>CM057347.1:465203740-475160773 GCA_030015575.1 Agapanthus africanus
CGGAGAACAACACTGTAGATCCACTCACAAAGGCTATCCCTCAGACGCAGTTCGGGAGGGGAGGCTATTCGAGATGCTAGGTCTGTGATATGCCAATACATAGCCTTAGTGCAAGTGGGAAAATTGTTAGTAATATATGCCCTAGAGGCCATTATTGTATAGTACTGGATTGTATATTACATTTTGGAAGCTTGGATATACATAGATATAATAACATTCTTGCTCAATATGATAGTATGCTATCTGGTTTGATTCTATCTTAATATGTGTATATGTTTCCTTTAGCATATTGCTAATACATATTGATAGAGGCCCTTAAGATCTTTGCTTGGACTACCAGTGTTGTGATGGCAGTCACACTAGTAGGGGCTAGGTGGTTTATAAGTATATCCTTAAGCTTGTCCCTAATTGTAGGATTATCGAGACATGACATCGATACTCTAGAGTAGACTAGTGTATACGCTTCTTATCCTCAGTCAGGGGAGGTGGCCTGTCCTGCAGCTATTGGTATACGGTACCATAGATAGTATACAGGTGCTCATTGGGTTATGAGTTATACTGGAGGGACTCGATGGGAACTGCTGGTTGGTATTATACCTATCGTCAGTTAGCAGTTCCCGGATGACATGAGTACAGGTTAGTCCGTTGACTTGACATCACTATTCGTCTCAAAATCGATTTTTGAAAATTCTGCATCTCCACAAACCCCGTAAAGTGTGAAACATAGAATTACATGGTATCAGAGCCACTCCATAAGCCTTAGATAGCTTATTACGACGATATAAATCCGTTGTTTTTGTCACGCACGAATTGCCTACAAAAACAGTCCCAAAAATTAATGTTTTGACATGTTTGCACATCCCACGGGCTCACGGTTTGAATTGAGAAGCCGTGGGGGCAGTGCTTGGGTACCCCAGAGAACCTCCAGTGGGGACCAAAGGTCGGGCCCACCCCCCGAGACCACCAAGTGGTGGCCTTGGGTGGTGGGGACCCGAGAGCACCCCATATGGGTGCTCTCGGGTTTGCCCAGCCCCAGGGGCACCTCATGGTGGCCCTGGAAAGTGGGTACCCCCTTTAGGCCCCTTAGACATACATTAATTTCGTGTTCTTCGATCCTGCAAAGATTCAGGCAGGTTTCGAGTTTATTTCGACTCCCGGATTGGCTTAAAACGAAAGTTTTTGGGACTTTAATGGACTGAATTTTCATGTGTTGGAAAATTGGCAGTGTTTGCTAATTGTGTGCGGAATTCTAACGTCGTAGATTTTTTACTTTCTTTTGTGATGTGTATATATGTTGTTAAATATTTTCTAATCGCTATATGTCGATTAGAAGGGGTTGCACATATCTTGTAATGTTCTGTGTTGCGAATGGTTCGATAGATCGTCGTGTGAATTGCCCGGTGTGAATTTAGATATGAGATGTGAGTGAATTTTGTAATTCATGTAATAATTGATTTATATTCTTTTATTGAGGTACATTTGGGTTGATGATGATGTCACTAGCTGTATATTATTTTTCATTTCCGTATCTAGGATTGACCTGCGGAGGAATGCAAAAGCTACCGGGTTCTAGAATTCAGTAAGCGGTCATCTCGAGGAGTCGAGACCCGTGTCACCCAATTCTAGGATTGGTGGGTAGCTTTCCGAACTCGTAGGGGTCTAGGATAATTCACACTCGGCTATTCACATGACCGTAGAGGATTATATTTCATAGGTGGCTCGATGAAATGCAAAGTTCCTAGTTGATCTATTTTTCCATTCTTTGTGAAGTTGATATCTTTGATGCTTATCATGCCTGCGACGAATGGTTATATATTTATTAATAAATGTTGTATATATTTTGCATTTGCGCAAGCCCTACCTCCGCTCTGTCGGTAGTTAAGTAACCTAACGGTGCATGACAGGGCCACGTGGCGAATGCGGATGGCATATACGTACATTCTATTTTCGTTGTTTTCTAGTGTGATAGGATTTAAATTGATGGAACCACATTAATTCTCATTAATGCAAGATAATAAACCTAAAAATATGTTGTTGGAACAATTTGAAAAAACCACTCGGTTCTTTTCAAAACGCTCGTTTAAAAGACGAAGCTTGAACCACCCTTTTTCAAAACTATTGTTCCTTCAACAATATCAAGTCATTACGTTCAAGGTTTTTGCAAAAACCAGCCATAGCCCTCCATCATTTCAAATGAGTAGCACATCGTATTCATGCCATATTTGTTGGCTTTCGTCAAGACAGAGTGAATGGTAGCGGTGTGTTGCTTGTTTATAGTATAGATAGATGCATTGGTTTAGGACAGTCGTACAGCCTTATTGGCTTTCGTCAAGGACGAGTACGGGTGGGTTTAAATCAATCAGGACAATGATGGAAAGAACTTGACTTGCGTCTTATGATTTGTTGGCCTTTGTCAAGGTCATAAGAGCTTGGGAAAAAACCACATCGAGAGTTTCAAACATAAAGGAAACTTACAGATTGAGCATAGCTTATATAGTGTGGTGACTAGAGCGGCTTCCATCTAGGTCATCACGTAATGATAGTTGGATCCCGATTCCACTGATGAGTAGGATTACTCTTGGGAGATATTTTTCACTTCACAATTAGCTAACCTATTAGGTGTCTAGAAAGTGTTAACGGGGCTACGCCTTTGCGGAAACGAGGTTTATTTTAATTAGGTCTGTGCGAGAGCACGAGGAACCTCTCTCGGAATAGTAACACCCACCTGGCTGAACGGTTGGTGAACTTGTAAAGTGTAAATGATCCTGACTAATTCTCTTTTTAAGGTTTGATGAAGAATTCGAGAAAATAGTGGGAGTCATCCTGGTTAGATAAGATAATAAACCAATCTAATTTTGCAAGAGCATACGCTGAGTGTTTCTTTTCTCTCTCTCTGACAGCAACCATGATGGGACTTAAACTACTACTTGAGAAAAATACACTGACTGGGCCAAACTAAAAAGATTGACAGAGGAATGTCAATATTGCACTCACTTATGACAAAGTGGCATATGTCCTCACCAGAACTGCTCCCCCTATCCCACGGCCGGATTCCACGGTTGCGGAAATCAAGGTCTGGAAAATGTAGGATTTGGATTACGAAAAAGCTAGGTGCATTATGCCGGCTTCAATGAATAATGAACTTCAGAAGCAACATGAAAAAATAGACATTAAATCCATTTTCCTCCATTGCAAGGATTTGTATGGAGAGCACTCTCGTATCACAAGATACGAGACCTCAAAGAAATTATTCTAGATGAGGTTAGCTGTCAAATCACCTGTAGGAGAACATGTCCTAAAGATGATCAGTCTCATTGAAGAACTCGCAAACCTAGGATGCGTGTTAGAGAACGAGTTATACATTGGCTTGATTCTACAGTCCCTTCTTCACACCTTCTCTCAATTCGTGCTGAATTTCAATATGTACGGGATGGAAGCGGATCTTCCAAAACTCCTCAATATGTTGAGGGTAGTTGAGAGCTCCTTGAAAAAGTAGAAGACACCTGTTCTTATTGTTGGGGAATCTTCCTCTTCTAAATCCAAAGCGAAAGCAAAGGGAAAGAAGAAGAACCCCACCGAACCGAAAGGAGGTGTCAAAAAGGTGCAATGAACAAACAATTCGGGGAGAGTGAAAGATGGAAAGGATGAGTGCTACTACCGTCACAAAGGGTCATTGGAAGAAAGATTGCAAGGGTTTTAAAACAAAGGGCAAGGACACGAAGCAAGTTGATGTTTCGGCTTCAGGTGTGTTCGTGATCGAAAACTATTTTTCAGTTAACTCTACATCATAGGTACTAGATACTGGTTCTGGTTCTCACATCTGTAATTCTTTGCAGGCACTGAGAAACGTAGAGTGATAAAAGTAGGTGATATGACCCTCAGAGTTAGCAACGGAGCAAACATAGATGCTATTGCAGTGAGAGATTATCACCTGGGTTTGACGAGTCGACACATTTTGGTGTTGTATAGCTGTTTTTGTGTACCAAGTATGCTGTGTAATATTATATCAGTATCTTTGTTGTCTAATGAAGGATATAATTTTGCACTTGAAAGAAATGTCATGAATATTCACCTAAATCAAGAACTGATTGGGTCAGGCACACTGGATAACGGTATATACATACTCAATCAATATCAAGTTTTCAATGTCCAAAACACACTTAAAAGAAAGACTCCAGATTCAAACTAAGCCTTCTTACGACATTGTAGACTTGGTCATATTAATAAAATAAGGTTGACTAAGTTATATAAAGATAGATACTTGGACCCGTTCGAATATATATCATATGCAACTTGTCAATCATATATCAAACGAAAGATGACCAAATCTCCGTTCACAGGACACGGAGAAAGAGCCACTGAGCTCTTGGGACAGCGATGTATGTGGTCCGATGTCTACACACGCATGAAGAGGTTACTCCTACTTCATCACTTTTACTGATGATTTCTCAAGGTATGGACATGTATTCTTAATGAAATATAAATCCAAGGCCTTCGAGAAGTTCAAGGTGTATAAGAATAAAGTGGAGAAACAAACAGGTAAAAGTATCAAGATATTTCGATCTGATCGGGGTGGAGAATACTTAAGTACCACTTTGCTTAAATGCTTAAAAGAGGATTGAATTCTCTCTCAGCTTACTCCTTTGTATACACCTCAACATAATAGTGTATCAGAGAGAAGAAATTGCACGCTACTCGATATGGTGCGTTCTATGATGAGTAGTGCTGAGTTGCCATTTTCCTTTTGGGGTTTTGTGCTAGAATCAGCTGCATACCTATTGAATAGGGTTCCAACTAAGTCTGTGCCTACCACTCTATATGAAATGTGGAGTGGGAAGAGATCATGTCTTAAGTATCTTAAGATATGAGGGTTTCCAGCTTTTTTCAAAAAGTAGAATCCGGACAAGCTCGAGACACAATCAGTTTTATACAAGTTTATGGGATATCCTAAGAATTCATGGGGATATCTTGTCTACCACACTGAGGAACAAAAGGTGTTTGTCGCTCGCCACATAGTTTCTTGGAGAATAAATTTCTTGCAAAAGAAATTAGTGGGAGCACGGTAGAACTGGAAGAAATTCCAGAGCCACAAACAACCGCTGAAGACTTAGTAGAACCTAAGCTTTCAATGGAGCCCAACGAATTGACACCACTCCGCAGATCTAGTAGGCGTTCTCATTTGCCTGAAAGATACTATGGGTTTCTCATAAACGGAGATCGAGAGAATTGCATTATCGACGATGATGAGCCTACTAGTTTTCAGCAGGCTATCACGAGTAAAGACTCGGTGAAGTGGCTGGACGCTTTGAGATCCGAGATGGAATCCATGTACACCAATAAAGTATGGACTTTGGAAGTTGCTCCTCCTAGGGTAAAATCCGTTGGATGGAAATGGATCTTCAAAAAGAAGATTGGTGTAGATGGACGGGTAGAAACTTATAAAGCTAGACTTATTGTAAAAGCTTTTAAGACCAGGATTGGACTATGATGAAACCTTTTTCTCCAGTGGCTATACTTAAATCCATTCGGATCCTGCTTGCCATTGCCACCTTCTATGGCTATGATATCTGGCAGATGGACGTGAAAACAGATTTTCTAAATGGAAATTTAGAAGAGTGTGTTTACATGGATCACCCAGAAGGGTTTTTAGATAGTGGGAGTAGCGGAAAGGTGTGAAAGTTTCTTAAATTCATTTATAAATTAAAACAGGCATCACGGAGTTGGAACATCTTCTTTGATGAGACGGTCAAAGAATTTGACTTTATCAAAAATGTAGATGAACCATATATTTATAGGAAGATTGAAGGAGGAGCAGTCGTCTTTCTCGTATTATACGTGGATGACATACTCCTGAGAGAGAATGACATCCTTATGTTATAATCAGTCATGCTCTTCTTGTCGCAGAAATTCTCCATGAAAGATTTGGGTGATACCTCATACATTTTGGGGATTAAGATCTATCATGATAGGTTTAGAAGAATGTTGGGACTTTCACAGTCCAGATACATTGACACCGTACTAAAAAGGTTTAATATGGAAGATTCCAAGTGTGATAATTTACCCGCTTATCACAGGATCACTCTCTCCAAAGAGATGGTTCCAAAGACTGATGAAAAGAGAGCTCGCATGAGTATTATATCCTACGCTTCAGCGGTAGGATCTATAATGTATGAGATATTATGTATCAGACCAGACGTAGCTTACGCACTCAGTGTAGTAAGCAGGTATCAGTCAAACCCAGATGAGAGGCATTGGATAATATTTAAAAACATTCTTAAGTACGTGAGAAAGACTAAGAAGATGTTCTTGGTGTACGGTAATGAGGACCTCCAAATTGAAGGTTTTACCGAGTCTGGCTTCCAAAGTGACAAGGATGACTCTAAACCCATATCGGGTTATGTGTTTACCCTTAATGGAGGGGCGGTGTGTTGGAAGAGTTCCAAACAGGTCACCGTCGCAGACTCAATGATGTATAGCTGCTAACGATGCAGCAAAAGGGGCAGTCTGGATGAGAAAGTTCATTTCTGAACTTCAGGTAGTTCTGTCCATTACCAATCCAATACTATTGTATTGCGATAACAATAGGGCTGCAGCTTTAGCAAAGGAACCAAGATCCCATCAGGAATCCAGATACAGCTTGAGACGGTATCACCTGATCAGAAAGATCATGGATTGCAAGGAGATCGAGGTTCGGAGAATGTAAACAAAAGACAACACAGCGAATCCATTCATAAAAGCCTTACCTCAAGCACAGTTCGAGCGACTGTTTGAGATGTTGGGGATGTGCTATGCAAATAACTGGCCCTAGTGCAAGTGGGAGATTGTAGGATATGTATGCCCTAGAGGCCATTATTTGTAATGGATGTTATTGTCACGACCCGAAATTGGCACGTGACGGCCCTAATACTACGCAACGCCTACAGACGTAACGCAGTAAAAGAAAGCCAAAACCCAGAAATCTAAACCATTAAAAAGACAAGAAAAGATAATAGAAGTTTTTAAAACATTTGAAATCGCAACCCAAATTCTTTAAAAGTTCAACTTTTCTTTTTTTAAAATTTTGGCAGCACCTCCTTTGTAAAAACTAGCCCCAAAAATGGGTACAACATAAATATAAATAAAGCATTCCCAAACGGGAGCAAATACACGCCCAAAGGTGGAAAACAACCACCACAACAAATATACGATACCGTAGCGAAGAAATATAAGACGATAGAAAGAAAGCTGTATAAAAGACAAACAAGTCACAATAATATACAATATCGTCCTCACCAAGTCTCTAAGTCAACAAAATAATAGTAGATGGAGAGTACCAGGATACAACGAATATACAATACAATAATACGGATAACCACAAAACCCACCTATGTAAAACTGCACACTATGAGCTGAAGCGGTATCCGTAGCAAAAGATGATCAGATAGATGAATAGCCTGCCTCGACTACTCTGAGGAACACCCTGCAAAACAAACTGTGGCACAACGGGGGTGAGCTGCCAACTCGTGAATAGTAAATAACATATGCAGGTAATCGCAAGTATGCACGTACAGCGTGAATCTAACATATGCAATTAATAGCAATAACAGGTCATATGAATGCAATAATCAAGAAAAGTACACTAGCAGGTACAAAGAATACATGAAGTAATAATATGACAATCAATATGCAATAATCATGAAAGGTACACTAACAGGTACAACTAATACATGAAGCAATAATATGACAATCAATATGCAATAATCATGAAAGGTACACTAACAGGTACAACTAATACATGAAGCAGTGCATAAACAATAAATGTGGAGTATGGAATGAAATATGTCATTTCCACGGAATCCTGATATCGTGGTAGGATCACAATCCATCAAGACAATCCAAATCCCAATTCCTCAAATCAGCCCCCAAATTGGCTCTCATATCATATAAGTCTCACAAATGCTTAATGTACAATATCGAATAAATCTCCTATATCCTGAATGTACAAATTCAAGTGAATCTCATATATCCTTTATGAGCAATATCAAGTAAATGTCATATGTCCTAAATCCAATATCAAGTGAATCTCTTATAACCTAGGTATATTTGCATGAATAAATATGATGTATATAAAATTAATGTCAATACACATATATTAGCGTCCCATTCCACTAATATTGGTGTAAGGGCATATATAATAGCGGCCAAATCCCTTGTTATATATACAAAGGAGTAAAAGAAATATCATGAAACCAATGTGTCAAGTATCGACACAGAAATGCTGATCTATCAGGTGCTGTCACTAAGACTGGCACCCTGATAGGTACGTATGATACGCTATACCGAAAGCACGGGTGCCTAGCTATGACCCTCGCCTTTCGACGTATCCATACGTACATGACTCCCGTCGGTATCCCCATGATAACCACCAAGTCATAGGTAATGTCACCGGATGGTATGGTTCCCCTGCCGGGCTCATCGGCGTAGTACATCGACATCCCTTTCTTGCCCCCGGGTACTTCCGGGCCCCACCATGTACCCTCATACGGCCTCGACGCCTCCTCGTAGGGGTATATATATATTAGAACCGATAAAACTCATGGTGGATGCTGAAATATCATATCAAGGGAAACCGGGTTTGTCACGCCCCGCTTCCCAAAATACGGAATACGAGGGGTAGACAAGGCCAGCCATGCTCCTACGGTCAAGGAAACGTCCTGCTGTAGTCACACTTCGGCTTCTAGTTTTTCATGGTAAACAGTAAATGATGCGCAGGTAATGAGGAATGCAGTAACTGAAAGAAACAATGTAAAGACTGACCTGAAGTGGAACAAACGAATGTAACTCGGAATGGCAAGTCAAGAAGTCTGTGATGCACGTCTAGTTCTGGTCCAGGCTAAATCTTCTCCTCACACTGAGCATGCATACTCAGGTCGTCAGAGCGACACAATAGCAATATAATATATATAAAATCAAGTGACAGTTCTAACAGTGGTAATAGATATGAATAACAGTAGATCAATGACAGCATGAATATGAATGTGCAGTAATCAATGCAGCGGAGCAGTAAAGAAGTAGAACGATATGTCACGCATGTCAACACAGTACATAAGGTATATAAATGCCCGTATCTCTATCAGTCTCTAAGTCTCACTGTACAGGTCACTAAGCTTATCGTCAGTCCAAGTATGAGAGTCAACCACTCGCGAGTGTCCTCCACCCAAGGGTAGAACCCAAGGGCAAGGGACCACGGGCCCAACATGTAACATGTATATCACGGTGTATATCACATACCCTGTAAATATCCATATATCTCCCTAAATATATAAGCCGGCATGGGACTCCCGAGATTCTGTTGAACTCACACTTAAACTGCCCCACACCCCGTGGTCTACATCAAACGCTAACCATAACCCTAAATACTAATCGATCCGTGACAAGTCTGCGCGAGAACTGGAGGCAGGACCTCCATCAAGCACGTCTTGACTAATATCTAAGATAAATGGCAGTGTCGGATGCCTTATCTGTGACACCCGTGCAAGCGCTTCCATAAGTGTCCCATACCACTTATAGTCACACGTACACGCATCCCACAGACGTCGACAATGCAATAGAATAATAGGGTTACTGATTGTGTACAAGTACGAATCACTTTCACTTAATCACGGATACACGAACACTGACGTACTTGCCACAATCATCACTAAAATCTAACACTGGGTAAATGCACGATATCACTAGGTTATCACTACATTGATATGGGTATGATATGATGCGTGAACAGTATATAAGCACGATTAAGGTGTCACAAAAAATAGTATTCTATCACTTGCACGATTTATCATGAAACGTACGTATATAATTTAGCGAAACGATAAACAGGTAGTAATCAGTATGTTCAGTTATCTATCCATCTAATTTTAGTTTCAATCCAATCAGGGTTCCAGGATCATTAGTTATAACCATTTCATTTTAAGCGCTCGCGGCTGGAAATCCGGTTTCAGAATCAGAAGTCCGTTTCGCAACGCATTTTGATCCCAGTTGGGATCAGATTTTAGCGATGCTACAGTTGGATGAAATCTAGGGTTTTCAGTAAGGTTTTCAACGCAACAGACGGATTGTCAATCGCATCTGCACATCGGGAGTTTTACACTGTTTAACACTAATATGTCAGTTCTGATTCTGCTGGGACTGTTATATGTCCCGATCTACTAAATTACAGATTAAATATCAAACGGTAACGAAACAGAATGAAACCAACTGTATTGTCTAGCTAACAGATTTACCTATAATAAGCAGTAGAGTTATGCAATCTACGAGTTAAGGAGATCTTGTGGTACCCATTACGGAACAGCAAGCAACAACTGGAGTCGCTCTGGACTGCAGTCCAGAGTCGTACTCCGATCCGAATATCGTCACAATTTAAGTACAGGAATACCAGGAAACCAGTATAGGGTCAAAGTTCGTTGAGTTGGCTTCGATTTGAGCCCTCGAACGCACCATTATAGTATGTATATAATTTATGACGATTTTATTAGTTTTCAGGTACAAGGAAATTCCAGTTTTACGGTTAAACTTTGGGGTAGTTGTTTTAGTCGTTAACGATCAAATTTTCCAGCGAAATTTGCACACGTTATCCATCCCTACAAGGGCCAATGTAATTTATCCAGTTCCGTCAAATTTGATAATGATTTTCATTGGGAACACACGTCGAACAGGTAAATAGTGTACGTTTTCAGGAATAGTAACATAGTAATTTAATTAATTTGGATTTGTAACATAAATCGAATAGCATGAAGCAAGTGGAGAACTTGCCTGAAGGCGCACGGCAGCGAGGTACAGTACGGGCGCGCGACGAGCTTGCACCGCGACGGTAACGGCTCCGGGTGAGTTCGGGTCTGCTCTCGGCCAGCGGGGGCTCGGGGAGTCATCGGGGTGTCTGCGGTGGTCGCAGCTCTTGATGGTGGGGCTGCTTGTTATGGTGGCGGCCGGAAGGGGATTGTTAGACAGAGAGAGAGAGAGAGGGGAAGAATGCTAAGAAAGAGAGAGAGAGGAATGAGAGAGAGATTGAGATTGTGAGATCAGTTTGAGAGAGAGTGAGGAAGAGAGAACAGAGGGAGAGAGAGAGAGAGAAACTGAGAGAGGGAGTGAGAGAAACGGAGAGATAGAGAGTGAGAGAGAGAAGACTGAGAGAGAGATGAAAACTGAGGATGATGATGATGATGATGAGATGATGATGATGAGGCGGTAGACGAGATGTAGGTACGTCGACGATGAGACGAGGAGTTCGCCGGCGTCGGGCAGGGGTGGTCGAGCTCGGATGCAGGGGGCTCTGTGGAGGTGCCGGCGGCGATTGGTGGGTTCGAGAGTGGTCGGCTGTGGTGAGCGAGGGTGGAGGATAGAGGGTAGTGATGGTGGTTGAAGAAGTTCGTGGCGGTGGTGATGGAGGGAGGTCGAGACGGCGCCGGCGGGTTCTGGTGAGGAGGAAGGAGGTGGGTTCCAGAAGGAAGATGACGATGGCTGAGTTCGGTCGCGGGACGAGGGTGTTGCGAAGAGGTGAGGTGAGGAGGGAGCGGGTGAGGCGGTGGTGGTGCTCGGGAATGATCGGAGGTTGCAGGTGGGTGCAGAGCGAGAGAGGAGGAAGGAGAACGAGGGAGAGAGCGAGCGAGGAAAAGGAGTAGTGGGTAGAGGAGAGAGGGTCGTGGGGGAAAACGCGCGCGTCATGGGGAGTAATTGTGCACGCGCGAGCGGGGGCGAGGGCGAGGGCGAGGGAGACGGCGAAGGAAACGCGCGCGAGATTGGCGGGAGAGCCGTTGGGAAGAAGATGCTGTAGAAGCGGGTCGGGTTCGGGGAAGCGGCTGAGTGAGGCGGGCTTGGAGAGTGGGCCGGGCCATCCCAAGTTTATTTAATAAAGAAGAGAAAACGAAGGGGCCGGGCCAGAGAAAATTTTGAGGGGAAAATTATAGGGGATTGGGGCTGGGCCGAGTTTAATATCGGGTTTTAAAGGAAAAGAAAATTGAGTGGCTGAGGAAAAAGAATTGTGAAGGGAAAGGGAAAAATTTAGTTAGGTTTAGGATAAATAAAATTATAAATAAATAAAATTATAAAATAAAATAAATAAAATTATAAAGCAATAAAATACAGATTTTGGTATAAAAAGGGCTGGGTATTACATCATACCACCCTTACAAAAATTTCGTCATCGAAATTTAAAATAAACGATAAGTTATACAACCATAGGCAAAAGCAATTATATTGCAACTATCACATAATGCTTTACTTAAAATAGGCAGATAACGAAATTTGAAAGTTCATATATGTAAGAACAACATACGAAGGTATAAGTTTAAATAAATATACGACAGGATCAAGTACAACGCAACATATATGTATACAAGAATAGCAATATCAACAATAATGAACCGTGATATTCGAGACGTACTCGACAAAATCGAAACTCAATTATATGTACATGTAGGTATATCAAAAGTAATACATCAGAAATAGTAAGTATAAGGCACGAACATTGATAATAGTAACCATAGGCACAATACTCGAAAATAAAATAACGACAATAAAATAGTGAAGGATTAGTCGGTATGTTAAAACATTTTAAGATAATGCATCGGTCAAATAGTTTCAACATAGCTTAGAAAACTCATATAGTGAAAATAAGAAACATGGAACAAAATGTGCGCGGTGTAAGGTCGCGCTACTGAAAATGAGAATAATAATAATGCACTTAAAATACATAAAACGGAGAAATCAATAACACGTACTCTTTGATAAATTTAAAATAATGAAAACTAAATTTTGAATAATAATGTCTCTAAATATATTTGGGGTAATAGAGGAATCACCAATATGAATAGGGCTAGCTAGGGTAGTGATTACAAGAAGGTGTGGCTCAATCAGAAGGTCGGAGTGTGGCGGCTTTAGGCTGAATGTTAAGGAGATTGGGATAGGGTCAGCACAGGAAGTAAGGATGAGCAACAAAGAAATACAAAAGGAAAAGTGTGGGGGAAACAACAGTCGGTACAACACACGAATCAAAATTTGAAGAGCTAGTGAACTCGGAAGTTTCACAGGAACTGTTCTCCTCCCAGAAGGATCTCAACGGGGCACAGACGAGGGATGGAGGGTGGCTCATTCCAAGGATCAGAGTGCGGTACTTCCTAATCGAAACGGGGTGAAAACTATACAATGAGTAGGGGTGGACGGTCAGGGAATTCAGCAGAAAAATAAATGGATATGGCAAGTAAACAAGTATCAAGCGAACCAATAATCAAAAGGTTTACGAATTCAGGAGGTTTATTTCATTCAAGAAAATTTGGAACAAGGCATTCACAAAGGCGAAAAGTGGCCCTAAACTATACACATTTTATTTGGCCAGAAAGACAACATCAAAAGAGATTCCGTCAGTCGCGGTTGTGGAGATTCATTAGGTTGCGGTAGGCTCGCGCACTCAAGTAGGGGCGTCCATTTCCATATCGCCTCGCAGGCATCGTCACTGGAAGTTCTCCCACAGCAGGGTCTTAATCTTCCGGTCCTTCTTCCTCGGATGAAGCTTCTTCATCGAGGTCCGATTCCATGTGATTCTCTTCTATGGGGTCTTCCTCCACTGGATTTTCCTCAACTGGATTTTTCTCTATCTGGTCTTCATCGGGATCTGCCTCTATCGGGTCTTCCTCTATAGGGTTCTCTTCAGGATCTCCTTCTTCTTCGTCGGAATCAGCTATCATGTCAAACTCTGGGGTGGCTGCTCCTTCGCCCTCTGGATCATGGTTTCCGAAATTGACTTGGGGACCGTTGATCTCATCGTCAGAACTCATCAGCGTGCGGTATAAGGAAACGCAAGACTGTGCATCCTCGTCTAGATGTGGCGCTGCTCCAGGGTGGGCCATGGTCTGAAAAGAAAAGTCATGATTAGATAGCGGGATACATCAAGGAAAAGCTCAGGGTACGAAGTATAGGTAAATATGCGGTTGCAGGAACTGAAAAATCAGGATAGAAATGCTGTGATAACGAATAATATAAATAAGGAGAAAATAAGAGAATGATGCATATATTATGATTCAAGTTTTATTGCATTCAATCAAAAGTTCAGCGGATACAAGATTTCAAATGGAAAGAAATATTCATAAAAAGATGACAACATTATTGTTGAAAGTAGATAACATGAAAAAAAAATCCTTCTCCGACTACTATAACGTTGCATTCTCGTCGCGTGAGTTGAATCCTGCGTTAGGTCCGCCTTATCGTCGAAGTTCGAGCTACGCGATAATCCTCACTTGGCAGAAGTGGGGAGTGTGGACGAGTTTCCTCCTTGTAGTTCTTTCCTTTCTGGGCAACCGTTGATGAGATGTTCGCTGGATCCACAAATCAGACATTTCCCTTGGGCGCGGCGACAATGCTTCTGAAGATGTCCTGGTCTCTTACAATACCCACAACATGGGGTCTTCTGCTGCTTCTGTCGCGGGTAAACAAATTGACGCTTTGTCTTCTTCTTCTTTTCTCGTCTAATGGAAATCCCTTTATGATAGGAGACTCCCGCTGGGGTCTGACTCACCTGTCTTCTCAGCCCTTCAGTTAATAAGTCGTTTGTTCGCTCCTGGGATTCCTTCAAACCTTGCAGTACACTAAGGATCTCAACAGTCTGATTCTGGGGAGTGGGGATAGAGGAAGAGTCGTTGAAAGACATGATCCTGAAACAATGATTTTAAGGATGATATAAGTCACAAGATATACGAATATAATATGGATAGGACAAAGATTCAAGAATATCAGAAATGATGAATTTATTACAAGTGGAGAATCAACCTATAACTTTAAGTCACTTAAACAGGGTAAGACAGAGCGAGTGCAATCACGTAACCTTGTCAAGTGACCCGAAACCCTAGCGAAAGGATAGCTGAACACACGATGTGAATATGGATCAAGGATATCAAGTTTACAATCTAGGCTGAGGGATGTCATAGATTGTCAAGCTCTACACGGAAAAATGCAATCCCAATCGAAGAAAAACCTGGCTCTGATACCAACTAAACCATGTCACGCCCCGCTTCCCAAAATACGGAATACGAGGGGTAGACAAGGCCAGCCATGCTCCTACGGTCAAGGAAACGTCCTGCCGTAGTCACACTTCGGCGTCTAGTTTTTCATGGTAAACAGTAAATGATGCGCAGGTAATGAGGAATGCAGTAACTGAAAGAAACAATGTAAAGACTGACCTGAAGTGGAACAAACGAATGTAACTCGGAATGGCAAGTTAAGAAGTCTGTGATGCACGTCTAGTTCTGGTCCAGGCTAAATCTTCTCCTCACACTGAGCATGCATACTCAGGTCGTCAGAGCGATACAATAGCAATATAATATATATAAAATCAAGTGACAGTTCTAACAGTGGTAATAGATATGAATAACAGTAGATCAATGACAGCATGAATATGAATGTACAGTAATCAATGCAGCGGAGCAGTAAAGCAGTAGAACGATATGTCACGTATGTCAACACAGTACATAAGGTATATAAATGCCCGTATCTCTATCAGTCTCTAAGTCTCACTGTACAGGTCACTAAGCCTATCGTCAGTCCAAGTATGAGAGTCAACCACTCGCGAGTGTCCTCCACCCAAGGGTAGAACCCAAGGGCAAGGGACCACGGGCCCAACATGTAATATGTATATCACAGTGTATATCACATACCCTGTAAATCTCCATATATCTCCCTAAATATATAAGCCGGCATGGGACTCCCGAGATTCTGTTGAACTCACACTTAAACTGCCCCACACCCCGTGGTCTACATCAAATGCTAACCATAACCCTAAATACTAATCGATCCGTGACAAGTCTGCGCGAGAACTGGAGGCAGGACCTCCATCAAGCACGTCTCGACTAATATCTAAGATAAATGGCAGTGTCGGATGCCTTATCTGTGACACCCGTGCAAGCGCTTCCATAAGTGTCCCATACCACTTATAGTCACACGTACACGCATCCCACAGATGTCGACAATGCAATAGAATAATAGGGTTACTGATTGTGTACAAGTACGAATCACTTTCACTTAATCACGGATACACGAACACTGACGTACTTGCCACAATCATCACTAAAATCTAACACTGGGTAAATGCACGATATCACTAGGTTATCACTACATTGATATGTGTATGATATGATGCGTGAACAGTATATAAGCACGATTAAGGTGTCACAAAAAATAGTATTCTATCACTTGCACGATTTATCATAAAACGTACGTATATAATTTAGCGAAACGATAAACAGGTAGTAATCAGTATGTTCAGTTATCTATCCATCTAATTTTAGTTTCAAGCCAATCAGGTTCCAGGATCATTAGTTATAACCATTTCATTTCGCTCGCGGCTGGAAATCCAGTTTCAGAATCAGAAGTCCGTTTCGCAACGCATTTTGATCCCAGTTGGGATCAGATTTTAGCGACGCTACAGTTGGATGAAATCTAGGGTTTTCAGTAAGGTTTTCAACGCAACAGACAGATCGTCAATCGCATCTGTACGTCGGGAGTTTTACACTGTTTAACACTAATATGTTAGTTCTGATTCTGCTGGGACTGTTATATGTCCCGATCTACTAAATTACAGATTAAATATCAAACGGTAACGAAACAGAATGAAACCAACTGTGCTGTCTAGCTAACAGATTTACCTATAATAAGCAGCAGAGTTCCACAATCTACAAGTTAAGGAGATCTTGTGGTACCCATTACGGAACAGCAAGCAACAACTGGAGTCGCTCTGGACTGCAGTCCAGAGTCGCTCTGGACTGCAGTCCAGAGTCGCACTCCGATCCAAATATCGTCATAATTTAAGTATAGGAATACCAGGAAACCAGTATAGGGTCAAAGTTCGTTGAGTTGGCTTCGATTTGAGCCCTCGAACGCACCATTCTAGTATGTATATAATTTATGGCGATTTTATTAGTTTTCAGGTACAAGGAAATTCCAGTTTTACGGTTAAACTTTGGGGTAGTTGTTTTAGTCGTTAACGATCAAATTTTCCAGCGAAATTTGCACACGCTATCCATCCCTACAAGGGCCAATGTAATTTATCCAGTTCCGTCAAATTTGCCAATGTAATTTATCCAGTTCCGTCAAATTTGATAATGATTTTCATTGGGAACACACGTCGAACAGGTAAATAGTGTACGTTTTCAGGAATAGTAACGTAGTAATTTAATTAATTTGGATTTGTAACATAAATAGAATAGCATGAAGCAAGTAGAGAACTTGCCTGGAGGCGCACGGCAGTGAGGTACAGTATGGGCGCGCGACGAGCTTGCACCGCGACGGTAACGGCTCCGGGTGAGCTCGGGTCTGCTCTCGGCCAGCGGGGGCTCGGGGCGTCGTCGGGGTGTCTGCGGTGGTCGCAGCTCTTGATGGTGGGGCTGCTTGTTGTGGTGGCGGCCGGAAGTGGATTGTTAGACAGAGAGAGAGAGGGGGGGGGAAGAATGCTAAGAAAGAGAGAGAGAGAGGAATGAGAGAGAGATTGAGATTGTGAGATCAGTTTGAGAGAGAGTGAGGAAGAGAGAACAGAGGGAGGGAGAGAGAGAGAAACTGAGAGAGGGAGTGAGAGAAACGGAGAGATAGAGAGTGAGAGAGAGAAGACTGAGAGAGAGATGAAAACTGAGGATGATGATGATGATGATGAGATGATGATGATGAGGCGGTAGACGAGATGTAGGTACGTCGACGATGAGACGAGGAGTTCGCCGGCGTCGGGCAGGGGTGGTCGAGCTCGGATGCAGGGGGCTCTGTGGAGGTGCCGGCGGTGATTGGTGGGTTCGAGAGTGGTCGGCTGCGGTGAGCGAGGGTGGAGGATAGAGGGTAGTGATGGTGGTTGAAGAAGTTTGTGGCGGTGGTGATGGAGGGAGGTCGAGACGGCGCCGGCGGGTTCTGGTGAGGAGGAAGGAGGTGGGTTCCAGAAGGAAGATGACGATGGCTGAGTTCGGTCGCGGGACGAGGGTGTTGCGAAGAGGTGAGGTGAGGAGGGAGCGGGTGAGAAGGTGGTGGTGATCGGGAATGATCGACGATCGTCGGAGGTTGCAGGTGGGTGCAGAGCGAGAGAGGAGGAAGGAGAACGAGGGAGAGAGCGAGCGAGGAAAAGGAGTAGTGGGTAGAGGAGAGAGGGTCGTGGGGGAAAACGCGCGCGTCGTGGGGAGTAATTGTGCATGCGCGAGCGGGGGCGAGGGAGACGGCGAAGGAAACGCGCGCGAGATTGGCGGGAGAGCCGTTGGGAAGAAGATGCTGTAGAAGCGGGTCGGGTTCGGGGAAGCGGCTGAGTGAGGCGGGCTTGGAGAGTGGGCCGGGCCATCACAAGTTTATTTAATAAAGAAGAGAAAACGAAGGGGCCGGGCCAGAGAAAATTTTGAGGGGAAAATTATAGGGGATTGGGGCTGGGCCGAGTTTAATATAGGGTTTAAAAGGAAAAGAAAATTGAGTGGCTGAGGAAAAAGAATTGTGAAGGGAAAGGGAAAATTTTAGTTAGGTTTAGGATAAATAAAATTATAAATAAATAAAATTATAAAATAAAATAAATAAAATTATAAAGCAATAAAATACAGATTTTGGTATAAAAAGGGCTGGGTATTACAGGGTTTTTCAAATAATGCATAATTTCATGAACTCTCACAGTCCCCAAATCCAGAAAATATCATGAAAAATCCATATAACAATGCGAAAATCCATGAATATGATATATGCACCATAAGCTGAAATGTAAGTATATAAAGGAAAAGCCGCTAACTAACTGCAACAAGTTAATATAAAATATCACGCGGTTCCTATTTTATCCAGTTCTAAAAAACATCAAGTGAAGGTAAATATGTAGCTATAACTGATATATGTGTAAACACAAAGGTATAGCAAGATATATGTATCTACCTATAAGTAATGATGTAGTATACCCCCTGGGTATAAGTGAAATATGTGCAAGGTATACCTGTAGCTATGTTGTAAGGTGTGTATGTACATATCACTAATGGTACAATACTCTATAGGTATACGGTATCTAGCATATAAGTATATGAAGGCATATGTGTAAGCATGTGGATATACAGGTATGCTATATGTCATATGCGATAAGAAATATGAATCAATGTCTCAATGTCCCTAACCAAGCAATATCATATTTATAAGTGGATTGTGCGTGACATGGCAATTATTGACGGTGTGTTTAGTATACAATCAGTGCTCGTGCTACATGAATCGTCAATAATATGTGCAGTGTTCTAAGGCTACTAGTCCAAGCACAACAATATCTAAGTAATAGGGTAAATGCACAATTCTAAATATGACATAGAATATGCGACAAGTATTAACATCTCTAGCCCAGACGCATAACGCCATGCGGGCGATTCCCCTGTAGATGTTAAATCTACTCACCAACGCTCCAAGTTAGGTGAATCCTACCACCTGTTTTCCCTTTGTAGCAGTGTCCGAAGTCCCCGCCTGCGAACCTGCAACATTAAAACAACAAAGAAAATATATATTAATAATAAACCTAAAATACTAACAATCTACACGGATCAATACGACACACCTACGTACTCGAAAGGGTTCGTATTGTAGCTAACGCATAAAGCGACACAACGAAACTAACCCAAGAGCAAAACCACACAAAGTGCACGATCCGTGTCGTATAACGTATCGCGCGGACACAAAACACTAGAAACTACCTAGGTGATCCCAGATTTTGCATACTGAGAAAACTCAACAATCAAACAAGACCAAATACACCAAAACCACTGCAGACACCTACCCAGAAAAACCCACACCCTAACTCCTACCCACGGCCGATCTCGCCGGAATCCCCTTCATACGTTGCCGGCTGGGTCCGAGCTCCAAGGGTCCATACTCCAGGTGAGATCCTATGGTCTCAGGTACAACATAACTACTTTGTTTGGTTTTCTAATACATATCCCGGGTCACAGCAGAACACAAATATCACAATTCGACACTAAAAATACGATATTTATCCGAAACGATACGATACGCGATAAAAACAGCAACTTTAAAGCTAAGCTACACAAAAATGACTTGAACCACAGCAAGGAAACATTACCTAATCAAAAGAACACAAAGATCTAAGCTAGGTACACTCCATGGCACCAAGAGGAAAAATGTGAACAGAGATATGATTTTTGTGAAGTTTTGGTGAATTTATGATGGATTTGAGATGGAGTGAGAGAGAGTGTTCAGAATTTGTTGAGGAAGATAGAGAAATGAGAAAGAGATAGAGAAAAATTGAGAGGGTGTGAGGAAATGAGAGAGGGAGGTGAGTGTAGGGTGAGAAGGAGAGTGAGTGTATCATAGTATTAATTGCTAACCATGCCTCACATTAAATGCACCATATCTCAATCTAAAAGAATATCTCTCTCTCTCACTCACAAAAGATCAAGGATTAAAGAAAAAGGGTGGATTTAAGTAAAGGGTTTAGAATTAAGGTTAAGTGTCATGGTTGCTAAAACTAGATGAGCATAAACAAAACTCATATTTTACGCGCACACGTGCGTGCATGCTTATAACAAATAATAATAAATTATTAATTAAATGTTATAAAATGTGAGGAATCCGAATTGGTAAACTTTTACAGTAAACCCGCATTAACGTCTAAACGAATACTAACCGAAATCTAAGGCGTTACAGTTATACACACACACATATAACAATTTTGCTCGAAATAATAGTATACTATCTGGTTTGTCTTTATCTTAACATGTGCGTATGTTTTACTAGTTATTACGTATTGCTTATACACGTTGATAAAGCCCGTAGGATTATTGTTTGACTACCAGCGTTGTGATGACCGTCATACTTGTGGGGCTGAGTAGTCTATAAGCATATCCTTAAAGTGTCCCTAGTTGTAGGAATATCGAAACAGGGTATCGATATTCCAGAGTAGACTGGTGTATACGTTTCTAGATGCCGATGAGGGGAAATCATTAGTCCCACAGCCATTCACTACTTCAAACTGTGCATATTAGAGACCGTATTAAACGGTCTCTAATATTTAGCACACGGTCTCTAATAGGTATTAGCAACCGTCCAAATTTTATATGATCACTAATACCCGGTCGCAGAAAATGTAGTCGCAAATAAGCGTATTAGCGACCGTTTATATGGTCGCTAATACTAGCGCCATAAATACTAAAAAGAAATTAAAATTATAATTAACAGTTTTGGCGACCGTCCAAACAGTCGCCAATGCATTATAATTTTTTTTTTAAAAATAAATCGGAGGTCTCTTCTTCCTTCTTCCTAATTCATGTTTTCCTCCTCCTCGTTGCTCGACACCGGCGGCACCTCCTCCTCCGTCGACCAAGGCATCACTTCCTCCTCTCCCTCTTCCTCCTCGCTTTCTCTATCATCATCATCATCATCATCATCATCATCATACCCTTCACTTCATCGTGTTGCCAAAGAGGCCTTCCATCATTCTCTTCTACAAGCTTCCATAGATACTCCAAATCCTCATTTGTTACTGCCAATTCCTCATTCTCCATCACCTGCACACTGCATAAAATAAACCTAATTTCATCAAAATCTTTCAATTATAACACATAGACAAAATCCCAAAATAAATTAAAAAAGTTACCCTTTTTCACACTCGAATGACGGCGACATTAGCATCCGCTTCAATTTTGTGCCTCTCTCCATTGTTCCCTACATCATCATATTTTTGGCCTTCATTATCAGTAGCCGCTCCTAAAACTTGTTGAACAAGGAGAAAAAATTAAGAAGGAAAAAAATGAAGGAGAAGAAGATTTTTTAAGTGTTTAAATTTATGAAAATTTTGAGAATTCCCACTGTTTATTTTCGTAGGTATTATAGACCATATAAACAGTCTCTAATACTTAAACGGTCGTTAATACCGGGGGCATTTTCTGGCATTTATTTCATAGGTATTAGCGACCGTATAAACGGTCGCTAATACCTAAACGATCTCTAATACTTTATTGGAGACCGTTCAAAAATTAACGGTCTCTAATATCCTGTCCTTAATGCTTACGTTTTCTAGTAGTGATTGGTGTGTTCACTTAAGATTGTATACATGTGCTCACTATGGGTGGGTACACTGGACAGACTCGCCGAGAACTACTGGATGATATTATACTAAGCATCAGATGGCAGTTCTCATGTGGCATGTGTACAGGTAGTCTGTAGACCTGATATCATCATTTGTTTCGTGTGAGTTCCCACTGTGTTTTGATTACTACCCTACCACGGCTCAATGAAGTCGTGCAAACAGGTTTTAGTTAGGTAAAGTCCCGAGCTACATGAAGGCAGTGAGCGATTGTTAGGGATTCGTTTCTCCCGGTATATGGAGTTGATATCACACCATGTTTGGTTGGTCAATACTATAAGCCTCTGGTTAGGGCAATTAAGAATTACTGATAGTTAGATCAGTAGTTTCTCGGATGGTCTTGAGCCATACCAGCACGACTTATAGGGTTAGTAGGGGTCTGACGTTAACCACTACTAGACCCGGTATGCAACACTCTCAGATGAACAGACCGGACTGTACGGATATTGTCACGGTTAGGTTCAGTAGGGGTTCAGATGAGTTTGCTCGCCGGCCTTCTTTTCGAAAGATATCTGGGTTGCCGTTACGTACAGCTAGTGCCGCTGACGCGCTTGTGGTTAAACCCACTGCCAGCGTACAGTCGAGTTTTTAGAGTCCCAAACAGAGAGTTTCCCTGGTTTAGGCGAAACGATGTGGAGGCCGTATGTTTATACATCCAGCGTTCCGGTTAATTACGTGTACTAGTTATATGGAATTTAATCGGACGGATTATAATACTAGCGGGTTTAGGATTAAGCCGGTTTGTTAAATCGGATATGATTTAATGCTAGTATTTTATTGGTAGTATTATTTTATCTCTTAGATATTCGTATTTTGATATGAATATAGGTATGTATATACGCTATAATGTATTTTGTATTTATACAAAATACCTTCTAGAAGAAGACACCTAATTTATGTATTAACCATTTATTTTGATATTTGGAAATGAGGTGGAGGGTTATGTGGCAAATAAGAATGGTGTGAGGCATGACCAAATGAATTTTTAATTCATTTGGATTTACTATTGAAGTATGGTTCCCATTTTTAATTGTGAAAAATATTTCACAAAACTAAAATGGTCATGAGATTTTTTCACACCCTTACTTCATTTTCTTTTGCTCCTCTCTCCTCTCTCGACCCTAAACCTTCTCATGTGTTGAGATCCATGGGGTTTTGAGATAGAAAAATATAGCTAACTATCTCTACATCTCCTAAACAAACTAGATTAGCAAACTAATTTGTTTAGTTGCTTCCGTTTTGAAGCACAAGCTTGAATCAAGAACCTTCTGGTAGATCATTTAGGATCGAGGAGGCCGATAACCAAGCTTGATATAGGATCGGAAAGGATCTTAAGAAGAGGATCAAGAAGACCCGAAGGACACGAATTTATCGGTATAAAACTTCTATCATAGTAGATAATAATCTATGAAGTTTTTGCTATTAGGGCTCATGATAGTTCTTGGGTTATAATCTTTGTTGCATGCTTAAAAATCGATTTTTGAAAATTCTGCCTCTAAAACCCCGTAGAGTGTGCAACATAGACTTACAGTTTACCTGTTCAAATTTCTTCCAGAATTCCTTCATCGAGTGCACTTTCCGGGCTTCTATTGATCAGACACACAACAATATCGATAGCTGCCGCCCGTAGAAATTTCGGCACATCCGGATCCAACGTCATGCTCCTCACCCGCTCTAGGATCATCCTGTTCATCCTTTCAGTAATACCGTTCTGTTGCGGTGTCTCCGGTACCGTCTTCAACCAACGTATACTCTTCTATGAGCAAAACCCCTCGAACTATTGTGTGCATTATTCCCCACCATTATATGATTTTAGGCACTTAACTTTTGTCCCTGTTTGGTTCTCCACCTGTGCAATCCTGTGTTTAAAGAGACCAAACACATCAGACTTCTTTTTCATTGCATAGACCCACGTCTTCTTCTTGCATCATCAATGAAAGTTACGAAGTACCGATTTTCTTCATAAGGCTCTATCGAGGCCAGTCCCCATACATCCGCATGCACCAACTCTAGTTTCTTGGTATTCTTTACTACACCACCAATCTGAAACCTGAGTGCGCTTTGCTTTCCACAAACGCAACTCTCACGGAGCTTTAATTCTACCTTCTTCAACCCAGATAAAAGCCCCTTGTTCGCAAGAATCTTCATATTCTTCTCGCTAGGATGCCGCAATCTCTTGCGCTACAACGAAATCTCAGAATCCATATATGAACATGTCGTCAATGCAATCGAATCGCCATTGCTCCCACTGAAAGAATATAATGAACCGCTCAGTTTGCCTTTTACAACCACCAACGATCTTTTGGAAATCTTCCAGTGAGAATTCCCAAACACCATAATGTACCTTTTACAGTCTAGTTGGTTTGTGGGAATTAGAATCTTCTTCAAATCTGTTATGTGCCCAGCGTTTTGCTGTTTTATCTGACCTCTTCCTGACGGTTGTAGTATGATCGTCCATTTTTCAAGGATCTTGCACGACTGACCATTTCCTACCGTCACATGCCCAAGATCCCCTTAAACATAGTCGCTAAAGTGATGCCGATCTGAAGTGCAGTGTAAGGATGACTGTTCCCGCAAAAAAAAACTTTCTGCGCAAAAGAGCCTAAGATATCTAATGGCAGCGATACGTTTAAGAAAATGCGAACCAGTATTTTCCGGGCTGCATTTTGACAAACTCCCGAATAAGAAACAGCTAAATTCTGATGGTATCGAAAGCGTCCCGAAAAATCCTTCGATTTGATATATTATGGGCCTCATAACATCCGGGATCAAAAGTTATGAGGCATCACGTGCTCACACGCGACCGGGCATCACGTGCCCACACGTGACCGGGCATCACTTGCAGACACGTGACCATTTACAGGCAAAGCCTGTAGGCACTGAATAAAATAAATAATTGAAAATAATTAATCAGTGGGGTCATGTGCCAACACGTGATGGGCCTTTAAATCCACTGAAAAGAATTAAAGGTATAATAAAATAACAAGGAAAAATCCCGATGGGGCATCACGTGCCAACACGTGATCAAGGGTCACGTGCTGACACGTGATAATTCCTGAGTTCTTTAAAACAACAGAATTAAATTCTGGTCAAATGCTTAATCAGGGGGTCACGTGCCAACATGTGATAGGTTTCTAAAGATCTATGAATTAATAGAATTAAATTCTAATTAAGAGGGAATCAAAAACCCTAACTGGAAAAATATTTCTCTAAATCTTTCCAAACAAAAAAGATGGTGCTCTGTAAAATGGAGCACCGTTGGATTAAAAATCCAATGGTGATTAAAAATCACCAATTTATGGAAAGATTCTATACAAAGACAGATTTTCTTGAAATTCACCATGAATAACAAAGAGAATATCTTTTGGATTAAAAATCCAATTGTGAATAAAATTCAGTGAGTGATTTAAAAGATCATGTTGGTTACAAAATCAATTAAAATCTTTTAATGAAAGATTGACAAAACAAATTGATTCTTTTCTTTCTCCTATAAATAGGAGCCAAGAAAAGAAGAGAGGAGGAACTACTTTTTTTGGGGGGATACAACAACAACAGAGAGAAAAGAGAGGAGAATTTAATTCTCAAGAAAAGAAACCCTAGGTGAGAAAGGGGAAAGAGATCTAAGCTCCATAAAATAAAAGAGAATTTAATTCTCAAATTTAAGAGTTTAACTCTTCTGATTAAGAACTTAGTTCTTCCATTGGTTGAAGATCTGTAGAAGCAGATCTTCCCACAAGTTGAGAATTTAATTCTCATCGGGAAGATTCTGCCATGCAGATCCAAAACATAGAGAGAGAATTGAGTTTAAGGAATTTAATTCCCCCAATTTCACAGGAATTTAATTCCTTCAAATAAAACTAAGGTTCAACCCTGCATGAGAATTTAATTCCCCCAATTTCATAGGAATGTAATTCCTTCAAATAAAACTAGGGTTCAACCCTGCATGAGAATTTAATTCTCCCAAATTCATAGGAATTTAATTCCTCCAAATAAAACTAGGGTTCAACCTTGCATGAGAATTTAATTCTCCCAAATTCATAGGAATTTAATTCCTCTAAAACAGAATTAGGGTTTAACCCTACAGAGAATTTAATTCTTAAAACAAAGAGACTCGAAACCTTCCATGCATGAAAAGAACTTGGTCACGTGGTGACACGTGACCCCCATCCTCAATGATCAGAAAAGAAAGAACAAAACTAGGTCACGTGCTCTCACATGACTCCTAAGACAGATCCCTTAAAATGAGAAAGAAAAACCTGGAGGCAATGCCTCACGTGCTCCCACGTGACCCTCAAAATAAAGGGAACAAAGCTAAAGGCAGAATAGATTTTGGGCGCTCTCACATGTCCCCACGTGACCCCTAATAAACACTTTAATAATCAATACATGGATACCCATCACGTGCCAACACGTGATGGCCTGAAGATGAAAAGTTTTTAACACTTATTTGAATATTCTGATAATAAAATAAAGGAGGTCTGGCCCCATCTTCAGACGTCTCACGTGACCCCACGTGAACAATTCAATTTTAGTGTTTAACACTATTTTCAGCACATCACATGGGAGCACGTGATCGCCAAATATCCTCTAGTGTTTAACACTATTTTAAAGCCAAGCTTATCCCAAATTGGTTAAGTTTTTCATAGGAAAATCTCCCCTTCAAATGGGCCTTAAAATCCAGAGATATAATGTTTAAGTGCTTAGTCAAAGACAAAATGTTATCAGAGCCCTCAAACACTTGTTTAGCATTGCTAAATAATGAGGAGTTGAACCCAGACAAATGTTCAATAGTCCAATAAAGGGCCAACATTTCAAACTTAATTGGACTTAGCCCAAATTTTCCATAAGTACTCAATTCAGATTTAACTGAGCCAATGTGCTCATAATCTAATTAATTGATCTTAGTTCCAAATTAGACTACAGATCTCCCAATCAACTTTGGTTCAAGGGTACATCTCTGAACTCCTCTGATATTTGTCGTTATAATCTTTCAACGTCTTCAGAGAGGTGACGGGTCCCGACAACCATACATTTCATAGACTATGACGTCTTTAAACTGGACTGTGGGGTTCTTAAACTCATGGACTATGATGTCCTTAACCTCGAACTGTGGGGTCCCTTTAAACCTACGGACTATGATGTCCTTAACCTTGGACCACCATGTCCTTAAACTGGCAATCGACCGCAATGTCCCTAAACTAAACAATAGAGCCCAAATGCTCTCTTGTTGGATCTAAATGATCCCGTTAAGTTGATCTTAGTCTAAATATCCTTAACAAACGTTTAAGTTGATCTTAGTCTCAAATGGGACTAACGTATCCTTAAACCCAACCCCAAACCCAAATCTATGAAAATACGGATTTGGACTAATCCACGCCCTACGGGCGACAACATAAATTAGTCTCCGTATACAATTCACGGGCAACCAAAAACAAAACAAACATACACGACACGAAGTGACCATCTGGAGAAGGAGAAAGTAGTTACCGCGATGCGGTAGCGTAATTAACTGCAGGGGCTTGCGCCTGCAGGGAAGAGCGTCCCCACAATCAAAAACCCCTCAAATGAGGGGGAATCTGACGAAGTCTGCTACATCGGCCGCATCCGTTTAAACCTTTGATACATGGTGTCATAAATCAACTTGGCATCTTCGAAGAGGTGGACGGATAGCACCAAATAGTATCTGCCCCCAAACTCAGGCGAGACGGACCTATGCGGTCGCGTTCCCGTGTTCGGCGGAGAACAGATTCTGGCACGCCCGGTGGGACCGCTTCCTCTTTCCACTCCATACTTCGTGTATCGTGTTCGCGAATGAATCGCGGTTTGCTATGGTTGCCTGTGGATTCGAGGTACTAAGATTTGGTATCTTGCTCCATGCAGAAAATAGAATAATAATGGCTTCAAACTGCACTAACTGCAACTGCAACTCTCGCTCCGTCCCGTCCGGAGGAGTGACTTACAGGCCCCAAGTGGCCTCCATCTTCGCTATGCCGGTGGAACAGGTGACTCAGGCCACCACTGGGCTATTCTTCGGGACCATGATCCCACCAATGAGCTTCAACGCCCCATTACCGTTGTAAGAAGCTCCGAAGAAGTCGGTCTTTGATCGGCTTACAACTACCGTGGCCCCTCTCAACGGGTCGCCCAAATCCAATGCCTCAGTTTTCAACAGATTGGGCCAAACCTCAAGTGGGCCCGTGAAAAAGCCCGCAATACCCGAAGCGGCCATCCTGAAGCGGATAGCCATTCTGCTCCTGAAGTCGTCAAGGCAGCTTCTCCTGCTAAAGGGTCGGTCTTCACAAGACCGGCCGTTTCAGCTACTACTCCATGCGAAGTCACGAAGGCTGCTTCCCCTGTTCGAAAGTCGGCCTTCGCAAGACTGACTATCCCCTCTCAACGGACGCCAGTCTTCAACCGGCTAGCGCCATTAACAGCCTCTCCTCAAAGCAGAGGGCATTAGGAAGCTCATCCAATAGCGGAGGTAATCCCGGCCGCACGACATGCTCGATGTCGCCACTGGTACTGAGTGAGGAAAGCTGGGGGCAATTCCCCTTTCTGGATTGACTCCGCCGGCTCCAATGGTGAAAGTTGATGCTGCTGTTCCAACTGGGAACAATATTGAATTACTTAAGAGGGTATGCAGGAATTCGCTAACTGCTGTGCTGAAAAGATCTCCTCCACCAATGGAAAACGCTACAAAGACGAAGCTGGAGCGACCCCCTCAGCGGCTATCCTCTAAAATTTATGAAGTTTGGCGACAGGTCCAGGACTCTGTGGTAGATCAAAACTATCCCCGCCGACAGAAAAAGATGAAGGTTCGGCAAGAAGAGGATCACCATGTCAAATCACAGAAAGCGACAGCTACTTGGGTGCCCACTGCAACGGACCCCTCGACTTCGACCGCCCATAAGAGGAGTAGGCCGGAGAAAATCCCTGAGTCTGCGGCGAACCGCAAGGATGCTGAATCTAAATGCCCCAAGTCTGGGGGCATGGTGACACATACCGTTTATATGACTTTCGGAAAAGAGGAAAGCCGCGCTTCTATGGGTCATCGACCGCTTACATGATCAGTGACCAAGGCTCAGGAGCAACAACAAAAGAAGCTCCAAGAAATGCTAACAGCTATGACCGCACTTACGGGACCGAAAGCAAGCCCGGAGACATCCTCGGAGCAGCGCCGTGAGCAGGAAACTGATGCTGAATTCCTTCGGAGAATGCTTGAGAAGAAGAACAAAGAGGCCGCAGAACAAGCGGCCAATATAAAACAAATGGCTCTTCTATTCCAAGATATGGTGAGCATGATGATCTAGCCGGACCCTCCAGCCGAAGACCCTCCAGTAATAATTGAAGATGATAGAGGAGAGACATCAAATCCTCTGCCGGCTCTGTCAGTAGCCAAGGAGGAGACCATCTCAAAAGACGTCCTGGATGATTACATCGCTCAACAGATACGAGCTCACCAGGCGAATGAGGCGGCCAGTCAGATTGTTAAGACTGGACGACTCTTTCCGGGTTGGTATGACCAAATAAAGTACCCGCCGGGATACAAGATCCCCAAATTCCACGTATACAAGGGGACGGGAAATCCGCATCAGCACGTCGCTCAATTCAGAGCTTTATGCGTCAAACACTGGAGGTGACGATAAGCTACTGCTCCGTCAGTTTGTTGGCAGTTTGTCGGAGACGGCATTTGAGTGGTATTCGGAGCTTCCTAACGACTTCGTCAAAACTTTTATGGAGATGGAATTGCTGTTCACCCAACGTTTCGCAAGCGCTAGCGAGCGCACCCCGATCACCGCGTTAATTAACGCCAGAGTGAAGCCAGGCGAAACATGGGTGCAATACGCGATACGATGGCGGAATCTATGGTCGAAGTGTGAGCAGCGCATTGAAGAAGCGCCTGCGGTAGGCATGTTCGTGGGGACCTTTGACCCTCAGGTGACCATTTCACAATTCATGATGTTTTTCAAGCCGACTACCTTCCAGGCCTTGATTGACAAGCTAGCCCAAATGGACCAGATGGGCCATAGGCCCTCCCCTTCAAAGTCGGAGCCTCGGAATGAAAAGGGCAAAGGGAAAGCTGTTGGGGTAAAAATTTATACCCTGGTTGACCAAGTCAAAATCAAAATCAACCCCAAGCCAGGTAGGCCCAAGCCCAGGTCAAGCGGGCCCATGCCCAAGTCGAGCCCGCTGCCAGCCTCCCTATGCCAACAACAAAATCATGTAATAAATAATTTCTATTTAATTGTTTATGCATGAATGTAAAAAAAATGGGCATAAAGCCAATATTTTGTAAGCCCATGGCTTATGTGCAAAAATGAAATGGCACATGAGCCATGGGATGGCTAAAATGCCGTTTTGCAAAGCCCAAAGGGCTATATGTAAATATGTAAGCCTATATAAGGCAACATGATGATGAATAAAATATATACTTTTTCATTCCCCAAAAAACTAGGGTTCTTTGTGCCTCCTGCTCCTTCTCCAAGGTTCTAAACCTTCTCAATTCTTTTGAATTAAATCAAGAGTTTTACTTTTTCTTTTCCAAAACTAAGTAGTTTTCCACCACAAAACCCACAAAGGGGAACTCAGATCTCCCATCAGATCTAAAAAAGGAGTGATTTTTAAAATCTCCTACTTCTTGATCTTCAAGATCCGGCCAAACAACAGAAGGAAGAAGAAGAACCCCCTTCATCAGCTTCAAAACATCCCAGGAGTTTAACTCCATACATATATACATAACAAATATTTCCTTTCTGAAGCATAGTTTCTGTTTCTTAGGCTAAAAGCCACTTTTTCTCGCCGGCGCTCAAGCGCAGAGCGCCCGCGTGCCGACACGTAGCGTGCTTGCGCTCAAGCGCAAGCCTCCGAGCGCAAGTCGCCCACGTGCCGACACATGGCGCGCTTGCATTCAAGCGCAAGCGCTCGAGCGCAAGTCTCCCCCGTGCCGACACGTGGCGCGCTTGCGCTCCAGCGCAGGCGCTCGAGCGCAAGTCTCCCCCGTGCCGACACGTGGCGCGCTTGCGCTCCAGCGCAGGCGCTCAAGCGCAAAGCGCCTACGTGCCGACACGTGGCGCGCTTGCGCTCAAGCGCCCAGCGCTCAAGCGCAGAGTGCCCACGTGCCGACACGTGGCACTCTGGCGCTTGAGCGCACAGCACCTAGGCGCACAACGCCCAAGGTGTTGCCCCCACACATCCTTTGGATGCCTTTTCCCCCTTTATTTCTTTTATATATATACATATATACATATATACATATGTATACATATTTGCACACACACGTGCTCCACGACACTGTCCCTGTTAGAAAAAATTTTCTAACGGGGCGCTGCCCCGCACCCCGTAAGGGAGCTGCTAGCCCACTTGACCCCCAGCCCGCTATCCGGGTAGCGGGACCCCCATAAAAACTCTGCGTGGCTCCCGATATATCCAAACCCTCCCTTTCAAAACACAACACACGTACACTGCACATTGAGTTCGCATGACCAGTTTAACCCGTTAATCAGAGGTTCCCTCGCCCTAAAGGCGAGGGGTAATTAACGGCAGCTTAGTCCGCGGCTGCCGGAGATTCGGATCCCCACAATCAATAAACCTAGGCCTACCCTAGGCAGGGGGAATCTGTAGTACGCCTGACAAGCGCGCGCGTATTCCCATCTCAATGGGGTGACGAAAAACACCCTACAAAAGCAATCTTCTTCACTAACGCTCAACAACAACCAAGTGACCCGAGACCGGTTGTTCGCCAAAGCAACAAGCGACAGTCCGTCGATGAGAAGTTGAGACGTCCTTACTCATTTCCCCGGGATAAAACAAGGAAACGGTTTGAACTGGCAGTGCGCAATGGGCTCATTACTCTACCGGATTCGAGACACCCACCGCAATCGAACAACGTCGACGATCCCAATTACTGCCCCTACCACCGAGTATCGGGACATCCGATCGAAGACTGCTACATCTTCAAAAATTAGGTTGAAGACCAGTATCAACAGGGCAAGTTCGCGCTGTCCGAAAACTGGAAGGTAAATCTGCCACAACCACATGCTCCGAAAAAGATGGACATGCCGGGGGCATCGTGCTCATTCATAAAGGAAGCTCCATGGAAAGTTGTTCTTTCGGCAAAAACTAAAAGAATGCTGAAAGATCTTCAAACATGTCCGACGATCAGGTGGAAAAGCCCGTAAGAACCGGAGATTATCGAGGGGATGCTGAAACCACGCCCAGCATTGGGAGTTAATAGTGATGGTGGACAAAACATTCAGGCCCAGCCGTCAAAGTCTTCGAAGAAAAAGAAGAAGACCAAAAAGCCCGCGCAGTTTGATGACAAGCGCACGGATCTGCAAAAGCATATTGACGCGCTGGAGGAATATAACCAGAAGGCGTGAACCCCGGTCACACTCCAAGAATTTCTCAACAATATCCTTGAGAGCGGAGATAATGACAATAACGATGGAGATGACTCGTCAGAAGAATCTGAGGACTATGTGGCAAGTTGCCACATGATCTCTCATTCGGCGTTAACTAACGAAGAAGCTCACTCGGCGATAGAAGATAGCATAAAAGAGACGGGGGCAGGATCGAAGCCAAAACCCTTGGAACCGTCTGACGAGATGATCGACTTACTATTGAACGAAGCCCGTCAGAAAAGCAAAGCCAATCGAGAGCGCGAATTGGCTATATTCGAAAAAGCCAAACACCGACTACTGGATGAAAAGGCCGAGGCACCCCAACCGGATCGAAGCATCCCTATCGCCAGCAAAAGCAAGCTTAAAGTAAGGAAACAATTCGCTAGGGCCCTGTCAATAGGAATGAAGTTGCCCTCTTTCAGAGGAAATTCTCCCAGCGGTATACATCTTGATAAAGAGGACATACATCCTAAGTTCTGCTTATACCATTAGAAGATTGCACACCCTATCGAGGAGTGCATAGCCTTTAAAAACTGGTCGCAGGGATATGTTGCCCACCGACAACATGTTCAACGAGTGAAGCGCAAGGCTCGTCGGGAATAGAAAAGCACGACAGATGAGCGCAAAAGAGCCGCTGGCAACTGTCACATAGCCGACACCAAGGGATCGCAAGTTATCACCTTTGGAAGTGACTCTGACGAAGAAATCGCCCTCAGCCCTCTCTTCAAGGAATCCACTTCCGACACAAAAGATGCGAAGACTTGCGAGAAAATCTAGCTACGTAATCGTACGTTGCCCGAAAATTTTTGGACCTAGGACCGAAATGTTCCTAAACTAACAATGGGTCTCAATATCCTAAAACTTGCAACTGACCGAGACGTCTATAAACTACTACGGACCGCGGCATTCTCAGGCTGACGTGGTAAAAAAAAGGGTATGTCCACAAGCAAAATGGGCACAGATGAAAACCCGAAAGGGCGCCGTGAGTAAAAACAGCATGATTACCGGCGATATTTGTGAAAATCCGAAAGGGCGTAAACTCGTTAAAAAAAAAAGAGAACGGTACGTCCGTAAGCAAAATGGGCACGGATGAAAACCCGAAAGGGCTCCATGAGTAAAAACAGCAGGACTACCAGCGAGTTTTGTGAAAACCCGAAAGGGCGGAATCTCGTTAAAAGACACTTGCAAGATCCTCTCGACCCTGTAAGGAGAAACCACCTGTGTGGGATCCTTACGACTCACAAAGGGGAAATACACTTAGGAATCCTCACGATTCCTAAGGAGAAATGACACTTACGAGATCCTCACGACTCGTAAGGAGAATTCCCCTTTGAGACCCTCACGGCTCATAGGGTTCAAAAGCCTTAAGTTACAGGGATCTGAACCTGTTCTTAAGCCCTCACAACCTCCAATGCTGCCCTACAAGCGGTTCAATATTGACCCTTGTATACAATCCATGGGCACGAATAAATATTTCCCCAACAGAATCCCATCAGCGACTAGGGATATGCTCAACAGACACTTGTAGGTCCTCTCGACTTGCAAGGGGGAAACACTCTTGTAAGATCCTTACGACTTATAAGAGAACACAAACTTAGGAATCCTCACGATTCCTAAAGAGAAAACGCACCTACGAGATCCTCACGACTCGTAAGGAGAAACACCTTTATGAGACCCTTACGGCTCATAAAGTCAAAAGTCTTAGTCGACGGGATCCTAACCCTGTTTGCTAAGCCACCTTTGTTCGACATCGACAGAGGCAAATGATGATTCGCTCCTGGCAATATCCCAGTTGTAGCGATGCTGATGCCTAAATCGGTATCAAATTCCAAGCCCTTTCACGGCAAATGATGATTCGCTCTTGGCAATATTCCAGTCGCAGCGATGCTGATGCTAAAATTGGCACCAGATTCCAAGTTCCACACTCGCGATAAAAAATCAGCGAGCCAAAAATGCATATGAAACAGACGAAATGATGGGGCAATTTGCAACAAAATCAGCAAATAAAAAAATATGCATACAAAATAGCCGAAATGGTTGGGCAACTCGCAATAAAAAACAGCGAGTAAAAAACAAAAAAATAGCCGAAATGATTGGGCACCACGAAAAATAGCCAAAATGATTAGGCAATCACGGTTTTCGCGATGTAAAAAGCTGAAATGATAGAGCATCGTGGAAAGAATTTAAAAAAAATGAAAGAATGAAACTTTTTGCCCTGCATGTGAGGCCACATTGACCCCTGTATACAATCCATGGACGCAAACAAGAAGGGAACCATATCGTCCCACCAGGCTTCGTCGAAACGAAGCCAAGTCTTGATGGTTCAAAAACAACCTAGAGACAATCTCGATGGTCGTCACAATATTACAGACACAGTGTCAATAAACGAAGCGAAGGAACATCCCTAGCTTCAGGGTCTCGACGTCAACATCGACAACCTAGAGATCACCAACGGCATTTCTCTTTACTCCAGCAGGATGCAGATGCGACGTCAACAAACGACCCCAGGGTCAAAACAACGGAACCATGGCAAAGTCCCCTAGTTCCAAATCTCGACGGATCACAAACAACCTAGAGATCACCAACGACGTTTCTCCTTACTCTACCGGGATGCAGATGCGGAGTCAACAAACGACCCCAGGGTCGAAACAACGGAACCATGTCAAACTATCCTAGTTCCAAATCTCGACGGTTCATAGACAGCCTAGAGATCACCAACGACGTTTCTCCTCACTCCAACTAGATGCAGACGTGATGTCAACAACCGACCTCAGAGTTGCAACGAAGCGGAGCTATGGCAAAGTCCCTAGTTCTAAATCTCAATGGCCACATCTACGGCCTGGAGACCAACAACGGTGTGCCTCCTCATTCCAGCAGGACACAGATGTTACACCATCAAACGGAGCCACGACATAGTCCCTAGTTCCAAATCTCGATGGTTCACAGACAACCTAGAGGCCATCTCAGCATTCCTCTCATTACACCAGACACAATGTCAACAACGGCGTTCCTTCGCAGTCCAGCCAGATGCAGATGCAACGTCAACAAAAGACCTCACGGTCGAAACAAAGAGGAGTGATGGCGAAATCCCAACTCCACCTCAGCATTCGTCTCGCTACACTAGACGCAATGTCAACAACGGCGTTCCTTCGCAGTCCAGCATAATGCAGATGCAATGTCAACAAAAGACCTCACGGTCGAAACAAAGCGGAGTGACGGCGAAATCCCAGCTCCACCTCAGCATTCGTCTCGTTACACCAGACGCAATGTCAACAACGGCGTTCCTTTGCTGTCCAGCATGATGCAGACGCAGCGTCAACAAAAGCCCCATGGTTAAAACAAAGCGGAGTGACGGCAAAATCCCAGCTCCACTTTGGCATTCGTCTCGTTACAGCAGACGCAATATCAACAACGACGTTCCTTCGCAGTCCAGCAGGAGCAGGATGCAGATGTGACGTCAACAAAAGACCCCATGGTCGAAACAAAGCGAAGTGACGACAAAATCCTAGCTCCACCTCAGCTTTCGTCTCGTTACAGCAGATGCAACGCCAAAGCAAATGAAGCGAATGCCAAATTCCTAGCTTCAGGGTCTTGACGGTAACTCATATAAAACCTGAAAGACTATCGGAGATCATCTCACACTGGCGCAGAGTGGTCACAACCTTGACATTTGTCTCGATACAGCAGACGAGATATCACTACAGCGTCCTTCCTCCAACAGGATTCGGACACACCAAAGTAAACGAAGCGAAGGCCAAATTCTTAGCTTCAGGGTCTTGACGACAACTCATATAAAACCTCAAAGACTACCGGAAATCATCCTATATGGAGTGGTCAGCACTTCGACGTTCGTCTTGATACAGCAGACGAGATGTCACCATAGCGTTCTTCCTCCGGCAGGATTCATACGCGACAATCAAACAACGGAGCCACGACAAAATCCCTAGTTCCAAACCTCGATGGTTCACCAACAACCTAGAGACAACCGCGACACTCATCTCGATACAGTAGACGTAATGCCAGCAAACGAAGCAAAGGCCAAATTCCTAGCTTCAGGGTCTTGACGGTAACTCATATAAAACCTGAAAGACTATCGAAGATCATCCCACACCAGCACGGAGTGGTTATGACACATCGGGGCTCCCCAAACTGATCCTAACCTCAAGTAAAAAGCGGCATGGCAAAATTCCTAATGCTTGCTCTTCCGACGGTCAGACTGCCTAGGAAGATTGCATGAAAACGTCTTGTCCAACCCCCGAAGGGATCAGAGACACGACAGTCGCAAGGCTACTCGAACAACAACATTACCTATCGAGGAATACATCAGCCAACGCGACGGTACGACAGGCAAAACCCTAGTACCACAGACCCTAACGAACTTCTGTCGTAAAGAGCAGAGGTTAACCGTGACGTTAGGACATTCTTGCGAGAATCTCTCGATTCATCTCAACCCTAGGGAAATCAGTGTCCTTGGCAACCTCCTCGATTCAGGGAAATCAGCGTCCTTGACGAGAGCATCTTGATTCGCGTCGACCCGCAGAGAAATCAGTGTATTTGCAGGAATACCTCGATTCATCTCAACCCCAGGGAAATCAGTGTCCTTGGTAAAACCTCGATTCAGGGAAATTAGTGTCCTTGACGAGAGCACCTTGATTCGCGTCGGCCCGCAGAGAAATAAGCGTCTTTGCAGGAATACCTTGATTCGTCTCAACCCCAGGGAAATCAGTGTCCTTGGCAACCTCCTTGACTCAGGGAAATCAGCATCCTTGACGAGAGCATCTTGATTCGTGTCGATCCGCAGAGAAATTAGTGTCTTTGCAGGAATACTTCAATTCGTCTCAACCCCAGGGAAATCAGTGTCCTTGGCAACCTCCTCGATTCAGGGAAATCGGCGTCCTTGACCAGAGCATCTCGATTCACGTCGACCCGCAGAGAAATCAGCGTTTTTGCAGGAATATCTCGATTCGTCTCAACCCCAAGGAAATCAGTGTCCTTGGCAACCTCCTCGATTCAGGGAAATCAACGTCCTTGACAAGAGCACCTCGATTCGCGTCGACCCGCAGAGAAATCAGTGTCTTTGCAGGAAAATCTCGATTCGTCTCAACTCCGAGGAAATTAGTATCCTTGGCAAAAACCTCGATTCAGGGAAATCAACGTCCTTGACGAGAGCACCTCGATTCCCGTCGACCCGCAGAGATATCAGCGTCTTTACAGGAATACCCCGATTCGTCTCAACCCCAGGGAAATCAGTGTCCTTGGCAAAAACCTCGATTCAGGGAAATCAGCATCCTTGACGATAGCATCTCGATTCGCATCGACCCGCAGAGAAATCAGTGTCTTTGCAGGAATACCTCGATTCATTTCAACTCCGAAGAAATCAGTGTCCTTGGCAAAACCCTCGATTCAGGGAAATCAGCGTCCTTGACGAGAGCATCTCGATTCGCGTCGACCCGCAGAGAAATCAGCGTCTTTGCAGGAATACCTCGATTCGTCTCAACCCCAGAAAAATCAGTGTCCTTGGAAAAAACCTCGATTCAGGGAAATCAGCGTCCTTGACGAGAGCATCTCGATTCGCATCGACCCGCAGAGAAATCAGCGTCTTTACAGGAATACCTCGATTCGTTTCAACTCCGAGGAAATCTGTGTCCTTGGTAAAAACCTCGATTCAGGGAAATCAATGTCCTTGACGAGAGCATCTCGATTCGCGTCGACCCGCAAGAAAATCAGTGTCTTTGCAGGAATACCTCGATTCGTCTCAACCCTCAGGGAAATCAGCGTCCTTGGCAAATACCTCGATTCAGGGAAATCAGGGTCCTTGACGAGAACATCTCGATTCGCGCTGACCCGCAGAGAAATCAGTTTCTCTGCAGGAATATAAAATGTCAGCAAAGCAGAGCCGCGACAAAGTTCCCAGTTCCATGACTCGGCGGTGCACAGACAATCCAAAGTCAACCTTCGACCTTCCTGTTGAAGCAATGCTTTGACTCGGGAGTAGGTCAACTCATCAATCACTTACGAGTGCTCTCGACTTGTAAGAAAGAAAATTCTCTTGTGAGATCCTTATGACTCTCAAGAGAAAACACACTTAGGAATCCTCACGATTCCTAAGGAGAAAATACACCTACGAGAGCCTCTCGACTCGTAAGGAGAAAAAATCTTTATGAGACCCTCACGGCTCATAAAGTTGAAAAGTCTTGGGCAGCAGATTTGAACTTGTTTCCTAAGCCATCGCTTCTTATCTCGATTCAAGGAAATCAACGTCCTTGGCGAGAACCTCTTGATTCGTTTCGACCCGTAAGGAAATCAGTGTCTTTGCGAGAATCTCTCAATTCGTCTCAACTTGCGGGGAAATTAGTGTCCATACGCATAAAGAAGATTCTCTTATGAGATCCTTACGACTCTCAAGAGAAAACACACTTAGAAATCCTCACAATTCCTAAGGAGAAAATACACCTACGAGATCCTCTCGACTCATAGAGAGAAAAAATCTTTATGAGACCCTCACGGCTCAAAAAGTTGAAAAGTCTTAGGCAGCAGATCTGAACATGTTTCCTAAGCCATCGCTTCTTATCTCGATTCAGGGAAATCAGCGTCCTTGGCGAGAACCTCTCGATTCGTTTTGACCCGCAAGGAAATCAGTGTCTTTGCGAGAATCTCTCGATTCGTCTTAACCTGTGGGGAAATTAGTGTCCATACGCATAAAGAAAATTCTCTAGTGAGATTCTTACGACTCTCAAGAGAAAACACACTTAAGAATCCTCACAATTCCTAAGAAGAAAATACACCTACGAGATCTTCTCGACTCGTAGGGAGAAAAGTCTTTATGAGACCCTCACGACTTATAAAGTTGAAAAAGTCTTAGGCAACAGATTCAAACCCTGTTTCCTAAGCCATCGCTACCTTATAATGAGTTCAAGATGAACTGTTATCTACCATTTATGGGCCACACTTGCCAAAGCTACATGCCAATGAAATAGAGAAGTTACTCATGAGTATATAAACTACTTCACGCCAGAGTAAAACATAAAGAAATAGAAGGATGCGGCTCATGGAGCTGAGGGTTTGGAACAATGTCCCTTAAGAGTCGAGATTTGAGTCAATGATAAATGACGTCGCTTGTGTCCGCTCGTTATCTTCTCAGATCAAGATTCTGAAAATTATATACCAACCTGAAACTGGTCATACGCTATGAATTAGTCTACACTACTTCACCCATGTATATACTTACGTGGGCAAACTAGTGGGGGGCATTTGTTCCCGCCAAAAAAAATTTCTGCGCAAAAGAGCCCAAGGTATCTAATGGCAGCGATACGTTTAAGAAAATGCGAACCAGTATTTTTCGGGCTGCATTTTGACAAACTCCCAAATGATAAACAGTTAAATTCTGATGGTATCGAAAGCATCTCGAAAAATCCTTCGATTTGATAAATTATTGGCCTCATAATTCATCCGGGATCAAAAGTTATGAGGCATCACGTGCTCACTCGTGACCGGGCATTACGTGCCCACACGTGACCGGGCATCACGTGCAGACACGTGACCATTTACAGGCAAAGCCTGTAGACACTGAATAAAATAAATAATTGGAAATAATTAATCAGTGGGGTCACGTGCCAACATGTGATGGGCCTTTAAACCCACTGAAAAGAATTAAAGGTATAATAAAATAACAAGGAAAAATCCCGATGGGGCATCACGTGCCAACACGTGATCAAGGGTCACGTGCTGACACGTGATAATTCCTGAGTTCTTTAAAACAACAGAATTAAATTCTGGTCAAATGCTTAATCAGGGGGTCACGTGCCAACACGTGATAGGTTCCTAAAGATCTATGAATTAATAGAATTAAATTCTAATTAAGAGGGAATCAAAAACCTTAACTGGAAAAATATTTCTCTAAATCTTTCCAAACAAAAAAAAATGGTGCTCTGTAAAATAGAGCACCGTTGGATTAAAAATCCAATGGTAATTAAAAATCACCAATTTATGGAAAGATTCTTTACAAGGACAGATTTTCCTGAAATTCACCAAGAATAACAAACAAAATATCTTTTGGATTAAAAATCCAATGGTGAATAAAATTCAGTGAGTGATCTAAAATATCATGTTGGTTACAAAATCAATTAAAATCTTTTAATGAAAAATTGACAAAATAAATTGATTTTTTTCTTTCTCCTATAAATAGGAGCCAAGAAGAGAAGAGAGGAGGAACTACTTTTTTTAGAGATACAACAACAACAGAGAGAAAAGAGAGGAGAATTTAATTCTCAAGAAAAGAAACCTTAAGTGAGAAAGGGAAAAGAGATCTAAGCTCCATAAAATAAAAGAGAATTTAATTCTCAAATTTAAGAGTTTAACTCTTCTGATTAAGAACTTAGTTCTTCTTTTGGTTGAAGATCTGCAGAAGCATATCTCCCCACAAGTTGAGAATTTAATTCTTATCGGGGAGATTCTGCCATGCAGATCCAAAACTTAGAGGGAAAATTGAGTTTAAGGAATTTAATTCCCCCAATTTCATAGGAATTTAATTCCTCCAAATAAAACCAGTGTTCAACCCTGCATGAGAATTTAATTCCTCCAAATAAAACTAGGGTTTAACTCTGCATGAGAATTTAATTCTCCCAAATTCATAGGAATTTAATTCCTCCAAATAAAACTAGGGTTCAACCCTACATGAGAATTTAATTCTCCCAAATTCATATGAATTTAATTCCTCCAAATAAAACTAGGGTTCAACCCTATATGAGAATTTAATTCTCCCAAATTCATAGGAATTTAATTCCTCTAAAACAGAATTAGGGTTTAACCCTATAGGGAATTTAATTCTTAAAACAAAGAGACTCGAAACCCTCTATGCATGAAAAGAACTTGGTCACGTGGTGACATGTGAACCCCATCCTCAATGATCAGAAAAGAAAGAACAAAACTAGGTCACATGCTCCCACGTGATTCCTAAGACAGATCCCTTAAAATGAGAAAGAAAAACCTGGAGGCAATGCCTCACGTGCTCCCACGTGACTCTCAAAATAAAGAGAACAAAGCCAAAGACAGAATAGATTTTGGGCACCCTCACGTGTCCCTACGTGACCCCTACTAAACACTTTAATAATCAATACATGGATACCCATCACGTGCCAACACGTGATGGCCTGAAGATGAAAAGTGTTTAACACTTATTTGAATATTCTGATAATAAAATAAAGGAGGTCTGGCCCCATCTTCAGACGTCTCACGTGACCCCACGTGACCAATTTAATTTTAGTGTTTAACACTATTTTAAACCCAAGCTTATCCCAAATTGGTTAAGTTTTCCATAGGCAAATCTCTCCTTCAAATGGGCCTTAAAATCCAGAGCTATAATGTTTAAGTGCTCAGTCAAAGACAAAATATTATCAGAGCCCTCAAACACTTGTTTAGCATTGCTAAATAATGAGGGGCTGAACCCAGGCAAATGTTCAATAGTCCAATAAAAGGCCAACATTTCAAACTTAATTGGACTTAGCCCAAATTGGCCATAAGTCCTCAATTCAGATTTAACTGGGCCAATGTGCCCATAATCTAATTAATTGATCTTAGTTCCAAATTGGACTACAGATCTCCCAATCAACTTTGGTTCAAGGATACATCTCTGAACTCCTCTGATATTTGTCGTTGTAATCCTTCAACGTCTTCAGAGAGGTAACGGGTCCCGACAACCATACATTTCATAGACTATGACGTCTTTAAACTGGACTGTGGGGTCCTTAAACTCATGGACTATGATGTCCTTAATCTCGGACTGTGGGGTCCCTTTAAACCCACGGACTATTATGTCCTTAACCTTGGACCACCATGTTCTTAAACTGGAAATCGACCGCAATGTCCCTAAACTAAACAATAGAGCCCAAATGCTCTGTTGTTGGATCTAAATGATCCCGTTAAGTTAATCTTAGTCTAAAATTAAACTAACGTATTCTTAACAAACGTTTAAGTTGATCTTAGTCTTAAATAAAACTAACGTATCCTTAAAGTCAACCCCAACCCCAAATTTAAGAAAATACGGATTTGGACTAATCCACGCCCTACGAGCGACAACATAAATTAGTCTTCGTATACAATCCACGGGCAAACCAAAAACAAAACAAACATACACGACATGAAGTGACCATCTGGAGAAGGAGAAAGTGGTTACCGCGACGCGGCAGTGTAATTAACTGCAGAGGCTCGCGCCTGTAGGGAAGAGCGTCCCCATAATCAAAAACCCCTCAAATGAGGGGGAATCTGACGAAGTCTGCTACATCGGCCGCATCCGTTTAAACTTTCGATACACGGTGTCATAAATCAACTTGGTATCTTCGGAGAGGTGGACGGATAGCACTAAATAGCATTTGCCCCCAAACTCAGGTGAGACGGACCTACGCGGTCGCGTCCCCGTGTTCGGCGGAGAACAATGCCCTCAAATCCAGAACCAGGTATCTCTCTTTGTGCTCTCATTTGTCGAAAGACAAAGCCCATTTTCTCCTTGTTGATGTGTAGACACCACATTGGCTTTCTTTTTATCCGACTTCCCATCTGAGCCTTTCTCTTTCTTTAAGAGTCTTTAGTCCGCTTTCAAGTGACCCTTCTTTCCGCAGTTCCAACAGTTGCCTTGGATCTTTCCTTAATATTTTCCTCGGCTCTTTGACTTCCACTTCTTCCCCTTTTCCCTTTCCATTTTCCTGCCACGATTCTCTACTAAGAGTGCAGAAGTTCCCGAACTCCCACTCATAGCCTTTCTCCTCATCTCATTACTAAATATGCTCCTCACCACTCATTAAATGTGAGAGTCCCTGAGATCGAGTTGCTGGCCTTCATAACCAAGTTTTTCCAACTCTCCGGCAACGAACATAGAAACAATAGGGCTCGAATCTCGTCTTCAAACTTGATTGAGTTTGATTTGAGCTAGCTTGTCATACTGTTGAACTCGTTCAGATACTCCGTCACTGAACCATGTTCCGCCATCTTCATGTTGAAAAGTTTCTTCATTATAAATATCTTATTCGACATTGAAGGCTTCTCATACAATTTTGCTAATGTCGTCATTAGCCTCATGGTTATGTTCTCCTTCGAGGTATTAAAGGCCATTTGAGAAGTCAACGATAATCTAATTGTTACCAGGGCTTTCCTATCCAGTAGATTCCATGTCTCATCAGACATCTTCTCGGGCTTATCACTCAACAACGGAAGATACAAATCTTTCTGATATAGGAGGTCCTCCATCTGCATAAACCACCCACCATAGTTTTGACCATTGAAATTTTCGATTCTTATTTTATCCCCCGTTATCTTTCGTTTACCGCCGCAGCAAACTCAACCCTTTCCCTCGGATCTAAACCAACATCTTCGAAATTATGATCTAAGAAGACGGGAAGCGAACATAAGTGTCGTCACCCACCCTGAACTTAAATCGTAGAATCGAAGATCTTTCGGTTCGCGAAGCTCTATTACCTTTTTGTTAGGATGGGAGAAGGAACAACAACACGGAAACTATGCTAACGGCCAATTCACGCAATACGTAAATTAAACAACGAAAGACAAAACACAATAAAGAAAGAACAAGAGAATCAAACCAGAGAAACAAGGTATTTGTTAACGAGATTCACCCATCGTATGGCCAGTCTCCGGCAGAGCGGAATATACAAATCTTCTACTAGTTTTTTAGTCAAGTTTTACACTAAGAGCAACCCTAGGAGATTTCTCTCAAATCTCTCAAATATCTTAGCAGTCCCCCTCTCTCTATACAATAATTTTAATTGCAGTAATTATATCATATGAGAGATCCACATATATAGACTAACTCTAATTCCTATTTAAATTAGAGATAAAACAGAATATTAAATATTCGGTTCGTACAGAAAACCCGTCGACAGACGTCGGATGAATACTTCATCAGACATCTGTCGTCTCTGTATATTAGCTTCAGCTCCTTTGGCAGACGTCTGCCACTTCTTGGTCAGATATCTATCTGCGTTTTGTGAAGGCTCTGGATTCGGCCAGACGTCTGTCATTTTGCCTTCAGACGTCTAGCATCGCTTCGCTTTTTTGGCTCCTACATGCGTGCATGCCCAGACGTCTGAACCACCTTGTTCAGACATCTGAGGAAGACTCTCCACAATTTCAACAAATCTTACCTTTAAAACTTAATAGACAACAAAATGATATACATGAGGTTTACAACTCCAATTCAATCAAAAATAAAAGTGAATAATCTCCAAAACAAATTTGAGTGTAACAACAATGTCTAGCAAGGAATGGATTTCTCTCTTTTTCTAATACTTGAGAAAGGTATTTGTATGTATTTATAGCATACAATCGTACAATAGTAGAAAGATTACAAAAAGATTCTCGCACACGCTTTACATGATTATGACCTTTAACATTAGCAATCCCTCGATTTTAGACGATATTAAAAATATATATTTGTATGGACATCTTGACCTATCTGCCCATCCTTACTCAATGCTTTCCATATTGACAATAATTTGCAATTGTTAATATTTAGGTAACGGCTTGAGAAGATTGTGCATTGACATCTTCAAACATTCCCCGCTTGGTGAGGTTCGCTGCATGAACCACAAAATTTAAAGATCAATACAAACGCTGAAATAATTCAAATCAAATCCAGATCCAGAATTACCCATCATTTATCAATGCTATATATGATCGCTAGAGCACATCTCCTTGCTGCGCTTAAACATTTCATCAAAATATCTTAAACATCAAAGAGAATTGAAGGTTAACAATAAATCTGGGAGATTTTGTCTCCAATAATTAGATTTGGATCAAATAAATTCTAAAAAAATCAGTGTAAAACAATGGCAGGAGATTTTCCTAATAAAAAAAATTGCCTTCTCATTTCACCGAGCAAGAACTTCTAGCTACAATTTTGTTAGTGCCTTCCTTTCTAGTGCCTCTGCATCGTTTAAATTGATTATCAGAATGATTAGGTTTTGTTGAAGGACATGAAAAATTTATATAGAGTGATACAAGATAAATGTCATCCTCATTTTTTGTTATAGTAAGAAGAAAAAAAAAATATAATGCTTAAGCTTTAGAGATGATGGAAATAGAGCGAGCCAACAACTTTGAAACCTGATTATCGATAAAGAACAAGGGAGGAACCTAGACTTAATTTAAACTAAACTGGATTAAGAAAATTCAAACTTCATGTTTCTTTAATATTTAATTATTGATATATAAACAGGTGAATGAAATAGATAAACCAAGAAAACCTTCATGCAATATTATATGTATAAAATATTTGTTAGGTCACCCATTTCTTCATGATCTACAAAAAATAAATTAAACTTAAATACAATACATAAAATCTAACAGGAAAATCAAAATTTCTAATTAAAAAATAGAATAAGCTGTTATAGATTTCCCAAAACCTCTTCTTTCAAAGTCTTGTTTGATTTTAACTCGACTATTGATTACATCAAATTTGCTGGGTCGCCTAAGAGTGATTGCTTTGGGAGCCCAATCCTCCATCAAATAGACATGGATCTATATATTTTATTTTACTTTCTTTGTTCAAAAAATGTAGTTGCAATGTAATTTAAGCTCTAATATAAATGATTATCATCAATAATCTAACAAAAAACTAAAATTTCTATCTATTTAGAATCTTCGGCAATGGATGATAACCAAAGAAACAAAATAACATAACAAAAAATGATAATTAAATTGAAAAATATGTACCTAATTTCAAAATAAAGATGGTAACAAAGAGAACTTGCAATCATTTATATGAAATAAAAATTTAAAATATCTAAATCCCTTAAATCTTATCTGAGGACGAAAATGTGAGCTTGATTTCTAAGCTCTGGTTTTGAGTTTATTTATACTACTCCATGATTGTTTTAGTTTGGATATAGTATAACAATAAAATCGATGATTTAAATTAACAAATAATAAGTTAGAGATTAATTATATAAAGGATTTTGTTAGGATATTTGTGAATCTTTATTAGTTTTAATTTTATGGTTTTTTGGAATTTATTCTTTTTTATTTAAAAAAAAAGATATCCATAGATCTTACCAATATTTTAAAAATAAATAAACCAGTTAATTTGTTATCATGTTTTGTGATTTAAATCATCACAAACTTTATTAATTTTGATTATTCTTTCTAATTTAATTGTTTGGATCCAGGAATAATATGAAAGGAAAGTACAAGGAACCGTTATACCACGGTACAACAGCAATAGAATTCAGGTTAGGTGTCTTAATCTGACCACCTCGTACCACCTTTAACACCTTCCGTACCAATCTACCCCTTAAACCCCGTAGTGTTTTAACAGTATTGTAGTATTGGAATATGTAATTTGGGCGACTGATCAAAACCATGATATCAGTAAACATGTTGTAACTGTATAATCAGGTAAATGGAATATCAGGATAATGGATGAATATCCATGGTTTGATTCAGTCAAAAAGAATATATTGTTAACTGGATTCAGGGTTTCATGTATTCAAATTGTATTGGAATATAAAAGAATATAGATTGACTTGAATCATATTCGAGTCAGGAATAATCAGACTCTAACCCGAGTCAGACTAAAAGAAAGATAATTTGAAGTTCAATATTAGTTAGGGGCCTTATTGTAATTTGTAAAACTTGAGGGGGTTTTCTGTAAAAAGTACTTTTGTATAGTTTTCAAAATACACCTCAAGTATTTAATAATCGTCTTTATAGTTATAATGAATGTGAATTTTATTTGTATTATTCTAGTGAATATATCCTAATAAAAGTATTAATTGATTTATCTGAAATTCATGGTATTTTAATGTAACTTTTAATCTTGTAATTTTAGAAAAATTGTGGAAACTTTATCTTATAATAAAATAGGTGTTTAAATGATAATTATATATCTATAAACACATGAATAATTTTTAAATGAATATTTTATTTTCAAAAATCTCATTTTCCTTAAATGTCGTATTTTAACCTTTCGAGACCGAATGCTCCTTGCGGAGGTCTGAATCTCGCACTACTAGCCTGCGGGTGCACGATGAACCGTACTATCCCTAACAGGTTCCCCAAGGGTGGGTTGTAGCGGCACTTTGCTTAGGTTTTATAAACACTTTCCATTTAGGAAAACGGTTTTATAACTATAAGGTATTTATTTGCAAAAGAGTATAGTTTTCCGTATTTTAGTTGCTAGGGTTTCCTAAGCCAACTAGCCTATTTCTAAGGTCTAAACGATGAGTCATTAGAAGCCTCAAATCGCCTCTTCACCGTCAATTGCGGCCAGGTAAGTGCCAGGTAAGTGGGAAGGAACCACAGTCGTGGGCCTAATTAAAAACCACTAGTCTTAGACACACTTGCCTAGACACCACAAGACAGTTTAGATAAATGATCGATATCCATGACCAATCGTGTTTTCATTTTATTAAAAGATTTTATTTAGAAATGTTTACAACTTAAAACTTTCAATAAAGGTTATAAAGATTAGGGTATTTTAGTGAAAAGTCCTGTAATTTCGTATTCTGTGTTTTGATATTTATCAATTAGGGTTATATTGAGTGTGTGTAGAGATAGGTCATTACCTCGTGACTTATTTTAAGTTTTGGTGAAATTTAAAGGTAAAACATGACATATTAAACTTAAAGGTATTATAGCGCAAGAATACGGTATTCGAAAACGTTATCATTTCATGTGTGAAAATTCATTCAAATTGGTTTCTACAAGTTTAGTGATCAAGATAAACCTGTTTAGGAGTGAGGGAATTAATAAAACTAAGAAAAATGAACTTCATGGTATTTTTATGAAAAGAATACGGTTTTGCAAAGAAGCTATCATTTCATGTGAGAAAGTTTGTTTAAATTGGTTTATGGGTGATTAATAGTCAACATGAATATAGGTAGGTGTTATGTATTAGGTGACAAGTGGAAATTTATAGAAAAACCGAATCGGAAATCGGTTTGTCCGATTTCCGTCGGGTTCCAAAAAGTCGTATTTTTACATTAAGGAAAAGAGAGATAGAAGAGATGGGACTTACGGGTTTGGATAAGCTAAGGGGGCTAAAGAAGGTGGTGGTTGTCGATGCGTCAAAAACGTCGCGAAGGTTCTGATCCGATCGTCGGAATCCGTCGTCGGTTTCGGCAGCGCTTCGCTTTTCGCTCTTTGCACCGAGTTCTCGAGAATTTGGGAGAGTGGACTTAGAGTTGTGAGATGAAATGGTAGAGGGTAGGGGTCTTTATATAGGGCTAGGCTAGGGTTAGCGTTTGGATTAAAAAATATTTTAAAAAATGTAAAATTCATTAAATTTGGACTTAAAAGAGGTTTAATGAGAATTCTGTAACAGTACAGAGAAAATGGAGTATGCAGGGAGGTTGACCGAGCAACACGAAACTTTTTCGTGTTGACGACTCGGCCGAGTCCGGCCGGCGGCACCGGCCGATTCGGCCGAGTCTGGGCCGAGTCGGGTGTCATTGGGTAGGGTTTGGTCTGGGGGAGATTTTGGTATAGTTTATTTTTTATAAATTGCAATAAATTGTGAGTTATGGTTGTTTGACCGTTTAACTTCCCAAAAAAATTAAAACAAAATGATATAAAAAATTATGTGGGGCATGGGATTCGAACTCTGGTGGCTTGGTTCAACAGTGCAAGGTATTACCAATGAGCTACAAGCTCCTTCTTGTAATTAATGTAAGGAATTAGATACTTAAATTGTTTCTAGCAACATCAATACTCCAAGTATACACTATATTTAAAGCAAATTTTTGGTATACAAAATTAGAGTTGTTACAGTATTTCAAATGTTCTTTTATGCTTACTTTAATATAAATATCTATTCTGATCTATTTTATTCTCTCTTTGTTCTTAATCCAAAAAATCTAATTTTTACAGTGAAAAGTTGACACCTTTAAGTAAGAATTAGAGATAAATAAGAAATCTAGAAACTAATTAGGTTCATGATAGTTGACGCCTAGAAATCTAATTAGGGACGGTAGAGATAATTATAAATCATAGATATTCAAATTAGCTATTAAATTAATCTAGGAGAAAACCTAAAATATGATAGTTGTACCTTCTAGACTTACAAATACACATAGACGGTTAAACCTAAGTTAAATGTTGTAAACTAGAAATAGGGGTTTAATTAAATCTAAATGATATAATATAATTGATGGGATAAAATTAAATCAAATAATTTATTCTATATTTTTATGTTATTAATAGATTGTTAATTAAACCTAGAAAATTAAAAATTTTATCATATAAATCACCATATTAGAAAAGCAAAATAAAAACCCTAGATCTTCTTTTTATTATAAAAAACAACCTTTTTAAATTTCCTTGCTTTTAAATTTCTGCATTTTTATTTTAATTGCAATTTTATTTAAATTTTAAATTAAATCTTTTCTTTAAATTAATTTAAAGGTAGTTAACACACCTCTTTATGGGAACAATACTCAAGTACTACTACGATATGGCTGTATACTTGCAGTTTAATTTGGAGACTAATAAAATCCATATCAGTAATGAATGCATGTCGTGGCACGAGAGCCCATTTAAAAATCACCTAACATGAATCCCGTGTGTCGTTGTCCCGTGGGATTTACGGGGCCTTATACTAAACGTGTCATTGGTCCATGGCATTTATATTGGACTACTCTCGTATAGATGCATACCTTCATTATTGAACTATAAACACGTTTGAATAGAAGTTCCAGATCTATGATATATTGTCATGATACCTGTATTATACTGCCCATCTGTTCGTACTGTTTCAAATTTGTTGTAACTCCTTATTTTTAATAAAATTACTTAACAAATCTTTGAACATATATTTTTTAAATGGGGATTTTAGATAGATAAGGAACTAGAAACTAAGATTTATTAGTTCTGATTTTTATTTCAAATTTGTTGTATCTATTTATTTTTAGGAAAATTAGGTAACAAATATTTATACAAATATTTTTTAAATGAGGATTTTAGATTGATACGGATCCGTCCAAGATTTTAGTTTGATAGGTATTTTTTGTTAGGATAGGAAATTACTTGACGGACCGGAAGAAAAACAACAATTTGCTTTTAAGAGTCTTTATACAGATATTTGTTAAACGAGATTTTAGATAGACACAGAAGCAAGATTTATTAGTTTTGATTTTTATTTCAAATTTGTTGTATATCCTTATTTTAAAGAAACTTAATAAATCTTTATACGAAAATTTTTTAAACGAGGATTTTAGATTGACACGGAACCGAGATTTTAGTTGGATAGGGATTTTTTCTTAGGACAGGAAATTAACTTGAGATATGACGGACCAAAAGAAAAACATCAATTTGATTTTAGGGCCGCAATTGGAAAGTAAAGGAGAAAGTGTGAATGTAAAAGGAAAGCCATCCAATTTCCATTTTTTTTATTTCGCAAATAAAAAGTCACAAAATATTAAGATGTTTTACTTTTCTTCCATGTAGGATTTGGAAAGCCACCCTCTGGTTTTCTCTTAACCTACAAAAGATGAGAAAACTAGAGAAAAGTAAATTAAAAAATCATTTTGAAATTTAAACTAACTTTTTGTCTCTAACCAATTTTTATTATTAATAAAAAAATATGTGCCACATTGTTAACTTTCTTTTTACTTTCTTAGTCCAAATCAAACATATTTTTCATGTGGCAAGTGAAAAGAAAGTACTTGTTCTGGAAAGTATTTTTTTGACTTGCCTACTATCCTTACTTTTAATCACTTTCCGGTTGGAAAATATTCCCTTAAGAGTCGTATAGATATAGAAATAGAAAACAGAGATAGATAGATGTTGATATTGATTGCATGAGAGGGGAGCTGAGATTTGTTATTAAGATGCAATTAGGGATTTGTTAATATAAGATAATTGGATTGATTGTGTATCGGAGAAGACCTAGGATGCGTTGTTAAGATTTGATTACTGGATTGATTATGAAAGGGGAGTTGGATTTGGTATGACGAAAAACAAAAAAGATAAAAATTTGGTTTAAGGAGTACACACAAGTTATATATATATATATATATATATATATATATATATATATATATATATATATAGAGAGAGAGAGAGAGAGAGAGAGAGAGAGAGTGGGGGGGGGGGGTTTTCATATTTTTCAAATTCACGAACTTTTTTGTGTGACCTCCTATCAACGATCCGTCCTGTACAAGGTGTTCTACATGTCCTAAATAGTATATGGATGAAAAGTCATCTCGAATGGAAGTGTTTTGTATGTGCAAAATATGTGGATTAATTTCATCAGTGCAGTTTCGAAAATTTTTAAACGACGTTTTGCACACGGAAAACACTTCAATTCGAAGTGATTTTTCATCTATACACTATTTACGACGTGTAGAACCTGTTAGACAGAGCGGATCGTTGAAAGAAAGTTGCATAAAAAAAATTTGTGAATTTGAAAAATATGAACCCTTCGTAAGGGTTCCACAATCTATACATATCATCCATTCTTGATATAATTATATGTATTCCTGTCTTTTAGTAGGAAGTCAAAGAAATCATAATCTTAGAGATCCTTGAGTGGTTTTAGAGTTTATCTTTTCTATATAATAAATGAAAACTAATCTATTGATCTCTATTTTCTATAGAATTATACATATTCTCGTCTTTCAGTAAGAAGTTGAAATCATCAATCCCTCAATGGGAGGGAGGGATAGAGAGAGATCAATCCATTTGAAGAGTTGAAGAGGAATCATATGCATGCATTTCTAACCCAAAATTCTCTCTCTCTCTCTCTCTATATATATATAGAGAGAGAGAGTGGGGGGGCCGGGTTCATATTTTTCAAATTCACGAACTTTTTTGTGTGACCTCCTATCAACGATCCGTCCTGTACAAGGTGTTCTACATGTCCTAAATAGTGTATGGATGAAAAGTCATCTCGAATGGAAGTGTTTTGTATGTGCAAAATATATGGATTAATTTCATCAGTGCAGTTTCGAAAATTTTTAAACAACGTTTTGCACACGGAAAACACTTCAATTCGAAGTGATTTTTCATCTATACACTATTTACGACGTGTAGAACATGTTAGACAGAGCGGATCGTTGAAAGAAAGTTGCATAAAAAAAATTTGTGAATTTGAAAAATATGAACCCTTCGTAAGGGTTCCACAATCTATACATATCATCCATTCTTGATATAATTATATGTATTCCTGTCTTTTAGTAGGAAGTCAAAGAAATCATAATCTTAGAGATCCTTGAGTGGTTTTAGAGTTTATCTTTTCTATATAATAAATGAAAACTAATCTATTGATCTCTATTTTCTATAGAATTATACATATTCTCGTCTTTCAGTAAGAAGTTGAAATCATCAATCCCTCAATGGGAAGGAGGGATAGAGAGAGATCAATCCATTTGAAGAGTTGAAGAGGAATCATATGCATGCATTTCTAACCCAAAATTCTCTCTCTCTCTCTCTTTCTATATATATATATAGAGAGAGAGAGAGAGAGTGGGGGGGGGTGGGGGGGGGGGCGGGTTCATATTTTTCAAATTCACGAACTTTTTTGTGTGACCCCCTATCAACGATCCGTCCTGTACAAGGTGTTCTACATGTCCTAAATAGTGTATGGATGAAAAGTCATTTCGAATGGAAGTGTTTTGTATGTGCAAAATATGTGGATTAATTTCATCAGTGCAGTTTCGAAAATTTTTAAACAACGTTTTGCACACGGAAAACACTTCAATTCGAAATGATTTTTCATCTATACACTATTTACGACGTGTAGAACATGTCAGACAGAGCGGATCGTTGAAAGAAAGTTGCATAAAAAAAATTTGTGAATTTGAAAAATATGAACCCTTCGTAAGGGTTCCACAATCTATACATATCATCCATTCTTGATATAATTATATGTATTCCTGTCTTTTAGTAGGAAGTCAAAGAAATCATAATCTTAGAGATCCTTCAGTGGTTTTAGAGTTTATCTTTTCTATATAATAAATGAAAACTAATCTATTGATCTCTATTTTCTATAGAATTATACATATTCTCGTCTTTCAGTAAGAAGTTGAAATCATCAATCCCTCAATGGGAGGGAGGGATAGAGAGAGATCAATCCATTTGAAGAGTTGAAGAGGAATCATATGCATGCATTTCTAACCCAAAATTATTCTACACTTTGTTACAGCGTAGTCACGGTTTTAACCGTGACCACATATATACATGGTCATGGTTAAAACCGTGACACAATCATCGTCTAAAACCCCATCACGAGAACTATAGTTATGTCCATAACCGTGACCATATGTTTTTTAAGCCACCGTTATAACCGTGACCATATACGCAGCGTTACCAAGTACGGTTCAAACAACTAAATGAAACCTGTGTGGGGTCTACATATATGGTCACGGTTAAGACCGGGACCATGTTATGATCACGGTGTAAACCGTGACAATAGATGATATATGGTCACGATTATAATCATTACCAAAAGGTAAAAGCATAATGTAGAATATCTGCTATAGCAGATAACCATGACTATATAGTCCCTATGGTCGCGAGTTAAACCGTGAACATAAGAGGAAACCACAGTGAAGATTACCTGCTACTAGCAGGTAACCGTTACTGTATCTTATGGTCACAGTTTTAATCATGATCATATATTATTTGGTCACGGTTACAACCGTGACCAAATACATTATTAATTTTTTTAAAACTGAAATCTGCGCGTCCTACGCGTGCTACTTTTCAATTACAACCAGCGATTAATAATAATTATATGATCAAATCTCACGCAATTTTAACAATAAAAAAGTAATATGATTAGAATCAAACACAATTATAAACAAAATATATACACCAAACGGTATAATTAATAAAGCAATAAAATAAATGTTTGTATAAAAAAATCAATAATCTATGGTCGTTGGTGTCATGCCCCGCTTCCCAATAGACGGAAACGGTGATGTGGTACTGTAACATATTTACTATGAAAATACGTTAAGCGTAATTAAACAATATAATTATGTGCAAGAATAACAAGAGTAATAAAATGAAACATCAATTTTATTTAAATTCAATTTTAAATACAACTGTCTTGAAATAAAAGATACAATAATTAATAAAGCAAATACTTAAATAATGAAATAATGAAAGTAAGTACAGACAGGAAGAGTCTAATAGTCTGGCTGAGTAGCAAACGGGTTCTAGTCCTTCTGACTCGGCTCTATTTTCTCAGAGTCCGGTCCTACTAACGAGCATTCCAAAGAAAGAAAATAGGGTCAGCGAATTAGCGTTTGGTAAGTTCCAAAAGAAATAAGAGAAGATAATATATAATAGAAATAGAAATCAAATGAACAGTGGACAGGTAAAATTGTATATGATCATTCACATGAATAAAATAGTTATTCTAACGTGATTATTTGCATTTTGATAAAAAAAAAGGTATTCATATATATGAGAGGAGTCCATTTTACCCCATGGACTATGGTAACATGTAGCATAAGGCCCCATCATAACCCACGGGACAATGACACATGAATTTATGTAGGTGTCTTTTAAAATGATCTCTCATACCACGATATGCGTTCCGTACCAATCTACCCCTTTATCCCGGCGTATTGTATTGTATAAATTAAGAATATATGTCTTGGCTAAATCTATGAATATACAGAGTACAAGTTCATGTTCAAGATGTAATCGTTTGTTCAAGTACTCATATATAGTTCATGTCAACTTATATCCATGGTTTAGTCAAGTCGAGCCAAGTATTCAAGTTTGAGTTTGATATTTGAATTCGAGTGTTCAGGTTCATGATCAAGTATTCAAGTTTGTTTTTTATTTCAGATTCTGGTTTGAGTTTGGATTCAGGTTGGAGTTTGGGTTCAAGTTCAAGTTTGGATTCGAGTTATAGATATTTCTTGTGAATAGATTTAACTGTTGAAATCTTAAGTTCGGGAGAAATCGAGCAATTGCTGTACATGAACGACAAGATTCGTGTTTTTTCCCAAGACAATTGCCACTGATAACTCCGTTAAATTTGTCTAACCTAAATAGGCAAGCACTCACTTTCTCTGGCTCTCTAGGGCTCAAGAGAAATGATACCGCTTAAACCTATACTAATATAGAGTTCTTAAATATTTATTATTGTTATTTACTTAGTATTTATATTATTTGTATTTCTTGAGGGGGTTTTGTGAAAATATATTAATATTGTTTAAAAATAAATCTCGAGGGTGACTTATAATATTTAGAGATTTTATGAACATGTATTTTAATTTAGTTGGTATTTTAGTGATAGAACCCAACCTTTAAAAGTTTATGGTATTTTAATAAAAACTACTTCTTTTGGAATCTTGATGATATTTGCATTTAAAACTTTAATCTTTCATTTTAAAAATATACTTTCACAATTTTTTTTATTGAAAATACGGATTCATAGTTTTATATAAATTTTCCAAAGTTTAGTATTGTTTAGAAAATTCGTATTTCTTAAAAACCGTATTTTTTAATTTTCTTTCGAGACCGAATTATCCGTGAGTAGCTCTGTATCTCGTTCTACTATCCCAAAAATGTGCGATAATCCGCACCATTTATTAGAGGGTCCTCTAACGAGAGTTGTAGAGGCGCAATGACTAAGAATTCAAAAATATCGATTAAAAGAAACCATTTTGTAAATCTGTGGTATTTTAATAAAAAACTTATTCTCTTAAATTAGCCGTACATCTAAACTTTGTGCTATGAATCAAAAGTGTGCGTGTGGGGTAGGTCGTTACTCCATGAATTTTCCTAAAAGTATTTATGCTAATTATCGAAATAACGGTTATACTAAAGTTTATGGCATTTTTCTGAAAAAATCATTTTATGATTATTTCTCATGGAAAATTTTATTATATTAAAAGCTAAATGATGTGAATGATATGTTAAAGTGGTTTTAGAGAGTTTGAATGAACTATTAACATGATAAGGGTAACAAAAATTAGTTTAAAGGAATAAAGTACATGTTAACTCCACTTTTTGATTATTGTTTTAGAAATTATATTGAAATGAAGAGAGAGAGAGAGAGAGATTAATGGACTTACTGGTTGCGTAGTGTTGAAAAGAAAGTAAGGAAGAGAGAGAGGGTGGCGGTTGTGTTGGGAAAGCTCCGATCGTCGAGATTGGTTTGCTACTCCACTTGATTGCTTAACTCTACTTGGCACTTAGAGAATTTTGGGAATTTTGATAGAATTTTCAGAATGGGGGAGAGATAGGGTATGAGATGGTATTTATAGGGTAAAAATGAGAGTGTGTGTGAAATAAAATGAATTAAAAATAGATTAAATGGTGTTAATTGGGGATTTGAAAGGTCTCTATTTGATTACAGGAAAATCAAACAGTGTAGGGGAGTAGAGGGGGGCTGAAGAAACGTGTGTGCAAAGCACGGAGGTGATTGGAGCAATGGAGACCGTCGGTGGCGGCCAAATGGGAGAAATGGGTGGTTGGATTTGGTCTAAGTGCATCGAGATTCGTGCCACGTGCTTAACTCTGTGTTTACTCCTCATTTATCCTGTTTGATTTTTCTGAAACTTTTCGATTCTCCGTGTATTGTACGTGTAACTCTTGGGCTTCCGAAAAGTTAAAAAGAAAAATATTAAAAATAATTAGGACTGATGGGATTCGAACAAACAGGTATATCACAACAGTGCAGAGGTTTTACCAGTGAGCTACAAGTTGTTTCTTTCTTTTATTGAACAAAAATAACCTATAGTTCCTAATCAGGCTGAAATACCCTTTCTATACATTTAAACAAATAATTTTGTATAGAGATTTCAGAGTCGTTACAGTTGGGACGATCCAGCTCCATCGTCCTGTGACCGGAACATACTTCCAAACTCGTCTCGTATAGCCTGCCTGATGGCCTTCGCGTTCAATCTCCTTAACTCCTCGATCTGCATCTGAACCGTATCCACCCGCACATTCTACTGCTTCACCCGATCTTAGAGTCGAAGAATCTCCTCCTACGACGTAGCAGCTGCATCTGCCGGTGTCTGGGTCACAACGTAATCATGGATGGACGAATGCTTAGCAAAGTGTCGGTAGGCCCCGGGACCAACCCCGCGCTCATAATCACTGTGATGTCCGCCAGATATCAAATTCAGAACAGTGACAATAGCGGTAATCGAGTCATCGGGGCCAAGTCCTATGGCGTCCGTCCTCTCCTGGAACTGGTTCTATGAAGAATATATATAGATATAAACGTTTTAATTTAAATACAGTATCGACTTGATTATATGAAACTTATCATATACTCGCCCGTGCCCCTGTGTAACGTGGACCATCCCCTGGCAGCAGTATAGTTGGCGAGGTCTTTATTTTTCTACGATAAAATTAGGATTTATTTCAATAAGTAATTTTCAACAAAGAAAACATATATTCTTAAATATCGAAATACTCACGAGATGGTGCTGTACATTATCCTGCGATAAAATTAGGATTTATTTCAATAAGTAATTTTCAACAAAGAAAACATATATTCTTAAATATCGAAATACTCACGAGATGGTGCTGTGCATTAGCCTGCGACCGCTTCTCTTGGATCGGGATAGCGCGTTCTCTGACGCCGTTGTTCTGGTTCTCCCTATTGCGAACCGACGCCGTCTTGCAAATATAAAGAAGATAATATTATATATCACAAAATATTATCTATTATTATAATCTTAAAATTTAAATTTATACCTGAATATCATCGCGCTCGTAATACGTGACCAGCTGCGGCCAATCCTCTCTTGGGACATCCCAAAAAATGGATTCCATCATCGCCACCCACTGTTCCTCAATATCCATGGCCCAGGTAATGTAATGTTTCTTTCTTACTTCATATCGGCGTCTCCTCTTGATAGCCTGGCACTCGGATATGACCCGGTCCATGGCCCGATGTGTATCGAACGACGTAGGAACGCCATCCTCGCCGATAACGCCAATGAATCTGTTATGTCCCTGCGTCTGAAATTACAAAAATTTATATATATATATATATATATATCGACGATTAAATTTAAATGTATAAAAGGTTATGTGATACCGTGGCCGCTGCAAAAAACTGCTGAACATAATCAGTCTGGCGTGGGTTTCATCTAATATGGAGCGGGGATCTATGGTAGGTACGGATCTCCGCTCCCATGTAATCTGCCCACTTGGTAGAGTAGTCACCAACCAGCACATCTGATGCGGTCCACTCCAGCGTTCATGGAGCATCACCTGGGGTTAGCCTGGAGAAGGAGGGCCCAGTAGGACCCCTCGTCCTAATATTGGTGGAGCCTGAAAAAAGATAAATATACGAACACAATATTATAATATTCAGAGTATGTAAATAGAATTTGACAAATTTAAATTACAATCGTTATTTAAAAGGTTTAAGCAATAATGATTATACCTGACGTCCCCGGTGTGGCGCTATAACCGACGCTAGAGCCCGTCCCATTAGTACCATGTATGACTGCAAACAATAATCTGTTAGATAATTTGATAGAATTATTTTAATAGAAAACTGAAATATGAATAGATAGCTATATACCATGTGCAGGAGGAGTGGCTGGGATTGGAGGATTTGCTACCCTGCTAACAGGGATATGCAGTGTTTCCTGTGGCGCTGCGGCTGCTGAGAGTGGTGGGGGTTTTGTGGTAGGGGCGCCGGTAGGAGGGGCGGTAGGAGGGTCGCCGGTAGAAGAGGCGCTAGTACGTGATAGGCATTGCCGCCGCCGCCGTTGCAGTTACTGACATCTCGCTAATCTCGTCTAGACGTCGTTTCCTATGACGTTTAGAGCCGGATCCACAGCCTCCCATCAGACCCTACATATTTATTCAAATATTAAAATTTGCTTATAAATATTATACAATTTAAAACATTTAGTTCAATTTCATTACCTAGCACGTTTGTTCGGTGCATTAGCTGAAGATTCGTTGGGTGGATTATCGAAATCTTGATCTGTGACAATCACTTGGCCGATATCATGTCTTACTAACGTATTGATGGACGGTGCAGAATGGTTTGGATCGTTGGTACATTCAATAGACGGGCTGAGACGTGTTATCGCCTCTTCTTTGTCACTCTCATCTTCAGAGTCACTCAATGTTGGCACATTATAATAATCTCTTGGTTTCCAACGACAAACAACACTCCAGTCAGCCTTCTTCAGGTCCCGAGAATAATATATTTATGTTGCCATCGATGGAAAGATAAAGGTATTATATTCATAGGATATTCGTTTGGTGTTTACCAAAGTGACTTTGTATTCATCGACTTTCATACCCCATTTAGACTTGGTATCGTACCATCTGCATTGGAATATAAAAAATGGGACGGCCTTATGAATGTATGAGACCGCTATAATCTGCTCAAGAACACCGTAATAGGGATTTCCTCTGTCGTCGAAGGTTGCGACGCCGCAATTTTGCGTAGCTCTAATGCGTTCCATCTTTTCGATCTCAAATTTATAACCGAAAACTTTGTACCCGTTGTAAAACGTAGCTACAATCGATGGACCGATTAAAAGGTCATGAACTTCTCTATCAATCTGCTCACCACGATTCATTTGTCCATCAACTTCTTCTCTACACCAAGAGACGAAAGTGCGCCTATGTTTTTTCTCGATTCTGTCATCCGACCACATGTTAGGATTCGGTCGCTTGAGTATAGTTTTGTATGCTCTGTTCGTTAATTTACAGTTATATCGGTTAGATTATACTCAATTTCAAACGGTTTACATGGATGAAATTAGAAAAATTTACTATGCATATTTAGCAAAACATTCGCTGTTTAGCAAGATGAACGCATGTAAACCGTCAATGAGATCGTAAGACAAGTTTTTTAGCCTTGTTGCTCCAATCGGACCATCAGGAACACGCGGCGGTTTGTTCAGGTTCGTCCTAACATCGTCGTGAAGGAAACAAGCACAGAAAGACGTCACTTTTCCTAAAAGATAACCTTTCGCAATCGAACATTCAGGACGATAATTATTGCGAATATAGTTTTTTAAACTTAATAAATATCTGTTGAAAATAATAGATATTACTAATTCACGATAATGTTTTGCAATTTAAATGATTAATAATAAACATTTTCATACCTCTCGATAGGATACATCCAATGGTAATGCACTGGACTGCCAATCATGACCTCGGTTGCCAAATGGACGGACATGTGAACAATAATGTCGAAAAATGAAGGTGGAAAGATAGTTTTGAGCTTGCAAAGGATTATATGAATATTATTTTTGAGCTTTGCTATCTCATTGAAGTCGATGTTTTTGGAACACAAATGTCGAAAATACGTGCAGAAGTCGTTAAGAACGAGACCAACTTCGGATTTTACCGATACTCTCAGGCATAAAGGAAGAAGATATTGCATCAATATGTGGTAGTCGTGGCTCTTGAGTCGTACGATTTTTCCATTTTCTACTTGTACATGTTTGGAAATGTTTGATGATAAACCATCAGGGACTTTCAATTCTTTCAACACCCGCAGGAACCGCCGCTTCTCCTCTTTATCCAGATTGTATATTACTGGTGGGTGTTTCCCCTAATCAGAGAGCAAAACTCTATTCAAAATTTGAAATTTGAAATGAGGCAGCGCCTCGTAAGAGAGCTAGCGCTAAGAGTCAAAGACTCTGAGACAGCGCTCACGTGCAAAGCATGAGAGCGCTAGAGCCAAAGCGCCAGTGCTAAGAGTCAAAAACTCTGAGATAGCGTCCATGTGAAAAGCACGAGAGCGCTTGCGCCAAGAGCGCCAACGCTAAGAGTCAAAGATTCTGGGACAGCGCTCACGTGCAAAGCACGAGAGCGCCAGCACCAGAACTAACAGTTCTCAACCCTTGGATCAAAAATCCAACGAAGATGATAAATTATCAAATTACCAAAATTAAATTCTGATTGAGGAAACACTTCTCAAATCTTTCTAAACCAGAAAGATTGTGCTCTGTAAATTGAGCACCGTTGGATCAAAGATCCAATGGTGATTAAAAATCACCGAGGTACAGAATAAGTTCTGTATGGGAAAATATTTTCCCAATCTAGTTAATAACGAGAAAACTATCTTCTGTAAAACAGAAGCCCTTGGATCAAAGGTCAAATGGTGGAAAACATTCCCCAAATCAATAAGAGATCTCTCAATAAGAGATTTCCTTAACTGATTCAACAAGTCAGCCTCCCCTATATAAAGGACCCAAGACTTCAAGTCTTGTAGACAGAAACCTCCCCACAAGTTCTCAAATCGAAAGAAGAAAAACAGAGGAACCCTCCCCCCCAATAAAATTCAAGTTCTCAGAAAAGAAAGGAGAAGATCAAGATCTAAGAAGAAGAACCTTCTTCAAGGTGAGGAAAAAGAAGAGAGATTATAACATCTCCTCCATATTTAAGAGTTTAACTCTCACATCATAAAAACATAGTTCTTTTCTAGATCACAGATCTATAAGACAAGGTCTTTCACAAAAGTAAAAGAGATCGCAGTATCCCATCAAGAAAGAGAAGAACTTAGTTCTTAGATTCATGAGACAAAGTCTCTTATAAACCGAGAATTTAATTCTCAGAGCACAAAATCGATTAGAGCTGACAAAGAAGCGCTTTAGCGTTCCAATTTAAAAGAAGCGCTTTAGCGCTCCAAGTCTTCCGCTCAGCGCCAAGCGCTCCACGTGCTCCTCACGTGGGTGCTCTTTTATAATAAGCGCTTTAGCTTTCTAAGCCTGACGCTTAGCGCCAAGCGCTCCACGTGCTCCTCATGTAGGCACCCTTCTATAATAAGCGCTTTAGCGCTCCAAGTCTGGCGCTCAGCACCAAGCGCTCCATGTGCTCCTCATGTGGGCGCCCTTTTATAGGAAGCATCTAGCGCTCCCGGTCTAGCACTCAGCGTGAGGCGCACCATGTGCTCCTCACATGTGCGCTAAGGAATTACGAAGCGCTTTGTAAATAAGACCCCAGCGCCATAACAAGTGTTCAACAGTTAATAAAAGACAAAAAGAAAAAGGGGTGTCAGATCCCAAATCAATGCTCAGTATTATTGAATAAAAAGTGGCCGAGCCCAAACAAGTGTTTAGAACTGAGTGGACTGAGCCCAAGTTGGCCACAAGTCCTTAATTTAAATTAACCGAGCGCATGTGCTCACAATCTTTTTAATTAGTCTTAGTCCCAAACCTGACTATAGATTCTCAACCAACATTAGTTTAAGGGTACATCGCTTCACACCTCTGATATATGTCGTTGTAATTCTTCAACGTCTTCAGAGAGGTGGTGGGCCCCGACAACCAGAAACTCCATGGACTATGAGGTCTTTAAACTCATGGACTATGATGTTCTTAAACCCAATGGACCGCAACGTCCCTAAACTAAACTCTACGGACTATGATGTCCTTAAACTTTAGACTGCAACGTCCTTAAAACTAAATTGCGGACCGCAACGTCCCTATAAACTAAAGAAAATCTTGTTGAGTAGATCTTAGTCTAAAATTAGACTAACGTATCCTCAACAAACGTTTGAGTTGATCTTAATCTAAAATAAGATTAATGATCCATAAACCAACCAAAACCCAAATCTAAGAAAATACGGATTTGGACTAATCCACGCCCTACGGGCGACAACATAAATTAGTCTCCGTATACAATCCACGGGCCACTAAAAAATAAAACAAACACACACGACACGAAGTGACCATCTGGAGAAGGAGAACGTGGTTACCGCGATGCGGTAGCGTAATTAACTACAGGAGCTTGCGCCTGTAGGGAAAAGCATCCCCACAATAAAAAACCCCTCAAACGAGGGGGAATCTGACGAAGTCCACTACAACGGCCGTATCTGTCTAATCCTCCGATACACGGTGCCATAAATCAACTTGGTATCTTCGGAGAGGTGGACGGATAAAACCCAAATAGCATCTGCCTCCAAAATTAAGGTCGGACGTCCCAATGTCCCGGCCGCGTCTTTCGGCGGAGAGCAGATTCTGGCACGCCCGGTAGGACCATTTCCTCTTTCCACTCCACACTTCGTATGTCGTGATCGTGAACGAATCGCGGTTTAATGTGGTTGCCCTTGGATTCGAGGTACTAAGATTTGGTGTCTTGCTCCTGTGCAGAGAAAACTGCACCAACTGCACCAGCAACTCCCACTCCGTCCTCGCTGGAGGGGTCACCTATGGGCCCCAAGCGGCCTCCATCTTCTCCATGCAAGTAGAACAGGTGACTCAGGCCACCACTGGACTGTTCTTTGGGACCATGATCCCACCGGCAAGCTTCAGAGTCCCAATACCGTCACAGGAAACTCCGAAGAAGCCGGTCTTTGATCGGCTTACCACTACCACGGCCCTTCTCAACGGGCCATCCAATTCCAAGTCTACTGCATCAGTCTTTGACAGACTGAGCATGAGCTCCAATGGGACCGTGAAGAAGCCTGCAATATCCGAAGGAGTTATCCCAAAATGGATAGCTATTCCAGTTGCAGTAAACGAAGTCACCAAAGCCACTTCCCCTGCCCAAAGGTCAGACTTCGACAGGTTGGACGTTTCTTCTCAGCGGACGTCAGTCTTCGATAGGCTGACACCAATAGCAACCCTTCACCAGAACATGGGGCATGATGAAGCCACCCCCATAACCGAGCCAGTACCATCTGCAAGACATGCTCGACGTTGCCACTGGCGTCGAGTGAGGAAAACTGGGGGCAGTTCCCCTTCTGGACTTACCCCACTAGCTCCAACGGTGGAAGTCGATGCTGCTGTTCCAACTGGGAACAGCTTTGAGCCGCTCAGGAGGGTGTGCAAGAACTCTCCAACTACCGTATTAAGAAGGTCTCTTTTACCTGTTGAGAACGTTATTAAAGCAAAGCCGGAACAACCCTCTCAACGGCTGTCCTCCAAAATTCATAAGGTCTGGTGGAGAGTCCAAGACTTCGTAATCGATAAGGACTACTCCCGCCGACAGAAGAAAATAAAGATTCAGTAAAAGGAGGACCATCCCTCCGCCATGCCATGAAAGGTGTCGTCTACATGGGTGCCTACATAAACTGCCCCCTCAACTTCAACTGTCCATAAAAAGAGGAGGGCGGAGAAGATTCCTATGCTTGCGACGAATCTCAAGGGCACTGAACCCAGACGCTCCAAGTCTTGGGGTATAGTGGTGCATACTGTTTATATGGCTTCCAGGAAGGAGGAGAGCCGTGCTTCCCGGGGTCACCGACCACTCACCCGATCCGTAACAAAGGCCCAGGAGCAATAACAGAAGCTCCAAGAAATGTTAACAAAGATGGCCGCACTCACTGGGCAGAAGGAAAGTCCAGAGACATCGTCGAAGCAATGTCAGGAGTAAGAAACCTATGCCGAGTTCCTACGCAGAATGCTCAAAAAGAAAGATAAAGAGGCCGCGGAACAAGCGGCCAATATAAAACAAATAGCGCAATTGTTTCAGGACATGGTGGGCATGATGATCCAGCCGGACTCTCCAGCGGAGGAGCCTCCGGTGATCATTGAAGACGACAGAGGAGAGACATCAAACCCTCTTCCGGCCTTTTCAGCAGCAAAGGAGGAAACAATCTCGAAAGCTGCGCTCGATAATTATATAGCTCAACAAATACGAGCCCATCAAGTGAACAAAGCTGCTGGCCAAGTCGTCAGAACTAGGTGACCCTATCCCAGCTAGTATGATCAGATTAAGTACCCGCCAGGATACACAATCCCTAAATTTCATGTATATAAGGGGACAGGCAACTCCCACCAGCATGTCGCCCAGTTCAGGGCCCTCTGCGGTAATACTGGAGGTAACGATAAGCCGCTGCTTCGTTAATTCGTCGGCAGCTTGGCGGAGACGACCTTTGAATAGTATTCAGAGCTTCCCAACGACTCCGTCAAAACATTCACGAGGATGGAGTTGCTGTTCACTGAGCATTTCGCAAGCGCCAGCGAACGCACCCCAATCACGGCATTGATCAATGCCAGGGTGAAGCCGGGAGAAACATGGGTTCAGTATGCAATCCGGTAGTAGAACCTATGGTCGAAATACGAACAACGCATCGAAGAAGCTCCTGCAGTAGGCATGTTTGTGGGAAACCTCGATCCGCAGGCGACCATATCCCAATTCATGATGTTTTTCAAGCCAACCAGCTTCCAGGCCTTAATTGACAAGCTGCCCCAAATGGACCAGATGGGCCATAGGCTTTCCTTTTCAAAGACGGACCCTCAGAATGAAAAAGGGAAAGGGAAAGCGACCTTCGTCGCCAATGCTCAGCTACAGCCGAGTGGTCCAAAACCAGCTGATTGCAAAATGTGTGTTCATCAGAACAATGTGTGTTCCGACAGTGAGCCACGTGAGCCACGCCAGGCGCTTTGCGCCAATCAAAAAGTGCATAGCGCTTCTGTCGGGTAGCGCACGCAAAGATAACATGTGTCGCGCTTAGCGCTAGTTTATTAGAGCATTGCGCTTTCAATTCATGAGCGCTTTGCGCTGATTTAATGGTGAACCAATAAGTGACACGTTGCGTGCTTGGTGCTGAGCGTCGGTCTATAGGCGCAGTGCGCTGTCTCAGAAGCGCAAAGCACAAGCTGTGTCTATGATTGACATGTGGCATGTTTTGGCGCTGAGCGCCGGTCCAATGAGCGCAAAAGCACAGCTCTTAAGTGCAAGGCGCTTTTTAGTAGCGCAAAGCGCATTTGATCAAATTTATGATCAGAGAACAAGTTTATGTTCTCCTTTTAAAGGAGGCCTTGCCTCAAGGTTCAAGAACAAAAGTTCTTATTTATAAAAAGGCACTGCCTCTTTAGATCAATGATCTGTAAATGAAGTAAATACTTCTTATTTATGATAGGATCTTTTGATCTCTTTTTTATCAAAGACCTTGGTCTTTTTATAGATTTATAATCTTTTTTAGAAGATAATTCTTCTTTTCATGAGATGATTTCATCTCTATGTCCAAGAATCATGTTCTTTACTTTGAAGAAATGATCTTTTGCTAAAAAGGTTGCTTTTCTCTCTTTGAGTTTTCTCAAGGTTTGTAGGGGGATTTCTCTATATCAGATTTGAATTCTTGGGGTCTTTATATAGGGCAAATTGAGTTGATAAATCAGTTAAAGAGATCTTTCTCTGATTGATTTGGGAATATTTCCCACCGTTGGATCTTTGATCCTAAGGCTTCTGTTTTGCAGAAGATAATCTTCTTGTTTTAATAAGATTGGAAAGATCTTTCCATAACAAAATTTTAATTCTGATTAATTAATAATTTATTATTAGATCTTTTGATCTAACGGTGGGGAATTTTTAATTCCATTGCTGGCGCACCTTACGCTTGCATACCTACGTTCGACACGTGGCGCGCAGCGCAGAGCGCAGTGCAACTGCGCTAGCGCATCCGTGTTTGATACGTGGCACGCAGCGCAGAGCGCTGGATCTGAAGCGTTGCTTCGATTTTTGAATTTTGAAATTTTAAAACAGAGCTTTGCTCTGATTGGCACTAGATCTGAAGCATTGCTTCGATTTTTGAATTTTGCAATTTTAAAACAGAGCTTTTCTCTGATTGGGAGTGCGCTGCCTAGGGCGCAGCACACCTGGCGCTAGATCTGAACCGTTGCTTCGATTTTTGAATTTTGAATTTCAAAACAGAGCTTTGCTCTGATTGGGGGAAACAAATCCCCCCCACCGTTGCACTTACGTGGCCCACATGTGAGCGCAGCGGTGGAAACATCTGAGCTCTTAGATCAACACAGAAGTTGAAGAGGCGGCTTAACGCCTATAAATAGGTCCTTTGGTCCTCTAGATGATTATCATCTTCTTTCTTTGAGAATTTTTGTTCAGAGCGCAGCTTTTTGTTTAAGAACTTCTCAAGAGTAAACACTCTTTCCAAACTTTGGTAAAAATTTTAATAAATTTTAATAAGTTAGGGTTTTACCCATTAACAGAGCCTTGCTCTTTATAGATCTTTGATCTACAGAAAACCCATTTAGGGTTTCATTAGTAGAGCTTTGCTCTCATGAACCTATAGATCTAAAGAGATCTTTTGGGGTTTCTCAGCCCATAAACAGAGCCTTGCTCTTCTGAATTATGTGTAGATTCCTTAATCTTCGATGAAGAACTCTTAAGAGTTTTTTCATGGATCTTGAATATCCCAGAATTTTTTTAATTCCTCAAAATTAATTTTAATTAATCCTTGATGGATTTTTTTCATCATCATTACAGAGTCAGGCTCTCAAGGAATCTTATTCCTTCATGATCAGAATTTGACAAGTGTCACTCTATCATAGAGTTTTGCTCTCGAAGGGAGATTTTCTCCTTTTCCCGAGGGATTTCCCATTCAATGAGAATTTTCTTGAGGATTTCCTCATTAATTAACAGTCTCATCCAATGATGAGGATGTTTTATTAATTTTTAATCGATGAATTGTCATCTAGATTTTGTGGGTCCCCTTTTGGTCCCCTTTCCACTGCATTACAGTGTGGTATAACTTTTAAAGTACCGAGTGTCAGAAATTTAAAATTGAATTATAGCACTAACAATTGACTTCTGCCCCCCCTTTTTGCAGGCGACATGTCTTTCGATGCCACGTTTCCATTCGTCTGTTCAGAGGGAGGATTCCCTGAGACACCTGTGGACTGAAAGGTTCTCGCGCTCATCAAAGACCGTGACCCGAAACACAAAAATCTCCACTTGTGGGGCAGATGGTATGGCCAGATTATCAGAGGTCGTCAAAGCTTCTCTTGTGCGACGCCGTCGGAGCCGATCCCGGCGATTCCGTATGCAGATGCACCCCCGGTGAACTATGCCGTGGAGGTTGTCAACTGGACTTCGGAGGGTCTTCTTCAACCTTCGATTGACGCCGTACCCATGCAGCTGCCGGCGGCTTTGGATACGTTGGGGCGGCGCATATGCCAGGGCGAGTCGCGCCCTTGGGAACAACCCTACAACATCGGGCTAACTCCCCGTCATCCGGCCGGGTATTTGCAGTGGGCCAGGTATATCTTGTCGGCGAAGAAAACACAGCTGCTAAAGCTCGGCCTATACCCTGCGGTTTATGCTTCGTTGTTCCAATATTCTTCTCCTTCTACATGGTGGATTAAGGCGTTCTTGGAGCAGTGGAACATCCCGACCTATACCTTTCTTCTACTGGTCAGAGAAGTCTTCATCTCTTTGGAAGAATTTGCTGAGGTTTCCGGTCTGTCGGTTAGGGGAGAGCACCACGAGGAGCTGCTTCCTCCGGATGAATATGTTTTTGCCACCAAGCCGGTGGTGATGGGCCTCACGCCAGAGAACGCTATTCAGCACCAGTTCCCTAGTCTGATAAAGGTGCTGAACATGTACGAGAGCCTCTTCTTGGAATCCGGAGGTCGAGGGGTCTGTTTTGCGGACTTCATTGCCCGGTTTCTTCGTCCGGAGATTTTGTCGCAACGAGGCGAAAAGTTTGCCAAGCTCGATGATCCCTTCGGCTTTGGCTTGAACCGTCGACCAGTACTGAAAGATGATCAGAAGGGCTTTTTTCTTCCTGATGTTACGATCATCCCTCTGTCAGAAATCGCCGCTCCGGGCATTGACGAGGAGGCTTTCTTTCTTGGTTTTCTTGGGCTATGGTTGTGCTGGTTCGCGCTCCCTATGCATCCTCGTTACATGAGGCCTTCCGTCTTCTACACTGCGCATCGCATGGTGGCTGGAATACAAGTGGCCATCGGGATCGCCGGGTTAGCCCATTTATACCATGGTCTTAACATGGCGGCGGATACCACTGAACCTGGGGTGCATGCTGCCAACTTCCCGATGTATTACTTTACTTCATGGATGGACATGCACATGCTCGGGGTCTTTGGCATTCACAAGAGACCTTCGTTTTACGAGAAATGCAAGTTCCCGCGAATTATGCGGCTGGTTGACGCCTCCATCGTGAGTCCGTCACAGCGGGAAGCTAGGGGTTTGTTCCTTCGTCCACGCACGGTCGGAGATGGTATGTCTTTCACGGACAAAGTCTTGACGATCGGCCAAGAAACTTCCAAGACGGTGTTGGCATTGCGCAATGTTTTTAAGGACGGGGCCTCCGTGTTGAATGCCCGGGAGATTCTCCATTTATACTCCATCAGGCCGGACTTTCTTGTATTCAGGTTAAATGATGCAGCGCTATTTATGAGATACAATCCCCATCATTTTACCCAGCAGCTGAGCTATAATCAGGGGGTCCCGCTGGAGGCTTTCTTGGTAGAACCTGCTGCCACCAGAGAAGGAATACGGGGTGTACTGCATCACTTCATGTGCTTAAATACGGGCTCTGACTTCTTCATTAGCGAGCCGAATTGCGTCCCGAGGGCCCTTAACGTACACGTGGCTTGGTATCAACACGCGATGGGTGCTGTTATCAGGGAAGAGAGGCGGCTGCTGCTCGATTGCAAGAGTGCACCCCCTGCCGGTGATTGCAACGTTCTTTTAAAGCGACGGATCATTGTTCCTCCTCCGCTAAGAGAGGTTGCTGCAGTTGAACCTCCACGTGTGCTAAGCCCTACGCGTGGATTGCCCCCTTCTAGCATGTCTGAAAAAGAAGTGGCTGCCGCGTTCCCCGAGGACAGACCTGAACCACCGGTGCCCCATGCTCCCGTGGAGATGATAAATGTAGCTTCACCCAAATCTGGCGTGGGCTCGGATATCGGGACTCATCGTCACAAAGTTCCCGTCAAGCGTAAGCTTGTACTGGATGCGACCGGAGCTCGCTCAAGGAAAAAGAAAAAGAAGTCGATCCTTTCTGTTGACGTTGTACTTGGCCAGGAGCCTCACGCTCCTTATGGGGAGGGCCTGAGTGAGTATGGGAATGAGGGCTTATTCATACCGCCAGATGATACTGATCTGGCGGCTGCCATTGCAGCTTCTGAGCAATTAGCCAGCCACGAAGAGGGGTTGGCTATCCTCGCGCGATCAGGTAATCATTAGCTGTATTTTCCGCCATTGCATCGTATTTCTATTATCGTGTTTTGACTGAAGCTTTTCCTTCTTTAACAGGTATTTACACTGAAGAAGCTCTCGCAACTTCTCTCAAGACCTTTGAGGAGGAGGAGAGGAATCGTGCTTTGTTGGGCATTGGTATGCCTCGGCTTATTGGATCTTCATTCTCCTTTTTTATAGACGATCTTACCCTTTCTTTATCTTATTACAGGGACCACAATGCCGATCCCGCAAAGTGATGTGGAAATTCTTCCCGAGCCAGCCACCAAAGTCCCGGCCACTTCGGCACTGCCGAAAGAGGCCTTACTCAAACGACCGATGACGGAAGCTATGACGGCTCTAGAGGTAACCCTTGGTGCAGGTGGTGATGTCCTGTTGATGGAGGCGTCTAGAAGGTCCGCCTTGACGGCCCGAGCGGAAAGGAAGCGCCGAATGATCGTGGCAAGGGAGCATAGTGCTGCCTTAGCCGTGGGCGCGGGCTCGAGCACCGCTACCACTGCCCCTACTCCCTCAGAGGAATCACCGGCTGCCTTGTCCACTACCTATAGACGAGCAGCACATGTGGTTCGGGAAGCGGTCGGAAGACCAACCCAAGGTAATGACACGGGGTTCCGTTGTCAAAGTTTTAAGTATCAATTCTCATATATCTTATCTTATAGAGCTGAGTCTTCCCGAAGAGGTGGCGGCGACCGCTGAGCTTGAGGTAGTGGTGGAGGAGGTAGCTGTGATTGCCGAACCTGGGGCGTCGGTAGGCGAGGTGGCTGCGATTGCCGGGCTCGAGGTGGTGACTGGTAAGTCAGTCACGATTGCCGAGCCTGAGATAGCTGTAGGTGAGATGGCTACAGCCGCCGAGCCTGAGGTGACGATGGGTGAGACGGGTATAACCGCCGAGCCCGAGGTAGTCACTCTGTCGCAAGAGTCGGGCACTGCCCCGATTGTCGCTCTTTCTACCTGCGACCCTTTGCCATCTCCTGGCGTCACGAGCGTTACGACGGCTCTGGTAGAGTCAAGGGATGAGGAGACAGGAGGTGAGACCTTCCCGATGGAAGAGGATGGAGCAGTTGCTGTGTCAAGTGATGCCCTTATCGCGGTTCCGACTGGCGACTCACTATGTAGATTTTGGATCATTGCTTTTCTTTTTATTCTGCAATCTTTTTCAATCTTTCCTGATAGGGTTTATCTTGTTTCTAATGCTGGTGCGGCGAGCGCTGAGGTCGCGCTACCCAAGGAAATGCCATCAGCTACCGCTTTGACGGTGACCCCTCCTCTAACTTCTCTCGTATAATCTGGGATGTTGGAAGGTGCGGATTCGTGATCCATCAGTCTTACTTCTAGGCCGTATAATTTAGTTACTGATATTGCGTTACTGTGTCTTTGCAGGAGTTCTTTTTGACCACCTGTATCAAGCGTTGCATCCACACTTCTCCTTCCTGTCAGAGATTAGTCCGTCAGGTGGTGTGGGTGAGTATCTTTTCTAAATGACGTCTTCTCTTTAACTGGTAGTCACATTATTGCTGATCCTTTTTCGTATTGCTTGTAGTCCTACAAATCGAAGGCGGGGACGCGACTATCGTTGCGCTACCAGTACTCCCAGCTCTGCCTCCTATTGCAGCCGGTATAGTAGACTCTATTTTTTTGTGTATGTATATTTTTTATTTCTCGAGCCGTGATCTGATTGTGATTTGTTTTGCAGCAGTCACATCGACTCCAGCCCCGTTCGAGTCTCGCGTCATAATGCCGGCTGGACCCTTTTCCAGACGTCCATCCTCGAAGGGTGCTGCAAATAGTCTGCGCATGTTAAGCGACTATATTGAGGAGCTTGACGTGGAGGCTCCTGCTTCTGCTATGGATTTTGCTGCGGAGGTTAACTTAATGCTGGCGACGCTTATGAACTTCCATAATGAAGGCGTTGTCGAGTCTTGGGTTAACCATTGCCGGAAGATTGAGGCCTGCCTGCATGAGCTTGAGCTAAGGCGACCTGCTCTGGAAGTGTTGGTTTTAAACTCCCAGTGAACTGCATGGGTTGAGCAGAGCGTTCCGTTCCTTCGCCATTTCGAACGAAAGGCAACCCTTAAGCGAAAGGAGCGTGAGGCGACTTCCGCTGAATCTGTTCGACTGCGTGCTGAGGTTGTAGAAAACGCTGCCCAGCTGAACATCTTTGAAAACCTTCAACGATTTATCTCCGACGGACTGGTGTTGAGGAAGAAGCTTGATCTTAGTGAGCAGGTTGCACAAAGTCAGGAAGTTGCTCAGCAGGAAATTGATCAGAAACTTTCATCCTGCCTGCAGCAACGGGACGAAATTGAAAAAGAATTGGCCACGGCGGCTGATCGTGAGAAGGAGTTGAAAGGAGTGCATGAGCAGTTAGCTGATTTATTGAAGACGCCTCCCTCCCAGTAGATGTTCTTGCATCAGTGAAACACTTGTAATCTTTTGAATAACATGTTTCCATTTTTTGTTCTTTTATATAATGTATCTTGTATTCCAATGAGTTTATGAATAAAAAATACACATTTTTTTGTTCTACTGTTGCTTTCTTCTCCTTGTTGTGTTGTTGCCATGTGATTTTAGCAGGTGTGGCTTGTAGATAGCATATGGCTGTCCATCTTGGACTCTCCGAGAGGGAGTGACGGCTTAGTGAGTAGGTTCAGATCTGCTGCCTAAGACTTTTCAACTTTATAAGCCGTGAGGGTTTCATAAAGATTTTTCTTCCTACGAGTCATGAGGATCTCGTAGGTGTATTTTATCCTTAGGAATCGTGAGGATTCTTAAGTGCGTTTTCCCTTATAAGTTATAAGGATCTTATAAGAGAGTTTTCTTCCTTACAAATCGAGAGGATCCGTAAGTGTTTAGTGGGATAGACATGTAGATGACGTATTTCCGAAACGGGGTTATATGGATGACGTATTTCCGTGACGGGGTCATATGGATGACATATTTCCGTGACGGGGTCATATAGATGACGTATTTCCGAACGGGGTCATGTGGATGTCGTATTTCCGAGCGGGGTCATGTGGATGACGTATTTCCAAACGGGGTCATGTGGATGACGTATTTCCGAGCGGGGTCATGTGGATGACGTATTTCCGAGCGGGGTCATGTGGATGACGTATTTCCGAACGGGGTCATGTGGATGACGTATTTCCGAATGGGGTCATGTGGATGACGTATTTCCGAACGGGGTCATGTGGATGACGTATTTCCGAACGGGGTCATGTGGATGGCGTATTTCCGAGCGGGGTCATGTTGATGGCGTATTTCCGAGCGGGGTCATGTGGATGACGTATTTCCGAATGGGGTCATGTGGATGGCGTAGCGTCTGGTGTAATGAGACGAATATCGGAGTGGTCTCCAGGTTATCTGTGATCCGTTGAGATTTGGCTTCTTCTTCTGATGACGCCTGAGGAGGGAAGGTGTGGTTCCTTCTTTATTTGCGCCCCTGGATTGTGTATAGGGATTGATGTAATATCACTTGTAGGGCATAAATTTTATTTATATATTTTTTAATTTCCGCGATGCTCTATCATTTCAGCTATTTTACATGCATACATTTTTTTACTTGCTGGTTTTGTTGCCCCATCATTTCGGCTATTTTGCATGCATACATTTTTTTACTTGCTGGTTTTGTTGCAAGTTGCCCCATCATTTCGGCTATTTCGTATGCAAGTGTTGCTTGCTAGCTTCTTGCTGCAAATTAGAATTAGACACCGATTTCGGTATCAACACCGCTACAACTAGAATATTGCCAGGAGCGAATCATCATTTGCCTTTGTCGATGTCGAACAAAGGTGGCTTAGCAAACAGGGTTAAAATCCTGTCGACTAAGGCTTTTGACTTCATGAGCCGTAAGGGTCTTATAAAGGTATTTCTCTCTACGAGTCGTGAGGATCTCGTAAGTGCGTTTTCTCCTTAAGAATCGTGAGGATTCCTAAGTGCATGTTCTCTTATAAGTCGTAAGGATCTTACAAGAGTGTTTTCTCCTCATAAGTCGAAAGGACTTACAAGGGCTGTTCACTGTGCAAACATATCCCTAGTCACGGATGGGACATTGTTAGGGAAATGATTATTCGCGTCCGTGGATTGTATACAAGGGTCAGCGTTGAGCCGCTTGTAGGGAGGTGCCAAGGCTTGTGGTGGCTTCTTAAGAACAGGTTCAGATCCCTGTAGCTTAAGACTTTCAAATCTTATGAGCCGTGAGGGCCCCATAAGAGGGTTCTCCTTTCGAGTCGTGAGGATCTTGCAAGTGTAATTTCTCCTTAGAAATCGTGGGGATCCCTAAGTGTGTTGCTCACTTGTGAGTCATAAGGATCTCATGCATGTGATTTCTCCTCACAAGGTCGAGAGGACCTTGCAAGTGTCTTTTGACGAGATTGCGCCCTTTCGGGTTTTCACAAAACTCGCCGGTAGTCTTGCTGTTTTTACTCACGGAGCCCTCTCGGGTTTTTATCCGTGCCCTTTTTGCTTATGGACATACCGTTTTTCTTTTTTTTATTCTAACGAGGTTGCGCCCTTTCGGGTTTTCACAAAACTCGCCGGTAGCCCTGCTGTTTTTACTCACGGAGCCCTTGCGGGTTTTCATCCGTGTCCTTTTTGCTTATGGACATACCGTTTTTTTTGTATCAGCTTTGGGATGATGTAACCCACAGTAGTTTATCGACTTCTCGGTCAACAGTTAGTTTTAGGACATAGTGGTCCATCGTTAGCTTAAGGACGTTTCGGTCCGTTGTTAGTTTAAGGACGTTTCGGTCCATTGTTAGTTTAAGGACATTTCGGTCCATTGTTAAGGAAGCCGGCTACTACTTATAGAGTTTAGGCTTATGAAGATAGCGAGCGGACATAGTCATCGTCATCTATCGTTGACCTAGGCCGTGACTCGTTAGGCGTAGTATTTGTTTAGGAAGCGACTGTTTATTGGCCTGAAAGGTCTTTCGCCATGCATGTCCATAAGTAGATAGGCTCCACCGTGGTAGACCTTGTCTATGATATACGAGTCTTCATAGTTCGGTTCGAATTTCCCCCGTTTGGCACGATTGGGGATCATAGGTCTTTTGACCACTAGAACGAATTCGCCTTGGCGAAATGTCCTCGGCCTAGTCAATCTTTCGTATGAGCGCGTCATCTTTGCTTTATAAGCCTCCAGATTTTGTTGAGCTATGAGCCGGGTTTCATCAAGGGCATCGAGCTCCTCAAGCCGAAGGTGAGCATTCTCTTCGTCTGTTAGCTCGTAGTGAACTGCCACTCGTAGAGAGGGTTGCTCTATCTCGAGGGGAAGTACCGCCTCTGTACCGAATACCAATGCATACGGAGTTGTATTCGTGTCCGTTTTGAACGTAGTTCGATACGCCCAGAGAGCTTCATGCAGTCATTCATGCCAGTCCTTCTTATTTCGGGACACTGTCTTTTTCACGATCTTCGTCAAGATCTTGTTAAAAGCCTCAGCTAGACCGTTAGCTCGGGGATTATAGACCGAGAAGTATCTCCAGTCTATGTTATGCTGTTGTGCGAAGCGGCTTATCTTGTGGCTTCTATAGGCTGGCCCATTATCGGAGATAATTCGTCGTGGAGTTCCAAACCGATAAATGACATGCGTCTTGAAGAAATGGAGGATATTCTCCATCTTCACTTCCCTCAGCGGTACTACCTCTGCCCATTTGGAGAAGTAATCAGTTGTCGCCAAAATAAACTGACGTCCTCTAGACGATGCTGGTTCGATGGGCCCGATTATATCGATCCCCCATATTTCGAATGGCCAGCTAGCCACTGTCGAATGTAGCGGATTCGGATGCTGATGGATAAAGTCTCCATGAATCTGGCACGAATGGCACTGCTTCGCGTATTCGAGGCAGTCTTGGATCATCGTGGGCCAATAATAACCCATCCGTTTGATCTTCAGCTTCATCTTCGTCCCGGCTTGGTGAGAACCACAGAGTCCATCGTGAGTTTCTTGGAAGACTCTCTTTGCCTCTTCAGGTCCCAGGCATCTTAGCCACAGAGAATCAAATGATCTCTTATACAGAGTATCATTGCCGAAAGCAAGAGACAGAGCTCGTTTCATAAGCTGATGTCTTGAGGACGCATCTTTAGGTGTTCGACGGGATTTGAAGTAATCTATAAAGACTTCTCTCCAATCCGTGACCTTTTCTTGATCTTTTATTTGCAGAGTCATTCGCTCGGTCGCTCCATTTTCTTCGGACAACTTCGGAGATACTTCTGCTGGAGCAAGAATCCGACGGCTTTGCACAACGATCCTCACGTCATCGAGGTTCTTGTCGGCTAGTTCTTTAGCGAGCTTGGCTAATGCATCTGCCTTGCTATTTTCCGTGCGCGGTATGCTTTCTAGGGTGTAGGAAATAATTTGGGTCAACAATTGCTGCACCCTTTCGCCGTACTTCACCAACTCTAGTTTGCACGTCTGATAGTCGACATTTACTTGACTAACGATCAGTTGGGAATCTTCGTATATGAGGAGGTTTTCAATTCCCATATCGATAGCGATCTTGAGACCTGCTATCAAAGCTTCATATTCGGCCTCATTGTTCGTTCTCGGCTCTGTCAAGGAGAAGGCGAAGCGCATTATCCCTCCTTATGGAGTTACGAAGATGAGGCCTACCCCCGATTTGATTATAGGGGTGCTTTGTTTGCGCTTCTTCATGGAAGACACTCCATCAAAATAAAGTTCTCACAGGGTATCACCCCCATCGATCGTGTCAAACGCATGTTCGTCTGGCAGTTCGCAATTCAAAGGAGAATCGGCAGGTATCAGATGCTCGGCAAGGAAGTCGGCGATGGACTAGCCTTTCACTGCCTTAAGAGGCCGATAAGTTATCGAGAATTCCATCAAGAGCAGGGCCCATTTAGCGAGTCATCCTATTAATATGGCCTTCGACATCAAATATTTGAGAGGGTCCACCTTCGATATGAGATGGACCTCGTGTGCCAACGCATAGTGTCTGAGCTTCGTTACTGCGAAGATCAACGCCAAGTAGTGTTTTTCAATGGGAGAGTAATTACTTTCTGGCCCTAGTAGAACTCGACTCAAATAGTAGAGAGCTCTTTCCTTCCCTCGGTCGTTTTCTTGTGCCCACAGCGCACCTAAAGAACCTTCAAGAGCTGTTGTGTACAGGACGAGAGGTTTTCCCTTAACGGGAGCGGCCAGTACTGGCGAATTCTGCAGGTATTGCTTGATTTCGTCCAGTGCCCCTTGGCATTTACGATCCCAGATGAACGGGGTTCCCTTCTTCATCAGGTGACTGTGAGGACGGCACTTGCCTGAGAGATTGGCTATAAATCGCCGGATGTACGCGAACTTTCCTTAGAGAGACCGCAATTGCTTGAGAGTCCTTGGCGGAGGCATTTCCAAAATCACCTTGATCTTCGACGGGTCTATCTCGATGCCTCGGTGTCGGATGATGAATCCCAGGAATTTGCCCGAGGTGACTCCGAACGCGCATTTGAGAGTATTCATCTTCAAGTTGTACTGCCGGAGGCGCTGAAACACGATCTTCAGATGCTCTAAATGTTCCTCGTATGATTTGCTTTTTACTACGAGATCATCTATATAGAATTCGACGATTTCATGTATGAGGTCGTCGAAAATCTTTGTCATGGCCCTCTGATCGGTGGCATCGGCGTTCTTTAGACCGAAAGGCATCACCTTGTAAGCCTAAAGGAGTCCAGAAAGCAGTGTGCTTCTGATCCTCAGGATGCATCTTTATCTGATTGTATCCTGATGAGCCGTCCATGAAGGAGAAAACCTCATGAGTGGACGTATTGTCTATTATCAGTTCGGCGACCGGTACTGGGAAGTCGTCCTTTGGGCAGGCTTTATTGAGATCCCGAAAGTCTACGCAGATGCGCACTGTCCCATTTTTCTTCATCACTGGGACAATGTTAGCGATCCAGTCAGGATATTGAACCTCCTGGATGAAGCTGGAATAGATTAGCTTCTTGACCTCGGTGTTGATGCTCATCTCAAGCTCAAGCCGCATTCTCCTCGATGCTTGCTTGATTGGCTTAACGTCCGGGGATATTGCTAATTTGTGGACAGCAATCTTTGGATCTAGTCCTGGCATCTCGGAATAATTCCATGTAAAGCAATCTCTATGCTGCATAAGCACGTCTTTTAGTGCAGCCACTCTTTCTTCAGACAATAGCTCACTAACGAATGTCGGCCGCGGGTCACTTTTTGTCCCCAAGTCAATTTTCTTGAGGTTATCTGCAGTAGTATGTATTCCATCTTCCAGCTCTTTTGGTGCCGGTGGAAATTCCAAGATTACCTCGTCATCATCGTTTTCGAAGCACCAGGGGAGTTCATCCACATTCTCGGGCTCCTCTTCTGACAGTGTGATCACGTGACAGGTACGAGCTCGCTTCCAAGACCGATGTTGATCTGGTTCTATTCTCGTTGATTTGGGTTCATGCTTTTGTGGCGGGGTTACCCTCCAGCTGCTGGACAGATCAAACCTGCCTTGTTGATATTGATCTTCGACCTAGTTCTTAATGGTGAAGCAGTCTTCAATAGGATGCCCTACTACCCTGTGATAGGAGCAGTAGTCCGGGTGAGATACTTCGCCTGCTTGCTCGGGGTGCTTGGACTCCGGGAGGGTAATCATTTGATGTTTTATGACGAGATCGAATATCTTCCTTGTCTTGTCTTGAGGAAAAGAATATTCTCGACTCATTTTTTTCATAAGAGACGAATCTGGATTGTTCGATTCCTGATCGCGTGGCTTCTTAGACCCGCTTTGTCGCTGTCGAACGCCTTTCCCGTTCTTTGATTTATTTCTGCCTCTGCATCGGGCCTTTTGTACAACGGGTTGATAAGGAGGAGCATTTTCATTTTTCACAGCATGCTGAAGAAGGCGTTGCGTCCTGGCTTTCTCGTAGATGGCCATTTCGCGATTATGGTCGTCTCGAACCTTTTCACCTTCTTCCCTTATAAGCTTATCCATTTGTTCTTCGAACGACGGACTGGGTATTTTCACGGCGGAAGCTCTTTCTGGTTCAGGATTAGCCTCTTCCCATAGAGCATCTCCTTCTTCATCAAAGTCATGTATGACGTAGCAGTCGCGGAGTAGCTCTCGTTTCTTAAATTGAACATATCCAAGCCCGATCGTTTCCATTCTCCCGTTGGGCAACATTCGTTGAGTTCCGGGAACGTTCCATATCCTGTTATAGAACCGTGCTTGTCGTGCAGTTTGCTTAAGGGGTACACCTTGGCGTCTCAAGAGTCTCTTCAATCCGTCTGTGTAATATCTGGGCAAACGGATGGGCTAAAGCCTGTCAAGTGTGGAATCCGCACCATGCCAGATTTCTTTCTCCACTTTGGATTCCCCGGATCGGTAGAATAGGATCGCCTTCTCACTTTCTAGCCTGGGAGGGACATAGAACGTCTGCAACTCTTCTACATTGTAGGTATCAAGCACGTCTAGTTCTTTATGATGCTTGAGCGGAACCATGGAAACTTGCAGACTTTTCTCTTCATCAGCGAAGGTTTGTATTGAAGGCCGAGCAGAGAATATGGCATGGAACTCATCTTTCGAGTCACTGCCGAAGATCAATATAGGAGTGGACGGTCCCGGCTTGTTGTATTGGGGCGGTCCTGAATAGACTATCTCTTCTTCCTCCTCGGTATCACTCCCGAAGACCAGAATGGTATGGATAGATTTGTTCTCTGGTTTGTGACATCTTGCTGTGTCCTCAAAGTCTGGTAAGAAGTATTTTACATCTTCGTACTTGCGGACTTCGTTCACGGAGAATGGGTTTAGCTCTCCTGTCACAGTATACTCGAGACCATCTTTGAAATATTTCATACACTGATGTTATGTAGAGGGAATGATGTTGTACTCGTGTAACCAGGGCCAGCCAAGCAAAGCGTTGTAGCATGTCTTGGCGTCAATGACGTGGAACTTGATATCAGTGACGAGCAGCCCAAAGCGTAACTTCAGTATCACGGACCCAAGCGTCCGTGATGACTGAAAGTCGAACCCGGAGATGGTGATCTTATCCCGAGCGAGGTGTTGAACACTCATGCAGATTTCCTTTAGCACCCTTACGTTAAGGAGATTGACGGAGGACCCATTGTCGACCAGAATTTTACCTATCTTGATGTCATGACAGTACCCGGAGATATATTGGGGACGGTTGTGTTCGCATGTCCCAAGGAGGAGATCTTCATCGCCGAAGGTGATATTGGCTGTGTGTACTTCTTCCAGCTCATCCTTCATCTTTTCTTCGGCGAAGAAAGCTTAGAATTGCTCGGGCTCTTGTAACGCCTTGATCAATGAATCTCTCGCCTTTTTGGATAGCAGAAGGGCGTCGAGAATACTTAGCTGCGAAGGTAGTTTTCTCAGGTGTGCCAGAATGTTGTAGTCTACCCTACTTTTCTTCGGCGGGTCCTTGGCTGTCAGCTTTTCGACGGCTCGGTCATCAAGGATGATATCCTCAGAAACCTTTTCTTTCCCCTAATCCTTTTTATTTGACCCACTGTTCGAGGGTCCAAAATTCTTTTCGGGCAGCGTGCGGTTGCGCAGCTGAATATTTTCACAGGTCCTCGGTTCTTCCTCTTTTCCCAGGGGCGGACTCTTTAATGAGAGGGCCAAGAGCCATTTCTTTATCAGAGTCGCTCCCGAAGGTAAGAACTTGCGATCCCCCGGCGTTGACCATGCGACAGTTGCTGGTGGTTCTTTTATGCTCCTTGGTCATACTTCTCTGCTTCCGACGAGCTTTGCGTTTTATCCGCTTGAAATTTTGTCGGTGAGTATCATATCCCTGCCACCATCTTTTAAAAACATTGCACTCTTCAGTAGGGTGCGCAATCTTTCGATGATATAAGCAGTAGCTAGGATGTATCTCTGCTTCACCAAGAATGTTTCCTTCGGAGGGTGGCAGCTTCATTCCCATTGATATGGCTTTGGCAAACCTCTTCCTCATCTTGAACCTGTTTTTATTCGCAATGGAGGTATTTTGATCTGGCGAGGATATTTCAGCTCTTTCGTCTAGTTGCCGACGTTTGTCCTTTTCAAATATGGCCATCTCACGCTCCCGATCAGCTCTGCTTTTAAGAAGAGTTGTGTTCAGGAATGCATCAATTATTTCATTTGATGGCCCCAGGAGTTCTGGCTTAGGACCTGCCCCTAGTTTCTTTGTGCAAGGAGCCTCTTCATTATCTAGCGACGAATGAGAGATCACATGGCAACTTGCTACGTAATCTTTAGATTCATCCGATGAGTCTCCTCTATCATTTCCGTCCTCGAAGACGTGGCTGAGGAACCCTTGGAGCGTGATTGGAGTCCGCGCCTTCTGGTTATACTCTTCAAGCGCGTCAATCTGTTTTTGTAGGTCCGTGCGTTTGTCGCCAGGCTTTACAGGCTTCTTGGATTTCTTCTTCTTCTTTGAAGATTTTGACGGCTGGGTATGAGTGCTTTGGCTATCACCACCAATTTTTAGAGTTGGGCGCGACTTTAGCATCCCCTCGATGATATCAGGTTCCAGTGGATTCTTCCACCTAATTGCCGGACATGTGTGGAGATCCTTCAGCATTCTTTTCGTCTTGGCTGAAAGAGCGACCTCCTATGGAGCTTCTTCTATGAAAGAACATGATGCCCCCGGTGTATTTCTTGGGAGTGTGTGGCCGAGGTGGGTTCACCTTCCAGTTCTCAGATAATACGAATTTTCCCTGCTGGTACTGATCTTCTATCCAGCTTTTGAAGATGTAACAATCCTCAATCGGATGGCCCAACATTCGGTGATAAGGACAGTAGTTAGGATTGCTAATGTCGCCTGGTTGCGTGGGCGTCTTAGCTCTAGGAGCGTAATGAGCCTGTTGCGGAGTGCAAGCTCGAATAACCTCTTTGTCTTGTCTCGAGGGAATGAGTAAGGCCGACTCATTTTATCTTCGAGAAACCGAGTTCTGTTATTTTGGCGATCAACTGGTCTCGGCTACCAGGCTGCTGTTGAGCATTGGCTATGACAATCACTTTCCCCTTTCCCTTCTCGTTCCGAGAGTCCGGCTTTGGAGGAGACGGTCTATAACCCATCTGGTCCATTTGGGCCAGTTTGTAGATTAAGGCTTGGAATGTGGTCGGCTTAAAGAACATCATGAATTGTGAAATGGTTGCATGAGGGTCCAAAGTGCCCACAAACATGCCTACCGCTGGCGTTTCTTCGATCCGCTGTTCGCATTTCGACCACAGATTCCGCCATCAGATGGCGTATTGGACCCACGTCTCGCCTGGCTTCACGCTGGCATTAATCAATGCCGTTATCGGGGTGCGTTCACTAGCACTCGCGAATCGCTGGGTGAATAACAACTCCATTTCTGCGAAAGTCTTAATGGAGTCGTTTGGAAGCTTGGAGTACTACTAAAATGCTGTTTCCGACAAGCTGCTGACGAATTGACGGAGCAAAAGCTTATCATTACCCCCGGTGTTGACGCAAAGAGCCCTGAACTGAGCGACATATTTGTGGGGGTTGCCCGTACCCTTGAACACATGGAATTTGGGGATTGTGTATCCCGGCGGGTACTTTATTTGGTCATACCAGCCTGGATACGGTCGCCCAGTTTTAACAACTTGACCGGCCGCTTCATTCGCCTGATGAGCTCGTATTTGCTGAACTATATAGTCATCCAGTGCGGCCTTGGAAATAGTTTCCTCCTTGGTTGTTGAAATAGCCGGAGGAGGATTAGATGTCTCCCCTCTATCGTCTTCAACAATGATCGGAGGGTCTTCAGCTGGAGGGTCCGGCTGTAACATCATCCCTACCATGTCTTGGAAGAGAAGCGCCATTTGTTTTATGTTGGCAGCTTGTTCTGCTGCTTCTTTGTCTTTCTTTTCGAGGACTCGGCGTAGGAAGTCAGCATCGGTTTCTTGTTCATGACGCTGCTCTGATGATGCCTCCGAGTTTTCTTTTGGCCCGGTGAGTGCGGCCATTGCAGTCAGCATCTCCTGAAGCTTCTGCTGCTATTGTTCCTGAGCCCTTGTTATTGATCGGGTGAGCGGTCGGTGGCCCGTCGAAGTGTGGCTTTCCTCTTTTCCGGAAGCCATGTAAATAGTATGCACCGTTATGCCCCCAGACTTGGGGTGTTTGGGCTCAGCGTCTTTGTGGCCCGCCACGTTCACAGGGGCTTTCTCTGGCCTCCTTCTCTTTTGATTGGTTGACGTTGAGGGGGCCGTTGCAGCGGGCACCCAGGTGGTTGTCGTCTTTTGTGGCTTGCCAGGACGGTTCCCTTCCTGCTGAACCTTCAGCTTCTTCTGTCGACGGGGATAGTCTTGATCAATCACTGACTTCTGGACTCGTCGCCAGATTTTGTAAACTTTGGAGGACAGCCGTTGAGGAGGCTGATCCAGCTTTATTTCTGTAACATTCTCCACCGGTGGAGGAGATTTTTTCAGTATGGCGGTAGGAGAGTTCCTGCGCATCTTGTTCAGCAGTTCAAAGCTGTTCCCAGTTGGAACAACAGCATTAACTTTCACCGTTGGGGCTGGTGGAGTTAGCCCAGAGGGGGAGTTGCCCCCAGCCTTCCTTGCTCGGCGCCAGTGGCGACGTCGAGCGTGTCGAGCTTTTGGGATGGTTTCAGCTTGAGGGGTGACTTCGTCTTGCCCCCTGCTTTGGAGAAGGGCTGTTGCTGGCGTCAGCCTCTTGAAGACTGAGGTCCGTTGAGTAGCAGTATTTAATCTTTCAAAGGCAGACTTTGGAGCGGGAGCCGGAGTGGTTAATCTTGTAAAGACCGACCCTTTGGCAGGAGAAGTCGCCTTGACGACTTCAGGAGCTGGGATGGCTATCCTCTTCGGAATAACTTGTTCTGGAATTGTAGGTTTCATCGTGGACCCACATGAACTTTAGCCCAATCTGGCGAAGACTGAGGCGCTGGAGCTGGACGACCCGTTGAGAGGGGCCGTGGTAGTAACAAGCCGATCAAAGACCGACTTCCTGGGAGCTTCCTGCATTGGTATAGGGGCGCTGAAGCTCGTTGGCGGGAGCATGGTCCCAAAAAATAATCCAGTGGTGGCCTGAGTGACCTGTTCTACCGGCATCGTGAACAAGGAGGCTGCTTGGGGCCCGTAGGCTATGCTTCCAGATGAGGCGGAACGCGAGTTGCAATTGCAGTTGGAACACCTCACGCAAGTGGATGCCATTAATGTTTCGCTTTCTGCTCCAAGCAGGAAATCAAATCTTAGTATTTCGATCCCAAAGGCAACCATATCAAACTACGATTCGTTCGCGAACACGACACATGAAGTGTGGAGTGGAAATAGGAAAAGGTCCCACCGGGCATGCCAGAATCTGGTTACCGTTGGAAACCGGGAAGACGAACGTCTTTCCTGAATCTTGGGGCAGATGCTAATTGGTGCTATCCGTCCACTTCTCCGAAGATGCCAAGTTGATTTATGACACCGTGTATCGAAGGTTTAAACGGATGCGGCCGATGTAGCAGACTTCGTCAGATTCCCTCTCGTTTGAGGGGTTTTTGATTGTGGGGACGCTCTTCCTTGCAGGCCCAAGCCCCTGCAGTTAATTACACTACCGCGTCGCGGTAACAACTTTCTCCTTCTCCAGATGGTCACTTCGTGTCGTGGGTGTTTGTTTTATTTGTGGTTTCCCGTGGATTGTATATGGAGACTAATTTATGTTGTCACCCGTAGGACGTGGATTAGTCCAAATCCGTATCTTCTTAGATTTGGGTTTGGGGGTTTGGCTTAAGGATACGTTAGTCCTGTTTGAGACTAATATCAACTTAAACGTTTGTTAAGAATACGTTAGTCTAATTTCTAGACTAAGATCTACTTAACGGGATCATTTAGATCTAACAAGAGAGCATTTGGACTCTATTGTTTAGTTTAGAGACATTGCGGTCGATTAGTTTAAGGACATTACGGTCCAGGGTTAAGGACATCGTAGTGCATGAGTTTAAGGACCCCACAGTCTGGTTTAGAGACATCGTAGTCTATGAGTTTAAGGACCCCACAGTTCGGTTTAGAGACATCGTAGTCTATAAGGTTTAAGGACATCGTAGTCCATCAGTTTAAGGACCCCACAGTCCGTAGAAATGTGTGGTTGTCGGGACCCGTCACATCTCTGAAGACGTTGAAGGATTACAACGACAGATATCAGAGGAGTAAAGAGATGTACCCTCGAATCGGATGTAAATTGATTGGAAAATCTATAGCCCAGTTTGGGACTAAGATTTGTTGAATATTCGTGAGCAGATGGGCTCAATTGAATATAAGTTGAGGACTTACGGCCAATGTTGGGCTAAGTCCAATTAAAATGTTTAACATTTTTATTGCTCTGGCTGTTGAGCCTTTATTTGGGCTTGGCCCTTTTAATAATGCTAAGAATTGGGTTCTGACATCTTTTGTCTTGTATTAATTGCATAGCATTCATCAGAACAATGTGTGTTCCGACAGTGCGCCACGTGGCGCGCCAGGCGCTTTGCGCCAATCAAAGAGTGCATAGCGCTTCTGTCGGGTAGCGCACGCAAAGATAATACATGTTGCGCTTAGCGCTAGTTTATTAGCGCATTGCGCTTTCAATTCATGAGCACTTTGCGCTGATTTAATGGGGCACCGGTAAGTGACACATGGCGTGCTTGGCGCTGAGCGCCGGTCCATGGGCGTAGTGCGCCGTCTCAGAAGCGCAAAGCACAAGCTGTGTCTATGGTTGACACATGGCATGTTTTGGTGCTGAGCGCCGGTCCAATGAGCTCAAAAGCACAGTTCTTAAGTGCAAGTCGCTTTTCAGTAGCGCAAAGCGCATTTGATCAAATTTATGATCAGAGAACAAGTTTATGTTCTCCTTTTAAAGGAGGCCTTGCCTCAAGGTTCAAGTACAAAAGTTCTTATTTATAAAAAGGCACTGCCTCTGTAGATCAATGATCTGTAAATGAAGTAAATACTTCTTTTTTATGATAGGATCTTTTGATCTCTTTTTTATCAAAGACCTTGGTCTTTTTATAGATCTATGATCTCTTTTAGAAGATAATTCTTCTTTTCATGAGATGATTTCATCTCTATGTCCAAGAATCATGTTCTTTACCTTGAAGAACTGATATTCTTTTGCTAAAAAGCTTGCTTTTCTCTCTTTGAGTTTTCTCAAAATTTGTAGAGGGATTTCTCTATATCAGACTTTGAAGTCTTGGGTCCTTTATATAGAGCAAATTGATTTGATAAATCAGTTAAAGAGATCTTTCTCTGATTGATTTGGGAATATTTCCCACCGTTAGATCTTTGATCCTAAGGCTTCTGTTTTGCAGAAGATAATCTTCTTGTTTTAATAAGATTGGAAAGATCTTTCTATAACAGAATTTTAATTCTGATTAATTAATAATTTATTATTAGATCTTTTGATCTAACGGTGGGGAATTTTAATTCCATTGCTGGCGCACCTACGTTCGACACGTGGTGCGCAGAGCGCAGTGCAACTGCGCTAGCGCACCCGTGTTTGACACGTGGCGCGCAGCATAGAGCGCTGGATCTGAAGCGTTGCTTTAATTTTTGAATTTTGAAATTTTAAAACAGAGCTTTGCTCTGATTGGCGGTGCACTGCCTAGGGCGCAGCGCACCTGGCGCTAGATCTGAAGCGTTGCTTCAATTTTTGAATTTTGAAATTTTAAAATAGAGTTTTGCTCTGATTGGGGGTGCGCTGCCTAGGGCGCAGCGCACCTGACGTTAGATTTGAAGCGTTGCTTCGATTTTTGAATTTTGAATTTCAAAACAGAGCTTTCCTCTGATTGGGGGAAACAGCACCCACAAAATCCAATAATAAAAGGAAGACCATGAAAGTTACATATAAAGATAAGAATTGTAAAAGAAAGACTTTAAAAATTAGAGTTTCCAATTATACTAGTTTTTCGGTTGTCATGAGCCCTATCTTAATAGTCATGAAAAAATATTAGAAATCACATCATCCCTCAATAAAACATCGTCTTTATTCTTCATTCCTATTTTTCTTCCAAACATCGATCATATAACTCTACGTGTGTGTAAAAAACATCCCTACACCTGGCGAATTCAATTCAAGCTATCATACTCTTGTCAATCTGCCTCAGTACTTTTTAATTGATGAATATTTAAATGAGATTTGTTCACACATTTTTCATGCGACCGTTAATACTTCTTGAGGTACTAACCGACCGATTACTCACGTGCTTGCTTATTAGGTGTATTTTTCTCGTCTTGCACCACCTAAGGCTTAGCAGTGACTCCCAGACCAGTTGGTCTAAGGCACTAGGTGATGAAACACCCTCGCTATATTTTTTTATTGCCGCCTTGGTGATAACAAAACCAGTGTTCATTTTTTTCTTAACACCATTTTGTATTTTCTTCATTTATTATTTCCTTCATACTTTGGCTTTTAGACAAGAGCATTTCAAGGTATCCTCTACTATCCCGAGTTTCAAGACGTATGTAAGTGAGAATAGTAGGATATCAACATTCAAATGTTTGGCTTGCAGAATAGGAACTATTTTTCATACTTATTTTTATCCTCAGATTAGTGACTTCCTTCATCTTACTAACCATTGGGACAACGGCTCATAACTAGTTATTACTAGTTCGTTGAAGAAAACTTCTTATTTTCTTGGTTTTCTTAAATTTTTCTAATCTTTTGGATGTAATTTTTCACTATCTAATCTTTTATTATCAAATTAAATATTAAATATTTTTATTTTTTGAAATTTTTATAGGTTTTAAAATATTTTGTGCTTATGCAAAGTGATATGCAAATGATGCAAAAATAAGCACAAACCCCCCCCCAAACTTGTTTTCAACAGTGTTCTCACTGTTGCCATCCGCTAAATCAAAAATAAAACCTGTAAGCCTGGGAGGAAATTTATTAATGGGGGCAATAAATATGATCGTGAAAATCCTCCCCCAAACTTATTCTTTTTACCCACCTCCATTCAAAAGATGATACAATAATTTACAGGACATAGAGGTGAGATGGAGGAATTTTAATCAAGATAAATTGTCTCCTGTAAAAACAGGAGCTCCTCCGTGGGGTCAGTGGAAAAATACGGCTTTAATCTATGTCTATTCACTTTGAAAAATGTACAGTTTTTAACATTTTCAACCTCAACTGCCCCGTGCGGGTATACAGACCGCACAACAAAAGGTCCTTTCCACCGAGATCGTAGCTTACCCGCATGAAGATGGAGTCGTGAATCATAAAGAAGGACTTGTTGACCAGGTGTAAAAGCTTTTCTCAAAAAAAATTTATCGTGAAATACCTTAGTCCGATTCTTTACAATTACAACATTATCATAAGTTTCATCGCGGAGTTCGCTTAGCTCGTTTAATTGCAGCTTCCGAAAGGTGCAGGCTTGATTTAAGTAAAAGTTGATTTCTCTATTGGCCCACATTGCTTTATGCTCAATCTCGACCGGCAGGTGACAAGCCTTATCAAACACTAGCCTGTAAGGAGACATCCCTAGATCGGTTTTATATGCAGTTCGGAATGCCCAAAGAGCATCCGTCAATTTGGTTGACCAATCTTTTCGATTCTTAGCAAGAGTCTTCTCCAAAATTTGTTTGATTTGTCTGTTTGAAACCTCAGCCTGCCCGCTCGTTTGGGGATGATAGGGTGTGGAAAGTTTGTGGTTGATTGCATATTTCCGCATCAAAGTCTCAAAAGACCGATTGCAGAAATACGTCCCGTTATCGCTGATGATCGCGCGTGGGTGTCCAAATCGCGAAAAGATAATTTCTTTTAAGAACTTAATAACAACCTTTTTGTCATTAGTGCGACAAGGAATAGCTTCAACCCACTTCGAGACGTAATCAACCGCAAGCAGTATATACAGATTCCCAAAGGAGTTGGGAAAAGGACCCATAAAGTCAATGCTCCAAATGTCAAAAATTTCAACCACTAAAATGGGTTGCTGTGGCATCTCATTTCTCCGGGAAATCTTACCCTGTGTTGACACTGTGTACAAGTTTTGCAATGATCAAATGCATCTTTGAACAAAATCGGCCCATAGAAACCGCATTGCAAAACCTTTTCCGCCGTCTTTCTAGGACCGAAATGACCCCCACATGCCTGATCATGACAAAAAGATAGAACACTCTTGAATTCGTCATTAGGGACACACCTGGGAATGATCTGGTCAGGACAATACTTAAATAGATAGGGTTCATCCCAGTAAAAGTGTTTTACTTGGGATAGAAATCGATGTTTGTCCTGTTTTGACCATTCGCGGGGGTTTAGGCTTGTGGCAAGATAATCCACAATATCCCTGAACCAAGGTTCATCGGATACGTTTAAGAGTTGTTCGTCCAGAAAAGAATCATTGATCGGCAGGGTCACAGGTGAAGAAGAGATGCGTGAAAGATGGTCGGCTACAACGTTTTCACATCCTTTCTTATCTTTAATAACAAGATCAAATTCTTGTAATAGAAGGATCCAACGTATTAGCCTACCTTTAGTATCCTTCTTCGCCAAAAGATGTTTCAAGGCGGAGTGGTCAGTGTACACAACAATTGGTGAGCCAATCAAGTAAGGCTTGAATTTTTCTAATGCAAATACAACTGCCAAAAGTCCTTTTTCGGTAGTTGTATAGTTAATTTGAGTATCGTTCAGGGTCTTACTTGCATAATAGATCATATGTGGCATCTTTTCAATGTGTTGTCCTAAGACTGCACCAACTGCAAAATCTGATGCATCACACATAAGCTTAAAAGGGTGGTTCCAATCTGGAGATGATAAAACATGGGCTGTAGTGAGAGAGTGTTTAAGTGAGTCGAATGCTGCCTCACAATCCGAGTCAAAGTGAAAGGTTGTGTCCTTGGCCAAGAGAAGAGTTAAGGGTCTAGCAATTTTGCTAAAATCCTTAATGAATCTCCTATAAAAGCCTGCATGGCCAAGAAATGGTCGGATATCCTTGACGCATTTGGGATGAGGAAGGTTTTGAATGACACCTATCTTAGCTTTGTCAACCTCAATGCCTTTTCGTGAAATAACATGTCCAAGCACAATTCCTTCTTGGACCATGAAATGGCATTTTTCCCAATTCAAGGTTAAGTTCTTCTCTTTACAACGAGTAAGAACTGCGTCAAGATGAGATAGGCAGTCAGAAAAAGAATCTCCGAATATCGAGAAATCTTCCATGAAAATCTCCAAAAAATTCTCGACCATGTCCGAGAATATCCCTATCATACACCGCTGACATGTAGCGGGAGCATTGCATAACCCAATAGGCATGTGTTTATAAGCTAAAGTACCAAAAGGACAAGTAAATATGGTTTTATCTTGATCCTTTTTAGCAATGGGGACCTGGTTATAGCCATAGTATCCGTCCATAAAGCAATAATAGTCACGTCCAGCTAAGCATTCGAGCATCTGGTCAATGAAAGATAGATGAAAGTGGTCTTTCCTCGTTACGGCATTGAGTTTCCTGTAATCAATACATACACGCCACCCAGTTGAGCGCATGTCTGAATTAACTCATTAGCCTCATTGGTAATGACTGTGATGCCAGATTTCTTAGGGACGACATGAATTGGACTTACCCATTGGCTGTCGGAGATTGGGTAAATGATACCATTGTCAAGGCGTTCGACGATTTCTTTCTTCACCGCATCCTTCATGACGGGGTTCAACCGTCTCTGTGGTTCTCGGGTTGGCTTGGCTTCATCCATCAGATGTATATGATGCTCTACAATCAAGGGACTAATCCCTTTGATGTCAGCCATAGTCCAACCAAACGCCTGCCTATTAGATCTCAATACCGTCAAAAGCGTATTCTCTTGCTCTGATGCTAGAGTAGCGGATATGATAACCGGTAAAGACTCATTCTCACCTAAATATGCATATTTAAGATGAGAAGGTAAAAGTTTAAGATCTAATGCTGGCGGAGAAATAATAGAAGGTGGGATCATCGAATGATATTCAGAGTCAAGGAGAAGCCCGTAGCCTGCATAGGATACAGACTCGGCAGGTGATGAGTCAAGAGTGTTGGACTCAAGCGTGGAAAATGTGTCCTCACTAAGATGTGCAAGATCAAACATTGATGTGCTAGTGTCGTCGAGATCTTCAAAGCAAAGTACATCAACTTCGCAACTTTCGGGAGCAATCTCGTGGACAGAACAGACATCAAGTATATGAGCAGAGGGTTCAGATGGCTGACTTCCAATTTTATAGATGTTCAGTTCAATTGTCATTTTTCCAAAAGATAGGTTTATTGAACCGTTTCGACAGTTAATGACAGCATTGGAAGTGGCAAGGAATGGTCGACCCAAAATCACCGGAATTTGGCTCTGTGGGTTTGCTACAGGTTGTGTATTGAGAACAATAAAGTCCACAGGGAATACAAATTCCCCGACTTTTATCAACACATTCTCCAGTTCACCCCTAGCTTTGGTGATTGAACGGTTTGCCATTTGGAGAGTGCAATGAGCTGGTTTCAACTCTCCAATCCCCAACTGCTCGTAGACAGAATATGGAAGCAGGTTAACACTTGCGCTCAGGTCAAGTAAAGCACGGTTGATGTTTTTAACCCCAATAGAAATCGAGATTGTAGGACATCCTGTGTCCTTACGTTTTTTTGGTAATTGTGGGGTAAAAGCAGTGCTAACATTATTAGTCATGAAGACCTTCTTTAGGACTTGAGTCTTCTTCTTCCTAGTGCAAAAGTCTTTGAGAATTTTCGCATAAGCGGGGACTTGTTGGATAGCATCTAGGAGAGAGATGGTGATGTTAACCTGTTTGAACATTTCCATAATTTTCTCCATATGTGGACTCAATTTGTTGCCCCTTAACCGATTCGGATAAGGAGCTTTAGCAATAAGAGCTGGGTCCATCATTGGAGAAGGTGGTGTGTGTGGACGTGATCTCAGAATAGGAGTGGGGATTGTATTTGGTGGATTAGAAGAGGTTTGCTGAGGTGTCGAGCCTTGAGGGAGACGAAGAATAGGCTCGCAAGAAGGCGGTGGGGTAGAAGAACAAGGATCAGAAGTAGAAGTGTGTGTGGAAGGAAAGGTCTCAGCCGGGGTATTATTGATAAATTTTTCAGTATCATTAATTTCTTCCCCAACATGATTATTCAGAACTCTCGGTGTGTATATAAGAAAAGTGTAAAGATCATAACCAAAGAAATTTGTAAACCGCAATCAATAACGGTGTCAATTGTAGGTTCGTTAGCAAGTGCGGATCGTCCACAGGGAAAGTGAGATTTGCTCGTATTTGTTTCAGTTGAGTCGAAAATTAAAGGAGAAAAGAAAATGATTCAAGAATTTTGAAATTTAGTTTTAAGAATTTTAAAGAACTAGATCTAATTATCAAGAAAAACTAAAGATCAAGAATCGAGAATCGATAATTGTCCAAATTGAATTAGTTATTATGATTTGTAAAGAGGCTCATAGGAATCGATTGAATCAATAGTGATGATGAAGAATTGTGATTACGTATTCTTATCCATTGATGATTTGTTGCTAGATCGATGACGATCAACGATAATTAGGGATCTCTTGCGGAAACTAGGGTTTCATCATCTATCCCTTGTCCTTTGTTGATTATCATTCAAATGCCAGCCTCTAGAAAATTCAATCATCGATCGTTGATCTCTAATTAAGAGCGAAAACATTCAAGAAAGCATCTCGCTTGAAACTAGATTGTCGATGATTCAATTTACTAGAGTTTACAAAACTCATAGGACTTAAGAATCGTTCAAGAATGTAATCTTCGTCATCTATCAATTTTCTTGATTCCTCTACGGGCGGAGTTTTTACTCAAATATCATGATAAAGAAAACAATCAAGAATTGAGAACTCATCACAATGCTCAAATATAAAGAAAAGCAAGATTAAGAGTTTTCACCTTTCTTTATTCGAAGATTTGTTACAATTCACTCAAAAGACTATAAAAATTGAGGAAAGAACTCGATCGTCGAATTAGCTTCACATCGTCTTCGTGAGTCGTGGATTGTCTTGGATCACTTGCTCGGTTGAAGATCGGCGTTGCTTCAAAAAGGCTTGATGGCTTCTTGCTTGATTTTGTACTCGGAGATCTAGAATTGGCTTATGGAATTGGATTAGGGTTACAAGTTGTGTCACTCAACTTGTGTTGGAAATTGTTGAACAACCTAGAATGATGCCCTTGGGTCCCCTTTTATAGCCTTTCTCCTTTAGCTTCCCCTAGAAGCTTGATTAGGATTAGCTTCCTTTAGAAGCTAAGCTAGGTTTAGCTTCTCTTACAAGCTTAATAGTTGAGTAGAGCCTTCTAGAGTTAGTTAGTTAGCTAGCTTTCTTGATAAGCTTGGTTGTTGGGAAGAACATTCTAGATTTGGATTGCTTGCTTAAGAAGCTTGGAGGTGTTTAGCTTGTGCAAGAAGCTTGGTTGTTGGGACGGAAGCTTCTGGAGATTTCTGGAGAACGAAGTGGCTTGAAGAAGTTTGGATCTTGGAAGGAGAAATCTGAAGCAATGATCTGTTGATGACGTGTCAGCCTGGCTGTGGATCCGCGGCGGATCCACCTATTCGGCCGCGGATCCACGGCCGTTTTGAATGATCTGCTCATGGAACTTCTGTTATGATTTTGTGCTGGCCTTGTGGCACTTTTCTGATATCTGGAATCTCATAAATCTTTCTTGTTCACTGTCAGATCACAAGTCTTGGACTTGGCGTATTTTATCAGCACTTTTATCAATTCCGGCTCTTTTTCCTGGAATTTTCTGCAAACAATCTCGAGAAAAGTGTTGCGATATACAAAAGATCATGCGTGCAATAATAAACACTCAATTTCCCTCAAAATGCTGGTGATAATGTATAACACAAGTTATTTGGTATTTTACAAACAATTTGCTAATATGTGCTATATTCATACCAAACACCTTTAGATGATTGCAAATAGTAGAGAAATTGATGTGTTAAAAATGCAATATTTTCGACTGATCAGGGAGCAGGGAAGCACGACAGATGAGCATAAAAGAAATGCCGGCAACTGTCACATGGTTGATGCTGGGGGATCATAACTTCTCACCTTCGAGAGCGATTCTGACAAAGAAATAGCCCTCGGCCCTCTTTTCAAAGGATCCACCTCAGGAAAAGAAGAAGGGATAAAGAACCGTAAGAATATTCAGCTACGTAACAGCACGTTTCCTGAAAAGAATCTCGGACTCATAAATAAGGGATCGTACAAAAAAGATAAAGGGAAGGAAAATGTCCTTGAGGATATCGCCTTCGATGGAAACCTTTATGTCAGAGTTTTAGAAACTCCTTCACTTTTATCGAGTCGTCGAAGAGCTTGCAGCCAAGGACCCACATAAGAAGAGCAGAGTATATTACAATGTCCTGGCCCATCTGAGGAAGATTTCCTCCCAATTAAGCATTTTGGATGCCTTTCTCTTGTCAAAAGAGGCGCAAGATTCTCTGATCAAGGCATTACAAGACCCCGAACAGTTTCAAGCCTTCCTTACTGAAGAGAAGATGAAGGACGAGCTAGAAGAAGTTCACACGACCGACATTACCTTCAGCGATGAAGACCTCCACCTCGGGACGTGTGAGCATAACCGCCCCCTATATGTCACCGGGTACTGCCACGACATTAAGATGGGGAAGATTCTATTTGACAACGGGTCCTCTGTCAACCTCCTAAACGTCAGAGTGCAAAAAGAAATTTGCTGAGCGTTCGGCATATAGCCCGGGATAAGATTACCATCTCCGGTTTTGACTCCCAGTCATCACGGACGCTCAGGTCCGTAATACTGCCGTTACGCTTCGGGGCGCTCATCACCGACATCAAGTTTCACGTCATTGACGCCAAGACTTGCTACAACGCTTTGCTCGGCAGGCCGTGGTTACACGAGTACAATATCATCCTTTCTACACAACTTCAGTGTATGAAGTATTTCAAAGATGGTCTCGAGTATACCGTAACATGGGAGATGAACCCATTCTCCGTGAATGAAGTCCGCAAATACGAGGATGCAAAGTATTTCCTGCCAGACTTTGAAGACACGGAAAGATGCCATAAACCAGAGAATAAGCAAAAATCTTTCACCACTATTCCGGTCTTTGGGAACGATACCGAGGAGGAAGAAGAGAAATTCTATTCAGGTTCGCCCCAATGCAACAAAACGGGACCATTTACTCCTATTCTGGTTTTTGGCAATGACTCTGAAGATGAAATAAACGCATTGTTCTCGGTCCGTCCATCAGTGCAAGCCCTCACTAAAGATGATCAGAGTTTGTAGATCGCCATGGTTTCGCGGCTACACTAAGAGAGCTTGATGCTCTTGAGACATATAGAGTGCAAGAGCTGCATACATTCTACATCCCTCTCAGGCAAAGAGGTGAAAAGGCGATCCTATTCTACCGATCTGGGGAAACCAAAGTCGAGAGAGAAGTCTGGTGGGGTGCCGTACCTGCGCTTGACAGGCTCCAACCAATCCATCTTCCCAGGTATTACACCGAGGGATTGAAAAGGTTATTAAGATGCTAAGGCATACCCTTTAAGCAGACCGCACGACAGGCCCAATTCTACAACAGGATTTGGAACGTCTCCGGAACGCAGCGAAAATTGCCCAACGGAAAAATGGAGACGATCGGGCTCGGATATGTCCAATCCAAGAAACGGGAGCAGTTCCACGGCCGCCATGTCATAAAGGACCTTGATGAAGAGGATGATACTCTTTTAAAAGACGCAGATGCTGAACCGGCACGAAGTCCTGCCATAAAGGTGTCGAATCCGTCGTTTGAAGAACAAATGGCCAAGCTAATAAGGGAAGCGAGTCAAAAGGCTCGGAATGACCACAGCCGCGAATTGGCCATTTACGAGAAAGCCAAGACGCAACGCCTCCTTCAGCAGGCTACAGAGGACGATAATGCCCTTCACCGTCATCCCGCCATGCATTCCCAAGACAAGAAAAGGCCCGACGCAGAGGCAAAAACAGGTCAAAGAACGGAAAAAACGTTCGAAAGCGTCAAAACGGATCCAAAAGGCCACATGATCAAGAAAAGGTCAGCCAGAATCCGTCTCTAATGAAGAAGATGGATCGGGGATATTCCTTCCCTCAAGACAAGACAAGAAAGATATTCGACCTCGTTGTGAAACATCAAATGATTACGCTCTCGGAGTCCAAGCACCCCGAACAAGCATACGAGGTGCATCGCCCGGATTATTGCTCCTATCACCGAGCGATATGACATCCTTTTGATGACTGCTTCACCTTCAAAAACTGGGTCGAAGACCAATATCAACTCGGCAGGTTCACTCTATCCAACAGTTGGAGGGTAACCCCACCGCAAAAGCATATATCAAAAGCAACGTATATCGCGAGAGTAGAACCAGATCAAAATCGATTTTAGAAACGATTTCGTACTTGTCATGTGATAATGCTGTCAGAAGAAGAAGTGCCCGAGAATATGGATGACCTCTCCTGGTGCTCCGAAAACGAGGATGAAAAGGAATTGATCTCAGAATTTTCACCAGCGCCAAAAGAGTTGGAAGATGGGATACACACCACGGTGGACAACCTGAAAAGAATCAACTTGGGGACGACAAACGACCCACGGCCAACGTTCGTCAGTGAGCTGCTGTCTAAAGAGCAAGTGGCTACGCTAATATACGTGCTCATGCAGTATAGGGACTGCTTCGCATGGAACTAGTCCGAGATGCCGGGGCTAGATCCAGAAATCGCTGTGCATAAATTGGCGATATTTCCGGACGTCAAGCCAGTCAAACAAGCACCAAGAAGAATGTGGCTCGAACTTGAAATAAGTGTCATTGCCGAAGTCAGGAAACTAATCGACTCTGCCCTCATCCAAGAAGTTCAATACCCTGACTGGATCGCCAATATTGTTCCAGTGATGAAGAAAAATAGGACGGTGCGCATCTGCGTGGATTTTCGGGACCTCGTGAAAGGTTCCTAGGCACCCTATAGAGGTCTCACAAGGCATCGAACATGCCAATTTAAAAAAAATGGTGCCGAGAAACCCTAGACTACGGATCTTAGACTAGATGTCTAGGCGAAAAGATAATCTAGTTAACAAATTAACTAAAAGTTAGGATGCTACAACCTTTGTAGATCCGGATACCCACTTCCTTAGCTCCACGAGGGCGTCCTCTCGCTGTCCATCTTGAACCTTGGACTCTCGTGATGGCTTCATCGGAGAAACGTGCGGAATAGGTCGTCGGCTTCGTGTCAAAGACGATCTACGTCGAGGTTGCACAAGCTCAAGCTCCGACTTCACAAAGTAGTGAAACTTGTGAAGCAAACACCCAAAACCACTTGGCAAGAGGTAGAGGAGGAAGAAATAGGAGGTGGGTTCACTTTAGATTTGGATTTCTCTCACTAGATCTCAAGTTGCCATTAATGGCATCTAGGTTTCTCACTTGAAGAAGAAGAAGAAGATGATAGAATTGTTATTCTAAGTTGTATGTAAAATGAATAATAAATCAATTCTTATCATCTTCTAACCATGGTCAAGTGTAGAGAATAGACCATGGTTAGTGGGAGTGGTTAGGGTTAAGCAAGGAGACAAAATGGCATCATTAGTAAAAGCTTCATGAAGCTTCACCACTCTTCATGATAAGATGAAACCATTTTGTTTTGATAAATCCATTTAAATAAATAATAAATGGATAAAATAATAAGTGAATAAAATATTAACCCTAACCACTTGCATAACCATGGTTGCATTCTATACACAAAGCCAAAACAAAATGCATCATCAAACATGATACATTCAAGTGTACACAAAACATATCACATATACAATGTGCACATCAAGTGAGAAAAATCCGTTTAAAGTGAACCAATACTAGTTAATGCAAAATAATATATCAAATATATAATTATACATTAAATCATTAAATCAACACTTGATTCAATGATCCGGTCATGTCGCACATAACCGACTAGTATTCAATGCATCGATTTATCGAATCAATGATTCGATAACTAGGTCATATCTCATACAACCAATAGAAACATTAATCGCGAGAATCAAATACGGTATCATATACACGCATTGTTCTCGGTCCCACACATATCTCATATGCACTCCTATTTCGTTTCTCTTGAGCTAGGAAACCTCTGTGTAGGACTCTAAAGACTCGTCAATACGCCGGTAGCAGATGATGATCATATCAAGCACCCACAAGCCGCAAGCGGTCTGCTAAACGTAACGGCCACCCGGGTATTGAGCGATCAGAAGATCGACGAGCTAGCCCGCTCACACTCCTGCGAATCCGACCAGTAACACTTACCATACAGTCCGGTCTCTTCGTCTGATATGTCGCATATCAAGTCTAGGGGTGGTAAACGTCAGACCCCAATAACCCGATAAGTCGTGCCGATGTGAGGCTCATAATGGGTCGAGAAACTACTGGTAACACTAACCAGCAAATCTCTGATCAGCCCTGGCCAGGGACTTCCCTGCTACGGCCAATCGAGCACTGCGCAACATCAACCCCCAATACCGGGAGAGACGAAACCCCTCCTATCGCTCATTGCCTCCATGTGACTCGGGACTGTGCCCAAAGACCACCGTTTTGCATGCCCTCATGGACGTGGTAAGGTGGAGATCAAAGCACAGTGGGAATCACACAAGACTCTATGACGATCTCGGGTCTACAGACTATCCTGTACAAGTGTCACCTGAGAACTGCCATCTGACGTGAGGTATAATACCATCTGGGAGTTCTCGACGAGTCCGTCCAGTGTACCCAGTCTCCACTGAGCACCCGTACACCATCTCTGATGTCAAACACCAATGGATATGGGATCATCCATCGCCCATCTCATGGGTCGAGAAGCGTATACGCTAGTCTACTCTGGTATATCGATGCCCCGTCTCGATACACCCACGACTAGGGACCTTGAAGGATGTACTTATGGACTACCATGTCCCCACTAGTATGATCTGCATCACAGTCCAGGTAGTCAAGTACATATCCTAAGGGCTTTACCAACATGTAACTATAAGACAGTATAAAGAGACTAGTGTACATGTTAAAATAAAGAGTAACCAGATAGCATACTATCATATCGAGCAAGAAAGTCATCTCTATATATGTCCAAGCATCCAATATAATATACATCATCTGTACAATACTGGCCTCTAGGGCATACATACAACTAACAATCTCCCACTTGCACTAGGGCCAGCTGTTGTAGTATCGCATACCGAGCATCCCGAAGAGTCTCTCAAACTGTATCTAGGGAATGGCCTTCGTGAGTGGATCCGCGGTGTTGTTCTTCGTGTCAACCCTCCTGACCTCGATCTCCCGGCGATCAACTATCTCCCGGATCAGGTGATACCGCCTCAGAATATGCCTGGACCGCTGATGGGACCTGGGTTCCTTGGCCAAAGCCACCGCTCCATTGTTATCGCAATACAAAGGTATTGGACGCTCAATGGATGGAACCACTCCAAGTTCAGTAATGAACTTCTTGATCCAGACAGCCTCTTTGGCAGCATCGTTGGCAGCGATGTATTCAGCCTCCATCGTCGAGTCTGCCACGGTTTCCTGCTTGGAACTCTTCCAGCTAACCGCCCCTCCGTAAAGGGTAAAGACAAAGCCCGACTGCGACTTAGAGTCGTCCTTATCACTCTGGAAGCTCGAATCGGTAAAGGACTCCACTTGGAGTTCTCCGTTACCATACACCAAGAACATATCTCTAGTCCTTCGCAAGTACTTGAGAATGCTCTTCACAGCTGTCCAGTGACTCTCTCCAGGATCAGCTTGATACCTGCTCACTATACTTAGTGAGTATGCTACATCGGGTCTGGTACATAGCATCGCATACATGATAGAGCCTACTGCCGAAGCATAGGGTATCCCTTGCATGCGAGCTCTCTCCAAATCAGTCTTGGGAGACATCTCTTTGGAGAGAGTGACTCCAGAGATCGTGGGCATGTTCCCACGCTTGGACTCTTCCATACTAAACCTCTTTAGTATGGTGTCAATGTACCTGGATTGGGACAATCCCAAAATCCGTTTGGATCTATCTCCATAGATCCTAATCCCCAATATGCAGGAGGCATCACCAAGATCTTTCATTGAGAATCTTTGTGATAAGAAGAGCTTGACCGATTGCAGCATAGGAATATCATTTCCTATCAAGAGTATGTCGTCCACGTACAATACGAGGAAGACAACCTTACTCTCTGCCACCTTCTTGTAGATACAAGGTTCATCTGGATTTTTGACGAAATCAAACTCTTTGATAACGACATCAAAGCAGATGTTCCAACTCCGCGATGCTTGCTTTAATCCATAAATGGATTTAAGCAGCTTGCACACCTTCCCGCTGCTCCCACTGTCTACGAAGCCCTCTGGCTGAGTCATGTACACGCACTCTTCTAAATCACCATTTAGAAAGGCGGTCTTAACATCCATTTGCCAGATTTCGTAATCATGATAAGCAGCGATGGCAAGCATGATCCGGATGGATTTAAGCATAGCCACTGGAGAAAAGGTCTCGTCATAGTCCACACCTGGCCTTTGACGAAAACCCTTTGCTACAATTCTAGCTTTGAAAGTCTCCACTTTCCCATCTACACCAAGTTTCTTCTTGAAGATCCACTTGCTCCCAATGGGTTTTACCCCTTCAGGAGCAACTTCCAAAGTCCATACTTTGTTGGTGTACATGGATTCCATCTCGGACCGCATAGCATCCAGCCATTTCACTGAGTCACCACTCGTGATGGCCTGCTCGAAACTAGTCGGGTCATCATCTTCTATGATGCAATCCTCGCTTCCACCGTCAATGAGAAAACCGTAGTATCTCTCTGGTGGACGAGAAACCCTACTAGATCGGCGGAGAGGCTGAGGTTCGTCGGGTACTACTGAATCCTCTGGTTCTACCAAGTCCTCTGTTATAGTTTGTGTCGCTGGAACCTCTTCCAGTTCTACCTCAATGCCACCTATCTGTTTCATAAGAAAACCTTTTTCTAAGAAAGTGGCATGCCGAGAAACAAACACTTTTTGTTCTTCGGGATGGTAGAAGATATACCCCTGTGAATTTTTGGGATATCCTACAAACTTACATAAGACAGATCTTGCCTCGAGTTTGTCCGGATTTTGTCTTTTGACATAGGCTGGACAACCCCATATCTTAACATACTTAAGAGATGGTCTCTTCCCTTTCCATATCTCATATGGAGTGGTAGGCACTGATTTGGTAGGAACCATATTCAATAGGTGTATGGCTGTCTCAAGCGCATACCCCCAGAAGGAAATAGGTAACTCAGCTGTACTCATCATTGAACGCACCATATCTAATAGGGTGCGATTCCTTCGTTCCGATACACCGTTGTGCTGTGGTGTATAAGGTGGAGTAAGCTGAGGGAGAATCCCATTCTCTTTTAGATAATCTTGGAACTCATTGCTCAAGTATTCTCCTCCTCGATCAGATCGAAGGATCTTAATACTTTTGCCCGTTTGGTTCTCTACTTCGTGCTTATATTCTCTGAATTTCTCAAAAGCTTCAGACTTGTGTTTCAATAGGAACACATGCCCGTATCTAGAGAGATCGTCAGTGAATGTAATGAAGTAGGAAGAACCGTTCCTGGCAAGGGTAGACATGGGACCGCATACATCAGTATGTACCAGTCCTAAGAGTTCAGTAACTCTTTCTCCGTGTCCACTAAACGGAGCTTTGGTCATTTTTCCTTTGAGACATGAATGGCAAGTATCATAAGATGATAATTCGAACGGATTCAAATAACCATCCTTATATAACTTAGCCAGTCGTGTCGCATTGATATGACCAAGTCTACAATGCCACAAGAAGGATTCGTTCATTTCTGAACTCTTCCTCTTGTGTGTGTTTTGTATATTGAGGACTGTATTTTGATTTAGAATGAATATGCCATTATGTAGCGAGCCTGATGCAATCAACTTTTGATCTAGAAATATGTTCATAACATTTTCCTTTACTACAAAATTATATCCTTCTTTACTCAATAAAGAAACAGATATAATGTTGCACATCATGTTTGGTATATAATAGCACTCATTCAGAATTATTGTATCACCACTTGGTAATACCAGGTGATATTCGCCAACTGCTTTGGCTGCAACATTTGCACCGTTCCCTACTTGAACGGAATGATCACCTTTTCCCAGTTCTCTACCTTTTCGCAGCCCATGTAACATCTTACATATGTGGGATCCTGATCTGGTATCTAATACCCAGGACGTAGGGTGAACTGAGAAACAGTTCTCAATGACAAACACACCCGAAGATAATGCATCAACATGCATGTTCTCCGTTTGGGCGGTGTGAGAATCCAGATATTCTCCTGTTTCCTGTTCATTCTTATAACACTTATAAGATAGAACGGGTCCAACGTTCCCCTGCACAGTATAACATGCGGGTTCGGTCAATACATCCATATTATTATCTTGATTAAGGCATGAACTGGTCGCTACCTGGAGAGAGAGAGAAGAAAACACTTTAGCGTATGCTCGTGCAAGATCAGATTGGTTATTATCTTATCTAATCAGGATGGCTCCCACTGCTTTTTATCAAATCTTCCTCCAAACCCTAAAAGGAAAGATTAGCCGGGATTAATTACACACTACAAGTTCGCTAATCTTTCGGCCAGGCCAGTGTCGGTACTTTGAGGGAGGTCCCCCGTGCTTTCGCACGAACCTAATTAATGTAAACCTCGTTTTCCCAGAGGCGTAACCCCGTTGACACCTTTCTAGACACCTACTTGATCAGCTAATTGCAATGTGTAAAACTCTCCCAGGAGTAACTCTTACTCGCAGTGGGTATCGGGATCCAACTATCTCATAGAAGGTATGCAATCTCATTGCAAATTTCAACACTTGAAATTCCCGATAATATTTTACCCCTAGTGTTCTATGACCTTGACGAATGCCAAACAACCCATAGTCCACTAGTCAAGTTCAACCCGTACATTTCTTGATTGAATTAAACCCACCCGCACGACCCTTGACGAATGCCAAACAACGCCGTACGAATACCCTAATCCAATCTGCATCATATGCATAAGCAGATAAATACTAGTTAGCTACCGTACACTACGCCTTGACGAATGCCAAACTACCGTAGCACGAATACTAAGTAGTACTTATCTGAAATGACGGAGGGCTACGCAGGTTTTCATAAAACCATGAGCGTAATGAACTTGATATCGTTGTAGAATCAAATGAAGTTTTGAAATGGAGTGATTTTGAGGCTTTTCCAGTTTTGCTAAAGGAGTCACTCCCGGTGAAGGGATCTCGGTCCTTTCCTCGTCGAATGAGGTGCGGGATATATCATATATATCACTGTGCAAAGCAAAAACTCTTAAAAGCAATCAAAACCAAACCGAGTGTGTAGCATCTGCCAGTTACTGCTAAAGGAGTCACTCCCGGTGAAGGGATCTCGGTCCTTTCCTCATCGAATAAGGTGCAGGGTATATCATATATACCACTGTGCAAAGCAAGAACTGTAGCTACCTGTTTTATTTTAAAATTTGATTCTACAACATCTTAGGTTTCTTATCTTTCATTAATCACATTAATGAAGTCCCATCATTTAAATACCTAAACATCACAGATAGATATGACGTACACTTATGCCATCCGCATTCGCCTCGATGTCCCCTCGTGCGCCGTTAGGTTAGGTAACTAACGACAGAGCAGGGCAGGGCTAGCGCGGGTGTAAAACATAAGTAACGTCTATATAATATATCATATATACTATATACTATATCCATCACAGAGTCACAACACAGATATCGCAGCAGAATAAACATATGAAATATTGGATATACTAGGACGTCCGTGTTTTCAATACGAGCCAGTATAAAACACGGATTCCACGGTCGTGATGAATAGCCAATCCCACACCCCTAGACCCCTACGAGAGCGGCAAGCAACCCTGCCAATCCTAGGGTTAGGAGACCCGGACTCGACTCCTCGAGCTGGTCTCCCACTGAACCCCAGAACCCGGTTACTTGTGCTCCCCTCCTTGGGTCTATCCTAATGCGGAAAAGTAAATAATATACAAAAGGTGACATCTTCCGCTACCTGGAAGTGCCCCAAATAAAAGAATATTACATACAAGTTTTTACATGAATGAAAATGAAAAACACTTATCTCACATAAAAACCCCCGGCTATTCGAATACGACGATCCAATATAACATATCCAGCAACACATAACATCACATGTCATCAACATAAGTAAGTATGTATACCCCAATGTCGTTGACGTATAGCAACGAAACCGGCGATATGAACATACTACACTTACGGTCACAGAAAAGAAAGTGTAAAACTACAACAGTTGGAATCCGCAACCTTTTTAGACATCGCATGCCTAATCAAATGAAATACTTAGACATCACATGCCTAACAGATATAAATCCCGCATTTTAGTCTCATTATCGAAAACTCTTTTCAATATCAAGTGAAACCAAACTGCTAGATTTATAACATTCATTCAGTTATCACATAACTGTTTGTGAATTCCAATTATTGTATCACATTCCAGATAAACAGAAAATGTTAAATTTTCCGATCGAATAGTCGAATACCCAAGTTTTCCCGATACAGCTCAACACATGAAATAAGTCTAACAACATTCAGTTCGTGCCTCAGTACCGACGGTCCAGCCGTAGAAGCGTCAAGCCAACGCCTCACATGTGGCACGCCGTACTGCCCCAAACCCGAAGGTTCAAAGGGCAGTTCAAGACGGTCACATAATCGAGTTAAGGTTTGTTGTCTTCTAGAGGGTCCATCGCGTTACTTGCACTACTTAGAATGTCGTTAAACTACGGAAAAATCCAACACTTGGAAATTTCCCGACAGGGGAAAAATTGGGTATTTATATCCGGTCGAACTTTTTAACATATTCAAAAAATTATCCAAAAATACACAAAAGACGAAACTTGATAATCCGATCGAAATACTGAATCCCCAAAACAACCCCAGAAAATTCAACTCTTGAATAAATATCAAAAATTCCCAGGAAAACCAGCACTGAAAGATAAGAATTACTGTGCAGAAATATTTATTTAATTGATCCGTACGGCCGCGGAACCGCCGCATGAGCCATGCTCATGCCGCGGAACCGCGGCTATTTGATGGATTTACACTGTCGAATTTCACAGTAATTCTTATATTCACCTGCTGATTTTTCTGCATATTTTTAATTTGGAAAAATCCCAGATTTTAGAAAATGTACAGAGAGCAATTTTTGGGGTTCGGTTTCGGTTCGATCGGAGTTCAAATTCTGTCTAGACTTCGCCTAAGGCCCTAGCTAGGCTCTGATACCAGTGAAAGGTTCCTAGGCACCCTATAGAGGTCTCACAAGGTATCGAACATGCCAATTTAAAAAAAATGGTGCCGAGAAACCCTAGACTACGGATCTTAGACTAGATGTCTAGGCGAAAAGATAATCTAGTTAACAAATTAACTAAAAGTTAGGATGCTACAACCTTTGTAGATCCGGATACCCACTTCCTTAGCTCCACGAGGGCATCCTCTCGCTGTCCATCTTGAACCTTGGACTCTCGTGACGGCTTCATCGGAGAAACGTGCGGAATAGGTCGTCGGCTTCGTGTCAAAGACGATCTACGTCGAGGTTGCACAAGCTCAAGCTCCGACTTCACAAAGTAGTGAAACTTGTGAAGTAAACACCCAAAACCACTTGGCAAGAGGTAGAGGAGGAAGAAATAGGAGGTGGGTTCACTTTAGATTTGGATTTCTCTCACTAGATCTCAAGTTGCCATTAATGGCATCTAGGTTACTCACTTGAAGAAGAAGAAGAAGATGATAGAATTGTTATTCTAAGTTGTATGTAAAATGAATAATAAATCAATTCTTATCATCTTCTAACCATGGTCAAGTGTAGAGAATAGACCATGGTTAGTGGGAGTGGTTAGGGTTAAGCAAGGAGACAAAATGGCATCATTAGTAAAAGCTTCATGAAGCTTCACCACTCTTCATGATAAGATGAAACCATTTTTTTTTGATAAATCCATTTAAATAAATAATAAATGGATAAAATAATAAGTGAATAAAATATTAACCCTAACCACTTGCATAACCATGGTTGCATTCTATACACAAAGCCAAAACAACATGCATCATCAAACATGATACATTCAAGTGTACACAAAACATATCACATATACAATGTGCACATCAAGTGAGAAAAATCCGTTTAAAGTGAACCAATACTAGTTAATGCAAAGTAATATATCAAATATATAATTATACATTAAATCATTAAATCAACATTTGATTCAATGATCCGGTCATGTCGCACATAACCGACTAGTATTCAATGCATCGATTTATCGAATCAATGATTCGATAACTAGGTCATATCTCATACAACCAATCGAAACATTAATCGCGAGAATCAAATACGGTATCACATACACGCATTGTTCTCGGTCCCGCACATATCTCATATGCACTCCTATTTCGTTTCGCTTGAGCTAGGAAACCTCTGTGTAGGACTCTAAAAACTCGTCAATACGCCGGTAGCAGATGATGATCATATCAAGCACCCACAAGCCGCAAGCGTTCTGCTAAACGTAACGGCCACCCGGGTATTGAGCGATCAGAAGATCGACGAGCTAGCCCGCTCACACTCCTGCGAATCTGACCAGTAACACTTACCATACAGTCCGGTCTCTTCGTCTGATATGTCGCATATCAAGTCTAGGGGTGGTAAACGTCAGACCCCAATAACCCGATAAGTCGTGCCGATGTGAGGCTCATAACGGGTCGAGAAACTACTGGTAACACTTACCAGCAAATCTCTGATCATTCCTGGCCAGGGACTTCCCTGCTACGGCCAATCGAGCACTGCGCAACATCAACCCCCAATACCGGGAGAGACGAAACCCCTCCTATCGCTCATTGCCTCCATATGACTCGGGACTGTGCCCAAAGACCACCGTTTTGCACGCCCTCATGGACGTGGTAAGGTGGAGATCAAAGCACAGTGGGAATCACACAAGACTCTATGACGATCTCGGGTCTACAGACTATCCTGTACAAGTGTCACCTGAGAACTGCCATCTGACGTGAGGTATAATACCATCTGGGAGTTCTCGGCGAGTCCGTCCAGTGTACCCAGTCTCCACTGAGCACCCGTACACCATCTCTGATGTCAAACACCAATGGATATGGGATCATCCATCGCCCATCTCATGGGTCGAGAAGCGTATACGCTAGTCTACTCTGGTATATTGATGCCCCGTCTCGATACACCCACGACTAGGGATCTTGAAGAATGTACTTATGGACTACCATGTCCCCACTAGTATGATCTGCATCACAGTCCAGGTAGTCAAGTACATATCCTAAGGGCTTTACCAACATGTAACTATAAGACAGTATAAAGAGACTAGTGTACATGTTAAGATAAAGAGTAACCAGATAGCATACTATCATATCGAGCAAGAAAGTCATCTCTATATATGTCCAAGCATCCAATATAATATACATCATCTGTACAATACTGGCCTCTAGGGCATACATACAACTAACACCTCAACAAAACCTGCCCGAAGGATGACTTTCCCGTACCGGTTACCGAGCTGATGATAGATAACATGTCTACTCACGAAGTCTTCTCCTTCATGGAAGGCTCATCACGGTACAATCAAATAAAGATACATCCCGAAGACCAGAAGCATACTGCTTTCCTGACTCCTCTGGGCGTATTCAGCTACAGAGTGATGCATTTCGGTCAAAAGAACGCCAGCGCTACTTACCAGAGGGCCATGACAAAGATCTTTGATGACCTCATACATGAGATTGTCGAATGTTATATTGATGACCTCATGGTGAAAAGCAAATCGCACGAGGAACACTAGGAGCATTTGAAAATAGTGTTCCAGCGTCTTTAAAAATACAATCTGAAGATGAACCCTTTCAAATGCGCATTTAGAGTTTCTTCGGGAAAATTCCTGGGGTTCATCATCCGACACCGGGGAATCGAAATAGATCCATCAAAGATCAAAGCAATTATGGAAATGCCTCCGCCAAGAACTCTCAAGCAACTGCGGTCTCTCCAAGGAAAGCTCGCGTATATCCGGCGGTTCATAGCTAATCTCTCCGGAAAATGCCGCCCTTACAGTCACCTAATGAAAAAGAGAACCCCGTTCATCTGGGATCGCAAATGCCAAAGCGCACTGGACGAAATCAAGCAATACCTGCAGAATCCTCCAGTACTGACTGCTCCGGTCAGGGGAAAGCCCCTCATCTTGTACACAACCGCCCTTGAAGGTTATTTGGACGCGTTATAGGTATAGGAGAATGATCAAGGGAAAGAGAGAGCCCTCTATTATTTGAGTCGAGTTCTCCTGGGGGCAGAAAACAACCACTCCCCTATCGAAAAACACTGCCTGGAATTAATCTTCGCGATAACAAAGCTCAGACATTATGCTTTGGCACATGAGATCCATCTCATATCAAAGGTGGATCCTCTCAAATATTTGGTGTCGAGAGCCATACTAACGGGGTGGCTCGCTAAATGGGCCCTACTCTTAATAGAATTCTCGATAACATACCGACCTCTCAAGGCAGTGAAAGGCCAGGCCATCGCTGACTTCCTCGCTGAGCATCCGATACCTGCCGATTCACCCCTACATTGTGAGTTGCCAGACGAACACGTGTCTGATGCAATTGACAGGGAGAAAGAAGAGAACGATACCCGTTGGGAACTCTACTTCGATGGAGCATCTTCCATAAAGAAACGACAACACAACACCCCTATGATCAAATCGGGGGTAGGCCTTATCTTCGTGACTCCACAAAGAGGGATAATGCGCTTTGCCTTTTCCTTAACAGAGCTGAGAACAAACAACGAAGCGGAATATGAAGCTTTGATAGCAGGTCTTGAGATCGCCGTTGACATGGGAATCGAAGACCTCCTCATATACGGAGACTCCCAGTTGGTCGTTAGTCAAGTAAACGGCGACTATCAAACGTGCAAACCAGAGTTGGTGAAGTACGGCGAGAGAATGCAACAATTGCTGACTCAAATCCCTTCCTACGTCCTGGAAAACATACCGCGTGCAGAAAATAGCAAGACGGACGCATTAGCCAAACTCGCCAAATAAATGGCTGACGGAAACCTCGATAACGTAAGGATCATTGTGCAAAGCCGTCGGGTCCTTGCACCAGCAGAAATATAGCCAGAGTCATCTGAAGAAAAAGAAGCGACCGAGAAAATAGTCCTATAAATAGAAGACCAAGAAAGGGCTAAGGATTGGAGAGAAGTATTTGTAGACTACTTCAAATCCCGTCAAACACCTGAAGATTCATCCTCAAGACATCAGCTCATGAAATGAGCTCTGTCTTTCGCCTTCGTCAATGATACTCTATATAAGAGATCGTTCGACTCTCTATGGTTGAGATGCCTGGGACCGGAAGAAGCCAAGAGAGTCGTCCAAGAAACTCATGACGGACTCTGCAGTTCTCATCAATCCGGGTCGAAGATGAAGTTGAAAATCAAAAGGATGGGCTACTATTGGCCTAAGATGATCCGGGACTGCCTTGAATATGCAAAGCAGTGCCACTCATGCCAAATTCATGGAGACTTCATCCACCAGCATCCGAACCCGCTACATCCAACAGTGGCTAGCTGGCCGTTTGAAATGTGGGGAACCGACATAATTGGGCCCATCGAACCAGCGTCATCTAGAGGACATCGGTTCATATTGGCAACAATTAATTATTTCTCCAAGTAGGCAGAAACAGTACCGCTAAGAGAAGTGAAGACAGAGAATATCCTCCATTTCTTCATGATACACGTCATCTATCGGTTTAATACTCCGCGACGGATTATTTTCGATAACGGACCAGCTTATAAAAGTCACAAAATCAGCTGCTTCGCACAGCAGCATAATATAGACTGGAGATACTCTTCGGTCTACAATCTCCGAGTTAAAGGTCTAGCTGAGGCTTTCAACAAGACCTTGACGAAAATCATAAAGAAGACGGTGTCTAAAAATAAGAAGGACTGGCATGAGAGACTGCATGAAGCTCTCTAGGAATATTGGACCCCGTTCAAAATGGCCATGAACACGATGCTATTCGCGTCGGTGTTCGGCGCAGAAGCGGTACTCCCTCTCGAGATAGAGCTACCTTCTCTACGAGTGGCGGTCCATTATGAGCTAACAGACGAAGAGAATGCTCATCTTTGGCTTGAGGAGCTTGACACCCTTAATGAAACTCGTCTCATGGTACAACAAAACTTGGAGGCTTATAAAGTAAGGATGACCCGTTCATACGAGAGATTGACTAGGCCGAGAACATTTCGCCAAGTCAAACTCATGCTAGTGGTCAAGAGACCTATGATCCCCAATCGTGCTAAACGGGGGAAATTCGAGCCGAACTATGAGGGCCCGTACATCATAGACAAAATCTATCAAAATGGGGCTTACTTGCTCATGGATATGCATGGCGAAAGACCCTTCAGGCCAATAAATGGCCGGTTCCTAAAAAATACTACGCTTGACGAGTCACGGCCTAGGTTAATGATAAATGACGACGCCTATGTCCGCTCACTATCTTCTCAAGCCTAAACTCATAAGTGGTTGGTGGATTGACTTCATTCATGTACACTTGCAGGGCCCTCTCGACCTTGTAAGGAGAAAATACCTACGTGAGATCCTTATGACTCACAAGGGAGCAAAACACTTAGGGATCTCCACGATTCCTAAGGAGAAATTACACTTACGAGATCCTCACGACTCGTAAGGAGAATCCTCTTATGAGACCATCACGGCTCATAGGATTCAAAAGCCTTAAGCTACAGGGATCTGAATCTGTTCTTAAGCCATGACATTCCTCAGTTTGCCCAATAAGCGGTTCAATACTGACCCTTGTATACAATCCATGGGCACAAATAAACGTTTCCCCCACCCGGTTCCACCAATGGCGCGAAATTTTCTCATGTGGTGAATGACACTTGTAAGTCCTCTTGACTTATAAGGAGAAAACACTCTTGCAAGATCCTTGCGACTTATAAGAGAACACGCACTTAGGAATCCTCACGATTCCTAAGGAGAAAATTCACCTATGAGATCCTCACGACTCGCAGGGAGAAACACCTTTATGAGATCCTTACGGCTCATGAAGTCAAAAGCCTTAACTGACAGGATTCTAGCCCTGTTTGTTAAGCCATCTTTGTTTAAGTCGACAAAGGCAAATGATGATTCGCTCCTGACAATATCCCAGTTGTAGCGATGCTGATGCCTACATCGGTATCAAATTCTAAGTCCTTTCATGGCAAATGATGATTCAGTCCTGGAAACATTCCAATCGCAGCGATGCTGATGGTAAGATTGGTCTCAGATCTTGAGTTCCATACTCGAAAAAGAAAATGCATATGAAATAGCCAAAATATTTAGGCAACTCGCAATAAAAATCAGCGAGTAAAATATATGCATACAAAAATAGCCGAAATGATTGGGCAATCGCGACTTTCATGATATAAAAAGCTGAAATGATACAGTATCGCGGAAAGAAAAAAATGAAATAATGAGTCTTTTGCCCTGCAGGTAAGTCCATACTAGCCCCTGTATACAATCCATAGGCATAAACGAAAAGGGAACCATATGTCCCAACAAAATCTATCAAAGGGAAAGTCAGATCTCGACAGCAACATCTGCATCCCACAAGACCAACAACGGCGTTCCTCCTCCTGCCAGCAGGGCACGGACGCGGCGCCACCGATCGGAGCTACGGCAAAGTCCCCAGTTCTAAGACTCTACGGTTCACAGACAACCTAGAGTCAGCCTCGACACCACAGAAATCGGAGCAAGTCAAACCCGACACCGCAGAAAGCGGAAATACGTTATCCAATGACCCCGTGGTGGAAATACGTCATCCAATGACCCCATTTCGGAAACATGTCAGCAAATGACCCCATCTCGGAAATACGTCATCCAATGACCCCGTCTCGGAAACATGTCAGCAAATGACCCCGTCTCGGAAATACGTCAGCAAGTGACCCCGATTCGGAAATACGTCATCCGATGACCCCGTCTCAGAAACACGTTAGCCAATAACCCCGTCTCGGAAATACGTCATCCAATGACCCCGTCTCGGAAACACGTCAGCAAATGGCCCCATCGTGGAAATACGTCATCCAATGACCCCGTCTCGGAAACACGTCAGCAAATGACCCCGTCTCGGAAATACATCATCCAATGACCCTGTCTCGGAAATACGTCAGAAAATGACCCCGTCTCGGAAATACGTCATCCAATGACCCTGTCTCGGAAATACGTCAGCAAATGACCCGTCTTGGAAATGCGTCATCCAATGACCCTGTCTCGGAAATACGTCAGCAAATGACCCCGTCTCGGAAATACGTCATCCAATGACCCCGTCTCGGAAATATGTCATAAAATGACCCCGTCGCGGAAACACGTCAACAAACAACCTCCCCATCGGAGCAGTGCTTCGACTCGGAAACAAGTCAATCCACCAACCACTTATGAGTCCTCTCGACATGTAATGGAGAAAATTCTCTTGTGAGATCCTTACGACTCTCAAGAGAAAATGCACTTAGGAATCCTCACGATTCCTAAGGAGAAAATACACCTACGGCATCCTCTCAACTCGTAGGGAGAAAAGACTTTATGAGACACTCACGGCTCAAAAAGTTGAAAAGTCTTAGGCGGCAGACCTAAACCTGTCTCCTAAGCCATCATTGCCCTGTAGGGAGGTTAAGATAGACTGCTATCCACTATCTACAGGCCACACTTGCCAAAGTTATATGCCACTGGAATAGAGGTGCTACTCAAGAGTACATAAACTACTTTGCGCCAAGTCGAAACAAAAAGGCATAACCCACGGACGTCGACCACATACTGTGCGAGAAAATAAAGAGAATATTTGATTTGCATCCAATTAAGCGTTCGAAGCGTACCCACTCTGTAGGGTTCCTAGGCACCCTAATGAGGTCTCACAAGGTATCGAACATGCCAATTTCAAAATCTACGGTGCCGAGAAACCCTAAACTACGGATCGTTGGCTAGATGTCTAGACGAAAAGATAAACTAGTTAACACTTAACTAAGAGATACGGAAATACAACCTTTGTAGATCCGGTTCTCCACCTCCATAGCTCCGCAATGAAGTCTCCTCACTGTCCATAACAAGTCCCGGTCTCTAGCGTCGGCTTCATCGGAGAATGGACGAGCTAGGTCATCGATGTCCATGCCGAAGATGATCTACGTCGAGGCATCGCTAAATCAAGCTCCGACTTCACCAAGTCAAGAAACTTGTGAAGAAAACACACTCTACTACTTGGCAAGAGGTAGAGGATGAAGAAATAGGAAGTGGGTAGACTTTAGAATTGGATTTCTCACTTGTTTCATCAATCCACCATTGATGAGGCTTGCTTTCTTCAAGTGAAGAAAGGAAGAAGAAGATAAAAAATGTTATGATAAGTTAATTTAGAAAATAGAAAATAATAGAATACTTATCATAATCAACCATGGTAAAGTGTAGAGACTAAACTAAGGTTAAATGAAGTGGTTAGGGTTAAGCATGAGACAAAAATGGTCACATAGTCAAAAGTTCAAGAAGCTTCAATTAGAATCCAAAATTAGCAACCATTTTCATTTTATGCTTATCATATTCCAAAAAGAATAATTAAATAAGATAAAAGAATAAAACAAAACCCTAACCATTATCATGTAACCATGGTTTGATCTTTACACAAAAACCCTAGCAAACATGTATCATCAAACATGATACAATCAAGTGCACAAAAGTATATCACATATACAATGTGTACATCCAAGTGAGAAAATCCATCTTAAGTAAACCGATACTAGTTAATGCAAACTAATATATCAAATATATAATTATGCAATAAATCATTAAATCAACACTTGATTTAACGATCCGGTCATATCGCATATAACAGACTAATATCAACAGTAACAACTTATCGAATCAACACTTGATCCGATAACCCGGCTATATCGCATATAACCGATCAATGTCACAAATCGCGATAATCGAATACAGTATCACATACTGATATCATTCTCGGTCCCGCACATATCTCATATGCGCTCCTATTTCGTTTCGCTTGAGCCAGGAAACCTCTGTGTAGGACTCTAAAGACTCGTCAATACGCCGGCAGCGGATGATGATCATATCAAACATCCACAAGCCGCAAGCGGTCTGCTAAACGTAACGGTCACCCGGGTATTGATCGATCTGAAGATCGACGAGCAAGCCCGCTCACACTCCAGTGAATCCAACCAGTAACACTACCGTACAGTCTGGTCTGATCGTCTGATATGTCGCATATCTCGCCTAGGGGTGGTAAACGTCAGACCCCAATAGCTCGATAAGTCGTGTCGATATGAGGTCTATAACTGTTCGAGAAACTACTGGTAACACTTACCAGTAAATCTCAGCAACCCTGGCCAGGGATTTCCTGTTATAGCCAATCGAACACAGCGCAACATCAACCCCCTATACCGGGAGAGACGAATCCCCTCCTATCGCTCATTGCCTCCATGTGACTCGGGACTGTACCCAAAAACCACCGTTTTGCACGCCCTCTTGGACGTGGTAAGATGGAAATCAAAGCACAGTGGGAACCACACAAGACTCTATGACGATCTCGGGTCAACAGACTACTCTGTACCAGTGTCACCAGAGAACTGCCATCTGACGTGAGGTATAATACCATCTGGGAGTTCTCGGCGAGTCCGTCCAGTGTACCCAGTCTCTACTGAGCACCCGTATATCATCTCTGATGTCAAACACCAATGGATATGGGATCATCCATCGCCCATCTGTATGGGTCGAGAAGGTATACGCTAGTCTACTCTGGTATATCGATGCCCTGTCTCGATACACCCACAACTAGGGACTTTGAAGGATGTACTTATAGACTATCTGTCCCCACTAGTATGATCTGCATCATAGTCTAGGTAGTCAAGTACACATCCTAAGGGCTTTACCAACATGTAACAGAGAGATAATCAATGTACACTTTAAGGTAAAGAGTAACCAGATAGCATACTATCATGTCGAGCAAGAAAGTCCTCCCTATATATGTCCCAGCATCCACTACAATATACATCCAATGTACAGTAATGGCCTCTAGGGCATACATATAACTAACAATCTCCCACTTGCACTAGGGCCATCTGTAGCAGTGGTTGCAGTATCTCATACTCAACCATCTCATAAAAGTCTCTCTCTGGGAACAGGCCTTTGTGAGTGGATCCGCTGTGTTGTCCTCTGAGTCTACTCTCCTGACCTCGATCCCCTAGAGATCAACCATCTCCATGATCAGGTGATACTGCCTTAGAATATGTTTGGATCACTGATGGGACCGGCGTTCCTCGGCATAAGCCACAACTCCATTGTCTCACAATGGTAGGAACGTAGTTCATCTCATGAACCAATATACACCCAAACAGCCTCTTCGGTAGCATCTTAAGTAGCGATGTATCCTGCCTTTATCGTCTAGTATGCCACGGTATCTAGCTTGGAACTCTTCCAACATACCGTCCCTTTACTGAGGGTATAGACTAAGCCTGTGACTGACATTCAGTCGTCTTTATCACCCTGGAACACTTCCAGTGATTTTCCCCAGGATCAATTTATACCATCTCACTACAACTAGTGAGAATCCTAACATCCATTTAGATCTATCTCATAGATCCAAAATCCAGGATTTAGGAGGTATCACTTTGATCCTATATGGAGAATCATTGTGATAAGCGGACATTGATCGAGCGTAGCATAGGAAACTCTTTTCCTATCAAGAGTATGTCATCCACGTACTCTACGAGGATCATCACCATACTCCCTACTACCTTTTTGTTTATACAAGGTTCATCTACTATTTTGATGATGTCAACTTCTTTGACTAATCCATCAAAATAGATGTTCCAACTCCGCGATGCCTGCTTTATCCTATAAAGCATCTTGCACACGTTTCCGCTGCTCCCACTGTCTACGAAGCCCTCTGGCTGTGTACTTATAGACGCTTTTTTCCAAATCATCATTTAGAAAAGCAGTCATGCCACCCAACCACCAGATATCGTAGTCATGGTATGTAGCCGTGGTAAGTAGTATCTGAATGGACTTAAGCATAGGTACTGGAAAAGGTTTCATCATTATCCACTCCTGGTCGATGACGAAAACCTTTAACAAGTCTAGCTTTGAAAGTCTCAACCTTTCCATGTACACCAAGTAATCTTCTCAAGATATACTTGCTCCTGATGGGGATTTAACCCTTCAGATATAGCAACCAAAGTCCATACTTTGTTGGTGTATAAGGATTCCATCTCAGATCGCTAAGCATCCAGCCATTCTTACAGAGTCACACTCCTGATGGCCAGCTCGAAACTAGTTGGGTCATCATCTCATGATGCAGTCCTTGCTCCCACTGTCATTGAGAAACCGATGTATCTCTCAGGTGGGTGAGAAAACCCTACTAGATCGGCGGAGAGGCTGAGGTTCGTTGGTATCTATTGAATCCTTTGGTTCTACCAAATCATCTGCTGTTGTTTGTATAGCTGGAACCTTTCCAGTTGTACATAACAGACCTTGCCTCGAGCCTGTCCAGATTTTTCTTTTAGACATAAGCCGGACAACCCCAAATCTTAACTAACTTAAGATATGGGCTCTTCCCCTTCCATATCACATATGAAGTGGTAGGCAATTGATTTGATTGGAACCCTATTCAAAAGGTATGCAACTTCTCAAGTGCATAACACCCAAAAGGAAACAGGTAACTCAGTAGTACTCATCATAGAGCACACCTTATCATATAGGGTGTGAATGCTCCGCCCCGATATACCATCGTGCTATGGTGTATACAGAGGAGTAATGCTGAGAGAGAATCTCATTCTCCTTTAGAATAGTCCAGGAATTCCGTGCTCAAGTATTCTCCTCCTTGATCTCATCAAAGGACATAATACTTATACCCGTATTGTTTCTCTACTTCTAACTTATATTCTGTGAATATCTCAAAAGGTTCGGACTTGTGTTTCAACAGGAACATATCTCTGAATCTTGAGAGATTATCAGAGAATGTAATGAAGTACAAAGAACCAGTCCCGGCATATGTAGACAGGGGACCTACATACATCAACATGTATCATCCCAAGAGTTTACTAACTCTTTCTCTGTTTCCAGTAAACGGAGCTATGGTCATCTTATCTTTGTGACATGACTGGCGAGTTTCACAAGATGTAAATTCAAACTGATTTAAATATTCATCTACATGTAACTTCAGCTAGTCGGGTCGCATTGATATGACCTAGTCTACAATGCCTCAAGAAGGATCCGTTCATTTCTGAACTCTTCCTCTTGTGTGTGTTCTGTATACTAAGAACTGTAATTTGATTTAGAACATCAATGCTTTTAGATAACGTGCCTGATCCGATCAACTTTTGATATAGGAAATGTTCAAAACATAATCCAACCATACAAAATTTTATCATTTCTTTACTAATAAAGAGACTGATATGATTTTGTATATCAGGTTCGGTATCTAATAACATTCGTTCAGAATCAATGTATTGGTAATACAGGGTGACAGTGACCAACAGACTTGGCTGCAACTCTTGCCCCGTTTTCTGCCTCATGAAACTTATCACCCGTTCTCAGTCCTCTACCTTTCTGTAGCCCTATGTAACAGATTACATATCTGGGATCCTGATCTGGTATCAAATACCCAGGACGTAGAGAATAAAGAAACAGTTCTGTATAAAGAACACACCCGAAGATGATGCATCAGAATGCACTCTCTTCGTTTGGGCGGCACGGGAATTCTTGTAATCCCCAATTTCCTGCTCTGTCTTATAACAATTATAAGGTGGAGCGGGACCAACGTTCCCCAGCACAGTATAACAAGCGGGTTCGGTCAATATTCCGTTTTATTATCTTGATTAAGGCGTGACATGGTCGCTACCAGGAGAGAGAGAGAAGAAAACACTCAGCGTGCGCTCTTGCAAGAATAGATTGGTTATTATTTTATCTAATCAGGATGGTTCCCACTGCTTTTTATCAAATCTTCCTTCAAACCCTAAAAGGAAAGACTAGCCGGGATTAATTACACACTACAAGTTCGCCAATCTTTCAGCCAGGCCAGTGTCGGTACTTTGAGGGAGGTCCCCCGTGCTTTCGCACGAACCTAATTAATGTAAACCTCGTTTTTCCAGAGACGTAACCCCGTTGACACCTTTCTAGACACCTACTTGATCGGCTAATTGTAATGTATAAAACTCTCCCAGGAGTAACTCTTACTCGCAGCGGGTATCGGGATCCAACTATCTCATAGAAGGTATGCAATCTCATTGCAAATTTCAACACTTGAAATTCCCGATAATATTTTGCCCCTAGCTCGCTATGATCTTGACGGAGGCCAAACAACCCATAGTCCACTAGTCAAGTTCAACCCGTCATTTCCTGATTGAATTAAACCCACCCGCACGACCCTTGACGGAGGCCAAATAACGCCGTACAAATACCCTAATCCAATCGCATCATATGCTAGCAGATAAGCACTAGTTAGCTACCGTACACTACGTCTTGACGGAGGCCAAACAACCGCAGCACGAATACTAACTAGTACGTATCTGAAATGACGGAGGGCTACGACAGGTTTTTCTGAAAACCTATTGCGTAATGAACTTGATATCGTTATAGAATCAAATGATTTTAAAAATGGAGTGCTTTTGAGGCTTTTCTAGTTTTGCTAAAGGAGTCACTCCCGGTGAAGGGATCGTCGGTCCTTTCCTCGTCGAATGAGGTGCGGGATATATCATATATATCACTGTGCAAAGCAAAAACACTTAAAAGCAATCAAAAGACAAACCGAGTGTGTAGCATCTGCCAGTTATTGCTAAAGGAGTCACTCCCGGTGAAGGGATCTCGGTCCTTTCCTCATCGAATAAGGTGCAGGATATATCACATATACCGTTATGCAAAGCAAGAACTGTAGCTACCTGTTTTATTTTTGAAATTCGATTCTACAACATCTTAGGTTTCTTTTATTTCATTAATCACATTAATGAAGTCCCATCAATTAAGTACCTAAACATCACAGATAGATATGACGTACACTTATGCCATCCGCATTCGCCTCGATGTCCCCTCGTGCACCGTTAGGTTAGGTAACTAACGACAGAGCAGGGCAGGGCTAGCGCGGGTGTAAAACATAAGTAACGTCTATATAATATATCATATATACTATATACTATATCTATCACAGAACATCACATGATCACATCACAGATATCGCAGCAGAAGAAACATATGAAATATTGGATATACTAGGACGTCCGTGTTTTCAATACGAGCCAGTATAAAACACGGATTCCACGGTCGTGATGAATAGCCAAACCCACACCCCTAGACCCCTACGAGAGCGGCAAGCAACCCTACCAATTCTGGAGTTAGGAGACCCTGACTCGACTCCTCGAGTTGGTCTCCCACTGGACTCCAGAACCCGGTTACTTGTGCCCTCCTCCTTGGGTCTATCCTAGTGCGGAAAAGTAAATAATATACAATAACGGGTGACATCTTCCGCAACCTGGAAGCGCCCCAATTTAAAAGAATATTACATAGAAGTTTTTACATGAATGAAAATGAAAAACACTCATCTCACATAAAAACCCCCGGCTATTCAAACACGACGATCCAATATAACATATCCAGCAACACATAACATCACATGTCATCAACGTAAGTAAATATGCGCATCCCAATTGTCGTTGGCATATAGCAACGAAACCGGCGATATCACATATTACACTTACGGTCACAGAAAAGAAAGTGTAAAACTACAACAGTTGGAATCCGCAACTTGCATAGACATCGCATGCCTAATCTTTATAAACCCCGCATTTTAGTCTCAAAATCGAAAACACTTTTCAATATCAAGTCGGGCAATTCAACAAGATTCCCGACATCCTGATCGAATGCTCATCGCAAACTTCAGTAGACGGCTGCACCCTCGATACCGTCGACGAAGTGCACCAAGGCGGAACACCGCTACCGCGAGCACCCGAACGGATGCTTTCGGCGACGGGGTTCTCCTACAGTCACTTGGTCGGGGCTATGGAGTGAGGTTGTCTATTAAGTTTACCCGGCGAGTATCCACATATGCTACGTGATTGCGATGGACTTTTGATCACATCAAAATTCCGTGGCAACCGATCAAGTGAGACTAAACAGCTATGTTTATAACATTCATTCAGTTATCTCATAACTTTTTGTGAATTCCAATTATTGTATCCCATTCCGGATAAATAGAAAATGTCAAACTTTCCGATCGAACAATCGAACACCCAAGTTTTCCCGATACAGATCAACACATGAAATATGAGTCTAACAACATTCAGTTCGTGCCTCAGTACCGTCGGTCCAGCCGTAGAAGGGTCAAGCCAACGCCTCACATGTGGCACGCCGTACTGCCCCAAACCCTAAGGTTCAAAGGGCAGTTCAAGACGGTCACATAATCGAGTTAAGGTTTGTTGTCTTCTAGAGGGTCCATCGCGTTACTTGCACTACTTAGAACGTCGTTAAACTACGGAAAAATCCAACGCTTGGAAATTTCCCGACAGGGGAAAAATTGGGTATTTATATCCGGTCGAACTTTTTAACATATTCTAAAATTTATCCGGAAAGCCACACAGACAAAATCTGATATCCCGATCGAAACACCGAATCCCCAAAACAACTGCAGAAAATTCAACTCTTGAATAAATATTAAAAATTCCCAGAAAATCCAGCATAATAAAATAGGAGTTACTGTGCAAACAGTAATTGATGACGTCAGCATATGGCCGCGGAACCGCCGCAGAAGCCAAGCTTCTGCCGCGTTTCCACCGCATTTTGTACTGTTCATCAGAAACTTTTTGCGCCGTAATTCTTATATTTCCCTGCTGAATTTTTTAGCAATTTTTAATTTGGAAAAATCCACGTTTTTGAAAAAAGGACAGAGAGCAATTTTGTGATCGGGTTTCGGGTTCGTTCGGACTTCAAACTCCGTCTGGACTTCGTCTAAGGCTCTAGCTAGGCTCTGATACCACTGTAGGGTTCCTAGGCACCCTAATGAGGTCTCACAAGGCATCGAACATGCCAATTTCAAAATCTACGGTGCCGAGAAACCCTAAACTACGGATCGTTGGCTAGATGTCTAGGCGAAAAGATAAACTAGTTAACACTTAACTAAGAGATACGGAAATACAACCTTTGTAGATCCGGTTCTCCACCTCCATAGCTCCGCAATGAAGTCTCCTCGCTGTCCATAACAAGTCCCGGGCTCTAGCGTCGGCTTCATCGGAGAATGGACGGGCTAGGTCATCGATGTCCATGCCGAAGATGATCTATGTCGAGGCATCGCTAAATCAAGCTCCGACTTCACCAAGTCAAGAAACTTGTGAAGAAAACACACTCTACTACTTGGCAAGAGGTAGAGGATGAAGAAATAGGAAGTGGGTAGACTTTAGAATTGGATTTCTCACTTGTTTCATCAATCCACCATTGATGAGGCTTGCTTTCTTCAAGTGAAGAAAGGAAGAAGAAGATAAAAAATGTTATGATAAGTTAATTTAGAAAATAGAAATAATAGAATACTTATCATAATCAACCATGGTAAAGTGTAGAGACTAAACTAAGGTTAAATGAAGTGGTTAGGGTTAAGCATGAGACAAAAATGGTCACATAGTCAAAAGTTCAAGAAGCTTCAACTAGAATCCAAAATTAGCAACCATTTTCATTTTATGCTTATCATATTCCAAAAAGAATAATTAAATAAGATAAAAGAATAAAACAAAACCCTAACCATTATCATGTAACCATGGTTTGATCTTTACACAAAAACCCTAGCAAACATGTATCATCAAACATGATACAATCAAGTGCACAAAAGTATATCACATATACAATGTGTACATCCAAGTGAGAAAATCCATCTTAAGTAAATCGATACTAGTTAATGCAAACTAATATATCAAATATATAATTACGCAATAAATCATTAAATCAACACTTGATTTAACGATCCGGTCATAGCGCATATAACCGACTAATATCAACAGTAACAACTTATCGAATCAACACTTGATCCGATAACCCGGCTATATCGCATATAACCGATCAATGTCACAAATCGCGAGAATCGAATACAGTATCACATACTGGTATCATTCTCGGTCCCGCACATATCTCATATGCGCTCCTATTTCGTTTCGCTTGAGCCAGGAAATCTCTGTGTAGGACTCTAAAGACTCGTCAATACGCCGGCAGCGGATGATGATCATATCAAACATCCACAAGCCGCAAGCGGTCTGCTAAACGTAACGGCCACCCGGGTATTGAGCGATCTGAAGATCGACGAGCAAGCCCGCTCACACTCCAGTGAATCCAACCAGTAACACTACCGTACAGTCCGGTCTGATCGTCTGATATGTCGCATATCTCGCCTAGGGGTGGTAAACGTCAGACCCCAATAGCTCGATAAGTCGTGTCGATATGAGGTCTATAACTGTTCGAGAAACTACTGGTAACACTTACCAGTAAATCTCAGCAACCCTGGCCAGGGATTTCCTGTTATAGCCAATCGAACACAGCGCAACATCAACCCCCTATACCGGGAGAGACGAATCCCCTCCTATCGCTCATTGCTTCCATGTGACTCGGGACTGTACCCAAAAACCACCGTTTTGCACGCCCTCTTGGACGTGGTAAGATGGAAATCAAAGCACAGTGGGAACCACACAAGACTCTATGACGATCTCGGGTCAACAGACTACTGTGTACCAGTGTCACCAGAGAACTGCCATCTGACGTGAGGTATAATACCATCTGGGAGTTCTCGGCGAGTCCGTCCAGTGTACCCAGTCTCTACTGAGCACCCGTATATCATCTCTGATGTCAAACACCAATGGATATGGGATCATCCATCGCCCATCTGTATGGTTCGAGAAGGTATACGCTAGTCTACTCTGGTATATCGATGCCCTGTCTCGATACACCCACGACTAGGGACTTTGAAGGATGTACTTATAGACTATCTGTCCCCACTAGTATGATCTGCATCATAGTCTAGGTAGTCAAGTACACATCCTAAGGGCTTTACCAACATGTAACAGAGAGACAATCAATGTACACGTTAAGGTAAAGAGTAACCAGATAGCATACTATCATGTCGAGCAAGAAAGTCCTCCCTATATATGTCCCAGCATCCACTACAATATACATCCAATATACAGTAATGGCCTCTAGGGCATACATATAACTAACAATCTCATGTATGTGCGAAGAGGATTAATGCATAAAATAAATGCATAGAAAAGAAAAACTTGTTATTCATACCCCAGAAAATTCTTACATTGATGGAAAACAATAAACAAAAGCATCATTAAAATGTTTACAATGGTAAAACATTAAATCTGGGACACGGATTAAGAAATTCAGAAGTATGGCCGTCTAAAATGCTTCTGTCCTCTCTGACCATTCTCGTGTGCATCCTGCGATGAAGGCAAGCGTCTGGATCCTCGCTGATATCGTCTGTCCTCTGATAAGCAGAGATTATCGTCGTCTGTTGAAAAATTTAATGCAAGATATCAACAAGATTATCTCGCCGCCTCTTCGAGATCAGGCCCATCAGATATACTGAGTGCACCTTGTCTTCAGCATCATCTAGTGCTTTAAGCGGCATGGCTTCGTAAAATCTAGGAAGTGCGTTCCAAATCGCTCTCACGACGAGCTTCAAAAGAGCGGAGCAATGAGGAAGTAGTCGACCGTTGTATTCATTAAAGCGATTCATAATCTCAGTACATTGAGCATTTATGAACTTCTGGTTTTGACAACGGCCTAGTGCGCGAATGTGTCCATAAGAAATAATTTCGTCAAGATCATACAGATGAGCGGTCATGGTGTCTGAAAAGGAAAATCAGTGAGAGCTTAGTGGTCAGACTAATCAAGAAAATATTTATTGAAACAGACACGGGAATTTAAACAACTCTTGATATCCTCATGGAGAAAACAAGTTCTGATTAAGATACCCAACAAATTCAAATTTATGCAAATAAAGAAGAAATCCTAAAAGGATTCTCATTTAATGGAAGGCCCCTCCGACCAAGGAGATAAACTCTTTCGAGAGCAACGCTCTGTAACAGAAATGGAATTTGTCAAAATTAATCATGAGAGGAATAAAACTCGCTAAAAATTTTAAGATCCGCGCTCTGTGAAAACGATGGAATCATCCATCAAAACCCTAAAAAAAAGCAAAGCTTTTACAGAGGTAAAACCCTAAGATCTTTAAAGATCCGAAACACAAATCTTAGAAACTCTAAGAGTTCTTCATTTATGGGTTAAGAAACCCTAAAAAAGATCTCTTTAGATCTATGATCTAAGAAAGAGCAAAGCTCTGTTAAGAAACCCCATAAAGGATTTCTTTAGATCTATGATCTAGAAAAAGCAAAACTCTGTTTTAATTAACGGTTTGAAGATCTGTGATCTAGTAAGAGCAAAGCTCTGTTTAATAGGGGCAAACATGATTCTTACCAGAGATTTGAACAAAGTTCTAACTTAAAGAAATTTTTTGGGGCAGAGATCTATGCTCTGAAGAGAGAATTCAATTCTCAAGAGAAAAAAGGAAAACAAGAAGATGAACAAGCAGTTATCTCAAGGGCCAAAGGCCCTATTTATAGATGCTGAAAATCGATCCAACTTCTAAGTTGATCTAACGGTGGAAACATTGCCACCGCTGCACTCACGTGTGAGCCACGTGGGCGCAACGGTGGGGGCATTTATTTCCCCCAATCAGAGAGCAAAACTCTATTCAAAATTTGAAATTTAAAATGAGGCAGCGCCTCGTAAGAGCACTAGCGTCAGCGCCAGCACCAGAACTAACAGTTCTCAACACTTGGATCAAAAATTTAACGAAGATGATAAATCATCAAATTACCAGAATTAAATTCTGATTAAGGAAACACTCCTTAAATCTTTCTAAACAAGAAAGATTGTGCTCTGTAAATCAGAGCACCATTGGATCAAAGATCCAATGGTGATTAAAAATCACCGAGATATAGAATAAGTTCTTTATGGGAAAATATTTTCCCAATCTTGTTAATAACGAGAAAACTATCTTCTGTAAAACAGAAGCCCTTAGATCAAATATCCAACGGTGGGAAACATTTCCCAAATCAATCAGAGATCTCTCAATAAGAGATTTTCTTAACTGATTCAGCAAGTCAGCCTCCTAGGACCCAAGACTTCAAGTCTTGTAGACAGAAACCTCCCTACAAGTTCTCAAATCGAAAGGAGAAAAACAGAGGACCCCCCTATAAACTTCAAGTTCTCAGAAAAGAATGGAGAAGAACAAGCTCTAAGAAGAAGAACCTTCTTCAAGGTGAGGAAAAAGAAGAGGGATCATAACATCTCCTCCATATTTGAGAGTTTAACTCTCATATCATAAGAACATAGTTCTTTTCTAGATCACAGATCTATAAGACAAGGTCTTTCATAAAAGTAAAAGAGATCGCATCATCTCATCAAGAAAGTAAAGAACTTAGTTTTTTGATCCATGAGACAAAGTCTCTTATAAAGCGAGAATTTAATTCTCAGAGCACAGAATTGATCAGAGCTGACAAAGAAGCGCTTTAGCGCTCCAATTTAAAAGAAGCGCTTTAGCGCTCGAAGTCTGGCGCTCAGCACCAAGCGTTCCATGTGCTCCTCACGTGGACGCTCTTTTATAATAAGCGCTTTAGCGCTCCAAGCCGGGTGCTCAGCGCCAAGCGCTCCACGTTCTCCTCACGTGTGCGCCCTTCTATAATAAGCGCTTTAGTGCTCCAAGTCTGGCGCTCAGCGCCAAGTGTTCCACGTGCTCCTCACATGGGCGCCCTTTTATAGGAAGCGCCGTAGCGCTCCCGGTCTGGCGCTCAGCATCAGGCGCACCACGTGATCCTCACGTGTGCGCTAAGGAATTATGAAGCGCTCTGTAAATAAGGCCCCAGCGCCATAAAAAGTGTTCAACAGTTAATAAAAGACAAAAAGAAAAAGGGGTGTCGGAACCCAAATCAATGCTCAGCATTATTGAATAAAAAGGGGCCGTGCCCAAACAAGTGTTCAGAACTGAGTGGACTGAGCCCAAGTTGGCCAAAAGTCCCTAATTCAAATTAACCGAGCACATGTTCTCACAATCTTTTTAATTGGTTTTAGTCCTAAACCTGGCTATAGATCTCCCAACCAACATTGGTTCAAGGGTACATCTCTTCACACCTCTGATATGTGTCGTTATAATTCTTCAACGTCTTCAAAGAGGTAGCGGGTCCCGACAACCAGAAACTCCACGGACTATGAGGTTCTTAAACTCATGGACTATGATGTCCTTAAACCCAATGGATCACAAGGTTCCTAAACTAAACTCTACGGATTATGATGTCCTTAAACTTTAGACCGCAACGTCCTTAAAACTAAATTGCGGACCGCAACATCCTTATAAACTAAAGAAAATCTTGTTAAGTAGATCTTAGTCTAAAATTAGACTAACGTATTCTCAACAAACGTTTGAGTTGATCTTAATCTAAAATAAGATTAATGATCCATAAACCAACCTAAACCCAAATCTAAGAAAATACAGATTTGGACTAATCCACGCCCTACGGGTGACAATATAAACTAGTCTCCGTATACAATCCACGGGCAACCAAAAAATAAAACAAACACACACGATACGAAGTGACCATCAGGAGAAGGAGAAAGTGGTTACAGCGATGCGGTAGCGTAATTAACCGCAGGGGCTTATGCCTGCAGGGAAGTGCGTCGCCACAATCAAAAACCCCTCAAACGCGGGGGAATCTGATGAAGTCTGCTACAACGGTTGCTTCTGTCTGAACCTCCGATACACGGTGCCATAAATCAACTTGGCATCTTTGGAAAGGTGGACGGATAAAACCCAAATAGCATCTGCCTCCAAAATTCAGGCCAGACGTCCCGGTCGCTTTTTTCGGTGGAGAACAGTGGGATCTCATAATAACCTGGTTTACTAACCACATGCCGAGAATGCAATTCTTTTTTAATGGATAAACCATCCAAATCCGTCAAATCATGGCGGGCATTGAGATTGTCCTTCGTTTTTCCATCCTTACAAAGCAAAAAATTGATGACGTGTTCAGAGACGCCCTTCTCGATATGCATAATATCTAAATTATGGTGGAGCGATAGATCGGACCAGTATGGAAGTTAAAATAAACCACTTAACTTCTTCCAACTAGTTGGGCATGATATTGCATTTTTGTTTTGTTTCTTTCTGAATGTGATATTCTGATAACCTCTCCATTGTTGCAATATGTCATTACAGGACAATGGCTTAGGAGGTCTACCAGTCTTCATCTTGTCGTTGAACAGTTCTTTATTCTTTCTGAATCTGTGAGTTATAGGTATGAAACGTCGATGACCCATGAACGACTCTTTCTCACTAAATTTCAATCGTACGGCGCTCGAATGTGTATGACAATTGGGGTAAGCAAGATTATCTTAAGTTGTCCACCCCGACAGCATGCCGTAGGCTAGAAAATCATTAATAGTCTACAACAAAGCAGCCAGCATTCGAAAAAATTGTTTACCATCTGCGTCATAAATTCTCACACTGGCTTCCCACAGCAACATTAACTCATTGATCAAGAGTTGAAGGTACATGTCGTTATTTTTTCCAGGAGACAATGGACCGTCGATTAAAATCACCAACATAAAATAAGACTATGTCATACCCCTCCATGACAACAGGTTATATATAGTCACCACAACGGGCTAAGTAGTGTGAGTACGCCCGCCACGAACCATCCCCAATGGACTGAAACCGTCTCTCGCAATTCCCAGCCTCACGTTATGAGGTTCTACGCTGCATAAAGGATATTTTTCATCTAAAACTTTCCACGACATCGAATTTCTGGGATGACTCATTTTTCGCTCTTTACGAGGCGCTTTATTGTGCCACTGCATTTCGGACGCCGTATCCTCACACATAAATAAACATTGCAGGCATGGTATTAATGGAAAATGATGAAAAATTTTCACGATCACATCACTCGACTGAGGGTCTTCTTTTGGATTGACTCGGCTGGTCCTGCACACAGGGCAGTTTCTGAGTGTTGCGTGTTCATCCGGAACAAAACACAATCATTCTCATATGCATGTATCTTATGATACTTCAAGCCGATATTTGTGATTATTTTTTGCGCCTCGTTCCAGCTCGGTGGCACTTCATTTTCGTCGGGAAAATCTTCTTTCAGGAGTTCTAGGAGATCGGTGAAAGACTGGTCACTCCATCTATTCTTACACTTGATCTGGAAGAGACGTACAAAAACGACAGTTTGAAAACCCTTTACAATTTGGATATAGTGGGATCCTAGAGTTAGACTTGTACTTCTCAAATAACGAGAGTGCAGTGCTTTCTGTATCATAAAGAATTCCAACAGCATTTATAAAGTCATCCATGTCATCGATCAGCGTGAATACAACACCATCTTCTTCGACTTCTTCGTCTTCTTCAAACTGCCATTTCTCTTCCTCCTCTTTTTGTACTATCCCTTACCACTCTGCGGTTTCGTTTTGATGAATTCTTTTCTCGTCTCCTGCACCCATGCCTCGTCTCTCGTTACAATGACTTTCTCTCCGTGAAGTTCCCATATAGTGTAATCTCTAACGAAACCGTATCTCACGTCGTGTAACTCAACTTCTGATTTCTTGAGCAATCGCTTATTCATACACTTAGAGTAAGGACAATAGATTCGTGCTCTTTTGGTAACCCAAGACATGTGTAGGCAAAATCGGTGAAGAAGCTAACACCGTCAATAAAAAAACGGTTGACTCTCGAGGGAGTATCGACATACATCCAACTCTTGTCGTGGAGGTACGGGAATGCTATATTAGAACAGGTCGAAGAAAGCAAGGTTCCTATAGACAAGGCGTATCGGATTAATATTTCTTAACATATACGCGATAGACGGGATACTAAGAACCGTTAGTGCTATGTTTAATTGACGACTTGATTAATTTAAATTTCAATCGACGATTTAGCTATAAAGATTATCAAGGACCGAGAGCAAATGCTCATAGGCAGGAAGTTGGATTCTTCTTCCGAAAAAGATGATGATGATATTAAATATTCTATATTGGATGTCGAGGGTAGCGGCTATCGAGTGTAAGGCATCTATCCTATTAAGTATGTATAAATTATACACCCATTCACTTGTACTTTCATCCGTTTCGAGAAAATTTCGGCAGCACCTTCCCGCCGTTCTCCGAGTACACTGTAATAGAACAGATAATCATTTCAATACTATGAAACACCATTGAAACGAACATCTAATCTATCGTTGTATACGGAAAGCCAGCGGAAAGGTACCGACGAAATATCTTGAAACGAATGAAAAACACAAGTGAATGTAGGTGTCTGCTTTATACATTCCTAACTTATCCACACGTGACAAATCTATTGGTTATTATATGATCGAATTTTAATTCTCGTCATATAGACTACACGGTGGTTGCTAGAAACCGAACGATAACGCCCGGTGTTTAACAACTTTCGTGTAGTTTTATGTCACGATGAATACCGAACACATGTTAACCGATAAATAGGAATTAAGTCACGTTTTCATTTTCACATATTATTGGCTACGATAATATGAAAATTTCATATTTTCATCGACTATTATACACGCAACTTAAATATTTAATCTGAACTAGTTTTACGTTTACGTTTCGATTTCAATGTTTTGAGGTTTTTATTTTAGGGTAAAGTTTTTAAAACTTAGGGTTTTCTTAATCGGGTTTAAGATTTTAGACTTAGGGTTGGGATTGGGATGGTATTTGACAAGAGTTCAATGTAGAGAATAATGATCGAAGATGAATTATAATTTGGCATTGTACGTGTGTATGTGTATACGCATCCATGTGTGTGTGTGTGTGTGTCTTTGTGTATATTACACTAAAATACCCTTAACTATTGGTGTTTTTTCACAAAACTATTTCAACAAATTTTAATAAACAACTCATATTCTTAAATTAACGAAGTTAATATAAAATTCACTAAAATACCTTTAATTATTGTTGTTTTTCACTAAACTATGATTAAGTTTTTCTTAGTACAACACCTCTTCGCTCAACTTTATTTTTTAACACTAAAATACCATTGACTTTTATAACTATGTCACTAAAATACCCTTAACTATTGTTTCATTTCATTAAACTACATATCTCTAACCTTTACCCTAACCGCTAATTAACTACCCTAACTACTGACCCTAACCCTGACCCTAACCCTAACCTAAAAGTCATAACCCCTAATTAACCATCCTAACCACTGATCTTAACCCAAACCTCCAAAACCCTAACCCGACCCTAACCCTAATTAAAACCCAAGCAGCAACTACAGTTGCAGCATCAATCAACACGAATCAACAAAATTTAATTTTGGGAGCAAAAATTTTAAATTTATTGAAAAATAATTGAACTAGGTAGGTTATACTTACCTCTTCAAGACAATGGAGAAGAAAGAGATCTAAAAACGGCGGCGAAGCGTCGAGACCGGAGCTGGGCTACGTCGTCGATCACGAGCGGCGACGGCGAAGCGGCGGAGGTGAGGCGGCGAGGGTTTCAAACGGCCTCGACTACGAAGGCGAGTAGGTGTGGTCTTCGACGGTGACGGGGGCAGCGGAATCGACTATGAAAGCGGGAGATAATTTGGGGGCGGGAAAAGTTTTGGGAGGAAATGAAAATGAGGGCTCGATCGGGAGAAAATTTAGGGACATTGAGATTTATCATGAGTGGGGTGTGGGGCCCGCCACTTGTAAAGATTTAGTCACGATACCCGTGACTAAATCACAACAAACTGTGATGAAAGATTGGTCACTGATGATGCTCGATATCGGTGATCTCCCAGTTCATGACACGTGGCAGATGACGTGTCCCAGGGCATGCAAGAAGGGCCTACAGCAGCCGACCAAACCACCCCTATGCTCGTCCTACCGAGCAGACGTTGGCTCGCCTCCGAGCCCCAGCACAATGGGCCTCCTCGGCCTCATAGCTCGTTCCCGAGCTACCATAGAAACTAGATACCTCGACTCGCCCGCGAACTCTCCCGTCGAGGTCATCTTCCTCGGTCTCATTGACCGACCGACAGCACCGCTTGCAGGCGCAACCGCCATCCCGTGAATCTCGCCATGCACGAGATCTCTGCCGGCCACATCCCACGTTCCACACCACCACGATCCCCCATTAAAGATCCTGTCTCGCCATTAATGGGAGGTCCCGCTCATCACGCGGGCGTGACGTCGGGAGCATAACGGCCGACGTGATTCTCGCGCCTGCTGCACCTGCTGCCACCGCTACTTAAACCCTCTTTCAGACGGTCAAGGTAAGCCAATTCTACTCAACTAAGCCGTTACTCTGCTCGGATCTCTAGATTAACTTGATCGTCGGAGGGTCCTCGGTGGTACAACCACCCTGGGACTTCCTTGCAGGTAACTCGGCAACCATAACTTCAACCTCAACCCATTGAGATCCACACGCTTCAGGAGCGACAGCCTCCAGATCCAATCCCAGCCACACATCGCAGCCATCCGCAGATCAACAGGAAGAAACATCTGAAGGAGATCCCACCCTCCATCAGCTGGCACCGTCTGTAGGAACTTAGGTTCCGCAAAAACAAAAGTTCGCTTCCCGATTTCACTCCAATGGCGAGCGATCCTCAAGACGATCCAAGCGCCGACCGCCACTTCCCTCTCAAAGGTAGCACAGACGAGCCTTATCCGCCGAATGCCATCAACGCCCTCGCCGGCCGGATAGACCGACTCGCATCCTTCGTGGAGGCACTCGTCGCGTCCAAACGGTGGGGCAAAATCCCCAAGTGGCCTCTCCCCCGCCTCGGGACCAGGACCCCTACGGGGGAAGAGAAGACTCAGCCCGCGTCGGCACGGTCGACCGCCGCCTCGCTGCCTCCCATGGCCGCGGATCCCTCGGGCCAGTACGTTCTACGACCCACTGGGCGCCCAACAGCTCGACACCGAGGTCCGTCGCTAGAGCGCTCCGCCCCGAGATCTTTCATGCGCCTGTCCTTCCTAAGGAAATGTCGGTCAGCTCGCCTTTCACCAGGCATGACCGATACACCCTCCCCCGACGGGACCGTGCAGACAGGGCTCGTCAAGGCAGCTCAAGGGCTACCTCACCCGGGGATTTGAGGAACCTCATTAAGAGAAACCGCGGTCGAGGCCAGACGCAGGCCGCCAACAGCAGGGCCCTGGGATCAGAATGCGCCGAGTCGTCGGGGTACCATGGCCGACTCGACGCCCTCGAGAAGAAGATCGAGAGTCTGCATCGGGAAGGTCACCGTTCGAGCGACGGGGCTAAGTATGCCACCGACTCGCTCATAAAACCGTTCACCGAGGAGTTGCTCGCCGTCCATGTCTCCTCCCGTAACAAGCCCCCAAAGGTCTCCCTCTTCGACGGCAAATCTGACCCGAAAAACCACTTGGATGTGTTCACCGCGGGAATGAGCTTCCAAGACCACTCCGATGCCGGTCAGTACCGAGCTTTCCCGGCCACTCTCATCCGTTCCGGGCGAGACTGGTTCCGAGGACTCGATCCGCGCTCGATCTCAACTTTTGACGAGCTGGCCATACAATTCCTCAGCCACTTCGTCGGGAACAGGCGGAAGAAGCGCACAGTCGACCACCTCTTCACGATCAAGAGCGGGGACAGGGAGAAGTTCAAGGCCTACGTCACCCGTTTCTACAACGCCCTTCTTGAGGTCCTAGAGCACCAAGACGAAATGGTCATCATAGCTCTAAGGTCTGGTCTTAGGCACAAGAAATGGTTACGCGCTTTTGCACTGGCGCAATCTAAGACCATGGCCGAAGTAAAAGCCAGGACCGAGCGCGAGGTCCAGCTCGAGTTCGAGGTGAACGCAAGCCTCCACCGAGCAGAGCAAGCCGACTAAAAAAAGAGGGCCAGAGACGAGAGAAGAGGACCGGTACGGCAAAAACCCTATCGCCTAAAGTTCCAGAAGTACATGTCACTTAATGTCTCCCAGACAGTGCTACTTAAGGAGGCCAAGGGCGAAGGGTTCTTTAAGTTCCCCCCGATCCCACGCTCGGCTTCAAAGCGAACCTGGGGCCCCTACTGCGGCTTTCATAGGTCGCTGGGCCACTCAATGGAGAGCTGCAAACAACTCCGAGATTACATTGAGGAACTCCGTTCGGGGCACCTCGCGGCGTACCTGAGGGACAAGCGGCAAGCTGACCGCGAGCAGGAGCAGCGTCCCTCTCCAGCTGAGTAGACCATCGGCTAGATCATGGTAGTGTCAGCAGAGCATGCGACCGGTACCCCCGAAGCTCGGTACCCCATGCCGAGCACAGATACCAGTAGACGTATGGGGGGCTCAAGCTGCATGAATAAAAGCATCTAGCATGTATTTTCTTTTCAAAACAATGTACCATCTTCCTAAGATCTTTTGTTTATAAAATAAAAGGATCAATAGAGCATTGCAGAAAAGAAAAAAGAATCTTATCCATTCAAAAGGTACTATCGGCTCCTCAGCCATACAAAAAAAGGAAAATTTTATTATTACAACAGCGGGGGAATAGGGCACAGAGAGCACTACTCGTGGTACTCTGAGCCTATCTCCTCCAGCGGAGCCCTCGCAGCGTCCAACCTCTGCCTCCGATCCCCTCCCCCTCCCCCCGCGAGCTTCGGCGTCGAGCCTCAACTGGTAGCACTCACGGACGAGCGCTTCTGAGCGGTTTAGCCGGCTTGCGGAGATCAGTACGAAGCGCCTCAGAGACCTTAGCTTGCCTATGGCCTCATCGAACAACATTTCGGATAAGGGGTTGCAAAGCCCCAGCGATGCCCTCCAGATGGAATACATCAGCAGCTGAAGGAGGGAGGACCGCCGGAGAAGCAATCGGTCGAAGTGGTCCTCGATCCTGCCGATTACCAACTGCACCGTGTCCTCAGTGCAATACAGGTCATAGAGGTAGACATCTTCGAAGCCTACGATGTCTTCGATGGTGAAGGGGAAGTCCTGCATTTTTGCGTTTCAAGTGTGAGGAGGAAGCAAACATTTACTCCCTTCGTTTTATGGACAACGACGCCTGGGAGTCCAACGGTCGCCCACTTCACCTACAACGCAGGCGCCACGCGGCAAGCATCACACCTCCCCATGAGAAATCGGAAAGACGCAACTCCGGCGCTTCGCCTTTGCCACGCATCCCAAAGACTATCCCACTGCTCGGTACTCACCTTGGGAAGGTCGGACAGAGCCTCGCCAAAAGGCATCGAGCAGCTACCCTACTCGTCTATCCCTGGCCGGTAGCTTCCCTACCCTACGATGCTAGGGAGCAAAGCCCTCTCCAAGAGACAGCCCTGCAGCTACCATGTTCAGCTATTCCTGGCTGGTAGCTTCCCTACCCCACGACGCCAGGGATCAAAGCCCTCATAAAGAGGCTGCCCTGCAGCTACCCTGCTCGGCTATCCCTGGCCGGTAGCATCCCTACCCCACGATGCCAGGGATTAAAGCCCTCGCTAAAAGGCAGCCCTGCAGCTACCCTGCTCGGCTATCCCCGGCCGGTAGCTTCCCTACCTCATGATTCCAGGGAGCAAAGCCCTCATAAAGAGGCAGCCCTGCAGCTACCCTGCTCGGCTATCCCTGGCTGGTATCTTCCCCACCCCACGACGCCAGGGATCAAAGCCCTCACCAAGAGGTAGCCCTGCAGCTACCCTGCTCGGCTATCCCTGGCTGGTAGCTTCCCTACCCCACGACGCCAAGGATCAAAGCCCTCACAAAGAGGTAGCTCTGTAGCTACCCTGCTCGGCTATCCCTGGCCAGTAGCATCCCTACCCCCATGACGCCAGGGATCAAAGCCCTCGCCAAGAGGCACCGGGCAGCAACCCTGCTCGGCCATCCTTAAGGACCCAAAAGCCCTCGAAAGAGGCAACCGCTTAGCACAACCATGCTTGGTTATCCCTAGCACACCACTAGGGATCAAATCCTTCGCCATGAGGCACTAGGCGGCAACCCCGTCCGGGCATCCTTAGTAGGCCTCCCACGCCCCTCCTGCGCTAAGGATGAAAAGCCCTCGAAAGAGGCAACAGCTTAGCACAATCCGTGCTCGGTTATTCCTGACAGAACGCCAGGGATCAAAGCCTTAGCCAAGAGGCACCGGACGGCAACCCCCCTCAGGTATTCTTAAGGATCAAACCCCTCGCCAAGAGGCACCGAGCAGCTACCCTGCTCGGCCATCCTCAGCAGGACTCTCACGGCCCCTCTCGCGCTGAGGATCAAAGCCCTCGCCAAGAGGCACCGAGCAGCTACCCTGCTCGGCCATCCTCAGCAGGACTCTCACGGCCCCTCTCACGCTGAGGATCAAAGCCCTCGCCAAGAGGCACCGAGCGGCTACCCTGCTCGGCTGTCCTCAGTAGGCCTCTCAAGGCCCCTCTCGCGCTGACGATCAAAGCCCTCGCCATGAGGCACCGAGCAGCTACCCTTCTCGGCCATCCTCAGCAGGCCTCTCACGGCCCCTCCAGTGCTGAGGATCAAAGCCCTCGCCAGGAGGCACCGATCAGCTACCCTGCTCAGCAATCTTCCTCATTTGGCCAATTACGGCCCCTCCAACAACTAAGGAGCGTGAACTCGACAAGAGGCATCCAATCTATCAACGTCTTAGCGATCTACACTTCGACTTTGGGGACATGGAGATACCATCTTACCAGCTGCCTTGGAACACTGGGAAAGAGAGCAGACTCAAGTCGACGCGTAATCGCCAGATAAAGAGACGACACAACAGAAAGGCAGTCCTACGTAGATACAAGTGTTCACACAATAAGAAGAAAAATACGCGTGCAAACAAGACTGCAAGAAAAATACCTTTATTCGCAAAAGTTAAAAAGACGACGGATCTCAGGCCTCAAAGCCGGACGCATCCCCGGGAAGCTCAGCGACCGCGGTAGGGGCCTCGGCGTTACCCTCGCTGGGAGCCACCTCCTCGGCCTCGGCCCCGAGGTCTTCCCCCTGCTCGTCGTCCCCGTGAGGATATTCGGCTCGGAGATCCTGGTCGGCGAATCCCGGCACCCGAGCCTTGACGGCATCAAAGGCCTCATGCCAGATGGCGGTAGTGGCCGAGGCTAGGACGGTGTAAAATTCTTCCGATTTCTGGAATTTCTCCACCGCCTTCGCCGCCAAGAGGTTGGCCCGTTTCGCTGCCTCTACTGCCACCCCCAGCTCCTTCCGGAGGGTGATCACCGACTTCTTCATGGTGCCGACGAGCGCCGTGGAGTCCTGAAGCTTGGCTTTGGTAGCCTAGGCGGCTTCGCGGAGTCTGGCAGAATCCTGCTTCACCGCCGCCACTTCCTGGTTCACGGCTGCCGCCTCCTGCTTCGCGGACGCTAGCTCCTGCTTCCCGGCCGCCACCTCGGCCTCGAGAGCGACGACCCTCGCCGTCGCCACTTCCAGCGCCCGCCTCGATCTCTCCCTCAGCGAGGAGGACTCCCCCGAGGCTCGGACCGCCGAGCCTATCTCCTCCACCTCCATCCGAATAGCAAGAGCGACATGGTGGAGGACCTGGGGAAACAAGAACGGGGTCAGAAAGAAGAAGAATCACCAAGTCTCACGAAAGATGAAATGAGAAAAGTACGAGCACTAACCTGCACGGCCTCTTGGGCGATGGACGCCAATTGCCCCTTCAGACTTCCCCCGGGGACCTTGCCCCCGGCCGACCTCTCCATGTCGTGCAGAAGGCTGTCGGCGACGGAGAGCCCCGAGGGCACCTTAAAGCGGAGCTCCCCATAGTCCGCCAAGATCGGAGAGGCTGGGTCCTGCGAGGCTGCACGGGGGAACCTCTTGAGAGCCGGCGGCGGCGGACTGGTCTCCGCCTCCGAGGCCGGGGCTTCTTGCCCTCGAGCCCTCTTTCGGGTCGGCGCCTTGCTGGACTCCGGGGCTCGATCCGCGCTCGAGCGCTGGTGCTGGATGGCTGCCAGAGGAGCCGGGGTCGGCGCCTGACGAGAATAGCTAGCCCCTCCAGTCCTCGACCCCTTCTTCAGCTTGCGCATAGCCGGTCGAAGGTAGCTCAAATCCATGGGTTATGCACAAGACGAGATAAAATGGGGTCAGCGACTCAAGCAAAAATCAAAATAAATACAAGCCTAACTTACCGACGAACTAGGTAGGGCTGAGCCTGGCCCAACTAAGGGCCCGCTCAGAAAGCAACACATCGGCCCGAGGAATAGGCTCCCATGCCGCCATTCTCACCGCGTCGGGGTCATTGGACGGGTTTCCCTGCCAGCACTTATCCCTAGACTACTGGACGGGTACGGGCCAGTCCTTACCTTCTGGCGGCTCGACGAAGAAAAAGTTCTTCTTCCAGTCGTGGATGGAAGAAAGCGGGACGACGGCTCCCGACCCGGGCGCACTCCCTCGACGTTTCCTAAAGGAGAGATAGACCCACCGCGGGTCGCCAGTGTGAGAGCCGGGGTGACTTTTGTAGATGAGAGAGGAGGCAAGAATGGACAGACCGAAAGGGACCATCTGCAATTTCAAGCGGACCAGAAACCCAAGGAGAATCCTCCAGGAGTTCGGCACTAACTGGCCCGTGGCTAACCCGAAGTAAGACAGCGCTGCAGCAACCTCGGGAGAGAAGGGCAAGCGCATTCCGGCCTAAAAGGATTCCAGATACAGGGCAATCTCTTTACCCCGCACCTGATCTGCCCTCTCTCCTTCTTCGGCTGTCACGCCCCACTTCCCAGTATACGGGCAGAGGATGCGACCGGGCCACTACGTATTTACTGTGAATTAAATACGCTAAGCGTATCTAAGCAATATAAAAGTAAATGCACAAGAGATAAGATATAATTAAAGCAGCAACTTTATTTATTCACATTCTTTCTGTACAATACATGGAAAGTAAATACAACTAATAAAAAGCAATGCCTAAAAAATGGCATAACAGAAATGAAAAGTACTGAATGGAAAGTGTACAATGAGCTAGAGCTCGGGGTCTTCACTGAATTGGTCCAAGTCTTCAGCAGTGGGCTCGATCTCTGACGTGTCCAGATCACCTGACGACATTCAAAGAAGAAAGAAAGAGAATGTCGTCAGTGAAAAGATCGCTCGGTAAGTCCCAAAGATAAGAGGGAAATAGAATAGATAGAATAAGGGGGGTAGCTTTTAAAGTTGTATTATATTGTTATAATATCGTGTTAACGCTGTTGTTTGTAGCTTGGTACAGAAGGATGCCAGTATATACGAGAGGGGTCCCTATATGCTAGAGACCAGGGCAAACGGAATGTACAAGAAACCATTGGGCCACAATACAATATCAACGGAATAGGTTAGGTGTCTTAATTTTACTGTCTTGTACCACTTCTAACACCTTCCGTACCAATCTACCCCTTAAATCCCATAGTGTTTTGATTGTATTGTTTGTATTGTATTGTAACTGTATAGATTGTATAATTGGATGACTGACCGAAACAATGATATCAGTAAACGGATGTAACTGGAAAATCATGTAAATGGATGTAACTGGAGAATCATGTAAATGGAAGTATATCCATGGTTCGGTTCAGTCAATACAGATTGAATAGTTTGAACAGATTGAATATATGAATTCATGGATTCATATTGAATTGTAATATTGTAAATTGTAGATTGTAATTGAATCATATTCAAGTCAGCTTATAAAGAGACTCATCCGAGTCAGAACAATTAGAAAAGAAATTGAAGTCCTGAATTAGGTTTTGATGTTATCGGTAACCGCTGCATATGGACGGCAGGATTTGTGTCTTTTTCAAAGACGATTATCGTGTTGATAACACCGTTGTTAAGTTGTCTACCATAAATAGGCAAGCACCCACTTCTCCGGCTCTCCAAGGCTCAAGAGATTGGTCCCGCTTAAACCTATATTTACTAGGGTCCTTAGGGTAATTTATAGAACTTGAGGGGGTTTTATGTAAAAATACTTTTGTATAATTTTTAAAATACGTCCCAAATGTTTATTTATCGTCTTTAGAATTATAATAAATGTGGATTTTATACATATGCTATTTCTATTGAGAATAACCTAATTTTCGTAATATATGGTATTAAAGCGTAATATTAAACTTGCATGGATTTCATAGTATTTTAATGTAAACTGATTTTTGTGATTTTTGAAAAGAGTTGTAATATTTATATTCTTACAAAATAGATCTTTTAATGTTACATGTATATATTTATATAAAAATAATTTTAATATATATATTATAATTCTAAAAATCTCATTTTCTTAAGATGTCGTATTTTAAATCTTTCGAGACCAAATGCTCCTTGCGGAGGTCTGCATCTCGCACTACTAAGCCCGAGGATGTGCGATAATCCGCACCATCCCGAACGGGTTCCCTAAATGGGTTGTAGCGGCGCTTTGCAATGATTTGTATAAATACTAAATCGTTTAGAAAATGGTTTTATTAGTAATGGTATTTAAATGAAAAGGTGTCGTTTTCCCGTATTCTATGTTCCCGAGGGTATTGTGCTATGTTGCATATGAGTGTGTGAGGAGGTAGGTTATTACCTCATGATCTACTTAAAGGCATAGCAAGGGTTTTGATGGTTTAAATGTAGAAATGAAACAATATGGTATTTTAATGAAAGAAATACAGTAAAATGAAAATAGCAATTACTTTTGATATGAAACTTGTTCAATATGACTAGTTAGTCTTTAATAGTCAACATGAATTGGTTTTAGCATAATTGTATTAAAGAAAAGTGAAGTTTTAGGAAGAAACCGAATCGGAAATCGGATTTGTTCCGATTCCGTCGGGTTTTGTAATTCCGTATTTTTAGAAAAAAAAATAGAGAAGAGGGATGGGGACTTACGGGTTTAGTTAACAGAGGAGAGGAAGGGGAGACATGAGGAGTCAACGGTGCGTCGTTTCGTCGCCGGGAGTTCCTAGGATCGTCGTCGGAAGTTGGCCGGAAAATTCGCCGGAGTTTCGCCTTTCGCTCACTTCGATTGCACACTAGAGTTTCTAGAGATTTTCTTGAGAGTTGGCTCAGAGTTTTGGGTGAGGGGGTAGTGTTTAGGGGTGGTATTTATAGGGTTAGGGTAGATGAAGAGTTTAATTGAAAAAAATATTAAAATGTATTAAAATGTATTAAAAAATGGAGTAAATGAGGCTTTAAAAGAGCTTTGGAAATGATCTGAGGAAATAAATTATACAGGTGTGTAGGGAATGTGAAAAGACACAATTTTTATGTTGGGGTCGTCGCCGGAATCGGCCGATTCGGCCATGACCTGAGTCGGCTGAGTCAAGGCCGAGTGGGCCGATTTCCGGCTGAGTCAGGCGGCCGGAATCCCCTCCCCCTGACGGTTCATCTATCCTATGGCAATGTTACATTTTTGGGTGTAGTGGGGTTTTTGTGAGATATGCACGTGTAAACCCTTGGTATTCTAAAAGTTTTTAAAAAAAATCAATATTAAAAAATAATGTGGGGGTATGGGATTTGAACTCTGGTCGCTTGGTTCAGCAGTGCAAGGTATTACCAATGAGCTACAAGCTGCTTCTTGTAATTAATTAGCAAAACAAGTATTTAATTTGTACTCAGGCAAAAGTACCCCTTTCTTTAAATTTTGAAAAATTTGCATAGAAAGTTGTACAGGGAATTTGGGGTTGTTACATCGGCCAAACGCAGAGTATAGCCAGAAGGGATATGGAAGCGGGCCTGAGCGGTCGCAAGATCTCCCTCGTACCTCACCAAGGAAGGCACGCCGGGGGCTTCCGCCACCTCCACTCGGGGATCCGCTCCTGACACACGACCACGGGGAGAGAATCTGACCCCATCTCCCCGGGAAGACCCTGACTCAGCAGAAGAATCCCTAGAATCTACCCCTGCGACATCTACAGACTCTCCAGAAGAAGACATTTAACCTGATTGAAAAGCTCTCGGGAAAGCAGAAGATCCGACCTAAGATGAGAGCGCCGAGCTTACGAGATGAAAGATGAGGAAAATATGAAGAGAGATGGGCCCTGAAGAGGGCCCCACCTCTACCTATAGCCTCCGGCGCCTCCATCCAACGGCGGCCGTCGACTCCCCCCAAAAACAACCCTTCACATTAGACGACCCGGACTGCTCCACCTGGCGTGCGCACATTGGACAACATCTCATCAGACGCCAGAGGCCTGCGGCCCGTCGCGTCCACCAACCAACGCTCGACACGTGGGCCGCCGCTTCGTCAAAAGTGCGCATGATCCGGCGCCTCTCATTAATGCAGAAGATCTCACCCTGATTCGCCTGCGTCATCCGGAAAAAGACAACGGATTTCCCGGGGACACGCCCGACGATATCTTCGGAAGAGAGCTCACCTCGGATGACCCAGCAAACCACTCTCGATCCGACCCGTCAGCTGGTCGGGACGAGAGTGGGGGGTTAATGATGATGCTCGATATCGGTGATCTCGCAGTTCATGACACGTGGCAGATGACGTGTCCCAGGGCATGCAAGAAAGGGTCTACAGCAGCCGACCAAACCACCCCTATGCTCGTCCTACCGAGAAGACGCTGGCTAGCTTCCGAGCCCTAGCACACTGGGCCTCCTCGACCTCACAGCTCGTTCCTGAGCTACCACAGAAACTAGATACCTCGGCTCCCCCGCTCGCCCGCGAACTCTCCCGCCGAGGTCATCTTCCTCGGTCTCATTGACCGACCAACAACACTGCTTGCAGGCGTAACCGCCATCCCGTGAATCTCGCCATGCGCGAGATCTCCGCCGGCCACATCCCACGTTCCACGCCATCACGATCCCCCATTAACGAGCCTGTCTCGCCATTAACGGGAGGTCCCGCTCATCACGCGGACGTGACGTCGGGAGCGTAACGGCCGGCGTGATTCTCGCGCCTGCTGCACCTGCTGCCACCCGCTACTTAAACCACTCTTTCAGACGGTCAAGGTAAGCCAATTCTACTCCACTAAGCCATTACTCTACTCGGATCTCTAAACTAACTTGATTGTCAGAGGGTCCTCGGTGGTACAACCATCCCGGGACTTTCTTGCTGGTAACTCGGCAACCACAACCTCAACCCATTGAGATCCACACGCTTCAGGAGCGACGGCCTCCAGATCCAATCTCAGCCACACATCGCAGCCATCCGCAGATCAACGGGAAGCAACATCTGAAGGAGATCCCATCCTCCATCAGTCAATGTTTAGACCGTGACAAATTCCTCGTTACTGTAGGCCCTTTTGTAGACTCATGATGCACATCTTAGTCAAGCTGCATTAGCAACAGCTTCTGATGTCTTAAATAATTAAACAGTGACTGCTTCTTTTCAACTAGAAAATCTAGCTATGCATGTTATATATGCCGGCGACAAGAACTGTTTTTTTTTCCAAACTTTAATTGGTTCTTTATGAGCAACGATTGAAACGTGCATGTTGCATTGTAATATTTTTGTCCATTTCGTGCATTCATGCAGTTGATCTCGTGAAGATTAATGGTTTTGGATTGAAGGAAATGGCCAAAGTGAAGAGATGGTCTTCACTTTGGAAGGAAGGAAAAGGCCAAGCCATGAAATCTTTAGACATTGCATTTTAGTGCTTTTTGGACATGCAGACAGATTGGATGGGTGGAGTGAGGCGAGGAGGGGCACGGTAACTATGCAACAATATATTGATGCACTAGAAAAAATACACATGTTACACGAGCGGGCGCGTGCAGCCTTAATTATATCTCTAGATGCAACAGAGAAAAGGAAACAAGAGCCCCCAATCAGCAGATTTCATGTAAGCTATTGAACTCCTGATTAGTAATTAAGCGGTGCACATCTTATTGCAGTACTTTCTATTACACCCTCTGTCCATAATGACCAAACATATCGTCTATTTATTGAACTTGTCAGGCTCATAGGTAAAGTATTATTCTGTAACTCTAACAATTAATAGCTAATATATATAAGCATGGCTTTGCATTTGGTTTATTCATCTAAGAGGAATTTCTTTAATTAGAAAAGTTGGGAGCTAGGCATGAACACAGAATAGCTAGGTGAAATAGTTCTCAAGGAACTAGCTAGTGCATGAGCAGTACTGCCGGCCATTAAAATTGAGAGAATGAAATCAAACCATTGGAAGCAGTGAAGCACGCAACACTGGAATTCGACACGTGAACATCAACTGTTTCTCACAGAATTGTACCTCAAATTATATCAGCAAGTAACTTGTAATTAAATCACAAAAGAGTGAATATAGTATACTAATGTATAAGTGGGCCGCGCCTTGAAACGAAATTGGGAGAAGAAAACAACTGCATCGGACCTACTAAATAAATGCATCACAAGGAACATCTGCTTGGGTTCTTTACTATATTTTCCTTGTGCCGTTAGCATTTTTGCCCACGCTTCTTAGATAAAAAAAAAACACCAATCTGTAGTCGTTTCACGCAGATTGTGAGCCATCGAATCCTAATAGTTACGTAATGGCATAAGGATATAATACTAAGTACTTTGGATCTATATACAGTACTGGCACTATACATGTTGAGGAGAGGGCGGAGGGGGAGAGGGAGAGAGAGCAGAGTGAGATTGATTGATTGGGGAAACAAAAAGATAAATATACACAGGTTATAATTAAGTTTTCAAATATTAATTAAGCTTGATGATAAAGAATGTATATGTTATTTCTTTGAGAGAGCTGTTGACTGTATATTTTTATTTCATTTTTTTTTTTGAAATCAACCCTTGAAGATTGAACCCACGAGCTTTTACATTAGAAAGGAAATTGGTTCCAACTGAGCTTAGCAAAGCTCAGTTGGTAACTGTTGACTGTGTAGGTAGTAGTTTCCCATGCTGGGCTTCCTATTATGTCAGATTTTTTTCCATTGTTTCTTATTGATTTCTTCTACGGACATTTCTGCACTTCTTTAAAAAAATGTCCTAGTTTCTTTAAATTTTCCTACGGGGTGCTTGGTTTTAGTCCAAAAAATAAAAATAAAGAATGTAAATGTTGTGGGTCACCATTCCAAATATAGAACATTGACCAAACTAGAAAAGTATTGAACGGGAAGTATTTATTCTCCAACAATCAATTGGCAACAAATATTGCATTAATTTCCTCGGTTTTTTTTCACGCTAGCTTAAAAAACTATTTGGTTCATAAACTCTATTACAAAAATATGAAAACAACCAAACAATGGATAGAGTATTTTTGTTGGCTTATTTACTAAAAACTCCAAACAAGTTTGGGTTATTTTAACAAAACTACTGTTACCTTTAAAACTATCAAGAAATCACCATGAGTTTCATGTTAACGGTATTAAATTTTGCAGTAAAGGACCATTTTACCCTTCTCATAAAACAAATAATAATTATTAACCATATTAATAGTATTTTTAAAAATAATTATTAAGTATTAAATAAATAAATCGGTTTTTTTTTCCTTTTTTGTTTGGCGAATAGGGGAGGTCGGGGGCTGGAGGGAGGGGACAGGGTGGGGGCAAGGGAGGTGTTATGTTGTGGAGAATTTTTTTGCAGATCAAGAGCCCAAAACTAGAAAGGCATGTGCACAGTACAGGTGGACATGCGGATGTGATAGGATTTAAATGGATAGCTAATTAAATCCTAGATTTAATATTGAGAATTATCTGTAAGAAAATCTCTATAATGTTAATCCTATCTTATCTCTAAGGAATAGAATAATGTATATGAATTAATATTAGATTTTGCGGCCAATCTATAAAATACACAGAGCCTATATACAGTATGAGCCACGAGATTGTTAGATCCATCAGAACCATCAATTAAAGGGACCTGCGCATGAAGCTGGTGGTCAACCAATAGAAGTATGCAAATCTATCAAGGAATCCACGCATCAACAGAGCCTCCAAATAAAGGTGTGCTGCAGCCGTTAATTTGAAGTCTGTGCATGGATTAATTTGCCCAAAGCAGAGATGTTTGTGGAGAGATTATTGTATTGAGAGAGTAACGACTAATATAGAGAATTGAGAGAAATCTTCTAATTTTGCTTGTAAACATGACTCAAGGATATAGTAGATGTTTGCAGATTCCGCTCTGCCGTGGACTAGTCATATGGTAGGTGAACCCCGTTAACAAATTCTTGTGCCTCTCTGATTTGTGATTCTATTTTGTTCTCGTATATTTTATTTTATCGTTCTTTTACCGGTATTTGCGTTGTTGCGTGAATTGTTTGCGTCGTAGTATTGTTCTGTTATCGATTTTCTCCTAACAACTGATATTAGAGCGTGGTTAACGAACATAGCGTTCTTCAAATCTATGATTTAGGTCAACAGTGGGTAACGGCAACTACGTTCTCTTTCCCACTTTCTAAGATCGGCGTTTTGAAGTCGTTGGTTTAGATTAAGAAAGAAGTCAAGTTTGTTGTGACAGAGACGAAAGATGACAGAGGATAAAATAAGTATTGAAAAATTCAATGGTCATAATTATGGCTGGTGGCGCATGCAGATGGATAATTACTTATATCAAAAGGACATGTTTCTTCCGTTGCTTTGAGAAAAGCCTGAGAAGATAGCCAATGAGACGTGGAACTTTTTGGATAGGAAAGCTGATTGTTCTGCTGCTGAAAAAGCAGTTGTAAATAACCGCAATCAAGACGGTATCGCTAGTAGCTAGCCGCGATGAGTACGGATCGTTCGCAGGGAAACATGAACATTTTTCTTGTTTTATACGAGTTGATAGAAGATGGATGGTTGTTTGTCGTTACGGATAGAATACAGATATAAGATTTATAAAGAGAAGGCTTGTAAGGTTCATAGGACTTAGCAGTAATGGATGACTAATTAAAAATGACTCATTTGATCTTTTAATAGTTTAAAACTAGATCGATAGTGATGAATGTAGATTATGCTTCTCTTGGAAGAAACTAGGGTTTTCCCACTCTTAACCCTTGTTCTTATATTGATCTATATTTATGTCTAGCCCCTAACAAAACAAGTATTAAACCAATCTCGAATCGTGGTCGCGACTAGCAATAAATTGGTAGCGCGCCCGATAAGGATGTTGACATTTGTTTTGTTAAAGTTTATAGACTTTAAAATATATAAAAAGAATTAAATGATTTTATCATCCATTGATCTATCCTAGCCTACGAATCCTAACAAGTAAGGAATTACTCGCTCATGGTTTGAGATTTAAAAGAAAGAATGAAAAATGAGAACATGATTAAGATGCTGAAAGTAAATGGAGAAAGTAAGTGCGGAAATTAACTGCAAAAAGAATAATAAAAACGCCATCTTTATTAATCAACCATTGGATACAACTTTTGAAAGTAGAGTACAAGAACCCTAGTTTCTCTAGATCTCTATTTTGTTGGAAGTCGATGACTAGTTGATAATCACTCGGATACGTGGATCTCTTTGGACCTCTTGATCTCTTCGGTGATAATTTTTTAATATGAAGCTCTCGGTCCCATATATAGTCACAGAAACCAGAAACCCTAAATGCCATAAGTGAATATACACTGTTACAATAAAATCACCAAAATCTCTCATCAGATGGTCCTAGAACCGCTGCGGAACCGCTGCATATAGGCCTGTTTGGCCGGGGTTCCACCACGGTTTGGTGGCTTTAGTTTCTGGGATTTTTTGTGCTATTTTATCTTGATTTTTGGAGATCCTCTCGATGTCTAGATACTGAAAATAATGGTCTGGGTCTCTGCCGTTGTTAGATCTCTCGATTTGCTTCCATATTCTGGCAGATTTGATTCCGACATCCTGATTTAATTCGGATCTCATAGATTCCAGACCTGAGCTAATCTGCACAATATTTCAAATCAAAATGTTAGTAGTATTTGTTAGTTTTGAGATATTATCCTAACCATTTTATATGATATTATATGTTAAGAATATTGATTAGAAATATTTGATATGATATGCATATACAATATTTCATATAAATATTATATGCATGTATTTTCCCTCATTATGTTAATTATAATATAGAAACATATGATAATAAACTTTTTATAAATAAACCATCATATGTTCTTGTTGAAGTCAAAATTTGCACCCTGGTTGACCAAGTCAAAGTCGAGGTCAACCCCAAGCCAGGTGGGCCCAAACCCAAGCAAGTGGGCCAATGCCCAGGTCGAGCCCGAACACGAAGCGTCCGGCCTTCCGCCATACCAAAATAAAAAAAATCATGTAACAAATAATTTTTATGTAATTTTTGTGCATGAATGTATGCAAAATGGGCATAAAGCCAATTTTTTGTAAGCCCATGGCTTATGTGCAAAAACAAGTGGCACATGAGCCATGGGATGGCCAAAATGCCATTTGTGTAAAGCCCAAGGGGCTATATGTAAAGTGTATAGCCTATAAAGGAAAAAATAATGAAAATATCTCACAACCTTTTCTCTCTCCAAAAAATCCAGATCTGTGATATTCTTCTTCCTCAAGGTTCTAAAACCTTCTTCTTTTTTCTTTGGAACTAAATCAAGAGTTTTACTCTTCCTTTTGTAAAACAAAATAGTTTTTTACCACAAAACCCACAAAGGGGAATTCAGATCTGCCATCAGATCTCATAAAGGAGTGATTTTTAAAATCTCATACTTCTTAATCTTCAAGATCCGGCCAACAAAGGAAGAAGAAGGAGACCCATCTTTAGAAACCCCACTTTGGGAAAGAACTAGGGCTCAAGGGGAGAAGCCCTTCATCAGCTTCAAAACATCCTAGGAGTTTAACTCCTCATATATATATATATACACAGAGAATAATAAGTGCTCCTTTCTGGGAGTACAACTCCCATTGCAGGGACCAAGTCCCTTTTGGGCCCAGCGCCCGAGCGCCCACGTGCTGACACGTGGTGCGCTAGCGCTCAAAGCGCTAGCGCTCTTACGCTCAGAGCGCTAGCGTCCGAGCGTCCACGTGCTGACACGTGGTGCGCTCGCGCTCAGAGCGCCAGCGTCTTTGTGCTCAGAGCGCTAGCATCCAAAACGCTAGCGCCCGAGCGCCCACATGCTGACACGTGGTGCGCTAGCGCTCTTGTGCCCAGAGCGCTAGCGCCCAAAACGCTGGCGCTTTTCCTACGCATCCTTTGGATGCCCTTTCCTTTTTTTTATTATATATATATATGTATACACACACACACAAACATACTCTACAATACTATCCCTCTCAAAAAAATTTGGGTCGGGGCGCTGCCCCGCACCCCGCAAGAGGGCTGCTAGCCCCTTTGACCCCCAGCCCGCTATCCGAGTAGCGGGACCCCCATAAAAACTCTGCATGGCTCCCGATATACCCAAGCCCCCCTCCAAAACAAAACACACGTACACTGCACATTGAATTCGCATGACCAGTTTAACCCGTTATTCGGAGGTTCCCTTGCTCCAAATGCGAGGGGTAATTAACGGCAGCTTAGTCCGCGGCTGCCGGAGATTCGGATCCCCACAATCAATAAACCCCGGCCTACCCTACGCAGGGGGAATCTGTAGTACGCCTGACAAGCGCGTGCGTATTCCCATCTCAATGGGGTGACGAAAACACCCTACAGTTCTATAATTACAATAAATACCTTTTAGTACTTAACAATAATAGGGAAAATATTCATTCAAATATGCAATATTTTAGACTAATCAAAAGCCCTGGCGACAATCCAGTTGTCGTTGACTCCGCAAGTGGTCTTTAATATCTCGAAGGAGAAAACAAGCAAGGCGCTAATGACGACGTTAGCGAAAATGTATGAAAAGCTTTCGACATCAAACAAAATATTTTTGATGAAAAAGCTTTTCAACATAAAGATAGCTGAAAAAGGTTCGGTGACGGAGCACCAAAGTAAATTCAACAGCGTGACGAGCTAGCTTAAGTCGGTTTCAATCACTTTTGAAGATGAGATTCGAGCACTTCTATTCCTCTGTTCGTTGTCGGAGAGTTGGGAGAACCATGATGGTGGTTAGCAACTCGATCTCAGGGACTCTCACGTTTAATGATGCGGTAAGCTGCATATTAAACAATGAGATGCGGAGAAAGGCCATGAGTGGGAGTTCTGGAACTTCTGCATTTTCGATAGAGAATCGCTGTAGAATGATGGAAAGGGAAAAGGGAAAGAAGGGTAAGTCTAAGAGCTGAGAAAAATTGAAGGCAAAGATCAAAGGTGGCTGTTGGAATTGTGGAAAGAAGGGTCACAGGAAATCCGAATGTAGACCCTTGAAGAAAGATTCAGATGGGAAGGCAGATGGAAATGAAGCTAATGTGGTATCTACACAAGATCAAGGGAAACAAAGTCTTTGTCTATCGGCAAGCGTGAGCACAAAGATGGATACGTCGTTCAAAGATTCGGGAGCATCCTTCCATTGCACTTCGGGCTGGCATCATTTCAGTGAGTATGTTCAAGGGGATCTTAGACATGTGATTAGACGTGTGACGGTGGGGAACTATCAGCCGTGTAAGTTCATTGGAAAGCGAACGATCTATTGGGGTAAAAATTTGCACCCCGGTTGACCGAGTCAAAGTCAAGGTCAACCCCCAAGCTAGGTGGGCCTAAGCCCGCGGCCAGCCTCCCCATGGCAACAACAAAATCATGTAATAAATAATTTTTATGTAATTTTTTATACATGAATGTATGCAAAATAGGCATAAAGCCAATATTTTGTAAGCTCATGGCTTATGTGTAAAAATGAAATGGCACATGAGCCATGCGATAGGCAAAATGCCATTTTGTGAAGCCCAAGGGGCTATATGTAAATATGTAAGCCAATAAAAGGCAACATGATGATGAATAAAAAAACACTTTTCATTCTCTCAAAAAAACCTAGGGTTTGTGCCTCTTTCCCCTTTCTGAGAGTTCCAAACTTTCTTCTTTCTTTTAAATTAAATCAAGAGTTTTACTCTTCCTTTTCCAAAACTAAATAGTTTTTCACCACAAAAACCACTAAGGGGAACTCAGATCTGCCATCAGATCTCAAAAAGAAAAGATTTTTAAATCTCACATCTCTTTATCTTCAAGATCTGGCCAGCAAAGGAAGAAGAAGAACCCATTTCCTCAACCAAAATATTTTTAGGAGTTTAACTCCACTCTAAACCCTATTTCTGGGACTAAAAGCCCCTTTTTCTCGCCAGAGCCCAGCGCTCAAGCGCGAAGCGCCCACGTGCCGACACGTGGCGCGCTTACGCTCCAGCGCCCAGCGCTCGAGCGCGAAGCGCCCACGTGCCGACACGTGGCGCGCTTGCGCCTAAGCGCACAGTACCTAAGCGCACAGCGCTCAAGGCGCTGGCCCCACGCATCTTTTGGATGCCTTTTCCCCCTCTTTATATATATATATATATATATATATATATATATATATACACACACATATACACACACACACACATGTGTACATATGTACACACACACATACTCTACACCACTGTCCCTCCCCAAAAAATTTTGGGCCGGGACGCTGCCCAGCACTGCCCTGCACCTCGCAAGGGGGCTGCCAGCCCCCTTGACCCCCAGCCCGCTATCCGGGTAGCGGGACCCCCGTAAAAACTCGGCGTGGCTCCCGATATATCCAAAACCCCCCTTTCAAAACACAACACACGTACACTGCATATTGAGTTCGCATGACCAATTTAACCCGTCAATCGGAGGTTCCCTTACTCCAAAGGCGAGGGGTAATTAACGGCAGCTTAGTCCGCGGCTGCCGGAGATTCGGATCCCCACAATCATTAAACGCCAGCCTACCCTAGGCAGGGGGAATCTGTAGTACGCCTGACAAGCGCGCGCGTATTCCCATCTCAATGGGGTGACGAAAAACACCCTACACGATCATATTACAACCGTCAGGAGGTGGTCAAATTAAATTGAAGAATACTCGTCATATTCCAGCTTTGAAGAAGAGTCTGATTTTTACTAGTTAGCTAGACAACGAAGGGTTTATTATGACGTTTGAGAATTTGCAGTGGAAGATTCTAAAGAGTCGTTGGTGGTTGCTAGGGAAAAGTTGAGTGGTTCGTTGTATTCCTTCAGTGGGAGTAGCGGAGGTTCAGTTGTATTGGCGACAAGTTCGGAGTTAAATTCGGAAACTTCGTTGTGGCATAGGCGATTGGGACCCTCAGCGAGAAGAATATGAAAATTCTTCAAGGAAGGGGGCTTCTTTCGGGACTGAAGAAGGTGGAGTTAGGGCTATATGAGAGTTGCATGTGTGGAAAGCAAAGCATGCTCAGATTTCAAATTGAAGGCGTAGCAAAAAAGACCAAGAAACCGGAGATGGTGCATACGGATGTATGGGGTCCGGCCTCGGTGGAGTCTTATGGCGAGAATCGGTAATTTATGACGTGCATCGATGATGCAAGTCGAAAAACATTGGTGTATGCGATGAAAAAAAAGTCCGATGTGTTTGGTATCTTCATACACTAGATTACGCAGGTTGAGAACCGAACATGGGCTAAGGTAAAATGCCTTTAGTTCGATAATGGAGGGGAATATAGCATACATGAGTTCGAGACGTTTTACTCTCATAAGGGTATTCGTTGGCTGAAGACGGTACCAGGGACGGCATAATAGAATGACATCGCTAAAAGAATGAACATGACGATATTAGTGCGAGTGCGGAGTATGGCCTTAGATGCAGATGTGCCTAAGTTCTTATGGGCAGTGACGGTCGATATTGCTGTGCACTTGATCACAGAAGTCCAGAAAGTGCGCTTGATGGAGGCATTCCAGAAGAAAATCGGTCAGGTAAACCGGTTGATTATTCACACCTAAAAGTGTAGCTGCGTTGCGTATTCTTTGGTTGATAAGGCTGAAAGGAGTAAGCTTGACTCCAAGTCTAGGAAGTTCGCTTTTTTGGGATACGGTGGTGATGAGTTTGGATATAGGCTATGGGATTACACAAGTATGAAGGTAATACGAAACTGGAACGTCATTTTTGATGAGCAATATTTGTACAAAAAAAAAGCAAGCCAAGGAAGGTGCAGTACGTTAGTTCGTCGAGCTAGATGGAACTTAAGAGAGCATTCAGGTTCCTACAGGTGGTGATCAGAATGTGAATAAAACTGCAGTACAAGATCATGTTCAAGAACAAGATGGTGACCATGTTCAGCAACCAGATGTGCCACTTCTGAGAAGATCTGCGAAAGAAAAGAGGATATTTGAAAGATTTGTGACCGGCTTCGTTTTGTACATCGAAGCGGGAGAGCCTGAATCCCTTAAAGAAGCAACAAGCGACAGCTCTAGCAAGCAGTGGGACCAACTTATGGATGAGGAGAGGGAAATGTGAAGAACCATACATGAGACCTAGTGAAGCTACACAAGAATCGGAAAGTATTGCTTAATAAGTGGAGGTACATGATTAAAGATGAAGCCGATGGTGTAAAATGGTACAAGGCTCGTTTGGTAGTTAAAGGATATGCGCAATAACAAGGTATTGATTATCAAGAGATTTTTCCCCTGTGGTAAAGATTACATCTATTCGGGCGATCCTTAGTTTTATGTCGGTGGAGAATTTCCACTTACCTAGATGTTAAGTGTCACGCCCCGCTTCCCAGTATACGGGCAGAAGACGCGACTAGGCCGCTGCGTATTTACTCTAAGGTAAATACGCTAAGCGTATCTAAGTAATATAAAAAATGAATGCACAAGAGACAAGATATAATAAAACAACAACTTTATTTATTCACATTCTTTTTTTTAAAATGCATGAAAAAGTAAATACATCTGAAAGAAAGCAATGCCTAAACAGTGGCATAACAGAAAAGGAAAAGTACTGAAATAAAAGTGTACAATGTAGCTAGAGCTCTGGATCGTATGCAAGCTGGTCCAAGTCCTCGCTTGTAGGCTCGATCTCTGGAAGACCCGAATCACCTGACGACATTCAAAGAAAAAGAAAGAGAATGTCGTTAGCGAACAAATCGCTCGGTAAGTCCCAAAGATAAAGGAGAAATAGAATAGACAGAAAGAGAAGGTAGCTTTTAAAGTTGTATTATATGAGTATTTGGTGTTAACACTGTTGTTTGTAGTTTAGTACAGAAGGATACCAGTGTATACGAGAGGAGTCTCTATATGCTAGAGATTAGGGCAAACGGAAAGTACAAGGAACCGTTATGCCACGGTACAATAGAAACTGAATATAGGTTAGGTGTCTTAATCTTGCAGTCTCGTGCCACTTCTAACACCTTCCGTACCAATCTACCCCTTAAACCCCGCGATGTCTTGTATTGTATTGTTTGTGTTTTTATTGTAAATTGTATTGTCTTGTATATTTGGATGACTTGCCGAAACCATGATATCAGTAAGTGGATGTAACTGGAGAATCATGTAAATGGAAGTATATCCATGGTTCGGTTTAGTCAATACAGATTAAATAGATAGAATATAAGTATTCAAGGATTCGTGTTGGATTGTAGATTGTACTTGAATCATATTCAAGTCAGATTATTAATGAGACTCGGTCTGAGTCAGACAATTAGAAAAGAAATTGAAGTCCTGATTGTTTTGATGTTATCGGTAACCGCTGCACATGGGCGGCAGGATTTGTGTCTTTTTCAAAAATGATTACCGTGTTGATAACACCGTTGTTAAGTTGTCTATCTTAAATAAGCAAGCACCCACTTCTCCGGCTTCCTGAAGCTCAAGAGATCGGTCCCGCTTAAACCTATATTTACTATGGTCCTTAGGGTAATTTATAGAACTTGAGATGGTTTTATGTAAAAGTACTTTTGTATAATTTTCAAAATAAGTTTAGACGAACCGTTGCGACATACCGGTTCAAGCTGGATACAAGCGGTGTGACTGGAATCGCATGAGTTCGGACGAACCGTTGCGACATAAAGCAGTGAGATGCTCCAGTATCAAAGAGTGCTAGTGCAGGGAGTGAGGCGACTAAGATTGTACCTAACGTATGTGGGATATGTTTTAGGTGTAGGTAAAGGTATGTAGATAGGTAGTAAGACAGAAAGAAAATTTGAGAAAGAAAGGTTACCAGTGATAACTTGGCCAGTGGCCTCAGCTTCTTCCACGGTCATCGTGAAAGCCTGGCGCCGTGGTACATTCCTCCTGGCCTGAGGAGCATTCTTCGGAACGTTCATTTGAGCTTGATGGAACTGACGAGGAGGAGGTGCAGTTTGTGGTCCTCTAAGTGGTGGAACAGGTAGTGCAAATCTTGGAGCAGGTGCCTGAAGAGCTGGTCGATGCGGATAGGTGATTGCTGGCCTGGGTGCAGCAACTGGATTTTGTCTTTGGGGACAAGACCCAATATCATGAGCAGCTGAGCCGCAGATTAAGCAAAGACGGTTAGCTCATCGGCAGTCTTTCGTCACATGCCCATTTCTCTTACAGTAGGTACAAAAGGCTGGGTTAGATCTGTTGTTCTGTACTCCCGGTCGCCTTGGCACAAAAAGTGGCCTTGACGAGACTCCTCCTGCCATCTGGTTGGCAGGGCGTTTAAATCCAGCAGATTGAGGTCTTCCCCTCGCCTTTACTACTGCCTCATAACGACGGACAGCTTTCAGAGCCGAGTCATGAGTCGGAAAATCTCCTGTGGCCGGTGCAGCCTGGATTTCCGAATCCAAACCCTGTTAAAATCGATGGGCTCTGATCTCATCCGTCGGTATCAGGTTGCCAAAAATCTGTTTAAAGTATGGTGTTAGATGTGTAATATGTGATATATTTAAAAATCGAATTATTGAGTCATATCTTACCGACTGTGCATGGTGAACTCAGCGTCATACTCATCTATCGACTTGGTCCACATTGAACCTTATTGCAGATGTATGAACTGCTGTTTCATGTCGAACCTGGCAGTCTCAGGGAAGTACTTAGCGTCGAACATGTCGCGGAAAGTCTTCCATTCGATGGGTGGTTCAAGACGGTTTTTTTCTGCCTTCCACCAGTTCCGTGTATTGTCCGTGAGCTGTAATTTTTCAACATGAACCCAAGCTATTTCTGGCACTTGTGCCGCTGCCAGATCATTTTCTATACTCTGAGCCCATTCCTCGGCTTCCAGTGGGCTCCCCTTTCCTGAGAACTGTTTGGAATGTAAAACCTGAATTGCTTCACCTCAGGTGCTTCAGCCTCGGGACGGTTCAAGAGCTGCTGTTGTCCCTCTAGGAGGCTGCGGATTGCCTCAAGTAGAACCGTTTGCTCGTTGGGTGGAGCAGGAACGGCAGGTGTGATTAGTAGTGGAGGTGGAGTGTTGTTGAAGTTGGTGCTGGTGTAGTTTGGGGAATCCATAACCTTGAAGAAATTTTTTGGGTTATGACAGATTCAAGTATTTGAAATGATAAGATTCAAGGAACATGAATTGTAAAGAATATTTTAGTTGCTGGTTCTTGTGTTATATTGCTTAGGTTGTTCACGCAGAACAGAACTGCATGGGGCCCCAAACAAAACCTGTCACGCCTCGCTTCCCAGTATATGGGCAGAGGACGCGACTAAGCCGCTACGTATTTACTCTGAAGTAAATACGCTAAGCGTATCTAAGAAATATAAAAAATGAATGCACAAGAGACAAGATATAATAAAACAACAACTTTATTTATTCACATTCTTTTTTTTTACAATGCATGGAAAAGTAAATACATCTGAAAGAAAACAATGCCTAAACAGTGGCATAACAGAAAAGGAAAAGTACTGAAATAAAAGTGTACAATGTAGCTAGAGCTCTGGATCGTATGCAAGCTGGTCCAAGTCCTCGCTAGTAGGCTCGATCTCTGGAAGATCCGAATCACCTGACGACTTTCAAAGAAAAAGAAAGAGAATGTCGTCAGCGAACAAATCGCTCGGTAAGTCCCAAAGATAAGAGAGAAATAGAATAGACAGAAAGAGAAGATAGCTTTTAAAGTTGTATTATATGAGTATTTGGTGTTAACGCTTTTATTTGTAGCTTGGTACAGAAGGATGCCAGTGTATACGAGAGGAGTCTCTATATGCTAGAGACTAGGGCAAACGGAAAGTACAAGGAACCGTTATGCAACGGTACAATAGCAACTGAATATAGGTTAGGTGTCTTAATCTTGCAGTATCATACCACTTCTAACACCTTCCGTACCAATCTACCCCTTAAACCCCGCGATATCTTGTATTGTATTGTTTGTGTTTGTATTGTAAATTGTATTGTCTTGTATATATGGATGACTTGCCGAAACTATGATATCAGTAAATGGATGTAATTGGAGAATCATGTAAATGGAAGTATATCCATGGTTCGGTTCAGTCAATACAGATTAAATAGATAGAATATAAGTATTCAAGGATTCGTGTTGGATTGTAGATTGTAGATTGTACTTGAATCATATTCAAGTCAGATTATTAATGAGACTCAGTCTGAGTCAGACAATTAGAAAAGAAATTGAAGTCCTGATTATTTTGATGTTATCGGCAACCGTTGCACATGAGCAGCAGGATTTGTGTCTTTTTCAAAGTCGATTACCGTATTGATAACACCGTTGTTAATTTGTCTACTTTAAATAGGTAAGCACCCACTTCTCCGGCTCCTTGAGGCTCAAGAGATTGGTCCTGCTTAAACCTATATTTATTAGGGTCCTGAGGGTAATTAATAGAACTTGAGGGGGTTAATGTAAAAATACTTTTGTATGATTTTCAAAATACACCCCAAGTATTTAATTATCGTCTTTAGAGTTATAATAAATGTAGATTTTATATTTTGTGACACTTCTAGTGAGAATAATATATTTTTCATAATACATGGTATTTAATTGTAATATTGAACTTGTATCGATTTCATGATATTTTATTGTAAAGTGATTTTTGGAATATTTAAAAAAAAATTGGAATATTTATATTATCATAAAATAGATATTTTTATTATACATATATATATTTATATAAAAATAATTTTACTATATATTATATTTCTAGAAATCTCATTTTCTTAAGATTTTCGTATTTTAAATCTCTCGAGACCGTATGCTCCTTGCGGAGGTCTGCATCTCACACTAATAAGCCCAGGGATGTGCGATAATCCGCACCATCCCAGTCGGGTTCCCCAAAATGGGTTATAGTGGCACTTTGCAAAGATTTATAAAAAATACTTAATTCTTTAGAAAACGGTTTTATTAATTCATGGTATTTATTTGAAATGATCCGTTTTCCCGTATTCTATGATCCCGAAAAGTATTGTGCTATGTTGCATATGAGTGTTATGAGGAGGTATGTCATTACCTCGTGATCTATTTAAAAGTATAGCAAGTTTGTGATGTTTAAATGTCGAAATAAAACTATATGGTATTTTAGTGAAAAAGTACGGTAAAAGTTACAAAATGAATTAGACTGTCGTGAAACTTGATCAACATATTTATTAATATTTAATAGTCAACATGTAAGAGTTTTGTGTGAATGTATTTAAGACAATGTTGGATTTTTAGAAAGAACCGAATCGGAAATTGGTTTAACTCCGATTCCGTCGGGTTTTGAAATTTCGTATTTTTAGAACAAGATTAGAGAAAAGCGAGGGGGACTTACGGGTTTAGAAGTAAGGGATGAGGAATAGGAGACGGGAGGAGGCGCCGGTGTATCGTTTCGTCGCAGGGAACTCCTAGGGTTGTTGTCGGAAAATTGCCGAAGCTTTCTCCCTTCGCTACTCCAAAAGTACACTAAGCTTTTAGGAATTTTCTTAAGAGTTTTGTTCAGAAGGGGTGTGTGTTTAGGGGTTGTATTTATAGGGTAAGTCTAGGGTTAGGGTAGGTGAAAGGTTTAATTGAAAAAATGTAATTAAATGTAATAAAATGAAGTAATTAGGGTTTTTAAAGGGGTTCTGTTACTGATCCAGGGAAATAAAGTATGCAGGTGTACAGGAGAGACCAAAAGGCAAAACTCTTCAGTTGGTGACTCGGCGGTCCGGCCGGCAGCGGTGGCCCGAGTCGGCCGATCCCCCTTGTCGGTTCATTAACCCACTGGTACTGTTAGTTTATCATGTGTAGTGGTTTTTTTGCAAGTTATGCACGTGTAAATTCTTGGTATTCTAAAAATTCAAAATAAAACAATATTAAAAATAATGTGGAGTATGAGATTTGAACTCTGGTGGCTTGGTTCAGCAGTGCAAGGTATTACAAATGAGCTACAAGCTCCTTCTTGCTATTAATTAGCAAAAAAAAAATTATTTATAGTACTCATAGAAAATGCAAATACCCCAAGTATATATTTATTTTTAAACAAATTTTTGTACACTAAAATTGAAGTTGTTACATTAAGACTGCGTTCATTCATGGAGATTTGGAGGAGAAAATTTATATCATGCAACCACCGAGTTGTGAGGTGATGAGGAAGGACAGTATGGTGTGTATGCTGCGAAAGAGATTTTATGGCCTCAAGCAAGCTCCTAAACGGTGTTATCTCAAGTTCGATCAGTTTATATTAGAGACATGATTTGTGCGGAGTGAATTAGATCGCTGTGTCTACATTCAAAATTTTAAGGACGGAGACCGCATTATTTTGTCATTGTATGTGGATGACATATTGGTAGTGGGTCCGAATTTCAAGAAAATTCAAAATTTGAAGAAGATGATGGCCGAGAAATTCTCTATAAAGGATTTGGAAGCGGCGAAGCAAATCTTGGATATAAAGATCGTTCGAGATAGGAAGCAGTGGAACCTTTGGTTATTGCAAAGGGACTACATTGAGAAGGTTCAACATGGACAAATCAAAGTCAGTGAGTACGCCCTTAGTGAAGCGTTTCAAACTCATAATGGAATTTTGTCTGATAACTTAAGAGCAGAAGGATGAGATGGCGAGAGTACCATATGATTCTGCGGTGGAGAGTTTGATATAAGCGACGGTGAGTATTAGACCTGATATTGCACATACAGTGGGAGTTGTTAGCCGATATATGAAAAACCCAGGGAAGGAGTATTGGAATGCGTTGAGGTGAATTTTGAGGTATCTTAGGGATACGTCTAGTCACTGCTTATATTCCGGGGGTCACTCTCTAAAGATATAAGGGTATATTGATACGGACTATTCAGGAGATCGAGATAGTGGGAAGAGCACAACGGGGTACGTATTCACGGTTGCGGGAGCAGCGGTTACTTGGGTTTCTCAATTGCAAAAGGTGGTGGAATTGTCAACTATAGAGACCGAGTACGTAGCGATCACGGAAGCTAGCAAAGAGATGATATGGCCGCAAAGGTTACTTGAAGAATTGAGCAAAAAGCAAGACTTCAACACCTTGTGGAGCGACAACCAAAGTGCGATACATTTTGCGAAAAATCCGGCATATCACTTTCAGACAAAGCACATCAAAATGCGGTACCATTTCATTCGCATAGCGATTGAAGAGGAGGAGTTGATATTGCAGAAGATCGCTGGAGAAAAAAATCCGGCGGATATGTTCACCAAAGTCATAGACAGAGATAAGCTGAATCTCTGTTCCAAATTGATGAAGCTCTCCATGAAAATAAAATTTGATGAGAAGAGAGCAGCAGCGGAATCATATGAAGTCTACTAGTTTGAGAGTCAAAGCGGAAGAATTTCCAAGTTGGAGAATGTTATGCTGTGGAGAATTTTTCTACAGATCAAGAGCCCAAAATCCCAAGACAGAAAGGCACGTGCACAATTAGGATGGGCATGCGAATGTGATAGGATTTAAAAGGATTGCTAATTAAAACCTAGATTTAATATTGTGAATTATCTCTAAGATAATCTCTATAATATTTAATTCCATCTTATCCGTAAAGCATAGAATAATGTATATGAACTAATATTAGATTTTGTGACCAATCAATAAATAACACAAAGCCTATATAGGGTGAGCCACGAGATTGTTTAGATTCATCAGAACCATCAATTAAAGGGGCCTAGGCATGAAGGTGGTGCTCAACCAATAAAAGCCTGCAAATCTATCAAGGAATCCATACATCAACTGAGCCTCCAAATAAAGGTGTGCTGCAGCCGTTAATTTGAAGTCCGTGCATGGATTAATTTGCCGAAAGTAGAGAGGCTTGCAGTGATCATTGAATTGAGAGGGCAACGGCTGATAAAAAGATTTGAGAGAAATCTCTCCGGTTTGCTTGTAAACTTGATTTAAGGAAATAGTGAACGTTCGCAGATTACTCTCTGCCAGAGACTAGTCATACGGTAGGTGGATCTTGTTAACAAATTCTTGTGTCTCTCTGGTTTGTGATTCCATTTTTTTCTCGCGTATTTTATTTTATTGTTCTTTTGTCGGTATTTGCGTTGTTATGTGAATTGTTTACGTCTTGGTATTGTTTTGTTATCGATTTTCTCCCAACAGAAGGAGCTGGAGGAAGGGACGAGGAGGAGAGGAAGGGGGCTGCAGTGATGGGAGGGAGAGGGTGCCGGGGGAGATAATGATGGTGGTCGTGATGATGATGCTGATGAAAAATTAGATGATGATGATGATGATGGAAACAAGTGGCGGTGGTGGTTGTTGCGACGGCGAAGGGAGGAGGAGTGGGGCGAAGGTGGAAGGAGGGGGAGAAGATGGTGGTGGATCGGATTATGACGTTGATGATGATGATGATGAAGATGAAGTAAGAGGAAGAGGAAGAAGAAGATGTTGTTGTTGATGATGATGACGACGGCGACGATGATGGGAGGCGGTGGCGGCGGTGATTGCGGCTACAGAGGGATGATGATGATGATGATGATGATGATGAGATGTATGATAACGATGCGAGATGGTAATGATGAAGATGAGATGAAGATGATGTGAGTCGGCGGCGGAGGCGGTTGTGGCGGCGGTGGCGGCGGCACTATATTGCCCGCAATAATGGCGAGGGGAGGATGAGGGTGTTTTTTTAAATTTTTTTTTTTGAAATTAGGGTTAGGCTTAAAGATGGTTAATTTGGGGATTTTTTAATTTTTATGCTGACGTGTCAACTTAGTTGACATGACGCTGACGTAGTATTGACGGTGTTGGCGTGACACCGTTAAATCATGATAGTTTATTGATGATTTTAAAGATAATGATGGTTTTGTTAAAATAGCCCAAATCTGTTGGGAGTTTTTAGTAAATAAGCCTTTTTTGTTTGCAACAAATATTGCATGCAACACTTGTTACATGCAAATGTTGCATTTTTCTTGTGGTTAACACATCGGTCCCTAAATTTATGTGTTACCAGCCGACATTGAAAATTGAATTTTTTCCAACAAATGTTGCATTTTTTCCCAACAAAATGCCTATGTATGAAAAATCAAAAGATTTTGGAGCTTTTTTACCCATGCAGTTAATGGGCTGTGTTATATTATCCAAAATCGTTCATTTTACGCCCATTTGATGCACGGATTGGAGTCGACTAAATCTTTTGATTTTTCATATATAAAATTTTTAGAGTATGGATAGTATGATGAACGACTTAGATCATTCAAATGTTGTGTTGTTTAGGAGTTTCCGCTTTTCTTATTGTCAACTTGGATTGGAAATGAAACACTCCTCTGTCCCTCCCTCCCTCTCTCTCTCTCCCTGATGATGCTCGATATCGGTGATTCCGCAGATCATGACACGTGACAGATGACGTGTCCCAGAGCTTACAAGAAAAGATCAAGAACGGTATGTTGGAAGCATACCCGAGCCTGCGACCCGAGAATGTTACCGACCTTCGGTGGCCTTCAAGACCACCCCCAGCTCGCCTTCGAGCTATCACAGAACCAAGATGCCTCGCCTCCCGTTCGGTCCCGAGCCTCCCGCCTAGCTGATCTTCCTCGGTCTCACCGACCGACCCACAGCAATGATCACAGGCGCCTCCGCCACGGCTCCGCGAATTTCGCCAGGCACGAGATATCCGCCGCCCATGATCCCGCATTCCACGCTATCACGATCCCCCATTAACGAGCATATCTCGTCATTAATAGGGAATCCCGCCTATCACGTGGGCGTAATTGAAGGGTTACACTAGCACCCCGACCAACCCTCGTGGCCAAATGCGGAACAAAATTTTTATAGAGATACAAAACTTGGCGCTAGAATAACACCAAACCGGATCTTTACCATAAACCTAGTTAGCTAGTAAGGGTTCTATCTACTATGATAGAATGTACACCTAAAGAAAACGAGTCCTTCGGGTCTTTGATCCTCTTCTTAAGCTCCTCGAGAGAAGTATGGATCGTGCTTGAACTCCGGTCTCCTTGTGTCAACGAAGATCCACCCGAGAGCTCCAACCTTGAGCTAAACCTCTAACTTGAGGTAACTAGAATACTTTGCTTGCCAATCTAAGTAGACTAGAGTGAGTAGAGTATGATTTTAGCGGCTTAGTCTCACAAGCCCTTGATTCTCAAAACATGAGATATTAGGGTTTGAGAGAGGAAGAAGGAGAGAACCATGAAAGAGAATGAGAGTAAGAATAATCAAGAGAGCTCTCTTATGAGGAAAAAGAATAATAAGTTTTATTAAGATAATTGTGATGGTTCATTTGATTTGACGATTATCATGTCGCAATTAACGCTAAGCAAAATATCTTGTGCTCAATAAAAATATCTAAGTCAACAATGGTCAACAGGTCAAATGGTCAAACCAATTAACCATCACACAATTATCTCTAATAAAGATTAGTAAACAATTTCCTCCATCTCATTATGGTTTTAATCAAGTCAATGGTCAAAACCCTAATAAGGTCTCCTTCTCTGTCCCTCTCAATCGTATATACATACACGCATCCGTGTTCCGAGAAACACGAATACATAGAGACTAAACCAACCCAAAATCTAATACTAGGATCTGGCTTAAACCAAAACCCGCTAGTATCAATCGCTCGAACACTATACGCGCACAAGTACGCGTTTGTGAACGAAACCTGTCGCAAAACCATACGACCTCTACATCGTTTCGCCCGAAACTGGGAAACCCTCTGTGTGGGACTATAAAGACTCGACAGTACTCTGGCAGTGGGTTTAACCACAAGCACGTCAGTGGCACTAGATGTACGTAACGGCTACTCAGATACCTATCGAAAAGGAAAGCCGACGAGCAAACTCGTCCGAACTCCTACCGAGCCTATCCGTGACAATATCCATACAGTCCGGACTCTTCGTCAAAGACTATCGCATACCGGGTCTAGGGGGTGGTGAACGTCAGATCTTAATAACCTGATAAGTCGTGCCGATGTGGTTTAGGACCAATCCGGGAAACTACTGATCAACCTATCAGTAAATCCCTACTGCCTTGGCCAAGGTCTTATGGTCCTGATCAATCGATCACTGTGCGATATCAAATCCCAATACCAGGAGCGACGAATCCCCAATAATCACTCACTGCCTCCATGTGGCTCGGGACTCAACCCAACCAAAACCTGTTTGCACGACTCAGTAGAGCCGTGGTAGGGTATTGATCAAAGCTCAGTGGTAACTCACACGAGACAAATGCCGATCTCAGGTCCAAAGACTAACCTGTACACATGTCACCTGAGAATTTCCATCTGACGATAGGTATAGTACCATCTGGAAGTTCTCTGCGAGTCCGTCCAGTGTACTCATACCCAGTGAGCACCTGTATACGATCTTGGGTGCATCAGACCAATGGCTGCGGGACCAACCATCCCTCAACGGGGCTAGAAACGTATACACTTGTCTACTCTGGGGTATTAATGCCCAGTTTCGATACTCACGCGACTAGGGACCATTTAAGGATGTGCTTATGGACTACCCTGCTCCCACAAGTATGATCGCCATCACAACGCAGGTAGTCAAGCAAGATCCCACGGGCTTTATCAACATGTAACCGCAATATGTAATAACGAGTATGACATATGCCATGTTAAGATAAAGAAAAACCATAATAGTATACTACCGTATCGAGTCTTTATCAATATGTGCAAGCTAGATATAACAACAATAGAAATAAATACACATATCCTGACAAAGACAAGTCAAATAATATACTATAAAACCGAGCAAGATTGTCATGTACATACATATCCTTAGCATCCATATGTATATATATACAATACTGGCCTCTACGGCATATATATCCAACAATCTCCCACTTGCACTAAAGGCCAGTAATTGGCGTACCGAACACCCAACGTCTGCACTAAGGCCAGCTGCTGGCGTACCGCATACCTAACATCTCAAAAAGTCGCTCGAACTGTGCTTGAGAGAGGGCCTTTGTAAATGGATCCGCCGTGTTCTCTTTCGTATCCACTCTCCGGACCTCGATCTCCTGGCGATCTCTGATCTCCCTGATCAGGTGATACCGCTTTAAGATGTGCCTGGATTTCTGATGGGACCGTGGTTCTTTCGCTAAAGCTATAGCCCCATTGTTATCACAATACACAGGTATCGGATCAATAATGGACGGAACTACCTGAAGTTCAGTTATGAACTTCTTCATCCAGACCGCTTCTTTTGCGGCATCGCTTGCAGCAATGTATTTAGCCTCCATCGTCGAGTCTGCGACGATATCCTGTTTGGAACTCTTCCAACACACCGCCTCTCCGTTGAGGGTAAACACATAACCCGAGACAGACTTATTGTCATCCTTGTCACTCTGAAAGCTTGAGTCGGTAAAGGACTGACCTTGAGGTCTCTATTACCGTAAACCAGGAACATCTTCTTAGTCCTTCTCAGGTACTTGAGAATGTTCTTTACTGCTGCCCAGTGGCTCTCACCTGGGTCTGACTGATACCGGCTCACCACGCTTAGCGCGTAAGCTACATCTGGTCTTGTATATAGCATCACATACATTATAGATCCTACTGCCGAAGTGTAGGGTATAGTTCTCATGTGAACTCTCTCGTCGTCTGTTTTGGGAGACATCTCCTTGGAAAGGGTGATTCTGTGCAATGCGGGTATGCTACCGCGCTTGGAATCTTCCATACTAAATCTCTTTAGTACGGTCTCTATGTACCTGGACTGCGAAAGTCCCAATAATCTCTTAGATCTATCCCTGTAGATCTTGATCCCCAGAATGTACGAGGCATCACCTAGGTCTTTCATAGAGAACCTTTGTGATAAGAATAGCTTGACCGATTGTAGCATAGGAATGTCATTTCCTATCAAAAGAATGCCGTCCACATACAAGACTAGGAACACGACAGTTCATCCTACAATCTTCTTATAAATACAAGGCTCATTCTCGTTCTTGATGAAGTCAAAATCCTTGACTGTTTTATCAAAACAGATGTTCCAGCTCCACCATACCTGCTTTAATCCATAAATGGATTTAAGCAAGTTGCACACCTTCCCGCCGCTCCCACTGTCTACGAAACCTTCCGGCTGATCCATATAAACGCACTCTTCTAAACTTCCATTTAGAAAAGCCGTTTTTACGTCCATCTGCCAGATCTCATAGTCATGGAAGGCAGCAATGACAAGTAGGATCTTAATAGATTTGAGCATAGCCACTGGAAAAAAAGTTTCGTCATAATCCACACCGGGTCTTTGACAAAAACCTTTTGCAACGAGTCTAACCTTATAGGTTTCCACCTGCCCATCTACACCAAGTTTCCTCTTATAGATCCATTTGCATCCAACGGGTTTTACCCCAGGTGGAGCAATATCCAAGGTCCACACTTTATTGGTGTACATGGACTCCATTTCGGATCGCATAGCATCCAGCCACTTATCAGAGTCCCTACTAATAATGGCCTGCCTGAAACTGGTAGGGTCATCTTCTTCCAAGATGCAATCCTCTCGATCCCCGTCTATGAGAAAACTTTCCTCAGTGTGGTAGAACAGATATCCTAGTGAATCCTTAGAATACCCCATAAATTTACATAGAACTGAACGTGCTTGAAGCTTGTCCAGTTTCTGCGTTTTCACAAAGGCTGGACAACCCCATATCTTAATAAATTTAAGACACGGTTTCTTACTACTCCATATTTCATACGGAGTTTTAGGCACATATTTGGACAGAACTTGATTCAAAAGACATGCTGCTGTCAAAAACGCATGTCCCCAAAATGAAAGAGGCTACTCAGCACTCCTCATCATGGAGCGAACCATATCCAATAGGGTACGATTCCTTCGCTCCGATATACCGTTGTGCTGTGGTGTACAAGGAGGAATAAGCCGAGAGAGAATTTCTTTCTCTTTTAAGTAATCTAGGAATTCCGTGCTTAAGTACTCCCCACCCCTATCAGATCGGAGGATCTTGATAATTTTGCCAATCTAGTTCTCTACTTCGTTTCTGAATTCTTTGAATTTCTCAAAACCTTCAGATTTGTGTTTCATAAGATACACATATCTGAATCTAGAGAGATCGTCAGTGAATGTGATGAAGTGCAAGAACCCACCCCTTGCATGTATAGATATCGGAACACACACATCACTGTGTATGAGTCTTAAGAGCTCTGTTGCTCTTTCTCCGTGTCCGGTGAACGGAGATTTTGTCATCTTTCATTTGAGAGAAGACTGACAAGTTTCATAAGATGAAAATTCGAACGTATTCAAGAGTCCATCTTTATGCAACTTACTTAGTCTTTTCTCTCCGATATGACCAAGTCTACAATGCCACAAGTAGAATTCGTTCATATCTGAACTTTTCCTCTTGCGTGTGTTTTGTACAATGAGAACTGTATTCTGATTTAGAACATAGATACCTTTACACAGTGTACCTTCTGCAACCAGTACCTTATCAAGGTAAATGTTCATGATATTTCTATCAAGAACAAAATTATATCCATCTTTATCAAGTAAAGAAACTGATATGATGTTGCAAACCATGGAAGGTACATATAGCATTTGTTCAAAATCATAGTATTGCCATTTGGTAACACTAGGTGATATTCACCGACGGCTGCAGCATTAACTTGTGCTCTGTTCCCAACCCTGAGGGACATATCACCAGGTTCAACTATCTTACTTTTTCTCAGTCCCTGCAACAAATTACAGATATAAGATCCTGATCCGGTATCTAGTACCCAGGAGGTAGGACTGACCGAAAAGCAGTTCTCAATTACAAGAACACCTAAAATAGATATATTAGCATGCTTCTTCTTTAATGGGGTTTCCTTGGAATCCAAACAATCCTCTTTTCCTTGCTCATACTTATGACTGTTGTCATAAGTCAGAGCCGAACCAACGTTCCCCAGCCCCAAATAAGAATTTGGATCGGTCAATCGATACATTTTATTATCTTGATTAGGGCGTGAAATGGTTGCTACGTGGAGAGAGAGAAAAGAAACACTCAGCGTGCGCTCTTGCAAGATTAGATTAGTTATTAATTTATCTAATCAGGATGACTCCTACCGTTTCCTCGAATTTTTCTTCAAACCTTAAAAGAAGAACTAGTCAGGATTAATCGCACATCACAATACTTGCTTAACCTTTCAGCCAGGCTAGTGTTGGTACTTCGAGGGAGGTTTTCCAACGCTTTCCCGAAGTTCCTTAATTATATAACCTCTTTTCCCTGGAGGCGTAGCCCCGCTAACACCGTTCTAGAAACCTACTTGGTTTATAGCATTAATTGTTAAGTGAAATAATCTCCCGAGAGTAATCCAACTCATCAGTGGGATCGGGATCCAACTATCATTGTGTGATGAGCTAGATGGAATCCACTCTAGTCACCATACTCTAGAAGGTATGCTAAATCTGCAAGTTTCATGTATGTTTGAAACTCCCGATGTAGTTTTTACCCGTAGGACCCAAGTGACCTTGACGAATAATCAACAAATCAAAAGGTCCTAGTCAAGTTCAACACGTCGTTATCCTGGATTGCATTAGACCCACCTGCATGATCCTTGAAGAATAATCAACAAAATCATGCGACCGTCCTAACCAATCTCATCTATCAGTGAAACAGAGAATCATTACTCAGCTACCGTTCACTGTGCCTTAACGAATAATCAACAAACGCAACACGAAAACTAAGTAGTGATTTTCTTAAACGACGGAGGGCTACGGCTGGGTTCTTGGCGAAAAACCCGTTAACGTAATGAACTTGATATCGTTGAAGGAACCTAAGTGGTTTTGTAAATATATAGTGGCGAAAACTTTTTCTAAAGAGGTCACTCCCTATGAAAGGATCTCGGCTCTTTCCTCGTCGAATGAGGTGCAGGATATTCCAAACCGAATACCACGATGCAAAGCAAAAATAATCAACGATAGTGAAGTTATTACGTTGACACAAACTTTTACTCAAGGGGTCACTCCCGATGAAGGGATCTCGGTCCTTGCCTCGTCGAATGAGGTGCTAGATATTCATAACCGAATACCACTATGAAAAGCAAAAGAGAACGTCTGTAATATACGTTTTTAAAACTTGGTTCCAACAACAACTTTTAGGTTTATTTTCTTGCATTAATCAATGCGGTCCCATCATTTTAATCCTATCACATCAGAAAAGAACGAAAATACAATGTACGTATATGCCATCCGCATTCGCCACTGGGCCCCGTCATCACCCGTTAGCTTATTTAACTAACGACAGAGCGGGGGCTGGACTAGCGCGGGTGCAAAACATATACAACATCTACTAGTATATATATATAAGTGTATATAACATTCATCCCAGGCATGATAATAAACAACGTCACAGAATCTCAGCCAATAATACAGAATGGTGGATAATCTTGGAGCTCCGGGTTTCATTTTAGCCGCAAATAAAACCCGACGTTCCCGGTCGTGTGGATAGCCTGTGCAATGAAAACCTGTACCCCATACGAGTGCGGCGAATAGCTCGCCAATTCTAGAATGAAGCCCCCTCCGTCTCAACGCCATGAGATGCGGGCTTATTGCCTTTTAGAACCCGTCTATTCATGCACTCCACCGTGGGGAAATCCTAGTACAGAAAAATAAAATAATATGTACAAATGGTGACATCGACCTCAACCCGGTCATGCCCCAAAATAATATACAACCTGGCAAAGACGGCAGTCCACATGTCGGACGCTCGCCCCGTAATAACAAATGTACAAATGAATATAAAAATACTTCTAACATTGCACCACATACTATCCACCACGACAATCCAACCACAATCTCAGCACAATCATAGAAACATCAACGTGAATGTCACATTCGCAAATCCGTCCAAAAGAACATATAGCAGATAGACGGGTTTACTGATCAAATGACATTCACGGTCGGAGATGCTAAACTAAGTACTGATAACAAAATACGTATTTTAAAATTTCGATCGACTAAACCTTTCCAAGTGGGCCCCAAATTCTAATCCAGTACTGAAACAAATCTGGGCTCAAAAATAAACATTCCAGAAACCATAATTCCAAACAAAAGAACCCCAGAAGAAATATTGAGCATAGAAGTCCCAATACTGCCGCGGAACCGCGACCAATATGTGATTTGCGCGGCGGTTCCGCGGTGTGTTAGAGGGATCATGGGCCCAAATTTCTTGAGGGTTCTTAAAAAAACCTGCACGATTTTCTGAGACTATAAAATTGATTTTTTGACCACTTTTAAAATTCGACAGAAACTATAAAAATGGAATTTTGGTTTTGAAAAATTCGGTCGATCGATATCTAAACACGTTGAAACCATCTAGTATAGGTTTTATAGCTTGGTTCTGATACCATGAAGGGTTACACTAGCAATCCGGCCAACCCCCATGGCCAAATACAGAACAAAAATTTTATAGCGATACAAAACTTGGCGCTAGAATAACACTAAACCGAATCTTTACCATAAACCTAGTTAGCTTTTAAGGGTTCTATCTACTATGATAGAATGTATACCTAAAGAAAATGAGTCCTTCGGGTCTTTGATCCTCTCCTTAAGCTCCTCGATGGAAGTATGGATCATGCTTGAATTCCGGCCTTCTTGTGTCAACGATGATCCACCCGAGAGCTCCAACCTTGAGCTAAACCTCTAACTTGAGGTAACTATAATACTTAGCTTGCCAATCTAAGTAGAATAGAGTGAGTAGAGTGTGATTTTAGTGGCTTAGTCTTACAAGCCCTTGAGTCCCAACATATGAGACATTAGGGTTTGAGAAAGGAAGAAGGAGAGAACCATGAAAGAGAATGAGAGTAAGAATAATCAAGAGAGCTCTCTTATGAGAAAAAAGAATAATAAGTTTTATTAAGATAATTGTGATGGTTCATTTGATTTGACCATTATCATGTCACAATTAATGCTAAGCAAAATATCTTGTGCTCAACAAAAATATCTAAGTCAACAATGGTCAATAAGTCAAATGGTCAAACCAATTAACCATAACACAATTATCTCTAATAAAGATTAGTAAACAATTTCCTCCATCTCATTATGGTTTTAATCAAGTCAATGGTCAAAACCCTAATGAGGTGTCTCCTTATCTGTCCCTCTCAACCGTATATACATACACGCATCCGTATTCCGAGAAACACGAATACATAGAGACTAAACCAACCCAAAATCTAATACTAGGATCCGGCTTAAACCAAAGCCCACTAGTATCAACCGCTCGAACACCATATGCGCACAAGTACGCGTTTGTGAACGAAACCTGTCGCAAAACCATACGACCTCTACATCATTTCGTCCGAAGCTGGGAAACCCTCTGTGTAGGACTCTAAAGACTCGACAGTACTCTGGCAGTGGGTTTAACCACAAGCACGTCAGCGGCACTAGATGTACGTAACGGCTACCCAGGTACCCATCGAAAAGGAAAGCCGACGAGCAAACTCGTCCGAACTCCTACTGAGCTTATCTGTGACAATATCCGTACAGTCCGGTCTCTTCGTCAAAGACTATCGCATACCGGGTCTAGGGGGTGGTGAACGTCGGACCCTAATAACCTGATAAGTCGTGCCGATATGGCTCAGGACCAATCCGGGAAACTACTGATCAACCTATCAGTAAATCCCTACTGCCTTGGTCAAGGTCTTATGGTCCTGACCAATCGATCACTGTGCGATATCAACTCCCAATACCAGGAGAAACGAATCCCCAATAATCGCTCACTGCCTCTATGTAGCTCGGGACTGAACCCAACCAAAACCTGTTTGCATGACTCAGTAGAGCCGTGGTAGGGTAGTGATCAAAGCTCAGTGGGAACTCACACGAGACAAATGCCGATCTCAGGTCCAATGACTAACCTGTACACATGTCACCTGAGAATTTCCATCTGACGATAGGTATAGTACCATCTGGAAGTTCTCGGCGAGTCCGTCCAGTGTACTAATACCCAGTGAGCACCTGTATACGATCTTGGGTGCATCAGACTAATGGCTGCGGGACCAACCATCCCCCGACGGGGCTAGAAACGTATACACTAGTCTATTCTGGAGTATCAATGCCCAGTCTCGATACTCACGCGACTAGGGACCATTTAAGGATATGCTTATGGACTATCCTTCTCCTATAAGTATGATTGCCATCACAATGCAGGTAGTCAAGCAAGATCCCACGGGCTTTATCAATATGTAACCGCAATATGTAATAACGAGTATGACATATGCCATGTTAAGATAAAGACAAACTATAATAATATACTACCGTATCGAGCTTTTATCAATATGTGCAAGCTAGATATAACAACAATAGAAATAAATACACATATCCTGACAAAGACAAGTCAAATAATATACTATAAAACTGAGCAAGATTGTCATGTACATATATATCCCTAGCATCCATATGTATACATATACAATACTGACCTCTAGGGCATATATATCCAACAGTAACGCCAGGGGCGCAACGGCCGGCGTGAATCTCGCGCCCATCTGCCCAATGCTGCCACTATATAAACCCCTCTCACAGACGACTCAGGTAAGCCAATTTTACCCCAATAGGCCGTTACTCTGCCAAAATACCCCGTTTAACTTAATCGTCGGAGGGTCCTCGGTGGCACAACCACCCCGGGACTTCCTTGCAGCTACCTCGGCCTCAACCATATAAAACCTATTGAGATCCATATTCTTCAGGAGGCAACCCTCCAATTCAATCTCAGCCATCCATCAGTGCTCGCTGCATATCAACGGAAGGTAACATCTGAAGGAGATCCAGAGATCCATCAGTTGGCGCCGTCTGTAGGAACGCTAGTTCCGCTCAACTAAAGGTCACCTTCCAATCTCAATTTCATGGCGAGAAGTCACTGCGACGATCCAAGCACCATCCGCCGCCGCCCCCGCAGTGGAGACGAGGGAGAATCCCCTCCTCCCCCGAACGCCATTCATGCCCTATCCGCTCGGATAGATCGGCTCGCGTCCATCGTGGATGCACTCGTCCGTGTCCAAACGGCCGGGCAAGCTCCCTAGGTCGCCGCTCCCCCATCGTGGGACCGGGATCCCTACAGAGGGAGAGAAGACTTTGCCCGTGTCGGTACGACCGGACACCACCTCGTTGTCTCCGGCGGCCGCAGATCCCCTGGGCCAACGTATTCAATGACCCGTTGGGCGCCACACATCTCAACACCGAGGTCTTTCACCAGAGCGCCTCATCCCGAGGCCCATCGCGCCCCTGTCCCTCCCGAGGAGGTGTCGGTCAGCTCGCCTGTGCCCAGGCATGACAGACACCCCTTCCCTCGACAGGGTCACACGGACGGGACTCACCACGGTAGCTCGAAGACGGCCTCGCCACGGGACCTAAGGAACCTCATCGAACGGAACCGTGGTCGTGGCCAGGCGCAGGTCTTTAGCGGCAGAGGCCAAAAATCAGAATATGCCGAATCATCGGAATACCATGGCCGACTAGACGCCCTCGAAAAGAAAATTTAAGGCATGCATCGGGAAAGTCATGCTTCAAGCGACAGGGCTAAATATGCCGCCGACTCACTCACGAAGCCCTTCACCAAAGAGCTACTCGCCATCCACGTCTCCTCCCGGAACAAGCCCCCAAAAGTCTCACTCTTCGACGGAAAGTCCGACCCGAAGGACCATTTGGACACGTTCACAACCGGGATGTGTTTCCAGGACTGTTCCGACGCCGCTCAATGCCGCGCTTTCCCCGCCACTCTCATCCTCTCCGGACGAGACTGGTTCCGGGGGCTTGCGCCACGCTCAATCTCTACCTTCGATGAGCTGGCCACGCAATTCCTCGGCCACTTCGTTAAGAACAGACGGAAGAAGCGGACCATTGACCATCTCTTCACCATAAAGAGCGGGGACAAAGAATCCTTCAAAGGATACATCTCCCTCTTTTACAACGCCCTCAGGTTCCAGAACACCGGGATGAAATGGTCATTACAGCCGTTAGGTCGGGTCTTAGGCATAAGGAGTGGCTACGCTCCTTTGCATTAGCGCAACCTAAGACCATGGCCGAGGTAAAGGCCTGGACCGAACGTGAGATCCAGCTCGAGTTCGAGGTGAACACCAATCTCCCCCGAACAGAGCAAACCGATCAGAGGAAAAAGGGCCATAGAGGAGAAAAAGAAGATCGAGAGCCAAAACCCTACTCCCCAAAGTTTCAAGAGTACACCCCGCTCAACGTCTCCCAGACGGTACTGTTGGAGGAGGCTAAGGGCGAGAGGTTCTTCAAACTCCCCCCAGTCTCGAATAGGGCGGCAAAGCGCACCCGGGGCCTCTACTGCAGTTTCCACAGGTCATAGGGCCACTCCACCGAGAACTGCAAGCAGCTCTGAGACTACATCGAGGAGTTAATCCGCTCGGGCCACCTGGCAGCGTACTTACGAGACAAGCGGCAGGCTGACCGTAAGCAGGACCACCATCCCCCTCCCGGGGAGTTAACAATCGGCCAAATTATGGTCGTGTCAGCAGAGGGTATAACGGGAACCGACGAGACTCAGCGTCCCTCACCGATCGAGGGGACTGGCGGCCACCCGACGAAGAAGGCTAGCATCCGTGCCGATCATCTTTTCCGACGAGGACCTTTGCCGTATATCCCTGCCTCACAACGACCCACTGGTGATCATAGCTCGGGTCCACCGCTATGAAGTGCATAGGATACTGGTCGACTCGGGAAGCTCGATGGACATTCGTCTTTTATGACTTCTTTCTGCGTATGGGACTCACCCCGTCGTACCTAAGGCCGATCGCCCACATCCTTTCAGGGTTCACTAACCACTCCATCCCGGTGGAAGGGGTAATCACTCTTAAATTTAACATCGGTGAGGCTGGCCGTACGCGTACCATGCCTTTGGAGTTTATCGTCGCGCAAATCCCATCGGCCTACAACGTCCTCCTCGGTCGCCCGATACTGGTCTCCCTCCTGGACCAGATATCGACCTACCACCTAGCGATGAAGTTCCCGCTCGACCAAGGCGAGATAGGTCGGGCCTATGGGGATCAACAAACCGCAAAGGTTTGCTTCACCGTAACAACTAGATCTGTATGAATCCGGCGGACGAGGATCTAACCGCATTCACTACGGACCGGGGGTATTATACTACTACTATGAGCTGATGCCCTTCGGCCTACGTACCAACTTGGTTAATCGAATGTATATTTCTTCTTTCACAAAGGCGATGTAAACCTTTCTAAAGTTCTTTCTATTTAAATAATAAGAAGGGAACAATGGGGCATCGCAAAAAGGAGAATTTTATTTATTCAAAGGGTATTGGGGGCTCCTCAGCCTTACAGAAAAATAAAAAGGAAAAATTTACAACAGAGGGGGAACGGGATCGAGGAAGTACTCCTGGTGATACTCAGAGTAGATTTTCTCTAGCCGGGCCCAAGCCTCTGCAGCCCGCTCTCGCCGATGCTGCACACGAACCCGAAACACCACGGAAGGACCCGACGCTCCGCCCTCCGCGCTTTGGCTCACAATGCACCTTGTATTGAAGCACTCCAAAATGAGGGCCAAGGATCGGTCGTGTCTGGCCTTCGAGATGAGGTCGAGCAGGAAGATCGAGTGCACCTTGTCGAGCACTGTTCAGTTGATAAAACTGCACATTTAATATGACATTTTTTCTACTATTTCTATATTAGAAAAGGTGTTTATTATAATATTTGATACATATGAGGGTTTATCTGTAAAAAGACTATTTTCATGTATTTATATATTACAATTAACATTTGGTAGGAAAATAAGCACAAATACCATTGAACAAATTTTAATGGTGAAATTAATATCTCAATAAAACAAACTCTTCTAATATTATTCGTTGAGTTGTTGTGCAGAATTTTCGGGGCTAAAATCAAGGGAATCAAAGTTGTTGGAGCAAACCTGCCTAATTAAGAAAGCAAACTAAGAAATCAAGTCTGGCAGTAACTACGAGAAGATTTTCAGTTTCCTGAGATTCAAAAGATCGCCACGTGTCATGAGGAGAAGAGCCCAGAAGACAAAATCAATTGATCCCTCCATAAGGCCGTGGATCCGCGGCCAAACCCACCTGTTCGCCGCGGATCTGCCGCGTGCCAGAGGAGTCAGGAGTTGAGATTTCTCTGTTTGGATCTTATATGCTGGTTTCCAAATTAGGAGACAAGGGTTCTGGCTCTGAGACTATAAATAAAGACCGAGAGCCTCTTGGACAAATCATCAAGCTGAAGAGATCACGAAGTCCAAGACGGCTCACGCATCCAGGCTGATCATCAACGGTTCATCTACCTTCTTAGAAGAGATCGAGAAGCAAACTAGCATTTTGTAATCATTTTCTAAAAGAACAAAGTGTAATTGATTCTGTTGATTAATAAAGGTAGTTTTTCTTATTCTATCTCTTTGTAGTTTTTCATTATGATTTCCCTCTCTATCTTTTCTTATCCCAACATGTCCGCTTGTTAAGGTTCGTATGATTAGGGTAGATTAATGGATGATAAAGATCCTTAAACTCTTTTTAAATCCTATAAAGTTTATAAACTTTATCAAAAGAATCAATAACATCTTAATCGGGCGCGTTATCAATTCATTGCTAGTCTTGACCGCGATAAGAGATTAGATTAATGATTGTTTTGGTAAAGGCTAGATATGAACGGAGTTCCATGTCGAAATAGGGGTTAAGAGTGGGAACCCTTTTCCCTCCAGAAACCCTAATCTACATGCATCACTGTCGTTCTAGTTTTAAATCTATTAAAGGATAAAAAGAGTAATCTTTAATTAATCATCCATGACTACTAAATCTTAACGAACCATACAAGCCCCCTTCTACTATAAAACCTATATCCGTAGTTAATCTAAATCTATATTTTGCATCCATGTTTAACGTAGATCTAGAACTGTTAGTGTTTATGCCCTAGAGGCCATTACTGTATCATACTAGTTTGTATATTACTTAATGGAAGCTTGGAATATTCACAGTTGTATTGACAGTCTTGCTAAAAATGGTAGTATGCTACTTAGTTTGTGTCTACTTTAATATGTGCATATGTTTCTTGTAACGTATCGCTTATACATATTAGTAGAGCCCTTAGGATCTTTTCTTGATTACCAGCGTTGTGATGGCAGTCACACTAGTGGGGGCTGGGTAGTCTATAAGCAACATCCTATACAGGTCTCTAGTCGTAGGATTATCGAGACATGGCATCGATACTCCGGAGTAGACTAGTGTGTACGCTTCTCATCCCAGTTGGGGAGATGGTCTGTCCCACAGCCATCAGTACGTCGTACTGGAGATAGTATACAGGTGCTCGTTGGGTTACGGGTACACCGGACAGGACTCGCGGGAAACTGTTGGTTGGTATTATACCCGTCGTCAGTTAACAGTTCTCAGATGACATGAGTACAGCATAGTCCGCAGACTTGACACTGCTACTTCGCCTCGAGTGTGTCCCACTGTTCTTAGATTGCTACCCTACCACAGCTCAAAGGAGTCGTGCAAACAGGTAGCAGTTGGGTGCAGTCCCGAGCACTTGGAGGCAGTGGCGGTTAGACAGGATTCGTCTCTCCCGGTATTGGTGGTTGATATCGCGCTGTGTCAGAGAGCCATTACGCAAATTCCCTGGCCAAGGCAAGCGAGATTTACTGGTAGGTTCCAGTAGTTTCTCAAGGTGTAATGGGCTACGCTCCGACACGACTTATACCGCTATTATGGGACTGACTCTTGCTGCCCCCTAGGCCCGATATGCGATAGTCTTAGACAAACAGACAGGACTGTACGGAGATTGTCACATCAGGCTCAGTAGGAGTTCGGATGGGTTTCCTCATCGGCCTTCTTATCGACATCTACCTGGGAACCGTTACGTACAGCTAGTGCCGCTTGCGGTCTGTGGTTAAACCCACTACCAGCGTAGTGTCGAGTCTTTAGAGTCCCACACAGAGATTTTCCCTGCTTCGGGCGAAACGATATAGAGGTCGTATGGTTTTACGACAGAGTTCGGACGCATACGTGTTTTTACGCACGTACGATGTTCGGACAGTTTTTACTAGTCGGCTTTGATTTAAGCCAGATTCTAGTATCGGATTATTGGATTTGTACAGTCTAAAGTTTTTCCATGTTTTCACGGATAGGAGGGGGGTTCTCGTAATTTGTCGGGAAGCTTCTAGAAGGATGATGACTTGGAGGGTAAGGTGGCATTTGCATTTATTGGATTAATGAGTCATGAGAGTGAATCATCCATGGAGTTAATGTTGCATTAATGTTTTAGATGACTCATGAGATGAATCACTCTATGAATTAATGAAGCATGATGACACATATTTGTTTGTTATTCATTTTAATAAAATCATATGCTTCATATATTCAAATGATATCATTCATCCAAAAGGATTCTCATTCTCACCTTCTCTCTCCTCAAGCTCTCTCTCTTCAAACCCTAACCCTAACCTCTCATGTGTTGAGATCAAGGGTTAGCGAGACTAATACATCCATAATCCAACTCTATATCATCTAGGTTGCTTAGATTAGCACTTTGAGAAACCTAGTTACCTCAAGTTAGAGGTCAAGCTTGGAGTAGGAGCTCTCGGGTGGATCGTCTTTGACTCGAGGAGGCCGTTGAGGTGCCGACGTTCCAAAGAGCCTACGAGGAGTGGAGGACAGCGATGAAGACCCGAAGGACAAGTAACGTGAGGTATAACTTCGAATCCGAGTAGTTAAACCTCTCGTAGTATGCTAGTAACGGTTTAGATACGATTCATGCGCTCAAGTACGTGTTACGAAGTTTTGATAATCGTTTTTCATATATTCCGCCTCCCCGCAAGCTCGTGGGGTGCGTGACATGGACTTACAGTGGTATCAGAGCCAACTAAACCTTTACTACCTTATTAGCAACTAATTAGAACTTCGATCGTCGGAAAAACGCGAAAACAACACCCCGAAACCCTATCAGTTTCTGTTAATTTTAAAAGTGTCGAAAAAAATATTTGATATGCCTTAAAATTCACAGCAGGGAAATATAAGAATTCTGGGAAAATACGATGTCCTAACTCGGCAAGACGGCCACGGATCCGCGGCCAGATGGTGCTTTTGGTCGCGGATCCGCCGCGGAGTCAACCCCGAGTTGACTCGGATTTGCTCTGTAATTCATATTTTTTGGTGTTTTGTTTTCCATTATATTCTGTTTCTGCCCAGGTTACTTCTGTGCTGGCTTGCATTTGGGGTAGACACGGAAAAAGGTTGTCGATCGATATTCTAAGTTATTTGCTAATCGGGTTTTTATCTGTAATGTTTAATGTGTTCGTAAAGCTCCCCTAACTGCTAGTATGTCGGTTGGCGGGGGTTGCATATTTCGGTAATGTTTACTGTTTGTGTATATGAACTTGATTGGATCGTTGTGATGATTAGCCAGGGTTTGAGATGGGTTTTATATTCATTCATTCGATGTAAACTGTAATATGATGTAATATTCTTTTGCGGGGCACATCCAGGTTGCGGTTGTAGCCACCGTTGTATTATTTCATTTACTGTTTTTTGCTCCTAGGATAGACCCAAGGTGGGGTACACAAACTACCGGGTACGTTGAAGTGTTTAGTGGCCTACTCACATTGTTGAGGGAGACCGCTTCACTTCGGGTACTTGGCGGGTAGTTTGCCGTACCCGTAGGGGTCTAGGGTGGGGTAATGGCTATTCATCATAACTGTGTAATCCGTCTTTTGTTGCAGGCTCAAAGCAAACACGGATTGCTTGTATATCCAATACTATTCATCTGAAATCTGGAATGCCTATTATTGCGTCTGACGAATGTACAATATCTATATATGATAGCTAATTAGACGTCACTTATGTTTTACACCCGCGCTAGCCCAGCCCCCGCTATGTCGTTAGTTAAGTAACCTAACGGGTGATGACGGGACCCAGTGGCGAATGCGGATGGCATAAGAGGACGTTGTATTTTCGTTGTTTTCTGCAATGATAGGTTAAATGATGGGACGCATTATTTTAATGCAAAGAAAATAAACCAAAGTTGAATCGTTGGAACAAATTTAAAAGAAACCACTCGGTTATTTTAAAAGAGCAGAATTTTTTAATTGCGGAGCTTTAACCACTCCTTTTAAAAGAAGCTATCAGGTTCCTTCGATTATATCAAGTTCACTACGTTCACGGTTTCGCCAAAACCAGTCGTAGCCCTCCGTCATTTCTTATGGATGGTCAGTTGTATTCAAGCTATGTTTGTTGGCTTTCGTCAAGGCATAGTGTTTGGTAGCTGCTAGGGTATTCATTTGTTGCATAGATAGATGAGTTAGTTTGGGACAGTCGTATTACCTTGTTGGCTTTCGTCAAGGGTATGTACGGGTGGGTTCAAATTAACAAGATAATGATGGGCAGAACTTGACATGTGACTTATGATTTGTTGGGTTTCGTCAAGGTCATAAGAACATGGGGCAAAAATCCACATCGGGAGTTTCTAAAGAAACTGAAACTTGCTAGTGTTGCATACCATTTGGAGTTTGATGAATGTTGGTAGGATTCCTTCAACATTATCACACGATGATATTTGGATCCCGATCCTACTGTGAGTATATGCTACTTATCAGGAGATTTGTCACTTAACGATCAATGCTATAAACCAAGTAGGTGTCGAGAAAGGTGTCAGCGGGGCTACGCCCCCAGAGAAAAGAGGTTATTTAATTAAGGAACTTCGCGAAAGCATTGGAAAACCTCCCTCGAAGTACCGACACTAGCCTGGCTGAACGGTTAAGCAAGTATTGTACAGTGAGAATAGTCCTGGCTAATTCTTCTTTTATGGTTTGAGGAAGGATTCGAGAAACAGTGGGAGCCATCCAGTTTAGATAAATTAAAAACCAATCTAAACTTGCAAGAGCATCATGCTAAAGTGTTTTGTTCTCTCTCTCATTGCAGCAACCTTGTGACCATGACTAGTTTACATCTAGATAACAAGTTGACTGAATCTAACTTATATGACTGGCAAAGGTCTGTCCAGATGTCCATTGCCTATGACAAGCTGGACCACCCTATTACTACTCAAGATCCTGCCGTTCCAGGTCCAGTTTCCACCGTCGCGGATATGGATATCCGTCAGACAAGGGAAAAGGATAAAGCGAAAGCTAAGTGTCTCGTGTTGGGTTCAGTTAATGGTGTATACCAGAAGCAGCACGAGAAGATGGACTTAGTTTCCATCTTTCTCCATAACAAAGATTTATATGGATACCAATCTCATATTGTAAGATATGAGACCTCGAATGAATTAATTCAAGCGAGGTTAGCTGTCGGGTCATCTGTAGGGGAAGACGTCCTTATAATGACTAGCTATATTGATGAGCTCAAGGACCTGGAGACCACGTTGGGAAACAGGTCATACGCTGACTTATTTCCATAGTCCCTACCCTCTACTTACATCCTGAAAGAAACCAGGGAGACATAAGCTCTGCTTAATGGGGGACCTTCTTCTTCTACATCCAGGGAGAAAGCAAAGGGTGAAAAGAAGAAGACCTCTACAAAGTCGATATACGGTGTCAGTAAAGTAGGAGGAAAGGGAAGAGCAAAAGTTTCGGGACTTGGTGTAGGTAAGGAGGGATGTTCCTATTGTTATGGGAACGGGCATTGGCAGAAGGATTGCAGGGCTTTGGAAGCCAGTAGCCAGGATACGAAGCATATTGTGGCTTCGGCCTCAAGTGTGTTTGTAATTGAGAACTGTTTGTCAATTAACTCTACTTCCTGGGCACTAGATACCGGAGCAAAATCTCATATCTGTAATTCATTACATGCTTTGAGAAATCGTAGAGTTATAAGGGTAGGTGATTTGTCTCTCAGAGTTGCAAACGGAATGAGCGTGGACGCTGAATCCGTGGGAAAATATCGCCTAGGTTTGACAAGTGGGCAGATATTGATTCTACGTAACTGTTTGTATGTACCTAGTTTGACTTGTAATATCATATCAGTGTCCTCACTTTCGAGAGAGGGATATGATTTTACATTCGTAAGCGATGTAGTTCACATCCACCTAAATCAAGTTCTGATTGGGTCCGGTACATTAGATGACGGTATATACGTATTGAGTCAAGCTCAGGTTTTCAATGTCCAGAACACACTTAAAAGAAAGTCTCCAGAAATAAATTAGGCTTTCTTATGGCATTGTAGACTAGGTCACGTCAATGAAACACGATTAACTAAGTTACATAGAGAAGGATATTTGAATCCGTTCGAATATCAATCTTATGCTACTTGTGAATCTTGTCTCATGGGAAAGATGACAAAGACTCCGTTTACTGGACACGGAGTAAGAGCGAGCGAGCGAGCTCTTGGGACTCGTACACAGTGACGTATGTGGTCTAATGTCTATACATGCGCGAGGTGGTTATTCCTACTTCATTACTTTTACGGATGGTTTCTCTAGGTATGGACATATCTTCTTGATGAAGCATAAATCCGAGGCCTTTGAGAAATTTCAGGAATACAAGAATGAAGTGGAAAACCAAACAGGCAAAAGTATCAAGACACTGAGATCTGATCGAGGTGGTGAATACTTAAGTGCCGAGTTCCTGGGTTGCTTAAAAGAAAATGGAATTCTCTCTCAGCTTACTCCTCCATACACACCACAACACAACGGTGTATCGGAAAGGAGAAATCGAACCCTATTGGATATGGTTTGTTCCATGATGAGTAAGGCTGAGTTACCGCGATCTTTCTGGGATTATGCAATAGAATCAGCTGCATATCTTTTGAACAAGGTTCCAACCAAGAATGTGCCTACCACACCATATCAGATGTGGAGTAGGAAGAAACCCTATCTTCAGTACCTGAAGACCTGGGGATGTCCAGCTTTTGTAAAATGGCAACATCCGGAAAAGCTCGAGGCACGCTCAGTACTGTGTAAGTTTGTGGGATATCTAAAGAACTCCATGTGATATTGTTTCTATTACGCAGAGGAACAAAAGGTTTTTGTTTCTCGTCATGCCCACTTCTTAGAAACTGAATTTTTAGAAAATTAGAAGAGTGGGAGCGCAGTAAAACTGGAAGAAATTCTAGAACCACAAGCTGTTACTGAAAGTATGGTAGAACCAGAGGTTTCAGAAGAAAGGGACATACCAGCGCCTATCTGCAGAAGTGGTATGCAGTCTCATCCGCCCGAGAGATACTACGGTTTTCTCATAGACGAGGATTGAGAAGATTGCGTCATTGATAATGATGACCCTACTAGCTTCCAGCAAGCCATTCAGAGCGGTGACTCGGTAAAATGGCTGGATGCAATGCGGACCAAAATGGAGTCCATGTACACTAACAAAGTATGGACTTTGGACATTGCTCCAGATAGGGTAAAACCCGTAGGATGCAAATGGATCTTCAGAAAGAAGATTGGTGTAGATGGACAGGTTGAAACCTATAAGGCTAGACTTGTTGCAAAGGGTTTCCGTCAAAGACCTAGTTTGGACTATGACGAAACCTTTTCTCCAGTGGCAATGCTCAAATCCATTCGGGTCCTTCTTGCCATTGCTGCCTTCCACGATTATGAGATCTGGCAGATGGACGTAAAGACGGCCTTTCTAAATTGTAATTTGAAAGAGTGCGTCTATATGGATCAGCCAGAGGGATTCATTCAGAGTGGGAGCAGCGGTAAAGTGTGCAAGTTGCTTAAGTCCATTTATGGACTAAAGCAGGCATCGCGGAGTTGGAACATCTGTTTTGATGATACTGTCAAAGAATTCGACTTTATCAAGAATCCAGATGAACCATGCATATACAGTAAGATTGTAGGAAGAGTTGTAGTATTCCTCGTCTTGTACGTGGATGACATTCTCCTAATAGGAAATGATATTCCTATGTTACAGTCAGTAAAAAGATTCTTGTCACAGAAGTTCTCCATGAAGGACCTGAGTGATGCCACCTACATTCGGGGGATCCTGATCTATCGTGATAGATCAAAGAGGATGTTGGGACTTTCGCAGTTCAGGTACATAGACACCATATTGAAAAGATTCAGTATGGAAGATTCTAAGCGCGGTAACCTGCCGGCTTGTCACGGAATCAACCTCTCCAAAGAGATGTCTCCCAAGACTAATTTGGAAAGGGATCGCATGTCGATTATACCCTACGCTTCTGCGGTAGGCTCTATATTGTATGCGATGTTATGTACCAGACCAGATGTAGCATACGCATTGAGCGTTGTAAGCCGGTATCAGGCAAACCCAGGGGAGAAGCACTGGATAGCAGTAAAGAACATTCTCAAGTACGTGAGGAGGACTAAGGAGATGTTCTTGGTGTATGGCGGAAAAGACCTCCAGATCGAGGCCTTTGCTGACTCCAGCTTCCAGAGTGACAAGGATGACTCCAAGTCCATGTCGGGTTATTTCTTTACCCTCAATGGAGGGACGGTCTGTTGGAAAAGTTCCAAGAAGGAGACCGTTGCTGACTCAACGATGGAAGCGGAGTACATAGCTGCTTGCGATGCCGCAAAAGAAGCTGTCTGGATGAAGAAGTTCCTCACAGAACTTCAGGTGGTTCCTACCAGTGTTAGTCCAATACCTCTGTATTGCGACAACAACGGCGCTATAGCTTTAGCGAAGGAACCCAGGTCCCATCAGAAGTTCAGACACATCTTAAGGCGGTATCACCTGATCAGGGAGATCGTAGATCGCCGGGAGATCGAGGTAAAGAGAGTAGATACAGAGAATAACACTGCTGATCCATTCACAAAGGCCATTCCTCAGACACAGTTCAAGAGGCTATTCGAGATGATAGGTCTGCGATATGCTAGTACATGGCCCTAGTGCAAGTGGGAGATTGTTAGTATTTATGCCCTAGAGGCCATTACTGTATCATACTAGTTTGTATATTACTTAATGGAAGCTTGGGATATTCACAGTTGTATTGACAGTCTTGCAAAAAATGGTAGTATGCTACTTGGTTTGTGTCTACTTTAATATGTGCATATGTTTCTTGTAACGTATCGCTTATACATATTAGTAGAGCCCTTAGGATCTTTGCTTGATTACCAGCGTTGTGATGGCAGTCACACTAGTGGGGGCTGGGTAGTCTATAAGCAACATCCTATACAGGTCCCTAGTCGTAGGATTATCGAGACAGGGCATCGATACTCCGGAGTAGACTAGTGTGTACGCTTCTCATCCCAGTTGGGGAGATGGTCTGTCCCACAGCCATCAGTACGTCGTACTGGAGATAGTATACAGGTGCTCGTTGGGTTACGGGTACACCGGACAGGACTCGCGGGGAACTGTTGGTTAGTATTATACCCGTCGTCAGTTAACAGTTCCCAGGTGACATGAGTACAGCATAGTCCGCAGACTTGACACTGCTACTTCGCCTCGAGTGTGTCCCACTGTTCTTAGATTGCTACCCTACCACGGCTCAAAGGAGTCATGCAAACAGGTAGCAGTTGGGTGCAGTCCCGAGCAGTTGGAGGCAGTGGCGGTTAGACATGATTCGTCTTTCCCGGTATTGGAGGTTGATATCGCGCTGTGTCAAAAAGCCATTACGCAAATTTCCTGGCCAAGGCAAGCGAGATTTACTGGTAGGTTCCAGTAGTTTCTCAAGGTGTAATGGGCTACGCTCCGACACGACTTATACCGCTATTAAGGGACTGACGCTTGCCGCCCCCTAGGCCCGATATGCGATAGTCTTAGACGAACAGACCGGGCTGTACGGAGATTGTCACATCAGGCTCAGTAGGAGTTCGGATGGGTTTCCTCATCGGCCTTCTTATCGACATCTACCTGGGGACCGTTACGTACAGCTAGTGCCGCTTGCGGTCTGTGGTTAAACCCACTGCCAGCGTAGTGTCGAGTCTTTAGAGTCCCACACGGAGATTTTCCCTGCTTCGGGCGAAACGATATAGAGGTCGTATGGTTTTACGACAGGGTTCGGACGCATACGTGTTTTTACGCACGTACGATGTTCGGACAGTTTTTACTAGTCGGCTTTGGTTTAAGCCAGATTCTAGTATCGGATTATTGGATTTGTACAGTCTAAAGTTTTTCCGTGTTTTCATGGATAGGAGGGGCGTTCTCGTAATTTTTCGGGAAGCTTCTAGAAGGATGATGACTTGGAGGGTAAGGTGGCATTTGCATTTATTGGATTAATGAGTCATGAGAGTGAATCATCCATGGAGTTAATGTTGCATTAATGTTTTAGATGACTCATGAGATGAATCACTCTATGAATTAATGAAGCATGATGACACATATTTGTTTGTTATTCATTTTAATAAAATCATATGCTTCATATATTCAAATGATATCATTCATCGAAAAGGATTCTCATTCTCACCTTCTCTCTCCTCAAGCTCTCTCTCTTCAAACCCTAACCCTAACCTCTCATGTGTTGAGATCAAGGGTTAGCTAGACTAATACATCCATAATCCAACTCTATATCATCTAGGTTGCTTAGATTAGCACTTTGAGAAACCTAGTTACCTCAAGTTAGAGGTCAAGCTTGGAGTAGGAGCTCTCGGGTGGATCGTCTTTGACTCGAGGAGGTCGTTGAGGTGCCGACGTTCCAAAGAGCCTACGAGGAGTGGAGGACAGCGATGAAGACCCGAAGGACAAGTAACGTGAAGTATAATTTCGAATCCGAGTAGTTAAACCTCTCGTAGTATGCTAGTAACGGTTTAGATACGATTCATGCGCTCAAGTCCGTGTTACGAAGCTTTGATAATTGTTTTTCATATATTCCGCCTCCCCGCAAGCTCGTGGGGTGCGTGACATGGACTTACAAGAACCTACAACCATTCTTCACCATTCTTTATTCTTCCTCCCCTCTTTTTCAACATGCCTAAAGTAAGATTAAAAGATTCAACGTTTCCCAGAGGACGACCCATACTCATCTCGGTCTAGCTACATGCGACACCGTTATTGATTGCGGTTAACTACTACACTTAAAAACAAGATCAATCAAATGGCGCCGTTGCCGGGGATACGTGCGTAATTTTTTATTCTTACTATTTGTGTTGAATTCTTATACGATTTCATAAATAAAATAAAACTGCAAATTATATATTTAACGATTGTCGTGTGAATTTTGCGAGGGGATCTGGAGTCACAGAATTGAGGAAACAGAGATTCAGAGACATTCATCAAGATCCAGAGGAGTGCAGGAGGCCACGTAGCAAAATTCATTACCTGATCCCTCTACTCCGTGGTGGAAGTGCGGTGAAAGGTGCCTTTTGGCGGCGGAAGCGCGGCGAGAGAGGGGAGTTAGGGGTCCTAACTTCTCTGGTATATTTCTCAACTAATTCTCTCTCCTCTGAAATCCAATAAAATATCTTTTCTGCAGGATTCTTTACAAAATACCGCCGCTCAAAAATCGTTTTGCAAAGTTTTGTGATTGGTTTTGTTTTGCATATTTTAATACGGACTTTAAGGGGCAAAGACCAAATCCAGATTAGGTGGGGATTTCATCACCCTTCCTAAGCCCCACAAATCACAAACCGAGCATCTGCATCAACCCTACATTAATTTAAAAAATATCTAGACCAGACTCTAAGGACTGTCGCGCTCAATAAGGACAGAGGAAGGTCGTGGGTAATCTATCGCTTATCCGCATTACTTTTGTGGTGTCTAGGAAAGTGTGTCTAAAGCAAGTGGTTACTTAATTAGGACCACTACTTATGTAGTGGACAACCTCCCACTTACCTGGCACTTATCTGGCTATAAGAATAGTAAAGAGGTGGTAGAGAATTGATCCTGCGGCTTGTCCTTTGGAAGTCTAGGAGCGGTCTAGAGACTGGACATAGGTAACCTTAGTTCTAAGGTAATTTATGCATTTTTGTGTGATTTGTCTTAAATCCCACTTTTTTCAAAACAGACCAATTTTAAATCACACACACGCTGCCACTTGCGCTAAACCTGCTTAGTGCATGCTCGGCTGTACACGGGATTCTAGTGCCCGTCTTGTCCGCGTTCCTGCTATCGACTCCGAAGTCGGTGCTTCTTCATCTTCTTTTCCCCCACCACACACCACATCAACCGAGATGGACGGTACTCCATCAGAGTATAACACTACGCTGCCACCGCCTGTAGGTGCGCAGAATCCACCGCGCATCTCTCTCTAAGAGAGATGCTATCCTATCCGTGGTCTCCTTCCAACTTGTCTATCTATTCCACCAGCTAACGGGGATAATTTTGAAATTAAACCCCACTACATCAATCTGTTGCCCAAATTTCACGGGCTTGAATCTGAAGACACGTACGTTTTCATTACTAAATTCGAAAACATATGCGCAATGATGGGTACTTCACAACTGACTGTGGATGCTATGCGCTTGCGTCTTCTCCCATTCACTCTGTGCGACTTGGCAGAAAAATGGCTTTATAATACTTCCGCACACTCTATCACTAATTGGGATGAATTCGTAATAGTATTTCTTAAGAAGTTTTACCCAAACCATAAGACTGTCCATATTAGGAGCGAGATCAACCAGATCACCCACCTTCCCAATGAACCATTTTGGAAGTGCTTTGAACGTTTCAAGGATCTGCTTGTCCAATGTCCTCATCATGGAATACAAAGATGGGATTTATGCCAAATTATATATGAGGGCATTAATCCAGCGACAAAGCAGATGCTTGAAACAATATGTCAATGCAATTTCATGTCTAAAGATGACGGTGAAGCGTGGAAATATCTGAAAGACCTCGCTGAAAATACTTTGCAGTGGGAAAGCGTAAGACCACCTTCAACTAGGGGAGGTATTCATCAGCTCGATGGTTCCATCGCAGTAAAAACCGAAATGGCAACGATGCAGAAGAAACTCGACGCTATTGAGAACAAATTCTCATCAGTCTCCCTAAATCAGGTAACGCTTTCTAAGACAATGTGTGGTTGCTGTTCTGATCCTTCACACTTAACGGAAGAATGTCCTATGAATGCATCGTTTCAAACTAATGCTGTTTTTCAGCAGCGACCTAAAAACGATCCTTATTCTTCCACGTACAATCAAGGATGGAGGAATCATCCTAATTTTTCTTGGAACCAAAACCAACCCCAAAATCAAAATCAGTTCCAAAGCAATTATCAAAGACCTCCTCCACAGCAACCACAACCACAAAGTCAGCACCCCTTTCAGTCACAAAATTTTCAAAATCCGGCCAACACTTCTGCACCACAATTGGCCGGTACTGATAACTCTTCACTCGCACAAACTTTGGATTTATTTATGAAACATTCCATGCAAATGTCGGCTGATATGAAGTCTTCTATTGATACCATAAAGAAAGACTCCGCCTCCCACGGTGAGAGTATTAAATCAATAGAAAACCAGCTTGCACAATTGAACGCCGCGATGAGTGCGAGAGAGAAAGGGAAACTCCCATCTCAATCCCTACCAAATCCTGGCCACTCACAACATCATAATGTGAATGCCGTTACTACGTTGAGATCGGGAAAAGTGCTGAATAACCGAGTGGTTGAGCAATTTGATGATGTTAGTGACACCAATGACACCCCAGCTTATACTTCTTCTCCTAATTCGTCTAGTCTCCCACCTTCATCCGAGCCTATTCTCCGTTTTCCCCAAAGCTCGAACACTTTGCCAAATCTATCTAAGTCGATTCCCACTCCAATTTTAGGATCGAATCAGTCCCCACAATCTTCTCCACAAATGATTGACCCAAAACTTATTGATTAAGCTCCGTTTCCAAACAGATTAAGGGCCAAACGACCTAACCCACAAATGGAGAAGATTGTGGAAAAGTTTAAGCAAGTTAACGTAAATATTCCTCTCATAGATAATATTCAACAAGTCCCATCTTATGCAAGAATCCTTAAAGACTTGTGCACCAGGAAGAGAAAAATTCAAGTACCTAAAAAAGTTTTCCTTGCGAGTAATGTGAGCACTGCTTTTACACAACAACTACCAAAGAAACGAAAAACCCCGGAAGTCCTACAATTTCTATTTCCATTGGGGGTAAAAATATCAATCGTGCTCTACTCGATTTAGGTGCTAGTGTTAACTTGCTTTCGTATTCTGTTTATGAGCAATTAGGGATCGGAGAGTTAAAACCGGCGCATTGCACTCTTCAGATGGCCGATCGATCTATCACCCAACCTCGGGGTGAGCTAGAGGATGTGTTAATCAAAGTCAGGGAATTCATATTCCTTGTGGACTTTATTGTTTTAGACACACGGCCTGTGGCAAACCCACGCAATCAAATCCCAGTGATACTCGGTCGACCCTTCCTAGCAACTTCCAACGCAGTAATCAATTGTAGAAACGGCTATATGGCCCTATCCTTTGGAAAGAAGTCAATTGAGCTTAATATTTACAAGTTGGGAAGTGAACCCTCCGAACCCTATGCTCATGTGTGTTCTGTCGAATTAATGGATATCGACAGCAGCGAATTTGATCAACCTCATGATACTGACTCTTTTCATATGTTATTGTTTGACCCAACCATGTATTATACATACCCGGACTCTTCCACCGAGTTGATCGGGTCAACATCTAACGCTGATGAGGAACTTTTTATAGAGTCTGACGATCACCTTGTTTTTCCTGATGAGATTATTCTTCGGGGTATCGATGAAAGTTTTGAGGAAATTTTCGCTGATGAATTCGCATTTTTAAAAGACACGGGTGTTGAGATGAATCAACTCCAAAACGAAGAAATTGAACCTCCACCCCTTCTTCTGGACAATCATGATAATGCGAGTAATCCATCATCACTATCACTGTGTCGTCTCTCCAAAACGAGACGCAAACACATTCTATCCCACCTCTTATCTCCTCCCCACTTCTTCACGTCAATAGGTGACATGTTCTTCCTCCAACCTTGGTGCTTCATCGATAAATTTTTTGAATGGTTGGTGTTGACTTTTGGTCTTTGTAAGGCTTTATTTTGACCAATAATTTTAACCCCCTAATAATTTTAAAAGCTTAATATTGTTTAACTCAAGTTTGGGGGGGGGATATTTTGGCTCTTGAAAGAATTTTTACAAGATTGTGAGCCAAAAATAAGTTTGGGGAAGGATTTCACTTGCATTATTTCTTGTCCCCCTTTTTCCTCCCAAGTCTACAGGTTTTTGAGCTTAACGGATGACATCAGTGAGGACACTGCTGTAAACAGGTTTGGGGAAGGTTTGTGCTTATTTACGCATCAATTTGCATCATACTTTGCATAAGCACAACATTTTCAAAAATTTTAATTTTTTTCTTCTTATATAACAAAAGAGTAGAAAGTGAAAAATTATATTTAAAAGATAGGAATAGTTCAAGAAAACCAAAAAAATTAGAAGTTTTCTTAAACGAACTAGTAATAAGTAGTTATGAGCCGTTGTCCCAAGGGTTAGTAAGATGAAAGAAGTCACTAATCTGAGCATAAAAATAAGTCTGAAAAATAGTTCCTATTCTGGAAGCCAAACATTTGAATATTGATACCCTACTATACGCACTTACACACGTCTTGAAATTCGGGATAGTAGAGAATACCTTGAAATGCTCTTATTTAAAAGCCAAAGTATATTATAAATGAATAAAAGATAAAATGGTGGAGAAAAATGAACACTGGTTTTGTTATCACCAAGGCAGCAATAAAAAAATATAGCAAGGATGCTTCATCACCTAGTGCCTTAGACCAACTGGTCTGGGAGTCACTGCTAAGCCTTAGATGGTGCAAGACGAGAAAAATACTAATACACCTAATCAGCAAGCACATGAGTAATCGGTCGGTTAGTACCTCAAGAAATATTAAAGGTTGCATGAAAAATGTGCGAGCAAAACCATCCAAGTATTCATCAAATTAAAATGTACTGAGGTAGATGGACAAGAGTATGATAGCTTGAATTGAATTCTCCGAGTGTAGGGATGTTCTATACACACACGTAGGGGTATATGATCGATGTTTGGATGAAAGGTAGGAATGAAGAATAAAGACGATGTTTTATTGAGGGATGATGTGATTTCTAACATCTTTTCATGACTATTAAGATAGGGCTCATGACAACTGAAAAGCTAGTGTAGTTGGAAACTCTAAATTTTCAAAATATTTCTTTTATGGTTCTTATCTTTATATATAAATTTCACCATCTCTCTTTTATTATAGGATTTTGTGGGTGTAATCCGCTGAAAACCCTCAGGAGACAACACTCCTCCTATTAGGGACACCTAGAGGTTTAACGGCTTGTTACACGTGCTCAGTGCAATCGTGTTGCCTACGAAAGTGTGCTTAGTTTTCTCGTTTCTTTTTCTCCTTCTCTTGAATAAACTAGTTGCTCGGGACGATCAAAGATAAGTTTGGGGGTATTTGTTCAGTTGATAAAACTGCACATTTAATATGACATTTTTTCTACTATTTCTATATTAGAAAAGGTGTTTATTATAATATATGATACATATGAGGGTTTATCTGTAAAAAGACTATTTTCATGTATTTATATATTACAATTAACATTTGGTAGGAAAATAAGCATAAATACCATTGACCAAATCTTAATGGTGAAATTAATATCTCAATAAAACAAACGCTACTAATATTATTCGTTGAGTTGTTGTGCAGAATTTTCAGGGCTAAAATCAAGGGAATCGAAGTTGTTGGAGCAAACCTGCCTAATTAAGAAAGCAAACTAAGAAATCAAGTCTGGCAGTAACCACGAGAAGATTTTCAGTTTCCTGAGATTCAAAAGATCGACACGTGTCATGAGGAGAAGAGCCCAGAAGACAAAATCAATTGATCCCTCCATAAGGCCGCGGATCCGCGGCCAAACCCACCTGTTGGTCGCGGATCCGCCGCGTGCCAGAGGAGTCAGGAGTTGAGATTTCTCTGTTTGGATCTTATATGCCGGTTTCCAAATTAGGAGACTAGGGTTCTGGCTCTGGGACTATAAATAAAGACCGAGAGCCGCTTGGAAAAATCATCAAGCTGAAGAGATCACGAAGTCCAAGACGGCTCACGCATCTAGGCTGATCATCAACGGTTCATCTACCTCCTTAGAAGAGATCGAGAAGCAAACTAGTATTTTGTAATCATTTTCTAAGGGAACAAAGTGTAATTGATTCTGTTGATTAATAAAGGTAGTTTTTCTTATTCTATCTCTTTGTAGTTTTTCATTATGATTTCCCTCTCTATCTTTTCTTATCCCAACATGCGCGAGTAATTCTCCGATTGTTAGGGTTCGTATGTTTAGGGTAGATTAATGGATGATAAAGTTCCTTAAACTCTTTTTAAATCCTATAAAGTTTATAAACTTTATCAAAAGAATCATTAATATCCTAATCGGGCGCGTTATCAATTCATTGCTAGTCCTGACCGCGATAAGAGATTAGATTAATGATTGTTTTGGTAAAGGCTAGATATGAACGGAGTTCCATGTCGAGATAGGGGTTAAGAGTGGGAACCCTTTTCCCTCCAGAAACCCTAATCTACATGCATCACTGTCGTTCTAGGTTTAAATCTATTAAAGGATAAAAAGAGTAATCTTTAATTAATCATCCATGACTACTAAATCTTAACGAACCCTACAAGCCCCCTTCTACTATAAAACCTACATCCGTAGTTAATCTAGATCTATATTTTGCATCCATGTTTAACGTAGATCTAGAACCTACAACCATTCTTCACCATTCTTTATTCTTCCTCCTCTCTTTTTCAACACGCCTAAAGTAAGATTAAAAGATTCAACGTTTCCCAGAGAACGCCCCGTACTCATCTCGGTCTAGCTACACGCGACACCATTATTGATTGCGGTTAACTACTACACTTAAAAACAAGATCAATCAAGCACCTCGTCCAGCAACTTCTCGGAGAAGGGGTTGTACAACCTTGGAGACCTCCTCCAAATTGCGTACATCAGCAACTGTAGGAGGGACGACCGCCGAGGGAGAAGCCGGCCGATGTGACCCTCGAGGCGCTGAACCACACCCCGGTACCCATCCTCAGCCAGAGATTGGTCATACACGAAGACGTCATCGAAGGTGATGATCTCTTCGATCGAATACATGCGCCGAGTCATCTCAAAAAGCGATGCCGAATAATTTGCCGTCTTCTTCTCTATTTATAACCTCAAACAGAATCCTTAAGGACCCAGATTCGAGCGCGCATAGGCGCAAATCCTGGGATCCACCAAAATTACTCCAATACCGCGCCGCCACATAGCAGAACTAACGCGGCTCCCCGAAACGTTACGCCTCCCCCAAGCATTCCTGATATGTGCCTCCTGCGACAGTCGCACTTCCCGATGTTCACACACCAGGGAAGGTCGGACTGAACCTCGCAAATCCACAGAGCAACTACCCTGCTTGTTCCATCCTTGGCTCATAATTTCTTACCCCACGATGCCAAGGATCAAAACCCTCATCAAGAGGCCACCGAGCAACTACCCTGCTCGGTTCATCCTTAGTAGGCCTCTCACTGCCTTCCCGCACTAAGGATCAAAGCCCTCATCAAGAGGCCACCGAGTAGCTACCATGATCCATTCTGTCCTTGGCTGGTAATCTCTAACCCCACAACGCCAAGGATCAAAGCCCTCATCAAGAGGCCACCAAGCAGCTACCCATCTCGGTCCATCCTTGGCTGGTAATCTCTTACCCCACGACGCCAAGGATCAAAGCCCTCATCAAGAGGCCACCGAGCAGCTACCCTGCTCGGTCCATCCTTGGCTGATAATCTCTTACCCCACGACGCCAAGGATCAAAGCCCTCATCAAGAGGCCACCGAACTGCTACCTTGCTCGGTCCATCCATGGATGGTAGTTTACTACCCACCGACGCCAAGGATCAAAGCCCATACCAAGAGGCCGCCGGGCAACAACCCTGCTCGGTCCATCCATGGCTGGTAGTTCACTACCTACCGACGCCAAGGATCAAAGCCCTTATCAAAAGGCCACCGAGTAGCTACCCTGCTCGGTCCATCCTTGGCTGGTAATCCCTTACCCCACGATGCTAAGGATCAAAGCCCTCATCAAGAGGCCACCGAGCAACTACCCTGCTCGGTCCATCCTTGGCTGGTAATCTCTTACCCCACGACACCAAGGATAAAAGCCTTCATCAAGAGGCCACCGAGCAGCTACCCTGCTCGGTCCATCCTTGGCTGGTAATCTCTTACCCTACGACGCCAAGGATCAAAGCCCTCATCAAGAGGCCACCGAGCAGCTATCCTGCTCAGTCTATCCTTGGCTGGTAATATCTTACCCCACGACGCCAAGGATCAAAGCCCTCATCAAGATGCCATCGAGCATCTACCCTGCTCGGTCCATCCTTGGCTGGTAATCTCTTACCCCACGACGCTAAGGATCAAAGCCCTCATCAAGAGGCCACCGAGCAGCTACCCTTCACGGTCCATCCTTAGCAGGCCTCTCAATGTCCCCCCACGTTAAGGATCAAAGCCCTCATCAAGAGGCCACCGAGCAGCTACCCTGCTCGGTCCGTCCTTGGCTGGTAATCTCTTACCCCACGATGCCAAGGATCAAAGCCCTCATCAAGAGGCCACCGAGCATCTACCCTGCTCGGTCCATCCATGGCTGGTAGTTCACTACCCACCGACGCCAAGGATCAAAGCCATCATTATTCTCCGCCGAATACAGAGACGCGACCGTGTAGGTTCGTCTTGCCTGAATTTGGGGGCAGATGCTAATTGGTGCTATCCATCCACCTCTTCGAAAATGCCAAGTTGATTTATGGCACCATGTATCGGAGGTTTAAACGGATGCGGCCGATATAGCAGACTTCGTCAGATTCCCCCTCGTTGAGGGGTTTTTTTGATTGTAGGGATGCTCTTCCCTGCAGGCGTAAGCTCCTGCAGTTAATTACGCTACCGCATCACGGTAACCACTTTCTTCTTCTCTAGATGGTCACTTCATGTCGTGTGTGTTTGTTTTGTTTTTGGTTGCCCGTGGATTGTATACAGAGAGTAATTTATTTTGTCGCCCGTAGGGCGTGCATTAGTCCAAATCCGTATCTTCTTAGATTTGGGTTTAAGGATACGTTAGTCTCATTTGAGACTAAAATCAACTTAAACATTTGTTAAGGATACATTAGTCTAATTTTAGACTAAGATCAACTTAACAGTTTGTTAAGGACACGTTAGTCTAATTTTAGACTAAGGTCAACTTAACCATTTGTTAAGGATACGTTAGTCTAATTTTAGACTAAGATCAACTTAACAGGATCATTTAGATCCAACAAAAGAGCATTTGGGCTCTATTGTTTTAGTTTAGGGACTTTGTGGTCAAAGTTAAGGATATCATAGTCCATGGGCTTAAAGACCCCACAGTCCGAGATTAAGAACATCATAGTCCATGGGCTTAAAGGACCCCATAGTCCGTAGTTTAAGGACATCATAGTCCATGGGTTTAAAGGGACCCCACAGTCCATGGAATAATTGGTTATCGGGACCCGTCACCACTTTGAAGACGCTGAATGATTACAACGATAAATCTCACAGGAGTGAAAAGATGTACCCTTGAACCAAAGTTGATTGGGAAATCTGTAATTGGATTGATTTAAAGATCATTAATCTCGTTTGAGACTAAGATCAACTTAAACGTTTGTTAAGGATACGTTAGTCTAATTTTAGACAAAGATTTACTTAACGGGATCAGTTAGATCCAACAAAAGAGCATTTGGGCTCTATTGCATCCAAGTTCAGATACAAGCATGGGTTTGGAAATGCACCAAATAATTATTGGTCATCGGGACCCACCACCTCTCTGAAGATGTTGAAGAATTATAACGACATGTATCAGAGGTGTGAAGAGATGTACCCTCGAACCAAAGTTAATTGAAAGGGCTCTGGGAATTATTTTGAATGTCATATGAGATGACCAATTTTGGAAAACAAAAGTGTGTTTGAGGTTCAGTCAAAAGGGGAATCTTGCCTCTGGAAGACTTAGCTAGTTCAAGCTAAGATTGGCTTGGATATAGTGTTAAACACTAGAGTAAACTCAGCTATCACGTGCTCCAACGTGATGCACTCAGAATAGTGTTAAACACTAGGGATACAGCGCCCAAAATAGTGTTAAACACTAAGAAAAGGAAGCGCTCACGTGGGGTCACATGAGGCGCTTGAGTGTTGGGCCCAAACTTCCCTTATCTTATTCTCAGAATATTTAAATAAGTGTTAAACACTTTTAGTCTTCATGGCCATCACGTGTAGGCACGTGATGGGTATCTATGCACTGGATATTGAAACGATTTGCTAGGGGTCACGTGGGGACACATGAGGGAGCCCATGCGTTGGATTTTAATCCTTCAGTTCTTTCCATCTTATCTTTTTTAAAGAGGTGTTTGTCAGGGGTCACGTGGGGACACGTGAGAGCGCCCAAAGCCTGTTCTGCCTTTATTTTGAGAAGTTTGTTCAAGGGTCACGTGGGAGCACGTGAGGCATTGCCTCCAAGCTTTTTCCTTTCTCAGCTTAAGGAGTCTATTTAAGGGTCACATGGGGACACGTGAGCATGTCTCATTCTTTCTTTTTTACTCATTGAGAATAAGGGTCACGTGTTACCACGTGAACAGATTGGGTACTGATCTCTTTACGTGCATGGAGAGTTAAATCCCTTATTTAAGAATTAAATTCTTTGGTAGGGTTAAACCCTAATTTTGTTTTGAGGAATTAAATTCATATGTATATGGAAGAATTAAATTTTTTAAACTCAACTCTCCCTCTAAGTTTTGGATCTGCATAGCAGAATCTCCCCGATGAGAATTAAATTCTCAATTTGTGGGGAGATTTGTTTCTGCAGATCTTCAACCATGAAGAAGAACTAAGTTCTTGTTTTAAGGGTTAAACCCTTTTTTTGTTGGAGGAATTAAATTCCCAAGTATTTTAGGGAATTAAATTCCTTAAACTCAGATTCTCCCTCTAAGTTTTGGATCTGCATGGCAGAATCTCTCCAATGAGAATTAAATTCTCAACTTGTGGGGAGATCTGCTTCTGCAGATCTTCAATCGAAGGAAGAACTAAGTTCTTATTCAGAAGAGTTAAACTCTTAAATTGAGAATTAAATTCTCTTTTATTTTGTGAGAGCTTGTAGAATGAACTTCTTCTTTTTCTTCTCACCTAGAGTTTTTTTTTCTCTGAAGAGATCTTCTTTTCTCTCTTGAGAATTAAATTCTCCACTCTTTTTTCTCTTTTTTGTTGTGTATTTTTTTCTTCCCTCTTGGTTTTTATTTATAGGAGAAAGAAAAGAATCAGTTTGTTTAGTAAAATTTTTCATTGAAAAGTTTTAATTGATTTTGTAACTAACATGATCTTTAAGATCACTCAGTGAATTTTATTCACCATTGGATTTTCAATCCAAAAGATCTTTTATCTGTTATTCCTAGTAAATTTCAGGGAAATCTTTCCATGTTTCTATAAATTGGTGATTTTTAATCACCATTGGATTTTTAATCCAACGGTGCTCCACTTTACAGAGCATAATCTTTTTGTTTGGAAAGATCTAGGGAAATATTTTTTTAACTGGGGTTTTTGATTTCCCTTAATTAGAATTTAATTTTATTAGTTCAGAAGTTTTAAGAGCCTATCACGTATTAGCACGTGACTCCACTGATTGACCAATTAATTAGAATTTAATTCTATTAGTTTAAAGGGCTCAGGAACCTATCACGTGTTGGCACGTGACCCCACTGATTTATTATTTAATTAGAATTTAATTCTATTGTTTCAGAGGGTTTAAAAGCTTATCACGTGTTGGCACGTGACCTCACTGATTAATTATTTCCAATTATTTATTTTATTCAGTGTCAACAGGCTTTGCCTGTAAATGGTCACGTGTCTGCACGTGATGCCCGGTCATGTGTGGGCATGTGATGCCCGGTCACGTGTGGGCACGTGATGCCTCATAACTTTTGATTCCGGATGAATTATGAGGCCCATAATATATCAAATCGAAGGCTTTTTCGAGACGCTTTCATTACCATCAGAATTTAGCCGTTTCACATTCGGGAGTTTGTCAAAATACAGTCCGGAAAATACTGGTTCACATTTTTTTAAATGTATCGCTGCCATTTGATACCTTGGGCTCTTTTGCGCAGAAATTTTTTTTTGGTGGGAACAAATGACCCCCACTACTTTTCCCATGTAAGTATATACGTGGGTGAAATAGTGCAGAGTAATTCATAGCGTATGACCAGTTTCGGGTTGGTATATAATTTTCAGAATCATGATCTGAGAAGATAACGAGCGGACACAAGCGTCGTCATTTATCATTGACTCAAATCTCGACTCTTAAGGGATATAGTTCCAAACCCTTAGCTCCATGAGCCGCACCCTTCTATTTCTTTATGTTTTACTCTGGCGTGAAGTGGTTTATATGCTCATGAGTAACTTTTCCATTTCAGTGGCATATAGCTTTGGCAAGTGTGGCCCATAGATGGTAGATAACAGTTCATCTTGAACTCTTTATAAGATAGCGATGGCTTAGGAAATATGGTTAGGATCTTGTAGGGTGTTTTTCGTCACCCCAGTGAGATGGGAATATGCGCGCGCTTGTCAGGCGTATACTACAGATTCTCCCTGCCTAGGGTAGGCGGGGGTTTAATGATTGTGGGGATCCGAATCTCCGGCAGCCGCGGACTAAGCTGTCGTTAATTACCCCTCGCCTTTGGGGCGGGGGAACCTCCGATTAACGGGTTAAACTGGTCATGCGAACTCAATGTGCAGTGTACGTGTGTTTTGTTTTGAAAGGGGGGTTTGGATATATCGGGAGCCACGCAGAGTTTTTACGGGGGTCCCGCTACCCGGATAGCGGGCTGGGGGTCAAGGGGGCTAGCAGCCCCCTTGCGGGGTTCGGGGCAGCGCCTTGGCCCGAAAATTTTTTGGAGGGGGAGAATGTTGCGGAGTATGTATATGTGTACATTTGTATACAAATGTATATATATACATATATATATAAATAAAGGGGAAAAGGTATCCAAAGGATGTGTGGGGCAGCACCTTGGGCGCTGTGCGCGTAGGTGCTGTGCGCTCAGGCGCAAGCGCGCCACGTGTCGGCACGTGGGCGCTTTGCGCATGAGCGCTGGGCGCAGGTGCACAAGCGCGCACGCGCCACGTGTCGGCACGCGGGCGCTTTGCGCACTTGCGCAAGCGCGCACGCGCCACGTGTCGGCACGCGGGCGCTTTGCGCACTTGCGCAAGCGCGCAGGTGCGCAAGCAAGCGCGCTTGCCACGTGTCGGCACGCGGGAGCTTTGCGCACTTGCGCAAGCGCGCAGGTGCGCAAACGCGCAGGTGCGCAAACGCCCGCGCGCGCCACGTGTCGGCACGCGGGCGCTTTGCGCCCTTGCGCAAGCGCGCAGGTGCGCAAGCGCGCGCGCCACGTGTCGTCACGCGGGCGCTTTGCGCACTTGCGCTGCGCGCTGGAGAGGACAAGAGGCTTTTAGCCTGAAAAAAGATTTCTCAAAGAGAAATCAGAGAGGAGTCGGGCTCCTGAATGTGTTCTGGGTTTAATGGGAGTGGTTCTTCTTCTTCCTCCTGTTGCTTGCTGGATCTTGAAGATCAAGAGATGTGAAATCTCAAAATCTCTCCTTTTTAAAATCTGATGACAGATCCAAGTTCCCCTTTGTGGGTTTTGTGGTGGAAAACTATTTAGTTTTGAAAAGGAAGAGTAAAACTCTTGATTTAATTCAAAAGAAAGAGGAAGGTTTTTGGAACCTTGGAGAAGGAGCAGAAGGCACAAAGAACCCTAGTTTTTTGGGGGAATGAAAAGTGTTACTTTATTCATCATCATGTTGCCTTTTATAGGCTTACATATTTGCATATAGCCCCTTGGGCTTTACAAAATGGCATTTTGCCTATTCCATGGCTCATGTGCCATTACATTTTTGCACATAAGCCATGGGCTTACAAAATATTGGCTTTATGCCCATTTTACATACATTCATGTATAAAAAATTACATAATAATTATTTATTACATGATTTTGTCGTTGCCATGGGGAGGCTGTCCGTGGGCTTGACTTGGGCATGGGTCCGCTTGACCTGGGCTTGGGCCCACCTAGCTTGGGGGTTGACCTTGACTTTGACTCGGTCAACTGGGGTGTAAATTTTTACCCCAACAAATTGCTCCCCATCAATAAATGCACACCACATATGTGGGTCGTGTGCATGAAATTGATGGATCTTCTTTCACGTGGAGGCGACTTGATTTGGTTCCCACTTTTTGGGATGCACTGCCCTTTTTACGACATGGACGGTCGACGCTCTGATCCGAAGCGATTTGGTAGACGTGTCCCCGGCACGGAGTGTCGCTGGTCGACGTTTCCTCGAGGCGGAGTGTCTGTTTTCGATGTGCCCCCGGCACGGAGTGTCTGCTTGACGTTTCCCCGAGGCGGAGTATCGGCTAGTTGACGTTTCCCTGATGCGGAGTGTCTGTGTTGGACGTTTCCCCGATGCAGAGTGTCGCTGGTTGACGTGTCCCCGGCACGGAGTGTCACTGATCGACTTTTTCGCCGGTGCGGAGTGTCGGGTTGACTTTTCCCCGGCACGGAGTGTCGCTGATCGACTTTTCCCCGGCGCGGAGTGTCGGGTTGACTTTTCCCCGGCACGGAGTGTCGCTGATGGACTTTTCCCCGGCGCGAAGTGTCGTGGGTTGACTTTTACCCGGCACGGAGTGTCGCTGATGGACTTTTCCCCGGCGCGGAGTGTCGGGTTGACTTTTCCCCGGCACGGAGTGTCGCTGATCGACTTTTCCCCGGCGCAGAGTGTCGGGTTGACTTTTCCCCAGCACGGAGTGTCGCTGATCGACTTTTCCCCGGCGCGGAGTGTCGGGTTGACTTTTCCCCGGCACGGAGTGTCGCTGATGGACTTTTCCCCGGCGCGAAATGTCGTGGGTTGACTTTTCCGCGGCACGGAGTGTCGCTGATGGACTTTTCCCCGGCGCGGAGTGTCGTGGGTTGACTTTTCCCCGGCACGGAGTGTCGCTGATGGACTTTTCCCCGGCGTGGAGTGTCGGGTTGACTTTTCCCCGGCACGGAGTGTCGCTGATGGACTTTTCCCCGGCGCGGAGTGTCGGGGGTTGACTTTTCCCCGGCACGGAGTGTCGCTGATGGACTTTTCCCCGGCGCGGAGTGTCGGGTTGACTTTTTCCCGGCACGGAGTGTCGCTGATCGACTTTTCCCCGGCGCGGAGTGTCGTGGGTTGACTTTTCCCCGGCACGGAGTGTCGCTGATCGACTTTTCCCCGGCGCGGAGTGTCGTGGGTTGACTTTTCCCCGGCACGGAGTGTCGCTGATCGACTTTTCCCCGGCGCGGAGTGTCGTGGGTTGACTTTTCCCCGGCACGGAGTGTCGCTGATGGACTTTTCCCCGGCGCGGAGTGTCGGGTTGACTTTTCCCCGGCACGGAGTGTCGCTGATCGACTTTTCCCCGGCGCGGAGTGTCGTGGGTTGACTTTTCCCCGGCACGGAGTGTCGCTGATCGACTTTTCCCCGGCGCGGAGTGTCGTGGGTTGACTTTTCCCCGGCACGGAGTGTCGCTGATCGACTTTTCCCCGGCGCGGAGTGTCGGGTTGACTTTTCCCCGGCGCGGAGTGTCGTGGGTTGACTTTTCCCCGGCGCGGAGTGTCGCTGATCGACTTTTCCCCGGCGCGGAGTGTCGTGGGTTGACTTTTCCCCGGCACGGAGTGTCGCTGATCGACTTTTCCCCGGTGCGGAGTGTCGTGGGTTGACTTTTCCCCGGCACGGAGTGTCGCTGATCGAATTTTCCCCGGCGCGGAGTGTCGTGGGTTGACTTTTCCCCGGCACGGAGTGTCGCTGATCGACTTTTCCCCGGCGCGGAGTGTCGTGGGTTGACTTTTCCCCGGTACGGAGTGTCGCTGATCGACTTTTCCCCGGCGCGGAGTGTCGCTGATGGACTTTTCCCCGGCGCGAAGTGTCGTGGGTTGACTTTTCCCCGTCACGGAGTGTCGCTGATCGACTTTTCCCCGGCGCGAAGTGTCGTGGGTTGACTTTTCCCCGGCACGGAGTGTCGCTGATCGACTTTTCCGAGGTGGAGCATAATTCCGGCAGGGAAGGTAGATATCCCGAGATGAAGCATGATTTCGACACGGGGTAAATTCTGGAACGGAGCATGATTTCGCCACAGAGGTTGTTGGTTTGATTTGACTTGGGTTGACATCAGCATCGCTACACTGGAATATGGTACCAGGAGTGAATCATCATCTGTCATGAGAGAATTTTGGGATTGGTATTTTTGTCGGCATCTGCATTGCTGCACTGGAATAATGCCAGGAGCAACTCATCATTTGCCCCGGGAGGATTTGGATTTGGTTTTTTTTTCGTTTGGCATCTGCATTGCTGCACTGGAATAATGCCAGGAGCAACTCATCATGTGCCCCGGGAGGATTTGAATTTGGTTTTTTTTTCGTTTGGCATCAGTATCGCTACACTGGAATATGGTACCAGGAGCGAATCATCATTTGCACCGAGAGGATTTGGGAATTGGTGGCTTAGGAGACAGGTTTAGATCCCTATCACCTAAGGCGTTTCAATTTTATGGGCCGTGAGGGTCCCATAAAAGCATTTTCTCCCTACGGGTCGTAAGGATCCCGCAGGTGTATTTTCTCCTTAGGAGTCGTGGGGACTCCTAAGTGTGTTGCTCCTTTGTGAGTCGTAGGGATCTCACGCGGGAATTTTCTCCTCACAAAATCGAGAGGACTTTGCGAGTGCATTTCATTTCTTTTTTTTTTTTTTACGAGTTTGCGCCCTTTCGGGTTTTCACAAACTCGCCGGCAGTCCTGCTGTTTTTACTCACAGAGCCCTTTCGGGTTTTCATCCGTGCCCATTTTGCTTGTGGACATACCATTCTTCTTTTTTTTTCTTTCTTTTTTTTTGGAGAGATCGGGATTGTTTTACCCCCGTGGATTGTATACGGTTTTGCAGGATGTATGATCCAGACCGTAGGGCCAGAAACATTTCAGGACTTTGTTGGCGTCTGCATCGCTGCACTGGAATATGGTACCAGGAGAGACTCATCATTCGCCGTTGGGGTATGGGATTTGGAATTTGGTTGGCGTCTGCATCGCTGCACTGGAATATGGTACCAGGAGCGACTCATCATTCGCCACTTGGGGATTGGGGAGCGATGGCTTAGGAGACAGGCTTGGATCCCTATCACCTAAGACTTTTCAATTTTATGGGCCGTGAGGGTCCCATAAAAGCATTTTCTCCCTACGAGTCGTAAGGATCCCGCAGGTGTATTTTCTCCTTAAGAGTCGTGAGGACTCCTAAGTGTGTTTTTCCTTGGTGAGTCGTAAGGATCTCACGAAGGTTTGTTCTCTTCATGCATCGTGAGGACACATGAGTGGGTCTTTCCAATGAAGCATAATTCCAAAGGCGGAGACCAGCCGCGTAACTGGTGGTTGCGGTGGGGCATGAGTATACTGAGAATTATTTGAGCCCGTGGATTGTATACGGTAGTCAATTTGGGGACTGGCCGTAGGGCTGAAAGAATTTTGGGAAATTGGATTTTTGGTTGGCGTCTGCATCGCTACACTGGAATATGGTATCGGGAGCGACTCATCATTCGCCATTGTTTTTTTTTTTTTTGGGTTTTTTTTTACCGCGATTGCTCTATCATTTCAACTTTTCTTATCACGAAGGTCGCGATTGCCCTATCATTTCGGCTATTTATTCGCGGTTGCCCCATCATTTCGGCTTTATTTTCATTTTCATTTTTACTCGCTGATTTTTATTGCGAGTTGCCCCATCATTTCGGCTTTTCTTTATTTTTCTTTTATTTACACATTTTTTTATTTACATTTTTTTTTGCATTCCCAGTTTAACGACTTAGAGGTCGATTGTTCCCAGTTTAATGACGTGGTGGTCAATTGTTCCCAGTTTAATGACGTGGTGGTCCTTTTTGCTTATCCCAGCTCCTTGAACTTTGATCTTGGCGGAGCTGTGTTGATGACCTAGCTCTGTGGCTTGCCGATACATCCGAGGATTGTGAGGTTTTTCCAAGCTTATATTGGTCCTCTGCCCAATCTTTGAAAATATAGCAGTCTTCGATGGTATGACCCACCACTCTATGATATGGGCAGTATATGGGATTGCCGGTCATGTTCATTTCCTGTGGCCTCTTTGGAACAGGCAGTTGCAGGCCATTGTTCAAGGCGTCCACGAATATTTTGCGGACTTCATCCCTCCTGAAGGAGTATACCTTCTTCTTTCTCTCCATTGGAGTAGGTGCCTTTGCTGATGCTGGTCCTCGAGGCACATGTCTGGGAGGATTAGGTTCCCGAAAGGCTTCGGTCTCTATTTGCATGAAATCGGCGATCGTAGCTTGACTGTTTGCTAACACGCCTTTAGACAGTTCTATCTCTCCCATCCTGTATTGCCTTTCGACCCAATCTTTGAAGACGAAGCAGTCCTCAATGGCATGACCTATCACCCTGTGATAGGGGCAATATTTTGGGTCGTCGGTCATATTCTCTTCTTGCGGTCTCTTTGATTCTGGCAGTTGTAGACCGTTTCTTAGGGCGTCCCTGAATATCTTATGGACCTTTTCCCTCTTGAAGGAATAGACCTTCTCCAGCTTCTCTTTTAGAGGCGATTCCCCCCCGGCGTATGTATCGGAAGGACTGGAGGCTGATTGCGGCCGTTTTTCGCGAAGGCGCTCCGCTTTTAGGTTGGAAGGGATATCAGTTGGCTGCCCCCGGGTATCAATCCCTGGCTCATGAGCCAAAATTTGACTCTGTTGTAATTGCAATCGGGCGACTTGGGTCGCGAGATCTGCCACGACGTTTGCCAGCTCGTCGACTTTGGAATAGACCTCGGCCATCTTCTCATCCCTGTCCTGAAATTGCCTTTGAAGCCATTGGAATAATGCTTGCTCTGTAGTTCCGGCTATGACAACCGGGTAATCTTTATTGCCTGAGCCCCATTCCGTAGGAACCACGGGCTCCTCTGGCTTATCGGCCTGAGCGGGCTCTTCATCATTTAGATCGAGCCGATGCTGGGTAGCGTCAACCATATCATCACCATGGCTGTGAAGAAGAGGAAGGTTCGTTTCTTCATATCCGGCCATGTAGACGGTGTGGATAACACATTCAGCCATTCTTTCATTACTGGCAGCTGGTTTCGCGGAGCGGTCCGGGCTTTGGAAATTCATAAGTTTAGACATGGCCAGAGCCCTAGCCCTTTTGTTGGCTCTATATCTAAGCCGCTTCTGCCTCAGCTTCTCGATTTTGAAGGCTTGGCGGGCATCCGCTACCCAGGAAGCCATTGTGAGTTGATCAGCGGGGAGCTTAGAGAAGACACCCGATCGAGCATTTGTCAGGGGCGCCGCTGGAGCTTGCTCAGGACGCGTTGTAGCTTTATTGGTGTTGATGGCCTTGCCCCCAGCTGGGGCCAAGGAAAATCGTTCAGACACCGACTTGCGTTTGGGTTTGGGCGCCCTTGAGATCACCACATTTGGTCTCCTGCCTTTCGAGACCGGTTTGTCTGCCACCGGGGCTTGAGGAGCTGGGATGGCGCCAACTGGCATGAATAGAATAGAGCCGAATGGTAGCAGCGGCTCCTCCCATTGTCGCCCGAAACTGGCCGGGAGGACCGTCCTGGAGTCTATCTTCATTGTGTAGGAGACGGGAGCTGAGTTCATCTTCGGAGACATTGTTGAAAGGTGATCGCTTGAAAATCCTGCATGAAAAAAAAGCATTATTTTTAGTATAAATATAGGTACGTATATTGATTGAGTTCGCATGAACGCTTAACCCGAAATATGGGAGGAGAGATTGGTCCCACCGGGCGTGCCAGAATCTGTAGGGTGTTTTTCGTCACCCCAGTGAGATGGGAATACGCGCGTGCTTGTCAGGCGTATACTACAGATTCCCCCTGCCTAGGGTAGGCGGGGGTTTAATGATTGTGGGGATCCGAATCTCCGGCAGCCGCGGACTAAGCTGCCGTTAATTACCCCTCGCCTTTGGGGCGGGGGAACCTCCGATTAACGGGTTAAACTGGTCATGCGAACTCAATGTGCAGTGTACGTGTGTTTTGTTTTGAAAGGGGGGGTTTGGATATATCGGGAGCCACGCAGAGTTTTTACGGGGGTCCCGCTACCCGGATAGCGGGCTGGGGGTCAAGGGGGCTAGCAGCCCCCTTGCGGGGTTCGGGGCAGCGCCTTGGCCCGAAAATTTTTTGGAGGAGGAGAATGTTGCGGAGTATGTGTATGTGTACATTTGTATACAAATGTATATATATACACATATATATAAATAAAGGGGAAAAGGCATCCAAAGGATGCGTGGGGCAGCACCTTGGGCGCTGTGCGCGTAGGTGCTGTGCGCTCAGGCGCAAGCGCGCCACGTGTCGGCACGTGGGCGCTGCGCGCAGGTGCGCATGCGCGCACGCGCCATGTGTCGGCACGCGGGCGCTTTGCGCACTTGCGCAAGCACGCAGGTGCGCATGCGCGCGCGCGCCACGTGTCGGCACGCGGGCGCTTTGCGCACTTGCGCAAGCGCGCAGGTGCGCAAGCAAGCGCGCTTGCCACGTGTCGGCACGCGGGCGCTTTGCGCACTTGCGCAAGCGCGCAGGTGCGCAAACGCGCGCGCGCGCCACGTGTCGGCACGCGGGCGCTTTGCGCACGTGCGCAAGCGCGCAGGTGCGCAAGCGCGCGCGCCACGTGTCGTCACGCGGGCGCTTTGCGCACTTGCGCTGCGCGCTGGAGAGGACAAGAAGCTTTTAGCCTGAAAAAAGATTTCTCAAAGAGAAATCAGAGAGGAGTCGGGCTCCTGAATGTGTTCTGGGTTTAATGGGAGTGGTTCTTCTTCTTCCTCCTGTTGCTTGCTGGATCTTGAAGATCAAGAGATGTGAAATCTCAAAATCTCTCCTTTTTAAGATCTGATGACAGATCCAAGTTCCGCTTTGTGGGTTTTGTAGTGGAAAACTATTTAGTTTTGAAAAGGAAGAGTAAAACTCTTGATTTAATTCAAAAGAAAGAGGAAGGTTTTTGGAACCTTGGAGAAGGAGCAGGAGGCACAAAGAACCCTAGTTTTTTGGGGGAATGAAAAGTGTTACTTTATTCATCATCATGTTGCCTTTTATAGGCTTACATATTTGCATATAGCCCCTTGGGCTTTACAAAATGGCATTTTTCCTATTCCATGGCTCATGTGCCATTACATTTTTGCACATAAGCCATGGGCTTACAAAATATTGGCTTTATGCCCATTTTACATACATTCATGTATAAAAAATTACATAATAATTATTTATTACATGATTTTGTCGTTGCCATGGGGAGGCTGTCCGTGGGCTTGACTTGGGCATGGGTCCGCTTGACCTGGGCTTGGGCCCACCTAGCTTGGGGGTTGACCTTGACTTTGACTCGGTCAACCGGGGTGTAAATTTTTACCCCAACAGATCTGTTGCCTAAGACTTTTCAATTTTATGAGCCGTGAGGGGGTCATAAAGACTTTTCTCCCTACGAGTCGAGCGGATCTCGTAGGTGTATTTTCTCCTCAGGAATCGTGAGGATTTCTAAGTGTGCTTTTTTCTTAAGAGTCGTAAGGATCTCACAAGAGAATTTTCCCGCTTATAAGTTGAGAGGACTCGTAAGTGGTTGTTTCCCTCCTCGTCGATGTTTGACTTCGGAGAGTGAGGACCGTGGATAGTCCATGTTGACCTCCTTGCAGGACAGTGATGGTTTGGGGGACAGGGTTAGGATCTGCCACCCAAGACTTTTCAACTTTATGAGCCGTGAGGGTCTTACAAAGACTTTTCTCCCTACGAGTCGAGAGGATCTCGTAGGTGTCTTTTCTCCTTAGGAGTCGTGAGGACTCCTAAGTGCGTTTTCTCCTGAGAATCGTAAGGATCCTACAAGAGAATTTTCTTTATGCCAAGGGACACTAATTTCCCCACAAGTTGCGATGAATCAAGAGATTCTCGCAAAGACACTGATTTCCTTGCGGGTCGAAACGAATCGAGAGGTTCTCGCCGAGGACGCTGATTTCCCTGAATCGAGATAAGAAGCGATGGCTTAGGAAACAGGTTCAGATCTGCTGCCTAAGACTTTTCAACTTTATGAGCCGTGAGGGTCTCATAAAGATTTTTTCCTCCCTACGAGTCGAGAGGATCTCGTAGGTGTATTTTCTCCTTAGGAATCGTGAGGATTCCTAAGTGTGTTTTCTTTTGAGAGTCGTAAGGATCTCACAAGAGAATTTTCTTCCTTACAAGTCGAGAGGCCTCGTAAGTGATTGATGAGTTGACCTACTCCCGAGTCAAAGCATTGCTTCAACAGGGAGGTCAAGGGTTGACTTTGGGTTGTCTGTGCACCGCCGAGTCATGAAACTGGGAACTTTGTCGCGGCTCCGCTTTGCTAACGTCGTATATTCCTGCAGAGACACTGATTTCTCTGAGGGTCGGCGCGAATCGAGATGCTCTCGTCAAGGACACTGATTTCCCTGAATCGAGATTTTTGCCAAGGACACGGATTTCCTCGGAGTTGAGACGAATCAAGGTATTCCTGCAAAGAAAATGATTTCCTTGCGGGTCGACACGAATCGAGATGCTCTCGTCAAGGACGCTGATTTCCCTGAATTGAGATATTGAGCCAAGGACACTGATTTCCCTGGAGTTGAGACGAATCGATGTATTCCTACAAAGACGCTGATTTCTCTGCGGGTCGACGCGAATCGAGATATTCCTGCAAAGACACTGATTTCTCTACGGGTCGACGCGAATCGAGATGCTCTCGTCAAGGACGTTGATTTCCCTGAATCGAGGTATTTGCCAAGGACACTGATTTCCCTAGGGGTTGAAACGAATCGAGGTATTTCTGCAAAGACACAGATTTTCTCTGTGGGTCGACACGAATCGAGATGCTCTCGTCAAGGACGCTGATTTCTCTGAATCGAGGTATTTCCAAGGACACCGATTTTCTCGGAGTCGAAACGAATCGAGGTATTCCTGCAAAGACACTGATTTCTCTGCGGGTCGACGCGAATCGAGATGCTCTCGTCAAGGACACCGATTTCCCTAAATCGAGGTATTGTCAAGGACACTGATTTTCTCAGAGTTGAGATGAATCGAGATATTCCTGCAAAGACACTGATTTCTCTGCGGGTCGACGCGAATCGAGATGCTCTCGTCAAGGTCACTGATTTCCCTGAATCGAGGTATTGCCAAGGACACTGATTTCCTCGGAGTTGAGATGAATCGAGATATTCCTGCAAAGACACTGATTTCTCTGCGGGTCGACGCGAATCGAGATGCTCTCGTCAAGGACACTGATTTCCCTGAATCGAGGTATTGTCAAGGACGCTGATTTCCTCGGAATTGAGACGAATCGAGATATTCCCGCAAAGACATTGATTTCTCTGCGGGTCGATGCGAATCGTGATGCTCTCGTCAACAATGCTGATTTCCCTGAATCGAGGTTTTGGACAAGGACACTGATTTCCTCGGAGTTGAAACGAATCGAGCTATTCCTGCAAAGACACTGATTTCCTTGCGGGTCGACGCGAATCGAGATGCTCTCGTCAAGGACCCTGATTTCCCTGAATCGAGGTGTTTACCAAGGACACTGATTTCCTCGGAGTTGAGACGAATCGAGGTATTCCTGCAAAGACACCAATTTCTTTGCGGGTCAACGCGAATCGAGATGCTCTCGTCAAGGACGCTGATTTCCCTGAATCGAGATATTTGCCAAGGACACTGATTTCCTCGGAGTTGATACGAATCGAGGTACTCCTGCAAAGACACTGATTTCTCTACGGGTCGACGCGAATCGAGATACTCTCGTCAAGGACACTGATTTCCCTACATCGAGGTATTGCCAAGGACACTGATTTCCTCGGAGTTGAGACGAATCGAGATATTCCTGTAAAGACATTGATTTCTCTGCTGGTCGACGCGAATCGAGATGCTCTCGTCAAGGACGCTGATTTCCCTAAATCAGCATCCGACTGGAGGGAGGAAGAACGCCGGTGTTGATCTTTAAGTTGTCAATATTGACGTCGAGACCCTGAAGCTATGGATCTTCCTTCGCTTCCTTTGTTGACATTGTGTCTGCAATATTGCGATGAATGTCGAGATCGTCTCTAGGTTATCTATGAACCGTCGAGACTTGGCTTCACTTCGATGAAGCCTGGTAGGACGATATGGTTCCTTTCTTTGTTTGTGCCCCTGGATTGTATACAGAGATCGATGTGATCTCACCTGTAGGGCTAAAAGTTTCATTTTATATATTTTTCTTTCCGCGATGCTCTATCATTTCAGCTTTTTGTATCGCGAAAGTCGCGATTGCCTAATCATTTTGGCTAATTTTCGCGGTGCCCAATCATTTCGGCTATTTGTTTTATTTACTCACTGCTTTTTATTACGAGTTGCCCAACCATTTTGGCTTTTTTGTATGCATATATTTTTACTTGCTGATTTCGTTGCAAGTTACCCCATCATTTCGGCTATTTCATATGCATTTTTGGCTCGTTGACTTTTCGCCACGAGTATGGAACTTGGAATCTGGTACCAATCTTAGCATTAGTATCGCTGTGACTGGAATATTGCCAGGAGCGAATCATCATTTGCCATGAAAGGACTTGGAATTTGATACCGATTTAGGCATCAGCATCGCTACAACTGGGATATTGCCAGGAGAGAATCATCATTTGCCTCTATCGATGTCGAACAAAAATGGCTTAGCAAACAGGGTTAGCATCCCGTCGACTAAGGCTTTTGACTTCATGAGCCGTAAGGGTCTCATAAAGGTGTTTCTCCCTACGAGTCATGAGGATCTCGTAGGTGCGTTTTCTCCTTAGGAATCGTGTGGATTCCTAAGTGTGTGATCTTACAAGAGTGTTTTCTCCTTGCAAGTCGAGAGGATCTACAAGTGTTTGTTCACCGTGTGAGCACATCCCTAGTCACTGGTGGGGCTCTGTTAGGGAAATGTTCATTCGTGCCCGTGGATTGTATACAGGGGTCAATATTGAACCGCTTGTAGGGAAATACTGGAGGTTGTGATGGCTTAAGAACATGTTCAGATCCCTGTAATTTAAGACTTTTGAACCCTGTGATCCGTGAGGGTCTCAAAGGGGAATTCTCCTTACGAGTCGTGAGCATCTCGTAAGTGTAATTTCTCCTTAGGAATCGTGAGGATTCCTAAGTGTGTTGCTCCCTTGTGAGTCGTAAGGATCTCACGCAGGTATTTTATCCTCACAAGGTCGAAAGGACCTTGCAAGTGTCTTTTAACGAGATTGCGCCCTTTCAGGTTTTCATAAAACTCGTCGGTATCCCTGCTGTTTATACTCACGGAGCCCTTTCGGGTTTTCATCCGTGCCTATCTCACTTATGGACATACCGTTTTTTTACCACGTCATTCTGAGAACGCCGCAGGTTTGTATTAGTTTAACGACGTTTCGGTCATTTGTTCATAGGTCCGAGATTTTTCGGGCAACGTACGATTACGCAGCTATATTTTCTTGCAAATCTTCGCATCTTTTGTGTCGGAGGTGGATTCCTTGAAGAGAGGGCTGAGGGCGATTTCTTTGTCAGAGTCGCTTCCAAAGGTAATAACTCGCGATTCCTTGGTGTCGACTATGTGACAGTTGCCAGCAGCTCTTTTGCGCTCATCTGTCGTGCTTTTCTGTTCCCGACGAGTCTTGCGCTTCACTCGTTGAACGCGTTGTCGGTGGACAACATATCCCTGCCACCAGTTTTTAAAGGTTATGCACTCCTCGGTAGGGTGTGCAATCCTCTGATGGTATAAGCAGAAGTTAGGATATATGTCCGCTTCATCAAGATGTATACTACCAGGAGAATTTCTTCTGAAAGAGGGCAATTTCATTCCTATTGAAAAGGCTCTAGCGAATCGTTTCCTTACTTTAAGCTTGCTTTTGCTGACGATAGAGATGCTTCGATCCGGTTGGGGTGCCTCGACCTTTTTATTTAGTCGTCGGCGTTTGGCTTTTTCGAATATAGCCAGTCCGTGCTCTCGATTAGCTTTGCTTTTCTGACAGGCTTCGTTCAGTAGCAAGTCGATCATCTCGTCAGACGGTTCCAAGGGTTTTGGCTTCGATCCTGCCCTCAGCTCTTTTATGCTGTCTTCAATCGCCGAGTGAGATTCTTCGTTAGTTAACGCCGAATGAGAGATCATATGGCAACTTGCCACATAGTCCTCAGATTCTTCTGAAAAATCATCCCCGTCGTTATTGTCGTTATCTCCGCTCTCAAGGATATTGTTGAGAAAGTCTTGGAGTGTGACCGGGGTTCGCGCTTTCTAGTTATATTCTTCCAGCGCATCGATATGTTTTTGCAGGTCCGTGCGCTTGTTACCAGGCTTCACGGGCTTTTTGGTCTTCTTCTTCTTCTTCGAAGATTTTGACGGCTGGGTGTGAGCGCTTTGACTACCACCACCAATTTTTGGAGTTGGGCACGGCTTCAGCATTCCCTCAATGGCCTCGGGCTCTAGCGTACTTTTCCACCTGATGGCCGGGCATGTATGAAGATCCTTCAGCATTCTTTTCGTCTTGGCTGAAAGAGCGACCTCCCATGGAGCTTTTTCAATAAAAGAGCACGATGCCCCCGGTGTGTCCACCCTTTTAAGAGTGTGCTGTTGTGGCGGATTCACCTTCCAGCTTTCGGATAGCGCGAACTTGCCATATTGGTATTGATCTTCAACCCAGTTTTTGAATACGTAGCAGTCTTCGATCGGATGACCCAATACTCGGTGGTAGGGGCAGTAATTAGGATCGTTGACGTCGTTCGGTCGCGTTGGGTGTCTCGACTCCGGTAGAGTGATGAGCCCATTGCGCACTGCCAGTTCAAACAGTTTTCTTGTTTTATCCCGAGAAAACGAGTAAGGACGTCTCAACTTCTCATCGAAGGATTGCCGCTTGTTGTTTTGGCGAACAACCGGTCTCGGGCCACTCGGTTGTTGTTGAGCGTTGGTGACGAAGGTTGCTTTCTCTTTGCCCTTTTCATTCCAAGGCTCCGTCTTTGAAAAGGAAGGCCTATGACCCATCTGGTCCATTTGGGCCAGCTTGTCAATCAAGGCCTGAAAGGTGGTCGGCTTGAAGAACATCATGAATTGGGATATGGTCGCTTGAGGGTCAAGAGTACCCACGAACATGCCTACCACAGGCGCTTCTTCGATGCGCTGCTCGCACTTCGACCATAGATTCCACCACCGTATTACATACTGGACCCATGTTTCTCCAGGCTTGACTCTGCCATTGATCAATGCCGTGATTGGGGTGCGTTCACTAACAATCGCGAAATGCTGGGTGAATAGCAACTTCATCTCTGCGAATGTCTTGACAGAGTCATTTGGAAGTTCGGAATACGACTCGAATGCCGTCTCCGACAAACTGCCAACAAACTGGCGGAGCAGTACCTTATCGTCACCTCCAGTGTTGCCGCATAAGGCTCTGAATTGAGCGACGTGCTGATGCGGATTTCCTGTCCCCTTATATACGTGGAATTTGGGGATCGTGTATCCCAGCGGGTACTTTATTTGGTCATACCAACCTGGATAGGGTCGTCCAGTTTTAACAATTTGCCCAGCCGCTTTATTCGCCTGGTGAGCTCGTATCTGCTGAGCGATGTAATCATCCAGGGCAGCTTTGGAGATTGTCTCTTCCTTGGCTGTTGACAGAGCCGGCAGAGGATTTGATGTCTCTCCTCTATCATTTTCAATTATTACTGGAGGATCTTCGGCTGGAGGGTCCGGCTGGATCATCATGCCCACCATATCTTAGAACAGAAGGGACATTTGTTTTATATTGGTCGCTTGTTCCGCGGCCTCTTTGTCCTTCTTCTCAAGCATTCTTTGAAGGAATTCAGTATTAGTTTCCTGCTCACGGCGCTGCTCCGAGGATATCTCCGGGCTTGCTTTTGGTCCCGTAAGTGCGGCCATAGCTGTTAGCATTTCTTAGAGCTTTTGTTGTTGTTGCTCTTGAGCCTTAGTCACTGATCGCGTAAGCGGTCGATGACCTGTAGAGATACGGCTATCCTCTTTTCCGGATGCCATATAGACGGTATGCACCACCATGCCCCCAGACTTAGAGCGTTTACGTTCAGTGGTCTTGCGATTAGTCGCAGACTCAGGGATCTTTTTTGGCCTTCTCCTCTTATGAGCGGTCGAAGTCGAGGGGTCGTTGCAGTAGGCATCCAAGTAGCTGTCGCTTTCTGTGGCTTGACAGGGTGGTTCTCTTCTTGCCAAACCTTCATCTTTTTCTGTCGGCGGGGATAGTCTTGATCTATCACGGAGTCCTGGACCTGTCGCCAAACTTTATAAATTTTAGAGGACAGCTGCTGAGGGGGCTGCTCCGGCTTCGCCTTTGTAACGTTCTCCATTGGTGGAGGAGATCTTTTCAGCACAACAGTCGGAGAGTTCTTGCGCACCCTCCTTAGTGGTTCAAAGCTGTTCCCAGTTAGAACAGCAGCATCAATTTCCACCGTTGGAGCTGATGGGGTAAGTCCGGAAGGAGAATTGCCCCCAGCTTTCCTCACTCGGCGTCAGTGGCGACGTCGAGCATGTCGTGCGGCCGGGATTACCTCCGCTGTTGGATCAGCTTTTCCATGCCTCCTGTTCTGATGAGAGTTTGTTGTTGGCGTCAGTCTGTCAGAGACAGATGCTCACTGAGAGGGAACGGCCAAGCTTGAGAAGGCCGATTATCGTGCAGGGGAAATGGTCTTGGTTACTTCATGTGGAGTGGGAGCTGAAACGGCCAGTCTTGTGAAGACCGACCCCTTAGCCGGAGAAGCCGTCTTGGTGACTTCAGGAGTATGAATAGCTATCCGCTTCGGGATAACGCCTTCTGGTATTGCGGGCTTCTTCATGGGCCCGTTGGAGCTTTGGCCCAGTTTATTGAAAACTGAGGCACTGGATTTGGGCAACCCGTTGAGAGGGGCCTCAGTAGTTACAAGCTGATCAAAGACCGACTTCTTCGAAACTTCATGCAGTGGTTCAGGGGCGTTGAAGTTCATCCGTGGGAGCATGGTCCCGAAGAATAGCCCAGTGGTGGCTTGAGTTACCTACTCCACTGGCATTGTGAAAAAGGAGGCCGCTTGGGGCCCGTAGGTTACACCTCCAGATGAGGCGGAACGGGAGTTGCAGTTGCAGCTGGAGCAGTTAAAGGCCATTGATGTTCTTTTTTCTGCACGAGAGCAAACCCAAATCTTAGTATCTCGAACCCAAGGGCAACCATATTAAACCGCGATTCGTTCGCGAACACGACACACGAAGTATGGAGTGGAAAGAGGAAGAGGTCCCATCGGGCGTGCCAGAATCCGTTCTCCGCCGAATACAGATACGCGACTGCGTAGGTTCGGCTTGCCTGAATTTTGGGGCAGATGCTAATTGGTGCTATCCGTCCACCTCTCCGAAGATGCCAAGTTGATTTATGGCACCATGTATCGGAGGTTTAAACGGCAGCGGCCGATATAGCAGACTTCGTCAGATTCCCCCTCGTTGAGGGGTTTTTTGATTGTAGGGACGCTCTTCCCTGCAAGCGCAAGCCCCTGCAGTTAATTATGCTACCGCATCGCGATAACCACTTTCTCCTTCTCCAGATGGTCATTTCGTGTTGTGTGTGTTTGTTTTGTTTTTGGTTGCCCGTGGATTGTATACGGAGACTAATTTATGTTGTCGCCCGTAGGGCGTGGATTAGTCCAAATCCGTATCTTCTTATATTTGGGTGTGGGGTTGGGTTTAAGGATACGTGAGTCTCATTTGAGAATAAGATCAACGTAAACGTTTATTAAGGATACGCTAGTCTAATTTTAGACTAAGATCAACTTAACAGTTTGTTAAGGACACGTTAGTCTAATTTTAGAATAAGGTCAACTTAACCATTTGTTAAGAATACGTTAGTCTAATTATAGATTAAGATCAACTTAACAGAATCATTTAGATCCAACAAAAGAGCATTTGGGCTTTATTGTTTTAGTTTAGGGACTTTGCGGTCAAAGGTTAAGGACATCATAGTCCATGGGCTTAAGGACCCCACAGTCCGAGGTTAAGGACATCATAGTCCATGGGCTTAAGGACCCCACAGTCCGAGTTTAAGGACATCATAGTCCATGGGCTTAAGGACCCCACAGTCCGAGTTTAAGAACATCATAGTCCATGGGTTTAAAGGGACCCCACAGTCCAGAATGATTGGTTATCGGGACCCGTCACCTCTTTGAAGACTTTGAAGGATTACAACGACAAATCTCACAGGAGTGAAGAGATGTACCCTTGAACCAAAGTTGATTGGGAAATCTATAATTGGATTGATTTAAGGATCGTTAATCTCGTTTGAGACTAAAATCAACTTAAACGTTTGTTAAGGATACGTTAGTCTAATTTTAGACTAAGATCTACTTAACGGGTCATTTAGATCTAATAAAAGAGCATTTGGGCTCTGTTGCGGTCCAAGTTCAGATACAAGCATGAGTTTGGAAATGCACCAAATAGTTATTGGTCATCGGGACCCACCACCTCTCTGAAGACGTTGAAGAATTACAACAACATGTATCAGAGGTGTGAAGATATGTACCCTTGAACCAAAGTTAATTGAAAGGGTTCTGGGAATTATTTTGAATGTCATATGAGATGACCAATTTTGGAAGACAAAAGTATGTTTGAGGTTCAGTCAAAAGGGGAATCTTTCCTCTGGAAGACTTAGCTAGTTTAAGCTAAGATTAGCTTGGATATAGTGTTAAACACTAGAGTAAACTCAGCTATCATGTGTTCGCACGTGATGCGCTCAGAATAGTGTTAAACACTAGGGATACAGCGCCCAAAATAGTGTTAAACACTAAAAAAAGGAAGCGCTCACGTGGGGTCACATGAGGCGTTTGAGTGTTGGGCCTAAACTTTCCTTATCTTATTTTCAGAATATTTAAATAAGTGTTAAACACTTTTAGTCTTCACGGCCATCACGTGTGGGCACGTAATGGGTATCCATGCACTGGATATTGAAAGGATTTGCTAGGGGTCACGTGAGGGCGCCCATGCATTGGATTTTAATCCTTCAGTTCTTTCCATCTTCTCTTTTTTAAAGAGGTGTTTGTCAGGGGTCACGTGGGGACACGTGAGAGCGCCCAAAGCCTGTTCTGCCTTTATTTTGAGAAGTTTGTTCAAGGATCATGTGGGAGCACGTGAGGCATTACCTCCAAACTTTTTCCTTTCTCATCTTGAGGAGTCTATTTAAGGGTCACATAGAGACACGTGAGCATGTCTTATTCTTTCTTTTTTACTCATTGAGGATAAGGGTCACGTGTTACCACTTGACCAGATTGAGTACTGATCTCTTTACGTGTATGGAGAGTTAAATCCCTTATTTAAGAATTAAATTCTTTTATAGGGTTAAACCCTAATTTTGTTTTGAGGAATTAAATTCCTATGTATATGGAAGGATTAAATTCTTTAAACTTAACTCTCCCTCTAAATTTTGGATCTGCATAGCAGAATCTCCCCGATGAGAATTCAATTCTCAACTTGTGGGGAGATCTGTTTCTGCAGATTTTCAACCATGAAGAAGAACTAAATTCTTGTTTTAAGGGTTAAACCTGTTTCTGTTGGAGGAATTAAATTCCTAAGTATCTGGGGGAATTAAATTCCTTAAACTCAGATTCTCCCTCTAAGTTTTGGATCTGCATGGCAGAATCTCCCCGATGAGAATTAAATTCTCAACTTGTGGGGAGATCTACTTCTGCAGATCTTCAACCGAAGGAAGAACTAAGTTCTTATTCAGAATAGTTAAACTCTTAAATTGAGAATTAAATTCTCTTTTATTTTGTGAGAGCTTGTAGAATGAACTTCTTCTTTTTCTTCTCACCTAGAGTTTTTTTCTCTGAAGAGATCTTCTTTTCTCTCTTGAGAATTAAATTCTCCTCTCTTTTTTCTCTCTATTGTTGTGTATCTTTTTTCTTCCCTCTTGGCTTTTATTTAAAGGAGATAGAAAAAAATCAGTTTGTTTAGTAAATCTTTCATTGAAACTTTTTAATTGATTTTGTAACCAACATGATCTTTTAGATCACTCAGTGAATTTTATTCACAATTGGATTTTTAATCCAAAAGATTTTTTATCTGTTATTCCTGGAAAATTTCAGGGAAATCTTTCCTTATATAGAATGTTTCCATAAATTGGTGATTTTTAATAACCATTGGATTTTTAATCCAACGGCGCTCCACTTTACAGAGCACAATCTTTTTGTTTGGAAAGATCTAAGGAAATATTTTTTCAACTAGGGTTTTTGATTTCCCTTAATTAGAATTTAATTCTATTAGTTCAGAAGGTTTAAAAGCCTATCACGTGTTAGCACGTGACCCCACTGATTGACCAATTAATTAGAATTTAATTCTATTGGTTTAGAGGGCTCAGGAACCCATCACGTGTTGGCACGTGACCCCACTGATTAATTATTTAATTAGAATTTAATTCTCTTGTTTCAGAGGGTTTAAGAGCTTATCACGTGTTGGCACGTGACCCCACTGATTAATTATTTCCAATTATTTATTTTATTCAGTATCTACAGACTTTGCCTGTAAATGGTCACGTGTCTGCACGTGATGCCCGGTCACGTATGGGCACGTGATGCCCGGTCACGTGTGGGTACGTGATACCTCATAACTTTTGATCCCAGATGAATTATGAGGCCCATAATATATCAAATCGAAGGCTTTTTCGAGACGCTTTCGATACCATCAGAATTTAGCCGTTTCACATTCGGAAGTTTGTCAAAATACAGCCCGGAAAATACTGGTTCACATTTTTTTTAAATGTATCGCTGCCATTTGATACCTTGGGCTCTTTTGCGCAGAATTTTTTTTTTTTGGCGGGAACACTCACCAAGAGGCTGCCGGGCAGCAACCTTGCTCGGTCCATCCATGGCTGGTAATTCACTACTCACCGACGCCAAGGATCAAAGCCCTCATCAAGTGGCCACCGAGCAGCTACCCTGCTCGGTCCATCCTTGGCTGGTAATCTCTTACTCTACGACGCCAAGGATCAAAACCCTTATCAAGAGGCCACCGAGCAGCTACCCTACTCGTTCCATCCTTGGCTGGTAATCTCTTACCCCACGATGCCAAGGATCAAAGCCCTCATCAAGAGGCCACCGAGCAGCTACCCTGCTCGGTCCATCCTTGGCTGGTAATCTCCTACCCCACGACGCCAAGGATCAAAGCCCTCATCAAGAGGCCACCAAGCAGCTTCACTGCTCAACTTCCTATACGTCTTTACTAAGCGATCTCCACCTCGACTTCGGGGCCATGGAGATGCCGACCTTCCACCGGTCTTTGCACACTTAGCAAACGGTCGAATTCAACTCGACGTGCGATCGCTGGATGAAAAATCGACCCAACATGAAAGCAGTACCGCGCAAATAAAAATGTTTACCACAAACAAAGGGAAAAGGGCATGCAAAGAACACTGCGAAAAGATTTTTATTCATAAAGTCAGAAGTCTTTACAGAGGTATTATACGCTCCCCAGCCTTACAAAATCTCCCAGGGGCTTACAAAATTTTAGCGCAAAAATAAGGAGGCGAGGAGGTTCAGGTCTTGGGTTCGGGGAGAACTTCGATGAGCCGCGCTTCCACCGCAACAACCGAGGTGGCATCTTGAAGGTCGGCGCCTACCGCATGAGCCTCGGCGCCGGTGGCCGGGGCGACCGACTTCTCCCGAACGGTCCCACCAGAGGCCTCTCCCCTTGCAGCGCTTCCGGGGGCATTCCCCTGTGCCTCATCCCCGAGGGGGTACTCACCCCGGAGCTCGCCGTCAGGAAACTCCGGCATTAGGGCCTTGATGGCGTCAAGGGCATCGTGCCAAACGATGGCGGCAGCTCCAGCGAGGTCGGTGTAGTACTGGTCCGACTTCTTATAGATCTCCACCGTCTTCGATGCTCGAAGCTCGGCACGCCTCGTTCCTTCCTTCGCCGCCTCGTTCTCCTTCCAGAGGGTGTTCGCCGTCTTCTTCAGGGTGGCGACAAGCACCCCGGAATCTTCCAACTTAGCCTCGACGGCTCGGGCCGCCTCTCGACACTTGGCGATCTCCCGATCCTCGGCCGCCACCCGGTCTTCGAGGGCGGCGACCCACTCCATCGCCGCTTGCAGCTCCAGCCTTGAGCTCTCCTCCCGCCAGGAGAACTCGCCCGCGGCCTGCATCGCCGGGACAATTTCCTCGTCCTTCATGTTGACGACGAGGGCGACGTGCTGGAGGACCTGAAGAAAACAAGGGGGGTTAAAAAGAAAAGGGGGCACCCAATCTCGCGAACAAAAATACTGAATGAAGATCCGAATGTGGTGCGAACTCTAACCTGCACGGCCTCTTGGGCTATGGCCGCCATTTGGGCCCGGAGGGTCCCCCGAGGGATTCTGCTCCCGGCCAACCTTTCCATCTCCGAGAGCAGGCTGTCGGCGACGGAAAGCCCCGAGGGCATCTCGAAGCGACGCTCCCCTTCATCACCATGATCGGGGAAGCCGGGGTATGAGGCGCCGTCCTATGGAACCTCTTGAGGAGAGACACAGGGGAACCGGTCCCACCTCCCACCTCCAGAGCCCGGGGATCTTGCTCCCGAGCACGTTTTCGGCTCGGCGCTTGGATGGATTCTGGGGCCCGGGGCGCACTCGAGCGCCTGGCTGGGGCGGCCGCCAGTGGAGCCGGAGCTGATGACGAGCGATAAGGGCCGGCACCTCCGGCCTTCTTCCCCTTCTTCTGTTCGACCAGGACTGTCCAAAATTTGCCTAGGTCCATGGGTTCTGCATAAGATGAAAAAACAAAGGAGTCAACAATGCCTGAAAAAGTGGAGGAATATACAAGTTTAGACAGGTCTCCTGAAAACTCCTAACTTACCCGCGAACTGGACGGGGCTTAGCCCACCCCAACTGAGGGCCCGCTCCGACAGCAACACATCAGCCCGGGGGAGGGGCTCCCACTCCGACACCACCACCGCATCGGGATCATTCGACCGCCTCACCCACAGGCAGTTGGCCCTGTGCCACTGGATGGGCACAGGCCAATCCTCACCCTCGGGCGGCCCTACAAACAAAAACTTTTTCTTCCATTCGTGAATGGAAGAAGGTACTACGACGACCCCCGACCCGGCAGCACCTCCTCGGTGTTTTCTAAAAGAGATGTATACTCAGTTCGGCTCGCCTCTGCGAGTGCCGGGATGGTTTTTGTAGCAGAGAGAAGAAATGAGAAGGCTCCGGCTGAAAGGGATTAGATGTAATTTCAACCGGACCAGGAACCCAGGGAGAATCCTCCAAGAGTTCGGCACTAACTGGTCCGGGGCTAACTCAAAACAATTCAACGCCGCACTCACCTCGGGGGAGAAGGGCAGGCGCATCCCGGCCCAAAAGGATTCCAGGTACAAGGCAATCTCCTTGCCCCGTACCTGGTCTGCCCTCTCCCCCTCCTCGGCCAGACGAAGTGAGTAGCCGGGAGGAATGTGGAACGAGTCCGGATGGTGGCGAGCTCATCCGCATACCTCAGTATGGATGACGTGCCAAGAGCATCCATGACTCTGCGCTCTGGGGCCGCCCCCGTCGCACGACCCCGGGAAGCATGACTAACCCTAACTCACTGGGGGGACCCCGACTCAAATGAGGAAGAGGAAGAAGAAGAAGAAGAGGAAGCTACAGAGGACTCCCCAGACTCTTCCCAGACTATTTCTACTGACTCCTCGGTAGAAGACATCTAACCTGATCAAAAGGATGAGTCCTCGGAAGAGAAAACGCAAGGAATCCGGCGTACACATCCTACGGCTGTGGACGAAGAGATTATGATGAGGTATGGACCCTGATGGGGATCCTACCTCTATTTATAGCTGCCGGCATACACATCATACGACTCCGATCGCCTCTCGCCAAGACAGCGCTTCGCAACCAACGGCCGATAACATTCCACCTGTTACACTCATATTGGGCGCGTCCCATCGGGCGCGGGAACGCCTGCGGCCCGTCTCGTCAGCCAACCAGCGCCAGACACGTGGGCTGACGCTTCGACGGACATACGCACAAACCGGCGCTTCCTTTTTAATGCGAGATCTCTCCCCTGATCCGCTGACGTCATCAAGAAAATACGATTAATTGCCCGGGAATACGCACCGACGATATCTTCAAATAAGAGCTCACCCCGGGTGACTGGTCAGATCACTCTCGACCTGACCCAGGAACGGGTCGAGACGAGAGCGGGAGGCTAATGATGATGCTCGATATCGGCGACTCAGCAGATCATGACACGTGGCAGATGACGTGTCCCAGAGCTTACAAGAAAGGATCAAGAATGGTATGTTGGAAGCATACCCGAGCCTGCGACCCGAGGATGTTACCGACCTTCGTTGGCCTACCAGACCACCCCAAGCTCGCCTCCGAGCTATCACAGAATCAAGATGCCTCGGCCTCCTGCTTGGTCCCGAGCCTCCCGCCGAGCAAATCTTCCTCGGTCTCACCGACCGACCCACAGCACCGATCATAGGCGCCTCTGTCACGGCTCTGCGAATCTCGCTAGGCGCGAGATATCCACCGCCCATGATCCCGCATTTCACGCCATCACGATCTCCCATTAACGAGCATATCTCGTCATTAATGGAGAGTCCCGTCTATCACGCGGGCATAACGCCACGGGCGCAACGGCCGACGTGAATCTCACGTCCGCCTGCCCATTTCTGCCACTATATAAACCCCTCCCCCAGACGACTCAGGTAAGTCAATTTTACCCCAATAGGCCATTACTCTGCCAAAATACCCCGTCTAACTTAATCGTCGAAGGGTCCTCGGTGGCACAACCACCCCAGGACTTCCTTGCAGGTATCTCGGCCTCAACCACATAAAACTCATTAAGATCCACACGTTTCAGGAAACAACCCTCCAACTCAATCTCAGCCATCCATTAGTGCTCGCTGCAGATCAACAGAAGGTAACATCTGAAGGAGATTCAGAGATCCATCACTCCCTCTCTCTCTCTCTCTGTGGTTTTTTTGGGGGTGGGGTGGAGGGTTGGAGGTTGGGGAGAGGTTATCAAGCTAAGAAAACATCATCTGAACTTAGGATAGAGGAAGAGATTGGACTCGAGCATTTGGGAAATTCAAGAAAAAGTGGATATTTATTCCAACCCCCATCCCTATGAGAATGTTTGGATGGGTCCCCACCTCTATAAAAGGATTGAATGTTTGAGACAGGAGAAGAGGTGACTGGCTAAAAAAAATATTTATATGGAAAAGGCAAACCATGAAGGCAAGGACATGTGGTAATTAAAAGAAGTAGTAAGTGGGTGCAAAAGAATTATTAGGTTGAGAGGCAACTGACCTGGTCCCCAATTTACATCCATCGCCATTTTGGAATCTTCCACCATGACCATACATCAAGGAGGCTTAATTAAAGAAAAAGGGTGATTGTGCTTTTTCTTTATAGAACAAGGTTTATCACACATGTAAAGTCATTCTCACATAGTCTGTTTATTTACCATGAAGTAGCATGAAAATATCGGAAGTAGATGTACTTTCGATACTTCAAGTATTTGTTTTGATAAGAATTAGCATTTAAAATTATTTCCACATGCTGACGTGGCTCCTGTGTGGAGTCCATACTTAAAGATTTCTCTTTATGGCGATCTTATGCTTGGAAATGGCATGAAACACAAGAAAAGAGAAAGAAAAGTAATATTTTATTCTTAACAATGATCACTTTTAAGTTTCCTCCATTCTCTATCATGCTTTTTTAGATGCAAGTTAGCATAAAATAATTACATTTATTATTTCAATAGAACCATTTTCATAAACAAAACAAACAAAAGAAGCGCAAAAAGTTACTACTTCTATGAACTTATTTTAGAAGTAACTTCAAAACTAATTCCGACACTTCTGATGAATGGTGGAGTATATATATTAACCAAAAAGATTCCAACATTTCCGCATCTGAACAGAACGAATTGAACTTATACCACCCTTCACCATTCAATGGGTATGTTTTTCTGTCCAATCGGCATGATCAGCATTTGCCTCCTAACCAAACTTCAAAAAATCCGCCGATCCTTTCATTGATCGAACCGGGCATTTTAGAAGAAAGTGAGCTATCTATAGCCTAAGATAACCCATGCTTCCTAAAAAAAATATATAAATTAATTACACCATTTCCGATAAGTCTTAATGCATATTCCTCCAGCACGACGATATCTATCATCTTCAGCCTTCTATCAAGTTCGTAATCTACATAAAATATTCAACATTTTCTATTTTAGGGTTTTGGCTAGTAACCATCGTCGTATAACCCCAATAACCCTATTCTGTTTTCCTTCTTCTTCAGTAAAATACCAAAAATAACAAAAAATTTATCGTTAATAAATTGTTTGATAAAATATTAATCTCAAGTTTTCATGCATATTTTAATGAACTTAACCATTCCGTTAGAAAAGTCGAACATTTCGTATTTTGCATGGAAGGATAGTTGGAAATGAAAGAAATTTTAGGGCTTTAAGGTTATCGAATCCTAAAGTATTAGAAAATTTTAAGAAAATTGAAGTTTCTGGGTTTAGGGTTTAGATCTAAAATATAAAAAGAAAATGAGAAATCATCTTTAGAGGAGATATTATAAGTTATGAGTTTACATGAATGGAAAAAGGCCCATGTAGAAATGCTTGCATCTCTACTATTATAGCCATAAAACTTGGGTCCTAGATTTTAGATTCCAATTAAACTAACATACACATATTGAGTGCCACATGTCATTCTTAATTATGGAAAAAGAAAAGAAAAAAAGAGAAAAACAAAAATTACACAAAAAGATATAAATTTGATTTAATATAATAACTATTTATCTAATAAAATATTCTTTTAGATAACGAATTAAAACTAAATTTAGAAAAGTTAAAACTACCTCCACCAAACTACCACTAAACCAATACTCTAATCTTTTCTATTATAACCACAAAACTTGGGTCCTAGATTTTAGATTCCGATCAAACAAATATACGTCTGTGAGTGCCACATGTCATTCTTATGGAAAAAATTGAAAAGAAAAAAGAGAAAAACAAAAGTTGCATAAAAATATATAAATTTGATTTAATATAATAACTATTTATCTAATAAAAAATACTTTTAGATCACTAATTAAAATTAACTTCAGATCATGTTTTAAAAGTTTAAACTACCTCCACCAAACTACAGCTAAACCAATACACTAATAGTTACGGTTTATAAATACATTTTAATAAAGAAGACAAAAATGAAGAAAGAGGAAGAAGATCAAGCATGGAGACAAATAAATGGTTCTAATATTTATTTTTGCTTGATGAGGTTTTTTTTCCTATTGATATTTTCAAATTTTATGTTTAGACGGTAAAGTTGATCTCAATTCTAATTTTATTCTCTTTTCAGATTATATTTGTTTGATTAATCATGATAATATAATAAGACGGTGAACACATCTATTCTCAAAGATTAATCTATATCCACATTAACCGAGGTATCTTTTGCTTAATTTTTTTCTCTACAATTTTTATATATATGGATTTTAATATAAATTATATGTAGCATCGTGTAACACACTAACACTAACCAAAGCTTTATGTAAATTTAATATCTTTTTATATAATATCTACATTTGTATTAGTCCCTAGTTAACAAAAAGCTGTAATAGCATGTGAAGGGAGTCTATAAAGAGTTGCAATGTGATCATAGTACCTGCTTTGCCTTTTCCTCCTTTTCTTTTCTTGTGCTTTCATGTCTCTGCTAGGAATCTTGGCTTGGATCATGTATGTTGAGACATCAACACACCTGCTTCATGACTACTGAAGGGGAATGACACATAAAAAGTATAAAATATATAAATGCTATTTAAAAAAATATGAAAAAATTACTACTATTTTGTTCCATATATTGTACATTCTGTTTTCATTTCATTTATGTAACATAAATAAACAATTAATCAGACATATATAGTTTCCATTTAATGACACATATAATTTATATATATAATTTATGTACTCCAACATTACAACATTATTTTGATTGACAACATAAGACATTAAAGCAGGACTGCAATTAATCAACTACAAGAAATAGGCTTATTCCCCACCATGCCAACGATATAGATTTCAGAATAAAAAGAAAGGAAAAAAAAAATATTTAAGAACAAAAACCTATTCATGATCCATTTCCTTTCTCACAACCACAGTCCAAATCCAATCTTGTTTAAGGCACCATGCATTTTGAAGCCAACCTAAAAGAAGCTTCACATGTCCAACAGCAGTTACAATAGATCAAGTAACATATATGAAAAAATAAAGAAGAAATTCATAATTCCACATATTTAATCATATGTTTGTCTTCTGTTAGCTAGGGATGATGATAAATATATAATTAAACATAACATTTCCTTAATTACCATGATCCATTCCAAAACCCAGGAGGATCATTAAGCAGCCCTTTGTTTTGCTCAAACTGCTCACTACCATTACTACTAGCAATAGAACTCACCTGCAACCTAGTTTCCTCAAAGGGAAACAAAAGCCTACCTCCACTTGCACTAACACCTCCATTAATGTTTCCATTGAAGGGAAAGCTCATTGAAAACTCCGTAATCGGCGGCATCGGATGCATTGGCATGAAAGGGTAATTGATCATTCCACCAGTGGTTGATGTATTGATATTATTACCTGTACTGCCATTAGTACTGCATGCTCCAAATTCATTGAGTGGGAAGCAATTACTCAAGTTCAAGTCTTGAGCACCCTCTTGGATTAACTTAGGGTTTGGGTCAGTGATGAGTTTCTTTGAAAAAGATGGTGAGACTGTTGATATTGAAGTTGAATAAGAAGAAGAGGAGGAGGGTTTCTTGTTCTTTCTTGAGCCACCACCAACAGGGACATTTCTGAGGGACCCACCTTCAGTCCAGTACCTTCTGCATGTCTTGCAGAAGTATCTTGGCTGTGTGAGGCTGTAGTTATTGTAGTAACAGAACTTGGTGTTTGTTGAGTTGCACCTTGGGCAATTGAGGGCTTGCTCCTTTTGAGGCCTTACTCTTTTCTCCATAGCAGTAATTACTTGCTGTGGCCTTGAAGTGGGAGCAGTGCCTGTGTTGTTGGTGATGATCATGGAGGAAGAAGACACCAATTCCTCCATGGGTTTCACATACCCTAACTCCTAAGCACAAGAATTGATCCATCCCAATGGGAGAAATTAATTAATCAAGTTAGATAATAGATCAAGGATGTAGGTTTTAAAGATGCATATATATTGTAACATGAGAATAAGTTAAGATATGCATATGTAATATAAGACCAAGGAGAGTGGAAATTAACAAAAGGTTGTAACAAAAGTTGATGGAGGAAAAGTGAGGGAGAAAAAGATGAAAGAGAAATCATATCATATCATATACTTTCTGCACATCACAAAGAACAAAGCAAAACCCTTTAACCTTTTTTCTCATGACACCACTGCTTTATTAGAAAGTTAGTAAAAAAAAAAGTTGTATTAAAGGTGATGCAGTTTTGTCTCAAGAGATCTATATCATGGAACAAAACAAAGAAATTTCATTCTTATACTTTAAGAAAAGGAAGGAAAAAACACCAAAATTCAAGAAAAAATTCACAAAGATGATGAAGGTCTGTATGCTTTTTAGATCTAGATTAATACCTGAGGACAGTGAGCAGTATCCATGCAAAGCTCTTGCTTGAAAAATTCTCTCTTGTGCAATATTAATGATCCAAAGAAGGAAGGGGGGAGGGAGGGAGGTAGGGAGAGAGATAAGGGCCTGAGGGTTTCTTACTTCTGTTTATGTGAGTGGAATCATGAGGTGGTCTTGATGCTGTCTTTCAAAATCTCAGATGGTGGTGGATTTCTTAATTATGAAAATATATAATTATTTTTTTGCTATTTTTATTATATTAATATAGTATATATATTTGCATTACTTTAATGCTGTTATTTCTACTTGGGTAATCTTTTGTCGGCTAGCTGTTGTTTAATTCCGCTGTGTGTGAGTCTCTTGCACAGAACAAAGAAACGTGTATCAAAAGGAGAAGGGATGGATTCGCACTGAATTCTATGCGACCCTCTGCACATGCTCCAGCGAAGCGAGAGGGAGATGGGAGGCACGTGCGGATGTGACCTGTCACGTGAGTGGCGCATAGACGTTGAGTGGGCCAGGTAGCCTCCGCAATTAGTTTGGAGGGAACAGGCGGGGTGGGGCCTACTTGTTTCATGGGGCCAACCATCCAAGAACAGTTTGAACCAAAATTTCTCTTTGTGAAAAAATAGAATTATATAGAATAAAAAATATCTTTTAAGGGAAAACATCTTTTAAGCGAGATGAGAAGATTTGGAGGACTACATACAAAGATATACGTAGTTCTAATAGCGAGGATTTGTATGTACTTGATACATCATATTAAAGTATTATGTTGTATTGATATATTTTGTTATCTCATAACTTAACGGTTTAAGCTTTTGAATAAAATTGTTCTTAACATGATATTAGAGCACAACGGGAGGAGTATTAAATTATTATGCTGTATTGATACACATTGGTATTCCACAACCTTTAAATACTTAAAGCTTTCGGATAAAGCGGTTCATAATACCTCATTGTAATATCAGAGGCAGTATGATCAGTGAACGAGTTTGTTAAGTGCGGTGACTCTTTGTAATCTCTTTTATGTCAATAGAATCCTTATTTTTTCCCTATGAATATGTATCAAGTTTGGTTGATATATAAATATGGTATGTTTCTTTTTCTCGATCTTGTAAAATTGTGTGTGATTGCTATCTTGAGTGCCTAATGGTGGTCGGAAGATGGTAATCCACAACAATTTTAACATAATCCATGTACTATACCATTGCCAAGAAAGCTTTCTTCTCTCTTCTTTATTCCTTTTAGTTTCCTCTTGGCTATAGTCTTCTTTTAATTAGCTAGCTGCTGCTGCTAGTGTTTTGTATGTGTGCATTGCATCGTGATTTGCATGTGATGTAAAAAATTTCTTATTTCAAATTGAAAAACCTCCAAATCACATGTAAATATTTAAACAGTTTTATTATGTAACATTTAAAAGCGAATGTCTCCCACAATTCATATCAATATCGATCTAAACGTTTGGTGTTCTTGTCGCTATTAACAATATTAAAACATCATGTGTATATAAGCAAAAGCTAAATAAAATTTTAACGAATATCTCTCTGCATTACATTGCAGAGATAAAATGATTCCTTTTATTTTATGAACAATGTTTAAAAAATGTTTTAAAGAAACTTTGAATATAAGATTTTAAAATAAGCTACTGAGTGTACGCACTTGTTTGCTGATGTTGAACTTTGATTTGGCAATTTTGGAAAGATTGATCTTTTCAATGGATTTTTTTTCTTTTTTGAATGCAACATTAAGGAGAGGGAGGGAGAGAGAGTAATAGGTTGTTACCATTTGTTTAGGAAGGATTAGAGAGAGAGAGAGAGAGAGAGAGAGAGGAGTGGGAAGTACCTAGAGAGAGAGAGAGAGAGAGAGGAGGAGGGAGCAGTTACCCAATTTGATTTGATTTAATTTAATTTATAATTTTTTTGCTAGAATAAAAAGAGAAAATTTTATAGCTCTTTATGAAGCTCTCATTGAAATGGGTTATTTCTCAATTTTGAAACTCCTTATTTTAGCATTATAATAGTGGCGATATGCTGCACTATTTTTTTTATTTTATTTTATTAGAATTATTAGGCTTTTAAAATAATTAATTAATAAAGATTATATAAAATGACCTGTAATATATCATCATATATACGTCTTTTATGATGTCTTTTCGAGTTGAGCAGTTTAAGTGGCACATGCATCACTATATACAAGGAGACCTGCTCTATGGACACCATGCATATTGCATCAATTAACTTCTCTTTTTCTTGGATCAATTCAAGCCTTTTAAACTATTCTTTTTAGTGTTGCTTGTAATTAAGCTTCGAACCCTTTATACTTTTCGAGTACTAGGAATCAAATGTAAAGAGGTTCACGGGTTTGAAGAACTATACACCTTTTCTGTTCCTAGGATAATGGAATGGGATCTACGTACCCCGCTCAACCAACCCCCCACTCACCCCCACCCCCCAACCCCCCCTAAATGGCATGAAACACCCTTAAATACGATTTTTTTAATCCCAAATCTACCCCAAGTGAGTCCAAATCAAAACCCTGAAAATGAAGAGAAAAAGAAAAAAAGAAATTTTTTTTCTAGATCATTCTAAGTTACAGTTCCTAGGTTTCCAGTATTCGAATCCCTAAACCTTATCAAATTCTAAATACAACCTTTAAAACTTCTAAATTGATTATATAGAACCTCGGGGTCAACTTTCATTTCGTTGAAGAGTTAAGATAACCAAAAAAACCCAAACAGCTATAATTTATTTCCTTTTGTGGGCTAATGGTGATGTATGAATACATCTTGGATCTTTCCGTGGATTCAGATCCATTTGAGGATCAACACTAATACAACGGAAGCAAATAAGTAACTAGTGACCTACACGAATATTAGGATCTTGCAAACCTTAGCGGGGTAGAAGATCTCCCTTATCGATTGGTGGATTTCTGATCTTTATTCCTTACACGTTCTTCTCTCCTCTTCGCGATGGTCGGCAAGAGACGATCACAACGTTGGTCGAAAAGCCCCCTTGTTCACCGCGGCTGCTATTATATGGAAGAAGATGTGAAACCTAGAAAACCCTAGTTTTCTCTATTGTGTTTCTATCTAATATGAAACCCTTGATATCATTGATTGATTAAACCCCAGCCTTTGCATGCATATATAGAGCAAAGTGTAAGACAACAGACAGCCTAGATTACATCAAGAGAGCCAATTCCTAATAGAACTTGCTCTTCATTAATAGGTAGATCTCATCCCTAAACCGACTCCCTATACGAGCCGGCCCCAATATGGTTGACCCCCTGCATGAGCCCGAGCCCGACTTAGGCTCGGGTGGGCCCACCCACTCGATCGGGTGGGCCCAATGCCAATATATTCCCACTCGTACAATCGAGTGGGCACTGTCATGTCTGCTCGGTTTTCACTGGTTCCCTTTCATCAATTATTCTCCATACTAAATGTAGTGCCGGCGTGTGACTATCGAAACCTGCAAGCGGGTAGCATTGCTACTAGATCCGTTAGGACCGATATAAGGATCTCCCTGATGAACAAACAAAGTTATTCGATGACTCTAATATCATGCACCCCAGATCCAATCGGCAAATCATGTCTTGTTTGAATATCTTTAATCCCTCAAGAAGCATATTCAACCACCATGGAAAACCTTTAATTTACCACACTCTAATGACGCCCCTTTTAGGCTCATTTAAGAGTTACGCAAGTAGCGCAATCAAGGATACATGTCTGGTTGACCATCCTCTCAACTCGTCAAGTTGGGTCAACCACTTACCCGCTTTCCTGACAGTACCCACTATGTACGGTATGATAATTATCGTGCTATTGTGATAACGACCAAAGTAGCAAACGCTCACGGCTTCTCTTTCTTGACGGTCGAAGTCACTAAGGGTACGGTTGATCATGTCATTCAATACGGAATGCCGATCAATGAGGACTCACACGGTTAAGAAGATGTGATCGATCCCTGAGTTTCCTCTAGGTCGTCAGCACGCGTCGTACGGAAAAACGCGCTATGGTCCAAGTTCTCTCACACAAGAGCTTTATGTCGTATTGTTACCATATAGATTTCAAGCTACATCGCTCAATGACACACTTGATAGCCACATTCCAAATGTGCCCGGATCCATATCAAGATCGAGTGCCAGCATGACTTTGTGAGATCCGAAATATGGCTTCTCAACGGATATCTAGATAATGGAATGTGGGGAAATGCCGTTACGCTGAAGACTTTTTAAGTCTGAGGCTTATCCTTATCACCGGATAAAGGTCGTCCGAATGCTCCCATTGTCACGCACATCCTACCGACGAGTCAGTGTACGGTCGCTAGCCTAGCCAGTACCGGAAAGAGCAAACATTTGTACCTCGCATGTTTCCAAGTATTGAGGGGATCGCTCATGCAAGAGAGCCGTCCTACCTATCGACGTATCTTTCTTCTAATAAAATACAAATAAATCTGTCAAAACACATATACTGTTATTACTCAATGCTCAAGAATCAAACTATCAAATATAGTTGCAATACCCAGTCCCTATAAATAATTAGCGTATTTTAATAAATAACGTCTTCAGATACTTTCCCAAATTTCCTACAAATTTCCCGTATATTTTTCCAAAATTTAATCCAGATTTATTCTGATCTAAATATATATATGTGTATAATTTTTAGTTAAACTAATTCATTAAACTCCTAACCTAAAACTAATCCTATTACTAAAATCCCTTTTTTATTTTTCCTTTTCATTTTTCTTTCCTACCCAGCCCAAACCCTCACTCCTCTTTTCTTTTATTATTTCCCTTTTTTCTTTTCTCATTATTCCCAGCCCATCACACCCCTCCCCTTTCCCATTTATTTTCCTTTTTTTCTTTTATATTCCGGCCCATTCCAGAAAATATTTCTTTACTTCCTGGCCCACAAATCACGCTCCTCACCCGACTCGACCCGCCATCCATTTCCCTTCTTCCTCTCCCCCACGCTCCGTTCCTTCCCGCTCGTTTCTTTTCCCCCACGTCGCGACCACGTCCTCTCGTGCCCGCCTCTCTCGCGCCCACGATGCGCGCGCGTTCCCTCCTACGACCCGCTCCCCTCAACGGCTCCCTCCCTCCTCCTTCTCACGCCTCCCCCCTCTCTCTTTTCTCCCACCGCCGTCTCCCCCTCTTTCTCCACGCAAGAACCCCCCAACGCCGACGTCCGCTCCACCCTACCGCTTTCGCCTCCTTCGACACGAGCTCCTCCTCATTTCCTCTACCTCGCCACCGACCTCTGCATCCCCTTCCTCCTCCCGTGAGGACGTCGCCACCATCCTCTCCTCCCATACACCCCCACCAAGAATCGTCGCCGTCGTCACCCCTACGAGATCACCACCGCCGCCAGCTTCCCCTGCGATAGCAACCTCCTCCTTCGTCCCAGCACCACCACTGCAGCTCCAACCCAACGGCCACAGCTCCTGTTACTCACCCCGAGCACTGCGTCGGCCACCTCCGTCGCCGACCCATCCTACCGCCGATGAGTTCCTCGACCTCGTCACTACCAAGCTCCTCTCTCCTTACCACTCACTTCCTCTCTCTACCTCTCTCTCACAGCATCTCTCTCTCTCACTGCACCCACTTCCTGCGCGAACACTCTCGCTGTCCCCATGTCACCGGATCTCCGACTATCTCCCCCGAGCACCCCTCGCCCACACCCATCGCCCCCATCTGTTCCGGCCAACCAACGCCGCCCTCCGCTGCCACAACGACTCCATCTCTCCACTGCTCTGAGAACAGACCCGGGCTCACCCCTGAGCTCGCTGCCGTCGTCGCTGCTGGTGCCGTGCCGGACCCGTACGTCTCACCGTTGTTGCTGCTGGGCTTATCATCGTCGCGGCCTTGACCGTCACCTCCGGTTACCGTCGCCTCCAAGCTCCGTCTGCTTCACCAAAGCCTAGCCAAGCTCAAACCTGGCCATTTTACTGCCGTGTCGTGTGCAAGTCGCTGTGCTAACCGTGTCGTCGCTGCAGGCTGCCGCCATCATCGCCTTCGTGACCATCGATTGTCGTCAGGCAAGTTTTAATGCTTGCTTCATGCTACCTTTATTCATTTCGATTGCGATTTGATACTATTATAAGTGTTCGACGTAAATCATGACCTACAAACCCCGTTAATTTGGCGACAACAATTAACATTGGGTGGTCCGAGTTATCATGATTGTCCCTTAAGACTTTGGTTGCAATACGAGGTCGTTGTTCATGTAAAATGACGTCCCAATTTCTGTCGTAAAACCTAAAAACTTTCGTGCATGCCAAACCGTAAAATTCATAGTAAATTATGTACAAATCGAACTTTAGCGTTCCATAGCTCGTATCGAAGATAACTGATTAACCTACCGTATTCTATAATTGATCACTGAAATTTTACAAAGTATGATAGAGATAATTGCGGTGGATTACGATTCTGGACTGCAGTCCAGAACGGAAATCCCAGTTAACCCATGTTTCTAAACCCCTGTATTTTCCTGTTCAAATATGAAAATTTGCGGAACCCTATATCGTTACGTAGAAAATTGAGTTATGTTTCTTTCTCCACTGGTCTCACTGGATTCCTCGACTGCTTGATATTTTTAACTCATTTTATAAGGTCGATACGTTTTGCTGAATTTCTGCAGAGGCAGATTTTACACATCGATCATAACCTGTCCATAACTCTCTGTCGACATAGTATATTACTGATCCTCTAATTGCGTTGGAAACCTAACTGATAACCCTAAATATTGTTCAACTATATAGTTGCCTAATTATGATCCCAACTGGGATTAAAATGTGTTCCAAAATAGACTTCCGATTCTGAAACCGGATTTCCAGCCGTGAACACTTAAATTGAAATGGTCATAACTAACAAACCTGAAACCCGATTAGCACGAAACTAATTTTGATGGATAGATAATTCAATATACTATTTACCCCTTTTACATTGTTTCACTTAATTCTGCACGCATTACTTATAGTGGATTATGCAAGTGGTAGGACACTGACTGATGGTATTCCATTCATATAGTAATTGTTGTATTCTCATCATATCGTGTAGAAGTCATTGCATAGGTAATCTAGTGATCATGTGCATTACCCAGTGTTAGGTTTTAGTGTTTGATTGTGGCAAGTACGTTAGTGTGTAAGCATGAATGGATAAGTGAAAGTGACACGTACTTGCATACAATCTGTGGACCCTATTGATTTATTGCATTGTCGACATCTATTGGACGTGTATAAGTGTGACTCTAATTGGTATGGGATGATTATGGAAGCACTTGTATGGGTGTCATAGGTAAGGCACCAAACACTGTCTATTTATCTTGGGTATCAGTCGAGACATGCTTGATGGAGACCCTGTCTTCAGTTCTCGTGTAGACTTGTCATGGACCGATTGATATTTGAGTTTATGGTTGGCGTTTGATATAGACCACGGGGTGTGCGGTAGTTTGAGTGTGAGTTCAAAAGAATCTCGGGAGTCCCATGCCGGCACATAAAACGATTCTGGAGATATATGGGGATATTACTGATTATTAGTGAGCGACTCGGGCCTGTGTTCCCTTATCCTTGGGTCCTACCCTTGGGTGGGAGGATACTCACGAGTGGTTGACTCTCACACTTGAACTGACGATAGGCTTAGTGACCTGTACAGTGAGACTTAGAGACTGATAGGGTTAGTGGCATTGACATGCATTGCTTACTGATTCAACCTACTTACCATACTGTTTACTGCCTTACTATTTACCTGCCCTATTAGCTACCTGCATTGGCTACTTCATGTTCACGTCATTATTCCATAATTACTGTTTCATATTCATTATTATTGCATGAGTTCACATTTGTATCTATATATATATACACACACACACATACACACATATATATATTGCTATCGTGTCGCTCTGACGACCTGAGTATGCATGCTCAGAGTGAGAAGTGGATCTAGCTTGGACTAGGACCTGACGTATTTCGAGAACATCGCGGACATCTTGATCAGCCACCCAGAGTTATACTCTCTTGATCTCCATCTAGTTAGTTCTTTTGTATTTCTTTTGATTTAGTGACTGCATTTCTCATTACCTGTGCACTGATTACTGATTACCACGTAAAGTTAGAAGCCGAAGCGTGACTACGACAGGATATTTCCTTGACCGTAGGAGCATGGCTGGTCTTGTCAACCCTTCGTATTCCGTATTTTGGGAAGTGAGGCTTGACAATAGTACTCGTCCCAAAAATAAAATAATCAACCATCAATAAATAAATATCAATAATCAATCGTGCAATTTAATTAAGCCACAATCTATAAACTAGTGTCTAAAAGATAAGTATAAAGTTCAAGCTAATATAGTGTACCATCACTATAGATGCAGCCTTTATGCTCTCATGTTCCAAACAGAGTAATACTCAGCCACTTCCTAAGTCAATGGATCCTAGATCACCTGACTCTTATATTGACACTCTAGCTCGATCTTACGTCTTCTATTGTTTCTTGATGAAATGGTAATATATCTTCATGTGCGGCAACCCTCCCATAATATATGGGGTAGTCTGAATATGCTATTGCCGATCAACTGTCGCAATAGAGAGAAATTTTTTTCTCTTGCATGCAGTATCACATGCACATTCCTATTGGATCGCCTCAGTTATAACAGTCTCCTTGACCGTTTACGAGGAAGCCGCATATTTCATCCTCTATGGCGAAATTGGCTATATATGTTAGATATAAGTGCTCTCAAGGCAATTATCGTAGTTGTAGCAATGGAATTACTGAATTCATGAGGACCTATACCAAGAATAGTCTTACTTGAGATGATAGTATGCTATCTGGTTAGTATATGTCATTCATAAGTATATGTTCTGCTTGCTATAACGTATCACTACTACATGATGATAAAGCCCCTAAGATCTTTGCTTGATTATCAGGATTATGATAAGAATTATACTAGTGTGTCCTGGGTAGTCCAAAAGCACATCCTTAAAAGTCCTTAATCGTAGGAGTATCGAGACTGAGCATCGGTATTCCAATTTAGACTAGTGTATACATTTCATGACTCTGTACGGGGCGATGGATGATCCCATAGCCATTGGTGTTTAACACCGATGATTGTATACATGTGCTCATTGGATGAGTTACACTGGACGGACTCGCCGAGAACTCCTAAATGGTATTATACCAATCGTCAGAGAGCAGTTCTCTGGTGACATAAGTACAAGGTAGTCCCTAGACCCAAGATCGCTATTGTGTCTTGTGTGTATTCCCACTGTACCTAGATTACTACCCTACCACGAATTTAAAGAGTCGTGCAAACAGGTTTTAGTTGGGTACAGTCCCGAAGCACATGGAGACAGTGAGTGGTCGAGGGAATTTGTCTCTCCCGGCATAGGGAATTGATGTCGCATTGTGCACAACTGGCTATGACCATAAGTCCTTGGCCAAGGCAGTCGAGATTTACCGATAAGTGTTATTAGTAGTTTCTCGGATGGACACGAGCTTGACGTCGGCACGACTTATTGGGTTATTGGGAGTCTGACGGTTTCCGCTTCCCAGACCCGGTATGCAACAGTTTTAGACAAAGAGACCGGACTGTACGGTGAATGTTACTGATAGGCTCTAGCAGGGTACGAACGAGCTTGCTTGTCGATTGGCTTTTCATTCAATACCCGGGTAGCTGTTATGTACAGCTAGTGCCTTTAACGTGCTTTTAGGTTAACCCAGTGGAGGATTGATCTAAAAGTGTTTTAGATCAATCGGATATGATCCTGACCTACTGCCAGCGTATTGTCGAGTCTTTAGAGTCCTACACAGAGGGTTTTTCTATTCTAGCAAAATGATGTAGTGAACGTACGGCGATACGTGCAGGGTCCAATTAAACATATGTATGTGATACCGCATGTATTAATCGGACGAATGATACTAGCTGGTTTATGATTGAATCGGATCATCGAATCAAGTGTTAATTTAATGATATTTCTTATATATGATGATGCATATATAAACTAGTATTATATCTTTTATTTCTCATTTTATTTTTCTTTGGTTATGTGACATGTGATGTGCATAATCTATTGTTATATGTTTAAATCTTTTTTTAAACATATGATACTTGTCATTAGCTCATTTATTATTTTTGTTTCTTTTCTTGTCATGAGAATGAGGTGTACGCTAGGTAGCATACACTCACTTTCTCATAACAAGTGTTTGTGATGAGAAATGAAAGGGGTTTTATGTATGAAGGGGTAGAGACACTACATACAAGGCTAACCATTTTTGTTCTTCCTTCCTCTCTCTAACTAGGAAAAAAGGATGAAGAGAGCTAATGAAAAAGATGAAGAGTGAAAATGAGAAAATTATCTACTACATCTCTTACTCTATTTATTTAGCAAATTGAGTGAGTGAGTTACTTCAATTTGATTGAAGAAGAAGCTAGAGCCGGTGGCCTTCGTGTGGATCATCTTCGATTGAGCCGATCGGGAACTAAGCGAAATCCGGAGCACTGCGGAGCTTAGTCGGAGTTCTTGGTTTCATTATTGGAGCATGAGAAGAAGTATCAAAGGTTGTATCTTCTCTGCTCTGGTTTTTTTTATTGTTTACAAGTAATAATCTATGATAGTATTCTAGGGTTTGGGTGTTTTGTTCACTCGGATTTTGTCGTTTTTACGCTTCCGCTATGTTTTCGAAACCCGTCCGGCGAGCACGACCCCCTTACAGTGGTATCAGAGCTGTCCATTGACTCTTAACTTGTTTTTGATGGCCGATTGAATTCAAAACCAACTTGATTGCTCACTGTTTTTAAAGTGTTGACTGATTTTAAAAACTGCAGTTTAAACATGAACTATTTGGCACATTCGACCCACTCCGATATGTTGTTTTTGATCCGAGAAGTGCTGGGAATGCGTGGAAGGGACCATCCCCCACCCGGGAGCACCAAATGATGCTCTCGGGAGAGGGTGGGGGCCTGAGAGCACCAATATGGTGCTCTCGACCTGGGCAGACCCAAGCCACCCATTTGGGTGGTCTCGGGTCTGGCTACCCCCATACCTCCCAATCTTCTCTGTTCTGTCCCGGAGTGTTCTCACTTCCATCGGGCTTCATTCGGGTCTGTCTGGGTCCGTTTGGGTGCCAAATAGACGTGTTTTTATGAGTCAGAAGTGAACTTGAGTTTCAGATTTTTTTGGAAATTCAAGTTTACTTCTCCGTTGGTTTTGGGATTTAGTTGGCCATGGGTTCCATATTGACGTGGTTAAAAAGTTTAACCCGGTTAATGCGATGACATACTCATTAATGTATATTTGGTTTCCGCAATATGTCAAAGCGTGGCAATACGTCGTTTAATTGCTATAGATCAATTAGAAGGGGTTACGGGCTTGACAATTGTGATGATGTTTCTTATGATATTGTGATATCTTGTTGTTTGGATTGGTTGCGGATTGTCGTGAAATTAATAGCCCCGTGCGTCAAGTGTAATGCAATGTATTTCATTTCATTCATGTTGTAACCAAAAATGTATATTCTTTTATTCGGGGCAAGCGGTCGACATGTGGTTGTCGCTACTGTTTTTTGTATTATTATTTGTTGGGGCTCGATCAGGTTGCGATCGATGTCACCGGTGTCTTAATAAAAGTTTTAGGATTACCCTATGGAGAAGCGTACTGGCAGCCAGGTTCTAGATTGCAGCGGGTGGCCATTTTAAGGAGTTGAGACCGGGTAGCTCGATTCTAAGACTGGCGGGCTGCTTGCTGCGCTTGTAGGGGGTTAGGATTGACCCGCGGAGGAGTGCACAAGTCATCGGATTCAAGAAAGTTCTAGGTAGCCCCATCATGGTGATGATGCCGGGTTGCTTCGTTTCTCGGATTAGCGGATGACTTGCCGCACTCGTAAGGGTCTGTTTTTGGTTACGCACGGGCTATTCACGCAACCAGGGAATGCCGCACTTCGTTTGTGGCTCGAACGAAACGTGGGATCCTAGGTGGTCCGACCATTCCAACTCTGTGATGTTGTTTTTTCTGCATGTTGTAATGTGATTATTTGCATGTGATGATACACACACACGCGCGTTTTGCATCCGCGCTAGCCCTGCCCCCGCTTTACCGTTAGTTAAGTAACCTAACGGTGCATGACGGGGCCCCGTGGCGAATGCGGATGGCGTATATGTGCATTTCCCCCTTTTCATACTGCTTTCTCTGTAATGTTTGTGTAAGAAGGATAATATTAGATAATGTGATTATCTAAAAGATGGGATTGCGTTAATAGGATTAATGCAAGATAAAATAAACCTATACGTTGTAGGAACCAACTTTTTCTAAAAAAGGAAATTTTAGTCGATTCTTTTTCTTTGCATCATGGCATTCGATTAGGAATGTCCTGCACCTCATTCAAAGAGGAAAAAGCCTTGATCCCGTCACAGGGAGTTCGTTCTTGAGTAAAAGTTTATGTCACTAAAATTGTTTTTATAGCTGTATTATTTTGCTTTGCATCGTGATATTTGGTTATGAATGTTCTGCACCTCATTTGATGAGGAAAGAGTCTAGATCCCTTCACGGGGAGTTCACTCTTGAGCAAAGGTTTATGCGACTATAAACTTTCAAAACCACTCGGTTTCTATGATGAGATCAAGTTCATTACGTTGATGGCTTTATTCAAAACTAGCCGTAGCCCTCTGTCATTTTAGGAAGTAGAGTACTTAGTATTCATACTATGTTTGTTGATATTTAGTCTCAAGGTATAGTGTACGGTAGCTAAGTGATGTCTTACTGCTTGCATGTGATGCGATTGGCTAGGACATTCGTACGGCTTTGTTGATCTTTAGTCAAGGGTCATGCGGGTGGGTCTAAATTAATCAGGAAATGATGGATTGAACTTGACTAGGACTCTTTGATTTGTTGATCTTTAGTCAAGGTCATAGAGTCTTAGGAGCAAAAACGATATCGAGAGTTTCAAGTGTTGAAACTTGAAATGAGATTGCATACCTTCTATGGAGTAGGGTAATTTGTTGATCTTTAGTCAAAGTTGTCATGCCATGATAGTCTGGGTCTCGATTCCTACTTTGAGTAATAGTTACTCCCTAGAGATTTTTCTATACAAAATCCCGGCTAGTTCTCCTTTTAGGGTTTGAAGGTGGATTCAATAGAATAGTGGGAGCCATCCTGATTAGATAAATGTACTAATCTAATCAAGGTTAGAGTGCACGTTGAGTGTTTCTTTTCTCTTTCTCTGGCAACAACCCTGGACTGACTTTAAACTAAGACTCGTTAACCACATTGACCGACCTTTTCACAAATTCATTGCTTTGGGATGTCTGGATTGCCCTAATCTACAACATAGTCGCATATGTCCTTACCTATCCTACTTCCCTTCTACTAACTTCAGAACCTTCTGTATTCGGTACAGAGATCCATATTGTTTGGAAGTCCATCGTATAGTTAGATACAAACTCGATGAAATTGTTTCAGTCCGAGAATGGTCACTGGTTCTAGATTAGATGAATAGTTCGTTTGTCTATCCCTCCTACCTTATCTTAAGTTCGAGAGCTCCTTACATATAAATATTGTATACCAGTTACGCTTATTGGATAGTCTTCTTTCAATCTCGAAGCTGGTGTTGAAAGAATGGAAAGAGGAAAACCAACTAGCATAAGTTCGGTATACAGAAAGGTAAGATGGAGAGACATTAAGGGGTTGAAATATGAGAAAATGAAATTGCGAATACTGTCATGAGCCTGGGAAATGAAAAAGGCAATACTATGAATACCCAACTAATCTCGCTGGAACATTTTGATGTCTCGGATTTTCCGTATGTCTGTGTTTTGAAAAACTGGTTCTCAATAAACTCTAACTCCTGGGTATATAGATACCGGATTAGAATCCCACATCTGTAGGGCGTTACACATGATGAGAAGGAGCAGAGAATTGAGAATAGATGATTTTATCCTCAATGTCGGTTTTCGGAGCAATTGTTTCTATTGAGGAAAATCATCAGGTTTTGCCAGAACGGCAAACTTTTGGTTTCTTTTAACCAAAAGAATGTTTTCAATTGACAGCACATGGAAATTGAGTCAATGAACTCAAGGGACTAATACATATTGATGTATATTGTCCAATGTCCATACGTACATGGGATTGGTACTAAGTATTCCGTATTGAGAAGATTCTCTCTTAGATTGCTCATCTGCGGGTGCGCTCCATAATGAATAATGATGAGTAGCCTTCTTCAATTTTGGAGATACACTAGAAATAGATGCATATCAATTGATACTGGTTCCACTTAAACTAGTGCCTCTTTTCTATATGTGATATAGAATGGTGTTCATCTTAATGTTGTTAAGATATGGGGTTATCCGGTTAGTATTTAAAACCATAATCCAGACAAACTCGAGGCACATTTCGGTAATAGCAGTCTGTAGGTTATCTTAAGTTTTCGCGAGGGATAGCTTCTACCATTTTCAAGTTCAAAAGTGTTTTGTCCTTGACTCACCACCTCCTTGGTAAAGGAATTTCTTGTAAAAGAAATTAGTGGGAGTATGGTAGAATTGGAAATGGTTCCAGAACCACAAACGGTTACTGAAAGTTTGGTGGAATCTGACGATCCAATTGATCCTGACAGACCATAGTTACTCCGCAGATTTAGTTGGTGACCTCAGCCACCCGAGAGATACTTAGGTTTTCTCGTAGATGGTGACTAGAAGGCTTACATCATGTAATGATGACCTTACTAGTTATCAGTAGGCTATATGAAGTAGTGACTTCCGACTGATGGCTGGATGCCAAGATTATCCAAGTTGGACTCCATGCACTACAACAAATTATAGATTTTGTTGTGTGCTCCCGAAAGGGGAAAAACCCATTAGGAGCAAGAAGATCTTTCGAGATCAGTGCAAATGGAAATGTATTAACCTAATATGACCAGACTTGTAGTTAACATGTATTCATCAAATACCCGATGTGGATTGTGGAGATACTGTTACTCTATTGTCTGTGCTGAAGTCCATACAGATATAATTTGCCACTGGTTGTTTTTTTGACTTTGATTTCTGGTATGAGGATGACTATAACGTCTTTCTAAATTAGATTTAGAAGTGTATATGTATATGTCTTTAGCAGAAGATTTTCTTAGTTAGTGGAAGCAGCGGATAGTGTGCAACTTGCTTAAGTCCATTTGTAATCTAAAACAGGTATAGAAGAGATGGATCATCTGTTTTGATATTACGGTCAAAGTGTTTGACTTCATCAAAATTAGAGATGAACCTGGTATTTGTAAAAAGGCAGTAGGGAGTAGTGTCTGTTGGGGTAAAAATTTACACTCCGGTTGACCAAGTCAAAATCAAAGTCAACCCCAAGCCAAGTGGGCCCAAGCCCAGATCTAGTGGGCCCATGCCCGGGTCGGCCAGAACATGAAGCGGCCGACCTCCCCCCATGCTAAGATAAAAATTTTGTAATAAATAATTTTGTTGTATTTCTTTTATTTTATTTTATGGATAAATGTAAGAAAAATAGGCATAAAGCCAAATTTTTGTAAAGCCCATGGCTTATGTGCAAAAAGAAATGGCACATGAGCCATGAGATAGGCAAAATGCCATTTTGTGAAGCCCAAGGGGCTATGTGTAAAGTGTATAGCCTATAAAGGCAAAAGATAATGAAAATATCTCATAACTTTTTTTCTCTCTCTAAAATTTTTCCAGATCTGAGATCTTTTTCTTCTTCTTCAAGGTTCCAAAACCCTCTTCTTTCTCTTGAATTAAATCAAGAGTTTTACTCTTCTTTTTATAAAACAAATTAGTTTTTCACCACAAAACCCACAAAGGGGAACTTGGATCTATCATTAAATCTCAAAAAGAAGAGATTTTTAGATCTCACATCTCTTGAGCCAGCCAACAGAGGAGGAAGAAGAAGAACCCATTTCCCCAACCAAGATATTTTCCTTTTTTCAGGAGTTTAACTCCACGGTTTCTGGAGCTAAAAGCCATCTTTTCCTCGCCGGCGCGCTAGCGCTCGAGCGCAAAGCACCTACGTGCCGACACGTGGCGCATTTGCGCTCCAGCGCACTGCGCGCGAGCGCAAAGCGCCCACGTGGCGCGCGCGCGCTTGCGCTCCAGCGCGCAGCGCTCTTGTGCAAAGCGCCCACGTGCCGACACGTGGCGCGCGCGCTTGCGCTCCAGCGCGCAGCGCTCATGCGCAAAGCGCCCACGTGCCGACACGTGGCGCGCGCGCTTGCGCTCCAGCGCGCAGCGCTCATGCGCAAAGCGCCCACGTGCCGACACGTGGCGCGCGCGCTTGCGCTCCTGCGCTCAGCGCTCATGCGCAAAGCGCCCACGTGCCGCACGCTTGCGCCTGAGCGCACGGCACCTAAGCGCACAGCGCTCAAGGCGCTGGCCCCACGCATCCCTTGGATGCCTTTCCCCCCTCTTTTTGTGTACATACATACATATATACATATGTATACAAATTTATACACACACGTACTCCACGACACTGTCCCTGTTAGAAAAAAATTTCTAACGGGGCGCTGCCCCGCACCCCGCAAGGGGGCTGCTAGCCCCCTTGACCCCCAGCCCGCTATCCGGGTAGCAGGACCCCCGTAAAAACTCTGCGTGGCTCCCGATATATCCAAAACCCCCCTTTCAGAACAGAACACACGTACACTGCACATTGAGTTCGCATGACCAGCTTAACCCGTTAATCGGAGGTTCCCTCGCCCCAAAGGCGAGGGGTAATTAACGGCAGCTTAGTCCACGGCTGCCGGAGATTCGGATCCCCACAATCATTAAACCCCAGCCTACCCTAGGCAGGGGGAATCTGTAGTACGCCTGAGACGCGTGCGCGTATTCCCATCTCAATAGGGTGACAAAAAACACCCTACAGTGTCAGGTTCCTCATATTGATGTAGATGACATACTGTTGATAGGAAGTGATATTCCTATTCTACGATTCGGTCAAATATTGGTTGTCACTGTTTCTCCCTTATGGATTATATATATATATATATATATCTCATTGATTCTGGTGACTAAGTCTATAGATTTAGATCTAGTATATGTTTTGGGATTGTCCCAATTCAGGCATCTTAACACCATTCTAAAGTAGTTTAGAATGGAGGACTTCTACTGATGAAGAGAGGGACTCGCATGAATGAAATTCGACATGCTTCAGCAGTGAGCTCAATCATGTGATGTTATATACCAGACCAGATATTGCTTTTACACTTGGTATAGTAAGCAAATATTAGTCCAATTGTCACGCCCCGCTTTCTAAAATACGGAATACGAGGGGTGATAAGACCAGCCATGCTCCTACGGTTAAAGAAATATCCTGCCGTAGTCACACTTCGGCTTCTAGCATTATGTGGTAATCAGTAATCAATGCATATGTAATGAAAAATGCAGTCACTACTTCTATCAACAGATATAAAACTAATCAGATAGAGATCAAGGGAAAGATAGCACCGGCGTCGCTGATATAGAAGTCCACAATATCCTCGAGGTACGACAGATCCTGATCCGAGCTAAGTCCACTTCTCACTCTGAGCATGCATACTCAGATCGTCAGAGCGACACATATCAATATATATAAATACATATGTAAACACGTGCAATGAGGATGAACATGAAACAGTAAACATGGAGTGATAACATGAGCATGAAGTAACCGGTACAGGTAAACAATAAACCCGGTATATTGAATCAGTAATCAATGCAATACCCATGTCACTAAACCTATCAGTCTCTAAGTCTCAATGTCCAAGTCACTAAACCTATCGTCAGTCCAAGTGTGAGAGTCAACCACCGCAGGAGTATCCCTAACCCAAGGGTAGGCTCCAAGGGCAAGGGAACACGGGCTCGAATCACGCTCGCTAATAATCAGTAATACCACCCATAAGACTCCCGAAATCGCTATATATGCCGGCAGTGGGACTCCTGAGATTCCGTTGATCGAACTCACACTCAAAATACCCCACACCCCGTGGTATACATCAAACACCGACCATGAATCTAAATACTAGCCGCTCCATGACAAGTTTACGCGAGAACTGGAGACGAGGTCTCCATCAAGCATGTCTCGACTGGTATCCAAGATAAATGGACAGTGTTCGACGTCTTACCTATGACACTAATATAAGTACTTCCATAACCGTCTCATTCCAGTTATAGTTACACTTATATATGTCCCATAAGCGTTGACAATGCAATAACTATTTGGTTCCGCTGATTATGTACAAGTACGCGTCACTTAAATTATTCATTCACATTATTACACTGATGTACTTACCACAATCCAATCACTAACATTTATCACTTGGTAATGTAACACGGTCACTGGGTTATCAATGCAAATGAACATTATTTACAAGGGTATGACAATCATGCATATGATGGGGATATAGTAAATGCACTGCTAAAAACATATGAGCAACCGGTGTCGGTTGGACTAGAAAAATCATATAAAATCACACATGCATAATTAAGCAAAACGATATAAAAGGAGTAGGTAGTATATTTACTTATCTGTACATCAAAATTAGTTTCATGTCAATCGGGTTTCAGGTTTGATAGTTATGGTCATTTCATGTTAAGTGTTCAATGCTGGAAATCCAATTTCTGAACTGGTAGTCCATTTCGTAACACATTTTAATCTCTGTTGAGAGCATAATTAGGTGACGCTACAGTAGGATAATATTTATTTTTATCAGTTATGTTTCCAAAGCACTAGACATATCGATAATATCTGCTGGGTGCTGGGAGTTATGCATTATTTAAGATCGGGATATACGTTCTGTCCCTGCTTGGGACTGCAGTATGTACTGATGATTTAAATAGCAAACAATGGTAAAAACGAATGAAATCACTTCCAATAGTTAGCTAACAGATTTTCGATATGGTATAGGGTTCCTCATAATACCATTTTCACACAGAGATGTAAAAGCATTTCAAATCAAGTATCGACCAGCAGTGCTGGTCTGAACTGCGGTCCAGAGCCGCACTTCCGAACAGTTTCCATCACCGTTTAAAATAGCAACAGATTATAAATTATATGAGATTCTAGGTTGTTGAGTCGGCTTCGATATGAGCCCTCTAACATAACATTCCGGTGTGTAACCTATTTACTATGATTTTCATAAATTTCCGGTATGGAAAGTTTCAGACTTGACGGGTCTAAAATGGGGATGATATTTCACGGGGTTAAAGTCAGTATTTCAACCCAACCCTTTTACGCGTTATCTATTATCACTAAAGGAATTTAGTAGCCATAAATTTTGCCACATTTGATTTGGTTTTCGCATAAGGTTTGTATCGAACGCCTAAGGTAAACATTCAGTATTAAACAAAACACGCGTTTTCCTTAACTACTCGAAACTAGTTGTTATCTCTAAAGTTTTCATGTAATATTAGCCTGGTCATAAGTCCTAGTTGGGCTTCATCAGCACCATTATCATAAATGTTCACTATTGAGTTCGAATTCATGATTTAATTATATCTATAACTAATCACAATACTAATCGTAGCATGATAAGCATGTTGTGAAACTTGCCTGACGACGACGATCGGCGACACGGCAGCAGCGAACGGTGATGAACGGCATGACACGTTGCATGCACGGACAGAGCACGACATGGAAAAATGAAAAGTTTGGCCACAGCTCGAGCTCGGTGTGGCTTTGGGGCTTGGACTCGGCTAGTAGCTCGGGTCGGCGATGGGAGCTCGGTTGATGGAAACGGGGCTGTTGGGTATGGCAGAAAGGGTCTTAGGGCGGTGAACGATGGAGACGGTGGCCGGAGCTGTGGTGGGCACGGTGGTCGGGTGGCCGGTGATGATGAGGGAGCTGCGGCTGTTGCGACGGAGGGTGCAGTGATAATGCAGAGGTGTCAAGGTGGCAGTGGTGAGGAGGTGGTGGCGATCTCCGGCGAGGAGGGTGTGCATGCGAGGGTTCTGTGCCGGGTCGGGTGATGATTGCATGATCAGGATCTCATTGGAGGTGAAGTGGAGGGGAGAGAGAGGGAGAAGAAAAGATGGCGGTGAGCGCGTGAGGCCGACGACGGTGAGGTGGTGACAGCGAGGTGCAGGCGAGGTCGGCTTGATAGGTTCGGGGAAGATGGGTTTGAGAAAAGGGGAGAGGAGAGAGAGAGGGGGAGGTAAGGAGGTGAGGTGAGCAGTGGGGGCGAGGTCGTGGCGACGCGGTCGGAGCTCCGGTGAGGGTGGAGCGGCGACGGTGATGCGGGCAAAGGCTAGGGTTAGGGTTTCGTGACGAGGGCGGCGGGAACAGATGGAGAAGAGAGGGAGAACGTGCGTAAGTGGGGGGGGGGGTTAAAATAAATATATATAATTAATATATATGTGTGTGTGTGTGCGCGTGTATAGTAAAAGAGAGAGAGAGAGAGAGAGAGTGTTATTAAAAGGTAACCAAATTAATATATAATAATTAGGTTTTAATTAGGGAATTTAATGAAATTAATGGGACATAATGAGGAGATTAATTGTGATCAATAGGAAATTATGGTGGAGATTTCGGTTTGGATTTGTGGGAATTCAAAAAGAAGAGAGAAGGGATAATTGTTTGGGCTTGGGGAAAGATATGTAGGCCGGGCCTGTGCTTGGGTGTGGATTAGAGCACTAAGAATATAATTTAAGAAAAAGAGCTAGAGTTTAAGGACTAGAAAAAGTAGGGAAAAATTTAGACAAGAATATTTGAAGAAAATATTTATTTAAATACGGATTTAAGTACAAAATGAGACCGGTTATTACACCAATTCTGGAGAAACATAGAAAGAGTAAAGAACATATGAGATGTTCTTGGTAATGGAAGACTCTTTCGGGATGCGATTACCGATTCTAACTTCCATGGTGACAAAGGTAACAGAGTATCTGTCGCGAGTTATTAGTTTATCCTCTTATGAGGAACAGTTTATTTGAAGAGTTCCAAACGGGATACTGTGGTAGTCAATGTGCTAGATGCCGATTGTGAATCAGCAGAGGATACATGCTAAGTGTTTGTTTGGATAAATATATTCATTTATGAGCATGGTCCTATCAACTATCCAAACAAAGTTCTAAGGTAGGTATCGCTCATTTCGGAAGATAGTTAATCTCCGTGAAGTTGAGATTCAGAGAGATAGAAATGTTGCAGCGGATCCACTCACTGAGGCTGTTTTTCGAACACAGTTTATGAAACTATTAGTATGAAAGTGGGGTATTCAGTATGATATGTGTGTATGCGATACCGCAATAATTGGTCTTAAGTGCAAGTGGGAGATTGTTAGATATAGGTGCCATCAAGGCAATTATCATAGTTGCAAGAATGCAATTACTGAATTCATGAGGACTATATCAAGAACAGTCTTGCTCGAGATGATAGTACGCTATCTGATTAGTATTTGTCATTCATAAGTATACCTTTTTTTTGCAATAATGTATCACTACTACAATATGATAATGCCCCTAGGATCTTTGCTTGATTACCAAGATTATGATAAGGATCATACTAGTGGGGCCTAGGTAGTTCATAAGCACATCCTTAAAAGTTCATAGTCGTAGAAGTATCGAAACTGGGCATCGGTATTCCAGTTTAGACTAGTGTATACGTTTCATGACCCTGTACGGGGCGATGGCTGATCCCATAGACATTGGTGTTTGACACCGATGATTGTATACAGGTGCTCATTAGATGAGTTATACTAGATAGATTTGCCGGGAACTCCTAGATGGTATTATACCAATCGTCAGATAGTAGTTCTTTGGTGACATGAGTACATGGTAGTTCCTAAACCCAAGATCGCCATAGTGTCTTGTGTGTGTTCCCACTGTACTTAGATTACTACCCTACCACGGCTTTATAGAGTCGTGCAAACAGGATTAGTTGGGTACAGTCCCGAAGCACATGGAGACAATGAGTGGTCGAGAGAATTCGTCTCTCCCAGTATAGGAATTGATGTCACACTGTGCATAGCTGTCTATGACCATAAATCCTTGGCCAAGAAAATCGAGATTTACTGATTAGTTTTATTAGTAGTTTCTCGGATGGACATGAGCTTGACGTCAGCACGACTTATTGGGTTATTAGGAGTTTGACGGTTTCCACCACCGAGACCCGGTATGCGACAATCTTAGACGAAGAGACCGGAATGTATGGTGAATATCACTGATAGGCTCTAGCAGGGTATGGACGAGTGTTGGGAATTCACCCACACGTGAAAACGCGTATGTTTTGGAAACGGATATGATTTTAAAGAAATGGATTGCTCACGTGAGATCGTTCTCGTTTCAAAATTTATAAACCGCAAGTGCACAGCGCGTTGTAGCAAGCCGGCAGGTACGGGTCAATCCCCAGGGAATTGTGTATTAGGTCTTGTGATTTAAGGTTCAACAAAAAACGAATGGGTTGGTTTTGTCACTAAAATAAAGAATATGAAAACAAAGAAAACAAAGAAAGAAGATAAGAAAGAAGTGGTTGTGGCTTTGGCTCGGAAGGTCAAATTGCGACGATTCCTTCGACGCTCCCTTGATCATGAGTTGTCCGTCCTTACGTAGATCCCGGCATGAAGCATGATTTGTCAAGGCGGTTGTGGAGCACAAATCATCAAATTCCGATATTCGCCGCAAAACACGAAACGAGTCCGTTTTGTTCACTTACCGTTTTGTATGTCCGAGCTTGGGGTATCAACATTAAGCATGAGGGTTAGCAAGCTTACCGCAACATCGATAACACAAATTAGTTAATGAGAGCAAATGCTTTTAGTGTTGAATTTGCTAAGTGTTTGTGATAGTATATAGTATATGAAACCAAGAGATTGTCAAGCACTCGATCACAAAATACCATATCTAAACCTAACAACCTTAACACTAAATTGATTTTAACTTAAATATTGAAATGGGGAAAGGGAGTGAATATGATATATGAGAAGGTTACAAAGTAACCATATTTCAAAATACCATATCATATCAATACATAAACAATCTTTAAGTTAGAATTATATATATAAGCACATTAAACATTAACAAGTGGAGGAGGAGGCAAGGCCTTTCATCTCACTTCCTTACCATTACCACAACCAAAGAGATTAGTTAAGCATGATAAAAAGAAAAGCAAAGCAAGAACAAGAAGCAAGTAATAAAAGAAGCAATAATATTATTAACAGTTGAAGAAGAGGTACAACATATTGGTAACTTGTTCAACCTCCATAATGAAGCTCTCAAGAGAAAGCTTCAAGAGGGAAGAAGAAGAAGAGACCAAATTAAAGCCCACTCACTTTCAAGCCTAAACCAAAAACAAAAGAAACTATCAAAATGTATGCATCTATGTGAATATGTGAGAGAACGAGAGAGAGAGAGAGAGAGAGAGAGAGAGAGAGAGAGCCCTTCCTTTGCTCACTGATCTAGTTTTTATAGGCACCAAAAAAGATTAAACAAGTAATAAGAATGAGGTGATGTGACTGCAAGGAAGGGACAGGGAAAAGATGGGGATAAATGGGGCAAGGGGGCCGGCGTGCTCGGATCATATGAGGGTGTGGCCGGTTCAAATCCGAGCACATAGGTTCTATTGATGTGGTTGTCTCTTGTCAACTCCAATATCATTCTGGTGCTGTTTGTTTTCTTTGTAGAAGCTTGTATTGTACCCAGTAGTTTTGGAGAGAAATCAAACCTTTAACTCACATCATAACTTTTTGCATTTATTACGCATCACACTCACATGTGCCCACTAGTTGCACAATTCATCATTTGTGTGTGCCAAGGCAGCCCCACCATGGTCCAAGCCATTAAAGAGTCATGTGCACACTTGTATGTGTTGGACCAAAATTGTGTGCACACATTTATTTTGCAAAAGCTCTTTGGATATCAGTCGGTTTTCTGTTCTGTTTGCATTGTCGGCTCCCAAACACTATATCCGTAATATTGAGTATGTTTCTAGTATTTTATCACGGATACCTGTAATCTGTAATTACTGAGAAGACACTGGTTAATAGCACCGATATATAACAAAATAGATAAATAATGAGCAGTATTAAAATGCAGTTTTCTGAGATGAACAAATACCCCCAAACTTATCTTTTGCTCGTCCCGAGCAAAACAAAAAAACCCCAGCCTCACTTTCGCTGGGAACGCGATTGCACTGAGCATGTGCAACAAGCCGTTAAACCTCTAGGTGTCCCTAGTAGGAGGAGTGTTGTCTCCTGAGGGTTTTCAGTGGATTTCACCCACAAAATCCAGTCAAGTTAGCATTGCGGAAAAACTGTTGATTCTAATCTTGAGTTAAAGATTAAAGTTAGAAGTTCTATTACCCAATTCAGAAACGTTAAACCCTATTTTTCACTCCTCGCAATTTTTTTAACATAAGCTCATACGTGTCTTTTACGTGATTGTGCGGATTGTGTCCATAAAATTTTAAGAACTTTGATTATGGTCATTTATTTCATAAATACAGACCAGGATAAATATCTGAAGGATCGCACGAGTTTGAAAAGGAGTTAAGATTTTCTCAAGTTTTTGTTCTCAAGTTAGGTTTCAAGTTAGAATTTCAATCGTTTTTTAACAGAGAACCTAAGTCTTATTCTTCACTCCTACCTTTCACCTGTTTTTGTTCATACATACCCTTTGTTATTGTGCAAAACATCTTTTATAAATATACCTTCATATCTCCGTGAAAAAAACTGTTTTAATAGAAAACTCGTCTCCGCCAAGATTATTCTCCTACAAAAAACCGTGAGGACTTTTAACTCGGAGAGAACACTTGCTTAGCTTGTTTTATTTGGCGATTGGAAACTTAGCGAGCTTTGCGTCAATGACTCCCAAACCAGATGGTTTTAGGGCATTAGGTGTGGAGACACCCCAAAGACTTAATTACCCAAGTTACCAAGGCCACAAAACAAAAGACTCATTTTATTTTAAAATATTCTGAATTCAGTGAAAACGGAGATATAGCCAGCATTTCTTTTAAATTCGAAGATGTTATATATGGATAAGGTGTGTAATTACTCCAACAGAGGTCCAGATGTGTTATTTTTCAGACTTATAACTTCTATTAAAATATCAATAAAATTCTTCATATCTACTTCACTGTATGAACTATTCTTGATACTTGCTTAACCCAGAACAAACCTACTTGATCCTAACGATATTTATCAATTTTTAATTTTTTTCAGACATATCAGACATTTATCAAATTATCAAAACACATATGACACGTGTAAAGTGTTATAAAAGACGTATATCAGCTATGGTTAAACACAAAGGAGGGTTATTTTTCGGGTTGTCGGTCTCATAAAAAGGATTTAGTTATTTCAACTTATCAACTGAACCATCACACTTGGAATCAAAGTTCCCCCGCTAGCTAACATGACAAAGTTTTTATATTTTTGATTTTTTTTTTGATTTTTATAAGTTTTTCAATTCAATGCAATACAAAAGCAGTTATGAAATGCGACTACATGCAAAAGAAAAGAAAAATACATAATGTAAGTGCTGAAATGCAGGAAATATGCACATGCAAACTATATGCAGATACAAAGTACAACCAAAACAGCTCCACCCCCAAACTGAATATGACAATGTCCTCATCGTCGCTTGGCTTTACCCTTGCCTCTGCTGCTTCCGCTTGCTTCTTCTTGGTTTGCTAAGAACTGGCTGAGCTGTTCTTTTATTTCCTTATTTTGCCTGATCAAAGTCTTGATGCCATGAACCTCCATCCTGTGTAATTCATAGGGATATGTCGGAACGTCCTCTCCCAAGTAAATCTCTGAGGAAGTCTGCGGTGCCGCATGCTCGCTGGGGTCAGTGGGTGACCAAATCTGCTGCTCACTCCTGGGGTCTGTGTAGCCTGATGAGATCCTCTCTATCTCCACCGGGATGGTGTCATACATCGTGAGGCAGGTCGCGAAATCATCGTCCTCCATATAGTAGCGATAAATTAGGGTAACGAGGACGGGAAGTAAAGATTTGTGCGCGGCGACACTTTCCTTGACTGTGGCAAATAGCATGCTCGCCATGCAAAATCGATAATCTTTGGTCATTAAACAATGAACCATGTGCCTCACAATCGCTGGAAAAGATGAAACTCGAGCGATCCCCCTGACATTACGGTAAGCCCAGCGGCAAGCCGTATAGACGTTTCTATAAATCTGCTGGGCATTTAGTCCAGCATCTCGTAACTCGCACCTATCCCCCATAATCGTCCTATATTGGGCCAGCTCTAATGGTCTTTGAAAACCAGGTCGGATAGGGATGTTGGTGACACTGGATATTGTATCAGTTGAAAATACCCTCCGTCTACCCTGAAAGTGAAATCTAATGCGATCCTGGAGTATCTCACCATTTCAAAGCGCGTCATAGAACTCATCAACCAAGTGTTCGCAAGCATATAACCCCTCTTCCCCATACAACAAAAATTCCCACCCCAACTGTCGGATAGCATCATGGAAATAGCTCCTGAACACCTCATGGGTGAATACATTGACAAAATTTTGCTCTAATTCAAAAAAGGGTCATGATCTGTGGGTTGGTGAAATTTGCAGAAAATTTAAGTAGATCAGGAGAGTGGGGAAGAGAAAATCTTACAGCTCTGACAAAGCCAAATGACGATCGGGGACAACGAGACCGGCCTCGCCGGATTTTTCCACTCTGTCGCCGGTCGGATTCCGAGGAGATGGGCTAGGAATTTGGAGGAAGGTGAGGGGAAAGCAAAGAAAGGAGATGCTGCTGTTTGAGAACTGAGACTAAAAGGGGTCGGGTCAGGGATGTTATTACTATATAAAGGACATTTTACAAACCCCCCATAAAGAGAAAACCTAATTTATTACACTTTTACTCGAACAAGAAGTTAAATCAGCACTTTTCCCAAACCTCAGCACTCACCCCCTAACGGGTGAGATCTTATTTTAAAAAAACTACGAAAAACAAAGATTAATTACAGTATTCACAAGATAAAAGACATTGTTAGTCCAGAAATTAATACCGGCCACAAAAAAATTTATCGATATAATGTAGGGGCTGGTAAATGAATATGTATATAGAAAAGAAAAAGAAAAAGAATATGTTAGTTATTAGTGAAGGACATGGGTGTGTGTGTAGGGATCAGAAGACGTTGAAAGTGAAAATGAAGTTTTGAAGAGGTCAACGAATTGTTGCCCGGATGAATTGAATGTTCAAAAAGCACATGTCGAGTTTCGGAGTCAATCTCGTTTAAAAACTGGATTTCATCCACAAAAAATTTGGAAAAGGAAAGGTTCATGGGATGTTCCCTAATTGACCTTGACTCAAACTCACCGAGGATATCAAGTTCATCCGCAAATAATTCTTCAAAACTCTGTATGAAAGACTGGTTTTCAAGGCTGTCTTCCTCCCTATAATTCTGCACAATCGTATACTCACTGCTATAGCTCACAATTCCAAAAGCACGTTCTTCTTCATCACATTCATATTTGGGTACGTTCATGTCATTTAAAAAGGCAGGTTCCCACCCTAACGTTTCTTCCGAAACAATATCACTAGGTGGTACAAAAATTGTGGGTTCCTGATCATTGATCTCTTCTAACAACCTATCCAAACCATACCCGTCAAAATCACAAGATTCCTCCTCTAAAATAGGAATGCAAAAATCAGTCGGTGGTTTTTCTCGTGTGTCCTGATAACACTTAGTCAATTCAATCGCATCGTCATCTATGAAATCATCAAAATTCAATTGATCGTTTATCTTACTTGGGTGACTTCCTAGATGACAGATATCAACATTATATGGTTCTAATTGACCGTGTTTACTTTTTAGAATCACTACAGCTACATGCTCTTCAATTCTAGCCAAAGATTGAGCTTGAGCGTGAAACAATTGCTCAGACTGCTGTATACACAGGGCTAGCGTTGCATCTGTTTGATTCTCGACCGCAATCATCACTTCAATACCTTTCTCTAAAGCGGTCAACCTAGCATTTATCTCACCATCATTCCCTAAGGATGGGTCAGTTGTTTCAGGAAGAGAGGGTTGTGACGGTGGTGATGCTAAAGCAGTCAATCTGTCGACCTCTTTCTCTACATCCTCTATCATTAGGTCTCTAATTGAAGTGGGACCGGGTTAAAGAGTGTTAGGTGGGTGGCCATTATAAAAAATCTGGGACAGTTGGTCACCCCCTAAAAAGGACAATTTTCATGAATGTGGGAAGAAATGTGGCAATTTGAACAAAAGAATTGGGACTGAGCATAAACAAAAGAATAAGAATCGTGAGAAATTGAATTAAATCATGTATCACCAATATTAACAAGAATTCATAAATATCACCAAAAACAAAAATATCACACCCCTAGCAGTTTATGTTATGCTATGTCATCTAGACCTGCTCAAGAACCTGATTGTCGAAGTAAAACCGTGTCAAGAAACGGGCTCAAGATATACGGATCACGAAGCAAGGTAAGTGCAAGAGATAAGGGGAGGTTTTCCAACGCTTTTGTGAAGTTCCTTAATTAGATAACCCTTTCTCTTGAACACTTGCCTAGACACCCCGTGAGCGATATACCATTAAGCGGTGTTCTAAACACAGTTAACTTCTCCTAATGAGCGCGAAGTCCTTAAAGTCAAAGTTCTAGTTGATTTTAAATTACTGTGGGTATGCAAGAATGCAGTTTTGTGATTTGTGGGCTACGGAAAAAGGCGATGAAGTCCTTTACAGTATCTTGTTTGTTCTTTTTGCCCTTAAATCCGTTTTAAGATGCAAATGCGCAATCTATAAAAGAATTTAAGAAATCAAGCAATTTAAGCAATTCTTTTTCGTTTAAATTTAAGCACTGCAAAAAATACGGTTAGTTCTTTGTGCAATTGGTGGCAAGCTTATGCGAAGAATCCTGCAGAAGATAGAATAATGGAATACGTCGGATTCAAGAGGAATGCGTTAGGAAATATGTACCGATGTGATTTGGTTAAGAAAACACCTTTGAAAGTGATCCGAGTCTTTGATTGTTCGCTTGCGCGGGTCAAACTACCCGGATCTTTGGCACTATACTTCACTAACGTCTTGAAATTGAGTTTGAGTTTCGCTCCGCACGATCGCTGGTCGAAATTCCGCGAAAAACCTGAAATGTCGGAAAATACGATATTTAGTGTTAAAAAGCGATATATATGCCCTAATTCCTGCACACTCAAAATTATAAAAATCAAACAATACCACTAGAGTACTGACAACACACTGGAGATCACACAAGAACAAAAAATCAAAAACACCCTGAAAGGGCGGGCGAGCTCGGATGATTCATCAATGTCGCCGGTCGAATTCCGAGTGGTTGTGCTTGAATTTTTTGTGGCTCTTCCAGGTTATATTAGTATTCTAATGGTATAACTTGATTTTTTAGTTGAATCACATAGTGCTAGCAGGTCTAAAGGATAGAGAACAAGTTAGAAAAAAATTCGTTTTGTTAGTTTTGAAAAAATTGAGTTAAAAGTTAGTGAGTTAGTACGAACCAGAAATTAAAATTCCTAATAACTACCAACTCAGCAACGGCGCCAAAAACTTGTTGGGAATTCACCCGCGCGCGCAAACGCATATGTTTTGGAAACGGATATGATTTTAAGGAAATGGATTGCACACGCGAGATCGTTCTCGTTTTAAAATTTATAAACCGCATGTGCACGGCGCGTTGTAGCAAGCCGACAGGTACGGGTCGATCTGCAGGGAATTATGTATTAGGTCTTGTGATTTAAGGTTCAACAAATAACGAATGGGTTGGTTTTGTCACTAAAATAAAGAATACGAAAACAAAGAAAATAAAGAAAGAAGATAAGAAAGAAGTGGTTGTGGCTTTAGCTCGGAAGGTCGAATCGTGACGATTCCTTCGACGCTCCCTTGATCATGAGCTGTCCGTCCTTACGTCGATCCCAGCATGAAGCATGATTTGTCACGGCGGTTGCGGAGCACAAATCATCAAATTCCGATATTCGCCGCAAAACACGAAACGAGTCCGTTTTGTTCGCTTACCGTTTTGTATGTCCGAGCTTGGGGTATCAACACTAAGCACGAGAGTTAGCAAGCTTACCACAACATCGAAAACACAAATTAGTTAATGAGAGCAAATGATTTTAGTGTTGAGTTTGCTAAGTGTTTGTGATAGTATATAGTATATGAAACCAAGAGATTGTCAAGCACCCGATCACAAAATACCATATCTAAACCTAGCAACCTTAACACTAAATTGATTTTAACTTAAACATTGAAATGGGAAAAGGGAGTGAATATGGTATATGAGAAAGTTACAAAGTACCCATGTTTCAAAATACCATATCACATCAATACATAAACAATTTTTAAGTTAGAATCAAATATATAAGCACATTAAACATTAACAAGAGGAGGAGGAGGCAAATCTTTTCATCTCATTTCCTTACCATTACCACAACCAAAGTGATTAGTTAAGCATGATAAAAAGAAAAGAAAAGCAAAGCAAGAATAAGAAGCAAGTAATAAAAGAAACAACAATATTATTAACACTTGAAGAAGAGGTACAAGATATTGGTAACTTGTTCAACCTCCATAATGAAGCTCTCAAGAGAAAACTTCAAGAGGGAAGAAGAAGAAGAGACCAAGTTAAAGCCCACTCATTCTCAAGCCTAAACCAAAAACAAAAGAAACTATCAAAATGTATGCATCTATGTGAATATGTGAGAGAATGAGAGAGAGAGAGAGCCTTTCCCTTGCTCACTGATCTGGCTTTTATAGGCACCAAAAAAGATTAAACAGGTAATAAGAATGAGTTGATGTGACTGCAAGGAAGGGACGGGGAAAAGATGGGGACAAATGAGGCAAGGGGGCGGCGTGCTCGGATCATATGAGGGTGTGGTCGGTTCAAATCCGAGCATATGGGCTCGTATTGATGTGGTTGTCTCTTGTCAACTCCAATATCATCCTGGTGCTGTTTGTTTTCTTTGTAGAAGCTTGTATTGTACCCAGTATTTTTGGAGGGAAATCAAACCTTTAACTCACATCACAACTTTTTGCATTTATTACCCATCACACTCACATGTGCCCACTAGTTACACAATTCATCATTTGTGTGTGCCAAGGCAGCCCCACCATGGTCCAACCCATCAAAGAGTCATGTGCACACTTGTATGTGTTGGACCAAAATTGTGTGCACACATTTATTTTGCCAAAGCTCTTTGAATATCGGCCGGTTTTCTGTTCTGTATGCAATGTCGGCTCCCAAACGCTATATCCGTGATATTGAGTATGTTTCCAGTGTTTTATCACGAATACCTGTAATTTATAATTACTGAGCAGACACTGATTAATAGCACCGATATATAACAAAATAAATAAATAATGAGCGGTATTAAAATGCAGTTTTCTGAGATGAACTACGAGCTTGCTTGTCGATCGGCTTTTCGTTCAATACCTGGGTAGCCGTTATGTACAGCTAGTACCGCTAACGTACTTGTAGGTTAACCCAGTGGGGGGTTGATCTGAAAGTGTTTCAGATCAATTGGATATGATCCTAACTTACTGGCAGTTTATTGTCGAGTCTTTAGGGCCCTACACAGAGGTTTTCCCATTCTAGCAAAATGATGTAGTGCACATACGGCGATGCGTGCAGGGTCAAATTAAACATATGTATGTGATACTGCATGTATTAATCGGGTGGATGATACTAGCCGATTTATGATTGAACCGGATCATTGAATCAAGTGTTGACTTAATGATATTTCTTATATATGATGGTGCATATATAAACTAGTATTATATCTTTTATTTCTCATTTTATTTTTCTTTGGTTATGTGACATGTGATGTGGATAATCTATTGTTATATGTATAAATCTTTTTTTTTAAACATATGATAATTGTCATTAGCTCATTTATTATTTTTGTTTCTTTTCTTGTCATGAGAATGAGGTGTATGCTAGGTGGCATACACTCTCACTTTCTCATGATAAGTGTTTGTGATGAGAAATGAAAGGGGGTTTCATGTGTGAAGGTGTAGAGACACTACATACAAGGCTAACCATTTTTGTTCTTCCTTCCTCTCTCTAACTAGGAAAAAAAGATGAAGAGAGATAATGAAAATGATAAAGAGAGCAAATGAGAAAATTATCTACTACATCTCTTACTTTATTTATCTAGTAAATTGAGTGAGTGAGTTATTTCAATTTGATTGAAGTAGAAGGTAGAGCCGGCGGCCTTCGTGTGGATCATCTTCGACGGAGCCGATCAGGAACTATGCGAGATCCAGGGCGCTGCGGAGCTTAGCCGGAGTTCTTGGTTTCATCATTGGAGCATGAAAAGAAGTATCAAAGGTTTTATCTTCTCTACTATAGTTTTTTTTATTGTTTACAAGTTATAGTCTATGGTAGTATTTTAGGGTTTGGGTGTCTTGTGTTCATATCATAATTTTGCATTATTATATTCCCCATTCTTATTCATTCTGCAAATAAATAGGTGCTTTTGATGCATGTCTGCTAAATAGTTGCAAGTTATAGGTTCTCGGAACAAAATAGTGAAAATAATGAAAAGACGCTACAAAAGTGAAACTACGACCAACAAATAGAGAATCTTTATCATGCCTACAGTTTGAAAAACAAAGGTAGATCAATGAACAATTCACAAAGTACAAAGGCAGCGCAAAATTCAAGATTTCAACGAAGCGAACGGTAAAAGTCCACAATATTCTGCACTGTGGAAATCTGGAAGAAACTAGAAGACATTCTGAGAAACCAAGTGAAGAAGATAGAAGAAAAAGGCAACATGAAGAAACCCTGAAGAATCTAGCAAGAGAGCCCACAAGATGGCCGCGGAACCGCGGTCAAACATGCCTTCTTGCCGCAGTTCCGCGGTCATATAGTGCAAGTGCAGTGCACGTGTCGGTGCACGTGTGTCGATGGGTGTCGGTGCTTTGACTCGGTCTTTGGGATTATTTTTGTAATTCTAGATATGGATCAGATGTAAACCCTAGGGTTTCTATTATTTATAAATAGGAACCCTACAGCTCTTTTTGGAGGTGCCTCCTTTTGGGTGCCTCTTTAGAGATGCCTCTTTTAAATTCCAGATCTTAGATTTTCAATTCAATGTAATCGTCAAAGAGTGCATCAATAAAGAAGTAAGTTTTTTATCTTGTCCTAGTTAATTTCTTTTCTGCCCTAATTATAAATTTCTTTTCTGTCCTAGTTATAAATTTTATTTATCTGCCGTAGTTGTTAATTTTATTTATCTTCCGTAGTTGTTAAATTAAAATCATAAAAATGAACTCTTAGATCTTAAAATAAAAACACCATTTTTTTTGATTAACTCATTAGAACACAAAGATAAGAATTTATCTCCATGTGGACCGACCCGTACTCAACCGGCTAGCTACCAAGCGACGCCGTTCTTGATTACGGTTAATATTCTTTGATTCATCTTTTGAAAGCGCATAAGTACGCCTAAAGTCTCACAACAATCAAATGGCGCCGTTGCCGGGGAGATGGTAGTCTCTTTCTTTGTGTAATTTCGGGTTAATAAAAAAAAAATTATAAAAAATAAAAATTTAAAAATTATAAAAATTGAAAATTTTTAAAAACAAACAATTTTTTTTTTAATCCAATAAAAATAAAAATCATCTTGTTCTTTTTGAGAGGTATTGTGTGAATTGTGCAGGAAAAGAAAACGGACAGATTCAGATCTGGAAAAATCCAGCGAACAAAACAGCAAACAGAAGATCTGAACAGACAGAGGAGAATCAAAACAGCAAACAGAAAATTTTTAGGGATCTGAATCGACCGATAGACCGCGGAACCGCCGCAATATCCTTCTTTTGACGGCAGAACCGCGGCTAGTAGGTGACGTCAGCAGGTGGAATCTTCTCTGTAAGCATTCTTTTCCTCCCCTCTACCTTCTGTAGTCCTCTGAAAAATTTTCCTGCAGGGTTCTTTGCGCAAAAAAAAAAAAAAAAATTCTCCCTCTCCAATAAATTGTTTTTGTGCAGGATTCTTTGCGCTGCAAAATAAAAAAAAAATTTGAAAGTGTTTTAGATTTTTGTGTGCTTACTGCTTTGCAGTTTTAAAATGGACTTTTAAGAGGCTATAACACCAATCAAGATTAAGTGGGGATTTCATTACCCTTCCTAGGACCCCAAAAATCACAAAAAACATTTTGCATCAACCCTCGTGTTAAATTAAAAAATATTAGACTCAGCCAACTAAGGACTGTAGTGCTCATTAGGACGAAAGAAAGGTTGTAGGCATCGGTCGTTTATCTAAACCTGACTTTGTGGTGCTTAGGCTAGACAAGTAGGAAAGGTAATTTTAAAAGGTCCGTCTCACGGTGATTCGTGAGTGGATCTCTCCTTTCTTTACTTGTGCTTATCCGGCCACAATTGGCGGTGAAGAGGCGATTTGAGGATCTCACAATTTGCCCTTTGGAACAGTTAGGAGCAGTCTAGTTGACTTAGGAGACCCTAGCTCTAGGCTTGATTGTGCATATATAAATTATGATTATGCCGTAGTTCCGTACAAATTTTTGCAAAACTATTTCTAAAAAAAAACACACTTTCAAAAATTCCAAAACTCAAAAAAAAAAAACAATTTTTAAAAAATAAATAAAAAAAAAAAATTAAAAAAATCAAAAAAAAATCATGACATTCTTTTTCTTCTCCTTTCTCACATCATGGGTACCCCACCTCCCAAAACTCTTGCCGAACTTTGGTACCCTGAACCAAACTTTGCTTCCTACGCGAATTGTTTTGGTCGAATTACGGACGACCCTTCCATGCCCAAAATTTCTTTGAAAGATCGAATAGAAGCGTCTAGGAGAAACAGTTGGACTCTGCAATCCACTTTATATCAACCATTTCAACCTTCACCACTTTCTTACATTGATACTCCTTTTGAGAGTCCGAAGGTAACTCCGAAACACATGTCTATTGCTGAACATATTGAACAATCTCGTAACCGATATTTCACTCCTTTCAACACTTCTAGTTCTTGGGATCAACAAGTCCATTCACCTTTTTACCCAAATGTTGATCCTACTCCTGTCCAACCATTCAATTCCAACCAGTCCTACCCGACTTTCGCACCTTCCCTAGACATTGCTTCTATACAGCCATTTGGGAGTTTCCAGAATCCAAACAATTTTGAATCTTTTACTGAAACCCCTTCACAACCCATGTCTAGTATGGAATAGTTGTTGGAAGCTTATATTGTAGCGACAAACAAACAGATAAGGAATTTGAATGCGTCCATTGCCGCCCTTAATTCATCAAGACAACCTAATGAACCAGTAGCTAGTTCCTAACTAGCTCCAAATATTCCAATGTATGATGAGGCGGTTGGACAGAGTGAGAATTTGAGTGGTGAGAGTGAGCTGTACACACTTCCAAATCAAACCTACCCATCCCCAATTGAATCCCACAACTCCGGTTTTGAATGTCTATCAAGTGTCCCAAATAATTCACCAGTTAAAAATAAAGCATTTAATGAGTTGTGCGACTTTATAGTGCTTGATTTGCCAGATTGTGAAGGGTCCCTTTCGAGTGAAACCATCACCAATTCTTTCGACCTCTACACCTCCAATCTAGAACCTGAATTGATAAATATCCATGCTTTTGATGAGGTGTCTGAAAAAATTGATTTTCACTTGATTGAGGATATTGACTCAGGGAATATTTTGGATGATGAACCCGCAGATTTGAATGAATTTTTCTCTCCAATTCATCATCCTGAATCATTAAATGTTTCTCCCGAACTTCATATGCGTCTTGATTTTGATGATAATTGCATGGATGAGATAACTTTTGAGGAAAATTATAAGGATAGTATTGAGGAGAGTATTGAGGAGAGTATTGAGGATGAACCAGTTTTGTTTGATGAGTCGGATTTTCCAATTCATCCTCCTGAACCTTTAACTGTTATACTTCCTAAATCAACCCCCTTAATCCTTTCCATCGTTCTGACCACGCAAGAGATCACGCAGGAGGACTGTGAGCTTGAAAAATTTCTGTTCGATCACAGCAATTTTGACACCACTAGTGCGTTCCTCCTTGAATCTGACACAGTTCTCACAACCGATAACGATTATGAGTGTTTCATTTTTTCGGACGATTTTGAAGACTCACTGCCCGAGTTTGAGTCCTTTGAATTTTCAGATGAGTTAGTTGAACCATCAAACTCGGTTGTTTACAGTCATTTCGAACCATTGATGGAATCTTTCGAGTTCGAGATAGTTTCACCAATTTCACCTTCAATTGTTTCACCTCTGAAACTCAAACTCAAGCTGTTGCCGTATCACCTTATATATGCTTACTTAGGTGAGAATGAGACCCTTCCTAAATCACTCTCCTTCGTCCTTTCCATCGTTTCGACCGCGCAAGAATCCATCACGCTTCCATTTTCAATGGATGGTTTACCAAGTTCAACGTACCCATGTTTTCTCGCGAATCTTGAGGGATTTGACCCTATTTCTCGACGGGTTGATAAATTAGCACAATCGCTTTTAACACATCGGTCATCACAATTTGTGCTAATTTATTCACTCAATTTACACCCTCAAGTTCGTACTACACTTCTTTCTCTTTTCCGCCATTCTTCTCCTAATATACCGAGACCATATTCCACCTTTCTTCCCATACGGTCGCGTGTGTTTCTCATTTCTTTTCTCTACACTCCATTCTTTCACCAACCGCACTATTATAACGATAAATTTTTTGAATGGTTGGTGCTAACCTTTGGCCTGTGTAAAGCCTTGTATAACTTGATACTGTGTTTTTCTCCTCCCTAACTCTGAACTTTAAACGCTTAATCAGTGGAAACACTGTTTCACTTAAGTTTGGGAGGGACCTTTTTGTATATATATTTTGTTTTGTTTTTCTGTTAACAAAAAAAAACAGGGGAGTGCCGACATTTTTGACCCTCTTGGTATGGCATGACAGTGAGGACACTGTCAAGTTTAAGTTTGGGGGTGTGCTCGGTAAGGTTTCTTCCTTCGCATTCATATGTATATTTTTGCATTTGCATACTTATTTTTAAAACCCATAAAAACCGAAAATTTTTAAAAATTATAAAAATTGAAAAACTCAATTTTGGCCATAATTGACTTGAGTTTGACAAGACGGTTAACTAGCTAGAAAAAAACTAGATCCTAGACTTAGTAAATTAAAAACCCTAAAAATAACCTTTATTAAAATTCAACGGTAGAAAAATATGTCTTTGTAGTTTACTTAGAAATAGGCAAATTTTGAGTTCACTTCTTGGGTTAAGTTAAAATAAGGGAAAAGTATTGATATTTTTATTAAAGTATAAGTCTGAAAAATAATCCCAAAGTTTAAGTCTAAATTCTGAAAATATATACCTTACAACTTGCACAAACACGAACCTTGAAACTTAGAATAGTAGAAGAGACCTTGAAATGCTCTTGTCTAAAGTCCTTAGTATGAAGGAAAATAAAATAAAAAATACAAGTGTGAATAAAGAGATAAAAAAAATGAACACTGGTTTTTGTAATTATTTAAGGCTGCATAAATAGAAAAAAATATTTAGCAAAGGTGCTTTATCACCTAGTGCCTTAGACCAACTGGTTTGGGAGTCATTGCTAAAGCCTTAAATGTTACAAGACTAGAAATTACGCTTTAATATGCAAACACATTTTGTAATCGGTCGTTAGTACCTAAAGAAGTATTAACGGTCGCATGAAAGATGTGTGAGCAATTTCATCTAAAAATTCACCAACTAAAAGTACTTTGAACAGTGGACAAGAGTATAAGAGCTTGAATTGAATTTCCAAGTGTAGGGGTGATACATACACACATGTAAGGGTGTATGATTAGGGTTTAGATGAGAGATAGGAATGAAAAATAGGACTTATATCTTTAGTGGAGATGATAAAAATTCCTAAGTTGAGATGGAACCTTAGAAGGAAAATTCAAAAGATGCTAAAAACTAAGTAAATTTACAAAACATATACAATCTTAAGTTAAATGATAAGGAAGCGTGAAAAATATGGGTTGATAATTTCTGAGTTGAAAATAATAGAATTTCTTGCTAGAAAACCGAATTGAAGAATGAAAATCAATAGGCCAAATTGATAGGATTTTGTGGGTAGTATCCGCTGAAAACCCTCAGGAGACAACACTCCTCCTACTAGGGACACTTAGAGGTTTAACGTCTTTTTGCACGAGCTCAGTGCAATCGCGTTTCCCTGCGAAGTGAGGTTAGGTTTTTTCGAGAATAAACTAGTTTTGCTCGAGGACGAGCAAAAGATAAGTTTGGGGGTATTTGTTCATATCAAAATTTTGTATTATTATATTCCCCATTCTTATTCATTCTGCAAATAAATAGGTGCTTTTGATCCATATCTGCTAAATAGTTGCAAGTTACAAGTTCTCGGAACAAAACAGTGAAAATAATGAAAAGACACTACAAAAGTGAGGCTACGACCAACAAATAGAGAATCTTTATCATGCCTACAGTTTTAAAAATAAGCGAAGATCAATGAACAATTTCACAAAGTACAAAGGCAGCGCAAGATTCAAGACTTCAACATGAAGCGAACGGTAAAAGTCCACAATATTCTGCACTGTGGAAATCTGGAAGAACTAGAAGACATTCTGAGAAACCAAGTGAAGAAGACAGAAGAAAAAGGCAACATGAAGCAACCCTGAAGAATCTAGCAAGAGTGCCCACAAGATGGCCGCGGAATCGCGGTCAAACATGCCTTCTTGCCGCGGTTCCGCGGTCAGTGCACGTGCAGTGCACGTGTCGGTGCACGTGTGTCGGTGGGTGTCGGTACATTGACTTGGTCTTTGGGGTTATTTTTGTAATTCTAGATATGGATCAGATGTAAACCCTAGGGTTTCTATTATCTATAAATAGGAACCCTACAACTCTTTTTGGTGGTGCCTCCTTTTGGGTGCCTCTTTAGAGATGCCTCTTTTAAATTCCAGATCTTAGATTTTCAATTCAATGTAATCGTCAAAGAGTGCATCAATAAAGAAGTAAGTTTTTTATCCTGCCCTACTTAATTTCTTTTCTGCCCTAGTTATAAATTTCTTTTCTGCCCTAGTTATAAATTTTATTTATCTGCCGTAGTTGTTAATTTTATTTATCTGCCGTAGTTGTTAAATTAAAATCATAAAAATGAACTCTTAGATCTTAAAATAAAAACACCATTTTTTTGGATTAACTCGTTAGAACACAAAGATAAGGAATCCATCTCCCTGTGGACCGACCTGTACTCAACCGGCTAGCTATCAAGCGACGCCGTTCTTGATTGTGGTTAATATTCTTTGATTCATCTTTTGAAAGCGCATAAGCACGCATAAAGTCTCACAACAATCATCTTGTTCGCTCGGATTATGTCGTTTTTACGCTTCCGCTATGTTTTCGAAACCCATCCGGCGAGCACGACCCCCTTACAATATATAGACCTGCCTTTGATTGCTCAACATAATGTCCATGCCATGGAGCCAGAAAGCATGGCCTAAATGACGCTCACTTTTCTTGATCGCCAAGCCATTTGGCATTCAAGAACTATCACAAGCGAACATTGATCCTTCTTAGCACAAGGTCTTGTGGGTCATCCCAAATACCATAAGATCCCTTTACTTCATCCTAACTTAGACAAGTATATTGTGGATATTAAGTCCAATGAAAAAGGACGTGTCATGTCAAGTATACACTAAACACCCAAGACAACCGACCATGCAAAATGAAACCGTTAATATTTATCTTTATGGAGCGAGAATCATTTGAGAAAAGATTAAGGCTATAAATATGACAATTTAACTACTGAGACAAGGAACGGAGAGTGATTGTGCGGATCAAACTATTCTAAGGCACATACATGCAAGTCTACGAAGACAAACATAAAATGTTCTTTAGCTGTTTGCTGGAACACTAGATGTAATGACCCTAAAATTCATGTACCATCCCTTTTGTTTTAATTCATAAAAGATGTTGTATTCTATTCTGCTTTCGCGTTATAAGTAATTCTTGTTAAATAAGAACAAGAAACTTCTTATATCTCATTGGTTAAGACTCTCCACTACTGTCCCATAGCCCGTGTGTTCGAATCCTTAAAGTGCAAATATTTTATTTATTTTTCTTTTTGATGTTTTGGAAGCCTAAAAGTTTGTACGAGATTAACACGGGGTTACCAAATGTTGCAACAGAAAATAAATGTATAAATGACATATTTAAACCTAACCGAAACCCTGGCACGAACCCCGAGACCTCATCCCGACCCTTGGCCGCCATCCTCGGCCCCTGAAGCTCCAATCGAGCCTGTCTCGTGCATGTGTGTCATTTGGCTTCCCTTCAGCTTGTTTTGATATTTTAAAACCTCTGATTTGAACCCGTGAACAACAGTCCTTTCAATTATCCCATTAATCCCTTTTTAATTCTTTTTAATCCATCATATTCTTATCTATCATTCCCTATAAATACATTTTCTATTCCATAGTCCTCCCCTCTAAATTATTCTGAATAATTTATTCACAAGTTCCTCTCTCATGTCCTATTAGAAGCCACGTCTCTTTCGAAGCAAGAAGCCCTCAAGCTTGCCTTCATCTTATGATGTTTGATCTCGGTTTTACCAACCGAGCATCCTCCCTCTCCTACATTTCCACTAGCACAAGAAACCCGTAAGTTCTCTTCTCCTCCTTCTCTAATATTTACCCCTTGTCTTGTTGAATATCCTCGTTTAAAATTTCGCCACTCTTTTTCACTTGTGCTACGCTAAAGTTCTCTATTCATTCAAATCCATACATTAATACACACACACACACACTCATTTTATGTTGTTTGGCAAGACTATATTCATTTTGTTTTCCTATATCTATAACAAATTATGCCATAGACATGTTCTCTTTTCATGTTAGATAATTTATCATTTTAACAATACTAGTTAATATAAAAATATTGTCGCAAGTAAATACCATGTTATATCATTTTCATGTAATATTGTTTATGATAAGTTATTTGTTAAACTTTAGTCATATATATCGTATGGGGTAATGACCTACCCCACACATACGCACACTTGGAATCATAGCACGAACTCTTGCTTTTTAGCGTTGATCTAAAGAATCATATTTCAATAAAATACTCTCTATTATTAAAAAAAATAACCCTTTCCTTTGCAATAACGGCTTTACAACCCTCGTTAGGGAAATCCGTTTATGATTAGTGCAGTTTATCGCACATCCTAAGGTTTAGTGGAGTGAGATGCAGAACTCTTCACGGAGATACAATCTCGAAAGGGAAAAAAATACGGTTTTAAAGAAAAATAAATAATTTTTATAAAATTTAAAATAAAAGAAAAGATAGAAAGTTATGTTAAATTGGGTTATCACTATTTTCTAAATAATTAATGAAAGCAAGTTTCTAATTAACGTTTTAAGAAAATACTCTCAAGTTTCCAAAAGATAGATTTTTCATTAAAATACCATAAACTTTTAAAAGTTAGGTTTAACACTAAAATACCTTAAAATCTTAAATATGTTTTTATTAAAACCCTCGACATCCTGATTAACATATTTTTACCAAAAACACTCTCGAGCTTTATTTTCTTTCAAAGTAAAGCATTTTACATAAAAACCCATCGAGTTTTCAAATGAATTATTTACATAAATGTCTTAAGTTTACCAAAATACCTAGAATATATAACCTAATTAATCTTTTAGATATTTGGGTAACAAATGGGTTTAAGTGGTATCTTTTCTTTAGGTCTCGGGAAGCCGGAGAAAGTGAGTGCTTACCTATCTCTTAGGTTGCAAATTTTTGTCTAGCAACCGTCCTTGAAAAGGGCATAAATGTTGCCAGCTATGTACAGTTGAAATACATGATAACCTACATGAATTGACTTGAACACTTGAAACTGGACATGAATACACGAACTTAATATATAAACACGAACTTGAACTTGACTCGAACCATGAATACAATTGACATGACTTTTACTTGACATGAATACATGATTCTTGACATGAACTAAATCTTGAAAACTTAATATTATACATCACTTTTTGTATTCATGGATTGAATCAAGACTTGTAATATTAATTATAGACTAATATATGTAGGGATAAGGGGTAGTTTGGTAAAGAATGTATGTCGTGGCACGATAGTCCAGTAAAAGACACCTAACCAGAATATCCTGTGTCGTTGTCCCGTGGGTTTGATGGGGCCTTGTACATCATGTGTTTTGTGTTCGTGGGTTTGACGGACCACTCTTGTATACACACATACCTTTCTTATCGAACTACAAACAACCATGTTAGAATAGAATAACCATTTCATATACTTGTCATAGTTAAGATATTTTAACAAACTCATGTCAAGTTAACACTTTTACCTATACACTATTACATTAGATTCATGTTTTTCTTACCTGCCTTATTACACTTTACCTACATACTCTTTTGGGGACATACCGAGCGCAAATTCATTGATGGGCATTCCACACACATTTGTTTCTTTGGAATTGTTAGTGAAATATACCCTAGAGGCCATTATGTATAGTACTGGATTGTATATTACATTTTAGAAACTTGGGACATTCACAGATATAATAACAGTCTTGCTCAACATGATAATATGCTATCTGCTTTGAATCTATCTTAACATGTGTATATATTTATTTTAACATATCGTTAATACATGTTGATAGAGCCCTCAAGATTTTTGCTTGACTACTAGCGTTGTGATGGCAGTCACACTAGTGGGGGATGGGTAGTCTATAAGCGCATCCTTAAACTTGTCCCTAGTCGTAGGATTATCGAGACTGGGTATCGATACTCCAGAGTAGATTATTGTATAAGCTTCTTATCCCCGTCAGGGGAGGTGGCCTGTCCCGTAGCCATTGGTATACGGTACCAAAGATAGTATATAGGTGCTCATTGGATTATGAGTTACACTGGACAGACTCGTTGGAAACTGCTGGTTGGTATTATGCCTATCGTCAGTTAGTAGTTCCCTGGTGACATGATTACTGTTTCCCCAATATTTAACCTAATGAAGAGCAAAGCTCTGTTGGAACTCAATGAGGCAGCGCCTCACGTGCTCTCCACGAGGGCGTCAGCACCAAAGCCAATCTTATAGAATTAAAATCCTATGATGGCTCCTTAAGTGCTCCTCACGCGGGCGCCAATATGCAAAGCACAGAAACACTTTCTAAATAAAGAGTCAAACTCTTAGAAGGCGCCTCACATGTTATCCACGCGGGCGCCAATGTGCAAAGCACAGAAGTGTCCATCTTAAGAATTAAATTCTTAAGCGGCGCCCACATACACGACACGTGAGCGCCAGCGTCCAAGTTAATATCCGTAGAATTAAATTCTATATTTCTCCAATAAAAATAGGGATATTCTTTGTTAAATAGAGTCGTTGGATCAAAATATCCAATGGAGAAAATATCTCCCAAATCTTTCTAAATAAGAAAGATACTCTCAGTTGGATCAATGATCCAACAATAAAATAAAATTCTATATTTTGGGAATATATTTTCTCAACCTTTCAAAATAAGAAAGATTGCTATCTGTAAAACATAAAATCGGCAGATTAATAAATCCAACGGTGATTAAAAATCACCGTTTTACAGAATAAATTCTGTATAAGGGAAAATATTTCCCTAATCTTGTTAAAAAAATAACAAAAAGAATATATGTTCTGTAAAACAGAAACCCTTGGATCCAACGGTGGGTAAAATTCCCCAAATCAATTGGAATCTCTCAATGAGATATTTCCTCAAAGCTAGTTAATAAATTGTCTCTACTATATAAAGGACCCAAAACTTCAAGTCTGAGAAGGAGGAACCCCCCACAATCTTCTAAAAAGAAGCTGAAAACTTCTAAAGGGAACAGAGAAGAAGATCCCCCTCCTCAAAAATGCTAGGTAAATAAAAGGAACAGAGAGCAAAACATCTCGTTTACATATTTAAGGGTTTAACCCTTTTAAAAAGAACTTAGTTCTTTCTCTGGATCTGAGATCCATAAGACACGTCTCCTATAAGTTGAGAATTTAATTCTCATCGGAAAGAATTTGTTCTTGAGAATCGAAGATTCAGAAAAGGACTAGGAATTGAATTCTTTGAAACGAAGCATATAAGAGAAACCTGGTTCTCATAAAAGAACTTTGTTCCTAAAAAAAATGAAAGCTTGATCATTAATGGGCGCCACAGAAGAAAAGAGTGCTTAGCACTCACTGGGCAGCGCCTAACGCCTCATGTGTCCCTCACGTGGGCGTTACAGAAGAAAAAAGTGCTTAGCACTCACTGGGCAGCGCCCAACGCCTCATGTGTCCCTCACGTGGGTGCCACAAAAGAAAAGAGTGCTTATCACTCAATGGGCAGCGCCTAGCGCCCAGCGCCTCACGTGTCCCTCACGTAGGCGCCACAGAAGAAAAGAGTGTTTAGCACTCACTGGGCAGCTCTCAGCGCCTTATATGTCCCTGGCGCCACAGAAGAAGGAGTGCTTAGCACTCATTGGGCAACGCCCGACGCCTAGCGCTTCATATGCTTCGCACGTAGACGCCATAAAAAATGCCTAGCACTCCATATAAAGACAAAAGGAGTAATGTGTTTTACACTTACTGGGTAACCCCCATGACCGAAAGCTCCACATGATCATATGTGGGCGTCAGATTTTATACAAGTGCTCAGCACTTTTTGCATAAAAGGTGGACTGATCAAATAGAGCCCAAGCAAGTGCTTAGCACTTTTTTCAACAAAAAAGGACCATCGAGTAGATCAAGCCCAAATTGGCAAGGTCCACTGAGGATAGAACCTCCTTGATTCTTTTCAACCGAGCCCATATGCTCATGATTTCGCAAACTGATCTTAGTCTCAGATATGACTATTGATCTTTCAATTAATAATATCCAAAATGATATTCATTCCATATCTCCTAAGGTAATCTTAGTCTCAAAATATGACTAACGATTCCTAAGGCCACCATAACCGGTCTCCCTCAAATACGGGATTTGGTTTAAGGGTACATCTCTCCACATCTCTGCTATATGTTGTTGTAATTTTTCAACGTCTTCAGAGAGGTGGCGGGTCCCAACAACCAACAATTCTTCAGTGCATTCCCAAACCGTCCAAACCGATATGCACACCTCAAATCAGACCGCACCCCATACTGGGTGCATTCTATATCACCGTTGTTCATTCCGTCATGTAACAAATACACGTGCGCGTAAGATGAACACAATAGACCACTACGTCCTTAAACTGGCGATGGACCGAAATGTCCTAAAACTAATATTCGCCTCCAAAATGGCGACAATGGACCGAAATGTCCTTAAACTAATATTCACCTCCAAAATGACGATAATGGACCGAAACGTTCTTAAACCAAAACAATAGAGCCTAAATGCCCTTTTGTTGGATCTGAAATAAAAATGATCCTAAAATTCGTTAAGTGGATCTTAGACTCAAATTGGACTGACGTATCCTTAACAAAAACAAATCGAGCCCTAAATGCTCACATACATTTAAGTCGATCTTAATCTCAAAATAGATTAACGGTCCTTAAATAAAAACCCCAAATCTAAAATATACGGATTTGGACTAATCCACGCCCTACGGGCGACGACAGAAATTAGTCTCCGTATACAATCCACGGGCAGCCTAAACAAACAAAAACACACATGACACTTCCGGAATAGGAGAAAGTGATTATCACGATGCGGTAACGTAATTAACTGCAGGGGCTTACGCCTGCAGGGAAGAGCATCCCCACAATCAAAAACCCATCGCAAACGAGGGGGAATCTGACGAAGTCTGCTATAACGGCTGCAGCCATCCAAACCTTCGATATACGGTGCCATTAATCAACTTGGAATCTTCGGAGAGGTGGACGGATAAATCGAAATAGCATCTGCCCCCAAACTCAGGCAAGACGATCTATTCCGGTTCGTCTCTGTTTTCGGCGGTGAACAGATTCTGGCACACCCGGTGGGACCTTTTCATCTTTCCACTCTACACTTCATGTGTCGTGTTTCGCGAACAAAACGCGGTTTGCTATGGTTTCCCTTGGATTCGAAGTAGTAAGATTTTGTGTCTTGCTCCTATGCAGGAAAAAGGTCATTGGTTTCCAGCTGCACAAACTGCAACAGCAACTCCCGCTTTGTCCCAACTGGAGGAATGACATACAGGCTAATGCGGCCTCCATCTTTTCAATGCCGGTGGGGCAGGTGACTCAAGCCATCACTGGATTGTTCTTCGGGACCATGCTCCCGCCACTTCAGCACCCTGGTGCCACCACAGGAAGCTCCCAAGAAGTCGGTCTTAGATCGACTTGCAACCACTACGGCCCCTCTCAACGGGTCGTCCAAGTCTACCACCTCAGTCTTTAACAGGATGAGCCGAAGCTTAAGTGGGCCCGTAATGAGGTTCGCGATACCTGATGGGGCTAAACGGATAGTCCTCACAACTCCTCCGGCAGGCGAAGTCGTCAAAAGTGCTTCCTCTACTAGGAAGTCGGCCTTCAAAAGATTGACCATTCCCTCTCAACGGACGTCAGTCTTCGACAGGCTGGCACCAGCTGCAGCCCCTCACCAAAGCCGGGGACATGACGGAGCCTCTTCTATAACTGAGGTAGTTCCATCTACAAGACACGCTCGACGTCGCCACTGGCGCCGAGTGAGAAAAGCTGAGGAAACTCCCCCTCTGGACTCACCCTACCAGTTCTAATGGTGGAAATTGACGCTGCTGTTCCAACCGGAAACATCTTTGATCTTCTTAGGAGGGTTCCCAAGAACTCTCCAACCGCGGTGCTAAAGAAATCTCCCCCATCTGCTAAAAACACGACGCAGGTAAAGCCGGATCAGCCCCCTCAGCGGATTTCTTCCCGAATTCACAGGGTCTGGTGGAAAGTCTAAGATTCTGTGATCAACAAAGACTACTCTCGCCGACTGAAGAAAATGAAAGCTCGGCAAGTGGAAGACCATCCCCCCACCATAAAGCGAGGGACTTCCTCTACACAGGTGCCTTTTACAACGGCTCCTTCAACCTCGACCTCCCACGAAAGGAGGAGGTCGGAGAAAATCCCACTGCCCGTGGCAAATTCCAAAGGCGATAGACCCAAACGCCCCAAGTCTGGGGGCATGATCATACACACGGTTTACATGGCTTCTGGAAAAGAGGAAAGCCGTGATTCCGTGGCTCATCAACCGCAAACTCGGTCGTTAACAAAAGCTCAGGTGCAATAACAAAAGCTCCAGGAAATGCTGGTCAAAATGTCAGCACTCACTGGGCAGAAAGAAATCCTGGAATCGGCATCTGAACAGTGCCAGGAGCAGGAAACCGATACAGAGTTCCTGCGAAGAGTGCTAGAAAGAAAAGATAAGGAGGCCGCGGAACAAACTGCTAATATAAAGAAGATGGTGCTTTTGTTCCAGGACATGGTTGGGATGATGATTCAGCCAGAACCTCCAGCCGAAGATCCGCCGATAATCATCGAGGATGACAAAGGGGAAACATCAAACCCTTTTCCAGCTCTATCAATAGTTAGGGAGGAAACGATCTTCAATACTGCTCTTGATGATTACATAGCTCAACAAATACGAGCTCATCAAGCGAATGAAGCGGCCGGCCAAACTGTCAAAACTGGGCGACCGTATCCAGGATGGTATGACCAAATCAAATACCCGCCGGGATATACGATCCCCAAATTCCATGTGTACAAAGGGACATGTAATCCTCATCAGCATGTTTCTCAGTTCAGAGCTTTGTGCGGCAATACTGGAGGCGACGATAAATTGCTGCTTCGCCAGTTCGTCGGTAGCCTATCGGAGACGGAATTCGAATGGTACTCGGAGCTCCCAAATGAATCCGTCAAAACATTCACCGAGATGGGACTGCTGTTCACACAGCGGTTCGCCAGCGCAAGCGAGCGCACCCCGATCACGGCATTAATCAATGCCACGGTGAGGTCAGGAGAAACCTGGGTCCAATATGCGATCCGGTGGTGGAACCTATGGTCGAAGTATGAACAACGCATCGAAGAATCCCCTGCCATAGGTATGTTCATCGGGACACTAGATCCTCAAACGACGGTGTCCTAGTTCATGACGTTCTTCAAGCCGACCACCTTCTAGGATCTGATCGACAAACTGGCCAAAATGGGCCACGGGCCTTCCTCCTAAAAAATGGACCCTCGAAATACCAAGGGTAAAAGGAAAGCGACCTTCGTTGCTAACACTCAACATCAACCAAGTGACCCGAAACCGGTTGCTCACCAAAACAATGCACGTCTACGCCTATCCCTGGAAGAAAGGCTAGGACGCGTCTACTCGTTTCCCCGTGACAAAACGAGAAGACTGTTCGAGCTGGCAATGTGCAATAAACTTATCACATTGCCGGACCCATGATGTCCACCACAACCAGGTGATGTCAACAACCCCAACTACTGCTCTTATCATAGAATGGTGAGACACCCAATTGATGATTGCTACATCATCAAAAATTGGGTCGAGGACCATTATCAACGGGGGGAATTCGCGCTTTCTGAGAACTGGAGAGTGAACCCGCCACAGAAGCATGCTCCTAAAATGGTGGATACGCCGCGGGCATCATGCCCACTTGTGGAAGAAGCTCCATGGGAAGTCGTCCTTTCAGCTAAAACTAAAAGAATGCTGAAGGATCTCCAGGCATGTCCGGCAATCAGGTGGAAGAGCCCTCTTGAACCAGAAATCATCGGAGGGATGCTGAAACTGCGTCCCGTACCGAAAACTGTCGACAAAGGGCAAAATCCCCATGTCGAACCTTCAACGTCTTCGAAGAAAAAGAAGAAGACTAAGAAGCCTGTGCAACCTGCCGAGTATGATGATAAACGCACTTACAAAGGTACATTGATGCACTGGAGGAGTTCAACCAGAAGGCATGGACACCATCACCCTTGAAGAGTTCCTCAAGCATATTCTTGAGAACGAAGAGAATGACAACGATAAGGAAAATGACTCATCAGAAACTGAAGAGTATGTAGCAAGTTGCTACATGGTTTCCCATTCGTCGTTAAATGACGAAGAAGCTCCCTCGGCATCAGAAAACAACGCAGAGGAACTGGGGGCAGGATCGGCGCCAAAATCCCTGGAACTGTCAGGAGAACTAATCGATAGGTTTTTAAATGAAGCCTTTTGAAAGAGTAAAGCTGACCGAGAACGCGAAACAGCCATATACGAAAAGGCTAAGCGTCGGCGTCAGGATGAAGAAGCCGCGGTAAGGATGAGTCATAAAGTACTCCAACCAAGCCAAAGCACGCTTGCTACAAACAAGAGCAGGATCAAAGTAGAGAAGCAATTCGCCAAAGCCCTGTCAATGGGAATGAAACCGCCCCCTCTCGTGGAAAACACTCCCGAGGTCATATTCCTCGACGGAGTGGATATACATTCAAACTACTGTCTATATTATCGGAGGGTCACCCACCCCACCGAGGAATGTAGTGCCTTCAAGAAGTGGTGCAAGGATACGTTGCCTATCAATAGCACTTCAAGAGGATGAAATGCGAAGCTCGTCGACGACAAAGAAGTTCGACAAGTGCGCATGAGAAAACGACTGGCAACTGTCATATGGTTGATACCAGTCGGGAAAGAGAAAAACTCTAAGTTTTTACTTTCGGGAGCGATTCTGAGGAAGAAATGACCCTCGGCCCTCTCTTTAAGAACTCCACCTCCGAAAAAGAAGAGGAGAAGAAGAACTGCGAGAACATTTAGCTGTGTTACCGTACGCTGCCTGAAAAGAACCTCGGACGTACATACAAAGGTTCGGGCAAAAGGGACAAAAGGAAGGAAAAAGTCTCTAAGAAAATCACCTTTGATGATCGAGTCGTTAAAGAGCTCGCAGCCAAGGACCCACCTAGGAGAAACAAGATGGATTACAATGTCCTAGCACATCTGAGGAAGATGCCCTCACAACTGAGCATACTGGATGCTCTCCTCCTGTCCAAAGAGGCGCAAGATTCTCTGATCAAGGCATTGCAAGAGCCTGATCAATTTCAAGCTTTCATAGCTGAAGAAAAGATGAAGAACGAACCGGCAGAGGTTCACACAGCGGACATTACATTCAGTGATGAGGATCTCCTCCTTGGAACGTGCGAGCATAACCGTCCATTATACATCACCGGGTATTGCCTTGGCATCAAGATAGGCAAAATCCTTGTCGACAACGGCTCTTCTGTCAACCTCCTTAACGTGAAGGTGCTGAAAGAGATTTTCATGAACGTTCAGCACCTGGCTTGGGACATAATTACCATCTCCGGGTTCGATTCCCAGTCGTCACTGACGCTCGGGTCCGTAATACTGACGTTACGCTTTGTCTTACTCGTCACTCACATCAAATTTCACGTCATTGACGCCAAGACTTGCTATAATGCTTTGCTCGGCAGGCCTTGGTTACACGAGTACAAAGTCATCCTTTCTGCACAACACCAGTGTATGAAGTATTTCAAAGACGGCCTCGAGTACACCATTACAGGGGAGCTAAATCCATTCTCCGTAAACGAAGTCCGAAAATACGATGACACCAAGTACTTCCTACCAGATTTCAAAGACACGGAAAGATGTCATAAGCCAGAGAATAAACAAAAAGCCGTCGCCACTATCCCGATCTTTGGGAGCGATACCGAGGAAGATGAGGAAATTGTCTACTCGGGGCAACCCCAATGCAATAGGCCCGGACCATCTACTCCTATTTTGGTCTTTGGCAGTGACTCTGAGGACGAGGCCAACGCCGTATTCTCCACTCTCCCGTCAGCACAAACTATTATTAAAGATGATTAGAGTTTAAAAATCACCATGCTTCCGCCACGACGTTACAAAGAACTTGATGCACTTGATACATATAGTGTACAAGAGCTGCAGACTTTCTATGTCCCTCTTAGGCGAAGAGGTGAAAAGGCGATCCTCTTCTATCAATCTACGGAGACCAAACTAGAGAAAGAAGTCTGGCATGGTGCCGAGCCTGCGCTTGACAGGCTTCAACCAATTCGTTTGCCCAGAAATTACGCAGAGGGGTTGAAAAGGCTATTAAGTTGCCAAGGCGTACCCTTTCAACAAACCGCTCGACAAGCCTAGTTCTACAACAAGATCTGGGATGTTCCCGGGACTCAGCGAAAGATGCTTAATGGGAAGATGGAAACAACCAGGCTTGGATATGTTCGGTCCAAGAAACGGGAGCGATTCCATGGCTGCCGTGTCATAAATATCTCCGGTATAGAAAGGAATGCTTTTCCAGATAGCTGTGACGTTGGAACGGAGCAAAATCCAACTATAAGAACGTCAAGTCCATCGTTCGAAGAACAAGTTGATAAGCTAATAAGAGAAGCCGATCAAAAGATTCGGGATGATCACAGCCGTGAAATGGCTATTTACGAAAAGGCCAGAACGCAGCGTCTCAATCAGCAGTCTACGAAAAGAGAAGATTTCGATGCCCTTCATCTTCAACCCGCTGTATGTTCTCGTAACAAGAGAAAAGCCCGAAACGGGGGAAAAAACAAGGTGAAGAACGAGAATGACATTCTAAAACAACGAAGTAGATCCAAGAAGTCACGCAATCAAGAAAAAGTCATTTGGAACCCATCTTTTATGAAGAAGATGGGTCGGGAGTACTCTTTCCCTCAAGACAAGACAAGACAAGGAAAATATTCAACCTTGTCATAAAGTATCAAATGATGATGCTCCCGGAGCCTCGGTACCCCGAAAAGATAAATGAGGTCCATCACCCGGATTATTGCTCCTATCATCGAGCAATAGGACATCCCTTCGAAGACTGCTTCACCTTTAAAGACCGGGTCGAAGACCAATATCAACAGGACAGGTTCGCTTTATCCGACAGCTGGAGGGTGACCCCACTGCAATAGCAAAGAGAACCTATATCGCGAATGTGGGACCAGCTCAACACCAAGAATGGAAGCAAACTCATACTTGCCACATGATAACACTCTCAAAGGAGGGAGAGCACGAGAATATGGATGACTTCTTCAAGTGCTTCGCAAATGAGGACAAGGAGGAGGTGATCTCAGAGTTTCCACAGCACCAAAAGAGCCGGAAGATGGGATACATACCACGGCGGACAACCTAAGAAGAATTGACCTAGGGATGGAAAATGAGCCGAGGCCCACGTTCATCAGTGAGCTGTTGTCTAAAAAATAGGTGGCCACACTAAGGGACGTGCTTCTGCGATATAAAGACTGTTTCTCATGGAACTATTCCGCGATGCCGGGACTAGATCCAAAAATAGTGGTGCATAAACTGGCTATATCGCCGGATGTCAAGCCAGTCAAACAGGCGCCACAAAGAATGCGGCTCGAACTCGAGATGAGTATCAACGCCGAAGTCAAGAAACTAATTGACTCCGGCTTCATCCAAGAAGTTCAATATCCCGACTGGATTGCCAATATTGTTCCAGTAATGAAGAAAAATAGGACGGTGCGTATCTGCGTAGACTTTCGGGACCTCAACAAAGCTTGCCTTAAAGGATGACTTCCCAGTACCAGTTACCAAGCCGAAGATAGATAACATGTCTACCCATGAGGTCTTCTCCTTCATGGATGGATCTTCAGGGTATAGCCAAATAAAAATGCATCCTGAAGACCAAAAGCATACCACCTTCCGGACTCCGTTGGGCATATTCTGCTACAGGGTAATGCCTTTCGGTCTGAAGAACGCTGGCGCTACCTTTCAGAGGGCCATGACGAAGATCTTCGATGACCTCATACACGAGATTGTCGAATGCTATATTGACGACCTTGTGGTGAAAAACAAATCGTACGAGGAACACTGGGAACATTTGAACATAGTGTTCCAACGTTTTCGGAAATACAATCTGAAGATGAATCCTTTAAAATGTGTATTTAGGGTCTCTTCGGGAAAATTTCTAGGATTCATCATACGACACCGAGGCATCGAAATAGACCCATCAAAGATCAAAGCGATTACGGAAATGCCTACGCCGAGAACTCTCAAACAACTGCGGTCTCTTCAAGAAAAGCTCACATATATCCGGCGGTCCATAGCCAACCTCTCTGGAAAATGCCGTCCTTACATTTATCTAATGAAGAAGGGAACCCCGTTCATCTGGGATCATAAATGCCAAAATGCACTGGACGAAATCAAGCAATACCTGCAGAATCCGCCGGTACTGACCGCTCCGGTTAAGGGAAAGCCTCTCATCCTGTACATAATGACCCTTGAAGGTTCTCTAGGAGCGCTATGGGCACATGAGAATGATCAGGGAAAGGGGAGAGCATTGTACTATTTGAGTCGAGTTCTCCTAGGGGCAGAAAACAACTACTCCCCCATCGAAAAGCAATGTCTGGCACCGATCTTCGCGATAACAAAGCTCAGACACTACGCCTTGGCACATGAAGTCCATCTCATATCAAAGGTGGATCCTCTCAAATATCTGATGTCAAAGGCCATACTAATAAGAAGGCTCACCAAATGGGCCCTCATCCTGATGGAATTCTCGATAACGTATCGACCTCTCAAAGCAGTGAAGGGCCAGGTCATCGCCGACTTTCTCGCCGAGCATCTGATACCTGCCGACTACCCCTTAAATTTTAAGTTACCAGATGAACATGTGTTCGACGCAAAGGAAGAAGAGAATGATACTCAATACGAACTCTATTTTGATGGAGAATCTTCCATGAAAAGGCGGAAGCATAACACCCCTATAATCAAAGCTGGGGTGGGTCTCATCTTCGTAACTCCACAAGGAGAGATACTGCGTTACGCTTTCTCCTCGACGGAGCCAAGGACTAACAACGAGGCTGAATATGAAGCTTTGATAACAGGTCTCGAGATCACTGTTTACATGGGAATTCAAGCCTCCCTCATATATGGAGACTCCCAGCTCATTGTTAGCCAAGTAAATGGAGTCTATCAGACATGCAAGCCAGAACTGATCAGGTATAGTGAAAGAGTGCAGCAACTACTGACACAAATCCCCTCCTACATCTTGGAGAGTATACCGCGTGCGGAAAACAGCATTGCGGATGCATTGGCTAGATTGGCTAAAGAATTGGCCGACGAAGACCTCAATGACGTAAAGATCATCGTGCATAGCCACCGGGTTCTCGCGCCAGTAGAGATACCTTCGGAGGAGTTAACAGAGTCATATGAAGAAAAGGAAACGACCAAACAAGTAGTCCTCCAAATAGAAGATGAAGAAAAGGTCAAGGATTGGATGGAAGTCTTCGTAGACTACTTCAAATCCTATCGAACACTCGAAAATGCGTCGTCAAGACATCGGCTCATAAAATGGGCTGTGTCTTTCGCTTTCGTCTATGATACTCTATACAAAAGAGTGCTTGAGGGTTTGTGGCTAGGGTGCTTGGGGCCAGAAGAAGCAAGGAGAGCCGTTCAAGAAACTCACGACGGATACTGCGGTTCTCATCAAGCCGGGCCAAAAATGAAACTGAAGATCAAAAGAATGGGTTACTATTGGCCTACAATGATTCAGGACTGCCTCGAATATGCGAAGCATGTCACTCGTGCCAAATTCACGTGGAATTCATCCACCGACATCCAAATCCGCTACATCCAATGGTAGCTAGCTGGCCGTTTGAAATGTGGAGAACCGATATAATTGGCCCCATTGACCCAGCATCATCCAAAAAACACCGGTTCATACTGGCAACGACCGATTACATTTCTAAGTAGGCAGAAGCAATACCACTAAGGGAGGTGAAGACGGAGAATATTCTCCATTTCTTCAAGACACATGTCATTTACCGGTTCGGCACTCCGTGACGGATAATCTTGGATTACGGGCCAGCCTACAGGATCATAAAATCAGCCGCTTCGCAGAACAGTATAAAATAAACTGGAGATACTCTTCGGTCTTTAATCCTTGTGCCAATGGTCTAGCTGAAGCTTTCAACAAGACCTTGACAAAGATTATAAAGAAAACGGTGTCTAGAAATAAAAAGGACTGGCACGAGAGACTGCATGAAGCTCTCTGGACGTACCGAACGACATTCAAAATGGCTACGAATACAACACCATACGCGTTGGTATTCGGCACAGAAGCAGTCCTTCCTTTGGAAATAGAACTCCCTTCTCTACAGGTAGCAGTTCGATACGAGCTGGCAGATGAAGAAAATGCCCATCTTCGGCTTGAGGGGCTCGATGCCCTCGATGAAACTCGCCTCATGGTGCAGCAAAACCTAGAAGCTTACAAGGCAAGGATGACGTGCTCATACGAAAGGCTGATTAGGCCGAGAACATTCCGCCAAGGCGAGCTCGTGCTAGTTGTCAAACGACTTATGATTCCCAACCGTGCAAAACGAGGAAAATTCAAGCCGAACTATGAGGGTCCGTACATTATAGACAAGGTCTACCAAAGTGGGGCCTGCCTGTTCATGGATATGCATGGCGAAAGACCCTTCCGGCCAATAAATGGCCGATTCCTCAAAAGATACTACGCCTAACAGGTTACGATTCAAGTCAATGATAGATGACGACGCCTGTGTCCGCTCGCTATCTTCCTGAGTCAGAACCCTGAAAGTAATAACCAGAAGATCCGTTTCCTCGAAAATGGTAACAATGGATCGAGATGTCCCTAAACTAATATTGGATCGAGACGTCCTTAAACTAAAACTTCGCCTCGAATGGAGACATTGGACCGAGATGTCCCTAAACTAATATTGGACTGAGACGTTCTTAAACTAAAACTTCGCCTCGAATGGCGACATTGGACCGGAATGTCCTTAAACTAGCGCGTCGCCTTAAGCACAGCGATAATGGACCGAAATGTCCCTAAACTAGTGCACCGCCTTAAACATGGCGCATCGCTCCAAATACGGCGATATCCTCTCTTGAGATCTATTTTGCAATCAAAACTCCAACGGCGAAGACTGCAACTCAAGTCTCACTGGCTACACAGCTACTCCAGCGGTGGAGTCATCCCTAAGTCCCATTGGCAAACAGATGGGTCGTCAAAAAAATGGTATGTCCACAAGCAAAATGGGCACGGATGAAAACCCGAAAGGGCGCCGTGAGTAAAAACAGCAGGGCTACCGGCGAGTTTGTGAAAACCCGGAAGGGTACGATCTCGTTAAAAAAAATGGTATGTCCACAAGAAAAATGGGCATGGATGAAAACCCGAAAAGACGCCGTGAGTAAAAACAGCAGGGCTACCGGTGAGTTTGTGAAAAACCGGAAGGGCACAATCTCGTAAAATTTTCATTTACGAGATCCTTTCGACTTATAAGGAGAACTCCCCCTATAAGACCCTCACGGCTCATAGGATTTAAAAGCCTTAAACTACAGGGATCCAAACCCGTTCTTAAGCCATCACATTCCCCGAGTTGCCCTACAGGCGGTCCAATACTGACCCTTTATACAATCCATGGGCACAAATAAACATTTCCCCATCGAGTTCCACCAATGGCGAGAAATGTCCCTATATGGTGAACGACACTTGTAACTTCTCTCGACTTATAAGGAGAAAACACTCTTGGAAGATCCTTATGATTTACGAGAGAAAATATCACTTGGGAATCCCCATAATTCCTAAGGAGAAAATACACTTACGAGATCCTCACGACTCATAGGGAGAAAGAACTTTATGAGACCCTTACGGCTCATAAAATCAAAAAGCCTTAGTCGACAGGATCCTAACCCTGTTTGCTAAGCCGTCTTTGTTCAAATCGATAAAGGCAAATGATGATTCGCTCCTGAAAATATTCCAGTTGTAGAGATGCTGATACCTAAACAGATGTCAAACTCCAAGTCCTTTCACGATAAATGATAATTCACTCATGGCAACATTCCAGTCGTAGCGATGCTGATGCCAAGGTTGGTATCAGACTCCAAACTCGTAATAAAAACAGCAGCGAGCAGTAAAAAAACATGCATATGAAATAGCCGAAATGATAGGGCAACTCGCAATAAAAATCAGCGAGCAAAAAATATATGCGTATGAAACAGCCGAAATGTTTAGGCAACACGCAATAAAAAATAGCGAGTAAAAAAGAAAAAAACGATATAGCCGAAATGATTGGACACCGCGATAAATAGCCGAAATGATTGGGCAATCACGACTTTCGCGACATAAAACTGAAAAGATAGAGCATCGCGGAGAGAAACAAAAAAATGAAAATGAAATTTTTCTGCCCTGCAGGTAGGTCCACACCGACCCCTGTATACAATCCATGGGCATAAATGAAAGAAAGGAGTATCATATTTTCCCACCAAGCTCCGTCAAAAGGAGAGCCAGATCTCGACGTTTCATATAAAACCTAGAAATCAACTCGACGTTCTTCTCATTCCAACAGGGTGCAGACATGACGTTAACAAAGTTCCAAGGAGCCAAATCCAAAGGAGTGATGGCAGAATCCTAACTCCAGCTCGACGTGCTTCTCATGCCAGCAGGATGTAGACTCAACGCCATTAAAGACCCAAGGGTCGAACAAAAAAGGAGTGACGGCAAAATCCCAGCTCCAGCTCGACGTTCCTTCTCGGTGCAGACGCGACGTCAATAAAGGCTCCAAGGAGCCAAATAAAAAAAAGGAGTGACGGCAAAATCCCAGCTCCAGCGCGAAGTTCCTTCTCGGTGCAGATGCGACGTCAACAAAGCTCCAAGGAGCCAAACCAAAAAGGAGAAATAGCAAAATCCCAGCTCCAGTTCGACGTTCCTTCTCGATGCAGATGCAATGTCAACAAAGACCTAAGGGTCGAACAAAGTGGAGCAATGACATATTCCTAGCTCCATCCCGACGTTCCTTCTCATTCCAGCAGAATACAGACGCAACGTTAACAAAGACCCAAGGGTCAAATAAAAAACGGAGAGACGGCAAAATCCTAGCTCCAGCCCGACGTTCCTTCTCGATGCACACGCAACGTTAACAAAGACCCAAGGGTCAAGTCAATAAACGGAGCCAAGGCAAAATCCTAGCTCCAAGTCTTGACGGTACATATACAACCTAAAGACTACTCCTGCATACATTCTTATTCCATCAGGGTGCAGACGTGATGTCAACAAAACTCCAACGAGCCAAATCAAATTGGAGCAAAGGCATATTCCTAACTCCGGATTTCAACTGCAATACATACAGCATAGAGGTCCTACAGTTGTCTGCCCTACTTCAACAAAGAAACGACATGGCATCGTCAAAACAAAAAAAATCGGGTTTCGATGGTAACTCATATAAAGCCTAAAAGACTATCGGAGATCATCCCACATCAGCGCGGAGTGGTTATGACTCATCGGGGCTCTAAATTGAGCCTAACCTCAAGTAAAAAGCGACATGGAAAATTCCTAACGCTTGCTCTTCTGACGGTAATATAGCCTAAGGAGATTACTTGAAGACGTCTTGTCCATCCTCCGAAGGGATCAGAGACACGACAGTCACGGGGTTACTCGAACAACAGCTTAAAGACTGTATATCGAGGAATACATCAACCAACGCAACAGTACCACAGACAAACCTAGTACTACAAAACCCAACGGACCTCTGTCACAAAGAACATGGGTTATCTATATATAACGTTAGGATGAGTTTCCCTGTAAACCCAAGAGAGGTAAATTGAATAAACTCCCAAATGAGTAGATAAACAAGAAACTCCGAAATGAGTGAATAAACTACAAACTCCGAAATGAGTACATAAACTAGAAACTCCGAAATGAGTGAATAAACTACATACTCCGAAATGAGTACATAAACTAGAGACTCCGAAATGAGTACATAAACTAGAGACTCCGAAATGAGTGAATAAACTACAAACTCCGAAATGAGTACATAAACTAGAAACTCCAAAACGAGTGAATAAACTACGGACTCCGAAACGAGCAAGTAAACTAATTAGCGCCACATCAAGACATCAAAACACAGATGAGCGCATGCGAAAAGTGTATATTCTTTATTCATGAATTAAAGTGTTTAAGAGATACAATTAATACAAAAGAGGAAATAAAATTGCAATTGCTAAGAAGGTGGGGCTTTCAACAAATTGGCAACCCACTCACGCGCTCCCTGTAGCTCTTCCTCGCATGCTACTACAGCGGCCAGCCCTGCTTCAATTTGAGCCCGCTGTTGCAAGCTTGATGAAAGTTTTTCGACGATTTCCTGCTTGGCAATCTCGCAATCTTGCATGCCCCGCTCTGTAAAATTGAGGCTCTGCCTCAGTGACAGCCTATTAGAAATACATTGTTGGAGGTTTTCAAAAATAACTTGTAGCTGCACGGCATTTGCTTCGATCTGGGTGTGCAATTGGATGGATTCGCTGGAAGCTGTCTTTATGCTCCTTTCACTTCAGGGCCAACTTTTGTTCAAAATTTTGAATGGAATCGGCACTTTGCTCGATCCACGCGACCCGCTGAGCCTTCAAGGTCAAAACTTCAGGATTGAGATGCTTGAGCTCGATCTCATGTAGACAAGCTTTGATCTGCTTACAATAATCAACCTAAAGGCTGACAAAATCTTGGTTATGGAAATTCACAAGCGTCGCCAGCATAGGGTTGACTTCGTCAGCGAAATCTGCGGCAGAAGTGAGAGCCTCGGCATCAAGATCTTCGATAAATTCGTTTAACATCTGCCTGCTAGTCACCGCGCCCCTGGAAGATTGCCACTTAGCAAAAAGCCCCGTAGGCATAGGACTGCGAGATTCAAAAGCAGCTGAAGCCAGTATAGCTGCTGCAAAATAAATCACGCACAAATAAGGGTCAGATTTCAACTTGAAAAATAAAGAATAAAGCTGATGGACGAGATCTACCATACCAGTTGTTGAAAATGGCAAGACAGGGAGCACAGGAGGCTCGGCTATTCCTTCGCTCCCTCCCTCGAGCCGTGATACTTTAGTCAATATAAGGAAAGATTAGCAACAAAAAGCTTACTCATGAAAAGAAGAAACACCAAGCGAAAAATATACTAACCAATACCGGAAAGGGGAACGAATTCTGATTGGAAGGAAAAATGTGGGCTTAACACCTGGTGTAAGTGATCAAAGAGCACTCCTGTAGGATTGCGACAATATATGGTTAATGCAAGAAAATGGTATTTACACTGAAGCAAAGAAATGAGAGATCTTCACCTTCCAGAGTTCGGGAAGACTCAGAAGAGAGGGGTGGAACCGTGACAGTCAGGGCAATGACCGGCAGTAATTCTTCAGTCAGTACAGCATCAGGGTTTACCACACCTAATCTTAGAATAAAGGAGATATCATTAGAGATGCCTAGCGGGATTAAAAACTCAAAGATAATAAATCAAGGAGTACTTGACAGGGCAGAAACCGAGACAGTGCCCGAAGCGTCACCAGTTGTGATGACTTCCTCGGTTTCCATTGGGAAAGTGGATTCAGCATCCACACCTTCATCCCCTGACTCGATATTGGCTATTGTAATGCTTGCATCACCCGCCGATACCAAGGATCCATAAGGAGAAGAAGCAGTAGTCGGAACAATTCCATATTCTAGAGGAAGCCGTTCAATCTCTTCTCGAGCCGCACGCGCAACCTGTCTATGGGCAGTGGATAAGGAAGAAGGAACATTCACCATAGGAATGCCAGAGGGTTAAGCATTACTCGAACCTACGCCCGCGGCCAAGATAGCCTAACGTTCCCTTGCAGCGTGCTTTCTACATTTCCGCTCAGCCTGGGCTGTATGAATCGATCTCCTCAAAATTTCTGACAGGGGAACATCGTTGTCTAAATTGGGCTCGGTCTTCGGATCTGCTGTGGCATCCGTCATCGGCTGCTTCAACAACGCCTCCTGTGGTGGCCTTGGGAAGGCCTTAGCCATAGTTAGTGGCTCTGAAAGCTTTTCTGCATCACCACTCAGGATTGGCATTACACTCAGAACAACCTGGGTCATGGAGGTTCCTGTAATAGGATAAAGAAAAGAGTCAGCTCATGAATAAAATGAACTAAAGATGTAAAGGTGTTGCGAAACGAATTATACCAAGGCCCAAGGAGACGCAGAGCCTCTCCTCCTCCTTAAACGTCTTAAAGGACGCAAAGAGAACCTCTTCAGCAGAAATGCCTGTTAAGGAAGAGAGCTTTAATAAAGCGTAATAAGTTCAAAAAAAAGGGTGGGAAATATATACAGGAGAGTATAAACAAAGTATACCGGACTCCGCAATAGAGGCCAATGCCGCTTTTTCACAGGCCAGTCGTTTGGAAGCTTCAGTGGTAGCCTGAAGATCGGTATCGGTCATAGGCGCATCGAACAGACCGTCGTTGGTGCCATACTCGCACAAGCCCTCACTATAAGGAGCATAAGGCTCCTGGCTGAATATGACATCAGCAGAGAATAAGGATTTCTTCTTCTTCTGCGAACTGGCACCAACAGCCGATGATAAGAGCTTTCGCTTAACAGGCTTCTTCGGACGGCGGGTCCCGATCTCCAAACCAACGCACGATTCTGGAGACACCATGGTTACCTGTATCGCAAGAATATCTGGTCGATGCTCACTAGGAAAAGCGCGCGGGTCTATAACCGTGGCGATCTCTCTCAAAGAAGGGAGCACGACCGCCCGTCGCTTCAGTGGGACCGCTGGATTACTGGCTGGGACAGCATCCTTGTGGTCAAGCAGCCGCCGTCTCTCCTCTTTGATGACAGCACCTGTTGGATGCTGGTACCAAGCAACGTAAGCATTCAAAGCCTTTGGAATATAACTTGGCTCGCTGATGAGGACATAGGACCCCGTACTTAACCGCATGAAATGATGCGCCGCACTGCGAACGCCCTCTTCCGTAGCAACTGGATCAATCAGGAACGCCTCGAGAGGAATGCCTTAGTTGTAACCCGATTGCTGGGCAAAGCGATGCGGGTTATATCTCATAAACAGCACCGAGACGTTCTATCTAAATACCAGAAAACCTGGCTTGATAGAATACAGGTGTACAACCTCTCAAGCCCTCAACACAGAAGCCCCGTCCTTGAAAACATCATGCAACGGTTGGATCACTTTGGAAGATTCTTTGACGATGGTTAGGACATTATCGACAAAGGTCATACTGTCCCCAACCATGCGTGGGCGAAGGAGCAATCGCCGAGCCTCCCGCTGTATTGGGTCTGGAGCAGAAGCGTCGACTAGGTGCATGACCCGGGGAAAATTGTAGCCTTCATAAAATCCGGGTCGTTTATGAACAACAAAGGCACCCAGCATGTGCATCTCGATCCATGAGGTGATGTAACACCTTAGAATGCGATTAGCGTTAATTAAGCGATAATGCTGGTTTTTGGTAAAAAGGTTTACCAAAATAGTTTTCTCGCATTTTATATAGATTAACTAATATTTTATTATTATTTGTTTTGGGTTACACACACTTGTGCATGTTAACATAGGGGTTGTTTAGTGTTAACTTTATTTAGTGGACATGACACTTTAAACTAATCCATGCCATGATTAACCTTAACCTTTAGATATTTGTTGTGAGAGTTATCCTTATGTTTTGGATTGGGAGAGATGGCAAGGTGAGTCATGAGGGCTTTAATACAAGCATTGATGAAGGAGGGGGAGAGAGTAAGTGTAAGGATACACTCACCCTCTCATCCTTATCACCTCACTCTCTCATTATCATCTCACTCTTTCTCATTCTCAATTATCTTTCTTCTTATCTTCCCTCAAACTGAAACCCTCACCTTTCCTTCACTAAATTTTGCAAAACTTCTTTAAACCTCACTAAAACCCTTCTCAAGTCTTGTTTTAGCCTCAAGGATCCCTTGGAGTTTGGAAAGCTAGGATCTTTTGAGCAAGTGTGGATAGGTATAACCTCTAAACTGTTAAATAGGTGTTTTATTGTTGTGTTGCCTTGTAGTTGTTGTTTAGAAAACTAAAGTTTTAGTTTTGTGCACATATCGTATTTTTAGTGTCATTATAGGATATCTGTGATCTGTTGTGACCCCGAATGTATACTGGAAAATCTAACAATGTAGTAATGTTGTACCAGAGACCCTAAGCATTTCCCTGAAGCACGAACCCCATAGGATCGGTTTTGGCCGGCGACTTCAGGAGGAAATCCAGCGAGCTCGGTTTTGTGGTGGAGTTGGGGCTTGGGTTTTGTAGGGTAGCTATCTGCAGTTGCTTAGAAGTGTTTGGTACTGCTTGATTTTTATGTTTTGACAGTATACAAAATCTGGGATCACTTTGCTTGTGTCTAGTGTTTCGACTACGCGTGTTACGTTATCCGACACGATTCGTGTACTTTGTGTAGCTGTTGCTCTTGGGTTGGTTTCGTAGTGTCGCTACGCACGTTAGCCACTAGATGAGCACTTGAGAGTTTGTTTGGAGTTGGTGTATCGGTCAAACGTAGTTTGTACGTGTTATTGGTCGTTTGTATGTGTTATTGGTCGATTTCTAATATGCACTTGTTATATTGTTATATGATTTTAGGATCGCAGGCGGGGACTTCGGACGCTGCGGAGAAGGGAAAGTAAGTGGTTGTCTTTACTTAGCCCAAGATTGTCTGTGAGTAGATTTAACATCTACAAGGGAATCGCCCGTATGGCGTTATGCGTCTGGGCTAGATTCAATGATATGATTATTAGTATGAGTATATGTATACATAGAGATTGTGTATGAACTTCATTGCATATTATTACTTGTTATACCTGGACTTGTACCCATTGGACACTGCACTATTATTGACGGTTCATGTCGCACGAGCACTAATTGTATGCCACACACACCGTCGATAATTGCCATGACATGCACAACATATATATATATATATATATGATATTGTATTGGTTAGGGACAATTGAGACATTGATTCTTATTCTATTGTGCATATGAAATACACATATGCCTTGCTATGCCTACTTGCTTACACACATACCTATATGGTATTACATCATTATTGACAGGTATATACCTGTTTCTTGCTATAGCTTCATGTACATCATGCATACAAACTTACATGTACACCCACATATCTTGTTATACCTATATGTTCACCTTTATATGATGTTGTATGGACTTTGGAGAAATTGGGATCCGCATGATATATTTAATAACTTGATGCATTTAAATAGCGGTTTTTCCTTGTTATGCTCATATTACTGTTTTATATTGCATATATTATATTTCGTGGATTTACGCATTGAGATATGGATTTCATGTGATTTATGGATTTGAGGACCGTGAGATTTCAAGAAATTATGCATTGTTTGAAAAACCCGGTTTCTCTTGATATGATATTTCGATGCGTCCACCATGAGATTTCTCAGTTCTGAGACTTGGGTTAGAAACCCGATGCGAGGAGTGGATGGGGCCATATGCGGGTACATGGTGGACCCGGTATGGTACCCCAGGGCAAGAAAGGGATGTCAATGGATAAGCCGATGAGCCTGGCAGGGTAAGTGCACTGCCTACCGGTGATAGTATTTGGACTCGGCGGTTATCTGGAGGATACCGAACGGAGTCATGAGATTGATTTAGGCCGACCCGTTCTGCTGGAGCCCGCGGGCCGATCCCACAGACGGAGCCTGTTATATGAGGATTTACGTGTCGATACTGGACACTAGTTTTCATGATGTTTTCGGGTGTCGATATTGGACACTCAGGTTCCATGAGACTTACAGGATATGAGGGCTGATCTGAGGATGCGGTGCCTGAGGTATTGGGATTTGGAGTGTCGTTGAGGGACACTGGTTTTGCCACGATGAGGATTCCGTGATGATGATATGTTTTATCCCATACTCAGCTTTCATTTGATATGCATTGCTTCATATTTTAGTAGTACCTGATAGAGTACCTTACATGATTATTGCATATACATATTGCCATATTATACTATCAATTTGCATGTGATAGATTATCACAGTACGTACATACCTAAGATTTACCTGCATGGTGTTATTTACTATTCATGAGTTGGCAACTCACCCCCGTTGTGCCACCGTGTTTTGCAGGTTGTCCTTCAGAGTGGTAGCGGTAGGACTTTGATTCGTGTGTCAAAAATATCTCTAAACCGCAATCAAGAACGGTGTCGCTTGGTAGCTAGCCGGTGAGTACGGGTCGGTCCACAGGGATGTTGTGAATTTCCTAATCGGTCTAACGAGTTAATTCCGATGGGTGTCGGATCTTATTGATTAAATCTAAAAACTAAATTAATCTAGATCTAAATCTTGCTAGAGTTAGGGTTAGGTTTAGGTTAAGTTTGGAAAGTCAGTAAATCTCACCGCTTTCTATACCCATATGAAGATTTATTAGGAGTTATGGTAATTATTAATAAAGGGGATTAGAACCATTTGGAAAGATGTTTCTTCCTCTAGGTTTTTGTCCTTCCTTTATCAATCCTTACCTTAACCTCCATGGAAAACACGCTCAACCGGGCCTTTATACTACGGTATCACCGCTACCTCGTGAGATAGGGTGCCGTAGGGAGCGGTATGTGCATGTATTCATGGAGTCCTATTAATTATATGTGATGGGCAAGAAAGGGGTGAGAGATTTTCATCTCTCAAACATTCCCCAAATCTAACCCTAACAAGCGAGGAGACTACTAACTCATTAGGGAATTGAAGAACAGATTTAAACTATTTATCTAGAGCAAGGAATTAAAGATCTAACTAAGGCAAGGAATAGAAATTACCTAGGGTAGATAAGAAATTTAACCTAAGGCAGAAAAATAAATTAAGAACTTACAAATTGATGCTCTCCAAAAAGAATTTTGAATTTTATTAATGAAAGGAGGCATGACCTAATACAAGAATTTGGGTCTCTATTTATAGGACATAGAAAACCCTAGGTTTACAATTGCCGTATGTTTGCATTTACAAAAATACCCCTAGGAAGACTAGTCAGCGCCGAAAAAAATTATGGTAAAATTTCTTGACAGCATGGGCTTCACACGGCCGCGGAACCGCGGCCGCAGCCATGGTTTGGCCGCGGTTCCGCGGCCAAAGAGGAGAATTGGGCTCTGCAATTTCTTGTGTAGGCTCTGGTTCTCTTTTTCTTCCTGTATCTTTGGTTTGTTCTTCAGATTGGCTTCTAGGTTTCTTCCAGATCTCCCAGTGAATAATGTAGTGGACTTTACCGTTGCTTCGTGACGAAGTCTTAAACCTTGCGTTGCCTTGTACTTTGTGAACTGATCTTTGTGTAGGCTTTATCAAGATCCTTCTATTTGTTGGTCGTAGTCTCACTTTTGCACCGTCTTTTATCTTTTTCACTGTTTTTGCTCCGAGAACCTGTAACCTGTAACTAAGTAGCAGACATGGGTCAAAAGCACCTGTTTATTTGTAAAAAGAATAAGAATGGGGAATATAATAATGCAATATTATGGTATGAAGAAATACCCCTAAACTTATCTTTTGCTCGTCCTCGAGCAAACCTAGTTTTATTCTCGATAAAAACCCAACCTCACTTTCGCAGTGAAACGCGATTGCACTGAGCTCGTGCAACAAGCCGTTAAACCTCTAGGTGTCCCTAGTAGGAGGAGTGTTGTCTTCTGAGGGTTTTCAACGGATACTACCCACAAAATCCTATCAATTCGGCCCATTGACTTTTATTCTCCAATTAGGTTTTCTAACAAGGAATTCTATTATCTTCGACTCGTAAATTATCCACCCGCATTCTTCACGCATCCTTATCATTTAACTTAAGATTATATATGTTCTGCAGACCTATTTAGTTTTTGGCATCTCTTAAGTTTTCCTTCTAGGGTTCCATCTCTACTTAGGAATTTTTATCATCTCTACTAAAGATACAAGTTCTATTCTTCATTCCTATCTCTTATCTAAATCCCAATCACATACCCCTACGTACGTATGTGTATATATCACCCCTACACTTGGAAATTCAAATCAAGCAATCATACTCTTGTCCGTTGTCCAAAGTGCTTATTAATTGGTGAATTTTTAAATGAATTTTGCTTACACATCCTTCATGCGACCGTTAATACTTCTTGAGGTACCAACGACCGATTACAAAATGCGTTTGCATTTTAAAGTGTACTTCCTAGTCTTGTAACACCCAAGGCTTTTTAGCAGTGACTCCCAAACCAGTTGGTCTAAGGAACTAGGTGATGAAGCACCCTCGCTAAATATTTTTCTATTTTTGCAGCCTTAAGTAATCACAAAAACAAGTGTTCATTTTTTTATTATCTCTTTATTCACACTTAAATTTTTATTTCATTTTCTTCGTACTAAGGACTTTAGACAAGAGCATTTCAAGGTCTCCTCTACTATTCCAAGTTTTAAGGTGCGTGTTTGTGCAAGTTGTAGGGTATATATTTTCAGAATCTAGACTTAAGCTGGGAATTATTTTTCAAACTTATACTTTAATAAAGATATCAATACTCTTCCCTTATTTTAACTTAGCCTAAGAAGTGAACTCAAAATTTGCCTATTTCTAAATAAACTACAAAGACATATACTTTCTACCGTTAAACTTTAAGAAAAGTTATTTTTAGGGTTTTTAATTTACTAAGTCTAGATCTAGTTGTTCCTAGCTAGTTAACATTTTTGTCAAACTCAAGTCAAATAAGGCCAAAATTGAATACATTAATTTTTATAATTTTTATAATTTTTAAATTTTTATGGGTTTTAAAATAAGTATGCAAATGCAAAAATATACATATGAATGCGAAGGAAGAAGGCTTACCGAGCATACCCCCAAACTTAAACTTGACAGTGTCCTCACTATCGTGCTACACCAAGAGGGTCAAAATGGCGGCATTCCCCTGTTTATTTATTTATAATAATTTTTTTTATTGTTAAAAGAAAAACAGAATATATATATACAACAAGGTTCCCCCCAAACTTAAGTGAAACAGTGTTTCCACTGTTTAAGCGTTAAAGTTTAAAGTTAGGGAGGAGAAAAATTAAACTATACAAGGCCTTACAAAGACCAAAAGTTAGCACCAACCATTCAAAAATTCTATCATGATAATGGTGGGGTTGGTGAAAGAATGGAGTGGAAAGAAAAGAAATGAGAAGCACACGGGACCATATGGAGATAGAAATGGTATACGGTCTCGGTGGAGGAGAATGGCGGAGGGAAAAAAGTAATGGTAGTGGTTCTACTTCTTCGAGTTGAGGTTGATTAATCACAAAATCCGTATCGTTTAAGAATGCGAGTTCGTCAGCGAAAATATCTTCGAAACTTTCATCGAAGGTCCAATTGAAAATTATCGAACTCAAAATATCGGATTGTGATTCATCAACACTCGGTATCATTAAAGGAAGATTAGAAGAACCAAAGAAAGTGGGAATAAGAACTTGAGAGTGGGGATGGAGTGTATAAATTAGCACAATTTGTAATGACCGATGTGTAAAAAGCGATTGTGCTAATCTATCAACTCGCGGGAAATTAAGATTAAATCCCTCAAGATTCGTGAGCAAACATGGGTACGTCGAACTTGGTATTGGAGATGAAAGCGTAACGGTCTCTTGCAAGGTCGGAACAAGGATGGAGGGAAGTGAGTGAGGAAGGGTATCAGTTAAAGATTCAGGAGGGTGTACACAATCAGTGGAAGGGACATGATGAATTTGGAAATCTGACTCATCAAACAAAACTGGTTCATCCTCAATAAGTTCTTCAATATTCTCCTCAAAATTTAGCTCATCCATGCCATTATCATCAAAATCAAGACGTATATGAGGTTCGGGAGAAACATTTAATGACTTGGGATGATGAATTGAACATAAAATTTCAATCAAATCTACGGGTTCATCATCCAAAATATTCCCGGCGTCTATATCCTCAATCAAGTGAAAATCAATTTTTTCAGACACCTCATCAAAAGCATGGATATTTATCAATTCAGGTTCTACAGTGGAGGTGTAGAGATCAAAGGGATTAGTGATGGTTTCACTCGAAAGGGATTCCTCACAATCTGGCAAATCAAGCACTACAAAGTCGCACAACTCATCATTTTGGACACATGTTTGAAAACTGGAGTTGTTGGATTCAATTGGGTATGGGTAGGTTTGATTTGGAAAGTTGTATAACTTACTCTCTCCTCTCAAATTATCACTCTGTCTAACCGCCTCCTCATACATTGGAAAATTTGGAGCTGGTTGGAAACTAGCTACCGGTTCATTAGATTGCATAAGGGCGGCAATGGATGCATCCACATTCCTCACCATGTTGTTTGTTGCTAAAATATAGGTTTCCAACGACTGTTCCAAACTAGACACGGGTTGTGAAGGGGTTTCGGTAAAAGATTCAAAGTTGTTTGGATTTTGGAAACTCCCAAATGGCTGTGTAGAATCAATGTCTAGGGAAGGTGGGAAAGTCGGGTACGACCGGGAGGAATTGGATGGTTGGACAGGAGTAGGATCAACATTTGTATAAAAAGATGAATGGACTTGTTGATCCCTATAACTGGATGTATGGAGAGCAGTGAAAGATCGGCTACGAGATTGTGCAATGTGTTCAGCAATAGACATAGGTTTAGGAGTGACAACAGGACTCGAAAAAGTGGTGTCAGCGTACGAAGGTGGTGAAGGTTGACATGGTTGACACAAAGTGGATTGCAACGTCGAACTGTTTCTTTTAGACGCTTCTATTTGATCTTTCAAAGAAATTTTGGGCATGGAGGGATCGTCCTTAAATTGACCGAAACAATTGACGTACGAGGCAAAGTTAGGTTCAGGATACCAAAGTTCGACAAGAGATTTGTGATGTGGGGTACCCATGATGTAAGAAGGAGAAGAGAAAGAAGGTAGGTGGTGCAAGGAGTTCTTAGCGACAATTTTTTGCAAGTTTTTTTATAAATTTTTTTTCCCTTTTCCTTTTTTTTGTACTTTTTGCAAAAAAGATTTTCGATAAAGGGCTTAAACACACTTTCAATCAACCAAGAATGCACAATCAGGCCTAGATCTAGGGTCACCTAGGTCAGCTAGACAGCTCCTAACTGTTCCAAAGGGTTAGAAATAGGATCTCAAACCGCCTCTTCACTGCCAATTGCGGCCAGGTAAGTGTCAGGTGAGTGGGAGGCTCTCCACTACAAGTAGTGGCCCTAATTAAGTAACCACTCGCCTTAGACACACTTGCCTAGACACCGCAAAGTCAGGTTAGGATTAACGGCCGATGCCTACAACTAGTCCTCTGTCCTATTGAGTGCAACGTCCTTAGGGCCGAGTCTAGTAATTTTTAATTAAAATTGGTCAATGCAAGATGCCTTTTGTGATTTCTGGGGTTCTGGGAAGGGTGATGAAATCCCCACCCAATCTGGATTGGTTTTAAGCCCCTTAAAGTCCGATTAAAGATATGCAAAACAAAAAAAATCACTTGCAATCAATTTTGTATTTTAAGCGCGGCGCAAAGAATCCTGCACAAGATTTGTTATTTGGAAGGGGGAAGATTTTTAAGCGCAAAGAATCCTGCAGAAGATTTGGCAAAAGATATATGGGGATTTGCAGAAGAGAGGAAAATGGAAATAAACAGAGGAAATATCGCGCGCTGACGACGCAGGGGGACCGCGGATCCGCGGTGGGAGGTGTCTACGATGGCGGTTTAGCGGCGGCGGCGGCGGCGCAGGTCCCAAGAAAATTTCTGTAGCTATGTTTTTGTGACCCCCTTCTGTTCTGATTTACCGTTTTCTGTTTCGCACTCTGGATTTTTCCAGATCCGTCGATCCTGCAAAAATTCACACAAAAAATACCCTTCACAAAATACAAAGATGATAAATTTTTATATTTTTATTTTTTCAATTTTTATGATTTTTATATTTTATATTAACCCGAAATTGCAAAAAAAAACTAACACGCCATCCCGGCAATGGCGCCATTGATTCGTGTGTCAAAAATATCTCTAAACCGCAATCAAGAACGGCATCGCTTGGTAGCTAGCCGGTGAGTACGGGTCGGTCCATAGGGATGTTGTGAATTTCCTAATCGGTCTAACGAGTTAATTCCGATGGGTGTCGGATCTTATTAATTAAATCTAAAAACTAAATTAATCTAGATCTAAATCTTGCTAGGGTTAGGTTTAGGTTAAGTTTGGAAAGTCAGTAAATCTCACCGCTTTCTATACCCATATGAAGATTTATTTTAAGTTATGGTAATTATTAATAAAGGGGATTAGAACCATTTGGAAAGATGTTTCTTCCTCTAGGTTCTTGTCCTTCATTTATCAATCCTTACCCTAACCTTCATGGAAAACACGCTCAACCGGGCCTTTATACTACGGTATCACCGCTATCTCGTGGGATAGGGTGCCGTAGGGAGCGGTATGTGCATGTATGCATGGAGTCCTATTAATTATATGTGATGGGCAAGAAAGGGGTGAGAGATCTTCATCTCTCAAACTTTCCCCAAATCTAACCCTAACAAGCGAGGAGACTATTCACTTATTAGGGAATTGAAGAACAGATCTAAACTATATATCTAGGGCAATGAATTAAAGATCTAATTAGGGCAAGGAATAGAAATTACCTAAGGCAGATAAGAAATTTGACCTAAGGCAGAAAAATAAATTAAGAACTTACAAATTGATGCTCTCCAAAAAGAATTCTGAATTTTATTAATGAAAGGAGGCATGACCTAATACAAGAATTTGGGTCTCTATTTATAAGACATAGAAAACCCTAGGTTTACAATTGCCGTATGTTTGCATTTACAAAAATACCCCTAGGAAGACTAGTCAGCGCCGAAAAAAATTATGGTAAAATTTCTCGACAGCATGGGCTTCACACGGCTGCGAAACCGCGGCCGCAGCCATGGTTTGGCCGCGGTTCCGCGGCCAAAAAGGAGAATTGGGCTCTGCAATTTCTTATGTAGGCTTTGGTTCTCTTTTTCTTCCTGTATCTTTGGTTTGTTCTTCAGATTGGCTTCTAGGTTTCTTTCAGATCTCCCAGTGAATAATGTAGTGGACTTTTATCGTTGCTTCGTGACGAAGTCTTGAACCTTACGTTGCCTTGTACTTTGTGAACTGATCTTTGTGTAGGCTTTATCAAGATCCTTCTATTTGTTAATCGTAGTCTCACTTTTGCATCATCTTTTATCTTTTTCACTGTTTTTGCTCTGAGAACCAGTAACCTGTAACTAAGTAACAGACATGGGTCAAAAGCACATGTTTATTTGTAAAAAGAATAAGAATGGGGAATATAATAATGCAATATTATGGTATGAACAAACTTCTTCTTATCGTATCATCTTTTGCAGCGGATACCGCTACGGCTGGCTGTGAGCAGTTTTGCTATAGGTGGGTTTTGCGGTTATCCGATGATGCTCATTGTATATCTTATTGTATCTAGTACTTTCCATATACTACTTTCATGTACTGACTTAGAGATGAGATGTAAGGACGATATTGTATATTATTTTGTGACTCTAGGTGTCATGCTCGTGTGAGCCAGCCTTTTATGCAGCTTTATCTTTTATGCTGTTTTCACTTTATATCGTCCATTTCTTCGCTACGGCATCGTATATCTTCTTGTGGTGGTTGTTTCCGCCTTTGGGCGAGAGTTGCTCCTGTTTGGGGATGCTATACTTATATCTTATGTTTGTACCCCTTTTCGGGGCTAGTTTTTTTACAAAGGAGGTGCTGCCAAAATTTTAAGGAAAGTAAATTTCGACTTTAAAGAATTTTTACTTGAGATTCCCAAAATCTTTTAACAATGTTCTTATCACTTACTACTTTTGATGGTTTAGATTTTTGGGTTTTCGGCTTATTTGAATTGCGTTACGTCTGTAGACGTTACGTGGTTTAAGTGCCGTCACGTGCCAAATTTCGGGTCGTGACAGGTGAAGTAGTGCAATGGGAGATTTACGGGCTTTACCCCCAACTGAGTAGTGTCGGATGCTAAGCTCAAGCCATGATATAAATGAGCCAGTCCCATGACCCCAATGGCCATGCGCGTCCCCACGGCGATGCGATGAGCTGGATAAAAGACAGATGTTCTCATATAGCGGGGGTGCATCGGAAGCGCAAACCAACTCATCCACAAGCCGATAAACCAAATGAAGAACGTCTCCTCGTTAATGTCCGGAGCAGCAATCTCTGGGAAGGGGACGACTGGAGTATCCGGAATAAAGAAGTTCTTTAGATCTGCCTCCGCGGTCGGTAAGTTGTCCGGACCAAATCCGAACGGGTCGTCGAGTTTGGCGAACTTCGCAGCCTATTTAGACAGATCCTCCGGACGAAAAAGCGAGCGATGAAATCTGTGAAGCTAACTCCGTGTCCACCAGACTCCAGGAATAAGCTCTCGTACATGTTCAACACCTTGATCAAGCTTGGAAACTGGTATTGACGGCATTCTCCAGAGTAAGACCCATTACCATTGATTTGGTGGCAAAGATATACTCATAAGGGGGAAGTATCTCTTCGTAATGTTCCCCTCTGATGGGTAATCCAGATATCTCCGCAAATTCCTCCAATGAGATTGAAACCTCCCGATCCGATAAGAGAAACGTATGAGTCGGGATGTTCCATTGTTCCAGAAAATATTTGACCCACCACACATGAGGAGTGTGGTAGTGAAAGAGGGACGCATAGATCGCCAGATACAGCCCGGTTTTCAGTACCAGCGATTTCTTGGCCGACAGGATATATCGAGCCCACTGCAGATAGCCAGCCGAATGACTGGGAGTCATTCCTATCATGTAAACTTTCCTCAAAGGACACGACTCTCCTTGGCATATGCGTCGCCCTAAAATGTTCATGGCCATCGGCGGTTGCACTGGTATTGATACCATGGAAGGCTGAAGACGACCTTTTGAGGTCCAGTTGACCTCTTCTACCGCGTAAGTTACCAGTATCAGGTGAGCATAATGGATCGCCAGGATCGGTTTTGAAGGCGCTCTACAAGTAAAACTGTGCTGACCCCGGATAATTTGAATGTACTATGACCCCCACAGATGAAGAGACTTTTGCTCTGGGTCATAGTTCCGAATAAGAGCGAAGACTTCCTCATCTGTAGGTGCGTCGGCGAAAGCAATCTCTGAGCGAACGAAGGGGAAAGAGGAATCGGAAGCCATAGTACCTACACAAAAAAAGAGGAGGGGTTAATTATCAACACGATGTTCAAGACTTTAACATTTTTTTTACACGTAGAATTGTATTGCATGGTAAAAGTCACCACAGTTTAAAGGGAAAGGGATAAGGGGCCCCACAAAATCGAAGTAATACCCCCACCAATGATGATTAAATCACTCATTGTAAGAATCCATAATGATTCTCATTTAATGAAAAATCCCATTAAACTATGGAGTTAAACTCCCTCGAGAAACGGGCTCTACAGCAGATTCAAATCTGCAGAGAGAAGAAAAAGGGGAATAAAATTCCCAAAAGAAAAAATCTTCTTAGAGCTAAGCTCTGAAGAACAACCCAGAGTTAAATAATGGGATCAATTCCCCAAGAAAAACCTCCATGAGAAATACACCGGAACTAAATTCCAAAGAACTCTTAAAGATTAGAGTAATAGGGTAAAACCCTGGGATCTTTTGAGATTAATGGTCTATCAAAATTATCTCAAGGAAAGAGCAATGCCCTGTTAATGGGCTGAAAGAAATCCAAGAAAAAGAGTCTCTTTCAAGGGAAAAATGGTCAGAATCCTTACCAAATTTCTTGAAACGGAGTAAAATTCTATGAGTTTCTTTGAAAATAGAGATCTAAGCTCTGAAGAAAGAATTAAGTTCTTAGGGAAGAAGAAAGAGAATGACGAAATGACAGCTATCTCAAGGGCCAAAGGCCCAATTTATAAAACTTGAGGGGACGGTTCCACTCTCCATAAGATCGAACGGTGGAAAAAGGTGACACCGCTGCACTTACGTGCGAGCCACGCGAGCGCAACGGTGAGGGCATTTGTTTCCCCAATATTTAACCTAATAAAGAGCAAAGCTCTGTTAGAACTCAATGAGGCAGCGCCTCACGTGCTCTCCACATGGGCACCAGCACCAAAGCAAATCTTATAGGATTAAAATCCTATGATGGCACCTCTAGTGCTCCTCACACGGGCGCCAATATGCAAAGCACAGAAGTACTTTCTGAATATAGAGTCAAACTCTTAGAAGGCACCTCACGTGTTATCCACGCAGGCGCCAATGTGTAAAGCACAGAAGTGCCCATCTTAAGAATTAAATTCTTAAGCGGTGCCCACGTATACGACACGTGAGCGCCAGCGCCTAAGTTAATATCTGTAGAACTAAATTCTACATTTCTCCAACAAAAATTGGGATATTCTCTGTTAAATAGAGTCGTTGGATCAAAAGATCCAATGGAGAAAATATCTCCCAAATCTTTCTAAATAAGAAGGATACTCTCGGTTGGATCAATGATCCAACAATAAAATAAAATTCTATTTCTTGGGAATATATTTCCTCAACCTTTCAAAATAAGAAAGATTGCTCTCTATAAAACAAAGAACTGGTGGATTAAAAATCCAACGGTAATTAAAATCACCGTTTTATAGAATAAATTCTGTATAAGGGAAAAATATTTCCCTAATCTTATTAAAAAAACAACAAAAAGAAGATATGTTCTGTAAAACAGAAACCCTTAGATCGAAGATCCAACTGTGGGTAAAATTCCCCAAATCAATTGGAATCTCTCAATGAGAGATTTCCTCAAAGCTAATTAATAAATTGCCTCTACTATATAAAGGACTCAAGACTTCAAGCCTGAGAAGGAGGAACCCCCCATAAGCTTCTAAAAAAAAGCTGAAAACTTCCAAAGGGAACAGAGAAGAAAATCTCCCTCCTCAAAAACGCTTGGTAAATAAAAAGAACAGAGAGCAAAACATCTCGTTTACATATCTAAGGGTTTAACCCTTTTAAAAAGAACTTAGTTCTTTCTCTGGATCTGAGATTCACAAGACAATTCTCCTATAAGTTGAGAATTTAATTCTCATCGGGAAAAATTTGTTCTTGAGAATCGAAGATTTAGAAAAGGACTGGGAATTGAATTTCTTGAAACGAAGCATATTAGAGAAACTCGGTTCTCATCAAAGAACTTTGTTTTTAAAAAAATGAAAGCTTGATCATTAATGCGCGCCACAGAAGAAAAGAGTGCTTAGCACTCACTGGGCAGCGCCCAGCGCCTCACGTGTCCCTCACGCGAGCACCACAGAAGAAAAGAGTGCTTAGCACTCACTAGGCAGCGCCTCACGTGGGCGCTACAGAAGAAAAGTGTGCTTAGCACTCACTGGGCAACGCCTAGCGCCTCATGTATCCCTCACGTGGGCGCCACAGAAGAAAAGAGTGCTTAGCACTCATTGGGCAACACCTAGCGCCCAGTGCCTCACGTGTCCTTCACGTGGGCGCCACAGAAGAAAAGAGTGCTTAGCACTCACTGGGCAGCGTTCAGCGCCCAGCGCCTCACGTGTCCCTTACGTGGATGCCACAGACGAAGGAGTGCTTAGCACTCATTGGGCAGTGCCCGGCGCCTAGCGCTTCACGTGCTTACTACGTGGGCGCCATAAAAAGCGCTTAGCACTCCATATAAAGACAAAAGGAGTAAAGTCTTTTACACTTACTGGGTAATCCTCCATGATTGAAAGTTCCACATGATCATATGTAGGCTTCAGAACTTATACAAGTTCGCAACACTTTTTGCATAAAAGGGGGACTGATCAAACAGAGCCCAAGCAAGTGCATAGCACTGTTTTCAACAAAAAAGGACAATTGAGTATATCAAGCCCAAATTGGCAAGGTCCTCTGAGGATAGAACCTCCTTGATTCTTTTTAACCGAGCCCATATGCTCATGATTGCCCAAACTGATCTCAGTCTTACATATAACTATTGATCTTTCAATTGATGATATCCAAAATGATATTCATCATAAATCTCCTAAGGTAATCATAGTCTCAAAATATGACTAACGATTACTAGGGCCACCATAAACCGTCTCCCTCAAATGCGGGATTTGGTTTAAGGGTACATCTCTCCACACCTCTGATATACATCGTTATAATTCTTCAACGTCTTCAGAGAGGTGGCAGGTCCCGAGAACCAACAATTCTTCAGTGCATTCCCAAACCGTCCAAACCGATATACACACATCAAATCAGACCGCACCTCATACTGAGTGCATTCCATATCACCCTTATTCATTCTGTCACGTAACAAATAAACGCATAAGATGAACATAATGGACCACTACGTCCTTAAACTGGCAATGGACCGAAATGTCCTAAAACTAATATTCGCCTCCAAAATGGAGATAATGGACCGAAATGTCCTTAAACTAATATTCACCTCCAAAATGGCAATAATAGATCGAAACGTCCGTAAACCAAAACAATTGTGCCCCAATGCTCTTTTGTTGGATCTGAAATAAAAATGATCCTAAAATTCGTTAAGTGGATCTTAGCCTCAAATTGGACTAATGTATCCTTAACAAAAACAAATCGAGCCCCAAATGCTCATATACATTTAAGTCGATCTTAATCTCAAAATAGATTAACGGTCCTTAAATAAAAACCTAAAATCTAAAATATACGAATTTGGACTAATCCACGCCCTACGGGCGACGACAGAAATTAGTCTCCGTATACAATCCACGGGCAACCTAAACAAACAAAAACACACATGACACGAAGTGAAATTCTGGAGCAGGAGAAAGTGGTTATCGTGATGCAGTAACATAATTAACTGTAGGGGCTTGCGCCTACAAGGAAGAGCGTCCCCCCAATAAAAAATCCCTCGCAAACGAGGGGGAATCTGACAAAATCTACTACAACGGCCGCATCTGTCCAAACCTCCGATATACGGTGCTATAAATCAACTTGGCACCTTCGGAGTGGTGGACAGATAAATCCAAATAGCATCTGCCCCCAAACTCAGGCAAGATGATCCATCCCGGTTCGTCTCTGTTTTCGGCGGTGAACAAGTATAGGTTAGTCTGTTGACATGACATCACTATTCATCTCGAGTGTGTTCTCACTGTACTTAGATTACGACCCTACCACGGATCAAATGAGTCGTGCAAACAGGTAGTAGTTGGGTACAGTCCCGAAGAACTTAGAGGCAGTAGGGGATAGAATCGATTCGTCTCTCCCAGTATTGGGAGTTGATATCGCGCGGTGTACGGTTAGCCAATACACAAAGTCCTCGACCAGGGCAAGTGAGATTTACTGGTAGGTACACCAGTAGTTTCTTAGATTGTATCGTATTCCACACCGACATGACTTATTGCGCTAATAGGGGTCTAACGTTTACCACCCGGTAGGCCCGATATGCGATACTCTTAGATGAACAGACCGGACTGTATGGAGAATGTCACTTATAGGCTCAGTAGGGTTTTCGGACGAGTTATCGTGTCAATCTTCCCTTCGAAAGATACCTGGGTAGCCGTTACATACAGCTAGTGCCACTGACGTTCTTGTGGTTAAACCCACTGCCTGCGTATTGTCGAGTCTTTAGAGTCTCATACAGAGGGTTTCCCGGTTTAGGCAAAACGGTGTAGTTTGCGTATGGTTTTACACACGGGTGTTCGATTGAACACATATATTTACACGTGCTTTAGTAGAACGGTTTAGTAGTACTAGCATGTTTGAAAGATGATTGATCTAAAGATGTGGACTAGTAATAACCGCAATCAATAACAGTGTCGCTTGTAGCTAGGCGAGATGAGTACGGGTCGTCCTCAGGGATTAGTGGAATCTTTTAATTTTACTTTAGACGTGTTGATTGAAAAGAATAAAGAATAGTGAAGAATAGTTTCTAGATCTATGTTAAACACGGATATAGAAAATAGATCTAGTTTAATTAATAGTTTAATTACAGATATAGATTTTATATCAGAAGAGGGTTTGTAGGGTTCGTTAGGATTTAGTAGTCATGAATGACTAATAAAGATTACTTATTTTATCTATTGATAGATTTAAAACTAGATAAATAGTGATGAATGAGGATTATGGTTCTTAGAAGAAACTAGAGTTTCCCCACTATTGACTCTTGTCTTTTCATTGATCTCTATTCATGTCTAGCTCTTAACAAAACAATCATTAATCTAATCTCAAATCGTGGTCAAGACTATCAATAAATTGATAGCGCGCCCGATTAGGATGTTAACGATTCTTTTGCTAAAGTTTATAAACTTCATAAGACTTAAAAGGTGTTAAGAAAATTTTCATCTTCCATTGATCTACTATAATCCTACGAACCCTATCAAGCGGAGAATTACTCACGCATGATGGAGATAGAAGAACTGATGGAGATAGAAGAACGGATATAGAAAATAAATTCAATAAGAATAAAACAACTACCTTTATTAATAAACTTGATCAATTACACTTTTTTTCCTTTAGAAAGTGGAATACAAACCCTAGTTTTCTTCTCGATCTATCTTGAAGGAGGTAGCTGAAAAGCCGATTGATCAACCTGGATGCATGAGTCAACTTGAACTTCGTGATCTCTTCGGTTTGATAAACTTCTAAGAGGGGCTCTGGGTTCTATTTATAGTCACAGAAGTTGCAATCCCTAGATTCCATAAATTAGGGTTTGTTGAGACGATCGTACACAGAAAATCCCACATCTCAACTCCCCATATAGCCGCGGATCCGCCGCATATGGCATGGTTTAGCCGCTGTTGGGCGGCACTCTAGTAGGGTCTTGGATGAAGATTTCTGGAGCTTCATCTTGTTGACATGTGGTGATCTTATGAATATCTGAATTTTGGAAATCTTCCCTAAGTCTCCGCTAGATTGATTTTATGATTTACTTCAATATTTCGGCATATTTGATCACGATATCTTGGATTTCCTTGATTCCAGTCCTGATGTAATTTCTGCACAATATCTCAATGAATAATGTTAGTAATATTTGGTATTTTTGAGATATTATCCTAACCATTTTATATGATATTATATTTTAAGAATATTGATTAAGGATATTTGATATGATATGCATATTTAAATTATCAAAATATTATATAAATATTATATGCATAGATTTTTCTTCATAATGTTAATTATAATATAAACATATGGTAAATAGTATTTTGCAGATAAACCCCAAATATGTTTTATATTTATAATAAACACCTTCTATTATTTAAGAATAGTAAGGAAAATGTTATATCAAAAGTGCAGTTTTATCGACTGAACAAAAGACAGCCAGTTTTGATGCTAGTATTATATTGCACTCTTTTGGGTATTTGTATTTTAACACGAATACGATATTTATACGAATACGTGTATTTGTATAAATACGGGTATTTGTGCTTTGATACAAATACATGTATTTCTTTCTAAATATGAATATGCGTATTTTGTATTTTTGGTACAAATATGACATTCGTATTTTTGTAGAAATACGGTATACGTATTTATACAGGTTAATGTATACTTGTTTATATACTTACATTTGTATTTATAAATGTTTGTATATGTGTACCTAGTGAGGTGGATGAACTCTCTCACTCACCTCTCCATCATTAAATGAAGAAGTGTGTGGGGTTGTGACTCACCCTAGTTATTCAAGAGAAGGAGAAAAAGAAAGAAAAACCTAATAGCACACTTTCGTTGGCAACACGATTGCACTAAGCAGGTGCAACAAGCCTTTAAACCTCTAGGTGTCTCTAGTAGAAGGAGTGTTGTCTTCTGAGGGTTTTCAGCAGATTACACCCACAAAATCGTATAATAAAAGAAAGAAGATGAAAGTTATGTACAAAGATAAAAACTTGAAAATAAGAGTTTCCAACTACACTAGCTTTTCGGTTGCCATGAGTCCTATCTTAATGGTCATAAAAAGATGTTAGAAATCACACCATCCCTTAATAAAATATCGCCTTTGGTCTTCCTCCCTACCTTTCATCTAAATATCGATCATATACCCCTCCATGTGCGTAAAATACATCCCTATACTTAGAGAATTCAATTCAAGCTATCATACTCTTGTCCATCTTCCAAAGTACTTTATAGTCGGTGAATATTTTAGATGGAATTGCTCACACATTCTTCATGCGACCATTAATACTTCTTGAGGTACTAACCGACCGATTACAAAATGTGCTCGCGCATTTAGGTGTAATTTCTCATCTTGCAACACCTAAGGCTTAGTAGTGGCTCCCAAACCAGTTGGTCTAAGGCACTAGGTGATAAAGCAACCTCGCTATATTTTTTTATGCTGCCTTAAGCAATTACAAACCATTGTTCATTTTTCTTTACCACTTATTTTTTATATTTTTATTATTCTTCATACCAAGAATTCTAGACAAGAGCATTTTAAGGTATTCTCCACTATCTCAAGTTTCAAGATGTGTGCAAGTGCGTATAGTAGGGTATCAATTTTCAAATGTTTGGCCTCAAGAATAGGGACTATTTTTCAGAATTATTTTTATTCTCAGATTAGTAATTTCCTTCATCTTACTAACCCTTGCGACAATGGCTCATAACTACTAATTACTAGTTTCGTTTAAGAAAATATCTAACTTTCTTGTTTTTCTTAAATTATTCCTATCTTTCATATGCAATTTTTCAATTTCTAATCTTTCATTATCAAATTTTTTTTATAGTGCCTAATACCAAAAGATAATTCATTGAATACAAACCTCCCCCCAAACCTGTTTTCAGCAGTGTCCTCACTGATATTGTTCTTTGAGCGCATAGACCTGTAGACTTGGGGAGAGAAATTAATAGGGGTAAAATAGTAAAATGAAAACTACTCTCAAACTTGTACGTTGGCACGCACGGATATTCAGTTAAGTACTTTTTCACTCACCTCCATTCTTAAAATGAGACAATGCTACTGAGACATGGAGGTGAGGCGGAGGAAATTCAGTTATGATAAAGCGGCTCCTGTTAAACAGAAAAGTAAAAACAGGAGCTCCTCTGCTGGGTCAGCAGAAAAGTACAGTTTCAATTTATGCCCATTTACTTTAAAAATTGAACCGTTTTTAATATTTTCAACTTCTACTGCCCCGTACGGGTATACATACCGCACCACAAAAGGTCCCTTCCAACGAGATTTTAGCTTAGCCGGATGAAGATGAAGACGGGAATCGTAAAGAAGGACATTTTGTCCCGGTGTGAAGGTTTTTCTAAAAAGGTTTTTATCGTGGAATACTATAGTTCGGTTCTTTACTATAGCCGCATTATCGTAGGCTTCATCGCGGAGTTCACTTAGCTCATTTAATTACAGCTTCCGATAGCTGCTAACTTAATCAAAATCGAAGTTAAGCTCTTTAATAGCCCACATTTCTTTATATTCAATCTCGACAGGAAAGAGGCATGCCTTTCTAAACACTAGGAGGTATGGAGACATACCAAGATCAGTCTTATAAGCGGTACGAAGTGCCCAAAGAGCATCCGTCAATTTGGTTGACCAATCTTTACGGTTTTTAGAAACCGTCTTCTCCAAAATTTGTTTGATCAGCCTATTGGAAATCTCAGCTTGCCCGCTCGTTTGGGGATGATAGGGCGTAGAAAGTTTGTGGTTGATTGAATATTTCCGCATCAAACTCTCGAAAGACTGATTACAGAAATGCGTTCCGTTGTCGCTAATTATAACGCGAGGGTGCCCGAATCGCGAAAAGATATTTTCTTTAAGGAACTTAATAACAACCTTGTTGTCATTAGTGCGACACGGTATTGCTTCCACCCATTTTGAGACATAATCAACCTTTAACAAGATAAATAAATTCCCAAAAGAGTTGGGAAAATGGCCCATAAAATCAATACCCCAAATATCGAATATCTCCACAACCAAGATAGGTTGAAGCGGCATTTCATTTCTTCGTGAAATCTGACCCATGTGTTAACACCGATGACAAGTTTTGCAATGATCATATGCATCTTTAAATAATGTAGGCCAATAAAAGCCACATTGCAAAACTTTATCCGCCGTTTTACGTGGACCAAAGTGACCTTCACATGCCTAATCATGACAAAAAGACAATACACTCTTGAATTCATCGTTAGGGACACATCTGCGAATGATTTGATCAGAACAATATTTAAACAAATAAGGTTCATCCCAGTAAAAGTGTTTTACTTGGGATAGAAATCGAAGATTTTCTTGTTTCGACCAATCGCTAGGAATAAGTCCCGTCGCTAGATAATTCACAATATTCACGAACAAAGGTTCACAGGATACGGTCTAGAGATGTTCGTCAGGGAAGGAGTCGTTTATTGGTACGGTCAACATTGGTGAAGAATTGATGTGTGAAAGATGGTCGGTCACAACGTTTTCACATCCACTCTTGTCTCGAATGACAAGATCAAATTCTTGTAACAACAGGATCCAACATATTAGCCTGGCCTTAGCATCCATCTTCGATAGAAGGTGTCGTAGGCAGAGTGATCGGTGAAAACCACTACTGTCGAGCCAATCAAGTAGGGCCTGAATTTTTCTAATGCAAATACAACTGCCAAGAGTTCTTTCTCGGTAGGTGTGTAATTAATTTGGGCACCGTTCAAGGTCCTACTTGCATAGTAAATTACATGTGGCATCTTATCAATGTGCTGTCCTAAGACCGCACCAATAGCAAAATCTGATGCATCACACATAAGCCCGAACGGGTGGTTCCAATCCGGAGATGATAGAATGGGGGCTGTAGTAAGAGATCTTTTAAGCGATTCAAAAGCAGTCCCGCAATCTGAATCGAAATGAAATGTTGTATCCTTGGCCAAGAGAAGAGTTAAGGGTCTATTAATTTTGCTAAAGTTCTTAATGAATCTCCTATAAAATTCTGCATGACCAAAGAAGGATCGTATATCTTTGACACATTTGGGAGGAGGAAGGTTATGGATGACATCAATTTTAGTTCTGTCTACCTCAATGCCTTTTCGTGAAATGATATGTCCAAGGACAATACCTTCTTGGACCATGAAATGACATTTTTCCTAATTCATAGTTAAGTTCTTATCCTTACAGCGGGTAAAAACCGCGTCAAGATGACGTAGGCATTTCTCAAAGGAGTCCCAAAATATGGAGAAATCGTCCATAAATACCTCTAGAAAATTCTCGACCATGTCTGAGAATATCCCCATCATACACCGCTGAAATGTAGCGGGAGCGTTGCATAACTCAAAGGGCATGCGTCTATAAGCAAAAGTACCGAAAGGACATGTAAATGTTGTTTTATCTTGATCCTTTTCGGTGATGGGGATCTGGTTATAGCCAGAGTATCTGTCCAAGAAACAATAGTATTCATGTCCAGCTAATCGTTCTAACATTTGATCAATGAAAGGTTGAGGGAAGTGATCTTTTCTTGTTGCGGTATTGAGTTTTCTGTAATCAATACATACACGCCACCCAGTTTAGGTGCGTGTTTGGATCAACTCATTAGCCTCATTTGTTATGACCGTGATGCCAGACTTTTTAGGGACTGTATGAATAGGACTTACCCATTGGCTATCAGATATTGGGTAAATTATACCATTATCTAAGCACTTGACGATTTCTTTCTTTACCGTCTCCTTCATAACGGGATTCAACCGTTTTTATGGGTCTCGGGTTGGTTTGGCTTCATCCATCAAATGTATATGATGATCAACAATCAAGGGACTAATCCCTTTGATGTCAGCCATTGTCCAACCAAATGTTTGCCGATTTGATCTCAATACCGCCAAAAGTACATTCTCTTGCTCTAAAACTAGAGAAGCGGATATGATCACGGGAAAAGACTCATTCTCATTTAAATATGCATATTTAAGATGAGAAAGTAGCGGTTTGAGATCTAGTGTCGGCGGAGAGACGATAGAAGGTGGGGGTAAGGGAATGATACTCGGACTCCCCAAGAAGTTCATAACTTGCGTAGGATATTGACTCAGAAAGCGCTACTGACTTTTGCGACGAGTAAAAGGATTCAAACTCGGGGATGGACTCATCGAAGGTATCCTCACTATAATATTTTGCTAGATCAAACAATGTCGCACTGGTGTTGTCGAGATCATCATAGAAAAGTACTTCAGCTTCGCAGCTGTCGGAAGCTATCTCGTTGATAGAACAGACATCGATTAAATGAGCAGAAGGTTTACATGGTTGACTTCCTAGCTTTTAAATATTAAGCTCAATTTTCATCTTCCCGAAGGATAAGTTCATTTAACCGTTACGACAATTAATGATAGCGTTTGAAGTTGCTAGGAAAGGTCAACCGAGTATCACCAGGATTTGATTACGTGGGTTCACCACAGGCTGTGTATCTAAAACAATAAAATCCACAGGGAATATAAATTTCCCGACTTTGCTTAACACATCCTCTAGCTCACCCTTAGGTTGGGCGATAGATTGGTCTGCCATTTGGAGAGTGCAGTGGGCAGGTTTCAACTCTCCTATACCTAGCTGCTCATAGACGGAATATGGAAGAATGTTAACACTAGAGCCGAGCTCAAGTAGAGCACGATTGATGCTTTTCCCCCAATAGTTATAGATATTGAAGGACAACCGGGGTCTTTACGTTTCTTTAGCAATTGTTGGGTAAAAGCTGTGCTTACATTACTCGTCATGAATACATTTTTCGGCACTTGAGTTTTTCTCTTCCTAGTGCACAAGTCCTTAAGGATTTTTGCATAAGACGGAACTTGTTGAATAGCATCTAGGAGAAGGATATTTATGTTAACTTGCTTAAATATTTCCACAATCTTCTCCATTTGTGCGTTAGGTTTGTTGGCCCTTAACCTGTTTGGAAACGGAGCTTTATCAATAAGTTTTGGGTCCAACATTTGTGGAGAAATTTGTGGGGATGGACTCGATCCTAGAATTCGAGTGGGGATCGTTTTAGGTTGACTCGAGAAAGTGGGAGGAGTGTTAAAGCCTTGGGAAAAACGGAGAATAAGTTCGGAAGAAGATGGGAGACTAGACGAAATAGGGAAAGAAGTGGAAGCCGGGATTTCAATTGATTGCTCATCATCAATCTGTTCACCCACTTGATTGATCAATACTCTTCCTGATCTTAACGTGGTAACGACACTCATATTATGACTTTGTGAGTGGCCAGGATTCGGTTAGGGTTGAGATGGAAGTTTCCCTTTTTCTCTCGCACTCATGGCGGCATTTATTTGTGCAGGTTGTGCTTCTATCGATTTTATACTTTCACCGTGGGAGGTGGTGGTCTGTGTTGATGCTCGGATAGAAGACTTTATATCATCCGTCGATTGCATGGAATGTTTAATAAACATATCCATGCTTCGTTCGAGTGCAGATGAGTTTTCGTTACCGGCAGTTTGGAAAGAATTATTATAAGGTGTAGAATTGTTGGCCGGATTTTGAAAAGATTGCGATTGAAAGGGGTGCTAACTTTGTGGGTGTAGTTGCTGCTGCTGTGGAGGAGGTCTTTGATAATTGCGTTGGAACTGGTTTTGATTTTGGGTTTGGTTTTGGTTCCAAGCAAAATTAGGATGATTCCTTCATCTCTGATTGTACGTGGAAGAATAAGGATCGTTTCTAGGTCGCTGCGGAAAAGTAGCATTAGTGTGTTCTTAACCTTGAAACGGTGCATTCAAAGGACATTCTTCCATCAGATTTGATGGAACGGAACAGCAACCACACATAGTTTTGGGAAGCGTAACCTGGTTTAGGGAGATTGATGAGAATTTGTTCTCCATAGCGTCGAGTTTCTTTTGCATTGCTGCCATTTCGGCTTTTACTGCGATGAAAACATCGAGCTGATGGATACCTCCCCTAGATGACGGTCTAACGCTTTCCCACTGCAAAGTGTGTTCAACGAGATCTTCCAGAAATTTCCAAATTCACCGTCGCCTTTGGACATGAAATGGCATTGACACATGGTTTCAAGCATCTGTTTTGTCGCTGGAGTAATGCTCTTATATATAATGCGGCACAGATCCCATCTATTTATTCCGTGATGAGGACATTGGACAAGCAGATCCTTAAACCGTTCAAAGCATTTCCAAAATGGTTCATTGGGAAGCTGGGTAAACTGGTTGATTTCGCTACGAACACGGGCGGTTTTATGATTGGGGTAAAATTTCTTAAGGAATGCTATACCGAATTCATCTCAATTGGTAATAGAGTGTGTGAAAGTGTTATAAATCCATTTTTCTGCTAAATCGCACAAAGTGAAAGGGAGAAGACGCAATCTCATAGCATCTACTGAAAGTTGTGACGTACTCATCATTGCACATACGTTTTTGAATTTGGTGATGAAAACGTATGCATTTTCAGACTCAAGCCCGTGAAATTTGGGCAACAGGTTGATGAGGTGGGGTTTAATTTCAAAATTATCCCTATTGGCTGGTGGATGGGATAGACAGGTAGGAAGGGGACCGCGTATAGTATAGCATCTCTCTTGGAGAGAGATGCGTGGTGGATTCTGCGCACCGATGGGTGGTGGCAGGGTGGTGTTATAATCTGATAGAGAACCGTCCATCTCGATCGATGTGGTGGGTGGGGAAAAAAAGATAAAGAAGTACCGACTTCGGAGTCGATAGCAGAAACGCGGACAAGACGGGCACTAGAATCCCGTGTCCAGCCAAGCATGCACTAAGCGGGTTTAGCGCAAGTGGCAGCGTGCGTGATTTAAAATTGGTTTGTTTTGAAAAAGTGTCGGACGTGAGACAAATCACACAAAAATGCATAATCAATCCTAGAAGTAAGGTTACCTAGATCAAATCTCTAGACCGCTCCTAGACTTCCAAAGGAAAAGCCACTAGATCAATCCTCTACCGCCTCTTTATCTCTCTTGTGGCCAGGTAAGTGCCAGGTAAGTTGGAGGTATCCGCTATACGAATCACCGAAAATAGCGGGATTAATTAAATAACCACTTGCCTTAGACACACTTCCCTAGACACCACAAAAAAATGCGGATAAGTGATAGATTACCCACGATCTTCCTCTATCCTTATTGAACGCGACGGTCCTTAGAGTCTTGGTATAGATATTTTTTAATTAATGTAGGGTGATGCGGATGATCGTTTTGTGATTTGTGGGGCCTAGGAAGGGTGATGAAATCCCCACCTAATCTGAATTTGGTCTTTGCCCCTTAATGTCCGTATTAAAATATGCACAAACCAATTACAAAATACGCAAAAAGATTTCTTTTAAGCGGCGATATTTTGCAAAGAATCCTAAAGAAAAATATATTATTGGATTTTTCAGAGGAGAGAGAAAGTATAGAGGACGTTACCAGAGAAGTTAGGAAGAACTATTCCCGAATTCCACCGCCGTTTAGCCGCAATTAAAGTGCTTTGGCCTCAAAAGCGCAGCGGGAAGGAGGGTTCGTTTGAATTTTTTTTGCACTATGGCCTCCTTTTCTCCTATGGCCTTCTCTGAAGATCTCTGAATCTCTTTTTCCTCGTTCTATTATCTTCAGATTCCCTCGCAAAAATCGTACGCTAATCGTTAAATACACAATTAGCTGTTTTGTTTTATTTATGATATGGATCGAATAAGAATTCAACACGAATAGTAAAAAAAATAATTATGCACGTATCCCTGGCAACGACGCCATTTGATTGATCTAAAGATGTGTAGTAGTAATAACCGCAATCAATAACGGTGTCGCTTGTAGCTAGCCGAGATAAGTACGGGTTGTCCTCATGGAATCGTGGAATCTTTTAATCTTACTTTAGACGTGTTGATTGAAAAGAGGAAGAATAGAAGAATAAAGAATAGTTTCTAGATCTGTGTTAAACACGGATGTAGAAAATAGATCTAGTTTAATTACGGATATAGATTTTATATCAGAAGAGGGCTTGTGGGGTTCATTAGGATTTAGTAGTCATGGATGACTAATAAAGATTACTCCTTTTATCTATTGATAGATTTAAAATTAGATAGATAGTGATGAATGGGGATTAGGGTTCTTGGAAGAAACTAGAATTTCCCCACTATTGACCCTTGTCCTTTCATTGATCTCTATTCATGTCTAGCCCTTAACAAAACAATCGTTAATCTAATCTCAAATTGCGGTCAAGACTATCAATAAATTGATAGCGCGTCCGATTAGGATGTTAACGATTCTTTTTCTAAAGTTTATAAACTTCATAAGACTTAAAAGAAGTTAAGAAATTTTTCATTTTCCATTGATCTACCCTAATCCTACGAACGCTATCATGCGGAGAATTACTCGCGCATGATGGAGATAGAAGAACGGATAGAGATCATGATGTAAATATAGAAAATAAATGCAATAAGAATAAAACAACTACCTTTATTAATCAACTCGATCAATTACACTTTTTGTTCCTTTAGAAAGTGGAATATAAAATCCTAATTTTCTTCTCAATCTATCTTGAAGGAGGTAGCTGAACAGCCGATTGATCAATCTGGATGCGTGAGTCAACTTGAACTTCGTGATCTCTTCGGTTTGATAAACTTCCAAGAGGGGCTCTAGGTTCTACTTATAGTCATAGAAGTTGCAATCCATAAATTCCATAAATTAGGGTTTGTTGAGACGATCCTACACAGAAAATCCCACATCCCAACTCTCCCATAAAGTCGCGGATCCACTGCATATGGCATGGTTTAGCCGCGGTTGGGCGGCACTCTAGTAGGGTCTTGGATGCAGATTTCTGGAGTTTCATCTTGTTGACATGTGGTGATCTTATGAATATCTGGATTTTGGAAATCTTCTCTAAGTCTCTGCCAGATTGATTTCAATATTTACTTCAATATTTCGGCAGATTTGATCACGATATCTTGGATTTCCTTGATTCCAGTCCTGATGTAATTTCTGCACAATATCTCAATGAATAATGTTAGTAATATTTGGTATTTTTGAGATATTATCCTAACCATTTTATATGATATTATATTTTATGAATATTGATTAAGGATATTTGATATGATATGCATATTTAAATTATCAAAATATTATATAAATATTATATGCATAGATTTTTCTTCATAATGTTAATTATAATATAAACAGATGGTAAATAGTATTTTGCAGATAAATCCCAAATATGTTTTATATTTATAATAAACACCTTCTATTATTTAAGAATAGTAAGGAAAATGTTATATCAAAAGTGCAGTTTTATCGAATGAACAAAAGACATCCAGTTTTGATGCTAGTATTATATTGCACTCTTTTGGGTATTTGTATTTTAACATGAATACGGTATTTATACGAATACGTGTATTTGTATAAATATAGGTATTTATGCTTTGATACAAATACGTGTATTTCTTTCTAAATATGAATACGCGTATTTTGTATTTTCGGTATAAATACGATATTCGTATTTTGGTAGAAATACGGTATACGTATTTATACGGGTTAAGGTATACTTGTTTATATACTTACATTTGTATTTATAAATGTTTGTATATGCGTACCTAGTGAGGTGGCTACACTCTCTCACTCACCTTTGCATCATTAAATGAAGAAGTGTACGGGGTTGTGACTCACCCTAGTGAGTCACTAGCCCACTCACTCCTTTGTTTGTGCTATGAAGAGATAAGATGAGGGTATGAGATATTTTTTTTGGTGATGGCTATTGTTTTATCACAAGTCTTGATTTTATCTCTAGTAGCCATTCTCTTCTTCTTCTTTCTCATTTTCTTCACTTGAGTTGTAAGGATTAAAAGAGAGCATTTAGTTTTATAAACTACACCACTCTAAGCATCTTGTCCTAGTAAGGCTTGATCTTTAGTTGCTTCAGACGAAACTATCGCTTGAATCGGCATCCTCGGGTGGATCGTCTCTGACCCGGAAGATTGGCTTCGAGAGCTCGTTCCATCAACTCAAGGGGGTATGGAGTCTACCTTTCAAGATCCGAAGGACCGTCTACAAAGGTTGTAATCCCAACCTCGTAGCTAAAACTCTAGTTAGGGTTTGTTTAGTTTAGTCTTTGGGCTTGTATCCTGAGATTTTAGTGTATTGTACTCAAGTTTTTAAAGTTTTTGATTCTGCAAAGCTATAGTAGTAACGGAAAGGAGCACATATGCACTTACACTGGTATTAGAGCCTATCCAAACACTTAAATAACTGAATAGACAAGGTTTAGAGTTTCGAAACTGAAATAACTCTGTATCGCTAAAACCTAAATCCATGTTACTGTCGAATTTTTCAGAGCCTCTAAAATTTTTTTAAACAATTGCAGAGTACTCTTTAAGATGTAACTAGAACACCAGAGAAGAACAAGACCATAATTCAAAAATTGAACCGCTGGATTTCCTCAAAATCCCGTTTTGGCGATTTTACTGTAGCATATGGTCTCGTACTTCTTGTGGTGTTTTGTACTCTTAGATTTAGGATTTATCGTTGTTCCCCTATTAATTAAATACAGTAATAAGAGCTAAGCTATGTTAAATCCAATAAGGCAACGCCTCACATGCTTCCCACGTGAGCATCAACATCAACGCTACTTTAGGATTAAATTCTATAGTAGCATCGCACGTTAAGTTCACGTAAGCGCCAATATGCATAGCATGGGAGCACCTGTTATATATAAGAATTTAATTCTTAAGTGGCGTCCACGTGCATAACACGTGAGCGCCAGCACCTAAATTAAGAGTAGGTAGAATTAAATTCTACATAGAAATTATTTCCCTGAAATCTAGGATATTCTCTGTTAAACAGAGCCGTTGGATCAAAAATCCAATGATGATGACAAATTATCAAATAATAGAATTAAATTCTATTAGGAGAAAATATCTCCTTAATCTTTCTAACTGAGAAAGATATTCTCGATTAGATCAAAAATCCAACGATAGAATTAAATTCTATTTTGGAAATATATTTCCCCAACCTTTCTAAACAAAGAAAGATTGTGCTCTGTTAAACAGAGCACACTTAGATTAAAATCCAATGGTGATTAAAAATCACCGTTTGACAGAATTAAATTTTGTATATGGGAAAATATATTTCTAATCTTGTAAATAACAAGAATAAATATTCTGTAAAACAGAAATCCACTGGATCAAAGATCCAACAGTGGATAAAATCCCCCAAATAATTTTTGAGGCCAATTAAATCAATTGGTATATTTCAAATGAGGGATTTTCTCAAACTAGTCAACAAATTTGTCCTTCCTATATAAAAGGTGGGAGACTTCAAAAAAGAAGAAAAGGGAAAAAAGAGAGAACCCCCTATAAGTTTCTAAAAAAAAAGATAGAAGCTGCAACTGATAATTCAATTTTCTTTTAAAGAAGATCTACTTGTTCTTTCAAACCCTAGGTAAAGAAAAAGTAGAGATAAAATGTATCTCTTTTGCCTAGTATAAAGAAAATATGGGTTCAACCCCTCATAAAAAAAACTTAGTTCTTCCTCTGATCAGAGATTTACAAAGCAAATCTCCCCACAAGTCGAGAATTTAATTCTCATCGGGGAGATTTTGTTCTTCAAACTCAAAATCTAAGGGAAAGAACTAGATTAAAAGAAAACGAGAGAAGAGAAATTATGGTTCTAGAAATTTAATTTCTATGCAAGTAGGGTTTAACCTTATATAAAAGAACTTAATATAAAAAGAAACTTAGTTCTCCAATAAAAAAAAGAAGATCCTAGATCTTCAAAAACAAAGATCTTGCTGAACATTAAAGGCCAAAATACCGTTAGCAGAGATTCAATCTGTAAAAAGAAAAAGTCTTGGCACCTCACGTGAAACACAACGTGAGCACCCAAAAGATTCCCTTAAATGGAACTCAGTGCTTCACGTGCTTCCCATGTGGGCGCCCGAAAAACCCAGCGCCTCACGTGCTTCTCACATGGGCGCCTAAAAAAAGAATCCAGCACCTCACGTACTTCCTGTAAGTCCATGGTAGCGCCCCGGCCGTCTAACAGACGCCAAATGCGGAATAAAAACTTTTTACAACTGGCGCTATCGCGTACTATAACCCGGATCTGCCATTAAAGCTAAAATAACAAACTACAAAGTGGGTAGAAATGTTATACCGAACGATCCGAGTCCTTCGGTCTTCAACCATCATCCCACGCTTTGTTACGGCTTCTCCGATCTCCTGAATCTCCAATCTTCTCGTCCAGGTGGCACCACGTCGACGGATCTTTAAATGGGCTCCCACCTCTGAACCGAGGCAATTCGGTCGTCAAGTTTGCTAAAAGAGACGACCAAGATATTGTAGAGATCGAGTAGAACACTTTGTCTCGTTACGTCCAAGGTTATGGACGAACGGATAATGAAGTTGCCTTTTGGATCGATATGAAATGAGAAACTTTTCTATTCTAATTTCCATGAACCAAATATCTATCATGTTTTCCCTCAAGCAACCATTTTTTCCAAGTGAGAGAGAGGAAGAAGAATGGCCGGCCACATATATAGGAAGAGGGAGGTGAGTGTAGGAGAGAGGAGGGGGTGACCATAAAGGAAAGCTTCTCACAAAATATCCTAAGCAATGCAAACCTCATTAATGCAAATTACACCTTGCAAAGAACATTAAATGCATAATGGTGACACATAAACCTAGTCACCAATTTAAGAAGCTTCCACATGACTCACCCTCATGACTCACCCAAGAAGAAAAGATAAATCCGCATTTAACCGAATGTTAAATACGGCTGATAGAAAACTGGAAACCGGCAACTTCCAAAAGTGATCCCGAAACGGATTTCAGGATAACCCCGTAATAGTATAAACATACCCGCATTTGTATTACGACCGAATACAAATGCATCTGAGACAAAAATATTATATCTACACAGTATAATACTCGGATCCGGCTTATACCAAAGCCGACCAGTATTATCTGCCCGAAAAATGACACGTGCGAAAACGCACGTGCATTTTCCGAACCCTGCCATAAACCCATACGGCCTCTACAACGTTTCGCCCGAACATGGGAAAGTGTCTGTGGGCGACTCTAATGACTCATCAACACACTGGCACTGGGTATAACCTCTAGCACGTCAGAGGTACGAGCTGTACGTGACGGTTGCCTATGTATTGATTGGAAGGGAAGCTGACGAGCGAACTCATCCATAAACCCTACTGAGCCTGACAGTGACAATATACATACAGTCCGGTCCATTCGTCTATGAGTATCGCATATCTGCCTAGGGGGCTGGTAATGTCAGACCCCCATTAGCGGTATAAGTCGTGTCAGAGAGTGGCCCAGAACACCCTGAGACACTACTGGAGTACCTACCAGTAAATCTCCTGCCTCGGCCGAGAGCTTTGTGTAATGGCTCTCCTAGACACAGCGCGATCTCACCCCTAATACCGGGAGAGACGAATCCCCGACGATCCGTTCACTCCCTCCATGTGGCTCAGGACTGTACCCAACTAAAACCTGTTTGCACAACTCCTTTGAGCGTGGTAGGGTAGTAATCTAAGCACAGTGGGAACTCACACGAGACAAATGAAGATCTCAGGTCGACAAACTAACCTGTACACATGTCACCAGGGAACCGCTATCTGACGATATGTATAATACCAACTAGCATGTTCCCGGCGAGTCCTGTCCATTGTACTCATAACCCAATGAGCATCTGTATACATCTTAGGTGATCCTACTGACACCAATGGCTTGTGAGACAGGCCATCGCCCCTCGTCGGGGTCTCGACTGTATACACTAGTCAACTCTGGAGTATCGATGCCCTGTCACGAAAATCCCACGACTAAGGACACTTTAAGAATGTGCTTACAGACCCCAGCTCCCACGTATATGATCGCCATCATACTGCTGGTAGTCAAGCAAGAATCCTATGGGCTCTATCATCATCCAATAGTGAACTAAAGCATGTATACGATGATAAAGTCAAACCAGATAGCAAACTATCATCTCGAGCAAGACTGTCATATCGGTATAGGTCCTGTCTCAATCATTGCAATCACGTACCTGCGATCCAATAATTGACTTTGAGGGCACTATCTCCAATAATCTCCCACTTGCAGTTAAGGATAATTATTGCGATGTCACATACTCACAGCCCGTGTGATACCGAACATCCAACTCCTCTACTAATCAGTTTCACAAAGCTAGTTTGTAAAACTCTTATGTTCGAGAAATAGCCTCAGTGAGTGGATCCGCCCTGATGTTTCTTCCTATATCTCTCTAAATCTCAAGTTCGCGGAGAAAACCATCTCCCGAATTGAGTAATACCTGTCTTAGAATATGTCTGGATATCTGATGGGACCTAGTTCATAAATGAACTCCAAATCCAAACTTCTTAGACTGTATCGATCACTGAACCTAATCAGTATCCAGCACCTTGCCTCCCACAGTATCCTCTTGGACCACCTGTCCATAATACTGTCCCTCATCATAGGGAAAACTATAACTCTGACAATCACTCTGTCATCCATGTCACCTCTGAAGCCTGGAATGATAACCGTCTCCTGAAGGAGGCCGCCGTCATCAAATCCATAGAACATGCACTTTATGTTCTAAAACTGCTTCCTTACGTTTCTTCAGGATTGGATTAATATAAACTTATCGCATCAAGTGCAAAAACTACATCTAGTGTGGTACTTGACATCTCATGATTGACTCAATTGCCTAAACAAGTGATCTGCCAATCATGCGCATCCCTCTCTCTTTTAGTCTCTAAGACACCTTTAAAGAGGGTGACTCCATCACCTGCAGGTACACCACCATGCCAGGAGTCTTCTGTTCTAAAATACTATTAGAATACTGTTAAAGTACCCACATTGGGAAACTACCCAAATCTAGATCTAAAACCATAGATCTAGTAACCAGAATGTCAGATATTACATCCATAACCTTTGTAGAGAAACAACTATGTGACGACCAAAGTACAATCGATCGTAGTATAGGAATTTTACTTCCTACTCTGTGTATGTCATCTAAATACCAGGACATCACACCTTACTACCTTCTTAACAGATCCATCCCCTATTCTGATGAAGTCAAACCTATGACTGTCACATCAAAATTAGATGATCTATCTCCGCTATAACTGCTCGAGTCTATAAATAGACATAAGCTACTTGCCCACTATGCTTCCGCTGCTCCCACTGACCACAACAACCCTCTGGCAGAATAATATACACGTGCACTTCTAAAGCTAGTTTTAGAACGACGTTATACTTATCCTCTTGCCGGATCTCATAGTCTGGAACAACAGTAGTGTCAAGTCTGGGTAAACAAGAACCTCCCTGTCACCGTCCCTGAGTACCTCTCGGGTGTCTGAGGTTACCTGAGTACCTCTCGGGTGTCTGAGGTTACCCACCATATCTGCGGAGTGGCTATTGGAATGTCAAACCTGATTGAATATATTGGTCCTATTAAATTTTCCGTAATCGTTTGCGGTTCTAGAATCACTTCCAGTTCAACCATACTCCCATTACTGTTTTCTGAAAAAATCCATTTTAATAAAACTGTGGCGAGTCAAGAACAATATCACTATTGATCTTCCAGATGGTAGAAATGTCAACTCTCGTCAAAGCCAGGGTCAACCCACAAACTGCCATTACAGAAACGTGCCTTGAATTATCCAGTGTCTGGTTTTAAGCATAAGCTGGAGAACTCCCCGTATCTTAACATCGTTAAGATATGAACCATTCTATATACAATATAGAAATAGAGGCACTAATTTAATTGGAACCAGATTCAAATCATGCAGCTGTCTCCAGTGCATATCTACTTAATGGAGAGAGGCTAATCAGCATTACTCAACTTAGGAATCCATCCAATTATGAGTAACCTGAAAGAGAAACAAGTTTCTCAAAACCATTACTATCAATTGAATACCAATCATAAGAATCTACATCTTCGATCTCTTTGAAGAATCCCGATACTTGTGACATCTGGTTCTCTACTTTATTCTTATACCCACAACTTCTCAAAACTTAGACATTGTATTTGTACGAAACACTTGTCTAAAAACTAGAGAAGTCATAAGTAAATAGAATATAGTACGAGGACCTACCCCTTTGTCCTGACGGACACTGGATAACATACAATACTCTGTATAAGTCCGCTGAGTTGAATAACTCAAAACCTGTGCATCGTAGGTTGAAAACTGTACCCAGGCGATTTCCTCAAAAATCACCAATTACAACGAGTTTCGATATAATGAGGATGATCATCTAATTCCCAATAACTTACTCCCACTCATCATCTGTAAAACCATACAGATGTGAGAAACATACTTGGTAAATATATATCCTGGAGTAAGTATCTAATCGGGAAATCAGTTTTCCTTTAACAATGCACTGAAACATGAAATGTCTTGTAGGGGTATCCTGGTATTCCTAGTAATGCCTCTTCCATAATCCTATCCATGACTGTAACCACATATTTCTTTGCCATCTCTCCAAATCCCTTTATTTGTCTTTAGTCGTTACCTTCTGTACACCATCATCAGGCTAAATGGTTTTCTTCCTTCCCTACCTTTCGGCACCAGCCTGTGGTTTGGAATAAGACTATCCAATAAGCGTAATAGGTGTACTCTCCTAAACCAAGGAGCCCTCGCAACCTGAGAGAAGGTGATAATAAAAAATAACTGAATAAACTAATTCTATTTCTCCTGAACCTGGATCCATCCTCGAAGAAGTCCCTTCGAGTTCGTATATAACCATATGATGGATCTATCCAATGGAAGTGGATTTCCGTAGTAATACGGGGTGTTATGAGAAATACAAAGGGTAAAGGAAGGAGCGGCAATGACTTATGCAACCCGGACAATCCAAAAGCCAGTATTTTAAGAAGGTTCGGTCAACTTGGTCACTGAGTTATAGTCTAGGGTCGGTCAAAGGTCGCTGCCAAAGAGAGAGAGAAAAGAAACACTCTGCGTGCACTCTAACCTAGATCAGAATGGTTATCAATTTATCTAATCAGGAAATCTCCCACTGTAATCTCAAATTCTCCTCCAAATCTGAAAGAAGAATTAGTCGGGATCACCCGAAGAGTAAACCAACTTATCAGTGAGAATCGGGATCCAACTATCATCGCATGATAACTTGATGGAGCCACTCAAGTTATCACACTCCAGAAGGTATGCGCATGCCTGGCAAGTTTGCTGTATGTTTGAAACTCCCGATGTTATTTTTGCCTCATGCTCTTATGACCTTGACGAAGGTCAACAAATTATAAGTCACATGTCAAGTTCTACCCGTCATTGTCCAAGTTAATTTGAACCCACCCGTACAAGCCCTTGACGAAGGTCAACAAGGCTATACGACTGTCCCAAACCAACACATCTATCTATGCAACAAATGAATACCCCGCAGCTACCAAGCACTATGCCTTGACGAAGGTCAACAAACATAGCTTGAATACTACTGACCATCCATAAGAAATGACGGAGGACTACGGCTGGTTTTTGGCGAAAAACCTTTAACGTAACGAACTTGATATCGCTGAAGGAACCTGATAGCTTTTTATAAAAATATAGTAGCGAAAAACCTTTGCTAAAGAGGTCACTCCCAGTGAAGGGATCTCGGCTCTTTCCTTGTGGAATGAGGTGCAGGATATTCCGACTGAATACCGCGATGCAAAGCAACTTGTAATCAACTATATTGAAGTTACTACCCTGACGTAAACTTTTGCCCAAGGGGTCTTTCCCTGTGAAGGGATATCAGCCCTTGCCTCGTCGAATGAGGTGCAGGATATTCCAACTGAATATCACTATGCATAACAAAAGGAAACGTCTTTGTAATAACACTTTTTAAATTGGTTCCAACAACATCAAACATAGGTTTTTTTATCCTTGCATTGATAAGAATCAATGCAGTCCCATCAATCAATCACACCAGAAAAGAACGAAAATATAATGTACGTATATGCCATCCGCATTCGCCACTGGGTCCCGTCATCACCCGTTAGGTTACTTAACTAACGACAGAGCGGGGGCTGGACTAGCGCGGGTGTAAAACATATACAACATCTAATAGTATATATACTAATATACAATAATCGCTCCAGGCGTGATAATATGCAACATTACAGAAAAGTAATAAGCGTCACAGAACAATACAGATAATCTGGGATCCCCGGGTTTCACAGAGCCGCTGCTGAAACCCGACGTTCCCCCGGTCGTGTGGATAGCCTGTGCAATGAAACCTAGACCCCTACGGGTGCGGCAAGTTACCCGCCAAAATCTGAAGCGAGGTAGTCCCCACAACATAGTGAATGGAACACCCGGCACTTCACAGAATCCGGTAAATTGAGCACTCCTTCTTGGGTCAACCTGTACCCCCTACAATTGCGGCGTATAGTTTGTCAATTCTAGAGTGAGGTCCCTTTGCCTCTCAAAACCATGAGATATGGACCCGTTGCCCTCCAGAACCCGGCTATCCGTGTACTCCTTCGCGGGATAAACCTAGTACAGAAATAAAAATATGTACAACGGGTACATCGACCTCAACCCGGTCGTGCCCCAAATGAATATTATACAAACAGGCAGTGACGGCAGTCCACATGTTGGACGCTCGCCCCGTAATATCAAATGTACAAATAAATCCAAACTGCACTATCATTGCACCCTGCTATCCACCACGACAAATCCGCAACATCACAGAACAACACAAAACATCAACACGAATGTCACGTTCGCAAACCCGTCTAAAAGAACTACAGCAATTAGACGCGGTTTACCGATCAAATGACATTCCCGGTCGGAGATATAATGTAAATACTGCATACTAACAAGTTTAAAATTTCGATCGATAAAATTTCCCGAAGTGAGCCCCACGTACATCTGCTGTACAGTAACAAAATCTGGGCCCAAAAGATATATACCAAGAACCACAATTTCTACAGAAGAACCCACTGCAGAAATTTGGACCACTGGTCCCACAGATTGGCCGCGGATCTGCGGTGGTCTGGTAGGGTCACGTGACCAAATTTCTACAGATAGCTTATAAAACCCTGCACAACTTTCTGTGATATGCAAAATAATTTTTGGACCCTTTTAAAAATCGACAGAAACTTGTGTGCTTGAAAATTGTGATTTCGGAAATTCAGTTCGATCGATCTTTTAAACACGTTAGCATAAGTTAGTATAGCTTAATGGTGAGGCTCTGATACCACTGTAAGTCCACGGTAGCGCCCCGGCTGTCTAACAGACGCCAAATGCGGAACAAAAACTTTTTACAACAGGCGCTATCGCGTACTATAACCCGGATCTGCCATTAAAGCTAAAATAACAAACTACAAAGTGAGTAGAAATATTATACCGAACGATCCGAGTCCTTCGGTCTTCAACCATCATCCCACACTTTGTTGCGACTGCTCTGATATCCTGAATCTCCAATCTTCTCGTCCAGGTGGCACCACGTTGACGGATCTTTAAACGGGCTCCCGCCTCTGAACCGAGGCAACTCGGTCGTCAAGTTTGCTAAAAGAGACGACCAAGATGTTGTAGAGAATGAGTAGAACACTTTGTCTCGTTACGTCCAAGGCTATGGACGAACGGTTAATGAAGTTGCCTTTTGGATCGATATGAAATGAGAAACTTTTCTATTCTAATTTCCATGATCCAAATATCTATCATGTTTTCCCTCAAGCAACCATTTTTTCCAAGTGAGAGAGAGGAAGAAGAATGGCCGGCCACATATATAGGAAGAGGGAGGTGAGTGTAGGAGAGAGGAGGGGGTGACCATATAGGAAAGCTTCTCACAAAATATCCTAAGCAATACAAAACCTCATTAATGAAAATTACACCTTGCAAAGAACATTAAATGCATAATGGTGACACATAAACCTAGTCACCAATTCAAGAAGCTTCCACATGACTCACCCTTATGACTCACCCAAGAAGAAAAGATAAATCCGCATTTAACCGAATGTTAAATACGGCTGATAGAAAACTGGAAACCGGCAACTCCCAAAAGTGATCCCGAAACGGATTTCAGGATAACCCCGTAACAGTATAAACATACCCGCATTTGTATTACGACCGAATACAAATGCATCTGAGACAAAGATATTATATCTACACAGTATAATACTCGGATCCGGCTTATACCAAAGCCGACCCGTATTATCTGCCCGAAAAATGACACGTGCGAAAACGCACGTGCATTTTCCGAACCCTGCCATAAACCCATACGGCCTCTACAACGTTTTGCCCGAACATGGGAAAGTGTCTGTGGGGGACTCTAATGACTCATCAACACACTGGCACTGGGTATAACCTCTAGCATGTCAGAGGTACGAGCTGTACGTGACGGTTGCCTATGTATTGATTGGAAGGGAAGCTGACGAGCGAACTCATCCATAAACCCTACTGAGCCTGACAGTGACATTATACATACAGTCCGGTCCGTTCGTCTATGAGTATCGCATATCTGCCTAGGGGCTGGTAACGTCAGACCCCCATTAGCGGTATAAGTCGTGTCAGAGAGTGGCCCAGAACACCCTGATATACTACTGGATTACCTACCAGTAAATCTCCTGCCTCGACCGAGGGCTTTGTGTAATGTCTCTCCTAGACACAGCGCGATCTCACCCCCAATACCGGGAGAGATGAATCCCCGACGATCCGCTCACTGCCTCCATGTGCCTCGGGACTGTACCCAACTAAAAACTGTTTGCACAACTCCTTTGAGCGTGGTAGGGTAGTAATCTAAGCACAGTGGGAACTCATACGAGACAAATGACGATCTCAGGTCGACAAACTAACCTATACACATGTCACCAGGGAACTGCTATCTGACGATATGTATAATACCAACTAGCATGTTCCCGGCGAGTCCTGTCCGGTGTACTCATAACCCAATGAGCACCTGTATACATCTTAGGTGATCCTACTGACACCAATGGCTTGTGAGACCAGCCATCGCCCCTCGTCGGGGTCTCGACTGTATACACTAGTCAACTCTGGAGTATCGATCTCCTGTCTCGAAACTCCCACGACTAGGGACACTTTAAAGATGTGCTTACAGACCCCAGCTCCCACGTATATGATCGCCATCATACTGCTGGTAGTCAAGCAAGAATCCTATGGGCTCTATCATCATGCAATAGTGAACTAAAGCATATATACAATGATAAAGTCAAACCAGATAGCAAACTATCATCTCGAGCAAGACTGTCATACCGGTATAGGTCCTGTCTCAATCATTGCAATCACGTACCTGCGATCCAATAATTGACTTTGAGGGCACTATCTCCAACACTTCCCACATGGGCGCTTAAAATAGAAGGTCCAGCGCCTCACATGAAATACACGTAAGCGCTGAGTAAAAGTGCAGAAGCACAATAAAGTAAGTCAAAATGACTAAGTGCTTAACACTGATTGGGCAGCGCCTAAGTCCCATCGCCTTATATGAAACACACATGAGCGCCCAATAAAATAAATGCGGTAGCGCCTCACGTGCTCCTTACGTGAGCGCCATACAAAAGTGCTTAACACCATATATTCAGTCAAAATGACTAAAGTGCTTAGCACTGATTAGGCAGCGCCCATGACTGAGTGCGTCACATGATAATATGTGAGCGCCGGAGCCCCAAATAAGTGATTAGCACTTCTGCATAAAAGAAAAAGGGCTGAGTAAACAGAACCACAAATAAGTGCTTAGAACCTGTGAAAAAAAAGAAAAGAAGACAGACTGAGCATACCAAGCCCAAATTGGCTACGTCCCTCTGAAAGTTTCTTGCAGCTGAGCCCAAATGCTCTGTTACTAGTTTTAATAAAATTTAATGATTCCGAAAATATTGCTAAGTTGATCTTAGTCCAAAAATAAGACTAACGTATTCGTAGTTAAAATAAATTGAGCCAAAATACTTATATATTTAAGTTGATCTTAATCTCAAACTAGATTAACGGTTCTTAAATAAAACAAAATATTCTTTGAACTAAAGGAACATACAACTTAAGTTCAAACCCAAATCTAAAATATACGGATTTGGACTGATCCGTACCCTGCGGGCGACGACATAAACTAGTCTCCATATACATTCCACGGGCAACCTTAACAAACAAAATAACATACGACACAAAGTGATCTACTGGAGGAGGAGAAAGTGGTTATCACAACGCGATAACGTAATTAACTGCAGGGGCTTGCGCCTGCAGGGAAGAGCATCCCAACAATCAAAAACCCCTCACAAATGAGGGGAATATGATAAAGTCTATTACATTGGTCGCATCTATCCAAACTTCCGATATATGGTGTCGTAATTCAACTTGGTATTTTCATAGAGGTGGATGGATATGTCTGAATAGCATATGCCCCCAAATTCAGGCAAGACGATCATTCCCAGTTCGTCTCTGTTTTCGGCGGTAAACAATGGTATTTTTTTATTTTGCCCAGATTTCATTTAATGTTATCTTTATGCTTGGGCAATACGGAGTATTTCTAAGTCGAAATTTTAACGTCGTTTATTCTCTTTAAGTTTGTATATGTGTTTCTAAATGTCAACTAATTCCTATACGTTGATTAGTATGGGTTGCACATATCTAGTATCTTGTTATTGTGGTTTGTGGATATGAAGTATTGAATCGTTGTGGTTAAATAGCCGGGGGAATGTTAGAAGAGTGTTCTTTTCTTTCATTCATGTAATTTGTTAATATGATGTAATATTCTTTTGCGGGGCACATCCGGGCCGAGGTTTTAGCCACCATTGTATTATTTCATTTAATTTTTCTTGCGTTTAGGATAGACCCAAGGTGGGGTGCACAAACTACCGGATTTTTGAAATGCCGAGTAGCCTACTCATTTCATTAAAGGGGGTTGCTTCACTTCAGCAATTTGGTGGGTAGTTTGCCGCACCCGTAGGGGTCTAGGGTGAGGTTTGGATATTCATCACGACCGTGGAATTTTATTTTCGTTAGAGACTAAAACAAAACACGGTAGTATATCCAATATATTCATCTGTGCTACTTATGCTGTGATCTGTGATCTGGAATGGCTATTATTGCGTGAGAAGAATGGATATATATATATATATAGATTATATATAATAAACGTTGCTTATGTTTTGCACCCATGCTAACTCTGCCCCCGCTCTGTCGTTAGTTAAGTAATCTAACGGTGCATGATGAGGCCCCGTGGTAAATGCAGATGTCATAAGCGTACGTTCTATTTTCGTTTATTTCTGCAATGATAGGGTTAAATGATGGGACAACATTAATATTAATTAATGCAAAGAAAACAAACCAAAGTATAAATCATTGGAACAATTTCAAAACCACTCGGTTTTCTTTTTAAAAAATAACTTTTAAATGCAGAACCTAAACCACTCCTTTTAAATGCTATCATGGTTCCTTCGACTATATCAAGTTTATTACGTTAAAGGTTTTCGCTAAAACCAGTCATAACCCTTCGTCATTTTAGATGGGTATTCAGTAGTATTCAAGCTATATATTTTGACCTTCGCCAAGGCATAGTGATTGGTAGCTGCTGGGTATTCATCTGTAGCATATATTGATGCGTTAATCTGGGACAGGCGTACAGCTATTTTGGTCTTCTTCAAAGGTTTGTATGAATAGGTTCAGATTAACCTGGACAATGGAGGGTAGAACTTGACTTACGTCTTATAATATTTTGGCTTTTGTCAAGGTCATAAGCGCCTGGGGCAAAAATCTATATCGAGAGTTTCAAAGGAAAAGGAAACTTGCTTAATTTGCATACCATCTGGAGTGTGATAATTTTGGTAAGATTCCTTCAAATTTATCACACAATGATAGTTGGATCCTGAACCCACCGTGAGTATTATTATTCGTCAGGAGAGTTTTTTACTTTATAATTAATGCTATAAACCAAGTAGGTGCCTAGAACGGTATTAATAGGGCTACGCCTCTAGGGAAAAGAGGTTATTTAATTAAATAACTTCGCGAAAGCGTTGTAAAATCTCCCTCGAAGTACCGACACTAGCGTGGCCGAAAAGTTAAGCAAGAATTGTAGGATGCGATTAATCCCGACTAATTCTTCTTTTATGGTTTGAAGGAAGATTTGAGGAAAAGTGTGTGCCATCTTATTTAGATAAACTAAAAACCAATCTAAACTTGCAAGAGGATTATGCTGAGTGTTTTTTTCTCTCTTCTAATTGCAGTGACCAAGATGACCGGACTTAAGTTATTACTAGATAAAAATACATTGACCGGACCAAACTATAAAGATTGGCTAAGGAATGTCCAGATGGTCATTACCTATGTCAAGCTGGGCTACCTCCTTACCCCCACCGTCCCTGGTCTAGATTCCACTGTCGTGGATATTGAGACCCGTAAGACATGGGAAATAGACTGTACGAAAGTCAAGTGCCTCGTGCTGGACTCAATAGATAATGAACACCAGAGGCGGCACGAGAAGATGGACTTAGCTTCCATCTTCCTCCATACCAAGGATTTATATGGAGAGCAATCTCATATCACAAGATACGAGATCTTGAGGAAATTGTTTCAGGTGAGATTGGCTATCGGGTCATCTGTAGGGGACCACGTTCTTAAGATGATCAGCTATATTAAAGAGCTCGCGGATCTTGGGACCATGTTGGAGAACGAGTTATACATAGACTTAATTCTACAGTCCCTCCCCTCTACTTATGCCCAGTTTATATTGAATTTCAATATTCAAGAGAAAGAAGTTACACTTCTAGAGCTCCTTAATATGTTGAGGAGTGCAGAGGGCACCCTGAAGAAATCCAGGGAGACACCCACTCAACTTGTTGGCGAACCTTCTTCCTCTATATCCAAGACGAATGCTAAGGGGAAAAAGAAGAAAGCCCCTACCAAACCTAAATGCGGTGTCGGAAAGCTACAGGGAAAGGGCAAGGCAAAAGTTGGGGGGGCCAATATTAGGGAAATAGGAATGCTTCTATTGTCACAAGAAAGGCCATTGGAAAAAGGACTGCAGGGTTTGGAATGCCAGGAATCAGGATTCGAAGCAAGTTGTAGCTTTGGCTTCAGGTGTGTTTATGATTGAAAACTGTCTTTCAATCAACTCTACTTCCTGGGTATTAAATACATGTTTAGGATCTCATATCTGTAATTCATTACAGGCACTGAGAATCCATAGAGTTATAAAGGCAGGTGATATAACCTTCATGGTTGCGAAAGGAGCGAGCGTGGATACTGTTTCCGTAGGGGAATATATCCTAAGATTGACAAGTGGTCACATTTTGGTTTTGCGTAACCGTTTTTGTCTACCAAATTTGACATGTAATACCATTTCTGTATCTTTACTATCTAAAGAAGGTTATGATTTTACATTTGTAGGTAATATTATAAACATTCACCTTAATCATAGTTTGATTAGGTCTGGCCTAGACAATGGCATATATGTATTAAATCAACACCAAGTTTTCAACGTCCGGAACACACTTAAAAGAAAGTCTCCAGAATTGAATCAAGCTTTCTTATGACATTGTAGACTAGGTCACATTAATGAAACACGGTTAACGAAGTTACATAGAGAGGGACATTTGGGTCCGTTTGAATATCTGTTTTATGCAATTCGTCAATCATGTCTCAGAGGAAAAATGACAAAGACTCTGTTCATTGGACAAGGAGTAAGAGCCACCGAGCTCTTGGGACTCATACACAGTGACGTATGTGGTCCAATGTCTACACATGCAAGAAGTGGTTATTCCTACTTCATTACTTTTACGGATTTCTCTAGGTATGGACATATATTCTTGATGAAATATAAATTCGAAGCTTTTGAAAAATTCCATGAATACAAGAATGAAATGGAAAAATAAACAGGCAAAAGTATCAAGAAATTTCGATCTGATCGAGGTGGTGAATACTTAAGTGCCAAGTTTCTGAGTTATTTAAAAGAGAATGTAATTCTCTATCAGTTTACTCCTCCATACACACCTCAACACAACGGTGTATCGGAAGGCGAATCGCACCTTTTTGGACATGGTGCGTTCCATGATGAGTAAAGCTGAGTTACCGAGATTCTTCTAGGGTTATGCGCTAGAATCTGCTGCATATCTTTTGAATAAAGTTCCTACTAAGTCAGTGCCTACCACACCATATGAAATGTAGAGTGTATCTTAAAATATGGGGATGTCCAGCTTTTGTCAAAAAGCAGCATGCGGACAACCTCGAGGCACAATTAGTACTGTGTAAGTTTGAGAGATACCTAAGAAACTCCAGGGGGTATCTTTTTTATTACGCAGAGAAACAAAAGGTTTTTGTTTCTCGGAATGCTTACTTTCTGGAGACTCAATTTATTTAAAAAGAAATAAGTAGGAGCAGAATAGAACTGGAAGAAATTCCAGAACCACAATCTATTACTGAAAGTTTGGTGGGACCAGAAGCTTCAAGAGAAACGGATATCCCTGCGCCACTCCGCAGATCTAGTAGGCAATCTCATCCGCTCGAGAGATATTACGGTTTGCTCGTAGAAGGGGATAGAGAGGATTGCATCATCGATGATGATGAGCCAACTAGTTTCCAGAAGGCCATTACGAGCAGAGACTCAGTTAAGTGGTTGGATGCAATGCGGACTGAAATGGAATCCATGTACACCAACAAAGTTTGGAATTTAGACATTGCACCTCAAGGGGTAAAACACGTAGGCTGCAAGTGGATCTTCAGAAAGAAGATTGGTGCAGATGGACATGTTGAAACCTATAAAGCTAGACTTGTAGAAAAAGGTTTTTGTTAAAGACCTAGCTTGGATTACAGTGAAACTTTTTCTCTAGTGGCTATACTTAAATCTTTTTGGATCCTACTTGCCATTGATGCCTTCCATGATTATGAAATTTTGCAGATGGACATAAAGACCGCTTTTCTGAATGGAAATTTGGAAGAGTGTATTTATATGGATCAACTAAAGGGTTTCATAGAGGGTAGGAGCAGCAGAAGAGTGTGCAAATTGCTTAAATCCATTTATAGATTAAAGCAGGCATCGCGGAGTTGGAACATCTGCTTTGATGAGACAGTCAAAGAATTTAACTGTATCAAAAATCCAGATGAAGCATACATTTATAGTAAGATTGTAGCGAGAACTTTGGTATTCCTTGTTTTGTACGTGAATGAAATTTTCTTGATAGGAAATGACATTCCTATGCTACGATTAGTCAAAATATTCTTGTCACAAAAGTTCTCCATAAAAGATATGGGTGATGTTTCCTACATTCTGGGGATCTAAATCTATCGTGACAGATCTAAGAGAATGTTGGGACTTTCACAGTTCAGGTACATCGACGCCATACTAAAAAGATTTAGTATGGAAGATTCCAGGCGAGGTAACCTACTCTCTTGTTATGGAATCACCCTCTCCAAAGAGATGTCGCCCAAGACTGACTTGGAAAGGGATTGCATGGGTATTATACCAGACCAGATGTTGCTTACGCACTGAGCGTGGTATGCAGGTATCAGTCAAACCCTGAGGAGAAGCACTGATAGCAATTAAGAACATTCTCAAGTACCTGAGAAGGATTAAGGAGATGTTCTTGGTGTACGACAGTGAAGACCTCCAGATCTAGTCCTTCGCCGACTCCAGCTTCTAGAGTGACAAGGATGACTCCAAATCCATGTCGGGTTATTTCTTCACACTCAATGGAGGGGCAATCTGTTGGAAGAGCTCCAAGCAGGACACCATTGCTGACTCGACGATGGAGGCAGAGTATATCGCTACTTGTGACACCGTGAAAGAAACAGTCTGGATAAAGAAGTTCATAACAGAATTTCAGGCGGTTCTGTCCATTATTGACCCAATACTTTTGTATTATGACAATAATGAGGCTATAGTTTTAGCGAAAGAACCAAGGTCCTATCAGAATTCCAGAAATATCTTAAGGCGGTATCACCTAATCCTGGAGATCATGGATCGTTGGTAGATCGAGATGCGGAGAGTAGACACGGAGTACAACACTGCATATCCACTCACAAAGGCAACCCTTAGACGTAGTTCGAGAGGCTATTCGAGATGTTAGGTTGCAATATGCCAATACATGGCCTTAGTGCAAGTGGGAGATTGTTAGTGAAATATATCTTAGAGGCCATTATTGTATAGTCCTGGATTGTATATTACATTTTGGAAGCTTGGAATATTCATATATATAATAACAGTCTTGCTCAACATGGTAGTATACCTATTTGGTTTGAGTCTATCTTAACATGTGTATATGTTTCTTTTAATATATCGTTAATATATGTTGATAGAGCCTTTATGATCTTTGCTTGACTCCCATCGTTGTGATGGCAGTCACACTAGTGGGGGCTGGGTAGTCTATAAGCACATCCTTAAACTTGTCCCTAATCGTAGGATTATCGAGACTGGGCATCGATACTCCAGAGTAGACTAGTGTATACGCTTTTTATCCCTATCAGGGGAGATGGCATGTCCCGCAGCCATTGGTATACGGTACCAAAAATAATATAAAGGTGTTCATTGGGTTATAAGTTACACTAGAGGGACTCGCTGGGAACTGCTGGTTGGTATTATACCTATCGTCAGTTAACAGTTCCCCGGTGACATGAGTACATGTTAGTCCGTTGATTTGACATCACCATTCGTTTCGAGTGTGTTCCCACTGTACTTAGATTACCATCCTACCATGGCTCAAATGAGTCGTGCAAATAGGTAATAGTTGGGTGCAGTCTCGAAGCACTTGGAGATAGTAGGGGATAGAAGGGATTTGTCTCTCCTAGTATTAGGAGTTGATATCGCGCTGTGTACGGTTGGCCAATACACAAAGTCCCTGGCTATGGAAAGTGAGATTTACTGGTAAGTATACCAGTAGTTTCTCAGGTTGTATTGTTTTCCGCACCGACACAACTTATTGCGCTATTAGGAGTCTGACGTTTACCTCACCGTAGGCCCGATATGCGATACTCTTATATGAACAGACCAGGCTGTACGGAGAATATCACCTACAGGCTCAGTAGGGTTTTTGAATGAGTTATCGTGTCGATCTTCCCTTCGACAGATACCTGGGTAGCCGTTACATACAACTAATGCCACTGACGTGCTTGTGGTTAAACCTTCTGCCTACGTATTATCGAGTCTTTAGAGTCCTACACGGAGGGTTTCCCGGTTCAGGCGAAATGGTATAGTTTGCGTATGGTTTTACGCACGGGTGTTCAATTGAACACGTGTATTTATACCCGTGCTTTAATCGAATGGTTTAGCAGTACTAGCAGGTTTGAAAGACAGCCAGTTTTGATGCTCGTATTATATTGCTCTCTTTTGGGTATTTGTATTTTAACACGAATACGGTATTTATACGAATACGCGTATTTGTATAAATATGCATATTTGTGCTTTGATATAAATACATGTATTTCTTTCTAAATATGAATACACGTATTTTGTATTTTCAGTACAAATACAGTATTTGTATTTTGGTAGAAATACGGTTTACGCATTTTTACGGGTTAAGGTATACTTGTTTATATACTGATATTTGTATTTATAAATGTTTGTATATATGTACCTAGTGAGGTGGATACACTCTCGCACTCACCTCTCCATAATTAAATGAAGAAGTGTGTGGGGTTATGACTCACCCTAGTGAGTCATTAGCCCATACATTCCTTTATTTGTGTTATGAAGAGATAAGATGAGGGTATGAGATATTTTTTTCATGATGGTTGTTGTTTTATCATAAGTTTTAAGTTTATCTCAAGTAGCCATTCTCTTCTTCTTCTTTCTCATTTTATTCACTTGAGTTGTGAGGATTAAAAGAGAGCATTTAGTTTCATAAACTAAACCACTCTAAGTATCTTGTCCTAGCAAGGCTTGATCTTTAGTTGCTTCGGACAAAACTATCGCTTGAATCGGCATCCTCGGGTGGATCATCTCTGACGCGGAAGATCAGCTTCGAGAGCTCATTCCATTAACTCAAGGAGCTTGTGGAGTCTACCTTTCAAGACCCGAAGGATCGTCTACAAAGGTTGTAATCCCAACCTAGTAGCTAAAACTCTAGTTAGGGTTTGTTTAGTTTAGTGTTTAGGCTTATATCTTGGAATTTTAGTGTATTGTGCTAAAGTTTTTAAAGTTTTTGATTCCACAAAGCCGTAGTATTAACGGAAAGGAGCACATATGCACTTACATGTCCATAAGATAATCTAGAGACCAAGGAGGTGGAACCGACTGCAGAGGACTACGATCAGACCGCAGCACAATCCGTTCCTTAGTTTTCTTTCCAGTTTCAGTTTCAGTAAGCCACATGTTTTGACTTTTATGTTTATGTTTCTCTTTCAGATCTCTTGTAATCAGTTTGAAAACTTGTGAAATGTGAATTTAAATAAAATATTTGTTGGAAATTTCTGTATCATATGTATTCTTGTGTCATTTTATATTGCTTACATATGCTTAGCGTATTTGTTTCGACAAAGGACCTTCTCGGAATAAATATATCGTGAGCTTCGTCACGTACCGTTACCGTCCTTTGGGAAGTGGGGCGTGATACTAGATTTCCAAGCATATTCCAACATCTCTCATGAGCTAACACACGACAGTGGAGGACGACCACATCCCATAGTGGTATTATGGCTCTAAGTCACTTTTAGTCATGCAATATCGTTCACATAATAAGATCTCAGAACTTATAGATGTCTCATTCTATATCGTTAATCCATAACTTTATATACGAATAAACAATATCGACCATTCAACCACTTAGATAACTGTTTCAATTCGTAAGTTGGTTCCGAAAAACCGTAGGTAGATCTCATAAATCTTCTTATCCATGTGTTCTAGAGAAATACAGTATAAGTCCACTTAGACTAGTTCAAAATCCTTAAATGTAATGATTCATTAGGAAAGAAAGATAGACATAGTTATCGCCTCAAGCGAGAATGTCTACTCCTAATCTGCCCATTCTTGGACATACTTTTCAAAATAAACCATGCCCTTGCGTCTTTTGACAATATCCTTCTTTTGCGTGATTTTGGAAAAACTAATCTTCAATAAATTCTTGCGTCCGAAAAGAAAGTCGATCAAGTCCCAAACTTGATTCTCTACATTAACTCTTTCATTTATCCATCGTTATTATTCATTCCCTTAGCAATAGGCCTATAAGTAGCGTCGTCATTTGACTTGGATTCTGCAACACATGTGATACCATCATGAATGCTTCTTATTCGATATTAAAATATCTCTGAGATGCTATTCCAAGGCATTTATAAGGTTCGAGTTTCTGTGATTGGTTCAAATCTATCACCAAGAATCTCGCCACCATTGACCTTAGCTGTTGGAGAAAAACCGATATCTTTTGCACTAACCGAAAAAAGCTCACACTGTTCATAGCTGCAGAAGAAAACTAATTTTTTACGCTATGAAACAAGGAAAGTCCTAAAAGTCTCTAATCGCTACAGAAAACCATTTCTCCCGAATTAGTTGACTAATAGGGCTCCCACCGTTTACATCCGTTGGAAGAAAATATAACATCCTGCGCCAGTGGACCAGGAAGTCCATATACCTCATAAGAACCTAAATCTTGGCCCACTGTTGCCTTTTGAAGTAGTTCCTTATGAGGAACCGAAATTTGCACAACCCATTGCAGCCACTTCAAACATACTAGTCTACAAATACATGCCCCTTCGAGTTATCTCAAGTGCCAAACTTCTCATATGAATGTGAAATGGTAAATGTATTAAGGAAGTGTGTAATATGGGTGTAAGTGACATTCTTGGTTTCTCTCTCGTCCATATCTAATAGGTGCTGACAATAATAAATTGTGAAGATACACAGTTAAGTAACATTGGCAACTCTCTAAAGCGTATCTTCCCAAAAACGATATAGGAAAATCGGTTTTCCCCGTCATGTTGCATACCATACTTAAAGTATTTTATTTCATCTACCCGCAACACCGTTTTATCGTAATGCATGTGATTGTCAGCTTTCCGACACTTCCATCTTTTCGTACAGTTTCCAAAACTGATCGAATTGACACATATAGCTTGAGTTCAGTTTCTAAACTGATCAATCAAATATGCACATCCTAGAGTGCATAAACTCATCACTCCACTGATGTAGCAGTCGATTCAAATCGACACTTCAGTTCCATGTGAATATACCGGCCATGTGTCCAGTAATCATTTACGAGGTTTGAAATAGGTAATACTAATATGTGCCTTCACATTAATTTAGTCTGCGTTTGTTGGAGTAATTTAATTACAATGAACACATTAATGATTTTTCCTTTTGTAGAAAAACTATGTAAGCAACGTCTACAGGAAGATAAGTCGATATTCGGCCTAAGTGCTAATTAAGTCAACCTATACAGTTAAGTCTGTTGGATATAGGTGCCCTGAAAGCAATTATTGTAATTTTGCTTGGACCTATATAGATAGAACATTCTTGCTCGACATGATAGTATGCTATCTGGTTTACCTTTATCATTCATGTCACTACTAAATACTGTGCATATTAGCGATCGTACGAAACGGTCACTAATACTTAGTGCAGTGTCGCTAAAAAGTATTAGCAACCGTCTAAATTTTATACGGTTGCTAATACACGGTCACTTGTAAGTCTATGGTAGTGCCCTGGCCGTCTGTCCGGGGCCAAAATGCGGAAACAAAAACTTTTCTTTAACTAGAAACCGGCGCTACCGCGGACTATAAACCCGGATCGGACCATTAACCAACTACTAGCTAACTAGAGAAAGGATAGAGAGGCTATATCGAGCGATCCGTGTCCTTCGGTCTTCGGCCACCATCCCAAGCTCCTCGCGGCATCACTGATCTTCGGTCTTCTCATCGGAAGGGCACCACATCACTGAGTTTTTTTATGGGCTCCCATCTCTGATCCGAGACAACTCGGACACGAAGTTGGCTAGCCGACATGTCCAAGATTGCTGTAAACTGAGTGTAGAACGATTTGTCTCAAGGGGTTAATCAAGTTGCCATTTATAGTGAGGAGAAGAAGATATAAACTTTTGTGATGGCTAAGAAATTTTGTTGCAAGGAAAAATGAGATGAATATTTTCCCACACCCAAAGGAATCCCCTCCCTCTCAATGTGGCCGGTCATCAATAATGGAGAAGGGAAAAGGCAAGAGAAAATGTATGATAACAAGAAATATATGTCACACCAATATCTCATTCTCATCCCATCACATAAAGCAAGTCATGATGAGAAAAAAGAATCAAAAGATGCTAGAACCATCATGAACCCTCCACCACAAAAAACACCCTCCATTTTGCCAATTTGCACATTTGCAAATAAGCCCCTCCCATCAATTTTCAGCCAAAGAAAGAAATAAAGGAAAATGGCCGAAACGGAATGCAAACTGGCAACTTCAAAAAAACGATCCCGTAATAAATTACAGGTGTAACAACTCCAATTTTTGTATACTTAAATTTGAATTAAATTTGAAGTATACTTGGAGTATTAATGTTGCTGATAACACTTAAAGTATCTATCTCTCTACAATAATTACAAGAAGAAGCTTGTAGCTCATTGGTAACACCTTGCATTGCTAAACCAAACCACCAGAGTTCAAATCCCATACCCCACATTATTTTTAATATTGATTTTTTAAAAACCTTTAGAATATTAAGAGTTTACACGTGCATATCTCACAAAATCCCCACTACACCCAAACATGTAACACTTGCAGGAGTTAGATGAACCGTCGGGGGGGATCCAGGCCACCGGACTCGGTCGGGAATCGGCCAACTCGGCCTTGACTCGGCCGACTCAGTGATCCGACCGCGTCACGGCCGAGTCACCCCCGATTCGGCCGATTCCGGCGATGGTCACAACATGGAAGTTGTGTCTTTTCATATTCCCTACGCACCTGCAAAGTTTCAGCCTCATACCACTTCCAGAGCTCGTTAAAAACCCCAATTACTCCACTTTTAATACATTTTTTTATTACATTTTATCACATTTTTATTTTTAACTTTTCATCTACCCTAACCCTAGCCTAACCCTATAAATACCAACCCTACACACTACCCTCTCACCCCCAAAATCTTGAGCCACTTTCTCAAAAGTTTTCCAAGAAGTGTGTGCTTTGAAAACAAGTTCGCGGCGAAGCTCCGACGAGATTCTGACAGAATTCCGGCGACGTGCTTTGAAGTAACCGGCGACGAAACCACCCCTCGGTCTTTCTCCCTAGTTCTCTTTACTCTTTAGAAGAGTTTAAAACCCATAAGTCCCATCCTTCTCACCTTTCTATTTCTTAAAAATACGGATTTATGGAACCCGACGGAAATCGGAACAAACCGATTTCCGATTCGGTTTTTCTACAAAATTTCACTTGTCACCTAATCCACAATACCCTAACATATTCATGTTGACTATTAATCACCCATAAACCAATTTAAATAAAGTTTCTCACATGAAATGATAGCTTCTTTGCAAAACCGTATTCTTTTCATAAAAATACCATAGAGTTTATTTTTCTTGTTCTAATTAATTCCCTCACTCCTAAATATGTTTATCTTGATCACTAAACTTGTAGAAATCAATTTGAATGAATTTTCACACATGAAATGATAACGTTTTCAAATACCGTATTCTTGCGCTTTAATACCTTCAAGTTTAATATATCTTGTTTAACCTCTAAACTTCACAATACTTTAAAACAAGTCATGAGGTAATGACCTATCTCTACACACACACAAATAAAACCCTAATTGATAAACATCAAATTATAGAATACGAAAATACAGGACTTTTCACTAAAATACCATATTCTTTATAAATCTTTTCTAAATGCTTTAAGTTGTACACAATTTTAAATGAATCTTTTAAAATGAAAGCACGATAGGTCATGGACATCGATCGTTTATCTAAACTGTCTTGTAATGTCTAGGCAAGTGTGACTAAGGCTAGTGGTTTTTAATTAGGCCCACGATTGTGGTTTCTTCCCACTTACCTGGCACTTACCTGGCCGCAATTGATGGTGAAGAGGCGATTTGAGGCTTCTAATGACTTGTCGTTTAGACCTTCGAAATAGGCTAGTTGGCTTAGGAAACCCTAACAACTAAAATACGGAAAACTATACTCTTTTACAAATAAATACCTTATATTTATAAAACCGTTTTTCTAAATGAATGATATTTATTAAACCTAAGAAAAGCACCGCTATAACCCACCTTTGGGGAACTCGTTAGGGATAGTACGGTTCATCGTGCACCCGCGGGCTAGTAGTGCGAGATTCAGACCTCCGCAAGGAGCATTCGGTCTCGAAAGGTTTAAAATACGACATTTAAGGAAAATGAAATTTTGGAAAATAAAATATTTATTTAAAATTATTCTTGTATTAAAATATATTTAATTATCATTTAGACACCTATTTTATTATAATATAAAGTTTCCACATTTTTCTAAAATCACAAGTTTAAAAGTTACATTAAAATACCATGAATTTCAAATAAATCAATTAATACTTTTATTAGGATATATTCACTAGAATAACACAAATAAAATTCACACTCATTATAACTATAAAGACGAATAATAAATACTTGAGGTGTATTTTGAAAAAATATACAATAGTACTTTTTACATAAAACCCCCTCAAGTTTCTTAAATTACATTAAGGCCCCTAATAATTAATGAACTTCAAATTCTCTTCTTTTAGTCTGACTCGGGTAAGAGTCTGACTATTTCTGACTTGAATATGAATCAAGTCAATCTATATTCTTTATATTCTTCTCAAGATAAATACATGAATCTCTGAATCCAGTTAACAATCTATATAACTTGACTGAACCGAACCATGGATATATTCCTGTTACATGTTTCCCAGTATTCCATTTACATGACTCTACGGTTATAACCGTTTCCTGATATCATGGTTTCGGTCGGTCAGTTAATCAATTTTACAATCAATACAATTTTTACAAGATAACAATACAAACAAGATATCGCGGGGTTTAAGGGGTAGATTGGTACGGAAGGTGTTAAAGGTGGCACGAGGTGGTCAGATTAATACACCTAACCTGAATCCTATTGCTGTTGTACCGTGGCATAACGGTTCCTTATACTACACGTGCCCTAGTCTCTGGCAAGTGAGACTCCCCTCGTATACACTGGCATTCTTCTGTACCAAGCTACAAATAACAGCGTTAACATAACATTACAACAATAGTTTACACTTTAACAATGTATCTTCTTATAATGTCTTCTCTACTTCCCTCTTATCTTTGGGACTTACCGAGCGATCTGTTCGCTGATGACATTCTGTTCTCTCTTCTTTGAATGTCGTCAGGTGACTTGGACCCGGCAGAAGTAGAGCCAACAGAAGAAGACTTGGAGCAATTTGCCGAAGACCCAGCAATATAATTTCATTGTACACTTTCTTTTCAGTACTTTCCTTTTCCTGTTATGCCACTGTTTAGGCATCTTTATTTCAGTTGTATTTTCCTTTCTATGTATTGTACAAAGAATGTTATTAAATAAAAGTTGCTGTTCTTTTATACTCTTGTCTCTTGTGTATTTATTTTATATTGCTTAGATACGCTTAGCGTATGTACTTCTGAGTACATACGTAGCGGGCCTCGTCGCGTCCACTTCGCCGTACACTGGGAAGCGGGGCGTGACAACAGGAAAACCCCGCGACTGTATATACATACCCGCATTTGTATTCCGACTGAATACAAATGCAATAAGACAAAATCTACACTGTACAATACTATGATCTGGCTTAAACCAAAGCCCGCTAGTATTATCCGTCCGAACCATAACACGTGCACAAGTGCACGTATACGTTCGAACCCTGCCATAAATCCATACGGCCTCTACAGCGTTTCGCCCGAAACTTGAGAAACTGTCTGTGGGGGACTCTAAAGACTCGTCAATACTTTGGTTGTGGATTTAACCACTAGTACGTCAGAGGTATTAGCCGTACGTAACGGGCTACCAAGTATTGACCAAAAGGGAGGTCGATGAGCGAACTCATCCTGACACCCTACTGAGCCTGTCAGTGACAATATCCGTACAGTCCGGTCCGTTCGTCTATGAGCATCGCATGGCGGGCCTAGAGTGTTGGTAAAAGTCAGACCCCCAAAAGCGGTACAAGTCGTGTCAGAGTGTAGCTCAGAACACCCTGAGATACTACTGGAATACCTACCAGTAAATCTCCTGCCTTGGCCAAGGACTTGTGTAATGGCTCTCCTAGACACAGCGCGACCTCACCCCCAATACCGGGAGAGACGAACCCCTGCCGATCCGTTCACTGCCTCCATGTGGCTCGGGACTGTACCCAACTAAAACCTATTTGCACGACTCCTTTGAGCCATGGTAGGGTAGTAATCAAAGCACAGTGGGAACTCACATGAGACAAATGACGATCTCAGGTCGATGAACTAACCTGTACACATGTCACCAGGGAACTGCTATCTGACGCTGGGTATAATACCAACTAGCATGTTCCCGGCGAGTCCTGTCCGGTGTACTCATAACCCAGTGAGCACCTGTATACATCTTAGGTGATCCAACTGACACCAATGGCTTGTGAGACCGGCCATCACCCCTCGTCGGGGTCTCGACTGTATACACTTGTCTATTCTGGAGTATCGATGCCCTGTCTCGAAATTCCCACGACTAGGGACCTTTTAAGGATATGCTTATAGACCCCAGCTCCCACGTATATGATCGCCATCATACTGCTGGTAGTTAAGCAAGATTCCTAAGGGCTCTATCAACGTGCAATAGTGACCTGTAAGGTCACCTAAAGCAGTACACAATGATAAAGATAAACCAGATAGCATACTATCATCTTGAGTAAGACTGTCCTACCGGTATAGGTCCTCCCTCAATCATTGCAATCACGTGCCTGTGATCCAATAATTGACTCTGAGGGCACTATATCCAACAATCTCCCACTTGCACTCAAGACTAATTATTGCGATGTCGCATACTCACAGCCCGTGTGATACCAAACACCCAACTCCTCTACTAATCAGTCTCACAAAACCCGTTTGCGAAACTATTGCGTTCGAGAAATAGCCTCAGTGAGTGGATCCGCTCTGATGTTTCTTTCTATGTCTCTCTTTATCTCAAGTTCGCAGAGAAAGCCATCTCCCGAAATGAGCAATACCTGTCTTAGAATATGTCTGGATATTTGATGGGACCTAGTTCATAAATGAACTCCAAATCCAAACTTCGTAGACTGTATCGTTAACTGAACTTAATCAGTATCATGTGCCATGCCTCCCTCAGTATCCCTTTGGACCACCTGTCCAAAATGTTGCCCCTCGTCAGAGGGAAAACTATAACTCTGACAGCCACCCTGTCATCCAGGTCATCTTGGAAGCCTGGAATGATAACTGTCTCCTAAAAGAGGCTGTTGTTATCATATCCCTAGAACATCCAGTTATGTTCTAAAACTGCTTCCTAATGTTTCTCCAGGATTGGATTAATATCAACTTATTACATCTACTGCAAAAACAACATCTGGTAAGGTACTTGACATCTCATGATTGACTCAATTGCCTAAGCAAGTGATCTGCCAATCATGCACATCCCTCTCCCCTTTAGTCTGTAAGACACCTTTAGAGAGGGTGACTCCATTACCTGCAGGTATACTACCGTGCTAGGAGTCGTCCATTCTAAAACACCTTTAGAATGCTGTCTAAGTACCCAAATTGGGAAACTACCTAAATCTAGATCTAAAACCATAGATCCAGTAACCAGAATGTTTGATATAATAGCCAAGTCCCATATAGAGAAACCACTGTGTGACAACCAAAATATAACCGATCGTAGTATAGGAACTTCACTTCCTACTCTGTGTATGTCATCCAAATACCAGGACATCACACCCTACTACCTTCTTAACAGATCCATCCCCTATTCTGATGAAGTCAAACCTATGACTGTCACATCAGAAATAGATGATCTATCTCCGCTATATTTGCTTTAGTCTATAAATAGACATAAGCTACCTGTCCACTATACTTCCGCTGCTCCCACTGACTACGACAATCCTCTGGCAGAGTCATATAGACGTACACTTCTAAAGCCAGTTCAGAACGACGCTATATTCATCCTCCTACCGGGTCTCACAGTCTGGAACAACAGCAATGGCAAGTCTGGGTAAACAAGAACCTCCCTGTCACCGTCCTTGAGGTTACCAGAGTACCTCTCGGGTGCCTGAGGTTACCCACCATATCTGCAGAGTGGCCAATAGAATGTCAAACCAGATTGAATTTTTAGGTTCTTATCAAATTTTCTGTAATCTTTTGCGGTTCTGGAATCACTTCCAGTTCTACCATACTCCCACTACTGTTTTCTGGAAAAATCCATTTTTATCAAAACTATGGCGAGTCAAGAACAATATCACTATTGATCTTCCAGATGGTAGAAAGTCAACCCTCATCATAGCCCGGGTCAACCCACAAACAACCATTACAGAAACGTACCTTGAGTTATCCAGAGTCTGGTTTTAAGCATAAGCCGGACAACTCCCCTTACCTTAACAATGTTAAGATATGAACTGTTCTATATCTAATACAGAAACAGAGGCACTGATTTAATTGAACCAGATTCAAATCATGCAGCTGTCTCCAGTACATGTCAACTAAATGGAAAGAGGCCGATCAGCATTACTCAACTTAGGAGTACTTCCAATTATGAGTAACTTGAAAGAGAAGCAAGTTCTCTTAATCATTACTATTAACTGAATACCATACACAAGTATCTACATCTTCGATCACTTTGAAGAATCCAGATACTTGCAACGCCTGGTTCTCTACTTTATTCATATACCTATAACTTCTCAAAACTTAGACCTTGCATTTCTACGAAACACATGTCTAAGAACAAGAGAAGTCACAACTAAACAGAACATAGTACGAGTACCAACCCCTCTGTCCTCATGGACACTGGACAACATACAATACTCTGTATAAGTCCCCTGAGTCTAATAACTCATTCCCTGTGTGTCGTAGGTTGAAAACTGTACTTATGGTTAAGAAGAATTACACCGCTGTTTAATCCTCCTTACCTAACCATCCACTGATATAGGTAAATGCCATGGACATAATTTCAAAATGTTATTTCTCACTTTAAAAAAGTAAACGTAGAGATATATCAATTTGAAATTGATGCATAACAATGGATATTCAAAACCAAATATTTGTCGTCCGGCAAACAACCCAAGCGATTTCCTCAAATATCACCAATTACAACGAATCCTGATATAATGAGGATGATCACCAAATTCCCAATAACTTACTCCCACTCATCATCTGTAAAACCATACAGATGTGAGAATCAAACCTGGTAAATACATATTCTGGAGCAAGGGCCAATTGGGAAATCAGTTTTTTTTTAACAATACACAGTGAAACTGAAACATGTAAATGTATCGAAGGGGTATTCGGGTATTCCTAGTAATGCCTCTTACATTATCAGATTCACAACTGTAACCGTATATTTCCTTGCCATCTCTTCAAATCCCTTCATATGTCTTTAGTCATTACCTTCTGTATACCTTCGTTAGGCTAAATGGTTTTCTTCCTTCCCTACCGTTCGGCACTAGCCTATGGTTTGGAAGAAGAATATCCAATAAGCGTAACAGGTGTACTGTCCTAATCCTAGGAGCACTCGCAATGCGAGAGAAGGTAAAGATAAAAGACAACTGAATAAACCTTATTCCTATTTCTCCTGAACCAGAATCCATCCCCGAACTGGAACAAGTTCTTTTCGAGTTCGTATATAACCATACGATGGAGTATCCAATAAACTGTAGATCTTCATAGTGATGTAGGATTGACGAAGAAATACTTGGTTTGGTCGTGAATAGCAGTCGCAATTTACTTTACTCTCTTACTAATCCCTTTATTTGTCTTTACTTAATACCTTCTGTACACCTTTTAGGCTAAATGGTTTTCTTCATTCCCTACCGTTCGGCACCTGCCTATGTTTTGGATGAAGACTATCCAATTAGAGTAACAGGTGTACCGTCCTAATCCAAGGAGCACTCGCAACCTGAGAGAAGGTAAAAGAAAAAGACAACTGAATAGTCCTATTCTTTTTCTCCAGAACCGGAACCATCTTCGAATCTGGAACAAGTTCTTTCGAGTTCGTATATAACCATACGATGGTTTTATCCAATGGAAGTGGACGTTCGTAGTAATACGGGGTGTTCTGGAGAAAAGGGTAAAAGTAGGAGTGGCAATGAGGTATGCAACTCTGACAATCAAAAAGCCAGTGATTTAAGAAAGTTCGGTTAACTTGGTCACTGAGTTATAGTCTAGGGTCAGGTCATGGTCGCTGCCAAAGAGAGAGAGAAAAGAAACACTCAGCGTGTACTCTAACCTAGATCAGAATGGTTATCACTTTATCTAATCAGGAAACCTCCCACTGTAACCTCAAATTCTCCTCCAAACCTGAAAGAAGAATTAGTCGGGATCACCCGAGGAGTAAACCAACTCATCAGTGAGAATCGGGATCCAACTATCATCGCATGATAATGTGATGGAATCCAATCACGTTATCACACTCCAGAAGGTATGCGCATATCTGGCAAGTTTCAGTTTCTTTAGAAACTCCCGATGTGATTTTTACCCCATGCTCTTATGACCTTGACGAAGGTCAACAAATCATAAGTCACATGTCAAGTTCTACCCGTCATTGTCCAGGTTAATTTGAACCCACCCGTACAAGCCCTTGACGAAAGTCAACAAGGCTATACGACTGTGTCACGCCCCGCTTCCCAAAATACGGAATACGAGGGGTAGATAAGGCCAGCCATGCTCCTACGGTCAAGGAAAAGTCCTGCCGTAGTCACACTTCGGCTTCTAGTTTATCATGGTAAACAGTAAACGATGCGCAGGTAATGAGAAATGCAGTAACTGAAAAATACAATAATGTAAACTGACCTGAAGTGGAACAAACGGATGTAACTAGGAACGACAAGTCAGGAAGTCTGTGATGCACTGGTCCAGGCTAAATCTTCTCCTCACACTGAGCATGCATACTCAGGTCGTCAGAGCGACACAATAGCAATATAATATGTATAAAATCAAGTGACAGTTCTAACAGTGATAATAGGTATATGAAGCAGTAAATAAATGACATCATGAATATGCATGTGCAGTAATCAACGCAGCGGAACAGTAAAGCAGTATAACGATATGTCACGTATGCCAACCCAGCATATAAAGAATATAAATGCCAGTGCCCCTATCAGTCTCTAAGTCTCACTGTACAGGTCACTAAGCCTATCGTCAGTCCAAGTGTGAGAGTCAACCACTCGTGAGTGTCCTCCACCCAAGGGTAGAACCCAATGGCAAGGGACCACGGGCCCAACATGTAACAAGAATATCACGGTGTATATATCACGTACCCTGTAAATCTCCATATAACTCCCTAAATATATAAGCCGGCATGGGACTCCCGAGATTCTGTTGAGCTCACACTTAAACTATCCCACACCCCGTGGTCTACATCAAACGCTAACCATAACCCTAAATACTAATCGATCCGTGACAAGTCTGCGCGAGAACTGGAGGCAACCTCTATCAAGCACGTCCCGACTAATACCTAAGATAAATGGCAGTGTCGGATGCCTTATCTGTGACACCCGTGCAAGCGCTTCCATAAGTGTCCCATACCACTTATAGTCACACGTACACGCATCCCACAGACGTCGACAATGCAATAGAATAAAAGGGACACTGATTGTGCACAAGTACGTATCACTTTCACTTAATCACGGATACACGAACACTGACGTACTTGCCACAATCATCACTAAAATCTAACACTGGGTGAATGCACGATATCACTAGGTTATCACTACAATGATATAGGTATGCTATGATGCATGAACAGTATATAAGCACAATTAAGGTGTCATAAAAACAACAGTCTATCACTTGCACGATTTATCATGAAACATATGTATATAATTTAGCGAAACGATAAACAGGTAGTAATTAATATGTTCAGTTAGCTATCCATACAATTTTGTTTCAAGCTAATCGGGTTTCAGGATCATTAGTTATAACTATTTCATTTTAAGCGCACGCGGCTGGAAATCCAATTTCAGAATCAGATGTCCGTTTCGCAACGCATTTTGACCCCAGTTGGGATCAGATTTTAGCGATGCTACAGTTGAATGTATTCTAGGGTTTTCAGTAAAGTTTTCAACGCAACAAACGGATCTTCAATCGTGCCTGTACGTTAGGAGTTACAATCTGTTTAATATTAACATGTCAATTCTGATTCTGCTGGGACTGTTATGTGTCCCGATCTTCTAAATTACAATTTAAATATCAAATGGTAACGAAACAGAATGAAATCAATTGTGTTGTCTAGCTAACAGATTTATCTATAATGAACAGTGGGGTTCCGCAACCTAAGAGTTAAGTAAATCCTGTGGTACCCATTACGGAACAGCTACCAATAACTGGAGTCGCTCTGGACTGCAGTCCAGAGTCGCACTCCGATCCTATTTTCATCATGGTTTAAGTACAGGAATTCCTGGAAACTAATACAGGGTTAATGTTTGTCGAGTCGGCTTCGATTTGAGCCCTCGAACGCACCATTCTCGTATGTATATGATTTATGGTGAATTTAACGATTTTCAGGTGCAACAGAATTACAGTTTTACGGTTAAACTTGGGGTTAGTCGTGTTAACTTTTAATAGTCGTATTTTATAATGAAATTTGCACACGTTAACCATCTCTACAAGGGCCAATGCAATATATTCTATTCCGTCAAATTTGATAAAGATTTCTTAAGAGAACAAGTATCGAACAGTTGTGTTGCAATATTTTAACATAAGGTAAACATGGGATATATATACGATGTTGATTTGTAGCATATACAGAATAGCATGAAAGCAAGTAAGAACTTGCCTGGAGACGTCTTGGAGCACACGGCAGCGGCAACGACGTGAGCGCGCGATGAATGACGCGTGCAAGGTTCGCGGTCTTGGCTCGTGTTCGGGCTCTTAGATTTGGCAGTTCGGTGGGTGTGACGGCGATGATTGCGATGAAAACGTCGACGACAGCGACAGCACGGGGCAGCGACGGCAAGGCAGCAGGATGCTTGATTTAAGAGGAGGATCTAGGGTCTTGGTTTTGAACGGAGACGAGAGAAATGTAGAGAGAGAGGGAAATTGTAGAGGAGAGAGAGAGAGAAAAGATGGGGACAGAGAGGGAGAGAGAGAGAAGTGTGAAAGAGAGAGAGAGAGGGGGGGGAGAGAGAGCTGAGAGAAAGACAGTGAATGAGGGAGAGAGAGAGAGCAGAATGAGAGAGAGAGAGGTGAGTGAGAGTGAGTTAGAGAGAGAGGCAGAGGTAGTGATCAGAGAGGGGGCTCAGAGAGAGTGTGCGAGAGTGCAGAGGGAGACAGAGTGGGAGAGACCGGGGGAGATGTGAGGTGGCGAGATGCGAAGGGTGTCGACGATGAGACGAGGAGTTCACCGGTCGTCGGGCAGGGGATGTCGAGCTCGGGTGCAGGGGATCGACGAGGTGGAGTCGGGTTGTAGAGGAAGAGAGAGTGAGGGGGATGACGACGACGACGACGAGGTTGATGAGGATGATGCCGCGGGGGAGGAAAAGTCGACGAGACTTAGTGAGGCGCTCGCCGGCGAGGGACGCAGGGAAGTGGGGTGCTCGTGATCGAGGGTGGAGGTGAGGAAGGGATCAAGAGAGAGAGTCGAGGATGGTGGTCGAGGGAGGCGGAGACGGCGCAGTCGCGAGGTGGCTGCCGTCTTCGACGTCGTCGGGAAAAATGGTTGCCGCAAAGTTTGAGGGAGAAAAATGAGAACGAGAGAGAGAAAGCGAGCGAGGAAGAGAGGGGAGGAAAATTTACGAGAGGAGAGAGAGAGACGCGCGTCGTGGGTGTAACGCGCGCGAGCGTGGACAACGGCGGAGGCGAAGGGGGTGGGTCGCGAGATTGGCGGGAGAGCCGTTGGGAAGAAGGTGCTGTAGGGAGCGGGTTGGGTCGAAGCGGGTGCGGGCGTGGGGAATAAGTGAAGCGGGCCAAAGGAATAAAAGGGGGATTTGTGAAGGATGTGGGCTAGGCTGAAGTTGGGCCAGAAAAGAAAAAAAATCAATTAGGGAAAAATATAGCAACGGGCCGGGGCTGGGCTGAGGAGAATTTAGAGAAGGAAACAAATAGCAATGGGCTTGAAAAGAAAATTGGATGAGAAAAAAGAGGAGATGGGCCGCCGGGAAATATATTAAGTGGGGAAAAAGAGAAGAATGAATTCAAATAAAGGAATGGGAATTGGGGTTCTGTTAAAAGAAAATGGTGTTGGCTAAGGGAATTTGTTGGAAAAATATAATAGGGTTTGGGATTTAAGAATAATAAAGAAAACGAAGTTTATTAACTGGGGAATGGGCTGGTTTTAATTTAAATAAAAGAAATGGGCTGAGTGAAATAAAATATAGTTTGGTTTAGAATCTGTTTTTATAAAAGAGGTTATAATAAATAAATAAATTTCTAAATAAAACACATAGAATTATAAATAAAATAAATGGAATTCTAAAGTAACAAAATACGGACTTGGTATAAAAAGGGCCGGGTGTTACAGACTGTCCCAAACCAACGCATCTATCTATGCAGCAAAAAGGTAACAAGCAGCTACCATTCACTATGCCTTGATGAAGGTCAACAAACACAGCATGAATACTACGTGCTACCCGTCTAAAATGACAGAGGGCTACGAATGGTTTTTGGCGAAAAACCTTTAACGTAATGAACTTGATATCGTTGAAGGAACCGGATAGCTTTTTATAAAATATAGTGGCGAAAACCTTTGCTAAAGAGGTCACTCCCGGTGAAGGGATCTCGGCTCTTTCCCCGTAGAATGAGGTGTAGGATATTCCAACTGAATACCACGATGCAAAGCAAAAGTAATCGACTATAGTGAAGTTATTGCCCTGACGCAAACTTCTGTTTAAGGGTTCACTCCCGGTGAAGGGATCTTGGCCCTTTCCTCGTCGACTGAGGTGCTAGATATTCATAACCGAATACCACTGTGCAAAATAAAAGAGAACGTCCTTGCAATAACAGCTTTTTGAAAAATGTTCCAACAACATCAGAATAGTTTTGTTTAGCATTCATTGATCCGAATCAACGCATTCCCATCAATTGATCACACCAATAAAGAATGAAAATACGATGTATGTATATGCCATCCGCATTCGCCACTGGGTCCCGTCATCACCCGTTAGGTTACTTAACTAACGACAGAGCGGGGATTGGACTAGCGCGGATGCAAAACATATACAACATATACTAGTATATATATCAATAAATAATATTCGCTCAAGGCGTGATAAAATGCAACATCACAGAAATGTAATAAGCATCACAGAACAATACAGATATCTGGGATCCCCGGGTTTTATAGAGCCGCTACTAAAACCCGACGTTCCTCTGGTCGTGTGGATAGCCTGTGCAATAAAATCCTAGACTCCTACGGGCGCGGCAAGTTACCCGCCAAAACCTGAAGCTAGGCAGCCCCCTTCAACAATATGAATGGACCACCCAGCACTTCACGGAATCCGGTAACTTAAGCACCCCTCCTTGGGTCAACCTGTACCCCCTACGAGTGTGGTGAATAGCCCGCCAATTCTAGAGTAAAGCCCCCTCCGTATCAAAGCCATGAGATGCGGGTCCGTTGCCCTCTAGAACCCGGCTATCCGTGCACCCCACCGCGGGGTAATCCTAGTACAGAAAATAAAATATATATACAACGGGTACATCGATTTCAGCCCGGTCGTACCCCAAAAGAATAATATACAAATAGGCAGTAACGGCAGTCCACATGTCGGACGCTCGCCCCGCAATATCAAATGTACACATTAATACCAAACTGTACTACCATTGCATACAGGCTATCCACCACGACAAATCCACAACATCACAGCACAACATGGAACATCAATGTGAATGTCACGTTCGCAAATCCGTCTAAAAGGGCTATAGCAGTTAGACAGGATTTACTGATCAAGTGACATTCACGGTCGCAGACATAATGTAAATACTGTGAACTAACAAATTTAAAATTTTCGATCGACTAAATTTCCCGAAGTGGGCCCCAAGCATAATACCCAGTACTCAAATAAATCTGGGCCTAAACAAAAAATTCCAGAAACCCCATTTTCAAGTCATGAACCCCTGTAGGAAAAATGGCGCACTGTTGCTACAGTCTTGCCGCGGAACCGCGGCCAAAACGAGGGTACGACCGCGGTTCGGCCGTGCTACAGTAACAACAGAACACCAAATTTTCTCAGATTTCATATAAAACCCTGCCTGAATTTCTGCAATGCACCAAATAATTTTTCGACGACAAAAAAAATTCGACAGAAACTCAGAATTTGGAAATGCAGTTTTTGGAAATTTCGTTCGATCGTAGTTCTTAACACGTTAGAGCAAGCTAGTAAAGGTTAATGGCGTGTCTCTGATACCATGTAAGTCTACGGTAGCGCCTCGGCCGTCTGTCCGAGCCTAAAATGCGGAAACAAAAACTTTTCTTTAACTCGAAACCGGGGCTACCGCGGACTATAAACCCGGATCGGACCATTAAGCTACTACTAGCGAACTAGAGAAAGGGTTGAGAGGTTAAACCGAGCGATCCGTGTCCTTCGGTCTTCAGCCACCATCCCAAGCTCCTCGCGGCATCACTGATCTCCGGTCTCCTCGTCGGAAAGGCACCACATCACCGAGTCTTTTTACGGGCTCCCACCTCTGAACCGAGGCAACTCGGACACGAAATTGGCTAGCCGACGTGTCTAAGATTGCTGTAGACTGAGTGTAGAACGATTTGTCTCAAGGGGTTAATCAAGTTGCCATTTGTAGTGAGGAGAAGAAGATATGAACTTTTGTGATGGCTAAGAAATTTTGTTGTAAGGAAAAATGAGATGAATATTTTCCCACACCAAAAGGAATCCCCTCCCTCTCAATGTGGCCGGCCATCAATAATGGAGAAGGGAAAAGGCAAGAGAAAATGTATGATAACAAGAAATATATGTCACACCAATATCTCATTCTCATCCCATCACATAAAGCAAGTCATGATGAGAAAAAAGAATCAAAAGATGCTAGAACCATCATGAACCCTCCACCATAAAAAACACCCTCCATTTTGCTAATTTGCACAATTGCAAATAAGCCCCTCCCATCAATTTTCAGCCAAAGAAAGAAAGAAAGGAAAATGGCCGAAACGGAATGCAAACTGGCAATTTCAAAAAAACGATCCCGTAATAAATTACAGGAAAACCCCGCGACTGTATATACATACCCGCATTTGTATTCCGACCGAATACAAATGCAATGAGACAAAATCTACACTGTACAATACTAGGATCCGGCTTAAACCAAAGCCCGCTGCTAGTATTATCCGTCCGAACCATAACTCGTGCACAAGTGCACGTGTACGTTCGAACCCTGCCATAAATCCATATGGCTTCTACAGCGTTTCGCCCGAAACTTGAGAAACTGTCTGTGGGGGACTCTAACGACTCGTCAATATTTTGGCTGTGGATTTAACCACTAGCACATCAGAGGTATTAGCCGTACGTAACGGGCTACCAAGTATTGACCAAAAGGGAGGTCGATGAGCGAACTCATCCTGACACCCTACTGAGCCTGTCAGTGACAATATCCGTATAGTCCGGTCCGTTCGTTTATGAGCATCGCATGGCGGGCCTAGGGGGTGGTAAAAGTCAGACCCCCAAAAGCGGTACAAGTCGTGTTGGAGTGTAGCCCAGAACACCCTGAGATACTACTGGAATACCTACCAGTAAATCTCCTGCCTTGGCCAAGGACTTTGTGTAATGGCTCTCCTAGACACAGCGCGACCTCACCCCCAATACCGGGAGAGACAAACCCCTGCCGATCCGCTCACTGCCTCCATGTGGCTCGGGACTGTACCCAACTAAAACCTGTTTGCACGACTCCTTTGAGCCGTGGTAGGGTAGTAATCAAAGCACAATGGGAACTCACAAGAGACAAATGACGATCTCAGGTCGATGAACTAATCTGTACACATGTCACCAAGGAACTGCTATCTGACGCTAGGTATAATACCAACTAGCATGTTCCCGGCGAGTCATGTCCGGTGTACTCATAACCCAATGAGCACCTGTATACATCTTAGGTGATCTAACTGACACCAATGGCTTGTGAGACCGGCCACCGCCCCTCGTCGGGGTCTCGACTGTATACACTAGTCTACTCTGGAGTATCGATGCCCTGTCTCGAAACTCCCATGACTAGGGACCTTTTAAGGATGTGCTTATAGACCCCAGCTCCCACGTATATGATCGCCATTATACTGCTGGTAGTCAAGCAAGAATCCTAAGGGCTCTATCAACGTGCAATAGTGACCTGTAAGGTCACCTAAAGCAGTACACGATGATAAAGATAAACCAGATATCATGCTATCATCTTGAGTAAGACTGTCCTACGGGTATAGGTCCTCCCTCAATCATTGCAATCACATTCCTGTGATCCAATAATTGACTCTGAGTGCACTATATCCAACAACTGAAATGTCAGTCGCTGATACATGTATGAGCGACTGTATAATAAACAGTCGCTAATACATCCGGTTGCTAATACGTATCAGCGACCGTTCCATACAGTCGTTGCTATATACATATGGACTGTCCATAATGGATTTTAAATGGTCGCTAATACGTATTAGCGACCGTTCCTATATCAGCATACGGTCGGTAATATCGAAAATTTGGCTAAAAAATACCTATAATCACAATATAGTGTCCAACAATACCTGCAATCTCAATATATTATCCAACAATGGTGCTTTGAATACAAACCAACAACAACAACAACTTGTAAGACTATGGTAGCGCCCCGACCGTCTTTCCGAGGCCAAAATGCGGAAACGAATTTTTTTCTAAACTAGAAAACTGGCGCTATCATATGCTTAAAACCCGGATCGAATCATTAACCTACAACTAGCTATCTAGAGAGAGGGTTGGAAAGCTATACCGATCGATCCGTGTCCTTCGGTCTTTGGCCACCATCCCAAGCTCCTCACGGCATCTCCGGTCTCAATCTCCTCATCGGAAAGGCACCACATCATCGATTCCTTTTACGGGCTCCCGCTTCATTTGAAGCAACTTGGGCACGAAGTGTGCTAGCCGACGTGTCCAAGGTGATTTAGAGAATGTTTGTGATCACTTTGTCTCTTGCATCCATTGATTTGGATGGAGGTTAGAGGTGTTGCCATTAATGGAGATTTGAGCTAGAGAAGAAAGAGGAAGAAGAAGGAGTTTCCTCTCTCTTTTCTTTTGTGTTGTTGTGATGATAAAAATGAGAGTGAGAGAGTTGTATGAAAAATACAAGACCAAGCTCACATATGGCAGCCCCTCTCTGTCTCCTTCTCATTTCATCACTCAAATCCATCATATAATGTGACATGTGCACAACAAAAGAGACCATGAGTCACTAACCTTGCACATGCCACATTAAATGCACAAAATGATGATTTCTAGCTCATTATTTGCACCATCCAAAAATTAATACAAATGTTTGGTCCAACAAAAAGATCCGGAAACATCTAAAGTAAACTCGTGACGGATCACAAGGATACCCCTCACCTGTATATACATACCTGCATCTGCATTCTGACTGAATGCGAATGCGACGAGACTAAAGTAATCCAACAAATCTAATACTAGGATCCGGCTTAAACCAAATCCCACTAGTATGATCCGTCCGATCATGTTCTGTGCACTACTGCACGTATATGATCGGACCCTGCCATATATCATACGGCCTCTACAACGTTTCGCTCGAAACTTGAGAAACTGTCTGTGGGGGACTCTAAAGACTCGTCAATATTTTGGCTGTGGATTTAACCACTAGCACGTCAGAGGTATTAGCCATACGTAACGGGATACCAGGTATTGACCAAAAGGGAGGTCGATGAGCGAACTCATCCTGACACCCTACTGAGCCTGTCAGTGACAATATCCGTACAGTCCGGTCCGTTCATCTATGAGTATTGCATGTCGGGCCTAAGGGGTTGGTAAAAGTCAGACCCCCAAAAGCGATACAAGTCGTGTCTGAGTGTAGCCCAGAACACCCTGAGATACTACTGGAATACCTACCAGTAAATCTCCTGCCTCGGCCGAGGGCTTGTGTAATGGCTCTCCTAAACACAGCGCGACCTCACCCCCAATACCGGGAGAGACGAATTCCCTGCCGATCCGCTCACTTGCCTCTATGTGGCTCGGACTGTACCCAACTAAAACCTGTTTGCACGACTCCTTTGAGCCATGGTAGGGTAGTAATCAAAGCACAGTAGGAACTCACACGAGATAAATGACGGTCTCAGGTCGATGAACTAACCTGTACACATGTCACCAGGGAACTGCTATCCGACGTCAGGTATAATACCAACTAGCATGTTCCCGGCGAGTCCTGTCTGGTGTACTCATAACCCAATGAGCACCTGTATACATCTTAGGTGAACCAATTGACACCAATGACTTGTGAGGCCGGCCACCGCCCCTCGTCGGGGTCTCGACTGTATACACTAGTCTACTAATGGAGTATCGATGCCCAGTCTCGAAACTCCCACGACTAAGGACCCCTTTAAGGATGTGCTTATGGACTACCCAACTCTCACGTATATGATCGCCATCATATTGTTGGTAGTCAAGTAGGATCCTAAGGGCTCTATCAACGTGTAATAGTGAACATGTCACCTAAAACTGTACACGACCGATAAAGAAAAACCATGGCAGCATACTATTCTCTATCAATGTGTAATAGTGAACTACAATATCACGTAAAGCATGTATACGATGATAAAGACAAACCAGATAGTATACAAACCTCTCGAGTAAGACTGTCCTATCGGTATAGGTCCTCCCTCAATCATTACAATCACGTGCCTGCGATCCAATAATTGACTCTGAGGGTACTATATCCAACACAACTGAGCCTTTTATCCCAAGCAAAACCAACACATAAACACAATACACTATATATCCAATAATACCAACAACTCAAACCAACACATACATGAACTAAATCATAATAAACCTGTTGGGTTATGCAAGCGCCCTGGCCATCGAATAGTGGCCGATTGCGGAACAAAAATTTTCAAAACTGGCACTAACACAACCCGATTCGACGGATCTACTATTAACCCTACACTAGCAATCTACAAAGAGGAGTTTAGAATGGTTATACCGAGTTGATCCGTGTCCTTCGGTCTTCAACCGCCTTCCCAAGCTCCTAGAGGCCTCCATGATCAAGCTTGATCTCCGTTCTCCCTCCATCGAAGATGATCCACCCGAGAATTTATGAAACAGGCTCCTACTTCATAAAAGAAGTAATTAGGGTATCTAATTTGATAAACTAGATAGCCAAGATGATGTAGAGTCTAATGAGGGATTAATTTGTCTCTAAACACCCTAACTTTCTCAACACATGAGAGGGTTAGGGTGGTGGAAGAAGAAGAAGTCATGAGAGATGAGAGTGTGAAGCTTTAGCAAGTAAAGCAAAATGGCTAAGTGTTTTTAGCTGTGTTGTGAGAGTTAAATAGAATTAATGGAGCCATCCAATAAATATCTCATGTCTCCAAAATATCTTAAGTCAACCCAAAATATCTCAAGTCAACAAAAACTCACATAATCTCACATCACAACACAACAAAAAACCAAGCATTTTAGAATAGTAACCATGAGTCACTATGAAGCCATGCTACAAAAATGTAATAAACATCTCATCCTCTACCTCAATAACCTTTTAATCCAAAAAGGTTTAAACAAAATGAGATAGCCTTTCTAGAAGTATCTTATAATGAATTACAAAAATACCCCTCATCCGTATATACATACATACATCCGTATTCCGAAAAATACAAATACAAAGAGACAAAAATAATCCAACAATATAATACTAGGATCCGGCTTAAACCAAAGCCCACTAGTATTATCTGTTCGAACATCATCTGTGCACAAGTGCACGTATGCGATCGAACCCTGCCGTAAAACCATACGGCCTCTACATCGTTTCGCCCGAAGTAGGGAAACCCTCTGTGTGGAATTCTAAAGACTCGTCAATATGCTGGCAGTGGGTTTAACCTTAAGCACGTCAGCGGCACTAGCTGTATGTAACGGCTACCCAGGTATTGAGCGAAAGGGAGGCCGACGAGCAAACTCTTCTTGAAACCCCTACTGAGCCTGACAGTGACAATATCCGTACAGTCCGGTCTATTCGTCTAAGAGTATCGCATATCGATTCTAGGGGTGGATAAAGTCGGAACCCTAATAACGCAACATTTTGTGTCGGTATGAAGCCCATCACCACCTAAGAAACTACCGATCCAAATAAGTAATTCTCGACTATCTTAGTTAAGGATTTCTGGTGATGGCCACCCGTGCACCGCGCGACATCAACCCCAAATACTGGGAGAAATGAATCCCCGACAATCCGCTCACTGCCTCCATGTGGATCGGGACTGTACCTAACTAAAACCCGTTTTCACGACTCATTTGAGCCGTGGTAGGGTAGTAATCAAAGCACAGTGGGAACTCACACGAGACAAATGACGATCTCAGGTCGACAGACTAATCTGCATATATGTCATCTGGAAACTGCTATCTGACAATAGATATACTACCAACTAGCAGGTTTCCGGCGAGTCCGTCCAGTGTACTCATAACCCAATGAGCACCTGTATACTATCTTAGGTGAACAAACTAACACCAATGGCTTGTAAGACCTGGCCACCGCCCCTCGTTGGGGTCACGATCAGTATACACTAGTCTACTCTGGAGTATCGATGTCCAGTCTCGAAACTCCCATGAATAGGGACATTTAAGGATGTGCTTATAGACCACCCAGCTCCCACGTATATGATCGCCATCATAATACTGGTAGTCAAGTAAGAATCCTATAGGCTCTATCAAAATGTAATAGCGATCTGTAATACCACATAAAGCATGTACATGATGATAAAGATAAACCAGATAGCATACTATCATCTTGAGTAAGACTGTTCTATCCGTATAGGTCCTCTCTCAATCATAGCAATCGCGTGCCTGCGATTCAATAATTGACTTGAGGGTACTATAGCCAACAAAACCAACACATACTCAAACCAACTCATAAAACAATAGTGTTTTGAATACAAACCAACACATAAAACAATAGATATCCAACAATACCAACAACTCTCCAAATCGCAATCCCAACTCACTCAACTCTGTGAACCCTGCAAATCCAACCAAATAAATAAATACATGAACTAAAATTATAATCTTTGAAACAACGCTAGCTATACTAACACACACATAAACACGTACCTCACTAACTCCCGCCACTACAATCACCATTAGAACCTCGCCTTGATATGTATCAATTGAATTCCTTCCAGTCTTCCTCCAAAAAAAATGAAGAGAACTATCCCGGTGCGGGAGCTGAGGGTAGTACGACCCTTATGGCGAAGGCGGAGGATGAGGGTAGTATGGTCCTTGTGAGGGAGAAGGGTAATACGGCCGCTGCATCGGAGGAAGGTAATATGCCGATTGCAATGGACATGGACCCTCTGATGGCGACGGTTGCAAAGGCGGACCATATTGTTGCGAGAATTGAGTCCACTTCTCCATCATTTGAGCTCTGCATGCCGCATCAGCATCCTCCCTCTTCCTATCTGCTTCATCTCTCTTCCTGAGCTGCTCCTTTAGCTCTTCAATCTCCCGTGCCTGATCTATTTATGGGTTGGAGCGAGCTGTTGACGTATTAAAAGTTTTGCTGAAACTCGACCGCAAAAGACTAAGGGGACCACCGAAAATATGAATACGGCCGTGTGACTTTGCGCGAGGGAACTCTTGCTCTATAATAGAAACTTCGGGCTCGACTGGAACAGGATCTTCGGCCGGAAATTCGGAATTTGATTCCCGATAGCTCCTTTCCGCCTCTTCGAAATCCGCCTGCGATAAATGAAATAGTAATTACATACTAATATAAAGTTAACAAGTGTCTTTACTTAAAAGAAAATATAAATGCAATCTTACTAGACGTTGTGTGGCTGTATTCGTTCTTTCTTCTGTCATGCCTTCTTTAGTGTGCAATGCCTCCTAAGTCTCAGCAAGTCCCGGCTTTTTCCCAATCTTCTCCTGTACTGGATATATAATTTATCTATATGTGAGGTATGTAATAATAAACTTAAAAAATCTAACATATATGTAATTGAAGATAAACTCACTAATGTATATCTATATTGATCAGTAGGAACCGATCCACTAAAATAGTCATCGGTGGCTTTCCCTCGGTTGTGGCTATTCTTTATAGATTCTATTTGCATATTCAGAAGATAACATATCTTAATATAAATTAATCTAAATTCAGTATTCAAATCAAATAAATATCTTTTTAATTATCCTTGCTTCGGGTGTCTCCCAATACCATAAGAGAAAAGCAAAGTTCTCCATAGAGATACTAGAGAGAAACCGGCAAAACGTTCCCAATCCTTTTTAAATCTGCTCAACTTTGTGTATTTTCTTTTTATTCTTTCACGCCATCTTTTGAAACACTGATGCATCTCATACCGGATATACTTCCAATGTCTGTCTATATTTTCTTCTAAGACAAAATGTTTCTGTAATACAGATTAACAAGTATATTAATGAATAAATTAATATAATTTAACAAGTATGTAATGGTGAAATATGATTAATTGAGTTATATATTACCAAGAGGGTGTGCCAAGCCCATACATAGGCTTCCTAAGAGTTTTCTATAAACGTGAATCCCCCGTTCTAGTAGTCCATGTTGCGGACAAGAATACTAATGTAAGCATTGAAATGAGTAGCCCACTTTTCCGGACCTACGGGCTTCCCACCTATCCATTCCATAATTGCACTTTTTCCACCCATATCATACTTGGTATATTCAGAGGCAATACCTTTTCCGTGCTTTTCAAATCGGGAAAAATCATTCCCCGCAGCCTGTGCGTCAGCGATACGCACGTCTGCAAGATCTATAATCCTCTCGATATAAGGATAAATAGCAACATACCTCGTCTAGGCATTCTTATAGTCCCTTTCTCGGTAAACTTTTTCATCTATTAATACGCGAGGAAGATGCAATGTAGCTATATACTCATCAGGGATGGGATCTGAGAACACGCTAGGTTTTCTACTTAGATCCATGCATTGCTCGTCTAAGTGTACATTTGGATCATTCGGCATAGATGTACATGCATCCTCCAGATCAGATGGACCTACATATTTAAATTTATTGTAATCAATGCAATAGTTATATAAACAAAATAATTTGAACAAGGTTATTTAAATTTTTTAATATATACCTCTAATCTTAGGCTGTGTCGAAGAGGAAGCTCATCGATCTTCTTTCTTTGAAGAGTGTGCTGTAGTAAATTTTGCGAATATGCCTTTTCTAGAAGGTCGCACCATTTCTTTCATGCAAGTTATAACGATACAAAATATATAATATGCATAAATTATTAAACTAACATATCAATAGAATACAAGTGATTGCAAATGCAAAGATTTTCGTATTCCTTTTTTAGAGGCACTTGAAGTAGGCATTGTATCGTCGTTTGGAATCAGATCTAATCCCTCAATGTCACCCTCGTCGATAGAACTATCGAAAATGGATGCAAAAGGTGCCCGCAATGCAATCCAAACATTTTCACAATTAATATATTTGACATAAAAGCACTGATCAGCTTGTGAAGTTAACATGAACTTATTATCTCAATAAATTTCTTTATTGAGATTGACAAGCTGATAACCGTACCCATCTTTTTGGATGCAAGCGCTCCAACGAACTTTAAACATAAAAAATCATTCTTGTTCTTTACTCCTGTAAAATAACTCTATAGTTTCCTCCAACTCACCATTATAGTCTTTTTGTCCTCCTTGCTGCCTTTAATCACAGGGAACTTGAGAAGCACGTTTGTTCAAACGGATAATAAATGTCATTATTTTGGGTAGTCAATTTCTCAGTTGTAAGAAATATTAAGTTAATAATGCAATATGAACCGTATCGATTCACTTTTGCACTAGGACCTTTAGATAGTCTTACGATTACATCTGGAATATGCATCACTTTTTCTATGCCATCTTCAATGTACAATGCATTTATACATAAAATGTTTAAGGTATATGTGATGTATACATGTGATACGTTCGTAAGTTCTTGAATATGTCGGCTAAAAGAATAACAACATTAATTATTTAGGAATACACACACACACAAAATGTTGACGCGATTAAAAGTTTTAATTTATATACCTTCTGTAATCGGCAATAATTTCAAGGTTATTAAGAATATACGCATGTGCTTGATTGAGCCAATCCCTCCGGTAGGATCGATCGTCCCCTTATGGATGAGATAGCTGATCTTCGTTAATTCGAGAAGGAAGGTTTAATCTTTTTCAACTCCACACAAGTAATGAGAAGTGAAGTTAAGGCATTCGTTGGCACAATAACTTTCAGTTATTGACCCTTCAGGTCGAGCTTGATTGCGCACTTTCTATTTCAAGAATCCTAATTATCTAAAATGTTAACGAATATTTTAGACAAATTTAGATATTATATTGAATTAAATATCAAAATTGACTTAAAAAATTAATTACCTCTCTACTGGATACATCTACCTATATGAAACTGGTCTAGCAATCATTGTCTCTGTAGTTAGATGCACCATAAGATGAATAATGATGGAGAAGAAAGATGATGGAAATATCATCTCCAACTTGCAAAGGGTTTAAACAATACTCTTTTGCAACTCCTCGAATTTAGTTACATCTATTATTTTAGAACAAAATTTATTGAAAAAGTCATAATAATCTATCAAAGCAATGGTGAAATCGGACGACAAATTATATCGAGGAGCCACTGGAAGAAATTGATGCAGAATGATATGACAATCATGAGTTTTAATATTTAAGAGCTTTGGTGGCTCAACATGCACATTCTTTGATATGTTAGAGGAGTAACCATCTGGGGTTTTGATGCTCTTTCTCACCTCACAAAATTTTTCATAGCCAATTTCGACATTGTGTTGCTCGAAAGTGGTAATTCATAAACAACATCAACATGAAGTATCGGATGCAAAACTTGTCGAATTCCAAGTTCTTCTAACACTCACGAGCACTCATTTTATCCTTAGACTTAGAATTATCCTGTAACAATGTGCAAGAAATATTATCAAACATTTTCTTTTCTACATGCATGACATCAATATTTTGTCGAATCAACAAATGTTTCCAGTAAAGAAAATTCCAGAAATTACTTTTCTTCTTCCACACATTCAACAATTCATTATCTTTTGATCGCTTCCATTTTTTGTTTATTTAAGGAACAATCTGAGTTAAAACGATTAGATCCGTGCTGAAATTGACACGCTGATATCTGCTCAAAAATTTCTATCCCTAACAACTATTTTGATGCTTCGCCCCTCTCCACTGTTCCATCAAACTTATTTGCCATTTTTTTGTACTGATGATTCGCAGGTAGCCACATATGATCAAACCAGTAGCAAAACTTACCATATATCTTAAACTGCTTGCCACTGTAATCAAGACCACATGATGGACATGCATTGTAATATTTCAGAAAATGGTAAATATTATTTTAGAATTTAAATAATACTATAATATGTTTTATTAAAATAATATCAATTATTGAATTGGGTATATAAAGATAATTATAAATCTTGTCATGATAAAACTAGTATTTGTTTTCCAAATTTTTCACTTAAGGTGTCTTGACAAGTTAACAAGGGCTTAATATTGTATTTTGGGTTTTAGTTGGTTTAGAAATTTTGACATGGCTACATCTTTTCTTTTTCTTGTATCATATTACATTGTAGAGAGAAAGGACATGAGAGGCATGGGCTTCTTATGCCATGTTTCATCCATCCCTCCATGTCCCCCCACTTCACTCTCTCATTCTCTCATCTTCAATATCATTCTCCTAACTCCCTCACTGTTCCTTCGCTGCCTTTCTCCCCTCACACACTCTCCCACTCACCACAACACAATCTCAACTCAACTCCAAACTTCCCCTCCTTGATGCCAAGCACCACTTCTTCAAGTGAAGCCATCATCAAACCTTCAAGTGACATCCTACAAGCTTGAGCTTCTCCTCTATCACTTCATATTGGTAAAAATCATTCTTTTATAAAATTTTGCATGTGTTTGGTGTTTCAAATATCGGTTAAGTTTTCAAAAACTATGAGTTTTAGCGTTCAAACAAAATCTGGTGTAGTTTAGGGTTTCTGAAAAATATTTTGCGTATATATGTGACCTATTTAGACCACTACGAGACACCTCCAAGAGCATGAGCCGCTAACTCTAAATCTGGGCCGCAAATTGCGGGAAATATGAATTTTCTGGCGGTCCAATTTTTGATTTATGTGTTTGGGTTTGGCCAGTAGATCTTATATATTATATATATACCCATTTTGTATGCTAAATTGTCCCAAATTCTCTGAGAAAAAAATCTGGAAGTGTTTTACCTAGCTGTTTGACGATGTTTTAAGGTTTTCAAACTTGATAATCCGTATTTTGTACTCTTAATGTTTTCTTTTGTACCGGAACAGCGAGTCCGGGGTTAATTCGTGGTAGTTAGTATACGGATGGCTCGTATTGGACATAGGTTTTAACCGCTGGATGTTTGTTCATTATATCGGTGTCGATTTGAATTCTTATATGTGTATGTGATTATGTGAATGCTAGGGTTGATTTCGGAGACCTCCAAGGCAGCAACGAAGGGAAAGACGGTCGTAGGATATTACTAGCAGGATCGTAAAACTGTGAGTATGTTATATCTACGAGTGGGGAATCGGGTGGATGGCTTATAGAACCCCCGTAAAACATACATTTTATTATATCATTGAAATTACTTAGGATTCATGCCATGCATGTTAGGCTTGTTCGATATGTAGTATAATTACGTTAATATCGCTTAGTAGGCGTATTGTAGGTACACTTAGTAGAACACTAGCACAAGTACTAATAATTTCCATGTTGCACGATCATAGACTTGCATGTACACTACACATCATTAGTACTACCATGACTTATATAACTTACCATTCTTATGTATCATAATAATATTGACGTTACAATAGGACGACACACACACCCACGATTCATATTGAATGCGTGTACGCGACTTGAGTCTGTACTAGTCGCCGTGCGTGTTCGTGACACGAGGTGTTCGTACCGACCATGGGGCGGGTATGTGAACGAGATGTCCGCATCGGTGCTATGTCTGTATGTGACTTGATATCCGTACCGTTGATATTCCATTTCTATGTGTATATGTAGACTTGATGTTCATACCAGTTATACTATGTATTCGGGTACGCAGATTAGATATCCGTACCGATCATTATTATGATATGAGATAATGGAATATTTGATGGTTATCGTATGAGACGAGATTCCGTACGGGATGATATGATGATGATAGATGATGATGACCAGCCGGATATGGCCCCATTTTTACATGACTCATAGAGTCTTACTATTTTATCCGTTTGGAAGATTTTACTGATATGTCGGTATTACCTACTTTCTAAAAACAACGATTCGTTTCATATTTTAAAAAATTTATAATGAAAGGATGTGCTACTTGGATTTCAAAGGGGTATATGTGTGTGCGTGTGTGTTTTAAAAATATTGTAGTCTTCTTATTTTCAAAGAACGTTTCGTTCTACTTTAAAACATAGTGGGAATATTAGAATGAATTACCTATTTACTGTTCTTTTACGCTACTGTTCCTTTATTAATTAAACACAATAAAAAGTCCTAAGCTCTATTCCAACCCAATGAGGCAGCACCTTACGTGCTCCCCACGTTAGCGCCAGCGTCGGCCACTTATAGGATTAAATCCTATAGTGGCGCCTCACGTAGAACACACGTGAGTACCGGCGTGCAAACTACATGAGCGCCTGTTATATAAGAATTAAATTCTTAAGTGGAGCCCACGTGCATAGCACGTGAGCTCCAGTGCCCTAACTAAAGCGGGTAGAATCAAATTCTACATAAGGAATATTTTCCCAAAATCTGGGATATTCTCTGTTAAATAGAGCCGTTGGATCAAAAATCCAATGGTGATGATAAATCATCAAATGATAAAATTAAATTCTATTAGGAGAAAATATCTCCCTAATCTTTCTAAGTGAGAAAAATATTCTCGGTTGGATCAAAAAATCCAATGATTGAATTAAATTATATTTTGGGAATATATTTCCCCAATCTTTCTAAACAAAGAAAGAATGTGCTCTGTTAAACATTATATCATACTTTATAAAATAAAGATACAGATATATCAGTTTTGAAAAATGATGCAAAATAACGTTTATTCAAAACCAAATATCTGCCGTTAGGCAAAATCAGGTGATTTAATAATATCACCAATTGCTACGAATTCCGATATTGAGGATCAAATCACCTATTTCCAAATATTCTACTCCTCCTCAGCATCTGTAATACCATACATATGTGATATCCAAATCTGGTATATACATATCGTGGAGTCAGAATTAATTGGGAAAGCGGGTTTAAATAACAACCACACAGAAAAACTGAAATATTAAAATGTTCCAATGGGGTGGCCGGGTATTCCTAGGAATGCCTTTTCCAATGCTCAGATTTACGACAGTAGTTGCAATTTCTTTTGCCCTCACTTCAATCCTTTTATATGTCTCTATATCTTACCTTCTGTACACCAACTTAGGCTAGTTGGTTTTCTTCCTTATCCATCTTTCGGCACCTGCTAAGGATTGGAAGAAGACTATCCAATAAGAGTAACAGGTGTACTCTCCTAATATAATGAGCTATCAACTTGAGAGAATGTGAATAAGGGAGACAACCAAATTCAATTTCTCCAGAATCCGTGACCATCCTCGAACTGAAATAAATTTCTTCAAGTACGTATGTAACTATATGAGATGGCCATTCTAAGTAATATGGATATCCATAGTGATACGGAGTATTCTGGATAAGGCAAAAGGTAAAGTAGGAGCGGTAAGGATATATGCGACTTAGTCGTGAATCATGACAAACCAAAACCAGATTTGTAAAAAGATTCGATCAACTTGGTTTACGAGTTTGAGTTTAAGGTCAGTCATGGTCGCTGCCAGAGAGAGAGAGAGAGAGAGAGAGAGAGAAAAGGAACACTCACCGTGCACTCAATCAAGATTAGATTGGTTAATCACTTTATCTAATCAGGATGACTCCCATTGTTTTCTCGAATTCTTCTTCAAACCCTAAAATGAGAACTAGTCAGGATTATTTACACCTTACAAATTCATTAACCGTTCAGTTAGGCCAATGTTGGTACCCTGAGGGAGGCTTCCCGTACTTTCGCATGAATCTAATTAAATAACCCGGTTTCTAATCAAAATTTTAGGTTTTCCCTTAAAACTTTCTATTTAATCATTTTTAATTAGGGTCTCGGTTCACTAATATATGCTCTTAATTAAGGTTTCTTAATTAGTATAATTAATGTTATATCTTAATTAGTGTTAACATTGGATTTTTTCGGTCTCTAATTATGGTGTTAATAGTTTGTAATTAAGATTTTTTTAAATTTGTAATTAAGGTTTTTTAAGTTGTTATTAGATTTTTTTAGGTTTGTAAATTAATAAGTTTTAAAGTGGATAATTTAATGTTTCTTGAATTTTTACTATGCTTAAGGTCATGCAAACATCATAATTGGTTTGAAGGGTGTAGTAACTAGATCAAATTTGTTAGTGATGTTACGATTCATTTGCTAATAAGGATACAAAAATGTAGTCATTAATGCAGATTTACCAAACTAACACATGTTTTAGTTTTTCTAATAGCTCTGGTTAATAACAAACTTTAACTTTCTTTCTTTCTTTCTTTCTTGAAATTCAAGCTCTCAACATAGTTCACATTTGACAATGACAAATTTATATGAAATCTATATCCCTTTCCATGTAATTAAAGTCCTTTAAAGCTAAGACATTTCATGTTTAATTAACCTAAGACGATGAGATGGATAAAGATTTTTTTTTTTTTAAAAACTAATCAATAAGTGAATTGAGATTCAACATAGCAAATGTATGACATGTTCACATTTTCTTATTATATACAAGAGTGGAAGGCAATATCCATGGCATTGGAATTTAAAAAAAACCTATTTTAATCATTAAAATTGCAAAATTACTTATAGTGCACACACAATTTAGTTCCAAAATGAAGATTAGCAATTAAAAGCATTAAAAAGAAAAATAAAATTCAAATTAAATTTAAGACCATTCATTCACATGAGGTAATTAATTTGATGCCCCTTCTCCTCTTTAGCTCCCTCATTTTTCCTCATAAGAAACAATAAATCATCCTACAAATTAACTTTTTTAATCAATTAATATATTGCAATCAAAATCAAATATTTTGGTAACCTAACTTCACAATTACATGATTTAATTGCAAAAAATAATAATCGGAAGAGGGGAAATCCTAACCTTGGACCAGTTGTTGAGTAAGAAAGGCGATGGCGAGCAGGCTTGACGGTATGCGGCAGGCTAAGCGGCAGCGGCGGCAGCAGCAGGTTTGGCACTCGACGGTAGGCGGGGGAATTTAGGGATGGTTGCGAGGGAATTTGGGGAAGAAAATGTCGTGGGGAAATTTGGGAGAAATGAGGAAGAGAAGCCCGTTCGCGGTATTATTTTGGTCATGTTATTAGCGACCGTACCTATACGGACGCTAATACTGATATAATGGTTGCCAATGCTGTTCCCGCCAAAAATTTTAGCTCAAAACTTACATTTGTTCCCTCCTTTAATATAGCAGTGGCTCTCGTGATAAACTCGTGAGCGCCAAAGCCAAACATATGGCAGCGCCGCATGTGTAAAAAGCGTGAGCAATGCACATGGTGAATACGTGATCGCTAGAGCCTTAGTGGCTTGTGTGATAAACACGTGAACGCCACAGCCAAATAATTTGTCATCGCCCACGCGCAAAGCACGTGAGAGCTAATGCCACCCCTTGGCTGCGGCCACGTGCCATGCATGTGAGCGCCACCATCAAGACTTGAAGAAAATCGTTTCAGATAGAATTAAATTCTATATGGGAAAATATTCTTAAAATATTTCTAAAATAAGAAATATGCGCTATGTTAAACATAAGGCCTTTTGATCAAAGATCCAACAGTGACTAAAAATCACCGTTTAGTCATGAGATAGAATTAAATTCTTTATGGAAAATATTTCCCATAATGTTGTTAAAAACAAGAGAAATATACTCTGTTAAACAGAGGGTCCTTGGATTAAAGATCCAACGGTGAGTAAAAATCACTGATTGATTATAAGATCAATCTGATCAATTTAATCAATTTGAGATCTCTTAAATAAGAGATTCTCTCAAACTAAATGATCATTCTCATACACTATATAAAAAGCATGTGAGATTAAATCTCACATGGAGAGACCTCTCCATAAGCTTCTATGAGAGAGAAACCCTTCTGCAATCAATAATTTAATTCTCTAAGAAGACCATCTTCCTCATCTCAAACTCTAGATAAATAATGGAGAAATACGTCTCCTTTTACCTATCTTATATATAAACATGGTTTAGACCTTCATAAGAATTTTGTTCTTTCTCTGAATCTGAGATCCATAAGATAAGTCACTCATAAAAAAGAGAATTATATTCTCATAGAGAGATCTTGATCTTAAACTTGAGATCCAGAGAAAAACATTGGTGTTTTGCCCACCATCATAAAAAAAGAGAGAAGAAAGAAAAGGAAAAAGAGAAAGAAGAAAGAAAGACGGAGTTTCTATCTCCTGGAACATAGTTCCTTTAAAATATATCAAGAACTTAGATCTTATATGAACAAGATCTTCAAGTTTCTAAAGGACCCGCCTTCCTATGAAAAAGAATAGAGATTATCTCTTTAAAAGTTTAATTCTTTATAAAATCATATCTTAGCCTCTGCTAAAAGATATGGCAGTGCTGCACGTGATAAGCACGTGGGTAAGTGCCTATACATTGGCAGCGTCGCACGTGAAAAGCATATGGGCGAGTGTCCAGGCCCCTAAAAGCGCCGCATATGATGGACACATGAGCGTCACACATGATAAGCACGTAGACGAGCGCCATGGTTTCGATCAAATATGGCATGTGTTGAACACGTGAGCGTCTGCACGCAATAAGCATAGGAGTGCTGAAGCTTCCGTAGCGCATCACATGATACTCACGTGGTTGAGCGTCTGAGCATGATCTGGGTGTTATATAAACCCAATTTATAGTCCAAAATTGACTAAGTCTTAAAGACTAAAATTCTTTGATTCTAAAATCAACCGAGCCCATATGCTCACAATTTTAAGTTGATCTTAATCTAAAATAAGAGTAATGATCCTTAAACAATATTTCTATGTTGACCTTAGTCTCAAAATACGACTAACGATTCTTAGATAAAATATAAGTTCGTCAAGAAGCCTTTTCAGCAAATCGGAACTTAAGTTCCAACATGTTCTCTTCCCTCATATACGGAATTTGGTTCAAGAATAAATTCTTCCACACCTCTGATATATGGTGTTATAATTCATAAGCGTCTTCAGAGAGGTTGTGGTTCCCAACAACCAACGAGCCCTGGTTTTATGAAAGCATACATATATGTATATGTATATATCTTTGAAGAAAATATAAATGCCTTCAAATTGGATCGCATCCAAATATTGGGTGCATCCTTTTTAGATGTTAGCATCATGGGCTTTGCCACGTGATATACATATATGCGCAAGCTGAACGATGGACCACTATGTCCTTAAACTGGCATTCTGCCCTATGGCCTGTCACCAAATTGACTACCGTATACTATCCACGGGCTATCTATAGTAAATTGCAACTGATGACAAGCCAAAGCTTGGAACTTAGCCAAAATATATTAAGTATAGAAGCATATGCTTCATATGTGATCAGATGATCAATTGAGCCCATATGCTCACTGTTACCTAAGTCGATCTTAGTCCCATATACGACTAACGATTCTTAGCCAAATCTTCTAAATTGATCTTAGTCCCAAATATGGCTAATGATCCTCAGATCAAACTCAAGTATCCCGTGAACTGATGAACCTCATTTATATGAGATATACAACCTAAGTTCATCCCAAATCTAATATATAAAGATTTGAACTAATTCGTGCTCTACGGGCGACGACATATATTAGTCTCCGTATATAATCGAAGGGCAATCCAAAAGTAAATAAACCATAACACGACATACGCAGATTTCTGGAGTAGAGAAAGTTGTTATCGCTTAGCGATAACATAATTAATTGCAGGGGCTTGTGCCTGCAGGAAAAAGCGTCCCCATAATTAAAAAAAACCTCATCCGTAAGGGCGAATATGAGAAGTTCAGCTACAATGATTGCATTCATCTAAACCATCGCTATACGCTGCCATAAATCAACTTTATATCTTCGAAGATGTGGATATATATGTTCCAAATAGCATCTTTCCCCATATTCAGGCTAGACCACCCCCCGCGCCTCAGTCCGGTTTCCGGCGGTAAACAAATACGAGCCGAGTATTGGCGACCGTGTATTAGAGACCGTATAATTATATACGGTCGCTAATACTATATTAGAGACCATATAAATTTAATGGTCACTAATACGCCGTCTCTAATACGCACAGTTTCTAGTAGTGTGTGTATATGTTTTACTTGCTATTACGTATCGCTAATACATGTTGAAAAACCCTCAGGATCCTTGCTTGACTATCAGGATTATGATGTGATCATACTAGTGGGGCATGGGTAGTTTATAATTAATCCTTAAATGTTCCTAGTTGTGGGAGTATCGAGACAGGGAATCGGTACTCCAGTGTAGACTAGTGTATACGTTTCTTGATCTCAACCGGGGCGATGGCTGGTCCCACAGCTACTGGTGTTTGACACTAAAGAATGTATACATGTGCTCATTGGAGAATGATTACACCGAACGGACTCACTGATAATTTCTAGATGGTATTATATTGTCAGATAATAGTTCTCCTCTGGTGACGATTGTACAGGGTAGTCTTTTGACCTAAGATCGCCATAATGTTTTGTGTGTGTTCCTACCATACTTTGATTACTATCCAACCACAAATTTAAAGAGCCTTGCATACAAGTTTTAGTTGGGTATAATCCCGAAGCATGTGGTGGCAGTAAACGGTCGAGGGGATCCGTCCCTCCCATTTAGGGAGTCGATGTCGCGCTGTGCAGGACATGACTATAACCAGAAGTTCCTGGCCAGGGCGGTTGAGGTAAACTGATAAGTGTTATCAGTTGTATCTCAGATGGTTATGAGATCGATATCTGCAAGACTTATTTGGTTATTGGGGGTCTGACAGTTTCCACCCCCAGACCCGGTATGCGATACAATTTGACGAAGAGACCGGACTGTATGGTGATTGTCACTGATAGACTTTGTTGGGTTTGGATAAGTTTGCTAGTCAACCTACCTCTTGATCAATACCTGGATAGTCATTATGTACAACTAGTACCGCTGATGTGCTTGTAAGTTAACTCGTGAGGAGATTGATCTTAAAGTGTTTCAGATTCAATCGGATATGATCCAATTTAACCTGCCGCCAGCGTATTGTCAGGTTTTTAGAGTCCCACAACGAAAGTGCATGCCCATGTGAAATGATGATGTGGCGTGCATATGGGGATACGTATGGGAGTTCGATTAAACACATTTATATGATACACGTATATTAATCAGACGTTTGATAATACTAGCCAGTTTATTTACAAGCTAAGTTATTAAGTCAAGTGCTGACTTAATATCCATATATGTGTGTATTGTGTATATGATACACATACACACGCGCGCGCACACACTCTCTCTCTCTCTTGTATATGATACTAATGAATTATTATGTATATGATACATAATATGTATATGCATATGTATATGATACATACACACACACACACACACACTCTCTCTCTCTCTATATATATATATATATGTATGTATGTATGTATGTATGTATGTATGTATGTATGTATGTATATATGTGTGTGTGTGTGTGTGTGTGTGTGTATTCACACACACACCCTCTCTCTTCATTAGTATGTATAAGGATACATACAACATATTTGTATATGATACAAATACATTGTCATATAATGACAAAAGAGTTGCCATGTGAAGAGGTGGGGGCCACAAGAAAACCCACCCTCTTTCTAATGACAACACATAAGAGAGAGAAAGAGAATGAGAGGGATGAATTATTCTCTTCATAATTTTAAAAAGAAAAGAACAAGAGATGTGTTCTTCTTGCTCTTCATCTTCTTCTTCCTCTTGTTAATTATAGAGTGAGAAAGAAAAGAAAAGAAAATGAGAGAAAGAAAGAGAGTGTATCCTCACATCATCTTCTACCTCCATATATTAGCAATATGTGAGACCTAGTTGCTTCACATAGATGCGCTCTAAAGTGAAGTTGGAGCTTGGGTGGGTTGCTTTTAACATGGATCATCATCAGCGCGCCAGTCGGCGATCAAGCTCGATCCCTTCATCTCCGTAAGTGTTGCGACCCTAGCACCGCACACTTACAAAGTCAATCCATATAATTAATTCGACCTACTCATATGTTGACTCAATTTATAATGTCACATAGACATCTATAGAAACGTCAACCTATAAAACCATAAATCGTATAAGAGACAAAAACGTTTCATTAAGCTAATCAACAATCCTAAATCCATAACAAAACTATTTTAACTGATAGAGAATAAATGGAAAGCTATTCGCATCTGAATGCAGAACTAAACTCATATGTAATCGACACACGAATCGTTTCCATAAACATAATTACTCATGGAGACTAACTACTTCAACTCAATACAATGACGAGCGAAGCTCTTAATACTTCCACAGCTAAAACAATTTATGGCTTGTTCTTTTCATTATTACCACCTTGCTCCCCCATATAAGATCACTTAATATTTTGGAACGCAATTTTCTATTTTTCTTAACTCAAATAAAGATCACGTGCATTTATGACACAAATCCTTAAGCACCGAATAGTTCACCAATATGTTAGCAACACTTTTGGCTTATTGCCCACAGTGGTGTAACCATAAACTTCAGTTATCCAAACGTACAGGCAAATATCATTACACTTGCTTTCCAGATAACTAACTTCTTTGATAGATAAACATATATAACTCCATATTATTGTTGCTCGATAGATAGACTGGAGCAGCACGACTTCTCAATAGGGAAAATAGAACACATGCTTCACTCAACAGATAAACGGGAGTAGCATTGTTTGATCAACAAATAAACTGGAGCTTAAATTAAAAGTGATCTACTTGAATGGAAAAAAATAATTGATATGTCATTACAACATGACACATCTCGCAATTTTCTTAGCACTTAGACAATAAAATATCTAGTGTACAACATATTGCTTCGCACGGCCGCAGTCGTTTGGTGTGTAGATAACCGTATACCTATTATACTCATACACTTCATTGGTTTAGAAATTAAGAAAATAAACCCAACGGCTATTAATGACTTCGTTTTGTAAAACATCTTTAATAAGTCAGGCCTCCGCTGCTGCATCTTAGCGGTGCTGCGTCATGAAACACTGTCACCTCGTCACTAGCATATGGTCTTTCAATTTCTCCATGAAATGCTATCGACAAAGTATCTACTTAGACATTGTATAGGTTCATTAAGAATATAAGCATTTTAATTTGGAGTAATATGTAACAGTTTTAAAATTCCAATATTTAACAAAAGGCGATAGCAACAAATCATTTCTATAATTAAGGAAAGAGAAGTTAGGCGATTCTAGAACTACATTCCATAAAATATAAAAATAAAAATATCCTATAAGTATTTGTTAAAAACTATGGAATCTCAATCTCAAAGGTAAAGGTATAGGTTCTTATATCTATCTTATCCGAAATCTCCCACTTGAAATATTTAGTGTAAGAAAATCTAACTCTAATTATTTCATCTAGATAATTAACCACCAAAAAAATTAAGGTGTTTAAAGTTTTCTTGGATCAACTTGCGCACCAACATGCGCTCCTACTGAAATTAACTATTCTATGCAACTCTTAGGATGTTTAGAATTTAAAAGAAAAACTTGTTCGTCATCATTAATATATTTATCATGGCTCCCACATGAAAAAATGTTCCGATAGACCCTAACTAATTTTTGAAATTGAAAATTAATTTTTATGGATTTTTCTAATTTTTTTCAGAATTTATTTTTGAAATAAAACAAAAATTCAAAAAAGAAATTAAAATCAGCACAAGCTTATTAGGGCCCAGGCTTACTGGGCTGAGCCGTCGGCTCCGATCCTAGCTCAGCCGAGCTGCCAGCTGGAGCTAGCTCAGGCCTACAGCTTGACTCGGCTCGGCCAAGCCGTAGCCCAGCAGAGCCGTTGCCTAGCCCCCATTTTCAAAAAAAAATTATTTTAAAATAAAAGATATATAAAATCTTTTTAAAAAGAAACAAAATCTTTTCTAAATCAAAAAAATATTTTCTCAACCCAAAAAACTTTCTTACCAAAGAAAATATTTTTCAATCATATCTGTTGAGAAAATCTTTTGAAAAAGGATCGAAATAATGCAAAAAAATCCCTATTGATTTTTAGCATATCAACAAAATAAATTTTCAAAAAATTGAGTTAGGGTTTTTTAAGCATCGTGGCAGCCATCGATGCAAATATCGCGGCGCCATCCTTTAACTTAAAAAACAATTTTTTAATCTCGACAAAAATTAATAACAATACCAAACTTAATTTTTGAATTCCAAATTATCAACTTTTAAAATCACATGTTAAATTAATTTGGGACGTTCACAAGAAAATCTCTAAAAAATATCACTCGTCCTTTTCGATAATAAAAATAAAATAAAATAAAAATTTAATTTATTTGGGACGATCACGAGAAAGTCTCTAAAAAATATCATGTGTCCTTTTCGATAATAAAAATAAAATAAAATATTAATTTTTAGGAAGGATCATCAAAAGGCTTAAAAGTTCTTCCTTTAGATCTATTTAAAAATAAAAACTTTAATGATTTAAGACACCTAAACATGATAATCTTATAGAGAGAAAGATCAAAAACCATTTAGGGCTCTGTTACCAATGTAAGATGATGATGATGTATGACTACATCTTGGATCTCTCCATGAAGTCTGATCCATTGGAGGATCAACACAAATACAGCGGAAGAAAATAAGTAACTAGTGGGCTACACGAACACTAGGATCTTACAAACCTTAATGGGATAGAAATCCCTTATCGATTGGTGAATCTCTAATCTTTATTCTTTGCGCGTTCTCCTTTCCTCTTCACGATGGTCAGCGAGAGACGATTACAACGTTGGTTGGAAATCCCTTTTGATCATCACGGATGCTACTATGTGGAAGAAGATGTGGAATCTAGAAAACTCTAGTTTTTTCTCTTGTGTTTCTATCTCATATGAAGTCCTTGATATCATTGATTGATTAAACCCTAGCCTTTACATGAATATATATATATATATATATATATATATATATAGCAAAGGGAAAGACAAAGTATTGATCTTGTTGGGTAACATCTGCTCACTTTGGTTTTGATATTGGACAAAACACTATTTAACTATATTATACACTGGCGATGCTTGTAGTTGAGTTTTATATTTTAAGTGTGAGAGTCATAACATGTATCACATTATCGAAAAAAAGGAACAAGTATAACGATATCAAAGGGAAAATGGACTTAAAGAGACTTGCATATGAAAAGATCAACAAGAACAAGTTTGGAGATATTGAAGAGCAAAAGGCAATAGAAATATAGACTATCAAGATGATGAACAAGATATAACGTTAATGAAATAAAAAAAGATGTGACATTATGAATTGATAAGATTAAGATTTGAAGATTTCAAATTGAACTTGAATGAAGACCCAAAGTGAATTCGAGAACGTGCTATAAAGGTGTTTATCGTGTGATTTCTATTTATTGAGTTATAGGATATCTCGTATGTGTCACACGGTTGTTAAAATCTTCAAAATCTTTGAGTATCTGATATGTCAGTTCTTGAGCCGACACATGTAAGTTTTGAGCCGTCTCAAATGTCCTTGATCTTTCTCCTTGAGTCCCTGTCTTATTGAGACGGCCCATGTTGCTCTTGAGAGGGCTCAACATTTGACTCAATTGTTGTTCAAGTCTCTGGGTGTATAGACGGCTTCTATTCATTTCTTGAGCCGGCTCAACACTTGACTCTTTTGATATGTTTAAGCTCCTGTGTGTATGAGACGGCTCATATCTTCTTGAGCCAGATCAACATATGAACGTTTGAAATTCCTGAAATTATTCTTGGCATGTTTCTTTTCAGTTTTGTGGGATTATTTCCCAACATTTTATATATTGCCTTGGTCGAATTTTATCAGTAACAATTTTGATTAACTCTTGATATTATTATCATCTCTCAAGCTCTAAAAGTTCATCATCATCATCATCAAAGTTTTCGAAACCATAGAATCGTCACCAGGCTATTCTCTTTTGGGGTTTTCGAAAGCTTTCTTTCTAATTCTTGCAAAGGATTTTCTAAACTGTTTTGAATCACTTACCTTTGCAAAATATTGATATCTCATTTTAAATTCTTTATAAATTCTTTTGAGATCAAAAGAGCTTTAAACTTGATTTTATCAAATACCTTAATAATCCGGTTTTAAATTTGTGATTGACTATTATACGAGATTTGGAGTTTGTTTGGGTTACTTGTATTGAAATTGAGTTGTAAAGATTTGATCTAAATCTGTTGAAAAGATTACCCGGTGGGGCTTGTCTATCAGTGTTGAGTTGTAAAGGTTTGATCTGAGTCAGCGGAAAAGATTATCCGGTGGAGATTTTCTATCAGTTGTAAACAGGTGGAGCTAGTTCATCAATTGCAAAGGTTTCTTCACCTTAAGAAGAGTTGAATAGTGATGTTCCTAGGGGAGACCTGCCCGGAGACTTGATACTACGGCATCAAACTTCTTTACTAATCGCCGGTGTCCTAATGAGTTTGCATTTTCTGATCTCATTTTAAGTCTATTGTTTACGTAATTTATTATTTATATTATCTTTCCGCAAATTTTTTTGTATTGAGCAATAAAGTTTTAATTGCTAGCCATTTATCCTATTCACCCCCTTTACAACACTTTTCACAATGGACGACCAAGATTACATCTAAGGAGACAAGTCCTAATTGGACTTGCACTTCATTAATAGGTAGACCCCACCCCAGAACCAACTCCCTATAAGAGCCGGCCCCAATATGGCTGCCCCTATATAAGCCCGAGCTCGACTTGGGCTCGGCTCTAGTTGGGTCGGGTCGGCCAACCCATTCGATTGAACGGGCCCAATGCCAACACCTTTAAATGCCCCCATCAAATTAATTTTGCAGGTGTGTGTTCACCACCGAAAGACCGGACCAAGAATTTGAGACGTTTGGCCTGAATTTTGGAGGCATACGCTATTTAGACTTCTCCAACTACCTCTCCGAAGATACCAAGTAGATTTATGGCACTATGTATCGGAGGTTTGGACATATGCGACCGTTGTAGCAGACTTCATCAGATTCCCTCTCATTTGTGAGGGTTTTTTGATTGTGGGGACGCTCTTCCCTACAGACGTAAGCCCCTACAGTTAATTACGTTACCGTATTGCGATAACCACTTTCTTCTTCTCCAGTAGTTCACTTCGTTTCGTGCATTATTTTGTTCATTTTGGCTGCCTGTGGATTGTATACGGAAACTAGTTTATGTCGTCACCTGTATGGCGCGGATCAGTACAAATCCGTATATTTTAGATTTCGGTTTGAACGTAGGTTATATGTTCCTATAGTTCGAAGAATATTTTTGTTTTATTTAAGGACCGTTAATCTAGTTTGACATTAAGATCAACTTAAATATATGAGCATTTGGGCTCGATTTATTTTTTACTAAGGATACGTTAGTGCTATTTGAGAATGAGATCAAGTTAGAGATATTTTCAGGATCATTAAATTTTATTAAGATCCTGTCACGCCCTGCTTCCCAGAGTACGCTAAGATAGGCACGTGACAAAGCCAACCATGCTACCTGTGGATAAGAAATATCCTTCCACAGTCACATTATGGCTGTAGAGATATCAAGAACAGTAAAGTAAACTAAACTATCTAATACATGTCCATGAGCCAGAATAAATGAGTCAAGAAATAATATAATATGCGGAAGCAAAAGATCCAATAAGTAAACACCTGGAAAGTAAAACTGGATACCAACAGGATCCTCACTGCTCGGTCTAACAGCAGCAGTACTCCTGATCAGCCTGCGACAAAGGTAGAGGATCTAGGCCATGCAAAACCCAGACGTCAGTGCGTCATAACATCAAGCAATAATATAAACAGGGGGTAGCAAGGCATGCAGGTACGAGTATGAACGGTAAACAGGTATAACAGTAATATAAAAATGACAGTGAAGGGTAAGGCACAGGTAATGTGCAGTGAGTATTCTAAACTGGTCTACTGGGTTAACTACTCTCAAGTCTTTAAAATCAATTTGATGAATCATCGATGTAACTCAATAGTATCCCGTGCGTGCCCGGGATCACGGTGAAGATTCTCGGGCTGAATCCGAGACGTACCGCTAGGCAGTAAAAGGGTAGTATGTAACGATGAGTGATGTCAGCAGTATCACCCCGGGGCTGGCCTAGCCCGTAATACTGATCAGTAAAGGTATCGAACTGTCGAGTTACAAGTCAGCTTTCATCATTGATTTCCCCATACCCCCAGGTTATGTGTTCAAGTCAGGTATTAATAAAACTGGAGCTAATGCCAACACAGGATCAAGCAGGTACAGGTTTGTCTGGATAGACAACAGGAAATGTCCGTAGGGACAACATGTCAAGGTTGTTGGTATTAGTAACAAGATCAGGTAACAGGTCAAGCTATGGTACATCAGGTCAAGTCAGGTAGTGTATATAACTCCAATCATGTCAAGAAGTGCACGGTATCAAGTCGTATCAAGTAGTAGGTGTATCAAGTCATGTTGGGGTGCACAACATGTTACGTGGGTGCTCATAATCAAACTAAAATAAGCATGGGTATACAAAACAAGTATGGGGTACTAATGGAACACTAAAAAATGGAACATTGTGATGTGGTATGCAAATAGGTACATATTAAAGCATACGGATGCACAGTTATCGATTTGGGTTAAGGTTATAGTTCCAACATTAACTAAAATACATTTTATCAAATATGGAATGTTAAAATTTATAATATTATATAATCAAGTGATCTATGGATGCAATTGTATATATAATAGGCTAAATGGATGCACACGGGTGTCCGAAAGGTTTTAAACTATTAAAATGGTATTATGGGCTATGCAACCAAGCACTATGTGATATAAATATGGACGTGGGTACCACGTATTGTAAACTAAAATGCAACATGATATGTTTCAAGTTCTAGATCTAAAATGATATAATGGAACATCGAAATGTTAAAATGGAACATATGGCATTAGATTTAATCTACAGGTTTAATATGAAGTTAAATAAGTGTAAAATAATATAAATAGTATGTAGAAAGTTTTACTTGCCTGGACGGATCATAGAACGGGAAGCATACAGCATGTTGGTGGTCGGTAAAAGTCGCTATACACGCTCGCGTGTACGTAACAGGACCAGGCAATGCAAGAGAGTAACTATGCAGGTAGGGAACGTCCACCGGGTTTCTCAGGTCGTCGGCAGCGGCACGGCTCCGGCGGGTGACCGGAAAATGGAAATAAGAAACAAGAGAACAAGAAGAGAAGGAAAATCAAGAAGAAGAAGAAAGAGAAGAAAGAAAAGATGGAGGTTGCGGCTGCTCTGGGGTTGGTGTTTGGCGAGATCGAGAGGTGAGAGAGAGAGTGGGATGAATAGGGTGGAGATAGAATTTTGGAAGTATGTGGGAGGGGGAGAGAGAGAGATCAGCGGGTGAGATAGAGAGAGAGAAGGAGAAAGGAAAGAAAGAAAAAGAAAAAGAAAGGAGAGAGGGAGTGGGGTCCACGGGCCAGATAGGGAGAGGGCTGTAGATGGTTAGGGAAAAAGATTTAAAACTTTTAAAAGATTTGTAGTGTATAATATTTCTGTTAGTTATATAAAATTTTAGCTCGTAGATTAAATTTAATAATAAAAAAATTTGGATTTTCAGGTAAATACAAATCGAGTCCAAAATACGCCCGGGTCAGATCTAAAAATTCAGATTTGGAATATGAAAAATATATGTGTCGACCAAAACTAAAATTGGATATCCGGGTAACGAAAATTCATACCCCCAAGAACGGATGCACGTACGTGCGCGTAGCCATCCAAACACGTCCGTTTCACTGAACGGGACGAGAACAAGATGCACGGATGCTACCACGGGGTTAGGGGTATCATGCAAGCCATATTATGAAATTTTAAAATATTTTCCGTGACCTAAATTGTTATATAGTAAAATGTGCGATGCCAGATGAAATGCCAATATGAAGTATACATGAAATGCACATGTCTATTTAACAAGCCAGGGTAGTCATAAATATGAATCAACAGGTTCAAGCAAGCGGGTCGGGTCGAATGCAATGTAAAATGTAAAATAGCATACGCACCCAAACATGATAAATCAATAAAATACCACAGATATATAAATACAGGAACTGGAATTGGTATAAATGAACTCGGTTGTTATATTATACCCAACTACAAAAAGAATTTCGTCCTCGAAATTCCTAGAACAAGAAAGGATAAACAATTAAGAAACTACAAGAATAGATGTGGAAACTTCTGCCGGATTTCATCTTCTCGTTCCTAAGTTGATTCTCCATGCGTGCGATTTCCTAAGAAACAAGTACAAGAGAGATAACCTTGTTCTTAAGAACCTTTTCTCTTCGATCCATAATCGACATCGGTCGCTCCTCAAAAGTCAAATCTTCTCGTACAGTCAGCTCCGAATGATCCAACATATATGTTTCATCTCGAACATACTTACGGAGTTGAGATACGTGAAACACGTTATTAACATTCGCCAAGGATTGCGGTAACGCCAATCGATACGCTACTTCTCCAACACGCTCCAAAATCTCAAAAGGTCCAACGAATCGAGGGCTAAGCTTTCCTCGACTTCCGAAACGGATCACCCCTATAGTCGGTGATATCTTCAAGAATACCAAATCACCCACGGCGAACTCTAGAGGTCTTCTCGATATATCAGCCCAACTCTTCTGTCGGTCTTGTGCTGCTTTCATATAATTCCGGATAGTATTAACCTTCCCAACATACAGGTAAACGACCCTTGCGACCATATAAAACTTCGAATGGAGCCATCAGAATAGTCGCCTGGAAGCTGTTGTTGTACGAAAACTCTACCAAGTGTAGATGATCCTCCCATGAACCCTTGAAGTCTAACATGCAAGCTCTCAACCTGTCTTCAAGAGTTTGGATCGTTCTCTCCGACTGGCCATCTGTCTGAGGATGATAAGCTATGCTAAACTTCAATCGAATCCCCAAACTTTCCTGTAAGCTCCTCCAAAATTGTGATAAGAAACGAGTGTCACGGTCGGACACGATGCTCACCGGTACTCCATGCAATCTTACAATCTCCTTCATGGACCGTTCTGCCAAAGCTTCTATTGATTGACCAACTCGAAATGGTATAAAATGAGCTGCCTTGGTCAATCGATCAACAATCACCCAAACTGCATTATTGCCTTTTTGGACTCCGCGGTAAAGCCGTCACGAAATCCATGATTATATGTTCCCACTTCCATTGAGGAATTGGAAGTGGTTGCAATAAACCAGCAATCCTTTGATGTTCAGCCTTAACTTACTGACACACCAAGCACTTCACTACAAAGTGGGCAATCTCCCTTTTCATGCCTTCCCACCAGAAATGCTGTCGTAGATCACGGTATATCTTCGTGCCTCCTGGATGTGCGGAATATGCGGAACTGTGTGCCTCCTTCATAACTTCTTCACGAATGTCTCCTTTTGGCACACACAAACGGCTACCATATCGCAACGAACAATCTTCATGAACTAACAAGTCCATTCGATGTCCTGCTTCAACCTGTTCTCGAAACTTCTGAAATTTTGGGTCCTGCAATTGCGCTGCTTTAATATTCTCGTTCAACGACGACTGTACTTGCAGCTGCATCAACTGTCCTGAAGAATGCGGTAGAACGATCTCCAACTCGAATCTCCGAAAGTCTTCCATAAGCTCCTTCTGTGCAGTCAACATCTGAATTGCTGGCAACCGACAAAGCGCATCCGGCCCAACATTAACTTTCCCCGGATGGTACTTAAGATCAAGATCGTAGTCAGCCATCAGCTCCAACCATCTACGCTGCGTCAATAAGTTCCTTCTATGTGAACCCATACTTCAGGCTTTTGTGATCGGTGAATACTCCAACCTTTTCGCCCAATAAGTAGTGTCTCCAAATCTTCAAACCGAAAAACACAGCTGCTAGCTCCAAATCATGAGTTGGGTAATTCTTCTCATGGATCTTCAACTGTCTCGATGCGTATGCTATAACCTTCCCATGCTGCATCAAAACACATCCCAATCCTTTCCCAGATGCATCGCTGTGAATCACTAATCCTCCGGATCTGTCTGGTACGGTCAAAATAGGAGCGGTTATCAATCTCTACTTCAACGCCTCAAAAGCCGACGCACACTTATCCGTCCACACAAATGGTACTTCCTTGCACGTAAACTTGGTCAAAAGCTCAGCCAAACGAACAAAACTCTCCACGAACCTTCTGTAATAGCCGGCAAGTCCAAAAAAACTTCTGATCTCTGCTACATTCTTCGGAATCGGCCAATCTCGAACTGCTGCAATTTTTTCGGGATCAACGGAGATTCCATCTCCAGATACGATATGCCCCAAAGCTTCACTTCTTCAAGCCAAAACTCACACTTGCCCATCTTCACATAAAATCTTTCTTGCCTCAATGTCTGCAGTGCGATCTTCAAGTGTTCTGCATACTCTTCAATATTCCTCGAGTAAACCAGAATGTCATCAATGAACACCACTATAAACTGGTCAAGGAATGGTGAAAAGATTCGGTTCATCAAGTCCGTGAATATCTCCGGTGCATTCGTTACTCCGAAGGGCATCACTAAATACTTGTAATGTCCATACCGAGTTCGGAACGCCGTCTTGCAAATATCTTCTGTTTTAACTTGGACCTAATGATATCCGGATCGCAAATCCAGCTTCAAGAATACCCTCACGCCACTAAGCTGCTCAAATAATTTGCCAATGCGAGGGATCGGGTACTTGTTCTTAATAGTCACCCGGTTTAATTTTCGATAATCGATGCACATTCTTTTTGTGCCATCTTTCTTCTTGACTAGAAGAACTGGAGCTCCCCAAGGTGAGCTACTGCTTCAAATCCAACCCTTCTCAAGTAATTCAGTAACCTGCTTCTTAACTTCTTCCAACTCCACTGGTGCCATTGGATAGTACGCTTTAGAGACTGGCGCTGCACCAGGAACAAGATCAATCGCGAACTCCATGTCTCGTTTTGGCGATAAACCCGGGATGTCTTCGAATACAACCATGAACTCTCGAACTACAGATGGCGCTTCCTCCTTATTAACTTCCATCGACGAAAGAACATTGTTTGTCAGCCTAGCCCTAAACTCGACTGGCCCGACAGAACTGCTTCCTACAGCAAAACAAACTCCGGATGTCCGGAAATATGGAAAATCACTTTCCTTTCCTTACAATCAATTTGAGCGTGGAAAGTGCCGAGAAAATCCATTTCCAAGACAACAACAAACAAAGGGATGCACCAGAATTGAATAATTCTAATGCAGGGAAAACATGAACAAGTAAGATACCGAGATGGCTTCATCCGAAGTCAAGATACTGAAGAGGATTAAGCACGGTAAACATAATTCAAGCTGGCGATAAAACAAGAACTGGTCAGCAATGAAACCGAGAGAAGTAAGGTAATATAACGATCATAAAACAAGGAAATGAATCAAAACTAGAATTCCAAGTTACTTAAATAGAGTACCGCATTGTAACCATGCTGCAGTTCATAGTTACAATCACATAACTCCACTCAAGTCGCCCAAATCCTAGTATCAGAATCAAGAAACAGAGAGAAACAATAGAGAACCAAAAAGATTTCAAGTCGAGATGCAAAGTGGTTTGCATATCATCAAGGCAAAGGATAAGAGAAAGATATGATTCAAGAATCACGATAACAAGGTGGCAAGACATGTTCCTAAACACGAGTATTCTGATTCGTGTATTGGGTCCAATACCCAACTACAGAAGAATCACAATCGATTAACCTATATCCTAAGTCTTTGATACCAAACAAACCATGTCACGCCCTGCTTCCCAGAGTACGCTAAGATAGGCACGTGACAAAGCCAACCATGCTACCTGTGGATAGAAAATATCCTTCCACAGTCACATTACGGCTGTAGAGATATCAAGAACAGTAAAGTAAACTAAATTATCTAATACATGTCCATGAGCCAGAATAAATGAGTCAAGAAATAATATAATATGCGGAAGCAAAAGATCCAATAAGTAAACACCTGGAAAGTAAAACTGGATACCAACAGGATCCTCACTGCTCGGTCTAACAGCAGCAGTACTCCTGATCAGCCTGCGACAAAGGTAGAGGATCTAGGCCATTCAAAACCCAGACGTCAGTGCGTCATAAAATCAAGCAATAATATAAACAGGGGGTAGCAAGGCATGCAGGTACGAGTATGAACGGTAAACAGGTATAACAGTAATATAAAAGTGACAGTGAAGGGTAAGGTACAGGTAATGTGCAGTGAGTATTCTAAGCTGCTCTACTGGGTTAACTACTCTCAAGTCTTTGAAATCAATTTGATGAATCATCGATGTAACTCAATAAAATCCCGTGCGTATCCGGGATCACGGTGAAGATTCTCGGGCTGAATCCGAGATGTGCCGCTAGGCAGTAAAAGGGTAGTATGTAACGATGAGTGATGTCAGCAGCATCATCCCGGGGCTGGCCTAGCCCGTAATACTGATTAGTAAAGGTATCGAACTATCGAGTTACAAGTCAGCTTTCATCATTGATTTCCCCATACCCCCAGGTTATGTGTTCAAATCAGGTATTAATAAAATTAGAGCTAATGCCAACACAGGATCAAGCAGGTACAGGTTTTTCTGGATAGACAACAGGAAATGTCCGTAGGGACAACATGTCAAGGTTGTTGGCATTAGTAACAAGATAAGGTAATAGGTCAAGTTATGGTACATCAGGTCAAGTCAGATAGTGTATATAACTCCAATCATGTCAAGAAGTGCACGGTATCAAGTCGTATCAAGTAGTAGGTGTATCAAGTCATGTCGGGGTGCACAACATGTCACGTGGGTGCTCATAATCAAACTAAAATAAGCATGGGTATATAAAACAAGTATGGGGTATTAATGGAATACTAAAAAATGGAACATTATGATGTGGTATGCAAATAGGTACAGATTAAAACATACATATGCACAGTTATCGATTTGGGTTAAGGTTATAGTTCCAACATTAGCTAAAATACACTTTATCAAATATGGAATGTTAAAATTTACAAATTATATAATCAAGTGATCTATGGATGCAATTGTATATATAATTATGCACACGGTTGTCTGAAAGGTTTTAAACTATTAAAATGGTATTATGGGCTATGCAACCAAGCACTATGTGATATAAATATGGACGTGGGTACCACGTATTGTAAACTAAAATGCAACATGATATGTTTCAAGTTCTAGATCTAAAATGATTTAATGGAACATCGAAATGTTAAAATGGAACATGTGGCATTAGATTTAATCTACAGGTTTAATATGTAGTTAAATAAGTGTAAAATAATATAAATAGTATGTAGAAAGTTTTACTTGCCTGGACGGATCATAGAACGGGAAGCATACAGCATGTTGGTGGTCGGTAAAAGTCGCTATACACGCTCGCGTGTACGTAACAGGACCAGGCAATGTAAGAGAGTAACCATGCAGGTAGGGAACGTCCACTGGGTTTCTCAGTTCGTCGGCAGCGGCACGGCTCCGGCGGGTGACCGGAAAACGGAAACAAGAAACAAGAGAACAAGAAGAGAAGGAAAATCAAGAAGAAGAAGAAAGAGAAGAAAGAAGAGATGGAGGTTGCGACTGCTCTGGGGTTGGTGTTTGGGAACTGAGGTGAGGGCGACGATGATGGGTTTCCGACGATCACCGGAAAAAGTACAAGATCAAGAAAGAAAAAGAGAAAAGAAGAAGGAGAAGAAAGAAGAGAAGAGAGGAAGTGGGTGATGGTGTCCAGGGGATCTGGGCCGAGGAGGTGACAAGGGGTGACGACGGCGATGGATTAGACTCCGGCAAGTGTGCAGGTGAGGCTAAGAAGTCGGGTTCTCACAAGGATCGGATCAAGGTCAGGTGTGCAGGGAAGGGCCGAGGATGATGGTGGTGGTGTTAGGAGCCGAAGTTGATGACGAGGGCGGCGACGAGGAGGTCGGCGAAGGCAAGGCGAGGTAAGGCGGAGATGGGTATAGTGGCTGGAATCTGGGGTGCAGGGGTTTACTCAGGTGAAGAAGGCGAGGAGACGAGGAGTGAGGTGAGGAAGATGAGGAGAAGGAGAAGGTGATGAAGATGGAGGTGATGGCGACGTGGTCGTCGACGGCGAGGATGACGACGACGACATAGGCAGGGTTAGGGTTGTCGTGGGTTTACGCGAGAGCTGCAGGTGTTTCTGGGTTGGTGTCGAAGTGGAGGTGGAGACGAGGGTGACGAGGTCGGGGAGATGGCAAGGCGGCGATTGGAGCGACGACGGCGACGAGGAGGAGAGCTAGGGTTTTGGGTTCACGAGGTGGAAAGCTTGCAGGGAAAATAAAAGAAAGAAGAAGGAAGAGGAGAGAGAGATGTGTATTATAATATGTATGGAAGAGAGAGAGAGAAGTAAAAAAAAGAGGGGAGAGAAAGAGAATCAGAGAGAGAGAGGAGAGAGATAGAGAAAGCGAGAGGAGAGAGAGAAAGAATCTGCGAGATGAGAGAGATAGAGTGAAGGCGAGATCGAGAGGTGAGAGAGAGAGTGGGATGAATAGGGAGGAGATAGAATTTTGGAAGTATGTGGGGGAGAGAGAGAGATCAGCGGGTGAGATAGAGAGAGAGAGAGAGAAAGAGAAAGGAAAAAAAGAAAAAGAAAAAGAAAAAGAAAGGAGAGAGGGAGTGGGGTCCACGGGCCAGATAGGGAGAGGGCTGTAGATGGTTAGGGAAAAAGATTTAAAACTTTTATAAGATTTGTAGTGTATAATATTTCTGTTAGTTATACAAAATTTTAGCTCGTAGATTAAATTTAATAATAAAATAATTTGGATTTTCAGGTAAATACAAATCCAGTCCAAAATACGCCCGGGTCAGGTCTAAAAATTCAGATTTGGAATATGAAAAATATATGTGTCGAGCAAAACTAAAATTGGATATCCAGGTAACGAAAATGCATACCCCCAAGAACGGATGCACGTACGTGCGTGTAGCCATCCAAACACGTCTGTTTCACTAAACGGGATGAGAACAAGATGCGCGGATGCTACCACGGGGTTAAGGGTATCATGCAAGCCATGTTATGAAATTTTAAAATATTTTCCGTGACCTAAATTGTTATATAGTAAAATGTTCGATGCCAGATGAAATGCCAATATGCAGTATACATGAAATGCACATGTCTATTTAACAAGCCGGGGTAGTCATAAATATGAATCAACAGGTTCAAGCAAGCGGGTCGGGTCGAATGCAATGTAAAATGTAAAATACCATACGCACCCAAAAATGATAAATCAATAAAATACCACAGATATATAAATACGGGAACTGGAATTGGTATAAATGAACTCGGTTGTTACAGATCCAACAACAGAGCATTTAGGCTCAGCTGCAAGAAACTTCAGAGACTTAGCCAATTTGGGCTTGGTCTGCTCAGTCTTTCCTTCTTTACCCTTTTCTTGTTCAAAAGTGCTAAGCATTTATTTGGGTTCTGTTTGTTCAACCCTTTTCCTTTTATACAAAAGTGCTAAGCACTTATTCAGAGCTCTGGCGCTCACGTGGAAAGAATGTGAGGTGTACAGGAATGGGTGTCGCCAATTGGTGCTAACACTTAGTCATTTTAACTAAGTATATATTATAGTGCTGAGCACTTGGTATAGCGCTCACATGGGAAGCACGTGAGGCATTCAACCCTTTTTTGTGGCACACGTGTATTTCACATGATTGCTTTATTTTTTTCGGGTGGTGGGTTGCTTTGTTTCGGTGGCTGCCCAATTAGTGCAAATGAGCTTTTTTGTTTTTGAGCACTTACATGGGAAATACGTGAGGCGTCAATTTCTTTTCTTTCAGAGATATAATCTCTGTTAATGACATTTTGGCCATTAATGATCACCCAGATCTCAACTTTGAAGATCTGAGATCAGTTTATTTAAGAACTAAGTTCCCCCCTTTTTATAAGAACTAAGTTCTTTACGTAGGGTTAAACCCTATTTTTAGAGAAATTAAATTCCGTAGAACATAAGTTCTTTTTTCTTTCTCTTTCTTCAAAACCCAGTTCTTTTCTCCTAGATTTTGAGTTTGAAGAACAGAATCTCTCCGATGAGAATTAAATTCGCAACTTGTTGGGTGATTTTCCTTACAAATCTCAAATCAGAGGAAGAACTTAGTTCTTATATAAAGGGTTAAACCTTGTTTCCATTTATACTATGCAAAGGAGATATTTTGATCTCTTTTTTTCTTTTCCTAGAGTTTGAAAGAACAAGTAGATCTTCGTTGAAGGAGAATTGAATTCTCAGTTGCAGCTTCTATCTTTTTTGTTGGCAGAAGCTTAGGAGGGTTCTCTCTCCTTGAGACTTGGAGTCTCGAGTCCTTTATCTAGTAAAGGCAAATTGTTAATTAGTTTTAATAAAATCTCTCATTGAGAGATTCCAATTGATTTAATTGGTCTAAAAATTGTTCGGGGGATTTTATCCGCCGTTGGATTTTTGATCCAGTGATTTTTGTTTCATAGAATATTTTTTTCTTGTTTTAAACAAGATTGGAGAAATATTTTCCCACATACAGAATTTTATTATGTTAAACGGTGAATTTTTAATCATCATTGGATTCTTAATCCAAGGGTGCTCGGTTTAACAGAGCACAATTTTTCTTTGTTTAGAAAGATATAGGAGATATTTTCCCATCTCATTGGATCTTTGATCCAACAACTTTCTGTTTAACAGAAAATATCATTCTCATTTAAAAAGATTAGGGAGATATTTTCCCTTAATAGAATCTTATTCTATATTTGGTGATTTTTAATCATCCTTTGATCTTTGATCCAACAGTTCTCTGTTAACAGAGAATATCTATCTCTTTTAGCATTAACAAAGGTGATATTTTCCCAAGAATAGAATTTAATTCTATCTAGGGAGGCACTCTCACGTGTTTAACACATGACCACTATGTGGGTGTTTAGCCTATTTTATTTAGCACCCATATGCTTTCCACATGGGTGCTCACGTGTTCAACACGTGAGGTTAATTTGGCATTCAACCATCTACTCTTAGTACTTATATGCTTTGCATACCAAATAAAATTTAATTCTATCTATAGAGTTTAACTCTATCTGAAGCTAATTCTTCAAAAGGGTGTTCTCACGTGTTTAACACGTGATCCCAATATGGGTTTTTAATCTGTTTATTTAGCGCTTATATTCTTTTCATATAGGCGCTCACTTGTTTAACACGTGAGGCCTATTTAGCCTTTAGTTATTTGGTTGCAGCGCTTATATGCTTTGCATATAAGCGCTCACGTGTTTAACACGTGAGGCCTATTTAGCCTTTAGTTGTTTGATTGCAGCGCTTATATGCTTTGCATATAAGAGCTCACGTGTTTAACACATGAGGTCTATTTAACCTTTAGTTGTTTGATTGTAGCGCTTATATGCTTTGTATATAAGTGCTCACGTGTTTAACACGTGAGGCTTAAGTCGTGGGGAATTATCTCCTCTTTTCTCTCCCTATTTATAAGGGAACAAATACCCCCAGCGTTGCTCTTACGTGGTTTGCACGTGAATGCAACGCTGACCTTCTTTACCACCGTTGGATTGCTTAGGGCAATGGGAAGTTGAACCGCTTCCATCACATTTTATAAATGGGGCCTTTGGCCCTTGAGATGAGTACTGTTTTTTTTGTCTTCTTTCTTAAGTTTCTTTCTTCCTTGAGAATTTAATTCTCATTTCAGAGTTTAGATCTCTGCCCACAGAACTCCTTCTGATCAGAGTTTAACTCTGCAAAAGTTTTTGGTAAGGATTATGAACAGAGCTTAGCTCTTAAAAGACCTTTTTTTATATTGTTTTGGATTTTTAATCTGTTAACAGAGCTTGGCTCTTTTTTTGAAATAATCTCTTAGAGATCTTAGAAAAGAATTTTTTTAGTAGACCGTGGGTCTTAATTCAATGAGCATTTTTGAGAATCATTGGTTCTTTTCTTAGGGTTTACCCTATCGTTGGTCCTAATCTTTGAGGGTCTTTGGAATTTAATTCCATTATATTTCCCATCCGTTTCCCAACATGGGGATTTCTGGGATTTAATCCCATCATTGGAGGAATTTAATTCCATTTTGTCTTACAGAGCTTAGCTCTGAATTTTTTTTGGAACTTTGGTAAGTTTATTTCCCTTCTTGTTCTTGAGTATTTCTCTTTTTAGGGTTTGAATACTCTCTTTATAGATTTTAATCTGTTGTTATTTTTAATAGAACCTGCTTTTCGGGGATATTGGGAGTTTTTAATTCTAATGTTCATTTAATGAGAATCCTTTTATATTCTAATGATGGGCATTTTGTCTCATCATTGACGAGCCGCTATTTTGATTTCGTGGGGTCCGTTAGTTTTTTAGTTAGTAATCCCATAAGACCAACCCATACTTTTTGTTGACTTTTTTTGTTCCCCTTTTTTTAGGTACAATGGCCTCACTTCCCTACTTCCCTTATACATGCTCAGAGGTTGCTTTCCCACAGTCGTCGTCAGTCGAAGAAGTGATGGCTATGATTAAGAATCATGATAAGGAAAGAAATAGCCTTCTGCTATGGGGCATCTGGTATGGTCACATTATAAGGGGTCGTCGCAGTTTTATGTGTGGAGTACCAATGGAACTTATTCGTTCGATTCAGCTTACGGAGCGTCCGTGTACTGCTTATGCAGTGAAGGCGGTTAATTAGACTCCCGAAGGGAAGCTTGAACCATCAACGACAGGGATACCCAATCAGCCCTCAGTGGCTATTGATACTCTAGGACGCCAAATATGCCAAGGCGAAGCTCGACCATGGGGGCAGGTCTACAAGATAGGTGTCATGCCCCGCTTCCCAGTGTAAGGGCAGAGGACGCGACGAGGCCGTTACGTATATACTCAGAAGTACATACGCTAAGCGTATCTAAATAATATAAAAGTAAATGCACAAGAGACAAGATATAATAAAACAACAACTTTATTTATTCACATTCTTTTGTACAATGCATGGAAATGTAAATACAACTGAAATGAAGCAATGCCTAAACAATGGCATAACAGAAAAGGAAAGGTACTAAAATAAAGTGTACAATGAACTAAAGCTCCGGGTCTTCAATGAAGTGGTCCAAGTCTTCACTAGTGGGCTTGATCTCCAGAGTGTCCAGATCACCTGACGGCATTTAAAGAAGAAAGAAAAAGAATGTCCTCAGCGAATAAATCGCTTTGTAAGTCCCAAAGATAAGGGAGAAATAGAATAGACAGAAAAAGAGGTATCTTTTAAAGTTGTATTATATTGTTTTAGTGTTAACGTTGTTGTTTGTAGCTTAGTATAGAAGAATGCCAGTGTATACGAAAGGAGTCTCTATATGCTAGAGACTAGGGCAAACTGAAAGTACGAGGCTCCGTTAGAAAGCCCGGAACAACGGCACACTGAATATAGGTTAGGTGTCTTAATCTTGCAGTCTCGTGCCACTTCTAACACCTTCCGTACCAATCTACCTCTTAAACCCCGCTAAATATTGTTTATATAGTTGTATTGTAACATGTACTGTCTTGTAATATAGATTGTATAATTGGATGACTTGCCGAAACCATGATATCAGTAAATGGATGTAACTGGAGAATCATGTAAATGGATGTAACTGGAGTATCATGTAAATGGAAGTATATCCATGGTTCGGTTCGGTCAATATAGATTGAAAAGTTTGAACAGATTGAATATATGAATTCATGTTGAATTTTAATATTATAGATTGTAAATTGTAGATTGTACTTGAATCATAATCAAGTCAGTTTATTAGAAAAGTAAATTGAAGTCCTTATGGTTTTGATGTTATCGGTAACCGCTACACATGGGCGGCAGAATTTTTGTCTCTTTCAAAGACGATTACCGTATTGATAACACCGTTGTTAAGTTGTCTACCTTAGATAGGCAAGCACCCACTTCTCCGGCTCCCTGAGGCTTAAGAGACTGGTCCCGCTTAAACCTATATTTACTAGGGTCTTTAGGGTAATTTATAGAACTTGAGGGGTTTTATGTAAAAATACTTTTGTATAACTTTCAAAATACTCCCCAAGTTTTTAATTATCATCTTTAAAGTTGTAATCAATGTAGATTTTATATATGTGATGTTTCTAGTGAAATTAACCTAATTTCATAATATAAGGTATTAAATTGTAATATTCAACTTTGTATGGAATTCATGGTATTTTAATGTAAATTGATTCTTTGATTTGGAAAAGTTGGAATATTTATATTATAACAAAAATAGATATTTTGATATTATATATATATATATATATTTATAAAAATAAATTTTAATATATATTATAATTCTAGAAATCTCATTTTCTTAAGATTTTCGTATTTTTAAATCTTCGAGACCGAATGCTCCTTGCGGAGGTCTGAATCTCGCACTACTAAACCCGAGAATGTGCGATAATCTGCACCATCCCGAACGGGTTCTCCAAATGGGTTGTAGCAGCGCTTTGCAAAGATTTGTAAAATACTTAATCTTTTAGAAAACGGTTTTTTGATAATAAGTGGTATTTATTTGAAAGGTTTCGTTTTCCCGTATTCTAGGTACTTGAAAGTATTGTGCTATGTTTCATATGAGTATTGTGAGGAGATAGGTCATTACCTCGTGATCTACTTAAAGGTATAGAAAGTTTGTGATGTTTAAATGTCGAAATAAATACAAGGTATTTTAATGAAAAAGTTCGGTAAAAGTTACAAATTGAAATAGATTGTCATGAAACTTGTTAAACATGTTTATTAATGTTTAATGGTCAACATGTAAGAGTTTTTTGTGATTGTATTTAAGAAAATGTTGGATTTAGAGAAAGAACCGAATCGGAAATCAGATTTGTTCCGATTTCGTCGGGTTTTAGAATTTCGTACTTTTAGAAAAGATTGGAGAAGGGGGAAGTGGGTCTTATAGGTTTACCTTAAAGAGGAGTGGGAGAGGGATCGGAAGGAGGTGTCGGTGCGTCGTTTCGTCGCCGGGAGCTCCTAAGGTTGTCGTCGGAAAATCGCCGAAGCTTCGCCCTTTTGCTAACTTAAATTGCACACAATTTTACGAGAGTTTTCTTGAGAGTTTTGGTCAGAATTTTGGAGTGAGGGGTTAGTGTTTGGGGGTTGTATATATAGGGTTAGGCTAGGGTTTAGGGTAGGTGAAAGGTTAAAATAAAAAATGTAATAAAATGTATTAAAAATGTATTAAAAGTGGAGTAATTGTGGTTTTAAAAGAGCTCTGGAAATGGGCTGAGGAAATAAATTATACAGGTGTATAGGGAATGTGTAAAGACACATTTTTCATGTTGGGGCCGTCACCGGAATCGGCCGACTCGGCCTCGACTCGGCCGTGACTCGGCCACCGGCCGAGTCGGTCGATCCGCCGGCCGAGTTGGCCGATTTCCGGCCAAGTCAGGCGGCCGGAAACCCCCCCGATGGTTCATCTAATCTCTGGTGCTGTTACTTTTCAGGGTGTAGTAGGGTTTTTGTGAGATATGCACGTGTAAACTGTTGGTATTCTAAAAATCCAAAATAAAACAATATTAAAAATAATGTGGGGTATGCGATTTGAACTCTGGTGGCTTGGTCCAGCAGTGCAAGGTATTACCAATGAGCTACAAGCTCCTTCTTACAATTAATTAGCAAAACAAATATTTAACTTGTGCTCAGGTAAAAGTACCCCTTTCTTTAAATTTTGAAAAATTTGCACAGAAAATTGTACAGGAAATTTGGGGTTGTTACAATAGACGTTATCCCGCGACATCCAGTAGGCTACCTTCCTTAGGCCTGATATATTCTCTCCTCCCAGCACTCATGGTTGCACAAAGTTGGATTGTACCAAGCGGTGTATGTGTTATTGTTCTATTATCATGCTCCCCACGTTTGGTGAGTTAAGGCCTTTTTAAACCAATGGAATATTCCAATGCATACGTTCCTACTGGGGGACCGCGAAGTTTCCATTTCACTGGAGGAATTTCGAGAAATTTTCGGATTGTCGATTAGGGGAGAACATTACGAGGAGTCACTACCCCTTGACGAGTACGTTTTTGCTATGGTGCCTGCTATGCATGAAGGCTTGACAACTGAGAATACTGTTCAGCATAAACATCGAAGTTTAATCAAGGTCTTAGGCATTTTGAGAGCCTGTTCGTGGCATCAGAAAGGCAAGGTGTTAGTTTTGACGATTTCATCGCTCGCTTCCTTCGTAATGATGTTCTATCCAAGAAAGCTCCGAAATTTGCGAAGGTCGAGGATCCCTTCGGATTTGGCCTGGACAAACTGTCGGCTAAAGAAGTAGATCTGCCATAATTTTACATTCCAAGTTCGTCCACCATGGCTTTTGATGAGATTGATACTCCTGGTATGATCGAGGAGACATTCTTTGTAGGCTTCATCAGTCATTGGCTTAGCTGATTTGCCATGCCGATGCACCGACGCTTTATGAGAGTCTCCGTCTTCTATCCCGCACACCGCATAGTCGAAGGAGCACGATTGGCTATTGGCACTGCAAGGTTATCACACCTGTATCATGGTTTGAGTACCGCAACCAACACTTCAAACCTAGGTGCAGACATCGTGAACTTCTCCCTCCATTACTTCACGTCCTGGATTGAGATGCACGTGTTAGGCGCATTTGCTGTGTACCGGCGGCCTGATTTCTATGAGTCTTATACTTTCCCACGAGTCATGAGATTGGTTGATGCTTCCGCTCCTGATCCGACTCAGTTAAGGGCTTTGCGCGTGCTACTTAACCCATATTCAAATAAAGGTGGCATGGTTTTGAATGATCGGGTCCTTTGTACGCCAGCGGGGCCTATTCAACAGTTATTTGATTTGTTGAAGAACGGAGCACCGGCTTTGAAACACAAGGTGATCATGCATTTGTATTCAATCGGGCCGGGGTACATAGTGTTCCAATTAAACGATACTGCTCTCTTCATGCAGTATAATCTGCATCGCTTTGCCCAACTGTTGGGTTATAACCAAGGTGTACCCCTCGAAGCTTTCTTGGTTAAGCCTACTCCCTCACTAGAGACTGCCCACGATGCTATTCATCACTTTATGTGGCCGAACACCGGTTCTCTCTTCATGATCCTTGAGCCCGATTACATTCCAAGGCCTGTTGAACCGTTCAAGGGATGTTATCTTCACCGGGTCAGTCCCATCATTATAGAGGAAAGACGAGTGCTTTTTGAATGTAAGGCCTCTGCGCCTGCTCAAGCTGTCAACGTTCCGCTGTGACCACGGTCGGTCGTTTACCCATCTATGAGTGACAGTGCTTCAGTGATTATTCCGAAAGCTTCTCGAACAGAATCGGCCCCCCTGTATTGTTGGTATGCCCATTTGCATTGGAGTCGATTCAGGGACTTCTGATAATGCACAAGCTACGGCGCCATCAAAGTCAGATCTCGAAGATGAAATTGGGCAACGCCGTGCAAAGGTGCATAAGGGGAGGAAGCGTCCTTCTACGAGTGCTACGCTTCCGTCTGCGTGTGCTAGCTTGGGCCCTAAAAGGAGGAAGAAATCGGTCGTACGTTTAATCGATACCTTGCTCGGGCCTGAGCCTCTCACTTTTGATGAACTTATGTCTGCACACGAACCAGATGATGGTTTTCTTTTTCCTGGTACATCTGCCGAGGAGGCCGCTCAGCTGGCCGAAGCCCTAAAGTGATCACAGGATGAGACTGAAAACGTGCGCCCTAAGAAGGGAGGCTTTCCCCCGTTGATTTTCGTGATGTTGATCCAGCTCTTGCTATGTTACCAGTAGTTCCTTTAATGCCGGATGAAGAAAGGGATCTCAAACAGCCGATATCGGCTGCTTCTGAAGACGAAACTGCTCTGAAAGTGGGTAGAGCTCTATCTTCGATCGAAGCCCGCCGAGCATGGTTAACAAGAAAATAGCAGTGGCTCGAAAAGGTTATACTTCAGGCTTCCTGGTGTATCGTTATGTACCTTCTACATCTTTCTCAGTAAATGATTTATATTGCTTTCATATCGTATTCGTCTTTACATATTTTTCTTCGTATGGCCTTCCACGGCGGGTGCAGTTTCGAGCCAAAATCGTGCTTTAGAGACTCCGGTGGTGACTTTTATTCCTTCAGCGGAGGTTACCGGACCAGCTATAGAATCTGTAACTATTACCAGTGGCACACCGAAGGATGTAGAGGACATTCTTGAGGCTGATGTCCCTTTGGTCCAGAATGGACAAAGTATTGAAGGTAATCTTATATACTCCTTTCTGTTTAATAATCATTCAATATGTCTGATCCTTTCTTTCTCCCAGAATTGCAGGAGTTGGCGTCCTCTATTGTGGATCGTTCTCCGGAGGAAACTTTTTTACGTTTACTTACAATGGCGGCCCCGCACGTGATACCCCCCTCCCCCCCGCATCCTCCTTTCTTCCAGCCTTGGTTAGTAGTCCCTTGCCTTCCGTATTATATTTCCATAACGGTACCGACGTGCCGTTTTCTTTGAACCACAGTCCTACAGTCTGATGACGAAGTTGAGGTTCTTAATAGGCCTAGGGATTTCGCAGATTTGCCTTCTGTGACCCTGGGTAAGTGACACTTTGGTCTTGGTATTCTTTTACTTATTCCTCGTTCGGAAAGGCGACTAACCATACATGTTTCTTCGCAGTTTTTCCGACCCTGACTCCATTTGAGTCCCATATTGACATGCCGCTGGGCCCTTATGCCAGATGTATGTCTGAAAGGATGGCGAAACAAAGTATACATCCATTGGCCACTTTTATCAAAGATCTTCGCGCCGGCACTTCCATCATAGCAGAGGAATTTGCTGTCGAAGCTAATGCTTATTTGTCTGTCCTTGCTACCTACCATGACGAGGCACTGGTGCGTATTTGGGTTGAGTAATGCCGTCAAGTGGAGGTTTCTTTACATGGAGTTGAATGCATATGTCTTCCTTCTGATATCTTATCTGTAAAGGCCAATTTGCATGAATGGATTGATCGGTGTGCGATCAACCTCCAATCTTATGAGAAAAGGCTCAAACGGAAATTTTCGGAGAGGGAGCTAGCCTCGAAGGCCTTAGGGGAACTTCAAGCCCAGCTCACAACCAAGACTATGGGCCTATGAAATTTGGCGAGTTCTTTAAGAGGCAATTACGGAGATAGTGGCTCTCGATAAAGCTGTCACTTTTGCGCATGAAATGGTTGAGACTCACAAGACTGCTGAGAAATAGCTTGAGCATCGGTTTTCTTTATATCAACAACAACAAACACAGGCAGGGGCTCAGCTTGCGGCGCTGCTAGAGCTTGAGGCAGAGGTTCGGTGGAAAAATGATGATCTAGCTGGCTTATTGAACCGTCCACCGTCTTAAATTTTTTGTTGCAGTATTTTTCCATTTTTTTGTATTCATTTTGGTTTATGAATAAAAGACATATTTTCTTTCATGCTTGCACCTCTCTATCTTTTTGATGTCTTGATTTGGCGCTAATTAGTTTATTTACTCGTTTCGGAGCTTGTATTTTATTCACTCGTTTCATATTCTCTAGTTTATTTGCTCATTTTAGAGTTTATAGTTTATTTGCTCATTTCAGAGTCTCTAGTTTTTGTACTCATTTCGGAGTTTGTAGTTTATTCGCTCATTTCGGAGTCTCTAGTTTATGTACTCATTTCGGAGTGTGTAGTTTATTCACTCATTTCGGAGTCTCTAGTTTACATACTCATTTCGGAGTGTAATTGGTTTACCTCCCTTGGGTTTACAGGCAAACTTGTCCTAACGTTGTATGTAGAAAACCCCCATCCTTTTATGACAAGGGCCCGTTAGGTTTTAGTCCGTGGTACCGTCGCGTTGGCTGATGTATTTCCCGATATGCAGTCTTTAAGTTGTTGTTCGAGTAGCCCCGCGACTGTCATGTCTCTGATCCCTTCTGAGGCTGGACAAGACGTCTTCAAGTAATCTTTTTAGGTCATATTACCGTTGGAAGAACAAACGTTAGGTATTTTCCATGACTCTTTTTACTTGAGGTTAGCTTAATTTGAAGCCCCGATGAGTTATAACCGCACCCTTCTGGAGTGGGATGATCTCCAACGGTCATTAGGCTTTGTATGTATTACTGTCAAGACCCGAAGTTAGGAATATATTGTCAATTCATTTTTGCTTTGATGATGTCACGCAGATTCTTTACTGAAGTAGGGTAGACATCCATATGACCTCTACGCTGTATGTATTGCCGTCGAGGTCCGGAGCTAGGGATATGCCATTGCTATAATTTTCATTTGATAGTTGCGTCCGCATCCTGCTGATGTGAGGGGGAACGCCGGGATAGGCTCTAGGTTGTATATGAACAATCAAGACTTGGAGTTAGGATTTTGCCATTACTCCATTTTTGTTTTGACCCTTAGGTCACTTGTTTTTTTTATGACGACGTTGCGTTTGCATCCTGCTGGAATGAGAAGATACGTCCGGGTAGTCTCTAAGTTGTATATGTACTGTCAACACTTGGAGCTCCTTTTGACGAAACGCGGTGGGAAAATATGGTTCGCTTTCTTTCATTTGTGCCCATGGATCGTATACAAGAGTCATTATGAACATACTTGCAGAGCAGAAAAGTTTCATTTTCATTCATTTTTTTTGTTTCCTTCCGCGATGCTCTATCTTTTCAGCTTTCATGTCGCCAAAGTTGTGATTGCCAAATCATTTCGGCTATTTATCGCAGTGTCCAATCATTTCGGCTTTTTTTAAATTTTTTTATCTGAAATCTGATACCAATCTTACCATCAGCATCGGTACCACTTGAATATTGCCAAGAGCGAATCATCATTTTCCGTGAGAGAACTTGAAATTTGATACCTATTTAGGCATCAACATCGCTACAATTAGGATATTGCCACGAGCGAATCATCATTTGCCTTTGTCGATTTGAACAAAGATGGCTTAGCAAACAGGGTTATGGTCCTGTCGACTGAGGCTTTTTGACTTTATGAGCCGTAAGGGTCTTAAAAAGGTATTTCTCCCTACGAGTCGAGAGGATTTGTAGGTGCATTTTCTCCTTAGGATTCATGAGGATTCCTAAGTGTGTTTTTTTATAAGTCGTAAAGATCTTACAAGTGTGTTTTCTCCTTATAAGTCGAGAGGACTGATTGTTTGATATTTTAGAGTTGTAGTTAACCGCAATCAATAACGGTGTCGCGTGTATCTAGACCGAGATGAGTACGGGTTGTCCTCTAGGAAACGTTGAATATTTTATTCTTACTTTAGGCATGTTGAGAAAGAAAGGAGGAAGAATAAAGAATGGTGAAGAATGGTTGTAGAATCTAGATCTACGTTAAACACGGATGCAAAATATAGATCTAGATTAACTACGGAGGTAAGTTTAATATTAAAAGGGTGCTTGTAGGGTTCATTGGGATTTAGTAGTTATTGATGATTAATTAAAGATTACTCTTTTTATCCTTTAATAGATTTAAAACTAGAACGACAGTGATGCATGTAGATTAGGGTTTCTGGAGGGACAAGGGTTCCTACTTTTAACCCCTATCTCGACATGGAATTCCGTTAATGTCTAGCCTTTACCAAAATAATCGTTAATCTAATCTCTAATCACGGTCGAGACCAGCAATGAATTGGTAGCGCGTCCAATTAGGATGTTAACTATTCTTTTGATAAAGTTTATAAACTTTATAGGAATTAAAAAGAGTTTAAGGATCTTCATCATCCATTAACCTACCCTAATCCCACAAACCTTAACAAGCGAAGAATTACTCGCGCATTTTAGGAGAAGAAGAGATGGAGAGAGAAATCATATTAAAAACTACAAAGAGATAGAATAAGAAAACTACTATATTTTTTAATCAACAAAAATCATTTACACTTTGTTCCCTTAGAAAATGATTACAAAATGCCAGTTTGCTTCTCGATCTCTTCTACAGAGGTAGATGAACAGTTGATGATCAGCCTGGATGTGTGAGCCTGTTGTGGAATTCGTGATCTCTTCAGCTTGATAAATTTTCCAAGAGGCTCTCGGTCCTTATTTATAGTCACAGAGCCAGAACCCTAGTTTTCTAATATGGAAACTAGTCGTTAGGATCCCAACTAACAAAATCCCATATCTCAACTCCTCAAATCCGCGACGGAACCGCGGCCAATAGGTGGGTTTGGCCGCGGTTCCGCGGCCTTATAGGGAGATCACTTGATTTGTTTTTCTGGAGCTTTATCTTGATGACACGTGGTGTTCTTTTGAATCTCTGGAAACTGAAAATCTTTTCTTCGTCACTGCCAGAATTGATTTCTTTAGTTTACTTAATTAGGCAGATTTGTTTTACCAACTTTGATTTCCTTGATTTCAGCCCTAAAAATTCTGCACAATAACTCAACAAATAGTATTAGTAGAGTTTGTTTTATTGAGATATTAACTTAACCATTAAGAATTGATCAAAGGTATTTAATAAGGTAAGCATATTTAAATGGGCCAAATGTTACATGGATATTATATACTTACTTTTTCCTACCAAATGTTAATTATAATATATAAACACATGAAAATAGTATTTTTACAGATAAACCCTCATATGTATCATATATTATAATAAACACCTTTTATTATATAGAAATAGTAGGAAAAATGTCATATTAAATGTGCAGTTTTACCAACTGAACAAATACCCCCAAACTTATCTTTGATTGTCCCGAGCAAACTAGTTTATTCAAGAGAAAAAAAAGAAAGGAGAAAGCTAAGCACACTTTCGTAGGCAACACAATTGCACTGAGCGCGTGCAACAAGCCGTTAAACCCTTAGGTGTCCCTAGTAGGAGGAGTGTTGTCTCCTGAGGGTTTTCAGCGGATTACACCCACAAAATCCTATAATAAAAGAGAGATGGTGAAAGTTACATATAAAGATAAGAACTATAAAATAAAGAACTTGAAAATAAGTGTTTTCAACTACACCAGTTTTTCAGTTGCTATGAGCCCTATCTTAATGGTCTTGAAAAAATGTTAGAAATCACATCATCCCTCAATAAAACATCGCCTTTAGTTTTCCTCCCTATCTTTCCTCCAAACATTGATCATATACTCCTACGTGTGTGAACTGGACATCCCTATACTCTGAGAATTCAATTCAAGTAATCATACTCTTGTCCATCTACCTTAGTACTTTTTAATCGATATTTATATAGAATATGTTCACACATTTTTCATGCGACCGTTAATACTTCTTGAGGTACTAACCGACCGATTACTCCAGTGCTTGCTAATTAGGTGCTTTTTCTCGTCTTGCAACACCTAAGGCTTAGCAGTGGCTCCCAAACCAGTTGGTCTAAGGCACTAGGTGATAAAGCACCCTCGCTATATTTTTTATTGCTGCCTCGGTGATAACAAAACCAGTGTTCATTTTTCTTTTCACCATTTTATCTTTTATTCTCCACTTTTATTTTCTTCATACTTTGGTTTTTAGACAAAAGCATATCAAGGTATGCTCTACTATCCCGAGTTTCAAGATGTGTGTAAGTGCGTATAGTAGGGTATCAACGTTCAAATGTTTGGCTTCCAGAATAGGAACTATTTTTTAGGCTTATTTTTATCCTTAGATTAGTAATTTCCTTCATCTTACTAACCCTTGGGACAACAGCTCATAACTACTTATTACTAGTTTCATTTAAGAAAACATCTAATTTTCTTGTTTTTCTTAAACTATTCCTATCTTTTAAATATAATTTTTCACTTTCTACTCTTTTGTTATATAAAAAACAAAAAATTTTGAATGCCCAGTGTCAAATATAATTCAGTGAATACCAACCTCCCTCCAAACCACTTTTCAGCAGTGTCCTCACTGATGTTGTCTTTTGAGAGTATGGACCTGTATAGTTGGGGAGAGACAAAAGGGGTAAAATAATAGTTAAATGAAAACTATCCCCAAACTTGTTCTTTGGCACGCATAGATATTCAGTTAAGTCCTTTTCACTCACCTCCATTCTTAAAACGAGAAAATGTTGCCGAAATATGGAGGTGAGGCGGAGGAATTTAGTTATGATAAAGTGGCTCCTGTAAAAACAGGAGCTCCTCCGCTGGGTCAGCAGAGAAATATGGTTTTAATCTATGCCCATTTACTTTAAAAATTGAACCGTTTTTCAAATTTTCAACTTCTACTGCCCCGTGCGGGTGTACATACCGCACCACAAAAGGTCCTTTCCAACGAGATTTAAGCTTACCCGGATGAAGATGGAGACGGGAATCGTAAAGAAGGACTTGTTGCCCTGATGTGAAAGTTTTTCTGAAAAGGTTTTTATCGTGAAACACTTTAGTCCGGTTCTTTACTATCACCGCATTATCGTAAGCTTCATCACGGAGTTCGCTTAGCTCATTCAATTGCAGCTTCCGATAGCTGCATGCTTGATCAAAATCGGAGTTAAGCTTTTTAATAGCCCACATTGCTTTATATTCGATCTCGACAGGAAGGTGGCATACCTTCCCAAACACAAGGCGGTAAGGAGACATACCAAGATCGGTCTTATAAGCGGTGTGAAATGCCCAAAGAGCATCCGTTAATTTGGTTGACCAATCTTTGCGGTTTTTAGAAACCGTCTTCTCCAAAATTTGTTTGATTTGCCAATTTGAGATCTCAGCCTGCCCGCTTGTTTGGGGATGACAGGGCGTAGAAAGTTTGTGAGTGATTGAATATTTCCGCATCAAGGCCTTGAAAGACCGATTACAGAAATGTGTCCCGTTGTCGCTAATTATGGCGCGAGGGTGTCCGAATAGCGAAAAGATATTTTCTCTAAGGAACTTAATGACAACTTTGTTGTCATTAGTGCGACACGGTATTGCTTCCACCTATTTCGAGACATAATCAACCCCTAACAAGATATATAAATTCCCAAAAGAGTTGGGAAAATGGCCCATAAAATCAATACCCCAAATATCGAATATTTCCACAACCAATATAGGTTGGAGCGGCATCTCGTTTCTTCGTGAAATCCGACCCAAATGCTGACACCGCGGACAAGTTTTGCAATGATCATATGCATCTTTAAATAATGTTGGCCAATAAAAACTATATTGCAAAACTTTCTCCGCCGTTTTTCGAAGACCAAAATGACCGCCGCATGCTTGATCATGACAAAATGATAACACACTCTTGAATTCATCGTTAGGGACACACCTGCGAATGATTTGATCGGAACAATACTTAAACAGATAAGGTTCATCCCAGTAAAAGTATTTTATGTGGGATAGAAATCGAAGTTTGTCTTGTTTCGACCAATTGCTAGGAATAAGTCCCGTCGCTAGATAATTCACAATATCCACGAACCAAGACTCGTAGGATACAGTCAAGAGATGTTCGTCAGGAAATGAGTCATTTATCGGCACTGTCAAAGTTGGTGAAGAAGTGATGCATGAAAGATGGTCGGCTACAACGTTTTCACATCCACTCTTGTCTCGGATGAAAAGATCAAATTCTTGTAACAATAGGATCAGCCTGGCCTTAGCATCCTTCTTCGATAAAAGGTGTCGTAGGGCAGAGTGATCAGTGTAAACCACTATTGGTAAGCCAATCAAGTAGGGCCTGAATTTTTATAATGCAAATACAACTGCCAAGAGTTCTTTCTCGGTAGTTGTGTAATTTATTTGTGCATCATTCAAGGTCCTACTTGTATAGTAAATTACATGTGGCATCTTATCAATATGCTGTCCTAAAACCGCACCAATAGCAAAATCTGATGCATCACACTAAGCTTGAACGGGTGGTTCCAATCCGGAGATGATAGAAGGGGGGCTGTAGTGAGCGATCCTTTAAGCGATTCAAAAGAAGTCTCACAATCCGAATCGAAGTGAAATGTAGTATCCTTGGCCAATAGAAGAGTTAAGGGTCTAACAATTTTGCTAAAGTCCTTAATAAATCTCCTATAAAATCCTGCATGACTAAGGAAGGACCGTATATCTTTGACGCCTTTGGGACGAGGGAGGTTATGGATGACGTCAATTTTAGCTCTGTCAACCTCAATGCCTTTTCGTGAAATTATATGTTGAAGGACAATACCTTCTTGGAACATAAAATGGCATTTTTTCCAATTCAAAGTTAAGTTCTTATCCTTACAGCGGGTAAGAACCGCGTCTAGATTACGTAGGCAGTCCTCAAAGGAGTCCCCAAAAATGGAGAAATCGTCCATAAAAATTTCCAGAAAATTCTCAACCATGTCTGAGAATATCCCCATCATACACCGCTGAAATATAGCGAGAGCGTTGCAAAATCCAAAGGGCATGCGTCTATAAGCAAAAGTACCGAAAGGATAAGTAAATGTGGTTTTATCTTGATCCATTTCGGCGATGGGGAACTGGTTATAGCCAGAGTATCCATCCAAGAAACAATAATATTCATGTCCAGCTAATCGTTCTAACATCTGGTCAATGAAAAGTAGAGGGAAGTGATCTTTCCTCGTCGCGGCATTGAGTTTTCTGTAATCAATACATACGCGTCACCCAGTTTGGGTGCGTGTTTGGATCAACTCATTAGCCTCATTAGTTATGACCGTGATGCTAGACTTTTTAAGGACTACGTGAATCGGACTTACCCATTGGCTATCAGATATAGGGTAAATTATACCACTATCAAGGCACTTGACGATTTCTTTCTTTACCGCCTCCTTCATAACGGGATTTAACCATCTTTGTGGGTCTCGGGTTGGTTTGGCTTCATCCATCAGATGTATATAATGTTCAACAATTAAGGGACTAATCCCTTTGATATCAGCCATTGTCCAACCAAATGCTTGCCGATTTGATCTCAATACTGCTAAAAGTGCGTTCTCTTGCTCTAAGGCCAGAGAAGCGGATATAATCACTGGAAAAGTCTCATTCTCACTTAAATAGGCATATTTAAGATGAGAAGGTAGCGGTTTGAGATAAAGTATTGGCGGAGAGACAATAGAAGGTGGGGTAAGGGAATGATATTCTGACTCCCTAAGAGATTTAAAACTTGCATAGGATATTGACTCGGAAAGTGCTATTGACTTTGCAACGAGTCAAAAGATTCAAATTCTGGGACGGACTCATTGAACATATCCTCACTATGAAGTTGTGCAGGATCAAACGATGTCTCACTAGTGCTGTCGAGATCATCAAAGCAAAGTTCCTCATCCATGCAGCTTTCGGGAGCTATCTCGTGTATGGAACAAACATCAAGCAAATGAGCAGAAGGTTCAGATGGCTGACTTCCTAACTTGTAAATATTAAGCTCAATTGTCATCTTCCCAAAGGATAAGTTCATAGAACCGTTACGACAATTAATTACAGTGTTAGAAGTTGCTAGGAAGGGTCGACCGAGTATCACCGAGATTTGATTGCGTGGGTTTACCACAGGCTGTGTATCTAAAACAATAAAGTCCACAGGGAATATGAATTCCCCAATTTTAATTAACACATCCTCTTGTTCACCCTGCGGTTTGGTGATTGATCGGTCTGCCATCTGGAAAGTACAATGGGCGGGTTTCAACTCTCCAATCCCTAACTGCTCGTATACTGAATAAGGAAGCAAGTTAACCCTAGCGCCAAGATCGAGTAAAGCATGATGAATATTTTTACCCCCAATAGAAATAGAGATGGTAGGACAGCCAGGGTCCTTACGTTTCTTTGGTATTTGCTGGGTAAAAGCTGTGCTAACATTACTCGTCATGAAAACCTTTTTCGGCACTTGAGTTTTTCTCTTCCTAGTGCACAAGTCTTTAAGAATTCTTGCATAAGATGGGACTTGTTGAATAGCATCTAGGAGAGGAATATTTACGTTAACTTCCTTAAATATTTTCACAATCTTCTCCATTTGTGGGTTAGGTCCGTTGACCCTTAATCTATTTGGAAATGGAGCTTGATCAATAAGTTTTGGGTCCAACATTTGTGGAGAAGATTGTGGGGATGGATTCGATCCCAAAATTGGAGCGGGAATCGTCTTAGATAGATTGGGCGAAGTGTTCGAGCCTTGGGGAAAACGGAGAATAGGCTCGGATGAAGGTGGGAGACTAGACGATTTAGGGGAAGAAGTAGAAGCCGGGGTATCATTGGTATCACTAACATCATCAACTGATTCATCTACTCGGTTATTTAGCACTTTTCCCGATCTCAACGTAGTAATGGCACTCACGTTATGATTTTGTGAGTGGCCAGGATTCGGTAGAGGTTGAGATATGAGTTTCCCTTTCCCTCTCGCACTCATTGCGGCGTTCAACTGTGCAATTTGGTTTTCTATTGATTTAATACTCTCACCATGGGAGGCAGAGTCTTTCTTTATGGTATCAATAGAAGACCCCATATCAGCCGACATTTGAATGGAATGTTTCATAAACAAATCCAAAGTTTGTGCGAGTGAAGAGTTATCAGTACCGGCCAATTGCGGTGCAGAAGTGTTGGCCGGATTTTGAAAATTTTATGACTGAAAGGGGTGTTGACTCTGTGGTGGTGGTTGCTGTTGCTGTGGAGGAGGTCTTTGATAATTACTTTGGAACTGATTTTGATTTTGGGGTTGGTTTTGGTTCCAAGCAAAGTTAGGATGATTCCTCCATCCTTGATTGTACGTGAAAGAATAAGGATCGTTTCTAGGTCGCTGCTGAAAAGCAGCATTAGTTTACTCGTGACCTTGAAATGGTGCATTCATAGGACATTCTTCCGTCAAGTGTGAAGGATCTGAACAGCAACCACACACGGTCTTGGGAAGTGTTACCTGATTTAGGGAGACTGATGAGAATTTGTTCTCAAGAGCATCAAGTTTCTTCTGCATCGCTGCCTTTTCGGCTTTTACTACGATGGAAATATCGAGATGATGAATACCTCCCCTAGATGAAGGTGGTCTTACGCTTTCCCACTGCAAAGTGTTTTCAGCGAGGTCTTCCAGATATTTCCACGCTTCACCATCATCTTTAGACATGAAATTGCATTGACAATTTGCTTCAAGCATCTGCTTTGTTGCTGGATTAATGCCCTCATATATAATTTGGCACAAATCCCATTTATTTATTCCATGATGAGGACATTGGACAAGTAGATCCTTGAAACGTTCAAAGCACTTCCAAAATGGTTTATTGGGAAGCTGGGTAAACTGGTTGATCTCGCTCCTAACACGGGCGGTCTTATGGTTTGGGTAAAACTTCTTAAGAAATGCTATTACGTATTCATCCCAATTAGTGATAGAGTGTGCGGAAGTATTATAGAGCCACTTTTCTGCCAAGTCGCACAGAGTGAATGGGAGAAGTCGCAAGCGTATAGTATCCACAGTCAGTTGTGAAGTACCCATCATTGCGCATACGTTTTCGAATTTAGTGATGAAAACGTACGCATCTTCAGATTCAGGCCCATGAAATTTGGGCAACAGATTGATGTAGTGGGGTTTAATTTCAAAATTATCCCTGTTGGCTGGTGGAATAGATAAGCAAGTGGGAAGGGGACCACGGATAGGATAGTATCTTTCTTGGAGAGAGATGCGCGGTGGATTCTGCTCATCTACGGGCGGTGGTAGTGTGGTGTTATAATTTGATGGAGTACCGTCCATCTCGGTCGATATTAGGATGGTGGGGAAAAAGAAGATGAAATAGTACTGACTTCGGAGTCGATAGCAGAAACGCGGACAAGACGGGCACTAGAATCCCGTGTCCAGCCAAGCATGCACTAAGCAGTTTAGCGCAAGTGGCAGCGTGTGTGTTATTTAAAAATTGGTTTGTTTCTGAAAAAGTGTGTTGGACTTAGACAAATCACACAAAAATGCACAAACAACCATGAAACTAAGGTTACCTAGGTCAAGTCTCTAGACCGCTACTAGACTTCCAAAGGACAAGCCGTAAGATCAATCCTCTACCACCTCTTTACTACTCTTGTGGCCAGGTAAGTGCCAGGTAAGTGGGAGGTATCCGCTATGCAAATCACCGAAAATAGCGGGCCTAATTAAGTAACCACATTCCTTAGACACACTTACCTAGGCACCACAAAAGTAATGCGGATAAGTGATAGATTACCCACAACCTTCCTTTGTCCTTATTGAGCGCGACAGTCCTTAGAGTCTTGTCTAGATATTTTTTAATTAATGTAGGGTTGATGCGGATGCTCGTTTTGTGATTTGTGGGGCCTAGAAAGGGTGATAAAATCCCCACCTAATCTGAATTGTGGTCTTGCACCTTAAAATCCGTATTAAAATATGAATAAACAAACCAAGTACAAAACTTTGCAAAAAGATTTTTGAGCGGTGATATTTTGCAAAGAATCCTGCAGGAAAGATATTTTATTGGATTTTAGAGGAGAGAGAAAGAGTTAAGAATTTTACCAAAGAAGTTTGGAACCCTAACCCCTCTCTTGCGCCACTCTTCCGCCTCTATTTGTGCCCTTTTGCCGCGGTTCTACCGCGAAGTGGAGGGATCTCGTGATGGATTTTGCTATGTGGCCTCCAGTGCTCCTTTAGATCTTGATAAATGTCGCTGGCTCTCTGTTTCCTCAAGTATGTGACTCCAGATCTCCTTGCAAAATTCACACACAAATCGTTAAATATACAATTTGCAGTTTTGTTTTAATTATGATATAGATCGAATAAGAATTCAACACAAATAGTAAGAATAAAAAATTACGCACGTATCCCCGGCAACGGCGCCATTTGATTGATATGTATTTTATGGGTAGTAGTTAACCGCAATCAATAACGGTGTCGCGTGTAGCTAGACCGAGATGAGTACGGGTCGTCATCTGGGAAACGTTGAATATTTTATTCTTACTTTAGGCGTGTTGAGAAAGAAAGGAGAAGAATAAAGAATGGTTGTAGAATCTAGATCTACGTTAAACACGGATGCAAAATATAGATCTAGATTAACTATGGGGGTAAGTTTAATATTAAAAGGGGGCTTGTAGGGTTCATTGGGATTTAATAGTTATGGATGATTAATTAAAGATTACTCTTTTTATCCTTTAATAAATTTAAAACTAGAACGACAGTGATGCATGTAGATTAGGGTTTCTGGAGGGACCAGGGTTCCCACTCTTAATCCCTATCTCGACATGGAACTCCGTTCATGTCTAGCCTTTACCAAAATAATCGTTAATCTAATCTCTAATCACGGTTGAGACTAGCAATGAATTGGTAGCGCGCCCAATTAGGATGTTAACTATTCTTTTGATAAACTTTATAAACTTTATAGGACTTAAAAAGAGTTTAAGGATCTTCATCATCTATTAACCTACCCTAATCCCACGAACCCTAACAAGCGAAGAATTACTCGCGCATATTGGGAGAAGAAGAGATGGAGAGAGAAATCATATTAAAAACTACAAAAAGATAGACTAAGAAAACTACTATCTTTTTTAATCAACAAAAATCATTTACACTTTGTTCCCTTAGAAAATGATTACAAAATGCTAGTTTGCTTCTCGATCTCTTCTAAGGAGGTAGATGAACAGTTGATGATCATCCTGGATACGTGAGCCTGTCGTGGACTTCGTGATCTCTTCAGCTTGATGATTTTTTCAAGAGGCTCTCAGTCTTTATTTATAGTCCCAGAGCTAGAACCCTAGTTTCCTAATATGGAAACTAGTTGTTAAGATCCTAACCACCAAAATCCCATATCTCAACTCCTCAAATCCGCGGCGGGACCGCGGCCAATAGATGGGTTTGGCCGCGGTTCCACCGCCTTATAAGGAGATCACTTGATTTGTTTTTCTGGAGGTTTATATTGATGACACGTGGTGATCTTTTGAATCTCTAGAAACTGAAAATCTTTTCTTCGTCACTGCCAGAATTGATTTCTTTAGTTTACTTTCTTAATTAGGCAGGTTTGTTTTGCCAACTTTGATTTCCTTGATTTCAGCCCTGAAAATTCTGCACAATAACTCAACAAATAATATTAGTAGAGTTTGTTTTATTGAGATATTAACTTAACCATTAAGAATTGATCAAAGGTATTTAATAAGGTAAGCATATTTAAATGGGCCAAATGTTACATGGATATTATATGCTTACTTTTTCCTACCAAATGTTAATTATAATATATAAACACATGAAAATAGTATTTTTACAGATAAACCCTCATATGTATCATATATTATAATAAACACCTTTTATTATATAGAAATAGTAGGAAAAATGTCATATTAAATGTGCAGTTTTATCAACTGAACAAGGACTTACAAGTGTTGTTCACCATACGGGGACATTTCTTGCTATTAGTGAAACTTGGTGGGGGATATTTTTATTTATGCCCATGGATTGTATACATGGGTCAACATTGGACCACCTGTAGGGCAACATTAGGGGAATATGACGGCTTAAGAATAGATTTAGATCCTTATAGCTTAAGGCTTTTGAATCCTACAAGCCGTGAGGGTCTCATAAGGGGGGAATTCTCCTTACGAGTTGTGAGGATCTTGTAAGTGTAATTTCTCCTTAGGAACCATGAGGATTCCTAAGTGTGTTGCTTCTTTGTTAGTTTTAAGGATCTCACGCAGGTATTTTCTCCTCGCAAGGTCGAAAGGACCCTGCAATTGTATGTTTTCTATTTTCACGAGATTGCGCCCTTTCGGGTTTTCATAAGCTCGCCGGTAGTCCTGCTGTTTTTACTCACGACGCCCTTTTGGGTTTTCATCCATGCCCATTTTTCTTATGTACATACCGTTTTTTAACGAGTTCGTTCCCTCTCGGGTTTTTACTACCTCGATGGTAGTCCTACTGTTTTTACTTACGGCGCCCTTTCGGGTTTTCATCCATGCCCATTTTGCTTGTGGACATACCCTTTTTTTAGACGGCCTGTAAGGTAATGCACCATTAGCAGTAGGCCTGGGTCTTCTTCAAAGGACTACATCATGTGGGACCTGAGAGAGTTATGAATCGTTTATGCCCGTGGATTTAATACGGCAATCGACATGGTGAATCGCCGTAGGGCTAAACATGTGAGTTTAAGTACATGACGGTCCTTTATCGCCATATTTTAGGGTGAAATGCTAGTTTAAGGACGTTCCGGCCGAACATTCCTTTTTGGGACGAATATTAGTTTAAGTACATTTCGATCTAACATTCCCGTGTTTGGGGGCGAATTTTAGTTTAGGGACGTTTCAGTCCAACATTAGTTTAGGGACCTTTCGGTCCATCATTAGTTTAAGGACGTCACGGTCTAACATTCCTTTTTTGGGGACGAATATTATTTTAAGGGCGTTCGGTCCCTTGTCGCCGTATTTTGGGGATGAGTATTAGTTTAGGGACATCTCGGTCCATTATCACCATTTTTGAGGCGACGGGGCTTTTTGGATACTACTATCAGGGTTCTGACTCAGAAAGATTGCAAGCAGACTCAAACGTCGTCATCTATCATTGACCTAAGTAGTGACTCGTCAAGTGTAGTATTTTTTGAGGAATCGACCGTTTATTGGCCGGAAGGGTCTTTCGCCATGCATATCCATGAGCAGGTAGGCTCCACCTTGGTAGATTTTGTCTATGATGTATGGGCCTTCATAATTCGGCTCGAACTTTCCCCGTTTTGCACGATTGGGGTTCATTGGTCTTTTGACGACTAGCAGAAGTTCGCCTTGGTGGAATGTTCTCGGCCTGGTCATTTTTTCGTACGACCGTATCATTCTTGCCTTATGAGCCTCCAGATTTTGCTGTGCTATAAGGCGAGTTTCATCGAGGGCGTCAAGTTCCTCGAGCTTAAGATGAGCATTTTCTTCATCTGTCGGCTCATATCGAACCGCTACTCGTAGATAGGCGAGTTCTATTTCCTACGGGAGCACTACTTCTGTGCCGAACACCAATGCGTATGGTGTTGTATTTGTGGACGTCTTGAACGTTTTTCGGTACTCCCAGAGAGCTTCATACAGTCTTTCGTGCCAGTCTTTTTGTTTCTAGACACCGTCTTTTTTATAATCTTTATCAAGGTCTTGTTGAAAGTTTCAGCTAGACCGTTGGCCCGAGGATTATAGACCGAAGAGTATCTCCAATCTATTTTATACTGCTGTGCGAAGCGGCTTATTTTATGACTCCTATAAGATGGCCCATTATCCGAGATTATCCGATGTGGAGTTTCGAACTGATATGACATGGGTTCTGAAGAAGTGGAGGATATTCTCCGTCTTTACCTCCATCAGGGGTACTGCTTCTACCCATTTAAAGAAGTAATCGGTCGTTACCAATATAAACCGATATCCTTTGGAGGACGCTAGTTCGATGGGGCCAATTATATCGGTTCCCCACATTTCGAAAGGTCAGGTAGTCATTGTTGGGTGCAGCGGATTTGGATGTTGATGGATGAAGCCCCCGTGAATTTTGCACGAGTGACACTGCTTCTCATATTCGAGGCAGTCCTGGATCATCGTGGGCCAATAATAACCCATTCTTTTTATTTTCAGCTTCATCTTTGGCCCGGCTTGATGAGAACCGCAGAGTTCATCAAGAATTTCTTGAACGACTATCTTTGCTTCCTCCAGCCCCAGGCATCTTAACCATAGACAATCAAACGATCTCTTATATAGAGTATCATTGACGAAGGCGAAAGACAAAGCTCGTTTTATGAGTTAATGTCTAAACGACGCATTTTCGGGCGTTCGTTGAGACTTAAATTAATTTATGAAGAATTCCCTCCGGTCCTTGACCTTTTCTTCACCCTCTATTTGAAGGGTTACTCGTTCGGTCATTTCTTTTCCTTCGAATGACTCTATCAGGTTTTCCGAAGATAATATCCGTTGGCGCTAGAACCCTGCGGCTTTGTACAATGATCCTCACATCATCGAGGTCTTTATCGGCCAATTCCTTAGCCGATTTTGCTAATGCATCAGCCTTGCTGTTTTCCATACGTGGTATGATTTCTAGGGTATAGGAAGGGATTTGTGTCAGCAGTTGCTGCACTCTTTCTTCATACTTTATCAGCTCTAACTTGTATGTCTGATAGTCACTATTTACTTGGCTGACGATCAGCTGGGAGTCTCCATATATGAGGATGTCTTTGATTCCCATGTCGATAGCGATCTCAAGACCTGCTATCAAAGCTTCATATTTAGCTTCGTTATTAGTCCTTGGCTCTGTTAAAGAAAGGGCGTAACGCAATATCCCTCCTTGAGGGGTTACGAAGATAAGGCCCACCCCAGCTTTGATTATAGGGGTGTTTTGCTTTCGCCGCTTTACAGAAGATGCTCCATCGAAGTAAAGTTCCTATTGGGAATCATTTTCTTCTTCAATTGCGTCGAACGCATGTTCATCTGGCAATTCGCAATTTAATGGAGAGTCGGCAGGTATTGGATGCTTCGCGAGAAAGTTGGCAATGGCCTGCTTTTTCACTGCTTTGAGGGGACGATATGTTATCGAGAACTCCATCAGGAGGGGGGTCCATTTGGCGAGCCTTCTTGTTACTATGGATCTTGACATTGGATATTTGAGGGGATCCACTTTCGATATGAGATGGACCTCATGTGCCAAGGCGTAATGTCTGAGCTTCGTTATTGCGAAGATCGGCGCCAGGCAATGCTTTTCGATGGGAGAATAGTTGTTTTCTGCCCCCAGGAGAACTCGAATCAAATAATACAGAGCTCTTTCCTTCCCCTGATCGTTCTCTTATGCCTACAATGCGCTTAGAGAATCTGCAAGGGCCGTTGTATATAGGATAAGGGGTTTTCCTATAATCGGAGCAGTCAATACCGGCGGATTTTGTAAGTATTGCTTGATTTCGTCCAGTGCATTTTGGCACTTTTGATCCCAGATGACGGGGTCTCCTTCATTAGATGACTGTAGGGACGGAATTTTCCAGAGAAGTTGGGTATGAACCGCCGGATATACGCGAGCTTTCCTTGGAGAGACCGCAACTGTTTGAGGGTTCTTAGCGTGGGCATTTCCATAATTGCCTTGATCTTTAAGGGATCGATTTCGATACCCCGGTGACGTATAATGAATCTTAGGAATTTTCCTGAGGAAACTCCAAAGCATATAGGCGCTTCAGTTAAAACGACTCATGGGCTAAATAAGCCTCACGTGTTAAACACGTGAGCGCCTATATGCAAAGTATATAGGCACTGAAATCAAAACACCTAATAGGCTAAATAAGTCTCACGTGTTAAACACGTGAGAGCCTAAATAAACTAAAGGCCAAACATTCCTCACGTGTTAAACACGTGAGCGCTCATATACAAACCATATGAGCGCTGAAAATAAAGTGTGCTAAAACCCATGCTATGGGTCACGTGTTAAACACGTGAGTTCTCCTGCTGCACTCTTTGGCGAGATAGAATTAATTTCTATGTGATAGAATTAAATTCTATTTGGGAAATATTTTCCCTGATATTTCTGATACGGAAAGAATCTTTCCTAACAAAGAATTTTGGATTTAAAATCCAATTGAGATAAAATATCACCAACAAACCACCTGATAGAATTAAATTCTATATGGGAAATATTTCCTTGATTTTTCTCAAACTAAAAAGATCTTCTCTGTTAAACAGAGGACCCTTGCATCAAAAATCCAACGATGATTATAAAATCACCCCTCGATCATTTGGTAGAATAAAATTCTATCATAGGAAAATATTTGTTAATCTTGTTAAACGAACAAGAAATCTTCTCTGTTAGACAGAGAGCCTTTGGATTGAAAATCCAACGGTGAATAAAATTCACCAATTAATCTTCATGATCTCTCAATGAGAGATTTTTTTAACATCCTGATTTTTCCCTTCTCCTATAAACAGGAGCAAGGAGATTGAATCTATAAAAAAAAGAGAACTCCCAACAAGCTTCAGCAAAAAAAAATATATATACAGTGATCTTGAAAAAGAGAGAGAATTTAATTCTCAAAGGAAACTTGCCTCGTTGAAACCCTGGGTAAAGATACACAGAGATCATATTATCTCCTCTTTGCCTCTCTAAGGGTTTAATCCTTCATATAAGAACTCGGTTCTTTCTCTGGTTGAGATTTGCAGAAGCAGATCTCCCCACAAATTGAGAATTTAATTCTCATCGGGGAGATTCTGTTCTGCAGATTCAAAACTTAGGGGAAAAGAACTAAGTTAAAAAGAAATAACAGGTTCATATGGGAATTTAATTCCTTCAAAAATTAGGGTTTAACTCTATATAAAGAAATTAGTTCTTCAAAAAACATGATGATGATCCAAGATCCTCAAAAACGAGATCTTGATAATCATCAATGACTAAAAATGTTATTAACGGGAGATCAATAGTTCTTAGAAAACACAAGAATAGCTTGGTGATTCGGTAGTGCTTAGCACTATTTTGAAGCCTCACGTGTTTCCTACGTGAGTGCTTCAAACGGAAAAAAAGAAAAACCAAAACCGCCTCACGTGTTTCCCCACGTGAGTGCTTAAAAAAAGGAAACAAGCAAAAGAAAAGCCAAAGTTGCCTCACATGATTCTCACGTGGGCACCTAAAAAGCAAAGAAAAACTTCTTTGTCAATTAGGCAGCCGCCCCAAAAGGAAGCAGTTATATGAAATGCATGTGAGCTCTATCCAAGTGCTTAGCACTTTTGTAAAAAGAGGGAAACAAACAAATAAAGCCCAACACTCACGTGCTTCCCGCGTGAGTAACATGCAGAGTGCTCAGCGCTCCATGATTGGTCAAAAATGACTAAAAAAACTCTCACATCTGAACACCTCACGTGTTTCACAGGTGAGTACCATATGACTCTTGTGCTTAGCACTAATCCAGCACTCCACATGTTTCATACGTGAGCGCTGTACGTCCCAGTGATCAGCACTGTTGGGTAATTATAGAAACTCAATCTCAGCCCAAAATTGTCTAAGTTTGCTGTGGTCAAAACTTTTTTTTTTAATAAACCGAGCTCATACTGCTCATGGTTTCCTAAACTGATCTTAGTCTAAAAAATGACTAGTGGTCACCCATTGATGATATCCAAAATGATAGTCATCCTTTGTCTCCTAAAGTTCTTAGTCTCGAATACGACTAATGATTCTTAGGTCCACAACAACCCATTTTCCCTCAAATACGGGATTTTGTTTAAGGGTACATCTCTTCACACCTCTGATATATGTCGTTGTAATTTCTCAACGTCTTCAGAGAGGTGGTGGGTCCTGACGATCAACAACTTCTTTCATTTAGGTACTTCCAAATTGACGTGCACGCATCAAATCGGAGCGTGTCCCAAATTGGGTACATTCATATCTCCATTGTTCACTTCGTCACGTAACAAATACACGTGCGCGCAAGATGAATAATGGACCGAAACGTCCTTAAATTAAATATTCGCCTCAAACATGGCAACCCAATCCAAGCCCAAATTGGATAAGCTTATGTTTGTGATATCCAAACCGATCTTCATTCATATCTCCTAAGTTAATCATAGTCTCAAATATGACTGACGATTCTTAGGTCCATCACAGTCTTTTTCCTCAAATACAGGATTTGGTTCAAGGGTACATCTATTCACACCTTTGATATATGTCGTTGTAATTCCTCAACGTCTTCAGAGAGGTGGTGAGTCCCGACGACCAACAACTTCTTTCGTTAATGCACTTCCAAACTGACGTGCACGCCTCAAATCGGATCGTGCCCCAAATTGGACACATTCCATATCTCCATTGTTCACTCTGCTACGTAACAAATACACTTGCACACAAGATAAATGAGGGACAGAAATGTCCTTCAACCAATACTCGCCCCCAAAAATCGGCGATAACGGACCAAAATGTCCTTAAACTAATACTCGCCCCAAATACGGCGATAACGGACCGAAATATCCCTAAACTAACATTCGCCCCCAAAAATGGCGATAATGGACAGAAATGTCCTTCAACAAATATTCGCCTCCAAAATGGCGATAAAGGACCGAAACGTTCTCAAACTAATACATCGCCTCAAACATGGCGATATTGGACCGTGATGTTCTTAAACTAAAATAATCGAGCCCAAATGCTCATATATTTAATTTGATCTTAATCTCAAACCAGATTAACGATCCATAAATCAACCCAAACCCAGATATAAAAATATACAGATTTGGACTAATCCACGCCCTACGGGCGACGACATAAATTAGTCTCCGTATACAATCCACGGGCAACCAAAATAAAACAAACATACAAAAGACACGAAGTGAACCCCCGGAATAGGAGAAAGTAGTTATCGCAATGCAGTAACGTAATTAACTGCAGGGGCTTGCGCCTGCAGGGAAGAGCGTCCCCACAATCAAAAACACTTCGCAAACGAAGGGGAATATGATAAAGTCCGCTACAACGGCCACATCCATCCAAACCTCTGATATATGGTGCCATAAATCAACATGGCATTTTCGGAGAGGTGGACGGATAAATCCAAATGATATCTGCCCCCAGGTTCAGGCAAGACGATCCATCCCAGGTTCGTCTCTGTTTCCGGCGGTGAACAGATTCTGGCACGCCCGGTGGGACTTGGGATGGCTTTATCGCTGGAGTAGCTGTGTATCCAATGAGACTTGAGTTGCAACCTTTGCCGCCAGGACTTCAGTTGCAATATAGATTTTAAGGGAGCATATCACCCGTATTTTGGGCGATACACTAGTTTAGGGACGTTCCGGTCCATTATCGCCATGTTTGAGGTGAATTTCTCTATTGCAACCGAAGTCATCGACCGCAAAATCGGTCGTTGACAAAAGTTCAGGAGCATCAACAAAAGCTCCAAGAAATGCTGACCAAGATGGCGGCACTCACCGGATAGAAAGAAAGTTCGGATCCAGCAACTGAACAGCGTCAAGAGCAGGAGACCAATACAGAGTTCCTGCGAAGGGTGCTTGAAAGAAAAGATAAATAAGCTGCTGAGCAAGCCGCCAACATAAAGCAGATGGCGCTCTTGTTCCAGGATATGGTTGGAATGATGATCCAGCCAGAACCTCCAGCCGAGGATCTGCCGATAGTTATCGACGATGACAGAGAGGAAACTTCAAACCCTCTTCCGGCTCTATCAGTGGCCAGGGAGGAAACGATCTCCAAGACCGCTCTTGATGATTACATCGCACAACTAATACGAGCTCATCAAGCAAATGAAGCGGCTTACCAAATTGTCAGAACTGGACGACCGTATCCAGACTGGTATGACCAAATCAAGTACCCGCCGGGATATACGATCCCCAAATTCCATGTGTACAAGGCGACTGGCAACCTACACCAACACGTCGCGCAGTTCAGATCTCTTTGCGGCAACACTGGAAGCGTCGAAAAACTGCTGCTTCGCCAATTCGTTGGTAGCCTGTCAGAGACGGCCTTTGAATGGTATTCAGAGCTCCCAAATGACTCCATGAGAATATTAACAGAAATAGAACCGCTGTTCACACAGCGGTTCGCCGGCGCACCCCGATCACGACTTTAATCATTGGCAGGGTAAGGCCAGGAGAAACCTGGGTCCAATATGCGATTACGACTCATCCTCACCGTGGGCATGTTCATCAGGACCCTAGATCCGCAAACGACTGTGTCCCAGTTCATGACGTTCTTCATGCCGACGACCTTCCAGGCTCTGATTGATAAACTGGCCCAAATGGACCAGATGGGCCACGGGCCTTCCTCTTCAAATAAGGACCCTCGAAATACCAAGGGTAAAGGGAAAGCAGCCTTCGTCGCTAACGCTCAACAACAACGAGCGACCCAAAACCGACGGCTCGCTAAAACAATGCACGTCCACACCTATCCCTGGATGAAAGGCTAGGACTTGCTTACTTGTTTCCCCACGATAAGACGAGGAGACCATTTAAGTTGGCAATGCATAACAAACTCATCACATTGCCAGACTCACGGCGTCCATCGTAACCCGGCGACGTCTACAACCCCAATTACTTCTCCTATCACCGAATGGTGAGCCACCCAATTTAGGATTGCACGTATTCAAGAACTGGGTCAAGGACCAGTATCAACATGGGAAGTTCGCGCTTTCTGAGAACTGGAGGGTGAACCCGCCACAGAAGCACAGTCCCGAAAAGGTAGATGCACCGGGGGCATCATGCTCGCTCATGGAAGAAGCTCTATGGGAAGTCGTTCTTTCAGCTAAAACCAAAAGAATGCTGAAAGATCAACAGGCATGTCCGGCAGTCAGGTGGAAAAGCCCGCTTGAACCCAAAATTATCGAAAGGATGCTGAAACCGCGTCCCGTACCGAAAATTGTTGACAAAGAGCAAAATCCCCAAGTCAAGCCTTCAAAGTCTTCGAAGAAAAAGAAGAAGACCAAGATGCCTGTGCGGCCTGTCGAGTATGACGACAAGCGCATAAACATACAAAAGTACATCCACGCATTGGAGGAGTACAACCAGAAGGCGCGGACACTGGTCACCCTCGAAGAGTTCCTCAAGCATATTCTTGAGAACAAAGATAGACACAACGATGAGAAAAACGACTCATCAGAAGACACCGAAGACTATGTAGTGAGTTGCCACATTGTCTCCCATTCATTGTTAAATGATGAAGAAACTCCCTCAACGTAAAAAAAACAACACAGAGAAACTGGGGGCAGAATCGGGGCTGAAATCCCCGGAACTGCCAGAAGACCCGATCGATAGGCTGTTAAATGAAGCCTTTCGAAAAAGCAAAGCTGACCGAGAACGCAAAACATCCATATACGAAAAGGCTAAGCGTCAACGTCAGGATAAAGAAGCTGCGGCGAGGATGAGTCGTAAAGTACTCCAACCAAATCGAAGCACACCTGCCACAAATAAGTGCAGGATCAAGGCAGAGAAGCGGTTCGCTAAAGCCCTGTCGGTAGGAATGAAGCCACCACCTCTCGTAGGGAACACTCCAAGGGTCATACGCCTCGATGGAGAGAATTCACATCCAAACTACTACCTATATCATCGGAGGGTCACCCACCCCACCGAAGAATGTAGTGTCTTCAAGAAGTGGCGGCAAGGATACATTGCCCATAAAAACACTTCAAGAGGATGAAGCGCGAAGCTCATCGACAGCAAAAAGGTGGGACAAGTACTTGTGAGAAAACGATTGGCAACTGTCATATGGTTGATACCAGTCCGGAAAGGAAAAAAACCCCAAGTTCTTACTTTCGGGAACGATTCTGAGGATGAAATAACCCTCAGCCCTCTCTTCAAGGACTCCACCTATGAAAAAGAAGAGGAGGATAAGAACTGTGAGAACATTCAGTTGCGTAACCGCACGCTGCCTGAGAAGAACCTCAGACCTACAAACAAAGGTTCGAGCAAAAGAGACAAATGGAAAGAAAAAATCCCTAAAGAAATTTCCCTTGATGATGGAGTTGTCAAAGAGCTCGCAATGAGGGACCTGCCTAAGAAAAATAAGGTGGATTACAATGTCCCGGTACATTTGAGGAAAATACCCTCACAACTGAGCATATTGGATGCACTCCTCTTGTCCAAAGAAGCACGAGAGTTTTTGATCAAGGCATTACAAGAGTCCGATCAGTTCCAAGTTTTCCTCGCAGAAGAGAAGATGAAGGATGAGCTGGCAGAGGTTCACACAGCTGACATTACATTCAGCGATGAAGACCTCCTCCTTGGTACGTGCAAGCATAACCGCCCGTTATATGTCACCGGATACTGCCACGACATCAAGATAGGGAAAATCCTTGTCGACAACGGATCCTCCGTCAACCTTCTCAACATGAAGGAGATTTGCATGAACGTTCAGCACTTGGCCCGGGACAAAATTACCATCTCCGGGTTTGACTCACAGTCGTCACAGACGCTTGGGTCCGTAATTTTGACATTACGCTTCGGGTTGCTCGTCACTGACATTAAATTTCACGTCATTGACGCCAAGACTTGCTATAACGTTTTGCTCGGCAGGCCCTGCCTGCAAGAGTACAACGTCATCCCTTCTACACAATATCAGTGTATGAATTATTTCAAGAATGGTTTGGAATGCGCCGTCACGGGGGAGCTGAACCCATTCTCCATAAACGAGGTTCGGAAATATGAAGACGCAAAGTACTTCCTACCAGACTTCGAAGACACAGAAAGATGTCATAAGCCGGAGGATAAACAGAAGTCCGTTGCCACTATCTCGATCTTTGGGAGCGATTCCGAGGAGGATGAAGAAATAGTCTACTCAGGGCAGCCCCAGAAAGAAAACAACAGGCCCGGACCATCGACCCCTATTTTGGTCTTTGGTAGCGACTCTGAGGACGAGGCCAACGCAGTATTCTCCATCTGCCCATCAGTGCAAACCCTCAATGAAGCATATCAGAGCCTGCAAATCACAATGGTTCTGCCTCGGCATTACAAGGAACTTAATGCGCTCGATACATATAGCGTACAGGAACTACAGACTTTCTACGTGCCTCCCAAGCGAAGAGGTGAAAAGGCGATCCTCTTCTACCAATCTACGGAGACCAAAGTAGAGAAAAAAGTCTGGCACGGTGCCGATTTTACACTTAATAGGCTTCAACCAATCCGTCTGCCAAGATACTACGCGGATGGATTAAAAATACTATTAAGATGCCAAGGTGCACCCTTCGAACAAACTGTTCGACAAGCCCATATCTACAAAAAGATTTGGGATATCCCTGGGACCCAGCAAAAGATGCCCGACGGGAAGATGGAAACAACCGGCCTTGGATACGTTCGGTCTGAGAAACGGGAACGATTCTACAGCTGCCGCGTCATAAACAACTCTGGTGAAGAAGAGAACGCTCTTCCAAATAGCTGTGACGTTGAAACAGAACGAGATCCCGCTCTAAGAACGTTAAGCCCATCGTTCAAAGAACAAGTTGACAAACTAATAAAAGAAGCCTGTCAAAAGATTCGGGATAATCACAGTCGCGAAATGGCTATTTATGAAAAGGCTAGAACGCAACGCCTCAACCAGTAGTCCGCGGAAAAAGAAGACTACAATGCTCTTCATCCTTAGCCAGTTATACGTTTTCGCCTCGAAGAAAAATCCCGAAATAGAGGCAAAAACAAGGCGAAGAAAGCAACAACGCTCTAAAACAGCAAAACGGATCCAAGAAGCCGTACAATCGAGGAAAAGCAAGCTAGAACCCGTCCTTTATGAAGAAGATGGGCCAAGAATACTCTTTCCCTCAAGACAAGACAAGGAAAGTATTCAACCTTGTCATAAAGCATCAAATGATGATGCTTCCGAAGTCTCGGCATCCCGAACAAATAAACGAGGTCTATCATCCAGATTATTGCTCCTATCACCGAGTAATAGGTCATCCCCTTGAAGATTGCTTCACCTTTAAAGACTGGGTCGAAGACCAGTATCAATCAGGCAGGTTCGCTTTGTCCGACAGCTGGAGGATAACCCCGCCGCAAAAGCATGAGCCAAAGAAGACCTATACTATAAGGACGGGACCAGATCAACGTCAAGAATGGAAGCAAACCCATACCTGCCATGTGGTAACACTCTCAAAGGAGAGAGGGCACGAGACTATAGATGACCCCTTCAAGTGCTTCGCAAATAAAGACGAGGATGATGTGATCTCAGAGTTTCCACCAGCACTAAAAGAGCAAGAAAATGGGATACACACTGCGGCGGACAACCTATGGAAAATTGACTTAGGGACGGAAAACGACCCGAGGCCAACTTTCGTCAGTGAGCTACCATCTGAAAAACAGGTAGCCACATTAAAGGGCATGCTCATGCAGTATAAAGACTGCTTTGCATGGAACTATTCCAAAATGCCGGGTCTATATCCAAAGGTAGCAGTACATAAACTGGCCATATCGCCGGACATAAAGCCAGTCAAACAGGCGCCAAGAAGAATGCGGCTCGAACTTGAAATGAGTATAAATTCTGAGGTCAAGAAACTAATCAACTTCGGCTTCATCCAAGAAGTTCAATATCCCGACTGGATCGCTAACATCATTTCGGTGATGAAGAAAAATAGGACAGAGCGCATCTGTGTAAGCTTCCGGGACCTCAACAAAGATTGCCTGAAGGATGACTTCCCAGTACATGTTATCGAGCTTATGATTGATAACATATCTACCCATGAGGTCTACACCTTCATGGATGGATCTTCGGGATACAATCAAATAAAAATGCATCCTGAAGATCAAAAGCATACGCTTTCCGGACTCCGCTGGGCATATTCTGCTACAAGGTGATGCCTTTCGGTTTAAAGAACGCTGGCGCTACCTACCAGAGGGCCATGACGAAGATCTTCGATGACCTCATCCATGAGATTGTCGAATGCTACATCGACGACCTGGTGGTGAAGAGCAAGTCTTATGAGGAACATTGGGAACATCTAGACATAGTGTTCCAACGTCTTCGGAAATATAATCTGAAGATGAATCCTCTGAAATACGCGTTTGGGGTCTCCTCAGGAAAATTCCTAGCATTCATCATACGGCACCGGGTATCAAAATCGATCCCTCTAAGATAAAGGAGATTACTGAAATGCCCATGCCAAGGACCCTCAAACAGTTGTGATCCCTTCAAGGAAAGCTCGCATATATCCGGCGGTTCATAGCCAAATTCTCCGGAAAATGCCGTCCCTACAGTCATCTGATGAAGAAGGGGACCCCATTCGTCTGGGATCAAAAGTGCCAAATTGCACTAGACGAAACCAAGCAATACCTGCAAAATTCGCCGGTATCGACCGCTCCGGTTAAGGGAAAACCCTTATCCTATATACAACGGCCCTTGAGAGTTCTCTGGGCATGCTATAGGCACAAGAAAACGATTAGGGAAAGGAGAGAGCTTTGTACTATTTGAGCCGAGTTCTCCTGGGGGCAGAAAACAACTACTCCCCCATCGAAAAGTATTGCCTGGCATTGATCTTTGCGATAACGAAGCTCAGACATTACGCCTTGGCACATGAGCTCTATCTCATATCAAAGGTGGATCCTCTCAAATATCTAATGTCAAGGGAAATATTAACAGGAAGGCTTTCCAAATGGGCCCCCCTCCGGATGGAGTTCTCGATAGCGTATCGACCTCTCAAAGCAGTGAAATTCCAGGCCATCGCCGACTTTCTCGCTAAGCATCCAATACCAGTCGACTCCCCCTTAAATTGTGAGTTGCCGGATGAATATGTGTTCAACACAATCGAAGGAGAGAAGGAAGAAAATGATTCCCGATGGGAACTCTAATTCGATGGAGCATCTTCCATGAAGAGGCGAAAGCAAAATACCCCCATAATCAAAGACGGGGTGGGCCTCATCTTCGTGACTCCACATGGAGGGATATTGCATTATGCCTTCTCCTTAATAGAGCCGAGGACTAACAACGAAGCTGAATATGAAGGTTTGATAGTAGGTCTCGAGATCGTTGTCGACATGGGATCTAAAGTCCTCCTCATATATAGAGACTCCCAGCTGATCGTTTGCCAAGTAAATGGTGACTATCAGACGCACAAGCCAGAGCTGATCAAGTATGGCGAAAGAGTGCAGCAACTGCTGACGCAAATCCCCTCCTATATCCTGCAGAGCATACCGCATGCATAAAATGGCAAGGCGGATACGTTGGCCAAACTAGCTAAAGAATTAGCTGACGAAGACCTCGATGATGTAAAGATCATCGTCAAAGTCGCAAGATCCTCGCGCCAATGGAGATATTTTCAGAAGACCTAATAGAGCCATCCGAGAGAAAAGAAACGACCGAACAAATAGCCCTTCAAATAGAGGACGAAGAAAAGGTCAAAGATTGGAGAGAAGTCTTCATAGAATCCTTCAAATCTCGACGAACGCCCGAAAATGCATCGTCTCGACATCAGCTCATGAAATGAGCTATGTCCTTCGCCTTCGTTAATGATACTCTATATAAGAGATCATTTGACTGTCTGTGGCTAAGATTCCTGGGACCAGAAGAAGTGAAGAGAGTCGTCCAAGAAACTCGCGACGGACTCTGCGGTTCTCACCAAGCTGGGCTAAAAATGAAGCTGAAGATCAAAAGAATGGGTTATTATTGGCCCATAATGATTCAGGACTGCCTCAAATATTTGGAGCAGTGTCACTCGTGCCGAATTCATGGGGAATTCATCCACCAACATCCAAACCCGCTACACCCAACAGTAGCTAGTTGGCCGTTCGAAATGTAGGGAACAGATATAATCGGCTCTATTGAACCAGTATCATCCAAAGGACACCGGTTCATACTGGAAACGACCGACTACTTCTCCAAGTGGGCAGAAGCAGTACCACTAAGGGAAGTGAAGACGGAAAATATCCTCCATTTCTTCAGGACACATGTCATCTATCGGTTCGGCACTCCGCGACGAATTATCTCGGATAATGGGCCAGCCTACAGAAGCCATAAAATCGGTCGCTTTGCACAGCAACATAAAATAGATTGGAGATACTCTTCAGTATATAATTCTCATGCCAACGGTCTAGCTGAAGCCTTCAACAAGAACTTGACAAAGATTATAAAGAAAACAGTGTCCAGAAGCAAAAAAGACCGGCACGAAAGGTTGCACAAAGCTCTTTGGGCATACCGAACAACGTTCAAGACGGCTACGAATACAATATCGTACGCGTTGATATTCGGCACGAAAGCAGTTCTTTCCCTGGAAATAGAACTCCCTTCTCTACGAGTAGCGGTTCGATATGAGCTGACAGATGAAGAAAATGCTCATCTTCGGCTCGAGGAGCTCGATTCCCTCGAATAAACCCGTCTTATAGCATAGCAAAAACTGGAAGCTTATAAGGTAAGGATGACACGGTCATACAAAAGGCTGACTAGGCCAAGAACATTCCGCCAAGGCAAACTCGTACTAGTCGTCAAAAGACCGATGATCCCTAATCATGCAAAACAGGGGAAATTCGAGCCGAACTATGAAGGCCTGTACATCATAGACAAAGTCTACCAAGGTGGAGCCTACCTGCTCATGGATATGCATGGCGAAAGACCCTTCCAGCCAATAAATGGCCGGTTCCTCAAAAAATACTACGCCTGACGAGTCATGACCTAGGTCAATGATAGATAACGACGCTCGTGTCCGCTCGCTATCTTCCTGAGTCAAAAACTCTAAGAGGAGTATGCAAAGAAGCTCTGTTTCCTCAAAAATGGCGATAACGGACCGAGATGTCCTTAAAATAAAAATTTGCCTCAAACATGGCGATAACGGACCGAGATGTCCTTAAACTAAAACCCGTCGCCTCAAATATGGCAACATCGGACCGAGATGTCCTTACACTAAAAATTCATCTCAAACATGGTGACAACAGACTGAGATGTCCTTAAACTAAAAATTCGCCTCAAACATGGCGATAACAGACCGAGATGTCCTTAAACTAAAACACCGCCTCAAATTTGGCAACATTTGACCGAGAAGTCCTTAAACTAGAAATTATCTGACTCAAACATGGCGATAACGGATCGAGATGTCCCTAAACTAGCACATCGCCTCCAAAACGGTGATATGCTTCATTGAGATCTATATTGCAATCGAAGTCTCAATGGCGAGGGTTGCAACTCAAGTCCTACCGGCTATACAGCTACTCCAGCGGTGAAGACACCCCCAAGTCCCACTGGCAAACAGATGGGTAAAAAAACGGTATGTCTAGAAGCAAAATGGGCACGGATGAAAATCCGAAAGGGCGCTGTGAGTAAAACAACAGGATTACCGGCGAGCTTGTGAAAACCCGGAAGGGCGCAATCTCGTAAAAAACGGTATGTCCACAAGCAAAATGGACACGAATGAAAACCTGAAAGGGCGCCGTGAGTAAAAACAGCAGGATTACAGGCGAACTTGTGAAAACGTGCAAGGGCGCAATCTCGTAATTTTTTTTACACTTACGAGATCATCTCGAGTAGTAAGGAGAACTCCCCCTATGAGACCCTCACGGCTCGTAGGATTCAAAATCCTTAAGCTACAGGGATCCAAACCTATTCTTAAGCCTTCGTATCCTCCAAGTTGCCCTACAAGTGGTCTAATATTGACCCTTGTATACAATCCACATGCATAAATAAACAATTCAACGCCAAGTTCCACCAATGATGAGAAATGTCCTCATATGGTGAATGATACTTGTAAGTCCTCTCGACTTATAAGGAGAAAATACTCTTATAAGATCCTTACAACTTATAAGAGAACACATACTTAGGAATCCCCATGATTCCTAAGGAGAAAATACATCTAGGAGATCCTCACGATTCGTCGGGAGAAAGACCTTTATGAGGCCCTTACGACTCATAAAGTCAAAAAGCCTTGTCAACAAGATCCTAACCCTGTTTGCTAAACCACCTTTGTTCAAATCAATAAAGACAAATGATGAGCCTCTCCTGGCAATATTTCAGTTGCAGCGATGCTGATGCCTAAACATGCATCAAACTTTAAGTCATTTCAAGGAAAATGATGAGTCGCTCCTGGCAATATTCCAGTTGCAGCGATGCTGATGCCTAAACAGGCATCAAACTTCAAGTCCTTTCGTGGCAAATGATGATTCTCTCCTGGCGATATTCCAGTCGTAGCGATGCTGATGCCAAGGTTGGTTTCAGATTCTAAACTCACAATAAAAATAGCAGCGAGTAAAAAAAATATGAACAAAAAAATAACCGAAATATTTGGACAGCTCGCAATAAAAAGCAGAAAGTAGAAATATAAAAAAACAGCCGAAATGATTGGGCACTGCGCATAAAAAAGCTGAAATGATTGGACAATCGTGACTTTCGCGATAAGAAAAGCTGAAAAGATAGAGTATCGCGGAAATCAAAAATAAAATAAAATAAAAAGGAAAATTTCTTTACCCTGCAGGTGAGTCTGCACTGACCCCTATATACAATCCATAGGCACAAATGAAAAAGGGAACCATATTTTCCCACCAGGCTCCATCAAAGGGAGAGCCAGACCTCGATGGCAACATTTACAGCCTAGAGATCACCCCGACGTACCTTCTCATTCTGACAGGATGCAGACACGACGTCAAAAAAGACCCAAGGGTCAAACCAAAAGTGGAGTCACGGCAAAACCCTAACTCTAAGTCTTGACGGTCTATTCACAACTTAAAGACTACCCCGACGTATCTTCTCATTCTGACAGGATGCAGACACGACGTCAACAAAGACCCAAGGGTCAAAGCAAAAGTGGAGTCACGGCAAAATCCTAGCTCTAATTCTCGACGGTTCATATACAACCTAGAGACTATCTTGACGGTCCCCCTCATTTCAGCAGGATGCTAACGTAACTACAAAATGAAATTGGGGCGATGGCATATTCCTAACTCCGGACTTCAACTGCAATACATACAGCATAGAAGTCTTACAGATGTCTACCCTACTTCAGCAAAGAATCGGCGCGGCATCGTCAAAACAAAAAATGAAGCAAAGGCATATTCCTAGCTTCGGGTCTCGACGGCAACTCATATAAAGACTAAAAGACTATCGGGGACCATCCTACACCAGTGCCGAGTGGTTATGACTCATCGGGGCTCCAATCCGAGTCTAACCTCAAGTAAAAAGCGACATAGCAAATTCCTAACGCTTGCTCTTCAGACGGTAATATAACCTAAGGAGATTGCTTGAAAAAGTCTTGTCTAGCCCCCGAAGGGATCAGAGACACGACAGTCGGTGGGTTATTTGAACACCAGCTTAAAGACTGTATATCGAGGAATATATCAGCCAACGCGATGGTACCACGGACCAAAACCCTAGTACCACAAAACTTAATGGACCTCTTTCGTAAAGAATGGAGGTTATCTATATATAACGTTAGAACAAGTTTTCCTATAAACCTAAGGGAGGTAAACTAAATAAACTCCGAAATGAGTAGATAAACTAGAAACTCCGAGATGAGTGAATAAACTACAAACTCCGAAATGAATACATAAACTACAAACTCTGAGAGGAGTGAATAAATTACAAACTCCGAAATGAGTACATAAACTAGAAACTCCGAAACGAGTGAATAAACTACAAACTCCAAGATGAGTACGTAAACTAGAAAGTCTGAAATTAGTGAATAAACTACAAACTCCAAAATGAGTACATAAACTACTTTACGCCAAGTCAAGACATCAAAAGATGGAGAGGCAAAAGTATGAAATGAAATATATCTTTTATTCATAAATCAAAATGAATACAAGATACAAAAAAAGGGGAAGAAAATATACATCAATAAAAACTTCTAAGCTGGCGGGTGGTTCAATAAACCAGCAAGATCATCATATTCTCGCCGGACCTCCGCTTCAAGCTCTATCAACGCCGCTAGCTGAGTCCCTGCCTGTGCTTGTTGATTTTGGTATAAAGAAAATCGACTCTCAAGCTCTTTCTCGGCAATCTTGTGGGCCTCGATCATCTCATGTATGAAAACGATGGCTTTATCGAGAGCCACCACCTCCGTATTGGCCTCTTGAAGAACCCGCCAGATTTCATAGGACCTAGTAGTCTTGGTGGTGAGCTAGGTTTGAAGTTCCCATAAAGCCTTCGAAGCCAATTCCCTTGCCGAAAACTTTAGGTTGATCCTTTTCTCACATGACTGGAGATTGGTCGCACACCGATCGATCCATCCACGCAAGTTGGCCTTTACAGACAGGATATCAGAGGGAAGGCGTACACATTCAACCGAATGTAGAGAGTCCTCCACTTGACGGCAATACTCGACCCAAGTACGCACCAGCGCCTCGTCATGGTAGGTGGTAAGAACAGACAAAGAAGTGTTGGCTTTAACAGCAAATTCTTCGGCCGTGACGAAAGTGCCAGCGCGAAGACCTTCCATAAGAGTTGCCAGGGAATGAATGCTCTGTTTTACCATCCTCTCAAACAAGTGTCGAGCATAAGGTCCTGGCGGCATGGAAATCTGGGACTCTAATAGAGTCAGGGTAGGCAAAACTGTGAAAATGCATGTGTGGTTAGTTGCCTTTCCAAATGTAAAATAAGTAAAAGAATGCCAATGCTGAAGCGTCACTTACCCATGGCTATAGAAGGCAGATTTGAGAGATCCCTAGGCCCATCGAGAACCTCAACTTCATCGTCAGCCTCTAAGACTGTGGTTTAAAATAAAGGGGACACATCAGCATCATTATGAAGATATAAAATGGAAAGGCAAAGAATTACCAACCTTGGCCAGAGGAAAGGACTATGCTCTGTGGAGGTATCGCATGCGGGGCTGCCAGTCAAGTAAACACTGGAAGGTCTTATCTGGAGAAAGATCTACAATGGAAGACGCCAACTCCCGCAATTCTGAGAGAAAGAAAAGTTCAGATATATGGAAGGGTCGTTAAACAAAAATGTGGATGTCGATAAAATTACCTTCGATACTTCATCCACTTTGAATCGGGGGGATGGCAGCTTAAGCAATCTCCTTTACACCTTTCGGTGTGTCATTGGAGATGTTCACAGAAACCGTGGCCAGTGTGGCCATCTCCGATGGAAGAATAGAAGCCGTTACCGGAAACTCCAAGGCGGGGATGGTAGTTTCGGTAATCTCCTCTACACCCCCCGGTGCGTCACTGAAGATATCCATAGAATCTACGACCGGTTCAGCAATCTCCGCCGGAGGAATAGAAGCCGTCATTGGAGGCTCCATGACGCGATCTGGGCTCAAGACTACGCTCGCCGCAGAAGGCCCTACAAAATTTTTGGTAAAGATAATATGATGTGAAAGTAATACAAATTATTTACCAAAAGAGACGTAAAAAAAATAGAGGCATACCAATACTCCAGGAAGCCTGAAGCATGGCCTTTTCGAGCTGCTGCTCTTTTCTGATCAATTGCGCTAGTCGGGCTTCAATCGAAAGCAAATGCTTGCCCGTCTTCAGAGCATCCTCGTCTTCAGAAACGCCCGAGATGGGCTGTTTAAGAGCTCGTTCTTCTTCCATCATCAGATGACCCATTATTAACCTAGGTTATAACGAGTCAACGTCATAGAATACAATAGGGGAAAGCCTCCTTTCCTAGGGCACACATTTTTGTTTTCATCCTGCGATCGCTTCAAGGCTTCGGCCAACTGAGCGACTTCCTCGGCAGATGTGCCAGGAAAGAGGAGACCGTCGTCTGGTTCATGCACAGATATAGGCTCATTGTGAAAAGGCTCGGACTCAAGCAACACATCGAGTAAACCAGCGACCGATTTCTTCCTCCTTTTAGGGCCCGAACCAGCAGTAGAAGAAGGGCGCTTCCTCCCCTTCGGCAATTTTGCTCGGCGCTTCCCAACCTCACCTTCGGTGTCTGTTTTTGGTGATGGCACTACCGGTGCCTTCTCCAGAATCTCTGCCCCAGCCCTAGGGCGAATCGGCATTGCAGCAGTGTGGGTGACTGATTCTGCCTGAGCAGCCTTAGGAATAAGCACTGAGTCGATGTCCCTCGGAGGAGGGAAAACAACCGACTGTGGCCGCAATGGGGCACTGACGGCTTGAGAAGAAGCAAGGGCTTTACATTCAAAGAGCACCCTTCTCTCCTCTGCAATGATGGGACCAACCCAGTGGCGATACCGGCCCTTGAAGGGTCCCACGGGCCTCAGAAGATAGTCAGGCTCCGGAATTGTGAAGACGGAACCAGTACCCAACCGCATGAAGTGGTGAATAATGCCGTGAGCGACCTTTAGTGAGAGAGTGGGCTCAACTAGAAAGGCTTTGAGGGGGACGCCCTAATTGTAACCTAACTGCTGGGCGAAACGATGTGGATTGTACAACATGAAGAGAGTAGTATCATTTAGGTGGAACACTAAGTACCCCGGCCGGATTGAATATAGATGCATGATCTCTTTGGGCTTTAAAGTCGGAGTTCCACTCTTTGACAAATCGAACAGCTGTTGAATGGGCCCCACTGGAGCAGAAAGGACTCGGTCACTGAAAACCATTCCGCCCTCATTCAAATATGGATTAAGAAATACCAGTAGATCCCCCAACTAGGTCGGATCAGGAGCGGAAGCATAGACCAGCCTCATCACCCGTAGGAAGGTATATGCTTCATAGAAAGCAGGGCGCCGGTGTGCAGCAAATGCGCCTAACACATGCATCTCAATCCATGACGTGAAGTAGAGGAGGGAGAAATTCACGGTGTCCGCAACTGGGTTTAAAGTGTTGGCGGCAGTATTTAGACCATGATATAGGTGTGATAGTCCTGCAACGCCAACAGCCAACCGCGCTCCTTCGGCTATGCGATGGGCAGGATAGAAGACGGAGGCTCTCATAAAATGGCGATGCATAGGTATGGAAAACTAGCTAAGCCAGAGACTGATGAAGTCGATAAAGAAAGTTTCTTCGTCTATTCCAGTGGCAGCGATTGCATCAAAGGCCACGGACGATAAAATTGGAATGTAAAACTGCGGCAGATCTTCTTCTTTGGTCTGCAGTTTCTTCAAGCCGAAACAAAAGGGGTCCTCAACATTTGCGAATTTCGGTGATTTCTTGGATAAGACATCTTCACAGAGAAAGCAAGCAATGAAAGTGTCAAAAGTGACACCTTGCCCTTCCGATGCCATGAATAGTTTCTCGAAAATACCCAAGGCTTTGATCAGACTTGGGTGCTCGTGCCAAACAGCATTCTCGGTCGTCAAGCCTTCAAGCACCGCTGGCACCGTAGCAAATACATACTCGTCGGGGGTAGTAATTCTTCATAGTGTTCTCCCTTGATCGACAGCCCTGAAATTTCACGGAACTCTTCCAGCGAAATAGAGACTTCGCGGTCCCCCAGTAGAAAAGTATTCGTCGGAAGGTTCCACTGGTTTAAAAAAGCCTTGACCCACCAGACGTGGGGAGCATGATAGTAGAACAGTGATGCATACACCGCTTGATACAGCCCAACTTTTTGCAGCCGTGAGTGTTGAGAGGAGAGAATGTAACGGGCCCAAGCAAAGTAGCACACTAGGTGCCGCGGGGTGACGCCTATTTTGTAGACCTGCCCCCAAGGTCGAGCTTCACCTTGGCAGATTCGGTGTCCCAAAATATCAATAGCCATCGAGGGTTGATTGGGCATCCCTATCGTTGATGGCTCAAGACGGCCCTCGGGGGTCCAATTAGCTGTCTCCATTGCATAAGAAGTATTCGGATGCTCCGTGAATGATATCGAATGGATGGGTTTTGTCGGTACCTCGCATGTCAAACTATGTCAACCCCTGATAATGTGGCCATACCAAACTCCCCATAGGAAGAGACTCTTAGTTTCTTTATCATGTGCCCTAATCATCGCCATAACTTTCTCGTCTGACGACGACTGTGGGAAAGCAGCCTTCGAGCGTGTGTAAGGAAAGTAGGGAGTGATTCCATCGTACCTAATAAAAAAGGGGGGACCCATTAATAATATATATATATATATATGAGTTTGTTTCATGGGGCCACTAACTACAAAGCCAGTAGGCCCCACGAAATCCAAATAGTGGCTCACCAATGATGAGGTAAGATAATCATTATGAGAATCCAAAAGGATTCTCATTAAATAAACAGTGGAGTTTAAACAACTCCTAACATCCTCGAGAAACGAGTTCTGTTAAAATGCACAATAGATTCAAATCTGTGTCAAGGGTATTAAAACCCTAAAAAGAAAAAAAACGCTCAAGAATACCAGGGAATAAAATTCCTAAAAGTCCCTGAGTCTTTTAGAGCTAAGCTCTATAATATGGAATTAAATTCCTTTGATAAAGGGATTAAATCCCAGAAAACCCCCATTGTGAGGAAACAAAGAAGATGGAATTGAATTCCAAGGATCCTCAAAGATCGGTGATATGGTAAACCCTGAGAGGAGAACTAACAATTCTCAAGACCTCAGAGTCTTCTAAAAAAGGGGTGTTTTTTAGATCTCTATGAGATCAGTTCAAGGCAAGAGCAAAGCTCTGTTAATGGATTTAGAATCCAAAGAAAAAAAAAGATGGGTTTTTTTCCCTAAGGGGTAAATGTCGTTCAAGATCTGTCGCGCCCTGCTTACCGATGTACGGGTAAGAAGACGCGACAGGCTACATGACGTATTTACTCAGAAGTAAATACGCTAAGCGTATCTAAGCAATATGAAGAAAAATGTACACAAGAAGAGATGTAAAAGAAAAGCAACTTTTATTTATTCAACATTTCTTTAAAAGTACAACTGGATGGTAAATACAAGTCTGAAATGCAATGCCTAAACAATGACATAACTGAAATGAAAAGTATGTACAAGTAAAGACTAATGCCCAGGGTCTTCTGTGAACTGCTCCAAGTGCTCCTGGATGGTCTCGAACTTCTCAAAGTCAGGTCCTCCTGACAATATTCCAAAGAAGAAGAGAAATAAGAATATCGTCAGTGAACAATCGCTCGGTAAGTCCCAAAGAAAGAAGGAGAAGAATAAATAGAGAATAGAACAGGTGAAGTAGATATGTTATATTTGTTATACTAACGTAGTTGTTGTAACTTGGTATAGAATATGCCAGTGTATACGAGAGGTGTCCAACTTACACCGTGGACTTGGTAACCCGTAGTACAAGGCTCCGTCGATAACACCACGAACAACGGCATGGATGTAATTACGTCTTTTAGTGACCACCCCGTGCCACCTTTAACATGTTCCGTACTAATATACCCCTTTATAAACCACTTAATGTTTATTGTATTGATTGTATTGATTGTATTTCCTTATAGTAAATGAAAGACTTGCCAAAACGATGATATCAGTAAACGGAATGGATATAAATAGATAGTCATGTAATCGGAGTATATCCATGGTTCGGTTCGGTCATGTTCATATTGATATGGATTGTATTCTGGTATTCGTGGATTCATGTTGTATTACAGTTATACTTGAATTCAATTCAAGCCAGATTATTTGCAAATTTGACCGTGACTCGAACCGAGTCAGACTTTTAAAACAAAATTGAAGTCCTAAATTAATTTTGATTTTATCGGTAACTGCTGCACATGGACGGCAGGATTTGTGTTTTTTTCAAGACAATTACCGTGTTGATAACACCGTTGTTAAATTGTTTACCTTAGATAGACAAGTACCCATATTCTCCGTCTCCCTGAGGCTCAAGAGAACTGGTCCCTGCATAACCTATATTTACTAAGGTCATTATTGTAATTTAATATAACTTGAGGGGGTTTTATGTAAATAGTTTTGATATAATTTCAAAATACACCTCAAGTATTTAATTATAGTCTTTAGGGTTTTCTTAGAGGGATATTTTATAAAAGTGAAATTTTCTAGTGAGTAGAACCTAGTTTTCATTGTTTATGGTATTTTAATGAAATATTGGAATTTGTATTGGATTGTAATGGTAGTTTCATGAAATTGTAATTCTTTTGATTTAGAAAACATAGAATATTTATATAATATATTTAAAATAGATATTTTTATAATAGTTATAAATATTTATATATTTAATAAAATAATTTTTATTTATTTTATAGAAATCCAATTTTCTTAAAAATTGCATCAAAAATTCTATCGAGATCGAATACTCCGTTAAGAGGTCTGCATCTCGTTCTACGAGGCCCAAAAATATGTGATAACCCGCACCATCCCGATTGGGGTCCCCAAAATGGGTTGTAGAGACGCAATTGTAAGGAATTAATTAACACACTTTTTAAAGAAAATGGTTTTGAATGTTCAAGGTATTTATTCGTAATCTCGTATTTTCCCATAAACTAGAGTCCCAATATTCATCGTGCTATGTGAAGAATGTGTATTGTGATGAGATAGGTCATTACCTCGTGAGTTATCTAAAGATAATACAAGGAAATATGTTGAATTGTGTTGAAAGTAAATTATATGGTATTTTACCGTAAAAATACGATAAAAGTAGCATAATAGATTCTTTGAGATGAAACTTATTCTAATGTGTTTATTTATGATTACTAAATAATCTATTAAAAATTTGTAGGTTGGTTATTAGAAAAATTATATTTTTAAAGAAAAGGGAATCGGAAGCTGGAATAACTCTGCTTCCAATGAGTTTTGAAACGGAAAAGATTTAGAACAGTAGAAGAGGAGGGGAGAGGAGACTTATAGTTTGTAAAACAAGAGAAGAGATAGGGAAAGCTATCGGAATCATCGGGGAGTTATTTCATTGCCGGAATCTTCCCGAAACGTCGCCGGAACTTCGACCTTTGATAACTTCACTTGTACAATTGGGACTTGGAAATTTAGAGAGTTTTTGTAATAAAATTCTGAATGAGAGGAGAAATGTCGTGTGGTATTTATTGGAAAATTAGGGTTTAGGGTAATGAAGAATAGAATTAAAATGTGCATTAAAAATAAAATAAAAAGAGAAATTATCACTCTCTGGATGTTTTCAGAGTAAACAAACAATATAGGGTTAGTGGGGTATGCGAAGGGGTGTCAGGAAAAAAATCATAGAGCATTCCCTATGGGCACGACCGACGATGCCAGCCTATCTATTGAATCTCGCCGGTCCAAACCGGTGAGATGGGCTTGGGTTTGGTGACACGTGTTGGTGTCGCTTGGTATACCCCAGTACACGTGTTTGATTACTTTGTGACTTTTCATTTTACGTGCAGTGCACGTGCAAACTTTTGAGCTTCTCAAAGTTTAAAAGAAAAATCAATTAAAAATATATGTGGCTGGGGGATTCGAACAAATGGGCTACATCAAAGCAGTGCAAGGTTAGCAATGAGCTACAAGTGTTTTCTTATTGTTCAAAAGCAAATCAAATTTATAACTGTGCTCAGGCTTAGGTGTTCCTTTCTGTATTATGGAAAAATTTTGTACATAAATTTTAGGGTTGTTACAAGATCCTTACCCAAAAAGAGAGTTTTTGTAGAGTTTAACTCTAAGAGATCTATGGACAGAGAGCTAAGCTCTGAGAAGAGAATTAAATTCTCAAGAAAAGGTTAGGGAAGAAGATGAAGAAGCGGTGATCATCTAAAGAGCCAAACACCCCATTTATAATACGTGATGGGGAGCGGTTCATCTCCCTGTTCCCATAGGCAATCCAACAGTTGTAAGGGTGGACAGCGTTGCACTCACTTGCAAGCGACAAGAGTGCAACGCTGGGAGGCATTTGTTCCCTCATAAAAAAATGAAAGGGGGAAAATTCCCCACTATTCAAATCTCACGTGTTAAACACGTGAACGCCTATATACAAAGCATATAGGCACTGCAATCAGAACACCTAATAGGCTAAATAAGCTTCATATGTTAAACACATGGGCGCCTATATGCAAAGCATATGGGCGCTGAATAAAATAAACTAAAGGCTAAACAGGGCTCACGTGTTAAACACATGAGCGCTCATATGCAAACCATATGAGCGCTGAAAATAAAGTGTGCTAACACCATGCCAGAGGTCACGTGTTAAACACGTGAGTTCTCCTGCTGCACACTTTGGCGAGATAGAATTAAATTCTATGTGATAGAATTAAATTCTATATTGGAAATATTTTCCCTGATCTTTCTGATCCGGAAAGATTCTTCTCTAACAGAGAATTTTAGATTTAAAATCCAATTGTGATAAAATATCACCAATCAAACCACCTGATAGAATTAAATTCTATATGGGAAATATTTCCTTGATTTTTCTCAAACTAGAAAGATATTCTCTGTTAAACAGAGGACCCTTGGATCAAAGATCTAACAGTGATTATAAAATCACCCCTCAATCATCTAATAGAATAAAATTCTATTATCGGAAAATATTTCTTAATTTTATTAAACAAACAAGAAATCTTCTCTGTTAAACAGAGAGCCTTTAGATTGAAAATCCAACGGTAAATAAAATTCACCAATTAATCTTCATGATCTCTCAATGAGAGATTTTTTTAACATCCTGATTTTTTTCCTTTCTCCTATAAATAGGAGCAAGGGGATTGAATCTTAAAAAAAGAGAGAACTCCCCACAAGCTTCTACAAAAAAATATATACAGTGAGCTCTTGAAAAAGAAAGAGAATTTAATTCTCAAAGGAAACTTGCCTCGTTGAAACCCTAGGTAAAGAAACATAGAGATCATATTATCTCCCCTTTGCCTCTCTAAGGGTTTAACCCCTCATATAAGAATTCAGTTCTTTCTCTGGTTGAGATTTACAGAAGCAGATCTCCTCACAAGTTGAGAATTTAATTATCATCGGGGAGATTCTGTTCTGCAGATTCAAAACTTAGGGGGAAAAACTAAGTTAAAAAGAAATAACAGGATCATATAGGAATTTAATTCCTCCAAAAATTATGGTTTAACCCTATATAAAGAATTTAGTTCTTCAAAAAAAATGATGATGATCCAAGATCCACAAAAACGAGATCTTGATGATCATCAATGACTAAAAATGTCATTAACAGGAGATCAATATCTCTCAGAAAACACAAGAATAGCTTGGTAATTCGATAGTGCTTAGCATTATTTTGAAGCATCACGTGTTTCCCACGTGAGTGCTTCAAACAAAAAAGGAACAACCAAAACTGCCTCATGTGAGTGCTTAAAAAAGGGAAACAAGCAAAAGAAAAGCCAAACCTGCCTCACGTGATTCTCACGTGGGCGCCTAAAAATCAAAGAAAAACTTCTTTGTCAATTAGGCAGCCGCCCCAAAAGGAAGCAGTCACGTGAAATGCACGTGAGCTCTAATCAAGTGCTTAGCACTTCTGTAAAAGGAGGGAAACGAACAAATAAAGCTCAAAGCCCAGCACTCACGTGCTTCCCACGTGAGTATCATGCATAGAGCTCAGCTCTCCATGATTAGTCAAAAATGACTAAAAAAACGCTCACATATGAACACCTTATGTGTTTCACACGTGAGTACCACAGGACTCTAGTGCTTAACACTAATCCAGCACCCACATGTTTCATACGTGAGTGTTGTACGTCTTAGTGATCAGCACCGTTGAGTAATTATGGAAACTCAATTTCAGCCTAAAATTCGCTAAGTTTGCTGAGGTCAAACCTCTTTGTTTATAAATCAACCGAACTCATATTGCTCATGGTTTTCCAAACTGATCTTAGTCTAAAAAATGACTAGTGGTCTCCTATTGATGATATCCAAAATGTTATTCAAAATGATAGTCATCCTATATCTCCTAAAGTTCTTAGTCTCAAATACGACTAATGATTCTTAGGTCCACAACAACCCATTTTCCCTCAAATACGGGATTTGGTTTGAGGGTACATCTATTCACACCTCTGATACATATCGTTGTAATTCCTCAATGCCTTTAGAGAGGTGGTGGGTCCCGACGACCCACAACTTCTTTCATTGATGCACTTCTAAATTGACGTGTGACCCAAATTGGGCACATTCCATATCTCCATTTTTCACTTCATCACGTAACAAATACATGTGCGCGCAAGATGAATAATGGACCAAAATGTCCTTAAACTAAATATTCACCTTAAACATGGAAAACCAATCCTAGCCCAAATTGGCTAAACTTATGTTTGTGATATCCAAATTGATATCCAAACCGATCTTCATTCATATCTCCTAAGTTAATCGTAGTCTCGAATATGACTAACGATTCTTAAGTCCATCACAGTCATTTCTCTCGAATACGGGATTTTGTTCAAGGGTACATCTCTTCGCACCTCTGATATATGTCGTTGTAATTCCTCAACATTTTCAGAGAGGTGGCGAGTCCCGACGACTAACAACTTCTTTCGTTGATGCACTTCCAAACTGACGTACACGCCTCAAATCGGATCGTTCCCCAAATTGAGCACATTCCATATCTTCATTGTTCACTCTGCCACATAACAAATACACGTGCACACAGGATGAATGAGGGACCGAAATGTCCTTAAACTAATAATCGCCCCCACAAAGGCGATAACGGACCGAAATGTCCTTAAACTAATACTCGCCCAAAATATTGCGATAACGGACCGAAATGTCCCTAAACTAACATTCTCCGTCAAATACGGCGATAATGGCCGAAATATTCTTAAACTAATAATCGCCTCCAAAATAGCGATAAAGGACCGAAACGTCCTTAAACTAACACCTCGCCTCAAATATGGCGATAATGGACCGTGATGTCCTTAAACTAAAATAATCGAGCTCAAATGCTTATATGTTTAAGATGATCTTAATCTCAAACCAGACTAACGATCCTTAAATCAACCCAAACCCAAATCTAAAAATATACGGATTTGGACTAATCCACGCCCTACGGACGACGACATAAATTATTCTCCGTATACAATCCACGGGCAATCAAAATACAACAAACATACACACGACACGAAGTGAACCTCCGAAGAAGGAGAAAGTGGTTATCGCGATGTGGTAACGTAATTAACTGCAGGGGATTGCGCCTGCAGGGAAGAGCACCCCCACAATCAAAAACCCCTCGCAAACGAAGGGGGATCTGATAAAGTCCGTTACAACGGCCGCATCCATCCAAACCTCCGATATATGGTGCCATAAATCAACTTGGCATCTTCGGAGAGATGGACGGATAAATCCAAATAGCATCTGCCTCCAAATTCAGGCAAGACGATCCATCCCAGGTTCGTCTCTGTTTTCGGTGGTGAACAATATGTCGGGTCGGGGATGAAGAGCATTGCGGTCTAGTTTCTCCGCAGATTGCCAGCTGAGACGTTGCGTCCTGGCCATTTCATAAATAGCCATTTCGTGGGTGTGGTTGTCCCGGCTTGTTTGACAAGTTTCTTTTATTAACTTGTCGATTTGTTCTTCAAGCGACGGACTTAACGTTCTTAGACCGAACATATCCGAGTCCAGTTGTATCCGAGACTGGTTCTTCAAGCGATTTGCATCTTTCGCTGAGTCCTGGGAATATCCTAAATCTTTTTGTAAAATTGGGCTTGTCGAACATTTTGTTCGAGAGGTACACCTTGGCATCCTAACGACCTTTTCAATCCCTCCGTGTAATATCTTGGCAGATGGATGGGTTGAAGCCTGTCGAGTGCAAAATTGGCATCATGCCAGACTTTTTTTCTACTTTGGTCTCCGTAGATTGATAGAAGAGGATCGCCTTTTCACCCCTTCGCTTAGGAGGCACATAGAAAGTTTGTAGCTCTTGTATGATGTATGTATCGAGCATATCAAATTCCTTGTAATACTGAGGCTGAGCCATTGTAATTTGCAAACTCTGGTCTGCTCTGGCAAAAGTTTGCATTGTCGGGCGAAAGGAGAACACTGCGTTGGTCTCGTCCTCAGAGTCGCTGCCAAAGACCAAAATAAGAGTAGATAGTCCGGGCTTATTGTTTTCATTTTGGGATTTCCGCAAGTAGACTATTTCTTCATTTTCCTCGGCATCGCTCCCAAAGATTAGGATAGTGGCGACGGATTTCTGTTTATTCTCCGGCTTGTAGCACCTTTCAGTATCCTCGAAATCTGGTAGGAATTACTTTGCGTCTTCATATTTCCGAACTTCGTTTACGGAGAACGGATTAGCTCTCCCGTGAAGGTGTACTCCGATCCATCCTTGAAATACTTCATACACTGATGTTGTGTAGAAGGGATGACGTTTTACTCGTGTAACCAAGGCCTGCCGAACAAAGCGTTATAGCAAGTCTTGGCGTCAATGACGGGAAATTTGATGCAGTGACGAGCAACCCGTAGCGTAGCATCAGTATTACGGAGCCAAGCATCCGTGACGATTGTGAGTCGAACCCGGAGATGGTAATTTTATCTCGGGCAAGGTGCTGAACGTTCATGCAAATTTCTTTCAGCACACTCACGTTGAGAAGGTTAGCGGAGGATCCGTTGTCAACAAGGATTTTCCCTATCATGATGTCGTGGCAGTACCCGGTGACGTATAATGGGCGATTATGTTCGTACGTACCGAGGACGAGATCTTCATCGCTGAATGTAATATGATCTGTGTGGACCTCTGCAAGTTCATCTTTCATTTTAACTTCTGCGAAGAAAGCCTGGAACTGATCGGGCTCTTGTAATGCCTTCATCAGGGAATCTCGTTCCTCATTGGACAGAAAGAGATCATCCAATATGTTCAGTTGTGAGGGTATTTTTCTCAGATGTACCAGAACGTTGTAATCAACCATATTTTTCTTAGGCGGGTCCTTTACGGTGAGCCCTTTTTCCACTTCTTCATCGAGGGCAATTTCCTCGGAGATTTTTTCTTTCCCTTTTTCTTTTTTTTTCGAACCTTTGTTTGTAGGTCCGAGGTTCTTCTCAGGCAGCGTGCCATTATGCAGCTGAATATTCTCGCAATTTTTCTCCTCTTCTTCTTTTTCTGAGGCGGAGTCTTTGAAGAGAGGGTTGAGGGACGTTTCATACTCGGAATCGCTCCCGAACGTAGGAACTGGAGGTTTTCCTCTATCCAAACTGGTACCAACCATATGACAGTTGTCAGTCGTTTCTTCATATATGTTCGTCCTACTATTTTGTCGTCGACGAGCGCGAGTTTCACGCTTCATACTCTTGAAGTATTTTTGATGGGCAACGTATCCTTGCCACCACTTATTGAAGGCACTGCATTCCTCAATGGGGTGGGTGACCCTCTGATGATATAGGCAGTAGCTTGGATGTGATTCTTCTCCATTGAGGCATATGATCCCGGGAGTGTTCCTTATGAGAGGTGGGAGCTTCATCCCCATTGACAGGGATTTGGCGAACCGCTTCTCTATTTTGATCCTGCTCTTATTTGTTGCAGGTATGCTTTGGTTTGGTTGGAGTACTTTACGACTCGTCTTCGCCGCAACTTCTTTATCCAGATGCCGATGCTTAGCCTTTTCATATATGGCTGTTTCGCGTTCTCAGTCAACTTTTCTTCTTTTAAAGGCTTCATTTAGCAGCCTCTCAATCGAGTCCTCTTCTGGAAGTTCCGGGGATTTTAGCGCCGATTCTGCCCCCAGTTCCTCTGCGTTGTTTTTTTATGCTGAGGGATCCTCTTCGTCATATAACGACCAATGGTAGACCATGTGGCAACTTGCTATACGGTCTTCGGTGTCTGCTGATGAGTCATTTCCCTCATCATTGTCACTTCTTCTCCCTCAAGAATATCTTGAGGAATTCTTCGAACGTGACTGGTGTCTGCGCCTTCTGGTTATACTCTTCCACCGCATCTATGTATTTTTGTAAATCTATGCACTTGTCATCATAACCGGCAGGCTGCACAGGCTTCTTTGTCTTTTTCTTGTTCTTCGATGATTTCGAAGGATTGACTTGGGGTTTTTTCTCCTCGTCAACAATTTTTAGCACAGGACGAGCTTTTAGCATCCCTTCAATTATTTCGGGTTCAAGTGGGCTTTTCCACCTGACTGCCGGACATGCCTGTAGATCATTCAGCATTCTTTTGGTTTTCGCTGAAAGAACCACTTCCCATGGTGTTTCTTCCACGAGTGAGCATGATGCCCCATGCATATCCATCTTTTTGGGAGTGTGCTTCTGGGGCGGGTTTACCCTCCAATTATCAGACAGCGCGAATTTCCCCTATTGATACTGGTCCTCAACCTAGTTTTTGAAGATGTAGCAATCTTCAATTTGGTGGCTCACTAATCTGTGATTGGAGCAGTAATTAGGGTTGTTGACGTTGCAGGGTTGCGGTGGACGCCGCGGGTCTAGCAATGTAATGAGTTTATTATGCAGTGCCAATTCGAACAGTCTCCTCGTCTTGTCACGGGGAAATGAGTAAGCGCGTCCTAGTCATTCCTCTAAGGACGAGTGTCGACGCATGTTGTTTTAGCAAGCAGCCGGTTTTAGACCACTCGGTTGTTGTTGAGTATTGGCAACGAAGGCTGCTTTCCCTTTACCCTTGTTATTTTAAGGGTCCTTATTTGCGGGGGAAGGCACATGGCCCATCTAGTCCATTTGGGCTAGTTTATCTATCAGAGCCTGGAAGGTAATTGGTTTGAAGAATGTCATGAACTAGGACATAGTCGTTTGAGGATCAAGGGTCCCGATGAACATGTCCACGGTAGGGGATTTTCAATACATTGTTTGCACTTAGACCACAGGTTCCGCCTCTGGATCGCGTATTGGACCCATGTTTCTCCCGGGTTTACCCTGTCATTGATTAATGCCGTGATCGGAGTGCATTCTCTCGCGCTAGCGAACCGCTGTATGAATAACAGTTCCATTTCTGTGAATGTTTTCATAGAGTTATTTAGGAGCTTCAAGTACCATTCGAAGGTTGTTTCTGACAGGCTGCGAATGAACTGGAGAAGCAACAGTTTTTCGTCGCCTCCAGTGTTTCCACACAGTGCTTTGAATTGCGTTACGTGTTGGGGAGGGTTACCTGTTCTTTTGTAGACATGGAACTTGGGGATCGTATATCCTGGCGGGTATTTGATTTGATCATACCAAACTAGATACGGTCGTCCAGTTCTGACAATTTAGCCGGCGGCTTCATTGGCTTGATGAGCTCTTATTTGTTGAACAATATAATCATCAAGGGCGGTCTTAGAGATAGTTTCTTCTTTGGCCGCTGATATGGCCGGAGGAGGGTTTGATATTTCCCCTCTATCATCCTCGATGATTATCGACGGATATTCGACCGGGGGTTCTGGTTGGATCATCATTCCATCCATGTCTTGGAACAAGATATCTATCTGCTTTATGATAGCAGCTTGCTCAGTAGCCTCTTTATCCTTTCTCTCGAGCACCTTTTGCAGAAACTCTGTATCGGTCTCCTGCTCTTGGCGCTATTCAGCCTCTCTATCTGGACTTTCTTTTTGTCCAGTTAGTGCCATCATTTTGTTCAGAATTTCTTGAAGCTTTTTTTGTTGCTCCTTAGCCTTAGTCAGCGATCGGGTTTGCGGTTAATGACTCAACGAGGCACGGCTTTCTTCTTTTCCTGAAACCATGTAGACTGTGTGTACGGTTATGCCCCCAGACTTGGGGCGTTTGGATCCATCGCCTTTGGAATTTGCTCCGGGCGGTAGAGTTTTCTCTAGACTCGTACTTTTATGAGAGATTGAAGTTGAAGGAGCCGTTGTGACAGGCACCTGTTTAGGAGAAGTCTCCCATTGTATGGTGGAAGAGTGGTCTTTTCTTTGCTGGCCCTTAGATTTCTCGGGTCGATGAGAGTAGTTTTTGTCAATCATGGAGTCTTGGACTTTTTGCCAGACCCTATGAATTTGCGAGGAGAGCCGCTGATAAGGCCACTCCGGCTTTACTTGCACTGTAACTTTTGCAGGTGGGGGTGATTTCTTTAGCACCACCGTTAGGGAGTTTTTATGCACCCTCTTAAGCGGTTTAAAAACTGTTCCCAGTTGGAAAAGCAGTGTCGACCTCCACCATAGGAGCTGGTGGGGTGAGTCCAGAGGGGGAGTTGCCCCTAGCTTTTCTCACTCGGCGTCATTGACGACGTCGAGCGTGCCTCACAGAAGGGACCGCCTCAGTTTTGGAAGCGGCTTCATCATGCCCAAGACTTTGCTGAGGGGCTTCAATCGGCGCCAGCCTGTTGAAGACCGACGTTCTTGATAGAGTTTGAGGAGAGTCGGCCAGCCTTTCGAAAATTGATCGTCTGATGGGTGAAGCACCTTTGACGGCTTCGTCTGTAGCAGGCATAGGGAGGGCTAGCCGTTTTACGGTAGCCCCTTCAGGTATCACGAGTTTCTTTATGGGCCCGTTTGAGTTCTTGCTCAGCCTGTTGAAGACTGAGACGCCAAAGTTTGACGGCTTGCTGATGGAAGCTGTTGTGGTTGCCAGTTGATTGATACGATTTCTGATTGTGTAAATCAAATGATCCCCGGCAACGGCGCCATTTGATTGATACGATTTCCGATTGTGTAAATCAAATGATCCCCGGCAAAGGCGCCATTTGATTGAATACGAATTCTCGGTTCGTGTTGGTAGAAATTGTAAAGAAATCACAACCAAAAATTATTTGACCGCAATCAATAACGGTGTCGAATGTAGCGCGTTAGTAAGTGCGGATCGTCCACAGGGATTGTGAGATTCGTTCGTATTTGTTTTGTTTGAACTGAAAATTTAATAGAAAAGAAAAGAAAATGATTCAAGATCTATATCAATGAATTTCAAGAATCAACTAGATCTAATCAAGAATCAAGAAAGCATTAAAAAATCAAGAATCAAAAAGTGATAGAATTCTAATCGATTTAAGTTTCAAGAATTGAAGTGAAGCTCGTAGGAGTCGATTAAATCTATAGATGTGAAGAAGATTAGCAATTACCTTTTCTTATCCATTAACGAATTGATGCTAAATCGATGACGATTTATCGAGGATTAAGGATCTTGCGAAGAATTAGGGTTTCCTCATCTTATCCTTTGTCCTTTCGATGAATCTCATTCACAAGATAACTTCTAGGAAATCAAGTGATCAATCGTTGATCTCTAGTTCCGTGCGAAAATAATCAAGAAAGCATTTCGCATCGAAACTAGATCATCGATCATTTGATTTTCAAGAATTTACAAACGTTATAGGACTTAAAAAAATGTTTAAAAATTCGTCAACTTCATCATCTATTGATTTTTTTCGACTTCTCTACGAGCGGAGTTTACTCAAGTATCATCACACAGAACACATTCAAGAATCTAGATTGAATCATAATGCTTGAATTTAAAGAAAGCAAGATAAAAGAATTTCACCTTTATTTATCGACAAATTCGTTACAACTCTCTTGAAATTTACAAAAGGAAGGAACTAGATCGTCGATTTTGGCGTCGCTTCGGCTCCTTGAGTCGCGGATCGGCTTGGTTCACTTGCTCCGATGAAGTCCGACTTCGCTTCTAAAGGCTTTGAAGGATTCTTGTTTTGATTGAACTCGGTGTTCTTGAACTTTTGGCTTTTTGATTGGATTAGGGTTAGGGTTTGAGGCACAAGTTGTGTCACTCAACTTGTGGGGGAAAATTGTTGAACTTCTTGAACAACCCTTAGAAGTGAAGCCTAGGGTCCCTTTTATAGGCTAAGGAATGATTAGCTTCCTTAAGAAGCTTGGATTAGGTTAGCTTCCCTTGTAATCTAGTTAGTTAGGTAGAAGCCTCTAGAACTAGTTAGTTAGGGTTTAGCTTCCACCTTAAGCTAGGAGGTTAGGGAGAAGGTTCTAGGCTCTTAAGGTAGTTATGGAGAAGCTTGCTTAGGAAGCTTGGAAGTGTAATTAGTTTAAGTAGGCTTGCTGATCTGGAAGAGGAATCTGGAGGTTTCTGGAAGTTTCAGTGGCTTGAAGAGGTACTTGACTTGAGATAAGAGTTCTGAAGTGAAGCAGAGGAGGTGACGTGGCACATCAACCGCGGATCCGCGGCGCAAGCTGGCTCCTGCCGCGGATCCGCGGTCCAATGGGAGCCTCAGGGCTTGAAACTTCATGTTCTGTCTTCTTCTGTCTTCAGGTGTACTTTCTGATATGTTTATTCCCTGAATTCCTTCTATATTACTTCCAGATCTCAAGTCATTGAGTTGGCGTATTTTTTTATCAGCAATTTGACAATTTTTGGCCTTGGTTTCTGGAATTTTCTGCACAGATTTCGAAACATGTGTTGCGCAATACAAGAATGATGCGATGCCATGAAAAACAGTCAATTTCCCTAAAAATGCCGGTTTTAAAGTACAGTACAGGTAACTCAGTATTTTACAAGTGTGTTGCTAATACGTGCAATATGAATACCGAACACCTCTAGATGAATGCAAAAGGTAGGGAAATTGCCGTGTTAAAAATGTAGTATTTTCGACTGATCAAATTCCCCCAAACTTATTTTCGGTCGTCTCGAGCGAATTATTTTATTTAAAAGAGAAGGAGAAAAAAATAAAGAAAGAGAAAAACTAACTAGCACACTTTCGTAGGCAACACGATTGCACTGAGCACGTGCAACAAGCCTTTAAACCTCTAGGTGTCCCTAGTAGGAGGAGTGTTGTCTCCTGAGGGTTTTCAGTGGATTGCACCCACAAAATCCAATAATAAAAGGAAGATCATGAATATTACATTTAAAGAAAAGAATTGTAAAAGAAAAGCTTTGAAAATTAGGGTTTCCAACTAAGCTAGCTTTTCGATTGTCAAGAGCCCTATCTTAATAGTCATGAAAAGATGTCAGAAATCACGTCCTCCCTCAATAAAACATCGTCTTATTCTTCATTCCTATTTTTCTTCCAAACATCGATCATATAACCCTATGTGTGTGTAAAGAACATCCCTACACCCGGAGAATTCAATTCAAGCTATCATACTCTTTCCCATCAGCCTCAGTACTTTTTAATTAATGAATATTTAGATGAGATTGCTCACACACTTTCATGCGACCGTTAATATTTCTTGAGGTAATAACCGACCGATTACTCATGTGCTTACTTATTTGGTGTATTTTCCTCGTCTTGCACCAGCTAAGGCTTAGCAGTGACTCCCAGACCAGTTGGCCTTAGGGCACTAGGTGAAGAAGCACCCTCGCTATATTTTTTTATTGCTGCCTTGGCGATAACAAAACCAGTGTTCATTTTTCTCACCATTTTATATTTTCTTCATTTTTTTTATTTCCTTCATACATCGGCTTTTAGACAAGAGCATTTCAAGGACTCCTCTACTATCCCAAGTTTCAAGACGTGTGTAAGTGCGTATAGTAGGGTATCAACGTTCAAAATGTTTGGCTTCCGGAATAGGAACTATTTTTCAGACTTATTTTTATCCTCAGATTAGTGACTTCCTTCATCTTACTAACCCTTGGGACAACGGCTCATAACTACTTATTACTAGTTCGTATAAGAAAACTTCGAATTTTCTTAGTTTTCTTAAATTTTTCTAATCTCATGGATGTAATTTTTCACTATCTAAACTTTTATTATCTTATTTATGTACAAAAATGTTAAATATTAAATATTTTTATATTTTGAAAAATTTTAAATTTTTATGGGTTTTGAAAATTTTTAAAATTTTTATAGGTTTTGAAAAGTTTTTAAAATTTTTTATAGGTTTTTAAAGAAATGTTTTGCGCTTATGCAAATGATATGCAAATGATGCAAAAATAAGCACAAACCTCCCCCAAACTTGTTTTCAATAGTGTCCTCACTGTTGCCAACCGCTATACCTACAAAAACCTATAAGCCTGGGGGGAATTTATTAGTGGGGGCAAAATATATATGTGAAGATCTTCCCCCAAACTTATTCTTTTCACTCACCTCCATTCAAAAGATGATGCAGTAAATTACAGGATATGAAGGTGAGACGGAGGAATTTTAATCAAGATAAAATGGCTCCTGTAAGAACAGGAGCTCCTCCGTGGGGTCAGTGGAAAAATACGGCTTTAATCTATATCCATTTACTTTGAAAAATGTGCCGTTTTTAACATTTTCTACCTCTACTGCCCCGTGTGGGTATACAAACCGCACAATAAAAGGTCCCTTCCACCGAGATCGAAGCTTACCCGCGTGAAGGTGTAGTCGTGAATCATAAAGAAGGACTTGTTGACCAGGTGTAAATGTTTTCCTCAAAATGTTTTTATCGTGAAAAACCTTAGTCTTATTCTTTACAATTACAACGTTATCATAAGCTTCATCGCGGAGTTCGCTTAGCTCATTTAATTGCAGCTTCCGAAAGTTGCAGGCTTGGTTTAAGTCAAAGTTGATTTTCTTAATAGCCCACAATGCTTTATGCTCAATCTCGACTGGCAAGTGACATGCCTTCCCAAACACTAACCTATATGGAGACATCCCTAGATCAGTTTTATATGCAGTTCTGAATGCCCAAAGAGCATCCGTCAGTTTGGTCGACCAATCTTTTCTATTCCTCGCAACAATTTTCTCCAGGATTTGTTTGATCTATTTATTCGAAATTTCAGCCTGCCTGCTCGTTTGGGGATGATAGGGTGTAGAAAGTCTGTGGTTGATTGCGTATTTTCACATCAGAGTCTCGAAAGACCTGTTGCAGAAATGTGTCCCGTTATCGCTAATGACAGCGCGTGGGTGTCCAAATCGCGAAAAGATGTTTTCTTTTAACAACTTAATGACAACCTTTTTGTCATTAGTGCGACATGGAATGGCTTCAACCCACTTTGAGACGTAATCAACCGCAATCAATATGTACAAATTCCCAAAGGAGTTGGGAAAGGGACCCATAAAGTCAATGCCCCAAACATCGAAAATTTCAACCACTAAGATGGGTTGCTGAGGCATTTCATTTCTCCGGGAAATCCTACCCGTGTGTTGACACTGTGTACAAGTTTTGCAATAATCAAATGCGTCCTTAAATAAGGTCGGCCAATAAAAACCGCATTGCAAAACCTTCTCCGCTGTCTTTTTAGGACCGAAATGACCCCCACAGGCCTGATCATGACTAAAAGATAGAACACTCTTGAACTCCTCATTCGGGACACACCGGCGAATGATCTGATCAGGACAATACTTAAACAGATAGGGTTCATCCCAGTAAAATTATTTTACTTGGGATAGAAAATGATATTTGTCCTGTTTTGACCAATCGCTGGGTATCAGTCCCGTGGCAAGATAGTTCACAATATCACTGAACCAAGGTTCCTCGGATACGTTCAAGAGTTGTTCGTCTGGGAAAGAATCATTGATCGGCAGGGTCACAGGGGAAGAAGAGATGCGTGAAAGATGGTCGGCTACAACGTTTTCACATCCTTTCTTATCTTTAATAACAAGATTAAATTCTTGTAATAGAAGGATCCAACGTATTAGCCTACCTTTAGCATCTTTCTTCGCCAAAAGATGTTTCAAGGTGGAATGGTCAGTGTACACAACTATTTGTGAGCCAATCAAGTAAGGCCTGAATTTTTCTAATGCAAATACAACCGCCAAAAGTTCTTTTTCGGTAGTTGTGTAGTTAATTTGAGCATCGTTCAGGGTCTTACTTGCGTAATAGATCACGTGTGGCATCTTTTCAATGTGTTGTCCTAAGACTACACCAACTGCAAAATCTGATGCATCACACATAAGCTCAAAGGGGTAGTCCCAATCTGGAGACGATAGAACGGGGGCTATAGTGAGGGAGTGTTTGAGTGAGTCGAATGCTGCCTCACAATCCGAGTCAAAGTAGAAGGTCATATCCTTGGCCAAGAGAAGAGTTAAAGGTCTAGCAATTTTGCTAAAATCCTTAATGAATCTCCTATAAAAGCCCGCGTGGCCTAGAAATGATCGGATATCCTTGACGCTTTTGGGATGAGGAAGGTTTTGAATGACATCTATCTTAGCTCTGTCAACCTCAATGCCTTTTCGTGAAATAACATGTCCAAGCATAATTCCCTCTTGGACCATGAAATGGCATTTTTCTCAATTCAAGGTTAAGTTCTTCTCTTTCCAACGAGTAAGAACTGCGTCAAGATTCGATAGGCAGTCAGAAAAAGAGTCTCCAAAAATCGAGAAATCGTCCATAAAAATTTCCAAAAAATTCTTGACCATGTCAGAGAATATCCCCATCATACACCGCTGAAAGATAGCGGGAGCATTGCTTAACCCAAAGGGCATGCGTCTATAAGCAAAAGTACCAAAAGGACAAGTAAAAGTGGTTTTATCTTGATCCTTTTTGGCTATGGGGACCTGATTATAGCCAGAATATCCGTCCATAAAGCAATAATACTCACGTCCAGCTAAGCGTTCCAGCATCTGATTAATGAAAGGTAGAGGAAAGTGGTCTTTCCTCATAGCGGCATTAAGTTTTCTGTAATCAATACATACATGCCACCCCGTTTGGGTGCGTGTCTGAATTAACTCATTTGCCTCATTGGTAATAACAATGATGCCAGATTTCTTACGGACGACATGGATTGGACTCACCCATTGGCTATCGGAGATTGGGTATATAATACCATTATCAAGGCATTTGACGATCTCTTTCATCACCGCTTCCTTCATGACGGGGTTCAACTGTCTCTGTGGTTCTCGGGTTGGTTTGGCATCATCCATCAAGTGTATATGATGTTCTACAATCAAGGGACTAATCCCTTTGATGTCCGCCATGGTCCAACCAAACGCCTCCTTATTAGATCTCAATACCGTCAAAAGTGCATTCTCTTGTTCTGATGCTAGAGAAGCGGATATGATAACCAGTAAAGACTCATTCTCACCTAAATATGCATATTTAAGATGAGAAGTTAAAATTTTAAGATCTAATGCCGGCGGAGAAATAATAGAAGGTGGGATCATCGAGTGATTTTCGGAGTCACAAAGAAGCTCATAGCCTGTGAAAGATACAGACTCGGATGGTGATGAGTCAAGAGTGTCGGACTCGAGTGTGGAAATGGTGTCCTCACTAAGATGTTGTGCAAGATCAAACAGTGATGTGGTAGTGTCGTCGAGATCTATAAAGCAAAATTCATCAACTCCGCAACTTTCAGGAGCAATCTCGTGGACAGAGCACACATCAAGAATATGAGCAGAGGGTTCTGATGGCTGGACTCCCAACTTTGTAGATGTTCAGTTCAATGGTCATATTTCCAAATGATAAGTTCATTGAACCGTTTCTACAGTTTATGACAGCATTGGAAGTGGCAAGGAATGGTCGACCCAAAATCACCGGAATTTGGCTCCGGGGGTTTGCTACAGGTTGTGTATCGAGTACAATGAAGTCTACAGGGAATACAAATTCCCCGACCTTTATCAACACATTCTCTAGTTCACCCCTAGGTTTGGTGATTGAACGGTCTGCCATTTGGAGAGTGCAGTGAGCTGGTTTCAACTCTCCAATCCCTAGCTGCTCATAGACAGATTATGGAAGCGGGTTAACACTTGCGCCAAGGTCTAAAAGAGCACGGTTGATGTTTTTACCCCCAATAGAAATCGATATCGTAGGACATCCTGGGTCCTTACGTTTCTTTGGTAGCTGTGGGATAAAAGCAGTCCTAATATTATTAGACATGAAGATCTTCTTTGGCACTTGAGTCTTCCTCTTCCTAGTGCACAAGTCTTTAAGAATTTTCGCATAAGCGGAGACTTGTTGAATAGCATCTAGGAGAGGGATATTGATGTTAACCTGTTTGAACATTTCCATAATTTTCTCCATATGTGGACTCGATTTGTTACCCCTTAACCGATTCGGGTAAGGAGCTTTAGCAATAAGCGCTGGGCCCATCATAGGAGAAGGAAGTGGTGGTAGACGTGATCCCAAAAGAGGAGTGGGGATCGTCTGTAGAGAACTAGAAGAAGTTTGCTAAGGTGTCGAGCCTAGAGGGAAATGGAGAATAGGCTCGTGAGAAGGTGGTGGGGTAGAAGAACAAGGATCAGAAGTAGAAGTGTGTGTGTGAGGAAAGGTCTCAGCCAGGGTGTTATTGATAGGATTTTCAATATCATCAATTTCTTCCCCAACATGGTTATTCAGCACTCTTCCTGATCTCAACGTTGTGACGGCATTTACATTGTAATGCCCAGGATTCGGTAGGGGTTGAGACGGAAGTTTTCCTTTTTCTCTCGCACTCATTTCGGCTTTAAGTCGTGCAATTTCAGCTTCCATCGATCTGATACTCTCATCTTGGGACGCTCAGTTTTTCTTTATCTCACTGACGGGAGATCAAACCTCAGCTGACACCTCTATGAAATTTGACAAGAGTGATTTCATGGTTTGAGTGAATTGAGAAAATTCGTCAGAACAGGTCGACTGCATAGGATTAGACGGTGCAGGAGTGTTGACCTGGTTTTGAAAATTTTGTGACTAGTAGGGATGCTGAGTGAGTTGAAGTGGTTGCTGTTGTGGTGGAGGAGCCCTTTGGAAATGATTCGGGTTTGGAACCGTGTTTTGAGATTGGGATTGGTTCCAAGCAAAGTTCGGGTGATTCCTCCAACCCTGATTGTACGTGGAAGAATATGAATCGTTTCTAGGTCTTTGAAATGCGGCATTGGTATGCTCGTGACCTTGAAATGGAGAGTTTAATGGACATTCTTCCGTTAAGTGAGAAGGATCAGAACAGCACCCACATACAGTTTTGGGAAGCGACATTGGGTTTAGGGAGGCTGCTAAAAATTTATGTTCCATAGCCTCGAGCTTCTTTTGCATTGCTGCCATCTCAGCTCGAACACCTATGGACACATCAATTTGGTGTACGCCACCCCTAGACGATGACATGTTTCCACTCTCCCACTGTAAAGACTTTTCAGCGAACTCTTCTAAAAATTTCCAAGCTTCCCCATCATCCTTGGTCATAAAATTGCCTTGACACATAGCTTCAAGGTTCTGTTTAGTGTTTGGGTTAATATCCTCATAAATGATTCGGCACAGATCCCATCTCGGGATGCCGTGATGAGGACATTGAACCAAAAGATCCTTAAAGCGTTCAAAGCACTTCGAGAACGGTTCATTCGGAAGCTGGGTAAATTGATTAAGTTCGCTACGGACTCGACCTGTCTTTTGCATAGGGTAGAATTTCTTAAGGAATGCCGCAACGAATTCTTCCCAATTCGTAATGGAATGTGCGGTAGTGTTGTATATCCACTTCTCGGCTATATCGCACAAAGTAAATGGAAGAAGACGTAGACGCATAGCATCCACTGAAAGTTGTAACGTACCCATCATTGCGCATACATTTTCAAATTTCGTGATAAACACGTATGCGTCCTCAGACTCGAGACCGTGGAATTTGGGTAGAAAATTGATGTACTGGGGTTTAGTCTCAAAATTATCCCTGTTGGCTGGTGGTGTGGATAAGCAGGTCGAAAGAGGACCTCGCATAAGATAGCACCTCTCTTGGAGAGAGATGCGGGGTGGATTTTGCGCACCAACGGACGGCGGCAGAGTAGTGGTAAAGAAGTTCGATGGAGACGGATCCATCGATGTGGGTGTGGTGGTGGGTAAAGGAGAGGTAAATGTAGAAATACCGACTTCGGAGTCGATAGGGGGGATGCGGACTAAACGGGCACTAGAATCCCGTGTCCAGCCTATCTTGCACTAAAAAGGATTAGTACATGTGGCAGCGTGACTTATAATTATGGGAAATGATGAATGCGGTGTTTGTTTTGAAAAATGGACATATTTTTGTAAAATGATGCGAGCACAACAAATGCAACAAGAAAAACCCTAATTCTATTGGTCGCCTAGGTCAAACCTCTAGACCGCTCCTAACTGCCAAAAGACAAGTCGCAGGATAAATCCACCACTGCCTCTTTGTCTCCCCTGTGGCCAGGTAAGTGCCAGGTAAGTGGGAAGGTACTCCACTACGTAAGTAGTGGGCCTAATTAAAAACCACTAGCCTTAGATACACTTGCTTTAGACACCACAAAAGAAACGCGGATAAGCAATGAATTACCCACGGCCTTCTCTTGTCCTAAGTGAGCGCGACGGTCCTTAGAGTCATCTCTAGATCTTTTTTAGTTAATGAGAGTAAATGCGGATGCAAGTTTGTGATTTTTGGGGCTTAGGAAGGGTAATGAACTCCCCATCTAATCTGGATTTGGTCTTTGCCCCTTAATTTCCGTATTAAAATGTAAACAACCAAAAATCCAAAAACACGCACAATTTATTTTGCTTTTTGTGGCGCTACGATTTTTGCAAAGAAGCCTGCAGAAAATTGTTAATTGGAGCAGATGAGGAAAGAGATAAGAAAGTAAGAAGTTTACAGAGAAATTTGGGTGCAGGGATGACGTCAGCACGCAGCGGATCCGCCGTGGATGCAAGCTTATGCCGCGGAATCGCGGTGCCTTCAAGGGATCACTGCACAGAAAATTTACAGAGAGTTCCTGTTAACTCCCTGAGTCCTCTGCTATATTCTGAAAAAAAATTCACTTGCTCCACAGCTTCCAGATTACCTCGCAACAAATCATAACAACACGTTTAGAGTTTGCGCGAATTTTGATCTCAAAATTGTAATGGAATAAATCTTTCAATTCAAATTTCAAATGAAGAACGAATTAGCGCACAATCCCCGGCAACGGCGCCATTTGATTGATATGATTTCCGATTGTGTAAATCAAATGATCCCCGGCAACGGCGCCATTTGATTGATACGATTTCCGATTGTGTAAATCAAATGATCCCCGGCAACGGCGCCATTTGATTGATACGATTTCCGATTGTGTAAATCAAATGATCCCCGGCAAAGGCGCCATTTGATTGAATACGAATTCTCGGTTCGTGTTGGTAGAAATTGTAAAGAAATCACAACCAAAAATTATTTGATCGCAATCAATAACGGTGTCGAATGTAGCGCGTTAGTAAGTGCGGATCGTCCACAGGGATTGTGAGATTCATTCGTATTTGTTTTGTTTGAATTGAAAATTTAATAGAAAAGAAAAGAAAATGATTCAAGATCTATATCAATGAATTTCAAGAATCAACTAGATCTAATCAAGAATCAAGAAAGCATTAAAAAATCAAGAATCAAAAAGTGATAGAATTCCAATCGATTTAAGTTTCAAGAATTGAAGTGAAGCTCGTTGGAGTCGATTAAATCTATAGATGTGAAGAAGATTAGCAATTACCTTTTCTTATCCATTAACGAATTGATGCTAAATCGATGACGATTTATCGAGGATTAAGGATCTTGCGAAGAATTAGGGTTTCCTCATCTTATCCTTTGTCTTTTCGATGAATCTCATTCACAAGATAGCTTCTAGGAAATCAAATGATCAATCATTGATCTCTAGTTCCGTGCGAAAATAATCAAGAAAGCATTTCGCATCGAAACTAGATCATCGATCATTTGATTTTCAAGAATTTACAATCGTTATAGGACTTAAGAAAATGTTTAAAGATTCGCCAACTTCATTATCTATTGATTTTTTTCGACTCCTCCACGAGCGGAGTTTACTCAAGCATCATCACAAAGAACAAATTCAAGAATCTAGATTGAATCATAATGCTTGAATTTAAAGAAAGCAAGATAAAAGAATTTCACCTTTATTTATCGACAAATTCGTTACAACTCTCTTGAAATTTACAAAAGGAAGGAACTAGATCGTCGATTTTGGCGTCGCTTCGGCTCCTTGAGTCGCAGATCGGCTTGGATCACTTGCTCCGATGAAGTCCGGCTTCGCTTCTAAAGGCTTTGAAGGATTCTTGCTTTGATTGAACTCGGTGTTCTTGAACTTTTGGCTTTTTGATTGGATTAGGGTTAGGGTTTGAGGCATAAGTTGTGTCACTCAACTTGTGGGGGAGAATTGTTGAACTTCTTGAACAACCCTTAGAAGTGAAGCCTAGGGTCCCTTTTATAGGCTAAGGAATGATTAGCTTCCTTAAGAAGCTTGGAATAGGTTAGCTTCCCTTGTAAGCTAGTTAGTTAGGTAGAAACCTCTAGAACTAGTTAGTTAGGGTTTAGCTTCCACTTTAAGCTAGGAGGTTAGGGAGAAGGTTCTAGGCTCTTAAGGTAGTTATGGAGAAGCTTGCTTAGGAAGCTTGGAAGTGTAATTAGTTAAAGTAGCTTGCTGATCTGGAAGAGGAATCTGGAGGTTTCTGGAAGTTTCAGTGGCTTGAAGAGGTACTTGACTTGAGATAAGAGTTCTGAAGTGAAGCAGAGGAGGTGACGTGGCACATCAACCGCGGATCCACGGCGCAAGCTGGCTCCTGCCGCGGATCCGCGGTCCAATGGGAGCCTCAGGGCTTGAAACTTCATGTTCTGTCTTCTTCTGTCTTCAGGTGTACTTTCTGATATGTTTATTCCCTGAATTCCTTCTATATTACTTCCAGATCTCAAGTCATTGAGTTGGCGTATTTTTTTATCAGCAATTTGACAATTTTTGGCCCTGGTTTCTGGAATTTCCTGCACAGACTTCGAAACAAGTGTTGCACAATACAAGAATGATGCGATGCCATGAAAAACAGTCTATTTCCCTAAAAATGCCGGTTTTAGAGTACAGTACAGGTAATTCAGTATTTTACAGGTGTTTTGCTAATATGTGCAATATGAATACCGAACACCTCTAGATGAATGCAAAAGGTAGGGAAATTGCCGTGTTAAAAATGCAGTATTTTCGACTGATCACCAGTCGATCGAAGACCGACCTTCTATGAGCTTCTTCTAGTAGCGTTGAGGCACCGAAACTCACAGATGGGAGAATGGTCCCAAAGAATAATCCGGTAGTGGCTTAGGTGAGCTGCCCCACCGGCATTGAGAAAATAAAGGCTGGGTTGGACCCATAGGTCGCTCCTTGAGCTGAGGTGGAGCAGGAGTTGCTGTTGCGTGAGATGCAGTTGAAAGCCATTGATTTTCTGCACAGGAGCAAGACACCAAATTTTAGTACCTCGAATCCAAGAGCAACCATAGTGAACCACAATTTTGTTCACGAAACATGACACACGAAGTGTGGAGTGGAAAGAGAAAAAGGTCCCACCAGGCGTGCCAGAATCTGTTCACCGTCGAAAGACCGGACCGAGACGTTGGGACGTCTGGCCTGAATTTGGGGGCAGATACTATTTAGACTTCTCCAGCCACCTCTCCGAAGATATCAAGTTGATTTATGGCACCATATATCGGAGGTTTGGACAAATGCGACCGTTGTAGCAGACTTCATCAGATTCCCCCTCATTTGTGAGGGGTTTTTGATTTTGGGGACGCTTTTCCTTGTAGGCTCAAGCCCCTGCAGTTAATTACTTTACTATATTACGATAACCACTTTCTCCTTCTCCAATAGTTCACTTCGTGTCATGTATTATTTTGTTCGTTTTGGTTGCCCGTGGATTGTATACGGAGACTAGTTTATGACGTCGCTCGTAGGGCGTGGATCAGTCCAAATCCATATATTTTAGATTTGGGTTTGAACTTAGGTTATATGTTCCTGTAGTTCATAGAATATTTTTTTATTTATTTAAGGACCGTTGATCAAGTTTGAGATTAAGATCAACTTAAATATATGAGCATTTGGGCTCGATTTATTTTTTACTAAGGATATGTTAGTCCTATTTGAGACTATGATCAACATAGAGATATTTTCAGGATCATTAAATTTTATTAAGATCCAACAACAGAGCATTTGGGCTCAGCTGCAAGAAACTTCAGAGACTTAGCCAATTTGGGCTTGGTCTGCTCAGTCTTTTCTTCTTTCCCCGTTTTTTGTTCAAAAAAGCGAATCACTTATTTGGGTTCTGTTTGTTCAGCCATTTTCCTTTTATGCAAAAGTGCTAAGCACTTGTTTAGAGCTCTGGCACTCACGTGGAAAGCACGTGAAGTGTACAGGCATGGGTGCTACCAATTGGTGCTAACACTTAGTCATTTTAACTAAGTATATATATATATATATATATATATATATAGTACTAAGCACTTGGTATAGCGCTCACATGGGAAGCACGTGAGGCACTCAACCCTTTTTTGTGGCTCACGTGTATTTCACGTGATTGCTTTATTTTTTTTGGGTGCTGGTTGCTTTGTTTTAGTGGCTGCCCAATTAGTGCAAATGAGCATCTTTGTTTTTGGGCACTCACGTAGGAAACACGTGAGGCACCAATTTCTTTTTTTTCCAGAGATATAATTTCTGTTAATGGCATTTTGACCATTAATGATCACTCAGATCTCAACTTTGAAGATCTGAGATCGGTTTATTTAAGAACTAAGTTCCCTCTTTTTTTATAAGATCTAAGTTCTTTACGTAGGGTTAAACTCTATTTTTAGAGGAATTAAATTTCTTAGAACATAAGTTCTTTTTTATTTCTCTTTCTTCAAAACCTAGTTCTTTTCACCTAGATTTTGAGTTTGAAGAACAAAATCTCCTCGATGAGAATTAAATTCTAAACTCGTGGGGAGATTTGCCTTACAAATCTCAAATCAGAGAAAGAACTAAGTTCTTATATGATGGGTTAAACCCTTGTTTCCGTTTATACTAGGCTAAGGAGATATTTTGATCTCTTCTTTATCTTTACCTAGAGTTTGAAAGAACAAGTAGATCTTCGTTGAAGGAGAATTGAATTCTCAGTTGTAGGTTCTATCTTTTTTGTTGGTAGAAGCTTAGGGGGGGTTCTCTCTCCTTGAGACTTAAAGTCTCGGGTCCTTTATATAGTAGAGGCAAATTGCTAATTAGTTTTGAGAAAATCTCTCATTGAGAGATTCCAATTGATTTAATTGGTCTGAAAATTATTCAGGGGATTTTATCTGCCGTTGGATCTTTGATTAAGTGATTTTTGTTTCACAGAATATATTTTTCTTGTTTTAAACAAGATTGGGGAAATATTACCCATATACAGGATTTTATTCTATCGAACGGTGATTTTTTAATCACTATCGGATTCTTAATCTAAGAGTGCCCGGTTTAACAGAGCACAATTTTTCTTTATTTAGAAAAATATAGGAGATATTTTCACATCTCATTGAATCTTTGATCCAACAACTTTCTGTTTAACAGAAAATATCACTCTCATTTAAAAAGATTAGGGGGATATTTTCCCTTAATAGAATCTTATTCTATATTTGGTGATTTTTAATCACCCTTGGATCTTTGATCTAACAGTTCTCTGTTAACAGAGAATATCTTTCCCTTTTAGCAATATCAAGGGTGATATTTTCCCTAGATAGAATTTAATTCTATCTAGGGAGGTACACACACGGGTTTAACACATGACCCCTATGTGGGTGTTCAGCCTATTGTATTTAGCGCCCATATGATTTGCATATGGGCGCTTACGTGTTCAACACGTGAGGTCAATTTGGCTTTCAGCCATCTACTCTTACTGCTTATATGCTTTGCATACGAAATAGAATTTAATTCTATGTATAAAGTTTAACTCTATCTGAAGCTAATGCTTCAAAAAGGTGTTCTCACGTGTTTAACACGTGATCCCAATGTGGGTTTTTAATCAGTTTATTTAGTGCTTAAATGATTTGCATATAAGCGCTCACGTGTTTAACACATGAAGCCTTTTTCGCCTATAGTTATTTGGTTGCAGCGCTTATATGCTTTGTATATAGGCGCTCACGTGTTTAACACGTGAGGCCTATTTAGCCTTTAGTTGTTTGATTGCAGCGCTTATATACTTTGCATATAAGCGCTCACGTGTTTAACACGTGAGGCCTGTTTTGCCTTTAGTTGTTTGATTGCAGCGCTTATATGCTTTGCATATAAGTGCTCACATGTTTAACACGTGAGGCTTAAGTCGTGGAGATTCTCTCCTCTTTTCTCTCCATTTTTATAAGGGAACAGTGCGGCTTCCCTCCTTCATCACTACTCTGCTTCTTCATCACTATTCTGCTACTACTGCTTCTTCTTGGTTCTTTTGCTTCTTATTGTTGCTGTCAAGCTTCTCATTATTGTTGTTGCTTCCTACAAACATGAATAACAACACTTTATCTTCCTTGAGTTCCATATTGTTGTGTTTGAATGGACACCATCACTATCACCATGAACAGTTGTTTTCAAGAGTTAAAGGAAAAGAATAGCTAGTGCTTTGAAATAGACGAGATATGAGAGAGGTTTTAGTTGAGATAAGGTTACCACGCCCCGCTTTCTAAAAGAGCGGTAACGGTACGTAGCGAGATCTGTGACGTATTTATTCCAAGAAGGTCCTTTCTCGAAACAAATACGCTAAGTGTTTATAAACAATATAAAATATGACAAAAAAAACAATAGAGTGAAAATCCAATAACTAGATATTACATTCAAAAATTCCACATAGTTCAAAACAGAAATATAGATAAAAATGATAAGCCTTAAACAGGAGGCATGCTGAAAATAAAGTTGAAAGGAAACTGATCATCTGCTTGCGATACAAGCTGGGAGTAATCCTCTTCCGTAGGTTCTATCTTCTCTGTTTCAACGTCGTCTGACGAACATTCCAACAATAGAAAAGAAAATGGGATGGAATACCCGTCAGCAAACTTGCGCTCAGTAAGTCCCCAAAGAGGTGTGATTATAAGTGTAAATTGTATCATGGCAAGCAATATCAATAGAAAGGATAATCATGAAGCAATGGACTCATAAGAGATGACAGTTAATCATGGCAATTATGATAACATGGCGGTTCTATATAATATGGCTATGAATTTTAAAACTATGAATGCATTACACTGCTCTCTTTCACCTGATGAGTTCAACCGGGTTTTCATGTGGACTACCGCACATGAGATTTGGAAGACTCCCGAAACTTCTCACGAAAAGACGAGTCAAGTGAAATAAAGTAAAATCAATAGTCTCATGAACGAGTATGAACAATTCAAGATGAATACCGATGAAACGATTAATGTAATGTATTCAAAGTTTAATAAGATCATTACAGAAAATTTTAACTATGGTAAATCTTTTATAGAAAAGGAGAAGTACTTGAAGATCTTAAGGATTCTCACGGAAGAATAGCAACCCAAGATTACAGCTGTAACAACTCCAATTTTTGTATACATAAATTTGATTTAAATTTAAAGTATACTTGGAGTATTTAATGTTGCTGTTATCACTTTAAGTATCTATTTTCCCATAATAATTACAAGAAGGAGATTGTAGCTCATTGGTAATACCTTACACTGCTGAACCAAGCCACCAGAGTTCAAATCCCATACCCCACATTATTTTTAGATTATTTTTCTTTTAAATTTCTTGGAAGCCCAACAGTCCACAGGCCATAACTCCCAAAAATAGAACTGAACCCTAAAAAGTGAATATATCATGAGCTACGTCTGAAGACCCCCACGCATTGACCACCAGACTCGGCCGGGATCGGCCGAGTCCCCAAATCGAAAGTTTTGGCTTTTCGTCTTCTAAACTCCCCTGTTTACTCCATTTTAATAGATCGGTTCCCTAATGTTAAATACATCCTATTTAATACAAATTTTAATGATTTTTCTTTAATTTTTATAATTTTTTTTAAATAAAAACCTTTCACCTACCCTACCCTAGCCTACCCTATAAATAGACCCCTACCCTCTACCCTCTCATCCCAAAACACTAGGTTTACTCTCTCAAAATTTTTACAAGAAGGGTGTACTTTGAAACCGAGTTCACGGCGAAGCGCTGACGGAATTCCGGCGACATTTTTGAAACAACCGGCGACGAAACAACGCCTCGGACGCTCATCTAGTTTCCCTATACTCTTTAGTATAGATCGAAACCCGTAAGTCCCATTCTTTCCTTCTTTCTAATTCTTAAAAATACGAAATTACGAAACCCGACGGAAATCGGAACAAACCGATTTCCGATTCGGTTTTCTATAAAATCTCACTTGTCACCAATTCCATAATATCTAAACTTATCCATGTTGACTATTAATCATATAACAACTAATTTGGACAAAATTTCTCACATGAAATGATAGCTTTTGGAATATCGTATTCTTTTTCACTTTAATACTATGATAATTATTTTTCTTTTTCTAATCAATTCAATCATTCCTAAACATCTCTATCTTGACCATTAAACTTGTAAAAGTCAATTTGAATAAGTTTTCACACATGAAATGATAACCTTTTCAATTTACCGTATTTTTACACTTTAATACCATCATGTTTCAATTTCACATTTAACCCTTAACTTGCTATACAATTAAAGTATAGCACGAGGTAACGACCTACCTCCACCAACACGTAAATACAAACCCTAAAATGATATCATCAAAATTTAGAATACGATAAAACGAAATTTTCATTAAAATACCATAATCTTCATAAAACCATTCTTAAAGGTTTAGATTTGTTACACTTTTAAATAAATACTTCTTACTAGGAAAATACGATAAGTTGTGGACATCGATCGTTTATCTAAACCTGACTTTGTGGTGTCTAGGATAGACAAGTGAGCTTGGGTAACTTTAAAAGGCCCGCGTCACGATTCGTGAGGTGATCCCTCCCTCCTCACTTGTACTTACCTAGCCATAATTGGCGGTGAAGAGGCGATTTGAGATTTCTAACGACTTGTCGTTTAGACCTTTTAGAAATAGGCTAGTTGGCTTAGGAAACCCTAGAATCTAAAATACGAAAAATTACACTTTTCAAATAAATACCTTTTACTTTATAAAACCATTTTCTAAAGAATTAGTATTTTATAATCTTTGCAAAGCGCCGCTAAAACCCATCTTTGGGGAATCCGTTCGGGATCGTGCGGTTTATCGCGCACCCTCGGGCTAGTAGTGCGAGATTCAGACCTCCGCAAGGGGCATTCGGTCTCGAAAGGTTTAAAATACGACATCTTAAGAAAATGAGATTTTTGGAATATAAAATATTTATTAAAAATTATTTTTTGTATAAATATATGTATATTTATCATTTAAATATCTATTTTATTATAATATAAAATTTTCCACCTTTTTCTAAAAATCACAAAAGAATAAAGGTTACACTAAAATACCATGAACTTCAAATAATCAATATTACAGATAAATACCATTATTTATGAAACTAGGATATTTTCATTTGAAATGTCACAATATAAAATCCACCCTCATTACAATTCTAAAGACGAATAATAAATACTTGAGGTGTATTTTAAAAAGTATATAAAAGTATTTTTACATAAAACCCCCTCAAGTTTTATAAATTACCTTAAAGACCCTAGCAATTATAAGACTTCGATTCACATCCCTGATTGTCTGACTCGGGTTTGAGTTTGATTAATCTGATTTGAATATAATTCAAGTCAACCTACAATATACAATATTCCAATTCAATATGAACACATGAATCCATGAATACAATTATCAGTTTATATAACTTGACTGAACCGAACCATGGATATATATATTCCTTTTACATGATTCTCAGTATTCCATTTACATGACTCTACGGTTATAACTGTTTCCTGATATCATGGTTTCGGTCGGTCAGTCAATCAATCATGAAATCAATACAATTTTACAAGATAACAATATAAACAAGACATCGTGGGGTTTAAGGGGTAGATTGGTACGGAAGGTGTTAAAGGTGGCACGAGGTGGTCAGACTTAACACACCTAACAAGAATCCAGTTGCTGTTGTACCGTGGTATAAACGGTACCTTGTACTATACGTGCCCTTAGTCTCTGGCATATAGAGACTCCCCTCGTATACACTGGCATTCTTCTGTACCAAGCTACAAACAACAGCGTTGACCTAACATTACAACAATAGTATACAATTTTAAAATGTATCTCCTTATTCTGTCTTTTTCTACTTTCCTCTTACCTTTGGGACTTACCGAGCGACCTGTTCGCTGACGACATTCTGTTTCTCTCTTCTTTGAATGTCGTCAGGTGATTTGGACCCGGCAGAAGTTGAGCCATCGCAAGAAGACTTGGAGCAGTTCACTGAAGACCCTACACTGTAGTTTCATTGTACACTTTTCCTTTCTGTACTTTTCATTTCCTGTTATGCCATTGTTTAGGCATCTTTTTATTTCAATTGTATTTCCTTTCATGTATTGTACAAAGAATGTTAATAAATAAAAGTTGTTGTTCTTTTATTTCTTTCTCTTGTGTATTTATTTATATTGCTTAGATACGCTTAGCGTATGTACTTCTGAGTATATACGTAGCGGACCTCGTCGCGTCTCCTTCGCCGTACACTGACAAGCGGGGCATGACAGGTTTTGTTGGTGGCCCATGTAGGTCAGAGCTGTATGAATCCCTATCATGCAATTCTGGTCTGCGTGAACAACCTAAGCAATATAACACAAGAACCAGCAAATAAAACATTCTTTACAATTCATATTTCTTGAATCTTACAAATTTCTATTCCTTGAATCTTATCATTTCATGTACTTGAATCTGTCCTAACCCAAGTTTTTCTTCAGGGTTACGGATTTCCCGAACAACACCAGCACCAACGTCAACAACACACCTCCAGCACTACCTCTCACACCAGCTATTCCTGCGCCACCTACCGAGCAAACAGTGCTACTTGAGGCAATCCGCAGCTTTCTCGAGGGACAACAATAACTTCTGAACCGTCCCGAGACTGACGCTCCGGGGGTAAAGAAATTCAGGGCTTTACATCCGAAGCAGTTCTCAGGAAAGAGGAGCCCCCTGGAAGCTGAGGAATGGGCTCAAAGTATCGAGGATGATCTGGCCGTAGCACAAGTGCCAGACGTCGCTTGGGTCCGTGTAGCGAAACTACAACTCACGAACAACGCTCGCAACTGGTGGAAGGCGGAAGAAAACCGTCTTGTACAACCTATTGAATGGAAAACTTTTCGTGAGAAGTTCGACGCGCAATATTTCCCTGTGACTGCCAGGTTTGCCATGGAGCAGCAGTTCATTCATCTACAGCAAGGATCTATGTGGGACAAATCGGTGGATGAATATGACGCTGAATTCACCATGTTAAGACGGTAAGATATGTCGCAATAGTTCAGTTTTAAATATCACATACCACACAGCTAACACTATCCTTGAACAGATTCGCGGCACACTTGATACCGACGGACGATATCAGAGCCCGTCGCTTTCAACAAGGACTGGACACGGAGATTCAGGCTGTTTTAGCCACAGGAAAATTTTTGACTCATGAGGATGCTCTAGAAGCTGCCCGCAGTTATGAGGCAGTGATAAAAGTAAGGGGCAGACCTCAGTCTGCAGGAGTCAAGCGCCCTGCCAACCAGATGGCAGGTGGAGCCTCGTCCAGACCACCTTTTGTGCCAAGACGTCCTGGAGCACCAATCAGCAGACCCAGCCCGGCCTTTTATAACTACTGCAAGAGAAATGGGCATCTGGCTAAATATTGCCGGCGTGCGAACAACCTTTGCTTGATCTGCGGCTCGGCTGCACATGGTATTAGGGATTGTCCTTATAAACAAAACGCAGTTGCTGCACCCAGGCCAGCAAACAATTATCCACAGCGTCCAGCCATCCAAGCCCCTGCTCCAAGACTTGCACTGCCTGCACCAACCAGAGGACCACAAGCTGCACCACCTCCTCGACAGTTCCATCAAGCTCAAAGGAACGTTCCGAGGAATGCTCCTCAGGCCAGGAGGAATGTGCCAAAGAGCCAGGCTTTCATGATGTCTGTGGAAGAAGCTGAGGCCACTGGCCAAGTCATTACTGGTAAACTTTCCTTCTCAAACTTATCTTTTAGTCCTGATTATCTACACACTTTCCCTATACCTAAAACATATCCCATATACCTTAGGTACAATCCTAGTAGCTTCACTACCTGCACTTGCATTGTTTGATACTGGAGCATCCCACTGCTTTATGTCGCAACGGTTTGTCCGAACCCATGCGATTCCAGTCTCACCACTTGTATCTAGCTGGAATGTCAGTTCCGGAAATGGCGTTCTAAAGGCAACTATGGGATACAGCTTGTGTCCAGTCGTCGTCTGCAGTCGAGAGTTTTATGCTGACTTCAAAGTACTGGACATACCGAACTTCAATGTGGTTCTAGGAATGGATTGGCTTCGAACCTTTTATGCTACCATCGACTGTCGTCAAAGGAGGGTAGTATTCGAGATTCCAGACCATCCGGTCTTCTATTTCAAGAGTAGAGATCGTACCCTGGAGCCAGGTACCTACAAAGCGAAGCCAAGGGAAGCAGTAGTTGCAGCAGCTCAAGCAGAAGAAGAATTAAGACCGGAGGTAGTTCGAGAGTTCGACGATGTATTTCCTGACGTTATATCAGGTTTGCCTCCCGACCGAGCTCTTGAATTCAGTATTGATTTAGTACCAGGAGCACAACCGGTGATCAAAGCACCTTATAGACTAAGTCCGGAAGGTTTGAAGGAAGTTCGAACACAGCTGGACGAATTATTGGCGAAAGGATGGATTCGTCCCAGCACTTCAAGTTGGGAAGCACCTGTACTACTGGTGAAGAAGAAGGAAGGTTCATACAGAATGTGCATCGACTATAGGGCCTTGAACGAAGTCACTATAAAGAACAAGTATCCACTCCCGCGCATCGATGATTTATTCGATCAGCTAAGTGGATCTTATGTTTTCTCTAAATTGGATCTTCGTTCAGGTTATCATCAAGTGAAGGTCAAGGAAGCTGATATTCACAAAACAGCTTTCAGAACTCGCTATGGACATTACGAATTTCTAGTGATGCCATTTGGAGTGACCAATGCACCAGCAATATTCATGAACCTAATAAACCTAGTTTTCCAGGAGTATTTAGACATGTTTATTGTCATCTTCATCGACGACATCCTGGTATATTCTAAGAATCGGAAAGAGCATGCAGAACATCTACGAATTGTCCTGGAAACTCTTCGACAACATAAGCTTTATGCCAAGTACAGCGAGTGCGAGTTTTGGCTAAATCAAGTTGGTTTTCTTGGACATATCGTATCAGGAGAAAGTATTTCTGTGGATCCAGCCAAAGTTTCAGCAGTTAGCGAATGGCCTACACCAAAGTCAGTGAAAGACATTCGGAGTTTCTTGGGTTTAGCTGGATATTACAGAAGGTTCATTGAAGGATTCTCAAAGATAGCAACACCCCTGACCAAGCTCACAAGAAAAGATGAAGAATTTGTGTGGTCAGAAGCATGCGAACAAGATTTCGTAGAACTCAAGTCAAGATTGACATCTGCACCTATTCTCATAATACCGGATCAATCTGGAGGATTCGAAGTGCATTGTGATGCATCCGGTAAGGGATTAGGATGTGTTCTACATCAGCACGGTAAGGTTGTGGCTTATGCTTCAAGACAATTGAAGACTCATGAGCGCAATTACCCGACGCATGATCTGGTGTTGGCAGCCATCATCTTTGCTCTCAAGATTTGGCGCCACTACTTACTTGGTGAACGAGTGAACATCTACACAGATCATAAAAGTTTGAAGTACGTGTTTACTCAGAAGGAGTTGAATATGCGGCAGAGAAGATGGTTAGAACTCATGGCGGACTTTGACATCAACTTGCAATATCACCCAGGGAAGGTGAACGTAGTACCTGATGCTCTTAGCCGCCAACCATTATCGATGAATCTCACCGCTCAATGGAAGCTTCAGCAAGACTTGCATCAGATGGAGATTGAAGTAGTCATGCCAGGTAATGTTTCAAGTTTGATGAATCTACAAGTTTAATCAACCATTGTCAATCAGATCAAAGAAGCTCAAGCAAGTGATGCTAAGTTGCAAAGGATCAGAGAACAAGTGGAGAATGGACTCAGAACAGACTTCATCATCCATGAAGACGGATCTTTGAGATACGGCAGCAGATTGTGTGTGCCAAAAGGTCCTGTTCGGGAAGAGTTAATGAAAGAAGCTCACAGCTCTCCCTACTCAGTACATCCTGGTGGTACCAAAATGTACAAAGATCTACGTCAGAATTATTGGTGGCAAAGAATGAAGCGTGAAGTAGCCAGAAGCGTTGCAAAATGTTTGGTGTGTAAGCAAGTAAAGGCTGAACATCACAGGACAGCTGGGCTACTTCAACCGTTATCAATCCCAGAATGGAAGTGGCAGCACATCACGATGGACTTTGTGACTGCTCTTCATCACAGCACAAAGGGTAACGATACTATATGGGTCATTGTGGATCGACTCACAAAGTCAGCTCACTTCATCCCATTTCGAGTTGGCCAATCAACTGAGACACTAGCAAAGAAGTACTATTTCCCCCAATCAGAGCAAAGCTCTGTTGAAATTCAAAATTCAAATTTTGAAGCAACGCTTCAAATCTTGGGCGCAACGCGCCACGTGTCAGGCGCTGATACGTCAGCGCAGCGCCCAAGAAAGCGCGCCCAATCAGAGCAAAGCTCTATTAAAAAACAAAAGGAAGCAACGCTTCAGTTACGCAAGCACTGCGCTGCGCGACACGTGTCAGCGCAGATGCGCTGCGCGACACGTGTCGGCGCAGTTTCGCTGCGCTGTGCGCTGCTTGATACGTGTCGGCGCAGATGCGCTGCGCTGTGCGCTGCTTGACACGTGTCACGCGCTGGGGCATTTGCGCCAAACAGAATTAAGATTTTAAAGAAATCTTTCTGTTCTTGTTAAAACAAGAAGATTTTTTTCTGTAAAACAGAGGCCCTTGGATCAAAAATCCAGCGGTGGGGAAAATTCCCCAAATCACTTAGAGAAAAATCTCTTTAACTAATTTATGCGCACTATAAAAAGAACCCTAGACCTCAATTCAAAGGCATCAACATTTTGTGAGAAATCAAAAATTTCAAATAGAGAGAACTCTGAAGAAATCTCAAGAAGAAAAAAAGGTAAAAACCTTTAAAATAGAAGAATTTCTTCTAATAGATCATTGATTTAAGAACAAGATCAATGATCTTCAATAAAAAAAACAAATAAAAATAGTGCTTTGCATTTTTTATGAACCTCGGGTTCTCTGAAATAAGAAAAACAAGAGGAACTTGTTTTCTTTGATCTAAATCAGATCAAGAAAACAAAAAGTGCTTTGCACTTCTTTTATGAACCTTTGGTTCTGGAATCTAAAAGATTCTCAAGTTAATAGTGCCTTGCACTTGTAAATCTGCACTGTTGCGCTCTTGGGTTGGCGCAAGCCACCAGAGAGCGCCACGTGTCAGCATCTGATCTACTTGCGCTATGCGCTTTAAGATAGAGCTTTGTTCTCTGAAATTGGCGCAACTCACCAGAGCACGCCACGTGTCAGCAGCGCAAGCGTAGCGCACCAGCGCAGCGCACTGCGCTTGCATGACACGTGTCATCACCACAAGCGCTTGCGCTCTTTGATTGGCGCAAAGCGCCTGAAAAATGCAATGCATTTCTTTTGTTAAAGGGCCGGGCCCAAGTCAAAAAGACCTAGCAGGCCAAAATAAATTGCAAAGCAATAAAAGGGCAGAGCCCAAATAAAATTGATGCTCTGCATCACTTATAAATGGGCAGAGCCCAAAACAAATTGATGCTCTGCATCCTTTCTGGGCAGAGCCCAAACAAAAATAAAAAGCAATGCAATGCATTATTTAAATGTGGGCAAAGCCCTAGCACAGGTCTAATAGACCAAAAATAAATAAAAACGTTGAATATTTTTCAACTGGACTTAGCCAAATCATGGCCGTAAGTCCTCAAATTAAATCGACTGAGCACAGCTGCTCTCTCTTAAATCAATTCACGACCGGTTCGAGGGTACATCTCCGAACTCCTCTGACATATATCGTTGTAATCTTTCAAAGTCGTCAGAGAGGTGACGGGTCCCGACGGCCATATATTAAATGGACCACTACGTCCTTAAACTGGAAATGGATCTAGACGATCCCGTTAAGTTGATCTTAGTCTCAAATCAGATTAACGTATCCTTAACGAACGTTTAAGTTGATCTTAGTCTCAAATGCGGCTAACGTATTCTTAAACTAAAAACACCAAACCCAAATCTAAGTAAATACGGATTTGGACTAATCCACGTCCTACGGGCGACGGCATTACTCAGTCTCCGTATACAATCCACGGGCAACCACAAACAAAACAAACACCCACGGCATGAAGTGAAATTCTGGAGAAGGAGAAAGTTGTTATCGTGATGCGGTAGCGTAATTAACTGCAGGGGCTTGCGCCTGCAGGGAAGAACGTCCCCACAATCAAAAACACCTCAAGCGAGGGGGAATCTGACGAAGTCTGCTACATCGGCCGCATCCGTCTAAACCTCCGATACACGGTGCCATAAATCAACTTGGCATCTTCGGAGAGGTAGACGGATAAAACCATATAGCATCTGCCCCGAATCTCAGGCTAGACTTCCTCACGTCGTCCCCGTCTTTCGGAGGGGAACAGATTCTGGCACGCCCGGTGGGACTTTTTCCTCTTTCTGCTCCACACTTCGTGTGTCGTCTTAGCGAACGAATCGCGGTTTGTTAATGGTTGCCTTTGGATTTTAAGTTATTAAGATTTGGTCTTTTGTCTGGCGCAGAAATCAAGCATCGATGGCCTCTACCTGTTCGAAGTGCTCCAACTGTAGCTGCAACTCACGTCCTGCCTCAACTGGAGGCATAACCTACGGGCCCCAAGCGGCCTTTTTGTTCACCATGCCCGTGGAGCAGATTACTCAAGCTACCACGGGGTTGTTTTTCGGAACTATGCTTCCGCCAACAAGCTTCAGCATCCCCGTGCCCATACAAGAAGCTCCTTAGAAGTCGGTCTTCGATCGACTTTCAGTTACTGCGGCCCCTCTCAACGGATCGTCCAACACCAGTGTCTCGGTCTTCTCCAAATTGGGCCAAAACTCTCGCGGACCCGCAATGAAGCTTACAGTCCCAGGAAAGGTTACCTCAAAAGAAGTAGCCAAACCTGCTCCTGAAGTCGTCAAGACGGCTTCTCCTGCTAAGAGATCGGTCTTTACAAGACTGACCGTCCCAACTCCTACTCCTGCTCCTGCTGCTCAAAAGACATCAGTCTTCGTTAGGCTGACGCCGGCAACAGCCCCATACCTGAACAGGGGACAAGAAGAGGCTATTTCTATCTCTGAACCAATACCGATGACTCGTCGTGCCCGACGACGCTACTGGCGCCGAATAAGGAACACTGGGGGCAACTCCCCTTCCGGGATAACTCCACCGGCTCCAGTGGTGGAAGTCAACACTGCTGTTCCAACTGGGAACAGCTTTGAACTGCTGAGGAGGGTACGTAAGAACTCTCCAACTGCTACACTAAAAAGATCTCCTCCACCAATGGAGAGAGTTCCGGAAACAAAGCAGGAAAAGCCCCCTCAACGGCTGTCCTAAAAAATTTATAAAGTTTGGCGGAGAGTTCAAGACTCCGTGATTGACCCAGATCACTCTCGTCAACAGAAAACGGCGAAGGTGCAAAAAGAAAAGGACCGTCTTATTAAACAACAGAGGACAGCAGTCACTAGGGTGCCCACTGCAACGGCCCCTTCAACTTCTACGGCCCATAAGAGAAGAAGGCCAGAAAAAGTCCCTACACCTACGGCGAATATCAAAGGTGGTGAACCCAAATGCCCTAAGTCTGGGGGCATGGTAGTTCATACCGTCTATATGGCATCCGGTAAAGAAGACAGCCGCGCATCCACGGGTCATAGACCGCTTACACGGTCAATGACCAAGGCTCAGGAGCAACAGCAGAAGCTCCAAGAGATGATGAACGCAATGGCCGTACTCACTGGGCCAAAAGAAACCTCTGAGACGTCCTCGGATGAACGTCAGGAACAGGAAACTGACGCTGAGTTCCTTCGCCAAATATTGGAGAAGAAGGATAAAGAGGCTGCTGAACAAGCAGCCAACATAAAGTGAATGGCCCTCCTGTTCCAAGACATGGTGGGTATGATGATTCAACAAGATCCACCTGCTGAAGATCCCCCGATCATCCTCGAAGATGATAGGGGAGAAACGTCGAATCCTCCACCGGCTCTGTCAACAGCCAAGGAGGAGGCGATCTCCAAAGCCGACCTGGACGAATATATAGCTCAGCAGATCCGGGTTCATCAAGCGACGGAAGCAGTCGGTCAGGTCGTAAAAACGGGGCGACCGTATCCGGGCTGGTACGACCAGATCAAGTACCCGCCAGGTTATACGATACCAAAATTCCATGTGTATAAGGGGACTGGCAATCCCCACCAGCATATCGTCCAGTTCAGGGCGCTTTGCGGCAACACTGGCGGTGATGATAAATTGTTGCTCCGCCAGTTCGTTGGTAGCTTGTCAGATACGGCGTTCGAGTGGTATTCTGAGCTCCCGAATGACTATCAAAACCTTTGCTGAAATGGAACTGTTGTTTACCCAACGTTTCGCGAGTGCCAGCGAGCATACCCTGATAACGGCATTGATTAATGCCAGGGTGAAGCCGGGCGAAACATGGGTCCAATATGCTATACGGTGGCGAAATCTATGGTCAAAATGCGAGCAGCGTATAGAAGAAGCTCCCGCAGTGGGAATGTTTATGGGAACTCTCGATCCGCAAGCAACCATCTTGCAATTTATGATGTTCTTCAAGCCGACCACCTTCCAGGCACTAATCGACAAGCTGGCGCAAATGGATCAAATGGGCCATAAACCTCCTCTTCCAAAGCCGGACTCCCGAAATGAGAAGGGAAAGGGGAAAGCGATCGTTGTCGCTAATGCTCAACAACAGCCGAACAACTCGAAACCGGTTGTTCGTCAAAATAATATGCGCCCGTACGTAGCCCTTGAGGAGAGGATGGGGCGTCCTTACTCATTTCCCCGAGATAAAACGAGGAGATTATTCGAGCTGGCGTTGCGCAACCGACTCATAAATCTGCCGGATCCAAAACGTCTGTCGCAACCAAGTGACGTCAATGAGCCCAACTACTGTCCTTATCATCGAGTACTGGGTCATCCGATCAAGGATTGCTACGTCTTCAAAAATTGGCTTGAAGATCAGTACCGACAGGGCAAGTTTGCATTGTCCGACAAATGGAAGGTAAATCCACCGCAGCCCCACACCTCTAAGGGAGTGAATACGCCGGGGGCAACATGCTCTGTCATTGAAGAAGCTCCTTGGGAGGTTGTATTATCAGCCAAGACAAAGAGGATGCTGAACGACCTTCAAACATGCCCAGCGATTAAGTGGAGGAACCCGTTGGAGCCGCAGATCATTGAAAGGATGTTGAAGCCTCGTCCAACTCAAAAGATCGATGGAAGTGGCCCAAGCATTCACAACCAGCCGTCGAAATCTTCAAAGAAGAAGAAAAAGAAGTCAAAGAAGCCCGTGAAGCCTGGCGACAAGCACATGGACTTGCAAAAACAAATTGACGCGCTGGAGGAATACAACCAGAAGGCACGGACTCCCATTACATTCCAAGAATTCCTCAATCACGTCTTTCAAGAGGAAGATAAGGGAGAAAGTTCATCTGATGAATCCGAGGAATATATGGCGAGCTGTTATATGATTTCCCATTCGCTCACGAACAATGAGGAGACTCCTTGTACTGAAAAGCTGGGGGCAGATCCTGAACCAAAAATTTCGGGGCCGTCGGATGAAGTAATTGACGCTTTCCTTAATGAAGCTCTCTTAAAAAGTAAAGCTGATCGGGAGCGCGAGGCGGTCATATTCGAAAAGGCCAAACGCCAACGCCTTGACGAAAAAATTGAGATACTCCCGCTGGAGCAAAGCACACCCACTGCGGATAAAATCAAATTCAAGATAAGGAAGAGGTTTGCTAAAGCCGTGTCAATGGGTATGAAACTACCATCCTCCGAGGGAAATGTTGCTGGTGAAGCGGAAATGCACCCCTCCTATTGCTTGTATCATCGGAAGATTTTGCACCCCACTGAAGAGTGCAAAGCTTTCGATAGATGGTGGCAAGGATATGTTACTCACCGGCAGCAGTCTAAGAGGGAAAAGCGCAAGACTCGCCGAGAACGGAACGATACGACCGAAGGGCTTAACAGAACTACCGGCAATTGTCGCATGGTCAATGCCGGAGGATCACAAGTGCTCACATTCGGGAGCGATTCCGACGAGGAGCTAGAGCTTAGCCCCCTCTTTAAAGAGTCCACTTTGGGAAAAGAAGAAAAGCCGAAGAGTTGTAAAAATATCCGGCTGCGTAATCGCACGTTGCCCGAAAAGAATCTCGGACCCCCAAACAAAAAAGATAAAGGGAAAGAAAAGGTCTCTGAGGACATCGCCCTAGATGACCAAGTCATGGAAGAGCTAACTGCCAAAGACCCGACGAAGAAAAATAAGGTGGATTACAACGTCTTAGCGCATCTGAGGAAGCTACCCTCGCAGCTCAGCATTCTTGACGCCCTTTTGTTATCAAAGGAGGTGAGAGATTCGTTAATCAAGGCACTACAGGATCCGGAGCAGTTCCAGGCTTTCCTGACCGAGGAAAAGATGAAGGATGAATTGGAGGAAGTGCACACGGCAGATGTCACTTTTAGCGATGAAGACCTTCTCCTTAGGACGTGCGAACACAATCGCCCCTTCTATGTCTCAGGATATTACCATGATATAAAGATAGGAAAAATCCTGATCGATAATGGATCGCCTGTTAATCTACTCAATGTGCGGGTGTTAAAAGAAATCTGCATGAGCGTCCAACACCTTGCTCGGGACAAGATCACCATCTCCGGGTTCGACTCCCAATCATCAAAGACTCTTGGATCTGTGATGTTAGTTATATGTATGCCCTAGAGGCCATTACTGTACATAGGATGTATATTGTAGTGGATGCTGGGACATATATAGGGAGGACTTTCTTGCTCGACATGATAGTATGCTATCTGGTTGAACTTTACCTTAACGTGTATGCTGATTGTCTCTCTGTTACATGTTGGTAAAGCCCTTAGGATCTGTACTTGACTACCTGGACTATGATGCGGATCATACTAGTGGGGACATGGTAGTCCATAAGTACATCCTTCACTGTCCCTAGTCGTGGGTGTATCGAGATGGGGCATCGATATACCAGAGTAGACTAGCGTATACCTTCTCGACCCATACAGATGGGCGATGGATGATCCCATATCCATCGGTGTTTGACATCAGAGATGATATACGGGTGCTCAGTAGAGACTGGGTACACTGGACGGACTCGCCGAGAACTCCCAGATAGTATTATACCTCACGCCAGATGGCAGTTCTCTGGTGACACTGGTACAGAGTAGTCTGTTGACCCGAGATCGTCATAGAGTCTTGTGTGGTTCCCACTGTGCTTTGATTTCCATCTTACCACGTCCAAGAGGGCGTGCAAAACGGTGGTTTTTGGGTACAGTCCCGAGTCACATGGAGGCAATGAGCGACAGGAGGGGATTCGTCTCTCCCGGTATAGGGGGTTGATGTTGCGCTGTGTTCGATTGGCTATAACAGGAAATCCCTGGCCAGGGTTGCTGAGATTTACTGGTAAGTGTTACCAGTAGTTTCTCGAATAGTTATAGACCTCATATCGACACGACTTATCGAGCTATTGGGGTCTGACGTTTACCACCCCTAGGCGAGATATGCGACATATCAGACGATCAGACCGGACTGTACGGTAGTGTTACTGGTCGGATTCACTGGAGTGTGAGCGGGCTTGCTCGTCGATCTTCAGATCGCTCAATACCCGGGTGGCCGTTACGTTTAGCAGACCGCTTGCGGCTTGTGGATGTTTGATATGATCATCATCCGCTGCCGGCGTATTGACGAGTCTTTAGAGTCCTACACAGAGGTTTCCTGGCTCAAGCGAAACGAAATAGGAGCGCATATGAGATATGTGCGGGACCGAGAATAATACGAGTATGTGATACTGTATTCGATTCTCGCGATGTGACATTGATCGGTTATATGCGATATAGCCGGGTTATCGGATCAAGTGTTGATTCGATAAGATGTTACTAATGATACCAGTCGGTTATGTGCGCATGACCGGATCGTTGAATCAAGTGTTGATTTAATGATTTAATGTATAATTATATATTTGATATATTACTTTGCATTAACTAGTATCGGTTCACTTTGGACGGATTTTCTCACTTGGTTCGTGCGCATTGCATATGCGATATGTTTTTGTGCACTTGTATGTATCATGTTTGATGATGCATGCTAACTTGAGTTTGTGTAAAGATTAAACCATGGTTATTCAAATGGTTAGGGTTTTGTTTTTCATATCTATTTATTTATTTATTTATTTTCTTTATGGAAAATGAAATGAGAAGAATGGAGGCTTTCTTTGTTTTTTCATGAAGATTCATGAACCTTTGACTTTGTCCACCATTCTTATCTCATGCTTAACCTAACCATTTGATTTAACCCTAGTTCAATCTCTACACATAACCATGGTTAAGCTATGATAAAGATTGGATTATTCTTTTCTTTTTATTTAACTTATCATAACATTTCTTCTTCTTCTTCCTTGCTTCAAGTGAAGAAAAGCTTACCTCATCAATGGTGATTGATGTTTTAGAGTGAGAAATCCAATTCTAAAGTTAACCCAACTCCTATTTCTTCATCCTCTACCTCTTGCCAAGTAGTAGAGTGTGTTTCCTTCACAAGTTTCATGACTTGGTGAAGGTGGAGCTTGATTCATCGATGCCTCGACGTAGATCATCTTCGGCATGGACATCGACGACCTAGCTTGCCCATTCTCCGACGAAGCCGATCCTAGAGCCCGGATTTGACTTGGACAGTGGAGAGGACTTCGTTGCGGAGCTATGGAGGTGGAGCACCGGATCTACAAAGGTTGTATTTCCGTTTTCTTATTAGTTAAGTGTTAACTAGTTCAATGTTCGCCTAGAAATCTAGCAAACGATCCGTAGTTTAGGGTTTGTAGGCACTGTAAAATTTTAATATGGCATGTTCGATGCCTTGTGAGACCTCCTTGGGGTGCCTAGGAACCCTACAGTGGTATCAGAGCCTAGCTAGAGCCTTAGGCGAAGTCCAGACGGAATTCGAAGTCCGAACGAACCCGAAATCCCAAACCAATCTTGCTCTCTGTACATTTTTGAAAACAGTGAGTTTTTCCAAATTAAAAATATGCAGAGAACTCAACAGGGAATTCTAAGAATTACGGCTAAAAATTTTTTTGATGAACAGTTAAAATCGCGGCGGAAGCGCGGCATAAGACAGGTTTATGCGGCGGTTCCGCCGCACATTGATGACGTCAGCCCTAAATTTTTACACTGTAATTCATTGTTTCTGGTTCTGAGTTCTCTGGATGTTTTGAAATTTTATTCAAGAGTTGAATTTTCTGCAGTTGTTTTGGGGATTCGGTGTTTCGATCGGAGTATCAAATTTTGTCTGTGTGGCTTTCCGGATAAATTTTAGAATATGTTAAAAAGTTCGACCGGATATAAATACCCAATTTTTCCCCTGTCGGGAAATTTCCAAGTGTTGGATTTTTCCGTAGTTTAACGACGTTCTAAGTAGTGCAAGTAACGCGATGGTCCCTCTAGAAGACACAAACCTTAACTCGATTATATGACCGTCTTGAACTGCCCTTTGAACCTTCGGGTTTGGGGCAGTACGGCGTGCCACATGTGAGGCGTTGGCTTGACCCTTCTACGGCTGGATCGTTGGTACTGAGGTACGAACTGAATGTTGTTAGACTAGTTTCATGTGTTGATCTGTATAGGGAAAACTTGGGTGTTAGAATGTTCGATCGGAAAGTTTAACATTTTCTATTTATCTGGAATGGGATACAATAATTGGAATTCACAAAAGTTATGTGATAACTGAATGAATATTATAAACATAGCAGTTTAGTCTCACTTGATCGGTTGCCACGGAATTTTGATGTGATCAAAAGTCCGTTGCAATCACGTAGCGTACGCGGATACTCGCCGGGTAAACTTAATAGACAGCCTCACTCCATAGCCCCGACCAAGTGACTGTAGGAGAACCCCGTCGCCGAAAGCATCCGTTCGGGTGCTCGCGGTAGCGGTGTTCCGCCTTGGTGCACTTCGTCGACGGTATCGGGGGTGCGGCCGCCTACTGAAGTTTGCAACGAGCATTCGATCAGTTTTTCGGGAATCTTGTTGAATTACCCGACTTGATATTGAAAAGTGTTTTCGATAATGAGACTAAAATGCGGGGTTTGTAATTGTTAGGCATGCGATGTCTAAGTAATTCATTTGGTCAGGCATGCGATGTCTGAGGTGGTTGCGGATTCCAACTGTTGTAGTTTTACACTTTCTTTTCTGTGACCGTAAGTGTAATATGTGATATCGCCGGTTTCGTTGCTATATGTCAACGACAATTGGGATGGACATATTTACTTACGTTGATGACATGTGATGTTATGTGTTGCTGGATATGTTATATTGGATCGTCGTGTTTGAATAGCCGGGGGTTTTTATGTGAGATGAGTGTTTTTCATTTTCATTCATGTAAAAAACTAGTATGTAATATTCTTTTATTGGGGCGCTTCCAGGTTGCGGGAGTTGTCACCTGTTGTATATTATTTACTTTTCCGCACTAGGATAGACCCAAGGAGGAGGGCACAAGTAACCGGGTTCTGGAGTCCAGTGGGAGACCAACTCGAGGAGTCGAGTCCGGGTCTCCTAACTCCAGAATTGGTAGGGTTGCTTGCCGCTCTCGTAGGGGTATAGGGGTGTGGGTTTGGCTATTCATCACGACCGTGGAATCCATGTTTTATACTGGCTCGTATTGAAAACACGGACGTCCTAGTATATCCAATATTTCATATGATTCTTCTGCTGCGATATCTGTGATGTGATCATGTGATGTTCTGTGATAGATACAGTATATAGTATATATGATATATTATATAGACGTTACTTATGTTTTACACCCGCGCTAGCCCTGCCCCGCTCTGTCGTTAGTTACCTAACCTAACGGTGCACGAGGGGACATCGAGGCGAATGCGGATGGCATAAGTGTACGTCGTATTTATCTGTGATGATTAGGTACTTAAATGATGGGACTTCATTAATGTGATTAATGAAATAAAAGAAACCTAAGATGTTGTAGAATCGAATTTCAAAATAAAACAGGTAGCTACAGTTCTTGCTTTGCACAGCGGTATATGTGATATATCCTGCACCTTATTCGATGAGGAAAGGACCGAGATCCCTTCACCGGGAGTAACTCCTTTAGCAATAACTGGCAGATGCTACACATTCGGTTTGTCTTTTGATTGCTTTTAAGAGTTTTTGCTTTGCACAGTGATATATGTGATATATCCCGCTCCTCATTCGACGAGGAAAGGACCGACGATCCCTTCACCGGGAGTGACTCCTTTAGCAAAACTAGAAAAGCCTCAAAAACACTCCATTTTAAAATTTATTCGATCCTACAACGATATCAAGTTCATTACGCAATAGGTTTTCAGAAAAACCTGTCGTAGCCCTCCGTCATTTCAGATAAGTTGTATATAGTATTCGTGCTGCATTTGTTGGCTTTCGTCAAGGTGCAGTGTGCGGTAGCTATATGCTGCTTATCTGCTAGCATACGATGCGATTGGATTAGGGTAGTCGTGCGGCTTTGTTGGCTTTCGTCAAGGGTCGTGCGGGTGGGTTTAATTCAATCAAGAAATGTACGGGCTGAACTTGACTAGCGGGCTATGGTTTGTTGGCTTTCGTCAAGGTCATAGCACGTTAGGGGCAAAACATTATCGGGAATTTCAAGTGTTGAAATTTGCAATGAGATTGCATACCTTCTATGAGATAGTTGGATCCCGATACCCGCTGCGAGTAAGAGTTACTCCTGGGAGAGTTTTACACATCACAATTAGCCGATCAAGTAGGTGTCTAGAAAGGTGTCAACGGGGTTACGCCTCTGGGAAAACGAGGTTTACACTAATTAGGTTCGTGCGAAAGCACGGGGGACCTCCCTCAAAGTACCGACACTGGCCTGGCTGAAAGATTGGCGAACTTGTAGTGTGTAATTAATCCGGCTAGTCTTTCCTTTTAGGGTTTGAAGGAAGATTTGATAAAAAGCAGTGGGAGCCATCCTGATTAGATAAAATAATAACCAATCTATTCTTGACAGAGCGCACGCTGAGTGTTTTCTTCTCTCTCTCTCCTGGTAGCGACCATATCACGCCTTAATCAAGATAATAATATGAATTATTGACCGAACCCGCTTGTTATACTGAGCTGAGGAACGTTGGTCCCGCTCCAACTTATAATTGTTATAAGACAGAGCAGGAAATTGGGGATTACCAGAATTCCCGTGCCGCCCAAACGAAGAGAGTGCATGCTGATGCATCATCTTCGGGTGTGTTCATTACACAGAACTGTTTCTCAGTATCCTTTACGTCCTGGGTATGTGATACCAGATCAGGATCCCAGATATGTAATCAGTTACATAGGGCTATAGAAAGGTAGAGAACTGAGAACGGATGATAAGTTTCATGAGGCAGAAAATGGGGCAAATGTTGCAGCCAAGTCTGTTGGTCACTGTCACCCTGTATTACCAATACATTGATTCTGAACGAATGTTATTAGATACCGAACCTGATATACCAAATCATATCAGTCTCTTTATTAGTAAAGAAACGATAAAATTTTGTATTGTTGGATAATGTTTTGAACATTTCCTATATCAAAAGTTGATCGGATCAGGCACGTTATCTAAAAGCATTAATGTTCTAAATCAAACTACAGTTCTTAGTATACAGAACACACACAAGAGGAAGAGTTCAGAAATGAACGAATCCTTCTTGAGGCATTGTAGACTAGGTCATATCAATGCGACCCGACTAGCTAGAGTTACATATAGATGCATATTTAAATCAGTTTGAATTTACATCTTGTGAAACTCGCCAGTCATGTCACAAAGATAAGATGACCATAGCTCCGTTTACTGGAAACAGAGAAAGAGTTAGTGAACTCTTGGGATGATACATGTTGATGTATGTAGGTCTCCTGTCTACACATGCCAAGACCGGTTCTTTGTACTTCATTACATTCTCTGATAATCTCTCAAGATTCAGACATATGTTCCTGTTGAAACATGAGTCCGAACCTTTTGAGATATTCACAGAATATAAGCGAGAAGTAGAGAACCAGATATAAGGGTATAAGTATTATGTCCTATGATGAGATCAAGGAGGAGAATACTTGAGCACGAAAATCTTGGATTATTCTAAAGGAGAATGAGATTCTCTCTCAGCATTACTCCTCCGTATACACCATAGCACGATGGTATATCGGGGAGGAGCAGATACACCCTATATGATAAGGTGTGCTCTATGATGAGTACTACTGAGTTACCTATTTCCTTTAGGGAGTTATGCACTTGAGAAGCTGCATACCTATTGAATAGGGTTCGAATCAAATCAGTTGCCTACCACTTCATATATGATATGGAAAGGGAAGAGCCCATATCTTAAGTTAGTTAAGATTTGGGGTTGTCCGCCCTATGTCTGAAAGCAAAATCCGGACAAGCTCGAGGCAATGTCAGTTATGTAGAACTGGAAATGTTCCAGCTATACGAACTACAGCAGATGATTTGATAGAACCAAAGGATTCGATAGTTACCAACGAACCTCAGCCTCTCCGCCGATCTAGTAGGGTTCCTCACCCACCTGAGAGTTACTTTGGTTTCTCTATGACAGTGGGAGCGAGAATTGCATCATGAGATGATGACCCAACTAGTTTCGAGCTGGCCATCAGGAGTAAGACTCTGTAAGAATGGCTGGATGCTTAGTGATCTGAGATGGAATCCTTATACACCAACAAAGTATGGACTTTGGTTGCTATATCTGAAGGGTTAAATCCCCATCAGGAGCAAGTATATCTTGAGAAGATTACTTGGTGTAGATGGAAAAGTTGAGACTTTCAAAGCTAGACTTGTTAAAGGTTTTCTTCATTGACCAGGCGTGGATAATGATGAAACCTTTTCCAATGGCTATGCTTAAGTCCATCCAGATCCTACTTACCACGGCTGCATACCATGATTACGATCTCTGGTGGTTGGGTGTCTTGACTGCTTTTCTAAATGATGATTTAGAAGAGTGCATCTATAAGTACACAGCCAAAGGGCCTCGTAGACAATGGGAGCAGCGGAAACGTGTGCAAGATGCTTTATAGGATTAAAGCAGGCATCGCGGAGTTGGAACGTCTGTTTTGATGTATTAGTCAAAGAGTTTGACATCATCAAAATGGTAGATGAACCTTGTATAAACAAAAAGGTAGTAGGGAGTATTGTGACAATTCTCGTAGAGTACGTGGATGACATACTCTTGATAGGGAAGGAGTTTCCTATGCTACGCTCGATCAATCTCCGCTTATCACTATGATTCTCCATATAGGATCAAGATGATACCTCCTAAATCCTGAGTTTTGGATCTATGAGATAGATTTAATTGGATGTTAGGATTCTCACTAATTGTAGTGAGATGGTATCAATCGATCCTAGGGAGAATCACTGGAAGTGTTCCAGGGTGATAAAGACGACTGCATGTCAGTCACAGGCATTGTCTTAACCCTCAGTGGAGGGACGGTATGTTGGAAGAGTTCCAAACTAGATACCGTGACATACTAGACGATAAAGGCAGGATACATCGCTACTTAAGATGCTACCAAAGAGGCTGTTTGGGTGTATAATGGTTCATGAGATGAACTTAGTTCCTCCCATTGTGTGACAATGGAGTTGTGGCTTATGCCAAGGAACGCCGGTCCCATCAGTGATCCAGACATATTCTAAGGCAGTATCACTTGATCATGGAGATGATTGATCTCCAGGGTGATCGAGGTTAGGAGAGTAGATCAAGAGGACAACACAGCGGATCCACTCACAAAGGCCTGTTCCCAAAGAGAGACTTTTATGGGATGGTTGAGTATGAGATACTGCAACCACTGCTACAGATGGCCCTAGTGCAAGTGGGAGATTGTTAGTTATATGTATGCCCTAGAGGCCATTACTGTACATAGGATGTATATTGTAGTGGATGCTGGGACATATATAGGGAGGACTTTCTTGCTCGACATGATAGTATGCTATCTGGTTGAACTTTACCTTAACGTGTATGTTGATTGTCTCTCTGTTACATGTTGGTAAAGCCCTTAGGATCTGTACTTGACTACCTGGACTATGATGCGGATCATACTAGTGGGGACATGGTAGTCCATAAGTACATCCTTCACTGTCCCTAGTCGTGGGTGTATCGAGATGGGGCATCGATATACCAGAGTAGACTAGCGTATACCTTCTCGACCCATAAAGATGGGCGATGGATGATCCCATATCCATCGGTGTTTGACATCAGAGATGATATACGGGTGCTCAGTAGAGACTGGGTACACTGGACGGACTCGCCGAGAACTCCCAGATGGTATTATACCTCACGTCAGATGGCAGTTCTCTGGTGACACTGGTACAGAGTAGTCTGTTGACCCGAGATCGTCATAAAGTCTTGTGTGGTTCCCACTGTGCTTTGATTTCCATCTTACCACGTCCAAGAGGGCGTGCAAAACGGTGGTTTTTGGGTACAGTCCCGAGTCACATGGAGGCAATGAGCGATAGGAGGGGATTCGTCTCTCCCGGTATAGGGGGTTGATGTTGCTCTGTGTTCGATTGGCTATAACAGGAAATCCCTGGCCAGGGTTGCTGAGATTTACTGGTAAGTGTTACCAGTAGTTTCTCGAATAGTTATAGACCTCATATCGACACGACTTATCGAGCTATTGGGGTCTGACGTTTACCACCCCTAGGCGAGATATGCGACATATCAGACGATCAGACCGGACTGTACGGTAGTGTTACTGGTCGGATTCACTGGAGTGTGAGCGGGCTTGCTCGTCGATCTTCAGATCGCTCAATACCCGGGTGGCCTTTATGTTTAGCAGACCGCTTGCGGCTTGTGGATGTTTGATATGATCATCATCCGCTGCCGGCGTATTGACGAGTCTTTAGAGTCCTACACAGAGGTTTCCTGGCTCAAGCGAAACGAAATAGGAGCACATATGAGATATGTGCGGGACCGAGAATAATACGAGTATGTGATACTGTATTCGATTCTCGCGATGTGACATTGATCGGTTATATGCGATATAGCCGGGTTATCGGATCAAGTGTTGATTCGATAAGATGTTACTAATGATACCAGTCGGTTATGTGCGCATGACCGGATCGTTGAATCAAGTGTTGATTTAATGTATAATTATATATTTGATATATTACTTTGCATTAACTAGTATCGGTTCACTTTGGACGGATTTTCTCACTTGGTTCGTGCGCATTGCATATGCGATATGTTTTTGTGCACTTGTATGTATCATGTTTGATGATGCATGCTAACTTGAGTTTGTGTAAAGATTAAACCATGGTTATTCAAATGGTTAGGGTTTTGTTTTTCATATCTATTTATTTATTTATTTATTTATTTTCTTTATGGAAAATGAAATGAGAAGAATGGAGGCTTTCTTTGTTTTTTCATGAAGATTCATGAACCTTTGACTTTGTCCACCATTCTTATCTCATGCTTAACCTAACCATTTGATTTAACCCTAGTTCAATCTCTACACATAACCATGGTTAAGTTATGATAAAGATTGGATTATTCTTTTCTTTTTATTTAACTTATCATAACATTTCTTCTTCTTCTTCCTTGCTTCAAGTGAAGAAAAGCTTACCTCATCAATGGTGATTGATGTTTTAGAGTGAGAAATCCAATTCTAAAGTTAACCCAACTCCTATTTCTTCATCCTCTACCTCTTGCCAAGTAGTAGAGTGTGTTTCCTTCACAAGTTTCATGACTTGGTGAAGGTGGAGCTTGATTCATCGATGCCTCGACGTAGATCATCTTCGGCATGGACATCGACGACCTAGCTTGCCCATTCTCCGACGAAGCCGATCCTAGAGCCCGGATTTGACTTGGACAGCGGAGAGGACTTCGTTGCGGAGCTATGGAGGTGGAGCACCGGATCTACAAAGGTTGTATTTCCGTTTTCTTATTAGTTAAGTGTTAACTAGTTCAATGTTCGCCTAGAAATCTAGCAAACGATCCGTAGTTTAGGGTTTGTAGGCACTGTAAAATTTTAATATGGCATGTTCGATGCCTTGTGAGACCTCCTTGGGGTGCCTAGGAACCCTACATGTGATACTGACGCTACGCTTCGGACTGCTCGTCACGGACATTAAATTCCACGTCATAAATGCCAGGACATGCTACAACGCTCTGCTCGGCCGACCGTGGTTACACGAGTATAACATCATCCCTTCTACACAGCATCAGTGTATGAAATATTTTAGGGATGGTCTCGAGTATATCGTGACGGGAGAACTGAATCCGTTTTCCATGAATGAAGTTCGCAAATATGAAGATGCCAAATATTTCTTGCCGAATTTTGAAGACACGGAAATGTGTCATAAGCCAGAGAATAAAACTAACGCTACCATCCCTGTCTTCGGCAGTGATACCGAGGAGGAAGAGGAGATAGTTTATTCGGGTCCGCCCCAATACACCAAGCTGGGACCATCTGCTCCTACATTGATCTTTGGCAGTGATTCAGAGGATGAAGTCCATGCTGTATTCTCTGCTCGACCTTCCTTACAAGCTTCCGCTGATGAAGAGCAAAGTCTGCAAGTCGCCATGGTGCCGCTTAAACATTATAAAGAACTGGATGCGCTCGATACCGACAGTGTAGAGGAGCTGCAGACGTTCTATGTCCCGCCCAGGCGAGAAGGCGAGAAGGCAATTCTATTCTACCGCTCTGAAGAGAACAAAGTGGAGAAAGAAATCTGGCACGGGGAAAATTTTACGCTGGACAGGCTTCAACCCATCCGTCTGCCCAGATATTATACGGAAGGCTTGAAGAGGCTGTTGAAGCGCCAAGGGATACCCTTCAAACAAACCGTTAGAAAGGCCAAATTCTATGACAGGGTTTGGAATGTCCCCGGAACTCAGCACAAGCTGCTTAGTGGAAGGATGGAGACAATTGGGCTCGGATACATTCGCCCCAAGAAACGAGAGCTGCTCCGCGACTGTTACGTCGTGCATGACTTCAATGAAGAAGCAGATGCTCAACAGGAGGACGCTAATCCTGAACCAGTAAAAGTTCTTGATGTAAAAGTGCCCAGTCCATCGTTTGAAGAACAAATGGATAGGCTTATAAGGGAAGCTGGTCAAAAAAAACTGTTTCCGACACAGAAGAGAAAAAAGTCCGAGATGACCATAACCGCGAAATGGCCATCTACGAGAAAACCAAAACGCAGCGCCTCCTCCAACAGGCTATGAAAGATGAAGATGCCGCTCCTTATCAACCTGTTATAAAGAAGGCTCGACGTAGAGGCAGAAACAAGTCGAAAGGCCAAAAAAGCGTTCAACAGCAACAAAGCAGGGCTAAGAAGTCACGCAAACGGGAGTCGAGCGTTATTGATCTATCCTTCATGAAGAAAATGGGTCGAGTGTACTCGTTTCCTCGGGACAAGACGAAGAAGATACTTGATCTTGCTCTAAAACATCAAATGCTTACACTGCCGGAGTCCAAAAACCCCGAACAAGCAGGCAAAGTCTCTGACCCAAACTATTGCTCTTACCATCGAGTAATAGGGCATCCTCTTGAAGATTGCTTCACTTTCAAGAATTGGGTTGAAAATCAGTATCAGCTTGGCAAATTCGCTCTGTCTGACAACTGGAGGGTAGCGCCGCCACAGAAGCACGAACCCAAAGCCACAAGAACAGAACCAACTCCACATTAGGATTGGAAGCGGATTCGCACTTGTCACATGATAACAATATTAAAAGAAGAGCCTGAGAACATGGACAGTCTTCCCTGGTGCTTCGAAAACAGCAATAATGAGGTGATCTCAGAATTTCCGCCAGCTCCGAAAGAACTGGAGGATGGAATACATACCACTGCAGATAACCTCAAGAAAATTGAGTTGGGTACGGCAAGTGACCCACGGCCGACGTTCGTCAGTGAGATGCTATCTGAAGAAAGGGTGGCTGCGTTAAATGACATCTTTGTACAGCATAAAGATTGCTTCGCATGGAACTATTCCGAATTGCCGGGACTAGATCCAGAAATTGCTGTGCACAAATTGGCGATATCCCCATGCGTCAAGCCAGTCAAACAGGCGCCGAGGAGAATGCGGCTCGAGTTTGAGATGAGCATCAACGCCGAGGTCAAGAAGTTAATCGACTCTGGCTTTATCCAGGAGGTTCAATATCCCGAATGGATCGCTAACACCGTCCCGGTGATGAAGAAAAATGGGACGGTGCACATATGCGTGGACTTTTGGGATCTCAATAAAGCCTGCCCGAAGGATGATTTCCCGGTGCCAGTCATCGAACTGATGATAGACAATACATCCACTCATGAGGTTTTCTCCTTTATGGACGGCTCGTCAGGGTATAATCAGATAAAGATGCATCCTGAAGACCAGAAGCACACCGCCTTCAGGACTTCTTTGGGTATATTCTGCTACAAGGTGATGCCCTTCGGTTTAAAGAATGCCGGTGCCACCTATCAATGGGCCATGACGAAGATCTTCGATGACCTTATACACGAAATCGTTGAATGCTATATCGACGATCTCGTGGTTAAAAGCAAATCATACGAGGAACATCTCGAGCATCTGAAAACTGTATTTCAACGCCTTCGGCAATACAACTTGAAGATGAACCCTCTCAAGTGCGCATTCGGAGTTTCCTCGGGCAAATTCCTGGGATTCATCGTCCGACACCGGGGTATCGAGATAGATCCGTCAAAGATCAAGGCGATCATAGAAATGCCTCCGCCAAGGACTCTCAAACAGCCGCGGTCTCTCCAAGGGAAGCTCGCGTATATACGGCGATTTGTAGCCAACCTTTCAGGAAAATGCCGTCCTTACAGCCACCTGATGAAGAAGGGAACCCCGTTCGTATGGAATCAAAAATGCCAGGGCGCGCTGGACGAGATTAAACAGTACCTGCAGAACCCGCCAGTGTTGGCTGCTCCGGTTAAGGGAAAGCCCCTCATTCTTTATACAACCGCCCTCGAAAGTTTCTTAGGCGCACTATGGGCACAAGAGAACGATCAAGGGAAAGAAAGAGCACTCTACTACTTAAGTCGAGTTCTTCTGGGGGCAGAAAATAACTACTCTCCCATTGAAAAACACTGCCTGGCGTTGATCTTTGCGATAAAAAAACTCAGGCACTATGCGTTGGCACATGAGGTTCGTCTCATTTTGAAGGTGGACCCTCTTAAATATTTAATGTCGAAGGCCATATTGACGGGGCGACTCGCTAAATGGGCCCTGCTCTTGATGGAGTTCTCGATAACGTATCAACCTCTCAAGGCAGTGAAAGGCCAGGCCATTGCCGACTTCCTCGCTGAGCATCCGATACCCGCCGATTCTCCTTTGAATTGCGATCTTCCAGACGAACATGCGTTTGATGCGATCGACGGTGGTGATACCCGATGGGAGCTTTATTTTGATGAAGCATCCTCCATGAAGAAGCGCAAACAAAATATCCCTGTAATCAAATCAGGGGTAGGGCTCATCTTTGTAATTCCACAAGGAGGGATAATGCGCTTTGCTTTCTCCTTAACAGAGCCGAGGACAAACAATGAAGCCGAATATGAAGCCGAATATGAAGCCTTGATAGCAGGTCTTGAGATCTCCATCGACATGGGAATTGAAAACCTCCTCATATACGGAGATTCTCAACTGGTCGTTAGTCAAGTAAACGGCGACTACCAAACGTGCAAACCGGAGTTGGTGAAGTACGGTAAAAAGGTGCAACAACTGTTGACCCAAATTCCCTCCTATACTTTGGAAAGCATACCGCGCGCGGAAAAAAGCAAAGCAGACGCGTTGGCCAAACTTGCTAAATAACTGGCTGACGAGAACCTCGATGACGTTAGAATCGTGGTACAAAGCCGTCGGGTGCTTGCCCCAGCAGAAATATCTCCGGAATCATCTGAAAAGAAGGGAGCGACTGAACAGACGACCTTGCAAATAGAAGACCAAGAAAAGGCTGAGGATTGGAGGGAAGTCTTCATAGACTACTTTAAGTCCCACCGAATGCCCGAAGAAGCGTCCACAAGACATCAGCTCATGAAACGAGCTTTGTCTTTCGCCTTCGTCAATTGTACTCTATACAAGAGGTCATTCGATTCTCTGTGGCCGAGATGCCTAGGTCCTGATGAAGCGGAAAGAGTCGTTCGGGAAGTTCATGACGGACTCTGTGGTTCTCACCAAGCGGGCCCGAAGATGAAGTTGAAGATCAAACGGATGGGATACTACTGGCCCACGATGATTCAGGACTGCCTCGAATATGCGAAGCAATGCCACTCATGCCAAATCTATGGGGACTTCATCCACCAGCATCCAAATCCACTACATCCAACGGTGGCTAGCTGGCCATTCGAAATGTGGGGAACTGACATAGTCGGCCCTATCGAACCAGCATCGTCCAGGGGACATCGATCATCCTGGCAACGACTGACTACTTCTCCAAATGGGCAGAAGCAGTACCGTTGAGAGAAGTGAAAACGGAGAATATCCTCCACTTCTTCAAGACGCACGTCATATATCGATTTGGAACTCCGCGACGGATTATCTTCGATAACGGGTCTGCCTATAGGAGCCACAAGATCAGTCGCTTCGCGCAACAACACAATATAGACTGGAGATATTCCTCGGTTTATAATCCGCGAGCTAATGGTCTAGCCGAAGCCTTCAACAAGACCCTGACGAAAATCATGAAAAAGACGGTGTCCCGAAATAAGAAAGACTGGCACGAGAGACTGCAAAAGGCTCTTTGGGCGTATCAAACTACGTTCAAGACGGCCACGAACACAACGCCATACGCGTTGGTATTCGGTACAGAAGCAGTACTCCCCCTCGAGATAGAGTTACCCTCTCTACGAGTGGCAGTCCACTACGAGCTGACGGACGAAGAAAATGCTCACCTTCTGCTTGAGGAGCTTGATGCCCTTGATGAAACCCGGCTCATAGCGCAACAAAATCTGGAAGCCTATAAAGCAAAGATGACGCGCTCATATGAAAGATTGACCCGGCCGAGGACATTCCGCCAAGGCGAACTCGTGCTAGTGGTCAAAAGGCCTATGATTCCCAATCGCGCCAAGCGGGGAAAATTCGAGCCAAACTATGAAGGCCCGTACATCATAGACAAGGTCTACCAGGGTGGAGCCTATCTACTCATGGATATGCACAGTGAAAGGCCTTTCAGGCCAATAAATGGCCGATTCCTAAAGAAATACTACGCTTGGTGAGTTACTGCCTAGGTCAATGATAGATGACGACGACTATGTCCGCTCGCTGTCTTCCTAAGCTCAAACTTTATAAGCAATAGCCAGCCTTCTCATAATGGCGGACCGAAACGTCCTTAAACTAATGGCGGACCGAAACGTCCTTAAACTAATGGCGGACCGAAACGTCCTTAAACTAATGACGGACCGAAACGTCCTTAAACTACTACCGCAGCATCCTTAGGCTGACGAGATGAATAAAAAAAAGAGAGAAAAAAGAGGAAAAGAAAATTAAAAAAATGATGATAAAAACGGTATGTCCATAAGCAAAAAGGGCACGGATGAAAACCCGAAAGGGCTCCGTGAGTAAAAACAGCAGGGCTACCGGCGAGTGTTCATGAAAACCCGAAAGGGCGCAACCTCATAAAAAAAAGTAAATAAAAATAAAAAAGATAAAAAAAAAGGGTATGTCCATAAGCAAAATGGGCACGGATGAAAACCTGAAAAGGCTCCGTGAGTAAAAACAGCAGGACTACCAGCAAGTGTTTGTGAAAACCCGAAAGGGCGCAACCTCATTAAAAGACACTTATAGGGTCCTCTTGAGCATGTAAGGAGAAACCACCCGTGTGAGATCCTTACGACTCACAAGGGAGTAACACACTTAGGGATCCCCACGATTCCTAAGGAGAAAATACACTTGCGAGATCCTCACGACTCGTAAGGAGAACTCTCTTATGGGACCCTCACGGCTCATAAGATTTGAAAGTCTTAAGTTACAGAGACCTAAACCTGTGCTTAAGCAACTCCCACAACTTCCGATATTTCCCTACAAGTGGCTCAATACTGACCCTTGTATACAATCCACGGGCGCGAATAAACATTTCCCTAACCAAGTCCCATCCGTGACTGGGGATATGTACGTATGATGAACAACCCTTATAAGTCCTCTCGACTTATAAGGAGAAAATCCTCTTGTAGGATCCTTACGACTTACAGAGGAACAAACACTTAGGAATCCTCACGATTCCTAAGGAGAAAATACACCTACAAGATCCTCACGACTTATAGGGAGAAATACCTTTGTGAGTCCCTTACGGCTCATAAGTCAAAAACCTTAGTCGACAGGACCTTAACCCTGTTCGCTAAGCCACCCTTGTTCGACGTCGACAGAGGCAGATGATGATTCGCTCCTGGCAACATCCCAGTTGTAGCGGTGCTGATGCCGAAATCGGCGTCTAATTTCAGATTTACGGCGAAAAGCCAGTAGGCCGCACATGCATACGAAATAGCCGAATGATGGGGCAACTTGCAATAAAAAGCAGCAAGTAAAATGTATGCATGCGAAATAGCCGAAATGATGGGGCAACTTGCAATATAAAGCAGCAAGTAAAATGTATGCATGCAAAATAGCCGAAATGATTGGGCAACTCGCAATAAAAAGCAGCGAGTAAAAATAAAATAAACAGCCGAAATGATGGGTCAACTTGCAATAAAAAGCAGCAAGTAAAATGTATGCATGCAAAATAGCCGAAATGATTGGGAAACTCGAAATAAAGAGCAGCGAGTAAAAATAAAATAAACAGCCGAACTGATTGGGCACCGCGAAAAATAGCCGAAATGATTGGGCAATCGCGACCTTCACGACATAAAAGCTGAAATGATAGAGCGTCGCGGAAATAAAATAAAAAAAATGATGATAAAACTTTGGCCCTACAGTTGAGATCACATCGATCCCTATATACAATCCAAGGGCGCAAACGAAGAGGAAACCATACTTTCCCAATAGGCTTCGCCAGAAAACGAGGTCAAATCTCAACAGTTCATCCCAACTCCGAAGAAACCGGTGTCTTTGGCAAATACCTCAACTCAGGGAAACAAACACCCTTGACGAGAGCCTCCTGATTTGCATCGACTCGCAGAGAAGCCAGTGTCTCCGTGGGAAATTCTCGATTCGTTTCAACCCCAAGGAAACAAATAATCCTTGGCAAATACCTCAATTCAGGGAAACTAGCATCCTTGATGAGAGCTTCCTGATTCGTATCGACTCACAGAGCAACCAGTGTCTCTGTGGGAAATTCTCGATTCGTTTCAACCCTAAGGAAACAAATAATCCTTGGCAAATATCTCAACTCAAGGAAACAAACATCCTTGACGAGAGCCTCCTGATTCGCATCGACTCGCAGAACAACCAGTGTCTCCACGGGAAATTCTCGATCCGTCTCAACACCAGGGAAACAAATAATCCTTGGTAAAATACCTCAACTCAGGGAAACAAACATCCTTGACGAGAGCCTCCTGATTCGCATCGACTCGCAGAGCAACCAATGTCTCCGTGGGAAATTCTCGATTCGTTTCAACACCAAGGAAACAAATAATCCTTGGCAAATACCTCAACTCAGGGAACCCAGCGTCCTTGATGAGAGCCTCCTGATTCGCGTCGGCTCGTAGAGAAACCAGTGTCTCCGCGGGAAATTCCCGATTCGTTTCAACTTACAAGATGAAGCCTCAGGCAGCAGGGATTAAAAAACTTGTTTCCTGAACAATGGGACCCTGCAAGTCGGTCTAAAACGGTCTCTTGCATACTATTCACGGGTCTCACTCTCCAAAGTCGAGTTTCAACAACGAGGGAAGCAACCGCTTACGGGTCCTCTCGACTCGTAAGAGGGGAAAATTCTCTTATAGGATCCTTACGACTTATAAGAGAAAACACACTTAGGAATCCTCACGATTCCTAAGGAGAAGACCCACCTACGAGATCCTCTCGATCCGTAGGGAGAAAAGTCTCTATGAGACCCTTACGGCTTATAGAGTTGAAAAGTCTTAGGTGACAGATCTGAACCTGCGACCTAAGCCATCGCTATCTCGTGAAGAAATAAAGATGCTTACTCTATTACCTGCTAATTGTGACAGCATGCTGATAATAAGAGAAGACAGAAAGCAAAAGAGTATACAAGACATTGCAGAGAAAAAAATATGTATCTTTATTTATTGACTTCAATCAAATACATGGTAAATCGTACAAAAGAATAAAGAATGGATACATGTTATTCGAAGAAGGAAAAGAAAATTTTTACAAGTATATGGATACAAGGAGGACTACTGGGAAGGAAGCGTCTTGCATAACTTTAGTAATTGTTCATGCACTTCCTTCCACGCCTTTTGCTGATTTGCTACCACCGCCATCTCTGCTTCCACCTGAGCCCTTTGCTGCAAGAGAGATGCGAGCTGCTCCCTGACGGCCTGCTGAGTGGCTTCACGTCCTTGGGCATTACGCTCGGCAATGTCAAGTGCCCGCTTCAGTTTCAGCCCATTTGAGATGCGCTCCAGAAGGGCCTCGAAGACAGCCTTTACCTCAGCGGTGTTCGCCTCAACTTGAGCACGCAGGCGAGCAGTTTCGCTTGAAGACTCCTGGCACTCCTTCAGCCTCAAAGCTGCTTCTTGTTCCAAATGGCGGAAATGAGAAGTTCTTTGCTCGAGCCATGCTCCCCGTTGAGTACTCACGGCCAAAACCTCGGGGGCAAAACGCATTGACTCCAGCTGATTAAGGCGAGCCTCAATCTCTCTACAGAGATTAACCCAAGATGCGACGATGCCCTCGTCATGGAAATTGGCAAATATTACCAGCATCGGGTTAACCGTCGTAGCGAAGTCCGCAGCAGACGTAGGAGCCTCGACGTCGAATTCCTCGATGTAGTCGCTCAACATACGCAGACTATTCGCCGCACCTTTCGAGGACGGACGTCTCTGGGAAGGGCCTGCCGGTATGTTAATATGAGACTCAAAGGGTGCCAAGACCGGAACGATAGCTGGAAAGAAAAAATGCGATTAGATGATGATTCAATAAATATGGAAAAAGTCATTGATAAGATAGTTTACTATACCAGTCGAAGCAGGTGGCAAGGCCGGTGGTGTGGCCGATCTTTCTTCTCCCCCTTCGATTTGTAGCACTGCAGTCGGGACGAGAAAAAAGTTAGAAGTAATTCCATCAATGAAAAACAAAGATATCAATGGAAACCATACTTACCAGCGCCACCGGAGGAAGAAGCGAGTTCAGATGGGAAGGAGAAGTGTGGGAGCAATACTTGATATAGATGATCAAAGAGCACTCCTGAAAAAACATAACAGTACGACTTTAGTACACAAATTATACGTCTGAAAGATAAGATTAATAAATTGCAAACTCATACCTTCCAACATCTTCGATGGTATGAGAGAGGGTTGAGAGGTGACCACCGCCAAGGCAGTCGTTGAAGGCGCTCCTTCGAGCAGTGGGGCATCGGCGCTGGCTGCACCTGCGTTACGAAAAAGGTGAATTTGTCAGAAAAGATTGTAAGGTAAAGAAAGACAGCAACTTGGGATTTACCTGATGAGCTACCGGCTGAAATGGAGGTGACTCCCTCCTCCATCGACATGAGGCCACCGCCCGTGGCCTCATCACCCGACTCGATGGGGACCGTCATCGTGCTCACGCGGCTAGGAGACGGCGGAAGATCGTAGGCGGAGAGGGCAATGATTGGAGCGTTGCTGGACTCTTGGGAGAGAGCGGCTAACTCTTCCCCAAAAGTCGTACCTATCTCACCCGCTACTTCTTCGGGCTCCGCGGTCTCCATCGGCTCATCTGCCGTCACCACGAGGTCGCCGGCCTCAAGCGCCTCGTCCGCCCCCACCCTGGGCTCAGTTGTAATGATCATTTCATCTGCCGCCACTTCAGGCTCGGCATCAATAACCTTCTCGGCTGCAGATCCCTCAGCCTCCATCTCAGGCTCCGCAGCCCCAGCGACGTTGCCGACCGTCAGCTCGGGTTCGGCAGATGCCGCCTCCTCTGTTTCCTTGGGATCAATGGTCTCCGCCTCCCCCTCGGTCGGACTAGGCCCTGCAGGATAGAATATATAAGAACCGATGGCTTTCTAATTCGTACAACAAGATTCTGAAAGAAATGTTACCTGAAGTGGATTTATCATTTGCACTCCGAACCGCGCGCGCTACTTGTCTGCGAGGTGGATAGGGCGACGGGGGCCTCTTCAGAAGGAGTATCAGCACGAGGGACGGTGCTGGAGCCCGCTCCCGTAGCCAAAGCAGCCCGGCGCGCCTTCGCCTCACGCCTCAGCCGCTTCCTTTCCTCCCGGGCCGTTGAAACGGACCTCACCAGAGCCTCTTTCATTGAGGCGTCTTCGTCCGTATACAGGGATGTCTCCAAATTCTTCAAGGCATCCCTCGTCGACTCGTCGAGTCGAGGCTCTTGCTGCAGCCCCGACAAGACTGGGACTTCGGCAGCTAGCAGAATGTCCGCGTCGCTTGGCGGGAACGACATTGAGGTTCCTGCGATAAAAAGGAAGAGGTTAGATCGACCATAATACAAGAGAAATGAAAACTTGATGAATTGAAACTTACTAAAGCCCATGGACGCTCTAAGACGTTCCTCCTCTTGGAAAGTCTTCAGGGAAGCGGCGATGGCTTCTTCAGTGGTGATGCATGTTGGAAGAAAAGAAGGAAGAATGTTAGTCAAAGGCAATAATGAAAATATGATGCAGTAAAAAAATGTGACTAGTGATTACCTGATGCCGCAAGCTTAGCCAGCCACGCGTCGCGCCTCGCTAACCGCTCTGAAGCTTCGAGGGCGGCCTCCAAGGCCGTGTCATCCAGCGGCATGACTAATCCCTCGTTAGTCCCATATTCACTCAGGCCCTCACCATAAGGAGCGTGGGGTTCCTGACCGAACGCGACGTCTGCGGCGAAGAGAGACTTCTTTTTCTTCTGCCCGCCAACCCTAGGTGCACGCGGGATCGACTTACGCATAGCAGCCACCTTGGGACGGCAGGTCCCGATGTCTGCACCCATGCCAGACTCTGGCGAGGCCACAGCCACTGTCTCCACTGGAGCACAGGGCGCAGGAGGTGCATCCGCAATACCGGGGAGCGGCGATCCGTGTGGAGGACTTTGCGCACGCGATGGTCCGGCCCTGGCATCTTTTAAAGGGGGGACCACCGGGGTCCTTGGCACTAACGGAGCATTACGGTCGGTACCTGGAGGCGCACCCTTACGGTCGACCAGGAATCGCCTTTTCTCCTTTATAACGGCTCCCGTCGCATGATTATACCATTCTTTATATACATTGAGGAGTTGTGGGGCGTAGGCCGGCGCACTGATAAAAAAATGAGAAGCCGTGTTCAGGCGCATGAAGTGATGCAGCGTGTTCTCCATCCTTTCTTCAGTGGTAGCAGGTTCCAGTAGGAAAGCTTTCAAGGGTGCCCCTTGATCGTAGCCCAGTTGTTAGGCGAAACGATGCGGGTTATATCTCATGAAAATTGCCGCACCGTTCTGACTAGGAAGCCCGGTCTAATAGAATATAAGTGGAGGGTCTCCCGGGCCGTCAAAACTGAGGCTCCATCCTTAAAGGAGTCTTGTAATGGTCGCACCGCAGTAGTGGACGCCTTTCCAATGGTCAATACCTTGTCAACAAAGGACATCCTGGCTCCAACGGTGTGAGGACGAAGGAGTAAACCCCTGGCGTTCCGTGGTGATGGGGTCACAATTGATGCGCCGATCAGCTGTATAATGCAAGGGAAACCACACTTGTCGAAGAACGAGGGCCTTTTATGCATGCTAAAGACACCCGCCGTGTGTAGCTCGAGCCACGATACAAAGTAGTGCATCGGGAAGACCACGTGCAGTACCCCAGGCTCATTAGCATCCGCTGCTCGACTGAGGCCATGATATAAGTGTGCCAAGCCGGCGATCCCAACGGCCACTTTTACCCCGATGGTCATCCGGTGGGCTGGGTAAAAGACAGAGGGCCGCATACGGTGAGAATACATTGGGATCGCAAACCAACTCAGCCATAACCCAAGAAATCCTAGGAAAAAGGCCTCCTCGTCCACCCCAGGGGCTGCAATTTCTGCAAAAGACATGGTCGGGAAGTCCGGAAGGAAAAAACCCTTTTGGTCTATCTCCTTCGCCGGTAGGTTATCCAAACCTAGACCGAAAAGGTCATCCAGAGTAGCAAACTTAGCAGCTTCTGATGAGAGGACGCTTGGGCGAAGGAACCGAGCGATGAAATCCTCAAAGCTAACTCCACGACTCCCATGTTCGATGAAAAGGGACTCATAGATGTTCAACACTTTAATCAAGCTTGGGAATTGGTGTTGAACAGCATTCTCCGGCGTGAGCCCCCTTACCACCGGCTTAGCACCGAAGACGTACTCGTCTGTCAGGAGCAACTCCTCATAGTGTTCCCCTATGACTGGTAAACCGGATACCTCCGTGAACTCCTCCAAAGAGATTGACACTTCCCGATCCATGGCTAGGAAAGTGTGAGTAGGAATGTTCTACTGCTTCAAGAAAGCGTTGAACCACCAGGTGGGGAGCGTGGGATGCTGGAAGAGAGAGACATAAACTGCGGTATACAATCCTAATTTTATCAACTGCGACTTCTTCGTCGACAGGATATACCGAGCCCATGGCAGGTAGCCGATCGGGTGGCGGGGGATCAGACCTATGTTATATGATTGCCCCCAAGGTCGTGCCTCACCTTGACAGATACGGCATCCCAAGATATCTAAAACCATGGGACACTGAACCGAAATCGCATCTATCGCGGGATGTAGAAAGCCCTTCGAGGTCCAATCGACCATCTCCACGGCATACTGCACCGGGGGTGGACTGGCGTAGTGGATCGCTGTGATGGGTTCTGACGGCACTGAGCATGTGAAGCTGCGTCGACCCATAATGATCTGATTGTACCATGACCCCCAAAGATGTAGACTCTTATACTCCGGGTCATGTTCCTTGATCATGGCCAAGACTTCACGGTCCAAGGACGCCTCGGGAAATCCCCCCTCTGAACGAACAAACGGGAATGAGGTGTCGAGAGACATGATCGCTGCAAGTGAACAGAAATTAGCCGTTAGTGTTGTAATTCCAACGCTTGGCGTTTAAAAAAAATTCATTAATTAACTAATTAAACTAAAGATTAATTAAATTAAAATTAATTAATTACACCACACAGCAGTGCAGTGGGTAGGGAACCAAATGGGGACCCACAAAATCTGGATGACAGTGCCTCATGAAATAAGACAGCCCCATCATTGGTAGAGACTGTCAATTAATGAAAAGACCCCCAAGAGAATATTCTCATCAATGGGAGATCCCTAGAGACAAGGAGAAAACCTCCTCTTTCAGAGCAAAGCTCTGTCACAGAATGACACTTGTCAAATTCTGGTCTCAAAGGAATAAAATTCCTTAAAAGAGCATAGCTCTGTGGTAATAATGGAAAGATCCATCAAATTTTTTTTTAACACTTAAAAGAATTAAAATTTTTGGAATCTTGAAAAATCCATGAAAACTTATAATAAGTTCTTCATTTTTCAGATCTAAAATATCTACATTTGATCCAAAAGTAAAGCTCTATTCATGGGTTAGAACCCATGAACAAGATCTCTGTAGATCTATAAGTTTTTGAGAGCAAAACTCTGTTTATGAAACCCCAATGAGGATTTCTTTAGATCAAAAGATCTGTGAGAGCAAAGCTCTTTGGTTTAAGATTGGTTTGAATTAATTTAGTTTAATTTAGATTAATTTTACCTAAAGTTTCTAACTTTGGAAATGAGCAAAACTCTGAAGTTCTGAAGCAAGAGCAAAGCTCTGGAAAATCAAAAATCTTGAAATGGTGAAGATTTTCTAAGAGACAGAGGTCCTATTTATAGGGCGCTTGTGCCCTTTCAGCTCACCCGTTGATCCAACGGTCAAAAACTTGCCACCGCTGCACTCATGTGCGCGCCACGTGAGCGCAACGGTGGGGGGGCATTTGTTTCCCCCAATCAGAGCAAAGTTCTGTTGAAATTCAAAATTCAAATTTTGAAGCAACGCTTCAAATCTTGGGCGCAACGCGCCACGTGTCAGACGCTGATACGTCAGCGCAGCGTCCAAGAAGGCGCGCCCAATCAGAGCAAAGCTCTATTAAAAAACAAAAGGAAGCAACGCTTCAGTTGCGTAAGCACTGCGCTGCGCGACACATGTCAGCGCAGATGTGCTAGCGCAGTTGCGCTGCGCGACACGTGTCAGCGCAGATGCGCTAGCGCAGTTGCGCTGCGCTGTGCGCTGCTTGACACGTGTCAGGCGCTGGGGCATTTGCGCCAAACAGAATTAAGATTTTAAAATAATTTTTCTGTTCTTGTTAAAACAAGAAGATTTTCTTCTGTAAATCAGAGGCCCTTGGATCAAAGATCCAACGGTGGGAAATATTCCCCAAATCACTCAGAGAAAGATCTCTTTAACTAATTTATGGGCACTATAAAAAGGACCCTAGACCTCAATTCAAAGGCATCAACATTTTGTGAGAAATCAAAAATTTCAAATAGAGAGAACTCTGAAGAAATCTCAAGAAGAAAAAAAGGTAAAAACCTTTAAAATAGAAGAATTTCTTCTAATAGATCATTGATCTAAGAATAAGATCAATGATCTTCAATAAAAAAACAAATAAAAATAGTGCTTTGCATTTTTTATGAACCTCGGGTTCTCTGAAATAAGAAAAACAAGAGGAACTTGTTTTCTTTGATCTAAATCAGATCAAGAAAACAAAAAGTGCTTTGCACTTCTTTTATGAACCTTTGGTTCTGGAATCTAAAAGATTCTCAAGTTAATAGTGCCTTGCATTTGTAAGTCTGCACTGTTGCACTCTTGGGTTGGCGCAAGCCACCAGAGAGCGCCACGTGTCAGCATCTGAACTACTTGCGCTATGCGCTTTAAGATAGAGCTTTGCTCTCTGAAATTGGCGCAACTCACCAGAGCACGCCACGTGTCAGCAGCGCAAGCGTAGCGCACCAGCGCAGCGCACTGCGCTTGCATGACACGTGTCATCACCATAAGCGCTTGCGCTCTTTGATTGGCGCAAAGCGCCTGAAAAATGCAATGCATTTCTTTTGTTAAAGGGCCGATCCCAAGTCAAAAGACCTAGCAGGCCAAAATAAATTGCAAAGCAATAAAAGGGCAGGGCCCAAATAAAATTGATGCTCTGCATCACTTATAAATGGGCAGAGCCCAAAACAAATTGATGCTCTGCATCCTTTCTGGGCAGAGCCCAAACAAAAATAAAAAGCAATGCAATGCATTATTTAAATGTGGGCAAAGCCCTAGCATAGGTCTAATAGACCAAAAATAAATAAAAACATTGAATATTTTTCAACTGGACTTAGCCCAATCATGGCCGTAAGTCCTCAAATTAAATCGACTGAGCACAGCCGCTCTCTCTTAAATCAATTCACGACCGGTTTGAGGGTACATCTCCGAACTCCTCTGACACATGTCGTTGTAATCTTTCAACGTCGTCAGAGAGGTGACGGGTCCCGACGACCATATATTAAATGAACCACTACGTCCTTAAACTGGAAATGGATTTAGACGATCCCGTTAAGTTGATCTTAGTCTCAAATCAGACTAACGTATCCTTAACGAACGTTTAAGTTGATCTTAGTCTCAAATGCGGCTAACGTATCTTTAAACTAAAAACACCAAACCTAAATCTAAGTAAATATGGATTTGGACTAATCCACGTCCTACGGGCGACGGCATTACTCAGTCTCCGTATACAATCCACGGGCAACCACAAACAAAACAAACACCCACGACACGAAGTGAAATTCTGGAGAAGGAGAAAGTTGTTATCGCGATGCAGTAGCGTAATTAACGGCAGAGGTTTGCGCCTGCAGGGAAGAATGTCCCCACAATCAAAAACCCCTCAAGCGAGGAGGAATCTGACGAAGTCAGCTACATCGGCCGCATCCGTCTAAACCTCCGATACACGGTGCCATAAATCAACTTGGCATCTTCGGAGAGGTAAACGAATAAAACCATATAGCATCTGCCCCGAATCTCAGGCTAGACGTCCTCACGTCTCGCCGTCTTTCGGAGGGGAACAAGTACATGGAGGTAATAATCTAATTATGATTTAAACTCTTCATAATGTACTATCTCTGATACCCATGAACTCATACAGGAAATTATGAGACTTCATGGGTACCGGTCTGCATTGTCTCCGATCGTGACACCAGGTTCCGATCACAATTTTGGCAGAGTATGCAAGCTAGCTTGGGAACAAGTCTGAACTTCAGCACGGCTTACCATCCACAAACAGATGGTCAGTCGGAACGAACTATTCAGATCTTGGAGGATATGCTCAGAGCGTGTATGCTAGACTTCAAAGGATAGTGGGAAGATCACCTGCATCTTGTGGAGTTCCCGTACAATAATAGCTACCAAGCAAGCATAGGAATGGCGCTTTTTGCAGCATTGTATGGAAGGAAGTGTCGATCACCATTAAGTTGGGACGACATCGGAGATAGGGAACTTCTTGGACCAGAGATGATAGTAGCGACCGTTGATATGGTTCGTACTATCAGGGAAAGAATGCGCATAGCCCAAGATAGACAGAAACACTGGGCTGATGCAAAGAGACGACACTTGGAGTTCCAGCCAGGAGAACATGTATTCTTGAAGATATCTCCGAACCGTGGAGTGATCCGATTCGGAAGATGGGATAAACTGAGTCCGAGATACATTGGACCGTTCGACATACTCGAACGAGTCGGTGAAGTGGCATACCGCTTAGCGCTTCCACCCTCATTGGAAGGAGTGCATAACGTGTTCCATATATCCCAACTCAGAAAGTATGTGAGTGACCCCAGCCATGTACTTGATCATTCCGAGCTCACTATACAGCCCGACTTGTCTTGTGAGCAACAACCTGTGGAGATCCTGGACAGGAAAGTGAAGACACTTCGGAACAAGGAAGTTAACTTGGTCCGGGTAATGTGGAGGAAAGACACTCCAGGAGAATCCACGTGGGAAAGGGAAGATGAAATGCGTGCAAGATATCCTCACCTTTTTGTAAACTATTCCTCAAATAAAAGTTGTAAATTTTGAGGACGAAATTTTTGTAAGGAGGGTAGATTGTAACAACTCCAATTTTTGTATACATAAATTTGATTTAAATTTAAAGTATACTTGGAGTATTTAATGTTGCTGTTATCATTTTAAGTATCTATTTTCCCACAATAATTACAAGAAGGAGCTTGTAGCTCATTGATAATACCTTACACTGCTGAACCAAGCCACCAGAGTTCAAATCCCATGCCCCACATTATTTTTAGATTATTTTTCTTTTAAATTTCTTGGAAGCCCAACAGTCCACAGGCCATAACTCCCAAAAGTTGAACTGAACCCTAAAAAGTGAATATACCATGAGCTACGTCTGAAGACCCCCCATGCATTGACCATCGGACTCGGCCGGGATCGGCCGAGTCGGCCGGCAGACCGGCCGGACTCGGCCGGACGGCCAAGTCCCCAAAACAAATGTTTTGGCTTTTCGTCTTCTAAACTCCTCTGTTTACTCCATTTTAATGGATCGGTTCCCTAATGTTAAATACATCCTATTTAATACAAATTTTAATGATTTTTCTTTAATTTTTACAATTTTTTTTAAATAAAAACCTTTCGCCTACCCTACCCTAGCCTACCCTATAAATAGACCCCTACCCCCTACCCTCTCATCCCAAAACACTAGGTTTACTCTCTCAAAATTTTTACATGAAGGGTGTACTTTGAAACCGAGTTCACGGCGAAGCGCTGACGGAATTCCGGCGACATTTTTGAAACAACCGGCGACGAAACAACGCCTCGGCCGCTCATCTAGTTCCCCTATACTCTTTAGTATAGATCGAAACCCGTAATTCCCATTCTTCCCTTCTTTCTACTTCTTAAAAATATAAAATTACGAAACCCGACGGAAATCGGAACAAACCGATTTACGATTCGGTTTTCTATAAAATCTCACTTGTCACCAATTCCATAATACCTAAACTTATCCATGTTGACTATTAATCACATAACAACTAATTTGGACAAAGTTTCTCACATGAAATGATAGCTTTTGCAATATCGTATTCTTTTTCACTTTAATACCATGATGTTTATTTTTCTTCTTCTAATCAATTCAATCATTCCTAAACATCTTAATCTTGACCATTAAACTTGTAAAAGTCAATTTGAATAAGTTTTCACACATGAAATGATAACCTTTTCAATTTACCGTATTTTTACACTTTAATACCATCATATTTCAATTTCACATTTAACCCTTAACTTGCTATACAATTAAAGTAGAGCACGAGGTAACGACCTACCTCCACCCACACGTAAATACAAACCCTAAAATGATATCATCAAAATTTAGAATACGATAAAACGAAATTTTCATTAAAATACCATAATTTTCATAAAACCATTCTTAAAGGTTTAGATTTGTTACACTTTTAAGTAAATACTTCTTACTAGGAAAATACGATAAGTTGTGGACATCGATCGTTTATCTAAACCTGACTTGATGGTGTCTAGGCTAGGCAAGTGAGCTTGGGTAACTTTAAAAGGCCCGCGTCACGATTCGTGAGCGGATCCCTCCCTCCTCACCTGTACTTACCTGGCCACAATTGGCGGTGAAGAGGCGATTTGAGCCTTCTAACGACTTGTCGTTTAGACCTTTTAGAAATAAGCTAGTTGGCTTAGGAAACCATAGAATCTAAATTACGGAAAATTACACTTTTCAAATAAATACCTTTTACTTTATAAAACCGTTTTCTAAAGAATTAGTATTTTACAATCTTTGCAAAGCGCCGCTACAGCCCATCTTTGGGAACCCGTTCGGGATCGTGCGGTTTATCGCGCACCCTCGGGCTAGTAGTGCGAGATTCAGACCTCCGCAAGGGGCATTCGGTCTCGAAAGGTTTAAAATACGACATATTAAGAAAATGAGATTTTTGGAATATAAAATATTTATTAAAAATTATATTTTGTATAAATATATGTATATTTATCATTTAAATATCTATTTTATTATAATATAAATTTTTCCACCTTTTTCTAAAAATCACAAAAGAATAAAGGTTACACTAAAATACCATGAACTTCAAATAATCAATATTACAGATAAATACCATTATTTATGAAACAAGGATATTTTCATTTGAAATGTCACAATATAAAATCCACCTTCATTACAACTTTAAAGACGAATAATAAATACTTGAGGTGTATTTTAAAAAGTATATAAAAGTATTTTTACATAAAACCCCCTCAAGTTTTATAAATTATCTTAAAGACCCTAGCAATTATAAGACTTCGATTCATATCCCTGATTGTTTGACTCGGGTTTGAGTCTGATTAATCTGACTTGAATATAATTCAAGTCAACCTACAATATACAATATTCCAATTCAATATGAACACATGAATCCTTGAATACAATTATCAGTTTATATAACTTGATTGAACCGAACCATGGATATATATATATATTCCTTTTACATGATTCTCAGTATTCCATTTACATGACTCTACGGTTATAACCATTTCCTGATATCATGGTTTCGGTCAGTCAGTCAATCAATCAATACAATTTTACAAGATAACAATACAAATAAGATATCGTGGGGTTTAAGGGGTAGATTGGTACGGAAGATTTTAAAGGTGGCACGAGGTGGTCAGACTTAACTCACCTAACATGAATCCAGTTGCTGTTGTACCGTGGCATAAACGGTACCTTGTACTATACGTGCCCTTAGTCTCTGGCATATAGAGACTCCCCTCGTATACACTGGCATTCTTCTGTACCAAACTACAAACAACAGCGTTGACCTAACATTACAACAATAGTATACAATTTTAAAATGTATCTCCTTATTCTGTCTTTTTCTACTTTCCTCTTACCTTTGGGACTTACCGAGCGACCTGTTCGCTGACGATATTCTGTTTCTCTCTTCTTTGAATGTCGTCAGGTGATTTGGACCCGGCAGAGGTTGAGCCATCGCAAGAAGATTTGGAGCAGTTCACTGAAAACCCTGCACTGTAGTTTCATTATACACTTTTCCTTTCTGTACTTTTCATTTCCTGTTATGCCACTGTTTAGGCATCTTTTTATTTCAGTTGTATTTCCTTTCATGTATTGTACAAAGAATGTTAATAAATAAAAGTTGATGTTCTTTTACTTCTTTCTCTTGTGTATTTATTTATATTGCTCAGATACGCTTAGCGTATGTACTTCTGAGTATATACGTAGCGGACCTCGCCGCGTCTCCTTCGCCGTACACTGGGAAGCGGGGCGTGACAACAGCTATTGAAGAAGCAAGAAATCTAGATGAACTAATCTTGGAGAATCTTATTAGGAAACTCAAGATGCATGAGATGAAACTCAACGACTTTAGGGCAAAGCAAAAGGATGAAGTGCCTTCAAAGAAAAGAAGTTTAGCTCTAAAAGCGAAGAACATTCCACAAGAAGAATTAGAAAGAGAAAGCTACGAAAGAGAAAATGAAGATGATATGGCCGCTCTCACAAAGCAATTCACGAGATTCATCAAATTTCGAAACTTCAAGAAAAGAGGAAACTACCGAGGTAATAAGATTTCAAGTTCTTCTACTAATCCTACCGAATGCCACAAACAGGGTGACATGAAGGCCGATTGCTTGACAGTAAATAAAAGCAAGAACAAGTATAAGGATGGTCAGGACAAGTATGAAAAGAAAAGTGCGTTCCAAGAAAAATGGGATGAATCAGACTCAGACACTTCAGACAATGAAGAAAAGATCATTGCTAACATATGATTCATGACACATGGAGACAACGACGAGGTAAATGATGATGATCTAGATAACTTAGATAAAGATGAGTTGATAGATTTATATATTGAATTGCAAGAAAATTTTCAAAAATTATTTTCAAAGTACGAGAGTTTAAAAAAGAAATATTTTTCTATCTTTTGCAATGCTTGTACTATTTTGAAAGATGAAAATGATGTTTTGAAAAATGATATCTTTGATTTAAGTACTAAGCTTGAAACTATCTCTATTGATCGTGAAAATTTAGCATCTTTTCTTAAAGAATTTTAAAACTCAAATACTAAATTGGAACACGGGCTTGTTAGTACCAAAACGAAGACCATAAAACTCGAAGAGGCTCTTGTTAAATTCACCCAAGGTAAGAACAAGTTGGATATCGTACTTGGTGAATTAAGTGGGAATCGCAAATCTTATGGTCTTGGTTTTGATCCTAATATTTCGGCTAGTACCTCAACCAATATATTTCTCAGGGGTGCTTCTTATCGATATGGCCATAGACATACTTTGAAAACTTGTCACTATTGTCATACTCTTGGCCATGCCATTAGATATTGACCTATTAAGAACAATTCAACATATAAATATCATTTTGTACCTAGAAGTAGAATACATAATCGTAACACTAGATTATCTACTTCTAGATCACAGTTTTATACTACTAACCCCAGTAGACCTAAGATGATTTGGGTACCAAAGGTCAAAATAAAATCTTTTATTTTAGGTACCTCAGCCGCAACAATATAGAACCACATGGTACCTTGATAGTGGGTGTTTAAGACATATGACCAGTGATATATCTAGGTTCAACTCACTATCAAGATAGGAAAGTGGCAATGTCACTTTCGGGGATAATAAGAAAGGTTATATAAAGGGCAAGGATAAAATCGTGGTAAGCGATTCTACCAATATTGATGATATTTTACTTGTAGAAAATTTGAAACACAATTTACTCAGCATTAATGAATTTTGTGATATAAGATACACAACAGTTTTTGATAAAACCGGTTGCAAAATTTTTAAAAATGACAAGTGTATTCTTTCTCGCAAAAATTACTATAATACTTATATTGTTGATCCAAATGACTTTGCTAATGTAAAAGTTAAGTGTTTGGTTGCAGACGATGCAGATACATGGCTTTGGTATCGTAGGCTTGGTTACGCATTAATGGATTTGCTAAACAAAATTGCTAATGGTGACCACATGATAGGAATTCTCAAGTTGAGATTTGAAAAGAAAAAAAATGTGTGATACTTGTCAATTGGGTAAACAGGTAAAATCTTCATTAAAGATGCGACTGAGGTAATATCTTCTAAACCACTTTAACTATTGCATTTGGATCAATTTAGTCCATCTAAAATATTAAGTCTAGATGGAAAATTATATATATATGTAATAGTTGATGACTATTCACGTTTTTGTTGGGTATTCTTCCTTACTAGTAAGAATGATGCGTTTAATACTTTATCTTTTCAAAATGCATCCAAAACGAAATGGATTTAAAAATCTCCAAAATCTGTAGTGATCATGAAGGAGAATTTGAAAATACCTTATTTGAATAATTTTGCGAAGATGATGGTTTTAAACATGAGTTCTCTTGTCCAGGAACACCACAATAAAACGATGTTGTGGAGAATAAAAATCGGTCTTTATGAGAAATGGCGAGAACCATGTTAAAAGAAAATTCTTTACCGAAATATTTTTGGACTGAAGCAGTAAATACCGCTTGCTATATTTTAAATCGAATTACATTATGAAATTTAAAAAAAAAAAAAACCTCTTATGAGTTATTTTATGGAAATAAGCCCTCCATAATACCTTCATCACTTTTAGAATCGAATTTACCCAAATTATCTAAAGTATTTAAAACAAAGTATTTTGCTGCAAATACTTTGTTTTAAATACTTTAGATAATTTGGGTAAATTCGATTCTAAAAGTGATGAAGGTATCTTTCTTGGTTATTCCTTAACTAGAAATGCTTATAGAATATTTAACAAAAGGACTCAAAATATTGTTGAAATTGTGATTGCAAACTTTGATGAGTCTAACATTCTTATCAAGAAGAGTGCTAATTGTGATGATACATATATTAGATATGATCCGCATGAGAAGAACTTAAAGGATGATGCAACAGAGGATCCAAAGGAAGACGAACAAAATATTGATGTAAATCAAGAGCTTCCTAAGTATTTGCACTTCAAGAAAGATCATCCAAAAGAGCAAATCATTGGTAATGTAAAACAGGGAGTTATTACTCGTTCTTCAAATTTTCTTAGCTATTGATGGGGATTTTATTAGTCTCTAAATTTAACCACAGATATACAACTTATCGCAGTTGTACATGAGAATCGTTTCCACAGAGAGGTGTATTAACTACTTTTCAATAAGTTAAAATTGAGTTGTTTTTAAAATCTAAACATTTAAATGTAAAATAAAATAAAAGTTGGTTTTCAAGAGAGAGAAAAATCTAAGGTTTTTATTTGCTTAATTTATATGGTTGGTTTAAAAGATTTATTTTCTTTTCTAATCTAATTCTAATATATTTCCATTAATTATAACTAAGTATAGGTTATATTTAAATTATAAACATAGCCTATCAAAATTATAATATCAGCTAGATCATATTAAAACCTTAGTTCTAGTTAATTAGAAGTAACCTAGTTTTAATCTTCCACAAAATTATTTAGGTCATGAGTCTACAATTAATATCTTATCGATTAATTTAGATCCCTTTTAATTATTTAGGTTGAATATCTTATGATTAAATTATTTTCTTACCTTCCCTAATTAAGTTTCTAGCTTGTCAAACTTTCCTTAACCTAATTAGATTATTGGTGTTATCATCCTTCCCTAATTTTATTCTAGGCGTCAACTTTAATTATGAGATTAGTTTATTAGATGAAAAACTATAGAGAGGATAATTAAATCATAAGAAATTTATCATAAAAGTATAGAAAAGAAGAGATAAAAGATTACCCAACCACAAAATAAATACAAACAAAACCTTAGAAAAGAATTAGTTACTCAAATTTATAAAAGAAAAATAAATCTTGTTCATAATCAAGAGTACTTACAATAGACTCGATCTCTTCACCTTGAAAACCCTAACTTGAATGCTATGAGAAAGATATGAAATCCTAAGGCTATACAAGTGCTTATATAGGACTAAGAAAGATTAGAGAACAAGTAATAGAAGATACAAGAGAATCTACTTGCTAACAATTATGATAATCTAATCTAATTGCTCTGTTGGATACTGTTGCGTGCCTTCAGAATCTTCAAAAGACGAAACCCTACATCTCATGTTAATCTATGTGGAAAGAAGATCGTGTCCATAAAAAATCTCATCGAACGGCCCAGATTGCGCGGCTAAACCGCCGCGCATATGCTCATTATGCGGCTTATTCGAGGCCCTTTGGTGGCTTCATAGCACGAATTTTTTGTGCTTGATTCTCTTGATTTGTTGAGCTCTTTTTAGTTGTCAGATCATGAAAATTATTCTCGTAGCTCTGTGTTTACATCAGAATATTGCATTTAATATTGCTCATTCTTATGCACATTTGTATATAGGTAGGTGCTTTTGATCCGTGTTTACTATATGATTACAGATTACAGGTTCTCAGTCCAAAACAACACAAATCACGCACATTGTCTACAGTTATGATAAATTCAGGACAACTGCTGAAAACAGATAAAATCCGAGTTCTCGTCATCCACATCTGTCAGGTGCCGCTTACCAGTATAAGGGATAAGATCAAGCGATGGTCATTTGTGTCTGGGACAAGCACAAAGCACGAGGGAGGCAGCACAAGGATCAAGGTAGTAACACAGAGCTCGAGGTAGATCAAGGCACAAAATTCAATTGTGTTGTCATTTTAGACTTTTGAAAATCTAAGAATATTTAAGAAGGATTTTGTAAATATGAACCTACCTAACAGAAGAAGATAGCAACACGAGAACCCACAAGAAAAACAGTGCGCCAATTCCAAAAAAGGACCGCGGATCAGCGAAATTTTGGCCTATTTGGCGGCGGGTCAGCAGTCGTGTCGTGGCCAAATGTGACGAATTTTCATGCGTGTTTTGGTTATTGTGTAAGGGCTCAGAATATTGCCCTAAGGTTTCATTTCACTGCCTATAAATGCTCCATTTTAGAGGCAAAAAAGCATGCTTTGTTTTCTTAGAATTAGTTCTAGTTTAGTGTAAACACCCTCTTTTTCTTCATCTTTTCTCCATTAAAACGTAGTGAGAGCTTTTGAGTGGATGAATAATGAAGATGAGAGTTTTATATATCATGTATCTTTTGTATTGTTAATTTAGTTTTTATTACTTGCTTATTATTTTCATAGTTGTATAATTGTGTTTTAATGGTTTTTATTTGTTCTTCTTTTCTTCTCTTTTATTTTTCTTTTGCAAAACTATGATGCTCAAGTGTGATTCTTACTTAGGTGAGATCCTAAGAAGCTAGTTTTTGCTCCTCTTCTCATTTCTTTTCTCTTCTTCGATTTTGTTTTCTTTGATCATGAGTGAGTAGTTTACTCACTTGATAGGGTTAAGGAAGGGTAGTATGAGAGATGGAAAAATCGCTTATGCTTTTTTTCGCCAAACAACTTGAATTGAACCTAGACCAAACAAACATAACTCTCTCTCTTAAGCGCGCTATAAGTGATATATAGCCGTGACCTAAGTTGAGAATTTCTTTAGGCTCACTACAACGTGACATGTAGTTGTGACCTAATTGGAGACTTGTTGTGGATGTTTCGCCTAGGGTTGGAAATAAGAGAATAGAACGGACGGATAAGGGGAACTAGGATTGGATTTAGTATTAGAAAGCTTGCTTAAACTCGCAAATACCATTTCTATGCCCTCCTAATCCCCGTTACTTCTGATTATTCCAACATCATTTCAATGATGGCATAAGACAAGCACAAGAATAATTCATAACTCTACTAACCAAGCCTAACCCTAACAAGCCTTCTTGAACATATATATACACAACTCTAAGGATAGAATTGAACAACTTGGACATTCTTTACTTGACTCGTCTAAACTAAGAACGGAAACACATACCATCTCTCCATGGATCGACTTATACTCAACCGGCTAGCTACGAAGCGAAACCGACTTGATTGCGGTAAGTAAAACAAGTAGAACGTATATCATATCATGAAACTTCTACCAATCAAATGGCGTCGTTGCAAGTGAGACGGTAAAGTATTTCTTTCTTTTTATTCAGGATAATTTGTGTATATATAAGAAAACAAAACTAAAAACAAAAAAAAATAAAAAATAAAAAACTAACTTATTATTTTTGATAATTTTTGTACGAGTGTTCAGGGAAATCTGGAACAAATGCGGTGATCAAATGAAGAAAAAGAGTGTTGGAATCAGAATAGAAGGAGATTCATAGCACAATGCATAAATTTGAAGCTTCAACTCCTCAAAACCACCGCGAATCCGCGACCAAGAAGTAGTAATTGTGGCTTTTCCGCCGCCAACATTGGCCATCTTGCCTCCAAATTTTCTCAGACTTCTTCCCTGCTCTAAATTTTCCTTCTGAACTCCACTGAATTGCATTTTCTGCAAGTTTCTTTGGACAAATAAGGCCTCTAAAATAAAAAAAAGATTGTGTTCTTATGATTTTTTTTATCGTTTTACATCAAATAAATACGGACTTTAAGGGGGCTATAACACCAATTCAGATTGGGTGGGGATTTCATCACCCTTCCTAAAACCCCAAAAATTACAAAAAGCAGATGCATTACCTTGAGTTATTTAAAAAAATATTTATACCAAACCTATAAGGACTTGTCACGCTCATTTAGGACAAGTGAAGGTTTCGGGGAATCGGTCGTTTATCTAAACTTGACTTTGTGGTGCCTAGGCTAGACAAGTGAGGAGGTAATTTTAAAAGGCTCGTCTCATGGTGATTCGTGAGCGGAACCCTCCTTACTTCACTTGTTCTTATCTGGCTACAATTGGCAGTGAAAGACAATTTGAGGTTTATCCTGCAACATGTCTCTTAGAAGTCTAGGAACGGTCTAGTTGGATTTTGAAGACTCTAGCTCTACGTGTTGCTTGTGCATATTGTGATTGTGATTATTTGAAGTTTAGTCCCATAATTTCATATTTTTCAAAAAGCCAAACGAAAAAATTTCAAAAATACAAAAACTCTAAGGATAAAAAAAATCAAAAATCTTTAAAAAAAAAATCTTGCCTTTTACCCTCTCTACTTTTCACTCCTATCATGGGTATCCCTGACCGACCTACTCTTGCCGAACTTTGGTACCCTCAATCATATATTTCATCATACGGTTCTTGCTTTGGTAAAACTTCTAACAATGCATCCATACTAAAAATTTCTTTAAAAGATCGGATAGACGCTTTTAGAAAAAACAATTGGACACCGCAATCCACTTCGTATCAACTGTTTCAAACTCTCACGCCTTCTTATGTTGATACCCCTTCTAAGGGAAATGAGGTAACTCGTGAACCCATGTTCATTGCTGAACACATTGAATAATCCTGTAACCGATCTTTCACGCCTTTCACTACTACAAATTCTTTAGGACAACAATTCCAATCTCCTTCCTATCAAAGTGTTGATCCTAATCATGTCCATTCTACACATCCATTCAATTCCAATCAATCCTACCCAACGATCACACCCTCGCTATATATTGCATCTGAACATCCATTTGGGAGTTTCATATGTCTAAATGAATTCGAATGTTTTACTAAAACCCCTTCACAACCCTTGTCTACTCTTGAAAGAACATTAAAAGAATTTCGTGTAGTTCCGTGCCGACAGATAGAGGAATTGAATGCATCTATGACCCCACTCATACAACCTAATGAACCATCTGGTAGTTCCCAACTAGCTCACGATTTTGCATTGTATGATGTGGTGATTGGACAAATTGCTGATTTGAGTAATGAAAGTGCGCAATCCACCCTTCAAAATCAAACATATCCATTCTCAATTGATTTCCACAACTCCAGTTTCGAAAATCTATCGAGTACACCAAATGATTCAGCAATTGAGGATAACATGTTTAATGAGTTGTCCGACTACTTTGTGTTTGATTTGCCCGATTGTGAAGGGACATTTTCAAGTGAAACCACCACCACTCCCGTTGATCTCTGCATCTCCGATCAAGAAAAACAACTGATTGACAACCATACTTTTGATAAGATGTCTGAGAAATTAAAGTTCGACTTGATTGAGAATATTGATATTAGGGATAATTTTGATGATGAACCCACGGTCTTGGATGAGTTTTTCTTACCAATTCAACACTTTCCTTCAAATCCGTGTGGGCATCATCCTGAACCTTTAACTGTTTTTCTCAAACCCTATGTGCTTCTTGATGTTATTGATGATGATTTGAATGCATGCATGGAGGTGGAGAATTTTGAGGGGACTTTTGAGGACATCTTTAAGGATAAACTCGTTATTTTGGATGAGCTAGATTTTTCGATTCATCATGTCCTTTCCATTGACTGTGAACATCATCCTAAACACTTAACCGATACCATTGCTCAATCACTTCCTTCCATCTTTTCCGTCATTGCCAAATTGCAAGACAACTTGTCATATTCACCTGGTTAACCAAGTTTGGTAGGCCTATGTTTTCTTGTGAATCTTGAGATGTTTGATCCCATTTCACAAAGTGTTGATAGATCAGTACAATCCGGTTTTATACTTAGATCATTACAGGCTGTACTAATTTATTAAATCAATTTTCAACCTCAAGTTCCTGCTCCATTTCTTTCTCCCCTTTGTTCATCTTCTCATCTACCGAAACGTTATCCCATATCTGTCCACATACGATCTCGCGTATTCTCCATTTCCTTTCTCTACACTTCCTTTCACTAACCCTGGTGGCACCACGCCAAATTTTTTGAATGGTTAGTGTTAACCTTTGGTCTGTGTAAGGCTGTGTATAAACTGATGATTTTCCCTTACCCCTAACTTTGAACTTCGACGCTAAACAGTGGAAACACTGTTTCACTTAAATTTGGGGGGAATCTTTTTGTTTGTATATATTTTGTTTCTTTTTCTTGTATTAAAACAAAAAAACAGGCAAATTTTGGCCCCTCAACAATTTTGACCCTCTTTGTGTGGCGTGACAGTGAGGACACTGTTAAGTTTAAGTTTGGGGGTATCGGTAAGCTTTCTATCTTTGCATTCATGTGTATATTTTGCATTTGCATACTTATTTGAAAACCCATAAAAACTAAAAAAATTCCAAAACAAAAAAAATTTGTCGTCAAGTTAGCTAGTAGGGTAACTTAGATTTTATTCCGACAATTTAGCTTGATAAGTTAGAAATAACTAAATCCTAGGCTAAGGATTTGAAAACCCTAAAAATAACCCTCATTGAGTTTAACTATAGTAAATATACGTCCTTGCAGTTTTTTTAGTGGTAAGTAATCTTGAGTTCAGTTCTTAAGTTAAGTTGAGATGAAGAGAAAGTATTGAAAGTTTTATTGAAGAATAAGTCTGAAAAAAGTTCATATTTTTCAGTATAAATTCAGAAAGTATATAACAAACTGCACATACACGCACCTTGAAACTTGGGACAGTAGAGCATACCTAAAAATACTCTTACCTGAAAGCCTAATATGAAAGAAAAAATGATATTTGTAGCCAACTAGCATAAGAGCGTCAATAAAAGAATATATCCGGTCTTGAAAATAATATATATATATTGCAAGACCTAAAAATTGCTATTTACGGCTTAATAAGCTCACACATTCGGTAATCGGCTGATTAGTGCCTCAGGAAGCAGTAATAGTCGCATGAAAGGTGTGTAAGCGAATCCGCCAATCATTAATAAAAGGAAGCAGTACTGGGTTGTTCACCACCGGAAGACAGACCGAAACGTCTGGCCTGAATTCTGGGGGCAGATACAATTTGGATTTATCCTTCCACCACTATGAAGATACCAAGTTGATTTATAGCACCGTACATCGGAGGTTTGGACAGACGCGACCGTTGTAGCAGACTTCATCAGACTCCCCCTCGTTTGCGAGGGGTTTTTAATTGTGGGGACGCTCTTCCCTGCAGACGCAAGCCCCTACAGTTAATTACGTTACCGCATCACGATAACCACATCCTCCTGCTTCGGAAGTTCACTTCGTGTCGTGTGTGTTTTTGTTTGTTTAGATTACCCGTGGATTGTATACGGAGACTAATTTATGTTGTCGCCCATAGAGCGTGGATTAGTCCAAATCCGTATATTTTAGATTTAGGGCTTTTATTTAAGGACCGTTAATCTATTTTGAGTTTAAGATCGACTTAAATGTATGTGAGCATTCGGGGATCGATTTATTTTTTTTGAGTAAACATTAAAAGAGCAGTTGGGCTCTATTATTTTAGTTTAAGGACGTTTCGGTCCATTATCGCCATTTTGGAGGCGAATATTAATTTAGGGATATTTCGGTCCGTTATCGCCATTTTGGAGGCGAATATTAGTTTAAGAACATTTCGGTCCGTTGTTAGTTTAGGGACATCTCAGTCTATTATCGCCATTTTGGAGGCGAATATTAGTTTAGGGACTTCTCGGTCCTTTATCCATTTTGTGCACGCGTATATTTGTTACGTGACAAAGCGAATAATGGTGATATGGAATGCACCCAATTTGTGGTGCGATCCGATTTGAGATGGGCATGTCAATTTGGAAGTGCATCAACATGGGATGTATCATTCCCGGTCTTGATAAAGTTTTATATCAAGGTGGGACAAGAAAGAAGTTATTGGTTGTCGGGACCCGACACCTCTCTGAAGACGTTGAAGAATTACAACGACATATATCAGAGGAGTGGAGAGATATACCCTTAAACCAAATCCCGTGTTTGAGGGAAAAGGGTTTATTGTGGCCTTAAGAATTTTTCTTAAGGATACGTTAGTTCGATTTGAGACTAAGATCCACTTAACAACATTTTAGGATCTTCTTTATTTAAGACTCAGCAATAGAGCATTTGGACTTATTTGCAAGACTTTAGCAACTTAGCCAATTTGGGCTTTAGTCTGCTTAGTCTCCCCTCTTTTCTGAAAAATCGCTAAGCACTTGTTTAGCCTCTGTTGAATTAGTCCCCTTTTTTTATGCAAAAAGTGCTGAGCACTTATATGAGTTCTGACGCCTACATATGATTATATGGAGCTTTCAGTCATGGGGATTGCTCAATAAGTGTTGAACACTTTATTCTTCTTATCTTTATATGGAGTGTTAGGCACTCTTTATGGCATCCACGTGTGGAGCGCGTGAGGCGCTGCCCAACGAGTGTTGAACACTCAACCGTTTTAGGCTGCTTGTGGAGTTCTAAGAACTCTTTTTTTTCTTTTGCGGCGCAAACGTGGGGAGCACGTGCGGCGCTAGGCGCTACCCAGTGAGTGCTAAGCACTCTTCCCTTCTGTGGCGCCCACGTGCGGCGCTTGGCGCTAGACGCCGCCCAGTGAGTGCTAAGCACTCTTCTCTTCTGTGGCGCCCACATGAGGAACACGTGCAGTTCTGGGCGCTGCCCAGTGAGTGCTAAGCACTCTTCTCTTCTGTGGCGCCAACGTGAGGAACATATGCAGTGCTGGGCGCTTTTCTCCTCTGCTGATAGCATTTTTTCCCATTAATGATTAATAGGATCTTTGTTTTGTAGATATAGGATCAAGCATCATTTTTAAGAACCAAGTTCTTTTACGAGAACTAGGTTTCTTTTATATGCTTTGTTTTGAGGAATTCAATTCTTAGTTCTTTTCTGAATCTTTGATTCTCAGGAACAAGTTCCTCCCGTTGAGAATTAAATTCTCAACTTGTGGAAGACTTGTCTTGTGGATCTCAGATCCAGAGAAAGAACTAAATTCTTTGAGAAGGGTTAAACCCTTTAGATATGTAAATGAGATGTTTTTATCTCTATATATTTTTTGTTTACCTAGAGTTTTTAAGGAGAGAGACCTTCTTCCTTGAGAATTTAATTCTCTGTTCCTTTTTGAAGCATTCTGTTTTTGTTTTTGGAAGCTTATGGGGGGGTTCCTCTCTATTAGACTTGAAGTCTTCGATCCTTTATATATTGGAGACAAGTTTGTTAATTAGTTTTGAAGAAATCTTTCATTGAGAGATCCAAATTGAGTTAGGAAATTTTACCCACCTTTGGATCTTTGATCCAAGGGTTTCTGTTTTTACAAAACATATTTTCTTGTTTTTTTAACAAGATTGGGGAAATATTTTTCATATGCCGTGTTTTTCTCTGTGAAATGGTGATTTTTAATCACCATTGGATTTTCAATCCGAGGGTTCTCTGTTTTACAAAGGGCATAGAATTTTATTCTATGATCCAACCAAAAGTATCTTTCTTATTTTAGAAAGATTTGGGGAATGTTTTCTCCCCAACAGAATTTAATTCTGTATCTTGATGATTTATCATCTCCGTTAGATCTTTGATCCATTTGTTCTGTTTAACAGAGAGTAGAATTTAATTCTACATGGGCACCGGTGTTGGAGATAGTGCCCTCATAGTCAATTATTGGATCGCAGGTACGTGATTGCAATGATTGCGGAGGACCTATACCGGTAGGACAGTCTTACTCGAGATGATAGTATGCTATCTGGTTTGCCTTTATCAGTCGTGTACATGTTCAGGTGACTGATTGCATGTTACACTTTGATAGAGCCCTTCGGATCTTGCTTTACTACCAACAGTATGATGGCGATCATATACGTGAGAGTTGGGTAGTTTATATGCATATCCTTAATTGTGGTCCCTAGTCGTGGGAGTTTCGAGACAGGGCATCGATACTCCGGAGTAGACTAGTGTATACAGTCGAGACCCCGATGAGGGGCGGTGGCCGGTCTCACAAGCCACTGGTGTCAGTTGGATCACCTAAGATGTATACAGGTGCTCATTGGGTTATGAGTACACCGGACAGGACTCGCCGGGAATCTGCTAGTTAGTACTATACCTATCGTCAGATAGCAGTTCCCTGGTGACATGTGTACAGGTTAGTTCATCGACCTGAGGTCGTCATTTGTCTCGTGTGAGTTCCCACTGTGCTTTGATTTCTACCCTACCACGGCTCAAAGGAGTCGTGCAAACAGGTAGCTTTTGGGTACAGTCCCGAGCCATATGGAGGCACATGAGCGGATCGGCAGGGGATTCGTCTCTCCCGGTATTGGGGGCGAGGTCGTGCTGTGTCTAGGAGAGCCATTACACAAAGTCCATGGCCATGGCAGGAGATTTACTGGTAGGTACTCCAGTAGTATCTCAAGGTGTTTTTGGGCTACACTCCGACACGACTTATACTGCTTCTGGGGGTCTGACGTTACTAGCCCCCTAGGCGGATATGCGATACTCATTGATGAACGGACCGGACTGTATATACATTGTCACTGTTAGGCTCAGTAGGGTTTCTGGATGAGTTCGCTCATCGGCCTCCCTTGAGTTGGCTCATCGGTCTCCCTTGAGGTCAGTCCATGGGCAGCCGTTATGCATAGCTAGTGCCGCTGACGGTTTGTGGTTAAACCCACTGCCAGGGTACTGACGAGTCATTAGAGTCCCCCACAGACAGTTTCCCAAGTTCGGGCGAAACGTTGTAGAGGCCGTATGGTTTTATGGCAGGGTTCGGAAAATGCACGTGCGTTTACGCACGTGTTATTTTTCGGGCAGATGATACTGGTCGGCTTTGGTTTAAGCCAGATCCGAGTATTATATTGAGTAGGTATAATATCTTTGTCTCAGTTACATTTGTATTCGGTCATAATACAAATGCGGGTATATTTATACAGTTTCGGGGTTATCCTGAAAGTCGTTTCAGGATCACTTTTGGAAGTTGCCAGTTTCTAGTTTTCTATCAGCCGTCTTTTAACATTCGGTTAAAGACGGATTTATCTTTTCTTGGATGAGAGTGACTTAGTGTTCTAGAAGATTCTAGATGAGGTGACTAGGATTAATTGGTGTTGAGTTTTCATTGGATGCATTAAAGGCTTGATGATGTGTATTAGTGACTCATGCTTTATCATTAAAGCTTCTTGTTTTTCTTAAGATATTTGTTCTTGATCTTTTGTTATGATAAGGATGGTTGTTTATGGTCACCTCCATGATAGCTCCTACACTCACCTCCCTCCACTTCTATAAGTGGCCGCCCCCCCCCTCCTCCCTCTCTTACTTGATGTTTCATTTTGGAGAAAAAGATTATGATAGTATTTGGGGTGCATGGAATTTTACAGTTCATTTCATTCCATCACCCAATTCCCTCGGCAACTTCATTAACCGTCCGTCCACAGTTTTGGACGGAACGAGACAAAGTCATCTACTCATTCTCTACATCATTCTTGATCGTCTCTTCTAGCAAACTTGACGACCGAGTTGCATCGAGTCAGAGGCGGGAGCCCGTTTAAAGAATCAGTGATGTGGTGCCACCTGGACGAGCAGATCGGAGATCGACGAGATCGGAGCAGCCGCAACGGAGCGTGGGATGATGGTTAAAGAACGAAGGACTCGGATCGTTCGGTATAACCTTTCTACACTCTTTACAGTTTGTTAGTTTAGCAATAATGGCAGATCCGGGTTAAAGTATACGATAGCGCCAGTTAAAAAGTTTTTGTTCCGCATTTGGCGTCTGTAGACGGCCGGGGCGCTAGCGTGGACTTACAGTGGTATCAGAGCACCATTTTGCTATGTTAACTTGTGCTAACGCGTTTAAAACATCGATCGAACCGGAAATCGAAAATTGCAAAATCCTAGCTCGACAGTTTCTGTTGATTTTAAATGGTCCTAAAAATATTTCACATATCTCAGAAATCTGTGCAGGGTTTTCTAAGGCACACGACAAAATTTGAGCAAGTGATTCCACTATATAGCCACGGAAGCGCGGCCAAACCCATGGTTTGGCCGCGGATCCGCGGCCATCCTAATGAATCACTGCATCAAATTTTCTCAGTGTCTTCTCTGGTGGAATTTTGGGTTTTTTGGTATATATCTTTTGGGCCCAGGTTTTGTTACTGTTCTCCAGATTTGCGTGGGGCCCACTTTCTGATATTTAGTCGATCGAAATTTAAACATGTTAGTTTACAGTGCTTACATTATATCTCCGACCGGGAATGTCATTTGATCGGTAAACCGCGTCTGATTGCTATAGTTCTTTTAGACGGGTTTGCGAACGTGACATTCGCATTGATGTTCTGTGTTGTGCTGTGATGTTGCGGCTTTGTCGTGGTGGATAGCAGTGTGCAATGGTAGTACAGTTTGAGTTTATTTGTACATTTGATATTGCGGTGCGAGCGTCCAACATGTGGACTGCCGTCACTGCCTGTTGTATAATATTCTTTTGGGGCACGACCAGGTTGCGGTCGATGTACCTGTTGTACTATTTTTCATTACTGTACTAGGTTTTGCCCTGCGACAGAGTGCACGGATATCCGGGTTCTGAGGGGCAACGGGTCCGCATCTCATGGCTTTGAGAGGCAGAGGGGCCTCACTCTAGAATTGGCAGACTATTCGCCGCACTCGTAGGGGGTACAGGTTGACCCAAGGAGGGGTGCCCAAGATTACCGGATTCCGTGAAGTGCTGGGTGGTCCATTCACTTTGCTGTAGGGGGCTGCCTCGCTTCAGGTTTTGGCGGGTAACTTGCCGCACCCGTAGGGGTCTAGGTTTCATTGCACAGGCTATCCACACGACAGGGGAACGTCGGGTTTCAGCAGCGGCTCTGTGAAACCCGGGGATCCCAGATTATCTGTATTGTTATGTGATGCTTATTACTTTTCTATAATGTTGCATATTATCACGCCTGGAGCGATTATTGTATATTGGTTTATATACTATTAGATGTTGTATATGTTTTACACCCGCGCTAGTCCAGTCCCCGCTCTGTCGTTAGTTAAGTAACCTAACGAGTGATGACGGGACCCAGTGACGAATGCGGATGGCATATACGTACATTTTATTTTCGTTCTTTTCTGGTGTGATTGATTGATGGGACTGCGTTGATTTTGATCAATGCAAAGTAAAACAAACCTGTTTGATGTTGTGGGAACAAATTTAAAAAGTGTTATTGCAAAGACGTTTCCTTTTGTTTTGCATAGCGGTATTCAGTGGAATATCCTGCACCTCATTCGACGGGGCAAGGGCCGATATCCCTTCACCGGGATTGACCCCTTGGGCAGAAGTTTGCGTCAGGGTAATAACTTCACTATAGTCGATTACAAGTTGCTTTGCATAGCGGTATTCAGTGGAATATCCTGCACCTCATTCCACGAGGAAAGAGCCGAGATCCCTTCACCGGGAGTGACCTCTTTAGCAAAAGGTTTTCGCCACTATATTTTAAAAAGCTATCAGGTTCCTTCAGCGATATCAAGTTCATTACGCTAAAGGTTTTTCGCCAAAAACCAGCCGTAGCCCTCCGTCATTTCATATGAATGGTCAGTAGTATTCAAGCTATGTTGGTCTGGCCCTTAGCCAGGACATAGTGATTGGTAGCTGCTGGGGTATTCACATGTTGCATAGATAGATGCGTTGGTTTGGGACAGTCGTACAGCCTTGTTGGCCCTTAGTCAAGGGCGAGTACGGGTGGGTTCAAATTAACAAGATAATGATGGGAAGAACTTGACATGTGACTTATGATGGGCTGGCCCTTAGTCACGATCATAAGAGCATGGGGTAAAAATCATATCGGGAGTTTCTAAAGAAACTGAAACTTGCCAGGCATGCGCATACCTTCTGGAGTGTGATAACGCGAGTGGATTCCGTCACGTTATCATGCGATGAGAGTTGGATCCCGATTCCTACTGATGAGTTGGTTTACTCTTCGGGTGATCCCGATTGATTCTTCTTTTAGGTTTGGAGGAGAATTTGACAGGACAGTGGGAGGTTTCCGGATTAGATAAAGTGATAACCATTCTGATCTAGGTTAGAGTGCATGCAGAGTGTTTCTTTTCTCTCTCTCTTTGGCAGCGACCTTTGACCGACCCTAGACTATGACTCAGTGACCAATTTGACCGAACCTTCTTAAAATACTGGCTTTTGGATTGTCTATGTTGCATAAGTCATTGCCACTCCTTCTTTTACCGCATTTCTCAGAACACCCGTATTACTACGGATATCCACTTCCATTGGATAGATCCATCGTATGGTTATATACGAACTCGAAGGGACTTCTTCGAGGATGGATCCAGGTTCAGGAGAAATAGAATTGGTTTATTCAGTTGTCTTTTATTACCACCTTCTCTCAGGTTGCGAGGGCTCCTTGGTTTAGGAGAGTACACTTATTACGCTTATTGGATAGTCTTATTCCAAACCATAGGCAGGTGCCGAAAGGTAGGGAATGAAGAAAACCAATTAGCCTAAGTAGGGTGTGCAGAAGGTAATATGTAAAGACAAAATAAAGGGATTAGAAAGAGGGCAAAGTAAATTGCGACTGTTATCATTCACGACCAAAACCGCGTACTTCATCGCCACTCCTATTTCACCTTTAAAGGAATAAGTATTATTCAGTTGTCTTTTATCATCACCTTCTCTCAAGATGCGAGTACTCCTTGGTTTAGGAGGGTAAACCTATTATGCTTACTGGATAGTCTTCTTCCAAACCATAGGCTGGTGCCGAACGGTAAGGAAGGAAGAAAACCATTTAGCCTAACGATGGTGTACAGAAGGTAACGACTAAAGACAAATAAAGGGATTTGGAGAGATGGCAATAAAATATACGGTTGAAGTCATGAATTGGATTATGGAAGAGGCATTGCTATGAATACCAGGATACCCCTACGAAACATTTTCATGTTTCAGTGCATTGTTAAAGAAAAACTGTTTTCCCGATTAGACACTTACTCCAAGGGTATGTATTTACCAGGTTTCATTCTCATATCTGTATGGTTTTACAGATGATGAGTGGGAGTAAAATATTGGGAATTAGGTGATCATCCTCATTATATCGGAATTCGTTGTAATTGGTGATATTTGAGGAAATCGCCAGGGTACAGTTTTCAACCTACGAAGCACAGGTTTTGAGTTGCTTAACTCAGCGGACTTATACAGAGTATTGTATGTTGTCCAAGTGTCCATCAGGACAAAGGGGTAGGTCCTCGTACTATGTTCTATTTACTTATAACTTCTCTAGTATTTAGACAAGTGTTTCGTAGAAATACAAGGTCTAAGTTTTGAGAAGTTGTGGGTATAAGAATAAAGTAGAGAACCAGGTATCACAAGTATCGGGATTCTTCAAAGAGATCGAAGATGTAGATTCTTGTGATTGGTATTCAGATGATAGTGATGGTTTTGAGAAACTTGTTTCTCTTTCAGGTTATTCATAATTGGATGGATTCCTAAGTTGAGTAATGCTGATTAGCCTCTTTCCATTAAGTTGATATGCACTGGAGACAGCTGCATGATTTGAATATGGTTCCAATTAAATAAGTGCCAAAGTTTCTATATTGGATATAGAATGGATCGTACCTTAAAAGATATTAAGGTATGGGGAGTTGACCAGCTTATGCTTAAAACCAGACTCTGGATAACTCAAGGCACGTTTCTGTAATGGCTGTTTGTGGGTTGACCCTGGCTATGACGAGGGTTGATATTCTACCATTTGCAAGATCAATAGTGATATTTTTCTTAACTCGCCACAGTTTTAGTAAAATGGATTTTTTCAGAAAACAGTAGTGGGAGTATGGTAGAACTGGAAGTGATTCCAGAACCACAAACGATTACGGAGAATTTAATAGGACCTATATATTCAATCAGGTTTGACATTCCAATAGCCACTCCGCAGATATGGTGGGTAACCTCAGACACCCGAGAGGTACTTCGGTAGCCTCAAGGACGGTGACAGGGAGGTTCTTATCTACCCAGACTTGACACTACTGTTGTTCCAGGATATGAGACCCGGTAGGAGGGTTGTCGTAGTCAGTGGGAGCAGCGGAAGTTTAGTGGGCAAGTAGCTTATGTCTATTTGTAGACCTGAGCAGTTATAGCGGAGAAAGATCATCTATTTTTGATGTGACAGTCATGGGTTTGACTTCAATCAGAATAGGGGATGGATCTGTTAAGAAGGTAGTAGGGTGTGATGTCATGGTATCTGGATGACATACACAGAGTGGGAAGTAAAATTCCTATACTACGATCGGTTGTACAGTGGTCGTCACACAGTTGTTTCTCCAGACAGGATATGGATATAATATTTGACATTCTGGTTTCTAGATCTATGGTTTTAGATCTGGAATTGGGTAGTTTCCCAATGTGGGTACTTTGACAGATATTCTAATGGTTTTTAGAATAGTTGACTCCTAGCATGGTGGTGTACCTGCAGGTGATGGAGTCACCCTCTCTAAAGGTGTCATACAGACTAAAGGGGAGAGGGAAGTGCATGATTGGCAGATCACTTGCTTAGGCAATTGAGTCAATCATGAGATGTCAAGTACCACACCAGATGTTGTTTTTGCACTAGATGCAATGAGTTTGTATTAATCCAATCCTGGAGAGACATAAGGAAGCAGTTTGAGAACATAAGTACATGTTCTACGGATTTGATGACGGCAGCCTCCTTCGGGAGACGGTTATCATTCCAAGCTTCAAAGGTGACGTGGATGACAGAGTGATTGTCAGAGTTTTAGTTTTTCCCTCTGACGAAGAGGGACAGTATTATGGACAGGTGGTCCAAGAGGATACTGTGGGTGGCATGGTGCCGGATACTGATTAGGTTCAGTGATCGATGCAGTCTAAGAAGTTTGGATTTGGAGTTCATTTATGAACAAGGTCCCATCAGAAATCCAGACATATTCTAAGACAGGTATTACTCAATTCGGGAGATGGCTTTCTCCGCGAACTTGAGATTTAGAGAGATATTGAAAGAAACATCTAGGCGGATCCACTCACTGAGGCTATTTCTCGAACACAATAGTTTTACAAACGGGCTTTGTGAAACTGATTAGTAGAGGAGTTGGATGTTCGGTTTCACACAGGCTGTGAGTAGTCGACATCGCAATAATTAGCCTTGAGTGCAAGTGGGAGATTGTTGGAGATAGTGCCCTCATAGTCAATTATTGGATCGCAGGTACGTGATTGCAATGATTGCGGAGGACCTATACCGGTAGGACAGTCTTACTCGAGATGATAGTATGCTATCTGGTTTGCCTTTATCAGTCGTGTACATGTTCAGGTGACTGATTGCATGTTACACTTTGATAGAGCCCTTAGGATCTTGCTTTACTACCAACAGTATGATGGCGATCATATACGTGAGAGTTGGGTAGTTTATATGCATATCCTTAATTGTGGTCCCTAGTCGTGGGAGTTTCGAGACAGGGCATCGATACTCCGGAGTAGACTAGTGTATACAGTCGAGACCCCGATGAGGGGCGGTGGCTGGTCTCACAAGCCACTGGTGTCAGTTGGATCACCTAAGATGTATACAGGTGCTCATTGGGTTATGAGTACACCGGACAGGACTCGCCGGGAATCTGCTAGTTAGTACTATACCTATCGTCAGATAGCAGTTCCCTGGTGACATGTGTACAGGTTAGTTCATCGACCTGAGGTCGTCATTTGTCTCGTGTGAGTTCCCACTGTGCTTTGATTTCTACCCTACCACGGCTCAAAGGAGTCGTGCAAACAGGTAGCTTTTGGGTACAGTCCCGAGCCATATGGAGGCACGTGAGCGGATCGGCAGGGGATTCGTCTCTCCCGGTATTGGGGGCGAGGTCGTGATGTGTCTAGGAGAGCCATTACACAAAGTCCATGGCCATGGCAGGAGATTTACTGGTAGGTACTCCAGTAGTATCTCAAGGTGTTTTTGGGCTACACTCCGACACGACTTATACTGCTTCTGGGGTCTGACGTTACTAGCCCCCTAGGCGGATATGCCATACTCATTGACGAACGGACCGGACTGTATATATATTGTCACTGTTAGGCTCAGTAGGGTTTCTGGATGAGTTCGCTCATCGGCCTCCCTTGAGTTGGCTCATCGGTCTCCCTTGAGGTCAGTCCATGGGCAGCCGTTATGCATAGCTAGTGCCGCTGACGGTTTGTGGTTGTAACACCCGAGCCCAATAATACTATTTATATTTCTAGTTGAGTGTCATATATTGCTCATTTCCAATTATCCTGATTGTTTGGTGCTTTTTGCAAAATTTTAACTGGTTAAGTCATTTCTACATATAACAAATTTTAGCATCTAAAATAAAATTGAAAATATTCATCTTGGCCTACTTGACACCCCTAGCCTCGTGGTAGCGTCCGTGCATTGTGTTCTCGTCCCGTTCAGTAAAACGGGCAAGTTTGGATGGCTACGTGCACGTGCGTGTGTCCGTTTTGAGAGTATGCTTTTTAATCATAAAACATTTCATTTTAAAATTTGGAACCCGCTTAAAATCCTATTATTTGAATTTCAAATTTTTGGACCCAACCCGGGCTAAATTTGAAAATGTTTCATTTGGCGCCAAAATCCCAAATTTTAATATTATTAAAACCATCACATATATTTTTCTAACTAACCTGATATCTTACTGTTCATTACCTATCTTTTAAATCTTTAAGTTAACCATATAATATTTTTACAATCTTTTATATCCTTCTCAATTTATTCTCTCAGCCAATCACAACCTCCCCTTAAACCCCGTGGTCCCCACTTTCTCTCTCTCCTTCCTCTCTCTCTCTCCACTTTCTCTCTCTCTCTACCCCTTATATATTCTCTCGTACTTCTCTTTATCATTTTTCTCTTCTTGCTTCATTTCTCATTTCTTTTAACTGTTCTTTTGTTACCGGAATTCCGTCGTGCCGGTGACGTTTCTCGACGTTCCAGCGAGATACCCCGACCCGTGTGGTTCCTTTGTTCGTCGTTTGGGTTCATTCCGTGAACCGTGCGCCGTCGCGAGTTTTCCCCGCCGACGGTTAACGTTCCGTTTTCCCGATTCGCGACCCATCGAGGCAAGTTAATCTTGCTACATGCTATATACTTTTATAATCTTCATTTTATAATGTTATACATTTGAAAATCTTATAGTTTACATATGAAATGTCGTTGAAAAATCGGATATGACAAATCTGAAATTTACTGTACACCTTATCTTATAAAATTCATTATAAATCATAGAAAAATCATTAGTATACGTTATTTAGTTCGTTACGAAGCTAATTCAGAATACTATAACTCTATGAAATATTTACTTGCAAAATAAATTGTTTAATTAACGTAAAATGCAAATGAACACGTCTCTAAACTGCTGTCCAGGGAAATTCCAGCAGCAAACTTTCAACTGTGAATATTCATAACTTTTTGTAGGGATAACCTGAGATGCTTATAATTATAAAACTGAAAACCTTATTGAATTATCTTTGTTTTGGTATAAGATACGTCTCTTTTGGAGAACATTTGTTATTTTTAAGCTATTTTACAAATTAGGGTGACGCTAAATTTCTGAACGGAACCTTCTTGTGCATGGTTAATCAATACATCTTTTATAGTTACTAATCGCTTTGAATATGCTATCCATATTAATATTATTATATCAATATTTATATCACATATTGTTTAGTTGTACATCCCACATTACCATTTTATAGTTTTATAACTTTTCGGATAACCGTTTGCATCCATCGCATTTAAGATACATATAATTGCATCCATAGATCACATCACTACATAATAATGTGATATTAACACTCCATGTTTAATAAATTGTATCCTAATTAATATTGGAACTATAAATGTAACCCTAATCGATAACTGTGCATCCATATCCTTGAAATTATATCTATTGGCATATCATATTACATGTTCCAGTTATTGTTCTGATAGTACTCATGCTTGTTTATTTATACACATGTTTATGTTAGTTTGATTATGAGCACCCACATGACATCTTGTGCTTCCTGACATGACCTGTTACACTTCCTACTTGACATGACATGGTACCGTACACTCTTGACATGACATGACACCTTTATACATTACCTGGTTGACCTGATGTACCATGGCTTTACCTGTTACCCGATCTCATGCCTAATGCCGACAACCTAACCATCCCTGCTGTCTATCCAGACAGACCTACTTTTACCTGATTTTCTGTTGGCATTAGTCCTTGACTACTGAATACCTGACCTGACATACATAACTTGGGGGTATGGGGAAATCAAAGGTGAAACCGACTTGTAACTCAACAGTTCGATACTTGTTCTGATCAGTCTTACGGGCTTGGCCAGCCCCGGAGTGTTGATGCTGACATCACTCGCCCATCCTACTACCTATTACTGCTTAGCGGCACGTCTCGGATTCAGCCCCGAGAGCCTTGACCGTGGTCCCGGGCACGCACGGGATACTGTTGAGTTACATCGACGATTCATCAATTGATTTCAAAGACTATAGAGTAGAAACCTGATAGGACAGTTTAGTCACACGTGCACTTTACCCTGCTCTGTTATTGTACTGCTTATTCATGTTCATACCTGCACTGCTTATTACCATGTTTATACTATATACTTGATGTCTTGACGCGCTGACGTCTGGGTTTTGCATGGTCCAGATTCCGTACCACTGTCGACGACCGAGCAGGAGTACTTCAGCCAGCAGGCTGATTTGTGAGTTCTGTAGTGGTTAGTTCATTTATTGCATTTTATTTCCAGGTGTGATCCCGCATTACGGGACGTACCTTTCTATTATTGCATTGGATCATTTGCTTCCGCACTTATTTATCATTGACTCTGGTTATTATGGATTTGGACATGTGTTAGATAGTTTATTTATCTTGTTCTTGATATCTCTACAGCCGTAATGTGACTGTGGATGGATACTTCCTACCCACAGGTAGCATGGTTGGCTATGTCACGTGCTCAATCTTGCGTACTCTGGGAAGCGGGGCGTGACAGTGGTTAAACCCACTGCCAGGGTACTGACGAGTCATTAGAGTCCCCCACAGACAGTTTCCCAAGTTCGGGCGAAACGTTGTAGAGGCCGTATGGTTTTATGGCAGGGTTCGGAAAATGCACGTGCGTTTACGCACGTGTTATTTTTCGGGCAGACGATACTGGTCGGCTTTGGTTTAAGCCGGATCCGAGTATTATATTGAGTAGGTATAATATCTTTGTCTCAGTTACATTTGTATTCGGTCGTAATACAAATGCGGGTATATTTATACAGTTTCGGGGTTATCCTGAAAGTCGTTTCAGGATCACTTTTGGAAGTTGCCAGTTTCCAGTTTTCTATCAGCCGTCTTTTAACATTCGGTTAAAGACGGATTTATCTTTTCTTGGATGAGAGTGACTCAGTGTTCTAGAAGATTCTAGATGAGGTGACTAGGATTAATTGGTGTTGAGTTTTCATTGGATGCATTAAAGGCTTGATGATGTGTATTAGTGACTCATGCTTTATCATTAAAGCTTCTTGTTTTTCTTAAGATATTTGTTCTTGATCTTTTGTTATGATAAGGATGGTTGTTTATGGTCACCTCCATGATAGCTCCTACACTCACCTCCCTCCACTTCTATAAGTGGCCGGCCCCCCCTCCTCCCTCTCTTACTTGATGTTTCATTTTGGAGAAAAAGATTATGATAGTATTTGGGGTGCATGGAATTTTACAGTTCATTTCATTCCATCACCCAATTCCCTCGGCAACTTCATTAACCGTCCGTCCACAGTTTTGGACGGAACGAGACAAAGTCATCTACTCATTCTCTACATCATTCTTGATCGTCTCTTCTAGCAAACTTGACGACCGAGTTGCCTCGAGTCAGAGGCGGGAGCCCGTTTAAAGAATCGGTGATGTGGTGCCACCTGGACGAGCAGATCGGAGATCGACGAGATCGGAGCAGCCGCAACGGAGCGTGGGATGATGGTTAAAGAACGAAGGACTCGGATCGTTCGGTATAACCTTTCTACACTCTTTACAGTTTGTTAGTTTAGCAATAATGGCAGATCCGGGTTAAAGTATACGATAGCGCCAGTTAAAAAGTTTTTGTTCCGCATTTGGCGTCTGTAGACGGCCGGGGCGCTAGCGTGGACTTACAGCCGGCGCTCATGTGTTCCTCACGTGGGCGCCACTTAAGAATTTGGTCCTTATGGTGGGCATTCTGTGCTTTGCACACTGGCGCATGTGTGAAGAGTACGTGCGGCGCTATATGAGAGTTTTAACTCTTATTTAATCTAATAAATTCTTTTGTGCTTTGTACACTGGTGCCCGCATGAGGAGCACGTGAGGCGCCACCGTAGGAATTGATTCTATCGGCGCTGGCGCCCTTGTGGAAGGCACGTGAGGCGCTGCCTGACTAATTTTGAACAGAGCTTTGCTCTTTTATTGGGAAAACAAATGCCCCCCTACCATTGCACTCACGTGGCTCGCACGTGAGTGCAGCGGTAGTATCTTTTCCACCGTTCGATCTCCTGGGGAGTTGAACCGTCTCCTTGTGTTTATAAGTAGGGCCTTTGGCCCTTGAAAGGACTGATATTCATCTTCTTTAGTCTTCTTCCTTTCTTGAGAATTTAATTCTCTTTTCAGAGCTCAGATCTCTATTCAAAGAAACTCTTTCAGAGTTAAAACTCTGTCAAAATTGGTAAGAATCATGACCATGTCTTAACTCCTGAAAAAACCTTTGAAGGAATCTCTTCATGTTCTAGGGTTTTTAACCCATTAACAGAGCTTTGCTCTTCTTTTGTAATGATCTCTTAGAGATCTAAAGTTTTACTCGAGTAGCCCATAGATCATAAAGATCATTAGGGTTTTACCTTATTATTAACTTTGATTTTTGAAGGTTATTTGGAATTTAATTCCATTTCCCGAGCGGATTTCTGGAATGTTATCCTATTGTTCTACAGAGCTTGGCTCTGAAAATTTTCTTTTAAAGAAATTCTTTTGGGAATTTTATTTCTTTTCTTATTTTTCTTGTAGATTTTAAATTTGTTTGCAGAAAACATTTCTCGAGGGAGTTTAACTCCAGAGTTCAATGATATTTTCTCATTAAATGAGAATCCTTTTGGATTCTTTCAATGAGTGACTGCCTCATCATTGATGGGGCGTTACCTTGATTTTGTGGGGCCCCTTGTCCCTTTCTCCTTGAACTATGACACAGTACTATTTTAGGTGTAAAAGAATATTGCGTTGATAATTAATCCCTCCCTTTTTTGTATGCAGGTATTATGGCTTTCGATTCCTTCTTTCCCTTCGTTTGCTCGGAGAGTGCTTTCACCGACGCACCTACAGATCGGAAATTCTTCGCACTTATTCGGGACCATGACCAAGAGCAAAAGTCTCTTCATTTGTGGGATTCATGGTACAGTCAAATTATCCGGGGTCGGCGCAGTTTTACTTGCGGAGCGCCTTCAGAACCGATCCCGGCGATCCATTATGCCGATCCGCCGCCTGTAACTTATGCAGTAGAAGAGGTCAACAGGACCTCAGAAAGTCGTCTTCAGCTCGATAACAGGTAGACGTGTTATCGATCATCAACTCGGTAACAGGTAATGGGAAATCATCCTTCGGGAAAGCTTTGTTGAGGTCCCGAAAGTCCACGCAGATGTGCAATGTCCCATTTTTCTTCATCACCGGAATGATGTTAGTGATCCAGTCAGGATATTGAACTTCTTGGATGAAGCCGTAGTCAATTAGTTTTTTAACTTCGGCGTTGATACTCATCTCGAGTTCGAGCCACATTCCTCTTGGCGCTTGCTTGACGGGCTTTATGTCCGGCGATATGGCCAGTTTATGTACTGCTACTTCTGGATCTAGACGTGGCATTTTGGAATAGTTCCATGCAAAGCAATCTTTATACTGAATGAGTACATCTTTTAAAGTAGCCACCTGCTTTTTAGATAGCAGCTCACTGACGAACGTCGGCCTTGGATCGTTTTCTATCCCTAAGTCAATTTTCCTAAGGCTATTCACCATAGTGTGTATCCCATCTTCCAGCTCTTTTGGTGCTGGTGGAAAATCTGAGATCACCTCGTCCTCGTCTTCATTTGCGAAGCACTTGAATAGGTCATCTATAGTCTCGTGTCCTCACTCCTTTGAGACTGTTACCGCATGGAAAGTATAAGTTTGCTTCCCTTCTTGATGTTGAACTGGTCCTGTCCTCAGGGTATAAGTCCTCTTTGGCTCATGCTTTTGTGGTGGGGTTACCTTCCAATTTTCGGACAAAGAGAACATGTCTTGTTGATACTGGTCTTTGACCAAGTCTTTGAAGATGAAGCAGTTTTCAAGGGGATGACCTATTGTTCGGTGATAGGAGCAATAATCCGGATGATGGATCCCGTTTATTTGTTCGGGGTGCTGATACTCTGGAAGTGCCATCATTTGGTGGTTCATGACAAGGTTGAATATTTTCCTTGTCTTGTCTTGAGGGAAAGAATATTCCCGGCCCAACTTCCTGATAAAGGACACGTTCCATCCATGTTTTTCTTAACTATACGGCTTCTTGGATCCGCTTCACTATTTCTGAAAGTTATTTGTGTTCTTCACCTTGTTTTTTGTATGAGAACGTACAGCGGGCTGGGGATGACGAACATTATAGTCTTCTTTCTCCACGGATTGTTGCTTGAGACGTTACGTCCTGGCCTTTTCATAGATAGCCATTTCGCGGCTGCGGCCTTCCCGGATCTTTTGACAAGTTTCTTGTATTAGCCTATCAACTTGTTCTTCGAACGATGAATTTGACATTCTTACAGCGGGATTTTGCTTTGTTTCAACGTCGCGCCTATTTAGAAGAGCATTCCCATCTTCACCGGAGTTGTTTATGACGTGGCAGCTGCGGAATCGCTCCCGTTTCTTAGACCGAACGTATCCGAGCCCGATTGTTTCCATCTTCTCGTTGGGCATCTTTCACTGGGTCCCAGGGATATCCCAAATTTCATATAGAATTGGGATTGTCGAACAGTCTGTTCGAGGGGTACACCTTGACATCTTAACAATCTTTTCAGTCCCTCCGCGTAGTATCTTGGAAGACGGATTGGTTGAAGCCTATCAAATGAAAAATCGGCACCGTGCCAGACTTCTTTTTCTACTCTGGTCTCCGTAAATTGGTAGAAGAGGATCGCCTTTTCACCTCTTCGCCTGGGAGGTACGTAGAAAGTCTGTAGCTCCTATACGCTGTATGTATCGAGCGCATCGAGTTTCTTATAATGCCGAGACGGAACCATTGTGATTTGTAAACTCTGATCGGCTCTAGAAAAGGTTTGTACTGACGGGCGGATTGAGAACACTGCGTTGTCTTCATCCTCAGAGTCGCTGCTAAAGACCATAATAGGGGTAGATGGTCCGGACTTTTTGCCTTGGGGTTGCCCCGAGTAGACTATTTCTTCATCTTCCTCAATATCGCTCACAAAGCTCGGGATGGTGGCAACGGACGTCCGTTTATCCCCCGGCTTATGACACCTCTCCGTATCTTTGAAGTCTGGTAGGAAGTACTTTGCATCTTCATATTTTCGGACCTCGTTTACGGAGAACGGGCTTAGCTCTCCTATGACGGTGTATTCCAAGCCGTCTTTGAAATACTTCATACACTGATGTTGTGTAGAAGGGACGACATTGTACTTATGTAAACAAGGCCTGCCGAGCAAAACGTTATAGCAAGTCTTGGCGTCAATGACGAGAAATTTGATGTCAATGACGAGCAATCCGAAGCGTAACGTCAGTATTACGAACCCCAGCGTCCGTGACGACTGTGAGTCAAACCCGAAGATGGTAATTTTGTCTCGGGCTAAGTGCTAAATTTTCATGCAGACTCCTTCAGTACTTTCACATTGAGAAAGTTGACAGAGGATCCGTTGTCAACAAGGATTTTGCCTATCTTGAAGTCGTGGCAATACCCGGTGATGTATAGAGGACGGTTGTGCTCGCACGTTCCAAGGAGGAAATCTTCATCGCTGAATGTAATGTTAGCTGTGCGAACCTCCGCCAGCTCGTCCTACATCTTCTCTTCTGTGAGGAAAGCTTGGAATTGATCAGGATCTTGTAATGCCTTGATCAGGGAATCTCATGCCTCTTTGGACAGGAGGAGAGCATCCAATATGCTCAATTGCAAGGGCATTTTTCTCAGATGTGCTAAGACATTGTAATCTACCTTATTTTTCTTAGGCGGGTCCTTGGCTGCGAGCTCTTTAACAACTCGATCATCGAGGGCAATTTCCTCAGGGATTTTCTCTCTCCCTTTGTCCTTTTTTCCCGGACCTTTGTTTGGAGGTCCGAGACTCTTCTCAGGCAACGTATGGTTACGCAGCTGAATGTTCTCACAGTTCTTCTCCTCCTTTTCTTTTTTGGAGGTGGAGTCCTTGAAGAGAGGGCTAAGGGTTGTTTCTTCCTCAGAATCGCTCCCGAAGGTGAGAACTTGAAGTTTTGCCTTTTTCGAACTGGTATCAACCATTTGACAGTTGCCAGTCATTTTCTCACGCGCATTCATCGCACTTTTTCGCTATCGACGAGCTCCACGCTTCATCCTCTTAAAGTGTTGTTGATGGGCCACGTATCCTTGCCACCACTTCTGGAAAGCACTACATTCTTTGGTGGGATGAGTAACCCTCCGATGATATAGGAAGTAGTTCGGATACGAGTCCTCTCCTTTGAGGCTTATGACTCCGGGCGCGTTTCATTTGAAAGGTGGCAGCTTCATTCCCACTGACAGGGCTTTGGCGAACCGCTTCTCTATCTTGATTCTGCACTTATTTGCCGTAGGTGTGCTTTGGTCTGGTCGGAGTACTTTATGACTCCTCCTTGCCGCAGGTTGTTCATCCTGACACTGACGCTTACCCTTTTCATATATGTCTGTTTCGTGTTCTCGGTCAACTTTTCTTTTTCGAAAACCTTCGTTTAACAGCCTATCGATTGGGTCTTTCGACAGTTCCGGGGATTTTGGCGCCGATCTTGCCCCCAGTCCCTCTGCGTTGTTTTCTGATGCTGAGGGAGTTTCTTCGTCATTTAACAAAGAATGGGAAACCCTGTGGCAACTTGCTACATAGTCTTCATTTTCTGATGAGTCATTTTCCTCATCGTTGTCACACTTTCCGTTCTCAAGAATATGGTTGAGGAACTCTTCGAGGGTGACCGGTGTCCGCGCCTTCTGGTTGTACTCCTCCAGCACGTCAATGTACTTTTATAGGTCTGTTCGTTCGTCGTCATACTCGGCAGGTTGCACAGACTTCTTGGTCTTCTTCTTTTACTTCAAAGACTTTGAAGGCTCGACTTGGGGATTTTGCCCTTTGTCGACTGTTTTCGGTACGGAACGCGGTTTCAGCATCCCTTCAATGAATTTCGGTTCAAATGGGCTTCTCCACCTGACTGCCGGAAATGCCTGGAGATCCTTCAGCATTCATTTGGTTTTAGCTGAGAGAACGACTTCCTATGGAGCTTCTTCCACGAGCGAGCATGATACCCCTGGTGCATCCACCTTTTTGGGAGTGTGCTTCTGTGGCGGGTTCACTATCCAGTTCTCAGATAGTATGAATTTCCCCTGTTGATACTGGTCCTCGACCAAGTTCTTGAAGACGTAGCAATCCTTAATTGGCTGGCTCACTATTCTATGATAGGAGCAGTAGTTAGGGTTGTTGATGTCGCTGGGTTGCGGTGGACGCCGTGGGACTGGCAATGTGATGAGTTTGTTGCGTACTGCCAGCTCGAACAGTCTCCTCATCTTGTCACGGGGAAACGAGTAAGCGCGTCCTAGACTTTCTTCTAGGGATAGACGCGAACGCATGTTGATTTGGCGAGCAACCGATTTTGGGTCACTCGGTTGCTGCCGAGTGTCGGCAATGAAGGCCGCTTTCCCTTTACCCTTGGCATTTCGAGGGTCCATTTTTTAGGAGGAAGGCCCGTAGCCCATCTGGTCCATTTGAGCTGGCTTGTCGATCAGGGCCTGGAATGTTGTCGGCTTGAAGAACGTCATGAACTGGGACACAGTCGTTTGCGGATCTAGGGTCCCGATGAACATGACCACGGCAGGGGATTTTTCGATGCGTTGTTCGCACTTTGACCATAGGTTCCGCCACTGGATCTCGTATTGGACCAGGTTTCTCCCGGCTTTACCCTGGCATTGATAAATGTCGTGATCGGGGTGCGCTCGTTTGCACTGGCAAACCGCTGTGTGAACAGCAGTTCTATTTCTGTGAATGTTCTCACGGAGTCATTTGGGAGCTCCGAGTACCATTCAAAAGTCGTTTCTGACAAGCTGCCAACGAACTGACGAAGCAACAATTTGTCGTTGCCTTCAGTGTTACCGCACAAAGCTCTAAACTGAGCGACGTGCTGGTGTGGATTGCCTATCCCCTTGAACACATGGAATTTGGGGATCATATATCCCAACGGATACTTGATTTGATCATACCAGCCTGGATACGGTTGCCCAGTTCTGACGATTTGGCCAACCACTTCATTCGCTTGATGAGCTCATATTTGTTGAGCAATATAATCATCAAGAACAGCCTTGGAGATTGTTTCCTCCTTGGACACTGATAGTGCCTGAAGGGGGTTTGATGTTTCCCCTCTATCGTCCTCAACGAATATCGGTGGATCTTCGGCTGGAGGTTCTGGCTGGATCATTATTCCAACCATGTCCTAAAACAGAAGCGCCATCTGCTTTATGTTAGTAGCTTGTTCCACGGCCTCCTTATCCTTCCTTTCAAGCACCCTTCGCAGGAACTCTGTATCAGTCTTCTGCTCTTGGCGCTGTTAGCTCGCTGATTCCGGACTTTCTTTCTGTCCGGTGAGTGCTGCCATTTTCGTCAGCATCTCGTGGAGATTTTGTTGTTGCTCCTGATCTTTTGTCAGTGACCGAGTTTGCGGACGGTGACCTACGAAAGCACGGCTTTCTTCTTTTCCGGAAGCCGTGTAAACCGTATGCACGATCATGCCCCCAGACTTGGGGCGTTTGGGTCCGTCGCCTTTGGAATTTGCCGCTGGCGGTGGGATTTTCTCCGGCCTCATCTTTTTATGGGAGGTCGAAGTTGAAGGAGCCGTTATAACATGAACCCGTGTGGAAGACACCCCTCGCTGTATGATGGAGGGATGGTCTTTCTCTTACCAAACCTTTATTTTCTTCAATTGGCGAGAGTAGTCTTTGTCGATTACAGAGTTTTGGACTTTCCGCCAGACCTTGTGAATGTGGGAGGAGAGCCGTTGGTGGGACTGCTCCAGTTTTTTCTGCATTATGGCTGTTGCAGGCGGGGGAGATTTCTTCAGTACCGCGGTTAGAGAGTTCTTTCACACCCTCCTAAGCAGATCAAAGTTATTCCCGTTGGAACAACAGCGTCAACTTCCACCATTGGAGCCGGCGAAGTGAATCCAGAAGGGGAGTTGCCCCTAACTTTTTTCACTCGGAACCATTGGCGACGTCGAGCGTGTCTTGCAGACGGGACCACCTCGATTTCGGAAGCAGTTGCAGCTTGCCCCTGGTTTTGTTAAGGAGCTCCAGCAGTTGCCAGCCTGTTAAATACCGACGTCCTTGGCAAGATATGATTGGAGATGGTCAGCCTCTCAAAGACCGATCGCTTGACTGGTGAAGCACTTTTAACGGCTTCATTTGCAGCAGAAGTTAGGAGGGCTATCCTTTTTAGGGCAGCCCCTTCAGGTACGACGAGCCTTTTTGCGAGCCTGTTTTCGTTCCGGCTAAGCCTGTTGAAGACTGAGACGTCTGAGCTTCGGCTTAACCTGTTGAAGACTGAGGCATCGGTTTGGATGGCCCGTTGAGAGGGGTCGTTGTGGTTGCAAATCGATCGAAGAATGACATCTTGGGAGCTTCGGCTTGCGGCGTTAAGGCACCGACGCTCATTGGTGGGAGCATGATCCCAAAGAACAATCCAGTAATGGCTTCTATTACCTGCCCCACTGGCATTGAAAAGATGGAGGCAGCATTGGACCCGTAAGTCACTCCTCCAGTTGGGACGAAGCGAGAATTGCTGTTGCAAATTGTGCAGCTGGAAGCCATTGATGTTCTCTTCTTCTACACAGAAACAAGACACCAAATCTTAGTACCTAGAATCCAAAGGCAACCATATCAAACCGTGATTTTGTTCGTGAACACGACACACGAAGTGTGGAGTGGAAAGAGGAAACAGTCCTACCGGGCGTGCCAGAATCTGTTCACCGCCGAAAGACGGACCGGGACGTCGGGACGTCTGGCCTAAATTCTGGGGGCAGATGCTATTTGGATTTATCTGTCCACCTCTCCGAAAATACCAAGTTGATTTATGGGACCGTACATATGAGGTTTGGACAGACACGGCTGTTGTAGCAGACTTCATCAGATTCCCCCTCGTTTGCGAGGGGTTTTTGATTGTGGGACGCTCTTCCCTGCAGGCGCAAGCCCCTACAGTTAATTACGTTACCGCATCGCGATAACCACTTTCTCCTGCTCCAGAAGTTCACTTCGTGTCGTGTGTGTTTTTGTTTGTTTAGGTTTCCCGTGGAATGTATACGGATACTAATTTATGTTGTCGCCCGTAGGGCGTGGATTATTCCAAATCTGTATATTTTAGATTTGGGGTTTTTATTTAAGGACCGTTAATCTATTTTGAGATTAAGATCGACTTAAATGTATGTGAGCATTTGGGGCTCGATTTGTTTTTGTTAAGGATACATTAGGCCAATTTGAGACTAAGATCCACTTAACGAGATTTCAGGATCATTTTTATTTAGGATCCAACAAAAAAACGTTTGGGCTCTATTATTTTAGTTTAAGGACATTTCGGTCCATTATCGTCATTTTGGAGGCGAATATTATTTTATGGACATTTCGGTTCGTTATCGCCATTTTGGAAGCGAATATTAGTTTAAGGACATTTCGGTCCGTTGTTTGTTTAGGGGCATCTCAGTCTATTATCGTCATTATGGAGGCGAATATTAGTTTAGGGATTTCTCGGTCCTTTATACATCTTACGCACACATGTATTTGTTACGTGATGAAGCGAATAATGGTGATATGGAATGTACCCAATTTGGGGTGCGATCCGATTTAAGGTGCGCACGTTAATTTGGAAGTGCATCAGCGTAGGATGTATCATTCCCAGTCTTGATGAAGTTTTATATTAAGTTGGGAAAGAAAGAAGTTATTGGTTGTCAGGACCCGCCACCTCTCGGAAGACGTTGAAGAATTACAACGACATATATCAGAGATGTGGAGAGATATACCCTTAAACCAAATCCCGTGTTTGAGGGAAAAGGGTTTATTGTGGCCTTAAGAATTTTTGTTATGGATACGTTAGTTCAATTTGAGACTAAGATCCACTTAACAACATTTTAGGATCTTCTTTATTTAAGACTCAGCAATAGAGCATTTGGACTTATTTGCAAGACTTTAGCAACTTAGCCAATTTGGGCTTTAGTCTGCTTAGTCTCCCATATTTTCTGAAAAATTGCTAAGCACTTGTTTAGCCTCTGTTGAATTAGTCCCCTTTTTTATGCAAAAAGTGCTGAGCACTTATATGAGTTCTGACGCCTACATATGATTATATGGAACTTTCAGTCATGGGGATTGCCCAATAAGTGTTGAACTCTTTTACTCTTTTTATCTTTATATGGAGTGCTAGGAACTCTTTATGGCGTCCACGTGGGGAGCGCATGAGGTTCTGGGCGCTGTCCAATGAGTGTTGAACACTCAGCCGTTTTGGGCTTCTTATGGAGTGCTAAACACTCTTTTTTCTTTTGCGGCGCACACGTGGGGAGCAGGTGCGGCGCTGGGCGCTACCCAGTGAGTGCTAAGCACTCTTTTTTTCTTTTCGGCGCATACGTAGGGAGCAGGTGTGGCGCTGGGCGCTACCCAGTGAGTGCTAAGTACTCTTCCCTTCTGTGGGGCCCACGTGAGGAACACGTACGGCGCTTGGCGCTGGACGCTTCCCAGTGAGTGCTAAGCACTCTTCTCTTCAGTGGTGCCCACGTGAAGAACACGTGGGGCGCTGGGCACCGCCTAGTGAGTGCTAAGCACACTTCTCTTCTGTGGCGCCCATGTGAGGAATACATGCGGCGCTTGGTGCTTTTCTCCTCTTCTGATAGCATTTTTGCCCATTAATGATCAATAAGATCTTTGTTTTGTAGATCTAGGATCAAGCATCAATTTTAAGAACCAAGTTCTTTTACGAGAACTAGGTTTCTCTTATATGCTTTGTTTTTAGAAATTCAATTCCTAGTTCTTTTCTGAATCTTTGATTCTCAAGAACAAGTTCCTCCCATTGAGAATTAAATTCTCAACTTGTGAGAGACTTGTCTTGTGGATCTTAGATCCAGAGAAAGAATTAAGTTCTTTGAGAAGGGTTAAACCCTTTAGATGTGTAAATGAGATGTTTTTATCTCTATATATTTTTTGTTTACCTAGTGTTTTTAAGGAGGAAGATCTTCTTCCTTGAGAATCTAATTCTCTGTTCCTTTTTGAAGCTTTCTGTTTTTTTTTAGAAGCTTATGGGGAGGTTCCTCTCTATCAGACTTGAAGTCTTCGGTCCTTTATATAGTGGAGGCAAGTTTGTTAATTAGTTTTGAAGAAATCTTTCATTAAGAGATTCCAATTGATTTGGGAATTTTACCCACCTTTGGATCTTTGATCCAAAGGTTTCTGTTTTTACAAAACATATTTTCTTGTTTTTTTAACAAGATTGGGGAAATATTTTTCATATGCGGAGTATTTCTCTGTGAAATGGTGATTTTTAATCACCATTGGATTTTCAATCCGAGGGTTCTCTGTTTTACAGAGGGCATAGAATTTTATTCTATGATCCAACCGAAGGTATCTTTCTTATTTTAGAAAGATTTGGGGAATGTTTTCTCCCCAACAGAATTTAATTCTATATCTTGATGATTTATCATCTCCGTTGGATCACTGTTTAACAAAGAGTTGAATTTAATTCTACCTGGGTGCCGGCGCTCATGTGTTCCTCACGTCGGCGCCACTTAAGAATTTGGTCCTTAGGGTGGGCATTTTGTGCTTTACACACTGGCGCCCGTGTGAAGAGTACGTGCAGTGCTATATGAGAGTTTTAACTCTTATTTAATCTAATAGATTCTTTTGTGCTTTGCACACTGGCGCCCGCGTGAGGAGCACGTGAGGCGCCACCATAGGATTTGATCCTATCGGCGTTGGCGTCCTTGTGGAAAGCACGTGAGGCCCTGCCTCATTAATTTTGAACAAAACTTTGCTCTTTTATTAGGGAAACATGGGTATTAGGGAAAAAGTACTATGGCTTGAATTGAATTCTTGAGTGTAGAGATGAAATTTACACATGTAGGGGTATAAGATCGATGTTTGGAGGAGAGGTCGAAATAAAGAATAAGTCTTATATTTTCCGTAAAGCTGATAAAAATTCTGGATTGGAGACTGCACTTTAGAAAGAAAACTTTAGAGATATTGAGATCTTTATAAATTGACAAAACGTACAGGATCTTAGGTTGAATGAATAGGAGGTGTGAAGAATAAGGGGTGGATACTTATAGCTTAGGATGATAGAATTTCTAACTTATATACTAAATCGTACGATTAGAGTCGAGGTTAACTTATGAAACTAGTTTGACGGGATTTTGTGGGTAGTATCTGCTGAAAACCCTTAGGAGACCACACTCCTCCTACTAGGGACACTTAGAGATTTAACGGTTTGTTGCATACGCTAAGTGCAACCATGATACCTACGAAAGTGAGCTTAGAACATTTGTTTGAAAATAAAATGGTTTTTCTCGGGGCGAGCAAAAAATAAGTTTGCGGGTATTTGTTCATATCAGAATATTGCATTTAATACCACTCGTTCTTATTCACATTTGTATATAGGTAGGTGATTTTGATCCGTGTTCGGTACATGATTACTGTAACACTTTGAAATTTCTGTTTGATTGTTTTGGAGATAATTGGTAGTCGTGCAAGTTTATATTTATGTGTTCATAGGCTTAATAGTTATTTTTCTTGGTAGTGTTAGCATGTTGGAAATTTTCCTTTGTGGTGTGCACCTTGCACACTTAGCCATTTTGGGACATAGGTTAAAGTAGCCACTTCATCCTTGTATGGTTCATAGTTAATTTTCCCCATCCTTTTATCAACTAAACCATTCTTTTTTTTAAGTCAAAATCCTAATAAAACAAAGGAGTATGGTGGTTAGGTGAGGGGGTGGACTTTTTGACCATTTTCATCCCTTCTCTCTTTCTCTTGTCCCCACTTCATTTTCTGCAGAATTCCTGCAGCAAACCCCAGCCTTCCCTCATCTCTTCTCTCTCTTTTCATTCCTCTTTGATCCCTACACCAAAAACTCTACACAAATCAACATGTTTCCTTCACAAAACCTTAGTAAAAAGTGAGTTCTTGTGGTGTTTGAGGTAAATCTGCACACTTGAGGGGGGAGGCTGAAACCCTTGGTGTCTCTAAGGTCATTTGAAGGTATAAATCCCAATCCTAGCACCCAATTTTCATAACTTGCATGTTTAGTTTAGAAATATCATATTTTTATGCCTTTTAGTGCTATTGAAGGAGGTTTAGAGTAATATGTTAAAACTTATGTTGTTGTGGCTTGATTAGCTTGTTAATGAGTTATTAGTGTGTGATTAGACCTAGATTTGTTTCAGATTTCATCAAAATACCATAAAGTTCCATTTTGTGCAAAATGTGTGATTTGAACTGATATAAGGCACTGTAGGAAATCTGCTACTACCCGAGACTTTTCAGAACAAAACTAGGCATCACTGCAGCATGTATGGGGAGTTTAGAGTGCACAAACCAAACCTGGGAACCCAATTCCCAAGTCAGGCCGCCGAAATGTGCATTCTGGCCGCAAATTGCGGCCAGATAGGGGAGATTTGGGTTGGGGTTTGGGGTGTGGGTCTCTGCTTGTATGTGAGTTATTTTGGTATATATAGTTTTGCTATATTTTTCCTGTATAAAAATCTGGAGCTGAATACCTATTTTCCCGTATTTTCAACCTTTCGCGACACGCGTGATACGTGTGTGTGGGTTTTGGATTTCTGCGTATCGCGACGCGTCGGGGTGAGTTCAGGCGCGTAACCACACGTTTTAGCGTATCGCGCACACGCGCGCTTTGTTCGCGACACGAGTTACTAGTTCGGCTTAAATGTCGCGATTGTGTGACTTCAAGCTTATGTTTGATGTATTGTGTAATTCTAGGGTCGCAGGCGAGTACAGCGGATGCCGCGCAGAAGGGGAAACAAGTTGTTGGCTATACCTAGCGGGAGGCTACGGTGAGTAGATTTCACATCTACGGGGATATCGCCCACATGGCGTTCTACGTCAGGGCTGATAGGACCTTATAGTGTTCCTTATATATATATTGCATGTTCATGGTTACTATTTCGTACGTATTGCATTCCCTACTACACAGATATAAATTAGAATTGATAGAACATCGCACCATTACTAACGGTCCATGTGCACGAGCACTATCCTGTATGTTACACACACACCGTTAGTAATTGCCATAACACGCACACTGTAGGAATCCTATATCACATCGGATCATTGCATTGTAGCTCATCTATATATGACATGACTTGATATTCATACTTGATGCCCATATCACATCGGATCATTGCATTGTGGCTCATTCTTATGTGACATGACTTGATATACATACTTGGTGCACATATCACATCACCTTTACTTGCATTATTGGTTGAGATTTCATGTGATTTCTGGATTTGGAAACCGCGGCCTTTTCAAATAAGTAATCATTTAAAAACTCGGTTCCCTTGATATGATATTTTGGGGCGTCACCCCGTGTTTTCTCGGTGCTAGAGGCATGTTGTGAGAAAGGGCTGACCCGGACTGACGGATGCCTGATATATTGAGAGAGGGCTGACCCGGACTGACGGATGCCGGATGTATTGCGAGAGGGCTGACCCGGACTGACGGATGCCCGATATATTGAGAGAGGGATGACCCGGACTGACGGATTCCCGATATGCATTTTGAGAGAGGGCTGACCCGGATTGACGGATGCCCGATAAAGGATGTTTTGCATGTCGATGCTAGACACGAGTATTTATGTTATTTGGGTGCCGATGATGGGCACCCGGGATTTTCAGAGATATACAGGGTTTGAGGGCCGGTGAAAGTACCGGTGCCTGAGCTATTTGGGAGATCTGGGTGCATTAAGGGACACCGATTGTATTTTCCATGTTGACATTCCGTGTAGATATTATATTACCCCTGCTCAGCATTTACTAATGTACCTCATCCTGTAGATGCATTACCTGATAGAGCATTTGTACCCCATCCGGTAGTACAGTACCTGATAGAGCACTTGCATGATTATTGCACATACTGCTTATCACATATTGATATCATCTGTTGGCATATGATAGAGTAGCGTAGACGTGCATGCTCGCGATTACCTTTATATGTTATCTCTATTCACGAGTTGGCAACTCACCCCCGTTGTGCCACAGTGTTTGCAGGTTGCCCTTCGGAGTAGTCGCGGCAGGCTGCGGTTGCATCTTTTGACACAGATACCCCCATAGTTGGTGTACTAGCTCTTTTGCTGATAGGTGGGTTTTGTGCGGTATCTGTTTATCTTGCTGTATGTACATTGTTGTATCTAGTATTCTCCATCTACCATGTATGTATTTGACTTAGAGGCAGTGTGAGGGCGATGTTGTACTTTTTTTGTATTCTGGCGTCGTGCTCGTTGTGAGCCGACTTTTCTTATGCAGTTTATTCTATCTGTGATGTTCCCACTTGTGGATCTTGAGCTTCGCTACGGCGTCGTATATTGTTATCTTGGAGATTGTTTCTTAGATTTCTTATCATGTTAGTTGGTGCTTTCATTCAATTCTTATAACACTCTATACTTTCACTGGTTTGATTTCTGGGTTTTCGGTTCCCTTAGTCACGTTACGCCTGTAGACGTTACGTGGTTAAGTGCCGGTCACGGGCCAAACTTTGGGTCGTGACAAAGTTGGTATCAGAGCGTAGGTTTTACCTTTCGGAGTGTAGGATGACCTTGGTATGATGGAGTAGGTAGCTGCAGCAGGGTAGCGTAGCGTGTGTATGTTCCGCGGCATACTCACGACACGGTACTCCGCCTACGCGACCTTAGGACTTGTTGATTTAAATTCCTTCTTGAGTGTATACTTTCTTGCGATTCGATTTCCATATCCTTATCGAATCCTATTGTTCTTTTCAGCCATTATGCCGCCAAAGACTACGAGGGCACAGAGAGCGGCCGCGAGGGCCGAGATTCGAATTGACTCGTCCGAGACGAGGACTGATCCGGGCAGTGCACCCGTTGTACCTGAGCAGACTGTTCCTCCTATGACAGATCAGATCGCCATGCTAGGGGCTGGTATGCAGGAGATGCGCCAGACGGTGGGATCTAGCATGCAGGAGATGCGCCAGATGATCGGATCGCTAGTTGAGACGCTTCGAGCACAGCAACCAGAGGTAGCTCCACCTGTTCCAGCGACCGCGATGGTACCTACCGCACAGCCAGTTACCCCTGCAGCCACGGAGGTGATTACGGTATCGCTATCAGAATTCATGAGGCTAAAACCTCCGGTTTTCACAGGCACCGATACAGCCGAGGACCCCCAGTCCTTCATTGATAAGATGGCCCGTATATATCGTTCACTCAGATGCGCGGATACGAGATGGGTTTAGTTCGCGAGCTTTCGCCTAGAAGGTCTTGCGCAGAAGTGGTGTGATTCAGTTGAGAAGGGCAGAGCAGCAGGTCTTCCTCCTATGACCTGGACCGAGTTTGTAGCGCTATTCCTTGCCCGTTTTCTTCCCCAGAGTGTTAGGGATGCCCGAGCACGCAGATTTGAGTCCTTGCGCCAGACGCCAGGGATGTCAGTGGCAGAGTACGACGTGCTGTTCACAGAGCTAGCTATCTATGCCCCGTACTTAGTGGCTACCGAGGAGTTGCGAGTCAAGAGATTTGTTCGAGGCTTGCTTACCCCGCTATTCCTTGCTATCAGCGCGCAGCATTATGAGACGTACGCAGCTGCAGTAGATGCAGCATTATTAGTTGAGGAGCGTCTGGCTGAGACTTCGGCGGTTCCAGGGCCGAAGAGAGTTCGTGCAGATGCATCAGCACAGAGACAGCCTTTTCGGCGCCGTGATAGACGTATTGCAGGCAGCAGAGATTCAGGGTGGGGCCGGTTATTCAGTTCTTATTCCCAGGAGGGTCAGCGGTCGTCGTCGGGGTGTTTTCGCTGTGGGAGTTCTTATCATCGTGTGCGAGATTGCCCTGAGTTACCCCGGAGGGAGGCGGCAGCACCGCATGTTACATTACCACCTTCACCACCCCAGACGGCATTGCCGATAGTACCTACTGTTACTCCATGTCAGACGCATACACAGAAAGGTCGTGGACGCGGAGGATTTGTTCATAGAGGACGAGGTGGCCGAGGTAGAGGGCAGCCAGCGGCCGGCAGAGGACAGTTAGTTGCAGGTGGAGGACAGGCGCGAGTCTTTGCTTTGCGGCATCAGGACGCGCAGGCGTCCAATGCGGTGGTCTCAAGTATCCTTCCTGTATGTTCGGTTGATGCACATGTATTATTCGATCCCGGATCCACGCACTCGTACGTATCCACACATTTTGTGCCGAGTTTGGGTAGAGAGTCCGGTTTGCTTGGCCAGCCGCTTGTGGTGACTACTCCTATGGGAGAGTCGTTTGTTGCTAGGCACGTGTTCCGATCCTGCACCGTCCGTATTGGCGAGAGAGAGTTGCCGGTCGATTTGATCCTTCTTGAGATGCTGGACTTCGACGTTCTTTTGGGCATGGATTGGTTAGCCACGTGCTATGCTTCTGTTGACTGCCGGGAGAAGACAGTTCGATTTTGTTTTCCCGGCGAGTCGGTTGTTGTTGTGTTGGGGGACCGTGGTGCCACCCCTCACAGTGTGATTTCTTCTGTTCGCGCTGGACAGCTTTTGCGGAAGGGATGTCAGGGAATTCTCGCATATGTTTGCGATACTAGAGCTATAGAGGTTCATTTGGATCAGGTTCCGGTTGTTAGCGAGTTCCCTGATGTGTTTCCTGACGAGCTTCCTGGGCTACCGCCCGAGCGTGATATTTCTTTTTGCATTGATTTAGTTCCTGGCACGGGGCCTATTTCAGTACCGCCTTAGCGGATGGCCCCGGCGGAACTTAGAGAGTTGAAGGGTCAGTTGCAGGACTTGTTGGATAAGGGACTTATTCGACCCAGTGTTTCTCCTTGGGGTGCTCCAGTCCTGTTCGTCAAGAAGAAGGACGGCAGTTTGCGCTTGTATATTGACTACCGCCAGCTGAACAGGGTGACAGTGCGGAACAGATATCCTTTGCCACGCATCGACGATTTGTTCGACCAGCTTCAGGGGGCAGGATACTTTTCGAGGATCGATTTGCGATCGGGCTACCATCAGCTGCGGGTTCGACGGGAGGACATTCCTAGGACAGCCTTCCGCACACGTTACGGCCATTATGAGTTTTTGGTGATGTCGTTCGGACTCACCAACGCGCCAGCAGCATTTATGGACATGATGAACCGTATTTTCCGGCCGTATCTTGATCTGTTCATTATAGTGTTTATTGACGATATCTTGGTGTATTCTCGGAGTAGAGAGGAGCACGAGCAGCACCTGCGGATTACACTGCAGACCTTGAGGGAGCATCAGCTTTTCGCCAAATTCTCCAAGTGTGCCTTCTGGCTAGACAGCGTAGACTTCTTGGGGCACGTGATTACACGAGATGGTATATGTGTCGACCCGAGAAAGATAGAGGCAGTTCGGAGTTGGCCTAGACCCACGTCAGTGACGGAGGTTCGCAGCTTTCTAGGGCTGGCAGGTTATTACAGGCGATTTGTGCAGGACTTCTCTCGCATTGCTACACCTTTGACCGGGTTGACCCGGAAGGGAGTTCGCTTCGATTGGACAGAGGAGTGTGAGCACAGTTTCCAGCAGCTACGGGCTCTACTGACTACGACCCCAGTGCTATCGTTGCCTTCAGGATCAAGCGGATTTGTGGTCTACTGCGATGCTTCACGAGTGGGGCTGGGATGCGTTTTGATGCAGCATGATAGGGTGATTGCGTATGCTTCGCCGCAATTAAAGAAACATGAACAGAATTACCCCACTCATGATCTGGAGATGGCTGCAGTGGTCTTTGCACTCAAGATCTGGCGACATTATCTGTATGGGGAGTCGTGCCAGATATTCACCGACCACAAGAGCTTAAAGTACATATTTCAGCAGCGAGACCTGAACCTTAGACAGCGCCAATGGATAGAGTTAGTGAAGGACTACGATTGTGAGATCTTGTATCACCCGGGCAGGGCGAATGTAGTGGCAGATGCTTTGAGCAGGAGGCCCGGGGGTAGTCTATCTTGTTTGAGAGCAGTGCAGAGGCAGTCGTCGGCAGATTGGCAGATCTTATGCGACAGCCGGGTACAGTTCGAGTTTACGCCGACCGGAGGACAGATTGCGCATGTTCGTGCACGCCCACAGTTACTCGACCGTATACATAAGGCACAGCACAGTGATGACCGCTGTTCAGAGATCAGGACACAGATGGCACATGGCAGATTTTCCGAGTTCGCGATCGATGATCAGGGGATACTACGATTTGGAGCTAGACTGTGCGTACCAGATGCTGAGGGATTGCGGCGCGAGATTCTTGAAGAGGCACATCGGTCGGTATATAATGTTCATCCCGGTTCCACCAAGATGTACCATGATATGAGAGATGTTTACTGGTGGGACGGTATGAAGAGAGACATTGCAGATTTTGTGTCGAGATGCCTGACTTGTCAGCAAGTCAAGGCTGAGTACCAGAGGCCCGCGGGAGAGCTACAGCCTCTACCCATTCCAGAGTGGAAATGGGAACAGATATCTATGGATTTCATTGTGGGTCTACCCAGGACTAGTCGAGGGTATGACTCCATCTGGGTGATCGTGGATCGTTTGACAAAAGCGGCTCACTTCTTACCGGTGAAGACGACTTTCGGATTTACTCAGTATGCCCAGGTTTACATTGATCAAATTGTACGACTGCACGGAGTTCCGAAATGCATCGTGTCCGATAGAGGCACCCAGTTTACCAGCCGGTTATGGCAGAGGCTTCAGGAGGCTTTGGGTACTTGTCTGAGTTTCAGCACAGCATTCCATCCGCAGACCGACGGACAGTCAGAGCGGACTATTCAGACTCTTGAGGACATGCTCAGAGCATGCGTATTAGACTTCGGAGGTAGCTGGGATCATCATCTGCCCTTAGTAGAGTTCTCCTACAACAAAAGCTACCAGGAGACCATTCAGATGGCACCGTTTGAGGCTCTTTATGGGAGGAGATGCAGATCGCCTACCTGTTGGATGGAGCTCAGTGAGAGCAGTATCTTAGGGCCGCAAATTGTAGAGGAGACGACAGCGAAGATCCAGTTGATTCGCGATAGGATGAGAGCAGCCTAGAGTAGGCAGAGATCTTATGCGGACCGTCGTCGGTGCAAACTTGAGTTTTCTGTTGGTGATCATGTTTTCTTGAGGGTCTCCCAAATGAAAGGCGTAATGAGATTTGGGAGGAAGGGGAAGCTTAGTCCCAGATACGTAGGCCCCTTCGAAATCCTTGAGCGTATTGGTGCAGTTGCGTATCGATTAGCCCTTCCGCCCAATTTTCCAGACGTGCACCCCGTATTTCACGTTTCGATGCTCCGCCGATATCTTCATGATCCTTCGCATGCGATTCAGCACCCGACGATCCAGCTTGAGCACGACCTTTCCTATGCAGATCAGCCGGTGATGATCTTGGATCGACAAGTGAAGAAACTGAGGTCGAAAGAGATACCGTCCATCAAGGTACTTTGGCGTGGCCAGAGCAGAGAGGAGGTCACTTGGGAGACCGAGAGCGAGATGCGGAAGAGGTATCCCCATCTTTTTGAAGGTGCATATGGTTAGATTTTTAAATTCGGGGACCGAATTTCTTTAAGGGGGGTAGATTGTAACACTTTGAAATTTCTGTTTGATTGTTTTGGTGATAATTGGTAGTCGTGGAAGTTTATATTTATGTGTTCATAGGCTTAATAGTTATTTTTCTTAGTAGTGTTAGCATGTTGGAAATTTTCCTTTGTGGTGTGCACCTTGCACACTTAGCCATTTTGGGACATAGCTTAAAGTAGCCACTTCATCCTTGTATGGTTCATAGTTAATTTTCCCCATCCTTTTATCAACTAAACCATTCTTTTTTTTAAGTCAAAATCCTAATAAAACAAAGGAGTATGGTGGTTAGGTGAGGGGGTGGACTTTTTGACCATTTTCATCCCTTCTCTCTTTCTCTTGTCCCCACTTCATTTTCTGCAGAATTCCTGCAGCAAACCCCAGCCTTCCCTCATCTCTTCTCTCTCTTTTCATTCCTCTTTGATCCCTACACCAAAAACTCTACACAAATCAACATGTTTCCTTCACAAAACCTTAGTAAAAAGTGAATTCTTGTGGTGTTTGAGTTAAATCTGCACACTTGAGGGGGGAGGCTGAAACCCTTGGTGTCTCTAAGGTCATTTGAAGGTATAAATCCCAATCCTAGCACCCAATTTTCATAACTTGCATGTTTAGTTTAGAAATATCATATTTTTATGCCTTTTAGTGCTATTGAAGGAGGTTTAGAGTAATATGTTAAAACTTATGTTGTTGTGGCTTGATTAGCTTGTTAATGAGTTATTAGTGTGTGATTAGACCTAGATTTGTTTCAGATTTCATCAAAATACCATAAAGTTCCATTTTGTGCAAAATGTGTGATTTGAACTGATATAAGGCACTGTAGGAAATCTGCTACTACCCGAGACTTTTCAGAACAAAACTAGGCATCACTGCAGCATGTATGGGGAGTTTAGAGTGCACAAACCAAACCTGGGAACCCAATTCCCAAGTCAGGCCGCCGAAATGTGCATTCTGGCCGCAAATTGCGGCCAGATAGGGGAGATTTGGGTTGGGGTTTGGGGTGTGGGTCTCTGCTTGTATGTGAGTTATTTTGGTATATATAGTTTTGCTATATTTTTCCTGTATAAAAATCTGGAGCTGAATACCTATTTTCCCGTATTTTCAACCTTTCGCGACACGCGTGATACGTGTGTGTGGGTTTTGGATTTCTGCGTATCGCGACGCGTCGGGGTGAGTTCAGGCGCGTAACCACACGTTTTAGCTTATCGCGTGCACGCGCGCTTGGTTCGCGACACGAGTTACTAGTTCGGCTTAAATGTCGCGATTGTGTGACTTCAAGCTTATGTTTGATGTATTGTGTAATTCTAGGTTCGCAGGCGAGTACAGCGGACGCCGCGCAGAATGGGAAACAAGTTGTTGGCTATACCTAGCGGGAGGCTACGGTGAGTAGATTTCACATCTACGGGGATATCGCCCACATGGCGTTCTACGTCAGGGCTGATAGGACCTTATAGTGTTCCTTATATATATATTGCATGTTCATGGTTACTATTTCGTACGTATTGCATTCCCTACTACACAGATATAAATTAGAATTGATAGAACATCGCACCATTACTAACGGTCCATGTGCACGAGCACTATCCTGTATGTTACACACACACCGTTAGTAATTGCCATAACACGCACACTGTAGGAATCCTATATCACATCGGATCATTGCATTGTAGCTCATCTATATATGACATGACTTGATATTCATACTTGATGCCCATATCACATCGGATCATTGCATTGTGGCTCATTCTTATGTGACATGACTTGATATACATACTTGGTGCACATATCACATCACCTTTACTTGCATTATTGGTTGAGATTTCATGTGATTTCTGGATTTGGAAACCGCGGCCTTTTCAAATAAGTAATCATTTAAAAACCCGGTTCCCTTGATATGATATTTTGGGGCGTCACCCCGTGTTTTCTCGGTGCTAGAGGCATGTTGTGAGAAAGGGCTGACCCGGACTGACGGATGCCCGATATATTGAGAGAGGGCTGACCCGGACTGACGGATGCCCGATGTATTGCGAGAGGGCTGACCCGGACTGACGGATGCCCGATATATTGAGAGAGGGATGGCCCGGACTGACGGATTCCCGATATGCATTTTGAGAGAGGGCTGACCCGGATTGACGGATGCCCGATAAAGGATGTTTTGCGTGTCGATGCTAGACACGAGTATTTATGTTATTTGGGTGCCGATGATGGGCACCCGGGATTTTCAGAGATATACAGGGTTTGAGGGCCGGTGAAAGTACCGGTGCCTGAGCTATTTGGGAGATCTGGGTGCATTAAGGGACACCGATTGTATTTTCCACGTTGACATTCCGTGTAGATATTATATTACCCCTGCTCAGCATTTACTAATGTACCTCATCCTGTAGATGCATTACCTGATAGAGCATTTGTACCCCATCCGGTAGTACAGTACCTGATAGAGCACTTGCATGATTATTGCACATACTGCTTATCACATATTGATATCATCTGTTGGCATATGATAGAGTAGCGTAGTACGTGCATGCTCGCGATTACCTTTATATGTTATCTCTATTCACGAGTTGGCAACTCACCCCCGTTGTGCCACAGTGTTTGCAGGTTGCCTTTCGGAGTAGTCGCGGCAGGCTGCGGTTGCATCTTTTGACACAGATACCCCCATAGTTGGTGTACTAGCTCTTTTGCTGATAGGTGGGTTTTGTGCGGTATCTGTTTATCTTGCTGTATGTACATTTTTGTATCTAGTATTCTCCATCTACCATGTATGTATTTGACTTAGAGGCAGTGTGAGGGCGATGTTGTACTTTTTTTGTATTCTGGCGTCGTGCTCGTTGTGAGCCGACTTTTCTTATGCAGTTTATTCTATCTGTGATGTTCCCACTTGTGGATCTTGAGCTTCGCTACGGCGTCGTATATTGTTATCTTGGAGATTGTTTCTTAGATTTCTTATCATGTTAGTTGGTGCTTTCATTCAATTCTTATAACACTCTATACTTTCACTGGTTTGATTTCTGGATTTCCGGTTCCCTTAGTCACGTTACGCCTGTAGACGTTACGTGGTTAAGTGCCGGTCACGGGCCAAACTTTGGGTCGTGAAAATTACAGATTAAAGCTTCTCAGTCCAGAACAATGCAAATCATGCACTTTCTCTACAATTATGACAAATTCAGGACAACTGCCGAAAACAGATAAAATCCGGGTTCCGGTCATCCACAGCTGTCAGGTGTCGCTTACCAGTACAAGGGAAAAGATCAAGCGATGTTCATTCGTGTTTGGGACAAACACAAGGCACGAGGGTGGCAGCACAAGGATCAAGGTGAAAACGCGGAGCTCGAAGGAGATCAAGGCACAAAATTCAATTGTGTTGCCAATTTGGACTTTTGAAAATCCAAGAATATTTTGGAAGGATTTTTCAAATATAAGCCTACCAAACAGAAAAAGATAGCAACACGAGAACCCACAAGAAAAACGGCGCGCCAATTCCAAAAGAGGATCGCGGATTAGCGAAATTTTTGCTTATTCGGTGACGGATCAGCGGTCGTGTTGTGGCCTAATGCGACGAATTTTCATGCGTGTTTGGTCATTGTGTAAGGGCCCAGAATATTGCCCTAAGGGTTCATTTCACTGCCTATAAATGCTCCAGTTCAGAGGCAAAGAGGCATGCTTTGTTTTGTTAGAATTAGTTCTAGTTTAGTGTAAACCCACCGTTGCCGGTCTCAAGTCCGGATGAGAAAGAGTGAGAGTTGTAGTAGGCTTGTGACAGCCAACGTAAAACTTTGTCATATTCTATGACATGAACCATAATAAGAATATCGTTGGGGCATCCCCTATTCAGCGACGCGCTATATCGGATCCCGGGTGTGGTGTTAAGTATGCAAGCACTTCTAGGTCGTCGTCCGGAAATGGCTTGCTACATCGGACCCCGGATGTAGTGATAAATAAGCAAGGGTTTCATAAGATCTGTCTTGGAACATAGGTTCCCTTATGGGTAGACTAACAAAATTAGTGGAGGTGATGATTAGGAGGAGAGTTGGTATTATGTGTTTGCAAGAAACTAAGTGGGTAGGTGAAAAGGGTAAAGTCATAGAGCCTTGGGGTTAAGCTTTGGTATACGAGCAGAGATAAAAATCGTAATGGGGTAGGCGTAATCATAGATAGACGGTTGCTTGAGGATGTAGTTGAGATTAGGAGAAAAGATGATAGAGTTTTACTGGTTAAGCTTATTCTAGGTGGGGAGATTCTTAATGTTATTAGTGCTTATGCACCACAGATAGGTCTTGATGACGCTAGTAAGCGTCTATTCTGGGAGGATTTATACGAGATGGTGCAAAGGATACCTAGTGGAGAGAAGTTATTTATTGGTGGTGATCTCAATGGACATGTAGGTACTAGTCGTATTGGGTTTGATACTATCCATAGAGATTTTGGTTTTGGACAACGGAATGAAGCAGGTAGCTCGATTCTATATTTTGCCTTATCTTATGACTTGATCTTAGAAAATACTTGGTTTAGGAAAAGAGAGTCTCACCTTATCACTTTTAGGAGCGGATTAAGTGCAAGTCAAATAAACTTTTTTCTGACGAGAAGGATAGATAAAGGTTGTTGTATCGACTGTAAGGTAGTGCCTGGTGAGAGTATAACTACTCAACATAGACTTTTAGTTCTAGATTTTTGATTTAGAAGAGGACCTAAGAAGATTAGACGTAGGGTAGAGCCTAGAATTATATGGTGGCGATTGAAGGAAGATAACCAAAAGGCTTTTATAGATCGTGTAGTTCAAGAGGCGGATTGGCAGTCTGAAGATGATTCAGACAGAGAATGAATTAAATGGCTAGTTGTATCAAGAGGGTAGCTAGAGATCTACTTGGTGAGTCGAGAGGTGGTGCTCCACCATCTAAGGACACATCATGGTGGAATGAAAAAGTAAAGGCTGCTATTAAAATTAAGAGGGATTCTTATAAAAATTTGAAGAAAAGCAAAGATGCGGAGAGATTTGAGAAGTATAAAATGGCTAAAAAGAAAATTAAGAAAGCTATTCGAGAAGCTAAAGCTAAGATCTATAAGAAGGTGTACAAGAAGTTAGACACTAAGGAGGCTGTAAATGATATATACTGGATTGCTCAGATGCGGGAAAAGAAGACCAAAGACTTATGTGCGGTGAAGTGTGTCAAAGATGAAGATCAGAAGGTTTTAGTTCAAGATGAGCATATCAAGAAAAGGTGGAGAGATTATTTTGTCAAATTATTCAATGAGAGTTTTAATAAGAATTTGGATGGACCTGTCATTCAATCTCAAGATATAAACAGTGATTTCATGCATAAAATAAGACTGCCTGAGGTTAAAGAAGCTTTGACGAGAATGAGATCAAGAAAAGCGGTTGGTCCAGACTGGATTCCTATCGTGATTTGGAGATACTTAAGAGAAATAGGTGTTAAATGGCTGACAGATCTGTTTAATAAGATTTGGCAGACCAAAAAGATGCCAAACGAATGGAATAAAAGTACCCTTGTACCTATCTACAGGAACAAGGGTGACATTCAAAGTTGCTCAAACTACCGTGGAATAAAACTTATGTGTCACACCATGAAATTTTGGGAGAGAGTGATTGAACACATGCTAAGGAAGGATGTTAAGATAACAGAGAACTAGTTTAGGTTCATGCCCGGACGATCGACGACAGAGGCTGTTCATTTGCTTCATCAACTTGTCGAGCGTTTTCGAGAGAGGAGAAGAGATTTGCATATAATATTTCTTGATTTAGAGAAAGCGTACGACAAGATACCTAGAGAAGTATTATGGAGGACAATGATAATGAAGAGGGTCCCCGTCAAGTACATTGACATAATCAAGGACATGTACGATGGAGTAGGGGCAAATGTCAGAACTTGCAGCGGCCTAACGAGTGATTTTCCGATTACAATTGGTTTACATCAAGGATCTGCATTAAGTCCATTTCTATTTACCATCATGATGGATGATTTTACTAAAACTATCCAAGATGAGGTACCTTGGTGTATGCTATTCGCTGATGATATTGTTCTAGTAAATGAGACTAAAGCAGGGGTTAATGCCAAATTGGAGTTATGGAGGGAAATGTTAGAATCTCGGAGGTTCAGATTGAGCAGGTCCAAGACAGTATATATGCATTGCAAATTTAGCAAACAGAGAAGTTAAAACCATATTATTATAACATTGGAAGGGCAAGAGATATCACCGAGCGATCAGTTTAGATATCTAGGTTCCATCATCCAAAAGGATGGGGAGATCGATAGCGATGTTAATCAAAGGATCCAAGCTGGTTAGTTGAAATGGAGGAGTGCAGCAGGGATTTTGTGTGATCGTAACTTTCCATTAAAGTTGAAAAGGAAGTTTTATCGGAGCGCTATTCGGCCTACCTTATTATATGGTACAGAATGCTGGGCTACTAAGAAGCATCCTACACAAAAGATGCATGTAGCGGAGATGTGCATGCTTCGTTGGATATATGGTAATACTAGAAAAGATAAGGTGCGAAATGAGGATATGCATACAAAAGTTGGTGTCGCACCTGTAGAAGAGAAGATACGGGAGAGCCGGCTATGATGGTTTGGTCATGTGCCATGCAGACCTATGGAAGCACCGGTTCGATGAATGGATAGTCTCGATATAGGCAATGTCAAAAGGAAGAAAGAGAGACCAAAGAAAACATGAATGGTGGTCATACGAAAAGATATGGTTGCCAAAGGCCTCAATGAAAGTATATTGTTTGATAGGAGTGAGTGGAGGCGGAGGATTCATGTGCTGGACCCGGCGTGATTCTCATGTTGGTTCATGTAGCCTACCCCATATGCTTAGGATAAAAGGCTCAGTTGTTGTTGTTGTAGTTCTAGTTTAGTGTAAACACCCTCTTCTTCTTCATCTTTTTCCCATTAAAATATAGTGAGAGTTTTTGAGTGGATAAATAATGAAGATGAGAGTTTTATATACCATGTATCTTTTGTATTGTTAACTAAGTTTTTTTACATGGTTGTTATTTTCATAGTTGTATAATTGTGTTTTAATGGTTTTTATTTGTTCTTCTTCTCTTCTCTTTTATTTTTCTTTTGCAAAACCATGATGCTCAAGTGTGATTCTTACTTAGGTGAGATCCCAAGAAGGTAGTTTTTGCTCTTCTTCTCATTTCTTTTCTCTTCTTCGATTTTGTTTTCTTTTGATAATGAGTGAGTAGTTTACTCACTTATTAGGGTTAAGGAATAATAGTATGAGATATGGAAAAATTCCTTCTGCTTCTCTTCGCTAAACAACTTGAATTGAACCTAGACCAAAAAAACATAACCCTCTCCTTTAAGCGCGCTATAAGTGACATATAGTCGTGAGCTAAGTTGAGAATTCCTTTAGGCGCGCTATAAGTGACGTATATTCGTGAGCTAAGTTGAGACCTATAATGTGACATGTAGTTGAGACCTAATTGGAGACTTGTTGTGGATGTTTCGTCTAGGGTTAGAAATAAGAGCATAGAACGGACGGACAAAGGACACTAGGATTGGATTTAGCGTTAGACAGCTTACTTAAACTCGGAAATACCATTTATATGTCCTCCTAATTCCCGTTACTTCTGATTATTCCAACATCATTTCAATGATGGCATAAGACAAGCACAAGAATAATTCCTAACTTTACTAACCAACCCTAACTCTAACAAGCCCTCTTGAACATATATATACACAACACTAAGGATAGAAATGAACAACTTGGACATTCTTTACTTGACTGATCTAAAATAAGAACGGAAACACATACCATCTCTCCGTGGATCGATTCGTACTCAACCGGCTAGCTACCAAGTAAAATCGACTTGATTGCGATAAGTAGAACAAGTAGAATGCATATCATATCATGAAACTTCTACCAATCACTCTGTTGTTGCGTGGATCTCCGAATTGTTCCCAAATTTAGTATATAATAGGGAGTTTTATTTGTTGCTTTTGATTTGATTTGGTTTTTCCATCTAATTTGTTGTTGTGATGATTAATTCATCTCTATTTGTTGCAACCTTTAATGATATTCCCAAATTTATTCCAAATTTGCAAATTATCCTTTTGATTTCCTAGATAATTGCATTAATTCTCCATTATACACATGTAATCCTTCTTTTATGACAATTTTCCGCCCTTTTTGCATCCTAGTCCTGTTATCTATAACAATTCACAAAAGATGCCCAGACATGCATAAATATGAAAATAAAATGATAAATGGGTTAGAAAAATATGCAATAAATTACACCTATCACTAAACTTGGAATTTATTTCTAAAATCGAGCCTAAAACTTTTAAAGAAGCCGAGTTAGACAGTGATTGGATTCTTGCTATACACGAAGAGTTAGACAATTCGAAAGGAACCACGTATGGCAACTTGTGCCTAGACCCTATGATAGACTCGTTGTTGGTACTAAGTGGTTGTTTAGTAACAAGTTTGATGATTCCGGTAACGTGGTTAGAAACAAAGTGCGGTTAGTTGCGTAAGGTTATAGCCAGATTGAAGAAATTGATTACGAGGAGACTTACGCTCCCATAGCCAGAATTGAAGCCATTCGTATTTTACTGGCTTATGCTTGTTACAAGAATTTCAGTTTTTTCAAATGGATGTAAAGAGTGTATTTTTAAATGGTAAAATAGAGGAGTAATTGTATATGGAACAAGCTTTCGGTTTTGAAGATCATCAATTTCCAAATTTAGTGTTTAAACTCCACAAAGCCTTATACGGTCTAAGTGCATTAAATGGTAAAATAGAGGAGTAATTGTATGTGGAACAAGCTCCTAGAGCTTGATATGAGCATCTAAGTGCATTTTTAATAAATATTGGTTTTTCAAAAGGAATTGTTGATAAAATGCTCTTTACAAAATATTTTGATAAAGATATTTTGTTAGTGCAAATTTATGTAAAAGATATTATTTTTGGATCCACTAACGAAAGTCTTTGTCAAGAGTTTGCCAAGTCAATACAGGATGAGCTCGAGATGAGCATGATGGGCGAACTAAGCTATTTCCTTAGACCCCAAATACGATAAACTAAAGACAGAGTTTTCATAAATCAAGCAAAGTAGACGAAAGAATTGATCAAGAAATTCGGTTTATAAAGCTCAGGGACACGACATGCTTATGCTTACAACAGTTAAGCCATCAAAGGACGAAATTGGTAAGAGTATAGATAAGACTTTATACCGAGGTATGATTGGTAGGTTGCTTTATTTAACGGCTAGTTGTCCGGATATTATGTTTAGTGTTTGTCTGTGTGCGCATTTTCAGTTTGATCCTAAAGAATCACGCCTTTTTGCTCTTAAACGTATTTTGAAATACTTGAAAAGTACGATTAATTTAGAACTTTGGTATCCGAAGAACAATAACTATTTTTTGACTTTTTATTTGGATGATGATTATACGGGTAGTCAATTAGATCGCAAGAGCACTAGTGGTACTTGCCATCTACTTGGCTATTGTCTTGTCTAGTGAATTTCAAAAGAACAAAATTCAGTTGCTTTGTCCAAGGCCGAAGCAGAATGCATCGCTGCCTGTGCGTGTTGTGCATAAACACTTTGGACGAAATACACTTTAAATGATTATGATGAAAAAATTTCAAAAATTCCAATTTTGTGCGATAACACTAATACTGTGCATATGACTAAAAATGTGGACTAACACTCAAAAACTAAGTATATCGATATTCTCTATCACTTTTTGCGCGATTATTATCACAAGGGAGATATTATTCTTGAGTATGTGCCAACTGAATATTAATTGGCAGATATCTTCACGAAACCCTTGGATAAGGCTCGCTTTACTACAATTTGAGGATCTCTAAATTTAATAGGCATAGATGCATGATTTCATGGTGTTTTGGTTTTATTTTGTGAGATTAGTATGTTGTTTACTGGCTTGAAAAATGATTTTATGTAACTTGAGACTATATAATATTTTCTTGGATTTCGATGTGTTTTGATATGATCTAAGGTAATTTCTAGGTTCAATTTGCCAAATGTCATCTGCAACTCTTTTAAGGGAACTCAGTTGTGGATTTTGTTATTTACATTGAATCCTATTCATGAATCTAGCAGAAACGTTTAGAGAACCCTTCACAGGGTATTCGATTCATCAAGTGAGAAACAAAGTTAAACGGTCTATTTCATGTTTTCTATGAGACTTGATGATGAGATGTATTCTAAAAACTAATATTATATTTATTATGTCTCCAATACTGAGAAGTCGATAAGCGAGCGAGAATACGCTAAATTTGCTTGATTTTTCATGTTTTAGCCTTTGAGCCGTCTCAAACTTACTTGAGCCGTCTCAAAAATTATCTCCTCTATACTTTTTCCGACTTTTTGAAAATATCAGTCTTTGAGCCATCTCAAACTCATTTTGAGCCGTCTCAAATGTTGAATCGTGGTCATTTGATTCTCTGGATGCTTAAGTCGGCTGAAGAACAAATTTTAAGCCGTCTCAACCTAATTTTTCAGCTATTTTCAAACAATTTTTAAGTCGGTCTCACATCTCTCTCCCACAATCCGTAATTTCCAGTTTGAAACCAAAACCCCAACACCCTAAATCTTCCAGTCTTCGACCAAAATTCTTTGATTTTGATCGATTTCTCCACCAAATTCTCATCGATCCCCTCTCAATTCTCTCGATTCCCTGACCTTGATCGATCTCATGGATCCTAGGAAGAGAAACCCAATGGTAAAGGCAAGAAAACCCTTGATCAACATCTTCCTAGATATCAAAGAGCGCAATAAAAAATCGGCGCAATCATCGAAGCGAAAGCTACCAAGAACTAGTGGAGGACATGTGAAAGTACTGGCGAAGAAACCACCGAGACCCGTTATCAAGCCTAGAGGTAATCTCCGATCATCGACGCTTGCTCCTTCTTCTTCGACACCAAACCCTACACCATATACGTCTACTGTTCCACTGTCTTCCTCACCGGATACTTTCCATACACCTACTCGTATTTTTTATCCCCTGTATCATAAGCAAGGGCACTTTGATCTCCTTAAGGCTAATCTATCTCGCAAGGTGTTAACTGGATCAATAATCAATTTCGATGGCTTAGATGGTTGGCATGTTAAATCTTTGTTTGAGTATCAGGGTAGGATGGATTTTCTTTCACTTGATTGCACGACATATCCTTATGTTGTTCGATGTGTTTTACTAATCTAACTCGTGACCCCCTTTCACCTGTTACTCTTAGCTCCTACTTTTATCGTAACTTCACTTTTGATCCCGAGATTTTGAGTACTATCTTGAATATCCCTAATTCTGGTCTCGATATTTATGACAATACCCTTTCTGCATTTTTGTTGTATCCAGTGAACCAAAGCCCTGTGACTGCTTCACTTTTGCTTCATAACGATGCTAGTCTTGTTGATTCCAAGCTTTTAGACCCATTGACTTCTTGCTCCCGCCTTATCACCAAGATTCTTGGCTTTTGCATCCTTCCCAAGGCGGGAAGTCATCACAAGTACGCCGGCTGCCACAAACTCCTAGTTTACTGCATTCTAAAGAAACTTCGTGTTAATCTTCCACTTTTTCTCTACAATCATTTGTGGTATCTTGTAAATGCTCGCAACACTCTTGATTTTAGTAAAGTTATTACCAAGATTCTTGATCATTTTGGTATTTCCTTTGAAAAATTCCCGATCCAAGCCTCTGACAAACCGTTCACTAAGTACAATGTGAAGTTTATGTAAATCACTCCTGATGATTCTTGTGTTCTCGATGAAGATATTGATTCTCTTTCCTCACCTCTCGAGTCTGAGCCCGTTCTTGATACTGAACCATCTACATCCGCTCCTCCTCACACTGATGAGCCTCCTCCATAATCCACTCTTATTCCTGACGATGCTCCTCCTCACACTAATAATCCTCCTCTTGTTATTTCTAACTTCTATATAGGATTGATGCTCTTGAAGCTTGCTTCCTTAATAGGAAGAACAAATTTGAAATCGAATGGATGTACTTGAAGTTTGTCTCTCAAAGAGGCAAATCATTTCGGAGAATCGAATTTTGGCGTTCATTGCCCGGTGCTTTGAAGTACAACCTCCCCGTTCTGCTCCTGTCTTCCATTCTCCATAGTTTGGCACTCCTCTTTCAACTTCAACAGATACGGCTGCTCTCGCATCTTAGTACTTCTGTGATGATGACTTATTGGAGCATAGTTATTTTTATTTGGTTTTAGACGGATTTTATTTTGGGTTGTGAAACAATAATAGTTTTGATGAAACAAAGGATGTAATATTTTTGTGACTTGATCTCTTGGTGGTGATAGTTATGATACTTTGGTGGTTGTGCTTATTGGCTATGGATATTATTATGGATGATGGTTTATGGATATTTTATTTTGATTTTTGGATCTGATGAATTTAGATAGTCTTTTGATGATATGCTGGATTGGTTACTGCTATGATCATTTTCTTGAATATACTTGTGTGCATAATTTTGAATGATTGCGGAAATACATGTTATTATTGTTGCTATGTCTACAAGTACTACTTTTTTTATTTTCGACAAAAACGGGTAGAAAAATTAGTATTTACAGGATATTTTGCGATATATCTTAGGTGATTGATATTGGTATGACTTATTTTGGTTTAAAACATTAATTCTTGCATATTTATATGGATATTGAATTTATGGGGAGTTTGTCTAGTTTTACATGCGTTCTTACTTTTGGTTATGTCTTAATATTGTTTTTTGTAAATAGGTTTTGTCAAATATTAAAAAGGGGGAGATTGTTGAACTTGTTGGGTAATATCTACTCACTTTGGTTTTGATATTAGACAAAACAATATTTAACTATTTTACACACTGACGATACTTGTAGTTGAGTTTTATATTTTCAGTATGACAGACATAACATATATTGCATTATCGAAGAAAAAGAACAAGTATAGTGATATCAAAAAACTAATGGACTTTAAAAGACATACAGATGAAAAGATCAACAAGAGCAAGCTTGGAGATATTGAAGAGAAAAAAGCAATGTAAATATGGACTATCGAGACGATGAAGAAGATATAATGTTAATGAAATCAAAAGGACGTGACATTATGAATTAACAAGATGAAGATTTCAAATTGAACATGGATGATGACTCAAAGCGACTCTGAGAACGTGCTACAAAGTTGTTTATCATGTGTTTTCTCTTTATTGAGTCACAGGATACTCGCATGAGTCACACGGTTTTTAAAATATTCAAAATCTCTAAGTATCTGATATGTCAGTTCTTAAGCCAGCTCATTTAAGCTTTGAGCCATCTTAAATGTCCTTGATTTTTCTCCTCGAGTCCCTGTCTTCTTGAGATGGATCATATTGCTTTTGAGCCGGCTCAACATTTGACTCAATTGTTGTTCAAGTCGTTGGGTGTATGAGACGTCTTCTATTCATTTCTTGAGCCAACTTAACACTTGACTCTTTTGATATGTTTAAGCTCCTGTGTGTATGAGACGGCTCATATCTTCTTGAGTCGGCTCAACATATGAACGTTTGAAATCCGTGAAATTATTCTTGGCATGTTTCTTTTCCGTTTTGTGGGATTCTTTCCCAACATCTTATATACTACATTGGTCGAATTTTATCAGTAACGATTTTGAGTAACTCTTGATATTATTATCATCTCTTAAGCTCTAAAATTTCATCATCATCAAAGTTTTCAAACCCTAGGATCATCACCAGGTTATTTTCTTTTGGGTTTTTCGAAAGCTTTCTTTCTAATTCTTGCAAAGGATTTTCTGAACTAGTTTTAATCGACTTTGCAAATTCTTGATCTCTCATTTTAAATTCTTTATAAACCATTTTGAGATCAAAATAGCTTTAAACTTGATTTTATCAAATACCCTAATTCTCCGGTTTTAAAATTGTGATTGACTGTTATACGAAATTAGAAGTTTGTTTGGGTTACTTTAATTGAAGGTGAGTTGTAAAGGTTTGATCTAAGCCTAATGAAAAGATTACCTGATGGAGGTTGTCCATCAGTGTTGAGTTATAAAAGTTTGATCTGAGCTTGCAGAAAAGATTACACAGTGGAGCTTTTCCATCAGTTGTAAACCAGATGGAAGTGGTCCATCAGCTGTAAAGATTTATTCACCTTAACAAGAGTTAAATAGTGGATGTTCATAGGGGGAGACCTAGGCGGAGAATTGATACTGCAGTATCAAACTTCGTTACCAAATGCCGGTGTCCTACTGAGTTTGCATTTTTGATCTCATTTTACATATATTGTTTGCGTAATTTATTATTTATATTATCTCTCAGCAACATTTATTAGTTTAAGCAATAAAGTTTTAATTGTTAGCTATTTCTCTTATTCACCCCACCCCCCCAGGACACTTTTCACATCTAATGGCCTAGATTACATCTAGGGAACCAAGTCCTAATAGGACTTGCTCTTTATTAATAGGCAAACCCCACCCCTGAACCGACTCCCTATAAGAGCCGACCCTAATATGGCTGACCCCTATTGGATATAGTGCCCTCAAGACAATTATTGTAATTTCAGGTAGGCAATTATGGTAATTAAGAGGGGATCTGTATGGGTAAAACATTCTTGCTCGAGATGATAATATGCTATCTGGTTCGTCTTTATCATTCATGTATATACATTTTATTTGCTATTACGTGTCGCTAATACATAATGATAAAGCCCATAGGATCCTTGCTTGTCTACTAGTATTATGATAGCGTCATACTTGTAGGAACTGGATAGTCCATAAGCACATCCTTAAATGTTTCTAGTCGTGGGAGTATCGAGATTAGGCATCGATATTCCGGAGTAGACTGGTGTATATGTTTCTAGACCCCGACAAGGTCTCACGGCCATTGGTGTGTGCAGCCTAAGATTGAATATAGGTGCTCAATGGAAGTGAGTACACTGAACGGACTCACCGAGAACTCCTAAATGGTATTATACCTATCGTCAGATAGTAGTTCTCTGGTGACATAAGTACAGGGTGGTCTTTGTACTTGAGATCGTCATTTGTCTCGTCTGAGTTCCCACTGTACTTAGATACTACCCTATCATGGCTCAAAAGAGTCGTGCAGGTTTTAGTTGGGTATAGTCCCGAGCTACATAAAGGCAGTGAGCGATCAGAATGGATTCGTCTCTCCTGATATAAGGAGTCGATGTCGCGCTGTCTTCGGTTGGCCATCACCATAAGTTCCTGGCCATGGCGGATGAGATTTACTGATAGGAGATCAGTAGTTTCTCGGTTGGTCTTGAGCCTGACACTGGCACGACTTATCGGGTTATTAGAGGTATGACGTTATCCACCCTCTAGACCCGGTATGCGATACTCTCAGATGAAGAGACCGGACTATACGGAGATTATCACTTACAGGCTCAGTAGGGTACGGACGGACTTGCTTTATAACCTCCCTTTTCGACATATACCTGGGTAGCCGTTACATACAGCTAGTGCTGCTAATGTGCTTATGCTTATGGATTTATCCAGTAACTCACTGTCAGTGTATTGTCGAGTTTTTAGAGTCCCACACAGAGGGTTTTCCTTGTTCAGGCGATATGATGTAGAGGTCGTATGTTGATACGTGCAGGGGTCCGATTAAATACGTGTACTAACTACATGGAGTTCAAATGGAAATTTGATAATACTATCTGGCTTAGAATTAAGACGGATTATTAAATCATGTATTGAATTAATAATATAAATATAAATATATATATATATATATATTCTAGTATTATGTTCACTATTCATTTTCTCACTCTTGGTTATTTGCATTTTTATACAGATACGTGTATATGTATACGATACATATACCGGATATTATGTATTTATACATAAATATTTCTAGAAGGATCACACCTCATTATTAGTTTTCTTTTTATTAAAAGAAAAGAATGAGCTGGAAGGTGGGGTGTAAAGGAGGGATGGCTTGAGAAGGATAGGCTCATTATTTTATAGGAAAATGATATGACATATTTTTTCAAGGATGGAAAATTATCCCTCTCACTTGCTCTTTCTATTATGGTAAATTCTCTGTCCTCTCATCTCTTCCTCCTTCATCTTGAGAATGAGCGCTCTTGATATTGGAAATGAGAGAAAAATGACAGTGAAAATTCTTACATCCTTCACACTCTATTCCTAACAAGTCTAGAGTGTTAGTTGCTTCCTCAAAGTTCACTTTGGAGTGAAGCTGGAGCTTGAATCGATTTCTCTCAAGTGGATCATCTTCAGTAAGGGCGATCGTCTCCCAAGCTCGTTCCCGACGGCCTACGGAGCTTGGAGGGGTCTTCCATGATTGGGTGGACACGCTACAAAGGTTGTATGTTTGCATCTGAGTAGTTAGATATCTTGTTTAGTTTGCTAGTTTAGTGTTTGAATCGATTTCTAGGTTGCGGTTTCTAGTTCTCGCATGAAAATTTTCGTTTAGTATTCTACCTATGTTTTTCGCTTCCGCTGCGCAAGCGCCAGGAACCCAGTAGTGGTATCAGAGCCAAACCAAATACTAGAACTAGATTTAGATGATGCGATAGTTTAGAGACCGAAATTTTATCCGTATTTTGTTTCGAAATGTCAAGTTTCTGTCCCTTTTAAAAATCTCACCTGAAATTTTTTTGGTATATTCCATTGGTCATTTTTTCAAAGTATAATGTAGTATGCAAAGCACGAGGCCATAACACATTGTTCTGTCCGACCTAGTCGGCCAAGAACATGTGTTCTTCCTCCTGCTTTGCACAGAAGCTTTACATGATGGAAACATGATTTTTAGACGATATATTTTTGCCCGGATTTGTAGTTGTGCAATCTTTGGTTTCGGGCAACACGGAAAATTTTCGGTTGAAACTATTGCATCGTTTATTATCCGTATTTGTGTATATGTGTTTTTAAATATCGTCTAATTGCTATATTTTTTATTATACATGGTTTTACATATGTTACTTGTGTTGTTGGTTTGTATATCATTGTGATGGTTTAGTCAGATTGTCATGATGGATAGCCCCTAGTGTAATGACGTATGTACAGTATTTATGTATTCATTTATTCGAGACGAGCGGCCGAATTATGGCCGTCATTGCCGATGTATGTATATTCTTTCATTAGGACATATCTAGGATGCGGGCGTTGTTTCCATTGTATGTTTTTCATTACTTGTAATAGGATGAACCCGCGGAGAAGTACTCAAGTCGCCTGGCTCTAGAGTGCGGTAGGTAGCCATCTCATGGAGTTGAGACCAGGCTACCTCACTCTATAATTGGTAGGTTGCTCGTCGCACTTGTAGAGGTTTTGGATAGACATGCGGAGGGGTACTCAAGTTACCGGATTCTAGAAAGCACCGGTTGGCACACTCATGATATTGAGGCCGAGTTGCCCCGTTTTTAGGATTGGCGGATGGCTTTTCTTGCTCGTAGGGGTTTTGGTTCGATGTTGTACGGGTTATCCACACGACTAGGGAATGTCGCGTTTCATTTACGGCTCAAATGAAACGCGGGGCTCCTAGTTTATCCGCTATTCCATATTGCTTGTTATTTACCGCATGCCTATGATTATTACCTGCATGCGATGATATGTGTGTGTGTGTGTGTGTGTGTGTACGTATGTATATATGTACGTATGTATATATATATATGATACTTCTATATGATTTGCATCCGCGCTAGCCCTACCTCCGCCCTACCATAAGTTAAGTAAACTTACGGTGAAGACCTAAGGCCCCGTGGAGAATGCAGATGGCATATAAAATCATGCTATTTTGGTTGTTTCTAGTGTGACTAGGAAATTAAATGATGGGGCCACATTATATATAATGCAAAGAAATAAACCCAAAATGATGTTGTAGGAACCAAATTTTCGAAAGAGTTTATAGCCGTATTCTTTTGCTTTGCATAGAGGTATTCGATTAGGAATATCCTGCACCTCATTCGATGAGGTAAGAGCCTTGATCCCTTTACGGGGAGTTCGCTCTTAAGCAAAAGTTTATGTTACTATAAACCACTCGATTTTCTTCAAAACCACTCATTTCAAAAACGGTGCCTAAACCACTCCTTTTCAAAACCACTAGCTTCCTTCAACGATCTCAAGTTCATTATGTTCAAGGTTTTCTTAAAACCAGTCATAGCCCTCTGTCATTTCTTACGAGTATTGCTTAATATCCGTGCTACATTTGTTGACCTCGTCAAGGCGTAGTGTATGGTAGCTAAGTGACTTTTTTTGTAGCATGTGATGTGATTGGTTAGGACAGTCGTACGACCTTATTAGCCTCGTCAAGGGTTATGCGTGTAGATCAAAATTAATCAAGATAATGATAGGTTGCACTTGACTGGCGACTTATGGTTTGTTGCTCTTGTCAAGGTCAAAAGTCGTTAGGAGTAAAAACCATATCGGGGGTTTCAAATATAAGGGAAACTTGCCAAGTATGCGCATACCTTCCATCAAGGTTATCACAGAATAATAGTTGGGTCCCGATTCTCACTGATGGGTAGGGGTTACTCTTGGAAGATTTACACTTCGCAACTAGCTAATCCAGTAGGTGTCTAGAAAGTGTTAACGGGGTTATACCTCTGTGGAAATGGGGTTATTAAATTGGGTCCATGCGAAAGCACGGGGGTCCTCCTCAGAGTACCAACACTAAATTGGCTGAATGGTTACCGAGCTTGTAAGGTGTACATGATCCTGACACTGCACGAAGAGGAGCAAGTCAACTTCAATCCCGACACCACAGATAGCGGAGCAAGTCTAATCAAGCACCGACCATACACGTCGCTAAAATGGCAGCACCGACTGTCCACGTCTCTAAAATGGCAACACCGACCATTCAAGTCGTAAAAATGGTATCACCGACCGTCCACGTCACAAAAATGGCAGCACCGACCGTCCATGTCGCAAAAAGGGCAGCACCGACCGTCCATGTCGCAAAAATGGCAGCACCGACCTTCCACGTCGCTAAAATGGAAGCACCGATCATCACTGACCATCCACGTCACTAAAATGGCAGCACCGACCATCACTAACCATCCACGTCGCTAAAATGGCAGCACCAACAGTCCACGTCGCAAAAAAGGCAGCACCAACCGTCCAAATCTCAAAAATGGAAGTACCGACCGACCATGTCGCAACCATGTCGCAAAAATGGTAGCATCGACCATCCACGTCGCAAAAATGGCAGCGCCGACCCTCCGCGGGTGACCAAACCAAATAAATCCCTATATAGAATAAGATCCATCAATTTCATGCACACAACCCATACACGCGGTGTGCATTTATTGATGGGGACACTTTGTTGGGGTCAAAAATTTCACCCCGGTTGATCAATTCAAAGTCAAAGTCAACCCTAAGCTAAGTGGGCCTAAACCCGAATCCAAATCCAAGGATGTAGGCCCATGCCCAAGTCGAGCCCAAGTATAAAGAGGCCGGCCCCCCATGCCAAAGGAATAATTGTTAAAGAATAAATAGGCTTAATATAATTTCCAAGAATAAATGTAATAAAATGGGCAAAAAACCAAAATTATGTAAAAACCCAAGGCTTATGTGCAAAACAAAGAAAGCACATGGTATGGAAAAGGCACATGTGCCATTTTGAAAAGCCCAAGGGGTCATATGTAAAATGTAAAGCCTATATAAGGCATCATGATGAATGATAACAAAAAAATTCTTCCAATATCAATCTAGAGTTACGTACATCCTTCTCTTTTCTCAAGATTTTAAACCTTCTTCTCTTTTTTGAATTAAATCAAGAGTTTAACTCTTATTTTCTTAAAAAGAAATAGTTTTTCACCATAAAACCCTTGAAGGGGAGTTCAAATATCCCATCAAATCTCTAAAATGAGAGATTTTTAAATCCCACCACCTTCTTTCTCCAAGATCCAACCAATAGAGAGGAGGAAGAAGGAGATCCATTTCCAAAAATCCCATTTTGGGAAGATCCAAGGCTTAAGAGAGTATCCAGGGCTCAAGGGAGAAGAAAGGTGTTCCCTTTCATTATTTCCGAAAATCTTTGAGGAATTCAACCCCAACATCCAAATTCTCAAAGGAGTTTAACCTCAAAATCCAGATCTTTTTGGAGTTTAACTCAAAATAAAAATCATTTTTCTTCTAGGAGTTTAACTCCAAAGTCTCTCAGGAGTTCAACTCACAGTTCAGGGGTTAAGCCCTTTTTTTCTCGCTGGAGCCCAATGGCCGAGTGCCAAGCACGTGACCCGCTGGCATCCAGCGCCCACGTGCAGGGCGCGTGACCGCTGGCGTCCAGCGCCCACGTGCAGGGAGCGTGACCCGCTGGTGCCCAGCGTCCACGTGCCATCTCACGCGTCCTTAGGACGCTTCTCACCCATCCTTTTCTTATACGTTCTACACTCAAAACACATCATCCGTTAGAAAAAATTTCTAACGAGACGCTGCCCTGCACCTCGCAAGGGGGCTGCTTTCCCACTTGACCCTCGAAAGCTATCCGGGTAACGGGACCCCCGTAAACTCTGCGAGTCCCCCGATACGTCCAAGACCCCTTCAAAACATAACACACACACACTGCATATTGAGTTCTCATGACTAATTTGACCTGTCAATCAGAGGTTCTCTCGCTCCAAAGGCGAGGGGTAATTAATGGCAACTTAGTCCGTAGCTGCCAGAGATTCGGATCCCTACAATCAATAAACCCCAGCCTGCCCTAGGCAGGGGGAATCTATATACACCTGACAAACACGCGTATTCCTATCTCAATAGGGTGACAAAAAACACTCTACACATGCCCGGTGGGACCTTCTCTCTCCTTCCATATTTCGGGTCAAGTATTCATGTAAGCTCAAGTAATCTATATTGATTGTTTGTACTGAAATTATATTCCTTTATGCAAATTAACAACTTTCGATCTCAATTTTTTGACGCAACAAAGATGACTCTAAGGACAAACTCAGCTCTCAACACAGCTCCCATCTCCTACACAATGAAGATGGATGCCAGGACGATCCTCCTGTCCAGTCTCGTGCGACAGTGGGAGGAGCCACTGCTACCATTCGGTTCTATTATGTTCGTGCCGGCTAACGCCATCTCGACTCCTCAGGCCACGGTATCAGATAACCCAGCCTCGAAAGGTAGGAGGCCGAATGTGGTGATCTCAAGGGCACCACAGCCTAAAGCGCAGGTCGGTGTTTGAATGGCTTTCCATAGCTCCAGTCGAGGGCAAAGCCGTCGGAACGAAAGAAGTCGCCAAACGTCATGGGCAAGCCAAGCGATGCCTTCGACGAGTGTGCAACCGGATGTCTTTTCAAGGCTCTCTACTGGCTGACCCATGGTGGTTTCCCGAAGAGCAGAAGCCCACCAGGCACTTAAAACAGAAAAGCTAAGGCAAAAGCGGCTCAGGTATAGGGCCAACAAAAGGGCGCGGACTCCGGCCAAGCTGGATTTTGTGAAGTTCCAAGAGCCAAGTTACCCCGCAAAGAAGACCGTCTCGGCCATAAAAATCCGCGACTCTTTTGAACCACTGAGATGGGTCGAAAGAAACTCTATGACTGCGAAGATCAAAAGGACGGCAATTCGTACATCGTAGCAAAGGGACGTATCCAAACCCCAACGTAGAAAACTCGAAACCGTCTCTTCAAGAGTTTACCAGGAATTCCGTGTAATGCGAAAGCAGCGGGTCAAGGCCCGAAAAGAAGTGCCAATGCCGCTCGATAACCCTGTCAGGCCAACCGTCTTCAGTCGATTGTCATTTCCCGAAGTGAAAGCGCCATGATAGCGGTTTGCAAAACCAGCCATCGGAAGCAAAAAGATGGCCATCTATGTTATCCACACAGTCTTCATGGCGAGTGTTCCACTAATATTTAAAAATAATAAAAGAGCTAAGCTCTGTTAAATTATAATGAGGCAGCGCCTTACGTGCTCCAGCGCCAATCTTATAGGATTAAATTCTATGGTGGCGCCGCACGTGAAGCTCAGGTGAGCGCCAATGTGCAAAGCACATGAGCACCTATCATGTATAAAAATTAAAATCTTAAGTGGCGCCCACATGCATGATACGTGAACGCCGGCACCCAAGTTAAAATCAGTAGAATTAAAATCTATATGGGGATATTTTCCTAAAAAACTGGGATACTCTCTGTTAAACAAAGTCGTTGGATCAAAAATCCAATGGAGATGATAAATCAACAAAATATAGAATTAAATTCTAGTAGGAGAAAATATCTCCCAAATCTTTCTAAGTGCGAAAGACACTCTTAGTTGGATCAAAAATCCAATGATAGAATAAAATTTTATTTTGGGAATATATTTCCCCAATATTTACAAACAAAAAAGATCGCTCTCTGTAAAACAGAGAGCTCTTGAATTAAAAAATCCAATGGTGATTAAAAATCATCATTTAACAGAATAAATTATGTATGTGGGAAAATATTTCCCCAATCTTGTTCAAAAAACAAGAAAATATATTCTATAAAACAGAAATTCTTGGATCAAAGATCCAACGGTGGGTAAAATTCTCCAAACAAATTTTGAGACCAATTAAATCAATTGGAATCTCTCAATGAAAGATTTTCTCAAAACTAATTAACAATTTGCTTCCACTATATAAGGACCCGAGAATTCAAGTCTCATATAGAGGGAACCCCCTATAAGCTTCTGCAAAAGATACAGAAGGCTCTCAAAAACGTCATAGAATTTAATTCTCAATAAAGATGAAGATCTTTTTCCTCTCAAACCCTAGGTAAAGAAACCACAGAGATCAAAACATCTTCTTTATCTATCATAGCATATCTAAGAGTTTAACCCTTTTCAAGAACTTAGTTCTTTCTCTGGATCTGAGTTCCACAAGACAAATCTCGCACAAGTTGAGAATATAATTCTCATCAGGAAGATCTTGTTCTTAAGAATCAAAACATTCAGAAAAGAAATAGGAAAAAGGAAAAGAGCTTATACTATAGAAATTCAATTACCCTAAAATTAGGGTTTAACCCTAAAAGAAACATAGTTCTTATAAAAAAACATAAGAACTTAGTTTTTAAAGAAAACTTGATCCTAGATCTTCAAAAAAAAGATCTTGGTGAGCATTAGTGGTTAAAATGCCATTAACAGAGATTCAATTTCTGAAAAAAGAAAAAAACTTAGCGTCTCACGTGCTTCCCATGTGGGCGCCCCCAACAGCGCCCGGCGCTTCACGTGAAAACATGCGGGTGCCCAAAGCAGAAGGTTGGTGCCTCATGTGAATTACACACGAGCGCTGAATAAAAAGTGCTTAGCACTTTATATACAGCCAAAACGGCTACGTGCTTAGCACTGATTGGACAGCACCCAACGTCTCACGTGAAAAACAGGCAGGCGCCCAAAGCAGAAGGTCAGCGCCTCACGTGAAATACACAGGAGCGCTGAATAAAAAGTGCTTAGCACTTCATATACAACCAAAACGGCTAAGTCCTTAGCACTAATTGGGCAGCGCCCAGCACCTCACATGAAAAATGCGCGGGCGCCCAAAGCAGAAGGTCAACGCCTTACGTGAAATATGTAGGGATGCTAGGCACACGCACAAGGGTCTACGAGGTATCAACCATGCCCGATTAAAAATTTAGCCGTGCCGAACAACCCAAAGCCGGACCTTTAAATTAGAGATTAGGCGAAAACAAGCATGTTAAACACTTTAACACTAAGTGAGAGGGATTACAACCTTTGTAGATCCGGTCCTTCACTTCTTAAGCTCCGTGTTGAGGTCCCTTCGCTGCGATCATCGTGTTCCGGACTCTCGAGAGGCTCCACGAAGAGAAAGATGCAGTCTTGCTTCCGATCTTCGATAACAAAGATGATCTACCTTGAAGTTTCATTAACACAAGCTAACACTCACTAAATGAAGTGAACACCCTCATCTAAATGGCAAGGATAGATGAGGATGATGAAGTAGCATTTTTAGCTCTCATTTATAATCTTTTTCTCACACATAATCATCACTTAGAAAAACTAGTAAGCTTTTTCCATCAAAAGAAGAAGAAAGAAGAAGAAGAATAAATCATGAATCCTTTTGTGATGAATAATGCAAAGTAATCATAAGGTTAGAAATGCAACCATGGTTCAAGTAACCATTGTAGAGAATTAACCAAGGTTAAAGGGTGTGGTTGGGTTAAGGAAATATCATGCAAAAATATCTGAACAAATATCTTTGCACAAAACAAAAAAAAAGCTTCTAGAAACTTCTAGAAGAGCTTAACCCTAATCAAACCCTAACCATGTTTAATCTTCACTAAACATGTTGCATTAATAACCATATCATGTTACAATATTATATATCACATATATAATATTTATTGTAACAAAATAAAATAATACAATTAACATATATCGCATATATATCAATGTATTACCCGAGTGAGAAAAAAATCTTTTAGTGAGCTAATATTAGTTAATGTAATTTAATATATCATATATATATTATTATACATTAAATTATCGAATCAACACTTGATCCAACAATCCGGCTATATCGCATATAAACGACTAATATCTCATTTACCGATTCATCGAATCAACACTTGATCCGATGACCCGGCTGATATCAAATATCGTGAGAATAGAATACGGTATCACATATCGCATTATCCTCGGTCTTGCACATATCACATATGTGCCCCTAATCCGTTTTTCCTGAGCCAAGAAACCTCTGTGTAGGACTCTAAAGAATCGTCAATACGCCGGCAGTAGGTGATGATCATATCAAACACCCACAAGCTGCAAGCGGTCAGCTAAACGTAATAGCCACCCATGTATTGAGCGCTCAGAAGATCAACAAGCAAGCCTGTACATTCTCCTATGAATCCAATCAGTAACACTCCCGTACAGTCCGGTCTCGTCGTCTGATATGTTGCATATCTCGCCTAGGGGTGGTAAACATCAGACCCCAGTAGCTCGATAAGTCGTGTCGATATAAGATCTATAACAGTTCGAGAAAATACTGATAACACTTACTAGTAAACCTCAGCAACCCTGGCCAGGGATTTCTAGTTATAGCCAATCGAACACAGCACAACATCAACTCCCTATACCGGGAGAGACGAATCCCCTCCTATCGCTCATTGCCTCCATGTGATTCGGGACTGTACCCAAAAGCCACCTTTTTGCATTCCCTCTTGGACGTGGTATGATGGAAATCAAAGCACAGTGGGAATCACACAAGACTCTATGACGATCTCAGGTTAACAGACTACTCTGTACCAGTGTCACCGGAGAACTGCCGTCTGACGTGAGGTATAATACCATCTGGGAGTTCTCGACGAGTCCGTCCAGTGTACCCAGTCTCCACTGAGCACCCGTACACCATTCTTGATGTCAAACACCGATGGATATGGGATCATCCATCGCTCATCATATGGGTCAAGATGCGTATACGCTAGTCTACTCTGGTATATCAATGCCCTGTCTCGATACACCCTTGACTAGGAACAGTTATAGGATATACTCGTCGACTACCATGGCCCCACGAGTATGATCTTATCATAGTCCCAGTAGTCGAGTACATATCCTAAGGGCTTTATCAACATGTAACATAGAGACAATCAGAGTAAATGTTAAGATAAAGTACAACCAGATAGCGTACTATCATGTCGAGCAAGAAAGTCCTCCCTATATATGTCCAAGCATCCATTACAATATACATCATATGTACAGTAATAGCCTCTATGGCATACATATAACTAACAAAATACACGCCAGCGCTGAATAAAATGGGCTTAGCATTTCATATACGGCCAAAACGGCTAAGTGCTTAGCACTGATTGGGCAGTGCCTCACATGAAAAAACGCGGGCGCCCAAAGAAAAAGGTCAGCGCCTCACGTGAAATACACACGGGTGCTAAATAAAAAGTGCTTAGCACTTCATATACAGCCAAAACGGCTAAGTTAGCACTGATTGGGCAGCTTCCAGCGCCTCACGTGAAAAACACACGGGTGCTCAAAACAGAAGGCCAGTGCCTCACGTGAAATACACGCGGGCGCTGAGTAAAAAGTGGTTAGCACTTCATATACAGCTAAAACAGCTAAGTGTTTAGCACTGATTGGGCAGCGCCCAGCGCCTTACATGAAACACATGTGTGCGCTCAACAAAATAAATGGGATAGCGCCGCACGTGCTCCTTACATGGACGCCATATAAAAAGTGTTTAGCGCTATATATATTCAGTCAAAATAACTGAGTGCTTTGGACTGATTGGGCAACGCCTATAACTGAAGGCTTCACATGATACCCATGTGAGCGCCGGAGCTTCAAACAAGTCCTTAGTACTTTTGCATAAAAAAAGGGGCTGAACAAACAAAGCCCAAATAAGTGCTTAACACTTTTGAACAAAAAAAGAAGACTGGGCAGACTAAGCCCAAATTGGCTAAGTCTCTTGCAGCTGAGTCCAAATGCTCTGTTGTTGGATTTTAATAAAATTTAATGATCCTGAAAATATTGCTAAGTTGAATTAAGTCTCAAATAAATCTAACGTCTCCTTAGTTAAAATAAATTGAGCCCAAATGCCCATATGTTTAAGTTGATCTTAATTCAAACTAAATTAACGGTCCTTAAACCAAACAAAATATTTTTAAACTAAAGGGAAATATAACTTAAGTTCAAAATCCCAAATCTAAAATATACGGATTTGAACTAATCCGCTCCCTACGGGAAACAACATAAACTCGTCTCCGTATACAATCCACGGGAAATCTTAACAAACAAAATAACACACGGCATGAAGTGAACTGCTGGAGAAGGAGAAAGTGGTTATCGCAACGCGATAACGTAATTAACTGCAAGAGCTTGCACCTGCAGAGAAGAGCGTTCCCATAATAAAAAAAACCCTCCTAGATGAGGGGAAATCTGATATAATCTGCTACAACGGTCACATTTGTCCAAACCTTTAATATATGGTGTCATAAATCAACTTAGTATCTTCGGAGAGGTGAATGGAGAAGTCCAAATAGCATCTGCCCCCAAATTCAGTCCAGACATCCCAACGTCTTGGTCCGGTCTTTCGGCGGTAAACAGATTCTGGCACGTCCGGTGGGACCTTTTCCCCTTCCCACTTCACACTTCGTGTGTCCTATTTCGTGAACAAAATAGCGGTTCGCTATGGTTGCCCTCGGATTAGAGATACTAAAACTTGGTGTCTTGCTCCTATGCAGAAAAGCAATGGCTTCTTAATGCACTGCATGCAACAGCAACTCTCGCTCCATCCCAACTGGAGGAGTGACCTATGGGCCCAACACGGCCTTTATTTTCTCAATGCCAGTGGGGAAAGTCACACAAGCCACTATTGAATTGTTCTTTGGGACCATTCTCCTACCTGTGAGTTTCGGTGCCTCAACGCCGCAAGAGAAAGCTCCTAAAAGATCGTTCTTCGATCGACTGGCAACCACAACGGCCCCTCTAAACGGGTCATCCAAATCTGGAGTCTCGGTCTTCAAAAAGCTAAGCAAAATCACAGACGGGCCCGCAAAGAAGTTCGTGATACCTGAAGGGGCGACCCCAAAATGGACAGCCCTCCCAAATCCTCCTACAGGCGAGGCCGTCAAAAGTGCTTCCCCCATCAGAAAGTCGGTCTTCGAAAGATTAGGCCCTCCTCAAATTTTAATAAGGATGTCGGTCTTCAACAGGCTGACACCAATTGCACCTCCTCAGCAAAACCAGGAGTGGATGAAGCCACTTTCAAAACTAATGCGGTCCTTTCAAAAAGGCACGCTCGACGTCGCTACTGGCGCCGAGTGAGAGAAGCTGGGGGCAACTCCTCCTTTAGACTCACCCCACTGGCTCCAATGATGGAGGTTAACGCTGCTGTTCCAACTAGGAATAGTTTTGAACCATTTAGGAGAGTGCGCAAAAACTCCCCAACGACGGTGCTAAAGAAATCACCTCCACCTACAAAAGATATAGTGCAGGCAAAGCCGGAGCGGCCTCATCAGTGGTTCTCCTCGAAAATTCATAGGGTCTGGTGGAAAGTCTAAAGACTCTGTGATTGACAAAGATTACTCTCGTCAACCTGAGAAATCCAAGGGCCGACAAGAAAAAGATCAATCCTCCACCATGCGACGGGGGCCTTCTCCTAAAGAGGTGCCTATCACAATGTCTCCTTCAACTCCAATCTCTCATAAAAGAACGAGGCTGGAGAAAACTCTATCGCCCGCAGCAAACTCCAAAGGCTATAGACATAAATGCCCCAAGGCCAGGGGCATAACAATACATACGGTCTACATGGCTTCGGGAAAAGAAGAAAGCCATGCTTCGGTGAGTCACCGACCGCAAACTCAGTCACTGACTAAGGCTCAAGAGCAACAACAAAAGCTCCAGGAAATGCTGACCAAAATGGCAGCACTTACCGGACAGAAAGAAATTCCGGACAAAGAACCTAAACAACGCCAAGAGCAGGAGACCGATACAGAGTTTCTGCGAAGGGTACTCGAGAGAAAGGACAAGGAAGACGCTGAGCAAGCTGCTAACATAAAGCAGATGGCTCTCTTATTCCAAGGTATGGTTGGAATGATGATCCAACCAGAACCCCCGGCTGAAGATCCACCAATAATCGTCGAGGATGACAGAGGGGAAACATCAAACCTTCCTCCGGCCTTATCATCGGCTAAGGAAGAAACAATCTCCAAGGCCGCCCTTGATGATTACATTGCTCAACAAATAAGAGTTCACTAAGCTAATGAAACCGCTGGACAAATTGTCGGAACCGGGCGACCATATCCAGGCTGGTATGATCAAATCAAATACCCGCCGGGATATACGATCCCTAAGTTACATGTATACAAAAGAACATGCAACCCTCATCAACATGTCGCGCAATTCAGAGCTCTATGCGGCAACACCGGAGGCGACGACAAACTGTTGCTTCACCAGTTCGTCGGAGCTTGTCAGAAACAGCCTTCGAATGGTACTCGGAGCTCCTAAATGACTCCGTGAAAACATTCGCAGAAATGGAGCTTCTGTTCACACAGTGTTTCGCTAGCGCGAGCGAACGCACCCCGATCACGGCATTAATTAATGCCAGGGTAAAGCCGGGAGAAACATGGGTCCAATACACGATCAGGTAGCGGAACCTTTGGTCTAAGTGCGAACAAACCATTGAAGAATCCCCTGCCGTGGGCATGTTCATTGAGACCCTTGATCCTCAAACGACTGTGTCCTAGTTCATGACATTCTTCAAAGCAACAACCTTTTAGGCTCTGATAGATAAACTGGCTCAAATGGACCATATGGGCCATGGGCCTTCCTCCTCAAATAAGGACCCTCGAAATGCCAAGGGTAAAGGGAAATCATTCTTCGTTGCTAACACGCAACAACAGCCGAGTGGCCCAAAACCCGCTGCTCTCCAAAACAACACGCGCCTGAGCCTGTCCTTGAAAGAAAGGCTAGGACGTGCTTATTCGTTTCCCTATGACAAGACAAGAAAACTGTTTGATTTGGCAATGCATAATAACTCATCACATTGCCAGACCCGCGGCGTCCATTGCATCCGGCGACGTCAACAACCATAATTACTACTTCTATCACAGAATGGTGAGCCACTCAATTGAAGATTGCTACGTCTTCAAAAACTGGGTCGAAAACCAGTATCAACAGGGAAAATTCGCGCTGTATGATAACTGGAGGGTAAATCTGCCCCAGAAGCACGCTCCAAAAAAGGTGGATGAACAGGGGGTATCGTGCTCACTCATGGAAGAAACTCCATAGGAATTCGTTCTTTCAGCAAAAACCAAAAGAATGTTGAAGGATCTACAAGCATGTCCGGCGGTCAGGTGGAAAAGCTCACTTGAACCCGAAATCGTCGAAGGGATGCTAAAACCTCGTCCCGCACCGAAAATTGTTGACAAAGGGAAAAACCCCCCAAGTCAATCCTTCGAAATCTTCGAAGAAAAAGAAGAAGACCAAGAAGCTTGTGCGGCCTGCCGAGTATGACGACAAGCGCACAGATCTACAAAAATACATCGACGCACTAGAGGAGTACAACCAAAATACACGGACACCGGTCACCCTGGAAAAGTTCCTCAAGTATATTCTTGAAAACGAAGATAATGACAACGATGAGGACAATGACTCATCAGAAGATATCGAAGACCGTGTAGCAAGTTGCCACATGGTCTCCCATTCGTCGTTAAATGACGAAGAAGCTCCCTCAGTGTCAGAAAACAACACAGAGGAACTGAGGGCAGAGTCGGCGCTAAAATCCCGGGAATTGCCAGAAGACCCGATCGAGAGGCTGTTAAATGAAGCCTTTCAAAAAAGCAAAGTTGACTGAGAACGCGAGACAACCATATATGAAAGGGCTAAGCGTCAGCGTCAAGATAAAGAAGCTGCGGCGTGGACGAGTCGTAAAGTACTCCCACCAAACCAAAGCACGCCTTCTACAAATAAGAGCAGGATCAAAATAGAGAAGCGGTTCGCCAAAGCCCTGTCAATGGGGACGAAGGCTGCTACCTCTCATAAGGAACACTCCCGGGGTCATATGCCTAGATGGAGAAGAATCACATCCAGACTACTACCTATATCATCGGAGGGTCACCCACCCCACCGAGGAATGCAGTGCCGTCAAGAAGTGGTAGTAAGGATACGTTGCCCATCAAAAACACTTCAAGAGGATGAAACGCGAAGTTCATTCTCGTCGACATCAAAATCTTCGGACTAACGGGAATGAAGAAACAACTGGAAACTATTATATGGTTGGTACCAGTTCAGAAGGGGAAAAACCCTAAGTTCTTACCTTCAGGAGCTATTCTGAGGACCAACTACCCCTCAGTCCTCTCTTCGAAGACTTCACCTCAGGAAAAGAAGAGAAAGAGAAGAAATGTGAAAACATTCAGCTGCGTAACCGTACGCTGCCTGAGAAGAATCTCCGACTTACCAACAAAGGTTCAAATAAAAAAGACAAAGGGAAGGGGAAAATCCCTAAAGAAATCACCCTTGATGAAACAGCAGTCAAAGAGCTCACTGCAAAGGACCCGGCTAAGAAAAATAAGGTGGATTATAATGTCCTAACACATCTGAGGAAAATACCCTCGCAACTAAGCATATTATATGCTTTCTTCCTCTCCAAAGAGGAACAAGATTCTCCGATTAATGCATTACAAAAACTCGATCAGTTCCAAGCTGTAACATTTCAGAAAAATAAAATATTTATTTTTGGGAATTTATATTTAAATAATAAATATTATGAATATTTTAATAATGCGGTATATTTATATACCGATAAATTGGGAAATATTTGGAAATTATGTTAATTATTGAATTTGAAAGAAATTATAAGAATGGAGCATTCATAGATTTTATATAATTAATTATATTCCATTTTTATGTTAATCGCGATTAAATATCGCTAATCGTACATTAAGCTTGATTTGTGCACATGACATGCACCATGTCATATTTCACATTTCTACATTTTTTCTACCATAGCTTCTCTTTATTTTTCATTTGGTTTGGTTTTAAATGAGAAGAGAGAAGAAAAGAAAAGAGAAGAAAGAAAAGAAAAGAAAAAGAAAAGGGAATAAAGAATTGGGTATGTGCATGAGAGAGAAAAGAGAGAGAGAGGTCAGGGGTCATTTGACCAAAGCCTTCATTGTTTTCACTTCATTTCCTTCACCATTTTCTTCTCCTTCTTCATCCTTGGCTGCCCTCTTCCCTCCACCATCTCAACACCTCAAAACACACCCAAAAACACATCAAAGTTCATCCCCACTTCATTGAAAACATGCACAAGCTCACTACAAACACTTTGGACCAAGAAAAATTTGATTGTGAAGACTTGGGGCAACTCAAGAAAATTCTTGAGTTGCCAAATGCGATAATTCCTTCACACTTATTATTGTATTTGATTCACTTTAGCATCCATATTAGTTTAGAATTGTATAAGTGTTGTTTAGTGAACTTTGAAAATTCCAAGTTGAGCATTAGCGTTTGATTTGAATCCAAAGATGCAATTGAAGCTTTATAGTGACCTACAACCCCTGTAGTGATTGTATTTTGGACTAAAACAGAGACTAGAACCCCATAACCCAAACTTAGAAACCCCGGTATCGGATTTGTGTTGGATTTGTGATGGTATATTGACATCTACTATAACCCGGTTGACCTGAAAATTATTAAGCGAACACAGAGAGTCGTGCAGGCAACCTAGATGATAACCCCATGACCCAAGACCCCAACTCCACCTTCTGGATGCAATTAAATCCATTCTGGCCGCAATTTGCGGCCAGAGCAGGGAATTGTGGGCTCGTTCTTGGTCCAGGGCTTTATCTCCAGTAAACTAGACCCTCCACATATGCAAAATTGGCTAATTTCACCAAGGGTAAAATCTGAAAGTATTTTGCAAAGTTTCTGATTTCGTATTGCGGCTTTTAATGAATTGGGATTTGGTATTTGATATTGTGTTCCGTCGTCTGATGTTTGTACGTCAGCGACGGGGATTGTTTGGTAGTTTTGTAGGCGTAGGCTATAGCTTCTAACCTATAAGCGATTCGCGTGCCGTTTTGGTTTCGTGCATGATTTCTGTTTACGATGTTATATGACGCATTGGAAATTGTAGGTACCCCCACGTGGACTTCGAGACGACGAGGAGAGCGTGGCGACATCGACTTCGGCAAGCAAGGATCAAGGTGAGTAGATATATATCTACGGGGAAAGTCGGGTGGATGGCGTATAGCACCCCTGCAGTTCGTAGTGTAGTATATGATATGTATATTATATATACTTATATGTGCATTGTGAGACTAATTAATTATCAAGATAGGTTTTAGATGTTCATGGGTTAGTTTTAGTGTAACTAGAAGTAACTTAGTTTAGCTTCTTAGTCGCGAAACCCTAAAGTAAAGTTTTACACACACGCACACACACACACGCACATTTGTTTACTTGTGCGTATATATATATACGCACACACACACACACACACATATATATATGTATGTGAGTATGTGTTATACACACACACACACACACATATACATATACATATAAATGGATAATGAGGATTGTATGTGATACTTGGAGATGAGTCGGTGTGATTGGACATAATGCTGTGAGATCGGTGATGTGATTTGGTTCGTATTATGAAATACGACATGATATTATAGCGGATCTTTAGGCGATGTGTTTTCATACACACGCATATATATATGTTGATGGTATCAGTATGTACTAGACTTTAGATCAGTACCCCCAGGTCATGATATGTGATGATGATACCATATGGATGTTGTGTTAAATGTGATAGTTGACCCATACCCTGATTTGGAATGCCGTACGATAGATTTACCGTACGAGATATAATTATGATGATAGATCCGCACTCTTGACTCGAGAATATCATATTATATATATATATATATATATTGTATCGTATGTGATACTATTGAGGCGGGATCACCGACTACTAGATATATATATCGACTCAGACTTATGTGGTTTTCCTTACCCTTTCGACTAGACTGTTAGTTTAGTCCTGTAGTTTACTTAGTAGATATTAGACTAGACTCGAGTCATACTTATTTCAAAACCTAACGAATCGTGAGTATTTTAAAGACAAGCTAAGGGATACTACGGATATTTCAAAGGACGTACTTTTTCTTAAAAACACCGCAGCCCCTATTTTCTAAATATCACGATTCGTGTTATTTCAAATACCAAAACTGTATGACTCATATTTACTATGTACATTCCTTATTGTTGCATTTACTATTCATTTGCCATATATTCCTGCTGTTCGTATCGCATTGCATGCTTATATGTGTTTCGTTAGTTATATATGAAACCTGTTGTCAGGACACCAACACCATTACCGATGATGCGTATGCTCCACATACACCTGCTTGCCGGCTCACACACATCATCATCGGTAATTACCATGCCACGTACACTTTAGAGAACATTACTTTACTGATATCGCTTGTTAGCTGATAGTTTCGATATGTCATTACTGTGTTAGTTTAGATATTGCATTTATTATTGTGATATTTTATGCATTCATATATTCATTTGTCATGAAATATTAGGAAGTTTATTGTCGGTAATTCATTGTTTATTTACTCTTGAGATTGGGATTTCGGATTTCCATGAGATTTCTGGATTTGAGAACCGTGGTTATTTCAAAAGAAAGTATGTACTGTTTTAAAAACCCGGTTTCTCTTGATATGATATTTCAGTGAGTGCACCATGTGTTTTCTCGGTTCTGAGATTGGCATGTGTAACCCGATTCGAGGAGCGGCGGGCACCGTCTGCGGGTACATGGTGAACCCGGTGAGGTACCCCGGGGCAAGAAGACTCATATTGTTAGACAGTGAGCCTGGTAGGGGAGCACTACCTACCGGTGATAGTATTTGGACTCAGCGGTTGTCCGGAGGATACCGACCGGAGTTATGAGATGGATATGGGCCGACCCATTCTGCCGGAGCCCGCGGGCCGATCCCGCAGGCGGAGTCGAGATATGAGGATTTACGTGTCGATGTTGGACACAGGTTTCATGATGTTTCGAGTTTCGATACTGGACACTCAGGTTCCATAATGTTGATGTGTCGCGAGGGACTCACGTTGATTTATATCCTCATACTTTCATGCATATGCTTTTATGATATTTACATGCATGATGTTGTTGTGTCATTGGTTGACACGTGGATGAGATCCACATGCATACTGGCATTGATTACATGGTTGGATGATATCCACATACTTATAGACTTGAGTATATAGTTGGCACATATACTGATACGGTCGCCCTAGATATCATAGTATTACCTTCATGATATAGTTGACTTAGGAACCGTTGTTTATTCAATTTCTGCTCAGTGATGTTTTCTACTCACCAGTTGGCAACTCACCCCCGTTGTGCCACAGTTTCTTGCAGGTTTTGCTGCACAGGTTTTCTTGGCGGCTTTGCTGGCACACTGCTTCTTTCCGGGTGATTGCATTGGTAGGTTGATTCACTTGCATCATGACCACCATTGTACTTTATTTTTATTCAGTTGTATCTAGTAAACTCCATCAACCAGACATGTATATTTTATAGACTTAGAAAACCGGTTGTTATTCTTTCGACCTTAGAGTCGCGCGTTGTATTATTATGGGTTTTCTTGATGATATTGAGTTTCCTTTTGAGTTTTGATCATCGCCCTTCGACGTTGTATATTACATTGCTTGCATGGTTGTGACCGCCAATTGGCGAAGAGCTAGCTCCCACTTAGGGATCCTTTTATTCATTAAGCATATTATTTATGTTTGTACCCATTTAGGGAAAGTATTTACAAAGAAAACTCTGCCGAAATTTTCAGAAAATACTTGATGTTTTAAAAATGTATGCTGCGGCTTATTTTGTTAAACCACTTGCTTTAAAAACTAAACTTTTCCTTCTCTCTCCTTTCAAATGGTTTAGATTTCTGGGATTTTTGGCTTACTTGAATTAGATGGGGTCCTATAGATTTCATATGATTCAAGTGCCAGTCACGTGCCATTTCGGGTCGTGACAAAGTTGGTATCAAACCGCTAGGTTAACCTTGGTTCAAGTCTATGTTTGACTATGCGGAGTCTAGGGCGTTTATATATATTCGGAATATAGGCTTGATCTTACGGAACTTAGACTTAGTCGAGGGGGTATTAGACCCGAACTTTCGTCGCATAGGTTGATCTTGGTTGATAGAGTAGGTGACTTAAGTAGAGTGACGTACCGTGTGTATGTTCCGCGGCATACTTACGATACGCTACTCCGCTTAAGAAGCCTAAGGATGTACATTTCCTTGCACAGCGTTATATTCATTCCTATGATCTATCCTCATCGATATCGGTTTATGGTTTTGCTGCCACGATTACACGGGCAGAGAGAGCTGCGGCTAGAGTTGCATCAGCACGAGCTCGTCACGAACGAGGACTGACCAGGGCGTGATTCCAGGGACACATGATTGTATAGATGTATCATCCTATTGTGTTTTCATGCCATGAGCGTTTGATGAATCGCTTTTGCAAAATTTCTCACATGTGCAGATCAGCACCAGAGGATTGAGCCGCTGCTAGAGGCCGGGCAGAGTATGATGACCTTCAATGCACCGATTATTCTTGATGATTGAGGCACTGTTCAGCGTGCGGATGAATTATTCAGTTGTTATTGCGACTGAAGAGATGTCGCCCAGATGTTTGAAGCTAACGCCACACGAGTTGTACTTAGAGATATGATATAAGATCGCTAGTCACCCAAGGAGGAATGACTAGGACAAGTGATTCGTTGCCTACCCCGATGCGAGGTCATCAGATTGATTGATTCTGTCTTGAGACGACTTCACACAGGTACATTGGGAGACGAAGGAAAATGATCGAATGTCAGAAACCCATTTTCCAAGTTTAAAGTATTCAGAAAAACATGCAAGTAATTCCATGGACCCTCTAGAAGAATGAAACCCTAACTCGATATAATGACCATGAGAACGCTTTGAAACCTTAGGGTTTGTAGCAGTTTCGCGGTGCCATTAATGAGGCTTGGGTTCGCCCTTCTATGGCTAGTCTATGGGTACTGTGGCATGTACTGGAATACTATTAAACTGTACTCAAGATATTGAGCTCTTGGGGATTATGGAACTTTGATTAATCGATCGAAAGGTTCGACGTCATTCGGATAGCATGTGATGGGATATATTGCTTGGGAGACTCCAGATACGAGTATAGCTGTTGGAGAGCAGTCCATGCAGCCACGAAGAGACGAGTCCGAATCAGTCGACATTATAGAAAAGTGGAGTAAGAGGTTCATATGAGATCTTGATGAGATGACGTTCCACTCCACTGACATCAGAGATGTGATACGCATGCAGAGGCGTTGAATATGGATATATTTTCCAGAAGGAGTCGCGTTGAGTATGCAGCCGTTCTGGAACAAGAATCAGATTTAGTAAAGGATGATGACTTCTGGGCAGTTCAGCGGAAATGAGATTTGGGAGAGATTTCGACAGAACCTTTCTGGAATACAATACAAGAAGACTTGGACCCAGGATCGGTCATATTTTGCACACCCAGCAGGCCAGAGTTCGGCATCGTCGACGAGATATGTTATGAGTAACCATGATAGTTGGCCATAGATCTTTAGAGGATGTGCCAGAGCGGAACTGTTTCCGTCATCTTTGATTTCGGTATTTTGGGCGATTTATTTGCATGATTGAGATTTTGTGCACCACAGTTGCACTTGACTTCGATTTAATGTCATTCGAGATGTTAATTTTGATTTCATACCTACGGTATGCATGTGATTTGACTTATGCTTTCGGCATAGTTTTCATGCACTTTTAGTATTATGATTCGATTTTGTGCACGCTGATGCACATGGTATACCATGGTATACCTGATTTGGATTTGAAATGAAATGTGTTGTATACCGTCGATTTTGATTGTGATACTCGATATTGTTTTTGTGCACCTTATGCACTTGATTTAGATTCTTGTGCATATTTGACGCGCTTGATGCGATTTAGTGCACACCAGATGCACTAAATCGAGATTCTTCGTGCATATCAGATGCACCTGATATTGTTGTCAGGCACACACCGTTGCCCTTGACAGGTGTTTCGTGCACACTGGTTGCACTTAGATTTTGTTCCTGTGCACATGTATGGCATATTCATGGACTTCGATTTCCGTGCGCACTAGACGCACGTGGCATTCATATACACATTTTGGGATTGATTTCTTTGGGAGCAGTATATTTTCTGACATTTACTATTTGGTATAGTAGCAGAGCTGGACTAGTCAGAGGACAGTACCTGATTATATTTTTACATGCATTGATAATTATCGAAGGGATTTCCAAAAAGAAGCTATAGTCTCAGTATTTACCTACGTGTCCGAGATGACACGAGACATTTAACAAAGGAAACCCTTCTAAATTATTATTTTTTTGCAAAATGGTGGGACGTGTATGTTAAACAAAGAGTATATATATATATAGTGGTTTTCTTACAAAAAAAGCGTCCGCCACTGTGTCGTGATACGCGCATCGCACAGCGAGTTGAAAAGGTTTGGCATGCATTTCTTTCAGATGTTTTTGCGATGCATACATGTATAGTTTTGACGTACATCTTGTTGGTTTTCGTATTGGGATTTGACATTGATGTTTTCACCATAACTCCGATGATTGCGGGATGCTTGACGGAGTTTTGATCTTAGTTTATATTCTCGTTTTTCATGCGCATGCATTGCGCTACGATGTGTTTTATGTATTTATGATTTCGGAGCCCCGACGACTTGATCTTTTTACTGAAATGTTTTAGTATTTGGGGGTTTTAAGTTTAAATTCGAGGACCGAATTTATTTAAGGGGGGAAGATTGTAATATTTCAGAAAAATAAAATATTATTTTTGGGAATTTATATTTAAATAATAAATATTATGAATATTTTAATAATGCGGTATATTTATATACCGATAAATTGGGAAATATTTGGAAATTATGTTAATTATTGAATTTGAAAGAAATTATAAGAATGGAGCATTCATAGATTTTATATAATTAATTATATTCCATTTTTATGTTAATCGCGATTAAATATCGCTAATCGTGCATTAAGCTTGATTTGTGCACATGACATGCATCATGTCATATTTCACATTTCTACATTTTTTTCTACCATAGCCTCTCTTTATTTTTCATTTGGTTTGGTTATAAATGAGAAGAGAGAAGAAAAGAAAAGAGAAGAAAAGAAAAGGTAAAGGGAATAAAGAATTGGGTATGGGCATGAGAGAGAAGAGAGAGAGAGGTGAAGGGTCAAGGCCTTCATTGTTTTCACTTCATTTCCTTCACCATTTTCTTCTCCTTCTTCATCCTTGGTTGCCCTCTTCCCTACACCATCTCAACACCTCAAAACAAACCCAAAAAGATATCAAAAGTTCATCCCTACTTCATTGAAAACATGCACAAGCTCACTACAAACACTTTGGACCAAGAAAATTTTGATTTTGAAGACTTGGGGCAACTCAAGAAAATTCTTGAGTTGCTAAATGAGGTAATTCCTTCACACTTAGTATTGTATTTGATTCACTTTAGCATCCATATTAGTTTAGAATTGTTTAAGTGTTGTTTAGTGAATTTTGAAAATTCCAAGTTGAGGAAAAGGGTTTGATTTGAATCCAAAAGTGCAATTGAAGCTTTATAGTGACCTACAACCCCTGTAGTGATTGTATTTTGGACTAAAACAGAGACTATAACCCCTTAACCCGAACTTAGAAACCCCGATATCGGATTTGTGTTGGATTTGTGATGGTATATTGACATCTGCTATAACCCGCGTGACCTGAAAATTATTTAGCGAACACAAAGAGTTGTGCAGGCAACCTAGATGATAACCTCAAGACCCGAGACCCCAACTCTACCTTGTGGCCGCAATTAAATCTATTCTGGCCGCAATTTGCGGCCAAAGCAGGGAATTGTGGGCTCGTGCTTGGTCCAGGGCTTAATCTCCAGTAAACTAGAACCTCCACATACGCAAAATTGGCTAATTTCACCTAGGGTAAAATCTGGAAGTGTTTTGCAAAGTTTCTTATTTCGTATTGCGGCTTTTAATGAATTAGGATTTGGTATTTGATATTGTGTTCCGTCGTCTGATATTTGTACGTCAGCGACGGGGATTGTTTGGTAGTTTTGCAGGCGTAGGCTATAGGTTCTAACCTATAAGCGATTCGCGTGCCGTTTTGGTTTCGTGCGTGATTTCTGTTTACGATGCTATATGACGCATTGAAAATTGTAAGTACCCCCACGTGGACTTCGAGACGACGAGGAGAGCGTGGCGACATCGACTTCGACAAATAAGGATCAAGGTGAGTAGATATATATCTACGGGGGAAGTCGGGTGGATGGCGTATAGCACCCCTGCAGTTCGTAGTGTAGTATAGGATATGTATATTATATATACTTATATATGCATTGTGAAACTAATTGATTATCAAGATAGGTTTTAGATGTTCATGGGTTAGTTTTAGTGTAACTAGAAGTAACTTAGTTTAGCTTCTTAGTTGCGAAACCCTAGAGTAAAGTTTTGCACACACACATACACACACACATCCATTTGTTCGAGTCTAAGTTGGTATCAAAGCGCTAGGTTAATCTTGGTTCGAGTCTATGTTTGACTATGCGGAGTCTAGGGCGTTTATATATATTCGGAACCTAGGCTTGACCTTACGGAACTTAGACTTAGTCGATTGGGTATTAGACCCGAACTTTCGTCGCATAGGTTGACCTTGGTTGATATAGTAAGTGACTTAAGTAGAGTGACGTACCGTGTGTATATTCCGTGGCATACTTACGATCCGCTACTCCGCTTAAGAAGCCTTAGGATGTACATTTCCTTGCACAGCGTTATATTCATTCCTATGATCTATTCTCATCGATATCGGTTTATAGTTTTGTTGCCACGATTACACGGGCAGAGAGAGCTGCGGCTAGAGTTGCGTCAGCACGAGCTCGTCACGGACGAGGACTGATCAGGGCGTGATTCCAGGGACACATGATTGTATAGATGTATCGTCCTATTGTGTTTTCGCGCCATGAGCGTTTGATGGATCGCTTTTGCAAAATTTCTCGGACGTGCAGATTAGCACTAGAGGATTGAGCCACTGCTAGAGAACAGCCAGAGTATGATGACCTTCAAAGACCGATTATTCTTGATGATTGAGGCACTGTTCAGCATGCGGACGAATGATTCAGTTGTTTCTGCGACTGACGAGATGTTGCCCAGATGTTTGAAGCTAACGCCGTACGAGTTGTACTTAAAGATATGATAGAAAATCGCTAGTCACCCAAGGAGAAATGACTAGGACATGCGATTCGTTGCCTACCCCGATATGAGGTCATCAGATTGATTGATTCCGTCTTGAGACGACTTCACGCAGGTACGTTGGGAGACGAAGGAAAACGATCGAATGTCAGAAACCCATTTTCCAAGTTTAAAGTATTCGGAAAAACATGCAAGTAATTCCGTGGACCCTCTAGAAGAATGAAACCCTAACTCGATATAAGAACCATGAGAATGCTTTGAAACCTTAGGGTTTGCAGCAGTTCCACGGAATTATCGACAACAGATCCTCCGTCAACCTTCTCAACGTGAGAGTGCTGAAGGAAATTTGCATGGACGATCAGCACCTTACCCGAGATAAAATTACCATCTCTGGGTTTGACTCACAATCATCACAGACGCTTGGATCCGTAATACTGACGCTATACTTCGGGCTGCTCATTACTGACATCAAATTTCATGTCATTGATGCCAAGACTTGCTATAATGCTTTACTCGGCATGCCTTGGTTATATGAGTACAATGCCATCCCTTCTACACAGCATCAGTGTATGAAGTATTTCAAGGACGGCTAGGAATACACCGTCACAGGAGAGATAAATCCGTTCTCCATAAACGTAGTCCGGAAATATGAAGACGCAAAGTACTTCCTACCAGACTTCGAGGATATTGAAAGGTGCCACAAGCCGGAGAATAAACAAATATCTGTCACCACTATACCGATCTTTAGGAACGATACTGAGGAAGACGAATAAATGGTCTACTCGGGGCAACCTAAAACAAAAAACAATAAGCCCGGATCATCTACTCATATCTTGGTATCTGGCAGCGACTCGGAGGACGAGGCCAATACAGTGTTCTCCATCCGCCCGTCAATATAAATTCTCTCTAAAACAGATCAGAGTCTACAAATCACAATGGCTCCGCCCCGGCACTACAAGGAACTTGATGCGCTCGATACATACACCGTACAAGAACTGCAAACTTTCTACGTCCCTCCTAAGCGAAGAGGTGAAAAGTGATCCTCTTCTACCAATCTACGAAGACCAAAGTAAAAAAAGAAGTCTGGCATGGTGCCGATTTTGCACTCGACAAGCTTCAACCCATCCATCCGCCAAGATATTACGCGGAAGGATTGAAAAGGGTGTTAAGATGCCAAGGTGTACCCCTCGAACAAACTGTTCGACAAGTCCAATTCAACAAAAAGATTTGGGAGATTCGTGGAACTCAGCGAAAGATGTCCAATGGGAAGATGGAGACAATCGGACTCGGATACGTTCGGTCCAAGAAACGAAAGCAGATCCATAGTTACCGCATCGTAAACAGCTCTAGTGAAGTGAAAGATGCTCTTCCAAATAGCCGTGACATCAAATCGAAGTAAGCTCCTATTCTAAAAATGTTGAGTCCGTCGCTGGAAAAACAAATTGACAAGCTAATAAAAGAAGCTTGTTAAACAAGTCGGAACAACCACCGCCGCGAAATGGCCATTTATGAAAAGGCCAAAACGCAGCGTCTCAATCAGCAATCTGCAGAGAAGGTAGACTATAATACTCTTCATTCCCGGCCCACTGTATGTTCTCGCGAAAGGGGAAAATCCTGAAATGGAGGCAAAAACAGGGCAAAGAACGCAAACAACGTTCAAAAACAACAAAAAGGATCCAAGACGCCGTGCAATCGAGAAAAACTCGATTGGAGCCTATCCTTTATAAAGAAAATGGGTCGGGAATACTCTTTCCCTCAAGACAAGACAAGGAAAATATTCAACATTGTCATGAAGCACCAAATTATGATGCTTCCGGAGTCTCGGCACCTCGAACAAATAAGCGAGGTCAATCACCCGAATTATTTCTCCTATCCCCGAGTAATAGGTCATCCCCTTAAAGACCGCTTTACCTTCAAAGACTGGGTAGAAGACCAGTATCGATAAGGCAGGTTTATGTTATCCGACAGCTGGAGGGTAACCCCACCACAAAAGCATAAACCGAAAAGAGCCTACAACGCCAAGTTAGGATCGTCTTAACAACAAGAATGGAAGCGAACTCGTACCTACCACATGATAACACTCTCAAAAGAGGGAGGGCACAAGAATATGGATGACCTCCATATGTGCTTCGAAAATGAAGACGGGGAAAAGGTGATCTCAGAGTTTCCACCAGCACCAAAAGAGCTGGAAGATGGGATACATACCATGGCGGACAACCTAAGAAAAATTGACTTAGGGACAGAAAACGATCCGAGACCGACATTTGTCAGTGAGCTACTATCTGAAAAACAGGTAGCCACGTTAAAAGACGTGCTCGTGCAATATAAAGACTGTTTCGCATGGAACTATTCCGAGATGCCGGGTATAGATCCAAAAATAGCAGTACATATAGTGGCAATTTCGCCAGACATAAAGCCGGACAAACAGGCGCCAAGAATGATGCGACTCGAACTTGAGATGAGCATCAACACTGAAGTCAGGAAACTAATCGACTCTGGCTTTATCCAAGAAGTTTAGTATCCCGACTGGATCGCTAACATTGTTCCAGTGATGGAGAAAAATGGGATAGTGTGCATCTGCGTGGACTTTCGGGACCTCAATAAAGCTTGCCCGAAGGATGACTTCCCAGTACTTGTTTCCGAGCTGATTATCGATAACACGTCTACCCTTGAGGTCTTCTCCTTCATGGATGAATTTTCAGGATACAACCAAATAAAAATGCATCCTGAAAAACAAAAGCATACTGCCTTCCGAACCCTATTGGGCATATTCTTCTATAAAGTGATGCCCTTAGGTTTGAAGAATGCTGGCGCTACCTACCAGAGAGCCATGACAAAGATCTTCGATGACCTTATTCATGAGATTGTTGAATGCTACATCGACGACCTTGTGGTAAAGAGTAAATCTCATGAGGAACATTGGGAACATCTAAAAATAGTGTTCCAACATCTTCAGAAGTATAATCTGAAGATGAATCCTCTAAAATGCGCGTTTGGAGTTTCCTCAGGAAAATTCCTAGAATTCATCATACATCACCGAGGAATCGAAATCGACCCCTCAAAGATCAAGGCGATTATGGAAATGCCAATGCCAAGAACTCTCAAACAGCTGCGGTCTCTCCAAGGAAAGCTCACGTATATCCGACGGTTCATAGCCAACCTTTCTGGAAAATATCGTCCCTATAGTCATTTGATGAAAAAGGGGACCCCGTTCGTCTGGGATCAAAAGTGCTAAAATGTACTAGATGAAATCAAGCAATACCTGCAAAATCCGCCGGTATTGATTGCTCCGGTTAAGGGAAAACCCCTTATCCTATATACAACGGCCCTTGAGGGTTCTCTAGGTGCACAATAAGCATAAGAGAACGATCAAGGAAAGGAGACAGCTCTGTACTATTTAAGTCGAGTTCTCCTGGGGGCAGAAAACAACTATTCCCCCATCGAAAAGCATTGCCTAGCACTGATCTTCGCAATAACGAAGCTCAGACATTACACCTTGGCACATGAGGTCCATCTCATATCGAAGGCGGATCCTCTCAAATATTTAATAACAAGGGCTATACTAACAGGAAGGCTTGCCAAATGGGCTCTCCTCCTGATGGAATTCTCGATAACGTATCGACCACTTAAAGCGGTGAAAGGTCAGGCCATAGCTAACTTTCTAGCGGAGCATCCGATACCAGCCGACTCCCCCTTAAATTGCGAGTTGCCAGACGAACACGCGTTCGATGCAATTGAAGAAGAAAATGATTCCCAATAGGAACTTTACTTCGATGGAGTATCTTCCATGAAGTAGCAAAAGCAGAATACCTCTATAATCAAAGCCGAGATGGGCCCTATCTCCGTGACTCCGCAAGGAGGGTATTACGCTATGCCCTCTCCTTAACAGAGCCAAGGACTAATAACGAAGCAAAATACGAAGCTTTGATAACAGGTCTTGAGATCACTATCAACATAGGAATCAAAGACCTTCTCATATATAGAGACTCCCAGCTGATCGTCAGCCAAGTAAATGGCGACTATCAGACATGCAAGCCAGAGCTGATAAAGTATGGTAAAAGAGTGCAGTAACTGCTGACACAAATCCCTTCCTATATCTTGGAGAGTATACCACATGCGGAAAACAGTAAGGCGGATGCACTAGCCAAATTGGCTAAGGAACTGGCCGATGAAGATCTCGATGATGTAAGGATCATTGTGTGAAGCCGCAAGGTTCTTACGCCAATAGAAATATCTTCGGAAGACCTAATAAAGCCATCCGAAGGAAATGAATGACCGAACAAGTATCCCTTCAAGTAGAAGATGAAGAAAAGGTCAAGGACTGGAGGGAAGTCTTTATAGACTACTTTAAGTCCTAACGAACGCTCGAAGATGCGTCATCTAGACATCAGCTCATGAAATGAACTCTGTCTTTCACCTTCGTCAATGATACTCTATATAAGAGATCGTTTGATTGTTTATGGTTAAGATGCTTAGGGCCGGAGGAAGCAAAGAAAGTCGTCCAAGTAATACACGACGGACTCAGTGATTCTCACTAAGCTGGACCAAAGATGAAGCTGAAGATAAAAAGACTGGGTTACTATTGGCCCACAATGATTCAGGACTGCCTCAAATATGCGAAGCGGTGTCACTCGTGCCAAATTCACGGGGACTTCATCCATCAACATCCAAATCCTCTACACCCGACAGCGGCCAGCTGGCTGTTCGAGATGTGGGGAACAGATATAATTGGCCCTGTCGAACCAGCGTCGTCCAAAGGACATCGGTTTATATTGGCAACGACCGAATAATTCTCTAAGTGGGCAGAAGCAGTACCACTAAGGAAGATGAAGACGGAGAATATCCTCCACTTCTTCACAACCCATATTATCTATTGGTTCAGCACTCCGCGATGGATAATCTCGAATAATGGGCCGGCTTATAGAAGTCATAAAATCAGCCGCTTTGCGCAGCAACATAAAATAGATTGGAGATACTCTTCAGTCTATAATGCTTGGGCCAACGGTCTACCTGAAGCTTTCAACAAGACCTTGATAAAGATTATAAAAAAGACGGTGTCCAGAAACAAAAAGGACTGGCACGAAAGGTTGCATGAAGCTCTCTGGGCATACCGAACAATGTTCAAGATGGCCACGAATACAACACCGTACGCATTGGTATTCGGCACGGAAGCAGTGCTCCCATTAGAAATAGAACTCCCCTCTCTACGAGTAGCAGTTCGATACGAGCTGACAGATGAAGAAAATGCTCATCTTCGGCTTGAGGAGCTCGATGCCCTCGACGAAACTCACCTTATAGCACATCAAATCTGGAGGTTTATAAGGAAAAGATGACACGGTCATACGAAAAACTGACCAGGCTGAGAACAGTCCGCATAGGAGAACTCGTGCTAGTCGTCAAAAGACCAATGATCCCCAATCATGCAAAACGGGGAAAGTTCGAGCTGAACTATGAAGGCCCGTACATCATAGACAAAGTCTACCAAGGTGGAGCCTATCTTCTCATGGACATGCATGGCGAAAGACCCTTCCGGCCAATAAACAACCGATTCCTCAAAAAGTACTACGCCTAACAAGTCATGATTTAGGTCAATGATAGATGACAACGCTTGTGTCCGCTCGCTATCTTCCTGAGTCAGAACTTTGAGAGTAGTTTCCAAAAAAACTCCATCGCCCCGAAATACGGCGATAATGGACCAGAACGTCCCTAAACTAATGTGTTCCACCAAAACACGGTAATAATGGACCAAGAAGTCCCTAAACTGACAATCCGCCTCAAACATGGCGATATTGGACCGAGAAGTCCATAAACTAACAATCCGCCTCAAACATGACGATATTGGACCAAGATGTCCCTAAACTAATAATAGACCGAAATGTCCTTAAACTAATATTCGTCCCCAAAATGGAAATGCTAGACCGAAAAGTCTTTAAACTAAAAATTCGCCTCAAACATGGCGATAATGGACAGGAACGTCCCTAAACTAGTGCATCGCCCCAAATACGGCGATATACTCACTTGAGATCTACATTGCAATCGAATTCCTAGCGATAAAGGTTGCAACTCAAGTCCCACTGGCTGCACAGCTACTCCAACAATGAAGCCACCCCCAAGCCCCACCGGAAAATAGATGGATCACATGTGACAAAACTATTCTCGAGAGTTTCACCGCGTAAAAAAAATGGTATGTCCACAAGAAAAATAGGAACAGACGAAAACCCGAAAGGGCGTCATGAGTAAAAACAGCAGGACTATCGGCGAGTTTGTGAAAACCCAAAAGGTCGCAATCTTGTAAAAAAAAGGGTATGTCCACAAGCGAAATGGGCACGGATGAAAACCCGAAAGGGCGCCGTGAGTAAAAACAGCAGGACTGCCGGCGAGTTTGTGAAAACCCGAAAAGGACACAAACTCGTAAAATAAAAAAAATTCATATGTACTTGCAAGGTCCTCTCGACCTTGTGAGGAGAAAATACATACGTGAGATCCTTACGACTTACAAAGGAGCAACGCACTTAGGAATCCCTACGATTCCTATGGAAAAATTACACTTGCGAGATCCTCACGAATCATAAGGAAAAATCCCTTATGAGACCCTCACGGCTCATAGGTTTCAAAAGCCTTAGGTTATAGGGATCTAAAGCTATTCTTAAGCCGTCATATTCCCCTAAGTTGCCCTACAGGCGGTCCTATATTGACCCTTTTATACAATCCACAGGCATAAATAAATATATCCCCCACCAAGTTCCACCAATGATGAAAAATGTCTCCATATAGTGAACGACACTTGTAAGTCCTCTCGACTTATAAGGAGAATACACTCTTGGAAGATCTTTACGACTTACAAGAAAAAACGCACTTAGGAATCCCCACGATTACTAAGGAGAAAATACACCTACAAGATTCTCACGACTCATAGGGAGAAATTCATTTATGAGACCTTTACGGCTCATGAAATTAAAAGATTTAGTCGACAGGATCTTAACCCTGTCTACTAAGCCATCTTTGTTTAAATCGACAAAGGCAAATGATGATTCGCTCCTGGCAACATTCCAGTTATAGCGATGTTGATGTCTAAACAGGTGTCAAACTCCAAGTCCCCTCACGGCAAATGATGATTCGCTCCTAGCAATATTCCAGTTGTAGCGATGCTGATGCCACAATGGGTATTAGGACCAATCCCCCAACCCGCGATAAAAATCAGCAAGTAAGAAATATGCTTATAAAAACAGCCGAAATGTTTAGGCAAATCGTAATAAAAGCAGTGAGTAAAAATATAAAAAATATATAGCCGAAATGATTGGGCACCTCGAATAAAAAGTTGAAATGATTGGGCAATCCCGACTTTCGCGACATAAAAAAGCAGAAAAGATAGAGCATCGCGGAAAGAAATAAAAAAATGAAAAAAAATTGATGAAATGAAAACGAAACTTTTCTGCCCTGCAAGTATGTCCATATTGATTCTTGTATACAATCTATGGGCACAAATAAAGAAAAGAAAACCATGTTTTCCCACCACGTTTTGTCAAAAGGAGCTCTAAGTCTTGACGGTTCATATACAACCTAAAGACTATCCAGGCGTTCCTTCTCATGCCAGCAGGATGCAGACACAACGTCAACAAGAGACCCAAGGGTCAAAGCAAAAATAGTGCCATGGAAAAATACTAGTTCCAAGTCTTGACGATATATACAACCTAGAGACTATCCCGGCGTTCCCCCACATTTCAGCAGGATGCGAACGCAGCTGTCAAATGAAATTGGAGTAATGGCATATTCCTAGTTCGGAACCTCAATTGCAATACACGCAGCATAAAGGTCCTACTGATGTGTACCCTACTTCAGCAAAGAATCGGCGCGAGATCGTCAAAGCAAAAAACGAAGTAACGGTATATTCCCAACTTCGGGTCTTGACGGCAACTCATATAAAGACTAAAAGACCATTGGAGATCATCCCACCCCAGAAGGGTGCGATTATGACTCATCGGGGCTCTAAATTGAGCCTAACCTAAAGTAAAAAGTGTCGCGGCAAATTCCTAACGCCTGCTCTTCCGACGGTAATATGACCTAAGGAGATTACTTGAAAACGTCTTGTCCAGCCCCCGAGGGGATCAGAGGCATGACGGTCGCGGGGATACTCGAATAGCGTCTTAAAGATTGCATATCGAGAAATACATCAGCCAACGCAGCGGTACCACGGACTAAAACCCTAGTATCATAAAGCTAACGAACCCCTGTTATAAAGAATGGGGGTTATGTACATACAACGTTAGGATAAGTTTACCTGTAAACCCTAGGGAGGTAAACTAAAAACACTCCGAAATGAGTACATAAACTAAAGACTCCGAAATGAGTGAGTAAACTACAAACTCCGAAATGAATACATAAACTAGAGACTCCGAAATAAGTGAATAAACTACAAACTCCGAAATGAGTACATAAACTAGAGACTCCAAAATGAGTGAATAAACTACAAACTCCGAAATAAGTACATAAACTACTTCGCGCTAGATCAAGATATCAAACATAGAGGAGTGCATGCAAAAGAAAAGAATATATATTCTTTATTCATGAATCAAAATATTTGAAAGATACAATTTATATTAAAAAAAGGGATACAATTCTAACCTTTAAGAGGGCGGGGCTTTTAATAAAGTGGCGACTCGTTCACTCTCTTGCCGCAGCTCCTCCATACGCTCCACTATTGCGGCCAGCATTGCTTCGACTTGAGCCCGTTGTTGCAAGCGTGAAGAAAGCTTCTTCAAAATTTCCTGCTTAGCAACTTCGCAGTCTCGCATTCCTCGCTCAGTAGAGTCAAGGTTCTGCCTCAGCGCCACTCCTTAAGAAATGCATTGTTGAAAATTTTCAAAGATAACCTGGAGTTGTGCAGCATTCTCTTCGACCTGGGCACGCAATTGGCTTAATTCGCTGAAAGCCATCTCATGCTCCTTCTGCTTCAGGATCAGCTTCTGCTTGAAGTATTGAATGGAAGCGGCACTTTGTTCGATCCATGCGACCAATTGAGCCTTCGAGGATAATGCCTCATGCGCAAGACGTTTGTGCTCGATCTCGTGGAAGAAATCCTCAATTCGCTTACATTAGTCAACCCAGAGGCCGACGAAATCTTCATTGTGGAAAGTCACAAAAGTCGCCAACATGGGGTTGACTTCGTCCGCAAATTCTGCAACAGAAGTGAGAGCTTCGACATTAAGGTCATCAATAAATTCACTTAGCATTCGCCTGCTGTTTGCCGCACCTCTGGAAGACTGACGTTAAGCGAAGGGCCCAGCGGGCATAGAAATACGAGACTCGAAAGGAGCCAAAACCGATGTAGCTACTACAGAATAAGACACGCACGAAGAAGGGTTAGATTTCAGCCTAAAATAAAAAATATGAGAAATGAGATCTAACCTACCAATAGTTGAAACAGGCAAATCAAGGAGCGTAAAGGGCTCGGCTATTTCTTGATCCTCCCCTTCGAGCTGTAAGACTGTGATCAATACGGGAAAAACCTATTAAAAAGAGGGTTACTTATGGAAAGATGAAATAAGAAAGGAAAGATATACTGACCAACGCCAGAAGAAGGGACAGATCCTGATTGGAAAGTAAAGTGTGAGGTCAACATTTGCCATAAACGGTCGAAAAGCACTCCTACAGGATTGCAACAATATACGATAAAGAAATTAATCCAAAAATAATATCAATGCTGAAATAAGGAAATAAAAGATCTTTACCTTCCGTCGCTGAACCCGAGAGAACTCGGAGGGGCGAAAGAGATAAGTGGAACAGCGACAGTCATGGCGACGGCTGACGGGGATTCTTCAATCAGCACAGCACCAGGGTTTACCACACCTATATTCGAAATGAAGGAGATATTAGCGAATGTGTCTAGCAGGACTGAGAACCCAAAAGTGATAACACGAGGAATACCTAACAGGGCAGAAACCATAGCAGTATCTGGAGCATCACTAGTTATGACAGCTTCATCGATTTCCACCATCACCATAAAGACGAACTCAACGTCTGCACCTTCGTCTCCCGAATCAATAAGGGTCGTCGTTATACTAGTGTCACCCGCAGATGTTGGGGATCCATAAAAAGAAGAAGCGACAGCTGGAACAATCTCATATTCGAGATGAAGGCTCGGCGTCCCAGAATCCCCAAACGCTGGCATCTCACCCGCAGAGCTGACACTTGAACTCGGCCCTGCTATACTATTTAAGGAAAAATGTGTTATAACTCAAGAAAATTGGTATGGAAAGAAATCTGGAAAAGTAAAAAATTCCTATTAGGTTTCATTAAGATATCGTGCGCTGTCCTGCCTTGAAATAACCGCTCAGCCTCTTCACGAGCAGCACGCGCAATCTGCCTATGAGCGGTTGACAAGGCAGAAGGAATGTCATTTATGGGAACATCAGGGGGTCGTATATCACTCGAACCGCACCTGTGGCCAAGCTATCCTGACGCTCCCTCACTGCGTGCTTTCGACGCTTCTTCTCGGCTTTAGCCATATGGAGAGATCTCTTCAGAACCATAGACAGGGGAACGCCATTATCCGAATCAGGCTCAGCCTCCGGATCGGCTACAATGTCCGTCATCGGCTGCTTTAGTGATGCTTCCTATAGCGGTCCTAGGGTGACCTCAACGATAGCCGGTAGCTCTGAAGGCTCTGTAGGTGCCATCGAAGGAGGGATATCCTCCGCACCACCACCTAAAGACGTCATCGTGCTCGGAATAACACAAGTTATGGTGGTTCCTGTAATAAAAGAGGGGAGTCATGGTGTGAACAAAATGAGCTAAATATGTGTATTCAAAGGCGTCACAAAACGAATCATACCGAGGCCCATAAAAGCGCGAAGACTCTCTTCTTCCTCGAATGTTTTAAAGGAACGCCAAAAGAGCCTCTTCAGTGGAGATGCCTGTTAAGAAAAAGCATTAATAAAACATAATAAATTCTAAAATGTGCAAAAGAGTATAAATGAGATATACCTGATACCGCAAGAGAAGCAAACGCTGCTTGCTCGCGGGCTAATATCTCAGAAGCCTCAATAGCAGCTTGAAGATTAGTTGCAACATTCTCATCAGTAGAAGCTTCAAACAGACTGTCGTTGGTGTTGTATTCGGACAAGCCTTCGCTATAGGACTGTAACATTTCAGAAAAAAAATATTATTTTAGGAATTTTTATAATTAAATAATAAATATTATGAATATTTTAATATTTCGGTATAATTAAATACCGATAAAGTGGAAAATTTTGGAAAATTATAGAAATTACTAAAAAGAGGCTGTTTGATTGGATTTAAGCAAATTATGAAATTTTATGATCATTATACACTATTTTAATGCTAATCACGATCGCATTAAGCTTGTTTTGTGCAAAACATGCACCATGTCAAATTACACTTGTTACATTTTCCTACCATGTATTTTCTTTGTTTTCTTCGTTTCATTTCTTAGTTTTTAAATGAGAAGAGAGAAAAGATAAAAGAAAACAGAAAAGAAAAAGGAAAACATTAAAGTATAAGGTATGGGCAAGTGAGATAAGAGAGAGAGAGGTGAGGGTTTTTTTGACCTTGGCTCCCATTCTTCATCTTCATCATTTCCTTTCCCATTTCAGCCATGGCTTCCTCCTCACGTCCCCCTCCCCCCATTCCCCTTCAACCTCAAAACAACATCAAACACAACTCAAAACATCACCTACATTTCACAAAAAACATGCACAAGACCATTTCAAGCACTTTGGACAAAGAAAGCAAGGATTTTGGGCACTTGGGGCAACTCAAGAAATCTCTTGAGTTGCCAAATGAGGTAATTTCTGCACCATTAGAATAGTATTTCAATTCCTTAAGCATCCATACAAGTTTAGAATCGATATTGTGTAGTTTAGCGAACTTTGAAAATTCCAAGTTAGGGATTAGGGTTTGAATTGAATGCAAAGGTGTAATTGATGTTAGTAGGAACCATATAACCCCTGTGATGCTTGATTAAAGACTTAAAACCATAGATAGAACCCCAAACCCCAAACTTAGAAACCCCGATATCGGGAATTCGTGAGAATTGTGATGTATTTTGGTGATCTGCTATAACCCAGGTGACCTGAAAAATATTTAGCGAAGACTGAGAGATGTGCAGGCAACCTAGAACCTATACCCAAAACCTGATACCCCACTCCAAGTTCTGACCGCAAATTTACTCATTTTGGCGGCAAATTGCGGCCTGGGTAGAGTGGAAATGATCCGTGTTTGGTCCAGGGCTTTATCTCCAGTAAATTAGACCCTCCATATGTGCAAAATTGGCTAATTTCACTTAGGGTAAAATCTGGATACATTTTCTTGAGTTGCTGCATTGTTTTGCTACTTCGTTTTAATTTAGGATTTGGTATTTGATTTTGTGTTCTGTCGTCTAATGTTTGTACGTCAGCGACGGGGGTTGTTTGGTAATTTTGCAGGCGTAGGCTATAGGTTTTAACCTATGAGCGGAACGTGTGCCGTTTTGGTTTTCCGACTTGATTTTAATACGCGTTTGCAATTGTGTATTGATTGTAGGTGCCCCCATGTAGATTTCAAGACGACGATGATGAGTGTGGCGTCATCAACTCCAGCAAGCGAGAATCATGTGAGTAGATCTATATCTACGGGGGAAGTTGGGTGGATGGCGTATAGCACCCCCGCAGTTCGTAGTGTAGTGTATGGTATATATTATATGGATATATTTATATATTTATTGTAACTTTATGATTATCTAGATAGACTTTGGGGAGTCATGGATAACTTTAGAGTACTTGGATGATAGCGTCGTTAGTTAGTTTAGTCATGAACCTTAGAATGAGGTTTACACCCACACGCACACATGCTTACTTTGTTTTACTTATGCGTATATTGGGACTATGTATATATATATATGCGTATACCTATACATAAATGATAAGGATTGTACATGGTACTTGGAGATGAGTCGATGAGATTAGGCATGATGCCATGAGATCGGTAATATGTTTCGTTTCGTATTATGAGATACGACATGAGATTTTAGCGGGCCTTTAGGCGTGTGTTTTCATACACGCATATATATACAGATGGTATCAGTTTGTACTAGACTTAGATCAGTACCCCTAGTTCATGAGATATGATGATAAGGATACCAGATAAATAATGAGATAAATGTGATATTCGACTCGTACCCAGATTTGGGATGCCGTACGATGGATTTACCGTACGAGCTATATATTGATGATAGATTCACACTCTTGACTCAAGAATGTCATATTGTATATTGTATCGTATGTGATACTATTGCGGCGGGATCACCGACTATTATATTTATATGTATCGACTCGGATTTAGGTGATTTCCGTACCATTTCGATTAGCCTGTTAGTTAGTCTTGTAGTTACTTGTAGATGTTTGTCTAGACTTGAGTCATACCTATTTCAAAACTAACGAATCGTGAGTATTTTAAAGATATACCAAGGGATTCCATGGATATTTCAAAGGACGTATTCTTTTTCATAAAAAACACCATAGCCCCTATTTTTCCAAACACCACGATTCGTGTGATTTCAAATGACAAACTGTATGACTCATATAACTAATGTAGATTTCTTATTATTGTATTTACCTTCCATTTCCATATATTCATGTTGTTATTAGCGCATCACATGCTTATATATATACTTGTGATTTATATTATATTAAACCCATGCTATCAGGACACCAGCACCATTATCGATGATGTGTATGCTCCACGTACACCTGCTTACCGGCTCACACACTTCATCATCAATAATTGCCATGTCACTACACAGTAGGATTATGGCATCAGGATATGACTCCTTGCATGACATACTTGCGTACATACATATTGTACACCCATACTTGCGTACATACATATTTGCACATATATAGAAGATGCTGGCTTGACCTTGGAAATTTGGGAACCGCATGATATATTTTAAAACTGTATTCATTTAAAAGAGCGGTTTTCCCTCGATATGTGCATATTACTGTTTTATGTTGCATGATATACGGATATACTTACATTTCTATTATATATCGCATACATCATGCTTTATGATTATACGCATTGAGATGTGTTGTTTTCATAAGATTTCTGGATTTGAGAACCGTGGGTATTTCAAAGGAAAGTATGTACTGTTTTAAAAATCCGGTTTCTCTTGATATGATATTTCAGTGCATCTACCATGCGTTTTCTTAGTTCTGAGACGTGTGATATGTGAAACCCGATTCGAGAAGCAGTAGGCACCGTCTGCGGGTACATGGTGGACCCGGTGAGGACCCCGGGGCAAGAAGACTCGTATTATTAGACGGTGAGCCTGGCAGGGGAGCACTACCTACCGGTGATAGTATTTGGACCCGTCGGTTATCCGGAGGATACCGACCGGAGTGATGAGATGGATATGAGGGCCGACCAGAGTAGGTGGCGCCTGAGGCGAGTTATATATGAGGGCCGATCTGAGAATGCGACGCCTGAGATATATGAGAATTTACGTGTCGATGCTGGACACAGGTTTTATGATGTTTTGAGTGTCGATACTGGACACCCAGGTTCCATGATTGGATGTGTCGCGAGGGACACACGTTGATTTATATCCCCATACTTTCATGCATATGCTTTTATGATATTTACATGCATGATTTTGTGTCATTGGTTGACACATGGACGAGATCCACATGCATACAGATATTGATTACATAGTTGGATGATATCCACATACTTATAGACTGGAGTATATAGTTCACATTGATTTCATGTTGATTAAATTGGTCATGTCTCATATTTATGATATGTTTCTACCTGAGGCACTGACACGAGCACTTGGTATTACACTTATGTATAGATGTTTACCCTTGCCACTTTATCATGCTTCAGACTTTATCATATTGAAAATATATATTACTGATTGTTTAACCTACGATTGAGTCATACATACGATTTCTGCTCTGTGATGTTTTCTACTCACGAGTTGGCAACTCACCCCTGTTGTACCACAGTTTCTTGCAGGTTTTTCCGTACAGGTTTTCCTTGGGTGCTTTGCTGGCACATTACTTCATTTCGGGTGGTTGCTTTGGTAGGTGGGTTCACTTGTATCGTGAACACCATTGTACTTTTATTTATTCAGTTGTATCTTGTAAACTCCATCAACCACACTTGTATATTTATTAGACTTAGAAGACTAGTGTATATTTTTTCGACCTTAGAGTCGCGCGTTGTATTATTATGGTTTTCTTGATGATTTGAGTTTCCCTTTGAGTTTTGATCCTTGCCCTTGACATTGTATATTATATTGTTTGCGTGGTTGTGACCGTCGATTGACGAAGAGCTAGCTCCTGTTTGGGGATGCCTTTTATCATTGTGCATATATTATTCATGTTGTACCCCGTTTGGGGCCAGTATTTACAAAGGAAACTCTGCCGAAATTTTCAGAAAAGACTTGGGATTTTAAAAATGCATAATTCGTCTTATGTTATTAAAACCACTTGTTTTAAAACTAGTTTTCTTCACTTCTTCCTTAAAATGGTTTAGATTTCTGGGATTTTTGGCTTACTTGAATTAGATGGGATCCTGTAGACTTTATATGATTCAAGTACCAGTCACGTGCCATTTCGGGTTGTGACAAAATTGGTATCAGAGTGCTAGGTTAACCTTGGTTTGAGTCTATGTTTGACTATGCGGAGGCTAGGGAGTTTGTATATATACGGAATCTAGGCTTGACCTTACGGAACTTAGACTTAGTCGAGGAGGTATTAGACCCGAACTTTCGTCGCGTAGGTTGACCTTGGTTGATGGAGTAGGTGAGTTCAGTAGAGTGACGTACCGTGTGTATGTTCTGCGGCATGCTTACGATACGCTACTCCGCTTAAGAAATCTTAGGATGTACATTTCCTTGCACAGCATTATATTCATTCATAATCTATCCTCATCGATATTGATTTATGGTATTTGCTGCCACGATTACACAGGCAGAGAGAGCTATGGATAGAGTTGCGTCAGCATGAGCTCGTTACGAACGAGGACTGACCAGGGCGTGATTCCAGGGACATACGATTTGCATAGATGCGTAGTTTTATTGTGTTTTCGCGCTATGAGCGTTTGATGGATCGCTTTTACGAGATTTCTCGGACGTGCAGATCAGCACCAGAGGATTGGGCCACTGCTAGAGGCCAGCCAGAATGTGATGACCATTGATGCACCATTATTCTTGGTGATTGAGACACTGTTCAGCGTGCGGACGAATGAGCCAGTGATTGCTGCAAATGACAAGATATCGCCCTAAATGTTTGGAGCTAATGCCGCACGAGTTATACTTAGAGATATGATAGAAGATCGCTAGTCACCCAAGGAGGAATGACTAGGACATGTGATTCGTTGCCTACCCTGATGCGAGGTCATCAGATTGATTGATTCCAGCTAGAGACGACTTCACGCAGATACATTAAGTGTCGATAGAGACGATCGAATGTCAGAAACCCATTTTTCCAAGTTTAAAGTATTCGGAGAAATATGCAAGTAATTCCGTGGACCCTCTAGAAGATTGAAACCCTAACTCGACATAATGACCATGGGAACGCTTTTGAACCTTAGGGTTGGCGGCAGTTCCGCGGTGCCATTAGTGAGACTTGGGGTTGCCCTTCTACGGCTGGTCCATATGTAATGTGGCATGTACGGGAATACTATTAAACTGTACCCAAGATGTTGAGCTCTTGGGGGATTATGGAACTTTGACGAATCGATCGGAAGGTTCGACGTCATTCGAATATCAAGTGATAAGGTATATTACTTGGGAGACTCCAAATACGAGTATAGCCGTTGGAGCGCAATACATGCAACCACGAAGAGACAAGTACGAATCAGTCGACATTAGAGAAAAGATGAGTAAGAGGTTTGTACGAGATCTTGATGAGATGACGTTCCACTCTGCTGATATTAGAAATGTGATACGCATGCAGAGGTGTGGTGTATGAAAATATCTTCCAGGAGGAGTCATGATGAGTATGCAGCCGTTCCGGAACAAGAAATAGATTTAGTAAAGGATGATGACTTCCGGGCAGTTCAGCAGAAACGAGATTTGGGAGAGACTTCGAAAGAACCTTTTTGGAATACTATACGAGAAGACATGGGCCCAGGAGAGGTCATATTGTGCACACCCAGCAGGCTAGAGCTCGGTATCGTCGACGAGATAGTTGGCCAGAGATCTTTAGAGGATGTGCCAGAGCGGGACTGTTTCCGTCGCCATTCCATATCGGGCCGTTGAGCCGAGGAGCTATATATATAGCAATTCGCAGTGAGAGACAAGAGCTTAAAAGCACAGGCGCCAGACCATGAATAGGAGGTAAGTAGATATCTTGCTCTGCTAGCTTTGGATGCACCGACACCTTCTCGACTGCGAAGGAAAGACATATCGACGATAGTGTTTACGATCTGGGATTTGGTGATTCGAATATCACGCATCCGTCATTTTTTGGATTTCGGTATTTTGGACGATTTGTTTGCATGATTGAGATTTTTGTACACTACGGTTGCACTTGACTTTGATTTGATGTCATTCGAGAGGTTGATTTTGATTTCATGCCTATGATATGTATATGATTTAACTTGTGCTTTCGGCATAGTTTTCATGCACTTTTAGTGTTTTGATTTGATTTGTGCACGCTGATGCACATGGTTGTGAAATTATATACCGCGGTATACCTGATTTGAATTGAAATGTGTTGTATACCGTCGATTTCGATTGTGATATTCGATATTTGTTTTCATGCATCTTGTGCACTTGACTTGGATTCTTGCGCATACTTGGGCGCCTGATGCGATTTTAGTGCACACCAGATGCACTAAATCGAGATTCTTCGTGTATATCAGATATACCTGATATTGCTGTCAGGCACACATGTTGCCCTTGGCAGGTGTTTTCGTGCACACCCGTTGCACTATGATTTTGTTTCTGTGCACATGTATGGCACATTCATTGATTTCGATTTCCGTGCGCACCAGACGCACGCGACATTCTTATATACATTTTAGGATTGATTTCCCTTGAGCAGCATGTTTTATGATATTTACTATTTGATATAGTAGCTGAGCAGGATTAGTCCGAGGACAGTACTTGAATATATTTTTTTGCATGGATTGTTAGCTATCGAAGGGATTTCCAAAAAGAAGCCATAGTATCAGTATTTATCTACGTGTCCGAGACGACACGAAACTTTTAACAAAGGAAACCCTTCTAACTTTGTTTTCAAAAACGGCTGGACGTGTATATTAAACAAAGGGTATATATATAGTTATTTTCTTACTATAAACGTCCGCCACTGTGCAGTGATACGCGCATCACACAGCGATTTGAAAAAAGTTTGGCATGCATTTCTTTAAGATGTTTTGACGAGTTTACACCGACGCGTACCATGTACGTGTATAATTTTGATGTATATCATGTTGGTTTTCGTTTTGGGCTTTGACATTAGTGTCTTCGCCATAACTCCGATGATTGCGGGATGCTTGATGGAGTTTTGATTATGGTTTATATACTCGTTTTTCATTCGCATGCATTGCGCTACGATGTGTTTTATGTATTTATGATTTTGGAGCCCCGGCGTCATGGCCATTTTACTGAAATGTTTTAGTATTGATGGGTTTAAATTTAAATTCGGGGACCGAATTTCTTTAAGGAGGGAAGACTGTAACATTTCAGAAAAAAATATTATTTTGAGAATTTTTATAATTAAATCATAAATATTATGAATATTTTAATATTTCGGTATAATTAAATACCGATAAAGTGGAAAATTTTGGAAAATTATAGAAATTACTAAAAAGAGGGTGTTTGATTGGATTTAAGCAAATTATGAAATTTTATGATTCATTATACATTATTTTAATGCTAATCGCGATTAAATATCGCTAATCGCGCATTAAGCTTGTTTTGTGCAAAACATGCACCATGTCAAATTACACTTGTTACATTTTCCTACCATGTCTTTTCTTTGTTTTCTTAATTTCATTTCTTAGTTTTTAAATGAGAAGAGAGAAAAGAGAAAATAAAAGAGAAAAGAAAAAGGAAAACATTAAAGTATAAACTATGGGCAAGTGAGAGAAGAGAGAGAGAGGTGAGGGGTTCTTTGACATTTGCTTCCATTCTTCATCTTCATCATTTCCTCTTCCATTTCAGCCATGGCAGCCTCCTCACTCCCTCCCCCCCCCCCCTCTTCATCCTCAAAACAACATCAAATACAACTCAAAACATCACCTCCATTTCACAAAAAACATGCACAAGATCATTTTAAGCACTTTGGACAAAGAAAGCAAGGATTTTGGACACTTGGGACAACTCAAGAAATTTCTTGAGTTGCCAAATGAGGTAATTTCTGCACCATTAAAATAGTATTTCAATTCCTTAAGCATCCATGCAAGTTTAGAATCGATATTATGTAGTTTAGCGAACTTTGAAGATTCCAAGTTAGGGATTAAGGTTTGAATTGAATGGAAAGGTGTAATTGATATTAGTAGGGACCATACAACCCCTGTAGTGCTTGATTAGAGACTTAAAACTAGATATAGAACCCCAAACCCCAAACTTAGAAACCCCGATATTGGGAATTCGTGAGAATTGTGATGTGTTTTGGTGATCTGCTATAACCCGGGTGACCTAAAAAATATTTAGCGAAGACTGAGAGATGTGCAGGCAACCTAGAACCTATACCCAAAACCTGAGACCCCCACTCCAAGTTCTGGCCGCAAATTTACTCATTTTGGGCGCAAATTGCGGCCTGGGTAGAGTGGAAATGATCCGTGTTTGGTCCAGGGCTTTATCTCTAGTAAATTAGACCCTCCATATGTGCAAAATTGGCTAATTTCACTTAGGGTAAAATCTGGGACCATTTTCTTGAGTTGCTGCATTATTTTGCGACTTCGTTTTAATTTGGGATTTGGTATTTGATTTTTTGTTCCGTCGTCTGATGTTTGTACGTCAGCGACGGGGGTTGTTTGGTGGTTTTGCAAGTGTAGACTATTGGTTTTAACCTATGAGCGGAACGTGTGCCGTTTTAGTATTCCGACTTGATTTTAATACGCATTTGCAATTGTGTATTGGTTGTAGGTACCCCCACGTAGATTTCAAGACGACGAGGATGAGCGTTGCGTCATCGACTCCAGCAAGCGAGAATCATGTGAGTAGATCTATATCTACGGGGGAAGTCGTGTGGATGGCGTATAGCACCCCCGCAGTTCGTAGTGTAGTGTATGGTATATATTATATGGATATATTTATATGTTTATTGTGACTTTATGATTATCTAGATATACTTTGGGGAGTCATAAATAACTTTAGTGTACTTGGATGATAGCGTCGTTAGTTAGTTTAGTCGCAAACCTTAGAATGAGGTTTACACCCACACGCACACACATGCTTACTTTGTTTTACTTGTGCGTATATTGGAACTATGTATATATATATATATATATATATACACACACACACGTATACCTATACATGGATGATGAGGATTGTACATGGTACTTGAAGATGAGTCGATGAGATTAGGCATAATGCCATGAGATCGGTGATATGTTTTGTTTCGTATTATGAGATACGACGTGAGATTTTAGCGGGCCTTTAGGCGTGTGTTTTCGTAAACGCATATTTATGCAGATGGTATCAGTTTTTACTAGACTTAGATCAGTACCCCCAGTTCATGAGATATGATGATAAGGATACAAGATAAATGATGAGATAAATGTAATATTCGACCCGTACCCAGATTTGAGATGCCGTACGATGAATTTACCGTAAGAGCTATATATTGATGATAGATCCGCACTCTTGACTCGAGAATGTCATATTGTATATTGTATCGTGTGTGATACTATTTAGGCGGGATCACCGACTATTATATTTATATGTATCGACTCGGATTTAGGTGATTTCCGCACCTTTTCGATTAGCCTGTTAGTTAGTCCTGTAGTTACTTGTAGATGTTAGTCTAGACTCGAGTCATACTTATTTCAAAACAAACGAATCGTGAGTATTTTAAAGACATGCCAAGCGATTCTACGGATATTTCAAAGGACGTACCCTTTTCCTTAAAAAACACTGTAGCCCCTATTTTTCCAAACACCACGATTCGTGTGATTTCAAATGACAAACTATATGACTCGTATAACTAATGTAGATTCCTTATTGTTGCATTTACCTTCCATTTCCATATATTCATGTTATTATTAGCGCATCGCATGCTTATATATATACTTGTGATTTATGTTATATTAAACCCATGCTATCAGGACACCAGCACCATTATCGATGATGCGTATGCTCCACGTACACCTAATTGCCGGCTCACACATTTCATCATCGATAATTGCCATGTCACTACACAGTAGGATTGTGGCATCAGGATATGACACCTTGCATGATATACTTGCGTTTTCCATCGATAATTTGGGAACCGCATGATAAATTTTAAAACTTTATTCATTTAAAAGTGCGGTTTTCCCTCGATATGTGCATATTACTGTTTTATGTTGCATGATATACGAATATGTTTACATTTCTATTATATGTCACATACATCATGCTTTATGATTATACGCATTGAGATATGCTGTTTTCATGAGATTTCAGGATTTGAGAACCGTGGGTATTTCAAAGGAAAGTATGTACTGTTTTAAAAACCCGGTTTCTCTTGATATAATACTTCAGTGCGTCCACCATGCGTTTTCTCAGTTCTGAGAAGTGTGATATGTGAAACCCGATTCGAGGAGCAGTAGGCACCATCTGCGGGTACATGGTGGACCCGGTGAGGTACCTCAGGGCAAGAAGACTCGTATTGTTAGACGGTGAGCATGGCAGGGGAGCACTACCTACCGGTGATAGTATTTGGACCCGTCGGTTATCCGGAGGATACCGACCGGAGTCATGAGATGGATATGAGGGCCGACCAGAGTAGGCGGCGCCTGAGGCGAGATATATATGAGGGCCGATCTGAGGATGCGGCGCCTGAGATATATGAAGATTTACGTGTCGATACTGGACACGGGTTTCATGATGTTTTGAGTGTCAATGCTGGACACCCAGGTTCCATGATTAGATGTGTCGCGAGGGACACACGCTGATTTATATTCTCATACTTTCATGCGTATGCTTTTATGATATTTACATGCATGATGTTGTTGTGTCATTGGTTGACACGTGGACGAGATCCATATATATACAGACATTGATTACATAGTTGGATGATATCCACATACTTATAGACTTGAGTATATGGTTGATACTGATTTCATGTTGATTACATTGATCATACCTCATATTTATGATATGTTGCTACCTGAGGCACTGACACGAGCACTTGGTATTACACTTATGTATAGATGTTTACCCTTGCCACCTTATCATGCTTCAAACTTTATCATATTGAGGATATATATTACCGATCATTTGACCTAGGATTGAGTCATACATACGATTTCTTCTCTGTGATGTTTTCTACTCACAAGTTGGCAACTCACCCCCGTTGTGCCACAGTTTCTTGCAGGTTTTGCCGTACAGGTTTTCCTTGGCGGTTTTGCTGGCACATTACTTCATTTCGGGTGGTTGCTTTGGTAGATGGGTTCACTTGTATCGTGACCACCATTGTACTTTTATTTATTCAGTTGTATCTAGTAAACTCCATCAACCAGACTTGTATATTTATTAGACTTAGAAGACCAGTGTATATTCTTTCGACCTTAGAGTCGCGCGTTATATTATTATGGTTTTCTTGATGATTTGAGTTTCCCTTTGAGTTTTGATCCTCGCCCTTGACGTTGTATATTATATTGTTCGCGTGGTTGTAACCGTCGATTGACGAAGAGCTAGTTCCCGCTTAGGTATGCCTTTTATCATTGTGCATATATTATTCATGTTGTACCCCGTTTGGGGCCAGTATTTACAAATGAAACTCTGCCGAAATTTTCTGAAAAGACTTGGGATTTTAAAAATGCATACTTCGGCTTATGTTATTAAAACCACTTGTTTTAAAACTAGTTTTCTTCACTTCTTCCTTAAAATGGTTTAGATTTCTTGGATTTTTGGCTTAGTTTAATTAGATGGGGTCCTATAGACTTCATATGATTCAAGTGCCAGTCACGTGCTATTTCGGATCGTGATATTACCAAATACGACGTCAGCCAAAAACATGGACTTTTTCTTCTTCTGAGAGCCGGCAGCAGCACTTGATAGTAGAAGCTTGCGCTTTATAGGCTTCTTGGGATGGCGAGTCCCGATTTCTAAGCCAACCCGACTCAGGGGATGCCGCAGCCATCACGTTGCCAGGAGCACATGCGTCCGATCGTGGCTTAGCCGTCGACACTATCGGAAAGGCTGGCGGAACTACAACCGTGTTGCTCTCTCTCAAAGAAGTACGGACAGCTGCACGTCGCTTCAGTGGAACCACGGGATTACTGGCCGGGACAGAATCCTTATAATCAAGAAGCATCCTCATTTCTTCCTTGATAACAACACCCGTCTCATGCTGATACCAGGCAATGTAAGCATAGGAGGCCTTCGGGATATGATTCAGCTCAGCAATCAGAAAATGAGACCTCGTATTCAGCCGCATAAAATGGTGCGCCACATTGCGAACGCTCTCCTCCGTAGTAGCCAGATCGACGAGAAATGCTTCAAGGGGAATGCCTTGGTTATAGCCAGATTGCTGAGCAAAACGATGTGAGTTATACCTTATGAATAACACCGAGGCATTTTGCCTGAATACTAGGAAACCCGGCCTGATGGAATACAAATGTGCGATCTCTCGGGCCCTCAAAGAAGAAACTTCATCCTTAAAGACATCGTGAAGCGGTTGGACCGCTTTGGAAGGTTCTTTACCAATGGTCAGAACCCTATCAACTAAGGTCATGCTGTCCCCAACCATGTGCAGACGCAAGAGCAATCACCGAGCCTCTCGCTGCGTTGGGTGCGGAGAAGAAGCATCAACCAATTGCATGACCCGAGGGAAATTGTACCCTTCATAAAATCTAGGTCTTTTGTGCACACCAAAGGACCCAACACGTGCATCTCGATCCATGAGGTGAAATAATAAAAAGGGAGATTTACGGACTTCAAACCCGGCTGGGTGATGTCAGCCGCTATACTCAGACCATGATACAAGTGGGCCAGTACTGCAACCCCAACAGCCATACGCATCCCCGCCACAACGCGATGAGCCGGATAGAAAACAGATGGTCTCATATAGCGAGGGTGCATTGGGAGTGCAAACCAGTTTAGCCACAAACCAATGAAGCCCATGAAAAACGTTTCCTCATCAATATCCGGAGCGGCAATCTCTGCAAAAGGGATGATAGGAGTGTTCGGAATAAAGAACTGCTTTAAGTCCGCATCTGCAGTCGGCAATTTGTCTAAACCAAACCCGAATGGATCATCAAGCTTGGCGAACTTCGCAGCCTTCTTCGATAAAACCTCCGGACGAAGGAAACGAGCAACAAAGTCCGTAAAGCTAACTCCATGCCCCCCGGACTCCAAAAACAAGCTCTCATAGATGTTTAACAACTTGATCAAACTCAAGAACTTGTGGAGCATAGCATTTTCCGGGGTAAGGCCCATGACTACCGATTCGGTGGCAAAGATATACTCGTCAGGAGGAAGTATCTCCTCATAATGCTCCTCTCTGACAGGTAACCCGGAAATTTCTGCAAATTCTTCCAGCGAAATCGATACCTCACGATCCGATAAAAGAAACGTATGGGTCGGAATATTCCACTGCTCTTGGAAAGAGTTAACCTGCCACACATGAGGAGTGTGGTAATAAAAGAGAGACGCGTAGACCGCTGGGTATAACCCAGTTTCAGTAGTAGCGATTTCTTGGCCGATAAAATGTAACAGGCCCATTGGAGGTAACCAGCCGAATGTCGAGGGGTCACTCCTATTGCGTAAACCTGACCCCAAAGACGTGCTTCTTCTTGACACATGCGACGCCCCAAAATATCTAGGGCCATCGGCGGCTAGACTGATATCGACGCCATGGAAGGTTGGAGACGACCTTCCGCGGTCCAATTGACCTCTTCCACAGTATAAGCGACCTGTGGAGGGTCAACATAATGAATTGACGGGATCGATTCTGATGGCACCGCATAAGTAAAGATGCGCCGACCCCGGATAATATAGCTATACCATGATCCCCATAGATGAAGAGATTTCTGCTCCGGATGATAGTCCTGAATTAAAGCAAGGACTTCACGATCTGTAGGCGTGTCGATAAAAGCACTCTCTGAACGAACGTAAGGGAAAAAGGAACCGGAAGCCATAGTACCTGAAAGAAAAACCAATGGAGAGTTAGCAATTAGCATATTAAAATCACTACAGTCTAAAGGAAAATTAGTGGGCCCCACAAAAACAAGATGATGGCTCATTAATGATGAGACAAGCGCCCATTGTGAGAATCCAAAAAGATTCTCATTAAATGAATAGTCCCATTAAGAAGTGGAGTTAAAAATTTTTTAAAAAACTCCCAATGGCCTCAAAAAGCAAGTTCTGTTAAAAATAACAGCAAATTCAAATCTATAAAAAAGGCTATTAAAACCCTAAAAAGGAACAGGAAGGGGAATAAAATTCCTTCAAGTTCCAAAATTTCTCAGAGCTAAGCTATGTAAGACAAAATGGAATTAAATTCCTCCAATAATAGGATTAAATCCCAGAAATCCCCCATGTTGGGAGACAGATGGGAAATATAATGGAATTGAATTCCAAGATCAATGATAGGGTAAAACCCTAAGAAGAGAATTAACGATTCTCAGGAGTGCCCATTGATTTAAGACCCACGGTCTACTCAAAAAAAGGAAGGGAAAGTTCTTTTTAAGATCTCCAAGAGATCATTTCAATAAAAGGGTCAAGCTCTGTTAATGGGTTAAAAATCCAAAACAAAAAAGGGAGGTTCTTTTAAGAGTTAAACTCTATTCATAATCCTTACCAAATTTTTTTTGCAAAGTTTAACTCTGAGTTTTGTGGGCAGAGATCTAAAGCTTTGAGATGAGAATTAAATTTTCAAGGAAGAAAGAGACTTAAGAAAGATGATGAGACGGAAATCATCTCATAGGCCAAAGGCCCTATTTATAAGACGTGAGGGGACGGTTCAACTCCCTAGAAGATCAAACGGTGGTAAAAATGACACCGTTGCACTCACGTGTAAACCACATGAGAACAACGGTGGGGGGCATTTGTTCCCCTAATATTTAAACATAATAAAAGAGTTAAGCTCTGTTAAATTATAATGAGGTAGTGCCTCACGTACTCCCCATAAGGATGCCAGCACCAACGCCAACCTTGTAGGATTAAATGTTATGGTGGCGCCGCATGTGAAGCTCACGTAGGCGCCAATGTGCAAAGCACAGGAGCGCCTATCATGTATAAGAATTAAATTCTTATGTGGCACCCACGTGCATGACACGTGAGCACCGGCACCCAAGTTAAAATAAGTATAATTAAATTCTATATGGGAATATTTCCCTAAAAAGCTGGGATACTCTCTGTTAAACAGAGCCATTGGATCAAAGATCCAATAGAGAGGATAAATCATCAAAATATAGAATTAAATTATAGTAGGAGAAAATATCTCTCAAATCTTTCTAAGTGAGAAAGATACTCTCGATTGGATCAAACATCCGATGATAGAATAAAATTCTATTTTGGGAATATATTTCCCCAATCTTTACAAACAAAAAAAATTGCTCTCCGTAAAATAGAGAGCCCTTAGATTAAAAAATCTAATGGTAATTAAAAATCATCGTTTTATAGAATAAATTCTGTATATGGAAAAATATTCCCCAATTTTGTTAAAAAAACAAGAAAACATATTATGTAAAACAGAAATTCTTGGATAAAAAATCCAACGGTGGGTAAAATTCCCCAAACAAATTTTGAGACCACTTAAATCAATTGGAATTTCTCAATGAGAAATTTTCTCAAAACTAATTAACAATTTACTTCTACTATATAAAAGAGCCGAGACTTAAAGTCTCATATAGAGGGAACCCCCTATAAGCTTCTGCAAAACATACAGAAGGCTCTCAAAAACAACAGAGAATTTAATTCTCAATAGAAAAGAAGATCTTTTTCCTCTCAAACCCTAAGTAAAGAAACCACAGAGATCAAAACATCTCCTTTACCTATTATAGCATATCTAAGATTTAACCCTTCTCAAGAACTTAATTCTTTCTCTGGATCTGAGATCCACAAGACAAGTCTTCCACAAGTTGAGAATTTAATTATCATCGGGAAGATCTTGTTCTTGAGAATCAAAAGATTCAAAAAAAGAACCAGGAAAAAGGAAAAGAGCCTATCCTATAGGAATTCAATTCCCCTGAAAATAGGGTTTAACCCTAAAAAGAAACTTAGTTCTTATAAAAAAATATAAGAACTTAGTTCTTAAAGAAAACTTGATCCTAGATCTTCAAAACAAAGATCTTGATGAGCATTAGTGATCAAATGTCATTAACAGAGATTCAATCTTTAAAAAAAAGAACTTAGCGCCTCACGTACTTCCCACGTGGGCGCCCTCAACAGCGTCGGGCGCTTCACATGAAAAACACACGGGCGCCCAAAGCAGAAGGTCAGCGCCTCACATGAAATACAGGCGAACGCTAAATACAAAGTGCTTAGCACTTTATATACAGCCAAAACGGCTAAGTGCTTAGCACTTCATATACAGCCAAAATGGCTAAATGCTTAGCGCTGATTGGGCAGCGCCTCACATGAAAAACATGCGGACGCCCAAAGCAGAAAGTCAGCACCTCGCGTGAAATACACGCGAGCGCTGAATAAAAATTGCTTAGCACTTCATATACAGCCAAAATGGCTAAGTGCTTAGTACTGATTAGGCAGCGCCCAGCACCTCACATGAAAAAAACGTGGACGTCCATATAAAAAGTTCTTAGCACTATATATATATATATATATATATATATTCAGTCAAAATAACTGGGTGCTTAGCACTGATTAGGTAGCGTCTATAACTGAAGGCTTCACATGATACCCATGTGAGCGCCAGAGCTTCAAACAAGTGCTTAGCACTTTTGCATAAAAAGGGGGGGCTGAACAAACAGAGCCCAAATAAGTGCTTAGCACTTTTGAACAAAAAAGAAGACTGAGCAGACTAAGCCCAAATTGGCTAAGTCTCTTACAGCTGAGCCCAAATGCTCTGTTATTGGATCTTAATAAAATTTAATGATCCTGAAAATATTGTAAAATTGACATTAGTCTCAAATAAAACTAACGTCTCCTTAGTTAAAATAAATTGGGCCCAAATGCTCATATGTTTAAGTTGATCTTAATCTCAAACTAGATTAACGGTCTTTAAACCAAAAAAATATTTTTAAACTAAAGGAAAATATAACTTAAGATCAAAATCCCAAATCTAAAATATACGGATTTGAACTAATCCGCGCCTTACAGGCGACGACATAAACTAGTCTCCGTATACAATCCACGGGCAACCTTAACAAACAAAATAACATACGACATGAAGTGAACTGCTGAAGAAGGAGAAAGTGGTTATCGCAACGCGATAACCTAACTAACTGCAGGGGGCTCGTGCCTGCAGGGAAGAGCATCCCCACAATCAAAAACCCCTCCCAAATGAGGGGGAATCTGATATAGTCTGCTACAATGGTCGCATCTATCTAAACCTCTGATATATGGTGCTAAAAATCAACTTGGTATCTTCGGAAAGGTGGATGGAGAAGTCCAAATAGCGTCTGCCCCTAAATTCAGGCTAGACGTCCCAACGTCTCGGTCCGGTCTTTCGGCGGTAAACAGCGGGTACACACCCCAGTGTCAAGCTTTGCAGCAAAAGTAATGATGGGGCCACCACATCCTAATCCCAATCTGGCTTGAATGTGGCTACCCCTTCCCAAGATCAGCCTCCTCCGCAGAATGATGAAAACCCCTTCGATGAGGACGATAGGCAGAAGGACCCCTCAGTCCATGTGGAATCAAGCTCGGACTGCAAAGAAGAGCCTACTTTTCGCCTCTAGACTGCAGAACAAGAGCTCCTCCTAGAGCTCTAAAAACAACTTTGGAGCAAAGATAAGGAGATAGCCAAGCTATACTCCAAAATTGACGACTTGACGAACGTCATGATGCAGCTCACGGCTCAAGTTGCTCGGACGCCCTTCAATCAAGCGCAAGTCTCTACTCATAAGTCGGGCGATAACGACCCGAAGCAACCGATGCATGTCCCTTCAGGTCCGAATATGGGCGAGCTACACGAAACCCGACCGTATTCCGCTTCAGGGGACACCTTGGCCCCAGATGGTGCCATTTCTCTAACGCAAGATCAGATAATGGATTTGGTCACCAACAAAGTTAAAACATTGGTGGCCGAAGCTGAGGCTCAGAATGACATTGGCAGCAGTGAGAGGCTGTACCCCGCACAGTACGACCTGATCGAGTTCCCTAGCGGTTTTTCATCCCTAAATTTGGGAGATTCGACGGGACGGGAAATACGAATCAGCATGTTGCCCAGTTTAAAGCATTATGTGGGATTACAGGGGCAACGATGCGCTTCTTCTCTATCAGTTTGTCAACAGTCTAACTGGTATCGCTTTCAACTGGTACGCGAGCATACCAGACGGTTCCGTCACTACTTTCGCCCAGATGGAGTCTCTGTTTTGGCAAAGATTCATGAGTGTCAGCGAAAAAATCTCCATTGCTGACCTTGTGAGGACAGAGCTGGGGAAGAATGAAAGAAACACGAACTTCATTATCCGATGGCGCAATCTCACCATCAAGTGTGAGCTGCCATTAGAACAGGACCAATCCGTCAGCCTCCTCATTGGGAACCTTAGCAATTAGATGGTCTCGTTCTTATGTACAGCAGTCCTCAAAACGTTCCAGGAGCTGACCAAGAAGGTTCAGATGTTGGAGCGTTCAAAGCAAGGGTCTACCCCGGACTCTCAGAAAGACAAACCTTGGAAGAGCCGATAGGATGACCATCGTAAAGGTGGGAGCTCCAACAATATCAACATCTTCAATACGTCTGACAATGAAGGAAAGAGAAGGGCGGACGGACAAAAAACCTACCAATCGCAAAAGCCAATACTGGGAGGAGAAGGATCGACTCTAGAAAAGAGAAAAACCAAGGTCTACTCCTTCAAAAGGGACAAGGTCCGAAAGATATTTAGGGACGCCTTGAGGAATGGTTTACAATTGCTGAACCCAAAGAGGTCGCATGAAGCAAGCATGACTGACAACCCTCTGTATTGCCCATACCATAGAATGCTGGGTCTTCTCATCGAGGATTACTACGTAATCAAAGATTGGGTCAAGAAACAGTACAAGGCGGGAGAAATCTTATTGTCCCCTAGCGTGCTGACAAACGATCAAGTTGTAACCGCCAACTTCATACAGAAGAAGCTGAAGCCTTTTGAAGGCATGCCGCTGAACTGTCTGGCCTAAGAAATGAGGACAACGTGTCGCAAATTCCGTAGAATGTATACATATCCAAAAAGACAGAGAAGATGCTAAAACCGCTTCAGAAAGAACCCAGAGTCGGGTGGGAAGGACAAAAAGAGCCCACTGTCCCATCCACCAATCCGAGATGGGCAGGCTCGAAGTCCAAGAAGCTTAGAAAGAAGAAAAAGAAAGATGCAGCTCGACACGAAGAAGAGTCTACAAGGAGAACGGCCATTCAAAAATACATCGATTCTCTCGAAGACTTTGTACAAAAGGAAAGAACTCTTAGCCAACTAAAGAAGTTCTTCCCTATAGAAGTTGCAGAAATTTTGGAAGAGTTGAAGGAGGGTGCCGATGATAGGGTCCCTATTTTGACTTGCTATGTCATCCATCTTAGCAGCGACTCTGAGGAGGAGCTCTGTTTTTCTGAAGAAGACGATGGGCTCGCCACAAAAGCCAATCAAATCCAACTTAGAAGCAGTAAGGCTCTAACGCCAAAACAAGGCAACGCCCCAAAGGAAAAGGAAAAACAGGTGTCTAATGAAGAAGAAGGCAGAGATCTGACTCACGGAGACTCGAGCTCTTCCTCGGTAGACTATAAATTATTGGCTCACCTCTGGAAGCTTCCATCCTTCTTAAGCACCTATGATGCTCTGATTCTATCTAAGGAGTTTAGGGACGTACTTATCCATGCTCTGCAAAACCCCAAGCGGTACTAGGCGCACTTCACGGAGATCAATATAGAATAAGCCCAATACACTCTACACACAGCTGCAGTCGCATTTAAAGATGAAGACCTGCTATTAGGGACAACTGAGCATAACTGGCCGCTTTACGTGACGGGGTACAGCAACGGAGATCGGATTAATCGCATATTCATTGATCCGGGGTCCACAGTGAACATCATGAACTTGTGGACTCTAAAGATTTATCAATAGACGTCCGACACCTGTCAAGAGAGAGAATTGTCATCTAGGGCTTCGATCAAAATTGCCAGCAAGTTCTAGGATCTCTAGCTTTGCCAATTAGGTTTGGGGACCTGCAAACCGAACCTAAGATATACGTGATCGACGCAGATACGTCCTTTAAGATTCTCATGGGACGACCGTGGCTTCACGATTATGGCATCGTTCCTTCAACGCTCTATCAATGCATGAAGTATACCAAAAATGGCGAAGAAAGACACATTGACGGAGATATACAGCCGTTTGGTGTACATGAAGTATGATATGAAGATTCTCGGTACTTTATGAAACCTCAGAATGCTGAGCCGCAGTCGACTAGAGACAACAGGGCTCAGAGTCTCAAAAGAAAACCTGAGCCGCAGTCAACTAAAAACAAGAAGGCCAAGAGTCTCAAAAGCCAATCTAAGCCGGCTGTCATCCTTAAAAGTAAAAATCCTCAAGTGCATCTATGTTTCGGCAGTGACACTGATGAGTCCGATACTGAAAGTCCATCCTTCCGTAAAAATCTCCCTCATTTCGGTAGCGATACGGACGAGTCTGATATTGAGGGCCCATCCGGCAGCAAAGTTTGCCCTCACTCAATAGCAATACCAAAGAGTCAAAGGAGGAACTGTCTTACAACAGTTGTACAAGTCAGACTCTCACACAAAAGGCAAAGCTAAGAGAGACCTTTGAAGTCACAGAGGGATCCCTGGCCATCACCAAGGTTCCGGAACAGATGTGTAAGGAGCTCGACGTGTTGTCGGTCTCCATCGTGGACCAACTGACAACTTTCTATATCCTTAGAAGAAACAGCGGACAGAAGTGCATCATGTTTTATGGGTTGAACCCTATCGTGCACCCGAACGATTTTTCCGCAACGTGCTTTCCCTATGAGAGAGGCATAAGAGCCGTTTTAAAGTCATAAAAAGGGCGACATTGACCGTCCATGTCGTAAAAAGGGCAGTGCCAGCTTCCCAAAAAACGGGAACCAAATCAAGTCGTCTCCACGTGAAAAAAGATCCATCAATTTCATGCACACGACCCACATGTGCGGTGTGCATTTATTGATGGGGGCACTTTGTTGGGGTCAAAAATTACACCCCGGTTGACCAAGTCAAAGTCAAAGTCAACCCTAAGCCAAATAGGCCATTCCCAAGTCGAGCCCCGCGGCCAGCCTCCCCCATGCCAAAATGAAAATTATGTAATAAATAATTTTGATGTAATTTTCATACATGAATGTAAAAAAATAGGCATAAAGCCAAATTTTTGTAAAGCCCATGGCTCATGTGCAAAAGAAATGAGCACATGAGGCATGGGATGGGCAAAATGCTATTTTGTAAAGCCCAAGGGGCTATACGTAAATTTGTAAGCCTATATAAGGCAACATGATAATGAAATAAAGCATACAATTCATTCCCCATCAAATCTCTAAGGTTTGTGCCTCCATCCTCACTCTCTCAAGTTCTTCCTCTTCCTTTTCATTTTCCAATTAAATCAAGAGCTTAGCTCTCTTTTTTTAAAAACTAAATAAAGTTTTATCATAAACCCACTGAAGGAGAGTTTAACTCTCACATCCGATCGCAGAAAAAAATGGATAGATTTTCGCTACCTTTTTCTCCCTCCTCAAGATCCAATTTGAGAGAGGGAGAAGAAGAGAAACCCACCTCCCAAGACTCTATCAAGGGAAGAAAAAGGGTCTCTCTTTTTATCATCCAAGATCTAAATCTTGGAGTTTCAAGATAACTCATTTTGGGTTTCTTCTCAAAAGAGAAAGGATGAAATCTTTTGGAGTTTAACTCTACAAATAAAATTCTTTTGGAGTTTAACTCTATAATAAAAACTTTTTTTTTGGAGTATAACTCTGAATAAAATTGTTTTGGGAGTTTAACTCTAAATAAAAAAAATTTGGAGTTTAACTCAATCACAAAAAAAAGGAGTCTTTTGGAGCTCTTGCTCCCTCTCACGTGAGGGAGAGGGGAGCTCCCACTAAGTAGGAGCTTTCCTTCCTTCTCTCGTGAGGGGAAGGCTCCCACAAAGTGGGAGCCCGTGCTCCCTCTCACGTGAGGAAGAGGGAACTCCCACCAAGTGGGAGCTTTCTCCCTTCTCACGTGAGGGGGAGGCTCCCCATTTAGTGGAGTTTAACTCAACACCAAATAAAAATCTTTTTTGAGTTGAACTCCATTTAAAATTCTTTTGGAGTTTAACTCCACTATAAAAATTCTTTCGGAATTTAACTCCACAATAAAAATATTTTTAGGGAGTTTAAATCCAAATTAAATCTTTGTAGGAGTTTAACTCCATTTAAAATTCTTTTGGAGTTTAACTCCAGAATAAAAATCTTTTTGGAGTTGAACTCCATTTAAAATTCTTTTTAGAGTTGAACTCCACAATAAAATTCTTTTAGAGTTTAACTCCACATTAAATCTTTTTAGAAGTTTAACTCAATTTAAAATTCTTTTGGAGTTTAACTCCATAATAAAAATCTTTTTGGGGAGTTTAACTTCACATTAAATGCTTTTAGGAGTTTAACTCCACTTATAATTCATTTAGAGTTTAACTCCACAATAAAAAAAAATTGGAGTTGAACTCCATTTAAAATTCTTTTGAAGTTTAACTCCACATTTAAAATTCTTTTGAAGTTTAACTCCGCAACAAAATTCTTTTGGAGTTGAATTTCATGTAAAAAAAATGGAGCCCTCACTCACGTGAGGGGGAGGCTCCCACCGTGCTCCCTCTCTCGTGAAAATTTGGAACCCCCCTCACTCTCACGTGAAAATTTGGATCCCCCCTCATATGAGGGGGAGGCTCCCATCAAGTGGGAGCCCCTGCTCCCTCTCACGTGAGGAGGAGGGAGCTCCCACCAAATGGGAGCTTTTCCACCCTCATGTGAGGGGGAGGCTCCCACCAAGTGGGAGCTTTTTCCCCTCCTCACGTGAGGGGGAGGCTCCCATTTAGTGGGAGCCTCTTTCCCACCTCACATGAGTAGGGGACCCCTTTCTTTTTTTAAAATTTTTTTTATTTAAAAAAAAAGAGAAACAGATAAAAATAAATTATAAATAATATTTATTTTTAAAAATGTTTTTTTTATTTTTGTTTTATAATATATATATATATATATATATATATCCTTATTTTACAAATGGAACAAAATAATGAACACGTCCCTATTGTTATGTATAAAAAAACACACTAATACTTCACATTGAGTTCGTATGACCAGTTTTACCCGTCAATCGGAGGTTCTCTCGCTCCAAAAGCGATGGGTAATTAATGGCAGCTTGGTCCGCTGCTGCCGGAGATTCGGATCCCCACAATCAATAAATCCGGGCCTGCCCTAGGCAGGGGGAATCTGTACATGCCTGACAAGTGTAAGTCGATGTACTACACCCCAGAACTTGTGGGGAGGCGAAATTTTCAAAAACGATCTTGTTTAGTGAACGAACATCGACTAACCGCTTGAATCGAAGCTAAACTATAAATAACCAAACACAAAGTGTTCCTTAACTACTGTGTTTAGGGATTATACCTAATGAACCAACTCCTTCGTCTTTACGATCTCCTTGTTCTCCTCGGCCTTCTCTAGGTAGTAGACGATCCACCCGAGAGCAAAACTCCAAGCTAAACCTCTAAACTTGAGGCAACTAACCTTCTTGGATTGCTAATCAAAGAAGCTAGGATGAAATAGAGTGATGGTTATGGATTGATTAGTCTTACTAACCCTTGATCTCAACTCATGAGAGGGGAGGATTAGTCTTTGAAGAGGGAGAGCTTGAGGAGAGAGAAGGTGAGAATGAATATCAAATGAGAATAGTAAATCTATCATAATAAATATGAAGCATTCTTATTTATGAGAAAAAGAATAATGCATAATGAATAAGCATGCTTCACAAATATCTAATGGTGATTCATTGTCATGACTCACTAAGCATTTATCATGCATTAATGATATGCATGAATCACCCTCATGACTCACTAAACTCATTTAATGCAAATGACACATAACCCTCCTTAGTCACCATCTTCTAGAAGCTTCTCGCACAATTACGAGAACGCTCCTCCGATCCGTAAAAATACGGAAAAACTTTAGACTGTATAAATCCAATAACCGGATACCAGTAACTGGCTTAAACCAAAGCTGACTGGTAAAAACTGTCCGAAAGTTGTACGCGCGTAAACGCACGTATGCGTCCGAACCCTTTGTCGCAAAACCATGCGACCTCTATATCGTTTCACCTGGAGTAGGAAACTCTCTGTGTGGGACTCTAGAGACTCGACTACTACGCTGGCAGTGGGTTTAACCACAGACCGCAAGCGGCACTAGCTGTACGTAACGGTCCCCAGGTAGTTGTCGATAAGAAGGCCGATGAGGTAACCCATCCGAACTCCTACTGAGTCTGATGTGACAATCTCCATACAGTCCGGTCCGTTCGTCCAAGACTATCGCATATCGGGCCTAGGGGACGGCAAGTGTCAGTCCCCTAATAGCGGTATAAGTCGTGTCGGAGGGAAGCCCATTACACCCTGAGAAACTACTGGAACCTACCAGCAAATCTCGCTTGCCCTGGCCAGGGACTTTGCGTAATGGCTCTCTAACACAGCACGATATCTACTCCCAATACCGGGAGGGACGAATCCTGTCTAACCGCCACTGCCTCCAAGTGCTCGGGACTGCACCCAACTGCTACCTGTTTGCACGACTCCTTTGAGCCGTGGTAGGGTAGCAATCTAAGAACAGTGGGACACACTCGAGGCGAAGTAGCAGTGTCAAGTCTGCGGACTATGCTGTACTCATGTCACCTGGGAACTGCTCACTGACGACTGGTATCAAACCAACCAACAGTTCCCTGTGAGTCCTGTCCGGTGTACCCGTAACCTAACGAGCACCTGCATACTATCTCCAGTACGACGTACTGACGGCTGTGGGACAGACCATCTCCCTAACTGGGATGAGAAGCGTACACACTAGTCTACTCCGGAGTATCGATGCTCTGTCTCGATAATCCAACGACCAGGGACCTGAATAAGGATGTGCTTGTAGACTACCCAGCCCCCACTAGTGTGACTGCCATCACAACGCTGGTAGACAAGCAAGATCCCAAGAGCTCTATCAATACGTACACTTACATATTAAGATAGAAAAACCAAGTAGCATACTACCATGTTTAGCAAGACTGTTATATACATGTGAATATCCCAAGCTTCCATTAAGTAATATACAAACTAGTATGATACAGTAATGGCCTTCTAGGGCATAAACACTAACAACAAGCGCACGCATTCCTATCTCAATAGGGTGACGAAAAACACCCTACAGATTCTGGTACGCCCGGTGGGACCATCTTTCCTCCCATATTTCGGGTTAAACGTTCATGCGAACTCAATCAACATATACATTGATTGCATGTACCGAAATTATGCTTCTTTGTGCAGGTTAACAGTTTCCAATTGCAATTTTCGGACGCAGCAAAATGTCTCCAAGGAAAAGTTCAGCTCTCAACACGGCTCCCATCTCCTACACGATGAAGATGGACGCCAGGACGGTCCCCCCGGCCAGTCTCGGGCGACAGTGGGAGGAGCCGCTGCTACCATTTGGCTATATTCTGTTCGTGCCAGCTAGCACCATCCCAGCTTCTCAAGCTCCAGTAACAAACAAGACCGGCCTCGAAAGGCAGGAAGCTAAATGTGGTGATCTCGAGGGCACCACTACCCAAACACAAGTCGGTGTTTGAACGACTTTCCTTGGCCCTAGCTGGGGGCAAGGCCATCAACACCAACAAAGTAACAAGGCATCTCGGGCAAGCTCCAGTGGCATCCCTGACAACTTCTAAATTGGGTGTCTTCTCTAAGCTCCACGTTAATCGACCCACGACGTCTACCTGGATGACGGATGCCCATCAAGCCCTCAAGATCGAGAAGCTAAGACAGAAAAGGCTCACATATAGAGCCAACAACAGGACTAGGACTCATGTTAGGCTGAACTTCATGAGATTCCAATAACAGGGTTATTCCGCCAAAGATAAAGAGATGGCTGGATATTTGGTCCACATTGTCTATATGGTGGGCACGCGCAGCAAGAGTAAGGATGGGGCTACCACATCTCAAATCCAATTTGGAGTGAATGTGGCTGCCACTTCCTAAGACCAGCCTCCTCTGAAAGGTAATGAAAACCCTTCCAGTGAGGCTGATAAGTAGAGAGATCCCTCGGTTCATGAGGAGGTGGGCTTGGAAAGTGAAGAGGAGCCAATCTTCCGTCTCAAGAACGCAGAGCAGCAACTTCTCCAAGAGCTCCGAAAGCAGCTCAGAAGTAAAGACAAGGAGATGGCCAAGCTCTACTAAAAAATTAACGACTTGACAAACGTCATCTTACAGCTCACGGCCCAACTTGCCTCTCAACTGTCCAATCAAGCGCAGGGTTCCTGCTCATGAACCGGGAAACGGCGTCCCGAGACAGCCGACGCCTATTCCCTCAAATCCAAAGGTGGGCGGACCGCATGAAAGTTAGTCGCATTCTATCTCGGGAAATGTCTTGGCTACCGATGATAGTAGCCTGCTAACTCAAGATCAAATCATGGATTTAGTTGCCAACAAAGTCAAAACATTGGTAGCTGAAGCCGAAGCGCAAAAAGATATCAGCAGTAGTGGGAGACCGTATCCTGCTCGGTATGATCTGGTAGAGTTTCCTGGCGGCTATGTCATTCTCAAATTCGGAAGATTTGATGGGACGGGAAATGCGAATCAGCACATCACCCACTTTAAACCTCATGCGGGAATACTGGGGATAATGATGCGCTTCTCCTCCACCAGTTCGTTAATAGCTTAACTGATGTCGCTTTCGACTGATACGCTAGCATACCGGATGGCTCCGTTATAACTTTCGTCCAAATAGAATCGTTGTTTCGATAGAGATTCATGAGTGTCAGCGATAAGATCACCATCGCCGACCTCGTGAGGACCAAGCTAAAGAACAACGAAAGCAACACGGATTTTATAACCCGATGGCGTAATCTCTCTGTCAAATGTGAACCGCCGATAGAGCAGTACCAATCTGTCAGCCTCCACGTCGGAAATCTCAACAATTGGATGGCTCCGTTTCTATACACCGCGAGTCTCAAAATTTCCAAGAGCTGACCAGGAAAGTCTAGATGTTGGAGCGCTCAAAGCAGGAGTCCTCCTCTGATTCCCAAAATAATAATAGGTCCTGGAGAAACCGAAAGGAAGATAATCGCAAAGTCGGAAATTCCGACGATACTGAATCTTTTAACACTTCGGCTAACCGAAATAAGCGAGGAATGAGCGAGCCTAATGCCAACCAGTCTTGGAAGCCAGTGTTCGGAGAGGGAGGAGAATTTCCACTGAAAGAAAAGCTGGATAAGATCTATTCTTTCAGAAGGGACAAAATCCATAAAATATTCAAAGACGCCCTAAGAAACGGTCTACAATTGCCAGAATCAAAAAGACCGCAAGAAGCGAATATGACCGACGACCCCAAATATTGCCCCTATCACAGAGTAATAAGTCATGCTATTGAGGACTGCTTCATCTTCAAAGATTGGGTCGAAAAACAATACAAGGCAGGAGAGATAGAACTGTCTAAAAGCGTGTTAGCAAACAATCAAGCTGCGACCGCCAATTTCGTGCCAAACAGATAACCGCCACGTCATTAAACTGGGAACAATCGACCTCTAAATCGTTAAACTGGGGATGTAAAAAAATGTGTAAATAAATATAAAAAAAAGCCGAAATGATGGGGCAACTCGCAATAAAAATCAGCGAGTAAAATAAAGAAGAAAAATAAAGCCGAAATGATGGGGCAACCGCGAATGAATAGCCGAAATGATAGGGCAATCACGACCATCACAATAAGAAAAGCTGAAATGATAGAGCAATCGCGGTAAAAAAATGGCGAATGATGAGTCGCTCCTGGTACCATATTCCAGTGCAGCGATACAGACGCCAACCAAAATTCAAATCCCCAGACGGCGAATGATGAGTCGCTCCTGGTACCATATTCCAGTGCAGCGATACAGACGCCAACCAAATTCCAAATCCCTAAATTCCCAGCGACGAATGATGAGTCGCTCCTGGTACCATTTTCCAGTGCAGCGATGCAGACGCCAACCAAAATTCAAATTCCCAAAATTCTCCCTGCCCTACGGTTGGTCCCTAAGTTGACTACCGTATACAATCTACGGGCTCAAATAATCCTCATCACACCCATACCCCACCGCAATCACCAGTCACACGGCCGGTCTCCGCCCTTGGAATTATGCTCCATTTGGGAAGACCCACTTATGTGTCCTCACGATATATGAGGAGAACAAACTTACGAGATCCTCTCAACTCGTAAGAAAACACCTTCGTGAGAACCTTACGACCCATAAAGGAAAAACACACTTGGGAGTCCTCACGACTCCTAAGGAGAAAATACACCTACAGGATCCTTTCGACTCGTAGGGAGAAAATGCTTTTATGGGACCCTTACGGCTCATAAAATTGAAAAGCCTTAGGTGATAGGGACCTAAACCTGTCTCCTAAGCCATCACTCCACAAAAGGTAAAGGCAACTGATGAATTGCTCCTGGTACCTGTGCTTCAGTGTTAGCAACGCTGATACCGACCCCTATCCTAAAATTCCAAACCTCCGATCCAATAGACCCCTAAGTCGTTAAACTAGGAGCAGATGACCTCTAAGTCATTAAACTGGGAACAGATGACCTCTAGGTCGTTAAACTGGGAACGAGGGAAATCTTCTCATGGCAAATGATGAGTCGCTCCTGGTACCATATTCCATTGTAGAGATACTGATGCCAAACCAAAACAAAAATCCCCAAATCCTCTCATGGCAGATGATGATTCGCTCCTGATACCATATTCCAGTGTAGCGATGCTGATGTCAACCAAAATCATATCAAGTCGGCAAGACAACCAAACGACCGTCCACGTTGCTAAAAGGGCAGTATCGACCGTCCAAGTGGCAAAAAGGGCAGAACCGACCATCCACGTCGCTAAAAGGGCAGTATAGACCGTCCACGTCGCTAAAAGGGTACCATCGACCATCCAAGTCGCAAGAAGGGCAGAACCGACCATCCACGTCGCTAAAAGAGCAGCACCAACCATCCACGTCACTAAAAGGGCATAACCGACCGTTCACGTCGCTAAAAAAGCAGCACCGACCATCCACATCACTAAAAGGGCAGCACCGACCATCCACATCGCTAAAAGGGAAACATCGACCGTCCAAGTCGTAAAAAAGGCAGCAGCGACCGTCCACGTCGCTAAAATGGCAGAACCGACGGTCTAAGACGCAAAAAGGGCAGTATCGACCCTCCATGTCGTAAAAAGGGCAGTGTCGGCTTCCCAAAAAGCGGGAACCAAATCAAATCGCCTTCACATGAAAGAAGATCCATCAATTTCATGCACACGACCCACTTGTGCGGTGTGCATTTATTGATGGGGGCACTTTGTTGGGGTCAAAAATTACACCCCGGTTGACCAAGTCAAAGTCAAAGTCAACCGCAGCCAGCATCCCCCATGCCAAAACGAAAATTATGTAATAAATAATTTTTATGTAATTTTCATACATGAATGTAAGAAAAATGGGCATAAAGCCAAATTTTTGTAAAGCCCTTGGCTCATGTGCAAAAGAAATGAGCACATGAGACATGGGATGGGCAAAATGCCATTTTGTAAAGCCCAAGGCGCTATATATAAATTTGTAAGCCTATATAAGGCAACATGATAATGAAATAAAGCATACAATTCATTCCCCATCAAATCCCTAGGGTTTGTACCTCCATCCTCACTATCTCAGGTTCCTCCTCTTCCTTTTCATTTTCCAATTAAATCAAGAGGTTAGCTCTCTTTTTTTTTTAAAATAAATAAAGTTTTACCATAAACCCAGTGAAGGAGAGTTTAACTCTCACATCCGATCGAAAAAAGGGTTAGATTTTCGCTACCTTATTCTCCCTCCTCAAGATCCAATTTGAGGGAGAGAAAAGAAGGGAAACTCACCTCCCAAAACTCCATTAAGAGAAGAAAAATGGTCTCTTTTTTATCATCCAAGATCTAAATCTTGGAGTTTCAAGATAACTCATTTTAGGTTTCTTCTCAAAAGAGAAAGGAGGTAATCTTTTAGAGTTTAACTCCACAAATAAAATTCTTTTGGAGTTTAATTCTATACTAAAAACTTTTTTTTGGAGTTTAACTCTGAATAAAATTGTTTTGGGAGTTTAACTCCAAATAAAAAAAATTTGAGTTTAAATCCATCACAAAAAAGGGGGTCTTTTGGAGCTCCTGCTCCCTCTCACGTAAAGGAGAGGGGAGCTCCCACTAAGTGGGAGCTTTCCCTCCTTCTCACATGAGGGGAAGGCTCCCACAAAGTGGGTGGAGCCCCTGCTCCCTCTCACGTGAGGAAGAGGGGACTCCCACTAAGTGGGAGCTTTCTCCCCTCTCACGTAAAGGGGGCTCCCCATTTAGTAGAGTTTAACTCCACACCAAATAAAAATCTTTTTGGAGTTGAACTCCATTTAAAATTCTTTTGGAGTTTAACTCAACTACAAAAATTCTTTTGGAGTTTAACTCCACAATAAAAATGTTTTTGGGGAGTTTAACTCCGCATTAAATTTTTTTAGGAGTTTAACTCCATTTAAAATTCTTTTGGAGTTTAACTCCACAATAAAAATCTTTTTGGAGTTGAACTCCACTTAAAATTCTTTTTGGAGTTGAACTCCACAATAAAATTCTTTTGGAGTTTAACTCCACATTAAATCTTTTTAGGAGTTTAACTCAATTTCAAATTCTTTTGGAGTTTAACTCCACAATAAAAATCTTTTTGGGGAGTTTAACTCCACATTAAATATTTTTAGGAGTTTAACTCCACTTAAAATTCTTTTGGAGTTTAACTCCATAATAAAATTCTTTTTGGAGTTGAACACCATTTAAAATTTTTTTGGAGTTTAACTCCATATTTAAAATTCTTTTGGAGTTTAACTCCACAACAAAAATTTTTTGAAGTTGAACTCCATATAGTAAAAAAAATTGGAGCCTCTCCTCATGTGAGGGGGAGGCTCCCACTTGTGGGAGCCCCTGCTCCTTGTCATGTGAGGGGGAAGGAGCTCCCAAGTAGGAGCTCCCTCCCCCTCACGTGAGGCACGTGAGGGGGAGGCTCCCATTTAGTGGGAGCCTCTTTCCCACCTCATGTGAGTGGGGTGCCCTTTCTTTTTTTAAATTTTTTTATTTAAAAGAAAGAGAAATAAATAAAAATAAATTATGAATAATATTTTTAAAAGAAAAAAATGTTTCTTTAAATATTTTTTTATATAAAAAATCCTTATTTTACAAATGGAACAAAATAATGAACACGTCCCTATTGTTACGTATAAAAAAAAACACACCAATACTTCATATTGAGTTCATATGACTAGTTTTACCCGTCAATCGGAGGTTCTCTCGCTCCAAAAACGAGGGGTAATTAACGGCTACTTAGTCCGCGGCTGCCGGAGATTCGAATCCCCACAATCAATAAACCCCGGCCTACCCTAGACAGGGGGAATCTGTACATGCCTGACAAGCGCGCGCATTCCCATCTCAATGGGGTGACAAAAAACACCCTATAATTTCGAACCCCGATAGGCACACACTGTTATAAAGTGATGTTGTTTGGACTGAAGAACGCAGGCGCCACATATCAAAGGGAAATGACCAAGATGTTTGACGAGTTAATCCATGAAGTCGTCGAATGTTATTTTGATGATTTGGTCGTCAAGACTAAAGCCAAGGCCGATCACATCCAAGACCTCAGAACCATTTTCACCAGACTAAGGGAATATGATCTGAAGATGAATCCTCTAAAGTGTGCTTTTGGCTTGTCATCAGGGAAATTTTTGGGCTTCATAGTCCGACATCAGGGGATCGAAATTTACCTATCGAAGATAAAGTCCATCATGGAGATGTCTCCTCCAAAGAATCTGATGCGGCTAAAATCCTTTCAAGACAAGCTCGCTTACATATGAAGGTTCATCTCGAACCTGTCAAGAAGATGTAGAACCTTCTTAAAGCTCATGAAGAAAGGAGCTCCCTTTGTCTGGGACGTCGAATGTCAGGAGGCATTCGAAAGTATGAAAGAAGTTCACTCGGGCGTCTGCAGAGCACACCGGTCTGGCCGAAAAATGCGACTTCAAATCAAACAGCTGGGATATTAATGGCCTACCATGATAAGGGATTGCAAAGAGCATGCGAAGAAATGTCATCTCTGCCAAATTCACGATGACTTCATCCACAAGAATCCCAACCCGCTGCATTCTATGGTAGCGTCATGGCCCTTCAAAGTGTGGGGTACCAACATAGTTGGCCCAATTGATCCTCCGTCATCCAAACGTCACCGGTTCATATTGGCCGCAACTGATTACTTCTCCAGATGGGCTGAAGCTGTCCCGCTGAAAGAAGTCAAAATAGAAGATATTCTGACGTTCTTAAGACATAATATACTATACCGCTTCGGTACACCAAGAAGAATCATTTCTGACAACGGGACTTCTTTAAAGAGCTTCAAAGTCTCAAGGTTCTCTACTCAGCACAAAATAGACTGGAGATATTCTTCCTTCTATAATCCAAGAGCCAATGGGCTAAGTGAAACCTTTAATAAAACTTTATGCAAGCCCCTGAGGAAAAATGCTTCAGCCAACAAGAGAGACTGGAATATCAAACTTCACGAGGCGTTATGGGCATATCGTACCACACACTGCACTCCAACTCAGTCCATTCCATACTCTTTACTCTTCAAAGTGGAGGCGATCCTCCTCCTCAAAGTCGAAGTTCCAAGCCTCAGAATGGTTGTCCAGCACAATTTAACAGAGGAGGAAAACATTCTCCTTCGGCTCGATGAGCTCGACGCCCTCGAAGAAAAGAGGCTCGCAGTACAGCAAAATCTGAAGCTCTACCGAGCCCAAATGTCATGGGCATATGACAAGATGACCCGTCTCCATGCTTTCAAGAAAAGCGAAATGGTGTTGGTCCTTAAAAGACCGATCATCCCCAATCGATATGCCAAGGGAAAATTCGAGCCAAATTGGGAAGGGCCATATGTCATCGAGAAAGTGTTCGACGGGGGATCCTACCAACTAATAAGTGCCGAGGGAGAAAGGCCCATGCCACCCATCATTGGATGATACCTCAAGAAATACGACGCGTGAATGCTCCAGGTCGCAGACGAATCGAGCACACCGGCCCTACGGTCTAGATCATACATCCTGTAAAATCGTATACAATCCACGGTGTCAACGCCCCCTATCTTTCCTAAGTCCTACCAGTAAAACTACATCTGAAGTCCTACTGGCGATGAAGCTCCACCATTGTGCAAAAAAAACGGTTTCTCCACAAGCAAAATGGGCATGGATGAAAATTCGAAAGGGCTCCGTGAGTAAAAACTGCAGGACTGCCGGCGAGTTTGTGAAAACCCAAAAGGTGGCAAACTCATGAAAAGAGATGAAATACACTCGCAAAGTCCTCTCGACCTTATGAGTAGAAATTCCCCGCGTGAGATCCTTACGACTCACAAAGGAGCAACACACCTAGGAATCCTCAGATTCCTAAGGAGAATATACACCTGTGAGATCCTCTCTATTCGTAGGGAGAAAATGCTTTTATGAGACCCTTAAGGCTTATAAAATTGAAAAGCCTTAGGTGATAGACACCTAAACCTGTCTCCTAAGCCATCACTCCCCAACGGGCAACGGCAAATGATGAGTCGCTCCTGGCACTATGTTTCAGTGTTAGCGGTGCTGATGCCAACCCAAAGCTCAAACCCCAAGTTTTCCTAAAGGCAAATGATGAGTCTCTCCTGGAAATACGCTTCAGTGTTAGTAGTGCTGATGCTGACACAAAAACTAAATCCCAAGTCCTCTCGGGACAAATGATGAGTTGCTCCTGGCATTACTCCAGTGCAGCGATGCTGATACCAAACGAAATCCAACTTCCAAGTTCCTCTCAAATGCAAAAGTCCCGCCAAATAAGACAGAAATCAAACATATCAAATCAATATCCCACCCGAAAATGCTCCCAAGCTCAAAAGTCCCGTGGATGGGTAAGGAACTCCCAAAATAAATCAAGTCACTAGTCAACCAATGACCCCCCTGGCAGAATCAAGCTCCACATCGAAAACGAATCAAATCCTGACACCGCAAGAAGCGGAGCAAGTTAACTTCAATCCCAACATCACAGAAAGTGGATCAAGTCAAATCAAATCCTGACACCGCACGAAGCAGAGCAAGTCAAATCAAGCAACGACCATACACGTTGCAAAAATGGCAGCACCGATCGTCCACATCACTAAAATGGCAGCACCAACCATCCACGTCACTAAAATGAAAGCACCAACCGTCTAAGTCGCAAAAATGGTAGCACTAACTGTCCACATCGTAAAAATGGAAGCACATACCGTCCACGTCGCAAAAAGGGCAGCACCAACCATCCATGTCGCAAAAATGGCAGCACCGAGCACCGACCTTCCACGTCGCAAGAATGGCAGCACCGACCGTCCACGTCGCAAAAATGGCAGCACCGACCGTCTACGTCACTGAAATGGCAGCACCGACTGTCCAAGTCACAAAAATGGTAGCACCGATCGTCCACGTCGCTAAAATAGCAGCACCGACCATCCACGTCGCAAAAATGCCAGCACCGACCGTTCAAGTCTCAATAATGGCAGCACCGACCAACCATGTTGTAAAAATAGTAGCATCGACCGTCCACGTCATAAAAATGGCAACGCCGACCTTCCACAGGGGACCAACCCAAATCAATCCCCATATAGAAAAAGATCCATCAATTTCATGCACACAACCCATACACGCGATGTGCATTTATTGATTGGGGCCCTTTGTTGGGGTCAAAAATTACACCCCGGTTGACCAAGTCAAAGTCAACCCCAAACCAAGTGAGCCCAAGCCCGAACCCAAATATAAGCAAGTGGGCCTATGCCCAAGTCGAGCCCAAGTATGAAGAGGCCGGCCCCTAATGCCAAAGGAATAATTGTTAAAGCATAAATAGGCATAATGTAATTTCTATGAATAAATGTAATAAAATGGGCAACAAACCCAAATTATGTAAAAACCCAAGGCTTATATGCAAAACAAAGAAAGCACATGGCATAGGAAAGGCACATGTGCCATTTTGAAAAGTGGGGCCATATGTAAAATGTAAAGCCTATATAAAGTATCATGATGAATGATAACAAAAAAAATCTTCCCATATCAATCTAGGGTTCTTTGCCTCCTTCTCCTTCTTCAAGGTTTTAAACCTTCTTCTGTTTTTTGAATTAAATCAAGAGTTTAACTGTCCTTTTCCCAAAAATAAACAGTTTTTCATCATAAAACCCTTGAAGGGGAGTTTAAATCTCTTATCAAATCTCTAAAATGGGAGATTTTTAAATGCCACCACCCTCTTTCTCCAAGATCCAACCAATAAAGAGGAGGAAGAAGGAGATCGATCTCCAAAAACCCCACTTTAGGAAAATCCAAGGCTTAATAAAGGATCTAGGGCTTAAAGGAGAAGAAAGGGGTCCCTTTTCATTATCTCCGAAATTTTTTGAGGAGTTCAACTCCAAGATCCAAATCCTCAAAAGAGTTTAACCTCAAAATCCATATCTTTTAGGAGTTTAACTCCAAATAAAAATCATTTTTCTTCTAGGAGTTTAACTCCAAAGTCCCTCGGGATTTCAACTCCCAGTCCAGGGACTAAGCCTTTTTTCCAACTGGCGCCCAGCGGCCGTGTACCGAGCACATGACCCGCTGGCACCCGGTGCCCACGTGTAGAGCGAGTGACCACTGGCGTTCGGCGCCCTCGTGCAGGGCGCGTGACCCACTGGTGCCCAACGCCCACGCGCCATGCATGTGAACCGCTGGCGCCTAGCGTCCATGCGCTACGCACGTGACCCGCGGGCGTCCAATGCCCACGCGCTATACACGTGACCCGCTGACGCCCGGTGCCCACATGCCATCTCACGCGTCCTTATGACTCTCCTCACCCCTTTTTTTTCTATACACTCCACACTCAAAACACATCTCCCATTAGAAAAAATTTCTAACGGGGTGCTGCCCCACACCCCGCAAAGAGACTGCTTTCCCCTTTGACCCCCAGCCCGCTATCCGAGTAGCAGGACACCGTAAACTCTACGAGGCCCCCGATACGTCCAAGACCCCTTCAAAACACAACACACACACACTGTACATTGAATTCGCATGACTAATTTGACCTGTCAATCGGAGGTCCCCTCGCTCTAAAAGAGAGGGATAATTAACGGCAGCTTAGTCCGCAGCTGCCAGAGAATTGGATCCCCGCAATCAATAAACCCCAGCCTACCCTAGGCAGTGGGAATCTGTATACACCTGACAAGCGCGTGTATTTCTATCTCAATATGGTGACGAAAAACACTCTACAAGCATTTCTTAATGTTGTTAAAATATAGAGTTATCCGATTTTTGTTTTAAAGTAGAATCCGAATATACTCAAGGAACGTTTCAGTAGTGAGCAGTTTTTGGGTTATCCAATCATTTGCAAGGGTTTAACTTCAGCCATTTTCAAGATCAATAATTGTATTATTCTTAACTCGACACCTTTTTATAAAAAGAATCTTTTTGCAAAATAAATTAGTATGAGTATGATAGAACTAGAAGTGATTCCAGAATCAAAAACGGATACTAAAAATTTAATAGAACCTAAGTATTCAATTGGACCCGACAAACAATAGCCACTCCACAGATTTAGTAAGTGACCTCAGCCGTCCGAGAGATACTTCGTTTTTCTCGGTGACAGGGAGATCAGCATCATAGTGATGATGAACCTACTAGTTATCAGTAGGCCATAGAAAGTGAAGACTTCCAACTGATGGCTAGATACTTTATGTCCGGGTTGGACTCCACGCATTCCAGCAAATTATGGACTTTGGACTTTGCTGGATCCTCCTAAAGGGGTAAAACCCATTAGGAGTAAGTAGATCTTTCTAGATCAGTGCAGATGGAAAGGTAGTAACATAATAAGGTTAGACTTATAGCAAAAGGTTTTCATCAAATACCCACTGTGGATTGTGATGAAACTTTTTCTTCAGTGTCTGTGCAGAAGTCCATACGGATATAACTTGACATTGTTGTTTTTCCATGACTATAAGATCTGGCAGGTGGATGACTATAATATCTTTTTAAATGGGAATTTAGAAGTGCACGTGTATATGATTCTACCAGAGGGTTGTCGTAGTCAGTGGGAGCAGCGGAAGGTGTGCAACTTGCTTATGACTATTTATAGACTAAAATAAGTATAGCGGAGACGGATCATCTGTTTTGATGTGACAGTCAAGGTGTTTGACTTCATCAAAATAACAGATGAACCTTATAAGAAGGATGTAGGGAGTACTGTCTTGATATATAGATAACATACTCATAATAGGAATTGATGTTCCTATACTACAATCGGTCAAATTTTGGTTGTCACAGATATTTCTCTACATAGGATCTGGATAATATATCAAGAATTCTGGTGACTAGATCTATGTAGATAGATCTAGATTTAGGAAATCTCCCAATCCAGGTACTTGGACACCATTCTAAAGGGGATTAGAATGGATAACTTCTGGTGTGGTAGTATACTCGTAGGTGATGGAGGCACCCACTCTAAAGAGATGTCTTCTAGACTGATGAGGAGAGGGACTTGTGTGAATGAAATTTCAATTCTTGGCAATTAGGTCAATCATGTGATATCATGTATCAGACCAGATGTTGCTTTTGCACTTACTGTAATAAGCAGATATTAATCGAATCATGCAGAAACAAAAGGAAGCAGTGAAGAACATGTGAGAATGTTCTTGGTGTATGGTAATAGCAGCCTCCTAAAGGAAAAGATTACCGATTCTAGCTTCCAAGGTGACATGGATGACAGAGTATCTGTTAAGAGTTATAAGTTTACCCTCTTATGAGGGGTAGTATGTTGGAAAGGGTAAAGCAGGATACAGAGATAGACATGATGAAGGATGCCGATTATGACTCAGCAGAGGATACAGCTTAAGAAGTTGTTGGATAAAAGTGTTTATTTATGAACTTGGTCCCATCATTTATCAAGACAAATTCTAAGGCAGGTGTCGCTCATTTCGGAAGATAGTTGATCTCCGCGAATTTGAGATATAGAGAGATTAAGTTAGAAACATTGTAGCAAATCCACTCACTGAGGCTATTTCTCGAACACGGTTTGCGAAACTGATTAGTAGATAAGTTGGGTACTCGATAACACACGATTTATGGGTATGTGATACCGCAATAATTGGTCTTAAGTGCAAGTGGGAGATTGTTGGATATAGTACCCTTAAGGCAATTATTGTAATTGCAGGTAGGCAATTATGGTAATTGAGGGAGCAAATATACAGGTAGAACAGCCTTGCTCAAGATGATAGTATACTATCTGGTTTATTTTTATCATTCATGTGTATACATTTTACTTGTTATTATGTACCCCTAATACATAATGATAAAGCGATCCAATAGGTGTCTAAGAAAGGTGTTAACGGGATTATATATGCCCCTACGGAAATGAGATTATTTAATTAGTTCCATACGAAAGCACGGGAAGACTCCCTCGGAGTGCCAATACCTGTATGGCTGACCGATTGGCGAACTTGTAGAGTGTAATTAATCCCGGCTAATCTTACCTTTTAGGGTTTGAAGGAAGATTTGATAAAAACAGTGGGAACCATCCTGATTAGATAAGATAATAAAATCTAATCTTGCAAGAGCGCATGCTAAAGTGTTTTCTTCTCTCTCTCTTCAGGTAGCGACTATGACACGCCTTAATCAAGATAATAATATGGATGTATTGATCAAACCCGCTTATTATACTGGGTTGGGGAACGTTGGTTCCGCCCTATCTTATGACACCTGTCATAAGTCTGGGCAAGAGATAGAGGAATGCAAGGATTCTCATGCAACCCGAGCGAAGAAAAAACATTTTGATGCATCTTCTTCGGGTGTGTTAGTTACTGAGAACTATTTCTCAGTCTGCTCTACGTCTTGGGTATTAGATACTGGATCAAGATCCCACATTTGTAATATGTTACAAGGGTTAAAGAGAAGTAGAGAACTGGGAAAGGGTGATATGTCTCTCAGAGTACGGAATGGAGTAATTGTTGCTGCCAAAGCTATCGGCGAATATCACCTAGTATTACCAAATGGTAATACATTGATTTTGAACGAGTGTTATTACGTACCGTCGATGATGTGCAATATAATATTCGTTTCTTTATTAGATAAAGAAGGATATAATTTTGCACTAGAGAAAAATTTTATGAACAGTTTCCTAAATCATGTGTTGATTGGGTTTGGTACGTTATGTAATGGAATATACGTTCTAAATCAAAATACAGTTCTAAATATACAGAACACACACAAGAGAAAAAGTTCAGAAATGAACGAAATCTTCTTGTGGCATTGTAGACTGGGTCATATCAATACGACCAGACTAGCTAAGTTGCATAAAAATGGATATTTGAATCCGTTCGAATTTACATCTTATAAAACTTGCCAGTCATGTCTCAAGGGCAAGATGACCAAAACTCCGTTTACTGGACACGGAGAAAGAGCTACTGAACTCTTGGGATTGATACATAGTGATGTATGCGGTCCTATATCTACATATGCCAGGAATGGTTCCCCGTACTTCATTACATTCACCGATGATCTCTCAAGATTCGGACATGTGTTCTTGTTGAAACACAAATCTGAAGATTTTGAGAAATTCAATGAATATAAGAGTGAAGTAGAGAACCAGACGGGTAAAAGTATTAAAATCTTTTTATCTGATCGAGAAGGTGAATACTTAAGTACGGAATTCTGAGATTATCTAAAAGAGAATGGGATTCTTTCTCAGCTTACTCATCCGTATACACCATATCACAATTGAGTATCGGAGTGGAGGAATCATACCCTATTAGATATAGTGCATTCTATGATGAGTGTTGCTGAGTTGCTTATTTCCTTTTGGAGTTATGCACTTGAGACGGTTGCATACCTATTGAATAGGATTCCTACCAAATCCGCGCCTACCACTACATATGAGATATGGGAGGGGAAGAGACCATGTCTTTATTTTTTTAAGATATGGGGTTGTCTGGCTTATGTTAAGAAGAAAAATCCAGATAAGCTCGAGGAAAGGTATGTTCTATGTAAGTTTGTTGGATATCCCAAACATTCGCAAGGGTATATCTTCTACCACACCGAAGAACAAAAGGTGTTTGTTGCTCAACATGCCGCCTTTTTAGAAAAGTAATTTCTTGTAAAAGAAATTAGTGGTAATGAGGTAGAACTGGAAGAAGTTCCGGAAACACTAACTGCAATAGAAAATTTGGTAGAACCGCAGGATTCAATAGTCTCCGATGAACCTCAGCCACTCCGCAGATCTAGTAAGGTTTCTCATCCACCTGTGAGATACTACGGTTTTCTCATAAACGGTGGAAGTGAGGATTGCATCATGGAAGATGATGACTCAACTAGTTTCAAGTAGGCCATCACAAGTGGGGACTCTGTGAAATGGCTGGATGCTATGCGATCTAAGATGGAATCCATGTACACCAATAAAGTATGGATTTTGGAAGTTGCTCCTGAAGGGGTAAAACCCATTTGGAGCAAGTGGATATTTAAGAAGAAATTCGGTGTAGACGGAAAGGTTGAGACCTTCAAAGCTAGACTTGCAGCAAAAGGTTTTCGTCAATGACCAGATGTCGATGAAACCTTTTCTCCAGTAGTTATACTTAAGTCCATCAGGATCCTACTTCCCATTGCTGCATACCATGACTATGAAATCTAGCAGATGGACGTCAAGACCGCGTTTCTAAATGGTGATTTAGGAGAGAGCGTGTACATGACACAGCCAAAGGGCTTCGTAGACAGTGGGAGCAACGGAAAGGTGTGCAGGTTGCTTAAATCAATCTACGGATTAAGGCAAGCGTCGTGAAGTTGGAACATCTGTTTTGATGTAGCAGTCAAACAGTTTGACTTCATCAAAAACATAGACGAACCATGTATATATAAAAGTTGTAGAGAGTAAGGTTGTCTTCCTCGTATTGTACGTGGATGACAAGCTCTTGATAGGAAATGATATTTATATGTTGCACTCGGTCAAACTCTTCCTATCACAAAAGTTCTTCATGAAAGATCTGGGTGATGCCTCCCACATCCTGGGGATAAAGATATATAGAGATAGATCTAAAAGGATGTTGGGATTGTCCCAATCCAGGTACATAGACACCATACTAAAGAGATTTAGTTTGGAAGATTCTAAGCGTGGTAATTTACCCGCTTGTTCAGAAATCACTCTCTCCAAAGAAATGTCTTTCAAGACTGATTTGGAGAGGGCTCGCATGCACGTGATACCCTATGCTTCTGCAGTTGGGTCTATCATATACGCGATGTTATGCACCAGACCGGATGTAGCTTACGCACTTAGTGTAGTAAGTAGGTATCAATCAGACCTAGGGGAGAAGTACTGGACAGCTGTAAAGAACATTCTTAAGTACTTAAGAAGGACTAAAGAGATGTTCTTGGTGTATGGTAACGGTGAACTCCAGGTGGAGTCTTTTACCGATTCGAGCTTCCAGAATGATAAGGACGACAGAAAGTCTGTCTCGGGTTTTGTCTTCACCCTTAATGGAGGGACGGTATGTTGGAAGAGTTCCAAGCAAGATACCGTAGCAGACTCGACGACGGAGCCTGAATACATCGCTTCCAACGATACTGCCAAAGAAGCTGTCTGGATGAAAAAGTTCATTGCTAAACTTGGTGTGGTTCCATCCATTGAGGATCCAATACCTTTGTATTGCAATAACAACGGAGCTGTGTCTTTGGCCAAGGAACCCTAGTCCTATCAATGATCCAGACATATTCTGAGGCGGTATCACCTGATCCGGGAGATAGTTAATCGCCGGGAGATCGAGGTCAGGAGAGTAGATACGAAGGACAACACGGCGGATCCACTCACGAAGGCCCTCCCCCAGACGCAGTTTGAGAGACTTTTTGGGATGTTGGGTATGTGATACTACAACAACTGGCCTTAGTGCAAGTAGGAGATAGTTAGGAATATGTATGCCCTACAGGCCATTATTGTATGATATATTGGATGCTTGGACATATATATAGAGGACTTTCTTGCTCGACATGATAGTATGCTATCTAGTTGCTCTTTAACTTAACATGTACATTTGTATTTTTATACTGTCTCTCGGATACATGTTGATAAAGCCCTTAGGATGTAGGACTACCAGGACTATGATGCAGATCATACTAGTGGGGCTAGTGTAGTCCGCAAGCACATCTTTTAACAGTTCCTAGTCAAGGGAGTATCGAGACAGGGCATCGATATTCCAGAGTAGACTAGTGTGTACGTTTCTTGACCCTGTATGGGGCGATGGTTGACTCCACAACCATTGGTGTTTGACATCAATGATTGTGCATAGGTGCTCATTAGAGAATGGGTACAGCGAACAGGACTCGCCGAGAACTCCTAGATGGTACCATACCTATCGTCAGATGGCAGTTCTCTGGTAACACTTGTACAGGTTAGTCTGTAGACCCGAGATCTTCATAATGTCTTGTGTGGTTCCTACTGTACTTTGATTTCCTCCCTACTACGGCTCAAAGGAGCCGTGCAAACAGGTGGATTTTGGGTACAGTCCCGAGTCACATGGAGGCAGTGAGCGATATGAGGGGTTTCGTCTCTCCCGATATTGGGAGTTGATGTTGCGCTATGCTCGATTGGCTATAACAGTAAGTCCCTGGCCAGGACCTATGAGATTTACTGGTAAGTGTTATCAGTAGTTTCTCGGAAAGTTATAGGCCACACATCGGCATGACTAATCAAGTTAGTGGGGGTCTGACGATTCCACCCCCCCCCCCCGACTCGATATGTAACATATCAGACGAAAAGACCGGACTGTACGGCAAGTGTTGCTTATAAGCTTTACGGGAGTTTGGACAAGTTTGCTTGTTGATTTTCTATTCGTTTAATACCTGGGTAGCCGTTACGTCCAGCTAGTACCGCTGATGGCTTGTGGGTATCTGATATGATCATTACCTACTGCTGGCATATTAACGAGTCTTTAGAGTTCTACACAGAGATTTCCTAACTCAAGCGAAACAAAGTAGGGCACATATAGAGATATAAGCAGGAGCTTGATTAAATACGAGTATGTGATACCGTATTATAATCTAGCGATATTTAATATCAGTCAGGTTATATGTGATATAACTGGATTATTGAATCAAGTGTTGATTCAATGATTTGATTTATGTATATATATTTGATATTGGCCGGTTATATATGATATGACCGGATTATTGAATCAAGTGTTGTTTTAATATCTAATATTGAATATTTGCCGGTTGTATAGGATATAACCGGATTATTGAATTAAGTGTTGATTTAATAATTTGATATACATATAAATATGATATTGGTCGGTTATATATGATATAAACGGATTATTGAATTAAGTGTTGATTTGATAATTTGATATATATATATATATATATATATATAAACTAATATTTAGCTCACTTAAGATTTTCTTCTTTATATATATATATGGGGGGGTGTAAAGAAAAGAAAATCTTAAGTGAGCTAAATATTAGTTTTTGTGTGTGTGTGTGTGTTTCTTGTATCATGGTTGATGATATATAGAACTAGGATGTATGAGAATCACACATGAAGTGAAATGAAGAGATATTGATTTAAAGTAATGAATTAAAAGAAAAGGAAATGAGTCATATTCTTTACTTGCTTGAAGAAACCTTGAGAAGCCAGGACTCATCACTTCTCTTTTTGGATTATTCATTAATATTTATCACTATCTAATCTCATCTCATCACTTCAACTCATGGTTCACTCTCTCATCCAAGTTCATCTCCTTCTTCATTCTCCTCTCTAGAATTTTCTTGAGTTGGATAAAAGAAAAGAGAAAATTATTTCTAGTGAGCAAAATTCCTACTTCATCAATCTACACTATCATAGCCATTTAGTATATGTTGTTTGCATCACTGATACTTTGATTAGAGAAGAGTGATCTTGAGTTAGAGAGACTTCAAGGTGGATCATTTTCGGCATCGAAGACTTCAAGCAAACTCGATCCTTTCTTCAAGTGGAGCCTTGAGAAGAATTCTAGGGACTACTACCTGGAGCTTTTGAAGTAAAGGACTTGGTCTACAAAGGTTGTAAACCTCCATCACTTAGTTTAGAACTTGTATTTTTGCTACTAAAACCCTAATTCTCTAGTTAGATTCTAAGTTAGTATTGCATAGCATCTAGATTTTTTAAAATTGCATACTTGATGCTTGTTGAAACCTAGTAGAGGTGCTAAGACATACTTTCAAATATAACAACCGTATCACCGATAGATTCAAATAGAGCTTGAGTGGAAACTCGTCTCGATGGAAGGAGATTTAGCGATCGTCTTTAAGAAGGATCTTCACTATGATTTGAAAGAATCTTTGGAAAGGAATTTTCAGAGAGAATTGTGTTTTGGGGCAGTTAAAGAATGAGGGAGAAGGAAATTTTAGTAGCATGAGGAATTAAAGAAAATAATGGCCATTAAAAAGAAGTAAGGGCAATAGAAGGATGATTAAAGGAAATAATGACATTAAAAGAGAATTTATGATGGAAATGAAGAGTTAGGTTACAGAAGTTATTTGGGCGGTTTTGGATGTGAAACAAAAAGTCATGAGCCTAAACGACATGCCTCTTAAGTTTCTGGAACGTTTCGGGACCGAGAGAGTGCACGAGTTGGCTCAAAATCATCTTGCGTCAGCTCACCAGAACATAGAATAAAAATAGCTTTCCAAGCAAGGGTTGAGACGGCTCAAATTTATCTTGAGACGGCTCAAGTCAAAAGAGAAAGAATTGGAAGGTTTGGCATAAGAAACGAATCGTCTTGTAATCACTGGATAAGCACGTATGGGGCTCACTTGGCCGCCCGAAGCACTCAAGTGGCCGCCCGGGATAGGTCGAGCTCAAGGAATGGGCTCGTGTCTTGAACACTAGGCTCGTGACGTTGTTGGCGGTCCAAAAATATATCATTTCTTTTATAAAGTTTCGTAACTATGTGCATCGCTCGTAAAATATCTGGGACTCGAAAACGACAAAAAGAATATAAAAGAAAAGAATTGGGCATTGAGGATTCGAACACACGGCCAGAAGGAAAGCGATGTAAACACTTAACCAAAGAGATACAAACTAATTCATGAATATATTCAACAAGTATTAAATATATCACAGATTTCCAAAGGAAAACAATGTTTTATTGAAGAAGGATGATACGAAGGTATATGAATTTTAGGTTCGTTACAGGATGGTGACGGTAATACCATCATAGCAACTCAAGTTACCCCTAACCAATGCATTAGCATGTTAGCTTAATTAACAAAGGATTAATATTTTATTTGATTGACCGTAAAGTTTTAGGGGTTGGATTTAGCACCTATTTTAGCAGTTGTGTTTATAATTTGCTAAGTTTTAGGGTGATCAGTGTTGTACATAGGGGAGAATTTTTTTATATCTTTATATATATATATATATATATATAAATATATATATATATATAGATAGATAAATAGATAGAGAGAGAGAGAGCAAAAGAAAGGAGGTCATTTGACTTAGAAATTGATTTATGACGTGGCTTCTTATTATTTTAGGGAAACCAAACTAAAAAACGCCATTGATTTATATGCAATGCATGCAATTAAACGTTATGTCATTATTATTTTATAAGTGTGATACACGTAATTAAATTGCTATGTCATTATTATTTTATTTTAGAAGCGCGATGCACGTAGTTAAATTAATGAAGAAAACTACTGTAATTACGTGCAACGCAAAGAAAAGGATCTCCAATTTTGAAATTGATTTGGAGCTTAGATTATCTAATTTGCAAGAGAAATTCATTACAAATATATAAAAAATTGAATATCAAATTGTAACCGCAACTAACCCCACATCTCTTCCTATAACTAACCCAACAAATCTCCTCTCTCGGAGACTAGCTCTTTTTAAATTACACAGATCAAATCTTTTTTAATAGATACAACGTGCATCGCGCGTGCAAAACACTAGTGTGTATGTGTGTGTTTGTGTGTGTATTGTTCGAATAGAATCCTATCGGAAAAATTTGGAAATAAATCTTTCCAACTTTTTCACCATTAAATTAATTTTGGGATATGTGCTAACAATTATGAATAAAAGATTTCATTTATTACCAAATATAATATAATTGAATGCACAAATCTCAAAATTAATCTAATGCTGAAGATATGGGAAGGTTTTGTTTCCAAATCCTTTCGATGGGAGCTTAGTCGAACTCTTTCTATATATATATATATATATATATATATATATATAGATATATAGAAAAAGGGGTATGAGCCGGTGGCTTTTTTCTTTAAAATAAGCCCTCGCCCCAAAACACACATAGCCCCCGTATATTTCAGCGATCCAAACCGGCCATCTTGATTTATGTATCATGAAACTCCTATATGCAAAAAATCTTGGTATTTAAATACTTCTAACACGTTCATCAAGCAGATAGAAAAATTAACGGCTTATCGGTGTAAGAAAATTACAGTCATTTGATGAACGCGTTAGAGATCTTTAAATTCTGAGATTTTTTGTTCATAGGGGATTCATGATACGTAGATCAAGATAGTCAGTTTGTATCGATGAAATACACGAATAGGGGAGGTATGTGAGTTTGGGAGCGAGGGCTCATTTTTTTTAAAAAGGGTCGCCAACTAATACCCCATTTCCTATATACATAGCTCTTATAAGCAAATTGATTAAATTTTTTGGTTTGTTGTATCTTAACTAATTTTTATCTCTTATAAATTTTTTTTTAAATTACGGTATTTTTCAAATAATCTTATGGAACCTATCATATAAACCGGTTTCAATTTAAACTTTAAAATCAAACTTTATTATTTAGAATAGTTCATTAAAATATAAATTGAGTTAGTTCAGATTTTTATTTAGGTTTTTTATATCTCTCATCATCAAATTCCCTCTTATTTTAAAAATTCTCTTTTCAATTTTCTTGGTTTATATTATTCTCTTAAATATATTAGATATTTCATATTTCTTCTTATGAATTTTTTCATCCAAAATTATCCCAATTTTATGTTGACTAGTATTATTTTATATCAAACTATTATCATTATCTATTTGTCTATCTATCCATCTGTTTATCTATCTATCTATACTATTTTTATAAGCAAATTGTTGAAATTTTTGTTACGTCATTTCTTAACTAAGAGTTGGACTATTTAATTCCAGGGAGAGAGGGAGTCTCTTACTCACATGTTTTTACCGTTGTTTTTGTGATTTAACGGTTGAATGTATATAAATAGTTAGTGATAAAATCCCATAATAAATGGTGAAGACATCATCCCATATTTTCCACGACAAGATCGAACAATCCAACGGTGTAAGAAACATGAAGAATAGATTTTCATTCCTCTAAGAAGTAGAATAGTTCAACTCCTTTTGAACTAATTTCCTCTCCCAATTAATATTATTTTTTAATAAAAAGCTTTGCGGTCCATTTGAAATAATCATATGTAAGTTATCATATCAATTATTTCAATTTAAAATTTAAAATAAAAAATCAAATTTTGTTTTTGTAGAGTGGTTTATTAAAATATAAAATGAGTTTGTTGAGAATTTTATTTAGGATTTTCTTTATATCTCTCATCAAATTCCCTTTTATTCTGAAAAATCTCTTTAATCTTCATATTTTATATTTCTTATTAAAATTCTCATCCAAAAAATAAATCGATTTTATGTTAATTGATGTTACTTATTATCAAACTATTATCATTACTTATCTATACCACTCTTATAAGCAAATTTGTTCAAAATTTTTGGTAATTAGGATATAACAATATGCAATGATAACATTTTCATTTTCTCAATTAATTATGATAAATATTTGAAAAAGGATTTTAAAGAATTAGTTAAAATATAGGTTTTATAGGTTTTCCATAGGACCTTTTAGGTTTTCAAAATTTAATAAATTGGCTATTTTAAATATTTTTAAAAATCTTTATTATCTTAACTAAAATTATTTAAGATACTTCTCAAATAAAAATATTATCTCTAAAATATTAAATATTTTTTACATTTCTTATTATATTTTTCATCCAAGAATTAAATCAATTTTATTTTAACCGATATTAATTATTATCAAACTATTATCATTATTTATCTATACCGCTCTTATAAGCAAATTTGTTGAAATTCTTGGTAATTAGGATATAACAATATGCAATGATAAAATTTTCATTTTCAATTAATTATGAAAAATATTTGATAAGGTTATTTAAAGAATTAGTTAAAATATAGGTTTTAAAGGTTTTCATAGGACTTTGTATGTTTTTAAAATTTAATAGGTTGGCTATTTTAAATATTTTTAAAAAACTTTATTATCTTAACTAAAATTATTTAAGATACTTCTCAAACAAGTATATTATCTCTATAATATTAAATAATAAACCTTAGCTAATAATATCATATAATATTATCATAAACTAATATTCTCATAATTTAACATTTTATTTTTTTATAAAAAAATATTTTTATTTGGCCCTATAATTTTAGTGGTCATTTTATCTTTTGTTAATCTTATACTAGATTTTTAAGGTAGGTCCGTTGCATAATTATTTTCATTATTTTAAATGTTAAAATTTTACTAACTTCTTTCTTTTGCATTTTTCATTTTTGTAGCATATTTTCCTTTCAATTTAGCGGCGGATTCAAAATCTTATCTAATGGTGGGAGAGGATTTTTTTATAATATTAATTGTAATTAACTAAAATATATGAGAAAACAACAATTAATGGTATAAAAAAATTTATCGGAAACATTTCACTTCAAATATCAATTATTGCAAATCAGCATTTTGGAAGAACAAAATTTAAAATCAATTTCAACCAAAATTTTAACTTTAGAAAAATTGTCACCTCGGAATTAATGGGTCAGTCTCATCTTCATCATCATCCAATCTGTAAATACATAGAATATATTAATGTTAACAAAATTTAAGCTTTATATCATTTTTAGACAACGCAAAATCAGTAAAAAAAAATTCAAACATGAATGATTGAAAGTCAATAACTATGTATAACCAAAGTTGTATATATAAATTTGACAGTCATGCAATTAAGTAAAAAATTTCATCTTGGAAAAGAAATCAGTCTGTTTCAAAATTTTATTTCATACAATACTTTCAGTCTTAAAAAGTACTAACCCTTAGTTGAAATTAATGTCTTGTGCCAATCAAATTGGAAGACATTGAAGTCATAATAAATCTTCCCCATCATCTTTTAAGAAAAAAATAAATTATTTATTATTGTTATTATTTATTATATGTATTGTATATTATATATATAGAAAAAAATCTTTTTATATTATTATACTGCTACTACTATGATTATTATATTATTATTATCATTAGTATATTATTACTGTTGTTATCATTTTATAGAAAAAATCTTGAGTTTGATAATATTATATTATTATTATCATTAGTATATATAGAAAAAATCTTTTTATATTATCATAACAAATATATTATTATTATCATTAGTCTTCAAATCTCAAGATTTTTTTGTACATGGAGATTTCATGATATATAGATCAAGATCATCGGTTTGGATCGGTGAAATACCTGGCTCTGATACCAGAAACAAAGGATCGGTTATAAATTGAAACATAATTGCTTTGCCTTTATAAAAACTGTAAATGCCTTGTGAGTCTATTTTATTGATAGGCATTATCTTATTAAGAAAAGGCGTTCCTAGTATCACATGTTGTGATATTTCCTTTACAATAATAAAAGGAGAGGGAAGACAAATATCATCATTACAAATATTTGCATTTGACACCTTATATGGTGTAGTTAGAGTACTATTATCAGCCGTACTCAGAGTTTGAGTAGTCCTCTCACAATATTTAATAGGAATAATTCCTTCTTTTATACAGTTTAAATCTGCACCACTATCAACTAGGGCTATAAGATTGGGTATAACCAAATCATTATTTATTATTAGAGTAATTCTAATATACCATTTTTGATTTAATACTAAATCAATGGTTTGCAGGAATTTATCTGGGATAACTTCTCTTTCTCTAGTAATTTCCTCAGTAAATTCTTCCTCACTATTTGAAGATTCACCTTGTATAATAGTGTTTCTTTCTATAACAGAGATCCTTTGTAAAATATCTTTATTTTGATTTCTTAATTCTATTATCTCTGTTTTTAGGTTATTAACCTCTTTTTGTAAGGTTGCAATGGTTACAGGCTTATCTTCTTTTAATTGTTGTCTTTTAAAGACTTCTGATAATCTATAAACATTATCAATAGCAGGAGATTTCTCCTTTTCTTTTTTAAGAAGAACTTCAACCAATTTGGTTTTAAGTTCTGGTTTGATATGTTCATCTTCAATAATTTTAAGAATGGTCTTTTTGTCATCTTTACTTATAACATTAATACTTAGACCGTTCATCTCAACTATAGATTTCCACTAATTTTCCTTATTGTTGATATTACAACATTTATTAGAGCAGTCTTTATCACAAATTTTTTCATCATCTGATGAAGAATCTGTTAATTCAAATTCAGAAGATTCTGAAGATTCTGAAGAATTAATCATTATTTTATATAATGATTTCCTTAATTCTTCGTCTTCTATCTCGTTAATTTTCTTTTTTGTATAACATTTGTTGGTAAAATGACCAACTTTTCCACACTTATAACAAGTAGCTGAAGAAGCAGATTTTTTCTTAAATCTGTGATGTTTCTTCTTCTTTTCTTCCTTTTGTTTAGGAGGATTATAATGTCTTTTGTACCTCCCTTTATAATGAGGTTGCTTAGATTCTATTCTTTTAGTTTTCCTCTTATCTTTCCGATCCATATGCGGATCTTCCATTGCGAACTGGCTACAGAATTCTCCCAATTCGTGTTTACCAGTTAATCTCTGGCTTTTTAATTGATTTCTTAATTTTATGTCATTACATAAGGATAATCCTTCTTTAACACAGGTGCTTATTAAGCGTCCATATGTAAAAGTATTATAGGGTATAACCCCATCATATTGAGTTCACAAATTTGTCCGAACTCTTTCAGCAAAAAGATTTGGTAAGCCATCAATAAATTTAGCTTTCCAATGAGAGTTATTTGTATCTTCTAGTTGCATAACTCTGCTAAGAAAAGTATCTTTGTACCATCTAAAATGTGTTAATGTAGGACATCTTAGATTTTGTAATACAATCCTTACTTTCTCAGCTTGATTACTTACATCCCCAGTAAAATGATCAAGAATAGTAAGTATTAAGGTATAAACAGCATCGGACACAGGAGAATTATTCTCCATTTTTGCTGCGCTAAAAATTTCAATTTTTTGTGTGGGAGATAAGCAATGATCCCACCAGCCTTTCAAAATTCCAGTAAATCCACATGAAATAAATCTTGCAACATCAGCATCTGAGTTTCCTTGCTGTTTTGATACTGTTGCATACATCATCATACGGTGTAAAGTATCATGGATTTGCTTATCAGCTAATCCATCAATATTCCATTCATAAATGGCTCGTCCTGAAAACGAATTTGTTATAACAGCTTCGTTTTCTTCATACACGACATCTAAAGGAGTTGGTCGTTTATAATAATACTTTTCCAAAGTTCTTAGTGGGTATTTTATGGTATTTATGATATTATCATCAGACATATTAATCTGATCATCTGATAAGTCGTTTATATCAGAGTCTTTTTCCGATATCTCAGACTGTTCTCCATCTATAATATTTAATCTAGCATTATTAAACTTTTTCTCCAGAGCATTTATAATATCTGAAGATATATTTTTATCTTTTGATAATTTATATCCTGAAATATCTAAAGCCGGTTTTATTGGTATATAATTTTTCTCATTTATTGTCTTTATAACAGGAGTTTCTATAACTCCCATAGCCTGTAATCTATTATTCAGGCTTTCTAGAGTAGATTCTACTCTGGTTAATTGTTGACCAATTACTTGAATATAAATATTAGAAAAATTATTTTGTTTAAAAACCTTTTGAAGTTCTTTTAAAGTATTTTCCATTTTATCATCAATAAGTGGCTTTATAAAAGCGGTTGCCTCTAAATTAGAGGTAGATATTCCAGATAACCTTAATGGTTCTGTTGGTGGGTATATAGACCTTACAATTTTTCCAGTTTGGGTGGTCCATTGTTTATAATGTTTCTCTAAAACATTAATTTTACTTTCTTGTTCATTAAGAAAGTGTTCAAGGAACCAGTCTATAAAATATTTTAGACATTGGTTTTCTTCAAGGTGTCTATAATATTGATCTTTATAATGATACATTTGATCTATAGAAAAGGTTTTTGCAAACCATTCTCTAAAAGCAGCATGCTTATTTTTCATAAATTCCTTATTAAGGAATTTTCTTAAATTACTATATGGTTTTAAATCCATAAAATTATATATGAAAACTCATCTCTGATGAGGTAGGAGAAGTTTTATTTTCCTTCTCATATATAGGATGGGATATATTTTCTTGGGAAATATTTATCCCTTTAACTTCTCTATAAGAGGAGCTCGGTCTAGAAAAAGATCTTCTTAACACAGAAGAAGTGGCGCTACCTTCTATATAAGATTTGCATGAAATTCTGGCTATATTATTAGATCCAAAAGTCACTTCAATATTTCCATCGTCAGTCTGTATAATCCGATCGATGTCTGTATCTATAATAGGTGCAGGAGGAACTGCAGAAGTTATAACCCATGATTCAGGAAAGGCAATTTCTTTCCATTTTATAATTCTATTTGTAGCAACACCAGAGGATAAAAGATTTGTTTCAATAACTGTGGTTTTACCATTTTCAGTCTTAGCTTTTACCTTAGGTGCCATAGTTGTTAAAACTTTATAGTGGATTCTATAAACTATTGATATAGTCTCAGATCCTTTCATGAAATTATAACCATGTGTTTTAAGATTTAAAGTTACTGCCTCAAGTATATTTGGATCAGTTAAAGATAAGGTTAAATTAGGATACACATTAAAATAAACTGGTCCATGACAAAGACTTGTTTGCATAATTCCCATAAGGGAAGGGATCCAGTCTAGGCATCTAGCATCTCTCAGAGATGTTAATATAGAGGCGTTTAAGCCTTGGAGAGTAAGAGGTTTAAAGGCCACTTGAATTAAACCAATATGAAGATATTTGTATTGTTTTTCAAATCTATAAACATCTTTTTCTGAAAGGAGTTGAATAGTCTGTTCTGTGCTATCCACAGAGATGGTTTTTTCCATATTTTTGATGGAAAGTCTGGACGATAGATCAAACGTCCCTATGTTATAAATTTCTTTTGCTGGAACATTTGGAATAGTCTATTTGTTCAGTCGTTACTCATCTGAGGGATACTCAAGTAAATTTGAGTTTTTTTATGTGTTTGCTCTTATTACGAGCAATCTTGGTAGATATAGCAGTAGATGAAGATGGTGTAGACATATGAAATTTCATCTTCAAGATTTCGATACCATTAACTTAGCAAGATAAGATGTTCTTCTATTACATGCAATTCTGTATATTCTTTTTCTGGTTTTTACTCTAAAGATATCTAACTGTATTTTCAATTACACGACTGTCAACGATTTATGGGCTGCCAATACGCCAATCACTGGCTTAATATGGGATCCCCTACGCGACTTTGATGTCGTTCCATAATTAACTATACAGAAAGATATTTCTAAAGTAGATTAGAAAAGAATTATACCTGATTGCTTGGCTTAAAATAACATTTTACCTTGTATGTTAATGGATCTCCATCTTGAAAAAGAAGATACCACTTCTCTGCAAGTGAGTTTCTCTCTCCATCTTGAAAAAGAAGATACCACTTCTCTGCAAGTGAGTTTCTCTCTCCATCTTGAAAAAGAAGATACCACTTCTCTGCAAGTGAGTTTCTCTCTTCAAGATGGAGATCCATTAACATACAAGGTAAAATGTTATTTTAAGCCAAGCAATCAGGTATAATTCTTTTCTAATCTACTTTAGAAATATCTTTCTGTATAGTTAATTATGGAACGACATCAAAGTCGCGTAGGGGATCCCATATTAAGCCAGTGATTGGCGTGTTGGCAGCCCATAAATCGTTGACAGTCGTGTAATTGAAAATACAGTTAGATATCTTTAGAGTAAAAACCAGAAAAAGAATATACAGAATTGCATGTAATAGAAGAACATCTTATCCTGCTAAGTTAATGGTATCGAAATCTTGAAGATGAAATTTCATATGTCTACACCATCTTCATCTACTGCTATATCTACCAAGATTGCTCGTAATAAGAGCAAACACATAAAAAAACTCAAATTTACTTGAGTACCCCTCAGATGAGTAACGACTGAACAAATGGACTATTCCAAATGTTCCAGCAAAAGAAATTTATAACATAGGGACGTTTGATCTATCGTCCAGACTTTCCATCAAAAGTATGGAAAAAACCATCTCTGTGGATAGCACAGAACAGACTATTCAACTCTTTTCAGAAAAGGATGTTTATAGATTTGAAAAACAATATAAATATCTTCATATTGGTTTAATTCAAGTGGCATTTAAACCTCTTACTCTCCAAGGCTTAAACGCCTCTATATTAACATCTCTGAGAGATGCTAGATGCCTAGACTGGATCCCTTCCCTTATGGGAATTATGCAAACAAGTCTTTGTCATGGATCAGTTTATTTTGATGTGTATCCTAATTTAACCTTATCTTTAACTGACCCAAATATACTTGAGGCAGTAACTTTAAATCTTAAAACACATGGTTATAATTTCATGAAAGGATCTGAGACTATATCAATAGTTTATAGAATCCACTATAAAGTTTTAACAACTATGGCACCTAAGGTAAAAGCTAAGACTGAAAATGGTAAAACCACAGTTATTGAAACAAATCTTTTATCCTCTGGTGTTGCTACAAATAGAATTATAAAATGGAAAGAAATTGCCTTTCCTGAATCATGGGTTATAATTTCTGCAGTTCCTCCTGCACCTATTATAGATACAGACATCGATCAGATTATACAGACTGACGATGGAAATATTAAAGTGACTTTTGGATCTAATAATATAGCCAGAATTTCATGCAAACCTTATATAGAAGGTAGCGCCACTTCTTCTGTGTTAAGAAGATCTTTTTCTAGACCGAGCTCCTCTTATAGAGAAGTTAAAAGGATAAATATTTCCCAAGAAAATATATCCCATTCTATATATGAGAAAGAAAATAAAACTTCTCCTACCTCATCAAAGATGAGTTTTCATATATAATTTTATGGATTTAAAACCAGATAGTAATTTAAGAAAATTCCTTAATAAGGAATTTATGAAAAATAAGCATGCTGCTTTTAGAGAATGGTTTGCAAAAACTTTTCCATAGATCAAATGTATCATTATAAAAATCAATATTATAGACACCTTGAAGAAAACCAATGTCTAAAATATTTTATAGACTGGTTCCTTGAACACTTTCTTAATGAACAAGAAAATAAAATTAATGTTTTAGAGGAACATTATAAACAATGGACCACCCAAACTGGAAAAATTGTAAGGTCTATATACCCACCAACAGAACCATTAAGGTTATCTGGAATATCTACCTCTAATTTAGAGGCAACCGCTTTTATAAAGCCACTTATTGATGATAAAATGGAAAATACTTTAAAAGAACTTCAAAAGGTTTTTAAACAAAATAATTTTTCTAATATTTATATTCAAGTAATTGGTCAACAATTAACCAGAGTAGAATCTACTCTAGAAAGCCTGAATAATAGATTACAGGCTATGGGAGTTATAGAAACTCCTGTTATAAAGACAATAAATGAGAAAAATTATATACCAATAAAACCGGCTTTAGATATTTCAGGATATAAATTATCCAAAGATAAAAATATATCTTCAGATATTATAAATGCTCTGGAGAAAAAGTTTAATAATGCTAGATTAAATATTATAGATGGAGAACAGTCTGAGATATCGGAAAAAGACTCTGATATAAACGACTTATCAGATGATCAGATTAATATGTCTGATGATAATATCATAAATACCATAAAATACCCACTAAGAACTTTGGAAAAGCATTATTATAAACGACCAACTCCTTTAGATGTCGTGTATGAAGAAAACGAAGCTGTTATAACAAATTCGTTTTCAGGACGAGCCATTTATGAATGGAATATTGATGGATTAGCTGATAAGCAAATCCATGATACTTTACACCGTATGATGATGTATGCAACAGTATCAAAACAGCAAGGAAACTCAGATGCTGATGTTGCAAGATTTATGTCATGTGGATTTACTGGAATTTTAAAAGGCTGGTGGGATCATTGCTTATCTCCCGCACAAAAAATTGACATTTTTAGCGCAGCAAAAATGGAGAATAATTCTCCTGTGTCCGATGCTGTTTATACCTTAATACTTACTATTCTCGATCATTTTACTGGGGATGTAAGTAATCAAGCTGAGAAAGTAAGGACTTTATTACAAAATTTAAGATGTCCTACATTAACACATTTTAGATGGTACAAAGATACTTTTCTTAGCAGAGTTATGCAACTAGAAGATGCAAATAACTCTCATTGGAAAGCTAAATTTATTGATGGCTTACCAAATCTTTTTGCTGAAAGAGTTCGGACAAATTTGCGAACTCAATATGATGGGGTTATACCCTATAATAGTTTTACATATGGACGCTTAATAAGCACCTGTGTTAAAGAAGGATTATCCTTATTATCAAACTATTATCATTACTTATCTATACCATTCTTATAAGCAAATTTGTTCAAAAATTTTGGTAATTAGGATATAACAATATGCAATGATAACATTTTCATTTTCTCAATTAATTATGATAAATATTTGAAAAAGGATTTTAAAGAATTAGTTAAAATATAGGTTTTATAGGTTTTCCATAGGACCTTTTAGGTTTTCAAAATTTAATAAATTGGCTATTTTAAATATTTTTAAAAATCTTTATTATCTTAACTAAAATTATTTAAGATACTTCTCAAATAAAAATATTATCTCTAAAATATTAAATATTTTTTACATTTCTTATTATATTTTTCATCCAAGAATTAAATCAATTTTATTTTAACCGATATTAATTATTAGCAAACTATTATCATTATTTATCTATACCGTTCTTATAAGCAAATTTGTTGAAATTCTTGGTAATTAGGATATAACAATATGCAATGATAAAATTTTCATTTTCAATTAATTATGAAAAATATTTGATAAGGTTATTTAAAGAATTAGTTAAAATATAGGTTTTAAAGGTTTTCATAGGACTTTGTATGTTTTTAAAATTTAATAGGTTGGCTATTTTAAATATTTTTAAAAAACTTTATTATCTTAACTAAAATTATTTAAGATACTTCTCAAACAAGTATATTATCTCTATAATATTAAATAATAAACCTTAGCTAATAATATCATATAATATTATCATAAACTAATATTCTCATAATTTAACATTTTATCTTTTTCTAAAAAAATATTTTTATTTGGCCCTATAATTTTAGTGGTCATTTTATCTTTTGTTAATCCTATACTAGATTTTTAAGGTAGGTCCGTTGCATAATTATTTTCATTATTTTAAATGTTAAAATTTTACTAATTTCTTTCTTTTGCATTTTTCATTTTTGTAGCATATTTTCCTTTCAATTTGGGGGCGGATTCAAAATCTTATCTAATGGTGGGAGAGGATTTTTTTATAATATTAATTGTAATTAACTAAAATATATGAGAAAACAACAATTAATGGTATAAAAAAATTTATCGGAAACATTTCACTTCAAATATCAATTATTGCAAATCAACATTTTGGAAGAACAAAATTTAAAATCAATTTCAACCAAAATTTTAACTTTAGAAAAATTCTCACCTCGGAATTAATGGGTCAGTCTCATCTTCATCATCATCCAATCTGTAAATACAAAGAATATATTAATGTTAACAAAATTTAAGCTTTATATCAGTTTTAGACAACGCAAAATCAGTAAAAAAAAATTCAAACATGAATGATTGAAAGTCAATAACTATGTATAACCAAAGTTGTATATATAAATTTGACAGTCATGCAATTAAGTTAAAATTTTCATCTTGAAAAAGATATCAGTCTGTTTCAAAATTTTATTTCATACAATACTTTTAGTCTTAAAAAGTACTAACCCTTAGTTGAAATTAATGTCTTGTGCCAATCAAATTGGAAGACATTGAAGTCATAACAAAATCTTCCCCATCATCTTTTAAGAAAAAAATAAATTATTTATTATTGTTATTATTTATTATATGTATTGTATATTATATATATAGAAAAAATCTTTTTATATTATTATACTGCTACTACTATGATTATTATATTATTATTATCATTAGTATATTATTACTGTTGTTATCATTTTATAGAAAAAATCTTGAGTTTGATAATATTATATTATTATTATCATTAGTATATATAGAAAAAATCTTTTTATATTATCATAACAAATATATTATTATTATCATTAGTCTTCAAATCTCAAGATTTTTTTGTACATGGAGATTTCATGATATATAGATCAAGATCATCGGTTTGGATCGATGAAATACATTGGGTTAGGTATATTTGAGGCGAGACCCTTTTTGGAAAAGAGGCCACCACCTTATACCTTCCCCCCTCTCTATCTATCTATCTATTTATCTATATAAAATGTGTTCATCTATCGACCGCAATTTTCATATACCGATAATCTGTTAATTTTTGTCTGCTTGATGAAAGCATTAAAAGTTTTTAAATCGCGAGTTTTTTTGCACAAAGGGGTTTCATGATACGTAGATCAAGAACCAGTTTGGATCAGTGAACATCACCGAGGGTATGTGTGTTTTGGGGTAAGAGCTCATTTAAAAAAAAGAGGCCGCCGGCTCGTACCCTTTTTACCATATATATAACTAACTTGCAGCAATCTTGTATTCAAGGAACGGCACCATCTACTTTTCTAGAACATATGCGGTAAATACAATGTTAGCTGGATCTTAATATTCGTTATGCTCCCTTCAGTGTCACCCAATACAAAACTCATAACAAGAGTTAGTTCATGTATAGTCACAGAGAAGCCTTTACTTTTTCAATTCATTTAACAAGAGTTGGTTTTAATAAGAGTTAGTTCATGTCTCGATAAGATCCATTTATTTCTCAAAAAACCTTCTTGTTACATGCATGCTAAGATTTAGATCCACAATCTTGAGATTGGATCTGGCTCTCATCTCCTTGAAACAAAACATAGTCATTGTATATTGGTATAGATCAAGCTAAAGAAACATAATTCCTGCAGTACGGGATTTTCCTTTTCAAACTAAGAGCGCCTGCCAAGTCCAACTCCCAAAGGGATCACAAAATAAAGATACAAATCAACATTTACTTCAAACAAAACAAAATTCCATATTAACATATCTTAATATGTTGAATTATTAATGCAAACAGTTGGATTAGGGTTTACATATGCAAATATCTCTTTCAAACATATTTGTTAATAGTCAACTCATCATGTGAAATCCTATTCATGTTTGAGCATCACATTCATCTCTCCCCACCACTACTCCACTGAGCCCCCCAACACTGGAAGGTGGGAGACCCTTTTCAGATTCCAAGTTCTTCAAATCTCACCTAACATTCCCAACTTAATAAGATGTCATCTCAAAGCACCAACCTATAATAAACATAATTAACGTAAAACCTAGAAGCTTGCCATAACCCCATCTTTCTTTTTTCTTCATTTGTTCCTCCAATCAATGATCACTATAAATAAAGTATAGAAAAGAAAACTTATAAAAATTGATAGGCAAATGTTGATTAGTCCTTCCATACCTAAATCACATGTATATGTACGTAGCACTAGTCATACCCTATCTCTTCTTTGTTTCTTTTTGGTTGTTTACTTTGTGTATCTACTTTCCATCTCGATACAAGGAATGAATAAAGTTGGTTCGTCTCTATCGATGTTTGATATTTTCCCTAAAGCTTGCTGTGGGCGTCAAGAGCGGGGGAGGGGGGGCTCACTTGGGTTTAAATGGGTGTAACCCACCCACCCTGCCCTTTCTTTTTTGCCTTGATAGCCAAGTGGGTGTGGGCGCACCCATATTAAAAAATTGGGTTTTTTTTTACATCTCCCTCTCAAAATAACTTACATATATATAAATTGCATCCCTAAAAATTTCCTTCCTAAAACTTTAACTTGTTCAAAAATCTTTCCTAATTAGATTTATTCAGCATATTATTAGAGTTTTCTTTTAGTTTTGAATTTTCACCCGTTAAGAGGCTTGAAAAAGACCATAATACCCTTAACAATCATCTTCCTTTTGCAAATTAAGGTTAACGTTTCTTCTTGATTTCAAAATTAGGGTTTTTCTATAGACAAAATATTAAATGTTTTCCTCTTCATCCATTGCGAAGGAGTTGAACTTCTTATTGTACCAATTTTTATAACTTCAATGAAAAGGCGATTTAGAATCTATTGAAATGATAAAACCCATTAAAAAGTTGAAGACGCAAAGAGAAGAAGGGTTCTCGGTCCTTTGAGAAGACGGATGAGATGATCATGTCTCTAACTCAAGTCTTTAGTTAAATCAAAGTAACCCAAGTTCAATTCTCACGGAATATAAATGATGTGGGTTTTTTTTGTTAACGGAGAAGTTTTACGCCGAGGAACTTAGAAATATGAATTTTAGGGGTGTAATTTAAAAATATGTAAGTTTTCCGGAATGAGATATTTAAAAATAAAAAACCCCTTGGTTTTCTTTATCTCCATTGATTTAGCCAGTCACGGTCTCTCCCTCTTGAACTTGGATCACATGCATTGGAATTGATTCTGCCGATAGAACTAATTACTTTATATATAATTTAAGAGCTAGCCTACAATGAAACTATATAGTTCATTATTAAAAAATTGTTTAAAATGCACCGAAGTTTGACTCTGTTGTTTGAAAAGCAAGGAACTTCTTGGTCAAACCCACAACCAATATTCGCCATCTTCATCAACAATTAAAATCTAGCTTCAATTAATAGAATAGGTTTCATGATGGGTATAACATTTAGCTTTAGAGGTACATGAAGTTTTGGGTACACGTAATTAATATAATTCACACACACACACACATTGATGGAGAGCTTGATCTTCTTCGGATGTTGTCCTCCGTCAATCTGTTGCGAGCGTTAATGAAGGGTTGAGATTGACGTTGACGATGATCTTCTTGAGCGTATGGATCTCAATGGGTTGATTTTGGGATGAATCCGAGGTATCTGCAAAGAAGTCCCGGGATGGTTGTACCACCGTGGACCCTCCGACAATCAAGTTAGCCGAGAAATTTGGGCAGAGTAGCGGCTTGTTGGATTGAAATTGCCTTACCTGAGTCGTCTGACAGATGGGATTTTATAGTGGTCGTTTGGAGTGAGATGGCGCGAGATCTTCGCCGTCGGTTACGCCCCTGACGTTACGCCTGCGTGAATGATGGGATCCTCCCATTAATGACGAGATACGCTCATTAATGGGGGGATACGACGGCGTGGAATGCGGGACGTTGGGTGGCGGATATCTCGCATCTGGCGACATACGCGGAGCCGTGGCAGAGGCGTTTGGGCTCTACGTTCTTGGTTGCTCGGTAGAACCGGAGAGACTTAGCTCGGCAGGAGCCTCGGAGGCGAGCGGGAGGCCGAGGAAGCTCGGTTCTATGATAGCTCGGAGGCGAGCTGGAAGGGCTGAGAAAGCTCAGCGTGTAGGAGGGCTCGGAGGCGAGCCGATGGTTACTTGTAAGGTGAGCATAGGAGTGCTCTGGGAGGCCATCGAAGGTCGGGTCAATCCTCGGGGTGAAGGCCCGGGGAATGCCGTCAATATACCGTGTTTGCTCCTGTCCCTTGAGCCCAGGAACACATCATTTACCACGTGTCATGATTTGGGGAATTCCCACTTATGAGTATCATCATTAGCCCCCCCACTCTCGTCCCGACCTATTTATGGGTCGGGTCGAGAGTGGTCTGATCGGTTTTCTGGGCGCAGACTGTTGCCAAAAATTTATCGACGCGGAATTCCGGGGCGACTCGGTGAAGGGCAGTTGCGTCGTTCGGACTTACGAGCCCGCGTGGCGTATCTCGGGCGCTTGGATCTCTATGCGCATCTCTGATGACATCAGCGGATCAGGGGAAAGGATCGTGCATTAAAGAGGGGGCGCCGATTCGTTTGTACGTCTGTTGAGGTGCAGTCCACGTGTCAGCGGTGGGTTGGCAGACGCGACAGACTGTCACTGTCACCTGCGATCGAAGGGTCGTCCCCAATGGTCGTTCGACACGTGGAGACTTGACGGCCGGCGGACGCGAAGATTCGTTTTGGCGGGAATTAATCTGGACCGTTGGATGCCTTTCCTGGAGGGTATAAATAGGAGGGAACCCCCTTAGGGCCAGCACTTCCTTCATAATTTCTCTTCGTTGCCGAAGATTGGCCAGCGCTCCTAGCTTTTAGATCGGATTGGCCGTGCTTTTTCCTCGGCCAAGCCCTTCCTTTGAATCAGGTTAGATGTCTCCATATGAAGAGTCTGTAGAGATAGTTAGGGTAGAGTCAGGCGATGAGGTTCCAGTTGTTGGAGCCGAGTCCGGAGGATCTTCCTCCTCTTCAGCTTCATATTGCCAAGAGGGTTCGTCTTCTTCTTCGTCCTCTGCGTCGGGGTCGCATCCGAGAGTCAGGGCCACCCGCGTCGCTCGTCGCCAGGTGACAGCAAGGGCCCCTAAGGTGCGCATCGGGAATGCCCACGATGCGCCCTCCGTCTTGAGGGATGTGGGCGAGCTTGCTGAGATTCGGGCTCATTTCCATATCCCCTCTAACTATTCGCTCCGTTTAGCTAGGGAGGGAGAACGGGCGAATCAGATGCAGGGCAAAGAGATTGCTCTGTATTTCGAAGCTTTCCGGGTAGGAATGCGTCTGCCCTTATCAACTGAAGTATTCGGGGTGCTTCGTTGTTTCCAACTTACCCCGGGCCAGCTAGCGCCGAACTCGTGGAGACTCCTCCTCGGGTCCCTGGTCTGGTTGAAACTTGAAAATATCCCTTTTAGTTTGACCCTCCTAGTCTTCTTCCTTTGTTATAAGAATCATCCTGGAACCAGCAAGGATGAGCCGAGCTGGGTGTATTTTTCCTTCAAAAAACGCAAGGGTGGGATGGCCGGGTCAGGGATAGTAGTCGTCCCTTCCTCCATTCACGACTGAAAGGAGAAGTATATATTCGTCAGGCCACCCGAGGGTGAGAATTGGCTTGTGCCTACACTGTGGTATAGGGCCGACTGCACGAGGGCGAGGCAGTCGTCCTCACCCGAGGTGAGGGCGGTATCCATATGGGAGCCGATCCAGCGGGCCGACGTTTTGCTTTCTGAACAGGCCCTGAGCTGGGCCGGGCTCAGCCCTACGCGCTTTCTGAGTAATTTAGGGCCGTCGTAGACAGTCTATTTAGACTTTGATGAATTTTCTTTACCCTTTTCAACGTCGCTAACTCTCTTTATGTATTCTCCTTTCTGCAGAGCAAATGGACCGATCCAAATTCTTAGCTGCCATAGCCGCGAAGGCAGGAAGGAAGATCGGTGGTGCTAGTTCATCCTGACCTGGTTCGAGCTTGGCCCCGAAGCCAACTGCACCGGCAAAGCCTTCCGCTGCGCCCCGAGTCCCGGAAGTCAGCCGCGGAGAGAGCCATAAGCACGCATGGGAACCAGAGCCCCGGGCGAGGGAGGTGGAGGATGAAGCCGGCCTCACCGAGGTCCCCCTCAAGAGGCACAAAAGGACGATCTCTCGCTCTCCATCCTTTGGGATCCCCGTGCAAGAGGGGGACATCTGTTTTGAGATGCCTTCGGGACTTTCCGTTGCTGATAGCCTGCTTTCGGACATGGAACGATCAGCCGAGAGCAAAATTCCTCGAGGAACCCTAAAGGCCCAAGTGGCCGCCATCACTCAGGAGGCGGTCCAGGTCAGTATATGTTTTCCTTTAAGGATTTTGTCAAGTATTTTTCCTCGAATCGAACATTTTTAACCCCCTTTTGCTACTTTCCTCAGGTCCTCCAACACTGCGCCCGTCAACATGGAGTCCGAGGAGATTGCCCCGGCCATGAGGAAGGCGGGCGAATCATCCTCGCGGGAGGACCTGCGCATGGAGCTGCAACAGGCAAGGGAGAGGATAGCCATCCTCGAAACTCGGGTGGCCGCTGAGGAGTTAACGAACTCCAAGTGTAAGGAGTCCGTCCGACTTCTGAGTGAATCTAACAAGGCCATCTAGGCTAAGTTGGAGGAAGCTAAGGTGCTTAACGTTATGATGAAGAAGTCGTGGGATGCCTGCAAGAGGGACACCCAGGCGGCGCTTGAAGCGATGAAACTTGCCGATCTCCGGGCTTCGAAGTCCATGGAGAGTTATAAGGTGTCGGACCAGTTTTACGCCGACCTCGCCGACGCCTTGGCCATTGTTTGGCACCAGGCCCTCGACACTGTCAAGGCGTTGATGTCGGGGTTTGCTGACGGCGAGCTTTAGCTCTAGTACCCTCTCTCCGAGGATGCGCCGTAGGGGGAGACTGCCGGGAGTGCCGCCTGAGGAGAAGCTGCCGGTGGAAGCACCGACCCAGAGGCCGCCGTTTCGGTCCTCGACGCTGGTGTCGAGCAGGGCGAGATCCTCCCTGGTCTCTAGGCCTGAGCTTTCCTGCCCTTTTTCCTTTACTTTTTCAAATTTTGTAAGCTTCCGGGCACCTTTTGTAAGGCTGAGGAGCCCAAAATACCTTGTAAAGATTTTCAGAACATAAATAAAACTGGGTTTATTTTCCTCTGCATGGCAATGTGTTTCTTGCGTGAGTTCTTGAGCTTGTCGGTCTTTTCCTCGATCCAAGTATTATGCCGTAGGTCAATGACCGGCCTTTTAGATGGCGATCGCGCGTTGAGTGTAAGTCAGCTATTAATCACTAAATGCAGGAAGGTCAGAGCCCTCCCGTCCCCGGAGTCGAGGTGGCGATCGTTCACTTAGGGTCGGACCGATGACCACGTCTCTTAGCGTAAGTTGACCAACAGCCAAGTCAAAATTGATCGGTATTGACTGGTTCCCCAGCGATGTAGTTCCTAGACCTTCGTCTTGAGACGGTAGGAATTTATCACTCAGATTGACCGAGCAAGGAAGCTGCACAGTGGCCTCTTGATGAGGGCTTTAGAGCCTTGGCGTCGGTGGGTAGGGGACTACCCGCCAGGGATTGACCGGGCAGTGAATCCGCTCGGTGGCCTCTTGGTGAGGGCTTCGATCCTTAGCGTCGGTGGGTAGAAAGTTACCCGCTAAGGATTGACCGAGCAGGGAAGCCACTCGGTGGTCTCTTTATGAGGGCTTTAGATCCTTGGCAAAGATGTGTAGGAATCTACCCGCCAGGGATTGACCGAGCAGGGAAGCCGCTCGGTGGCCTCTTGGTGAGGGCTTCGATCCTTAGCGTCGGTGGGTAGAAAGTTACCCGCTAAATATTGACCGAGCAGGGAGGCCGCTTGGTGGCATCTTTGTGAGGGCTTCAATCCTTAGCGTAGGTGGGTAGAAAGTTACCCGCTAAGAATTTACCGAGCAGGGAAGCCACTCGGTGGCCTCTTGGTGAGGGCTTTAGATCCTTGGCGTCGTTGGGTAGGGGACTACCCGCCATGGATTGACCGAGCAGGGAAGCTGCTCATTGGCCTCTAGGTGAGGGCTTTAGATCCTTGGCGTCGTTGGGTAGGGACTACCCGCTAGGGATTGACCGAGCAGAGAAGTTGCTCGGTGGCCTCTTGGTTAGGGCTTTAGATCCTTGGCGTCGCTGGGTAGGGGACTACCCGCCAGGGATTGACCGAGCAGAGAAGTTGCTCGGTGGCCTCTTGGTTAGGGCTTTAGATCCTTGGCGTCGCTGGGTCGGGGACTACCCGCCAGGGATTGACCGAGCAGGGAAGCTGCTCGGTGGCCTCTTTGTGAGGGCTTCGATCTTTAACGTCGGTAGGTAGGAAGTTACCTGCTAAGGATTGACCGAGCAGGGAGGCCGCTCGGTGGCCTCTTTATGAAGGCTTCGATCCTTAGCATAGGTGGGTAGGAAGTTACCCGCTAAGTATTGACCGAGCAGGGAAGCTGCTCGATGGCTTCTAGATGAGGGCTTTTAATCCTTGGCGTCGTTGGGTAGGTGTCACGACCCGAAAGTACGGAACGTGACCGGCACTTAGATTACGAAGCGTCTAGAGGCGCCACGTGACCTAAGTAAGCCGAAGCCCAGAAATATAAACCATAAAAGAAGAAAAAGAAGAAAAGAAAACAAGTATAAAAACATCAGCAAATTTTACCAAAAATTTCGGCAGAGTCTCCTCTGTAAAAACTGGCCCCCAAACGGGTACAACAAGTATAATATACATAAACAATAAAAAGCATCCCCAAACGGGTGCTAGCTCAACGCCAACAGGCGGAAACAACCACAACAAGCACAAATAGTATACAACGCCAAAGGGCGAGGCTCAAACTAAAAAGAAAACAAAACCACCAGATCAGAATAATACATGCGCGACTCTAAGGTCGAAATAAAAGACTGGTCCAATAAACTTATCAAGTAATACAAATATGGTTGATGGAGCTTACTAGATACAAATGAATGAATAAAATACAATGGTGGTTCAGATACAAGTGAACCAACCTATCGTGCAAATCACCCTGAAATAAAGGATGTGCCAGCAAGCTGCCCGGGAAACCTGTACCTCGAACCTGTAATAAAATTTGGCACAACGGGGGTGAGTTGCCAACTCGTGAATAGAAGACATCTACGAAAAGAAATCGAATGCACGATGCTATCCTAGGTCATAATAATGCACTATTATATTCCAATCAACAGTAATAGCAGGGTAAAACTACGTGTAAGTGCAGATACTCCGTGCTCGTGTCAGTGCCTCATATAATACTATGCCATATGAAATGAAATGCATGCACCATGAATGTACAGTGACAAATCCTGAAATCCAGATATATATGTATAAGAAATCTTTGGCTGTTATCATAGTAAAATGTGTATAAGAATCTGAAATCTCAACAATGAAATCCATGGAAATCCGTGTCAAGCATCGACACAAACATGTAAATCTCAAGTCTCATAGTCTCAATACCTCGGGCTCCGTCAGTCCGGATCGGCCCATATCATCAAATCTCACGACAACGGTCGGTATCCTCCGGATATCCGCCGCGCCAGACATCACCGGTAGGTAGCCTTCCCCTGCCAGGCTCATCGTCTACAACTCGATCTTCTTGCCCCGGGGTACCATACCGGGCCCACCATGTACCCGAGACGGTTCATCCACTCCTCGAATCGGGTCTCGAAATCCAACAGAAAACATGAAATCTCATGGTGGACGACACATACATCACGAGAAAACCGCATCTTATTTTAAAAAGAGAAGAGGAGAGAGAGAGAAGTTTTATATATTTTTGCCGTTTTCCCCAAAAATCCAGAAATCTTATAGAAATCCAAGTCTCAAAATCATGAGTAAGTATATGATAAGTGTCGGCATATGCCCATACTACTGTGCGATAACATGAAAATATGAATTCATGAATGTCTAAGTAATAAATATCATGTCTTATACTAACATCAGAGAGTAATCACAATATTATATCGGTTTAGTTGTTAACTGATTCTATCACTAAAAGATAATATGATCTAAAGTGTACGTGACATAGCAATTACCGATGATGATGTATGTGAGCCGGCAAATAAGTGTGCGTGGAATATGCGCATCATCGGTAATGGTGCGGGTGTCCTAACAGGTAAGGTTTATACTGATTATAGCAACATATGTAAGAACATGCACCATGATAATTACAGTATGAATGTAAATACAGATGTGCATTATCCACTCCTCTGCGAGATACGAGTACAACTACCACTATGTGAGTCGAACCTAAATCAGTGTCCATCTAACATCCTAAGGAACTAAACCTAATAGACTAGTCAGTAAGAAACTAGAGTCTACCTAAGGTCTGAATCAATATCTCTAATAGTCGGCGATCCCGCCTCAATAGCGTCACGTACGTAGTACGGCTTCCTCGAATCAAGAGTGCGGATCAATCATCAAATCTAAGCCTCGTACGGTAAAATCCATCGTACGGCATCCCAATATCGGGGTACGGTCAAGTATCTCCTAGGTGTCTCCTCATTCGTATAATGTCATCATCAACACATCTCATGATCAAGGTGCTAAACTGTGATCGCATACATCAATCATATATCATTGCCATCATGATAAGCATCATTAGTTTATCCTCAGAAATATCATGTCATATGTATCATATTGTGATTAAGTCATACTTATATGATATCGGCATCAGGTCACACCAATATAATGTCGTAATCAAGTTATACATATATCATATCGTGATCAGTCACAAGTTACAGTCCGGGTACTATTCTAGCGTCCCATGTATATCAATATCACCACCACTCTTTATAATTTATATATTCATGTTCATATCTCATTCTCTAATGATCCGCTAACACTTTAATACGACTGTATAGCCAAGAATTACGGCATCAAGCCCAGTTACATTGTTTCATCATATCTCGGATATCATATCACATCAATGTATCCCATATACGTGTTGTATATATATATATATATATATATATATATCTCCCTATACCTCGTCCTATATATATATGTACACATGCACGTATACACCATGTCGTGTTTCAGTGTGTGAGTGTGTATGTTTCTACCTGAAACCTACGAACCTCTTCCAAGGTATTCATCTTCTGATATGGTTTTCCTAAATCAGTCTAGTCCAGCCTAGGGTCAATACTAGGGTCCTACTAGGGTCACATCTGGTTTCCTAATGTCAATAAGTACCATTCCTATTCTACGTTGCGGGGGTGCTAAACGCCATCCACCCGACTTCCCCCGTAGATATACATCTACTCACCTGGTCCATGTCTGCCTAAGACGGTGTCGCCATCCTCCTCTTCATCGCCCGCAGTCCACGTGAGGGGTACCTAAACGCAAACATATAAATAGCATCGTAAACCGAATCATATACAAAAGTCAAACGATACAAGGAACAAGCATAGATTAAAACCTATGTCCCGTCCACGCAAAAGAACCAAATACCGCTCGATATCGGCATACAAACTCCGATGGATCGAGATAACATCAACAAACAACTTGTAGTTTTAAAACACATTACTTATACTATAAAACATGATTAAATCCATCGAAACCCGAAAATCTATCAAACCGTCCAATTTCGCAAAACCCGAAAATGCCAGTTTACCGTTTTTCATCTAAACTTAACATTTAAATGAAACCAATGGTCATAAAACTCATTAAATAGCATAACTAGACTATACAAACTATTACTATATTTTTATTACACAAACTTGTATAAATTTGAAATTTCTAGTTTGCACCCTTTAACAATTTTCAACATTTTTCAAGCAAAATACCACAATTCCACCACAAAACATGATTTTGCATAAATTAATGACTTAAACCACAATTCATGATGATAATGATATAATGAAACCATAATTATATTTTTAATCTCATTTATATAGGAATTTCTAAAATCTAGTTTACAAAATTAGCAATTTTTATCACAATTTATCAATTAACCATAGAAACTAGCAATCAAACTAAGTTTTTCTTTCCATTAACATGCTAACATTTCCACTAAAACTATAATCCAATGATAACAACCCAAATTAGAATTTTATATTAACCACAAACACATTTTGCAAAAACCTAGTTAACTAAATTCCTAATTTAAAACAATTTTAAATGAAAATTTTACAATTCAACAACCATGCAATATTTTCCAATTCTAAAAGTGTTAAACTAACTATTATAACCCTAAATAATTAACAAAAATCATAACTTGAATTTACAAACCCTAACTTGAATTTTAAAAAAAAAACATAGAATTAATTCATTAAATCTAATTAAGCTTAAATGAACATCTAAAACAATAAATCAAAAGAAAGAAATTATACCTCCCAAAATATGAAATCCAAACAAGAAATGAGCCTCCAAAATGCATGCTTTCCATCTCCAAATTTCATATAAAAATGAGCAAGGAATAAAGAGTATGGAATAAATAGGATTTTGTGGAATTTTAATTGAATTTTTGATGTGTTTTTGATGAATTTTGAATAAAAATGATGTGGGAAATGGGGGGGAGCCATGGGGGGTTGTGGCCGGCCCTAGAGAGGTGAGGGAGAGAAAGAAGAGAGTGGGAAAAGTGTGTAGAAGTTTCAAGAGAAAGAACAACACTTAAGTCTTTTCATGGTTTATTAAATTATTTATTTATTTATTTACTATAGCAACTCAAGAAAGCTCTAGAAAATAGGAAAAATTTTCAAATAATTTTTGCATGATACATACTAAATTCTAACATGCCATGGTTCATTTTTACAAATTAAAACCATTTAAATTTGTAATTTACACTAATTTAGTGTAAAAATAAAGGTTATGTTAATATTTAAAATAATTAATTTAGGAAAAATATTTTATTAAACTAAAAATTTATAAGTGGCTAAATAAACACCATTTACTAGTAATTTCATAATTAAAATGGATATTTTTTTAATTATAATGAAAAACAATCACGGTTTGATTTTACGAAAAATACATTTTACTTTACCGAAAATCATAAAATTCACTTAAACAATTTTATTCATTTAATTATTTATTTAATTATTTTTAAAACGTTACAATCTTCCCCCCTTTAAGAAATTCGGTCCCCGAATTTAAATTAAAACTCCCCTTCCAAATACTAAAACATTTAGCAAAACACTCAAATCGTCGGGGCTCCGAAATCATCAACACATAACAAAAATCAACTCCGTCAAGCATAACGCAATCATCGGAGTTATGGCGAGAATAAAATATCATAACCCAATGTGAAAACCATCATAATATACATCAATCTATAACTTATATATAGTTCGCATCCTAGTAAAATCGCCTAAACCTCATAATAAAGAAGCATACAAAAACCCCTCTTGAAAATTGCCGTGCAATGCACGTGTCACGGTATAAGTAGCGGACGTTTAATTTAAAAAAAATTAGCTATATATATATCTTTTATTTAACATACACGTCCCGCCTGGTTACTAAATCAATAATAATAATTAGGAAAACATACTGCTCAAATTACAATCAACCCCAATCACATCAATAAAATGTCATGTGCGTCCGGTGCGCACTGAAATCGAAACCAATTACAGATACCATGAATACCCACAAAACAAAACTAAGTGCAACAGGTGTGCACCAAAAACATCTGTCAAGTGCAACGGGCGTGCACGACACAATATCAGGTGCATCTAATCTGCACAAAACCCCGATTTAGTGCATCTGGTGTGCACAAAATCGCATCAAGTGCGCCAAGTATGCGCAAGAATCCTAATCAGGTGCATATGGTGCACGAAAACATACATTAAATATCAAAATCGAAATCACAGTACAAAAATGCATGAAAACTAGGTCGAAACATATGTAAAATTCATGTGCAACCCCTATGCACGAAATCAATCAAAAATCCCAAAATATATATAAAACCAAATCAAGTGTACTGGGTGTGTACTAAACAACATCAATACAACTGATATATGAAACACAAATAGAATGAAGGTATACACATGAAATACCAATCGTAGAACAAAATCCTCAAAATACAAAAATCCAATCAATGAAAATATGAAATTCAAATCACTAAATCACAATTGTAAATACTACCGTCAATGTGCGCCTCTTTCCTCTGATGTCGACTGCTTCGAACTCGTTCTTTCATAGGTGTGCTGACTGCGCTACCAACGGCAATACTCATGTCTAGAGTCTCCCACATAGTCGATCCCTTCACTTGATATCCGGACTACATTAAACTTTTCGATCGATCCATCAAAATCCCATAATTCCCCAAGAGCTCAACACTCAAGTACAGTTTAAAAATATCCGGTACATACCCCAGCATCGATGATCCAGCCGTAGAAGGGCAAACCCAAGCCTCACTAATGGCACCGCGGAACTGCCGTAAACCCTAAGGTTCAAGGGCGTTCTCGTGGTCATTATGTCGAGTTAGGGTTTCATTCTTCTAGAGGGTCCATCGAAATACCTGCATGTTCTTCCGAATACTTTAAACTTGGGAAAATGGTTTCCTGATAATCGTTCGAACCCTTTAACTTCATCCGGACGGCATGTGAATACCTGATTGATTCGAAAGAGTGTTTGTAGTTAACCGCAATCAATAACGGTGTCGCGTGTAGCTAGACCGAGATGAGTACGGGTCGTCCTCTGGGAAACGTGGAACCTTTTACTTTTAATTTAGATGTGTTGAAAGAGAGGAGGAAATAAGAATTTTGTGAAAAGTTTCTAGATCTACGTTAAGCAAGAATGTAAAATATAGATCTAGATTATTTTAGAGATGTAGATAATATAATAAGAGGGCTTGTAGGGTTCGTTAGGATTTAGTAGTTATGGACGATTAATTAAAGTTACCCTTTTTATCCATTAATAGATTTAGAACTAGAACGACGGTGATGCGTGTAGATTAGGGTTTCTGGAGGGAAAAGGAATCCCACTCTTAACCCTTATCTCGACACGGAACTCCGTTCATTTCTAGCCTTTACCAAAACAATTATTAATCTAATCTCTAATCGCGGTCGGAACTAGCAAGGAATTGCTAGTGCGCCCGATTAGGATGTTAATGATTATTTTAATAAAGTTCCTAAGCTTTATAGGACTTAAAAAGGGTTTAATTATTTTCATCACCCATTAGCCTACCCTAATCCTACGAACCCTAACAAGCGGAGAATTACTCGCGCATGTTGGGAGAAGAAGATGAAAAGAAAGAGAGGGAAAACATAATGTAAAAAAAAAAAACAATTAAATAAAAACTACCTTTATTAATCAACTCCTTCAAGCTACACTTTTAATCCATAGAAAATGATTACAAAACTTGATTTGCTTCTCGATCTTTCTTAAGGAGGTAGTCGAACAGTCGATGATCAGCCTGGATGCGTGAGCGTCGGGAGCTTCGTGATCTCTTCGGCTTGATGAATTTTCCAAGAGGCTCTCGGTACCTTTTTATAGTGCTAAAGCCAGAATACAAGCTTCTAAAATATGATTTAAGCAGAAAAGATTTTCCCTAAAAATCCTCAACTCCCAAATCTTCTTAACCGCGGCGGATCCGCGGCATAAAGGGGTTAATGCCGCAGATCCGCGGCCTTCTCATCTCCGCCGTTGATCAATTTTCAGGAGCTGTCTCTATGTGACATTTGGCGATCCTTGGTACCTTTAGAATTTGGAAATCTTTTCGTGGTTGCTTCCAGACTTGGTCTCCAAGTTTTGCTTCTTAATTAGGCAAGTCTTCTTCAACAACTTGATTTGCTTGATTCTAGTCTTTGAAAAATTCTGCACACTTGGAAATCTTTTGCACAACAACTCAAATAATATTTAGTAGACTTTGTTCTACTAGGATTTGGTCAATGAATTTATTTGCATACATTTTCCTACCAAATGATAATTAAAATATATTAACACATGAAAAATAATGTTTTTACACATAAACCCTCATATGTATAATATATTATATTAAAGTCCTTTTTTTATTATAAAAATGGTAGGAAAAATGTAATACAAATGTGCAGTTTTATCAACTGAACAAATACCCCCAAACTTATCTTTGATCGTCCCGAGCAAACTAGTTTATTTAAGAGGAGAAAAAGAAAGGAGAAAACTAAGCACACTTTCGTAGGCAGACACGATTGCACTGAGCACGTGCAACAAGCCGTTAAACCTCTAGGTGTCCCTAGTAGGAGGAGTGTTGTCTCCTGAGGGTTTTCAGCGGATTACATCCACAAAATCCAATAACAAAAGAGAGATGGTGAAATTTACATATAAAGATAAGAACCATAAAAGAAAGACTTTGAAAATAAGAGTTTCCAACTATACTAGCTTTTCAGTTGTCATGAGCCCTATCTTAATAGTCATGAAAAAATGTTAGAAATCACATCATCCCTTAATAAAACATCGTCTTTATTCTTCATTCCTGCCTTTCATCCAAACATTGATCATATAACCCCACGTGTGTGAAATGGACATCCCTACACTCGGAGAATTCAATTCAAGCTATCATACTCTTGTCCATCTACCTTAGTACTTTTTAACTTGATAAATATTTAGATTTGCTCACACATTTTCATGCGACCGTTAATACTTCTTGAGGTACTAACAGACCGATTACTTATGTGCACACATTTTCATGCGACCGTTAATACTTCTTGAGGTACTAACAGACCGATTACTTATGTGCTTGCTGATTCGGTGATAATATTTTCCTCGTCTTGCACCACCTAAGGCTTAGCAGTGACTCCCAGACCAGTTGGCCTTAGGGCACTAGGTGAAGAGGCACCCTCGCTATATTTTTTTATTGCTGCCTTGGCGATAACAAAACCAGTGTTCATTTTTTTCTTTTCATCATTTTTATATTTTCTTCATTTTTTTTTTACTTTGGCTTTTAGAAAAGAGCATTTCAAGGTATCCTCTACTATCTCGAGTTTCAAGACGTGTGTAAGTGCATATAGTAGGGTATCAACATTCAAATGTTTGGCTTCCAGAATAGAAACTATTTTTCAGACTTATTTTTATCCTCAGATTAGTGACTTCCTTCATTTTACTAACCTTTGGGACAACAGCTCATAACTACTTATTACTAGTTCGTTTAAGAAACTTCTAATTTTCTTGGTTTTCTTAAACTATTCCTATATTTTGGATGTAATTTTTCACTTTCTACTCTTTTGTTATAATTTTTTTTTAAAATTTTTGAAAAAGTTGTGCTTATGCAAAATATGATGCAAATTGATATGTAAATAAGCACAAACCTCCCCCAAACCTGTTTACAGCAGTGTTCTCACTGATGTCATCCATTAAGCATAAAAACCTGTAGACTTGGGAGGAAATTATTAATGGGGGCAAAAATATATGAAAGTGAAAATCCTCCCCCAAACTTATTTTAGGCTCACAATTTTGTAAAAATCATTTTCTTTTTAAGAGCCAAAATATACCAAATCCCCCCAAACTTGAGTTAAACAATTTTAAACTTTTAAAATCACACGAGGGGGTCAAGGTTATTGGTCAATGTCAAGCTTTGCAAAGACCGAAGGTCAATACCAACCATTCAAAAATTTTATCAATGAAGTACCAAGGTTGGTGGAAGAATATGTTACCTTTCGACGAGAAGAAGTGGGGAGGTGATAAGAGGTGTAATGGAAAAGGATTGCGTCTCAATTTGGAGAGACGACACAGTGATAGTAATGATGGATTACTCTCATTATCATGATTGTCCAAAAGAAGGGGTGGAGGTCCAATTTCTTCATCTTGGAGTTGATTCATCTCAACACCCGTGTCTTGTAAAAATGCGAGTTCATCAGCGAAAATTTCCTCAAAGCTTTCATCGATACCCCGAAGAATAATGTCATCAGAAAAAATGGGTTGATCGTCCGACTCTATAAAAAGTTCCTCATCAGCGTTAGATGTTGACCTGGACAACTTGGTGGAAGAGTCCGTGTCAAGCAACAACATATGAAAAGTGTCATGCCCCGCTTCCCAGAGTACGCAAGATTGGGCACGTGACATAGTCAACCATGCTACCTGTGGGTAGGAAATATCCCTCCACAGTCACATTACGGTTGTAAAGATATCAAGAACAAAATAATAAACTAATCTAATACATGTCCAAATCCATAATAACAAGAATCAATAAACAATGAGTGCGGAAGCAAATGATCCAATACAATAAATAAACAGTACGTCCCATAATGCGGGCTCACATCTGGAAATGAAATGAAAATAAATAAACTAAACCCTAAGGAACTCACAGTTCAGCCTGCTGGCTGAAGTACTCCTGCTCGGTCGTCGACAGTGGTACGGAATCTGGGCCATGCAAAACCCAGACGTCAGCGCGTCATGACATCAAGTATATAGTATAAACATGGTAATAAACAATGCAGGTATGAACATGAATAAAGCAGTACTATGGATTAACAGTGCAGCGGTAACTAAACTGCCCTATCAGGTTTCTACCCTAAAGTCTTTGAAATCAATTGATGAATCGTCGATGTAACTCAATAGTATCCCGTGCGTGCCCGGGACCACGGTCAAGGTTCTCGGAGCTGAATCCGAGACGTGCCGCTAGGCAGTAAAGTAGGTAGTAGGATGGACGAGTGATGTCAGCATCATCACTCCCGGACTGGCCAAGCCCGTAAGACTGATCAGAACAAGTATCGAACTGTTGAGTTACAAGTCGGTTTCACCTTTGATTTCCCCATACCCCCAAGTTATGTACGTCAGGTCAGGTATTCAGTAGTCCAGGATTAATGCCAACACAAAATCTGGTAAAAGTAGGTCTGTCTGGATAGACAGCAGGAATGGTCAGGTTTGTCGGCATTAGGCATGAAATCAGGTAACAGGTCAGGTCACGTTTCAATAGGTTGAGTCGATATGTACAGGGTGTCATGTCCGGTGTATCAGTATATGTGTCAGGTGTAGCAGGGTCGAGTCAATATGTACTGTGATCGAGTGGGTGCGCTCAACAGGTATACAATCGAGTAAGTAACAGCAGCAAGAATCTAAAGTAAACAGCAATAATAGTCACTTAATCACACGGTGCTTGTATTATCTTTATTAACAGTTTCAAGCACCCTTGGGGTGCAATAGTCACAAGGTGAACCAATATCAACAACATAAAGAAATGAGGCTACACGAGTTTAAGACTAAAGCATAAATAATTATCACATGGAGGATCTAGCAGATTAAGCAAGTACGTTCTAATTGGTTTAATTAGTTAAAGCTTGGATTAATAGCATACCACTTAATTTTACGAAGCTACCATACTGATTTAATGTCAAGGAGAAATGCAACCGTCAATTCTAGTCATATTGTACTATCGATATCACCATCATTATGTTGTATTATAATATGATATTCAACTGCATGGCAAGACTAGATCTTGTATGCTAGCATGCTAGAGCAAGTATTCGGATACTTGCATCGACGGTTTCGCAAACCGGAAAGCACGGATGCAAAGTCGGCGGAAAACACGAGACGGAAGCACGGGTCACGGATCGAATCCACACAACGAACAGCGGGACTACGCGGACCGGAGTACCTTGCTGGAATGTCGGGTCAAGCCGTCGGCACGGCCGGAGTCCGGCGAAAAGTCAAACGGTAATACGTTAGCAAAATACGATATACGTAACAAGGATCGGCAGGGAAAGGGATCTAGCACAAAAGGAACGATAAAGGGATGCTTACAGGGAAGAACCAGGGGCAACCACGACGGGCCCGACGGCGATGGGCGCGCCGGCGGTGAACAGGAGATGCGGCGAGGGCGGCAGCCTTAGCTGAAAGGTTTCTGGTTCTGTTGCAGCCGCGACGAGGGATGTAGTGGTCTGGTCTGGGTGGCAGGAGAGAGAGGAGGTGTCGGCGGTGGCTCTGGCAATGACGGCGATGATCGACGGCGCGTTTCCCGGTGACCCGGAGATTGGTGCTAGGGTCGGGCTCGGGTCTGGTGGTGGTCCGGCGAGGGGAGGAGGAAGGCGACGACGAGGTCGGGACGAGGAGGAAAAGAGGGAGTCGCAGGCGTCGTCGGTGACGGGAGGCGGCGTCGACGGCGAGATCTGCGGCCGGGTGATGTCGTCGGGGTTGGGTTGCAGGCTCGGGAAGAGACGGAGGAAAGAGGTAGGAGGGTGCGGCTAGGCTGAGGAGGTGTTGACGGCGACGGCGAGGTCGCGGTGGGACCGGCGGCGAGGTCACGAGGAGGCTAGGGTTAGGGTTCGGGGTTCTCGTGGGTTCCTTCTCGCGATGGTTTTCTGTAGGGGACGTGAGGAAGATAAATATAGAGGGAGAGAGAGAGAGAGATTTGATGAGGAGAGAGAGAGATTTGATGAGGAGAGAGAGAGAGAGAGAGTGGGAATAGGGTGGGGCCCACGAGAGCAACCTGATTGGTTGAGGCAAGATTTAAAAGGAAAATTTGAAAGGATTTGAATGATTTATGGTTACAGAAGATATATATACGTATATATTTTAGTTTAAGATATATAATTAAATGGGCACTTTTGGCGCTAAATGAAACATTTCCAAATCGCGCCCGGGTTGCGCCCAAATGTTCCAAATTCAAATTATAGGATTTTAAGCGAGTTCCAAATTTTGAAAAGAGGTGTTTAATGATTAAAATGCATGCCCCCAAGTCGGACACTTGCACGCGCACGTAGCCGTCCAAACTTGCCCGTTTAGCCGAACGGGAAGAAATCTCGACACGCGGACGCTACCACGCGACTCGTGGCGACGAGTAGGCCATCATGGATATTTTTAATTTTATTTTAGGTGTTAAAATTTGTTATGTGCCAAAATGACTTAACCGGTTAAAATTTAGCAATAAACACCAGATAATCAGGATAATTGGAAAGAGCAATATAAAACACTCAATTAGCAATAGAAATAGTATTATTGGGCTCGGGTGTTACATCATACCCAACTACAAAAGAATTTCGTCCTCGAAATTCTAAGAATACAAGATAGCTACAGAAAAAGGTGAGGAAACTTCTGCCGGATCTCGTCTTCTCGCTCCCAAGTGGATTCTCCATGCGATCGATTACCCCAAGAAACTAGCACAAGAGGGATAACCTTGTTCTTAAGAACCTTTTCTCTTCGATCCTTGATTTCAACTGGTCGCTCCTCAAAAGTTAGGTCCTCCCGTACGGTCAACTCCGAATGATCCAAGACGTGAGTCTCATCTCTGACATACCTCCGTAGTTGAGATACATGAAACACATCGTGCACTCCTGCCAATGACTGTGGTAACGCCAAACGGTACGCTACCTCTCCAACACGCTCCAATATCTCGAAGGGTCCAACGAATTGAGGACTAAGCTTTCCCCGACTTCCAAAGCGAATCACCCCTCTAGTCGGTGATATCTTCAGGAATACCAAATCACCCACGGCGAACTCTAGAGGTCTTCTTGACGTGTCGGCCCAACTTTTCTGTCTGTCTTGAGCTGCCTTCATATGCTTCCTGATTGTATTCACCTTCCCGACTGTCTGTACCACCAAATCCGGTCCTAGTAACCTTCGTTCACCAACATCATCCCAACAAACCGGTGAACGGCACTTACGACCATACAACGCTTCAAATGGAGCCATCTGAATTGTCGCTTGGAAGCTATTGTTGTACGAAAACTCCACCAGGTGTAGATGATCCTCCCAAGAACCTTTGAAGTCCAACATGCAAGCCCTCAACATATCTTCAAGGGTCTGGATCGTTCTCTCCGATTGTCCATCAGTCTGAGGATGATAAGCTGTGCTAAACTTCAATCGAGTCCCCAAACTTTCTTGTAAACTCCTCCAGAAGTGCGACAAGAACCGAGTGTCCCGATCGGACACGATGCTTACCGGTACTCCATGCAATCTCACAATCTCCTGCATGTACCGCTCTGCCAAAGTCTCCGCTGATTGACCAACCCGAAAAGGAATAAAGTGAGCTGCCTTGGCCAACCGATCGAAAATCACCCATACTGCATTGTTGCCTTTTGGACTCCGCGGTAAAGCCGTCACGAAATCCATGGCTATATGTTCCCACTTCCACTGAGGGATCGGAAGTGGTTGCAACAAACCAGTAACCCTTTGGTGTTCAGCCTTAACTTGCTGACACACCAAGCACTTAGCCACGAAGCGAGCAATCTCCCGTTTCATACCCTCCCACCAGAAGTGCTGTCGAATGTCTCGGTACATCTTTGTCCCTCCTGGGTGTACCGAGTAAGCTGAACTGTGTGCCTCCTTCATAAGCTCTTCGCACACATCTCCTTTTGGCACACACACACGGCTACCATATCTCAACGAACCATCTTCGTGAATCAGTAAATCGGTTCATAGTCCGGCTTCAACCTGCTCTCAAAACTTTTGCAGCCTAGGATCCTGCAATTGTGCCACTTTAATCTTCTCAACTAAGGACGATTGTACTTGCAATTGCATCAACTGCCCCATAGCATGTGGTAACACAACCTCCAAGTCAAATCTCCGAAAATCCGCAATGATCTCCCTTTGTGCGGTTAATACCTGAATTGCTGGTAACCGACTTAGCGCATCTGGCACGACGTTAACTTTTCCTGGATGGTACTTATGATCAAGGTCGTAGTCGGCCATCAGCTCCAACCATCTGTGTTGCCTCATGTTCAACTCCTTCTGAGTGAACACATACTTCAAACTCTTGTGATCTGTAATGACTTCGACTCTCTCGCCCAAAAGGTAATGTCTCCAAATTTTCAAGGCGAAGATCACGGCCGCGACCTCCAAGTCATGAGTCGGATAATTCTTCTCATGAGTCTTCAGTTGTCTTGATGCGTAAGCGACGACCTTCCCATTCTGCATCAAAACACATCCCAATCCTTTTCCAGATGCGTCGCTGTGAATCACCAGTCCTCCTGAATTATCCGGTACAGTTAGGATAGGGGCAGTTATCAACTTCTGTTTCAACGTCTCGAAGGCCAATGCACATCCATCCGTCCAAACAAACGGTACCTCCTTGCGCGTGAGCTTGGTTAACGGCTCAGCTAAACGAGCGAAGTTCTCCACAAATCTTCTGTAGTATCCGGCGAGTCCAAGAAAACTTCTTATCTCCGCAACATTCTTTGGAATAGGCCAATCTCGAACGGCTGCAATCTTTTCGGGATCAACGGCGATTCCATCGCCCGACACGACATGCCCCAGAAAATTTCACTTCTTCCAGCCAGAATTCGCACTTACTCATCTTCGCATACAATTCCTCCTGTCTCAGCGTCTGCAGTGCGATCTTCAAATGCTCAGCAAGCTCCCCAAAACTCCTCGAGTAGACCAGAACGTCGTCCATGAATACCACAATAAACTGGTCCAAGAACGGTGAAAAGATTCGTTCATCAAGTCCATGAATATTGCCGGCGCATTCGTTACTCCGAAGGGCATCACTAGATACTTGTAATGTCCATACCGAGTTCGAAACGCCGTCTTGCAAATATCTTCTGCTTTCACTCAGACCTGATGATATCCGGATCGCTAATCCAGTTTCGAGAATATTCTCGCGCCACTAAGCTGCTCAAAAGTTCTCCAATGCGAGGGATCGGGTACTTATTCTTAATAGTCACCCGGTTCAATTCTCGATAGTTGATGCACATCCTTCTCTTGCCGTCCTTCTTCTTTACTAAAAGAACTGGAGCTCCCCAAGGCGAGTTACTGCTTCGAATCCAACCCTTCCCAAGTAATTCACCAACTTGCTTCTTAACTTCTTCCAATTGCACTGGTGCCATCGGATAATAAGATTTTGATACTGGCGCTGCACCAGGAATAAGGTCAATCGCGAACTCCACATCTCGTCTTGGCAGCAAGCCCGAAATATCTGCAAATACATCCATAAAGTCGCGAACAACTGCCGGCTCTTCATTACTATCAACTTCCATTGCTGCAAGAACACTGCGTGTCGGCCTAGCCCTAAACTCGACTGGCCTGACAGAATTGCCTCCTTATCGCAACTGCTGTCTGCATCGTTGGCTGCGAAAGGTCCAGCGAAACTTCTGAGTCTCGTCCATTCTGCTGCATGCACGTCCACGGTTGCTCCATTCTGCCTTAGTCCGATGAACTTCTCTTCCTTTTCCTCCGCGCAGTCTGCGGGACGAATTTCTCCAGGGACTCTTAGAAAACTCCGCCCAACTGATCGGCTAGGGCAAGCGGGTCTCCTCCACAAGCCATCACTCTCGGCGTAAACCACTAGCTGAAATGCGCACCACATCAACTCCTTTGTCCTCTGGAATCTGTGTCGCAATCAGCAAATTCTCCGCGTCACTAGCCACTGCTCGGCTGGCAACGGCTCCTCCAGACCAGTGAAAGTAGACGGACCCAAAAGTCTGAAATCTGCTACAGTCCCTACTCGTTCGACTGGTCTAGTTCCATCGTTGTTTACAGACTGCTGAACGATCTGCAAACCTTCCTGAAACGAATCTGCTATTGCTGGATCAGCTCAGTCTGTCTCTATGATTTCCAGCATTTCTCTTATCACTCCAAGCATGGCGGCTTCGTTCACACGCCTCTGGTACGTCTTCAACTTCTTACCTGTCATAATCCTGAACTCAAAACACCCAACATTAGCATGATGATAGATTCTGAATGTGGATTAAGGCTAGAACTCCAAGATACTTAAATAGAGTACTGCATTGTAGCTATGCCGCGGTATCATAGCCGCAATTACTTAACTCCACCCAAGTCGCCCAAGTCCTAGGGATAACAAGAAATCAGGTTTCCGAGTCGACATGCAAAGTAAGTTTGCACGTCGTAAAAGATATAATCCGGAAGAATGTGATTCAAGAATGGTAAAACGGTCAAGGTGGCAGGACATGTTTCCTAAACACGGGTATTCTGATTCGTGTATCGGGTACAATACCCAACTACAAAAGAATCAACCCAACTAACCTATGTCTCTGATACCAAAAGAACCATGTCACGCCCCGCTTCCCAGAGTACGCAAGATTGGGCACGTGACATAGCCAACCATGCTACCGTGGGTAGGAAATATCCCTCCACAGTCACATTACGGTTGTAAAGATATCAAGAACAAAATAATAAACTAATCTAATACATGTCCAAATCCATAATAACAAGAATCAATAAACAATGAGTGCGGAAGCAAATGATCCAATACAATAAATAAACAGTACGTCCCATAATGCGGGCTCACATCTGGAAATGAAATGAAAATAAATAAACTAAACCCTAAGGAACTCACAGTTCAGCCTGCTGGCTGAAGTACTCCTGCTCGGTCGTCGACAGTGGTACGGAATCTGGGCCATGCAAAACCCAGACGTCAGCGCGTCATGACATCAAGTATATAGTATAAACATGGTAATAAACAATGCAGGTATGAACATGAATAAAGCAGTACTATGGATTAACAGTGCAGCGGTAACTAAACTGCCCTATCAGGTTTCTACCCTAAAGTCTTTGAAATCAATTGATGAATCGTCGATGTAACTCAATAGTATCCCGTGCGTGCCCGGGACCACGGTCAAGGTTCTCGGAGCTGAATCCGAGACGTGCCGCTAGGCAGTAAAGTAGGTAGTAGGATGGACGAGTGATGTCAGCATCATCACTCCCGGACTGGCCAAGCCCGTAAGACTGATCAGAACAAGTATCGAACTGTTGAGTTACAAGTCGGTTTCACCTTTGATTTCCCCATACCCCCAAGTTATGTACGTCAGGTCAGGTATTCAGTAGTCCAGGATTAATGCCAACACAAAATCTGGTAAAAGTAGGTCTGTCTGGATAGACAGCAGGAATGGTCAGGTTTGTCGGCATTAGGCATGAAATCAGGTAACAGGTCAGGTCACGTTTCAATAGGTTGAGTCGATATGTACAGGGTGTCATGTCCGGTGTATCAGTATATGTGTCAGGTGTAGCAGGGTCGAGTCAATATGTACTGTGATCGAGTGGGTGCGCTCAACAGGTATACAATCGAGTAAGTAACAGCAGCAAGAATCTAAAGTAAACAGCAATAATAGTCACTTAATCACACGGTGCTTGTATTATCTTTATTAACAGGTTCAAGCACCCTTGGGGTGCAATAGTCACAAGGTGAACCAATATCAACAACATAAAGAAATGAGGCTACACGAGTTTAAGACTAAAGCATAAATAATTATCACATGGAGGATCTAGCAGATTAAGCAAGTACGTTCTAATTGGTTTAATTAGTTAAAGCTTGGATTAATAGCATACCACTTAATTTTACGAAGCTACCATACTGATTTAATGTCAAGGAGAAATGCAACCGTCAATTCTAGTCATACTGTACTATCGATATCACCATCATTATGTTGTATTATAATATGATATTCAACTGCATGGCAAGACTAGATCTTGTATGCTAGCATGCTAGAGCAAGTATTCGGATACTTTTATCGACGGTTTCGCAAACCGGAAAGCACGGATGCAAAGTCGGCGGAAAACACGAGACGGAAGCACGGGTCACGGATCGAATCCACACAACGAACAGCGGGACCACGCGGACCGGAGTATCTTGCTGGAATGTCGGGTCAAGCCGTCGGCACGGCCGGAGTCCGGCGAAAAGTCAAACGGTAATACGTTAGCAAAATACGATATACGTAACAAGGATCAGCGGGGAAAGGGATCTAGCACAAAAGGAACGATAAAGGGATGCTTACAGGGAAGAACCAGGGCAACCACGACGGGCCCGACGGCGATGGGCGCGCCGGCGGTGAACAGGAGATGCGGCGAGGGCGGCAGCCTTGGCTGAAAGGTTTCTGGTTCTGTTGCAGCCGCGACGAGGGATGTAGTGGTCTGGTCTGGGTGGCAGGAGAGAGAGGAGGTGTCGGCGGTGGCTCTGGCAATGACGGCGATGATCGACGGCGCGTTTCCCGGCGACCCGGAGATTGGTGCTAGGGTCGGGCTCGGGTCTGGTGGTGGTCCGGCAAGGGGAGGAGGAAGGTGACGACGAGGTCGGGACGAGGAGGAAGAGAGGGAGTCGCAGGCGTCGTCGGTGACGGGAGGCGGCGTCGACGGCGAGATCTGCGGCCGGGTGATGTCGTCGGGGTTGGGTTGCAGGCTCGGGAAGAGACGGAGGAAAGAGGTAGGAGGGTGCGGCTAGGCTGAGGAGGTGTTGACGGCGACGGCGAGGTCGCGGTGGGACCGGCGGCGAGGTCACGAGGAGGCTAGGGTTAGGGTTCGGGGTTCTCGTGGGTTCCTTCTCGCGATGGTTTTCTGTAGGGGACGTGAGGAAGATAAATATAGAGGGAGAGAGAGAGAGATTTGATGAGGAGAGAGAGAGATTTGATGAGGAGAGAGAGAGAGAGAGAGTGGGAATAGGGTGGGGCCCACGAGAGCAACCTGATTGGTTGAGGCAAGATTTAAAAGGAAAATTTGAAAGGATTTGAATGATTTATGGTTACAGAAGATATATATACGTATATATTTTAGTTTAAGATATATAATTAAATGGGCACTTTTGGCGCTAAATGAAACATTTCCAAATCGCGCCCGGGTTGCGCCCAAATGTTCCAAATTCAAATTATAGGATTTTAAGAGAGTTCCAAATTTTGAAAAGAGGTGTTTAATGATTAAAATGCATGCCCCCAAGTCGGACACTTGCACGCGCACGTAGCCGTCCAAACTTGCCCGTTTAGCCGAACAGGAAGAAATCTCGACACGCGGACGCTACCACGCGACTCGTGGCGACGAGTAGGCCATCATGGATATTTTTAATTTTATTTTAGGTGTTAAAATTTGTTATATGCCAAAATGACTTAACCGGTTAAAATTTAGCAATAAACATCAGATAATCAGGATAATTGGAAAGAGCAATATAAAACACTCAATTAGCAATAGAAATAGTATTATTGGGCTCGGGTGTTACAAAAAGAGTCAGAATTATGAGATTGATCATATTCGCTGCTGTCGACATCCATTAATTCGACAGAACACACATGAGCATAGGGTTCGGAGGGTTCACTTCCCAACTTGTAAATGTTAAGCTCAATTGACTTCTTTCCAAAGGATAGGGTCATAGAGCCGTTTCTACAATTGATTACAGCGTTGGAAGTGGCCAAAAAGGGTCGACCGAGTATCACCGGAATTTGATTACATGGGTTTACTACAGGTTGTGTATCTATAACGATAAAGTCCACAGGGAATATGAATTCTCCGACTTTGATTAACACATCCTCTAGCTCACCCCTTGGTTGGGTGATAGATCGATCGGCCATTTGAAGAGTGCAATGCGCTGGTTTTAACTCTCCGATCCCTAATTGCTCAGAAACCGAATACGGAAGCAGGTTAACACTAGCACCTAGATCGAGTAGAGCACGATTAATATTTTTACCACCAATAGAAATTGAAATTGTAGGACTTTCGGGGTCCTTTCGTTTCTTGGGTAGTTGTTGTGTAAAAGCAGTGCTCACATTACTCGCAAGGAAAACTTTTTTAGGTACTTGAACTTTTCTCTTCCTAGTGCACAAGTCCTTTAAAATTTTCGCATATGACGGAACTTGTTGAATAGCATCTAGGAGAGGAATGTTTATGTTAACTTGCTTAAAAATTTCCACAATCTTCTCCATTTGTGGACTTGGTCTGTTGCCCCTTAACCTGTTTGGGTAAGGTGCTTTATCAATAAGGGTTTGGTCCAACATTGGAGAGGATTGTGGGGACGGATTCGATCCCAAAACTGGAGTGGGAATCGACTTAGATAGATTTGGCGAAATGGGCGAAGGGTTCGAGCCTTGGGGAAAACGGAGAATAGGCTCGGGTGAAGGTGGGAGACTAGACGAATTAGGGGAAGAAGAAGAAGAAGGGGTATCATTGGTGTCACTATCATCACACTGCTCACTCACTCGGTTATTCAGCACTTTTCCCGATCTCAACGTGGTAACAGCACTCACATTATAACTTTGTGAGCGGCCAGGATTAGGTATGGGTTGAGATGGGAGTTTCCCTTTCTCTCTCGCACTCATTGCGGCGTTTAACTGTGCGATTTGGTTTTCTATTGATTTAATACTCTCACCATGGGAGGCGGAGTTTTTCGTTAAGGTATCAATAGAAGACCTCATCTCAGCCGAATTTTGCATGGATTGTTTCATGAACATATCCAAAGTTTGTGCAAGTGAGTTGTCAGTACCGGCCACTTGTGGTGTAGAAATGTTGGCCGGATTTTGGAAATTCTGTGACTGAAAGGGGGGCTGATTCTGTGGTTGTGGTTGCTGTGGAGGAGGTCTTTGATAATTGCTTTGTTGGTTTTGGTTCCAAGCAAAGCTAGGATGATTCCTCCATCCTTGATTGTACGTGGAAGAATAGGGGTCGTTTCTAGGTCGCTGCTGAAAAGCAGCATTAGCTTGAAACGAAGCATTCAAAGGACATTCTTCCGTTAAGTGTGAAGGATCCGAACAGCAACCACAGACGGTCTTAGCAAGCGTGACCTGATTTAGGGAGAATGATGAGAACTTGTTTTCGATAACGTCGAGTTTCTTCTGTATCGCTGCCATTTCGGCTTTTACTGCGATAGAAATATCGAGCTGGTGAATACCTCCCTTAGTTGAAGGTGGTCTTACGCTTTCCCATTGCAAAGTGCTTTCTGCGAGATCTTCCAGATATTTCCATGCTTCACCATCATCTTTAGACATGAAATTGCATTGACACATTGTTTCAAGCATCTGCTTTGTCGCTTGATTAATGCCCTCATATATAATCCGACATAAATCCCATCTTTGTATTCCGTGATGGGGGCATTGGACAAGCAGATCTTTGAAACGTTCAAAGCACTTCCAAAATGGTTCATTGGGAAGCTGGGTGAACTGGTTGATCTCGCTCCTAATGTGGGCAGTCTTATGGTTTGGGTAAAACTTCTTAAGAAATTCTACGACGAATTCATCCCAATTAGTGATACAGTGTGCGGCAGTATTATAAAGCCATTTTTCTACCAAGTCGCACAGTGTGAATGGGAGAAGACGTAGGCGCATAGCATCTAAAGTCAATTGTGAAGTACCCATCATTGCGCATACGTTTTCGAATTTGGTGATGAAAACGTACGCGTCTTCCGACTCAAGCCCGTGAAATTTGGGCAGCAGATTGATGTAGTGGGGTTTAATTTCGAAATTATCCCCGTTAGGCGGTGGAAGAGATAGACAAGTAGGAAGAGGACCACGAATAGGATAGCATCTCTCTTGGAGAGAGATGCGCGGTGGATTCTGCTCACCTGCGGGCGGTGGCAGCGTGGTGTTATAATTAGATGGAGTGCCGTCCATCACGGTTGATGTGGTGTGTGGTGGGGGAAAAGAAGATGAAGAAGTACCGACTTCGGCGTCGATAGAAGGAACGCGGACAAGATGGGCACTAGGATCCCGTGTCCAGCCGAGCATGCACTAAGCGGGTTTAGTGCAAGTGGCAGCGTGTGTGTGATTTGAAATTGGCTTGTTTTGAAAAAGTGGGACTCAAGACAAATCTCCCTAAGATGCACAAGCAACCCTAGAACTAAGGTCACCTAGGTCCAGTCTCTAGACCGCTCCTAGACTTCCAAAGGACAAGCCGCAAGATAAATCCTCTACCGCCTCCGTACTACCCTTGTAGCCAGATAAGTACCAGGTAAGTGGGAAGGAACCACGTCGTGGGCCTAATTAAAAACCACTAGCCTTTGTCATACTTTCCTAGGCACTACAAAAGTAATGCGGATAAACGATAGATTACCCACAACCTTCCTCTGTCCTTATTGAGCGCGACAGTCCTTAGAGTCTGGTCTAGATATTTTTTAAATTAATGAAAGGTTGATCTATATGCTCAGTTTGTGATTTGTGGGGCTTAGGAAGGGTGATGAAATCCCCACCTAATCTTGATTTGGTCTTTGCCCCTTAAAGTCCGTATTAAAATATGCAAAACAAAACCAATCACAAAACTTTTGCAAAAAGATTTTTGAGCGGCGCGATTTTGCAAAGAATCCTGCAGAAGATAGATTTTATTGGATTTGAGAGGAGAGAGAAGGAGTTAAGAAAGATACCAGAGAAGTGTGAAACCCTAGATCTCCTGTGTCCTCAAGTCCGTAACTCCAGATTCCCTCGCAAAATTCACACACAAATCGTTAAATATGCAATTTGCAGTTTTTTTTTAATAATGATATGGATCGTCTAAGAATTCAACACAAATAATAAGAATAAAAAATTACGCACGTATCCCCGGCAACGGCGCCATTTGATTGTTACGAAAAAAGTGTGTTTTGTAGTTAACCGCAATCAATAACGGTGTCGCGTGTAGCTAGACCGAGATGAGTACGGGTCGTCCTCTGGGAAACGTGGAACCTTTTACTTTTAATTTAGATGTGTTGAAAGAGAGGAGGAAATAAGAATTTTGTGAAAAGTTTCTAGATCTACGTTAAGCAAGAATGTAAAATATAGATCTAGATTATTTTAGAGATGTAGATAATATAATAAGAGGGCTTGTAAGGTTCGTTAGGATTTAGTAGTTATGGACGATTAATTAAAGTTACCCTTTTTATCCATTAATAGATTTAGAACTAGAACGACGGTGATGCGTGTAGATTAGGGTTTCTGGAGGGAAAAGGAATCCCACTCTTAACCCTTATCTCGACACGGAACTCCGTTCATTTCTAGCCTTTACCAAAACAATCATTAATCTAATCTCTAATCGCGGTCGGAACTAGCAAGGAATTGCTAGTGCGCCCGATTAGGATGTTAATGATTATTTTAATAAAGTTCCTAAACTTTATAGGACTTAAAAAGGGTTTAATTATTTTCATCACCCATTAGCCTACCCTAATCCTACGAACCCTAACAAGCGGAGAATTACTCGCGCATGTTGGGAGAAGAAGATGAAAAGAAAGAGAGGGAAAACATAATGTAAAAAAAACAAACAATTAAATAAAAACTACCTTTATTAATCAACTCCTTCAAGCTGCACTTTTAATCCATAGAAAATGATTACAAAACTTGATTTGCTTCTCGATCTTTCCTAAGGAGGTAGTCGAACAGTCGATGATCAGCCTGGATGCGTGAGCGTCGGGAGCTTCGTGATCTCTTCGGCTTGATGAATTTTCCAAGAGACTCTCGGTGCCTTTTTATAGTGCTAAAGCCAGAATACAAGCTTCTAAAATATGATTTAAGCAGAAAAGATTTTCCCTAAAAATCCTCAACTCCCAAATCTTCTTAACCGCGGCGGATCCGCGGCATAAAGGGGTTAATGCCGCGGATCCGCGGCCTTCTCATCTCCGCCGTTGATCAATTTTCAGGAGCTGTCTCTATGTGAAATTTGGCGATCCTTGGTACCTTTAGAATTTGGAAATCTTTTCGTGGTTGCTTCCAGACTTGGTATCCAAGTTTTGCTTCTTAATTAGGCAAGTCTTCTTCAACAACTTGATTTGCTTGATTCTAGTCTTTGAAAAATTCTGCACACTTGGAAATCTTTTGCACAACAACTCAAATAATATTTAGTAGATTTTGTTCTACTAGGATTTGGTCAATGAATTTATTTGCATACATTTTCATACCAAATGATAATTAAAATATATTAACACATGGAAAATAATGTTTTTACACATAAACCCTCATATGTATAATATATTATATTAAAGTCCTTTTTTTATTATAAAAATGGTAGGAAAAATGTAATACAAATGTGCAGTTTTATCAACTGAACAATACCCTTCGTCCGCACGCTAAGCAATGCTTCAATCCTCAAGAATAACCAATACTCTAATGGTTATCGCATTCGAGCCGCAGCTCCCTCTGCCCGTGCGCCCGTGGTAACAGAACCACCCTCCGACATCGACGAAGATAGATCAAAGGAACGAATGAAATACGGTGCAAACAAATGTACATCCTAAGGCTCCTTAAGCAGAGTAGCGTATCGTAAGTATGCCGCGGACCATACCCACGGTACGTTACTCTACCTAAATCGCCTACTCCATCAACCAAGGGTCACCTAGACTTATACAGGGTTAAACCTAGCGCTCTGATACCAACTTTGTCACGACCCGAAAGTACGGAACGTGACCGGCACTTAGATTACGAAGCGTCTAGAGGCGCCACGTGACCTAAGTAAGCCGAAGCCCAGAAATCTAAACCATAAAAGAAGAAAAAGAAGAAAAGAAAAGAAAACAAGTATAAAAACATCAGCAAATTTTACCAAAAATTTCGGCAGAGTCTCCTCTGTAAAAACTGGCCCCCAAACAGGTACAACAAGTATAATATACATAAACAATAAAAAGCATCCCCAAACGGGTGCTAGCTCAACGCCAACAGGCGGAAACAACCACAACAAGCACAAATAGTATACAACGCCAAAGGGCGAGGCTCAAACTAAAAAGAAAACAAAACCACCAGATCAGAATAATACATGCGCGACTCTAAGGTCGAAATAAAAGACTGGTCCAATAAACTTATCAAGTAATACAAATATGGTTGATGGAGCTTACTAGATACAAATGAATGAATAAAATACAATGGTGGTTCAGATACAAGTGAACCAACCTACCGTGCAAATCACCCTGAAATAAAGGATGTGCCAGCAAGCTGCCCGGGAAACCTGTACCTCGAACCTGTAATAAAATTTGGCACAACGGGGGTGAGTTGCCAACTCGTGAGTAGAAGACATCTACGAAAAGAAATCGAATGCACGACGCTATCCTAGGTCATAATAATGCATTATTATATTCCAATCAACAGTAATAGCAGGGTAAAACTACGTGTAAGTGCAGATACTCCGTGGTCGTGTCAGTGCCTCATATAATACTATGCCATATGAAATGAAATGCATGCACCATGAATGTACAGTGACAAATCCTGAAATCCAGATATATATGTATAAGAAATCTTTGGCTGTTATCATAGTAAAATGTGTATAAGAATCTGAAATCTCAACAATGAAATCCATGGAAATCCGTGTCAAGCATCGACACAAACATGTAAATCTCAAGTCTCATAGTCTCAATACCTCGGGCTCCGTCAGTCCGGATCGGCCCATATCATCAAATCTCACGACAACGGTCGGTATCCTCCGGATATCCGCCGCGCCAGACATCACCGGTAGGTAGCCTTCCCCTGCCAGGCTCATCGTCTACAACTCGATCTTCTTGCCCCGGGGTACCATACCGGGCCCACCATGTACCCGAGACGGTTCATCCACTCCTCGAATCGGGTCTCGAAATCCAACAGAAAACATGAAATCTCATGGTGGACGACACATACATCACGAGAAAACCGCATCTTATTTTAAAAAGAGAAGAGGAGAGAGAGAAGTTTTATATATTTTTGTCGTTTTCCCCAAAAATCCAGAAATCTCATAGAAATCCAAATCTCAAAATCATGAGTAAGTATATGATAAGTGTCGGCATATGCCGATACTACTGTGCGATAACATGAAAATATGAATGCATGAATGTCTAAGTAATAAATATCATGTCTTATACTAACATCAGAGAGTAATCACAATATTATATCGGTTTAGTTGTTAACTGATTCTATCAATAAAAGATAATATGATCTAAAGTGTACGTGACATAGCAATTACCGATGATGATGTGTGTGAGCCGGCAAATAAGTGTGCGTGGAATATGCGCATCATCGGTAATGGTGCGGGTGTCCTAACAGGTAAGGTTTATACTGATTATAGCAACATATGTAAGAACATGCACCATGATAATTACAGTATGAATGTAAATACAGATGTGCATTATCCACTCCTCTGCGAGATACGAGTACAACTACCACTATGTGAGTCGAACCTAAACCAGTGTCCATCTAACATCCTAAGGAACTAAACCTAATAGACTAGTCAGTAAGAAACTAGAGTCTACCTAAGTTCTGAATTAATATCTCTAATAGTCGGCGATCCCGCCTCAATAGCGTCACGTACGTAGTACGGCTTCCTCGAATCAAGAGTGCGGATCAATCATCAAATCTAAGCCTCGTACGGTAAAATCCATCGTACGGCATCCCAATATCGGGGTACGGTCAAGTATCTCCTAGGTGTCTCCTCATTCGTATAATGTCATCATCAACACATCTCATGATCAAGGTGCTAAACTGTGATCGCATACATCAATCATATATCATTGCCATCATGATAAGCATCATTAGTTTATCCTCAGAAATATCATGTCATATGTATCATATTGTGATTAAGTCATACTTATATGATATCTGCATCAGGTCACACCAATATAATGTCGTAATCAAGTTATACATATATCATATCGTGATCAGTCACAAGTTACAGTCCGGGTACTATTCTAGCGTCCCATGTATATCAATATCACCACCACTCTTTATAATTTATATATTCATGTTCATTATCTCATTCTCTAATGATCCGCTAACACTTTAATACGACTGTATAGCCAAGAATTACGGCATCAAGCCCAGTTACATTGTTTCATCATATCTCGGATATCATATCACATCAAATGTATCCCATATACGTGTTGTGTGTATATATATATATATATATATATATATATATATATACCTATACCTCGTCCTATATATATATGTACACATGCACGTATACACCATGTCGTGTTTCTGTGTGTGAGTGTGTATGTTTCTACCTGAAACCTACGAACCTCTTCCAAGGTATTCATCTTCTGATATGGTTTTCCTAAATCGGTCTAGTCCAGCCTAGGGTCAATACTAGGGTCCTACTAGGGTCACATCTGGTTTCCTAATGTCAATAAGTACCATTCCTATTCTACGTTGCGGGGGTGCTAAATGCCATCCACCCGACTTCCCCCGTAGATATACATCTACTCACCTGGTCCATGTCTGCCGAAGACGGTATCGCCATCCTCCTCTTCATCGCCCGCAGTCCACGTGAGGGGTACCTAAACGCAAACATATAAATAGCATCGTAAACCGAATCACATACAAAAGTCAAACGATACAAGGAACAAGCATAGGTTAAAACCTATGTCCCGTCCACGCAAAAGAACCAAATACCGCTCGATATCGGCATACAAACTCCGATGGATCGAGATAACATCAACAAACAACTTGTAGTTTTAAAACACATTACTTATACTATAAAACATGATTAAATCCATCGAAACCCGAAAATCTATCAAACCGTCCAATTTCGCAAAACCCGAAAATGCCAGTTTACCTTTTTTCATCAAAACTTAACATTTAAATGAAACCAATGGTCATAAAACTTATTAAATAGCATAACTAGACTATACAAACTATTACTATATTTTTATTACACAAACTTGTATAAATTTGAAATTTCTAGTTTGCACCCTTTAACAATTTTCAACATTTTTCAAGCAAAATACCACAATTCCACCACAAAACATGATTTTGCATAAATTAATGATTTAAACCACAATTCATGATGATAATGATATAATGAAACCATAATTATATTTTTAATCTCATTTATATAGGAATTTCTATAATCTAGTTTACAAAATTAGCAATTTTTATCACAATTTATCAATTAACCATAGAAACTAGCAATCAAACTAAGTTTTTCTTTCCATTAACATGCTAACATTTCCACTAAAACTATAATCCAATGATAACAACCCAAATTAGAATTTTATATTAACCACAAACACATTTTGCAAAAACCTAGTTAACTAAATTCCTAATTTAAAACAATTTTAAATGAAAATTTTACAATTCAACAACCATGCAATATTTTCCAATTCTAAAAGTGTTAAACTAACTATTATAACCCTAAATAATTAACAAAAATCATAACTTGAATTTACAAACCCTAACTTGAATTTTAAAAAAAAACATAGAATTAATTCATTAAATCTAATTAAGCTTAAATGAACATCTAAAACAATAAATCAAAAGAAAGAAATTATACCTCCCAAAATATTAAATCCAAACAAGAAATGAGCCTCCAAAATGCATGCTTTCCATCTCCAAATTTCATATAAAAATGAGCAAGGAATAAAGAGTATGGAATAAATAGGATTTTGTGGAATTTTAATTGAATTTTTGATGTGTTTTTGATGAATTTTGAATAAAAATGATGTGGGAAATGGGGGGGGCAGCCATGGGGGGTTGTGGCCGGCCCTAGAGAGGTGAGGGAGAGAAAGAAGAGAGTGGGAAAAGTGTGTAGAAGTTTCAAGAGAAAGAACAACACTTAAGTCTTTTCATGGTTTATTTAATTATTTATTTATTTATTTACTATAGCAACTCAAGAAAACTCTAGAAAATAGGAAAAATTTGCAAATAATTTTTGCATGATACATACTAAATTCTAACATGCCATGGTTCATTTTTACAAATTAAAACCATTTAAATTTGTAATTTACACTAATTTAGTGTAAAAATAAAGCTTATGTTAATATTTAAAATAATTAATTTAGGAAAAATATTTTATTAAACTAAAAATTTATAAGTGTCTAAATAAACACCATTTACTAGTAATTTCATAATTAAAATGGATATTTTTAAAATTATAATGAAAAACAATCACGGTTTGATTTTACGAAAAATACATTTTACTTTACCGAAAATCATAAAATTCACTTAAACAATTTTATTCATTTAATTATTTATTTAATTATTTTTAAAACGTTACAGTAGGGGAATACCCACCAGGGATTGACCGAGCAGGGAAGCTGCTCGGTGGCCTCTTGGTGAGGGCTTTAGATGCTTGGCGTCGTTGGGTGGGGGACTACCCGCCAGGGATTGATCGAGCAGGTAAGCTGCTCGGTAGCCTCTTGGTGAGGGTTTTAGATCCTTGGCGTCGCTGGGTAGGAAGTTACCCGCTAAGGATTGACCGAGCAGGGAGGCCGCTCGGTGGCCTCTTTGTGAGGGCTTCGATCCTTAGCGTAGGTGGGTAGGAAGTTACCCGCTAAGGATTGACCGAGTAGGGAAGCTGCTTGGTGGCCTCTAGATGAGGACTTTTTAGACTTCTTGTAGGGTGTATTTCGTCACCCCATTGAGATGGGAATATACGCGTGCTTATCTGGCGTACTATAGATTCCCCCTGTCTAGGGTAGACGGGGGTTTGTTGATCGTGGGGATCTGAATCTCCGGCAGCCACGGACTAAGCTGCCGTTAATTACCTCTCGCCTTTGGAGCAAGGGAACCTCCGATTAACGGGTTAAACTGGTCATGCGAACTCAACGTGCAGTGTTATGTTTTGAAGGGGTTTTGGATATATCGGGGACCCCGCAAGGTTTTTGCGGGGGTCCCGCTGTAGGGTTCCTAGGCACGCTAATGAGGTCTCACAAAGCATCAACCATGCCAAATTCAAATTTTTCCGGTGCCGAGAAACCCTAATGCGATCGTTGACTAGAGTTTAAAGCGAAACATGCAACTAGTTAACAACTTAACTAAGAGTGAACGAAAATACAACCTTTGTAGATCCGGTCCTCCACCTCTATAGCTCCGTGACGATGTCCCTTCGCTGCGATCATCGGATCTCGGACTCTAGTGTTGATTCCATCGGAGAAATGATTGGGCTAGGTCGTCGACTTCGATGCCGAAGATCATCTATGTCGAGGCAACTCAAGATCAAGCTCCAACTTCACCAAGTCATGAAACTTGTGAAGAAAACACCCTATACTACATGGCAAGTGGTAGAGAATGAAGAAATAGAAAGTGGGTTCACTTTGGATTTGGATTTCTCACATGATTTCATCACTTGATAATTTTCAAGCAAGCTTTCTTTTTCTTCTTGAAGAAGATGAAGAAGAAGAAAGAAAAAGAATTATCAATAATAGAAAAATAAGTGATGGTTATCATAATGCAACCATGGTTAAGTGTAGAGAATAAACTAGGGTTAGATGAATGGTTAGGGTTAAGGAAAGAAACAAAATGGTCAAGCTTTCAAACCTTCATGAAGCTTCAACAAAAAACAAAAGTAGCAACCATTTCATTTCTTGTCCAAATATAAATGAAAAGAAATAAATAAATAAGCAGATCAAACCCTAACCATTAACTTAATCATGGTTTAATCATACACACCCAAGTTTGCATGTATCATCAAACATGATACAAACTAGTGCACAAAACTATATCATATATACAATGTGCACATTCAAGTGAGAAAGTAATCTTAAGTGAACCAAAATTAGTTAATGTAAAGTAATATATCAAATATATATAATTATACATTAAATCATTAAATCAACACTTGATTTAACGATCCGGTCACATCGTATATGACCGACTAATATCCAATGTATCGACTTATCGAATCAATCCTCGATTTGATAACCAGGTTATATCGCATACAACCAATCGATACATTCATCGCGAGAATAGAATACGGTATCACATACACGCATTATTCTCAGTCCCGCACATATCTCATATGCGCTCCTATTTCGTTTCGCTTGAGCCAGGAAACCTCTGTGTAGGACTCTAAAGACTCGTCAATACGCCGGCAGCAGATGATGATCATATCAAGCACCCACAAGCCGCAAGCGGTCTGCTAAACGTAACGGCCACCCGGGTATTGAGCGATCAGAAGATCGACGAGCAAGCCCGCTCACACTCCTGTGAATCCAACCAGTAACACTTACCGTACAGTCCGGTCTGTTCGTCTGATATGTCGCATATCTCGCCTAGGGGTGGTAAACGTCAGACCCCAGTAGCTCGATAAGTCGTGTCGATATGAGGTCTATAACAGTTCGAGAAACTACTGGTAACACTTACCAGCAAATCTCAGCAACCCTGGCCAGGGATTTCCGGTTATAGCCAATCGAACACAGTGCAACATCAACTCCCGATACCGGGAGAGACGAATCCCCTCCTATCGCTCATTGCCTCCATGTGATTCGGGACTGTACCCAAAAACCACCGTTTTACACGCCCTCTTGGACGTGGTAAGGTAGAAATCAAAGTACAGTGAGAATCACACAAGACTCTATGACGATCTCGGGTCTACAGACTAACCTGTACCAGTGTCACAAGAGAACTGCCATCTGACGTAAGGTATAATACCATCCGGGAGTTCTCGGCGAGTCCGTCCAGTGTATCCAGTCTCCACTAAGCACCCGTATATCATCTCTGATGTCAAACACCAATGGATATGGGATCATCCATCGCCCATCTGTATGGATCGAGAAGGTATACGCTAGTCTACTCTGGTATATCGATACCCCGTCTCGATACACCCACGACTAGGGACCTTGAAGGATGTACTTATAGACTACCATGTCCCCACTAGTATGATCCGCATCATAGTCCAGGTAGTCAAGTACACATCCTAAGGGCTTTATGTCACGACCCGAAAGTACGGAACGTGACCGGCACTTAGATTACGAAACGTCTAGAGGCGCAACGTAACCTAAGTATGCCGAATCCCAGAAATATAAACCATATAAAAGAGGAAGAAGTAAAAGAAAACATGAAGAAAACAAGTTTAAATGCATCAGCAAATTTTCCCAAAAATTTCGGCAGAGTCTCCTCTGTAAAAACTGGCCCCAAATGGGTACAACAAGTATAATATACATAAACAATAAAAAGCATCCTCAAACGGGAGCTAGCTCAGCGCCAACAGGCGGAAACAACCACAACAAGCACAATAATATACAACGCCAAAGGGCGAGGCTCAAAACTCAAAAGAAAACAAATCCACCAAATCAGAATAATACATGCGCGACTCTAAGGTCGAAATAAATAAATGGTCCAGTAAACTATCGAGAAATACAAGTTTGGTTGATGGAGCTTTCTAGATACAAATGAAATAATAAAAATACAACGGCGGTCCAGATACAAATGAACCAACCTACCGTGCAAATCACCCGGAATGAAAATGATGTGCCAGCAACTGCCAAGGAACCCTGTACATCAACCTGTAATAAAATTTGGCACAATGGGGGTGAGTTGCCAACTCGTGAGTATAAGATATCTACGAAAAGAAATCGAATGCACGACGCTATCCTAGGTCATAATAATACACTACTATATCCTAATCATCTAGTAATGGTAGGGTAATACTACGAGTAAATGTAAATACTCAGTGCTCGTGTCAGTGCCTCATATAGTACTATGTCATGTGAATGAGTATGCATGCACTATGAATGTAAAATAACCAATACTGAAATCTAGGTATATCTGTATAAGAAATGTTTAGCTTTTATCATAGTAAAATGTGTATAGAAATCTGAAATATCAACAACGAAATCCATGGAAATCCGTGTCAAGCATCGACACAAAGCATGTAAATCTCAAGTCTCAATACCTCATAATCTCAATGTCTCATAGTCTCAATATCTCGGGCTCATGTCAGTCCGGATCGGCCCATATCATCAAATCTCACGACAACGGTCGGTATCCTCTGGATATCCGCCGCGCCAGACATCACCGGTAGGTAGCCTTCCCCTGTCAGGCTCATCGTCTACAACTCGATCTTCTTGCCCCGGGGTACCATACCGGGCCCACCATGTACCCGAGACGGTTCATCCACTCCTCGAATCGGGTCTCGAAATCCAACAGAAAACATGAAATATCATGGTGGACGACACATACATCACGAGAAAACCGCATCTTATATTTTAAAAAGAGAGGAGGAGAGAGAGAGAAGTTTTTATATTTTCTTGCGGTTTTCCCCAAAATCCAGAAATCTCATAGAAATCCAAAATCCCCAAATTATGAGTGAGTATATGATAAGTGTCGGCATATGCCCCATAATACTGCATGATAACATGAGAATGTGAATGCATGAAATGTCTAAATAATAAATGCCATGTCTATACTAACACCAGAGAGTAATCACAATATTACATCGATCTAGCTGTTTGCTGATTCTATCAATAAAAGATAATATGATCTAAAGTGTAGGTGACATAGAAATTACCGATGATGATATGTGTGAGCCGGTAAATAAGTGTGCGTGGAATATGCGCATCATCGGTAATAGTGCTGGTGTCCTAATAAGCAGAGCTTTATACTGATATAGAAACATATGTATGAACATGCAACATTATGATTACAGTATGAATGTAAAGACGTATGTGAATAACCACTCATCTGCGATATACAAGTACAACTACCACTATATGTCTCGAGCCTAACTAGTGTCCATCTAACCTCCTAAAGAACTAAACCTAAGAACTAGTCGATAAGAAATAAGAGTACACCTAAAATCTGAGTCCATATCTCTAATAATCGGCGATCCAGCCTCAATAGCGTCACGTACGTAGTATGATTTTCTTGAAACAAGAGTGCGGATCAATCATCACATCTATGCTTCGTACGGTAAAATCTATCGTACGGCATCCCAATATTGGGGTACGGGTCAAGTATCACCTATGTGTCTCATTATTCGTATAATATCATCATCAACACATGTCATGATCAAGGTGCTATACTATAATCGCATACATCAATCATATATCATTATCAGCATAAATTTACACCGTTAATTTATCCTCAGAAATGTCATGTCACATATATCATATCTTGATCAAGTCACATATGTCAAGTCGTGATTAAGCCACACCTATAAGATATCGAAATCAAGTTACATCTATATGATGTCGTAATCAAGTCACACATATATCATATCAGAATATCAATCACATGTTACGGTCCGGGTGCTATTTTAGAGTCCCATATACCTCAATATCATCACCACCCTTTATTATCTATGTATACCTATTCATTAACTCATTTTCTAATGATCCACTAACATTTTAATACGACTGCATAGCCAAGAATCACGGCATCAAGCCCAGTTATACTGTTTCATTCCCGTGTATCATATCACATCATTGTATCCCATATACGTGTTGTGTGTGTGTGTGTGTGTGTGTATATATAGTCCTATATATATATACACATACACGTATACACCACGTCGAGTTTCAGTGTGTGCGTGTGTGTGTATCTACCTGAAACCTACGAATCTCTTCCAAGGTATTCATTCTCTGGTATGGTCTTCCTAAATCAGTCTAGTCCAGCCTAGGGTCATTACTAGGGTCCTACTCATTAAGAATCTAGGGTCACATTTGTCTTCCTAATGTCAATAAGTACTATTACTATTCCACGTTGCGGGGGTGCTAAACGCCATCCACCCGACTTCCCCCATAGATATACGTCTACTCACCTGGTCCATGTCTGCCGAAGATGGTGTCGCCATCCTCTTCTTCATCGCCCGCAGTCCACGTGAGGGGTACCTATACGCAAACATATATTGTATTGTAAACTAAATCACGGACAAAAGTCAAAACGACACACGGAACGCGCATAGGTTAAAACCTATGTCCCGTTCGCGCAAAAGAATCAAATATCGCTCGATATCGGCGTACAAACTCCGATTAATTGAGATAAACATCAACAAACAACTCATAGTTTTAAAACTCATTACTTATAATATAAAACATGATTTAATTCATCGAAACCCTAAAATCCATCAAATCGCCCAATTTCGTAAAACCCGAAAATGCCAATTTACCGTTTTTCTTCAAAACTTGACATTTTAATGAAACCAATGGTCATAAAACTCATTAAATAGCCTAACTAGACTATACAACCCATTACTATATTTTTATTACACAAATTTGTATTAATACAAAATTCATAGTTTGCAACTTTTATAAATTTTCAACATCTTACAAGCAAAATTCCACAACAAACTTGATTTTGCATGAATTAATGTATTAAACTACAATTTATAATGATAATGATATAATGAAACCATAATTTATATTTTAAATCTCATTTATTTAAGAATTTCCAAAACTAGTTAGCAAAAATAGCATTTTTATTAGTATTTTTCAATTATCAAAGGAAACTGGTGACCAAACTAAGTTTTTCATTCCTTAAACATGTCAATATCCTCATTTAAACAACAATATAATGTTACAAACATTAATTGGAATTTATCTCACCAATATATATAATATATAGAAATCTAGTTTTCAAAAATGATTTAATTTAACAATTTTGGATAACAATTTACAATATAACAACCATGCATGATTTTCCATTTTCCAAAAGTGTTAAACTAGTTATTATAACCCTAATGAATTAATAAAACCACAACTTGAATTTACAAACACTAACTTGAATTTTAAAACTTGGAAATAGAATTAATTCATTAAATCAATTTATACTAGAATGAAATATTAAATAACAATAATTCAAAAGAACAAGATTTATACCTTCACACAAGAAATCCAAACATGAAAATAAGCCTCCAAAATGCATGCTTTCCATCTCTAGAATCCATGTAAAAATGAGCAAAGAATAAAGGGTAGGAATTAATTAGGATTTTGTGGATTTTTATTTGGATTTTTAATGAATTTTTTTGATGGATTTTGCAACAAAAATCAAGTGGAGAAATGGGGGGGCTGCCATGATGAGGAGGCCGGCCAATTTAGGGAGGTGAGGGAGAGAAAGAAATGAGTGAAGAATGATGTAGAAGTTTCCTCCAAAATATCACCTTTTAATGTCTTTTCAACCTTTTATTTAATTTTCTTTTATTCTTTTCTAAAAAACTCAAGAAAACTCTAGAATCATGGAAAAATTTGCAAATAAATTTTGCATGATGCACACTAAATTATAATATGCCATGGTTCATTTTTACAAATTAAACCCATTCAAATTTGTAATTTACACTAATTTAGTGTAAAAATAAAGCTTATGTTAATATTTAAAATAATTAATTTAGGAAAAATATTTAATTAAACTAAAAATTTATAAGTGACTAAATAAACACCATTTACTAGTAATAACATAATTAAAATAGGTATTTTTAAATTTATAGTGAAAAATAATTGTGGTTTAGTTTTACGAAAAATACGTTTTATTTTACCGAAAATCAAAAAAATCACTTAAACGATTTTATTTACTTAATTATTTATTTAATTATTTTTAAAACGTTACAATCTCCCCCCCCCCTTAAAGAAATTCGGTCCCCGAATTTAAATTAAAACTCCCCCTCCAAATACTAAAACATTTAGCAAAACACTCAAATCGTCGGGGCTCCGAAATCATCAATACAAAACTAAAATCAACTCCGTCAAGCATAACGCGATCATCGGAGTTATGGTAAAGATAAAATATCAAAATCCAATACGAAAACCAACATAATATATATCAAAACTATAACTTATATATATATAGTGCGCATCGTAGTAAAATCGCCTAAACATCTTAATAAAGAAGCATACAAAATCCCCTCTTGAAAATCGTCGTGCGATGCACGTGACATGGCATAAGTAGCGGACGTTTATTTTTTTTTAAAAATAGGTATATATATATATTTTTTATTTAACATACACGTCCCGTCTGGTTACTAAATCAAATAGTAATGATTATGAAAACATACTGCTCGAACTGAAATCAATCCCAATCACATCAAAAATATATCATGTACGTCCGGTGCGCACTGAAATCAGAACCAAATATAGATACCACGAATACACACAAAAACAAAACTAAGTGCAACAGGTGTACACCAAAAACATCTGTCAAGTGCAACGGGCGTGCATGACTCAATATCAGGTACATCTAATCTGCACAAAACCCCGATTTAGTGCATCTGGTGTGCACAAAATCGCATCAAGTGCGCCAAGTATGCGCAAGAATCTTAATCAGGTGCACATGGTGCACGAAAACATACACTGAATATCAAAATCGAAATCACAGTATGAAAATGCATGAAAACTAGGTCGAAGTATATATCAAAATCATGTGTAACCCATATGCACGAAATCAAATCAAAAATCTCAAAATGTATAAAACCAAATCGAGTGTACTGGGTGTGTACTAAACAATATCAATACAACTGATATATGAAACACAAATAGAATGTAATGAAGGTACACATAAGAAATACCAATCGTAGAACAAAGTCCTCAAAATACCAAAATCCAATCAACGAAAATATGAAATTCAAATCACCAAATCACAATCGTAAACACTATCATCAATATGCGCCTCTTTCCCCCTTTCCTCTGGTGTCGACTGCTTCGAACTTGTCTCTTCATAGGTGTGCTGACTGCGCTACCAACGGCAATACTCATATCTAGAGTCTCCCACGTAGTCGATCCCTTCACCTGATATCCGGACTACATTAAACTTTTCGATCGATCCATCAAAATCCCATAATTTCCCCGAGAGCTCAACACTCAAGTACAGTTTAAAAATATCCGGTACATACCCCAGCATCGATGGTCCAGCCGTAGAAGGGCAAACCCAAGCCTCACTAATGGCACCGCGGAACTGCCGTAAACCCTAAGGTTCAAGGGCGTTCTCGTGGTCATTTTGTCGAGTTAGGGTTTCATTCTTCTAGAGGGTCCATCGAAATACCTGCATGTTCTTCCGAATACCTTAAACTTAGGAAAATGGTTTTTCTGATAATCGTTCCAACCCTTTTTAACTTTGCCTGGACACCATGTGAATACCCTTCGTCCGCACGCTAAACAATGCTTCAATCCTCAAGAATAACCAATACCCTAATGGTTATCGCATTCGAGCCGCAGCTCCTTCTGCCCGTGCGCCCATGGTAACAGAAACCACCCTCCGATATCGACGAAGATAGATCAAAGGAACGAATGAAATACGGTGCTAAGAAATGTACATCCTAAGGCTCCTTAAGCAGAGTAGCGTATTGTAAGTATGCCGCGGACCATACCCACGGTACGTCACTCAACCTAAGTTGCCTACTCCATCAACCAAGGGTCACCTAGACGTATACAAGGTTAAACCTAGCGCTCTGATACCAACTTTGTCACGACCCGAAAGTACGGAACGTGACCGGCACTTAGATTACGAAACGTTTAGAGGCGCAACGTAACCTAAGTATGCCGAATCCCAGAAATCTAAACCATATAAAAGAAGAAGTAAAAAAAAACATGAAGAAAACAAGTTTAAATGCATCAGCAAATTTTCCCAAAAATTTCGGCAGAGTCTCCTCTGTAAAAACTGGACCCAAACGGGTACAACAAGTATAATATACATAAACAATAAAAAGCATCCCCAAACGGGAGCTAGCTCAGCGCCAACAGGCGGAAACAACCATAACAAGCACAATAATATACAACGCCAAAGGGCGAGGCTCAAAACTCAAAAGAAAACAAATCCACCAAATCAGAATAATACATGCGCGACTCTAAGGTCGAAATAAATAAATGGTCCAGTAAACTATCAAGAAATACAAGTTTGGTTGATGGAGCTTTCTAGATACAAATGAAATAATAAAAATACAACGGCGGTCCAGATACAAATGAACCAACCTACCGTGCAAATCACCCGGAATGAAAATGATGTGCCAGCAACTGCCAAGGAACCCTGTACATCAACCTGTAATAAAATTTGGCACAACGGGGGTGAGTTGCCAACTCGTGAGTAGAAGATATCTACGAAAAGAAATCGAATGCATGACGCTATCCTAGGTCATAATAATACGCTACTATATCCTAATCATCTAGTAATGGCAGGGTAATACTACGAGTAAATGCAAATACTCCGTGCTCGTGTCAGTGCCTCATATAGTACTATGTCATGTGAATGAGTATGCATGCACCATGAATGTAAAATAACCAATACTGAAATCTAGGTATATCTGTATAAGAAATGTTTAGCTTTTATCATAGTAAAATGTGTATAGAAATCTGAAATATCAACAACGAAATCCATGGAAATCCGTGTCAAGCATCGACACAAAGCATGTAAATCTCAAGTCTCAATACCTCATAATCTCAATGTCTCATAGTCTCAATATCTCGGGCTCATGTCAGTCCGGATCGGCCCATATCATCAAATCTCACGACAACGGTCGGTATCCTCTGGATATCCGCCGCGCCAGACATCACCGGTAGGTAGCCTTCCCCTGTCAGGCTCATCGTCTACAACTCGATCTTCTTGCCCCGGGGTACCATACCGGGCCCACCATGTACCCGAGACGGTTCATCCACTCCTCGAATCGGGTCTCGAAATCCAACAGAAAACATGAAATCTCATGGTGGACGACACATACATCACGAGAAAACCGCATCTTATATTTTAAAAAGAGAGGAGGAGAGAGAGAGAAGTTTTTATATTTTCTTGCGGTTTTCCCCAAAATCCAGAAATCTCATAGAAATCCAAAATCCCCAAATCATGAGTGAGTATATGATAAGTGTCGGCATATGCCCCATAATACTGCATGATAACATGAGAATGTGAATGCATGAAATGTCTAAATAATAAATGCCATGTCTATACTAACACCAGAGAGTAATCACAATATTACATTGATCTAGCTGTTTGCTGATTCTATCAATAAAAGATAATATAATCTAAAGTGTACGTGACATAGAAATTACCGATGATGATATGTGTGAGCCGGCAAATAAGTGTGCGTGGAATATGCGCATCATCGGTAATAGTGCTGGTGTCCTAACAGGCAGAGCTTTATACTGATATAGAAACATATGTATGAACATGCAATATTATGATTACAGTATGAATGTAAAGACGTATGTTAATAACCACTCATCTGCGATATACAAGTACAACTACCACTATATGTCTCGAGCCTAACTAGTGTCCATCTAACCTCCTAAAAAACTAAACTTAATAACTAGTCGATAAGAAATAAGAGTACACCTAAAGTCTGAGTCCATATCTCTAATAGTCGGCGATCCAGCCTCAATAGCGTCACGTACGTAGTACGATTTCCTCGAAACAAGAGTGCGGATCAATCATCACATCTATGCTTCGTACGGTAAAATCCATCGTACGGCATCCCAATATCGGGGTACGGGTCAAGTATCACCTATGTGTCTCATTATTCGTATAATATCATCATCAACACATGTCATGATCAAGGTGCTATACTGTAATCGCATACATCAATCATATATCATTGTCAGCATAAATATACACCGTTAATTTATCCTCAGAAATGTCATGTCACATATATCATATCTTGATCAAGTCACATATGTCAAGTCGTGATTAAGCCACACCTATAAGATATCGAAATCAAGTTACATCTATATGATGTCGTAATCCAGTCACACATATATCATATCAGAATATCAATCACATGTTACGGTCCGGGTGCTATTTTAGAGTCCCATATACCTCAATATCATCACCACCCTTTATTATCTATGTATACCTATTCATTAACTCATTTTCTAATGATCCACTAACATTTTAATACGACTGCATAGCCAAGAATCACGGCATCAAGCCCAGTTATACTGTTTCATTCCCGTGTATCATATCACATCATTGTATCCCATATACGTGTTGTGTGTGTGTGTGTGTGTGTGTGTATATATAGTCCTATATATATATACACATACACGTATACACCACGTCGAGTTTCAGTGTGTGCGTGTGTGTGTATCTACCTGAAACCTACGAATCTCTTCCAAGGTATTCATCCTCTGGTATGGTCTTCCTAAATCAGTCTAGTCCAGCCTAGGGTCATTACTAGGGTCCTACTCATTAAGAATCTAGGGTCAAATCTGGCTTCCTAATGTCAATAAGTACTATTACTATTCCACGTTGCGGAGGTGCTAAACGCCATCCACCCGACTTCCCCCATAGATATACGTCTACTCACCTGGTCCATGTCTGCCGAAGACGGTGTCGCCATCCTCTTCTTCATCGCCCGCAGTCCACGTGAAGGGTACCTATACGCAAACATATATTGTATTGTAAACTAAATCACGGACAAAAGTCAAAACGACACACGGAACGCGCATAGGTTAAAACCTATGTCCCGTTCGCGCAAAAGAATCAAATATCGCTCGATATCGGCGTACAAACTCCGATTAATTGAGATAAACATCAACAAACAACTCATAGTTTTAAAACTCATTACTTATAATATAAAACATGATTTAATTCATCGAAACCCTAAAATCCATCAAATCGCCCGATTTCGTAAAACCCGAAAATGCCAATTTACCGTTTTTCTTCAAAACTTGACATTTTAATGAAACCAATGGTCATAAAACTCATTAAATAGCCTAACTAGACTATACAACCCATTACTATATTTTTATTACACAAATTTGTATTAATACAAAATTCCTAGTTTGCAACTTTTATAAATTTTCAACATCTTACAAGCAAAATTCCACAACAAACTTGATTTTGCATGAATTAATGTATTAAACTACAATTTATAATGATAATGATACAATGAAACCATAATTTATATTTTAAATCTCATTTATTTAAGAATTTCCAAAACTAGTTAGCAAAAATAGCATTTTTATTAGTATTTTTCAATTATCAAAGGAAACTACTGACCAAACTAAGTTTTTCATTCCTTAAACATGTCAATATACTCATTTAAACAACAATCTAATGTTACAAACATTAATTGGAATTTATCTCACCAATATATATAATATATAGAAATCTAGTTTGCAAAAATGGTTTAATTTAACAATTTTGGATAACAATTTACAATATAACAACCATGCATGATTTTCCATTTTCCAAAAGTGTTAAACTAGTTATTATAACCCTAATGAATTAATAAAACCACAACTTGAATTTACAAACCCTAACTTGAATTTTAAAACTTGGAAATAGAATTAATTCATTAAATCAATTTATACTAGAATGAAACATTAAATAACAATAATTCAAAAGAACAAGATTTATACCTTCACACAAGAAATCCAAACATGAAAATAATCCTCCAAAATGCATGCTTTCCATCTCCAGAATCCATGTAAAAATGAGCAAAGAATAAAGGGTAGGAATTAATTAGGATTTTGTGGATTTTTATTTGGATTTTTAATGAATTTTTTTGATGGATTTTGCAACAAAAATCAAGTGGAGAAATGGGGGGGCTGCCATGATGAGGAGGCCGGCCAATTTAGGGAGGTGAGGGAGAGAAAGAAATGAGTGAAGAATGATGTAGAAGTTTCCTCCAAAATATCACCTTTTAATGTCTTTTCAACCTTTTATTTAATTTTCTTTTATTCTTTTCTAAAACAACTCAAGAAAACTCTAGAATCATGGACAAATTTGCAAATAAATTTTGCATGATGCACACTAAATTATAATATGCCATGGTTCATTTTTACAAATTAAACCCATTCAAATTTGTAATTTACACTAATTTAGTGTAAAAATAAAGCTTATGTTAATATTTAAAATAATTAATTTAGGAAAAATATTTAATTAAACTAAAAATTTATAAGTGACTAAATAAACACCATTTACTAGTAATAACATAATTAAAATAGGTATTTTTAAATTTATAGTGAAAAATAATTGTGGTTTAGTTTTACGAAAAATACGTTTTACTTTACCGAAAATCAAAAAAATCACTTAAACGATTTTATTTACTTAATTATTTATTTAATTATTTTTAAAACGTTACACTTTACCAACATGTAACAGAGAGACAATCAGTGTACACGTTAAGGTAAAGATCAACCAGATAGTATATTATCATGTCGAGCAAGAAAGTCCTCCCTATATATGTCCAAACATCCACTACAATGTACATCCTGTGTATAGTAATGGCCTCTAGGGCATACATATAACTAACGATCTCCCACTTGCACTAGGGCCATCTGATAGCAGTGGTTGTAGTATCTCATACTCAACCATCCCATAAAAGTCTCTCTCTGGGAAAAGGCCTTTGTGAGTGGATTCGTCGTGTTGTCCTCTGAGTCTGTTCTCCTAATCTCGATTACCCTGGAGATCAACTATCTCCATGATCAGGTGATACTGCCTCAGAATACGTCTTGGTCACTGATGGGACCGACGTTCCTTGGCATAAGCCACAACTCCATTGTCACACAATGGTAAGAACCTAGTTCATCTCATGAACCAATATACACCCAGACTGCCTCTTTGGTAGCATCTTAAGTAGCGATGTATCCAGCCTTTATCGTCTAGTATGCCACGGTATCTAGCTTGGAACTCTTCCAACATACCGTCCCTTTACTGAGGGTAAAGACAGTACCTGTGACTGACTTTCAGTCGTCCTTATCACCCTGGAACACTTCCAGTGATTCTTCCCAGGATCGATTGATACCAGCTCACTACATCTAGTGAGAATCCTAACATCCATTTAGATCTATCTCATAGATCAAAACTCAGGATTTAGGAGGTATCACTTTGATCCTATATGGAGAATCATTGTGATAAGCGGAGATTGACCGAGCGTAGCATAGGAAACTCCTTTCTTATCAAGAGTATGTCATCCACGTACTCTACGAGGATCACCACCATACTCCCTACTACCCCTTTGTATATACAAGGTTCATCTGCCATTTTGATGAAGTCAAACTGTTTGACTAACTCATCAAAACAGATGTTCCAACTCCGCGATGCCTGCTTTATCACATAAAATATCTTGCACACGTTTCCGCTGCTCCCACTGTCTACGAGGCCCTCTGGCTGTGTACTTATAGACGCACACTTCTAAAACATCATTTAGAAAAGTAGTCATGGCACCCAACCGCCAGATATCGTAGTCATAGTATATAGCCGTGGCAAGTAGGATCTGGATGGACTTAAGCATAGCCACTGGAAAAAGGTATCATCATTATCCACGCCTGGTCAATGACGAAAACCTTTAACAAGTATAGCTTTGAAAGTCTCAACTTTTCCATCTACACCAAGTAATCATCTCAAAATATACTTGCTCCTGATGGGGATTTAACCCTTCAGATATAGCAACCAAAGTCCATACTTTGTTGGTGTATAAGGATTCCATCTTAGATCGCTAAGCATCCAGCCATTCTTACAGAGTCCCACTCCTGATGGCCAGCTCGAAAATAGTTGGGTCATCATCTCATGATGCAATCCTCGCTCCCACTGTCATAGAGAAACCATTGTAACTCTCAGGTGGATGAGGAACCCTACTAGATCGGTGGAGAGGCTGAGGTTCGTTGGAAACAATTGAATCCTTCGGTTCTACCAAATCATCAGCTGCAGTTTGTATAGATGGAACATTTCCAGTTCTATATAACAGACCTTGCCTCGAGCTTGTCCGGATTTTGCTTTTAGACATAGGCCGGACAACCCCAAATCTTAACTAACTTAAGATATGGGCTCTTTCCTTTCCATATCACATATGAAGTGGTAGGCAACTGATTTGATCGGAACCCTATTCAATAGGTATGCAACTTCATAAGTGTATAACTCCCAAAAGGAAATAGGAAACTCAGTAGTACTCATCATAGAGCGCACCATATCATATAGGGTGTGATTGCTCCACCCCGATACAACGTTGTGCTGTGGTATATTCGGAGGAGTAATGCTGAGAGAGAATCTCATTCTCCTTTAGAATAGTCCAGGAATTCCATGCACAAGTATTCTCCTCCCTGATCTCATCATAGGACATAATACTTATACCCGTATTTTGGTTCTCTACTTCTAACTTATATTCTGTGAATATCTCAAAAGGTTCGGACTTGTGTTTCAACAGGAACATAGGTCTGAATCTCGAAAGATCATCAGAGAATTTAATGAAGTACAAAGAACCGGTCTTGGCATGTGTAGACAGGGGACCTACATACATCAACATGTATCATCCCAAGAGTTCACTAACTCTTTCTCTGCTTCCAATAAACAGAGCTGTGGTCATCTTATCTTTGTGACATGACCGGCAAGTTTTCACAAGATGTAAATTCAAACAGATTTAAATATGCATCTTTGTGCAACTTAGCTAGTCGGGTCGCATTGATATGACCTAGTCTACAATACCTCAAGAAGGATCCGTTCATTTCTGAACTCTTCCTCTTGTGTGTGTTCCGTATACTAAGAACTGTTGTTTGATTTAGAACATTAATGCTTTTAGATAACGTGCCTGAACCGATCAACTTTTGATATAGGAAATGTTCAAAACATTATCCAACAATACAAAATTTTATCATTTCTTTACTAATAAAGAGACTGATACGATTTTGTATATCAGGTTCGGTATCTAATAACATTCGTTCAGAATCAATGTATTGGTAATACAGGGTGACAGTGACCAACAGACTTGGCTGCAATACTTGCACCGTTTTCTGCCTCATGAAACTTATCACCCGTTCTCAGTTCTCTACCTTTCTGTAGCCCTATGTAACAGATTACATATCTGGGATCCTTATCCGGTATCAAATACCGAGGACGTAGAGGATACTGAGAAACAGTTCTGTATAATGAACACACCCGAAGATGATGCATCAGTATGCACTTTCTTCGTTTGGGCGGCACGGGAAATCTGGTATTCCCCAATTTCCTGCTCTGTCTTATAACTATTATAAGTTGGAGCGGGACCAACGTTCCCCAGCTCAGTATAACAAGCGGGTTCGGTCAATACATCCGTATTATTATCTTGATTAAGGCGTGATATGGTTGCTACCTGGAGAGAGAGAAGAAAACACTCAGCGTATGCTCTTGCAAGATCAGATTGGTTATATATTTTATCTAATCAGGATGGCTCCCACTGTTTTTATCAAATCTTCCTTCAAACCCTAAAAGGAAAGACTAGCCGGGATTAATTACACCCTACAACTTCGCCAATCTTTCAGCCAGGCCAGTGTCGGTACTTTGAGAGAGATCCCCCGTGCTTTCGCACGAACCTAATTAATGTAAACCTCGTTTTCCCAGAGGCGTAACCCCGTTGACACCTTTCTAAACACCTACTTGATCGGCTAATTGTAATGTGTAAAACTCTCCCAGGAGTAACTCTTACTCGCAGCGGGTATCGGGATCCAACTATCTCATAGAAGGTATGCAATCTCATTGCAAATTTCAACACTTGAAATTCCCGATAATTTTGCCCCTAGCACCCTATGACCTTAACGGAGGTCAACAAACCATAGGCTACTAGTCAAGTTCAACCCGTCATTTCTTGATTGAATCAAACCCACCCGCACGACCCTTGACGGAGGTCAACAAGGCCGCATGACTACCCTAATCCAATCTGCATCATATGCATAAGCAGATAAATACTAGTTAGCTACCGCACACTACGCCTTGACGGAGGTCAACAAACGTAGCACGAATACTAAGTAGGACTTATCTGAAATGACGGAGGGCTACGTCAGGTTTTTCTGAAAACCTATTGCGTAATGAACTTGATATCGTTGTAGAATCAAATGATTTTAAAATGGAGTGTTTTTGAGGCTTTTCTAGTTTTGCTAAAGGGGTCACTCCCGGTGAAGGGATCGTCGGCCCTTTCCTCGTCGAATGAGGTGCGGGATATATCATATATATCACTGTGCAAAGCAGAAACTATAGAAGCAATCAAAATCCTAACCGAGGGTTGTGGTATCTGCCAGTTATTGCTAAAGGGGTCACTCCCGGTGAAGGGATCGTCGGCCCTTTCCTCATCGAATAAGGTGCAGGATATATCATATATACCGCTGTGCAAAGCAAGAACTGTAGCTACCTGTTTTATTTTTGAAATTCGATTCCACGACATCTTTAGGTTTCTTTTTCTTTCATTAATCATATTAATGAAGTCCCATCATTTAAGTTACCTAAACATCACAGATAAATACGACGTACATTTATGCCATCCGCATTCGTCTCGATGTCCCCTTGTGCACCGTTAGGTTAGGTAACTAACGACAGAGCGGGGAAGGGCTAGCGCGAGTGCAAAACATAAGTAACGTCTATATAATATATCATATATATCATATACAGTATCTATCACAGAACATCAAATGATCACATCACAGATATCGCAGCAGAAGAAACATATGAAATATTGGATATACTAGGACGTCCGTGTTTTCAATACGAGCCTGTATAAAACACGGATTCCACAGTCGCGATGAATAGCCAAACCCACACCCCTAGACCCCTACGAGAGCGGCAAGCAACCCTACCAATTCTAGAGTTAGGAGACCCGGACTCGACTCCTCGAGTTGGTCTCCCTCTGGACTCTAGAACCCGGTTACTTGTGCCCTCCTCCTTGGGTCTATCCTAGTGCGGAAAAGTAAATAATATACATCAACGGTGACAGCTTCCGCTACCTGGAAGTGCCCCAATAAAAGAATATTACATACAAGGTTTTTACATGAATGAAAATGAAGAACACTCATCTCACATAAAACCCCCGGCTATTCAAACATGACGATCCAATATAACATATCCAGCAATACATAACATCACATGTCATCAACGTAAGTAAACATGCGTATCCCAATTGTCGTTGGCATATAGCAACGAAACCGGCGATATCACATATTACACTTACGGTCACAGAAAAGAAAGTGTAAAACTACAACAGTTGGAATCCGCAACCTGCATAGACATCGCATGCCTAATTAAATGAATTCCTTAGACATCACATGCCTAACAATTATAAACCCCGCATTTTAGTCTCATTATCGAAAACACTTTTCAATATCAAGTCGGGCAATTCAACAAGATTCCCGACATCCTGATCGAATGCTCGTCGCAAACTTCAGTAGACGGCCGCACCCCCGATACCGTCGACGAAGTGCACCAAGGCGGAACACCGCTGCCGCGAGCATCCGAACGGATGCTTTCGGCGACGGGGTTCTCCTACAGTCACTTGGTCGGGGCTATGGGGTGTAGCAGATTATTAAGTTTATCCGGTGAGTATCCGCGTACGCTACGTGATTGCGACGGACTTTTGATCGCATCAAAATTCCGCGGCAACCGATCAAGTGAGACTAAACCGCTAGATTTATAACATTCATTCAGTTATCTCATAACTTCTTGTGAATTCCAATTATTGTATCACATTCCAGATAGATAGAAAATGTTAAACTTTCCGATCGAACAATCAAACACCCATGTTTTCCCGAAACAGATCAACACATGAAATAAGTTCAAAAACATTCACTTCATGCCTCAGTACCAATGGTCCAGCTGTAGAAGGGTCAAGCCAACGCCTCACATGTGGCACGCCGTACTGCCCCAAACCCTAAGGTTCAAAGGGCAGTTCAAGACGGTCACATAATCGAGTTAAGGTTTATTGTCTTCTAGAGGGACCATCGCGTTACTTGCACTACTTAGAACGTCATTAAACTACGGAAAAATCCAACACTTGGAAATTTCCCGGCAGGGGAAAAATTGGGTATCTATATCCGGTCGAACTTTTTAACATGTTCTAAAAATATTCGGAAAAACACAGACGAAGTTAAACTTCCCGATCGAAACACTGAGTCCCCAATACAACCCAGAAAACTCAACTCTTGAGTAGAAGTTAAAATATCCCAGAAAATACAGCAGTAAAATATAGGAATTACTGTGCAAAATTGAAAAGCTAATGTCACTACATGGCCGCGGAACCGCCGCACGAGCCATGCTCGTGCCGCGGTTCCGCCGCGCTTTAATCGAATCATGAGCACGTGCTGCACAGTAATTCTTACAATTCCCTGCTGATTTTTCTGCATATTTTTAATTCACAAAAATGCACAGTTTTAAAAAATGTACAGAGAAAGCTTAGAATTAGGGTTTCGGGGTTCGATCAGGTTTCTAACATCGTCTACGCATCGCCTAAGGCTCTAGCTAGGCTCTGATACCACTGTAGGGTTCCTAAGCACACCCATGAGGTTCCACAACAGATCAAACATGCCCAATTCAAATTTTTTCATGTGCCTACAAACCCTAATACGGATCGTTAACTAGAGGATAAGACGATGCAAGCAAGTAAACAACTTTATTGCTAAAGGAAAGTGACTACAACCTTTGTAGATCCGGTCCTCCACCTCCATAGCTCCGTGACGATGTCCCTTCGCTGTGATCATCGGATCTCGGACTCTAATGTTGATTCCATCGGAGAAATGATCGGGCTAGGTCGTCGACTTCGATGCCGAAGATGATCTATGTCGAGGCAACTCAAGATCAAGCTCCAACTTCACCAAGTCATGAAACTTGTGAAGAAAACACCCTATACTACATGGCAAGTGGTAGAGGATGAAGAAATAGGAAGTGGGTTCACTTTGGATTTGGATTTCTCACATGATTTCATCACTTGATAATTTTCAAGCAAGCTTTCTTTTTCTTCTTGAAGAAGATGAAGAAGAAGAAAGAAAAAGAATTGTCAATAATAGAAAAACAAGTGATGGTTATCATAATGCAACCATGATTAAGTGTAGAGAATAAACTAGGGTTAGGTGAATGGTTAGGGTTAAGGAAAGAAACAAAATGGTCAAGCTTTCAAAGCTTCATGAAGCTTCAACAAAAAACAAAAGTAGCAACCATTTCATTTCTTGTCCAAATATAAATGAAAATAAATAAATAAATAAGTAAATCAAACCCTAACCATTAACTTAATCATGGTTTAATCATACACACCCAAGTTTGCATGTATCATCAAACATGATACAAACTAGTGCACAAAACTATATCATATATACAATGTGCACATTCAAGTGAGAAAGTAATCTTAAGTGAACCAATATTAGTTAATGTAAAGTAATATATCAAATATATATAATTATACATTAAATCATTAAATCAACACTTGATTTAACGATCCGGTCACATCGCATATGACCGACTAATATCCAATGTATCGACTTATCGAATCAATCCTCGATTCGATAACCAGGTTATATCGCATACAACCAATCGATACATTCATCGCGAGAATAGACTACGGTATCACATACATGCATTATTCTCGGTCCTGCACATATCTCATATGCGCTCCTATTTCGTTTCGCTTGAGCCATGAAACCTCTGTGTAGGACTCTAAAGACTCGTCAATACGCCGGCAGCAGATGATGATCATATCAAGCACCCACAAGCCGTAAGCGGTCTGCTAAACGTAACGGCCACCCGGGTATTGAGCGATCAGAAGATCGACGAGAAGCCCGCTCACACTCCTGTGAATCCAACCAGTAACACTTACCGTACAGTCCGGTCTGTTCGTCTGATATGTCCCATATCTCGCCTAGGGGTGGTAAACGTCAGACCCCAGTAGCTCGATAAGTCGTGTCGATATGAGGTCTATAACAGTTCGAGAAACTACTGGTAACACTTACCAGCAAATCTCAGCAACCCTGGCCAGGGATTTCCGGTTATAGCCAATCGAACACAGTGCAACATCAACTCCCTATACCAGGAGAGACGAATCCCCTCCTATCGCTCATTGCCTCCATGTGATTCGGGACTGTACCTAAAAACCACCGTTTTGCACGCCCTCTTGGACGTGGTAAGGTGGAAATCAAAGCACAGTGGGAATCACACAAGACTCTATGACGATCTCGGGTCTACAGACTAACCTGTACCAGTGTCACCAGAGAACTGCCATCTGACGTAAGGTATAATACCATCTGGGAGTTCTCGGCGAGTCCGTCCAGTGTACCCAGTCTCCACTGAGTACCCGTATATCATCTCTGATGTCAAATACCAATGGATATGGGATCATCCATCGCCCATCTGTATGGGTCGAGAAGGTATACGCTAGTCTACTCTGGTATATCGATGCCCCGTCTCGATACACCCACGACTAGGGACCTTGAAGGATGTACTTATGGACTACCATGTCCCCACTAGTATGATCCGCATCATAGTCCAGGTATTCAAGTACACATCCTAAGGGCTTTACCAACATGTAACAGAGAGACAATCAGTATACACATTAAGGTAAAGATCAACCAGATAGCATACTATTTTGTCGAGCAAGAAAGTCCTCCCTATATATGTCCAAGCATCCACTACAATATACATCCTATGTATAGTAATGACTTCTAGGGCATACATATAACTAACACCCGCTGCCCGGATAGCGGGCCAAGGGGGCTAGCAGCCCCCTTGCGGGGTGCGGAGCAGCGCCCCGTTAGAAAATTTTTCTAACGGGAACTGTGTGGTGGAGTATATGTGTGCGTGCATATATATATATATATATATATATATATATATATAGGAAAGCGCATCCATAGGATGCGTGGGAGAAGACGCCAGCGGTCACGTGAGCGGCACGCGAGCGCTTAGGCGCTGGCGTGAGCGCTTTGGACGCTGGCGCGAGCACTTTGGACGCTGGCGCTGGTGCGAGCGCTTTGGACGCTGGCGCCCCACATTCCCGGCACGTGGGCACTCGGGCGCTTGCGCTTTGGGCACTAGCGCCCCACGTGCCCGACACGTGGGGCGCCGGGCGAAGGCGCTAGCAGTTTGGGCGTTAGCGCTTCGGGCGCCGGCGCTAGCGCTTTGGGTGCTAGCGTCCTACGTGCCCGGCATGTGGGCGCTCGGACGCTAGCGCTTTGGGCGCTTGGACGCTAGCGCTTTGGGCGCTTGGGTGCTAGCGCTTTGGGCACGTGGGCGCTCGGGCGCTAGCGCTTTGGGCGCTTGGGTGCTAGCGCTAGCGCCTCACGTGCCAAGCACGTCGGCGCTCGGGCTCTGTGCGGCAAAAAGGGACTTGGTCGCTGCACTGAGAGTTGTACTCCCAAAAAGAAATTTGTGTGTGTATGTGTGTGTGTGTGTATATATATATTTGAGGAGTTAAACTCCTAAGATATTTTTGGAGCTGATGAAGGGACTTCTCCCTTGAGCCCTGGGTCTCCTCCAAAGTGGGATTTTAGGAGATGGGTCTCCTTCTTCCTCCTCTTTTGGCCGGATCTTGAATAACAAGAGGTATGAGATTTAAAAATCTTCCCTTTTTGAGATCTAATGAAAGATCTAGGCTCCCCTTTGTGGGTTTTGTGGTAAAAAAACTATTTAGTTTTGCAAAAGGAAGAGTAAAACTCTTGATTTAATTCAAAAGAAGGGAAAAAGGTTTTAGAACCTTTTGGAAGGAGAAGGAGGCACAGGAACCCTAGTTTTTGGGGAGAATGAAAAAGTATCCTAGATATTTTCATCATGTTGCCTCTTATAGGCTTACAAATTTACACATAGCCCCTTGGGCTTTCCAAAATGGTATTTTGCCCATCTCATGTCTCATGTGCTATTTCTTTTTGCACATAAGCCATAAGCTTTACAAAAAATTGGCTTTATGCCCATTTTGCTTACATTCATGCACAAAAAATTACATTAAAATTATTTGTTACATGATTTTTATTTTGGCATGGGGAGACCGGCCGCGGGACTCGACTTGGGCATGGGCCCACTTGCTTGGGCTTAGGCCTGCTTATTTGGGATTGACCTTGACTTTGACCCGGTCAACTGGGGTGCAAATTTTGACCCCAACAAAGTACCCCCCATCAATAAATGCACACCGCGCATATGAGTTGTGTGCATGAAATTGATGGATCTTGAAGCTGGACTTCGAGGTGGAACATCATTCCGGGGGCGGAGCATCCCTCGGAGAGCATGATTCCCGGGGATCGGAGTATCATTCCGATAAGACGGAGCATAATTTCGATTTGCGGAGCATAATTCCATGGTCGGAGTATCATTCCGAAGAGTCGGAGCATAATTCCGAGGATCGGAGCTTAATTTCGAAGAGTAGAGGCATGATTTCAGGGATCGGAGCATGATTCCGATGAGCATAACTTCGGGGATCGGAGCATAATTCCGAGGATCAGAGTATCATTCTGAAGAGCAGGGCATGATTTCAGGGATCGGCGCATAATTCCGATGAGCGGAGCATAATTCCAAAGGGTCGGAGCATACTTCCGACGAGCGGAGCATGATTCCAAAGGGGTCGGAGCATAATTCCGACGGGCGGCAGACATTTTGACCGAAGTATAATTTCGATGCAGAGGTTGATTCCCAGGCAAAGCATAATTCCGACAGGGAAGGCAAATAGTCCGAGGCGAAGCATGATTTCGACACGGGGTACATTCTAAGACGAAGCATGATTCCAGCGCAGAGATTGTTGGCTGACTTGATTCCGAGACGATGCATAATTTCGACAGGGAAGGCAGATACGCCAAGGCGAAGCATGATTTCAACACGGGGTACACTCTAAGACGAAGCATGATTCCGGCACAGAGCTTGTTGGTTGACTTGATTCCGAGGCGGAGCTTAATTCCGACGAGAAGGTCGCTGGTTGATTCTGAGCCGAAACATAATTCCGACAGGGAAGGCAAATACACCGAGGCGAAGCTTGATTTCAACGCGGGGTACATTCTGAGACGAAGCATGATTCCGGCGCAGAGTTGGTTGGTCGACTTGATTCCGAGACGGAGATTAATTCCGACGAGGAGTTCGATGGTTGATTCCGAGCCGAACCATAATTCCGACAGGAAAGGCAGATACACCGAGGCGAAGCTTGATTTCGACGTGGGGTACACTCTGAGATGGAGCATGATTCCAACGCAGAGCTTGTTGGCTGACTTGATTCCGAGACGAATCATAATTTCGACAGGGAAGGCAGATACGCCGAGGCGAAGCATGATTTCGACACGGGGTACACTCTGAGACGAAGCATGATTCTGACGCAGAGCTTGTTAGTCGACTTGATTCCGAGGCGGAGCTTAATTCCGACGGGGAGGTCGTTGGTTGACTTGATTCCAGGGCGGAGCATGATTCCGACGAGGAGGTCGCTGGTTGACTTGTCCCCGGCATGGAGTGTCTGTGGTCGCGTTTCCCCGGCATGGAGTGTCACTGGTTTTGATGTAGAGGATGATTCCCAGGCGAAGCATAATTCCGACAGGGCAGGTGGATAATCCGAGGCGAAGCATGATTTCGACACGGGGTACATTCTGAGACGAAGCATGATTTCGCCGCAAAGGTTGTTGGTTTGATTTTATTTGGGTTGACATTAGTATCGCTACACTGGAATATGGTACCAGGAGCGAATTAGCATCTGTCTTTGAAAGGATTTGGGGATTTTGGTTTTGGTCGGCATCTGCATTGCTGCACTGGAATAATTCCAGGAGCAACTCATCATTTGCCCCGGGAGGATTTGGGAATTGGTTTTTGGGTCGGCATTAGCACCGCTACACTGGAATATGGTATCAGGAGCGAATCATCATTTGCCTTTCCCTGTTTGAAAGCGATGGCTTAAGAGACAGGTTTGGATCCCTATCACCTAAGGCTTTTCAATTTCATGGGCCGTAAGGGTCCCATAAAAGCATTTTCTCCCTACGAGTCGAAAGGATCTCGTAGGTGTATTTTCTCTCTAGGAGTCGTAAGGACCCCCAAGTGTGTTTCTCCTTTGTGAGTCGTAAGGATCTCATATGGGAATTTTCTCCTCACAAAGTCGAGAGTACTTTGCGAGTGCATTTCATCTCTTTTTCACGAGTTTGCGCCCTTTCGGGTTTTCACAAACTCGCCGGCAGTCCTGCTGTTTTTACTCATAGAGCCCTTTCGGGTTTTCATCTGTGTCCATTTTTCTTGTGGACATACCCTTTTTTTGAATCTTCATCGCCGGTAGGACTTTGAATGTGGTCTCGCCGGTAGGACTTGGGAGAGATTGGGATCTTTTTACGCCCGTGGATTGTATACGGTTTTGCAGGATGTATGATCCAGACCGTAGGGCCAGAAAAATTTCGGGACTTTGTTGGCGTCTGCATCGCTGCACTGGAATATGGTACCAGGAGCGACTCATCATTCGCCGTTGGGGTATGGGATTTGGAATTTGGTTGGCATCTGCATTGCTGCACTGGAATATGGTACCAGGAGCGACACATCATTCGCCACTTGGGGTATGGGGTTTGAAATTTAGTTGGCGTATGCATCGCTGAACTGGAATATGGTACCAGGAGCGACTTATCATTCGCCATTTGGGATTTGAGTTTGGAATTTGGTTGACGTCTGTATCGCTGCACTGGAATATGGTACCAGGAGCGACTCATCATTCGCCATTGGGATTTGGAATGTGATTGGCGTCTGCATCGCTGCACTGGAATATGGTACCAGGAGCGAATCATCATTCACCTTTTTTTACTGCGATTGCTCTATCATTTCAGCTTTTCTTATCGTGAAGGTCGCGATTGCCCTATCATTTCGATTTTATTTTCATTTTTATTTTTACTTGCTGATTTTTATTGCGAGTTGCCCCATCATTTCGGCTTTATTTTCATTTTTATTTTTACTCGCTGATTTTTATTGCGAGTTGCCCCATCATTTCGGCTTTTTATTATTATTATTTTTTCTTACACTTTTTTTTATTTACACATTTTTTATTTACACACATTTTTTTTATATTCCCAGTTTAACGACTTAGAGGTCGATTGTTCCCAGTTTAACGACGAGGTGCTCAACTGTTTTCAGAGAAAGGCAGATGTCTGAGAGAATTAGTTTCACGAAGGACTTCGGTCTCCGTTTGTATGAAATTGGCGGTCGCAGCTTGACTGTTTGTTAACACGCCTTTAGACAGTTCTATCTCTCCTGCCTTATATTGCTTTTCGACCCAATCTTTGAAGACGAAGCAGTCCTCAATGGCATGACCTATCACTCTGTGATAGGGGCAGTATTTGGGGTCGTCGGTCATATTCGCTTCCTGCGGTCTTCTTGATTCTGGCAATTGTAGACCGTTTCTTAGGGTATCTTTGGATATTTTATGGACTTTGTCCCTTCTGAAGGAATAGACCTTATCCAACTTCTCTTTCAGAGGCGATTCTCCTCCCTCTCCGAACACTGGCTTCCGAGGCTGGTTGGCATTAGGCCCGCTCATCCCTAGCTTATTTCGGTTAGCCGAAGTGTTGAAAGATTCAGAATCATTGGAGTTTCCGTCTTTGCGATTTTCGTCTTTTCGGTTTCTCCAGAACCTATTGTTATTTTGGGAATCCGAGAAGGACTCCTGCTTTGAGTGCTCCAGCATCTGAACATTCCAGGTTAGCTCTTGGAATGTTGTGAGACCCGCGGTGCATAGAAACAGGGCCATCCAATTGTTGAGATTTCCGACAAGGAGACTGACAGATTGGTCCTGCTCTATTGGCGGTTCACATTTGACGAAGAGATTGCGCCATTGGGTTATAAAATCCGTGCTACTTTCGTTGTTCTTTGGCTTGGTCCTTACGAGGTCGGCAATGGTGATCTTATCGCTGACACTCATGAACCTTTGTCGGAACAAAGATTCCATTTGGACGAAAGTTGTGACGGAGCCATCCGGTATGCTCGCGTACCAGTCGAAAGCAACATCGGTCAAGCTATTAACGAACTGGCGGAGGAGAAGCGCATCATTGCCCCCAGTATTCCCGCATGAGGCTTTAAAATGAGCGACGTGCTGATTCGCATTTCCTGTCCCATCAAATCTTCCGAATTTGGGGATGACATAGCCGCTAAGAAATTCTACCAGATCATACTGAGCAGGATAAGGACTCCCACTGCTGTTGATATCTTTTTGTGTTTCGGATTCGGCTACCAATGTTTTGACTTTGTTGGCAACCAAATCCATGATTTGATCTTGAGTTAGCGGGCTACTGTCATCGGTAGCCAAGAAATAGCCCGAGATAGGATGCGACTAACTTTCATGCGGTCCGCCCACCATTAGATTTGAGGGAATAGGCATCGGCTGCCTTGGGACACCGTTTCCCGGTTCATGAGCAGAGCCCTGCGCTTGATTGGGCGGCTGAGAGGCAAGTCGGGCTGTGAGCTGCAAGACGACATTCGTCAAGTCGTCAATTTTGGAGTAAAGTTTGGTCATCTCCTTATCTTTACTTCTGAGCTGTTTTCGGAGCTCTTGGAGAAGTTGCTGCTCTGCGTTCTTGGGACGGAAGATTGGCTCCTCTTCACTTTCCGAGCCCGACTCCTCATGAACCGAGGGCTCTCTCTGCTTATCAGCCTCACTGGAAGGGTCTTCATTACCTTCCAGAGGAGGCCGGTCTTGGAATGTGGCAGCCATATTCACACCAGATTGGATTTGAGATGTAGTAGCCCCGTCTTTGCTCTTGTTGCGCGTGCCCACCATGTAGGCAGTGTGGACCACATATCAAGCCATTTCCTCATCTTTGGCGGGATAACCCTGTTCTTCGAATCTCATAAAGTTCAGCCTAGCAAGAACCCTAGCCCTTTTGTTGGCTCTATATCTGAGCCTTTTTTGCCTTAGCTTCTCAATTTTAAAGGCTTGGCGGGCATCCGTTATCCAGGAAGCCAGCGTGAGTCGATTAGCGGGGAGGTTAGAGAAGACACATGATCGAGCAGTTGTTAGGGGCACCGCCGGAGCTTGCTCGAGATGCCTTGTTCCTTTGTTGGTGTTGATGGCCTTGTCCCCAGCTGGGGCAATGGAGAGTCGTTCGGAAACGAACTTGCGCTTGGGCAGTGGTACCCTCGAGATCACCACATTTGGCCTCTTGCCTTTCGAGGCCGGTTTGTCTGTTACCGGAGCTTGAGGAGCTGGAATGGCGTTAGCTGGCACGAACAGAATAGAGCCAAACTGTAGAAGCGGCTCCTCCTACTGTCGCTTAAGACTGGCCGGAAGGACCATCCTGGAGTCCATCTTCATCGTGTAGGAGATGGGAGCTGAGTTCATCTTTGGAGACATTGTTGAGAAGTAATTGCTTGAAAACCTGCATGAAAGAGCATTATTTTAGTGTAAATATAGATATGTATATTGATTGAGTTCGCATGAACGTTTAACCCGAAATGTGGGAGGAAAGATAGGTCCCACCGGGCGTGCCAGAATCTATAGGGTGTTTTTCGTCACCCCATTGAGATAGAAATATGCGCGCGCTTGTCAGGCATACTATAGATTCCTCCTGCTTAGGGTAGACGGGGATTTATTGATCGTGGGGATTCGAATCTCCGGCAGCCGCGGACTAAGCTGCCGTTAATTACCTCTCGCCTTTGGAGCGAGAGAACCTCCGATTAACGGGTTAAACTGGTCATGCGAACTCAATGTGTAGCGTTGTGTTTTGAAGGGGTTGTGGATATATCGGGGGCCCTGCAGGGTTTTTATGGGGGTCCCGCTACCCAGATAGCGGGCTAGGGGTCAAAAGGGGCTAGCAGTCCCCTTGCGAGGTGCAGGGCAGCGCCCCGTTAGAAATTTTTTCTAACGGGAACAGTGTGGTGGAGTATGTGTGTGCGTGCATATATGTATACACACATACACACACACACACACACACACACACACATATATATATATATAAAAAGGAAAGGGCATCCATAGGATGCGTGGGAGAAGGCGCCAGTGCCTCACGTGAGCGGCACGCGAGTGCTTAGGCGCTTGGGCGCTGGCGCTAGCGCCCCACATGCCCAGCACGTGGGGCGTCCAGGAGCCGACGCTAGCGCCTCACGTGCCCGGCACGTGGGTGCTCGGGCGCCGGCGCCAGCGCTTTGGACGCTAGCGCCCCACGTTCCAAGCATGTGGGCGCTCGGGCGCTGGGCGGCAAAAAGGGACTTGGTCCCTGCACTGGGAGTTGTACTCCCAAAAAGAAATACTTATTGTTTTGTGGGGGGGGGGTTTTAAACTCCTAAGATATTTTTGGAGCTGGTGAAGGGGCTTCTCCCTTGAGCCCTGGGTCTCCTCCAAAGTGGGATTTTCGGAGATTGGTCTCCTTCTTCCTCCTCTGTTAGCCGGATCTTGAAGAACAAGAGTTATGAGATTTAAAAATCTCCCCTCTTTGAGATCTAATGGAAGATCTAGGCTCCCCTTTGTGGATTTTGTGGTGAAAAACTATTTAGTTTTGGAAAAATAAGAGTAAAACTCTTGATTTAATTCAAAAGAAGGGAAGAAGGTTTTAGAACCTTTTGGAAGGAGAAGGAGGCACAGGAAGCCTAGTTTTTGGGGAGAATGAAAAATTATCCTAGATATTTTCATCATGTTGCCTTTTATAGGCTTAAAAATTTACACATAGCCCCTTGGGCTTTACAAAATGGTATTTGCCCATCCCATGTCTCATGTGCTATTTCTTTTTGCACATAAGCCATGGGCTTTACAAAAATTTGGCTTTTATACCCATTTTGCTTACATTCATGCAAAAAAAATTACATCAAAATTATTTGTTACATGATTTTTATTTTGGCATGGAGAGGCCGGTCGCGGGGCTCGACTTGGGTATGGGCCGACTTGCTTGGGCTTGGGCCCGCTTACTTAGGGTTGACCTTGACTTTGACCCGGTCAGCTGGGGTGCAAATTTTGACCCCAACACTTCTTTTCGTCTTCATGGGGCGTCATTCAATCTCCCTTGACCCGTAAAGTTTGGAAGAGTGGTCGTCACAAACAACAAGTGGCAGAAACGCACAGACAAGGTGTGACGGTCCGTGGTTCGCGTTGCTCCAATTCCTATTGACCACTTAAGGGTTCGTGAGGATTGGCATGGCCGCCACGGGCAGCTCTGTATTGGGAAATTTGAAAATATCCCGTGATCGCGTTGTTGCACGTGCAAATTTTGGCCTTTAGGGATTCCGTTAGGGGCTATAAATAGCAAAGGCATGTTGGTTTCTTTTAGCCTTGCGTTTCTGAATATGGTTAGGCGTCCGTGCATGCTCATCGGTGAGATAATTTCCCGGGACAATGTGTGCCTCTACAACCTCGACCGGTCCGAACAGACGTACGAGACGGTGATAGACCACGTGGAGGCCCACTTTGGGCGCCTTCTTCCCCGGCGATCTCTACTCCTCGAAGTGCTTATTTATGCAATCTGGAGGAGGTCCCTGGGTCTGCACAACGTCTTGTCTCCGCAGCTGAGGAATGAGGCGATCGAGAAGTTGCACTCGCTTTACCATCTCGGCCTGATCTCGAAGAGCAGGCGGGATCGATCAGCGGGCCTTCTTCTGGAGTGTTTCCAGAAGAGGCTGATCGTTGATTTTTGTCCGGCGGGTGGCGCTTCCGAGGTGGCCGAGGAAGCTAGGGCTCGGCTGGCGGAGATCTCATCGGAATATCATCAGCAATGATTCCTCAATCCCCGGCCCCCTTTGCTGTAATAATCTTTTTTTTGTAAGGCCGAGGAGCCTATAATACCCCTCAATAAATAAAGGTCTTCATTAGCCGGGCTCATACGGATCTGGTTGTAGCCGTAGAAAGCGTCCATAAAGCTGAGCAATTCGTGGCCTGTTGAGCTGTCCACCAGCTGGTCTATCCGAGCGAAGGGATAGTTGTCTTTCGGGCAAGTCTTGTTCAGGTCTGTGAAGTAGATGCACATGCGCTACTTCCCGCTCGCCTTTTTTACCATGACTACATTCGCCAACCAGTCCGAGTAGTCAACGTTTCGAATGAAGTTGGCTGCGAGCAATCTATCGATCTCATCCTCGATCATCTTTTGCTTGATCGGCGTGTAACTACGCTTCTTTTGTTTAACGGGTCGGGAATTCGGGTCGACCCCGAACTTGTGCGAGATTACTTTGGGGTCGATCCCGAGCATGTCAGCAGGTGCCCAGGCAAACACGTCCGAGTTCTTTCGGAGAAAGTGGATCATGTCTTCGCGCCGGGTTCCTGTCAAAATGGATCCGATCTGGATGGTTCGTCCCTCATTCCCCTCGATGAGGGGAATTTCTGTTAGCGCCTCCACCGGGGTTCCTCAAATTTCTTTCTGTTCGCCGCAGGTGTCCAACGACCCCTGGAAAACATTTGCGTCTTCAAGGTCGTTTCTATGTTCCCCGGTGGTTGATGTCGTGGTGAAGAAAATCTTGGCGAGTCGCCGGTTCCCGTAGGCCCGGCCTATCCCTCTTGATCTAATGGAAATTTGATTGCGAGGTGGTAGGTCGAGATCTGAGCCCGAAGGGCGTTTAACGTCAGGCGTCCCAGGAGGATATTGTAGGACGAGGGGATCCTAGCGACAATGAATTCCACGGGCGCAGTCCTCGTATGGCCCGCTTCCCCAATGTTGAGGAGGAGGGTGACAACTCCCTCGGCCGGGATGGAGTGGTTAGTAAACCCCGATAGGACGTAGGAGGTTGGCCGTAGATCGGACGGCTCCAGCCCCATACGCTGGAAGCAGTCATAGAAGAGGATATCTGCCGAGCTCCCGAAATCTATCAGTATCCTATTGACCTCGTAACGGTGGACCCATGTCGTAATCACAAGAGGGTCGTTGTGAGGCACGGATATACCGTGGAGGTCTTCATCAGTGAAGATGATGGGCTTGGCGGTCCTGCACTTCTTCTGGTGCGGGTCGCTTGTTCCCTCGACAGGTAGGAGGCGGCGAGTCTCGCTGGATCCATGGGCAGACCCCGAGGAAACGACCATGATTTGGCCGATCGTTAATTCACCGGGAGGGGGCTGGTTCTCGTGCTCCCTGTCTGCCTATCGCTTGTCCCGCAAGTACTTCGCCAGGTGTCCAGAGCAGATCAACTCCTCGATGTAATCGAAGGGTTGTTTACAATTCTCGGTCGGGTGGACCTGTGACCTATGGAAGACGCGGTACGGGACATGGATACGTTTAGCCGCTCTATGGGTGACCGGCGGGAACTTGAAGAATCGCTCGCCCTTCGCCTCCTCTAACAGCTCAGTCTAGAAGATGTTGAGAGGGGTATACTCCTGGAACTTTGGGGAGTACGGTTTTGGTCGATCGACCTTCTTCTTCTCTTCTCTTCCCCTCTTCTTTTGGTTGGCTTGGTCGCCCCAGGGCAGGTTGGCATTCACCTCAGACTCGAGTTGAATCTCTCACTCGGTCCAAGCTTTTACCTCGGCCATGGTCTTATGTTGCGCTAATGCAAAGAGCGGAGCCACTCTTTGTGCCTAAGACCCGACTTTAGAGCGGTGATGACAGTTTCATCTCGGTGATCAGGGACTTCAAATAGAGCATTGTAGAAGCAGGTGACGTATCCCTTGAAGGATTCTTTGTCCCCGCTCTTTATGTTGAACAGGTGGTCGACTATTCTCTTCTGTTGTCTGTTGCCGCAGAAGTGTCCTGGGAACTGGGTGGCCAACTCGTCAAAAGTCGAGATAGAGCGTGGCGCCAATCCCTAGAACAAGTCCCGGCCTGCACGAATGAGGGTGGTCGGGAAAGCTTAGTACTGGGCTGCGTCCGAGTTATCCTGGAAGCTCATGCTCACCGTGAACGCGTCCAGGTGGTCCTTCGAGTCGAACTTCCCGTCGAAAAGGGCCACCTTGGGCGGCTTTTTCCCGGACGAGACATGTACGGAAAGCAACTCCTCGGTGAAGGGCTTCGTAAGTGAGTCGGCGGCGTACATTGCCCCTTTACCGGACGGATGACCCTCCCGATATATACCCTCGATTCTCTTTTCGAGGGCGTCGAGGCGGTCGTGATACCTCGAGGATTCGGTCCAGTGAGAGTGGTGGCCCTTCCCACTTGTGGTCTGCGCCAAGCTGCGACTCCGATTCCATTCTATCAAATTTCTTAGGTCCCCGGCGAGGTCCTTCTTGAGTCTTCGTGGCGAGTGTCGTTCGTGCGATCCCGTCGAGGGAGAGGGTGTCATGCCTGGGAGCAAGCAAGCTAACCGATACCTCCTCGGGAGGGACGGAAATGCGCCGGGCCTCAGAGCGATGGGCTCTTTCGCGAGACCGCAGCATGGGGCCGTGTGTCGCCCAGCGGTCCATAGAATCGATCGCCATTGGGGAGCCACGGTCGCCGGAGTGAGCACGGCATTGTTCAGTGGTTCGAGCATGGGCGGTGTCGTCCGCCCTCTGGAGAGGTCATGATCCCTGGGAGGGGGAACGACGACCTGGGGGGCTGGGCCCACCATTTGGACGCGGACAAGGGCGTCGACTATCAATCCTTGCCGAGAGGGTGTGGATGGCGTTCGGAGGGAGAGTAGATTCGTCCTTGCCTCCGTTGTGGGGAGAGCGGTGGCTTGTGCTGGGATCGTCACGGTCTTCGCTCGCTATGAAGTCGGGAGCGGAAGATCAACTTTCGATGGGTGGATAAAATTGAAGATTTCCCATAGACGGCGCCAACTGATGGAGGGCTTGATCTCCTTCATATGTTTTCCTCCGTCAATCTGTTGCGAGCGTTAATGAAGGGTTGAGATTGACGTTGATGATGATCTACTTGAGCGTGTGGATCTCAATGGGTTGATTTTGGGGTAAAGCCGAGCTACCTGCAAAGAAGTCCCGGGATGGTTGTACTGCCGTGGACCCTCCGACAATCAAGTTAGCCGAGAAATTTGGGCAGATAGCGGCTTGTTGGATTGAAATTGCCTTACCTGAGTCATCTGAGAGAGGGGTTTTTATAGTGGTCGCTCGGAGCGAGATGGCGCGAGATCTTCGCCGTCGGTTACGCCCCTGACGTTACGCCTGCGTGAATGACGGGATCCCCCTATTAATGACTAGATAGGCTCATTAATGGGGGATACGACGGCGTGGAACACGGGACGTTGGGTGGCGGATATCTCGCATCTGGCGAGATACGCGGAGCCGTGGTGAAGGCACTTGGGCTCTGCGTTCTTGGTTGCTCGGTAGAACCGAGAAGGCTTAGCTCGGCGGGAGGCTCGGAGGCGAGCGGGAGGCCGAGGAAGCTCGATTCTGTGATAGCTCGGAGGCGAGCTGGGAGGGCTGAGGAAGCTCAGCGTGTAGGAGGGCTCGGAGGCGACCCGATGGTTACTTATAAGGCGAGCATAGAAGTGTTCTGGGAGGCCATCGAAGGTTGGGTGAATCCTCAGGGCGAAGGCCCGGGGAATGCCTTCAATGTACCGTGTATGCTCCTGTCCCTTGAGCCCCGGGACACGGCATCTACCATGTGTCATGATTTAGGGAATTCCCACTTATGAGTATCATCACACATAAAGAAAAGGAAAAGGGTATAAGTAGACGGCTCCTTTTTTCAAAAAAGGACCCCTCGTCTCACAACATACCTACCCTTATGTATTTCACCGGTCCAAACCGGTCATGTTGATCTACGTATCATGAAACCCCTAAATATAAAAAATCTCGAGATTTAAAGATCTCTAACACGTCCATCAAATGATCGTATTTTCCTATATCGATAAGCCGTTTTTCTATCCGCTTGATGAATACGTTATAGGTCTTTAAATCACAAGTTTTTTGTACATAAGGGTTTTCTAATAAGTAGATCAAGATGGCCGGTTTGGATCGATGAAAAACATAGTTAATGTTTGTTTGAGGCGGGAGACCTTTTTACAGGGAAAATACTTTTCCGACTAATCTTGGCATTCCACTATCATCGTACTCAAAAGAATGAGATATATCAATATGGAGCCCGCATAAAGCCTAGTTGGACTCCACATTGTCTAAAAAATAGCGTTATCTCTTTGGTAAGATGAGCATGGGATGCCAAAGTGGGTTGTAAAATTATTTTCCTTCTAGAAAACCGGCCGCCACCACAATGACCCCTGCCCCCCCCCCACTGTACAATATTGCTTTCGAGGTAGAAGACGTTTATTGATTTAGCAAATTTTTAAGATGCAAGTTTTACGGGGGTGGGGTGGGGGTGGGGGTTGTGTGATTAAACAATTCTTGCCATGAACAAGAATTTTTTTCCTTCTCTATTTAATAGAAAAATGATAGAAAAACGTAAACATATTTTGTTAGAAATTTCGAATCTCATAATATTTGATGGGACCGAGTTTCTTAGTTAATGGGAAAAAATAAAAGGGCATCTGATTGGATCTTTTAATATCTTCTTGAAGTGAAAGAAGATCTGGAGACAACTCTTATCCATCTCACCACTGAGTGGATGATAAGCAAAATTCATCACACCATCCATTCAATAAAGGATAATGAGATGGATATGTCATTATTATTAATGGTGGAGAGACCCCGAATATTTAAAGGAACCGATACACATATACACCGTCCAATAGATGGCTAGTATTAAGAATTGGTCTCTCCAATAAATGGAGAGGATACGAAATCCACAGCAACAGTTGGTTAAAGAGGAAAAAGAAAAGAAAAGAAAAGAAAAGTTACCTTTTTAGTACTTACAAGGAGAGTTGCTTCAAAAGATCCATGTTATTCAAAATTTAAAGGTAACTCCAATGAAAACAGAATAGGTAGAAAATTAAAGTTTAGACCACAACAAAAGTGCAATCACTTTGGCAAGGCTTGGATACCATTTTTATATCATCTTCATTACACATATTGTTGATAATTAGGCCCGACCTAGTCGGAGTAGGCCCGTCCCTGTTTTACCCAAATCAGTAATTAATCAAAAACTATAGCGCACATTATCCGTGAAACTTTCTCATCAAATCAAATTAATATATGAATGAGTTATTTATTATGATAAACGTGTTTACTAACTAAACTGCTTGTAAACTTCTATTCATTTATTATCTATTCATCCATTTGTTTATTTGACTAATATAGTATTGGAATAGAATATATATATATAGAGAGAGAGAATAATTCTCTCCTATGGCGTTGAAAAAATACAACCCCCACCATTTTTTCCGACAACTCATCATCATTGTTATTATCTAAGATGTACATATCCCAAATTTCATGTGATTCCACCACTTTTTCACCGTTGAATTAGCAATGTAAAAAGTTCTATTAGTGGTAAACCATTAATTTTGCATCAACTAAATCAACGGTGAAAAATGGTGTAATTTCATGAAATTTGGTATGTCCGCATCTTAGATGAACAAGATGGAAGTGACGTATGCCGATCGTCGAAAAAAATCACAAAGCATGTATTTTTCGGACGTCATAGAAGGAAATTCGTGCCTTTTCTCCATTAACCTCATATATATATAAAAATAATGGAGGAAAGGTGCCATAGGAGGGAATTTCCTCCTATGACGTCGAAAAAATACCCTCTCTCTCATATTTTTCGACGATCGGCGCCCACCATCTTCATCGTTATCATCTAAGATGTGGGTACACCAAATTTCATGTGATTCTACAATCTTTTCACCGTTGATTTAGCGATGTAAAAAATTCTATTGTCGGTAAACCGCTAATTTTGAACCCACTAAATCAACGGTGAAAAAGTTGTAGAACCATATGAAATTTGGTGTACCCACATCTTAGATGATAATGATGAAGATGGTGAGTGCCTATCGTCGGAAAAAATGATGATGGGTGTATTTTTTCGACGCCATAAGAGTAAATTCCATTCTATGGCCTCTTTCCTCCATTATTCTCTCTCTCTCTCTCTCTCTCTCTATATATATATATATATATATATATATATATATATTTCAATGAAATAATTTGAGATTGATCAGTAATTACTTTTTTTCTTTTTGACCTATGCATATTAAAATACGTCTCAAAAAACAGGCTACTTGTATGAGCCTTGCCCTATTCTGGCCCATTCCGAGCATAAGGTAAATTTTCAAAGCCCCCGGCCCGGTCGGCAGCTGTCTAAAAAACACCTGATATTTTAAAAATTGTCTAGAAAGCCCAACTGTTCAAGATATTTGTGGAAAAACCCATGGGCCGCATTTCACCTTTATTCCCTCCAACTGCTTAACTCTTATTAAAGGGTTTTAATTGGGCCCATGGTTTTTGAACAGAGAGCAATATTCCTAAGGGTTTTTACAGAAATTTGAAGGCTTTTTACAATTTACCCTTGACTTGAAATTATATAGAGAAAATTACTTCTAGAGTCTAATATTAGCTTAGATAGTTATAATCAAAGTTCCGAATTTACATCTTGAAATTTGAATGATCTAATTAAAAGTTATAGGCCCTTAAATTTCAATGGACATCTAGCCTAGTCAATAAATAATCATAATTGACTCAACTCATGTAAAGAAAATTCATAAGCCCATGGCCCAGGTCTTTGATCCAATATCTTGCTCTCATTTATTCGTTCTTTTTGGAAATGACATGTAAACCTAACCCATGCATACTACACACTCACACACACAGCACACACAAGTCACAACACACACACGCATCCAGGAGACCACGAATTTACCCCGAAAGTATTAAATGTGGTCACTTTCCCTCATGGGAATCAAACCCCGCACTCTCCCCAAAAAGGGGAAGTGCCATACCAACTAAGCGATTGCTCATCGGTTGCTTTTTTTCTTTTATATTATCTGTTTATCAATCATGAAATTGAATTGCATTCCGCTTCTCCGGAAATTATTCAGTGTGCTAAGTATAATACATCCAGGCGTGAGAGTGAAAGATATGGAAAATTTGGAACAAATGTCGGGCAGTTGTCCATGTGCTAGGTTTTATTTTCTCACTAGGCAAGTACGGTAGAATCTTTCCTACCTAAGTTGTTCACTTTTATTCTTTCTTTGTTGTGGTTATAAATTTCTAGAATTTCAATAGATTTTTAAAACGTCATACAAATGTGAAAAGAAGACCTCGAATTAGGGAAGAAGAAAAGTAAAAATAAAATCCTCCCCCAAAATGTGAAGAGAAGACTATAATATATTGCGAAGAGGTATAAATTGTAGCATATATGGTCAAGCGACAAAAATAAATGAAGCTTTATGATCAATTAGTTCTCTAAAGTTTTGTCCGACTACCACCTGTATAAAATTTGAACTCTACACAGTGATTTAGGGCTCATGATTTGCATACAGGATCAGCAACACATGCGTATCCGCAGAAAGCTGGTGTTTTTGTTCATTCATGTGTCTGTGGGGTCAAGTGCAAGGACGGATCTAGTGACGGCGGGAGTGAAAAGAGACCAATATCGACTATAAACATGAGTTGGGATATTTTGGACATGTATCATATCTATTTATTACATCAAATAGATTTAATAAGTCACGGCTTAGTTGGTAACACGCCTGGTTTCCAAAAAATGGTCGAGTGTTCAATACTCACCATCATAATTATCTTTTGAAATATATTGGATTTTATTAAAAAGACAATGGATTCCGTTAGACTTCATCTTCATATTGCATCCCCCTTCCCTTAACAACACACACACACACATTATAATTGCCTTAAACTTTTGTTACTATTTTACAAATTATCCAACAATTTTATGTAATATTTATTAATAATTTCTTGGCGTAAGCCTTTTATGTTTGGTGTTGACGAAAATTTCTGCGTCCGTCCTTGATCAAGTAGGCCCTAATCAAGTGGACTCTCTGACGAAAACGCATGCGACCACCCCTGATCAAGTGGCCCTAAGATGACTTCTTAGGGTACTATCTAAGGAGTCACCTATTTTATGCTTCATTAATGTCTTTAGTTCATAAATGCATGAGCCTTAATTAATTGTATTGGAATTTATTTACGAGATGGGCCTTTCATGAAGAGCCACGTAGACGACTCCTTAGGCTGCACTCTAAGGTGTCGTCTTTGAAACATTTTTTCCATATATATAAAAGTGCTCCTTTTCAAATCGGTCTGCGTTTTTAAAAAACGGAAACTCCCGATCTACAATATAGTTTAACGATCCGATCCGTTCAAGTAGATCACCCTACCATCAAATATATTTGTATGAAAATTCAAAGGATTTGAAGTATAGCATATGCATCCATGGGCGCAAAAATGAACATCTTTCGTTAATGCAACATAAACATCATTTGATGCAAAAGCGATGCATTTGAGGGTAGGGTGATCAACTTGAACGGTTCGGATCGTTAAAATATTTCGTAGATCAGGAGTTCCTGATTTTAAAAAACACGGACCAGTTTGCAATGGATCACTCATATATATATATATATAGAGAGAGAGAGGGCATAATAGAGAAAAGATGTCACGTCCCGCTTCCCAATAGACGGAAACGATGACGTGGCAAGCCCGCGGTATATTATCCAGATAAGATCATCCCCTAAATAAATATATTAAGCGTATTGAAACAATAATACATAATACAAAAATAAATTAAGACGGTAAAATTTTTCAACAAATATCTTTATTTACATTGAATTTCAAATATATACAAGTACAAGAGTTTATGCTGGAAAGTAAATACGATAAGGAAAATGCCTAAACAAGTGGCACACATAAACTGAAGGAAAAATGAAGCTGAGCTAGCCCTGAGTAGCGATCTGGTTGTAGTGCTCCTATGTGGCTTCAACCTCGTCCGTCTTGACCGTATCTGACGAACATTCCAAGAAAAGAAAAGTAGGTGGAATGTCCGTCAGCGAACTAACGATCGGTAAGTTCCAAAGATAGGTAAGAGTAAAGAGAATAAAAAGTGTAGAATATATATATATATATATATATATATATATATATATATATATATATATATATATAACGAGTAAGAGTATACGATCATGAATAAATATATACTATAGGTCTCTAGATGGTCACTATGTTAATGTTAAGTTCCAAGTGTAGGGTTACTAGGCACACTAACAAGGCTCTACAAGGCATCAACCATGCCGGATTAAAATTTTAGCCATGCCAAATAACTCTAAACAAGATCTTTGCTAGAAAATTAGGGTTTCATATGAAAGTAAATCACATTTACACTAAGTGAATACGAAATACAACCTTTGTAGATCGGTCCTTCACTTCTTATGCTCCTTAATGTAGTCCCTTCGCTGCGATCATCCAACTCCCGGATTCTCGGACGGCTCCATGAGAAAATTGCAACGGGATCGCTTGAAGTCTTCGAGGCCGAAAATGATCTACGTCGAGAGAATACGAACTCAAGCTTCTACTTCACCAACTAAAGAATTAGTGAAGCAAACACCCTAAACTAAAGTGCTACTCTAGTAGAGGATGGTAAGATAGGAAATGGGTTCTCTTTAGATTTTGATTTCTCACTCTTAATCTTCACTTGAAAATTTCTAGCAAGCTTTTTCTTCTAAGAAGAAGAAGAAAAGAAAGGAATAAGAATAAAATCAAATGAATTATCAAGTGAAGTCTATCATAATGCAACAATGGGTGAGTTAAACCTTTGTAGAGACTAAACTAGAGTTTAGCTTAATGGTTAGGTTAATGAAAATGTCATGCAAAACAAAAATGGTGGATTTTGTCAAAGATACTTGAAAGCTTCATGAAGCTTCAAGCTAATTCAAAAAATAACCACCATTTTTGAATTACTAAATAATTAAAAACCTTTACCATTAACCTAAATATAGTGTAAGTCACTACACACACCCAAGTTAGCATGTATCATCAAACATGATACAAACTTGTGCACAAAAATATATCACATATACAACTTGTGCACATCAAGTGAGAAAATCAATTTTAAGTGAACTAATACTAGTTAATGTAAAGTAATATATCAAATATATAATTATACATTAAATCATTAAATCAACAGTTGATTTAACGATCCGGTTATATCGCATATAACCAACTAATATCAAGTGTATCAATGTATTGAATCAACACTTGATTCGGTAACCCGGCTATTTCTCATATAACCATCCGATGATACAAATCGCGAGAATGGAATACAGTATCACATACTTGCATTATTCTCGGTCCCGCACATATCACATATGCGCTCCTATTTCTTTTTGCCTGAGCCAGTACAACCTCTATGTAGGACTCTAAAGACTCGTCAATACGCCGGCAGTAGGTGATGATCATATCAAACACCCACAAGCCGTCAGCGGTACTAGCTGGACGTAACGGCTACCCGGGTATTGAGCGATCAGAAGATCAGTAAGCAAGCCCGCTCCAACTCCTGCAAAAAGCCTGACAGTGACACTACCGTACAGTCCGGTCTCCTCGTCTGATATGTAGCATATCAAGTCTAGGGGTGGTAAACGTCAGACCCCAATAACCGATAAGTCATGCTGATATGAGGCGCATAATGGGTCGAGAAACTACCGGTAATACTTACCAGTATATCTCTAAACCAGCCATGGCCAGGGACTTCCCTGTTATAGCCAATCGAGCATAGCGCAACATCAAGCCCCAATACCGGGAGAGACGAAACCCCTCCTATCGCTCATTGCCTCCATGTGACTCGGGACTGTACCCAAAAACCACCGTTTTGCACGCTCTCTTGGACGTGGTAAGGTGGAAATCAAAGCACAGTGGGAATCACACAAGACTCTATGACGATCTCGGGTCTACAGACTAACCTGCACCAGTGTCACCAGAGAACTGCCATCTGACGTAAGGTATAATACCATCTGGGAGTTCTCGGCGAGTCCGTCCAGTGTACCCAGTCTCCACTGAGCACCCGTATATCATCTCTGATGTCAAAACACCAATGGATATGGGATCATCCATCGCCCATCTGTATGGGTCGAGAAGGTATACGCTAGTCTACTCTGGTATATCGATGCCCCGTCTCGATACACCCACGACTAGGGACCTTGAAGGATGTACTTATGGACTACCATGTCCCCACTAGTATGATCCGTATCATAGTCCAGGTAGTCAAGTACACATCCTAAGGGCTTTACCAACATGTAACAGAGAGACAATCAGCGTACACGTTAAGGTAAAGGGTAACCAGATAGCATACTATCATGTCGAGCAAGAAAGTCCTCCCTATATATGTCCAAGCATCCACTACAATATACATCACATGTATAGTAATGGCCTCTAGGGAATACATATGACTAACAATCTCCCACTTTCACTAGGGCTATCTGATAACAGTGGTTGTAGTATCTCATACTCAACCATCCCATAATAGTCTCTCTCTGGGAATATGCCTTTGTGAGTGGATCCGCCGTGTTGTCCTCTGAGTCTACTCTCCTAACCTCGATCCCCTGGAAATCAACCATCTCCATGATCAGGTAACACTGCCTTAGAATATGTCTGGATCACTGATGGGACGGGCGTTCCTAGGCATAAGCCACAACTCCATTGTCTCACAATGGTAGGAACGAAGTTCATCTCATGAACGAATATACAACCAGACTTCCTCTTTGGTAGTATCTTTGGTAGCGATGTATCCAGCCTTTATCGTCTAGTATGCCATGGTATCTAGCTTGGAACTCTTCCAACATACCGTCCCTTTACTGAGGGTAAAGACAATGCCTGTGACTGACTTTCAGTCGTCCTTATCACCCTGGAACCTTTCCAGTGATTCTCCCCAGGATCAATTGATACCATCTCACTACATCTAGTGAGTATCCTAACATCCAATTAGATCTATCTTATAGATCCAAAACCCAGGATTTAGTAGGTATCACTTTGATCCTATATGGAGAATCATTGTGATAAGCGGAGATTGATCGAGCGTAGTATAGGAAACTCCTTCCCCATCAAGAGTGTCATCCACGTACTCTACGAGGATCGTCACCATACTCCCTACTACCTTTTTGTTTATACAAGGTTCATCTACCATTTTGATGATGTCAAACTCTTTGACTAACACATCAAAACAGATGTTCCAACTCCGCGATGCCTGCTTTATTACATAAAACATTTTGCACACGTTTCCGCTGCTCCCACTGTCTACGAAGACCTCTGACTGTGTACTTATAGACTCTCTCTTCTAAATTATCATTTAGAAAAGCAGTCATGACACCCAACCGCCAGATATCGTAGTCATGGTATGTAGCCGTGGCAAGTAGGATCTGGATGGACTTAAGCATAGGCCCCAGAAAAAGGTTTCATCATTAGCCACAATTGGTCTATGATGCAAACCTTTAATAAGTCTAGTTTTGAAAGTCTCAACTTTTCCATGAACACCAAGTAATCTTCTCAAGATATACTTGCTCCTGATGGGGATTTAACCCTTCAGATAAAGCAATCAAAGTCCATACTTTGTTGGTGTATAAGGATTCCATCTTAGATCACTAAGCATCCAGCCATTCTTACAGAGTCCGACTCCTGATGGCCAGCTCGAAATTAGTTGGGTTATCATCTCATGATGCAATCATCGCTCCCACTGTCATAGAGAAACCAAAGTATCTCTCAGGTGGGTGAGGAACCCTGCTAGATCGGCGGAGAGGCTGAGGTTCGTTGGTTACTATTGAAACCTCCGGTTCTACCAAATCGTCAGCTGTAGTTTGTATAGCTGGAACTCCTTCCAGTTCTACCTTATGACCACTAATTTCTTCTCAAGAAATTCCCTTTCACAAAGGTGGCATGTTGAGAAACAAAACAACTTTTGTTCCTCGGTTTGGTAGAAGATATTCCCTTGCTAATGCTTAGAATATCCAACAAACTTCTACAGAACTGACTTTGCCTCGAGCTTGTCCGGATTTCTCTTTTAGACATAGGCCGGACAACCCCAATTCTTAACTGACTTAAGAGATGGGCTCTTCCCTTACCATATCTCATATGGAGTGGTAGGCACCAGATTTGGTTGGAACGCCATTCAATAGGTATGCAGCTTCACAAGTGCACAACTCCCAAAAGGAAACAGGAAACTCAGTAGTACTCATCATAGAGCACACCATATCATATAGGGTGCTGTTGCTCCGCCCCGATATACCATCGTGCTATGGTGTATACGGAGGAGTAATACTGAGAGAGAATCTCATTCTCCTTTAGAATAATCCAGGAATTCCGTGCTCAAGTATTCTCCTCCCTGATCACATCAAAGGACATAATACTTATACCCGTTTTGGTTCTCTACTTCTAACTTATATTCTGTGAATATCTCAAAAGGTTCGGACTTGTGTTTCAACAGGAACATATGTCTGAATCTTGAAAGATCATCAGAGAATGTAATTAAGTACAAAGAACCGGTCTTGGTATGTGTAGACAGGGGACCTCCATACATCAACATGTATCATCCCAAAAGTTCACTAACTCTTTCTCTGTTTCCATTAAACAGAGCTATGGTCATCTTATCTTTGTGACATGACCGGCAAGTTTCAGAAGATGTAAATTCAAACAAATTTAAATATGCATCTATATGTAACTTCAGCTAGTCGGGTCGCATTGATATGACCTAGTCTACAATACCTCAAGAAGGATTTGTTCATTTCTGAACTCTTCCTCTTGTGTGTGTTCTATATACTAAGAACTGTAGTTTGATTTAGAACGTCAATGCTTTTAGATAACGTGCCTGAACCGATCAACTTTTGATATAGGAAATGTTCAAAACATTATCCAACAATACAAAATTATATCCTTTCTTTACTAATAAAGAGACTGATATGATTTTGTATATCAGGTTCGGTATCTAATAACATTCGTTCAGAATCAATGTATTCTGGTAATACAGGGTGATAGTGACCAACAGACTTGGATGCAATACTTGCACCGTTTTCTATCTCATGAAACTTATCACCCGTTCTCAGTTTTCTACCTTTCTGTAGCCCATGTAACAGATTACATATGCGGGATCCTGATCCGGTATCTCATACCCAGGACGTAAAGGATACTGAGAAACAGTTCTCTGTAATGAACACACCCGAAGAAGATGCATCATCATGCATTTTCTTCGTTTGGGCGGCACGGGAATTCTGGTAATCCCCTATTTCCTGCTCTGTCTTATAACAATTATAAGTTGGAGCGGGACCAACGTTCCCCAGCTCAGTATAACAAGCGGGTTCGGTCAATACATCCGTATTATTATCTTGATTAAGGCGTGATATGGTCGCTACCTGGAGAGAGAGAGAAGAAAACACTCTGCGTGCGCTCTTGCAAGATCAGATTGGTTATTATTTTATCTAATCAGGATGGCTCCCACTGTTTTTATCAAATCTTCCTTCAAACCCCAAAAGGAAAGACTAGCCGGGATTAATTACACCCTACAACTTCGCCAATCTTTCAGCCAGGCTAGTGTCGGTACTTTGAGGGAGGTTCCCTGTGCTTTCGCACGGACCTAATTAAAGTAAACCTCGTTTTCCCAGAGGCGTAACCCCGTTGACACCTTTCTAGACACCTACTTGATCGGCTAATTGTAATGTGTAAAACTCTCCCAGGAGTAACAATTACTCGCAGTGGGTATTGGGATCCAACTATCTCATAGAAGGTATGCAATCTCATTGCAAATTTCAAAACTTGAAATTCCCGATAATATTTTGCCCCTAACGTGCTATGACTTTGACGAAAACCAACAAACCATAGCCCGCTAGTCAAGTTCAACCCGTTCATTTCTTGACTGAATTAAACCCACCCGCACGACCCTTGACGAAAGCCAACAAAGCCGTACGACTACCCTAATCCAATCGCATCGTATGCAGCAGATAAGCAGCATATAGCTACCGCACACTACACCTTGACGAAAGCCAACAAATATAGCACGAATACTATATACAACTTATCTGAAATGACGGAGGGTTACGACAGGTTTTTCTGAAAACCTATTGCGTAATGAACTTGATATCGTTGTAGAATCAAATGATTTTAAAATGGAGTGTTTTTGAGGCTTTTCTAGTTTTGCTAAAGGGGTCACTCCCGGTGAAGGGATCGTCGGCCCTTTCCTTGTCGAATGAGGTGCAGGATATATCATATATATCACCATGCAAAGCAAAAAACTCCAAAAGCAATCAAAAGACAAATGAAGGGTTGTAGCATCTGCCAGTTATTGCTAAAGGGGTCACTCCCGGTGAAGGGATCTCGGCCCTTTCCTCATCGAATAAGGTGCAGGATGTTCTACAAGGAACACCGCAATGCAAAGCAAGAACTGTAGCTACCTGTTTTTGAAAATTCGATTCCACAATATCTTTTAGGTTTCTTTTCTTTCATTAATCATATTAATGAAGTGCTATCATTTAAGTACCTAAACATCACAGATAAATACGACGTACACTTATGCCATCCGCATTCGCCTCGATGTCCCCTCGTGCACCGTTAGGTTAGGTAATTAACGGCAGAGCAGGGCAGGGCTAGCGCGGGTGTAAAACAGAAGTAACGTCTATATAATATATCATATATACTATATACAGTATTTATCACAACACATCAAATGATCACATCACAGATATCGCAGCAGAAGAAACATATGAAACATTGGATATACTAAGACGCCCGTGTTTTATTTTGAGCCTCTATAAAACACGGATTCCACGGTCGCGATGAATAGCCAAACCCACACCCCTAGACCCCTACGAGAGCGGCAAGCAACCCTGCCAATTCTAGAGTTAGGAGACCCGGACTCGACTCCTCAAGTTGGTCTCCCACTGGACTCTAGAACCCGGTTACTTGTGCTCTCCTCCTTGGGTCTATCCTAGTGCGGAAAAGTAAATAATATACAAAAGGTGACATCAACCTCATCCCAGAAGTGCCCCAATAAAAGAATATTACATACATTTAATTTTACATGAATGAAAATAAAAACTCTCATCTCACATAAAAAAAACCCCGGCTATTCAGAACGCGACGATCCAATATAACATATCCAGCAACACATAACATCACATGTCATCAACGTAAGTAAATATGCGCATCCCAATTTTCGTTGACATATAGCAACGAAATCGGCGATAACACATATTACACTTACGGTCGCAGAAAAGAAAGTGTAAAACTACAACAGTTGGAATCCGCAACCTCCTTAGACATTGCATGCCTAACAATTATAAACCCCGCATTTTAGTCTCCATATCAAAAACACTTTTCAATATCAAGTCGGGCAATTCAACAAGATTCCCGATAAGTGATCGAATGCTCGTCGCAAACTTTAGTAGACGGCCGCACCCCCGGATGCCATCGACGAAGTGCACTAAGGCGGAACACCGCTGCCGCGAGCACCCGAACGGATGCTTTTGGCGACGGGGTTCTCCTACAGTCACTTGGTCGGGGCTATAGGGCATGGTTGTCTATTAAGTTTACCCGGCGAGTATCCGCGTACGCTACGTGATTGCGACGGACTTTTGATCACATCAAAATTCCGTGGCAACCGATCATTTGAGACTAAACTGCTATATTTATGACATCCAAATCAGTTATCTCATAACTCCTTGTGGATTCTAAATATTGTATCACATTCCAGATAAATAGACAGTGTTAAACTTTCCGATCGAATGATCAAACACCCAAGTTTTCCCAAATTGTTCTCAACACTTGAGGGGAGTTTAAAAACATCCATTTCACGCCACAGTACCAACGGTCCAGCCGTAGAAGAGTCAAGCCAACGCCTCACATGTGGCACGCCGTACTGCCCCAAACCCTAAGGTTCAAAGTGCAGTTCAAGACGGTCACATAATCGAGTTAAGGTTTGTTGTCTTCTAGAGGGTCCATCGCGTAACTTGCACGATTTAGACGTTCTTAAACAAACGGAAAAATCCAAAACTTGGAAATTTTCCGGGTCGGGAAAAAGTGAGTTATTGATATCCGTTCGAACTTTTTAATACTTTCTAAATATCCGGAAAACAAAACGAAATTAAATATTCCGATCGAAACAACGATTACAAAATAAACCCCAGAACACTCAACACTTGAGTCAGATAAAAATACCCAGAAAATATCAGTAAATTAAATAGGAACTTTAATGCGCAAAACGACAAGGGTGACGTCACCTTATGGCCGCGGAACCGCCGCACGAGCCATGCTTGTGCCGCGGTTCCGCGGCGCCTTGGGCGCCAAACAGTGTCGTTTTGCACAGTTTCCCTTACAATTACCTGTTGATTTTTTTAAGCATTTTTAATTCAGAAAAATCCCAGATTTGAAAATTTTTCCAGAAAGGGGGTTATTTCGTCGATTCCGGGTTCGATCGGGATTTTAACTTCGTAAATACATCGCCTAATGTTCTAGCTAGGCTCTGATACCACTGTAGGGTTACTAGGCACACTAACAAGGCTCTACAAGGCATCAACCATGCCGGATTAAAATTTTAGCCGTGCCAAATAACTCTAAACAAGATCTTGCTACAAAATTAGGGTTTCATATGAAAGTAAATCACATTTACACTAAGTGAATACGAAATACAACCTTTGTAGATCGGTCCTTCACTTCTTATGCTCCTTGATGTAGTCCCTTCGCTGCGATCATCCAACTCCCGGACTCTCGGACGGCTCCATGAGAAAATTGCAACGGGATCGATTGAATTCTTCGAGGCTAAAGATGATCTACGTCGAGAGAATACGAACTCAGGCTTCTACTTCACTTACCAAAGAATTAGTGAAACAAACACCCTAAACTAAAGTGCTAGTCTAGTAGAGGATGGTAAGATAGGAAATGGGTTCTCTTTAGATTTTGATTTCTCACTCTTAATCTTCACTTGAAAATTTCTAGCAAGCTTTTTCTTTTTCTTCAAGAAGAAGAAGAAAAAAAAGAAAGGAATAAGAATAAAATCAAATGAATTATCAAGTGAAGTCTATCATAATGCAACCATGGGTGAGTTAAATCTTTGTAGAGACTAAACTAGAGTTTAGGTTAATGGTTAGGCTAATGAAAATGTCATGCAAAACAAAAATGGTGGACTTTGTCAAAAATGCTTGAAAGCTTCATGAAGCTTCAAGCTAATTCAAAAAATAACCACCATTTTTGAATTACTAAATAATTAAAAACCTTTACCATTAACCTAAATGTAGTGTAAGTCACTACACACACCCAAGTTAGCATGTATCATCAAACATGATACAAACTTGTGCACAAAAATATATCACATATACAACTTGTGCACATCAAGTGAGAAAATCAATCTTAAGTGAACTAATACTAGTTAATGTAAACTAATATATCAAATATATAATTATACATTAAATCATTAAATCAACAGTTGATTTAACGATCCGGTCATATCGCATATAACCGACTAATATCAAGTGTATCAATGTATCGAATCAACACTTGATTCGGTAACCCGGCTATATCTCATATAACCATCCGATGATACAAATCGCGAGAATGGAATACAGTATCACATACTTGCATTATTCTCGGTCCCGCACATATCACATATGCGCTCCTATTTCTTTTTGCCTGAGCCAGTACAACCTCTATGTAGGACTCTAAAGACTCGTCAATACGCCGGCAGTAGGTGATGATCATATCAAACACCCATAAGCCGTCAGTGGTACTAGCTGGACGTAACGGCTACCAGGGTATTGAGCGATCAGAAGATCAGCAAGCAAGCCCGCTCCAACTCCTGCAAAAAGCCTGACAGTGACACTACCGTACAGTCCGGTCTCCTCGTTTGATATGTCGCATATCAAGTCTAGGGGTGGTAAACATCAGACCCCAATAACCGATAAGTCATGCCGATATGATGCGCATAACGGGTCGAGAAACTACTGGTAACACTTACCGGTATATCTCTAAACCAGCCCTGGCCAGGGACTTCCCTATTATGGCCAATCGAGCATAACGCAACATCAACCCCCAATACCGGGAGAGACGAAACCCCTCCTATCGCTCATTGCCTCCATGTGACTCGGGACTGTACCCAAAAACCACCGTTTTGCACGCCCTCTTGGACGTGGTAAGGTGGAAATCAAAGCACAGTGGGAATCATACAAGACTCTATGACGATCTCGGGTCTATAGACTAACCTGCACCAGTGTCACCAGAGAACTGCCATCTGACGTAAGGTATAATACCATCTGGGAGTTCTCGGCGAGTCCGTCCAGTGTACCCAATCTCCACTGAGCACCCGTATATCATCTTTGATGTCAAAACACCAATGGATATGGGATCATCCATCGCCCATCTGTATGGGTCGAGAAGGTATACGCTAGTCTACTCTGGTATATCGATGCCCCGTCTTGATACACCCACGACTAGGGACCTTGAAGGATGTACTTATGGACTACCATGTCCCCACTAGTATGATCCGCATCATAGTCCAGGTAGTCAAGTACACATCCTAAGGGCTTTACCAACATATAACAGAGAGACAATCAGCGTACACGTTAAGGTAAAGGGTAACCAGATAGCATACTATCATGTCGAGCAAGAAAGTCCTCCCTATATATGTCCAAGCATCCACTACAATATACATCACATGTATAGTAATGGCTTCTAGGGCATATATATAACTAACACCAAGTGTGAATGTCAACGCAGCCGTAGAAATATTCACGAGCTCAAGAGTGGGGCCCCAGGAGAAAAGAAACACGGGCCCATTTCATGTGTTAGTATCGGGGCTCTAAGCTGTGGATGACTCAACTCGACTGATATTCAAGTAAAATAAAAAAGTGCTTAATACGGGACTCCTGAAGCTCTGTTGTATTCACACAAGAAACTATCTCAAACACCCCGTGTATAATATATTATAACTGATTAATATACTTAATTGATTTGATTGATTGATTTACATGTCTTGATCGAAACCCTAAATTGCAAAAGGTGTAGATTGTATTCGAGTGAGTCGAGTAATATGCGAGTCATGCCAATTGCAATCTGGATTCAAGTCAAGTTGGTTCGAGTAGATTGGATTTGAGTAAATATTCGAATTTAGATTCGAGTTGGGTTAGAGTTCGAGTTTGTATTCGAGCTCAAGTTCAAGTTTAGATTTGAGTTTGGATTTGAGTTCGTGTCTTTTCATGTGAATTGATATAAATTGTTAGAATCTTAGGTTCGGGAGAAATCGGCAACTGCTGCACATGGACGACGGTATTTGTGTCTTTTTCCAAGACAATTTCCATTGATAACTCCGTTAGTTGTCTAACCTGAATAAGTAAGCATTCACTTTCTCCAGCTCTCTGGAGCTCAAGAGAATTGATCCCGCTTAAACCTATATTTATCTAGAGTCCTTAGTATTGTTTGGATATCTCGATGGGGTTTTATGAAAAATACTTTAATATAGTTTAAAAATAAATCTCGAGGGTGATTTATAACATTTATGGTTTTCATGAACATGTATTTTAATTGTTTTGGTGTTTTGATAATAAAACATAGCTTTTTTGAAAGTTTGTGGTATTTTTATTAAAACTACTACTTTTGGAATCTTGGTGATATTTTATTTACAATTTTAATTTTTCTTTTAAAAATATAGTTTCTTAATATGCTTTTATTGAAAATACGGATTTCATAATTTTTATATAATTTTCCAAAAATTAGTTCTATTTAGAAAAGTCGCGTTTTATAAAAAACCGTATTTTTATTCCTTTCGAGACCGAAAACTCCGTGAGAAGTTCTGCATCACGCTTTACTATCCCAAGTATGTGCGATAATCCGCATCATCCATTAGTGAGTCCCCTAACGAGGGTTGTAAAGGCGTAATTGCCAAGAATTTCAAAATACCGATTTAAAAAAACCCGTTTTGAAACGGTGTGGTATTTTAATGAAAAAACTTTTACTTTGAATTACCCATATTCTTAGAATACCGTTCTATGAAACCATAGTGTGTGTGTGGGGTGGGTCATTACCCCATGAAAGTTCTAGGGTTTGGGTATACTAGATATCGAAAAGAGGTTACACTAAAGTTCATAGTATTTTAATGAAAAAGTTCTTTATATGTTTGTTTCATATGAAATTTTGGTTAAACTAAAAACTAAATGAGGTGAATAAGGTTAGGATTAGTGTAGCATGCTAGTTTGATCTCGTTTGCTTATCACGTGGCTTACAAATGTTAAAAAGAAAACTATATCGGAGATAACTCCTATTTTATCGGTTTGTTTTAAAAAATAAGTTTTGAGATAGAAGGAGAGAGGGATGAAGGAACTTACAGTTTTTAGATCGTTAACAAGAACGAGGGGAAGCCTTCGGGTGTTGTGGTTTTATCGGAGATACTCCGGTTGTCGAGTTTGGCTCGCTGCTCCACTTGAGGGGCTTAACTCCACTTGGCACTTAGAAAGTTTTGAGAAAATTTTTGCTTGAATTTCAGAATGGTGAAGAGATAGGGCATGGGGTGGTATTTATAGTGAAGAATTAGGATTTAGGAATTAAAATTGTGGATTAAAATGCATTAAACAGGTGTTAAATGGTGAATTGAAGGGTCTTTGTTTGATTGCAGGAAAATCAAATAGTGCAGAGGAGTTAAGGGGAGTCGAAGGGGTGTGTGCGCAAAGCACGGAGGTGATTGGGCTCATCTTGACCGTCAGGGCCGGCTAAAACAAGGGAATGGGTGGTCGGATCTTGTTGGTTCATCTCGAGATTCGTGCCACGTGTCAAGTCGTGTATGTACAGCTCATTGCACCTATTTGATTTTTCTAAAACTTTTCATTTCTCCATGTATTGCACGTGCAACTCTTGGACTTCCAAAAATTAAAAAATAAAAATCTTTAAAAATAATTAGGTCTGATGGGAATCGAACGCACATGCTATGTCACAACAGTGTAGAGGTTTTACCAGTGAGCTACAAGTTGCTTCTTGTTTTTATTTAACAAAAATAAATTTTAACTCTTACACAGGCTGTAATATCCTTTTCTGTACAATAACAAGAATTTCTGTACAGGAATTTTAGAGTCGTTACATTCTACCCTTCCTATAAAAATTTCATTCTCGAAATTTACAATTACATAGGGACTAATTTTCAAAAAGGTAAGGGTATCGTGTACCCATATCTTCTTCTCTTTCCCAAGTTGATTCTCCTGGCGAATCCTTTCTCCACATCACTCGGACCAAATTTACTTCCTTGTTCCATAATGTTTTCACCTTTCGGTCCAGGATCTCAACTGGTTGTTGCTCGCAGGTTAGGTCTGTTTGTACTGTGAGCTCTGAGTGATCAAGTATGTGGCTGGGGCCGCTCACATATCGTCGTAGTTGGGATATGCGGAACACATTGTGCACTCCTTCCAATGAGGGTGGTAGTGCTAAACGGTATGCTACTTCTTCAACTCGTTCGAGTATGTCGAACGGTCCTATGTATCTTGGAATTAACTTACCCCTCTTGCCAAAACGTATCACTCCTCTGTTTGGAGAGATCTTCAAGAATACATGTTCTCCGGGTTGAAACTCCAAGTGTCGACGCTTTGCATCTGCCCAATGTTTCTGTCGGTCTCAGGCTATTCGCATCCTTTCCCTGATCGTGCGAACTACGTCCATAGTTGCCACGATCATCTCTGGTCTAAGGAGTTCACAATCTCCAACGTCGTCCCAACTCAGCGGGGAACGACATTTCCGTCCGTAGAGTGCTGCAAATGGTGCCATCCCAATGCTTGCCTGATAGCTGTTGTTGTATGGAAACTCCACAAGGTGTAGATGATCTTCCCACGAACCTCCGAAGTCTAACATACAGGCTCTTAGCATGTCTTCCAGAATCTGAATTGTTCGCTCGGACTGTCCGTCTGTTTGTGGATGATATGCCATGCTAAAATTCAGACTCGTTCCCAGGCTAGCTTGCAGACTCTGTCAAAATTGTGATCGGAATCGTATATCACGATCGAAGACGATGCAAACAAGTACTCCATGTAATCTCAATATCTCCTGCATGAGTTTATGGGTATCAAATATGGTACATCTTGAAGATTTAAATCTTACTTTAGATTTATATTCACCTCCATGTACTTCTTTGCTAACATCTTAGTTGACTGGCCAATTCGAAATGGAATAAAGTGAGCCGACTTGGTGAGTCGATTCATAATAACCCAAACTGCGTCGCTACCCTTCGTGCTGCGAGGGAGGGCAGTCACGAAGTCCATGGTAATGTGCTGCCATTTCCATTCTGGGATTGGTAACGGCTGAAGTAGACCAGCAGTTCTGTGATGTTCAGCCTTCACTTGCTGACACACCAAACACTTGGCTACGCTCCTTACTATTTCACGCTTCATTCCATGCCACCAGTAGTGTTGCCGTAGATCCTTGTACATCTTCGTGCCACCGGGGTGTACCGAATACGGAGAGCTGTGAGATTCTTTCATCAACTTTTTTCGAATAGGTCCGACTGGCACACATAAACGACTTCTATATCGCAAGGATCCATCTTTGTGGATGATGAAGTCAGTTCGTAGTCCACTTTATACTTGTTCTTGGATCCTTTGTAGCTTAGCGTCATTTGCTTGAGCCGCCTTGATCTGATTTACAAGAGTGGACTGGACTTGTAAGTTCATCAAATATGAAGCGTTACCTGGCATAACTACTTCAATCTCCAATCCGTGCAATTCTTGTTGTAGTCTCCACTGAGCGATGGGGTTCATTGCTAATGGTTTGCAACTAAGTACATCAGGAACTACGTTCACCTTCCCCGGATGATACTATAGGTTGATGTCGAAGTCCTCCATAAGTTCTAACCATCTTCTTTGTCGCATGTTGAGTTCTTTCTGAGTAAATACATACTTCAGACTTTTGTGGTCAGTGTATATGTTCACCCGTTCTCACAACAGATAGTGGCGCCAAATCTTGAGTGCACGGCTGCCAATTCTAGATCATGTGTTGGATAGTTATGTTCATGTACCTTTAATTATCATGATGCTAAAGCCATAACTTTTCCATGCTGGTATAGAACACACCCTAATCCTTTACCGGACGCATCACAATGCACAACGAATCCGCCAGATTGATCCGGTATTACAAGGATAGGAGCAGAGGTTAACCTCGACTTGAGTTCTACAAAAGCCTTTTCACATGCTTCTGACCACGCGAAATGCTTCGTCTTTACGTGTGAGCTTGGTCAGGGGTGCAGAGATCTTTGAGAATCCTTCGATGAATCGTCGATAGTATCCTTCTAAGCCCAAGAAACTTCGTATATCTTTCACCGTCTTTGGTGTCGGTCACTCGCTGACAGCTGACACCTTATCTGGATCCACAGAGATTCCTTCATCTGAAACGATATGTCCAAGAAATCTGACTTGATCTAGGCAAAATTCACACTTGCTGTACTTGGCGTAGAGCTGATGTTGTCGCAATGTCTCCAGGACAATCCGTAATTGCTCGGCGTGCTCTTTCCGATTCTTTGAATACACCAGAATGTTGTCAATGAAGATGACAACAAACCTGTCTAGGTACTCTCGGAAAACTTAGTTCATCAAGTTCATAAAGATGGCAGGTGAATTGGTCACTCCAAATGACATTACGAGATATTCATAATGACCATAACGAGTCCTAAACGCCATCTTCGGAATGTCGGACTCCTTGACTTTCACTTGATGGTAAACCGAACGAAGATCTAGTTTTGAAAAGACACAAGATCTATTTAACTGATCGAAAAGGTCTTCGATGCGGTTAGTGGATACTTGTTCTTAATTGTCACTTCTTTCAGAGCTCAATAATCCACACACATCCTATAGGAACCATCCATCTTCTTCACCTGTAGCACCGGAGATCCCCAGCTCGAAGTACTGGGACGAATCCAACCTTTCTTCAGGAGTTCGTCCAACTGAATGTGGATCTCCTTCAATCCTTCCGGACTTAATCGGTACGGAGCTTTTATTGCTGGTTGTGCGTCAGGTTGTAAATCAATGCTGAATTTGCCGGGACCTGGTTCTTGCTCACGGAACAAAGTGCCACATGGAACAAAGTGCCACGCCAATTGTCATGCCAAGGGGGCGAGGGCCACCTCTTGAATCCGTGGGGGCCACCTCTTGAGTCTGTGGGACCCACTGTAGAACAATGGGGAATCTTCGGAATACTTTCCGAAAGAGGATCGAACTGCATTATAAATATAATAATTCCATCCTCAATTACAGAGGCGCCTTTTAAGTGAACCGGCACTACAGAAGCTTGAGAACTCCGTAGTTAAGCGAGCTCGGGCAAGGGAAGTCCTAAGATGGGTGACCTCCTGGGAAATGGCCCCTGGTCGGGTCCGGTTCGCCGTAAAGGGCAAAACCGTGCGGTTTCGACCAAAGCGGACAATACCATCTGTATTGGGGCGTGGGGCGTTACATTTGTGGTGGCCCATGCAGGTCTCTCGGTAGTAGGTCTGTGGTTCAAGGACGAACCATTGTTCAAAGGTGGGGAGAATGTCGGGACCCGGTTCTTACTCACGGAACAAAGTGCCATGCCAATTGTCATTCCAAGGGGGTGGGGCCACCTCTTGAATCCGTAGGGGCTACCTCTTGAGTCCGTAGGACCCGCTGTAGAACAAAAGGGAATTTTCGGAACACATTCCGAAAGATGACTGAACTGTATTATAAATATAATGATTCCACCCTCAATTACAGAGGCACCTTTTAAGTGAACCGGCACTACAGGAGATTAAGAACTGTATAGTTAAGCATGCTCGGGCCAGGGAAGTCCTGGAATGGATGACCTCCTGGGAAGTGGCTCCTGGTCGGGTCCGGTTCACTGTAAAGGGCAAAACCGGGCGGTTTGGGTCAAAGCAGACAATACCATCTGTATTGGGGCGTGGAGCGTTACAGAATTCTTTAGCTCGATCGGGAGGAAAACCTGATATATCTTCCGGAAATACATCCTCAAACTCTCGAACTACCTTTGGCTTCGATTCTTCCGCTTGCAATACTGCAATCTCTGCCTTCTTTAGTTTTGCTTTGTAGACGCTAGGTTCCAAGGTACGGTCTCCACTCTTGAAATAGAACACTGGATGATCTGGTATTTCGAACATTACCCTCATTTGGAGACAGTCGATGGTAAAGAAGAAAGTTCCCAGCCAGTCCATTCCCAAGACTATGTCGAAATTTGGTATGTCCAGCACCGTGAAGTCCGCATAAAATTCTCGACTGCAGACGACCACTGGACACAGATCGTATCCCAAATTTGCTTTTAGAACGCCATTCTCTGAACTGACATTCCAGCTGGATACGAGCGGTTTAACTGGGATCGCATGAGTTCGAACGAACCGTTGCGATATAAAGCAATGTGATGCCCCAGTGTCGAAGAATGCTAGAGCAGGTAGGGAGGCTACTAAGATTGTACCTAAGTCATGTGGGATAGGTTTAAGTATAACAAATATAAGATAATTATGAATTGAAAGGACTTGAAAGTGAATAGGGAAGGGATTTACCAGTGATAACCTGACCCGTAGCTTCGGCCTCTTCGATCGACGTGGTGAATGCTTGGCGTCGCGGCACTTTCCTCTGTGCCAGGTTAAACACTCGGCGTTGGGGTTGATTGGTCTGAGTGCGAAGAGCTAGAGCGGGTAGAGCTAACCGGGTAGGAGGAGCTTGGATCGCTGGTCTAGCTGGAGGGTTGTTGGGTCCTTGGTTCTGGGGCATGCTCTAATGGCGTGAATAGAAAACCCACAGATCAGGCACAAATTGTTCGCCCTGCGACAGTTCTTCACAAGATAGCCAGCTTTTAACGGACCATCTCGGAGGCCAGTAGGTTCGTCCGCCAACAGTAGTCCAGAGTTTTGCATCTACTGCAAAAGAATAGATATAAAGCGATGTGATGCCCCAGTGTCGAAGAGCGCTAGAGCAGGTAGGGAGGCTACTAAGATTGTACCTAAATCGTGTGGGATAGGTTTAGGTATAACAAATATAAGATGATTATGAATTGAAAGGACTTGAAAGAGAATAGGGAAGGGATTTACCAGTGATAACCTGACCCGTAGGTTTGGCCTCTTCGACCGACATGGTGAATGCTTGGCGTCGTGGCACTTTCCTCTGTGCCTGGTTAAACAGTTGGCGTTGGGGTTAAGTGGTCTGGGTGCAGGGAGCTGGAGCGGGTAGAGCTAATCGGGTAGGAAGTGCTTGGATCGCCGGTCTAGCTGGAGGGTTGTTGGGTCCTTGGTTTTGGGAGCATGCTCCAATGGCGTAAGTAGAAAACCCACAGATCAGGCACAAGTTGTTCACCCTGCGACAGTTCTTCACAAGATGCCATGTTCTTTTACAGTAGATGCAAAAGTCTGGACTGCTCTTGGCGGACGAACTTACCGGCCTCCGAGATAGTCTGTTAAAAGCTGGCCTGGAAGAGACCCCTCCTGTGATCTTGTGCACAGGGCGTTTCACACCGGCAGTCTGTGGCCTACCCTTCTTCTTCACAACTGCCTCAAAGCGCCGGACAGCCTTCAAAGCAAGTTCATGGGTTGAGAAATCCGCTATAGCTAGTGCGGCTTGGATTTCAGGGTTTAACCCTTGCTGAAATCGTCATGTCCGGATCTCAGTAGTGGGAATAAGGTGTGCAACGAACCTATTACGATCTTGTGTTAGCAGTGTAGTGAGTGAGATCAGAAAATTGAATTTGAGACAATATCTTACCGGCTGAGCATAGTAAACTCATCATCATATTAATCCACAGACTTGCCCACATCGAGCCCTGCTGTAGATGGATGAACGGCTGCTCCTTGTCAAAACGGACAGTCTCACGGAAGTACTTAGCATCGAAGAGGTCTCGGAATGTTCTCCATTCTATCGGTTGTGCGAGACGGCTCTCCTCAGCCTTCCACCAAACTCTGGCGTTATCGATCAGTTGCAACTTAGCAACTCTCACCCAGGCAATATTTGACACTTGAGCTGCTGCCAGATCATCTTTGATCGCTTGAGCCTATTCTTCTGCCTCAAGTGGGCTCTCTTTTCCCAAGAAGTGCTTTGGGTGCAGTGCCCAAAACTGCTTGACTCCACGTGCCTCAGCTTCAGGGCGGTACATTAGGATAGCAGTCTGCTGCTGCTGACCCTCCAATAGGCTCTTGATAGCCTCAAGCAGTACCGTTTGCTTATTGATAGGAGCTGCAACGATAGGTGGTGGTGGTAGTGTAAGTGGTGGAGTATTGCTGTTAACATTTGTGCTGGTGTTGTTCGGAGATTTCATCACCTTGATATAAAAGATAGGTTAGGATAGATTCAAGGAATTTGAAATGAAAGGAATATAAATGTTTGTTGAACTCATTAATTCTTGTGGTATATTGTTTACGACTTTATGCAGAACCGACCTGCATGGGCCACCAATAAAACCTGTCATGCTCCGCTTCCCAATAGATGGAAACGGTGACGTAACAAGCCCACGCTATATTTATCCAGAGAAGATCATTCCCTAAATAAATATACTAAGTGTAATACACAATGAAAGAATGAATTGAGACTCTAAAATTTTTCAACTAATATCTTTATTTACATTCAACTTCAAATATGTACAAGTACAAGAGTTTATGCTGGAAAGTAAATACAATAAGGAAAATGCCTAAACAAGTGGTATACATAAACTGAAGGAAAAATGAAGCTGAGCTAGTCCTGAGTAGCGATCTGGTTGTAGTCCTCCTCTGTGGCTTCAACCTCCTCCGTCTCGACCGTATCTGACGAGCATTCCAAGAGAAAAAAAGTGGGCGGAATGCCCGTCAGCGAGCTAGCACTCGGTAAGTCCCAAAAATAGGTAAGAGTAAAGAGAATAAAAATGTTAGATATGTATGCCCTAGAGGCCTGTATTGTATAGGATGCTAGGCATGTATATGTACAAAAACAATTTTTGCTCGAAATGATAGTATGCTATCTGGTTTATCTTCATCTTAACGTGTGATGTGTTGTATTTCATATTTTTATATACATACTGATGAAGCCCTTAGGATTATGCTTGACTGTCAGGATTATGATGTAGATCATACTAGTGGGGCCTGGGCAGTCTATAAGCGTATACTTTAATAGTTCCTAGTCGATGGTATATCGAGACAGGACATCGATATTACTAGAGTAGACTAGTGTGTACGTTTCTTGACCCTGGGGGCGATGGTTGATCCCACAACCATTGGTGTTTGACATCAAAGATTGTACATAGGTGCTTATTGGAGAATGGGTACACCGAACAGGATTCGCCGAGAACTCCTAGATGGTATATATACCTATTATCATATAGCAGTTCTCTGGTGACACTTGTACAGGTTAGTCTGTAGACCCGAGATCGTCATAGTGTCTTGTGTGATTCCCACTGTACTTTGATTTCCTCCCTACCACGGCTCTACTGAGTCGTGCAAACAGGTGGATTTTGGGTACAGTCCCGAATCAGATGGAGGCAGTGAGCGATAGGAGGGGTTTCGTCTCTCGCGGTATAGGGAGTTGATGTCGCGCTATGCTTGATCGGCCATAACAACAAATCCCTGACCAGGGTTGTCGAGATTTACTGATAAGAGTTATCAGTAGTTTCTCGAACCGTTATGGGCCATAAATCAGCATGACTTATAAAGTTACCGGGGTCTGAAATTTACCACCCCTAGATTTCATATGCGACGTATCAGACGAAGAGACCGGACTGTACGGTAAGTGTAGCTTACAGGCTCGTTAGGGTTGTGATGAGTTCGCTCGTCGGCCACCTTTTCGTCATGTACCTGGGTAGCCGTTACGCACAGTGTAAGTCCACGTTGCGACCCCCGGTGCTTACGGGGAGGCGGAAACGGTATAAAAAACAAATTTTTATCGCAAGAGGCAACATGGACTAAACAAGGTCGGGATCGTGTCTAAACTAAACTAGCGAACTTGCTAAAGAGAGTTAGCTACTATGGAAGATGGTTATACCTAAACTTGAACTCCTTCTTCTTGAAACCTTGTAGAGGTTGATGGTTCTCTTCTCGTCGCCTTCTTCCGTCGAAGATGGATCCACCTGAGGGTTCAACCTTCGGGCTCTTTCTCGAACTTGGAGAGAACTAGAATCTCCGGCTTGCTAATCCTTTGATCCTAGAGTGAGTAGAGAGTGACTAGGGGTTGCTTTTCTTTTTAAAGAGAAGGATTCTCAACACATGAGAAGGGTTCTCTTTTGCTAGAGGAAGAAGAAGATGAAGTGAGGAGAGAGAAGCTAAATGAGATAATGAGCTATCTTTTTCTTTCTTGCAACCATAATGCCAAAAGAAAAAGAATTATCTAAATAATAATAATTCAAAATGAGAATAGTTGATGGTAGTTTTGGAATGACCACTATCATGCTTCATTAAATGAAATGTAAGCATGAATCAAGGAGTATCTTTACAAAGCATGATGGTGGTCAACATTCAACCATGGTCAACAAGTCAACCATGGTCAACAAGTCAACAAAATCAACCATAATATAATTCTCATTTAATTACTATTATTAATAGATAATCCATAAATCCATTAGGGTTTGGAAAATGATGACTGTCAACTGTGCATACGCACCCGTTCCGAAACCCTAATGAAACACCTCATCCTCCGCCTCAAGCAACTGTGCATACACACCTGCATTCTCGTTCCGAGGAACAAGAATACCAAGATATAAAAGCAACCCCAAAACATATACCAGTATCTGGCTCAAACCAGAGCCTGCCAGTATAATCCGTCCGGACTCCAAACGTGCACAAGTGCGCGGATGAGAACGAACCCTGTCGCAAAACCATGCGACCTCTACTCTGTTTTGCCCAGAGGCGAATACCCTCTGTGTGGGACTCTAAAGACTCGACACTACGCTGGCAGTGGGTTTAACCACAGACCGCAAGCGGCACTAGCTGTGCGTAACGATCCCCAGGTAGATGCCGACAAGAAGGCTGACGAGGTGAAACCCCATCTGAACTCCTACTGAGTCTGAATGTGACATTCTCCGTACAGTCCGGTCTGTTCGTCTGATACATCGCATGTCGGGCCTAGGGGGCGGTAAAACGTCAGTCCCCCAATAGCGGTACAAGTCGTGTCGGAGTGAAGCCCAAAACACCCTGAGATAACACTGGAAGCCTACCAGTATATCTCGCTTGCCCTGGCCAGGGACTACTTGTGTAATGGCTCTCCTAGACACAGCGCGATGTCAACCCCCAATACCGGGAGAGACGAATCCTGTCTAACCGGCACTGCCTCCAAGTGCATCGGGACTGCACCCAACCACTACCTGTTTGCACGACTCCTTTGAGCCGTGGTAGGGTAGTGATCAAAGTGTAGTGGGAACACACTCGAGGCGAAGTGCCAGTGTCAAGTCAGCGGACTAAGCTGTACTCATGTCACCTGGGAACTGATAACTGACGATAGGTATAATACCAACCTTTCAGTTCCCGACGAGTCCTGTCCAGTGTACCCGTAACCTAACGAGCACCCGTATACTATCTCCAGTACGACATACTGATGGCTGCGGGACAGACCATCTCCCACACTGGGATGAGAAGCGCATACGCTAGTCTACTCCGGAGTATCGATGCCCTGTCTCGATAGTCCTGCGACTAGGGACCTGTATAAGGATGTGCTTATAGATTACCCAGCCCCCACTAGTGTGACTGCCATCACAACGCTGGTAATCAAGCAAAAATCCTAAGGGCTCCACTAATGCGTATAGGTGATATCGCAAAATAAACACATGTACACATTGAAGTAGAAACAAACCAAGTAGCATACTACTATATTGAGCAAGATTGTTTATACAAGGTGAATATCCCAAGCTTCCATTAAGTAATATACAAACTAGTATGATACAGTAATGGCCTCTAGGGCATATACACTAACAATCTCCCACTTGCACTAAGGCCATGTACTGGCGTATCGAAGACCTATCATCTCGATCAGCCGCTCGAACTGAGTCTGGGGTAGGGCCTTGGTGAATGGATCTGCAGTGTTTTCTTCTGAAGCAACCCTCCGAACCTCGATCTCCTTTCGATCCACGATCTCCCTGATCAGGTGATACCGCCTCAAGATGTGCCTGGATCTCTGATGGGACCTGGGTTCCTTTGCTAAAGCTATAGCCCCGTTGTTGTCGCAATACAGAGGTACTGGGTCAACAATGGACGGAACCACCTGAAGTTCTTTTAAGAACTTCCTTATCCAGACAGCTTCTTTTGCGGCATCAGATGCAGCGATGTATTCCGCTTCCATAGTCGAGTCTGCAACGGTTTCCTGTTTGGAACTCTTCTAACACACCGCCCCTCCATTGAGGGTAAAGACAAAACCCGACATGGACTTGGAATCATCCTTGTCACTCTGGAAGCTGGAGTCAGCAAAGGCCTCAATCTGGAGGTCTTTTCCGCCATACACCAAGAACATCTCCTTAGTCCTTCTCAGGTACTTGAGAATGTTCTTTACTGCTATCCAATGTTTCTCCCCAGGGTTTGACTGATACCGGCTTACTACACTCAGTGCATAAGCTACATCCGGTCTGGTACACAACATCGCATACATTATAGAGCCTACCGCAGAAGCGTAGGGTATAATAGACATGCGATCCCTCTCCAAATCAGTCTTGGGAGACATCTCTTTAGAGAGGGTGATCCCGTGACAAGCCGGTAGGTTACCGCGCTTGGAATCTTCCATACTGAATCTTTTCAGTACGGTGTCGATGTACCTGGACTGTGAAAGTCCTAATATCCTCTTGGATCTATCACGATGGATCCGGATCCCCAGGATGTAAGAGGCATCACCCAGGTCTTTCATGGAGAACCTGTGTGACAAGAAACCTTTGACAGATTGTAGCATAGGAATGTCATTTCCTATTAAGAGAATGTCATCCACGTATAAAACAAGGAATACTACAGTTCTCGCTACAAATCTACTATAGATGCATGGTTCATCTGGATTTTTGATAAAGTCAAATTCCTTGACTGTCTCATCAAAACAGATGTTCCAACTCCGCGATGCCTGCTTTAGTCCATATATGGACTTAAGCAACTTGCACACCTTTCCGCTGCTCCCACTCTGAATGAAACCCTCTGGCTGATCCATATAGACACACTCCTCTAAATTTCCATTTAGAAAAGCGGTTTTTACGTCCATCTGCCAAATCTCATAATCGTGGAAGGCAGCAATGGCAAGAAGGATCCGAATGGATTTCAGCATAGCCACTGGAGAAAAGGTTTCGTCATAGTCCAAGCCAGGTCTTTGACGGAAACCCTTTGCTACAAGTCTAGCTTTATAGGTCTCAACCTGTCCATCTACACCAATCTTCCTTTTGAAGATCCACTTGCATCCTACGGGTTTTACCCCGTCTGGAGCAATGTCCAACGTCCATACTTTGTTGGTGTACATGGACTCCATTTCGGTCCGCATTACATCCATCCATTTTACCGAATCAACGCTCTGAACGGCCTGTTGGAAGCTAGTAGGCTCATCATAATCTATGATGCAATCCTCTCTATCCCCGTCTATGAGAAAACCGCAGTATCTCTCGGGCGGATGAGACTGCCTACTACTCCTGCGGAGCGGCATAGGAATGTCCTGTTCTTTTGAACTTACTGGCTCTTCCAAGTCTTCAGTAATAGCTTGTGGTTCTGGAATCTCTTCCAGTTCTATTGCGTTCCCACTTATCTGGGTTTCCAAAAACTCAGTTTCCAAGAAGCGGGCATGTTGAGAAACAAAAACTTTTTGTTCCTCAGCGGAATAGAACAGATACCCCCTGGAGTTCTTTGGGTATCCCACAAACTTACATTGTACTGAACGTGCCTCGAGCTTGTCCGCATGCTACTTTTTTACAAAAGCTGGACATCCCCATATCTTAAGGTACTTAAGACAGGGTTTCTTCCCACTCCATATCTGATATGGAGTGGTAGGCACAGTCTTGGTAGGAGCCTTGTTCAAGAGATATGCAGCTGCTTCTAGTGCATAGCCCCAGAAAGATCGCGGTAACTCAGCCTTACTCATCATGGAACGAACCATATCCAATAGGGTTCGATTCCTCCTTTCCGATACACCGTTATGTTGCGGAGTGTATGGAGGAGTACGCTGAGAGAGAATTCCATTCTCTTTTAAATAGTCCAGGAACTCGGCACTCAAGTATTCACCACCTCGATCCGATCTTAGAATCTTAATACTTTTGCCTGTTTGTTTTTTCAACTTCATTCTTGTAATCCCGAAATTTCTCAAAGGCCTCGGATTTGTGCTTCATTAAGAAGACATGTCCATACCTAGAGAAATCGTCTGTGAAAGTAATGAAGTATGAATAACCGCTTCGCGCATGTGTAGACATTGGACCACACACGTCACTGTGTATGAGTCCCAAGAGCTCGCTCGCTCTTTCTCCGTGTCCAGTGAACGGAGTCTTTGTCATCTTTCCCATAAGACAAGATTCACAAGTGGCATAAGACTGATACTCGAACGGATCCAAGTATCCTTCTTTATGTAACTTAGTCAACCGTGTCTCATTGATGTGACCCAGTCTACAATGCCATAAGAAAGCCTGATTGATATCTGGAGACTTTCTTTTGTGTGTATTCTGGACATTGAAAATCTGTGGTTGGTTTAATACGTATATACCATTGCTCAATGTACCTGACCCAATCAGAACTTGATTAAGGTGAATGTTTACAACATTACTTACAAACGCAAATTCATAACCTTCTTTAGAAACCAAAGATACAGAAATGATATTACAAGTTGCGTTGGGTACAAAAAAGCAATTACGCAAAACCAAAACATGCCCATCTGACATTCCCAGGTGATAGTCCCCCACGGCTTTAGCATCCATGCTAGCTCCGTTCGCAACTCTGAGGGTCATGTCACCTGCCTTCAAAAACCTACGGTTTCTCAACGCCTGCAAAGAATTACAGATATGAGATCCTGATCCGGTATCCAATACCCAGGAAGTAGAGTTTATAGAAAGACAGTTTTCAATAACATACACACCTGAAGCTGAAGCCGCAACCTGCTTCAGTTCCTGTGTCCTGGCCTTCCAAGCCCTGCAATCTTTCTTCCAGTGTCCACTCTTATGACAATAGAAGCATTCTTCCTTTCCAACAAGCTTCCCCGCAATCTTTGTTGCCTTTTCCTTTCCCTTCGTACCCACTTTACTAACACCGCCTCTTGGTTTGGCGGGGGCTTTCTTCCTCTTTCCCTTGGCTTTCGCCTTGGACCTAGAGGAAGAAGATCCTCCTACAAACAAAGCGGGTGTTTCCCTACCCTTCTGTAGGGTGCCCTCTGCGCTCCTCAGCAGGTTGAGGAGTTCTGAAAGTTCAGCTTCCTTTTCTTGCAAGTTGAAATTCAGTATGAACTGGGCGTAAGTGGATGGAAGGGACTGGAGAATTAAATCCGTATAGAGTTCACTGTCCAACGTGGTCCCAAGTTCTGCGAGCTCCTCAGTGTAGCCAATCATCTTAAGCACGTGGTCCGCTACCGATGATCCGACGGCCAACTTAGTCGAAAATAACTTCTTCGACACTTTGTATCTTGCGATACGAGACTGCTCTCCATACAGTTCTTTTGTATGGAGAAATATGGACTCGAGGTCCATATTCTTATGCCTCCTCTGATGTTCGTTGTCCATAGAGGCAAGCACGAGGCACCTGGCCTTCGCGCAATCAATCTCCCAAGTCTTACGGATTTCCTTATCCGCGACGCTGGAGGTGGGACCTGGGACGGGGGGAGCTTTGGTGGTAAGAAGATACCCCAGCTTGTCGTAAGCGATTGCCAATTTGACATTCCTGAGCCAATCTTTGTAGTTTGGCCCTGTCAGTATGTTTTTATCTAGAAGTAACTTAAGTCCAGTCATTTCGATTTGGTCGCTGCAGGGGGAGAGAAGAAACACTTAGCACGATGCTCTTGCAAGTTTAGAATGGTTTTTAATTTGTCTAAACAGGATGGCTCCCACTGTCTCTCGAATCCCTCCTCAAACCACAAAGGAAGAATTAGTCGGGATCAATCCCACCGTACAATACTTGCTTAACCGTTCAGCCAGGCCAGTGTCGGTACTTCGAGGGAGGTTTTCCAACGCTTTCGCGAAGTTCCTTAATTTAAGAACCTCTTTTCCCTGGGGGCGTAGCCCCGCTAACACCTTTCTAGGCACCTACTAGGTTTATAGCATTGATCGTTTACTGAGAAATTTCCCGAGGAGTAGCATATACTCACAGTAGGATCGGGATCCAAATATCATCGCGTGACGAAAATGAAGGAATCCTACCATAATCATCACACTCCAAATGGTATGCAAATCTAGCAAGTTTCAGTACTTATGAAACTCCCGATGTGGATTTTTGCCCCATGCTCTTATGACCTTGACGAAGGTCAACAAATCATAAGTCACATGTCAAGTTCTGCCCGTCATTATCCAGGTTAATTTGAACCCACCCGTATATACCCTTGACGAAGGTCAACAAGGCAATACGACTGTCCCAAACCAACGCATCTATCTATGCTACATATGAACACCCAACAGCTACCAATCTCTATGTCTTGACGAAGGTCAACAAACATAGCTTGAATACTATTGAATATTCATACGAAAAGACGGAGGGCTACGAATGGTTTTGGCGAAACCGTGAACGTAGTGAACTTGATATAATCGATGGAACGAGATAGCTTTTAGAAGGAGTGGCTCAAGCTCCGCATTTAAAAGTTAGTTTTGAAAAGAACCGAGTGGTTTTTCGAAAGTGTTCCAACGACTTTAGCTTGGTTTATTATCTTGCATTAGTTCTTTTAATGCGTGATATTCTTGCATTAGTTCTTTTAATGCGTCCCATCATTTAATCCTACCATTGCAGAAAACAACCAAAATATGACGTACGCTTATGCCATTCGCATTCGCCACGGGGTCCCGTCATCACTCGTTAGGTTACTTAACTAACGACAGAGCGGGGGCTGGGCTAGCGCGGCTGTAAAACATAAGCAACGCCTAAATAGAAAGCAATGATAGATATTACAGATCACAGATGAATACATTGGATATACTAGCAATCCGCAATCCTTTCGAGCCTGCAACGAAAAGCGGATTACACGGTCGCGGTGAATAGCCAAATACCCCACCCAAGACCCCTACGGGTGCGGCAAACTACCCGCCAAGAACCCGGTAGTTTGTGCACCCCTCCATGGGTCTATCCTAGGAGCAAAAACAGTAAAAAGAATTATACAATGACGGCTACAACCCCGACCCGGTTGTGCGGCCATACAAATAATATTATTACATCAATTTACATTTACAAATGAATGAAAGAAAAACAAAAGCTCATCTCACATCCACCCCGGCTATTCACCCGCGACAGTCCAACACATTCATATACACAATCCAATATCAAACACAGATCATGTATAACCCCGACTAATCGACTTATAGCGATTAGCCGACGTTCAATACATGCAAACATCACAGATATAACCAACATAGCCAAAGTGTAGCGAAGTTCGAAAAAAATACGGATTTATAGGACCCCAAAAGTAAATTTCTGTTCTGGAAAATCTGGGCATATATAACATATTTGAAAAATCCCAAAACCCTACCAGAAGAACACTGCACAAAACACGATCTCATGAAGTGCCCAAACGGCGGCGGATCCACGACTTGATGAACAGGTGAGGCCGCGGATGGGCGGCGCTTTGAAGGAATCATGGGATCGTTTTTGGTGGGTGTTCTTAGAAAACCCTGAGCCGATTTTTGGAGTATAAAGTTTTTCATTTAGAGCAGAAAAAAAATTCAACAGAAACTTAGGGTTTTAGTTTTTCCGGTTTTGCGATTTTTCGGTTTCGAACTTCCATACACTTCACTACCAAGCTAGTTTAAGTTTAGTTAGGCTCTGATACCACTGTAAGTCCACGTTGCGACCCCCGGTGCTTACGGGGAGGCGGAAACGGTATAAAAAACAAATTTTTATCGCAAGAGGCAACATGGACTAAACAAGGTCGGGATCATGTCTAAACTAAACTAGCGAACTTGCTAAAGAGAGTTAGCTACTATGGAAGATGGTTATACCTAAACTTGAACTCCTTCTTCTTGAAACCTTGTAGAGGTTGATGGTTCTCTTCTCGTCGCCTTCTTCCGTCGAAGATGGATCCACCTGAGGGTTCAACCTTCGGGCTCTTTCTCGAACTTGGAGAGAACTAGAATCTCCGGCTTGCTAATCCTTTGATCCTAGAGTGAGTAGAGAGTGACTAGGGGTTGCTTTTCTTTTTAAAGAGAAGGATTCTCAACACATGAGAAGGGTTCTCTTTTGCTAGAGGAAGAAGAAGATGAAGTGAGGAGAGAGAAGCTAAATGAGATAATGAGCTATCTTTTTCTTTCTTGCAACCATAATGCCAAAAGAAAAAGAATTATCTAAATAATAATAATTCAAAATGAGAATAGTTGATGGTAGTTTTGGAATGACCACTATCATGCTTCATTAAATGAAATGTAAGCATGAATCAAGGAGTATCTTTACAAAGCATGATGGTGGTCAACATTCAACCATGGTCAACAAGTCAACCATGGTCAACAAGTCAACAAAATCAACCATAACATAATTCTCATTTAATTACTATTATTAATAGATAATCCATAAATCCATTAGGGTTTGGAAAATGATGACTGTCAACTGTGCATACGCACCCGTTCCGAAACCCTAATGAAACACCTCATCCTCCGCCTCAAGCAACTGTGCATACACACCTGCATTCTCGTTCCGAGGAACAAGAATACCAAGATATAAAAGCAACCCCAAAACATATACCAGTATCTGGCTCAAACCAGAGCCTGCCAGTATAATCCGTCCGGACTCCAAACGTGCACAAGTGCGCGGATGAGAACGAACCCTGTCGCAAAACCATGCGACCTCTACTCTGTTTTGCCCAGAGGCGAATACCCTCTGTGTGGGACTCTAAAGACTCGACACTACGCTGGCAGTGGGTTTAACCACAGACCGCAAGCGGCACTAGCTGTGCGTAACGATCCCCAGGTAGATGCCGACAAGAAGGCTGACGAGGTGAAACCCCATCTGAACTCCTACTGAGTCTGAATGTGACATTCTCCGTACAGTCCGGTCTGTTCGTCTGATACATCGCATGTCGGGCCTAGGGGGCGGTAAAACGTCAGTCCCCCAATAGCGGTACAAGTCGTGTCGGAGTGAAGCCCAAAACACCCTGAGATAACACTGGAAGCCTACCAGTATATCTCGCTTGCCCTGGCCAGGGACTACTTGTGTAATGGCTCTCCTAGACACAGCGCGATGTCAACCCCCAATACCGGGAGAGACGAATCCTGTCTAACCGGCACTGCCTCCAAGTGCATCGGGACTGCACCCAACCACTACCTGTTTGCACGACTCCTTTGAGCCGTGGTAGGGTAGTGATCAAAGTGTAGTGGGAACACACTCGAGGCGAAGTGCCAGTGTCAAGTCAGCGGACTAAGCTGTACTCATGTCACCTGGGAACTGATAACTGACGATAGGTATAATACCAACCTTTCAGTTCCCGACGAGTCCTGTCCAGTGTACCCGTAACCTAACGAGCACCCGTATACTATCTCCAGTACGACATACTGATGGCTGCGGGACAGACCATCTCCCACACTGGGATGAGAAGCGCATACGCTAGTCTACTCCGGAGTATCGATGCCCTGTCTCGATAGTCCTGCGACTAGGGACCTGTATAAGGATGTGCTTATAGATTACCCAGCCCCCACTAGTGTGACTGCCATCACAACGCTGGTAATCAAGCAAAAATCCTAAGGGCTCCACTAATGCGTATAGGTGATATCGCAAAATAAACACATGTACACATTGAAGTAGAAACAAACCAAGTAGCATACTACTATATTGAGCAAGATTGTTTATACAAGGTGAATATCCCAAGCTTCCATTAAGTAATATACAAACTAGTATGATACAGTAATGGCCTCTAGGGCATATACACTAACAATCTCCCACTTGCACTAAGGCCATGTACTGGCGTATCGAAGACCTATCATCTCGATCAGCCGCTCGAACTGAGTCTGGGGTAGGGCCTTGGTGAATGGATCTGCAGTGTTTTCTTCTGAAGCAACCCTCCGAACCTCGATCTCCTTTCGATCCACGATCTCCCTGATCAGGTGATACCGCCTCAAGATGTGCCTGGATCTCTGATGGGACCTGGGTTCCTTTGCTAAAGCTATAGCCCCGTTGTTGTCGCAATACAGAGGTACTGGGTCAACAATGGACGGAACCACCTGAAGTTCTTTTAAGAACTTCCTTATCCAGACAGCTTCTTTTGCGGCATCAGATGCAGCGATGTATTCCGCTTCCATAGTCGAGTCTGCAACGGTTTCCTGTTTGGAACTCTTCTAACACACCGCCCCTCCATTGAGGGTAAAGACAAAACCCGACATGGACTTGGAATCATCCTTGTCACTCTGGAAGCTGGAGTCAGCAAAGGCCTCAATCTGGAGGTCTTTTCCGCCATACACCAAGAACATCTCCTTAGTCCTTCTCAGGTACTTGAGAATGTTCTTTACTGCTATCCAATGTTTCTCCCCAGGGTTTGACTGATACCGGCTTACTACACTCAGTGCATAAGCTACATCCGGTCTGGTACACAACATCGCATACATTATAGAGCCTACCGCAGAAGCGTAGGGTATAATAGACATGCGATCCCTCTCCAAATCAGTCTTGGGAGACATCTCTTTAGAGAGGGTGATCCCGTGACAAGCCGGTAGGTTACCGCGCTTGGAATCTTCCATACTGAATCTTTTCAGTACGGTGTCGATGTACCTGGACTGTGAAAGTCCTAATATCCTCTTGGATCTATCACGATGGATCCGGATCCCCAGGATGTAAGAGGCATCACCCAGGTCTTTCATGGAGAACCTGTGTGACAAGAAACCTTTGACAGATTGTAGCATAGGAATGTCATTTCCTATTAAGAGAATGTCATCCACGTATAAAACAAGGAATACTACAGTTCTCGCTACAAATCTACTATAGATGCATGGTTCATCTGGATTTTTGATAAAGTCAAATTCCTTGACTGTCTCATCAAAACAGATGTTCCAACTCCGCGATGCCTGCTTTAGTCCATATATGGACTTAAGCAACTTGCACACCTTTCCGCTGCTCCCACTCTGAATGAAACCCTCTGGCTGATCCATATAGACACACTCCTCTAAATTTCCATTTAGAAAAGCGGTTTTTACGTCCATCTGCCAAATCTCATAATCGTGGAAGGCAGCAATGGCAAGAAGGATCCGAATGGATTTCAGCATAGCCACTGGAGAAAAGGTTTCGTCATAGTCCAAGCCAGGTCTTTGACGGAAACCCTTTGCTACAAGTCTAGCTTTATAGGTCTCAACCTGTCCATCTACACCAATCTTCCTTTTGAAGATCCACTTGCATCCTACGGGTTTTACCCCGTCTGGAGCAATGTCCAACGTCCATACTTTGTTGGTGTACATGGACTCCATTTCGGTCCGCATTACATCCATCCATTTTACCGAGTCAACGCTCTGAACGGCCTGTTGGAAGCTAGTAGGCTCATCATAATCTATGATGCAATCCTCTCTATCCCCGTCTATGAGAAAACCGCAGTATCTCTCGGGCGGATGAGACTGCCTACTACTCCTGCGGAGCGGCATAGGAATGTCCTGTTCTTTTGAACTTACTGGCTCTTCCAAGTCTTCAGTAATAGCTTGTGGTTCTGGAATCTCTTCCAGTTCTATTGCGTTCCCACTTATCTGGGTTTCCAAAAACTCAGTTTCCAAGAAGCGGGCATGTTGAGAAACAAAAACTTTTTGTTCCTCAGCGGAATAGAACAGATACCCCCTGGAGTTCTTTGGGTATCCCACAAACTTACATTGTACTGAACGTGCCTCGAGCTTGTCCGCATGCTACTTTTTTACAAAAGCTGGACATCCCCATATCTTAAGGTACTTAAGACAGGGTTTCTTCCCACTCCATATCTGATATGGAGTGGTAGGCACAGTCTTGGTAGGAGCCTTGTTCAAGAGATATGCAGCTGCTTCTAGTGCATAGCCCCAGAAAGATCGCGATAACTCAGCCTTACTCATCATGGAACGAACCATATCCAATAGGGTTCGATTCCTCCTTTCCGATACACCGTTATGTTGCGGAGTGTATGGAGGAGTACGCTGAGAGAGAATTCCATTCTCTTTTAAATAGTCCAGGAACTCGGCACTCAAGTATTCACCACCTCGATCCGATCTTAGAATCTTAATACTTTTGCCTTTTTGTTTTTTCAACTTCATTCTTGTAATCCCGAAATTTCTCAAAGGCCTCGGATTTGTGCTTCATTAAGAAGACATGTCCATACCTAGAGAAATCGTCTGTGAAAGTAATGAAGTATGAATAACCGCTTCGCGCATGTGTAGACATTGGACCACACACGTCACTGTGTATGAGTCCCAAGAGCTCGCTCGCTCTTTCTCCGTGTCCAGTGAACGGAGTCTTTATCATCTTTCCCATAAGACAAGATTCACAAGTGGCATAAGACTGATACTCGAACGGATCCAAGTATCCTTCTTTATGTAACTTAGTCAACCGTGTCTCATTGATGTGACCCAGTCTACAATGCCATAAGAAATCCTGATTGATATCTGGAGACTTTCTTTTGTGTGTATTCTGGACATTGAAAATCTGTGGTTGGTTTAATACGTATATACCATTGCTCAATGTACCTGACCCAATCAGAACTTGATTAAGGTGAATGTTTACAATATTACTTACAAACGCAAATTCATAACCTTCTTTAGAAACCAAAGATACAGAAATGATATTACAAGTTGCGTTGGGTACAAAAAAGCAATTACGCAAAACCAAAACATGCCCATCTGACATTCCCAGGTGATAGTCCCCCACGGCTTTAGCATCCATGCTAGCTCCGTTCGCAACTCTGAGGGTCATGTCACCTGCCTTCAAAAACCTACGGTTTCTCAACGCCTGCAAAGAATTACAGATATGAGATCCTGATCCGGTATCCAATACCCAGGAAGTAGAGTTTATAGAAAGACAGTTTTCAATAACATACACACCTGAAGCTGAAGCCGCAACCTGCTTCAGTTCCTGTGTCCTGGCCTTCCAAGCCCTGCAATCTTTCTTCCAGTGTCCACTCTTATGACAATAGAAGCATTCTTCCTTTCCAACAAGCTTCCCCGCAATCTTTGTTGCCTTTTCCTTTCCCTTCGTACCCACTTTACTAACACCGCCTCTTGGTTTGGCGGGGGCTTTCTTCCTCTTTCCCTTGGCTTTCGCCTTGGACCTAGAGGAAGAAGATCCTCCTACAAACAAAGCGGGTGTTTCCCTACCCTTCTGTAGGGTGCCCTCTGCGCTCCTCAGCAGGTTGAGGAGTTCTGAAAGTTCAGCTTCCTTTTCTTGCAAGTTGAAATTCAGTATGAACTGGGCGTAAGTGGATGGAAGGGACTGGAGAATTAAATCCGTATAGAGTTCACTGTCCAACGTGGTCCCAAGTTCTGCGAGCTCCTCAGTGTAGCCAATCATCTTAAGCATGTGGTCCGCTACCGATGATCCGACGGCCAACTTAGTCGAAAATAACTTCTTCGACACTTTATATCTTGCGATACGAGACTGCTCTCCATACAGTTCTTTTGTATGGAGAAATATGGACTCGAGGTCCATATTCTTATGCCTCCTCTGATGTTCGTTGTCCATAGAGGCAAGCACGAGGCACCTGGCCTTCGCGCAATCAATCTCCCAAGTCTTACGGATTTCCTTATCCGCGACGCTGGAGGTGGGACCTGGGACGGGGGGAGCTTTGGTGGTAAGAAGATACCCCAGCTTGTCGTAAGCGATTGCCAATTTGACATTCCTGAGCCAATCTTTGTAGTTTGGCCCTGTCAGTATGTTTTTATCTAGAAGTAACTTAAGTCCAGTCATTTCGATTTGGTCGCTGCAGGGGGAGAGAAGAAACACTTAGCACGATGCTCTTGCAAGTTTAGAATGGTTTTTAATTTGTCTAAACAGGATGGCTCCCACTGTCTCTCGAATCCCTCCTCAAACCACAAAGGAAGAATTAGTCGGGATCAATCCCACCGTACAATACTTGCTTAACCGTTCAGCCAGGCCAGTGTCGGTACTTCGAGGGAGGTTTTCCAACGCTTTCGCGAAGTTCCTTAATTTAAGAACCTCTTTTCCCTGGGGGCGTAGCCCCGCTAACACCTTTCTAGGCACCTACTAGGTTTATAGCATTGATCGTTTAGTGAGAAATTTCCCGAGGAGTAGCATATACTCACAGTAGGATCGGGATCCAAATATCATCGCGTGACGAAAATGAAGGAATCCTACCATAATCATCACACTCCAAATGGTATGCAAATCTAGCAAGTTTCAGTACTTATGAAACTCCCGATGTGGATTTTTGCCCCATGCTCTTATGACCTTGACGAAGGTCAACAAATCATAAGTCACATGTCAAGTTCTGCCCGTCATTATCCAGGTTAATTTGAACCCACCCGTATATACCCTTGACGAAGGTCAACAAGGCAATACGACTGTCCCAAACCAACGCATCTATCTATGCTACATATGAACACCCAACAGCTACCAATCTCTATGTCTTGACGAAGGTCAACAAACATAGCTTGAATACTATTGAATATTCATACGAAAAGACGGAGGGCTACGAATGGTTTTGGCGAAACCGTGAACGTAGTGAACTTGATATAATCGATGGAACGAGATAGCTTTTAGAAGGAGTGGCTCAAGCTCCGCATTTAAAAGTTAGTTTTGAAAAGAACCGAGTGGTTTTTCGAAAGTGTTCCAACGACTTTAGCTTGGTTTATTATCTTGCATTAGTTCTTTTAATGCGTGATATTCTTGCATTAGTTCTTTTAATGCGTCCCATCATTTAATCCTACCATTGCAGAAAACAACCAAAATATGACGTACGCTTATGCCATTCGCATTCGCCACGGGGTCCCGTCATCACTCGTTAGGTTACTTAACTAACGACAGAGCGGGGGCTGGGCTAGCGCGGCTGTAAAACATAAGCAACGCCTAAATAGAAAGCAATGATAGATATTACAGATCACAGATGAATACATTGGATATACTAGCAATCCGCAATCCTTTCGAGCCTGCAACGAAAAGCGGATTACACGGTCGCGGTGAATAGCCAAATACCCCACCCAAGACCCCTACGGGTGCGGCAAACTACCCGCCAAGAACCCGGTAGTTTGTGCACCCCTCCATGGGTCTATCCTAGGAGCAAAAACAGTAAAAAGAATTATACAATGACGGCTACAACCCCGACCCGGTTGTGCGGCCATACAAATAATATTATTACATCAATTTACATTTACAAATGAATGAAAGAAAAACAAAAGCTCATCTCACATCCACCCCGGCTATTCACCCGCGACAGTCCAACACATTCATATACACAATCCAATATCAAACACAGATCATGTATAACCCCGACTAATCGACTTATAGCGATTAGCCGACGTTCAATACATGCAAACATCACAGATATAACCAACATAGCCAAAGTGTAGCGAAGTTCGAAAAAAATACGGATTTATAGGACCCCAAAAGTAAATTTCTGTTCTGGAAAATCTGGGCATATATAACATATTTGAAAAATCCCAAAACCCTACCAGAAGAACACTGCACAAAACACGATCTCATGAAGTGCCCAAACGGCGGCGGATCCACGACTTGATGAACAGGTGAGGCCGCGGATGGGCGGCGCTTTGAAGGAATCATGGGATCGTTTTTGGTGGGTGTTCTTAGAAAACCCTGAGCCGATTTTTGGAGTATAAAGTTTTTCATTTAGAGCAGAAAAAAAATTCAACAGAAACTTAGGGTTTTAGTTTTTCCGGTTTTGCGATTTTTCGGTTTCGAACTTCCATACACTTCACTACCAAGCTAGTTTAAGTTTAGTTAGGCTCTGATACCACTGTAAGTCCACGTTGCGACCCCCGGTGCTTACGGGGAGGCGAAAACGGTATAAAAAACAAATTTTTATCGCAAGAGGCAACATGGACTAAACAAGGTCGGGATCATGTCTAAACTAAACTAGCGAACTTGCTAAAGAGAGTTAGCTACTATGGAAGATGGTTATACCTAAACTTGAACTCCTTCTTCTTGAAACCTTGTAGAGGTTGATGGTTCTCTTCTCGTCGCCTTCTTCCGTCGAAGATGGATCCACCTGAGGGTTCAACCTTCGGGCTCTTTCTCGAACTTGGAGAGAACTAGAATCTCCGGCTTGCTAATCCTTTGATCCTAGAGTGAGTAGAGAGTGACTAGGGGTTGCTTTTCTTTTTAAAGAGAAGGATTCTCAACACATGAGAAGGGTTCTCTTTTGCTAGAGGAAGAAGAAGATGAAGTGAGGAGAGAGAAGCTAAATGAGATAATGAGCTATCTTTTTCTTTCTTGCAACCATAATGCCAAAAGAAAAAGAATTATCTAAATAATAATAATTCAAAATGAGAATAGTTGATGGTAGTTTTGGAATGACCACTATCATGCTTCATTAAATGAAATGTAAGCATGAATCAAGGAGTATCTTTACAAAGCATGATGGTGGTCAACATTCAACCATGGTCAACAAGTCAACCATGGTCAACAAGTCAACAAAATCAACCATAACATAATTCTCATTTAATTACTATTATTAATAGATAATCCATAAATCCATTAGGGTTTGGAAAATGATGACTGTCAACTGTGCATACGCACCCGTTCCGAAACCCTAATGAAACACCTCATCCTCCGCCTCAAGCAACTGTGCATACACACCTGCATTCTTGTTCCGAGGAACAAGAATACCAAGATATAAAAGCAACCCCAAAACATATACCAGTATCTGGCTCAAACCAGAGCCTGCCAGTATAATCCGTCCGGACTCCAAACGTGCACAAGTGCGCGGATGAGAACGAACCCTGTCGCAAAACCATGCGACCTCTATTCTGTTTTGCCCAGAGGCGAATACCCTCTGTGTGGGACTCTAAAGACTCGACACTACGCTGGCAGTGGGTTTAACCACAGACCGCAAGCGGCACTAGCTGTGCGTAACGATCCCCAGGTAGATGCCGACAAGAAGGCTGACGAGGTGAAACCCCATCTGAACTCCTACTGAGTCTGAATGTGACATTCTCCGTACAGTCCGGTCTGTTCGTCTGATACATCGCATGTCGGGCCTAGGGGGCGGTAAAACGTCAGTCCCCCAATAGCGGTACAAGTCGTGTCGGAGTGAAGCCCAAAACACCCTGAGATAACACTGGAAGCCTACCAGTATATCTCGCTTGCCCTGGCCAGGGACTACTTGTGTAATGGCTCTCCTAGACACAGCGCGATGTCAACCCCCAATACCGGGAGAGACGAATCCTGTCTAACCGGCACTGCCTCCAAGTGCATCGGGACTGCACCCAACCACTACCTGTTTGCACGACTCCTTTGAGCCGTGGTAGGGTAGTGATCAAAGTGTAGTGGGAACACACTCGAGGCGAAGTGCCAGTGTCAAGTCAGCGGACTAAGCTGTACTCATGTCACCTGGGAACTGATAACTGACGATAGGTATAATACCAACCTTTCAGTTCCCGACGAGTCCTATCCAGTGTACCCGTAACCTAACGAGCACCCGTATACTATCTCCAGTACGACATACTGATGGCTGCGGGACAGACCATCTCCCACACTGGGATGAGAAGCGCATACGCTAGTCTACTCCGGAGTATCGATGCCCTGTCTCGATAGTCCTGCGACTAGGGACCTGTATAAGGATGTGCTTATAGATTACCCAGCCCCCACTAGTGTGACTGCCATCACAACGCTGGTAATCAAGCAAAAATCCTAAGGGCTCCACTAATGCGTATAGGTGATATCGCAAAATAAACACATGTACACATTGAAGTAGAAACAAACCAAGTAGCATACTACTATATTGAGCAAGATTGTTTATACAAGGTGAATATCCCAAGCTTCCATTAAGTAATATACAAACTAGTATGATACAGTAATGGCCTCTAGGGCATATACACTAACACACAGCTAGTGCCGCTGACGTGCTTGTGGTTAAACCCACTGCCAGTGTACTATCGAGTCTTTAGAATACCACACAGAGGGTTCCCTGGTTCAGGAAAAAGATGTAGAGGCCGTAAGATATTACGACAGGGTTTCGATCATGTTCGTGTAATGATTACAGGAATAATGATCGGAAGAATAATACTGGTTGGCTTTGGTTTAAGCAGGATATCGGTATTATATTATTGAATTATTTGTATTCTTATTTTTCGGAATTCGGATACGGGTATACTTATACGGTATACGGTGAGGGGTATTTTTGTAATTGTACAAGAATACCTTCTAGAAGGGAACACCTCATAAATGGTTTTCATTTTGTGAAAATGGAAATTATGAGGTGGAATTTGGAGAGAGTCAAAGCATGGATAAAGGAATGGCTTATATCATTTTATATTCATTTGGAGTTACTATTGAAGCATGGTGCATTATTTTGGAGAAAAATAACACATGCTTCAATTATTTTCCTTTAGCCATATCATTTTTTCATGCTTGATTTTTTCATTCATCACTTTCACATTCTCTCTCCTCATTATCTCCTTCTTCCTCCTCTTAGCTTTATCATTCACATGTGTTGTGAATCAAAAGCTCAAGAGACATAATAATCCACTACATGATCTCTACATCATCTAAGTGATCATTTCTTGCACACTTGTTCTCTTGTTAACTCTTGAGAAGAGTTTGAAGCTTGTTCCATAGCTCTCGGGTAGATCATCTACGTCTTGAGGTGACCGGAGATCGAGAACATTGCAAGCATCCAAAAGAGCCTAGGAGTTACATCAAAAAGAAGACCCAAAAGATCGGTAACCCTTTCATAGTAGTTAAGAACTCTAGATAGGGTTTGCTAGTTAAGGTTAAGCACATGATCTTGGGTTTATGTGGGTGTTGCATGCAAGAAATTTTTCGTTTGCCACTTCCGCCTCCTTACAAGTGTTGTGAGGGTGTGCAACACCCACTAACATGGTATCGGAGCCTCTCTTAAACCTTAAATAACTTATAGCGACATTAGAAATCCGCTGTTTTTGTAGCGCAAAAACTGTCGATAAAAACAGTTCCAAAATTATAGTTTTGAGTTGTTTGTACACCCCGCGGGCTCACGGTTTGAAACGAGAAGCCGCAGGGTGGAGCGTGCGCATCCTGGGGACACCCTGTGGGGACCAGATGCCAGACCCACACCCCAAGACCACCACAAGGTGGCCTTGGGGGTGGGTGACCCGAGAGCACCCCATATGGGTGCTCTCGGGTCTGCCTTCCCTTAGAGGCCACCTCGAGGTGGCCCCCGGGGGTAGGTACCCCCCCGAGGCCCCCTAATCGATAGTTAATTTTTAGTTCTTTGCCTCCGCGAATATTCGGGCGGGTTTCAATTTCGTTTCGACTCCCAGATTGGTTTAAACGATCGGTTTTGGAACTTCTGCTCACTGGATTTTTTCAAGTGTTGGAAAATTGGTTTAGTTTGCTAATTGCGTGCAGAATTCTAATGTCACGATTACTTTACAAGCTTTTTTGTAACGTTTTAGAAATCGTTTTGCGAATTTTTCCGTTTTAGGGTAAAATAGTCGGTGTTTTCCGTTTTATCTCGATTGTGATCAAACTTCTGTATAGAGTTCACGGCAACTAGTTTAGCTAGAATGAAGCTGGTGCGCGGGCTTTGGGGGTCAATTAGAAGTTTTGGTTCACATAGAAATTTTTCCTAATTAAATTATTATTTTAAGTTGTTATTTATGTATTTAATTAATGGTTTATATGTTGAGTATCATTTTTTTTGTGGCCAAATTTCCTTATCATTTCTATCTTGGCCGAAATCTCTTTGTGAAGGGTGAGTCATTGGTGAGGTGGCAATTTGTGGTGAGTCATTTGGGTGAGTCACTTGGATATTAATGCAAAGCATGGTTTCTTTTGTTGTGGTGGCTTTTGCATTAATGTTGCTTGTATTGCTTAGGATATTTTTTTGATAATATTTCTTTAGCTCACCACTCATTTTAGTTTTGAATCATCTCTCCCAAATTATTGACAGTGAACATTTCCTCCACTTGATTTTTGGCCGAGCACTATTCTTGTGTGAAGGTTTTTAATTTTGTGGGTAAATTAATACCTTCACTTCACCATTTGATTATTAAAATCCCCAGTAAACTCCTTTGTCCTTAGTGGCCGAGCACTATGTGTGCATTCATCTTGGCCGAGCCCAATTCTTTGGGTGAGGAAATTTTTCCTTTGCAAAATCCTTGTTCACTTCATCACAACTCCATAAGGCAACTTCTTTAACCTTTGCCCGATTCGTTGGGTGCCTTGAGGCGAAGTATTCCACACTCTCTATACTTCAATTTTGGACATGTCGGTTAGCAAACTGGATGTCCGAGTTGCCTCGGTTTGAAGCGGGAGCCCATATAAAGATTCGTTGACGTGGTGCCACTTCGACGAGAAGACCGGAGATCGGAGATGCCGCGAGGAGCGTGGAATGATAGCTAATGACCGAAGGACACATATCGATCGGTATAATTTCTTAAACCACTTTACAGTTTACTAGTTAGGGTTTTGATTAGTGAAATGGTTAGTTGACAATTTTAGACAAATGAAAACTAAACCAAGTTACTAGTTTGTTAATTGATATTTTCCTGATTGGATAATTAAGCTAATTATCAAACTAAACTTTTACTAATCCTATTTGAGTGAAATCTAATATTATAATAAAGGTTTAAATGGTTTAATCTTGCTAATTATTGATGTTTTTAAATTCTATTTTGGTAAAAAGTTGAAGTTTTGTGCTAAAATGATATAAGTTGCTTACTAGGTTTCGGTGAATTTTAGGCGTGGGTTTCTTTTGACGTTGCGATATTATTTATATTAGATTCCATGTTTATTATTATGTTTTGAATGCACGATCGGTAAAATCAGGGTCTAGGCTTGGTAGTTGGGTCGCTTTGCGTTCCTAGGTAGAGTTGTGCCGATATCGTTCGTGTCTTTGTGTAGTTTTTGCTCTTGAGTTGGTTTCGTAGTATCGCTACGCGTGTTAGCCACTTGACGAACACTTGAGAGTATGTTTGGAGTTGATGCGTCGATCAAACGTAGTTGGTGCGTGTTATTGGTCGATTGCTAATATAGACTTGTTATATTGTTATATGTTTTCAGGATCGCAGGCGGGGACTTCGGGCGCTGTGAACAGGGGAAAGCGAGTAGTTGGCGTTACTTAGCCAGGAACGTTGTGAGTAGATTTAACATCTACAGGAGAATCGCCCGCATGGTGTTATGCGTCTGGGCTAGAGATGACTTGATTTGTCGCATATTCTATTTCATATATAGAGTTGCGCATACACCTTATTGCTTAGTTACTTGTTGTGCTTAGACTTGTACCCTTAGGACACTGCGCTATTATTGACGGCTCATATTGCACGAGCACTGATTGTATGCCACACACACCGTCAATAATTTCCATGACACGCACAACACACATACCTATATGATATTATTTGGTTAGGGACATTGAGACATTGATTCATATTTCTTTATACATATGACATATAGCATACCTGTATACCTACATGCTTACACATATGCCTTGACATGCTTACATGCTAGTTACCTGTATACCTATAGGGTATTGTACCATTAGCGATAGGTATATACACACATAATGATATAGCTACATGTATATCTTGCATATATACTTCACTTAAACCCGGAGGGTATATTACATCATTACTGATAGGTAGATACATATACTTTGCTATACCTTTATGTTTACACATATATCTGGCTATAGCTACATGGTTACCTTTATTTGATGTTATATACAATTGGAGAAATTAGGAACCGCATGGTATATTATATTAAGTTGTTGCGGTTAAATAGCGGCTTTTCCTTTATATGCTTACATTGCAGTTTTATGTTGCATATATTATATTCATGGATTTTCGCATTGAGATATGGATTTTTCATGATTTTTCTGGATTTGAGGACTGTGGTAGTTTCATGAAATTATGCATTATTTGAAAAACCCAGTTTCTCTTGATATGATATTTCAGCAGCCACCATGAGTTTTATCGGTTCTGGTATATATACCCAATGCGAGGAGCGTCGTGGGTTGTATGAGGGTACATGGTGGGGCCCGGAGGTACCCCGGGGCAAGAAAGGGATTTCAACGGACCATACCGATGAGGCCTGACAGGGGAACCATACCTGCCGGTGATAGTACCTTTGACTCGACGGGTATCGTGGGGATACAGGCCGGGGTCAAGTACGTATGGATATGTCGGATTTCGAGTGTCAGAGCTAGACACTCGAGTTTTCGGATAGCGTATGATACGTACCTATCAGGGGGCCAGTCGTGGTGACAGCACCTGATAGATCAGTATTTCTGTGTCGATGCTAGACACTTGTTTCATGATATTTTGTGTGTCGATGTTAGACACTCGCCTTATATGAAACCTACTCTATACCGATATTGTACATTCAGGATATGTGAGATCTACTTGATATTGTACATACAGGATATATGAGATTTACTTGATATTGAATACAAGATATATGAGATTTACTTGACACTGTACATTCAGGATATATGAGGTTTACTTGATATTGTACGTTCAGGATATATGAGATATATTTGATATTGTACATTCCGGATATATGAGACTTATATGATATGAGAGCCAATTTGGGGGCTGATTTGAGGAAATTTGGGATTTAGATTGTCTTGATGGACTTTGGTCCTATCACGAGGTCAGGATTCCGTGAGAATGACATGTTTTATTTCCATACTCCTTATTTATGTTATATGCATTGCTTCATGTATTAGTAGTACCTGATAGAGTACCTTTTATGACCGTTGCATATACATATTGTCATATTATTGCTTCATGTATTAGTTTTACCTGCTAGCGTACCTTTCATGACTGTTGCATGCATATGACCATTTATTGCTATCCGCTTGCATGTATTAGATTCGCGCTGTATGTGCATACTTGCGATTACCTGCATATGTTACTTATTATTCACGAGTTGGCAAATTACCCCCGTTGTGCCACAGTGTTTTGCAGGTAGTCCCTCAGGGCAGTCGCGGCAGGCTATTCATCTATCTTGTCATCTTTTGTTGCGGATACCGCTTTGGCTCACAGTGTGCAGTTTTGCTTTAGGTAGGTTTTGTGGTTATCCGTTCATGTTCATTGTATATTTGTTGTATCCTGTACTCTCCATCTACCACTTTCATGTGTATGACTTAGAGACTTGATGTGAAGACGATATTGTATATTATTTTGTGACTTGGAGGTCTTTTATGCAGTTTTTACTTATATCGTCTTTTATTTCTTCGCTACGGCGTCGTATATCTGTTGTGGTGGTTGTTTTCCGCCGTTGGGCGTGGATTTGCTCCCGTTGGGGATACTTTGCTTTATATTTATGTTGTACCCATTTTTGGGGTTAGTTTTTACAAAGGAGGTGCTGCCAAAATTTTAAAGGAAATAAAATTGGGACTTTAAAGAATTTGGGTTAAGATTTCAAAAGTTTTAACAATGTTCTTATTTCTTACTACTTTTGATGGTTTAGATTGCTGGGTTTTCGGCTTACTTAAATTACGTTACGCCTGTAGACGTTGCGTAGTTTAAGGGCCGTCACGCGCCAATTTCGGGTCGTGACAAAATTGGTATCAGAGCGCTAGGTTTTACCTTTCGGAGTGTAGGATGACCTTGGTATGATGGAGTAGGTAGCTTAACTAGAGTAACGTAGTGTGTGTATGTCCGCGGCATACTCACAACGCGATACTCCACCTAAAGTGACATAAATACTAATTGCTTGAAATTCCTTCCTTGATGATACATATCCTTGTGATTCGATTTCCGTGTTCATATCGAATCCTTTTTCCATTTATAGCCTTTGCCGCCGATGACTATGAGGACTCAGAGAGGTGCAGCGAGGGCCGAGGGCCGAGTTGACTTGTGTGGGACGAGGACTGACCAGGATGGCACGCTCGTTGCACTGGAGCAGATGGATCTGCCTTCGACTTATCGTATTGATAGGCTTGTGGCAGAGATGCAGGAATTGCGCCAGATGATGAGGTCATTGGTTGAGACCATTCGAGCACAACGACAGGAGGTTGTCACCCCTTTTACCCAGTTGTTCCTTACGATCAGCACTGCATTGTGCTACTTACACAGCACCAGTGGATGCGGCCCTATTTGACGGGGAGCGTCTTTCCGATACTTTGGGAGTTCGAGGACAGAGGAGGGCTCGTGCAGGTGTACCAGCCCCGAGACAGAGGTTCAGTCACCGTTGCAGTTTTCGTGCATGTCGTGGGAGTAGCAGAGGCTTGGGACGAGGAGAGTCAGTTAGCTAGATCAGCCGTTTTTTGTGTTAACTTCTTTTAGCGATTTTTTTGTTGCGCGACACGTATTTCAGTTGTGTGCCAATCAGATAGGAGATAGAGATTCGTCCGTCATTTTGATCCTTTTGGAGATGTTGGATTTGACGTTCTCCTGGGCACGGACTGGTTAGCTACGTGCTAGGCGTCTGTGGACTACCGCAAGAAAACAGTCACGATTTGTTTTCCCGGTCAGTCTGTTCTTGTTGTGCAGGGGGACAGTGGTGCCGCCCATCACAGCTTGAATTCAGCTTTTTTCGCTAGTCGGCTTTTGAGGAGAGGATGTTGAGGATTCTTGCCTTTCATTCGTGATGCCGGAGCCACAGTGGGTTTGTGCACCGGGTTCTTATTGTGCGGGAGTTTCCGACTTGGTTCTAGATGAGCCGGCAGAGCTTAGGGAGCTTAAGGATCAGCTGCAGAGTTGTTTGTTGGGGGACTTGTGCGTCTGAGTGTTTCGCTTTGGGGAGCTCCTATTCTGTTCGTCACGAGAAGGGCGGCAGTTTGAGGTTGTGTATTGATGGATCATCAATTGAACCGGCTTACGGTGTGGATAGGTATTCTTTACCTCGCATTGACGATTTCTTCGATCGGCTCCAGAGTGTGAGACATTTTCTAATTTTGTTTGGGATCAGGTCATCATTGATTGCGGGTTCGGAGTGATGACATTCCGAAGACTGCGTTTGTGCGTGCTACGGGATTTTTGTGTTTTGGTGGTGTCGTTGGACTCACCAATGCCCTAGCAGCATTCGTGGATATGATGAACAAGATTTCTTCAGGCCGTTCCTCGACCAGTTTATTGTTGTGTCATTGATGACATTCTTGTCTATTCCAAGAGTCGTGAGGAACTAGGGAAGCACTTGAGGATTTGTTTTGCAGACATTGGGAGAGCACCGGCTGTTTGCTAAATTCTCGGAGTGTTCCTTCATGCTTGATTGTGTTGACTCCTAGGTCTTGTAGTTACGGGAGACGGTTTCGTATGGTCCCGAGGAAGATCGAGGCCGTACAGCTTTGGCCCAGACTTGTGTACGGGACGGAGGTCCGCAGATTTTTGGGCTTAGCACGTTTTACCGCCGTTTCGTGCAGGATTGTTATGTATCGCTGCACCATTGACTGAACTGACCGGAAAGGAGGTTCCTTTTCTTGGATTGAGGCATGCGTGCGGAGTTTTCGGAAGTTGAAGACTCAGTGGACAACTGCATCAGTTCTTTCTTTGCTTTCTGGTTCGGGCGACTTTGTGCTTTAACTGTGATGTTTCGCGAGTGGGGCTCGATTTTGCGCTGATGTGGCACTATAGAGTTATCACTTATGCTTCCCGACAGTTGGAGGAAGTACGAGCAGGATATCCCACTCATGATCTGGAGATGGCCGCGGTGGTCATGCGTTGAAGATCTGAGGACACTACTTGTTCGGAGAGTCGTGTCAGATTTTCACGGACCACCAGAGCTTAATATATATCTTCATGCAGCGGGTTTTGATTGTTGAGACAGCGCCGTTGGATGGAGCTTGTGGAGGATTGTGTTGTGAGATCCTTTATTACCCGTGGCAAGGCGATTGTGGTAGCTGATGCTGGAGTCGTAGGCCCGGGGTTAGCTTGTTCCAGTTGTGCGCAATTCTGAGACAGTCTTCTGCAGATTTACAGTTCTTGTGCGATCGTTGAGTACAGCTTAAGTTCGCCTCTACAGAGGGGACAGCTTGCTCATGTCCGCGCCCGTCCACTTTTACCTAATCGTTTTCGAGAGGCACAGCCTGCCGATGCTCGTTCGTCTGAGATTCTTAAGCATACTCGGCTGGGTAAAGATTCAGAGTCCTTGATTTGTGATTATGGTGTGCTACGTTTAGGGACGCGTTTGTGTGTACCTGATACTGATGGGTAGAGACGCGAGGTTCCAGAGCAGGCACACCAGTCAGCTTTCTGTGTTCGTCCAAGTTCTACCAATTTGTAGCGTGACTTGTGAGATAGTTACGGGTGGACAGGGATGAAGAGTGAAGTTTCGGATTTCGTTTCAAGGTGGCTGTCTTGTTGTAAGCTAAGGTTGAGCATCTGAGACCGGCTGGAGAGTTGCAACCTTTAACCGTTTCGGAGTGGGAATGGGAGCAGATCTCCATGAATTTCGTGGTGGTGTCTACCCAGGTTTAGTCTGGGTGTGACTCCAATTGGGTGTTTGTTTTCCGGTTTTGCTCAGTATGCTCCGTTGTTCTTTATTAAGTTTGTGCGTTTGCACGGAGTTCCTTCATGCGTTGCATCCAATAGAGGCACCCCGTTTGCTAGCCTTCTTTGGCAGAAGCTTCAAGAAGTCTTGGGTACTGGTTGAGCTTTAGCTCCGCTTTTCCATCCGCAGGACAACGGTTTGTGAGAGCGGGCTATACAGACTCTGGAGGATATGCCTGTGCGTACGTACTAAGTGTTTGTGGGAGTTGGGATCGTCACTTGCCTTTGTTAGGGTTCTCTTTCGATAGCTGTTATCAGGAGACATTCCAATTGGCAACTTTTTTAGGTTTTGTTTGTTAAGGTCGTGTCGATCGCCATTCTGTTTTTCTGACTCTGCGAGAGTAGGATTTTGGACCCCAGCTAGTCATGAGACTACGGAGAGGATCCGGTTGATTCAGGTTAGGATGAGAGCAGCCCAGTGCAGACAGAAGTGTTATGTCGACCGTGGTGGTCGCAGACTTGAGTTCGCAGTGGGAGATCATGTATTCCTACGGATTTTTCCGATGAAATGGCGTGTGGAGTTTTGGGAAGTCTTAGTCCCAGATTGTTGGTCTTTTGAGATCCTCGAGCGAGTTAGTTCCGTTGCCTATAATATGGCACTTCTGCCCAGATTATTGAGTATTCACCGTTTTCCTTGTGTCGATACTTCGCAAATACCTTCATGACCTTTCTCACATGATTCAACACCAGACCATTCTTTTGGACGTGGTCTTTTATTCACCAGCAGCCGATAGTTTTAGTGGATCGGCAGGTGGAGAGACTTCGGTCAAGGGTCTTTCTATATATGAAGGTTCTTTAGCGTAGCCATATAGTGAGGTGATCACTTGGAAGGCTTCGAGCGAGATTTGGGAGTTTTGTACCCATCTCTTTGAAGGTACGCTTAGTGAGAATTTTAAATTCGGGGACCGGATTTCTTTAAGGGGGGAGATTATAACGTTTTAGAAATCGTTTTGCGAATTTTTCCGTTTTAGGGTAAAATAGTCGGTGTTTTCCGTTTTAACCCGATTGTGATCAAAGTTCTGTATAGATTTCACGACATCTAGTTTAGCTAGAATGAAGCTAGTGCGCGGGCTTTGGAGGTCAATTGGAAGTTTTGGTTCACATAGAAATTTTCCCTAATTAAATTATTATTTTAAGTTGTTATTTATGCATTTAATTAATGGTTTATATGTTGAGTATCATTTTTTTGTGGCCAAATTTCCTTATCATTTCTATCTTGGCCGAAATCTCTTTGTGAAGGGTGAGTCATTGGTGAGGTGGCAATTTGTGGTGAGTCATTTGGGTGAGTCACTTGGACATTAATGCAAAGCATGGTTTCTTTTGTTGTGGTAGCTTTTGCATTAATGTTGCTTGTATTGCTTAGGATATTTTTGTGATGATATTTCTTTAGCTCGCCACTCATTTTAGTTTTGAATCATCTCTCCCAAATTATTGACAGTGAACATTTCCTCCACTTGATTTTTGGCCGAGCACTATTCTTGTGTGAAGGTTTTTAATTTTGTGAGTAAATTAATACCTTCACTTCACCATTTAATTATTAAAATCCCCAGTGAACTCATTTCTCCTTAGTGGCCGAGCACTATGTGTGCATTCATCTTGGCCGAGCCCAATTCTTTGGGTGAGGAAAATTTTCCTTTGCAAAATCCTTGTTCACTTCATCACAACTCCATAAGGCAACTTCTTTAACCTTCGCCCGATTCATTGGGTGCCTTGAGGCGAAGTATTCCACACTCTCTCTACTTCAATCTTGGACATGTCGGTTAGCAAACTGGATGTCCGAGTTGCCTCGGTTTGAAGCGGGAGCCCGTATAAAGATTCGTTGACGTGGTGCCACTTCAACGAGGAGACCGGAGATCGGAGATGCCGCGAGGAGCGTGGAATGATAGCTAATGACCGAAGGACACAGATCGATCGGTATAATTTCTTAAACCACTTTACAGTTTACTAGTTAGGATTTTGATTAGTGAAATGGTTAGTTGAAAATTTTAGATAAATGAAAACTAAACCAAGTTACTAGTTTGTTAATTGATATTTTCCTAATTGGATAATTAAGCTAATTATCAAACTAAACTTTTACTAATCCTATTTGAGTGAAATATAATATTATAGTAAAGGTTTAAATGGTTTAATCTTGCTAATTAGTGATGTTTGTAAATTCTATTTTGGTAAAAAGTTGTAGTTTTGTGCTAAAATGATATAAGTTGCTTATTAGGTTTCGGTGAATTTTGGGCGAGGGTTTCTTTTGACGTTGCGATATTATTTATATTAGATTCCACGTTTATTATTGTGTTTTGAATGCGCGATCGGTACGATCAGGGTCTAGGCTTGGTAGTTGTGTCGCTTTGCGTTCTTAGCTAGGCTCGTGCCGATGTCGTTCGTGTCTTTGTGTAGCTTTTGCTCTTGAGTTGGTTTCGTAGTGTCGCTACGCGCGTTAGCCACTTGATGAACACTTGAGAGTATGTTTGGAGTTGATGCGTCGGTCAAACGTAGTTGGTACGTGTTATTGGTCGATTGCTAATATAGACTTGTTATATTGTTATATGCTTTCAGGATCGCAGGCGGGGACTTCGGGCGCTGTGAACAGGGGAAAGCGAGTAGTTGTTTTATTTAGCCAGGAACGTTATGAGTAGATTAAATATCTACAGGAGAATCGACAGCATGGCGTTATGCGTCTGGGCTAGAGATGACTTAATTTTTCGCATATTCTATTTTATATATAGAGTTGCGCATACACCTTATTGCTTAGTTACTTGTTGTGCTTGGACTTGTACCCTTAGGACACTGCACTATTATTGACGGCTCATGTTGGACGAGCACTGATTGTATGCCACACACACCGTCAATAATTGCCATGACACGCAAAACACACATACCTATATGATATTGTTTGGTTAAGGACATTGAGACATTGATTCATATTTCTTTATGCATATGACATATAGCATACATGTATACCTACATGCTTACACATATGCCTTGACATGGTTACATGCTAGTTACCTGTATACGTATAGGGTATTGTACCATTAGCGATAGGTACATACACACATAATGATATAGCTACATGTATACCTTGCATACATACTTCACTTATACTCGGAGGGTGTATTACATCATTACTGATAGGTAGATATATATACTTTGCTATACCTTTATGTTTACACATATATCTGGTTATAGCTACATGGTTACCTTTATTTTATGTTATATAGAATTAGAGAAATTAGGAATCGCATGATATATTATATTAACTTGTTGCAGTTAAATAGCGGCTTTTCCTTTATATGCTTACATTACAGTTTTATGTTGCATATATTATATTCATGGATTTTCGCATTGAGATATGGAATTTTCATGATATTTTCTGGATTTGAGGACCTTGGTAAGTTTCATGAAATTATGCATTATTTGAAAAAGCCGGTTTCTCTTGATATGATATTTCAGTAGCCACCATGAGTTTTTTCGGTTCTGGTATATATACCCCATGCGAGGAGCGTCGTGGGCCATATGAGGGTATATAGTGGGGCCCGGAGGTATCCTGGGGCAAGAAAGGGATTTCGACGACCATGCCGATGAGGCCTGACAGGGGAACCATACCTGCTGGTGACAGTACCTTTGACTCGACGGGTATCGTGGGGATACAGGCCGGGGTCAAGTACGTATGGATACATCGGATTTTGAGTGTCAGAGCTAGGCACTCGAGTTTTCGGATAGCGTATGATGCGTACCTATCAGGGTGCCAGTCGTGGTGACAGCACCTGATAGATCAGTATTTATGTGTCGATGCTATACACTTGTTTCATGATGTTTTGGGTGTCGATGTTAGACACTCGCCTTATATGAAACTTACTCGATACTGATATTGTATATTCAGGATATGTGAGATCTACTTGATATTGTACATACAGGATATATGAGATTTACTTGATATTGGATACAGGATATATGAGATTTACTTGACACTGTACATTCAAGATATATGAGGTTTACTTGATATTGCACGTTCAGGATATATGAGATATATTTGATATTGTACATTCCGGATATATGAGACTTATATGATATGAGAGCCAATTTGAGGGCTGATTTGAGGAAATTTGGGATTTAGATTGTCTTGATGGACTTTGGTCCTATCACGAGATCAGGATTCCGTGAGAATGACATGTTTTATTTCCATACTCCTCATTTATGTTATATGCATTGCTTCATGTATTAGTAGTACCTGATAGAGTACCTTTCATGACTGTTGCATATACATATTGTCATATTATTGCTTCATATATTAGTTGTACCTGCTAGCGTACCTTTCATGACTGTTGCCTACATATGACCATTTATTGCTATCCGCTTGCATGTATTAGATTCGTGCTGTACGTGCATACTTGCGATTACCTGCATATGTTACTTACTATTCACGAGTTGTCAACTCACCCCCGTTGTGCCACAGTGTTTTGCAGGTAGTCTCTCAGGGCAGTCGCGGCAGGCTATTCATCTATCTTATCATCTTTTGTTGCGGATACCGCTTCGGCTCACAGTGTGCAGTTTTGCTTTAGGTGGGTTTTGTGGTTATCCGTTCATGTTCATTGTATATTTGTTGTATCCTGTACTCTCCATCTACCACTTTCATGTGTATGATTTAGAGACTTGATGTGAGGACGATATTGTATATTATTTTATGACTTGGAGGTCTTTTATGCAATTTTTACTTATATCGTCTTTTATTTCTTCGCTACGGCGTCGTATATCTGTTGTGGTGGTTGTTTTCCGCCGTTGGGCGTGGATTTGCTCCCGTTGGGGATGCTTTTCTTTATATTTATGTTGTACCCATTTTTTGGGTTAGTTTTTACAAAGGAGGTGCTGCCAAAATTTTAAAGGAAATAAAATTGGGACTTTAAAGAATTTGGGTTGAGATTTCAAAAGTTTTAACAATATTCTTATTTCTTACTACTTTTGATGGTTTAGATTGCTGGGTTTTCGGCTTACTTAAATTGCGTTACGCCTGTAAACGTTGCGTAATTTAAGGGCCGTCACGTGCCAATTTCGGGTCGTGACATTTGTGATGTGTATGTGTGTTTCGAAACGCCGACTAATTGCTATACGTCGATTTGTCGGGGTTGCACACATCTGTAATGATATCATGTGATGGTATGTATATATGTGTCACGCCCCGCTTCCTAGTATACTGGCAGAAGACGCGACAAGGCCGCTACGTATTTACTGAGAAGTCAACACGCTAAGCGTATCTAAGCAATATAAAATAAAATGTACACAAGAGACAAGATGTAAAAAAATAGCAACTTTATTTATTAACATTCCTTTTACAATACAACTGAAATGAAAATACATGGAATGAAAGCAATACCTAAATAATGGCATAACAGAAATGGAAATCAAATGTAATGTACAAGTGAATCTAAAACTCCAGGTCTTCAGTAAACTGATCCAAGTCTTCGCTGTTGGGTTCGATCTCCAGTGAGTCCGAAACACCTGACGAAATTCCAAACAAGAAGAAAGAGAATGTCTTCTGCGAACAAGTCGCTCGGTAAGTCCCGTAGATAGATAAGAATAGAATAGACAGATTAAAGTGTAGTTGTTTAATGTTGTTATTTAGTGTTAACGCTGTTGTTTGTAGCTTGGTACAGAAGAGCCCGGTGTATACGAGAGGGGTCTCACTATCCCGAAGACTAAGGTATACGGAATACAAGGAACCGTTCAGCTACGGTACAACGGCAATGGAGATTCAGGTTAGGTGTCTTATGGTTGCTATCTCGTGCCATTTCTAACACTTTCCGTACCAATCTACCCTTTATAAACCCCGCGATGTCTTGAGTGTATTGATTGTATTATATTGTCTTATAAATTTTATATATGGATGTCTTGCCGAAACCATGATATCAGTAATGGAACGGATATAATGGAAGAACATGTAAATAGAATATATCCATGGTTCAGTTCAGTCAATACAAATTGATATAGATTGAATAGATGGATTCATATTGAATCATGTTGTATTTTAGTTTGTACTTGAATCACATTCAAGTCAGATTAATTAGGTTGAGACTCAGTCTGAGTCAGACACTTTTAAAAGAACTTGAAATCCTGATTGTTTTGGTGTTATCGGTAACTGCTGCACATAGACGGCAGGATTTGTGTCTTTTTCCAAAATAATTACCGTGTTGATAACACCGTTTGTTAGATTGTCTACCTTAAATAGGTAAGCACTCATATCTCCGGCTCCCTGAGGCTCAAGAGACTGGTCCCGTTTAAACCTATGTTTACTAAGGTCCTTAGTGTAATTTAGTATAACTTGAGGGGGTTTTATATAAAAATAGTTTTGGTATAATTTCAAAATACACCTCATGCATTTAATTTTTGTCTTTAGAGTTTTCAGAGATGTATATTTTAATATGTGAAATTTCTAGTGAGTAAAACCTAATTTCATAATATATGGTATTTTATTGAAATATTGGAATTGTGTTGTATTTAGATGGTATTTCCATGTAATAGTGATTCCTTTGATTTAGAAAACTTGGAATATTTATATAATTAAAATAGGTATTTTGATAATATATATATATATATATTTATATATTTAATGAAAATAATTTATTTATTTTCTTATAGAAATCTCATTTTCTAAAGAAAAATGTATAAAAATTCCATCGAGATCGAATGCTCCTTGCGGAGGTCTGCATCTGCTTTACTAAGCCCGAGGATGTGCGATAACCCGCACCATCCCGAACGGGGTCCCCAAAAGTGGGTTGTAGAGGCGTAATTGCATGGAAATGTTTAATACATCTTTTTATAGAAATGGTTTTGTAAATTGAGGTATTTATTTGTAAAATCGTTTTGTCCCATCGCTATGTTCCCAAATTTCTATTATGCTTTGTTAGAGATGTATGTTGTGATGAGATGGTCATTACCTCATGAACTATCTAAAGGTATAATAGGTATTATGATGATTATGTCGGAAACGAAAGTATGTGGTATTTTACTTTAAAACTACAATAGAAGTTGCATATAATAATACTTTGTGATGAAACTTGTTTGAGGTGTTTGTTAATGTTTATTGAATATGATATGAGAGTTTGGTATATTCCTATTTAGGAAAAATATGATTTTTAAAGGAAAACCAAATTGGAAGTCGGATTAACTCCGCTCCCGTCGGGTTTTAGAATTTGAAGCTTTTAGATTAGAAGATGAAAGGGGAAGATGGGACTTACTGGCTTATAAGGTAGAGGGGAGAAAGAGGAAGAGTGGGGAAGCGCCGGTGCATCGTTTCGTCGCCGGAAACTCCTTGGGTCGTTGCCGAAACTTCGTCGGAGTTTCGCCCTTCGTTAACTCCACTTGCACACTATAGGGACTTGGAAATTTCTTGAGAGTTTTGGCAAGGATTTGTGAGTGGGTAAGGGTGATATGAGGGTGGTATTTATAGGAAACATTAGGGTTTAGGGGGATGAATGGTGAATTAAAATTTGTAGTAAAAATAGGATTAAATTGGTGATTTATTGCCTCTGGAAAATGTGCAGAATAAATAAGCAATACAGGAGTTAAGGGGGGAGTCCAAGGGTTGCAGGGAAAAAATATGGTAGCATTTCCTACGGTCTAGACCGGCCGGGGTTTTTCTCCTTCTCGTCGGGCTAACACCGACGGTTGTGTTTGGGATTTAGGCCACGTGTCGGGGTCGACTGGTAATCTTCAGTGTATATGTTTGTTTAAAGTCCGACTCTTCATTTTACATGTTGTGCACGTGTAGACTCTTGGACTTCTAAAAAGATTAAAAGAAATTAATACAAAAGATAATGTGGCTGAAGGGATTTGAACTCTGATGCTATATCTCAACAGTGCAAGGTCTTACCAATGAGCTACAAGCTCCTTCTTGCTGTTCTAAAGCAAAACAAATTCTTATAGCTTTCACAGGAATTGTAAATTCCCCAATTGTACATTAACTTTAAATGAATTTTATGTACACTGAAATTGGAGTTGTTACAATATGAATATGTTGGATCGTCGTGGATGAATGGCCGGGGGATGTGAGAAGAGCGTTTTTCTTTTCTTTCATTCATGTAATTTATAAAAAGCGATTTAATATTATTTTTCGGGGCACATCCGGGTTGAGGTTGTAGCCACCGTTGTATAATTTCTTTTTACTGTTTTTGCTCTTAGGATAGACCCAAGGTGGGGTGCATAAACTACCGGGTTCTTTAAAGTGCCGAGTGGCCTACTCACTTTGTTGAGAGAGGTTGCTTCACTTCGGGAATTTGGCGGGTAGTTTGCCGCACCCGTAGGGGTCTAGGGTGGGGTTTGGCTATTCATCACGACTGTGGAACCCGTCTTTCATTAAGGGCTTGAATGAAATACGGAATTCCTAGTATATCCAATGTGTTCATCTGTGATTTGGAATGTTTATAAATGCGTACGACGCATGCCTATTTATATATGAGATATATAATTAACATTGCTTATGTTTTGCACCCGCGCCAGTCCAGCACCCGCTCTGTCGTTAGTTAAGTAACTTAACGGTGCATGACGGGTCCCCGTGGCGAATGTGGATAGTATAAGCGTACTTTCTATTTTCGTTTTTTTTCTGTGATGTTTAGGAAACGTAAATGACGGGACAACATTAATGTGATTAATGTGAAGAAAAATAAACCTAAAGATGTTGTAGAATCAAACTTTTTAAAATGGGTAACTCTAGTTTTTGCTTTGCATAATGGTATTCCTTGATGAATATGCAGCACCTCATTCGATGAGGAAAAGGCTGAGATCCCTTCACCGGGAGTGACTCCTTTAGCGAAGCTAGCAAATGTTACAAAGCACTCGATTGTTTTTTATAGTTGATCTAACTTTTGCTTTGCATCGTGGTATTCATGAATATCTAGCACCTCATTCAATGAGGAAAGAGCCGAGATCCCTTCACCGGGAGTGACCTCTTTAGAAAAATTAGAAAGATACTAAAAAACCATTCGACTTTTAAAACTGGAGCTTAAACCACTCCTTTCACTAGATTCTACAACAATATCAAGTTCAAAGCGTTAAAGGTTATCATCAAAACCATCCGTTGCCCTCCGCCATTTTAGGAAGCAGAGTACTTAGTATTCGTACCACGTTTGTTGACTATAGTTAAGGCGTGGTGTACGGTAGCTAAGTGATGTCTTCCTACAAAGCATATGATGCGATCGATTAGGATATTCGCATGACCTTGTTGACCATAGTTAAGGGTTATGCGGGTGGGTCTAAATCAATCACGAAATGGCGGGTAGAACTTGACTAGCGCTTATGATTTGTTGACCATAGTTAAGGTCATAAGACACTAGGGGTAAAAATCATATCGGGAATTTCAAGAGTTGAAATTTGCAATGAGATTGCATATCTTCTATTTGATAGTTGGATCCCGATCCTGTTGTGAGTAAAAGTTACTCCCGGGAGAGTTTTGCACTTTACAATTAGCTAATCCAGTAGGTGTCTAGAAAGGTGTCAACGGGGTTACGCCTATAGGAAAATGAGATTTATTTTAATTAGGTCCGTGCGAAAGCACGGAGAACCTTCCTCGGAGTACCGACACTAGCCTGGCCGACCGGTTAGCAAACTGGTAGATTGCAATTAATCCTGGCTAATTTTCTTTTTAAGGTTTGAAGGAAAATTTGATAAAAGCAATGGGAGACATCGATTAGGTAAGATTAATAACCAATCTAATTATGCAAGAGCAATCGCTGAGTGTCTTCTTTTCTCTCTCTTAATGGTAGATACCTATAACGGGACTTAAGCTTTTATTAGACAAGAATAAACTCACGGGACCTGTTCCCCTTCGAAAAGACGGCGGCGACGTAAGGACGTCTTGCCTGAGATTCGGGGAAGATGCTATATGGTTTTATCCGTCTACCTCTCCGAAGATGCCAAGTTAATTTATGGCACCGTGTATCGGAGGTTTATACAGATGCGACCGATGTAGCAGACTTCGTCAGATTCCCCCTCGCTTGAGGGGTTTTTGATTGTCGGGACGCTCTTCCCTGCAGGCGCAAGCCCCTGCAGTTAATTACGCTACCGAATCGCGGTAACAACTTTCTCCTTCTCCAGAATTTCACTTCGTGTCGTGTGTGTTTGTTTTGTTTATGGTTGCCCGTGGATTGTATACGGAGACTGAGTAATGCCGTCGCCCGTAGGACGTGGATTAGTCCAAATCCGTATTTACTTAGATTTGGGTTTGGTGTTTTTAGTTTAAGGATACGTTAGCCGTATTGAGGCTAAGATCAACTTAAACGTTCGTTAAGGATACGTTAGTCCTGTTTGAGACTAAGATCAACTTAACGTGGTGATCCATTTATTATATGGCCATCAGGACTCGTCACCTCTCTGACGTCGTTGAAGGATTACAACGATAGGTGTCAGAGGAGTTCAAAAATGTACCCTTGAACCAAAGTCGATTTGGAGTTTTATAGTCCATTTGAATATTTAAGGATACGTTAGCCGTGTTTAGGGCTAAGATCGACTTAAACGGGACCGTTTAGATCTGGCAAAAAAGCATTTGGAGGCTCTATTGCTCCAGTTTAGGGACGTGGTGGTCCATCGCCAGTTTAGGGATGTGGTGGTCCATCATTAGTTTAAGGACGTTTCGGTCCATATTCCAGTTTAGGGACGTGGTGGTCCGTAATTAGTTTAAGGACGTTTCGGTCCGATATTAGTTTAAGGACGTTTCGGTCCCACATTAGTTTAAGGACGTTTCGGTCCACGAGTTTAAGGACCCCGCAGTCCGTATTCATGTGTGGTCGTTGGGACCCGTCACCTCTCTGACGTCGTTGAGGAATTACAACGATAGGTGTCAGAGGAGTTCGGAGATGTACCCTCGAACCGGATGTAAATTGATTTAAGAGAGCAACTGTGCTCAGTCAATTTAGTTTGAGGACTAACGGCCGTGATTGGGCTAAGTCCAGTTTCAACATTTTTTGTCTTTGGCCTGTGCTAGGGCTTTACCCCTTTTTAGTAATGCACTGCATTATTTTCTATTTTTGGTTGGGCTCTGCCCATAAAGGATGCAGAGCATTAATTTATTTTGGGCTCTGCTCATTTTTGAATGATGCAGAGCATCAATTTTACTTGGGCTCTGCCCTTTTATAAAAGATGCAGAGCATCAATTTTACCTGGGCTCTGCCCATTTATTGCTTTGCAATTTAATTAGGCCTACTAAGTCTTTTTGATTTGGGTCTGGCCCTTTAGCAAAATAAATGCATTGCGTTTGTCAGGCGCTTTGCGCGAATCACTGAGCGCAAGCGCTTGTGGTGTTGACACGTGTCACGCAAGCGCAGTGCGCTGCGCCAATGCCCTGCTCTTGCGCTGCTGACACGTGGCGCGCTCTGGTGAGTTGCGCAAATTCCAGAGAGCAAGGCTCTATTTCAAAAGCGCATAGCGCAAATGGTTCAGATGCTGATACGTGGCGCTCTCTGGTGGCTTGCGTCAATCCAGAAGCGCAACAGCGCAGTTTGCAAGTGTAAGGCACTATAATTTGAGAATCTTTTTTAGAACCAATGGTTCATGAAAAAGTACAAAGCACTGTTTGATTTCTTGATCTAATTTAGATCAAAGAAAACAAGTTTTTCTTGTTTCTCTTATTTCAAAGAACCAGTGGTTCATAAAAAGTGCAAAGCACTGTTTATTATGTGAAGATCATTGATCTTGTTCTTAGATCAATGATCTATTAGAAGAAATTTCTTCTATCTTATGAAGGTTTTTACCTTTTTCTTGAAATTTCTTCAGAGTTTTCTTTGTTTGAAGTTCTTGATTTCTCACAAATGTTAATGCCTTTGAATTGAGGTCTAGGGTCCTTTTTATAGTTCCCATAAATTAGTTAAATTTGTTAAAGAGATCTTTCTGAGTGATTTGGGGAATTTTCCCCACCGTTGGATTTTTGATCCAAGGGCTTCTGTTTTACAGAAAGCAATCTTCTTGTTTTAACAAGAACGGAAAGATTTCTTTAAAATCTTAATTCTGTTTGGCGCAAATGCCCCAGCGTGTGACACGTGTCAAGCAGCGCGGAGCGCAGCGCAACTGCGCTAGCGAATCTGCGCTGACACGTGTCGCGCAGTGCAAAGCGCAGCGCCACTGCGCTAGCGCATCTGCGCTGACACGTGTCGCGCAGCGCAGCGCTTGCGCAACTGAAGTGTTTCTTCCTTTAATTTTGCTTTAAATAGAGCTTTGCTCTGATTGGGCGCGCTGCCTTGGGCGCTGCGCTCTCTGCACTGGCGTGCCTGATTTTGACACGTGGCGCCCTGCGTGCAACACAGAGGATCTGAAGCATTGCTTCAGTTATTAAAGTTTAAATTTTCAAAGTAGAGTTTTGCTCTGATTGGGGGAAGGTGAAGTGTTGCTTCGTCTCCCGCTTTGGAATTTGAGCAGAGCTTTGCTCTGATTGGGGTAAACAAATGCCCCCCCACCGCTGTGCTCGCGTAGCCCCAAAAGCGAGCGCAACGGTGGCAGAACTCCAACTGTTGCGGTAACTTTTGGAAGTTGAAAGGGCATTTGATGCCTATATATAGGACCTTTGGTCCTTCATAGATGATTATCATCTTTAAGATTTTTACTTTCAAAAACTTCAGAGCTTTGCTCTTGCCTTCAAGAACTCTCTGAGTTAGATTTTCTTTAAAAGAAACTTTTTAGGTAAGAATTAATCTTGAATTAAATCAATTTTAATTAATAGAGCTTTGCTCTCATAGATCTTTGATCTACAAAAAAAGTCTTTGGGGTTTCACCAAATAGAGCCTTGTTCTCAAGAATCTGTTTCAGGGTTTCTTAACCCCTGAACAGAACTTTGCATATTTGGTAAAACATAGATCTCTTTGATCTTAGAAAAGATGATGGACTCTTAAGAGTTTAAATATGGATAATGAAAATTGAAAATGGAGTTTTGTATTTAATGGATTATATCATCTTTTAATAGTAAGGATCTCAGAGTTCTCAGTGGATTTCTTTAAATCCCCCTTATTAGGACTTTGACAGTCACTCCTGGTTTGCAGAGCATTGCTCTCGAGGAGTCTTAACCCTCTGTGTATTTTTTTAATTATTTTTTAATTATTTTATATATATTTATTATTATTATTATTATTATTATTATTATTTTATCGCTAATCTCCCTGTGATGTTTCCTCCAGGCATTTTGGCGGTGTGTCTATACAGTTTGCACGAGTTCATCACCTACGAGGATATCCGCGCACAGGGCCGTCATCAAAACCAAGAGTTCACAGATGCCCAGTGTGCGGCGGTCATGGGTCGTCTGAACGCACGTGTTGGTTGGCTGCTCCCCCGCTGCTCTGCTCTCTTGAAAGTCGTATTGGGAGCAATTTGGAGGGCGCTCCCGGGGTTTCATGAGGCCCTACCGCTCAATGCGTTGGATGATGCTGAAAACAAGGTGGATTCAGTGTACCTGTCGGGGCTGATCTCGAAGAAGCGGCGGGATAGTCTCATCGACATCCTGCATCAAATTTTCCAGCAGACGACGATAGTCGCTGCTTATCGAAGGCTGGGGGGCTTGCCGAGGATCTTGACACACAGGAACGCGAGAGGCTGCGCACAAGACTAATCAGAAAGGCCAGAAGAACTCTGGATGGCCTTACTTTTGACTTCCTCAACCCGTGCCCTGGATCTGAGGTTATTCCATTGTAATAATATTTCTCGTTTATTGCTTTATGATTGTAAGAATTTTTGGCGAGATTAATGGAATTTTTTTTATCCCAGCTTGTCTTTATTTTTTGTTCTGAGTCTTTCGCCTATGCATGAATGAGTGTGTCTCGAACGCTTGATCAAATGTAAATCGCATGCTCTTTCTGTCACTTTCTTCTTTCTCAGCATGCTGTCTTGATAAGCATAATTGGCAGCTAATAGAGTAAGCATCTTGATTTCTTCACGGGATAGCGATGGCTTAGGCCGCAGGTTCAGATCTGCCGCATAAGACTTTTCAACTCTATGAGCCGTGAGGGTCTCATAGGGACTTTTCTCCCTACGGATCGAGAGGATCTCGTAGGTGGGTTTTCTCCTTAGGAATCGTGAGGATTCCTAAGCGCGTTTTCTCTTATAAGTCGTAAGGATCTTATAAGAGAATTTTTCCCTCTTACGAGTCGAGAGGACCCGTAAGCGGTTGTTTCCCTCCTTGTCGAAATTCGACTTTGGAGAGTGAGACCCGTGAATAGTATGCAAGAGACCGTTTTAGACCGACTTGCAGGGTCCCATTGTTCAGGAAACAAGTTTCTTTTGTGCCCACTGCCTAAGGCTTTATCTCACGAGTCGAGCCGCCTCGAGAAGTTCTCGCAAAGACATCAATTTCTTCACAAGTCGAGACAAATCGAGCATTTCTCGCAAGAACATCCCAACGTCACAGTTAACCCCCGCTCTTTACGACAGAAGTCCGTTAGGGTCTGTGGTACTTAGGGTTTTGGCCGTCGTACCGTCGCATAAGCTGATATATTACTCGATAGGCAATCGTGCTGTTCGAGTAGCCCTGCGACTGCCGTGTCTCTGATCCCTTTGGGGGCTGGACAAGACGTCTTCAAGCAATCTTCTTAGGCAGTTTGACCGTCGGAAGAGCAAGCGTTAGGAATTTGCCATGCCGCTTTTTACTTGAGGTTAGGCCCATTTTGGAGAGCCCCGACCACTCCGCGCTGGTGTGGGATGATCTCTGATAGTCTTTCAGGTTTTATGTGAGTTGCCGTCAAGACCCTGAAGCTAGGAATTTGTCCTTTGCTTCGTTTGTTGGTATTGCGTCTGCTGTATCGAGACGAATGTTGCGATTGTCTCTAGGTTGCTGGTGAACCGTCGAGGTTTGGAACTAGGGATTTTTCCGTGGCTCCGTTGGTTTGATTGTCGCGTCTGAATCCTTCTGGAGGAAGAACGCTGAGGTGACAACTCGTCTGCTGTATCGAGACGAACGTCGCGGTGGAGCTGGGATTTTGCTGTGGCTCCGTTTGTTTGATTGTCGCGTCTGATCCCTGCTGGAGGAAGAACGCGGAGGTGACAACTCGTCTGCTGTATCGAGACGAACGTCGAGGTGGAGCTGGGATTTTGCCGTGGCTCCGTTTGTTTGATTGTCGCGTCTGATCCCTGCTGGAGGAAGAACGCGGAGGTGACAACTCGTCTGCTGTATCGAGACAATGTTGAGGTGGAGCCGGGATTTTGCCATGGCTCCGTTTGTTTAAACCGTAAGGACTTTTGTTGACGTTGCATCTGCATTCCGCTGGACTGCGAAGGAATGCCGTTGTTAACATCTCGTCTGCTGTATCGAGGCGAATGCTGAGGTGGAGCTAGGATTTTGCCGTCGCTCCGCTTTGTTTCGACCGTAAGAACTTTTGTTGACGTTGCATCTGCTTTCTGCTGGACTGCGAAGGAACGCCGTCGTTGGTCTCCAGGCTGTAGATGTGGCCATTGAGATTTAGAACTAGGGATTTTGCCATGGTTCCGTTTCGTTGCGACTCTGAGGTCGATTGTTGACGTCACGTCTGCATCTGGTTGGAGTGCGGAGAAACGCCGTTGGTGATCTCCAAGTTGTCGATGTTGACGTCGAGACCCTAAAGCTAGGGATCTTCCTTTGCTTCATTTGTTGACATTGTGTCTGCAATATTGTGGCAAATGTCGAGATTGTCTCTAGGTTGTCTATGAACCATCGAGATTTGGCTTCGCTTTCCGGTGGAGTCTGTTGGGAAGATATGGTTCCTTCTTTGTTTGTGCCCCTGGATTGTATACAGGGATCGATGTGATCTCACCTGTAGGGCAAAAAGTTTCATCATATTTTTTTATTGTTTTATTTCCGCGATGCTCTATCATTTCAGCTTTTATATCGCGAAAGTCGCGATTGCCCAATCATTTCGGCTATTTTTCGCGGTGCTCAATCATTTCGGCCTTTTTTTTTACTCGCTGCTTTTTATTGCGAGTTGCCCAATCATTTCGGCTGTTTATTTTATATTAACTTGCAGTTTTTTTTTATTGCGAGTTGCCCCATCATTTCGGCCGTTTATTTTATATTTACTCGCTGTTTTTTTTATTATTTATTGCGAGTGTGGAACTTGGAATCTGATGCCAATCTTAGCATCAGCATCGCTACGACTGGAATATTGCCGGGAGCGAATCGTCATTTGCCATGAAAGGACTTGGAATTTGATACCGATTTAGGCATCAGCATCGCTACAACTGGGATATTGCCAGGAGCGAATCATCATTTGCCTCTGTCAATGTTGAACAAAGGTGGCTTAGTAAACATGGTTAAGATCCTGTTGACTAAGGCTTTTGACTTCATGAGCCGTAAGGGTCCCACAAAGGTATTTCTCCCTACAAGTCATGAGGATCTCGTAGGTGTGTTTTCTCCTTAGGAATCGTGAGGATTCCTAAGTGTATATTCCCCTGTAAGTCGTAAGGATCTTACAAAAGGATTTTCTCCTTATAAGTCGAGAGGACTTACAAGGGTTGTTCACCATATGAACATATCCTTAGTCACGGGTGGGACTTGGTTAGGGAAATGTTTATTCGCGCCCGTGGATTGTATACAAGGGTCAGTATTGAGCGGCTTGTAGGGCAGAAGTGGAAGTTTGTGGGAGTTGCTTAAGAACAGGTTCAGGTCTTTGTAGTTTATGACTTTCAAATCTTATGAGCCGTGAGGGTCCCATAAGAGAGTTCTCCTTACGAGTCGTGAGGATCCCGCAAGTGTATTTTCTCCTTAGGAATCGTGAGGATACCTAAGTGTGTTGCTCCCTTGTGAGTCGTAAGGATCTCACGCGGGTGATTTCTCCTTACAGGGTCGAGAGGATCCTGTAGGTGTCCTTTAACGAGGTGGCGCCCTTTTGGGTTTTCACAAACACTCACCGGTAGCCCTGCTGTTTTTACTCACGGAGCCATTTCAGGTTTTCATCCGTGCCCATTTCGCTTATGGACATACCGTTTTTTTTTGTCTTTTTGTTTTTGTTTTTTTTGTTTTTTTTAACGAGGTCGCGCCCTTTCGGGTTTTCATGAACACTCGCCGGTAGCCCTGCTGTTTTTACTCACGGAGCCCTTTCGGATTTTCATCCGTGCCCATTTCGCTTATGGACATACCGTTTTTTTTAAAGAGGTCGCGCCCTTTCGGGTTTTCACGAACACTCGCCGGTAGCCCTGCTGTTTTTACTCATGGAGCCCTTTCGGGTTTTCATCCGTGCCCATTTCGCTTATGGACATACCGTTTTTTTTCCTTCTTCTTCTTTCAATTAATTTTTTTTTGTCAGCCTGAGGATATTGCTGTAGTAGTTTAAAGACGTTTCGGTCGTTTGCAAGTTTTAGGATATTGCGGTCCATCGCTAGTTTAAGGACGTATCGGTCCGTCATCAGTTTAAGGACGTTTCGGTCCGTCATTAGTTTAAGGACGTTTCGGTCCGCCGTTAGTTTAAGGACGTTGCGGTCCGCCGTCGCCGTGTTCGAGGCGAATCTCTAGTTTACTGACTTTTCGGTCCATGTGGCTTTCTCTATGATTGAGCATGATGCCTCCGTCGTGTCCACCTTTCTCAGAGCATGTGGTTGTGGCGGGCTCACTTTCCAGTTTTCGGAGATGACGAACTTGCCCTGTTGGTATTGGTCTTCAACCCAGTTTTTGAAGACGTAGCAACCCTCAATCAGGTGACCTACCGTTTGGTGGTAAGGGCAATAATTGAGATCGTTAATATCGCCTGGACGCAACGGACGTTTTGGATTTGGCAGATTGATGAGTCTGTCGCGCACTGCCAGCTCGAACAGTCTCATTGTTTTATCTTGAGGAAACGAGTAAGGACGTTTCAACTTTTCATGGAGGGGTTGCCGCTTGTTGTTTCGGCAAACAACCGGTCTAGGGTCACTCGATTGCTGTTGAGTATTGGCTACGAGGGCTGTTCTTCCCTTCCCTTTATCCTTTTTGCTCGATCCTTTGTTTACGGGGCCGAGATTTTTTTTCAGTAGCGTGCGATTGCACGGCTGAACGTTCTCGCAACTCCTCAATTCTTTCATTTTTGAAATGGATTCCTTGAGGAGAGGGTTGAGGGCAGCTTCTTCGTCAGAGTCGCTTCCAAAGGTGATAATTTGCGATCCCTTGGAGTCGGCTATATGACAATCGTCGGCGGCTCTTTTGCGCTCATCTATCACATTTTTCTGATGTCTACGAGCTTCACACTTTGTCTTTTTGAAGTGTTGCTTTTGGACGACGTATCCTTGCCACCAACACTTAAAGGAGTCGCAGTCTTCGGTAGGATGTATGATCTTCTGATGATATAAGCAGAAGTTATGTCACGCCCCGCTTCCCAGAGTACGCTAGATTGGGCACGTGACATAGCCAACCATGCTACCTGTGGGTAGGAAGTATCCATCCACAGTCACATTAAGGCTGTAGAGATATCAAGAACAAGATAAAAACTATCTAAAACATGTCCATAATCCAGAATAACATGAGTCAATAATAAATAAATGCGGAAGCAAATGATCCAATACAAATAACTGAAAAGTATGTCCCATAATGCGGGCTCACATCAGGAAATGAGTGCAGGAAATAAAACTAACTACTACTGAACTCACAGCTCAGCCTGCTGGCTGAAGTACTCCTGCTCGGGCTGCGACAGCGGTACAGAATCTGGGCCATGCAAAACCCAGACGTCAGCGCGTCATGTCAACCAGTAATATAATATGAACAATGTAACAGGCAATGCATAATAACATGAATAAAGCAATAATGTGAAACAAGCAGTGCAGGGTAGTGTGCAGTGGGTAACTAAACTGATCTATCAGGTTTTCTATTCTAAAGTCTTTGAAATCAATTGATGAATCGTCGATGTAACTCAATAGTATCCCGTACATACCCGGGACCACGGCCACAATATTCTCGGCTGCAGCCGAGACATGCCGCTAGGCACAAAACAGGAATGTATACGCTCGATAGTATCCCGTACATACCCGGGATCACGGCCACAATATTCTCGGCCGAAACCGAGACATGCCGCTAGGCACAAAACAAGAATGTGTACACCCAGAACAGGTAGTGAACTGTCGAGTTACAAGTCAGGTTTCACCATGATTTCCCCATACCCCCAAGTTATATGTGTATGTCAAGTCAGGTATTCCGAAAATCAAGAAACTAATGCCAACACAGGATCAGGTAAACAGGTTTGTCTGGATAGACAACAGGAACGGTCCATGAGGACTACATGTCAGGTTTGTTGGCATTAGACACAGGATCAGGTAACGGGTCAGGTCATGGTACATCAGGTCAAGTCAAGCAGTATACGGTACCATATCGGGTCAATCAATATGCATGTAACAAGACAGGTCAAGAACAAGAGATAACATAGGTGTACTCACAATCAGTTATATAATCAAGCATGGGTATCAACATCATGATATAAGCAATAGGCAGATTTACACAATTTGTAATACAGTTATCAGTTGTGTCACAGATATGATTTCAACATTATAAGAATGTCGTAAGACAATTTATAGCCATTTAATCATGTTAACAAGTTTAAGACTTCATGGATGCAATGGTATATATTTCTCTAAGTTCTAAGTTTGAAAGATAAAATGTTATATAACAATATTGACATAACATGGGAAATTATAATACTAAAGTTAAATAGCCGGTTTAGGGTGTCATTAATGAATATGTAAATATTGTATAGCATGTAGCAAGGGGTACTTGCCTCGACGGGTCGCGAACCGGGAAAAAAGGAACGTAACGTCGGCGGGGAAACACGCGACGGACGCACGGTTCACGGATTGAACCCAAACAACGAACCAAGGAACCACACGGTTCAGAGTACTCTGCTGGATTGTCGGGATACGTCGCCGGCACGGCCGGATTCCGGCGAGCACAAAAACAGTGAATAGGGTTTCGAACGGGTGTAGATCTTGGAAAGAAGGAAATGACCAGAGAAGAAGAAGATGGGGGAATACTCACTGGTCCAGAGGGCACTAGCAACGTCGGCGAGATCGACGGCGGCGAGAACGGCGTCTCCGGCGATCTGCAGAAAGATCCAGCCGCAGGTTTCAGTTTTGAAATGAAGAAGGGGAGAAGGAGAGGAGGAGAGAAGGGAAACACTTACAGAGGCGATCACTGGGGGTCTGGTGATCGTCGGCGACGACCAGGGCGGCGCAGGTGGTCGCGGGTGACGTCTCAGGCGACTGCAGGGAAGACTGCAGGTGGTCGCTGTCGTGCAGGGTGCGCGGGGGGAGAAGATAAGTGTTGAGGTTGAGAGGAGGAGGCGGAGGCGAGGGTGACGGTGACGCTGGCGCCGGCGTCGGGGCTGCGGCGGCGACGGTGAAGGTGGCTAGGGTTGAGGCTCGTGATGGGTTTTCTCGCGATGGTACAGTTCTCGCGTTTTGAAAGAAATGAAGGAAAGGGAAATATATATATATATATAGGGGAGAGAGAGAGAGTTAGAGAGAGAGAGAGAGAGATAGAGAAAGAGAGAGACAGAGACGGGATAGAGAGAGAGATGGAGAAAGTGGGGCCCAGGGGGATTAGGAATCTCGTGATCGGCTGAGGTGTTAAGGAAAAATATTAGAAGATTTCATTTAAAGATTTCTCAACAGTGAAGATATGTATATATATTCAGAATATATACTGTTTATAGATTATTAAATTTTGGGATTTTGGCGCTAAATACAACATTTCCAAATCGCGCCCGGATTGGGTCCAAAAATTCGAAATTTAAATAATAGGATTTTAAGCGGGTTCCAAATTTTAAAATTAAGTGTTTTATGATTAAAAAGCATAACCCCAAGACGGACACCTGTACGGGCGCGTAGCCGTCCAAACTCGCCTGTTTCACCGAACGGGACGAGAACTCAAAGCACGGACGCTACCACAAGGCTAGGGGTATCGAGTAGGCCAAGATGGATATTTTTAATTTCATTTTAGATACTAAAATTTGTTATGTGCAGAAATGACCTTGCCGGGTAAAATTTACCGTAAGCGACAAACAGACAGGCTAAATGAAATGAGTATCACATTAATGCTCAAACAGTAACAGAAAATAGTAGTATTAGGCTCGGGTGTTACAAGTTAGGATGCATCTCGACTCCACCAAGAGTATTTTCTTCAGAGGGTGGTGGCTTCATTCCCACTGATAGGGCTTTGGCGAACCTTTTTCTCGTCTTGAATTTGTTTTTATTCACAGCGGATGACTTTTGATTTGACGGAACTGCCTCAACTCTTTGGTCTAATAGTGGGTGTTTGGCTCCTTCCAGTATGGCCATCCCATGCTCTTGATTGGCTTTAACTTTCAGACGAATCTCATTCAGGAAGGCATCGATCAACTCGTCTGACGGCTGCGGAATTTCTGGTTCAGGGTTCGCCCTCGGTTTCTCGGCGCAAGGAGCATCTTTATCATCCACCAATAAGTGAGAGATCACATGACAAGTCATTATGCAGTCTTTGGATTCTCCTAATGAGTCTTCTCCATCGTTTTCGTCCTCGACAAAAGAACAAGTTGCCCCTGGCGTGTCCATCTTCTTTGGAGAGTGCGGCTGTGGTGGGTTCACCTTCCAGCTTTCAGACAGCGTGAACTTGCCTTGTAGGTACTGATCCTCGATCCATCCCTTAAAGACGAAACAATTCTCGATCGGGTGACTTACCGTTTGGTGGTAAGGGCAATAATTGGGATTATTAAGATCGCCTGGCTGCGACAGACGCTTTGGACTCGGCAGATTGATGAGTCTGTTGCGCACTGCCAGCTCGAACAGTCTTCTCGTTTTATTCTGAGGAAATGAGTAAGGACGTCCTAGTCTCTCCTCGAGGGATGGACGTGGACGCACGCTATTTTGGCGAACGACCGGCTTTGAGTTGCTCGGCTGTTGTTGAGCATTGGCGATGATGATCGCTTTCCTTTTTCCTTTCTCATTTCGAGAATCTGGTTTTGGAGGAGAAGGTCCATGGCCCATCTAGTCCATTTGGGCTAACTTGTCGATCAAGGCCTGGAAGGTGGTCGGCCTGAAGAACATCATGAATTGCGAGATGGTCGCTTGCAGATCAAGGGTACCTACAAACATGCCTACTGCAGGAGCCTCTTCTATGCGTTGTTCGCATTTCGACCATAGGTTCCGCCATCGTGTTGCGTATTGGACCCACGTTTCGCCGGGCCTTATCCTGGCATTTATCAGTGCTGTTATCGGGGTGCGTTCACTAGCACTCGCGAATCTTTGTGTAAATAGTAGTTCCATCTCCGCAAATGTTTTGACAGAGTCGTTAGGTAGCTCCGAATATCATTCAAAGGCTGTTTCCGCTAAGCTGCCGACGAATTGGCGAAGCAAAAATTTGTCATCGCCTCCAGTATTGCCGCATAAGGCCCTGAATTGAGCGACATGCTGATGCGGATTCCCTGTCCCTTTATATACATGGAACTTAGGGATCGTATATCCCGGCGGGTAACTGATTTAGTCATACCAGCCCGGGTACGGTCGCCCCGTTTTTATGACCTGACCGGCTGCTTCAGTCGCCTGATGAACCCGGATCTTCTGAGCTATATATTCGTCCAGGTCAGCCTTGGAGATTGCTTCCTCCTTGGCTGTTGACAGAGCCAGTGGAGGATTTGACGTTTCTCCCCTATCGTCTTCAAGGACGATCGGGGGATCTTCGGCTAGAGGATCTTGTTGGATCATCATCCCCACCATGTCTTGGAACGGGAGGGCCATATGCTTTATGTTGGCCGCTTATTCAGCAGCCTCTTTATCCTTCTTCTCCAATATCCGACGAAGGAAGTCAGCGTCAGTTTCTTGTTCCTGACGTTCATCCGAGTAGGTTTCAGGGCTTTCTTTTGGCCCAGTGAGTGCGGCCATCACGTTCATCATCTCCTGGAGCTTTTGCTGTTGCTCCTGAGCTTTGGTCACTGACCGTGTAAGCGGTCTATGACCTGTGGAAGCACGGCTGTCCTCCTTTCCCGACGCCATGTATACTGTATGAACTATTATGCCCCCGGACTTAAGGCGTTTAGGTTCACTACCTTTAATATTCGCCATAGGTGTAGGGACTTTTTCTGGCCTTCTTCTCTTATGGGCTGTAGAAGTTGAGGGGGCCATTGCTTTGGGCACCCAAGCGGTCGTCGCCTTTCGTTGCTTGATCGGGGGATTTTCTTCTTACCGACCTTTCGACTTTTTGTGTTGGCGAGAGAAATTAGGATCAATCACAGATTCTCGGACTCGTCGCCATGTCTTGTAAATCCTGGAGGACAGCGATTGAGGAGGCTGCTTCGGCTTTTCTGCTTCCATGGTAGTCTCTACTGGTGGAGGAGATCTTTTGAGCACCGCAGTTGGCGAGTTTCTGCGTACCCTGTTCAACAGCTCAAAGTTGTTCCCGGTTGGAACAGCAGCGTTAACTTCCACCGTTGGAGCTGGCGGAGTCATCCCAGAAGGGGAGTTTCCCCCGGTCTTCCTTATCCGGCGCCAGTGGCGTCGTCGGGCGCGACGAGTCATCGGTATTGGTTCAGAGACAGAAACAGCTTCTTCTTGCCCCCTGTTCAAGTGTAGGGCTATTGCCGGCGTCAGCCTATTGAAGACTGATGTCTTTTGAGCAGCAAAAGCAGGAGTGGGAGTTGGGACGGTCAATATTGTAAAGACCGATCTCTTAGCAGGAGAAGCCGCCTTGACGACTTCAGGAGCAGGTTTGGCTACTCTTTTTGGAATAACCTTCTCTGGGACTGCAAGCTTCGTTGTGGGCCCGCAGGAGTTTTGGCCCAGTTTGGAGAAGACTGAGGCACTGGTGTTGGGCGACCCGTTGAGAGGGGCCGCAGTAACTGAAAGTCGATCGAAGACCGACTTCTTAGGAGCTTCTTGTACGGGCACGGGGGTGCTGAAGCTTGTTGGCGGAAGCATAGTTCCGAAAAACAACCCCGTGGTGGCTTGAGTAATCCGCTCCACGGGCATGGTGAACAAAGAGGCCGCTTGGGGCCCGTTGGTTATGCCCCCAGTTGAGGCCGGACGAGAGCTGCAGCTACAGTTGGAGCACTTCGAACAGGTAGAGGCCATCGATGCTTGATTTCTGCGCCAGGCAAAAGACCAAATCTTAGTAACTTAAAATCCGAAGGCAACCATTAACAAACCGCGATTCGTTCGCGAATACGACACACAAAGTGTGGAGTGGAAAGAGGAAAAGGTCCCAACGGGCGTGCCAGAATCTGTTCCCCTCCGAAAAGACGGCGGCGACGTGAGGACGTCTTGCCTGAGATTCGGGGCAGATGCTATATGGTTTTATCCGTCTACCTCTCCGAAGATGCCAAGTTAATTTATGGCACCGTGTATCGGAGGTTTAGACGGATGCGGCCGATGTAGCAGACTTCGTCAGATTCTCCCTCGCTTGAGGGGTTTTTGATTGTGGGGACGCTCTTCCCTGCAGGTACAAGCCCCTGCAGTTAATTACGCTACCGCATCGCGGTAACAACTTTCTCCTTCTCCAGAATTTCACTTCGTGTCGTGTGTGTTTGTTTTGTTTATGGTTGCCCGTGGATTGTATACGAAGACTGAGTAATGTCGTCGCCTGTAGGACGTGGATTAGTCCAAATCCGTATTTACTTAGATTTGGGTTTGGTGTTTTTAGTTTAAGGATACGTTAGCCGTATTGAGGCTAAGATCAACTTAAACGTTCGTTAAGGATACGTTAGTCCTGTTTGAGACTAAGATCAACTTAACGTGGTGATCCATTTATTATATGGCCGTCAGGACTCGTCACCTCTCTGACGTCGTTGAAGAATTACAACGATATGTGTCAGAGGAGTTCAAAGATGTACCCTTGAACCAAAGTCGATTTGGAGTTTTATAGTCCATTTGAATGTTTAAGGATACGTTAGCCGTGTTTAGGGCTAAGATCAACTTAAACGAAACCGTTTAGATCCGGCAAAAGAGTATTTGGAGGCTCTATTGCTCCAGTTTAGGGACGTGGTGGTCCATCGCCAGTTTAAGGACGTGGTGGTCCATCATTAGTTTAAGGACGTTTCGGTCCATATTCCAGTTTAGGGACGTGGTGGTCCGTAATTAGTTTAAGGACGTTTCGGTCCGATATTAGTTTAAGGACGTTTCGGTCCAACATTAGTTTAAGGATGTTTCGGTCCACGAGTTTAAGGACCCCGCAGTCCGTATTCATGTGTGGTCGTTGGGACCCGTCACCTCTCTGACGTCGTTGAGGAATTACAACGATAGATGTCAGAGGAGTTCGGAGATGTACCCTCGAACCGGATGTAAATTGATTTAAGAGAGCAGCTGTGCTCAGTCAATTTAGTTTGAGGACTTACGGCCGTGATTGGGCTAAGTCCAGTTTCAAAATTTTTTGTCTTTGGCCTGTGCTAGGGCTTTACCCCGTTTTAGTAATGCACTGCATTATTTTCTATTTTTGGTTGGGCTCTGCCCATAAAGGATGCAGAGCATTAATTTATTTTGGGCTTTGCTCATTTATGAATGATGCAGAGCATCAATTTTACTTGGGCTCTACCCTTTTATAAAAGATGCAGAGCATCAATTTTACCTGGGCTCTGCCCATTTATTGCTTTGCAATTTAATTAGGCCTACTAAGTCTTTTTGATTTGGGCCTGGCCCTTTAGCAAAAGTAATGCATTGCGTTTGTCAGGCGCTTTGCGCCAATCACTGAGCGCAAGCGCTTGTGGTGTTGACACGTGTCACGCAAGCGCAGTGCGCTGCGCCAATGCGCTGCGCTTGCGCTGCTGACACGTGGCGCGCTCTGGTGAGTTGCGCCAATTCTAGAGAGCAAGGCTTTATTTCAAAAGCGCATAGCGCAAATGGTTCAGATGCTGACATGTGGCGCTCTCTGGTGGCTTGCGCCAATCCAGGAGCGCAACAGCGCAGTTTGCAAGTGCAAGGCACTATAATTTGAGAATCTTTTTTAGAACCAATGGTTAATGAAAAAGTGCAAAGCACTGTTTGATTTCTTGATCTAATTTAGATCAAAGAAAACAAGTTTTTCTTGTTTCTCTTATTTCAAAGAACCAGTGGTTCATAAAAAGTGCAAAGCACTGTTTATTATGTGAAGATCATTGATCTTGTTCTTAGATCAATGATCTATTAGAAGAAATTTCTTCTATCTTATGAAGTTTTTACCTTTTTCTTGAAATTTGTTCAGAGTTTTATCTGTTTGAAGTTCTTGATTTCTCACAAATGTTAATTCCTTTGAATTGAGGTCTAGGGTCCTTTTTATAGTGCCCATAAATTTGTTAAATTTGTTAAAGAGATCTTTCTGAGTGATTTGGGGAATTTTCCCCACCGTTGGATCTTTGATCCAAGGGCTTCTGTTTTACAGAAGGCAATCTTCTTGTTTTAACAAGAACAGAAAGATTTCTTTAAAATCTTAATTCTGTTTGGCGCAAATTCCCCAGCGTGTGACACGTGTCAAGCAGCGCGGAGCGCAGCGCAACTGCGCTGGCGCATCTTCGCTGACACGTGTCAAGCAGCGCGGAGCGCAGCGCAACTGCGCTGGCGCATCTGCACTAACACGTGTCGTGCAGCGCAGTGCTTCCACAACTGAAGCATTGCTTCCTTTAATTTTGCTTTAAATAGAGCTTTGCTCTGATTGGGCGCGCTGCCTTGGGCGCTGCGCTCTCTGCGCTGGCGTGCCAGGTTTTGACACGTGGCGTCCTGCGTGCAGCGCAGAGAATCTGAAGCGTTGCTTCAGTTATTAAAGTTTAAATTTTCAAAGTAGAGCTTTGCTCTGATTGGGGGAAGGTGAAGTGTTGCTTCGTCTCCCGCTTTGGAATTTGAGCAGAGCTTTGCTCTGATTGGGGTAAACAGGACCGAATTACAAACATTAGCTAAGCAACGTAAATATTGCCCTGACCTATGATAAGGTCGCATACGTCCTGACTACTCCAACCCCTCCTAACCCAGGCCCTGATTCTTCAGTTGTGGATAAAGAAATCCGCAGGACATGGGATATAAACTGTACAACAGCCAAGTGCCTCGCGCTTGCTTCTATGAACAATGAACATCAGAAGCAGTAAGAGAAGATGGATGTACAATCCATCTTTCTCCGTACATAGGAGTTGTATGGAGAGCAATCTCGCACTCTCCGATACGAGGCATCTCGAAAGTTGTTTCAGATGCGGATGGTTACTGGCACGTCTGTAGGTCGAAGAACTAGAGGACCTGGGTTGGACCATAGAGAACGAACAGTATGTTGATATTGTTCTACAGTCCCTTCCCCCTGCCTTTGCTCAGTTCATTGTAAACTTCAACATGCACAACATGGAGAAGTCACTACCTGAACTTCTCAATATGTTGAAGAATGCAGATAGCACGCTAAAGGTAGAGAAAACTCTCACTCTAATTGCTGGGCCATCTTCCTCTTCCGTCCCGAAAGCCAAGACCAAGGGAAACAAGAAGAAGAATCCCATCAAGCTGAGAGGAGGAGTGAAAAAGGAACCGGGAAAGGACAGGATAGGGGCTGCTGCGACAGGAAGAGGGGAATGCTTCCACTGCCACCAGACTGGGCACTGGAAGAGAAATCGCGTTGGATACCTAGCCGGCCTCAAGAAGAAGAAGCATGCTGATGCTTCCACTTCAGGTGTGTTTGTAACATAAAACTGTTTTTCAATTAACTCTGCTTCCTGGGTATTAGATACCGGGTTAGGATCTCGCATCTGCAATTGTGTGCAGGGGCTGAGAAATAGCAGGTTTTTGAAGAAAGGTGATCAAACTCTCCGAGTTGGGAATGGTTCCTCTGTACATGTTGTAGCAGTAGGAGAGTATCACCTTGGTTTGTCGTCGGGTTGTATATTGATTTTGAACCTATGTTATTTTGTACCTTCGATATTATGTAATATTATATCAATATCGTTGTTGGACAATGAAGGATATAATTTTGTATTACAATCTAATGTTATGAACATTAACCTTAATCAAGAGTTGATTGGGTCTGGTACATTAAATAACGGGATATACGTCCTAAATCAACATACAGTTTTCAATATACAACACATAAACAAAAGGAAGATTTCATACATAAATGAAGCTTTCATTTGGCATTGTAGACTTGGTCATATTAATGAAACAAGACTAACCAAGCTACATAAAGATGGATAGTTAAACCCGTTTGAATATAAATCTTATGCGACTTGCCATACGGAGAGAGAGCTACTGAACTCTTAGGCCTCATACATAGTGATGTATGTGGACCAATGTTTATACATGCGAGAGGTAGTTTTTCGTACTTCATAACTTTTACTGATGATTTCTCGAGATTCGGACACGCGTTCTTGTTGAAACATAAGTCCGAAGCCTTCAAAAAGTTCAAGGAGTGTAAATCTGAAGTAGAAAAACAAACAGGCATGAGTATTAAGAAACTTCGATCGGATCGAGGAGGTGAGTATCTAAGCACAAAGTTTCTAGATTTCCTAAAAGAGAATGGGATTCTTTCTCAGCTCACTCCTCCGTACACACCACAGCACAACGGTGTGTCGGAACGGAGGAATCGTTCCCTATTAGATATGGTACGATCAATGATGAGTGATACTGAGTTACCACTTTCATTATGGGAGCACGCATTGGAGACTGCGATATATCTATTGAATAGGGTTCCGACCAAAACCGTGTCTACTACTCCATATGAGATATGGTATGGGAAGAGTCCATCTCTTAAACGAGTTAGGATATGGTGTTGTCCGGCTTATGTGAAAAAGCATAATCCGGACAAACTCGAGACATGATCGGTTTTGTGTAAATTTGTGAGATATCCAAAACACTCGTATGGATATCTTTTCTACCACAAGGAGGAACAAAGGATGTTTCTCAGTATGCCACATTTTTAGAAAATGAATTTTTTACAAATGATACTGTTGGCAATGCGGTAGAACTGAAAAAAATTCCAGATCCACAAACAAATACCGATGATTTGGTTGAACCTGACGAGCCTCAGCCACTCCGTAGATCTAGTAGGACATCTCGCCCACCTGATAGATACTACGGTTTTCTAATTGATGGTGATAGAGAAGATTGCATCATGGATGATGATGATCCTACTAGTTTTCAGCAAGCTATCATGAGTGGTGACTCAGTGAAGTGGCTGGATGCCATGAGATCCAAAATGGAATCCATGCACACCAACAAAGTATGGATTTTAGAGGTTGCACCTTCTGGAGTAAAACCCATAGGGTGCAAGTGGATCTTTAAGAGAAAGATCGGTGTGGATGGTCAGGTGGAGACCTATAAATCTAGACTGGTAGCAAAAGGATTTCGTCAAAGACCAGGCTTGGACTATGATGAAACCTTTACACCAGTTGCGATGCTCAAATCCATTCGGATCCTGCTTGCTATAGCTGCTCACTATGACTACAAGATCTGGCAGATAGAAATTAAAACGACATTTATAAATGGTGATTTAGAAGAATGCGTTGTTATGGATCGGCCAGAAGGCTTCATTGATAGTGGGAGCAGCGGAAAAGCATGCAGGTTGTTTAAATCCATTTATGGATTAAAGCAGGAATCACGGAGTTGGAACATCTGCTTTGATGATACAATCAAAGAGTTTGGTTTTATCAAAAATGTAGATGAATCATGTATTTATAAAAGGATTGTAGAGAGTACTGTTACATTCCTCGTATTGTACGTGGACGACATTCTCTTGATAGGAAATGATGTTCCTATACTACAATCGGTCAAACTATTCTTATCGCAGAGGTTCTCCATGAAAGACCTGGGTGATGCCTCGTACATTCTGGGAATTAAGATCTATAGAGACAGATCTAACAAATTATTGGGATTGTCCCAATCGAGATACATTGACACCATACTAAAGAAGTTTAGTATGGAAGATTCCAAGCGAGGTAATTTACCCACTTGTCACGGGATCACCCTCTCCAAAGAGATGTCTCCAAAGACTGATGAGGAGAGGGCTCGCATGAGCATTACACCTTACGCTTCGGCGGTAGGATCTATAATGTATGCGATGTTGTATACTCGCCCATATGTAGCTTATGCACTGGGTGCAATAAGCAGGTATCAATCCAATCCAGGGGAGAAACACTGGACTACTGTGAAGAACATTCTAAAGTACTTGAGAAGAACTAAAGAAATGTTCTTGGTGTATGGTAACGGATATCTCCAAATGGAGGGCATTACCGACTCCAGCTTGCAGAGCGACAAGGATGATAGTAAGTCCATCTCAGGGTTTGTATTTACGCTAAATGGAGGGACGGTATGTTGGAAGAGTTCCAAGCAAGATACCGTCGCTGACTCCACGATAGAAGCTGAGTATATTGTTGCTAATGATACCGCAAAAGAGGCAGTCTGGATGAGGAAGTTCATTTCTGAACTTCAGGTGGTTCCATCCATTGCTAATCCAATACCTCTGTATTACGATAACAATGGAGCCATGGCTTTGGCAAAGGAACCGCGGTCCCATCAGAAATCCAGAAATATCTTGAGGCGGTATCACCTCATCAGGGAGATAGTGGATCGCCAGGACATCGAGATACGGAGAGTAGACACAAAAGACAACACAGCAGATCCATTCACCAAGGTCATTCCTCAAGTCCAGTTTGAGAAACTGTTCGATATGTTGGGCATGCGGTACGCCGGCAACTGGTTCTAGTGTAGACAGTCGGTACTTATTGCACCAACTACAGGCCTTAGTGCAAGTGGGAGATTGTTAGATATATATGCCCTAGAGGCCTGTATTGTATAGGATGCTAGGCATGTACATGTACAGAAACAATCTTTGCTCGAAATGATAGTATGCTATCTGGTTTATCTTCATCTTAACGTGTGATGTGTTGTATTTCATATCTTTATATATATTTTGATGAAGCCCTTAGGATTATGCTTGACTGCCAGGATTATGATGTAGATCATACTAGTGGGGCCAGGGCAGTCTATAAGCATATCCTTTAATAGTTCCTAGTCGAGAGTATATCGAGACAGGGCATCGATATTACCAGAGTAGTCTAGTGTGTACGTTTCTTGACCCTGGGGGCGATGGTTGTACACACAACCATTGGTGTTTGACATCAAACATTGTACATAGGTGCTCATTGGAGAATGGGTACACCGAACAGGACTCGCCGAGAACTCCTAGATGGTATATATACCTATTGTCAGATAGCAGTTCTCTGGTGACACTTGTACAGGTTAGTCTGTAGACCCGAGATCGTCATAATGACTTGTGTGATTCCCACTGTATTCTGATTTCCTCCCTACCACGGCTCTACTGAGTCGTGCAAACATGTGGATTTTAGGTACAGTACCGAACCACATGGAGGCAGTGAGCGATACGAGGGGTTTCGTCTCTCCCGGTATAGGGAGTTGATGTCGCGCTATGCTTGATCGGCTACAACAGCAAATCCCTGGCCAGGGTTGTCGAGATATACTGATAAGAGTTATCAGTAGTTTCTCGAACCGATATGGGCCATAAATCAGCATGACTTATAAAGTTACCGGGGTCTGACATTTACCACCCCTAGACTTCACATGCGACGTATCAGACGAAGAGACCGAACTGTACTGTAAGTGTTGCTTACAGGCTCGCTAGGGTTGTGATGAGTTCGCTCGTCGGCCACCTTTTCGTCATGTACCTGGGTAGCCGTTACGCACAGCTAGTGCCGCTGACGTGCTTGTGGTTAAACCTACTGCCAGCGTACTGTCGAGTCTTTAGAGTACCACACAGAGGGTTCCCTGGTACATGAAAAAGATGTAGAGGCCGTAAGCTGTTACGGCAGGGTTTCGATCATGTTCGTGTAATGGTTACAGGAATAATGATCGGAAGGATAATACTGGTTGGTTTTGGTTTAAGCCGGATACCGGTATTATATTATTGGATTATTTGTATTCGTATTTTTCAGAATTCGGATACTGGTATACTTATACGGCATACGATGAGGGGTATTCTTGTAATTGTACAAGAATACTTTCTAGAAGAGGACACCTCATAAATGGTTTTCATTTTGTGAAAATGGAAATTATGAGGTGGAATTTAGAGAGAGTCAAAGCATGGATGAAGGAATGGCTTATATCATTTTATATTCATTTGGAGTTACTATTGAAGCATGGTGCATTATTTTGGAGAAAAATAATACATACTTCAATTATTTTCCTTTAGCCATATCATTTTTCCATGCTTGATTTTTTCATTCATCACTTTCACATTCTCTCTCCTCATTATCTCCTTCCTCCTCCTCTTAGCTTTATCCTTCACATGTGTTGTGAATCAAAATCTCAAGAGACATAATAATCCACTACATGATCTCTACATCATCTAAGTGATCATTTCTAGCACACTTGATCTCTTAGTTAACTCTTGAGAAGAATTTGAAGCTTGTTCCATAGCTCTCGGGTTGATCATCTACGTCTTGAGGTGACCAGAGATTGAGGACATTGAAAGCATCCGAAAGAGCCTAGGAGTTGCACCAAAAAGAAGACCCGAAGGACCGGTTCATTAGGTATAACCCTTTCATAGTAGTTAAGAACTCTAGATAGTGTTTGCTAGTTAAGGTTTAAGCACATGATCTTGGGTTTATGTGGGTGTTGCATGCAAGAAATTTTTCGTTCGCCACTTCCGCCTTCTCACAAGTGTTGTGAGGGTGTGCAACATCCACTAACAAAAAAGTGTAGAATATATATATATAACGAGTAAGAGTATACGATCATGGGTAAATATATACTATAGATCTCTAGATGGTCACTATGCTAACGTTAAGTTCCAAGTGTGAATGTCAATGTAGCCGTAGAAGTATTCACGAGCTCAAGAGTGGGGCCCATGGAGTAAAGAAACACGGGCCCATTTCATATGTTAGTATCGGGGCTCTAGGCTGTGGATGACTCAACCCGACTGATATTCGAGTAAAATAAAAAAAGAGGTTAATACGGGACTCCTGAAGCTCTGTTGGATCCACACAAGAAACTATCCCAAACACCCCATGTATAATATATTATAACTGATTAATATACTTAATTGATTGATTTACATGTCTTGATCGAAACCCTAGATTGCAAAAGGTGTAGATTGTATTCGAGTGAGTCGAGTAATGTGCGAGTCATGACAATTGCAATTTGGATTCGAGTCAAGTTGGTTCGAGTAGATTAAATTCGAGTTCATATTCGAGTTTAGATTCGAGTTAGGTTAGAGTTCGAGTTTGTATTCGAGTTCAAGTTCAAGTTTAGATTTGAGTTTGTGTCTTTTCATGTGAATTGATATAAATTGTTAGAATCTTAGGTTCGGAAGAAATCGGCAACTTCTGCACATGGACGACAGTATTTGTATCTTTTTTAAAGACAATTTCCATTGCTAACTCCGTTAAGTTGTCTAACCTAAATATGCAAGCATTCACTTTCTCCGGCTCCCTGGAGCTCAAGAGAATTGATCCCGCTTAAACCTATATTTATCTAGAGTCCTTAGTATTGTTTGCATATCTCGAGAGGGTTTTATGAAAAATACTTTAATATAGTTTAAAAATAAATCTTGAGGGTGATTTATAATATTTAGGGTTTTCATAAACATGTATTTAAATTGTTGTGGTGTTTTGATGATAAAACCTAGTTTTTTTTGAAAGTTTGTGGTATTTTTATGAAAACTAGTACTTTTGGAAACTTGGTGATATTTTATTTACAATTTTAATCTTTCTTTTAAAAATATAGTTTCTTAATATGCTTTTATTGAAAATACGGATTTCATAATTTTTATATAATTTTCCAAAAATTAGTTTTATTTAGAAAAGTCGCATTTCTTAAAAAAAACGTATTTTTATTCCTTTTGTAATGCCCCAGGCCCCAGTACAGATGGTATTGTCCGCTCTGGTTGAAACCGCACGATTTTGTCCTTTAGAGAGAACCAGATCAGACTAGGGGCCACTTCCCACGAGGTCACTCATCCCAAGACTTCTCTGGCCCGAGCACTTAACCACGGAGTTCTCAAGCTCCTGTAGTGCCGATTCACTTAAAAGGCGCCTCTGTAATTGAGGGTGGAATCATTATATTTATAATGCAGTTCGGTTATCTTTCGGAAAGTGTTACGAAGATTCCCCATTGTTCTACAGTGGGTCCCACAGACTCAAGAGGTGGCCCCCGCCCCCTTGGCATGACAATTGGCATGGCACTTTGTTACGTGTGGAATTTTGTTCCGTGAGTAAGAACGGGTCCCGACATTCTCCCCACCTTTGAACAATGGTTCGTCCTCGAACCACAGACTTACTACCGAGGGACCTGCATGTGCCACCATAAATGTAACGCCCCGGGCCCCAGTACATATGGTATTGTCCTCTCTGGCCGAAACCACACGATTTTCTCCTTTAGAGCGAACCGGATCAGACCAGGGGCCACATCGCAGGAGGTCACCCATCCCAAGACTTCTCTAGCCCGAGCACGTTTAACTATAGAGTTTTCAAGCACATGTAGTTCCGATTCACTTAAAAGGCGCCTCTGTAATTGAGGGTGGAATCATTATATTTATAATGCATTTCGGTCCTCTTACAGAATGTGTTCTGAAAATTCTCCATTATTCTACAGTGGGTCCTACGGACTCAAGAGGTGGCCCCCACGGATTCAAGAGGTAGCCCCACCCCTTTGGCTTGGCAATTGGCGTGGCATTTTGTTCCGTATAGCACTTTGTTCCGTGAGCAAGAACCGGGTCCCGACACCTTTCGAGACCGAATACTCTGTGAGGAGTTCTGTATCTCACTCTACTGTCCCAAGGATATGTGATAATCCGCACCATCTATTAGCGGGTCCCCTGAAGAGGGTTGTAGAGGCATAATTGCCAAGGATTTCGAAATACCGATTTAAAGAAACCCGTTTTGAAACGGTGTGTATTTTAATGAAAAAACTTTTACTTTGAATTACCCATATGCTTATAATACCGTGCTATGAAACCATAGTGTGCGTGTGGGGTAGGTCATTACCCCGTGAAGGTTCTAGGGTTTGGGTATACTAGACATCGAAAAGAGATTACACTAAAGTTCATGGTATTTTAATGAAAAAGTTACTTATATGTTTGTTTCATATGAAATTTTGGTTAAACTAAAAACTAAATGAGGTGAATAAGGTTAGGATTAGTGTAGCATGCTAGTTCGATCTCGTTTGCTTATCACATGACTTACAAATGTTAAAAAGAAAACTATATCGGAGATAACTCCACTTTTTTCGGTTTGTTTTAAAAAATAAGTTTTGAGATAGAAGGAGAGAGGGATGAAGGGACTTACGGTTTTTAGATCGTTAACAAGAACGAGGGGAAGCTTTCGGATGTCGTGGTTTCGTCGGAGATACTCCAGTCGTCGAGTTTGGCTCACTACTCCACTTGAGAGGTTTAACTCCACTTGGTACTTAGAAAGTTTTGAGAGAATTTTTTGCTAGAATTTCAGAAAGGTGAAGAGCTAGGGTATGGAATGGTATTTATAATGAAGAATTAGGATTTGGGAATTAAAATTGTGGATTAAAATGCATTAAAATTGTGTTAACTGGTGAATTGAAGGGCCTCTGTTTGATTGCAGGAAAATCAAATAGTGCATGAGAGTTAAAGGGAGTCGAAGGGGTGTGTATATAAAGCACGGAGGTGATTGGGCTTATCTTGACCATCGGGGCCGGCCAAAATGAGCGAATGGGCGGTCGAATCTTATTGGTTCGTCTCGAGATTCGTGCCACGTGTCAAGTCGGGTGTGTACATCTCATTGCGCCTATTTGATTTTTCTGAAACTTTTCATTTCTCCATGTATTGCACGTGCAACTTTTGGGCTTTCAAAAATTAAAAAAGAATTTTTTAAAAAAATAATTGGGTCTGATAGGAATCGAACGCACAGGCTATGTCACAGCAGTGTAGATGCTTTACCAGTGAGCTACAAGTTGCTTCTTACTTTTATTTAACAAAAATAAATTTTAACTCTTACATAGGATGTAATATTCTTTTTGTACAGTAACAAGAATTTCTGTACAGGAAGTTTAGAGTCGTTACAAAAGAGCTCTTAGGAGGCTTTTTCGTTATGCGGCGTCAAAAATCTATGTACTCCACGATTTTTTTATGATCGGCACCGATCATAATCATTTTTATCATGTAAGATGTGGAGACACCAAATTTCATATGATTCCACCACTTTTTCATTGTTAAATTAGCAATATAAAAAGTTCTATTGTCGGTAAACAGTTAATTTTGCGCCCACTAAATCAACAGTGAAAAAGTGATGGAATCAAATGAAATTTGGTGTATCCACATCTTACATGATAATTATGATAAGTGCCGATCGTCGAAAAAAATCATGGAGGGAGTATTGTTTCGACGCCGTAGGAGGAAATTCCCTCCTGTGACACATTTCCTCCATTACACACACACACACACAAACGGGGGTGATCCATTGCAAACCGATCCACTTTTTTTAAAAACGGGAACTCTCGATCTACGAAATATTTTAATGATCTGATCAGTTCAAGTTGATCACCCTACCCTCCAAGGAATGCGTATGAAAAATCAAAGGATTTGAAAATCTCTAACCTATACATCGGATAAAGTTTATGTTACATTATTGAAAGACGTTTATTTTTTGCACCTCTCGATGCATAGGGTAGAGGTCTTCAAATCTTTTGATTTTTCATACACATATATTTGAGAATATGGTGATCAACTTGAACGGATCAGATCATCGCAAATTGGTCTATGTCTTTTAAAAACGGGAACTCACGATCCGCGGCATATTTTAACGATCCGATCCGTTCAAATTGATCAGCTTACCCTCAAATATATGTGCATGAAAAATCAAAGGATTTTAGTACCTCTAGCTTATACATCCGATGAAATTTATGTTGCATTATCGAAAGACGTTCATCTTTGCACCCATCGATGCATAGGCTAAAAGTTTTCAAATTTTTAATTTTTCATACACATATATTTGAGGGTAGAGTGATCAACTTGAACGGATCAGATTGTTAAAATATGTCATAAATCGAGAGTTCCGATTTTTAGGCTGGAGGTTTTCAAACCCTTTGATTTTTTATGCACATATATTTGAGTGTAGGCTGATCAATTTGAACGGATCGGACTATTAAAATATGTCATAGATCGAGAGATCCCGTTTTTAAAAAACGTGGACTGCTTTGCAAAAGAGCATTCCCATATATATATATATATATATATATATATATATATATATATATATATAATGATCCAGTGAGACACTTTTCTTATGTGAGACAAATGAGACACACTCTACCTTCCGTGAATTTCACCGATCCAGACCGTTCATTGTGATATGCATGTCACGTATACCCTATGTATCAATTTTCATGATATTTCTACACCTCCAGCACATACGATCAAGTGAACGAAAAATGAACGTCTCTTGATAGTTTGAAAAATGATATTATCGACCGTGCGTGATACAGGTATAGGAATCTCATGAAAACTGATACGTAGTGTATGCGTAACATACAAATCATGGTGAATTGTCTGGATCGGTGAAATATACGGGGGTAGGGTGTTATAGAGTGCGTCTCATTTGTCTCACATAAGAAAGCGTCTCACCGGATCATTTTACACACACATGGGTGCCAAAGGAGGAATGTAGAGAGGGCTTTCTTTCATGTTAGCAATACTGATGTATCAAAAATTGATAATTTTGATTTGTATTAAATTTGAAATAAAAAATAAAATGTGAAGATTTTGGAGTTATTTTTTCTATTCATTCATAACAAACACCTCACGATTGAAAGATTTTATGTTCTATTATCGACCTATCTATCTACTATATTAATGCCAAATTAGAGATGTACGGACCACGAGCAAAATAAATACTTCTAATTTTCTACCATGTCAGCAATACTGATGTGGCAAAAATTGTTAATTTTGATTTATATTAAACTTTAAATAAAAAAGCATCTACTATATTAATGCCAAAGGAGGGATGTACAGAGCTCGTGCAAAATAAATCCCTCTAATTTTCTGACATGTGAGCAATGCTGATGTGTCAAAAATAGGTGATTTTGATTTATATTAAACTTGAAATAAAAACTAAAATATAAAGATTTTAGGTTATTACTGCTACTCATTCGTAACAAACTCCCCACTACTGAAATATTTTAGTTCCATTTTCTCTATAACTCTCCTTATTCCCACATTCCCATCTCTCCAACTAATTTTGTAAAAATCGCTTCAAATTTTTGTGACATCAAAATTTACGCACGTGCATCATACGAGTGTGTCCATATTCACACACTTGAGATAATTGTACCTTTGCTATGTGCTGCAAGCCCTACATAGCAACATCAAAAAATCACTGAACCACTGGCCTGCTGTTTCACCAATTTGACACACGCAGATATCTCAATCGCACCTCTGCTTTGAAATTGTAATAATAGGGACTCTAGATCCCAATATTACATGGAATGTACTCATAGTTTTTGGTTTAGCGGGTATTTTCAGAATTTCATATAGATACCCCCAAATGTTTTAAAATAATCACAACCAAGAGGCTTTGATCCTATGATATAATTATTTGCTGGTGAATTAAGACACGCATGTCACAGAAATTAGGTCCAGCAACCAGCGACACACTACCAGAACTTGGGACGGTCTGATCTCGACGGCTGAAATCTGGTCCATATGTTATATCAAGATGTGTGCAATATTTGCTCATATAAAAATATAGCCCTATACAGATGCTCTCCGGTCATTAAAAACGTTATTAATTCGCATTCGGATATGTATAAGCCTCTAATATATAAAACATTTAATTCTGTCACTCCCTATATATGTACTTGAAGCTAATCATCCATCAACCAAAATAAACTTAATTTCATTTTCAAATCATGACAAGCGACAACAATTCCACATTAATTAATTCATATATTTTTGCTTTATTAATATCCATATCCCCAACATGAAAAATCTGTGAACAGTAGAAGATAGAGGAATACAAGTGGATAATCGATTAAAGGTATCTATGCTTATTGCATGCATGCAACAATTGGTCCAAAAATGGGCGAAGAATTTCCCAAAGAAATTGTGGAGGGGAGTTAACCAACAAGGTACTAGCTGGTTTCAATTTATTTTCTGGCAAATTAAGAGTGCTCCATATCTGATTGCGACATATGTATATATTAATTAAAGGATGTGATATTCCTCATTAATTAAGTATTTGAGAAAAGATTTATTTCTTAATTTATCTATATGATTATGATAGGTCAATTCTTCATTTCCATGGACAATATTGATGAAAGTTGGACTTGCTGGCAATTTGGAATTCAAACCTGGTGGATTCATTTATCAATCTTTTTTATCATTTAATTAATGACAATTTGACATACGAACTCATTTCAAATTATTCTTTAAAAATTATTCGGTGTTCGAGATTTTATTGATGCATCAAGATAAGAAAGATGGAATATCATATTGCAATAGTTCGAACATCTTTTGGTTTAACTTCTTAAGCTTAATTTATATCACTTCCTGGCAGAAACATCCAAGGGTATTTCATGCGCTATGCCGATTAAGTTAAAGTGTATTAAGAACTTACAATGAACGTGTGTATTAGATATGAAAACTACAATTATAACTAGAAGAGGAGTGGACGTGTTTGCCGCTCTCACAATTCATTGAATTAAAATATCCAGAAAGACGATAAAAATACTTAAACCTAAAGTGCTTGATGGAGGTCGATTTTCTCCCTTCGATGTCGTCCTCCGTCGATCTTGCGGCCGTCGGTGTCGAACGGTTGAGATTTGAGATAAGAGTTGAGCGTATGGATCTCAATGGGTTGTTGGTTGTCGGTTGTCGTTGACGCCGAACTATCTGCAAGGAAAGTTCCGAGGTGGGAAACCACTGTAGGACCCTCCGACAATCAAGTAAGTACCGAGAAATATTAGGGCAGAGTAGCAGCATCTTGGAATGAGTTCAACATACCTCAGTCGTCTGGAAGAGGGGTTTATATAGCGGTCGCATGGAGCGAGCCGATGCGAGATTCTCGTCATCCGTTACGCACCTGCGTTATGTTCGCGTTGATGGCGGGATACACTCATTAATGACGAGATACATTAGCGTAGAATGCGGGATGTGGAGTGGCGGAGATTTCGTCGTGGTGAGATACACGGAGCCAATATGGGGCTGCTCGGGCTCTGTGCTCCCGGCCAAACAATGACGACGAGAAATCTCAAATACAGGATAGCTCGAAGATGAGCAAGTGAGTTAAGAAGTCTCTGCTCTGTGATAGCTCGGAAACGAGCGAGGGGGCTGAGAAAGCTTAACTCTGTAAAAGTTCGGAGACGAACGAGGAGGCTGAGAAAGCTCGGCTGTAGGATAGCTCGGAGGCAAGTTGTTAACTGGTTGCTAGGCGAATAGTGAATGTACTCAGGGGAGGCCTCCCCAAAGATCGGATGATACCTCGGAGATGAGGTGCCGAGAAATGTCCATTTCGCATGGTACTTCAAAGAGCCGGTTAGTGCACGTGAGAGACTTATTATCCACCACGTGTCTTGATCAGGGGAATCCATTTATGGGTCGGGTCGAGAGTGGTCTGCTCGGTTTTCTCTGTTCGGCTTGGTGTCGAGAATTCTCCATGGTGGTTTGTCTGGAAACGACATGGTGTTCAGTGGTTGTGTCTCCATGATCTCCATGCTCACATGGTGATAATTAAGTGCCCTAATCTTCGAGTGCGTCTTCGGATGATGTCAGCGGATCGCTGATGGGACGGCGTCATTAAGGCGACATCGCTTCGAATGATCAAATTCGCATGAAGGGAAGGCGTCTGATAGTCGGCTGTCGCGTAGCGTCACGTGAATTATTAGGCGCGACGCTTCGTTTGGCGTGAGAAGATCTAGACCGTAGGATAGTCTTCACTGAGGGTATAAATAGGGTGCACAGACCCAGGGATCGTCTTTGTTCACTTGCGCTCCTGTGCCTTTTTATTTGGACTTTTTTTGTTCTTAAGTTTCCAAGTGTTGAAAGACTGAATATTAGCTCGGGAGGAGTCCACCCGCTGTGGATGGGCCGAGCAGGAAGCTACCCAGCCTCTTGGTGATAAAGGCTTAGGATCCACAGTGTTGTTGGGCAAGATGCTACCCGCTGCGGATGAGCCGAGCAGGAAGCTGTCCTGCCGTCTTGTGATGAGGGTTTTAGATCCACTTCTTCGTTGGACAGGAAGCTAGCCACTATGGATGGGCCGAGTAAGAAGTAACCCGCCCGCCTCATGATGAGAGCTTTGGATCCATGTCTTCGTTGGGCAGGAAGCTGCCCATGGTGGATGGGCCGAGAAGGAAGCTACCTGGCTGCTTCGTGATGAGAGCTTCGGATCCATAGCGTTGTTGGGGAGGAAGCTACCCACTGCGGATGGGCCGAGCAGGAAGCTATCTAGGCGCCTCGCGATGAGGGCTTTGGATCCATGTCTTCGTTGGGTAGGAAGCTACCCACTGTGGAAGGGCCGAACAGGAAGCTACCTGGCGGCTTCATGATGAGGGCTTTAGATCCATGGCATTGTTGGGCAGGAAGCTACCCACGGTGGATGGGCCGAGCAGGAAGCTACCCGGCTGCCTCGTGATGAGAGTTTTGGATCCACAGCGATGTTGGGGAGGAAGCTACCCACTGCGGATGGGCCGAGCAGGAAGCTATCCAGGCGCCTCGTGATGAGGGCTTTGGATCCACGTCTTCGTTGGGTAGGAAGCTATCCACTGTGGAAGGGCCGAACAGGAAGCTACCCGGAGGCTTCATGATGAGGGCTTTAGATCCATGGCATTGTTGGGCAGGAAGCTACCCACGGTGGATGGGCCGAGAAGGAAGCTACCTGGTCGCCTCGGGATGAGAGCTTTAGATCCACGTTTTCGTTGGGCAGAAAGCTACCCAATGTAGATGGGTGGAGCAGGAAGCTACCCTGCCGTCTCGTAATGAGAGCTTTAGATCCGTGTCTTCGTTGGGCAGAAAGGTACCCACGGTGGATGGGCCGGGCAGGAAGCTTCCCGGCGGCCTCATGATGAGAGTTTTAGATCCACGTCTTCATCAGGCAGGAAGCTACCCATTGTGGATGGGCTGAGCAAGAAGCTACTCAGTCACCTCGTGATGAGGGCTTTAGATCCACGGCACTGTTGGGTAGGAAGCAACTATTGGTGGATGGGCCGAGCAGGAAGCTACCCGGCGGTCTTGTGATGAGGGATTTAGATCCACAGTGTTGTTGGGCAGGAAGCTACCCGCTGTGGATGGGCCGAGCAGGAAGCTGTCCGATGGCCTCGTGATGAGGGCTTTAGATCCACAGTGTTGTTGGTAGGAAGCTACCCGCTGCAGATGGGCCGAGCAGGAAGTTGCCCGGCGGCCTCGTAATGAGGGCTTTAGATCCACAGTATTGTTGGGCAGGAAGCTACCCTCTGCAGATGGGCCGAGCAGGAAACTGTTGGGTTCCCATCGACGGCAGCAAGATTTTGGGAGGCATCATCCATGCCATTTTAAATTTTTTGCCGTTTCAAGGAACTCTAAACCAGAATCGTTAATTAGAATATAATACGGAAACAAAAGTAAACCTTTTTACTTCTAAGTGAAATAGAAATACAACCTTTGTAGATCGGTCCTTCACTTCTAAAGTTCCTTGTAGTAATCCCTTCGCTGCGATCGTTGAACTCCCGAACTTTTACATGGCTTCACGAGGGAAAAGAGCGATCTTGCTTGAAGTTTTCGAGGCCGAAGATGATTTACGTCGAGGGAATACTAGCTCAAACTTCTACTTCACTAACTAAAGGATTAGTGAAGCTAACACCCTATACTAAAGTGCTAATTTAGCAGAGGATGATGATATAGGAAGTAGGCTCACTTTAGAATTATTATTCTCACTTTTTCAGACTCTAGAATGCTTTTTCTTTTGGAGAAAGAAGATGAAGAAAGAAGAAAAGAATGAGATAATGATCAAGTGAGAGAGTGAACCATGGGTGAGTGTGTATCATATACTAACTCATGTAGAGACATAACCATGGCTAATTAAAATAGTTAGGTTAACAAATATCTAAAGTAAAACAAACCTAGTGGACTTAATCAATGCATCCACAAGCTTCCATAAGCTTCATGCATTTTTCCAATAATCCACTAATTTTGTAATTACTTTAAATATTAAACTCAACATCATAATTAGCATGGTGTAAGTCTCATACACCCATGTATGTTGTATCAACAACCATAATACAAAAATAAAACACAAATTAATATATATCACATATATATTAAGTGTGCACATGTGAGAAAAAATGCTTAAGTGTGCAAATGTTAGTTAAAGTAAATTAGTATATCAAATATACAATTATACACTAAATTATCAAATCAACACTTGATTTAATAATCCAGTTATATCACATATAACCGACTAACATCTAATATATCGACTTATCGAATCAACCCTTGATTCGATAACCCGGTTATATCACATATAACCGACCAATACAAAAAGGCGCGAGAATAGAATATGGTATCACATACACGCATTATTCTCGGTCCCGCACATATCACATATGTGCTCCTATTTCGTTTTGCCTGAGCCAGTAAAACCTCTATGTATGACTCTAAAGACTCGTCAATACGCCGGCAGTAGGTGATGATCACATCAAGCACACAAAAGCCGTCAGCGGTACTAGCTGGACGTAACGGCTACCCGGGTATTGAGCGATCAGAAGATCAGCAAGCAAGCCCGCTCCAACTCCTGCAAAAAGCCTGACAGTAACACTTGCCGTACAGTCCGGTCTCCTCGTCTGATATGTCGAATATTAAGTTTAGGGGTGGTAAACGTCAGACCCCAATAACCGATAAGTCATGCCGATGTGAGGCTCTTAACTGCTCGAGAAACTACTGGTAACACTTACCAGTAAATCTCTAAATCAGCCCTGGCCAGAGACTTCCCTGTTATGGCCAATCGAGCACAGCGCAATATCAACTCCCAATACCGGGAGAGACGAAACCCCTCCTATCGCTCATTGCCTCCATGTGACTCGGGACTGTACCCAAAAACCACCGTTTTGCACGCCCTCTTGGACGTGGTAAGGTGGAAATCAAAGCACAGTGGGAATCACACAAGACTCTATGACGATCTCGGGTCTACAGACTAACCTGTATAAGTGTCACCAGAGAACTGCCATCTGACGTGTGGTATAATACCATCTGGGAGTTCTCGGTGAGTCCGTCCAGTGTACCCAGTCTCCACTGAGCACCCGTATAGCATTTCTGATGTCAAACACCAATGGATGTGGGATCATCCATCGCCCATCTCATGGGTCGAGAAGCGTACACGCTATTCTACTCTGGTATATCGATGCCACGTCTCGATACACCTACGACTAGGGATATTAAAGGATGAACTTATGGACTACCATAGCCTCACTAGTATGATCTGCATCATAGTCCTGGTAGTCAAGTACACATCCTAAGGGCTTTACCAACACGTAACCATAAGACAGTATCAAGAAACTAGTATACATGTTAAGATAAAGAGCAACCAGATAGCATACTATCATATCGAGCAAGAAAGTCCTCTCTATATATGTCCAAGCATCCAATATAATATACATCATATGAACAATACTGGCCTCTAGGGCATACATACAACTAACAATCTCCCACTTGCACTAGTATCGCATACCGAGCATCCCGAAGAGTCTCTCGAACTGTATCTGGGGAATGGCCTTCGTGAGTGGATCTGCTGTGTTGTTCTTCGTGTCAACCCTCCTGACCTCGATCTCCCCGCGATCAACTATCTCCCGGATCAGGTGATACCGCCTCAGAATATGCCTGGATCGTTGATGGGACCTGGGTTCCTTGGCCAAAGCCACCGCTCCATTGTTATCACTATACAAAGGTATTGGATACTCAATGGATGGAACCACTCCAAGTTCAGTTATGAACTTCTTGATCCAGACAGCCTCTTTGGCAGCATCGTTGGCAGCGATGTATTTAGTCTCCATCGTTGAGTCTGCCATGGTTTCCTGCTTGGAACTCTTCCAGCATACCGCCCCTCCATTAAGGGTAAAGACAAATCCCGAGTGCGACTTAGAGTCGTTCTTATCACTCAGAAAGCTTGAATCGGTAAAGGACTCCACTTAGAGTTCTCCGTTACCATACACCAAGAGCATCTCTTTAGTCCTTCGAAAGTACTTGAGAATGCTCTTCACAGCTGTCCAGTGACTCTCTCCAGGATCTGCTTGATACCTACTCACTACACTTAGTGAGTGTGCTACATCGGGTCTAGTAGATAGCATTGCATACATGATAGAGCCTACTGCCGAAGCATAGGGTATCCCTTGCATGCGTGCTCTCTCCAAATCAGTCTTGGGAGACATCTCTTTGGAGAGAGTGAGTCCAGAGATCGTGGGTAAAAACCCACGCTTGGATTCTTCCATACTAAAGCTCTTTAGTATGGTGTCAATGTATCTGGATTGGGACAATCCCAGTATCCGTTTAGATTTATCTCTATAGATCTTAATCCCCAAGATGTAGTAACCCCTAGATCTTTCATTGAGAATCTTTGTGATAAGAAGAGCTTGACCGATTGCAGCACAGGAATGTCATTTCCTATCAAGAGTATGTCGTCCACGTACAATACGAGGAAGACAACCTTACTCTGTGCCACCTTCTTGTATGTACAAGGTTCATCTACGTTTTTGACGAAATCAAACTCTTTGATAACGACATCAAAGCAGATGTTCCAACTCCGCGATACTTGCTTTAATCCATAAATGGATTTAAGCAACTTGCACACCTTCCCGCTGCTCCCACTAGCTATGAAGCCCTCTGGCTGAGTCATGTACACGCTTTCTTCTAAATCACCATTTAGAAAGACGGTCTTAACATCCATTTGCCAGATTTCATAGTCATGATATACAGCGATAGCAAGCATGATCCGGATGGATTTAAGCATAGCCACTGGAGAAAAAGTTTTGTCATAATCGACACCTGGTCGTTGACGAAAACCCTTTGCAATAAGTCTAGCTTTGAAAGTCTCTACTTTCCCATCTACACCAAGTTTTTTCTTGAAGATCCACTTGCTCCCAATGGGTTTTACCCCTTCAGGAGCATCTTCCAAAGTCCATACTTTGTTGGTGTACATGGATTCCATCTCGGACCGCATTGCATCCAGCCATTTCACTGAGTCACCACTCGTGATGGCCTGCTTGAAACTAGTTGGGTCATCATCCTCCATGATGCAATCCTCGCTCCCACCATCCATGAGAAAACCGTAGTATCTCTCAGGTGGATGAGGAACCCTACTAGATCGGCGGAGTGGTTGGGGTTCATCGGGAACTACCGAATCCTCTGGTTCCACCAAATCTTCTGTTGTGGTTTGTATTGCTGGAACCTCTTCCAGTTCCACCTCCTCACCACTAATTTCTTGAAATTCAAGAAATTCCTTTTCTAAAATGGTGGCATTCCGAGAAACAAACACCCTTTGTTCCTCGGTGTGGTAGAGGATATACCCACGTGAATTTTTGGTATATCCTACAGATTTGCATAGAACAGACCGTGCCTCGAGTTTGTCCGGATTTTGTCGTTTGACATAGGCCGGACAACCCAATATCTTAACATACTTAAGGCATGGTCTCTTCCCCTTCCATATCTCATATAGAGTGGTAGGCACAGATTTGGTGGGGACCATATTCAATAGATGTATGGTTGTTTCCAGCGCATACCCCTAGAAGGAAATAGGTAACTCAGGTGTGCTTATCATAGAGCGCACCATATCTAATAAGGTACGGTTCCTCCGTTCCGATACACCGTTGTGCTGTGGTGTATATGGAGGAGTCAGCTGAGAGAGAATCCCATTCTCTTTTAGGAAGTCTAGGAATTCATTACTCAAGTATTCATCTCCTCGATCAGATCGAAAGATTTTAATACTTTTTCCGGTTTGGTTCTCGACTTCTTGTTTATATTCTCTAAATTTCTCAAATGCTTCTGATTTGTGTTTTATCAGGAGCACATATACGAATCTAGAGAGATCGTCAGTAAATGTAATGAAGTACGAAGAACCATTCCTCGCATGTGTAGACATGGGACCGCAAAAATCACTATGTACCAATTCCAAGAGTTCCGTAACTCTTTCTCCGTATCCCGTAAATGGAGTTTTGGTCATCTTGCCTTTGAGACATGACCGGCAAGCGTAATAAGATGAATGTTCGAAAGGATTCAAATATCCATTCTTATGCAACTTAGCTAGCCGTGTCGTATTGATATGACCAAGTCTACAATGCCACAAGAAGGATTCGTTCATTTCTGAACTCTTCCTCTTGTATGTGTTTGTTATGCTTAGAACTGTTGATTGATTTAGAATATAAATGCCATTGCACAACGTGCCTGATCCAACCAACTTTTGATTCAGAAAAATGTTCATAACATTATCCTGTAATACAAAATTATATCCCTTTTTACTCAACACAGAAACCGATATAATGTTGCATATCAGGTTCGGCATGTAATAGCATTCGTTTAGAATCAATGTATTACCAGTTGGTAATACAAGGTGATATTCTCCGACGGTTTTAGCTGCAACAATTGCACCATTTCCAACCCTTATGTCTTTATCACCTTCTCCAAGTTCTCTACCTTTTCTCAGCCCATGTAACTGATTACATATATGGGATCCTGACCCGGTATCTAATACCCAGAACGTAGAGCAAATGGAGAAACAGTTTTCTGTAACGAACACACCCGAAGAAAATTCATCGACATGTACTTTCTTCATTCGAGTGACATGAGAATCCTGGTATTCCCCTATATCCTGTTCAGTCTTATAACTTTTATAAGAAAGAATGGAACCAACGTTCCCCAGCATGGTATAACATGCGGGTTCGGTCAATACATCCATACTATTATCTTGATTAAGGCATGATATGGTCGCTACCTGGAGAGAGAGAGAAGAAAACATTTTAGCGTATACTCTTGCAAGATCAGATTGGTTATTATTTTAACTAATCAGGATGGCTCCCACTGTTTTTATCAAATCTTCCTTCAAACCCTAAAAGGAAAGACTAGCCGGGATTAGTTACACCCTACAATTTTGCCAATTTTTCAGCCAGGCCAGTGTCAGTACTTTGAGGGAGGTTCCCCGCGCTTTTGCACGGACCTAATTAAAATAAACCTCGTTTTCCTAGAGGCATAACCCCGTTGACACCTTTCTAGACACCTACTTGATCGGCTAATTGTCCTGTGTAAAACTCTCCCAGGAGTAACAATTACTCGCAATGGGTATCGGGATCCAACTATCTTATAGAAGGTATGCAATCTCATTGCAAATTTCAACATTTGAAATTCCCGATAATATTTTGCCCCTAGTAACCTATGACCTTGACGAAAGCCAATAAACCATATGCTGCTAGTCAAATTCAATCCGTACATTTCTCGATCGAATTAAACCCACCCGTACGACCCTTGACGAAGGCCAATAAAGTCGTACGACTACCCTAATCCAATCAGTATCATATGCTATAAGCAGATAAGTACTAATTATCTACCGCACACTACGCCTTGATGAAGACCAACAAACGTAGCATGAATACTAACTAGTGCTCATCTGAAATGACAGAGGGCTACGACAGGTTTTTCAGAAAACCTATTGCGTAATGAACTTGATATCGTTGTAGAATCGAGTGAATTTTGAAAAGGAGTGTTTTTGAGGCTTTTACTAGTTTTGCTAAAGAGGTCATTCCTGGTGAAGGGATCTCGGCTCTTTCCTCATCAAATAAGGTGCGGGATATATCATATATATCACTATGCAAAGCAAAACTCCAAAAGCAATCAAAAGACAAACCGAGTGTTGTAGCATTTGCCGGTTTTGCTAAAGAGGTCACTCCCGGTGAAGGGATCTCGGCTCTTTCCTCATCGAATAAGGTGCGGGTTATATCATATATATCACAATGCAAAGCAAAACTGTAACTACCCTTTTTGAAAATTTGATTCTACAACATCTTTTAGGTTTCTTTTCTTTCATTAATCATATTAATGAAGTACCGGCATTTAATTCGCCTAAATATTACAGATAAATACGACGTACACTTATGCCATCCGCATTCGCCTCGATGTCCCGTCATGCACCGTTAGGTTAGGTAACTAACGGCAGAGCGGGACAGGGCTAGCGCGGGTGTAAAACATAAGTAACGTCTATATAATATATCATATATACTATATACAGTATCTATCTCAATATATCAAATGATCACATCACAGATATCGCAACAGAAAAAACATATGAAATAATCAATATACTAGGAGGTCCGTGTTTTAATTTTGAGCCTGTATAAAACACGGATTCCACGGTCGCGATGAATAGCCAAACCCACATCTCTAGACCCCTACGAGAGCGGCAAGCAACCCTACCAATTCTAGAGTTAGGAGACCCGGACTCGACTCCTCGAGTTGGTCTCCTACTGGACTCTAGAACCCTGTTACTTGTGCTCCCCTCCTTGGGTCTATCCTAATGCGGAAAAGTAAATAATATACAACAATGGTGACATCATCCTCAATCCGGAAGTGCCCCAATAAAAGAATATTACATACATTTAATTTTACATGAATGAAAATAAAAACTCCTATCTCATATAAAACCCCCGGCTATTCAAAACACGACGATCCAATATAACATATACAGCAACACATAATATCACATGTCATCAACGTAAGTAAATATGCGTATCCCAATTGTCGTTGACATGTGATGTTCTATGGTGACACTTGTACAGATTAGTCTGTAGAGCCGAGATCGTTATAGAGTCTTGTGTGATTCCCACTGTGCTCTGATACCACTGTTGGGTTCTGATTGGTATGGAATTATGCTTATGCATTTTTGGAATCAAAGAATTAACCACAATCAAGAACGGTGTCGCTTGGTAGCTAGCCAGTTGAATACGGGTCGGTCCACATGGATTACGTATATTTTCTAGTTGTCCCAATAAGTCAATTCCTATTATGGTAGGTTTGATTTTCAATAAAAACTGAAGTTCAGTTTGATTAGGATTAAAACCTTGCTAGGGTTAGGATTAAGTTAGTTTGGAAAGTCAATTATTCTCACCGCTTTCTTTGCCCTAATTAAAAACTTTTAGGTGTTAAGGTAGTAGTTAACAAAGGGGATTAGCATGATCGGGAAGAAACTAGGTTTCTTCCCTTTGGTCCTTGTCCGTCCTTTCTTAACTCTTAGCCCTAACCTCCATGGAAATCATACACAACCGGTCTTTAACTATGGAATCACCGCTACCTCGTGAGATAGGGTGCCGTAGTGAGCGGTGTGTGTATGTATCCATAGAGTCCTATTTTAAAATGTTGAATGGGCAAGAAAGGGGTGAGACATTTTCATCTCTCAAACCTTTCCGAAGCCTAACCCTAACAAGTGAGGAACTATTCACTCATTAGAGAATTAATAAACGAGTTCATTTTTTATGGTTTTTATTTAATAACTACGGCAGATAAAAAAAATGCTGAAAATAACTACGGCAGAGAAATAAAAATTGCTAGAGAAATAACTAGGGCAGAAAAGAAACTTACTTTTTTTTATTGATGCACTCTTTGAACAATTACAAGGAATGAAAATTTTAAACTAGGAATTAAAAAGAGGCATGCTCAAAAGAGACACCCAAAAGAGGCATACCTCAAAAGAGACTGTAGGCTTTCCTATTTATAGATAGGAGAAACCCTAGAGTTATATCTGATCCATACACAAAATGACAAAACTACCCCAACAGCCGAGTCAAAGCACCGTCACTGCCACCGACACGTGCACCACACGTGCACCGACACGTGCACTGCACGGCCGCGGATCTGCGGCCAGAAGCCTTGTTTGGCCGCGGTTCCGCGGCCGTTTGATGGGCTATTGGGCTCATTTCTTTAGGGCTGCTTCATGTTGCATTTTATTTCTTGTTTCTTCACTTGGTTTCTCAGAATATCTTCTATTTTATTCCAAATTTCCACAGTGCATAATGTTGTGGACTTTTACCGTTAGCTTCACTTTGAAATCTTGTATCTTGTGCTGCCCTTGAACTGTCTTGTGCATGGAACTGTTTACTGATCTTCATTTGTTCCTTGAACTGTTAGGAGGCATCTTGCAGATTCATTTATTTGTTGGTCGTAGTCTCACATTTGCAGCGTCTTTTCACCATTTTCACTGCATTTGTTCTAAGAACCTGTAACCTGCAACTATTTAGCAGATATGGATCAAAAGCACCTATTTATTTGTAATATGATTAAGAATGGGGAATATAATAATGCAAAATTCTGATATGAACAAATACCCCCAAACTTATCTTTTGCTCGTCCCGAGCAAAACTAGTTTATTCTCAAAAAAGACTAACCTCACTTTCGCAGGGAAACGCGATTGCACTGAGCTCGTGCAACAAGCCGTTAAACCTCCAGGTGTCCCTAGTAGGAGGAGTGTTGTGTTTTGAGGGTTTTCAGCGGATACTATCCACAAAATCCTATCAATTTGGTCTATTGACTTTCATTCTTCAATTTGATATTCTAGCAAGAAATTCTATTATCTTTAACTTAGAAGTCATCAACCCATATTTTTCACACTTCCTTTTCATTTAACTTAAGAGTATATACGTTTTGCAAGTTTATAAAGCTTTCAGCATCTTCTGAGTTTTCCTTCTAAGGTTCCATCTCAACATAGGAATTTCTATCATCTCCACTGAATGTATAAGCCCTATCTTTCATCCATATCTCTCATCTAGACCCCAATCATATACCCCTACATGTGTGTATGTATCACCCCTATACTTGAAAATTCAATTCAAGCTATCATACTCTTGTCCATTGTCCAAAGTACTTTTAGTTAGTGAATTTTAGATGAAATTGCCCACATATCCTTCATGCGACCGTTAATATTTTTTGAGGTACTAACGACCGATTACAAAATGTGATGGCACATTAAGGCGTAATTCCTCGTCTTGTAATAGCTAAGGCTTTAGCAGTGACTCCCAAACCAGTTGGTCTAAGGCACTAAGTGATAAAGCACTCTCGCTATATATATATATATATATATATATTTTTTTTTTTTTTTTACGCGGCCTTAAGTAATTACAAAACCAGTGTTCGTTTTTTTATATCTCTTTATTCACACTTATAATTTTATTTTCCTCCATACTAAGGATTTTAGACAAGAGTATTTCAAGGTATCCTCTACTATTCCAAGTTTCAAGGTTCGTATTTGTGCAAGTTGTAGGGTATATATTTTCAGAATTTAGATTTAAACTTAGGAATTATTTTTCAGACTTACACTTCAATAAAAATTTCAATACTCTTCCCTTATTTTGACTTAGCCCAAGAAGTGAACTCAAATTTGCATATTTCTAAGTAAACCACAAGGACATATATTTTCTATAGTTAAACTTTAAGACAGATTATTTTTAGGGTTTTTTTAATTTACTAAGTTTAGGATCTAGTCTTTCCCTACTATTCAACCGTCATGTTGAACTTAAGTCAAATATGGCCAAAATTGAACTTTTCAATTTTTATAATTTTTAAAATTTTTCAATTTTTATGGGTTTTAAAATAAGTATGCAAATGCAAAAATATACATATGAATGCGAAGGAAGAAAACTTACCGAGCACACCCTCAAACTTAAACTTGACAGTGTCCTCACTGTCAGGCTACACCAAGAGGGTCAAAATTGTCGACACTCCCCTGTTTATTTTTTATATTTTTATTAAAACTGAAAATTTACAAAAATACCCCAAAATATTTTTTTATATATTTTCAAGTGGTAAACGTACCCCCAATCATACGGTTGGCTAAAAATCATTTTCTTTCTAGAGCCAACATAATCTCCCCCAAACTTGAATTAAACAAAGTTACAAGTCAATGCCAAGGTTTACAAAGGCCGAAAGTCAATACCAACCATTCGAAGAATTTATCAGTGAAACACAATGGTTGGTGGAAGAGTATGTTATCTAGAATCATGAAGAAGTGGGGAAGAGATAAGTGGTGTAATAGAAATGGATTGCATCTCAATTTGAAGAGACGACAAAGTGATTGTGACGATGGATTACTCGCATTTTTGTGATTGTCAAGAAGAAGGGGTGGGGGTTCAATTTCTTTTTGGAGTTGATTCATCTCAACACCCGTGTTTGCTAAAAATGCGAGTTCATCAGCGAAAATTTCCTAAATTTCCTCAAATCTTTTATCGATACTCCGAAGAATAATGTCATCAGAAAGAGTGGGGCGATCTCTAGACTCCATGAAAGATTCATAATCAGCATTAAATGTTGACCCGGACAACTTAATGGAAGAGTCCGTATGTGTATAAGACATAGTTGGGTCAAACAACGTATGAATAGAATTTAGATCGGTATCCTGAAGCTGATCAAATTCGCAGCTGTCGACATCCATTAATTCGACAGAACATGCATGAGCAGAAGGTTCGGAGGGCAGACTTCCTATCTTGTAAATGTTGAACTCACCTGATATCTTCCGGAAGGATAGATTCATAGAGCCGTTACGGCAGTTGATTACAGCATTGGAAGTGGCAAAAAATAGTCGACCGAGAATCACCGGAATTTGGTTCCATAAGTTAGCCACAGGCTGTGTGTCCATAACAATGAAATCAACAGGGAATATGAAGTCCCCTACTTTAATCAACACATCCTCTAACTCACCTCTAGGATGGGTGATGGATCGATCGGCCATTTGGAGAGTACAATGAGTGGGTTTCAACTCTCCAACGCCTAATTGGTCATAAACGGAATAGGGAAGCAGGTTATTACTGGAACCAAGATCTAAAAGTGCGCGATTTATGTTCTTATCCCCAATTGTTATTGAAATTGTAGGACAACCAGGGTCCTTTCGTTTTTGGGGCAAAGGTTGGGTAAGAGCATTGCTCACGGCACTAGCTACGAGTACTTTCTTGGGTACCTGAGACTTCCTCTTCTTGATGCATAAGTCCTTCAAGGTTTTAGCGTAAGAAGGGACTTGTTGGATTGCATCCAAGAGAGGTATGTTAATACTAACCTGTTTGAATAACTCCACAATCTTCTACATTTGTGGAGTTTGTTTATTGGATCCCAATCTGTTTGGAAATGGAATATTTTAAAAATTTGTTGAGTCCAATATTTGCGGAGTAGATTGCGGAGTTGGAACGGATCCCAGTGTTGGTGTTTTCGTGGAGTGAGATGTGGGTCCGTTCAAATTAGAAGAAGTAGAGCCTTGTGAAGAATGAAGAATAGGCTCTGAAGAAGATGAAGAAGATGAAGAAGAAGCTGAAGAAGAAGAAGAAGCGGCGGCCGGGGTTTCATCGTTATCGCCAACGTTGTGCAATACCTTTCCAGATCTCAATGTAGTCACGGCACTCACATTATGATTTTGTTGTTCATGAGCAACATATGCATTTTGTGTGTGACCGGGATTTGGCAGTGGTTGAGATGGAAGTTTCCCCTTCTCTCGCTCGCTTAACGCAGCATTCAGTTATGCAATTTGGGCTTCAATTGTTTTGATGCTCCGATCATGTGAAGCAGTGTGTTGCACCAAAGACTGAATGGACGATTGGATGCTGGCTGAGGATTGCGTAGATTGTTTTAAAAACGCATCCAGATTTCGTTCTAGCGATGAAACCTTATCGTTATTTGGCTGAACAAAATTATTTTGAGGATAGGAGTTGTTTGGTACAAAATTGTTCATTTGGTTTTGGTAAGGTTGGGGTTGGAAAGGTTGCTGATATTGAGTTTGTTGAGGGGCTTGTTGTTGTAGAGGAGGCATTTGAAAGTTGTTATTGCCTTGGAATTGATGTTGATTTTGATTCCAAGCAAAATTTGGGTGGCTCCTCCAACCAGGATTGTAAGTTGAAGAGTATGTATCATTTCTTTGTCTTTGCTGAAAGGCAGAATTGACTTGATCTTGTCCTTGAACAGGTGGGTTGTAAGGACACTCTTCAGTAAGATGGGACGGATCCGAACAACAAGCGCAAACAGTGCGTGGGGGTAAAGCAGGGGCAGGAGAAGGCGATGAGAATTTGCTCTCAATTGCTTCAAGTTTTTTCGTGAGTGCAGACATTTTGGCCTTCATTGCAATCGACATATCAAGTTGATGTATGCCTTCCCTAGACTGACCTGATGAAGTAGATGAAGTGGACTTAGTGCTTTCCCACTAAAGTGTCTGCTCAGCAAGATCGTCGAGAAATTGCCAAGTTTCCTCTCTTGATTTTGTAAGAAAGTGACCTTGACAAATGGTTTCCAACAACTGCTTAGTTGCTGAGTTCAGTCCTTTGTATAAAGTTTGGCAAAGTTGCCAATTCTCGATACCGTGGTGAGGGAACTAAACAAGTAGGTCCTTAAATCTTTCAAAACACTTCCAAAAATGTTCGGAAGGAAGATGGGAAAATTGAATAATTTCGTTGCGAATTCTCGCAGTCTTGTGGTGTGGGTAAAACTTTTTCAGAAAAACCTTAACAAACTCTTCCCAATTTTTTATGGAGTGCGATGCTGTGCTATATAACCATTTTTCGACTAGGTCACATAAAGTGAATGGAATGACACGTAGCCTTATAGCATCATCAGAAAGTTGTGTGGTCTTCATCATTGCGCAAACATTCTGGAATTTGTTAATGAAGATGTAGGCATCTTCGGATTCTAGCCCATGAAATTTGGGCAACATATTGATGAAGTGGGGTTTAATTTCAAAGTTATCCCCATTAGCCGGTGGAAGTGAAAGATAAGTGGAAAGTGATGTGCGGATGGGATAGAAAAGAACCTGGAGCGCGATTCGTTGGGGCGCTTCGACAGGAGGGTGTGGTGGGTTATTCGCACCTAATGAAGGTGGAATCAGTCCCGCGGGTAAGGGGTTGTTAGGATTGAATCCCGACATCTCCTTAGAAGATGATGAATTTGAAGATGAAAGTAAAGTAGTGGATAGAATTTCGACTTCGGAGTCGAAAGCGCCGTCAGTCAGCACTAACGAGATACGGACTAAACGGGCGCTAGTGTCCCTAGTCCAACTAGACATACACTAAAGAGGTGTAGTGTAGTCAAAAAGTAAAATCAGAAGGCGGGGGTAAGAAAACGTCAATGGAAGAAAATGAGGTGCAGTGGATTTCTAGCGACAAAATTGGCAAGTCTTTTTGTAAAATTTTCTGTTTTGTGTTTTTTTTATATAAGGAGTTTTTGCAAAAGATTTTTTATAAGGAGCTTAGACACACGTTCAAACAATCACAATATACACAATCAAGCCTAGAGATAGGGTCTCCTAAGTCAACTAGACTGCTCCTAACTGTTCCAAAGGGCAAGTTGTGAGATCCTCAAATCGCCTCTTCACCGCCAATTGTGGCCAGGTAAGCACAAGTAAAGAAAGGAGAGATCCGCTCACGAATCACCGTGAGACGGGCATTTTAAAATTACCTTTCCCACTTGTCTAGCCTAGGCACCACAAAGTCTGGTTTAGATAAACGACCGATGCCTACAATTATTCCTTTGTCCTAATGAGCACGACAGTCCTTATTGGCTGAGTCTAATCTTTTTTAATTAACTCGATGGTTAATGAATGTTTTTTGTGATTTTTGGGGTCCTAGGAACAGTAATGAAATCCCCACCCAATCTGGATTGGTGTTATAGCCTGTTAAAAGTCCGTTTTAAAAATGCAAAGCAGTAAACACACAAAACACTTGCCAAAATTTTTTCTTTTATCGCGGCGCAAAGAATCCTGCACAAGATCAAGTTATTGGAGAAAGGAGAGAAGTTTTGTGCAAAGAACCCTGCAAGAAAATTTTTCAGAGGAGATCAGGGGGTTACAGAGAAGAAAATAGTGCTTATAGAGAAGTTTCCACGTGCTAACATCAGCAAGGAGCCGCGTTTCCGCCGCCAATTGCTGCCTATGACCTCGGTTCCGCGGTAGAATGGTTGACTCAAGCCTCTAAACTTCTTCTGTTGTCTGTTGTGGTTCTCCTCTGTTTGTTCAGATCCACTGTTTGCTATTTTGCTCACTGGATTTTTCCAGATCTTAATCTGTTCGTCTTTCCGATCCTGCACAATTCAAACAAAAACACTTCAAAAAATAACAAGATGATAAATTTTTTATATTTTTTGTTTTTATATTTTTCAGTTTTTATGATTTTTTAAATTTTTAATTAACCCGAAATTACAAAAAGAAAATAACTACGCCATCCCCGGCAACGGCGCCATTTGATTGGTATACATGTTTTGTGCTTATGCGTTTTTGGAATCAAAGAATTAACCGCAATTAAGAACGGTGTCGCTTGGTAGCTAGCCGGTTGAATACGGGTCGGTCCACAGGGATTACGTGTATTTTCTAGTTGTCCTAACGAGTCAATTCCTATTGTGGTAGGTTTGATTTTCAATAAAAACTGAAGTTCAGTTTGATTAGGATTAAAACCTTACTAGGGTTAGGTTAGTTTGGAAAGTCAATTATTCTCACCGCTTTCTTTGCCCTAATTAAGAACTTTTAGGTGTTAAGGTAATAGTTAACAAAGGGGATTAGCACGATCGGGAAGAAACTAGGTTTCTTCCCTTTGGTCCTTATCCGTCCTTTTTTAACTCTTAGCCCTAACTTCCATGGAAATTATACACAACCGGTCTTTAACTATGGAATCACCGCTACCTCGTGGGATAGGGTGCCGTAGTGAGCGGTGTGTGTATGTATGCATAGAGTCCTATTTTAAAATGTTGAATGGGCAAGAAAGGGATGAGAGATTTTCATCTCTTAAATCTTTCCCAAGCCTAACCCTAACAAGTGAGGAACTACTCACTCATTAGGGAATTAATAAACGAGTTCATTTTTTATGGTTTTTATTTAATAACTACGGCAGATAAAAAAAATGCGGAAAATAACTACGGCAGAGAAATAAAAATTGCTAGAGAAATAATTAGGGCAGAAAAGAAACTTACTTTTTTTTATTGATGCACTCTTTGAACAATTACAAGGAATGAAAATTTTAAATTAGGAATTAAAAAGACGCATGCTCAAAAGAGACACCCAAAAGAGGCATACCTCAAAGGAGGCTGTAGGCTTTCCTATTTATAGATAGGAGAAACCTGAAGGTTACATCTGATCCATACACAAAATGACAAAACTACCCCAAGAGCCGAGTCAAAGCACCGTCACTGCCACCGACACGTGCACCACACGTGCACCGACACGTGCATTGCATGGCCGCGGATCCACGGCCAGAAACCTTGTTTGGCCGTGGAACCGCGGCCGTTTGATGGGCTATTGGGCTCATTTCTTTAGGGCTGCTACATGTTGCATTTTATTTCTGGTTTCTTCACTTGGTTTCTCAGAATATCTTCTATTTTCTTCCAGATTTCCACAGTGCAAAATGTTGTGGACTTTTACCGTTAGCTTCACTTTGAAGTCTTGTATCTTGTGCTGCCCTTGAACTGTCTTGTGCATGGAATTGTTTACTGATCTTCATTTGTTCCTTGAACTGTTAGGCGGTATCTTGCAGATTCATCTATTTGTTGGTCGTACTCTCACATTTGCAACGTCTTTTCACCATTTTCACTGTATTTGTTCTTAGAACCTGTAACCTGCAACTATTTAGCAAACATGGATCAAAATCACCTATTTATTTGAAATATGATTAAGAATGGGGAATATAATAATGCAAAATTCTGATATGAACAGGTTCCTATCGACGGCAGTAAGGTTTTGGGAGGCATCATCTATGCCATTTTAAAATTTTTGCCATTTCAAGGAACTCTAAACTAGAATCGTTAAGTAGAATATAATACGAAAACAAAAGTAAACCTTTTTACTTCTAAGTGAAATAGAAATACAACCTTTGTAGATCGGTCCTTCACTTCTAAAGCTCCTTATAGTAGTCCATTCGCTACGATCGTTGAACTCCCGAACTCTTGCATGGCTTCACGAGGGAAAAGAGCGATCTTGCTTGAAATCTTCGAGGCCGAAGACGATCTACGTCGAGGGAATATTAGCTCAAGCTTCTACTTCACAAACTAAACGATTAGTGAAGCTAACACTCTATACTAAAGTGCTAATCTAGTAGAGGATGATGAAATAGGAAGTGGGCTCACTTTAGAATTATTATTCTCACAATATTTTCTCACTTTTTCAAACCCGAGAATGCTTTTTCTTTTGGAGGAAGAAGATGAAGAAAGAAGAAGAGAATGAGATAATGATCAAGTGAGAGAGTGAACCATGGGTGAGTGTGTATCATATACTAACTCATGTAGAGACATAACCATGGCTAATTAAAATGGTTAGGTTAAAAAATATCTAAAGTAAAACAAACCTAGTGGACTTAGTCAATGCATCCACAAGCTTCCATAAGCTTCATGCATTTTTTCAATAATCCACTAATTTTGTAATTACTTTAACTATTAAACCCAATATCATAATTAGCATGGTGTAAGTCTCACACACCAATGTATGTTGTATCAACGACCATGATACAAAAACAAAACACAAATTAATATATATCACATATATATTAAGTGTGCACATGTGAGAAAAAATGATTAAGTGAGTGTTCATACCATAATATTGTATTATTATATTCCCTATTCTTATTCGTTTCATAAATAAACAGGTGCTTTTGACGCATGTCTGCTATATGTTACAGGTTACAGGTTCTTGGATCTAAAACAGTGAAAAAGATAGAAAATGATGCAAAAGAGGGACTTTGACCAACAAATAGAAGGATCTTAATCAAGCCTACACAAAAGAACAGTACAAGGCAACGCAAGGTCCAAGATTACAAAGCGAACGGTTAAAATCCACTACAAGTATTCACTGGAAGATCTGGAGAATATCGAGAAGCCAAATGAAGAAAAGAACCAAATAAATAGAAAATCCAAAATTACCAGATGCTACACAAGAATTTATGAGTTGGAAATTTTACCATAATTTGGTGGAGGGTTTGACTGGTCAACCTAGGGGTATTCTTGTAAATGCAGATATGCGAATCAATTGTAACCTAGGGTTTCCTATCTTCTATAAATAGGAACTCTAAATCATTGTATTAGCTATGCCTCCCTATGCCTCTTTCTATGAATAAAATTTAGATTTCTTTTGGAGAGCATCGATGCCTCTTTTCATATCATGAATTCAGATCTGACAACCCTGTGTTGATGTTTAGAGAGAGCCATCTGTAAAGTAAGTAGGTAATTACAATTCTTGCCCTAGGTAATTTTTCATTCTCTGCCCTAGATTAAATTTAATTTCTTGCCCTAGTTAGATAGTTAGATCTTTAATTCAATTGCCCTAGATTAATTTAGTTTTTAGATTTAATTAATCCATTCACACCGTTCGGAATTAACTCGTTAGCGCGATTAGAAAAACACAATATCCCTGTGGACCGACCCGTACTCACCGGCTAGCTGCAAAGCGACGCCGTTCTTGATTGCGGTAATAGATAGTTTTTGAGATAAATCAAATGGCGCCGTTGCCGGGGATGGCGTGCTATTTTCTTTTTGCAATTTCGGGTTAATCTAAAATTAAAAAATCATAAAAACTGAAAAATCAGAAAAATATAAAAATTTATCATTTTGTTATTTTGTGAAGGGTATCTTTGTTTGAATTTTGCAGGATCTACAATCAAGTTCGGATCAAAAAATCTCCAGAGATCAAAACAGCAAATATCAAATCCGAACAAACAGAAAAATATCACAACAGATAACAGAAGAAATTTGGAGGACCGAGTCAACAAGAAGAACCGCGGAGATCTGGAGAGCAAAAAAAATAAAAACCGGTGCCGAAGTGACCAACCGGCGGCAGATCCGCGGTCGGAGGGTGCTTTTCGCGGTGGTTCCGCGGTGGAGGTGACGGATCGGTTCCCCAAAAAAGTCTGAAGCGCGGTTAAAAAAAAAACTCTGTAAGTCTTCTGATCTCCTCCTCTGTAAATCTCTAATATATCTTCTGAAAAATCTCCTGCAGGATTCTTTGCGCTTTAGAAATCTTCCCCCTTCTCAATAACAAATCTTGTGCAGGATTCTTTGCGCCGCGCATAAAATAAAAAGATTTGATTGCAAGTGATTTACTGTTTTGCATATCTTTAATCGGACTTTAAGGGGCTTTTAACCAATTCAGATTGGGTGGGGATTTCATCACCCTTACCAGGACCCCAGAAATCACATAAGGTATTTACATTGACCAATTTTTAATTAAAAAATACTAGACTCAGCCCTAAGGACTTCGAGCTCAATAGGACAGAGGACTAATTATAGGCATTGACCGTTTATCCTAACCTGAATTTGCGGTGTCTAGGCAAGTGTGTCAAAGGCAAGTGGTTATTAATTAGGCCCACTACTGTGGTTCCTTCCCACTTACCTGGCACTTACCTGGCCGCAATTGGCGGTGAAGAGACGGTTTGAGGTCCTATCTCTAGCCCTTTGGAACAGTTAGGAGCTGTCTAGCTGACCTAGGTGATCCTAGATCTAGGCCTAATTGTGCATTTTTGGTTGATCGAAACTGTGTCTTAGCCCTTTATCAAAAAAAAAATTTTGCAAACAGTTCCAAATAAAAAAAAAAGGGGAAAAGGAAAAAAAAATTTAACAAAACTTGCAACTCTTGTCGCTAAGAAATTTTTACACCACCTACCTACTTTCTCTTTATTCTATCATGGGTACCCCACATCACAAATCTCTTGCCGAACTTTGGTATCCCGAACCTAACTTTGCCTCGTACGTCAATTGTTTTGGTCGATTTAAGGAAAGATCCCTCCGTGCCCAAAATTTCTTTGAAAGATCAAATAGAAGCGTCTAGGAGAAACAGTTCGACGTTGCAACCCACTTTGTGTCAACCATGTCAACCTTTACCACCTTCGTACGTTGATACCACTTTTTCGAGACCTGTTGTAACTTCTAAGCCGATGTCTATTGCTGAGCACATTGCACAATCTCGTAACCGATCTTTTACCCCTCTCCACACATCCAGTTATAGGGATCAACAAGTCCATTCACCTTTTTATCCACATGTTGACCCTACTCCTGTCCAACCATCCAATTCCTACCAGTCCTACCCGACTTTCCCACCTTCACTAGACATTGCTTCTACACAGCCAGTTGGGAGTTTCACATATCCAAACAACTTCGAATCTTTTACCGAAACCCCTTCACAACCCATGTCTAGTTTGGAACAGTCGTTGGAAGCTTATATTTCAGCAACAAACAAAATGGTTAGGAATGTGGATGCGTCTATTGCCGCCCTTATGCAACCTAGTGAACCGGCAGCTAGTTTCCAACTAGCTACAAATTTTTCAATGTATGAGGAGGCGGTTGGACAGAGGGAGAATTTAAAAGGAGCGAGTGAGTTCTACACATTCCCAAATTAGACCTACCCATACCCAATTGAAGCCCACAACTCCGGTTTTCCATTGATTGTCCCAAATGATTCACAAGTTGAAAATAAAACATCTAACGAGTTGTGTGACTTTCTAGTGCTTGATTTGCCAGACTGTGAAGAACCCTTTTCGAGTGAAACCACACTTAATCCTTTCGATCTTTACACCTCCACTATAGAACCTAAATCGATAAATATCCATGCTTTTGATGAGGTGTCAGAAAAAATTGATTTTCACTTGATTGAGGATATAGACGCCGGGAATATTTCGGATGATGAACATGTCGATTTGATTGAAATTTTATCCAATTAATCATCCCGAGTCGTTAAATGTTTCTCCCGAACTTCATATGCGTCTTGATTTTGATGATATTGGCATGGATAAGCAAATTTTTGAAGAAAATATTGAGGAGAATTATGAGGATAGTATTGGGGAGAGTATTGAGGATAATATTGAGGTTGAACCATTTTTGTTTGATGTGTCGGATTTTCCAATTCATCCTCCTGAACTTTTAACTGTTATATCACCCTCCTTCCTTTCCATCGTTCTGACCACGCAAAAGATCATGCTTGAAGACTGTGAGCTTGAAAAATTTTCCTTCGAATCTGACACAGTTCTCACAGCCGATAACACTTACGAGTGTTTCACTTTTTCGGACGATGTTGAAGACTCACCGCCCGAGTTTGAGTCCTTTAAATTTTCAGATGAGTTAGTTGAACCATCAGACTCGGTTGCTTACAGTCGTTTCGAACCATTGATGGAATCTTTCAAGTTTGAGACAGTTTACTACGGTGAGAATGCGACTATCCCTAATTCACTCCCTTTCGTCCTTCCTATCTTTCCGACTGTACATGATACCGTTACGCTTTCATCTCCAATACCAAGTTCGGCGTACCCATGCTTTCTTGCGAATCTTGTAGGATTTGACCCCATTTCTAGGCGGGTTGATAGGTTGGCACAATCGCTTTTAACATATCGGTCATCACAAATTGCGCTAATTTATTCACTCGATTTACACCCTCAAGAACGTACTACACTTCTTTCTCTCTTCCGCCATTCTTCTTCTCCACCGAGACCATATACCGTTTCTATCTCCACACGGTCTCGTGTGCTTCTCATTTCTTTTCTTTCCATTCCATTCTTTCACCAACTCTACCATTACCATGATAGACTTTTTGAATTGTTGGTGCTAACTTTTGGTCTGTGTAAGGCCTTGTTTAGTTTGGGGGGAATCTTGTTGTATATATATTTTGTTTTTCTTTTATCAATAAAAAAAATTATAAATAAATAAACTGGGGAGTGCCGACAATTTTGACCCTCTTGGTGTGGCATGACAGTGAGGACACTGTCAAGTTTAAGTTTGGGGGTATGCTCGGTACATTTCTTCCTTCGCATTCATTTGTACATATTTTTGCATTTGCATACTTATTTTAAAACCCATGAAAAATTTCAAAAATTATAAAAATTATTGTATTCAATTTTGGCCATATTTGACTTGAGTTTGACAAATAGGTTAACTGGTTAGGAACAACTAGATCTTAGACTTAGTAAATTAAAAGCCATAAAATAACCTTCCTTAAAGTCTAACGGTAGAAAGTATATATCTTTGTAGTTTATTTAGAAATAGGCAAATTCTGAGTTCACTTCTTGGGCTAAGTCGAAACAAAGGAAAAGTATTGATATTTTTATTAGAGTATAAGTTTGAAAAATAATTCCTAGCTTAAATCCAAATTCTGAAAATGTATACCTTACAATTTGCACAATCACGCACCTTGAAACTTGGAATAGTAGAGGAGACCTTGAAATGCTCTTGTCTAAAGTCCTTAGTACGAAGAAAATAAAATAAAGAAATTCAAGTGTGAATAAAAGAAAAAAATGAACACTGGTTTTTGTGATTACTTAAGGCTGAAAAAAATAGAAAAATATTTAGCGAGGGTGCTTCATCACCTAGGGCCTTAGACCAACTGGTTTGGGAGTCACTGCTAAAGTCTTGGGTGTTGCAAGACTAGGAATTACGTTTTAATATGCAAACACATCTTGTAATCGGTCGTTGGTACCTCAAGAAGTATTAACGATCGCATGAAGGATGTGTAAGCAAAATTCATTTAAAAATTCACCAATTAGTAAGTACTTTGGACAACGGACAAGAGTATGATTGCTTGATTTGAATTTCTAAGTATAGGGGTGATTTATACACACACGTAGGGGTATGTGATTGGAGTTTAGATAAGAGATAGAAGTGAAGAATAGAACTTGTATCTTTAATAGAGATGATAAAAATTCCTAAGTGGAGATGGAACTCTAGAAGGAAAATTTAAGAGATGCCAAAAGCTAAATAGGTCTGCAAAACATGTATAATCTTAAGTTAAATGATAACGAAGTGTGAAGAATATGGGTGGATAATTTACGAGTCGACGATAATAGAATTTCTTGTTAGAAAACCTAATTGGAGAATTAAAGTCAATGGGCCGAATTGATAGGATTTTGTGGGTAGTATCCGTTGAAAACCCTCAGGAGACAACACTCCTCCTACTAGGGACACCTAGAGGTTTAACGGCTTGTTGCACAAGCTCAGTGCAATCGCGATTTCCTGCGAAAGTGCGGTTAGGTTTTTGTAGAGAATAAAAATAAGTTTGCTCGAGGACGAGCAAAAGATAAGTTTTGGGGTATTTGTTCATACCATAATATTGCATTATTATATTCCCCATTCTTATTCGTTTCATAAATAAACAGGTGCTTTTGACGCATGTCTGCTACATGTTACAGGTTCTTGGATCTAAAACAGTGAAAAAGATAGAAAATGATGCAAAAAAAGGACTTTGACCAACAAATAGAAGGATCTTAATTAAGCCTACACAAAAGAACAGTACAAGGCAACGCAAGATCCAAGATTACAAAGCGAACGGTTAAAATCCACTACAAGTATTCACTGAAAGATCTGGAGAATATTTAGAAACCAAATGAAAAAAAGAACCAAATAAATAGAAAGCCCAAAATTACCAGATGCTACACAAGAATTTATGAGTTGGAAATTTTACCATAATTTGGTGGAAGGTTTGACTAGTCAACCTAGGGGTATTCTTGTAAATGCAGACATGCGAATCAATTGTAACCTAGGGTTTCCTATCTTCTATAAATAGGAACTCTAAATCATTGTATTAGCTATGCCTCCCTATGCCTCTTTCTATGAATAAAATTTAGATTTCTTTTGGAGAACATCGATGCCTCTTTTCATATCATGAATTCAGATCTGACAACCATGTGTTGATATTTGGAGAGAGCCATCTGTAAAGTAAGTAGGTAATTTCAATTCTTGCCCTAGGTAATTTTTCATTCTCTGCCCTAGATTAAATTTAATTCCTTACCCTAGTTAGATAGTTAGATCTTTAATTCAATTGCCCTAGATTAATTTAGTTTTTAGATTTAATTAATTCACTCACACCGTTCGGAATTAACTCGTTAGCGTGATTAGGAAAACACAACATCCCTGTGGACCGACCCGTACTCACCAGCTAGCTGCAAAGCGACGCCGTTCTTGATTGCGGTAATAGATAGTTTTTGAGATCAATCAAATGGCGCCGTTGCCGGGGTTCGAACCCGGGTCACCCGCGTGACAGGCGGGAATACTCACCACTATACTACAACGACTAACATCAATCAAGTGAGCAAATGTTAGTTAATGTAAATTAGTATATCAAATATACAATTATACACTAAATTATCAAATCAACACTTGACTTAATAATCCGGCTATATCACATATAACCGACTAACATCTAATGTATCGACTTATCGAATCAACCTTTGATTCGATAACCCGGCTATATCATATATAACCGACCGATACCAAAAGTCGCGAGAATAGAATACGGTATCACATACACGCATTATTCTCTGTCCCGCACATATCACATATGTGCTCCTATTTCGTTTTGCCTGAGCCAGTAAAACCTCTATGTAGGACTTTAAAGACCCGTCAATACGCCGGCAGTAGGTGATGATCACATCAAGCATACACAAGCCGTCAGTGGTACTAGCTGGACGTAACGGCTACCCGGGCATTGAGCAATCAGAAGATCAGCAAGCAAGACCGCTCCAACTCCTGTAAAAAGCCTGACAGTAACACTTGCCGTACAGTCCGGTCTCCTCGTCTGATATGTCGCATATCAAGTTTAGGGGTGGTAAACATCAGACCCCAATAACCGATAAGTCATGCCGATGTGAGGCTCATAACTGGTCGAGAAACTACTGGTAACACTTATCAGTAAATCTCTAAATCAGCCCTGGCCAGGGACTTCCCTGTTATGGCCAATCGAGCACAGCGCAACATCAACTCCCAATACCGGGAGAGACGAAACCCCTCCTATCGCTCATTGCCTCCATGTGACTCGGGACTGTACCCAAAAACCACCGTTTTTCACGCCCTCTTAGACGTGGTAAGGTGGAAATCAAAGCACAGTGGGAATCACACAAGACTCTATGATGATCTCGGGTCTACAGACTAACCTGTATAAGTGTCACCAGAGAACTACCATCTGACGTGAGATATAATACCATCTAGGAGTTCTCGGCGAGTCCATCCAGTGTACCCAGTCTCCACTGAGCACCCGTATAGCATTTCTGATGTCAAACACCAATAGATGTGGGACCATCCATCGCCCATCTCATGGGTCGAGAAGCGTACACGCTAGTCTACTCTGATATATCGATGCCCCGTCTCGATACACCTACGACTAGGGACATTAAAGGATGAACTTATGGACTACCATGGCCCCACTAGTATGATCTGCATTATAGTCCTGGTAGTCAAGTACACATCCTAAGGGCTTTACCAACATGTAACCATAAGACAGTATCAAGAGGCTAGTATACATGTTAAGATAAAGAGCAACCAGATAGCATACTATCATATCGAGCAAGAAAGTCCTCTCTATATATGTCCAAGAATCCAATATAATATACATCATATGTACAATACTGGCCTCTAAGGCATATATACAACTAACAGAAACTGCCCAGCGGCCTCATGATGAGGGATTTGGATCCACGGCGTTATTGGGCAGGAAGCTACCCATGGTGGATGGGCCGAGTAGGAAGCTACACGGCCGTCTTATGATGAAGGCTTTGGATCCACAATATTGTTGGGCAGGAAGTTACCCGCTGTGGATGGACCGAGCAGGAAGCTGCCTGGCGGCCTCGTGTTGAGGGCTTTAGATCCACGTCTTCGTTAGGCAGGAAGCTACTCATTGTGGATGGGCCGAGCAGGAAGCTATCCGGTCGCCTCATGATGAGGGCTTTAGATCCATGGCGCTATTGGGCAGAAAGCTACCCGCGGTGGATGGGACGGGCAGGAAACGACCCGGCGGCTTCATGATGAGGGCTTTAGATCCACAGTGTTGTTGAGCAGGAAGCTACCCGCTGCGGATAGGCCGAGCAGGAAACTGCCCGGCGGCCTCGTGATGAGGGCTTTGGATCCATGGTGTTGTTGAGCAGGATGCTACCCACTGCGGATGGACCGAGCAAGAAGCTGCCCAGTGGCCTCATGATGAGAACTTTAGATCTTCGTTAGGCAGGAAGCTACCCGCGGTGGATGGGCTGGGTAAGAAGCTCCTCAGCGGCCTCATGATAAGGGCTTTAGATCCACGGTATTGTTGGGCAGGAAGCTATCAGCAGCGGATGGGCCGAGCAGGAAACTGCCCTGCAGCCTCGTGATGAGGGCTTTTGATCCACGGTGTTGTTGGGCAAGAAGCTACCCGCTACAGATGGACCGAGAAGGAAGCTGCCCGGCGGCCTTGTGATGAGGGTTTTAGATCCACATCTCCGTTAGGCTGGAAGCTACCCATTGTGGATGGGCCGAACAGGAAGCTACCCGGTCACGTCGTGATGAGGGCTTTAGATCTACAGCGTTGTTGAGCAGGAAGCTACCCACGGTGGATGGGCCAGGTAGGAAGCTACCCGGCGGTCTCGTGATGAGAGCTTTAGATTCACAGTGTTGTTGGGCAAGAAGCTACCCACTGCGGATAGGCCGAACAGAAAGCTGCCCGGCGGTCTCATGATGAGGTCTTTGGATCCACAGTGTTGTTGGGCAGGAAGCTGCCCGCTGCTGACGGGCTGAGTAGGAAGCTTCCCGACGACCTCATGATGAGGTCTTTAGATCCACGTCTTTGTTAGGTAGGAAGCTACCTATTGTGGATGAACTGAGCAGGAAGGTACCCGGTGGCCCTACGGGGTGTTTTAGCACGAAAACAAAAAGAAGCGGTTCAGATTGCAGGGAAGTAATAATCTTTATTATTAAAGAAAATACATATTCGATGATACAGTTTAAACTCTCCTGCATTGAATGACCGGATTCTGTGGGTGTCCTTGTTTCTCGGACTCAGGTCAGTCGGCAACGACCATGATCTTCCCGATCGTCAGTTCTCCGGCTTTAAGTTGGTCGTCTTGCCCCCTATCAGTTTGACGTTTGTCCCACAGGTATTTTTCCAAGTGATCGAAGCAGATCAGCTCCTCAATATAATCGCGTAATTGTCTACAATTCTCGGTCGGATGCCCTTATGTCTGATGATAGGCACAATACGAACCACTGAGTCGCTTGCTCAGATTTCGTGTCATCGGTGGTAGCTTGAAGAATCTTTCGCTCCTTACTTCCTCTAGTAGCTCGGCCTGCGAGACATTCAAAGGCGTATACTCGCGAAACCTCGGTGTATAAGATTTCGACCGATCAACCTTCTTATTGTCTTCTTCCATGTACCTTTTCTTTTGGTCTGTCCGGTATACTCGGGAAATATGAGCATTAACCTCGGATTCAAGTTGGATTTCTCGCTCGGTCGGGACCTTTACCTCGGTCAGGGTTTTAGGTTGCGCCAATGCAAATGAGCAGAGCCACTCTTTGTATCTAAGACTCGACCTTAAGGCGGTGATAACCATTTCGTCGCGGTACTCGGGGACTTCCAGAAGGGCATTATAGAAGCAGGTGACGTAATTCTTGAAAGATTTTCTGTATTCACTCTTGATAGTAAACAGGTAGTCGACTGTCCTTTTTTATCGTCGGTTACCGACGAAATGACCGATGAACTGAGTTTCCAGCTCGTCAAAGATCGAGATCGAGCGTGGTGCAAGTTTATGGAACCAATCCCGACCAGTCCGGATGAGAGTGGTGGGGAAGGCTCGGCACTGAGCTGCGTCCGAGTTGTCTTGAAAGCTCATGCCTGTTCTAAACGCATCCAAGTGGTCCTTCGGGTCAGATTTCCCATCAAAGAGGGCTACCTTAGGCGATTTGTTCCGGGACGAGACCCGCTCACCTGGTAACTGCTCTGTGAAGAGCCTCGTGAGCAAGTCTGCGGAGTACTTTTCCACTCTTCTGGACGAACGGGTAGCGTGTCGCATGTCTTCGATTTTTTTTCTTAAGGAGCTCGATTCGTTGTTGGTACCCCGAGAATTCTCTATAGTGGGAATGCTTGCTGTCTCTGCTTCGGCCTTGCACAATGGAGAGGCTTCGGTTTCGCTCTGTCACGTTCCTCAGATTCTCGGGGTGGACCCTTCGTAATTGGCCTCGACGTTCGCTATATGCGTGGTCTCATTGAGTATGGCAACGTTGGTCTTGCCTGAAGTCAGGTGATCTGACCGACGTCTTTTCAGGGGGTGAGAGAGCGCGGCGAGCATTGAAGCGGTGGTCTGGTAGCTCTCAAGATCTCGATGTTGAGCTGTCCGGAGCCCAACGAGTCATGGAATCATTTCTTGTGTGGGGTCATGACTGCCGAAATCGGCACACCGGTGTTCTGTGACGAGATGGGCGTGAGCGAGACTGAAGGACTGAATGCGTCCCTCTGTCGCTCCACGCGCGCCGTCGTTTCGGAGAGTGGGAACGGCGGTTTGGCGGGCATGGCCAGCCATTTGAACACAAGCGAGCACGTCCACCATCGCCGTGAGCCTACTAATCCGCGCAGATAAGGCGTATACGATGTTGGAAGGTAGAGTAGAACCGCCCCCACCTCCATTGTAGAGGACGGGACGGCTCGTACTGGGATCATTGCGATTATCGCTGGCCATCGAATCGAAAGCGGAAGATAAACTTTCTTAGGTGGGAAAGTCGAGTTCCCATAAACGTCACCAACTGATGGAGGTCAATTTCTCCCTCAGACGTTGTCCTCCGTCGATCTTGCGGCCGGCGGTGTCGAACGGTTAAGATTTGAGATGAGAATTAAGTGTGTGGATCTCAATGGGTTGTTGGTTGTCATTGACGCCGAGCTACCTACAAGGAAAGTCTCAGGATGGGAAACTACCGTAGGACCCTCCGAAGTTCAAGTAAGTACCGAGAAATATTAGGGCCGAGTAGCGGCGTATTGGAATGAGTTCGACGTACCTGATTCGTTTGGAAGAAGGGTTTGTATAGCGGTCGCATAGAGCGAGCCGATGCGAGATTCTTGCCGTCCGTTACGCATCTGCGTCATATTCGCGTTGACGGCGGGATACGCCTATTAATGGAGAGATATGCTAGCGTGGGATACGGGACGTAGAGCGGCGGAGATCTCGTCGTGGAAAGATACACGGAGCAGTTATGGGGCCGCTCAGGCTCTGTGCTTCCGACCAAACAGGGACGCTGAGGAATCTCAGATACAGGATAGCTCGGAGATGAGCAAGTGAGCTAAGGAGTCTCTGCTCTGTGATAGTTCGGAAACGAGCGAGAGGGCTGAGGAATCTCAGCTCTGTAATAGCTTAGAGACGAGCGAGGAAACTGAGAAAGCTTAACGGTAGGATAACTCGAAGGCGAGCTATTGGCTGGTTGCTAGGCGAATAGTAAATGTACTCAGGGGAGGCCTCTCCAAAGGTCAGATAATATCTCGGAGGTGAGGTGCCGAGGAATGTCCCCTTCGTATGGTACTTCAAAAAGCTGGTTGGTGCACGTGAGAGACCTGTTATCTGCTACGTGTTTTGATCAGGGGAATCCGCACTTATAAGCATCATCAGTGTTCTACATCACCGACTTTTTGTACATGACATGCATGTGGGTACATGTTAGCCTTGCTAGATAGGCAAATGATTTGAAATTTTTCTTTTTCGAAAGGATTTTCTTAAATTATGAATACACTAGTTCTATTCACAACATCAAAAACATGCATCTAGAAATTGGAAAAGTTGTATATAACCCCGTTAAACCTTTTATTTCTGTACACTCTAAAAAATTTCATATCTATTTTTGATATGAGTAATTTGAATTATTTTTTTGCATGATAAATAACAAAATATTTTCTGGTATCTTTGAAAAGAAATAAAATTCAAAAATTTCATTGATATAATGTAACATCTCAAATTCTTAAGAATGACTACAAAAAAAACTTTTAAAATATTACTATTTATACTAAAATTCTTTTAAAAGCATTCTAAATATTTTTTTATGATATCTAACATACATACACGCATGCAAAATTCTATTATGGATGTCAGCAGTGACTCAATAAATTTTTTTCATTTATCAAGAATTATAATTAATTACAAACCATCTACTTGAGTGATGACTCTTCATAAGATTATTAAATGAGTCTCCTCAGAATCATTCATCAATTCCTACTTAACATAATAATCAATTGTGTGATTAAATTATGTCGGCAAGTAATTAAGCTAGCTAGTATATTAGTAGCATATAATAATGAACTTAATTATCAACATACATCTACCAACTGCAGCGTTACGTTACGGCACTGTACACAGGTTGCTGACGTTCGGTATGACGACAATAGTTACACAGACATGTGCTTATGGGCTCGATATAACTAGCCATATATGTCGAATTTATTTAGAGAATAATGGAGGAAAAAGACCATACGAGGGGATTTCCTCCTATGGCGTCGAAAATATACAACTCCACCATTTATTCCGACGATCAGCATCCATCATCATCATCGTTATCATCTAAGATGTGCATACACCAAATTTCATGTGATTCCACCACTTTTTCACCGTTGAATTTGCAATGTAAAAAGTTCTATTGTCGGTAAACCATTGATTTTGCACCAACTAAATCAACGATGAAAAATGGTATAATCACATGAAATTTGGTGTATCCACATCTTAGATGATAAAGATGGAGGTGATGTATGCCGATCGTCGAAAAAAATCATAGAGCGTATATTTTTCCGACGCCATAGTAGAAAATTCCCTCCTATGACACCTTTCCTCCATTAACCTCATTCATATATATGCTTATGGGCTATATATATTGGTAATTTGTAAGTGATATTGTTACGACCCGAAATAGCCCGTGACTGGCACTTGAATCATATGAAGTCTATAGGACCCCATCTAATCCAAGTAAGCCATAAGCCCAGAAATCTAAAACCTTTTAAAGTAATAAATAAGGAAAAACTAGTTTTAAAGAAGTGAAGAAAACATATTTTAAATACAAGGTTTTTAAATAAGTAAGCCGAATGTGCATTTTAAAAATGTATGATCTTTTCTAAAAATTTCGGCAGAGTTTCCTTTGTAAAAACTGGCCCCGAACAGGGTACAACAAGAGTAATATATGTGCAATGATAAAAGGCATCCCCAAGCGGGAGCTAGCTCTTCGTCCATTGACGGTCACAACCACATAAGCAATATAATATACAACGCCGAAGGACGAGGATCAAAACTCAAAAGAAAACTCAAAACAGCATGAATACCGATATACTACAAGGCGCGACTCTAAGGTCAAATAATACATCACTAGTGTCTAAGTCTGAAACAATATACAAGTTTCGGTTGATGGAATTTCTAGATACAATGAATAATACATATACAAGGGTGGTTCTGATGCAAAGAACCCACCTACCAAGCAAATCACCCGCAAAGGAAAGCAATGTGCCGGAAATGCCGCTATGGAACCTGTACGGCAAAACCTGCAAGAACTGTGGCACAACGGGGGTGAGTTGCCAACTCGTGAATAGAAAATATCTACAAGCTGAAATCGAATGCATGACATAATCCTAGGTCAATAGGATCAGATATATAAACCTCAAAGAATAAACCTGAAGCAGGATAAGGTGGTAATATAACATCTAAACATGTAAGTAGTGCCAAATACTCGTGCCAGTGCCTCAGGTAATAACATGTCATAGTATATGGTATGTCTGCATGAAGTAAATATGATGAAGTATCAAATGGATATCAATACACATATATTAGCGTCCCATTCCACTAATATTGGTGTAAGGGTATATATAACAGCGCCCTCATACTCTGTTATATATACAAAAAAGGTATGATCAATGTGATCAAGGTCTGTATGTGATCAATGTCTGTATATATGTGGATCTCGTCCACCTGTCACCTAATGACAATAAGCATCAAGCATGTAGATATGAGGATATAATCAAAAGCATGGAAAACATCATGAAAACTGTGTCCAGCATCGGCACGTAAATCCTCATATATCGGGCATCCGTCAGTCCGGATCAGCCCACAGGCTCCGTCTGCGGTATCAGCCCTCGGCCTCGGCTGTACGAGTCATCCCGCATCCATCTATCGACTCTGGTCAGTATCCTCCGGATAACCGCCAGGTCCAACCAATCACCGGTAGGTAGTAGTCCCTTTGCCAGGCTCACCGTCTACTACACAGCGATCCGTTCTCGCCCCGGGATACCATACCGGGCCCACCATGTACCCGCAATCGGCCTCATCCGCTCCTCGAATCGAGTTTCATATGTCACTCTAGCACCGAGAAAACATATGGTGGACGCACTGAGATATCATATCAAGAGTAACCGGGTTTTTAAAACAATTACATATTTTCTTTTGAAATATCTACGGTTCCCAAACCCAGAAATATCATGGAACTCAATGCGTATAATCAAAAGCATGATATATGCGACATGTTAAAGAAATGCAAGCACATCTGTCTATCATGCAGCCTGGAATAGTAATATGCACATATTGAGAGAAACTGCTCTTTTAAAATGAATCAGTTTTAAAGAGTATTTTGCGGTTCCCAAATCTAGAAATATCATCTATGTATGTGCAAACATGTATGTGTACCAGTATGAATATACAGTAAGTATGTGCACAAATATAAGTGTACAATGAGTATGTGTACAAGTATGCCATGCAAGGATCGTATCCTGAATGCAACAGTACTACAGTGTAGTGATATGGCAATTATCGATAATGAAGTGTGTGAGCCGACAAGCAAATGTACGTGGAACATACGCATCATCGATAATGGTGCTGGTGTCCTAACAGCATGATGGTAATATAGCAATAACCCATGAAATGCAATGCGAATAGCACTGAAAATGCGGAATCGAATAAATCAACGCAACAGTGAAGTGTCTACATTAATATGTATATGTCATGCAATTATGACATTTGAAATAAGAAAATCGGGGTTTTTAGTAAAATAAGAGCTACGGTGTTTTTAAGAAAGATACGTCCTTTGAAAATTCCCGTAGAATCCCTTTACTTGTTTTTAAGATATTCCCGATTCGTCAGTTTTTGAAATAGGTATGACTCGGGTCTAGTCTAACACCTCCTATGCAAACTACAGATCTAAATATCAAGTCAATCGGGGGGGAATATGGAAACCACCTAAATCTGAGTCGATATATATAAATATAAATATAATAGTCGGTGATCCCGCCTCAATAGTATCGCGTACGATACCGTATATCATATGACGTCCTCTAGTCGTGAGTGCAGATCTATCATCAATATAAAGCTCGTACGGTAAATCGTCGTACGGCATCCCATGAGCTGGGTACGGGCCAATATCACATTCCTCTCATCACATACCAGGTATCATTATCACTATATCACCTAATCTGGGGTACTGATCTATGTCTAGTACAAATCGATACCATCTATATAACTGCGTGTGTAAACACACGTCCAAAGGCCCGTTAGAGATCACATGTCGTATCCCAAATACGAATCACATCACCGATATCACGGCACTACGCCCAATCTCATCGACTCATCTCCAATGTCCTCCAATATCTTCATCGTCACCGTATAAACATAGCAAATATGCACGTGTGTGCATGTTGGTGTAAACCTATTCTAGGGTCCGCGACTAGGAACTACACTAGTTACTTCTAACCCTAATCTATGCATAGTACACCTAACACATCCTAGACAACCAAGTCACACATAAGCTATCATATATATATGTATAGTATATATGGTATACTAGACATCGGACTGCGGGGGTGCTATACGCCATCCACCCGACTTCTCCCCGTAGATATAAATCTACTCACCTTGTTTCTCGTGTGCCGATGCCGATGCCGCCATCTTTATCTTCAACGCCTCGTCGCCACGTGGGGTACCTACAAGGATATCACAAACGCTAAAGCACATGAAAATCACATCGGAAACCAAAACGACACACGCTACGTCTATAGGTAAAAACTTATAGCCTCGCGTGCAAACACGACCAATAACCCTTTGCCGTTGACGTTCAAACGCCACCCGACAGAAATGAATCATCAAATACTAAAATCCATACTAAAACAAGTCGTAAATCATGCGCCAACTTAAGAAAATCAACCCAGATTTTACCCTGATTGGAATCAGACAAAACTGCACATACCCATGGTCAAGTCTACTGGAAATAGGGCTACAGAACGAAAACGAGGGGGTTCCAACCTACTATGGCCGCAATTTGCGTCCATAGGGATTAAATCTGCGGCCACAACAAGGGGTTAGGGGCTAGGGCTTTGTGGGGTGGTTTCAGGGTGCCTACACAGCATACTGCCAAGTCAATTTTATTTTAGGGGTCCCGGAGTGAAAGCAGATTCAAGAAAGGTTAAAAAGTCGACAAAAATGCTAACTTACGCCGATTCTAAACTTTCGGGTATCTTACTAGAATCTGGGGTAATTCTGGGGTTAACTGGTCTCAACAGCACCAAGTCAAGCTATACTAACAATTAAAACCATCACTTGGTCACTTCTTACTCAAAATCACTAAAACTAGCACTAAACCACATAGCAAACACTAAATTTCAGATTTAACGACCATAATCGAGCAAGAAAGGTGTTAGGTTGCGAGATTGTACCTCAAGGGGTCCTAGGATGAAGGAGAAGAGAAGAAGAAAAAGGAGGAAGGGCTGCTGCTGCTGCTGCTGAGCTACTTCTGTTGCTGCTGATGTTGCTGTTGCAGCTGTTGCTGAAGCTGTTGTTTTGGCTGCTGCTGCTTGAAATTCTCTTTTTGTTGCTGTTGCAACAGCTACTGCTGTTGCTTATGATGTTGTGGCTGTTGTTTGTGTGTTGTTCACTACTACAATATGGGGTTGCCCCTATGGACTCAGAAATCCGTAGGGGCAAATATTTCTTGCCCCTACGGATATATCCGTAGGGCCAAATCGTTGTCCCTATGGTGCCTTACGTTCTAAATTTTTGTTTGGCCCTACGGAGCCGCAAGCCGTGGACCTACGGTTATGTCCGTAGGGGCATCTAAATAGGTTATTAATATAAAAAAAAGCACAGAAAAATTATATGCATCGTTTCCAAAACTTCTCTCTCTCACTCCCGCGCCTCTCGTCGCCTATTCCCGCGCTTCGTCGCCACCGCGCTCGTGCCTCGTCGCCAGCTTCGTCAGTCTTCCTCACACCTTCGTCGACTTCCCGCGCCTCGCCGCCACCTTCGCCGATCATCGTCGACCACCAATTTCTACCGCCTCCTCCACCGCGCGCACGGTTTGTAAGTAAATCTCAAATAATTTTTAATTTTGGCTTTGTAGTCTAGGGTTCAGGCCAGGTTCGGGTAAGGGTGAGGGCATCGGCGTCGGCGTCGGCATCGGATTCGGTTACAGTTAGGGTTAGGGTTAGGGTTAGGTTGTGGGGTTCGGTTGGGGTTGGGGTTGGGGTTGGAGTTAGGGCTGGGGCTGGGGCTGGGGCTAGGGTTTGGTTGGGGTTGGGGTTGGGGCTGGGCTGGGGCTGGGGCTAAGGCTCGGTTGGGCTGGAGCTAGGGCTGGGCTGGGGCTGGGGCTAGGGTTCGGTTAGGCTGTGAGATGTGAACTGTAGAGTGCCCTATTTATCCCTTGCAGTAGGTGTAAGCTTGTAGTGTAAATATGCTTTGCTTGTTGATTTAGTTCCATCCCGGCAAAGTTTTAGGTTAATTCGAGGTCGAGTTTGTACTGGTGCATTTATTCTGTTACCTTCACTTTTGTGGACATAACATTCGATGATAAGGTGATAGTTGTTCCAAATTTGGCGTCTGCAGGGACTTTATGTTTAATAATGTATCAGTAGAACTGTAAGCAAGCTGTTTGGCATATTTAGAGCGTATTTAAGCTTAAAAAATTGTTTTTCTGTTATTTTTCTTGTGACATGTATGCTATCGAATGTCTGGGAGAGCAACCCATGTGGGACAATATAATTTGATCTGATTTTGCTTCAAGCTCTTCTTTCTCCTTTAAATTATAATCCATTTTGTTTTGTACTTAGTAATGACAGAATCTGCTTGTAGTTTATGGAAAACTATGAATCTTTTCGCCCGTTTCTTTCAGCCAGCATATGAAATAGTTGGTGGTTTGTGTTCATGGCCTGAATTCCTCTACATATATTATCATGTATATAATCTTATTGGTGGATTCATTTATATTCAATTAGCAAATATAGCATCTTTCAAGCATATTATCTTGTTCATCATTCTAATCTTATATTTTATCTGTCTCTGTCCTATTGATCTTATTGACGGGAAGCTGTATGTTCATCTCCACTCCCAGATCCTTGATAATTGATTGTTTTGAAGCATCATAACTATGTTTTGCGTTAATATATCTGCAATGTTGTAAATATATGATTAGCTTTATGGCTTGACTTTAATAGATCTATATTCCTCTGTTTTTCTCTTACTTTAGAGTTGAACATGATCTTTTAATAGTAAATATACTGCCCTTTAGAATTCAGATATGGACTGATAAGAAGAGATGATTGTTATCACGTTAACGGCCACTTATAAAATTTCTCAAATATTGATCTCAATGGTTTAAAATCATGTTACACATACAACACGAATGCACAACAAACGCATCATTAGAGAGTGGTTCGAGATGTTCAAGTTAAAACCAATATATGATACTCGATAATAATATGAAACCTTCATATTCTCATCGATACTCATATATGAAACTAAAAGCACCACTTAGTCCCCGTCTATCGGTTAACATACGTGTGATATTCGTCGTGACATAGAACTATACGAAGGTTGTTAAATATCGGACGGTATAGTTCGATACTAACAACCGCTGTATAGTCTACGCGACGAGAAAATTCAATCGTATGGTAACCCATAGATTTGTCCCGTGTGGACAAGTTAAGAATGTATAAAGCAAACATCTTCATTCACTTGTGTTTTCATCCGTTTCGAGATATTTCGTCGGTACCTTTCCGCTAGTTCTCCGTGTACAAAGATAGATTAGATGTTCATTTCAACGTTGTTTCACAGCTTTGAAATGATTATCTATTCTATTACAGTGTACTCGGAGAACAGCGGGGAGGTGCTGCCGAAATTTACTCGAAACGGTTGAAAGCACAAGTGATGGGTGTTCGCTCTATACATTCTTAATGGGATAGAAGCCTACCCCCGACAGTCGGAATACACACATACAACAAGAATACACAACAAACGTATAATTAGAGAGTGATTCGAGATGTTCAAGTTAAAAGCAATATATGATACTCGATGATAATATGAAACCTTCATATTCTCATCGATACTCATATATGAAACTAAAAGCGCCACTTAGTCCCCGTCTATCGGTTAACATACGTGCAATGTTCGTCGTGACATATAACTATACGAAGGTTGTTAAATATCGGACGGTATAGCTCGATACTAACAACCGTCGTATAGTCTACGCGACGAGAAAATTCAATCGTATGGTAACCCATAGATTTGTCCCGTGTGGACAAGTTAGGAATGTATAAAGCAAACGCCTTCATTCACTTGTGTTTTCATCCGTTTCGAGATATTTCGTCGGTACCTTTCCACTGGTTCTCCGTGTACAAAGATAGATTAGATGTTCATTTCAACGTTGTTTCACAGCTTTGAAATGATTATCTATTCTATTACAGTGTACTCGGAGAATAGCGGGGAGGTGCTGCCAAAATTTACTCGAAACGGTTGAAAGCACAAGTGATGGGTGTTCGCTCTATACATTCTTAATGGGATAAAAGCCTACCCCCGACAGCCGGAACACACATACAACAAGAATACACAACAAACGCATAATTAGATAGTGATTCGAGATGTTCAAGTTAAAACCAATATATGATTCTCGATGATAATATGAAACCTTCATATTCTCATCGATACTCATATATGAAACTAAAAGCGCCACTTAGTCCCCGTCTATCGGTTAACATACGTGCGATGTTCGTCGTGACATAGAACTATACGAAAGTTGTTAAATATCGGACGGTATAGCTCGATACTAACAATCGTCGTATAGTCTACGCGACGAGAAAATTCAATCGTATGGTAACCCATAGATTTGTCCCGTGTGGACACGTTAAGAATGTATAAAGCAAACGCCTTCATTCACTTGTGGTTTCATCCGTTTCGAGATATTTCGTCGGTACCTTTCCACTGGTTCTCCGTGTACAAAGATAGATTAGATGTTCATTTCAACGTTATTTCACAGCTTTGAAATGATTATCTATTCTATTACAGTGTACTCGGAGAACAGCGGGGAGGTGCTGCCGAAATTTACTCGAAACGGTTGAAAGCACAAGTGATGGGTGTTCGCTCTATACATTCTTAATGGGATAGAAGCCTACCCCCGACAGCCGGAACACACACATACAACAAGAATACACAACAAACGCATAATTAGATAGTGATTCGAGATGTTCAAGTTAAAACCAATATATGATTCTCGATGATAATATGAAACCTTCATATTCTTATCGATACTCATATATGAAACTAAAAGCGCCACTTAGTCCCCGTCTATCGGTTAACATACGTGCGATAATTTATTCTTTTCAACGACAAATGCACACACAAAGCATATACACGGATTTTCTCCTTTGTCAGTAACTATCTCGTTCTTATATTTCTCAATATAGTCAGCATAACTTACAATTTATATGTTATACAGTCTAACATGGCCCATGAGTACGTCTGAGTTAAGGACTGGATGTATGTGGATTGGCAACAACGTATGCAACCTAAGTTTGTCGCAGGAGTTGCTGCTTTCCTTGAATTTGCACGCGCACATAATAAGATCATAATAGAGAAGATTCTCTGTCCGTGCGATAGATGTGGCAATAAGTACTGGCAGAAGGTAGAATTGGCAGAGCTTCATATTGTAAAATATGGGTTTACTAGACTTTATACAACTTGGAAATATCACGGGGAAGGAGAAGAATGCAGTACTGCGGCAGAAGAAGAAGGAGAACACGATAATGCGGCAGGAGAAGTAGAAGAATTCGGTAATGCGGCAGAACGAGAAAACGGTAATTTATTTCCATCAAAAGAAATGGAGGATATGGTAGAGGCTGCCCTAGGTGAATCTATTCGTACCGAAGATGACATTCCTTCCGGTCAAGGACCGCGTGCGGATAAATATGAAAATTTCATGAATGATGCTAGGAAACCAATTTATGAGAATGCGAAGTATTCCACCCTCTAATGGTTCGTCCAACTTTTCCAGATTAAGTGCCTAAATGGATGAAGCAACAAGTCATTCACAATACTTCTTTCGTTCTTGAAAGATTCTATGCCTCCGGGAAATAACGTGCCCGACAGCTGGTACGGAGCCCAGAAGATGATGTCTGATTTGGGTCTAAAGTGCGAGAAGATTCAAGCATGTCCTAAAAATTGCGTGTTGTACCAGAAAGAGAATTCAGATTTGAAATAGTGTCCAACATGCGGAGAGGCCAGGTATAAGCCGAAAGATTCTGATAAGAAGCCTGATATACCTGTCAAGATAAAACGATATTTTCCCATAACACAGAGGCTACAGAGGCTATTCATGTGCAAGAAAACAGCCGAGACAATGATTTGGCATCACCGTGCTCCTCTAAGTGAAGATGGAAAAATGAGCCATCCAAGAGATTCACCGGCATGGAAGGATTTCGATAGGAGGCACGCAATATTCAGTAGCGATCCTCGCAATGTCCGGCTCGGACTGGCTATTGATGGCTTTTGCCCATTCAACTATATGGCTGGAAGTCACAGCACATGGTCCGTTGTAATGATAATTTATAATCTGTCGTCTTGGTTGGCTATGGACCAATCATACTTTATGATGTCTCTTCTTATCGACGGACCAAACTCACCGGAGAACAATATTGACGTCTATCTCCGACCTCTGATCGAGGAGTTGAAATCTTTGTTCATTGATGGTGTAGAGACATATGATGCAAAAACAAATACAACCTTCATACTGTGTGCGGCTCTAATGTGGACAATTAATGACTTTCCTGCGTATGGAATGCTATCAGGTTGGTCCGTACATGGTCACAAAGCATGTCCTCATTGCCATGAACACACAATATCAAAATTCTTGAATTTTAGCAGGAAGGTTTGTTATTGCGGCCATCGACATTTCCTGCCTCCAGACCACCCCTATAGGTTAGACACGGTTCACTTTGATGGTCATCAAGAGCTTCTTGGACCTCCATCCCCATTGTCCGGAGAGGACGTGACTGCTAAATGGGATGGTTACAATAATGTGACCTTCGGGATGGATCCGACGAAACAGGTCAAACCACCATTTTGGAACAAGTTAAGCATTTTTTTCGAGCTTCCGTACTGGTCTATAAATTTAGTGCGTCATTGCCTGAACGTCATGCATATAGAGAAGGGAGTATCAGAGCACATACTTAACTTACTTCTTGTAAAGACGAGAAATCGAAAGACAACCTGAATGCTCGGATGGATCTACAAGAGTGGGGAATAAGAAGTGAATTGCACCCTAGACCGGTAGCGGGGCAAGTTTGTACTTCCCAATACCGCTTATCATATGTCACAACCGGAGAAGAAAAGATTCTTGCAGGTGCTGCATGATTTGAAAGTTCCCACAGGTTTCTCAGGATCATTCAGCAAGAAAATAAAAATTGTGAAGGGTAAGATCGATGGGCTGAAAAGTCATGATCACCATGTTATCGTGGAGCACCTTCTTCCATTAGCCCTCGGGACTTCTCTCCCCGAATCGGTTGGTCTAGTAATCAACGACCTATGTTGTTTTTTCAGGGAGTTGTGTGCTAAAATACTGGAGGTTGTGATGCTGGATAAATTAGAAAATTCTATTGCGTTGATACTTTGCAAGTTTGAGCGTATTTTCCCACCGTCATTCTTCGATATCATAATACACTTGACGGTTCATCTTGCAACTGAGGCGAAATTAGCCGGACCGGTACAATATCGATGAATGTATCCCGTCGAGAGGTACGTGTAATTTTTCGTTTCGCGCAATTTATAAATTTATTGTTGTCCTGTATGCCCGTATTTATTTATTTAACATATTTTCATTAAGTACCTCTACACTCTTAAGAAATATATACGCAATAAAAATCGACCAGATGGTTCTATCATGCAAGGTTATCTTCTTGATGAAGCAACCACATTTTGTTCCCGCTATCTGGACGAGAACATTGAGACAAGACTTAACCGGCCACGAAGAATTCAAGACGGGCCATATGGTAAAGCCGAGTTTAAGAGGGTAGACACTATATTTATCAACAAGATATACCGATTTATCTTGCTTAATTGCGCATGTCTTGAACAAATTAGAGTGTAAGTTTTTTTGGATTAATTGTTATATCTGTGTTTGTGTGTGTATGAAATAATATAATATTAATGTCACCATTATTTATCGAAAACAGAATTCATTTTAACGAGGTACGTGAGGGGCATCCTGATTGGAACGAAGAACGATTGGAAAAATATCATCAGGATAATTTTTGTGATTGGGTCACAGATCATGTAAGTTATTCGAATAACATTTTATTGCTATCAGTTTTAATCTAAACTTGTATCGTTATGTATTTGTCGTAAAATTTATTTTGTTAGATCCACGATCTGAAATTGTCTGCATCATTTGAGAGTGATTCAAGATGTTTAGCTCAATTTCCTAGTATGGAGGTTGCATATTACAAAGGATTTGGTGTCCTTGGATACAAATTCGAAGTTAAGGACATAGAAACATCTAGAACCACTCAGAATAGTGGGATTGCGACGGTAGGATCGGACGGTGTGATTTATTATGGGTACTTAAATTGTATACTCGGCATCCACTATCCCGGACGATCAGAACCCTTTTATATATTCCAGTGTATTTGGTACGATACGCGAACCGATACGGCCAAGTGGAGAAGCAATTTTGGGACTTGGAAAGATGAATATGGATTGACCAGTGTGAACACACTTCGATTTTACGGTCAGGAAGATCCGTTTATCTTTCCGAACCAAGCGTTCTAAGTATACTACTCACAGTGTTTGAAGCATCCGGGATGGAGTGTTATATGCCGATGGAAACCCAGAGATGTCTACGATGTCCCACAATTCGAGGACAGCGATGAGAACAAAGAAGAGAGAAGGCTTAAAGTGCTCCGACCGTCTGTTTCGAAGGACGGGTTGTCTTCGACCGATCATGAAGTTACGTGGGTTAGAAATGATATCGACGATGAAATCCAAGTAGATATGTATAATGCGCCCACGAATCGAAAAAGGTTATCAGTAATATTATATTATTACTTCACATTTTACGCTCTATACATATATAGTCAATACTTTTAACGATTGTCTAATGCGTCCACGAACCGTTTATCTAGATTTGATGACGATGTCGGGAGCAGCGAGGGGCGGCAGGAGCTCCAGCCGCGGCAGAGGCAGAGCGGTTCTGCCGTCCGGAGAGCCGCGTAAGGAGCTTCAGAGGCCCGATCTTGCACCCAGATCGGAGATCCCTTCGGATGCCTCCTTCCGTGTGGATTTTGCCACACCTCCAGGTATACTGCACGCATATCCATTTTGAATGTAATATTACAGATATTCATGCCTGTTTATATCAAAATTAATTATATTGTCAATGTTTGATTGTCTAGTTGTTGGTGATGCGTCCACATCTGGGACAGAGGCCACTCCCGCTCCTCCAGGTATGTTTATATATCATATAGTGCATGTATATTGATTTAGAATGCTATATCATAAATATACACACATTCTTTTTGCTCTTACTTAGCAATTTTTATTATTGTCTAGCTGTAGGTGGTGACACCACCGCACCTGCGGGTATGTTTATATATCCTATAGTGCATGCATATTGATTTAGAACGTTATATTATTGATCTACACATTCTTTTTACAATTACTTATATAATCTATTTTTAATTGTCTAATTATAGGTGGTGCGTCCACATCTTCCGCAGGGGGCACTCTTGCCGCTTCCATACCCTCCGCATATCTGCAGGTTAGTATAAATAAATATAAAATATTTATTCATTTTACATACGCTCTATAGAATAAATATGAACTTCATGGAAATTTAGCGTCAATATTTATTTTCTAGTTGGAGGGGATGCGTCCGCATCCGGGACCCCGGTTGTTCCTCACCGGAGAAACTATCGTCCCGCTCGTGCTGCTGCCCGGGCCCAGGCTCGTGCGATAGTCACCGGAGATATATATCACACTTCAATTTTCGTTTAAGCTTGATTTCTTAATACAACTTTGTCTTAATATCGATTGTCTTGATATTTCGTGCAGACGCAGGGCCTCCCCATCCCCAGAGGGGGACACGAGGCCCGAATCAGTCGCATAGGCTGAGGCCTAACAGAGCTAGGGGGAGGCAGCATTTCCTCTCTTTTTTACCCTTGACTATCGCTATACCGGTCCTCATGCCGAGAGGTTCGGCCGGTATATGGGGGACGAGAGCCGGCTCGTGAAGAACTATCCACTTCACGTTAAGTGGGGCGAGCAGCACCGGCGCTCATTCGCCCTCTTCTTTGATCAGGCTCGGGTACATATTAATATATATTTTCATTTGATTTATCCAATATATTTATTATTAACACATGCAATCTAATAACAATGTTTTTTTTTGTATTTTCAGTCGGATTACGATTTTCAGCCTGTACCCGACCCTGATCATCCTGGGAGGGTGCTCGACCTTCATGCTCTGTATAATGGCCTGATGAAGAACATGCAGACCAAGGTTCGATACAACAGGAATGAGCTGAAGGCCGACTGCTACTCCCTGTGGATGGCGACCCCCGGGGCAGAGAGAGCGGCCCTTCTATCTACTCCGGCGTTTGCGAGAGTCGACGTAGAGATATGGCCTCTATTGTGCGAATATTTCAACTAACAACGCAAACATGTATGTATTTTAAATGTAATTCATTGTTTAGAATATAATTTATTTTTTTGTGTTCCTTAATTAGAAAACTAAATGTTAATGCGTTGTGCAGAAACAGACCGCTCAGAATACAGAGAACAGGAAGTCGGTGAAGAGGGATCGCCCCACTTACACAGGTGGCTCGAGGAATATTACTCGAGCCATGGAGTTATCGGTAAATTACAATAGACCGATCTTTATGATATTCGGCAATATTAAGAGTTATTTTCTAATATTTCTAATATTAAGAGTTATTTTCTAATATTGCAGACAGCTCAGACCGTGGCGCAAGGTGGTACACCGAGCGTGCTGTCCGCATATCTTGCCGTCCACGGCACCTCGACAGATCTCGCCACGGGCGAGCTTCGATATCCCGACGTCGCTACCCAGGAGTATTGCGTAAGTGTTAATATTTATTCTACCCATATTTGAAATTTTAGTTTTGGAAGGTTCAAATTTAAGTTTTATACCTATACTTTACTGTTTAATGTGGGTGTAGGAGCAGGTGGTTGAGCAGGCCGAGGCCTCGGGGATCGATTTTACCGGACAGAAAGATCCGAGGCTGCTGACCCCAATCCTGGACACCGCACACGGAGGGCACCACGGAGGTTGGGAGAGAGGCCGGGGACTGGGCCCTAGCAGGACCCATATGAGGTTGGACTCTACCCCGGCGGTTACTTCCTCCGTCTCCAGTGAGCGACGTGTCCAACAGGAACTGGAGAGCTTGAGGGCCACCGTTCAGGAGTTGAAAGAGATGCTGGTATGTATACTACTTTATAGTAAAATATCATGTCATATTATAGATATCAACATATCCATAATTAGTACGTAACCTGAGCTTATTTGGTTGTAGACTTAGGTTTGATTAATCATACATACATATTTAATTAAAATAAACAACGGTTTTCCAAACTAGATATCCAAATAGGGTTTCGAAATAACTTGATAATGATACGAATTCGAATAATACACAGTTCTTACACGCTTATTACACACGTCAGATCCAGACGCGACAGGGTACATCGACTGAGCCTCCACATGCATCTCCTTCGGCTGCGGCTCTGCAAGCCACTACATCGGCTGCGGTTCCGCAGACAGCTCCTATAGCTCCGCCGCCCGCTCAGACTCCCGCAGCCGCGGCTCCGCAAGCTACTACCTCGACGGAGGCTGCGCTGACCACATCGCCAGCTCCACAGGCCGCTCAGATTCCCGCACACGCCGAATTGCATGGTTTATTGACCGAGGAACAGGCGCGCCAGATTCTAGCGTTTATCAGAGGTGGAGCTGGACCGAGCTAGGGTAGCTTTTTGATTCTTATTTTTTGAAACATATATTTATTTATATGATACATATTGTACTACATTTTGAAACGATATTGATATTGGTTTATATTTATATCATATTCAGTTTTTTGGTTTCTTTTGTATATTATATGCGTGAGATGTGATTATGAATACTGCGATATATGTTGTGCGATGATTAATTTTATATTTGATTGATATATATATTATTGTGCACAGGACGAGAAAAAATCAGACAGCCCTTTTTAAAAAAAAAAACAGATAATATGTACCTACGGATTAATCCGTAGGTACATATGTTGTCCCTACGGATTAAATCGTAGGGGCAAAATATCAGCATTAATTGATATTTTCCCCCCCGATCTCAGTATCAGGGGGTTAGGAGTGCCCCTACGGATATATCCGTAGGGGCAAACAAAAGCCCCTACGGTGTTATCCGTAGGGGCAAAATATCAGGATTTCTGATATTTTGCCCCTACGGATATGTACCTACGCATGTATCCTTAGGGGCTATGACTTAGACCTACGGATTCATCCGTACGTATAAGTAATATATTTAAAAAATCCGTAAATAAAATAATGTTTTTTCCCCTACGGCCTGCTCCGTAGGGGATAACGGACCTACAGCAAAATCCGTAGGGACATGTTTTTGTCCGTAGGGGCAAGTTCAGGGATTCAACTTGCACCTACGGCATTTGCATCTACAGGTTATTTTCGTGCCCCAACGGACATATCCGTAGGGGCAGTGGTTTGCCCCTACGGGTTAATCCGTAGGGGCAACCCCTATTTGTAGTAGTGGTTTGTGGTGAAGTGTGAGAGTGAGAGATGTAAGGGAAAGATGTGAGTGAGAGGGAGAGATGTGAGGGAAAAGCAAAAGATATGAAATGAGATGGATCATGACACACCCTAAAGCCACCTCTCTCTCTCTCTTAATAAATGCTTGCATGCTCAAGCCATCATGGCTCTCTTTCTCACCACAAGTCAATCTCCATTCTAATCACCCTTAAACAAAACCAAAACCCTTAATTAAAAACTAGTTAACTTAACCAAGTGGGTTAGACCACCATGGTCATTTAAACATGGTTAACCCTAAGCTACCATGAATTCAAAACATGAAACAAGTATGACAAGTGTGGAAAATGATATGTGCACATTTTTGCACAAAAGCCAAAAATCTAATTAGCGATTTTTAATCGCGATTAACACTAAAATAGCACATACTTAACCATAAAAACTTAAAAATGACATATTTCCACAAAATACCCTATTTTAGAATTTCCATAATTTTTCCCAGAATTTTTCCCATTTATCGGTATTTAATTATACCGAAATATTAAAATATTCATTAAAAATTAATATTAAATTATAAAAATTCCCAAAAATAATATTTTATTTTTTTGAAATGTTACACACACACACACACACACACACACATATATATATGAGAATAATGGAGGAAAGAGGCCATAGGAGGGAATTTCCTCCTATGGCGTCGAAAAAGTATGCCCTCCACCGTGTATTCCAACGATCGGAATCCATGATCTTCATTGTTATCATCTCAGATGTGGGTACGCCAAATTTTATGTGATTTTACAACTTTTTCATCGTTGCATTAGTGGGTTTAAAATTAACGGTTTACCGACAATAGAACTTTTTACATTACTAATTCAACGGTGAAAAGGTTGTAGAATCATATGAAATTTGGTGTATCCATATCTTAGATGATAACGATGAAGATGGTGGGTGCCGATCATGGAAAAAATGATGAAGATTGTATTTTTTCGACGCCATAAGAGTAAATTCCCTCCTATGGCATCTTTCCTCCATTATTCTCTCTCTCTCTCTCTCTCTCTCTCTCTATATATATATATATATATATATATATATATATATATATAATGACTTTGTATGTGTTTTTTAACATTTTCTTTTGAACTGGCCCGTAAGACCCACCTAAGCACGCAACACACATGCACCCAGATTATCCATGAATTTGCCCCGAAAAAGTTAATTTATAGCCGCTTCTTTTTTTGAGGTTTGAACCCCACACTCTCCCCGAGAAGGGGAAATGCCATATCAACTGTGCTATTGCTCATTAAATAATATAATAGCCTAGGTGTTTTCAAGTGATGGAGTTAGTTACGGTTATGAATCTTGTTTGGAATTTTATCTTTTTTTTTTATTGATTTTTCATGAAAAATGAGAAATCAACATCAACAATAATTTACAAAATAAAAAGACTGTCTTTTCTTCTGCACCGTGGGCCTGTTTGGATGAGCTTATTTTTAAGTGATTATTTTCCATAATCACTTATAATTGGTTATTTCTGAAAAAAGTGAAGAAACCACTTATTTGTGTTTATGACAAATAAGTTATTTAGTGTTTGGATGATTTTGTATGAAAAATGATTATAAATATATAGTATATTTGGAATAAAAGATAGATAAGTGGTTATTGAGTGTAAAATGACCAAAAAGAATGTATTATTAATGGCATCTTAAAATTTGGATGAAAAGACAAGGGTATTATGGTGTATTACCTGGTGAACTCTACTATTCCATAATCACAAATAAGTTAGGGATTCCTAACTTATTTTTAAATGAGAAAAGATACCATTTTTAAGATAGTAATGGTGGAATATATGGTAAAATAACCACTTATTGAATAGTATGAAAATAGAGATCCAAACACACTATCTATTTGAGAGCCGGATCTATCTTAATATGATTTTTAATCATTTGTTGACAAAAATTAATCCGATCAAAACGTGCAATAGTTTGTGCATGTAAGTCAAACAATTGATTATTGTTCATAGTTTGGTATTTAATGAAACATAGTACATGTAGCGCGGGAACTGTGGAGAACATGCTGTGTAAGACTTTTTCTGCATATGTTGGAACAATAGTTTTTCTGCATGACATGTTTTGCAGCTCATACAGAATGTGGTAGTCAAGCTAAGAAAAAACTTTTAATCCATACTTAGCTCACAAGTTTTATATGCTGGTGCATGTTATCATTTAGCTTCGAAGGATGGAAATGGTATTTAATTAGGATTCGGTTTTTCTGAAACACCATAAACTTTCTGCATATTTTATATGGATGATGATGTGGTTTTAATTTTATTATAATGTTAGTAATAATATGTTCTTAAAATTAAATTACAAAGAAACCCGGATTAAAATAAAATAGATTTGAGAGAATTAATAAAAATCATGGGGTGTATACGGAAATTTTCCTTTTTAATTTCCTTTTTATTTGGTGGGAGATGGGAGGAGGGAAGAGAGGGGAATTTCCATCCTGGGGGAGGGGGCATCTCCAGGCTCAAGAAAGAGGTGAATGATTTAAACCTTTTCGACTTTCTTAATAAATGAGAAAATGCGAAATGCCATTCCTTGTGTACGAGTTATAATTACAAAGACAAGTAATTTGCACGTGCGATGCACGTAAATGTCAAATTTCAATAACTTTATTTATGTTTCTTTTTATTTGAGCTTAGGGGACCTACGCTACACCCATAAGCAATTTACTACGCAACAGAGAGAAGGGTCGGGGATCACTCAGGAGGTAAGCTCCTCACTTTTTAGTCAATTTGTGTAGCAAGTTGCTTAGAAGCTGTTTAGAAGCTCTTTAATTTCTATTTTAAAAACTAATATAATATATTCCATGTAGTTTTAAGTAATGGAGTTAGTTTTTTTTATTATATATAATGAATGCTGGGGTTAGTTATGGTTATTAAATTTTCTTGTAGAATGGAAATGCCTTGTTAACAATTAATTTCAAATAAAAATACTTCATTCCTTTTGCACTGTATTAGCATACAGGCAGTGGATAAGAGATTGACACAATGGGATTTCCATAAGCCATTGATTAATGTATTGTTTTGGATCTCATTATATCATAGTTCATTAAGTATGTAGCTACAGAAGTAATCAATCATGGATACGATTAGACAAGGTTTTGCCACTCACTGTCGAACACATTTTTTCTGCTTATATATTTGCATGCATGCATGCATGGATTACTATGGAATCTCTCTCTTGCCTTTGAGGCCTATAATATTAGGCTTTTTCTTTTTCCTTGTTTGCTCAATATCATGAGAAATGTCTCTGAAAGTCATCAATTAATCATGTCTTACTGGTTTTCATCATATTTGTCTTGTCAAAGATCATTTCACGGACACAAAAGGCAGACTTGTTAGGTCGTGGGATAAAACTTAGACACATGTGTAACCATGAAATTAGACAAAGTTGCTCAAACATGCAACTAATCAAAGGCCCAGGCATTAAAGTAAATCCATCTTGGTACTTGTGTAGTGTAAAAGGAAGACAAGGCATCAAAACTCTCTCTCATCCTAATCCATCATTATATTGTCCTTGGTGAAGGATCATCTAAATTTTTTAATGATTAAAGTTAAAAACAAAACGTGTCTCTGACTGAGTGCCCAACTAATAGTTGTTGTTAATAGTTAAATGGAAAACTAGCTAGGAAGGTGCAATGTTTAATCACATGGACTTTGTTGTCATAATTTTGATTAGATATATATAAAGAAATTAAAAGGGCAAAGTACCAGGAATGATTGGAGATAATTAATTAATTAGGAGTTCAATTAAATTAAATTAAAATTGTGTGGTTCAAGAATTCACACGATTATCGGGGCGGGCGAGTGGCAGGAGCCATGATTTGTGGGTGTGAATTCCTTGTCGGGGTGTGACCCCGATCGAGTCGTCTCGCTCATCAAATGGAATATTAATCATAGTTAAAATGCCTTGTGCTCACTGTGTATTTGGATTTATTTGTGTAGTATATTTGAATGTTCCTTATTTATTTGTGTATTAGATTTGAGTGGTCACAATGGATTTAAAATGTGTTGGTTGGATGAATGTATGTGTTCTAGTAAAAATTGTATGCATGGCGTACATGGTTATCCTCCCTTGAAGTTAATACTTCTTGGAAGATAGCGTGCATGGTTATCCTCTCCTGAAGTTAATGCTTCTTGGAAAATAAAAGATGAGCCTTTTGAAAATTGGTATTACTCTTGGGAAATATGGTTAATGAACCTTAGAAATTGGAGTTTGTTGGGTTTGGAATGAGAAGGGAGTAATTGTATTGCTTGATCAAGGAGGTCTGCCTCACCTATAAATAGGGGCTCCTTAGTGCATTCTTAAGACATCCAATATCCAACATCCAACACATCCAAATATTAATCCAATAACATCCACTTGAAGTTATCCAAGAGGAGCTATCCACTCAAGACGACGAGTGAAGGATCGAGGTGTCAAAGGTGGCGGTGTGTCGGTGGGTTCGTTCTTATTATAATCCACTCTTATAGTGAAGTACTCTATATTGATGATCCTCTAATATGCTAGAGACGAACTTTATAATCCCATTATTCTTAGAGTGGACGATAAACTTTCTAGACCAGGTCCCGTGGTTTTTTCCCTCACATTGAGTGGGTTTTCCACGTAAAATATATTGTGTGTCTCGTATGCGCTTTGCTTACTCTACTTTCTTATTAAGTCTAAAAATTTATAACAACTGATATCGGAGCCTAGATTGAATAGGTGGTCATGGAGCCAAGCAACACACGAATGATCAGTCTCAATGGTAGCAACTGGATGATCTGAAAATCTCGAATGGAGAACTTGCTATTTTGCAAAGATCTAGCTGCACCCTTGCTAGGTGATGCTGCCAAGCCTGGTGAGATGTTCGAAGCCAATTGTAAGAAGCTTGACCACAAAGCGGTCGGTACTATTCGACAATGGTTGGACGATAGCGTGTTCCATCACGTACCCATAGATAGTCAGCCCACTCTCTTTGAAAAAAATTCGAAGGACTTTATAAGAGAAAAACGGCGGGTAACAAAGCTTTCTTGATCCGAAAGTTGGTTAATCTTAAGTACAAAAAAGGAAGTTCTATTCCAGAGCACTTGAATGAAATGCAAAGTATTATCAATCAACTCTTCTCTATGAAAATGACTATTGATGATGAGTTGCAGACCTTATTATTACTCAGCTCTTTGCCGAACAGTTGGGAGACATTGGTGGTGTCTCTGAGCAATTCGGCACCATATAGCGTGGTTAGCATGAACCTCGTAACCGGGAGTTTGCTGAATGAAGAAATGAGAAGGAAAGCTTCAGGGACTCATCATCATCGGAAGCTCTTGTCATAGAGAACCGGGAGAGAAGTCAGCAAATGTAATCTCAAGATCGAGGTCGGTCCCAAAGCAAGTCGAGGCCGAGAAAGGATGTCGAGTGTTTCTACTGTAAGAAGATAGGATATCTGAAGAAGCAGCGTCGCAAGTTCAAGAAGGACCAGAAGCAGCAAAAAGACAAAGCCGAGAACAAATCCGAAAAAGCGACAATAGCTACAACCGAGGTCGGTTGGTTTCTGATGATATCGGCATATAAAGGTGATTGCATATGCATCACATGTATGTATATGGATTGGGTTGTAGACACCGGAGCATCCTATCATGTGACCCCACTGAGAGAGTTCTTCTCAACTTACAAAGCCAGCGACTTCGGCGTTGTTAGGATAGGAAACGATGGTACGTCGAAGATTGTGGGGATTGGCGACGTCGAGATCGAGACCAGTTTGGGCTGTAAAGCTATTCTCAGAGAGGCGAGACATGTTCCAGATCTCCGCTTGAATATAATCTCTGCGGGAAAGTTGGATGAGAAAGGCTACATCAACACTTTTGGTAAAGGATAATAGAAGCTTACCAAGGGATCTTTCGTTGTGTCACGTGGAAAAAAGTGTTGTACTCTCTACAACACACCGACCAAGAATGTAATGCCTTGGTGAACACTATTGAGCAAAGCTCGGTGTAACGTCTTAAAATTTATTAGAGTTAATTATAATTTAATTAGCGATATAACATGGGGTTTTCAATAAAATTTAGTTAATAATTACTTTTATACACACACATAGAGTTTACCTAGAATTGATAATATATTAGTTTAGGCCAAAACAAAAATTAGTAGCCATGACACTTAAACATTTAACTAAGTAAATGGTTTTAGAATAGAAAACAAAAAGAAAAGAAAAGAAAAGAAAATAATAATAGTGGGCATGAGGGAATAGTGCAATAAATGATGAGGAAAATTGGTGCATGGCTATTAGGAGCCATTCTTTTTTTCAGATCTTCCTTCTTCTTCATTCTCTCTTCTTTCTCTTCAGCTCTTCGACATGTTTCCTTCTACCTCCTAAATCCCCCCTTCCCCCACACCCACTTAAAATTCCTCATTGAATCCTCACAAATCTTAGGATTTGTTTCTTCAAGTTTATGGTGGAAGCAAGATACTCACCTTAAGCTACTTTGCAAGCTTAAGACCTTTGTCAAGCTGATCTAGAGGTAATAAGCTAATCTTAATCTTGTTTTATGAAACCACTTGTCTTAACAACTCCTAAACTAAATTACAGTTTTTGTTTTGTGAGGTTTTAAAACTTAAAGATAAGTTTGTGGTCTTGAGAAGAGTCTTGGATTGACAACATCTTAATCTAAGCTAGATGAGGGTACTTTAGTGTTAATTATCCCTTATTTAATCATCAAGACTTCACCAATCTACCTTAATATTTGAACTAGTGTTAAAACTAGTTTTTAGTTGTAGGTTAAGGTTACAAATTGAATCTGCTATTAAACGAGTGATCATAGAATTAAATTGCGATTACTAGGAGATAGTTATTGAACCTTGAGCGCACCCTCAAAACCTGAGCCCTCCCCTCCATTTCCTGGCTGTCAAAAAATGCGTTTTAACCACAATTTGCGGGTCATTTTGGGAGTTAGGGTGTAGATTTTTGTCGGGAGCTCTCTAAGATTCTAAATAGACCTCTGGTATACGCAATTTCTTCCAATTTTGTGTATACAAAAATCTGAGAGCGTTTTAGCTTACTTTTGGCGATATTTTAATGAGATACGGATATCCTGACTCTTGTTTTAGTATTTTAGTTGGTTAACGGCCCTTAGGGGTAGTCTTAGGTGTTCGTTGTACATGTATAGTACCCTAAGTTCACAAGTGTTAGCTTGTGAGAGTTTAGTTCGTTTGCGTATTGTATACATGTGTCGTATCGAAATTCTATCCCACACATGCTAAGGTTTTGTTCGATATTAGGATCAGTTGCGGGGACTTCAGATACGGTAAGGAAAGGGATGAGGTGATCGGATTCGAGTAGCTCAAGGCTGTTCCGGTGACTAGATTTAACATTTACGGGGGAATCGTTTAGATGGCGTTAAGCGCCCGAATGTTTAGATTCAAGTTATACAATCTTACACACACACACACATTCACATGTTGCATACTCATTACCATACACATTTTATTGCTTTCTACGTATTGATACAATCTCGTTAGGACACTAGCACCATTACCAATGGGTTTATACCGCACGTGCACAAGCTCACATGTACACACACACTTCCTTGGTAATTGCCATACCATGTACACTGTAGAACTTGCCACGATATCTTGCATTGTAAGATATACTTATTGGTAGTTAGATCTTCGCTTATTTCATAGTAGCATGCATCATGCCCATATCATTTACATTTGCCATTATCACCATATTCTTATATGATATTGTTTCATGGGATTCTTTTTTCATGAGATTTGAAAAACCGTACAACACATTTTCTAAAACTTGGATTCATTTAAAAATATGGTTTTCTCTTCATATGATATTTCGATGTCCACCATGTGATTTCTCGGTGTTGAACTATGATGATTATCCAAATCAAGACAGGGGGAGGAATTGATTGCGGATACATGGTAGACCCGGTACGGTACCCCAGGGCAAGAAGATCGTATAGAAAGGCGTTGAGCCTGGTAGGGGAACACTACCTACCGGTGATAGTATGAAAATTCGGCGGATATCCGGAGGATATCGACCAGGGTTATATGATAAGAGGGATATGAGAGCCAATCCAAGTGATGGTGCCTGAGATATTTGGGATTTCGAGTGTCGATATTTAACACAGGATTTATGATGATTCATTGATGGTACTTCTATGTTTACCTTATTAGAACTGTTATGACATGCTCATTTTCATATAGCTGCTACATCCCTGATATTATACTTCGCTCATACATTTATGTTGCATACATGCCATTGTATATCTTTATAACCTCATAATTAGGAATGTCACTATTTTGTTCATGTATGCGATTGTCACTTACAATGTTATTTACTACTCACGAGCTAGCAACTCACCTCCTTGTTCCACAGTTCCTTGCAGAGCCGATCCTCTAGTGTAGTGGCAGCAGGGCATACTGCTACTGCTACCACTAATTTTTGGGCGTGATCTTTTGTTAGGTGGCTTACGAGTATTCTTTTGTCCGCTACCTTATATATTTGTTCATTGTATCTAATATACCCCATCTACCATATGCATATTTGACTCAGAGACGAGACTGAGCGATTTGTTTTATATGTGACTCTGGGTGTCGTGCTCATGCGAGCCGACTTTTGTGATTATGTTGTGGTTATTGTTTTCTTTTCTTATTTGCTTATTTCTTCGCCTATGGCGTCGTATATTTTTTAACTGTGTGGTTGTATACCGCTAAATAGGCGTTGAGATTGCTCCCAAGTAGGGATGCTTATATATTATTGCTTATGTATCGGTTTGGATCAAATTTTACACAGGAGATACTGCCTAAAATTTTAACGATGACTCGATTTTCAAAAAGGTTTTGAAATGACTATTCTACTCATTAAATTAACTCTTTAACATTGTATTTCACCTTCTTACCTCTATTTACGGTTTAGATTCTGTGTTTTCGGCTTGCTTGAATTACGTTACGCCTTTAAACGTTGTGTGATTTAAGTGCCGGTCACGTTCCTCATTTGGATCGTGACACTCGGCAATGGAGCTATGGCTTCGGTAGCTTGGACATTTGAGCGAGAAGTGTCTACTAACACTTACCAAGAGAAATCTCCTACATGTTTGGAAAGTTACGCATTTGAGTCCCTGTGTACATTGTTTGGCTGGCAAGAAAACTCGTGTTCCATTTGTCAAGCGTGCATCTTGTAGAAAGAGTTGTGTTTTGGAGAAGATTTACTCTGACATCTGTGAAATGAAAGATAGATCACTCAGTAGTGCTATCTATTTTGTTACCATCATAGATGACTTCTTTAAGATGACATGGGTGTATGCGCTGAAGCAGAAGAATCAAATTGTGAACGTCTTCAAGCAATTTCATCCAATGGTTGAGCGGGAGATGGGAAGGTCTCTTAAGTGCATTCTCATGGATAATGGTATAGAGTATATTGGAGCATTTGATGAGTACTGTAAGAGTCATGGTATAAGGCACGAAAGAACATGTCTGAAGTCATCTCTACATAACAGTATCGCCGAGTGTATGAACCGTACCATTGCGGAAAGAATCAGGAGTATGTTATCACATGCAAAGCTGCCAAAGGAATTTAGGCCGAGGCAATGAGGACAGCGGTCGATGTGCTGAATCTATCTCCATCAGTTTCTTTGGTTGATGAAGCTCCTGAAAAAGTTTGGAGAAGAAAGGGAGTATCCAATAAGCATCTAAGGGTGTACGGTTATCGTGCATTTGTGCACATACACAAAGATGAAAGGCTGAAGCTCGACGCCAAGGTAAAACAGTGTATTTTCTTGGGATACTCACATGATGAATTTGGATACAGGTTGTGGGACTTAGAAAGCAATATGCTTGTTAGAAGTCGAGATGTGGTTTTCTCTAAAGACCAAACCCTCGAAGACATCAAGAAAGGAGGTAAACCGATGTCACAAGGACCGATGTCGCAATCCTTTCCAGAAGTGATCGAAGATTTGGAACCACTGCCTCCTCTCGAGGTGCATGATGACAGGGGAGATGAGGTGACCGATGTCGGTAATGATAAGGTGAATATCGGTCTGAATGATCACAAGGAGGAAGGGCCAATTCTAGTCTAGCCACCGAAAGTTCCAATACCAAGGCGATCAACAAGAGAAGTCGACCATCAACAAGATACTCTAGCAATGAATATGTTATTCTTTCTGAGTGCGATAGTCAGAGTGCCTTCCATTTAGTAAAGAATCCGAGTTTCCACTCGAAGTCCAAGCATGTCAATGTTCGCTATCACTAGATTCAAGACGTTCTTGAGAAGAATATTTTAAAAATGTAGAAAATCCATACTGACAAGAATGGTTTAGATATGATGATGAAGCCGTTGACCAAAGACAAGCATGAGATCCGTCGAGTGGTTGCAGGCATGGTGTTCTCTTCATAAGTCGTGAAGGGGAGTTTGTTGGGAATCTCACTCCTTATTGATGAATGTGTTCTAGTCAAAATTGAATGTATGGTGTACATAGTTATCCTCCCTTGGAGTTAATGTCTTTCGGAAGATGAAAGGTGCATGGTTATCCTCCATTGGAGTTAATGCTTCTTAGAAGAAGGTGTATATGGTTATCCTCCCTTGGAGTTAATGCTTCTTGGAAGATGAAATGTGCATAGTTATCCTTCCTTAGAGTTAATACTTCTTGAAAAATGGTGTGCATGGTTATCCTCTCTTAGAGTTAATGCTTCTTGGAAGATGAAAGGTGCATGGTTATCCTCTATTGGAGTTAATACTTTTTGGAAGATGAAATGTGAGCTTCTTGAGAGTTGGTATTACTCTTGGGAAATGTGGTTAATGAACCTTCGAAATTGGATTTTGTTGGTTTTGGGAAAAGAAGGGAGTAATTATATTGCTTGACCAAGAAGGCTTGCTCACACCTATAAATTGGGGCTCTTAAGTGCATCCTTAAGGCATCCAAAATCCAACATCCAACGCATCCAAGTATCAATCCAATACCATCCATTTGAAGTTCTTCCAAGTGAAACTATCCACTGAAAACGATGAGTGAAAGACCAAGGTGTCAAAAGTGTACTATCGGCGGTGTGTCGGTGAGTTCGTTCTTATTGTAATCTACTCTTGTAGTGAAGAACTCTATGTTGATGATTCTTTATTATGCTAGAGACGAACTTTGTAATCCCATTATTCTTATAGTGGATGATAAACTTTCTGGACTAGGTCCCGTGGTTTTTCTCCTCCCATTGAGTGAGTTTTCCACGTAAAAATTATTGTGTCTTGTATGCTCTTTGCTTTCTCTACTTTCTTATTAAGTCTAACAATTTATAACAAAATGGTATATGAACAATGTAGAATCAAATCCTACCAGACCAACAAATAAGATGTGTAGAATTTGGAAGTTTTCGTTATCGCACCAATTTTGTAAAGTTATGATGAAAATCGATAGAAATCTTTCTACACTCTAGCATTAGTCATCAGAACAGAAGTCTTATATCTTTTTCTCCGTATTTAATATATAGAGAGGAATTAACGTTAGGTAAAATAAGGTATTCAATGTTTTCTTTTTGCTTAACATGGGTTTAAATTGATGAGAAGAAAAATTTTAGAAAAAAAAATCGAAATATGTTTCATAGGAAAGATGTGGGGTTATTGGTGAAGGTGATTAACATGGATGGTGTTGATGGTGGTGCAACTACAACCACAACTGTTGTACGTATAGATTCTTCTTGATTTTAAGAATGCATAAGGTACTATTTGGAACTTTGTAGTTGTTTATGCATGCATGTCAACCCGTGTTGGTGTTTGGGAGATAGGTTGGAAATAGATCATGCCACAAATATAGAAATGATTTATTATATATTTCAATCCTTAACAATGTAAAATTTTAAGTACATAAGAAAACCATGCATATTTCCATGTACCCCATGTTTTCACAAGTGAAGTAAGATTTAGAGTAATTTAGACTCTTACATGTAGATTGAAACGGTGTGTTGCATCCTTCCAGACGGTTAATTTGTGTTATGATAAAACTAGAGCTGGATAGTGGTTACATAAGTTTCAAAGTTCCAAACCTAAAAATCAGCGCATCTAGTTCAATATGTTGCGTTACTGCTATAATGAATTGATATAAGATTATAGTTCATGCGCTTTAATTTATGTCTAGTATGTTTGTTTGGTAATTCAAAACTTTAATAGCATGCGGGTTTGGGCTTAGTTGGAGCTATGCACCTTAATTATCTGCAAATCACATGTATTTGTTGCGTTAATTTTGTTAAAGTGTGTTTTTGGAAAATTATCTAGCAGTATTCTATTTTTGTTTTTAATTTCATGTAGTGAGGCTGTTGAGAGCTAATTTTGTAATTTAGTGCTTGTACATGTGTGAGAGACACATGACACATCCATCCATCCATCTTTCATTCTTCTCTCTACACATTTTCCACCACCATGCTTGCATGAACAAGTTTGATTTGGATTAATTAATCAACCCACCTTTCATCCTTTCGAAAACCATTAATGACTTCATTTCCCCATTTTCCATAATCAAGAGCGTGTTTGACAAATTAATCAACCCATGCTAAATTATGACAACTTCTTCTTCTTCTTCTTCTTCTTTAGGAAACCGTTCCACCACAAAAATATCTCTATTTCTCCTTCATCGTGTAAGTTCTACAAGCTATATTATTTTGTATGCTCATGACTTATTAATGAAATTTATTTTCTACTTATTCTTATTTCCAATACTATTCTTCTATTGTGTGTTGTGAGTCATGATCTAGTGTGAAGTTTGTTCCACTATTGTAGAATCGGATTCCATGTATTTCGGATCCGTATCTCTTCACATGGTATCAGATCTATGTACAAGGGTGGTAGTAGCACTTTGCAAGATTCTCTTGGCGAAGAAGAGTGGTTATTGAAAATGGATTCGAGTAGTCGTGGAGATTTCGATGGTCTTGGTATCAAAGTTCTTAAAAATTCTAATTACAAGATATGGAGGACGTGCTTGGAGTCTTATTTTATGGGTGAGGAGTTACGGGAGGTCGTTGGAGGTAATAATCGGGTGGCTCTGACGGATAGTGAAGAAAATGTAGAGGCCTTGAAAAAATGACGGGTGATGAATGCTAAGGCGGAGTTTATCTTGAAGAGAACCATCTCTCGTGAGTTATTCGACCACATTAAGCGTTGTATGCTATCTTCTGAATGTCACGCCCCGCTTCTCAAAAGACGGGAACAAGCACGTGACGAGGCCCGCGACGTATTTATTTCGAGAAAGTCATTTCCCGAAACAAATACGATAAGCGTAAAGTAAGCAATATAAAAAGACAAGAAATGACATGATAATGAAAATCCAATTTTATATATTTACATTCCTAACTTTACAAGTCTTAAACCGATACAAGATATCCGAAACAAAGGTGTAATGAAAATGCCTAAACAAGTAGCATACTTGAAAATAAAAGTTGAAGAAACTAGTAGTCGGTCTGTGGTGCAAACCGGTCTCCTCAATCTCTAAGCCATGTGACGAAAATTTCAAGAAATAAAGAGATGGATGGAATACCCGTCAGCAAACTTTCGCTAGGTAAGTCCCCAAAATGGATAGAAATGTGAATGTGGTAAGGGACAATATGTAAGTAGCATATGAATTCTAATGTGGTTATGTAAGGATGTGGATTAAACCTAGCAATTATATGCACATGGTAAGGTATTATGAGTATGGAAATATATATAAGCATACCAATGTAACATGAATATGGCAAACAAGTATAGTATGGCTGTATAGTGTAGGTATAGTGAGCATGTAACAAGTAAAAGTGTTGAACATGTAATGAAGATTAATGTGTCCTAAAGAGCTTACTAAAAGGGTAAGCTAACTAACGTGAGTTCAAGTATGAATGTCAAACAAATCTTAAAAGTATTCTTGAACCCAAGGTTATCGTCCAGAGGCAAGGAACCACAGGCCCAAAAGTAACGGGACTTCAATTATTATTGAAGTATTCCAAACCCAATAGGCTATCATCCAGGGGCTTAGAAACACGGGCTCAAATTCGTGAATTCGTGAATGCGTGATTTGTGGTTATGTGGCTTGTGAGATTCCGTCGGATTCATACTCGAACTACCCTAACACCCCATGTATATTAGTCTATGATTAATTTTACGAGTCTTAATCGAATCCATGATTAATTTTACGAGTCTTGATCGAATCCATATCAAGAATTATGTAGTCATGTCAAGTTCAAGTCATGTCAATTTATTCATGGTTCGAGTAAAATCGGTTCAAGTGTATATACTGGGTTCAAGTAAATGTCAAGTTCAAGAATATAGTTCAGGTTCAAGTCAAGCTCGAAGTTTAAATCAAGTTTCGGTTTAAGTCAAGTTCAGATTTTCAAGTTCAAGTTCGAGTTCAAATTTCGAGTCTTATGTGATTTGATTTTCCTGAAATTATGATCTACATTTAGGCAGATGCAAGTGGTGCATCATTGTCTCCGACACCCTGAAGCCTGTCGAGAGAAAACGCCACTTAAACCAATCTGCTACCTAATTACGTAACATAGTCTAGTCTTTTGAATTCTAAGGTATTTGTTGATCACATAGTGGTATTATGTAAAATAAACACTTAAATTGTGCGGGGCACATAGCTCAGTGGTGGGCAATAGGGGTTTGTAGGGGGAGACCCGGGATCGAACCTAGGATCTCCCATTTAGTGCTTCGAAAATGGGCACGCGGGGCTGGTGGGCTTCGTTGCGGTAAAAAAAACTTAAATTCTCAAGGGGGATTTTATATAAAATATTCTATGCGAAAATAATCTTGAAGGTGTTTATGGTAAAACTATATTATTTAGATTGTCGAGGGTTTTGATTAAAAGATATTTTAAAAGTTTATGGTATTTTAATGAAAAATCTACTTTTGGAAAACTTGAGATATCTTAATAAAAACTTAATCTTTTAATTTAAAGTATTTTATTGAATTTAAATTTTTGCAAAGCCGTTTTCTTTTAAGTTATATATATGATTATTAATTAATATTTTAAAAGTGATTGGAATTGTTTTATTTTGTTTAAAACCGTACTTTCTTTTTCCTTCGAGAATGCGCTCTATGAAGAACTCCGATTTCACCCACTAGACCTAAGACATGCAATAATCTGTAACACATTTTAACAGGGCTCCCCTAATGAAGGTGTGAGAGACGAAATTGCCAAGGGAAAGAAGTATCGATAAATTTCTGTATTTTGAACTTGAGAGTACTTTAATAAAATTCGATTCTTTTAGAAATACGCTATACATATGAGATCATGCTATGATTCCAAGTGTGTGTGTGTGTGTGGGGGGAGGGTAGGTCATTACTCCGTTCGCTAATTACGTTAACATGTCATAAGAAAATATTATCGAGTATGCATAAATGAATATGGTACTAAAACGTTAATTTATATATATATATATATATATATATATATATATATATATATATATCGATTAATAATGTTTGGTTAACATGTCATAAAATTCTATTTCATGAAAAGGTTTATGATGGCATGAATGATTTTAGTATAAAGAGGATATCATTGAAGTATAGAAATTGGCATCATAACAAGAGATTAGATTCAAAGAGAGAGTATGAGAGGGAGGGGACACTTACCCATTCTCGCTTGTACTAATACAAGAAAAAGGTGATGAAGATATCTCGGTTTGAAGAACCAACGACTATGAGAAGATGACGGTGAGTTGAGCTACCGGTGTCCCTTGGCAAGTTGTGGAGTAACATATAGAGGAGATTGTTTACCATCGAAAACGGGAAACGGAACCGCGTAGGATCGTCTGGCCTAAATTTGGGGGCAGATGCTATTTGGATTTATCCGTCCACCTCTCCAAAGATGCCAAGTTGATTTATAGCGCCGTGTATCGGAGGTTTGGACGGATGCGGCCGTTGTAGCGGACTTCGTCAGATTCCCACACGTTGTGAGGGGTTTTTGATTGTGGGGACGCTCTTCCCTGCAGGTGCATGCCCTACAGTTAATTACGTTACCATATCACGGTAACCACTTTCTCCTTCTCCAGAGGTTCATTTCGTGTCGTTTGTGTTTGTTTTATTTTATTTTTGGTTGCCCGTGGATTGTATACGGAGACTAATTTATGTTGTCGCCCGTAGGGCGTGGATTAGTCTAAATCCGTATATTCTTAGATTTGGGTTTGGTTTGATTTAAGAATCGTTAATCTCGTTTGAGATTAAAATCAACTTAAATGTTTGTTGAGGATACGTTAGTCTAATTTTAGACTAAGATCTACTCAACAAGATCTTGGGATCATTCAGACCCAACAAAAGAGCATTTGGGCTCTATTGCTTTAGTTTAAGGACGTTGCGGTCCATAACTAATTTAAGGACGTTGCGGTCCATAGCTAGTTTAAGGACGTTGCAGTCCGTTGTAGTTTAAGGACGTTGCGGTCCATAGCTACTTTAAGGACGTTGCGGTCTGTTGTAGTTTAAGGACGTCTCAGTCCATAGCTAGTTTAAGAATATTGCGGTCCGTTGGGACGTGCCCGTCAATTTGGGAGTGCACCAAAGAGTTATTGGTTATCGGGACCCACCACCTCTCTGAAGACGCTGAAGAATTACAACGACATATATCTGAGGTGTGAGGAGATGTACTCTTGAACCAATATCCATTGGAAGATCACTAGTCGTGTTTGGGACTAAGACCAATTTGGAAAATGATGAGCACATGGGCTCGGCTGATCTGAATTAGGGATTTTTTGTCAACTTAGACTCAGCCCACTCAGTCTTTGAATAAAGTGTCATACACTTTCTTGAGCTCAATCTCTTTTCTGTGCGAACGATATTGGGAATTGATATGGGTTCTGATGCCCACCCTTTACTTTACTTTATTTCCCCCCCTTTTTTATTTTTTATGGAGTGTTAAACACTCTTTATGGCGCCCACGTGCGGAGCACGTGAGGTGTTTGGCGCTGAGCGCCAACCACTGAGCGCTAGGTACTCCTTATTGAGCATCGCCTACAAGATGAGCACGTGAGGCACTTGGCGCTGAGTGCCGACCATTGAGTGCTAAGCACTTTTTATTGAGCAGCACCCACGTGAGGGGCACGTGAGGCGCTTGGCGCTGAGCGCCAACCATTGAGTGTTAAGCACTCTTTATTGTGGGGCGCCCACATGAGGGACACGTGAGGCGCTTGGCGCTGAACGCCAACTATTGAATGCTAAGCACTCTTTATTGAGGGGCGCCCACGTGAGGGACACGTGAGGCGCTTGGACGCTAGGTTTTCTTTATGTATTCTGTTATGAGGAGTTCAATTCTCTGTTCTTGTCTGGATCTTTGATCCCCAAGAATAAGTTCATCCCCGTGAGAATTAAATTCTCATTTGTGGAAGACTTGTCTCATGAATCTCAGATCTAGGAAAAGAACTAAGTTAATTATAAGGGTAGACCCTGAGATATGCAGAGGAGATGCTTTTATCTCTATTATTATTTTTATTTATCTCGAAGAGAGGTATTCTTCTTTCTCCCCTCTTAAAACTTTTTTCTTGCTTGCTCTAAAGCTTATGGGGGGTTCTCTGTATAAGACTTGAAGTCTTGGGTCCTTTATATAGTAGAGGCGAGCTTGTTGATTTAGTTAAGGAAATCTCTCATTGAGAGATCCTGATTGATTTAGAGATTATATACACCGTTGGATCTTTGATCCAAGAACTTCTGTTTTATAGAAGATATTTTTCTTTTTAACAAAATTAGGGAAATATTTTCCGATACAGAATTTTTCTGTATATGGGTGATTTTTAATCACCATTGGTTTTTTTAATCCAACGGTACTCTGTTTTATAGAGAGTAATCTTTCCTGTTTAGAAAGATTTGAGGAATATTTTCTCAACAGAATTTAATTCTGTATTTTGACGATTTATCATCTCCATTGGATTTTTATCCAATTTCTCTGTTTAACAGAGAGATTTTAGTTCTGGTGATGGCGCCCTTATGCGAGGCACGTGTGGCGCCGCCTCAGAGTTTTCAACTTTGGGCACTGACGCCCTCGTGCAAGGCATATGAGGCGCCGCCTCAGAGTTTGTAACTCTTGGCACTGGCACCCTCATGTAAGGCACGTGAGGCGCTGCCTCAGAGTTTTTAACGCTTGGTGTTGCCTTTCAAATTTTGAATAGAGCTTTGCTCTTTTATTGGGGAAACAAATGCCCCCTACCGTTGCATTCACGTGGCTCACACGTGAGTGCAGCGGTGGCCGCCTTTCCATTGTTGGATCTTCTTGGATGTTGGATCAACTTCCTATGCCTATAAGTAGGGCCTTTGGCTCTTGAGATGACTGTTGTTCATCATCTCTTCTTCTTTTTTCTGAGAATTTAATTCTCCTTTCAGAGCTCAGATCTCTGCCCAAAGAAATCCCTTCTAGAGTTAGAACTCTGCCAAAAAATTTGGTAAGGATCATAATCGAACTCATGAATAGAGCTTTGCTCTTCTTAGATCGTAGATCTTAAGATGTATTTTAGGGTTTCTTAACCCATTAATCAGAGCTTTGCTCATTTTCCATGAAGAACTCTTAGAGTTTGTTTTACAGATCTTAAAGATCTTGGGGTTTTACCCTGTTAAAAAGCTTTGCTTTTGAGGGTTCTATTAGATTACCCCATCGTCTTTACAGAGCATAGCTCTTTAGAATTTTTTTTGTTTTGGGTAATTTTATTCCCTCTTAATTAGAGTTGACAGATGTGAAATCTGTTTGCAGAGCATAACTTTCGAGGGGAGTTTAACTCCTTAGCCCAATGAGATTTCTCATTGAATAAGAACCCTCTTAAGATTTTATCCTTAATGAGTGACTGCCCCATCATTGATGGGACGTCACCACTATTTTTATTTTAGACTCTAAAAATCTTTAATTGCTAATCTTTTGTTGAATTTTCTTTCCAGATATCATGGCTGCTTATCTGTATGATCTTAACGAGATTATCTCCTATGAAGACATTCGCGTCCAAGGCCGCTGTCAAAACTAGGAGTTTACAGATGCCCAATGCGCTGAGGTGATGCGCCGCTTCGATGAATACAACGGTCGACTACTTTCCCGTCGCTCCGCTATTTTGAAAATTATCGTGGGAGCGATTTGGGAAGCACTTCCTGAATTTAATGAGGCCATGCCGCTTGAGGCACTTGATGATGCCAAAGACAAGGTGCACTCAGTATATCTGATAGGCCTGATCTTGAAGAGGCGGCGAGATGATCTTGTCGATATTTTGCATCAGGTCTTCTAACAGACGGCGATAATCTCCGCCTACCAAAGGACGGACGATATCAGCGTGAATCCCGACGCTTACATTCGTGAGAAAATGCATAAGAAAATGGTCAGAGAAGCCAGAAGCATTTTACTCGGACTTGCTTCTGAATTCTTAAATCCATGCCCAGGATTCAGTGTATTTCCATTATAAACATTTTGATGATATTTTGTTTTGTTGTTATCACTGTGTATTAATTTTCTCAAGTATGAATGGCAAAATTTCTCTTTCTTTTACACCACTGCTTATAGGTGCCTCATGTGAAGTAGTAGTTACTCGTATATAAAATGCCGGGACCTCCGTGTTATATATGCGAGGCACATGAGACGCTGTCTCAGAGTTTTTAACTCCCAGCGCTGGTGCCCTCATGCAAGGCACGTGATGCACCGCCTCATTACTGAAGGTGTCTTTTCACCTTCTTTCTCTGCTTCCTATGGGTCAACTATCTTGTTCCCCATGCCTTTTTTTCCGGCCTTGGAAATAATTCAACCATGCACAAAATTTTCCGACCGTAGATTTGAACGTTTCTCTTTATAACCTGAAACTATGTCTTCCTTCTTCTCTTCAAAGAGAAACCCATTTCTACTAACAGAACTCAAACAAACCAAGAGCTATGGCTTGCAATCGTCCTCATGCTTGTCGGCAACCATGGGAGGTGTCCATCGAGGAAACGATTCCTTGCTTTGCTACACGGCTAGTAGACCCTCTTCTTACTGATGCTCAGTGTGACGCGGTGATGTATGAGCTCCTGACTCGTAGGGGCTCTCCTCTTCCTATGGGATCCATTTGACTCCGGATAATCTTTCTATCCATGCTTGCCGACATCCCTCCTCATCCGGCAGAGATGACTCCAGCGATTCTCGATGCAGCGGAGGATAAGATCGAGTGCTTTCACAAGGCACGTTTGATTACCCAGTCTTTGAGGGACCGATCAGTTTAGCTACTAACCTAAATACGGGCACAACGGGCTATCATGTCCGCCTTCGCTGATGAACACGGTGCTTATCGATCGAAAGCAAATTCTCGCGAAGATCGCCGCTTCAACATGGTGGAGAGGGCAGAGAGGGAATTTGAGAACTTTGTATTTTGTTTTGTCAACCCTTGTATCTTTGATCCTATATTTGGTGATCTCTTCCCCGTAGAGTAGTATGTTTACATCAATGTATTTATCTTATTATTGATTGTTGAATGTTTCTTATTGAATGCTTCCTTTTCATTACATAATCGTACATGTATCTCGCCTCTGTGCATGAGCTTTATACTTTACCCTTAGAAACTTTTTGCTAAGTGCGAGCGCCATTGTAGTGTCGTACATAAATCAATACGTTTTGGACACCATTTCCATTTAAGCAGGCACGCAGTCGTGAATGAACGCTTAGTGGGGTGTGAACCAAAGATTCACCCGACTGCCTTGCACAGTACATGGTTGGTGCTCGTAGGTTGCACCTTTTTGTCTTGACTGGATGTGAAGTAATTTGTATACTCATTTCGGAGTTTTTTTAGTTTATCTCCCTTGGGCTTGTAGGCAAACTTGTTCTAACATTATAGTTCTCCTCTGCTCTTTATGACAGAGATCCGTTAGGGTGTGTGGTACTAAGGCATTCCCGATATGCAGTCTTGCTGTCTTGTCTCTACTCCTTTCGGGGCTGGACAAGGTGTCCTCAAATAATCTCCTAGGTCATATTACCGTTGAGAGAGCACATCATCTCTAAAAATCGTGAGGATTTCCAAGCGTTCATCGTCTCTTTGAGTCGCCAGGATCTCGCTTGGATATTTTTTCCTTACGAATCTTGAGGACTCATAAGTAGCTTCTTTATTTCAGTGGCATGTAACTTTAGCAAATGTGTCCCGTAGATAGTCCATCTTGACTTCCTTGTAGGGCAGCGATGGCTTAGGAGATAGGTTCAGATATGCCGCCTAAGACTTTTCAACTTTATGAGCCGTGAGGGTCTCATAAAGGCTTTTCTCTCTACGAGTCTAGAGAATCCCGTAGGTGTATTTTCTCTTTAGGAGTCGTGAGGACTCCTAGGTGCGTTTTCTCTTGAGAGTCGTAAGGATCTCACAAGAGAATTTTCCGCTTACAGGTCGAGAGGACTCATAAGTGGTTTTTTCCCTCCCTGTCGATATTCGACTTTGGAGAGAGTGGTCCGTGGATAGTACACAATAGTCCATCTTGGACATACTTGCAGGGCCCTAGTGCTTAGGAAACAGGTTGATATCCCCGTTGCCTAAGGCTTTTTTCCTACGAGTCGAGACGAGTCGAGAAGTTCTCGCAGGAACATTATTTCCCTACGAGTCGAGACGAATCGAGAAGTTCTCGCAAGAATGTCCTAACGTCACAGTTAATCTCTGCTGATAGGAATCCGTTAGGGTATGTGGTATTAGGGTTTTTGTCCGTCGTACCGTCGCGTTGGCCGATGTATTCCCCTATATGCAATCTTGCTATTCGAGTATCCCCACGACTGTCGTGTCTCTGATCCTTTCGGGGGATGGACAAGACGTCTTCAAGTAATCTCCCAGGTCATATTACCGTCGGAAGAGCAAGCATTAGGGATTTTCCATGTCGCTTTTTTACTTGAGATTAGGCTCAATTTGGGAGCCCCGATGAGTTATGACCACTCCGTGCCGGTTTGGGATGATCTCCGATAGTCTTTCAGGTTTTATTTGAGTTGCCTTCAAGACCCTGAAGCTAGGGATCTTCCTTTGCTTCGTTTGTTGACATTGTGTCTGCAATATTGCGACGAATGTCGAGGTTGTCTCTAGGTTGTTAATGAACCGTCGAGGCTTGGAACTAGGGACTTTGCCATGGCTCCATTGTTTTGACCCTGGGGTCGGTTGTTGACGTTGTGTCTGCATCCTGCTGGAGTGAGAAGGAATGCCGTGGTGATCTTTAGGCTGTAGATGTTGCCGTCGAGACCCTGAAGCTAGGGATCTTCCTTCATTTCGTTTGTTGACATTGTGTCTGCTATATTATGACAAATGTGGAGGTTGTCTCTAGGTTGTCAGTGAACCGTCAAGACTTGGAACTGGAGACTCTGCTATGGCTCCGTTGTTTTGACCCTGGGGTCGGTTGTTGACGTTGCGTCAGCATCCTGTTGGAGTGGAGAAGAAACGCCGTTGTTGATCTCTTGGCTGTAGATGTTGCCGTCGAGATTTGGCTCTCTTTCTGATAGAGCCTGGTGGGAAATGTGGTTCCCTTCTTCATCTGTGCCCATGGATTGTATACAGAGTTGATGCAGTCTCACCTGCAGGGCAGAATTTTCATTTCATTTTATTTCTTTCCGCGATGCTCTATCATTTCAGTTTCTTATATCGCGAAAGTCGCGATTGCCCAATCATTTTGGTTATTTTCCACGGTGCCCAATCATTTCGGCTGTTTTTTCTTTTTACTCGCTACTTTTTATTGTGAGTTGCCCAAACATTTCGGCTATTTTTATATGCATTTTTGCTCGCTGATTTTTGTTGCGAGTATGGAACTTGAGATCTGATACCAATCTTAGCATCAGTATCACTGCGACTGGAATATTGCCAGGAGCGAATCATCATTTGCCGTGAAAGGACTTAGAATTTGATACTAATTTAGGCATCAGCATCACTACAACTGGGATATTGCCAGGAGCGAATCATCATTTGCCTTTGTCGATTTGAACAAAGGTGGCTTACCAAACAGGGTTAGGATCCTGTTGATTAAGGCTTTTTGAGTTTACGAGTTGTAAGGGTCTCATAAAGGTATTTCTCCATACGAGTCATGATGATCTCGTAGGTGTATTTTCTCCTTAGGAATCGTGGGGATCCCCAAGTGTGTGTTCTCTTATAAGTCGTAATGATCTCATAAGAGTATTTTCTCCTTATAAGTCGAGAGGACTTACAAGTGTCGTTCACCATATGAGGACACCCCTCGTCATTTGTGGGACTTGGTGAGGGAAACGTTTATTTGTGCCCGTGGATTGTATACAAGGGTCAATATGGACCGCCTATAGGGTAACTTGGGGAGTGTGATGGCTTAAGAACAGGTCCGGGTCCCCGTATCTTAAGGCTTTTGAATCCTATGAGCCGTGAGGGTCTCATAGGGGGAATTCTCCTTACGAGTCATGAGGATCTCGTAAGTGTAATTTCTCCTCAGAAATCGTGAGGATTCCTAAGTGTGTTGCTCCTTTGTGAGTCGTAAAGATCTCACGCAGGTGGTTTCTCCTCACAAGGTCGGGAGGACCTTGCAGGTGTCTTTATCTTAACGAGATTGCGCCCTTTCGGGTTATCACAAGCTCATCGGTAGCCCTGCTATTTTTACTCACGGCGCCCTTTTGAGTTTTCATCCGCGCCCATTTCGCTTGTGGGCGTACCATTTTTTTACCTTTTCTTTTACCAAAGGCATTTAGGGGGAACTTCGCCACCAGGGCAGTTGTGCAGCCAACGGGATTCGGGTTGCAGTCTTTGCCGCTGAGACTTGTGGACTTGAATTCCACAATAGACGTGTTTGAGGCGACATATTTAGTTTAAGGACATTAAGGTCCAATGTTAGTTTAAGGACATCTCGGTCCGTTGTTAGTTTAGGGACATCTCGGTCCATTGTTAGCTTCGGGACAAAGTTTTGCCGGATACCACTTATAGAGTTTGGACTCAGAAAAACAGTGAGCGGACACGAGGGTCGTCCTCTATCATTAACCTGAGCCGTGACTTTTCAAGCGTAGTACTTCTTAAGGAACCGGCCGTTTAATGGCCGGAAGGGTCTTTCGCCATGCATATCCATGAGCAAGTAAGCCCCACCTTGGTAGACTTTATCTATGATATACGGACTCTCGTAGTTTGGCTCGAATTTCCCTCGCTTTGCAGGATTGGGGATCATAGGTCTTTTTACGACTAGCACGAGTCCGTCTTGGCGGAATGTTCTCAGCCTGGTTAGTATTTCGTATGAGCGTGTCATCCTTACTTTGTAAGCTTCTAGGTTTTGCTGAGCCATGAGACAAGTTTCATCGAGGGCATCGAGCTCCTCAAGCCGAAGATGGACATTTTCTTCATCCGTCATCTCGTATCGAATTGCTACTCGTAGAGAGGGTAGCTCTGTCTCCAAGGGAAGTACCACTTCCGTGTCGAATACCAACACGAATGGCGTTGTATTCGTGGCTGTTTTGAATGTAGTTCGATAAGCCCAGAGAGCTTCATGCAGTCTCTCGTGCTAGTTTTTTCTGTTTCTGGACACCGTTTTCTTTATGATCTTCGCCAAGGTCTTGTTGAAAGCCTCGGTTAGACCGTTAGCTCGGGGATTATAGACCAAAAATATCTCCAATCTATTTTATGCTGCCGTGCGAAGCGACCGATTTTATGGCTTCTGTAGGCTAGCCCGTTATCAGAGATAATTTGTCGCGGAGTGCCGAACCGGTAGATGACGTGTGTCCTGAAGGAATGGAGGATGTCGTCCTTCCTCACCTCCCTTAGTGGTACTATTTCTGCCCACTTAGAGAAGTAATCGGTTGTTACCAGTATGAATCGATGTTCCCTGGATGATGCTGGCTCGATGGGCCCGATTATATTGGTTCCCAACATTTCGAACGGCCAACTAGCCAATGTTGAATGTAGTGGATTCAGATACTGGTGGATGAAGTCCCCATGGATTTGGCATGAGTGACACTGCTTCGCATATTCGAGGCAGTCCTGGATCATTATGGGCCAATAGTAGCCCATCCTTTTAATCTTCAGCTTCATCTTTAGCCCGGCCTGATGGGAACCGCAGAGTCCGTCGTGAGTTTCTTAGACGATCCTTTTTGCTTCTTCCGGTCCCAGGCATCTCAGCCACAGACTGTCGAACGATCTCTTATATAGAGTATCATTGACGAAAGCGAAAGACAGGGATCGCCTCATGAGCTAATGTATTGACGACGCGTCTTCGGGTGTTCAATGGGATTTGAAGTAGTCTATGAAGACTTCTCTCCAATCCTTAGCCTTTTTTTCATCCTCTACTTGGAAGGCTGCTTGTTTGGTCGCTTCCTCTTCTTCAGACGTCTCCGAATCCGGCGGCTTTGTACAATGATCCTTACATCATTGAGGTTTTCGTCAGCCAGTTCCTTAGCAAGCTTGGCTAATGCATCTGCCTTGCTATTTTCTGCATGCGGTATGCTTTCCAAGATGTAGGAGGGGATTTGAGTCAGCAGTTGCTGCACTCTTTCGCCATATTTTACCAACTCTTGCTTACCCGTCTAATAGTCGCCATTTACCTGGCTGACGACTAGCTGAGAGTCTCCATATATGAGGAGGTTTTCGATGCCCATGTCAACAACAATCTCAAGAACTGCTATCAAAGCTTCGTACTCAGCCTCATTGTTTGTTCTCGGCTCTGTTAAAGAAAGGGTGAAACGCATTATCTCTCCTTGTGGAGTCACGAAGATAAGGCCCACCCCAGCTTTAATTACAAAGGTGTTTTGCTTTCGCTCTTTCATGGAAGACGCTCCGTCGAAATATAGTTCCCATCGGGCATTACTTCCTTCCTCCTCCTTGTCGATTGCATCGTACGCGTGTTCATCTGCCAATTCACAATTTAAGGGCATATCGGATGCTCTGCGAGAAAGTCGGCGATGGCCTGGCCTTTCACTGCCTTGAGGGGTCGATACGTTATCGAGAACACCATCAAGAGGAAGGCCCATTTGGCAAGCCTTCCCATTAGTATGTCTCTTGACATCAAATATTTGAGAGGATCCACCTTTGATATGAGATGGACCTAATGTGCCAAGGCATAATGCCTGAGCTTCGTTATCGCGAAGATCAGTGCCATGCAGTGCTTTTCAATAAGGGAGTAGTTTTTTTTTTACCCCCAGAAGAACTCGACTCAAATAGTAGAGAGCTCATTTTTTCCCTGATCGTTTTCATGTGCCCATAGCACGTCTAAAGAACCTTCAAGGGCTGTTGTGTATAGGATGAGGGGCTTTCTCTTGACCGGAACGGTCAGTACCGGCGGATTTTGTAGGTATTGCTTAATTTCGTCCTGTGCATTTTGGCACTTATGATCCCAGATGAACGGGGTCCCCTTCTTCATTAGATGACTGTAGGGATGATATTTTCCCGAAAGGTTGTCTATGAACCATCGGATATACCCGAGTTTTTCTTGAAGGGATCGCAACTGCTTGAAAGTCCTCGGCGTGGGAATTTCCGTAATCACCTTGATCTTCGATGGGTCTATTTTGATGCCTCGGTGTCGTATGATGAATCCTAGGAATTTGCCCGAAGTGACTCCTAACGCGCATTTTAGAGAATTCATCTTCAAATTATACTTCCGAAGACAATGGAATACAATGTCTAGATGCTCCCAGTGTTCCTCATGAGATTTGCTCTTTACCACAAGGTCGTCAATGTAGCATTCAACAACCTCATTAATGAGATCATCGAAAATCTTTGTCATGGCCCTCTTGTTGGTAGCGTCAGCGTTCTTCAGACCGAAAGGCATTGCCTTGTAGGAGAATATACCCAGCGGAGTCCGAAAGGCAGTATGCTTTTGGTCTTCAAAATGCATTTTTATTTGATTATACCCTGAAGATCCATCCATGAAGGAGAATACATCATGGGTAGACATGTTATCTATCATCAGCTCGGTAACCGGTACTTGGATGTCATCCTTTGGGCAAGCTTTGTTGAGGTCCCGAAAGTCTACGCAGATGCGCACCGTCTCATTTTTTTTCATTACTGGAACAATGTTGGCGATCCATTCAGGATACAGAACTTCTTGGATGAAGCCGGAGTCAATTAGTTTCTTGACTTCGGCGTTGATACTCATCTCGAGTTCGAGTCGCATTCTTCTTGGTGCTTGTTTGACTGTCTTGACGACTGGCGATATATCCAGTTTATGCACTGCTATTTGTGGGTCTAGTCCCGTCATCTCGGAATAGTTCCATGCGAAGCAGTTTTTATATTGCATAAGCAAGTCCTTTAGTGTGGCCACCTGTTTTTTAGACAACAGCTCTCTGACGAACGTGGGCCTCTGCTCATTTTCTGTTCCTAAGTTAATTCTTCTTAGGTTGTCCGCCGTGGTATGTATCCCATCTTCTATCTCTTTTGGTGCCGGTGGAAACTTTGAGATTACCTCCTCTTCGCCCTCATTTATGAAGCACTTGAAGAAGTCATCCATATTCTCGCGCCCTCCCTCCTATGAGAGTGTTATTATATGGCAAGTCTGAGTTCGCTTCCATTCTTGGTGCTGAGCTGGTCCTACCTTCGTGATATAGGTTCTCTTCGGCTCATGCTTTTGCGGCGGGGTCACCCTCCAGCTGTTGGATAAAGCGACCCTGCCTTGTTGATATTGGACTTCGACCCGGTCTTTAAAGATGAAGCAGTCCTCAAGGGGATGTCCTATTGCTCGATGGTAAGAGCAATAATCCGGGTAATGAACCTCATTTGTCTGTTTGGGGTACCAAGGTTCCAGGAGCGTCATCATTTAATGCTTTGTGACAAGATTGAATATTTTTCTTGTCTTGTCTTGGAGGAAAGAGTATTCCCGACCCATCTTCTTCATAAAAGATGGATTCCAGCTGACTTTTTCTCGATTGCGTGGCTTCTTGGATCTGCTTCGCTGTTTTAGAACGTCATTCTCGTTCTTCACCTTGTTTTTGCCCTCGTTTCGAGCTTTTCTCTTGTTCCAAGAACGTACAGCGGTCTAAGAGTGAAGGGCATCGTAATATTCTCTTTCTGCGAGCTGCTTATTGAGACGCTGCGTCTTGGACATTTCATAAATAGCTATTTCACGATTGTGATCATCCCGAACCTTTTGACCGGCTTCTCTTATTAACTTGTCAACTTGCTCTTATAACGGCGGACTTGCTATTCTTACGGCGGGATCTCGCTCTGGTACAATATCAGCGCTATCTGGAAATGCATTCGCTTCTTCACCGGAGTCATTTATGACACGGCAGCCATGGAGTCGCTCCCATTTCTTGTCGAACATATCCAAGTCCAGTCGTCTCCATCATCCCGTTGGGCGGCTGAGTCCCGAGGACGTCCCAAATCTTGTTGTAGAACTGGGCTTGTCAAGCGGTTTGTTTGAAGGGTACGCCTTGGCATCTTAATAACCTTTTCAATCCCTCTGCGTAATATCTGGGTAGACGGATCGGTTGAAGTCTATCAAGCATAAAACAGGCACCATGCCAGACTTCGTTTTCCACTTTAGTCTCCGTAGATTGGTAGAAGAGGATCGCATTTTCACTTCTTCGCCTAGGAGGAACGTAGAAGGTCTGCAGCTCTTGCACACCGTATGTATCGAGCGCATCAAGTTCCTGTAATGCTGTTACGGAACCATGGCGATTTGCAAACTATGATTAGCTTCAGCGAAAGTTTGTATTGATGGACGAACAGAGAACACTGCATTGACCTCGTCTTCAGAATAGTTGCCAAAGACCAAAATAGGCGTAGATGGTCCTGGCCCGCTACCTTGGGGTTGCCCCGAGAAGACTATCTCTTCATCATCTTCGGTATCACTCCCAAAGATCGGGATTGTGGTGACGGCTTTTTGTTTATTCTCCGATTTACGACATCTTTCCGTGTCTTCGAAATCTGGTAAGAAGTACTTAGCGTCTTCATAATTGTGGACCTCATTTACAAAGAATGGATTTAGCTCCCTTGTAACTGTGTACTCGAGGCCGTCTTTGAAAAACTTCATACACCGATGTTGTGTAGAAGGGATGATGTTGTACTCGTGTAACCAAGGCCGGCCGAGCAGAGCGTTATAGCAAGTCTTGGTGTCGATGACATGAAACTTGATGTCAGTGACGAGCAACCCGAAGCGTAATGTCAGTATTGCGGACCCAAGCGTCCGTGATGACTGCGAGTCAAAGCCGGAGATTGTAATTTTGTCCCGGGCCAGGTGTTGAACGTTCAATCAAATCTCTTTTAATACTCTCACATTGAGAAGCTTGACGGAGGACCCGTTGTCAACCGGGATCTTCCCTATCATGATATCGTGGCAGTAACCAGTGACATACAGAGGACGGTTGTGCTTGCACGTTCCGAGGAGGAGATCTTCATCGCCGAATGTGATGTCAGCTGTGTGAACTTCTTCCAGCTTGTCCTTCATCTTTTCTTCTGCAAGGAAGGCTTGAAACTGATCGGGCTCTTGTAATGCCTTGATCAGAGAATCTCGTGCCTCTTTGGACAGGAGGAGAGCATCCAGTATGCTCAGTTATGAAGGTATCATTCTCAGGTATGCCAGGACATTATAATCCACCTTGTTTTTCTTAGATGGGTCTTTAGCTGTGAGCTCTTCGACGACTCTATCAACGAGGGAAATTTGCTCAGGGACTTTTTCCTTCCCCTTTTAACCCTTACCCAAACATTTGTTTGAGGCTCCGAGATTCTTTTCAGGCAATGTACGGTTACGCAGCTGGATGTTCTCGTATTTCTTCACCTCTTCTTCTTTTCCAGAGGTGGATTCCTTGAAGAGAGGGCCGAGGGTTATTTCTTCGTCAGAATCGCTCCCGAAGGTAAGAACTTGAGATTTCCTTTTTTTCGAAATGGCATCAACCATATGACAGTCACCGGCTGTTCATTTACGCTCATCTGGTGTGCTTCTCTGTTCCTGACCGGCTTTGCGCCTCATTCGCTTGAAGTGTTGTCGGTGGGCCACGTATTCCTGCCACCACTTCTTGAAGGCATTGCACTCTTCGGTGGGGTGCATGACCCTCTGATGGTATAAGCAGTATTTTGGATGTATATCCGCTTCATCAAGGCACGTACTCCCTGGAGTATTTCCTTCGAAAGGTGGCAGCTTCATTTACATTGACAGGGCTTTGGCGAATCGTTTTCCCGTCTTAAATTTGCTTTTGTCTACCGCAGGTGTGCTTCGATCTGGTTGGAGTACTTTATAACTCTTCCTCGCCGCAACTTCTTCATCCCAACGCCGACGCTTGGCCTTTTCGTATATGGCCATTTCATGCTCTCGGACAGTTTTGCTCTTTTGAAGGGCTTCGTCCAGCAGTTTATCGATCAGGTCGTCTGACGGTTCCAGGGATTTTAACGCCGGTCCTGCCCCCAGTTCCTCTGCGTTGCTTTCCGACGCCGAGGGAGCTTCTTTGACGTTCACTGACTAATGAAAGATCATGTGGCAACTTGCCACATAATCCTCGGGTTATTCTGACGAGTTTTCTCCCTCGTCATTGTCACTGTTTCCGTTTTCAAGTATGTGGTTAAGAAACTCTTCTAGAGTGATGGGGTTCACACCTTCTGGCTGTACTCCTCAAGCGCGTCAATGTACTTTTACAGGTTCGTACGCTCGTTATCAGGCTGTACGGGCTTCTTGGTCTTCATCTTTTTCTTCGAAGAATTTGAAGGCCTGACCTGGGTGCCTTGCCCGTCGTTACCGGCGTTCGGTGCCGAGCACGGTTTAAGCATCCCCTTAATGATCTCGGGCTCCAACGGGCTTTTCCACCTGATTGCCTGGCATGCCTGAAGATCCTTCAGGATCCTTTTAGTTTTTGCCAAAAGGACAATTTCCAACGGAGCTTCTTCTACAAATGAGCATGATGCTTCCAGCGTGTCCACCGTTTTAGGAGCATGCTGCTATGGTGGGTTTACCTTCCAATTTTTGGACAGTGCGAACTTGCCTTGTTAGTACTGGTCTTCAACCCAGTTTTTGAAGACGTAGCAATCTTCGATTGGGTGGCCTATTACTCTGTGGTAGGGACAGTAGTTGGAACTGTTGACGTCACCAGGCTGCAGTGGGCGTCTCGGATCCGGCAGAGTGATGATCCTATTGCGCACTGCCAGTTCTAACAGTCTCCTCGTTTTATCCCAGGGCAATGAGTAAGAACGTCTCAACTTCTCTTCGAGGGATCATAGTTTGTTGCTTTGGCGAGCAACCGGTTTCGGGTCACTCGGTTGTTGTTAATTGTTAGCAACGAATGTCGCTTTCCCTTTGCCCTTTTCATTCCAGGGATCTGTTTTTGAAGAGGACAGCCTGTGGCCCATCTGGTCCATTTGGGCCAGCTTGTCAATCAAGGCCTAGAAGGTGGTCGGCTTGAAGAACATTATAAATTGGGATATAGTTGCCTGAGAATCAAGGGTCCCCACGAACATACCCATAGCAGGAGCTTCTTCTATGCGTTGTTCGTACTTTGACCATAGGTTCCGCCATCGAATTGCGTATTGAACCCAGGTCTCTCCTGGATTCGCCCTGGCATTGATTAATGCCGTAATCGCAGTATGTTCGCTTGTGCTTGCGAAACGCTGCGTGAACAGTGTTGGAGATAGTGCCCTCAGAGTCAATTATTGGATCACAGGCACGTGATTGCAATGATTGAGGGATGACCTATCCCGGTACGACAGTCTTACTCGAAATGATAGTATGCTATCTGGTTTACCTTTACCATCGTATACTGCTTTAGGTGACCTGACAGGTCGCTATTACACGTTGATAGAGCCCCTAGGATTCTTGCTTGACTACCAGCAGTATGAGGGCGATCATATAAGTGAGAGCTGGAGTCTATAAGCACATCCTTAAAAGGTCCCTAGTCGTGGGAGTTTCGAGACAGGGCATCGATTCTCCAGAGTAGACTAGTGTATACAGTCGAGACCCCGACGAGGGGCGGTGGCCGGTCTCACAAGCCACTGGTGTCAGTTGGTTCACCTAAGATGTATACAGGTGCTCATTGGGTTATGAGTACACCGGACAGGACTCGCCGGGAACCTGCTAGTTGGTCTTATACCTGACGTCAGATAGCAGTTCCCTGGTGACATGTGTACAGATTAGTTCATCGACCTGAGATCGTCATTTGTCTCGTGTGAGTTCCCACTGTGCTTTGATTACTACCCTACCACGGCTCAAAGGAGTCGTGCAAACAGGTTTTAGTTGGGTACAGTCCCGAGCCACATGGAGGCAGTGAGCGGATCTTCAGGGGTTCGTCTCTCCCGGTATTGGGGGTGAGGTCGCGCTGTGTCTAGGAGAGCCATTACACGAAGTCCTTGGCCAAGACAGGAGATTTACTGGTAGGTATTCCAGTAGTATCTCAGGGTGTTCTGGGCTACACTCCGACACGACTTGTACCGCTTTTGGGGGTCTGACTTTTACCAACCCCCTAGGCCCGACATGCGATGCTCATAGACGAACGGACCGGACTGTACGGATATTGTCACTGACAGGCTCAGTAGGGTGTCAGGATGAGTTCGCTCATCGACGTCCCTTTTGGTCAATAGCTGGTGGCCCGTTACGTATTGGCTTATACCTCTGACGTGCTAGTGGTTAAATCCACAGCCATAGTATTGACGAGTCTTTAAAGTCCACCACACTTTCAGTTACTCAAGCTTTCGGGCGAAACGCTGTAGAGGCCGAATGGAGATATGGCAGGGTCCGATCAGATACGTGCGGTATTGCACGGATCAGGATCGGACGGTTAGTACTAGAGGCCGTATAGATATATGGCAAGGTTCGATCGGATACGTGCGGTATTGCACGGATCGGGATCGAAAGGATATTACTAGCCGGCTTTAGTTTAAGCCGGATCCTAGTTTAGTACAGTGTAGATTTTGTCTCATTGTATTTGTATCCGGACGGAATACAGATGCGGGTGTGTATGCACAGTATTGGGGTTTTCCTGTAATTTATTACGGGACCAGTTTTCTGGAGTTGCCAGTTTGCATTCCGTTCCGGCCGGTTTTCCTTTGTTCTTTCCCGGCCGGACTTTTCCGATGGAGGGGGTTATTTGCAATTGTGCAAATAACACATTGTGGGGGGGGGGGGGTTCTTGCAAATGCTTTGATTATGATGGCATTTTTTCTTATCCACCATCACTTGCATTAAATGAGATTTGAAAGGTTAAGGTTTGGATGTATGTTTGTTATGATGAGGTTTTTGGATATGGTCACCATTCTCTTTATCCTACACTCACCTCCCTTCATGAGTTTTGATTTATCCCTCCACCATTCTCATTTCATTTGGCCGGCCACAATTTTGGATGAGGGGAGAGGAAAAATGAGAGGTTCATTTTTGTGAGAAGAAGAATTCCTATCTCATTTTTCTTGCTACAAAACATTCTAGCTCCACTTGATAAGTTGATTTCCATTCTATCCCTCCATCACCATGGCAACCAAAACCCAAGTGAGACATAGCCTATACACATTCTACAGCAAATCTTGGGCATGTCGACTTGCCAGCTTCATGCCCGAGTTGCCTCGGTATAGAGGCGGGAGCCCGTAAAAGAAACAGGCGATGTGGTGTCCTTCCGGCGAAGAGGCGACGACCGGAGTTTCCGCGAGAGATCGGGACGACGACGAGAAGACTGGAGGACTCGGATCACTCGGTATATCTCTAATCCGTCTTGTTGTTAGCTAGATCTAGTTTAATGGCCCGATCCGGGGTTTAGTGCGCGGGGGTGCCGGTTTGCTAAGTCCGCAAAATTAAAGTTTATCACCGTTTCCGCATTTGGCCGTTGGATTGACGGCCGGGGCGCCGCCGTGCACTTACAAACAGTAGCTCCATTTCTATAAATGTTTTGATAGAGTCATTCGGATGCTCCGAGTACCATTCAAATGCTTTCTCTGCCGAGTTGCAGATGAACTGGCGAAGCAGCAGTTTGTCGTCGCCTCGAGTATTGCCGCATAGAGCTCTGAACTGAGAGATATGCTGATGGGGATTCCCCGTCCCCTTATACACGTGGAATTTAGGGATCATATATCCTGGCGGGTACTTGATTTGATCGTAACAGCCTGGATAAGGTTGCCCAGTTCTGACGACTTGGCCAGCCGCTTTGCTTTCCAGATGAGCTCGTATTTACTGAGCTATGTAGTCGTCAAGGGCAGCTTTGGAGATCGTTTCCTCCCTGGTTGCTGATAAAGCCGGAAGAGGGTTTGATGTCTCCCCTTTGTCGTCTTCGATAATTATCGGAGGGTCTTCGACTGGAGGTTCCGGTTGGATCATCTTCCTGACCATGTCTTGGAAAAGGAGTGCCATCTGCTTTATATTAGTGGCTTGTTCTGTGGCCTCCTTATCCTTTCTTTCTTGCTCCCTCCACAGGAACTCGGTGTCGGTCTCATTCGGACGATACTTCCGGGCTTTCTTTCTGCCCAGTGAGTGCGGACATCTTTGTTAACATCTCCTGGAGCTTTTGTTGCTGCTCCTGAGCTTTTGTCACCGACCGTGTGAGTGGTCGATGACCCATGGAAGTACAACTTTCCTCTTTCCCGGAAGCCATGTACACTGTGTGTATTACCATGCCCCCAGACTTAGGGCGTTTGGGTTCAATGCCTTTGAAATTTACTGCAGGCATGAGGATCTTCTCTGGGCTTCTCTTTATAAGGGAAGTCGAAGTTGAGGGGGCCGTTGCAGCAGGCACCCATGCAGACGATACCTTCCATGGTACGACGGAGGGATGGTCCTCCTCTTGCCGGGCATTGATTTCTTCAGCCGGCGAGAGTAGTCTTTGTGAATTATGGTGTCTTGGACTTTCCGCCAGACCCTGTGGATTTTAGATGACAGCCGCTGAGGAGGCTGTTCCGGTTTTGCCCGCGTTATGTTTTCAGTAGGCGGGGAGACTTCTTTAATACAGCGGTTGGAGAGTGCTGGGTTCCCTAGGCGGCCGATGGATTTTAGGAGGCATCGACCATGTTGTTTTTAAAAATTTTGGCGCGTTAAAGAACCCTAACGCTAGAATCTAAACTAGAGAATTAAATGAACAAGTATGTAAACATCTTTACATCTAATTGAACAAGGAATACAACCTTTGTAGACCGGTCCTTCACTTCAATAGCTCCATGTAGTAGTCCCTTTGCTCCAAGTAGTGATCTTCCGGACTCTAGTGAGGCTCTACAAGGTGAAATGAACAAGCTTGCTTGAAGTCTTCGAGGCCGAAAACGATCTACGTCGAGAAGACATTAACTCAAGCTATCTCTTCACTAAGTGATGAACTAGTGAAGAAACAATCCAATCTAAATGGCTAGTAGAGAAGAGATTGATGAAATAGGAATTTTGCTCACTTTAGAAATAATTTTCTCACTAATTTTTTTCACCTCTCATGAAGCTAGAAAGCTTGAGGAAGGAGATGAAGAAAGTTCTCAAGGATGAAGCAAGTGAAGAATGAATCAAATGGTGAGAATAGCAACCATGGGTGAGTTTATGTCATACACTAACTCATGTAGAGAATAAACCATGGCTAAACAATAATGGTTGGGTTAATAAATATCTTCAAGTAAAACAAAAAGAGTGGGCTAGGTCAATGGTTCCACAAGCTTCTACAAGTTTCAACCATATGACAATTTCCAACTAATTTGATTTACTTTAAATAAACAAAACCCTTCATTATTATTTTCATGGTGTGAGTCTCATACACCCAAGTCACATGTGGCATCAAGCATGACAGAAAAGATGTACATTAATATATATCACATATATACTAAGTGTGCACTAGTGAGGAAGAAATCTTAGGTGAGATAATATTAGTTAATGTAAGTTAATATATCAAATATATAATTATACATTAAATTATTAAATCAACACTTGATTTAATAATCCGGCTATATCACATACAACCGACTAATATACTATATATCAACTTGTCGAATTAACACTTGATTCGACAGCCCGGTTATATCACATATAACCGACCGATATCACATATCGCGAGAATAGAATACGGTATCATATACACGTATTAATCTAGGTCCCTCACATATCACATATGTGCTCCTACTTCATTTCGCTTGAGCCAGGAAACTTCTGTGTAGGACTCTAAAGACCCGTCAATACGCCGGCAGTAGGTGGTGATCATATCAATCACCCACAAGCCGCAAGCGGTCTACTAAACGTAACGGCCATCCGGGTATTGAGCGATCAGAAGATCAACAAGCAAGTCTGCTCATACTCTTGCGAATCCATCAAGTAACACTACCGTACAGTCCGGTCTCTTCGTCAGATATGTCGCATATCACAGCCTGGGGGTGGTATAACGTCAGACCCCAATAGCCGGATAAGTCATGTCGATGTGAGGCGCATAACGGTTTGAGAAACTACTGATAACACTTACCAGTAGATCTCAGCAACCCTGGCAAGAGATTTCCTGTTATGGCCAATCGAGCATAGCGCAACATCAACCCACAATACCGGGAGAGACGAATCCCCTCCTATCGCTCATTGCCTCCATGTGATTTGAGACTGTACCCAAAAACTACCCTTTTGCACGATCTCTTGAACGTGGTAAGGTGGAAATCAAAGCACAGTGGGAATCACACAAGACTCTATGACGATCTCGGGTCGACAGACTAACCTGTACCAGTGTCACCAGAGAACTGCTATCTGACGATATGTATAATACCATCTAGGAGTTCTCGGCGAGTCCGTTCAGTATACCCAGTCTCCACTGAGCACCCGTATACCTTCTCTGATGTCAAACACTAATGGATGTGGGATTATCCATTGCCTATCATATGGGTCAAGAACCGTATACGCTGGTCTACTCTTGAATATCGATGCCCCGTCTCGATACTCCCACGATTAGGAACATTTGAAAGATGTACTTACCGACTACCACTGCCCTACAAGTATGATCTGCATCATAATATTGGCAGTAAAGTACTCATCCTAAGGGCTTTATCAACATGTAATAGAGAGACAATAAGTGTACATGTTAAAATAAAGTGCAACCGAATAGCATACTATCATGTCGAGCAAGAAAGTCCTCCCTATATATGTCCAAGAATCCACTACAATATACATCGTATATATAGTAATGGCCTCTAGGGAAGACATATTACTAACAATCTCCGACTAGGACTAAGGCCATTTGTTGTAGTATCTCATACTCAACGTCTTATAGAAGTCTCTCTAGGGAAAGGCCTTTGTGAGTGGATCCGCCGTGTTATCCTTCGCGTCAACTCTCCTAACCTTGATCCCTTGGAGATCAACCATCTCCCTGATCAGGTGATAATGTCCTCAGAATATATATGGATCGCTGATGGGACTGGCGTTCCTAGGTAAAAGCCACAACTCCATTCTTATCATAATAACAACTATTGGACGCTCAATGGTAGGAACCTTGTTCATCTCATGAACAAGAAATGTCCAGACATCCACTTTGGCAGTATCGTTGGTAGCGATGTATTTAGCCTTTATTGTCTAGTATGCCACGGTATCTAGCTTGGAACTCTTCCAACATACCGTCCCTCCACTGAGGGTAAAGACAAAGCCTGTGACTGACTTTCAGTCATCCTTATCACTTTGTAAGCTGGAATTGGTAAAGGACTACCACTGGAGTTCACCGTTACCAAATACCAAGAACATTCTTTTAGTGCTTCTCAAGTACTTAAGAATGTCCTACACAGCTATCCAATGATTCTCCCAAGATCCGATTGATTCCTAATCACTACTCCTAGTGAGTCAGCTATATCTGGTCTGGTACATAACATCGCATATATGATAGAGCCTACTGCCGAAGCATAGGTTATCCCTTGCATGCGAGCTCTCTCCAAATCAGTCTTAGGAGAAATCCTTTTGGAGAGAGTGATTCCTGAGTAAGTGGTCAAACCACCACGCTTAGAATCTTCCATACTAAACCCCTTTAGTATGGTGTTAATGTACCTGGATTTGGGACACTCCCAACATCCACTTAGATCTATCACCATAGATCATATTCCACAAGATGTAGTAGGTATCATCCAGATCTTCCTTAGAGAATCCTTGTGATAAGAGGAGCTTGACCGAGTGTAGCATAAGAAACCATTTCCTATCAAGAGTATGTTACCTACGTACAATACGTGGAAGACAACCTTACTCTCTACTTCCTTCTTATATATACAAGGTTCATCTACCTTGATGAAGTTAAACTCTTTGACTGCCACATCAAAACAGATGTTCCAACTCCGTGATGCCTGCTTTAATCCTGATAGACTTAAGCATAGCTTTGAAAATCTCAACTTTTCCATTTACACCAAGAATCTTCTTAAGATCCACTAGCTCCTGATGGGTTTTACCCCTTCAGGTGCAACATTCGAAGTCATACTTTGTTGGAGTGCATGGATTCCATCTTTGATCGCATAGCATCTAGCTATTTCGCAAAGTCTCCACTTTCAATGGCCTGCCTGAACCTAGTTGGGCCATTATCTACCATGATGCAATCCTCGCTCCTACTGTCACCGAGAAGACCGTAGTATCTCTCAAGTGGATAAGAAACCCTACCAGATTCGCAGAGAGACTGAGGTTCGTTGGAGACTATCGAATCTTTTGGTTTCACCAAATCATCAGCTGTTTGTTTGTCCAGCTGGAACTCCTTCCAGTTCTACCTTATGACAATAAATTTCTTCACAAGAAATTCCTTTTATAAAAAGGTCGCATGCTGAGAAACAAAAAACCATTTGCTCCTCAGTTAGGTAGAAGATATACCCTCGCAAATGTTTGGGATATTGAACAAACTTACAGGACCGACCTTGCCTCGAGCTTGTCCGGATTTTGCTTTTCAATATAGGCCGGACAACCCCATATCTTAACTCGTTTAGGACATGGTCTCTTCCCATTCCATATCTCATATGGAGTGGTAGACACTGATTTGGATGGAACCCCATTCAATAGGTATGCAGCTTCTCAAGTGCATAACACAAAAAGAAAAATAGGTAACTCAGCAGTACTCATCATAGAGCGCACCATATCTCATAGGGTGTGATATCTCCGCCCCGTTACACCGTTGTGCTGTGGTGTACTCGAAGGAGTAAGCTGAGAGAGAATCACATTCTCCTTTTAAAAACTTCAGGATCACCATGCCCAAGTATTTTCCTCCTCGATCATATCGAAGGACTTTAATACTTCTACCCGTCTGGTTCTCAATTTCAAGCTTATATTCCTTGAATTTCTCAAAAAGTTTCAGACTTGTGTTTCAATAGGAATATATGTCTGAATCTTGAGAGATGGTCAGTGAATATAATGAAGTAGGAGGAACCGACCCTGGCATTAGTAGACATACAACCGTATACATCATCATGTATCCGTCCAAGAGTTCAGTAACTCTTTCTCCGTTTCCAGTAAATGGAGTATTGGTCATTTTACTTTTGAGATAAGACTGGCAAGTATCATAAGATGAAAATTTGATCAGATTCAAACATTTATCATTATGTAACTTAGCTAGTCGTGTCGCATTGATATGATCTAGTCTATAATGCCACAAGAAGCATTCGTTCATTTCTGAACTCTTCCTCTTGTGTGTGTTCAAATTAACTGGGGTTTGATTTAGAACGTATATGCCAATACATAACGTATCTGATCCAATCAACTCTTGATTAAAGAAAATGTTCACAACATTATCCTCCAATACAGAATTATATCCTTCTTTAATTTAATAAAAAAACTGATGTAATGTTGTATATCAGGTTCGGCATGTAATAACATTTGTTCAGAATCAATGTATCTACCATTTGGTAATACAAGGTGATATTTGCCAACTGATTTGGCTGGAACAATTGCACCATTCCATCCAATCCCAGTTCTCTACCTTTCTATAGCCCATGTAACTCTTACATATGTAGGATACTAATCCAGTATCTCATACCTAGGACGTAGAGGCTACTGAGAAACAGTTCTCGGTAATGAACACACCCGAAGAATATGCATCAACATGCTCATTTATCGAATGGGTGGCATGGGAATCTTGGTATTCCCCTATTTCCTTCTCGGACTTATAACAATTATAAGATAGAGCGGAACCAACGTTCTCTAGCTCAGTATAATAAGCAGGTTCGGTCAATGCATCCATATTATTATCTTGATTAAGGCGTTACATGGTCGCTACCTGGAGAGAGAGAGAGAGAAGAAAACACTCTGCGTACGCTCTTGCAAGATTAAATTGGTTATTATTTTATCTAATTAGGATGGTTCCCACTGTTTTTATCAAATCTTCGTTCAAACCCTAAAAGGTAAGACTAGCCGGGATTAATTATACCCTACAAGTTCGCCAATCGTTCGGCCTAGGCAAGTGTCGGTACTTTGAGAGAGGTTCCCCGTGCTTTCGTACGGACCTAATTAAAATAAACCTCGTTTTCCCAGGGGCGTAATCTCGTTAACATTTTTCTAGACACCTACTTGATCAGCTAATTGTAATGTGCAAAACTCTCTCAGGAGTAACTCTTACTCACAGTGGGTATTAGGATCCAACTATCTCATAGAAGGTATGCAATCTCATTGTAAATTTTAACACTTGAAATTCCCGATATTATTCTTCTCCTAGCGTCCTATGACCTTGACGAAAGCCAACAAAGCATCGTCCGCTAGTCAAGTTCAACCCATACATTTCATGATAACTCACCCGCATGACCTTTGACGAAAGCCAACAAAGTCGTACGACTATCCTAATCCAACCGCATCACATGCTTAAGCAGATAAGCATTAATCAGCTACTGCACACTACGCCTTAACGAAAGCCAACAAACGAAGCACGAATACTAATTACTACTTATCTAAAATGACGGAGGGCTACGACAGATTTTTAAGAAAACCTTTTGCGTAATAAACTTGATATTGTTATAGAATCGAGTGATTTTGAAAAGGAGTGTTTTTGAGGCTTTTACTAGTTTTGCTAAAGAGGTCACTCCCGGTGAAGGGATCTCGGCTCTTTCCTCATCGAATGAAGTGCTAGATATTTCATAAATACCATTATGCAAAGCATGAACTAAAAAAGCAATCAAAAGAAAAAACCGAGTGGTTTGTAGTATCTGCCAGTTTTGCTAAAGAGGTCACTCCCGGTGAAGAAATCTCGGCTCTTTCCTTATAGAATAAGGTGCTGGATATTCTACAAGGAATACCGCTATGCAAAGCAAGAACTAGAGCTACCAGTTTTCAAAACAAGATTCAACACCATATTTAGGTTTCTTTTATTTCATTAATCACATTAATGAAGTCCCATCAGTTATGCTTCCTAAGCATCACAGAAGAAACGAAAACATCAATATTTATTATATATCATATATATAATATAAGCATTCATCTCAGAATATCAAGTGATCACATCACAGAATATTAGCAGCAGAAGAACACGTTAAATATTGGATATACTAGGAATTCCGGGTATTAATTAAGCCAATAAAAAATGCGGATTCCACGGTCGCGATGAATAGCCAAATCCCCATCCCTAGACCCCTATGAGAGTGGCAAGCAACCCTACCAATTGTAAAGTCAGGAGACCCGGTCTCGATTTCTCGAGATGGTCTCCGACTGGACCCTAGAACCCGGTTACTTGTGCTCTCCTTCTTGGGTCTATTCTAATGCGGAAAAGTAAATAATATACATCAATGGTGACATCATCCTCAACCCAGAAGTGCCCCAATAAAAGAATATTACATACAAGTTTTTACATGAATGAAAATGAAAAATTCATCTCACATAAAAAAAAACCCGGCTATTCAAAACACGACGATCCAATATAACATATCACAACAACACATAACAATACATGTCATCAATGTAAGTAAACATGCGTATCCCAATTGTCGTTGACATATAGAAACGAAACCGGTGATACACCACATATTACACTTACGGTCGCAGAAAAGAAAGTGAAAAACCACAACAATTGGAATCCGCAACCACCTTAGACATCATAAACCCAATGTATCACATACTTTGGATTTCATGCCTAACCAAATGAATTCCTTAGACATCGCATGCCTAACAATTACCCCGCATTTTAGTCTCGATATTGAAAACACTTTTCAATAACCAGTCGGGTAATTCAACAAGATTCCCGACAACTTGATCGAATACTCGTCGGAAACTTTAGTAGACAGCCGCACCCTCGATACCGTCGACGAAGTGCACTTAGGCGGAACACCGTGGCTGCGAGCACCCGAACAGATGCTTTTGGCAACGGGATTCTCCTACAGTCACTTGGTCGGGGCTATGGGGCATGGCTATCTAGTAAGGTTACCCGGCGAGTATCCGCGTACACTACGTAATTGCGACGGACTTTTGATCCACATCAAAATTCCATGGCAACCGATCAAATGAGACTAACTTGCTAGATTTATAAAATTCAAACTAGTTTTCACAAAACTAAATATTGTGGATTCCAAATATTGTATCACAATCACATATAGTTAGACGGTGTTAAACTTTTCGATCGAATTAACAAACACCCAAAATTTTCCAAAGAGCTCAACACTTGATCGGAATTTAAAAAGTACCCAGAACATGCTACAGCACCTATGGACTAACCATAGAAGGTTCAACCCTTGCCTCACCTGTGGCGCCGCGGAACTACCACAAACCCTAGAGTTTGGTAACGGTTCCGACGGTCACAGAATCGAGTTAGGGTTTTGTTCTTCTAGAGAGTCCATAGAAAACACCTGCACGATTTTCTGAAGATTTTAAACTTGGAAAAATTCAACTCTTTGAAAATTTCCAGCGAGGGAAAATATGGGTTATTGATATCCGTTCGAACTTTTTAACGTCATCTAAATAACCCGAAATGATGTTAGAATTACGACTATGAAATACTCTGAATTGCCTTTGCACAAAAATAATATCACATGCAATTTTAGCAAAAACAAGCAACACCTGAAACACCAAAACCCAGAGACCGGAACACAGAAAAAATTTGAAACCCAGAACTTTGAACAGGGCCGTCCAGGCCGGAAATTTAGCATTCTTCGCCGGGTCAAAACCGGTGAGATAGGTTCAATTTTCTTCTGTGTTCGTGTCACATCACATATAACATTCTGCAACTGCTTAAAAAAATTTTAGACACCTTAAAAATTTCGACAGAAACTGTGTTTTTGTATCGAGTGTTTCAGAGTTGTTTCGGTTTCATAATTCAACAAACAACGTCTAATTCTCTAGCATGGCTCTGATACCACTGCTGGGTTCCCTAGGCAGCCGCTGGGTTTCGGGAGGTATCGACCATGCCGTTTTAAAAAAATTTGGCGTGCTAAAGAACCCTAACGCTAGAATCTAAACTAGAGAATTCGACGAACAAGCATGTAACTATCTTTACATCTAAGTGAACAAGGAATACAACCTTTGTCGACCGGTCCTTCACTTCAATAGCTCCATGTAGTAGTCTCTTTGCTTCAAGTAGTAATCTCCCGGACTCTAGTGAGACTCCACAAAGTGAAATGAACAAGCTTGCTTGAAATCTTCGAGGCCGAAGATGATCTACGTCGAGAAGACACTAACTCAAGCTATCTCTTCACTAAGTGATGAACTAGAGAAGAAACAACCCAATATAAATGGCTAGTAGAGAAGAGGTTGATGAAGTATGGATTTTGCTCATTTTAGAAATAATTTTCTCACTAATTTTCTTCACCTCTCATGAAGCTAGAAAGCTTGAGGAAGGAGATGAAGAAAGCTCTCATGGATGAAGCAAGTGAAGAATGAATCAAGAGGTGAGAATAGTAACCATGGATGAGTTTATATCATACACTAACTCATGTAGAGAATAAACTATGGCTAAACAATAATGGTTGGGTTAATAAATATCTTCAAGTAAAACAAAAAGAGTGGACTTGGTCAATGGTTCCACAAGCTTTTACAAGCTTCAACCATGTGACAATTTCTAACTAATTTGATTTAATTTAAGTAAACAAAACCCTTCATTATTATTTGCATGGTGTGAGTCTCATACACCCATGTCACATGTGGCATTGCATGACAGAAAAGATGTACATTAATATATATCACATATATACTAAGTGTGCACTAGTGAGAAGAAGAAATCTTAGGTGAGCTAATATTAGTTAATGTAAGTTAATATATCAAATATATAATTATACATTAAATTATTAAATCAACACTTGATTTAATAATCCGGCTATATCACATACAACCGACCAATATACTATGTATCAACTTGTCGAATCAACACTTGATTCGATAGCCCGGTTATATCACATATAACCGACCGATATCACATATCGCGAGAATAGAATACAGTATCATATACGCGTATTAATCTCGGTCCCGCATATATCACATATGTGCTCCTATCATGTCGAGCAAGAAAGTCCCCCTATATAGTTGGAAATTTCCCCCCTATATATGTCCAAGCATCCACTACAATATACATCGTATGTACAGTAATGGCCTCTAGAGCATACATATTACTAATAGAGAGTTCTTGCGCACCCTCATGAGCAGCTCGAAGCTGTTCCCATTTGGAACGGCAGCGTCAATTTCCACCATTGGAGCTGGTGGGGTAAGTCCAGAGGGGGGACTGCCTCCAGCTTTCCTCACTCGGCGCCAGGGGCGATATCGAGCATGTCTTGTAGAAGGGACTACCTCCGTCATTGGAGCGACTTCGTCATACCCCCTGCTCTGATGAGAGGCTGCTGTTGGTGTTAGCCTGTCAAAGACGGACGTCCGTTGAGAGGAGACGGTCAATCTTTCGAAGGCCGACCATTTATTAGGGGAAGCAATCTTGATGACTTCGCCGGAAGCAGGAGTTGGAACGACCAATCTTGCAAAGACCGATCTTTTAGCAGGAGGATCCCTTTTGACGACTTCACCTGCCTAGACTGGAATGGATATCCACTTCAGGATAACCCCTTCAGGTATAGCGAGCCTCTTTGCAGGCCCACTGGAGCTTTGTCTCAACCTATTGAAGACTGAGGCGTAAGACTTGGATAACCCGTTGAGAGGGGTCGTGATGACTGCAAGTCGATCGAAGACCGACTTCTTCGGAGCTTCCTGTGATGGACCGGGACGCTGAAGCTTGCTAGTGGGATCATGGTCCTAAAGAACAGTCCAGTGGTGGCCTGAATCACATGTTCCACTGGCATTGCAAAGCTGGAGGCCGCTTGGGGCCCATAAATCACTGCTCCGGTCGGAGCGGAGCGAGAATTGCTGTTGCAGGTGCAGTTGGAAGCCATCGATTTCTGTTCTGCACAAGAGCAAGACTCTAAATCTTAGTACCTTGAATCCAGGGGCAACCATATTAAACCGCGACTTGTTCGCAAACACGACACACGAAGTGTGGAGTGGAAAGAGGAAAAGGTCCCACCGGGCGTTCCAGAATCTGTTTACCACCGAAAACGGAAGACGGAACCACGTAGGATCTTCTTGCCTAAATTTGGGGGCAGATGCTATTTGGATTTATCTGTCCACCTCTCCGAAGATGCCAAGTTGATTTATGGTACCGTGTATCAGAGGTTTGGACGGATGCGGACGTTGTAGCGGACTTCGTCAGATTCTCCCTCATTGTGAGGGGTTTTTGATTGTGGGGACGCTCTTCCCTGCAGGCACAAGCCCCTGCAGTTAATTACGTTACCGCATCGCGGTAACCACTTTCTCCTGCTCCAGAGGTTCACTTCGTGTCGTGTGTGTTTGTTTTATTTTTGGTTGCCCGTGGATTGTATACGGAGACTAATTTATGTTGTCGCCCGTAAAGCGTGGATTTATCCAAATCCGTATATTCTTAGATTTGGGTTTGGTTTGATTTAAGGATCGTTAATCATGTTTGAGATTAAGATCAACTTAAATATTTGTTGAGTATACGTTAGTCTAATTTTAGACTAAGATCTACTCAACAAGATCTTGGGATCATTCAGATCCAATAAAAGAGCATTTGGGCTCTATTGCGTTAGTTTAAAGATGTTGCGGTCCATAGCTAGTTTAAGGACATTGCGGTCCGTTGTAGTTTAAGGACGTTGCGGTCCATAGATAGTTTAAGAACGTTGCGGTCCGTTGTAGTTTAAGGACGTCTCGGTCCATAGCTAGTTTACGGACGTTGCGGTCCGTTGGGACGTGCCCGTCAATTTGGGAGTGCACCAAAGAGTTATTGGTTATCGAGACCCACCACTTCTCTGAAGACGCTGAAGAATTACAACGACATGTATCAGAGGTGTGAGAAGATGTACGCTTGAACCAATGAGTAAGCTAATACGACTTAAGTTGATCTATCCATCACTCAATATAAAGAATTTATGTTCGGAGATCTCACTTTTGGCTCCGGATGAGCCGATTTCGGAATCTAAAATGAAGAGATATATTATTCGGGGGCTAAAGAAGGAGTAAATTCCATATGTCACTTCTATTCAAGGTTAGGATAGGCAACTTTCGTTGGTGGAGTTCGAGAATCTTCTCTCTTCATAAGAGTCTTTAGCTCGCTAAATGGCTGGATGTTCTATTTTCGGGGGAGAGGGTGATACTCTCTTTTCAGGTAAGAAGAATTATCATAAAAGAAATGAGAAGAAATTCGATGCAAAGAAAAAAGATGAGTCTTCGTCAAATGGTGATGAAAATCGGAAAGGGCCTCAATTCTATCGGTGCAAGAAATATGGTTATGTGAGAAAGAATTGTCGTGTAAAGTTAAAGACGGATAATGTCGCCGAGAAAGAAGGTGGTACCAAAGTGGATAAAAATTTGGGAAGGTGTTTTATGGCGGAGAATATTACCGTAGGCGCCATGGCTTCCATCAATTTTGATAACGATTGGATCTTCAATTTCGGGTGCGGTCATCATCTTACCAACGATACCACTAAGTTTTCTACCCTAGAAACTTATAGCGGCAAAGATGCTATTATCATGACGGATAATTCTATTCATCCGGTGGAGAAAGAGGGTATTGTTACCGTTGCTTGCAATGAGTATCCCATTACTTTGAAGAGTGTGTATCATGTGCCCGGTATGAAGAAAAATCTCTTTTCGATGGCGAATGCGGTGGACGCCTGTAAGTTGATGTCGCGCATCCCACGGGTTTGAGGGGAAGCGGAATTTACAAAAAAAAAAAATTTACAAAGCTCGCAACACCGACTAAACTCCAGGATTTTAATAGAAACCTTAACTAGCTAAAACTACTAGGAGCTTCTAACTACTCGTTTAGGATTTTATACCTCCTTGTTAACAAATCCTTCGGGTCTTCTTCTCCTCCTCTCTTTGACCTCCTTGAAGATCCGGATCGCGCTTGATCGTTGGACTCCTTGTGTCTAAGATGGTCCACCCGTGAGTCTATACCTCAAGTTCCAACCTATAAACCGAGGTAACTAGGGTACCTAGTTCGCTAAGCTAGGTAGCATAGAAGATATAGAGTATCTAATGGAGTGTTTTATCTCATGAGACCCTATGGTTCACAACTCATGTGAGGGTAGGGTCTTTTAGGAAGAAGGAGGAGAAAATGGAGAGAGAAAATGAAAATGAACAAATGAGCTAGGGTTTTGAAGGATGAGAGAATGGCTAAGTGTTTGCAATGATCAAGTATGGATTATTTTCCATAGAAAATAATCAACCATGCTTGAATAGTGAAGCCAAATGAATAAACAAAAGACTTAGCCATGCTTTCATCCATGCCTCAAATATCTCTAATTTCCACCTCATTAATCTATTTCTCAAAATAGATAAATCAAATAATGAGGTGTCCCCTTCTAGAAGCATCTCTTGTGAAATTACAAGAATGCCCTCACCGTATATTCATACCCGTATTCATATTTCAAAAAATACGAATACAATAAGATGATAACAATCTAATAATATAATACTAGAATCCGGCTTAAACCAAAACCCACTAGTATTATCCGCTCGAACAACACCCGTGTAGCCAGTACACGTATGTGATCGAAGCCCTACCATAAAACCATACAGCCTCTATATCGTTTTGCCCGAAGCAGGGAAACCCTCTGTGTGGGACTCTAAAGACTCGACAGTACGCTGGCAGTGGTTTTAACCACAAGTTTATCAGCGGTACTAGCTGCATGTAACGGATACCCAGGTATCTGTCGATAAGAAGAATGATGAGCAAACTCATCTGAACTCCTACTGAGTCTATCTGTGACAATCTCCGTATAGTCCGGCCTGTTCGTCTAAGATACTCGCATATCGGGCCTAGCGGGATGGTAAACGTCAGACCCCTAATAGCGCAATAAGTCGTGTCGGAGTAGAGCCCAATACACCTTGAGAAACTACTGGAGTACCTACCAGTAAATATCGCTTGCCCTGCCAGGGACTTTGTGTAATGGCTTTCCGAACACAGCGCGATATCAACCCCCAATACCAGGAGAGAAGAATCCTATCTAACCACTACAGCCTCCAAGTGCTTCGGGATTGCACCCAACTACTACCTGTTTGCATGACTCGTTTGAGCCATGGAGTAATCTAAGTACAGTGGGAACACACTCGAGACGAATAGTGATGTCAAGTCAGCGGACTAACCTGTACTCATGCCATCCGGGAACTGCTACATGACGATAAGTATAATACCAACCAACAGTTCCCAACGAGTCCGTCCAGTGTAACTCATAACCTAATGAGCACCTTTATACTATCTCCGGTACGGCGTACTAATGGCTGTGGGACAGACCATCTCCCTTGCTGGGATGAGAAGCGTATATATTAGTCTACTTTGGAGTATCGATGTCCCGTCTCGATAATCCTACGACTAGGGACCTGTATAAGGATGTGCTTATAGACTACCCATCCCCCACTAGTATGACTGCCATCATAACGCTGGTAGTCAAGCAAAAATCCTAAGGGCTCTACCAATATTTATAAGCGACATGCTAAAAGAAACATATGCATATATTGAGGTAGAATAAAACCAAGTAGCATACTACCATTTTGAGCAAGACTGTTATTATAAGTGTGAATATCCAAAGCTTCCAATAAATAATATACAATTCAGTATGATACAATAATGGCCTCTAGGGCATATATCACTAACAACGCCAGCTACCATGTTTTATTTGGCTCCAATGATGTGAAGTTTTTCCGCAATATTTCGAGTTTTGTAACGACTAAGGTTTTCCTATACCAAAATAAAAGCTTTTTATTAATTTCCTTGTGTCAATTATTTTTTTCTTAATGCCTCTTCTGATGTGAAAACACTTTAAAATTGTTGTTCTAACTTTAAAACTAATTAATGTAATTTTTAAGAATTTTTAAAACATTATTTTGATTTTTTAGAAGAGAAAAAAACTTTAAAGAATATTTTAATATTAGGAAAATATAATTAATTTTAACCCAAACTTTTCTCCAAGATGAAGAAAACTTTTTAAATAATTTTTTTCAAGAATTTTTAACATTTTTCTAAATTTAAAAAGTATTTTTAATGATTTTTCCAAAGATTAAAACTGTTTTAAAATGTTTTTTTTAAAAAAGAAAAAATATATGATATCAGATCGGATCCGGGCTCAAACGAGCCCAGACCTGGCTCGATCTAACCTAAACTCGCCAGCGGGCGCTGGCGAGTGGGGTCCACACGCACAAGCCCGTGCCACCATGTGGGTGGCTCGCGCGCATGTGTGCGAGCGAGTGGGGTCCACGCACACAAGCTCGTTGCACCACGTGGGTAGCTCGTGCCCACGAGCGCGAGCAGTTACCGTCCGATCGGTTGATCGGACGGCTGAGGGAGAGGTGGGAGCGGCTGAGCATGATCTGGGGCATGTGTCGGCTCTGGGTCAGCTCGGTTAGGAATTTTGAAAACCGTATAAATACACCCCCCTTCTCCACTCATTTTCTCCCCCGTTTCTCACTCGAAAATCTGGAAAAAAAAAAACCTAATTCATTGATTTTTCGACGCCGACGCTGTGGTGCTTCTCGTTTATCCAGAAAAAATCTGAGCGTGAAGCTATCCGCGTTTCTATATCAAGTGACGTTTTCGACATCCGTTTGTTAACCATTTCAAAGTAGGATTCTCCGTTCTTTCTCTCTTGATCTCGACGCGGTTCTCTAAACATGTTAATTACAGTAATATTTTGAGTTTAACACGACTGTTAGTTTGACTCTCATTCTATCCATGTTACATAAACAACTGAAAACCTTGATACCTTTAATAACTTTCGATGTACTCGTATACTAGAACCCTGCATTTGTAAAGGTTGGGATAATGACTTATCCTAACTCTTTTTAATATTAGTCTCATGAACTCTACCGTGCCGTTGTGCTACCCAAATTGAAACTAATAAACACTATTTTATAAGCCGTTATGCTCCCCGCTTTGAATCTAAAAATACACTTTTCTATAGGCCAAAGTGCTGAACATTTTGAAAGCGAATTTTTTATCGCTAAAATACCCTACAATTAAATAGTCGTATTTTATGAAATATATTATCGAATTTCTTATTTCGTCTTACCAAAATACCCTAAACTATTTTGTTCCACTAAAATACCCTAAAGTTCCTAAAACCCGTATTTCAAAGTTGTTCACTTTTTCAAAAATTAATACTTCAACTTCCTAAAGTCGTATTTTCTAAAATAATACCCCGACTTCCTAAAGTTGTATTTTTCTAGAATAATACCTCGAACTGGAATACCCTATATCCCTAATACCATAAACTTTCTAAAACTATTATTTTTCAAAAAATACAATAAACTTCCTTAAGTTATATTTTCACTAATATACTATGAACTATTATAGAAACCTAGCCACATGAGTATATCGTATACTTAACCAAATTCATAATATACCATATGACATGTCACCTTGTACAGTTAGGGTCAGACGCGAGCACCTAGGCATGGGAAGTCCATGTAGATTCCATCTTTACAGATGACATGCACATTCCGTCTTTACAGATGATCAGAAAGGAACCCCTTTTTATGACACCGCCTAGTAATGTCGTATGCTAACACCGACCTGTACTCCTATATCACTGGATAAGACCGAGGTGGGGTAGTTTGATTAGGCAAGACTGTATTAAGGGTCTCGGATTCCCCTTTAGATTAACTATGGTTTGGGGAGTGGACCAAATACTATTCACTCCCGATTACTGTTGTTCCATGGCACCAACGGAATAATCGTGGGAGCCTGGTATCCTTATCTATTGAACTGATATGTGCATAACACTTAGTAGATAGTCGATAATCCCTTATCACTACACACATATGAAATCATGCGTCACACACATCTATGCTACCTTACTAAAACTTAACCATTATGAGATTTCCTATCTGAGTATAACTTGCTGACGGACTTCCTTTCCTCATATCTTCTCTCGGAACGCCCGTTAGATGAAGACGGGGCCCACGATAGAGGTGCAGAAGTGGAACCCAACGAAGAAGACTACGCAGAATTATCCACCTACTATGAGGATTAATTCTTTTTTGTTCATCAATTGCCTACCTGTTTAGGGCTTGCATTCTTTCCTTGGATATAGTAAACACTATATTTTATTTGGTGCTCTTGCGATTTAATAAGTGCTTAGTTAATGAGAATAAATGTTGTTACATCTTATTTTACTGTTTTGGAACATTTCCTGCATGTTTTTTTACGCTTAACGTAACTGTATCGAGTTAGACCACCCTCGATATAGTTAGGTTGCGGATCGAGCCACACCTCGATTTCATACTTTGGGAAGCAAGGCGTGACAAGTTAGAAGGCGGATGTCATTCAAACCGGCAAGAGGGTAAAATATTTATATGTTTTTATCACGCCCCGCTTACTAAAATACGTAAACCACGGCACGTGACAGAGCTAACCATACTACATGTGGTTAGGAATCATCCCTCTACAGTCACATTACGGCTGTCTATAGGATATCAACAACAGTAAAATATATAATCTATCTAATACATGTCTATTTGCCACAGTAAATAAAATCAAGAAACTGCATAAGCGGAAACGAATCAAGATCCAATAAACAACATATGAATCATGTCCCTGTTGGATATAGTGCCCTCAAAGTCAATTATTGGATCGCAGGCACGTGATTGCAATGATTGAGGGAGGACCTATACCGGTAGACAGTCTTACTCGAGATGATAGTATGCTATCTGGTTTATCTTTATCATCGTGTACAGCTTTAGGTGACATGATATATAACTATTGCACGTTGATAGAGACCATAGGATTCTTGCATGACTACCAACAGTATGATGGCGATCATATACATGAGAGTTGGGTAGTCTATAAGCACATCCTTAAAAGTGGTCTCTAGTCGCGGGAGTTTTGAGATAGGGCATCGGTACTCCGGAGTAGACTAGTGTATACGGTCGAGACCCCGACGAGGGGCGATGGCCGGTCTCACAAGCCATTGGTGTCAGTTGGTTCACCTAAGTTGTATACAGGTGCTCATTGGGTTATGAGTACACCGGACAGGACTCGCCGGGAATATGCTAGCTGGTTTTTGAAACCTGTCATCAGATAGCAATTCCCAGGTGACATGTGTACAGGTTAGTCTATCGACCTTAGATCATCATTTGTCTCGTGTGAGTTCCCACTGTGCTTTGATTATTACCCTACCACGGCTCAAAGGAGTCGTGCAAACAGGTTTTAATTGGGTACAATCCCGAGCCACATGGAGGCAGTGAGCGGATCGGCAGGGGTTTCGTCTCTCCCAACGTTGGGAGTGAGATCGTGTTGTGTCTGGAGAGCCATTACACAAAATCCATGGCTATGGTAAGCGTGATTTACTGGTAGGTATTCTAATAGTATCTCAGGGTGTTCTGGGCTACACTCCGACACGACTTATACCGCTATTGGGGGTCTGACGTTTACCAGCTCCCTAGGCCCGATATGCGATACTCATAGACGAATGGACCGGACTGTACGGATATTGTCACACATAGGCTCAGTAGGGTTCCAGGATGAGTTCGCTCATCGGACTCCCTTTCACTCAATACATAGGCAGCCGTTATGTACAACTAGTACGGCTGACGGCTTGTGGTTAAACCCACTGCCAGTGTATTGACGAGTCTTTAGAGTCCCCCACAGAAAGTTTCCCAGTTCGGGCGAAACGTTGTAGAGGCCGTATGGTTTTATGGCAGGGTTCGAACGTACACGTGCACTTGTGCACGTGTCACGGTTTGGACGGATAATACTAGCGGGCTTTGGTTTAAGCCGGATCCTAGTATTATACTATGTAGATTTTGTCTCGTTGCATTTGTATTTGGTCGAATTACAAATGCGGGTATGTATATACTGTTGCGGGGTTATCCTGTAATTTATTACGGGATCACTTTTTGAAGTTGCCAGTTTACATTCCATTTTGGTCATTTTTCTTTCTTTCCTTCTTGGCTGAATTTCGTTGCTTGGAAGGGGGTTTATTTGCAAAAGTAGATTTAGTAAATGGAGGGTTTTTTTTTGTGGTGCAGGGGCCCCAACACTTTCCAGCAACTTCTTGATGTTTCTTGATTGAGATTGATTCAATTTGTGCATTATTGTTTGCATTTATTGTCTTGGGATTGCTTTGGATATTTGTTGGAGATATTATTCTTATGATCACCTCATTCTTTTTCTTGTGCTCACCCCCACCATTCCCTGGCCGATCCCTTATTTGGCAGCTCCCAATTTTTAGTGTGAGGAATTTTTGAAAAGGAGATTCATGATTCATTTGCAACAAAAATCCTTAGCCATTCCAAAAGCTCATTTCTCCATCTCCACTCCATTGGGCAACCTCAATTAACCTTCATCCATTCACTTGGATGCTTTGAGACAAAGTATTCTACACTTTCTCTACTTCAACCTTGGACACGTCGGCTAGCAAACTTCGTGTCCGAGTTGCCTCGGTTCAGAGGCGGGAGCCCGTATAAAGATTCGTTGACGTGGCACGGTTTTTGGCGAGGAGGAGATCATAGATCGAGCGAGATCGGAGAGCGAGCTTCGTCGGTGCATCTGCAATGTCACGACCCGAAATTGGCACGTGACGGCCCTAATACTACGCAACGTCTACAGGCGTAACGCAGTAAAAGAAAGCCAAAACCCAGAAATCTAAACCATTAAAAGATAAGAAAAGATAAGAAATATTGTTTAAACTCTTGCAAATCTCAAGTATAGATTCTTTAAGTCCAATTTACTTTCTTGAAAATTTCGGCAGCACCTCCTTTGTAAAATCCAACCCCAAAAATGGGTACAATATAAATATAAAGTAAAGCATCCCCAACGGGAGCAAATCTACGCCCAACGGCGGAAAACAAGCACCACAACAGATATACGACGCCGTAGAGAAGAAATAAAAGACGATATAAGTAAAACTGCATAAAAGACATCCAAGTCCCCAAAATATACAATATCGTCCTCACATCAAGTCTCTAAGTCATACATGATAATAGTAGATGGAGAGTACATGGATACAACGAATATACAATAAAACAACGAATAACCACAAAACCCACCTAAGCAAACTGCAAACTGTGAGCTGATGTGGTATCCGCAGCAAAAGATAATAAGATAGATGAATAGCCTGCCTCGACTACTCTGGGGAAACAACCTGCAAAACCCTGTGGCACAACGGGGATGAGTTGCCAACTCGTGAATAGTAAATAAAATATGCAGGTAATCGCAAGTATGCACGTACAGCGTGAATCTAACACGTGCAATTAATAACAATAAAAAGTCATATGAATGCAATAATCATGAAAGGTACACTAGCAGGTACAACTAATACATGAAGCAATGCATATAAATAAAGGTATGTAAATGCAACAGTCATGAAAGGTACTCTAACAGGCACTATTAATACATGAAGCAGTGCATAAACAATAAATGTGGAGTATGAAATGAAATATGTCATTTCCACGGAATCCTGACATCGTGGTAGGATCACAATCCATCAAGACAAATCCAAATCCCAATTCCTCAAATCAGCCCCAAATTGGCTCTCATATCATATAAGTCTCACAAATTCTGAATGTACAATATCGAATAAATCTCATATATCCTTAATGTACAAATCAGCAATCTCATAAATATCCTGTATCCAATATCAAATGAATCCCCTATATCCCAAATCAAATTATCAAGTAAACATCTAACATCCTAAATATATTTGCATGAGTAAATATGATGATGTATATAATTTAATATCAATACACATATATTAGTGTCTCATTCCACTAATATTGGTGTAAGGGCATATATAACAGCGGCCGAAGCCCCTGTTATATATACAAAGGAGTAAAAAGAAATATCATGAAACCAATGTGTCAAGCATCGACACAGAAATACAGGTCTATCAGGTGCTGTCACCACGACTGGCACCCTGATAGGTACGTATCATACGCTATCCCGAAAGCTCGAGTGCCTAGCTCTGACCCTCGCCTCTCGACGTATCTATACATACATGACTCCCGTAGGTATCCCCATGATAACCGCTGAGTCATTGGTAATGTCACCGGATGGTATGGTTCCCCTGTAAATCATCGTCTAGCACCATAACCTCATTCTTGCCTCGGGGTAGCTCCGGGCCCCACCATGTACCCGCACACGGACCCCTCCGTTCCTCGCGTGGGGTATATATATCCGAACCGATAAATCTCATGGTGGCTGCTGAAATATCATATCAAGAGAAACCGGGTTTTTCAAATAATGCATAATTTCATGAACTCCCACGGTCCCCAAATCCAGAAAACATCATGAAAAATCCATATCTCAATGCGAAAATCCATGAATATAATATATGCAACATAAAACTGTAATGAAAGCATATAAAGGGAAAGCCGCTAATTAACTGCAACAAGTTAATATAAAATATCATGCGGTTCCTATTTTCTCCAATTCTAAATAACATCAAGTAAATGTAAACATGTAGCTATAACCAGATATGAGTGTAAACATAAAGGTATAGCAAGGTATATGTATCTACCTATAAATAATGATGTAGTATACCCCCTGGGTATAAGTGAAGTATGTGTACAAGGTATACCTGTAGCTATGTCATAAGGTGTGTATGTACCTAACACTAATTGCACAATACCCTATAGGTATACAGGTATCTAGAATGTAAGTATATGAAGGCATATATGTAAGCATGTGGATGTACAGGTATGCTATATGTCATATGCGATAAGAAATATGAATCAAAGTCCCAATGTCCCTAACCAAGCAATATCATATCTATAAGTAGGTTGTGCGTGACATGGCAATTATTGACGGTGTGTGTGGCATACAATCAGTGCTCGTGCAACGTGAATCATCAATAATATGTGCAGTGTCCTAAGGCTACTAGTCCAAGCACAACAATATCTAACTAATAGGGTAAATGCGCAATTCTAAATATGACATAGAATATGCGACAAGTATTAACATCTCTAGCCCAGACGCATAACGCCATGCGGGCGATTCTCCTGTAGATGTTAAATCTACTCACCAACGCTCGTGGCTAAGTGAAGCCTACCACCTGTTTTCCGTTGTCGTAGCGTCCGAAGTCCCCGCTTGCAAACCTAAAATTTCACAAACACAACACATAAGCAAAATATCCTACAATGACGAAAAGACAACGAAACGCGATGAAAACGCCTGGAAAACTACACTGCGCGCTTAGCGCATCTATCGCGCACGACATCGGCCAAAAACCCTAACTGGGGTCGCTAAACTACAAAACACCAAGTCTAGACCCCGATCGTCCCGATCACGCAAAACAACACAAACAATTACGAGGAATAAAATAGATATAACCTCGCAAAGACCAATCGAACCCACGTCGGAAAAACCCCGAAACCTAGTAAGCAACTTATCGCAATATTTCGCACTAGTTTCAAGCTAACGCATATCTAGCGATTACAAACACCTTATAATAGCTTAACTAAGCTATCTAAACCATTCCTATATTTTTAACACTTGCTAATTAAGTTTTAGCAAAAACCTAGTAAGCGAAATTGCATAATTAAATAAAATATTCATTAGCAATAATTATCATTTTCTACTAGGTTTCTTTTCCTAATAACAAATTAACACTTTAAATAATATTAAACACTTAATCAAGCTTTACCCTAACTACATTATCATAAAAATCAAGTCTTGAATTTCAAACATGAAATTAAAAGCTTAAATAAATAATTAATATGCTAATTAGAGATTTAGAAACAACAAAAAGGATTAGGGTTAGGGTTTTATACCTCCACAAAAGATCAAAACCAAGAAACCAAACTCATCATCTTTTCCTCCAAAATGATGTTTTGAATGAAGATCCAAGCTAGCTTTGAGTTCAAGAATGAAGGAAAATGAATATATTTGATTTTGTATGAATTATTTGGATTTTTTTATGATTTATTTGATACAAAATGAGTTGAAAAGGGGTGGAAATGATGAAGGACAGCAAGGGGAAGGGAAGGGCCGGCCAAGGGAAGAATGGGGGGAATTTTGGTGAAGTGTGTGGAATTTTCTAGCTAAATATACTAATTAATGCTAATAAATGCAAATGCCACATTTTCTTTTCTTTTCTTTAAAAAATCAAAACCTTTTGCATAAAAAAAAATCTAGATATTTAAGAAGAAGCTTCTAAAATAATGTAGTGATAATTTCCAAGAATTTTCATTTAGAAGAAATTTCTCGATTTACGTGCATATTTTACCAGCTAAAATAATATTTTATTTGGGAAAAATTCTATCTGAACCAAAACCTCCCATATAACCCCAAAGTTCACGCACAAGCTTTATTTTAGCTAAAATAGGTGCTGGTAAGTTTCTACGGAAGTTTGATCGAAATCGGGTTAAAACGGAAAATACCGAAAATTTTGCCCTAAAACGGAAAAATTCACAAAACGATCTCTAAAACATTACACGCAACATGCTAGGGGCAGAGGTTAAAGACCGAAGGAAATGGATCGATTGGTATAATCTCTAAAACCCCGTTTACAGTTTTTTAGTTTACGGTTAATGGAACGATCCAGGATTCGGATGCGGTTAGCGCCAGTTTCGTAAAAAGTTTTTTGTTCCGCATTTGGTCTCGGAAAGTCGGCCGGGGCACTACCGCAACCTAACAGTCCCAATATAGGCTCACATCAAAGAAATAAAACTACAGAAATAAACTAAACTAAAAATCTTTAAATACACGTTCAATTCCTTACTACTCGGCTTGATTGCTAAAGTACTCCTGTCCAGCCTACGATAAAGGAAGAGGAACTGGACCATGCAAAACCCAGACATCAGTGCGTCATAATATCAAAATAACAGTGATTACCAGGATATAACGATATAAGTAAACATGAATATAAATGAATAACACAGATATGAAACAGTGAGGTATGTGTTTATATGGGTGTGTGATGTGTATTCTAAAACTGTGCTTCTCGGTTATTTATTCTAAAAGTCTTTGAAATCAATTTAATAGAATCGTCGATATAACTCAATAGTATCCCGTGCGTGCCTGGAACCACGGTCAAGACTTTCGGGCTGAATCCGAGACGTGCCGCTATGTAGTAAACATGTAACATGTACAGACGAATGATATCGGCAGTATTATTCCGGGGCTGGCCGAGCCCATAAAGACAGATCGGTATAAGTATCGAACTGCTGAGTTATAAGTCAGGTTTCATTATTGATTTCTCCTTACCCCCAAGGTTTTGTGTTCAAGTCAGGTATTTATGATATAAATCTAATGCTAACACAGGATCAAGCAGGTACAGGTTTTGTCTATGCAGGCAACAAATTACTTCCGTCGGGACAACAAGTCAGGATTTTCGGCATTAGTAACAAGATCCAAGTAACAAGTAAGGTAGTGTGTCATGAACATGTCATGTGATGCATATGTATCAAATAGATACCCAATATGAAACTATAATCAATATCGGAACACAGTATACAAAAATGATGCCAGGATGCATATGTATCTATCTATAATAACCATTATACGTCCATGACTATATATGATGCAAACTAGATAAACTATTGTACTGATGTAGTAGTATAATGATATCATGATATTCCGGCATGCAACTAGATATGTTATTATCAGTACGGATACGAACAGATAACGCAACACAGTATATCGGTAATAGTTGATTAATAATAAAACACATGTACTATTTTTATTCATATAGATATTGATATAATATAACATAGCATGTTGCAAATTAAACTTGCCTGATCGGATCTCATTACGGAATACGGATGCTACGTCCGATGTCGGAATAACGCCGTGATGCAACTAACATGTGCCGGACAGGACCTGACTGATAAGTGATATGACGTGATGACTAGGCTGGACGACGACGATGGCTGGGTCATCCGGATCGTCGGCGACGCGTGCGACTCCGGCGAGACTGCCGGAAAACCAAGAAAGAATGAATGAAAGAAAGGAAGAAAGAAAGGAAGAAAAAGAAGAATGGGGTGTGGCAGCTAGGTTCTGGGGTGGCGAGAATAGAGGAGAAGATGACGGCGATGATGGGCTGCCATCGACGACGAGGGGCAGTGGGTTCTTGGTTCTGTCGTGGTCATCGGGAAGTTAGGGTTGATAGTAGTGGTGGAGGTTTGTGATGTCGGGGAGTGGAGAGGGAGGTGATGAGGTGACGAGGGTGAGGTCGGGGTAAGGTCGACGACAAGGTTTGGTGATTGGCGGCGATGGCTTGGCGAGGGGTTGAGTTCTCAGGTCGGGGTTCGTTGCAGGGTTGTCGTCGTCGGGGGTTCAAGGTGCTCGTGGAGAGGAGAAGAGGGAGAGGAGGTGGTGGAGTTTGTGATGAGGGTGATGACGAGATGATCGACGGTGAGGGAGCGATGGTGCAGGCGGCATGGACGAGGGCTAGGGTTGGGTTCTCGCTGTCGAATATAAAAAAGAAAGAAAGAAGGAGAGAGGAGAGAGGTGTTGTTTAATTTATTAGGTTAATATATATATATATATATATATGTGTGTGTGTGTGTGTGTGTGTGTGTGTGTGTGTGTGTGTGTGTGAGAGAGAGAGAGAGAGAGAAACAGAGGGATAGTGAGAAGAGAGAGAGAGAACACGAGATATGAGAGAGACAGAGAGAGAGGAAGATATAATAATATATTATTTAAAATATATACAGAGTTAATTCGTTTAGTTTTAGTTTTAAAAAAAAATATTATAATATATTTTCTTGGATTATACAGCTAATATCAAATTACTTCGAAAAATAGCCGGGTCACTTCTAAAAACCTAATTTTAAAATATGGAGAATATACGTACCAGTTAAATCCATAATGCGATGTCCGGTTAATAAAAATGCATACCCCAAATTACGGATCTACGTAAATATACGTAGGGATCCAAATGAGTCTGTTTTAGCAATTTGGATATGAACACGATATATGGATGCAACCATATGACAAGGGGTATGATAAAATGTCATGATAGATATCAAAATAAAATATTTGGCTATTATTTGTATTATTTAAAAGATATGCAGACACAAAAATATATTATACATGTATATAGAATCTAGATGTGCATAGATACTCTATACTAGCAAATATATGACGTAATCTTGAACCATAATGGGTTTCAAGCATGCGGGTCGGGTCGGATACTAACCACAGTTACCAAATGCACTATTCGCACCCAAAAACAATAATAAACAAGAAGTTGTCATGAGATTTGAAAATACCCCAAAATATTATATAAATGCACTAGGGTGTTATATTATACCCAATTACAAAAGAATTTCGTCCTCGAAATTCACGGAATAAAAAAAGACAAGAAAACACGGATCTAAGAAAAGAGGTGTCGAAACTTCTGTCAGATCTCGTCTTCACGTTCCTAAGTAGATTCGCCGTGCGAACAATTCCACCATGAAACAAATACTAGAGGGATAATTTTGTTCTTGAGGACCTTATCTTGTCGATCCACAATCGCCATCGGTCTTTCTTCATTCGTTAATTCCTCCCTTATTGTCAGCTCCGAGTGATCTAGGACGTGTATCCCATCTTTAACATACTTGCGGAGTTGAGATACATGAAACATATCATGAACACTCGCCAAGGATGGTGGTAAAGTCAATCGATAAGCTACTTCTCCAAGAAGCTCGATAATACCGAAAGACCCCACAAATCGAGGACTAAGCTTGCCTCGACTACCAAAACGGATAACTCCACTGGTCGGTGATATCTTCAATGATACTAAATCGCCAACTGCGAACTGTAGAGGTCTTCGTCCAGTATCAGCCCAAATTTTCTGTCGATCTTGTGCCGCCTTCATATGATTTTGGATCACGTTAATTTTCTCCACCGTTTGCATAATAAGATCCGGTCCCAATAATTTTCTTTCTCTAACATCATCCCAACAGATGGGCGAGTGACACTTACGACCGTATAAAACTTCGAACGGAGCCATATGTATAGTTGCCTAAAAAATGTTGTTATAAGAAAATTCCACCAAGTGCAAATGATCCTCCCATGAACCCTTGAAATCTAGCACGCATGCTCTCAATATATCTTCAAGAGTTTGGATCGTTCTTTCAGACTGACCATCTGTTTAAAGATGATAGGCCGTGCTAAACTTTAAGCGAGTCCCCAAACTTTCCTGTAGACTCCTCTAAAAGTGAGATAAAAATCGGGTATCACGTTCTGAAACGATGCTCACGGGTACCCCATGCAATTTCACGGGCCATCTGTCAAAACTTTCGTCGACTGACCAACTGGAAATGGTATAAAATAAGTTGCCTTAGTCAATCGATCAACAATCACCCAAACTGCATTATTGCCTTTTGGACTCCGTGGTAAAGCAGTCATGAAATCCATGGTTATATGTTCCCACTTCCATTGAGGAATCGGAAGTGGTTGCAATAAATCAACTACCCTTTGATGTTCAGCCTTAACTTGCTAACACACCAAGCACTTTGATACATTGCGAGCAATCTCTCTTTTCATGCCTTCCTACTAGAAATGTTGTCGTAGATCTCGGTACATCTTTGTACCCCAGGATGTACGGAATATGCGGAACTATGAGCCTCCTTCATGACTGTAGGGTGTTTTTCGTCACCCCATTGAGATGGGAATACGCGCGCACTTGTCAGGCATACTACAGATTTCCCTTACCTATGGTAGGCCGGGGTTTATTGATTGTGGGGATCCGAATCTCCGGCAGCCGCGGACTAAGCTGCCGTTAATTACCCCTCGCCTTTGGAGCGAGGGAACCTCCGATTGACGGGTTAAACTGGTCATGCGAACTCAATATGCAGTGTACGTGTGTTTTGTTTTGAAGGGGGGCTTGGATATATCGGGAGCCACACAGAGTTTTTACGGGGGTCCCGCTTATGTTGTTGTCACGCCACGCTGACATGGTGAGCCCGCGGAATATTTATCCAGAGAAGGTCATTCCCTAAATAATATACTGAGCGTATTGAAACAATAATACATAATGCAAGAATAAATGGAGACTATAATATTTTTCAACAAATATCTGTATTTACATTCAACTTTCAATATTTACAAGTACATGAGTTTCAACTGGAAAGTAAATACAATAAGAAAAATGCCTAAACATGTGGTATATATAAGCTGAATAAAAAGTGACCCTAAGCTAATCCTGAGGAGCAATCCGATTGTAGTCTTCCTCTGTGACCTCCACTTCCTCCGTCTCGACCGTATCTGACGAATATTCTAAGGAAGCAAGGGTGGGTGGAATTCTCATCAGCGAACTAGCGCTCAGTAAGTCCTAAGGATAAAGTAAAAGAATGACAAGTATAGAATATATATATGACGTGTAAAAGTATATGATCATGGTTAAATATGTACTATAGGTCTCTATATGGTCACTATGTTAACGTTATGTTCCAAGTGTGAATGTCAATGCAGCCGTAGAAGTATTCATAAGCTCAAGGGTGGGGCCTCAGGAGTAAGGAAACACGGGCCCGTTTCTTGTGTTGGCATCGAGCTCTAGGCCGTGGATGAGTCGACCCGACTGATATTCAAGTAAAATAAAAAAGAGGTTAATACGGGACTCCTGAAACTCCGATGGATTCACACAAAAAACTATCCCAAGCACCCCGAGTATATTATATATATTATAATTGTAAGATAGCCTTAGTTGATTTGATTGGTTGATTGTAAATTGACTTGATCGAAACCATAGATTGAAAAAGGTGAAATAATGAAGTCGAGTGAGTCGAGTAAGGTGCGAGTCATGTCAATTGCAATCTTGGGTCGAGTCAAGTTAGGTCAAGTAGATTGAGTTCGAGTTCATGTTCAGATTTAGATTTGAGTTTGGATTCAAGTTCGAGTTCGAGTTCAAGTTTAAGTTCAAGTTTAGATTCGAGTTTAGATTCGAGTTCAGGCCTTTTTCATATGAATTATTTAAACTGTTAAAAATCTTATGTTCGGGAGAAATCGACAACTGCTGCACATGGATAGCAGAATTTGTGTTTTTTTCCAAGACAATTGTCATTGATAACTCCGTTAAGTTGTTTAACCTGAATAGGCAAGTACTCACTTTCTCAGGCTTTCTAAGGCTCAAGAGAAATGATACCGCTTAAACCTATAGTAATCTAGAGTCCTTGAATATTGTTTGCATGTCTCGAGGGGGTTTTATGAAAAATACTTTAAAATAGTTTAAAAATAAAGCTCGAGGGTGATTTATAATTTTTAGGGTTTTCATGAACATGTATTTTAATTGTTATGGTATTTTAGTGATAAAACCTAACCTTTTGAAAGTTTATGGTATTTTTATGAAAACTATTACTTTTGCAAATTTGATGGTATTTTATTAAAATTTTAATCTTTCATTTAAAAAAATATAGTTTCATAATTTATTTTTATTGAAAATAAGGATTCAAAACTTTATATAATTTTTTTCAAAATTTTTTTTGTTTAGAAAAGTCGTATTTCTTAAAAACCGTATTTTTATTTCCTTTCGAGACCGAATACACCGTGAGGAGTTCTGCATCTCGCTTTACTGTCTCAAGGATGTGCGATAATCTGCACTATCTATTAACGGGTCCTCTAACGAGGGTTGTAGAGGCACAATTGATATGGATTTAAAAATATCGATTAAATGAAACCCGTTTTGAAAAAATGTGGTATTTTAATGTAAAACCTATTCTTTAAATAAATCATATATTTAGAACCTCGTGCTATGAAACCATAGTATACATGTGGGGTAGGTCGTTACCCCATGAATGATATAAAGGTATATACTCTAGTTATTGAAATTACGGTTATACTAAAGTTCATGGTATTTTTATGAAAACTTCGTTTTATGATTATTTCACATGGAAAATTTTATTAAACTAAAAGATAAATGATATAAATAAGGTTAAGAGTGGTTTGAGGATGTTAGTTTGACCTATTTTGCTTATAAAATGGAGTACAATTGTTAAAAAAAACTTATATCGGGCTAACTCCACTTTATCGATGAAGGCGATTTGAGATGAAAAAAATAGAGGGAGAGGGACTTATGGGTTTAGCTTGTTAAAAAGGGAGAGGGGAAGCCTTCAGGGTCGTGGTCTCATCGAAAATGCTCCGATCATCGATCTAGGCTTGCTACTCCTCTTGGGTGCTTATCTCCAGTTGGTATTTAGTGAGTTTGAGAGAATTTTTGATAAAAATTTCAGAATGGGAGAGAGTTAATGGATGGGGTGCTATTTATAATGAAGAATTTAGGATTTGGGAATTAAAAATTAGATTAAAAGAATTAAAATAGATGTTAAATGGTGTATTGAATAGTCACTGTTAAATTGCAGGAAAATCAAACAGTGCAGGGGAGTAGAAGGGAGTGGAAGGGACTTGTGTGCAAAGCACGGAGCGATTTGGAGATATCTGGACCGGCGGCGGCGACGGCCATTTGAGGGAAATAGGTGGTCGGATCTTGAGGGTTTGTCTCGAGATTCGTGCGACGTGTCTAAATTTGTGTTTACTCCTCTTTACGCCTGTTTGATTTTTCTGAAACCTTTCGATTCTCCGTGAATTGCACGTGCAACTTCTGGGCTTCCGAAAAATTAAAAAGAAAAATCTTAAAAATAATGGGGACCGATGGGAATCGAACACACAGGTTATTTCACAGCAGTGTAGAGAGTTTACCAGTGAGATATAAGTTTTTTCTTATTTTTATTGAACAAAATTAATTTATAAATTATATACAGGCTGAAATACCCTTTCTATACATTAAACAAATAATTTTGTAAAGGGATTTAAGAGTTGTTATAGTTGTTGTTTAGCTCTATATTGATGACATGATAATTACCAGCAATGATAATATAGAGGTTTCAAAGCTTCGGGTGGAACTCTCTATCGGATTCGAAATGAAAGATTTGGTTGATCTTCATCACTTTCTTGGTTTAGAAGTGAAGAACGTGAAGGATAGAGTTCATATTTCTCAAGAGAGTTATGCTAGGAAACTTATTGAAAGGTTTAGCTTGAATGAAAGCAAACGGTGCTCCACTTTACTTGAATCAAATTTAAAAATTAGGCATGAAAGAGGTAAGCATCTTACAGATCCTCGACCTTATCATGCACTTGTTGGAAGCCACATTTATTTAACGATCACAAGGCTGTATATTGCTTTCTCGATTGGTCTTGTGAGTCGTTATATGCAATTCTGTCACGCCCCACTTCCCAGTGTACGGCGAAGTGGACACGACGAGGTCCGCTACGTATGTACTCAGAAGTACGTACGCTAAGCATAGCTAAGCAATATAAAATAATCACAAGAGACAAATGATATTGAAATAACAGCAACTTTTATTAATAACATTCTTTGTACAATCCATGAAAAGAAAATACAACTGGAATGAAAAGCGATGCCTAAACAGTGGCATAACAGAAAATGAAATAAACTGAAAAGAACAAGGTACAGTATCTAGAGCTCTGGGTCTTCCTGGAACTGCTCCAAATCTTCACCGGTGAGCTCGATCTCAGCTTGGTCCAACGCACCTGACGACATTCAAAGAAGAAAGAATAGAATGTCGTCAGCGAACAGGTTGCTCGGTAAGTCCCAAAGAATAAGAAGAATGAGAATGACAGAGTAACAGTATTTTCTAAAGTATTATATTGTTGAATATTATGGAACATTGTGTAACGCTGTTGTTTGTACCTTGGTACAGAAGGATGCCAGTGTATACGAGGGGGATCTCTATATGCTAGAGATCAGGGTAAAAGGAAAGTACAAGAAACCGTTATGCCACGGTACAACAGCAATAGAATTCAGGTTAGGTGTCTTAATCTGACCACCTCGTGCCACCTTTAACACCTTCCGTACCAATCTACCCCTTAAACCCCGTAGTGTTTTAACAGTATTATAGTATTGGAATATGTAAATTGAGTGACTGACCAAAACCATGATATCAGTAAGCATGTTGTAACTGTATAATCAGGTAAATGGAATATCAGGATAATGGATGAATATCCATGGTTTGATTCAGTCAAAAAGAATATATTGTTAACTGGATTCAGGGTTTCATGTATTCAAATTGTGTTGGAATATAAAAGAATATAGATTGACTTGAATCGTATTCAAGTCAGAAATAGTCAGACTCTAACCCGAGTCAGACTAAAAGAAGATAATTTGAAGTTCAATATTAGCTAGGGGCCTTATTGTAATTTGTAAAGCTTGAGGGGGTTTTATGTAAAAATACTTTTGTATAGTTTCAAAATACACCTCAAGTATTTAATAATCGTCTTTATTGTTATAATGAATGTGAATTTTATTTGTGTTATTCTAGTGAATATATCCTAATCAAAGTATTAATTGTTTTATCTGAAATTCATGGTATTTTAGTGTAACTTTTAATCTTGTAATTTTTTTAGAAAAATTTGGAAACTTTATATTATGATAAAATAGGTGTTTAAATGCTAATTATATATATATTAACACATGAATAATTTTATATAAATATTTTATTAAAAAAATCTCATTTTCCCTAAATATCGTATTTTGAACCTTTCGAGACCGAATGCTTCTTGCGGAGGTCTGAATCTTGCACTACTAGCCTGCGGGTGCACGATGAACCGTACTATCCCTAACAGGTTCCCCAAAAGTGGGTTGTAGCGGCGCTTTGCTTAGGTTTAACAAATACTTTTCATTTGGGAAAACGGTTTTATAAACATAAGGTATTTATTTGCAAAAAGTATAGTTTTCCGTATTTTAGTTGTTAGGGTTTCCTAAGCCAACTAGCCTACTTCTAAGGTCTAAACGATGAGTCATTAGAAGCCTCAAATCGCCTCTTCACCGTCAATTGCGGCCAGGTAAGTGCCAGGTAAGTGGGAAGGAACCACAGTCGTGGGCCTAATTAAAAACCACAAGCCTTAGACACACTTGCCTAGGCACCACAAGACAGTTTAGATAAACGATCGATGTCCATGACCAATCGTGCTTTCATTTTATTAAAAGATTTTATTTAGAAATGTTTACAACTTAAAGCTTTCAATAAAGATTATAAAGATTAGGGTATTTTAGTGAAAAGTCCTGTAATTTCGTATTCTGTGTTTTGATATTTATCAATTAGGGTTATATTGAGTGTGTGTAGAGGTAGGTCATTACCTCGTGACTTATTTTAAGTTTTGGTGAAGTTTAAAGGTAAAACATGACATGTTAAAATTGAAGGTATTAACGCGCAAGAATACGGTATTCGAAAACGTCATCATTTTATGTGTGAAATTTCATTCAAATTGAGTTCTACAAGTTTTGTGATCAAGATAAACATATTTAGGAGTGAGGTAATTGATTAAACTAAGAAAAATGAACTTCATGGTATTTTTATGAAAAGAATACGGTATTGCAAAGAAGCTATCATTTCATGTAAAAAAGTTTGATTAAATTGGTTTATGGGTAATTAATAGTCAACATGAATATGGGTAGATAATATGTATTAGGTGACAAGTGGAAATTTATAGAAAAACCGAATCGGAAATCGGTTTGTCCGATTTCCGTCGGGTTCCAAAAAGTCGTATTTTCTATTAAAATGAAAGAGAGATAGAAGAGATGGGACTTACGGTTTGGACAAGCTAAGGAAGCTAAGGGATGTGGTGGTTGCCGATTCGTCGAAAGCGTCGCGAAGGTTCTGATCCGGTCGCCGGAATACGTCGTCGATTTCGGCAGCGCTTCGCTTCTTGCTCTTCGTACCGAGTTCTCGAGAATTTGAGAGAGTAGACTTAGAGTTGTGAGGGGAAAAGGTATAGGATAGGGGTCTTTATATAGGGCTAGGCTAGGGTTAGGGTTTGGATTAAAAATATTAAAAGAAAATATAAAAAAACATTAAAAATTCATTAAAAATCATTAAACCTAGGAGTAAAAGGGATTTATTGGCCAAATCAAAACAGATCCAGGTATAATAAGTATACAAGAGGGTTGACCAAGTCAAGAGCCAACTTTTCTCAGTTGGTAACTCGGCCGTCCGGCCAAGTCCGACCGGATCGGCCGGATCGAGTCGGCCGATTCGCCGGCCGGCGGCGCCGAGTCGGGCCGAGTCAAGGGTCCAATGGTCGGGGGTTTTCCTGAGGAACAACTTGGTATTTTTACTTTTTGTTGTCCAGTACATATTTTGGGAGTTATTGCATTTTTACCGTTGACTTCCAAAAAAAAATAAAACAAAATAAATACAAAAATAATGTGGGGCATGGGATTTGAACTCCGGTGGCTTGGTTCAGTAGTGCAAGGTATTACCAATGAGCTACAAGCTCCTTCTTGTAATTATTGTAGTTTTTAATTACTTAAACTGATAGCAGCAAGAATAAATACTCCTAGTATACATTAAATTTAAAGTAATTTCTTGTACACTAAAAATGGAGTTATTTCATTCTTGTTGCTTGTAATTAAAAACAAAAATAATTACCTAAATCTTGTGCTCAGGCTTAAATACCCCTTTGTGGATTTTTAAAAAAATATTTTGAAAAAATTTGTATAGGAAAAAGTGTATAAAAAAATTAGGGTTGTTACATTCTACCCTCCTTATAAAAATTTCGTCCTCGAAATTTGTAAAAGGAAAGTGTAACAGTGCAAAGAAGTTTGATGCTTGTGGTATAGATAGTGTATAAATAACAAAGAGATACAAGGGTGAAAAAGGCATACCTGTGTTACCTTGACCTACAGTCTCGGTTTCTACGGCTTCCAATATGAAGGTCTGTCGCCGTGGTACATTCCTTCTGGCTGGAGGCACATTCTGCTTTTGGGGTCTGTTTCTCTGCCCTCTAGACATGTCCCTCATTGCCTGTTGGAATTGGCGAGTAGGCTGTGCAGGTGGTGGAGCAGGTAGTGCAGGACGAGTTGCAGGAGCCTGGATAGTTGGCCGCTGCGGTTGGTTGGTGTATGTGTGAGATGAGTTGCTGTTATAAGGACAGTTCCCAATTCCGTAGCTGGATGCGCCACAAATTAGACACAGGCCTTTTGCGCGCCTACAGTCCTTCCACAAATGTCCCTTTCTATGGCAGTAATGGCAAATTTCTTCAGTCTCCTGGGTTCAAACAATGGCCTGGAAGAGGCTCCACCTGCCATCTGGTTGGCAGGACGCTTGACTCCTGCAGACTGAGATCTTCCCCTCTCTTTTATTACTGCCTCATAACTGCGGGCAGCTTCTAGGGCTTCCTCATGAGTCAAAAACTTTCCTGTGGCTAGAGCAGCCTTAATCTTTGTGTCCAAACCTTGCTGAAAATGACGAGCTCTGATCTCGTCCGTCGGTATCAGGTGTGCCGCGAATCGGCTCAACATAGTAAACTCAGCATCGTATTCATCTACCAATTTCTCCCACATTGATCCTTGCTGTAGATGAATAAACTGCTGCTCCATAGCGAACCTGGCAGTCACAGGGAAATATTTCGCGTCAAACTTCTCGCGAAATGTTTCCATTCAATCGGTTGTGCCAGACGGGTCTCTTCTGCCTTCCACCAATTGCGAGCGTTATCCGTGAGCTGTAGCTTCGCTACACGGACCCAAGCGTGGTCTGGCACTTGAGCTGCGGCCAGATCGTCTTCGATGCTTTGTGCCCATTCTTCCGCTTCAAGAGGGCTTCCTTTACCAGAGAACTGCTTTGGGTGCAAAGCCCTGAATTACTTTACTCCCGGTGCATCTGTCTCAGGACGGCTCAAAAGTTGTTGCTGTCCCTCGAGAAGACTGCGGATCGCATCGAATAGCATTGTTTGCTCAGTGGGTGGTGCCGGAACAACTGGTGTGAAAGGTAGTGCAGGAGGGGTGTTGTTAACGTTGGTGCTGGTGTTGTTCGGGGAATCCATGACCTTGAAGAAAAATTTGGGTTAGGACAGATTCAAACATATGATAAGATTCAAGGAATAGAAGTTTGCAAGATTCAAGGAACATGAATTGTAAAGAATGTTTTAGTTGCTGGTTCTTGTGTTATATTGCTTAGGTTGTTCACACAGACCAGAACTGCATAACAGGGATTCATACAGCTCTGACCTGCATGGGCCACCAACAAAACCTGTCACGCCCCGCTTCCCAGTGTACGGCGAAGTGGACGCGACGAGATCCGCTACGTATGTACTCAGAAGTACATACGCTAAGCGTAGCTAAGCAATATAAAATAATCACAAGAGACAAATGATATTGAAATAACAGCAACTTTTATTAATAACATTCTTTGTACAATGCATGAAAAGAAAATACAACTGGAATGAAAAGCGATGCCTAAACAGTGGCATAACAGAAAATGAAATAAACTGAAAAGAACAAGGTACAGTATCTAGAGCTCTGGGTCTTCCTGGAACTGCTCCAAATCTTCACAGGTGGGCTCGATCTCAGCTTGGTCCAACGCACCTGACGACATTCAAAGAAGAAAGAATAGAATGTCGTCAGCGAACAGGTCGCTCGGTAAGTCCCAAAGAATAAGAAGAATGAGAATGACAGAGTAACAGTATTTTCTAAAGTATTATATTGTTGAATATTATGGAACATTGTGTAACGCTGTTGTTTGTAGCTTGGTACAGAAGGATGCCAGTGTATACGAGGGGGATCTCTATATGCTAGAGATCAGGGCAAAAGGAAAGTACAAGGAACCGTTATGCCATGGTACAACAGCAATAGGATTCAGGTTAGGTGTCTTAATCTGACCACCTCGTGCCACCTTTAACACCTTCCGTACCAATCTACCCCTTAAACCCCGTAGTGTTTTAACAGTATTGTAGTATTGGAATATGTAAATTGAGTGACTGACCAAAACCATGATATCAGTAAGCATGTTGTAACTGTATAATCAGGTAAATGGAATATCAGGATAATGGATGAATATCCATGGTTTGATTCAGTCAAAAAGAATATATTGTTAACTGGATTCAGGGTTTCATGTATTCAAATTGTGTTAGAATATAAAAGAATATAGATTGACTTGAATCGTATTCAAGTCAGAAATAGTCAGACTCTAACCCGAGTCAGACTAAAAGAAGATAATTTGAAGTTCAATATTAGCTAGGGGCCTTATTGTAATTTGTAAAACTTGAGAGGGTTTTATGTAAAAATACTTTTGTATAGTTTCAAAATACACCTCAAGTATTTAATAATCGTCTTTATTGTTATAATGAATGCGAATTTTATTTGTGTTATTCTAGTGAATATATCCTAATCAAAGTATTAATTGTTTTATCTGAAATTCATGGTATTTTAGTGTAACTTTTAATCTTGTAATTTTTTAGAAAAATTTGGAAACTTTATATTATGATAAAATAGGTGTTTAAATACTAATTATATATATATATTAACACATGAATAATTTTATATAAATATTTTATTAAAAAAAATCTCATTTTCCCTAAATATCGTATTTTGAACCTTTCGAGACCGAATGCTCCTTGCGGAGATCTGAATCTCGCACTACTAGCCTGCGGGTGCACGATGAACCATACTATCCCTAACAGGTTCCCCAAAAGTGGGTTGTAGCGGCGCTTTGCTTAGGTTTAACAAATACTTTTCATTTGGGAAAACGGTTTTATAAATATAAGGTATTTATTTGCAAAAAGTATAGTTTTCCGTATTTTAGTTGTTAGGGTTTCCTAAGCCAACTAGCCTACTTCTAAGATCTAAACGATGAGTCATTAGAAGTCTCAAATCGCCTCTTCACCGTCAATTGCGGCCAGGTAAGTGCCAGGTAAGTGGGAAGGAACCACAGTCGTGGGCCTAATTAAAAACCACTAGCCTTAGACACACTTGCCTAGGCACCACAAGACAGTTTAGATAAATGATCGATGTCCATGACCAATCGTGCCTTCATTTTATTAAAAGATTTTATTTAGAAATGTTTACAACTTAAAGCTTTCAATAAAGATTATAAAGATTAGGGTATTTTAGTGAAAAGTCATGTAATTTCGTATTCTGTGTTTTGATATTTATCAATTAGGGTTATATTGAGTGTGTGTAGAGGTAGGTCATTATCTCGTGACTTATTTTAAGTTTTGGTGAAGTTTAAAGGTAAAACATGACATGTTAAAGTTGAAGGTATTAACGCGCAAGAATACGGTATTCGAAAACGCTATCATTTTATGTGTGAAATTTCATTCAAATTGAGTTCTACAAGTTTTGTGATCAAGATAAACATATTTAGGAGTGAGGTAATTGATTAAACTAAGAAAAATGAACTTCATGGTGTTTTTATGAAAAGAATACGGTATTGCAAAGAAGCTATCATTTCATGTGAAAAAGTTTGATTAAATTGGTTTATGGGTGATTAATAGTCAACATGAATATGGGTAGATAATATGTATTAGGTGACAAGTGGAAATTTATAGAAAAATCGAATCGGAAATCGGTTTGTCCAATTTCCGTCGGGTTCCAAAAAGTCGTATTTTCTATTAAAAGGAAAGAGAGATAGAAGAGATGGGACTTACGGTTTGGACAAGCTAAGGAAGCTAAGGGATGTGGTGGTTGCCGATTCGTCAAAAGCGTCGCGAAGGTTCTGATCCGGTCGCCGGAATCCGTCGTCGATTTCGGCAGCGCTTCGCTTCTTGCTCTTCGTACCGAGTTCTCGAGAATTTGAAAGAGTAGACTTAGAGTTGTGAGGGGAAAAGGTAGAGGATAGGGGTCTTTATATAGGGCTAGGCTAGGGTTAGGGTTTGGATTAAAAATATTAAAAGAAAATATAAAAAACATTAAAAATTCATTAAAAATCATTAAACCTATGAGTAAAAGGGATTTATTGTCCAAATCAAAACCGATCCAGGTATAATAAGTATACAAGAGGGTTGACCAAGTCAAGAGCCAACTTTTCTCAGTTGGTGACTCGGCCGTCCGGCCAAGTCCAGCCGGATCGGCCGGACCGAGTCGGCCGATTCGCCGGCCGGCGGCGCCGAGTCGGGCCGAGTCAAGGGTCCAATGGTCGGGGGTTTTCCTGAGGAACAACTTGGTATTTTTACTTTTTGTTGTCCAGTACATATTTTGGGAGTTATGGCCTTTTTACCGTTGACTTCCAAAAAAAAAAATAAAACAAAATAAATACAAAAATAATGTGGGGCATAGGATTTGAACTCCGGTGGCTTGGTTCAGTAGTGCAAGGTATTACCAATGAGCTACAAGCTCCTTCTTGTAATTATTGTGGTTTTTAATTACTTAAACTGATAGCAGCAAGAATAAATACTCCTAGTATACATTAAATTTAAAGTAATTTCTTGTACACTAAAAATGGAGTTATTTCATTCTTGTTGCTTGTAATTAAAAACAAAAATAATTACCTAAATCTTGTGCTCAGGCTTAAATACCCCTTTGTGGATTTTTAAAAAAATATTTTGAAAAAATTTGTATAGGAAAAAGTGTATAAAAAAATTAGGGTTGTTACAAATTCCCTCGAAAGTCACATCTTGAAGAGGCGAAGCGAATCTTGAAGTATGTTATGTCTACTCTTGATTTGGGCTTTCTATATAAGAGCGATGCAAAGTTTGAGTTGCATGGTTATACCGATGCCGATTTGGGTAGTGATTTAATGATCGTAGGTCCACTTCGGGCTATATGTTTTATTGCGGATTGGTGGGTGTTTCTTGGTATAGTAAGAAACAAGATTCGGTGTCTTTTTTTACTACTAAAGCAGAATACATGGCTTCATCTCTTGCTGCTTAAGAATGTGTATAGTTGAGGCAGTTGGTTGAGAATATTAATTTTCCAATTATAAACTAACAACTATTCGAAGTGACAATCAAATAGCTATTAAGCTGTGTAGGAGAAGGTGTTCGCTCTAAAATTAGATCAGCACGCTCTAAAATTGAAAGGTCGAGATTCTACTCATCCTTTCAATTCCACTCTCCACAATCGGTGAAAGGGCCAAAAAGGTGATTGCTCTAAAGTTAGATATGCACTAGAGACAAAAATAATTAGCACGACACTGTCTCACTCGACGGATGAGCTATCATTAGAGGAAGGGAAGAACATTTTTTCTTAAACAAATAGAAATAGACCCCTTGGTTGCATGAACAGAAATTTATAAATGACATGGCAAAGATAATAGTTATTTAGCCATCATATTATTGAAAAAAATTGGGTTACAGTTACATGTGATTTGATAATAAAAACAAACTTTCAAAACCTCAGATCATGACCTCGTCTTGAAGACCGAGTGTAAGAGCATGGATGGACATCTAAATTTCCTACACCGCGAGTCATGATTCATCGGAAACAACGTTCAGCCTGCTCTCAATACTCGAGCACAGGAATGGACATCTAAATCGCTTGGTCGTTTATTATCAGACCGAGCGGGGGGCCGATTGCCTCTCTTAGATCGAGACCAATCCCAGAATTACAACACAAGGGCAGGAATCGATGTCTAAATCCCCTATATTGTGACCGCCAAGCTTGATACAGTCAGAGACCGAGATCAGTTCTATTATCATGTTACGATAGTAGGGATAGACATCTGAACCTCTCATAAGCAAGATAATAACCCTGATTCAGCCATCGGCACTGCTATACCCTAATCGGCGCTATATAAGTGCTGGCGTGCCGAAAGGAAGGCCGAGGGGTGTTCCTTCATCTGCATGCTTTGCTTTCGGTGGATTTAAAGGAACGTGGAGGCATGCCTGATCGAGAAGGGCTAGTCATCTCAAGTCTCAACAGGACCTCGATAGAGATGGTATTAGTTACCGGAATTTAGGATACATGAATTACAGTAGGGTGGATGAGAAGCCCTATACTTAGGAAAATTGATAATTGGTTTATTGATTGAGAGAGATTCATTCTCCGTCTTCAACTCTAGTTTTATAAGACTGGGGCTTGTTAGGAAATAGTTCAAAATCCTAGATTTTCATCTCCTAGTAAGATTTTCTTGATTTCCTCTCTTATAAAAAGATTTAGATAAATCTTTCCTTCTAATAATTGATGCCGCTCTTCTAAAAATATCTCCTTGAATTTTTTTCCGCTTGACTTTTTCCTTATCAGCCTTTAACAAAAAATATATATGATATTTGCAATTAAGCATATCTTCCATCGGGCCAATACTTGTCATGGATCATAAACTCTCTACTCGACCGCATTTCATAAGTCAAGTTATTTTTTTGGTGAAAACATATAGCCATCCGGTCATTATAAATGACACGGTAAAGATAATTGTCATCCAGTCATTATATTATTGACAAAAATTGGGTTACAATTATATGTAATTTGACGATAATAATAAACTCTCAAACCCTTGGATCATGACCTCGTCTTGAAGACCGAGTGCAAGAGCATGGTTGGACATCCAAATCTCATATACATCAAACCTCAAGCAAAATCACGATTCATCGGCCACACCGCTCGTGGAGAGTAGAATTAAAAAATATCTACGTGAAAGAAGAGATGGATTGGAGCCAAAGGGCAAAAAAGAATTAATTGAAAGAAGAAGATGAGAATACAAATTACTTTCACAGGATGACCGGTATGAAGAGAAGGTCAATTTTCATTGGTATGATTGAAGATGACAGGGTTGTCATTACTGATGATGACAAAATAAGGAAGGTGGCTATGAGTTGTTGTAAAAATTTAATGGGTTCGAATAAAGAGATTCGTTGGAAGCTATAAGAAGTGTTTTGGAATGAAGGGGAGAGATTAACAGAGGAGCAGAGTGAAGAATTGGGTGTGGATTTCTCAGAGGATGAAATTAAAACGACGATTTGGGAGTTAGGAGCGGACAAGGCATCAGGACCAAACGGTTTCCCGATTCTATTTTATCATGTTTTTTAGGAGGTGGTGAAAGGTGATCTATTAAGATTGTTTCAGTCGATGGAAATATGTGAACTGAGCATGGAACGCCTGAATTTTTCAACTATGGTTCTGATTCAAAAAAAACTGAAGTAAGGTCTCTTAAAGATTATAGGTCTATAAGTTTGGTGAACTATTCAGGTAAGAAAATTTCAAATGTGCTAGCAAATCGGTTGCGCAAAGTATTAGGTGATATTAAAAAAGACACACGAACAGGCTTTGTGGCAAATCGTTATATTTTGGATGATATAGCTATAGTTAATGAGGTCATTCAAGACTCTAGAAAAAGAGGGATAGGTGGATATATGCTGAAATTAGATTTTGAGAAACCTTATGATATGGTAAATTGGAGGCGCATTTTAGTGTGTTTAGATCTCAAGAGTTTTCCGCCTATGTGGTGGAATTGGATCTATGTATGGCTGTCATCTGCGTATGCTAAAGTAACATTTTGAAAATTTTACGATTTATTTTAGAATTTAACTAATGATAAAATGAATATGATAAATATGATAAAATTTATCGAATTGGTTTTTCTTAAATTGGCATTAAAACATATATCTATACTTTTTACAACAACTTAGTGCGGCATGACAACCATAATTAGTTATTAACATTTTCCACTTCCTAATATTAATATCTTCTTTTTTCTATTTCTCATAATTTAAATTAGAGAGGGGGGGGGGGGGACATGGGGAGGGAAATATGGGAGAGAGACATGGGGCTAATTATAATATAGGAGAGAGAGAAAGGCATGAGTGAGCCATAACATCTTATCCCAATCTATTTTAATTTTTCTTCTTCTTCCCAAACTCTCATTCTTACCCTCATCCTCCAACCATGGCAACCCTCCATGTTTAGCTGTTTTCTCCTTCTAAGCCACCCTTCTCTCTCAAGTTCAACAACTAGAAATCTTCATCTACCTTTTTAGAAGCTATATTCAAGATTGGGTCTCCTTTTCCATTTCAAAAGAGATAAAAATCTCATCTTTTAGTTAAGTTTTAAAAAACTTGCCATGAAAAGTACATTTTCTAGCTAAAGATCATGTTTTTATGTTTTGATCCTTCAAAATGGATTTTTCAAATGAGTATTTGTAGTGGTAGTGTGTTAGAGTAGGTTTCTAGTTGACTTCATCTTGTTTGCATAGTAGAGGGTATTTTGATGCAAAAATTTGATTTTTAAGGTTTTAGAATTTAAAGAAAATTCGAATATGCAGTTTTCTTCTGCAGACGTCTATGCTCAAAGCCACAGATGTCTTCCTATAATCTTTGAACCTACTATCGTTATTTTAGTTGTTCATCAGACGCCTGCGCTCAAAGCATTAGACCTCTGCCTACAATCTGTCATTATTAGTTTTTGTTTATTAGACGTCTGAATTTTATTTTCCAGACGTCTGCCTGAGCTCTGTAACTTCTTCATGGATGTTCTCCAGATGTCTGAAAGTTCTTCATCAGACGTCTGCGGTTCATTTTTTGAGATGTTTTGCTTTTTAACTATTGAAATGGATTTCTATGCTTTAATACAGCCTTTTTATGTTTTAAAGTCGATTCCGAGGGTTAGTTCCACGTAGTTAGCACACTTTAATCATACGTTCTAACCTATGTACGCTTAGCTCATCAACGTCGATTACGGTTTATATTCTTACGCGATTAAGTTGCTATTTCAATTATATGATCGATTACGGAGACCGCCGAGACGGTAAGGAAGGGCAAGACGGTCGTGGGCTTCGATTAGCTTAAGCCATTTTTTGGTGAGTAGATTAGCATCTACAAAGGAAAATCGGGAGGATAGCGTATAGCACCCCCGACAACCTGAAATTTTTATGAAAACTTCTTTTGATTTTAAAACTCATGTCTTCTATGCTTGTTTACAATACCATATTTCATATTTCCTTTGCTATACTTGTACGAACACACTTGGTAGAACACTTGCACGACTACTAATGATTACCATATGGCACAATCACAGACTCGCATGGTACACGTACACATCATTAGTATTGCCATGACACATGTAGGACATGCCATGCTTATTCATGTTGTAATTACATCCATTTTACTATTATATGCTGCTTATCTTGTTTCATTATTCGAATGCCATTATTCTGTATACTCATTTATTTTAGTTGTCAATTGCTGCAAAGATAAATTATGCATTGTTGATCTTATGAACTTGATGGTTTCTATTAGATTTGAGAAACCGCGGGTATGATTTACAAAACTTTCTTATATTTGAAAAAATTGCAGTTTTATCTTTAAATGATAATGCGTCCATTATGAGTTTTCTGTATATTTATGGTTGGAATATCTGAAATCGAGACGGGAGAAACCGATTAGGGATACATGGTGGACCCGGTACGGTACCGAGGGGAAAAAAGACCGTATAGAAAGGTATGGTGAGCCTAGCGAGGTAACTTGATACCAGTGATAGTTTCGAACATAGCGGATATCTAGAGGATACCGACTGGTGTGGTATGATGAGAATGAAAAGAGGGCTGATCCGAGAGATAGGGTCTAAGAAAAATAAATGAGATTTCAGGTGCCGATGATTGGCATGATATTAAAAGATAATTTTATTAATGATGTTTTACATGACTGCGTGATCCATTTATGATGCACTTATATTTACTTACAATGCATTATCTTGTGATATTTTATTTCTACTCACAAGTTGGCAACTCATCCCATTGTGCCATAGTTTCTTGCAGAACTGGCCGCTTGGATCATCAGCGGCTTCGTCGGTACATCTATCTTTTGGGGCTTGCTTGTATTTTGCTAGGTGAGTTACAAATTGTATAGTAACCGCCTTTTGTATACATTTTCTTTTATATCTAGTGTCACTCCATTAACCATTTGTATATTTTATGACTTAGATCGAGTCGAGACCTAAATGTTTATTCTTTTGGGATCGAACACGGGTAGAGTCGACTATGCACTTTTATTTATGCAATTTACTTATATTTGCTTGTGTGATTCTTCGCCTTGGGCGCCGATATTAACTGCGTGGTTTATGACTCCGCCGTGTGGACGTCGAGCTATCTCCTGTGTGGGGATACTTTTATATTTCATTATTGTACAAGTTTTTATTCAAAATCTACAAAGAAAGCGCTGCCGAATTTTTCTTAAATGACAAAAATGTTTTCAAACAAATTTTACTTGTACTTTTAAAACAAACCGTATTTCAAACAAGTTTTATTTCATTTAATAAATCTTTCCAAAAACTTCATCTGTAATGATCATGGTTTTACTATAATATTTTTTAATAAATAAAAATATATTTATTTCGAAATGATTCGTTCTGTAAGAGGAAAAGATTTTGAAAGATTTTTAAAAAAAGATTTATTTTGATTTCTTTAAACAGAAAGAACTTATTCGATTTTGTTTTAAACAGAAAATTTTGAAAGAGAACTTATTTTTTTTAAAAGAAAAGAATTATTTTAAGAAAAGGATTTATTTTGTTTATCTTTTAAATTACTCCGTTTTGAAACTCTGTATATATTTATTCCTATTTATTTATATAAAATAGTAAGCTTGTATCCTATTGGTTATGTCATCGTATTACTAATCCATAAGCTATAGGTTCGAATATTGTATTTTGCAATTATTTTTATCTACTTTTTCTCAACCCTTTTCATAATCTATAAATGACCTTTCATTTCCTCTTCGTCTTAACTCTCACCATCAATTAGATGGTTATGAATATAATTATTTTGTCCATTAAACCTCGTTAATTCTCCTTAAGCACATATAATTCTCTTTTCTCCATTCCACCATAGTTCTTCCCTTATCAAAATCTAAAATTCTTTCCTTGGAGCTTGGAGAAGCACCGGTTCTCTTAAGTTTCAAAGTCTCAGTCAAGTCGAGACTTTTCTCATCAAATCGGTGAGCCAGTTGTTATACCGACTCACACAACATATAAGTCCCTTCCTCATCCTCCTCTCCTTTGGCCTCTTGCATATGTTATCTCATCATTTTCATGTCTCCACCATGTCGATACTTGTTATACTCGGTTAATCGCTCGTTTAAATAATATCCATAAAATAATATGCTAGTAGTTGTCTCCATGTAGATTTCATGATAAACTCATATGCTTGCTTCACATACGTTAACTCATATTATTTATCACTGAAATTATAATCATTTATATTTAATTTTTTCATAAAATAAAACAAAGTTACAAATAAATACCATGGTGTTCGTCTTTTCTAAAAATACGACCATAGCAAGCTCTTTACCTTCAAATTAATTTTCAGAATTTAATTGTGACACTTGTAAAACCCAAGAAAATTTATTAACACCTTAAACAAATTTTTAGGAGCTCTGTAAAAATTTTAGATCGAACCGCATAACGATTTAAGAATTACGTCATCTTTTTATGCACTATTTTAAACTCATAAAACTGTTTTTATCGGGCACCTTCGAGGACACATAACTCGGTCTACCAATATCTAATTTGAGCAAACTAAAGTGTTTTGGACATCTAGATCGAAAGATCTAGAATTTCTTAGTTATATAGATTCCTAAAAGTCGATGTAAGTTATAGAAGGTCGAGTTACAAAATTAAGCGACAAATCTGAACAGAAACTACCATGATTCGCACACTGTTTTTAAATAGGACATAACTCGAACCCCAGATATCCGTTTGTGAAAACTATTATATGTATAAATGCATAATTAACAGAAATATAACTTTCCTATATACTCAGTGACTTTGAAATGAATAGAACAAGCCGATATATGCTCTGCAATACAACATATAGTTGCTGTTCAGAAATCAGAATTTCTATTTTAAACCCTGATATTGAAATGACCATAACTAGAGCTTCACCAATACAAATCCGTGGAACTTAGATGATTGGATAACTATATCGAAATGCCTACAAATTTCTAATAATTTTCGAAACCTAAAACCCGATACAAATTAACTCAAATCGTGTTTTAAAAATGTGTGTCGAGACTGGACAGATTTTGATATGTTATGCACGATGATACGATAATAGGCATATCTCACAAAACAGTAATCATATTTATGTGATAATTGAACTCATGTTTTCATAACACTTATGGCTATTTTTTTCATTTATATTCCGAATTCGACCGACTTGATAAATTAGTCGTACATAACACTTCTTACAGCATTATTTCTGGTCGTTACTTGAATAATATACTTATCTCATCTGATGCTATGTAATTCCTCATTTTTTGTATCTACATGACTTGTGTGAATAAATCTATTGTATATTTGACTCGACTTTACCTAGATCGAAAGATCTAGAATTTCTTAGTTATATAGATTCCTAAAAGTCGATGTAAGTTATAGAAGGTCGAGTTACAAAATTAAGCGACAAATCTGAACAGAAACTACCATGATTCGCACACTGTTTTTAAATAGGACATAACTCGAACCCCAGATATCCGTTTGTGAAAACTATTATATGTATAAATGCATAATTAACAGAAATATAACTTTCCTATATACTCAGTGACTTTGAAATGAATAGAACAAGCCGATATATGCTCTGCAATACAACATATAGTTGCTGTTCAGAAATCAGAATTTCTATTTTAAACCCTGATATTGAAATGACCATAACTAGAGCTTCACCAATACAAATCCGTGGAACTTAGATGATTGGATAACTATATCGAAATGCCTACAAATTTCTAATAATTTTCGAAACCTAAAACCCGATACAAATTAACTCAAATCGTGTTTTAAAAATGTGTGTCGAGACTGGACAGATTTTGATATGTTATGCACGATGATACGATAATAGGCATATCTCACAAAACAGTAATCATATTTATGTGATAATTGAACTCATGTTTTCATAACACTTATGGCTATTTTTTTCATTTATATTCCGAATTCGACCGACTTGATAAATTAGTCGTACATAACACTTCTTACAGCATTATTTCTGGTCGTTACTTGAATAATATACTTATCTCATCTGATGCTATGTAATTCCTCATTTTTTGTATCTACATGACTTGTGTGAATAAATCTATTGTATATTTGACTCGACTTTACCTAGATCGAAAGATCTAGAATTTCTTAGTTATATAGATTCCTAAAAGTCGATGTAAGTTATAGAAGGTCGAGTTACAAAATTAAGCGACAAATCTGAACAGAAACTACCATGATTCGCACACTGTTTTTAAATAGGACATAACTCGAACCCCAGATATCCGTTTGTGAAAACTATTATATGTATAAATGCATAATTAACAGAAATATAACTTTCCTATATACTCAGTGACTTTGAAATGAATAGAACAAGCCGATATATGCTCTGCAATACAACATATAGTTGCTGTTCAGAAATCAGAATTTCTATTTTAAACCCTGATATTGAAATGACCATAACTAGAGCTTCACCAATACAAATCCGTGGAACTTAGATGATTGGATAACTATATCGAAATGCCTACAAATTTCTAATAATTTTCGAAACCTAAAACCCGATACAAATTAACTCAAATCGTGTTTTAAAAATGTGTGTCGAGACTGGACAGATTTTGATATGTTATGCACGATGATACGATAATAGGCATATCTCACAAAACAGTAATCATATTTATGTGATAATTGAACTCATGTTTTCATAACACTTATGGCTATTTTTTTCATTTATATTCCGAATTCGACCGACTTGATAAATTAGTCGTACATAACACTTCTTACAGCATTATTTCTGGTCGTTACTTGAATAATATACTTATCTCATCTGATGCTATGTAATTCCTCATTTTTTGTATCTACATGACTTGTGTGAATAAATCTATTGTATATTTGACTCGACTTTACCTGAACCATGAATACGTAATAACTTAATATGAATACTTGAACTCGTACTCTTTTTATGTATTCATGGATTCAAGCAAAACTTGTGTTATTATCTATAATTTAAAATACGCGGGGATAAGGGGTGGTTGCCATGGCATGAGAGTCCACTTAAAATCACCTAACATGAATCTCGTATGTTGTTGTCTCGTAGGGTTTGACAAAGCCTTGTACTCAACGTGTCGTTGGTCCATAGGGTTTGATAGACCACTCTCGTATACATGCATACATTCACTATAACACTACAACAAACGTGTTATAATAGAATTTCCATGTTTATATACATTGTCATGCTTATGATACATTGTCATGCTTATGTAGTTTGCCATGTTTATATAGAACTGCCATTTTATCATAATTGCCATATTTAACTGTCATCTCTTATGAATTCATTACTTCATGATTATCCTTTTTATTGATATTGCTTGTCATTATACACTTTACACTTATAATGCCATCTTATTAGGGGATTATCGAACGTAAGTTCGTTGACGGGCATTCCATCCTTTTTCCTTCTTTTCTTGGAATATTCGTTAGGTTACTTAGGGGCAGAGGGATAGAAACCGACGGAAAAAGAGTACAACCAGCTGTCTTTACATGCCAACAAATGGCTTCTCATTCATCTTTTCCTTTCAGTATGCCTCTTGTTAAGGCTTCTTATGTTATTTCACTTTATATTTCGAATATCTTGTCGACTGTTAAACTCTGTAGAATTGATTGTAATAACTAGTTGTTGGAATTTTCATTATCATGTTTATTTTTGTCATATTTTATACTACTTATAAACGCTTAACGTATTTTTTTTCGAGAAAGGAACTTCTCAGAATAAATACGTTGCAGGCCTCATCACGTACCCGTTACCGTTGTTTTGGGAAGCAGGGCATGACAGGTTTTGTTGGTGGCCCATGCAGGTTAGTTCTAAATGAATATCATAAGAAATATATTAAAAGAAATCCGACAACTTTTACATCCTTTGCATTTCAATTCTTTTGAATCTCATCATATTCCTTGGATCTATCTTGAAACTTTACCTTCGACTTCCTTGAAGGTCATATCCTGACTTTTGATTTCTTAAATTGAGTCCACTTGCATTTCTTAGAACTAATTTGTATTTTTGAACTTTTATCATTAACATCAAACTCTCTCCGCTGCCCTTGACTGTCATTAAAGGAGGGTGGTACTCGAGATTCTTGATCACCGACATTTATTTTCGGAAGTCCTTGAAGATTCTAATGAAATTAATTTCTTGCTTGCATTCTTTGAACCATCCTTCTTGTTTTCCCGACGGTCGAGTCTTAACGCAAGGGACCCAAAGTAATGCTTTCATCTTCATCATGATGATCTTTGCAAACATCTTCTTGGATTCCTTAAATCTCTTTTAGTTTCTTTCTAAGAGTACATCTTTCATCTCTATCTTGATCCCTCGTCCTATGTATCTTGATTTTTCCTTGAATCCATGAATCCTTATTAGTTTTCTATAATTTGCACCTTCTAAGTTATCTCTTGCAAACGTTCTTGAAGCTATTCTTATTTACTTTAATAGCATTTGTTCATATTTTTTAAACTGCTCATCTTTCTGTTTGTCCTATCACGATCTTCTCCATGTTAGATATAGTGTCCTTAAGGTAATTATTTTAATTGCAGGATGGCAATTACTGTAATTGAGGGGTGACCTATATGGATAGAACAGTCTTACTTGAGATAATAGTATGATATCTGGTTTGCCTTTATCTTTCATGTGTATACATTTTACTCGTTATCACGTATCGCTAATACATGATGATAAAGCTCATAAGATATTTGCTTGACTACCAGGATTATGATAGGGATCATACTAGTGGGGTCTAGGTAGTGCATAAACACATCCATAAATGTCCTTAGTCGTAAGAGTGTCGAAATAGGGCATCGGTACTCTAGTTTATACTAGTGCATACGTTTCTTGACCCCGTAGGGAGCGATGGTTGATCCTATAGCCATTGGTATTTGGCACTGAAGATTGTATACATGTGCTCATTAGATTATGGGTTACACTAGACGGACTAACCGAGAACTCCTAGTTGGTATTATACCAATTGTTAAATAGCAGTTCTCTGGTGACTGAGTATGGGGTAGTCCCTTGACCTGAGATCGCCATAGTATCTTGTGTGTGTTCCCACTGTATTTTTATTACTATACTACCATGGATTTAAAAAGATGTGCAAATAGGTTTTAGTTGGGAACACTCCGGAAGCACATGGAGGCGATGAGAGGTCGAGTGGATTCGTTTCTCCCGGTATAGGGAGTTGATGTCGCACTGTGCAAGAAACAACTATAACCAGAAATCCGTGGCCACGGCAGGTGAGATAAACTGATAAGTGTTATCAGTTGTATCTCTGGTGGTTATAAGTCCTCTGGCAGCATGACTTATCGGGTTATTGGGGATCTGATAGATTCCACCTCTAGAACCGGTATGCGACACTCTCATAAGAAGAGACCAGAGTGCACAGTGACTGTCATTGATCGGCTCGTTTGTGTTCGGACGAGTTTGCTTGTTGACTTTATTTTGATCAATATTTGGGTAGTCGTTACGTTCCGCTAGTGCCGCTGACGTGCTTGTGGGTTGACGGATATGATCATAACCTACTGTCAGTGTATCGATTAAGTTTTTAGAGTCTCACACAGAGGTTTTTCCCGCTCAGAAGAAATGATGTAGTGTGCCCATATGGCGATACGTGCGGGAGTTTGATTATATATGTTAATCGAACGCTTGATAATACTAACTAGTTTAAGTTTAAACCGGACTATTAAATCAAGGGGTGATTTAATAATAATATTATATATATATATATATATATATTCTAGTATTATATTCACATTATATTTCTCTCTCATTCGCATTTCGTATTCGGTACAAATATGGAGATGTGTATTTGATACACATTTTGATGTTTAAGTATTGTGTGTGTGTGTATACGCATACACATATAATTAAACATATAGAAACATAACACCTTATTTCTAATTAAAGAGAAAAAGAAAATGTGGCATACAAGAAGAGTGTAGAGTGGTATGGGTTGAATTTTAAAATTCAAAGTTAATTTTGTATAAAGAACAATACTGCTCTTTCTACTCTCATTCAATAGACGACACACACACACACACACACACACACACTCTCTCTCTCTCTTCTTCTTCCTCTTCTTCAGTTAAGAATGAGAGCAAAAGAATGAGAGAAAAATAGATCCTTAATCTAGTAGATTAACAACCCATTAGATTAAGTTTACTTCATAAGATGCTTGCACTTGGTGGAATTGGAGCTTGAGTTGGGGTTTTCTCGATGTGAATCATCTTCGGCAAGAAAATTGGCTTGCAAGCTTGATCCGGAGGCGACTGGATTTAGCTCGGGTCTTCCACGATTGGATGGAAATGCAACAAACTTGTAGCCCCTAAACTCCCATCTTGATCTTTGTAGTTTCTTGTTTTGTGCAATTATGACTAAATGTAGGTTTTGGTGCTATTCTCTTGATTAATTATTGTTATTTGCTTCCGCTAGGTCCTCATTTGTATCGATCCTAGCACCGGTTTCTAACAGTGGTATCAGAGCTGATCATTTACTTATTGATTGCATAGATGATTCGATGTTTTCAAAATTGATGTTTCACGATCAGTTTTCATATTCAAGTCTCTGTTGGAAATTTTTCTGGTATCTAAAAAAAATTTAAAAATATTGTTTTGAGATCATATGTTCATATTGTAACTAACTACAAAACCCGAGGCCCAAATTCCCAATTCTGACCACCCGAACCCTTCTTCTGGCCGCCCCAATCGGACCTTGTGCGGAATTTGACTCTGGAGTTTTGGGCATTGACTTGAATGGTTGAAAGCTAAGATGTTTTGAGGTATTAAACTTTCTCAGGTTTTAGATTACAAAATCTGGAAGTGTTTTACTATAGGAAAGAACATCTTTGAAATATATTGTGTCATTTTGTTTATTCATATCTTGATATGTGTTGTTTAACGTTGACGAATTGATGTGTGATCAATTCGATGGGGTTGCACATACCGAGTCTGCAATGTTGGTTGTTTGGTTTTATTCGGATTGTCGCAATGAATAGCCCCTTGTGTGAATTGTTTGTAATACTACTATTGTATTCCAATTCTTGTATAACACCAAATGTATATTCTTTTTCGGGACACGACCGGATTGAGGCCGTTGATTGATGTGAAAAATTTACTCTTTGTGTTTCCTAATTACCGCAATCAATAACGGTATCGCAAATCGCTAGCCGATAGTGAGTACGGGTCGTCCACAGGGAGATGGCAATTATTTATCTAGTTTTAGACGAGTTAATAGAACAAAGGTTGGATTTTTATCGTTTTATACTAAAGAGATTTGAAAACTTTATAAGATAAGGGCTTGTAGGGTTCTTCGGATTGGGTAGTTTAAAAGATGGGTTTTTTTTATATATAAAATTATTATTTTTATCTTCTTAATTAATTAATACTAAATTTATAACGATGAATGTGGATTAGGGTGCTAAGAGAGGTACTAGGGATTTTCTCTATTTACCCTTGTCCCTCCATTGATCGTTATTACACTAAACCCTTCAATTAAAGCAAACTTAACTAAACTCAAATCGAGATCGCATCTTTCATGAATTGAGGGTGCACCCAAATAAGAGGGTTAAGGATCCCTTTGATTAGAGTTTACAAAGAATTAAAAATAATAAAGAGAATTGAAGGTAAATTTCTATCAAATAAACTACCCACTCCTCAAAACCCTAACAAGCGAGGAAATTACCCGCTCATTAAGTTAGAAACAAAACGAGGAGAAAGAGGAGGAATGAAGAAGAACATGTATGCTAACTGCTAGGGCTCTCACGAAAGCAAGAAGTAACCTTCGAGTATTATCGTATATAAATCAAGGAAAAAGAAAAAGAAAGAAGAAAGTCACAAGAAAACCCTCATATAACTAATTAAAATTAAAAGCAAAAAAAGTAATTACAAAGAATTAAAATTGCAAAAAATAAGTGCGAAAAAGTAAGAGACAAAAATTAAAGAACTAATCTACCTTTTATTAAAAAGAACTTGAATTACAAAATTTAAATGGCTAAAACAAAAACTAAATATTAAAACCCTAGATAATCTTTCTTCATTACTGCTCGGTCCTTTATATAAGCTCTGAAACTTGAAACCCTAAATGTCATCTCGATTTATGTGAAAAGACGATCATGTCCGTGAAAAGGTTCATAAAACGGCCACGGTTTGACCGCTGATCCCTTGCCACTTGCCTTATTCCGCCGCGGTTCCACCGCCTTTTGGTGGAATTATTTCTCAAAATTTTTTGTGCTTTCTTCTCGTGATTTTATGAGATTTTTCTGATGAATATATTTTGAAAATATTTCTTTCTCTTTGCAGTTGCTAGAATTTTTAGTCTGCTCCTAAATTTGGCAGCTTTGATTGCTAAATTTGATTTGATTTGATCTCTTAGATCCTATTTGCAGTCTTGAACTGATTTGCTACCTTTAAACCTGCACAATAACTAAAATCAAATCATTAGTAGCATTTATTTTATTTGAGAAAATATTCCAACAATTTATTCACAAATAAATTACTTAATGGTTAAGAAATTCAAAGATATTTTATATGATATGATATGATATGCACATCTTGATAATAATGATTAAGAACCACATGGATATTTTATTTAAATATGATATGCATATATTACACCCAATTATATTAATTATAAGTTAAGAAATATACGACAAAATATTTTTCCACATAAACCCATATATGTTCTTGAATTACAAATAACATCATTTAGTAATTAATAAAAATATAAAAAATGACCGTAAAAATATGCAACAAATATGACTGATCAAATACCCTTAAACTTATTTATTGATCGTCCCGAGCAAACTGTTTTATTTTTAAAAGAAAAAGAAAAACCTAACACACTTTCGTAGGCAACACGATTGCATCTAGCTCGTGTAACAAGCCGTTAAATCTCTAGGTGTCCCTAATAGAAAGAGTGTTGTCTCCTGTGGGTTTTTTGCGGATTACACTTAAGAAATCCCAAAATTTAGAAAATAAAGGAAACAAAAATAAGAAAACGAAAATTATTTGCAAAGATAAGAATATATAAAAGAAAAACTTAAAAATAAAAGTTTCGAATTACACTAGCTTTTCAGTTATCATGAGCCCTATCTTAATGGTCTTGAAAAGATATTAGAAATCACATCCTCCCTCAATAAAACATCGCTTTTAGTCTTCCTCTCTATCTCTCCTCCAAATATCGATCATATACCCCTACGAGTGTGTAAAAGTCATCCCTACACTTAGAGAACTCAATTCAAGCTATGATACCCTTTGTCCATATTCCTTAGCAATTTTTAGTCGGTGACGTTTTAGATAGATTTTCTCACACATTCTTCATGCGACCGTTAATATTTCTTGAGGCACTAACCAACTGATTACCAAATGTGCTCATTTATTAAGGCGTACTTAGAAATATCCTAATCTTGCAACACCTAAAACGTAGCAGTGACCCCCAAACCAGTTGGTCTGAGGCACTAGGTGATAAGGCACCCTCGGTATATTTTTTATATGCCTTCTTAAGTAATTACAATACCAGTGTTCATTTTTTTTTAAAAAAAAATTATGCACCATTTATATTTTGTTGATTTTTTTTTTATACTTGGGTTTTCAGGCAAGAGTGTTTCAAGGTATCCTCTACTATCCTAAGTTTCAAAATTTGTATACGTGCATAAGTAGGATATCGACGTCCAGAAGTTTGGACTCAAGAATAGGGACTATCTTTCCGACTTATTTCAATCCGCAGATTAGTGATTTCTTCATCTTACTAACCCTTGGGACAACAGCTCATGACCATGTATTACAAGCTTCATTCTAAAATATCTAATTTTCTTGCATTTCTTAACTGTATTCCTCCCTTTCATATGTATTTTTCACTTTCTAACTTTTATTTTCAAAATCTTCTAGTTTTTTTTTGCATATGATGCATAAATACATACAAACCTTCCCCTCAAACTTAATTGCAGTAGTTTCCTCACTGATGTCGTATTTTAAGCTTAAACCTGAAGATTAGGAGGAACGGTTTAAGAAGATACTATAAAGAAAGGGTCAAGAGTGAATCACAGTAAAATCCTCCCCCAAACTTGTCCTGCTCACAATCGTTCAAAAATTTCCTTTCTTTCAAGAAAAATATTTTTCTTGCTCCCAAACTTGAGTTTTCAAAATTTTTGAAGAGATTTTTTTCGTATTTTTTTAAGAAGACAAAATATATACACTAAAAAAAATCCCCCCCAAACATAATTAAAACAATGTTTCCACTATTTAAGCATTTGAAATTCAAAGTAAGAGAGGAGACAATCGCATTAGTATATACAAGGTTTTATAGAGCCCAAAAATTAAAACCAACCATTCAAATATTTTATCAAGGTAACACCATGATTGGTGAAAAATAATATAACGGATAGACGTGAAGAAGACTCGAGACTGTATAAGAATGGAGGTTGTATCATGTCTCGAGTAGAAAAAATAGAAATGAAAATAATGATAAAAGATGATGGGGGGAGAAGATAAAAGGTTGTACTATAGTGGTGAGTATTGTCGCCTGTCACGCGGGTGACCTGGGTTCGATCCCCGGCAACGACGCCATTTTATTGATGTGAAAATTTTAGTCTTTGTGTTTTCTAATTACCGCAATCAATAATGGTATCGCAAATAGCTAACCGATAGTGAGTACGGGTCGTCCACAGGAAGATGATAAATTATTTATCTAGTTTTAGTCGAGTTAATATAAAAAAGGTTGGATTTTTATCGTTTTATATTAAAGAGATTTGAAAACTTTATAAGAGAAGGGCTTGTAGGGTTCTTCGGATCGGAAAGTTTAAAAGATGGGTTTTTTATATAAAAATATTCTTTTTATCTTCTTAATTAATTAATACTAGAGGAATAATGATGAATATGGATTAGAGTGCTAAGATGGGTACTAGGGATTCTCTCTATTTCCCTCCATTGATCGTTATTACATTAAAGCCTTCAATCAAAACAACCTTAACCAAACTCTGTTTCCCCCAATCAGAGCAAAGCTCTGTTTGAAATTTAAATTTCAAATTGAAGCAACGCTTCAGATGCAGCGCCAAGTGCGCTGTGCCCTAGGTAGTGCACCACGTGTAAGACACGGATGCGTTAGCACTAGGTGCGCTGAGCTCTAACTAGCGCATCACGTGTATGACACGGATACGCTAGCGCTAAGTGCGCTGCACTCTGAGCAGCGCACCACGTGTAAGACATAGGTGCGCTGCGCTCTAAGCAGCGCACCACGTGCAAAACACGAGTGCGCTAGCGCTGGAACTAAAAGCTCCTCACCGTTAGATCAAAGATCTAATAATAATGATAAATCATTAATTGATCAGAATTAAATTCTGTTAAGGAAAGATCTCTCAAATCTTTCCAAATAACAAGATTGTGCTCTGTAAATCAGAGCACCGTTGGATCAATGATCCAATGGTGATTAAAAATTACTAAAAATACAGAATAAATTCTGTTTAGAAGATTTCCCAATTTTTGTTGAAAACAAGAAGATTACCTCCTGTAAATCAGAAGCCCTTGGATCAAAGGTCCAACGATGGTAAACATCCCTAAATCAATCAGAGAAAGATCTCTTTAACTGATTCAATAAATCGGCCTACCCTATAAAAAGGCCCCTAGATTTCAAGTCTCAGATATAAAGAAAAAGAGACAGAGAAACCCCCTATAAACTTTGAGAAACTCAAAGATAAAGAGCAAACTCTTGCAAGAAGATCTTTCTTCAAGGTAAAAATGATAATGATGAACATAGAGATGAAATCATCTCATAAAAAGAAGAATTTACTTCTTTAAAGATCATAGATCTACGAGACCAAGGTCTTTCACAAAAAGATCAAGAGATCTCATCATAAAATAATAAGAAGAAGAACATAATTCTTCTCACAGATCATGGATCTATAAAGGCAACGCCTTTACTCAATATAAGAGATTGGAAATATCTCCTGCAAAATAAGAACTGTTGTTCTTAGATTTTGAGACAAAGTCTCTTTTAAAAGAACATAAATCTGTTTCCCAGATCATAAAATTGATCAGATGCGCTTTGCGCTCTTGAACTGCGCTTTGCGCTTTTGAACTGCGCTTCTGCGCTCAGCGCCAAATGCGCCACGTGTCAATCACGTATGCGCCAATTAACAACTAGCGCTTTGCGCTTCTGAAATAGCGCATTGCGCTCATGGGCTGGCACTCAGCGCCAAGCGCACCACGTGTCACTCATGTATGCGCCACTAAACTGAAAGCGCAATGCGCTCATAGATTAGCGCTCATCGCTCATAGATTGGCATCATGTGCTCATCATCTGGCGCCTAGCGCTGAGCGCGACACGTGTCCCTTACATGTGCGCTACTTGGCAGAAGCGCACTGCGCTATTTGACTGGTGCAAAACGCCTAGAGCACCACGTGTTGCGCTGACAGAACATAAATTGTTCTTTAATAAGCCCAGAGCTCTGATGAATGCTCTGCATTCAATAAAAGACAAAAACATTGTCAATACTCAGCATTGTTAAAAGGACCAAGCCAAAATAAAGGCTCAACAGCCCAAAATAAAATGTTAAACATTTGTTGGACTTAGCCCAAGATTGGCCATAGGTCCTCAACTCATATTAATTGAGCTCATCAGCTCGTAAATATGTTAACAGATCTTAGCCCCAAATTGGACTATAGATCTTTCAACCAACTCACATCGGTTCAAGGGTACATCTCTTTACTCCTCTGATATTTCGTTGTAATCCTTCAACGTCTTCAGAGAGGTGACGGGTCCCGACAACCAAACATTCCACGGACTGTGGGGTCTTTTAAAACCCATGGACTATGATGTCCTTAACCTTGACTGTGAGGTCTTTAAACTCACGGACCATGATGTCCTTAACCTTGACTGTGAGGTCTTTAAACTCACGGACTATGATGTCCTTAACCTTGGACCGAGATGTCCTTAAACTAACCTTGGACCGTAACGTTCTTGTAAGTCCACGTTGCGACCCCCGGTTCTTACGGGGAGGCGGAAACGGTATAAAAATCAAATTTTTAGCGCATGGGGCAACATGGACTAACAAAGTCGGGATCTTTTCCTAAACTAAAACTAGCAAACTTGCTAAAGAGAGTTAGCTACTCGGAAAGATGGTTATACCTAAACTTGAACTCCTTCTTCTTCAAACTTTGTAGAGGTTGATGGTTCTTTCCTCATCGCCTTCTTCCGTCGAAGATGGATCCACCTGAGGGTTCAACCTTCGGGCTCTTTCTCGAACTTTGAGAGAACTAGAGTCTTCGGCTTGCTAAACCTTAGATCCTAGAGTGAGTAGAGAGTGTCTAGGGGTTGTTTTCTTTTCAAGGAGAGGGATTCTCAACACATGAGAAGGATTCTCCTTGAGCTTGAGGAAGAAGAAGATGAAATGAGGAGAGAGAATGATTATGATAGAATGAGCTCTCTTTTTCCTTTTTGCAACCATATCAAAAGAAAAAGAATTATCTAATTAGTAATAATAATTCAAATGAGAATAGTTGATGGTAGTTTTGGAATGACCACTATCATGCTTCATTAAATGAATGTAAGCAAGAATCAAGGAGTATCCTTGCAAAGCATGATGGTGGTCAACATTCAACCATGGTCAACAAGTCAACCATGGTCAACAAGTCAACAAAATCAACCATAACATAATTTTCATTTAATTACTATTATTAATTGATAATCCATAAATCCATTAGGGTTTGGAAAATGATGACTGTCAACTGTGCATACGCACCCGTTCCGAAACCCTAATGAAAAACCTCATCCTCCGCCTCAAGCAACTGTGCATACACACCTGCATTCTCGTTCCGAGGAACAAGAATACCGAGATATAAAAGCAACCCTAAAACATATACCAGTATCTGGCTCAAACCAGAGCCTGCCAGTATAATCCGTCCGGACTCCAAACGTGCACAAATGCGCGGATGAGAACGAACCCTGCCGCAAAACCATGCGACCTCTACTCTGTTTTGCCCAGAGGCGAATACCCTCTGCGTGGGACTCTAAAGACTCGACACTACGCTGGCAGTGGGTTTAACCACAGACCGCAAGCGGCACTAGCTGTGCGTAACGGTCCCCAGGTAGATGCCGACAAGAAGGCTGACGAGGTGAACCCCATCTGAACTCCTACTGAGTCTGAATGTGACATTCTCCGTACAGTCCGGTCTGTTCGTCTAATACATCGCATGTCGGGCCTAGGGGGCGGTAAAACGTCAGTCCCCCAATAGCGGTACAAGTCGTGTCGGAGTGAAGCCCAAAACACCCTGAGATAACACTGGAAGCCTACCAGTATATCTCGCTTGCCCTGGCCAGGGACTACTCGCGTAATGGCTCTCCTAGACACAGCGCGATGTCAACCCCCAATACCGGGAGAGACGAATCCTGTCTAACCGTCACTGCCTCCAAGTGCTTCGGGACTGTACCCAACCACTACCTGTTTGCACGACTCCTTTGAGCCGTGGTAGGGTAGTGATCAAAGTGCAGTGGGAACACACTCGAGGCGAAGTGCCAGTGTTAAGTCAGCGGACTAAGCTGTACTCATGTCACCTGGGAACTGATAACTGACGATAGGTATAATACCAACCTGTCAGTTCCCGACGAGTCCTGTCCAGTGTACTCGTAACCTAACGAGCACCCGTATACTATCTCCAGTACGACGTACTGATGGCTGTGGGACAGACCATCTCCCACACTGGGATGAGAAGCGCATACGCTAGTCTACTCCGGAGTATCGATGCCCTGTCTCGATAGTCCTGCGACTAGGGACCAGTATAAGGATGTGCTTGTAGATTACCCAGCCCCCACTAGTGTGACTGCCATCACAACGCTGGTAATCAAGCAAAAGATCCTAAGGGCTCCACTAATGCGTATAGGTGATATCGCAAAATAAACACATGTACACATTGAAGTAGAAACAAACCAAGTAGCATACTACTATATTGAGCAAGATTGTTTATACAAGGTGAATATCCCAAGCTTCCATTAAGTAATATACAAACTAGTATGATACAGTAATGGCCTCTAGGGCATATACACTAACAATCTCCCACTTGCACTAAGGCCATGTACTGGCGTATCGAAGACCTATCATCTCGATCAGCCGCTCGAACTGAGTCTGGGGTATGGCCTTGGTGAATGGATTTGCAGTGTTTTCTTCTGAAGCAACCCTCCGAACCTCGATCTCCTTGCGATCCACGATCTCCCTGATCAGGTGATACCGCCTCAAGATGTGCCTGGATCTCTGATGGGACCTGGGTTCCTTCGCTAAAGCTATAGCCCCGTTGTTGTCGCAATACAGAGGTATTGGGTCAACAATGGACGGAATCACCTGAAGTTCTTTCAAGAACTTCCTCATCCAGACAGCTTCTTTTGCGGCATCAGATGCAGCGATGTATTCCGCTTCCATAGTCGAGTCTGCAACGGTTTCCTGTTTGGAACTCTTCCAACACACCGCCCCTCCATTGAGGGTAAAGACAAAACCCGACATGGACTTGGAATCATCCTTGTCACTCTGGAAGCTGGAGTCAGCAAAGGCCTCGATCTGGAGGTCTTTTCCGCCATACACCAAGAACATCTCCTTAGTCCTTCTCAGGTACTTGAGAATGTTCTTTACTGCTATCCAGTGTTTCTCTCCAGGGTTTGACTGATACCGGCTTACTACACTCAGTGCATAAGCTACATCCGGTCTGGTACACAACATCGCATATATTATAGAGCCTACCGCAGAAGCGTAGGGTATAATAGACATGCGATCCCTCTCCAAATCAGTCTTGGGAGACATCTCTTTAGAGAGGGTGATCCCGTGACAAGCCAGTAGGTTACCGCGCTTGGAATCTTCCATACTGAATCTTTTCAGTACGGTGTCGATGTACCTGGACTGTGAAAGTCCTAATATCCTCTTGGATCTATCACGATGGATCCGGATCCCCAGGATGTATGAGGCATCACCTAGGTCTTTCATGGAGAACCTGTGTGACAAGAAACCCTTGACAGATTGTAGCATAGGAATGTCATTTCCTATTAAGAGAATGTCATCCACGTATAAAATAAGGAATACTACAGTTCTCGCTACAAATCTACTATAGATGCATGGTTCATCTGGATTTTTGATAAAGTCAAATTCCTTGACCGTCTCATGAAAACAGATGTTCCAACTCCGCGATGCTTGCTTTAGTCCATTGATGGATTTAAGCAACTTGCACACCTTTCCGCTGCTCCCACTCTGAATGAAACCCTCTGGCTGATCCATATAGACACACTCCTCTAAATTTCCATTTAGAAAAGCGGTTTTTACTTCCATCTGCCAAATCTCATAATCGTGGAAGGCAGCAATGGCAAGAAGGATCCGAATGGATTTCACCATAGCCACTGGAGAAAAGGTTTCGTCATAGTCCAAGCCAGGTCTTTGACGGAAACCCTTTGCTACAAGTCTAGCTTTATAGGTCTCAACCTGTCCATCTACACCAATCTTCCTTTTGAAGATCCACTTGCATCCTACGGGTTTTACCCCGTCTGGAGCAATGTCCAACGTCCATACTTTGTTGGTTTACATGGACTCCATTTCGGTACGCATTGCATCCAGCCATTTTACCGAGTCAACGCTCTAAACGGCCTGCTGGAAGCTAGTAGGCTCATCATAGTCTATGATGCAATCCTCTCTATCCCCGTCTATGAGAAAACCGTAGTATCTCTCGGGCGGATGAGACTGCCTACTACTTCTGCGGAGCGGCATAGGAATGTCCTGTTCTTTTGAACCCTCTGGTTCCACTAAGCTTTCAGTAATAGTCTGAGGTTCTGGAATTTCATCCAGTTCTACTGCGCTCCCACTTATCTGATTTTCTAAAAACTCAGTTTCCAAGAAGTGGGCATGGCGAGAAACAAGGACTTTTTGCTCCTCTGCGTAATAGAATAAATACCCCTTGGAGTTCTTTGGGTATCCCACAAACTTGCACTGTACTGAGCGTGCCTCGAGCTTGTCCGCATGCTGCTTTTTTACAAAAGCCGGACATCCCCATGTCTTAAAGGATTTAAGACAGGGTTTCTTCCCACTCCACATCTGATATGGTGTGGTAGGCACTGTCTTAGTAGGAACTTGGTTTAAGAGATGTGCAGCTGTTTCTAGTGCATAACCCCAGAAAGATCGTGGTAACTCAGCCTTACTCATCATGGAACGAACCATATCCAATAGGGTTCGATTCCTTCTTTCCGATACACCGTTATGTTGCGGAGTGTATGGAGGAGTACGCTGAGAGAGAATTCCATTCTCTTTTAAATAGTCCAGGAACTCGGCACTCAAGTATTCACCACCTCGATCCGATCTTAGAATCTTAATACTTTTGCCTGTTTGTTTTTCAACTTCATTCTTGTAATTCCGAAATTTCTCAAAGGCCTCGGATTTGTGCTTCATTAAGAAGACATGTCCATACCTAGAGAAATCGTCTGTGAAAGTAATGAAGTATGAATAACCGCTTCGCGCATGTGTAGACATTGGACCACACACGTCACTGTGTATGAGTCCCAAGAGCTCGCTCGCTCTTTCTCCGTGTCCAGTGAACGGAGTCTTTGTCATCTTTCCCATGAGACAAGATTCACAAGTGGCATAAGACTGATACTCGAACGGATCCAAGTATCCTTCTTTATGTAACTTAGTCAACCGTGTCTCATTGATGTGACCCAGTCTACAATGCCATAAGAAAGCCTGATTAATATCTGGAGACTTTCTTTTGTGTGTATTCTGGACATTGAAAATCTGTGGTTGGTTTAACACGTATATACCATTGCTCAGTGTACCTGACCCAATCAGAACTTGATTAAGGTGAATGTTTACAACATTACTTACAAACGCAAATTCATAACCTTCTTTAGAAACCAAAGATACAGAAATGATATTACAAGTTGCGTTGGGTACAAAAAAGCAATTACGCAAAACCAAAACATGCCCATCTGACATTCCCAGGTGATAGTCCCCCACGGCTTTAGCATCCATGCTAGCTCCGTTCGCAACTCTGAGGGTCATGTCACCTGCCTTCAAAACCCTACGGTTTCTCAACGCCTGCAAAGAATTACAGATATGAGATCCTGATCCGGTATCCAATACCCAGGAAGTAGAATTTATAGAAAGACAGTTTTCAATAACATACACATCTGAAGCTGAAACCGCAACCTGCTTCAGTTCCTGTGTCCTGGCTTTCCAAGCCCTGCAATCTTTCTTCCAGTGTCCACTCTTGTGACAATAGAAGCATTCCTCTTTACCCACAAGCTTCCCCGCTATCTTTGTTGCCTTTTCCTTTCCCTTCGTACCCACTTTACTAACACCGCCTCTTGGTTTGGCGGGGGCTTTCTTCCTCTTTCCCTTGGCTTTCGCCTTGGACCTAGAGGAAGAAGATCCTCCTACAAACAAAGTGGGTGTTTCCCTACCCTTCTGTAGGGTGCCCTCTGCACTCCTCAACAAGTTGAGGAGTTCTGAAAGTTCAACTTCCTTTTCTTGTAAGTTGAAGTTCAGTATAAACTGGGCGTAAGTGGATGGAAGGGACTGGAGAATTAAATCCGTATAGAGTTCACTGTCCAACGTTGTCCCAAGTTCCGCGAGCTCCTCAGTGTAGCCAATCATCTTAAGCACGTGGTCCGCTACCGATGATCCGACGGCCAACTTTGTCGAAAATAACTTCTTCGACACTTCGTATCTTGCGATACGAGACTGCTCTCCATACAGTTCTTTTGTATGGAGAAATATGGACTCGAGGTCCATATTCTCATGCCTCCTCTGATGTTCGTTGTCCATAGAGGCAAGCACGAGGCACCTGGCCTTCGCGCAATCAATCTCCCAAGTCTTACGGATTTCCTTATCCGCGACGCTGGAGGTGGGACCTGGGACGGGGGGAGCTTTGGTGGTAAGAAGATACCCCAGCTTGTCGTAAGTGATTGCCAATTTTACATTCCTGAGCCAATCTTTGTAGTTTGGCCCTGTCAGTATGTTTTTATCTAGAAGTAACTTAAGTCCAGTCATTTCGAATTTGGTCGCTGCAGGGGGGAGAGAAGAAACACTTTAGCACGATGCTCTTGCAAGTTTAGAATGGTTTTTAATTTGTCTAAACAGGATGGCTCCCACTGTCTCTCGAATCCCTCCTCAAACCACAAAGGAAGAATTAGCCGGGATCAATCCCACCGCACAATACTTGCTTAACCGTTCAGCCAGGCTAGTGTCGGTACTTCGAGGGAGGTTTTCCAACGCTTTCGCGAAGTTCCTTAATTTAAGAACCTCTTTTCCCTGGGGGCGTAGCCCCGCTAACACCTTTCTAGGCACCTACTAGGTTTATAGCATTGATCGTTTAGTGAGAAATTTCCCGAGGAGTAGCATATACTCACAGTAGGATCGGGATCCAAATATCATCGCGTGACGAAACTGAAGGAATCCTACCAGAATCATCACACTCCAAATGGTATGCAAATCTAGCAAGTTTCAGTACTTATGAAACTCCCGATGTGGATTTTTGCCCCATGCTCTTATGACCTTGACTAAGGCCAACAAATCATAAGTCACATGTCAAGTTCTTCCCGTCGTTATCCAGGTTAATTTGAACCCACCCGTATATACCCTTGACTATGGCCAACAAGGCAATACGACTGTCCCAAACCAACGCATTCTATCTATGCAACATATGAATACCTACCAGCTACCAAACACTGTGCCTTGACTAAGGCCAACAAACACAGCTTGAATACTGTTGAATATTCATATGAAACGACGGAGGGCTACGGATGGTTTTGGCGAAACCGTGAACGTAGTGAACTTGATATAATCGATGGAACGAGATAGCTTTTAGAAGGAGTGGCTCAAGCTCCGTATTTAAAAGTTAGTTTTGAAAAGAACCGAGTGGTTTTTCGAAAGTGTTCCAACGACTTTAGCTTGGTTTATTATCTTGCATTAGTTCTTTTAATGCGTGATATTCTTGCATTAGTTCTTTTAATGCGTCCCATCATTTAATCCTACCATTGCAGAAAACAACCAAAATATGACGTACGCTTATGCCATTCGCATTCGCCACGGGGTCCCGTCATCACTCGTTAGGTTACTTAACTAACGACAGAGCGGGGGCTGGGCTAGCGCGGCTGTAAAACATAAGTAACGCCTAAATATAAAGCAATGATAGACATTACAGATCACAGATGAATACATTGGATATACTAGCAATCCGCAAACCGTTCGAGCCTGCAACGAAAAGCGGATTACACAGTCACGGTGATGCTCATAGATTGGCATCATGTGCTCATCATCTGGCGCCTAGCGCTGAGCGCGACACGTGTCCCTTACATGTGCGCTACTTGGCAGAAGCGCACTGCGCTATTTGACTGGTGCAAAACGCCTAGAGCACCACGTGTTGCGCTGACAGAACATAAATTGTTCTTTAATAAGCCCAGAGCTCTGATGAATGCTCTGCATTCAATAAAAGACAAAAACATTGTCAATACTCAGCATTGTTAAAAGGGCCAAGCCAAAATAAAGGCTCAACAGCCCAAAATAAAATGTTAAACATTTGTTGGACTTAGCCCAAGATTGGCCATAGGTCCTCAACTCATATTAATTAAGCTCATCAGCTCATAAATATGTTAACAGATCTTAGCCCCAAATTGGACTATAGATCTTTCAACCAACTCACATCGGTTCAAGGGTACATCTCTTTACTCCTCTGATATTTCGTTGTAATCCTTCAACGTCTTCAGAGAGGTGACGGGTCCCGACAACCAAACATTCCACGGACTGTGGGGTCTTTTAAAACCCATGGACTATGATGTCCTTAACCTTGACTGTGAGGTCTTTAAACTCACGGACCATGATGTCCTTAACCTTGACTGTGAGGTCTTTAAACTCACGGACTATGATGTCCTTAACCTTGGACCGAGATGTCCTTAAACTAACCTTGGACCGTAACGTTCTTGTAAGTCCACGTTGCGACCCCCGGTTCTTACGGGGAGGCGGAAACGGTATAAAAATCAAATTTTTAGCGCATGGGGCAACATGGACTAACAAAGTCGGGATCTTTTCATAAACTAAAACTAGCAAACTTGCTAAAGAGAGTTAGCTACTCGGAAAGATGGTTATACCTAAACTTGAACTCCTTCTTCTTCAAACTTTGTAGAGGTTGATGGTTCTTTCCTCGTCGCCTTCTTCCGTCGAAGATGGATCCACCTGAGGGTTCAACCTTCGGGCTCTTTCTCGAACTTTGAGAGAACTAGAGTCTTCGGCTTGCTAAACCTTAGATCCTAGAGTGAGTAGAGAGTGTCTAGGGGTTGTTTTCTTTTCAAGGAGAGGGATTCTCAACACATGAGAAGGATTCTCCTTGAGCTTGAGGAAGAAGAAGATGAAATGAGGAGAGAGAATGATTATGATAGAATGAGCTCTCTTTTTCCTTTTTGCAACCATATCAAAAGAAAAAGAATTATCTAATTAGTAATAATAATTCAAATGAGAATAGTTGATGGTAGTTTTGGAATGACCACTATCATGCTTCATTAAATGAATGTAAGCAAGAATCAAGGAGTATCCTTGCAAAGCATGATGGTGGTCAACATTCAACCATGGTCAACAAGTCAACCATGGTCAACAAGTCAACAAAATCAACCATAACATAATTTTCATTTAATTACTATTATTAATTGATAATCCATAAATCCATTAGGGTTTGGAAAATGATGACTGTCAACTGTGCATACGCACCCGTTCCGAAACCCTAATGAAAAACCTCATCCTCCGCCTCAAGCAACTGTGCATACACACCTGCATTCTCGTTCCGAGGAACAAGAATACCGAGATATAAAAGCAACCCTAAAACATATACCAGTATCTGGCTCAAACCAGAGCCTGCCAGTATAATCCGTCCGGACTCCAAACGTGCACAAGTGCGCGGATGAGAACGAACCCTGCCGCAAAACCATGCGACCTCTACTCTGTTTTGCCCAGAGGCGAATACCCTCTGCGTGGGACTCTAAAGACTCGACACTACGCTGGCAGTGGGTTTAACCACAGACCGCAAGCGGCACTAGCTGTGCGTAACGGTCCCCAGGTAGATGCCGACAAGAAGGCTGACGAGGTGAACCCCATCTGAACTCCTACTGAGTCTGAATGTGACATTCTCCGTACAGTCCGGTCTGTTCGTCTAATACATCGCATGTCGGGCTTAGGGGGCGGTAAAACGTCATTCCCCCAATAGCAGTACAAGTCGTGTCGGAGTGAAGCCCAAAACACCCTGAGATAACACTGGAAGCCTACCAGTATATCTCGCTTGCCCTGGCCAGGGACTACTCGCGTAATGGCTCTCCTAGACACAGCGCGATGTCAACCCCCAATACCGGGAGAGACGAATCCTGTCTAACCGTCACTGCCTCCAAGTGCTTCGGGACTGCACCCAACCACTACCTGTTTGCACGACTCCTTTGAGCCGTGGTAGGGTAGTGATCAAAGTGCAGTGGGAACACACTCGAGGCGAAGTGCCAGTGTCAAGTCAGCGGACTAAGCTGTACTCATGTCACCTGGGAACTGATAACTGACGATAGGTATAATACCAACCTGTCAGTTCCCGACGAGTCCTGTCCAGTGTACTCGTAACCTAACGAGCACCCGTATACTATCTCCAGTACGACGTACTGATGGCTGTGGGACAGACCATCTCCCACACTGGGATGAGAAGCGCATACGCTAGTCTACTCCGGAGTATCGATGCCCTGTCTCGATAGTCCTGCGACTAGGGACCAGTATAAGGATGTGCTTGTAGATTACCCAGCCCCCACTAGTGTGACTGCCATCACAACGCTGGTAATCAAGCAAAAGATCCTAAGGGCTCCACTAATGCGTATAGGTGATATCGCAAAATAAACACATGTACACATTGAAGTAGAAACAAACCAAGTAGCATACTACTATATTGAGCAAGATTGTTTATACAAGGTGAATATCCCAAGCTTCCATTAAGTAATATACAAACTAGTATGATACAGTAATGGCCTCTAGGGCATATACACTAACAGTTCTTAAACTAATAATCGACCGCAATTTCCCTAAACTAAACAATAGAGTCCAAATGCTCTTTTGTTGGATCTAAATGATCCCGTTAAGTTGATCTTAGTCTAAAATTAGACCAACATATTCTTAACTAACGTTTAAGTTGATCTTCGTCTCAAATAAGAATAACGTATCCTTAAACCTAAACCAAAACCCAAATCTAAGAAAATACGGATTTAGACTAATCCATGCCCTATGGGCGACAACACAAATTAGTCTCCGTATACAATCCACGGGCAACAAAAAAAAAACAAACACCCACGACACGAAGTGACCATCTGGAGAGGGAGAAAGTGGTTACCGCGATGCGGTAGCGTAATTAACTGCAGGGGCTTATGCCTGCAGGGAAGAGCGTCCCCACAATCAAAAACCCTCATCAACGAGGGGAATCTGATGAAGTCTGCTACATCGGCCGCATCCATTTAAACCTTCGATACATGGTGCCATAAATCAACTTGGCATCTTCAGAGAGGTGGACGGATAGCACCAATTAGCATCTGCCCTAAAATTCAGGCGAGAAGGACCCGCACGGTCGCGTCCCCGTTTTTTCGGCAGGGAACAGATTCTGGCACGCCCGGTGGGATCTCTTCCTCTTTCCACTTCACACTTCGTGTGTCGTGTTCGTGAACGAATCGCGGTTTGCTATGGTTGCCCTTGGGTTCGAGGTACTAAGATTTGGTGTCTTGCTCGATGCAGAAAATGAAAGATCAATGGCGTCTACCTGCACAAAATGTTCCAGCTGCAACTGCAACTCCCATTCCGCCTCATCTGGAGGTGTAACTTACGGGGCCCAAGTGGCTTCTCTGTTCACAATGCCGGTGGACCAAGTAACTCAGGCCACCACTAGGCTGTTCTTTGGGACTATGATCCCACCCATGAGCTTCAATACCCCGATGCTGCCACAAGAAGCCCCAAAGAAGTCGGTCTTTGATCGACTTTCCACTGCCGTGGCCCCTCTCAACGGCTCGCCCAAATCTAACCCCTCAGTTTTCAACAGACTGGGCCAAAATGCCAAACAGCCCGCAATGCCTGAAGCAGCCATCCCAAAGCGTATAGCCATCCCAGCTCAAGCGGACGAAATCATTAGAAAGGCTTCTCCTGACAAGAAGTTAGTCTTCACAAGGCTGGTCACTCCGGCTCTCGCTCTAGGCAAAGTCAGCTCTGCCCAGAAATCTGTATTCGATAGGTTGGACATTACTTCTCGGCGAACCTCAGTCTTTAAAAGGCTAGCACCGGCGACAACCCTCCGTCAAGACAGGGGGAATGAAGAAGTCACCCCTATAGCTGAACCAACTCCATCCGCTCGACACGCTTGACGTCGCCACTGGCGCCGAGTAAGGAAGGCTGGGGGCGACTCCCCCTCTGGGCTAACTCCACCCGCTCCCATGGTGGAAATCAATGGTGCTGTTCCAACTGGAAACAGCTTTGAACCGCTTAGGAGGATTCACAAGAACTCTCCGACTGCCGTGCTTAAAAGATCTCCTCCACCTGTGGAGATTGGTACAGAAAAGAAGCCAGAGCAGCCCCCTCAGCGGCTGTCCTCCAAAATTTATGAAGTCTGGCGACAGGTCTAGGAATCGGTGATTGACCAGGACTACTCTCGCCGGTCAAAGAAGCTTAAAGCTCAGCAAGAAAAGAGCCACCTCGTGGTACTACAGAAGACGTCATCCGTCTGGGTGCCCGCTGCAACGGCTCCCTCGACTTCAACTGCTCACAAGAGAAGGAGGCCAGAGAAAGCCCATGTGTCCGTGATGAACCGCAGAGACACCGAACCTAAACGCCCCAAATCTGGGGGCATGATGGTGCATACTGTTTATATGGCTTCCGGAAAAGAGGAAAGCCGTGCATCTATGGGTCACCGACCGCTTACCCGATCGGTAACAAAGGCTCAGGAACAACAGCAGCAGAAACTTCAGGAGATGCTGACAGCAATTGCCGCACTCACTGGGCCAAAAGAAAATCCAGAAACCTCGGAGCAGCGTCGGGAACAAGAAACTGATACCGAGTTCCTCCGAAGAATGCTCGAGAGGAAAGAAAAAAAGGCGGCGGAGCAGGCAGCCAATATAAAACGAATGTCGCTCTTGTTCCAAGACATGGCTGGGATGATGTTACAGCTGAAACCTCCAGCTGGAGACCCCCCGATCATCATTGAAGACGACAGAGGGGAGACATTGAACCCTCCTCCGGCTCTTTCAGCAGCCAAAGAGGAAACAATCTCTAAGGCCACTCTGGATGACTACATTACTGATTGATCTCAAAAACTATCTATTACCGCAATCAAGAACGGCATCGCATGTAGCTAGCCGGTGAATACGGGTCGGTCCACAGGGATGTTTTGAATTTCCTAGTCGCGCTTACGAGTTAATTCCGAAGGGTGTTCGGATTGATTATTAAATCTAAAAACTAAATTAATCTATATCTAAGTCTTGCTAGGGTTAGGTCTAGGTTAAGTTTGGAAAGTCTATAAATCTCACCGCTTTCTATACCCATATGAAGATCTAATTAGGTGTTATGGTAATTATTAATAAAAGGGATTAGCATCATCGGGAAGATGTTTTCTTTCTCTAGTTTCTTGTCCTTCCTTTATCAATCCTTATCCTAACCTCCATGGAAAACATCACAACCGGGCCTTTATACTACGGTATCACCGCTACCTCAAGGGATAGGGTGCCGTAAGGAGCGGTATGTGCATGTATGCATAGAGTCCTATGAAAATATATGATGGGCAAGAAAGGGGATGAGAGATCTTCGTCTCTCAAACCTTCCCCAGATCTAACCCTAACAAGCGAGGAGACTACTCACTCATTAGGGAATTTAAGAACATTTATCTAGGGCAGAGAATAAAAGATTAACTAGGGCAAGGATTGAATCTAAACTAGAGTAATTAAATAAAACTACTTACAAATGGCTCTCTCCAAACATCAACGCAGGGTTGTCAGATCTGAATTCATGAATTGAAAAGAAGCACCAATGCTCTCCATAAAGAATTCTGAAATTTATTATTAAAAGGAGGCATAGCCTTTACAATGATTTAGAGTTCCTATAGAGGATAGGAAACCCTAGGTTACAATTGATTCGCATGTCTACATTTACCAAAATATCCTTAGGAAGACCTAGTCAAAGTAGACTTCAAGCTTTGATAAAATTTTATGTCTCTGTCTTTTATTAAAAGGAAGTATTGGGCCTTGAAATTTCCTTTGTGGGCTCTTCTGTCTTTGGGCTTCTTTTTTATTTGGTTCTTTTATTAAAATAGCTTCTATGTTTCTTCCAGATCTCCAGTGAATAATTGCGGTGGACTTTTAACCGTTCGCTTTGTAATCTTGGACCTTGCATTGCCTTGTACTTTGTTAATTTTATCTTTGATGTAGGCTTGATCAAGAGTCTTCTGTTTGTTGGTCAAAGTCCACTTTTGCATCGTCTTTTCATCGTTTTCACTGTTTTCTGTCCAAGAACCTGTAACCTGTAATATGTGGCAGACATGCGTTAAAAGCACATGTTTATTTATAAAACGACTAAGAATGGGGAATATAATAATGCAATATTATGGTGTGAACAATTGCTCAGCAAATATGAGCTCACCAGGCGAATGAAGCGGTTGGCCAAATTGTTAAAACTGGGCGACCATATCCAGGCTGGTATGACCAAATAAGGTACCCGCTGGGATATACGATCCCAAAATTCCATGTATACAAAGGGACGGGAAATCCGCATCAACAGTCGCTCAATTCAGAGCCATGTGCGGCAACACCGGAGGTGATGATAAACTTTTGCTCCGCCAGTTTGTTGGTAGCTTGTCGGAGATGGCATTCGAGTGGTATTCTGAACTTCCAAACGACTATGTCAAGACATTTGCGGAAATGGAACTACGGTTTACGCAGAGATTCGCGAGCGCTAGCGAGCGTACCCTGATTACCGTATTAATTAACGCCAGAGTGAAGCCAGGCGAAACTTAGGTACAATACGCGATACGGTGGCGGAATCTATGGTCAAAATGTGAGCAGCGTATCGAGGAAGCGCCGGCAGTGGGCATGTTCGTAGGCACTCTGGACCCTCAGGCAACTATTTCCCAATTCATGATGTTCTTCAAGCCGACCATGTTCCAGGCCTTGATTGAAAAACTGGCCCAGATGGACCAGATGGGTCATAGACCGTCTCCTCCAAAGCCGGAGCCGCGGAACGAAAAGGGTAAAGGGAAAGCGACCTTCGTCGCGAATACTCAACAGCAGCCCAGTGGCCCAAAACTAACTGATCGCCTAGACGAGAGGAGACAATTCTATAATGAGAAGATGAAGCGCCCTTATTCATTTCCCCGGGACAAAACGATAAGATTGTTCGAGCTAGCGGTGCGCAACAGGCTCATCAATCTGCCGAATCCAAAACGACCGTTGCCACCCGGCGAGGCTAATAGTCCCAATTATTGTCCCTACCATCAAACGGTAAGCCATCCAATTGAAGATTGCTTTGTCTTTAAGAAATGGATCGAGGACCAATACCAACAAGGCAAGTTTGCGCTGTCCGAGAATTGGAAGGTGAACCCACCACAGCCACACGCTCCCAAGAAGACGGACACACCGAGGGCATCATGCTCCTTCATAGAAGAAGCTCCATGGGAGGTCGCTCTTTCAGCCAAGATGAAAAGAATACTGAAGGATCTCAAAACATGCTCGACAATCAGGTGGAAGAATCCACTGGAACCCGAGATCATCGAGGGAATGCTAAAGCCGCGCCCAACTCCAAAGGTTGGTGGTGATAGCCAAAGCACTCACACCCAGCCGTCAAAGTCTTCGAAGAAGAACAAGACCAAAAAGCCCGTGAAGCTTGGTGACAAGCGCACGAACTTACAAAAATAGATTGACGCGTTGGAAGAATATAATCAAAAAGCGCGGACTCCAGTCACACTCCAAGAATTTCTCAACCACGTCCTTAAGGACGGAGATGATGACAATGAAGAAGACTCGTCGGATGAATCTGAAGATTAGGTGGCAAGTTGCCATGTGATCTCCCACTCGTCGATAGACGATGAAGAAGCTCCTTACACAAAGAAGCTGGGGCAAATCCTGAGCCGGAACTTCTAGGGCCATCAGAAGAAATGATTGATGCATTCCTAGACGAGACTTTTCTTAAAAGCAAAGCTGCTCGAGAGCGTGAGATGGTCATATTTGAAGAAGCCAAACTCCGACGACTGGACGAAAGGGTTGAAACACTCCCGCCAGATCAAACTACATCGGCCGCAAATAAAAGCAGGTTCAAAACGAGGAAGAGGTTTGCCAGAGCCATATCGATGGGAATGAAGCTGCCATCCTCCGAAGCGAACGCCCTTGGTGAAGCGGAAACACATCCTAGCTACTGCTTATATCATCAAAAGATTGCGCACCCCACTGAAGAGTGAAACACATTTAAAAGATGATGACAGGGATATGTTGCCCACCGACAACATTTCAAGCGGATGAAACGCAAAGCTCGTCGGGAGCAAAGAAATACGACCGAGGGGCATAAAAGAACCACCAGCAACTGTCGCGTGGTCAATGCTGGGAGGTCGCAAGTTCTCACCTTCGGGAGCGACTCTGATGAAGAAATGACTCTTGGCCCTCTCTTCAAAGAATCCACCTCGGGAAAAGAGGAAGAACCAATGAGCTGCGAGAACATTCAGCTGCGCAATCGCACATTATCTGAAAAGAATCTCGGACCCACAAATAAGGGCTCGAACAAAAAGGATAAGGGGAAAGAAAAAGTCCCTGAGGATATTGCCCTTGATGATCGAGTCTTCGAAGAGCTAGCAGCCAAGGACCCACCCAAGAAAAACAAGGTGGACTACAACGTTCTGGCACACTTGAGAAAGCTACATTCGCAGCTAAGCATTCTCGACGCCCTTCTGCTATCTAAAGAGGCGAGAGATTCTTTGATCAAGGCACTGCAAGAGCCCGAGCAATTCCAAACTTTTCTCGCTGAAGAAAAGATGAAAGACGAGCTAGAAGAAGTGCATACGGCCGATATCACTTTCGGCGATGAAGATCTCCTCCTTAGGACATGCAAACATAACCGTCCCCTTTATGCCTTCGGGTACTGTCATGACATCAAGATAGGCAAAATCCTGGTTGATAATGGGTCCTCCGTCAATCTCCTCAATGTGAGAGTGTTGAAGGAAATCTGCATGACCATGCGTTCAGCACCTCGCTCGTGATAAAATCACCATTTCCGGGTTTGACTCCCAGTCATCACGTACACTTGGGTCTGTAATACTGACGCTGCGCTTTGGGCTACTCGTCACGGATATTAAATTTCACGTCATTGACACCAAGACATGCTACAATGCTTTGCTCGGCAGGCCTTGGTTACACGAGTACAACATCATCCTTTCTACACAACACCAGTGTATGAAGTATTTCAAGGATGATCTCGAGTACACCGTAACAGGGGAGCTGAACCCATTCTCCGTGAACGAAGTCCAAAAATACGAAGATGCAAAATACTTCCTGCCAGATTTCGAAGATACAGAAAGATGTTGTAAATCGGATGACAAGAACAAAGCTATCACCACTATTACGGTCTTCGGGAGTCATACGGAGGAAGAAGAAGAGATAGTTTATTCAGGGTCGCCCCAATGCAACAAGCCAGGACCATCCATCCTTATATTGATCTTCGGCAGCGACTCGCAGAATGAAGTTAATGCCGTATTCTCTGCTCGGCCATCAATACAAGCCTTCGCTGATGAAGATCAAAGTTTGCAAGTTGCCATGGTTCCACCAAAGCATCATAAAGATCTAGACGTGCTTGATACCTACAGTGTGGAAGAACTGCAGACATTCTACGTCCCTCCCAGGCGAAAAGGGTAAAAGGCGATCATATTCTACCGATCCGGGAAAACCAAAGTGGAGAAAGAAATTTGGCATGGTGCAGATTCTACACTTGACAGGCTCCAGCCCATCCGTTTGCCCAGATATTACACAAACGGACTAAAGGGACTCTTGAAACACCAATGTGTACCCCTTAAGCAAACTGCGCGACAAGCACGGTTCTATAACAGGATTTGGAACGTTCCCGGAACTCAACGAAAGTTACCCAACGGGAGAATGGAAACGATCGGGCTTGGATATGTTCGATCCAAGAAACGGGAGCTATTCCGCGACTGCTACGTCATACATGACTTTGATGAAGAAGGAGATGCTCTGTGGGAAGATGCTAACCCTGAACCAGAACAAGCTTCCACCGTGAAAATGCCAAATCCGTCGTTTGAAGAATAGATGGACAAGCTTATAAGGGAAGCAGGTCAAAAGGTTCGAGACGATCATAATCGCGAAATGGCCATCTATGAGAAAGCCAGAACGCATCGCCTCCTTCAGCAGGTCGCGAAAAATGAAAATGCTCTTCCTTGTCGACCCGTCAAACAAATGACCCGGCGCAGAGGCAAAAATAAACCCAAGAATGAAAAAAGCGTTCGACAGCGACAAAGCGGGACCAAGAAGCCCCGCGGTCGAGAATCTAGCAGCCTAGTCTTGTCTCTAGTAAAGAAGATGGGTCGATCGTATTCTTTTCCCTAAGACAAGACAAGAAAGATACTTGATCTTGTCATAAAGCATCAGATGATTACCCTCCCGGACTCCAAGCACCCCGAGCACGCAGGTGAAGTTAATCATCTAGACTATTGCTCCTATCACCGAGCAATAAGACATTCTCTTGAAGACTGCTTAACCTTCAAAAACTGGGTCGAAAACCAATATCAACTCGGCAGGTTTGCTCTATCCAGCTGTTGGAGGGTAATCCTGCCGCAGAAGCATGAACCAAGAGACACGTATGCAGCGAAAATGGAACCAGATCAATGTCGGTCTTGGAAGTGATCTCGTACCTGTCATATGATAACGCTGTCAGAAGAAGAACCCGAGAATGTGGGTAAGCTCCCCTCGTGCTTTGAAAACGATGATGACGAGGTAATCTCAGAGTTACCACCGGAGCCAAAAGAGCCGGAAGATGGAATACATATTACTGCAGATAACCTCAAGAAAATTGATTTGGGGACGGCAAGTGACCCGCGGCTGACATTCGTCAGTGAGCTGTTGTCTGAAGAAAGGGTGGCTACGCTAAAGGACGTGCTCATGCAGCATAAAGATTGCTTCGCATGGAACTATTCAGAGATGCCAGGAATCGATCCAGAGATCGCTATGCATAAATTGGCGATATCTCCGGATGTCAATCCGGTCAAATAAGCACCGAGAAGGATGCGGCTCGAGCTTGAGATAAGCATCAACGCCGAGGTCAAGAAGCTAATTGACTCTGGCTTCATCCAAGAGGTTCAGTACCCTGACTGGATTGCCAACATTGTTCCAGTAATGGAGAAAAATGGGACGGTGCGCATATGTGTGGACTTCCGGGATCTCCATAAAGCTTGTCCAAAAGACGACTTTCCAGTACTAGTCACTGAGCTGATGATAGACAATACCACTCATGCAGTTTTCTCCTTCATAGACGGCTCGTCAGGTTACAATCAGATAAAGATGCATCCCGAGGACCAAAAGCATACTGCCTTCCGGATCCCTTTGTGTATATTCTGCTACAAGGTGATGCCTTTTGGTCTAAAGAACGCCGGCGCCACCTATCAGAGGGCCATGACGAAAATTTTCGATGACCTCATACATGAAATCGTCGAATGCTATATCGACGACCTCGTAGTTAAAAGCAAATCATACGAGGAACATTTAGAGCATCTGAAGATCATGTTTCAGCACCTTCGGAAATACAACTTGAAGATGAACCCTCTCAAATGCGCGTTCGGAGTGTCCTCAGACAAGTTCCTGGGATTCATCGTCCGACACCGAGGCATCGAGATAGACCCCTCGAAGATCAAGGCAATCATGGAAATGCCTCCGCCAAGAACTCTCAAACAGATGCGGTCTCTCCAAGAAAAGCTCGCGTATATCCGGCGATTCATAGCCAATCTTTCCGGCAAGTACCGCCCCTACAGTCACCTAATGAAGAAGGGAACCCCGTTCGTCTGGAATCACAAATGCCAAAACGCACTGGACGAAATCAAGCAATACCTGCAGAATCCGCCAGTGCTGGCCGCTCCTGTTAAAGGAAAACCTTTCGTCCTGTATACGACAGCCCTTGAAGGTTCTTTAGGCGCGCTGTGGGCACAAGAGAACGATCAAGGAAAAGAGAGAGCCCTCTACTACTTGAGTCGAGTTCTACTGGGGGAAGAAAGCAACTACTCCCCATCGAAAAACACTGCCTAGCGTTAATCTTCGCGGTAACGAAGCTCAGACACTACGCGTTGGCGCATGATGTCCGTCTCATATCAAAAGTGGATCCTCTCAAGTATTTGATATCGAAAGCCATATTAACAGGACGTTTCACTAAATGGGCTTGGCTCTTGATGGAATTCACGATAACTTATCGACCTCTTAAGGCAGTGAAAGGCCAGGCCATCGCCGACTACCTCGCTGAGCACCCGATAACCGCCGATTCTCCTTTGAACTGCGAATTGCCAGACGAACATGCGTTTGACACGATCGACGGGGATGATACCCGGTGGGAACTCTATTTTGATGGAGCGTCTTCCATGAAGAAGCACAAACAAAGCACGCCCATAATCAAATCGGGGTAGGCCTCATCTTCATGACTCCACAAGGAAGGATAATGCGCTTTGCCTTCTCCTTAACAGAACCGAGGACGAACAATGAAACCGAATATGAAGCTTTGATAGCAGGCCTCGAGATCGCTATCGACATGGGAATTGAAAACCTCCTCATATAAGGAGACTCCCAGCTGGTCGTTAGTCAAGTAAATGGCGACTATCAGACGTGCAGGCCTGAGTTGGTGAAGTACGATGAGAAAGTACAACAACTGCTGACTCAAATTCCTTCCTACACCCTGGAAAGTATACCGCGCGTGGAAAATAGCAAGGCGGATGCATTAGCCAAACTCGCTAAAGAATTGGCCGATGAGAATCTTGATGACGTGAGGATCATTATGCAAAGCCGTCGGGTTCTTGCCCTGATAGAAATATCTCTAGAATCTTCCGAAGAAAAGGGAGCGACCGAGCAAGCGACCCTACAAATAAAAGACCAGGAAAAGGCTAAGGATTGGAGGGAAGTCTTTATAGATTACTTCAAATCCCGTCGAACACCTGAAGATGCGTCGTCAAGACATCAGCTCATAAAACGAGCTCTTTCTTCTGCATTCGTCAATGATACTTTGTATAAGAGATCGTTTGACTCTTTATGGCTAAGATGCCTAGGACCGGAAGAAGCAAAAAGAGTCATCCAAGAAACTCATGACGGACTTTGCGGTTCTCACCAAGCTGGCCCGAAGATGAAGCTGAAGATCAAACGGATGGGCTACTATTGGCCCACAATGATCCAGGACTACCTCGAATACGCGAAGCAATGCCACCCATGCCAGATTCATGGGGAATTTATCCATCAGCATCTAAATCCACTACATCCAACGGTGGCTAGCTGGCCGTTTGAAATGTGGGGAACTGACATAATCGGCCCCATCGAACCAGCATCGTCCAGAGGACATCGATTCATTTTAGCGACAACTGATTACTTCTCCAAGTGGGCAGAAGCAGTACCGCTAAGGGAAGTGAAGACGGAGAATATCCTCCATTTCTTCAAGACGCGCATCATTTATCGGTTCGACACTCCGCGACGGATCATCTCCGATAACGGGCCAGCCTACAGAAGCCCCAAGATCAGCCGCTTCGCACAACAGCATAACATAGACTGGAGATATTCATCATTTTATAATCCCCGAGCTAACGGTCTAGCTTAGGCTTTTAACAAGACTTTGACGGAGATCGTGAAAAAGACGGTGTCTCGAAATAAGAAGGACTGGCATGAGAGACTGCATGAAGCTCTCTGGGCATATCGAACTACGTTCAAAACGGCCACAAACACAACGCCGTACGCATTGGTATTCGGCACGGAAGCAGTACTCCCCCTTGAGATAGAGTTACCCTCTCTACGAGTGGCGGTTCACTACAAGCTAACAGATGAAGAGAATTCCCACCTTCGGCTTGAGGAGCTTGATGCCCTTGATGAAAACCGGCTCGTGGCGCAACAGAGTCTGGAGGCTTATAAAGCAAAGATGACGCGCTCATATGAAAAATTAACTAGGCCGAGAAAGTTCCACCAAGGAGAACTCGTGCTAGTAGTTAAAAGACCTATGATCCCTAATCGTGCCAAGCGAGGGAAATTCGAGCCGAACTATGAAGGCCCGTATATCATAGACAAAGTTTACCAGGGTCGAGCCTACCTACTCATGGACATGCATGGTGAAAGACCTTTCAGGCCAATAAACGGTCGCTTCCTAAACAAATACTACGCCTAACGGCCTAGGTCAACGATAGATGACGACGCCTATGTCCGCTTGCTATCTTCCTAAGCCCAAACTCTGTAAGTAGTAGTCGGCTTCCTTAACAGCGGACCGAAATGTCCTAAAACTAACAACGGACCGAAATGTCCTAAAACTAGCAATGGACCGAAATATCCTAAAACTAACAATGGACCGAAACGTCCTTAAACTAACAATGGACCACTATGTCCTAAAACTGGCGTTGGACCGAAACGTCCTTAAACTAACAATGGACCACTATGTCTTAAAACTAGCTGTTGACTGAGACGTCGATAAACTACTGTGGACTGCAGCATCCCAAGGCTGACACAAAAAAAGAAGAAGAAAGAATAAGAAAAAAAGAAAGAAAAAGAAAACGGTATGTCCATAAGCAAAATAGGCACGGATGAAAACCCGAAAGGGCTCCGTGAGTAAAAACAGCAGGGCTACCGGCGAGTTTTTGTGAAAACCCGAAAGGGCGCAACCTCGTTAAAAGACACTTGCAAGGTCCTCTCGACCTTGTAAGGAGAAACCACCTGCGTGAGATCCTTATGATTCACAAGGGAGAAACACACTTAGGGATCCCCACGATTCCTAAAGAGAAATTACACTTACGAGATCCTCACGACTCGTAAGGAGAACCCTCTTATGAGACCCTCACGGCTCATAAGATTCAAAAGTCTTAAGCTACAGGGATCTGAACCTATTCTTAAGCGGCCACCACAACCTCCAATGCTGCCCTACAAGAGGCTCAATGCTGACCCTTGTATACAATCCACGGGCGCGAATAAACATTTCCCTAACAAAGTCCCATCCATGACTAGGGATATGTCTACACGGTGAACAACCCTTGTAAGTTCTCTCAACTTAGAAGGAGAAAATACTCTTGTAAGATCCTTACGAATTATGAGAAGCCATACACATAGGAGTCTTCACGATTCCAAAGGAGAAAACGCACCTACGAGATCCTCACGACTCGTAGGGAGAAATATCTTTATGAGACCCTTACGGCTCATGAAGTCAAAAGCCTTAGTCGACAGGATCCTAACCCTGTTCGCTAAGCCGCCTTTGTTCGACATCGACAGAGGCAAATGATGATTCACACCTGGCAATATCCCAGTTGTAGCGGTGCCGATGCCGAAATCGGTGTCTAATTCCAAGCTTGCAGCAAAAATCCAACAAGCCACACATGCATACGAAATAGCCGAAATGATGGGGCAACTTGCAACAAAATCAGCAAGTAAAAATGTATGCATGCAAAATAGCCGAAATGATTGGGAAACTCGCAATAAAAATCAGCGAGTAAAAATAAAACAAATAGCCGAAATGATTGGGCACCGCGAGAGATGGCCGAAATGATCGGGCAATCGCGACTTTCGCGATATAAAAGTTGAAATGATAGAGCATCGCGGAAAGAAAAATATATAAAATGAAACCTTTTGCCCTACAGGTGATATCACATCAATCCCTGTATACAATCCAGGAGTGCAAACAAAAAAGGAATCATACCTTCCCTCCTCAGGCTCCATCAGAAGAAAAAGCCAAATCTCAACGGTTCACAGACAGTCTGGAGATCATCTCAACATTCATCTCATTACAACAGACGCAACATCAAGTAAAGTGGAACCGCGACAATTCCCAGTTCTATGACTCGGCGGTGCACAGATGACCGAGAGTCAAACCCCGACTCCGTAAAATGCGGATAAAAGTCAACAATTCCTGGTCACGTGGAACACGCCTTATGTCAATTCTGACCCCGTGGGAAACGTCCAGAGCGAATCCTGGTCCTCGCAGAACATGGCTATGACCTCGTAGGAGGTATCCAGAGCGGAGCCTGGTCCTCGCAGAATACGGTTATGACCCCGTGGGAAGCATCCAGAGAAAATTCCAGGTCACGTGGAACACGGCTTATGTCAATTTTGACCCCGTGGGGAACGTCCAGAGCGGATTCTGATCCTGGCAGAATACGGCTATGACCCCGTCGGAAGCATCCAGAGCGGAGCCTGGTCCTCGCAGAACACAGCTATGACCCCGTGGGAAGCATCCAGAGCAAATTCCTGGTTACGTGGAACGCGGCTTATGTCAATCCTGACCCCGTGGGAAACGTCCAGAGCGGAGCCTGGTCCTCGCAGAACACAGCTATGACCCTGTGGGAAGCACCCAGAGCAAATTCCTGGTGACGTGGAACGCGGCTTATGTCAATCCTGACCCCGTAGGAAACGTCCAGAGCGGAGCCTGGTCCTCGCAGAACATGGCTATGACCCCATGGGAAGCATCCAGAGCAAATTCCTGGTCACGTGGAACACGGCTTATGTCAATTCTGACCCAGTGGGAAACGTCCAGAGCGGATCTTGGTCCTCGCAGAACACAGCTATGACCCCGTGGGAAGCATCCAGAGTGGAGCCTGGTCCTCGCAGAACACGGCTATGACCCCGTGGGAATCATCCAGAGAAAATTCCTGGTCACGTGGAACGCGGCTTATGTCAATCCCGACCCTGTGGGAAACGTCCAGAGCGGATCCTGGTCCTCGCAGAACACGGATATGACACCGTGGGAAGCATCCAGAGCGGAGCCTGGTCCTCGCAGAACACGGCTATGACCCCGTGGAAAGCATCCAGAGAAAATTCCTGGTCATGTGGAACGCGGCTTATGTCAATCCTGACCTCGTGGGAAACGTCCAGAGCAAAGCCTGGTCCTCCCAGAACATGGCTATGACCCCGTGGGAAGCATCCAGAGCAAATTCCTGGTCATGTGGAACGCGGCTTATGTCAATCCTGACCCCGTGGGAAACGTCCAGAGCGGAGCCTGGTCCTCGCAGAACACGGCTATGACCCCGTGGGAAGCATCCAGAGCAAATTCCTGGTCATGTGGAACGCGGCTTATGTCAATCCTGACCCCGTGGGAAACGTCCAGAGCGGAGCCTGGTCCTCGCAGAACACGGCTATGACCCCGTGGGAAGCATCCAGAGCAAATTCCTGGTTACGTGGAACGCGGCTTATGTCAATCCTGACCCCGTTGGAAATGTCCAGAGCGGAGCCTGGTCCTCGCAGAACACAGATATGACACCGTGGGAAGCATCCAGAGAAAATTCCTGGTCACGTGGAATGCGGCTTATGCCAATCCTGACCCCGTGGGAAACGTCCAGAGCGGAGCCTGGTCCTCGCAGAACACGGCTATGACCCCGTGGGAAGTATCCAGAGCAAATTCCTGGTCACGTGGAACACGGCTTATGTCAATTCTGACCCCGTGGGAAACGTCCAGAGCGGATCCTGGTCCTTGCAGAACATGGCTATGACCCTATGGGAAGCATCCAGAGCGGAGCCTGGTCCTTGCAGAACACGGCTATGACCCCGTGGGAAGCATCCAGAGCGGAGCCTGGTCATCCCAGAACACGGCTATGACCCCGTGGGAAGCATCCAGAGCAAATTCCTGATCACGTGGAACGCGGCTTATGTCAATCCTGACCTCATGGGAAACGTCCAGAGCGGATCCTGGTCCTCGCAGAACACGGCTATGACCTCGTGGGAAGCATCCACAGCGAAGCCTGGTCCTCGTAGAACACGGCTATGACCCCGTAGGAAGCATCCAGAGCAAATTCCTGGTCACGTGGAATGCGACTCATGTCAATCCTGACCCCGTGGGAAACGTCCATAGCGGAGCCTGGTCCTCGCAAAACACGGCTATGACCTCGTAGGAAGCATCCAGAGCAAATTCCTGGTCCCGTGGAACACGGTTAAAGTCAATCCTGACCCCGTGGGAAATGCCCGAAGCAACTCCTGACTCCGCAAAGTGCGGATAATGGCAACACCATCAATCACTTACAGGTCCTCTCGACCCGTAAGGAAGAAAACTCTCTTATAAGATCCTTACGACTTATAAGAGAAAACGCACTTAGGAATCCTCATGACTACTAAGGAGAAAATACACCTACGAGATCCTTTCGACTCGTAGGGAGAAAAGTCTTTATGAGACCGTCACGGCTTATGAAGTTGAAAAGTCTTAGGCAGCAGATCTGAACCTGCTTTCTAAGCCATCACTACCTTTCGAAGAATTTAAAACGGAAAGCTCACTCTATCATCTACAGGCTATGCTTACGAAAGTGACATGCTGATAACAAAGAAAAGAAGAAAGCAAAGAGATGACACAAGACATTGCGAAAGAAATGTATCTTTTATTCATAAATTCAGTTGGGTACAAAATACATCTTATGAAAGAATAAAAAAAAAATGGATACGTTTTATTCAAAATTACAAATGGTACAAAAACAAATATTGAGAGGGAAGCGTTTTCAATAGACCAATTAACCGCTCGCGCACTTCCCTCAGCCTCTTTTCATGGTCAGCTGCCACGGCCAACTCTGCTTCAACCTGAGCTCGTTGCTGCAGATAAGATGAAAGTTGCTCGTCAATGACCCGCTGATCCACCTCACGACCTTGTGCATCTTGTTCAATGAGGTCGAGTTTCTGCCTCAGCGTTAGCCTGTCAGAAATACATCGTAGAAGGCCTTCAAAGATGACTTTCAGGTGTGCAGTGTTTGCATCAACTTGGGAATGCAAACGAGCAGATTCACTTAAAGTCTCCTCGCGCTCCTTACGCCTCAAAGCCTCTTTTTTTTCAAGATGGCGGAAGTAAGGGGTGCTCTCCTCGACCCATGCAGCCCGCTGGGAGTTCACAGCCAACACCTCGGGGGCAGGACGTCTAAACTCAAGCTCATGTAGACAGGCCTCGATTTTCCTGCAATAATTAACCCAGGACTCCACGACGCCTTCATTATGAAAGTGTACGAGCATCGCCGACATGGGATTAATCTCAGCAGCGAAATCTGCAGCAAGGGCAGGAGTCTTCGCATCAAGCTCCTCGAGATGATCGATCAACGTGCGCAGGCTATTCACAGCACCTTTGGAAGAAGGGCGTCGAGAGAAGAGGCCTGACTTGAGACTCGAATGGAGATGAAGTCGGTGTCACAGCTACAAAGAAAATCACAGTCAAATAATGGTTCAAGAAATAAATGGGGTTCATGAACAACGGAGTTTACTATACCGGCTGCAGCAGGTGGCAAGACCGGGAGTACCGGCGGTGCAACTGTTCGTTCGTCTCCTCCTTCGATATGTAGGGCTGCAATCAAGACAAAGAAGAATCGGAAATGATTTGACTACCCTTAAAAGAAAAGAAGAGACATTAGCTAAAGGCTGTACTCACTAGCACCACTAGATGAGGCAATCTCTGACTGAAAGGAGAAGTGTGGGTGTAGCACCTGATATAGGTGATCAAAAAGGACTCCTGCGAGGATGTAATAATGCAATGTCAGTACATTAAGTATACTGCCTACAATGAAACTGATGGGTCATGAATCTGCACCTTCCAGCATTTGAGAAGGTATAAGAGAAGGTAAAGGAGCAGTCGTCGTCAAAGCAGCAACCGGAGACGCTTCTTCGGGTGGCACAACCCCGACGCTCATCGCACCTGCATTAGAAATAAGGGAAACGCTGTCAAAAGAAATTGAAAGGGTTTGCAAAATAAAGGGGAGAGTAATGATCCAAAATCTACCTGGTGAGTCGCCGGTCGAGACCGCAACTAGGGCGTCACTGGATACAGCGTATGCTTCACCCTCCTCCATCGGAACGGTCTCGCCACCAGTAGACTCATCCCCCGACTCCATGAGAATCGTCGTAACACTCGCAGCTCCCGGCAACGGCAAGAAGCCGCAGGGGAAAAGAGTGACAATTAGAGCAGTGCCCGATTCTTGGGAAAAAGTGGCTACCTCGGGCTCGGCAATTGTAGCCGTCTCACCTACCGCTACCTTAGGCTCCGTGGTTGCCGCCACGTCACCCGCCACTTCCTCGGAAAAACTCGGCCTTGCAAGATAAGATATATGAGAACCTGAGAATTAAAAACTTTGACAAAAGAAACCAATGTTACGTTACCTTGGGTCAGTTTTTCGATCGCCGCACGAGCTGCCTGTCTGTGGGTGGTGGACAAGGCAGCCGAAGCATCCTCTGAAAGGGTGAGGGTAGGAGTAGCAGCACTGGGACCTGCACCCGCCGCCAAGGCAGCGTTACGCTCCCTTACTGTGTGCACTCTACGCTTCCTTTCCGCTCGGGCCGTGAGAGCGGATCTTCTAGAAGCCTCCATCAATAGGACGCCATCGTCCGCGTCAAGGGTTACCTCTGGAGCCATTATGGCATCCGTCATCGGTTGCTTAAGTGAAGCTTCTTTCGGCAATACCGGCGGAACTGAGACTTCGATAGCTGACCCAGGAAGCGTCTCCACGCCGCACTGTGAAGTTGGTGCCACGCCTGGAATAATCTGAGTTGAGGTAGTCCCTGTAATAAGATGAAAAGGAGGGTTCAGATTACCCATAAGAAACGTGAGCGGAGACGCGGTGAACCGAAATATACCGATGCCTAAGGATGCTCGAAGTCTTTCCTCTTCCTCAAAAGTCTTGAGAGAAGCTGCGAGAGCTTCTTCGGTGGAAATGCCTGTTAAAAAGAAAAAGAAAAAGAAAAAAATGTCAGTCAAAACATGATGATAAAAATATGATGCAATGACGAAAGATACAGCTGATGGTTACCTGATTGCGCGAGGATAGCCAATCCCGCTTCGTGGCTTGCCAATTGCTCAGAAGCTGAAATGGCAGCCGCCAGATCAGTATCATCTGGCGGCATGAATAGACCCTCGTTTGTCCCATACTCGCTCAGGCCCTCACCATAAGCAGCGTGAGGCTCCTGGACGAGTACAACGTCAACAGAGAGGATCGACTTTTTCTTCCTCTTCTGCGGGCGAGCTCCGGTCGCAGCTAGCACAAGCTTACGCTTGGTGGGCACTTTGGGATGACGAGTCCCGATATCTGAACCCACGCCAGACTTGGGGGAAGCTACGGTCACCATTTCTACAGAAGCACGGGGTATCGGTAGCTCGGGCCTGTCACGCGGGACTTCGATCGCGGCAGCTTCTCTTAAGGGAGGACGGACAATGGTCCGTCGCTTCAGAGGGATGTTTCGATCACCAGCAGAAGATGCACCTTTGCGATCGAGCAACAATCGCTTCTCCTCCCTGATGACGGGGCCCATTGAATGCTAGTACCACGCCACGTACACACTAAGGGCCTTCGGGACACAGCTCGGTTCGCTGATAAAGAAGTTGGACCCTGTGTTCATGCTCATGAAATGATGCAGCGCGTTTCGCATTCTCTCTTTGGTGGCATCAGGATCTAACAAGAAATCCTCAAACGGGACTCCCTGATTGTAGCTCAGCTGCTGGGCGAAACGGTGCGGGTTGTATCTCATGAATAAGGCCGTATCATTTTGCCTAAACACTAAAAAGCCCAGTCTGATGGAATATAAATGAAGGATTTCCCGAGCTTTCAAAACAGAGGCTCCATCTTTAAAAATGTCCCGCAATGGCTGTACCGTTGTCGCGGATTCTTTGCCGATAGTCAGGATCTTGTCAGTGAAAGTCATGCCATCTCCAACCGTGCGAGGACGAAGGAGCAAACCTCTAGCTTCCCGCGGTGACGTATTTACAATAGACGTGTCGACTAATCGCATAATCCGGGGGAAGCCGCACCTGTCGTAGAAGGACGACCTTTTATGAATACTGAAAACGCCAAGTGCATGTAGCTCGAGCCATGACATGAAGTAATGCATTGAGAAGTTCACATGTTGCACTCCGGGTTCAGTAGTATCCGCCGCTTGGCTGAGGCCGTAATACAGATGAGCTAACCCGGCAACCCCGATAGCCACTTTCACCCCAATAATCATTCGGTGAGCCGGATAGAAGACAGACGGCCTCACACGGCGAGGGTGCATCGGGAGCGCAAACCAGCTCAGCCATAGCCCAAAACCCCCCCAAAAAAGAACGTTTCCTCATCAATCCCAGGGACTGCGACCTCCGCGAAAGAAACAAATGGAGTGTTGGGAAGAAAGAAACTCTTTTGATTTGCCTCTGCCGTTGGGAAGTTGTTTAACCCTAAACTGAAAGGGTCGTCAAGTTTGGCAAATTAAGCAGCATCCTTCGAGAGGACTTCCGAATGGAGAAAACGAGCAATGAAATCCTCGAAAGTAACCCCGCGGCTCCCAGATTCGAGAAAAAGGCCCTCATAAATATTCAACACTTTGATTAAACTAGGGAACTGGTGTTGAATGGCGTTCTCCGAGGTAAGGCCAGTCATCACTGGCTTGGCACAAAAAATGTATTCATCTGTAGGAAGCAGTTCCTCATAATGTTCCCCCATAACCGGCAAGCCAGAAACTTCTGCAAATTCCTCTAAAGAAATTGATACTTCTCGGTCCAGCGAAAGGAAGGTGTGAATAGGAATATTCCACTGCTCCAGAAAGGCCTTAACCCACCAGGCGGGAAGCGTAGAATACTGGAAGAGAGAAGCATAAATGGCGGGATACAACCCAAGCTTCAACAACTGTGACTTCTTCGCTGACGGAATGTAGCGAGCCCATTGTAGATAGCCAGCTGGATGACGAGGAATTAGGCCGATCATATATGGTTATCCCCACGGTCGCGCCTCACCTTGACAAATACGTCGCCCCAGGGTATCCAAAGCCATTGGAGGCTGAACGGGTATCGAAGCCATAGCAGGCTGAAGAAGACCTCCCGAAATCCAGTTGACTTCTTCCACGGTATAGTTCACCGGGGGTGGGTCGGCGTAATGGATCGTCATGATGGGCTTTGAGGGTACCGCGCACGAAAAGCTCTGCCGACCTCTAATAATCCTATTGTACCATGCCCCCCAGAGGTGAAGATTCTTATGTTCCGGGTCATGATCTTTGATCAATGCTAAGACTTCCCGGTCCACAGGCGCTCCAGGAAATCCTCTCTCTGAACGAACAAACGGGAAAAAGGGATCGAAAGACATGTCTCCTGTGCGAAAAGGGACAAAAGTCAACTGTCAATGCAATAATTTAATTTAAATTCTGGCACTTGGTACTTCAAAACATGTACCGCACTGCAATGCAGTATAGAGGGACCAAAAGGGGGCCCACAAAATCTAGATGACAGTTCATCATTAATAAAACAGCCTCATTATTTGATGAGACTGTTAATTAAATGAGGAAATCCTCAAGAAATTCTCATTAAATGAGAGATCTCTCGGGCAGAGGAGTAAATCCCTCTTTGAGAGCAGTGCTCTGTGACAGAGTGACACTTGTCAAACTCTGATCATGAAGGAATAAAAATTCCTCAAGAGCCTTGCTCTGGAAAAAAATGATGGAATAATCCATCAAGAAAATTAAAAACAATTTTTTATATATATATGAATTTAAAAAAAAATCTGAGATCTTCAAGATTCATGAACAAACTCTTAAGAGTTCTTCATGATTTGAAGAGAGCAAAAGCTCTGTTAATGAAACCCTAAAAGGGTTTTCTTTAGATAAAAAATCTATGAAGAGCAAGGCTCTGTTAATGGGTAAAACCCTAGATTATTAAAAGGTTTAATCTTTACCTAAATTTTGACAGAGTATTTGTCCTTAAGAAAATTCTTAAGATGGAGAGCTATGCTCTGTGAGAGAATGAAATTTCTGAGAAAAACAAGGAAGACGATGAGCAGTGATCATCCCGGTGGACCAAAGGTCCTATTTATAGGCAATGAGTGCCGTTTCAACTTCTTAGTTGATCAGAGGGCGCAGATGCTGCCACCGCTGCACTCACATGTGGGCCACGTGAGCGCAACGGTGGGGGGGCATTTGTTTCCCCCAATCAGAGAAAAGCTATGTTTGAAATTTAAATTTCAAATTGAAGCAACGCTTCAGATGCAGCGCCAAGTGCGCTGCGCCCTAGGAATTGCACCACGTGTAAGACACGGATGCGCTAGTGCTAGGTGCGCTGCGCTCTAAGTAGCGCATCACGTGTAAGACACGGATGCGCTAGCGCTAAGTGCGATGCGCTCTGAGCAGCGCACCACGTGTAAGATACAGGTGCGCTAGCGCTAGGTGCACTGTGCTCTAAGCAGCGCACCACATGCAAAGCACGGGTGTGCTAGCGCTGGAACTAAAAGCTCATCATCGTTAGATCAAAGATCTAATAATAATGATAAATCATTAATTGATCAGAATTAAATTCTGTTAAAGAAAGATCTCTCAAATCTTTCCAAACAACAAGATTGTGCTCTGTAAATCAGAGCACCGTTGGATCAATGATCCAATGGTGATTAAAAATCACTAAAAATACAGAATAAATTCTGTTTAGAATTTTTCCCAATTTTTGTTGAAAACAAGAAGATTACCTCCTGTAAATCAGAAGCCCTTGGATCGAAGATCCAACGATGGAAAACATCCCCGAATCAATCAGAGAAAGATCTCTTTAACTGATTCAACAAATCAGCCTACCCTATAAAAAGGCCCCTAGACTTCAAGTCTCAGATATACAGAAAAAGAGACAGAGAAACCCCCTTATAAACTTTGAGAAACTCAAAGATAAAGAGCAAGCTCTTGTAAGAAGATCTTTCTTCAAGGTAAAAATGATAATGATGAACATAGAGATGAAATCATCTCATAAAAAGAAGAATTTACTTCTTTAAAGATCATAGATCTACAAGACCAAGATATTTCACAAAAAGATCAAGAGATCTCATCATAAAATAATAAGAAGAAGAACATAATTCTTCTCACAGATCATGGATCTATAAAGGCAAAGCCTTTAATCAATATAAGAGATTGGAAATATCTCCTGCAAAATAAGAACTGTCGTTCTTAGATCTTGAGACAAGGTCTCTTTTAAAAGAACATAAATCTGTTTCCCAGATCATAAAATTGATCAGATGCGCTTTGCGCTCTTGAACTGCGCTTCTGCGCTCTCTGGACCGGCGTTCAGCGCCAAATGCGCCACGTGTCAATCACGTATGCGCCAATTAACAACTAGCGCTTTGCGCTTCTAAAATAGCGCATTGCGCTTATGGGCTGGTGCTCAGCGCCAAGCGCACCACGTGTCACTCACGTATGCGCCACTAAACTGAAAGCGCAATGCGCTCATGGATTAGCGCTCAGCACTTATGAATTGGCATCATGCGCTCATCATCTGGCACCTAGCGCTGAGCGCAACACGTGTCCCTTACATGTGCGCTACTTGGCAGAAGCGCACCGCGCTCTTTGACTGGCGCAAAGCGCCTAGCGCACCACGTGTTGCGCTGATAGAATATAAATTGTTCTTTAATAAGCCCAGAGCTCTGATGAATGCTCTGCATTCAATAAAAGACAAAAACACTATCAATGCTCAGCATTGTTAAAAGGGCCAAGCCCAAATAAAGGCTCAACAGCCCAAAATAAAATGTTAAACATTTGTTGGACTTAGCCCAAGATTGGTCATAGGTCCTCAACTCATATTAATTGAGCTCATCAGCTCATAAATATGTTAACAGATCCTAGCCCCAAATTGGACTACAGATCTTTCAACCAACTCACATCGGTTCGAAGGTACATCTTTTTACTCCTATGATATTTGTCGTTGTAATCTTTCAACGTCTTCAGAGAGGTGACGGGTTCCGACAACAAAACATTCCACGGACTATGGGGTCCTTTAAAACCCATGGACTATGATGTCCTTAACCTTGACTGTGAGGTCTTTAAACTCACGGACTATGATGTCCTTAACCTTGACTGTGAGATCTTTAAACACACGGACTATGATGTCCTTAACCTTGACTGTGAGGTCTTTAAACACACGGACTATGATGTCCTTAACTTTAACTGTTAGGTCTTTAAACTCACGGACTATGATGTCCTTAATCTTGACTGTGAGGTCTTTAAACTCACGGACTATGATGTCCTTAATCTTGGACCGAGATGTCCTTAAACTAACATTGGACCGTAATGTCCTTAAACTAATAATCGACCGCAATGCCCCTAAACTAAACAATTGAGTCCAAATGCTCTTTTGTTGGATCTAAATGATCCCGTTAAGTTGATCTTAGTCTAAAATTAGACTAACGTATCCTTAACTAACATTTAAGTTGATCTTAGTCTCAAATAAGACTAACGTATCCTTAATCCAAAACCAAAACCCAAATCTAAGAAAATACGGATTTGGACTAATCCACGCCCTACGGGCGACAACACAAATTAGTCTCCGTATACAATCCATGGGCAACCAAAAAACAAAACAAACACCCACGACACGAAGTGACCATCTGGAGAAGGAGAAAGTGGTTACCGCGATGCGGTAGCGTAATTAACTGCAGGGGCTTGCGCCTGCAGGGAAGAGCGTCCCCACAATCAAAAACCCCTCATCAACGAGGGGAAATCTGACGAAGTCTGCTACATCGGCCGCATCAGTTTAAACCTTCGATACATAGCGCCATAAATCAACTTGGCATCTTCGGAGAGGTGGACGGATAGCAAAAATTAGCATCTGCCCCGAAATTCAGGCGAGACGGACCCACGCGGTCGCATCCCCGTGTTTTCGGCGGGGAACAAACTCAAATTGAGATCGCAACTTTCATGAATTGAGGGTGCGCCCAAATAAGAGGGTTAAGGTTCTCTTTGATTGGAGTTTATAAAGAATTAAAAATAATAAAATGAATTGAAGTAAAATTTCCATCAAATAAACTATTAACTCCTCAAAACCTTAACAAGCGAGGAAATTACTCGACCTTTAGGTTAGAAACAAAACGAGGAGAAAGAGGAGGAATGAAGAAGATGCTAACTGCTGGGGCTCTAAAGAAAGCAATAAACAACTTTCGAGTATCATCACATATAAATCAAGGAAAAGGAAGAATAAAGAAGAAAGTCACAAGGAAACCATCATCTAACTAATTAAAATTACAAGCGAAAAAAGTAATTGCAAAGAATTAAAATTGCAGAAAATAATTGCGAAAAGGTAAGAGGCAAAAATTATTGAACTAATTTACCTTTTATTAAAAAGAACTTGAATTACAAAATTTAAATGGCAAAAACAAAAACTAAACATTAAAACCCTAGATGATCTTTCTTCATTGTTTCTCGGTCCTTTATATAGGCTCTGAAACTTGAAATCCTAGATGTCATCTCGATGTATGTGAAAAGACGATCATATACATGAAAAAATTCATCAAACGGCCACGATTTGAGCGATGATCTGCCGCCAGTTGCCCTATTCTGCCGCGGCTCCGCAGCGTTTTGGTGGAATTACTTCTCCAAATTTTTTGTGCTTTCTTCTCGTGATTTTAAATGATTTTTCTGATGAATATATTTTGAAAATATTTCTTTCTCTCTGCAGTTGTGAGAATTTTCAATCTGCTCCTAAATTTGGCTACTTTGATTGTTGAATTTGATTTTATTTGATCTCTTAAATCCTATTTGCAGTCTTAAACTGATTTTCTACATTTAAACCTGCACAATATCTCAAATCAAATCATCAGTAGCATTTATTTTATTTGAGAAAATATTCCAACAATTTATTCACTAATAAATTACTTAATGGTTAAGAAATTCAAGGATATTTTATATGATATGATATGCACATCTTTATAATAATGATTGAGAATCACATGAATATTTTATTTAAATATGATATGCATATATTACAACCAATTATATTAATTATAAGTTAAGAAACATATGGAAAAACTCTTTTTCCACATAAACCCATATATGTTCTTGAATTACAAATAACATCGTTTAGTAATTAATAAAAATAGGGAAAATGATCAAAAATGTGCAACAAATATGACTGATCAGCCGTTATTGCCGTTGCTTGTATATGACATAGGGTTTACCCCACAGAGAAGCACTCTCTAACATTTCAGAAAAATTTTAAATGATATTTTAGAATTTTAAATAATGATAAAAGGGTTTTATTAAAGATTTGGTATTTAAGTGTAGTGGTAATTAACTTTAGAAGATATTTATTTATAGAAGATTTTCATTTGGAAATAATTTTAATTGTTAGAGGTTTTTTAAAATTTATATCAGAGGAGATGGGGATTACCTTAACTATTTACCCACATCATAACATACCACACCCTTTCATCCCTCCACCTCCTACTTACACTACACACATCCTCCTTCAATCCTCTCATAATTCTTATGAATTGTTTACATCTTAAAACTGAAACAACCTTTCCCTTCAAGCTTCATCACAATATCTTGCTAGTACTTCACAATTTCACAAGGAAATTTTGAGTTCTTCATGAAGATTGTTCCAAACTCAAGTTAAAGCCTATACCACTTCAAAAAGATTCAAGTGTGCACTCCATGAACTTGGAAGTTCTTTATCATCTATCTAAATAAGTAAACACTCATCTTTTACAAGTTATCTAAGTGTTTAAGTCTCAATACTTTGTATGATATCAGAAAAATAAGATTTTTGTAAGTTTGTGGTACTCAATTGGAATCTGCTCTAACTTGAGAACTCTGAAAAATTTTCTAAGAGTTTTTATGAGATGGTGAGAACAACAAGAGACCACACCCAAAGCTCGTATCCATCTAGTCTTGTTTGGGCCGCAGATTGAATGGATTTTGCCGCAAATTGCGGCAATGGTGAGGAGTTAGGCTCTAGGATTTCTTATGTAGCCCCTATACATCTTAATTAGACTAGTGTATATTTATTTTTGCCCCAGGTTATCTATTGCAAAATCTGGAGCACATATCCTATAAAAGTTTGATGTTTTACGTTTCAAAAACTTAAGTTTTGATTTTCGTTATTGCCGTGGGTAGTTCGATATAGATAGCACGAGTTAAAATACATCGATCGTACATTCAAGTCTACACGTTAGAATTGTAGTAACGTTTGCGTTTCGATTCTTATATATATACGCTTAGTTTAATGTATAGGATCGGTGATGAAGACATCCGACGCGGCAAAGAAGGGCAAAGCATTCGTGGGCTTCGTCTAGCACGTGTTTATTTTAGGTGAGTAGGGGAACATTTACAAGTAGAAACTCGGATAGATGGCGTATAGCCTCCCCCCCGACGATTAGAAGCTTTATAAAACTCCGTATCGGTTTTTAAACATTATTAGCGATACGTAACTGCATTTCTATGTTATACGCATTATATTAAGTACCATGCCATCCTTAGTGTATAATCATACTTATTAGAATAGATATATTAGATAGAACACAGGCACGATACTAATGATTCCATATTGCACAGTTCACAGACTCACATGCTACCATACATCATTAGAACTGCCATAACATGTAGAATTGCTATGTTTAAACTATATTACCATGTTCTATTATTCAAATGTTATAGTTCATATAAATACATGTTATAGTTGCCGAATGTTGTATGAATGAATCATTCCATTTGATATCATAGGTTTGATATTTCTATGGATTTGAGAAACCGCGGGTATCTCTTATAAAACAGATTATGTTTTCAAAAGTGCGGTTTTCTCATGATATGATGATTTGGCGTCCACCGTGAGTTTTGGTTTTCATGATGAGATATTCGAATCGAGGGAGGAGTTAACCAATTAAGGATACATAGTTTATCCGATACAACTCCAAGGGAAAGGAAGACCGTAAGGAGGTACGGGGAGCTTAGCGAAGATGATCGATACCGGAGGTGATATTGGAGAGCGGTAGATATCCGGAGGATTTCGATCATGGAAGTGGATATCAGGAGAGGGCCGATCGGTTATACGGTGCCTACGATATCCGGGCTTTAGTGTCGATGATGGACACGAGTTTGATGAGGATTTAATGATGAGTGATATTATTCTTATGCGACTTCATTTATATCGCACTTGCATTCATTATTACACAAGTCATATTATATCTTGTGATGTATAATTTTATTCACTGAGTTGGCAACACACTCCCGTTGTGCCTTAGCTCCTTGCAGGACGGACCGCACGGACGCATAGCGGCGTCGCGGATACATACTTTAGGGTTCACCGCAGATTTTACTAAGTGGGTTACATGCATAGTAACCGCCTTTTTTGTATATTTTGTACCTTGTATCCAGTGTCACTCTATCAAACCACCTATATTATTTGAATTAGATTGAATTGTGACCATATGCATATTTTTTTAGGTCGAACTCGAGTAGAGTCAACGAGTTAGCTTTACTTATATTTTTCTTGTAATCCTTCGCTTTTGAGCGTCATATATTCACTGCGTGGTTTTGATTCCACCGACTGGCGTTGAGATAGCTCCCAAGTGGGGATGTCGTTATATTTATATATTTATGTACTTGTTTTTATCAAAAATTATAAAGGTGGTGCTGCCGAAAATTTCAAATGACGAAAACATTTTCAACCCTATTTCAAAACACTTGACACATGCTTTAAAACAAACAATACTTATAAATAAAATTGTGTTTCATGATAAATACATTTTGGAAAACTTCACCTTCTTTATTCTTTAAAAAGATTTAGATCTTGATTTTTGGCTTACTTGGATCGCGTCAATATATTTAGACATCATATCAACTAAGTGCCAATCACATGCCGATTTGGGTCGTGACACACTCAAGCCGTCGGGTTCTTGAATGTGGTAGGTGGCCATCTCGAGAAGTTGAGATCGGACCGTCTCGTTCTAGAATTGGCTGGTTAATCGCCGCCCTTATAGGAAGTATAGGTAGACCTGTAAAGGTGTGGTCGAGTTGCGGGATTCTAGAAAGTGTTGGGTAGCCCTCTTATGACGTTAAGGCCGTGTTGCCTCATTTCTAAGATTGGCGGGTGTCTCGCCGCGCTCGTAAGGATCTTGGTTTGGTTCTGTATGGGGTATTCACGCGACCAGGGAATGTCGCATTTCGTTTGCGGCTCAAACGAAACACAGGTTCCTAGGAAATCCAACTAATCTATTTCTGTGATATTTATCGCATGCCTGTAAGGTTTATTACCTGTCGTAACCCTCTGTCATTTCAGATAGATAGAGCCTAGTATTCATGATATGTATGTTGGGCTTCGTCAACGCATAGTGTATGGTAGCTGTAACCACCATAAACTTTCTATAAAATTTTTTTCAAAATACAGAAAGGAATACCTAAGCCTGAGCACGAGTTATAAGTTTGTTTTGCTTTTGAACAGCAAGAAGGAGCTTGTAGCTCATTGGTAAAGTCTAGCACTCCTGAGACATAGCACCCGAGTTCAAATCCCATCAGCCACATTACCTTCATATTTAATTTTCTTTTAATCTGTTTAGAAGCCCAAGAGTCTACACGTGCACAACACGTAAACTGAAGAGTCACTAATTAATCAAACATGTGCATGAGAGTAAACCAAGCGACACCAACACGTAGCCTAAACCCCAACCCACCCATCGGTTTTGACCCGGAGAGAACCTCAAAATAACCGGCACCGACGGTCCAACCGTCGGTGATGCCCCCATCTTTTCACCCCTGCACCTTTTGGCCTACCCCACCTCCCTCATACTGTTTGTTTTCCCTGAATTTTTCCAGAGGACATTGAATCACCAATTTAATCCAATTTTAATACAAATTTTTAATGTATTCTTTAACACACCAAACCCTAATTTTTTCCTATAAATACCACACCTCATTTCACAAATCCTCACCAGAATTTCATTATCAAAACTCTACCAAATTCCCAAGTCCTTTAGTGTACAAGTGGAGTTAGCAAAAGGGTGAAGTTCCGGCGACGTACTAAGGAGTTTCCGGCGAAGAAACGACGCACCGGCATTTCCCTACTCTTCCCTCTTCTCCCATCTACTTTAAAAGCTACTAAGTCCTTTCTTCCCCTCTCATCTAAAATTTTAAAAACTTGCAATTCTAAAACCCGACGGAAGCGGAGTTAATCCGACTTCCGATTCGGTTTTTCTTCAAACTCTACTTTTCTTAACCAATAAAATTCCATACTCTTATATATTATTTAATAAACATTAACAAACCTAATAAAATAAGTTTCATCTCAAAATATTCTTGTATGCAATTTTTATTATATTATTACGGTAAAATACCACATACTTCATTGACGAAATAAAACGGCATAAACTTGTATCACCTTTAGATCGTTCATGAGATAATGACCTACCTCATCACAACACACATCTCTAACATAGCATGATGGAAATTTAGGAACATAGTTATGGGATAAAACGACTTTACATATAAATACCATCAACTTATAAAACCATTTCTATAAAAATATATATTAAACAATTCCTTACAATTGCGCCTCTACAACCCACTTTTGGGGTCCCCGTTTGGGATGGTGCGGGTTATCGCACATTCTCGGGCCTAGTAGAGCGAGATGCAGACCTCCGAAAGGAGCATTCGATCTCGATGGAATTTTTATACATTTTTCTTTAGAAAATGAGATTTCTACAAGAAAATAAATAAATTATTTTCATTAAATATATATATATATATACTATCAAAATATCTATTTTAATTATATAAATATTCCAAGTTTTCTAAATCAAAGGAATCACCATTACATGAAAATACCATCCAAATACAAAACAATTCCAATATTTCAATAAAATACCATATACTATGAAAGCTAGATTCTACTCACTAGAAATTTCACATTTATAAAAATACATCTATGAAAACCCTAAAGACGATAATTAAATACTTGAGATGTATTTTGAAAATTATATCAAACTATTTTTACATACCCCTCAAGTTATGCTAATTTACAATAAGGACCCTAGTAAACATAGGTTTAAGCGGGACCAGTCTCTTGAGCCTCAGAGAGAGGGAGATATGGGCGCTTGCCTATCTAAGGTAGACAATCTAAATAACGGTGTTATCAACACGGTAATTGTCTTGGAAAAAGACACAAATCCTGTCGTCCATGTGCAGCAGTTACCGATAACATCAAAACTAATTCAGGATTTCAAGTTCTATTCAAAGTGTCTGACTCAGACTAAGTCTCAATATAATCAATCTGGCTTGAATGTAATTCAAGTATAAACTACAATTCAACATGAATCCGTCTATTCAATCTATATCAATGTATATTGACCGAACCGAACCATGGATATATCCTGTTTACATGACTATCCATTTACATCCATTCCATTTACTGATATCATGGTTTCAGCAAGTCTTCCATTTACTACAAGACAAGACAACACAATCAATCAATACAAACAATACAAGAAGACACTACGGGGTTTATAAAGGGGTAGACAGGTACGAAAAATGTTAAAGTGGCACGAGGTGGTCACTTAAGACGTAATTACATCCATGTCGTTGTTCCATGGTATTTTCGACGAAGCCTTGCACTACGGGTTACCAAAGTCCACAGTGTAAGCTGGACCCCTCTCGTATACACTGGCATGTTTTGTACCAAGCTACAAACAACTGCGCTAATATTATAATAAAACATTAAATAATTATACTTTCCTTCTGTCTATTCTATCTCTACTCATCTTTGGGACTTACTGAGCGATTGTTCGCTGACGACATTCTTATTTCTCTTCTTCTTTAGAATGTTGTCATGAAGACCCGACGCACTAGAACTCGAGACCAGCCAGGAGCATTTGGAGCAGTACACTGAAGATCTGGAGCATTAGACTTTACTTGTACATATTTTCATTTTAGTTCATGCTATTGTTTAGGTATTGCTTTCTATCTATGTATTTACATTTCCAGTTGTACCTGTAAAAGAATGTTAATAAATAAAAGTTGTTGTTCATTTACATTCCTGTGTATATTTACTTTATATTACTTAGATACGCTTAGCGTGTTTACTTCTGAGTAATTACGTAGCGGCCTCATCTCGTCCCCTCCCCGTACACCGGGAAACGGGGCATGAAAGTAGCTAGGTGATGCTTGTCTGCTGCATAGAGATTCGATTATTTAAGACAGCCGTATAGCCATGTTGGCCTTCGTCAAAGGCTAGTACGGATGGGTCTAAATTAATTACGAAATGACGGATAGAACTTGATTAACGACTTATGATATGTTGGCCTTCGTCAAGGTCATAATCCGCTTGGGGTAAAAACAATATCGGGAGTTTCAAGTGTTGAAACATTCAATGTGTGTTTACCGCCAAAAACAGAGATGAACTGGGATACAATGTCTTGTATGAATTTAGAGGCAGATACTATTTGGAACATATCTGTCCACCTCTTCGAAAATACCAAGTTGATTTATAGCACCGTATATCGAGGGTTTGGACAGATGTAACCGTTGTAGCGTGGCTTTATCAAATTCCCCTCTCTTTGAAGGATTTTTTATTATGAGGACGCTCTTCCCTGCAGGCACAAGCCCCTGCACTTAATTACGTTATCGCGTTGCGATAACAACTTTCACCTGCTCCGGTAGATCATTTCGTGTCGTGTCATATATATATATATATATATACACACACACACACACACACACACACACACACACACACACACACACATATATATATATAGTTTATTATGGTTTCCCGTGGATTGTATACGGAAGCTAGTTTATATCGTCACCCGTAAGACGCGGATTAGTCCAAATCTGTATATATATTATTAATTTGGGTTTGAACCTAGGTCATATGTTTCATTCGTTCAGAGATTTAAGGATTGTTAATCTTGTTTTAGATTAAGATTGACTTAAATATACGAGCGTATAGGCTAAGGATACGTTAGTCTTATATCAGACTAAGATCAACTCAGACATACAGTTAAAGATCATTGATCTTCTTAAGATCAGCTTCATAAGGGTGAGCATATGGGCTCCGTCACAGTGAGCATATGGACTCATCTGATTTATAATCATGGAAGTTTAACTTCAAAAAATCCTAGCTCCTTTTGGGCTGGATATTGGGCTTTATATTGCCTGCTCAGTGCTAAGTACTTATTTTAAAAAGCTCACGTGTATTGTGGATATAATATCAAGTGAGAAACTCAGGCTTGGGCATTGCTCTATCAGTGCTAAGCACTTAGTTATTTAGATTGTGGATATAATATCAAGATTATGTATTGGCGCTCACGTGAGTATCACGTTGGACGCTCAGGCTTTAGCGCTCACGTGAGTATCACGTGGGACGCTCAGGCTTTGGCGCTCACGTAAGTATCACGTGAGGCGCTCAGGCTCTGGCATATTAAACGCTCACGTGTATGACACGTGAGGTGCCGAGTCTTCATGGGCCTTCTGTGCGCTCATGTGGGTATCAAGAGAGGCGCTGTCTTCATGGAATCTTCTTAGCGCTCATGCGGATATCACATGAAGTACTGTGTCTTTAGAGATTTAATCTCTGTTCAAGTTTTTTTAGAGAAATTAAATTTCTGTTAATGGTATTTTGACCATTAACGATCACCAAAATCACTATTTTGAGGATCTGGGATTAGATTTCTTTAAGAACTTAGTTCTTGATTATGAAAGAACTAATTTCCTGGATTATAAACTCCATCTTTTTCATGTCCTTTCTTCCATCGTTCTTTCAACCTCATTCTCTCCTGAATCTTTGATTCTTAAGAATAAGATTTTTCTGATGAGAATTAAATTCTCAACTTGTGGGAGACTTTTCTTGTGGGTTTTAGATCCGGATAAAGAACTAAGTTTTTTTAAAGGGTTAAACCCTTATATATATATATATATGGTAGATAAAGGAGATATTTTGATCTCTTTACTTTCTTTACCTAGGGTTTGAACGGAGTAAGAAGATGTTCCTCCTTCAAAAAGACAATTAAATTTTATGTTTTTACTTCTATCATCTTATGGGGTTGATTCTGTCTATGAAACTTAAAATCTCGGGTCTTTTATATAGGTGAGAAAAAACTGTTGATTAGTTGAGAGGATCTCTTATTTAAGAGATCTCAACCTGATTTCATAATCAAGTGGTGATTTTTAATCACCGTTGGATCTTAGATCCAAAGCTCTCTATTTAATAGAATATATTTTTCTTGTTTTTAACAAGATTAGGGAAATGTTTTCCCATATAGAATTTAATTCTCACTTTTGATGATTTTTTAATCACTATTGGATTTATAATCTAAGGATTCTCTGTTCAACAGAGCATATCTTTCTTATTTAGAAAGATTAAGGAAATATTTTTCCCATATAGAATTTAATTATATCTTTTGATAATTTTTTAACCACCATTGGATCTTTAATCCAATGGCTCACTGTTTAACAAAGAATATCTTTCCTATTTAGGGAAATATTTTCCCATGTAGAATTTAATTCTACCCGGATCAAATTGCTTCAACCTTGGATGCTGACGCTCACGTGCTATGCACGTGGGCTTAGCCATAGGATTTAATCTTTTCTGAAGCAGGTGCCTACCTGCTTTTCATGCGGGAGCTCACGTGTCTAACACGTGAGGCGCTGCTATAGGATTTAATCTTATCAAAACAGGCGCTCACATTCTTTACACGCAAGCGCTCACGTTCTTTACACGCAAGCGCTCACGTGTCTAACGCGTGAGGCGCTGCCCTAAGATTTAATCCTATCAGAACAGGTGTTCACGTGCTTTGTATGCAGGCGCTCACGTGTCCAACACGTGAGGTGCTTCCTCATATTTTATGAAGGAATAAATGACCCTCACCGTTGTTCTCACATAGCTTGAACGTAAGTGCGGCGGTGTCCAGCCTTTAAGCCATCAGATCCGCCTCGGGATATGGGGAATTTGAACCGACCCCATCTCTTTATAAATAGGGCATTAAGCCCTAGGCGAAATCCGCACATCCTTTTCTTTTCTTTTTTTGAGAATTTTATTCTCCATTAGAGCTTAGCTTTGTCGTGAAGCTTAGTTCTTCCATTTTCCATAGATCTGTGTTGCAAACTCATTCTGCCCAAAAGTTTTTGGCAAAAGTCCTCTTCAACAGAGCTTAGCTCTTGCATATGGCACATTCTTCTTCATAAATTTTGGAGTTCAACTCCATTTTGATTACAGAGCTTGGCTCTTGCATATTCCCTTTGGGGACTTCATTTGTTATCATAAACTTAGTTCTGATTTTGATTTTAGATCACATCCCCTTTGGGGATTTCTTCATTTATTTTGATTCAACAGAGCTTTGCTCTAATAATATTTCATATCAAATTCCCTGCTTTAGGGATTTTTAGGGCTTAACCCCATTTTATTTTATAGAGCTTGCCTCTGATCTCGATTATTTTCCCCTTTAGGGAAATTTTGGCATTATATACTATTTCATAATATTAAACAGAGCTTAGCTCTGAAAAACTTTATTATTAAAGCCCATCTTAAATAATCTTTTTAGATTTCTCTACTGAGCACATGTTCCAATCATTAATGAGTCGCCATTTTGAACCTGTGGGGCCCACTAACTTTTGGGGTTAGTGATTCTAGCACTTTTTCTAACCTTCCACCTGGTTTCTTTTCATCTATCATGGCTTCAATTCCTTACTTCTCTTATACCCATTCAGAAAGTGCTTTTGCTGATGCGCCTACTGATCGTGAAGTCCTCTCTTTGATTCGGGAACACGATCCAGAACAGAAATCCCTTCATTTATAGGGGACGTGGTATAGTCACATCATCCGGGAACATCATAGCTTTACTTGTGAAGTACCGTTAGAGTCAATCCCTCCAATTCGGTATACGAACCTTCCGCAGACTGCCTACACGGTGGAGAAAACTAATTGGACTGCGAACGGCTGTCTTCGATCGTCTATGGCATCAATACCGGTCTAGCCACCGATGGCCATAAATATATTGGGGTGTCAGATATGCCAAGGAGAGGCACGACCTTAGGGGTATGTTTATGCCATAGGAGTGACCCCACGACATCTGACGGGTTATCTCTCTTAGGCTCGTTATGTCCAATCCATCGAGAAGTCGTTTCTGCTAAAGACTGGACTATATCCAGCGATGTACATGTCCCTGTATTATTATCATACCCTTCACGTATGGCAGGTTAAGTTATTCTTGGAACAATGAAATATCCCGACCCAAACCTTTCTATTATCATACCAGGAAGTATCGATTTCTCTGGAAGAATTTCTAGAAATCTCTAGATTACCCGTTGGAGGGAGGATTACAAGGAGAAACTTCCTCCTGATGAATACACTTTCGCAACAGAGTCGGTTATCATCGGCCTTACACCCGAATGCTATCCGACATAAATTCCTGAGTTTCATCAAAGTGTTGAATATCAATGAAAGCCTATATTTGGAATCTGGAGGACATGGGGTTAGCTTTGTATATTTCATTGCCCGTTTCCTTCGCACGAACGTTTTGTCCGACAATACTGCAAAATTTGCGAAGCTTAATGATCCTTTCGGGTTTGAGTTAGACAAATTGCCGACTGCTGATAAGGATCTAAAGCAATTCTATATTCCAGATATCCCCATCACTTCTTTTGAGAAAATTTCTTTCACCGACATTGATGATGAGACGTTTCTTGTGGGCTTCATTGGTTTATGGCTCAACCTGTTCGCGCTTCCCACACATCATCAATTCATGAGACCGTCTGGCTTTTACCCAGCTTATAGTATCATGAAGCAAATGTGTGTAGCCGTCGGTGTTGCGGGATTAGCCCATTTGTATAATGGTTTAAGCATGGCAGCTGACACCATCCAGCCGGGTGTAGAGCCCATAAACTTCCCTTTCTATTATTTTACATCGTGGATCGAGATGCACATGCTGGATGGCTTCGGTGAGCATAAAAGACCCCAGTTTTATGATGGATATAACTTCCCGCGGGTCATGAAGTTGGTTGACTCTTCTTCTCCCGATCCAACGCAATGGGTGGCTCGGCGATTACTCCTGCTTCCACGCCTTATGGAGACAGAATGACCTTCATTGACAGGGTTCTGACCGCTAGCAAAGAACCTTCGAGAGTAGTCCAGCTACTAAATGACGTGCATAAGCATGGGGTTTCTGTTGAAGGCTAGGGAAGTCGCGCATTTGTACTCCATCAGGCCTGGATTTTTGGTATATAGACGGAATACATTTATGCTATTCATGTGGTACGACCCCTATCCCTTTGCCTAGCAATTAGGCTACGATCAGGGTGTTCCCTTTGAGGCTTTTCTCGTCAATCCCCTCGCTTTGTAGGAGACCGTTCGCAATGTTGTCCATCATTTCATTCGGTTGAGCATGAGATCTCATTTCTTGATGGTCGAACCGGATCATGTTCCAAAGGCCTTATCTTCTTATACTGCATGGTATCAACATGCGACGGACGCTATTATCAAGAAATAAAAGCGGATGCTTCTCTATCACAAAGATTCTATCCCAGCCAGTAGTCTTGCAGTCCCGCTGAAACAACGAACATTCATCCGCCCTTCCTGAAAGGAAATCCATGCGGTGGTGCCTCCGCGTGTTTTTCCAACGGTGTCGATGACTAAATTAAGACCCCATGTGAACACCCCTGGTGGCGTAGTGGCTACAGCGTCACCCGAGTCAGACATTGGCTCCGAAATAGTAACTCGCCATCCAAAGATATCTGTAAAGAGAAAATACTTGTCTTCAAGCGCTGCTCTCGGCTCCCAAAAGAAGAAGAGATCGATGTTTTCAACCGATATCGTGTTCGGTCAAGAAGCTCATGCTCCCTATATAGAGGGTCTGTCCGAATATGGAACAAATGATAATCTTTTTCTCCCTGATACCTTCGCCGATGAAAATACAGCGACCAATCTTCAAGCAGCCCTCGAAGCTTCCAAACGGTTAGCCCGTGAGCAAGCGGCACTTGCTGCTCTTGCGGCGTCAGGAATATCCTGTTCACATTCTTTACATATCCTAGAGCGAAAATGATATCGTGCCTTTTTTAACACTTTATTTTCTCAATAGGCATCCCTGCTGAGCAGATTCTCCTAGCGTCGATAAAGTCGTACCAGGAGGAAGAAAGGCTTCGAGCTTCTATGGGTCTCAGCATGACATTGTTTTATACGTTTTAGAATATATAACTCATTTCGTCCATGTCTTGACTCCTTTCCTTGAATCTTTTATAGGAACTTTCACGGGTAGCACTGATTCGAGCGGAGCACGATCCTTGGGTGTTCGTACTGAGGATGTTCCTCCTTCAACAACCACTGCGGAATCTTTGAAGCCGCCGATTGTTGCTCAGGCCTCCTTCGCATCACCACGAGAGGCGTTGTTGAAGCAATCGATGGTGGATGTTGCAGCAACGTCTGACACTGGCTCCGATTCGGATGAGGACCTCCTTTTATCGATTGTCCTTAAAAGATCTGTGTGGACTGCTCAAGCGGAAGAGAAGTGTCGAAAATATGCGGAAAGGGAGCATCGTGCCACCTTGGCCGCAGGTGCTGGCTCAAGCGAGATGCGAACTTCTAATGCTCCAATAGAAGATATCCCTTCTGCTTTATTGAGGCTCATAGGAAAATTGCATGAGCTACTCGAGAGGAGGCGGAGCTCCTTGTTCAGGGGAAAGCAGAATATGATGCCTTGGTTACACCTAACAGGATTTACTTATTTCTGGGTTTCTTCATATAACAGTTTATTCGAACTTTAACACCCCTTTTTGTATAATGACATCCGATATAGTAGGGACCAACTTTGGTGTTGGAGCTGCAAATGAGGCAGCGGCATCTGGAGATTCTAGAACAGAGGATCACAACCCCGAGTCTAATGTTGCTCCAATCGCCACTCTTCTCCCAGTGGATCTCAGACATCTGCGGGTGATGCCAGCATGACGACGGCTTTTGTTGACTTAGGAGACGAGAGTGTGGATCTTGAATCTGTCTCTTCCATGGCAATGGAGACCGAAGAAACTGTTGTGGCTAGTAACACTCTGGATACAGTCGCGGTATCTGCTTTGCCAACTCTTATGGGATCCATGGGTACATTGCGTGGTATCATTCTTACATTCATTTTTATTTCCGTTAGACATATTTGCTAACTTTTTCTTCATTTCTGGTGTAGGTATGACATCTATTATACTGGTCGCGACATCCATGGATCCTGAAGATTTATAGGTTAAGAAACCCCCATTGGTCGGCATCATAACCGTCGTTGCTCCACCTATTTCCAACGCGTTTCCACGAATCTTTCTGAGCTTAGCGATGGAAGGTAATTTTTCTTCGTTTTCATCACTTCTTCGTTTCCGTATCAACCGTACTCCTTATGTTAATTTCCTGGCGTGTACTTTTGCAATCCTGCAGAAATACTCTTCAACCAATTATATCAAGCGTTAATCATACATTTTGCATTCCAACTAGGACCTGCTCCTCGTTCTAGCGTTGGTCAGTATATCTCTCGCTTCTTACTCCAACTTTCTACAAGTAACCATCTCATGATGAGGATTTTTCTTATACTGATTGCAGTCTTACAGCTTGAAGAAGAAGATGAAGAAATGGCTGAACCCTTTATGCTTCCAGATTTACCGCTTCTGGCTATTGGTAGGTCGAATCTTATGCATCTTCCTTTATTTTAAACAGGGATCTGACCCATCTTTATGTATGCCCTGTTTTGTAACAGCTCCGTTGGCTTTAGTTTCTTTCGAATCTCGTATATCTATGCCCATGGGTCCTTTCGCTAGACGCCAATCTTCTAAGGGTGTGGAAAACGGTAGGCACATGCTGAGCGAGATTATCGAAGACCTTGATATTGAAGCCCTCACCTTTGCTAATGACTTTGCAGACGAAGTCAACCCTACGCTAGCTACCCTTGTGACCTTTCATAATGAAGACTCCGTCCGTGTTTGGGTTGGCTACTGTAGACATATTGAAGCTTGTCTCCATGAGATTGAGCATAAACGTCATTCTCCTGAGGCTTTATCTTTAAGGGCCTAATTGGATGCACGAATTGAACAAGGCGCTACCCTCGTTCAATATTACGGGCAGAAGCTGGCCAGGTAGCAAGAGAATATGAGATGGCTTCCAGAGAATCAGGACAATTACGAGCTCAGATAGAGCTAACGTCGTGCGGGTCCAAGCCATTTTCCAGAATCTTCAGCGCTGCATATTAAGAGGGATGGCGTTGAAAAGGGATCTTGATTTTATGGAGTAAGGAATGCGAGGCCATGAGGTTGCCAAGCAGGAGCTTTCTGAGAAGCTAAATTCATATCTGCAACAACAAACCCAAACCGAAGCACTGCTGACTGCACTAGTGGAGCGTGAAAATGGACTCCGGCAAGAGAATGAGCACATCACCTTCTTGCTGAATACCCTACACTCTTAGTAGTTACATTGTACCCCCTATTTCTTTATAGATTGTATCTTCTAACCATTTTGATTTGTGAATAAAAGATATTTTATTTTCATATTTACACCTCTATGTCTCTTGATTGTCGTGATCTGGCGTAGATTAGTTTATTTACTTATTTTGCAGTGTTTAGTTTACCTTTCCTTTAGGTTTATAGGTAAACGCATCCTAACATTAAATATAGATAACCCATTTTCTATGCTAGGGGTCCATTAGGTTTGTGGTACTGGATTGAGTCTATCATACCGTCGCGTTGGTTGATATGTTCTCGATGCACAATCCCTTGAATTGTGGCTCGAGCAGCCACGCGATTGTCGTGTCTCTGATCCCATATAAGGCTAGACAAGACGTCTTCAAGTAATTTTCTTAGGTTGGAATATCCATATTACCATCGGAAGATCAAGCGTTAAGTATTTCCATGGCGCTTTACTTGAGGTTAGGCCCAATTTGAATCCCCGATGCGTCATAACCACACCCTTCTGGGATGGGATGACATCCAATAGTTTTTAGGCTTGCCATCAAGACCCGAAGCTAGGCATATGTCGTCATTCCGCTTTCGCTTTGGTGTCACGCTGATTCTTTGCTGAAATAGGGTAGACATCTGAATGACCTCTATGTTGTACGTATCGCCATCGAGATCTAGAGCAAAGAATATGCTATTGCTCCGATTTTATTTGACAGTTGCGCCCATGCCCTGTTGGAATGAGGAGGAACGTCGATATAATCTCTAGGCTATAGATGTACCGTCATGACTTGGTTCTTCTTTTGACGAAGCATGGTGGGAAATATGGTTCCCTTTCTTTCATTTATACCCATGGTTTATATACAAGAGTCAATGTGGACCGACCTGCAGGGCAGAAAATTTTTATTTTGAAATAATTTTTTATATTTCTGCGATGCTCTATCTTTTCAGCTTTTTTTATTACGAAAGTCGTGATTGTCCAATCATTTTGGCTATTTTATTCATGGTGCACAATCATTTTGGCTATTTTTTTTTATTTTACTCGCTGCTTTTTATTGTGAGTTGCCCTATCATTTCGGCTAATTTTCTTTTTCACACTCAATAATTTTGTTATAAGTCGAATACTTGGTATAATGATACCTTATTTGCAATCAGTATTGCTATGACAAGAATATTGCTAGGAACACCTCATCATATGCCATTGCCAATTTCGGCCAATGGTAGCTTAGGTAACATGTTTAGATCCCTGCTAGCTAAGGTTTTTTCGACTTTACGAGCAGTAAGGGTCTCATAAAGGTATTTCACCCTACGAGTCGAGAGGATTTGGCAGGTGTAGTTTCTCCTTAAGGGTCATGAGGACGCTTAAGTGGTATTCTCTCTTGTAAGTCTCAAGGATCTTACAAGAGTATTTTCTCCTTGCAAGTCGTGGGGAATCGCAGGTGACATTCACAATGAGCAAATATTCCTCGTTTTTTGTGGGACTTGATTAAGAATATATTTATTTACGCATGTAGATTGTATACAAGAGTCGATATTGGACCACTTGTAGGGCATAAATTTGTGGGGTTATGATGGCTTAAGAACAGGTTTAGATCCCTGTAACTTAAGACTTTTGAATTCCATAAGCCTTGAGGGTCTTACAGAGGGTATATTCTCCTTACAAGTCATGAGGATCTCGTAAGTGTATTTTCTCTTTAGGAATCATATAGATTCCTAAGTGTGTTGCTCCTTCGTGAGTCGTAGGGATCTCGCGCAAGCGTTTTCTCACAAAGTTGAGAGGACTTCACAAGTGTATCTTTCTTTTCTTTTAACGAGTTCGCACCCTTTCGGATTTTCACTCGCCGATAGTCCTGCTGTTTTTACTCACGGTGCCCTTTCGGGTTCCTATCCATGCCCATTTCGCTTGTGGACATACCTTTTTATTTTACATCACTTGAGTAGACAGGCGACCCGTAAGGTAACATACTATCAGCTGTAGTTCATTGCATTTTTCGAAAGACCGTATCATATAGGGCCTGGGAGAGATATGAGTCGTTTTAAGCCTGTGGATTGTTTACGGCTGGTATATGGCCCATACCATAGGGTAACATGTTAGTTTAAGGATATCGCGGTCCGATATTAGTTTAGGGACGTTTCGGTCCATCATTAGTTTAGGGACGTTTCAGTTTATGGGAACATAGTATGAGGTCATATTATTTATGCCCGTGGATTGTATACGGTGGTTGATATGACCTATACTGTAGGGCAGCATGCTAGTTTAAGGACATCACGGTCCACCATTAGTTTAGAGACATTTTGGTCCGATACAAGTTTAAGGACGTAGTAGTCCGTTACTAGTTTAGGGACATTTCGGTCCGATAGAGACATGGAGAACACGGATCATTTGTGCAAGTGGATTGTGTATGATTGGTCATATAACTTATACCGTAGGGCAGTATACGAGTTTAGGGACATCGCGGTACACCATTAGTTTAGAGACATTTCGGTCTGATTTCAGTTTAAGGACTTAGCGGTCCATTACTAGTTTAAGGACGTTTCGGTCCTATAGAGACATAAAGAACACGAACTGTTTGTGCCCGTTGATTGTGTATGGCTGGTCATATGACCCATACCGTAGGACATCATGTTAGTTTAAGGACATCGCGGTCCATCATCCCTAATGGGTGCATATCATCTGGTACCAATTTCAGAGTTTTGACTCAGGAAGATAGCGAGCGGACACAAGCATCTTCATATATCATTGACCTAAGTCGTGACTCTTCAGGCGTAGTACTTTTCAAGAAATTGATCGTTTATTGGCCGGAATAGCCTTTTGCCATGCATATCCATGAGCAGGTAAGCCCCACCTTGGTAAACGTTATCTATGATGTACGTCCCTTTATAGTTTGGCTCGAATTTCCCCCGTTTTGCATGATTGGGAATCATAGGTATTTTGACAACCAGCAAAAGTTCTCCTTGGCGAAATGTTCTCGGCCGGGTTAGACTTTCATATGACCGTATCATCCTTTCCTTATAAGCCTCCATATGTTGTTGAGCTTTAAGGTGGGTTTCGTAGAGAACATTGAGTTCCTCAAACTTAAGATGAGCATTTTCTTCATCCGTTAGCTCGTATTGAACTTTCACTCGAAATGAGGGGAGTTCTATCTCCAATGGGAGTATTACTTCGCGCCATACACCAATGCATATGGTGTTGTATGTGCGGCCGTCTTGAACATCGTTCGGTACGACCAAAGAGTTTCATGCAGCCTCTCGTGCTAATCCTTCTTGTTCCTTGACACTGTCTTCTTTATAATTTGGGTCAAGATCTTGTGAATGCTTCAGCTAGACCATTAGTCTGAGAATTATAGACTGAAGAGTATCTCTAGTCTATCTTATATTGCTGTGCGAAGTGACTTTTTTGGTGGCTTCTATAGTCTAGTCCATAATCCGAGATTATCCATCGCAAATTTCCGAACCGATAAATGACATGAGTTTTGAAAAAATGGAGGAAATTCTCCATCTTCGACTCCCTTAGCGGTACTACTTCGCCCACTTAGAAAAGTAATCAGTTGTTGCTGATATAAACCGATGTTCTCTGAATGACGCCGGTTCGATAGGGCCGATTATATATGTTCCCCACATCTCAAACGGCCATCTAGCTACTGTCGGATGCAGCGGATTTGGATGTTGATGTATGAAGTCCCCGTGTATTTAGCACGAGTGACACTGCTTCGTATATTCAAGGCAATCCTGAATCATCGTGGGCCAGTAATAGCCCATCTTTTTATCTTCTGCTTCATTTTTGGTCCTGCTTGATGAGAGCCGTAAAGTCTGTCGTGTACTTCTTGGATGACTTTCCTTACTTCCTTCGGCCCTAGACATCTTAACCATATGAAGTCGAATAATCTCTTGTATAGAGTATCATTGAAGAAGGCGAATGACAGCTCATTTCATGAGCTGATGTCTAGATGACGCATCTTCTGGTGTGCTTTGGGACTTGAAGTAGCTTATGAAGCTTCTCTCCAGTCCTCGACCTCTTCTTCGTTCTCTATTTAGAGAACTTCTTGTTCGTTCATTTCTTTTTCTTCGAATAGTTCTATTAGGGCTTCCGAAGGTATATCTGCTAGTGCCAGGATCCTGCGGTTTTGGACAATGATCTTTACATCATCGAGGTCTTCATCAGCCAATTCCTTAGCCAACTTAGCTAACACGTCCACCTTACTATTTTTTGCTTGCGGTATGCTATCTAAGGTATAGGAAGGGATTTGGGTCAGCGGCTGCTGCACTCTTTCGTCATACATTATTAGTTCTGGCTTACATGTCTTGTAATCACCATTTACATGACTGACAATCAGCTGAGAATCTCCAAAGGAGGTCCTTGATTCCCATATCGATAGCAATATCAAGACCGGCTATCAAAACCTCATATTCCGCCTCATTATTAGTCCTGGGTTCTGTCAAGGGGATGGCGTAACGCAAAATTTCTCCTTATGGAGTCAGGAAAATAAGACCCACCCCGGTTTTGATTATAGGGGTGTTCTTCTTTCGCCACTTCATGGAAGATGCTCCATCGAAGTAGAACTCTCATTGAGACTCATTTTCTTCTTTCTCCTCTTTGACTGCGTCGAACGTGTGTTCATCTGGCAGCTCGCAATTTAGGAGAGAATCAGCTTGTTTTGGATGTTCCGCAAGGAAGTCGGCGATATCTTTTCCTTTCACCGCTTTGAGGGGTCGATATATTATCGAGAATTCCATCAGCAGTAGGGTCCAATTGGTAAGCCTTCCCATTATTATGGACTTTGAAATCATATACTTAAGAGGATCCACCTTTGATATGACATGGATCTTATGCGCCAAGACGTAGAGTCTGAGCTTCGTTATTGCGAAGATCAGCGCGAGGCTGTGCTTTTCGATGAGGGAATAGTTGCTTTCTGCCCCGAGGAGAACTCGGCTTAGATAATAAAGAGCTCTCTCCTTTTGTTGATCATTGACTTGCGCCCATAGCGCATCTAGAGAACCTTCAAGCGTCGTTGTATATAAGATAGGGGGCTTTCCCTTAACCGAAGCGGCTAATACCAGCGGATTTTGCATATATTATTTGATTTCGTCCAATGCATTTTGGAATTTATGATCATTGACGAACGAGGTCCCCTTCTTCATCAGATGACTATAGGGAAAACATTTTCTAGAGAGGTTGGCTATAAACCGCTGGATATACGCGAGCTTTCCTTGGAGAGATCGCAGTTGTTCGAGGGTTCTTAGTGAGGGCATTTCCATAATCGCCTTGATGTTTGAAAGATCAATTTCAATATCTCGGTGACGGATGATGAAGCCTAGGAATTTTCCTGAGGAGACTCAAAACGCGCACTTTAGAGGGTTCATATACATATTATACTTCCAAAGATGTTCGAACAAGATCTTTATATTTTCCCAGTGCTCTTCATGAGATTTGATCTTGACCACAAGGTCGTCGATATAGCATTCGACTATCTTGTGTATGAAGTCATCGAATATCTTCGTCATGGCCCTTTGGTAGGTAACTCTAGCGTTCTTTAAACCGAAGGGCATCACCTTGTAGCAGAATATGCCCAACGGAGTCTAGAAGGAGGTATGCTTCTGGTCTTCAGGATCCAACTTTATTTGGTTATATCCTAAAGATCCATCCATAAAGGAGAAGACTCCATGGGTGGACGTGTTATCGATCATTAGCTCGGTAACAGGCATTGGGAAGTCATCTTTCGGGCATACTTTGTTGAGGTCCCGAAAGTCCACGCAAATGCGAACTGTCTCATTTTTCTTCATCAGTGGAACGATATTAGCTATCCAGTCGGGATATTGAACTTCTTGTATGAATCCGGAGTTGATTAATTTCTTGAATTTGGCATTGACACTCATCTCAAGTTCAAGCCGCATCCTTCTTAGTAGCAACTTGACTGGTTTCATCTCTAGTGATATGGCCAGCATGTGTACTGTCACCTCTGGATCTAAACCCAGCATTTCTGAGTAGTTCCAAGTGAAGAAGTCTTTTTCCTGCATAAGCACATCTTTTAATGTGGCTACCTGTTTTTCGGACAGCAGCTCACTGACAAACGTCGGCCTCGGGTCATCCTCCATTCCTATGTTAATTTTTCTTTGGTTGTCTACCGTGGTATGTATCTTATCCTCCAGCTTTTTTGGTGCCAGTGGAAATTCTGAGATCTCCTTGTCATCGTCTTCGCTTGTGAAGCATCTGAAAAGGTCAATCATATTCTCGTCCCCTCCCTCTCTTGAGAGTGTTATCATATGATAGGTACGAATCCGCTTCTATTTTCGCGGTCGAGTCAGTCCCATCATGATGGTATAGGTCTTCTGTAGCTCATGCTTTTGTGGCGGGCTTATCCTCCAGCTATCACATAACATAAACCTATCCTGTTGATATTGGTCATCCACCCAATTCTTGAACGTGAAACAATCTTCAAGGGGGTGACCAATTGCATAGTGATAGGAGCAATAATCTGGATGATGGACTTTATTTAAACGTCCGGGGTGCCGAAACTACGGAAGCGTCATCATTTGGTGCTTCATGACAAGGTAGAAGATCTTTCCTGTCTTGTCTCGAGGAAATGAATATTTCCGACCCATCTTCCTTATGAAGGATGGGTTAAGAGCGACTTTTCTCACTTAGATGGCGTCCTGGACTTGGTTTGTTGTCCTTAAACGTTGCTCGTGATTGCTGCCTTATTCTCGTCTCCGCTTCAGGATTTTCCTTTTTCACGGGAGTACACAATGAGCTATGGATGGAGAATATCATGATCTACTTCTTCCACTGATACCTGACTGAGATGCTGCGTCTTAGCCTTTTCATATATGGTCATTTCGCGATTGTGGTTGTCTCGGTTGGCTTGACAAGATTTTTTTATTATCTTGTCAATTTACTCTTCGAGTGACGAACTTAAGAGAATTTTCTCTTATTCGGCAACATGGCTGCTTGGAGAAACATTTTCTTCTTTATTCGAGCTGGTTATGGCGTGGCAGCTGTAAATTTTCTTACACTTCTTGAACTGAACATATCCCAGCCCAGTTGTTTCCATTTTCCCGTTTGGCTTCTTTTGTTGAGTCTGGAGAATATCCCAATTTTTTTTTATAGAATTGAGCATGTCGAACAGTTTGTTCGAGAGACATGCCTTGGCGTTTTAACAGTTCGTTTAATCCTTCCGCATAATATCTTGGCATACGGATGGACTAGAACTTCTCAAGAGTGGGGTTGGCACCATATCAGACATCTTTTTCCACCTTAGTCTCCTTACATTTATAGAAGATAATCGCCTTTTCACCTCTTCGTCCTGGAGGCACGATCAAAGTTTCCAGTTCCTGCATGCTGTATTATTGAGCACGTCAAGTTCCCTGTAGTGTCAAGGCAGAGTCATCATAATATGTAGACTCTAATCCACTTTGGCAAGAATTTTTGTTGATGGGCTGTCACGCCCCGCTTCCCAGTGTACGGGCAGAGGACGCGACTGGCCGCTACGTATTTACTCAGAAGTAAATACGCTAAGTGTAACTAAGCAATATAAAAGAAATATACACAAGAGACAAATGTAATGAACATCAACTTTATTTATTAACATTCTTTTACAGTACATGAAAAAGTAAATACATGGAATGAAAAGCAATGCCTAAACAGTGGCATAACAGAAATGAAAAATACTGGAATGATATGTACAAATATCTAGAGCCTGGGATCGAAGGCTAGCTGGTCCAAGTCCTTGCTGGTGGGCTTGATCTCCTGAAGATCCGAATCACCTGATAACATTCCAAAGAAGAAAGAAAGGGAATGTCGTCAGTGAACATATCGCTCAGTAAGTCCCAAAGATAAAGAAGAAGTACAATAGATAGAGAAAGTGTAGTTTTTTAAGTTGTATTATATTGTTAACGCTTTTATTTGTAGCTTGGTATAGAAGGATGCCAGTGTATACGAGAGGAGTCTCAGTAGACCAGAGACTAAGGTGAACGGAATGTACAAGGAACCGTTTATGCCACGGTACAACAGCAATGGAATACAGGTTAGGTGTCTTAATGGTTGAAGTCACGTGCCACTTCTAACACCTTCAATCTACCCCTTAAACCCCACGATGTCTTAATTATATTGTTTGTATTGTATTGTAAATTGTATTGTCTTGTATTATAGATTGTATAGATGGATGACTTACCGAAACCATGATATCAGTAAACAAATCTAACTGGAGAATCATGTAGATGGAGGTATATCCATGGTTCGATCCGGTCAATATAGATTGAATAGATTGAACAGATAGAATATATGGATTCAAATTGAATTGTTATATATACTTGAATCTCATTCAAGTCAGATTGATTATATCGAGACTCAGTCTGAGTCAGACAATTAGAAAAGAAATTGAATCCTGAATTAGGTTTTGGTGTTATCGGTAACCGTTGCACATGGACGGCAGGATTTGTGTCTTTTTTAAAGACGATTGCCGTGTTGATAACACTGTTCGTTAAATTGTCTACCTTAAATAGGCAAGCACCCATATCTCCGGCTTCCTGAGGCTCAAGAGACTGGTCCCGCTTAAACCTATATTTACTAGAGTCCTTATTGTAATTTTTAAAACTTGAGGGGTTTTATATAAAAATAATTTTGTATAATTTTCAAATTACACCTCAAGTATTTAATTATCGTCTTTAGAGTTTTCATAGATGTAGATTTTATATATGTGACATTTCTAGTGAGTAAAACCTAATTTCATAATATATGGTATTTAATTGTAAAGTATTGAACTTGTATGGAATTACATGGTATTTTCATGTAAAGTGATTCTTTTGTTATTTAGAAAAGTTGGAATGTTTATACTTTGATGATACATATATATATTTATAAAATAATTTAATTTATTATTTTTCAAGAAATCTTATTTTTCTTAAGATATTTTTATTTTTAAATCGTTTGAGGCTGTATGCTCCTTGCGGAGATTTAAATCTCTCGCTACTAAGTCCAAGGATGTGCGATAATCCGCACCATCCCGAGCGGGTTCCCCAAAATGGGTTCTAGCGGCGCTTTGCAAAGATTTGTTTAAAATACATAATCTTGTAGAAAAAGATTTTTATAAGTTAAAGGTATTTAATTGTAAATCCGTACTCCCGTATTCTATATTCCCAAAACACATCGTGCTATGATAGAGATGTGTGTTGTGAGGAGGTAGGTCATTACCTCGTGAACTATCTAAAAGTATAGCAAGGAATTAGAATGATTTATGTCAAAACTAAACTATATGGTATTTTTCTGAAAAAAAAGTGCGATAAAAATTACAATATGAATTATTTTGCTATGAAACTTGTTCAATATGTTTTGTTAATGTTTAATGGTCATGATGTGCAAGTTTGGTATTGTTGTATTTAAGAAAATTGAAACTTTTTATAGAAAACCGAATCAGAAGTCGGATTAACTCCGCTTCCATCGGGTTTTAGAAATACAAGTTTTCAGAATAGAAAAGAGAAGAGGGGGAGGGACTTACTGGATTTTAGGTTAAAGAAGTGGAAGATGGAGTAATAGGAGGTGCCGATGGGTCGTTTCGTCACTGGGAGCTCCTAGGATCGTCGTCGGAAATTCGTCGGAGCTTCGCCCTTCGCTAACTCCACTTGTACACTATTGAACTTAGAATTTTCTTGAGAGTTTTTATATAGAATTCAGGGTGAGTAGGTGGAAAAGAGTGTGGGTATTTATAGGAGAATTTTAGGGTTAGGGTTTGATAAAAAATTGCATTTAAATTGCATTAAAATAGAGATTAAAGGGATTTTATGGTCTCTGTAATTATGCAGGGTTTTTAAACTATTCAAGGGTTATGGGGAGACAAAACGACACAAGAGTCAAGAAGAAAATCGGCGATCCAACTCGATCGGACCGGGGCCACCGGCCGAGTCGGCTTCGCCGCCGACCCGAGTCGGCCGGGTCAGGCCGGGTCTCGACGCCACCTGTTCATCATAGCTTGGTCTACCCCCTAGACTCGTTTGTTTTTAGTGTGACCTTTGGGTTTACGAGTTATGCACATGTAGACTCTTGGGCTTCTAAAAAGATTAAAAGAAATCAATATAAAAATAATGTGGCTGATGGGATTTGAACTCTGGTGCTTTGGTTCAGCAGTGCAAGGTTTTACCAATGAGCTACAAGCTCCTTCTAGCTGTTCAAAAGCAAATTAATACTTATAGTACTCATAGGAAATGTAAATACCCCAAGTATACATTAACTTTAAATCAATTTTATGTACACAAGAATTGGAGTTGTTACATGGGCGATTAGAGAACACCGCGTTTGTCTCATCTTCAGAGTCGCTGCCAAAGACCAGGATAGGGTCGATGGTCCGGGCTTATTGTTCTCCCTCTGAGGCTGTCTCAAGTAGACTGTTTGTTAGTCTTCTTCCTTATCGCTTCTGAAGACCAGGATGGTGGCCATGGATTTTTGCTTATTTTCCGGCCTGTGGCATCTTTCGGTATCCTCAAAGTCCGGCTGAAAGTATCTTCAAACTTTCGCACCTCGTTCACCGAGAAAGGATTGTGTTCTTCCGTAACGGTGTACTTCGAGCCATCTTTGAAATACTTCATACACTGACGTTGTGTAGAAGGGATGACGTTGTACTCATGTAGCCAAAACCTACCGAGTAAAGCGTTTTAACAGGTCTTAGCGTCAATGACATGGAATTCGATGTCGGTGACGAGCAGCCCGAAGTGAAGCATCAATATTACGGACCCAAGCGTCTGTGACGACTGCGAGTCGAACCCCAAGATGGTAATTTTGTCTCGAGCAAGATGCTGGATATTCATACATATTTCCTTCAACACTCTTATATTGAGAAGATTGACGGAGGATCCGCTGTCGACAAGCATTTTCTCTATCTTGACGTCGTGGCAGTACCCAGTGACATATAGTGGTCGATTATGCTCACATGTACCGAGGAGTAGATCTTCATCGCTGAATACGATGTCAGCCATGTGGACCTCCATCGTTTCATTTTTCTTCTTCTCTTCTATGAGGAAGGCTTGAAACTGGTCAGACTATTGCAAGGCTTTAATCAAGGAGTCTCGTGCCTCTTTGGACAAGAGCAGAGCATCCAGTATGCTCAGTTGTGAGGGTATCTTCCTCAAATGCATAAGGACATTACAATCCACCTTAGTTTTCTTAGGTCGGTCCTTTGCAGCGAGCTCCTTGGCCACCTCATCATTAAGGGCATCACTTCGAGCATTTTCCACTTCCCTTTATCCTTTTTATTCAAACCTTTATTTGCGGGTCCGAGGTTCATTTCAGGCAGATTGTGGTTAAGCAACTGGATGTTCTCGCAATCCTTTTCCACTTCTTCTTTTTCCAAGGCAGAGCTTTCAAAGAGAGAGTTGAGGGGCATTTCACCCATAGAATCGCTCCCGAACATGAGAATCTAAGGTTTTTCCCCTTCTAAACTGGTATCAACCATATGACAGCAACCAGTTGCTTCTTTGTGCACTTCTGTCTCGCCGTTCACAGCTTGACGAGCGCGAGTTCCACACTCTCCTTCTTGAAGTTTTTTCTGTTGACAACATACTCTTGCCACTACTTCTTGAAGCGTTGCATTCCTCGATGGGATGAACAATTCTTTGGTGGAACGAGTAGTATTTCGGGTGTCCCTATCCACCATGAAAATATGGGACCCCAGATGTGTACATCATGAGAGGTGGTAGCTTCATCCCTATTGATAGAGCCTTAGAAAACATCTTCTCAGTTGTAGTCCTGCTCTTATTTATTGCAGGCATGCCTTGGTTTGGTCGGAAAGCTTTATGACTCGTCTTTGCCGCAACTTCTTCGTTCAGACGCCGATGTTTACCTTTTCATATATGGTCGTCTCGCGTTCCAGATCATCTTTGCACTTTTGTAAGGCTTCTTTCAGCAGCCTTTCAATCGGGTCTTCTTCTGGCGGTTTTGGGATTTTTGCTGCCGATTCTGCCCCTAGTTCATCCATGTCGCTGTCTGACGCCGACGGAGCTTCTTCATCATATAATGAATGGGACATGTGGTAACTTGCTACACGTTCTTCCATTTTCTCTGATGATTCAATTTCCTCATCATCGTCACTGTCCTCATCCTCAAGAATATGCTTGAAGAATTTTTCGAGTGTGACTGGCGTTTGGGCTTTCTAATTGTATTCTTTCAGTGCGTTAATATATTTTTGGAGGTATGTGTACACTTTGACGTATTCAGCGGGCTGCACAGGCTTCTTTGTTTTCTTCTTTTTCTTAGAAGTCTTCGAAGGCTTGATTTGGGGACTTTTCCTTTTGTCAACAATTTTTGACGTGGAACACGATTTCAGCATCCCTTCTATGATCTCGGTTCAAGTGAGCTTTTCCATTTGATCACTGGACATACTTGTAATTCTTTCAGCATTCTTTTGGTTTTTGCCGAAAGAAATACTTCCCATGAAGCTTCTTCCACGAGTGAGCGGATGCCCCCAGTATATCCACCTTCTTGGGAGGGTGCTTTTGGGGCGGATCTATCCGCCAATTATCTAATAATGCGAATTTCTCCAGATGATACTGGTCCTCGATCCAGTTTTTGAAGACGTAGCAGTCCTCAATTGGGAGGTTGACTACCCGGTGATAGGGGCAGTAGCTCAGGTTGTTGACATCACCAGCTTGTGCAGGTCGCCGCGACTCTTGTCACGCCGGAAACGGTAATGTGGTAAGCCCGCAACGTATTTACTATGAAATAAATACATTAAACGTAATTAAGCAATATAACAATGAACAAGAATGATAAGAGTAATAAAATGAAACAGCGACTTTATTTACATTCAATTTTACATACAACTGTCTGAAATAAAAGATACAATAAATAAAGCAATGCCTAAACAATGGCATACAGAAAGTAAGTGCAAGCTGGAAGTAGCTAGTAATCTGGCTATGCAGCAAGCTGGTCCAAGTCCTCATAGCGGCTCTATCTCCTCAGAGTCCGGTCCTCCTGACGAACATCCCAAAGAAATAAATAGAAAAGAATATCATCAGTGAACTACCGCTCGGTAAGTCCTAAAAGAAGAAAGAGAAGATAGTATGTAATGTGAAATGAATAGGTATAAGATAGTTATTCTAACGTGATTATTTGTAGTTTGATAAGGATGGTATTCATGTATACGACAGGAGTCCATTTTACCCCATGGACTATGGTAACATGTAGTACAAGGCCCCGGCATAACCCATGGGACAATGGCACGTGAATTCATGTATGTGTCTTTTAAGTGATCTCTCATGCCACGATATACGTTCCGTACCAATCTATCCCTTTATTCCCGTGTGTTGTATTATACAGATTAAGATTATAAGTCTTGGCCGAATCCATAGATATAAAATGTTCAGGTTCATATTCAGGATGTAATCATGTGTTCAAGTAGTCATGTCAAGTTCATGTCACATTATAACCATGGTTCGGTCAAGTCAAGTCAAGTATACAAGTTTGAGTTTGATATTTGAATTCGAGTGTTCATGTTCATGATCAAGTATTCAAGTTCAAGTTTGATTTTTTTGGATTCTGCTTTGAGTCATGTTGGAGTTAGAATCATATGAAAGGATTTTGTTCTTGTAATATCTTAAGTTCGGGAGTAATAGGCAACTGCTGCACATGAACGGCAGGATTTGTGTTTTTTTCTAAGATAATTGTCATTGATAACTCCATTAAGTTGTTTAACCTGAATAAGCAAACACTCACTTTCTCCGACTCTCTGGGCTCAAGAGAATTGATCATGCTTAAACCTATATTAACTAGAGTCCTTAAAATATTGTTTTGTATATCTCGAGAGCGTTTTATGAAAAATATTTTAGTATAGTTTAAAAATAAACCTCGATGGTGATTTATAACATTTAGGGTTTTCATGAGCATGTGTTTTAATTATTGGGTATTTTAATGATAAAAACTTAGCTTTTTAAAGTTTATGGTATTTTATTGAAAACTCCCCTTTTTGGTAACTTGATGATATTTTTAAAAAAATTTAATCTTTCATTTTAGAAAAAATATTTTTATAATATATTGAAAATATGGATTTATAATTTTTATATAATTTTAAAAATTAGTTTTATTTAGAAAAGTCGAATTTCTTAAAAAAAACGTATTTTATTTTCTTTCGAGATCGAATACTCCGTGAGGAGTTTTGCATTTCGCTCTACTATTCCAAGGATGTGCGATAATCCACACCATCCATTAGCGGGTCCTCTAACGAGAGTTGTAGAGACATATTTGCCAAGAATTACAAAATACCACTTTAAAAGAAACCCGGTTTTTAAAAGATGTGGTATTTTATTGTAAAGTTATTCTTTAAACCAACTATACATATATATATATATATATATATATATATATATATATATATATATATATATCATGCTATGAAACCAAGGTGTGCATATGGGGTAGGTCGTTATCCCGTGAAGTTTTCCTAAAAGTATTGTTTTAACAATATCGAAAAGAAGTGATAATAAAGTTCAAGTTATTTTAATGAAAAGGTTCATTATTTGCGTATTGAACATGAAATTTTGGTTACATTAAAAGACAATATATGTGAGTTTTATTTTAAAAATATATTAGGGTGATTATGTGACATTTAGACCTATCAAGCATAATAAAATGTTTAGAAACGAATGTTGTTACGTGTTAACTCCACTTTTGTCGATGTCTTTTTTTTTAAAATACGTATTAAGATGAAAGAAAAGGAAAGAAGAGGGACTTAGGTTTGGTAATATCAAGAAAAGGGTAAGGAAGAAGGGAGGGGGCTTCGTGGTATCGCAGAAGCTCCGGAAACGGCTTCGATCTTCGACGGAAGGAGCTTGGTTGCTAACTTCACTTGACTCCACTTGCACTTAGAAACTTTTTAAGAGAATTTTTGCTAGAATTTCAGAATAGTGAAGAGCTAAGGCATAGGGTGGTATTTATAGTGAAGAATTAGGGTTTGGGAATTAAAATTTTGGATTAAAAAGTATTAAAAATGAGTTAATTGGTGAAATTAAGGGTCTCTGTTTGATTGCAGGGAAATCAAACGGTGCAGGGGATTTAAGGGAAGTCGAAGGGGTGTGTGTGCAAAGCATGGATGCAAATGGGGCTCATCTTACCATCGGCGCCGTCCCATTGATGGTTTTGGACGGTCGGATCTTGAGGTTTTGCCTCGAGATTCGTGTCACGTGGGTAATTGGGTGTGTATACTTCATTACACCTGTTTGATTTTTCTGAAACTTTTCATTTCTCCGTGTATTGCATGTGCAACTCTTGGGCTTCCAAAAATAAAAAAGAAAATCAGAAAAAAATAATTGTATCTGATGGGAATCGAACACACAGGCTACGTCATAGCAGTGTAGAGGCTTTACCAGTGAGCTACAAGCTGTTTCTTGCTTTTATTTAACAAAAGTAACTTTTAACTCTTATACAGGTTGGTATTCTCTTTTCTGTACAATAACAAGAAAATTCTGTACAGTGATTTCAGAGTCATTACATTTTACCATTCTTATAAAAATTTCGTCCTCGAAATTTACGATTACATAGGGACTAATTTTCAAATAGGTAAGGATATCGTGTACGCATATCCTCTTCTATTTCCCAAGTTGACTCTCATGGAGAATCCTTTCTCCACATCATTCGGACCAAGTTTACTTTCTTGTTCCGTAATTTCTTCACCTTTCGGTCCAGGATCTCAACTTGTTATTGCTCGCAGGTTAGGTCAGTTTGTACTGTGAGCTCTGAGTGATCAAGTATATGGCTAGGGTAGCTCACATATCTTCATAGATGGGATATGTAGAACACGTTGTGCACTCTTTCCAATGAGGATGGTAGTGCTAAACGGTATGCCACTTCTCCAACTCGTTCGTGTATATCGAATGGTCCTATGTATCTTGGACTGAGTTTACCCCTCTTGCCAAAACAGATCACTCCTCTGTTTGGAAAGATCTTCAGGAATACATGGTCTCCAGGTTGGAACTCCATATGTCGACCTTTGCATCTGCCCAATACTTATGTCGGTCTTGGGTTATGCACATCATTTCCCTGATCGTGCAAACTACATCCACAATTGCCACGATCATCTCTGGTCTAAGGAATTCACGATCTCCAACATCGTCCCAACTTAGCAGTGAACGACACTTTCGTCCGTAGAGTGCTGCGAATGGTGCTATCCCAATGCTTGCGTGATAGCTATTGTTATATGAAAAATCCACAAGGTGTAGGTGATCTTCCCACGAACCTCCGAAGTTTAACATACAGGCTCTTAGCATATCTTCTAGTATCTGAATTGTTCGCTCGGAATGTTCGTTCGTTTTTGGATGATTTGTCGTGCTGAAATTCAGACTCGTTCCCAGGCTAGCTTGCAGACTCTACCAAAATTGTGATCGGAATCTTGTATCACGATCGGAGACGATGCAAACAGGTACTCCATGTAATCTCACGATTTCCTGCATGAGTTTATGGGTATCAAATATGGTACATATTGAAGGTTTAAATCTTATTTTAGATTTATGTTTACCTCCATGTACTTCTTTGCTAACGTCTTGGTTGATTGGCCAACGCGAAATGGAATAAAGTCAGCCGACTTAGTGAGTCAATCCCCAAATTGCGTCGTTAGCCTTTGTTGGGGTCAAAATTTTCACCCCTAGTTGACCAAGTCAAAGTCAAGGTCAACCCCAAACCAAGTGGGCCCAAGCACAGATCAAGTGGGCTCATGCCCGAGTCGAGCCCGAACATGAAGCGGCCGGCCTCCCCCATGCTGAAATAAAAAATCATGTAATAAATAATTTTGATGTAATTTTTTTATAAATGAATGGGCATAAAGCCAAATTTTTGTAAAGCTCATTGTTTATGTGCAAAAAGAAATCGTACATGAGCCATGGGATGGGAAAATACCATTTTTGTAAAGCCCAAGGGGCTATATGTAAAGTATATAGCCTATAAAGGCAAAGATAATGAAAATATCTCCATAACTTTTTCTCTCTCCAAAAAATCCAGATCTGTGATTTTCTTCTTCCTCAAGATTCTAAAACCTTCTTTTTTCTTTTGAATTAAATCAAGAGTTTTGCTCTTCCTTTTGTAAAACAAAATAGTTTTTCACCACAAAACCCACAAAGGGGAACTCAAATCTGCCATCAGATCTCAGAAAGGAGAGATTTTTAAAGTCTCATACTTCTTGATCTTCAAGATCCGTCAAACAAAGGAAGAAGAAGGAGACCCATCTCCAGAAACCCCACTTTGGGGAAGAACCGGGGCTCAAGGGGAGAAGCCCTTCATCAGCTTCAAAACATACTAGGAGTTTAACTCCTTATATATATATATATACACACACAGAGAATAATAAATGCTCCTTTCTGGCAGTACAACTCTCATTGTAGGGACCAAGTCCCTTTTGCCGCTCGAATGCCCACGTGTTGACACTTGGGGCGCTAGCGCTCTTACGCTCAGAGCGCTAGCGCCCAAAGCGCTAGCGCCCGAGCGCCTACGTGCCGACACGTGATGCACTAGCGCTCAAAGCGCTAGCGTCCAAAGCGCTAGCGCCCGAGCGCCCACGTGCTGACACGTGGGGTGCTAGCGCTCTTACGCTCAGAGCGCTAGCGCCCGAGCGCCCACGTGCTGACACATGGTGCGCTAGCGCTCTTGCGCTCAGAGCGCTAACGCCCGAGCGCCCACGTGCTGACACGTGGTGCGCTAGCGCGCAAAGCGCGAGCGCCCAAAGCGCTGGCGCTTTTCCCACGCATCCTTTGGATGCCCTTTCCTTTTTTTTATTTTATATATATATGTATACACACACACATATATATATATGTAAAAACTCTGCGGGGCCCCCGATATATCTAAAACCCCTTCAAAACACAACACTGCACATTGAATTCGCATGACCTGTCTAACCCGTTAATCGAAGGTTCCCTCGCTCCAAAGGCGAGGGGTAATTAACGACAACTTAGTCCGCGGCTGCCGGAGATTCGGATCCTCACAATCAATAAACCCCAGCCTACCCTAGGCAGGGGGAATCTGTAGTACGCCTGACAAGCGCGCGCATATTCTCATCTCAATGGGGTGACGAAAAAGACCCTACAGATTCTGGCAAGCCCGGTGGGACCAATCTCTCCTCCCATATTTTGGATTAAGCTTTCATGCGAACTCAATTAATATGCATATCAATTGCCTGTACTAAAATCAAGTTTTTTGTGCAGGTTAACGTTCTCCAATTGCAATCTTCGGACGCAGCAAAGATGTCTCTAAGGATCAGCTCGGCTCTCAGCACGGCTCCCGTCTCCTACACGATGAAGATAGACTCCATGACGGTCCTTCCGGCCAGTCTCGGGAGACAATGGGAGGAGCCGCCGCTACCATTTGGCACTATCCTGTTTGTGTTAGCCAACGCCATCCCAGCTCCTCAAGCCCCGGTGGCAGACAAACCGGTCTCTAAAGGAAAAAGGCCAAATGTGGTGGTCTCGAAGGCGCCCCAACTCAAACGCAAGTCGGAGTTTGAACGACTCTCCTTGGCCCCAGCTGGAGGCAAGGACATCAACACCAACAAGGCAACAAGGCGTCTCGAGCAAGCTCCGGCGGTGCCCCTGACAACTGCTCGATCGGGTGTCTTCTCTAAGCTCCCCGCTAATCGACTCACGGTGGCTTACTAGGAAACAGATGCCCGCCAAGCCCTTAAAATTGAGAAGTTAAGGCAGAAAAGGCTCAGATATAGAGCCAACCAAAGGGCTAGGGCTCCTGCTAGGCTGAACCTCATGAGGTTCGAAGAATAGGGTTACCCCACCGAAGATGAGGAAATGGCTGGATATGTGGTCCACACTGTCTAGACTGTGGGCACACGCAGCAAGAGCAAGGACGGGGCCACCACATCTCAAATCCAATCTGGCTTGAATGTGGTTGCCGCTTCCCAAGAACAGCCGCCTCTGCGAGGTGATGAAAACCCTCTCGATGAGGATGATAGGCAGAAAGACCCTTCGGTTCATGAGGAGTCGGGCTCGGAAAGAGAAGATGGGCCAATCTTCCGTCCCAAGAACGCAGAGAAGCAACTTTTCCAAGAGCTCCGAAAACAGCTCAGAAGCAAAGACAAGGAGATGGCCAAGCTCTACTCAAAAATTGACGAATTGACAAACGCCGTCTTACAGCTCACGGCCCAACTTGCCTCTCAGCCGCCCGATCAAGCGCAGGGTTCTGCCCATGAACCGAGAAACGGTGTCCCAAGACAGCCGACGCCTATTCCCCTAAATCCAAAGGTGGGCGGACCGCATGAAAGTCAGTCGCATCCTATCTCGGGAAATGTCTTGGCTACCGATGACAGTAGCCCACTAACTCAAGATCAAATCATGGATTTGGTTGCCAACAAAGTCAAAACATTGATAGCCGAAGCCGAAGCGCAAAAAGATATCAGCAGCAGTGGGAGACCATATCCTGCTCAGTATGATCCGGTAGAATTTCTTAGTGGCTATGTCATCCCTAAATTTGGAAGATTCGATGGGATGGGAAATGCGAATCAGCACATCGCCCACTTTAAAGCCTCATGCGGGAATACTGGGGGCAATGATGCACTTCTCCTCCGCCGGTTCGTTAATAGCTTTGCCGATGTTGCTTTCGACTCGTACGCGAGCATACCGGATGGTTCCGTCACAAATTTCGTCCAAATGGAGTCCCTATTTCGGCAGGGGTTCATGAGCGTCAACGATAAGATCACCATTGCCGAGCTTGTAAGGACCAAGCCAAAGAACAACGAAAGCAGCACGAATTTTATAACCCGATGGCGCAATCTCTCCGTCAAATGTGAACTGCCGATAGAGCATGACCAATCTGTCAGTCTCCTTGTCGGAAATCTCAACAATTGGATGGCCCTGTTTCTTTGCACCGCGGGTCTCAAAACATTCCAAGAGCTGACCAGGAAAGTTCAGATGCAGGAGCGCTTAAAGTAGGAGTTCTCCTCGGATTCCCAAAATAGCAATAGGTCGTGGAGAAACCGAAAAGACGATAATCGCAAAGGTGGAAATCCCAACGATTCTGAATCTTTCAACGCTTCGGCTAACCGAAATAAGCGAGGGATGGGCGGGCCTAGTGCCAACCAGCCTCGGAAGCCAGTGTTCGGAGAGGGAGGAGAATCCCCACTGAAAGAGAAGATGGATAAGGTCTATTCCTTCAGAAGGGACAAAATCTGTAAAATATTCAAAGACTGAGGAACGGTCTACAACTGCCAGAGTCAAAAAGACCGCAGGAAGCGAATATGACCGACGACCCCAAATACTGCCCCTATCACAGAGTGATAGGTCATGCCATTGAGGACTGCTTCGTCTTCAAAGATTGGGTCGTAAAGCAATACAAGGCAGGAAAGATAGAACTGTCTAAAGGCCTGTTAACAAACAATCGAGCTGCGACCGCCAATTTCATACAAACAGAGACCGAAGTTCTTCGTGAAACTGATTCTCTCAGACATCTGCCTTTCTCTGAAAATAATCGACCACCACGTCATTAAACTGGGAACAGTCGACCACCACTTCATTAAACTGGGAATAATCGACCACCACGTCATTAAACTGGGAACAGTCGACCTCTAAGTCGTTAAACTGGGAATGTAAAATATATATATATATATATATACATATATATATATATATGTAAATAAACAAAAAAATGTGTAAATAAAAGAAAAATAAAAGCCGAAATGATGGGGCAACTGCGAATAAAAATCCAAAATGATAGGGCAATCGTGACCTTTGCGTTAAGAAAAGCTGAAATGATAGAGCAATCGCGGTAAAAAAACGGCGAATGATAAGTCGCTCCTGGTACCATATTCCAGTGCAGCGATGCAGACGCCAACAAAAATCCAATTTCCCAAAATTCTTCCGGCCCTACGGTTAGTCCCCAAATTGATTGCCATATACAATCCATGGGCTCAAATAATTCTCATCATATCCATGCTCCACCGTAATCACCAGTTACGCGGCTAGTCTCCGCCCTTGGAATTATGCTCCACTGGGAAGACCCACTCATGTATCCTCACGATATATGAGGAGAACAAACCTTCGTGGGATCCTTACGACTCACAAAGGAAAAACACACTTAGGGGTCCTCACGACTCCTAAGGAGAAAGTACACCTGCGGGATCCTTATGACTCGTAGGGAGAAAATGCTTTTATGGGACCCTCACGGCCAATAAAATTGAAAAGCCTTAGGTGATAGGGATCTAAACCTGTCTCCTAAGCCATCGCTCCCCAATCCCCAGATGGCGAATGATGAGTCACTCCTGGTACCATATTCCAGTGCAGTGAAGCAGACGCCAACCAAATTCCAAATCCCATACCCCAACGGCGAATGATGAGTCCCTCCTGGTTCCATATTCCAGTGTAGCGATGCAGACACCAACAAAGTCCCGAAATTTTTCTGGCCCTACAGTCTTGATCATACATCCTGCAAGACCGTATACAATCCACGGGCGTAAAACAATCCAAATCCCTCCCAAGTCCTACCGGTGAGACCACATTCAAAGTCCCACCGGCAGTGAAGATTCAAAAAAAAGGGTATGTTCACAAACAAAATGGGCACGGATGAAAACCCGAAAGGGCTTCGAGAGTAAAAACAGCAGGACTGCCGACGAGTTTGTGAAAACCCGAAAGGACGCAAACTCGTAAAAAGAAAAAAAAGGAGATGAAATGCACTCGCAAAGTCCTCTCGACTTTGTGAGGAGAAAATTCCCGCGTGAGATCCTTACGACTCACAAAGGAGCAACACACTTAGGAGTCCCAACGACTCCTAAGGAGAAAATACACCTACGGGATCCTTACGACCCGTAGGGAGAAAATACTTTGTGAGATCCTTACGGCTCACAAAATTGAAAAGTCTTAGATGATAGGGACCTAAAACCTGTCTCCTAAGCCATCGCTTCCTGATAAGCAAGCGCAAATGATGATTCGCTCCTGGTACTATATTCCAGTGTAGCGATGCTGATGCCAAGCAAAAACCAATTCCCAAATCCTCCCGGGGCAAAGGATGAGTTGCTCCTAGCATTATTCCAGTGCAGCAATGCAGATGCCGACAAAAAAAATCCCCAAATCCTCTCATGGCAAATGATGATTCGCTCCTGGTACCATATTCCAGTGTAGCGATGCTGATGTCAACCCAAATGAAACCAACAACCTCTGCGGTGGAATCATGCTCCGTCCCAGAATTTACCCTATGTCGAAATCATGCTTCGTCTCGGGATATCTACCTTCCCTGCCGGAATTATGCTTCGTCTCGGAATCAAATCAATCAACCAGCTCTGCGTCGGAATCATACTTCATCTCAGAGTGTACCCCGCGTCGAAATCAAGCTTCGCCTTGGTGTATCTACCTTCCCTGCCAGAATTATGCTCCTCGATGGAATCAAATCAACCAACCAGCTCTGCGTCGGAATCATACTTCGTCTCAGAGTGTACCCCGCGTCGAAATCAAGCTTCGCCTCGGTGTATCTGCCTTCCGTGTCGGAATTATGCTTCGCCCCGGAATCAAATCAACCAACCAGCTCTGCGTCGGAGTCATGCCCCGTCTCAGAGTGTACCCCGTGTCGAAATCAAGCTTCGCCTCGGTGTATCTGCCTTCCCTGTCGGAATTATGCTTCGGCTCGGAATCAACCAACGACCTCCTCGTCGGAATTATGCTCTGCCTCGAAATCAAGTAAACCAGCAAACTCTGCGTCGGAATCATGCTTCGTCTCAGAATGTGCACCCCGTGTCGAAATCATGCTTCGCCTCGGTGTATCTGCCTTCCATGTCGAAATTATGCTTCGTCTCGGAATCAAGTCGGCCAATAAGCTCTGCGCCGGAATCATGCTCCATCTCAGAATGTACCCCGTGTCGAAACCATGTTTTGCCTCGGAGTATTTTCCTTCCCCGTCGGGATTATGCTTCACCTGGAGATCAACTTCTGCATCGAAATTATGCTTCGGTCAGAATGTCTGCCGCTCATCGGAATGATGCTCCAATCCCTGGAATCATGCTCCGCTCTTCGGAATGATGCTCCGATCCCCTGGAATCATGCTCCGCTCTTCGGAATGATGCTCCGATCCCTGGAATCATGCTTCGCTCATCAGAATGATGCTCCAATCCCTGAAATCATGCTCCGCTCATCGGAATGATGCTCCGATCCCTGAAATCATGCTTCGCTCTTCGGAATGATGCTCCGATCCCCTGAATCATGCTCCGCTCACCGGAATGATGCTCCGATCCCTAGAATCATGCTCCGCTCTTCGGAATGATGCTCCGATACCTCAAATCATGCTCCGCTCTTTGGAATGATGCACCGATCCCCTGGAATCATGCTCCGCTCACCGGAATGATGCGCCGATCCCTGGAATCATGCTCCGCTCTTCGGAATGATGCTCCGATCCCCTAGAATCATGCTCCGCTCACCGGAATGATGCTCCGATCCCTGGAATCATGCTCCGCTCTTCGGAATGATGCTCCGATCCCTCGAATCTTGCTCCGCCCTTCAAAATGATGCTCCGAGCCCCTGGAATCATGCTCCGCTTACCGGAATGATGCTCCGATCCCTGGAATCATGCTCCGCTCATCGGAATGATGCTCCGATCCCTGGAATCATGCTCCGCTCATCGGAATGATGCTCCGATCCCTGGAATCATGCTCTGCTCATCGGAATGATGCTCCGATCCCGGAATTATGCTCCGACTCTTCGGAATGATGCTCTAATCTTTGGAATCGTGCTCCGTGCTTCGGAATGATGATTCGATCCTTAGAATCATGCTCCGCTCTTCGGAATGATGCTCCGATCCTTAGAATCATGCCTCTACTCTTTGGAATTATGTTTCGACTCTTCGGAATGATGCGCCAACCTTGGGATTATGCTCCGCAAATCGGAATGATGCTCTGATCCTCGGGAATCATGCTCCCCGAGGGATACTCGGACCCTGAAATTATGCTCCGCGAATCAAAATGATACTCCGATCCTTGAGAATCATGCTATCCGGGATGATGCTCCGCCCCTGGAATGATGTTCCACCTCGAAGTCCAACTTCAAGCTCCATCAATTTCGTGCACACAACTCATGCATGTGGTGTGCATCATTGATAGGGGGCACTTTGTTGGGGTCAAAATTTGCACCCCTAGTTGACCAAGTCAAAGTCAAGGTCAACCCTAAGCCAAGTGGGCACAAGCCCAGATCAAGTGGGCTTATGCCCGAGTCGAGCCCGAACATGAAGCGGACAGCCTCCCCCATGATGAAATAAAAAATCATGTAATAAATAATTTTGATGTAATTTTTTTATACATGAATGGGCATAAAGCCAAATTTTTGTAAAGCCCATGGCTTATGTGCAAAAAGAAATAGCACATGAGCCATGGGATGGGCAAATGCCATTTTTGTAAAGCCCAAGGGGCTATATGTAAAGTGTATAGCCTATAAAGACAAGGATAATGAAAATATCTCCATAACTTTTTCTCTCTCCAAAAAATCCAGATCTGTGATCTTCTTCTTCCTCAAGGTTCTAAAACCTTCTTTTTTCTTTTGAATTAAGTTAAGAGTTTTGCTCTTCCTTTTATAAAACAAAATAGTTTTTCACCACAAAACCTACAAAGGGGAACTCAGATCTGCCATCAGATCTCAGAAAGGTGAGATTTTTAAAGTCTCATACTTCTTGATCTTCAAGATCCGGCCAACAAAGGAAGAAGAAGGAGACCCATCTTCAGAAACCCCACTTTGCGGAAGAACTAGGGCTCAAGGGGAGAAGCCCTTCATCAGCTTCAAAATATCGTAGGAGTTTAACTCCTCATATATATATATACAAAGAATAATAGATGCTCCTTTCTGGGAGTACAACTCCCATTGCAGCGACCAAGTCCTTTTTGCCGTTCGAACGCCCACGTGTTGACACGTGAGCGCTAGCGCTCTTGCGCTCAGAGCGCTAGCGCCCACGTGCTGACACATGGTGCGCTAGCACCCAAAGCGCTAGCGCCCGAGCGCCTACGTGATGACATGTGGGGCGCTAGCGCTCTTGCGCTCAGAGCGCAAGCGCCCAAAGCGCTTGCGCTCTTGCGCTCAGAGCGCTAGCGCCCAAAGCGCTAGCGCCCGAGCGTCCACGTGCTGACACATGGTGCGCTAGCGCTCTTGCGCTCAGAGCGTTAGCGCCCGAAGTGCTAGTGCTCGAGCACCCGAGCGCCCACGTGCTGGCACGTGGTGCGCTAGCGCGCAAAGCGCTAGCGCCCAAAACGCTAGCGCCCAAAGCGCTGGCGCTTTTCCCACGCATCCTATGGATGCCCTTTCCTTTTTTTATTTTATATATATATATATACACACACACACACACATACTCTACAACACTATCCCTCTCAAAAAAAATTTGGGCCGGGGAGCTGCCCTGCACCCCGCAAGGGGGCTGCTAGCCCCCTTGACCCCCAGCCCGCTATCCGGGTAGCGGGACCCCCGTAAAAACTCTGCGGGGCCCCCGATATATCCAAAACCCCTTCAAAACACAACATTGCACATTGAGTTCTCATGATCAGTCTAACCCGTTAATCGAAGGTTCCTTCGCTCCAAAGGCGAGGGGTAATTAACGGCAACTTAGTCCGCGGCTGCCGGAGATTCGGATCCTCATAATCAATAAACCCCAACCTATCCTGGACAGGAGGAATCTGTAGTACGCCTTACAAACGCGCGCGTATTCCCATCTCAATGGGGTGACAAAAAACACCCTACAGCCTTCATACTGCGAGGGAGGGCAGTCACGAAGTCCATGGTAATATGCTACCATTTCCATTCTGGGATTGGTAATAACTAAAGTAGACCAGCATTTCTGTGATGTTCAGCCTTCACTTGCTGACACACCAAACACTTGGCTATATTTCTTGCTACTTCGCATTTCATTCTATGCCACCAGCAATGTTGCCGTAGATCCTTGTATATTTTTGTATCACCGGGGTGTACCGAATAGGGAGAGCTGTGGACTTCTTTCATCAACTCTTCTCGAACAGGTCCGACTGGTACGCATAAACGGCTTCCATATCTCAAGGATCCATCTTCGTGAATGATGAAGTCAGTTCGTAGTCCACTTTCTACTTGTTCTCTGATCCTTTGTAGCTTGGCATCATTTGCTTGAGCTGCCTTGATCTGATCGACAAGAGTGGACTGGACTTGTAAGTTCATCAAAGATGAAGCGTTACATGGCACAGATACTTCGATCTCCAATCAATGCAGTTCTTGCTGTAGCTTCCACTGAGCTGTGAGGTTCATTGCTAATGGCTGGCGACTAAGTGCATCAGAAACTACATTCACCTTCCTAGGATAATACTGTAGGTTGATGTTGAAACCCTCCATGAGTTCTAACCATCTTCTCTGCCGCATGTTAAGTTCCTTCTGAGTAAATACATACTTCAGACTCTTGTGGTCAGTGTATATATCCACTCGTTCTTCCAAAAGATAGTGGCGCCAAATATTGAGTGTGAAGATGATAGCTGCCAACTCCAGATCATGTGTTGGATAGTTGCGCACATGAATCTTTAGTTTTCTTGATGCAAAAGCCACAACTTTTCCATGCTGGTGTAGAACACATCGTAATCCTTTACCAGACGCATCACAATGCACAACGAATCTGCCAGATTGATCCGGTATTACAAGGATTGGTGCAGAGGTTAACCTCGACTTGAGTTCTACAAAAGCCTTTTCACATGGTTCTGACCACATGAATGCTTCATCTTTCAGTGTGAGCTTGGTCAGGGGTGTTGCGATCTTTGAGAATCCTTCGATGAATCATCGGTAGTATCCTACTAATCCCAAGAAATATCGTATATCTTTCACCGTCTTTGGTGTCGGCCACTCACTGACAGCTGACACCTTAGCTGGATCTACAGAGATTTCTTCGCCTAAAACAATATGTCCAAGAAATCCGACTTGATCTAGCCAAAATTCACACTTGATGTACTTGGCATAGAGCTGATGTTATCGTAATTTCTCCGGGACAATCCATTAGTTCTCGGCGTGTTCTTTCCGATTCTTTGAATACACCAGGATGTCGTCGATGAAGATGACAAAGAACCTGTCTAAGTACTCTCGAAAAACTTGGTTCAACAGTTTCATAAATATGGCAGGTGCATTGGTCACTCTAAATGGCATTACGAGATATTCATAATGACTATAACGAGTCATAAACGCCGTCTTCAGAATGTCGGACTCTTTGACCTTCACCTGATGATAAGCCGAACGAAAATCTAGTTTTGAAAAGACACAAGACCCACTTAACTGATTGAAAAGGTCATCGATGCATGGTAGTGGATACTTGTTCTTAATCGTCACTTCATTCAGAGCTCAATGATCCACACACATCCTGTAAGAACCTTCCTTCTTTTTCACTAATAATATCGAAGATCCCCAACTTGAAGTACTGGGTCGGATGCAATCTTTCTTCAGCAGTTCATACAACTGAGTACAGATCTCCTTTAATCCCTCCGAACTTAACCAGTATGGAGCTTTGATTACCGGTTGCACACCATGTTGTAAATCAATACTAAACTCAAAAGCTCGATCGGGAGGCATCCTCGAACTCTCGAACTACTGCGGGCTTTTCTTCTTTCGCAGGTAGAGAGAACACTTCTGCATTCTTCGGTTTAGCTTGGTAGCCTCCTGGCTCTAAGGTTCTATCTCCACTTTTGAAATAGAAGACTGGGTGATCTGGTATCTCAAATACTGCCCTCCTTTGATGGTAGTCAATAGTAGCATAGAATACTCCCAGCCAATCCATTCCCAACACAACATAGAATTTGGGATGTCCAGAACTTTGAAATTTGCGTAGAATTCTCGACCGCAAACTACAACTAGGCACTGAGCATACCCCAAAGTTTCTTTTAAGACATCATTCCCGGAACTGACATTCTATCTTGAAATGAGTGGCTTCATGGGAATCGCATATGTTCTCACGAATCATTATGATATGAAGCAGTGTGAAGCTCCAGTGTCGAAAAGTGCGAGTGCATGAAGGGTGACTACTAGTATAGTACCTAAGTTGTGTGAGATCATGTTTAGATATAGGAAAAGTATGACGATGCACAAGGATTGAAAGATTAAAAAGATGGGGGATTTTACCAGTGATGACTTGTCCTGTAGCTTCGGCCTCCTCGGTCGTCATTGTAAAAGCTTGTCCTCTTGGTACATTCCTCCTTGCCGGAGGCACATTCCTTTGCCCTTAAGGCACGTTTCTCTGTGCCTGATGGAATTGACGATAAGGCTATGCAGGTAGTCCATATGGAGCTGGTGCAGGAAGAGCTAGGCGGGGTGCAAGTGCCTGAATGGCTGGCCTCTTCGGAGCTGTGATTACGGGTCTGGGTGTTGGTTCTGTGTTAATACGATATGGACATGCTCTTATAGCGTAAGTAGATGCGCCACAAATCAAACACAGGCCATTTGCATGCCTGCAGTCCTTCGCCAAGTGTCCAGTTCTCTTGCAGTAGAAACAGAAATCTGGACTGGACCGGTTAAATGATCCTCCTGGCCACCTAGGTACAAAAGTCGGCCTAGAAGAGGCTCCTCCTGTCATCTGGGCAGCAGGGTGTTTAATTCCGGCTGTTTGGGGCTTACCCTTCTTCTTGACCACAGCTTCATAACGACGTGTTCCCTTCAGGGCGAGTTCATGAGTTGGGTAGTTGCCTGTGGCTAATGCCTCCTGAATCTATAGGTCTAAGCCCTATTGGAATCGTCTAGCTCAATCTTATCGGTCGGGATCAAATGTGCCGCAAACTTGATAAGATGTTGATGTCAAGATAGTAATTTGTTTTACGGAACAAAATTTAATACGAATTCTTTAGCTGCTAATCATGATGAATTCGGCAACATATTCATCCACTGATTTTACCAACATGGAGCCTTGTTGTAGGTAGATGAACTGTTGTTCCATCTTGAAACTGGCAATCTCGGGTAAGAACTTCGCATCGAACAAATCGCGGAACATCTTCCACTCTATGGGTTGTGTGAGACGGTTTTCCTCAGTTTTCCACCAGTCTCTTGCGTTGTCGGTGAGATAGAGCTTGGCCATACGAACCCAAACTATGTTTGGTACCTGTGCTACGACAAGGTAATCCTCAATACTCTGGGCCCATTCTTCAGCCTCAAGAGGACTCTTTTTCCCTGAAAAGTTCCTTAGATGCAACGCACAGAATTTCTTTATTCCAAGTGCTTCGGCTTCCAGGCGGTTCTTAAGAATAGCAGTCTACAGCTACTGGTCTTCCAGAAGGCTTTTGATGGCTTCTAGAAGCACCGTATGTTCATTGATTAGAGCAGCAACGGTAGGGGAAGTGGTAAAGTAGGTGGTGGTGTGTCATCATTGACATTGGTACTTGTGTTGTTGGGAGAATCCATCATCTTGATAGAAAGGAAAGGTTATGATAGATTCAAGAAATTTGAAATGTAAGTAATGTATAGTTGCTGATTCTTAGAATTCTTGTGATATATTGCTTAAGACTTCATGCAGAACTGACCTGCATAGACCGCCAACAAAACCTGTCACGCCCTGCTTCCCAGTAGACGGAAACGGTGACGTGGCAAGCCCGCGGCGTATTTACTATGAAATAAATACGTTAAGCGTAATTAATCAATATAACAATGAATAAGAATGACAAGAGTAATAAAATGAAACAGCAACTTTATTTACAATCAACTTTACATACAACTGTCTGAAATAAAAGATACAATAAACAAAGCAATGCCTAAACAATGGCATACAGAAAGTAAGTGCAGGCTGAAAGGAGCTAGTAATCTGGTTGTGCAGCAAGCTGGTCTAAGTCTTCATAGCGGCTCTATCTTCTCGGAGTCTAGTCCTCCTGACGAACATCCCAAAGAAAGAAACAGAAAGGAATGTCATCAGTGAACTACCGCTCGGTAGGTCCCAAAAGAAGAAAGAGAAGATAATATGTAATATGAAATGAACAGGTATAAGATAGTTATTCTAACGTGGTTATTTGTAGTTTGATAAGGAAGGTATTCATATATACGAGAGGAGTCTATCTTACCCCGTGGACTATGGTAACATGTAGTATAAGGCCCTGACATAACCCACGGGACAACGGCACGTGAATTCATGTAGGTGTCTTTTAAGTGGCCTCTCGTGCCACGATATACGTTCCGTACCAATCTATCCCTTTATTCCCGCGTATTGTATTGTACAGATTAAGATTATAGGTCTTGGTCGAATCCATGGATATAAAATGTTCAGGTTCATATTCAGGATGTAATCATATGTTTAAGTAGTCATGTCAAGTTCATGTTACATTATAACCATGGATCGGTCAAGTCGAGTCAAGTATGCAAGTTTGATTTTGAAGTTTTAATTCAAGTGTTCATGTTCATGATCAAGTATTCAAGTTCAAGTTTGATTTTTTTGGATTCTAGTTTGAGTTTGGATTCGTGTTGGAGTTAGAATCATATGAAAGGACTTTGTTCTTGTAATATCTTAAGTTCGGGAGTAATCGACAGCTGCTGCACATGGACGGCAGGATTTGTGTTTTTTCTAAGACAATTGCCATTGATAACTCCGTTAAGTTGTCTAACCTAAATAGGCAAGAACTCACTTTCTCCGGCTTCGTGGGGATCAGGAGAATTGATCCCGTTTAAACCTATATTAACTAGAGTCCTTAAAATATTGTTTTGTATATTTCGAGGGGGTTTTATGAAAATTATTTTAATATGGTTTAAAAATAAATCTCGATGGTGATTTATAACATTTAGGGTTTTCATGAGCATGTGTTTTAATTATTAAGTATTTTATTGATAAAAACTTAGTTTTTAAAGGTTTATGGTATTTTATTGAAAACTACCTCTTTTTGGTAACTTGATGATATTTTATTAAAAATTTAATCTTTCATTTTAGAAAATATATTGAAAATACGGATTTATAATTTTTATATAATTTTAAAAATTAGTTTTATTTAGAAAAGTCGCATTTCTTAAAAAAACGTATTTTAGTTCCTTTCGAGATCGAATACTCCGTGAGAAGTTCTGCATCTCGCTTTACTATCCCAAGGATGTGCGATAATCTGCACCATCTATTAGCGGGTCCCCTAACGAAGGTTGTATAGTCGTATTTGCCAAGGATTACAAAATACGTCTTTAAAAGAAACCCAGTTTTTAAAAGATATGGTCGTAAAGTTATTCTTTGAACCAACTATATATATATATATACACACACACACACACACATACATATATATATATATATCATGCTATGAAACCAAGGTGTGCGTGTGGGGTAGGTCGTTACCCCGTGAAGTTTTCCTAAACGTATTATTTTAACAATATCGAAAAGAGGTGATAATAAAGTTCAAGGTATTTTAATGAAAAAGTTCATTATTTATGTATTGAACATGAAATTTTGGTTACATTAAATGACAATAGATGTGAGTTTTGTTTTAAAAAGATATTAGGGTGATTATGTGACATTTAGATCTATCAAGCATGATAAAATGTTGAGAAATGAAGGTTGTTACGTATTAACTCCACTTTTGTCGATGTTTTTTAAAAAAATACGAATTGAGATGAAAGAAAAGGAGAAAAGAGAGACTTACGGTCTAGTAATATTGAGAAAAGGGTAAGGAAGAAGGGAGGGGGCTTCACGGCGTCGCAGAAGCTCCGGAAACGGTTTCTGTATGGTGCTTTTCGTCACCCCATTGAGATGGGAATACGCGCGCTGGTCAGGCGCATACCAGATTCTTCCTGTCTAGGGTAGGCTGGGGTTTATTGATTGTGGGGATCCGAATCTCCGGCAGCCGAGGACTAAGCTGCCGTTAATTACCCCTCGCCCTTGGAGCGAGGGAACCTCTGATTAACGGGTTAAACTAGTCATGCGAACTCAATGTACAGTGTTGTGTTTTGAAGGAGTTTTGGATATATCAGGGGCTCCGCAGAGTTTTTACGGGGGTCCCGTTACCAGGATAGTGGGCTGGGGGTCAAGGGGGTTAGCCGCCCCCTTGCGGGATGCGGGGCAGCGCCCCGTTAGAAATTTTTTTCTAACAGAGACAGTGTCGTGGAGTATGTGCGTGCGTGTGTGTGTATATATATATACATGTATATATATAAAAAAAAAAGGAAAGTGCATCCAAAGGATGCGTGGGCCAGCGCCCCACGTGCCAGGCACGGGGGCGCTGTGCGCCAGCGCGCCACGTGCCTGGCACGCGGGCGCTGTGCGCCAGCAACAAAATGGACTTGGTCCCTGCACTGGGAGCTATGCTTCCGATTTGACTTATGGAGTTGAACTCCTAAGATATTTTTGGAGCTGATTAAAGGGGCTTCTCCCTTCAGCCCTAGATCTTCCCCAAAGTGGGATTTTTGGAGATGGGTCTCCTTCCTCCTCTTCTGTCAGCTGGATCTTGAAGAACAAGAAGTATGAGATTCTAAAAATCTCTTATTTTTTAGATCTGATGGGAGATCTGAATTCCCCTTTGTGGGTTTTGTAGTGAAAAACTATTTAGTTTTGGAAAAGGAATAGTAAAACCCTTGATTTAATTCAAAAGAAAGAAGATGGTTTTAAAACCTTAAGAAAGGAGAAGATCACAGATCTTGATTCTTTTTGGGAGAGAGAAAAAAGTTGTTGAGATATTTTCATTATCCTTGCCTTTATAGGCTATACACTTTACATATAGCCCCTTGGGCTTTACAAAATGGTATTTTGCCCATCCCATGCCTCATGTGCTATTTCTTTTTGCACATAAGCTATGGGCTTTACAAAAATTTGGCTTTATGCCCATTCATACATAAAAAAATTACATTAAAATTATTTATTACATGATTTTTATGTTGGCTTGGGGGAGGCCGGCCGCTTCATGTTCGGGCTCGACTCGGGCATGGGCCCACTTGACCTAGGCTTAGACCCACTTGGCTTGGGGTTGACTTTAACTTTGACTTGGTCAACCGGGGTGCAATTTTCGACCCCAACAAAGTGCCCCCCATCAATAAATGCACACCACATATGAGTCGTAGGCATCAAATTGATAGATCTTCTTTCACGTGAGGGCGACTTGCTTTGGTTCCTACTTTTGGGATGCACTGCCCTTTTAAAGACATAGACGGTCGACGCTTGACGCGTCTCCGAGACGGAGTGTCTGTGGTAGACGTTTCCCTGGCCCGGAGTGATTTGGTAGACGTGCCTCCGGTACGAAGTGTCGCTGGTCGACGTGCCCTCGGCACGGAGTGTCTGCTTGACGTTTCCCCGAGGCAGAGTGTTGACTGGTTGACGTATCCCCGGCACGAAGTGTCTGCTTGACGTTTCCCCGGCACGGAGTGTCGTTGTTGGATGTTTCCCCGGTACGGAGTGTCGCTGGTCGACGTGTCCCCGAGGCGGAGTGTCTGTAGTCGACGTGCCCACGGCACGGAGTGTCTGCTTGACGTTTCCCTGAGGTGAAGTGTCGGCTGGTTGACGTGTCCCCGGCACGGAGTGTCTTCTTGACGTTTCCCCGGCACGGAGTGTCGTTGTTGGACATTTCCCCGAGGCGGAGTGCCTGTAGTCGACGTGCCCCCGGCACGAAGTGTCTGCTTGACGTTTCCCCATTACGGAGTGTCACTGTTGGACGTTTCCCCGGTACGGAGTGTTGCTGGTCGACATGTCCCCGAGGCGGAGTGTCTGTAGTCGACGTACCCCCGGCAAAGAGTGTCTGCTTGACGTTTCCCCGAGGAGGAGTGTCGGCTGGTTGACGTGTCCCCTGCACGGTGTGTCGCTGTTGGACGTTTCCCCGGTACGGAGTGTCGCTGGTTGACGTGTCCCCGAGGCGGAGTGTCTGTTCTCGACGTGCCCCCGGCACGGAGTGTCTGCTTGACATTTCCCCGAGGCAGAGTGTCGGCTGGTTGACGTGTCCCCAGCACGGAGTGTCTGCTTGACGTTTCCCCGGCACGGAGTGTTGCTGTTGGACCTTTCCCCGAGGCAGAGTGCCTGTAATCGACGTGCCCCCGGCACGGAGTGTCTGCTTGACGTTTCCCCGTTACGGAGTGTCGACTGTTTGACGCAGAGGTCGATGTTGGAATTGGTTGGTTTGATTTGTGTTGACATCAGCGTCGCTACACTGGAATATGGTACCAGGAGCGAATCATCATTTTCCTTTGAGAGGATTTGGGAATTGGTTTTTTTTGTCGGCATCTGCATTGCTGCACTGGAATAATGCCAGGAGCAACTCATCAATTGCCTTTCCCTGTTGGGAAGCGATGGCTTAATAGACAGGTTTAGATCCCTACCACCTAAGGCTTTTCAATTTTATGGGCCGTAAGGGTCCCATAAAATCATTTTCTCCCAACGAGTCGTAAGGATCCCGTAGGTGTATTTTCTCCTTAGGAGTCATGGGAACTCCCAAGTGTGTTGCTCCTTTGTGAGTCGTAAGGATCTCACGCAGGAATTTTCTCCTCACAAAGTCGAGAGGACTTTGCGAGTGCATTTCATCTCTTTTTCACGAGTTTGCGCCCTTTCGGCTTTTCACAAACTCGCCGGCAGTCCTGCTATTTTTACTCCCGGAGCCCTTTCGGGTTTTCATCTGTGCCCATTTTGCTTGTGGACATACCCCTTTTTTTTAATCTTCACTGCCAGTGGGACTTTGAATGTGGTCTCGCCGGTAGGACTTTGGAGAGATTGGGATCGTTTTACGCCCGTGGATTGTATACGGTTTTGCAGGATATATGATTCAGACCATAGGGTCGGAAAAATTTCGGGACTTTGTTGGCGTCTGCACCACTGCACTGGAATATGGTACCAGGAGCGACTCATCATTCGTCGTTTTGGAATTTGGTTGGCGTCTGTATCGCTACACTGGAATATGGTACCAGGAGCGACTCATCATTCGTCGTTGGGGTATAGGATTTGGAATTTGGTTGGCGTCTGCATCGCTACACTGGAATATGGCATCATTCGCCGTTGGGGTATGGGATTTGGAATTTGGTTGGCGTCTGCATCGCTGCACTGGAATATGGTACTAGGAGCGACTCATCATTCACCATTTTTTTACCACGATTTTTCTAACATTTCATCTTTCTTATTGCAAAGGTCGCGATTGCCCTATCATTTCGGCTATTTATTCGCAGTTGCCCCATCATTTCGGCTTTATTTTCATTTTTATTTTTACTCGCTGATTTTTATTGCGAGTTGCCCCATCATTTCGGCTTTTTATTTATATACATATATATACATACATATATATATATACATTTTATTTACACATTTTTACATCACCAGTTTAACGACTTAGAGGTCGATTATTCCCAGTTTAATAACGTGGTGGTCGACTGTTTCCAGTTTAACGACTTAGAGGTCATCTGTTTCCAGTTTAAAGACTTAGAGGTCTACTGTTTCTAGTTTAACGACTTAGAGGTCATCTGTTTCTAGTTTAAAGACTTAGAGATCATCTGTTTCCATTTTAACGACGTGGTGGTCATCTGTTTCCAGTTTAAAGACTTATGGGTCTATCGTTCCTAGTTTAATGACGTGGTGGTCAGCGGTTCTCAGTTTAAAGACTTAGAGGTCTATCATTTCCAGTTTAACGACGTGGTGGTCAGCTATTTCCAGTTTAAAGACTTAAAGGTCTATCATTCCCAGTTTAACGACGTGGTGGTCAGCTGTTGGAGCTTGGGCTCGATTTTTCAGGAACCACAGGCTCCTTGGGCTTAATTACATGAGCGAGCTCTTCATCATTTGGATCAAGCCGGTGTTGGATGGCAACAACCGCATCATTGTCATGGCAATAAGGCGTAGGAAGACTTGCTCCTCCGAGCTCCATCATATAGGCCGAATGGGTTGTGTGCTCGTCTATTGCTTCTTCATTGTCAATGTGGCTCGCTTGGCTCTTAGCTTGTTGCCTTGATCCGCTCTTTTTAGAGAAAGGCAGGTGTCTAAGAGAATCAGGTCCCTGAAGGATTTCGGTCTCCATTTGTATGAAATTGGCGGTCGCAGCTTGATTGTTTATTAACACACCAGGGAACAACGATATTTCTCCCGCCTTGTATTGTTTCTCGACCCAATCGTTGAAGATGCAACAGTCTTCAATAGTGTGTCCCAGCACTCGGTGGTACAGAAAAAAGTTGGGATGATCAGTCCTGTTTGCTTCACTTAGCCTTTTTGGTTCTGGTAGCCGCAAGCCATTCTTCAGAGCATCTTTGAAAATTTTGTGGACCTTGTCCCTTCGGAAAGAGTAGACCTTGTTTCTTCTTTCCTCCAAAGTTGGCTCTCGAGATTTATTAGTCTTTGCTCCGCCCGCTCTCTGCTTATCCAGAGAATCGGTGATGTTGGAGCTTTCGCTTTTCCGGTTGTCGTCCCTCTGATGTCTCGGTCTATTTGTGAATTGGAGATTCTGAGTGGACTCAAGCTTTGAGCGTTCCAACATTTGAACTTTCTTGGCCAGCTCTTGGAATGATTTGAGGCTTGCGGTGCACAGCAAAGGTTTCATCCAGTCATTCAGATTTTCTATAAGAAGACTGACGGATTGGTCTTGCTCTAACGGCGGTTCGCATTTGATAGAGAGATTGCGCCATCGGACTATAAAATACATGTTGCTTTCGTTGTTCTTTGCCTCGGTCCTTACAAGGTCAGCAATGGTGATTTTATTGCTGACACTCATGAACCTTTGCTTGAACATGGATTCTATTTGAGCGAACGTCATGATCGAGTCATCTGGTATGCTTGCATACCAATCGAAAGCAACATCGGTCAAACTATTGACAAACTGGCGGAGAAAGAGCGCATCATTACCCCCAGTGTTCGCACATGATGCTTTAATTGGGCAATGTGCCGGTTCGCATTTCCCATCCCATCGAACCTTTCAAATTTGGGGACGACATAGCCAGTAGGAAACTCCACAAGATCGTACCGAGCAGGGTATGGTCTCCCGCTTCTATTGACCTCTTTTTGCTCTCCGGCTTCGGCTACCAATGTTTTGACTTTTTTGGCAACCAAATCCATGATTTGGTCTTGAGTTAGCGGGTTGATGTCATCGGTAGCCAAGACATTTCCCGAGATAGGATGCGACCGACTTTCGTACGGTCCGCCCACCTTTGGATTTGAGGGAATGGGCGTCAGCTGTCTCGGGACACCGTTTCCCGGTTCATGAGTAGAACCATGCGCTTGATTGGGCGGTTGAGGGGCAACTTGAGGTGTGAGCCGTAAGACAACGTTTGTCAAGTCGTCAATTTTTGAGTAGATCTTGGCCATCTCCTTGTCTCTACTTCTGAGCTGCTTTTGGAGCTCCTGGAGAAGTTGCTGCTCTGTGGCCTTAGGATGGAAAGTTGGTTCATCTTCGCTTTCCGAGCCCGACTCCTCATGAACTGAGGGTTCTCCCTGCTTATTAGCTTCACTGGAAGGGTCTTCATTACAATGTAGAGGAGGCTGATCTTGGAATGTGGCAGCCATATTCATACTAGATTGAATTTGAGATGTAGTGGCCCCTTCCTTGCTCTTGCTGCGCGTACCCACCATGTAGACTGTGTGGACCACATATCCAGCTGTCTCTTTATCATTGGCGGGGAGCTTAGAGAAGACACCCGATCGAGTAGTTGTCGAGGGTACCGTTGGAGCTTGCTCGAGATGTTCCGTTGCTTCGTTGACGCTAATGGCCTTGCCCCCAGCTGGAGCGACGGAGAGACGTTCGGAAACGGATTTGCGTTTGGGTTGGGGCGCCCTCGAAACCACCACATTTGGCATCTTGCCGTTCGAGACCGGTTTGTCGGTTACCGGAGCTTGAGGTGTAGGAATGGCGTTAGCTGGCACGAACAGAATAGAGCCGAACTGTAGCAGCGGCTCCTCCCACTGTCGCCCAAGACTGGCCGGGAGGACCGTCGTGGAGTCCATCTTCATCGTGTAGGAGATGGGAGCTGAGTTCATCTTTGGAGACATTGTTGAAAATTGATTGCTTGGAAACTGCAAGAAAGAGCATTATTTTAGTATAAATATAGATATGTATATTGATTGAGTTCGTATGAACGTTTAACCCGAAATATGGGAGGAGAGATTGGTCCCACCGGGCATGCCAGAGTCTGTAGGGTGTTTTTCGTCACCCCACTGAGATGGGAATACGCGCGCGCTGGTCAGGCGCATTACAGATTCCTCCTGCCTAGAGTAGGATGGGGTTTATTGATTGTGGGGATCCGAATCTCCGGCAGTCGCGGACTAAGCTGCCGTTAATTACCCTTCGCCTTTAGAGCGAGAGAACCTCCGATTAACGGGTTAAACTGTTCATGCGAACTCAATGTGCAGTGTTTTGTTTTGAAGGAGTTTTGGATATATCGGGGAGCCGACAGAGTTTTTACGGGGGTCCCACTACCCGGATAGCAGGCTGGGGGTCAAGAAGGCTAGCCGCCCCCTTGTAGGGTGCGGGGCAGCGTCCCATTAGAAATTTTTTTCTAACAGGGACGGTGTCGTGGAGTATGTGCGTGCATGTGTGTATATATATACATGTATATATATTAAAAAAAGGAAAGGGCATCCAAAGGATGCGTGGGCCAGCGCCCCACGTGCCAGGCACGCGGGCACTGTGCGCCAGAGCACCACGTGCCTGGCACGCGGGCACTGTGAGCCAGAGCGCCAGCGCCCAACGTGCCTGGCACGCGGGCACTGTGCGCCAACAACAAAAGGGACTTGGTCCCTGCACTGGGAGCTGTGCTCCCGATTTGACTTATGGAGTTGAACTCCTAAGATATTTTTGGAGCTGATGAAAGGGGCTTCTCCCTTGAGCCCTAGATCTTCCTCAAAACGGGATTTTTGGAGATGAGTCTCCTTCCTTCTCTTCTGTCGGCTGGATCATGAAGAACAAGAAGTATGAGATTTTAAAAATCTCTTATTTTTGAGAGCTGATGGGAGATCTGAGTTTCCTTTTATAGGTTTTTTGGTGAAAAACTATTTAGTTTTGGAAAAGGAAGAGTAAAACTCTTGATTTAATTTAAAAGAAAGAAGAAGGTTTTAGAACCTTGAGGAAGGAGAAGATCATAGATCTTGATTCTTTTTGGGAGAGAGAAAAATGTCGTTGAGATATTTTCATTATTCTTGCCTTTATAGGCTATACACTTTACATATATCCCTTTGGGCTTTACAAAATGGCATTTTGCTCATCCCATACCTCATGTGCTATTTCTTTTTGCACATAAACCATGCGCTTTACAAAAATTTGGCTTTATTCCCATTCATGCATAAAAAAATTACATTAAAATTATTTATTACATGATTTTTATATTGGCATGGGGGAGGTCGGCCGCTTCATATTCGAGCTCGACACGGGCATGGGCCCACTTGACCTGGGCTTGGGCCCACTTGGTTTGGGATTGACTTTGATTTTGACTTGGTCAACCGGGGTGCAATTTTCGACCCCAACGGTTTCGATCTTCGACGGAAGGTGCTTGGTTGCTAACTCCACTTGACTCCACTTGCACTTAGAAACTTTTTGAGAGAATTTTTGCTAGAATTTCAGAATGGTGAAGAGCTAAGGCTTGGGGTGGTATTTATAGTGAAGAATTAAGGTTTGGAAATTAAAATTTTGGATTAAAGAGGTGTTAATTGGTGAAATGAAAGGTCTCTGTTTGATTGCAGTGAAATCAAACAGTGCAGGGGAGTTAAGGGGAGTCGAAAGGGTGTGTGTGCAAAGCACGGATGCAAACGGGGCTCATCTGACCGTCGGCGCTGGCCCATTGATGGTTTTGGACAGTCGGATCTTGAGGTTTTGACTCGAGATTCGTGCCGCGTGGGTAATTGGGTGTATACACCTTATTGCGCATGTTTGATTTTTCTGAAACTTTTCATTTCTCCGTGTATTGCACATGCAACTCTTGGGGTTCCAAAAAGAAAAAAGAAAAATCATAAAAAATAATTGTGTCTGATGTTAGTCGAACACATAGGCTGCGTCACAGCAGTATAGAGGCTTTACCAGTGAGCTATAATTTGTTTCTTGTTTTTATTTAACAAAAGTAATTTTTAACTCTTACACAGGCTATAATACTCTTTTCTGTACAATAAAAAGAAAATTATGTACAGTGATTTTAGAGTCATTACAGCTCTGGCAATATTATCAGATTATTCCGCATAGCCAGCTTGAACAATCTCCTCTTCTCACTGCGAGGGAAAGAGTATGCGCGTTCTATTCTTTCCTCTAAGGTCGGGCTTGTATGGCTGTTGTTTTGGCGGACAACTGCTTTCGGACTGCCATGATGTTACTGCGCATTGGCGACAAAGGTTGCTTTTCCTTTGCCCTTATTATTTCGGGGGTCCTTGCTTGAAGAGGAAGGACCATGACCCATCTGATCTATCTGTGCTAGCTTATCAATCAGTGCCTAGAATGTGGTAGGCATGAAGAAGGTCATGAATTGGGAGACGTTCAACTGAGGATCAATAGTCCCAATGAACATCCCCACAGCTGAAGACTACTCAATGCGCTGTTCGTATTTGGACCATAGGTTACGCCATCGGATCGCGTATTGGATCGACGTTTGCCCTGGCTTGACCCTGGAATTGATCAGCGCCGTAATTGGAGTGCGCTCACTCGCACTGGCGAACCTTTACGTTAAGAACAGCTCAATCTCAGAGAAGGTTTTTATGGAGTCATTTGGGAGCTCCGAGTACCATTCAAAAGCTGTCTCTGATAAACTTCTGAGTACCTCTGAGGCTGTCCCGAGTAGAGTCCCACATAAAGGTTTTTTTCCATCAGACAAAATAATATAGTGTGCGCATATGGCGATACGTGTGGGAGTTCGATTATATATGTTAATTGGACGTTTGATAATACTAGTCGGTTTAGATTTAAACCGGCTATTAAATCAAGTGGTGATTTAATAATATTATATATATTATAGCATTACGTTCACATTATATTTCTCTCTCATTCGTATTTCGTATTCGGTACAAATACGGGGATGTGTATTTGATACACATTTTGATGTTTAAGTATTATGTGTGTGTGCGCACGTGCTCGAGCGCGTACATATAATTAAACATCCAGAAGCAAAACACATCATTTGTAATGACTCTGGAAATCCAATACAAATGTAACGCGTTCTATGTATAGAAAGGGTATTTCAGCCTTACTAGGGGTTGTAAGTTAATGTTGTTCAATAAAAATAAGAAATAATTTGTAGCTCATTGGTTAAGACTCTCTACTGTTATGTCATAGCCTGCTTATTCAAATCCCATCAGTCCTAATTACTTTTAATATTTTTTCTTTTTAAACTTTTCGGAAGCCCAAGAGTAGCACGTGCAATACATCGAAAAGTTTTAGAGAAATCAAACAGAATAAATGAGGAGTTAAGATCGATTAAAGCATATGGCACGAGTCTCGAGACATGTGGCTGAGATCCGATCGCCAGAAATAGCCCCAAAACCGCTATCGACGGTTCGATCAGCCCCAAATGCATCCGTTCTTTGCCTGTATGTCCTTTTGACTCCCCTATACTCTATTTTATTATCTAATTTTTCTAAATTTAACAAAAGACCTGCCCAGCCTTTCATCAACCCCATTAACACTATTTTAATTCTTTTTAAATCAATTTTTTAATTCCCATACTTTCAAATTTTCCCTATAAATACCTAGCTCTACTACCATATTCCTCATTTCTGAAAATTTCACAAATACTCTCTAAAATTCCCAAGTCCAAACAAAAGAAGTTAAGCCGTTCTCAACTGGAGTTGCCGAAGTCGAAGCGCCGTCGATCGATCCTTCCACCCGTCTTTGTCTCAGTTCTATCAACCGAGACATCCTCTTATTTTTTTGTAACGCACAAACTGCAAGTCCCTATTTATCTCTTTCGTTTCGACTCAGCCCGCTTTCTAAAACCATATCGACAAAATTAGAGCTAACTTTTAAACTTTTCTTTTAAATATTTTTATCTCCCTTGCTATGTTACATAATTCATGCTAATAATTCTAACACCACTTTAATAGATTATTCATCTTAATGGCTTTTAACGTGTTCACAATTTCATGAGAAATAAACATATATCGAACATTTTCATATAAATACCATGAACTTTAAAAGTAACTTTTTATCGAAACCTAAAAATATATACCTATGGATAATTCATGGGGTAACGACCTACCCCATCACATACACTATGAATTCATAACACGATATTTTAGATACATGTTTAATTAGAAAAATACAATTTTCATTAAAATACCATTACTTTACAAAAATGTTTTTAATCGATATTTTTAAATGCTTTGTAATTACGCTTCTACCATCCTTTTAGGAGAACCCATTGACGGATAGTGCGGGTTATCACACGTCCTTGGGATGGTAGAGCGGGATACGAAACTCCTCTAGCGGAATTCGGTCTCGAAAGGAAATAAAAATACAATTTTTAAAGAATACAACCTTTTAACAAATTAAATCATTTGAAAATTTTCATAAATCCTAAATCTGTATTTTTTCTATGAAATCTAATTATTGAAAAAATATATATATTATTAAAAGGAAAAATTAAAATTACACAAAAATACCACCAACTTTCCAAAAGTATAGTTTTCACAGAAATACCATAAACTTTTAAAAGTTAGGTTTTATCACTAAAATGCAACTAAAACTAAAATACATTTTTATAAAAACTCTTAATATTATAAATCACCCTCGAGGTTTATTTTTAAACAATATTAAAACATTTTTCTTAAAACCCCTCGAGAAATGCAACAATATAAATACAATGTAAATAACAAGAATAAATTTTTAAGGACCCTAGATTAATATAGATTTAAGCGCTATCATTTGTCTTGATCCCTAGGAAGCCGGAGAAAGTGAGTGCTTACTTATTCAGGTTAGACAATGTAACAACCCCAAAATCTTTATACATCTGTATTATCACTCTTCAATAATATACCGTATTTATTTGTACTTGGTATTTTCCGTTTTCTACTAAATTTATTATTATTTTATTTCTTAATCTATTATGTATATTTTTCTAGGTACAATTTTTTTTTCTTATATTTAAGTTTTTAACTTCTCATTCTTATTTTTCCTTTCATAAATATTTAACCCAAATCCATTATTTTTATTCTCTACAGCCCATCTGGAAAGCCCACTTTCTTTTTAAGCAACAACATATATTTAATTCTAATTAAATATGTGCATGAACAACCTTGTAGCACATTGATTATGTCTTTGCATTGTTATTCTATAAGTCACATATTCAAATCCTCATTCTTGCAATTATTTTTTTTATCATTTTTATTCTTCTCATAATCTACAAATGAGATCTTTTATTTCCAAAATGAATGGTGACATTTCATTTCTATTTTAATTCTCATGTTGAATGCATATATTATTATACATAATTCACCATTACACCATCTTTATTTGTCCTCCTCTATCTTTTCCTTCCTCACATTTTTCTATCTCCCACTTCTCCCTCTTCACCTAAATTCCAAGAAGAAGAACATGAAGAAGTTTTTAAGAAGGTCTCGCCAGTAACGCGAGGCTATCGGCGGATAGACAAGCCCGGTGACAATACCGGCTTGTGTATGTAAGTCCCTCTCTCTTTCCCTCCCTCCATCTCTTTCTTTTTCTCTTTATATTTCTCTTGTTTTATATTGCCATGAAAAACTTCTCTTGACATATCATAGTTCCTAAATAATTATTAAATGGATATATATATAAATAATGAACACACAAACATACACACATATATAGTTTGTAAAGTCTTTTTCATTACTCTCAATTCACGTGTTAAGATTTCATAGTGACCAATTAGGATTACATGTTTGTTGTTTTATTTTAAATCACTTTATTTAAAGTTTGTAAAAAAATGAAGTTACGAATAAATACCATGGTTTTCTCATTTCTCACATATGACATATCAATACCTTTAGTTTTAAAATAATTTTTATAACTTAATTTTTGATTCTGAAAATTTCAGGAAATTTACATATGATAGAATATATTATTTTGTACACGCAGTAAAAAATTTAGATCGAACCGCATAACGGTTTAGGAATTACATCATTTTTATTCACTGATCGTAAAACAGAAAACTGCAGTTATCGGTCAACTTTTAGGACACATAACTTGATATAACGGTATCCAAATTGAGTAAATTCAGGTGTTTTTGATATCTAAATCGAATTATCTAGATTTTCTTAGTTTTATAGTTTTACTGAAAACCCATCTAAGATAAAGAAAACTGCGTTACAATATTAAGTGACGGATCTGGACAGAATCTGTTCCGATTCGCACACTGTTTTTAAATTGGACATAACTCGAACACCCGATGTCCGTTTGTGACAAAAATTAGATGTGTAGATGCACAATTGATAGAACTATAATTTTCTGTATATTATATTACTTAGGAATGCATGAAACAACCTGATATAGGCTTTGCAATACAATATATAGTTACTGTCCAGAAATCTGAATTTCGGTTTTAAACGCTGATATTAAAACGATTATAACTAGAGCTTCAAAAATCCAAATCATGTGAATCTTGGTGTTTTGGATAAGTAAATTGAAATACCTAGAATTTTTTAATATTCTTTGTAACCTGAAACCTGATAGAAATTAACTCAAACTGCGTTTTAAAAATATGTGACGGTGCTGAACAGAATCTGATCTGTTTTGCGCGACGATACGAAAATAGATATATCTCTCAAACCGGTAGTCATATTTAGGTGAAACTGGAACTCACACAGGAAAAACACTTAGATCCATATTTCTGTTTATATTCCACATTCGTTCGACTTGATTAATTAGTCGTACATAATATTTGTTTACAGTATTGTTTATTGTAGTTACTCGAATAATATACTTACTCATTTCATACTATTCGAACATGTATACATATTTATCTTGATCATTAAATTGTTGTATGTACATAAATACGATAATTAAATATTTGAGATGTATTTTGAAAATCATACAAAATTATTTTTACATAAAACCCCCTTAAGTTCTATAAATTACCCTAAGGACCCTAGTAAACATAGGTTTAAGCGGGACCAATCTCTTGAGCCTCAGAGAGCCGGAGAAGTGGGTGCTTGCCTATTTAAGGTAGACAACATAACAACAGTGTTATCAACACGGTAATCGTCTTTGAAAAAGACACAAATCCTACCGCCCATGTGCAGCGGTTACCTATAACATCAAAACAATCAGGACTTCAATTTACTTTTCTAATTGTCTGACTCTGTTTGAGTCTCAGTATAATCTGACTTGAATATGATTCAAGTACAATCAATAATTTGCAGTCTACAGTCTACAATCTACAATCTTCAATATTACAATTCAACATGAACACACGAATCCATGAATCCAGTTATCAATCTATACAACTTGACTGAACCAAACCATGGATATACTTTCCATTTACATGATTCCAGTTTACATCCTTTACATCTGTTTACTGATATCATGGCTTCGGTCAGTCAACCAATTATACAATCAATACAATTTATAAGGCAAACAATACAATCAAAACACTACGGGGTTTAAGGGGTAGATTGGTACGGAAGGTGTTAAAGGTGGCACGAGACGGTAAGATTAAGACACCTAACCTATATTCTGTTGCTGTTGTACCGAGGCTTAACGGTTCCTTGTACATTCCATTTGCCCTGGTCTCTAGCATATAGAGATCCCTCTCGTATACACTAGCATCCTTCTGTACCAAGCTACAAACAACAGCGTTAACACAACATTACAGCAATATAATACAACTTTAAAAGAAACTTTCTTATTCTGTCTATTCTACTTTCCTCTTATCTTTGGGACTTACCGAGCGACCTGTTCGCTGACGACATTCTATTTTTTTTCTTCTTTGAATGTCGTTAGGTGGTTTAGACCCGGCAGAGATCGAGCCATCTGCAGAAGACTTGGAGCAGTTTGCTGACGAACCAGAGCTCTACTTTCATTGTACATTTCCATTCAGTACCTTTAATTTCCTGTTATGTCATTGTTTAGGCATCGTTTTTACTTCAGTTGTATTTCCTTTTCATGCATTGTACAAAAGAATGTTAATAAATAAAGTTGCTGTTATTTTTATATCTCTTGTCTCTTGTGATTACTTTTATATTGCTTAGATACACTTAGCGTATGTACTTCTGAGTATATACGTAGCGGACCTCGTCGCGTCCCCTTCGCCGTACACTGGGAAGCGGGGCGTGACAGGTTTTGTTGGTGGCCCTTGCAGGTCATAGTTGTATGGAACACTGCCATGCAATTCTGTTCTGCATGAACAACCTAAGCAATATAACACAAGAAACAGCAACTGAAAATATTCTTTACATTACATATTCCTTGAATCCATCTTGAACTCCACCTTCGGTTTCTTTGGAGTCTATCTCAAGACTTTTGAATTCTTAACTCTTATTCACCCTTTCTATTTGTATCTCGTTGGCATATTAGCTCAATTAGTTAGAGTATCAATCGACGGAGCTCGAATACGACATCATCCTAATCATGTTTCCTTACTCTGTTACATCATCCTTCTTGAGTACTTTCGAGAACGAAATTATTTTTAAGGAGGGTAGAATGTAACAACCCCAAAATCTTTATACATTTGTATTATCACTCTTCAATAATATACCGTATTTATTTGTACTTGGTATTTTCCGTTTTCTCCTAAATTTATTATTATTTTATTCCTCAATTTATTATGTATATTTTTCTAGGTACAATTTCTTTTTCTTATATTTAAGTTTCTAACTTCTCATTCTTATTTTTCCTTTTATAAATATTTAACCCAAATCTATTATTTTTATTCTCTACAGCCCATCAGAAAAGCCCATTTTTTTTTAAGCAACAACATATATTTAATTCTAATTAAATATATGCATGAACAACCTTATAGCACATTGGTTATGTCTTTGCATTGTTATTCTATAAGTCACATGTTCAAATCCCCATTCTTGCAATTATTTTTTTATCATTTTTATTCTTCTCATAACCTACAAATGAGACCTTTCATTTCCAAAATGAATGGTGATCTTTCTTTTCTCTTTTAATTCTCATGTTGAATGCATATATTATTATACATAATTCACCATTACACTATCTTTATTTGTCCCCCTCTATCTTTTTCTTCCATACATTTTTCTATCTCTCACTTCTCCCTCTTCACCTAAAGTCCAAGAAGAAGAATATGAAGAAGTCTTCAAGAAGGTCTCGCTAGTAACGCGAGGCTATCGGCGGATAGACAAGCCCGGTGACAATACCGGCTTGTGTATGTAAGTCCCTTCTCTCTTTCCCTCCCTCCATCTCTTTCTTTTTCTCTTTATATTTCTCTTGTTTTATATTTCCATGAAAAACTTCTCTTGACATATCATAGTTCCTAAATAATTATTAAATGGATACATATATAAATAATGAACACACAAACATACACACATATATAGTTTGTAAAGTCTTTTTTATTACTCTCAATTCACGTGTTAAGATTTCATAGTGACCAATTAGGATTGCAAGTTTGTTGTTTTATTTTAAGTCACTTTATTTAAAGTTTGTAAAAAAAATGAAGTTACGAATAAATACCATGGTTTTCTCATTTCTCACATATGACATATCAATACCTTTAGTTTTAAAATAATTTTTATAAATTAATTTTTAATTCTGAAAATTTCAGGAAATTTACATATGATAGAATATATTATTTTGTACACACGGTAAAAATTTTAGATCGAACCGCATATCGGTTTAGGAATTACATCATTTTTATTCACTGATCGTAAAACAGAAAACTGCAATTATCGGTCAACTTCTAGAACACATAACTTGGTATACCGGTATCCAAATTGAGTAAATTCAGGTGTTTTTGATATCTAAATCGAATTATCTAGATTTTTCTTAGTTTTATAGTTTTACTGAAAACCCATCTAAGATAATGAAAACTGCGTTACAATATTAAGTGACGGATCTGGACAGAATCTGTTCCGATTCGCACACTGTTTTTAAATTGGACATAACTCGAAAACCCGATTTCCGTTTGTGACAAAATTTAGATGTGTAGATGCACAATTGATAGAACTATAATTTTCTGTATATTATATTACTTAGGAATGCATGAAACAACCTGATATAGGCTTTGCAATACAATATATAGTTGCTGTCCAGAAATCTGAATTTCGGTTTTAAACGCTGATATTAAAACGATTATAACTAGAGCTTCAAAAATCCAAATCATGTGAATCTTGGTGTTTTGGATAAGTAAATTGAAATAAATTCAATTTTCTAATAATCTTTGTAATCTGAAACCTGATAGAAATTAACTCAAACTGCGTTTTAAAAATATGTGACGGTGCTGAACAGATTCTGATCTGTTTTGCCCGACGATACGAAAATAGATATATTTCTCAAACCGGTAGTCGTATTTAGGTGAAACTGGAACTCACACATGCAAAACATCTATATCCATATTTCTGTTTATATTCCGCATTCGTTCGACTTGATTAATTAGTCGTACATAATATTTGTTTACAGTATTGTTTATTGTAGTTACTCGAATAATATACTTACTCATTTCATACAATTCGAACATGTATACATACTTATCTTAATCATTAAATTGTTGTATGTACATAAATACGATAATTAAATATTTGAGTTGTATTTTGAAAATCATACAAACTTATTTTTACATAAAAACCCCTCAAGTTCTATAAATTACCCTAAGGACTCTAGTAAACATAGGTTTAAGCGAGACCAATCTCTTAAGCCTCAGGGAGCCGGAGAAGTGGGTGCTTGCCTAGTTAAGGTAGAAAACATAACAACGGTGTTATCAACACGGTAATCGTCTTTGAAAAAGACACAAATCCTGCCGCCCATGTGCAGCGGTTACCGATAACATCAAAACAATCAGGACTTCAATTTACTTTTCTAATTGTCTGACTCGGTTTGAGTCTCAGTATAATCTGACTTGAATATGATTCAAGTACAATCTATAATTTGCAGTCTACAATCTACAATCTTCAATATTACAATTCAACATGAACACACGAATCCATGAATCCAGTTATCAATCTATACAACTTGACTGAACCAAACCATGGATATACTTTCCATTTACATGATTCCAGTTTACATCCTTTACATCCGTTTACTGATATCATAGTTTCGGTTAGTCAACCAATTATACAATCAATACAATTTATAAGGCAAACAATATAATCAAAACACTACGGGATTTAAGGGGTAGATTGGTACGGAAGGTGTTAAAGGTGGCACAAGACGGTAAGATTAAGATACCTAACCTATATTCCGTTTCTGTTGTACCGTGGCTTAACGGTTCCTTGTACATTCCGTTTGCCCTGGTCTCTAGCATATAGAGACCCCTCTCGTATACACTGGCATCCTTCTGTACCAAGCTACAAACAACAGCGTTAACACAACATGACAGCAATATAATACAACTTTAAAAGATACTTTCTTATTCTGTCTATTCTACTTTCCTCTTATCTTTGGGACTTACCGAGCGACCTGTTCGCTGACGACATTCTATTTCTTTCTTCTTTGAATGTTGTCAGGTGGTTTGGACCCGGCAGAGATCGAGCCATCTACAGAAGACTTGGAGCAGTTTGCTGACGAACCAGAGCTCTACTTTCATTGTACATTTCCATTCAGTACCATTAATTTCCTGTTATGCTATTGTTTAGGCATCGTTTTTACTTCGTTTGTATTTCCTTTTCATACATTGTACAAAAGAATGTTAATAAATAAAGTTACTGTTATTTTTATATCTCTTGTCTCTTGTGATTACTTTTATATTGCTTAGATATGCTTAGCGTATGTACTTCTGAGTATATACGTAGCGGACCTCGTCGCGTCCCCTTCGCCGTACACTGGGAAGCGGGGCGTGACAGACAATACTTCAAATTAATAGAGTTATCAATGGCAATCGTCTTGGAAAAAGACACAAAGCCTGTCGTAAATATGCAGCGATTGTCCAATTATTCCCGAACTTAAGAATTTCAAAAGCTAAATCTATTCATAAGATATTGACTATAACCTGAATACAAACTCGAACTCGAATCCAAACTTGAACACTTGATCTTGACTTGAACACTTGAACTTGAATATCCAAACTTAAACTTGAACACTTGATCTTGACTTGAACACTTGAACTTGAATATCCAAACTTGAACTTGAACATTTGACATGACTTGACCGAACCATGAATATAACTTGATATGAACTTGACCTGAATACATGATTACATCTTGAACCTGAACTGGTACATCTTTATATTCATGGATTCGGCCAAGACCTATAAACTTGAACTATACACTACAATACGCGGAGATAAGGGGTAGATTGGTACGGAATGTATATCGTGGTACGGGAGGTCACTTTAAAAGACACCTACATGAATTCATGTGCCGTTGTGCCGTTGTCCCTTGGGTTATGACGGAGCCTTGTACTACATGTTACCATAGTCCACAGATAAATTGGACTTCTCTCATATACATGAATATCTTCTTTATCAAATTACAAACAACCACATTATAATAGCTATCTTATACCTATAAATGATCATGCTTAGATACTCTCATATACAAATTTAACTGTTCACTTTTACTTGATTTCTATTCACTTTATACACCTTTCAGTCATCTTTATTTACTTCTTTTAGGGACTTACCGAGCGCTGGTTCGATGACGGCATTCATCTCTGTTTCTTTCCTTGGAATGTTCGTCAAGGAGACCGGACTCTAAGGAGATCGAGCCGAGCCAGGGAGATTTGGACTAGTTCGTTACCCAGCCTGACTACTAACTCCTTTCTGCATTTACTTTCTGTATGCCAATGTTTAGATATTTATGTAAATCATTGTATCTTTCTATTTCCGACAATTGTATTTGAAATTTGAATGTAAATAAAATTACTGTTTAATTTTATTGTTCTTGTTATTCTTGCACATTGTTATATTTCATACTTAGGCTTAATGTATTTATTAAGAGAAACGATCTTCTCGTAATAAATACGTTGCGGGCTTGCCACGTCGCCGTTTCCTCTACTGGGAAGCGGGGCATGACAGGTTTTATTGGCGGCCCATGCATGTCCATTCTACATGAAATCTTTAGCAATATATTACAAGAATTATAAGAATCAACAACTATACATTCCTTGCATTTCAAATTTCTTGAATCTATCCAAACCTGTATTTTCTATCAAGGTGATGGATTCTCCAAACAACATCAGCACCAACATCAACGGCAACACACCACCGCCTACCCTATCACCCCCCCTACCATTGAGGCACCAATCAATGAATGGAGGGTGTTTCTGGAGGCTATTAAAAGCCTTCTGGAAGGTCAGCAGCAGCAGAATGCTATCCTTATGAACCGTCCTGAAACCGAAGCACCTGGGGTAAAGCAATTTCGGGCGTTGCATCAAAAGAACTTCTCAGGGAAAGAGAGTTCTCTTAAGGTTGAAGAGTGGGCCTAAAGTATCAAGGATAACCTTGCAGCAGTGCAGGTACCAGACATAGCTTGGGTTCGTGTTGCAAAACTCCAGCTCACGGACAACGCAAGAGTCTAGTGGAAAGCTGAGGAGAGCCGTCTTGCACTACTAATGGAGTGGAAAATGTTCCGCGGCCTATTGGATGTGAAGTTTTTCCCCGAGACCGCCCATTTTGAGATGGAACAATAGTTCATCCACCTGCAACAAAACTCTATGTGGGTAAAATTAGTGGATGAATATGATGCCGAATTCATCATGCTTAGTAGGTAAAGAATTCATCTCAAATTATGTTCCGTAAAACACGTAACTATCCTGACATCAATATCATATCAGGTTCGCGGCACACCTGATCCTTACCAATGAGATTCGGGATAGACGATTCCAACAAGGCTTAGACCTGGAGATTTAAGCGGCTTTAGAAACAGGCGACTATCCAACACATGAACTCGCTTTGAAGGCGGCCCGCCGTTTTGAAGCTATGGTCAAGAAGAAGGGTAAGCCGTAAGCAGCCGAAATCAAACACCCTACAATCTAGACGACAGGAGGAGCTTCTTCCAGATCAACTTTTGCACCTAAGAGGCCAGGAGGATCGTTTAAGAGATCCATTCCAGATTTCTGTTTCTACTGCAAAAGAACCGGACACTTAGAGAAGGACTGCAGGCGTGCAAATAGCATGTGTTTTATTTGTGGAGTATCTACTCACGCTATAGGAGCATGCCCATATCTAGGTAACACAGCACTGGCACCCAGACCCACAATGCCAGCTCCACAGAGGCCAGCTATTCAAGTATCTGCATCCCACCTAGCTCTTCCTGCACCAGCTCAACGTGGACCACCTACACAGTCTCAGCGTCAGTTCCATCAGACACAGAGAAACATGCCTCAAGGGCAGAGAATGTGTCTCCGGCGAGGAGGAATGTGCCAAAACGTCAGGGTTTTACAATATCGGTCGAAGAAGCTGAAACCACAGGACAAGTCATCACCGATAAATTCTTCTCATCCTTTCAACCTTTCGATACTATTACATAATTATCTTTTCTCATATCTAAATGCAACCTCACACAACTTAGGTACTATACTAGTAGCCATCTTTTCTGCACTCGCACTTTTCGACAGTGGAGCATCACATTGTTTCATGTCATAATGGTTCATAAGAACGCACGCGATCCCCGTCAAGCCACTCATTTCAAGTTGGAACGTCAGTTCCAGAAGTAGAGTTTTGAAGGCAACTTTGGGATATGATCAGTGCCCAGTTGTAGTTTACGGCCGAGAACTCTACACAAATTTCAAAGTGCTGGACGTACCAAATTTCGATGTTGTGTTGGGAATAGATTGGTTGGGAGTATTTTATGCTATCATTGACTACCGTCAAAGGAGAATAGTCTTTTGAGATATCAGATCACCCAGTCTTCCGTTTCAAAAGTGGAGACAAAACCTTGGGGCCAAAAAACTACCGTGCTAAGCCGAAGACCGCAGAACTGTCCTCCCTACAAACTAAAGGAGAAAAACCTGAAGTTCGAGGATGTTTTCCCTTAAGACATATCAGGTTTGCCTCCCGATAAAACTCTTGAATTCCTTATTGATTTACAACCTGATGCACAACCTATAATCAAAGCTCCATATCGACTAAGTCCGAATGGATTGAAAGAACTTTGTATCCAGTTAGACGAGCATCTGAAGAAAGGTTGGATCAGACCCAGTACCTCAAATTGGGGATCGCCGGTGTTACTAGCGAAGAAGAAGGTACCTACTAGATGTGCGTGGATTATCGAGCACTGAACAAAGTAACAATTAAGAACAAATATCGACTACCTCGTATCGATGACCTTTTTTATCAGCTAAGTGGATCTTGTGTCTTCTCCAAATTAGATCTTCGCTCAGGCTATCATCAGGTGAAGGTCAAGGAGTCCGACATTCCAAATATGGCGTTTAGGACTCGTTATGGACATTATGAATATCTCGTAATGCCATTTGGAGTGACCAATGCACCAGCCATATTTATGAACCTGATGAACCAAGTTTTCCAAGAGTACTTAGACAGGTTTGTTGTTATCTTCATCGGCGACATCCTGATGTATTCAAAGAATTGGGAAGAGCATGCCGAGCACTTGCGCATTGTCCTGGAGACACTACGATAACATCAACTCTTCGCCAAGTACAACAAGTGTGAATTTTGGCTAGACCAGGTCGGATTTCTCGAACACATTGTTTCAGGTGAAGGAATCTCTGTGAATCCAGCTGAGGTGTCAGCTGTCAGCGAGTGGCTTACACCGAAGTACGTCAAAGATATAAGAAGTTTTCTGGGCTTAGCAGGATACTACAGACGCTTCATCGAAGGATTCCCAAAGATCGCAGCACCCCTGACCAATCCTACACATAAGGATAAAGCAGCATTCGTGTAGACAGAAGCATGTGAGAAGGCTTTCGTAGAACTCAAGTCGAGGTTAACCTGTTCACCTATTCTCGTAATACCGGATTGATCTGGAGGATTCGATGTACATTTTGATGCATTCAGTAAAAGATTAGGATGTGTTTTACATCAGAATGGATAAGTTGTGGCTTTTGCATCAAGGCAGTTAAAAGTCCATGAGTGCAAATATCTAACACATAATCTGGAATTGGCAACCGTCATCTTCGCACTCAAGATTTGGCACACTATCTTTGGGAGAGAGAGTGGATATATATACACCGACCACAAGAGTCTAAAGTATATATTTACTCAGAAGAAACTCAACATGCGACAGCGAAGATGGTTAGAACTCATGGCAGATTTTGATATCAACCTACACTATCATCCGGGAAAGATGAATGTGGTCCTCGATATACTTAGTCGCCAACCTTTAGCAATGAACTTTACCGATCAGTAGAGACAACAACAAGAACTGAATGGATTAGAGATTGAAATAGTTAAGCCAAATAACGATTCATCCTTGATGAACTTACAAGTCCAGTCCACTATTATCAATCAGATCAAGGCAGCTCAAACAAATGATGCCAAGATATAAAAGATCCGAGAAAAAGTAGAAAGTGGTCTTCGAACTGATTTCATCATCCATGAAGATGGATCCTTGCGGTATGGGAGTTGTTTATGCATGCCAGTCGGTCCTGTTCGAGAAGAGTTGATAAAAGAAACTTTTGGCTCTTCGTATTCTGTACATCCCGACAGCAAAAAAATATACAAGGATCTACGACAACACTACTGGTGGTATGGAATGAAGCGAGAAGTAGCAAGGAGCGTAGCAAAGTGCTTAATCTGTCAGCAAGTGAAGACTGAATATCACAGAACCGCTGGTCTACTTCAGCCGTTACCTATCCCAGAATGGAAATGGCAGCACACTATCATAGACTTCGTAACTGCACTCCTTCGCGGCATGAAAGGTAACGACGCGGTTTGGGTTATTGTGGATCGACTCACCAAGTTGGCTCACTTTATTCCATTCAGAGTTGACCAATCAACTGAGATGTTGGCAAGGAAGTAGATGGAGAAGAGTAAAAATCTAAAGTAAGATTTAAATCTTCAAGATGTACCATACTTGTCTTGATACTCATAAACTCATGCAGGAGGTCGTGAGATTATATAGGGTACCTGTTTGCATCGTCTCCGATCGTGATACTAGATTCTGATCCCAGTTTTGGCTGACTTTTCAAGCCAGTCTGGGAACGAGTCTGAATTTCAGCACGGTGTTATCATCCCTAAACAGGCGAACAGTATGAATGAACAATTCAAATCCTGGAAGATATGTTGAGAGCATATATGCTAAACTTTGGAGGTTCGTGGAAAGATCACCTACACCTTATGGAGTTTTCATATAACAACAGCTACCAGGCAAGTATTGGGATAACACCTTTCGTAGCACTCTACGGACGTAAGTTTCGTTCCCCGCTGAGTTGGGATGATGTTGGAGATCGTGAACTTCTTGGGCCAGAGATGATCCTGGCACCTGTAGACGTGGTTCGCACGATCAGGGAAAAGATGTGCATAGCTCAGGACTGACAGAAATATTGGGCAGATGCAAAGCATCAACACCAAGAGTTCCAACCCGGAGAGCATATGATTCTGAAGATCTTTCCGAACATAGGAGTGATAAGTTTTGACAAGAGGGGTAAACTTAGTCTAAGGTACATCAGACTGTTCGACATACTTGAAAGAATTGAAAAAGTGACATACCGCTTGGCACTACCACTCTCATTAGAAGGATTGCACAATTTGTTCCACATATCCCAGCTACGGCGATATGTAAGCGACCCCGGCCACATAATTGATCACTCAGAGCTCATTGTTCAAACTGACTTATCTTGTGAACAACAACTAGTTGAGATCTTGGATCGAAAGATTTACGGAACAAAGAGGTGAACTTAGTCCGAGTGATGTGGAGAAATGATTCGCCAGGAGAATCAACCTGGGAAAGAGAAGACGATATGCGTCCACGATACCCTAAACTATTTGAAAATTAGTCTTTATATAAATTTCGAGGACGAAATTTTTTATAAGGAGGGTAGAATGTAACGATTCTGAAATTCTTATACTAATGTAACTCATTCAATGTATAGAAAGGATATTTCAGCCTGACTGGGAGCTATAAGTTAATTTTGTTCAATAAAAGCAAGAAGTAACGTGTAGCTCATTAGTTAAGACTCTCTACTGCTGTGCTATAGCCCGCGTGTTCAAATCCCACCAGTCCCAATTATTTTTAATATTTTTTCTTTTTAAACTTTTCGGAAGCCCAAGAGTTGCACGTGCAATACACGAATAATCGAAAACTTTCAGAGAAATCAAACAGGATAAGTGAGGATTTAAGATCGATTAAAACACCTGGCACAAGTCTCGAGATACGTGGCCGAGATCCGAACGCTAGAAATAGCCCCCAAACCGCTACCGGCAGTTTGATCATCCTCAAATGCATCCATTCTTTACCGTGTGTCCCTTTGACTCCCTTCTACTTTATTTTATTGTTTGATTTTTCTGAATTTAACCAGAGACATACCCACCCTTTCATCTACCTCATTAACACTATTTTAATTCTTTTTAATTCAATTTTTTAATTTCCATACTCTCAAATTTTCCTTATAAATATCTAGCCCTACTACCATATTCTTCATTTTTGAAAATTTTACAAATACTCTCTAAAATTCCCAACTCCAAACAAAAGGAGTTAAGCCGTTCTCAAGTGGAGTTGCCGAACTCGAAACGCCGTCGATCGATCCTTCCATCCGTCTTGGTCTCGGTTCTACCAACCAAGGCATCCTTTTATCTCTTTATAACGTGCAAACCGTAAGTCCTTATTTATCTCTTTCGTTTCGACTCAAACTAATTTCTAAATTTATATCGATAAAAGTGGAGTTAACTTTTAAACTTTTCTTTTAAACATTTTTATCTCCGTTTCTATGTTATATAATTCACGCTACTACTTCTAACACCACTTGAAAAGATTATTCGTCTTAAAGACTTTTAACATATTCACAATTTCATGAGAAATAAACATATATCGAACTTTTTCATATAAATACCATGAGCTTTAAAAGTAACCTTTTTATCGAAACCTAAAAATATATATCTATAGATAATTCATGGGGTAACGACCTACCCTATCATATACACTTTGAATTCATAGCACGGTATTTTATATACATGTTTAATTTGAAGATTACAATTTTCATTACAATACCGTTACTTTACAAAAATGTTTGTAATCGATATTTTAAATCCTTTGCAATTACGCCACTACAACCCTTGTAGGAAAACTCATTTATGTATGGTGCGGGTTATCTCACGTCCTTGGGATAGCAGAGCGGAATACATAACTTCTCCCAGAGAATTCGGTCTTGAAAGAAAATAAAAGTACGATTTTTAAAGAATACAACTTTTTGACAAATTAAATTATTTGAAAATTTTCATAGATCCTAAATAGGTATTTTTTCTATGAAAAATAATTTTTGAAAAAAAATATTATTAAAAGGAAAAATTAAAATTACATAAAAATACCACCAAATTTCCAAAAGTATAGTTTTCACGGAAATACCATAAACTTTTAAAAGTTAGGTTTCATTACTAAAATACCACTAAAACTAAAATACATTTTTATAAAAACTCTTAATATTATAAATTACTCTCGAGATTTATTTTTAAACAATATTAAAACATTTTTCATAAAACCCCCTCAAGAAATGCAACAATGTAAATACAATGTAAACAACAAGAATAAATTTTTAAGGATCCTAAATTAATATAGGTTTAAGCGGTATCATTTCTCTTAAGCCTCAGAGAGCCGGAGAAAATGAGTGCTTGTCTATTCAAGTTAGACAACACTGTAAATTAACGAAGTTATCAATAGCAGTCGTTTTGGAAAAAGACACAAATCTTGCCGTCCATATGCAGTGGTTGTCCAATTATTCCCGAACTTAAGAATTTCAAAAGCTAAATCCATTCATAAGATATTGATTATAACCTGAATACAAACTCAAACACGAACCCAAACTTGAACACTTGATCTTGACTTGAATACTTGAACTTGAATATCCAATTTTAAACTTGAACACTTGATCTTGATTTGAACACTTGAATTTAAATATCCAAATTTGAACTTGAACACTTGACTTGACGTGACCATACCCTGAATATAACTTGACCTGAACTTGAAATAAATTCTGAATTCATGATTACATCTTGAACCTGAACTAGTACATCTTTATATTCATGGATTCGGCCAAGACCTGTAAACTTGAACTATACATTATAATAAGCAGGGATAAGGGGTAGATTGGTACGGAACATATATCGTGGTACGAGAGGTCGCTTTAAAAGACACCTACATGAACTCACGAGCCGTTGTCCCGTGGGTTATGATGGGACCTTATACTACATGTTACCATAGTCCACGGGGTAAGTTAGACTCCTCTTGTATACATGATATCTTCTTTATTAAACTACAAAAACCACGTTAGAATAGCTATCTTATACCTGTAAATGATCATGTTTAGATACTCTCATACACAATTTTACATGTTCACTTTTACTTGATTTCTATTTACTTTATACACCTTTCGGTCATCTTTATTTACTTCTTTTGGGGACTTACCGAGCGCTGGTTCGCTAACGACATTTCTCTCTGTTTCTTTCGTTGGAATATTCGTCTGGTGGACCGGATTCTAAGGAGATCAAGCTGAGTCAGGAAGACTTGGATCAGTTCGCTATCCAGCCTGACTACTAACTCCTTTCTGCATTTACTTTCTATATGCCAATGTTTAGGCATTTGTTTAAATTATTGTTTCTTTTTATTTCCGATAGTCGTATTTGAAATTTGAATGTAAATAAAGTTGTTGTTTAATTTTTTACTCTTGTTATTCTTACACATTATTATATTGCTTATTTACACTTAATGTATTTACTAATGGAAACGACCTTCTCGTAATAAATACGTTGCGGGCTTGCCACGTCACCGTTTCCATCTACTGGAAAGCGGGGCGTGACATCATTTCTAATTAAAGAGAAAAAGAAAAAGAAAAGAAAATGTGGCATACAAGAATAGTGTAGAGAGGTATGGGTTGAATTTTAAAATTAAAAATTCATTCTGTAAAAAAAATAATCTTACTCTAGTGTAGAGAGGTATGGGTTGAATTTTAAAATTAAAAATTCATTCTGTAAAAAAAATAATCTTACTCTATCTACCCTTATTCAATGGATGACACTCTCTTCTTCTTCTTCTTCTTCTTCTCCTCCTCTTGAGTTTAGAATAAGTGCAAAAGAATGAGAGAAAAATTATATGAGAAAACTACATCTTTAATCTAGTAGATTAGTAACTATTAGATTAAGTTTACTTCACAAGATGCTTACACTTCGTGGAGTTGGAGCTTGAGTTGGGGTTTTCTCATTGTGGCTAATCTTCGGCAAGGAGATTAGCTTACAAGCTTGATCCGGAAGCGACAGGATTTAGCTTGGATCTTCCACGATTGGGTAGACACTCTACAAAGGTTGTAACCCCCTAAACTCCCCTCTTAATCTTTGTAGTTTCTTGTTTGGTGCAATTATGAGTAAATATAGGAATTGGTGCTATTCTCTTGATTAATTTTTGTTATTTGCTTCCGCTGGGTCCGCATTCATATCGATCCTAGCACCGGTTCCTTACACACCAGTCATACATCATCTCATCGATTAGAGTACTAGTTAATGGAGCGTAACAATGAAACGTGACCGCATTATCCTGACCCTGATCTTTGTTCGGTTGTAACATTCTTCTTGAGTAATTTCTAAGACGAAATTATTTTTAAGGAGGATAGAATATAACGATCCTATTTTTACTATAATACTTTTTAATAAATAAAAATATATTTGTTTCGAAATGATTCGTTTTGTAAAGAGAAATGGTTTTGAAAGATTTTTTTTTTAAATATTTATTTTTATTTCTTTTAACATAAAAAAATTATTCGATTTTGTTTCGAAAAGAAATTTATATTGTTTAAAAGAAAAGAATTATTTTAAGAAAACGATTTATTTTTTTTATCATTTAAATTACACACTTTTAACTTTGTATATATTTATTTCTATTTTATTATATGCAATAGTAAGCTTGTATCCCATTGGTTAAGTCATTGTATTACTAGTCTATAAGAAATAGGTTCGAATATTGTGTTTTGCAATATTTTTATCTATGTTTTTAAAACTCTTTTCATAACATACAAATAACCTTTCATTTTCTCTTCTTTTTAACTCCCACCATCAATTAGATGGTTATGATTATAATTATTTTGTCCATTAAACCTAGTTAATTCTCCTTCAGTACATATAATTCTCTCTTCTCCATTCCACCATATTTCTCTATCTTATCAAAATCTAAAATCCTTTTCTTGGAGTTTGGAGAAGCACCAGTTCTCTCAAGTTTCGAAGTCTTAGTCAAGTCGAAGCTTTTTTCACCAAATCGGTGAGCTGGTTGTTATACCGACTCACACAACATGTAAATCCTCTCCTTATCCTTCTCATGTCCTTTGCCCTCTTGCTATATGTTACCTCCTCATTTCCATGTCTCCATCAGGTCGATACTTGTTATGCTCGGTTAATCTCTCGTTTAAATAATACCCATAAAATAATATATTAGTGGCTGTCTCTACGTAAATTTCATGATAAACACATATGCTTACTTCACATACATTAACTTATATTATTTGTCATTAAAATTAAAATTATTTATATTTAATTTTTGTATAAAAGAAAACAAATTTATAAATAAATACTATGGTGTTCGTTCTTTCTCGAAATACGACCATAACAACATCTTTACCTTCAAATTAAATTTTAGAATTTAATCGTGACACCTGTAAACCCTAAGAAAATCTATTTAGACCTTAAATACATTTCTAGAAAAGCTATAAAAATTTCAGATCAAATCGCATAACGATTTAGGAATTACGTCATCTTTTTTTGTACTGTTTTTAAACTCAGAAAACTGCTTTTATCGGTCACCTTCAAGAACACATAACTCGGTATACTTATGTCCATTTTGAGAAAACTGAAGTGTTTTGGATATCTAGATCGAAAGATCTAGAATTTCTTAGCTATATAGATTTCCTGAAAATCGATGTAAATTATAGAAAACTGAGTTAAAAAATTAAGCGACGGATCTGGACAGAAACTGCCCTAATTCGCATATTGTTTTTAAATAGGACATAACTCGAACTACCAATATCCGTTAGTGACAAACTTTAGATGTATAGATGCATAATTGACAGACCTATAACTTTCCTATATACTCAGTGATCCAGAAATGAATAGAACAACCCGATATATGCTCTGCAATACAACACATAGTTGTTGTCCAGAAATCAGAATTTCTGTTTTAAACCCTGAAGTTAAAATGACCATAACTAGAGCTTCAGAAATCCAAATCGTGTGGAACATAGTTTTTTGGAAAAGTATATCTAAAGAATTACAAGTCTCTAATAATTGTCGAAACCTGAAACCAGACGGAAATTAACTCAAACTGTGTTTTAAAAATGTGTGTTGGGGCTGGACAGATTCTGATCTGTTCAGCATGATGATACGAAAACGGGCATATCTCCCAAACCCGTAGTAGTATTTAGACGAGACTTGAACTCATATTTGCATAACACTTATGGATATATTTTTCGTTCATATTCCGAATTCAATTTACTTGAGTAATTAGTCATACATAACATTTCTTTACAGCATTGTTTCTGGTCGTTACTTGAATAATATACTTGTCTCATCTCATGCTATGTAATTCCTCATTTTGTTGTATTTACATGACTTGTGTGAATAAATTTATTGCATATTTGACTCGACTTGACCCAAACCATGAATACATAATAACTTGACAAGAATACTTAAACTTGATATGAATACTTGAACTCGATTTGAAACTTGAACTCGTACTCTTCTTATTTATTTATGGATTCGGGCAAGACTTATGTTATTATCTATAATTTAAAATACACGGGGATAATGGGCAGTTAGGTAATGAATGTATGTCGTGGTATGAAAGTCCATTAAAAATCACCTAACCTGAATCTCCTATGTCGTTGTCCCATGGGGTTTGACAGGACCTTGTACTCAACGTGCCGTTGGTCCATGGGGATGTGACGGGTTACCCTCATATACATCCATGCCTTCACTATTATACTACAATAAACACATTATAATAGAATTGTCATACTTATACTATATTGTCAATCTTATGTAGTTTGTCATGTTTATATAGAACTGCCATGCAATTATAATTTCCATGTTTAGTTATCATCTCTAATAAGTCCACTGCTTCATGATTATCCTTTCTATTGATATTGCTTGTCATTATACATTTTACACTTATAATCCCACCTTATTAGGGACTTACCAAGCGTAAGTTCGCTAACGGGCATCCGTCCTGTTTCTTTCTTTGCTTGGAATATTCGTCAGGTGATTTAAGGACAAAGGGATATAACCGACGGAAGAGAAGTACAACCAGCTATCGTCACATGCCAATTATTAGCTTCTCATTAAGATTTTCATTTCAGTATGCCTCTTGTTAAGGCTTCTTATGTCATTCGGACATCTTGTCAACTGTTAAACTCTGTGGATAACTAATTGTTGGAATTTTCATTATTATGATTATTCTTGTCATATTTTATACTGCTTATAAACTCTCAGTGTATTTGTTTCAAGAAAAGACCTTCTCGGAATAAATATGCCGCGGGCCTCGTCGCATACTCGTTACCGTTCTCTAGGGAAGCGGACGTGGCATCATCTCCATTATTTCTTTTACAAAATGTTTAGATTTTGGTTTTTGGCTTGCTTGGATTACGTCGACGTCCAACGACGTCACCTGATTTAAGTGCCGATCACGTGCCATTTCCGGGGCTTGACAGCTAACATCTGAATAAATGGCGAGATCACAAATGAGTTTCGATGCCGGCGTAGGCTACGAAAAGAGGATCCTCTTTTACCGCTCATTTTTACACTGGTGGCGGATGGTCTTGCACATATGATTCAAAGGTGTAGGCATAAATGATTGTTGGAATGTTTGGGTCCCGGGGATACAAGGATGGAGGTTATTAATCTCCAGTACACTGATGATACACTACTGTTTGGGAGAGTTTGCGAGGATCAAGCGGTGGTGCTTAAGTAGGTGTTATATTCATTTGAACTTTGATCAGGATTGAACATTAACTTCCACAAGAGCTCGGTAATTTGTTTGAGAGAACAGTCTGTGTGAAAAGAGCGTTTAGTCTCAATTTTCAATTGTAAGGCGGAGGATTTCCCTATCACTTATTTAAGTCTACCCCTTAGATCAAGAAGTCTAAAGAGAGCCGACCAATCGCCACTTATAGATAGGATACAAGACAAATTGGAAGGGTGGAAGGGACGATATTTATCTATAGGTGGAAGGGTGATTTTACTGAACTCTGTTCTATCAGCAATACCACAGTACTGTATGTCCTTCTATCTACTTTCGGCATGGGTGGTAAAAAAGATTGATCAGATCATCGCAAATTTCTATGAAGGTTGCGTCAATGGAAAAACAGAAATATAGTCGAGTTAGGTGGAAGAAAGTTTGCAGAGTGAAATAAGGAGGCTTGGGGATGAAAAACCTAAAAGACGTGAACATGGTCCTACTGGGGAAGTGGTAGTAGAGGTGGGTCGCGAGCAACCAAAGGTGATAGGTGGCCAGCATTAACGCAGCTTATGGAAATAAGTCTGGTGCCATAAATGTACCAAATAAGAATGTGGCAACGGCGTCCGGTTTTGGGAAAGGAGTTATGTCAATAACGGAGTCTTTCTTCATAGGTATCTTATATATGATAGGTGATGGTAGTTCGATTAATTTCTGGCGAGACTATTGGTGCGGTGATATAATATTGCAGGAAAGATTCCCATTGTTATTTGAGTTAGCCAAGTATAAGAAGGCATCGGTGAGAAGCCAGTGAAAGGGTACTAAATGGTGGCCAAGATTTCGAAAGGCTTTGACGACTAGTGAGAGGAGACAACGACGTTCGTTGATTGACTATTTGGAGTTGTGGAAACCGTTAGAGAGAGATAACAAAGATGTCGCACCATGGAAATGGACGTCAAGTCGAGCTTTCTTTGTTAAATCCTTCTTTAATATTCTTAATTATGGTAGGGTCGAGTCGTGAGTTGATAAGAATATTTAGAGGTTCCCAGTTCCATTAAAAGTTCGTGTCTTTATGTAGCTAGTCTCCAACAACGCAGTCTTAACGAGAAATAACCTAGGGAAGATGAAATGGGTAAGTCTGATGGAATGTAGGATCTGTGCTCAACCGAAATCGGTGGATCACTTGTTTTTTAGGTGTCCTTTGGCTTGGACTGTGTTGGATAAGTTTTGGAGGTCTTTTGGCTCTGTCAATCTACTGAGTTTCTTTGGTGAACTTTGGAGTCGCTCTAAGAGTAGGATGGATAGAACGCATCTGAGAAATTTGGAAATTATGGTCTCTGCTGTATGTTGGAATATTTGGCCAGAACGAAATAATAGAATTTTTAAGAATTCTGAGAAATCGTTATTGCATATTATAAAACGTTGAATTTTGGTCAGATGGTGCTGCAAAGAGGAGCAAGGAAAATGCAAGGATAGTTGCAGAAGACTAAAGATCAGAAGCGGATAGGGCGGATCCCGGTACCTTGGCTCTAGCGGATAGAGCGAGGCATGATAGGGAAGGGCAATCGTGAGTGTTAACAATGATGAGAGAAGGATTTTCTATGGGAAGCATGCTGATTTCTATTCAGCGAGAATAATACTTGTATTTCTCTTTTTGGCTTTATTTTCGTTGGTTTTATTTTTGGGAAACTTTTGATGTGGTTTCGTTAAATCATCGTTTAATGAAACGCGGGTGCATTTAGTCTTCGTTTTAATATATAAAAAAGTGCTATTAAGCTTGCTACTAATCCAGTTTGTACTGCTCGAACTAAACATATTGATATTGAGCATCATTTCATCCATGAGATGGTGCTTGATGAAGTTATTGGTGTGGTGGAGGTGAGAAGCAAGGACAATGTTCCCGACATCTTTGCCAAATCTTTTTCTAATTGTCCATTCGTATTTCTTCAAAACAAGTTTGGACTGGTTTCCAAAAATGCAGTTTAAGGGAGTGTTAAATTTGTTAAAGTGTATTTTTGGAAAATTATCTAGCAGTATTTTATATTTGTTTTTATTTTCTATTTTATGAGGGATATGATGAGGATATTATTTTGAATGCTAATTTTGTATTTTGAAGTTTGCATATGTGTGGAAGATAAATGACATCAATCCATCTATCTTCCATTCTTCTCTCTACACATATCTTCTCTCTTCACATATCCCACCATCATTCTTGCATGAGCAAGCTTGAATTTGAATTAATTAATCCACTCATCTTTCATTCTTTCCAAAACCATTAATGACATCATTTTCCTATTTCTCTTAATCTAGAAAGTGTTTAACAAATTAATCAACCCACGCCAAATTATAACATCTTCTTCTTCATGAAACCATTCCACCATAAAAATATCTCTATTGCTCCTATATTGTGCCAGTTCTCCATACTCTATTATTTTGTATGTTCATGATTTATTAATGAAATTCATTATCTACTTTTCTCGCATTTACAATACTTCTTTTCTATTTTGTCTTGTGAGTCTTGCGCTAGTGTGAATTTTATTCCACTTTTATAGAATCGGATTCCGTGTATTTCAGATCCGTATTTCTTCACAAATTTTGTGCCGTGATCTGATTGGCTGGTTTGTCACATTGAGAGTCCGGCCAATTTGTATATAAAATCTTATTGTGACACTTTCAATCTTAGTTCAGCTCAATAGGATACGTGCCAGGATTGAGATTAATTTGCGAGCATTCAGTCTCTAAGTAGGTCAACTGTATATTGAAAATCATAATAATTACGTAGGGACCTACTGATTTTTCAATAAGTTGGCAAAATCTTAGAGCTATCTATGCCCTTCTTGAAAACACTATACTAATAACCATTTCAATGTCTGTATCAAAATGTATGAAATCTAAAAGTTGAATCTAGCATAAACTTATTTAGGTCCAAACGACTTACACTACTACAATAAGGGGTTGTCCCTATGGATAACGTTATCCGTAGGTCCCTTTAGTTGTCCCTACGGTACTATACGAATTAATTTAAAATATTAAAACGTAATTTGTTATTTGGCCCTACGGAACAGCAAAAGAATGACCTACGGTTTAATCCGTAGGGGCATATATATGGATAAAAAATAAAGGACAGAAAACGTAATTTGTTATTTGGCCCTACGGAACCTCAAAAGAATGACCTACGGTTTAATCCGAAGGGGCAGATAAAAGAGTTATTAATAAAAAATAAAGCACAGAAAAGTCGTCGTTCCCAAAGTAATTACCCTCATCCCTCTCCTGCGCGCGCCTCTCGTCGCCACCGCTCGCGCCTCGTCGTCACCGCCCTCCCGCACGCGCCTCTTCGTCCCGACCGTCGACTTTCTCGTCGACTTCCTCTTTGCCACCGCCCGCGTCTCGTAGCCGATTGCGCCCCGTCGCCATCGCCTCGTCTTTGCTACAGCTTAGTAAATTTCTTATTTTTACTTCTAATTATTCGTTTGTTTCTGTTTTTGTTGTTAGGGTCAGTGTTAGGGTTCAGTTTAGTGTTTAGGGTTCGGGTCAATTAGTGTTAGGGTTAGGGTTAATTAGGGTTCGGATCAATTAGGGTTAGGGTTCAGGTCAGTTAGTGTTAGGATTAGGGTAAGACTTGGGCTAGGGTTAGGGTTAGGGTTAGGGTAAGGGTAAGACTTGGGCTAGGGTTAGGGTTTGGCCTTCATTATATGGTTAGGGTTAGGGTTAGGATTTGGTTCAGGTTTAAGGTGGCTAGGGTTAATTTGGGTTAATTAGAGGCTAGGGTTCATTAGTGATAATTTGAAAGAGTTAGGATTTCGATTAGGGTTAATTAGGTTAATTTCGGTAAATTGGGTTAAGTTTGGGTTAATTAGGGATAATTTGTGTTAGGGTAACGATTATGGTTAATTGTGGTTAATTAGGTTAATTTGGGTTATTTAGGGTTAGGGTTTAGGGCACACTAGTTCATTCAGTAGGATACTCGATGATAACATATACGTACAACTTTACCATAAACGCAAGAAAAATTTACCCTAAACTAAAAACTTCGAACCCTTAATAACGAAACGTAAACGTAAAACCTATTCAAGTTAAATGTTCAAGTTGAAACCAATATATGATACTCGATGATAATATGAAACTTTCATATTCTCATCGATACTAATATATAAAAATCAAAGCGCTACTTAGTCCCCGTCTATCGGTTAACATACGTTCGATGTTCGTCGTGACATAGAACTATACGAAGGTTGTTAAATATCGGACGGTATAGTTCGGTACTAACAACCATCGTATAGTCTATGTGACCAGAAGATTCAATCGTATGATAACTGATATATTTGTCCAGTGTGAACAAGTTAGGAATGTATAAAGCAAACACCTGCATTCACTTATGTTTTCATCCGTTTCGAGTTATTTCGTCGGTACTTTTCCTCTAGTTCTCCGTGTACAAAGATAGATTAGATGTTCATTTCAACGTTGTTTCACATCTTTGAAATGATTATCTATTCAATTACAGTGTACTCGGAGAACAGCGGGGAGGTGCTGCCAAAATTTACTCAAAACGGTTGAAAGCACAAACGAATGGGTGTCTATTCTATACATTCTTAATGGGATAGAAGCCTTACCCCAGACAGCCGAAACACACACATACAACACGAATACACAACAAACGCACACACAGCACATACACACTAACAACCCTACACTTAAGCGAAATCATAAATTGAAATACACATATATAGAATACAACTCATATAAGGGTATCCTCAAATCTAAGTTTGATTATCGATAATTTATTCTTTTCAACGACAAACACACACACAAAGCATATCCACGGATTTTCTCCTTTGTCAGTAACCATCTCGTTCTTAGATTTCTCAATATAGTCATCATAACCTACAATTTATATATTATACAGTCTAATATGGCCTATGAGTATATCAGAGTTAAGGACTGGATGCATGTGGATTGGAAAAAACATATGCAATCAAGTTTGTCGCAGGAGTTGCTGCTTTTATTGAATTTGCACGCACACATAATACAATCGTGTTAGAGAAGATTCTGTGCCCGTGCGATAGATGTGGGAATAAGTACCGGCAGAAGGTAGAATTTGCAGAGTTTCATATCGTTAAACATGGTTTTACTAGACTTTATACAACTTGGTTATATCACGGGAAGGAGAAGAAGACAGTAACGCGGCAGAAGAAGAAGGAGAAGACGGTAATGCGGCAGAAGAAGGAGAAGACGGTAATGCGGCAGAAGAAGAAGACGATAATTTCTTTTCAGGAGAAGAAATGGAGGATATGGTACAGGCTGCCCTAGGTGAATCTATTCGTACCGAAGATGCCATTCTTTTCGATCAAGGACCGCGTGCGGATAAATATGAAAATTTCATGAATGATGCTAGAAACCCAATTTATGAGAATGCAAAGTATTCCACCCTCTCATGGTTCGTCCAACTTTTCCAGATTAAGTGCCTAAATGGATGGAGCAACAAATCATTCACAATGCTTTTTTCGTTCTTGAAAGATTCTATGCCCCCGGGAAATAACGTGCCCGACAACTGGTACGGAGCTCAGAAGATGATGTCTGATTTGGGTCTGAAATGTGAGAAGATTCAAGCATGTCCTTAAAATTGCGTACTGAAAAGAGAATTCAGATTTGAAAGAGTGTCCAACATGCGGAGAGATCAGGTATAAGCCGAAAGATTCTGATAAGAACCCCGATATACCTATCAAGATAGCATGATACTTTCCCATAACATAGAGGCTGCAGAGGCTATTCAGGTGCAAGAAAACAACCGAGGCAATGATTTGGCATCACCGTGCTCCTCCAAGTGAAGATGGAAAAATGATTCATCCAAGAGATTCACTGGTATTGAATGATTTCGATAGGAGACACGAAATATTCAGTAGCGATCATCGCAATATCAGGCTTGGACTCGCTAGTGATTGCTTCTGCCTATTCAACTGTATGGCTGGAAGCCACAGCACATGGTCCGTTATAATGATAGTTTATAATTTGTCGTCTTGGTTGGCTATGGACCAATCATACTTTATTATGCATCTTCTTATCGACGTATAAAACTCACCGGGAAACAATATCGACGTCTATTTCCGACCTCTGATCAAGGAGTTAAAATCTTAATTCATTGATAGTGTAGAGATTTACGATGCAAACACAAATACAACCTTCATACTGCGTGCGGCTTTAATGTGGACAATTAATGATTTTTCTGCTTATGAAATGCTATCAGGTTGGTCCGTACATGGTCACAAAGCATGTCCTTATTGCCATCAACATACAAAATCGAAATTCTTGAATTTTAGCAGGAAGGTTTGTTATTGCGGCCATCGACGTTTCCTGCCTCTAGATCACCCCTACAGGTTAGACGCTGTTTACTTTGATGGTCATCAGGAGTTTCTTGGACCTCCAGCCCCAGTGTCCGGAGAGGACGTGACTACTCAGTGGGATGGTTACAATAATGTGACCTTCGGGATGGATCCGACAAAACAGGTCAAACCACCATTCTGGAACAAGTTAAGCATTTTCTTCGAGCTTCCGTACTGGTCAACAAATTTAGTGCGTCATTGTCTGGACGTCATGCACATAGAAAATGGAGTATCCGAGAACGTACTCAACTTACTTCTTTGTAAAGACAAGAAATCGAAAGACAACCTCAATGCTCGGATGGATCTACAGGACTGGGAAATTAGAAGTGAATTACATCCTAAACCGATAGCGGGTAAACCAGGCAAGTTTGTACTTCCCAATGCCACGTACCATATGTCACAACCGGAGAAGAAAAGATTGATGCAGATGTTGCATGATTTGAAAATTCCCACAGGTTTCTCAGGATCATTCAGCAAGAAGATAAAATTTATGAAAGGCAAGATCGATGGGCTGAAAAGTCATGATCACCATGTTATTATAGAGCACCTTCTCCTATTATCCCTCAGGACTTCTCTTCCCGAATCGGTTGGTCTAGTAATCAATGACCTATGTTGTTTTTTCAGAGAATTATGCGCTAAAACACTGGATGTTGTGACGCTGGAGAAACTAGAAAATTCTATTGCGTTGATACTTTTGCAAGTTTGAGCGTATTTTCCCACCGTCATTCTTCGATATCATAATACACCTGATGGTTCATCTTGCAACTGAGGCTAAGTTAGCCGGACCGATATAATATCGATGGATGTATCCCGTCGAGAGGTACGTGGAAATTTTTGTTTCGCGCAATTTGTAAAATTATTGTTGTCCTGTATACCCGTATTTATTTATTTAACATATTTTTCTTTAGGTACCTCTACACTCTAAAAAAGTATATACGCAATAGAAATCGACCAGAGGGTTCTATCATGCAAGGTTATCTTCTAGATGAAGCAACCATATTTTGTTCCCGCTATCTGGACGAGAACATTGAGATAAGACTTAACCGACCTCGAAAAATTCAAGACGGGCCATATGGTAAAGCTGATTATAAGAGGGTAGACACTATATTTATCAACAAGATATACCGCTTTATCATCCTCAACAGCGCATGTCTTGAAAAAATTATAGAGTAAGTTTTTTTTGGATTAATTGTTATATTTATGTTTGTGTGTGTATGAAATGATATAATATTAATGTCATATGCCGTTGTTGAGAACAGAATTCACTTTAACGAGGTACGTGAGGGGCATCCTGATTGGAACGATGAACGATTGGAAAATATCATCAGGACAATTTTTGTGATTGGTTTGCAGATTATGTAAGTTATTCGAATAATATGTTATTGCTACCAGTTTTAATCGAAACTTATATCGTTATGTATTTGTCGTAAAATATGTTTTGTTATATCCAGGATCCGAACTTGTCTGCATCATTAGAGAGTGATTCAAGATATTTAGCTCAGTTTCCTAGCATGGAGGTTGCATATTATAAAGAATTCGGTGTCCTTAGATACAAATTCGAAGTTAAGGACATAGAAATATCTAGAACCACTCAGAATAGTGGGATTAAGATGGTAGGATCGGATAGTGTGATTTATTATGGATACTTAAATTGTATACTTGGCATCCAATATCCCGGACGATCAGAACCGTTTTATATATTTCAGTGTAGTTGGTACGATACACGAACCGATACGGATAAGTGGAGAAATAATCTCGGGACTTGGAAAGATGAGTATGGATTGACCAGTGTGAACACACTTCGATTTTACGGTCAGGACGATCCGTTTATCTTTCCGAACCAAGCGTTCCAAGTATACTACTCACAGTGTTTGAAGCATCCGGGATGGATTGTCGTATGCCGTTGGAAACTCAGGGATGTTTACGATGTCCCAGAATTCGAGGACAGCGATGATGATGAAGAAGAGAGAAGACTTAGAGTGCTCCGACCGTCTGTTTCAAAAGACGGGTTGTCTTCGACTGATCATGAAATTACGTGGGTTAAAAATGATATCGATGATGAATCCAAGTAGATATGTCTAATGCGTCCACGAAACGAAAAAGGTTATCAGTAATGTTATATTATTACTTCACATTTTACGATCTATATATATATAGTCAATGTTTGTAATGATTGTCTAATGTATCCACGAACCGCTTTATCTAGATTTGATAACGATGAAGGGAGCAGCGAGGGGTGGCAGGAGCTCCAGCCGCAGCACCGGCAGAGGCAGAGCGGTTCTGCCGTCAGGAGAGCTACGTAGGGAGCTTCAGAGGGCCGGTCTTGCACCCCGATCGGAGACCCCTTTGGATGGCTCCTTCCGTGTGGACTTTGCCATACCTCCAGGTATATTGCACACATATTCATTTTGAATGTAAAATTATAGATATACATGCATATTTATGTCAAAATTACTTATATAGTCAATGTTTGATTGTTTAGCTGTTGGTGGTGCGCCCACATCAGGGACAGAGGCTACTCCCGTACCTCCAGGTATGTTTATATGTCCTATAGTGCATGCATATTGATTCAGAATAGTATATCATAAATATACATACATTCTTTTTGCTCTTACATATTTAGATAATCCTTTTTTTAATTGTCTAGTTGTAGGCGGTGCCTCCACATCTCGGGCAGAGGCCACCACCGCACCTGCGGGTGTGTGTGTGTGTGTGTGTGTGTGTGTGTGTATAGTGTATACATGTTGATTTAGAATGCAATTACTTATATAGTCAATGTTTAATTGTCTAATTATAGGTGGTGCGTCCACGTCTGGTGCAGGGACCACTCCCACTTCCATACCCTCCGCTCAGTCTGCAGGTTAGTATGAATAAATATATAATATTTATTCATTTTACATATCTTTTAAGAATAAACATGAACTACATGTAATTCTATTGATATTTATTTTCTAGTTGGAGGGGATGCGTCCACGTCCGTGTCACCGGCTGTTCCTCGCCAGAGAAACTATCGTCGCACTCATGCTGCTGTCCGGGCCCAGGCTCGTGCTTCTATCGCCGGAGGTATATATCACACTTCAATTTTTTTTAAACCTTGATTTCTTAATACCACTTTGTCTTAATATTGATTTTCTTGATATTTCTTGTAGACGCAGGGCATCCCGATCCCGAGCAGGGGACTCGAGGCCCGAATCAGTCCCACAGGCTGAGGCCCGACAGAGCAAGGGGGAGGTAGCATCTCCCCTGTTCTTTACCCCTGATTATCGCTATACCGGCGATTATGCCGAGAGGTTCGGCCGGTATTTGGGGGATGAGAGCCGCCTCGTGAAGAAGTATCAACTTCACGTTGAGTGGGGCAACCAGCACCGATGCTCATTCGCTCTCATCTGTGATCAGGCTCAGGTATTAATATATATTTTCATTTGATTTATCCAATATATTTATTATTAACACTTGCAATTTAATAACATTGTTTTTTTTATTTGCAGTTGGATTACGATTTTCAGTCTGTACCCGACCCTGATCATCCTGAGAGGGTACTCGATTTTCACGCTCTGTACCATGGCCTAATGAAGAATATGCAATCAAAGGTCCGATACAATAGGAACGAGCTGAAAATCGACTGCTAGTCTGCTATTCCCTGTGGATGGCGACCCCCGAGATAGAGAGAGCGGCTCTTCTATATACTCCGGCCTTTGCGAGAGTCGACATAGATGCATAGCCTCTCTTGTGCCAATATTTCGACTCTCAGTGCAAACAAGTTTGTATTTTAAATGTAATTCATTATTTAGTATATAATTTATTTTTTAGTGTTGCTTAATTAGAAAATTAAATCTGAATGTGTTGTGCAGAAACAGGCGAATCAAAATAAAGAGAATAGAAAGTCGGCGAAGAGGAGTCGCCCCACTTATACAGGTGGCTCGAAGAATATTACTCGTGCCATGGAGGCATCGGTAAATTACAATAGATCTACTGTGATATAATGTAATATTAAGAGTTATTCTATAATATATGTAATTTTTTTGCGAATTGTAGAGATCTCAGACCCTGGCGCAGGGTGGTACACCGAGCGTGCTGACCGCGTATCTTGCCGTCTACGGCATCTCGACAGATCCCGCCACGGGCGAGCTTCGATACCCCGGCACCGCTACCCAGGAGTATTGCGTAAGTGTTAATATTTATTCAACCCCTATTTAAAATTTTTGTTTTGAAAAGTTCAAATTTAAAAGATATACTTATATTTTACTGGTTAATGTGGATGTAGGAGCGGGTGGTTGAGCAGGCGGAGGCATCGGGGATCGATTTTACAGGACAGAACGATCCGATGTTGCTGACCCCAGTCCTAGACGCCGCACACGGAGGGCACCACGGAGGTTGGGAAAGAGGCCGGGGACTGGGTCCTAGCAGGGCCCATATGAGGTTGGACTCCACTCTGGCGGTTACTTCCTCTATCTCCCGTGAGCGACGTCTAGAGCAAAATATTGCCACCTTGAAGGCCACCGTCCAGGAGTTGAAGGAGATGATGGTATATATACTACTTAATAGTAAAATATTATATCATATTATAAATAACAACATATTCAATATTAGTACGTAGCCTGAGCTTATTTGGTTGTAGACTTAGCTTTGATTAATCATGCATACATAAAACTGTCTAATTAAAATAAACTACAGTTTTCCAAACTAGATATCCAAACGAGGCCTAAGTCCCTAAGTATTCATAGATTGGGGTTTCGCAATAACCTGATAATAATACGAATTCGACTAATACACAGTTTTTACTCGTTTATTACACACAAAACTGAACAGACGCGACAGGGTACTTCAGCTGCGACTCCACATGCATCTCTTTCAGCTGCGGCTCCACATGCATCTCCTTCGGCTGGGACTCCGCAAGCCACTATCTCTGCTGCGATTGCACAGACCACTCCTATAGCTCCACAGCCCGCTCAGACTCCCGCACAGTCTGCATTGGTCGAGTTGTTGACTTAGGGTTTATCCAAACTGAAAAGACTTGCACCTGCGGCGTTTGCATCTACGGTGAGTTTTTGTGCCCTTACGAATATATCCGTAGGGACAGTGGTTTACTTCTACGGTTTTATCCGTAGAGGCAAACCCTATTTGTAGTAGTGTTAGTAATTAATTCTTCCATGACTTTCTACATCAGCCGAACAAGATTTGAGCCTATGTAGTACATATTATGAGCTCATTTAACGTTTAGATTCTCAACTCGCATCCACAATCCTCAAGTATAAAAACATTATACCTTTTCTCTCTTTTTGACTTTTTATGCGCATGAATTTTATATTGAAACTTTGCTCCTTAATGTAAAAGTTCACTGGTTCATTCATGAGTATCATTTCAAAAAATGTCATAAATTCTTCACTTATAAAACAAAAAAAAAATCTCCATTTAGCTCTAGCTCAGTTGGTACGGACAAACCCTTTATTGGAAAGAGAGTGCGGGATTCGAACCTCAAGAACCCCAAGAAGGAGAAGTGACCACAAATTAACTTTTTCGGGACAATTCGTGGGACCCCTTGATGCTTATGTGTGATGTGTGCAAGAGTGTGTTACGTGTGTTGTATGCATATCTTAGGGTTTACGAGCACCTTCCTCCCCCAAAATAAAAAGGAAAAAAGATCCAAATAAGTTAGAAAGGACAAAATTAAATTTCTTTTGTCACTTTCACTGGCCTTTTATACTAGTCATTTACCAAAAGTGGCCCTAAGTCAGGCCTAATGGGACACTAAACTTTGATTGTCCCCAATCTCATAAAGGTCCATCATTATGTCTCTTTGGCATTTGCCATTAAAACACAAACTTCTCAAGGTTGTGATTGCAATTAAAAAATAAGCTTGTCTTTTCTCCTTTGAGTTTTGAGGAGCAAAGTTTGGTACACGTGGCAGGCTCATCTTCCGTCAATCACAAAAGGACACTAGCAAGAGGATCACAAGTCCTCAAACAACTTCTAGATTGAATCACAGCCATTGATTTTGTGAGATAATGGATATACACCAAACTCTACAATGTGTTGCACGATGATGTTAACTTTGTGACGTGATTATTTTAAGGTTAAATTGTCAATAACCCGTGGCATGTTTCCCGCTGACAAAAAACTATGGTCCCGGTTGTTAAAATCCCTTTGAAAAGTTTTCAATTGTCAAAAAAAACCTTGTTTGTGTTACATTTATAATTATTTATGATATATATGTAGTTGCTTGCAACATGTATGCAACTGCCTGCAATATATATGATCTAATTAGATATAGCAGGCAACCATGCAGATACTGCAGGAAAAAATTTCAAGAGGTTTTTGACAACATCTTCGGAACCTGGTTTTTTCTTGGCGGCAAACCCAGTCAGCAGGGTTTTGACAATTTATCCTTATTATAATTGGTCTTGTTGGCACCATGGAAACAATATAATTATAGCAAGATTAAGCATTATAACAACACAACATTAGGTAACCGTCTTATCACCGTTTCTTTCCTCTAATTAAATTAATGAAGATTTGTAATTTACACCGTTTCTTTCATCTAATTAAATTAATGAAGATTTGTAATTCACAGATAAAACAAACATCGTTGGGTGCGATTCATATGCCTCAAAATCATATCGGTCTATTATTAACTATTAACCCCCCTCCCTCCCAACCCCCAACCCTCGGTTTACTATTTGAAAAATCGTTAGAGTTCCCACCACACGGCTAAACCTTACACTAGACCATGCAGATAAACAACTTCATAAGTGATGGGCCTTTCCGGCCGTCTCATAAATCAGATTGTTGTCTCTTAAGTTGGACTCTGTAGTTGTCTTCTTATCAGTCACTTCGGTTGTCTTTTTTGCTTTATGTGTCCGCTGACCGGCTCTGAAAGCTCAAACACACCAACTTCTCTTCAAAAAGCAATCTTTCTAACAAGGAGCCTGACATCCTTTATTACCAACACTCAGTTTTGGTTTAACTATGAGCTTGAGTGAGGGTGTTGAACATAACCGGATCTTACATCCATGTCTTGCAAGATGGAAATCAATCATCACACACACACACACACACACACACACAAAGAGAGAGAGAATAATGGAGGAAAGAGGCCATGGGAGGGAATTTTTTTCTATGGCGTCGAAAACACATCCTACATCGTGTTTTCCGACGATCGGAATGCATCATCTTCATCGTTATCATCTGATGTGGATCCACCAAATTTCATGTGATTCTACAACTTTTTCACCGTTGATTTAGCAATGTAAAAAGTTCTATTATTGGTAAACCAATAATTTTGAACCCACTAATCCAACGGTGAAAAGGTTGTAGAATCACATGAAATTTGGTGTACCCACATCTTAGATGATAATGATGAAGATGATGTTAGTTGTATGTATGCCCTAGAGGCCAGTATTGTACAGATGATATATATTATATTGGATGCTTGGACATATATAGAGATGACTTTCTTGCTCGATATGATAGTATGCTATCTGGTTCCTCTTTATCTTAACATGTATACTTGTCTCTTTATACTGTCTTATGGTTACATGTTGGTAAAGCCCTTAGGATGTGTACTTGACTACCTGGACTATGATGCGGATCATACTAGTGGGGACATGGTAGTCCATAAGTACATCCTTCAAGATCCCTAGTCGTGGGTGTATCGAGATAGGGTATCGATATACCAGCGTAGACTAGCGTATACGCTTCTCGACCCATGAGATGGGCGATGGATAATCCCATATCCATTGGTGTTTGATATCAGAGATGGTATACGGGTGCTCAGTGGAGACTGGGTACACTGGACGGACTCGCCGAGAACTCCCAGTTGGTATTATACCTCACGTCAGATGGCAGTTCTCTGGTGACACTTGTACAGGTTAGTCTGTAGACCCGAGATCGTCATAGAGTCTTGTGTGATTCCCACTATACTTTGATTTCCACCTTACCACGTCCATGAGGGCGTGCAAAACGGTGGTTTTTGGGTATAGTCCCGAGTCACATGGAGGTAATGAGCGATAGGAGGGGTTTCGTCTCTCTCGGTATTGGGGGTTGATGTTGCGCTGTGCTCGATTGGCCGTAACAGGGAAGTCCCTGGCCAGGGCTGATTCAAAGATTTGCTGGTAAGTGTTACCAGTAGTTTCTCGACCCGTTATGAGCCTCACATCGGCACGACTTATCAGTTATTGGGGTCTGACGTTTACCACCCCTAGACTTGATTTGCGACATATCAGACGAGGAGACCGGACTGTACGGGAAGTGTTGCCGGTTGGCTCGACGGAAGTTGTAGCAGGTTCGCTTGTTCTCTTCTGATCGCTCAATACCCGGGTGGCCGTTACGTTTAGCTGACCGCTTGCGGCTTGGGGTGCTTGATATGATCATCACCCACTGCCGGCGTATTGACGAGTCTTAGAGTCCCACAAAGGAGTTACCTAGTCTAGGCAAAACGTTGTGGTGCGCGTATGCGATATGCGCATGGACCCGGTTAAAATGCGCGTATGAGATACCGTATATTAATCGGGCGACTAGCTTTTGGTTGGGTCGTATGTGATATGGCCGGATTGATAAATCAAGTGTTGATTTATCATTTAACCGTTATTTTCTCACTAGAAATCCTTTCTTGTATTTTTTATGTATGCATGCATGTATGCATTCTTTTATGTTTCATGCGCATATGGATGTGCATGCACACATACATACATACATCATTCTTCATGGTTGGATATACATTGAAAATGGTGGCTATATAAGACTCACACCATGGTTTATTTATTTGGATTATTGTTTATATTTGTGTTAAAAACAAAATGAAAAAGAAAAGGTTAATAAATGGTTGTTTTCTACACACTTCCTTAACCTAATCATGCTCACCTACTTCTAACAATGGATTAACCTTCTTTTTGTGTTTTAACTCAAATTAAATAATATCTTAAAAATTTAACCATGGTTTGAGATGAGAAGAAATAAATATATATACATATATTTTCATTTTCTTTAAAAAAAAGGTTGTTCTTTTCACTCTTGTTCAAAGAAAAGCCATCATCTTCTTCTTCCTTCCTCTTTTACTCTCTAGACTTTTGTAGTGAGCAAAATACTTAACAAGATTGGATTTTGAAGTGAGAATAAGAACCACAACATCATTCTACACAAGTCTAGCCCACTTGTTTAGAGTGTTAGCTTCATTTCATTCTCTTGGAAAAGTGAAGTTGTTAGCTTGGACAAGAAGTTTCGGGTGGATCGTCGTGGACACTAGAAGACCTCAAGCGAACCTTCCTCCAACCCTCAAGTGGCCAAGGAGTCTAGCGTAGGGAGCTATAAAGGTTGTACTCTCGAAACCCTAGTCTTTGTTGCCTTTAAAGTTTTGAAACCCTAATTTTCTATGATAGATCCTTTGTATGCTTACTTAGCACCATAAAAATTTGATTTTTGTGACATGTGATACTTCCAAACTACTCATAGGGTGCTAGGTAAACCTAACAGATGATGCATTCCGATCATCGGAAAACACCATGTAGGGTGTGTTTTTTCGACGCCATAGGAGGATACTCCCTCCCATGGCCTCTTTCCTCCATTAATGGAGGGAAGAGACCATAGGAGGGAATTTCCTCCTATGGCGTTGAAAATGTACGTACTGTCTTATTTTTTCGGACGATCGGCACCCATAATCTTCATCGTTATCATCTAAGATGTGGATACACCAAATTTCATGTGATTCTACAACTTTTTCACCGTTGATTTAGCAATGTAAAAAGTTCTGTTGTCGGTAAACCGTTAATTTTGAACCCACTAAATCAATGGTGAAAAAGGTGTAGAATCGTATGAAATTTGGTGTACCCACATCTTAAATGCTAACAATGAAGTTGATGTGTGCCGATCTTCGGAAAAAATGATGGTGGGGATACTTTTTCGACGCCATAGGAGGAAATTCCCTCCTATCGCATCTTTCCTCATCCTCATTATTTATTCTCTCTCTTTCTATATATATATAGAGAGAGAGAGAGGCGGGGGGTCATAGGAAAGGATTTTCTTCTATGGCGTCGAAAAAATACAAGCTCCACCATTTTTTCTGACAATCGACATGTATCATCATCATCGTTATCATCTAAGATGTGCATACACCACTTTTTCACTGTTGATTTAGCAATGTAAAAAGTTCTATTGTCGGTAAACCTTTAATTTTGCACCAACTAAATCAACGGTGAAAAAATGGTATAATCACATGAAATTTGGTGTATCCACATCTTAGATGATAAAGATGGATGTGATGTATGCCGATCGTCGAAAAAATCATGAAGGGTGTATTTTTTCGACGTTATAGGAGGAAATTCCCTCCTATGGCACATTTTCTCCATTATTCTCTCTCTCATTAATTTCGCACCAACTAAATCAACGGTGAAAAGGTGGTAGAATCGCATGAAATTTGGTGTATCCACATCTTAGATGATGAAGATGGATGCGATGTATGCCGATCGTCGAAAAAAATCGCGGAGGGTGTATTTTTTCGACGCCATAGGAGGGAATTCCCTCCTACGGCACATTTTCTCCATTATTCTAGAGAATAATGGAGAAAATGTGCCGTAGGAGGGAATTCCCTCCTATGGCGTCGAAAAAATACACCCTCCGTGATTTTTTTCGACGATCGGCATACATCGCATCCATCTTCATCATCTAAGATGTGGATACACCAAATTTCATGCGATTCTACCACCTTTTCACCGTTGATTTAGTGGGTGCGAAACTAACGGTTTACCGATAATGGAACTTTTTACATTGCTAATCCAACGGTGAAAAAGTCGAAGAATCACGTCAAATTTGGTGTATGCCCATCTTAGATGATAAAAATGATGATGATGGATGCCAATCGTTGAATAAAATGTTGGAAGGTGTATTTTTTCAACGCCGCCTTACAAAAATCCCTCTTAGAGTCTCTTTTCTCCATTATTCTCATATATATATATATATATATATATATATAGATATATATATATATATATAAAGTACTAGTTAATAAGATAATGCTGAGTTTGATTTAAATATTTTATTTGAGCTTTATTTGTGGCTCTTTTTAGAAAGGTTCCTTTCCTTAACATGGTCGATTTAACTTTTTCACTTTCTTCCTCAGACATATTGCATTCGTTTTTTTGTAGGATCAAACTTGTATAAGTATGCAAAAATTTTGAAGAAATTTTATGGTGGTAACAGCGGCATAACTAGTCAGTAGATGACTAGTTACGCTGCAACCAATTAGATAAAGCCGCGTGCCATCAATTAATATATTTCTTAAAGATTATATTAATCTTTCTTTCCTTCATTCTGTAATTTACATAAATGCCCTTTTTCTTCTTCCTCTACAGCGTGTTTGTTTCTAAGACCCATGGTACTTTCTCAATCATATCGTCTCCTGCAACTTGACCACCACCTCTCCCTAGGCTTTTTCCAAACGACCAAAGAAAACAACAAATCTTCGTTACCCTTTCGATGTTGAAAATTGATGCAAATTAATGTCTAGGGTTAGGTACCACCTTTTGACATGCATGACATTGTTAGGTGGTAATAATGTTAAGTGGTGACTTTTTTAGGTGCTACTTTGACATACATGATATTGTTAGGTGGTGATAATGATAGGTGGTGACTTTGTTAGGTGCTACTTCTGACATGCATGACATTATTAGGTGATGACAATGAAACGTGGTTATTTTGTTAGGTGCTACTTTTGACATGCATGACATTGTTAGGTGGTGACAATGAAAGGTGGTGACTTTGTTAGATAGTGACATTGTCCTAGATGCTATAAAAGCACATCTTATGAGTGAGGCATTTTGTTCAAAGAAAAGCCATCATCTTCTTCTTCCTTCCTCTTTTGCTCTCTAGACTTTTGTAGTGAGCAAAATACTTAACAAGATTGGATTTTGAAGTGAGAATAAGATCTACAACATCATTCTACACAAATCTAGCCCACTTGTTTAGAGTGTTAGCTTCATTTCATTCTCTTGGAAAAGTGAAGTTGTTAGCTTGGACAAGGAGCTTCGGGTGGATCGTCGTGGACACTAGAGGACCTCAAGCGAACCTTCCTCCAACCCTCAAGTGGCCAAGGAGTCTAGCGTAGGGAGCTACAAAAGTTGTACTCTCGAAACCCTAGTCTTTGTTGCCTTTAAAGTTTTGAAACCCTAATTTTCTAGGATAGATCCTTTGTATGCTTACTTAGCACCATAAAAATTTGATCTTTGTGACATGTGATACTTCTAAACTTCTCATAGGGTGCTAGGTAAACCTAACATTGGTATCAGAGCCGACCTAGAACATTAGGCGATACTTTTACGAAGTAAAAACTCCGATCGGATCAAAATACGGTTTTTCGAGACCTTTTCTGGACAATTTTTAAAATCTGTTGTTTTTCAGAATTAAAAATACTTAAAAAATACAGCAGGAAAATCTAAGACAAATCCTGAAAAACGAAGCAGTGAACAGTAAATTCCGCCGCGGAACCACGGCAAAAGCTTGCTTAGGTCGCGGCTCCGCGGCAGTATAGGTAGGGGTGGTAATTGAACGAGCCAGCTCGGGTTCGATTAAAGTTCGGCTCGGTATCAGCTCGTTCAAATTCGGTTCATTTATTAACGAGCCGGACATGAGCTAGAAAGCCTGGCTCGTTTATTTAACGAGCCGGACTCGAGCTCAGCCAGGCTCGTTCGGTATTGACTCGGGTTCGGCTGGGTTACACAGTTTGAAAAAAAACCGTAATATATAATATATAACAGATTCTATACAACTCCCAGAACACTTAATTCAATTAAATGACAGTATATAAAGTGTACTGAGATAAATATAAAACCCAGCACTTAGACCCATTCAATGCCCTAGATGTTAATGTTTTTTAATTTTTCCATATCTCAAAACCCTGAGTTTTAAGCATTATTGTTAATTATGTGTTTTTCTTGGAAGATACTATTAATATAAGTAAATGAGCTGAAAACGAGCCGAGCTCACAAACGAGCTCTAAACGAGCTCGGTTGAGCTCGGCTCGTGAACTCGGCTCGTTTAGTTAATGGGCCACAAATGAACCGAACACGAGCTGGGCATGTTTAATCGAGCCAGACTCGAGCCGAGCATCTCTAGCTCGATTAACTAAACGAGCCGGACTTGGGCCGACAAAAAGAACCACGAGCCGAACTCGAGCCGAGCTTGGCTGGCTCGAGTTCGGCTCGTTTACACCCCTAAGTATAGGTGACTCACTGGCTCGTTTTTGCATGGTTTCTCTCCTACCTGCTTGTGTACATTTTTGGGTATGTTTAATCTGAATCTAGTACTGAAGATTCTGGAGATGGTTTTGGACTCGACGATTCGATCGGAATTTTCATTTCGTTGCTTTTCGGGGTAAATTAGAAAGTATTGAAGTGTTCGAACGAGTATCATTTGCTCACTTTTCACGGGGTTTAAATCTTTTGGAGATACGTGCAAGTTTTGTGGTGGACCCTCTAGAAGACAACAAACCTTAACTCGATTATCTGACCGTCTTGAGCTGCCCTTTGAACTTTAGGGTTTGGGGCAGTACGGCGTGCCACATGTGAGGCGTTAGCTGGACCCTTCTACGGCTGGACCGCTACTACTGTGTCACACTCCGGGTTTTTGAACTCCGCTCAAGTGTTGAGCTTTAGGGAATCTTGGGTATTTGATTATTCGTTCGAAAACTTTAATACTGTCTTTTTATCTGGAATGTGATGCAATGTGTGGAATTCATATTACTAGACATGAAATACGAAGTATGTGATATTTCGTATTTACGATGTCTAAAGAGAATGTGGATTCCAGATATTGCAATTTTACACTTTCTTTTCTGTGACCGTAAGTGTAGTATGTAGTGGTATTGCCGATTGTCGTTGCTATATGTCGACGACAATCGGTGTATGCATACTTACTTACGTTGATGATATGAGATATTATGTGTTGCTGAGATATGATGTGCAGGATTGTCGCGATTGAATAGCCAGGGGTTTTTATGTGAGATGAGAGTTTTATATTTTCATTCATGTAAATTCAAATGTAATGTAATATTCTTTTATTTGGGGCACTTCCAGGTTGAGGTTGATGCCATCAGTGTTGTATATTATTTACTTTTCCGCATTAGGATGGACCCAAGGAGGGGAGCACAGGTGACCGGGTTCTGGGGTTCAATGGGAGGCCATCTCGAGGAGTCGAGACCGGGTCTCCTAAACTCCAGAATTGGTAGGGTCGCTTGCCGCTCTCGTAGGGGTCCAGGGTGTGGGCTTGGCTATTCATCGCGACTGTGGAATCCGTATTTTCTATTGTTGGCTAAATACTAAATACAAACGTCCTACTATATCCCACATTATATCTATGTTTCTGCTGCGATATCTGTGATGTGATCATGTGATGTGCTGTGATAGATACTGTATATAGTATATATGATATATTATATAGACGTTACTTATGTTTTACACCCGCACTAGCCCTGCCCTGCTCTGTCGTTAGTTATCTAACCTAACGGTGCACGAGGGGACATCGAGGCGAATGCGGATGGCATAAGTGTACGTCATATTTATCTGTGATGTTTAGGTGACTTAAATGATGGGACTCCATTAATGTGATTTGATTGTTAAAGTTTCTGCGTGTTCAAGTTTAGTTAATTACCGCAATCAAAACGGTTTCGCTTGTAGCTAGCCGGTTGAGTACGGGTCGTCCGCAGGAAGATGGGAATCTTTTTCTATGTGCTTTAACGAGTTAAGTCCAAAAGTCCAGATTTGTTTGTGATTAACTAAGTGTTAAAATGATATGTAAAGAGAGCTTGTTAGGGTTAGGATTAGGTTAGTTTGAGTTAGGAGTCGCTCACTTCTTTCGTTACCACTCTTAATATCGGTGTTACGGTAATCGGCAATAACGGGGATTAGCACGACTAGGAAGGAACTTGCGAGTATAAGTTAGGCTTTCCAACGCTTAAGTTCTTCCTTTTGGTGCTTGTCCGTCCGTTCTTGGCTCTTAGCCATAACCTCCAGTTAATTCAACCACAACCGGTCTCACTACGGAATCACCGCTATCATGTAGGATAGGGTGCCGTAGGGAGCGGATTGTGGTTCAATTAACGGGAGTCGATTTAAGATGTTGGGCAAGGAATGAGTGAGAGAGATTTTCTTCTCTCAAACTTCCCTTATCCTACCCTAACAAGTATGAAACTACTCACCCATTATACGGAAAAGAAAATAAAACAAAAGAGGAAGATAGAAAGAAGGAGATTAGAAGATAACAACTAGCTATTTGCGACCTCACCTCGGCAAGGATCAAGCGTAAGTATCATGGTTGTTTAAGGATAAAGGAAAAGAGAAAAGAAACAAACAAACACAAATAACAACAACTAAGTTAACAAATGAAAATTACAAGCAATAATAATTTAACTAAAGAACAAGACAAGCATGATAAGTAAAATAACTCCTTTATTCATTCTTCACTCACAAAAGCTCACTACAAGTTTTTTAATGGAGAAGAGATGAGAGGAGGAAGAAGAACAACAACTAAAACCTAAAATCTAAATACAAGATTAAGCACCCTTGGCTTCACAAGGTTCTGGGCTATTTATAGGCAGGGAAAAGGAAATCTAGGGCAACAATCAGAACAAACATGAAAAGACCAAACAGCCCCTAAAAAATCTTCAGCTGAAAAGCCTAAACGGCCGCGGAACCGCGGCCTAGACCCTCTATTGGCCGCGGTTCCGCGGCCGTATAGGGGAGTTGGGCCCTCCGGTTTTCTGTGCTTCCCTGGTCCTCTTTTGTCTGTAGTTTGGCACATGTTTTTTCTGATAATCTTTTCACATCTCTTCCAGACTTCTAGTAGATCAAAAGGTGATTGGACATGGATCTTTTGTCATGATTTTCTTGAGCTCCGCGTAGATTTCTTGGACTTGGTGTTGCCATTGTGCTTTGTGCATGAAGGTGACAATCGATTTGTCATTTTGTCTCTTAAACTGGTGTGTGGCAATAACGGATAGAGAGCGGAGACCCGTGTTTTATCTGTGGTTGGCAGGAATCCGGATTTTGTCGTGCTTTTCCATGAATTTCATCGTTTAGAGCCGAGAACCTGTAACCTGCAATTGACTAGCAAACACGGCTCAAGAGTACATACTGATAAGCAATATGATAAAAATTGGGCAGTATAAAAATGCAAAAATCTGATATGAACAAATACCCCCAAACTTATCATTTGCTCGTCCCGAGCAAAGCCAATTTATTCACAAAAATTCATAACCTTACTTTCGCAGGGAACGCGATTGCACTGAGCATGTGCAACAAGCCGTTAAACCTCTAGGTGTCCGTAGTAGGAGGAGTGTTGTCTCCTGAGGGTTTTCAGCGGATACTACCCACAAAATCCGGTCAAGCTAGTTTTGCGAAATTACTATGATTCAAACCCCTAAAGTTTTGTTTCAGAAAATAATAATTCTATGATCCTAAATCTAGACTATCGAACCCTTATTTTTCACACCTCGCTTCTTATTTAACTTAAGATTTTATATGTCTTTACGTGCCGTGCAAATAGTGTCATTAAGTTCCAGAAGGATCAATTAAAATCATCACACCATAAAAGCCCGGATAAATTTTTTTAAAAAGGATCACATAAGTTTTATAAAGAGTTAAGAATTTTTCAAATTTCGTTTTCCAGTAAGGTTTCAACTTCAGAATTTCTATCTTCCTTAACAGGAAACTAGGTCTTATTTTTCACTCCACTTTTTTCTTGTTTTCATTTCATACACACCTCTGTGAACGTGCAATAGTCTTTATCATAGAATCAAACCTTCATATCTCCGCTAAAATTTTTATAAAAGCCTATCTTTTATCAAGATTATTCTCACACAAAGAACCGTTAGGACTTTTAACTCGGAGAGAACACTTGCTTGACTTTGTTTTAATCTGGACTTTCTAGGCTTCTTAGCGAGCTTTGGGCCAATGCACCCAAACCAGTTGGCTTTAGGGCATTAGGTGTAGAAACACCCCAGCGGACTTAATTACTCAAGTTACCTAGGTCCAAAAACAAAAGACAGTTTGGCGTGAAAATCATGATGATTCAATATGAACGGAGACATAACCGGCAGTTCAATTATTTTTTTGGATAAAAGACGTGTTTAGTGGGTTCGGTGTGTAGTCATTCCAATCAAGTTCCAGATGGGTTATTTTTCAGACTTAGTTCCAATTAAGGCATCAATAACATTCCTTCATATTCACTTCACTTCATAAACTATTCTTGATATTACTTATTTCAGAACAAACCTATTTAATCCTCAGAAAATCATTTATCCATTTAAAAGTTTTTAGACATAAAAGACTTGTCATCTAATTTCCAAAACTCACGACACGTGTAGTGTGATGTAAAGACGTATATCAGTTATAGTTAATTTCAAAGGAGAGTTATCTTTCAGGTTTTCAAAATCTAAAAATAAGATTTAGTTATTTTTATTTTATCAAACAAAACCGTCGAAATGTTGAATCAGAGTCCTCCCACTAGCTAACATGACAAAAAGTTTTTATGTTTTTAGAAAATTTTCTGATTTTTATGGATTTTAATATGCAGATGCAAAATATACATATGAATGCGAAGGTAAGAAATGCGTACCGAGCGTACCCCCAAACTTAAACTGGACAGTGTCCTCACTGTCATTGCATGAAGAGATCATTTGAAGGGTCAAAATTGTCAGTTAGATATACACTTTTTTTTTGTTGTTAAAGAAAAGAAAAAGAGCAAAAATGGAAAAGAATATCCACAAATATATACAAAATGGTATATACATACCCCCAAACTTATTTGGAACAGTGTCCACTGTTCTTGGCTGGATAACCGAAGTTTGGTGGTAGGCAGAGGAAGATTATGCAGGGTAAACCGGCTCCTGTAAGAACAGGAGCTCCTCTGTTGGTTCGGCGCTAAGGTACGGTTTTAGTCGGTGTCCGTTCACTTTGAAAAATGAACCGTCCTTTGGATTCTCCAAATCCACAGCGCCATGCGGATATACATTCCGCACACAATACGGCCCTTTCCAGCGAGATCTGAGCTTTCCTGGATGGAAGTGTAGCCGGGTGTCGTAAAGCAATACCTGTTGACCAGGTACGAATGTCTTGCGCAAAAGGTGTTTATCGTGAAACACCTTCATTCGGTTCTTAACGACAACCGCGTTATCGTAAGCCTCATCCCTAAGCTCGCTCAATTCGTTCAACTGCAGCTTCCGATGGTTGCCCGCATCTTTGAGAGACAGATTCAGCTCCTTTATCGCCCAAAATGCGCGATGCTCTATTTCGACAGGTAGGTGGCAAGCCTTTCCGTACACAAGCTGATAGGGAGACATGCCAAGATCGGTCTTATAAGCGGTTCGAAATGCCCAAAGGGCATCAGTGAGTTTCAGCGACAAATCTTTACGGTTCTTGGAAACCGCCTTCTCCAGTATCTGCTTGATTTGCCGATTTGAAACTTCGGCCTGCCCGCAGGTTTGGGGGTGGTAGGGCGTAGAGAGCTTATAATTAATGGAATATTTCCGCATCAAGGCCTCGAAAGTCTTATTGCAGAAATGAGTTCCATTGTCGCTAATGATCGCTCGGGCGTACCCAAAACGGGAGAAAATGTTTTCTTTAAGAAACCTAACGACAACCTTGTTGTCGTTAGTCCGGCTGGGCACAGCCTCGACCCACTTAGAGACGTAATCAACAGCGAGAAGGATGTACAAGTTCCCGAAAGAGCTGGGAAACGGCCCCATGAAATCTATCCCCCAAACGTCAAAAATCTCCACAACCAAGATTGGTTGGAGCGGCATCTCGTTCCTCCGGGATATCCGGCCCATGTGTTGGCACCGGGAGCAAGTCTTGCAATAGTCATGAGCGTATTTGAAGAGTTGTGGCCAGTAGAAACCACATTGCAAGATCTTCTATGCTGTCTTTCTGGGGCCAAAATGCCCGCCACATGCTTGATCGTGGCAAAATGACAGCACACTCTTGAATTCCTCGTCAGGGACACACCGACGAATAATCTGGTCGGGACAGTACTTGAACAGATAGGGTTCGTCCCAGTAAAAGTGTTTTACTTGGGATAAGAAGCGAAGTCTGTCCTGAACGAATGCTATTACATGCCGAACCTGATTTGCAACATTATATCGGTTTCTTTACTGAGTAAAGAGGGATATAATTTTGTATTACAGGATAATGTTATGAACATTTTCCGTAACCAAAAGTTGGTTGGATCAGGCACGTTGTGCAATGGCATTTATGTTCTAAATCAATCAAAAGTTCTAAGTATAACAAACACACACAAGAGGAAGAGTTCAGAACTGAACGAATCCTTCTTGTGGCATTGTAGACTGGGTCACATCAATGCGACACGACTAGCTAAGTTGCATAAGGATGGATATTTGAATCTGTTTGAATTATCATCTTATGACACTTGCCAGTCATGTCTCAAAGGCAAGATGATCAAAACTCCATTTACGGGACACGGAGAAAGAGTTACGGAACTCTTGGGACTGGTGCATAGTGATATATGCGGTCCAATGTCTACACATGCCCGGAATGGTTCTGCGTACTTCATTACATTCACCGACGATCTCTCTAGATTCGGATATGTGTTCCTGATGAAACACAAATCAGAAACTTTTGAGAAATTTAGAGAATATAAACAAGAAGTCGAGAACCAAACCGGAAAAAGTATTAAAATCCTTCGATCTGATCGAGGAGGTGAATACTTGAGCATTGAATTCCTGGACTTCCTAAAAGAGAATGGGATTCTCTCTCAGCTGACTCCTCCATATACACCACAGCACAACGGTGTATCAGAACAGAGAAACCGCACCCTATTAGATATGGTGCGCTCTATGATGAGCACAGCTGAGTTACCTATTTCTTTCTGGGGGTATGCACTGGAAACAGCTGCAGACCTATTGAATATGGTTCCCACCAAATCCGTGCCAACCACTCCATATGAGATATGGAAAGGAAAGAGACCATGTCTTAATTATGTTAAGATATGGGGTTGTCCGGCATATGTAAAAACGCAGAATCCGGACAAACTCGCGGCAAGGTCCATTCTGTGTAAGTTTATTGGATATTCCAAACATTCGCGCGGGTATATCTTCTACCACACCGAGGAACAAAAGGTATTTATTTCTCGATATGCCACCTTTTTAGAAAAGGAATTTCTTGCAAAAGAGATTAGTGGTTCTGAGGTAGAACTGGAAGAGGTTCTAGCTGTACAAACCACAACAGAAGATTTAGTGGAACCAGAGGATTCAGTAGCTCCCAACGAACCTCAGCCTCTCCGCCGATCTAGTAGGGTTCCTCGCTAACCTGAGAGATACTACGGTTTTCTCATGGATGGTGGGAGCGAGGATTGCATCTTGGAGGATGATGACCCAACTAGCTTCGAGCAGGCCATCACGAGTAGGGACTCAGTGAAATGGCTGGATGCAATGCGGTCCGAGATGGAATCCATGTACACCAACAAAGTATGGACTTTGGAAGATGCTCCTGAAGGGGTAAAACCCATTGGGAGCAAGTGGATCTTCAAGAAAAAACTTGGTGTAGATGGGAAAGTGGAGACTTTCAAAGCTAGACTTGTTGCAAAGGGTTTTCGTCAAAGACCGGGTGTGGACTATAACGAGACCTTTTCTCCAGTGGCTATGCTTAAATCCATCCGGATCATGCTTGCCATCGCTACATATCATGACTACGAAATCTGGCAAATGGATGTTAAGACCGCCTTTCTAAACGGTGATTTAGAAGAGTGCGTGTACATGACTCAGCCAGAGCGCTTCGTAGATAGTGGGAGCAGCAGGAAGGTGTGCAAGCTGCTTAAATCCATTTATGGATTAAAGCAAGTATCGCGGAGTTGGAACATCTGCTTTGACGTCATTATCAAAGAGTTTGATTTCGTCAAAAACGTAGATGAACCTTGTATTTACAAGAAGGTAGCAGGGAGTAAGGTTGTCTTCCTTGTATTGTACGTAAACGACATACTCCTGATAGGAAAAGACATTCCTATGCTGCAATCGGTCAAGCTCTTCTTATCATAAAGATTCTCAATGAAAGATCTAGGTGATGCCTCCTGCATATTGGGAATCAGGATCTATAGAGATAGATCTAAAAGGATATTGGGATTGTCCCAGTCCAGGTACATTGACACCATACTAAAGAGGTTTAGTATGGAAGAATCCAAGCGTGGGAACTTACCCACGATCTCTGGAGTCACTCTCTCCAAAGAGATGTCTCCCAAGACTGATTTGGAGAGAGCTCGCATGCAAGGGATACCCTATGCTTCGGCTGTAGGCTCTATCATGTACGCGATGCTATGTACCAGACCCGATGTAGCATACTCACTAAGTGTAGTGAGTAGGTATCAAGCTGATCCTGGAGAGAGTCACTGGACAGCTGTGAAGAGCATTCTTAAGTACTTACGAAGGACTAAAGAGATGCTCTTGGTGTATGGTAACGGGGAACTCCAGGTGGAGTCCTTTACCGATTCGAGCTTCCAGAGTGATAAGGACGACTCTAAGTCACAGTCGGGATTTGTCTTTACCCTTTACGGGGGGGCGGTTATCTGGAAGAGTTCCAAGCAGGAAACCGTGGCAGACTCGACGATGGAGGCTGAATACATCGCTGCCAACGATGCTGCCAAAGAGGCTGTCTGGATCAAGAAGTTCATTACTGAACTTGGAGTGGTTCCATCCATTGAGCATCCAATACCTTTGTATTGCGATAACAATGGAGCGGTGGCTTTGGCCAAGGAACCCAGGTCCCATCAGCGATCCAGGCATATTCTGGGGCGGTATCACCTGATCCGGGAGATAGTTGATCGCCGGGAGATCGAGGTCAGGAGGGTTGACACGAAGAACAACACAGCAGATCCACTCACGAAGGCCATTCCCCAGATTCAGTTTGAGAGACTCTTCGGGATGCTCGGTATGCGATACTACAGCAGCTGGCCCAAGTGCAAGTGGGAGATTGTTAGTTGTATGTATGCCATAGAGGCCAGTATTGTACTGATGATGTATATTATATTGGATGCTTGGACATATATAGAGATGACTTTCTTGCTCGATATGATAGTATGTTATCTGGTTGCTCTTTATCTTAACATGTATACTTGTCTCTTTATACTGTCTTATGGTTACATGTTGGTAAAGCCCTTAGGATGTGTACTTGACTACCTGGACTATGATGCGGATCATACTAGCGGGGACATGGTAGTCCATAAGTACATCCTTCAAGGTCCCTAGTCGTGGGTGTATCGAGATGGGGTATCGATATACCAGCGTAGACTAGCGTATACGCTTCTCGACCCATGAGATAGGAGATGGATGATCACATATCCATTGGTGTTTGACATCAGAGATGGTATACGGGTGCTCAGTGGAGACCGGGTACACTGGACGGACTCGCCGAGAACTCCCAGTTGGTATTATACCTCACGTCAGATGGCAGTTCTCTGGTGACACTTGTACAGGTTAGTCTGTAGACCCGAGATCGTCATAGAGTCTTGTGTGATTCCCACTATACTTTGATTTCCACCTTACCACGTCCATGAGGGCGTGCAAAACGGTGGTTTTTGGGTACAGTCCCGAGTCACATGGAGGCAATGAGCGATAGGAAGGGTTTCGTCTCTTCCGGTATTGGGGGTTGATGTTGCGCTGTGCTCGATTGGCCGTAACAGGGAAGTCCCTGGCCAGGGCTGATTCAGAGATTTGCTGGTAAGTGTTACCAGTAGTTTCTCGACCCGTTATGAGCCTCACATCGGCACGACTTATCAGTTATTGGGGTCTGACGTTTACCACCCCTAAACTTGATATGCGACATATCAGACGAGGAGACCGAACTGTACGGGAAGTGTTGCCGGTTGGCTCGACGGGAGTTGTAGCATGTTCGCTTGTTCTCTTCTGATTGCTCAATACCCGGGTGGCCGTTACGTTTAGCTGACCGCTTGCGGCTTGGGGGTGCTTGATATGATCATCACCCACTACCGGCGTATTGACGAGTCTTAGAGTCCCACAATGAGTTACCTAGTCCAGGCGAAACGTTGTGGTGCGCGTATGCGATATGCGCATGGACCCGGTTAAAATGCGCGTATGAGATACCGTATATTAATCGGGCGGCTAGCTTTTGGTTGGGTCGTATGTGATATGGCCGGATTGATAAATCAAGTGTTGATTTATCATTTAACCGTTATTTTTTCACTAGAAATCCTTTCTTGTATTTTTGATGTATGCATGCATGTATGCATTCTTTTATGTTTCATGCGCATATGGATGTGCATGCACACATACATACATACATCATTCTTCATGGTTGGATATATATTGAAAATGGTGGCTATATAAGACTCACACCATGGTTTATTTATTTGGATTATTGTTTATATTTGTGAAAACAAAATGAAAAAGAAAAGGTTAATAAATGGTTGTTTTCTACACACTTCCTTAACCTAACCATGCTCACCTACTTCTAACCATGGATTAACCTTCTCTTTGTGTTTTAACTCAAATTAAATAATATCTTAAACATTTAACCATGGTTTGAGATGAGAAGAAATAAATATATATACATATATTTTCATTTTCTTTAAAAAAAAAAGGGTTATTCTTTTCACTCTTGTTCAAAGAAAAGCCATCATCTTCTCCTTCCTTCCTCTTTTGCTCTCTAGACTTTTGTAGTGAGTAAAATACTTAACAAGATTGGATTTTGAAGTGAGAATAAGAACCACAACATCATTCTACACAAGTCTAGCCCATTTGTTTAGAGTGTTAGCTTCATTTCATTCTCTTGGAAAAGTGAAGTTGTTAGCTTGGACAAGGAGCTTCGGGTGGATCGTCGTGGACACTAGAGGACCTCAAGCGAACCTTTCTCCAACCCTCAAGTGGCCAAGGAGTCTAGCGTAGGGAGCTACAAAGGTTGTACTCTCGAAACCCTAGTCTTTGTTGCCTTTAAAGTTTTGAAACCCTAATTTTCTAGGATAGATCCTTTGTATGCTTACTTAGCACCATAAAAATTTGATCTTTGTGACATGTGATACTTCCAAACTTCTCATAGGGTGCTAGGTAAACCTAACAGATGATGCATTCCGATCATCGGAAAACACCATGTAGGGTGTGTTTTCTCGACGCCATAGGAGGAAATTCCCTCCCATGGCCTCTTTCCTCCATTAATGGAGGGAAGAGGCCATAGGAGGGAATTTCCTCCTATGGCGTTGAAAATCTACGTACTACCTTATTTTTTCGGACGATCAGCATCCATAATCTTCATCGTTATCATCTAAGATGTGGATACACCAAATTTCATGTGATTCGACAACTTTTTCACCGTTGATTTAGCAATGTAAAAAGTTCTGTTGTCGGTAAACCGTTAATTTTGAACCCACTAAATCAATGGTGAAAAAGGTGTAGAATCACATGAAATTTGGTGTACCCACATCTTAAATGCTAACAATGAAGATGATGTGTGCCGATCATCGGAAAAAATGATGGAGGGGATACTTTTTCGACGCCATAGGAGGAAATTCCCTCCTATCGCATCTTTCCTCATCCTCCATTATTTATTCTCTCTCTTTCTATATATATATATAGAGAGAGAGAGAGAGGCGGGGGATCATAGGAAGGGATTTCCTCTTATGGCGTCAAAAAAATACAAGCTCCACCATTTTTTCTGACAATCGGCATGTATCATCATCATCGTTATCATCTAAGATGTGCATACACCACTTTTTCACTGTTGATTTAGCAATGTAAAAAGTTCTATTGTCGGTAAACCTTTAATTTTGCACCAACTAAATCAACGGTGAAAAAATGGTATAATCACATGAAATTTGGTGTATCCACATTTTAGATGATAAAGATGGATGTGATGTATGCCGATCGTCGAAAAAATCATGAAGGGTGTATTTTTTCGACGTCATAGGAGGAAATTCCCTCCTATGGTACATTTTCTCCATTATTCTCTCTCTCATTAATTTCGCACCAACTAAATCAACGATGAAAAAATGGTAGAATCGCATGAAATTTGGTGTATCCACATCTTAGTTGATGAAGATGGATGCGATGTATGCCGATCGTCGAAAAAAATCACGGAGGGTGTATTTTTTCGACGTCATAGGAGGGAATTCCCTCCTACGGCACATTAATGGAGAAAATGTGCCGTAGGAGGGAATTCCCTCCTATGGCGTCGAAAAAATACACCCTCCGTGATTTTTTTCGACGATCGGCATACATCGCATCCATTTTCATCATCTAAGATGTGGATACACCAAATTTCATGCGATTCTACCACCTTTTCACTGTTGATTTAGCGGGTGCGAAACTAACGGTTTACCGATAATGGAACCTTTTACATTGCTAATCCAACGGTGAAAAAGTTGAAGAATCACGTCAAATTTGGTGTATGCCCATCTTAGATGATAAAAATGATGATGATGGATGCCAATCGTTGAATAAAATGTTGGAAGGTGTATTTTTTCAACGCCGCCTAACAAAAATCCCTCCTAGAGCCTCTTTTCTCCATTATTCTCATATATATATATATATATATATATATATATATAAAGTACTAGTTAATAAGATAATGCTGAGTTTGATTTAAATATTTTATTTGAGCTTTATTTGTGGCTCTTTTTAGAAAGGTTCCTTTCCTTAACATGGTCGATTTAACTTTTTCACTTTCTTTTTCAGACATATTGCATTCGTTTTTTTGTAGGATCAAACTTGTATAAGTATGCAAAAATTTTGAAGAAATTTTATGGTGGTAACAGTGGCATAACTAGTCAGTAGATGACTAGTTACGCTGCAACCAATTAGATAAAGCCGCGTGCCATCAATTAATATATTTCTTAAAGATTATATTAATCTTTCTTTCCTTCATTCTGTAATTTACATAAATGCCCTTTTTCTTCTTCCTCTACGGCGTGTTTGTTTCTAAGACCCATGGTACATTCTCAATCATATCGTCTCCTGCAACTTGACCGCCACCTCTCCCTATGCTTTTTCCAAACGACCAAAGAAAACAACAAATCTTCGTTACCCTTTCGATGTTGAAAATTGATGCAAATTAATGTCTAGGGTTAGGTATCACCTTTTGACATGCATGACATTGTTAGGTGGTAATAATGTTAAGTGGTGACTTTTTAGGTACTACTTTGACATACATGATATTGTTAAGTGGTGATAATGATAGGTGGTGACTTTGTTAGGTGCTACTTCTGACATGCATGACATTGTTAGGTGGTGACAATGAAACGTGGTTATTTTGTTAGGTGCTACTTTTGACATGCATGACATTGTTAGGTGGTGACAATGAAAGGTGGTGATTTTGTTAGATAGTGACATTGTCCTAGATGCTATAAAAGCACATCTTATGAGTGAGGCATTTTGTATCCATCACAAATATCATCACAAGAGGCAAAGGCCAAGAGATATTTGTATAGAGAGATTTGAGAGAAATCTCCTAAGGTTGTTCTTGTTTGCAAACTTGATTCAAGTATAGTAGACGTTTGCAGCTTCCGCTCTGCCGGGGACTAGCCATACGGTGGGTGAATCTCGTTAACAAATCCATCTTGTTTGTGATTGATCGTTTTCTTATTCCTGCACTTTAATTTATATTGTCTTTCGTCGTTTAATTGCGTAATTGTATTTTTGCATGATTTGGGTTTTATCGCGAGCACTGTTCCGTGGATTGACACTCCCTCCCAACAACTGGTATCAGAGAAAGGTTAAGAGAACGTAGGGTTCTTCGATTCTATAATCTAGGTAACGGTGGGTAACGGCGCTTTTATCCTCTTCCCCGCTTTCTTAGATTGTAGTTTTAAAGGCATTGGTTCAGATCTAAGAGGAAGTTGAGTTTGTTGCGATACAGACGAAAGATGGCAGAGGATAAGATAAGAATCAAGAAATTCAATGGTCACAATTTTGGTTGGTGGCGCAGGCAGTTAGAAGACTGTCTATACCAAAAGGATCTATATCTTCCGTTGCTAGGAGGAAAGCCCGAGAAAATGACCGATGAGGAGTGTAACCTTTTGGATAGGAAAGCTTTGGCGACGATTAGATTGTCGTTGACTCCGCAGGTGGTTTTTAATATCTCAAAGGAGAAAACAACTAAGGCGCTAATGACGACGTTAGCGAAATTGTATGAGAAGCCATCGACATCAAATAAAATATTTTTGATGAAGAAGCTTTTCAACATGAAGATGGTAGAGAATAATTCGGTGATAGAGCACCTGAACGAGTTCAACAGCGTGACAAGCCAACTTGAGTCCGTTTCAATCATCTTTGAAGACGAGATTCGAACCGTACTGTTCCTATGCTCGTTGCCAGAGAGTTGGGAGAACCTAGTGATGGCGATTAGCAACTCTATCTCTGGGATTCTCACGTTTAATGATGCGGTAAGCTGCATATTAAACGATGAGATACGGAGAAAGTCCGTGAGTGGGAGTTCTGGAACTTCTGCACTTTCGGTGGAGAATCGTGGCAGAATAATGGAAAAGGGAAAGTGGAAAAAGGGCAAGTCTAAAAGCCGAGGTAAATCTCAAGGAAAAATCTAGGGCGTCTGTTGGAATTGCGGAAAGAAGGGCCACAGAAGAAGTGAATGCAGGCTTCCGAAGAAAGGCTCAGATGAGAAGACGGATGAAAAGAAAGCGAATGTGGTGTCTATACAAGAACAAGGGGAACAAGGTCTTTGTCAATCGGCGAACGAGAACACAAAGGCGGATACTTGGTTCCTACATTCAGGGGCTTCTTTTCATTGCACTTCGGGCAGACACCACTTTAGCGAGTATGTTCAGGGCGATCTTGGACATGTGACGGTGGGAAACGGTCAATCGTGTAAGATCGTTGGAAAGAGGACGATCATCTTGCAACCATCAGGAGGTGGTCAAATCAAATTGAAGAATGCTCATCATATTCCGGATTTGAAGAAAAGCATGATTTCCACAAGTCAGCTAGAAAACGAAGGGTTTACTACAATGTTTGGGAATTCTCAATGAAAGATTTCCAAATGGTCGTTGGTGGTCGTAAGAGACAAGCTGAGCGGTTCATTGTACTCATTCAATGGGAGCAGCGGAGGCTCGGTTGCATTGACGGCAAGTTCGGAGAAAGATTCGGAGACTTCGTTGTGGCATAAAAGATTGGGGCACCTCAGCGAGAAGAACATGAAAATTCTTCAAGCCAAGGGGGTTCTTTCGAGGCTGAAAAAGTGGAGTTGGGGTTTTGTGAGAGCTGCGTTTGTGGGAAGCAAAACACGCTCAGTTTTCAAATTGGAGGCGTAGCGAAAAAGACCAAGAAACTGGAGATGGTGCATACCGACGTGTAGGCTCCGGCCTCGGTAGAGTCTTATGGAAGAAATCGGTACTTCGTGACGTTCATCGATGATATAAGTTGGAAGACATGGGTATACGCGATGAAGAAAAAGTCCGATGTGTTTGGCATTTTCAAACATTGGATTGTGCAGGTGGAGAACCAAACGGGGATGAAGGTTAAATGCCTAAAGTCCGATAATGGCGGGGAATACTGCACCCAAGAGTTCGAGGAGTTTTGCTCGCAAAAAAGTATTCGTTGGTTGAAGACGGTACCTGGGACGCCACAGCAAAATGGTATCGCTGAAAGGATGAACAGAACGATCTTAGAGCGAGTGCGAAGCATGACCTTGGATGCGAATCTGCCAAAATCCTTATGGGTAGCAGCGGTCGATATTGCTGTATATCTGATCAACAGAAGCCCGACGAGTGCGCTTGATGGAGGCATTCTAGAAGAAATTTGGTCGGGTAAACCGGTCAACTATTCGCACCTTAAAGTATTTGGTTGTATTGCGTATTCTTTGATTGATAAGGAAGAAAGGAGTAAGCTTGACTCCAAATCTAAGAAGTGTGCTTTCATCGGGTATGGTGGAGACGAGTTCGGATATCAGCTGTGGGATTACACAAGTAAGAAAGTAATACAAAGCCGTAACGTTGTCTTTGATGAGCAGCACTTATATAGAGAAGAAAAGCAAGCCAAAGATGGTGTTGTATCTGAGTTCGTGGAGTTAGACGGAACTCAAGAGAACAATCAGGTGTCCACAAGTGGGGATCAAAACATAGAGGAAGCTGCAGTGCAGGATCAGGTTCAAGAACATGATGGCCACCATGTTCAGCAACCAGATGTACTAGTTTTTAGGAGATCTACGAGAGAAAAGAAACTACCTGAAAGACTTGTGACCGACTTCATTTTGTACACGGATTCGGGAGAGCCTAAATCCCTTGAAGAGGCAACGCAAGACGGTGCTAGTAAGCAGTGGGAGCGAGCTATGGACGAGGAGATGGATTCTTTGAAGAAGAACCGCACGTGGGACCTAGTGAAGCTACCCAAGGGTTGAAAAGTGTTACTGAATAGATGGGTGTACATGATAAAAGATGAGGCCGATGGTGTGAAGCGGTACAAGGCTCGCTTGGTAGTCAAGGGATATGCGCAAAAGCAAGAAATTGACTATCAAAAGATATTTTCCCCTGTGGTGAAAATGACGTCAATTCGAGTGATCCTTAGTATTGTGGCGGTGGAGAATCTGCACTTAGAGCAGCTTGATGTGAAGACCGAGTTCCTTCATGGAGATTTGGTGGAGGAGATCTATATGATGCAGCCACCGGGATACGAAGTGAAGGGAAAAGAAACTATGGTGTGTAGACTGCGAAAGAGTTTGTATGACCTTAAGCAAGCTCCAAGACAGAGGTATCTCAAATTCGATCAGTTCATGCTAGAGACGGGATTTGTGCGTGGTGAGTCAGATCACTTTGTCTATATTCAGACTTTTGAGGATGGGGACTATATCATTCTATCACTCTATGCAGATGATATGTTGGTAGCGGGTCCGAACTTCGAGAAAATTCAAAGTCTGAAGAAAATGATGGCTGAAAAATTTTCAATGAAAGATTTGGGAGCGGCCAAACAAATTTTGGGCATGAAAATCGTTCGAGATAGGCAGCAGCGGAAACTGCGGTTATCGCAAAGGGACTATATCGAGAAGGCTTTGAAACGGTTCAACATGGACAAGTCAAAACCGGTGAGTACGCCTTTAGAAAAACATTTCAAACTCATGAAAGAGTTTTGCCCGACAACTCAAGAGCAGAAAGACGAGATGGCAAGAGTGCCTTATGCTTCTGCTGTGGGGAGTTTAATGTATGCAATGGTGAGTACGAGACCAGATATTGCACATGCAGTGGGAGTTGTGAGCCGGTATATGCAAAACCCGGGGAAGGAGCATTGGAATGCGGTGAAGTGGATTTTGAGGTATCTTAGGGGTACGTCTAGTCACTGCTTATGTTTCGGGGGTGATTCTCTAAATGTGCAAGGTTACGTTGATGCGGACTACTCGGATGATCGAGATAGTGGGAAGAGCACAACAGGATACGTATTTACAGTTGGGGGAACAGCTGTGAGTTGGGTATCTCAACTGTAAAAAGTGGTAGCATTGTCAACTACGGAGGCTGAGTATGTGGCGATCACGGAAGCCAGTAAAGAGATGATATGGTTACAAGGGTTACTCGAAGAGTTGAGTAAGAAGCAAGACTTTAATACCTTGTGGAGTGACAGCCAAAGTGCAATACATTTGGCGAAGGATACAGTATATCATTCTCGAACGAAGCACATCAAGGTGCGGTACCACTTCATACGCATGGCATTAGAAGATGGTGAGTTGACACTGCAGAAGATCATGGAAGAAAAGAATCCGGCGGATATGTTCACCAAAATTGTAGACAGAGATAAGCTGAATCTCTGTTGCAGAACGGTGAATCTCTCCATGAAAGTTTGATGAGGAGAGAGCGGCAGCGGAATCGTGTGAAGTTTACTAGTGTTGAGAATCAAGCCAAAAAATACTCCAAGTGGGACAATGTCGAGATTGTGATGAATTTGCATCAAGGTGGAGTTTGTTGAAAATTGATGCAAATTAAAGTCTAAGGTTATGTGCCACCTTTTGACATGCATGACATTGTTAGGTGGTAATAATGTTAAGTGATGACTTTTTTAGGTGCTACTTTAACATGCATGATATTATTAGGTGGTGACAATGATGGGTGGTGACTTTGTTAGGTGCTATTTTTGACATGCATGACATTGTTAGGCGGTGACAATGATAGGTGGTAACTTTGTTAGGTGCTACTTTTGACATGCATGACATTGTTAGGCGGTGACAATGATAGGTGGTGATTTTGTTAGATGGTGACATTGTCCTAGATACTATAAAAGCACATCTTATGAGTGAGGCATTTTGTATCCATCACAAGCATCATCACAAGAGGCAAAGGCCAAAAGAGATTTGTATAGAGAGATTTGAGAGAAATCTCCTAAGATTGTTTTTGTTTGCAAACTTGATTCAAGTATGGTAGACGTTTGCAGATTCCGCTCTGCCGGGGACTAGCCATACGGTGGGTGAACCTCGTTAACAAATCTATCTTGTTTGTGATTGATTGTTTTCTTATTTCTGCACTTTAATTTATATTGTCTTTCGTCGTTTAATTGCATGATTGTATTTTTGCGTAATTTGGGTTTTGTCGCGAGCACTGTTCCGTGGATCGACTCTCCCTCCCAACATTCGACAAATCCCATATAAGAAAAATGGATCATATTTCAATCAAACAAAATTTAGTTTGCATGAAAATTAGTTTACCCTCATTGTCATGGAAAAGCTTTTATGTAAATTCTCATGGAGGACCACATATAAAATAATGAATCAAATTAAATTATTGTAGAAGATTAGTTTTTTAACGATCTAAATGATTAAAGTTTAGATGATTTCAAGTTCATCATTAATGATTTTTGAGATATTTCAACTTTGAAGCGGCAACAACAAAATAATCAGAGCTTAGGGTTATGGGAAAAAAATTCAATAATTTTGGGGAAAAAGTAATTTTCAAGGACCGGGAAGATTTGTTGACGAAGGTCAAAGAGGGGTTGCTGGATCTTGGCGGCCGTGATGAGGAACACGGTGAAAAGGCAATGGTAACGATAGAAAGGAAAAAGATGGCATTCATGTAAATTACAAAAAGAAATCGATAGATATTATTAAGAACATAATTTTATACTTTGATTGATACCAAGTGGCCTTATCTAATTGGTTGCAGCCTATGACTAGCTACCATAAAATTTCTAGCCATGATGATTTTAGTCAAACTATTTAGTTCTCTACTTTTACAATTGGTATTTAATTAAGAAAATTTATCTAATTTGTAAATCATTTTATGTTTCTCGTTCTTTTACTTAAAGAAAGGTTAACATCTACGCGTATCATTAAAAGAAATTTTTAACAAAACTACTGCAATGCATTCCTGAAGTTTTTGACAAAAAAAAATTGGAGTGTGGCAGCTAAATTTTAATAAAACATGAATATTCACAGGCTGAACATAAAGAACACAGAGACCTAGAAACACAAAATCAAATGACTACAAAAGTAAAAGCATGATCGAGTGATCACAATAAAAATAGATAAATTGTGATGAGAGTTGTGTGATGTGTTTATATGTAGGTTTTTTTGATCTCTTCCCCTCCCCCCAAACTTCTATATTTCTAAATTTCACCCATAAAATTTCTTATTTCCAAATTTCATCTCTAAACGTTAACCGAAAAAACCCATTTATCTAAATTCATCTGAATTTAACTTGGGTTAGTTTGTTTTAATCAAAACTTGAGTTATAAAGATCATTATTATTTTTGGAGTTATCAAAATTGATAAAAAAAAAAAAGATAGAAGAATAATCTAGTCCATATATATATACCTAATGAATGTGTGAAGAAGAAAGGCCCTGATTTTTCTATGTAAAGAAAAATCCTTAATTTGAAATTGAAGGAAACCTAACCTATACCCTAAATTGAAAAGATAGAAGATGACACTGGATGGTATTTTTGTTTTTTAACCGTCACTTAACGGGGAATTTTTTTCCATATGCCGGCCGTATACACCCGGGGAGGAGAGAGAAAGAGATGAAGAATTTCGTGCACCTTTCGGACAGCTTGATGAGGTCCACGTTCCTATTTCTTTCTCTTTCCTGTCCGAGTATATACGGCCGGCACATAGAAAAATTCCTCCACTTAACGGTATATTATTAACTAGAGTACCGGAATATTCACATAAGAAGCTTTGCAAAGCAAACCTAGGACATATTTATGAATTACTTAAAGATTTTAGGGATGAAATTTAGAAATATGAATTTTTAGGGATGAAATTTAAAAATATGGAAGTTTTGGAAGGGGGGGAGAGGGAGATATAAAAAAAACCTGATATGTAATTGATGGTTGCTTGTTCTTTTTAGGGATCAAACTTTAGACGGTTTCTTGTTAATATTTATTATTTTGTTACTATACCAAAACTTTGAACTGAATGTTCATATTCTTCAAGTGACGAATAATTTTTAGCAAAAGAGGTAAAATATAAAACTATTTCAAGTGTTTAATCTAATTCTTCACACCTACCTACATCCTCAATTTTGCCTGTCTCTTAAGCTAGACATATAGCATAGTGTTGCAGTCATGCCCTGCTTCCCAAAATACATAAAATCGGGAACGTAACTAAGTAAGACATGCTACCTACGGTAAGGAAATATCCTCGCATGGTCATATTACGGCTGTCTATCAGTAATTAAGAGTAATAATATAATTGTTTATCTTTAAACATGTTCAATAGCCACAAACGATAATAGGAAATAGTAGCGAAAGCAATAAAGATCCAAATAATAACTAACCATCAATAAGAGCTATATCAGTGAGATGGTCATCACTGATCGGCGATCCTGTCGAAGTACTCACGTGCTAAGTCAAGTATCTGGGTCATGCAAAACCCAGACGTCAGTGTGTCATAAATATCATGATAACAGTAATGACCAGAACAATGTGATATACATGATGTCATATGCAAAATAAGGTATAAGTATAGACAAACAATCGCAGATGTTATAACAGCATGCTATAGGTATGTCACGTGTACCTAAAGTCAGTGTTTCTAGGTTATCTATCCTGGCGACATTTGAAACTAATTAATGTAATTCTCATCGTAACTCAATAGTATCCCGTGCGTATCCAGGACCACGGTCGTGATTCTTGGGGCTGAATCCGAGACGTGCTGCTAGACAGTGAAAACAATGTTATGTACAAATGAATGATGTCGACTGATCAGTCTCTAGAAAGTAGTGAACTGTTGAGTTATAAGTCAGGTTTCATTCTTGATTTCCCCTTTCCCCCGGATTTCGTGTTCAAGTCAGGTATCAATAGAATATCTACCTAATGCCAACATAGAAACAATCAGGTACATGTTATGTCTATTTAGAAAACAGGTTACGTCCATCAGGAAAACAAGTCAAGATCGTTGGCATCGGTAAGTATTACAATCAATAGGTACTTGCATGATAACGGTAATGGTAACAGGATGGTAAGGTACCAGTCATGAATTTGTGCAAGCATGTCAGGGATGATGTAATCAGTCAGGTAAGATATCTACTTTACAATGACATATTCCAATAATATAAGGGGGTACAGCAGGCAATACATTTATAACCGAATATCGGTAAACACTAACGGATATAAGTTAACAAGCATGTCATGCTTAAGGTTACTTATTATAAATTGACTGTATCTATTAGAATAGTTTGTATAATTAAATTTGCATAACTTTACAATTATAACTACACACGTGCTTGTTGTTGGGGTCAAAAATTACATCCCGGTTGACCAAGTCAAAGTCAGTCAACCCCCACCCAAGTGGGCCCGAACCCGAGCAAGCGGATCCAAGCCCAAGTCAAGACCGAGCGTGGAAGGGGGCGGCTCCATGCCAAAAAGAAAGCGATAAATTAATTTAAATACATTTTTTTAGAATTAAGTGTATAAAAAATGGACAAAAAGCTAAAATTTTGTAAACCCCATAACTTATGTGCAAAAAAAATAAGCAGATAAGGTATGGGGTGGCACAAGTGTCATTTGTAAAAGCTCAAGATGTTATATGTAAAGTGTGTAGTCTATAAAAGACAAACATGGTGAGAAAATAAGGAACAACTTTTATTCTCTAAAAATTTCTATAGTTTATGCATCCATCTTCTCTCTCTAAAGTTTTTTTCCCTTCCTCTTCATTTTCAATTAAATCAAAAGCTTAGCTCTCTTTTTCTTAAAACTAAATAAAGTTTAACCATAAAACCGTCGAAGGGGAGGTCAGGTCTCCCATAAAATCCCTAAAAATGAGATTTTTAATCTCACCTACCCTTTTCCCCAAGATCCAACAAAAAAAGAGGCGAAGGAAGAAGACCCACCACCAAAAATCTTAATTTGGGGGGATCAAAGGCTCAAGGGAGAAGAAAGGGGTCCCTTTGATCATTTTCGAAGATCTTTGAGGAGTTTAACTCCAAGATCCAAATTCTCAAAAGTGTTTAACTCCAAATTCAGATCTTTTAGGAGTATAACTCCAAATCCAAATCTTTTGGATATTTAACTCCAAATCTACACCCAATTTCTGTTCGGGAGTTCAACTCCAAGCCTAAAGGCTTTGCCCCTTCTTCCACTGGTGTTTCCAGCGGCCGCGTGCAGCGCACACGACCCGCTGGCGCTCAGCGGCCACGCGCCACTCACGCGACCCGCTGGCGCCCACGCGCCATGTACATGACCCGCTGTCGTCCAGCGGTGACGTGTTCTCTCATGCGTCCTTAGGACGCTCCTCACGCCTCTTTTTTCACACGCTCCACACTCAAAACACTTCCTCGTTTGAAAATTTTTTTATCGGGGTGTTGCCCCGCACCGTGCTAGGGGGCTGCTAGCCCCCTTGGCCCCTAAGTTGCAGGAAGATAAATGCCGAGAGAGAAAAGCCCATGTCATCCATCAATGGCCGATATCTCAAGAAATACTACACGTGAATGCCCCAAGTCACAGAAGAATTGAGCACACCGACCCTATGGTCTGGATCATACATTTTGTAAAACCGTATACAAACCACGGGAGTAAACGACCACTATCTCTTCCAAGTCTTACCGGCAAGACTACATCTGAAGTCTTACCGGCGATGGAGCTCCACCAATGTAAAAAAAACAAAAAAACGGTATGTCCACAAGTAAAACGGGCACGGATGAAAACCCGAAAAGGCTTCGTAAGTAAAAACAGCATGACTGCCGGCAAGTTTGTGAAAACCCGAAAGGGATCAAACTCGTGAAAATAGATGAAATACACTCGCAAAGTCCTCCCGGCCTTGTGAGGATAAAATCCCCGTGTGAGATTCTTATGACTTACAAAGGAGCAACACACTTAGGAATTCTCATTGTCACGCCCCGCTTCCCAGAGTACGCAAGATTGGGCACGTGACATAGCCAACCATGCTACCTGTGGGTAGGAAGTATCCATCCACAGTCACATTACGGCTGTAGAGATATCAAGAACAAGATAAATAAACTAATCTAACACATGTCCAAATCCAGAATAACAAGAGTCAAAATAACTAAGTGCGGAAGCAAATGATCCAATACAATAATAGAAAGGTACGTCCCATAATGCGGGATCGCACCTGAAAATAAAATGCAATAACTGAACTAACCACGACAGAACTCACAAATCAGCCCGCTGGCTGAAGTACTCCTGCTCGGTCGTCGACAGTGGTAAGGAATCTGGGCCATGCAAAACCCAGACGTCAGCGCGTCATGTCAACCAATAATATAATATGAACATGGTAATAAGCAATGCAGAAAATAAACATGAATAAAGCAGTAATATGAAACAAGCAGTGCAGGGTAGTGTACAGTGGGTAACTAAACTATTCTATCAGGTTTTCTATTCTAAAGTCTTTGAAATCAATTGATGACTCGTCGATGTAACTCAATAGTATCCCGTGCATGCCCGGGACCACGGTCAAGACCCTCGGGGCTGAATCCGAGACGTGCCGCTAGGCAGTAATAGGTAGCAGGATGGACGAGTGATGTCAGCATCATCACTCCCGGACTGGCCAAGCCCGTAAGACTGATCAGAACAGGTATCGAACTGTTGAGTTACAAGTCGGTTTCACCTTTGATTTCCCCATACCCCCAAGTTATGTATGTCAGGTCAGGTATTCAGTAATCAAGAACTAATGCCAACACAGGATCAGGTAAAAGCAGGTTTGTCTGGATAGACAACAGGAATGGTCCATGAGGACCCCAAGTCAGGTTTGTTGGCATTAGGCATGAGATCAGGTAACAAGTCAGGTCATGGTACAACAGGTTGAGTTGGTAGCAAAGGGTACCATGTCCGGTGCATCGGTATATATATATGTCATGTGTATCAAGGTCGGGTCAATATGTAATGCAATCGAAGGTGTGCTCACAACAGGTATACAATCGAATAAGGAACAGCAGCAGGAAATAAAGTAAACAGCAATAATAGTTCAATTAATCACAGCGGTGCATTAATCTGGTGCAGCTGTATTATATTAACCGGTTCGAGCACCCTTGGGGTGCAATAATCACAAGGTAGTGCACTATCAGTAACAGAAAGTAATGAAGATATATGTGTACGGCTATCGTCCTTTAAATAGCAAAATGATTAACTGGTAATTTTGTTATTAGGGTTACAGTGGCAAAATACGGTTTAGGTTAATTGTATCATGATATACATCATATTTCGTCCAAATGAGAAAAGTAACAACACTAGTTAATCTTTGCAGGTTTTATGAGTCAAGCACACTTAATTAGTATAACAAAGCATGTAGCAAGTAATACTTGCCTCGACGGTTTCGCAAACCGGGAAAACGGACATAGCGTCGGCGGAAAAACACGCGACGGACGCACGGCACACGGAAAGAGTCCAAACAACGCACGATGGAAACATACGGGTCAAGGGTCCCTGCTGGGTTGCCGGGAAACATCGACGTCGAGCCCGGCTCCGGCGAAAAGCTATGTCCACTCTGAACAATTACTTTTGGTGCCATCCAATATGGAGTGCCTTTCATTGACTTGGCTGCATTCATAGTTGCAGCTTAGCAACTTGCTTAAATGCTCCAAAGTCTGCAAGTTTGATGCAACCTTTGTTATCCTCAAGAATGTTTGCTCCCTTAATATCTCTATGTATAATTTTATTGTGATGAAGATATTCAAGGCCCTGCAACAGCTGTTTAGTGTACATTCTTATAACAGCCTCAAGAAAGGAACCAAATTTCCCAAGTAATGACGAGATTGATCCACCAGGAACAAATTCCAGCAATATATTCAATGTATCTTCTTCTCTTGCAGTGTCCAGATATTTAACCATATTAAGATGAGAAAGGTTCTTCAGAAGCTTCACTTCCTCTTCCAGCTCTCTTATATGAGCTTGGGTTTCCTCTTTCGACGCGCTGCTCGCCCCGATCAACACCTGTTTGACAGCAAGAAGCTCTCCAGGATCGAGATTCATTCCCGTATAAACATGGCCGAAGGCGCCGCATCCAATCAATTCACCCTTCCGCCATCGAATGGGAAGGGCGTCGTCTTCTATGATCGGCCTCGCAGCAGAAAGTGAAGGGGAAGGAGAGAGAGGAGAGGAGGAAGACAAGGAGGTGGATAGGATGAGGGCGGTCGTTGGCGGTGGTGGCGACGGAGACAGAGGAGGTGGAAGAAATGGGTTCGTGCAGTCTCGTCGTCGGGGAAGGAAGGGAAGGAGGAAGAACGGGAGGAGAGGAGAAGGAGGTGCGGTGTAGGCAAGGGTGATGGTGGTGGTGTCGTCGGCGCGGGGGCTGCGGCGGCGACGGCACGACGAGGCTAGGGTTCGGGGGTTCGTGGGTTCTCGCGAGATTTTCTGCAGGGATGAAGGAACAGTATGTAAATAGGGATAGAGGGAGAGAGAGATTCTAGGATGAGAGAGAGAGAGATTAGAGAGAGAGAGACAGAGATGGGGCCCACGGGGGATAAAATCCCTCGTGATTGGCTGCGAAGGAAAAATTCGTGGGTAAAAAATAAAGATTTAAAAGGATTTCTAAATCAACTGTAACAGATAAAATATATTATATAGTTTTAATATATTTAATTAAATGGGTATTTTGGCGCTAAATGAAACATTTCCAAATCGCGCCCGGCTTGCGCCCAAATATTTGAAATTCAAATAATAGGATTTTAAGCAGGTCCCAAATTTTAAAATGAGATGTTTTATGATTAAAATGCATGCCCCCAAGTCGGACACTTGCACGCGCGCGTAGCCATCCAAACTCGCCCATTTCACCGAACGGGATGAAATCTCAACGCGCGGACGCTACCACGCGACTAGTGATGACGAGTAGGTCAATATGGATATTTTTAATTTCATTTTAGGTGTTAAAATTTGTTATAGGCAAAAATGACTTAGCCGGTTAAAATTTTGCAACAAGCACCAAACAAGCAAGACAAATGAAATGAGCAATGTCTAACACTCAACTAGTAACAGAAATAGTATTATTGGGCTCGGGTGTTACATCATACCCAACTACAAAAAGAATTTCGTCATCGAAATTCCAAGAATACAAGATAGCTAACTACAGAAAAAGGTGAGGAAACTCCTGCCAGATCTCGTCTTCTCGCTCCCAAGTGGATTCTCCATGCAATCGATTACCCCAAGAAACTAGCACAAGAGGGATAACCTTGTTCTTAAGAACCTTTTCTCTTCGATCCTTGATTTCAACCGGTCGCTCCTCAAAAGTTAGGTTCTCCCGTACAGTCAACTCCGAATGATCCAAGACGTGAGTTTCATCTCGAACATACCTCCGTAGTTGAGATACATGAAACACATCGTGCACACCTGCCAAGGACTGTGGTAACGCCAAACGGTACGCTACCTCTCCAACACGCCCCAATATCTCGAAGGGTCCAACGAATCGGGGACTAAGCTTTCCCTGACTCCCAAAATGAATCACCCCTCTAGTCGGTGATATCTTCAAGAATACCAAATCACCCACGGCGGACTCTAGAGGTCTCCTTGACGTGTCAGCCCAACTTTTCTGTCTGTCTTGAGCTGCCTTCATAAGCTTCCTGATTGTATTCACCTTCTCGACTGTCTGTACTACCAAATCTGGTCCCAGTCTTCGTTCACCAACATCATCCCAACAAACAGGTGAACGGCACTTACGACCATACAACGCTTCAAACGGAGCCATCTGAATAGTCGCTTGGAAGCTATTGTTGTACGAAAACTCCACCAAGTGTAGGTGATCCTCTCAAGAACCTTTGAAGTCCAACATGCATGCTCTCAACATATCTTCAAGAGTCTGGATCGTTCTCTCCGATTGTCCATCAGTTTGAGGATGATAAGCTGTGCTAAACTTCAATCGAGTCCCCAAACTTTCTTGTAAACTCCTCCAGAAGTGCGACAAGAACCGAGTTTCCCGATCGGACACGATGCTCACCGGTACTCCATGCAATCTTACAATCTCCTGCATGTACCGCCCTGCCAAAGTCTCCGTCGATTGACCAACCCGAAAAGGAATAAAGTGAGCTGCCTTGGTCAATCGGTCGACAATCACCCATACTGCATTGTTGCCCTTGGACTCTGCGGTAAAGCTATCACGAAATCCATGGTTATATGTTCCCACTTCCACTGAGGAATCGGAAGTGGTTGCAACAAACCAGCAACCCTTTGGTGTTCAACCTTGACTTGCTGACACACCAAGCACTTAGCCACGAAGCGAGCAATCTCCCGTTTCATACCTTCCCACCAGAAGTGTTGTCGAATATCTCGGTACATCTTTGTCCCTCCTGGATGTACAGAGTAAGCTGAACTGTGTGCCTCCTTCATAAGCTCTTCACGTACATCCCCTTTTGGCACACACACACGGCTACCATACCTCAACAAACCATCTTCGTGGATCAATAAATCGGTTCGTAGTCCGGCTTCAACCTGCTCTCGAAACTTTTGCAGTCTAGGATCCTGCGATTGTGCCGCTTTAACCTTCTTAACTAAGGACGACTGTACTTGCAACTGTATCAACTGTCCCGTAGCATGTGGTAGCACAACTTCCAAGTCAAATCTCCGAAAATCCGCAATGATCTCCCTCTGTGTAGTCAATACCTGAATCGCTGGTAACCGACTAAGCGCATCCGGCACGACATTAACTTTTCCCGGATGGTTCTTAAGATCAAGGTCGTAGTCGGCCATCAGCTCCAACCATCTGCGTTGCCTCATGTTCAACTCCTTCTGAGTGAACACATACTTCAAACTCTTGTGATCAATAAAAACTTCGACTCTCTCGCCCAAAAGGTAGTGTCTCCGAATCTTCAAGGCGAAGATCACGGCCGCAAGCTCCAAGTCATGAGTCGGATAATTCTTCTCATGAGTCTTCAGTTGTCTTGATGCGTAAGCTACGACCTTCCCATTCTGCATCAAAACACATCCCAATCCTTTTCCAGATGCGTCGTTGTGAATCACCAGTCCTCCGGAATTATCTGGTACGGTCAGGATAGGGACGGTTATCAACTTATGCTTCAACGTCTCGAAGGCCAATGCACATCCATCCGTCCAAATAAAAGGTACTTCCTTGCGCGTAAGCTTGGTCAACGGTTCTGCCAAACGAGCGAAGTTCTCTACAAATCTCCTGTAGTATCCGGCCAAACCAAGGAAACTTCTTATCTCAGCCACATTTCTTGGAATAGGCCAATCTCGAACCGTTGCAATCTTTTCGGGATCGACGGCGATTCCATCGCCCGACACGACATGCCCAGAAATTTCACTTCTTCCAGCCAGAATTCGCACTTACTCATTTTCGCATACAATTTCTCCTGTCTCAGCGTCTGCAGTGCGATCTTCAAATGCTCAGCATGCTCCTCCGGACTCTTCGAGTACACCAGAATATCGTCAATGAATACCACAATAAACTGGTCCAAGAATGGTGAAAAGATTCTGTTCATCAAATCCATGAATATTGCCGGCGCATTTGTTACTCCGAAGGGCATCACCAGATACTTGAAATGTCCATATCGAGTTCGAAACGCCGTCTTGCAAACGTCTTCTGCTTTCACTCGAACCTGATGATATCCGGATCGCAAATCCAGTTTCGAGAATACTCTCGCGCCACTAAGCTGCACAAAAGTTCTCCAATGCGAGGGATCGGGTACTTGTTCTTAATAGTCACCCGGTTCAATTCTCGATAATCAATGCACATCCTTCTCGTGCCATCCTTCTTCTTTACTAGAAGAACTGGAGCTCCCCAAGGCGAGTTGCTGTCTCGAATCCAACCCTTCTCAAGTAATTCACCAACCTGCTTCTTAACTTCTTCCAATTCCACTGGTGCCATTGGATGGTAAGCTTTAGATACTGGCGCTGCACCAGGACTAAGGTCAATCGCGAACTCCACGTCTCTCCTCGGTGGTAGACCCGATATCTTTACTATGTCCATGAAATCGCGAACTACCACCGGTTCTTCACAACCATCAACTTCCATAGCTGCAAGAACACTGTGTGTCGGCCTAGCCTTAAACTCGATTGGCCCGACAGAACTGCTTCCTTACCGCAACTGCTGTCTGCATCGTTGGCCGCGAAAGGTCCAGCGAGACTACTGAGTCTCGTCCATTCTGCTGCATGCACGTCTACGACTGCTCCATTATGCCTCAGCCCAATAAATTTCTCTTCCATTTCCTCCCGTGCAGCCCGCGGGAAGAATCTCTCCAGGAAACTCTTAGATAAATCCGCCCAACTGATCGGCTTGGCAAGCGGGTCTCCTCCACAAGCCACCACTCTCGGGCGTAATCCACTAGCTGAAAGCGCACCACATCAACTCTTTTGTCCTCTGGAATCTATGTCGAAATCAGCAAATTCTCCGTGTCCACTAGCCACTGCTTGGCTGGCAACGGCTCCTCCAGACCAGTGAAAGTAGACGGACCCAAAAGTCTGAAATCTGCTACAGTCCCTATTCGGTCAACTGGCCTAGTTCCAACATCGTTTACAGACTGTTGAACGATCTGCAAACCTTCCTGAAACAAGTCTGCTTGCTGCTGGGTCAGCTCGGTCTGTTTCTTTGATTTCCAGCATTCCTCTTATCACTCCAAGCATGGCGGCTTCGTTCACACGCCTCCGGTACGTCTTCAACTTCTTACCTGTCATAATCCTGAACTCAAAACACCCAACATTAGCATGATGATAGATTCTGAATGTGGATCAAGGCTAGAACTCCAAGATACTTAAATAGAGGACCGCATTGTAGCTATGCCGCGGTATCATAGCCGCAATTACTTAACTCCACCCAAGTCGCCCAAGTCCTAGGGATAACAAGAAATCAGGTTTTCGAGTCGACATGCAAAGTAAGTTTGCACGTCGTAAAAGATATAATCCGGAGGAATGTGATTCAAGAATGGTAAAACCGTCAAGGTGGCAGGACATGTTTTCCTAAGCACGGGTATCCTGATTCGTGTATTGGGTACAATACCCAACTACAAAAGAATCAACCCAACTATCCTATGGCTCTGATACCAAAAGAACCATGTCACGCCCCGCTTCCCAGAGTACGCAAGATTGGGCACGTGACATAGCCAACCATGCTACCTGTGGGTAGGAAGTATCCATCCACAGTTACATTACGGCTGTAGAGATATCAAGAACAAGATAAATAAACTAATCTAACACATGTCCAAATCCAGAATAACAAGAGTCAAAATAACTAAGTGCGGAAGCAAATGATCCAATACAATAATAGAAAGGTACGTCCCATAATGCGGGATCGCACCTGGAAATAAAATGCAATAACTGAACTAACCACTACAGAACTCACAAATCAGCCCGCTGGCTGAAGTACTCCTGCTCGGTCGTCGACAGTGGTAAAGAATCTGGGCCATGCAAAACCCAGACGTCAGCGCGTCATGTCAACCAATAATATAATATGAACATGGTAATAAGCAATGCAGAAAATAAACATGAATAAAGCAGTAATATGAAACAAGCAGTGCAGGGTAGTGTACAGTGGGTAACTAAACTATTCTATCAGGTTTTCTATTCTAAAGTCTTTGAAATCAATTGATGACTCGTCGATGTAACTCAATAGTATCCCGTGCATGCCCGGGACCACGGTCAAGACCCTCGGGGCTGAATCCGAGACGTGCCGCTAGGCAGTAATAGGTAGCAGGATGGACGAGTGATGTCAGCATCATCACTCCCGGACTGGCCAAGCCCGTAAGACTGATCAGAACAGGTATCGAACTGTTGAGTTACAAGTCGGTTTCACCTTTATTTCCCCATACCCCCAAGTTATGTATGTCAGGTCAGGTATTCAGTAATCAAGAACTAATGCCAACACAGGATCAGGTAAAAGCAGGTTTGTCTGGATAGACAACAGGAATGGTCCATGAGGACCCCAAGTCAGGTTTGTTGGCATTAGGCATGAGATCAGGTAACAAGTCAGGTCATGGTACAACAGGTTGAGTTGGTAGCAAAGGGTACCATGTCCGGTGCATCGGTATATATATATGTCATGTGTATCAAGGTCGGGTCAATATGTAATGCAATCGAAGGTGGGCTTTGGTTTAAGCCGGATCCTAGTATTAGATTTGTTGGATTACTTTAGTCTCATCGCATTCGCATTCGGTCGGAATGCGGATGCAGGTATGTATATACAGGTGAGGGGTATCCTTGCGATCCATCACGAGTTTACTTTAGATGTTGCCGTATCTTTTTATTGTTGTAAACATTTGGATAAATGTTTACAAATGGAAATTGTGAGCTAGAAATCATCATGAGGTGCATTTATTATGACACATGCAAACCTAGTGACTCATGGTCTCTTTTATTGTGCATATTTCACATTTGGTGATGGATTTGTAAGTTGAAATGAGAGGAAGAGAGAGAAGGGCAGCCACATCCCTTTGGGTTTGCTCTTGTATTATTGATTCTTGCTCTCATTTTTCATATAACAAAAGAAAAGGAAATGACTTCCTCTTCTTCTTCTTCCTTTAGCTAACAATCTCTATTGATGGCTTCATCTTCAACCTCCATCCATGCAATGGATGCAAAAGACAAAGTTGTCACACACATTCTCTACTTCACCTTGGACACGTCGGCTAGCGAACTTCGTGCCCGAGTTGCTTCGGATGAAGCGGGAGCCCGTAAAAAGACTCGAAGATGTGGTGCCCTTTCCGACGAGGAGATCGAGATCGGAGATGCCGCGAGAAGCTTGGGATGGTGGCCAAAGACCGAAGGACACAGATCGATCGGTATAGCTTTTCCAACCCTTTCTCTAGTTGCTAGTTATAGGTTAATGGTTCGATTCGGATTTAAAATATATGATAGCGCCGGTTTCTAGTTTGAAAAAGTTTTCGTTTCCGCATTTTGGTCTCGGACAGACGGCCGGGACGCTACCGTAGACTTACATTGTATCAAAGCTACGCCATTAACCTTTACTAGCTTGTTCTAACATATTTAAAACATCGATCGATCAAAATTTCCAAAACCGCGATTCCAATTTAACAGTTTCTGTCGAATATTTTTTTATCGTCAAAAAATTATTTTGAGTATTGCAGAAAATCAGGCAGGCTTTTTTAAGAAATCTGCGAAAATTTGGCACACTGTTTTCACTGTAGCGCCGCAGAACCGCGGCCGTACCCACGTTTTGGCCGCGGTTCCACCGCCGAACTGTAGCAACAATGCACCTTTTTTCTACATTGGTTTCTGAGTTGGAATTGGGGTTTCTGGTAATTTTTGTTTTGGCCCAGATTATTTTGAGTACTGGGAATTGTACTTGGGGCCCACCTCGGGAAATTTTGTCGATCGAAAATTTTAAACATTTAAGTTCACAGTATTTACATTATATCTGCGACCGTGAATGTCATTCGAGCGGTAAATCTTGTCTAATTGCTATAGTTCTTTTAGACGGATTTGCGAACGTGACATTCACGTTGATGTTCTGTGTTGTGCTGTGATGTTGCGGATTTCTCGTGGTGGATAGCCTGGATGCAGTAGTAGTACAGTTTGGTTGTATTTGTACATTTGTTATTGCGGGGCGAGCGTCCGACATGTGGACTGCCGTCACTGCCTGTTTGTATATTATTCTTTTGGGGCACGACCGGGCTGAGGTCGATGTACCCGTTGTATATATTTTACTTTCTGTACTAGGATTCCCCGTGGTGGGGTGCACGGATAGCCAGATTCTAGAGGGCAGCGAGCCCGCATCTCATGGCTTTGAGACGGGGGGGCTTTACTCTAGAATTGGCGGGCTATTCGCCGCACTCGTATGGGGTATAGGTTGACCCAAGATGGGGTGCCCAAGTTACTGGATTCCGTGAAATGCTGGATGGTCCATTCACTTTGTTGAAGGGGGCTGCCTCGCTTCAGGTTTTGGCGGGTAACTTGTCGCGCCCGTAGGGGTCTAGGATCTCATTGCACAGGCTATCCATACGACCAGGGGAACGTCGGGTTTCGGTAGCGGCTCTATGAAACCCAGGGATCCCAGATTATCTGAATTGTTCTGTGATGCTTATTACTCTCTGTGATGTTGCATTTTATCACGCCTTGAGCGATTATTATATATTGTTATATATATACTAGTAGATGTTGTATATGTTTTACACCTGCGCTAGTCCAGTCCCCGCTCTGTCGTTAGTTAAGTAACCTAACGGGTAATGACGGGACCCAGTGGCGAATGCGGATGGCATATACGTACATCATATTTTCGTTCTTTTTGGTGTGATTAATTGATGGGACTGCATTGATTCGGATCAATGCAAGCTAAACAAACCTGTTTGATATTGTTGGAACAATTTTCAAAAAGTTGTTATTGTAAGGACGTTCTCTTTTGTTTTGCACAGTGGTATTCAGTTGGAATATCCTGCACCTCAGTCGACGAGGCAAGGGCCGAGATCCCTTCACCGGGAGTGACCCCTTGGACAGAAGTTTGCGTCAGGGTAATAACTTCACTATAGTCGATTACTTTTGCTTTGAATCGTGGTATTCAGTTGGAATATCCTGCACCTTATTCTATGGGGAAAGAGTCGAGATCCCTTCACCGGGAGTGACCTCTTTAGCAAAGGTTTTCGCCACTATATTTAAAAAAAGCTATCCAGTTTCTTCAACGATATCAAGTTCATTACGTTAAAGGTTTTTCGCCAAAAACCATTCGTAGCCCTCCGTCATTTCAGACAGGTAGCACTTAGTATTCATGCTATTTTTGTTGGCCAAAGTCAAGGCATAGTGTATGGTAGTTATTTGTTACTTTTCTGTTGCATAGATAGATGCGTTGGTTTGGGACAGTCATGCTGCTTTGTTGGCCAAAGTCAAGGGTAGGTACGTGTGGGTTCAAATTAACATGGATAATGACGGGTAGAACTTGACATGTGACTTATGATTTGTTGGCCAAAGTCAAGGTCATAAGAGCATGGGGTAAAAATCACATCGGGAGTTTCTAAAGAAACTGAAACTTGCCAGACATGCGCAAATCTTCTGGAGTGTGATAACGTGAGTGGATTCCATCACGTTATCATGCGATGATAGTTGGATCCCGATTCCCACTGATGAGTTGGTTTACTCTTCGGGTGATCCCGACTAATTCTTCTTTCAGGTTTGGAGGAGAATTTGAGATTACAGTGGGAGGTTTCCTGATTAGATAAATTGGTAACCATTCTGATCTAGGTTTGAGTGCACGCAGAGTGTTTCTTTTCTCTCTCTGTTTGGCAGCGACCATGGCCCGACCCTATACTATGACTCAGTGACCAAGATTAACCGAACCTTCTTATAACACTGGATTTTGGATTGTCAGAGTTGCATACCCCATTGCCACTCCTACTTTTACCCTTTTCTCCAGAACACCCCGTATTACTACGAACATCCACTTCCATTGGATAAAACCATCGTATGGTTATATACGAACTCGAAGGAACTTGTTCCAGATTCGAGGATGGTTTCCGGTTCTAGAGAAAATGAATAGGACTATTCAGTTGTCTTTTCCTTTTGCCTTCTCTCAGGTTGCGAGTGCTCCTTGGATTAAGGGACAATACACCTGTTACGCTAATTGGATAGTCTTCTTCCAAACCATAGGCAGGTGCCGAACGGTAGGGAATGAAGAAAACCAATCAGCCTAAGTGAGGTGTATAGAAGGTAATAAGTAAAGACAAAATAAAGGGATTAGAAAGAGGGCAAAGTAAATTGCGACCGCTATTCACGACCAAACCAAGTATTTCATCGCCACTCCTACTTCACCTTTTTATTTCTCCGGAAGACCCCGTATCACTACAAAGATCCACAGTTTATTGGATACTCTATCGTATGGTTATATACGAACTCGAAAGAACTTGTTCCAGTTCGGGGATGGATTCTGGTTCAGGAGAAATAGGAATAAGGTTTATTCAGTTGTCTTTTATCTTTACCTTTTCTCGGGTTGCGAGTGCTCCTAGGATTAGAACAGTAAACCTATTACGCTTATTAGATAATCTTCTTCCAAACCATAGGCTGGTGCCAAACGGTAGGGAAGGAAGAAAACCATTTGGCCTAAAGGTGGTCTACAGAAGGTAATGACTAAAGACATATAAAGAGATTTGGAGAGATGGCAAACAAATATACGGTTACAGTTGTGAATCTGATAATGGAAAAGGCATTACTAGGAATACCCGGATACCTCTTTGAAACATTTTCATGTTTCAGTTTTACTGTGCATTGTTAATAGAAAACTGATTTCCCCATTAGATACTTACTCCAGGTTATGTATTTACCAGGTATGATTCTCACATCTGTATGGTTTTACAGATGCTGAGTGGGAGTAAGTTATTAGGAATCGGGTGATCATCCTCATTATATCGGGATTCGTTGTAATTGGTGATATTTGAGGAAATCGCCTGGGTTGTTTGCCGGACGGCAAATATTTGGTTTTGAATATCCGTTGTTATGCACCAATTTCAAATTGATATATCTGTACGTTTATTTTTATAAAGTGAGATATAACTTTTTGAAATTATGTCTATGACATTTACCTATATCAGTGGATGATTAGGTAAGGAGTATTAAACAGCGGTATAATTCTTCTTAACCATAAGTACCGTTTTCAACCTATGACACACAGGGAATGGGTTATTAGACTCAGGGGACTTATACAGAGTATTGTATGTTGTCCAGTGTCCATGAGGACAGAGGGGTTGGTACTCGTACTATATTCTGTTTACTTGTGACTTCTCTAGTTCTTAGACATGTGTTTCGTAGATACACAAGGTCCAAGTTTTGAGAAGTTATAGGTATATGAATAAAGTAGAGAATCAGGTGTTGCAAGTATCGGGATTCTTCAAGGTGATCAAAGATGTAGATACTTGTGTATAGTATTCAGTTGATAGTAATGATTATGAGAACTAGCTTCTCTTTCAGGTTACTCATATCTGGATGTATTCCTAAGTTGAGTAATGCTGATCGGCCTCTCTCGATTTAGTTGACATGCACTGGAGACAGCTGCATGATTTGAATCTGGTTCCAATTAAATCAGTGCCTCTGTTTCTATATTGGATATAGAATGGTTCATATCTTAACGATGTTAAGTTACGGGGAGTTGTCCGGTTTATGCTTAAAACCAGACTCTGGATAACTCAAGGCACGTTTCTGTAATAGCTGTTTGTGGGTTGACCCGGGCTATGACGAGAGTTAACTTTCTACCATCTGGAAGATCAATGGTGATATTGTTCTTGACTCGCCACAGTTTTAGTAAAATGGACTTTTTCAGAAAACAGTAGTGGGAGTATGGTAGAACTGGAAGTGATTCCAGAATCACAAACGAGTACTGGAAATTTGATAAGAAACTAAAGATTCAATCTGGATTGACATTTTATTGGCCACTCCGCAGATATGGTGGGTAACCTCAGGCACTCGAGAGGTACTTCGGTATGCTCAAGGATGGTGACAGGGAGGTTCTTGTTTATCCAAACTTGACACTACTATTGTTCCAGGCTATGAGACCCGGCAGGAGGATGAGTATAGTATCGTTCTGAACTGGCTCTAGAAGTGCACGTGTATATGACTCTGCCAGAGGGTTGCCGTAGTCAGTGGGAGCAGCGGAAGTATAGTGGACAAGTAGCTTATGTCTATGGACTAAAGTAGATATAGCGGAGAGAGATCATCTATTTCTGATGTGAAAGTCATAGGTTTGACTTCATCAGAATAGGGGATGGATTTGTTAAAAAGGTAGTAGGGTGTGATGTCCTAGTATTTGGATGACATACACAGAGTAGAAAGTGAAATTCCTATACTACGATCAGTTATACTTTGGTTGTCACACAGTGGTTTCTCCACATAGGATATAGATATAATATCAGACATTCTGGTTACTAGATCTATGATTTTAGATCTAGATTTGGGTAGTTTCCCAATTTGGGTACTTAGATAGCATTCTAAAAGTGTTTTAGAATGGACGACTCCTGGCACGGTAGTGTACCTGCAGGTGATGGAGTCACCCTCTCTAAAGGTGTCTTACAGACTAAAGGGGGGAGGGATGCGCATGATTGGCACATCACTTGCTTAGGCAATTGAGTCAATCATGAGATGTCAAGTACCACACCAGACGTTGTTTTTTTTGCACTAGATGCAATAAGTTGATATTAATCCTATCCTGGAGAAGCGTTCGGAAGCAGTTTTAGAACATAAGTGGATGTTCTAGGGATATGATAACAACAGCCTCTTTTAGGAGACGGTTATCATTCCAGGCTTCCAAGGTGACCTGAATGGCAGAATGACTGTCAGAGTTATAGTTTTCCTCTGACGAGGGGCAGTTGTTTGGACAGGAGGTCCAAGTGGATACTGAGGGAGGCATGGCGCAGGATACTAATTAAATTCAGTTGACGAAACAGTCTAAGAAGTTTGGATTTGGAGTTCATTTATGAACTAGGTCCCATCAGATATCCAGACATATTCTTAAGACAGGTATTGCTCATTTCGGGAGATAGCTTTCTTCGCGAACTTAAGATAAAGAGAGACATAGAAAGAAACATCAGGGCGGATCCACTCACTGAGGCTATTTCTCGAACGCAATAGTTTCGTAAATGGGCTTTGTGAGACTGATCAGTAAAGGAGTTAGGTGTTCGGTATCACACGGGCTGTGAGCATGCGACATCGCAATAATTAGCCTTGAGTGCAAGTGGGAGATTGTTGGATATAGTGCCCTCAGAGTTAATTATTGGATCATAGGCACGTGATTGCAATGATTGAGGGAGGACCTATACCGGTAGGACAGTCTTACTCAAGATGATAGTATGCTATCTGGTTTATCTTTATCATCGTGTACTTGTTTTAGGTGACATTACATGTCACTATTGCACGTTGGTAGAGCCCTTAGGATTCTTGCTTGATGGCCAGCAGTATGATGGCGATCATATACGTGGGAGATGGGGTCTATAAGCACATCCTTAAAGTGGTCCCTAGTCGTGGGAGTTTCAAAACTGGGCATCGATACTCCATTAGTAGACTAGTGTATACAGTCGAGACCCCGACGAGGGGTGGTGGCCGGTCTCACAAGACATTGGTGTCAGTTGGTTCATCTAAGATGTATACAGGTGCTCATTGGGTTATGAGTACACCGGACAGGACTCGCCGGGAACATGCTAGTTGGTATTATACCTGACGTCAGATAGCAGTTCCTTGGTGACATGTATACATGTTAGTTCATCGACCTGAAATCGTCATTTGTCTCATGTGAGTTCCCACTGTGCTTTGATTACTACCCTACCACGGCTCAAAGGAGTCGTGCAAACAGGTTTTAGTTGGGTACAGTCCCGAGCCACATGAAGGCAGTGAGCGGATCGGCAGGGGTTTCGTCTCTCCCGGTATTGGGAGTGAGATCGCGCTGTGTCTAGGAGAGCCATTACACGAAGTCCTTAGCCAAGGCAGGAGATTTACTGGTAGGTATTCCAGTAGTATCTCAGGGTGTTCTGGGCTACACTCTGACACGACTTGTACCGCTTTGGGGGTCTGACTTTCACCAACCCCCTAGGCCCGACATGCGATACTCATAGACAAACGGACCGGACTGTACGGATATTGTCACTGACAGGCTCAGTAGGGTGTCAGGATGAGTTCGCTCATCGACCTCCCTTTTGGTCAATACCTGGTGGCCCGTTACTTACAGCTAGTACCACTGACGTGCTAGTGGTTAAATCCACAGCCAAAGTATTAACGAGTCTTTAGAGTCCCCCACAGATAGTTTTCAAGTTTCGGGCGAAACGTTGTAGAGGCCGTATGATATATGGCAGGGTTCGATCATATACGTGCAGTAGTGCACGGATCATGATCGGGCGGATCATACTAGTGGGCTTTGGTTTAAGTAGGATCCTAGTATTAGATTTGTTGGATTACTTTAGTCTCATCGCATTCGTATTCGGTCGGAATGCGGATGCAGGTATGTATATACAGGTGATGGGTATTTTTGTGATCCATCATGAGTTTACTTTAAATGTTGCCGTATCTTTTTATTGTTGTAAACATTTGGATTAATGTTTACAAATGGAAATTGTGAGCCAGAAATCATCATGAGGTGCATTTATTATGACACATGCAAACCTAGTGACTCATGGTCTCTTTTATTGTTCATATATCTCATTTGGTGATGGATTTGTAAGTTGAAATGAGAGGAAGAGAGAGAAGGGCGGCCACATCCCTTTGGGTTTGCTCTTGTATTATTGATTCTTGCTCTCATTTTTCATATAACAAAAGAAAAGGAAATGGCTTCCTCTTCTTCTTCTTCCTCTAGCTCACAATCTCCATTGATGGCTTCATCTTCAACCTCCATCCATGCAATGGATGCAAGAGACAAAGTTGTCACACACATTCTCTACTTCGTCTTGGACACGTCGGCTAGCGAACTTCGTGCCCGAGTTGCTTCGAATGAAGCGGGAGCCCGTAAAAGACTCGAAGATGTGGTGCCCTTTCTGACGAGGAGATCGAGATCGGAGATGCCGCGAGGAGCTTGGGATGGTGGCCAAAAACCGAAGGACACAGATCGATCGGTAAAGCTTTTCCAACCCTTTCTCTAGTTGCTAGTTATAGGTTAATGGTTCGATCCGGATTTAAAGTATATGATATCGCCGGTTTTTAGTTTGAAAAGTTTTCTTTTCCGCATTTTGGCCTTGGACAGACGGCCGGGGCGCTACTGTAGACTTACAAAAAGTATCGCTGAACGGATAGGGAACTCCCTAAACAAAACAAATCAAATCAAACAAGTCAACCAATCACCTCATCGGTGGAATCAAGCTCCACCTTGGAAACAAATCAATCCTGACACCGCAAAAATCGGAGCAAGTCAACTTCATCCTGACACCGTAGAAAGCAGAGCAAGTCAAATCAAATTCCGACACCGCAGAAAGCGGAGCATATCAAATCAAATTCGGACACCGCAAGAAGCGGAGCAACTCAAATCAAATCCCGACGCCGCAAGAAGTGGATCAAGTCAACTTTAACCCCGACACCGCAAGAAGCGAAGCAAGTCAACTCAAGTATCGACCGTCCAAGTCGCAAAAATTGCAGCACCGACCATCCAAGTCGCAAAAATGGCAGCACCGACCGTCCAAGTCGATAAAAATGGCAACACCGACCGTTCACGTTGCTAAAAGGGAAGTATCGACTCTCCATAGGAAACCAAACCAAATCAATCTCCATATAGAAAAAATCCATCAATTTCATGCACACAACCCATACACACGGTGTGCATTTATTGATGGGGGTAGTTTGTTGGGATCAAAAATTACATCCTGGTTGACCAAATCAAAGTCAGTCAACCCCCAACCAAGTGGGCCCGAGCCCAAACAAGCGGGCCCAGGCCCAAGTCAAGACCGAGCGTGGAAGGGGCCGACTTCATGCCAAAAAGAAGGCGATAAATTAGTTTAAATACATTTTTTTAGAATTAAGTGTATAAAAAATTGGGAAAAATCCAAAATTTTGTAAATCCCATGACTTATGTGCAAAAAGAAATAAGCATATAAGGCATAGGGTGGCACAAGTGCTATTTGGAAAAGTCCAAGGGGCTATATGTTAAGTATGTAGCCTATAAAAGACAAACATGATGAGAAAATCAAGAATAACTTTCATTCTCTCAAAAATTCTAGGCTTTATGCCTCCATTTTCTCTCTCTCACTCAAGGTTTTTTCTCTTCCTCTTCATTCCCAATTAAATCAAGACCTTAGCTCTTTTTTTCTCAAAACTAAATAAAGTTTCACCATAAAATCCTCGAAGGGAAGTTCCGATCTCCCATCAAATCTCTAAAAGGGAGATTTTTAATCTCACCTTCCTTTTCCCCAAGATCCAGCAAAAAGAGAGGAGGAAGAAGACCCACCTCCAAAAATCCCACTTTGGGGGGATCCAAGGCTCGAGGGAGAAGAAAGGGGTCCTCTTTGATCATCTCCGAAGATTTTTTAGGAGTTCAACTCCAAAATCCAAATTCTCAATGGAGTTTAACTCCAAATCCAAATATTTTAGGAGTTTAACTCCAAATCTACACCCAATTCTTGTTTGGGAGTTCAACTCCAAGCCCAAGGGCTTAGCCCCTTCTTCCGCTGGTGTTTCCAGCAGCCGCGCGCCACTCACACGACCCGCTGGAGCCCAACGGCTGCGCGCTGGGCACACAACCCGCTGGTGCCCAGCTCCCACACGCCACGCACGTGACCCGCTGGTGCCCAGCGGTCACGTGTTGTCTCACGCGTCCTTAGGACGCTTCTTACCCCTCTTTTTCTCACACGCTCCACACTCAAAACAATTCCCCTGTTAGAAAAATTTTCTAACAGAGCACTGCCCCGCACTCCGCAAGAGAGCTGCTAGCCCCCTTGACCCCCAGCCCGCTATCCATTAGCGGGACCACCGTAAACTCTACGAGGCCCCCGACACGTCCAAAACACAACATACGCACACCGTACATTGAGTTCACATGACTAGTTTTACCCTTCAATCGGAGGTTCCTTCGCTTAAAAAATGAGGGGTAATTAATGGCAGTTTTGTCCACGGCTGCCGGAGATTCGGATCCCCACTATCAATAAACGCCGGCCTACCCTAGATAGGGAGAATCTGTAATATGCCTGAAAAGCGATACGTCTTCCTATTTCAATAGGGTGACGAAAAACACTCTACATTAGTGTTTCTAGGTAATAAAATATAGATTAAACTTGTATGACGATAAGAATTTGCATTATTATAAGTATGTGTTATAAATAACAAAATACGGATTGCCTTATAAAATTGTACATTGATAATAACTTTAAATCATATATAGTTAAGTATAATGAACTAGCATGCAGCAAGATAAACTTGCCTCAAATACGACGATGATCAAGACAGAGGGAAAGACGACATGATGACTGGAATAGTGGAGATTGCGACGTTTATAAAAGCTCGACGAAATGCCGGGACTCGAATTTATCATCGATTGATGCTGTGGAGGGTGCGATGGTGGCGAAACTTGGTTGCAATGATTAGAAGAAAGCTTGTCTGTCACGGATACGGTATACATCGGTGATGGAAGAAACAACACCGTTAACAATGATGAAGGTGTGCAGTGGCTCGGCGCGACACGGCACGACATGGTACGTGGCGCGACACAACACGGTGCTGGGTATTGCGGTGACACGGGGCTGATGCAAAAGTGGCACGCAAGTGGGCCCGAGCTAGGCACGAAGCAGGCATGACTTGGTACATGAGCATGGCAGAAAGTGAGCATGGTGTGGCAAGGTCTAGGTACAGGGATGGCATGGTGAAGTGGTCTGGGTTGAGGGTGTTTGGAGGAGACGAAGGTGGTGGCCATGGCGATGGCCGGGTGCTGTCGATGCATGCTTGGGGTTCGGTTGAGAATGGTGACCGGATTTGAAGAGATGGGTTCTCTCGACGAAGGAGGACAACGAAGATGAGATGTTTCGGTGTTGGGGTCGAAGACGAGGGAGAAGGAGATGCAGGTGGTGGTGAGGGTTACCACTCAATAGAGGAAGAGGGATGTGACGGTGATGCTGGTGATCGAAGACGGCATGGTAAGGGCTATGGGTTCCAAGGCCAGAGTTTGAAGTTGGGTTCAGCTTGGAGAAGAAGAAGGTGAGGGGATCTCGGTTTTTTTAAGAATAATAGAAAGATAGAGATGATGGTGATGTGGGGTCGGGGTTCAGGCGAGGATAGAGAGGAAGTCGATGACAATGACAACGATGAAGGAGACGGCGGGGAGGTAAAGAAAAGGAAGGTCGACGACGACGTGATGAGAAAAGCAATGGATAAGGTGAGGGGTCACGGGGATTGAAGAAGATGACGAGGACGACGACAAGATGGAGGAGATGAGGAGACGACAGCGAGGTGAGGAGGGCAAGGTTCAGGAGACGGTGGATTAGGGGCTCGGGAATAGGATGCTGGTGGGGGAGAAGAACGCAGAGAGAGGGAAAGAGAGAAAAAGGAAAGAATATAATGAAATATAAATTATATATTATATATATAGTATTGTGTAAGTATATTATAAGTTTAATGTATATAGATTTGTGATTTATTCTATAACTAATAATGTGGAAAAGATAACACCAAATTTTGATCCGTCTCTCACAGAAAAATATATTTTGGATAATAATACTGATACGTAAACTTTTAAATTATAATGTAAGAATATATTTTCAATAAATTATACCCTAATATAAGATTTGAAAGTATTTCAAATATATATTTAGATTTAATAAATATTTGATATTAGATATCTTGAGATTTAAACGTAATAGATAAAACCAAAATAAGATATGAGATACTTAACCATACAATGGTAGTTAACAATTATAAATTATCCCTAACTTGTGACTACCAAAAGATATTTAGTAATTTAGATATTATACATGTATATGTTATACTATATTCACATGGATTTAGTTTACTGATAAATATAATTTAACACCGTACTGGGTTTCACACATGCGGGTCAGGTTGAATAACCACTTCTATTATTTAAATCAATCGCAACCCAAATAAATAAATAAAAACATAAAGCAAGTTTTAAATACCAATTAATATTGTATGAACGTGCTAGGGTGTTACAGTTGTAGAGAAGTTGAACTACCTGTAGAGTGTTTTTCATCACCTTATTAAGATAGGAATACGTGCACTTGTCAGGCGTATACAGATTTCTCCTGCCCTGGGTAGGCTACGGTTTATTGATTGTGGGGATCCAAATATCCGGCAGTCGTGGACTAAGCTTCCGTTAATTACCCCTCGCTTTTAAAGTGAAAAAATCTCCTATTGACTGGTCAAACTAGTCATGCGAACTCAATGTGAAGTGTCAGTGTTTGAAAGCAATACAGAAGAGCGTGTTTATTTCATTTTTTATTTATCCTATTTCTGACAAGAGATTTTTTTAATTCAAAGAAACACATTTTTTTTAATAAAAAAAGCTTTATTTTATGTATTATTTATATTTTTTATTTTATTTTATTTATTTTATGAAAAGGGGGGAAAGTCCCCTTCCCGCTCACGTGAGAGGGAGGACCTTCACGTGAAGGGGAATAGGGAACTCCCACTTAGTGGGAGCCTCCCTCTCACGTGAGGGGGAGGGAAGCTCCCCTCTACCTCACTTGTAACACCCTAATACGTTTATACAATATAATTTGGTATTTTAAATATTTCTTTATAATTCTTTTATTCTGTTTGCTATTGGGTTGCGAATGATTCGAGTAGTAGTGGTCGTTATCCAACCTGACCCGCATATTTGAAACCCGATATGGTGCGAGGTTATATCAAATATTTACTAGTATGGTGTATCTACGTGAATCCAGTACTATATATACTTAATATATTTTTAAATTTTTACATATCTATTTATAGTACAAGTTATGTATAAATAGTATTTTTTACTACCTAACCTTGCATGGCATATCACCCCATATCTGATTGTTGCGCCTATCTAGCATGTTCATATCGTAAAATATAGACAACAAAATATTTAGAAATCTTTACATATATCTACTTAGATTTTATTGGGGGTATATATATTTAATAATAGATTGCTACATTAAGGTTAAAATCTTTACGTATGTATTTTATATTTAAAAACTATATTTTGACTAAATTCGGATAATATTTAGAATGATCGGGTATTATTTGTAAAATCCTATATAATATATATAATATATTCCTTAATATATTCTCATACCCTCTATACACACACACATATAACTGTGATAATATTATTAATAAAATTATTTTTTTATATTCTCTCTCTCTCTCTCTCTTCCTCGTCTGCATCTCTCCCTCATCTTCATATCTTTCTCATCACTGAAACCCTAGCCCCGACCCTCAGATCATACGCCTCCTTAAAACACCTAAGAACTTTTCTTCTTCTTCACAAGCAAAACTGGAGATCCCAACTTGAAGTACTGGGACGAATCCATCCTTTCTGCAGAAGTTCGTCCAGATGAGTACAGATCTCCTTCAATCCTACTTGACTTAAGCGATACGGTGTTTTGATCACCGGTTGTGCACCAGGTGCTAAGACAATACTGAATTCAAGAGCTCGATCGGGAGGCAAATCTGATATGTCTTCAGAAAATATATCGTCGAACACTCGAACTATCTCTGGCTTCGATTCTTCCTCTGCTTGTAGTGTTGCAACCACGGCCTTCTTTGGCTTAGCTTTGTATGTGCTAGGCTCCAGTGTATGGTCTCCACTCTTGAAATAAAAACCCGGATGGTCTGAAATCTCGAACACTACCCTCCTTTGACGACAGTCGATGGTAGCGTAAAAAATTCCTAGCCAATCCATACCCAAAATTTCATCGAAGTTCGGTATGTCCAGCACCTTGAAGTCGGCATAAAATTCTCTGCTGCAGACGACCACTGGACACAGGTCGTATCCCAAAGTTGCCTTTAGAACGCCGTTCCCTGAACTGACATTCCAGCTGGCTACGAGCGGTTTATCTGGAATCGCATGAGTTCGGACGAACCGTTGCCACATAAAGCAATGTGATACTCCAGTATCGAAAAGTGCTAGTGCAGGAAGTGAGGCTACTAAGATTGTACCTAAGTTGTATGGAATATCTTTAGGTATATGAAAAGATACTTTGATATGTATAATGTTTGAAAGAAAGGGAGTTATCAGTAATGACTTGGCCAGTGGCTTCAGCTTCTTCCACAGTCATTGTGAAAGCATGTCGCCTAGGTACATTCCTCCTTGCCGGGGGAGCATTCCTCTGTCTGTTCCTCTGTCCTTGAAGTAGATTCCTTTGTGCATGATGGAACTGATGAGGTGGAGGTATAGTAGGTCCACGAGGAGGTGGAGCTGGGAGAGCAAGACGAGGAGCAGGTGCCTGGATAGCCGGCCGCTGCGGATAGGTGATTGCTGGTCTGGGTGCAGTATTTGGGTTGAATCTGTGAGGACAAGATCCAATATCGTGTTTGGATGAGCCACAGACTAAGCATAGGCGATTTGCACGCCTGCAATCCTTCGCCAGGTGTCCATTTCTTTTGCAATAAAAGCAGAAATCTGGACTGGGCCGGTTAAAAGATACTCCCGGTCTCCTGGGTACAAACGGTGGCCTGGAAGAGGCTCCTCCTGCTATCTGAGTAGCAGGGCGCTTCATACCGGCAGATTGAGATCTGCTCTTCTTCTTCACCACTGCCTCATATCTTCGGGCAGCCTTCAAAGCCAAATCATGGGTTGGGAAATCCCCTGTAGCTAATACAGCTTGGATCTCTGGGTCCAACCCTTGCTGAAATCGTTTAGCCCTGATCTCAGCAGTCGGTATGAGATGGGCTGCAAACCTGTTACGGTCGTGTTAGCTGTGTAATATGTGATATTAGAAATTCGAATATTTAAGACATATCTTACCTGCTCAATATGGTGAACTCAGCATCATACTCATCCACAGATTTGGTCCACATCGAACTTTTTTGCAATTGGATGAATTGCTGGTCCATATCAAAGCGGGCAGTCTCGGGAATATATTTCGCGTCGAACATCCGCGAAAAATCCTCCACTCGATCGGCTGGGCAAGACGGCTTTCTTCCGCCTTCCACCATATCCTGGCGTTATCTGTTAGTTGCAGCTTTGCAACCCTTACCCAAGAAATATCTGGCACTTGTGCTGCTGCCAAATCGTCTTCGATCGACTGAGCCCATTCTTCTGCTTCCAAGGGGCTCTCTTTCCCAGAGAATTGTTTAGGATGCAGTGCCCGGAATTGCTTCACTCCGGATGCCTTAGCTTCTGAGCGATTCAGGAGTATAGCAGTCTGCTGCTGCTGTCCCTCCAAGAGGCTCTTGATTGCCTCAAGCAAAACCGTCTGCTCGTTGATCGGAGCTGCTACGGTAGATGTAAGTGGAAGTGCTAGTGGTGTGGTGTTGCCATTCACGTTCGTGCTCGTATTGTTCGGTGAATCTATAACCTTGAAAGAAAAATAGGGTTAGGATAGATTCAAAGAATATGAAATGTAAAGAAAGTTTAGTTGCTGATTCTTATAATTCTTGTGATATATTGCTTAGGTTTCCATGCAGAACCGATCCTGCATGGTATGACTTCATACAGAACTGACCTGCATGGACCGCCAACAAAACCTGTCACGCCCCGCTTTCCAGAGTACAGTAAGGAGACGCGGCGAGGCCCGCGACGTATTTACTCATAAGTAAACACGCTAAGCATAAATAAGCAATATAATAATATACATAAGAAATGACAAAAGATATAAATCAACAACAACTTTTTATTGATTAAACATTCTTTACAATACACTGAAATGTAAATACAATATTGGAAAGCAATGCCTAAACCATGGCATGAACTGAAAGTAAAGGTATATACAAGTGAACTAGAGCTCTGGGTCCTCAATGAACTGATCCAAATCGTCCTGGCTGGGCTCAATCTCCAAAGAGTCGGGTCCTCCCGACAACATTCCAAAGAAAGAAGAAATAAGAATGTCGTCAGCGAACAATCGCTCCGTAAGTCCCAAAAGATAAAGAAGAATACACAGAGAATAGAACAGGTAAAGTATATATATTTATGTTTGTTATGTTAACGCGGTTATTTATAGCTTGGTACAAAATATGCCAGTGTATACAAGAGGAGTCCAACTTGCTCGATGAACTAAGGTATAAGGAGTACAAGGTCCCGTCAAAACCCATGGGACAACGGCAACGGATGTTCAGGTTAGGTGTATTATAGTGACCATCATCGTACCACTTTTAACACATTCCGTATCAGTCTACCCCTTAAAACCACGTAATGCATATTGTATTGAATGTATTGATTTGTTGTATGAGACTTGCCGAAACCATGGTATAAATTATATCATGTAAACGGATAAGGATATAAAAAGATAGTCATGTGATCAAGTCAATATATATCCATGGTTCGGTCCAGTCGAGTCATGTTGATATTTGATAGTATTCTGGTATTCATGTTCATGTTCCAGTATATATGGATTCATGTTGTATTGGAGTTATATTTGAATTGTATTCATGTAAGGATTGTATTCAAATTAGACTGAGACTCTATCTAAGTCAGACACTTAAACAGAATTTGATTCCTGAATTAGGTTTTGGAGTTATCGGTAACAGCTGCACATGGACGGCGGGATTTGTGATTTTTTCCAAGCCAATTGTCACTGATAACCCCGTTTTAATTTTCTACCTTAAATAGGCAAGCACCCATTTTCTTTGGCTCCCTGGGGCTCAAGAGAATTGGTCCCGCTTAAACCTATATTTACTAGGGTCCTTAATGTAAATTAATATAACTTGAGGGGGTTTTATGAAAAATAGTTATAGCATAATTTCAAAATAATTCTCAAGTATTTATTTATCGTATTTAGGGTTTTCATGGATGTAATTTTTATATGATGAGGTATTCTAGTGAATATAAACCTAAATTGAATAGTACATGGTATTTTAATGTAAATTGAGTTGTATGGTTCTTGATGGTATTTTCATGAAACTTGTGATTCTTGTGTTTAGAAAACATGGAATTTATTTAAATAAAAAATAGATTTTTTGATAATATTTATATATATATATATATATAATTATTAAAAATAGAATTTATTTATTAAATAGAAAATCACGTATTCTTAAAAATTGTATTAAAAATTCCATCGAGATCGTATGCTCCGTAAGGAGGTCTACATCTCGCCCTACTAGTTTCGAGGATGTGCGATAACCCGCACCATCCAAATCGGGTTCTCCAAAATGGGTTGTGAGGCTTAATTGCAAGGAATTTAATTAAAACAATTTTAAAAATTCGGTTTTTAATAGTTTATGGTATTTAAATGTAAATTCGTATTTGTACCAAAATATTGTTTTCAAGCAATCGTGTTATGTCAAGATGTGTGTTGTGAGAGGTAGGTCATTACCTCGTGAGATTTTTCTAAAGGTAATACAAGCAAATATGATAAAAGATGTCGTATGTGAAGTTTGTTGTATTTAAACGTAAAAGTGAAATAAAAGCTGCATAGCAAGGTATTTTAAGATGAAACTTGTTCTCAATTTTTGTTTTATGATTACTAAACAAGATATAGCAATATGTAGATTGTTTATTAGGAAAAAATTATGTTTTATAACAATTTTAGAATCGGACGTCTGAATAACTCCACTTCCGACGAGTTTTGAAAAAAGGACTTGTGAAATAGGGAAGAGAGGAGAAAAGAGAGAACTTACGAGTTTAGGGTAGAGAAGAGAGGTATAAGAAGGTTTTGAGAGTTTCGTGGAGTCGTGGGATAGCCGGAATTTTCCCGAATCGTTGCCGGAACTTGACCTTGGCTAACTCCACTTGTACAACTTATTTGACTTGGAAAAATTTGAGAGTTTTGAAAATGGATTTCAGAATAGAGAGGGTTGGGTATGGGGTGGTATTTATAGGATAGAATTAGGCTTTAGAGAATTAAAAATGAGAATTAAAATGCATTAAAACATTGGTTTAATGGTGATTTTAATCCTTTGTTAATTTGCAGGAAATTCAAACAGAAGAGGAGTAGTGGGGGGAAGGCCAAAAGTTAGGGTTCAAAAGATGGAGGCATTCCCGACGGGGAAAACCGGCGGCGCCGGCCCTTCTTCAATCTTCACCGGTTGTTTGGTTGAGTTGGGGTGTGGGATTTGTGCCACGTGTCGGGCTCTGTTCATATAACAATCAGCACATGTTTGATTTCAGTAACTTTTCATTTTTACGTGTATTGCACGTGTAAACTTTTGGGCTTCCAAAAATTTTAAAAGAAAAAACATTAAAAATAATATGTGGCTGATGGGATTCGAACACATGGGGTAAGGCTTTACCAATGAGCTACAAGTACTTTCTTATTATTTTTCAAACAAAATAATACTTGAAGTATACTCAGGCTTGCAAATACTCCATTCAGTACATTAACTTTAAAAAATTTTGTACATTAAACCAGAGTCGTTACAACATCACAGTCCATTACCGCCGTGTTTGGGGCAGATATTAGTTTAAGGATATTTCGGTCCAACATTCCCGTTTTGGGGACGAATATTAGTTTAGGGACATCTCGGTCCATTATCACCGTTTTGAGGCGACTGTTAATTTAGAGACATTTCGGTCATTTATCCATCTTGCGCGCACATGTATTTATTATGTGACGAAATGAACAATGGTGATATGGAATGTACTCAATTTGGGACACGGTCCGATTTGAGGCATGCACATCAATTTGGAAGTGCATCAATGTAAAAGAAGATGTTGGTCGTCGGGACCCGCCACCTCTCTAAAAACGTTGAAAAATTACAATGACGTGTATCAGAGATGTACCCATAAACCAAATCCTGTATTTAAGGGGAAAAGGGTGATGGTCCTAAGAATCGTTAGTCGTATTTAAGACTAAGATTATCTTAGGGGATATGGGATGGATATCGTTTTGGATATCATCAATGACAGATCTTTAGTTATGTATGAGACTAAAATCAGTTTTGGATATCATTAGCAATATGGGCTCGGTTGATTTTAAAATCATAGGGGTTTAGCCTCAGGAAATTTAGCCAATTTGGGCTGAGATTGGGTTTCTATGCTACCCAGTAGTGTTAAACACTAATATATGCAGTGCTAACGTGTATTTCACGTGGGGAGACTGGAATAGTGTTGAGCATTAATCTTTTCTGGCGCTCACGTGTTTTTCACGTGTAGCGCTCATATATGGGTGTTGCCCAAACATGGCTAATTACTTGGTCATTTTGACTGATCATGGAGTGCTAAGCATTTTGCATGGCACTCACGTGGGAAGCACGTAAGTGCTAAGCATTGATTTCAGGTTTTATTTGCTCATCCCTTTTTCCCCTAAGTGCTAAGCACTTGGCTGGGGCTCACGTGTAAAGTACATGAGACGCCAGATTTTGGGTTTCCAAGAGTGTTTCACGTGTATTTCACGTGATTGCTTTGCGTTGGGCTGTTTTATTTGGTGGTTGCCTAACCAACACAGAGGGGTTTTCCTCTGCTCTTTGGACGCTCATGTGGGAAGCACGTGACGTGTTTTTTTAGTTTTTTCTACTGTTTGTTTTAAACATTCACGCGGGAAACATATGAGGCAAAATAACAATGTTAAGCACTAATTTTTACTCACGTGTGTTTCACGTGAGACGTCAAGTTCGTCTCATTTTCGGAGATATTAATCTCTGTTAATAACATTTTAATCATTGATGATCATCAAGAATTTTTTTTTGAAGATCTTGAATCATCATCATTGTTATTATTGGAGAACTAAGTTCTCTTTTACTTTTATAAGAACTAAGTTTTTTATGTAGGGTTAAACCCTAATATTAGGGGAATTAAATTCCCAGAACATATGTTCTTTTTCTTTTTCTTTCTTTTTCTTTTTAACCTAGTTCTTATCTCTAAGTTTTGAGTCTGAAGAATAGAATCTCCCCGATGAGAATTAAATTCTCAACTTGTGAGGAGATTTGCTCTTGCAAATCTCAAACCAGAGGAAGAACTAAGTTCTTGTATGAAGAGTTAAACCATTATATCCGTTATACTTGGCAAGAGAGATACTTTTAATCTCTCTCTTTTTATTTACGTAGAGTGTTTTGAAGGAGGAGATCCTTCTTCCTTTGAGAATTAAATCCTCTGTTCTCTCAAGAGCTCGCTGTATTTTTGCAGAAGCTTATCGGGGGTTTCCTCTATTTTTCCCTTTGTGTCCTGAGACTTCAAGTCTCACGTCCTTTATATAGTGGAGGCAGATTGTTAATTGGTTTTGTCACGCCCCTCTTCCCAGTATACGGGCATAGGACGCGACGAGGCCGCTACGTATTTACACAGAAGTAAATACGCTAAGCGTAACTAAGCAATATAAAAGAAATATACACAAGAGACAAATGTAATGAACATCAACTTTATTTATTAACATTCTTTTACAGTACATGGAAAAGTAAATATATCTGAATGAAAGCAATACCTAAACGGTGGCATAACAGAAATGGAAATACAGAATGTAAAGGAAAATGTACAGGTGTAACTACAGCTCAGGATCTTCAGTAAACTGGTCCAAGTCTTCAGTGCTAGGCTCGATCTCCGGAAAATCTGAATCACCTGACAGCATTCCAAAGAAGAAAGAGAAGGAATGTCGTCAGCGAACAATCGCTCGGTAAGTTCCAAAGATAAGGGAGAAGTAAAATAGACAGAGAGTAAGAGAGAGAGTGTGTAGTTTTTAAAGTTGTATTTAATATTAACGCTGTTGTATGTAGCTTGGTACAAAAGGATGCCAGTGTATACGAGAGGAGTCTATATATGGTAGAGACTAAAGGCAAGTGGAGTACAAGGAACCGTTTATACCATGGTACAACAGCAAATGAATACAGGTTAGGTGTCTTAAAGTTTGCTGTCTCGTGTCATTTCTAACACCTTCCGTACCAATCTACCCCTTAAACCCGGCGATATCTTGATTGTATTGTTTGTATTGTATTGTCTTGTAATTAAATTGTATAGATGGATGACCTGCCGAAACCATGATATCAGTAAATGGATGTAACTGGAGAATCATGTAAATGGAAGTATATCCATGGTTCGGTTCAGTCAAATACATATTGAATAGATTGAATATATGTATTCATGGATTCATATTGAATTGTAGTTTGTACTTGAATTATATTCATGTTAGATTATTATAATAAGACTCAGTCTGAGTCAGAACAATTAGAAAATAAAATTGAAGTCCTGAATTAGCTTTTGGTGTTATCGGTAACCGCTGCATATGGGCGGCAGGATTTGTGTCTTTTTCAAAGACGATTACCGTGTTGATAACACCGTTTGTTAAGTTGTCTACCTTAAATAGGCAAGCACTCACTTCTCCGGCTCCCTGAGGCTCAAGATATTGGTCCCGCTTAAACCTATGTTTACTAGGGTCCTTAGGATAATTTATAGAACTTGAGGGGGTTTTATATAAAATAATTTTGTATAATTTTCAAAATACACCCCAAGTATTTAATTATCGTCTTTAGAGTTTTCATAAATGTAGATTTTATATGTGTGACATTTCTGATGAATAAAACCTATTTTTCATAATATAGGGTATTTAATTGTAAAGTATTGAACTTGTATAGAATTGCATGGTATTTTCATGTAAAGTGATTGTTTTGACTTAGAAAAGTTGGAATATTTATACTATATCAAAAATAAATATTTTGATGATACATATATATATATATATATATATATATATTTATAAAAATAATTTTAATTTATCATTTTTCTAGAGATCTCATTTTCTAAAGATATTTGTATTTTTAAATCTTTCGAGACCGATTGGCCCTTGCGGGGGTCTGCATCTCGCACTACTAAGCCCGAGGATGTGCGATAATCCGCACCATCCCGAACGGGTTCCCCAAATGGGTTGTAGCGGCACTTTGCAAAGACTTGTTTAAAATACATAATCTTGTGAAAATGGTTTTTATGAGTTAAAGGTAATTTTGTGTAAAACGGTATTTTCCCGAATCTATATTTCCCAAAAGTATCGTGCTATGTTGCATATGAATGTTGTGAAGAGGTAGGTCATTATCTCATGATCTATCTAAAGGTATAGCAAAATTAATGATATTTTAAAGTCGAAATTAAACTACATGGTATTTTTCTGAAAAAGAGCGGTAAAAGTTACAACATGAAATATTTTGCTATGACACTTGTTCAACATGTTTTGTTGATTAATAGTCAAGATATAAGAGTTTGGTATAGTTGTATTTGAGGAAAATTAAACTTTTTAAGAAAAACCGAATCGGAAGTCGGATTAACTCCGCTTCCGTCGGGTTTTAGTTTTACAAATTTTTAGAATATAATAGAGAAGGGGAAGGAAGTACTTACTGGATTTTGGTTTAGAGGAGAGGAAGAGGGAGTGGAAGTAGGTTCCGGTGCGTCGTTTCGTCGCCGGGAGCTCCTAGGGTCGTCGTCGGAAATTCGCCGGAGTTTCTCCCCTCGCTAACTCCACTTGTACACAAAAATTTTAGAGAGTTTTCTTAAGAGATTGGACAGAATTTGTGAGTGAGGGGGGGTGGTGTTTAGGGGTGGTATTTATAGGGTAAAACTAGGGTTATGGTAGGTGAAAGGGTGAGAAGAAAATGTATTAAATTTTTGCATTAAAAAGAGTTTTAAGTTGATTTTTAATTCTCGGTAAGAATGCAGGGTTTTCAAACATAACAGGGGTAATGGGGAGGCCAAAAGGCACCACTTCACAGAAGAGTCAACTCCGATCCGAGCTTAATCGGCCGGCGGCGGCGGCCGAGTCGGTTGGTCCGCCGACCGAGTCAGGACGAGTCGGCCCCCTGCTGCCACGTGTCCTTCGGCTCTTGGTGTATCCCCTGAGTCAGTTTGTTTTATATGTGACTTTTAGTTTTACGGGTTTAGCACGTTTAGACTCTTGGAATTCTAAAAATTAAAAGAAAACAATATTAAAAAATAATGTGAGTGATGAGACTTGAACTCTAGTGTTTTGGTTCAGCAATGCAAGCTCTTACCAATGAGCTATAAGCTCCTTTTTGCTATTAAAAAGCAAAACAATTACTTATATTACTCACAGGAAATGCAAATACCCCAAGTATAAATTAACTTTTAAACAAATTTTTGTACACTAAAAATGGAGTTGTTGCAGGTTTTGAGAAAATCTCTCATTAAAAGATTCCAATTGATTTACTTGGACTCAAAATTGATTTAGGGAATTTTATCCACCAATGGATCTTTGATCCAAGTGTTTCTGTTTTTACATAATATGTTGCTCTTGATTAAACAAGATGGAGGGAATATTCTTTTATATATAGAATAAAATTCTATTGAACGGTGATATTTTCATCACCATTGGATTTTTAATCCAAGGGTGTTCGGTTTTATACAAAGCAATCTTTTTTTAGAAAGATATGGGAAATATTATCCATCTCACTGGATTTTTGATCCACCAATTTTCTGTTTAACAGAAAATATCTATCTCAATAGAATTTAATTCTATGTTTAACCACCATTGGATCCTTGATCCAACGATTCATTGAGTAGAATTTAATTCTACGTAAAGAGACGACCTCACGTGTTTAACATGTGGGGCTTATTCAGCTCCTCTAATTTGGCGTCCATATACCTTGTATATGGGCGCTCGCGTGTTTAACACGTGAGGCCAATTTGGCCAATAGTTGTTTGACGGCAGCGCCTATATGCTTTGCATATAGGCGCTCACGTGTTCAACACGTGAGATTTATTTAGCCTACTAATTGTTTGATTGCAGCGCTTATATACTTTGCATATAGGCGCTCACGCGTTTAGCGCATGAGACTTATTTAGCCTACCAATTGTTTGATTTGCAGCGTCTATATGCTTTGCATATATGTGCTCAGGTGTTTAATACGTGAGGCTTATTAGCCTATCAGTTTGTTTGATTATAGCGCCTATATGATTTGCATATAGGCGCTCACGTGTTTAACACGTAAGGTTTGAGTTGTGGGAAATTTTCTTCCTTTTTTCTCTTTTTTTTAATGAGGGAACACCACCTCCTCTGCTTGAACGAGAGCCATCAACCTACCGAAACCGAGCACCCAATCTTGTCACCATCGACCCCACCTTCGTCTTGCCGTCGTCGCCATCGTCTCCATCTCTTCTCTCGAGCCGAGCACCTAAGTCAAGATCCAAACCCGAGCCCAACTTCAGAGTTGAGGCACCATACAAGTAATCCAAGCTTCGATTGGTTGCATCGTGTCGTATTTCACATCGTTTTGTTTCCATAATCATCGACTCGAGGCAAGCATCCGAATACTTTGCTTTAACATGCTATTTACTGCAAGGCCCAATTTTGCCGTAAAAACTATCGTTATATTTATAAGTAATATTTATTATTGCTGTTGGTAAGTCGGTATTAAATCAAATTGACGATACATCGTAATCAAATCTAGATATAAATATTAAGCGTTAAACCTAAAAATATCGTATTTGTTACCTAGTTTAGTTGCTGAACTCTTGTGCTACCTTGCCAAATAGTTTTCGGTTGTACCGTTAATTTAGTTCCTATTTATCATTACATTTATTTTCATCTGCATTTGTGCGTATCTGTTGTTAGGCTTGAAATAAGAGTATTATTTTGCCATGCATAGTCTGCATATTGATGGATATAACATATAGTATTATTGTCATGGTCAAATTTATATTATACAACTTATATGTAAGTTAGTGTTATTTATCACAAGCATTTAGTCATTTAATGCTATTCATATGTATTAGATGTAATATACAGTATGGTACATAAAGAAACAAGTTGTTTCCCGATACGAGAAATGGAAATATTATAGTATGTTTTGTTATGCATAGTTTTAATAAATAATAAATTGGAACAACTCGTGAACCAGCTCAAGCACTTGTGATCCGTCTCAGACCGATCTGAAGTGATACATTGAATCATTTCATGAATTCGAGTTATATTGCCTGATCATGATACCTAACCGATATGATGATAGTCCTGGCATGCCCGTTATTGATTATTCACATGCATGTAATCATGATATTGATATTACCTTGTATTGTTTTCATGTCAAACTACTTGTACTGTAATACTTACCAATACCAACAATATTGACATGTTATCCTGATTGACCCGACTTGTTTCCTTACTAGACAAGATCTGCTCATGATTATTCATGTGTTGCCATTAAGTAGACATTCTAGTGATATCCGACTTGAACACGAAACCTAAGGGAAAAGGGAAATCAATAATGAAACCTGACTTGTAAGTCAACAGTTCGATACTTTCTAGAGACTGATCAGTTGATATGGGTTTCGAGCTCCGGAATGATGATGCTGACATCATTCGTCTGTACATGATATCCTGTTTTTACTGCTTAGCGGCATGTCTCGGATTCAGCCCTGAGGGTCTTGACCGTGGTCCCGGGCACGCACGAGATACTATTGAGTTGCATCGACGATTCCATTAATTGATTTCAAAAACTTGTAGAATAGATAATCTAGAAGCACAGACTTTATGATATACGTGACATACTTATAGCCCACTGTTTTACACCTGTGATTATTATTTACACTCATGTCTTCTTAAAACATCATATTCTGGTTATACTATTAATATTGATATTTATGACGCACTGACGTCTGGGTTTTGCATGGCCCGGTTCCTTTGACCTTGTTGCAGGAAGATCAGAAGTATTTTAACAAGCCGGCTGAGCAGTGAAGAGTTTAATGATTAGTTTTAGAGATACTTAGTTTATTTTATTTCCATAGTTTGAATTACCGATGTGACCCTATAAGGGACGTGATTCAGATATTATTCTTTATTGGATCTTTATTTGTTTCCGCTATATGCATTTCTTGACATTCATCTACTGTGGCAGATGGACATGTGTTAGTTAAATTTTATATACTGTTCTTGATATCTGATTGACAGTCGTAATGTAACTATGGAGGGATCTTTTCTAACCATAGGTAGCATGGATGGCTCTGTCGCGTGCCGTATTTACATATTTTGGGAAGTGGTGTATGACATCACGTGAGTGGGAGCTTCCCTCCCCCTCACGTGAGGAAGCAGGGGCTCCCACTAAGTGGGAGCCTCCCCCTCACGTGGTGAAGGGAACCCCCTCAATGGGGGAAGCGGAGGATGCCTGCGGGGCACGGGCACGAACCAGAAAGAAAGCTAAGCCTTCGGATATGGAGTTAAACTCCAAAGAAAAAAAAATTATTTTGGAGTTAAACTCCCGAAAAAGACCTTATTATGGAATCAAACTCCAAAAGATTTTAAATGGAGTTGAACTCCCAAGAGAATTTTTATTATGGAGTTAAACTCCAAAAGATTTTAAATGGAGTTAAACTTCCAAAAGAATTTTTATTACGGAGTTAAACTCCAAAAGATTTTAAATGGGGTTATACTCCCAAAAGAATTTTTATTACGGAGTTAAACTTCAAAAGATTTTATTTGGAGTTATTCTCCCAAAAGAATTTTTATTACGGAGTTAAACTTCAAAAGATCTTAAATGGAATTGAACTCCTCAAAGAATTTTTTTATTGTGGAGTTAAACTCCCAAAAAAAAATTATATGGAGTTAAACTTCCAAAACAATTTTATTTGGAGTTAAACTCCTAATTTGATTCAAAAAATATTTATTAACCGCAATCAAGAACGGCGTCGCTTGGTAGCTAGTCGGTGAGTACGGGTCGGTCCACAGGGATTTTGTGTATTCTCGATTTGTTCTAACGAGTTAATTCCGATTGGTGTCGGATTGATTAAATCTAAAAACTAAGTTTGATCTAAACTAGGACTAAAATTTTGCTAGGGTTAGGTTTAGGTTAAGTTTGGAAAGTCAATATTCATCACCGCTTTCTATGCCCTATTTAAGATCTATGAAGTGTTATGGTAATAATTAATAAAGTGGATTAGTACCATCGGGAAGAAACGATATTTCTTCCTCTAGGTTCTTGTCCTTCCTTTTTTAATTCTTACCCTAACCTCCATGGAAAACATGCGCAACCGGTCTTTTATACTACGGTTTCACCGCTACCTTGTGGGATAGGGTGCCGTAGGGAGCGGTGTGTGCATGTATGCATGGAGTCCTATAAAAATGTATGATGGGCAAGAAAGGGGTGAGAGATCTTCATCTCTCAAGCCTTCCCCAAATCTAACTCTAACAAGCGAGGAGACTACTCACTCATTAGGGAATTGAAAAATATTTTCTAACTATCTAACTAGGGCAGAGAATAAAATCTAAAGTAGGGCAGGAAGGAAAATTATACTAGGACAGATAATAAAATTAACTAGGGCAAGAATTGAAAACTTACTCTAATTTGATGCACTCTTCATACTTTACAGAAATTTACAGATCTGAATTTTGATAAAATGAAATGAGGCACAAGAAGAGGCATAACCTAAAACAGGTTTTAGGGTTTCTATTTATAGAACATAAAAACCCTAGGGTTACAATCGAGTCATATCTGCAATTACAAGTATACCCCAATAAAAACCTAATAAATGCATCGTCGCACCGACACCACCAACACGCGCCACGCACGCGCAACGCACGGCCGCTGATCCGCGGCCAATAGCCAGGTTTGGACGCGGTTCCGCGGCCATGTAGGGGCATCTTGGGCTGATTTTTCTTGGGTTGATTCTGGTTGCATTTTTCTTCTCGTTTCTTCACTTGGTTTCTCAGATTATCTTCTATATTTCTTCCAGATTTCCACAGTGAATAATTTCGTGGACTTTCCCTCTTGCTTCGTGTTGAAGTCTTGAACCTTGTGCTGCCTTTGTTCTTTATGAAATTGTTCATTAATTTTCGTTTATTCTCCAAACTGTAGGCTTGATCAAGATTCTTTCATTTGTCGATCGTAGTCTCACTTTGTATCATCTTTTCATCAATTTCACTGTTTTTGTTCCGAGAACCTGTAACCTGCAACTATATAGCAGACATGGGTCAAAAGCACCTGTTTATTTGTAAAATGAATAAGAATGGGAAATATAATAGTGCAATATTATGATATGAACAAATACCAAAAGTTTTTATATGTGGTTAAACTTCCAAAATGATTTTATTTGGAGTTAAACTCCCAAAAGTTTTTATATACGGTTAAACTCCCAAAACAATTTTTTTAAGACGAAGCTCCCACTGAGTAGGACCTTCTATCCCCTCACGTGAGAGAGTAGGAACTCCCTCTTTTTAAGCCAAAGACCTTGAAATGCTCTTGTCCATGCAAAATTATGGCTAAAATTGAACTTTTTAATTTTTATAATTTTTGAAAATTTTCAATTTTTATGGGTTTTAAAATAAGTATGCAAATGCAAAAATATACACATGAATGCGAAAGAAGAAAGCTTACCGAGCACATCCCGAAGCTTAAACTTGACAGTGTCCTCACTGTCAGGCTACACCAAGAGGGTCAAAATTGTCGGCACTCCCCTATTTATTTATTTATAGTTTTTTTTATATTTTTATTGTTAAAAAACAAAATAAAAAAACAAAATATATACAAAAGGTTCCCCCCCCCAAACTTAAATGAAACAGTGTTTCCACTGTTTAAACGTTAAAGTTTAGAGTTAGGGGAGAGAAAAATCAAACTATACAAGGCCTTACACAGACCAAAGGTTAGCACCAACTATTCAAAAATTTTATCATTATAATGGTAGGGTTGGTGGAAGAATGGAGTGTAGAGAAAAGAAATAAGAAACACACAAGACCGTATAGGAAGAGAGGTGGAATATGGTCTCGGTGGAGGAGAAGAATGGCGGAAAAGAGAAAGAAGTGTAGCACGAACTTGAGGGTGTAAATTGAGTGAATAAATTAGCGCAATTTTTTATGACCGATGTATTAAAAGCAATTGTGCTAATTTATCAACCCGTCGAGAAATGGGATCAAATCCCTCAAGATTCGCGAGAAAACATGGGTACGTTGAACTTGGTAAACCATCCATTGAAAATGGAAGTGCGACAGATTCTTGCGCGGTCGAAATGATGGAAAGGACGAAGGGGAGTGATTTAGGGATAGTCTTATTCTCACCTAAGTAATCTGTCTCGAACTTGAAAGATTACATCAATGATTCGAAATGACTTTAAGCAACCGAGTCTGATGGTTCAACTAACTCATCTGAAAATTCAAAGGACTCAAACTCGTGCGGTGAGTCTTCAAAATCGTCCGCAAAAGTGAAACACTCGTAATCGATATCGGTTGTGAGAACTGTGTCAGATTCAAGGAGGAACGCACTAGTGGCGTCAAAACTGTTGTGATCGAACAGAAATTTTTCAAGCTCACAGTCCTCCTGCGTGATCTTTTGCGTAGTCGAAATGATTAGAAGGATGAGGGGGGTGATTTAGGAAGTATAACAGTTAAAGGTTCAGGAGGATGAATTGGAAAATCCGACTCATTAAAAAAAATGGCTCATCCTCAATACTCTCCTCATAATTCTCCTCAAAAGTTATCCCATCCATGCAATTATCATCAAAATCAAGACGCATATGATGTTCAGAAGAAACATTTAATAACTCGGGATGATGAATTGGAGATAAAATTTCAGTCAAATCTACGGGTTCATCATCCAAAATATTCCCGGCGTCAATATCCTCAATCAAGTGAAAATCAATTTTTTCGGACACCTCATCAAAAGCATGGATATTTATCAATTCAGGTTCTACATTGGAGGTGTAGAGGTCAAAAGGATTGGTGATGGTTTCATTCGAAAGGGACCCTTCACAATTTGGCAAATCAAGTACTACAAAGTCACACAACTCATTAAACGTTTTATTTTCAACTGGTAAATCATTTGGGACACTTGATAGACATTCAAAACCGGAGTTGTCGGATTCAATTGGGTATGGGCAGGTTTAATTTGGAAGGGTGCACAGCTCACTCTCTCTACTCAAATTCTCAATCTGTCCAACCGCCTCATCATACATTGGAATTTTTGGAGCTAGTTGGAAACTAGCTACCGGTTCACTAGGTTGTCTTGATGAATTAAAGGCGGCAATAGACGCATCCAAATTCATCATCTGTCGATTTGTTGCTGCAATGTAAGCTTCCAACGACTTTTCCAGACTAGACATGGGTTGTGAAGGGGTTTCAGTAAAAGATTCAAAGTTATTTGGATACATGAAACTCCCAAATGGCTGTGTAGAAGCAATGTCTAGGGAAGGTATAAAAGTCGAGTAGGACTGGTAGGAATTGAATGGTTGGACAGGAGTAGGATCAACATTTGGATAAAAAGGTGAATGGATTTGTTGATCACAAGAACTGGAAGTGTTGAAAGGAATGAAAGATCGGTTACGAGATTGTTCAATATGTTCAGCGATAGACATGGGTTTCGGAGTTGCAACAGGACTCGAAAAAGTAGTATCAATATAAGAAGGTGGTGAATGTTGAAATGGTTGATACAAAGTGGATTGTGGAGTCGAACTGTTTCTCCTAGATGCTTCTATTCGATCTTTTAAAGAAATTTTGGGCATGGAGGGGTCGTCCGTAATTCGACCAAAACAATTCTCGTATGAAGCAATGTTTAGATGAGGGTACTAAAGTTCTGCAAGAGTTTTATGAGGTGGGGTACCCATGATATAAGAAGGAGAAGAAAAAGAATGTGGGTGCACGGATTTCTTAGCGACAAGTTGCAAGTTTTTGTAAAAAAAATTTCCTTTTTGTGTGTGTTTTTGTATGGAGCTTTTTGCAAAAAAAGATTTTTGATAAAAGGCTTAGACACACATTCAATCAACCACAAATGCATAATCAGGCCTAGATCTAGGGTCACCTAGGTCAGCTAGACGGCTCCTAACTGTTTCAAAGGGCAAGAAGTAGGACCTCAAACCGCCTCTTCACCGCCAATTGTGGCCAGGTAAGCACAGATAGAGAAAGGAGAGATCCGCTCATGAATCACCTTGAGATGAGCCTTTTAAAGTTACCTTTCACTACCTGTCTAGCCTAGGCACCACAAAGTCAGGTTAGGATCAACGGTCGATGCCTACAACTATTCCTTTGTCGTATTGAGCACGAAGTCCTTAGGGCTGAGTCTAATCTTTTTTAATTAATTGATGGTCAATGCAATATATCTTATGTGATTTTTGGGGTCGTGGGAAGGGTTATGAAATCCCCACCTAATCTGGATTGGTGTTCAAGCCCCTTAAAGTCAAATTAAAGTATGCAAAGCAGTAAACACAATCACTTGCAAACAAATTTTTTTTTTAGCACGGCGCAAAGAATCCTGCACAAGATCAATTATTGAGAAGGGGAGAAATTTTTGGCGCAAAGAATCCTGTAGGACATTTTTACAGAGGAGATATTGGGGTTGCAGAGAAGGAGAGGAGACTTACAGTGGGATTTCGGGTTGCTGACGTCAGCAACCCACGGCAGATCCGCGGCGGCAAAGGGGTTCGTGCGGCGGAAACGCGGTCCAAAAGTAGGTTCAGGTCCCCAAATTTCTTCTGCTCCTCTGTTGTTGTGATCCTCTGTTTTTCAGATCTAGGGTTTTCTGTTTTGCTCTATGGATTTTTCCAGATCTTAATTTGTTCTTCGACCCTGCACAATTCAAACGAAAATACCCTTCACAAAATAACAAGATGCTAAATTTTTTTATATTTTTTTATTTTTCAGTTTTTATGATTTTTCAATTTTATATTAACCCGAAATTACAAAAAGAAAATAACACGTCATCCCCGGCAACGGCGCCATTTGATTTGATTCAAAAAATATTTATTAACTACAATCAAGAACGGCGTCGCTTGGTAGCTAGCCGGTGAGTACGGGTCGGTCCTCAGGGATTTTGTGTATTCTCGATTTGTTCTAACGGGTTAATTCCGATTGGTGTCGGATTGATTAAATCTAAAAACTAAGTTTGATCTAAACTAGGAAAAAATCTTGCTAGGGTTAGGTTAGGTTAAATTTGGAAAGTCAATATTCCTCACCGCTTTCTATGCCCTATTTAAGATCTATGGGGTGTTATGGTAATAATTAATAAAGTGGATTAGTACCTAGAGGAAGAAACGATGTTTCTTCCTCTAGGTTCTTGTCCTTCCTTTCTTAATTCTTACCCTAACCTCTATGGAAAACATGCGCAACCGGTCTTTTATACTACGGTATCACCGCTACCTCATGGGATAGGGTGCCGTAGGGAGCGGTGTGTGCATGAATGCATGGAGTCCTATAAAAACGTGTGATGGCAAGAAAGGGGTGAGAGATATTCATCTCTCAAGCCTTCTCCAAATCTAACCCTAACAAGCGAGGAGACTACTCACTCATTAGGGAATTGAAAAACATTTTCTAACTATCTAACTAGGGCAGAGAATAAAATCTAATGTAGGGCAGAAAGGAAAATTATACTAGGGCAGATAATAAAATTAACTAGGGCAAGAATTGAAAACTTACTCTAATTTGATGCACTCTTCATACTTTACAGAAATTTACAGATCTGAATTTTGATAAAATGAAATGAGGCACAAGAAGAGGCATAACCTAAAACAGGTTTTAGGGTTTCTATTTATAGAACATAGAAACCCTAGGGTTACAATCGAGTCATATCTGCAATTACAAGTATACCCCAATAAAAACCTAATAAATGCACCGTCGCACCGACACCACCGACACGCGCCACGCACGCGCAACGCACGGCCGCGGATCCGCGGCCAATAGCCAGGTTTGGCCGCGGTTCCGCGGCCATGTAGGGGCATCTTGGGCTGATTTTTCTTGGGTTGATTCTGGTTGCATTTTGCTTCTCATTTCTTCACTTGGTTTCTCAGATTGTCTTCTATATTTCTTCCAGATTTCCACAGTGAATAATTTCGTGGACTTTCCCTCTTGCTTCGTGTTGAAGTCTTGAACCTTGTGCTGCCTTTGTTCTTTGTAAAACTGTTCATTGATCTTCCTTTATTCTCCAAACTGTATGCTTGATCAAGATTCTTCCATTTGTCGATCATAGTCTCACTTTGTATCATCTTTTCATCAATTTCACTGTTTTTATTCCGAGAACCTGTAACCTGTAACTATGTAGCAGACATGGGTCAAAAGTACCTGTTTATTTGTAAAATGAATAAGAATGGGAAATATAATAGTGCAATATTATGATATGAACAAATACCAAAAGTTTTTATATGTGGTTAAACTTCCAAAATGATTTTATTTGGAGTTAAACTCCCAAAAGTTTTTATATACGGTTAAACTCCCAAAACAATTTTTTTAAGACGAAGCTCCCACTGAGTAGGAACTTCTATCCCCTCACGTGAGAGAGGGAGCAAGGGGCTCCCACAAAGTGGAAGCCTCCCCCTCACGTGATGTGGAGCCTCCCACTCAAGGGTGCCCACAGGTTTGGAGTTAAACTCCAAAGGATTCTCCTTTTTCTCATTATTATTATAGAGTTAAACTCCAAAAATATTTAAACTATAGGGTTGAACTCCCAAAACAATTTTATTTGGAGTTTAACTCCCATAAGTTTTTATATGGAGTTAAACTTCTAAAACAATTTTATTTAGAGTTAAACTCTCAAAAGGTTTTATATGGAGTTAAACTCCTAAAACAATTTTATTTGGAATTAAACTCCTAAATTGGATTTTATTTGAAAAGAAGACCAAAAGGGAGTTTCTTGAAACTTCAAGATCTATGTCTTGAATGATGAGACGGGGTCCCTTTCTTTTCTTTGAGCTTTAGATCCGTCCCAAGGTGAGGGTTTTTATTTTTATTTTTAGGGATGGGTTTTCTTCTTCCTTCTCTTTTATTCGGATCTTGGAGAAAAGTGGTGAGATTTAAAATCTCCCCTTCTAAAGATTTGACGGGATATTTGGGCTTCCTTTCAAAGGTTTTATGGTGGAAAATTATTTCCTTTTGAGAACGGAAGAGTTAAACTCTTGATTTAATTCAAAAAAAAGAAAATAAGAAGGAGGCCTTGAACCTTAAATAAGGAGGCACAAAAGCCTAAGTTGATATGGGAATTATCTTTTTTTATGTTATCATTCATCATAATGCCTCATATAGGCTTTACATTTTACATATGGCCCCTTAGACTTTTCAAAATGACATATGTGCCTTCTCCATGTCATGTGCTTTCTTTCTTTTGCACATAAGCCATTAGCTTTTTCATAATTTGGGTTTGTTGCCCATTTTATTACATTTATTCATAGGAATTATATTAAGCTTATTTATACTTTAACAATTATTCTTTTGGCATGGGGGAAGGCTTCTTCATACTTGGGCTCGACTTGGGCATCGGCTCACTTGCTTTGACTTGGGTTCGGGTTTCGGTCCACTTGGCTTAGGGTTGATTTTGACTTTGACTTTGACTTGGTCAACCAGGATTTAATTTTTGACCCCAACAAAGTACCCACATCAATAAATGCACACCACGTGTACGTGTTGTGTGCATGAAATTGATGGATCTTTATCTATATGGGGATTTATTTGGTTTGGTCCCCTGCGGAGGGTCGACGCTGCCATTTTTACGATGTGGACGGTCGGTGCTTCCATTTTTGCGACTTGGACGGTCGGTGGTGCCATTTTTGCGATATGGTCGGTCGGTGCTGCCATTTTAGTGACGTAGACGGTCGATACTGGCATTTTTGTTGCTTGGACGGTTAGTGCTGCCATTTACCATTTTAGAGACGTAGATGGTCGGTGCTGCCCTTTTTGCGATGCGGACGGTCGGTGCTGCCAATTTTGCGACTTGGACGGTTGGTGCTACCTTTTTTGCAATGTGGATGGTCGGTGCTACCTTTTTAAGACGTGGACGGTCGTTGCTTGATTTGACTTCCCCCACTTCGTGCGGCGTCGAGATTTGATTTGACTTGCTCCGTTTTCTGCGGTGTCGGGGTTTGATTTGTTTCCGAGGTGGAGCTTGTTCCGCCAGAAAGGTCATTGGTTGTCTGATGATTTGATTTGCTTTGGGAGTTCTCTACCCGTCTAGTGGGACTTTTGAGCTCGGAAGTGCTGCCAGGTGGGACGTTGATTTGATATTTTTTTATTTCTGCCTTGTTTGGCAAGACTTTTGAATTTGAGAGAAACTCGGAATTTAGATTTTGCTAGGCATTAGCATCGCTACACTGGAATAATTCCAGGAGCAACTCATCATTTGCCCCTAGAGGACTTAGGATTTGGTTTTTGGGTCGGCATCAGCACTGCTAACACTGAAGCATAGTGCCAGGAGCGACTCATCATTTGTCTTTTGGGAAAACTTAGGACTTGGATTTTAGGTCGGCATCAGCACCGCTAACACTGAAGCGTAATGCCAGAAGCGACTCATCTTTTGCCTTTGCCTGTTGGGGGAGCGATTGCTTAGGAGACAGGTTTAGGTCCCTATCACCTAAGGCTTTTCAATTTTTTGAGCCGTAAGGGTCACATATAAGATTTTCCTCCCTACGAGTCGAGGGGATCTCGCAGGTGTATGTTCTCCTTAAGAATCATTTGGATTCCTAAGTGCGTTGCTCCTTTGTGAGTCGTGAGTATCTCACGCGGGGATTTTCTCCTCACAAGGTCGAGAGGACTTTACGAGTGTATTTCCTCTCTTTTTACGAGTTTGCCTCCTTTAGGGTTTTCACAAACTCGCCGGCAGTCATGCAGTTTTTACTCACGGAGCCTTTTTAGGTTTTCATCCGTGCCCATTTTTCTTGTGGACATACCTTTTTTAGCTTCATTGCTGGTAGGACTTCAGATGTAGTCTCACCGGTAGGACTTAGGAGAGATAGGGAATTTACGCCCGTGGATTGTATACAGTTTTATAGGATGTATGATCCAGACCATAGGGCCGGTGTGCTTGATTGGTTTGCGACCTGGAGTATTCAAGCGTAGTATTTCTTGAGATATCGGCCGTTGATGGGTGGCATGGACCTTTCTCCCTCGGCACTTATTAATTGGTAGGATCCTCCGTTGAACACTTTCTCGATGACGTATGGCCCTTCCTAATTTGGTTCGAATTTTCCTTTGGCATGTCAATTGGGGATGATCGGTCTTTTGAGGACCAACACCAATTCGCCTTTCTTGAAAGCACGGAGACGAGTCATCTTGTCATAGGCCCGTGACATTTGGGCTCGGTACAGCTCTAGATTTTGATGTACTGCGAGCCTCTTTTCCTCAAGCACATCGATCTCCTCGAGCCGAAAGAGAGCGTTTTCCTCTTTTGTCAGATTGTGCTGGACAGCCATCCTTAGGCTTGGAACTTCGACTTCGAGGGGGAGGATTGCCTCCACTCTAAAGATCAATGTGTATGGAATGGACTACTTCGGAGTGCGGTGCATGGTACGATATGCCCATAACGCCTCATGGAGCTTCAGATCCCGGTCTCGTTTATTGGTCGAGGCATTTTTTCTCTGGAGCTTACACATGGTTTTGTTGAAGGTTTCGGCTAACCCATTCACCCTTGGATTATAGATGGAAGAATATCTCCAATCTATCTTATGTTGAGTAGCGAATCTTGAAACTTTGAAGCTCTTAAAAGAAGGCCCGTTGTCAGATATGATTCTTCTCGGTGTACCAAAGCGGTATAGAACATTATGCCAGAAGAATTTCAAAACGTCTTCTGTCTTAACTTCTTTTAGCGGGACGGCTTCAGCCCATCTGGAGAAGGAGTCCATCGCGGCTAATATGAATCGGTGTCTATTGGATGATAGGGGATCAATCGGGCCAACTATGTCAGTGCCACAATTTTCGAAGGACCAGGACGCCACGGTAGGGTGCAGCGGATTGGGATGCTTTTGAATCAAGTCACCGTGAATTTGGTATAGATGGCATTTCTTTCCATGCTCTTCACAATTATTTATCAAGGTAAGCCAATAATATCCAATCCGTTTAATTTGAAGCCGTATTTTGGGGCCGGATCGGTGAGCTCCACAGACGCCCGAGTGAATTTCTTTCATAATTTCTCGAACTTTGGCCGGGGACAGACACTTGAGCCAAAGCTGGTCGTACGACCTGCGGTATAGCGTGTCATTCATAAACACATATCGGAGAGCTCTCTTCTTCTACTAAACTCTCGTGAATTTTTCCTCAGGCAGCTTGTTATATCGGAGATATTCTACGAAGGGTTCTTTCTAATCCAGCTCGTCCCTGACGACTTGAGCTTCTTCAGTAAGACCGTTCTTTTGTTCTACGATTTCTTCTTCTCGTAAAAAGATGGGAGGCAGGATTTGCTGGCTCCTGACTGTGATCAGAATTTCATCCATGTCAGGATCAGCCAGCTCCTTGGTTAGGCAAGCGAATACGTCGGCTTTTCCGTTCAGCGTCCTGGGAACTCTCATCTGTTTAATGTGGGTGAAACGCTTCATGAGCTCCACCACTCGGTCTCTGTATCAAGCTAATTCGGACCTATGTATCTTGTATTCGTCGCTTACTTGGTTGACGACTAACTGGGAATCGCCGTAGACACACAACTGAGGGATCTGCATTTCTATGGCGAGCTCCAGACTAGCTATCAGAGCTTCATACTCAGCCTCGTTGTTTGTGCGAGGCTCGGTAAAAACGAAAGAACGTCACAGGGTTCCTCCCGATGGTGTGATGAACACCAATCCTATTCCTGCTTTTATTTATAGGATGCTTGATTTGCTGGAGGTCCTTATTGATGAGGCTCCATCGAAATAGAGCTCCCAGCATGGCTTGTCATCTTTTAAGTGTAGCACTTGTTCATCGGGCAACTCGCAATTTAGCGGTGACCGTTCAGGTATGGGATGAGCAGCTAGAAAGTCGGCGAGGGCTTGCCATTTTACTGCTTTCTGAGGAGTGTAGACTATGTCAGAATCAAGCAGCATGACAGCCTATCTAGCCATTCTACCAGTTAGACTGTCACGACCCGAAAGTATGGAACGTGACTGGCACTTAGATTACGAGACGTCTAAAGGCGTAACGTAACCTAAGTCAGCCAAAGCCCAGAAAATCTAAACCAAAATCAAAAGAGTGAAGGAAACCTTTCATGAAAATGATTTTGAAATCAATTAGGTTGCATTGAACCCCTTTTTAAAAACATCAAAAATTTCCGAAAATTTCGGCAGAGTCTTCTTTGTAAATTATATCTCCCAAAATGGGTACAACAAGATATATAATCTGTAATCACAAAATGGCATCTCCAAGCGGGAGCTAGCTCTTCGCCCAAGGCGGATCACAACCACACGCAATCTATATATATGTAATCTCAAGAAAAGAGCATAAAGAAATGCGAAATATAAGAAAACACAACGTCGGCTCAAGTGAGCTCGACCCAAAAGAAACCACATATACATAAATCTCTCAGTCTCATCACTAGATCGCATATACATATAAGAAGTGGTAGATGGAGAATACTAGATACAAAAATAGTACAAAAAAAGATAAAAGTGCTCTCGCAACCCACCTACGAGCAATGTCGCGAGTCTGAGCAAAAGAAGTCACTAATAAGATAAGCCGCCGCTGCAAGGCTAATGAGTCCAACCTGCAAGAGACTGTGGCACAACGGGGGTGAGTTTTCAGCTCGTGAGTAGAATATAAGATCTAGTAAGGCTATCGTAAGAATGCACGCAAATGCGTCACAGCATGTATGTCCAGATGCGATATAATACCTCTACTATGCATGCACATGTATGCAATGTCAATACTAAATCTTTAAGTGTTTTAAATGCTATGAGTTCTGCATTCTTGACTTTAGAAAAAGAATATCTGTATAATAGCTAAATACCATCAAGAAATCGTCTGGATGGCGCGAGGCGCCCCCTAGTTAGGATTACTTTATTTCTTGCTACATATGCATTGTTAGTTAGCTAACCCCCCCATTCACATTTCATACATTTATAGCTATTCGTCTGCAAGATTTGCATAGGATATCCATATACACATGTGCGATATCACTTCGTAAAACACGTACACCATTACCATTGGCTCCTGTTGCACACGCACTATTCATATGACACACACGCCTTTGGTAATTGCCATACCACGAGCACCATAGAACCTGTTTAACTTAGTATCACCACTTGCATCATACATGATATATGAAATCGCATAGCATGTATATATCTCGCATCATCATCATACTTACATAGATTTCTAGCCACAAATCACATCGCATACCTTGATGTCATAGAAATTTATCATATACAACATGTTGGGTATTATGATTTTCTTGAGGATTTCAGTATTGCTGCGATTTCTGGATTTTGGGGAAAACCGCAAGAATTTAACAAAAGCTTATATTTATCATTTTTAAAATACCAAAGTTGCGGTTTATCTTCTTGCCCTGGGGTACCATACCGGGCCCACCATGTACCCGAGACGGTTCATCCACTCCTCGAATCAGGTCTCGAAATCCAACAGAAAACATGAAAACTCATGGTGGACGACACATACATCACGAGAAAACCGCAACTTTGTTTTTTTTAAAATGATAAATATAAGGTTTTGTTAAATTCTTGCGGTTTTCCCTAAAATCCAGAAATCGCAGCAATACTGAAATCCTCAAGAAAATCATAATACCCGACATATTGTATATGATAAATTTTTATGACATCAAGGTATGCGATGCGATTTGTGGCTAGAAATCTATGTAAGTATGGTGATGAAGCGAGGTATATACATGCTATGCGATTTCATATATCATGTATGATGCAAGTGGTGATACTAAGCTAAACAGGTTCTATGGTGCTCGTGGCATGGCAATTACCAAAGGCGTGTGTGTCACATGAATAGTGCGTGTGCAACAGGAGCCAATGGTAATGGTGTACGTGTCCTACGAAGTGATATCGCACATGTGTTTATGGATATTCTATGCAAATCTTGCAGACGAATAGCTATAAATGTATGAAATGTGAATGGAGGGGTTAGCTAACTAACAATGCATATGTAGCAAGAAATAAAGTAATCCTAACTAGGGGGCGCCTCGCGCCATCCAGACGATTTCCCCCATAGATGAATACATCTACTCACCTGAATGCCTCGCTAATCCGATTCGACCACCGCTTAGCCTTTGCGAGCCGCGTCCGATGTTTCCGCAACCGATCCTAGAATTGCATAACACACAATATAAAATTACATATTCCTAAAACAATGCAAGTCACAATATAAATAGATCGACGCTCATGAATTAGTCACAACGTGCGCTCGGTACGCGGAAAACACACGAAAATCGCTAAAACCTTAACTAAACTCGTCATTTCGGTGCAACCGCCAAAGCTAAAACCCGACTAGACAAAACCCCGCATTCGCGCACACTAATAGTCGTATGAGATGCTAATTATATTGCTAATATAACGCAATTAGATCACCTCCTAAAAATTTAGAAAAACTAGTAAGCATTGACATAGAAATATCGATGCAATTGTCGCGATTTAACGGTGTAGCGATCGCTACATCGCACAAACAACCATTCTAACCAACTAGATAACCACTAGCCTAAATTAAACCCACTTATCCTACAACAAACCCTAATTAAGGCATCAACACCTCTCTTGAAAATCATGAGCAAACAAATTAAACCACATTTCACACTTAAACTACTAAATCTAGCAAGCTTAAACTACAATTAACAACTAGATTAGGATTTATATCTCACAAGTGATGATTCCTCGTTTGCACTAGTCTCCAAGACACCTCTTTTCTCCACTTTTAAAACAAATTAGGGTTAGGGAAGGGATGGTTTAGGGTTTTGGTTTTGGTGAAGGAAAAATGTGAATTTTTATGAATTTTGTTGATTTTTGAAGCAAGTTTGAAGCAAGAAAGAGAGGGGAAAATAGAGTTTCCAGCAGTGAGCTCGGCCTGGAGGTAGAGGAGGGTGTGTGTGTGAGAATGGTGTGGAAAATTCTACACAAAAAGCCTTTCCCAAGCTCAATTAATGACTATCACATCAATTTTTACACAAAAACCCCATTTTAAACCATTTTTGATTAAATTTTTAAACCATAGAACAAAAATCTTGAAAAGTCTTGATAAAATTTTATTAATACTAAATTTTAGTTTATAATGTTTCCTAAGTGTGTAATTTACCCAATTAAATTTGTATTTAGCACTAACTAATTTTTTTTTAAAAGCTTAAAATAATATTTAAAAAAATTAATTAAGGAAAAAAATTTAATTAACTAGAAAATTTTAAGTGACATTTTAGTGACGAATTTATAGTAATATCTTATCTAAATTTTGTATAATTAGGTCTATAATGAAAATACCTATTTTGACTTTTTGCGGAAAAGACTGCTGATTTAGCCGATTACCGAAAAACTGCCTAAACGATTTTCGAAGCGTTACATAGACTCATCTTGGTCATCAAATACTTCAGCGGTTCGATCTTGGAGATCAGCATAACCCAGTGAGCAAGCAGATAATACCTTAACTTCTTTACAGCAAATATCAAGGCTAGACATTGCTTTTCAATTGGGGGTATTTATTCTCTGCCCCGACTAATATTCGGCTGAGATAGTAGATGGTGTTTTCCTTTTCCTCCTCATTGTTTTGAGTGAGGAGGGCGCCGAGTGATTTGTCCAGCGCGGCGGTGTAGAGGATCAACGGTTTATTTGAAATAGGGGCAGCGAGCACTGGAGGGTGCAACAGGTACTGCTTGATGTTATCAAATGCTTCTTGACATTCGGCATCCTAGACAAAAAGGGCTCCCTTCTTCATGAGTTTTGAAAATGGTCGACATCTTCCAGATAGATTTGAGATGAACCTTCTTATGTACGTGAGTCTGCCTTGGAAGGATCTTAGTTGTGTCAGATTCTTTAGAGGAGGCTCTCCACAATTGCTTTTATCTTCCACGGGTCGATCTCGATCCTTCGGTACCGGACTATAAAGCCCAAGAATTTCCCCGATGATACGCCGAAGGCGCACTTTAGAGGATTCGTCTTCAGATTGTACTCTCTCAGTCTGGTGAAGACGGTTCGGAGATCTTGGATGTGATTGGCCTTGGATTTGGTCTTGACGACCAAATCATCAATATAACATTCAATGATTTTATGGATTAAGTCGTCAAAGATCTTGGTCATTGCCTTTTGATATGTGACACCTACGTTCTTCAGTCCAAACGACATCACTTTATAACAGTATATGCCTATCAAGGTTCGAAATGCTGTATGCTTTTCATCCTCAGGCGACATTTTTATCTGATTGTACCCAGACAAACCATCCATGAAAGTGAACAGCTCGTAATTTGAGGTGTCATCGACCATCATTTCAATGACCGGAAGAGGGAAATCATCTTTAGGGCACGCTTTGTTAAGATCCTTGAAATTGACACAAACCCGGATCTGCCCATTTTTCTTCTTTACTGGGACGATGCATGCGATCCAGTACGCGTATTTCTCTTCTCTTATGAAGCCGGCATCGACGAGTTTCCTGGTTTCCTCAATGACCTTTTCCTTCAACTCCTTTCTCATTCTTCGAGGAGCTTATTTGACTGGCTTGGCATCAGGAGAAATAGCCAGCTTATGCACAGCCACTTCGGGGGAGAGGCCAGTCATTTCTTTATACGTCCACGCGAAGCAGTCGACGAACTTACGCAGTAAGGCGATTATCTGCTCTTTCATTTCGTCTGACAAGAGCGAGCTGATTTAGGCCGGTCTTGGATAATTGGGCATCCCCAAATCAATCTCGGTTAGCTCGTCGAATGTTGCCTGTCCGCCATCTTCGAGCTCTCGAGGGGCTTCTCCTGGCTCGGCTAGCTCGCCGTCATCATTCGACCCTTCGCTGGCTTTGCTAACATGGATCATGTAGCATGATTTGGCATTGGGTTGCACATAACCTAGGCCCCGTCTATTACTCACCCCTCGATGAGCGATCGAACCTGAGGCGGGTGCCATAGCCTCTCATAAAACTTTGCTTCGGAGTCTGTCTGGTATAACTGACATCCGCACCTTTTAAAATATTCCCGCATCCCAGGTACATAATATCTGGGGTTTAAGACGGCTCATATGCCTCTCTCATAGGGAAGTTATGTTGCAGACAAATCGTCCGGATGCACGATTGGGTTCGACCCATAAAACAGGATGCCCTTCTGTCTATTGTTCTTTCCGGGGATGTAGAAGGTTGTCAGTTGGTCCACGGTGGAGACCAGCAACACGTTGAGCTCTTTAAAAATCTGTTCCGGAACTTTGGTGATGGACATGGATCTCTCTGTGACTTCAAATGTCTCTCTTAGCTTTGCTTTTTGTGTGAGAATTCGGCCTGTGCAACTGTTGCACAACGGGTCCTCCTCTAACTCTTCAGTATCGCTGCTGAGATGAGGGCGAGCTTTGCTGCCGGATGGGCCCTCAATATCAAACTCATCTGTATCACTACCGAAATAGGGTCTATTTTTACGGAAGGATGGACCTCCAGCATCGGATTCATCGGTGTCACTACCGAAATGTGGGCGCACTTAGGTTTTTTTACTTTTAAGGGTGACGACTGGTTTAGATTGTCTTTTGAGACTCTGGGCCTTCTTATTTTTAGTTGACTGTGGCTCAAGTTTGCTTTTGAGACTCTGGGCCTTCTTGTCTCTAGTCGACTGCTGCTCAGCATTCTGGGGTTTCATAAAGTACCGAGAATCTTCATATCGGATTTCATGTACACCAAACGGCTCTATATTTCCGTCAATGTGTCTTTCTTCACCATTTTTGGTATACTTCATGCATTGATGGAAAGTTGATGGAACGATACCATAATCGTGAAGCCACATTCGTCCCAAGAGAATCATATAGGATGTGTCGGCGTCGATCACGTATATCTCAGCTTTGGTTTGCAGGTCCCCAGGCAAAGCTATAGATCTCAGAACTTACTGGCAATTTTGATTGAAGCCCTGTATGACAATCCTCTCCCTTGACAGGTGTCGGACGTCTATTGATAAACTCTTTAGAGTCCGCAAATTCATGATGTTCTCTGAGGACCCCGGATCAATCAATATGCAATTAATCCGATCTCTGTCGTTGTACCCTATCACATAAAGCAGTCGGTTATGCTCAGCTGTTCCTAATAGCATGTCTTCATTTTTAAATGCACTGTAACTGTGTGCAGAGCGTACTGGGCCTCTTCCATATTGATATCGATGAAGCGCACCTGGTACCGCTTGGGGTTTTGCAGAGCTTAGATAAGGACGTCCCAAAGCTCCTTGGATAGAACCAGAGTATTATAGATACTTAAGAGGGATGGAAGCTTTCAGAGGTGAGTCAAGGCGTTATAGTCTACCAAGGAAGAGCTTGAATCTCCGTGAGTCGGATCTTTGCCGTCTTCTTCATTAGCCACTTGATTTTCCTTTTCTTTTGGGGCGTTGCCTTATCTTAGCGCTATAGCCTTACCGCTTCTGAGCTGGATTTGGTTGGTTTTTATGGCGAGACCATCGTCCTCTTTAGGAAAACAGAGCTCCTCCTCAGAGTCACTGCCGAGATGAATGGCGTAGCAAGTCACAGTAGGGACCCCATCATCGGCACCATCTTCCAATTCTTCCAAGATTTCTACGGCTTCTATAGGAAAGAACTCCATCAGTTGGATAAGGGTTCTTTCTTTTTGCACATAGCCTTCGAAGGAATCGACGTATTTTTGAATGGTCGTTCTCCTCGCACACTCTTCTTTACGTCGAGCCGCGTCTTTCTTTTTCTTCTTTTTGAGCTTCTTGGACTTCAAGCCTGTCCATCTTGGATTGGTGGACGGGACAGTGAGCTCCTTTTTCCCATCCCACCCGACCCTGAGTTCTTTCTGGAGCAGTTTTAGCATCTTCTCTGTCTTCTTGGATATGTATATATCCTACGGAGGTTGCGACATGTTGTCCTCATTGGGCAGACGGTTCAACGGCATGCCTCCAAAGGGCTTCAGCTTCTATCTGTACGAAGTTGGCGGTTGCGGCTTGATCGTTTGTCAACATGCCAGGGGACAATGAGATTTCTCCCGCCTTTTACTGTTTCTCGACCTAATCTTTGAATACGTACCAATCATCGATGACGTGACCCAGCATTCTGTGGTATGGGCAATACAGAAGGTTGTCGGTCATGCTTGCTTCATGCGGCCCCTTTGGGTTTAGCAGTTGTAAACCATTCCTCGTGGCGTTCCTGAATACCTTTCGGACCTTTTCCCTTCTAAAAGAGTAGACCTTGCTTTTTCTCTCTTCCAGAGTCGGTCCTTCTCCTCCCAGCACTGGCTTTTGCGATCGGTCGGTTTTTTCCCGCCCGCCCTTCTCTTGTCTTCATTATCAGACGCACTGAAGAGGTTGGTATTATTGGAGCCCCCACCTTTACGATGGTCATCCTTTCGGCTCTTCTAAGGTTTGTCATTTTGAGAGTCCGGGGTAAACTTTTTCTTCGAATGCTCCAACATCTGAACCTTCTTGGTCATCTCCTGGAACGTTTTGAGGCCCGTTGTACATAAGAATGGGACCATCCAATTGTTGAGGTTCCCAATGAGGAGACTGACGGATTGGTTTTGTTCTAACGGCGGTTCACACTTGACGGTGAGATTGCGCCATCGGCCAATGAAGTCTGTGTTGTTTTCATTCTTCCCCGACTTGGTCCTCACAAAGTCAGCAATGGAAATTTTGTCGCTGACACTCATGAATCTTTGCCGAAATAGAGACTCTATCTGGACGAAAGTAGTGACAAAACCATCTGGTATGCTCGCGTACTAGTCGAAAGAGACACCTGTTAGGATGTTGACAAACCGACGGAGAAGAAGTGCATCGTTCCCCCTATATTCCCACATAATGCTTTAAAGTGGGCAATATGCTGATTTGCATTTCCCGTCCCGTCGAATCTCCCGAATTTAGGGATGACGTAACTGTTTCCGCCAAATATTTTGGCTAAAAGCTACTTGTTCCCTTATAAAAAAGGGAGGAGAGTCCTCAAAATTTGGCCTCACGTGTTATACATGTGGGCGCTCATATGCAAAATATATGAGCGCTAAAAACAAACAACTAAGGGCCAAACATGCCTCACGTGTTAAACACGTGATAAATAACTAATGGCCAAACAGGCCTCACGTGCTAAACACGCGAGTGCCTATATACAACGCATATAGGCACAACAATTAAAACAATTTCTAAGCTAAAACAGCCCTACGTGTTTAACACGTGAGTGCCTATATGCAACGCATAAAGGCACAGCAATTAAAACAATTGCCAAGCTAATAAGCCTCACGTGTCAAACACGTGAGGTGCCTTCAACCCAATGAACAATGCCAGCTTTAAGGTGCCTCATGTGCCACACGTGAGTGCCACAAGAATCAGTGTTTAACACTGCTTTAGAATCTCACGTGGGAACACGTGAATACTGAACGTATACTAGTGCTTGACATTATGGGAAGTCAACTCCGTCCTCAAGTTGGCTAAGTCTTCTTGAGATTAAAACATCTTCGATCTCCAAATAGATCGAGCCCCCGTGCTCATGTCTTCCTAAATTGATCTTAGTCCTAAACACGACTAATGATCTTTCGACGAATATTCATCCCACATCTCCCCTCAATCTGGCAATTGCTTCAAAAGGAAAATCTCTCCACAGCTCTAATACATGTCGTTGTAATCCTTCAACGCCTTCAGAGAGGTGGCGGGTCCCGACAACCAACAACTCCTTGGTGCACTCCCAAACCGATGGGCACATCCCTATACGGACCGCAACGTTCTTAAACTACAACGGACCACAACGTCCTTAAATTAGCTATGGACCGAAACGTTCTTAAACTAACAACGGACCGAAATGTCCTTAAACTAAAGCAATAGAGCCCAAATGCTCTTTTGTTGGGTCTAAATGATCCTAAAATCCTGTTGAGTAGATTTTAGTCTCAAATTAGACTAACATATCCTCAACGAACATTAAAGTTGATCTTAATCTCAAACGAGATTAACGGTCCTTAAATCAACCCAAACCCAAATCTAAGAATATACGGATTTGGACTAATCCATACCCTATGGGCGACAACAAAAATTAGTCTCCATATACAATCCACGGGCAACCAAAAATAAAAAAACATACACGACACAAAGTGAACTTCTAGAGCAGGAGAAAGTGGTTATCGCCGTGCGATAACGTAATTAACTGCAGGGGCTTGCGCCTGCAGGGAAGAGCGTCCCCACAATCAAAAACCCCTCACAAATAAGGGGGAATCTGACGAAGTCTGCTACAACAGCTGCATCCATCCAAACTTCCGATATACGGTTCCATAAATCAACTTGTCATCTTCGGAGAGGTGGACGGATAAACCCAAATAGCATCTGCCCCCTAATTCTGGCAAGACGATCCATCCCGGATCCGTCTCCGTTTTCGGCGGTGAACAGATTGTGGCACGCTCGGTGGAACCTTTTCCTTCTTCCACTCCACACTTCGTGTATCGTGTTCGCAAATAAATCGCGGTTTGCTATGGTTTCCCGTTGATTCGAGGTACTAAAATTTGGTGTCTTGCTCCTATGCAGAAGAGAAGAGAAATCGATGGCTTCCAACTGCACCTGCAACAGCAACTCTCGCTCCACCCCAAATGGAGGAGTGGCTTATGAGCCCCAAGCGGCCTCCATCTTTGCAATGCCAGTGGAGCAGGCAACTCAAGCCACCACTGGACTGTTCTCTGGGACCATGATCGCGCCAGCAAGCTTCAGTGCCCCAGTGCCACCACAAGAAGCTCCAAAGAAGTCGGTCTTTGCAGCCACCACGGCCCCTCTCAACGGGACATCCAAGTCTTCTACCTCAGTCTTTAACAGGCTGAGCCAAAGCTCCAGTGGGCCTGCAAAGAGGGTCATAATGCCTGAAGGGGTTATCCCGAAACGGATAGCCGTTCCAGCTCCGGCGGATAAAGTCGTCGACAGGGCTTCTCCTACTAAAAGCTCGGTCTTCGCAAGATTGGTCGTTCCAACTCCTGCTTCCGGCAAATTCATCAAGACGGCTTCCCCTACCAAAAGGTCGGGCTTCGAAAGATTGACCGTCCCCTCTCAACGGACGTCAGTCTTCAACAAGTTGGCACCAGCAGTGGCCCTTCATTAGAGCAGGGGGCATGACGAAGCCACTCTTACAACTGAGGCAATCCCATCTGCAAGGCATGCTCGACGTCGCCACTGGCGCCGAGTGAGGAAAGCTGGGGGCAACCCCCCTTTTAGACTTACTCCACCAGCTCCAATGGTGGAAATTAACGCTGCTGTTCCAACTGGGAACAGCTTCGATCCACTCAGGAGGGTGCGAAAGAACTCCCCAAGCGCTGTATTGAAGAAGTCTCCCCTACCTATTAAAAATATGATGCAGGCAAAGCCGGAGCAGCCCCCTCAGCGGCTGTCCTCCCGAATCCACAGAGTCTGGCGGAAAGTCCAGGATTCTATGATCAACAAGAACTACTCCCGTCGACCGGAGAAAATGAAGGTTCGACGGGAGGACAATCATCCCTCTAGCATGCAGCAAGGGACTTCTCAGGCGCCTATTACAATAGCTCCTTCGACTTCGACTTCTCACAAAAAGAGAAGGCTAGAGAATCTACCACCACCGGCGGTAAATCCCAAAGGTGATGGATCCAAACGCCCCAAGTCTGGGGGCATGATCGTGTACACGGTTTATATGGCTTCCGGAAAAGAGGAGAGTCGTGCTTCCGTGGGTCATCGGCCGAAAACTCGGTCGTTGACAAAGGCTCAGGAGCAACAACAAAAGCTTCAGGAGATGCTGACGAAAATGGCAGCACTCACCGGGCAGAAAGAAAATCCGGAAGCAGCGTCCGAACAATGCCAGGAGCAGGAGACTGATACGGAGTTCTTGCGAAGGGTGCTGGAAAGGAAGGATAAGGAGGCCGCGGAATAAGCTGCTAATATAAAATAGATGGCGCTCCTGTTCCAAGACATGGTTGAGATGATGATCCAGCCGGAACCTCCAGCCGAAGACCTTCCGATAATCATCGAAGACGACAGAGGAGAAACGTCAAACCCTCCTCTGGCTTTCTCAGCAGCCAAGGAAGAAACGATCTCCAAGCCGCCCTTGATGACTACATAGCTCAACAAATACGAGCTCATCAAGCGAGTGAAGCGGCTGGCCAAGTCGTCAAAACTGGGCGACCTTATCCACGCTGGTACGATCAAATCATGTACCTGCCAGGACATATGATCCTCAAGTTCCATGTGTATAAGGGGACGGGCAATCCACACCAGCACGTTGCTCAATTCAGAGCTTTTTGCGGTAATACTGGAGGCGACGACAAACTGCTGCTTCGCCGGTTTGTTGGCAGCTTTTCGGAGACGGCATTTGAATAGTACCCCGAGCTCCCAAATGACTCTATCAAAATATTCATGGAGATGGAATTACTATTCACACAACGGTTCGCAAGTGCTAGCGAGCGCACCCCGATCACGGCATTAATCAATGCTAGAGTGAAGCCAGAAGAGACCTGGGTTCAATACGCAATCCGGTGGCGGAACCTATAGTCAAAATGTGAACAACGCATAGAAGAAGCTCCTACTGTGGGCATGTTCGTAAGGACTCTTGATCCTCAAGCGACTATCTTCCAATTTATGATGTTCTTCAAACCGACCACCTTCCAGACCTTGATCGACAAGTTGGCCCAAATGGACCATATGGGCCATAAGCCGTCCTCTTCAAAAACGGATCCCCGGAATGAAAAGGGCAAAGGGAGAGCGGCCTTCGTTGCCAACACTCAACAGCAACCGAGTGACCCGAAACTGATTGCTCGCCAAAATAAAGCGCGCCCGCGCCAATCCCTCGAAGAGAAGCTAGGACGTGCTTACTCATTTCCCAGGGATAAAATGAAGAGACTGTTCGAACTGGCATTTCACAACAAACTCATCATTCTGCCGGACCCAAAATGTCCACCACAGCCTGGTGACGTCAACAATCCCAACTACTGCTCCTATCACCGAATGGTGAGCCATCCCATTGAGGATTGCTACATCTTCAAGAATTGGGTCGAGGACCAGTACCGCCAAGGGAAATTCGCGCTGTCCGAGAACTGGAGGGTGAACCCGCTATAGAGGCACTCTCCTTAAAAGGTGGATACGCCGGGGGCATCATGGTCGTCTGTGGAAGAAGCTCCATAGGAAGTTGTCCTTTCGGCTAAAACTAAAAGAATGCTGAAGGATCTTCAAGCATGTCCGGCGATCAAATGGAAAAGCTCGATGGAGCCCGAGATCATTGAGGGGATGCTTAAACCGCGCCCAACACCGAAAACTGGTAACGATGGGCAAGACCTCCAGGCCAAGCCTTCGAAATCTTCGAAGGAAAAGAAGAAGACCAAGAAGCCCACCCAGCCTGACGACAAGCGCACAGACCTGCAAAGGTACATCGATGCGATAGAAGAGTACAACCAGAAAGCGCGGACCCCAATCACCCTCGAAGAGTTTCTCAACCATATACTTGAGAACAGAGATAGTGACGATGATGAGGGAAATGGCTCGTCGGGAGAAACCGAAAATTATGTAGCAAGTTGCCACATGGTTTCTCATTCGTCGTTAAATAACGAAGAAACTCTCTCGGCGTCGGAAAGCAACGCAGAGGAACTGGGGACAGGACCGGTGCCAAAATTTTCGGAGCTGCCAGAAGACCCAATTGACAGGCTGCTAAACGGAGCTTTTCAAAAGAGCAAAGCCAGGCCGAGAACATACCATCAAGGCGAACTCGTGCTAGTCGTAAAAAGACTTATGATCCCCAACCGTGCAAAGCGAGGGTAATTCGATCCAAACTATGAGGGTCCGTACATCATAGACAAGGTCTACCAAGGTGGGGCCTATTTGCTCATGGATATGCATGGCGAAAGACCTTTCCGGCCAATTAATGGTCGGTTCCTTAAGAAATACTACGCTTGACAAGTCATGACTTAAGTTAATGATAGACGACGACGCTCGTGTCCGCTCGCTATCTTCCTGAGTCAAAACTCTAAAAGTAGTATCCAACAGAATTTTCGCCCCAGACATGGCGATAGAAGGACCGAAATGTCCTTAAATTAACCACCGCCTCCAAACACGGCGACAGATGGACCGAGATGTCCCTAAACTAACAACGGACCAAGATGTCACTTAACTAAACAATGGACTGTAATGTCCTTAAACTAAATACGTCGCCTCAAACACGGCGATAATGGAATTCAAGTCCACAAGTCCCAGCGGCGAAGACTACAATTCAAGTCCCGTTGGCTGCATAGCTGCCCCGATGACGAAGTCCTTGTTTCCCCCAATCAGAGCAAAGCTCTGTTTGAATTTCAAAAATTCAAAAATTGAAGCAACACTTCAAATCCCTTACGCTGCGCGCAATGCGCCACGTGTCAAAAGCTGATACGTCAGCGCAGCGCCCAAGGCAACGCGCCCAATCAGAGCAAGGCTCTATTTAAAACAAAATTAAAGGAAGCAACGCTTCAGTTGCGCAAGCGCTGCGCTGCGCGACACGTGTCAGCACAGTTGCGCAAGCGCAGTTGCACTGCGCTGTGCGACAAGTGTCTGCGCAGTTGCGCTGCGCTGTGCGCTGCGCGACACATGTCAAGCGCTGGTGCATCTGTGCCAAACAGAATTAAAATTCCAGTAAGATCTTTCTGTTCTTGTTAAAACAAGAAAATTATTTTATGTAAAACAGAAGCCCTTGGATCAAAGATCCAACGGTGGGGAAAATTCCCCAAATCACTCAGAGAAGAATCTCTTTAACAAATTTAACAAATTAATGGGCACTATATAAAGGCCCCTAGACCCCAATTCAAAAAGACATCAATAAAAAAAACAACAACACAAAAAAAATAGAGAGAACTCTAAAGAATTTTGAGAAGAACTCAAGAAGAGAAAAAAGGTAAAAATCTTTATAAAAGAAGAACTTCTTCTGAATAGATCATTGATCTAAGAACAAGATCAATGATCTTCAATAAAAAGATAATAATAACAGTGCTTTGCACTTTTTTATGAACCTTTGGTTCTGGAATCTTAAATCCAAAATTGGATCAAGATATTAAAAACAGTGCCTTGTACTTGTAAAAACTGCACTGTTGCGCTCCTGGGTTGGCGCAAGCCACCAGAGAGCGCCACGTGTCAGCTCCAAGACCAATTGCGCTGTGCGCTTTTAAGATAGAATTTTGCTCTCTGAAGTTGGCGCAACTCACCAGAGCGCGCCACGTGTCACAGTGCAACAGTGCAGCGCACTGGCGCAGCGCACTGCGCTAGCTTGACATGTGTCACCTCTACATGAGCTTGCGCTCAATAATTGGCGCAAAGCGCCTGACAAGCCACTGTCAGATAATTAATGCACTGCATTATTTACAGAAGGGCTAAGCCCAATTAAAAAGGCCTAACAAGCCAAATGCAATGCATTATTTTAAAGAAGGGCAGAGCCCAAACAAAGGTCTGTCAAGACAAAAACAGATGCTGTGCATCATTTATAAAGGGACAGAGCCCAAATCAGAAGGGCCTAGCAGGCCAAAATAAAATACAGTGCATTATTAAACAGGGGCAAAGCCCTAGCACAGGCCTAATAGGCCAAAAATAAAAACGTTGAATATTCTCAACTGGACTTAGCCCAATCATGGCCGTAAGTCCTCAAATTAAATTGACTGAGCACGGCTGCTCTCTTAAGTCAATTTACATCCGGTTCAAGGGTACATCTCCGAACTCCTCTGACACCTATCGTTGTAATCCTTCAACGACGTCAGAGAGGTGACGGGTCCCGACGGCCACAAATAAAATGGACCACCATGTCCCTAAACTGGTATTGGACCACCATGTCCTTAAACTGGCAATGGACCACTATGTCCCTAAACTGGAACAATAGAGCCCCCAAATGCTCTTTTGTCGGATTTAAACGATATCGTTTAAGTTGATCTTAGCCTCAAATATGGCTAACGTATCCTTAAACCTTCAAACAGACTTTAGTCCTAGGGTACATCTCTGAACTCCTCTGACACCTGTCGTTGTAATCCTTCAACGTCATCAGAGAGGTGATGGGTCCCGACGGCCATACATGCAATGGACCACTATGTCCCTAAACTAGAACAATAGAGCCTCCAAATGCTCTTTTGTCGGATCTAAATGATCCCGTTAAGTTGATCTTAGTCTCAAATTGGACTAACGTATCCTTAACGAACGTTTAAGTTGATCTTAGCCTCAAACATGGCTAACGTATCCTTAAACTAAAACCCCAAACCCAAATCTAAGTAAATACGGATTTGGACTAATCCACGTCCTATGGGCGACGACATAACTTAGTCTCCGTATACAATCCACAGGCAACCACAAACAAAACAAACACCCATGACACGAAGTGAAATTCTGGAGAAGGAGAAAGTTGTTATCGCGATGCGGTAGCATAATTAACTGTAGGGGCTTGCGCCTGCAGGGAAGAGCGTCCCTACAATCAAAAACCTCTCAAGTGAGGGGGAATCTGACGAAGTCTGCTACACCGGCCGCATCCGTCTAAACCTCCGATACACGGTGCCATAAATCAACTTGGCATCTTCGGAGAGGTGGACGGATAAAAACCAATTAGCATCTGCCCCCGAATCTCAAGCAAGACGTCCATGTCTTGGCCGCCGTTCGGAGGGGAACAGATTCTGGCACGCCCGGTGGGACCTTTTCCTCTTTCCACTCCACACTTCGTGTGTCGTCTTCGCGAACGAATCGCGGTTTGTTAATGGTTGCCCTCGGGTTTCAAGTTACTGAGATTTGGTCTCTTGCTTGGTGCAGAAATCAAACAACAATGGTGTCCAACTGCTCAGACTGCTCCAAATGCAAATGCAACCGACACTCCGCCTCACCTGGAGGTGTAGCCTATGGGCCTCAAGCGGCCTCCATCCTTGCTATGCCGGTGGAACAAGTGACTCAGGCTACCACCGGTCTGTTCTTCGGGACCATGCTCCCGCCAGCAAGCTTCACCATTCCAGTGCCAGCACTGGAAGCGCAAAAGAAGTCAGTCTTCGATCGGCTTACTAATACCACGGCCCCTCTCAACGGGTCGTCCAATGTCAAGCCGGCAGCCTCGATCTTTACCAGGCTGAACCTGAACTCTGATGGGCATGCCAAGAAGCCCATAACCCCTGAAGTGGCCATCTCGAGGAAGATAGCCACCTCTTCTCCTGAAGTCGTCAAGGCGGCTTCTCCCGCTAAAGAGTCGGTCTCTACAAGACTGACTATTCCGGCTCTCGCTCCTGCTCGAAGGTCTGTCTTTGACAGATTGGATACCACAACCCAAAAGACATCAGTCTTCAAGAGGCTGACACCGGCGGCGCCTCATCTAGACAGGGGGCAAGACGAAACCGTCCCTATCGCCAAACCAGCCCCAACAGCTACACACGCTCGACGTCGCCATTGGCGCCGAGTAAGGAAGGCCGGGGGCAGCTTCCCTTCTGGGCTAACTCCACCGGCTCCAACGGTGAAAATCAATGCTGCTGTTCCGACTGGGAACAGCTTTGAACCGCTAAGGAGGGTACGCAAGAACTCTCCGACTGCCACGCTGAAAAGATCTCCTTCACCCATGGAGAATGTAATAGAAACAAAGCCAGAGCAGCCCTCTCAACGGCTGTCCTCCAAAATTTACAAGGTTTGGCGACGGGTTCAAAACTCAGTGGTCATTCAAGATCCCTCTCACCGGCAGAAGAGGGTGAAAGTTCAAGAAGAAAGGAACCGTCCTGTCAAACCGCAAAGGACGACAAACGCTCGGGAGCCCACTACAACGGCCCCCTCCACTTCGGCTGCCCATAAGAGAAGAAGGCCGAAGAAAGTCTCCACGCCTGCGACGAATGTCAAAGGCAGTGAGCCCAAATGCCCTAAGTCCGGGGGCATTGTCGTACACACCGTCTATATGGCGTCCGGGAAAGAGGATAGTCATGCATCTACAGGTCATAGACCGCTTACGCGATCGATGACTAAAGCTCAGGAGCAGCAGCAGAAGCTCCAAGAAATGATGAATGCAATGGCCGCACTCACTGGGCCAAAAGAAAGCCCCGAAGCGTCCTCGGATCAGCGACAGGAGCAAGAAACCGACGCTGAGTTCCTTCGGAGAATATTGGAAAAGAAGGACAAAGAAGCCGCAGAACAAGCGGCTAACATAAAACAAATGGCGCTCCTCTTCCAAGATATGGTAGGGATGATGTTACAGCCGGACCCCCCAGCTGATGACCCTCCAATCATCGTTGAAGACGATAGAGGGGAGACATCTAATCCTCCTCCGGCCCTTTCAGCAGCTAAGGGGGAAACCATTTCTAAAGATGCACTAGACGACTATATAGCTCAGCAAATACGAGTTCATCAAGCGAATGAAGTGGCTGCGCAAATTGTTAGAACCGGACGATCCTATCCAAGCTGGTATGACCAAATCAGTTACCCGCCGGGATATACGATCCCTAAATTCCATGTGTACAAGGGGACAGGGAATCCACATCAGCATGTCGCTCAATTCAAGGCCTTATGCGGCAATACGGGAGGTGATGACAAATTGTTGCTTTGCCAATTCGTCGGCAGCTTAGCAGAAACAGCCTTTGAATGGTATTCGGAGCTATCTAATGACTCTGTCAAAACATTTGCGGAGATGGAGCTATTGTTTACACAAAGATTCGCGAGTGCTAGTGGACGCACCCAATAACAGCACTGATTAACGCCAGGATAAGACCAGGCGAAACGTGGGTCCAATATTCAACACGATGGCAGAACCTATGGTCGAAATGCGAACAACGCATAGAAGAGGCACCTGCGGTAGGCATGTTCGTGGGAACTCTTGATCCGCAAGCGACCATCTCGCAATTCATGATGTTCTTCAGGCCGACCACCTTCCAGGCCCTGATCGACAAATTAGCCCAGATGGACCAGATGGGCCATGGATCGTCTCCTCCAAAACCAAATTCTCGAAATGAGAAAGGAAAAGGGAAAGCGATCGTCGCCGCCAATGCTCAACAACAGCCGAGCAACTCAAAGCCGGTCGTTCGCCAAAACAACGTGCGTCCACGCCCATCCCTCGAGGAGAGACTAGGACGTCCTTACTCATTTCCTCATAATAAAACAAGAAGACTGTTTGAGCTGGCAGTGTGCAACAGACTCATCAATCTGCCGAGTCCAAAACGTCTGTCGCAGCCAGGCGATCTCAATAATCCCAATTATTGCCCTTACCACCAAACGGTAAGTCACCCGATCGAGGATTGTTTCGTCTTTAAGGGATGGATCGAGGATCAATACCTACAAGTCAAGTTCGCGCTGTCTGAAAACTGGAAAGTAAACCCACTACAGCCGCACACTCCAAAGAAGACGGACACGATGGGGGCAGCTTGTTCTTTTGTTGAGGATGAAAACGATGGAGAAGACTCATCAGATGGATCCGAAGACTACGTAGCGAGTTGTCATGTGATCTCTCACTCATTGGTGGATGATAAAGAGGCTCCTTGCGCCGAGAAACCGAGGGCGGACCCTAAACCAGAAATTCCGCGGCCGTCAGACGAGTTGATCGATGCCTTCCTGAATGAGATTCGTCTGAAAGTTAAAGCCAATCAAGAGCGTGAGGTGGCCATACTGGAAGGAGCCAAACACCGACTACTAGACCAAAGAGTCGAGGCACTTCCATCAAATCAAAAGTCATCCACTGCGGATAAAAACAAATTCAAGACGAGGAAAAGGTTCGCCAAAGCCCTATCAGTGGGAATGAAGGTACCACCCTCTGAAGAAAATACTCTCGGTGGAGTAGAGATGCATCCTAATTTCTGCTTATATCATCAGAAAATCATACATCCTACCGAAGACTGCGACTCTTTTAAGTGTTGGTGGCAAGGGTATGTCGCTCAAAAGCAACACTTCAACAGGACAAAGCGTGAAGCTCGTAGACATCAGAAAAATGAGATAGATGAGCGCAAAAGAGCCGCCGACGACTGTCACATAGCCGACTCCAAGGGATCGCAAATTATCACCTTCGGAAGCGACTCTGATGAAGAAGCTGCCCTCAACCCTCTCCTCAAGGAATCCATTTCAAAAATGAAAGAATTGAGGAGTTGCGAGAACGTTCAGCCGTGCAATCGCACGCTACTCATAAAAAATCTCGGCCTCGCAAACAAAGGATCGAGCAAAAAGGATAAAGAGAAGGGAAAAACAGCCCTCGTAGCCAATACTCAACAGCAATCGAGTGGCCCTAGACCAGTTGTTTACCGAAACAACAAGCGGAAACCCCTCCAGGAAAAGTTGAAACGTCCTTACTCGTTTCCTCAAGATAAAACAAGGAGACTGTTCGAGCTGGCAGTGCGCGACAGACTCATCAATCTGCCGAGTCCAAAACGTCCGTTGCGGCCAGGCGATGTTAACGATCTCGATTATTGCCCTTACCACCAAACAGTAGGTCACCTGATCGAGGATTGCTACGTCTTCAAAAACTGGGTTGAAGATCAATACCAACAAGGCAAGTTCGTCATCTCCGAAAACTGGAAGGTGAGCCCGCCACAACCGCACGCGCCGGGAAAGATGGAGACGCCGGGGGCATCATGCTCATTCATAGGGAAAGCCCCATAGACTGAAAAGTCAGTAAACTAGAGCTTCGCCTCAAATACGGCGATGACGGACCGAAACGTCCTTAAACTAATGATGGACCGCAATGTCCTAAAACTTGCAAACGACCGAAACATTTTTAAACTACTACCGCAGCATCCTCAGGCGGACGAGATAAAAAAAAGAATAAAGAATAAAATAAAAAAAATAAAAATAAAAAAATAGAAAAACGGTATGTCCATAAGAAAAACGGGCACGGATGAAAACCCGAAAGGGCTCCGTGAGTAAAAACAGCAGGGCTACCGGCGAGTGTTTGTGAAAATCTGAAAGGGCGCAACCTCGTTAGAAAAAATAAAAAGAAGAAAAAAGAAGAAGAAAAACGGTATGTCCATAAGCAAAACGGGCACGGATGAAAACTCGAAAGGGCTCCGTGAGTAAAAACAGCAGGGCTACTGGCGAGTGTTTGTGAAAACCTGAAAGGACGCAACCTCGTTAGAAAAAATAAAAAGAAGAAAAAAAAAGAAGAAAAACGGTATGTCCATAAGCAAAATGGGCACGGATGAAAACCCGAAAGGGCTCCGTGAGTAAAAACAGCAGGACTACCGACGAGGGTCTGTGAAAACTCGAAAGGGCGCAAGCTCGTTAGAAAAAATAAAAAGAAGAAAAAAAGAAGAAAAACGGTATGTCCATAAGCAAAACGCGCACGGATGAAAACCCGAAAGGGCTCCGTGAGTAAAAACGGCAGGACTACCGGCGAGTGTTTGTGAAAACCCGAAAGGGCGCAACCTCGTTAAAGGACACTTACAGGGTCCTCTCGACCTTGTAAGGAGAAACCACCCGCGTGAGAGCCTTACCACTCACAAGGGAGCAACACACTTAGGGATCCCCACGATTCCTAAGGAGAAAATACACTTGCGAAATTCTCACGACTCGTAAGGAGAACTCTCTTATGGGACCCTCACGGCTCATAAGATTTGAAAGTCTTAAGTTACAGAGACCTAAACCTGTGCTTAAGCAACCCCCACAGCCTTCAATATTGCCCTACAAGTGGCTTAATACTGACCCTTGTATATACGATCCACGGGCGTGAATAAACATTTCCCTAACTAAGTCTCATCCATGACCGGGGATATGTTCGCATGATGAACAACCCTTGTAAGTCCTCTCGACTTACAAGGAGAAAACCCTCTTGTAGGATCCTTACGACTTATAGAGGAACATACACTTAGGAATCCTTACGATTCCTAAGGAGAAAATACACCTCCAAAATCCTCACGGCTTGTAGGGAGAAATATCTTTGTGGGACCCTTACGGCTCATAAAGTCAAAAGCCTTAGTCGACAGGACCTTAACCCTGTTCACTAAGCCACCTTTGTTTGACATCGACAGAGGCAAATGATGATTCTCCCCTGGCAATATCCCAGTTGTAGCGGTGCTGATGCCGAAATTGGTGTCTAATTTCAGGTTTACGGATAAAAACCAGTAGGCCGCACATGCATACGAAATAGCCGAAATGATAGGGCAACTTGCAATAAAAAGCAGCAAGTAAAAACATATGCACAAAAAATAGCCGAAATGATTGGGCAACTCGCAATAAAAAGCAGCGAGTAAATATAAAATAAACAGCCGAAATGATTGGGCACCGCGAAAAATAGCCGAAATGATTGGGCAATCGCGACCTTCGCGATATAAAAGCTGAAATGGTAGAGTATCGCGGAAATAAAACAATAACAAAAAAAATATGATGAAACTTTTGTCCTACAGGTGAGATCACGTCGATCTCTGTATACAATCCAGGGGCACAAACAAAGAGGGAACCACACCTTCCCGACAGGCTCCGCCAGAGAGCGAAGCCAAATCTCGACGGTTCACCAGCAACCTAGAGACAACCGTGACGTTCGTCTCGATACAGCAGACGAGATGTCACCCCAGCGTTCTTCCTCCAGCAAGGTTCAGACACGACAATCAAACAAACGGAGCGACGGCAAAATCCCAGCTCCACCTCAGCATTCATCTCGATACAGCAGACGAGATGTCAACAACGGCGTTCCTTCACAGTCCAGCAGGATGCAGATGGAATATCAACAAAAGACCTCATGGTCGAAACAAAGTGGAGTGACGGCAAAATCCCAGCTCCACCTCAGCATTCGTCTCGTTACAGCGGATGCGATGTCAACAACGGTGTTCCTTCGCGGTCCATCAGGATGCAGATGCAACGTCAACAAAAGACCTCATGGTCGAAACAAAGTGGAGTGACGGCAAAATCCCAACTCCACCACGACATTCGTCTCGATACAGCAGACGCAGTGCCAGCAAACGAAGCGAAGGCCAAATTCCTAGCTTCAGGATCTTGACGGTAACTAATATAAAACCTGAAAGACTATCGGAGATCATCCCACATCAGCGCGGAGTGGTCACCACCTCGACATTCGTCTCGATACAGCAGACGAGATGTCACTACGGCATCCTTCCTCCAACAGGATTCGGACACGCCAAAGCAAACGAAGCAAATGCCAAATTCCTAGCTTCAGGGTCTTGACGGTAACTCATATAAAACCTGAAAGATTATCGGAGATCATCCCACATCAGCGCGGAGTGGTCACCACCTCGATGTTCGTCTCGATACAGCAGACGAGACGTCACCACAGCGTTCTTCCTCCAGCAGGATTCAGACGCGACAATCAAACAACGGAACCACGGCAAAATCCCTAGTTCCAAACCTCGACGGTTCACCAACAACTTAGAGATAACCGCGACATTCGTCTCGATACAGCAGACGCAGTGCCAGCAAATGAAACGAAGGCCAAATTCCTAGCTTCAGGGTCTTGACGGTAACTCATATAAAACCTGAAAGACTATCGGAGATCATCCCACATCAGCGCGGAGCGGTTACCACCTCGACGTTCGTCTCGATACAGCAGACGAGATGTCACTACAGCGCCCTTCCTCCAACAGGATTCAGACGCGCCAAAGCAAACGAAGCGAAGGCCAAATTCCTAGCTTCAAGGTCTTGAAGGCAACTCATATAAAACCTGAAAGACTATTGGAGATCATCCCACATCAGCGCGGAATGGTCACCACCTCGGCGTTCGTCTCGATACAGTAGACGTGATGTCACCACAGCGCCCTTCCTCCAACAGGACTCGGACACGCCAAAGTAAACGTAGCGAAGGCCAAATTCCTAACTTCAAGGTTTTGAAGGCAACTCATATAAAACCTGAAAGACTATCGGAGATCATCCCACATCAGCGCGGAATGGTCACCACCTCGGCGTTCGTCTCGATACAGTAGACGCGATGTCACCACAGCGTTCTTCCTCCAACAGGATTCGGACACGCCAAAGCAAACGAAGCGAAGGCCAAATTCCTAGCTTTAGGGTCTTGAAGGCAACTCATATAAAACCTGAAAGACCATTGGAGATCATCCCACACCAGCGTGGAATGGTCACCACCTCGACGTTCGTCTCGACACAGCAGACGATATGTCACCACGGTGTTCTTCTTCCAGCAGGATTCAGACGCGACAATCAAACAACAGAGCCACGGAAAAATCCCTAGTTCTAAATCTCGACGGTTCACCAACAACCTAGAGACAACCGCGAAATTCGTCTCAATACAGCAGACGCAGTGCCAGCATACGAAGAAAAGGCCAAATTCCTACCTTCAGGGTCTTGACGGCAACTCATATAAAACCTGAAAGACTATCGGAGATCATCCCACACCAGCGCGGAGTGGTTATGACTCATCGGGGCTCTCCAAAATGAGCCTAACCTCAAGTAAAAAGCGGTATGGCAAAATTCCTAACGCTTGCCCTTCCGACGGTCAAACTGCCAAGAAGGATTGCTTGAAGACGTCTTGTCCAGCCCCCGAAGGGATCAGAGACACGACAGTCGCAGGGCTACTCGAGCAGCACGATTTCCTATCAAGGAATATATCAGCTGATGCGACGGTACGACGGCCAAAACCCTAAGTACCACAGACCCTAACGGACTTCTATCGTAAAGAGCAGAGGTTAACTATGACGTTAGGATATTCTTGCGAGAAATGCTCGATTCGTCTCGACTTGTGAAGAAATTGATGTATTTGCGAGAACTTCTCGATGCGGCTCAACTCTTAAGATAAAGCCTTGGGCAGTAAGGATTAAAAAACCTGTTTCCTAAGCACTGGGACCTTGCGAGTTGGCCCAAAACGGTCCCTTGCATACTATCCACGGGTCTCACTCTCCAAACTCGAATCTTGACAAGAAGGGAAACAACCGCTTACGGGTCCTCTCGACTCGTAAGAGGGAAAATTCTCTTATAGGATCCTTACGACTTATAAGAGAAAATGCACTTAGGAATTCTCATGATTTCTAAGGAGAAAATCCACCTACGAGATCCTCTCGATCCGTAGGGAGAAAAGTCTCTATGAGACCCTCACGGCTCATAGAGTTGAAAAGTCTTAGGCAGCAGATCTGAACCTGCGGTCTAAGCCATCGTTATCTCTTCAAGAAACCAAGATGCTTACTCTATCTTCTTGAAAAGGAACGAGAGCAAGGCTCTAAAATTCTTTAAAACAAGAGCAAGGCTCTGAAAACTCAAGTTCTTGAAAATGGTAAATCATTTACTAAGGACCAAGGGTTCTATTTATAGGCGCCTGCGCCCCTTCAACTCACCAGTTGATCTAACGGCTAAGATCTTGCGACCGCTGCACTCACGTGTGCGCCACGTGAGCGCAACGGTGGGGGGGCATTTGTTTCCCCTAATCAAAGCAAAGCTCTGTTTGAATTTCAAAAATTCAAAAATTGAAGCAACACTTCAAATCCCTTGCGCTGCGTGCAACGCGCCATGTGTCAAAAGCTGATACGTCAGCGCAGCGCCCAAGGCAGCGCTCCCAATCAGAGCAAGGCTCTATTTAAAACAAAATTAAAGGAAGCAACGCTTCAGTTGCGCAAGCGCTGCGCTGCGCCACACGTCTCAGCGCAGTTGCGCTGCGCGACACGCGCCAGCGCAGGTGCGCTGCGCTGTGCGACACGTGTCTGCGCAGTTGCGCTGCGCGACACGTGTCAGCGCAGTTGCGCAAGCACAGTTACGTTGCGCTGTGCGCTGCGCGATCCGTGTCAAGCGCTGGTGCATCTGCGCCAAACAGAATTAAAATTCCAGTAAGGTCTTTCTGTACTTGTTAAAACAAGAAGATTATCTTCTGTAAAACAGAAGCCCTTGGATCAAAGATCCAACGGTGAGGAAAATTCCCCAAATCACTCAGAGAAGAATCTCTTTAACAAATTTAACAAATTAATGGGCACTATATAAAGGCCCCTAGACCCCAATTCAAAAAGACATCAATAAAAAAAACAACACAAAAAAATAGAGAGAACTCTGAAGAATTTTGAGAAGAACTCAAGAAGAGAAAAAAGGTAAAAACCTTTATAAAAGAAGAACTTCTGAATAGATCATTGATCTAAGAACAAGATCAATGATCTTCAATAAAAAAATAATTATAACAGTGCCTTGCACTTTTTTATGAACCTTTGGTTCTGGAATCTTAAATCCAAAATTGGATTAAGATATTAAAAACAGTGCCTTGCACTTGTAAAAACTGCACTGTTGCGCTCCTGGGTTGGCGCAAGCCACCAGAGAGCGCCACGTGTCAGCTCCAAGACCAATTGCACTATGCGCTTTTAAGATAGAGCTTTGCTCTCTGAAGTTGGCGCAACTCACCAGAGCGCGCCACGTGTCATAGCGCAACAGCGCAGCGCACTGGCGCAGCGCACTGCGCTAGCGTGACACGTGTCACCTCCACATGAGCTTGCGCTCAATAATTGGCGCAAAGCGCCTGACAAGCCACTGTCAGATAATTAATGCAATGCATTATTTACAGAAGGACTAAGCCCAATTGTCACGCCCCGCTTCCCAAAATACGGAATACGAGGGGTAGACAAGGCCAGCCATGCTCCTACGGTCAAGGAGATGTCCTGCCGTAGTCACACTTTGGCTTCTAGTTTTTCATGGTAAACAGTAAATGATGCGCAGGTAATGAGAAATGCAGTAACTGAAAGAAACAATAATATAAACTGACCTGAAGTGGAACGAACGAATGTAACTCGGAATGGCAAGTCAAGAAGTCTGTGATGCACGTCTAGTTCTGGTCCAAGCTAAACCTTCTCCTCACACTGAGCATGCATACTCAGGTCGTCAGAGCGACACAATAGCAATATAATATGTATAAAATCAAGTGACAGTTCTAACAGTAATAATAGATAGGTGAAGCAGTAAATCAATGACATCATGAAAATGAATGTGCGGCAATCAATGCAGCGAAACAGTAAAGCAGTAGAATGATATGTCACGCATATCAACACAGTATATAAGGAATATAAATGCCAGTGTCCCTATCAGTCTCTAAGTCTCACTGCACAGGTCACTAAGCCTATCGTCAGTCCAAGTGTGAGAGTCAACCACTCGCGAGTGTCCTCCACCCAAGGGTAGAACCCAAGGGCAAGGGACCACGGGCCCAACATGTAACATGTATATCACGGTGTATATCACATACCCTGTAAATCTCCATATGTCTCCCTAAATATATAAGCCGGCATGGGACTCCCGAGATTCTGTTGAACTCACACTTAAACTACCCCACACCCCTTGGTCTGCATCAAACGCTAACCATAACCTTAAATACTAATCGATCCGTGACAAGTCTGCGCGAGAATTGGAGGCAGGACCTCCATCAAGCACGTCCCGACTAATACCTAAGATAAATGGCAGTGTCGGATGCCTTATCTGTGACACCCGTGCAAGCGCTTCCATAAGTGTCCCATACCACTTATAGTCACACGTACACGCATCCCACAGACGTCGACAATGCAATAGAATAATAGGGTCACTGATTGTGTACAAGTACGTATCATTTTCACTTAATCACGGATACACGAACACTGACGTACTTGCCACAATCATCACTAAAATCTAACACTGGGTAAATGCACGATATCACTAGTTTATCACTACCATGATATGGGTATGATATGATGCGTGAACAGTATATAAGCATGATTAAGATGTTATGAAACAGTAATTTATCACTTGCACGATTTATCATGGAACGTACGTGTATAGTTTAGTGAAATGATAAACAGGTGATAATTAGTATGTTCAGTTAGCTATCCATCTAATTTGGTTCCAAGCCAAACGGGTTCCAGGATCATTAGTTATAACCATTTCATTTTAAGCGCTCGCGGCTGGAAATCCGGTTTCCGAATCAGAAGTCCGTTTCGCAACGCATTTTAATCCCAGTTGGGATCAGATTTTAGCAACGCTACAGTTGGATGAATTCTAGGGTTTTCAGTAAGGTTTTCAATGTAATAGACGGATCTTCAATCGCATCTGTACGTCAGGAGATACACAATGTTTAACCCTAACATGTCGATTCTGATTCTGCTGAGACTGTTATGCGTCCCGATCTTTTAAATTATAGAATAAATAACAAATGGTAAAGAAACAGAGTGAAATCAATTGTATTGTCTAGATAACAGATTCATCTATAATAAACAGCAGAGTTCCGCAACCTACGAGTTAAGGAAATCCTGTGGTACCCAATACGGAACAGCAAGCAACGACTGGAGTCGCTCTGGACTGCAGTCCAGAGTCGCACTCCGATCCAAATATCATCATGGTTTGAGTACAGGAATAACTGGAAACTGGTATAGGGTTAAAGTTCGTCGAGTTGTCTTCGATTTGAGCCCTCGAACGCACCATTCTAATATGTATACAATTTATGGTGAATTTAACGATTTTCAGGTACAATAAAATTTCAGTTTTACGATTAAACTTGGGGGTAGTCGTCTTAATCTTAAATGGTCATAATTTCCAGCGAAACTTGCACAAAGTATTCGTCACAGCAAGGGCCAAAGTAATTAATCCAGTTCCGCCAATTTAGAAAAATATTTCCTTTGGGAACACGCGTCGAGCAGGTTATGGCACATAATTAGTTTAAACTGTAACCTTTAATCTATATACTTAGCAATAGTAACCTAGGTAAAATAGCATTTAAGCAAGTAATGAACTTGTCTGGAGGCGCACGGCAGCGAGGTACAGTACGGGCGCGCGACGAACTAGCACCGCGACGGTAACGGCTCCGGGTGAGCTCGGGTCTGCTCTCGGCCAGTGGGGGCCCGGGGCGTCGTCGGGGTGTCTGCGGTGGTCGCAGCTCTTGATGGTGGGGCTGCTTGTGTGGTGGTGGCCGGAGAAGTGAATGTTAGACAGAGAGAATGAGAGAGAAAGTATGCTGAGAAAGAGAGAGAGTGTTAGTGAGAGAGGGGAAACAGAGAGAGGAAGAGTGTGGGCAGAGAGGGAGTGTGAGGGAGTAATCAGAGAGAGAGAGAGTAATGAGAGAGGGTGAGAGAGAGAGCTGAGAGAGAGACAGTGAGAGTGAGCACAGAGGGAGAGTGAGAGAGATCCGAGAGAAAGAGAGAGAAACAGAGAGCGAGAAACTGAAGGAGGAGAAGGAGGGTGATCGAGAGAGAGATCGAGAGATTGATGCAGGGAGATTGATGGAGAGATATCAGTGAGTGAGGGAGAGATATCAGAAAGTGAGAGGGTGATGAGATTAGAGAGAGAGAGAAGCAGGGGAGAGGGTGATGGGTTGCAGAGGAGGGGTTTGGTGACGAGGTGACGAGGTGGAGTAGTAGAGGAGGTCCCGATGGCGACGGCTGAACGGCGGTGAGGAGAGAGTCGGCTCGGTGTATGTGGGTTGTTGGTGGTGACGAGGTAGAGGCGAAGGTGTGGGTTCGAGAAAGAGAGGACGGGAGTGGAGAGAGTGAGGGGAGAAGACGTGAGGGAGAGAGGAAAGGAGACGGGGCGAGTGTCGAGGATAACGCTCGCGAGCGTGGCAATCGTCGCAGGCGTGAGCGCGGGCGTGGGCGACGGAGGGGGAACGGGCGCGCGAGAATGGCGGAGAGAGCCGTTGGGGATTTAAAGAAGATGAACAGTTGTAGGGGTCGGGTCGGGTTGAAGGCGAAGCGGGCGCGGGTTGAAGTGGGGACGCGGGCTGCAGGGAGTGGGCCGGGCCAAAGAATCAAATGAAAGAATTGTGAGGGAAAGGAGAGTGAGGGCCGGGCCGAGAATTAATTAGAAAAATATAAAGGAAATTGAAGAGGAGAGAGTGGTGGGCTGAGTGGATCAGTGGGCTTAAAATAAAATAAAGAATTTAAAAGAATGGGAGAGGGAATGAGGGCCAGGGATTAAAAGGAATTTGGTGGGAAAAATGTGGAAGTGGGCTGAAGAATAAATTTAAAGGGATTATAAGAAGAGAAACGGGCCGGAAGGATTTAATTAGAAAAAGAAAATTAATTGGAAAATAGGAGCGGGCCTGAGGCGAGTTTGGGCTAGGGAAATTAAGGAAAATTAGATGAAAATAAATGATATAATATAGGGTTTGGGTTTTAAGAATAATAGGAAACCTTATATCTAATAAGTGAGGAAAGGCTCACTAAAGAAATGGGCTGAGTTCAGATAAACAATTAAAAAGAATAAGGAGAGAGCAGGCTGGGGTTTAACGGTTTTGGGTTTGAGAAAGGGGAGGGGATAAACTAAAATAGGTTGGGAAATTTTAAAATAATCAATAATAATAAATACAAATTATAGGTGAAAAGAAATACCAACCTAGGCGTACAAAAAGGGGCTGGGTATTACATCATACCACCCTTACAAAAATTTCGTCCTCGAAATTTAAAATAAACAATAACTTATACCAACATAGGCGAAAGCTATTATACTGCACTAACACATAAAGATTTACTAGAAATATGTGGACGGAAAAAAATTTTGAAGATATAAATGCGTAAGAACAAATATATATACGGAAATATAAACAACAACAATAACGAACAATATTATTCGAGGCGCACTCGATAAAAGTCGAAACCCAAGTATGTGCAAAAACACGCAGAAATAATAGGTATAAGGCTCAACTATTTATATAGTAATCATAAGTACAATACCCGAAAATAAAGTAACGAGAATAAAGTGGCGAAAAGTAGTCGGTAGATTAAAACAATTTAAGATAATGTATCGATACAATAGGTTTAAAATAATTTAGAAAACTTGTATAGTGAAATTAAGAAACATGGACCAAAAGTATGCGCAGTGTAAGGTTGCGCTACTGAAAATGAAAAGAATAATAGTTGTACAAAAACGGAGTAATCAATAACACGAACCAAAATAATGAAAACTAAATCTTTGAATAACACTGTCCCTATATATAGTTAGGTTAATAGGAAGAACACAAAAATGTAGGTTAGCTAGGGTAGTGACTACAAGGAAGTGTGGATCATTCAAAGGTTGGTGAGTGGCGGCTTTAGGTTGAGGATCAGAGAATTGGGATCGGGTCAGCACAGAAAGTAAGGGTGAGCAGTAGAGGGCTATAAGGAGAAAATGTATGGGGAGAATACTGGTCGGTGCATCATGTGAATCAAGAATTTGAAAAGTTAACGAACTCGGTATTTCATGAGAAAGGTCCTCCTCCTAGAAGGATCTCAAGCAGGGTACAGACGAAGGATGAATGGTGGCTCATTCCAAGGATCAGAGTGCGGTACTTTCCAATTGAAACGAGGGTGAAAATTATACAACGAGTAGGGCTGGACAGTCAGGGATCTCAGCAGAAAGATAAATGGATAAGGGCAATAAACAAGTATCAAACGAACCAATAATCAAAAGATTTACGAATTCAGAAGATTTATTTCCTTCAAGAAAATTTGAAACAAGGCATTCCCAAAGGCGAAAAGTGGCCTTAAACTATACACAGTTTATTTGGCCAGAAAGACAACATCAAAAGAAATTCCGTCAGTCGCGGTTGTGAGGATTCAGCAGGTTGCGGTAGGCTCGCGCACTCAGGTAGGGACGTCCGTTTCCATGTCGCCTCGCAGGGATCGCCGTTGGGAGTTCTTCCACAGCAGGGTCTTGATCTTCTGGTCCTTCTTCCTCGGATGGAACTTCTTCATCGAGGTCCGATTCCATGTGATTCTCTTCTTCTGGATTTTCTTCCACGGGATTTTCCTCAACTGGATTTTCTTCTATCAGGTCCTCATCGGGATCTTCCTCTATCTCTATAGGGTTCTCTTCAGGATCTTCTTCCTCTTCGTCAAAATCGCCTATCATGTCAAACTCTGGGGCGGCTACTCCTTCGTCCTCTGAATCGTTGTTTTCGAAGTTGACCTGGGGACCGTTGATCTCATCGTCAGAACTCGTCAGTGTGTAATCTAAGGAAACGCATGACTGTGTATCCTCATCTAGATATGGCGCTGCTCCAGGGTGGGCCATGGTCTGAAAGAAGAAGAGTCCTGATTAGACAATGGAATGAATAAGGAAAATGGCCAAGTGTACGAAGTATGGAAAGATATGCGGTGGCAGGAATTGTAAAATCAAGATTAAAATGTTATGCTACTGAATAGTATGAACAAGGGAAATGACAAGAGAATGATACATATATTATGATTCAAATTTTATTGCATTCAACTAAAAGTTCAGCGGGTACAAGGTTTCAAACGGAAAGAAACATTCATAAAAATGACCATATTATTACTGAAAGTAGATAACATGAAAAATCATTCTTCGACTGTTATAATATTGCATTCTCGTCGCGAGAGTTGAATCCTGCGTTAGATCCGCCTTATCGTCGAAGTTCGAACTACGCGATAATCCTCATGTGGCAGAAGTGGGGAGTGTGGACGAGTTTCCTCTTTGTAGTTCCTTCCTTTCTGGAAAACCGTTGATGAGATGTTTGTTGGACCCGCATATCAGACATTTCTCCTGGGCGCGGCGACAATCCTTCTGAAGATGTCCTGGCCTCCTACAGTATCCACAGCATGTGGTCTTCTGCTGCTTCCGTCGCTGGGGAACAAGTTGACGCTTCATCTTCTTCTCCTTTCCTCGTCTAACGGGGATCCCTTTATGATTTGAGACTCCCACTGGTGCCTGATTCTCCTGTCTTCTCAGTCCTTCAGCCAATAAGTCGTTTGTTCGCTCCTGGGCTTCTTTCAAACCTTGCAGTACACTCAAAATCTCGACAGTCTGATTCTGGGGAGCGGATATGGATGAAGAGTCATTGGAAGACATGATCCTGAAACAACAATTTTGAGAATGATATAAGTCACCGGCCATTCGAATCAAGATATAATATGGATAGGACAAAGATTCAAGAATCAGAGGTGTTGAATTTATTATAAGTGGAGAACCAACCGTACGACTCCAAGGCATTTAAACAGAGTATGGTAGTGTAATCGTGATGTAGTTCACAATTACAACCACGAAACTTTGCCAAGTTACCTGAAACCCTAGCGAATGGATAACTGAACACACGATGTGAATATATATCAAGGATATCAAGTTTACAATCTAGACTGAAGGATGTCTTAGATTGTCAAGCCATACACGGAAAACTGCAATCCCAATCGATTCAAAACCTGGCTCTGATACCAACTAAACCATGTCACGTCCCGCTTCCCAAAATACGGAATACGAGGGGTAGACAAGGCCAGCCATGCTCCTACGGTCAAGGAGATGTCCTGCCGTAGTCACACTTCGGCTTCTAGTTTTTCATGGTAAACAGTAAATGATGCGCAGGTAATGAGAAATGCAGTAACTGAAAGAAACAATAATATAAACTGACCTGAAGTGGAACGAACGAATGTAACTCGGAATGGCAAGTCAAGAAGTCTGTGATGCACGTCTAGTTCTGGTCCAAGCTAAACCTTCTCCTCACACTGAGCATGCATACTCAGGTCGTCAGAGCGACACAATAGCAATATAATATGTATAAAATCAAGTGACAGTTCTAACAGTAATAATAGATAGGTGAAGCAGTAAATCAATGACATCATGAAAATGAATGTGCGGTAATCAATGCAGCGGAACAGTAAAGCAGTAGAACGATATGTCACGCATATCAACACAGTATATAAGGAATATAAATGCCAGTGTCCCTATCAGTCTCTAAGTCTCACTGCACAGGTCACTAAGCCTATCGTCAGTCCAAGTGTGAGAGTCAACCACTCGCGAGTGTCCTCCACCCAAGGGCAAGGGACCACGGGCCCAACATGTAACATGTATATCACGGTGTATATCACATACCCTGTAAATCTCCATATGTCTCCCTAAATATATAAGCCGGCATGGGACTCCCGAGATTCTGTTGAACTCACACTTAAACTACCCCACACCCCTTGGTCTACATCAAACGCTAACCATAACCTTAAATACTAATCGATCCGTGACAAGTCTGCGCGAGAATTGGAGGCAGGACCTCCATCAAGCACGTCCCGACTAATACCTAAAATAAATGGCAGTGTCGGATGCCTTATCTGTGACACCCGTGCAAGCGCTTCCATAAGTGTCCCATACCACTTATAGTCACACGTACACGCATTCCACAGACGTCGACAATGCAATAGAATAATAGGGTCACTGATTGTGTACAAGTACGTATCACTTTCACTTAATCACGGATACACGAACACTGACGTACTTGCCACAATCATCACTAAAATCTAACACTGGGTAAATGCACGATATCACTAGTTTATCACTACCATGATATGGGTATGATATGATGCGTGAACAGTATATAAGCATGATTAAGATGTTATGAAACAGTAATTTATCACTTGCACGATTTATCATGGAACGTACGTGTATAGTTTAGTGAAACGATAAACAGGTGATAATTAGTATGTTCAGTTAGCTATCCATCTAATTTGGTTTCAAGCCAAACGGGTTCCAGGATCATTAGTTATAACCATTTCATTTTAAGCGCTCGCGGCTGGAAATCCGGTTTCCGAATCAGAAGTCCGTTTCGCAACGCATTTTAATCCCAGTTGGGATCAGATTTTAGCGACGCTACAGTTGGATGAATTCTAGGGTTTTCAGTAAGGTTTTCAATGTAATAGACGGATCTTCAATCGCATCTGTACGTCAGGAGATACACAATGTTTAACCCTAACATGTCGATTCTGATTCTGCTGAGACTGTTATGCGTCCCGATCTTTTAAATTATAGAATAAATATCAAATGGTAACGAAACAGAGTGAAATCAATTTTATTGTCTATCTAACAGATTTATCTATAATAAACAGCGGAGTTCCGCAACCTACGAGTTAAGAAAATCCTGTGGTACCCAATACGGAACAGCAAGCAACGACTGGAGTCGCTCTGGACTGCAGTCCAGAGTCGCACTCCGATCCAAATATCATCATGGTTTGAGTACAGGAATAACTGGAAACTGGTATAGGGTTAAAGTTCGTCGAGTTGGATTCGATTTGAGCCCTCGAATGCACCATTCTAATATGTATACAATTTATGGTAAATTTAACGATTTTCATGTACAATAAAATTTCAGTTTTACGATTAAACTTGGGGGTAGTCGTCTTAATCTTAAATGGTCATAATTTCCAGCGAAACTTGCACAAAGTATTCGTCACAGCAAGGGCCAAAGTAATTAATCCAGTTCCGCCAATTTAGGAAAATATTTCCTTTGGGAACACGCGTCGAGCAGGTTATGGCACATAATTATTTTAAACTGTAACCTTTAATCTATATACTTAGCAATAGTAACCTAGGTAAAATAGCATGTAAGCAAGTAATGAACTTGCCTGGAGGCGCACGGCAGCGAGATACAGTACGGGCGCGCGACGAACTAGCACCGCGACGGTAACGGCTCCGGGTGAGCTCGGGTCTGCTCTCGGCCAGTGGGGGCCCGGGGCGTCGTCGGGGTGTCTGTGGTGGTCGCAGCTCTTGATGGTGGGGCTGCTTGTGTGGTGGTGGCCGGAGAAGTAAATGTTAGACAGAGAGAATGAGAGAGAAAGTATGCTGAGAAAGAGAGAGAGTGTTAGTGAGAGAGGGGAAACAGAGAGAGGAAGAGTGTGGGCAGAGAGGGAGTGTGAGGGAGTAATCAGAGAGAGAGAGAGTAATGAGAGAGGGTGAGAGAGAGAGCTGAGAGAGAGACAGTGAGAGTGAGCACAGAGGGAGAGTGAGAGAGATCCGAGAGAAAGAGAGAGAAACAGAGAGCGAGAAACTGAAGGAGGAGAAGGAGGGTGATCGAGAGAGAGATCGAGAGATTGATGCAGGGAGATTGATGGAAAGATATCAGTGAGTGAGGGAGAGATATCAGAAAGTGAGAGGGTGATGAGATTAGAGAGAGAGAGAAGCAGGGGAGAGGGTGATGGGTTGCAGAGGAGGGGTTTGGTGACGAGGTGACGAGGTGGAGTAGTAGAGGAGGTCCCGATGGCGACGGCTGAACGGCGGTGAGGAGAGAGTCGGCTCGGTGTATGTGGGTTGTTGGTGGTGACGAGGTAGAGGCGAAGGTGTGGGTTCGAGAAAGAGAGGACGGGAGTGGAGAGAGTGAGGGGAGAAGACGTGAGGGAGAGAGGAAAGGAGACGGGGCGAGTGTCGAGGATAACGCTCGCGAGCGTGGCAATCGTCGCAGGCGTGAGCGCGGGCGTGGGCGACGGAGGGGGAACGGGCGCGCGAGAATGGCGGAGAGAGCCGTTGGGGATTTAAAGAAGATGAACAGTTGTAGGGGTCGGGTCGGGTTGAAGGCGAAGCGGGCGCGGGTTGAAGTGGGGACGCGGGCTGCAGGGAGTGGGCCGGGCCAAAGAATCAAATGAAAGAATTGTGAGGGAAAGGAGAGTGAGGGCCGGGCCGAGAATTAATTAGAAAAATATAAAGGAAATTGAAGAGGAGAGAGTGGTGGGTTGAGTGGATCAGTGGGCTTAAAATAAAATAAAGAATTTAAAAGAATGGGAGAGGGAATGAGGGCCGAGGATTAAAAGGAATTTGGTGGGAAAAATGTGGAAGTGGGCTGAAGAATAAATTTAAAAGGATTATAAGAAGAGAAACGGGCCGGAAGGATTTAAATAGAAAAAGAAAATTAATTGGAAAATAGGAGCGGGCCTGAGGCGAGTTTGGGCTAGGGAAATTAAGGAAAATTAGATGAAAATAAATGAGATAATATAGGGTTTGGGTTTTAAGAATAATAGGGAACCTTATCTCTAATAAGTGAGGAAAGGCTCACTAAAGAAATGGGCTGAGTTCAGATAAACAATTAAAAAGAATAAGGAGAGAGCAGGCTGGGGTTTAACGGTTTTGGGTTTGAGAAAGGGGAGGGGATAAACTAAAATAGGTTGGGAAATTTTAAAATAATCAATAATAATAAATACAAATTATAGGTGAAAAGAAATACCAACCTAGGCGTACAAAAAGGGGCTGGGTATTACACCAATTAAAAAGGCCTAACAGGCCAAATGCAATGCATTATTTTAAAGAAGGGCAGAGCCCAAACAAAGGTCTGTCAAGATAAAAACAGATGCTGTGCATCATTTATAAAGGGACAGAGCCCAAATCAGAAGGGCCTAGCAGGCCAAAATAAAATGCAGTGCATTATTAAATATGGGCAAAGCCCTAGCACAGGCCTAATAGGCCAAAAATAAAAACGTTGAATATTCTCAACTGTAGTTAGCCCAATCATGGCCGTAAGTCCTCAAATTAAATTGACTGAGCATGGCTACTCTCTTAAATCAATTTGCATCTGGTTCAAGGGTACACTTCCAAACTCCTCTGACACCTATCGTTGTAATCCTTCAACGACGTCAGAGAGGTGACGGGTCCCGACGGCCACAAATAAAATGGACCACCATGTCCCTAAACTGGTATTGGACCACCATGTCCTTAAACTGGCAATGGTCCACTATGTCCATAAACTGGAACAATAGAGCCCCCAAATGCTCTTTTGTCGGATCTAAACGATCTCGTTTAAGTTGATCTTAGCCTCAAATATGGCTAACGTATCCTTAAACCTTCAAACAGACTTTAGTCCTAGGGTACATCTCTGAACTCCTCAGACACCTGTCGTTGTAATCCTTCAACGTCATCAGAGAGGTGATAGGTCCCGACGGCCATACATGCAATGGACCACTATGTCCCTAAACTCGAACAATAGAGCCTCCAAATGCTCTTTTGTCGGATCTAAATGATCCCGTTAAGTTGATCTTAGTCTCAAATTGGACTAACGTATCCTTAACGAACGTTTAAGTTGATCTTAGCCTCAAACATGGCTAACGTATCCTTAAACTAAAACCCCAAACCCAAAATTAAGTAAATACGGATTTGGACTAATCCACGTCCTACAGGCGACGGCATAACTTAGTCTCCGTATACAATTCACAGGCAATCACAAACAAAACAAACACCCATGACACAAAGTGAAATTCTGGAGAAGGAGAAAGTTGTTACCGCGATGCGGTAGCGTAATTAACTGCAGGGGCTTGCGCCTGCAGGGAAGAGCGTCCCCACAATCAAAAACCCCTCAAGTGAGGGGGAATCTGACGAAGTCTGCTACACCGGTCGCATCCGTCTAAACCTCCGATACACGGTGCCATAAATCAACTTGGCATCTTCGGAGAGGTGGACGGATAAAAACCAATTAGCATCTGCCCCCGAATCTCAGGCAAGACGTCCATGTCTTGGCCGCCGTTCGGAGGGGAACAGTCCTCCATAAGTTCCATTGGCAAACATAGGGGTAAAAAATGTACGTCCACAATCGAAATGGGCACGGATGAAAACCCGAAAGGGCGCCGTATGTAAAAACAGCAGGGCTACCGGCGACCTTGTGAAAACCTGAAAGGGTGCAATCTCGTTGTAAAAAAAACGGTACGTCCACAAGCGAAATGGGCACGGATGAAAAACCGAAAGGGCGCCGTGAGTAAAAACAGCAGGGCTGCCGGCGAGCTTGTGAAAACCCGAAAGGGCGCAATCTCGTAAAATTTTCACTTACGAGATCCTCTCGACTCGTAAGGAGAACTCCCCCTGTGAGACCCTCATGGCTCATAGGATTCAAAGTCTTAAGTTACAGAGATCCAAACCTGTTCTTAAGCTATCATACTCCCTAGGTTGCCCTACAGACGGTACAATGCTGGTCTTTGTATACAATTTATGGGCACAAATAAATATTTCCCCCACCAAGTTCCACCAATCACGAGAAATGTCCTCATATGGTGAACGACACTTATAAGTCCTCTCGAATTATAAGGAGAAAATATTCTTATATGATCCTTACGACTTATAAGAGAAAACACCACTTAGAAGTCCCCACGACTTCTAAGGAGAACATACACCTACGAGATCCTCACGACTCGTAGGGAGAAATACCTTTATGAGACCTTTACGGATCATAAAGCCAAAAATCCTGAATCGACAGGACCTTAACCCTTTTTGCTAAGCCACCTTTGTTCAAATCAGCAAAGGCAAATGATGATTCGCTCCTAGCAACATCCCGGAGGTAGCGATGCTAATGCCTAAATTGGTATCAGATTTTTAAGTCCTTTCACGGCAAATGATGATTCGCTCCTGAAAATATTCCAGTTGCAGCGGTGCTGATGCAAAGATTAGGATCAGATCTCAAGTTTCATACTCGCAACAAAAATCAGCGAGTAAAAAGATGCATATGAAATAGCCGAAATGATAGGGCAACTCGCAATAAAAATCAGCGAGCAAAATATATGCATATAAGAACAGCCGAAATATTTGGGCAGCTCGCAATAAAAAGCAACGAGTAAAAAGAAAAGAATAGCCGAAATGATTGGGCACCGCGATAAAAAAGAGAGCCGAAATGATTGGGCAATCGCGACTTTCGCGATATAAAAAGCTGAAATAATAGAGCATCGCGGGAAGAAATAAAAAAAATTAAATTTTTGCCCTGCGGGTGAGTCCACATCAACCCTGTATGCAATCCATGGGCATAAACGAAAAGGGAACCACATTTCCCCCACCAGGCTCTGTCAAATGGAGAGTCAAATCTCGAAGGTTCACAGACAGCATAGAGATCAACAACGACATTTCTTCTCACTACAACAGGATGCAGATGCGATGTCAACAAAACGGAGCCATGGCAAAGTCCCTAGTTCCAAATCTCGACAGTTCACAGACAGCCTAGAGATCAACAACGGCGTTTCTTCTCACTCCAACAGGATGCAAACGCTGTGTCAACAAAACGGAGCCATGTCAAATTCCCTAGTTCCAAATCTCTACGGTTCACGGACAGCCTAGAGATCAACAATGGCGTTTCTTCTCACTCCAACAGGATGCAAACGTGACGTCAACAAAACGGAGCCATGGCAAAGTCCCTAGTTCCAAATCTCGACGGTTCACAGACAGCCTAGAGATCAACAACGGCTTTTCTTCTCATTCCAACTGGATGCAGACGCGACGTCAAAAAAACGGAGCCATGGCAAACTCCCTAGTTCCAAATCTCGACGGTTCACAGACAGCCTAGAGATCAACAACGGCGTTTCTTCTCACACCAGCAGGTTGCAGATGCAACGTCAACAACAGACCCCCAGGGTCAAAACAACGGAGCCATGCCATGGAAAAGTCCCTAGTTCCAAGCCTCGACGGTTCACAGACAACCTAGAGACAATCTCTACATTCGTCTTGTTACAGTAGACGCAATACCAGCAAACGAAGCAAAGGAAAATCCCTAGCTTCAGGGTCTTGACGGCAACTCAAATAAAACCTGAAAGACTATTGGAGATCATCCCACACCAGCGCGGAGTGGTTGTGACTCATCGGGGCTCCCAAATTGAGCCTAATCTCAAGTAAAAAGCGGCATGGAAAATCCCCAACGCTTGCTCTTCCGACGGTAATATGACCCGGGAGATTACTTGAAGACGTCTTTTCCAGCCCCTGAAGGGATCAAAGACACGACAGTCACGGCGCTACTCGAACAACAAGATTGCATATCGGGGAATGCATCAGCCAACGCGACGGTACGATGGACAAAAAAAACCCTAGTACCACAAAACCTAACGGACTTCTGTCGTAAAGAGCAGGGGTCATAACGTTAAGATATTCTTGTGAGAACTTCTTGACTCGTCTCGACTCGTAGGAAAAATAATGTTCCTGCGAGAACTTCTTGACTCATCTTGACTCGTAGGGAAAAACATCTTCATGAAACCCTCACGGCTCATGAAGGTGAAAAGCCTTAGGCAACGGGGATATGAACCCGTTTCCTAAGCATTGTGGCCCTACAAGCAGGTCCAAACTGGCTCTTGTATACTATCCACGGGCCATATTCTCCAAAGTCGAATATCGACAAGGAGGAAAAAAAACACTTACGAGTCCTCTCGACTTGTAAGGGGGAAAATTCTCTTGTGAGATCCTTACGACTCTCAAGAGAAAACGCACTTAGGAGATCCTCACGACTTCTAAAAAGAAAATACACCTGCGGGATCCTCTCGACTCGTAGGGAGAAAAGTCTTTATGAGACCCTCACGACTCATAAAATTGAAAAGTCTTAGGCGGCAGATCCAAACCTGTTTTCTAAGCCATCGCTGCCCTACAAGAAGGACCAAACTGACACTTGTATACTATCCACGGGCCACATTCTCTAATGAAATGAAGAAACTACTTACGGGTCCTCACGATTCGTAAGGAAAAAATACCCGAGTGAGATCCTTACGACTCACGAAGGCGATGAACACTTAGAAATCCTCACGGCTTCTAGGGAGAATATGCACCTATGAAATCCTCTCGACTTGCAGGGAGAAAAACCTTCTTGAGACCCTTACAGCTCAGGTAGATGAAAAAGCCTTAGGCTACAAAGATCGTGAACTTGTCTCCAAAGCCCAATTCTATGACCATGAATAACTTTGCACTACTTCACCCAGGTACATACTTACGTGGGTAAAGTAGTGGGGATCATTTGTTCCCGCCAAATTTTTTGGTTAAAAGCTACTTGTTCCCTTATAAAAAAGGGGGGAGTCCTCAAAATTTGGCCTCACGTATTAAACACGTGGGCGCTCATATACAAAGCATATGAGCGCTGAAAATAAACAGCTAAGGGCCAAACATGCCTCACGTGTTAAACACGTGAGCACTCATATGCAAAGCATATGAGCGCTTGTAACATTTCAGGAAAATAAAATATTGTTTTGGGAATTTTTATAATTAAATAATAAATATTAAGAATATTTTAATAATGCGGTATAATTAAATACCGATAAATTGGAAAATATTGGAAAATTAAATTAAATGGTGATTTTAGAGGGATTTATGTGATTTAGGCAAATTATAAATTTTTATAATTAATTATATACAAGTTTATTTCTAAACTTAATTAGTGTTCGCTAATCACACATTAATTGTGTTTTGTGCATGTGACATGCACCATATCATATTTGCTAGAATTGGTTGCATTTATTTTACCACGTCTTTCTCTTTTATTTGTAGCATGGCTTTATTTTCATTTTTGGTTTACAAAAGAAAAGAAAATGGAAAGATTAAAATAAAGAGTATGGGCGAGAGAGAGAGAGAGAGAGAGGAAGAGAGAGAGAGAGAGAAGTAAGGGGTCATTTGACCAAGTCCCCATTGTTTTCCCCCTCAATTTTCTTCATCATTTTCCTCTCCTCTTTCACCATGGCTGCCCTCCATCTCCTCCCTCCTCTACCTCCTCACAACACACCCAAAAACTCATCAAAACATCATCCCCCTTTCACTAAAAATATGCACAAGCTCATCACAAGCACTTTGGACCAAAAAAGTTTGGATTTTGGAGACTTGGGGCAACTCAAGAATTTTCTGGAGTTGCCAAATGAGATAATTCTTACACCATTAGTGTAATATTTCATTCATTTTAGCTTCCATGCATGTTTAGAAGTGTTTTAGTGATGTTTAGGGAACTTTGAAAGTTCCAAGAAGAGGTTAGGGGTTTTTATGAATTGTGAAGTATAAATTGAGGTTAGTGGAGGCCATGCAACCCATGTGGTGATTGTATATTGGGATAAACCAGAGACTAGAACCCCATTTAGCAAACTTAGAAACCCCGATATCGCATTTTGTAGTCTTTGGTGATGGTATATTGACATCTGCTATGACCCGGGGCACCTGAAAATTTTATAGCAAACACAGTGAGTCGTGCAGGCAACCTAGATGATAATCCCAAGACCCGAGACCCAACCCTACTCCCTTGGCCGCAATATTAATCTTTCTAGCCGCAAATTGCAGCCAGGGTTGGAGTGACTGCATCCGTGTTTGTTCAATGGCTTTATCTCCAGTAAAATAGACCCTCCTTATATGCAAAATTAGCTAATTTCATCTATGGTAAAATCTGGAAGTGTTTTGCGTCATTTCCGATTTCGTTTTGCGAATTCTGTAACTTAAACTTGGGCATTTTTGATGTGGTCACGATCGATTGGCGTTTGTACACCGATGTCGAGGGGTATTGGTTCTTCTTGCGTGCGTAGACCATATGTTTTAACCTATGTGCGATTCGTGTGCCGTTTTGGTTTTTGAATTGGATTTTAATACGACACGATATGTTATGATATGTAGGTATCTCCGCGTGAACTTCGGGACAACAAGAGTGAGCGTGGCGACATCGACTTCGGTAAGGAAGGATCAAGGTGAGTAGATATATATTTACGGAGGAAGTCGGGTAGATGGCGTATAGCACCCCCGCAGTTCGTAGTGTAGCCTATGATATATTATATTTTATATATGAAAATGTATTACATGAAACATGGATAGTTAGCAAGTAAGATCTTAGGAGATCATGGATTAAAGTTTAGTATAATTGGTTGATAGTGTCGTTAGTTAGTTGTATTCGCGAACTCTAGAATAAAGTTTACACTCACGCGCACACACACGCATACCTTTGTTTTACTTGTGCGTATATGGGGATATATACATATATATATACATATAGGTATGTGAATATGTATATATATATATATGTATATATATATATATATATGTATACATATACTTAGATGATGAGGATAGTATATGATACTTGGAGATGAGTCGATGTGATTGGGCAGGATGCCGTGAGATCGGTGATGTGACTTAGTTCATATTATGAGATACGACATGATGTTATAGCGGGTCTTTAGGCAATGTGTTTTCATACACACGCATTTATATATGTTGACGGTATCAGAATGTACTAGACTGTAGATTAGTACCCCTAATTCAGGATATGATGATAAGGATACCGGATGAATAATGAGATAAATGTGATATTCGACCCGTACCCAGATTTGGGATGCCGTACGATGGATTTACCGTACAAGATATAATTATGATGATTGATCCGTGCTCTTGACTCAAGAATGTCATATTATATATTGTATCGTGCGTGATACTATTGAGGCGGGATCACCAACTATTATATATCTATATATATCGACTCAAACTTAGGTAGATTTCCTTACCCTTTCGATTAGTCCTGTAGTTTATCAGGTAGATGTTAGTTGGGCTTGGGTCATACTTATTTTCAAAACTGACGAGTCGTGTGTATTTTAAAGACAGGCCCTATTTTCTAAAAACCACGATTCGTGTTATTTCAGTAGTCCAAAACTGTATGACTCGTATATAGAAATGTATATTTTCTTTATTATTGCGGTTACCATTCATTCTTCGTTTATTCATTATTGTTATCATCGCATTGCATGATTTATGTGTACTTTAGTTATCATGAAACCCTGCTGTCAGGACACTAGCACCATTACCGATGATGCATATGCTCCACGTACACTTGCTTGCCGGTTCACATACATCATCATCGGTAATTTTCATGTTACGTACACATTAGAAAATACTAGTTCATTAGTATAAATTGTTAGCTGATAGTTTCAACATAGTACTAGTGCGCATGCCTGTATTTTCTAATGTGTACATATAGGTATGGCTAATTCAGATATTGCATTATTATTATGATGTTTCATGCATATTTATATATTTATTTGCCATGCGATATTATGGGCCAGTCCGGATTGCCGGAGCCCGGTATTCATTATTTATTTACATCGTGATTTGAGATTTCGGATTTTCATGAGATTTCTGAATTTGGAGAAACCGCAAAGATTTTATAAACTGATTATCATTTCTAAAAATAGAAAATGCAATTTTCTCATGATATGATATGAGATATGTCCACCATGAGTTTTCTTGGCTCTTGAGCGATATCATACACCCGATTCGAGGAGGAAGAGGAACCGTCTGTGGGTGCATGGTGGACCCGGTGCAGTATCCCGGGGCAAGATGGTCGCAGATGATGGCGTTGAGCCTGGCACGGGAGCACTACCGACCGGTTATTTGTGACGCGGCGGATATCCGGAGGATACCGACGTAGTCGTAAGATTTGATTATTTGGGCTAGTCCGGATAGCCGGAGCCCAGGGGCCAGTCCGGATAGCCGGAGCCTGAGATATTGAGATTTTGAGGTATTGAGATTTTATGATATGGGCCAGTCCGGATAGCCAGAGCCCGAGATATTTGATATTTGGATATATGTTTTGAGTCGATGCTTGACACGGATTTTATATTGATTTCATTGATGATACCTCGATTTATATATACAGAAATCTCACTAAATTACGAAAACAGTTTTCTCATGTAGATGTATTCTATTTTCATACATTCATACATCATATATATGATATGTTGCTACCTGAGGCACTGACACGAGCACTGGATATTAAACTTATGTGTAGATGTTTCAAGGTTATTTTATATTGAGGATATATTATCGTATGACATAGGATTGAGTCATGCATGTGATTTCTGCTCAGTGATGTTTTCTACCGACTAGTTGGCAACTCCTCCCCGTTGTGCCACAGTTTCTTGCAGGTTTTGCCGTACAGGTTTCCTTGGCGGCTTTGCTGGCACACTGCTTATTTCCGGGTGATTGCTTTGATAGGTGGGTTCACTCGCATCGTGACCACCATTGTACTTTATTATTTCAGTTGTATCTAGTAAACTCCATCAACCAGACTGTATTATTTTGATAACCTTAGAAGACCAGCTGTATATTCTTTCGACCTTAGAGTCGCGCTTGTATTATTATGGGTTTTCTTGATGTTATTGAGTTTCTTTTGAGTTTTGATCCTCACCCTTCGGTGTTGTATATTAGATTGCTTGCGTGGTTGTGACCGTCAATTGACGAAGAGATAGCTCCCGCTTGGGGATTCTTTTATTCATATTATTCATGTTTGTACCCGTTTGGGGCCAGTATTTACAAAGGAAACTCTGCCGAAATTTTCAGAAAAGACTTGAGGTTGTAAAATTGCATACTTCGGCTTATTTTTGTTAAAACATTTTCTTTAAAATGGTTTAGATTTCTGGGCTTTTGGCTTACTTGAATTAGACGGGGTCCTATAGACTTCATATGATTTAAGTGCCAGTCACGTGCCATTTCGGGTCGTGACAGCGCTGAACATAAATAACTAATGGCCAAACAGGCCTCACGTGCTAAACACGTGAGTGCCCATATGCAACGCATATAGGCACATCAATTAAAACAATTGCTAGGCTAAAACAGCCCCACGTGTTTAACACGTGAGTGCCTATATGCAACGCATATATGCACAGCAATTAAAATAATTGCCAAGCTAATAAGCCTCACGTGTCAAACACGTGAGGTGCCTTCAAGAATTAAGTGTTTAACACTTATATATAAACGGGGAATTGAACCCAATGAACAGCGCCAGCTTTAAGGTGCCTCACGTGCCACACGTGAGTGCCACAAGAATTCAGTGTTTAACACTGCTTTAGAATCTCACGTGGGAACACGTGAGTGCTGAACGTATACTAGTGCTTGACACTATGGGAAGTCAACTCCAGCCTCAAGTTGTCGAAGTCTTCTTGAAATTAAAACATCTTCGATCTCCAAATAGATCGAGCCCCCTTGCTCATGTCTTCCTAAATTGATCCAAGTCCCAAACATGACTAATGGTCTTCTGACGAATATTCATCCCACATCTCCCCTCAATCTGGCAATTGTTTCAAGGGTACATCTCTCCACACCTCTGATATATGTCGTTGTAATCCTTCAACATCTTCAGAGTGGTGGCGGGTCCCGACAACCAACAACTCCTTGGTACACTCCCAAACCGATGGGCACATCCCAATACGGTCTGTAACGTCCTTAAACTACAATGGACCGCAACGTCCTTAAACTAGCTATGGACCGAAACGTCCTTAAACTAACAACGGACCGAAATGTCCTTAAACTAAAGCAACAGAGCCCAAATGCTCTTTTGTTGGGTCTGAATGGTCCCAAAATTCTGTTGAATAGATCTTAGTCTCAAATTAGACTAACGTATCCTCAACAAATATTAAAGTTGGTTTTAATCTCAAACGAGATTAACGATCCTTAAATTAACCCAAACCCAAATCTAAGAATATATGGATTTTGATTAATCCACGCCCTACGAGCGATAACATAAATTAGTCTCCGTATACAATCCAAGGGCAACCAAAATAAAACAAACACACAGGACACGAAGTGAACTTCTGGAGCAGGAGAAAGTGGTTATCACGGTGCAATAACGTAATTAACTGCAGAGGCTTACGCCTGCAGGGAAGAGCGTCCCCACAATCAAAACCCCCTTACAAACGAGGGGGAATCTGACGAAGTCTGCTACAACGGCCGCATCCGTCCAAACTTACGATATACGGTGCCATAAATCAACTTGGCATCTTCGGAGAGGTGGACGGATAAACCTGTAATACCCAGCTTCGATTATACGGTGCCATAAACCAATATTTGTATTTTGTTCCCCACAAAAGTTATTTAGTTTATTATTATTGTTTCTAGAATTCTAAAACCCTTTTCATTTTCTACCTGGTAGTCTTCCCAAAGAAAAATAAAACCTAATCACACTTTCATTTTCCCTTCACTACTTTTCCCTAAGCTAGACCAGAATCCGGTTACCTATTTCTTTTATAGTTCCCTTTTCCTCAAACCCAACACAAATTTATTTAGAATCAGCAAATAATTTTCCCCAGCTCATATACTATTTTCCAAGCCCATTCTTTTAGAACTTAATCTATTTTATTAAAACCCAAACCTACTACATTTTTCCCAACTAATTCCCTCAGCCCAACCCCATTTTCTTTTAATAGAACCCAAGCCCACCCTTTTAAATAAATTCATTTCCTATTTAATTTTTCCAGCCCAGCCTCTCTTTTCAGCCCCCGGCCCGCTTCTTTTCTTTCCCCAATTAATTTCTTTTCTCCTGCGGCCCAAACTCCTTCAGCCCGGCCCATTCACTTCTGCCCGCACCCGCTTCCCCAAACCCGACCCGCACCCAACACCTCCTTCTTCCCCAACGGCTACCACCACTTTTCCCGCTCCCTGCTCCCCGCAGTCCGCTTCCTCCGCCTATACTCGCGCCCACGTCGCAGCACCATTACCCCACGACGCGCGCCTCTCTCTCCCCTCTCATAATTCCTTTCTCTCCCCCACGTCTCCTCCCCTTCTCTCTTCTTTCCACTCCCGTTCTCCCTCTCTCGAGCCCACGCCCACGTCTCCTCCGTCGCCATCACCCCACTCCGCCGGCCATATCGTTGGACCCTCGTCACCGCCCTCATCTCCTCACCACCCTCCCTCACTCTTCCCTGCCACCATCACCCAATACCCCAAAACCCACAGCCAAGCTCGAAATCCCCTGCACCCGAGCTCAACCACCCCTACCCCGACGCCGGTGAGCTTCTCGTCTCGTCGTCGACACACCTGCATTCCGTCGACTCCCCGCATCATCGTCGCCATCATCTCACTCCCAATCCCTCTGGCTCTCTCTTCCTCTCTCTCAACCTCTCAATTTCTCAGTTCTCTCTCTCTCTCTCTCTCTCTCTGTGTGTGTTCTCACACTCTCTCTCTTTCTGATCTCTCTCTCTCTCTCTCTCTGATCTCTCTGGCTCTCTCTCTTCCTCACCCTCTCTCTGTTCTCTCTCTCTTTCTCACTCCCTGCTCTCTCTGTTTCTCTCTCTCCCTGCACACTCTCTCTCTCTAAATCTCACTCTCCCCCTCTCCGCAACGTCTCTCTACAACTCCATAACCAACCATCGACGGAGCCATAACATCGCCGAGCTCGCAGCCGTCTCGGTTACAAGTCGTTGTACTAGTCGTTGTTGTGTCGCACATGTGTCGTTCCCGCTGCAGTGTGCCCCGAGACGTTTCCAGGCAAGTTCTCTACTTGCTACATGCTAAGTTATGCTTGTTACAAACTAAAATCGTATAGATTCTGTAGTTATTTCTGAATAAATTATACTGCGTACCTGTTCGATACATGATCCCAATGAAAATACTTGTCTATTTTGATGGAATTAGATTGTCTGTCTTGGCCCGTGTAGTGATGAATATCTTGTACAAATTTCGTTGGAAAATATGACCATTAATGACTAAAACGACAACCCCCAAGTTTACCTGTAAAACTGGAAATTTCTTGTACCTAAAAACCGTTAAAATCACCATAAATTATATGCATACTGGAATGATGGGTTCGAGGGCTTAAATCGAACCCGACTCGACGAACTATAACCTTATGCAAGTTTCAAATTGTTTCTGTACCCAAACTGTGTCAATATTTGGATTGGAGTGCAACTCTGGACTGCAGTCCAGAGCGACTCCAGTTGTTGTTTACTGTCCCGTAATGGGTACCACCCTGTTTCCTTAACTCGTAGGTTGCAGAACTCCACTGTTTATTAAAGATGAATCTGTTATCTAGATAATACAAGTGGTTTCATCCTGTTTCGTCATCATTTTCTATTTAACCTGTAATTTAAAAGATCGGGACGCATAACAGTCCCAACAGAATCAGAATTGACATACTAGTATTAAATAGTGTATATCTCCTGACGTACAGATGTGATTGAAGATTCATCTATTGCATTGAAAACCTTACTAAAAACCCTAGATTTCATCCAACTGTAGCGTCACTAAAATCTGATCCCAACTGGGATTAAAATGCGTTGCGAAACGGACTTCTGATTCTGAAACCGGATTTCCAGCCGTGAACGCTTAAAAGGAAATGGCCTTAACTAATGATCCTGGAACCCGATCGGCGTGAAACCAAATTCGCTGGATAGATAACTGAACATACTATTTATTCCCCATTTATCGTTTAGCTAAACTATACACATTTGATTTATGATAAATATTGCAAGTGGCAGATTACTGATTCATGACATCCTAACTATGCTTTACATACTGTTTACGCATCATATCATACATATGTCACTGCATTGATAACTTAGTGATAATCCGCATTACCCAGTGTTAGGTATTAGTGATGATTGTGGCAAGTACGTTAGTGTTCGTGTATACGTGAATAAGTGAAAGTGACACGTACTTATACACAATCAGTGAACCTTATTATTCTATTGCATTGTCGACGTCCGTGGGACGCTTGTACGTGTGACTATAAGTGGTATGGGACACTTATGGAAACTCTTGCATGGGTGTCACAGATAAGGCACCAGACACTGCTATTTATCTTAGATATTAGTCGGGACGTGCTTGATGGAGGTCCTGCCTCCAGTTCTCGTGCTGACTTGTCACAGACCGATTAGTATTTGAGATTATGGTTAGCGTTTGATGTAGCCCACGGGGTGTGGGGTAGTTTGAGTGTGAGTTCAACAGAATCTCGGGAGTCCCATGCCGGCTTATATATATGGAGATATATGGAGATTTACAGGGTATATGATTATTACCGTGAGTTACATGTTGGGCCCGTGGTCCCTTGCCCTTGGGTTCTACCCTTGGGTGGAGGACACTCGCGAGTGGTTGACTCTCACACTTGGACTGACGATAGACTTAGTGACCTGTGCAGTGAGACTTAGAGACTGATAGGGATGATAGCATCGATATACATATTGTGTTGACATACTTGGCATATCATTTTACTATTTTACTGTTCCACTGCATTAATTACTGCATGTTCATACCTATACCGTCATTGATTTACTGTCATATATATTTATTATCACTGTTAAAGTTATCACATGGATTTATATATTATTTTGCTATTGTGTCGCTCTGACGACCTGAGTATGCATGCTCAGTGTGAGGAGTGGACTTAGCCGGGACCAGGACCAGACGTACGTCACGGACATCTTGATTTGCCATCCAGGGTTATACCCTTTTGTTTCCCATCTGGTTAGTTCTTTATATTGTTTTGTTTCAGTTACTGCATTTCTCATTACCTGCGCATTATTTACTGATTACCACGTAAAGCTAGAAGCCGAAATGTGACTACGGCAGGATATTTCCTTGACCGTAGGAGCATGGCTGGCCTTGTCTACCTCTCGTATTCCGTATCTTGGGAAGTGGGGCGTGACAAAACCCAAATAGCATCTGCCCCCAAATTCAGGCAAGACGATCCATCCCGGATCCGTCTCCGTTTTCGGCGGTGAACAGTAACCGCTAGGGAACTCGATCAGGTTATACTGTACGGGGTACTGCCTCCCACTGCTGCCAACGTCTTTCTGAGCCTCAGGTTCGGCCACCAATGTTTTAACTTTGTTGGTGAATAAATCCAGTATCCGATGTTGCGTCAGCGGAATGGCACCTTCCGGGGCCAAGGCTTCCCTAAAAGCAGAATACGGTTGGCTTTCGTGTAGCTCGCCCATATTCGGACCTGAAGGGACATGCATCAGTCGTTTTGGGTCGTTATCGTCCGGCTCATGAGAAGAGACTTGCTCTTGATTAGAGGGCACCCGAGCAACTTGGGCCGTGAGCTGCATCACGACATTCGTCAAGTCATCTATTTTGGAGTATAGCTTGGCCATTTCCTTATCTTTGCTTCGAAGTTGTTTTCGGAGCTCTTAAAGGAGCTCCTGTTCTGCAGTCCGGGGGCGGAAAGTCAGCTCTTCTTCATTGTCTAAGCTTGATTCCACATGGACTGAGGGGTCTTTCTGCCTGTCGGTCTCATTGAGAGGGTTTTCATCATCCTGCGGAAGAGGATGATCTTGGGAAGGGGCAGCCACATTCAAGTCAGATTGGGCTTGGGATGTGGTGGCCCCATCCTTAGTTTTACTGCGAAGGTTGTCACTAGGGTGCGTACCAGCCATGTAAACCGTGTGGATAACATAGCATGCCACTTTTTTACTTCCGGCGGCTGGTTTTGCGGACCGCTGTCGTGGCCCTTCCATTTCAGGAAAGTATAATCGACTGAAGACGGTCGGCCTGACAGGGTTATCGAGTGGCAATCGCGCTTCTCTTCGGGCCTTGCCTCGCTGCTTTCGTGCTGCACGGAGTGCCTGGTAAACGCTTGAAGAGACGGTGTCAGGTTTTTTACATTAGGGTTTGGACACGTCCCTTCGCAACACTGTACGAATTGTCGTCTTTTTTATCTTCGCAATCGTAGAATTTCTCTTGATCCATTTCAGAGGTTCAAAAGAGTTGCGGAATTTTACGGCCGAAACGGTCGTGTTCGTGGGATAACTTGGCTTTTAGAACTTCACAAAATTTAGCTTGACCGGAGTCCGCGCCCTTTTGTTGGCTCTATACCTGAGACATTTCTGCCTTAGCTTTTCTGTTTTGAATACCTAGCGGGCTTCTGCTCTTTGGGAAGCCGCCTTGGGTCGGTCAGTAGAGAGTCTTGAAAAGACATCCGGTTGCGCACTCATCGAAGACATCGCATGAGCTTGCCCGTGAGGTTTGGCAACTTTTTTCGTTCTGACGGCTTTGCCCCCGGCTGGGGCCACAGAAAGCCGTTCAAACACCGACCTGAGCTTAGGCTGTGGTGCCTGAGGGCCACATCTCAGCTCCTCAGGCCCCGGTATCAAATAAGCCAGCCTCGAAGGGCAGGAGGCCGAATGTGGTGATCGCGTTAACCGGCACGAACAGAATAGAACCGAATGGTAGCAGTGGCTCCTCCCACTATCTCCCGAGACTGGCCGAGAAGATCGTCCTGACGTCCATCTTCATTGTGTAGAAGATAAGAGCTGTGTTGAGAGCTGAGCTTGTCCTCGGAGACATCTTTATTGCGTCCGAAAATTGAGATCGAAAATTGTTAATCTGCGCAAAGGAATAGAATTTCAGTACAAATAATCAATATATATTAATTGAGCTCGCATGAATACTTGACCTGAAATATGGGAGGAGAGAGAGGGTCCCACCGGGCATGCCAGAATCTGTAGAGTGTTTTTCGTCACCCTATTGAGATAGGAATACGCGCTTATCAGGCGTGTACAGATTCCCCTTGCCCAGGGTAAGCTGGGGTTTATTGATTGTAGGGATCCGAATCTCCGGCAGTCGTGGACTAAACTGCCGTTAATTACTCCTCGCTCCTAGAGCGAAGAAATTTCCGATTGACGGGTCAAACTAGTCATGCGAACTCGATGTGAAGTGTCGGTGTTTGAAAGCAATGCAGAAGAGCGTGTTTATTTCATTTAATTTTTTTATCCTATTTGTGACAAGAGATTTTTTTATTCAAAGAAACACATTTTTAAAAAATAGTTTTATTTTATTTATTATCTTTATTTTTAATTTATTTTATTTACTAAAAGAAGGAGGAAACCCCCTCCCGCTCACGTGAGAAGGAGGAGGGGCTGGGAGCCTTCCCCCTCACGTGAAGGGAAACGGGGAACTCCTACTTAGTAGGAGCCTCCCCCTCACATGAGAGGGAGCAATGGGAGCCCCTGCTCACATGAGTGGGAGGAAAGCTCCCACTAAGTACTAAGTGGGAGCTTCCCTCCACCTCACGTGAAGGAGCAGGGGGCTCCCACTAAGTGGGAGCCTCCCTCTCATATCGGGAAGGGAACCCCCTCAGTGGGGAAGCAGAGGGTGTCCGCGGGGCACGTGCATGGCCTGTGCCCGCGGGGCACGGGCTCAGACCATAAAGAGGGCTAAGCCTTAGGATATGGAGTTAAACTCCAAAAAAAATTTGTTTTGGGGTTAAACTCCTAAAAAAGACCTTACTATGGAGTCAAACTCCAAAAGTTTTTAAACGGAGTTGAACTCTCAAGAGAATTTTTATTCTGGAGTTAAAACATCCCAAAAGATTTTAAATGGGGTTAAACTTCCAAAACAATTTTTATTACGGTGTTAAACTCCAAAAGATTTTAAATGGGGTTATATTCCCAAAAGAATTTTTATTACGGAATTAAACTCCCAAAGATTTTATTTGGAGTTAAACTCCCAAAAAAAATTATTATGGGATTAAACTCCAAAAGATTTTATTTGGAGTTAAACTTCCAAAAAAAAATCATTGTGGAGTTAAACTCCAAAAGATTTTAATTGGAATTGAACTTCCAAAAGAATTTTTTTATTGTGGAGTTAAACTCCCAAAACAATTTTATTTGGAGTTAAACTCCCAAAAGTTTTTATATGAGATTTTACTTCCAAAACGATTTTATTTGGAGTTAAACTCCCAAAAGTTTTTATATAGGGTTAAACTCCCAAGATAATTTTATTTGGAGTTAAACTTCCAAAAGTTTTTATATGGAATTAAACTCACAAAACAATTTTTTTTTAAAAGGAAGCTCCCAGCGAGTGAGAACTTTCATCCCCTCACGTGATAGGAAACAAGAGGCTCCCACGGAGCCCCCCCCCCCCTGATGGGGAGAAAGGGGCTCCCACTTTGTGGGAGCCTTCCCTTCATGTGATAGGGAGTAGGGAGCTCCCACTTAGTGGGAGCTTCCCTCCCCTTCACATGAGGAAGGGAGCCCCCACTCACGTGAGAGGAGGGGAATGGAAGGTGCCCACGGGTTTGGAGTTAAACTCCAAAAAATTCGCTTTTTCTTATTATTATTATGAAGTGAAACTCCAAAAAAATTTAAAATATGGAGTAGATCCCCTAAAAATTTTATATGGAGTTGAACTCCCAATACAATTTTATTTGGAGTTAAACTCTCAAATGCTTTTATATGGAGTTAAACTCCTAAAACAATTTTATTTGGAGTTAAACTAATAAAAGGTTTTATTTTGGAGTTAAACTCCTAAAAAGTATTTTATTTGAAAAGAAGAGCAAAACGGAGTTTCTTGAAATTTCAAGATTTATGTCTTGGATGATAAGAATATGCCTTTTTTTTTCTCTGAGGCTTGGATCCGTCCAAAGGTGAGAGTTTTATTTTTATTTTTAGGGATGCGCCTTCTTCTTTCTTCTTTTTTTTTCGGATGTTGGAGAAGAGTGGTGGGATTTAAAATATCTCCTTTTAAGTATTTAACAGGTATTTGGGCTCCCTTTCAATGGTTTTATGGTGGAAAACTATTTCATTTTGAGAAAACAAAAGTTAAACTCTTGATTTAATTCAAAAAAAAGAAAATAAGAAGAGGCTTTGAACCTTGAAGAAGGAGACACAAAATCCTAGGTTGATATGGGAAGAATCTCTTTCTTTTTGTCATCATTCATCATGATACCTTATATACGCTTTACATTTTATATTTGGCCCCTTGGGCTTTTCAAAATGGCACATGTGTCTTCCCATGCCATGTGCTTTCTTTCTTTTACATATAATCCATTGGCTTTTACATAATTTGGTTTTGTTGTCCAATTTATTACATTTATTTATAGGAATTACATTAAGCTTATTTATACTTTAACAATTATTCATTTGCCATGGGGGACGGCCTCTTCATACTTGGGCTCGACTTGGGCAAGAGCCCACTTACTTGGACTTCACTACAAAAATAGGGGGTTGCCCCTACGGATAATGAAATCCGTAGGGGCGGATTTATTTTGGCCCTACGGATTAGTCCGTAGGGCCAAACGGTTGCCCCTACGGTCCCAGACGTTTAATTTAAAAATATTAAATCGTAATTTGTTGTTTGCCCCTACGGAGCCACAAACCAAGGACCTACGGACTAATCCGTAGGGGCATCTAAATATGGATTTAATAAAAAAGGCACATAATTTCCCTACGCTGATTATCTCCTCTCTCTCGCTCGAGCGCACGAAACCACCAAAAAATCCCCAAATCTCGTCGCCGCGTCGCCGATCTCGCCGATCTCGTCGTCGTTCTCTCTCTTTCGTCGCCGATCTCGTTCCCGATCTCGTCGCTGTTCTTCCTCGTCGCTGATTGTCGATTGTCTCCTCCACCGAACAGATAAGTAATTAAATCTTCAATTAAACAAATTTTTGATTATTTTAGGGCTAGGGTTCAGGGTTTGGGTACCGATGAGGGTTAGGGTTAGGAATCGATTGGGGTTAGGGGTTGGGGTTGGGGTTGCGGTTGGGGTTTGGCTAGGATCGCGGTTGGGGTTGGGGTTGGGGTTCAGTTGGGGCTGGGGCTGGGGTTCGGCTAGGGTTGCGGTTGGGGTTGGGGTTAGGGTTAGGGTTAGGGTTAGGGTTGGGGTTCGGCTGGGACTGGGGCTGAGGCTGGGGTTAGGGTTAGGGTTAGGGTCATGACAATCAAAAGAATAATGTCCCAAGTAGTTATATAAAATTTTCCATCAAAACGTATTATTGTGAACAATTTTCATTGCAAGGATCTGAAGATTTCATAATATCAGCCTGAACAGTGGATTCAACAAAAATCCAAATCTTATTAGACAAATTCTCCCATATTTGTGCAAAGCCTATAGATTGAGCAATATATTTTGCTTTTGAGAAGTCCACCATAGGCTCCATAATACAGAAAATTTGAACTTCTCTGTTTTTCTATATCATAGCGATTCCTCTCACATTCCAAAAACAAGTATTCATCAATCAACAATCCTCAAAAAAAAAAAATTGGGGCTCTGTTGACCCTTAAACTTGTTCTTTTTAGCATCGAGACTTGATTCTGTCTCCTAATTTTTGTTTTTCTGGTAACATCTTCAGCATCATCGAGACTTAATTGCATTTGAAAGGAGGATATATATTCTTTCAACTTGAATTTATATTATATTCATCTTGTTTATTGATTTCTTTTCTATGTTGAAGGTATGTATCTCAATCTCAAGTCTAATGCATCTTAGTTCTTTAATGCTCAATTTTTCATATATCTTATTCTCAAGTTGCAACTTGCAAGTAACTAAGCAAGTATTATTTCATAAGTTTAAAATCATGTTATATCAGTTACTTTATATTTTATTTAAATACTTCGTATAGTCTATGTGATGAGAAGATTCAATCGTATGATAACCGATAGAAGCCTTACCCCCGACAGCCGAAACACACACATACAACAAGAATACACAACAAACGCATCATTAGAGAGTGATTTAAGATGTTCAAGTTAAAACCAATATATGATACTCGATGATAATATGAAACTTTCATATTCTCATCGATACTCATATATGAAACTAAAAGCGCCACTTAGTCTCCGTCTATCGGTTAACATACGTTCGATGTTCGTTGTGACATAGAACTATGCGAAGATTGTTAAATATCGGACGATATAGCTCGATACTAACAACCGTTGTATAGTCTATGTGACGAGAAGATTCAATTGTATGATAACCGATAGATTTGTCCCGTATGGATAAGTTAGGAATGTATAAAGCAAACACCTTCATTCACTTGTGTTTTCATCCGTTTCGAGATATTTCGTCGATACCTTTCCGCTGGTTCTCCGTGTACAAAGATAGATTAGATATTCATTTCAACGTTGTTTCACAGCTTTAGGAATGTATAATATACAGTTCTTACTCGCTTATTACACACGTAGGTCCAGACGCGACAGGGTACATCGGCCGGGCCTCCACATGCATTTCCTTCGGCTGCGGCTCCGCAAGTCACAACATCGGCTGCGGTTCCGCGGACAGCTCCTATAGCTCCACTGCCCGCTCAGATTCCCGCAGCCGCGGCTCCGCAAGCCACTACCTCGACGGCGGCTGTGCAAACCACTTCTACAGCTCCACAGCCTGCTCAGACTCCCGCACGCTCCGTATTGCATGATTTATTGACTCAGGATATATCCGAGGAGCAGGCGCGCCAGATTCTGGCGTTTATCAGAGGTGGAGCTGGACCGAGCTAAGGTAGCTTTTTGATTCTTATATTTTAAACATGTATTTATTTATTTGATACATATTGTACTACATTTTGGATGATATTGATATTAGTGGTGTTTGCGTGTTTATATTGATATCATATTCTGCTTGTTAATTTCTTTTGTATATTATGCGTGAGATGTGATTATGAATACTGCGATATATGTTCTGCGTGATGATTAATTTTATATATGATGTATATATTATTGTGCATAAGACGAGAGAAAAATAGGCAGCCCTTTTTTTTTAAAAAAACCCTGATAATATGTACCTACGGATTTAACCGTAGGGCCCATCATTGCCCCTACGGATTAAACCGTAGGGCCCAACAATGTACCTACAGATTTATCCGTAGGGACAAAATATCAGGATACCTGATATTTTGCCCCTATGATGTCAGTATTAAGGGTTACGCTTGCCCCTACGAATATCCGTAGGGACAAACAAATGCCCCTACACATGCATCCGTAGGGACAAAATATCAGGATACCTGATATTTTGTCCCTACGGATTTATACCTACGCACTTATCTGTATGGGCAAATACTTGGCCCTACGGATTAGTCCGTAGAGACACCTAATTTATTTTATAAAATTATAAATTAAATAAACTTTTTGTCCTTACGGCCTAATCCGTAGGGACAACTGGACCTATACATTACTTCGTAGGGGCAATTTTTTGACCGTATGGGCATGTTCAAGGCTACGACTTGCACCTACGGCGTTTGTATCTACATGGTATTTTCTTGCTCCTACGGATATAGCCGTAGAGGCAGCGGTTTGCTCCTACGGATAAATCCATAGAGGCAACCCTTATTTGTAGCAGTGCTTGAGTTCGGGCTTGGACCCACTTGGTTTGGGGTTGACGTTAACTTTGACTTGATCAACCGGGTGTAATTTTCGACCCCAACGCTGCCTTGAATTAAATCAAAATACCTTCTTTTTTTTTGTTTTCATGAATTTTTATAGTATTTTTTAAGTCGATTGAGATTAATTAAGAAGCAATCGAGTGTAGTTGTCTTCAAATATAAAATCCAATTCTAAAATGTCATTTTGTAGGTCAATAAACATGTGATGTCTGTTATGAATTTTATAACATATCATTTTTTTTCATTTTAAAAACCATATTTTTCAACAAGCTCGCCCTTTTAATTACTTGTGCAAACAACATGCATAAATAAGGAAATTTCGCTAGAACGAGTCACATGGTTATAAAAATTCGGGAGCCGGTATAGTCTCATAAGGCTTTGAAATTTTTTTTTATCAAATCCAATTATCTACTGTTCTTGATTTAATACACAGACGGATAAGATTCAATAATAGAAAAAATATATTCTTAGAATTAATATTTGTATTTAATTTCAATCGTTGTCGTCTGTGTAATACACCACGGACGGTGGACAATCGGATTTAATAAAAAAAGTTCAAAAAACTGCTTTGACCTGAACCGCGAGAAATTCAACATAAAATTGTGCCTCATGCATTTACCGGTTCTCTTATTTCTTAAAAGTGGTAAAATCAATAATTCTAAGGAGAGCTTGGTTTTGTGAAGTATAATCTACCAATTTCTTACTCAAACATTTAAAATTCTTTGTTGTATAATTCTTATCAACATGGGAGAAGCTATGAACAAATAATATATATGATAATGTTATTGTTGTGAAAAATCCTCCTCGAAGACACCAAACTCTTATATCAATCGTCAGCGCAACAAAAGACCTTATAGATTATCTTATCAAACAAAGACACGAGCGGAAACCGATAAGCTATCCGCAATGTAAGAAAAGAATTCAGAATTATAATAATAAGATTACAAATGCCTTCTCTAAATTCTTATAGGAAGCCCCTTATGACGATAGTAAGTACCTCAGTCCTTGCTTTGACGTTCAACCTAAAGAACCGGCTCTTATGCTTCTCTTCTCAGAACAAGCCAGTAGATAAGAGCAACGAAGTAAAAAAATGAATAACCCTGATCAAATAAGGAATACTTATCAAAATTGTCAAACTCTACTAAAACTTTCTGAACAGTGAAAAAAAAAACAGAAGTTTGAAAAAAATAAGAACAAAACAAAATTCATGACAAAGGATTTGAAAAAGAGAGAGGGACTTCCCAAAAACATAGTAAATTTCTTTTTAACCTTCCAAAATTTGGTATTTATTTTTTATCCCCAAAATAAATAGGATATATCATTTTATCTCATTTACGATTTCCGTCAACTTTTAACAGCATAACATCAGGTTTTTCTTTAGAATATCCCAATATCTCTTTTTCTTTGGAAATACCCAATATCTTGCCCAAATTAAAATTAGGATTTAGGTTTCCGCTGCATCTATCTCAAAATCAGCCATGAAATCTGGAGCATCTTCAACGGCATTCTTCAGTTATGAAGAAATTGAATATTCCCGCGGCCTTACTTGTTTTTTTTGGATAAGTGGTAAACCAAAAATCTATGGAGAAAAAATAAAGTTAAAATTAACTGGGTTTTTTCTTGGGGTAAAAAGTAAATACCATGTTTTGGAGTGTTATAAATAAATTTTCTATGTTGGGGCCTGCAGATAAAAAACCAAAAAAAGAAAGAAAGAAAGAAAGAATGGAGTCAAGGTCAAAACTCGGCGTTGACTTGGAATGTAAACTGTTGGACACGGAGGACGACCCGACGACTTCGCTTCAATTACAAGGCATGGCTGAAAATTGATGCCGAAAATTACCCATCTTGCCCCTACAGAGGAAATTGTGGGCCCCAGTACCCATTTTAGTTGCCCTCCCACACCTCTCTCCTACCTAACAGAGGAATTTTTAAATTTAATGAGAGGGTGTTTCCATTTTTTTCTTTCTTGTTGTCTTTAATTTGCTTGTGAATTTGCCCTTCATTTCATTTCCTAACTACCATTTCGATGCAAGCCTAATTTCTACTTGCAATGGCATCGTAGATTATGTTTGCCATATATATTGTTACATTGATTTATTTTAAAGGAGTTGGCAAAAATTTTTTGGGTGATTATTAGAGAATTCCTCTCAAATGTGTTCGATCTATTGAACTTTTGATAAGTTAGATCTTAAAAGTCTTCTAATTTTGCAGCATCTTCTTCGGATTTTTAAAATTAAGATGCATGAAAAATTTGATAAACATCATGAATCCTGCAATTTATATTTTAGTAAACCATATATAGATTTATTACTGTAATTTGGTAGATGGCTAACAAATTATTAATCATTTATACTTAGAAACCCTCTGCATCGTGAATCACACACCGACACACTGCCCACATCTCTACCTTACCCAACAAAGGAATTTAAATTTCTTGTTGTTGTCTTTTGCTTGTGAATTTTCTCTTCACTTCATTTCCTAATCACCAATTGTTGCATTCAAACACTTGTGCCTAGTGTATTTCTCCCTTTTGCCCTTGTGAAATAAGAACAATTGTCATAATAACAATTTTTTAATACAAATATTTTAGTTCTGATCCAGTGTCGCTGTGAATTCGCTCTGCAAATTTGTTAATGGTGGGGTCCTTCAACGCCTTATTATTAATTGATATGGAACTCAACGGTCCCTCTTAAAGTTTAAATTTTTCTTTGGCTTGCTATCTTTTAACAAGCTGTTTAGTAAATAAATTCTTTTAAGAAGAGAATGGTAGGAGGATGTTTCCTGCATTTCATGTGGACATGAACTAGAAAACACAGCCCGCATACTTTTTGAATGTCCCGTCTCTTTGGCGGTTTGGAATTCTTGCATACCTTATTTTCATACTTCTCTTGTTCCTGCATCCATTCATGATTTTTTCAGCAATTAGTTTTTGTCAGCACTTGCTAACTTAGTTCCTACATGGCAGCATTTTTGCTTTATTGCTTGCTGGATTTTATGGATGGAGAGAAACAATGGACCCTTTAATGATAAATTTAGAGATACAGATGAGCTCCTGTCTTTCATATTTAAGCTCTTTATGGAATGGACAGTTGTAGCTCCTGCTTAGAAGAGGGCAAAAATCATGGCTTCGACTGATCTACTGTCAGATTTTCCAGGTTTAACTCGATGAGGGGTGTGAAGCTACAATAACGGATCCACCGACTTCAAGCTACGAGCAATCTCTTTGGCTATATCAAAAATTTGTTCAAGAGTGGTTGATAACGCAGGAGTAAAGAAGACTCAGAAAATTAATCATGGTGCCGTCTTGGCAGATTTTTCATGATTTGAGCATTAAATCATGGAGTTTCTGTATTCCCTCTCTTGTTTTTCGTTAAGATTCTTATTGATTGTAGGGGGCAGTTTGAGCTTAATTTGTATGTGGTTAAGTTGTGAATGACGACTAGGGTCCATTCCTCACTCTTCTCTATGTTACTAATTAAGTTTAACCTTAAACTTATTGGTCTCACTTTTTCACCTTAAGTTTAAGATTTATGCATTCAATTATATTAACTTTGGTAATAAATAAAAGCTTTTATTTATAATTGTTAGCCCAAATCCCAAAGTTCATCTAATAGTGAAAAGATTGGTTGGATTTGTTTCCAAATCCTTCCGATAGCATACTAGTCGAACTTTTATATATATATATAATGGAGGAAAGAGGCCATTGAAGGGGATTTCTTCTTATGGAGTCGGAAAAATACAACCTCCACCATTTTTTTTAACGATCGGCATCCATCATTTTCATCGTTATCATCTAATGCATGTACCAAATTTCATGTGATTCCACAACATTTTCACCGTTGAATTAGCGATGTAAAAAGTTCTATTGTCGGTAAACCATTAATTTTGCACCAACTAAATCAACGGTGAAAAATGGCATAATCACATGAAATTTGGTGTATCCACATCTTAGATGATAAAGAGGGAGGTGATGTATGCCGGTCGTCGAAAAAAATCATGGAAGGTGTATTTTTCCGACGCCATAGAAGGCAATTCCCTCATATGACACCTTTCCTCCATTAACCTATATATATATAGAGAGAGAGAGAGAGAAGGCAATTCCCTCATATGACGCCTTTCCTCCATTAACCTATCTATCTATCTATCTATATATATATATATATATATATATGGAGAGAGAGAGAGAGAGAGAGAGAGAGAGTTAGTTTTAATGGAGGAAAAGTGCCATAGAAGGGAATTTCCTTCTATGGTATCGGAAAAATGCACCCTGCATGATTTTTTTCGATGATCGGCATACATCACATCCATCTTTATTATCTAAGATGTGGATACACCAAATGCCATGTGATTATACCATTTTTTTCACTGTTGATTTAGTTGGTGCAAAATTAATGGTTTACCGACAATAGAACATTTTATACTGCTAATTCAGAGGTGAAAAGTGGTGGAATCACATGAAATTTGGTATACCCACATCTTAGATGATAACGATGATGATGATGGATGCCGATCGTCGGAAAACACGATGGATGATGTGTTTTTTCGGCGCCATAGGAGGAAATTCCCTCCTATGGCCTCTTTCCTCAATTATTCTCATATACATATAATGGAGAAAAGATGCTAGGGGAGGGAATTTCCTCCTATGGCGCCGAAAAAACACATCATCCATCGTGTTTTCCGACGACCGGAATGCATATTTTTCATCGTTATCATCTAAGATGTGGGTACACCAAATTTCATGTGATTTTACAATTTTTTCACCGTTGAATTAGTGGGTTCAAAATTAACGGTTTACCGACAATAGAACTTTTTACATTGCTAAATCAACGGTGAAAAATTTATAGAATCACATGAAATTTGGTGTACCCACATCTTAGATGATAACGATAAAAATGATGCATTCCGATCGTCAGAAAACACGATGGAAGGTGTGTTTTTTCGACGCCATAGGGGGAAATTCCCTCATATGGCCTCTTTCCTATATATATATATATTTGAGTACGGATTTTCTCCCTACTTTTACCCTAAAAACAAATAAAATAAAAAATCAAGTGTCGCCATAGCGCAGTCTTAAAAAGTTGTGTTTTTCAAGGGAAAAAATGGATTTTCTTGCATCCTTTTGCAACCCTTTTGCATCATTATCATGTCGAGGGAAAGAAATTCTTTAACAATCGTAACATCCATTTGCCAATCACTAACCAATATCATCATTTAGAATGAAAGATCACATGCAATCTAAGGTAGGCAAAAAAAACCTTTGTCATGCTCAAGATGTTTCATTCCTAATGCAGAAACCATTGGTTGCATATACATCTTTCAATCTCTAAAGAGGCGTGTCAAATCATCCAAAAATTAGAAGATAAGCATGTTGAAATAAAGGGCTTATAAAAAGCAGCCTTTAAAAGAGAGACTTAATTTTCTCTAAGTTTGGAACCATCCTTTTAGGATGCATAAATGGCACAATCCCACAAAATCTAAATTTACCCCTACCTAGATTTAGAAAAAGAAAGAAAGAAAGAAAGAAAAGGGATTTTTGCATCCATTCTACATTTGCTTCATCATTACTATTAGGTTATAGATTTTCCATTAGGTTTTGCAATTGTTGTCACTATAATATATTTATAGTCCAATTTTTGTTAGAACCAATAATGTGTGGCAATTAGACAAGTGTACACATATATTTTCTTAGGGCACTTCTTCAATTTCTTTTTTCTAAACCAATATTATCTCTAGATGCAAACAAGCATATATAAATAACTGTATTTAAAAACAGCAACTATTTTATTATCTTTTCTTTATATTATTGCAGCAATGTAGCATAGTCCTGCGGTAAAACGTTTGTAAGATGGGAGGTGGTTCATTTGATTTTTTGCAAAGATCACATTGAAAATTCTCCTTAAATTAGCATAATTTTGAAAATTTCTTGAGATATGATAAGTTTGATTCCAAAAAACATTTTTTATTCCTCTTTAAAATTTGATGGTTAAAACTTGTAATGATAAGATATTAATTAAATATCCAATACGAAAATCTCTTCTTCCCATCATACAAATCATTTTCATCAACATTTCATCAAATTTACTAAACAAGTATCGCTGCAACTGTAAAATTTTCCTCTCCAATGTAGAAGACTGTTTCGGTTAATGAAAGGGTCATGTCAACCCAGAGATTTATCAGGATCATTTTATTAATTACGTTCTCTGAATTAAATTATGAAATTTCACTTAAGTCAGATTAACCGTACTAAATACATTTTAGTTATAAACAAATATAGAAGTAATATCCTAGAATCAACAATAAAGAAATAAGTTCTATGTTTTTTTTTTGATTTTGCACCCCACAACTTTCACATTTCCAAAAAAAAAACCCCAAACTTGATATTTTCATAAAAAACACCAGAAACTTAACCGTTAACTAAAAAACACATTCCGTTAAATTCAACAGTTAAATCCTAAGTATAAAGACGAAACTACCTCTTTTCTTCTCCTCTTTTTTTAAAACCATCCAGTGATATTTCGGTCTTTTAGAATCTCAAAAACTGTTAGATTTAACAGAATTTGAATAAAAGTTATCGGAAGGGTGATTTTAGTTAACTTAAGAGGTTTGGATGTCCTTTTAGAAAATAACAAGTTTGGGTGTCTTCTGTGACAATATGAAAATTTGGGGGTACAAAATAAAAAAAATCTTACACAAAATATTGATTAATATACAGGGGATGCATGAATATAAATATGAAACATTTTAGGTATACATTTAAAAAAGGGAAAAAAAAAACTTGCCATCTTTACCACAAGAAAATTCGGCAACCCTGTCAATATAAAGAAAACAGAAAAAAGGTTGCGTCGCATAACCCAAGATCGATGGATTGGGCCGTCTAACTTAACCCCGGATCTCACCGGGCTGTTTTTTTTCCTCTCGAAGCTACACACCACCCTGCTAGCCACCGCGGCCCTATTCATCTCAGAAAACAAAGATCCCAACTCTACAAAGTCAAGCATCCACATTGACCTCAAATCCGGTAGAAAAAATAAACTAATTCAATGAAAGCCTTGGCAGCCTACGGCATCCGGCGGAGTATTATGTAAAATAAAACTGCGGCATTAATTTAGGCGGCAAAACCGTAATAACGTGCAGATGCAGGCGACCATATCGTCATTAGAGCGCAATTATAGATGAGATTTTGGCAGCAGCGGCAGCAGAATCAGAAGACAGCAGCAGCGTGAAGAAGAGAGAGAGAGAGAGAGAAAATAAAAAGGAAAGAAAAAAGAGGAGAAAGAAAGTGAAGAGAGAGAAACAAAGCTGAAATATTGAAAGAGAGGGAGAGGGAGAGGGAGATAGAGAAGAGCATTTGCATCCAAATCTCATTTTCTCGTGCCATCCGATCGTTGAAATCGAGGCCCATCCTCAAAAATCCATTCCTTTTCTTTTAAAAAACTCCAAATTGCTGCTGCTCATCAAATTCTTAAAGCGTTATATTATTATCAACTTGTTCCAATCGAGCAAATTGCAGAGAGTTGAGATTTGTTTCTTAGATTCGACGCTGGTTCCTCTTCGTTTTCTATTGGATGAAAAAGAGCAGGTGAGCTCCCCCTAATTTATTTAGTAGTAATTTTATTAACAAGTTTGCTTCTTTTTATGTTTTTTAATCTGTGCTTAGATTGTTGTTAAATGGGTAATTTTTAATTTTTCGTGACCTGGGCTTTGTTCCCCTTAATTTGTGTGTGCATCTTCTGGAATTACTGCCCCTTTTTCCAATTTTTTTGTATGGCCAAGTTTAGGTTTTTATATGTGTTTTTGATTCTTTTTGGGTTTATCTATGATGGGTATATTTTAATTTTTATAATTTTGGGATTTGTTCTCCTTGATCAGAAGTCGGCATCATTTTCTATATTTCTTTTTTTGGCTTCGGATTTTGAATTCGCAATCCAATGAGTTTGTAGGCTAGATTCATTGTCTGTTGATTGAAACTAGGGTTGTAATCCATGGGTCTAAATGGTTGAAGATTTGCAATATTGACTTGGGCAAAGATTTGGTCCTTTTGTTTATGTGACCTTTTCCCCTTGCTGAAGAGAGAATTCAGGGCCCTTTGTTGCTGCGTATAATAAGAGTTGAACTTTTTTCTCTAAGACGTGTTCTCTTGTTTTCTATTTTGAAGTGAGACAAAAATGATGAGCAATAATACATGCATCTTACAAGAAGAAGAAGAGGAGGAGCTGTTCTTTGACTCAAGAGAAGAGATATCATCATCCTCTGATTCATGCCCTAGTACTCCAACGAAACATGGTTCGATCCCTGAAGAGAATTCGGTTAATCGGGCTTGCGATGATCCCCGGTACAAAGTCTGGATCAGTAATCCAAGCAGCATTCAGGAACGGCGGGCCCGATTCATGAAATGGATGGGTTTGGATCCAATTCAAAGTCCAATTGAAGCATCAGAGAATTCAAATTCTGATTTTGATCGAATCACGTCGGATGGTGGGGCTGTGCTGATGAGTTCGAGCTCTGAGAATAGCTCTTCTACGTCTAGCTGGTTGAATGAGGAGCCTAGCACATCGGGTGATTGTGCCTCAGACGATGGGTTTGAGTTTCAAATTAAAAATTTGGACGATGGCTCGGTTTTTGTTGTCAATCAATTTAGTGATGATGGCACACTAAGAAGTCTTCGAAGAGATGGTTCGAACCGGAGTATATCGGCTGACGAATTTGATAGAAGTTTTGGTCCTTCTTCTTTTGTACAAAAACTTATGCAAAGAAAAGATAATAGAACAAATAATATAGATAATTTGTCCAGAAGGAGAAAAAACATGTGGCTGAGGAAATTAGGTTCCGTGGCTTGCTTCGCGGATACACAACCATTAGAAACCGATACTTGTTTCTCTGATTCTAATTCGAATAAGAGAGTTAAAGTTCGGTCTAACAAGAAAAGATCAAAGGAATTCTCTGCGGTGTATATGGGACAAGACATTAAGGCACATGATGGGGCAATTGTGACGATGAAATTTAGCCCGGATGGGAAATATTTAGCTAGTGGAGGTGAAGATGGGGTAGTTCGTGTATGGAAAGTGGTAGAATGCGAGAGAAGAAATGAAGGCGATGTTCCAGAATATGATCCTTCATGCATTTATTTTAAGGTGAATTATACTTTGGAGCTGGCTCCTCTTTTTGTCAATAAGGAGAAGCATAAGGCAAGCAGTATGAGAAGTTTGGATTCCGCTTGTGGTGTTGTTCCTCCCGAGGCGTTTCGGATATCAGAGACACCATTGCATGAGTTCTATGGGCATGATGGAGATGTCTTGGATCTTTCCTGGTCTAAGGATAAGGTTTGTTAAATTTTGGCAACATAAAGTATCGTCTTCCTTTTCTTTTTCTTCTTTCTTATATTCCATCTCTTATAGAAAATTCATGCCCTTTGCAGTATCTACTATCATCATCCGTCGATAAAACTGTGCGATTGTGGAAAGTTGGCTGTGACGGCTGCCTCAAAGTGTTTGTACATAATAATTACGGTATGTGCATCCGAGATTTATTCTTGTGATTATGATTATCATGGTCGTGTAAGATTTTGTTCTAATGGCAGTGTATGTTCTTTTTCTTACCTATCTAATGCAGTGACATGCGTTCAGTTCAATCCTGTCAACGAAAATTATTTCGTTAGCGGTTCGATAGATGGAAAAATACGAATTTGGGAAACACAAGAACACCGTGTTGTTGATTGGACTGATATTAGGGACATAATAACTGCATTGGGTTACAGTCTAGATGGGAAGGTTAGTAGATGAATTATACTTAATTGATAAGAATTAAATGTTGAAGAGCTTTCTGAAATAATGTTTCTACCTTGCTTCTTGCAGAGGATAGTAATAGGCAGCATGACTGGTGATTGTCGCTTTTATGATGCATCAGGTACCTGCTTGTTTAGCTAAATGATATCCCTTTCGAAGTATTCATATATGCAAGATTAATTATATAGCAGAAGATATCAGATTGACTTTTATACTACTATGAAGGAAGCTCTTGTATGAGATACCTGCTCTTGTATGAGATACCTATGTAACATAAAATGTTTTGCAAACCTCTAGTATGTAGTGCATCCTGTGATATCTGTGCATCTTTCAATATTCTATCTTTTGTTTACAGAAGATGTTATTGTTTCTCACGAAGAACAAACTTATCTTAATTATAGATGCAATTTCCATTGTTCAAACGATGTATGATGAAGATGCTTGATAATTCCATCCAAGTTTGTAATTTGTTGTTTTTATGATAAATATTTACTCATTTGTAGCATAAATGTTCTTTATAACGAATGGTTGTGCATGAAAGAAGGCTTATCGTTCTCTCATCTTTGTGTCATATGATCAGATCATCAGTTGCAGCTGGATGCTGAAATCTCCTTACAGGCCAAAAAGAAGTCCGCTTGTAAAAGGATTACGGGTTTTCAGGTAGCTGAACAAATAGCTTATTATGTTTCCTCTTCTCGCCAATTTGTTTACTGTGTCTTGTGCCGTGTCTAAATGTTTTTCTGTTCTATGATCCAGTACTGTCCAAGCGATCATCGGAAACTTTTGGTCACTTCGGCTGATTCCCAAATCCGCATTCTTGATGGGCTTGATGTGATCTCCAAATACAAAGGTATATTGACAGCCGGGTTAGTTTACTCATCTTTAAAGAATCATAGGAGGAAAAAAAATGATCTCACTCTTGCACATCTTACAATCCTCTTAGGGTTAGGGCCGTGTATTTGAGTCACATTGCAACTCATTTAATGTACTCTTCAATTTTTGACAGGTCTCCGCAATGCTGGAAGCCAAATTTCCGCATCATTCACATCAGATGGCAAACACATTATATCAGCTAGCGAAGATTCTAATGTCTATATATGGAACCACACCAACCTCAACCCCCCAACACAAAACCAAATCAAAAGCAACCGCTCCTATGAGCGATTCACCTCGAGCCATGCTTCCGTCGCAATCCCCTGGCGCCTACCTGTGTCTAAAACCTCTGCCTCTGATCTCCCCCAAGACAACAACACCATCTATCTCTCGCCAGCAGGCAGTTTTACTTTAAGCCACGAGCTTTTCTCAGAGATTTTACCAAAGGGCACGGCCACTTGGCCTGAAGAGAAACTATCTTTGAGCTTGCTAGCACCGACACTGCCTAAATCTCAGTATAAGTTTTTGAAGAGTTCGTGTAGGAATTCGTCGCACTCGTGGGGACAGGTGATAGTGACCGCAGGTTGGGATGGTAGGATACGGTCGTTTCAAAACTATGGATTGCCTGTGAATCAGTGAATCGAATGTGCATTTGTATTTGTTTGGTATATAGATTGAAGTAAAAGAGAGAATATTTACAGAATACAAATTTTTTCGTCTCTTTTTTGTCGCGAAATCAAGTTCATGTGGTCTATATGAAGTTTTGTGGTCCTTTGATATATGGGGTATTTTTTTTCTCTTGTGAGAGGTGAGCTGCTCGCCTATATCACATGATCATATGTCTTTGTACAAAATTATAACTGATCAGGATTTGGGTTGGCCCCATTAAAGATATGGGAAGCTCTTGTGGTCCTTTGCAATATGAGAGTATGGAAACTCTAAGATTTACTTCTCTGTTCACAAATTGAAGGGTGCTTGGTTGGATTTGTATTATGGGTATTAATTGCACAAAACACCCTTATAGTTTACGCATGATTTACCCCTTGGAAACGAGGAAACACATGAATATAGATGCATATACAGTCATTAACTTCTAGATTTAGGATGTATGACTTGTGATTAGTAAGATTTAGGATGTATGCATTGTTATTAGTTTAATACCAATAAGGGCTGCCATTTTTGTATATCAAGAATGCATATGTATCCAGACTATTTAATAATATATTTATCGCACGGCATATTTGGTAGATAATTATCGGAATATTTATATCCTGGCATATGATACACTTTAGTTAGGTTTCATTTGGATCTAGGAAGAAATCCAGAGAATCCACTTGACCAGGTAAAAATCTTTCTCGCCTTCATGAATGCATAAATGTTTCATCCTAATAAACAACCTTTTCTTTTCTTTTGTTCTTTTGTTCTTTTTTTCTTTTTTTTCTTGTGGGGAGAGGGGGTTGCGGGGGGCGGGGGGCGGGGGGCGGGTGTTATATGGGGTAAGCTACCCAATTAGGAGGTCTCGAAGTAATACCATGAGAGGAAATTTTATCATCTATAAAAGTCCACCATTTGTCAAGTGATAGAGTCTGACTATATTGAATTCCATATAATGCTCTGAAATGTTGTTTGAACGCTACTTGGTCATTCACATGGTGTTGTGAAATTTTCTAATGGCGGAACCCTTAATCATCCGATATCCAAACGACATAAATACTAAGATACACAGATTTAAGGGCAAGGTGATCAATATGACAGGAACAATTCGCAAGAAAGTGATCCACAAATGGCTGATTATTAGAGCCATTTGTAGGATAATGATGGAGCGATCCCTAGATCGGCGATCAACTCATGCAAATCCGATTCGCAATAGAATCTCATATAAACAGCGGAAGCAACTGAACGATTAGTGTCCTACAAGCACTAAGATCTACGTATCTTTGCAGGGTAGTAGATCATCTGATAACTATTGGACCGCTGATCCGTTCTCCATGGTTGTCTTTTTCTTCGGATGGTCGTGCGGGATTCAATCACTGTGTTACTCAGAAAGTCCCCTAATCCACAGCTGTTAGAGACTTTGAGGAAGAAGATTAAGAACTTTAGAACCCTGGTTCTCCATAGGTTGTATACTCTCATGGATCTTTCTCTATTAATGTATATGTCCATCCATTGGTTCAATTAGTTGCAAACCCTAGTCTCTACCTATTGTATATATAGGTAGATGGGCAAACAGACAGTCGAGATTGCATCGGGGTCAAACCCTTAATAGGGTTGAACCACTGCCTAGGCTGACCCTATTATAGAGCTCGAGTCTGATTTGGATTCGGTTTCCCATAATGGGTCAGGTCGACCGACCCCTAGACCCGCCCACTCGATTGGGCGGGCCATTGGGATGACCGGATTAGGCCCAATGCCAACATACTCTCACTCGTACAATCGAGTGGGCGCCGTCATATCTGCTCAGTTCCATAAGTCTTTCTGCGTCAATCATCTCCATACAATGCTAGCGCCGCCATGCGACCATCGATACCTGTAAGTGGGTAGCCCTGAATAAAGATTTGTTAAGACCGACACAAGGATCTCCTTATGAACAAATAATATTATCCAAAACTCGGATATCGTGCATCCCGGATTTAATCAGCAAGTCAAGTCTGCTTAAATACCTCCAATCCCTCAAGGAGCGTATTCAAACACGTAGGCAACCCTTTGATTCACCACACTCTAATGTTGCCTCATAGGCTCATGTAAGGGTTGTGCACACAGTGCAATCAAGGAGACATGTTTGATTGATCATCCTTTCGACTCGTCAAGTTGGGTCCACCACTCACCCACTTTTTTGACACTACCCACTTTGTAAGGTATGGTGATTGATGCGAAGAAGGTGTGTGTGTATGTTGTAAATAACCGCAATCAAGACGGTGTCGCAAATAGCTAGCCGCGATGAGTACGGGTCGTCCGCAGAGAAATGGTGAATTTCTTATCTTATTTTAGACGTGTTGATAAAAGAGAAAATGGATTGCTGTCGTTTCTATTAAGAAGAGATGAAAAATTTGTAATAGAAGGCCTTGTAGGGTTTATAGGGCTTAGTAGTTAATGGATGAAGTAAAAAAATATAATTCTTTTTATCTTTTAATTATTTAATACTAGAGAGATAGCGATGAATGTGGATTAGGGTTCTTAGAGGGAATTAGGGTTTCCCATTACTGCCCCCTGTCCTTCCATTGATCTCTATTTATCTCAAGCCCTTAACAAAACAAGTATTAACGAATCCCAAATTATGGTCGTGACTATCATTAATTGATAGCGCGCCCGATAAGAGAGTTAACATTTATTTTGCTAAAATTTATAAACATTAAAACGTCAAAAGAAGTTAAGTGATTTTTTATCCATTATTCTACCATATCATACAAACCCTAGCAAGTAAGAAATTACTCGCTCATGATTATTAGCGTAGTAAAATAGACGTGGAAGATAAATGAAAACATATTTAAAATCAGAAAGTAATACTGAAAGTAATGCAGAAAAGTAATACGGAAAGTAAATGAGAAAAGAATTAAAACAAAAGACTACCTTTATTGATCAACTATTGCATTACAACTTGCTCGCTGAAAAACTAAAATACAAAAACCTAATTGCTCATTAGATCTCTCTCTAGATCGATGGGTAGATGAATGTATCATATTTGGAATACAGCTATCGGTTCTTTATATAGTCTCTGGAATTAGAAACCCTAGATACCATATTAGAATATGTACATTATGATCGAGCCCTTAAATTTCCAGATCCTACGGCCCTAACAGACCGCAGAATCACCGCCCCAACCCATGCTTGACCACGGATCCGCCGTCCATTTGTGGGTTTCTGACTTGGGATTTTTCCGGCTTTTTCTCTCGATACTTGGAGATCCTCTTGATATAAAGATTCTAAAAATATTACTCTTACTCTCTGCCATTGCTAGATTTCTCGATTGGCTCTTAATATTCGGCAGATTCAGATTGATATTTCGATTTGATGTGGATCTTCTATTTAGATTTCAGACCTGAGCTAATCTAGTATAATACCTGCACAATATCTCAAATCAAATTGTTAGTAGCATTTGTTATTTTTGAGATATTATTCCAACCATTTATATGATATGATATCTTAAGAATATTTGACATTATATGCGTATTTTAATATGAATACTTTATTTAAATATTATATGCATATATTTTTCCTAATTATATTAATTATAAATGAAAAAACATATGCTAATAATTTTTGTACAAATAAACCCACATATGTTCTTTATTTACAATTAACACCTTTTATTAGTTAATTATAGTTGGGAAAATGTCCATACAAATGTGCAATATTTTTGACTAATCAAATACCTTCAAACTTATTTTTGATTGTCCCGAGCAAACTATTTATTAAAAATTAAAAAAAAAATCTAGCACACTTTCGTAGGCAAGACGATTGCACTAAGCTCGCTCGTGCAATAAGCCTTTAAACCTCTAGGTGTCCCTAGTAAGAGGAGTGTTGTCTCCTGAGGGTTTTCAGCGGATTATACCCACAAAATTCCAAAATAAAAGAAAGAAGGTAAAAATTATATGCAAAGATAAGGAACATATAAAAGAAAAATCTTGAAAATAAGTGTTTCAGACTACACTAGCATTTTAGTTGTAATGAGCCCTATCTTAATGGTCTTGAAAAGATGTCAGAAATCACATCATCTCTCAACAAAATATAGTCTTTAGTTTTCCTCCCTACCTGTCACGCCCCGCTTCCCAAAATACGGAATACGAGGGGTAGATAAGGCCAGCCATGCTCCTACGGTCAAGGAAATGTCCTGCCGTAGTCACACTTCGGCTTCTAGTTTATCATGGTAAACAGTAAATGATGCGCAGGTAATGAGAAATGCAGTAACTGAAAGAAACAGCGTAAAGAACTGACCTGAGGGGAAACAAACGGGATATAACTCTGGATAGCAAGTCGAGGTGTCTGTGATATACGTCTAGTCCTGGTCCAGGCTAAATCTTCTCCTCACACTGAGCATGCATACTCAGGTCGTCAGAGCGACACAATAGCAATATAATACATAAAATCATGTGACAATTTTAACAGTGGTAATAGATATATATAACAGTAGATCAATGGCAGTATGTGTATTAACATGCAGGAATCAATGAAGCGGAACAGTAAAAGCAGTAGAACGATATGCCACGTATGTCAACACAGTAAGTAAGATATGTCAATGCCAGTATCCCTATCAGTCTCTAAGTCTCACTGTACAGGTCACTAAGCCTATCGTCAGTCCAAGTGTGAGAGTCAACCTCTCGCGAGTGTCCTCCACCCAAGGGTAGAACCCAAGGGCAAGGGACCACGGGCCCAACATGTATATCACAGTAATAATCACATACCCTGTAAATCTCCATATATCTCCCTAAATATATAAGCCAACATGGGACTCCCGAGATTCTGTTGAACTCGCACTCAAACTACCCCACACCCCATGGTCTACATCAAATCCTAACCATAACCCTAAATACCAATCGGTCGGTGACAAGTATGCACGAGAACTGGAGGCAGGACCTCCATCAAGCACGTCCCGACTAATACCTACGATAAATGGCAGTGTCTGGTGCCTTATCTGTGACACCCGTGCAAAAGCTTCCATAAGTGTCCCATACCACTTATAGTCACACGTACACGCGTCTCACAGACGTCGACAATGCAATAGAATAATAAGGGTTACTGATTGTGTACAAGTACGTATCACTTTCACTTATTCACTGATACACGAACACTGACGTACTTGCCACAATCATCACTAATATCTAACACTGGGTAATGCGCGTTATCACTAGATTATCAATGCAGTGACATGTGTATGATATGATGCGTAAACAGTATATAAAGCATGTTTAGGATGTCATGAATCAATAATCTACCACTTGCATAATTTATCATAAATCAAACGTGTACAGTTTAGCGAAACGATAAACAGGTAATAATTAGTATGTTCAGTTATCTATCCATCGAATTTAGTTTCATGCCAATCGGGTTCCCGGATCGTTAATTATAGCCATTTCATTTTAAACGTTTACGGCTGGAAATCTGGTTTCAGAATCAGAAATCCGTGTCGCAACGCATTTTAATCCCAGTTGGGATCAGAATTTAGCGACGCTACAATTGAATGAAATTTAGGGTTTTCAGTAAGGTATTCAACGCAACAGACGGATCTTCAATCGTATCTGCACGTCAGGAGTTATACACTGTTTGACATTAACATGTCATCTCAGAATCTGTTCTGGACTGTTATACGTCCACATCATTAAAATGCAGATTAAATAACAAACGATAACGAAACAGGATGAAACTACTTGTGTTGTCTAGATAACTGAATCACCTATGATAAACAGCGGAGTTCCGCAACCTACAAGTTAAGGAAACAGGGTGGTGTTCATTACGAAACAGCACCCAATGAACAGAGTTGCTCTGGACTGCAGTCCAGAGTCACACTCCGATCCAATTATTGACACAGTTTAAGTACAGGAATATCTGGAAACTAGTATAGGGTTAAATTTCGTCGAGTTGGCTTCGATTTAAGCCCTCGAGCGCGTCGTTCCAGTGTGTACACAATTTATGTCGATTTTAACGGTTTTCAGGTATAAGAAAATTCCAGTTTTACTAGTAAACTTGAGGGTAGTCATTTTGGTCATTAACGGTCATATTTTTCTAATGAAATTCACACACTAGAATCATAGGCTTACGGGCCAAACTATACAAGTGAGTGCCGTCAATTTAAACGAGGATTTCCATAGGAAACACGCATCGAACAGTTGAGTCGTATAATTTAACAGAAAGTAAAGCATAGAATATATATACGATTATAATTTGTAATTAATAATAAGTAGCATGTAGTAAGTGGGGACTTGCCTGGAGACGATGGATTGATGGCACGGTATGCACGGGCACGACACACGCGGCAACAACGGCAAGGATTTGGCCTCAACTGCTGTTTGGCCTCGGCTAGACGTGGAGTTTGAAGGCTCTGATGTGCAGCGGGTGGTGACTGAGATGGCAGGGAGGAGGCCGGCGGTGTCGCGGTAGAGCTCCAGTGGTGCCACGGATGTTGGGTGAGCTCGGTTGGGTTGGTTTTGCTCGAGGGTTTTGAGATAGAGAGAGAGTTAGAGAGAGAGAGAGAGAGAGAGAGAGACAGTGAGTGAGAGAGATCAGAGAGAGAGAGAGAGAGTTAGAGAGAGAGAGAGAGACAGTGAGTGAGGGAGATCAGAGAGAGAGAGAGAACAGAGAGAGATTGAGAGAGAGGGAACAGAGAGAGACAGAGAGTGAGGTTGTAGAGAGAGAGAGAGAGTGATGAGATGCAGGGGAGAGAGGTTGTGTGAGGAAAAGGAGGAGCTTGGGGTGATGTAGTTGTATGAGTGTCGTGGAGGAGATTGGCGGCGATGGCTCGGGTGCTCGGTGGTCCCGTTTGTGGTCGTCGGCGATGGCGTTGGAGTTCTGGCGAGGCAAACGGGGCTGTGGGTTTGGGTGGAATTCGGTTGGAGGAAAAATGAGGGGAGAGGTGCTCGGGTCGACGAGGCTGATGGTGATGGTCGGGAAGGAGAGGGGTGCCCGGAGGTGGCTCGACGTTGGGTCGTCGGGAAAACTCGAAGCTTGGAGGAGGAGGGTCGGGGTTCTGGGTCGCGGGGAAATCTTGGTGGCGGCTGAATGTGCAGGGGCTCGGGGAGGAGGTGAGGTGGAGAGACCGAGGGGGATGTGAGGTGGCGACTGTGATGCCGGCGATGATAGCAACGGCGACGTGGCGATCGTGGGCGCGGGTATGGGTTCGAGATGAAGAGAGGGAAAGAGAAGAATGGGAGAAAGAGAGAGAACGTGAGGGGAGAGAGATAGGGAAGATGAGGGAATCGTGAGGGGGCACGTCGTGGGGTAACGGCGCTGCGACGTAGGCGCGGGCGAGGGCGGAGGAGGCGGATCGCGGGGAGCAGGGAGCGGGAAATGCGGGGGTAGCTGTTGGGAAGATGAAGTGCCGGGCCGGGTCGGGAGCGGGCTCGGGGGAGACTGGGCCGGGCCAAGAGAGAAAAATGGTTTAATTAAATTTTCGTGGGCTCGGGCTGCTGGGCTCAAGGGCTGCAGAATTTAATGGAAAATCAAATGGAAAAAATATAGGGGATTGGGCCGGGGAAACTGTTGGGCTTGGGAAGGAGTTGGGTTTTAAGGGAAAAATTTAAGTTAATTTAAAAAGAATGGGTTTGGACTTTTATGGATAAGAGAATAAATGGGTTTTAAAAAAATATATAAAATTATTATAAAATAAATAGAATTATAAATAAAAATAAATAGAATTCTAGAGTAACAAAATACAAGTTTTGGTATAAAAGGGGCTGGGTATTACACTACCTTTCCTCTAAATATTGATCATATACCCCTACGTGTGTGTAAAAAACATCCCTACAGTTAGAGAATTCATTTAAAGCTATCATACATTTTATTCATATTCCTTAGTACTTTTTTTAGTCGGTGATGTTTTAGATGGATTTTGCTCACACATTCTTCATGCAACCGTTAATACTTCTTAAGGTACTAACCAACCGATTACCGAATGTGCCCTCTATTTAAGACGTAATTAGTAATATCCTAGTCTTGCAACACTTAAGGCTTAGCAGTGACTTCCAAACCAGTTGGTCTAAGGCACTAGGTGATAAGACACCCTCGCTATATTTTTTTATGCTGCCTTAAGTAATTACAAAACCAGTGTTCAGTTTTCTTCACCATTTATTTTATGTGTCATTTATATTTTTGTTAATTTATATATTTTTTTTCATACTAAGCATTTCAGACAAGAGTATTTCAAGGTATCCTCTACTATCCTAAGTTTCAAGATGTGTGCAAGTGCATATAGTAGGGTATCAACATTCAGAAGTTTGGACTCAAAAATATGGACTGTTTTTCCAACTTATTTCTATCCGCGGATTAGTTATTCCTTCATTTTACTAACCCTTCGGACAACAGTTCATGGATACGTATTACTAGCTTCGTTTTAAACATCTCATTTTCTTGCATTTCTTAAATCTTTTTCCTTTCTTTTATATGTATTTTTCACTTTTTCACTTTTATTTTCAAAATTTATGCAATGCAATATTTACATATGATACGTGGATATATACAAACCATCCCCCCAAACTTGTTTGCAGTAGTTTCCTCACTGATGTTGTCCTGTAAGCTCAAAACCTGAAAACTAGGAGGAACAATTCAATAAGATGATATAAATAAGGGGTCAAGAGTGAATGATAGTGAAATCCTCCCCCAACCTTGTTCTTGACTCACAATCGTGCAAAAATTTCTTTTCTTTCAAGAGCCACAATATTTTCTTTTCCCCCAAACTTGAGTAAAACAGTATTTTCATTACTAAGCATTGAAATTTAACATAAGAGGGTTTTTTAAAAAATATTATCGGTCTTCTCAAAGCTTTACAAAGACCAAAAGTTAAAACCAACCATTCAAATATTTTATCAATGTAACACCATGGTTGGTAGAAGAATGCGAAACGGATGGACGTGAAGAAGACTCAAGACTGTATAAGAATAGAGGTTGTATCATATCTCGAGTAGAAGAAACAGAAATAATAGTATCGAGAAGAGATAAAGTGGGGGTAAGATAAGAGGTGTAATCAAAAGGTTTTACGTCTCGGTTGGTAGAGACAAAAAAGTGAATGTAAATGAAAATGAGAATTTGAAAGATAACAAAAGGGTGGAATAGTCGTATTCTCTTATATGATAAGAAGAATGGGTGGCGGTTCAACTTCCTCGGCCTCAAAGGTAAGCGCACGAATTTCCGGTAGAGATTGATTCTTCACGGCATCCAAGTCTTTAAGGAACATGAATTCTTCAGTGAAAATACTTTCGAAACTTTCATCGATGATGATCTCATCGGAAAGAAAGGAATCAGTGGAATAGGCAGATTCACTGGAAGGCTGAAAGTTTCAAGATCAATGTGTTGCGCACCAATATTCAAAACACCCGGTTCATCAGAAATTATGGAGGTAGGAGACTCGAAAAGCTCGTCTCCCTCATTCTCAAAAGGGTCTAAATCGAGTGGTCTTTCAAGAATCATAGAACTCGAAATATCGGAGTGTGGTTCATCAAATCTCGGCGGAATTGAATGAAGATGAGAAGAAGAACCAAAGAAAGTGGGTAATGAAATGGGTAAACAAACTTGGGTGTCGAGCATTGTTGAACCAGATGTGGAAGATAAAGGCTGAATATTGTTTTTCATATCGGATAGGTCAGTGGTAAGAATAGGATTAGGTAAATGAACAGGAAGATGTTCACATTCAATGGAAGGGATATGATGGGTCAGTGAATTCAACTCATCCAACATAGCGGGTTCATCTTCAAAGATATTCTCATCACCTATCTCACTGACACTTTCAATCAAATCAAACGAATAGTTCTTTAAAAGTTCCTCAATTATATTATCCTCTATCGATGGATCACTTGGTTCACTTGATGGAATTGGAAGGTTTGAAATGTCAAGTGTAGTCGAATAAGGATCTATTTGATTTGGAATGGTGTAAGGCTCTCTTTCACACTCATGATTGGGCAAGTCAAACATATTATTCTCGGGCACCTCATCAATTAGATTATTAAGTGGTTGACCATAAAATACATTTAGTTGGAGTTCAGGATGGAAGGTGTCGATATCAAAAAAATTGGTTCTGGTTTGACTTTGAGAGATCCCTTGTTCTTTCTCACTACTCAATCCCAACTCTACTGCAAGACTAAACATTGTTTGTGAAGAAGCGTCAATGAAGAATTCTCTTTGAACCGTGGAACTTCCTATGAAAACCCTAAAGACGATAAATAAATACTTGAACTTTATTTTGAAAATATATCAAAACTATTTTCATAAAACCCCCTCACGTTATATTAATTTACAATAAGGACCCTAGTAAATATAGGTTTAAGCGGGACCAATTCTTATCTTTTGAGCAAGTGTGGATAGGCATAACCTATAAACTATTAAATAGATGTTTTATTGTTGTGTTGCCTTGTAATTGTTGTTTAGAACACTAAAAGTATAGTTTTGTGTACATATTGTATTTTTAGTGTCATTATAGGATGTCTGTGATCTGCTGTGACGCCGAGTGTATACTGGAAAATCTAGCAATTTAGTAGTGATGTACTAGTGACCCTGAGTGCACACCTGAAGCACGAATCCCACCTGGGCGGTTTTTGCCGGCGACAATAGGGTAAATTCCGGCGAGCTCGGTCTTTGGTGGGAGTTGGGGCTTGGGTTTTATAGGGTAGCTGTCTGCAGTTGTTTAGAAGTGTTTGGTACCGCTTGATTTTTATGTTTTTACAGTATACAAAATCTGGGATCACTTTGCTTGTTTCTAGTGTTTCGACTACGCGCGTTACGTTATCCGACACGGTTGATGATCTGGTGTAGCTGTTGTACTTGATTTGGTTTCGGGGTGTCGCTACGCACGTTAACCACTAGACGGACACTTGAGAGTTTGTTTGGAGTTGATGCGTTGGTCAAACGTAGTTTGTACGTGTTATTGCTCGATTTTTAATATGAAATTTTTATGATTGTTGTATGATTTTAGGATCGCAGGCGGGGACTTCAGACGCTGCGAAGAAGGGAAAGCAAGTAGTTGGTTTTACTTAGCCCAAGATCATCTGTGAGTAGATTTAATATCTACAGGGGAATGGCCTGTATGGCTGTTTCCTGATTAAAAACCAGGAATTACCTCAATGAGGTATCACATGTTCACAGTGACCAATGGTCACGTGATGACACGTGATGGTTAAAATCTCATCAAACAGAAATAAAAACAAACGGCTGAAAGATGACTCAATTGGGGGTCACGTGCTCACACGCGACCAAGACGTGACAGACTTTGAAAGCCTTATAGCTTAATAGAACTTAATTCTAAAAATTAGGAATTACCTCAATGAGGTATCACGTGTTCACACGTGACCAATGGTCACGTGATGACACGTGATAGTTAAAATCTCATTAAACAGAAATAAAAACAAACGGCTGAAGGAAATACCTCAATGAGGTATCACGTGCTCACACGTGACCAATGGTCACGTGTTGACACGTGATGGTTAAAACTGAAGCGTAAATAAACGCTGAGAAAATGACTCAATTGGGGGTCACGTGCTCACACATGACCAAGGGTCACGTGTCAGCATGTGACTGGCTTCGAAAGCCTTACAGTTTAATAGAATTAAATTCTAAAAGTTTCTAAATCTTTCCAAATGGAAAAGGATTATGGGGACCGTTGGATTAAAGATCCAAGGGTGATTAAAAATCACCAATTTATGGAAAAAAATTTAGACAAAGAAAGATTTCCCCTAAATCTCACCGAAAATAACAAACAGAATATCTTTGGATTTAAAATCCAACGGTGAATAAAATTCACTGAATGATCTAAAAGATCATATTAATTATGAAAACAAACAAAATCTTTCAATGAAAAATTTACTAAACAAATTGATTCTTTTCCTTCTCCTATAAATAGGAGCCAAGAGAAGTGAAAAAAAGGGAGATAGAGTTTTGGAATCTTGAAATTTCAGAGAGAAAAGAAAGGAGAATTTAATTCTCAACAAAGAAAACCCTAGGTGAGAAAAGAAAGGGGATCAAAACTTCAAAAAGAGAATTTAATTCTCAAATCTAAGAGTTTAACTCTTCTTCACAAAAAGAACTTAGTTCTTCCTCTGGTTGAAGATCTGCAGAAGCACATCTCCACATAAGTTGAGAATTTAATTCTCATCGGGTTGAGATCCTGCCATGCAGATCCAAAACATAGAGGGGGAATTGAGTTTAGAGAATTTAATTCTCCCAAAACAAAATTAGGGTTTAACCCTATATGAGAATTTAATTCTCCCAAACTCACAGGAATTTAATTCCTTCAAGATGAAACTAGGGTTTAACCCTATATGAGAATTCAATTCTCCTAAAATTACAGGAATTTAATTCCTTCAAGATGGACAGAACTAGGGTTTAACCCTAACTGAGAATTTAATTTTCTCAAATTCACAGGAATTTAATTCCTCTTAAAATGAAATTAGGGTTTCACCCTATACAATAATTTAATTCTTTTACATATATGGGAATTTAATTCCTTTAAAAGAAATTAGGGTTTAACTCTACATAAGAATTTAATTCTTTCATAATAGGAATTTAATTCCTCCAAAATCATGATTAGGGTTTAACCCTACAGAGAATTTAATTCTCAAAATATAATAAAGAGACTTAAGAGATCTCTGAGCATGAAAAGAGCTAGGTCACGTGCCCCACGTGCCCCCTGAAAAGGTCCCCTAAAATAAGAAGGAAAAAGTTCTGAGGCAATACCTCACGTGCTCCCACGTGACTTACAAAACGCAGAAAGAAAAAGCAAAGGAAATAGAAGCTTTGGGCGCTCTCACGTGCTCCCACGCGACCTCTTAGCAAGTGCTTTAATAATCAGTGTATAAATCTCCATCACGTGTCAACACGTGATAAAAAAGTGTTTAACACTTAATTGCAGAACAAAGTAAAGGGATCTGGTCCCACCTTTGGGTGCCCTCACGTGTCCACACGTGACCCCTTTTCCTTTAATGTTTAACACTAATTTGAGAGCTTTATTCCCAGTGTTTAACACTGATTATCTTTTAGTGTTTAACACTAATTTCCAGTTTTAACACTGTTATTTTCTAGTGTTTAACACTAATTTGGGATTCTATATTTCCATTGTTTAACACTGCTGGTTTTTTAGTGTTTAACACTAATTTGAGAGTTCTGTCTCCAATGTTTAACACTGTTGTTCTCTAGTGTTTAACACTATTTTTAGCCAAATTGGCTAATTTTCCAGAGGCAAAAGTCCCTCATCCAAATGAATCTCAAAATTGAGGAAATCAAAGATGAAAATGTTTAGTATTGCTGAATAATATGGGCTTAAATCCAGACAAATGTCTAATGGACCAACAAAGGGCCAACACTTCAAACTTAATTGGACTTAGCCCAAGTAGGCCATAAGTCCTCAATTCAGACTTAACTGAGCCAATGTGCTCATAATATAATTAATTGGTCTTGGTTCCAAACTGAGCTACAGATCATTTAATCCACCTTGGTTCAAGGGTACATCTCTTCACTCCTTTGATATTTGTTGTTGTAATTGCTCAACGTCTTCAAAGAGGTGACGGGTCCCGACAACCATACATTTCATGGACCGTGGGGTCCTTAAACTCATGGACTATAATGTATTTAACATCGACCGTGATGTCTTAAAACTAACATTGGACTGTGGGGTCCTTAAACCCATGGACTATGATGTCCTTAACCTTGACCGTGATGTCTCAAAACTAACATTGGACTGTGAGGTCCTTAAACTCATGGACTATGATGTTCTTAATCTCGACCGTGATGTCTTACAACTAACAACGAACTGTGGAGTCCTTAAATCCACGGACTATGACGTCCTTAACCTGGACCGTATTGTCCTTAAACTAACAATGGACCGTAATGTCCCTAAACTAACGTTGGACCGTAATTCTAAAAAATCAATTGGGGTGCCGTCTTTCGGAGGGGAACAGATTCTGGCACGCCTGGTGGGACCTTTTCCTCTTTCCACTCCACACTTCGTGTGTTGTGTCCGCAAACCAATCGCGGTTTGCTGATGGTTGCCCTTGGGTTTTGAAGTACTAAGATTTGGCGTTTTGCTTGGTGCAGAAAACGAAGGATCAATGGCGTTTACCTGCTCAAAGTGTTCCACATGCAAATGCAACCTACGTCCTGCCTCAACTGGGGGCATAGCTTATGGGCCCCAGGCGGCTTCCCTGTTCACGATACCGGTAGAACAGGTCACCCAAGCCACCACAGGATTGTTTTTCTGGACCATGCTCCCGCCAACGAGCTTCACCGCTTCTTTGCCAACACCGGAAGCCCCCAAGAAGTCGGTATTTGATCGACTTACAACTACTGCGGCCCCTCTCAACGGGTCGTCCAGGTCCAGCTCCTCGGTCTTCGCCAGATTGGGCAAAAGTCCATGTGGGCCTATGATGAAGCCTGCAATCCCAGAGAAGGTTGTTCCGAAGAAGATAGCCATCCCTACCCCTGAAGTCGTCAAGGCGGCTTCCTCTACCAAAGGGTCAGTTTTTACAAGACTGGCTATTCCGGTTTCCACTACGGTTCCTGTCCCTGCTCAGAAGTCTACTTTCGACCGATTGGATATTGCTTCTCAACGAACATCAGTCTTCAACAGGCTGACGCCAGCAGCAGCCCCTCACCTGGACAGGGGACCAGACAAAGCCGTCCCTATCACCAAACCAACACCAACGGTTCGACACGCTCGACGTCGCTACTGGCGCCGAGTAAGGACGGCCGGGGGCAACTCCCCCTCTGGGCTAACTCCATCAGCTCCAGCAGTGGAAGTTAATGCTGCTGTTCCAACCGGGAACAGTTTTGAGCTGCTGAACAAGGTACGCAGGAACTCGCCTACTGCCGTACTAAAAAGATCCCCGCCACCGGTGAAAACTGTCACAGAAATAAAGCCGGAGCAGTCCCCTCAACGGCTGTCTTCCAAAGTTTACAAAATCTGGCGACAAGTCTGAGAGTCGGTGGTTGATCAGGACTATCCCCGCCGGCAGAAGAAGTTGAAGGTCCGATAGGAAGAAAACCGTCCTGTTAAGCCACAGAAGGTGACGGCTACCCGGGTGCCTACTGCAATGGCCCCCTTAACGTCGACCGCTCATAAGAGGAGAAGGCCGGAGAAAATCTCCATGCCTGCGACAAATGTCAAAGGCCCTGAGCCCAAACGCTCTAAGTCTGGGGGCATGGTGGTGCATACCGTCTATATGGCATCCGGGAAAGAGGATAGCCGCGCTTCTACGGGCCACCGACCACTCACCCGATCCATCACAAGAGCTAAGGAACAACAGCAGTAGAAGCTTCAGGAGATGCTGACTGTGATGGCCGCACTCACCGGGCCAAAAGAAAGCCCGGAAACATCCGCGGAGCAGCGCCGTGAGCAGGAAACTGATGCTGAATACCTTCGGAGAATGCTTGAGAAGAAGGACAAAGAGGCTGCGGAACAAGCGGATAATATAAAGCAAATGGCCCTTCTATTCCAAGACATGGTGGGCATGATGATCCAGCCGGATCCCCCAGCCGAAGATCCTCCAGTAATAATTGAAGATGACATAGGGGAAACATCGAATCCTCTGCCGGCTCTGTCAACAGCCAAGGAGGAGACAATCTCTAAAGCTGCTTTGGATGACTATATTGCTCAGCAAATAAGAGTTCACCAGGAAAATGAAGCAGCCGGCCAAGTTGTCAAAACTGGGCGACCGTATCTAGGCTGGTATGATCAGATAAAGTACCCGCCAGGCTACACGATCCCCAAATTCCACGTATACAAGGGGACAAGCAATCCCCACCAGCACGTCGCCCAATTCAAAGCTCTGTGCGGCAACACCAGGGGTGATGATAAGCTTTTTATCCGTCAATTCGTCGGCAGCTTGTCGGAAACGACGTTTGAGTGGTACTCCGAACTTCCAAACGACTCCGTCAAAACTTTTGCAGAGATGGAGTTGTTATTCACCCAGCGATTCGCGAGTGCTAGTGAACGCACTCCAATAACGGCATTGATCAAAGCAAGGGTAAAGCCGGGTGAAACTTAGGTTCAATACGCAATCCGATGGCAAAATCTGTGGTCAAAGTGCGAACAGCGCATCGAAGAAGCACCAGTGGTGGGCATGTTCGTGGGCACCCTAGACCCTCATGCAACTATTTCACAGTTCATGATGTTCTTCAAACCGACCACATTACAGGCTTTAATTGAAAAGCTAGCCCAGATGGATCAGATGGGTCACAGACCGTCTCCTCCGAAGCCGGAGCCGCGGAACGAAAAGGGTAAAGGGAAGGCGACATTCGTTGCGAATACTCAACAGCAGCCCAGTGCCTCAAAATTAACAGATCAACTGGAAGAGAGACGGCGCTATTATAATGAGAAAATGAAGCGTCCTTACTCGTTCCTACGGGACAAAACGAAGAGGCTCTTCGAGCTGGCGATGCGCAACAGGCTTATCAATATGCCGAATCCAAAGCGACCACTGCAACCCGGCGAAGTGAATAATCCCAATTATTGTCCTTACCACCAAACGGTAAGCCATCAAATTGAAGATTGCTTCATTTTTAAGGGTTGGATCGAGGACAGTACCAGCAAGGCAAGTTTGCGCTGTCTGAGAAGTGGAAAGTAAGTCCACCACAACCGCACACTCCTAAGAAGACGGACACACCGGGGGCAACGTGCTCTTTTGTTGAAGAAACTCCATAGGATGTGGCTATTTCGGCCAAAACCAAAAGGATACTGAATGATCTCCAGACATGCCCGGCGATCAGGTGGAAGAATCCGCTAGAACCTCAGATCATCGAAGGAATGCTGAAGCTGCGCCCAACTCCAAAGATTGGTGGTGATAGCCAAAGTGTTCACATCCAGCCGTCAAAATCTTCGAAAAAGAAGAAGAAATCTAAGAAGCCCGTGAAGCCTGGTGACAAGCGCAAGGACCTATAAAAGTAGATTGACGCGCTGGAAGAGTATAACCAGAAGGCGCGGACTCCAATCACGCTCCAAGAGTTCCTCAGCCACGTCCTTGAGGACAGAAATGATGGAGAAGACTCATCAGATGGATCTGAGGATTACGTAGCAAGTTGTCATGTGATCTCTTACTCATTGATAGACGATGAAGAGCCTCCTTGCACCAAGAAACTGGGGGCAGGTCCCGAGCCGGAACTTCTATGTCCGTCAGACGAAATGATCGACGCCTTCCTGAATAAAATTCATCTGAAAAGTAAAGCCGATCGGGAGCGTGAGATGGCCATATTTAAAAAAGCCAAACGCCGGCGACTGGACGAAAGAGTCGAGATACTCCTGCCAAATCAAAGGACATCTGTCGCAGATAAAAACAAGTTCAAGATGAGGAAAAGTTTGCGAAAGCCATATCAGTGGGAATGAAGCTACCACCCTCCGAAGGAATTACTCTTGGTGAAGCTGAAATGCATCCGATCTACTGTTTATATCATCATAAGATTGCGCACCCCACTGAGGAATGCAATGCTTTTAAAAGATGGTGGCAGGGATATGTTGCTCACCGGCAACATTTTAAGCAGATGAAACGCAAAACTCGTCGGGAGCGGAGAAGTACGACCAAGGATTATAAAAGAACTGCCGGCAACTGTCGCACAGTCAACACCGGGGGATCGCAGGTTCTCACCTTCGGGAGCGACTCTGACGAGGAGATGACTCTTGGCCCTCTCTTTAAGAAATCCTCCTTTGGGAAAGAGGAAGAACTGAAGGCCTGTGAAAATATTCAGCTGCGCAACCGTACGCTCCAGAAAAGAATCTCGGACCCACGAATAGAAAAGATAAGGGAAAAGAAAAGGTCTCTGAGGATATCGCCCTAGATGACCAAGTCATGAAAGAGCTGACTGCCAAGGACCCGCCAAAGGAAAGTAAGGTGGACTACAACGTTCTGGCGCAGTTGAGGAAGTTACCCTCACAGCTCAGCATTCTCGACGCCCTTTTACTATCAAAAGAAGTAAGAGATTCATTGATCAAGGCGCTACAAGAGCCAGGACAATTCCAAGCTTTTCTCGCCAAAGAAAAGATGAAGGATGAGCTGGAAGAAGTGCACACAGCCGATATCACCTTCAGCGATGAAGATCTCCTCCTTGGGACATGCGAGCACAACCGTCCCCTTTATGTCTCCGGATACTGTCATGATATAAAGATAGGCAAAATCCTGGTGGACAATGGGTCTTCCGTCAATCTCCTCAACGTGAGAGTATTGAAGGAAATCTGCATGAGCGTGCATCACCTCGCTCGTGATAAGATCACCATCTCCGGTTTTGACTCCCAGTCATCACGGACTCTCGGATCTGTAATACTGACGCTGCGCTTCGGACTACTCGTCACGGATATTAAATTTCACATCATTGACGCCAAGACTTGCTACAATACTTTGCTCGGCCGGCCTTGGTTACACGAGTACAAAATCATCCCTTCTACACAACACCAGTGTATAAAGTACTTCAAGGATGGTCTCGAGTATACCGTGACAAGGGAGTTGAACCCTTTCTCCGTGAATGAAGTCCGAAAATATGAAGATTCAAAATACTTCTTACCAGATTTTGAGGATACAGAAAGATGTCACCATCCGAAGAACAAAGCTATCACCACTATTCCAGTATTCGGGAGTGATACCGAGGAGGAGGAAGAGATAATTTATTCGGGGCCGCCTCAACGCAACAACCCGGGACCGTCCGTCCCCATGTTGATCTTCGGCAGCGACTTGGAAGATGAGGTTAATGCTGTATTCTCCGCTCGACCATCAATACAAGCTTTCGCTGGAGATAATCAGAGTCTACAAATTATCATGGTTCCACGGGAGCATTACAAAGAGCTCGATGCACTTAAAGCTTATAGTGTGCAAGAACTGCAGACATTTTACGTCCCTCCCAGGCGAAAGGGTGAAAAGGCGATCCTATTCTACCGATCTGGGGAAACCAAAGTGAAGAAAGAAATCTGGCACGATGCCGATTCTACGCTCGATAGACTCCAGCCCATCCGTCTGCCTAGATATTACTCAGAAGGCTTGAGAAGGCTATTGAAGTATCAAGGGGTACCCTTCAAACAGACCATTCGACAAGCTCGGTTCTACAATAGGATTTGGGATATCCTTGGAACTCAGCGCAGGTTGCCCAACGGGAGAATGGAAACGCTCGGGCTTAGATATGTGAAATCGGGGAAACGGGAACGAGTCTATGGTAGCTACGTCATACATGATTTTGATGAAGAAGAGGACGCCCTGTCAGAAAACGCTGACCCTGAACCAAAACGAGATCCTGCAATCAAAATGCCGAGTCCGTCATTTGAAGAACGAATGGACAAGCTTATCAGGGAAGCGGGTCAAAAGATCCGGGATGACCATAACCGTGAAATGGCGATTTACGAGAAAGCTAGGATGCAGAGCCTCCTTCAGCAGGTCACGGAGAATGACAATGCTCTTCCTTATCAACCCGTCATACAAAAAGCCCGACGCAGAGGCGGAAACAAACCAAAGAACGGGAAAGGCGTTCGACAGCGACAAAGTGGGACCAAGAAGCCACGCGATCGAGAACCGAGCAACCCGGATTCATCTCTTATAAAGAAGATGGGTCAAGCATACTCCTTTCCTCAAGACAACACAAAGAAGATACTTGATCTTGCCATAAAATATCAAATGATTACACTTCCGGAGTCCAAACACCCCGAGCAAGCAGGCGAAGTCTCTCACCCGGATTATTGCTCCTATCATAGGGTAACAGGACATCCTATTGAAGACTGCTTCACCTTCAAGAACTGGATCGAAGATCAATATCAGCAAGATAGGTTCGCTCTATCTAGTAGTTGGAGGATAAATCCGCCACAGAAGCACGAACCAAAAGCCGCGCATACAGCGAGTGTAGAACCAGATCAACATCGGTCGTGGAAGCGAGCTCGTACTTGTCATATGATAACACTATCAAAAGAAGAGCCTGAGGATAGGGGTGACCTCCCCTGGTGCTTCGAAAACAATGATGACGAGGTGATCTCAGAGTTTCTACCGGCGGCAAAAGAGCTGGAAGATGGAATACACACCACTGCAGATAACCTCAAGAAAATTGATTTGGGGACGGCAAATGACCCGCGACCGACATTCGTCAGTGAGCTGCTATCTGAAGAAAGGGTGGCTGCGCTAAAAGACGTGCTTATACAGCATAGAGATTGCTTCGCATGGAACTATTCCGAAATGCCAGGATTAGATCCAGAGATTGCTGTCCACAAACTGGCAATATCCCCGGACGTCAATCCAATCAAACAAGCACCGAGAAGAATGTGGCTCGAGCTTGAGATGAGCATTAACGCCGAGGTCAAGAAGCTGATCGACTCCAGCTTCATCCAAGAGGTCCAGTATCATGACTGGATCGCCAATATCGTCCCGGTGATGAAGAAAAATAGGACAGTGCGCATATGCGTGGACTTCCGGGATCTCAATAAAGCTTACCCGAAAGACGACTTCCCAGTACCAGTCACTGAGCTGATGATAGATAATACGTCCACTCACGAAGTTTTCTCCTTCATGGACGGATCGTCAGGATATAACCAGATAAAGATGCATCCCGAGGACCAGAAGCACACCGCTTTCTGGACCCCTTTAGGTATATTTTGCTACAAGGTGATGCCTTTCGAACTAAAGAACGCCGGGGCCACCTATCAGAGGGCCATGACGAAGATCTTCGATGAACTTATACATGAAATCGTCGAATGCTATATCGACGATCTCGTGGTGAAAAGCAAATCATACGAGGAACATCTCGAGCATCTGAAGATCGTGTTTCAACGTCTTCGGCAATACAACTTGAAGATGAACCCTCTCAAATGCGCGTTCGGGGTGTCCTCAGGTAAATTCCTAAGATTCATCGTCCGACACCGAGGTATCGAGATAGATCCGTCGAAGATCAAGGCGATCATGGAAATGCCTCCGCCAAGGACTCTTAAGCAATTGCGGTCTCTCCAAGGAAAGCTCGCGTATATCTGGCGATTTATAGCCAATCTTTTAGGGAAATGCCGTCCTTACAGTCACCTGATGAAGAAGGGGACCCCGTTCGTCTGGGATCACAAATGCTAAAACGCGCTGGACGAAATCAAGCAATACCTGCAGAATGCGCCAGTGCTGGCTGCTCCGGTCAAGGGAAAGCCTCTCATTCTGTATACAACCACCCTTGAAGGTTCTTTAGGCGTATTGTGGGCACAAGAAAACGACCAAGGGAAGGAGAGGGCCCTCTACTATTTGAGTCGAGTTCTACTGGGGGCAGAAAGCAATTACTCTCCCATCGAAAAACACTGCCTAGCCTTAATCTTCGCGATAACAAAGATCAGGCATTATGCATTGGCGCATGAAGTCCGTCTCATATCAAAGGTGGATCCCCTCAAGTATTTGATGTCAAAGGCCATATTGACAGGGCGACTCGCTAAGTGGGCCTTACTCTTAATGGAGTTCTCAATAACCTATCAGCCTCTTAAGGCAGTGAAAGGCCAGGCCATCGCCGACTTCCTCGCCGAACATCCGATACCGGCCGATTCTCCCTTGAATTGCGAACTGCCAGACGAACATGCATTTGACACGGTCGATGGAAGTGATACCCGGTGGGAACTTTACTTCGATAGAGCATCTTCGATGAAGAAGCGCAAACAAAACACCCCCATAATCAAATCAGGGGTAGGACCCATCTTCGTAACTCCACAAGGAAGGATAATGCGCTTTGCCTTTTCCTTGACAAAGCCGGGGACAAACAATGAAGCCGAGTATGAAGCTTTGATAGCAGGTCTCGAGATCGCCATCGACATGGGGATTGAGAACCTCATCATATACGGAGGCTCCCAACTGGTCGTTAGTCAAGTAAACGATAACTATCAAACATGCAAACCAGAATTGGTGAAGTACGGCGAGAGGGTACATCAACTGCTGACCCAAATACCTTCCTACACCTTGGAAAGCATGCCGCGCGCAGAAAATAGCAAAGAGGATGCATTAGCTAAGTTTGCTAAAGAATTGGCCGATGAGAACCTCGATAATGTAAGAATCGTGGTACAAAGCCGTCGGGTCCTCGCACCGGTAGAAATATCTCTGGAGTCGTCCGAAGGAAAGGGAATGACCGAGCAAATGGCTCTGCAAGTAAAATACTAGGAAAGGGTGGAGGATTGGAGAGAAGTCTTTATAGACTACTTCAAATCCCGTCGAACGCCTGAAGATGCATCCTCAAAACATCAGCTCATGAAGCGAGCCCTATCTTTTGCCTTCGTCAACGATACTCTGTACAAGAGGTCATTTGATTCTCTGTGATTGAGATGCCTGGGACCTGAAGAGACGAAGAGATTCGTTCAAGAAAATCATGACGGACTCTGCGGTTCTCACCAAGCCGGGCCGAAGATGAAGTTGAAGATCAAACAGATGGGTTATTATTGGCCCACGATGATCCAGGACTGCCTAGAGTATGCGAAGCAATGCCACTCATGCCAGATCCATGGGGACTTTATCCATCAGCATCCAAATCCTCTACATCCAACGGTGGCTAGCCGGCCGTTCGAAATGTGGGGGACTGACATAATCGGCCCCATCGAACCAGCATCGCCCAGAGGACATCGATTCATTTTGGCGACAACTGATTACTTCTCCAAATGGGCAGAGGCAGTACCGCTGAAGGAAGTGAGGACGGAGAATATCCCTCATTTCTTCAAGACACACGTCATTTATCGGTTTGGAACTCCGAGACGGATCATCTCCGATAACGGGCCAGCCTACAGAAGCCACAAGATCAGCCGCTTCGCACAACAACATAACATAGACTGGAGATACTCTTCGGTCTATAATCTCCGAGCTAACGGTCTAGCTGAGGCTTTCAACAAGACCTTAACGAAGATCGTGAAAAAGACAGTGTCCCGAAATAAGAAGGACTGGCACGAGAGACTACATGAAGCTCTCTGGGCATACCGGACTACGTTCAAGACGGCCACGAACGCAACGCCCTACGCGTTGGTATTCGGTACAGAAGCGGTACTCCCTCTCGAGATAGAGTTACCCTCTCTACGAGTGGCAGTCCATTACGAGCTGACGGACGAAGAGAACGCTCACCTTCGGCTTGAGGAGCTCGATGCCCTTGATGAAACCCGGCTCGTAGCGCAACAAAATCTGGAGGCTTATAAAGCAAAGATGACGCGCTCCTACGAAAGATTGACTAGGCCGAGGACATTCCGCCAAGGCGAACTCGTGCTAGTGGTCAAAAAACTTATGATCCCCAATCGTGCTAAACGAGGGAAATTCGAGCCAAACTATGAAGGCCCGTACATCATAGACAAAGTTTACCAGGGTGGAGCCTATCTACTCATGGACATGCATGGCTGTTTCCTGATTTAAAATCAGGAAGCTTCTGTGAAAAGCTTCAGAAGAGGGTCACGTGCTTACACGTGACTAGCGGTCACGTGTTCGCACGTGACACCTGAACGCATCATTCAAGCAAGTTCAGTCTCCTGACTAAGTCGAAGAAAAGGGGGCTTCAGGAAGGGTCACGTGCTCCCACGTGATCAAGGTCACGTGTCGGCACGTGACATTTAAATTCAAGCAGCAAAGACGCACATTGGTTCCCTGATCAAGTCAAGGAAAAGAGCTTCAGAAAAGGTCACGTGCTCTCACGTGACCAGAGTCACGTGTTGACACGTGACGTTCAAGACAGCAGACCCGTTCTCCCGTTGAACCAAAGAAAGAGAGTTCAAACAAGGGTCACGTGCTCACACGTGACCAGGGGTCACGTGGTAGCACGTGATGTTTAAGCAGCAATCAGAAGACGCAGCGCAGAAGGCTCATTCCAAAGGGGGTCACGTGCTCACACGTGACCATGGGTCACGTGGTCCCACGTGACCGGCTTTCAAAGCCCATTTTTGACGACAGAATTAAATTCTGAAGGAAGTTCGAATCTTTTCAAAGGAAAGTAATTATTTGGGACCAATCAAATTAAAGATTCAGAGATGATTAAATATCATCTATCTATGGAAAATCTCGGGTTTGGAAAGATTTCCCCTTTAAATCTAACCAAAATAGCAAGGGAGAATCTCTGGATTTAAGATCCAATGGTGAATAAAATTCACCTAATCATCCAACGGCCCAAAATGAATGATGAATGCAAATCAAATATCAATGAAGATTCGTCAAAAACTGATTGATTCGGCTGCTTCTCCTATAAATAGGAGCCAAAAGACACAGAGAGAGAGAGACATGCGCAGAGAAGAAAAGAGAAAAGGAGAAGAGCTTTGATACTTCGAAAAGACTCAGATCTTCTGCAAAAAACCCTAGGTAAGAAAGGGAAGGCATTTTGAAAGAAGCAGAATTTAATTCTCAACAGAGTTTAACTCTGATAATATAAAAGCAGAAGAACTTATTTCTTCTCTCTTTGATAGAGGATCTGCAAAGTGCACATCTCCCCTTAAGGTTGAGAATTTAATTCTCAATGGGTTGAGATCCTGCCATGCAGATCCAAAACATAGAGAAGGAGTGCAAACTTGAGAATTTAATTCTCACAGAACTATAGGAATTTAATTCCTCCAAAATAAAGTGGGGCTAGACCCTATATCATGGGAATTTAATTCCTTCGAAACAAAAAAAAAAGAGAAACAGGGTTTAACCCTAATTAAAGAACTTAGTTCTGTTGAAACAACGATCATCATTTCCTCAAAAATTTTATTAGGGTTCAACCCTATTCAGCCCTTCACATAAACGGGGAATTTAACTCCCACAGAAAATTCAGAGTTAAACTCTATTCCAGAATACAAGTCTTCAAAAGAAAGAAGGATTTAATTCCTCTGAAATTAAAAAGTCTCCGGAATTTAATTCCTAAAAAAAAAAGGAGTAACAAATCCTCTGAAAAAACCACATTAAGGCAGGGTCACGTGTCACCACGTGACCCCCCCTCAAAAGCCCTACAGAAAACCCCTTTGAGGCAGCACCCCACGTGACCCACGTGACTTTCAGCAGAAGCCTTGACGCATAGGCATTTGAATGCCCATCACGTGCTGACACGTGATGCTATCAAAAGATGCAGTAATTTCAGCAGAACAAATGGAGGAAGGGCGCTCTCACGTGCTGCCACGTGACCCCTCTTGTCTTAGTGTTTAACACTAAATTGAAACTCTCGCACTCAGTGTTAAAATATTGCTGGGCCTTAGTGTTCAACACTAATTAAAAAGCTTTATCTGCAGTGTTCAACACTGATTACCTTAGTGTTTAAATACTAATCTGAGATCTTCATTTGCAGTGTTCAACACTGATCTGTTTTAGTGTTTAACACTAATTTGAGAAGCCTTATTGCTGGTGTTTAACACCAATTATTTCTTAGTGTTAAACACTAACTCGTTAACCGCATTCCCAGTGTTCAACACTGATTGCTCTATAGTGTTTAACACTAGGCTTTGGCCCAATTGGCTAAATGGATAGAGGCAAAGCCTCTCCTTCAATGGATCAGCAAAAAGTCAATGTTTCAGACCCGACTGGACTTAGCCCAAGCTGGCCATAAGTCCTCAATTTGTGATTAACTGGGCTAATGGGCTCATAACATAATTAATCAGTCTCGACCCCAAATTGGGTCAGGGACTATTAAATCCATTCCGGTTCTAGGGTACATCTCTTCACTCCTTTGAAACTTGGCATTGTAATCCCTCAATGTCTTTAAAGAGGTGACGGGTCCCGATGGCCACTCATGATATGGACTGTGGGGTCCTTAAACCCATGCCTAATGCAAACTTCCTGGTTACGTGGAACGCGGATAACGTCACTCTTTGACCCCGTGGAAAACGTCCAGAGCGGATCCTGGTCCTCGCAGAGCATGGCAGTGAACCCGTGCGAAACATCCAGAGCGGAGCCTAGTCCTCGCCTAACGCGGCAGTGAACCCGTGTGAAGCATCTAGTGCAAACTTCCTGGTTACGTGGAACGCGGATAACGTCACTCTTTGACCCCGTGGAAAACGTCCAGAGCGGATCCTGGTCCTCGCAGAGCACGGCAGTGAACCCGTGTGAAGCATCCAGAGCGGAGCCTGGTCCTCGCCAAGCACGGCAGTGAACCCGTGTGAAGCATCCAGAGCAAATACTGGACCGCAATGTCCTTAAACTACCCATGGACCGCAATGTCCTTAAACTACCCATGGACCGCAATGTCCTTAAACTACCCACGGACCGCAATGTCCTTAAACTACCCATGGACCGCAATGTCCTTAAACTACCCACGGACCGCAACGTCCTTAAACTACCCATGGACCGCAACGTCCCTAAACTAGAACAATAGGGCCCTCCATATGCTCTTTTGTCGGATCTAAACGGTCCCGTTTAAGTTGATCTTAGCCTCCAAAAATGGCTAACGCGTCCTTAAACCTTCAAACAGATTGGACTACGAATCCCCTAAATTAACTCCGGCTCGAGGGTACATCTCTGAACTCCTCTGACATCCGTCGTTGTAATCTTTCAACGTCGTCAGAGAGGTGATGAGTCCCGATGGCCATACATACGATGGACCACTACGTCCCTAAACTGGAACATTAGAGTCCAAACACTCTTCTGTCGGATCTAAACGATCCCGTTAAGTTGATCTTAGTCACAAAGTTAGACTAACGTATCCTTAACAAACGTTTGAGTTGATCTTAGCCTCAAGTATGGCTGACGTATCCTCAAATCAAACCCCCAAACCCAAATCTAAGATAATGCGGATTTGGACTAGTCCACGCCCTACGGGCGACGACATAACTCAGTCTCCGTAAACAATCCACGGGCAACAAAACAAACACCCACGACACGAAGTGACCATCTGGAGAAGGAGAAAGTTGTTACCGCAACGCGGTAGCGTAATTAACTGCAGGGGCTTGCGCCTGCAGGGAAGAGCGTCCCCACAATCAAAAACCCCTCAAACGAGGGGGAATCTGACGAAGTCTGCTACATCGGACGCATCCGTCTAAACCTTCGATACATGGTGCCATAAATCAACTTGGCATCTTCGGAGGGGTAGACGGATAGCACCAATTAGCATCTGCCCCGAACCCCAGGCATTCGGACGTCCCGACGTCCCGGCCGCCGTTCGGAGGGGAACAGATTCTGGCACGCCCGGTGGGACCTTTTCCTCTTTCCACTCCACACTTCGTGTGTCGTGATTCGCGAACCAATCGCGGTTCGCTAATAGTTGCCCTTGGGTCTCAAGGTACTGAGAATTGGCATCTTGCTTATTGCAGAAAGCAAAGGATCGATGGCTTTCATCCCTGCGAAATCCTCCAACTGCTCAGACGGCAACTGCAGCCGACGCTCTGCCTCGCCAGGAGGTATAGCCTATGGACCCCAAGCTGCTTCGCTGTTCACAATGCCGATGGAACAGGTCACCCGCGCCACCACAGGATTGTTTTTTGGGACCATGATCCCGCCGACAAACTTTACCGTTCCAGTGCTGGCGAAGGAAACTCTCAAGAAGTCGGTCTTTGATCGTCTTACCCCTACCGCGGCTCCTCTCAACGAGTCGCCCAACGTCAACGCCTCGGTCTTCTCTAGACTGGGCCAGAAATCATGCGAGCTCATTACGGGGCCTACAATCTCAAAGAAGACTGCTTCTAAGAAAGTGAACGCTCCCATACCCGAAATCGCCAAGGCAACCTCTCCAGCCAAAAAGTCGGTCTTTACAAGATTGACGGCTCCGGCCTTTGCTCCCGCTTCCCAGAGGACATCGGTCTTCGATAGGTTAACGCCAACAACAACCCCCCATCCACACAGGGGGCATGAAGAAACCATTCTTACCGCTGACCCTGCACCCTCCGCTCGACACTCTCGACGTCGCCATTGGCGCCGAGTGAGGAAGGCTGGGGGCAACTCTCCCTCCGGATTGACCCCACCAGCCCCGGTGGCCGAAGTTAATGCCGCTGTTCCGACTGGGAACAGTTTTGAAATGCTAAATAAGGTGCGAAGGAATTCCCCTACGGCAGTACTGAAGAAATCTCCTCCCTTACTAAAAAAGGTGGTGGAAACAAAACCCGAACAGCCTCGATCTCCTCAACGGCTGTCTTCCAAAATTTATAAGGTTTGGCGACAAGCCCGAGATTCGATCATCGATCCAAACTTCTCCCGCCAGCACAAGAAACTGAAAATCCAACCTGAAGCTGGTCACCAGGCTAAACCCCAAAAGGCTGTCGATCAACTGACTCATAAAAGGAGGAGGCCAGAGAGGACCCCACAGCATGCAACGACGGCTAAAAACACTAGGCCTAGACGCCCTAAGTCTGGGGGCATGATGGTCCACACTGTATACATGGCCTCTGGAAAGGAGGAGAGCCGCACTTCTACAGGCCATCGACCACTAACCCGATCCGTAACAAAATCCCAGGAGCAGCAACAAAAGCTCCAAGAAATGATGAATGCTATGGCCGCGCTCACCGGGCCAAAGGAAAGCCCAGAAGCGTCCTCAGACGCACGCCGGGAGGAAGAAACCGACGCTGAATTCCTTCGCCGAACACTGGAGAAAAGGGACAAAGAGGCGGCTGAACAAGCGGCCAACATACAACGGATGGGCCTTCTCTTTCAAGATGTGATAGGAATGATGATCCAGCAAGACTTGCCAGCTGAAGATCCTCCGATTATTCTGGAGGACGACCGAGGAGAGACGTCAAATCCACCTCCAGCCCTCTCGACGGCCAAGGAAGAAACGATCTCTAAGGCTGACTTGGCTGACTACATAGCCCAGCAAATCCGAGTTCATCGCGCAACTGAGGCAGCTGGTCAGACCGTGAAAACCGGGCGGCCGTATCCGAGCTGGTACGATCAAATCAAATACCCGCAAGGCTATACGATACCGAAATTCCATGTGTATAAAGGGACCGGCAATCCCCATCAACATGTCGCCCAGTTTCGGGCCCTATGCGGTAACACCGGCGGTGACGATAAATTGTTGCTTCGCCAATTCGTGGGCAGCTTGTCAGAAACAGCGTTCGAATGGTATTCAGAACTCCCGAACGATTCCATCAAAACGTTCGCTGAAATGGAGTTGTTGTTCACTCAGCGATTTGCAAGTGCCAGCGAACGCACTCCAATAACTGCACTTATTAACGCCAGGGTAAAACCGGGTGAAACCTGGGTCCAGTACGCTATACGCTGGCGGAACTTGTGGTCGAGATGTGAGCAGCGCATTGAGGAAGCACCTGCGGTGGGCATGTTCGTGGGAACTCTAGACCCTCACGCAACTATCTCCCAGTTTATGATGTTCTTTAAGCCAACCACATTCCAGGCTCTGATCGACAAGTTAGCTCAGATGGACCAGATGGGTCATAGACCACCTACACCGAAGTCGGAACCTCGGAATGACAAGGGTAAAGGAAGGGCAACCTTTGTCGCGAATGCCCAACAGCAACCTAACGCCCCGAAATCGACGGATCAACTGGAGGAAAGACGCTGGTACTATAATGAGAAAATGAAGCGTCCCTACTCGTTCCCACAAGACAAGACGAAGCGGTTATTCGAGTTGGCAATACGCAACAGACTTATAAACCTACCAAATCCAAGGCGACCACCACACCCCACCGAGGTGAATAACTCCAACTACTGCCCTTATCATCAGACGGTAAGTCATCCGATTGAAGATTGCTTTGTCTTCAAAGGATGGATCGAAGATCAATACCTCCAGGGGAAATTTGTACTGTCCGAAAAGTGGAAGGTGAACCCACCACAACCACATACTCCTAAGAAGGCCGATACACCGGGGGCAACCTGCTCCTTTATCGAAGAAGCTCCATGGGAGGTCGTGCTATCAACGAAGACCAAAAGAATGCTGAGAGACCTTCATGCGTGCCCTGCGATCGAATGGAAGGACCCTCTTGAGCCTCAAATTATCAAAGGAATGTTGAAGCCCCGCCCAATTATAAAGACTAACGATAAGAGCCGAAATACTCACGTCCAACCGTCAAAATCTTCGAAGAAAAAGAAGAAGAAATCCAAGAAGTCCGTGAAGCTTGGAAACGAGCACACGAACTTACAGAAGCAAATAGACGCGCCGGAAGAATACAATCAAAAGGCGCGAACTCCTGTCACACTGCAAGAGTTCCTCAACCATATCTTTCAAGAGGAAGATGAGGGGGAGAGCTCGTCGGATGAATCCGAAGGATACGTGGCGAGTTGTAACGTAATCTCCCACTCGTTTACCGATGATGGGAAAACTCCCGGCACCAAGAAGATGGAGGCAGAGCCTGTACCAGAGTGTCCATGGCCAACGGACGAAATGATCGACGCTTTTCTAGACAAGATTCGTCTAAAATGTAAAGCGGACCAGGAGCGTAAAATGACCACGCCGGAAAGAGCCAAATACGGACGACTGGACGGAAGAGTGGAGTTACCCCTGCCAGAACAAAAGGCATCCGAAGTGGACAAGAAAATATTCAAGACAAGGAAAAGGTTCGCCAAAGCCATGTCAATGGGAATGATGCTACCACCTTCGGAAGCAAATACGCACGACGGGGCGGAGAGGCACCCTGACTATTGCGCATATCACCGGAAGATCTCACACCCCACGGGGGAGTGCGATGCCTTCAAAATATGGTGGCGAGGATATGTTATCCGTCAGCAACAGTTTAAGCGCATGAAACGCAAGAGCCGTCAGGAGCGAAGAGGTACTGTCGGAGGACATAACAAGACTACTGGCAACTGTTACATGGTTGACGCCAGAGGGTCACAAGTCCTCACCTTCGGGAGCGACTCTGATGAAGAAATGGCTCTGGGCCCTCTCTTTACAGAATCCGTTCTAGAAAAAAAGGAGGAATCAGAGGCCTGCGAGAACATCCAGCTGCGCAACCGCACGCTCCCGGAGAAGAATCTCGGTCCCGTCGGCCGAAAAGATAAGGGAAAGGAAAAGGTCATTGAAGATATCACTTTAGATGACCGGGTCATAAAAGAGCTAACTAACAAAGACCCTCCCAAAAAGGGTAAGGTGGACTATAACATCCTCGCGCACTTAAGGAAACTACCCTCTCAGCTTAGCATTCTTGATGCCCTTCTATTATCAAAAGAAGCGCGAGACTCACTCATTAAAGCGTTGCAAGAACCTGAACAATTCCAGGCCGTTCTCGCCACTGAAAGGATGAAGGATGAACTGGAGGAAGTGCATACAGCCGATGTCACTTTCGGTGATGAAGACCTTCTCCTCGGGACGTGCGACCACAACCGTCCCCTATATGTCTCTGGATACTGCCATGACATCAAGATAGGTAAGATCTTAGTGGATAATGGATCCTCCGTCAACCTCCTTAATGTTCGGGTGTTGAAGGAAATCTGCATGAGTGTGCAACACCTCGCTCGTGACAAAATTACTATCTCCGGTTTCGACTCTCAATCGTCACGGACTCTCGGATCTGTAATACTGACGTTACGCTTCGGACTTCTCGTCACAGACATCAAATTCCATGTCATTGACGCCAAGACCTGCTACAACGCCTTGCTCGGCCGTCCCTGGCTACACGAGTACAACATCATCCCTTCTACACAACATCAGTGTATGAAATACTTCAAGGATGGTTTCGAGTACACTGTAACAGGCGAGTTAAACCCGTTTTCTGTGAATGAAGTCCGCAAATACGAAGATGCGAAATACTTTTTGCCAGATTTCGAGGATACAGAAAGGTGTCGCGACCCGAAGAACAAAACCGCCGCCACCATTCCCGTTTTTGGGAGCGATACCGAAGAAGAGGAGGAAATAGTGTATACGGGGCCATCCCAACGCAACAACCTGGGGGCACCCACCCCCGTACCGGTCTTCGGGAGTGATTCGGAGGACGAGGTTAACGTCGTGTTCTCCAATCGGCTGTCAATACAGGCACCCCTTTGCGATGACCATAGTCTGCAAATCACCATGGTACCGCAAGAACACTATAAGGATCTCGACGCGCTTCAAACCCACAGCGTGCAGGACCTGCAAACATTTTACGTCCCTCCCAAGCGAAGGGGTGAAAAGGTGATCCTATTCTATCAATCCTCAGAGTCGAAGGTGGAGAAAGAGATCTGGCACGGCGTGGATGTTACACTTGACAGGCTCCAACCCATTCGTCTGCCTAGATACTATACAAATGGATTGAAGAAGTTATTGAAGCGCCAAGAAGTACCCTTAAAACAGACTGTGCGGCAGGCTCGGTTCTACAACAGGATTTGGGATGTCCCTGGGACCCAACGCAAATTGCCCAACGGAAAAATAGAAACACTTGGGCTTGGGTACGCGAGAACGGGAAAACAGGAGCGAGCCCACGGCAGCTACGCCATATATACCTTTGATGAAGAAGAAGGCGCCACGTCAGGAGAGACCAACCCCTCATCAAAACTAAACCCCGCGATCGAAGAGCCAAACCCGTTGTTTAAAAGACGAATGGGCAAGCCTACCACGAAAGCGGATCAGAAAATTCGGGAAGATCACAACCACGAAGTGGCCATCTATGAGAAAGCCAGGACGCAACGTCTATTCCAACAAACTGCACAGGCTGCAAAAGATAAAGATGTTCACCATCGTCAACCCGTCATACGAAAGGCTCGACGCAGGGACGGGAATAAATTAAGAAGCGAAAAAAGAAGCCGACAACAACGACGCAGGATTAGAGGGTTACGGGAATTGCGCGGCTCGGACTCGTCCCTCATGGAAAAGATGAGTCGAGCATACTCCTTCCCTCGAGACAAGACGGAACGGTTACTCAAGCTCGCCCTAAAACATCAGATGATCACGCTTCCAGAGTCTAGGCATCCTGAGCAGGCTAGCAAGGTCTCTCATCCGGATTATTGCTCTTATCACCGAGCCATAGGACATCCGACCGAAGATTGCTTCACCTTCAAGAACTGGGTCGAGGACCAGTACCGACGGGGCAGATTCGCTTTATCCGACGGTTGGAAAGTAACGCCGCCGCAAAGGCACGAGCCTAAAGCCACAAGAGCAGAACCGGATCCGCCTCAGTCTTGGGAGCGAGTTCGCACCTGTTATATGATTACGATATTAAAAGAAGAGCCCGAGAACGAAGATGACCTTCCCCGGTGCTTCGAGAACAGCGATGACGAGTTGATCTCGGAATTTCCGCCCGCTCCGAAAGAGCTGGAAGACGGTATACATACTACCGCAGATAACCTCAAGAAGATCGAGCTGGGATCGGCAGACGACCCGCGGCCGACATTTGTCAGCGAGCTGTTATCCGAGGAAAAGGTGGCCGCGTTAAAGAACGTGCTCCTACGGCATAAAGACTGCTTCGCGTGGAACTACTCCGAGATGCCAGGATTGGATCCGGAGATTGCAGTGCATAGATTAGCAATATCCCCGGATATCAAGCCAGTCAAGCAGGCGCCAAGGAGGATGCGACTTGAGCTGGAGATGAGCATCAACGCCGAAGTCAAGAAGTTGATCGATTCCGGATTTATCCAAGAAGTCCAATACCCCGATTGGATCGCCAATATCGTCCCGGTAATGAAGAAGAATGGAACGGTGCGCATATGCGTGGATTTCAGGGATCTCAATAAAGCATGCCCAAAGGACGATTTCCCGGTGCCGGTAACCGAGCTAATGATAGATAACACGTCTACTCACGAGATCTTCTCCTTTATGGATGGTTCTTCAGGATACAATCAGATAAAAATGCATCCCGAAGACCAGAAGCACACCGCTTTCCGGACCCCTTTGGGTGTATTCTGCTACAGGGTTATGCCCTTTGGCCTAAAGAACGCTGGCGCCACTTACCAAAGGGCCATGACAAAAATCTTCGACGATCTCATACACGACATCGTCGAATGCTATATCGATGACCTCGTAGTGAAGAGCATGTCATACGAAGAGCATTTAAAGCATCTCGAAACCGTATTTCAACGCCTTCGGCAATACAATTTGAAAATGAATCCCCTCAAATGCGCGTTTGGAGTCTCCTCGGGTAAATTCCTGGGATTCATCGTTCGACACCGAGGTATTGAAATAGATCCGTCAAAGATTAAAGCGATTATGGAAATGCCCCCGCCAAGAACCCTCAAACAGTTGCGGTCTCTCCAAGGGAAGCTCGCATACATCCGGCGATTTATCGCAAATCTTTCAGGCAAATGCTGCCCTTACAGTCACCTGATGAAGAAGGGAACCCCATTCGTCTGGGATCAAAAATGCCAAGGCGCACTAGACGAGATCAAGCAGTACCTGCAGAACCCGCCGGTATTAGCTGCGCCGGTCAAGGGAAAACCCCTCATTCTTTATACAACCGCCCTCGAAGGTTCCTTGGGCGCATTATGGGCACAAGAGAATGACCAGGGGAAAGAAAGAGCACTTTACTACTTAAGTCGAGTGCTACTGGGGGCAGAAAGCAATTACTCGCCCATTGAAAAGCATTGCTTGGCATTAATCTTTGCAGTAACGAAGCTCAGGCACTATGCGTTGGCACATGAAGTCCGTCTCATTTCAAAGGTGGATCCCCTTAAATACCTGATGTCAAAGGCTATATTGACGGGACGACTCGCTAAATGGGCCCTACTCTTGATGGAGTTTTCGATAACATATCAACCCCTCAAGGCAGTAAAGGGCCAGGCCATTGCCGACTTCCTCGCTGAGCACCCGATACCGGCCGACTCTCCTCTAAACTGTGATTTGCCGGACGAGCATGCATTTGATGCAATTGGCGGTGGAAGCACACGATGGGAACTCTATTTCGATGGAGCGTCCTCCACAAAGAAACAGAAACAGGGTAACCCGATCATCAAATCGGGGATAGGCCTTATCTTTGTAACTCCACAAGGAGGGATAATGCGCTTCGCCTTCTCCTTAACAGAGTCAAGGACAAACAATGAAGCCGAATACGAAGCTCTGATAGCAGGCCTCGAAATCGCCATCAACATGGGAATTGAAGACCTCCACATATACGGGGATTCTCAGCTGGTCGTTAGCCAAATAAATGGTGACTACCAAACATGCAAACCAGAATTGGTGAAATACGGCGTAAAGGTGCGACAACTGTTGGCCCAGATCCCCTCCTATATTCTAGAGAACATACCGCGCGCGGAAAACAGCAAAGCAGACGCGTTGGCCAAACTCGCTAAAGAACTGGCTGACGAGAACCTCGATGACGTCAGAATCGTGGTACAAAGCCGTCGAGTGCTCGCCCCGGCAGAAATACCTCCGGAATTATATAAAGAAAAGGGAGCGATTCAGCAAGCGACCCTACAAATAAAAGACCGTGAGAAGGCTGAGGACTGGAGGGAAGTCTTCATAGACTACTTTAAGTCCCACCGAATGCCCGAAGAGGCGTCCTCAAGGCATCAGCTTATGAAACGAGCTCTATCCTTCGCTTTCGTCAACGATACCCTGTACAAGAGATCGTTTGATTTTCTATGGCTGAGATGCTTGGGACCTGACGAAGCGGAACGAGTCGTTCGAGAAGTTCACGACGGACTTTGCGGTTCTCACCAAGCAGGCCCAAAGATGAAGTTAAAAATTAAACGGATGGGTTACTACTGGCCCACGATGATCCAGGACTGCCTCGAGTATGCAAAGCAATGCCACTCATGCCAGATCCATGGAGACTTCATCCACCAACATCCGAATCCACTACACCCAACGGTGGCCAGCTGGCCATTCGAAATGTGGGGGACTGACATAGTCGGCCCCATAGAGCCGGCATCAGCCCGGGGACATCGTTTTATCCTGGCGACAACTGATTACTTCTCCAAATGGGCAGAAGCGGTACCACTGAGGGAAGTGAAGACGGAGAACATTCTCCATTTCTTCAAAACACACGTCATCTATCGGTTCGGAACCCCGCGACGGATTATCTCCGATAATGGGCCGGCCTACCGAAGCCATAAGATTAGCCGCTTCGCACAGCAGCACAATATAGACTGGAGATATTCTTCAGTTTACAACCCACGAGCTAACGGTCTGGCCGAGGCTTTCAATAAGACCTTGACGAAGATCATGAAAAAGACCGTCTCCAGGAATAAGAGAGACTGGCACGAAAGGCTGCAAGAAGCCCTCTGGGCTTATCGAACTACATTCAAGACGGCCACGAACACAACGCCGTACGCGTTGGTATTTGGGACGGAAGCAGTTCTCCCCCTCGAGATAGAGTTACCCTCTCTACGAGTAGCAGTCCACCACGAGCTGACGAACGAAGAAAATGCTCACCTTCGGCTTGAGGAGCTTGACGCCCTCGATGAAACCCGGCTCATAGCGCAACAACATCTAGAAGCCTACAAAGCAAAGATGACGCGCTCTTACGAAAGATTGACCAGGCCGAGGACATTCCGCCCAGGCGAACTCGTACTAGTGGTCAAAAGACCTATGATCCCCAATCGCGCCAAGCGGGGAAAATTTGAGCCAAACTATGAAGGCCCGTACATCATAGACAAGGTCTACCAGGGTGGAGCCTACCTACTCATGGACATGCACGGTGAAAGGCCTTTCAGGCCAGTAAACGGCCGCTTCTTGAAGAAATACCATGCTTAATAAGCTGCAGCCTAGGTCAATGATGGATGACGACGACTATGTCCGCTCGCTATCTTCCTAAGCTCAGACTTTACAAGCAGCAGCCGGCCTTCCTATATCGAAGGACCGAAACGTCCTTAAACTATCGTCGGACCGAAACGTCCTTAAACTATCGTCGGACCGAAACGTCCTTAAACTAACAGCGGACCGAAACGTCCCTAAACTAATGCCGGACCGAAACGTCCTTAAACTAACAACGGACCGAAACGTCCTTAAACTAACAGCGGACCGAAACGTCCTTAAACTATCGACGGACCGAAACGTCCCTAAACTAATGCCGGACCGAAACGTCCTTAAACTAACAACGGACCGAAACGTCCTTAAACTAACAGCGGACCGAAACGTCCTTAAACTATCGACGGACCGAAACGTCCCTAAACTACCACCGCAACGTCCTTAGGTTGACGAGATGGATAAAAAAAAAAAAAAAAAAAAAAAAAAAAAAAAAAAAAAAAAAACGGTATGTCCATAAGCAAAATGGGCACGGATGAAAACCCGAAAAGGGCTCCGTGAGTAAAAACAGCAGGGCTGCCGGCAAGTGTTCGTGAAAACCCGAAAGGGCGCGACCTTGTAAAAAAAAAGAGAAGAGTAAAAATGATATAAATAAAAAAAAAAAAAACGGTATGTCCATAAGCAAAATGGGCACGGATGAAAACCCGAAAAGGGCTCCGTGAGTAAAAACAGCAGGACTACCGGCGAGTGTTTGTGAAAACCCGAAAGGGCGCAACCTCGTTAAAGGACACTTACAGAGTCCTCTCGACCCTGTAAGGAGAAACCACCTGCGTGAGATCCTTACGACTCACAAAGGAGCAGCACACTTAGGGATCCTCACGATTCCTGAGGAGAAAATACACTTACGAGATCCTCACGACTCGTAAGGAGAATTCTCTTATGGGACCCTCACGGCTCATGAGATTTGAAAGTCTTAAGTTACAGAAACCTAAACCTGTTCTTAAGCAAATCCCCCACAACCTCCGATATTGCCCTACAAGAGGCTCAATACTGACCCTTGTATACAATCCACGGGCGCGAATAAACGTTTCCCCAGCAAAGTCCAACCCTTGTAGGTCCTCTCGACCCATAAGGAAAAAACCCTCTTGTAGGATCCTTACGACTTACAGAGGAACATACACTTAGGAATCCTCACGACCCCTAAGGAGAAAAGACACCTGCAAGATCCTCACGACTTGTAGGGAGAAATACCTTTGTGAGACCTCTACGGCTCATGAAGTCAAAAGCCTTGGTTAACAGGACCCTTAACCCTGTTTGCTGAGCCACCTTTGTTCATTATCGACAAAGGCAAATGATGATTCGCTCCTGGCAACATTCCAGTTGTAGCGGTACTGATGCCGAGATCAGTGCTTAAAATCCAGGCTTGTAACGAAAAGCTAGCAAGCCACACATGCCTACAAAATAGCCGAAATGATGGGGCAACTTGCAATAAAAAGCAGCAAGTAGAAATGAAGGCATGAAAAATAGCCGAAATGATGGGGCAACTCGCAATAAAGAGCAGCGAGCAGAAAATAAATAAATAGCCGAAATGATCGGGCACCGCGAAAAATAGCCGAAATGATTGGGCAATCGCGACTTTCGCGATATAAAAGCTGAAATGATAGAGCATCGCGGAAAAAGAAATAAAATAAAAATAAAATTTATGCCCTACAGGTGATACTACAACAATCCCTGTACACAATCCAGGGGCGCAAACAAAGAAAGAGTCGTACTCCTTCCCCCAGGTTTCACCAAAAAAGAAGAAGCCAGGTCTCGACGGGCCACAAGCGACCTAGAGATCATCCAAACACTCGTCTCGTAACAACGGACATGACTTCAAACAAAGCGGAGCAGCGGCAGCTCCCAATTCCATGGCTCGGTGGTATACATATCGCCAACAGTCAAACCTCCATTCCGTGAAATGCGGATACAATCGATAAAATTCCTGGTTACGTGGAACGCGGATAACGTCACTCTTTGACCCCGTGGAAAACGTCCAGGGCGGATCCTGGTCCTCGCAGAGCATGGCAGTGAACCCATGCGAAGCATCCAGAGCGGAGCCTAGTCCTCGCCTAACGCGGCAGTGAACCCGTGTGAAGCATCTAGTGCAAACTTCCTGGTTACGTGAAAAGCGGATAACGTCACTCTTTGACCCCGTGGAAAACGTCCAGAGCGGATCCTGGTCCTCGCAGAGCATGGCAGTGAACCCATGCGAAGCATCCAGAGCGGAGCCTAGTCCTCGCCTAACGCGGCAATGAACCCGTGTGAAGCATCTAGTGCAAACTTCCTGGTTACGTGGGAAGCGGATAACGTCACTCTTTGACCCCGTGGAAAACGTCCAGAGCGGATCCTGGTCCTCGCAGAGCATGGCAGTGAACCCATGCGAAGCATCCAGAGCGGAGCCTAGTCCTCGCCTAACGCGGCAGTGAACCCGTGTGAAGCATCTAGTGCAAACTTCCTGGTTACGTGAAAAGCGGATAACGTCACTCTTTGACCCCGTGGAAAACGTCCAGAGCGGATCCTGGTCCTCGCAGAGCATGGCAGTGAACCCATGCGAAGCATCCAGAGCGGAGCCTAGTCCTCGCCTAACGCGGCAATGAACCCGTGTGAAGCATCTAGTGCAAACTTCCTGGTTACGTGGGAAGCGGATAACGTCACTCTTTGACCCCGTGGAAAACGTCCAGAGCGGATCCTGGTCCTCGCAGAGCATGGCAGTGAACCCATGCGAAGCATCCAGAGCGGAGCCTAGTCCTCGCCTAACGCGGCAGTGAACCCGTGTGAAGCATCTAGTGCAAACTTCCTGGTTACGTGAAAAGCGGATAACGTCACTCTTTGACCCCGTGGAAAACGTCCAGAGCGGATCCTGGTCCTCGCAGAGCATGGCAGTGAACCCATGCGAAGCATCCAGAGCGGAGCCTAGTCCTCGCCTAACGCGGCAATGAACCCGTGTGAAGCATCTAGTGCAAACTTCCTGGTTACGTGGAAAGCGGATAACGTCACTCTTTGACCCCGTGGAAAACGTCCAGAGCGGATCCTGGTCCTCGCAGAGCATGGCAGTGAACCCATGCGAAGCATCCAGAGCGGAGCCTAGTCCTCGCCTAACGCGGCAGTGAACCCGTGTGAAGCATCTAGTGCAAACTTCCTGGTTACGTGAAAAGCGGATAACGTCACTCTTTGACCCCGTGGAAAACGTCCAGAGCGGATCCTGGTCCTCGCAGAGCATGGCAGTGAGCCCATGTGAAGCATCCAGAGCGGAGCCTAGTCCTCGCCTAACGCGGCAGTGAACCCGTGTGAAGCATCTAGTGCAAACTTCCTGGTTACGTGGAAAGCGGATAACGTCACTCTTTGACCCCGTGGAAAACGTCCAGAGCGGAGCCTGGTCCTCGCAGAGCACGGCAATGAACCCGTGTGAAGCATCCAGAGCAAACACCGGACTGTGGAGTCCTTAAAATCCACGGACTATGACGTCCTTAACCTCGACCGTGATGTCTTAAAACTAACGATCAACCACCACGATTCCCTACGGATTTTGCCTTGGTTTAAGGGTACATCTCTTCACTCCTTTGATACCCGGCGTTGTAATTCTTCAACGTCTTCAAAGAGGTGACGGGTCCCTGTAACCAAACATCGGACTGTGGAGTCCCTAAATCCACGGACTATGAGGTCCTTAACCTTGACCGTGATGTCTTAAAACTAACATCGGACTGTGGAGTCCCTAAATCCACGGACTATGAGGTCCTTAACCTTGACCGTGATGTCTTAAAACTAACATCGGACTGTGGAGTCCTTAAACCCACGGACTATGAGGTCCTTAACCTTGACCGTGATGTCTTAAAACTAACATCGGACTATGGAGTCCCTAAATCCACGGACTATGAGGTCCTTAACCTTGACCGTGATGTCTTAAAACTAACATCGGACTGTGGAGTCCTTAAACCCACGGACTATGAGGTCCTTAACCTTGACCGTGACGTCTTTAAACTACGATACCTGGAGAGATCCCTAACCCCGTGAAATACGGAAAAAGGTGATCACACCCGACACTTGCAGGCCCTCACGACCTGTAAGGAAGAAAAACTCTCTTGAGATCCTTACGACTCTCAGGGGAAAACCCGCTTAAAGATCTTCACGATCTTTAAGAGGAACTCACATCTATGGGATCCTTTCGACCTATAGGGAGAAAGACTCCTTATGAGACCCTCGCGGCTCGTAAAAAGCAAAAGTCTCAGGAAGCAGATCCTGACCCCGAATCCTAAGCCATGGCCGTCCTGCAAAGAGATCAAAATAGAATATCCGCAGAATGCATTCAATGAAAAAGGGACACATCATCAAGAGGAAAATTGTATCTTTTATTCATAAACCAAAATGGATACAAAGTACATTTCAAAACAAAAAAAAATACTCTCATCCACGAGTATGTACAAGAAGGAGAAAAGATACAAGTCTTTAAGCCGGCGGGTGGTGCAATAATTTCACCAGCTCGTCATTCTGTTGTTGAGCTATGGCTTCGTGACGCAAGATCTCCATAAGACGCGACTCCGCCTGAGCTTGCTGGGCCTGATATGAAGCGAGCCGGGCTTCAAGCTCCTTTTCAGTGGCCTTGTGAGCCTCAACTCTCTCGCGAGTAAACGTGGCGGCTTTATCAAGAGCCACCACCTCTTTGATGGACTCCTGAAGCACCCGCCACAACTCATATTGGCCCTGGCTGTGAGATTGGCCCATCATATGAATGAGCTTTCCGTTGCCAGCACTAATCGGTCTGAAACAAGTTCATATCACCTGAGAGATAAAATTCAAGGCGTTGATTCGCACACAATATGACAACAGTATTGGTAATTGAAGAAAGTTTTCACAAAAAGGAACACAAAGTTTATTCATGCAAGCGGAAACATACACACGAGTACCAAGCCTACATAGAAGTTCAAAATAAAGCATGCAAAAAGGGGAGACCAAGTTATAAAAAAAAAGGGGGGAATGTCCCACTCTAACGGAAAAGATCGCCAAACACAGGATCAATGGCACAAGGGTTAGTGAAGCAAAGGACAAAATTCTCCATCTCTCTCTCCGCTTCCTCCAGCACATCGAAGCGACGGTTCTCACGAGGAGTCGCTCCCCATCGATTGGCGCCGTGTTCGTCCGCGAAAGCGGACATAATAGCTCGCCGGGCCTTGATCTGGCCCAGCAGATGGATTGAGCAATCCTTCAAAGCCTGAGTGATCAGGCACGCTTCATGAAAACCCTCGAGCTTCTCTTCCGCCGCGTCAAGCATCGCCAGGGTCATCTCTGCTGGGTGAGGGGGGATGTCGGCAAGCACGGCCGTGAGGATCATCCGGAGCCAGAGAGAACCCATCGGGAGAGGAGACCCCCTGCGGATCGAGAGTTCATGTATGGCTGAGTCGCATTCGTTGTCGGTAAGGAGGGGATCCACCAACCGAGCGGCAAAGCGAGGGATCATCTCCTCGACAGGCACTTCCCATGGCTGTCGACGAGCGTGTGGGCGGTTACAGGCCATAGCGTTCAGATACTCCTCAAATTAAATCACGTCGATATGGGAATGAGTTTCTCTGTGAAGAGAAAATGGGCTATGACCTCAAGAATATAAAGAAGTGCATTAAGTGCTATGCGCGGAAAATCTTGCATGCGAAAGATGTTTCCAAGGCCCAAAAAGGGAAAGGCATCGAAAATCAAGGAGAAATAACTATTTCCAAGGCTCCTTTTATGCATCTGATAATGCGCGCTAAAAATGCGGCATAGAAAGTTTTGTGAACAGTCCCATCAGAAGATCTCACGTGTAGAACACGTGAGACCCAAACCTAATGTGCGTTTAAAGGAAAGAATATGGAGTGATACCCTGCATATTAAAGTACAAACGACAATAGTGACAGAATAATAAGATTTCAGAGGAAAAGTATGCGAACACACAGAGACATAACAAAGCTTATCATCCAGACTGCAAGAAGGCGATACAAAATAAAAGAAAAACTTTTACAATGGTAAGGCTTCAGACACGGGGCACGGGTTGAGAAACTCGGAATTGACTTTATTCAAGATCTTCCAAGCATTTCGGACCTCCCGAGTATGCTTTCTCTCACGGTCACAGGCATCGGGGTCTCCGCGGATGTCCTCTTCCCTCCGGTAGGCGCCCAGTATAGCTGATTGCTGAAAAATTTGATGAAGGAGATCAATGAGATCATCCCGCCTTCTCTTGGAAATCAAGCCCATAAGGTACACCGAATGCACCTTATCCTCAGCAATGTCCAAGTCCCCGAGCGGTATGCCGGCACAAAAGAGAGGAAGTGCCTCCCGGATCGCCAGCACGATCAGCCTCAGAAGAGAAGAGCGACGGGGAAGTAGCCGATGATTGTACTCGTCGAAGCGGCCCATGATCTCGGCACACTGAGCATTAGTGAACTCCTGGTTCTGACTGCGGCCCAGCGCACGAATATTCCCGTACGAGATGATCTCGTCAAGACGATACAGATGGGCATCCATAATACCTGAAATAAAAGTCACGAGAATTATTACAAAATCCCCATTGCATTAATGGCAGAAGAATCGCCTCGAGCCGAGAGACCCCAGAGATGCTCTGTGTGAAGAAATCGAGTTCTTCATTGGAATTTAATTCCTTATTAAGGAAAGGGAATTAAATTCCCAGAAACATTTTGAATGGAATTAAATTCCATGGGTTTGAACCACCATCACCGTCTCCTTAAGGGATCATCTGAACCCTAAGTGATCTACTACGGGAAGTCAAGTGGTCTCATATTTTGGTTAAAATACTTGGAGAAAAATGAGTTCTTCGGGAAACCCTCGATCTGGATTTTAAATCCAGAGAGGTCTGTCAAAACAAAGGTGCTTCGACTACCATTACCTGAGGAAAAAGGGGCCTTTTCGAACAGAGTTAAACTCTGGAAAATCTTAAAACAGAGAACTAAGCTCTGAAAGCGAGAATTAAATTCTCAACGAAAAAGTTCTCAGAAGAAGAAGATGAACAAAGTGAAGGCTCCTATGAAGAGACAGCGGTATTTATAGAAGACAATGAAAACGCTTCGTCTCCCCAGATCCCTAGAGGAATCCAACGGTCACAAGAGGTGACAGCGTTGCACTCACGTGCAGACACGTGAGAACAACGCTGTGGGGGCATTTGTTTCCTGATTTAAAATCAGGAAGCTTCTGTGAAAAGCTTCAGAAGAGGGTCACGTGCTTACACGTGACTAGCGGTCACGTGTTCGCACGTGACACCTGAACGCATCATTCAAGCAAGTTCAGTCTCCTGACTAAGTCGAAGAAAAGGGGGCTTCAGGAAGGGTCACGTGCTCCCACGTGATCAAGGTCACGTGTCGGCACGTGACATTTAAATTCAAGCAGCAAAGACGCACATTGGTTCCCTGATCAAGTCAAGGAAAAGAGCTTCAGAAAAGGTCACGTGCTCTCACGTGACCAGAGTCACGTGTTGACACGTGACGTTCAAGACAGCAGACCCGTTCTCCCGTTGAACCAAAGAAAGAGAGTTCAAACAAGGGTCACGTGCTCACACGTGACCAGGGGTCACGTGGTAGCACGTGATGTTTAAGCAGCAATCAGAAGACGCAGCGCAGAAGGCTCATTCCAAAGGGGGTCACGTGCTCACACGTGACCATGGGTCACGTGGTCCCACGTGACCGGCTTTCAAAGCCCATTTTTGACGACAGAATTAAATTCTGAAGGAAGTTCGAATCTTTTCAAAGGAAAGTAATTATTTGGGACCAATCAAATTAAAGATTCAGAGATGATTAAATATCATCTATCTATGGAAAATCTCGGGTTTGGAAAGATTTCCCCTTTAAATCTAACCAAAATAGCAAGGGAGAATCTCTGGATTTAAGATCCAATGGTGAATAAAATTCACCTAATCATCCAACGGCCCAAAATGAATGATGAATGCAAATCAAATATCAATGAAGATTCGTCAAAAACTGATTGATTCGGCTGCTTCTCCTATAAATAGGAGCCAAAAGACACAGAGAGAGAGAGACATGCGCAGAGAAGAAAAGAGAAAAGGAGAAGAGCTTTGATACTTCGAAAAGACTCAGATCTTCTGCAAAAAACCCTAGGTAAGAAAGGGAAGGCATTTTGAAAGAAGCAGAATTTAATTCTCAACAGAGTTTAACTCTGATAATATAAAAGCAGAAGAACTTATTTCTTCTCTCTTTGATAGAGGATCTGCAAAGTGCACATCTCCCCTTAAGGTTGAGAATTTAATTCTCAATGGGTTGAGATCCTGCCATGCAGATCCAAAACATAGAGAAGGAGTGCAAACTTGAGAATTTAATTCTCACAGAACTATAGGAATTTAATTCCTCCAAAATAAAGTGGGGCTAGACCCTATATCATGGGAATTTAATTCCTTCGAAACAAAAAAAAAAGAGAAACAGGGTTTAACCCTAATTAAAGAACTTAGTTCTGTTGAAACAACGATCATCATTTCCTCAAAAATTTTATTAGGGTTCAACCCTATTCAGCCCTTCACATAAACGGGGAATTTAACTCCCACAGAAAATTCAGAGTTAAACTCTATTCCAGAATACAAGTCTTCAAAAGAAAGAAGGATTTAATTCCTCTGAAATTAAAAAGTCTCCGGAATTTAATTCCTAAAAAAAAAAGGAGTAACAAATCCTCTGAAAAAACCACATTAAGGCAGGGTCACGTGTCACCACGTGACCCCCCCTCAAAAGCCCTACAGAAAACCCCTTTGAGGCAGCACCCCACGTGACCCACGTGACTTTCAGCAGAAGCCTTGACGCATAGGCATTTGAATGCCCATCACGTGCTGACACGTGATGCTATCAAAAGATGCAGTAATTTCAGCAGAACAAATGGAGGAAGGGCGCTCTCACGTGCTGCCACGTGACCCCTCTTGTCTTAGTGTTTAACACTAAATTGAAACTCTCGCACTCAGTGTTAAAATATTGCTGGGCCTTAGTGTTCAACACTAATTAAAAAGCTTTATCTGCAGTGTTCAACACTGATTACCTTAGTGTTTAAATACTAATCTGAGATCTTCATTTGCAGTGTTCAACACTGATCTGTTTTAGTGTTTAACACTAATTTGAGAAGCCTTATTGCTGGTGTTTAACACCAATTATTTCTTAGTGTTAAACACTAACTCGTTAACCGCATTCCCAGTGTTCAACACTGATTGCTCTATAGTGTTTAACACTAGGCTTTGGCCCAATTGGCTAAATGGATAGAGGCAAAGCCTCTCCTTCAATGGATCAGCAAAAAGTCAATGTTTCAGACCCGACTGGACTTAGCCCAAGCTGGCCATAAGTCCTCAATTTGTGATTAACTGGGCTAATGGGCTCATAACATAATTAATCAGTCTCGACCCCAAATTGGGTCAGGGACTATTAAATCCATTCCGGTTCTAGGGTACATCTCTTCACTCCTTTGAAACTTGGCATTGTAATCCCTCAATGTCTTCAAAGAGGTGACGGGTCCCGATGGCCACTCATGATATGGACTGTGGGGTCCTTAAACCCATGCCTAATGCAAACTTCCTGGTTACGTGGAACGCGGATAACGTCACTCTTTGACCCCGTGGAAAACGTCCAGAGCGGATCCTGGTCCTCGCAGAGCATGGCAGTGAACCCGTGCGAAACATCCAGAGCGGAGCCTAGTCCTCGCCTAACGCGGCAGTGAACCCGTGTGAAGCATCTAGTGCAAACTTCCTGGTTACGTGGAACGCGGATAACGTCACTCTTTGACCCCGTGGAAAACGTCCAGAGCGGATCCTGGTCCTCGCAGAGCACGGCAGTGAACCCGTGTGAAGCATCCAGAGCGGAGCCTGGTCCTCGCCAAGCACGGCAGTGAACCCGTGTGAAGCATCCAGAGCAAATACTGGACCGCAATGTCCTTAAACTACCCATGGACCGCAATGTCCTTAAACTACCCATGGACCGCAATGTCCTTAAACTACCCACGGACCGCAATGTCCTTAAACTACCCATGGACCGCAATGTCCTTAAACTACCCACGGACCGCAACGTCCTTAAACTACCCATGGACCGCAACGTCCCTAAACTAGAACAATAGGGCCCTCCATATGCTCTTTTGTCGGATCTAAACGGTCCCGTTTAAGTTGATCTTAGCCTCCAAAAATGGCTAACGCGTCCTTAAACCTTCAAACAGATTGGACTACGAATCCCCTAAATTAACTCCGGCTCGAGGGTACATCTCTGAACTCCTCTGACATCCGTCGTTGTAATCTTTCAACGTCGTCAGAGAGGTGATGAGTCCCGATGGCCATACATACGATGGACCACTACGTCCCTAAACTGGAACATTAGAGTCCAAACACTCTTCTGTCGGATCTAAACGATCCCGTTAAGTTGATCTTAGTCACAAAGTTAGACTAACGTATCCTTAACAAACGTTTGAGTTGATCTTAGCCTCAAGTATGGCTGACGTATCCTCAAATCAAACCCCCAAACCCAAATCTAAGATAATGCGGATTTGGACTAGTCCACGCCCTACGGGCGACGACATAACTCAGTCTCCGTAAACAATCCACGGGCAACAAAACAAACACCCACGACACGAAGTGACCATCTGGAGAAGGAGAAAGTTGTTACCGCAACGCGGTAGCGTAATTAACTGCAGGGGCTTGCGCCTGCAGGGAAGAGCGTCCCCACAATCAAAAACCCCTCAAACGAGGGGGAATCTGACGAAGTCTGCTACATCGGACGCATCCGTCTAAACCTTCGATACATGGTGCCATAAATCAACTTGGCATCTTCGGAGGGGTAGACGGATAGCACCAATTAGCATCTGCCCCGAACCCCAGGCATTCGGACGTCCCGACGTCCCGGCCGCCGTTCGGAGGGGAACAATGGCGAAAGGCCCTTCAGGCCAATAAACGGTCGCTTCCTGAAGAAGTACTACGCTTGACGAGTCACGGCCTAGGTCAATGATAGATGACGATAACTATGTCCGCTCGCTATCTTCTTAAGCCCAAACTCTATAACTAGTAGCCGGTTTTCTTTTCAATGGACCGAAACGTCCTTAAACTAACAATGGACCGAAATATCTTTAAACTAACAATGGACCGAAATGTCCTTAAACTAACGACGGATCGAAACGTCCTTAAACTAACGACGGATCGAAACGTCCTAAAACTAGCTGTGGACTGAAATGTCGATAAACTACGGTGGATTGCAGCATCCCAAAGCTGATACAAAAAAGAAAAAGAATAAAAAAAAAGAAAATGGTATGTCCATAAGCAAAATGGGCACGGATGAAAACCCGAAAGGGCTCCGTGAGTAAAAACAGCAGGGCTATCGGCGAGTCTTGTGAAAACCCGAAAGGACGCAACCTCGTTCGAATAAAAAAAAGAGAAAAAAGGGGAAAATAGTATGTCCATAAGCAAAATGAGCACGGATGAAAACCCGAAAGGGCTCCGTGAGTAAAAACAGCAGGGCTACCGGCGAGTCTTGTGAAAACCCGAAAGGGCGCAACCTCGTTCGAATAAAAAAAGAGGAAAAAAGGGAAAAACAGTATGTCCATAAGCAAAATGGGCACGGATGAAAACCCGAAAGGGCTCCGTGAGTAAAAACAGCAGGGCTACTGGCGAGTGTTTGTGAAAACCCGAAAGGGCGCAACCTCGTTAAAAGACACTTGCAGGGTCCTCTCGATCTTGTGAGGAGAAACCGCTCGCTTGAGATCCTTACGACTCACAAGGGAGCAACACACTTAGGGATCCCCACGATTCCCAAGGAGAAACTACACTTACGAGATCCTCACGACTCGTAAGGAGAACCTTCTTATGAGACCCTTACGTCTCATAAGATTCAAAAGTCTTAAGCTACAGGGATCTGAACCTGTTCTTAAGCAGCCCCTATAACCTCCAATACTGCCCTAAAAGCAGCTAAATACTGACCCTTGTATACAATCCATGGGGGCGAATAAACATTTCCCTAACAAAGTCCCATCCGTGACTAGGGATATGTCTACAAGGTGAACAGCCCTTGTAAGTCCTCTCGACTTATAAGGAGAAAACACTCTTGTAAGATCCTTACGACTTATAAGAGAACATACACTTAGGAGTCCTCACGATTCCTAAGGAGAAAACGCGCCTACGAGATCCTCACGACTCGCAGGGAGAAATACCTTTATGAGACCCTTACGGCTCATGAAGTAAAAAGCCTTAGTCGACAGAATCTTAACCCTGTCTACTAAGCCACCTTTGTTTAACTTTAACATCGACATAGGCAAATGATGATTCGCTCCTGGCCATATCCCAGTTGTAGCGATGCTGATGCCGAAATCGGTGTCTAATTCCAAGCTTGCAACGAAAAGCCAGCGAGCCACACATGCATACGAAATAGCCGAAATGATGGGGCAACTTGCAACAAAATCAGCAAATAAAAAAAATGTATGCGTGCAAATAACCGAAATGATTGGGCAACTCGCAATAAAAACAGCGAGTAAAAATAAAATAAATAGCCGAAATGATTGGGCACCGCGAAAAATAGACGAAATGATGGGGCAATCGCGACCTTCGCGATATAAAAGCTGAAATGATAGAGCATCGCGGAAAGTGATAAAATAAAAAATATATAAAATGAAATTTATGCCCTATAGGTGATATCACAGCAACCCCTGTATACAATCCAGGGGCGCAAACAAAGAAGGAACCACACCTTTCCTCCCCAGGTCTCATCAGAAGAAGACGCCAAATCTCAACGGTTCACAGATAGCCTGGAGATCATCTCAATATTCGTCTCATTACAACAGACACAACATTAAGCAAAGCGGAATAGCGGCAACCCCCAGTTCCATGACTCGGCGGTGCACAGATAACCAAGAGTCAAACCCTGACTCCGTGAATGCGGATAAAGTCAAAATTCCTGGTCACGTGAAACGCGGTTAATGTCAACAATGACCCCGTGGGAAATGTCCAGAGCGGATCCTGGTCCTCGCAGAGCATGGCAGTGAACCTGTGTGAAGTATCCAGAGCGGAGCCCAGTCCTCGCCGAACACGGCAGTGAACCCGTGGGAAGCATCTAGAGCAAAATTCCTGGTTATGTGGAACGCGGCAATGACCCTGTGGGAAACATCCAGAGCGGATCCTGGTCCTCGCAGAGCATGGCAGTGAACCCGTATGAAGCATCCAGAGCGGAGCCTAGTCCTCGCGGAACACGGCAGTGAATCCGTGGGAAGCATCTAGAGCAAAATTCCTGGCTACGTGGAACGCGGATAACGTCAACTCTGACCCCGTGGGAAACGTCCAGAGCGGATCCTTCTCCTCGCAGAGCACGGCAGTGAACCCGTGTGAAGCACCCAGAGCAGAGCCTAGTCCTCACCGAACACGGCAGTGAACCCATGAGAAGCATCTAGAGCAAAATTCCTGGTTACGTGGAACGCGGCAATGACCCCGTGGGAAACGTCCAGAGCGGATCCTGGTCCTCGCAGAGCATGGCAGTGAACCCGTGTGAAGCATCCAGAGTGGAGCCTAGTCCTCGCTGAACACGGCAGTGAACCCGTGGGAGGCATCTAGAGCAAAATTCCTGGTTACGTGGAACGCAGATAATGTCAATTCTGATCTCGTAGGAAACGTCCAGAGCGGAGCCTGGTCCTCGCCGAACACGGCAGTGAACCCGTGGGAAGCATCCAGAGCAAAAATTGGACTGTGAGGTCCTTAAACTCACGGATTATGATGTCCTTAATCTCGACCGTGATGTCTTAAAACTAAAATTGGACTGTGAGGTCCTTAAACTCACGGACTTTGATGTCCTTAAGCTCGATCGTGATGTCTTAAAACTAACATTGGACTGTGAGGTCCTTAAACTCATGGACTATGATGTCCTTAACCTCGACCGCAATGTCTTTAAGCTAACATTGGGCTGTGATGTCCTTAAACTCATGGACTATAATGTTCTTAACCTCGACCGTAATGTCTTAAAACTAACAACGGACTGTGGAGTCCTTAAATCCACGGACTATGATGTCCTTAACCTCGACCGCGATGTCTTTAAACTACGGTATCTTGGAAAACATCCAGAGCGGAGCCTGGTCCTCGCAGAATATGACAGTGAACCCGTGGGAAGCATCCAGGGCAACCCCTGACCCCGTGAAATACGGATAAGGGCAACTTCACCCATCACTAGCAGGTCCTCACGATTCGTAAGGGAGCAAATTCTCTTGTGAGATGCTTACTACTTTCAAGAGAAAACACACTTATGAATCCTCACGATTCTTAAGGAGAAATTACACCTACGGGATCCTCTCGACCTGTAGGGAGAAAAACTCTTTATGAGACCCTTACGGCTCATAAAGTTGAAAAGTCTTAGGAGGCAGATCTTAACCCTGAATCCTAAACCATCGTTGTCCTGCAAAGAGATCAAGATAGACTATCCGCAGAATACACTTACTAAAAGGGACACACCATCGAGAAGAAAAATATGTCTTTTATTCATGAATCAAAATGGATACAAAGTACAATTCGTGAAAGAACAAAAAATATACTCTCATTCAGGAGTATGTACAAAAGAAGAATAAAGAAAAATATGCGCAAGTCTTCAAGTCGGCGGGCGATTTAGCAGATTGGTCAGCTCATCCCTCTTTCGCTGGGCCTTGCCTTCGTGATTCAATATCGCCAAAAGACGAGTCTCCGCCTGAGCCTGCTGGGCCTGATATGAGGCAAGCCGGCCTTCGAGCTCTTTCTCGGTAGCTTTGTGAGCCTCAACCCTTTCACGAGTGAAAACGGCGGCTTTGTCGATGGCCACCACCTCCTTGATGGCCTCTTGAAGCACTCACCAGAGTTCATACGCTTTGTTGGTTTTGGCCGTAAGGTTGGCTTGGAGCTCGTTCAGTGTCTTAGAAGCCAGTTCCCTCTCTAAAAATTTGCGGCCGAGCCTCTTCTCGCACGACACCATGTTCGCTGCGCACCGCTCAATCAGCCCCCACAATCTCGCCTTTGCAGCTACAACCTCTGAGGGAAGGCGTATAGATTCAAGAATATGCAAGAAAAGCTCTGTTTCAATGACGATACTTAATCCAGAATAAACACGAACCACTTGATATGGGAAGCAACAAGGAAAGCCTAGGATATATATCCTATCAAGCATACATGTGAAACTGTATGAACAGAAATGAGATCAAAAAACGCACAGGCAACATAACGATGATGCTCACAATTAAAGAGAATTTCCATGGAAAAATATGAAGCTCATTTACGCAAGAAGGACGCACATACGAGTACCCGGCAAACATGAAAAATCAACAGAAAAGCATACAACAGCCAATGATAAAAAGAGTACATCGATTTAAGCATACTACACTACCTGGAAAAGGTCACCAAACAAAGGATCAGTGGCACAAGGGTTAACAAAACAAAATGCAAAATTTTCTAACTCCCTCTCTGCCTTCTCCAACACATCGAAACGACGATTCTCACAAGGAGTGGCTCCCCATCGATTAGCGTCGTGTTCATCCGCAAAGGCAGACATAATAGCCCGTAGGGCTCTTATCTGGCTCAACAGACGGACCGAGCAATCTTTCATTGCCTGAGTAATCAGGCACGCCTCGAAAAAACACTCGAGCTTGTCTTCAGCCGCATCAAGGATCGCCAGGGTCATCTCTGCTGGGTGAGGAGGGATGTCAGCGAGCACGACAGCGAGAATCATCCGGAGCAAAAAGGATCCCATTGGAAGAGGGGACCCCCTACGGATCAGAAGTTCATATGTCGTCGAGTCACATTCGTCGTCGGTAAGAAGGGGATCCACCAGTCGGGCAGCAAAGCGAGGAATCATCTCCTTAATGGGTACTTCCCATGGTTGTCGACGAGCATAGGGACGGTTGCAAACCATAGCACTCAATTGTCTCTTCAAGATAAATCACCCTAAAGTTGTAATTGGAGTTCTCTGTGAAGAGAGAAGGAAAACTACGGCTTCAAGTTATAAAGAGAAGCATTAAATGCTGTACACGGAAGATACTGCATGATGAAACTATTTCTTAGGCCCAGAAAAAGGGAAGGAATTGGAAATCAAAGAGATGGAACTATTTCCAAGGCTCCTTTTTTGCATCTAATGTTGCGCACGGAATGTATGGCATAAAAAAGCCAAACAATCCCATCAATAGAGCACCATGCGCAGGGCACGTGATCACACACCTTGGCATATACTGAGAATTGAAATCATGTCATGCATGAATAACACGTGAGTGGATGCCGACGTGAGATCAAAATCCCTAACAGTGCCTCACATGCAAAACATGTGAGCAACAACAACAATATGACAAAATTTCATAAAGGAGGCATGCAAACACAAAGGGGAAGGAAAGGCTTAGCATTCATATTTTGAAAATTCATAAAAAAAAATAAGAGAAAACAATTACAATGGCAAGACCTTAGATCCAGGGCATGAATTGAGGAACTTAAAAGTGACTTTGTTCAGAATCTTCCAGGCATTTCGAACCATCATAGTATGCTTTCTTTCGCGATCACAAGCGTCCGGATCCTCACGGATGTCCTCCACCCACCGATAGGCAGCAAGTATGGCCGACTGTTGAAAAGCCTGATGCAAGAGATCAATAAGATTGTCTCGCCTTCTCTTCGAGATTAGGCTCATCAGATACACCGAATGCACTTTATCCTCGGCGGCATCCAATGCACTAAGCGGTACGCCGGTACAAAATAGAGGGAGCGCCTCCCAGATCGTCCTCATGATGAGTTTCAAAAGAGAAGAGCGACGGGGGATTAGTCGACCGTTGTACTCGTCGAAACGGCTCATGATCTCAGCACAATGAGTGTTGGTGAACTCCTGGTTCTGGCTGCGGCCTAGTGTACGAATGTCTCCGTAAGAAATGATTGCATCAAGATCATACAAATGGGCATCCATAATATCTGAAATAAAGATCATGAGAATTTAATGAATAAGCTAATCAAGAAGAATACTTGTCTAGATGAACAAAGGATTTCAAGCAACTCTGTACATTCCCTAAGGAAAAGCACCACTGCAGGCCTCTTCCTCTTGGTTACAGAGAGACAATTCAGGGCAAGAAAACCCAAGGAGTTCTATGGGAAGAGCTGAGCTCTTCATAGGAATTAAATTACTTTCTGAAAAAAGGGGGAATTAAATTCCCAGAGACATTTTTCAGAGCCAAAGCTCTTTGAAGATGGAATTAAATTCCATGGAAAAGATATACACCATCAACCCCCTGAAGATCAGAGAAAACCTAAGAGATCTATTATTTGAAGATTAAATGATATTTTCTGTTTTAAATGAACTTAAAGAAAAAATGGGTTCTTGTTAAAAGGAAAAACCCTTGATGTGGATTTAAAATCCAGTGAAGGTTTCTGTAAAGGTTCTTCGATCGTTCAAAGATCATTACCTGAAGAAAGGGCCTTTTGAACAGAGTTAAACTCTGAAAATATTCAAGGAAGAGAACTAAGCTCTGGAAAGGAGAATTAAATTCTCAAGAAGAAAAAAGGTTCGCAAGGAAGAAGATGAAAGAGTGGAGGCGCTTCTGAAGAGACCCCTGCATTTATAGGATGTGATGGAAACGCTACATCTCCTCGATTCCCTAGATGGATCCAACGGTCACAAAAGTGACAGCATTGCACTCACGTGTAGACACATGAGAGCAACGCTGTGGGGGCATTTATTTCCTGATTAAAAATCAGGAATTATCTCAATGAGGTATCACGTGTTCACACGTGACCAATGGTTACATGATGACACGTGATGGTTAAAATCTCATCAAACAGAAATGAAAACAAACGGCTGAAAGATGACTCAATTGGGGGTCACGTGCTCATACGTGACCAAGGGTCACGTGCCAGCACGTGACAGGCTTTGAAAGCCTTACAGCTTAATAGAACTTAATTCTAAAAAATCAGGAATTATCTCAATGAGGTATCACGTGTTCACACGTGACCAATGGTCACGTGATGACACGTGATGGTTAAAATCTCATCAAATAGAAATAAAAACAAACGGTTGAAGGAAATACCTCAATGAGGTATCACGTGCTCACACGTGACTAATGGTTACGTGTTGACACGTGATGGTTAAAACTGAAGCGTAAATAAACGCTGAGAAAAGTATTCAATTGGGGGTCACGTGCTCACACGTGACCAAAGGTCACGTGTCAGCACGTGACTGGTTTCGAAAGCCTTACAGTTTAATAGAATTAAATTCTAAAACCTTCTAAATCTTTCCAAATGGAAAAGGATTATGGGGACCGTTGGATTAAAAATCCAAGGGTAATTAAAAATCACCAATTTATGGAAAAAAATCTTAGACAAGAAAAGATTTTCCCTAAATCTCACCGAAAATAACAAACAGAATATCTTTGGATTTAAAATCCAACGGTGAATAAAATTCACTAAATGATCTAAAGGATCATATTAATTATGAAAACAAACAAAATCTTTCAATGAAAAATTTACTAAACAAATTGATTTTTTTCTTTCTCCTATAAATAGGAGCCAAGAGAAGTGAAAAAAAGGGAGATAGAGTTTTGGAATCTTGAAATTTCAGAGAGAAAAGAAAGGAGAATTTAATTCTCAACAAAGAAAACCCTAGATGAGAAAAGAAAGGGGATCAAAACTTCAAATAGAGAATTTAATTCTCAAATTTAAGAGTTTAACTTTTCTGCACAAAAAGAACTTAGTTCTTCCCCTGGTTGAAGATCTGCAGAAGCACATCTCCCCATAAGTTGAGAATTTAATTCTCATCGGGTTGAGATCCTGCCATGCAGATCCAAAACTTAGAGGGGGAATTGAGTTTAGAGAATTTAATTCTCCCAAAACAAAATTAGGGTTTAACCCTATATGAGAATTTAATTCTCCCAAACTCACAAGAATTTAATTCCTTCAAGATGAAACTGGGGTTTAACCCTATATGAGAATTCAATTCTCCTAAAATTACAGGAATTTAATTCCTTCAAGATGGACAGAACTAGGGTTTAACCCTAATTGAGAATTTAATTCTCTCAAATTCACAGGAATTTAATTCCTCTTAAAATGAAATCAGGGTTTCACCATATACAAGAATTTAATTCTTTTACATATATGGGAACTTAATTCCTCTAAAAGAAATTAGGGTTTAACCTTACATAAGAATTTAATTCTTTCATAATAGGAATTTAATTCTTCCAAAATCATGATTAGGGTTTAACCCTACAGAGAATTTAATTCTCAAAATAAAATAAAGAGGCTTAAGAGATCTCTGAGCATGAAAAGAGCTAGGTCACGTGCCCCACGTGACCCCTGAAAAGGTCCCCTAAAACAAAAAGGAAAAAGTTCTGAGGCAATGCCTCACGTGCTCCCACGTGACTTACAAAACACAGAAAGAAAAAGCAAAGGAAATAGAAGCTTTGGGCGCTCTCACGTGCCCCCACGTGACCCCTTAGCAAGTGTTTTAATAATCAGTGTATAAATCTCCATCACGTGTCAACTCGTGATAAAAAAGTGTTTAACACTTAATTGCATAACGAAGTAAAGGGATCTGGTCCTACCTTTGGGCGCCCTCACGTGTCCACACGTGACCCCTTTTCCTTTAGTGTTTAACACTAATTCGAGAGCTTTATTCCCAGTGTTTAACACTGATTATCTTTTAGTGTTTAACACTAATTTCCAGTGTTTAACACTGTTATTTTCTAGTGTTTAACACTAATTTGGGATTCTATATTTCCAGTGTTTAACACTGCTGGTCTTTTAGAGTTTAACACTAATTTGAGAGTTTTGTCTCCAATGTTTAACACTGTTGTTCTCTAGTGTTTAATACTACTTTTAGCCAAATTGGCTAATTTTCCAGAGGCAAAAGTCTCTCCTCCAAATGAATCTCAAAATTGGGGAAATCAAAGATGAAAATGTTTAGCATTGCTGAATAATATGGGCTTAAACCCAGACAAATGTCTAATGGACCAACAAAGGGCCAACACTTCAAACTTAATTGGACTTAGCCCAAGTAGGCCATAAGTCCTCAATTCAGACTTAACTGAGCCAATGTGTTCATAATATAATTAATTGGTCTTGGTTCCAAACTGGGTTACAGATCATTTAATCCACCTTGGTTCAAGAGTACATCTCTTCACTCTTTTGATATTTGTCGTTGTAATTCCTCAACATCTTCAAAGAGGTGACGGGTCCCGACAACCATACATTTCATAGGCTGTAGGGTCCTTAAACTCATGGACTATGATGTATTTAATATCGACCGTGATGTCTTAAAACTAACATTGGACCGTGGGGTCCTTAAACCCATGGACTATGATGTCCTTAACCTCGACCGTGATGTCTCAAAACTAACATTGGACTGTGAGGTCCTTAAACTCATGGACTATGATGTCCTTAACCTCGACCGTGATGTCTTAAAACTAACAACGGACTGTGGAGTCCTTAAATCCACAGACTATGATGTCCTTAACCTGGACCGTAATGTTCTTAAACTAACAATGGACCGTAATGTCCCTAAACTAACGTTGGACCGTAATGTCCTTAAACTAACAATGGACCGTAATGTCTCTAAACTAGCGTTGGACCACCATGTCCTTAAACTGGTAATGGACCGTAATGTTTTTAAACTAACATTGGACCACCATGTCCTTAAACTGGTAATCGACCGCAATGTCCCTAAACTAAACAATAGAGTCCAAATGCTCTTTTGTTGGATCTAAACGATCCCGTTAAGTTGATCTTAGTCTAAATTAGAGTAATGTATCCTTAACATACGTTTAAATTGATCTTAGTCCCAAATGAAACTAACGTATCCTTAAACCCAACCCCTCAAACCCAAATCTAAGAAAATACAGATTTGGACTAATCCACGCCCTACGGGCGACAACATACATTAGTCTCCGTATACAATCCACGGGCAACCACAAATAAAACAAACACCCACGACACGAAGTGACCATCTGGAGAAGGAGAAAGTTATTACCGCGATGCGGTAGCGTAATTAACTGCAGGGGCTTGCGCCTACAGGGAAGAGCATCCCCACAATCAAAAACCCCTCAAACGAGGGGGAATCTAACGAAGTCTGCTACATCGGCCGCATCCGTTTAAACTTTCGATACATGGTGCCATAAATCAACTTGGTATCTTCGGAGAGGTGGACGGATAGCACCAATTAGCATCTGCCCCCAGATTCAGGCAAGACAGACCGTCTTCCCGGTTTCCGGCGGTGAATAATGGCGTTATGCGTCTGGGCTAGATTCAATGACATGATTATTAGTTATAAGTATATGGACATTGATTGTGCATGTGTACCATTGTTGCATACCTCATTTTCCTATTGCATATGGATATAATATTAATGAGACACAACACCATTACTGACGGTTCATGTTGCACAAGCACTAATTGTATACTACACACACACCGTCGGTAATTGCCATGATACGCACAACATATATACATATGTGATATTGTATTGGTTAGTGACATTGAGACATTGATTTTTATTCCATTGTGCATATGAAATACAGCATACACATATACCTTACTATACCTACATGCTTACACATGTACCTTGCTATAGCTACATGTTCACCTTTATATGATGTTGCATTTGACTTTGGAGAATTTTGGAACCGCATGATATATTTATTAACTTGAGATATTTAAATAGCGGTTTTTCCTGATATGCTCATATTACTGTTTTATGTTACATATATTATATTTCATGGATTTACGCATTGAGATATGGATTTCATGTGATTTTATGGATTTGAGGACCATGGTATTTCAAGAAATTATGCATTGTTTGGAAAACCCGGTTTCTCTTGATATGATATTTCGATGCGTCCACCATGAGTTTTCTCGGTTCTGAGACTTGTGTTAGAAACCCTATGCGAGAAGTTGGATGAGACTATGTGCGGGTACATGGTGGACCCGGTATGGTACCCCGGGGCAAGAAAGGGATGTCGATGGATTAGCCGATGAGCCTGGCAGAGGGACTACTACCTACCGGTGATAGTATTTGGACTCGGCGGATATCGGGAAGATACCGACCGGAGTTATGAGATGGACATGGACCGACCGTTCTGCCGGAGCCCGCGGGTCGATCCCGCAGAGGGAGCCCATGATATGAGTATTTACGTGTCGTTGATGGACACTAGTTTTCATGATATTTTCGAGTGTCGATGTTGCACACTCAGGTTTCATGAGACTTACAAGATATAAGGACCGATCAGAGTGACGGTGCCCGAGGTATTGGGATTTGGAGTGTCGTTGATGGACACTGGTTTTTCCATGATGAGAATTCCGTGATGATGATATGTTTTATCCCATACTCAGCTTTCATTTAATATGCATTGCTTCATGTATTAGTAGTACCTGATAGAGTACCTTTCATGATTGTTGCATATACATATTGCCATATTATACTATCAGTTTGCATGTGATAGATTATCGCAGTACGTGCATACCTGCGATTACCTGCATGATGTTATTTACTATTCACGAGTTGGCAACTCACCCCTGTTGTGCCACAGTGTTTTGCAGGTTGTCTCTAAGAGCAGTCGCTACAAGCCTTATTCTTATCGTATTTTTTTGCAGCGGATACCGCTACGGCTGACTGTGAGCAGTTTTGGTATAGGTGGGTTTTGCGGTTATCCGATGAAGTTCATTGTATATCTTATTGTATCTAGTACTCTCCATCTACTACTTCATGTATTGACTTAGAGACGAGATGTGAGGACGATATTGTATATTATTTTGTGACTCTGGGTGTCGTGGTCATGTGAGCCAGTCCTTTTCTTATATTGATTATCTTTTTTATATTGTCTATTTCTTCGCTACGGCGTCGTATATCTTCTTGTGGTGGTTGTTTCCATCTTTGGGCGAGATTTGCTCCCGTTTGGGGATGCTATACTTATATCTTATGTTTATACCCTTTTCGGGGCTAGTTTTTACAAAGGAGCTGCCGCCAAAATTTTATGAAAGAAACTTAAGTTAAAGATTTTTACTTGAAATTCCTAAAAGTTTTTAACAATGTTCTTATCACTTACTACTTTTGATGGTTTAGATTTCTGGGTTTTCGGCTTACTTGAATTGCGTTACGCCTGTAGACGTTATATGGTTTAAGTGCCATCACGTGCTAAATTTTGGGTCGTGACACGGGCGGTCTCAGGAAAGTACTTTGCATCGAACTTGTCACGGAAAGTCTTCCATTCGATGGGTTGATCAAGACGGTTTTGTCCCGCCTTCCACCAAACCCGTACATTATCCGTGAGCTGCAACCTCGCAACACGAACCCAAGCTATCTCTGGCACTTGTACCGCTACCATGTCATCTTCAATACTTTGAGCCCATTCCTCAGCTTCTAGAGGGCTCTCTTTTCTTGCAAACTGTTTGGGGTGCAAGGCCCTGAATTGCTTCACCCCAGGTGCTTCTGCTTCACGACGGTTCATTAGAATAGCAGTCTGTTACTGTTGTCCTTCCAGGAGGCTGCGGATTGCCTCAAGCAGAACCGTCTGCTCGTTGATCGGAGCAGCGATGGCAGGTGTGAGTGGTAGTGGTGGGGGAGTGTTGTTGACATTTGTGCTGGTGTTGTTTGGGGAGTCCATTACCTTGAAAGAAAATTTTGGGTTAGGACAGATTCAAAGTATATGAAATTGTAAGATTCAAGGAATATGAATTGTAAAGAATATTTTTAGTTACTGGTTCTTGTGTTATATATCTTAGGTTGTCCATATAGAACAGACCTGCAGAGGCCACCAACAAAACCTGTCACGCCCCGCTTCCCAATGTACGAGCAGAGGACGCGATGGTTCACGCGACGTATTTACTCAGAAGTAAACACGCTAAGCGTATCTAAGCAATATAAAATAAAATGTACACAAGAGACAAGATATAAATAAACAACAACTTTATTTATTAACATTCTTTTTACAATATAACTGAAAATTAAATACATGGAATGAAAGCAATGCCTAAACAGTGACATAACAGAAATGTAAAGAAAATGTAATGTACAAGTGAACTAGAGCTCTGGATCTTCAGTAAACTGGTCCAAGTTCTCGCTGCTGAGCTCGATCTCCAGTGAGTCCGAATCACCTGACGACATTCCAAAAAAGAAGAAAGAGAATGTCGTTAGCAAACAAATCCCTCGGTAAGTCCCATACATAGACAAGAATGGAATAGACAGAATAGAGGGTATATTATTATAATATTTTATTTAGTGTTAGCGCTGTTATTTGTAGCTTGGAACAAAAGAATGCCAGTGTATACGAGAGGAGTCCCATTATTCCGGAGATTAAGGTATATGGAGCACAAGGAACCGTTCAGCCACGGTACAACGGCAATGGATATTCAGGTTAGGTGTGTTATGGTTACAGTCTCGTGCCACTTCTAACCCCTTCCATACCAGTCTACCCCTTATAAACCCTGCGATGTCTTGATTTGTATTGATTATATTGTCTTATAAATTGTATAAATGGATGACTTGCCGAAACTATGATATCAGTAATAGAACGGATATAATGGATGAACACGTAGATGGAATATATCCATGGTTCGGTTCAGTCAAGTTGTATAGATTGAATATATTGAATATATGGATTCATGGATTCATGTTGAATATATACTTGAATTATATTCAAGTCAGTTTGATTATATCGAGACTCAGTCTGAGTTAGACACTTTTAAAAGAACTTGAAAACCTGATTGTTTTGGTGTTATCGGTAACTGCTGCACATGGACGGCAGGATTTGTGTCTTTTTCAAAGAAAATTACCGTATTGATAACACCGTTTTTTATATTGTCTACTTTAAATAGGCAAGCACCCATATCTCTGGCTTCTTGAGACTCAAGTGACTGGTTCCACTTAAACCTATGTTTACTAGGGTCCTTATTGTAATTTAGTATAACTTGAGAGGTTTTTATGTAAAATAGGTTTATTATACTTTCAAAATATATCTCAAGTATTTAATTATCATCTTTAGAGTTTTCATAGATATTTATTTTATTAAATGTGAAATTTTCTAGTGAATATGACCTAGTTTTTTAAAGTATAAGGTATTTATTTGAAATATTGAGATTGTATAGTATTTTCTTGTAAATGAGATGTTTTTCTTGAATTTTGGAAATGTGGAATATTATAAATATTAAAAATAGATATTTTGATATTAATTACATATATATTTATTTATTAAAAATATAAGTTTTATTTATAATAGAAATCACATTTTCCAAAGAAAAATGTATCAAAAATCTCTCGAGATCGTATGCTCCTTGCGGAAGTCTGCATCTCACTCTACTAAGTCCGAGGATGTGCGATAATCCGCACCATCCCGAACGGGTTACCCAAAATGAGTTGTAGATGCGCAATTGCAAATATTTGTTAAATACACTTCGTATAGAAAAAAGGTTTTATAAGTTGAAGTTAGTTATATGAAAAGTCTTATTTTCCCAATGTTCCTAAATTCCATCGTGCTATATTAGATATGTGTGCTGTGAGGAGGTAGGTCATTACCTCGTGAGTTTTCTAAGGTAATATGGTTTAAAAAGTTTAAGTATGTCGAAATGAAATATGAAGGTATTTTAATGTAAAAGTGGAATAAAACTTGCTGTGGTTATTATTTTGATATCAAACTTGTTCTATTGTTTTTGTTAATGATTAATAAACAATATATCAAAAGTTGTATGTTTTTTATTAAGAAAAATTTGTATTTTTTAAAAGAAAAGAGAATCGGAAGCTGGATAACTTCGCTTCCAAAACGTTTTGAGAAGGTAAAGTTTAAGAATAGCAAAAGAGAGAGAGAAGGGGGACTTACAGGCTTTGATGAGAGAGGAGGGGAAGGAGGAGGTCTAGGATTCATCGGTACTTCGTTTCGTTGCCGGAAACTCTTTGTGTTGTCGCCGGAAGTTCGTCGGAGTTTCGCCCTTTGTTAACTCCACTTTTACACTATGGGAACTTGGAAATTTCTTGAGAGTTTTGACAGGGAATTGTGAGAAGCAGGTGTGAAATGAGGGTGGCATTTATAGGAAAAATTAGGGTTTAGGGTGTTTAAAAAATGCATTGAAGCATTAAAATGAGGTTAAATGGGCATTTTATTTCTCTCTGGATTAATTCAGAGTAAACAAGTAATAAGAGAGTAGTGGGTTAGCTGAAAGGGTGCAGGGGGTAAAGTTTGGGGGCATTTGGGATGGTTTGACCCGACCTCTCCGGATTTCCTAGGCTTGTCGCCAGCCCAATGCCGATGGTCTAGGTTGGTGTTGGGTTATTGGGTCGGGGTCGTTTGGTATTCTACAGTGCACGTGTTTGATTATCTTGTGTCTTTTCAGTTTACGTGTAGTGCACGTGTAGTCTTTTGGGCTTCTAAAAGATTAAAAGAATTTAAAATAAAAAGAATATGTAGCTGATGGGATTTGAATTCTGGTGCTTTGGTTCAGCAGTGCAAGGTCTTACCAGTGAGCTACATGCTCTTTCTTTCTGTTCTAAATCAAAACAAATACTTATAGCCTTCACAGGAATTGTAAATACCCCAATTGTACATTAACTTTAAATGAATTTTATGTACACTAAAATTGGAGTTGTTACACCATATAGCGACTAACAACACTAACTGTATGTGAAATGTCAGGTCGGGTACAAACCATGGTATACATAATGCTACCCATTGCACTTGAATAAGGAACATGCGACATAAACTGAATTTCTTTCTCTGTTTGCCATGGTAAACGAGCTGAAAGTTTGAAATGAGCTGCCACAGGTATACTTACTGATTTAGCGTCTGCTATGCCAAAACTTTCTCAACGTATTACCGTTGAAACAAGTAAAGTTTACCTTCCTTGTGATCGCACTTAATTTCCATATCGAGAATTTTCTTGCGCTCCCAAATATTTGCTCTCGAAGTTTTTAAACTGTTCCTTAAGCTTCTGAATATCAATCATATATCTTGCTGCAATCAACATATCATCAACATAAAGAAACAAGTATATGAAAAAACTATCGGCGAGTTTCTTGCAATAAACACAATTGGCGCCTTTCTCGTAAACCCAATATCCTTCATGGAGTCAAATTTCTTATACCAACGTCTAAACGAATGCTTCAAACCATAGAGAGACTTTTCTAACAAACAAACGTGGTCTTCCTTACCTTCAATTTTGAAACCATTGGGTTATTGCATGTTGATCTTCTCTATCAAATCATCGTGTAAAAAAGCGGTCTTAATATCGTGCTTCTTATGCTCCAAATCTTTCATAGTTACCAAACCGAGCAAGACATGAATAGAGCTGTGTTTTACAACCGGAGAAAATACTTCATTGAAGTCCACTCTCCGAACCTGCGAATAGCCTTTAGCTATCAATCGTGCCTTGTATTGAGTACCTATAACCCCTTGAACTCCTTCCTTCTTTTTGAAAACCCACTTGCAGCCAACTATTTTCTTTTCTCCTTTGGGCTTGACGAGCTTCCATATTTGGTTCTTGTGAAAAGACTCAATCTCTTCATTCATAACGACTAGCTGATGAGCTGACTCATTGGAAGAGATAGTTTCTTGATAACTCGTAAGCTCGCTACTACCAATTGTCTCTGTAACAGACAGCGCACACGCCACTAGATCATCGTAGCCATATCTCTGTGGCGGCCTAATGTCCCTTTGTTGTCAATCATGAGCGAGTAGATACTGCTCATCTTAGGACCGATCTTCATCAAATGATGGTGAAGGAGAGATCTCCTGAGAACCCGAGCTTTCACCGACCTCAAATTCAGCACTCGGCTCTTCCTTCCTTATATTGTCTTGAATTTGAGATTCTGCGTTCTTCGGTTTCAACATAGCAGACCTGTCAAAAGTGACACTAATCATAAACTTTGGCAACTTAGGATTTGAACACCACAACCTATAATCTTTGACCCCGATTGCATAACTAAGAAAAATACATTTTTTCGCTCGAGAATCTAACTTTCTTTCATGAGAATGTGCATATGCGGGACAACCAAACACTTTAAGTATAGAATAATCGGCGTGCTTCCCAGACCATACCTGCTCCGGTGTTTTACTGCCAAGCGATGTATGAGGTGATCGATTCACCACGTAACATGTCGTATTCACCGCTTCTGTCCAAAACTCCTTGCCGAGCCCTGCATTCGATAACATGCACTGATTTTTCTCCAGAAGATTCCGATTCATGCGCTCCGCGACTCCGTTTTGGTGTGGTGTGTGGACAACGGTATGACACCGAACAATACCTTCGTTTTTGCAGAATTCATTGAAATCTCCACCACAAAATTCTAATTAGTCTCTTGATCTAGTTACCTGTCTGCTTCTCAATCAATATTTTCTATTGCTTGAATGTAAGAAACACATCACTCTTATGCTTCAAGAAGTAGACCCAAATCTTTCTCGAAAAATCGTTGATGAAAATAAGCAGATATTTTGCATCGCTCCTTTGGAAGTAACTTGAGAGGATCCCCAAAGATCCGAATGTATATAGTCAAGATTACCTTTTGTGTTATGCGCCGCCGAACTTAAGCTAACTAGTTTCTATTTCCTAAAAATACAATGCTCACAAAACTCCATTTTCGATGTACTTTGACCACAAAGTAGACCCTGCTTCGATAACTCGGCCATACATCTCTCTCTCATATACCCGATGTTAGTTATATGTATGCCCTAGAGGCCATTACTATACATAGGATGTATATTGTAGTGGATACTGGGACATATATACGGAGGACTTTCTTACTCGACATGATAGTATGCTATCTGGTTGCTCTTTACCTTAACGTGTATATTGATTGTCTCTCTGATACATGTTGGTAAAGCCCTTAGGATGTGTACTTGACTACCTGGACTATGATGCGGATCATACTAGTGGGGACATGGTAGTCCATAAGTACATCCTTCAAAGTCCCTAGTCGTGGGTGTATTGAGACGGGGCATCGATATACCAGAGTAGACTAGCGTATACCTTCTCGACCCATACAGATGGGCGATGGATGATCCTATATCCATCGGTGTTTGACATCAGAGATGATATACGGGTGCTCAGTGGAGACTGGGTACACTGGACGGACTCGCCGAGAACTCCCAGATGGTATTATACCTTACGTCAGATGGCAGTTCTCTGGTGACACTGGTACAGAGTAGTCTGTTGACCCGAGATCGTCATAGAGTCTTGTGTGGTTTCCACTGTGCTTTGATTTCCATCTTACCACGTCCAAGAGGGCGTGCAAAACGGTGGTTTTTGGGTACAGTCCCGAGTCACATGGAGGCAATGAGCGATAGGAGGGGATTCGTCTCTCCCGGTATAGGGAGTTGATGTTGCGCTGTGTTCGATTGGCTATAACAGGAAATCCCTGGCCAGGGTTGCTGAGATTTACTGGTAAGTGTTACCAGTAGTATCTCGAATTGTTATAGACCTCATATCGACACGACTTATCGAGCTATTGGGGTCTGACGTTTACCACCCCTTGGCGAGATATGCGACATATCAGACGATCAGACCGGACTGTACGGTAAGTGTTACTGGTTGGATTCACAGGAGGGTGAGCGGGCTTGCTCGTCGATCTTCTCATCGCTCAATACCCGGGTGGCCGTTATGTTTAGCAGACCGCTTGCGGCTTGTGGGTGTTTGATATGATCATCATCTACTGCCGGCGTATTGACGAGTCTTTAGAGTCCTACACAGAGGTTTCCTGGCTCAAGCGAAACGAAATAGGAGCGCATATGAGATATGTGCGGGACCGAGAATAATGCGTGTATGTGATACCGTATTCTATTCTCACGATGAATGTATCGAATGGTTATATGCGATATAACCTAGTTATCGAATCGAGGGTTGATTCGATAAGCCGATACATTGGATACTAGTCGGTTATATGCGATATGACCGGATCGTTAAATCAAGTGTTGATTTAATGATTTAATGTATAATTATATAATTGATATATTACTTTGCATTAACTAGTATTGGTTCATTTTAAATGGATTTTCTCACTTGGATGTACAAGTTGTATATGTGATATACTTTTTGTGCAAATGATTGTATCATGTTTGATGATACATGTTTACTTGGTTAAGTGCAAAGAATTAAACCATGGTTAAACTAATGATTAGGGTTTTGTTTATCCATATTTATTTATTCATTTATTTGTTTATTTCATTTAGAAAAGATAATGAGAATGGTGGCTTATTTTGTAGTTTTGTGGAAACTTCATGATATGTTGAAAGCTTGACCATTCTTGTTCTTTTCCCAAACCTAACCATTAACCCTAACCATGGTTATTCTCTACACCTAACTAAGGTTAAGATTATGATAAGTATCATATTGGTTTTTATTTTAAAATAATTTATCATAACATTATCATCTTCTTCTTCTTCTTCTTCAAGAAGAAAACCTAGACTTCATCAATGGTGACTTGATGAAATGAGTGAGAAATCCAATTCTAAAGTGAACCCACTTCCTATTTCTTCATCCTCTACCTCTTGCAAAGTAGTATAGGGTGTTTCCTTCACAAGTTTTCATGGCTTGGTGAAGGTGGAGCTTGATCTTGTGATGCCTCGACGTAGATCATCTTCGGCACGAAGCCGACGATCTTGCCCGCCCATTTCTCCGATGAAGCCGACGCTAGAGCCCGGGTTTCCATTTGGACAGCGAGGAGACTTCATTGCGGAGCTATGGAGGTGGAGGACCGGATCTACAAAGGTTGTATTTCCGTTTACCATTTAGTTAAGTTGTTAACTAGTTTCTTTTTCGCCTAAACTTCTAGCCAAAGATCCGTATTAGGGTTTCTCGGCACCGTAATTTTTGAAATTGGCATGGTTGATGCCTTGTGAGACCTCATGAGAGTGCCTAGGAACCCTACACCCGAGCCTCATGTTCTATAATCTGGTAACATCTGAATCAGACATAGATTTAAATGATGAAACTGCCGTCGGCCATATAGTTGTTGAACTTTGCAACACATATAAGGACCTAATTTTCAAGCCCTTCATAACGACGAGAGCACCTTTAGTAACTTTTAAAACTCCACCTTCAACGGAGAACCTATAACCCTTAACGTCGAGTGTACCAAATGAGATGAGATTTCTCTTCAAATCAAGTATATGCCTAACTTCCGCTAATCTTCTCACAACACCGTCATGTTAGAATAACCATATATGTGACTCACATATCCTATTATTATAGTATATAGCATATGAGAGAAATATTTGTGGTGGTTATTCTCTTGAAGTTTTGAATGGTTGTCCACATTTAGTTATGAGTGGTTACCATGGAACCACCAGATAGTTTTGAAAACTACCATTACTCTCTTGATAGAAAGGGTTATATAAAGAGAGCCCTTACCTACACAATTAATAAGAGAAGACAAAAATGTGACTTACGAAATAAAGATGTGTGTTCCTCCTATCGGGATACTCTACGGTATTGGAGTAGGCAAGAAAGATCAATGTGTCTTAGTTATTCTTATTCTACAACACATTGTTCAAGGTAAGTTTCTCCAGACTCATGTATGGCATGTGCATGAGATAATCAAGTCATTAATCATGCAGTATAGATTAAGAATATATTTCAATTTCTTACACATCAAACATCTTTATTTGGATCGTCCCCTTACCAATAGCTCGACATGAACTATTTTTTCCCATCAAAATCACTCCACCATTAACGGACTCATAGATGGTGAACAAATCTTTATTGGGATATATATGGTAGGAACAACCTGAACGCATAATTCATTCGTCCTTAGATGGATATATGTTGTCAAGAACCATAAGTAGATCTCCTTTTCCTTCCTTAATACTAGCTTCAGCTGAAAACTCCTTCTTCTGATTATCTTCATTCTTCTGCTTGTTCTGCAATTTGAAATAATCGACCTTGAAATGCCCTTTCTTCTTACAATAGTTGTAAATTAAGTTCTTATGTTTGGACTTCGATCTTTACTTCTTCTTACTACCTTCGATCTCTCTTCTCCGCTCACCCTTGAACCAATAAGCCTAAAAATTGACCATCGCCTTCATTAGAAATTAACTCCTTGTCGATCTTCTTTTTATTCATCAAATTTTCTTTGACATTCTTGATCGAGATAGTATCTCGTTCATAAACCATGGTGTCACGAAAGTGTGAGAAGCAAAGAACATAATAATAAAAGTGTTTGATCTTCATCATCAATCTTAATATTGATCTTATCTAAATCTGTAATGATTGAATTAAACTCACCGATGTGAGATTTGATAAGAGAGCCTTCTGACATACGAAGTGTGTAGAGACGCTGCTTTAAAAGGAGTCGATTGGTGAGAAACTTCTTCAAATATAACTCCTCTAACATCAACCACAAACTAGCCGCCGTCTTCTCCACTAAAACTTCTTGCAAAACTTCGTTTGTCAAATACAATTGAATAGCCGTGAAAGCCTTTTCATTCAACATCTTCCATGTTTCCTCTGTCATAGTGGAAGGCCTTTAATCCTTTCCAAGAATCGCCTTCTTCAGATTATTTTGTGTCAATACGGCAATCATACGAACTTGTCATAAACAAAAGCTCATATTCCCATCAAACTTCTTAATATCGAACTTCATAATCGTTGGAGATATGATTTAGGATTAAAAGAAGACACCTTGAGTGCTTACAAACCTTAAAACTTTATAATCACAATCTAAAAAGATGGGGAAGAGAACACAAGCGTTGTTACCCACTGTAAACTTAGATCGTGAGATCGAAGACCTAACGGTTCAAACAAAACATCAAATCTCACAAACACAACGTAGCTCGGATACTAGTTTGTCGCGGCAAATACGATCACGGAGTAATAAACAAACGATAAAGAGAAGCACACAAATAAACAAAAGCGATAAGAATAGAGCGCAAACCAAAAGATATAAGATTTATATGGAAAACTCTTACGGGAAAAACCACGGATAAAAGAGAAGCTTTACTAATTGAACAAATATGGAGGATTACAAACGGTGGATGAACTCTCACAAAATCTCTAATAAAGAACCCTAACCACCTCTCTCTTAATTCTGATTTTAAAGGGTTAAACCAATTAGGGTTACAAATTATAATATATATAGTATAGGCAAATCAGAGTAGATCTAGGATTTCCAAATATCTAGCTCAAGACGCCGGCTGGCGTCTGAAGAACTTGGCAGACATCTTCCCAAAAGCTTCAGCAGATCCCAAAAAGCGCACGGACGTCTGACGATTATGAGTCAAACGTCTGTTCAAATAACAGGACGCCGACTAACATTTGAAGAACAAGAGAGGAGACGTCTCTCGACTCTCTGTGTGCATGTCTTTGAATATGGATCAAACGTCTGGGCTTCAGACGTCTGTCCCTTTGCTGTAGACGTATCTGAAACTGGGACAATCCATGAAACGCCGAATGTGATGGAAAATATCAAGGGATCAAGAATACGGGGCAAACTTAACACATGATGAGCACATTGCTTTCGAATTTTGATTTCTAGGCGGCAGCTGCTACTGAAGCTCCTAGAAAAAACACTGTTGGTTTAAAGTTTTAATTACCAATTAAGTTGGGCTTGTGGACCTGAGATTCTGGTACATCCATCATTCAATCTCCAAACTGCTGGTGGGAACACAATATTCACATTTAAGCAAACTTTTTTCTATTCAAATAAACTACCAAATGTTCTCCTGATCACTATTATCATGCTTTCTGGACAGGTGCAGCCTCGGAAAAAACGGCTGGAAACGATAATTCAATTCTCATTAGCTAGGATTATTTTATTTTATGAATTGAATCAAATTAAGTTTTAGATTTAAATGGTTAGTTAGCTGCGGTTAGAATTTGAATTCGAGTTTCATGTACGCTTCTTATATATACGAGTATTTTTAGAGATTAGTTAAACAGATCAAATCCTAGATTTAAAAAGAATTAGTCTTGAGCTTGTAAGAGCCTTTTCCCTATTGTATTTTGGCTATATAAAGATTCCTGTTTGAAGTTTGTAATTGAGAGAGAAATTTGACAATATTAATAGATTAAGAGAGCCTAAAAGTCTCATAAAATATTTCTGTGATTCTTCTTCATGGTATTTATCTTCTCTATCAAAGATTATTTTTTAAATAATCTTTTTGGTATTTTTGATTTACCAACGGGATTGGCCTCAAGACATGGTCGATCAATTCTAGTATCCCCGCTGGTATAACGGTATGATAAAACCTTTTTTATTAGCGAAGGAAATTTTTCCCGAGCCCAGTTTTAAAAAGTGACATAGTTTAACCCCATGTATTTTTACAAATTGTTAAAATACCCAATATTTAAAAAATACGAATGTTTCAACCCCGAACGTATTTCAATAGAGATATTTCCAAAAAAATAAATACCGGTTTTACCCTTCCTTGCATATTCTAACTTTAGTAACTTAATTTATTCAACTATAATATTGTTTATCAAATCATAACACTGTTTATCAAATCATCACTTTATTTCTTAAAGGGTAAATTGTCAGAAAGCTTTCGGCCCGCTTCAAACTTGTGTAAAATTCCTGAGCCTTTTGCTCTTATTAAAAAGCCCTGGGCCATTTAAAATCCCCTTTAAACTAATTGTCTGTAATATCTAAGCAATTGACTGCATGTCTGTAAAGTCTAAAAAAATTGGCTGTAAGTTAAATATATATATATATATATATATATATATATATATATATATATATATAAAAAGTTAATTTAAAAAATTGGGGCTGGAAATAGTTTTCCTAATATTAAACAATGTAGTTTAATTGTATTTGGTAAGTTTTTGATGAAATGCTATTAAATATATTGATGGAATATAGAATCGATATACCTATCAATATCAATTGATATATGTCTGACCAGTTCCGGTGTATCAAATGTTCTACAACAAGCTTATCAGTCCGCTCCAAGAAATGCAATGCAGGGAGTAGAAGATTTGAACCATGAGAAGGTATTGTATAACTTACTTCTCAAAAAACTCAAGCAATTTTTCAAAGTAACTCACCTCTCTTTATACTTATCTTAACCTTTCATTCCTTTCCATTCTCTCGATGGGGTTTTTTCCGGCTGTCTTAATCTTTTGAAAGGAAAAGGCTAGCTTGTTAGTGAAAATGGTAGGCAGAAAATATGAAGGGATTCCTTTGTGTTGAAATATTATGTTGCCGTCGGTATTAGAGCTTTCGATTCTCTCCGGACGCATATTAAAATACGGTTTTAATTTAAATTAAAGATACCGTAGATTAAAAGTCCAGGTTTCGATTTAAAGGGCCTTCGATTTACGTACGGTGACGTGTTGGAATATAAAATATTTTCACTCAACCATCATCATGTCTAATTTTGAAGTTTTGGTATATTTGGAAGGAACATTTCACACTTTGCTAAGCTTGGCACGATATGAAGAGAATCTAGGTGGAGCAATAGGCTATTGAACACATTAAAAACTTGAAAGATGACAGGAATTTAAGATAGAAGAGGAAATAGATGCAGAAGACATATATAATTCTACAAAATATGATTTGAGTGTCCTACATCCAAATATTCTCTTTTTTTTTTTTGGAAGAGCGGAGCGGTAGCTCAGGTGTTTTTGTTGATATAATGTAAATCCAAAGCAGCGGCATTGACAATAATGCAATTTGGTAACGTTGAGATTTTCCAACACCCACTGAGATCCAAAATCACAATATCTTTCACCAAGAAATGTATTTCTGAATTAATTGGTTGTACATAGAGAGAACATATATGTTTGCATTAATTTGATAAAAAGAGCATTTGATATGTTGATTAATCTGAAGCTTTCAAGAATCCACACGCAACATCTACGTTCATAATCAAATTTACCATGTTTAATGAATAGCTCTCAATTGTGATCGTATCCGAGTCCACGGAACAATGCATTAAGAGAGATGCCATTCCCCCAAATTATTTCAGCTTCCTCCGAATCCCTGCACTGTCTCTAACAAGATGCATATATAAAATATAAAGAAACTCTCGATCTCTCTACATCGATCTACATGCTTAATTAATACCCAAAACCAATTATTGGCAAAACAAATTTGACACTTGTGTCTTCTTCCCATTCTATCAACACCTAGGTATATCCGAAGGAGGATGAGGAAGAGTCTCATGCACCCCCTCTCCGTTCTTCACTATAAAAGCCATGGAGAGCCCCCATGTTGTATGGATCTCTAGGTGACAATGCATAAACCACACACCTACACAAAATTAAACACACACAAACACAACAAATAACTTAGATTGCAAATGCTTAGTTTGATATTAGCATATTTGTGAATTGTAGGGCAAGGGAAAATAAATAGATAGGCCAGGCCCATATATATGCCATACTGGCCCATATGGCTGGTCTGTCTTTACCTCTATTTCCCATTCTGCCCTTGTCTTAATAAATGAACTGATTATATAAATATTTATACTGTAAATAACTATATAAAAAGTTGCCGTGCAATGGCAAAAACATTTTTTATTATATTTTACATCAGTTAATTTACCATAAGATCGAAATTAACATACCTGGATTGTCTGCAATGAACCTTATTGCCGCCCATCCTCCAACCGGGACGCCAATCGTGTTCATATACGGCGGATCGACCAAGTTGAGCTCCGCGGTCGAAGGATCGTAGTTTCCGCTCCCATATCCAACCACATAAAAGCTATAACCATGCAAGTGGATCGGATGGTTCTCCGTGCTGACTGTACCCGTATCCTGCAACACAAGTTGTACCCTCGCTCCATAGTCCAAAACATTAACCCTAGTCCCTCCAATCGACCCCGTATTATTAGGTATGTTGTTCGGGGCTCCGTTAACAAAATCATATACCTTCATCGGCTTGTCAGGGAAATCCGTCCTAAAATGGCCCTCGATGTCTTCATAATAAGCTTCTAACAATGATATGTTAGGCTTAACAAATGTGATGTTATTCATAGAAGCAGCAAATATTCCATTATTTGGGCCTTGGCAAGTTTTGTTGGGGTTAAGCCTATTACACTTGTCAACATTTAGCCCGATAGTAAAAAATAAGTTGGTTTCAATTTCTAAGGGTAAATTTATGTTACTCTCCAAGCTTCTGAGACCATCCATGTGAGATTTAACTGCAAGATTATCATTAAATGATGGAAGTTGGGCTTTTTGAGATATAGAAGTCAAGCAAGCTCCACTGTATTGAAAATGACCTATGGCTGAAACATTTTGAAATGGTACATTTTGGGCCGGCATGTAGGGGCCGGCGGCGATATCGTAGTTTCCGATTGGCTGATCGGCCTTGACGAGGACGTTTAGGGTTTGGCCAGGCGTGATCATGACCCGGTCGGATTTGAACGGTTTTACGTATTCGCCATCGGCTTCAACGACAGTGAGCTTGTGGTTGGCGACGGCGAAGAAGAGCTCCGTGTTGAGGCCGGAGTTAATTAATCGGAGCAAGTAGGTTTTTCCAGGAACTACTTTAATCTTGTAAGTATCTGCAAAGTTTAAAAAAATAAAAAGGAATCACGTACCTCTCTCCCTCTCTCTCTAAAAGAGAGAAAATCTCTCCTCCTAAAGTTTACAAAATTAATGAAGATTATTATTAAAAAATAAATGCAGACCAATTTAAAAAACATTTACTGCTCTTTTGCTCTAAGAATAAAACAATAAGCTTAATAAAATATTTTTTTTAATTACACTTGAGCTTTGATGAATAAAAAATCAATTTACATTATACACGAAAGAAAGAATGATAGTAATAATGAATGAATATAATCAAGCCCTGACTTTTGTACGACCTAAAAATAAATTTGCTTTTCCATTTAATATACATGCCTCATCGTGGCAAGAAACTAGTACTCTCATACTTGCTCTATCTTTAAAAATTATTTTAGATTGCTTAAAAATGGCCTACTATATAAATTAAATTAGAGAATCACAAACATATAATTTCTTTTAAGCAAGGGGACAGGGTAGTGGTTTTCAAGTAGTAATTAGTAATCGGTGATACAATAAGATTTTTCTAATTATTATTAGTCTTACCAGTGGCAGAGCAGGTGTGGAGAGGCCCAGGGTGGCCGTTGATGAGATAAGCATCTGCAATAGGAGGGCCTCCTCCACTCGCAATCACATTTTTCTCTATCTTCAACACATTCTTTTTCCAATACTCCTCTGTACAAGTGAATTAATTTCATGTCAGAATCCTATATATGTTATTTTGCTGAAATTATATTATGATGGCATGAGACTGGAATATATATGAAGCGGCAGTACAGAAAATTTCCCACGTTCAAAAAGTTAAGTCAAATCAAGTTAGCCTAACAGTATTGAAGGTGATCATAAAGTCGATTTCTCGACCCTCAATATGAGGGGGGCGTGCTTATAAAGATGTTACCTAATATGAGAATGTGCTCTTCGTAAGGATGTTTAAAAGGGTAGGGCACCCCTTTCCTTGGGTATATTACGATCGCGCCATGCACCGTCGCACGCATCCATGAGATGTGAGCATGCCACCACAAAGTTCCCTTCTGATGGACCAGCGTAAACTCGTACGTAAATGTTTGTCCGGCCTGGATCGGGCATTGTGTAATGTACGATGGCCCATCAGACCAACAAGACAGAATCTGCCTGACTCCATGCCTAATATAAGTACAAAACCATCAAAGTCCGCGTATCGCATTTCCAAAGTTGCAATATTTGTTGTCACGGTTTTATATTTTTATGAAATTCGTTAAACGGTATTGAGTGCATGAACATGCTTACCAATGGATGGTTGTGTTGTCCGGAGTCTCGTTTGTGACCTTTACGATCACGCGGTCGCCCTCCTCTGCGTACACCACTGGCCCTGGGAACATGCTGTTGATGGTGAGGATTGTTTTGGTTCTACAAAGCTTCGTGATCTTTGTTTTTTGCAACTTCATGCATGAATTCCAAAGAAACTTATTAGCTATGATATATTAATTGGTACTCAAAAGAAAGAAAATAATTTTTATTTGCTTAAATCAATTTCTAATGAGTGGTTATCAGACAAATTAGGTTTGATAACTTTGTTACAAAGTCAAGTAATTATGAATCTACTTAGATGGAAGAACAAGCATGCAAGGTAAGTTGGAAGTTAACTGAACAAATAATGATTACATTTTAAATAATAAAGGATATCGGTGAATAATTATGCCATGACGGGGAGAAATGTCGACAATTATGGTTTCAGTTATGTGGACGTAACATAAATATTACATAATGATAGAAGAAGAAGAAGAAGAAGAAGAAAAAAAAGAAGACTTTGATTAATACATCTTTCTTATAAAGTGAAGAATTTTCTACACATTAACTAGGTTTGATTATATCTACTGTTAATTATAACGATAATAACAAAGGCTTATGTGTCTTTTTATTCTAAAGAATTTTATTTTAATAAAGGGAGAAATTCTCAACCCTCTTAAATGGCCTACATAATTAAAATGTTTGTCTTTCCTCACTCTCTCTCTTTCTCAAAAATAACATCAACTTGATGGAACTTACGGTCGGTAGATTTATTTTCTCTTCAAAATGTATCTAAGCTCGTGCAAAACCCTCATATCTATAAAATGGAATTTTCGCAAAAGGAATAAACAGAGTTTTCTATACTACAATATTATATGGAGAAGAAAAGTTTGTCAAAAATATATCTTCAGATTATAATGTGATGCAATAATCATACATAAACAATATATAATATATACTCGAGAAATTTAATCTGTCAAGGTAAATGATTTTAAGTTTGTGATTATTATAGTTTGATTTAAAATCGTCATTCTTGAAAGAAAAATTAAAATGGTGCATGAGAGAGAGAGGGAGAGAGACCTTGAAGTCATAGAACCTAGTAGTTCTTCCTGCAGGCCAGTGGTGCCTTTGCATACTGTGAGCCCAACAATGTGAACCTTGGTAGGATAGCAAAAGGAAAATGAACCCCACCCACAGCCTCATGAGCTTATAAGGAAATGACATAGCCATTACTCTCCCTCCCTCCCTCCCTCCCTCCAAATTACAAGGAAATAGTGAATTGTCCTTTGATAAAACAAGAGTAGAGAAAGGGACAGCGTTTTTTTTTTTTGTCTGCATGGGAACTTCGATTAAATTATTCGTGGGCAGGTAATTAGTTACAATAATTGTTTCCCTAAATAAATGTATATTGGTTTGTTAGCATTGGTTGTTGGCAAGGGCCCCTTGATGATTTTGTTATTCTTACAATGAAAATATGTATTTGCTTATATGTTGCAACCATGCACGTACATGCACGTATGTACATATGTGGTGTTTGTTCTCTTTGTTGCTTAATTGTATTGATTGAACTCTCTCAAAACAAATATAAAACTTCAACAAACCCTGCCACTGACTTCAATATATGGAAATATTAATTAATTTTTGCAACCTGCAGCCTGTCTTTTGGAAACTAACTTACGAGTACCTGCTCGCTCTCGCTCACACACACACACACACAAGATAGCTGCATACATGAACATACAAGCACCGGAGGTCCGGATTCATTAATTCCCAATTGAAAATGCTAATATATACCTTCAAGAAACACGAAAAAGTTATCGTATATACAGACCGGGGTTTGGTTGGAAACAAAACAAAAGAAGTGGCCCATTGGTACTGATACCTTCACTGGAGGAAATAAGCTGAGAAATTCGATCGTTTCTCGTTCCCGATAGATAGGATCATACTGTTATGATCATACTGATTGTATCCATGATGATCATGTAGGAACATTAACTTCGAGGCTACAAATATACATTAATATTATTGAATCTGAAAACTACATCAAACACCTCTTAGTCCTAATACCGATGATCAAGTTTAGCAATTAATGTATCATCAGAAATATAATTTAGTTTGTTTTTCATTGCAACAAACCATTCATCATCAATTGGTCCTAAAAAGAGAAAGTTCACTTGTAAAATAGAGGGTTGCCCCTACGGATATTGAAATCCGTAAGGGCAGATTTAAGTAGGCCCTATGGATTAATCCGTAGGGCTAAAAGGTTGCCCCTACGGGTCCAGACGTTCAAGAATAAAAATATTAATTCTTAATTTGGTGTTTGCCCATACGGAACCGCAAACTAAGGACCTACGGACAAATCCGTAGGGGCAATTAAATATCGATTTAATAAAGTCACAGATCGATCGCTTACGCTCTCTTTCTTCCTCTCTCGATCGCGCGCGAAAGAAAATCCCCAAATCGCCACCGCCGTTCTCGTCATCGCCACCGCCGTCCTCGTCGTCGCCACCGCCGTTCAGGTTAGTAAATCTTCAATTAAATTAAAGAAATTTTTGATTATTTAGGGCTAGGGTTCATGGCTGGGTCTGGGGTTGCGGTTGGAGTTGGGGTTCGGTAGGGGTTGCGGTCGGGGTCGGGGTTGGGGTTGGGGTTGGGGTTGGGGTTCGGCTGCGGCTGGGGCTGGGGCTGGGGTTAGGGTTTGGCTTAGGGTTGGGGTTGGGGTTTAGCTGGGCTGGGCTGGGGTTGGGGTTTAGCTGGGCTGGGCTGGGGTTAGGGTTAGGTTGGGGCAGGGCTGGGCTGGGGCTGGGGCTGGGGTTGGGTTGGGTTGGGGTTGGGGTTAGGGTTCGGCTGGGACTAGGGCTGGGGCTGGGGCGGGGCTGGGCTGAGGCTGGGGCTAGGGTTAGGTTGGGGTTGGGTATCGATATATATACATGTATCATATCATGAATGATTCATTTTCATTAAATGCGGTAAAATTAAGTGTATAAAATCATGCCATATAAATAGATTGTGTTCGTGAATGGCGATCTAGTTAGGCGAACCAAAGTGTTGCATTGATGAAATTTTACCGTAGAGGAAATTACGGCTAGCTCTATGCATTTAACCTGAATGTATCCAGTAATTACTAGCATGTATAGAAAAGTTGGTTTAATTTATGAAAAAATGGGGAGACAACATGCATGTATGCATATAGGTAATATCTGCCAATATGCCATATCCAGACCACAATCTACTTTTGCCTATTGGCTAATATGAAAATATCGGCCCGCGTATATGACATAATCAAAGTTGTTAAATCTTGATGCGGTTTGTGTTTCGTCTTTTTATTTATCAGTTCTATCAATATTGCGTATAACGCTTTATGATATCAGTATCTTACATTTGTAATTTTAATTGTTGATTGTTATAGATGAATGCCATTGCAATAATAGTTTTTGGTTGATAAATGCTATTGCAATATAGAATGATCAGTTCTATCAATCTTGATCTCAATGGTTTAAAATCATGTTACACATACAACACGAATGCACAACAAACGCATAATTAGAGAGCGATTCGAGATATTCAGGTTAAAACCAATATATGATACTCGACGATAATATGAAACCTTCATATTCCCATCGATACTCATATATGAAACTAAAAGCGCCACTTAGTCCCCGTCTATCGGTTAACATACGTGCGATGCTCGTCGTGACCTAGAACTATACGAAGGTTGTTAAATATCGGACAGTATAGCTTGATACTAATAACCGTCGTATAGTCTACGCGACGAGAAAATTCAATCGTATGGTAACCCATAGATTTGTCCCGTGTGGACAAGTTAAGAATGTATAAAGCAAACGTCTTCATTCACTTGTGTTTTTATCCGTTTCGAGATATTTCGTCGGTACCTTTCCGCTGGTTCTCCGTGTACAAAGATAGATTAGATGTTCATTTCAACGTTGTTTCACAACTTTGAAATGATTATCTATTCTATTACAGTATACTCGGAGAACAGTGGGAAAGTACTACCGAAATTTACTCGAAACGGTTGAAAACACAAGTGATGGGCGTTCGCTCTATACATTCTTAATGGGATAGAAGCTTACCCCCGACAGCCGGAACACACACACACACAACAAGAATACACAAAAACGCATAATTAGAGAGCGATTCGAGATGTTCGGGTTAAAACCAATATATGATAATATGAAACCTTCATATTCTCATCGATACTCATATATGAAACTAAAAGCGTCACTTAGTCCCCGTCTATCAGTTAACATACGTGCGATGCTCGTCGTGACCTAGAACTATACGAAGCTTGTTAAATATCGGATAGTATAGCTCGATACTAACAACCGTCGTATAGTCTACGCGACGAGAAAATTCAATCGTATGGTAACCCATAGATTTGTCCTGTGTGGACAAGTTAAGAATGTATAAAGCAAACGTCTTCATTCACTTGTGTTTTCATCCGTTTCGAGATATTTCGTCGGTACCTTTCCGCTGGTTCTCCGTGTACAAAGATAGATTAGATGTTCATTTCAACGTTGTTTCACAGCTTTGAAATGATTATCTATTCTATTACAGTGTACTCGGAGAACAGCGGGGAGGTGCTGCCGAAATTTACTCGAAACGGTTGAAAGCACAAGTGATGGGCGTTCGCTCTATACATTCTTAATAGGATAGAAACCTACCCCCGACAGCCGGAACACACACATACAACAAGAATACACAACAAACGCATAATTAGAGAGCGATTCGAGATGTTCGGGTTAAAACCAATATATGATAATATGAAATCTTCATATTCTCATCGATACTCATATATGAAACTAAAAGCGCCACTTAGTCGCCGTCTATCGGTTAACATACGTGCGATGCTCGTCGTGACCTAGAACTATACGAAGGTTGTTAAATATCGGACAGTATAGCTCGATACTAACAACCGTCGTATAGCCTACGCGACGAGAAATTCAATCGTATGGTAACCCATAGATTTGTCCCGTGTGGACAAGTTAAGAATGTATAAAGCAGACGCCTTCATTCACTTGTGTTTTCATCCGTTTCGAGATATTTCGTCGGTACCTTTCCGCTGGTTCTCCGTGTACAAAGATAGATTAGATGTTCATTTCAACGTTGTTTCACAGCTTTGAAATGATTATCTGTTCTATTACAGTGTACTCGGAAAACAGCGTGGAGGTGCTGCCGAAATTTACTCGAAACGGTTGAAAGCACAAGTGATGGGCGTTCGCTCTATACATTTTTAATGGGATAGAAGCCTACCCCCGACAGCCGGAACACACACATACAACAAGAATACACAACAAACGCATAATTAGAGAGCGATTCGAGATGTTCGGGTTAAAACCAATATATGATAATATGAAACCTTCGTATTCCCATCGATACTCATATATGAAACTAAAAGCGCCACTTAGTCCCCGTCTATCGGTTAACATACGTGCGATAATTTATTCTTTTCAACGACAAACGCACACACAAAGCATATACACGGATTTTCTCCTTTGTCAGTAACTATCCCGTTCTTATATTTCTCAATATAGTCAGCATAACCTACAATTTATATGTTATACAGTCTAACATGGCCCATGAGTACGTCAGAATTAAGGACTGGATGTATGTGGATTGGAAACAACATATGCAATCTAAGTTTGTCGCAGGAGTTGCTGCTTTCCTTGAATTTGCACGCGCACATAATAAGATCATAATAGAGAAGATTCTCTGTCCGTGCGATAGATATGGCAATAAGTACTGGCAGAAGGTAGAATTGGCAGAGCTTCATATTGTAAAACATGGGTTTACTAGACTTTATACAACTTGGAAATATCATGGGGAAGGAGAAGAATGCAGTACTGCGGCAAAAGAAGAAGGAGAACACGATAATGCGGCAGGAGAAGAAGAAGAATTCGGTAATGCGGCAGGAGACGAAAATTTATTTCCATCAGAAGAAATGGAGGATATGGTAGAGACTGCCCTAGGTGAATCTATTCGTACCGAAGATGACATTCCTTCCGGTCAAGAACCGCGTGCGAATAAATATGAAAATTTTATGAATGATGCTAGGAAACCAATTTATGAGAATGCGAAGTATTCCACCCTCTCATGGTTCGTCCAACTTTTCCAGATTAAGTGCCTAAATGGATGGAGCAACAAGTCATTCACAATGCTTCTTTCGTTCTTGAAAGATTCTATGCCTTCGGAAAATAATATGCCCGAAAGCTGGTACGAAGCCCAGAAGATGATGTCTGATCTGGGTCTAAAGTGCGAGAAGATTCAAGCATGTCCTAAAAATTGCGTGTTGTACCGGAAAGAGAATTCAGATTTGAAAGAGTGTCCAACATGCGGAGAGGCCAGGTATAAGCCGAAAGATTCTGATAAGAAGTCTGATATACCTGTGAAGATAGCACTATACTTTCCCATAACACAGAGGCTACAGAGGCTATTCAGGTGCAAGAAAACAGCCGAGGTAATGATTTGGCATCACCGTGCTCCTCCAAGCGAAAATGAAAAAATGAGCCATCCAAGAGATTCACCGGCATGGAAGGATTTCGATAGGAGGCACGCAATATTCAGTAGCGATCCTCGCAATGTCCGGCTCGGACTGGCTACCGATGGCTTCTGCCCATTCAACTATATGGCTGGAAGTCACAGTACATAGCCCGTTGTAATGATAATTTATAATCTGTCGCCTTGGTTGGCTATGGACCAATCATACTTTATGATGCCTCTTCTTATCGACGGACCAAACTCACCGGGGAATAATATCGACGTCTATCTCCGACCTCTGATCGAGGAACTGAAATCTTTGTTCATTGATAGTGTAGAGACATATGATTCAAACACAAATACAACATTCATACTGCGTACGGCTTTAATGTGGATAATTAATGACTTTCCTGCGTATGGAATGCTATCAGGTTGGTCCGTACATGGTCACAAAGCATGTCATATTATATAGATATCAACGTATGCAACCGTTCAGGAGTTGAAGGAGATGCTGGTATGTATACTACTTTATAGTAAAATATCATGTCATATTATATAGATATCAACATATCCATAATTAGTACGTAGCTTGAGCTTATTTGGTTTTAGACTTAAGTTTGATTAATCATACATACAGATGTAATTAAAATAAACAACAAACTAGATATCCAAACGGGGTTTCGAAATAAGTTGTTAATGATACGAATTCGAATAATACACAGTTTTTACACGCTTATTACACACGTTAGATCCAGACGCGACAGGGTATATCGGCCGAGCCTCCACATGCATCTCCTTCGGCTGCGGCTCCGCAAGCCACTACATCAGCCGCGGTTCCGCAGACAGCTCCTATAGCTCTACCGCCCGCTCAGACTCCCGCAGCCGCGGCTCCGTAAGCGACTACCTCGATGGCGGCTGCGCAGACCACATCGCCAGCTCCACAGGCCGCTCAGACTCCCGCTCGCGCCGAATTGCAGAGTTTATTGACCGAGGAGCAGGCGCGCGTTATTCTATCGTTATTCACAGGTGGAGCTGGACCGAACTAGGGTAGCTTTTTGGTTCTTATTTTTTGAAACATGTATTTATTTATATCAAACACATTGTACTACATTTTGAAACGATATTGATATTGGTTTATATCTATATCATATTCAGTTTTTGGGTTTCTTTTGTATATTATATATATGCGTGAGATATGATTATGAATACTGCGATATATGTTGTGTGATGATTAATTTTATATTTGATTGATGTATATATTATTGTGCACAGGGCGGGAAAAAAAATCAAGCAGCCCATTTTTAAAAAAAAAATACAGATAATATGTACCTACGGATTAATCCGTAGGTACACATGTTGCCCCTACGGCTATATCCGTAGGGGCAAAATATCAGCAGTAACTGATATTTCCCTCCTGATCTCAGTGCCAGGGGGTTGGGAGTGCCCCTATGGACATATCCGTAGGGGCCACGGCCTCGCCCCTACGGCGTTATCCGTAGGGGCAAATTATCAGGATTCCTGATATTCTGCCCCTACGGATAGGTATCTACGTATATATCCGTAGGGGATAGTACTTGGCCCTACGGTCATGTCCGTAGGTATATTTAATATATTAAAAAAACCCGTAAATAATATAAATTTTTTTACCCTACGGCCTAGTCCGTAGGGGCAACAGAACCTACACAGAAATCCGTAGGGGAAAGAATTTTCCCGTAGGGGCAAGTTCAGGGCTTCATCTTGCACCTGCGGCCTTTGCACCTACGGGGTATTTTTTCACCCCTACGGATTTATCCGTAGGGGCAACCCTTATTTGTAGTAGTGGTTATAGCCGAAATACCTATGGATATGTAATTAAAAATAAAAAATAACTGTATTTGATTGTATTCACAATAGATTATTAATATGTTTCTACAAGAAAAGAGTTAAAGAGGGAGATGCAAAATATTTTATTATCCCAGAAAATTTTTATTATACCATTAATGAGCGCTAGCGTGCACTCCCTCTTCTCTTGGGAAGAGTGTGAGATTCGAACCCAAAACCCTATAAGGGAAAATGGCTACAAAGTAACGCCTTCGAGGAAAATTCATGGGCTCATTGGATGCGTGTGTGTTGTGTGTGGGTGTGGGTGTATGATGTGTGCTTTAGGTTAGGGCTTATGAACCAGTGCGTCAAAAAAAATTCTATATAATTATATATATGTAAAGCAATATAAGAGAATATTTCCTTACCTATCATAAACTTTAGTGGAAAAACTCTTATCGAGCCCCTAATTAATTCTCTTATTATAATTGGGCCATGTAATATTTTTTGGCTCTTTACTAAATATTTATCATTTTTTAACCCATACAGTTAGGTTTATATGCCGAAAAAGTTATGATCGACCAGCTCTCTTCTTTAATATCTTTTTCTAATGTTTTCTTACTAAGATTTTTCAAAATTTGTTGTTGTTTGAAGAGTTGAAATGCAAGATAGACAATCTAAATATAGAGAAATAGGTTCTTCATTCCCAAATCCTAGTCTTAAATAGGAAAAATCGGGGTTTTCTTTCTCTAGCTCATTTAGTTTAAGTTTTCTTGATTTTTTGGGGGTTTTAAGGGATATCCAAGCTAATCTAAGAGTTGTTTTTGTTGAACGGGAGAGACTTGAGCTCTTGCGGAGAACAAGTGAAAGGTTGAGAGAGTTAAGAAAGTGAGAGATGGAATCAAGAAGAGAGCACCTTCTCATGAGTAAGAGAATATTTATTTATAGAGGGAGTGTTTAAGATATGAAATGGAGAGTTGTGATTGATTGTAGGGGATAGAATAGTTTAGATTTTGTAGAGATGAGCTGATCTTTATCAATACCTAAACCTATTTCATCCTAAAATGCTTGGTCTCCATGCAATTTCCTAATAAAACTAAAAGATGCAAATTAGGTATGCTTTAAGGTAGAAAGAGTGCATGTTATGGTGTTCATGAGATTCAAGTTAAGTTAATGGTTCATTAGGAGGAGAATCATATACCATAGATTTAACAAGTTAAGTAGAAATTAATTATCACTAATCAAGTGCTTGATAACAACAACAACAACAACTGAGCCTTTTATCCCAAGCATATAGGGTAGGCTACATGAACCAACATGAGAATCACGCCGGGTCCAGAAGTGCTTGATAACAACGATTAGCTTAATTAACCCCTAATCGATCATATTCAAACCAAATAGCAAACGATATTCAAATGACTTGAAATTTTGCGTGGAGGATCATCTAAGTGAGTTATGAGGATCCATTAAGACAAATTGGTAATTTTACCCTCATGGGCCCACCATCGGGTAAACATTATCGATTTTAGTTGAAATTTTTATGGCATGTTCTTATAAATATACTAAGACAATCTAGAAAAATTGATATCATTTGGCTCAAAAGATTATGAGATATGGCTTTTTGAGCCTATCTGTAATATCCAGTTCCTTTTTAAATAATTTCCGTATTTTTAAAACAAAAATTACTAATTTTTATTAACTTAAATATTTCTAATTCTTAAAACTTAAACCCTAACAATCAAAGCCTAACCCTTTTTATTTTCCTAACCCTAACCCCAAGCCTAGCTCGGCCTATGAACCCTAGACCCTACCCAACCCGACCTGAACCCCCTATTCTTCTTCTTCTCCTTCTCCTTCTCTTTTCCCACCTCCCTCGCACTACCCCAACGACCCGCTCCTCCGTGCGACCTCATCCTCGTCCCAACGTTCCTCCCCACGTCTCCCCTCCTTCGCGCTATCCCCAAAACCCGCTCATCTTAACAACCCAAGACCCCACCTTCGACCCAACGACAACACCCTCATCATCGACCCATACCATCGAGACTTCACCGCCGCTTCGCCGGAGCTTCCATGAACCGCTGATGAACCTCCTCTCATCGCCAACACCACCAGCTTCGCACCTCCTCACAACACCCCACCAACCTCCATCATCACGTCTCCATCATCCCTCCTCCCCGACACTAAGCTCCTCCTCTCACCATCGGCATCCCTGCTCAACTGCCGACCCCTGCAACCACCCACCACCGCGAGCACCACCGCACTAACCGAACCTCTACTGAACCTATCATCTTCTTTGCACCCAACTCCACCTCGTCATTAACCATACCCCATCACCGACGATACCCCGCTGCCACCAACCTCTCCACACCGCCGGAGCTCCTTTAACCGCCTCTGTCCCTGATCTTACCGCTGCCGTCACCAAGCTCTTCCTCCACTTGCAACGCCTCATCCGCCACCTTAACCCCACTACCTAAACTATCGCCTGAGCTCATCGCCGCCACTACACAGAAGCCTAGTCGAGCCTTATGCTGCCACCGCCACACTCTTCCACTCCAAGTATCCATCACCCACAACCTCCAACCACCTCGCCAGCAACCTGCCTCTGCCTTCGACCACTTCTCATCACCCTCCACCGACGAGATTCAATAGCCGGGAACCCCATCGACCCAAGTCTCATCTTGTTCTCCCCCTTAAAGCCGAGCTCCCCCACCTCCCTAACCCTTCACCGCTATGAGCCTCCATCCTTGTTAGTGATCATCCATCGAAGCCACCAACCACACCATTGCCGCCTCTGCCTCTCCATGCTCTGCGCTGTGATCCACCCGAGTTGAGTCTTCAGCTCTTGCACCCTCGAATTTGTCTCGGTTGATGCCCTGGTCATCCCCTTCATATTGTTGCTACTACTCTTGCTGTTGTTGTTGTCGTAAGTGTTGTTCTATTGCCTTTATTGCCATTGTTGCCGTGTCGTTATCGTCGCAAGGCAAGTGTCCTCACTTGCTTACATGCTATGTGAAGAAAAATTAGATTAACATATATAGTTATTTTACATCGAAAATTACCTTAGTGTTTTCATAATAAACCGTAACAAATAGTCGCATTGAGTTGAGGGATAAACGAGTCTAAAACTTAATGATAACGTCATATGGAAATCGTAGAATCAAACAGTATTGGTTTAGTTAAAGAAAACGAACGTTTCGATCACTAATCATATGCTTAACTTAGATGTTCGATGCGAATCCTATGCAAAAGCTCACGTTAAAATGGCGGAACTCATGACATCTAGACCCTAATACTGTTAACAAACCCTCTGTGGAAATTTGGTGGCAAATCATAATCGTCTCCACACATAAAATGACATCTGGATAACCCTTGCGAAATCTGAATTTTTCCCGAAAATGTTAGACCGTTAAAATCATAATAAATCATTTATATATCGGATCTTAGAGTTCTATAGCTCGTATCGAAGACAACAAATAAACCTACAGAATCCCGGAGTTCATCTTTATATTTTAATAAGTTATGACAATGAAAGCTGAGGCGATTCATGGCTCTAGACTGCAGTCCAGAGCCAGAGTCTTTACCTGTACTTGTTTTGGAACGCATGTTTCTCCCTGTTTAAGTGTGCAAGTGTGTGGAACCATATATAGAAGCTTAGAGGTTTGAATTAGATTTCCAACGGTACTTCCGGTGTCGTTTGATATTTATAACACCTTTTAAACCGTCAATGTGTTCTGCAGTTTCATGCAGAGACAGAATGTATTCATTAATCTTAGACAGTGCATATCTCCCTGCGTACAGTGGATATTATTGATCTGTCTGATGCGTTGGAAACATAATATATATATAAATATTATCTAACTGTAGCGTCTCCTAATTATGATCCCAATAGGGAGTAAAACGTGTTACGAAACGGACTTCCAGTTCAGAAATTGGATTTTCAGCAGTAAATACTTAAAATGGAATGACCATAACACGCAAATCTGATATCTGATTGACTCAAAACCAATTTTTCTATAGATATAATTTAATACACTATTTACGCTTTTTATATTGTTTCACCAAATTATGCACGTGTGATTTTATGTGATTTTTCTAATCCAACCAACACCGGTTGCTCATACGTATTCAGTAGTGCATTTACTGTATCCCCGTCATATTGCATGACAGTTATACCCTTATAAATAGAGTTCATTTATATCGATATCGTAGTGACCGTGTTACATTACAAAATGATAAATGTTAGTGATTGGATTGTGGCAAGTACGTTAGTGTAAAAGCGCGATTGAATAATGGAAGTGACACATATTTGTACACAATCTGCGGAACCAATTAGTTACTGCATTGTCGACGCCTATAGGACATATATAAGTGTAACTATAACTGGTATGGGACGGGTATGAAAGAACTTATATTAGTGTCATAGGTAATATATCGAGCACTGTCCATTTATCTTAGATACCAGTCAAGACGTGCTTGATGGAGACCCTGTCTCCAGTTCTCGTGTAGACTTGTCATGGAGCGACTAGTATTTAGATTCATATTCGGTGTTTGATGTAGACCATAGGGTGTGAGGTAGTTTGAGTGTGATTTCGATCAACGGAATCTCAGGAGTCCCACTGCCGGCATATTTCGTGATTTCGGGATTTGTTACTGATCGTGTTTCTGATTCTTACTGAGCGTGATTCGAGCCCGTGTTCCCTTGCCCCTGGGGCTTACCCTTGGGTTGGGAATACTTCTGCGGTGGTTGACGCTCACAGTTGAACTGACGATAAGTTTGGTGACTTAGACATCGAGACTTAGAGACTGATTGCTTTAGTGACATGGATATTGCATTGATTACCGATCTAATACTCCTGCTTTATCGTTACATGTATCGGTTATTTCATGCTCGTGTCATTACTCTATGCTTACTGTTTTATGTTTATCATCGTTCCACATTATATATATATATATATATATATATATATTGCTATTGTGTCGCTTTGACGACTTGAGTATGTATGTTCAGAGTGAGAAGTGGACTTAGCTCGGATCAGGACCATCCTTACCTCGAAAATACTGCGGACATCTAGATCAGCGACGTCAGCGCTATCACGCCCTTTGATTCCATCTGGTTAGTCTCATATCTGTTTTGATAGAATTAGTGATTGCATTTCCCATTACTTGTGCTGATTAATGCTTGCTGTGTATGATTAGAAGCCGAAGTGTGACTACGGCAGGATATTTCCTTGACCGTAGGAGCATGGCTGGCCTAGTTACCTCCCGTATTTCATATTTTGGGAAGTAGGGCGTGACAGTATCGAAAAGGGTATTTCGATCACTTGAACGAGCCTTGAACCATGCATTTAAGTTGCCTCCATTTATACCAAACAGTTATTTTTATGCAGAAATAAGGTGAATGACATGATGCAAATGCACTGGAAAGATGAGGATGCAAGGTTATGATACGACAAACGATGAAGGAGTAAAAGGGTAATTTTGCAAATCGCTGCATCACTGGGGTGTCTACAGATGCCCCTCTTGGACAGGCCTGGCTACTATTGAAAGCAACTGATTGGCAAAATCTAGAGACACCACAAAGAAGCAGCAAAATATATTATTATTTTTGAAGATATGCAGATGCGAATGTATAAAAAAAATCCTATTTAAATAGAAAAAAGAGCATCCTCCTACTGTCAGAAGGAGGATTAGCCATAAGAGAAATTCGTTCTAGGATAAGTGACTGATCCATTCTCAAACACCGTCCTTTGTTGGGTGCCAGGATGTAAGATGCTATTGTTTAATGTGATGTACGGATGATGCATCTATTCTATATTATGCAACTTATTCTAAATGATGCAACTATGATGCGATGGTGGGTCTAAACCTACTAATTGGAAATATCCGATGGTAGGGGATCTATTCTTAAGACTAGATGATGGATGTGGGCTTATTGGTTCGAGAGTACGAAATCGGAGACTTATCCTATTAATTGGGATCTATACCTTCAAACAAATACCAACTTATTTGAATTTTATTTTTGGGAAAGAAAACCGACTAATTGATATAGGGGATCAATTAATTAGTATTTCGTCCCTGACTTAACGAAACAAACTGAGAAGAGACAATTTTTGAAAATTTTAACGGACTATTATTTTGTCAAAATATCATCATCATTTTTTTTGAAATATATATATTTTTAATTTTATTTTAGAAAAGGAAAGTCTTTATTTTTTATTATATGTGTGTGCGTGCCTGCACAAAAAAGAAGAAGGCCCTCTCCCTTTTTAGAACCAGAAAACCTAAACTTCCGTCGAGGGAGAAAGAAGAGGAATGACGACAATTGTTGATGGGAAAAGATGCCTCGTCATGGATTTCGCATTTCCGCCCCTGCTGACCTGACTAGTTCACGAATATGGGCCAACGATCGGCGTGATGCCGTGAGTCTCTTGTTGATTTCTTTTTAAAAATTTTGTAGCCTTTGGTTTTGTGTTTTGCGAGAACGATGATGATTTTACTGTGAACGTGACAGAGTCATGTCGTTTTCTTCTAAGTTTGTGTAGTGATCGTGGAAATTTCCTTTAGGGTTTCTTCATTATTTTACCGAAATCCTTCCATGTTTTGTGTTCAAAACAAGTTGATCTTGATTCTGTGCAGGACGAGGTCACGTTCATTTTCTTTTGGAGAGGGGCGAGGGAATGGTGGGATTCCATGAGGGACAATAAGAAGAATTCAATTCGCGGCATGGGCTTAGGCGTATTCATGGATGCTCCGCATGAACTCGGAGATAACATGTGTGTTAAGGCACTCATAGAGTGGTTTCGCCATGAGATCAACATCTTCATATTTCCCAAGGTAGAGTTGGGTATGTTGGAGTTTGAATTTGCGATATGCACGGGCCTCCCCTCCAGTTCGACCCCCGTCATGTTTTGTGCAAAAGATGAGGACGTGGACTTGAGTGCAGTAGAGGTTTTTTTTATAAGTTGTACGGATGAAGCGATCAACAGAAGCGACCGCACCATGCGGCTTAGTGCTTTGTACGACTTCTTTTGTATTGAGAGGAGGGAGACTCGGAGATCACGCACCCACGCCTTTCTCTTTTACTTGCTTGGAGGAGTTTTTTCCCAAACTTGACAAAGTGAAGCAAAGGAGGGGCACTGACAAGGACCATTCTAAAGCCAGAGCATGCTCCTAATACAGATTGGAGCGGGGCTGACTATGCATAGCTGATGCAGTCCATTCGTTCGTTCTCCGCGGGTCGAATGAAAAGGATTTCCGGATTTTAGCATGTGCTGATGGTAAAAATCTTTCTTTTACTCCTTTTAAGTTCTTTTTATTATTCTCTATAAAATTTATGCCCTTTGCAGATGTGGGGTCATGAGTACCTACGAGTTGGCCAGATCTACAGTGCCCCTTACCTCTAAAACCCGGCACATCAAGTGGTTCCTTGTTCGTAGTTTTGGTTTGATCAGATTTGTCTTCCTGGATTGAGGACCATGGGTATCAATTTCTTCCATGGAATTTTTGATAATGTCTTTATTGACGTGGTGAGTGTGCTACTTAACATGCGTGTTTCTCTTGTTTCAAGTATCTTGATTAATATGCGTGTTTCACGTAGGTTAACCGATGTCCTTAGGACAAGTTAGTTATGAGCGAGCCTCGTTTTGCGGACGCGCGTCGACGGTCGATGCGCAGATACCTATACCTCTGTGAATCACCAGGTTATTTCGTATGGCTCAGGGAGCGCTACTGTCACGACCCGAAAGTACGGAATGTGATCGACACTTAAATTACGAAACGTCTAAAGGCGCAACGTAATCTAAGTAAGCCGAAACCCAGAATCTAAACCTTTTAAAAGAAGAAGTAAAAGAAAACATGTTTAAAAACAACATCAAATTTCTCAAAAATTTCGGCAGAGTCTCCTTTGTAAAAACTGGCCCCAAACGGATACAAATAAGAATATATACATAAGCAGTAATAAAAAGGTATCCCCAAGCGGGAGCAAGCTCTACGCCAATTGGCGGAAACAACCACATAAGCAATATAATATACAACGCCAAAGAGCGAGGATCCAAACTCGAAGAAAACCATCAAAACCACCAGAAAACCATAATAATACAAGTGCGACTCTAAGGTCGAAAGAATAAACAACCGGTCTTCTAAATCTATCAAATAATACAAGTCTGGTTGATGGAGCTTATTAGATACAAATGAAATAATAAAGGTACAACGGCGGTCCTGATACAAGTGAACCAACCTACCAAGCAAATCACCCTAAATGAAATGATGTGCCAGCAAGCTGCCAAGGAAACCTGTACATCGAAACCTGTAAGAAAATTTGGCACAACGGGGGTGAGTTGCCAACTCGTGAGTAGAAGACATCTGCGAGTAGAAATCGTATGCACGACGCTCTCCTAGGTCATATAATATACTTAATATAATACTAGACAACTAATGGTGATAGGGTAATAATCTATACGGAAGTGCAATACTCAGTGCTCGTGTCAATGCCTCAAGTAGTAACATGTCATGTGTATGAGTATGCATACACCATGAATGTAAAACAATCAACCATGAAATCTGGATATATCTGTAAGAAATCTTTAACTTTTATCATAGTAAAATTTGTGTGGTAAGCTGAAACATCATCAATGAAATTCATGGAAATCCGTGTCAAGCATCGACACAAAACATGTAAATCTCAAGGTCTCAATACCTCATAGTCTCAATATCTCGGGCTCCGTCAGTCTGGATCGGCCCATATCATCAAATCTCACAACAACGGTCGGTATCCTCCGGATATCCGCCGCGCTAGACATCACCGGTAGGTAGTCTTCCCCTGCCAAGCCCATCGTCTACAACTCGAGCTTCTTGCCCCGGGGTACCATACCGGGCCCACCATGTACCCGAGACGGTTCATCCACTCTTCGAATCGGGTCTCGAAATCCAACAGAAAACATGAAATCTCATGGTGGACGACACATACATCACGAGAAAAACGCAACTTGTATTTTAAAATGAGAGGGAGAGAGAGAAAAGTTTTTATATATATTCTTGCGGTTTTCCCCAAAATCCAGAAATCTCATAGAAATCCAAAATCCCAAAATCACGAGTAAGTAAATAATGAGTATTGGTATAAGCCCCACAATACTGCATGATAATATGAATATGTGAATGCATGAAGTGTCTAACTAATAAATGCAATGTCTAAACTAGCACATGAGAGTAATCACATAATATTATATTGGACTAGCATTTAGCTGATTATATCAATAAAAAGATAATATGTTCTAAAGTGTACGTGACATAACAATTACCGATGATGATGTGTGTGAGCCGGCAAATAAGTGTACGTGGAACATGCACATCATTGGTAATGGTGCTGGTGTTCTAACAGGCAGGGTTTCATATTAACTAAAAAACATATGTATGAACATGCAATGCGATGAATACAACATGAATATATAGTAAACGCACAAATAGAGTATACATACTAATTACGAGTCATACAGTTTGTTGTTTGAAGAAACACGAATCGTGGTTTTTTTGAAAATTAAGAGCTACGGGGTTTTAAAGAAAGATATGTCCTTTGAAAAATCCGTAGTAGCTCTCAGGCTGTCTTTAAAAATGTGCAGGATTCGTTAGTTTTGAAAATAAGTATGACTCGAGCCTAAACTAAGATCTACCTAACCAACAAAGGAACTAACTAAAGACACTAGTCGAAAGGTAAGAAGAATCCTCCTAAAGTCTAAGTCGATATCTCAAGTAGTCGGCGATCCAGCCTCAATAGCGTCACGTACGTAGTACGACTTCCTCGAGTCACGAGTACGGATCAATCATCACATCTATTCTTCGTACGGTAAAATCCAACGTACGGCTTCCTAAAATTGGGGTACAGGTCAACTATCACATATATACATCATCGTTCGTATAGTATCATCATCAAACAATATCATGATCAAGGGTACTGTACTATAATCGCATACATCCCAATATCATCAAACATATATCATTGCCTATATAAATATACATCTTCAAATGATCTACTAAAATATCATGTCATATATCATAGCGTGATTAAGTCACATATTACAATCCGGGTTCTATTCTAGAGTCTCATACATTTCAATGCCATCATCACCTATTATCGTTTATGTATAAATATACATTTTCTCATTTCCCAACGATCCGCTAATATCATAATACATCTCATATCATAACTCGATCGTATATCCAATATCTCATGGCATCATGCCCGATCATATCGACTCATCTCCAAGTATCATATAATACCCTCATATCACGTGTATATGCTACACACACACACACACACACCTACACACATTCCTGCATACACACACCCCAAGTCAGGTTTATGTGTGTGTATGTGTGTGTGTGTCCACATGAAACCTGCGAATTCCCTCCAAGGCAATCATCCTCTAGTTAAGGCTTTCTAAATCAGTTTAATCCAACCTAAAGTCTTCAATAGTACCCTACTCACCAAGAATCTAAGGTCACGTCCGACTTCCTAATAATAATATGTAATATCTTTATTCTACGTTTGCGGGGGTGCTATATGCCATCCACCCGACTTCCCCTGTAGATATACATCTACTCACCTGGTCCTTATCTGCCGAAGTCGATGCCGCCATCCTCTTCTTCATCCTCCGAAGTCCACGTGAGGGGTACCTATATGTAAACATATATAATATAGTAAACCGAAATCGCGGACAAAACCAAAACGGCGCACGAAACGCGCATAGGTTAAAACCTATGACCCGCACATGCAAAATAATCAAATAACTCTCGAAATCAGCATACAAATGCCGATTGATCGAGAAAAACCCAAACACACCAATCGTGATTTCACAAATCACTAATTATAACATAAAATAGATTGCAACTCATTAAAAGCTCAAAATAAATCGAATCGATTTATTTCCGAAAACCTAAAAAGCACTAAATTTTCGTTTTAATTCGAAACTTGATATTTTAACAAAACTAATGGCTATAATATTCACTAAATATCTTAACTAGGTCCCACAAATGTTTACTAGATTTTTATCTCACTTATTTTCATTAATACTAAAATCTAGTTTGCAAAAATATCAAATTTTAACACTTTTTAAAGCAAAATTCACAATTCAACAACTAAGCTAGATTTTGCATATTTTAACATGTTAAACCACTCATGAAAATCTTAATGATGTGCTAAAAACTCTAACTAGATTTAATCCCACATTTTAAATTAATTTCTAAAAACCTAGTTAGCAAAATAGCATAATTATCACAATTTTTAAACTAACAATTAGCAACTAGTAACCAAATTAGGTTTTGCATTCAATTAACATGTTAATCTACCCCTTAAAACCATGAATTATTGATAAACATTCTCACTAGAATTTTATCTCACCTATTTATATGTTTTATAAAAATCTAGTTTACAAATAGCTTAATTTGAACAATTAAAATGTAACAATTAATAATTTGACAACTAAATTTCAATGTGCATACTCTAAGATGTTATACTACACTTCAAACTACAACCAATTTATGAAAACCCTAACTTAACTCAAACCCCTTTCGTGAATTTTGAATCACAAAATTAAAACCACAATTAAACTTCTAATCAAGCTAGACTAAAGTAATTTAGCAACAATTTGAACATGGTTTAGGATTATACCTCACATGTTTAGAAATCTAGCTTGCAACCTAGCCACCCCAACATGCTCTCTTGCTCCCAAAATCCATGCTTGATTTGGCCAAGGAACAAGGGTTAAAGGTTGGATTAGGAGTTAATGGAAATTGGTGTAGATTTTATTGGATTTTTGAAAAATTTTGAAGTGAGAATGAGCTTGGGAAAATGGGGGTTGCCTCAAAGCTAGGCTTGGCCATCACAAGAAGAAAGAGGAGAGAGAGAGAGAATTGTATAGATGTGTGTAGAAATACACCCTTTTCACTTAAACCTTTAATTATAAAAGTTTTTATTTATTTTCTTTTCCAAAAAAATTCTAAAAACCTCTAGAATTTTGAAGAAATTTCAAGAAGAGTAGAGCATGCAACAAACTTAATTCTAATATGTCATGGCTCACTTTGTCAAATTAACCCATTTTTAATTTGTAATTTGCACTAATTTAATGTATAATTAAAAGCTTATGTAAATATTTGAATTTAATTAATTACGGAAAATATTTTAGTAAACTAATAATTTATAAGTTACTAAATAAACACCATTTACTAGTAATTACATAGTTAAAATAGGCGTATTTAAATCTATATTGAAAAATAATTGTAGTTAAGTTTTACGGAAAATACAGTTTATTTTACCGATTATCAGAAAATTCGTCTAAAGGGTTTTATTTATTTATTTTTAAAATTTTACAATATTCCCCCTTAAAAAAATTCGGTCTCCGAATTTAAATTAAAACTCACCCAAATACTAAGACATTTAGCAAAACACTCAAATCGTTGGGGTTCCGAAATCATTAATGCATAAAACACATCTTTACGCAATGCATGAGCATGAAAAACAAGTACATAATTCAAAATCGAAACTCCGTCAAGCATCTCGCAATCATCGGAGTCATGGTGAAAACACAATGTCAAAGTCCAATACGAAAACCAACATGATTTACATCGAACTCCGAGGTACTGTTCTCAGAACAGTCCTACACGATTACTATACCAAATAGTAAATAATATAAAAAAATGTACTGCTCAAAATGAATTCAATCTCAAATACAGTATACAAGGTACCACGTGCATCCGTTGCGCATGAAAATCGAAATCAAATACAGATGCCACGAATACGCACAGAAACTAAACCGAGTGCAATGGGCGTGCATCAAAAACATCTGTCAAGTGCAACGGGCGTGCACGACAATAATATTAGGTGCATCTAATCTGCACAAATCCTGATTTAGTGTATCTGGTGTGCATAAAATCGCATCAAGTGCACCAAATGTGCGCAAGAGTCTCAACTAAGTGCACATGGTGCACGAAAACATATATCGAACATCGAAATCGAAATCGCAGTACGAAAAGTGCATGAAAACTATGCTGAAGCATACGTCAAAATTATATGCAATCCATATGCACGAAATCAAATCAATATCTCAAAATGTATAAAACCAAATCGAGTGCACTGGGTATGCACAAAAAAACATCAATATAACTGATATATGAAACACGAATAGAGTGTAATGAATGTACACATAGGAAATACCAATCATACAACAAAATCCTCAAAATACCAAATTCCAAACAATGGAAATATGAAATTCAAATCACCAAATCGCAATCGTAAACAATATCGTCAATGTGCGCTTTTTCTAATGTCGAGTGATTCGGACTCGTCTCCTCATAGCCGTGCTGACTGTGCTATAAATGGCTATGCTCATATCTAGAGTCTCCCGCGTAATCTAACCCTTCACCTGATATCTGGACTACGTTAAACTTTTCGATCGATTCATCAAAATCCCATAATTCCCCGAGAGCTCAACACTCAAGTACGGTTTAAAAATATCCAGTACATGCCCTAGCATTTGCGGACCAGCCGTAGAAGGGCAAACCCAAGCCTCACTAATAGTACCGCGGAACTGCCGCAAACCCTAAGGTTCATCAGCATTCTCATGGTCATTATGTTGAGTTAGGGTTTCATTCTTCTAGAGAGTCCATAGAAATACCTGCATGTTCTCCCGAATACCTTAAACTTGGGAAATGGGTTTCTGACATTCGTTCGAACCTTTTAACTTCGCCTAGACGACATGTGAAAACTCTTCGTCCACACGCTAAACGATGCCTCAATCCTTAAGAATAGACGATACCCTACGGTCATCGCATTCTAGCCGCAGCTTTCTCTGCCCGTGCGACCGTGGTAACAGAAACCACCATCCGACATTGACGAAGATAGATCATAGGAACGAATAGAATATGATGCAAAGAAATGTACATCCTAAGGTTTCTTAAGCAGAGTAGCGTATCGTAAGTATGCCGCGGATCATACCCACGGTACGTCACTCTACCTAAGTCACCTACTCCATCAACCAAGGTCAACCTAGACTTAGACAAGGATTAAACCTAGCACTTTGATACCAACTTTGTCACGACCCGAAAGTACGGAACGTGATCGACACTTAAATTATGAAACGTCTAAAGGCACAACGTAATCTAAGTAAGCCAAAGCCCAGAATCTAAACCTTTTAAAAGAAGAAGTAAAGGAAAACATGTTTAAAAACAACATCAAATTTCTCAAAAAATTCGGCAGTCTCCTTTGTAAAAACTGGCCCCAAACGGGTACAAATAAGAATATATACATAAGCAATAATAAAAAGGCATCCCCAAACGGGAGAAAGCTCTACGCCAATTGGCGGAAACAACCACATAAGCAACATAATATACAACGCCGAAGGGCGAGGATCCAAACTCAAAGAAAACCATCAATACCACTAAAAAACCATAATAATACAAGCGCGACTCTAAGGTCGAAAGAATAAACAACTGGTCTTCTAAATCTATCAAGTAATACAAGTCTGGTTGATGGAGCTTATTAGATACAAATGAAATAAAAAAGGTACAACGACGGTCCTGATACAAGTGAACCAACCTACCAAGCAAATCACCCTGAATGAAATGATGTGCCAACAAGCTGCCAAGGAAACCTGTACATCAAAACCTGTAAGAAAATTTGGCACAACGGGGATGAGTTGCTATTCCCTGATTAAAAATCAGGAGAAGCTTCAGGAGAGGCATCACGTGCTCACACGTGAACAGTTGTCACGTGCTGGCACGTGACGCTTAAAGCAGCGGCAAAAAGCACATTCATCCCCTGATTAAAAATCAAGAAAAAGCTTCAGAAGAGGCATCACGTGCTCACACGTAACCAGTGGTCATGTGTTGGCACGTGATGGTTAAGCAGCGGCCAGAGAACAGAGCGCAGAAGGGAAGCCCATTCCAGGGGTCACGTGCCTATAAGTGACCAGGGGTCACGTGCCTACACGTGACCAGGGGTTGCGTGGCCATGTTCCCGCCAAAAATTTCTGCGCAGAAGAGTCCAAGGTATCAAATGGCAGCGATACGCTTAAGGAAATGCGAACTAATATCTTCCGGCCTGTATTTTGATAAACTACTAAAGGAGGAACTGTTAATTTCTGATGGTGTCGAAAGCATCTCTAAAAATCCTTCGATTTGATATATTATGGGCTTCATAATTCATCCGGGATCAAGAGTTATGAGCAAATATGCTGTGCACTGTTCCCTGATTAAAAAATCAGGAATTACCTCAATGAGGTATCACGTGCTCACACGTGACCAATGGTCACGTGTTGACACGTGATAGTTAAAACAGAAATAAAAATAACGGCTGAAGAAGAACCCAATTGGGGGTCACGTGTTCACACGTGACCAATAGTCACGTGTTGACACGTGAGAATTAAAACAGAAATAAAATAACAAATGTCTGAAGAAAATACCTCAATGAGGTATCACGTGCTCACACGTGACCAATGGTCACGTGTTGACACATGATGGTTAAAATTGTACCATAAATAAACGCTGAGAAAAAGACTCAATTGGGGGTCACGTGCTCACACGTGACCAAGGGTCACGTGTCAGCACGTGACTGGCTTCGAAAGCCTTACAGTTTAATAAAATTAAATTCTAAAAACTTCTAAATCTTTCCAAATGAAAAAGGATTATGGGGACCGTTTGATTAAAGATCCAAGGGTGATTAAAAATCACCAATTTATGGAAAAATCTCAAATAAGGAAAGATCTCCCCAAATCTCACCGAAATAACAAATAGAATATCTTTTGGATTTAAAATCCAACGGTGAATAAAATTCACTGAATGATCTAAAGGATCATATTAATGATGAAAACAAATCAAATCTTTCAATGAGAGATTTTCTAAACAAATTGATTCTTTTTCTTCTCCTATAAATAGGAGCCAAGCAAAGAAGAGAAGGGACCTTTTTGGGAGAGAAAAACAGAGATAGGAGAATCTAATTCTCAAGAGGGAAGAAAAGAAAGGAGAATTTAATTCTCAACAAAGAAAACCCTAGGTGAGAAAAGAAAAGGAATCAAAACTTCAAACAGAGAATTTAATTCTCAAAATCCAAGAGTTTAACTCTTATACAAAAAAAAACTTAGTTCTTCTTCTGGTTGAACATCTGCACAGAGCACATCTCCCCATAAGTTGAGAATTTAATTCTCATCGGGTTGAGATCCTGCCATGCAGATCCTAAACTTAGAAGGGGAATTGAGTTTTCAGAATTTAATTCTCCTAAAACAAAACTAGGGTTTAACCCTAATCAAGAATCTAATTCTTTTACATATCTGGGAATTTAATTCCTTTAAAAAGAAATTAGGGTTTTACCCTAAATAAGAATTTAATTCTTTCATAACGGGAATTTAATTCCTCCAAAATAAAAATTAGGGTTTAACCCTACAGAGAATTTAATTCTTAAAAAAGAGACTTGAAAGATCTCCATGCATGCCAAAGAACAAGGTCACGTGTCCCCATGTGACTCCTGAAGAGATCCCCAGAAATGAGAAGGAGGAAAGCTTTGAGGCAATGCCTCACGTGCTCCCACGTGACTCCCAAAACACAGAAAGAAAAGGCAAAGGAAATGAAAGCTTTGGATGCTCTCACGTGTTATCACGTGACCCCTCAGCAAATCTTTAACAATTGGCGCACAGATCCCCATCACGTGCCAACACGTGATGCTCTAAAATAAAAATAAAAGTGTTTAACACTTATTCGCAGATTTGAGGATAAAACAAAAGGAGATCTGGCTTCACATTTAGGGCGCCCTCACGTGTCCCCACGTGACCCCTAACAAATCTCTTTAATATCCAATGGATGGATGCCTATCACGTGCCCACACGTGATGGCCAGGAAATGAAAAGTGTTTAACACTTAATTGCAGAACGAAGAAAAGGGATATGGTCCCACTTTTGGGCGCTCTCACGTGTCCACACGTGACCCCTCTTTCTTTAGTGTTTAACACTAATTTGGGGATTATATTTCCAGTGTTTAACACTGATTGTTTCTAGTGTTTAACACTGTCACGCCCCGCTTCCCAGAGTACGCTAAAATGGGCACGTGACATAGCCAATTATGCTACCTGTGGGTAGGAAGTATCCATCCACAGTCACATTTCGGCTGTAGAGATATCAAGAACAAAATAAAACTATATAAACATGTCCATAATCCAATATAACATGAGTCAAGAATAATAAAATGCGGAAGCAAAAGATCCAATACAAAATAACTGGAATGTATGTCCCATAATACGGGCTCACATCAGGAAATAAATGCAGGAAATAAAATTAACTACTACTGAACTCACAGCTCAGCCTGCTGGCTGAAGTACTCTTGCTCGGACTGCAACAGCGGTACGGAATCTGGGCCATGCAAAACCTAGACGTCAGCGTGTCGTGTTATCAAGAAATAATATAAACAGGGTAACAGGCAATGCAATATAAACATGAATAAAACAAGGGTAACAATAATATGAATCAGAGCAGTGCAGGGTAGTGTGCAGTGGGTAAACTAAACTGTTCTATTAGGTTTTCTATTCTAAAGTCTTTGAAACCAATTGATGAATCATCGATGTAACTCAATAGTATCCCGTGCATGTCCGGGACCACGGTCTAAGACTCTCGGGCTGAAACCGAGACGTGCCGCTAGGCAGTAAAAGGTAGCAGGTACAGGCGAGTGATGTCAGCATCATCACTCCGGGGCTGGCCTAGTCCGTAAGACTGATCAGAACAGGTATCGAACTGTTGAGTTACAAGTCAGGTTTCACCTTTGATTTCCCCATACCCCCAAGTTATGTATGTCAAGTCAGGTATTCAGTAATCAAGAACTAATGCCAACACAGGATCAGGTAAAAGCAGGCTTGTCTGGATAGACAACAGGAACGGTCCATGAGGACTACATGTCAGGTTTGTTGGCATTAGACACAAGATCAGGTAACGGGTCAGGTCATGGTACATCAGGTCAAGTCAAGCACTGTACGGTACCATGTCGGGTCAATCAATATGCGTGTAGCAAGTCAGGTCAAGATGTAAACAATGTCATAGGTGTGCTCACAATTAGTTATATAATCAAGCATGGTTATCATCAACATGATATAAGCAATGAATTAAGCAATAGGCAGATTTACTCAATTTGCAGTACAGCTATCAATTGTGTCACAACGATGATTACAAAAGTGCAGTAAGACAATTATATCCGTTTAGTCATGTTATCAAGTTTAAGAACTTTTAGAGGTGCAATGATTTATATAACGGTTCAGGACAGCTATTATAGGTTAAAATGCACACGAGTGTCTTAATGGAACAAAACTATAGAGATAGATGCCATATGCTATGTCAATATCAAAATGTGATTAAGCAGGTAAATGTGGTTATGAGGTTCAATTGCAGACTGTAGGTTCCAAGTTTAAAGATAAAATGATATAATACAATATTGTACATGAAAATGAGAAATGATTATACCAAAACTAAATTTATAGATTTAAGGTGTCACAATATATATGTAAATATTGTATAGGATGTAGTAAGGGGTACTTGCCTCGATGGGTCGCGAACCGGGAAAAACGGAACGTAGAATGTCGGCGGGGAAACTCACGACGGGCGCACGGTTCACGGAATGAACTCAAACGACGAACAATGGAACCACACGGGTCGGGGTACCTCGCTGGAACGTCAGGTCAAGTCGTCGGTGTTAGTGTATATGCCCTAGAGGCCATTACTGTATCATACTAGTTTGTATATTACTTAATGGAAGCTTGGGATATTCACCTTGTATAAACAATCTTGCTCAATATAGTAGTATGCTACTTGGTTTGTTTCTACTTCAATGTGTACATGTGTTTATTTTGCGATATCACCTATACGCATTAGTGGAGCCCTTAGGATCTTTGCTTGATTACCAGCGTTGTGATGGCAGTCACACTAGTGGGGGCTGGGTAATCTGTAAGCACATCCTTATACAGGTCCCTAGTCGCAGGACTATCGAGACAGGGCATCGATACTCCGGAGTAGACTAGCGTATGCGTTTCTCATCCCAGTGTGGGAGATGGTCTGTCCCACAGCCATCAGTACGTCGTACTGGAGATAGTATACGGGTGCTCGTTAGGTTACGAGTACACTGGACAGGACTCGTCGGGAACTGACAGGTTGGTATTATACCTATCGTCAGTTATCAGTTCCCAGGTGACATGAGTACAGCTTAGTCCGCTGACTTGACACTGGCACTTCGCCTCGAGTGTGTTCCCACTGCACTTTGATCACTACCCTACCACGGCTCAAAGGAGTCGTGCAAACAGGTAGTGGTTGGGTGCAGTCCCGAAGCACTTGGAGGCAGTGACGGTTAGACAGGATTCGTCTCTCCCGGTATTGGGGGTTGACATCGCGCTGTGTCTAGGAGAGCCATTACACGAGTAGTCCCTGGCCAGGGCAAGCGAGATATACTGGTAGGCTTCCAGTGTTATCTCAGGGTGTTTTGGGCTTCACTCCGACACGACTTGTACCGCTATTGGGGGACTGACGTTTTACCGCCCCCTAGGCCCGACATGCGATGTATCAGACGAACAGACCGGACTGTACGGAGAATGTCACATTCAGACTCAGTAGGAGTTCAGATGGGGTTCACCTCGTCAGCCTTCTTGTCGGCATCTACCTGGGGACCGTTACGCACAGCTAGTGCCGCTTGCGGTCTGTGGTTAAACCCACTGCCAGCGTAGTGTCGAGTCTTTAGAGTCCCACACAGAGGGTATTCGCCTTTGGGCAAAACAGAGTAGAGGTCGCATGGTTTTGCGGCAGGGTTCGTTCTCATCCGCGCACTTGTGCACGTTTGGAGTCCGGAAGGATTATACTGGCAGGCTCTGGTTTGAGCCAGATACTGGTATAAGTTTTGGGGTTGCTTTTATATCTTGGTATTCTTGTTCCTCGGAACGAGAATGCAGGTGTGTATGCACAGTTGCTTGAGGCGGAGGATGAGGTATTTCATTAGGGTTTCGGAACGGGTGCGTATGCACAGTTGACAGTCGTCATTTTCCAAACCCTAATAGATTTATGAAATATCAATTAATAATAGTAATTAAATGAAATATTGTTATGGTTGATTTTGTGGACTTGTTGACCATGGTTGACTTGTTGACCATGGTTGAATGTTGACCACCATCATGCTTTGAAAGGATTCTCCTTGATTCATGCTTACACTCATTTATTGAAAGTTATGATAGTGGTCATTCCAAATACAACCATCAACTATTTCATTTTTGATTTATTATTATTAATTAGATAATTCCTTTTCTTTTAGTTATGGTTGCAAAAGAAAAGAGCTCATTCTTTCATAACCATTCTCTCTCCTCACTTCATCTTCTTCTTCCTCAAGCTCAAGGTGATTCCTTCTCATGTGTTGAGAATCCCTCACCTTGAAAAAGAAAGCACCCCATAGATACTCTCTACTCTCTCTAGGGTTCAAGGTTTAGCAAGCCGGAGATCCTAGTTCACTCAAAGTTTGAGTAAGAGCCCGAAGGTTGGACTCTCAGGTGGATCCATCTTCGACGGAAGAAGGCGACGAGGAAAGAACCATCAACCTCTACAAAGTTTGAAGAAGAAGGAGTTCAAGTTTAGGTATAACCATCTTTCCGAGTAGCTAACTCTCTTTAGCAAGTTTGCTAGTTTTAGTTTAGGAAAAGATCCCGACTTTGTTAGTCCATGTTGCCCCATGCGCTAAAAAATTTGATTTTTATACCGTTTCCGCCTCCCTGTAAGAACCGGGGGTCGCAACGTGGACTTACAGTGGTATCAGAGCCTAACTAAACTTAAACTAGCTTGGTAGTGAAGTGTAACGAAGTTCGGAACCGTAAAAATCCAAAAACCAAACTTTTACAAAACCCTAGTTTCTGTTAAAAAAATTTCTGGTCAAAACAAGATTTGTTATACACCTAAATTCGGCTCAGGGTTTTGTGTGAACACCCAAGAAAAACGATCCCCTGATTCATTCAAACCGCCGCGGTTCCGCGGCATGAGGTAGGCATTTGCCGCGGAACCGCCGCCGTTTGGAGTCCTCTCGTGATCGGGTTTTGTGCAGTGTTCTCCTGGTAGGGTTTTGGGATTTTTAAGATATATTATATGTTCCCAGATTTTCCAGAACAGAAATTTACTTTTGGGGTCCTATAATTCCGTATTTTTTCCGAACTTCACTGCACTTTGACTATGATGGTTATATCTGTGATGTTTGCATGTATTGAACGTCGGCTAATCGCTATAAGTCGATTAGTCGGGGTTATACATCTCTGTGATCTGTGTTTGATATTGGAATGTGTATATGAATCTGTTGGACTGTCGCGGGTGAATAGCCGGGGTGGATGTGAGATGAGCTTTTGTTTTTCTTTCATTCATTTGTAAATGTAAATTGATGTAATATTATTATTTGTATGGCCGCACAACCGGGTCGGGGTTGTAGCCGTCATTGTATAATTCTTTTTACTGTTTTTGCTCCTAGGATTGACCCATGGAGGGGTGCACAAACTGCCGAGTACTTGGCGGGTAGTTTGCCGCACCCGTAGGGGTCTTGGGTGGGGTATTTGCTATTCACCGCGACCGTGTAATCCGCTTTTCATTGCAGGCTCGAACGGATTGCGGATTGCTAGTATATCCAATGTATTCATCTATGATCTGTAATGTCTATCATTGCTTTATATTTAGGCGTTGCTTATGTTTTACAGCCGCGCTAGCCCAGCCCCCGCTCTGTCGCTAGTTAAGTAACCTAACGAGTGATGACGGGACCCCGTGGCGAATGCGAATGGCATAAGCGTACGTCATATTTTGGTTGTTTTCTGCAATGGTAGGATTAAATGATGGGACGCATTAAAAGAACTAATGCAAGAATATCACGCATTAAAAGAACTAATGCAAGATAATAAACCAAGCTAAAGTCGTTGGAACACTTTCGAAAAACCACTCGGTTCTTTTCAAAACTAACTTTTAAATGCGGAGCTTGAGCCACTCCTTCTAAAAGCTATCTCGTTCCATCGATTATATCAAGTTCACTACGTTCACGGTTTCGCCAAAACCATTCGTAGCCCTCCATCGTTTCGTATGAATATTCAATAGTATTCAAGCTATGTTTGTTGACCTTCGTCAAGACATAGAGATTGGTAGCTGTTGGGTGTTCATATGTAGCATAGATAGATGCGTTGGTTTGGGACAGTCGTATTGCCTTGTTGACCTTCGTCAAGGGTATATACGGGTGGGTTCAAATTAACCTGGATAATGACGGGCAGAACTTGACATGTGACTTATGATTTGTTGACCTTCGTCAAGGTCATAAGAGCATGGGGCAAAAATCCACATCGGGAGTTTCATAAGTACTGAAACTTGCTAGATTTGCATACCATTTGGAGTGTGATGATTATGGTAGGATTCCTTCATTTTCGTCACGCGGTGATATTTGGATCCCGATCCTACTGTGAGTATATGCTACTCCTCGGGAAATTTCTCACTAAACGATCAATGCTGTAAACCTAGTAGGTGCCTAGAAAGGTGTTAGCGGGGCTACGCCCCCAGGGAAAAGAGGTTCTTAAATTAAGGAACTTCGCGAAAGCGTTGGAAAACCTCCCTCGAAGTACCGACACTGGCCTGGCTGAACGGTTAAGCAAGTATTGTGTGGTGGGATTGATCCCGGCTAATTCTTCCTTTGTGGTTTGAGGAGGGATTCGAGAGACAGTGGGAGCCATCCTGTTTAGACAAATTAAAAACCATTCTAAACTTGCAAGAGCATCATGCTAAAGTGTTTCTTCTCTCCCCCCTGCAGCGACCAAATCGAAATGACTGGACTTAAGTTACTTCTAGATAAAAACATACTGACAGGGCCAAACTACAAAGATTGGCTCAGGAATGTAAAATTGGCAATCACTTACGACAAGCTGGGGTATCTTCTTACCACCAAAGCTCCCCCCGTCCCAGGTCCCACCTCCAGCGTCGCGGATAAGGAAATCCGTAAGACTTGGGAGATTGATTGCGCGAAGGCCAGGTGCTTCGTGCTTGCCTCTATGGACAACGAACATCAGAGGAGGCATGAGAATATGGACCTCGAGTCCATATTTCTCCATACAAAAGAACTGTATGGAGAGCAGTCTCGTATCGCAAGATACGAAGTGTCGAAGAAGTTATTTTCGACAAAGTTGGCCGTCGGATCATCGGTAGCGGACCACGTGCTTAAGATGATTGGCTACACTGAGGAGCTCGCGGAACTTGGGACCACGTTGGACAGTGAACTTTATACGGATTTAATTCTCCAGTCCCTTCCATCCACTTACGCCCAGTTCATACTGAATTTCAACTTGCAAGAAAAGGAAGTTGAACTTTCAGAACTCCTCAACATGCAGAGGAGCGCAGAGGGCACCCTACAGAAGGGTAGGGAAACACCCGCTTTGTTTGTAGGAGGATCTTCTTCCTCTAGGTCCAAGGCGAAAGCCAAGGGAAAGAGGAAGAAAGCCCCCGCCAAACCAAGAGGCGGTGTTAGTAAAGTGGGTACGAAGGGAAAGGAAAAGGCAACAAAGATTGCGGGGAAGCTTGTTGGTAAAGAGGAATGCTTCTATTGTCACAAGAGTGGACACTGGAAGAAAGATTGCAGGGCTTGGAAAGCCAGGACACAGGAACTGAAGCAGGTTGCGGCTTCAGCTTCAGGTGTGTATGTTATTGAAAACTGTCTTTCTATAAATTCTACTTCCTGGGTATTGGATACCGGATCAGGATCTCATATCTGTAATTCTTTGCAGGCGTTGAGAAACCGTAGGGTTTTGAAGGCAGGTGACATGACCCTCAGAGTTGCGAACGGAGCTAGCATGGATGCTAAAGCCGTGGGGGACTATCACCTGGGAATGTCAGATGGGCATGTTTTGGTTTTGCGTAATTGCTTTTTTGTACCCAACGCAACTTGTAATATCATTTCTGTATCTTTGGTTTCTAAAGAAGGTTATGAATTTGCGTTTGTAAGTAATGTTGTAAACATTCACCTTAATCAAGTTCTGATTGGGTCAGGTACACTGAGCAATGGTATATACGTGTTAAACCAACCACAGATTTTCAATATCCAGAATACACACAAAAGAAAGTCTCCAGATATCAATCAGGCTTTCTTATGGCATTGTAGACTGGGTCACATCAATGAGACACGGTTGACTAAGTTATATAAAGAAGGATACTTGGATCCGTTCGAGTATCAGTCTTATGCCACTTGTGAATCTTGTCTCATGGGAAAGATGACAAAGACTCCGTTCACTGGACACGGAGAAAGAGCGAGCGAGCTCTTGGGACTCATACACAGTGACGTGTGTGGTCCAATGTCTACACATGCGCGAAGCGGTTATTCATACTTCATTACTTTCACAGACGATTTCTCTAGGTATGGACATGTCTTCTTAATGAAGCACAAATCCGAGGCCTTTGAGAAATTTCGGGATTACAAGAATGAAGTTGAAAAACAAACAGGCAAAAGTATTAAGATTCTAAGATCGGATCGAGGTGGTGAATACTTGAGTGCCGAGTTCCTGGACTATTTAAAAGAGAATGGAATTCTCTCTCAGCGTACTCCTCCATACACTCCGCAACATAACGGTGTATCGGAAAGAAGGAATCGAACCCTATTGGATATGGTTCGTTCCATGATGAGTAAGGCTGAGTTACCGCGATCTTTCTGGGGCTATGCACTAGAAGTAGCTGCATATCTCTTGAACAAGGCTCCCACCAAGACTGTGCCTACCACTCCATATCAGATGTGGAGTGGGAAGAAACCCTGTCTTAAGTACCTTAAGATATGGGGATGTCCAGCTTTTGTAAAAAAGCAGCATGCGGACAAGCTCGAGGCACGTTCAGTACAGTGTAAGTTTGTGGGATACCCAAAGAACTCCAGGGGGTATCTGTTCTATTCCGCTGAGGAACAAAAGGTTTTTGTTTCTCAACATGCCCGCTTCTTGGAAACTGAGTTTTTGGAAACCCAGATAAGTGGGAACGCAATAGAACTGGAAGAAATTCCAGAACCACAAGCTATTACTGAAAGCTTGGAAGAGCCAGTAAGTTCAAAAGAACAGGACATTCCTATGCCGCTCCGCAGAAGTAGTAGGCAGTCTCATCCGCCCGAGAGATACTACGGTTTTCTCATAGACGGGGATAGAGAGGATTGCATCATAGACTATGATGAGCCTACTAGCTTCCAGCAGGCCGTTCAGAGCGTTGACTCGGTAAAATGGCTGGATGCAATGCGGACCGAAATGGAGTCCATGTACACCAACAAAGTATGGACGTTAGACATTGCTCCAGACGGGGTAAAACCCGTAGGATGCAAGTGGATCTTCAAAAGGAAGATTGGTGTAGATGGACAGGTTGAGACCTATAAAGCTAGACTTGTAGCAAAGGGTTTCCGTCAAAGACCTGGCTTGGACTATGACGAAACCTTTTCTCCAGTGGCTATGCTGAAATCCATTCGGATCCTTCTTGCCATTGCTGCCTTCCACGATTATGAGATTTGGCAGATGGACGTAAAAACCGCTTTTCTAAATGGAAATTTAGAGGAGTGTGTCTATATGGATCAGCCAGAGGGTTTCATTCAGAGTGGGAGCAGCGGAAAGGTGTGCAAGTTGCTTAAGTCCATCTATGGACTAAAGCAGGCATCGCGGAGTTGGAACATCTGTTTTGATGAGACGGTCAAGGAATTTGACTTTATCAAAAATCCAGATGAACCATGCATCTATAGTAGATTTGTAGCGAGAACTGTAGTATTCCTTGTTTTATACGTGGATGACATTCTCTTAATAGGAAATGACATTCGTATGCTACAATCTGTCAAGGGTTTCTTGTCACACAGGTTCTCCATGAAAGACCTGGGTGATGCCTCTTACATCCTGGGGATCCGGATCTATCGTGATAGATCCAAGAGGATATTAGGACTTTCACAGTCCAGGTACATCGACACCGTACTGAAAAGATTCAGCATGGAAGATTCCAAGCGCGGTAACCTACCGGCTTGTCACGGGATCACCCTCTCTAAAGAGATGTCTCCCAAGACTGATTTGGAGAGGAATCGCATGTCTATTATACCCTACGCTTCTGCGGTAGGCTCTATAATGTATGCGATGTTGTGTACCAGACCGGATGTAGCTTATGCACTGAGTGTAGTAAGCCGGTATCAGTCAAACCCTGGGGAGAAACACTGGATAGCAGTAAAGAACATTCTCAAGTACCTGAGAAGGACTAAGGAGATGTTCTTGGTGTATGGCGGAAAAGACCTCCAGATCGAGGCCTTTGCTGACTCCAGCTTCCAGAGTGACAAGGATGATTCCAAGTCCATGTTGGGTTTTGTCTTTACCCTCAATGGAGGGGCGGTGTGTTGGAAGAGTTCCAAACAGGAAACCGTTGCAGACTCGACTATGGAAGCGGAATACATCGCTGCATCTGATGCCGCAAAAGAAGCTGTCTGGATGAGGAAGTTCTTGAAAGAACTTCAGGTGGTTCCGTCCATTGTTGACCCAATACCTCTGTATTGCGACAACAACGGGGCTATAGCTTTAGCGAAGGAACTCAGGTCCCATCAGAGATCCAGGCACATCTTGAGGCGGTATCACCTGATCAGGGAGATCGTGGATCGCAAGGAGATCGAGGTTCGGAGGGTTGCTTCAGAAGAAAACACTGCAGATCCATTCACCAAGGTCCTACCCCAGACTCAGTTCGAGCGGCTGATCGAGATGATAGGTCTTCGATACGCCAGTACATGGCCTTAGTGCAAGTGGGAGATTGTTAGTGTATATGCCCTAGAGGCCATTACTGTATCATACTAGTTTGTATATTACTTAATGGAAGCTTGGGATATTCACCTTGTATAAACAATCTTGCTCAATATAGTAGTATGCTACTTGGTTTGTTTCTACTTTAATGTGTACATGTGTTTATTTTGCGATATCACCTATACGCATTAGTGGAGCCCTTAGGATCTTTGCTTGATTACCAGCGTTGTGATGGCAGTCACACTAGTGGGGGCTGGGTAATCTGTAAGCACATCCTTATACAGGTCCCTAGTCGCAGGACTATCGAGACAGGGCATCGATACTCCGGAGTAGACTAGCGTATGCGCTTCTCATCCCAGTGTGGGAGATGGTCTGTCCCACAGCCATCAGTACGTCGTATTGGAGATAGTATACGGGTGCTCGTTAGGTTACGAGTACACTGGACAGGACTCGTCGGGAACTGACAGGTTGGTATTATACCTATCGTCAGTTATCAGTTCCCAGGTGACATGAGTACAGCTTAGTCCGCTGACTTGACACTGGCACTTCGCCTCGAGTGTGTTCCCACTGCACTTTGATCACTACCCTACCACGGCTCAAAGGAGTCGTGCAAACAGGTAGTGGTTGGGTGCAGTCCCGAAGCACTTGGAGGCAGTGACGGTTAGACAGGATTCGTCTCTCCCGGTATTGGGGGTTGACATCGCGCTGTGTCTAGGAGAGCCATTACACGAGTAGTCCCTGGCCAGGGCAAGCGAGATATACTGGTAGGCTTCCAGTGTTATCTCAGGGTGTTTTGGGCTTCACTCCGACACGACTTGTACCGCTATTGGGGGACTGACGTTTTACCGCCCCCTAGGCCCGACATGCGATGTATCAGACGAACAGACCAGACTGTACGGAGAATGTCACATTCAGACTCAGTAGGAGTTCAGATGGGGTTCACCTCGTCAGCCTTCTTGTCGGCATCTACCTGGGGACCGTTACGCACAGCTAGTGCCGCTTGCGGTCTGTGGTTAAACCCACTGCCAGCGTAGTGTCGAGTCTTTAGAGTCCCACACAGAGGGTATTCGCCTTTGGGCAAACAGAGTAGAGGTCGCATGGTTTTGCGGCAGGGTTCGTTCTCATCCGCGCACTTGTGCACGTTTGGAGTCCGGAAGGATTATACTGGCAGGCTCTGGTTTGAGCCAGATACTGGTATAAGTTTTGGGGTTGCTTTTATATCTTGGTATTCTTGTTCCTCGGAACGAGAATGCAGGTGTGTATGCACAGTTGCTTGAGGCGGAGGATGAGGTATTTCATTAGGGTTTCGGAACGGGTGCGTATGCACAGTTGACAGTCGTCATTTTCCAAACCCTAATAGATTTATGAAATATCAATTAATAATAGTAATTAAATGAAATATTGTTATGGTTGATTTTGTGGACTTGTTGACCATGGTTGACTTGTTGACCATGGTTGAATGTTGACCACCATCATGCTTTGAAAGGATTCTTCTTGATTCATGCTTACACTCATTTATTGAAAGTTATGATAGTGGTCATTCCAAATACAACCATCAACTATTTCATTTTTGATTTATTATTATTAATTAAATAATTCCTTTTCTTTTAGTTATGGTTGCAAAAGAAAAGAGCTCATTCTTTCATAACCATTCTCTCTCCTCACTTCATCTTCTTCTTCCTCAAGCTCAAGGTGATTCCTTCTCATGTGTTGAGAATCCCTCACCTTGAAAAAGAAAGCACCCCATAGATACTCTCTACTCTCTCTAGGGTTCAAGGTTTAGCAAGCCGGAGATCCTAGTTCACTCAAAGTTCGAGTAAGAGCCCGAAGGTTGAACTCTCAGGTGGATCCATCTTCGACGAAAGAAGGCGACGAGGAAAGAACCATCAACCTCTACAAAGTTTGAAGAAGAAGGAGTTCAAGTTTAGGTATAACCATCTTTCCGAGTAGCTAACTCTCTTTAGCAAGTTTGCTAGTTTTAGTTTAGGAAAAGATCCCGACTTTGTTAGTCCATGTTGCCCCATGCGCTAAAAAATTTGATTTTTATACCGTTTCCGCCTCCCCGTAAGAACCGGGGGTCGCAACGTGGACTTACAGTGGTATCAGAGCCTAACTAAACTTAAACTAGTTTGGTAGTGAAGTGTAACGAAGTTCGGAACCGTAAAAATCCAAAAACCAAACTTTTACAAAACCCTAGTTTCTGTTAAAAAATTTTCTGGTCAAAACAAGATTTGTTATACACCTAAATTCGGCTCAGGGTTTTGTGTGAACACCCAAGAAAAACGATCTCCTGATTCATTCAAACCGCCGCGGTTCCGCGGCATGAGGTAGGCATTTGCCGCGGAACCGCCGCCGTTTGGAGTCCTCTCGTGATCGGGTTTTGTGCAGTGTTCTCCTGGTAGGGTTTTGGGATTTTTAAGATATATTATATGTTCCCAGATTTTCCAGAACAGAAATTTACTTTTGGGGTCCTATAATTCCGTATTTTTTCCGAACTTCACTGCACTTTGACTATGATGGTTATATCTGTGATGTTTGCATGTATTGAACGTCGGCTAATCGCTATAAGTCGATTAGTCGGGGTTATACATCTCTGTGATCTGTGTTTGATATTGGAATGTGTATATGAATCTGTTGGACTGTCGCGGGTGAATAGCCGGGGTGGATGTGAGATGAGCTTTTGTTTTTCTTTCATTCATTTGTAAATGTAAATTGATGTAATATTATTATTTGTATGGCCGCACAACCGGGTCGGGGTTGTAGCCGTCATTGTATAATTCTTTTTACTGTTTTTGCTCCTAGGATTGACCCATGGAGGGGTGCACAAACTGCCGAGTACTTGGCGGGTAGTTTGCCGCACCCGTAGGGGTCTTGGGTAGGGTATTTGCTATTCACCGCGACCGTGTAATCCGCTTTTCGTTGCAGGCTCGAACGGATTGCGGATTGCTAGTATATCCAATGTATTCATCTGTGATCTGTAATGTCTATCATTGCTTTATATTTAGGCGTTGCTTATGTTTTACAGCCGCGCTAGCCCAGCCCCCGCTCTGTCGTTAGTTAAGTAACCTAACGAGTGATGACGGGACCCCGTGGCGAATGCGAATGGCATAAGCGTACGTCATATTTTGGTTGTTTTCTGCAATGGTAGGATTAAATGATGGGACGCATTAAAAGAACTAATGCAAGAATATCACGCATTAAAAGAACTAATGCAAGATAATAAACCAAGCTAAAGTCGTTGGAACACTTTCGAAAAACCACTCGGTTCTTTTCAAAACTAACTTTTAAATGCGGAGCTTGAGCCACTCCTTCTAAAAGCTATCTCGTTCCATCGATTATATCAAGTTCACTACGTTCACGGTTTCGCCAAAACCATTCGTAGCCCTCCATCGTTTCGTATGAATATTCAATAGTATTCAAGCTATGTTTGTTGACCTTCGTCAAGACATAGAGATTGGTAGCTGTTGGGTGTTCATATGTAGCATAGATAGATGCGTTGGTTTGGGACAGTCGTATTGCCTTGTTGACCTTCGTCAAGGGTATATACGGGTGGGTTCAAATTAACCTGGATAATGACGGGCAGAACTTGACATGTGACTTATGATTTGTTGACCTTCGTCAAGGTCATAAGAGCATGGGGCAAAAATCCACATCGGGAGTTTCATAAGTACTGAAACTTGCTAGATTTGCATACCATTTGGAGTGTGATGATTATGGTAGGATTCCTTCATTTTCGTCACGCGATGATATTTGGATCCCGATCCTACTGTGAGTATATGCTACTCCTCGGGAAATTTCTCACTAAACGATCAATGCTGTAAACCTAGTAGGTGCCTAGAAAGGTGTTAGCGGGGCTACGCCCCCAGGGAAAAGAGGTTCTTAAATTAAGGAACTTCGCGAAAGCGTTGGAAAACCTCCCTCGAAGTACCGACACTGGCCTGGCTGAACGGTTAAGCAAGTATTGTGCGGTGGGATTGATCCCGGCTAATTCTTCCTTTGTGGTTTGAGGAGGGATTCGAGAGACAGTGGGAGCCATCCTGTTTAGACAAATTAAAAACCATTCTAAACTTGCAAGAGCATCATGCTAAAGTGTTTCTTCTCTCCCCCCTGCAGCGACCAAATCGAAATGACTGGACTTAAGTTACTTCTAGATAAAAACATACTGACAGGGCCAAACTACAAAGATTGGCTCAGGAATGTAAAATTGGCAATCACTTACGACAAGCTGGGGTATCTTCTTACCACCAAAGCTCCCCCCGTCCCAGGTCCCACCTCCAGCGTCGCGGATAAGGAAATCCGTAAGACTTGGGAGATTGATTAGATAGGTTAGCGCAATCACTTATAACATATCGGTCATCACATATTGCGCTAATTTATTCACTCAATTTACACCCTCAAGATCGTACTCCACTTCCTTCTTCTTTTCGCCATTCTTCTCCCCCACCGAGACCATATTCTACCATTCTTCTTTCCACACGGTCTCGCGTGCTTTTCATTTTCTTGCACCAACTATACCTTTTCCACGATAAGATTTTTGAATGGTTGGTGCTAACTTTTGGCTTGTGCAAGGCCAAGCTTAAGTTTGGGGGAATCTTTATATATATGTATATATTTTTTGTTTTCTTTTCTATATAAAAATAAAATAAAATAAAAAAAAATATTCAAAAATATAAAAATTATAAATAAATAAACAGGGGAGTGCCGGTATTTTGACCCTCTTGGTTTAGCATGACAGTGAGGACACTGTCAAGTTCAAGTTTGGGGGTATGCTCGGTACGTCTTCTTCCTTCGCATTCATTTGTACATATTTTTGCATTTGCATATTTATTTGAAAAACCCATAAAAATTTAAAAATTTCAAAAATTATAAAAATTATTGTATTCAATTTTGGCTATAAGTGACTTGAGTTTGACAAATAGGTTAACTGGCTAGGAACAACTAGATCTTAGACTTAGTGAATTAAAAACCCTAAAGATAACATTCCTTAAAGTTTAACGGTAGAAAGTATATGCCTTGTAGTTTATTTAGAAATAGGCAAATTTTGGGTTCACTTCTTGGGCTAAGTCAAAATTAGGGAAGTGTATTGATGTTCTTATTAGAGTATAAGTTTGAAAAATAGTTCCTAGCTTAAGCCTAGATTCTAAAAATGTATACCCTACAATTTGCACAATCACGCACCTTGAAACTTGGAATAGTAGAAGAGACCTTGAAGTGCTCTTGTCTAAAGTCCTTAGTACAATGAAAATAAAGAAAAAAAAGTGAATAAAGAATAAAAAAATGGACACTGGTTTTTGTGATTACTTAAGGCTGCAAAAATAGAAAAATATTTAGCGAGGGTGCTTCATCACCTAGTGCCTTAGACCAACTGGTTTGGGAGTCACTGCTAAAGCCTTGGGTGTTGCAAAATTAGGAAGTACACTTTAAAGTGCTAACGCATCTTGTAATCGGTTGTTGGTACCTCAAGAAGTATTAACGGTCGCATGAACGATGTGTAAGCAAATTTCATTTAAAAATTCACTAATTAATAAGTGCTTTGGACAATGGATGAGAGTATGATTGCTTGATTTGAATTTCCAAGTGTAGGGGTGATCTATACACACACGTAGGGATATGTGATTGGAATTTAGATAAGAGAGAGGAATGAAAAATAGAACTTATATTTTTAATAGAATTGATAGAAATTCCTAAGTGGAGATGAAACCCTAGAAGGAAGACTTAAGAGATGCCGAAAGCTAAGTAGGTCTACATAACATATATAATCTTAAGTTAAATAATGAGGAAGTGTGAAGAATGTGGGTGGATAATTTGCGAGTCAAAAGATAATAGAATTCCTTGTTAGAAAACCTAATTGGAGAACAAAAGTTAATGGGCCGAATTGATAGGATTTTGTGGGTGTAATCCGCTGAAAACCCTCAGGAGACAACACTCCTCCTACTAGGGACACCTAAAGGTTTAACGGCTTGTTGCACGTGCTCAGTGCAATCGCGTTTCCCTGCGAAAGTGTGGTTAGGATTTTAGTGAATAAAAATAAGTTTGCTCGAGGACGAGCAAAAGATAAGTTTGGGGGTATTTGTTCACACCATAATATTGTATTATTATATTCCCCATTCTTATTCTTTTTATAAATAAACGGGTGCTTTTGACGCATGTCTGCTACATGTTACAGGTTACAGGTTCTTGGACAGGAAGCAGTGAAAACGATGAAAAGACGATGCAAATGTGGATTTTGACCGACAAACAGAGAATCTTGATCAAGCCTACATAAAGAACAATTCACAAAGCAAGATTCAAGACATCGACTCAAAGCGAACGGTTAAAAATCCATTGCAAATTGTTTACTGAAAATCTGGAACCAACCTAGAAGCCCAAATGGAAAAAGATATATAGATACAGGAAGCCCAAAATGACCAGAAGCTGCAGCCCAAAATTCAAAGCCCAATCTTCTTAGTTGACCGCGGAACCGCGGCCAAACCGGGCCTTGGGCCGCGGTTCCGCGGTGGAGTGGAGCAGTTAGAGAATAAAATTTTTACCATAATTCTTTATGTCTTTGACCGGTCTTCCTAAGGGCTATTTTTGTAATTGTAGACATGCGAATCAGATGTAACCCTAGGATTTCCTATTCTTTATAAATAGGAACTCTAATCATTGTAACTCTTCATGCCTCCCTTTAATGAATAAAATTTAGAAATCTTTTGGAGAGCATCGGTGTTTCTTCTCCATTCAGAAATTCAGATCTGACAACTCTGCATGGATGATTGAAGGGATGCATCTGTAAGTGATTTAATTTCTTGCCTTAGTGTAGATTTAAATTCCTTGCCCTAGGTAGATTTAATTTCATGCCCTAGGAACTTGTTTAGGGTTTAGCTTTTGGGAAGGATTTTGAGAGATGAGATCTCTCATCCTTTTCTTACCCACCAAATATTTACAATAGGACTCCATGCATACATGCACATACCGCTCCCTACGGCACTCTATCCCTCGAGGTAGCGGTGATACCGTAGTATAAAGGCCTGGGTGTGATGTTTTCCATGGAGGTTAGGGTAAGGATCTCTAAAGGAAGGACAAGAACCTAGAGGAAGGAACACCTTCCCGAACGGATCTAATCTACTTTATTGATAATTACCATAACTCCTCATAGATCTTCATTCGGGTATTGAAAGCGGTGAGATTTAATTACATTTCCAAACCATTCCTAAATCTAGCCCTAGCAAGAGTAGATCTAGATAATTGCCCTAGGTTAATTAGATTTTTAGATTTAATAATCAACCGAACACCCTTCGGAATTAACTCGTAAGAACGAATCAGAAATTCACAAAATCCCTGTGGACCGACCCGTACTCACCGGCTAGCTTCATGCGACGCCGTTCTTGATTGCGGTTACAAATATTTTTGATCTATCTTTTAGAAAGCGCAAGCATGCTAAATCTCTCAAATCAGCATCTAAAATAAAATTAAAAATATTCATCTTAGCCTACTCGACACCCCTAGCCTTGTGGTAGCGCCCGTGCATCGTGTTCTCGTCCCGTTCAGTGAAACGGGCGAGTTTGGACGGCTACGCGCACGTACGTGTGTCTGTTTTGGGGGTATGCTTTTTAATCATAAAACACTTCATTTTAAATTTTGAATCCCGTTTAAAATTCTATTATTTCAATTTCAAATTTTTGGATCCGACCCGGAGACGATTTGGAAATGTTTTATTTTGCGCCAAAATCCTAAATTTTTAATATTTTTAAAACCATCGTATAATTTCATTAACCATATAAATCTACTGTTCCCCTGAGAATCTTTTAAAACTTTTCTTTAAAATATTTTCCTAACCTAATCCATCTCAGCCAATCACAACCTCCTTTCCCCGTGGGTCCCCTTCTCTCTCTCTCTCTCTCCCCCCTTCTCTCATCTCTCTCTCTCTTCTATATATATCTTTCTACCTGCTTCCCTCCTTTCTTTTTTTACGAGCACTGAACCCACCATCGCGCTGCACCCCAGCCGCCTTGCCCTCGCCGCCGCAGCCCCAACGCCGGCACCACCACCACCGGGCTCGTCGTCCCCTCGCCCTCGACCGATCCTCCCTCTCCTCGCCACCTCCTCCTTCTTCTGTCGTATACCCGAGCCCACGCCTGCACCCATTAAACCCTAGCTACCGCCGCCTTCCCCCTTGCCGCTGCAGCCCGTCGCCGACGACTTCTCATCACCATCGCACCACCCTCATCACCACTACACCTCCTTCCTTTCCCTTCTTCCCGTGCACCCTGCACCAGCCGTGGCCACGCACCCCCTGCACACGCGTCTGCGCCGCCTTGAGTCGCCGCTGGCGATCTCGATCCGCCTCCCCGACCTCGCACATCCCCTCTGTAAGATTCTTCTCCTCTTTCATCTTTCCTTTCTTCTCTATTTCCTTTCCCTTCTTGTTTGCTATCGTGTTTGTTCACTGTTCACAATTTGGCCGAAATTCGACGATGCCGACGACGTGACCCGACGTTCCAGTGAGGTGCCCCGACCCGTGTGGTTCCATTGTTCGTCGTTTGGGTTTATTCCGTGAACCGTGCGCCCGTCACGAGTTTCCCCGCCGACATTCTATGTTCCGTTTTTCCCGGTTCGCGACCCGTCGAGGCAAGTACCCCTTGCTACATGCTATACAATATTTACATATATATTGTGACACCCTAAATCTGTAAATTTTGTTTTGGTACATTCATTTCTCATTTTCATGTACAATATTGTATTATATCATTTTATATTTAAACTTGGAACCTACAGTCTGCAATTGAACCTAATAACCACATTTACCTGCTTAATCACATTTTGATATTGACATAGCATATGGCATCTATCTCTATAGTTTTGTTCCATTCGGACACTCGTGTGCATTTTAACCTGTAATAGCTGTACTGAACCGTTATATAAATCATTGCACCTCTAAAAGTTCTTAAACTTGATAACATGACTAAACGGATATAATTGTCTTACTGCACTTTTGTAATCATCGCTGTGACACAATTGATAGCTGTACTACAAGTTGAGTAAATCTGCCTATTGCTTAATTCATTGCTTATATCATGTTGATGATAACCATGCTTGATTATATAACTAATTGTGAGCACACCTATGACATTGTTTACATCTTGACCTGACTTGCTACACGCATATTGATTGACCCGACATGGTACCGTACACTACTTGACTTGACCTGATGTACCATGACCTGACCCGTTACCTGATCTTGTGTCTAAGCCAACAAACCTGACACCTCCTCAAATTCCTCAAGATTCGTAAGAAAACATGGGTACGCCGAACTTGGTATAGGAGAAGAAAGCGTAACGGTCATTTGTTCGGTCGGAACAATGGGAAAGACGAAAGGGAATGAATTAGGGATAGTATCTTTCTCACCGTAGTAAACTGTTTCGAACTTGAAAGATTCCATTAATGGTTCGAAACTACTATAATCAACCGAGTCTGATGGCTCATCTGAAAATGTAAAGGACTCAAACTCGGGCGGTGAGCCATCAACATCGTCCGAAAAGGTGAAACACTCGTAGATGTTATCGTCTGTGAGAATTGTGTCAGATTCAAAGGAAAAGTTTTCAAGCTCACAGTCTTCAAGCGGGGTCGGAACGATGGGAAGGAGGGAGGGTGATATAGCAGTCAAAGGTTTAGGAGGATGAATTGGAAAATCAGACACATCAAATAAAAATGATTCAACCTCAATATTATCCTCAAGACTCTCCTCAATACTATCCTCAATATTTAATTCATCCATGCCATTATCATCAAAATCTAGACGCATATGAGATTCCGGAGAAACACTTAATAACTCAAGATGATGGTTTAAACATAAAATTTCAATTAAATCGACAGGTTCATCATCCGAAATATTCCCGGCGCCTATATCCTCAATCAAGTGAAAATCAATATTTTCTGACACCTCCTCAAAAGCATGGATATCTATCGATTTAGGTTCTAGATGGGAGGTGTAAAAATCGAAAGGATTAGGTGCGGTTTCACTCGAAAGGGGTTCCTCACAATTTGGCAAATCAAACACTACAAAATCACACAACTCGTTTTTATTTTGAACTTGTGAATCATTTAGGACATTCGATGGAAAACTGGAGTTGTGGGCTTCAATTGGATAAGGGTAGGTTTGATTTGGAAATCCTCTCTCATTCTCACTCTGTTCAACCGCCTCCTTATACATTGAAAAATTTGAAGCTAGTGGGAAACTAGCTACCGGTTCAGCAGGTTGCATAAGGGCGGCTACGGACGCTTCCACATTCCTAGTCATTTTATTTGTTGCTGCAATATAAGCTTCCAACGACTCTTCCAAACTAGACTTAGGTGGTGATGGGGTTTCGGTAAAAAATTCAAATTGGTTTGGATATGCAAAACTCCCAACAGGCTGTGTAGAAACGGTGTCTAGTGAAGGTGGGAAGGTCGGGTACGACTTGTAGGAAGTGGGTGGTTGTGCAGGGGTAGGGTCAACATATGGATAAAAAGGTGAATAGTCATGTTGATCCCTAGAACTGGATGAGTGGAGAGGGGTGAAAGATCGGCTGCGAGATTGAGCAATATGCTCAGCAATGGATATCGGCCTAGGAGTTACAGCAGGACTTGGAAAAGTGGTGTCAACATATGTAGGTGGTAAAGGTTGACTTGGTTGACATAAATTGGGTTGAAAAGTCAAACTGTTTCTCCTAGACACCTCTATTTGATCTTTCAAAAATTTTTTAGGCAAGGAAGGATCGTCTTTAAATTGACCGAACACATTGACGTATGACGCAAAATTAGGTTCGGGATACCAAAGTTCGGCTAATGATTTATTATTTGGGGTACCCATGTTGTAAGACAGAAAGGTGACAAGAAAGAAGGTTTGTGGTGGTGCAAGGATCTATTTGCGGCCAAAAATTTTGCAAGTTTCTATAAAAGATTTGTCCTTTTTATTTTTATTCTTTTTCTCTTTATTTGGAAAAATTTGTTGCAAAAAGATTTTAGAGAAAAGATATGCAACAACAAAATATTGTTTGCAATCAATTTTTATTTTAAGCATATCACAAGAATCTTTATTTGGAAAGAATTGTTGCAAAAAGATATTCGAGAAAAGATATGCAACAACAAAATATTTCTTGCAATCAATTTAGTTCAAGCGGGGCCCAAAAATCCTGCACAAGACTTGTTATATGGAAGAGAATATATTTTTAAAGCACACAAAATCTTGCAGGCATTATTCAGAAAATATATTAAAATTTGCAGAGGAGAAATAACAGAGAGCTTACAGTGCAAATTTCATCACCTGGAGACACCATAAGGCCGCGTTTCCGCGGTTTAAATGCATTAATGCCGCGTTTTCGCGGCGGTCTCGTCAGCACGAACCCCCAAAAATTTTCTGACGTTCTGATTCTCCAAGATGGCCGCGGTTCCGCGGCCTAAGGTGGGTTTTGGCCGCGGAATCGCGGTGGGTTGGGTTGTTTGGGGCTCCAAAATTTTTGTGCTTCTCTGTTTTTTAAAATCCCTTCTGTTCCGATATCTCTTTTTCTGTTTCGCTTTCTGGAATTTTCCAGATCCGATTCTGTATATCCTGCAAAAAATTCAACCACAAAGTATCCCTTCCAAAAATAACAAAATATATATTTTTTATATATATTTTTTTAATTTTTTAGATTTTTATGATTTTTTTTTAATTTTATGATTAACCCGAAATTACGAAAAGGAAAGTTCTACGCCATCCCCGGCAACGGCGCCATTTGATTTGAGAGATTTAGCGTGCTTGCGCTTTCTAAAAGATAGATCAAAAATATTTGTAACCGCAATCAAGAACGGCGTCGCATGAAGCTAGCCGGTGAGTACGGGTCGGTCCACAGGGATTTTGTGAATTTCCGATTCGTTCTTACGAGTTAATTCCGAAGGGTGTTCGGTTGATTATTAAATCTAAAAATCTAATTAACCTAGGGCAATTATCTAGATCTACTCTTGCTAGGGCTAGATTTAGGGATGGTTTGGAAATGTAATTAAATCTCACCGCTTTCAATACCCGAATGAAGATCTATGAGGAGTTATGGTAATTATCAATAAAGTAGATTAGATCCGTTCGGGAAGGTGTTCCTTCCTCTTGGTTCTTGTCCTTCCTTTAGAGATCCTTACCCTAACCTCCATGGAAAACATCACACCCGGGCCTTTATACTACGGTATCACCACTACCTCGAGGGATAGAGTGCCGTAGGGAGCGGTATGTGCATGTATGCATGGAGTCCTATTGTAAATATTTGGTGGGTAAGAAAAGGATGAGAGATCTCATCTCTCAAAATCCTTCCCAAAAGCTAAACCCTAAACAAGTTCCTAGGGCATGAAATTAAATCTACCTAGGGCAAGTAATTTAAATCTACACTAAGGCAAGAAATTAAATCACTTACAGATGCATCCCTCCAATCATCCATGCAGGGTTGTCAGATCTGAATTTCTGAATGGAGAAGAAACACCGATGCTCTCCAAAAGATTTCTAAATTTTATTCATTAAAGGGAGGCATGAAGAGTTACAATGATTAGAGTTCCTATTTATAAAGAATAGGAAACCCTAGGGTTACATCTGATTCGCATGTCTACAATTACAAAAATAGCCCTTAGGAAGACCGGTCAAAGACATAAAGAATTATGGTAAAAATTTTATTCTCTAACTGCTCCACTCCACTGCGGAACCGCGGCCCAAGGCCCGGTTTGGCCGCGGTTCCGCGGTCAACTAAGAAGATTGGGCTTTGAATTTTGGGCTACAACTTCTGGTCATTTTGGGCTTCCTGTATCTATATATCTTTTTCCATTTGGGCTTCTAGGTTGGTTCCAGATCTTCAGTGAACAATTTGCAATGGATTTTTAACCGTTCGCTTTGAGTCGATGTCTTGAATCTTGCTTTGTGAATTGTTCTTTATGTAGGCTTGATCAAGATTCTCTGTTTGTCGGTCAAAATCCACTTTTGCATCGTCTTTTCATCGTTTTCACTGCTTCCTGTCACGAACCTGTAACCTGTAACATATAGCAGACATACGTCAAAAGCACCCGTTTATTTATAAAAAGAATAAGAATGGGGAATATAATAATACAATATTATGGTGTGAACAGATGCCAAAATTTGTTATATGCAGAAATGAATTTACTGGGTAAAATTTACAGTAAGCAACAATCAATCACGATAAATGAAATGAGTGCCACACTACACTCAAACGGTAACTGAAATTAGTAGCATTGGGCTCGGGTGTTACAAACACTAAATTGAAGATTATATTTCAAGTGTTTAACACTAATTGTCTTTTAGTGTTTAACACTAATTTGAGAGTTCTATCTCCAGTGTTTAACACTGTTGTCCTCTAGTGTTTAACACTACTTTTAGCCAAATTGGCTAATTTTCCAGAGGCTAAAGTCCCTCCTCTAAATGAATCTCAAAATTGAGGAAATCTAAGACAAAATGATGTCAGAGCCCCAAACCGCTGTTTAGCACTGCTGAATGATGAGGGGCTGAACCCAGACAAATGTCTAATGGCCCAAAGGGCCAATATTTCAAACATAATTGGACTTAGCCTAAATTGGCCATAAGTCCTCAAATCATCTTGAACTGAGCACATCTGCTCTTTCAACCAACTTTGGTTTAAGGGTACATCTCTGAACTCCTCTGATATCTGTCGTTGTAATCCTTCAACGTCGTCAGAGAGGTGACGGGTCCCGACGGCCATACATTTAAATGGACCACCATGTCCCTAAACTGGCAATGGACCACTATGTCCCTAAACTGGAACAATAGAGCCGAAATGCTCTTTTGTCGGATCCAAACGATCCCGTTAAGTCGATCTTAGTCTCAAATTAGGCTAACGTATCCTTAACAAACGTTTAAGTTGATCTTAGCCTCAAATATGGCTAACGCGTCCTTAAACCAAAACTTTCAAAACAGACTTTAGTCCCAAATTGGACTATAGATCTCCCAACCAACTTTGGTTCAAGGGTACATCTCTGAACTCCTCTGACATCTGTCGTTGTAATCCTTCAACGTCGTCAGAGAGGTGATAGATCCCGATGGCCATACATTCAATGGACCACTATATCCCTAAACTGGAACAATAGAGCCCCCAAACGCTTTTTTGTTGGATCTAAACGATCCCGTTAAGTTGATCTTAGTCTCAAATTGGGCTAACGTATCCTTAACAAATGTTTGAACTGATCATAGCCTCAAATATGGCTAACGTATCCTCAAACCAAAACTCCAAACCCAAATCTAAAAAAATACGGATTTGGACTAATCCACGTCCTACGGGCGACGACATAAATTAGTCTCCGTATACAATCCACGGGCAACCACAAACAAAACAAACACCCACGACACGAAGTGAAATTCTGGAGAAGGAGAAAGTTGTTACCGCGATGAGGTAGCGTAATTAACTGCAGGGCTTGCGCCTGCAGGGAAGAGCGTCCCCACAATCAAAAACCTCTCAAACGAGGGGGAATCTGACGAAGTCTGCTGCATCGGTCGCATCCGTCTAAACCTTCGATACACGGTGCCATAAATCAACTTGGCATCTTCGGAGAGGTAGACGGACAGCACCAATTAGCATCTAGCCCGAATCTCAGGCAAGACAGTCCGTCTTGCGCCGTCTTTCGGAGGGGAACAGGCCATACGTGACCGGCTTTAAGAGCCTTATTCTTTAACAGAATTAAATTCTGAGAAGAGATCATTCAAATCTTTCCAAGATAGAGAAGGATTATTTGAAACCGTTGGATTAAAAATCTAAAGGTGATTAAATATCACCAATTTATGGAAAAATCTTGAACTTGGAAAGATTTCCCCCCTAAATCTAACCGAGATAACAAAGAGATATCTTTGGATTTAAAATCCTATGGTGAATAAAATTCACTCAACAATCTAAAGGCCCAGATTAATGATGAAGATAAATCAAATCTCTCAATGAACAAATCAAATCTTTCAATGAGAGATTTACCAAACAGATTGATTCCTTTCCTTCTCCTATAAATAGGAGCCAAGAAGAAGAGAGAGGGGGACCTTTGGATCTTTTCTTTGGATACACACAGAGAGAGATAGAGCCTTTGATTCTCTGCAAAAGGAAAACCTTAGGTAAGAAAGGAAAAAGGAGGCTTCAAAAGAGAATTTAATTCTCAAAAGAGTTTAACTCTTATATTAAAGAAAAGAACTTAGTTCTCTCTCTGGTGGAGGATCTGTAAAGTGCACATCTCCCCATGAATGGAGAATTTAATTCTCATTGGGTTGAGATCCTGCCATGCAGATCTAAAACACAGAGGAGGAACTGAGTTTTGAGAATTTAATTCTCACAAAATGATAGGAATTCAATTCCTTTGAGATAAAATTAGGGTTTAACCCTATGTTATGGGAATTTAATTCCTTCAAAATGGACAGAACTAGGGTTTAACCCTAATTGAGGACATAATTCTCTCAAACTTACAGGAATGTAATTCCCTTAAGAAAAGAAATTAGGGTTTAACCCTATTAAGAATATAATTCTTCAGAAGAAAACAGGAATTTAATTCCTCTAAAGTTTGTCGCTAGGGTTTAACCCTACGAAGAAATTAATTCTCAAAAGATGAACAGATCTTTAAAAAGAACCAGGGCCACGTGCTACTACGTGACCCCTGCAAAGATACACAGAAAAGAACTTTGAAGCAAACAACTCACGTGTTACCACCTGACTCCTGCGAAGATCTATAAAAAAGAACTTTGAGGCAATGCCTCACGTGCCTCACGTGATCTCTAAAGCACACAGAGAAAAAGGCAAAAGGAAAAAAGAAAAGAGCTCTAGGGCGCCTTCACGTGTCGACATGTGACCCCTAATGAACATTCTAACAGATCAAAGCGTGAGCCCCCATCACGTGCCCACACGTGATGGCTTTCAGAATTAAAAGTGTTAAACACTTATCTGTAGAACAAAATAAAGGGAACCAGGGCGCTCTCACGTGCTACCACGTGGCCCTTTGGCTGAAGCTCTAACAGATAAACGCCCAAATTCTCATCACGTGACAGCACATGATACTTCAAAGTATTCAATACTTTTGACTGAATAAAATAGGGGGAATCAGGGCGCTCTCACGTGTCCACACGTGACCCCTCTCTCCTTAGTGTTTAGCACTAGTCTGGAGATTTTGTCCCCAGTGTTTAACACTGATTTGCTTAGTGTTTAACACTAATTTGAAAACTCTGTTCCCAGTGTTCAACACCGTTGATCTCTAGTGTTTAACACTAGTTTTAGCCCAATTGGCTATGTTTCCAGAGGCAAAGCCTCTCCTTCAATAAACCAACAGAGGGCCAATATCCCAAGCATGATTGGACTTAGCCCAAACTGGCCATAAGTCCTCAATTCAAACTCAACTGGGCCAATGAGCTCATAATATAATAATTGATCTTAGTTTCCAAATTGGACTACAGATCACTTAATCTACCTTGGTTTAAGGGTACATCTCTTCACTCCTTTGATACTTGGCGTTGTAATTCCCCAACGTCTTCAAAGAGGTGACGGGTCCCGATGACCACACATTGATACGGACTGTGGAGTCCTTAAAATCCACAGACTACGACGTCCTTAACCTTGACCGTAATGTCTTAAAACTAACATCGGGCTGTGGAGTCCTTAAATCCACGGACTACGACGTCCTTAACCTTGACCGTAATGTCTTAAAACTAACATCGGAATGTGGGGTCCTTAAATCCACAGACTACGATGTCCTTAACCTTGAACGGAATTTCTTAAAACTAACAACGGACTATGACGTCCTTAACCTTGACCGCAACATCTTAAAACTAACACTGGACCGCAATGTCCTTAAACTACCTATTGACCGCAATGTCACTAAACTAAATAACAGGGCTCCCCTAATCGCTCTTTTGTCGGATCTAAACGATCCCGTTAAGTTAATCTTAGTCTAAAACTAGACTAACGTATCCTTAACAAACGTTTAAGTCGATCTTAGTCTCAAAAGAGGCTAACGTATCCTTAAACACAACCCCCAAACCCAAATCTAAGAAAGATACGGATTTGGACTAGTCCACGCCCTACGGGCGACGACATAACTCAGTCTCCATATACAATCCACGGGAAACCGAACACGAATTAAACACACACGACACGAAGTGACCATCCGGAGAAGGAGAAAGTTGTTACCGCGATATGGTAGCGTAATTAACTGCAGGGGCTTGCGCCTGCAGGGAAGAGCGTCCCCACAATAAAAAAAACCCCTAAAGCGAGGGGGAATCTGACGAAGTCTGCTACATCGGACGGATCCGTTTAAACCTTCGATACATGGTTCCATAAATCAACTTGGCATCCTCGAAAAGGTGGAAGGATAGCACCAATTAGCATCTGCCCCGAATTTCAGGCAAGACGTCCCTGTCTCGCGCCGTCTTTTGGAGGGGAACAGATTCTGGCACGCCCGGTGGGACCTTTTCCTCTTTCCACTCCACACTTCGTATGTCGTGATTCGTGAACTAATCGCTGTTTGCTAATGGTTACCTTTGGGTTTCGAAGTACTAAGACTTAGTGTTTCGTTTGCTGCAGAAAGCAAAAGGATCAATGGCTGACAACTACTCGAACTGCTCTAACTGCAAATGCAACCGACGCTCCGCCTCACCTGGAGGTGTAGCATATGGACCGCAGGATGCTTCCCTATTCACTATGCCTGTGGAGCAAGTGACTCAAGTTACCACCGGTCTATTCTTTGGGACCATGCTCCCGCCGGTGAATATTAACATCCCAATGCCCGCACCGGAAGCGTCAAAGAAGTCGGTCTTTGATCAACTTGCTACTCCCGCGGCCCCTCTCAGCGGGTCATCCAAATCCTCGGTCTTCACTAGACTGAGTTTGAACTCCAAAGGGCCCGCCAAAAAGCCCGTGATACCTGAGAAGGCCATCCCAAAGAGGACAGCTGCTCCCGAAGTCGTCAAGACGGCTTCTCCTCCCAGAAGGTCGGTCTTCGCAAGACTGACTACCCCCGTTCCCGCTCCCGCTCAGAAATCTGTAGCTTCTCAACGAACGTCAGTCTTCAAGAGGCTGACACCGGCAGCAGCCCCTCCCAGAACAAGGGGCAAGACGCAGCCGTCGCTGAATCAATCCCAATAACCCGTCATGCCCGACGTCGCCACTGGCGCCGGATAAGGAAGACTGGGGGCAACTCCCCCTCCGGACTAACTCCACCAGCTCCAATGGTGGAAATTGAGGCTGCTGTTCCAACCGGGAACAGCTTCGAGCTGCTGAACAGGGTACGCAGAAATTCGCTAACTGCGGTTCTCAAAAGATCCCCTCCACCTGCGGAGGACGTTACAGAAGCGAAGCCGGAACAGCCTCCTCAACGGCTGTCCTCCAAGATTTATAAGGTCTAGCGACGGGTCCAAGACTCAGTAATCGACCAAGATCACTCTCGTCAACCTAAAAAGGCGAAAGTGCAGGGAGAAAAGAACCGTCACGTAAAACAACAAAAGGCGACAACCGCTTGGGTGCCCGCTGCAACGGCTCCCTCCACGTCGACTACTCAAAAGAGAAGAAGGCCGGATAGAGTCCCAACTCCTGCAGCAAATATCAAGGACAATAAGCCTAAACGCCCTAAGTCTGGGGGCATGATGGTGCATACGGTATATATGGCGCTGGGAAAAGAAGACAGCCGTGCATCCACGGGTCATAGACCACTTACACGGTCAGTGACCAAAGCTCAGGAGCAACAGCAGAAGCTCCAGGAAATAATGAACGCGATGGCCGCACTCACTGGGCCGAAAGAAAGCCCTGAAGCATCATCTGACCAACGCCAGGAGCAAGAAACCGACGCTGAATTCCTTCGCAGGATATTGGAGAAGAAGGATAAAGAGGCTGCCGAACAAGCAGCCAATATACAACGAATGGCCCTCCTATTCCAGGACATGGTGGGAATGATGATCCAACAAGATTCTCCTGCCGAAGATCCTCCAATCGTTCTTGAAGACAACAGGGGAGAAACGTCAAATCCTCCACCCGCTCCGTCAACAGCCAAGGAGGAAACAATCTCCAAAGCTGACCTAGATGAATATATAGCTCAGCAGATACGGGTTCACCAGGCGACTGAGGCAGCTGGTCAAGTTGTCAGGACGGGGCGACCATATCCGAGCTGGTATGACCAGATCAAGTACCCGCCGGGCTATACAATACCGAAATTTCATGTCTATAAGGGGACGGGCAATCCCCACCAGCATGTTGCCCAATTCAGAGCGCTTTGCGGCAACACCGGCGGCGACGATAAGCTCTTGCTTCGCCAGTTCGTCGGTAGCTTGTCAGAAACGGCATTCGAGTGGTACTCTGAGCTCCCAAACGACTCTATTAAAACATTTGCGGAGATGGAGCTGCTGTTTACCCAACGTTTCGCAAGTGCCAGCGAACGCACTCCGATAACGGCATTGATTAATGCCAGGGTGAAACCAGGTGAGACATGGGTCCAATATGCTATACGCTGGCGAAACTTGTTGTCGAAATGCGAACAACACATTGAGGAGGCGCCCGCGATCGGCATGTTCGTGGGTACCCTAGATCTTCATACAACTATCTCACAGTTCATGATGTTCTTTAAGCCAACCACGTTCCAGACTCTGATCGACAAGTTGGCCCAGATGGACCAGATGGGTCACAGACCGTCTCCCCCGAAGCCAGAACCTCGGAATGACAAGGGTAAGGGGAAGGCAACCTTCGTTGCAAACGCTCAGCAGCAACCCAGTGCCCCAAAGCTGGCGGATTAGCTGAAAGAAAGACGGCGGTATTACAATGAGAAAATGAAGCGCCCCTACTCTTTCCCGCGGGATAAGACGAAGAGGCTATTCGAGCTGACAATACGCAATAGGCTTATCAACTTGCCAAACCCAAGGCGACCGCCGCAACCCAGTGAGGTGAATAACCCTAACTACTGCCCTTACCATCAAACGGTAAGCCATCCGATTGAGGATTGCTTCGTCTTCAAAGGATGGATTGAAGATCAATACCTACAGGGCAAGTTTGCACTGTCCGAGAAGTGGAAGGTGAACCCGCCCGCCACAACCTCACACTGCTAAGAAGACGGACACACCGGGGGCAACTTGTTCTTTCATTGAAGAAGCTCCATGGGAAATCGTGCTTTCAGCAAAAACCAAAAGAATGCTGAATGAGCTCCAGACATGCCCGACGATCAGGTGGAAGAACCCACTGGAACCCCAGATCATTGAAGGGATGCTGAAGCCACGCCCAACTCCGAAGATCAGTGGTGATGGCCCGAACACTCACAACCAGCCGTCGAAATCTTCAAAGAAAAAGAAAAAGAAATCTAAGAAGCCCGTGAATCCTGGCAACAAGCGTACAGACTTGCAGAAACAGATTGACGCGCTGGAAGAGTACAATCAAAAGGCGCGGACTCCCATCATACTCCAAGAGTTCCTCAACCACGTCTTTCAAGAGGAAGATGAGGGGGAGAGTTCGTCGGATGAATCCGAGGGATACATGGCGAGTTGTAATGTGATCTCGCAATCGTTTACCGATGATGAAAAAACTCCTGGCACTAAGAAACTGGGGGCAGAGCCTGAACCGGAGCTTGTGTGGCCAACAGACGAAATGATCGACGCCTTTCTAGACGAGATTCGTTTGAAAAGTAAAGCCGATCAGGAGCGTGAGATGGCCGCATCAGAAGGAGCCAAACGCAGGTGATTAAACGAAAGAGTGGAGGTACTCCCGCCAGATCGAAAGGCACCCGACGCGGATAAAAACATATTCAAGACGAGAAAAAGGTTTGCCAAAGCCATGTCAATGAGAATGAAACTACCACCCTCGGAAGAAAACACGCTCGATGGGGCGGAGAGGCACCCTAATTACTGCTCATATCATCGGAAGATTTCACACCCCACTGAGGAGTGCGGCGCTTTTAAGATATGGTGGCAGGGATATGTTGCTCATCGGCAACATTTTAAGCGAATGAAACGCAGAACTCGTCGGGAGCAGAGAAGTACGACTGAAGGACACAAAAGAACTACCGGTAGCTGTTACACGGTCAATGTCGGGGGATCGCAAGTGCTCATATTCGGGAGCGATTCTGACGAGGAGCTGGCTCTTAGCCCCCTCTTTAAAGAGTCCACCTCGGGAAAAGAGGAAGAACCAGAGGCCTGCAAAAACATTCAGCTGCGCAATCGCACGCTTCCCGAAAAGAACCTCGGACCCGCAACTAGAAAAGATAAGGGAAAGGAAAAGGTCGTTGATGATATCGCCTTAGATGACCAAGTTATGAAAGAGCTGGCTGCCAAGGACCCGCCTAAGAAGAGTAAGGTGGACTATAACATCCTAGCGCACCTGAGGAAGCTACCCTCGCAGCTCAGCATTCTCGACGCACTCTTATTATCAAAAGAGGCAAGGGATTCATTAATTAAGGCTCTACAGGAGCCGGAGCAATTCCAAGCCTTCCTCGCCGAAGAAAGGATGAAGGATGAATTAGGAGAAGTACACACAGCCGATGTCACATTCGGTGATGAGGACCTTCTCCTTGGGACGTGCGACCACAACCGTCCCCTCTACGTCTCTGGATATTGCCACGATATAAAGATAGGAAAAATCTTGGTTGACAATGGATCTTCCGTTAATCTCCTCAACGTGCGGGTGTTAAAGGAAATTTTCATGAGCGTCCAGCACCTTGCTCGGGACAAGATCACCATCTCCGGATTCGACTCCCAATCATCGAGAACTCTTGGGTCTATGATATTGACGCTACGCTTTGGGCTACTCGTCACGGACATTAAGTTTCACGTCATAGATGCCAAGACATGTTACAATGCTCTGCTCGTCCGGCCTTGGTTACACGAGTACAATATCATCCCTTCTACGCAACATCAGTGTATGAAGTATTTCAAGGATGGTCTCGAGTATACCGTAACAGGTGAGCTAAACCCATTCTCCGTGAATGAAGTCCGCAAATACGAAGATGCAAAGTACTTTTTGCCAGATTTCGAGGACACAGAGAGGTGTCACAAACCGGAGAAAAAAGCCGCTACCACCATCCCTGTTTTCGGGAGTGATACTGAAGAAGAAGAAGAGATAGTTTACTCTGGGCCGTCTCGACGCAACGACCCGGGGCCGTCCTCCCCCATATTGATCTTCAGAAGTGACTTGGAAGATGAGGTTAATGTTGTGTTCTCCAGTCGGCCGTCAATGCAAGAATTCCTTGGTGATGATCAGAGTTTTCAAATCACCATGATCCCGCCGGAGCACTACAAAGATCTTGACGCGCTTGGAGCTCACAACGTGCAAGACCTGCAGACGTTTTACGCCCCTCCCAAGCGAAACGGCGATCCTATTCTATCGGTCCTCGAAAACAAGAGTGGAGAAAGAGATCTGGCATGGCGCGGATTCTACTCTTGACAAGCTTCAACACATCCGTTTGCCCAGATATTACACAAACGGATTGAAAAGGCTATTGAAGCGCCAAGGGATACCCTTAAAACAGACTACTCGACAAGCTCGATTCTATAATAGGATTTGGGATGTCCCTGGGACTCAGCACAAATTGCCCAATGGGAGAATGGAAACACTTGGTCTTGGATACGTGAGAGCCGGAAAACAGGAACGGGTCTACGGTAGCTACGCCATATATAACTTCGATGAAGAAGAGGACGCCCTGTCAGGAAATACCAACCCCTCATCGGAACTAGATCCCGCGATCGAAGTGTCGAGTCCGTCGTTTGAAAAATGAATGGACAAGCTTATCAGGAAGGCGGGTCAAAAAGCCCGAGACGACCATAATCGCGATATGGACATCTACGAGAGAGCCAGGACGCAACGTCTTCTTCAATAGGCTGCAGAAGACAAAAATACTCCTCCTTGTCAACCTGCTGTGCAAAAGGCCCGACGTAGAGGTAGAAGTAAGTCAAAAAGAAGAAAAGGAGGTCGACAACGACAACGCAGGATCAAAGAGTCATGTGATCGGGTATTGCGCGGTCCGGATTTGTCCCTCATAAAAAAGATGAGTCAGGCATACTCTTTTCCTCAGAATAAAACACGGAAGATACTTGACCTCGCTTTAAAACATCGAATGATTACACTCCCGGAGTCTAAACACCCTGAGAAAGCTAACGAGGTCTCTCATCCAGGCTATTGCTCTTATCACCGAGCCATAGGACACCCTATCGAAGACTGCTTCACCTTTAAGAACTGGGTCGAAGACCAATACCAGCAAGGCAGATTTGCTCTATCCGACAGCTGGAGGGTAACGCCGCCACAAAAGCACGAACCCAAAGCCACAAGAGCAGAACCAGATCCATATCAGTCTTGGAAGCGAGCTCGTACCTGTCGTGTGATAACGATATCAAAAGAAGAGCCCAAGAATATGGATGACTTTCCCTGGTGCTTCGAAAACAATGACGACGAGGTAATCTCAGAATTTCCACCAGCACCGAAAGAGCTGGAAGATGGCATACATACTACTGCAGATAACCTCAAGAAGATTGAGTTGGGGACGACGAATGACCCACGACCGACATTCGTCAGCGAGCTGTTATCTGAAGAAAGGGTGGCTGCGTTAAAAGACGTGCTTATGCAGCATAGAGATTGTTTCGCATGGAGATATTCTGAAATGCCAGGACTGGATCCAGAGATAGCTGTCCATAAATTGAAAATATCCCCGGACGTCAAGACAGTCAAACAAGCGCTGAGAAGAATGCGGCTCGAGCTTGAGATGAGCATCAATGCCGAAGTCAAGAAGCTGATCGATTCTGGGTTTATCCAGGAAGTTCAATATCCTTATTGGATCGCCAATATCGTCCCGGTAATGAAGAAAAATGGGACAGTGCGCATATGCGTGGACTTCCGGGATCTCAATAAAGCTTGCCCGAAGGACGATTTCCCAGTACCGGTAACCGAGCTGATGATAGATAACACGTCCACTCACGAAGTTTTCTCCTTCATGGATGGCTCATCAGGATACAATCAGATAAAGATGCATCCCGAAGACCAGAAGCACACCGCTTTCCGGACCCCGTTAGGTATATTCTGCTACAAGGTGACCGAGCTGATGATAGATAACACGTCCACTCACGAAGTTTTCTCCTTCATGGACGGTCTAAAAAACGTCGGTGCCACCTATCAGAGGGCCATGACGAGGATCTTCGATGACCTTATACATGAAATCGTCGAATGCTATATCGACGACCTCGTGGTTAAAAGCAAATCATACGAGGAACATCTTGAGCATCTAAAAATCGTATTTCAACGCCTTCGGCAATACAACTTGAAGATGAACCCCCTCAAATGCGCGTTCGGGGTGTCCTCAGGCAAATTCCTAAGATTCATTGTCCGGCACCGGGGCATCGAGATAGATCCGTCAAAGATTAAGGCGATCGTGGAAATGCCACCACCAAGGACTCTCAAACAATTGCGGTCTCTCTAGGGGAAGCTCGCATACATCCGGCGGTTTATAGCCAACCTTTCAGGCAAGTGCCGCCCTTACAGTCACCTGATGAAGAAAGGAACCCCTTTCGTCTAGGACCAAAAATGCCAAAGCGCGCTAGACGAGATCAAGCAATACCTGCAGAGCCCGCCCGTGTTGGCTGCTCCGGTCAAGGGAAAGCCCCTCATTCTTTATACAACCGCCCTCGAAGGTTCCTTAGGCGCATTATGGGCATAAGGGAACGATCAAGGGAAAGAAAGAGCACTCTATTATTTAAGTCGAATTCTGCTGGGGGCAGAAAGCAACTACTCCCCTATCAAAAAACATTGCTTGGCGTTAATCTTTGCGATAACAAAGCTCAGGCACTATGCGTTGGCGCATGAAGTCCGTATCATATCGAAGGTGGACCCCCTCAATTATTTAATGTTGAAGGCCATATTGACAGGTCGGCTCGCTAAATGGGCCCTGCTCTTGATAGAGTTCTCGATAACATATCAGCCTCTCAAGGCAGTGAAAGGCCAGGCCATCGCCGACTTCCTCGCTGAGCATCCGATACTGCTGATTCTCCTTTGAACTATGAGCTGCCAGACGAATATGCGTTTGACGCGATCGACGGCAGTGATACCCGATGGGAACTTTATTTCGATGGAGCATCTTCCATGAAGAAGCGCAAGCAAAGTACGCCCATAATCAAATCAGGGGTAGGCCTTATCTTCGTAACTCCACAAGGAGGGATAATGCGCTTCGCTTTCTCCTTAACAGAACCGAGGACGAACAATGAAGCCGAATACGAAGCTTTGATAGCAGGCCTCAAGATCGCCATCGACATGGGAATTGAAAACCTCCTCATATACGGAGATTCCCAACTGGTCGTTAGTCAAGTAAACGGCGACTACCAGACATGTAAGCCAGAACTGGTAAAGTACGGCGAGAGAGTACGGCGACTGCTGACTCAAATCCCCTCCTACACCTTGGAAAGCATACCGCGTGCCGAAAATAGCAAAGCGGATGCATTGGCCAAGCTTGCTAAAGAACTAGCCGACGAGAACCTCGTTGACGTAAGAATCGTGGTACAAAGCCGTCGGGTTCTTGCTCCGGCGGAAATATCACCGGAATCATCCGAGGAAAAGGAAGTGATCGAGCAGACGACCAGGAAAATAAAAGACCAAGAAACGGTTGAGGATTGGAGAGAAGTCTTCATAGACTACTTCAAATCCCGTCGAACGTCTGAAGGTGCGTCCTCAAGACATCAGCTTGTGAAACGAGCTCTGTCCTTCGCCTTCGTCAATAATACTCTGTACAAGAGGTCATTTGACTCTCTGTGGTTGAGATGCCTGGGACCTGAAGAAGCGAAAAGAGTCGTTCAGGAAGTTCACGACGGACTCTGCGGTTCTTACCAAGCAGGCCCGAAGATGAAGCTGAAGATCAAATGAATGGGTTATTATTGGCCCACAATGATCCAGGACTGCCTCAAGTATGCGAAGCAATGCCACTCGTGCCAGATCCATTGGGACTTCATCCATCAACACACAAATCCACTACATCCAACAGTGGCTAGCTGGCCGTTCGAAATGTGGGGGACTGACATAATCGGCCCCATCGAACCAACATCATCCAGGGGATATCGTTTCATCCTGGCGACGACTGATTACTTCTCTAAATGGGCAAAAGAAATACCGCTGAGGGAAGTGAAGACGGAAAATATCCTCCACTTCTTCCAGATGCACGTCATTTATCGGTTTGGAACTCCGCGACGGATCATTTCCGATAACGGGCCATCCTACAGAAGCCACAAGATTAGTCGCTTCGCGCAGCAACACAACATAGACTGGAGATATTCCTCAGTTTATAATCCGTGGGCTAACGGCCTAGTTGAGGCTTTCAACAAAACTTTGACAAAGATCATGAAGAAGACGGTGTCCCGAAACAGAAAGGACTAGCACGAGAGACTGCAAGAAGCTCTCTGGGCATATCGAACTACGTTCAAAACGGCCACGAACACAACGCCATATACGTTGGTATTCGGTACAGAAACAGTACTCCCCCTCGAGATAGAGTTACCCTCTCTACGAGTGGCGGTCCACTATGAGCTGACGGACGAAGAAAATGCTCACCTTCGGCTATATGAGCTTGATGCCCTTAATGAGACCCGGCTCATAGCGCAACAAAATCTGGAGGCTTACAAAGCAAAGATGACGCGCTCATACGAAAGATTGACCGGGCTGAGGACGTTCCGCCAAGGCGAACTCGTGCTAATGGTCAAAAGACCTATGATCCCCAATCGCGCCAAACGGGGAAATTCGAGCCAAACTATGAAGGCTCGTACATCATAGATAAGGTCTACCAGGGTGGAGCATATCTACTCATGGATATGCACGGTGAAAGACCTTTCAGGCCAGTGAACGGTCGCTTCCTGAAGAAATACTACGCTTAACGGGTCAAGGCCTAGGTCAATGATAGATGACGACGACTATGTCCGCTCGCTATTTTCCTAAGCCTGAACTCTAAGTAGTAACCGACCTTCTTCAACGACGGACCGAAACGTCCTTAAACTAACGACGGACCGAAATGTCCTTAAACTAACATCGGACCGAAACGTCCTTAAACTAATGACGGACCACTACGTCCTAAAACTAGCTGTTGACCGAGATGTCGACAAACTACGATGGATCACGGCATCCCGAAACCGATACAAAAAAGGGAATAAAAAAAATAAAAACGGTATGTCCATAAGAAAAATGGGCACGGATGAAAACCCGAAAGGACTCCGTGAATAAAAACAGCAGGGCTACCCGCGAGTGTTTGTGAAAACCTGAAAGGGCGCAACCTCATTAGAAAAATAAAAAGAATAAAAAAAAAGGAAAGACGGTATGTCCATAAGCAAAATGGGCACGGATGAAAACCCGAAAGGGCTCCGTGAGTAAAAAAAGCAGGGCTACCGGCGAGTGTTTGTGAAAACCTGAAACGGCACAACCTCGTTGAAGGGCACTTGCAGGGTCCTCACGACCTTGTAAGGAGAAATCACCCGCGTGAGATCCTTACGACTCACAAGGGAGCAACACACTTAGGAGTCCTCACGATTCCTAGGGAGAAATTACACTTGCGAGATCCTCACGACTCGTAAGGAGAACTCTCTTTTGGGACCCTCACAGCTCATAAGATTTGAAAGTCTCAAGTCACAGAGACCTAAACCTGTGCTTAAGCAACCCCCATAACCTTCAATTTATGCCCTACAAGTGGCTCAATACTGACCCTTGTATACAATCCACGGGCGCGAATAAACATTCCCCTAACCAATTCCCATCCGTGACTGGGGATATGTTCGTATGGCGAACAACCCTTGTAGGTCCTCTCGACTTATAAGGAGAAAACTCTTTTGTAAGATCCTTACGAATTGTAAGAGGACATGCACTTAGGAATCCTCACGATTCCTAAGAAGAAAACACACCTGCAAGATCCTCACGACTTGTAGGGAGAAATACCTTTGTGAGACCCTTACGGCTCATGAAGTCAAAAGCCTTAGTCGACAGGACCCTTAACCCTGTTTACTAAGCCACCTTTGTTCAACATCGACAGAGGAAATTGATGAGTCGCTTTTGGCAACATCCCAGTTGTAGCTGTGCTGATGCCGAAATTGGTGTCTAAAATCCAAGCTTGCAGCGAAAAGGCCAGCAAGCCACACATGCATACGAAATAGCCGAAATGATGGGGCAACTTGCAATAGAAAGTAGCAAGTAAAAATGTATGCATGAAAAATAGCCGAAATGATTGGGCAACTCGCAATAAAAAGCAGCGAGTAAAAATAAAATAGATAGCCGAAATGATTGGGCACTGCGAAAAATAGCCGAAATGATTGGGCAATCACGACCTTCGTGATATAAAGCTGAAACGATAGAGCATCGCGTAAAAAGAAATAAAATAAAAATGAAATTTACGCCCTACAGGTGATGTTACATCTATCCCTGTATACAATCCAATGGCGCAAACAAAAGGGGGATCATATTCCTCCCCCAGGTCTCATCACAAGAAGAAGCCAAATCTCGACGGGCCGCAAGTGACCTAGAGATTGTCTCAACACTCGTCTTGTAACGACGGACACAACTTCAAGCGAAGCGGAACAGCGACAACTCCCAGTTCCATGGCTCGGCGATATACAGATCACTAAGAGTCAAATCCCCACCCCGTAAAATGTGGATACAATCAAAAAATTCTTGGTTACGTGGAACGCGGATAACGTCACTCTTTGACCCCGTGGAAAACGTCCAGAGCGGATCCTGGTCCTCGCAGAGCACGGCAGTGAACCCGTGTGAAGTATCCAGAGCGGAGCCTAGTCCTCGCCGAGCATGGCAGTGAACCCGTGTGAAGCATCTAATGCAAAATTCCTGGTCACATGGAACGCGGATAACGTCACTCTTTGACCCCGTGGAAAATGTCCAGAGCGGATCCTGGTCCTCGCAGAGCACGGCAGTGAACCCGTGTGAAGCATCCAGAGCTGAGCCTAGTCCTCGCCGAGCACGACAGTGAAGCGTGTGAAGCATCTAGTGCAAAATTCCTGGTCACGTGGAACGCGGATAACGTCACTCTTTGACCCCGTGGAAAACGTCCAGAGCGGATCCTGGTCCTCGCCGAGCACGGCAGTGAACCCATGTGAAGCATCCAGAGCGGAGCCTAGTCCTCGCCGAGCACGGCAGTGAACCCGTGTGAAGCATCTAGTGCAAAATTCCTGAACACGTGGAACGTGGATAACGTCACTTTTTTACCCCGTGGAAAACGTCCAGAGTGGATCCTGGTCCTCGCAGAGCACGACAGTGAACCCGTGTGAAGCATCCAGAGCGGAGCCTGGTCCTCGCCGAACACGGCAGTGAACCCGTGGGAAGCATCCAGAGCAAAATTCCTGGTCACGTGGAACGCGGATAACGTCACTCTTTGACCCCGTGAAAAACGTCCAGAGCGGATCCTGGTCCTCGCAGAGCACGGCAGTGAACCCGTATAAAGCATCCAGAGCGGAGCCTAGTCCTCGCCGAGCACGGCAGTGAACCCATGTGAAGCATCTAGTGTAAAATTCCTGGTCATGTGGAACACGGATAACGCCACTCTTTGACCCCGCGGAAAACGCCCAGAGCGGAGCCTGGTCCTCGCCAAGCACGGCAGTAAACCCGTGTGAAGCATCCAGAGCAAACACCGGACTGTGGAGTCCTTAAAATCCACGGACTATGATGTCCTTAACCCCGACCGCAATGTCTTAAAACTAACGATCAACCACCATGATTCTAGACTGATTTTACCTTCGTTAAAGGGTACATCTCTTCACTCCTTTGATATTTGGCATTGTAATTTCTCAACGTCTTCAAAGAGATGACGGGTCCCAGTAACCACACATTTCGTGGACTGTGGAGTCCTTAAATCCACGGACTATGAGGTCCTTAACCTTGACCGTGATATCTTAAAACTAACATCGGACTGTGGAGTCCTTAAATCCACGGACTATGAGGTCCTTAACCTTGACCGTAATATCTTAAAACTAACATCGGACTGTGAAGTCCTTAAATCCACAGACTATGCGGTCTTTAACCTTGACCGTGATGTCTTAAAACTAACATCGGACTGTGGAGTCCTTAAATCCACGGACTATGAGGTCCTTAACCTTGACCGTGACGTCTTAAAACTAACATTGGACTGTGGAGTCCTTAAATCCACGGACTATGAGGTCCTTAACCTTGACCGTGACATCTTAAAACTAACATTAGACTGTGGAGTCCTTAAACCCACGGACTATGAGGTCCTTAACCTTGACCGCGATGTCTTTAAACTACGATACCCTAGAAACCATCCCAAACCAACCCCTGACCCCGTGAAATACGAATAAGGGCGACCGCACCCAGCATTTGCGAGTCCTCACAACCTGCAAGGAAGAAAACTCTCTTGTGAGATCCTTACGACTCCCAAGGGAAAACCCGCTTAAGAATCCTTACGATTCTTAAGAAGAATTTACACTTACGGGATCCTCTCGACCTGTAGGGAGTAAAACTCTTTATGAGACCCTCACGGCTCATAAGGCTCAAAAGTCTTAGGAGGCAGATCTTAACCCTGAATCCTAAGCTATCGCTACCCTGCAAGTAGGCCAAGATAAATTGTCCATAGAACACATTCAATAAAAAGGGGACACACCATTGAGAAGAAAAATATGTCTTTATTCATAAACCAAAATGGGTACAAAGTACAATTCATGAAAGAACAAAAAGAAAATACTCTCGTTCAAGAGTATGTACAAAAAGAAAGGAAAAGATACAAGTTTTTCAAACCGACGGGCGATTTAGAAATTTCGCTAGCTCATCCTGCTTTTGCTGGGCCACGGCTTCATGATTCAGGATCGCCAGAAGACGGGCCTCCGCCTGAGCCTGCTGGGCCTAATACGAAGCAAGCCGGCCTTCAAGCTCTTTCTCAGTGGCCTTATGAGCCTCGACCCTTTCATGAGTGAACATGGCAGCTTTATCAAGAGCCACCACCTCTTTGATAGACTCTTGAAGCACCCGCCAGAGTTCATACGCTTTGTTGGCCTTGGCGGTAAGATTAGCTTGAAGCTCGCTCAGCGCCTTAGAGGCCGGCTCCCTCTCCAAGAATTTACGACCGAGCCTCTTCTCGCACAACAATATGTTCACCACACGTCGTTCTATCAGACCACGTAAGCTCGCTTTCGCGGCCGCAACCTTTGAAACAGGACATATACGCTCAAGACCGTATATACAAGCCTCCAGTCGATAGCAATAGTCGATCTAAAACGCGCGCACATCATCTGGTATGGGAAGCAACAAAAAATTCTTTATGTACATCCTATCAAGAATGCATTCGCAACTATATGAATATCCAAAAAGAAATAATACCCGAAGCTCTGATGTGCATGCAACATAGTGATAGTGTTCGCAATTAAAGAAAGTTCTCATGGGAAGAAAACAAAGTTCATTTATGCAAGCAAAAAAAAACATACATACGGATACCCAGCACACATGAAAGTTCAACATAAATCATGCAAAAACTAATTTGAATATACTACACTAGCGGGAAAAGGTTGCCGAACAAAGGATCGGTAGCGCAAGGGTTGACAAAACAAAGAACAAAATTCTCCATCTCTATCTCCGCTCTCTCCAACACGTCAAAGCGACGATTCTCGCGAGGAGTTGCTCCCCACCGATTGGCGCCATGTTCGTCCGCAAAAGCAGACATAACAGCCCGACGGGCTCTTATTTCGCTCAAAAGGTGAACTGAGCGATCTTTCAAAGCTTGAGTAATTAGGCACGCTTCGTGAAAGCCCTCGAGCTTTTCTTTAGCCGCGTCAAGCATCGCCAGGGTCATCTCCGCCGGGTGAGGAGGAATGTCGACAAGCACGGCAGTAAGAATCATCCGGAGCCAGAGGGAGCCCATTGAGAGGGGAGACCCCCTACGGATCGAGAGCTCATATGTCGCTGAGTCGCATTCGTCGTCGGTAAGGAGAGGGTCCACCAATCGTACAGCGAAGCGAGGAATCATCTCCTCGATAGGTACTTCCCATGGCTGTCGACGAGCGTGTGGACGGTTGCAGGCCATGGCACTCAGTTGTTTCTCAAACTAAATCACGTCAAAATGGGAATAAATTTCTCTGTGAAGAGGAAATAAGCTATGGCCTCAAGACTATAAAGGGGAGCATTAAATGCTGCGCACGGAAAATCTTGCATGGTGGAGCTATTTCCAAGGCCCAAAAAGGGAAGGCATTGGAAATCAAGGAGATGGAACTATTTCCAAGGCTCCTTTTCTGCATCTAATGCTGTGCACAAAAAATATGGCATGAAAAATTAAACAACCCCATCAAAAGGACCCCACGTGCAGAGCACGTGAGCACCAAACTTGACGTGTACTAAAAAATGGAATAGCGCCCTGCACGTTAAAAACATCAACAACAACAATAGCAAAATGATAAAATACCACAAAAGGGCATGGAAACACAGAAGGGCGCGATAAAACTTATCATTCATACTTTAAAAAGTTCATACAAAATAAAAAAAAGGGGGAAATGATTACAACGGCAAGACCTCAGATGCGGGGCACGGATTGAGAAACTCGAACTTGGCTTTGTCCAAGATCCTCCAAGCATTTCGAACCATCCGAGTATGTTTTCTCTCGCGGTCACAAGCGTCGGGGTCCTCACGAATGTCTTCTACCCTCCGATAGGCAGCAAGTATGGCCGACTACTGAAAAGCCCGGTGCAAGATATCAATGAGGTTGTCGCGCCTTCTCTTCGAGATTAGGCTCATCAGATACACCGAATGTATCTTATCCTCGGCAGCGTCCAATGCCCTGAGTGGTACACCAGTGCATAAGAGAGGAAGCGCCTCCCAGATCGCCAGCACGATGAGTCTCAGAAGAGAAGAGCGACGGGGGAGTCGCCGATGGTTGTACTCGTCAAAGCGGCTCATGATCTCAGCACATTGAGCGTTGGTGAACTCCTGGTTCTGACTGTGGCCCAGTGCACGAATATTCCCGTAAGAGATGATTTCGTCAAGATCATACAAATGGGCATCCATGACACCTGAAATAACGATCATGAAAAATTCATTACAAACTTTTTCCTCTCGGATGTGAAGGACAACCTAGGGCAAGAAAACCCTAAGAAGCCTCCATGGGAAGAACTGAGTTCTTCATGGGAATTAAATTCCTTATTAAGAGAAGAGAATTAAATTCCCAGAAACATTTTTTAAACGGAATTAAATTCCTTGGAAAAAGCAACGGATCTCATCATCTCCCTAAAGATCAAATGAACTATGAGAGACCTATTGATTCGAAGATTAAGTGGTTTTCCATTTCTTTTTGTTTGTTGACGAATTTGAAGAAAATGGGTTCATATTAAAGGGGTCAAGCCCTTGCTATGGATTTAAAATCCAGAAGGACATGAGAGTTCATCGTTCGTTCGAGAGCATTACCTGAAGAAAAGAATTCTTTTTGAACAGAGTTAAACTCTGAAAAATTTTCAAGGCAGAGAACTAAGCTCTGGAAAGGAGAATTAAATTCTCAGAAAGAAAAGTATGCAAGATGGAAGATGAGCAAAGTGGAGGCTTTTCTGAAAAGACATGGGCATTTATAGGATGGGATGGAAACGTTTCATCTACCCTACTCCCAAAGCAGATCCGACGGTCACAAAAGTGACAGCGTTGCACTCACATGCAAACATGTGAGAACAACGCTGTGGGGGCATTTTTTCCCTGATTAAAAATCAGGAGAAGCTTCAGGAGAGGCATCACGTGCTCACACGTGACCAGTTGTCACGTGTTGGCACGTGACGCTTAAAGCAGCGGCAAAAAGCACATTCATCCCCTGATTAAAAATCAAGAAAAAGCTTCAGAAGAGGCATCACGTGCTCACACGTGACCAGTGGTCACGTGTTGGCACGTGATGGTTAAGCAGCGGCCAGAGAACAGAGCGCAGAAGGGAAGCTCATTCCAGGGGTCACGTGCCTACACGTGACCAGGGGTCACGAGCCTACACGTGACCAGGGGTCACGTGGCCACACGTGACTGGCTTTAAGAGCCTTATTCTTTAACAGAATTAAATTCTGAGAAGAGATCATTCAAATCTTTCCAAGATAGAGAAGGATTATTTGAAACCGTTGGATTAAAAATCTAAAGGTGATTAAATATCACCAATTTATGGAAAAATCTTGAACTTGGAAATATTTCCCCCCTAAATCTAACCGAGATAATAAAGAAATATCTTTGGATTTAAAATCCTATGGTGAATAAAATTCACTTAACAATCTAAAGGCCCAGATTAATGATGAAGATAAATCAAATCTCTCAATGAACAAATCAAATCTTTCAATGAGAGATGTACCAAACAGATTGATTCCTTTCCTTCTCCTATAAATAGGAGCCAAGAAGAGGAGAGAGGGGGACCTTTGGATCTTTTCTTTTGATACTCAGAGAGAGAGAGAGAGCCTTTGATTCTCTGCAAAAGGAAAACCTTAGGTAAGAAAGGAAAAAGGAGGCTTCAAAAGAGAATTTAATTCTCAAAAGAGTTTAACTCTTATATTAAAGAAAAGAACTTAGTTCTCTCTCTGGTGGAGGATCTGTAAAGTGCACATCTCCCCATGAATGGAGAATTTAATTCTCATTGGGTTGAGATCCTGCCATGCAGATCTAAAATACAGAGGAGGAACTGAGTTTTGAGAATTTAATTCTCACAAAATGATAGGAATTCAATTCCTTTGTGATAAAATTAGGGTTTAACCCTATGTTATGGGAATTTAATTCCTTCAAAATAGACAGAACTAGGGTTTAACCCTAATTGAGGACATAATTCTCTCAAACTCACAGGAATTTAATTCCCTTAAGAAAAGAAATTAGGGTTTAACACTATTAAGAATATAATTCTTCAGAAGAAAACAGGAATTTAATTCCTCTAAAGTTTGTCGCTAGGGTTTAACCCTACGAAGAAATTAATTCTTAAAAGATGAACAGATCTATAAAAAGAACCAGGGTCACGTGCTACCACGTGACCCCTGCAAAGATACACAGAAAAGAACTTTGAAGCAAACACCTCACGTGTTACCACGTGACTCCTGCGAAGATCTATAAAAAAGAACTTTGAGGCAATGCCTCACGTGCCTCACATGATCTCTAAAGCATACAGAGAAAAAGGCAAAAGGAAAAAAGAAAAGGCTCTAGGGCGCCCTCACGTGTCGACACGTGACCCCTAATGAACATTCTAACAGATCAAAGCGTGAGCCCCCATCACGTGCCCACACGTGATGGCTTTCAGAATTAAAAGTGTTAAACACTTATCTGTAGAACAAAATAAAGGGAAGCATGGCGCTCTCACGTGCTACCACGTGACCCCTTGGCTGAAGCTCTAACAGATAAACGCCCAAATTCTCATCACGAGACAGCACGTGATACTTCAAAGTATTCAATACTTTTGACTGAATAAAATAAGGGTAATCAGGGCGCTCTCACGTGTCCACACGTGCCCCTCTCTCCTTAGTGTTTAACACTAGTCTGGAGATTTTGTCCCCAGTGTTTAACACTGATTTGCTTAGTGTTTAACACTAATTTGAAAACTCTGTTCACAGTGTTCAACACTGTTGGTCTTTAGTGTTTAGCACTAGCTTTAGCCCAATTGGCTAAGTTTCTAAAGGCAAAGCCTCTCCTTCAATAAACCAACAGAAGGCCAATATCCCAAGCATGATTGGACTTAGCCCAAGCTGGCCATAAGTCCTCAATTCAACCTCAACTGGGCCAATGGGCTCATAATATAATAATTGATCTTAGTTTCCAAATTGGACTACAGATCACTTAATCTATCTTGGTTTAAGGGTACATCTCTTCACTCCTTTGATACTTGGCGTTGTAATTCCTCAACGTCTTCAAAGAGGTGACGGGTCCCGATGACCATACATTGATACGGACTGTGGAGTCCTTAAAATCCACGGACTACGACGTTCTTAACCTTGACCGTAATGTCTTAAAACTAACATCGGGCTATGGAGTCCTTAAATCCACGGACTACGGTGTCCTTAACCTTGACCGTAATGTCTTAAAACTAACATCGGGCTGTGGGGTCCTTAAATCCACGGACTACGATGTCTTTAACCTTGACCGGAATGTCTTAAAACTAACAACGGACTATGACGTCCTTAACCTTGACCGCAACGTCTTAAAACTAACACTGGACCGCAATGTCCTTAAACTACCTATTGACCGCAATGTCACTAAACTAAACAACAGGGCTCCCCTAATTGCTCTTTTATCGGATCTAAACGATCCCGTTAAGTTGATCTTAGTCTAAAACTAGACTAACGTATCCTTAACAAACGTTTAAGTCGATCTTAGTCTCAAAAGAGGCTAACGTATCCTTAAACACAACCCCCAAACCCAAATCTAAGAAAGATACGGATTTGGACTAGTCCACGCCCTATGGGCGACGACATAACTCAGTCTCCGTATACAATCCACGGGCAACTGAACACGAATCAAACACACACGACACGAAGTGACCATCTGGAGAAGGAGAAAGTTGTTACCGCGATGCGGTAGCGTAATTAACCGCAGGGGCTTGCGCCTGCAGGGAAGAGCGTCCCCACAATCAAAAAACCCCTCAAGCGAGGGGGAATCTGACGAAGTCTGCTACATCGGACGCATCCGTTTAAACCTTCGATACATGGTGCCATAAATAAACTTGGCATCCTCGAAGAGGTGGACGGATAGCACCAATTAGCATCTGTCCCGAATTTCAGGCAAGACGTCCCTGTCTCGCGCCGTCTTTCAGAAGGGAACAGTTGCCAACTCGTGAGTAGAAGACATCTTGCGAGTAGAAATCGCATGCACGACGCTTTCCTGTTAGTTGTATGTATACCCTAGAGGCCAGTATTGTACAGATGATGTATATTATATTGGATGCTTGGACATATATAGAGATGACTTTCTTGCTCGATATGATAGTATGCTATCCGGTTGCTCTTTACTCTAACATGTATACTTGTCTCTTTATACTGTCTTATAGTTACCTGTTGGTAAAGCCCTTAGGATGTGTACTTGACTACCTGGACTATGATGCGGATCATACTAGTGGGGACATGGTGGTCTATAAGTACATCCTTCAAGGTCCCTAGTCGTGGGTGTATCGAGATGGGGCATCGATATACCAGTGTAGACTAGCGTATAAGCTTCTCGACCCATGAGATGGGCGATGGATGATCCCATATCTATTGGTGTTTGACATCAGAGATGGTATACGGGTGCTCAGTGGAGACTGGGTACACTGGACGGACTCGCCGAGAACTCCCAGCTGGTATTATACCTCACGTCAGATGGCAGTTCTCTGGTGACACTTGTGCAGGTTAGTCTGTAGATCCGAGATCGTCATAGAGTCTTGTGTGATTCCCACTGTGCTTTGATTTCCACCTTACCACGTCCATGAGGGCGTGCAAAACGGTGGTTTTTGGGTACAGTCCCGAGTCACATGGAGGCAATGAGCGATAGGAGGGGTTTCGTCTCTCCCGGTATTGGGGGTTGATGTTGCGCTGTGCTCGATTGGCCGTAACAGGGAAGTCCCTGGCCAGGGCTGATTTAGAGATTTACTGGTAAGTGTTACCAGTAGTTTCTCGAACCGTTATGAGCCTCACATCGGCACGACTTATCGGTTATTGGGGTCTGACGTTTACCACCCCTAGACTTGATATGCGACATATCCGACGAGGAGACCGGACTGTACGGGATGTGTTACCGGCAGGCTTTTACAGGAGTTGGAGCGGGCTTGCTTGCTGATCTTCTGATCGCTCAATACCCGGATAGCCGTTACGTCCAGCTAGTACTGCTGACGGCTTGTGGGTGCTTGATGTGATTATCACCTACTGTCGGCGTATTGACGAGTCTTTAGAGTCCTACATAGAGGTTTTACTGGCTCAGGCAAAACGAAATAGGAGCGCATATGTGATATGTGCGGGACCGAGAATAATGCGTGTATGTGATACCGTATTCTATTCTCGCGACTTTTTGTATCGGTCGGTTATATATGATATGACCGGGTTATCGAATCAAGTGTTGATTCGATAAGTCGATACGATGGATGTTAGCCGGTTATATGAGATATGACCGGATTATTAAGTCAAGTGTTGATTTAATAATTAAGTGTATAATTGTATATTAGATATACTAGTTTACATTTACTAACACATGTTCACTTAGGGTTTTTTCTCACTTGTACACATTTTTACTATATATATGATATATATGAAAATGTGTTGTATTTTTGTATCATGGTTGATGATACACTATACATGGGTGTATGAGACTTACACTATGCTAATTTTTATTTTGGGTTTTTAATATCTAAAGTAATTACAAAATCAAGAGGAGGATTAGAAAATGCATGAAGCTTGTGGAAGCTTGTGGATGCATTGACTAATTCAACTTGGTTTTGTTTTTACTATGGATTTTTCTTAACCCAACCATAAAGATTAGCCTAGGGTTAAGTCTCTACAAGGGTTAGTATATGATACTCTCTCACCATGGTTAGCCTTCTCACTTAATCATTATCCTCATATCTTTTCTTTTGTTCATCATCTTCTTCTTCATTGAGCAAGAGAAAAGCAAGCTAGGGTTTGATCCAAAGTGAGAATCCTTGTGAGAAACAAAATTCTAAAGAGAACCCACTTCCTATTTCTCCATCCTCTACTAGATTAGCACTTAGTATAGGGTGATTACTTCACTAATTCTCTAGTTAGTGAAGTAGGAGCTTGAGTCGGAATTCCCTCGACGTAGATCATCTTCGGCCTCGGAGACTTCAAGCAAGGTCGCATCCTTCGCGTCGTGAAGCCATGCAAGAGCCCGGGAGAACCTTGGTCGCAGCGAAGGGACTTCAATAAGGAGCAAATGAAGTGGAGGACCGATCTACAAAGGTTGTATATCGCGTTCCCTTTAGTGTAAAGTTGTTTACTTGCCATTAGTTTCGCCTAAACTCTAGTTAACGATCTTGCTTAGGGTTGTGCGGCACATAAAAATTTAATTTTGGCATGGTCGATGCCTTGAAGAGCCCTGTTAGTGTGCCTAGTAACCCTATAGTGGTATTAGAGCCTAGCTAGAGTATTAGGCGATGTGTTAACGAAGTTAAAACTTCGAACGAACCCGAACATGTCGAAATCAAACCCTCTCTGTACAATTTTTAAAATCCGGGAATTTTCCAGATTAAAAATGCTTAAAAAATCAGCAGGAAAATATAAGGAATACTGTGCAAAATGACACTGTTTAGTGCCCAAAGCGCCGCGGATCCACGGCACGAGCATGGCTCGTGCAGCGGTTCCGCGGCTATATTGTGACGTCACCTTTAACTGTTTGCACGGTAATGTTCCTATTCACTTTCCTGATATTTTTCTGGGCATTTTTATCTGACTCAAGTGTTGAGTATTTTGGGGTTTATTTTGATATCGCTGATTCGATCGGAGAATTTAATTTTGTTATGTTATTCCGGATAATTTAGAAAGTATTAAAATGTTCGAACGGATATCATTAACTCAATTTTTTCCCGGCACGAAAAACATTCAAGTGTTGAATTTTTATCGGGTTTTAAATCTTTCGGAAAAACGTGCATGTGATGTGACGGACCCTCTAGAAGACAACAAACCTTAACTCGATTATGTGGCCATCTTGAACTGCCTTTTGAACCTTAGGGTTTGTGGCAGTACGGCGTGCCACATGTGAGGCATTGGCTTGACCCTTCTACGGCTGGACCGTTGCTACTGTGACGTATTCTGGAATTTTTGAACTCCGCTCAAGTGTTGAGCTATTTAGGAAATCTTGGGTATTTGATTATTCGATCGGAAAGTTTAATACTGTCTATTTATCTGGAATGTGATACAATATGTTGAATTCATACAGTTAGGCATGAAATGCGAAATATGTGATATTTCGGATTTACGATGTCTAAAAAGATTGTGGATTCCAAATGTTGTAATTTTATACTTTCTTTTCTGCGACCGTAAGTGTAATATGTGATATCGCCGGTTTCGTTGCTATATGTCAACGACAATTGGGATGCGCATATTTACTTACGTTGATGACATGTGATGTTCTGTGTTGCTGGATATATTATATTGGATCGTCGCGTTCTGAATACCCGGGGTTTTTTTATGTGAGATGAGAGTTTTTATTTTCAATCATGTAAAATTTAAATGTATGTAATATTCTTTCATTGGGGCACTTCCGGGATGAGGTTGTTGTCACCTTTTGTATATTATTTAGTTTTCCGCACTAGGATAGACCCAAGGAGGGGAGCACAAGTAACCGGGTTCTGCAGTCCAGTGGGAGACCAACTCGAGGAGTCGAGTCCGGGTCTCCTAACTCTAGAATTGGTAGGGTTGCTTGCCGCTCTCGTAGGGGTCTAGGGGTGTGGGTTTGGCTATTTATCGCGACCGTGGAATCCGTGTTTTATAGAGGCTCAAAATAAAACACGGACATCCTAGTATATCCAATGTTTCATATGTTTCTTCTGCTGCGATATCTGTGATGTGATCATTTGATATTCTGTGATAAATACTGTATATAGTATACATGATATATTATATAGGCGTTACTTATGTTTTACACCCGCGCTAGCCCTGCCCTGCTCTGCCGTTAGTTACCTAACCTAACGGTGCACGAGGGGACATCGAGGCGAATACGGATGGCATAAGTGTACGTTGTATTTATCTATGATGTTTAGGTGACTTAAATGATGGGACTTCATTAATGTGATTAATGAAAGAAAAGAAACCTAAAAGATGATGTAGAATCAAATTTTCAAATAAAAAGGGTAGCTACAGTTTTGCTTTGCATAGCGGTATATATGATATACCCTGCACCTTATTCGATGGGGAAAGAGCCAAGATCCCTTCACCGGGAGTGACTTCTTTAGCAAAACTAGCAGATGCTACAAAACTCGGTTTGACTTTTGACTGCTTTTGGAGTTTTGCTTTGCATAGTGATGTATATGATATATCCTGCACCTTATTCCATAAGGAAAGAGCCGAGATCCCTTCATCGGGAGTGACCTCTTTAGCAAAACTAATAAAAGCCTCAAAATCACTCCATTTCAAAATTCATGCGATTCTACGACGATATCAAGTTCATTACGCAATAGGTTTTCAGAAAAACCTGTCGTAGCCCTCCGTCATTTCAGATAAGTCCTGCTTAGTATTCGTGCTGCGTTTGTTGACCTTGTCAAGGCGTAGTGTGCGGTAGCTGACCAGTATTTATCTGTTTATGCATATGATGCAGATTGTTTTAGGGTAGTCGTACGGCCTTGTTGACCTTATCAAGGGTCGTTCGGGTGGGTTTAATTCAATCAAGAAATGACGGGTTGAACTTGACTTACGGTCTATGTTTTGTTGATCTTGTCAAGGTCATAGATCGTTTGGGGCAAAATATTATCGGGAATTTCAAGTGTTGAAATTTCCAATGAGATTGCATACCTTCTATGAGATAGTTGGATCCCGATACCCACTGCGAGTAATTGTTACTCCCGGGAGAGTTTTACACAGGACAATTAGCCGATCAAGTAGGTGTCTAGAAAGGTGTCAACGGGGTTACGCTTCTGGAAAAATGAGGTTTACTTTAATTAGGTCCGTGCGAAAGCACGGGGAACCTCCCTCAAAGTATCGACACTGGCCTGGCTGAAAGATTAGCGAAGTTTTAGGGTGTAATTAATCCCGGCTAGTCTTTCCTTTTAGGGTTTGAAGAAAGATTTGATAAAAACAGTGGGAGCCATCCTGATTAGATAAGATAATAACCAATCTGATCTTGCAAGAGCATACGCTAAAGTGTTTTCTTCTCTCTCTCTCCAGGTAGCGACCATATCATGCCTTAATAAAGATAATAATATGGATGTATTGACCGAACCCGCATGTTATACTGTGCTGGGGAACGTTGGTTCCGTTCTTTCTTATAAGAGTTATAAGACTGAACAGGATATAGGGGAATACTAGGATTCTCATGCCACCCGAATGAAGAAAGTACATGTTGATGCATTTTCTTCGGGTGTGTTCGTTACAGAGAACTGTTTCTCCATTTGCTCTACGTCCTGGGTATTGGATACCGGGTCAGGATTCCATATATGTAATCAGTTACTTGGGCTTAGGAGAGGTAGAGAACTTGGAAAAGGTGATAAAGACATAAGAGTTGGAAATGGTGCAATTGTTGCAGCTAAAACCGTCGGGGAATATCACCTTGTATTGCCAACTGGTAATACATTGATTCTGAACGAATGCTATTACACGCCGAACCTGATATGCAATATTATATCGGTTTCTTTGTTGAGTAAAGAGGGATATAATTTTGTATTACAGGATAATGTTATGAACATTTTCCTTAACCAAAAGTTGGTTGGATCAGGCACGTTGTGCAATGGCATTTATGTTCTAAATCAATCAACAGTTCTGAGCATAACAAACACACATAAGAGGAAGAGTTTAGAAATGAACGAATCCTTCTTGTGGCATTGTAGACTGGGTCACATCAATGCGACACGACTAGCTAAGTTGCATAAGGATGGATATTTAAATCCGTTTGAATTTTTATCTTATGACACTTGCCAGTCATGTCTCAAAGGCAAGATGACCAAAACTCCGTTTACGGGACATAGAGAGAGAGAGAGTTACTGAACTCTTGGGACTGATACATGGTGATGTATGCAGTCCCATGTCTACACATGCCAGGGATGGTTCGTACTTCATTACATTCACTGACGATCTCTCTAGATTCGGATATGTGTTCCTGATGAAACACAAATCAAAAGCTTTTGAGAAATTTAGAGAATATAAACAAGAAGTCGAGAACCAAACCGGGAAAAGTATTAAAATCCTTCGATCTGATCGAGGAGGTGAATACTTGAGCAATGAATTCCTGGACTTCCTAAAAGAGAATGGGATTCTCTCTCAGCTGACTCCTCCATATACACCACAGCACAACGGTGTATCTGAACGGAGGAACCTCACCTTATTAGATATGGTACGCTCTATGATGAGCACAGCTGAGTTACTTATTTCCTTCTGGGGGTATGCGCTGGAGACAGCAGCATACCTATTGAATCAAGTTCCATCTAAATCTGTACCTACCACACCATATGAGATATGGAATGGGAAGAGACCATATCTTAAACGAGTTAAGATATGGGGTTGTCCGGCCTATGTCAAAAGACAAAATCCGGACAAACTCGAGACACGGTCAGTTCTTTGCAAGTTTGTGGGATATCCAAAGAACTCATATGGGTATTTTTTCTACCACAGTGAGAAACAAAAAGTGTTTGTTGCTCAACATGCCACCTTTTTAGAAAAGGAATTTCTTGTTAAAGAAATTAGTGGCAAAGTGGTAGAGCTGGAAGAGGTTCCAGATACACAAACTCCAACTGAAGATTTAGTGGAACCAGAGGATTCGGTAGTTCCCAACGAACCTCAGCCTCTCCGCCGATCTAGTAGGGTTCCTCACCCACCAGAGAGATATTACGGTTTTCTCATGGATGGTGGGAGCGAGGATTGCATCATGGTTGATGATGACCCAACTAGCTTCGAGCAGGCCATCACGAGTAGGGACTTAGTGAAATGGCTGGATGCAATGCGGTCCGAGATGGAATCCATGTACACCAACAAAGTGTGGACTTTGGAAGTTGCTCCTGAAAGGGTAAAACCCATTGGGAGCAAGTGGATCTTCAAGAAAAAACTTGGTGTAGATGGGAAAGTAGAGACTTTCAAAGCTAGACTTATTGCAAAGGGTTTTCGTCAAAGACCAGGTGTGGACTATGACGAAACCTTTTCTCCAGTGGCTATGCTTAAATCCATCCGGATCATGCTTGCCATCGCTGCATATCATGACTACGAAATCAGGAAAATGGATGTTAAGACCGCCTTTCTAAATGGTGATTTAGAAGAGTGCGTGTACATGACTCAGCCAGAGGGCTTCGTAGATAGTGGGAGCAGCGGGAAGGTGTGCAAGCTGCTTAAATCCATTTATAGATTGAAGCAAGCATCGCGGAGTTGGAACATCTGCTTTGACGTCTGTAAGTCCACTTTTCCCACCCCGGTGCTTACGGGGAGGCGGAAAACGGAATAAAAATCAAATTTTTATCAACTTAGGCAACATGGACTAGACAAAGAAAGATCTTTGCTAAACAAAAACAAGCTAAAGCTAACTAGAAACTAGCTAAGTGTTAAAAAGGTTATACCTAGGGCTTTATGTCCTTCTCTCCTTGCTCCTTGGAGTAGTAGAAAGAGGTCACCTTTGTTGTCTTCTCACGTCAAAGAAGGATCCACCCGAAAGCCTCAACCTTTGGCTTCAACTCCAAGCTAGAAGTAACTAGGGTGCAAGAAGTGCTAATCCTTGAACCCTAGATGAGAGTAGAGATTATCAAGAAGAGGTTTTTCTCAAGCTCAAGTGTTTCTCAACACATGAGAGGGGAGAGCTTGAGGGAGAGGAAGAACAAGAGAGAGAAAGGGAATGATAGAATGAGAGAATAATGAACCATTCTCACATATATGTGTGAATTACTTTAAATTGATAATTAGTTAGATAATTGTCATGGTTAATCATGACATGACCATTATCATTTCATTTTTAATGCAAATTGCAAGGATCAAAGAGCATCTTCCAAATGAAATGATGATGGTCAAAGTGTCAACCTAGGTCAACAAGTCAAGAACGACAAATGGTCAACAACCATAACCATGCACAATTATATTAAACTAAATATCAATTAACCATAATACACACATAAGCATTAGGGTTAATAAAATGACAATGGTCATTAACCCTAATCAAAGTCCTCTCCCTCTGTCTCAAGCAACTGTGCAAACGCACCCGTATCCGTGATCCGAGGAACACGAATACAATGAGAAAAACCCAATCCCAAATCATATACTAGGATCTGGCTTAAACCAAAGCCCGCTAGTATAAGCTGTCCGGACAGCAAACGTGCACAAGTGCGCCGATGTGAACGAACCCTGTCGCAAAACCATGCGACCTCTACTCATTTTGCCTAAAGGCGAATAGCTCTCTGTGTGGGACTCTAAAGACTCGACACTACGCTGGCAGTGGGTTTAACCACAGACCGCAAGCGGCACTAGCTGTACGTAACGGTCCCCAGGTAGATGTCGATAAGAAGACTGACGAGGTGAACCCCATCTGAACTCCTACTGAGCCTGTATGTGACAGTCTCCGTACAGTCCGGTCTGTTCGTCTGATACATCGCATGGCGGGCCTAGGGGGCGGTGAACGTCAGTCCCCTAATAGCGGTACAAGTCGTGTCGGAGTGTAGCCCAGAACACCCTGAGATGACACTGGAAACCTACCAGTATATCTCGCTTGCCCTGGCCAGGGACTACTCGTGTAATGGCTCTCCTGGACACAGCGCGATGTCAACCCCCAATACCGGGAGAGACGAATCCTGTCTAACCGTCACTGCCTCCAAGTGCTTCGGGACTGCACCCAAAAACTACCTATTTGCACGACTCCTTTGAGCCGTGGTAGGGTAGTAATCAAAGTGCAGTGGGAACACACTCGAGGCGAAGTGACAGTGTCAAGTCAGCGGACTAAGCTGTACTCATGTCACCTGGGAACTGATAACTGACGATAGGTATAATACCAACCAACAGTCCCCGACGAGTCCTGTCCAGTGTACTCGTAACCTAACGAGCACCCGCATACCATCTCAAGTACGACGTACTGACGGCTGTGGGACAGACCGCCTCCCACACTGGGATGAGAAGCGCATACGCTAGTCTACTCCGGAGTATCGAAGCCCTGTCTCGATAGTCCAACGACTAGGGACCTGTATAAGGATGTGCTTATGGATTACCCAGCCCCCACGAGTGTGAGCGCCATCACAACGCTGGTAATCAAGCAAAGATCCTAAGGGCTCTACTAATATGTATATCAGCGATATGCTAAAAGAAACACATGCACATATTAAAGCAGAGACAAACCAAGTAGCATACTACCATTTCGAGCAAGATTGTATATACAACTGTGAATATCCCAAGCTTCCATTAAGTAATATACAAACTAGTATGATACAGTAATGGCCTCTAGGGCATATACACTAGCAATCTCCCACTTGCACTGAGGCCATGTACTGGTGTATCGAAGACCTATCATCTCAATCAGCCGCTCGAACTGAGTCTGGGGCAAGGCCTTGGTGAATGGATCTACTGTGTTATCTTCTGAAGCAACCCTCCGAACCTCGATCTCCTGGCGATCCACGATCTCCCTGATCAGGTGATACCGCCTCAAGATGTGTCTGGATTTCTGATGGGACCTGGGTTCCTTCGCTAAAGCTATAGCCCCGTTGTTGTCGCAATACAGAGGTATTGGGTCAACAATGGACGGAACCACCTGAAGTTCTTTCAAGAACTTCCTCATCCAGACAGCTTCTTTTGCGGCATCAGATGCAGCGATGTATTCCGCTTCCATAGTCGAGTCAGCAACGGTTTCCTGTTTGGAGCTCTTCCAACACACCGCCCCTCCATTGAGGGTGAAGACAAAACCCGACATGGACTTGGAATCATCCTTGTCACTCTGAAAGCTGGAGTCAGCAAAGGCCTCAATCTGGAGGTCTTTTCCGCCATACACCAAGAACATCTCCTTAGTCCTTCTCAGGTACTTGAGAATGTTCTTTACTGCTATCCAATGTTTCTCCCCAAGGTTTGACTGATACCTGCTTACCACACTCAGTGCATAAGCCACATCCGGTCTGGTACACAACATCACATACATTATAGAGCCTACCGCAGAAGTGTAGGGTATAATAGACATGCGATCCCTCTCCAAATCAGTCTTGGAAGACATCTCTTTGGAGAGGGTGATCCCGTGACAAGCCGGTAGACTACCGCGCTTGGAATCTTCCATACTGAATCTCTTCAGTATGGTGTCGATGTACCTGGACTGCGAAAGTCCTAATATCCTTTTGGATCTGTCACGGTAGATCCGGATACCCAGAATGTATGAGGCATCACCCAGGTCTTTCATGGAGAACCTGTGTGACAAGAACCCCTTGACAGATTGTCGCATAGAAATGTCATTTCCTATTAAGAGAATGTCATCCACGTATAAAACGAGGAATACTCCAGTTCTCGCTACAAATCTACAATAGATGCATGGTTCATCTGGATTTTTGATAAAGCCAAATTCCTTGACCGTCTCATCAAAACAGATGTTCCAACTCCGCGATGCCTGCTTTAGTCCATAAATGGACTTAAGCAACTTGCACACCTTTCCGCTGCTCCCATTCTGAATGAAACCCTCTGGCTGGTCCATATAGACACACTCCTCTAAATATCCATTTAGAAAAGCTGTCTTTACGTCCATCTGCCAAATCTCATAATCGTGGAAGGCAGCAATGGCAAGAAGGATCTGAATGGATTTCAGCATAGCTACTGGAGAAAAGGTTTCGTCATAGTCCAAGCCAGGTCTTTGACGAAAACCCTTTGCAACCAGTCTAGCTTTATAGGTCTCAACCTGTCCATCTACACCAATATTCCTTTTGAAGATCCACTTGCATCCTACAGGTTTTACCCCATCTGGAGCAATGTCCAACGTCCATACTTTGTTGGTGTACATGGACTCCATTTCGGTCCGCATTGCATCCAGCCATTTTACCGAGTCGACGCTCTGAATGGCTTGCTGGAAGCTAGTAGGCTCATCACAATCTATGATGCAATCCTCTCTATCCCCGTCAATGAGAAAACCGTAGTATCTCTCGGGCGGATGAGACTGCCTACTACTCCTGCGGAGTGGCGTGGGAATGTCCTGATCTTTCGAACCCTCTGGTTCTACTAAGCTTTCAGTAATAGCTCGTGGTTCTGGAATTTCTTCCAGTTCTATTGCGCTCCCACTTAGTTCTTTTTCTATGAACTGGTGTTCTAGAAAGTGGGCATGGCGAGAAACAAACACCTTTTGTTCCTCTTCGCAATAGAAGAAATATCCCTTGGAGTTCTTTGGATATCCCACAAACTTGCACTGTACTGAGCGTGCCTCGAGCTTGTCCGCATGCTGCTTTTTTACAAAAGCTGGACATCCCCATGTCTTAATGTGATTAAGATAGGGTCTCTTCCCACACCACATCTGATATGGTGTAGTAGGCACAGTCTTAGTTGGAACTCGGTTCAAAAGGTATGCAGCTGATTCTAGCGCATATCCCCAGAACGATCGCGGCAACTCAGCATTACTCATCATGGACCGTACCATATCCAATAGGGTTCGGTTTCGTCTCTCCGATACACCGTTATGTTGCGGAGTGTATGGAGGAGTAAGCTGAGAGAGAATTCCATTCTCTTTTAAGTAACCCAGGAACTCGGCACTCAAGTATTCACCACCTCGATCAGATCTTAGTGCCTTGATAGTTTTGCCTGTTTGTTTTTCTACTTCATTCTTATATTCCTGGAATTTTTCAAAAGCCTCGGATTTATGTTTCATTAAGAAGACATAACCGTACCTTGAAAAGTCATCCGTAAAAGTAATGAAGTAAGAATAACTGCTTCGTGCATGTATAGACATTGGACCGCACACGTCGCTGTGTATGAGTCCCAAGAGCTCGCTCACTCTTACCCCGTGTCCAGTGAACGGAGTCTTTGTCATCTTTCCTTTGAGACGGGATTGACAAGTTGCATACGATTGATATTCGAACGGATCCAAATATCCTTCTGTATGTAACTTAGTCAATCTTCTCTCATTGATTTGACCCAGTCTACAATGCCATAAGAAAGTTTTATTGATTTCTGGAGACTTTCTTTTGTGTGTATTCTGGACATTGAAAATCTGTGGTTGATTTAAAACGTATATACCGTTGTTCAATGTACCTGACCCAATCAAAACTTGATTAAGGTGAATGTTCATTACATTACTTACAAATGCAAATTCATAACCTTCTTTAGATAATAAAGATACAGAAATGATATTACAGGTTGCATTTGGTACATAATAACAACTACGCAAAACCAAAAAGTGTCCATCCGACAATCCCAGGTGATAGTCCCCCACGGCCTCAGCATCCATGCTAGCACCGTTTGCAACTCTGAGGGTCATGTCACCTGTCTTCAAAACTCTACGCTTTCTCAACGCCTGCAAAGAATTACAGATATGAGATCCTGATCTGGTATCCAATACCCAGGATGTAGAGTTTATTGATAGACAGTTTTCAATAACATACACACCTGAAGCTGAAGCTGCAACTCGCTTCAAATCCTGTGTTCTGGCCTTCCAAGCCTTGCAATCCTGTTTCCAGTGACCACTTTTGTGACAATAGAAGCATTCTTCCTTCCCCGCCAGCTTTCCCGCTACCTTTGTTGCTTTTCATTTTCCCTTCGTATCCACTTTACTGACACCGCCTCTTGGTTTGGCGGGGGCTTTCTTCTTCTTGCCCTTGGCTTTCGCCCTGGATCTAGAAGAGGAAGATCCTCCTACAAACAAAGTGGATATCTCCCTACCTTTCTGTAGGGTGCCCTCAGCACTCCTCAACATGTTCAGAAGTTCGGAAAGTTCAACCTCCTTTCCTTGCATGTTGAAGTTAAGGATAAACTGGGCGTAAGTGGAAGGAAGGGACTGGAGAATCAAATCAGTATAGAGTTCATTCTCCAACGTGGTCCCAAGGTCCGTGAGCTCCTCTATGTAGCCAATCATCTTAAGCACGTGTTCCGCTACCGATGATCCGATGGCCAACCTTGCCGAAAACAACTTCTTCGACACTTCGTATCTTGCGATACGAGACTGCTCTCCATACAGTTCTTTTGTATGAAGAAATATGGACTCCAGGTCCATATTCTCGTGCCTCCTCTGATGTTCATTGTCCATCGAGGCTAGTACGAGGCATTTGGCCTTCGCGCAATCTATTTCCCAGGTCTTGTAGATTTCCCTATCTACGACACTGGTTTTGGGACCTGGGACAGGGGGAGCTTTGGTGGTAAGGACATACCCCAACTTGTCGTAAGTGATTGCCATCTTGACATTCCTGAGCCAATCTTTGTAGTTTGGCCCTGTCAATATGTTTTTATCTAGTAATAACTTAAGTCCGGTCATGTTGAATGGTCGCTGCAATTAGGAGAGAGAAAAGAAACACTTTAGCATGATGCTCTTGCAAGTTTAGAGTGGTTTTTAATTTGTCTAAACTTGATGGCTCCCACTGTCTCTCGAATCCCTTCTCAAACCGTAAAGAAAAGATTAGTCAGGATCAATCCCACCGTACAATACTTGCTTAACCGTTCAGCCAGGCCAGTGTCGGTACTTCGAGGGAGGTTTTCCAACGCTTTCGCGAAGTTCCTTAATTAAGTAACCTCTTTTCCCTGGGGGCATAGCCCCGCTAACACCTTTCTAGACACCTACTAAGTTTATAGCATTGATCGTTAAGTGAGAGTTTTCCCGAGGAGTAGCATATACTCACAGTAGGATCGGGATCCAAATATCATTGTGTGATAAGACCGAAGGAATCCTACCAGAATTATCACACTCCAAATGGTATGCAGCGCTAGCAAGTTTCAGTACTTATGAAACTCCCGATGTGGATTTTTTCCCCATGCTCTTATGACCTTGACTTTGGCCAAAATATCATAAGTCACATGTCAAGTTCTACCCGTCATTCTCCTGGTTAATTTGGACCCACCCGTACCTACCCTTGACTTTGGACAAAATGGCAGCATGACTGTCCTAAACCAACGCATCTATCTATGCTGCACATGAATACCCAATAGCTACCAATCACCATGCCTTGACTTTGGCCAAAATACATAGCTTGAATACTTTTTGACCATTCATGTGGAATGACGGAGGGCTACGAATGGTTTTGGAGAAACCGTGAACGTAGTGAACTTGATCTAATCGATGGAACAAGATAGCTTTTAAAAGGAGTGGTTCATGCTCCGCGTTTAAAAGTTTAGTTTTGAAAAGAACCGAGTGGTTTTCAAAGTGTTCCAATCGACTTTTACTTGGTTTATTTTCTTGCATTAGTTCTTTTAATGCGTCCCATCATTTAATCCTACCATTGCAGAAAACAACCAAAATATGACGTACGCTTATGCCATTCGCATTCGCCACGGGGCCCCGTCATCACCCGTTAGGTTACTTAACTAACGACAGAGCGGGGGCTGGGCTAGCGCGGCTGTAAAACATAAGCAACGCCTAAATAGTTATCATATATAAATATATAGAAATGATAGACATTACAGATCACAGATGAATACATTGGATATACTAGGAATCCGCAATACGTTCGAGCCTGCAACGAAAAGCGGATTACACGGTCGCGGTGAGTAGCCAAAACCCCACCCAAGACCCCTACGGGTGCGGTAAACTACCCGCCAAGTATCCGAAGCGAAGCAACCTTCCTCAACACCGTGAGTAGGCCACTCGGCACTTCGAGATACCCGGTAGTTTGTGCACCCCCTCCATGGGTCTATCCTAGGAGCAAAAACAGTAAAAAGAATTATACAATGACGGCTACAACCCCGACCCGGTTGTGCGGCCAAACAAATAATAATATTACATCAATTTACATATTAACATGAATGAAAGAAAAAGCAACACTCGTCTCACATCCACCCCGGCTATTCACCCGCGACAATCCAACGCATTCATATACACATACCATCATCAAACACAGATCACAGATATGTATAACCCCGACTAATCGACATATAGCGATTAGCCGACGTTCAATACATATAAACATCACATATATAACCTTTTAGTCAAAGTGTATTGAAGTTCGATAAAAAATTACGGATTTATAGGCCCCCAAAAACAAATTTCTATTCTGGAAAACCTGGGCACATATAAACCATCTTAAAAATCCTAAAACCAAGCCAGAAGAACACTGCACCAAACTCGACCCAGAGCCGAGCCAAGACGGCCGCGGTTGCGCGGCAATAGCTTGCTATTGCCGCGGAACCGCGGCTCTTTGGTCGAATCTCTGGATCGTTTTTGGTGGCTTTCTTCATAAAACCCTGAGATGATTTTTGGAGTATGATTTATTTTGTTTTGAACATAAAAGTTTTTAACAGAAACTTAGGGTTTTGAAAACTCGGTTTTTCGATTTTTCTGATTCGAACTTCGATACACTTTACTACATAGCCAGTTTATGTTTAGTTAGGCTCTGATACCACTGTAAGTCCACGTTGCCCATCTCGGTGCTTACGGGGAGGCGGAAAACGGAATAAAAATCAAATTTTTATCAACTTAGATAACATGGACTAGACAAAGAAGGATCTTTGCTAAACAAAAACAAGCTAAAGCTAACTAAAAACTAGCTAAGTGTTAGAAAGGTTATACCTAGGGCTTTATGTCCTTCTCTTCTTGCTCCTTGGAGTAGTAGAAAGAGGTCACCTTTGTTGTCTTCTCACGTCAAAGAAGGATCCACCCGAAAGCCTCAACCTTTGGCTTCAACTCCAAGCTAGAAGTAACTAGGGTGCAAGAAGTGCTAATCATTGAACCCTAGATGAGAGTAGAGATTATCAAGAAGAGGTTTTTCTCAAGCTCAAGTGTTTCTCAACACATGAGAGGGGAGAGCTTGAGGGAGAGGAAGAACAAGAGAGAGAAAGGGAATGATAGAATGAGAGAATAATGAACCATTCTCACATATATGTGTGAATTACTTTAAATTGATAATTAGCTAGATAATTGTCATGGTTAATCATGACATGACCATTATCATTTCATTTTTAATGCAAATTGCAAGGATCAAAGAGCATCTTCCAAATGAAATGATGATGGTCAAAGTGTCAACCTAGGTCAACAAGTCAAGAAGGTCAAATGGTCAACAACCATAACCATGCACAATTATATTAAACTAAATATCAATTAACCATAATACACACATAAGCATTAGGGTTAATAAAATGACAATGGTCATTAACCCTAATCAAAGTCCTCTCCCTCTGTCTCAAGCAACTGTGCATACGCACCCGTATCCGTGATCCGAGGAACACGAATACAATGAGAAAAACCCAATCCCAAATCATATACTAGGATCTGGCTTAAACCAAAGCCCGCTAGTATAAGCTGTCCGGACAGCAAACGTGCACAAGTGCGCCGATGTGAACGAACCCTGTCGCAAAACCATGCGACCTCTACTCATTTTTCCTAAAGGCGAATAGCTCTCTATGTGGGACTCTAAAGACTCGACACTACGCTGGCAGTGGGTTTAACCATAGACCGCAAGCCGCACTAGCTGTACGTAACGGTCCCCAGGTAGATGTCGATAAGAAGACTGATGAGGTGAACCCCATCTGAACTCCTACTGAGCCTGTATGTGACAGTCTCCGTACAGTCCGGTCTGTTCGTCTGATACATCGCATGGCGGGCCTAGGAGGCGGTGAACGTCAGTCCCCTAATAGCGGTACAAGTCGTGTCGGAATGTAGCCCAGAACACCCTGAGATGACACTGGAAACCTACCAGTATATCTCGCTTGCCCTGGCCAGAGACTACTCGTGTAATGGCTCTCCTGGACACAGCGCGATGTCAACCCCCAATACCGGGAGAGACGAATCCTGTCTAACCGTCACTGCCTCCAAGTGCTTCGGGACTGCACCCAAAAACTACCTGTTTGCATGACTCCTTTGAGCCGTGGTAGGGTAGTAATCAAAGTGCAGTGGGAACACACTCGAGGCGAAGTGACAGTGTCAAGTCAGCGGACTAAGCTGTACTCATGTCACCTGGGAACTGATAACTGACGATAGGTATAATACCAACCAACAGTCCCCGACGAGTCCTGTCCAGTGTACTCGTAACCTAACGAGCACCCGCATACCATCTCAAGTACGACGTACTGACGGCTGTGGGACAGACCGCCTCCCACACTGGGATGAGAAGCGCATACGCTAGTCTACTCCGGAGTATCGATGCCCTGTCTCGATAGTCCAACGACTAGGGACCTGTATAAGGATGTGCTTATGGATTACCCAGCCCCCACGAGTGTGAGCGCCATCATAATGCTGGTAATCAAGCAAAGATCCTAAGGGCTCCACTAATATGTATATCAGCGATATGCTAAAAGAAATACATGCACATATTAAAGCAGAGACAAACCAAGTAGCATACTACCATTTCGAGCAAGATTGTATATACAACGGTGAATATCCCAAGCTTCCATTAAGTAATATACAAACTAGTATGATACAGTAATGGCCTCTAGGGCATATACACTAACAACGTCGTTATCAAAGAGTTTGATTTCGTCAAAAACGTAGATGAACATTGTATCTACAAGAAGGTGGCAGAGAGTAAGGTTGTCTTCCTCGTATTGTACGTGGACGACATACTCTTGATAGGAAATGACATTCCTATGATACAATCGGTGAAGCTCTTCTTATCATAAAGATTCTCAATGAAAGATCTTGGTGATGCCTCCTGCATATTGGGAATTATGATCTATAGAGATAGATCTAAACGGATATTGGGATTGTCCCAATCCAGGTACATTGACACCATACTAAAGAGGTTTAGTATGGAAGAGTCCAAACGTGGGTTTTTACCCACAATCTCAGGGCTCACTCTCTCCAAAGAGATGTCTCCCAAGACTGATTTGGAGAGAGCTCGCATGCAAGGGATACCCTATGCTTCGGCAGTAGGCTCTATCATGTACGCGATGCTATGTACCAGACCCGATGTAGCATACTCACTAAGTGTAGTGAGTAGGTATCAAGCTGAACCTGGAGAGAGTCACTGGACAGCTGTGAAGAGCATTCTCAAGTACTTACGAAGGACTAAAGAGATGCTCTTGGTGTATGGTAACGGAGAACTCCAAGTGGAGTCCTTTACCGATTCAAGCTTCCAGAGTGATAAGGACGACTCTAAGTTGCAGTCAGGATTTGTCTTTACCCTTTACGGAGGGGCGGTTAGCTGGAAGAGTTCCAAGCAGGAAACCGTGGCAGACTCGACGATGGAGGCTGAATACATCGCTGCCAACGATGCTGCCAAAGAGGCTGTCTGGATCAAGAAGTTCATTACTGAACTTGGAGTGGTTCCATCCATTGAGCATCCAATACCTTTGTATTGCGATAACAATGGAGCGGTGGCTTTGGCCAAGGAACCCAGGTCCCATCAGCGATCCAGGCATATTCTGAGGCGGTATCACCTGATCCGGGAGATAGTTGATCGCCGGGAGATCGAAGTCAGGAGGGTTGACACGAAGAATAACACAGCGGATCCACTCACGAAGGCCATTCCCCAGATACAGTTTGAGAGACTCTTCGGGATGCTCAGTATGCGATACTACAGCAGCTGGCCCTAGTGTAAGTGGGAGATTGTTAGTTGTATGTATGCCTTAGAGGCCAATATTGTACAGATGATGTATATTATATTGGATGCTTGGACATATATAGAGAGGACTTTCTTGCTCGATATGATAGTATGCTATCTGGTTGCTCTTTACTCTAACATGTATACTTGTCTCTTTATACTGTCTTATAGTTACATGTTGGTAAAGCCCTTAGGATGTGTACTTGACTACCTAGACTATGATGCGGATCATACTAGTGGGGACATGGTAGTCCATAAGTACATCCTTCAAGGTCCCTAGTCGTGGGTGTATCGAGATGGGGCATCGATATACCAGTGTAGACTAGCGTATACGCTTCTCGACCCATGAGATGGGCGATGGATGATCCCATATCCATTGGTGTTTGACATCAGAGATGGTATACGGGTGCTCAGTGGAGACTGGGTACACTGGACGGACTCGCCGAGAACTCCCAGCTGGTATTATACCTCACGTCAGATGGCAGTTCTCTGGTGACACTTGTGCAGGTTAGTCTGTAGATCCGAGATCGTCATAGAGTCTTGTGTGATTCCCACTGTGCTTTAATTTCCACCTTACCACGTCCATGAGGGCGTGCAAAACGGTGGTTTTTGGGTACAGTCCCGAGTCACATGGAGGCAATGAGCGATAGGAGGGGTTTCGTCTCTCCCGGTATTGGGGGTTGATGTTGCGCTGTGCTCGATTGGCCGTAACAGGGAAGTCCCTGGCCAGGGCTGATTTAGAGATTTACTGGTAAGTGTTACCAGTAGTTTCTCGAACCGTTATGAGCCTCACATCGGCACGACTTATCGGTTATTGGGGTCTGACGTTTACCACCCCTAGACTTGATATGCGACATATCCGACGAGGAGACCGGACTGTACGGGATGTGTTACCGGCAGGCTTTTACAGGAGTTGGAGCGGGCTTGCTTGCTGATCTTCTGATCGCTCAATACCCGGATAGCCGTTACGTCCATCTAGTACTGCTGACGGCTTGTGGGTGCTTGATATGATTATCACCTACTGCCGGCGTATTGACAAGTCTTTAGAGTCCTACATAGAGGTTTTACTGGCTCAGGCAAAACGAAATAGGAGCGCATATGTGATATGTGCGGGACCGAGAATAATGCGTGTATGTGATACCGTATTCTATTCTCGCGACTTTTTGTATCGGTCGGTTATATATGATATGACCGGGTTATCGAATCAAGTGTTGATTCGATAAGTCGATACGATGGATGTTAGCCGGTTATATGAGATATGACCGGATTATTAAGTCAAGTGTTGATTTAATAATTAAGTGTATAATTGTATATTAGATATACTAGTTTACATTTACTAACACATGTTCACTTAGGGTTTTTTCTCACTTGTACACATTTTTACTATATATATGATATATATGAAAATGTGTTGTATTTTTGTATCATGGTTGATGATACACTATACATGGGTGTATGAGACTTACACTATGCTAATTTTTATTTTGGGTTTTTAATATCTAAAGTAATTACAAAATCAAGAGGAGGATTAGAAAATGCATGAAGCTTGTGGAAGCTTGTGGATGCATTGACTAATTCAACTTGGTTTTGTTTTTACTATGGATTTTTCTTAACCCAACCATAAAGATTAGCCTAGGGTTAAGTCTCTACAAGGGTTAGTATATGATACTCTCTCACCATGGTTAGCCTTCTCACTTAATCATTATCCTCATATCTTTTCTTTTGTTCATCATCTTCTTCTTCATTGAGCAAGAGAAAAGCAAGCTAGGGTTTGATCCAAAGTGAGAATCCTTGTGAGAAATAAAATTCTAAAGAGAACCCACTTCCTATTTCTCCATCCTCTACTAGATTAGAACTTTAGTATAGGGTGTTTAATTCACTAATTCTCTAGTTAGTGAAGTAGGAGCTTGAGTCGGAATTCTCTCGACGTAGATCATCTTCGGCCTCGGAGACTTCAAGCAAGGTCGCATCCTTCGCGTTGATTGGGACCTAAAACATGTTTTCTAAGCCATCGTTCCTTAATAAGCAAATGCAAATGATGATTCGCTCCTGGTACCATATTCCAGTGTAGCGATGCAGATGCCAAACAAAAAAACAATTCCCCAATCCTCTCGGGGCAAATGATGAGTTGCTCCTGGCATTATTCCAGTGCAGCAATGCAGATGCCAAACAAAATAAACCAATTCCCAAATCCTCCCGGGGCAAATGATGAGTTGCACCTGGCATTATTCCAGTGCAGCAATGCAGATGCTAAACAAAAAAAACCAATTCCCAAATCCTTCCAGGGCAAATGATGAGTTGCTCCTGGCATTATTCCAATGCAGCAATGCAGATGCCAAACAAAAACCCCAATTCCCAAATCCTCTCAAAGACGGATGATGATTCACTCCTGGTACCATATTCCAGTGTAACGATGCTGATGCCGACTTAAATCAAACAAATCAAACCAACCAATTCCAACATCGACCTCTGCGTCAACAAGAGACACTCCGCGCCGGGGAAAAATCGATCAGCGACACTCTGTGCCGGGGAAAAGTCAACCCGACACTCCGCGCCGGGGAAAAGTCGATCAGCGACACTCCGTGCCGGGGAAAAGTCAACCCGCGACACTCCGCGCCAGGGAAAAGTCGATCAGCGACACTCCGTGCCGGGGAAAAATCAACCAGCGACACTCCGTGCTGGGGAAAATTCGATCAGCGACACTCCGTGCCGGAGAAAAGTCAACACGCCATTCCGTGCCGGGGAAAAGTCGATCAGCGACACTCCGTGCCGGGGAAAAGTCAACCCGACACTCCGCGCCGGGGAAAAGTCAATCCGACACTCCGTGCCGGGGAAAAGTCGATCAGCGACACTCCGTGCCGGGGAAAAATCAACCAGCGACACTCCGCGCCGGGGAAAAGTCGATCAGCGACACTCCGTGCCGGGGAAAAGTCAACCCGACACTCCGTGCCGGTGAAAAGTCGATCAGCGACACTCCGTGCCGGGAAAAAGTCAACCCGACGCTCCACGTCGGGGAAAAGTCGATCAGCGACACTCCGTGCCGGGGAAAAGTCAACCAGCGACACTCCGCGCTGGGGAAAAGTAGATCAGCGACACTCCGTGCCGGGAAAAAGCCAACCCGACACTCCGCGCCGGGGAAAAGTCGATCAGCGACACTCCGTGCCGGGGAAAAGTCAACCCGACACTCCGCGCCGGGGAAAAGTCGACCAGCGACACTCCGTGCCGGGGAAAAGTCGACCAGCGACACTCCATGCCGGGTAAAAGTCGATCAGCGACACTCCGCGCCGGGGAAAAGTCGACCAGCGACACTCCGCGCCGGGGAAAAGTCGACCAGCGACACTCCGTGCCGGGGAAAAGTCAACCAGCGACACTCCGCGCCGGGGAAAAGTCGATCAGCGACACTCCGTGCCGGGGAAACGTCAAGCAGACACTCCGTGCTGAGGACACGTCAACCAGTGATACTCTGCATCGGGGAAACGTCCAACACAGACACTCTGCATCGGGGAAACGTCCAACTGTAACACCCGAGCCCAATGCGACTGGTTTCTGTTGTCGTATGTTGGCGTATGGTATTTATTTCGTTGATCCTGCTTAACTGTTGTGACTTATTGTAATTTTACCCCGACAATTCATTTCTGCATATAACAATTTAAGGCAGCTAAAATAAAATTAAAAATACTTGTCATGGCCTACTTGACACCCCTAACCCCGTTGTAGCGTCTATGCATCGTGTTCTCGTCCCGTTCAGTGAAACGGGCGAGTTTGGACGGCTACACGCACGTAGGTGTGTCCGTTTTGGGGGTATGCTTTTTGATTGTAAAATACTTCATTTTAAATTTCGGATCCCGCCTAAAATTTTCTTATTTCAATTTCAAATTTTTGGACCCGATCCGGGCGCAATTAGGAAATATTTTACTTTGCAGCAAAATCCCAATTTCTAATTTATTTAAAACCATCGAATATATTTGTTTTAACCATATAAAAAAAATTTTACTAATACTAAAATCTTTAAATAAAAATTCCCTTAACAACTTTCCCAGCCAATCACATTCCTTTTAAATCCCGTGGGCCCCACTTCTCTATCCTTTCTCTCTCCCCGTCGCTCTAATCTCTCTCTCGCTTTCTCTCTCTCCCGTATCTCTCTCTCTCTCCCCTATATCTCTCTCGCTCCCACATATATATTTTTCCTTCATCAGAAACCAGAACCCACGTCGCGAGCCCTAGCTGCCTCACCCCTTCGCCGCCGCAGCCCCAACGCCGACGCCCTCATCGCCGATCGCATCGCCTCCTCGCCCTCGTCATCTACCTCATCTCCACCTCCTCGCCTCCGTTCCTTTCCCGTGACCGCCTCGCCTCAAACCCATCGTTCCTCGCCTCCTCAACCTTCGCCGTGTCACCTTCACTGCCACCTCCTTCCCGACCTCGTTTCCCCCCTTCGACCACCATCTTCCTCTTCTCAACTACAGATCCTAAACCCTGCACCCAGCTTCGAAGACCGAGCACCTGCACGAGGGAACTGAGCCCCCTACACATGGCCGACCGCCGGAGCTCCGTCGACGTGGTCGACCATCACCATCCCTCCACAGATCCTCGTGAGCACCCTCGTCGCTATCCTCCTTCTGTTCCCTCTTCTTGATTCTTCTTTTGTCGTTTCATGAATTCTTGAAAATTGTAGATTCGCTATTTTTGGGTTCGCCGGAATCCGGCCGTGCCGACGACGTGTCCCGACGATCCAGCGAGGTACCCTGACCTGTGTGGTTCCACTGTTCGTCGTTTGGGTTCGTTCCGTGAACCGTGCGCCCGTCGCGAGTTTTCCCCGCCGACGTTTAACGTTCCGTTTTCCTGATTCGCGACCCGTCGAGGCAAGTACCTCTTGCTACATGCTAAATAATATTTACATATACATTGAGAACACCCTAAACTTGTAGTTTTAACTTTAGTAAGATCTTTTCCCATTTTCGTGTTCAATATTGATATATATCATTTTATCTTTCAAACTTGGAACCTACCTGTTGCAATTACTGTTTTGAACCTAATAACCATATTTACATGTTTTAATTTCACTTTCACTAATGACGTAGCCTATGGTACTTTATCTATCGTTTTACTTCATTCGGACACTCGTGTACATTTAACCTGCATAAACTGTGATTTCATCCATGGAACTTATAGAAATATATCATTGCATCCATGAAGTCTTAAACTTGTTAGCATGATTAAATGGCTATAATTGTCTTACTGCATTCTTATAATGTTGAAATCATCTCTGTGACACAACTAATAACTGTACTGCAAATTGAGTGAATCTGCCTATTGCTTAATTCATTGCTTATATCATGTTGTTGATAACCATGCTTGATTATATAACTGATTGTGAGCACACCTATGATATCGCTTACTTCTTGACCTGACTTGCTACATACATAGTGCTTGACCCGACATGGTACCGTATACTGCTTAACTTGACCTGATGTACCATGACCTGACCCGTTACCTGATCTTGTGTCTAATGCCAACAAACCTGACATGTAGTCCTCATGGACCGTTCCTGTTGTCTATCCAGACAAACCTGTTTACCTGATCCTGTGTTGGCATTAGTTCTTGATTTCGGGATACCTGACTTGACTTACACATATAACTTGGGGGTATGGGAAAATCAAAGGTGAAACCTGACTTGTAACTCAACAGTTCACTACTTGTTCTGATCAGTTTTAAGCTAGGCCAGCCTTGGAATGATGATGCTGACATCATTCATCTGTACACATTCCTGTTTGGTGCCTAGCGGCATGTCTCGGTTTCAGCCCGAGAATCTGGGGCCGTGGTCCCGGGTATGTACAGGATACTATTGAGTTACATCGATGATTCATCAATTTGGTTTCAAAGACTTTAGAACAGAAATCCTGATAGAACAGTTTAGTTTACCCACTGCATACTACTCTGCACTGCTCTGATTTATATTATTGTTACCCTTGCTTTATTCATATTTATATTCGCATTTCCTGTTACCCTGTTTATTATGTTATTACTTGATGACTTGACGCGCTGACGTCTGGGTTTTGCATGGCCCAGATTCTGTACCGCTGTCGCAGTCCGAGCAGGAGTACTTCAGCCGACAGGCTGAGCTGTGAGTGTCAGTAGTAGTTAGCTTTTCTTTCCTGCATTTTATTCCTGATGTGAGCCCGCATTATGGGACATACATTCCAGTTATTTTGTATTGGATCTTTCGCTTCCGCATTTTATTATTCTTAACTCATGTTATCTTGGATTATGGACATGTTTAGATAGTTTTATTTTGTTCTTGATATCTCTACAACCGTAATGTGACTGTGGATAGATACTTCCTACCCACAGGTAGCATGGTTGGCTATGTCACGTGCCCATTTTAGCGTACTCTGGGAAGCGGGGCGTGACATGGTTCTTTTGGTATCAGAGCCATAGGTTAATCGGGTTGATTCTTTTGTAGTTGGGTATTGTACCCAATACACGAATCAGAACACCCGTGTTTAGGAAATATGTCCTGCCACCTTGCCGTTTACCGTTCTTGAATCAAGTTCTTCCTGGTTATATCTTCTACGATATGCAAACTTCCTTTGCATATCGACTCGAAACCTGATTCCTTGTTATCTCTAGGACTTAGGAGACTTGGGTGGAGTTATGTAATTGTGGCTATGATACCGCGGTATAGTTACAATGCGGCACTCTATTTAAGTAACTTGGAGTTCTAGCCTTAATCTATATTTTGAATCTATCATCATGCTAATGTTGGGTGTTTTGATTTCAGGAATATGGCAGGTAAGAATTTAAAGACGTACCAAAGGCGTGTGGACGAAGCCGCCATGCTTGGAGTGATAAGGAGAATGCTGGAGAATCAAAAGAAACAGACCGAACTAATCCAGCAGCAAGAGGAATCGTTTCAGGAAGGTTTGCAGATCGTTCAGCAGTCTGTGAACAATGTTGGAGCTAAACCAGTCGACCGAGTAGGGACCGTAGCAGATTTCAGGCGTTTAGGTCCGTCTACATTTACTGGTTTGGAGGAGCCGTTGCTAGCGGAGCAGTGGCTAGTTGACACAGAGAACTTGCTTATTGCGGCACAGATTTCAGATGAGAAAAGAGTTGATGTGGTACGCATTCAGTTAGTGGACTACGTCCGAGAATGGTGGCTTGTGGAGGAGAACCGTTTTCCCAAGCCGATCAAGTGGGTGGATTTTTCGAAGAGTTTCCTAGAGAAGTTCTTCCCACGGACCGCACGGGAGGAAATGGAAGAGAAATTTATTAGGCTAAAGCAGAATAGAGCACCCGTAGATGTGCATGCAGCAGAATGGACAAGACTCAGCAGAATCGCTGGACCTTTAGTTGCCAACGATGCAGACAGGGCACGGAGGTTCATGCGCAGCTTGGACATGGACATCCAGAGGCAGATTGTCTCCCTGGGTTTGACCACTTTCTCACAAGTACTTGCGACAGCCCGAGAGCAGCAGAGTTTATCTGGGATGAAGGGGAGTTTGCAGCAGACAGCAGTTACGGTAAGGAAGCCAGCATTTGTACCAAACCGAGCTCATGGTCGCAGAGGTATTCCAGTGGACCGTCGAGGTGTAGCACCCATGAAGAAGCCTGTTGTCATCGATCGAAGAAAGAGCATGACTTGTAACTACTGCAATTTACCTGGCCACATGCAAAAGGATTGTCGAAGGAGGCTGGGACTCTGTTTGGTTTATGGAGCGGCAGATCACGCTGTTAGTGCTTGTCCGTCGAAGCTTCGTACGAGGGATGAATTCCAGAAGCCTCCGCAGAGGCCGTTCTAGGGACAGAAACAGCTGACCCAAGGACCTAATCAGGCTAGGGCTTTTACCTTGACAGCTGAAGAAGCTAAGGCGTCAGGAGAAGTCGTTTCAGGTACTCTACTCGTTCATGGTTTTCCCGCATTAGCGTTATTTGATTCTGGTGCATCCCATTGTTTTATGTCATCCAAGTTTATAACTACACACTCGATTGACTGCACAACCCTGTCTAGTTTCTGGGACATACACACTGGGAATGGGAAAATCATAGCTAGTAGGGAATGTAAAGATTGTACAGTTGTTGTTTGCGGATGGGAGCTTTTTGCAGATTTCTTGGTGATTGATACGGGCAGCTACGAGGTCGTCTTGGGAATGGATTTTCTTGGCACTTTCCACGCTCACATTGATTGTAGGGCAAGGAAAGTAATTTTCCAGATTCCCGGACATCCCGAGTTTAGCTTCACTGGAGGAAGCAGTTCTGTCGGGCCAGTCGAGTTTAGGGCTAGGCCGACAAACAATCTTCTTGCAGCAATGGAAGTTGATAGTAGTGAAGAGCCGGCTATTGTTCGCAATTTTATGGACGTGTTTGAAGATATATCGGGATTACCGCCAAAGCGAAACGTGGAGTTCGCAATTGATCTTATTCCTGGTGCAGCACCAGTATCCAAAGCGTATTATCCAATGGCACCAGTAGAGTTGGAAGAAGTCAAGAAACAGGTTGCTGAATTGCTTAAGAAGGGTTGGATTCGAAGCAGTAACTCGTCTTGGGGAGCTCCAGTTCTTCCAGTAAAGAAGAAGGATGTGCATCGACTATCGAGAATTAAACCGGGTGACTATTAAGAACAAGTACCCGATCCCTCGCATTGGCGAACTTTTCGAGCAGCTTAGTGGCGCGAGGGTATTCTCGAAGCTGGATTTGCGATCCGGATATCATCACGTCCGAGTGAAAGCAGAAGATATTTGCAAGACGGCATTCCGAACTCGGTATGGAAATTACGAGTACTTAGTGATGCCCTTCGGAGTAACGAATGCGCCGGCAGTATTCATGGACTTGATGAACCGAATCTTTTCACCATTCTTGGATCAGTTTATTGTGGTGTTCATTGATGATATTCTGGTTTACTCAAAGTGTTTTGAAGAGCATGCTGAGCATTTGAAGATCGCACTGCAAACGTTGAGACAAGAGAAGTTATATGCGAAAATGAGTAAGTGCGAGTTTTGGCTGGAGGAAGTAAAGTTTTTGGGGCATGTTGTATCTGGCGATGGAATTTCCGTCGATCCAGAAAAGATTGCAGCAGTTCGAGATTGGCCGATTCCAAAGAATGTTGCGGAGATAAGAAGCTTTCTTAGACTCGCCGGGTATTACAGAAGATTTGTGGAGAACTTTGCCGTTAACCAAGCTTACGCGCAAGGAGGTACCTTTTGTATGGACGGACAAATGTGCGTTAGCTTTTGAGACGATGAAGCAGAAGTTGATAACCGCCCCTATTCTGACCGTGCCAGACAATTCCGGAGGATTGGTGATTCACAGCGACGCATCTGGGAAAGGATTGGGATGTGTTTTGATGCAGCATGGGAAGGTTGTAGCGTACGCATCGAGACAGTTGAAGACCTATGAGAAGAATTACCCAACTCATGACTTCGAACTTGCGGCTGTGATTTTCGCTTTGAAGATTTGGAGACACTACCTTTTAGGCGAAAGGGTCGAAGTTTTTACTGATCATAAGAGCTTGAAGTATGTGTTCACGCAGAAGGAGCTTAATATGAGGCAACGTAGATGGTTGGAGCTGATGGCTGACTACGATCTGGATCTTAAGTACCATCCGGGGAAGGTTAATGTCGTGCCGGATGCGCTTAGTCGGTTACCAGCAATTCAGGTGTTAACTACGCAGAAGGAGCTCGTTGAAGATTTTCGAAGATTTGACTTGGAGGTTGTGCTACCGCATTCTTCGGGACAGTTGATGCAGCTGCAAGTACAGTCATCGTTGATCGAGAATATTAAAGCAGCGCAATCGCAGGATCCTAGACTGCAAAAATTTCGAGAACGGGTTGAAGCCGGACTACGGACAGATTTATTGATCCACGAAGATGGTTCGTTGAGGTATGGTAGTCGTTTGTGTGTGCCAAAGGGAGATATTCGTGAAGAGATTATGAAAGAAGCACACAGTTCAGCTTATTCTGTACATCCTGGAGGCACAAAGATGTACCGAGATGTTCGACAGCATTTCTGGTGGGAAGGCATGATACGGGAAATTGCTCGCTTTGTGGCAAAGTGCTTGGTGTGTCAGCAAGTTAAGGCTGAACATCAAAGGGTTGCTGGTTTATTGCAACCACTTCCGATTCCTCAATGGAAGTGGGAACATATAACCATGGATTTCGTGACGGCTTTACCGCGGAGTCCAAAAGGCAACAATGCTGTATGGGTGATTGTTGATCGATTGACCAAGGCAGCTCACTTTATTCCTTTTTGGGTTGGTCAATCAACAGAGACTTTGGCAGAGGGGTACATGCAAGAGATTGTAAGATTGCATAGAGTACCGGTGAGCATTGTGTCCGATCGGGACACTCTGTTCTTATCACACTTCTGGAGGAGTTTACAGGAAAGTTTGGGGACTCGATTAAAGTTTAGCACAGCTTATCATCCTCAAACTGATGGTCAGTCGGAGAGAACAATCCAAACTCATGAGGATATGTTGAGAGCATGCATGTTGGATCTCAAGGGGTCTTGGGAGGATCATCTACATTTGGTGGAGTTTTCTTACAACAACAGTTTTCAGGCAACTATCCAGATGGCTCCGTTTGAAGCTTTGTATGGTCGTAAATGTCGTTCACCTGTTTGTTGGTACGATATTGGTGAACGAAGATTATTGGGACCAGATTTGGTTGTGCAGACAGTTGAGAAGGTTAACACTATCAGAAATCATATGAAAGCAGCTTAAGACCGACAGAAGAGTTGGGCGGACACGTCAAGAAGACCTCTAGAGTTCACCGTGGGTGATTTGGTATTCTTGAAGATATCACCGACTAGAGGGGTGATTCGTTTTGGAAGTCGAGGAAAGCTCTGTAACAACTCCAATTTTGTATACCAAAAATTTACTTTAAATATAGTGTATACTTGGAGTATTGATGTTGCTGGAAACAATTTAAGTATCTAATTCCTTACAATAATTACAAGAAGGAGCTTGTAGCTCATTGGTAATACCTTGCACTGCTGAACCAAGCCATCAGAGTTCGAATCCCATGCTCCACATAATTTTTATATCTTTTTGTTTTAATTTTTTTTAGAAGTCAAACGGTCAAACAGCCATAACTCACAATTTATTGCGAATCACAAAAATTAAACTATACCGAAATCTCTCCCAGACCAAGACCCACCCAACGAGACCAGACTCGGCCTTGACTCGGCCGAATCGGCCGGTCGGCCGAGTCGTCAACACGAAAAATTTTCGTGTTGACTTGGTCTCTTCACCTGCATACTCTAAATTTTCTGTACTGTTACACAATTTCAATTAAATCTCTTTTAAGACCAAATTTAATGAATTTTTAATGATTTTTACATTTTTTAAATATTTTTTAATCCAAACCCTAACTCTAGCCTAGCCCTATATAAAGACCCATATCCTCTACCTTTTCCCCTCACAACTCTAAGTCCACTCTATCAAATTCTCGAGAACTCGGTACGAAGAGCGAGAAGCGAAGCGCTGCCGAAATCGACGACGGATTCCGACGACCGGATCAGAACCTTCGCGACGTTTTCGACGAATCGACAACCACCGCATCCATTAGCTTCCTTAGCTTGTCCAAACCGTAAGTCCCATCCCCTCTATCTTTCTTTTCTATAAGTATAAAATTACGACTTTTTGGAACCCGACGGAAATCGGACAAACCGATTTCCGATTCGGTTTTTCTATAAATTTCCACTTGTCACCTAATACATATTATCTACCCATATGCCTGTTGACTATTAATCACCCATAAACCAATTTAATCAAACTTTTTCACATGAAATGATAGTTTCTTTGCAAAACCGTATTCTTTTCATAAAAATACCATGAAGTTCATTTTTCTTAGTTTAATTAATTCCCTCACTCCTAAATAGGTTTATCTTGATCACTAAACTTGTAGAACCCACTTTGAATGAAATTTCACACATAAAATGATAACGTTTTCGAATACCGTGTTCTTGCGTTATAATACCTTTAAGTTTAATATGTCATGTTTTACCTTTAAACTTCACCAAAACTTAAAATAAGTCACGAGGTAATGACCTATCTCTACACACACTCAATATAATCCTAATCTTTATAACCTTTATTGAAAGCTTTAAGTTGTAAACATTTCTAAATAAAATCTTTTAATAAAATGAAAACACGATTGGTCATGGACATCGATCGTTTATCTAAACTGTCTTGTGGTGCTTAGGCAAGTGTGTCTAAGGCTAGTGGTTTTTAATTAGGTCCACGACTGTGGTTCCTTCCCACTTACCTAGCACTTACCTGGCCGCAATTGACGGTGAAGAGGCGATTTGAGGTTTCTAATGACTCATCGTTTAGACCTTAAAAATAGGCTGGTTGGTTTAGGAAAATCTAATAACTAAAATACGGAAAACTATACTTTTTGCAAATAAATACCCCATATTTATAAAACCGTTTTCCCAAATGAAAAGTATTTGTTAAACCTAAGCAAAGCGCCGCTACAACCCACTTTTGGGGAACCTGTTAGGGATAGTACGGTTCATCGTGCACCCGCAGGCTAGTAGTGGAGATTCAGACCTCCGCAAGGAGCATTCGGTCTCGAAAGGTTCAAAATACGATATTTAGGGAAAATGAGATTTTTCTAAATAAAATATTTATATAAAATTATTCATGTGTTAATATATATATAATTATCATTTAAACATCTATTTTATCATAATATAAGTTTCCACATTTTTTTTCTAAAATTACAAGATTAAAAGTTACACTAAAATACCATAAATTTCAGATAAAACAATTAATACTTTTATTGGGATATATTCACTAGAATAACACAAATAAAATTCACATTCATTATAATAATAAAGACGATTATTAAATACTTGAGGTGTATTTTGAAAACTATACAAAAGTACTTTTTACATAAAACCCCCTCAAGTTTTACAAATTACAATAAGGCCCCTAGCTAATATTGAACTTCAAATTATCTTTCTTTTAGTCTGACTCGGGTTAGAGTCTGACTATTCCTGACTCGAATATGATTCAATTCAATCTTTATTTTTTTATATTCCAATACGATTTGAATATATGAAACCCTGAATCCAGTTAATAATATATTCTTTTGACTGAATCAAACCATGGATATTCATCCATTATCCTGATATTCCATTTACCTGATTATACAGTTGCAACATGTTTACTGATATCATGGTTTTGGTCAGTCATCCAACTTATATATTCCAATACTACAATACTGTTAAAACACTACGAGGTTTAAGGGGTAAATTGGTACGGAAGGTGTTAAAGGTGGCACGAGGCGGTCAGATTAAGACACCTAACCTGAATCCTATTGCTGTTGTACCGTGGCATAACGGTTCCTTGTACTTTCCTTTTGCCCTGATCTCTAGCATATAGAGATCCCCCTCGTATACACTGGCATCCTTCTGTACCAAGCTTCAAACAACAGCGTTACACAATGTTCCATAAAATTCAATAATATAATAGTTAGAAAATACTGTTACTCTGTCATTCTCATTCTTCTTATTCTTTGGGACTTACCGAGCGACCTGTTCGCTGACGACATTCTATTTCTTTCTTCTTTGAATGTCGTCAGGTGCGTTGGACCAAGCTGAGATCGAGCCCATCGGTGAAGATTTGGAGCAGTTCCAGGAAGATCCAGATCTCTAGATACTGTACCTTGTTCTTTCCAGTTTATTTCATTTTCTGTTATGCCACTGTTTAGGCATTGCTTTTCATTCCAGTTGTATTTTCTTTTCATGCATTGTACAAAGAATGATATTAATAAAAGTTGTTGTTATTTCTATATTATTCGTCTCTTGTGATTTACTTTATATTGCTTAGTCACGTTTAGCGTATGTACTTCTGAGTATATACGTAGCGGGCCTCGTCGCGTCCACTTCGCCGTACACTGGGAAGCGGGGCGTGACAGGTTTTGTTGGTGGCCCATGCAAGTCCGAGCTGTATGAATCCCTGTCATGCAGTTCTGGTCTGCGTGAACAACCTAAGCAATATAACACAAGAACCAGCAACTAAAACATTCTTTACAATTCATGTTCCTTGAATCTTGCAAATTTCTATTCCTTGAATCTTATCATTTCATGTATTTGAATCTGTCCTAATCCAAATTTTTCTTCAGGATTTTGGATTCCCCGAACAACACCAGCACCAACGTCAACAACACCCCATCAGCACTACCTCTCACACCAGCTGTTCCCGCACCACCCACTGAGCAAACGATGTTATTTGATGCGATCTGTAGTCTTCTCGAGGGACAGCAACAACTTCTGAGTCGTCCTGAGACAGATGCACCGGGAATAAAGCAATTCAGAGCTTTGCATCCAAAGCAATTTTCGGGTAAAGGAAGCCCTCTCGAAGCAGAAGAATGGGCACAAAGTATCGAAGACGATCTGGCAGCAGCTCAAGTGCCAGATAACGCTTGGGTCCGTGTAGCGAAGCTACAGCTCTCGGATAATGCTCGCAATTGGTGGAAGGCGGAAGAAACCCGTCTAGCGCAGCCGATTGAATGGAAGACATTTTGCGAGAAGTTTGACGCGAAATATTTCCCTGTGACTGCCAAGTTCGCTATGGAGCAGCAGGTTATTCATCTACAGCAAGGATCAATGTAGGAGAAATCGGTGGATGAATACGATGCTGAGTTCACTGTGTTGAGCCGGTAAGATATGTCACAATAGTTCAATTTTATAAAATATCACATATTACACAGCTAACACAATTTTTAAACAGATTTGCGGCACACCTGATACCGACGGACGAGATTAGAGCCCGTCGTTTTCAGCAAGGTTTGGACACAGAGATCAAGGCTGCTCTAGCCACAGGAAAGTTTTTGACTCATGAGGAAGCCCTAGAAGCTGCCCGCAGTTATGAGGCAGTCATAAAAGAGAGGGGCAGACCTCAGTCTGCAGGAGTCAAACGCCCTGCCAACCAGATGGCAGGTGGAGCCACGTCCAGACCATCTTTCATGCCGAGGCGACCCAGAGTACCAACTCATCGTCCTAGTCCAGCCTTTTGCACCTACTGCAAGAGAACTGGACATATGATGAAGGACTGCCATCGAGCCAACCGCCTCTGCTTAGTCTGCAGTTCAGCCACTCACGATATTGGATCTTGTCCTCAAAGGAAGAACTCAGTTGCTGCACCCAGGCCAGCAAATACTTATCAGCAGCGACCAGCTCTTCAGGCACCTGCTCCCAGACTTGCACTGCCTGCACCACCTAGGGGACCACAAGATGCACCACCTTCTCGACAGTTCCATCAAGCTCAAAGGAATGTTCAGAGGAATGCTCCTCAGGCCAGGAGGAATGTGCCGAAGCGCCAGGCTTTCATGATGTCTGTGGAAGAAGCTGAGGCAACTGGCCAAGTCATTACTGGTAAACTTTCCTTCCCAAACTTATCTTTTAGTCTTGGTTAACTACACACTTTCCCTATACCTAAAACACATCCCATATACCTTAGGTACAATCCTAGTAGCTTCACTACCTGCACTTGCACTGTTTGATACTGGAGCATCCCACTGCTTTATGTCGCAACGGTTTGTCCGAACCCATGCGATTCCAGTCTCACCGCTTGTATCCAGCTGGAACGTCAGTTCTGGAAATGGTGTTCTAAAGGCAACTATGGGATACAGCATATGCCCAGTCGTCGTATGCAGTCGAGAATTTTATGCTGACTTCAAGGTACTGGACATACCAAATTTCGATGTGGTTCTAGGAATGGACTGGCTTGGAACCTTTTATGCTACCATCGACTGTCGTCAAAGGAGGGTAGTATTTGAGATTTCAGATCATCCGGTCTTCTATTTCAAGAGTGGAGATCGCACCCTGGAGCCAAGTACTTACAAAGCGAAGCCAAGGGAAGCAGTAGTTGCAGCAGCTCATGCAGAGGAAGAATCAAGACCGGAGGTAGTTCGAGAGTTCGACGATGTATTCCCTGACGATATATCAGGTTTGCCTCCCGATCGAGCTCTTGAATTCAGTATTGACTTAGTACTAGGAGCATAACCAGTGATCAAAGCACCGTATAGACTAAGTCCGGAAGGTTTGAAGGAAGTTCGAACACAGTTGGACGAATTACTGGCGAAAGGATGGATTCGTTCCAGCACTTCAAGTTGGGGAGCACCTGTACTATTGGTGAAGAAGAAGGAAGGTTCATACAGAATGTGCATCGACTATAGGGCCTTGAACGAAGTTACTATAAAGAACAAGTATCCACTCCCGCGCATCGACGATTTATTCGATCAGCTAAGTAGGTCTTGTGTCTTCTCTAAACTAGATCTTCGTTCAGGTTATCATCAAGTGAAGGTCAAGGAAGCTGATATTCACAAAACAGCTTTCAGAACTCGCTATGGGTATTATGAATTTTTAGTAATGCCATTTGGAGTGACCAATGCACCAGCAATCTTCCTGAACCTTATGAACCAAGTCTTCCGGGAGTATTTAGACAGGTTCGTTGTCATCTTCATCGACGACATCCTGGTATATTCTAAGAATCGGAAAGAGCATGCGGAGCACTTACGAATTGTCCTGGAAACACTTCGACAACATAAGCTTTATGCCAAATACAGCAAGTGCGAGTTTTGGCTAAAACATGTTGGTTTTCTTGGACACATCGTATCAGGAGAAGGGATTTCTGTGGATCCAGCAAAAGTTTCAGCAGTTAGCGAATGGCCTACACCAAAATCAGTGAAGGATATTCGGAGTTTCTTGGGCTTAGCGGGATATTACAGAAGATTCATTGAAGGCTTTTCGAAGATAGCAACACCCCTGACCAAGCTCACAAGAAAAGATGAAGAATTTGTGTGGTCAGAAGCATGCGAGCAAGCTTTCGTAGAACTTAAGTCAAGATTGACATCTGCACCTATTCTCGTCATACCGGATCAATCCGGAGGATTCGAAGTACATTGTGATGCATCCGGTAAGGGATTAGGATGTGTTCTACATCAGCACGGTAAGGTTGTGGCTTATACTTCAAGACAACTGAAGACTCATGAGCGCAATTATCCGACGCATGATCTGGAGTTGGCAGCCGTCATTTTTGCTCTCAAAATTTGGCGCCACTACTTGGTGAACGAGTGAACATCTACACAGATCATAAAAGTCAGAAAGTATGTGTTTACTCAGAAGGAGTTGAATATGCGGCAGAGAAGATGGTTAGAACTCATGGCTGACTTTGACATCAACTTGCAATATCATCCAGGAAAGGTGAACGTAGTACCTGATACTCTTAGTCGCCAACCATTAGCAATGAATCTCACCGCACAGTGGAAGCTTCAGCAAGACCTACATCAGATGGAGATCGAACTAGTCATGCCAGGTGATGTTTCAAATTTGATGAATCTACAAGTCCAATCAACTATTGTCAACCAGATCAAGGCAGCCCAAGCCAGCGATGCTAAGTTGCAAAAGATCAGAGAACTAGTGGAGAATGGACTCAGAACAGATTTCATCATCCATGAAGACGAATCTCTGAGATACGGCAGCAGATTGTGTGTACCAAAAGGTCCTGTTCGGGAAGAGTTAATGAAAGAAGCTCATAGCTCTCTCTATTCAGTACATCCTGGAGGTACCAAAATGTACAAGGATCTACGTCAGAATTATTGGTGGCATGGAATGAAGCGTGAAGTAGCCAGAAGCGTCGCAAAATGCTTGGTGTGTCAGCAAGTAAAGGCTGAACATCACAGGACAGCTGGACTACTTCAACCGTTACCAATACCAGAATGGAAGTGGCAGCATATCACGATGGACTTTGTAACTGCTCTTCCTCGCAGCACAAAGGGTAACGATGCTATTTGGGTCATTGTGGATCGACTCACAAAGTCGGCTCACTTCATCCCATTTCGAGTTGGCCAATCAACTGAGACATTAGCGAAGAAGTACATGGAGGTAATAATCTAATTTAAGATTCAAACTCTTCATACTGTACTATCTCTGATACCCATGAACTCATACAGGAAATTGTGAGATTTCATAGAGTACCGTTCTGCATTGTCTCCGATCGTGACACCAGGTTCCGATCGCAATTCTGGCAGAGTCTGCAAGCTAGCTTGGGAACAAGTCTGAACTTCAGCACGGCTTATCATCCACAAACAGATGGTCAGTCGGAACGAACTATTCAGATCTTGGAGGATATGCTCAGAGCATGTATGCTCGACTTCAAAGGATCGTGGGAAGATCACCTGCATCTTGTGGAGTTTGCATACAACAACAGCTACCAAGCAAGTATAGGAATGTCACCTTTTGCAGCTTTATATGGAAGGAAGTGTCGATCGCCATTAAGTTGGGACGACATCGGAGATAGAGAACTCCTTTGACCAGAGATGATAGTAGCGACCGTTGATGTGGTTCGTACTATCAGGGAAAGAATGCGCATAGCCCAAGATAGACAGAAACACTGGGCTGATGCGAAGAGATGACACTTGGAGTTCCAGCCAGGAGATCATGTATTCCTGAAAATCTCTCCGAACCGCGGAGTGATCAGATTTGGAAGACGGGGAAAGTTGAGTCCGAGATACATTGGACCGTTCGATATACTCGAACGAGTCGGTGAGGTGGCATATCGTTTAGCGCTTCCACCCTCATTGGAAGGAGTGCATAACGTGTTCCATATATCCCAACTCAGAAGGTATGTGAGTGACCTCAGCCATGTACTTGATCATTCCGAGCTCACGATACAGCCCGATTTGTCTTGTGAGCAACAACCTGTGGAGATCCTGGACAGGAAAGTGAAGACACATCGGAACAAAGAAGTTAAATTGGTCCGAGTAATGTGGAGGAAAGACACTCCAGGAGAATCCACGTGGGAAAGGGAGGATAAAATGCGTGCAAGATATCCGCACCTTTTTGTAAACTAGTCCTCAAATAAAAGTTGTAAATTTCGAGGACAAAATTTTTGTAAGGAGGGTAGATTGTAACAACTCCAATTTTGTATACCAAAAATTTACTTTAAATATAGTGTATACTTGGAGTATTGATGTTGCTGGAAACAATTTAAATATCTAATTTCTTACAATAATTACAAGAAGGAGCTTGTAGCTCATTGGTAATACATTGCACTGCTGAACTAAGCCATCAGAGTTCGAATCCCATGCCCCACATAACTTTTATATCCTTTTGTTTTAATTTTTTTTAGAAGTCAAACGGTCAAACAGCCATAACTCACAACTTATTGCGAATCACAAAAATTAAACTATACCAAAATCTCCCCCAGACCAAGACCCACCCAACGAGACCAGACTCGGCCTTGACTCGGCCGAATCGGCCGGCGCCGCCAGCCGGACTCGGCCGGTTGGCCGAGTCGTCAACACGAAAAAGTTTCGTGTTGACTTGGTCTCTTCACCTGCATACTCTAAATTTTCTGTACTGTTACACAATTTCAATTAAATCTCTTTTAAGACCAAATTTAATGAATTTTTAATGATTTTTACATTTTTTTTAAATATTTTTTAATCCAAACCCTAACCCTAGCCTAGCCCTATATAAAGACCCCTATCCTCTACCTTTTCCCCTCACAACTCTAAGTCCACTATATCAAATTCTCGAGAACTCGGTACGAAGAGCGAGAAGCGAAGCGCTGCCGAAATCGACGACGGATTCCGGCGACCGGATCCGAACCTTCGCGACGTTTTCGACGAATCGACAACCACCGCATCCATTAGCTTCCTTAGCTTGTCCAAACCGTAAGTCCCATCCCCTCTATCTCTCTTTTCTATAAGTATAAAATTATGACTTTTTGGAACCCGACGGAAATCGGACAAACCGATTTCCGATTCGGTTTTTCTATAAATTTCCACTTGTCACCTAATACATATTATCTACCCATATGCCTGTTGACTATTAATCACCCATAAACCAATTTAATAAACTTTTTCACATGAAATGATAGATTCTTTGCAAAACCGTATTCTTTTCATAAAAATACCATGAAGTTCATTTTTCTTAGTTTAATTAATTCCCTCACTCCTAAATAGGTTTATCTTGATCACTAAATTTGTAGAACCCACTTTGAATGAAATTTCACACATAAAATGATAACGTTTTTGAATACCGTATTCTTGCGCTATAATACCTTTAAGTTTAATATGTCATGTTTTACCTTTAAACTTCACCAAAACTTAAAATAAGTCACGAGGTAATGACCTACCTCTACACACACTCAATATAACCCTAATCTTTATAACCTTTATTGAAAGCTTTAAGTTGTAAACATTTCTAAATAAAATCTTTTAATAAAATGAAAACACGATTGGTCATGGACATCGATCGTTTATCTAAACTGTCTTGTGGTGCTTAGGCAAGTGTGTCTAAGGCTAGTGGTTTTTAATTAGGCCCACGACTGTGGTTCCTTCCCACTTACCTGGCCGCAATTGACGGTGAAGAGGCGATTTGAGGCTTCTAATGACTCATCGTTTAGACCTTAGAAATAGGCTAGTTGGTTTAGGAAAACCTAATAACTAAAATACGGAAAACTATACTTTTTGCAAATAAATACCCCATATTTATAAAACCGTTTTCCCAAATGAAAAGTATTTGTTAAACCTAAGCAAAGCGCCGCTACAACCCACTTTTGGGGAACCTGTTAGGGATAGTACGGTTCATCGTGCACCCGCAGGCTAGTAGTGCGAGATTCAGACCTCCGCAAGGAGCATTCTGTCTCGAAAGGTTCAAAATACGATATTTAGGGAAAATGAGATTTTTCTAAATAAAATATTTATATAAAATTATTCATGTGTTAATATATATATATATATATATATAATTATCATTTAAACATCTATTTTATCATAATATAAGTTTCCACATTTTTTTTCTAAAATTACAAGATTAAAAGTTACACTAAAATACCATGAATTTCAGATAAAACAATTAATACTTTTATTAGGATATATTCACTAGAATAACACAAATAAAATTCACATTCATTATAACAATAAATTCGATTATTAAATACTTGAGGTGTATTTTGAAAACTATACAAAAGTACTTTTTACATAAAAAACCCTCAAGTTTTACAAATTACAATAAGGTCCCTAGCTAATATTGAACTTCAAATTATCTTTTTTTTAGTCTGACTCGGGTTAGAGTCTGACTATTCCTGACTCGAATATGATTCAATTCAATCTTTATTCTCTTATATTCCAATACGATTTGAATACATGAAGCCCTGAATCCAGTTAACAATATATTCTTTTGACTGAATCAAACCATGGATATTCATCCATTATCCTGATATTCCATTTACCTGATTATACAGTTGCAACATGTTTACTGATATCATGGTTTTGGTCAGTCATCCAACTTACATATTCCAATACTACAATACTGTTAAAACACTACGGGGTTTAAGGGGTAGATTGGTACGGAAGGTGTTAAAGGTGGCACGAGGCGGTCAGATTAAGACACCTAAACTGAATCCTATTGCTGTTGTACCGTGGCATAACGGTTCCTTGTACTTTCCTTTTGCCCTGATCTCTAGCATATAGAAATCCCCCTCGTATACACTGGCATCCTTCTGTACCAAGCTACAAACAACAGCGTTACACAATTTTCCATAAAATTCAATAATATAATAGTTAGAAAATACTGTTACTCTGTCATTCTCATTCTTCTTATTCTTTGGGACTTACCGAGCGACCTGTTCGCTGACGACATTCTATTTCTTTCTTCTTTGAATGTCGTCAGGTGCATTGGACCAAGCTGAGATCGAGCCCACTGGTGAAGATTTGGAGCAATTCCAGGAAGATCCAGAGCTCTAGATACTGTACCTTGTTCTTTCCAGTTTATTTCATTTTCTGTTATGCCACTGTTTAGGCATTGCTTTTCATTCCAGTTGTATTTTCTTTTCATGCATTGTACAAAGAATGATATTAATAAAAGTTGCTGTTATTTCTATATTATTCGTCTCTTGTGATTTACTTTATATTGCTTAGTTACGCTTAGCGTATGTACTTCTGAGTATATACGTAGCGGACCTCGTTGCGTCCACTTTGCCGTACACTGGGAAGCGGGGCGTGACAAGCTCAGTCCTCGATTCGTTGGACCATTTGAGATCTTTGAGCGTGTTGGTGAGGTAGCGTATCGTTTGGCGTTACCGCAGTCCTTGGCGAATGTGCACGATGTGTTTCACGTATCTCAACTCCGTAGGTATGTTCGAGATGAAACGCACGTATTGGATCATTCGGAGCTAACAGTACGAGAAGACTTGACTTTTGAGGAGCGACCGAATGAAATCGTGGATCGAAGGGAAAAGGTTCTTAAGAACAAGGTAATCCCTCTTGTTCTTGTTTCTTGGGGTAATCGCTCGCATGGAGAGTCCACTTGGGAACGAGAAGATGAAATCCGGCAGAAGTTTCCTCTTCTTTTCTTATAGTTATTGTTGTCTATCTTTGTATTCTTGGAATTTCGAGAACGAAAATCTCTTTGTAGTTGGGTATAATGTAACACCCGAGCCCAATGCTACTGGTTTCTGTTGTCGTATGTTGGCGTATGGTATTTATTTCGTTGATTCTGCTTGACTGTTGTGACTTATTGTAATTTTACCCCGACAATTCATTTCTGCATATAATAATTTAAGGCATCTAAAATAAAATTAAAAATACTTGTCATGGCCTACTTGACACCTCTAACCCCGTTGTAGCGTCCATGCATCGTGTTCTCGTCCCGTTCAGTGAAACGGGCGAGTTTGGACGGCTACGTGCACGTACGTATATCCGTTTTGGGGGTATGCTTTTTGATTGAAAAATACTTCATTTTAAATTTTGGATCCCGCCTAAAATTTTCTTATTTCAATTTCAAATTTTTGGACCCGACCCGGACGCAATTTGGAAATATTTTACTTTGCGCCAAAATCCCAATTTCTAATTTATTTTAAACCATCGAATATATTTGTTTTAACCATATAAATTTTTTTTACCAATACTAAAATCTTTAAATAAAAATTCACTTAACAACTTTCCCAGCCAATCACATTCCTTTTAAATCCCGTGGGCCCCACTTCTCTCTCCTCTCTCTCTCTCCCCGTCGCTCTCTATCTCTCTTCTCTCTCTCTCTCTCTCGCTTTCTCTCTCTCCCGTATCTCTCTCTCCCCCATATTTCTCTCCCTCCCACATATATATTTTTCCTTCATCAGAAACCAGAACCCACATCGCAAGCCCTAGCTGCCTCACCCCTTCGTCGCCACAGCCCTAACGCCCTCATCGCCGATCGCATCGCCTCCTCGCCCTCGTCGTCTACCTCATCTCCACCTCCTCACCTCCGTTCCTTTCCCGTGACCGCCTCGCCTCAAACCCATCGTTCCTCGCCTCCTCAACCTTCGCCGTGTCACCTTCGCTGCCACCTCCTTCCCGACCCCGTTTCCCCCCTTCGACCACCATCTTCCTCTTCTCAACTACAGATCCTAAACCATGCACCCATCTTCAACGACCGAGCACCTGCACGAGGGAACTGCGCCCCCTGCACACGGCCGACCGCCGGAGCTCCGTCGACGTGGTCGACCATCACCACCCCTCCACAGATCCTCGTGAGCACCCTCGTCGCTATCCTCCTTCTCTTCCCTCTTCTTGATTCTTCTTTTGTCGTTTCATGAATTCTTGAAAATTGTAGATTCGCTGTTTTTGGGTTCGCCGGAATCCGGCCGTGCCGACGATGTGTCCCGACGATCCAGCGAGGTACCCTGACCTGTGTGGTTCCACTGTTCGTCGTTTGGGTTCGTTCCGTGAACCGTGCGCCCGTCGCGAGTTTTCCCCGCCGACGTTTAACGTTCCGTTTTCCCGATTCGCGACCCGTCGAGGCAAGTACCCCTTACTACATGCTAAATAATATTTACATATACATTGAGAACACCCTAAACTTGTAGTTTTAACTTTAGTAAGATCTTTTCCCATTTAAGTGTTCAATATTGATATATATCTTTTATCTTTCAAATTTGGAACCTACCTGTTGCAATTACTGTTTTGAACCTAATAACCATATTTACATGTTTTAATTTCACTTTCACTAATGACGTAGCCTATGGTACTTTATCTATCGTTTTACTTCATTCGGACACTCGTGTACATTTAACCTGCATAAACTGTGATTTCATCCATGAAACTTATAGAAATATATCATTGCATCCATGAAGTCTTAAACTTGTTAACATGATTAAATGGCTATAATTGTCTTACTGCATTCTTATAATGTTGAAATCATCTCTGTGACACAACTAATAACTGTACTGCAAATTGAGTGAATCTGCCTATTGCTTAATTCATTGCTTATATCATGTTGTTGATAACCATGCTTGATTATATAACTGATTGTGAGCACACCTATGATATCGCTTACTTCTTGACCTGACTTGCTACATACATAGTGCTTGACCCGACATGGTACCGTATACTGCTTGACTTGACCTGATGTACCATGACCTGACCCGCTACCTGATCTTGTGTCTAATGCCAACAAACCTGACATGTAGTCCTCATGGACCGTTCCTGTTGTCTATCCAGACAAACCTGTTTACCTGATCCTGTGTTGGCATTAGTTCTTGATTTCGGGATAGCTGACTTGACTTACACATATAACTTGGGGTATGGGAAAATCAAAGGTGAAACCTGACTTGTAACTCAACAGTTCACTACTTGTTCTGATCATTTTTAGGCTAGGCCAGCCTTGGAATGATGATGCTGACATCATTCATCTGTACACATTCCTGTTTGGTGCCTAGCGGCATGTCTCGGTTTCAGCCCGAGAAAACGGGGCCGTGGTCCCGGGTATGTACGGGATACTATTGAGTTACATCGATGATTCATCAATTTGGTTTCAAAGACTTTAGAACAGAAATCCTGATAGAACAGTTTAGTTTACCCACTGCACACTACTCTGCACTGCTCTGATTTATATTATTATTACCCTTGCTTTATTCATGTTTATATTCGCATTGCCTGTTACCCTGTTTATTATGTTATTACTTGATGACTTGACGCGCTGACGTCTGGGTTTTGCATGGCCCAGATTCTGTACCGCTGTCGCAGTCCGAGCAGGAGTACTTCAGCCGACAGGCTGAGCTGTGAGTGTCAGTAGTAGTTAGCTTTTCTTTCCTGCATTTTATTCCTGATGTAAGCCCGTATTATGGGACATACATTCCAGTTATTTTGTATTGGATCTTTCACTTCCGCATTTTATTATTCTTGACTCATGTTATCTTGGATTATGGACATGTTTAGATAGTTTTATTTTGTTCTTGATATCTCTACAACCGTAATGTGACTGTGGATGGATACTTCCTACCCACATGTAGCATGGTTGGCTATGTCACGTACCCATTTTAGCGTACTGTGGGAAGCGGGGCGTGACACCAACACAGACACTCTGTGTCAGGAAAACGTCCAACAGCGACACTCCGTCTCGGGGATACGTCAACCAGCAGACACTCCGCACCGGGGACACGTCGACCAGCGACGCTCCGTCTCGGGGAAACGTCAAGCAGACACTCCATCTCGGGGACACGTCAACCAGCCGATACTCCGCCTCGGGGAAACGTCGACCAGCGACACTCCGCGCCGGGGGCACGTCAACGAAATCACTCCGGGCTAGGGAAACGTCTACCACGGACACTCTGTCTCGGAGACGCGTCAAGCGTCGGTCGTCTATGTCGTAAAAATGGCAGTGCGTCCCAAAAAGTGGGAACCAAAGCAAGTCGCCTCCTCGCAAAAGAAGATCCATCAATTTCATGCATACGACCCACATGTGCGGTGTGCATTCATTGATGGGGGGGCAATTTGTTGGGGTAAAAACTTACACCCCGGTTGACCGAGTCAAAGTCAAGGTCAACCCCCAAGCTAGGTGGGCCCAAGCCCAGGTCAAGCGGGCCCATGCCCAAGTCGAACCCACGGCCAGCCTCCTCCATGCCAAAATATAGATCATATAATAAATAATTTTTATGTAATTTTTTATACATGAATGCATGCAAAATGGGCATAAAGCCAATATTTTGTAAGCCCATGGCTTATGTGCAAGAAGAAATGACACATGAGCCATAGGATGGCCAAAATGCCATTTTGTGAAGCCCAAGAGGCTATATGTAAATATGTAAGCCTATAAAAGGCAACATGATGATGAATAAAGCAACACTTTTTTCCATTCTCTCAAAAACCTAGGGTTTGTACATCTTTCCCTTTTCTGAAGGTTTCAAACCTTTTTCTTTCTTTGAATTAAATCAAGAGTTTTACTCTTCCTTTTCCAAAACTAAATAGTTTTTCACCATAAAACCCACCAAGGGGAGCTTGGATCTGTCATTAGATCTCAAAAGAAGAGATTTTTAGATCTCACATCTCTTGATCTTCAAGATCCGGCCAAACCACAGGAGGAAGAAGAAGAACCCCCTTAATCAGCTTCAACACATCCTAGGAGTTTAACTCCATATATATATATATATATATATATATATAAAATAAATATTTCCTTTCTGAAGCATAGCTTCTGGTTTCTGGAGCTAAAATCCCTCTTTTCCTCGCCGGCGCCCAAGCGCTCAAGCGCTGAGCGCCCACGTGCCGACACGTGGCGTGCTAGCGCTCGAGCGCAAAGCGCCCGCATGCCGATACGTGGCGCGCTTGCGCTCGACGCACTGCGCTCGAGCGCAAGGCGCCCGCGTGCCGACACGTGGTGCGCTTGCGCTCCAGCGCACTGTGCGCGAGCGCAAGGCGCCCGCGTGCCGACACGTGGCGCACTCTGTGCCCGAGCGCAAGGCGTCCGCGTGCCGACACGTGGCGCGCTCGCACTCCGGCGCTCTGCGCCCGAGCGCAAAGCGCCCGCGTGCCGACACGGGGCGCGCTTGCGCTCCGGCGCTCTACGCCCGAGCGCAAGGCTCCCGCTTGCGCTCCAGCGCAAGCACTCAAGCGCAAAGCGCCTACGTGCCGACACATGGCGTGCTTGCGCCTGAGCGTACAGCACCTAAGCGCACAGTGCTCCAGGCGCTGGCCCCACGCATCCCTTGGATGCCTTTCCCCCCTCTTTTTATGTACATACATATACATATGTATACATATTTGCACACACACGTGCTCCACGACACTGTCCCTATTAGAAAAAAAATTCTAACGGGACGCTGCCCCGCACCCCGCAAGGGGGCTGCTAGCCCCCTTGACCCCCACCCCGCTATCCGGGTAGCGGGACCCCCGTAAAAACTATGCGTGGCTCCCGATATATCCAAAAACCCCTTTCAAAATCCTACACACGCACACTGAACATTGAGTTCACATGACCAATTTAACCCGTTAATCGGAGGTTCCCTCGCCCCAAAGGCGAGGGGTAATTAACGGCAACTTAGTCCGCGGCTGCCAGAGAGTCGGATCCCCACAATCAATAAATCCCGGCCTACCCCAGGCAGGGGGAATCTGTAGTACGCCTGACAAGCGCGCGCGTATTCCCATCTCAATGGGGTGACGAAAAACACCCTACAAAGCTTAATATTAGTTTATATATATATATATATATATATATATATATATTAATCAAATTATTAAATCAACACTTGATTCAATAATCCGGTTATATCACATATAACCCGGCTAATATCAATTAACGCTAGATTAGAATACGGTATCATATATTCGTATTTAATCAAGCTCCTGCACATATCTCCATACATGCCCTAGTTCGTTTCGCTTGAGCTAGAAAACCTCTATGCGGGACTCTATAGACTCACCAATACGCTCACAGTAGGTAATGATCACAACAAAGACCTACAAGTCGTCAGTGGTATTATCTGGATGTAACGCCTACCCAGGTATTGAATGAATAGAAGATCAACAAGTAAAGTTGTCCAAACTCCCGTAGAGCCTATAAGCAACACTTACTGTACAGTCTGGCCTCTTCGTCTGATATATCACATATCGAGTCTGGGGAGTGGAATTATCAGACCCTTATAACTTGATAAGTCATGCCGATGTGTGGCCTATCACAAATCGAGAAACTACTGATAACACTTATCATTAAATCTCATCAGCTATGGCCAGAGACTTGCTGTTATAGCCAATCGAGTATAGCATAATATTAATCCTAATACCGGGAGAGACGAAACCCCTCCTATCGCTCACTGCCTCCATGTGACTCGGGACTGTACCCAAAAATCACCTGTTTACACGACTCAGTAAAGCCATTGTAGGAAGGAAATCAAGCACAGTTGGAACCATACAAGACACTATGACGATCTCGGGTCTACAGACTAACCTGTACAAGTGTCACCAGAGAACTGCTATCTGACAATAGGTATGGTACCATCTAAGAGTTCTCGATGAGTCCGTTCGGTGTACTCATTCTCCAATGAGCACCTGTATACAATCTATAATGTCAAACATCAATGGTTATGGGATCAACCATTGCCCCATATAGTGTCAAGAAACATACGCACTAATCTACTCTAGAATATCGATGCCCTGTCTCGATACTCTCTGGACTAGGAACACTTCAAGGATGTGCTTGTAGACTATACAAGCCCCACTAGTATAATCTACATCATAGTCTTGGTAGTCAGCAAAACATCCTAAGGGTTTTATCAACATGTATCAGTGAAATAGTAAATTAGAACAAATGTACATGTTAAGATAAAGAGTAACCGGATATCATACTATCATGTTGAGTAAGAAAGTCATTTATATATATGACCAACCATCCACTATAATATACAATAATGGCCTCTAAGGCATACATATTCCTAACATTGACATGCTGCGTGATACCACCAACATATCATTCACGCACAATAAAAGATAAATCCGGGACTCATCGTCTAGTAGCCTCACATAAACGCACTGATCCTTAATATTCCTTGTATACCCAACCGCCAATATAAACTGATCAAATTATTTGTACCGCTGTCTCAGAGACTGCTTTAAACTATAAAGTGATTTCTTTAATTTGCAAATATAACCATCCTTACCATCGACTACGAACCCTTCTGGCTGATGCATATAAATATCCTCCTCTATTGCAACTCTCCAACTAGGAAAATAGGTAGACTGTACAGCCTCTATTTAACTGAACGGTTCCTCATACTCAATAGTCAACGCATATGATGCCACGTCGTCGAAATCAACTGCGGTCATGTCCTCAAACCAAGTATGACTGGTGGATGCCTAACCTGTGTAGATCTCTGCCCATCTGTATGTACCGTACCATCTGGCTTTATATGACCCTCCGTCTGAATCTGAGTTTCAATCACCCCATCTCTCTTACTATCTTGAACCGGAACGTCGATCTCCACCTAGCTTGGTGGCGTAACTGTTCTCTCTTCTCCATCTGATTGAGTCTGTTTTCTATGAACCATCATAGACTCATCGATATAACATGCCGGCTGATTACTATTTTCTGGGTCTCAGGATACCACAGCCTGTACCCTTTGGCCTCTCTTCCGTAGCCGAGTAGGACACACTTCCTAACTCTCAGCTCTAGTTTATCGCTTCTCTGCTGAACATAAGCTGGGCACTCAAATATATGAAGCCGCATGTAATTTCCAGCCTTCCCGGTCCACACTTCCTCAGGAATTTTCTTATCTATCGCCATCAATGATGATCTTTTGACGAGGTATACGGCGGTAGATAAGGCTTCATCCTAAAACTCCTTAGGAGGCCCTGTTGTAAACCGCAAACATCTGGTCTTCTCTAGTAATATCCGATTCATCCGTTCTGCAATGCTATTTGATTGAGGGTCTCCCGGAGTGGTGTAATGGCGCACAATCTCCTCTGACTTGCAGAACTCTATAAACACATGCGAAGTAAACTCTCCGCCGTTATCGGACCGAAGAACCTTTACGTGCGTACCAGTCTACTTCTCTGCCCTGGCTTTCCACGTCTTGAACTTCTCAAAAGTCTCGGCCTTAGATTTAAGAACATACACCCAGACTTTTCTTGAAAAATCCTGAATGAAAGAAATGAAGTATTTGGCTCCACCTCGCAAAAGAACCGGCGCTGGACCCCAAATATCAGTGTTGACATAATCACGAATACCATTCCTATCATGTACTGATGTCCCGAACTTCACCTTTGTCTACTTTCCTAGGGGACACTCCTCACAGAAATCAAGACGGCTAAAATCTCTATCTCCAAGTAGCTGCCTCTTGCGAAACACCTCCAAACTCAACTCCCCATATAGCCCAACCGTAAGTGCCACAATCTAGTCGTATTCGAATTGCTTAAACAAGTAGATACTGTATCAATATCATCTGTAACTGACTGCCCCTGTAGAATTTACAAGTTCCTCACTTTTTTTCCTTTCATGACAATAAAAGAGCCCTTAGAAATTTTAATGGGACATCCATCCACTATGCATTTGCAGCCGATCCCTGCCAAAACTCATACAGAAATCAAACTCTTCTTCAGGTATGGCACATATCTGACATCCGTCAAAATTCGCACTAGGGGTGAGCAAGAACCGATCCAGACCGAAAAACCGACCGAAGATCGATAAAAAATAACCGAACCGAAACATTTCGATTCGGTAATTTCGGAGTCGATTTAAACCGAACCAAATCGAAGGATGAATATTGGATGAAAATAATATTGGCGCACAATAATTTTTATCATATATGTAATTAATTATGTGACAATAGTATATATAAACAATGTCAAACATACCTAATATTTATTTAATACCATATTATATTATATCTTGTTACTTATTTTATGAGATTTCATATTATAGAGAAATATTTTTACTATTAATCAATTTATTGGTAAAATTATTGTCTCAAATTTTAGAAATAATAGTTTATTTCTATGTTAGTTTTGATCAAGAGTTTTTATTTGAATTTTAAGGAAATAATTGATAAGTTTTTATATCAATTGAAAAACAGAGATTAAACCGAAACCGAACCGAACTGTCGAATAAATCAAACCGAAACCGAATCAAAGGTTTCAGTTCGCAATTTTTTGTCAAAAACCGAACCGAACCGTGCTCACCCTTAATCCGCACTATCCAATCAAGTATGAGTATTCGAACAGAACCAATCCCCTCGTTCTTGCACGTCGAATCATTTCCCATCAAGATTGAACCTCTATCAAAAGAACAAAACGTTGCAAACCAACTCCGATACGGAATCATGTGGAAAGAGCTCTCCAAATCTAGCATACATAGATCATGTCGCCGACTGCACAAACTAATAATACGGAACAATCGTTGGCATTATCTGAATCATCTATAACAAGTGCGGTACTGGAGCACTCTTTCTTAGTATCCTCCTTAAACTTCTAACCGTCTCTCTTCCAATAGCCTTTCACCTCGCAATAATTGCACTTGTCTTAGTGCGATTTCTCGATATGGATTTTTCTTTATACTTGGAACCATCATGTGACTGCATCTCAAAACGGCCTCTAAAAACCAACGCATCGTCCTGACCATCCTTATCACCCGATACCTTCTCTCTCAACATCTCGCTGTGTAAGCCCGCTTTAATATCTTCTAAAGAAATTTTATCTCTGCTGTTCACCATCGATTTCACGAACTGGCTATATTCAAAAGTCTAAGTGCAAAACAGGATCATAGTTTGGTCCTTGTCTTCAATATTTACCTCTATATTGAGCAAGTTCATAATGATTTGGTTGAGTTCGTCCAGATGGTTTTGACTGATGTACCTTCCTTCTTCTTCAATGTATATAGATGTTGTTTAGGATAGAGACGATTTCTTAAAAATTTCTTCATGTACATGGATTCTAACATGCTCCATAAACATGATGTCGTTGTCTCTTGCTCAATCTTGCATAGAAGCTCGTCAGCCAAACTCAGCCGCATCAAACTGAAAGCCCTATCCTCCATATCTCCTTTCTAAATATCGATGGTTGTTTCCCCAATCAGAGCAAGGCTCTGTTTGAATTTTGAAAATTCAAATTTTTGAAGCAAAGCTTCAGATCCCGTGCGCTGCGCGCAACGCGCCACGTGTCAAAAGTTGACACGCCAGCACAACGCCCAAGACAGTGCGTCCAATCAGAGCAAGGCTCTTTAAAAAACAAAAGCAACGCTCAGTTGTGCAAGCGCTGCGCTGCGTGACACGTGTCTGCGCAGTTACGCAAGCGCAACTGCGCAAGCGCACCGCTGCGCGACACGTGTCTGCGCAGTTGCGCAAGCGCTTCACTGCGCGACACGTGTCTCTCACTGGGGGAGTTGCGCAAAATAGAATAAATCTTGTTAAAACAAGAAGATTTTCTTGTATAAGGCAGGGGCCTATGGATCAAAGATCCAACGGTGGGGAAAATTCCCCAAATCACTCAGAAAAAGATTTATGTAACAAATTTAACTAATTTATGAGCACTATAAAAAGGACCCCAAACCTCATTTCAAGAGGATAGACATCTGGCTAAAAAAAAGGAGAAGAGAACTCTTGAGAACTCCTAGAGAATACAAAAAAAAAGGTAAAAACCTTTAAAATAAGAGAAAATTCTCTTAGGAATAGATCATTGATCTAAGAACAAGATCAGCGATCTTCAATAAATAAATAAATAAATAAATCAAAATAATAAAAATAGTGCCTTGCACTTGCTATGAACCTTTGGTTCTCTGAGACAAGAAAAAAACTTGTTTTTCTTTGATCTAAATTTAGACCAAGAGATTAAAAAGTGCTTAGCATTACTTGAAAGGCCAGGCCCAAATCAAAAAGACCTAGCAGGCCTAAAAAGGGCAGAGCCCAAATGAAATTGGTGCTCTGCAAAGGGCAGAGCCCAAAACAAATTGATGCTCTGCATCCTTTCTGGGCAAAGCCCAAATAAAAATAAAAAGAAATGCAAAAGCAAATAAAATGTTGGACATTTTCAACTGGGCTTAGCCCAATCGTGGCCATAAGTCCTTAAATTAAATTGACCGAGCAAAATGGCTCTCCTAAATAAATCTACATCCGGTTCGAGACTACATCTCCGAACTCCTTTGACATTCATCGTTGTAATTCCTTAACGACGTCAAAGAGGTGACGGGTCCCAACGACCACACACCCATATGGACTGCGGGGTCCTTAAACTCGTGGACCGAAACGTCCCTAAACTAATATTGGACCGAAACGTCCTTAAACTAATAATGGACCACCACGTCCCTAAACTGGCGATGGACCGAAACGTCGTTAAACTAATATTGGACCGAAACGTCCCTAAACTAATATCGGACCGAAACGTCCCTAAACTAATATTGGACCACCACGTCCTTAAACTGGCGATGGACCATCATGTCCTTAAACTGAACATAGACCACCACGTCCCTAAACTGGAACAATAGAGCCTTCAAATGCTCTTTTGCCGGATCTAAACGGTCCCGTTTGAGTTGATCTTAGCTCCAAACATGGCTAACGTATCCTTAAACATTCAAATGGAATGCAAAACCCTAAATCAACTTCGGTTTGAGGGCACATCTCTGAACTCCTCTGACACCTATCGTTGTAATCCTTCAACGACGTCAGGGAGGTGACGAGTCCCGACGACCATATACTAAACGAATCATGTTTAAGTTGATCTTAGTCGCAACGCGACTAACGCATCCTTAAACTAAAACACCAAACCCAAATCTAAGTAAATACGGATTTGGACTAATCCACGTCCTACGGGCGACGGCATTACTCAGTCTCCGTATACAATCCACGGGCAACTACAAACAAAACAAACACACACGACACGAAGTGAAATTCTGGAGAAGGAGAAAGTTGTTACCGCGATGCGGTAGCGTAATTAACTGCAGGGGCTTGTGCCTGCAGGGAAGAGCGTCCCCACAATCAAAAACCCCTCAAGCGAGGGGGAATCTGACGAAGTCTGCTACATCGGCCGCATCCGTCTAAACCTCCGATACACGGTGCCATAAATCAACTTGGCGTCTTCGGAGAGGTGGACGGATAAAACCATATAACATCTGCCCCGAATCTCAGGCAAGACAGCCCATGTCTCGGCCGTCTTTCGGAGGGGAACAGATTCTGGCACGCCCGGTGGGACCTTTTCCTCTTTCCACTCCACACTTCGTGTGTCGTCCTCGCGAACCAATCGCGGTTTGTTAAATGGTTGCCTTCGGATTTCAAGTTACTAAGATTTGGTCTTTTTCCTGGCGCAGAACTCAAGATTCAATGGCCTTTAACTGCACCAACTGCTCGAAATGCCACTGCAACGGACGCTCCACCTCACCGGGAGGTGTAGCATATGGGCCCCAAGCGGCTTCCTTCCTCGCTCTGCCTGTAGACCAGGTGACCCAAGCCACCACTGGCCTGTTCTTCGGGACCATGATCCCACCTACAAGCTTTCCTACGCCAATACCTGCACCGGAAGTGAACAAAAAGTCGGTCTTCGACCGGCTCACTGCTACGACGGCCCCTGTCAACGAGTCGCCCGCTACCAAACCGACAGCCTCTGTTTTGACCAGGCTAAATCAGAACTCTAAACTGGCTGTCCCAAGGAAAGCAATAACTGCTGCTCCAGAAGTCGTCGAGGCGGCTTCCCCTGTCAAAGAGTCAGTCTTTTCAAGACTGACGATTCCTACTCCTGTCCCTACTCGAGGATCTGTCTTCGATAGGTTGAATATCACCCCTCAAGAGACAATCTCAGTCTTTAAGAGGTTAACATCGGCGGCGCCACATTCAAACAGGGGGCAAAAAGAAACTATCTCTATCTCCGAGCCAGTCCCAACGGCTCGTCGCGCTCGACGTCGCCATTGGCAACGAGTGAGAAAGGCAGGGGGCAACTCCCCCTCAGGACTAACTCCACCGGCTCCAGTAGTAGAAGTCAATGCTGCTGTTCCAACTGGGAACAGCTTTGAACTGTTGAGGAAGGTACGGAAGAACTCTCCAACCGCTACACTGAAGAGATCTCCTCCACCTGCGGAGAGAGTTCCAGAAACGAAGCAAGAACAGCCCCATCAACGGCTGTCCTCAAGAATTTATAAAGTTTGGAGGAGAGTTCAAGACTCCGTGATCGACCTGGATCTCTCCCGTCAACAAAAGAAGACGAAGGTGCAAAAAGGAAAAGACCGTCCTATTGAACAGCAAGGGACAACGATCGCTAGGGTGCCCACTACAACGGCCCCTTCAACTTCAACGGCCCACAAGAGAAGGAGGCCAGAGAAAACCCCCACATCAGTGGCAAAAGTTAAAAATGGTGAACCTAAACGCCCCAAGTCAGGGGGCATAACAGTTCATACGGTTTACATAACGTCGGGAAAAGAAGACAGACGTACATCCACGGGTCACAGACCGCTTACACGGTCAGTGACCAAGGCTCAGGAGCAGCAACACAAGCTCCAGGAGATGATGAACGCTATGGCCGCACTTACAGGGACGAAAGAAACCCTGGAAACATCCTCAGAAGAACGTCGAGAACAAGAAACGGACGCCGAATTCCTTCGGCGCGTGCTAGAGAAGAAAGATAAAGAGGCTGCGGAACAAGCAGCCAACATAAAGAAAATAGCCCTCCTGTTCCAGGATATGGTGAGTATGATGATTCAACAAGATCCACCTGCTGGGGATCCCCCGATCATTCTTGAAGACGATAGGGGAGAGACATCGAATCCTCCACCGACTCTATCCGCAGCTAAAGAGGATACCATATCAAAAACTGATTTGGATGAATACATTGCCCAGCAAATATGGGTGCATCAGGCGACTGAAGCAGCCGGTCAGGTCGTAAAGACGGGGTGGCCATATCCGGGTTGGTACGATCAGATTAAGTACCCGCCAGGCTATACAATCCCTAAGTTCTATGTCTACAAAAGGACGGGCAATCCTCATCAGCATGTTGCCCAGTTCAGGGCACTCTGCGGCAACACCGGCGGTGACGACAAGCTGTTGCTTCGCCAGTTTGTTGGAAGCTTATCAGATACGGCGTTCGAGTGGTATTCTGAACTCCCAAACGACTCTATTAAAACCTTCGCAGAGATGGAGCTGCTGTTTACTCAACGTTTTGCAAGTGCCAGTGAGCGTACCCCGATGACGGCACTGATTAACGCCAGGGTAAAACCCGGCGAGACATGGGTTCAGTACGCTATACGATGGCGAAATTTATGGTCGAAGTGTGAGCAGCGCATAGAAGAAGCTCCTGCGGTGGGAATGTTTGTTAGAACCCTTGATCCACAAGCAACCATCTCACAGTTTATGATGTTCTTCAAGCCGACTACCTTCCAGGTTTTGATTGACAAACTAGCGCAGATGGACCAGATGGGCCATAAACCCCCTCTCCCAAAGCCGGACTCCCGAAATGACAAAGGAAAGGGAAAAGCGATCGTTGTCGCTAATGCTCAACAACAACCGAGCGACTCGAAACCGGTTGCTCGTCCAAATAATACGCGCCCGTACGTACCCCTTGAGGATAGGATGGGACGTCCTTATTCCTTCCCCCGTGATAAAACGAGGAGGCTATTCGAGCTGGCGTTGTGCAACAGACTCATAAATCTGCCAGATCCAAAACGTCCGTTGCAACCGAATGACGTCAACGAGCCCAACTACTGCCCTTACCATCAAGTACTAGGCCATCCGATCGAGCATTGCTACGTTTTCAAAAATTGGCTTGAAAACCAGTACCGTCAGGGCAAATTTGCGCTATCTGACAAATGGAAGGTGAATCCCCCGCAACCCCACACCTCTAAGGGGACAAATACGCTGGGGGCAACATGCTCCGTAATTGAAGAAGCTCCTTGGGGGGTCGTATTATCAGCCAAGACAAAGAGAATGCTGAACGATCTTCAAACATGTCCAGCGATCAAGTGGAAGAACCCCTTGGAACCGCAGGTCATTGAGGGGATGTTGAAGCCACGGCCAACTCCAAAGACCGATGGTGGTGGTTCAAGCATTCATAGCCAGCCGTCAAAATCCTTGAAGAAGAAGAAAAAGAAGTCAAAGAAGCCCGTGAAGCCTGGCGACAAGCGCACGGACTTACAAAAGCAAATTGACGCGCTTGATGAATACAACCAAAAGGCACGGACTCCCATTATGCTCCAAGAGTTCCTCAATCACGTCTTTCAAGAGGAAGATGAGGGAGAAAGTTCATCGGATGAATCCGAGGAATATGTGGCGAGCTGTCATATGATCTCCCATGCGATAGCGAACGATGAGGAGACTCCTGGCACTAATATGCTGGGGGCAGATACCGAATTAAAAATTCCGGAGCTATCAGATGAAGTAATTGACGCATTCCTTAATGAAGCACGGTTGAAAAGTAAGGCTGATCGAGAACGCGAGACGGCCATATTTGAAAGGGCCAAGCGCCAGCGACTTGATGAAAGAGCTGAGACAATCCCGCTGGAGCAGAACACCTTCGCTACCGACAAAAGCCAATTCAAGATAAAGAAGAGGTTCGCTAAGGCCATATCAATGGGCATGAAGCTACCATCCTCTGAAGAAAAAATTACTGGTGAAATAGAAATGCACCCATCCTATTGCTTATATCATCAGAAAGTCTCGCACCCCACTCAAGAGTGCAAAGCTTTCGATAAATGGTGGCAAGGATACGTCGCTCATCGACAACGCTTTAGGCGGGAAAAGCGCAAAACTCGTCGGGAGCAAAGAAACACGACTGAAGGGCTTGAAAGAACTACCGGCGATTGTCGCGTGGTTAACACTGGCGGGTCATAAGTGCCTAAATTCGGGAGTGATTCTGATGAAGAGATAGAACTTGCCCCTCTCTTTAAAGAGTCCGCTTTGAGAAAAGAAGAAGAGCTGAAGGTCTGCGAAAATATCCGGCTGCGGAATCGGACGCTGTCTGAAAAGAACCTCGGACCCTTGAGCAGAAAAGATAAAGGGAAAGAAAAGGCCTCTGAAGATATCGTCTTAGATGACCAAGTGGTGGAAGAGCTAAGCGCCAACAACCCGCCGAAGAAGAATAAAGTGGATTACAACGTCTTAGCACATCTAAGAAAGCTGCCCTCACAGCTCAGCATTCTTGACGCCCTTTTGCTATCAAAAGAGGCGAGAGTTTCATTGATTAAGGCACTCCAAGACCCGGAACAATTCCAAGCATGCCTGGCCGAGGAAAAGATGAAGGATGAATTGGAGGAAGTGCACACGGCTGATGTTACTTTTGGCGATGAAGACCTTCTACTTGGGACGTGCGAACATAATCGCCCTCTCTATGTCTCGGGATACTGCCATGATATAAAGATAGGCAAAATCCTGATCGATAACGGGTCATCTGTTAACTTGCTCAATGTGCGGGTGTTGAAAGAAATCTGCATGAGCGTCCAGCACCTTGCTCGGGACAAGATCACCATTTCCGGGTTTGACTCCCAATCGTCAAAGACTCTTGGATCTGTGATATTAACGTTACGCTTCGGGTTACTAGTCACGGACATTAAGTTCCACGTCATAGACGCCAAGACATGCTACAACGCTTTGCTCGGCCGACCATGGTTACACGAATACAACATCATACCTTCTACACAACATCAGTGTATGAAGTATTTTAAGGATGGTTTCGAGTATACCGTGATGGGAGAACTGAACCCGTTCTCTGTCAACGAAGTTCGCAAGTATGAAGATGCCAAATACTTCTTGCCGAGTTTCGAAGACACGGAAAGGTGTCACAGGCCGGAGAACAAAACTAACGCAACCATCCCTGTCTTCGGCAGTGATACTGAGGAGGAGGAAGATATAATTTATTCGGGTCCGCCCCAATACACCAAGCCGGAACCATCCGCCCCTTCACTGATCTTTGGTAGTGATTCAGAAGATGAAGTCCATGCTGTATTCCCCACTCGGCTTTCAATACGAGCTTCTGCTGATGAAGAGCGAAGTCTGCAGATAGCCATGGTGCCGCCTAAACACCATAAAGAACTGGATGTACTTAATATTTACAATGTAGAAGAGCTACACACATTCTACATCCCTCCCAGGCGAGAGAGCGAGAAAGCAATTTTGTTTTACCGCTCTGAAGAAACCAAGGTAGAAAAAGAAATCTGGCATGGTACGGATTCTACGCTCGACAGGCTTCAGCCTATCCGTCTTTCCAGATATTACACAGAGGGTTTGAAAAAGCTGCTGAAACGCCAGGGGATATTCTTCAAGCAGACCGTTCAAAAAGCCAAATTCTATGACGGGGTCTGGGATGTTCCCGGGACTCAACGCAAGCTGCCTAACGGGAGAATGGAAACAAAAGGGCTTGGATACATCCGGTCAAAGAGACGAGAGTTACTACCTGGCTGTTACGTCGTGTATGACCTTGACGAAGAAGCGGATGCTCAATGGGAGAACGTTAATCCTAAGCCAGTGAAAGTTCCAGATGCAAAGGAGCCCAGTCCGTCGTTCGAGGAACAAATGAGCAAACTCATAAGGGAAGCGGGTCAAAAAGTCCGAGATGATCACAATCGTGAAATGGCAATCTATGAGAAAGCCAAAATGCAGCGCCTCCTTCAACAGGCAGTAAAAGACGAAGATGCTGCCCCATGTCAACCTGATACAAAAAGGGCTCGACACGGAGGCAGAAACAAGTCGAAAGGCCAAAGAGGCGCTCAACAGCAACAAAGCAGGGCTAAGAAGCCACGCAAACGGTAGTCAAGCGCTATTGATCTATCCCTTATGAAGAAAATGGATCGAGCATATTCGTTTCCTCGGGAAAAGACGAAGAAGATACTCGATCTTGCCCTAAAGCATCAAATGCTTACATTGCCGGAGTCTAAACACCCCGAACAAGCAGGCGGAGCCTCACACCCGGACTATTGCTCTTACCATCGAGTGATAGGTCATCCTCTTGAAGATTGCTTCACCTTCAAGAATTGGGTCGAAGATCAGTACCAGCTTGGTAAATTTGCTCTGTCCGACAACTGGAGGGTAGCACCACCACAAAAGCACGAACCCAAGGCCACGAAAGAAAAAACAGTTCCACATTGGGACTGGAAGCGAATTCGTACCTGTCACATGATAACAATACTAAAAGGAGAACCCGAGAACATGGACAGCCTTCCTTGGTGCCTCGAAAACAGCAATGATGAGGTAATCTCAGAATTTCCCCCAGCTCCGAAAGAACTGGAGGATGGAATACATACCACTGCAGATAACCTCAAGAAAATCGAGTTGGGGACGGTAAACGATCCGCGACCGACTTTCGTCAGCGAGCTGCTGTCTGAAGAGAGGGTGGCTGCGTTAAAGGACGTCCTTGTGCAGCATAAAGATTGCTTCGTATGGAACTATTCCGAGATGCCAGGACTAGATCCAGAAGTTGCTGTACATAGACTAGCAATATCCCCGGGTGTCAAGCCAGTTAAACAAGCGCCGAGAAGAATGCAGCTCGAGCTCGAGATGAGCATCAACGCTGAAGTCAAAAAGCTGATAGACTCTGGTTTTATCCAGGAGGTTCAATACCCTGAATGGATTGCTAATATCGTCCCGGTGATGAAGAAAAATGGGACGGTGCGCATATGCGTGGATTTTCGGGATATTAATAAAGCCTGCCCAAAAGATGATTTTCCAGTACCAGTTACCGAACTGATGATAGACAATACGTCCACGCATGAGGTTTTCTCCTTCATGGACGGCTCATCAGGGTATAATCAAATAAAAATGCATCCTGAAGACCAGAAACACACGGCTTTTCGGACTCCTTTGGGGATATTCTGTTACAAAGTAATGCCCTTCGGTCTAAAGAACGCCGGTGCCACCTATCAGAGGGCCATGACGAAGATCTTCGATGACCTTATACATGAAATCGTCGAATGCTATATCGACGACCTCGTTGTTAAAAGCAAATCATATGAGGAACATCTGGAGCATCTGAAGACTGTATTTCGACGCCTTCGACAATACAATTTGAAGATGAATCCTCTTAAATGTGCATTCGGGGTTTCCTCGGGCAAATTCCTGGGATTCATCGTCCGACACCGAGGTATTGAAATAGATCCGTCTAAAATCAAGGCGATCATGGAAATGCCTCCGCCGAGAACTCTTAAACAGTTGCGATCTCTCCAAGGAAAGCTCGCATACATTCGGCGGTTTATCGCTAATCTTTCTGGAAAGTGTCGTCCTTACAGTCACCTGATGAAGAAGGGAACCCCATTCATTTGGGATCACAAATGCCAAGGCGCACTGGATGAGATCAAGCAGTATTTGCAAAACCCTCCAGTGTTGGCTGCTCCAGTTAAGGGAAAGCCTCTCATTCTTTCCACGGCCGCCCTTGAAGGTTCTTTAGGCGCATTATGGGCACAAGAGAATGACCAGGGGAAAGAAAGAGCACTTTACTACTTAAGTCGAGTGCTGCTGGGGGCAGAAAGCAATTACTCCCCCATTGAAAAACACTGCCCGGCGTTGATCTTCGCAATAACAAAGCTTAGACATTACGCATTAGCGCATGAAGTCCACTCATTTCAAAGGTGGACCCTCTCAAATATCTAATGTCAAAGGCCATATTGACGGGACGACTCGCTAAATGGGCCCTGCTCTTAATGGAGTTCTCGATAACGTATCAACCTCTCAAAGCAGTGAAAGGCCAGGCCATCGCCGACTTCCTCGCTGAACATCCCATACCCGCCGATTCTCCTCTAAATTGCGATCTTCCAGACGAACATGCGTTTGATGCAATCGACGGTGGCGATACCCGATGGGAACTCTATTTTGATGGTGCATCTTCTATGAAGAAGCGCAAACAAAACACCCCTATAATCAAATCGGGGGTAGGCCTCATCTTTGTAACTCCACAAGGAGGGATAATGCGCTTCGCATTCTCCTTAACAGAGCCGAGAACGAATAATGAAGCTGAATATGAAGCTTTGATAGCAGGTCTCGAGATCGCCATTGACATGGGAATTGAAAGCCTCCTCATATATGGGGACTCCCAGCTAGTCGTCAGTCAAATGAACGGCGATTACCAAACATGCAAACCGGAATTGGTAAAATACGGTGAAAAGGTGCAACAACTGCTAACCCAGATTCCCTCATATACTTTGGAGAGCATACCGCACGCGGAAAACAGCAAAACGGACGCGTTGGCCAAACTTGCTAAAGAAATGGCTGACGAGAACCTCGATGACGTTAAAATCATAGTACAAAGTCGTCGGGTGCTCGCCCCCGCGGAAATACCTTCGGAATCACCCGAAGAGAAAGGAGTGACTGAACAAGCGACCTTGCAAATAAAAGACCATGAGAAGGTTGAGGATTGGAGGGAAATCTTCATAGATTACTTCAAGTCCCACCGAATGCCTGAAGAAGCGTCCAAAAGACATCAGCTCGCGAAACGAGCCCTGTCTTTCGCCTTCGTCAACGATACTCTGTACAAGAGGTCATTTGATTCTTTGTGGCTGAGATGCTTAGGACCTGACGAAGTGAAAAGAGTCGTCCAGGAAGTTCACGACGGACTCTGCGGTTCTCATCAAGCAGGCCCTAAGATGAAGTTGAAGATAAAACGGATGGGCTACTACTGGCCTACGATGATTCACGATTGCATCGAATATGCGAAGCAATGCCACTCATGCCAAATTCATGGGGACTTCATCCACCAGCACCCAAATCCGTTGCATCCAACGGTGGCTAGCTAGCCATTCGAAATGTGGGGAACTGACATAGTCGTCCCCATCGAACCAGCATCGTCTAGAGGACATCGTTTCATCCTGGCGACGACTGACTACTTCTCCAAATGGGCAGAAGCAGTACCGTTAAGAGAGGTGAAGACGGAAAATATCCTCCACTTCTTCAAGACGCATGTCATATATCGGTTTGGAACTCCGCGATGGATCATCTCCGATAACGGGCCATCTTACAGAAGCCACAAGATCAGTCGCTTCGCGCAACAGCATAATATAGACTGGAGATATTCCTTGGTTTATAACCCGCGAGCCAATGGACTAGCTGAAGCCTTCAACAAGACATTGACAAAAATCATAAAGAAAACGGTGTCCCACAATAAGAAAGATTGGCACGAAAGACTGCAAGAAGCTCTCTGGGCATATCGAACTACATTCAAGACGGCCACGAACACAACGTCATACGCGTTGGTGTTCGGTACGGAAGCAGTACTCCCCCTCGAGATAGAATTACCCTCTCTGCGAGTGGCAGTTCACTACGAGCTGACGGATGAAGAAAATGCTCACCTACGGTTTGAAGAGCTGGATGCTCTTGATGAAACCCGGCTACTAGCACAACAAAATCTGGAAGCTTATAAAGCAAAGATGACGCGCTCATATGAAAGATTAACCCGACCAAGGACATTCCGCCAAGGCGAACTCGTGCTAGTGGTCAAAAGGCCTATGATCCCTAATCGCGCCAAGCGGGGAAAATTCGAGCCAAACTATGAAGGCCCTTACATCATAGATAAGGTCTACCAGGGTGGGGCCTACCTACTTATGGATATGCATGGCGAAAGGCCTTTCAGACCAATAAACGGTCGCTTCCTAAAGAAATACTATGCTTAATGAGCCACAGCCTAGGTCAATGATAGATGACGACGACTATGTCCGCTCGCTATCTTCCTAAGCTCAAGCTTTATAAGCAGTAGCCAGCTTCTCAATAGCGGACCGAAATGTCCTTAAACTAACAGCGGACCGAAATGTCCTAAAACTAATAGCAGACCGAAACGTCTTTAAACTACTATCGCGGCATCTTTAGGCTAGCGAGATTAAAAAAATATATATATATAAAAATAAAATAAAAGAAAGAACGGTATGTCCATAAGCAAAAAAAGGGGGCACGGATGAAAACCCGAAAGGGCGCCGTGAGTAAAAACAGCAGGACTACCGGCGAGTGTTCGTGAAAACCCGAAAGGGCGCGACCTCGTAAAAAAAAAGAAGAAGAAAATAAAAAAGAAGAAAATAAAAAAAACGGTATGTCCATAAGCAAAAAGGGCACGGATGAAAACCCGAAAGGGCTCCGTGAGTAAAAACAGCACGACTACCGGCGAGTGTTCGTGAAAACCCGAAAGGGCGTGACCTCGTAAAAAAAAAGAAGAAGAAGAAAATAAAAAGAATAAAATAAATGGTATGTCCATAAGCAAAACGAGCACGGATGAAAACCCGAGAGGGCTCCGTGAGTAAAAACAGCAGGACTACCGGCGAGTGTTTGTGAAAACCCGAAAGGGCGCAACCTCATTAAGAAACACTTATAGGGTCCTCTCGACCCTATAAGGAGAAACCACCCGCGTGAGATCCTTACGACTCGCAAGGGAACAACACACTTAGGAATCCCCACGATTCCTAAGGAGAAAATACACTTGCGAGATCCTCACGACTCGTGAGGAGAACGCTCTTATGGGACCCTCACGGCTCGTAAGATTTGAAAGTCTTAAGTTACAGAGGCCTAAATCTGTGCTTAAGCAACCCCCACAACTTCCGATATTGCCCTACAAGTGGCTCAATACTGACCCTTGTATACAATCCACGGGCGCGAATAAACATTTCCCTAACCAAGTCCCATCCATGACTGGGGATATGTTCGCATGGTAGACCCTTATAAATCCTCTCGATTTATGAGGAGAAAACCCTCCTATAGGATCCTTATGACTTACAGAGGAAACGAACACTTAGGAATCCTCACGAGTCCTAAGAAGAAAATACACCTACGAGATCCTCACGACTTGTAGGGAGAAATACCTCCGTGAGACCCTTACGGCTCATGAAGTTAAAAGCCTTAGCCAACAGGACCCTAACCCTGGTTGCTAAGCCACCTTTGTTCAACATTGACAGAGGCAAATGATGATTCGCTCCTGGCAATATCCCAGTTGTAGTGGTGCTGATACCGAAACCGACGTCTAATTTCAGGTTTACGGCGAAAAGCCAATAGGCCGCACATGCATACGAAATAGCCGAAATGATAGGGCAACTTGCAATAAAAAGAAGTAAGTAAAAATGTATGCATGCAAAATAGCTGAAATGATTGGGCAACTCGCAATAAAAAGCAGCGAGTAAAAATGAAATAAATAGCCGAAATGATTGGGCACCGCGAAAAATAGCCGAAATGATTGGGCAATCGCGACCTTCGCGATATAAAATCTGAAATGATAGAGCATCGCGGAGATAAAACAAAAAAATGATGATAAAACTTTGGCCCTACAGTTAAGATCACATCGATCCCTGTATGCAATCCAAGGACGTAAACAAAGAGGGAACCATACTTTCCCAACAGGCTCCGCTAGAAGACGAAGCCAAATCTCGACGGTTCAGTTCAACTCCGAGGAAACTAGTGTCTTCAGCAAATTCCTCGACTCACGGATACAAACACTCCTTGATGGGAGCCTCCTGATCCGCGTCGACCTGCAGAGCCACCAGGGCCCCCGTGGGAATCATCGACTCGTTTCAAACCCCAAGGAAACAAATAATCCTTGGCGCTTGGGAAACAAATAATCCCTAGCAAATTCCTCGACTCACGGATACAAACACTCCTTGATGAGAGCCTCCTGATCCGCGTCGACCCGCAGAGCCACCAGTGCCCCCGTGGGAATCCTCGACTCGTTTCAAACCCCAAGGAAACAAATAATCCTTGGCGCTTGGGAAACAAATAATCCCTAGCAAATTCCTCGACTCACGGATACAAACACTCCTTGATGAGAGCCTCCTGATCCGCGTCGACCTGCAGAGCCACCAGTGCCCCCGTGGGAATCCTCGACTCATTTCAAACCCCAAGGAAACAAATAATCCTTGGCGCTTGGGAAACAAATAATCCCTAGCAAACTCCTCGACTCACGGATACAAACACTCCTTGACGAGAGCCACCTGATCCGCGTCGACCCGCAGAGCCACCAGTGCCCCCGTGGGAATCCTCGACTCGTTTCAAACCCCAAGGAAACAAATAATCCTTGGCGCTTGGGAAACAAATAATCCCTAGCAAACTCCTCGACTCACGGATACAAACACTCCTTGACGAGAGCCTCCTGATCCGCGTCGACCCACAGAGCCACCAGTGCCCCCGTGGGAATCCTCGACTCGTTTCAAACCCCAAGGAAACAAATAATCCTTGGCGCACTTGGGAAACAAATAATCCCTAGCAAACTCCTCGACTCACGGATACAAACACTCCTTGACGAGAGCCTCCTGATCCGCGTCGACCCGCCGAGCCACCAGTGCCCCCGTGGGAATCCTCGACTCGTTTCAAACCCCAAGGAAACAAATAATCCTTGACGCTTGGGAAACAAATAATCCTTAGCAAACTCCTCGACTCACGGATACAAATACTCCTTGACGAGAGCCTCCTGATCCGCGTCGACCCGCCAAGCCACCAGTGCCTTCGTGGAAATCCTCGACTCGTTTCAAACCCCAAGGAAACAAATAATCCTTGGCGCTCGGGAAACAAATAATCCCTAGCGAACTCCTCGACTCACGGATACAAACACTCCGTGACGAGAGCCTCTTGACTCATGTCAACTCGCAGAGCCACCGCCCTCTCCGCGAGAAAATTCCCGATTTGTCTCAATTTGTAAGAAGAAGTCTCAGGCAGCAAGGATTGAAAAGCTTGCTTCTTGAGCAATGGGGCCCTGCAAGTCAATCCAAAATGGTCTCTTGCATACTATTCACGGGTCTCACTCTCCGAAGTCGAATTTCGACGAGGAGGGAAACAACCGCTTACGAATCCTCTCGACTCGTAAGAGGGAAAAATTCTCTTGTAGGATCCTTACGGCTTGTAAGAGAAAACCACACTTAAGAATCCTCACGATTCCTAAGGAGAAAAACCCACCTACGAGATCCTCTCGATCCATAGGGAGAAAAGCCTCTATGAGACCCTCACGGCTCATAGAGTTGAAAAGTCCTAGGCGGCAGATCTGAACCTGCGGTCTAAGCCATCGTTATCTCTGGGAGAAATGAAGTTATCTGCCGATAAGGCGCATTAAAGATATCATGCTGAAAAGAATGAAAAAGGCGAAGAAATGACACAGGACATTACAGAAATGTGTATCTTTTATTCATAAATATTGATCGGGTACAGGATACATTGTACTAAAGAATAAAAAAATATACATATATTTTACAAGTACAAATGATACAAGGAGAATTACTGAGAAGGAAGCGTCTTGCATAGATTTAGCAATTGCTCGCATACTTCCTTCCACGCCTTCTCTTGATCGGCTACCACCGCCAGCTCCGCCTCCACTTGGGCTCGTTGCTGCAAGACAGACGCAAGCTGCTCCCTGACGACTTGATAAGCAGCTTCCCGACCTGGGGTATTGCGCTTAGCTACGTCAAGCTTCCGCTTTAAGTTTAGCCCATGGGAGATGCGCTCCAAGAGACCCTCAAAGATAGTCTTCACTTGGGCAGCATTTGCTTCAACCTCAGCGCGCAGATGGGCCGTTTCGTTCGAGGTCTTTCGGCATTCCCTTAGTTTTAAAGCTGCTTCTTGCTCCAAATGGCGGAAGTGAGAAGTGCTTTGCTCGAGCCAAGCTGTTCGTTGGGTGCTTAGGGCTAAAACTTCGGGAGAGGGACGCATCGACTCCAGCCGATGTAGATAGGCCTCGATTTCCCTGCAGTGATTAACCCAAGATTCGACGACGCCTTCATTATGAAAATTTACGAGCGCCGCCAACATCGGGTTAACCTCCACAGCGAAATCTACGGCAGAAGGGAGAGCGTCCATGTTAAGCTCTTCGATGTACCCGCTCAGCATGCCCAAATTCATCACAGCACCCTTTGAAGATGGACGTTTCAAGAAAGGGCCTGCCGGTGAAAGGACGCGAGACTCAAGAGGGACCGGAGCCGGAACAATAGCTGCAAAACAAAACATGGTCAAACAATGATTCAATAGATGTTGAAGGGTTACCAAAAAGGAAATTTACTATACCAGCTGCAACGGACGGCAAAGCCGGAAGGGCCGGTGGCGTGGCAGGTCTTGCATCCCCTCCTTCGATTTGTGGCACTGCAATAAGGAAAAGGAAAAGTCAGAAATCATCCCATTGCTAAAACGGGGGTAAATAAAGACATTGTAGTGAACGTATACTCACCGGCGCCACTAGAGGGAGAAGCGAGTTCGGATGGGAAGGAGAAGTGTGGGAGCAACACTTGATATAAATGATCAAAGAGCACTCCTGAAAAGGCACAATGGTATAACGTTAGTACAAAAGCTACATTTTTATAAAAAAAAGATTAACGCATGAGTCGTAAATCCATACCTTCCAACATCTGCGATGGTACAAGGGAAGGCGGGGAGGTGACCACCGCCAAAGCAGTAGTTGACGGTGCTCCCTCGAGCAATGGAGCGTCGGCACTGGCCGCACCTGCGAAGACAAACTTGTTGGAAGAGATCGCGAGATATATAAAAAAAAGAAGAACGCTGGTAACTCAAAATTTACCCGACGAGCTGCCAGCCGAAACTGAAGCAATCCCCTCCTCCATTGACATGAGACCACCGCCCGTAGCCTCATCACCCGACTCGATGGGAACCGTTGTTATGCTCGCAAGCCCTGGAGACGGCAAGGAACCATACGCGGGGAGGGCTATGATTGGAGTAATGCCAGATTCCTGGGAAAGAGCGGTTAGCTCCTCCTCAGGAATCGTGGCCGCCTCACCCGATACTCCCTCGGTTTCTGCGGTCGCGGTTATCTCGTCCATCGGCACCACAAGGTCTCCAGCCTCAAGCGCCTCGCCCTCTACTGCCTTCGGCTCAGTTAAGACAATCATCTCATCTGCCGCCACTTCAGGTGCGGCATCAATGACCCTCTCGGCGGCGGATCCCTCAACCTCTGTTTCAGGCCCCGTGGCCCCGACGACGTTGCTCACTGTCGGCTCGGGTTCGACAAGTACCGCTTCCTCCGCTCCCCTGGGTTCGACGGTCTCCGCCTCCCCCTCGGTCGGACTTGGCCCTGCAAGATGGAATGCATATGAGCCAATGGCTTTATAATTCCTACGACAAGGTTCTGAAAGAAATGCTACCTGAAGAGGATTTATCGTTTGCACTCCGGGCCGCGCGCGCCACTTGCCTATGAGCAGTAGACAGGGCGGCAGGGGCCTCTTCAGAAGGAGTGTCGGCACGAGGAATAGTGCTAGGGCCAAAGCGGCTCTGCGCGCCTTTGCTTCGCGTCTCAACCGCTTTCTCTCCCCCTGGGCCGTTGAGACGGACCTCACCAGAGCCTCTCTCATTGAGGCGTCCTCGTCCGTAAATAGGGATGCCTCCAAATTTTTCAAGGCATCCCTCGTCGTTTTGTCAAGTCGGGGCTCTTGCAGCAGCCCCGACGAGACCGGGACTTCAGTAACGGGCTCGGGAAGGATCCCCGCATCAACTGATATAGTCCCTGCAAAAAAAACAAAGGAAGAAGGTTAGGTTGACCATCAGAAGAGATAACAAACTTTCCTTATAAAAGAGAAAAGGGGTGGAGCATACCAACGCCTGCTAGAGCACGCTTCTCCTCCTCCTCTTGGAAGGTTTTCAAGGAGGCGGCAATAACCTCTTCAGTAGAGACACCTGTTGAAAATGGAGCAAATATTAGTTAAAGATAATAATAAAAAGTGCAATAAAATGACAAATAAAGCGGCTGATGATTACCTGACTCAGCGAGTTTGCTTAACATCGTTTCGAGCCTCGCCGATCGCTCCGAAGCTGCAATGGCGGCAGCCAAATTGGTGTCCGCAGGGTCTACCAAGAAGCCCTCGTTGCTCCCATATTCACATATGCCTTCGGTGGGAGGAGCCGCAGGCTTTAAGCTGAGGATCGCATCGAGGGAAAGGGTGGACTTCTTCTTCTTCTCCTGTCCGCCAGCTTTAGATCCACCCGGAGTAAATTTGCGCTTGGCAGTCACTTTAGGGCGGCGGGTCCCGATATCTGCTCCTGCGCCGGATCCTGGCGATACCACATTAACTGTCTTTGTGGGAGCACGGGGCGCCGGTGGTGCATCCACCGTAGTAGGCAGTGGCAATCCACGCGGGGGGCCCAACACGCGTGGTCGACCAACTCCGGCATCTTTTATCGGAGGGATGACCTGGATCCTTGGCTGCAAGGGAGCCTTGCGATCACCGCCAGGAGGCGCACCCCTACGGTCAACCAGCATACGCTTCTCCGTTAAGATGATTGGGCCCATAGCATGCGCATACCAGGCTACATATGGATAGAGTATCTTAGGGGCACAGTTAGGTTCACTGATAAAGAAATAGGAACCTGTGTTAAGCCGTATAAAATGATGCATCGCATTCCTTATCCCCTCTTGGTTGGCCACGGGTGTTTCTAGAAAAGCTTCCATCGGGATCCCTTGGTTGTAACTCGATTGCCAAATCGGTGTGGGTTATACCTCATAAATAGGGCTGTCTCATTTTGCCTAAACACTAAATAGCCCGGCCGAATAGAGTAGAGGTGGAGGATTTCCCGAGCTTTCAGTACAGATGCCCCGCCCTTAAAATCATCACATAGCGGCACCACTGACTTAGTGGTCTCTGAGCCTATGGTAATGACCTTATCCACAAAAGAAATCTTCGCTCCGACCAGATGTGGACGCAGGAGAAGTCCCCTAGAATCCCGCGGGGATGCAACCACAATTGAAGCCCCGACTAACCGCATGACTCTCGGAAGTCTGCATTTCTCGAAGAATGTAGGAGTCTTATGGGCACCAAACACCCCTTGCACGTGCATCTCCATCCAAGAAGTGAAATAGTGCATCGGGAAGTTGGCAGGCTGTACCCCAGGCTCACTAGCGTCCGCCGCTACGCTAAGTCCATTGTAAAGGTAAGCCAGTCCGGCGATCCCTACCGATAACTGCAAACCGGCCACCATTCGATGCGCCGGGTAAAAGACGGAGGGCCGCATGAGGCGTGGGTGCATGGGGAGTGCGAAGCTGCATAACCATAAACCCAAGAACCCTATGAAAAAAGTCTCCTCGTCCATGCCAGGAACAGCGATCTCTGAGAAAGGGACGCTGGCAGTGCCGAGGAGATAAAAATTCCGCTGGTCATTTTCCGATGTAGGTCGGCGGTCCAAGCCGAAACCAAAAGGGTCAACAAGCTGAGCGAACTTCTCACTTTGCTCTGATAGGAACTCCGGGCGAATAAAGCGAGCAATGAAATCCGCGAAACTGACGACCCGGTCGCCCGATTCCAAATGGAGTTCCTCATAGATCTCCAACACCTTCACCAAGCCCGGATGCTGATGCTGAATGGCGTTCTCCGAAGTTAAGTCAAACACCAGCTGCTTAGTGGCAAAGACGTACTCGTCAGGAGGAAGCAGCTCCTCGTAGTGCTCCCCCCTCATTGGTAGACCTGAAATCTCAGCAAATTCCTCCAAAGAGATGGAGACTTCCCTATCCGCTATCAGGAAGGTGTGGGTGGGGATGTTCCATTGTTCAATAAAGGCCTTCATCCACCACGTTGGAGGAGAAGGATACTCGAAAAGCGAAACGTAGACGGCCGAGTATAAACCAATCGTCGTCAGGTGAGCCCTTTTTGCCGCTAAGATGTAGCGGGCCCATTGCAAATATCCGGCAAGCGGTCGCGGGATCAGTCCAATATTATAAGCCTGTCCCCAAGGGCGTGCTTCACCCTGACAGATTCGCCTCCCCAAGATGTATATCACCGGCGGCGGCTGCACTGGGATGGCACCGATGGCAGGCTGGAGAAGGTCGTCAGAATTCCAATTTTTAACCTCCACGGCATACTTCACCGGGGGCTCGTCCGCATAAGGGATCGTAACTATGGGCTCAGAGGGCGAGGCGGAGCTGAAGCTGCGACGGCCTTGGATGATTTGGCTGTACCACCTTCCCCACAGGTGGAGTTTCTTACACTCGGGGTCATGATCTTTAATCAAGGCGAACGCCACCCGGTCCACTGGCGAATGGGGGAACCCTCCCTCCGAGCGAACAAAAGGGAAAGACAAATCTTCAGACATGTTTCCTGTAGCAAAAACAAAAAAAATAAAATAATAATAACCGTTAGTGTTTCAATGCTTCACATTTTAAAAAATTACATCACATTGCAATGCAGTGGGTAGGGGGACTAAAGGGGGACCCACAAAATCTGGATGACGGCGCATCATTTGATAAGTCAGTCCCATCATTGGATGAGACTGTCAGTTAATGAAAAAGACCCCCAAGAGAATATCCTCATTGGAGAAGAAATCCCTAGAGACAAGGAGAAAATCTTCTATTTTAGAGCAAAGCTCTGTCACAGAGTGACATTTGTCAAACTTTAGTCTCAAGGGAATAAAACTTCCTAAAAAAAGAGCCTAGCTCTGTAATAGTAATGAAAACTATAACTCCTAAGGATTAAAAAGTTTTGGGGTCTTAAAGATCCATGAAAACTTTTAGGAGTTCTCCATTTTTTATATATAAGAAAAAAGGGAAGATCTATATTTGATCTATGAGCAAGGCTCTGTTCATGGGTTAAAACCCAGGAACAAGATCTCTGTCAATTTTTAAGAGCAAGGCTCTGTTGATGAAACCCCAAAGGGGTTCTCTTTAGATCAAAGATCTATAAGAGCAAGGCTCTGTTGAGGAAACCCCAAAAGGGTTTTAGATCAAAGATCTATGAGAGCAGAGCTCTATTAATCAGCTTTAATTTAATTTAATTTAATTTTATTAAATACCTAAGATGGTTATGAACTCTGGAGTTCTTGGAAAAAAAATCAAGAGCAAGGCTCTGAAAATTCTTAAGCCAGAGCAAGGCTCTAAGTCAAAATTCTTGAAGTAGTAAAAAAATTTCTAAAGACCAAGGGTCCTATTTATAGGCGCCTGCGTCCCTTCAACTGACCCCCTTGATCCAACGACTAGGATCTTGCCACCGCTGCACTCATGTGCGCGCCACGTGAGCGCAACGGTGGGGGGCATTTGTTTCCCCAATCAGAGCAAGGCTCTGTTTGAATTTTGAAAATTCAAATTTTTGAAGCAACGCTTCAGATCCCGTGCGCTGCGAGCAACGCGCCACGTGTCAGAAGTTGACACGCCAGCACAACGCCCAAGGCAGTGCGTCCAATCAGAGCAAGACTCTTTAAAAAACAAAAGCAACGCTCAGTTGCGCAAGCGCTGCGCTGCGTGACGCGTGTCTGCGCAGTTGCGCAAACACAACTGCGCAAGCGCACCGCTGCGCGACACGTGTCTGCGCAGTTGCGCAAGCACGACTGCGCGCGCAAGCGCTGCGCTGCGCGACACGTGTCTGCGCAGTTGCGCAAGCGCTGTTGCGCAAGCGCACCGCTGTGCGACACGTGTCTGCGCAGTTGCGCAAGCGCTTCACTGCGCGACACGTGTCTCTCACTGGGGGTGTTGCGCAAAATAGAATAAATCTTATTAAAATAAGAAGATTTTCTTGTATAAGGCAAGGGCCTTTGGATCAAAAATCCAACAGTGGGGAAAATTCCCCAAATCACTCAGAAAAAGATTTATGTAACAAATTTAACTAATTTATGAGCACTATAAAAAGGACCCCAACCCTCATTTCAAGAGGATAGACATCTGGCTAAAAAAAAGGAGAAGAGAACTCTTGAGAACTCCTGGAGAATACAAAAAAAAGGTAAAAACCTTTAAAATAAGAGAAAATTCTCTTAGGAATAGATCATTGATCTAAGAACAAGATCAGTGATCTTCAATAAATAAATAAATCAAAATAATAAAAATAGTGCATTATACTTGCTATGAACCTTTGGTTCTCTGAGACAAGAAAAAAACTTGTTTTTCTTTGATCTAAATTTAGACCAAGAGATTAAAAAGTGCTTAGCATGACTTGAAGGGCCAGGCCTAAATCAAAAAGACCTAGCAGGCCTAAAAAGGGCAGAGCCCAAATGAAATTGGTGCTCTGCAAAGGGCAGAGCCCAAAACAAATTGATGCTCTGCATCCTTTCTGGGCAAAGCCCAAATAAAAATAAAAATAAATGCAAAAGCAAATAAAATGTTGGACATTTTCAACTGGGCTTAGCCCAATCGTGGCCATAAGTCCTTAAATTAAATTGACCGAGCAAAATGGCTCTCCTAAATAAATCTACATCCGGTTCGAGAGTACATCTCCGAACTCCTTTGACATCCATCGTTGTAATTCCTCAACGACGTCAAAGAGGTGACGGGTCCCAACGACCACACACCCATATGGACTGCGGGGTCTTTAAACTCGTGGACCGAAACGTCCCTAAACTAATATTGGACCGAAACGTCCTTAAACTAATAATGGACCACCACGTCCCTAAACTGGCGATGGACCGAAACGTCGTTAAACTAATATCGGACCGAAACGTCCCTAAACTAATATTGGACCACCACGTCCTTAAACTGGCGATGGACCATCATGTCCTTAAACTGAACATGGACCACCACGTCCCTAAACTGGAACAATAGAGCCTTCAAATGCTCTTTTGCCGGATCTAAACGGTCCCGTTTGAGTTGATCTTAGCCCCAAATATGGCTAACGTATCCTTAAACATTCAAATGGAATGCAAAACCCTAAATCAACTTCGGTTTGAGGGTACATCTCTGAACTCCTCTGACACCTATCGTTGTAATCCTTCAACGACGTCAGAGAGGTGACAAGTCCCGACGACCATATACTAAACGAATCATGTTTAAATTGATCTTAGCCGCAACGCGACTAACGCATCCTTAAACTAAAACATCAAACCCAAATCTAAGTAAATACGGATTTGGACTAATCCACGTCCTACGGGCGACGGCATTACTCAGTCTCCGTATACAATCCACGGGCAACCACAAACAAAACAAACACACACACGACACGAAGTGAAATTCTGGAGAAGGAGAAAGTTGTTACCGCGATGCGGTAGCGTAATTAACTGCAGGGGCTTGCGCCTGCAGGGAAGAGCGTCGCCACAATCAAAAACCCCTCAAGCGAGGAGGAATCTGATGAAGTCTGCTACATCGGCCGCATCCGTCTAAACCTCCGATACACGGTGCCATAAATCAACTTGGCGTCTTCGGAGAGGTGGACGGATAAAACCATATAGCATCTGCCCCGAATCTCAGGCAAGACAGCCCATGTCTCGGCCGTCTTTCGGAGGGGAACAATGGTCATCGAAGAAATATTTTCTTCTTCAAAGACTATCTTATGAGCTCTTTGTTGCTTTAGACTCACCGTCATTTTCAATCTCTATTGCTTGAAATTGTTTCTTCTTTCAAACTTATTGATTTTATAATGCGTAAAAGCCATTTTCCCAATAATTCGAATCATTGTAACAAAAGCTCTGATACCATTTGTTGTGATAAAAATAGGCACCAAAGCACGCAGCGGATGATCAATAAGAATGAATTAGAACTAATGAAAAAGATCAAACACAGCAACTACGCAAAAGTAATAAATAATAAAGGAAAAAACACAACAAGCAAAGGACACAAGATATTATCCAGGTTCGATACGCACTTGCATCTAATTCTGCAAACCGACGATGAATTATTTCCACTATTCAACTAAGAATTACAAAAGATAATTTCTGCTCTCTCGATCTCACATAAATACAAAAAACAATCTCTATACAAATCTTTCTCTATATATCCAATTTTGTGGCCGCAGACTTCAACAATTAAAGGCCGTCAGCTTTTTGAATCGGCTCACATCTGTAGATTCCTTTAATTGCCACATATTTCTAAATCCAGTCTCTGTGGATTTTGATACCAACTTTGTCACGACCCATAAGTGGTACGTGACCGGCACTTAGATCACGTAACGTCTAAAAATATCGATGCGATCCAAGTAAGCCAAAAACCCGGAATCTAAACATTTTCATGAAAATAGTGGAGGTGGAGTTTAAAAAGAGCTATTAAATGGACTCAAGTTTCATTCTTAAAGTTGTAAATAAGTTTGTTTGAAAAACATCTATGACGTTTGAAAATCGGGCAACACCTCTTTTGTAAATTTTGAATAAACCTAATACAAACATAATATATATAAAGCATCCCAACGGGAGCTAGCTTTCACGCCCAAACGGCGGAGCAACCACGCAAATAATATACGACACCTAAGACGAATAAAATAAAGTGAAACATGAACAGAAACAATATAAGTCAACTCCAAACGAGTGTGGCGCCCACCAACACATAACCTCTAAGTCCACAAATATACAAGTTTTGGTCGATAGAGTTTTTAACTAGATACAAAAGAATATATACATATACAATGTGTGGTTACGATACGACATGTAACCCACCTACTAAACCAATCACCGTAGAAAGAAGTGTACCGGCAAGCCTCTACTAATCCGAACGGTAAATCCTGTAAGAAACTGGGACACAACGGAGATGCGTTGTCAACTCAGTGAATAAAAGTATATCGCAAGGTAGAAATCGAAATGCATAACGATCTACCTAAGTCATAAAATATAGTACTATCATATCCTATACTAATATATGTATAGTGCACAAGTACTATGAACGCATCGATAACGATCGCGTAAACCTGAAAATATATCATCTCATATGTATATAACATACATCCATGTATAAGCCTATAAATCAGCCGAAAGATATATGTAAAACCCCTTTTAAAATAGTCGCATGATACGTATGTCACGGCATAAGAAACAGACGTGGTAGTATGAAGTATTATATGCGTTTTATTTGAAGTATACGTCTCGCTTTTTAGAAATGAGTTTTAAGAAGATTTCTGTTTAAAAGATCCTTGTGTCGTCTCAGACACGTTAAAATAGTGAGACTATAGCTCATTTGGAAACCTCTTATGTGTATCAATATGTGAAAATAGTATTTAGGTATTTTCCTCTGGATCAGTCATGTTCGACTACTATATAGCATAAACTATATCAGCGCATCTCGAAAGATCGCGCAAACATCAATATATGAGTGTCCAGTATTGACACACTAAATCTCATGAGTGTCCATCATCGACACTCAACTCATCATCTATCGAGTGTCTATCACCGACACTCAAAATCATCATAAATCTCGTGTCTATCACCGACACGTAACTCCAAATATCGTAGGCACCGTCTCGTCAGACCAGTCCTCTCTCGATATCAATAGCTCCGGTTGATATCCCTGGATATCCGCCGTGTTCTAATCTATCTCCGGTATCGAGTGTCCTCGCTAGACTCCCCGTCTCAAATGCAGCTTTCCTGTCCCTCGGTCTCGACCGAGTCCACCATTTATCCGACTGAATACTCACTCACTCCGGATAACATAGCATGTCCGCAACCATATAGCTCCACCATTCGGTTCGGAATAAAATCAAGTCAGAAAATATCAAGATCATGGTGGACGTCAACTCATCGTATCCAGATAAAATATCAAGTGAAGAAGAACAATAATTGCATAATTCATTCTGATGATATAATACACACACACACATGAATTCATACATGATATTATTTTTGTAAACTCATATATCCATATTTAAATTATAAATTAATATTTATAATTTTCCAAAATATTACAATATCCCCCCTAAAGAAATTCGGTCCCCAAATTCAAGATCAATCACCATAATTTCCTAGTCATTCAAATACCAAAAGAAAAATTTATGCTTTCTTCATCAAAATTGTTCATATCATCAAGTTAAATCCACTACAACCTTTAAGAGCCTCAACCTTACATTTCATGAACTGGATATTTCTTGTGCACATTCTCTAGTGGTAAATATTCTCTTTCTTGCAGTTTCTATTTCTTAAATATCAGTTTTCCGAGCTCAAATATCGACGCAGGCCTTTGTTTTTTTAAACTGTGGATGCATTTAAAACCTTAAGGAATTAATATATATAGGCTAGAGGTATCCAATTAAATTGAGATAAGTATATATTTAATTAGAGATTAGTTTAAATAAAGATAATTTTGTGAATTTAATTAATTATGTTAATTAAATTTTCTCCAAATATATTCCTACTCAAAACCTCATAACTGTCTTTTACACACGTCTAGCCGCGCATATCGCGTTCCGTATGTGATGCACTTGCACGCACTATACACGTGACTCCGAGTCTTGGGCTCATGATCTCAGCCTCCGAATTTGCACTCAATTTCAACATATACAACTCCACCACACCGACATGGCTATTGAGTAAGCAGTTTTGCTTCCAGTAAAAAAGGACTTCTTTTGCCATACGTTCAACCTTCCAACCATCTTCGAAGTTTCAGAATATCATTCGGCGATAAACGAATTGACTGGGCATCGAAAGAACAGATGGGATGTCGATTCAAAACTGTGTGTAGTACAAAACACACAATTCGTATCATCCAACCTCATGTAACCATTCTACTGTTGGTATAATTACGTTCATATTTTGAATTTTGAATCGCGAAGAATCTATATATATGTGTACGGGATGTAGGTAGTGAGGTATTAGGTGGAGATGGATGTTGTAAATACTGATCAGCCAACAAGAACCAGATATTCCGACACCATGCTTAACATGCCTATAGTTCGCATCATCGTACTTCTACGTATTGTTTTTTAAGAGAAAAGCGAAACCGCGTGATACGTACCGATGGAACCCCAAAGAACTAAACCCCCAGAACAGCAAATTGATGGAGAAGTAAAGAACAAAAGAGTTAATAACATAATACCAATCATTAATCGGTGACAAAAAGATAATAGAAACAGCACATTGAGGCCAAGACTCGAGATTCCTGAAATGGTAGAATTGTTGCTACTGATCAAAGTCAATAGCCAGCAAATTAAGCAAAGGCAAAGGCTGAGCAGTTGAGAGTTGGAAGCGTAGTTTCAAGGCCGGCAGGTGAAAGCCTGCTTTGATTCTAATTAATCAAATGGTGGGATTTGGTGCATGCAGCACATTTTGTGTACATACCCTCATTATATTTTCTTATAATAACACAAGAAGAATCCAACTGCTCCTACTCATCAACTAAACTAATGATAACGAATCCGAGTTAGGAAAAATTATTAGAACCTGCCCTCATCTACTTAACGAACTCTCCTTCATTATAGTCAAATCCTCTCCCTTTAAAAGGAGCTTCAATTTGTTAGTTTCCACAATATCTGAGAATTATCAAGAAAGAGATATATATGACAATGATCTCTTCTAAGCTCGTCGGTTTCTGTTTTGGCCTCCTTTTTCTAATTTTACTTAGCTATCAGGCTTCGCATTGCTCGGCTCACCCGATTCACAAGTACCACTGGCCTACGGGTGGCAAGATCAGGTTTTTTGACTTCAAGGTAACTATCGTTTGTTTGAACATATTCTTTTTATAATTTAATTTCATACTTAATTTGTCCGATTCTTGATTATATGTATATAGATACAAAGGACCAAAGTTACCAAGATTTGCAAGAGCAGAGAAATTGTAACAGTCAACGGCATGTTCCCTGGGCCAGTAGTCTATGCCCGCGAAGGCGATCGAGTCATCGTCCGTGTCACCAACGAAACTCCGCAAAATGCCACAATTCATTGGCACGGAATATTTCAGAGACTGTCCTGTTGGGCAGACGGTCCTGCGTATGTAACGCAATGCCCAATTCAATCAGGCCAAACATACACGTACGAGTTCACGATCGTCGAACAGAGGGGTACTTTCTTCTGGCACGCTCATGTTTCGTGGCTTCGTGCAACGGTGCATGGTGCGTTGATCGTGTATCCGAAGAAAGGAGTGCCTTACCCTTTTCCTCGTCCTTATGAAGAGCACAATCTTTTGTTTGGTAATTAACAGACACATGTTGCTTATATTATTAAGCTTGTTAGCTTATAATATATATCTAATTTGTGCAAACTTAATTTTTAAATTTGTTACAGAGGAGTACTTTTTCAGAGATGCTGTGAAGCTCGAGAAGGCCGTGTTGCGCAGCGGCGGAGGTCCTCCGGCTGCAGATGCTTTTATGATCAACGGCCACCCTGGGCCCCGCTACAACTGCTCTGCCACTGGTATGTATATCTTTATATTAATATTTATAAATCTATGAATATTTATATATACATTCCTGAAAATGTTTTACATATTTTCAAGAAATTGATTTTTATTCTGAAGGCCAAGGACGGCTGAAATTAAAACAAAATTAATTAAGGATATATTTATTAATATTTGAACACGTACCTTTCAACAATTTGTTTTTTCCCCCTTTTTGTTGTTGATCAGAGAAATATATTCTCACTCTCGTTTTTAACCGATTTCCTCGATATAATATATTTACATCATTTTCAATTTCATCCATCAAATACAATTTTTTTCAAAACTCTATCGTCATTGACATCAATTTGACATTCTACACAGATGTGTACAAGATCGACGTGGTCCCAGGAAAGACCTACCTCCTCCGTCTCATCAACGCAGGCCTCAACCAAGAGCTCTTCTTCTCCATCGCCAACCACAAGCTAACCATCGTCGAATCCGATGCAGAGTACACCAAACCCTTCACCCGCGACCACATCATGATCGCGCCAGGCCAAACCATCAACGTCCTCGTAAAAGCCGACCAAGCCATTGGAAAATACGAAATCGGCACCGGGCCCTATGTGACCGGCCAGAACGTAGCATTCCAAAATATTTCGGCGATTGCACATTTCCAATACTCTGGTGCAGCCCCAACTTCTCTTTCTCAGAAAGCAATACTCCCAAATTTTAACAACAACCAAGTGACACAATCTCATATGGATGGCTTAAGAAGTCTCGATGCAACTTTTCTCCCATTAGAAATAGACCACAATCTCTTCTTCACTATTGGGCTCAATGTCAACCCTTGCAACCGACGAAACCCTAATAAGACCTGCACGGCTCCTAACACTGGAATCTTCGCCGCTTCGATGAACAACATAAGCTTCATCAGGCCTAGCCTCTCACTTCTTCAAGCTTATTTCTTCGATGTTGCGGGGATCTACAAGACAAATTTCCCAAAGAAGCCACTGAGGATTTATGATTTCGTGAATGGTGCACCGAACAATATTCCGAATAATACAGCTTCAATGAATGGTACTAGGTTGGTCGAGCTTGAGTACGGGGCAACCGTTCAACTTGTGTTGCAGGATACTGCTACGGTGACGACTGAGAACCATCCCATGCATCTGCATGGATTTAGTTTCTACGTGATCGGTTTTGGTCAAGGGAACTTCAATCCAAGTAACGCTAGGTTTAATTTGGTCGATCCTCCGTATATGAATACGATCGGTGTACCCACCGGAGGATGGGCAGCGATACGATTCACCGCAAACAACCCAGGTACGTAGAAATTAATTATAATTATACATATAAAGGATTTGTTTTGAAATCCGAACGATGGTATTCTAGTCGAAATATATATATATATATATATATATATATATATATATATATATATATATATATATATATATATATATATTTTTTGTTATCATCTGATCGCCCATAACTGTAACTTGCACATATCATTATTAAATTATTAAATCTAATGTTGCATGGTGTTTTTATTGGACACAGGTGTTTGGTTCATGCATTGTCATCTCGATATACATTTGAGCTGGGGATTCTCAATGGCATTCATAGTGAAGAATGGGGTGGGGCCACTGGAGACTCTCCCTCATCCTCCTGCGGATTTGCCAAGGTGTTGATTGAATTGAAGAAGATGAAGTGGATATTGGGTTTGGGTTTAATTATGATTCAAACATTCAATCATCGTGTTTGAGGTTTGGTGAAGTATTGATTTATTTTTCTCTTTATAATTAATTGTTTGGGTTGTGGGTTTTGCATTTCATTTTGAATTCCGAAGAATTCGTATCCCTATTTTATTTCTGTGTAATCAATGTAAAGCATGCATGAAGCTAATTGTAATAATATACATTGATTTACCCTGTTTGGGTAATCTTTCCTTTTTATGTAAATCATATATTTTGGATAAATTTGAGCTTTTATGAACTTTCATTATTTCTCTCCTAACTCAATATTCAAACATGTACATGAGCATGTAATCACATATCTGTTTGGTTGCTTTTATGATCTTTCATTATTTCTCTTTATATGTTTAGTTGTAGCACCATGGCCAAGTATTCTGTTATTTTTTTTGCATTACAACCAGCATCTGTGGGAAAAATTAGGAATTTGAGCATCGTTCCAACTTTATTTTTTTAACTAGTAAATATTGTTCTAACTACAAATTGGAACAACAATTTCTTGTTAAAACTTAAACGCTTGTTTTTATTTTATATTTTCGGGTAATAATTATTGTTTTTAGGTTAGAATCTAGTTAAAACCACACGATGCTCTAACTTCGTACAATCAAATAGACTTGATTAAAAATGCTCGATATGCAAATTGTAATATTTCACTAAGCATGTTATAACTTATATATATACCGTAAGTATAGTTAATTTATATGCCAATAGGCATCATCAAACTATGTAATTAAATAATCCTAATTTGAGACATGATATACCTTTTTAGAATACGAGTCAATTAACCTCATTCTTGGACTATAGGTACGTAATGTATTTTTCAACTTCATTAGTTAAAAGAAATATTAATTATTAAGTGCATGTCAAGGGGTTCTAGCTCTAAATCATACTCCCTCTGGTTTTTTCACGGGTCTCTTTTTGGCATTTTGATTGTTTTTTCAAATTACTACTAGTTTTTTTAATTAAGAAGCATGTCATGCTTAGACAATACATTTTATTTATGGTGTTCCAAAATTTAGGGTTAAATTAGAAATATTTCATTTATGACATTTTAGATTTTAGAATAGTTACACTCTTCTTAATAAATGTGTACAAGAAAAAAAAAAAGGCTAGTAAGAATAAACAAAAGGAGTATTATGAATGAAGGTACATGCAGCACACATATATATAGGGAAAATACTATTGTGTGTCGGGTATATATGCCCGGTCATGAAAAAAAAGAAATATAATCATGCGTCTTACCAAACCGTCCAAAGGGTGCATGAATAGGTCCATCTTTCTCTCTCTCTCTCATGCCCAAGTGCATTAAACCGGGAATACCTTATAGTTTCTCCAAATATATAGCTGAATGTTCGCACTTAATTACATAAATATTTATTGAAGTCCACATCAATAAATATATATTTCCAAGGAAAATAATCCTAGCTGGCAAGATATGATAAAATGATATATGCAAACAAAAAAGAGTAATACTTTTCCTGCTGGTGCGATGGAATCCATATAGACTACATGGATTTCTATTAGATACAAGATGAATCATGTTATCCATTACCTAGGTACATGTATCTTATAACCACTACTACAATAAAAGGTTGTCCCTACGAATAAAGGTTTCCGTAAAGGCAATAAAATGATGCCCCTACGGATTCCTCTATAGGTCCACATGATTGTCCCTACGGTGCCATACGAATTAATTTAAAAATATTAAAACGTAATTCTTTATTTAGCCCTACGGATCCGCAAAAAAAGGAGCTACGGTTAAAATCGTTGGGGCATATATATGGGTTATTAATAAAAAAAATAAAGCACAGAAAAATTCTCTATCATTCCCAGAAATTCCTCGCTCTCACTCTCCCGCGCGCGCCTCTCGTCGCCACCGCCCGCACCTCGTCGCCACCGTCCTTCCGCGCGCGTCTCGTCTTCCCTGACATCACCGCCGACTTCCTCGTCGCCACCGCCCGCGACTCGTCGCTGATTGCGTCGTCGACCATCTCCGGTCTCCTCCATCGCCGGCCTAACTACAGATTAGTAAATTTCATATTTTTACTTCTAATTATGCTTTTATTTCTGATTTTGTTGATTATTGGGTTGCTACTTGGGCTAGGGTTAGGGTTCAGGGTTCGGTTAGGGTGAAGGTTAGGGTTAGGGTTCAGTTTAGGGTAGGGTTAGGGTTCGGTTCAGTTAGGGTTAGGGTTAATTAGTTGGGGTTAGGGTTAGGGTTAGGATAAGACTTGGACTAGGGTTAGGGTTAGGGTTCAGTGTATGGTTAGGGTTAGGGTTTAGGGTTAGGGTTTGGTTCGGGTTTAGAGTTAGAGGGTAGGGTTAATTTGGGTTAATTAGAGGCTAGGGTTAATTTGGGGTAATTAGTGATAATTTGAAAGAGTTAGGGTGTTGATTAGGGTTAATTTGGTTAATTTGGGTAAATTGGGTTGATTAGGGTTAATTTGGGTAAATTGGGTTAAGTTTGGGTTGATTAGGGTTAATTAGATTAATTTGGGTAAATTGGGTTAAGTTTGGGTTAATTAGGGATAATTTGTGTTAGGATATCGATTATGGTTAATTGTGGTTAATTAGGTTAATTAGGGTTATTTAGGGTTAGGGTTTAGGGTGCACTAGTTCATTCAGTAGGATACTCGATGATAACATAAACGTACAATTTTACCGTAAACGCAAGAAAATTTTACCCTAAACTAAAAACTTCGAACCCTTAATAATGAAACGTAAACGTAAAATCTATTCAAGTTAAATGTTCAAGTTAAAACCAATATATGATACTCGATGATAATATAAAATTTTTATATTCTCATCGATACTGATATATGAAAATCAAAGCGCGACTTAGTCCCCGTCTATCGGTTAACATACGTTCAATATTCGTCGTGACATATAATTATACGAATGTTGTTAAATATCGGACGGTATAATTCGGTACTAACAACCGTCGTATAGTCTATGTGACGAGAAGATTCAATCGTATGATAACCGATAGATTTTTCCAGTGTGGATAAGTTAGGAATGTATAAAGCAAACACCTGCATTCACTTGTGTTTTTATCCGTTTCGAGTTATTTCATCGGTGCTTTTCTGCTGGTTCTCCGTTTACAAAGATAGATTAGATGTTCATTTCAACGTTGTTTCACAGCTTTGAAATAATTATCTATTCTATTATAGTGTATTCGGAACACAGCAGGGAGGTGCTACCGAAATTTACTCGAAATGGTTGAAAGCACAATCGAATGTGTGTCTGCTCTATACATTCTTAATGTGATAGAAACCTTACCCCCGACAGCCGAAACACACTTACAACACGAATACACAATAAACGCACACACAGCACATACACACTAACAACCCTACACTTAATCGAAATCATAAATTGAAACACACATATATAGAATACAACTCATACATGGGTATCCTCAAATCTAACTTTGATTATCAATAATTTATTCTTTTCAACGACAAACGCACACACAAAGCATATACACGGATTTTCTCCTTTGTAAGTAACCATCACATTCTTAAATTTCTCAATATAGTCATCATAACCTACAATTTATATATCATACAGTCTAACATGGACCATGAGTACATCAGAGTTAAGGACTGGATGTATGTGGATTGGCAACAACGTATACAACCTAAGTTTATCGCAAGAGTTGCTGCTTTTATTGAATTTGCACGCGCACATGATAAGATCATGTTAGAGAAGATTCTCTGCCCGTGCGATAGATGTGGGAATAAGTACTGGCAGAAGGTAGAATTTGCAGAGCTTCATATCATTATACATAGTTTTACTAGACTTTATACAACTTGGCTATATCACGGGGAAGGAGAAGAAGACAGTAATGCGGCAGAAGAAGAAGAAGACGGTAATGCAGCAGAAGAAGAAGAAGACGGTAATGCGGCAGAAGAAGAAAACGGTAATTTCTTTCCAGGAGAAGAAATGGAGGATATGGTAGAGACTGCCCTAGGTGAATCTATTCGTACCGAAGATAACCTTCCTTCCGGTCAAGGACCGCGTGCGGATAAGTATGAAAATTTCATGAATAATGCTAGAAAACCAATTTATGAGAATGCAAAGTATTCCACCCTTTCACGGTTCGTCCAACTTTTCCAAATTAAGTGCCTAAATGGATGGAGCAACAAGTCATTCACAATGCTTCTTTCGTTCTTAAAAGATTATATGCCCCCGGAAAATAACGTGCCCAACAGTTGGTACGGAGAGAAGATTCAAGTATGTCCTAAAAATTGCGTGTTGTACCGGAAAGAGAATTCAGATTTTAAAGAGTGTCCAACATGCGGAGAGGCCAGGTATAAGCCGAAAGATTCTGATAAGAAGCCCGATATACCTGTCAAGATAGCACGATACTTTCCTATAACACAGAGGCTGCAGAGGCTATTCAGGTGCAAGAAAACAGCCGAGGCAATGATTTGGCATCACCGTACTCCTCCAAGTGAAGATGGAAAAATGAGTCATCCAAGAGATTCACCGGCATGGAAGGATTTCAATAGGAGGCACGAAATATTCAGTAGCGATCCTTGTAATATCAGGCTCGGACTCGCTAGTGATGGTTTCTGCCCATTCAACTATACGGCTGGAAGCCACAGCATATGGCCCGTTGTAATGATAGTTTATAATATGTCGTCTTGGTTAGCTATGGACCAATCATACTTTATGATGCATCTTCTTATCGACAGACCAAACTCACCGGGAAACAATATCGACGTCTATCTTCGATCTCTGATCGATGAGTTAAAATCTTTATTCATTGATGGTGTAGAGACTTACGATACAAACACAAATACAACCTTCATACTGCGTGCGGCTTTAATGTGGACAATTAATAACTTTCCTGCGTATGGAATGCTATCAGATTGGTCCGTATATGGTCACAAAGCATGTCTTTATTTCAATCAACATACAACATCGAAATTCTTGAATTTTAGCATGAAGGTTTGTTATTGCGGCCATCGACGTTTCCTACCTCTAGACCACCCCTACAGGTTAGACGCTGTTCACTTTGATGGTCATCAGGAGCTTCTTGGACCTCTAGCCCCATTGTCCAGAGAGGACGTGACTGCTCAGTGGGATGGTTACAATAATGTGACCTTCGGGATGGATCCGACAAAACAGGTCAAACCACCATTCTGGAACAAATTAAGCATTTTCTTCGAGCTTTCGTACTGGTCAACAAATTTAGTGAGTCATTGTCTGGACGTCATGCACATAGAGAAGGGACTATCCGAATACGTACTCAACTTGCTTCTTTGTAAAGACGGAAAATCGAAAGGCAACATCAATGCTCGGATGGATCTACAAGACTGGGAAATTAGAAGTGAATTGCATCCTAAACCGATAGCGGGTAAACCAGACAAGTTTGTACTTTCCAATGTCGCGTATCATATGTCACAACCGGAGAAGAAAAGATTCCTGCAGATTTTGCATGATTTGAAAGTTCCCACAGGTTTCTCAGGATCATTTAGCAAGAAAATAAAAATTGTGAAAGGGAGGATCAATGGGCTGAAAAGTCATGATCAACATGTTATTATGGAGCACATTCTCCCATTAGCCCTCAGGACTTCCCTTCCCGAATCGGTTGGTCTAGTAATCAATGACCTATGTTATTTTTTCAGAGAATTATGCACTAAAACACTGGATGTTATGACACTGGAGAAACTAGAAAATTCTATTTCGTTGATACTTTGCAAGTTTGAGCGTATTTTCCCACCGTCATTTTTCGATATCATAATACACCTGACGGTTCATCTTGCAACTGAGGCTAAGTTAGCCGGACCGGTACAATATCAATGGATATATCCCATCGAGAGGTACGTGGAATTTTTCGTTTCGCGCAATTTATAAAATTATTGTTGTCCTGTATGCCCGTATTTATTTATTTAACATATTTTTCTTTAGGTACCTCTACACTCTAAAAAAATATATACGCAATAGAAATCGACCAGAGGGTTCCATCATGCAAGGTTATTTTTTAGATGAAGCAACCACATTTTGTTCCCGCTATCTGGATGAGAACATTGAGACAAGACTTAACTGGCCTCAAAGAATTCAGGACGGGCCATATAGTAAAACTGATTATAAGAGGGTAGACACTATGTTTATCATATACCGGTTTATCCTCCTCAATAGCGTATATCTTAAAAAAATTATAGAGTAGGTTTTTTTGGATTAATTGTTATATTTGTGTTTGTGTGTGTATAAAACGATATAATATTATTGCCATAATTTATTGTTGAGAACAGAATTCATTTTAACGAGGTACGTGAGGGGCATCCTGATCGGAACGATGAACGATTGGAAAAATATCATCAGGATAATTTTTGCGATTGGGTTGCAGATCATGTAACTTATTCGAATAACATGTTAATGCTACCAGTTTTAATCAAAACTTATATCGTTATGTATTTGTCATAAAATTTGTTTTGTTAGATCCATGATCCGAATTTATCTGCATCATTAGAGAATGATTCAAGATGTTTAGCTCGGTTTCCTAGTATGGAGGTTGCATATTATAAAGTATTTGGTGTCCTTGGATATAAATTCGAAATTAAGGACATAAAAACATCTAGAACCACTCAGAATAGTGGGATTGTGACGGTAGGATCGGATGGTGTGATTTATTATGGATACTTAAATTGTTTATTTGGCATCCAATATCCCGGACGATCAGAACCGTTTTATATATTTCAGTGTACTTGGTACGATACACGAACCGATACAGATAAGTGGAAAAACAATTTCGGGACTTGGAAAGATGAATATGGATTGACCAGTGTGAACACTCTTCGATTTTACGGTCAGGATGATCCGTTTATCTTTCTGAACCAAGCGTTCCAAATATACTACTCACGGTGTTTGAAGCATCCGGAATGGAGTGTCGTATGCCGTTGGAAACCCAGGGATGTTTACGATGTCCCAGAATTCGAGGACAGCGATGAGAATGAAGAAGAGAGAAGACTTAGAGTGCCCCGGCCGTCTGTTTCAAAAGACAGGTTATTTTCGGCTGATCATGAAGTTACATGGATTAGAAATGATATCGATGATGAAATCCAAGTAGATATATCTAATGCGTCCACGAAACGAAAAAGGTTATCAGTAATGTTATATTATTACTTCACATTTTACAATCTATACATATATAGCATGCATATGTAATGATTTTATAATGCGTCCACGAACCGTTTTATCTAGATTTGATGATGATGACGGAAGCAGCGAGGGGCGGCAGGAGCTCCAGCCGCGGCACCGGCAGAGGCAGAGCGGTTCTGCCGCCCAGAGAGTTGCGTAGGGAGCTTCAGAGGGCTGGTCTTGCACCTGGATCGGAGACCCCTTCGGATGCCTCCTTCTGTGTGGACTTTGCCACACCTCCAGGTATATTGCATGCATTTTCATTTTGAATGTAATATTATAGATATGCATGCATATTCATATCAAAATTACTTATATAATCAATGTTTGATTGTCTAGCTTTTGGTGGTGCGTCCACATCACGGACAGAGGCCACTCCCGCACCTCCAGGTATGTTTATATATCATATAGTGCATATATACTGATTTAGAATGTTATATCATAAATATACATACATTCTTTTTGCTCTTACATACTTACATCTCGGGTAGAGGCCACCACCGCACCTGCAGGTATGTTTATATATCCTATAATGTATACATGTTGATTTAGAATGTTATATTATTGATACACGCATTCTTTTTACAATTACTTATGTAGTCAATGTTTGATTGTCTAATTATAGATGGTGCATCCACGTCTGGTGCAGGGGCCACTCCCGTCACTTCCATACTCTCCGCTCAGTCTGCAGGTTTGTATGAATAAATATAAAATATTTATTCATTTTACATATCCTTTAAGAATAAATATGAACTTCATGTAATTTTATCGATGTTTATTTTCTAGTTGGAGATGCGTCCACGTCCGGGTCACCGGCTGTCCCTCACTGGAGGAACTATCGTCCGCTCGTGCTGCTGCCCGGGCCCAAGCTCGTGCTTCTGTCGCCGGAGGTATATATCACACATCAATTTTCGTTAAATCTTGATTTCTTAATACCACTTTGTCTTAATATTTATTGTCTTGATATTTCTTATAGATGCATGTCATCCTCATCCCGAGAGGAGGATTCGAGACCCGAATCAGTCCCACAGGCTGAGGCTCGACAGAGCTAGGGGGTAGGCAGCATTCCCCCTCTTCTTTACCCCTGATTATCGCTATACCGGGGATTATGCCGAGAGGTTCGGCCGGTATATGGGGGATGAAAGCCGTCTCGTGAAGAAGTATCAACTTCACGTTGAGTGGGGCGACCAGCACCGGCGCTCATTTGCCCTCTTCTGGAATCAGGCTCGGGTATTAATATATAGTTTCATTTGACTTATCCAATATATTTATTATTATTTAACACTTACAATTTAATAACATTGTTTTTTTGTATTTGCAGTTGGACTATGACTTTCAGCCTGTACCCGACCCTGATCACCATGAGAAAGTGCTCGATCTTCACGCTCTGTATCATGACCTGATGAAGAACATGCAATCAAAGGTCCGATACAATAGGAACGAGCTGAACATCGACTGCTATTCCCTGTGGATGGCGACCCCCGAGGCAGAGAGAGCGGATCTTCTACATACTCCGGCCTTTACGAGAGTCGACGTAGATACATGGCCTCTCTTGTGCCAATATTTCGACTCTCAGCGCAAACATGTTTGTATTTTAAATGCCATTCATTGTTTAATATATAATTAATTTTTTTGTGTTGCTTAATTAGAAAACTAAATCTGAATGTGTTGTGCAGAAACAGGCCGATCAAAATAAAGAGAATAGGAAGTCCGTGAAGAGGGGTCGCCCCACTTATACAGGTGGCTCGAGGAATATTACTCGTGCCATGGAGTTATCGGTAAATTACAATAGACCTACTGTAATATAATGTAATATTAAGAGTTATTTTATAATATATGTAATTTTTTTGCGAATTGCAGAGAGCTCAGACCCTGGCGCAGGGTGGTACACCGAGCGTGCTGTCCGTGTATCTTGCCGTCCACGGCACCTCGACAGATCCTTCCACGGGCGAGCTTCGATTCCCCGACACCGCTACCCAGGAGTATTGCGTAAGTGTTAATATTTATTTAACAAGTTTGAAATTTTTGTTTTGAAAAGTTCAAATTTAAAAGATATACTTATATTTTAATGGTTAATGTGGGTGTAGGAGCGAGTTGTGGAGCAGGCGGAGGCATCTGGGATCGATTTTACTGAACAAAACGATCCGATGCTGCTGACCCCAATTCTAGATGCCGTACACGGAGGGCACCACGGAGGTTGGGAGAGAGGCCGAGGACTGGGTTCTAGCAGGGCTCACATGAGGTTGGACTCTACTCCAGCGGTTACTTCCCTTACCCCCCCATGAGCGACGTCTAGAGCAAGATATTGCCACCTTGAAGAACACCGTACAGGAGTTGAAGGAGATGATGGTATGTATACTACTTAATAGTAAATATTATATCATATTATAGATAGTAACATATCCAATATTAGTAGCCTGAGCTTATTTGGTTGTAGACTTAACTTTGATTAATCTTAGATTGGGGTTTCGCAATAACCTGATAATGAAACTAATTCGACTAATACACAGTTCTTACTCGTTTATAACACACAAAATTGAACAGATGCGACAGGGTGTTTCGGCTGTGGCTCCACATGCATTTTCTTCGGCTGCGGTTCCGCAAGCCAGTATCTCGGCTGCGGTTGCGCAGACCACTCTTGCAGATCCACAGCCCGTTCAGACTCCTGCACAGTCCGCTCCTTCATTGGTCGAGTTTTTGACGATCCAGGGCTGCACCGAGGAGCAGATGCGCCAGATTACGTCGATTATCAGAGGTGGAGGAGCTGGATCGAGCTAGGCTAGCTTTATTTATATTTTTGAGAATGTATATCCTTATCTGATACATATTGTATAAATTTTGGACGATAATGGTTGGTGGTTGTTTGCTTGTTCACGATAATTTATCCTGATATCGTATTATGTTTGCCTATTTCTTTTATATATTATGTGTGAGATGTTGATTATGAATATTTCTGTATTTGGTTATATGATGTATATATTATTGTGCACAGGACGGGTTTAAAACAAGAAGCCCTTTTTTTTAAAAAAAAACCCTTATATTATGTCCCTACGGATTAATCCATAGGGTCATTTGTTGCACCTACGGATTAATCCGTAGGTCCACAGTTTACCCCTACATATTTATCCGTAGGGACAAAATTTCAGGATAACTGACATTTTGCCTATATGGACTCAGTAACAGATGTTACACTTGCCCATACGGATATATCCATAGGGGCTTATATCTGGACCTATGGCTAACTCCATAGGGCCTGGAAGTTGCCCATACGGATAGCACCGGAGGGGCAAGTATTTTATTTTATAAACCACTAAATTAAATAAATATTTTGTCCTTACGAAATACACCGTAGGTACATAGTCCCCTACGTATTAAACCATAGGGGCAATTTTTACTCCGCAAGGGCATGTTCAGGACGAAGACTTGCACCTGCGACCATTGCACCTACGGAGAATTTTCGAGCCCTACGAATATATCCATAGGGGCAGTCCCCTATGGATAGAGCCGTAGAGGCAACCCGTTATTATAGTAGTAGACCCATTTTGTATCTAATGGGAATTCATGCAGTCTATATGGATTCCACCATGCACCGGTCAGAAAAGTATTACTCAACAAAAAGCTTATAACCTAAGTAAGATGGAGTTAGTAGAGTTGAGTGATATCTTGCTAATTATTGGTTGTTAACCAACTCATTAATTAGCTTATATAGTTAGCTTACAACATTAAGTGCATGCCTAATATACCATCAACTTTACCTGCAAGCATTGATCATTACATTAAGCGAATATTAGTTGGTGAACAAGAACCTACTACTTTGCTTAATTAATTTCATTTATTTATTTCTTTAAATAACAGAAAGTACATATGTCACTTGCTTAACCTACAACAAACTCTAAATAGGAATCTAATATGATGTCGCCTAACATAGATGTCATTATCGACACAATTAATATATGAAATTAAACGAGTAGCAAAAGGAAAAATTAATTCAATTTACTTTTTCTATTTGCACGTGCAGTACACTTGCATGTTAAGATCGAAAAGCTTCTGGGATTTTAGAGTGGGAGTTTATGGTGCGGTATGCTGCTTGGAAGAAAAAAAATGTGTATTGTATATTGACAAGATTTCTCGTCTTCTTAGAGATTAGAATGTATATCAAAATATGTTTCACAAGTTTCACCATATATGACTTCAAAATTTTGATAGAATATCAAAGATATTCCAGAGCCTTTTTTTTTGGCACAAATCCTAGAAACGAGAAACATCAGAATGTGTGGGTTTCTTCTAATAGTCCGGTGGCAGAGAAATTAAAATAAAGGAAAAGAAATAAAGTATAGATTGGTTCATCTAGGTTTGTGAATGGGCTCTAAAGTATTGACTTGTGGCCCAATTAACTGTTTTGGGCCACCATAATTAAACCTTTTACGCCATGGCCCTTTAAGCCTCCATGTGAAGCAAGAAACAACAAGCTCTTGAGCAATAACCAGGGGAGGGGGCGCAAGAACAACAAATGTAACAAGGCAAACAAGTTAGGGATCATTCACCAAACAAGCATAGCTTTTGCAGTAAAACATTCCACTCCAAAGTAAGAGGCCGTTGGTTCGATTCGGAGGTCTCATTCCTAAAGGGAGAAGAAAAGGAAGAGAAATCAGTATCGCACTTCACTTGATAACAAGAAAGATAAAATAAAAATAAAACAACACAGTTACAAAATTACCTCTTAGATTAAATTAAAGGGTAATCAAAATAAGGTTAATATCAAAACTCCATATATATGGCATCAAAATCGTGTGCACCTAGATTTACTTTAAAGAAAGAAAGATCAAAGACATGATTGAGTGCATCGTTGATGAAGCTAGCTTAGCTTTAACAAATTAATCATGTGAACAAAATGCCAGCAGCTTCATCAACGCTGCACTAAATTATGCATGCTCTTGATCTATATGTATATATATATCGATCTCATGCATCAATTTAACTAGTACCCTTTCTCTTGTTTATATACTTCAACGCTACATATTTAACATTTATATCAAAAAAGTTCAATATTTGATATTGTACTTAATATTGTACTGCATGCATATGAGAAAAAAGTCCCTTGGTACTGCGCGCAAGTGATTCTTTCATGATGCAAATTGTCTAATCTTATGGAGATAAAAGTTGTACTCTGTACTGCACTAGTTTAGTACTAAGAATATTTGAAAGCCTATATACCTACTGTTGCTCTTGATTATGCATGAAAATTATATGGTGAGCCTAAAAATCCTTCTCCAGATTCTATTATGGCTCCATTTTCTATCATCCCAACTTTTCTACAAACCTAACTAACAATTGTAGAAGTCCTAATTGATACCCAAAATACCAAAAAAATTCTCAATATAAAGAGCTTTGCTCGAATTGGTCTTTATATTATTATTTTCTAACAATGCACGACCATAATTATCTTAAATGTTTGTTGGGTCTATGGTATACCATATCTAATTAGCTGCGGTCTACAGACCTAGCCCGAGGGCTGAATAAAGACTGGTTTAGATAAGAGGACGGCCCCCATCCAACATCCTTCAAGTTAGAGCACAGTAAGGAATGGAGCTGCGGCACACCGAAGTACCATTTATTCGAAGTTGGCTGTGACTTGTGATGCAAGTACTAACATGTTCAAATCCTCGGGTCAAACACCCAAAAGCATCAGTCTATGTCATCCTAGAGAAAATGTCTCTAATCTTATATTTGTTCCAACTTATATACAGACGCTTGAACTTGTAACTTACTAAAAACACGTAATCAATTCAGCCACAATTCATCTGTTTCCATTGCTATGCCATAAAATACAGCCCGACTAAGACTAGCCCAGTTATGTAAAGACCCTTCATCACATCTTCTAGGTGGTAATTGCCAAATAATTCCATCCGCTATTTAAATTTCAAAATAAACTACTATTTAAATAAAAAAGCAAACATTTTATCTTTCGTGATGCTTGATATACAGAATGGAAGATTACAAGGAATCCACGGAATCCTTGAAATGTGTTTCTCAAGCGTATGATTCCAGAAAATGTTGGATTAATATGATGAGTTTTTTACTTGTAACTCCACTAAAACATAGCAAATTCATTTCTATCACAAAAACTTAGTATTTACTTTTTACCCCCTCAAAACTAATAAAATACACCGATTTATCCTCTTTACGATTTTCATCAACTTCTAACGACACAACATCAGTTTTTTTTTAAATATCCTAACCTCCTTTTTTATTTAGAAATACGCAATTTTTTTGAACAAATTGAAATTTAAGGTTTAGGCTTCTACTATGCCTTTCTCAAAATCGGGCATGAAATCATGAGCATATTTAACATTCTTCTCTAGTTATGAAGAACTTGAATACTTCTGCGGTCTTACTTATTGTTTTCGGATAAATGGTAAATCTAACATATATGGAAAAAAGTTAAAGTTAACCGCGGGGGGCGGGGGGGGGGGGTTCTGACGGAAATAGTAAATGGGGGTAAAATGATGTATTTTATTAGTTTTGGGAGGTAAAAAATAAATACCAAGTTTTGGGGGTTAAAAAGAAATTTGCTATGTTTTGGTGAGCCTACAAGTAAAAAACCGATTGGTACATTTTGATCATCCCTGATGATATATGTGTGCAACAGCAACGGACCATGGAGATTATGATTTTAGAGAGGACGATAAAAATAGTATCTGCGATGCCTGTCGGACAACGAACAATGGCGAGCGGGCAGTCAAGTTCTCCGGCTAGCTCTTTTGGCTAAGTTCTCCACCGTCATTGTAAATTCTCAAATTCTAACATTAATAGACCGCTTCTCCCTTCACATGAGGATGTAGGAGGATTTGACCAGATCTTGTTAAATTTCTTCTCTTCGCTTCTTTCTATTGTTTTTATAGTACTCTGTGGTTTGCCGTGACAACAGATAAAGTATGTTTCTACACCAAATATTTTAAATTAGTATTCTCAAGGCAACGAAACTGAAATGGCTTCCTTACTTGTTCATAAGCTGAACTTAATAAAAGTTTACGGGAAGCATATGGCAGTTAGAGATCTGCTTGCATCACGTCATATTATATGTTTGAAAATAAAACAAATCATAGTAAACTATATTCTCATTTGACCATGCAAAGAGATAAATCAACCTACATGTTCTCACTTTAACTATTTAAATTATCATTTTTATGCATAATCTAGAGCATTCGTACAAAGGGCCTATATATAGTACTAAATAAATTGTGCAGTACCAAAGGACTTGAACTTACAGATGCATAAAGTACAAATAATAATTCGAGCACATATGTGAAGTACAATTAGATACTAAACTTTGCTTTGAATGTTTATTATGTAGTGTTCAACTATATAAACAAAGAGCAGAAGGGAGTGATTAATGCATGAGAGATATATAGATCAAGGGCATAATTTAGTGCAGCTTAGTTGAAGTTGCTAGCCTTTTGTTCTCAACTGCTCAAAGATTTTTGCTAATTAAGTTAACCAACTTCATCAAGGATGCACTAAATCATGTCTCCGATCTTTTGATGCCATACATGGAGTTGTGAAGTGTTGATTAATGATCCTTATCTCTCTTTCCTGTTTTTTACCTCCCCCGAATGAGACCGCTCCTTTGAAAATCGAACCAGCAAGAGGGCCTCTCGTTTTGAAGAGAGAATTTTATCCGCAAAAGCCATGCTTGTTTGGTGAATGATCCCTACCTTATTTCTCTATTACATTTGTTGTCCTTTCCCCTTTATTTGTTGGTGCTTTTTCATGTATTTGCTTTCCCATGGAGGCTTAAAGGGCCATGCATTACAAGGTTCGATCAATTCTGGTGCCCCAAAACCGCTAAATGGTCCACAAGTCCATACCTTGATGCCCATAAATATAGCAAGAGGGAGCAATGCTATAGACTTCTGGTACTTTTCCTTTGTTTAATTGTTGAACAATAGCTCAGTTGGTCCTCTGGATGCATGTGTGTGCTTGTATGTGTTAAGTTTATGTTCCAGTAAAAAAGTAACCTCTGTTACTGAGCTAAACTCCAAAGTTTTGAGTACTATAAAACATTTATATATTCTAACATTTCTCATTTCATAGGATTTGTGAAAGGGTAATTCTTTTCCTAGAAGGCAGGTGTTTTTTTTTAATTTTTCATCGGATTTTCTATTTGATGCATGTCACTTTCGACAATATTATAGCAAGAGGATGACAACATTAAAAGTGACGCGCATCCAATAAAAAGAACGGTGCGAAATCCAAAAACGATTAATTGATAAAGATAAATTTGTACTCTTATAATTTGAACAAAACGGGGGACATGTGTCACTCTAGCAATTAATCAAAATAAATATTCAGAAAAACCTTAAACCAGAGGTAATCCATGTAGTCAGTTGTTTGCACGTGCAATACATGTGGATGTATGTTAGCATGTGGACAAAAAAATTAAAAAAGATTACTGCAGGTTTTTGTTGAATACCAAAATATACCAATTTTCCCCATCCGCGGATATCGCCTCATGCGGGGATCTCCTATTGCGTGCATCTCATCAAAAGATATGTCCGCTCCATTTTTGAAGCGGTTGCGGATATCTATCCGCATGGACGGTTAGTCCCATATTTCTTGAATTAGTGTGGGAGTTGTTCTCTTCCCCCACTTCCCTCAAAATGAGGGAGTGGTTGTATAACTCCCCCTCATGTATATATACTCTATAAAATAGAAAGAGAAAGGACCCCTTCTTCATTTTTCAACAAGAGAGGAAACTCTCAACTCTTTTTTATAGGTTTGGAGATTTGAAGAATCCCATCTCCAACAACAACAGCAGCAAGAAGAAGAAGAAAGAAGAAGGTGGTGACCTTGATGGATGTTTTCTTCTAACCTTTTTTCTATTTCTTGTTTCTAACAGGGATTTCCATATGAAGCCTACTTAGGTTAAGGGCTTGAAGAAATTCTCATCTATTCCTACAAATCAAGAACTCCACGATAGACCTAAGAACATGATTAACTTTTTGTTCTTTGACAAATCGAGAATACAAAAGTATTTCTCTTTGGAAATGAGGGAAACCCTATTTTTCACACATATAAGAATATAGACATTAAAATCTATGTTTCTTCATAAATAAAATTTAAAAATATAAGGGAAGACTCTGTCCAAATTTTAATAAATTCAAAGCACATTTTCGGATTGAATCAGCCTGTCCCGAAACATCTGAGCAAAACAACCATAACTCTCACCTGAGAGTATCAAATCATGATCCGTTCAAAGCGTATGAAAGCTAACTCAATAAGCTTCGAAAAGAGACCATATATGAAAATAATTAATCATGAAATAATGGAGTTTCGAATATCTCAAAAGATATCCGCAGATTCGTGGGTTGAATCGCCTGCTAAGACACATGTTAGCAAAATGGTCATAACTCTCACCCGAGAGTATCAAATCGCGATCCGTTTGAAGCGTAGGAAAGCTAACTTGATAAGCTTCGAAACGAAACCATATATGATGAAATAATAGGTTTTTGGATATCTCAAAGGATATCCGCAGATTCATGGGTCAAGTATGCCAGCCTAAACGCATCTTAGTAAAATAACCATAACTCTCATCCGAGAGCACCAAATCACGATCCGTTTGAAGCGTATGAAAGCTAACTCGATAAACTTCGAAACGATAATGTGCATGGATATGAAAACTTTAAAACTTATGTTCTTAAAATAACTTTGAATATACACACGCATATGTTCATCTCAATATTGAAATAAAGATAATGTACTATTTCCACATGAATTCAAAAAAAGTTGTCAAATGAGGACTTTCTTTCAAAAGAACATAAAATGGATATTTCCTCAAGTGGGTATCTCACTAAAGCGGATATTCCATCAAAGTGAATATCTTTAATGAGATTACCGCATGTCAGATTCCTAAAATATGGAATCCAACCACACCAATGTTGATACGTCAAACTCGACCAAATTGGGCCGTTTTTCATACTATATAGTAGTATGGAAAACTGAGTAATTTCTGGCTTTTAAATTGTTTTGAGTGCCAAAAACCCAATTTCCGAGAAAATGAGTGAAACCCTATTTTGAATAATTTTTTGGAATTTTATCAAATATTTTAGGGTATTTTTATGAAAAATCCAAATAACAGTTCACCATGCGTTGGAACACCACACGAATGGAGTACTGTTGCAACTTTAAACCCTAAAATTAGATTTTAAACGATCTAAAAATACTTCTCAAAGCAAAATCATCTGTATAGTTCACCATGCGTATCTCTATCCAACGCATGGTGAGTTGGAACAATATTTTACCGTTTTTAAAACAATAAAATTGTTAAAATCTGATTAAAACAAAATTTTCAAAGTTGTAGTTCACCGTGCGTTGGGTCATCATACGCATGGAGAACTAGAACAATAAATCTCACTACAGGAAAATGAAAGTTATCACGACGCGTATATCGTGTCGAAATAACGGGGCCCTCTAAATAGCGACGAAAGACCGACGGCACGACAAATCACGTCACTATAGCATATTTTGACGAATAAAACGCATCGAAATAAACTGAACTATTTCGACGCGATTGACGCATCGAAGTATAATTTATTTCAATGGCTTACACCCATTGAAACAAACTTTATTTTAAACGAATAAATTATTATACAAAAATAAAAATATATTTATTTACTATGTTTTGACGTGACTGACGCGTCGAAATATGGTTTATTTCGACGGCTAGCACTCGTCGTAGTCGTAATAAAGCTTATCGGCAAAAAAAAATATTTGAAGACAGAAAATTTGGAATTCCATTTACATTTCAATTTCGATTCAACTATCGAATACAATCCAATATCGATTCAAATATCGATTACAATCCAATATCCATTCCATTCCAAATTCCATTCCATTCAAATATAAATTATCATCCAAATATTGATTATAATCGAACATCCATTCCAATACAATCCTAAAATCATATATTTATAAAAGTGGGGAATAAAATCACGAGGGCGGAAGATCATGGGGAGGGAGAGTCAATCACGAGTGAGGCACGGGGTAAAACCCCTCCGATTAAAAGTTTAAAATATGTAATTTAGTAAATACGCTATTTATATATTTATATATTATCAAGTTAGGGTTATCAAACTTACCGGGGGTTCTTGCATCCCTCGTTTTACTTACAAGTTGATAAGATTAAACCTCTGCTCTATTGTCCATCCAACAAATTGATCGGCAACAGGAGCAGGAGCGAGAACGGGCATGGAGGCCGATCGGTGCGAGGAACCGCCGTATTCCGGCGTTCGATCATAGGGAGATCCATGAAACACAGGGGTTATGGTCCTAGGAGTCCTAATCAAGCGCGATGTCTCCGATGCCACGTCGTTTGTCCCATACCTAGGAGGTGGATGCCCATGTGGCTGAAAAGGAGCGTTATACTGGCGAGGAGAGATCTTGGTATTTGCTTGATTTCGTCCAGTGCGCTTTGGCATTTGCGATCCCAGACGAACGGGGTTCCCTTCTTCATTAGGTGACTGTAAGGACGGCACTTGCCTGAGAGATTGGCTATGAACCTCCTGATATACGCGAGCTTTCCTTGGAGAGACCGCAGTTGCTTGAGAGTCCTTGGCGGAGGCATTTCCATGATCGCCTTGATCTTCGACGGGTTTATCTTGATGTCTCGGTGTCGGACGACGAATCCTAGAAATTTGCCCGAGGAAACTCCGAATGCGTATTTGAGAGGGTTCATCTTCAAATTGTATTTCCGAAGGTGCTGAAACACGATTTTCAGATGCTCTAAATGTTCCTCGTATGATTTGCTTTTAACTACGAGGTCGTCGATATAGCATTCGACAATTTTATGTATGAGGTCATCGAAAATCTTCGTCATGGCCCTCTGATAGGTGGCACCGACGTTCTTTAGACCGAAAGGTATCACCTTGTAGCAGAATATGCCCAAAGGGGTCCGGAAAGCGGTATGCTTCTGGTCCTCGTGATGCATCTTTATCTGATTGTACCCTGATGATCCGTCCATGAAGGAGAAGACTTCGTGAGTGGACGTGTTATCTATCATCAGTTCGGTAACCGGCATAAGAAAATTATCTTTCGGGAAAGCTTTATTGAGATCCCGAAAGTCCAAACATATGCCCACCGTCCCATTTTTCTTCATCACTGGGACAATATTGGCGATCCAGTCAGGATAATGAACCTCTTGGATAAACCCGGAGTCGATTAGCTTCTTGACCCCGACATTGATGCTCATCTCAAGCTCGAGCCGCATTCTTCTCGATGCTTGTTTGATCGGCTTGACGTCCGGAGATATCACCAATTTGTGCACAGCAATCTCTGGATCTAATCCCAGCATCTCGGAATAGTTCCATGCGAAGCAGTCTTTGTACTGCATGAGCACGTTTTTAAGCGTAACCACCTTTTCTTCAGACAACAGCTCACTGACGAACGTCGACCGTGGGTCGTTTGCCGTTCCCAAGTCGATTTTTCTGAGGTTGTCTGCAGTAGTATATATCCCATCTTCCAGCTCTTTTGGCGCCGGTAGAAATTCGGAAATCACTTCGTCATCATCGTTTTCGAAGCATCAGAGGAGGTCATCCATATTCTCAAGTTCTTCTTCTGACAGCGTTATTGCGTGACAGGTACGAGATCATTTCCAAGACCGAGACTGACCCGGCTCTACTCTCGTGGCTTTCGACTCATGCTTCTGCGGTGGGGTTACCCTCCAACTGCTGGATAGAGCGAACCTGTCTTGATGATACTAGTCTTCTACCCATTCTTTGAATGTAAAGCAGTCTTCGAGGGAATGTCCCATTGCCCGGTGATAGGAGCAATACTCTAGGTGAGAGACCTCGCCTATTTGCTCTGGGTGCTTAGACTCTGGGAGGGTAATCATCTGATGTTTTATGACAAGATCAAGTATCTTCCTTGTCTTGTCTTGGGAAAAAGAATACGCTCGACCCATCTTCTTTATAAGAGATGAATCCTAGTTGCTCGATTCTCGATCGCGTGGATTCTTGGTCCCGCTTCGTTGCTGTCGAACGCTTTTTCCGTTCTTGGGTTTATTTCTGCCTCTGCGCCGGGTCTTTTGTATGACGGGTTGACAAGGAAGAGCATTTTCATTTTTCGCAGCCTGTTGAAGAAGGCGTTGCGTCCTGGCTTTCTCGTAGATGGTCATTTCGCGATTATGGTCGTCTCGAACCTTTTGACCCGCTTTCCCTTATAAGCTTGTCCATTTGTTCTTCAAACGACGGGCTTGGCATTTTCACGACGGGAGCTCGTTTTGGTTATGGGTTAGCATCTTCTCACAGAGCATCTCCTTCTTCATCAAAATCATGTATGACGTAGCAGCCACGGCATTGCTCCCGTTTCTTGGATTGAACATATCCAAGTCTTATCGTTTCCATTCTCTCGTTGGGTGTTCATACCATAATATTGCATTATTATATTCCCCATTCTTATTCGTTTTATAAATAAACATGTGCTTTTGACGTATGTCTGCTGCATATTATAGGTTACAGGTTCTTAGATCTAAAACAGTGAAAAAGAGAAAAGACAATGCAAAAGTGGAACTATGACTAGCAAACAGAAGGATTTTGATAAAGCCTACACAAAGATCAGTACAAGGCAACGCAAGGTCCAAGATTACAAAACGAACGGTTAAAAGTCCACTGCAATTGTTCACTGGAGATCTGAAAGAAACCTAGAAGTTATTTTAATAAAAGAACCAAAGAAATAAGAAGCCCAAGAATCCAAGAAAAAGCCCAGGAAAAATCAGCCTCCAGTGCCATCATTGGGCCGCGGAACCGCAGCCCAACCCATGCTGAGGCCGTGGTTCCGCGGCCATCCAGAGCCCGTAGAAGTTTAATTTTTTACCAAGTTTCAGAGGCGGCGTGGATCTTTGAGTAGGTCTTTTCTTAGAGGGTATTTTGGTAAATACAGACATACGGATCAATTGTAACCTAGGGTTTCTATGTCTTATAAATAGATACCCAATTGCTTGTATTAGGTTATGCCTCCATATGCCTCTTTTTATGAATAAAATTCAGAATTCTTTTGGAGAGCATCGATACCTCTTTTCATATCATCTATTCAGATCTGACAACCCTGCGTAAATGTTTGGAGAGAGCCATCTGTAAAGTAAGTAGGTAATTTCAATTCTTGCCCTAGATAAATGTTTTTAAATTCCCTAAGGAGCGAGTAGTCTCCTCGCTTGTTAGGGTTAGCTTTGGGGAAGGCTTTTGAGAGATGAGATCTCTCATCCCTTTCTTGCCCATCATATATAATTAATAGGACTCCATACATACATGCACATACCGCTCCCTACGGCACCCTATCCCTCGAGGTAGCGGTGATACCGTAGTATAAAGGCCCGGTTGTGATGTTTTCTATGGAGGTTAGGGTAAGGATTGATAAAGGAAGGACAAGAAGCTAGAAGAAGAAAACATCTTCCCGAATGGTTCTAATCCCTTTTATTGATAATTACCATAACTCCTCTTAGATCCTAATTTGGGTATAGAAAGCGTTGAGATTTATTTACATTTCCAAATCTACTCTAAACCTAACCCTAGCAAGATTTAGATCTAGATAATCTTAGTATAGATAGATTTAGTTTTTAGATTTAATAATCAATCTGACCACAATCGGAATTAACTCATTTGAGCGACTAGGAAATTCACAACATCCCTGTGGACCGAGCCGTACTCACCGGCTAGCTACCAAGCGACGCCGTTCTTGATTGCGGTTAATAGATAGTTTTTGAGATTAATCAAATGGCGCCATTGCCGGGGATGGCGTGTTATTTCCTTTTTGCAATTTCGGGTTAATCTTAATTAAAAAAATCATAAAAACTGAAAAATAAAAAAAATATAAAAATATATCATCTGTTATTTTTTGGAAAGGGTGTTTTTTGTGAATCTTTGCAGGATCGAGGGATCTGGAAAAATCCAGAGTGCGAAACAGAAAAAGGTAGATCAGAATAGAAAGGGATTGGAACAACAGAGCATCACAATTTTTTCAGAGACCTGAAGCTTCAAATCCGCCGCCCTTCCGCCGCGCAAGCGCGCTCCCGCCGAGTTTCCACGGTCCATTTGCCACGTCAGCGCGCGTGTTTTGCACTGTTTGCTCCCCTTTTTCCTCTTTTGCCAATCCCCATATATCTTTTGTCAAATATTCTGCAGGATTCCTTGCGCTTAAAAAAAAATCTTCCCTTCCAAATAACAAATCTTGTGCAGGATTCTTTGCGCTGCGCATAAAATAAAAAAGATTTGATTGAAAGTGATTTACTGTTTTGCATATCTTTAATCGGACTTTAAGGGGCTTTTGACCAATTCAGATTAGGTGGGGATTTCATCACCCTTTCCAGGACCCCAGAAATCACATAAGGCATTTGCATTGACCATTCTTAATTAAAAAATATACTAGACTCAGCCTTAAGGACTTCGAGCTCAATAAGACAGAGGACTAATTATAGGCATCGACCGTTTATCCTAACCCGACTTTGCGGTGTCTAGGCAAGTGTGTCTAAAGCAAGTGGTTACTTAATTAGGACCGCTACTTGTAGCGGGGAGCCTCCCACTTACCTAGCACTTACCTGGCCGCAATTGGCGGTGAAGAGACGGTTTGAGGTCCTATTTCTAGCCCTTTGGAACAGTTAGGAGCTGTCTAGCTGACCTAGGTGACCCTAGATCTAGGCCTGATTATGCATTTGTGGTTGATCGCATTTGTGTCAAAGTCTCTTTTCAAAAAATCGTTTTGCAAAATTTCCATATATAGAGAAAAAGGAAAAAGGAAAATTTTTTTTTAACAAAACTTGCAAAGTTTGCCGCTAAGAAATCCTTGCACCACCTACCTTCTTTCTCTTGTCTTTCTTCTATCATGGGTACCCCACATCATAAATCACTTTCCGAACTTTGGTATCCTGAACCTAACTTTGCCTCGTACGTCAATCGTTTCGGTCGATTTAAGGAAGATCCCTCCGTGCTTAAAATTTCTTTGAAAGATCAAATAGAAGCGTTTAGGAGAAACAGTTCGACTTTGCAACCCACTTTGTGTCAACCATGTCAACCTTCCCCACCTTCGTACGTTGATACCACTTTTTCAAGTCCTGCTGTAACTTCTAAACCGATGTCCATTGCTGAGCATATTGCTCAATCTCGTAGCCGATCTTTCACCCCTCTCCACTCATCTAGTTCTAGGGATCCACAAGACTATTTACCTATTTATCCACATATTGATCCGAATCCTGTCCAACCATCCACTTCCTACCAATCCTACCCGACTTTCTCACATTCACTAGACACTGTTTCTACACAGCCATTTGGGAGTTTCACGTATCCAAACAATTTCGAATGTTTTACCGAAACCCCTTCACAACCCATGTCTAGTTTGGAACAGTCGTTGGAAGCGTATATTTCAGCAACAAACAAAATGGTTAGGAATGTGGATGCGTTCATAGCCGCCCTTATGCAACCTACTGAACCGGTAGCTAGTTTCCAACCAGCTTCAAATTTTTCAATGTATGAGGAGGCGGTTGGACAGAGTGAGAATTTGAGAGAAGCGAGTGAGTTCTACACATTTCCAAATCAAACCTACCCATACCCATTTGAAGCCCACAATTCCTGTTTTCCATCGATTGTCCCAAATGATTCACAAGTTGAAAATAGAACAAATAAAAACGAGTTGTGTGACTTTGTAGTTCTTGATTTGCCAGATTGTGAAGAATCCCTTTCGAGTGAAACCGCACCTAATCCTTTTGAACTTTACATCTCCAATCTAGAACCTGAATTGATAAATATCCATGCTTTTGATGAGGTGTCTAAGAAAATTGATTTTCACTTGATTGAGAATATAGACGCCGGGAATATTTTGGATGATGAACCCGTTGATTTGACTGAACTTTTATCCCCAATTCATCATCCCGAGTCATTAATTGTTTCTCCCGAACTTCATATGTGTCTTAATTTTGATGATAATGGCATGGATAAGCTAAATATTGAGGAGAATTATGAGGATAATATTGAGGAGAGTGTTGAGGATAATATTGAGGATGAACTATTTTTGTTTGATGTGTCGGATTTTCCTATTCATCCTCCGAACCCTTTAACTGTTATACTTCCTAAATCACCCTCCCTTCTTTCCATCGTTCCGACCACGCATAAGATCACGCTTGAAGACTGTGAGCTTGAAAAATTTCTCTTTGAATCTGACACAGTTTTGACAGACGATATCGATTACGAATGTTTCACCTTTTTGGACGATGTTGCAGACTCACCGCCCGAGTTTGAGTCCTTTGAATTTTCAGATGAGTTAGTTGAACTATCAGACTCGGTTGCTTACAATCGTTTTGAACCATTGATGGAATCTTTCCAGTTCGAGACAGTTTACTACGGTGAGAATGAGACTATCCCTAATTCACTCCCTTTCGTCCGTCCTATCGTTCCGACCGTGCAAGAGACCGTTACGCTTTCATCTCCAATACCAAGTTCGACGTACCCATATTTTCTTGCGAATCTTGAGGAATTTGACCCCATTTCTCGACGGGTTGATAGATTGGCACAATCGCTTTTAACACATCGGTCATCATAAATTACGCTAATTTATTCACTCGATTTACACCCTCAAGATCGTACCACACTTCTTTCTCTTTTCCGCCATTCTTCTCCTTCACCGAGACCATATTCCACCCTTCTTCATATTCGGTCTCGTGTGTTTCTCATTTCTTTTCTTAATACCACATTCTTTCACCAGTCCTACCATTATCACGATAAAATTTTTGAATGGTTGGTGCTAACCTTTGGCTTATGTAAGGCCTTGTTTAGTTTGGGGAGGACCTTGTTGTGTGTGTGTGTATATATATATATATTTTTTCTTTCTTTTTCTGTTAACAATAAAAAAAAATATTTGTAAATAAATAAACATGGGAGTGCCGACATTTTGACCCTCTTGGTGTGGCATGACAGTGAGGATACTGTCAAGTTTAAGTTTGGGGGTATGCTCGGTAAGCCTTCTTCCTTCACATTCATATGTATATTTTTGCATTTGCATACTTATTTTTAAAAAGCCATGAAAATTTGAAAATTTCAAAAATTATAAAAATTATTGTATTCAATTTTGACTTAATTGATTTGAGTTTGAAAAATAGGTTAACTGGCTAGGAACAACTAGATCGTAGACTTAGTAAATTAAAAACCCTAAAAATAACCTTCCTTAAAATTTAACGGTAGAAAGTATATGTCTTTGTAGTTTATATAGAAATAAGCAAATTTTGAGTTCACTTCTTGGGCTAAGTCGAAATAAAGGAAAAATATTGATATTTTTATTAGAGTATAAGTTTGAAAAATAATTCCTAAGCTTAAGTCTAGATTCTGAAAATGTATACCCTACAATTTGCACAATCACGCACCTTGAAGCTTGGAATAGTAGAAGAGACCTTGAAATGCTCTTTTCTAAAGTCCTTAGTAAGATGAAAAATAAAAAAAATACAAGTGTGAATAAAGAAAAAAATGAACACTGGTTTTTGTGATTACTTAAGGCTAAAAAATAGAAAAATATTTAGCGAGGGTGCTTCATCACCTAGTGCCTTAGAACAACTGGTTTGTGAGTCACTGCTAAAGCCTTGGGTGTTACAAGACTAGGAAGTACGCTTTAAAGTGCAAACGCATCTTGTAATCGGTTGTTGGTACCTCAAGAAGTATTAACGGTCGCATGAAGGATGTGTAAGCAAAATTCAATTAAAAATTCACCAATTAATAAGTGCTTTGGATAACGGGCAAGAGTATGATTGCTTGATTTGAATTTCCAAGTGTAGGGGTGATATTTACACACACGTAGGGATATGTGATTGGAGTTTAGATGAGAGAAAGGAGTGAAGAATAGAACTTGTATCTTTAGTAGAGTTGATAAAAATTCCTAAGTGGAGATGGAACCCTAGAAGGAAAACTTAAGAGATGCCGAAAGCTAAGTAAGTCTGCAGAACATATATAATCTTAAGTTAAATGATGAGGAAGTATAAAGAATATGGGTGGATAATTTACGAGTCGACGATAATAGAATTCATTGTTAGAAAACTTAATTGGAGAACAAAAGTCGAAAGGCCCAATTGATAGGATTTTGTGGGTAGTATCCGCTGAAAACCCTCAGGAGACAACACTCCTCCTACTAGAGACACCTAGAGGTTTAACAGCTTATTGCACGAACTCAGTGCAATCGCGTTTCCCCGCGAAAGTGCGGTTAGGTTTTTGTCGAGAATAAAACTAAGTTTGCTCGAGGACGAGCAAAAGATAAGTTTGGGGGTATTTGTTCATACCATAATATTGCATTATTATATTCCCCATTCTTATTCGTTTTATAAATAAACATGTGCTTTTGACGCATGTCTGCTACATATTATAGGTTACAGGTTCTTGGATCTAAAACAGTGAAAAAGAGAAAAGACGATGCAAAAGTGGAACTACGACTAGCAAACAAAAGGATTTTGATAAAGCCTACACAAAGATCAGTACAAGGCAACGCAAGGTCCTAGATTACAAAACGAACGGTTAAAAGTCCACTGCAATTGTTCACTGGAGATCTGGAAGAAACCTAGAAGCCATTTTAATAAAAGAACCAAAGAAATAAGAAGCCCAAGAATCCAAGAAAAAGCCCAGGAAAAATCAGCCTCCAGTGCCATCATTGGGTCGCGGAACCGCGGCCCAACCCATGCTGAGGCCGTGGTTCCGCGGCCATCCAGAGCCCGTAGAAGTTTAATTTTTTACCAAGTTTCAGAGGCGGCGTGGATCTTTGAGTATGTCTTTTCTTAGAGGGTATTTTGATAATTGCTGACATGCGGATCAATTGTAACCTAGGGTTTCTATATCTTATAAATAGATACCCAATTGCTTGTATTAGGTTATGCCTCCATATGCCTCTTTTTATGAATAAAATTCAGAATTCTTTTGGAGAGCATCGATGCCTCTTTTCATATCATCTATTCAGATCTGACAACCCTGCGTAAATGTTTGGAGAGAGCTATCTGTAAAGTAAGTAGGTAATTTCAATTCTTGCCCTAGATAAATGTTTTTAAATTCCCTAACGAGCGAGTAGTCTCTTCGCTTGTTAGAGTTAGCTTTGGGGAAGGCTTTTGAGAGATGAGATCTCTCATCCCTTTCTTGCCCATTGTTCCCCTCCGAAAGACGGCGCATAAGACTGCGATGTCCTGATGCTGAGATTCGGGGCAGATGCTATTTGGTTTTATCCGTCCACCTCTCCGAAGATGCCAAGTTGATTTATGGCACCGTGTATCGGAGGTTTAGATGGATGCGGCCGATGTAGCAGACTTCGTCAGATTCCCCCTCGCTTGAGGGGTTTTTGATTATGGGGACGCTCTTCCCTGCAGGCGCAAGCCCCTGCAGTTAATTAGGCTACCGTATCGCGGTAACAACTTTCTCCTTCTCCAGAATTTCACTTCGTGTCGTGTGTGTTTGTTTTGTTTGTGGTTGCCCGTGGATTGTATACGGAGACTGAGTAATGCCGTCGCCCATAGGACGTAGATTAGTCCAAATCCGTATTTACTTAAATTTGGGTTTGGTGTTTTTAGTTTAAGGATGCATTAGTCGCGTTGCGGCTAAGATCAACTTAAACGTTCGTTAAGGATACGATAGTCCTGTTTGAGACTAAGATCAACTTAAATATCTGGCCATCGGGACTCGTCACCTCTCTAACGTCATTGAAGGATTACAACGGCAGATGTCAGAGGAGTTCAGAGATGTACCCTTGAACCAAGGTTGATTTGGAGTTTTATAGTCCGTTTGAATGTTTAAGGATACGTTAGCCGTGTTTGGGGGCTAAGATCAACTTAAACGGGATCGTTTAGATCCGGCAAAAGAGCATTTGGAGGCTCTATTGTTCCAGTTTAGGGACGTGGTGGTCCATGTTCCAGTTTAGGGACGTGGTGGTGTAGGGTGTTTTTCGTCACCCCATTAAGATGTGAATACGCGCGCGCTTCTCAGGCGAACTACAGATTCCCCTTGCCTAGGGTAGGCCGGGGTTTAATGATTGTGGGGATCTGAATCTCCGGCAGCCGCGGACTAAGCTGCCGTTAATTACCCCTCGCCTTTGGGGCGAGAGAACCTCCGATTAACGGGTTAAACTGGTCATGCGAACTCAATGTGCAGTGTACGCGTGTTTTGTTTTGAAAGGGGGTTTTTGATATATCGGGAGCCACGCAGAGTTTTTACGGGGGTCCCACTACCCGGATAGCGGGCTGGGGGTCAAGGGGGCTAGCAGCCCCCTTGCGGGGTTCGGGGCAGCGCCCCGGCCCAAAAAAATTTTAGAGGGGGAGAATGTTGCGGAGTATGTGTATGTGTACATATGTATACATATGTATATATATACATGTATATATAAACAAAAGGGGGGAAAAGACATCCAAAGGATGCGTGGAGCCAGCGCTTTGAGCGCTGTGTGCTTAGGTGCTGTGCGCTCAGGCGCAAGCGCGCCACGTGTCGGCACGTGGGCGCTTTGCGCTTGAGCGCTGGGCGCCACGTGTCGGCACGTGGGCGCTTTGCGCTCGGGCGCAAGGCGCTGGAGCGCAAGCGCGCGCGCCACGTGTCGGCACGTGGGCACTTTGCGCTCGGGCGCAGTGCGCTGGAGCGCAAGCGCGCCACGTGTCGGCACGTGGGCACTTTGCGCTCGGGCGCAGTGCGCTGGAGCGCAAGCGCGCGCGCCACGTGTCGGCACGTGGGCGTTTTGCGCTCGGGCGCAGTGCGCTGGAGCGCAAGCGCGCTTGCGTGTCGGCACGTGGGCGCTTTGCGCTCGTGCGCAGTGCGCTGGAGCGCAAACGCGCCACGTGTCGGCACGTGGGCGCTTTGCGCTCGCGTGCAGTGCGCTGGAGCGCAAACGCGCCACGTGTCGGCACGTGGGCGATTTGCGCTCGAGCGCTAGCGCGCCGGCGAGGAAAAGAGGGCTTTTAGCCCCAGAAACTCCCGGAAGAGAAATTAGTGGAGTTAAACTCCTGGAAAAAAAAATATTTTGGTTGAGGAAATGGGTTCTTCTTCTTACTCCTCTGTTGGCTGGCTCAAGAGATGTGAGATCTAAAAATCTCTTCTTTTTGAGATCTAATGATAGATCCAAGTTCCCCTTTGTGGGTTTTGTGGTGAAAAACTAATTTGTTTTATAAAAAGAAGAGTAAAACTCTTGATTTAATTCAAGAGAAAGAAGAGGGTTTTGGAACCTTGAAGAAGAAGAAAAGATCTCAGATCTGGAAAAAAAATTTAGAGAGAGATTTTTTTTTTGGGATATTTCATTATCCTTGCCTTTATAGGCTACACACTTTACACATAGCCCCTTGGGCTTCACAAAATGGCATTTTGCCTATCCCATGGCTCATGTGCCATTTCTTTTTGCACATAAGCCATGGGCTTTACAAAAATTTGGCTTTATGCCTATTTTTCTTACATTTATCCATAAAATAAAATAAAAGAAATACAACAAAATTATTTATTACAAATTTTTTATCTTGGCATGGGGGGAGGCCGGCCGCTTCATGTTCTGGCTCGACCCGGGCATGGGCCCACTGGATCTGGGCTTGGGCCACTTGGCTTGGGGTTGACTTTGATTTTGACTTGGTCAACCAGGGTGTAAATTTTTACCCCAACAAATTGCCCCCCATCAATAAATGCACACCATATATGTGGGTTGTGTGCATGAAATTGATGGATATTCTTTCACGTGGAGGCGTCTTGATTTAGTTCCCGCTTTTTAGGAAGCTGGCATTGCCCTTTTTACGACATGGACGGTCGTTGCTTGACATGTCTCTGAGACGGAGTGTCCGTGATAGACGTTTTCTCTGGCCCGGAGTGATCTGGTTCCCGCTTTGTAGGAATCCTGCGCTGCCCTTTTCGCGACTTGGATGGTCGGTGCTGCACTTTTTGCGACTTGGACGGTCGGTGCTGCCATTTTAGCGACTTGGACGGTCGGTACTGCCCTTTTTGCGACTTGGACGGTCGGTGCTGCCATTTTAGCGACTTGGACGGTCGGTGCTGCCATTTTAACGACTTGGACGGTCGATGCTGCCCTTTTTGCGACTTGGACGGTCGGTTCTGCCCTTTTTGCGACTTGGACGGTCGATGCTGCCCTTTTAGCGACTTGGACGGTCGATGCTGCCATTTTTGCGACTTGGACGGTCGATGCTGCCATTTTAACGACTTGGACGGTCGATGCTGCCCTTTTTGCGACTTGGACGGTCGATTCTGCCCTTTTTGCGACTTGGACGGTCGATGCTGCCCTTTTAGCGACTTGGACGGTCGATGCTGCCATTTTTGCGACTTGGACGGTCGATGCTGCCATTTTAACGACTTGGACGGTCGATGCTGCCCTTTTTGCGACTTGGACGGTCGATGCTTGATTTGACTTGCTCTGCTTCTTGCAGTGTCAGGGGTAGACTTGACTTGCTCCGCTTCTTGCGGTGTCGAGATTGGATTCTGACTTGCTCCGCTTTTTGCGGTGTCGGAGTGGAAGTTGACTTGTTGATTTTGATTTGGGTTGACATCAGCATCGCTATACTGGAATATGGTACCAGGAGCGAATCATCATCTGTCATTTAGAGGTTTTTGGGATTTTGGTTTTTGTTTGGCATCTGTATTACTGCGCTGGAATAATGCCAGGAGCAACTCATCATTTGCCCCGGGAAGATCTGGGATTTTTCTCTTTTGGGACTTTGAATGTGGTCTCACCGGTAGGACTTGGGAGAGGTTGGGATTGTTTTACGCCCGTGGATTGTATACGGTTTTGCAGGATGTATGATCCAGACCGTAGGGCCGGAAAAATTTCAGGGCTTTGTTGGCGTCTGCATCGCTGGACTGGAATGTGGTACCAGGAGCGACTCATCATTCGCCGTTGGGGTATGGGATTTGGAATTTTGTTGGCGTCTGCATCGCTACACTGGAATATGGTACCAGGAGCGACTCATCATTCGCCGTTGGGGTATGGGATTTGGAATTCAGTTGGCGTCTGCATCGCTACACTGGAATATGGTACCAGGAGCGACTCATCATTCGCCACTTTAGGGTTGGGGACTTGGAATTTGGATTTTGTTTGGCATCAGCATTGCTGCACTGGAATAATGCCAGGAGCAACTCATCATTTGCCTTGGGAGGACTTGGGATTTGGGTTTTTGGTCGGCATCAGCACCGCTAACACTGAAGCGAAATGCCAGGAGCAACTCATCATTTGCCGTTGCCCGTTGGGGAACGATGGCTTAGGAGACAGGTTTGGGTCCCTATCACCTAAGGCTTTTCAATTTTATGGGCCGTGAGGGTCCCATAAAAGCATTTTCTCCCTACGAGTCGTAAGGATCCCGCAGGTGTATTTTCTCCTTATGAATCGTGAGGATTCCTAAGTGTGTTTCTCCTTTGTGAGTCGTAAGGATCTCACGCAGGGGTTTTCTCCTCACAAAGTCGAGAGGACTTTGCGAGTTTATTTCATCTCTTTTCACGAGTTTGCGCCCTTTCGGGTTTTCACAGACTCGCCGGTAGTCCTGCTGTTTTTACTCACGGAGCCCTTTCGGGTTTTCATCCGTACCCGTTTTGCTTGTGGACATACCGTTTATTTTTTATTTCTTTTATTTTTATTATTTTTATTATTATTATTTTTTCTTCTTCTTTTTTTTTTGCCGCTGGTGGGAGTTTAAAAGTAGTCTCACCGGCAGGATTTGGGAGAGATAGGGGCCATTTACGCCCGTGGATTGTATACGGTTTTGCAGGATGTATGATCCAGACCGTAGGGCTGATGTGCTCTATTCGCCTGCGACTTGGAGCATTCACGGGTAGTATTTCTTGAGATATCGGCCATTGATGGGTGGCATGGGCCTTTCTCCCTCGGCACTTATTAGTTGGTAGGATCCTCCGTCGAACACTTTCTCGATGACGTATGGTCCTTCCCAGTTTGGCTCGAATTTTCCCTTGGCATGTCGATTGAGGATGATCGGTCTTTTGAGGACCAATACCAATTCACCTTTCTTGAAAGCGCGGAGACGGGTTATCTTGTCATAGGCCCGTGACATTTGGGCTCGATATAGCTCCAGATTTTGCTGCACCGCGAGCCTCTTTTCTTCGAGGGCATCGAGCTCTTCAAGTCGAAGGAGCACGTTTTCTTCCTCCGTCAACTCGTGCTGAACGGCCATTCTTAAGCTTGGAACTTCGACTTCGAGGGGGAGGACCGCCTCCACTCCGAAGAGCAATGAGTATGGAGTGGACTGTGTTGGAGTACGGTGCGTGGTACGATATGCCCACAACACCTCGTGAAGTTTGAGATTCCAGTCTCTCTTGTTGGCTGAAGCATTTTTCCTCAGAAGCTTGCATAGAGTCTTATTGAAGGCTTCGGCTAGCCCATTGGCTCTTGGATTATAGATGGAGGAATATCTCCAGTCTATCTTGTGCTGAGTAGCGAACCTTGAGATATTGAAGCTCTTGAAAGAAGGCCCGTTGTCAGAAATGATTCTCCTTGGTGTACCGAAGCGGTATAGAATATTATGCTGGAAGAATGTCAGAATATCTTTTATCTTGACTTCTTTTAGCGGGACAGCTTCAGCCCATCTGGAGAAGTAGTCTGTCGCGGCCAGTATGAACCGATGGCCTTTGGATGACGGAGGATCAATTGGGCCAACGATGTCGGTGCCCCAGACTTCAAAGGGCCACGACGCCACCGTAGGATGCAATGGATTGGGATGCTTGTGAATAAAATCACCGTGAATTTGGCAGATATAACATTTCTTTGCATGCTCTCCGCAATCCCGTATCATGGTGGGCCAGTAATACCCAAGCCGTTTGATTTGAAGTCGCATCTTGGGGCCAGATTGGTGAGCACCGCAAACGCCCGAGTGAACTTCTTTCATGACTTTTTGGGCTTCGGCCGATGACAGGCACCTAAGCCAGAGTTGGTCATATGACCTGCGGTATAGCGTGTCATTTACAAACACGTATCGGAGAGCTCTCTTCTTCAGCTGAATCCTCGCAGATTTTTCTTCGGGCAGCCTGTCGTATCGGAGGTACTCTATGAAGGGTTCTCTCCAATCGGGCTCGTCTTGGATGATCGAAGCTTCTTCGACAGGACTGCTCTTATGTTCCGCGCTTTCCTCTTCTTGTAGAGAGACTGGGGGCAGAATTTGTCGGCTCCTGACTGTGATCAGAATTTCGTCCATGTCAGGATCAGCCAGCTCCTTGGCTAAGCGAGCGAGTACGTCAGCCTTTCCATTCAACGCTCTAGGGACTCTCATTAGTTCAATGTGAGTGAACCGTTTCATGAGTTCCACCACCCGGCCTCTGTACTGAGCTAACTCGGGTTTGTATATTTTACAATCGCCGCTTACTTGGTTGACGACGAGCTGGGAGTCACCGTAAACTCGTAGCCGACGGATTTCCATTTCTATGGCGAGCTCCAAACCAGCTATCAGAGCTTCATACTCAGCTTCATTGTTTGTTCGAGGCTCGGTGAGAGCGAAAGAACGCCGTAGGGTTCCCATTGATGGCGTGATGAACACCAATCCTATCCCCGCTTTTACCTCCGGGACGCTTGATCTGCCGGAGCTCCTTATCGATGAAGCCCCATCAAAGTAGAGCTCCCAATATGGCTCGTCTTCCTCGAGGTGCAGCACTTGTTCGTCGGGTAACTCACAATTTAGCGGCGATCCTTCTGGTATAGGATGAGCAACGAGAAAGTCTGCAAGAGCTTGCCCTTTTACTGCTTTCTGAGGAGTATAAACTATGTCAAACTCGAGTAGCATGACAGCCCATCTTGCCATTCTGCCGGCTAGGCTTGCTTTGGTCATCAAGTATTTGAGCGGGTCGACCTTAGAGATCAGCATAACCCGATGAGCGAGCAAATAGTGCCTCAGCTTCTTCACAGCAAATATTAGAGCCAGGCATTGCTTTTCGATTGGAGAGTAGTTGTGTTCCGCCCCGACTAGAGTTCGACTGAGGTAGTAGAGGGCATTTTCTTTTCCCTCCTCGTTATTCTGGGCAAGGAGCGCACCGAGTGACTCGTCCAGCGCGGCAGTGTAGAGAATCAGCGGTTTATTTGGAATGGGAGCGGCCAGCACTGGAGGGTGCAACAAGTATTGTTTGATGCTTTCGAACGCTGCTTGACATTCGGCATCCCAGATAAAAGGAGCTCCTTTCTTCATGAGCTTTGAGAAGGGCCTACATCTTCCCGATAAATTTGAGATAAACCTCCGTATGTAAGCAAGCTTGCCTTGAAAAGATCTTAGCTGCGTCAAACTCTTCGGAGGGGGCATCTCCATGATGGCCTTTATCTTTGATGGGTCAACTTCGATCCCTCGATGTCGGACTATGAAGCCCAGGAATTTTCCCGATGACACGCCAAAAGCGCACTTCAGAGGATTCATCTTCAGATCGTATTCCCTCAGTCTGGTGAGAACGGTCCTGAGATCTTGGATATGATCGTCCTTGGCTTTAGTCTTGACGACCAGATCATCAACATAGCATTCGACGACTTTATGGATTAGGTCATCAAAGATATTAGTCATTGCCCTTTGATATGTAGCACCTGCGTTCTTCAGTCCGAATGGCATTACCTTGTAGCAATATATTCCGATCGGGGTTCGAAATGCTGTGTGCTTCTCATCCTCAGGCGACATCTTGATCTGATTATATCCAGACGAGCCATCCATAAAGGTGAACAGTTCGTAATTTGAGGTGTCATCGACCATCATTTCCATGACCGGTAGCGGGAAGTCATCTTTAGGACATGCCTTGTTGAGGTCCCTGAAATCGACACAAACTCGGATCTGCCCATTTTTCTTCTTCACTGGGACTATGCATGCGATCCAGTCTGCATATTTCTCTTCCCTGATGAAGCCGGCATCGATGAGTTTCTTGATTTCCTCGATGACCTTTTCTTCCAACTCCCTTCTCATTCTTCGAGGAGCTTGTTTGACTGGCTTAGCATCAGGAGATATAGCCAGCTTATGCACGGCTACCTCAGGGGAAAGGCCAGGCATTTCTTTGTACGTCCACGCGAAGCAGTCGACGAACTCATGCAGCAGGGCAATTATCTGCTCTTTCATTTCCTTCGACAAGAGTGAGCTGATATAGGTCGGCCTTGGATTATCGGGCGTTCCTAAGTCAATCTCGGTTAGCTCATCAAAGGTTGCTTGTCCGCCATCTTCGAGCTCTTGAGGAGCTTCTTCTGGCTCGGCTATCTCGTCATCATCATTTGATCTTTCGTTGGCCTCACCAACATGGATCATATAGCACGCTTTGGAATCAGGTTGAATGTAGCCTATGCCCCGTCTATCTGGAATTCGTCCATCGATGAGTGCTCGGACCTGGGGCGGATACCATAGCCCTTCGTAAAACTTTGCTTCGGACTCCGTTTGATATAACCGGCATCCGCACTTCTTAAAGTATTCCCGCATATCGGGTGCATAGTATCTGGGATTGAGGACGGCTCTTATGCCCCTCTCATAGGGAAGGCACGCGACAGAAAGATCATCCGGGTGCACAACGGGGTTTGACCGGTAAAACAGGATGCCCTTCTGTCCATTTTTCCTTCCGGGTACGTAGAAAGTTTTCAGCTGGTCCACGGTAGAGACTGACAATGCGTCGAGCTCTTTGCACATCCGTTCCGGCACCCTTGTGATGGCCAGGGACCCTTCTGCAACTTCGAAGGTCTCTCTTAGTTTCGCTTGCTGCATAGGGGTCCAATCTGCACAGCTGTTGCACGGCAGGTCCTCTTCTTCTGACTCTTCAGTGTCACTGCTAAGATGAGGGCGGACTTTGCTGCTAGATGGACCTTCAGTAACAGATTCGTCCGTATCGCTGCCGAAACGAGGGCGGGTTTTACGGAAGGACGGGCTTCCAGCGTCGGACTCATCAGTGTCGCTACCGAAATGTAGGCGCACTTGGGCGTTTTTACTTTTGGAAGTGACAACCGGCGCAGATTTGCTTTTGGGTCTTGGGGCCGGTCTATCCTCAGTCAGTTGTGGCTTAGCATTTTGGTGGTTCATAAAGTACCGAGAATCTTCATAGCGGACTTCATGCACGCCGAACGGCTGGATGTCTCCGTCAATGCGTCTTTCTTCGCCATTTTTAGTATACTTCATGCATTGATGGAGAGTTGACGGAATAATGCCATAATCGTGGAGCCACGGCCGCCCCAAGAGAATCTTATAAGACGTGTCGGCGTCGATCATGTATATCTTAGCTTCAGTTTGCAGATCCCCGAATTTGATTGGCAGAGCTATGGACCCCAGAACTTGCTGGCAATTTTGGTTGAAGCCCTGAATGACAATCCTTTCCCTTGACAGGTGTCGGACGTCCATTGACAAACTCTTCAGCGTCCGCAAGTTCATGATGTTCACTGAAGACCCCGGATCAATCAATATGCGATTAATCCGATCTCCGTCGCTGTACCCGGTCACGTAAAGCGGCCGATTATGCTCAGCCGTTCCCAGTAGCATGTCTTCATCCTTAAATGTGACTGCGGCGGCATGCAGAGCGTGCGGAGCTTCTTTCATATTAATTTCCGCAAAGTGAGCCTGATACCGCTCGGGGTTTTGTAGAGCGTGAATGAGAACATCTCTAAGCTCCTTAGATAGGATCAAGGCGTCGTAGATGCTCAGGAGAGACGGAAGCTTCCGGAGATGTGCCAAGATATTATAGTCCACCGAGGAAGGACTTATGTTTTCATCGGCCGGTTCTCTGCCATCTTCTTCATTAGCGACTTGTTTTTCCTTCCCTTTTGGGGCGTTGCCCTGATTTGGCGGTAGAGCCCTGCCGCTTCTGAGCTGGATTTGATTGGCCGTTGTGGCGAGCTCTTCGTCCTCTTCGGGAAAATAGAGCTCCTCTTCCGAGTCGCTGCCAAGATGGATGGCGTAGCAGGTCACTACTGGGATCTCTTCATTGGAGTCTTCTTCTAACTCTTCCAGAATTTCAGCCGCTTGTACAGGGAAGAACTCCTTCAATTGAATCAATGTTCTTTCCTTTTGTTCATATTCTTCGAGGGAATCGATATATTTTTGAATGGTCGATTTCCCTGCAGACTCTTTTTCGCGCCGAGCTGCACTTTTCTTCTTCTTGAGCTTCTTGGATTTTGAGCCTGATGGAGCCGCATTGGCAGCTGGACTGGTAGGCTTCTTCTGTCCTTCCCATTCCATCCTGGGCTCTTTCTGAAGTAGCTTTAGCATCTTCTTCGTCTTATTAGATATGTGCATACTCCATGGAGGCCGCGATGAGTCAGTTTCGTTTGTCAGGGCAGCAGGTTCAGCTGTCTGCTCCCAGAAGGCTTCAACTTCTGTCTGTATAAAGTTGGCGGTTGCAACTTGATTGTTCACCAACATGCTTTTGGACAGCTCGATCTCTCCAGCCTTGTACTGCTTCTCGACCCAGTCTTTGAAGATATAGCAATCCTCGATCGCATGGCTCACTACTCGGTGGTACGGGCAATACAGGGGATTGTCGGTTATTTTTGCTTCTTGGGGTCTTTTCGACTCAGGCAATTGTAGGCCGTTGTTCAAGGCATCTTTAATTATCTTACGGACCTTGTCCCTTCTGAAAGAGTAAACCTTGTTCTTCTTCTCCTCTAGGGAAGGCCCGTCTCCTCCCAGCAATGGCTTTCGAGACCGGTTGGTTTTGGATTCGCCCGCCCTTCGCTTTTCTTCATTGTCGGACGCATTGAAGACATTGGTACTGCTGGAACTCCCGCTTCTACGGCTGTCGTCCTGCTTGCTCTTCCAAGTTTTATCTCTCTGAGAGTCCGGCGGGGACTCTTGCTTCGAGCGTTCCAGCGTTTGGACTTTCTTGGTTAGCTCCTGAAATGTCTTGAGGCCCGCTGTACACAAGAATGGGACCATCCAATTGCTGAGGTTCCCAATGAGAAGGCTGACGGACTGGTCCTGCTCCAGCGGCGGTTCGCACTTAACCGTGAGATTACGCCATCGGGCGATAAAGTCAGTGTTGCTTTCATTCTTCCCCGGCTTGGTCCTCACAAGGTCGGCAATGGAGATTTTATCACTGACGCTCATGAACCTTTGCCGAAACAGGGACTCCATTTGGGCAAAGGTAATGACGGACCCGTCCGGTATACTCGCATGCCAATCGAAGGCGACGCCGGTCAGGCTATTGACAAACTGACGAAGAAGGAGCGCGCCATTGCCCCCTGTATTTCCGCACGATGCTTTGAAGTGGGCGACGTGCTGATTTTCATTCCCCGTTCCATCAAATCTTTCGAACTTAGGAATGGCGTAGCCGCTTGGGAACTCAATCAGATCGTACTGCGCGGGATATGGCCGCCCACTACTGCCGATTTCTTTCTGAGCTTCAGCTTCGGCCACCAATGTTTTAACCTTGCTGGTGACCAAATCCATTATCCGATCCTGTGTTAGCGGGATAGTGCTATCTGGGGCCAAGGCATCCCCAGAAGCGGAGTGTGGCCGGCTTTCATGCGGCTCGACCAGTCTTGGACCCAAAGGAACAGGCATTGGCTGCCTCAGATTGTCATCACCCGGCTGATTAGTAGCGGCTTGTGCTTGATTGGGAGGCGCTCGAGCAATTTGAGCCGTAAGCTGCATCACCACGTTCGTTAAGTCGTCTATCTTCGAATAGAGCTTGGCCATCTCTTTATCTTTGCTCCTGAGCTGTTTTCGAAGCTCTTGAAGCAGCTCTTGCTCCGCAGTCCTGGGGCGAAAAGTCGGCTCTTCCTCGCTGTTCGAGCTTGATTCTGCATGGACCGAGGGGTCTTTCTGCCTATCATCCTCATCGAGAGGGTTTTCTTCATCCAGCAGGGGCAGCTGTTCTTGGGCAGCGGCAACCACATTCGGGCTAGATTGGGCTTGGGATGTGGTGGCCCCATCCTTGCTTTTGCTGCGAAGGTTGTCGTTGGGGCGCCCGCCCGCCATATAGACCGTATGGATGATATATCCGGCCGTCTTTCTATCATTGGCAGCTGATTTCACGGATCGATTTCTTGACCCCCTTGTTTCGGTAGCTGGTAGTCGCTTGAAGGCGGCTGGCCTAACCAGGTTCTTGAATGGTGCTGGCGCTTCTTCTCTGGGTTTGCCCCACTGCTGTCGTGCGGCACAGAGTGCTTGATAGACTCTTGAAGAGACAGTTTCATACTTCTTCTGTTGGGGCCGGGACACGTCTCTTTGTGGCACTGTTCGGACCGCTGTCTTCTTGATTCTGGCGGTCATAGCATTTTTCTGAACCAACTTCAGAGGCTCGAAGGAAATGCTGATTCTTACGTCCGACTCAGCCGTCGTCACGGGGCAACCCTGCACTTGGAACTTCACATGATTCCATTTGGTCGAAGCCTTGGCCCTCTTGTTGGCTCGATACCTGAGCCGCTTCTGCCTTAACTTTTCTGTTCTAAGCACCTGGCAGACTTCGGCGCTTTGGGAAGACGCCGCAGACCGGGCGATGGAGGGCCTTGGAGATACGCTCGATTGTGCATTTGTTAGAGTCATCGCCTGAGCTCGTCCGCAACATTTGATTTTGCCCTTTGTACCGAAGCTCTTGCATCCCGCCCTTGAGACCGGCTTGGCCACCTGTTCCGCCGGGATCTCCGCCAGATGAGCGCTTCCGGCTGGGTAGATGATGACGGAGCCAAACTGGCGGGGCGGTTCCTCCCACTGTCGACTGAGGCTCGCGGGGAGAACCACACGAGCGTTGATCTTGACCACGTACGGAATCGGGGTCACGTTGGAAGCTGAATTCGTCTGGCGAGACATTGTCGTCGAAGGTTGATTGCTGCATGGAAAAAAGAACATCATTTCAGTATAGACAATCGATATGTATATTGATTGAGTTCGCATGAACGTTTAACCCGAAATATGGGAGGAGAGATTGGTCCCACCGGGTGTGCCAGAACCTGTAGGGTGTTTTTCGTCACCCCATTGAGATGGGAATACGCGCGCGCTTCTCAGGCGTACTACAGATTCCCCCTGCCTAGGATAGGCCGGGGTTTAATGATTGTGGGGATCTGAATCTCCGGCAGCCGCGGACTAAGCTGCCGTTAATTACCCCTCGCCTTTGGGGCGAGGAAACCTCCGATTAACGGGTTAAACTGGTCATGCGAACTCAATGTGCGGTGTACGTGTGTTTTGTTTTGAAAGGGGGTTTTGGATATATCGGGAGCTACGCAGAGTTTTTACGGGGGTCCCGCTACCCGGATAGTGGGCTGGGGGTCAATGGGGCTAGCAGCCCCCTTGCGGGGTTCGGGGCAGCGCCCCGGCCCAAAAAATTTTTAGAGGGGGAGAATGTTGCGGAGTATGTGTATGTGTACATATGTATACATATGTATATATATATATATGTATATATAAACAAAAGGGGGGAAAAGACATCCAAAGGATGCGTGGGGCCAGCGCCTTGAGCGCTGTGCGCTTAGGTGCTGTGCGCTCAGGCGCAAGCGCGCCACGTGTCGGCACGTGGACGCTTTGCGCACGAGCGCTGGGCGCCACGTATCGGCACGTGAGCGCTTTGCGCTCGGGCGCAAGGCGCTGGAGCGAAGAGCGCGCGCCACGTGTCGGCACGTGGGCGCTTTGCGCTAGGGCGCAGTGCGCTTGAGCTCAAGCGCACCACGTGTCGGCACGTGGGCGCTTTGCGCTCGGGCGCAGTGCGCTGGAGCGCAAGCGCGCGCGCCACATGTCGGCACGTGGGCGCTTTGCGCTCGCGCGCAGTGCGCTGGAGCGCAAACGCGCCTGCGTGTTGGCACGTGGGCGCTTTGCGCTCGCGCGCAGTGCGCTGGAGCGCAAACGCGCCACGTGTCGGCACGTAGGTGCTTTGCGCTCGAGCGCTAGCGCTCCGGCGAGGAAAAGAGGGCTTTTAGCCCCAGAAACTCCCGGAAGAGAAATTAGTGGAGTTAAACTCCTGAAAAAAAATATATTTTGGTTGAGGAAATGGGTTCTTCTTCTTGCTCCTCTGTTGGCTGGCTCAAGAGATGTGAGATCTAAAAATCTCTTCTTTTTGAGATCTAATGATAGATCCAAGTTCCCCTTTGTGGGTTTTGTGGTGAAAAACTAATTTGTTTTATAAAAAGAAGAGTAAAACTCTTGATTTAATTCAAGAGAAAGAAGAGGGTTTTGGAACCTTGAAGAAGAAGAAAAGATCTCAGATCTGGAAAAAAATTTTAGAGAGAGAAAAAAGTTTTTTTGGGATATTTCATTATCCTTACCTTTATAGGCTACACACACTTTACACATAGCCCCTTGGGCTTCACAAAATGGCATTTTGCCTATCCCATGGCTCATGTGCCATTTCTTTTTGCACATAAGCCATGGTCTTTACAAAAATTTGGCTTTATGCCTATTTTTCTTACATTTATCCATAAAATAAAATAAAAGAAATACAACAAAATTATTTATTACAAAATTTTTATCTTGGCATGGGGGGAGGCCGGCCGCTTCATGTTCTGGCTCGACCCGGGCATGGGCCCACTGGATCTGGGCTTGGGCCCACTTGGCTTGGGGTTGACTTTGATTTTGACTTGGTCAACCGGGGTGTAAATTTTTACCCCAACAGATGGTCCATCGCCAGTTTAGGGACGTGGTGGTCCATCATTAGTTTAAGGACATTTCGGTCCATGTTCCAGTTTAGGGACGTGGTGGTCCATCGCCAGTTTAGGGACGTGGTGGTCCAATATTAGTTTAAGAACGTTCCGGTCCAATATTAGTTTAAGGACGTTCCGGTCCACGAGTTTAAGGACCCCGCAGTCCATATTGATGTGTGGTCGTCGGGACCCGTCACCTCTCTGACGTCGTTGAAGGATTACAACGATGGGTGTCAGAGGAGTTCGGAGATGTACCCTCGAACCGGATATAAATTAATTTAAGAGAACAGCTGTGCTCAGTCAATTTAATTTGAGGACTTACGGCCAAAATTGGGCTAAGTCCAGTTGAAAATGTTTAACACCCTTATTTATTTTTGGTCTATTAGACCTGTGCTAGGGCTTTGCCCACACTTAAATAATGCATTGCATTACTTCTATTTTTTTTGTTTGGGCTCTGCCCATAAAAGATGCAGAGCATCAATTTCACTTGGGCTCTGCCCCCTTTTTATTGCTTTGCAATTTATTTTGGTCTGCTAGGTCTTTTTGATTTGGGCCTGGCCCTTTAAGAAATGCCTTGCATTTGTCAGGCGCTTTGCGCCAATCACTGAGCGCAAACGCTTGTGGTGAGGACACGTGTCATGCTCTGGTGAGCGCAAGCGCAACAGCGCAGTGCGCTGCGCTGTTGCGCTGCTGACACGTGGCGCGCTCTGTTGAGATGCGCCGATTCCAAAGAGCAAAGCTCTATTTCAAGAGCGCGTAGCGCAAGTTGTTCTGTAGCTGACACGTGGCGCTCTCTCAAGAGCGCAACAGCGCAGTTTGGAAGTGCAAAGCACCAAGAATCTTTTAGATTCAAGAACAGAAGTGCAAAGCACTATTTGATTTCTTGATCTAATTTAGATCAAAGAAAAATAAGTTTTTCTTTTTGTTTGAAGAACCAGAGGTTCATAAAAGTGCAAAGCACTATTTTTATTTTGTTAAGATCATTGATCTAGTTTTTAGATCAATGATCTACTAGAAGAAATTTCTTCTCCCTTGTGAAGGTTTTAACCTTTTTCTTGAAATTTTTTCTTTTTTTAGAGTTCTCTCTATTTGAAGCTCTTGACTTTTTTCAAAAAAAAATGTTCATGCTTTGAATTGAGGCCTAGGGTCCTTTTTATAGTGCCCATAAATTAGTTAAATTTGTCAAGGAGATCTTTCTCTGAGTGATTTGGGGAATTTTCCCCACCGTTGGATCTTTGATCCAAGGGCTCATGCTTTGCAGAAAAAAATCTTCTTGTTTTAACAAGAACAGAAAAGATTTCTTAGAATTTTAATTCTGTTTGGCGCAGATGCCCCAGCGTGTGACACGTGTCGCGCAGTGCAAAGCGCAGCGCAACGTTTGTGCAACCGCGCTAGCGCATCTGCGCTGACACGTGCCGCACAGCGCTTGTGCAACCGCGCTAGCGCATCTGCGCTGACACGTGCCGCGCAGCGCAAAACGCAGCGCAACTGCGCTAGCGCATCTGCGCTGACACGTGCCGCGCAGCGCAGCGCTTGCGCAACTGAAGCGTTGCTTCCTTTAATAGAGCTTTGCTCTGATTGGGTGCGCCTTCTTGGGCGCTGCGCTGACGTATCAGCACCTGACATGTGGCGCGTTGCGCCCGAGATTTGAAGCGTTGCTTCAGAATTTTGAATTTTGAATTTCAACAGAGCTTTGCTCTGATTGGGCGAAACAAATGCCCCCCCACCGTTGCGCTCACGTGGCGCACACGTGAGTGCAGCGGTGGCAAACTCCTGATCGTTGGATCAAGGGGTGAGCTCAAGGGGCGCAAGCGCCTTATAAATAGGACCTCTGGCCCTTAAAAAAAATCTTACTGTTTTAAGAATTTTGATTTCAACAGAGTTTTGCTCTTGCTTAAGAACTTCAGAGCTTTGCTCATTCCCAAAGTTAGAAACTTTAGGTAAAAATTAATTTAAATCAAATTAATTCAAATTAATCTTAACCAAAGAGCTTTGCTCTCACAGATCTTTTGATCTAAAGAGATCCCCATTGGGGTTTCATAAACAGAGCTTTGCTCTCAAAACTTATAGATCTACAGGGATCTTGTTCATGGGTTTTAACTCATGAACAGAGTTTTGCTCATAGATCTAAAAATAGCTTTTTTAGATTTGAAAAATGAAGAGTCTTTTTATAAATTTTTCATGAATCTTTCAAGATTCCAAAATTTTTTAATTCTTTTAAGTGTAAAAAAAAAAGTTTTATGATGGATCTTTTCCATTATTACCACAGAGCCATGCTCTTTTAAGGAATCTTATTTCCCTGAAACAAGAGTTTGACAAGTGTCACTCTGTGACAGAGCTTTGCTCTGAAAGAGAAGATTTTCTCCTTGTCTCTAGGGATTCTTCCCCCCCTTTTTAAATAGGAATGCTTTCCTGGGGACCAACTGACAATCTCATCCAATGATGAGGTTGTCTTATTAACTGACATATTGTCATCCAGATTTTGTGGGTCCCCATTTGGTCTCCTACTCACTGCACTGCTGTGTGGTGTAATTAATTAATTTAAATTTAATTAATGCATTTTCTTTTTTTTAGACGCCAAACGTTGGAATTACAACACTAACGGCTAAATCGTTCTTTTTGCAGCGATCATGTGTCTAGACACTTCATTCTCGTTCGTCCGCTCGGAGGAGGGATTTCCCGAGGCGCCCTCGGACCGTGAAGTCCTGACCATGATTAGAGAATACGACCCGGAGTACAAGAATCTTCACCTTTGGGGGTCCTGGTATAACCAGATCATTATGGGTTGACGCAGCTTCACATGCGCAGTGCCGTCTGAACCCATCACGGCGATTCATTATGCTACCCCACCCTCGGTGCAGTATGCCGTGGAGTTGGTGGATTGGACATCGAAGGGCTTTCTACATCCCGCTATAGATGCGATACCGGTTCAGCGTCCTATGGTTTTGGACATCCTGGGGCGCCGTATCTATCAGGGTGAAGCACGACCTTGGGGGCAATCGTATAACCTTGGTCTGATCCCCCGCCACCCGATTGGCTATCTGCCGTGGGCCCGGTACATCCTATCGACGAAGAAGTCGCAGTTGATAAGATTAGGACTGTACACCGCGGTCTACGTCTCTCTTTTCCAGTATCCCACGCTCCCCACCTGGTGGTTCAAAGCTTTCTTGGAGCAATGGAATATTCCTACCCACACTTTCCTTGCAATGGATCGGGAAGTGTCAATCTCCTTGGAGGAGTTTGTGGAGGTATCCGGTTTACCAGTGATGGGGGAACATTATGAGGAGCTGCTCCCGACAGATGTGTACGTCTTTGGTGCTAGGCCGATGGTAAGGAGGGTCACACCGGAGAATGCCGTTCAACATCAATTCCCAAGCTTGATTAAAGTGTTGAACATATATGAGTCCCTCTTCGTCGAACATGGGGGTCGGGGAGTTAACTTTAAGGACTTCATTGCTCGTTTCCTTCGTCCAAGCATCATCTCATCGGAAGCTGCCAAGTTCGCCACCCTGGATGACCCTTTCAGTCTAGGTGTGGACAACCTACCGGAGAAGGATATAGATCAAAAGGGTTTTTTTCTTCCGGACTTCCCTACTATGTCATTTGCAGAAATTGCAGCCCCTGGAATGGATGAGGAGGCCTTTTTCTTAGGATTTCTTGGATTGTGGCTGAGCTGGTTTGCGATCCCAATGCACTCTCATCGGATGCGACCCTCTGTCTTTTACCCAGCCTACCGGATGGTCATCGGGGTAAAGGTAGCTGTTGGGATCGCTGGCTTGGCGCACTTATACCATGGCCTCAGTCGAGCAGCGGATGCTAATGAGCCCGGGGTACTGCATGTGGTCTTCCCGATGCATTACTTTGCATCGTGGCTCGAGCTACACACAGTGGGTGTCTTCGGCATGCATAAAAGGCCCTCGTTCTTTGACAAGTGCGGTTTTCCCCGCATTATACAGCTGATCGGCGCATCAATTGTAACCCCATCACCGCGGAACGCCAGGGGCTTACTCCTTCGTTCTCACACCGTTGGAGCCGGTATGTCCTTTGTCGATAAGGTATTGACCATTGGAAAGGTGTCTACCACTGTGACGCGGCCATTACAAGATGTCTTTAAGGATGGAGCCTCAGTTTTGACGGCTCGGGAGTGTTGGAGATAGTGCCCTCAGAGTCAATTATTGGATCACAGGCACGTGATTGCAATGATTGATGGAGGACCTATCCCGGTAGGACAGTCTTACTCGAGATGATAGTATGCTATCTGGTTTACCTTTATCATTGTGTACTGCTTTAGGTGACCTGACAAGTCGCTATTACACGTTGATGGAGCCCCTAGGATTCTTGCTTGACCACCAGCAGTATGAGGGCGATCATATAAGTGGGAGCTGGGGGTCTATAAGCATATCCTTAAATGGTCCCTAGTCGTGTGAGTTTCGAGACAGGGCATCGATACTCCAGAGTAGACTAGTGTATACAGTCGAGACCCCGACGAGGGGCGGTGGCCGGTCTCACAAGCCACTGGTGTCAGTTGGTTCACCTAAGATGTATACAGGTGCTCATTGGGTTATGAGTACACCGGACAGGACTCGCCGGGAACATGCCAGTTGGTCATATACCAGACGTCAGATGGCAGTTCCCTGGTGACATGTGTACAGGTTAGTTCATCGACCTGGGGATCGTCATTTGTCTTGTGTGATGTTTCCCTCCGAACGGCGGCCGAGACATGGGCTGTCTTTGCCTGAAATTCGGGGCAGATGCTAATTGGTGCTATCCGTCCACCTCTCCGAAGATGCCAAGTTGATTTATGGCACCGTGTATCGGAGGTTTAGACGGATGCGGCCGATATAGCAGACTTCGTCAGATTCCCCCTCGCTTGAGGGGTTTTTGATTGTGGGGACGCTCTTCCCTGCAGGCGCAAGCCCCTGCAGTTAATTACGCTACCGCATCGCGGTAACAACTTTCTCCTTCTCCAGCTGGTCACTTCGTGTCGTGGGTGTTTGTTTTGTTTGTGGTTGCCCGTGGATTGTATACGGAGACTAATTTATGTAGTCGCCCGTAGGACGTGGATTAGTCCAAATCCGTATTTTCTTAGATTTGGGTTTGGGGTTTTGGTTTAAGGATACGTTAGCCATTTTTGAGGCTAAGATCAACTTAAACGTTTGTTAAGGATACGTTAGTCCAATTTGAGACTAAGATCAACTTAACGGGATCGTTTAGATCCGACAAAAGAGCATTTGGACTCTATTGTTCCAGTTTAGGGACATAGTGGTCCATTGCATGTATGGCTGTCGGGACCCGTCACCTCTCTGACGACGTTGAAGGATTACAACGACAGGTGTCAGAGGAGTTCAGAGATGTACCCTTGAACCAATGAGTTGATTGGGGGGATTCATAGTCCAATTTGGGACTAAAGTCTGTTTGAACGTTTAAGGATACGTTAGCCATATTTGAGGCTAAGATCAACTTAAACGGTTGTTAAGGATACGTTAGTCCAGTTTGGGACTAAGATCGACTTAACGGGATCGTTTAGATCCGACAAAAGAGCATTTGGGGGCTCTATTGTTCTAGTTTAGGGACATGGTGGTCCATTGCCAGTTTAGGGACATGGTGGTCCATTGCCAGTTTAGGGACATGGTGGTCCATTGATAGTTTAAGGACGCATAAGTCCATGGGTTTAAGGACCCCACAGTCCATATGGGTGTGTTTAAGGACGCATTAGTCCATTAGTTTAAGGACGCATAAGTCCGCGGGTTTAAGGACCCCACAGTCCGTATCTTGGTTTAAGGACGCATAAGTCCATGAGTTTAAGGACCCCACAGTCCGTGTTGATGTGTGGTTGTCGGGACCCGTCACCTCTCTGAAGACGTTGAAGGATTACAACGACAAATATCAGAGGAGTTCAGAGATGTACCCTTGAACCAATGAGTTGGTTGAAAGAGCAGATGTGCTCAGATCAAGATGATTTGAGGACTTATGGCCAGTTTAGGCTAAGTCCAGTTATGTTTGAAATATTGGCCCTCTGTTGGTCCATTGAAGGAGAGGCTTTGCCTCTGAAACTTAGCCAATTGGGCTGAAGCTAGTGTTAAACACTAGAAACCAACAGTGTTGAACACTGGGAATAAGATAGCAAGTTAGTGTTAAACACTAAAAGATAATCAGTGTTAAACACTGGGAACAGTGTTTTCAAATTAGTGTTAAACACTAAGCAAATCAGTGTTAAACACTAGGAACAGTGTTTTCAAATTAGTGTTAAACACTAAGCAAATCAGTGTTAAACACTGCAAATAGAGTTTTCCAAATTAGTGTTAAACACTAAGAAAATCAGTGTTAATCACTGAGGACAAAGTCTTCGGATTAGTGTTAAACACTAAGGGGAGAGGGGTCACGTGTGGACACGTGAGAGCGCCCTGATTTCCCTTATCTTATTCTGCAGATCAGTGTTTTAACTCTTTTAATTCTGACGGCCATCACGTGTGAGCACGTGATGGAGGCCCCCGCTCTGGTCTGTTGGAATGCTCATTAGGGGTCACGTGGTGACACGTGAGGGCGCCCTAAATGCGGAGCCACATCTCCTTTGTTTTATCCTCAAATCTGTGAATAAGTGTTAAACACTTTCATTTTTATTTCGAGCATCACGTGTTGACACGTGATGGGGATTTATGCGCTGACTGTTAGAACGTTTGCTAAGGGGTCACGTGGTAAACACGTGAGAGCGCCCAAAGCCTTCATTTCCATTGATCTTTCTTTCTGCGTTTTGAGAGTCACGTGGGAGCACGTGATGGCATCAAAAAGTGGGGCCAGATCCCCTTTATTTTGTTCTGCAAACAAGTGTTAAACACTTTTAATTTTCATAGCCATCACGTGTGGGCACGTGATGTATAATCATGCCCTGATTTATTAGAACACTTATTAGGGGTCACGTGGTAACACGTGAGAGCGTCCAGAATTGTTTCTGCCTTTGCTTTTGTTCCATATATAATGAGGGTCACGTGGGAGCACGTGAGGCATTGCCTCAAAGCTTTCCTTTTCTCATTTTCGGGGGATCTTTTCAGGGGTCACGTGGGGCACGTGACCTTAGTCTTTTTCATGCACAGAGATCTTTTAAGTCTCTTTATCTTTAAGAATTAAATTCTTATTTAGGGTAAAACCCTAATTTTGATTCTGGAGGAATTAAATTCCTATTTTGAAAGAATTAAATTCTTATTTAGGGTAAAACCCTAGTTTTCTTTTAGGAGAATTAAATTCTCAGAACTCAATTCCCCTTCTAAGTTTAGGATCTGCATGGCAGGATCTCGACCCGATGAGAATTAAATTCTCAACTTATGGGGAGATGTGCTCTGTGCAGATCTTCAACCAGAAGAAGAACTAAGTTCTTTTCTTTAAATAAGAGTTAAACTCTTTTGAGAATTAAATTCTCTTTTTGAAGTTTATCTTTTTCCCTTTTTTTACCTAGGGTTTTCTTTGTTGAGAATTAAATTCTCCTTTCTTTTCTTCCCTCTTGAGAATTAAATTCTCCTCTCTCTGTTTCTCTCTCAAAAAAGTAGATCCCTTCTCTTCTCTTCTTGGCTCCTATTTATAGGAGAAGGAAGAGAATGTTGATCTTAGTCTCAAATTGGACTAACGTATCCTTAACAAACGTTTAAGTTGATCTTAGCCTCAAAAATGGCTAACGTATCCTTAAACCAAAACCCCAAACCCAAATCTAAGAAAATACGGATTTGGACTAATCCACGTCCTACGGGCGACTACATAAATTAGTCTCCGTATACAATCCACGGGCAACCACAAACAAAACAAACACCCACGACACGAAGTGACCAGCTGGAGAAGGAGAAAGTTGTTACCGCGATGCGGTAGCGTAATTAACTGCAGGGGCTTGCGCCTGCAGGGAAGAGCGTCCCCACAATCAAAAACCCCTCAAGCGAGGGGGAATCTGACGAAGTCTGCTACATCGGCCGCATCCGTCTAAACCTCCGATACACGGTGCCATAAATCAACTTGGCATCTTCGGAGAGGTGGACGGATAGCACCAATTAGCATCTGCCCCGAATTTCAGGCAAAGACAGCCCATGTCTCGGCCGCCGTTCGGAGGGAAACAGATTCTGGCACGCCCGGTGGGACCTCTTCCTCTTTCCACTCCACACTTCGTGTGTCGTGTTCGCGAACGAATCGCGGTTTACTGTGGTTGCCTGTGGATTCGAGGTACTAAGATTTGGTGTCTTGCTCCGTGCAGAAAACGGAAGATCAATGGCTTCAAACTGCACTACCTGCAACTGCAACTCTCGCTCCGTCCCTACCGGAGGAGTGACTTACGAGCCCCAAGCGGCCTCTCTTTTCAAGGTGCCAGTGGAGCAGGTGACTCAGGCCACCACTGGGCTATTCTTCGGGACCATGCTCCCACCGTTGAGCTTCAATGCCACAATGACATCGCAAGAGGCTCCAAAGAAGTCGGTCTTCGATTGGCTTGCTACTGCCGCGGCCCCTCTCAACGGGTCGCCCAACTTCAATACCTCAGTTTTCAACAGATTGGGCCAGAACGTCTATAAGCCCGTGATACCCGAAGCTGCCATCCCAAAGCGGATAGCCATCCCGGCTCAAGCAGACGAAATCATTGGAAAGGCTCCTCCTTCCAAGAAGTCAGTTTTTACGAGGCTGGCCATTCCGGTTGCTGCTCCAGGCGAGGTCCTCGAAGCTGCTTCCCCTGCTCAGAGGTCTGTCTTTGACAGATTAGACATTGCTTCTCAACGGGCGTCAGTCTTCGATAGGCTAGCACCAATAACAGTCTCTCCTCAAAGCAGGGGGCATGAAGAAGCTTATCCAACAACGGAGGTGATCTCATCTGCACGACATGCTCGACGTCGCCACTGGCGCCGGATAAGGAAGGCTGGGGGCAACACCCCCTCTGGGATAACTCCGACAGCTCCGATGGTGGAAATCAATGCTGCTGTTCCAACTGGGAACAGCTTTGAACCGCTAAGGGGGGTACGCAAGAACTCTCCGACTGCCACGCTAAAAAGATCTCCTCCACCTGCGGGGAGTATTACAGATGCAAAGCCGGAGCAGCCCTCTCAACGGTTGTCCTCCAAGATTTATAAGGTCTGGCGATGGGTCCAAGAGTCGGTGATTGATGAAAACTATCTCCGCCGACAGAAAAAGATGAAGGTTCGGCCGGAGAAGGATTACTCCGTCAAGCCGCAAAAAGCAACGGCTACTTGGATGCCCACTACAACGGCCCCCTCAACTTCAACCACTCAGAAAAGAAGGAGGCCAGAGAAAGCCCCAGTAAACGTGGCAGACCACAAAGACGCTAAGCCCAAACGCCCTAAGTCTGGGGGCATGGTGGTGCACACCGTATACATGGCTTCTGGAAAGGAGGAAAGCCGTGCTTCGATGGGTCACCGACCGCTCACCCGATCCGTAACAAAAGCCCAGGAGCAGCAACAGAAGCTTCAGGAGATGATGACATCGATCCCTGTATACAATTCTACTGGTCATGCCAGAATCTGTTCCCCTCCGAACGGCGGCCTGCGACGTTAGGACGTCACGTGCCTGAGGTTCGGGGCAGATGCTATTTGGTTTTTATCCGTCCACCTCTTCGAAGTTGCCAAGTTGATTTATGGCACCGTGTATCGAAGGTTTAGACGGATGCGGCCGATGTAGCAGACTTTGTCAGATTCCCCCTCGCTTGAGGGGTTTTTGATTGTGGGGACGCTCTTCCCTGCAGGCGCAAGCCCCTGCAGTTAATTACGCTACCGCTTTGCGGTAACAACTTTCTCCTTCTCCAGAATTTCACTTCGTGTCGTGTGTGTTTGTTTTGTTTGTGGCTGCCCGTGGATTGTATACGGAGACTGAGTAATGCCGTCGCCCGTAGGGCGTGGATTAGTCCAAATCCGTATTTACTTAGATTTGGGTTTGGTGTTTTTTGGTTTAAGGATACATTAGTCGCGTTGCGGCTAAGATCAACTTAAACGTTCGTCAAGGATACGTTAGTCCTGTTTTGGACTAAGATCGACTTGACGTAGTGATTGATTTAATTGTCTGGCCGTCGGGACTCGTCACCTCTCTGACGTCGTTGAGGGATTACAACGACAAGCGTCAGAGGAGTTCAGAGATGTACCCTTGAACCAAAATTGATTTGGAGTTTTATTGTTTATTTAAATATCTAAGGACACATTAACCACATTTGGGGCTAAGATCAACTTAGACTGGACCGTTTAGATCCGGCAAAAGAGCGTTCGGGCTCGATTGCGCCAGTTTAAGGACGTGGTGGTCCAATATTAGTTTAGGGACGTTTCGGTCCGTCGCCAGTTTAAGGACGTAGTGGTCCATCATTAGTTTAAGGACGTTTCGGTCCATCGCCAGTTTAAGGACGTAGTGGTCTATCGCCAGTTTAAGGACGTAGTGGTCCGTCGCCAGTTTAAGGACGTAGTGGTCCGATATTAGTTTAGGGACGTTTCGGTCCAATATTAGTTTAAGGACGTTTCGGTCCGATTTTTAGTTTAGGGATGTTTCGGTCCGATTTTTAGTTTAGGGACGTTTCGGTCCGATTTTAATGTGTGGACGTTGGGACTCGTCACCTCTTTGACGTCGTTGAGGAATTACAACGACAGATGTCAAAGGAGTTCGGAGATGTACCCTCGAACCGGTCGTGAATTGGTTTAGAAGAGCCATTTTGCTCAATCAATTTAATTTTAAGGACTTACAGCCAGGATTGGGTTAAGTCCAATTTTCATTTTAGGCTTTACCTGACTGAAAGAATCAATCCAAATAGGTCTCTGCCTCTTTATTATTCTTGCAGTTTGATTTGGGCCAGGCCCTCAAGAACTTCCCAAACAGGGCTATGCCCTTTTATGATTTGTGATTTGATTTGGGCCAGGCTCTCAAGAAGTTTCCAAACAGGGCTCTGCCCTTTTATTATTTTTTTGTGATTTGATTTGGGCCAGGCCCTCAAGAATTTTCCAAACAGGGCTCTGCCCTTTTATTATTTTTGTGACTTGATTTGGGCCAGGCCCTTTTAAATAATGAGTTGCAGGAACTCAAGAATCTTCAGATTGAAGAACAAAAGTGCATAGCACTTTTGATCTAAATTTGGATCAAAAGAGAACAAGTTTTTCTTCTTGTTTTCTTTTCACAGAACCAAGGGTTCATATCAAGTGCAAGGCACTATTTATCTTTTTTTTTTTTATTATTATTCCCTTTTTTTTAATCTTCTGTTCTTCAGAAATTTCACCTTTACCTTTTTTTTTTGTGTTCTTGATTAGTCTTCAAGAGTTCTTTTTTTTTTTTTTTTAGAAGTTGATTCTTCTTCTTGATTGATCCTCCTTGATGATTTGAATGAGGTCTGGGCTCTTATTTATAGTGCTCACAAATTTGTTAAATTTGTTACCAAGATCTTTCCTAAATAATTTTGGGAATTTTCCCACCATTGGATCTCTGATCCAAGGGTCCCTGTTTTACAGAAGAACAGAAAAGATTCACTTAAATTTTCATTCTGTTGCTGCGCAACTCACCAGCGCGTGACACGTGTCGCGCATCCGTGCGCTTGCGCAGTTGCGATTGCGCAACTGCGCAGACACGTGTCGCGCATCCGTGCCCTTGCGCAGTTGCGATTGCGCAACTGCGCAGACACGTGTCGCGCATCCGCGTTCTTGCGCAGTGGCGATTGCGCAACTGCGCAGACACGTGTCGCGCATCCGTGCGCTTGCGCAGTTAAGTCTTAATTATGTTTTCTGAAGAGCCTTGCTCTGATGGGACGCACTGTCTTGGGCGTTACGCTGCCGAATCAGCTTCTGCCATGTGGCAAATTGCGCGCTGCGCACGGGAACCGAAGCGTTGCTTCGAATTTTGAATTTTCAAAATTAAGTAGAGCCTTGCTCTGATTGGGGGAAACAGATGCCCCCCCACCGTTGCGCTCACGTGGCGCGCGCGTGAGTGCAGCGGTGGCAAGATCCTGACCGTCGGATCTAGGGGTCAAGTGAACAGGCGCAGGCGCCTATAAATAGGACCCTTGGTCCTTGGTAATTTTTTACCATTCTCAAAAAATTGAATTTTCAGAGCCTTGCTCTTACTTGAGAACTTCCAGAGCCTTGCTCTTGTGATTTCCTTAAGAACTTCCAAGTTCTAACTTCAGAACCATTATAGGTAAAATTAAATTAATTTAATTTAAATTAAACTTAATTAACAGAGCCTTGCTCTTATAGATCTTTGATCTAAAGGAAACCCCTTTGGGGTTTCTTCAACAGAGCCTTGCTCTTATAGATCTTTGATCTAAAGGAAACCTCTTTGGGGGTTTTATTCACAGAGCCTTGCTCTCAAAAATTTGCAGAGACTCTGTTCTTAGGTTTTAACCCATGAACAGAGCCCTGCTTCATAAATCAACTAGAAAACTTTTTTTTAAAAGTTTCCATGGATCTTTAAGATTCCAAAATTTTAATTCTTAGGAGTTATAAATTTTTATTACTACTGCAGAGCTAGGCTCTTTTTTAAGAAGTTTTATTCCTTTGAAACAGGAGTTTGACAAATGTCACTCTGTGGCAGAGCTTTGCTCTGAAAAGAGGAGATCTTCTCCTTGTCTCTAGGGGTCCCCCCCAATGAGGATATTCTCTTGGGGGTCTTTTTTATTGACTGATAGTCTCATCCAATGGTGGGATTGTCTCATCAAATGATGCGCCGTCATCTTGATTTTGTGGGTCCCCCTTTGGTCCCCTACCCACTGCATCACAGTGTGGAGCAAGATTTTTATTTATTATTATTTTTTTTTATCATTATTTTTTTTTTAAGGTTTAAGCGTCAGGCCACTAATGATATATATATATTTTATGCAGGAAAGATGTCTGACGACTTGTCTTTTCCCTTCGTTCGCTCAGAAGGAGGGTTTCCACATGCACCAGTGGACCGGGTAGTGTTCGCCTTGATTAAAGATCACGATCCTGAGTGCAAGAGACTTCACCTATGGGGAAGGTGGTACAGCCAGATTATCCAAGGCCGCCGCAGTTTTAGTTCCGCCTCGCCTTCCGAACCCATAGTTACGATCCCCTATGCGGACAAACCCCCGGTGGAGTATGCCGTGGAGGTTAAAAATTGGAATTCAGACGACCTTCTCCAGCCTGCAATCGGCGCTATTCCGGTACAGCCGCCGCCGGCCATAGATATCTTGGGAAGGCGAATCTGTCAGAGTGAAGCACGCCCTTGGGGACAGGCTTACAATATTGGATTGAATCCGCGACCGCTTGCTGGATACCTGCCATGGGCCCGGTACATTTTAGCGGCGAAAAGAGCTCACCTGACGAAGATTGGTTTATACTCCGCCGTCTACGTCTCGCTTTTCGAGTATCCTACTCCTCCAACATGGTGGACAAAGGCCTTCATTGAACAATGGAATATCCCCACACATACTTTCCTGGCAGCGGATAGGGAAGTTTCCATTTCTCTAGAGGAATTTGTTGAGCTTTCAGGTTTACCGGCGAGGGGGGAGCACTACGAAGAGCTGCTTCCTCCTGACGAGTACGTCTTTGCCACCAAGCAGGTGGTATTTGACTTAACTCCGGAAAATGCTATTCAGCATCAGCATCCGGGCCTGGTGAAGGTATTAGAGATTTACGAGGAGCTTCATTTGGAATTGGGCGACCGAGGAGTTAGTTTCGCGGACTTCATTGCTCGTTTTATTCGCCCGGAATTTTTATCAGAGCAGGGTGAGAAGTTCGCCCAACTTGCCGACCCTTTTGGTTTCGGCCTGGACCGCCGACCTTCATCGGAAACTGATCAGCAGGGTTTTTATGTCCCCGGCACTGCTAGCGTCCCTTTCTCAGAGCTCGCCGTTCCTGGCATGGATGAGGAGACCTTTTTCATAGGGTTCTTGGGTCTGTGGCTATGCAGCTTCGCGCTTCCCATGCACCCCCGCCTTATGCGGTCCTCTGTCTTCTACCCGGCGCATCGAATGGTGGCGGGTTTGCAGTTATCAGTAGGGATCGCCGGGTTGGCTTATCTCTACCATGGACTTAGCGTAGCGGCGGACGCTAATGAGCCTGGGGTACAGCCTGCTAACTTCCCGATGCACTGCTTCACTTCTTGGATGGAGCTGCATGTCCGAGGAGTGTTTGGTGCCCATAAAACTCCCTCGTTCTTTGAGAAATTTAAACTTCCAAGAATCATGCGATTGGTCGGGGCTTCAATTGTGTTTGCACCTCCGCGGGAGTCTAGGGGACTACTCCTGCGCTCACATCTAGTCGGAGCGAAGACCTCTTTTGTGGATAAGGTCATCACCATAGGTTCTGAGACCACTAAGTCAGTGGTGTCGCTGCGTGATGACTTTAAGGGCGGTGTTTCTGTGTTGAAAGCTCGGGAAATCCTCCACCTTTACTCCATTCGGCCGGGCTACTTAGTATTTAGGCAAAATGAAACGGCTCTCTTCATGAGGTATAACCCGCATCGATTTGCCCGGCAATCGAGTTACAACCAAGGGATCCCGTTAGAAGCCTTCTTGGGAACACCTGCAGTCGGCCCGGAGGGGGTACGGAATGCGATGCATCACTTCATCCGGCTCAATACAGGCTCCTATTTTTTTATCAGTGAGCCCAGCTGTACCCCTCAGATACTTAATTCATATGTGGCCTGGTATGCGCACGCGATGGGCCCAATCATCTTGATGGAGAAACGCCTGCTGGTCGATCGTAGGGCTGCGCCTCCCGGCGGCGATCGCAAGGCTCCCTTGCAGCCCAGGGTTCAGGTTATCCCTCTGATGAAAGATGCCGGAGCTGATCGACCACGCGTGTTGCCCCCTCCGCGTGGATTGCCACTGTCTACTACGGTGGATGCACCGACGGCGCCCCGTGCTCCGACAAAGACGGTTAAAGCGGTATCGCCAGAGTCGGGTGCAGGAGTGGACATCGGGACTCGCCGCCCAAAAGTGACTGCCAAAACTGGCAAGCGCAAAGCTGTTCCAAGTGGATCCAAGGCTGGCGGACAGAAGAAGAAGAAGTCCACCTTATCCCTCGACGCGATCCTTAACTTAGAGCCCGCGGCTCATCCTGCCGGGGCCATATGCGAGTATGGTAGCAATGAGGGCTTTGTGGTGGACCCTGCGGACACCAATTTGGCTGCCGCCATTGCAGCTTCAGAGCGATCGGCGAGGCTTGAAGCGATGTTGAGCAAACTCGCTTAGTCCGGTAATTATCAAACGCCTTATTTGTCATTTTATTGCATTTTATATTGTTATCCTTAACTAATATTCGCTCCATTTTCAACAGGTGTCTCCACTGAAGAGGCTATTGCTGCCTCCCTGAAAACCTTTCAGGAGGAGGAGGAGAAGCGTGCCCTAGCAGGCGTTGGTATGTTTCACCCCTTTCTCTTTTACAAGGAAAGTTTGTTGTCTTTTTCCTGATAGTCAACCTGATCTTCTTTTGTTTCTTTGCAGGGGTTGTATTAATCGACGCGAGGGTCCTTCCCAAGCCCGTCGTCGAAGTCCCGGCTTCGCTGCAGTTGCCACAAGAGCCTCAGCTTGATAGAGCGACGAGGAACGCCTTGAAGAATCTAGAGGCATCCCTGTATACGGGTGAAGAAGCCTCCCTTAAGGAAGCTCTGGTGGCATCTGTCTCGTCGGCTCGAGAGGAGCGGAAGCGGTCAAGACGCGAAGCTAAGGCGCGCAGAGCTGCTCTGGCCGCAGGAGCGGGCCCTAGCACTATTCCTCGTGCCGACACTCCTTCTGAAGAGGCCCCTGTCGCCCTGTCTACTGCTCATAGGCAGGTGGCGCGCATGGTCCGGGATGCAAACGATAAATCCTCTTCAGGTAACTTTTCTTTCAGAACTCTGTTGTAAGAATTATCAAATCGTTGACTCATACGCACTCCTTTTCGCAGGGCCAAGTCCGACTGAGGGGGAGGCGGAGACGACCGTTGAACCCAGGGGAGCGGAGGAAGCGGTACTTGCTGGACCCGAACCGACAGTGGACAACTTTGTCGGGGTCATAGGGCCTGGAGCCGAGATTGAGGAATCTACCGCGGAGAGGGTCATTGATGCCGCACCCGAAGTGGCAGCAGATGAGATGATTGTCTCAACCGAGCCGAAGGCGGTAGAGGGCGAGGTACTTGAGGCTGGGGACCTCTTGGTGCCGATGGACGGGGTAGCTGTAATCGCTGATTCTGAGGGAGCAGCAGGTGAGGCGGCCATGATTCCTGAAGACGAGCTAGGCGCTCCTTCTCAGGAATCTGGCAATGTTCCTATCTTGGCCCTCCCTGTCTATGGTCCCCCGCCGCCTGTAGAGCTTGAGAGCATAACAACAGTTCCCATTGAGTCGGGTGATGAAGCTACAGGCGGTGGTCTTCCGTCAGTGGAGGAAGGGACTGCCTCAGTTTCCGCTGGCAGCTCGTCAGGTAAAAAATTTTTTAGTCACCAGCGTTTCCCCTTTTTTTTTTATATATCTTGCGATCTCTTCTAACAAGCTTGTTCTTGCAGGTGCGGCCAGTACCGATGCTCCATTGCTCGAGGGGGCACCGTCAACTACTGCTTTGGCAGTAGTCACCTCCCCGCCTTCCCTTGTACCATCACGGATGTTGGAAGGTATGTATTCACGACTCATGCATTAATCTTTCAAAAATACGGCTTTTGTACTAACGTTACACCATTGTGCCTTTGCAGGAGTGCTTTTTGATCACTTATATCAAGTGTTGCTCCCGCACTTCTCTTTCCCATCCGAACTCGCTTCTCCCTCTAGTGGCGCCGGTGAGTATACTTTCACCATAATATCTTTATTTACCCCCTTTTTCTAGCAATGGGATAATTTCTGACTTTTCCTTTTCTTTGTTGCAGTGCCACAAATCGAAGGAGGGGATGCAAGACCTGCCGCGCTACCGGCCCTTCCGGCTTTGCCGTCCGCTGTACCTGGTATAGTAAATTTCCTTTTGGTAACCCTTCAACATCTTTTGAACCATCGTTTAACTCTGTTTTGTTTTGCAGCTATTGTTCCGGCTCCGGTCCCCTTCGAGGCTCGCGTTCTTTCACCGGCAGGCCCCTTTTTGAGACGTCCGTCTTCAAAGGGTGCTGTGATGAGTCTAGGCATGCTGAGCGGGTATATCGAAGAGCTCAGCATGGACGCTCTCCCTTCTGCTGTCGATTTCGCTGTGGATGTTAACCCAATGTTAGCGGCGCTCGTAACTTTTCACGATGAAGGCGTCGTTGAATCTTGGGTTAACCACTGCAGGGAGATCGAGGCCTGTCTGTACCGGCTGGAGTTGACACGCCCTTCTCCCGAAGTTTTAGCTCTGAGCACCCAACGCACAACTTGGCTCGAGCAAAGTACTTCGCACTCCCGCCACTTGGAGCAAGAAGCAGCTCAAAGACTAAGGGAATGCCAAAAGACCTCAAACGAAACGGCCCATCTGCGCGCTGAGGTTGAGGCAAATGCTGCCCAAGTGAAGACTATCTTTGAGGGTCTCTTGGAGCGCATCTCCCATGGGCTAAACTTAAAGAAGAAGCTTGACGTGGCTGAGCGCAACATCCCAAGTCGGGAGGCTGCTTATCAAGTCGCGAGGGAGCAGCTTGCATTGGTCTTGCGGCAACGAGCCCAAGTGGAGGCAGAGTTGACGGCGGTAGCCGAGCAGGAGAAGGCGTGGAAGGAGATATGCGAGCGATTGCTACATCTGTGCAAGACGCTCCCTTCCCAATAGCTGCCCTTGTATCAATATACTTGTAATTTTCTTTTTTGAATAAGATGTATACATTCTTTATTCTTTTATACGATTCGCCATGTACTTGATTGAATTAATAAATAAAGATACACATTTTTTTTGCAATGTCTTGTATCATTTCTTTGCTTTCTCCCTTCTCTTATTATCAGCATGCTGTCTTGATAAACATGATTGACAGGTAACAGAGTAAGCATTTTGGTTTCTTCAAGATATAACGATGGCTTAGGCCGCAGGTTCGGATCTGCTGCCTAAGACTTTTCAACTCTATGAGCCGTGAGGGTCTCATAGAGATTTTTCTCCCTACGGATCGAGAGGATCTCGTAAGTGGATTTTCTCCTTAGGAATCGTGAGGATTCCCAAGTGTAGTTCTCTCTCATAGGTCGAAAGGATCTTATGAGAGAATTTCTCCCTCTTACGAGTCGAGAGGGCTCGTGAGCGGTTGTTTCCCTCTTTGTCGAGAATCGACTTCAGAGAGTGAGACCCGTGAATAGTATGCAAGAGACCATTTAGGATTGACTTGCAGGATCCCATTGCCCTTCTTACGAGTCGAGAGGGCTCGTAAGCGGTTGTTTCCCTCTTTGTCGAGAATCGACTTCAGAGAGTGAGACCCGTGAATAGTGTGCAAGAGACCATTTAGGATTGACTTGCAGGGTCCCATTGTTCAGGAAGCCAGTTTTTGAATCCTTACTGCCCGAGATGTGAGTCAGAGAAGCTCTCGTCACGGAGTGTTTGTATCCGTGAGTTGAGAAGTTTTGCGAGGGATTATTTGTTTCCCAAGCGCCAAGGATTATTTGTGTCCTTGGGGTTTGAAACGAGTCGATGGTTCCCACGGAGGCGCTGGTGGCTCTGCGAGTCGACGCGGATCAGAAGGCTCTCGTCAAGGAGTGTTTGTATCCGTGAGTTGAGAAGTTTTGCGAGGGATTATTTGTCTCCCAAGCGCCAAGGATTATTTGTGTCCTTGGGGTTTGAAACGAGTCGATGGTTCCCACGGAGGCGTTGGTGGCTCTGCGAGTCGACGCGGATCAAAAGGCTCTCGTCAAGGAGTGTTTGTATCCATGAGTCGAGGAGTTTGCTGGGATTATTTGTTTCCCAAGCGCCAAGGATTATTTGTTTCCTTGGGGTTTGAAACGAGTCGAGGATTCCTACGGAGGCACTGGTGGCTCTGCGGGTCGACGCGGATCAGAAGGCTCTCGTCAAGGAGTGTTTGTATCCGTGAGTCGAGGAGTTTGCTGGGATTATTTGTTTCCCAAGCGCCAAGGATTATTTGTGTCCTTGGGGTTTGAAACGAGTCGATGGTTCCCACGGAGGCGCTGGTTGCTCTGCGAGTCGACGCGGATCAGAAGGCTCTCGTCAAGGAGTGTTTGTATCCGTGAGTCGAGGAGTTTTGCTGAAGTCACTGGCTTCTTCGGTTGAAATGAACCGTTGAGGTTTGGCTTCGTCGTTTGACGGAATCCGCTGGGGAAGTATGGTTCCTTCTTTGTTTACGCCCTTGGATTGTATACAGGGATCGATGTGATCCTAACTGTAGGGCCAAAGTTTTATCATTTTTTCTTTTTATTTTATTTTATTTCCGCGATGCTCTATCATTTCAGCTTTTATATCGCGAAGGTCGCGATTGCCCAATCATTTCGGCTATTTTTCGTGGTGCCCAATCATTTCGGCTATTTATTTTATTTTTACTCGTTGCTTTTTATTACGAGTTGCCCAATCATTTCGGCTATTTATTTTATTTTCACTCGCTGCTTTTTATTGCGAGTTGCCCAATCGTTTCGGCTGTTTTGTATACATACATTTTTACTTGCTGTTTTTTTTTTATTGCAAGTCGCCCTTATCATTTCGGCTATTTCGTGTGCATGAGCGGCCTACTGGCTTTCGCCGTAAACCTGAAATTGGACACTGCTTTCGGCATCAGCACCGCTACAACTGGGATATTGCCAGGAGCGAATCATCATTTGCCTCTGTCGTTGTCGAACAAAGGAGGCTTAGCGACCAGGGTTAGGGTCCTGTCGGCTAAGGCTTTTGACTTCATGAGCCGTAAGGGTCTCGTGAAGGTATTTCTCCCTACAAGTCGTGGGGATCTTGTAGGTGTATTTTTTCCTTAGGAATCGTAAGGGTTCCAAAGTGTTTTGTTCCTCTGTAAGTCGTAAGGATCCTACAGGGGGGTTTTCTTCTTGTAAATCGAGAGGGCTTACAAGGGTTATGCGAACATATCCCCGGTCACGGATGGACCTTGGTTAGGGAAACGTTTATTCGCGCCCGTGGATTGTATACAAGGGTCAATATTGAACCACTTGTAGGGCAACATGGGAAGTTTGTGGGGGTTTGCTTAAGCACAGGTTTAGGTCTCTGTGACTTAAGACTTTCAAATCCTATGAGCCGTGAGGGTCCCATAAGAGAGTTCTCCTTACGAGTCGTGAGGATCTCGCAAGCGTATTTTCTCCTTAGGAATCGTGGGGATTCCTAAGTGTGTTGTTCCCTTGTAAGTCGTAAGGATCTCACGCGGGTGGTTTCTCCTTACAGGGTCGAGAGGACCCTGTAAGGGTTCTTTAACGAAGTTGCGCCCTTTCGGGTTTTCACAAACACTCGCCGGTAGTCCTGCTGTTTTTACTCACGGAGCCCTTTCGGGTTTTCATCCGTGCCCATCTTGCTTATGGACATACCGTTTTTTTTTTTTTTTTTTTACGAGGTCGCGCCCTTTCGGGTTTTCACGAACACTCGCCGGTAGTCCTGCTGTTTTTACTCACGGAGCCCTTTCGGGTTTTCATCCGTGCCCTTTTTTGCTTATGGACATACCGTTTTTATTTTATTTTATTTTTATATGTTTTTTTTATCTCGTCAGCCTAAAGATGCTGCGGTAGTAGTTTAAAGACGTTTCGGTCTGCTATTAGTTTAAGGACATTTCGGTCCGACGTTGAGAGGGCTGGCTACTGCTTATAAAGCTTGGGCTTAGGAAGACAGCGAGCGGACATAGTCGTCGTCATCTGCCATTGACCTAGGCTGTGGCTCATTAAGCGTAGTATTTCTTTAAGAAGCGACCGTTTATTGGTCTGAAAAGCCTTTCACCGTGCATGTCCATGAGTAGATAGGCCCCACCCTGGTAGACCTTATCAATGATATACGGTCCTTCATAGTTTGGCTCAAACTTTCCCCGCTTGGCGCGATTGGGGATCATAGGCCTTTTGACCACTAACACGAGTTCACCTTGGCGGAATGTCCTCGGTCGGTTCAATCTTTCGTATGAGCGCGTCATCTTTGATTTATAAGCTTCTAGATTTTGTTGCGCGATGAGCCGTGTTTCTTCAAGGGCATCGAGCTCCTCAAGCCGGAGGTGAGCATTTTCTTCATCCGTCAGCTCGTAGTGAATTGCCACTCGTAGAGAGGGTAATTCTATTTCGAGAGGGAGTACTGCTTCCGTCCCAAATACTAACGCGTACGGCGTTGTGTTTGTGGCCGTTTTAAATGTAGTTCGATACGCCCAAAGAGCCTCTTGCAATCTTTCGTGCCAATCTCTTTTATTTCGTGACACTGTCTTTTTTATGATCTTCGTCAAGGTCTTATTGAAGGCCTCGGCCAGACCGTTAGCTCGTGGGTTGTAAACTGACGAATACCTCCAGTCTATATTGTGCTGCTGTGAGAAGCGGCTAATTTTATGACTTCGGTAGGCCGGCCCATTATCAGAGATGATCCTTCTCGGGGTTCCAAACCGGTATATGACATGCGTTTTGAAGAAATGGAGGATGTTCTCCGTCTTCACTTCCCTCAACGGTACCGCCTCCGCCCATTTGGAGAAGTAGTCAGTCGTCGCTAGGATGAAACGATGTCCTTTAGATGATGCTGGCTCGATGGGGCCGACTATGTCAGTTCCCCACATTTCGAATGGCCAACTAGCTACTGTTGGGTGTAGCGGATTTGGATATTGATGGATGAAGTCCCCATGAATTTGGCATGAGTGGCATTGCTTCGCGTATTCCAGGCAATCCTGCATCATCGTGGGCCAGTAGTAGCCCATCCGTTTTATCTTCAGCTTCATCTTAGGACCTGCTTGGTGAGAACTGCAGAGTCCGTCGTGAACTTCCTGAACGACTCTTTTTGCTTCGTCAGGTCCTAGGCATCTCAACCACAGAGAATCGAATGACCTCTTGTATAGAGTATCATTGACGAAGGCGAAAGACAGAGCTCGTTTCACGAGCTGATGTCTTATGGACGCTTCTTCAGGCATCCGGTGGAACCTGAAGTAATCTATGAAAACTTCTCTCCAGTCTTCGGTCTTCTCATGGTCTTTTATTTGTAGGGTCGTCTCCTCGTTCGCTCCTTTTTCTTCAGACGATTCCGGAGATACTTCTGCTGGGGCGAGCACTCGACGGCTTTGTACCACGATTCTAACGTCGTCGAGGTTCTCGTCAGCCAGTTCTTTAGCAAGTTTGGCTAGTGCGTCCGCTTTGCTGTTTTCTGCGCGAGGTATGCTCTCCAAAGTATAGGAGGGAATTCGGGTCAACAGTTGTTGCACCTTTTCGCCGTACTTCACCAACTCCGGCTTGCACGTCTGGTAGTCGCCGTTTACTTGACTAACAACCAGTTGAGAATCCCCGTATATGAGGAGATTTTCAATTCCCATATCGATGGCAATCTCAAGACCTGCTATCAAGGCTTCATATTCAGCTTCATTGTTTGTCATAGGGCAAAAAGTTTAAAGCCTAATTTTGGGAAAAAGCATGTGAGAAAATTCTCCTGGTGGTATACATTTTGATGAAACGGACGTACACCCTAACTTCTGCTTATATCATCAGAGGATCGCACATCCTACTGAAGACTGCAACTCCTTTAAGTGTTGGTGGCAAGGATATGTTGCTCACAGGCAACACTTCAACAGGACAAAGCGTGAAGCTCGTAGACAGCGAAAAAATACGACAAATGAGCATAAAAGAGTTGGCGGCAATTGTCATAGGGACGAGCCCAGGGGATCACGAGTTCTCACCTTTGAAAGCGATTCTGACGAAGAAGCCGCCCTCAACCCTCTCTTCAAGGAATTCATTTCTAAAACAAAAGAATTGGAGAGTTGCGAGAACGTTCAGCCGTACAATCTCACGCTACCCGGAAAGAATCTCGGACCCGCAAATGACGGAGCAAACGAAATGAGAAAGGAAAAGGAAAAAACGGCCTTTGTTGCCAACACTCAACAACAGCTGAGTAACCCGAGACCGTTTTGTCGTCAAAACAACAAGCCGCGATACCTCAATGAGAAGTTGAAACGTCCTTACTCGTTTCCCAAAGATAAAACAAAGAAATTATTTCGAGCATCACGTGTTGACACGTGATGGGGATTTATGCGCTGACTGTTAGAACGTTTGCTAAGGGGTCACGTGGTAAACACGTGAGAGCGCCCAAAGCCTTCATTTCTATTGATCTTTCTTTCTGCGTTTTGAGAGTCACGTGGGAGCACGTGATGGCATCAAAAAGTGGGGCCAGATCCCCTTTATTTTGTTCTGCAAACAAGTGTTAAACACTTTTAATTTTCATAGCCATCACGTGTGGGCACGTGATGTATAATCATGCCCTGATTTATTAGAACACTTATTAGGGGTCACGTGGTAACACGTGAGAGCGTCCAGAATTGTTTCTGCCTTTGCTTTTGTTCCATATATAATGAGGGTCACGTGGGAGCACGTGAGGCATTGCCTCAAAGCTTTCCTTTTCTCATTTTTGGGGGATCTTTTCAGGGGTCACGTGGGGCACGTGACCTTAGTCTTTTTCATGCACAGAGATCTTTTAAGTCTCTTTATCTTTAAGAATTAAATTCTTATTTAGGGTAAAACCCTAATTTTGATTCTGGAGGAATTAAATTCCTATTTTGAAAGAATTAAATTCTTATTTAGGGTAAAACCCTAGTTTTCTTTAAGGAGAATTAAATTCTCAGAACTCAATTCCCCTTCTAAGTTTAGGATCTGCATGGCAGGATCTCGACCCGATGAGAATTAAATTCTCAACTTATGGGGAGATGTGCTCTGTGCAGATCTTCAACCAGAAGAAGAACTAAGTTCTTTTCTTTAAATAAGAGTTAAACTCTTTTGAGAATTAAATTCTCTTTTTGAAGTTTATCTTTTTCCCTTTTTTTACCTAGGGTTTTCTTTGTTGAGAATTAAATTCTCCTTTCTTTTCTTCCCTCTTGAGAATTAAATTCTCCTCTCTCTGTTTCTCTCTCAAAAAAGTAGATCCCTTCTCTTCTCTTCTTGGCTCCTATTTATAGGAGAAGGAAGAGAATCAATTTGTTTAGCAAATCTCTCATTGAGAGATTTGATTTGTATGTTGAGAGATTTGATTTATATTTATCATTAATCTGGGCCTTTAGATCATTCAGTGAATTTTATTCACCGTGGATTTTAAATCCAAAAGATATTCTATTTGTTATCCTGGTGAGATTTTCAGGGAAATCTTTCCTTGTCCAAGATTTTTCCATAAATTGGTGATTTTTAATCACCCTTGGATTTTTAATCCAACGGTTCCCCATGACCCTTTTCCATTTGGAAAGATTCAGAAACTTTTAGAATTTAATTCTATTAAATTATAATGCTTTTAAAGACAGTCATGTGCTGGCACGTGACCTTTGGTCACGTGTGAGCACGTGACCCCCAATTGGGTTCCTTTCTCAGCCGCTTATTTATGTTTCAGTTTTAACCATCACGTGTCAACACGTGACCATTGGTCACGTGTAAGCACGTGATACCTCGTTGAGGTATTTTCTGACTTTTAGAATTAAATTCTATTCATTATTTTAGAGGCTTTAAAAGCCCATCACGTGTCTGCACGTGACCCATGGTCACGTGTGAGCACGTGATGCCCCATTGGGGTCTCTTCTGAGTTTTTATTATATTTTTTAACTCCTCCAGCGGGTTTTTAAAAGCCCATCACGTGTGCACACGTAATTCCTCATAACTTTTGATCCCGGATGAATTACGAGGCCCATAATATATCAAATCGAAGGGTTTTTCGAGCCGCTTTCGATACCATCAGAATTTATCTGTTTCTCATTCGGGAGTTTATCAAAAAACAGCCCGGAAGATACTGGTTCCCATTTTCTTAAGCGTATCGCCGCCATTTGATACCTTGGGCTCTTTCGCGCAGAAATTTTCGGCGGGAACATGTGAGTTCCTACTGTACTTTGATTACTACCCTACCATGGCTCAAAGGAGTCGTGCAAACAGGTTTTAGTTGGGTACAGTCCCGAGCCACATGGAGGCAGTGAGCGTATCTTCAGGGGTTCGTCTCTCCCGGTATTGGGGGTGAGGTCGCGCTGTGTCTAGGAGAGCCATTACACGAAGCCCTCGGCCGAGACAAGGAGATTTACTGGTAGGTATTCCAGTAGTATCTCAGGGTGTTCTGGGCTACACTCCGACACGACTTGTACCGCTTTTGGGGGTCTGACTTTTACCAACCCCCTAGGCCCGCCATGCGATGCTCATAGACGAACGGACCGGACTGTACGGATATTGTCACTGACAGGCTCAGTAGGGTTGTCAGGCTGAGTTCGCTCACAGACGTCCCTTTTAGTCAATACCTGGTAGCCCGTTACGTATTGGCTTATACCTCTGACGTGCTAGCGGTTAATTCCACAACCAAGGTGTTGACGAGTCTTTAGAGTCCCCCCACATTCTGTTACTCAGCTTTCGGACGAAAAGTTGTAGAGGCCGTATGGAGATATGGCAGGGTCCGATCAGATACGTGCGGTATTGCACGGATCAGGATCGGACAGTTTGTACTAGAGGCCGTATGGATATATGGCAGGGTTCGATCAGATACGTGCGGTATTGCACGGATCAGGATCGAACGGATATTACTGGCCGGCTTTGGTTTAAGCCGGATCCTAGTATAGTACAGTGTAGATTTTGTCTCATTGCATTTGTATTTCGGTCGGAATACAAATGCGGGTGTGTATGCACAGTATCGGGGTTTTCCTGTAATTTATTACAGGACCAGTTTTCTGGAGTTGCCAGTTTGCTTTTCGTTTCGGCCAATTTCCTTTGTATCGTTCATTGGCCGAAGATTGGTGGAGGAGGGCTTATTTGCATTGTTGCAAATAAGTGGTTGTGGAGGGGGTCTTTGCATTTTTGTTGCATCATGATTATAGCCCCATCCCTTGACCTTGACTTCTTGACTTCCTCATGATGGCTTGACTTTTAAAGTCATCATGGTTGTTGATGATGGCATGACTTTTGGAGTGAGGATTGTTGCTTTGAGTGTTGGATTTTCCTTACTATCATTTCTTTTGCATGATAGCCTTCTCTCTCTCTCCATTGTATTATTGGATCACTCCCTCATTTTCACCCACTCACTCTCACTCTCTCCCTCTTGATGGTCATGGCCGGCCACTCTCTTGAGTGGGCTGTCCAAACATTTTGGTGTGGGATTTTGCTTCATTTCATGTTGCAAAAATCCCACAAGATCAATCCCAAAAGCTCCAAGTTCAATCCCTCCACAAAAGGCAATTCCTACAACCCCAAATGAGACTTCTTCACTACACATTCTACAGCGAATCTTGGGCACGTCGACTAGCCAGCTTCGTGCCCGAGTTGCCTCGGCATTGAGGTGGGAGCCCGTAAAAGAAGTAGGCGATGTGGTGCACTTCCGGCGACAAGGAGGAGACGGGACATTCCGCAGGAGATCGGGACGACGACGAGAAGACCGGAGGACTCGGATATGTCGGTATATCTCTCTTCCCCATCTTGTAGTTAGCTAGGACTAATTAATGGTTCGATCCGGGTATTAGTGCGCGGCGGTTTGCCAGTTCAAGAAAAATTTAAAGTTTATCACCGCTTCCGCATTTGGCCGTCGGATTGACGGCCGGGGCGCCGCCGTGCACTTACAGTGGTATCAGAGCCTCGCCATTAACTTAGTCTAGCTTGGTTTAATGTGTTTTGCATTTCCGATCGACCAAAATTCCAAAATCTACATTTTTGCTAGCGACAGTTTTCTGTTGAAATTTTTTGGTCTCCAAAAATTTTTCAGGTTGTATAAAATTAATGTACTGGAGACTACTAGACTACTGTAGAAATTCGACAGGGTGAATCCACAGTAGAGGCGCGGAACCGCGGCCAAAACCCCCTTTGGGCCGCGGTTCCTCCGCACACTGTGGGGATCCCTGCACCAAATTTCTACAGTATCTTTCTGGGGTTAAAATTGGGGTTTTGGAATATTAAAATTGGGCCCAGAATTTCTGTGAGTGCTACAGTATTGCTTGGGGCCCACTTGTTAATTTTTGATCGATCGGATATTTTAAACACATTATTTCACAGTATTTACATTATATCTGCGACCATGAATGTCACTCGATCGGTAAATCCTGTCTGACTGCTATAGCCCGGTTAGACGGATTTGCGAACGTGACTTTCACGTTGATGTTATGTTTTTGTTGTGATGTTGCGGATCGGTCGTGGGGGATAGCCTGGATGCAATGCTAGTACAGTTGTGGTGTATTATGTACATTTGATATTGCGGGGCGAGCGTCCGACATGTGGACTGCCGTCACTGCCTGTTTGTATTATTATTTTTGGGCACGGCCAGGTTGCGGTCGATGTACCCGTTGTATGTATATTTTATTTTCTGTACTAGGTTTACCCCACGGTGGGGTGCACGGATAGCCGGGTTCTAGAGGGCAACAAGCCCGCATCTCATGGCATTGAGACGGAAGGGGCTTCACTCTGGGATTGGCGGGCTATTCGCCGCACTCGTAGGGGGTACAGGTTGACCCAGGAGGGGTGCCCAAGTTACCGGATTCCGTGAAGTGCTGGGTGGTCCATTCACGGAGCTGAAGGGGGCTGCCTCGCTTCAGGTTTTGGCGGGTAACTTGCCGCGCCCGTAGGGGTCTAGGATTTCATTGCACAGGCTATCCACACGACCAGGGGAACGTCGGGTTTCAGCGGCTCTGTGAAACCCGGGGATCCCAGATATCTGTATTATTCTGTGATGCTGTACATTTTCTGTGATGTTGCATTTTATCACGCCTTGAGCGAATATAATATATTGGTATATATATTAGTAGATGTTGTATATGTTTTGCATCCGCGCTAGTCCAGTCCCCGCTCTGTCGTTAGTTAGCTAACCTAACGGGTAATGACGGGACCCAGTGGCGAATGCGGATGGCATATACGTACATCAGTATATTTTCGTTCTTTTTGGTGTGATCAATTGATGGGACTGCGTTGATTCGGATCAATGCAAGTTAAAAACAAACCTAATCTGATGTTGTTGGAACACTTTTCAAAAAGCTGTTATTGCAAGGACGTTTACTTTTGTTTTGCATCCTGGTATTCATTTGGAATATCCTGCTCCTCAGTCGACGAGGCAAGGGCCGAGATCCCTTCACCGGGAGTGACCCCTTGGACAAAAAGTTTGCGTCAGGGCAATAACTTCACTATAGCCGATTACTTTTGCTTTGCACCGTGGTATTCAGTTGGAATATCCTGCACCTCATTCTACGGGGAAAGAGCCGAGATCCCTTCACCGGGAGTGACCTCTTTAGCGAAGGTTTTCGTCACTGTATTTTTAAAAGCTATCAGTTCCTTCAACGATATCAAGTTCATTACGTTAAAGGTTTTCGCCAGAAACCATTCGTAGCCCTCCGTCGTTTCATATGGGTAGTCAATAGTATTCAAGCTGTGTTTGTTGGCCAAAGTCAAGGCACAGTGTTTGGTAGCTGTTGGTTATTCATATGCAGCATAGATAGATGCGTTGGTTTGGAACAGTCGTATAGCCTTGTTGGCCAAAGTCAAGGGCTTGTGCGGGTGGATTCGAATCAACCTGGAGAATGACGGGTAGAACTTGACATGTGACTTATGATTTGTTGGCCAAAGTCAAGGTCATAAGAGCATGGGGCAGAAATCTCATCGGGAGTTTCAAAAGAACTGAAACTTGCCAGATATGCGCATACCTTCTGGAGTGTGATGACGTGAGCGGATTCCGTCACGTTATCATGCGATGAGAGTTGGATCCCGATTCCCACTGATGAGTTGGTTTACTCCTCGGGTGATCCCGACTAATTCTTCTTTTAGGTTTGGAGGAGAATTTGACGGAACAGTGGGAGGTTTCCAGATTAGATAAATTGGTAACCATTCTGATCTAGGTTAGAGTGCACGCTGAGTGTTTCTTTTCTCTCTCTCTGGCAGCGACCATTTGACCCGACCCTAAGACTATGACTCAGTGACCAAGTTGACCGAACCTTCTTAACACTGGCTTTTGGATTGTCAGAGTTGCAAACCTCATTGCCACTCCTACTTTTACCCTTTTCTCCAGGACACCCCGTGTTGCTACGAACGTCCACTTCCATTGGACAAAACCATCGTATGGTTAGATACGAACTCGAAGGAATTTATTCGAGGATGGTTTCAGGTTCTGGAGAAAACGGATAGGATTATTCAGTTGTCTTTTCCTTTTACCTTCTCTCAGGTTGCGAGTACTCCTTGGTTTAGGAGATAGTACACCTATTACGCAAATTGGATAGTCTTCTTCCAAACCTTAGGCTGGTGCCGACCGGTAGGGAATGAAGAAAACCAATTAGCCTAACGATGGTGTACAGAAGGTATTAAGTTCAGACAAAGCAAGGGATTAGTAAGAGGGCAAAGTAAATTGCAACAGATATTCACGACCAAACCAAGTATTCATTCGCCAATCCTAAGATCACCTTTGTATTTCTCCAGGACACTCCGTATCACTACGAAGATCCACAGTTTATTGGATACTCCATCGTATGGTTATATACGAACTCGAAAGGAACTTGTTCCAGTTCGGGGATGGATTCTGGTCCAGGAGAAATAGGAATAAGGTTTATTCGGTTGTCTTTTATCTTCACCCTCTCTCATTGCGAGTGTTCCTAGGATTGGGACAGTACACCCATTATGCTTATTGGATAGTCTTCTTCCAAACCATAGGCTGGTGCCGAACGATTGGGAAGGAAGAAAACCATTTGGCCTAAAGGGGTGTGCAGAAGGTAAATACTAAAGACATATGAAGGGATTTGGAGAGGTGGCAAAGAATTATACGGTTACAGTCGTGAATCTGGAAGAGGCATTACTAGGAATACCAGAATACCCCATCGGAACATTTCAATGTTTCAGTTTCACTGTGTAATGTTAAAGGAAAACTGATTTCCCGATTAGATACTTACTCCAGGGTATGTATTTACCAGGTACGATTCTCACATCTGTATGGTTTTACAGATGATGAGTGGGAGTAAGCTATTGGGAATTGGGTGATTATCCTCATTATATCGGGATTCGTTGTAATCGGTGATATTTGAGGAAATCACCTGGGCTGTTTGCCGGTTGGCAAATATTTGGTTTTGAATATCCGCAGTTATGCACCAATTTCAAATTGATATATCTGTACGTCTATTTTCATAGAGTGAGATATACCTTTCTGAAATTATGTCTACGACATTTACCTATATCAGTGGATGGTTAGGTAAGGAGCATTAAACAGCGGTGTAATTCTTCTTAACCATAAGTACAGTTTTCAACCTACGACACACGGTGAATGAGTTTTCAGACTCAAGGGACTTATACAGAGTATTGTATGTTGTCCAGGGTCCATCAGGACAGAGGGGTTGGTCCTCGTACTATATTCGGTTTACTTATGACTTCTCTAGTTTTTAGACAAGTGTTTCGCGGAAACACAGGGTCCGAATTTTGAGAAGTTATAGGTATTTGAATAGAGTAGAGAACCAGGTATAGCAAGTATCGGGATTCTTCAAAGTGATCGAAGATGTAGATACTTGTATATGGTATTCAGTTGATAGTAATGATTAAGAGAAATTGCTTCTCTTTCAGGTTACTCATAATTGGAAGCATTCCTAAATTGAGTAACGCTGATCGGCCTCCTTCCATTTAGTTGACATGCACTGGAGACAGCTGCATGATTTGAATCTGGTTCAATTAAATCAGTGCCTCTGGTTCTATATTGGATATAGAACAGTTCATATCTTAACGATGTTAAGGTACGGGGAGTTGTCCGGTTTATGATTAAAACCAGACACTGGACAACTCAAGGCACGTTTCTGTAATGGCTGTTTGTGGGTTGACCCAGGCTATGACGAGGGTTGACTTTCTACCATCTGGATGAACAATAGCAATATTGTTCTAGACCCGCCATAGTTTTATTAAAAATGGATTTTTTCAGAAAACAGTAGTGGGAGTATGGTAGAACTGGAAGTGATTCCAGAACCACAAACGATTACTGAAGATTTGACAAGGAACCTAAAGATTCAATCTGGATTGACATTCCATTGGCCACTCCGCAGATACGGTGGGTAACTTCCGGCACCCGAGAGGTACTACGGTAGCCTCAAGGACGGTGACAGGGAAGTTCTTGTTTACCCACAATTACCATTGCCGTTGTTCCAGGCTGCGAGACCCGGCGGGAGGATGAGTATAGCGTCGTTCTAAACTAGTTTTAGAAGTGTACGTCTATATGACTCTGCCAGAGGGTTGTCGTAGTCAGTGGGAGCAGCGGAAGCATTGGTGGACAGGTAGCTTATGTCTATTTATAGACTAAAGCAGATGTAGCGGAGATAGATCATCTATTTCTGACGTGACAGTCATAGGTTTGACTTCATCAGAATAGGGGATGGATCTGTTGAGAAGGTAGTAGGGTGTGATATCCTGGTATTTGGATGACATACACAGAGTAGGAAAAGAAACTCCTAAACTACAATCGGTTATACTTTGGTCGTCACACAGTGGTTTCTCCACAAAGGAAATGGATTTTATCAGACATACTGGCTACTAGATCTATGGTTTTAGATCTAGATTTGGGTGGTTTCCCAATCTGGGTACTTAGACAGCATTCTAAGGGTATTTAGAATGGACGACTCCTGGCACGGTAGTGTACCTGCAGGTGATGGAGTCACCCTCTCTAAAGGTGTCTTACAGACTAAAGAGGAGAGGGATGTGCATGATTGGCAGATCACTTGCTTAGGCAATTGAGTCAATCATGAGATGTCAAGTACCACACCAGATGTTGTTCTTGCACTAGATGCAATAAGTTGACATTTAATCCAATCCTGGAGAAACAGTCGGAAGCAGTTTTAGAACATAAGTGAATGTTCTAAGGATATGATAACGACAGCCTCATTCGGGAGACAGTTATCATTCCAGGCTTCCAAGGTGACCTGGACGACAGGGAGGTTGTCAGAGTTATAGTTTTCCTTCTGACGAGGGGCAGTATTTTGGACAGGTAGTCCAAGGCAATACCGAGGGAGGCATGGCGCAGGATACTGATTAAGTTCAGTTGACGATACAGTCTAAGAAGTTTGGATTTGGAGTTCATTTATGAGCTATGTCCCATCAGACATCCAGACACATTCTAAGACAGGTATTGCTCTTTTCGGGAGATGGCTTTCTCCGCGAACTTGAGATTTAGAGAGACATAGAAAGAAACAACAAAGCGGATCCACTCACTGAGGCTATTCCTCGAACGCAATAGTTTCGCAAACGAGATTTGTGAGACTGACTGGTAGAGGAGTTGGGTGTTCGGTATCACACGGGCTGTGAGTATGCGACATCGCAATAATTAGCCTTGAGTGCAAGTGGGAGATTGTTGGAGATAGTGCCCTCAGAGTCAATTATTGGATCACAGGCACGTGATTGCAATGATTGATGGAGGACCTATCCCGGTAGGACAGTCTTACTCGAGATGATAGTATGCTATCTGGTTTACCTTTATCATTGTGTACTGCTTTAGGTGACCTGACAAGTCGCTATTACACGTTGATAGAGCCCCTAGGATTCTTGCTTGACCACCAGCAGTATGAGGGCGATCATATAAGTGGGAGCTGGGGGTCTATAAGCATATCCTTAAATGGTCCCTAGTCGTGTGAGTTTCGAGACAGCGCATCGATACTCCAGAGTAGACTAGTGTATACAGTCGAGACCCCGACGAGGGGCGGTGGCCGGTCTCACAAGCCACTGGTGTCAGTTGGTTCACCTAAGATGTATACAGGTGCTCATTGGGTTATGAGTACACCGGACAGGACTCGCCGGGAACATGCCAGTTGGTCATATACCAGACGTCAGATGGCAGTTCCCTGGTGACATGTGTACAGGTTAGTTCATCGACCTGGGGATCGTCATTTGTCTTGTGTGAGTTCCCACTGTACTTTGATTACTACCCTACCACGGCTCAAAGGAGTCGTGCAAACAGGTTTTAGTTGGGTACAGTCCCGAGCCACATGGAGGCAGTGAGCGTATCTTCAGGGGTTCGTCTCTCCCGGTATTGGGGGTGAGGTCGCGCTGTGTCTAGGAGAGCCATTACACGAAGCCCTCGGCCGAAGCAAGGAGATTTACTGGTAGGTATTCCAGTAGTATCTCAGGGTGTTCTGGGCTACACTCCGACACGACTTGTACCGCTTTTGGGGGTCTGACTTTTACCAACCCCCTAGGCCCGCCATGCGATGCTCATAGACGAACGGACCGGACTGTACGGATATTGTCACTGACAGGCTCAGTAGGGTTGTCAGGCTGAGTTCGCTCACAGACGTCCCTTTTAGTCAATACCTGGTAGCCCGTTACGTATTGGCTTATACCTCTGACGTGCTAGCGGTTAATTCCACAACCAAGGTGTTGACGAGTCTTTAGAGTCCCCCCACATTCTGTTACTCAGCTTTCGGACGAAAAGTTGTAGAGGCCGTATGGAGATATGGCAGGGTCCGATCAGATACGTGCGGTATTGCACGGATCAGGATCGGACAGTTTGTACTAGAGGCCGTATGGATATATGGCAGGGTTCGATCAGATACGTGCGGTATTGCACGGATCAGGATCGAACGGATATTACTGGCCGGCTTTGGTTTAAGCCGGATCCTAGTATAGTACAGTGTAGATTTTGTCTCATTGCATTTGTATTTCGGTCGGAATACAAATGCGGGTGTGTATGCACAGTATCGGGGTTTTCCTGTAATTTATTACAGGACCAGTTTTCTGGAGTTGCCAGTTTGCTTTTCGTTTCGGCCAATTTCCTTTGTATCGTTCATTGGCCGAAGATTGGTGGAGGAGGGCTTATTTGCATTGTTGCAAATAAGTGGTTGTGGAGGGGGTCTTTGCATTTTTGTTGCATCATGATTATAGCCCCATCCCTTGACCTTGACTTCTTGACTTCCTCATGATGGCTTGACTTTTAAAGTCATCATGGTTGTTGATGATGGCATGACTTTTGGAGTGAGGATTGTTGCTTTGAGTGTTGGATTTTCCTTACTATCATTTCTTTTGCATGATAGCCTTCTCTCTCTCTCCATTGTATTATTGGATCACTCCCTCATTTTCACCCACTCACTCTCACTCTCTCCCTCTTGATGGTCATGGCCGGCCACTCTCTTGAGTGGGCTGTCCAAACATTTTGGTGTGGGATTTTGCTTCATTTCATGTTGCAAAAATCCCACAAGATCAATCCCAAAAGCTCCAAGTTCAATCCCTCCACAAAAGGCAATTCCTACAACCCCAAATGAGACTTCTTCACTACACATTCTACAGCGAATCTTGGGCACGTCGACTAGCCAGCTTCGTGCCCGAGTTGCCTCGGCATTGAGGTGGGAGCCCGTAAAAGAAGTAGGCGATGTGGTGCACTTCCGGCGACAAGGAGGAGACGGGACATTCCGCAGGAGATCGGGACGACGACGAGAAGACCGGAGGACTCGGATCTGTCGGCATATCTCTCTTCCCCATCTTGTAGTTAGCTAGGACTAATTAATGGTTCGATCCGGGTATTAGTGTGCGGCGGTTTGCCAGTTCAAGAAAAATTTAAAGTTTATCACCGCTTCCGCATTTGGCCGTCGGATTGACGGCCGGGGCGCCGCCGTGCACTTACAGGGAGACCCTTCACTTATATTCCATTAGACCGGGTTTCTTAGTCTTTAGGCAGAATGGTGTGGCAATTTTTATGAGGTACAACCCGCATCGTTTTGCTCAACAACTGGGCTACGATCAAGGGGTCCCCTTGGAAGCCTTCTTGCTGGAACCCACCGCCACTGAAGAAGGGATGGAGAACGCACTGCACCATTTCATGCGCCTGAATACGAGCTCTCCATTTTTTATCAATGCGCCGGCTTACGCTCCGAGACTCCTCAATGTGTACAAAGACTGGTACAATCATGCAACAGGAGCAGTTATAAAGGAGGAAAGGCGACTGTTGGTCGATCGTAAGGGTGTGCCTCCAGGTACCGATTGCAACACTCCTTTGGTCCCGAGGACCCCAGTAGTTGCCCCTTTAAAAGAGGTCAGAACCGGACCATCGCGTGCGCGAAGCCCTCCACGTGGCTCGTCGCTCCCTGATGTCGCAGATGCACCTGCAGCGCCCTGTGCTCCGGCGGAGACAGTGGTTGTATCCTCGCCGGAGTCTGGCGTGGGTGCGGACATCGGGACCCGTCGTCCCAAAGTAGCTGCTAAACGGAAGTCAATCTCACGTGAGCCTAGGGGCGGAGGGCAGAAGAAAAAGAAATCGCTCTTCGCTGCAGATGTCGTGTTCGGCCAGGAACCCCATGCTCCCTATGCCGAGGGCCTAATCGAATATGGGACTAACGAGGGATTAATCATGCCGCCGCCGGACGACACAGACTTGGAAGCCGCTCTCGAAACCTCAGCATGGTTGGCGAAGAGTGACGCGTGGCTGGCTAAGCTTGCGCAATCAGGTAACTACTAGTCACATTTTCTTTATTGTAACATATCTTCCTTATTGCTTTTGAGTAACGCTTTTCTTTCCTTCCTTCCAACAGGCATCACTGATGAAGAAGCCATCGCCGCTTCTTTGAAGACTTTCCAGGAGGAGGAACGTCTTAGAGCGTCTATGGGCCTTAGTAAGTTTTAATCCATCAAGTCTCCATCTCCCTCGTGTTATGGTCGATCTAACCTCTCTCTTTTTATTGCAGAAACCTCAATGCCGTTCCCGCTAAGTGACGCAGATGTCCTACCGGCTGCCGACGTTCCTGCTTCTTCAGGGTTACCGCAAGAAGTCCATCTTGAGGAGCCGATGAGAGACGCCTTAAAGGCTCTGGAGGTTTCTTTGTTTACGGATGACGATACCGCGGTGAAAGAGGCGTCACAGAGGTCCATTGTGACAGCTCGGGAGGAAAGAAAGCGGCAAAGGCGTGAGGCGAAGGCGCGCCGGGCTGCCTTGGCTGCGGGAGCGGGCCCCAGCACCGTCCCTCGCGCTGACACTCCATCTGAAGAGCCCCCTGTCGCCCTATCCACTGCCCGCAGAGAGGTGGCGCGCGCAGTTCGGAGTGCAAACGGTAAATCCGCTTCAGGTAATATTTCTCTCAGAGTTTTTGTTATAAGGATTTTAATGCCATTGGTCCTTATATCTCCTATCTTGCAGGGCCAAGTCCGATCGAGGGGGAGGCGGAAACCGTTGATCCCAAAGAAACAGAGGAGGTGGTACCTGCCGAACTCGAGCCGACGGTGGGCAACGTCGTTGTGGCTTTGGAGCCTGAGGTGGAGGTTGAGGGGCCTGCAGCTGAGAGGGTCATTGATGCCCAGCCTGAAGTGGCGGCAGATGAAATGATCATTACGACTGAACCGAGGGTGTTGGCGGATGAGGCGCTTGAGGCCGGCGACCTCGTGGTGACGGTGGATGAGCCGATGGAGATGGCGGAGCCCGAAGAAGTAGCGGGTGAGATGGGTACGACTCTTGGGGAAGAGTCAGCCGCTTCCTTCCAAGAATCCGGCAACGCTCCAATCATTGCCCTCCCTGCTTACGATCTCCTGCCGTCTCCTGGTCGCGCTAGCACGACGACGACCCCCATTGAGTCAGGCGATGAGGCCACGGGCAGTGGTCTCATGTCGATAGAGGAGGGAATCGCCTCCGTTTCAGCTGGGAGCTCCTCAGGTGAACCCCACGTTGTTGTTTTTCGTTACTTTGCTTTACATGGTTCTGACAAATTTACCCCCCCTTTTTTTAACGCAGGTGCAGCCAGCGCCGATGCCCCACTGCTCGAGGGGGTGCCTTCAACGACTGCCTTGGCGGTGGTCACCTCTCAACCCTCTCTCATACCTTCGATGATGTTGGAAGGTACGGGTTTGCAATTTATTAATCTTATCTTCCGGACGCATAATTTGTGTACTAAAGTCATACTATTGTGTCTTTCAGGAGTGCTTTTTGACCATCTTTACTAGATGTTGCTCCCACACTTCTCCTTCCCATCCGAACTCGCTTCTTCCTCTGGTGGCGTTGGTGAGTATGATTTCCATTGATATCCTTCTTTCTTGATTGATGGAATTATTTCTAAACCCTTTTTTCTCATTTCGACTGCAGTGTTACAAATCGAAGGAGGGGATGAAAGATCGGCTGCGCTGCCGACCCTTCCGGCCCTGCCACCTGCCTCAGCTGGTACAGCGACTATCACATTGATAAATCCCCCCTTTTTATTTTCTGAACCGTTATCTGATCACATCTTGTTTCTTTTCAGCTGTCGTTCCGGTCTCGGCGCCCTTCGAATCTCGCATCATAATGCCAGCAGGTCCTTACCTGAGACGTCCATCTTCGAAAGGCGCCGCGAACAGCTTGCGTATGTTGAGCGATTACATTGAGAAGCTCGACGTCGAGACCCCTACCTCTGCTGCGGATTTTTCTATAGCGGTTAACCCGATGCTGGTGATACTCGTGAACTTTCATGACGAGGGTATCATCGCATCTTGGGTTAACCATTGCAGGGAGATCGAGGCCCGCCTGCATCGGTTGGAGTTGCTGCGTCCCGCTCCCGAGACCTTGGCTGCCAGTAATCAAAGAACAGCGTGGATTGAGCAGAGCGCTCCTTACTTCCACCACCTCGAACAAGAAGTCATTTCAAGGCGTAAGGAGCGAGGTGAGACTTCGAGCAAGTATGCCCAACTGCATGCTCGGGTGGAGGCCAACGCCGCACGGCTGAAGGTTGTCTTTGAGGGCCTTCTGCAATGTCTTTCTGAAGGGTTATCATTGAGGCAACAACTTGATGTTGTCGAGCGAGATGCACCCAGCCAGGAAGCAGCCCAGAAGGCGGCGGAGGAGCAACTTTCATCTTTCTTGCAGCAGCGAGCCCGGGTGGAAGCGGAGGTGGCCGCGGCAGCCGCTCAGGAGGAGGCGCTGAAGGAAGTGCGAGAGCAACTTGTGGATTTACTAAAGACATTTCCTCCTCAGTAGCTATCCTTCTTTGTATCGTTTGTAATTGTAGATAAAAGAATGTATATATATATATATATTTTTTTTATTCTTTGACATAATGTATCCTGTACCCGATCAAGTTTATGAATAAAAGATACACCTTTTTTGTAGTGTGTCATTTTCTCCGTCTTTTCTTTCTTTTACTATCAGCATATCACTTTAGCAAACATGGTTAACGGATGATTAGAACGAGTATCCTGACTTTCTTAAGAAATAGCGATGGCTTAGGCCGCAGGTTCGGATCCGCTGCCTAAGACTTTTCAACTCCATGAGCCGTGAGGGTCTCATAGAGATTCTTCTCCCAACGGATCGAAAGGATCTCGTAGATGGGCTTTCTCCTTAGGAATCGTGAGGATTCCTAAATGTGGTTTTCTCTTACAAGTCGTAAGGATCCTATAAGAGAATTTTTCCCTCTTGCGAGTCGAGAGGACCCACAAGCGGTTGTTTCCCTCCTCGTCGAAATTCGACTTTGGAGAGTGAGACTCGTGAATAGTATGCAAGAGACCATTTTGGATTGACTTGCAGGGTCCCATTGTTCAGGAAGCAAGTTTTTTAGTCCCTGCTGCCTGAGGCTTCATTTGCATGTTGAGACGAATCGGGAATTTCCCGCGGAGACACAGTTTCTCTGCGAGCCGACGCGAATCAGGAGGCTCTCATCAAGGAGTGTTTGTATCCGTGAGTCGAGGAGTTTGCTAGGGATTATTTGTTTCCCAAGCGCCAAGGATTATTTGTTTCCTTGGGGTTTGAAACGAGTCGAGGATTTCTCACGGAGGCACTGGTGGCTCTGCGAGTCGACGCGGATCAGGAGGCTCTCGTCAAGGAGTGTTTGTATCCGTGAGTCGAGGAATTTGCTAGGGATTATTTGTTTCCCAAGCGCCAAGGATTATTTGTTTCCTTAGGGTTTGAAACGAGTCGAGGATTTCCCATGGAGGCGCTGGTGGCTCTGCGAGTCGACGTGGATCAGGAGGCTCTCGTCAAGGAGTGTTTGTATCCGTGAGTCGAGGAATTTGCTAGGGATTATTTGTTTCCCAAGCGCCAAGGATTATTTGTTTCCTTAGGGTTTGAAACGAGTCGAGGATTTCCCACGGAGGCGCTGGTGGCTCTGCGAGTCGACGCGGATCAGGAGGCTCTCGTCAAGGAGTGTTTGTATCCGTGAGTCGAGGAATTTGCTAGGGATTATTTGTTTCCCAAGCGCCAAGGATTATTTGTTTCCTTGGGGTTTGAAACGAGTCGAGGATTTCCCACGGAGGCGCTGGTGGCTCTGCGAGTCGACGCGGATCAGGAGGCTCTCGTCAAGGAGTGTTTGAATCCGTGAGTCGAGGAATTTGCTAGGGATTATTTGTTTCCCAAGCGCCAAGGATTATTTGTTTCCTTAGGGTTTGAAACGAGTCGAGGATTTCCCACGGTGGCGCTGGTGGCTCTGCGAGTCGACGCGGATCAGGAGGCTCTCGTCAAGGAGTGTTTGTATCCGTGAGTCGAGGAATTTGCTAGGGATTATTTGTTTCCCAAGCGCCAAGGATTATTTGTTTCCTTGGGGTTTGAAACGAGTCGAGGATTTCCCACGGAGGCGCTGGTGGCTCTGCGAGTCGACGCGGATCAGGAGGCTCTCGTCAAGGAGTGTTTGTATCCGTGAGTCGAGAAATTTGCTGAAGACATTTGTTTCTTCGGAGTTGGACTGAACCGTCGAGATTTGGCTTCGTCTTCTGGCGGAGCCTGTTGGGAAAGTATGGTTCCCTCTTTGTTTACGCCCTTGAATTGTATACAGGGATCGATGTGATCTTAACTGTAGGGCCAAAATTTTATCATCATTTTTTTTGTTTTATCTTCGCGATGCTCTATCATTTCAGCTTTTATATCGCGGAGGTCGCGATTGCCCGATCATTTCGGCTATTTTTCGCGGTGCCCAATCATTTCGGCTATTTATTTTATTTTTACTCGCTGCTTTTTATTGTGAGTTGCCCAATCATTTCGGCTATTTTTTATGCATACATTTTCACTTGCTGCTTTTTATTGCAAGTTGCCCCATCATTTCGGCTATTTCATATGCATGTGCGGCCTACTGGCTTTTTGCCGTAAACTTGAAATTAGACGCCGATTTCGGCATCAGTACCGCTACAACTGGGATATTGCCAGGAGCGAATCATCATCTGCCTCTGTCGATGTCGAACAATGGTGGCTTAGCGAACAGGGTTAAGGTCCTGTCGACTAAGGCTTTTGACTTCATGAGCCGTAAGGGTCTCACAAAGGTATTTCTCCCTACAAGTCGTGAGGATCTTGTAGGTGTATTTTCTTCTTAGGAATCGTGAGGATTCCTAAGTGTTTGTTCCTCTGTAAGTCGTAAGGATCCTACAGGAGGATTTTCTCCTTGTAAGTCGAGAGGACTTATAAGGGTTGTTCGTCATGCGAACATATCCCCAGTCTCGGATGGGACTTGATTAGGGAAATGTTTATTCGCGCCCGTGGATTGTATACAAGGGTCAGTATTGAGCCACTTGTAGGGCAATATTGGAAGTTTGTGGGGGTTTGCTTAAGCACAGGTTTAGGTCTCTGTAACTTAAGACTTTCAAATCTTATGAGCCGTGAGGGTCCCATAAGAGAGTTCTCCCCACGAGTCGTGAGGATCTCGCGAGTGTATTTTCTCCCTAGGAATCATGAGGATCCCTAAGTATGTTGCTCCCTTGTGAGTCGTAAGGATCTCAAGCGGGTGGTTTCTCCTTACAAGGTCGAGAGGACCCTATAAGTGTCTTTTAACGAGGTTGCGCCCTTTCGGGTTTTCACAAACACTCGCCGGTAGCCCTGCTGTTTTTACTCACGGAGCCCTTTCGGGTTTTCATCCGTGCCCATTTTGCTCATGGACGTACCGTTTTTTTTATTTTTTATATATTTTTTTATGAGGTCGCGCCCTTTCAGGTTTTCACGAACACTCGCCGGTAGCCCTGCTGTTTTTACTCACGGAGCCCTCTCGGGTTTTCATCCGTGCCCTTTTTACTTATGGACATACCGTTTTTTTTATTTTATTTTATTTTCATATGTTTTTTTTTATATCTCGCCAGCCTAAAAGATGCTGCGGTAGTAGTTTAAAGACGTTTTGGTGTGCTATTAGTTTAAGGACATTTCGGTCCAACTTTGAGAAGGCTGGTTACTGCTGATAGAGTTTGAGCTTAGGAAGATAACGAGCGGACATAGTCGTCGTCATCTATCATTGACCTAGGCTGTGGCTCATTAAGCGTGGTATCTTTTTAGGAAGCGACCATTTATTGGCCTGAAAGGCCTTTCATCGTGCATATCTATGAGTAGATAGGCCCCGCCCTGGTAGACCTTATCTATGACGTACGGGCCTTCATAGTTCGGATCGAATTTTCTCCGCTTGGCGCGATTGGGGATCATAGGCCTTTTGACCACTAGCACAAGCTCGCCTTGGCGGAATGTCCTCGGTCGGGTCAGTCTTTCATATGAGCGCGTCAACTTTGCTTTATAGGCCTCCAGATTTTGTTGCGCTATGAGCCGTGTTTCTTCAAGGGCGTCTAGCTCCTCAAGCCGTAGGTGAGCATTTTCTTCGTCTGTCAGCTCGTAATGGACTGCCACTCGTAGAGAGGGTAACTCTATCTCGAGGGGTAGTACTGCTTCTGTCCCGAATACTAACGCATATGGTGTTGCGTTTGTGGCCGTTTTAAACGTAGTTCGATATGCCCAGAGAGCCTCTTGCAGTCTTTCGTGCCAGTCTTTCTTATTTCGCGACACTGTTTTCTTCATGATCTTCGTCAAGGTCTTGTTGAAGGCCTCAGCTAGACCGTTAGCTCACGGATTATAAACCGAGGAATATCTCCAATCTATATTGTGTTGTTGCGCAAAGCGACTGATTTTGTGGCTTCTGTAGGCTGGCCCGTTATCGGAGATGATTCGTCTTGGCGTTCCAAACCGATATATGACATGTGTCTTGAAGAAATGGAGGATATTCTCCGTCTTTACTTCCCTCAGCGGTACCGCTTCTGCCCACTTAGAGAAGTAATCAGTCGTCGCTAGGATGAAACGATGTTCTCTAGACGATGCTGGTTCGATGGGGCCGACTATATCAGTCCCCCACATTTCGAATGGCCAGCTAGCCACCGTTGGATGTAGTGGATTCGGATGTTGATGGATGAAGTCCTCATGAATTTGGCATGAATGGCATTGCTTCGCATATTCGAGGCAGTCCTGGATCATTGTGGGCCAATAGTAGCCCATCCGTTTGATCTTCAACTTCATCTTTGGGCCCGCTTGGTGAGAACCGCAGAGACCGTCGTGAACTTCCTGGATGACTCTTTTCGCTTCGTCAGGTCCCAGACATCTCAGCCACAGAGAATCAAACGACCTCTTGTACAGAGTATCATTGACAAAGGCGAAAGACAGAGCTCGTTTCATAAGCTGATGTCTTGTGGACGCTTCTTCAGGCCTTCGGTGGGACCTAAAGTAGTCTATGAAGACTTCTCTCCAATCCTCGGCCTTATCCGATCTTTTACTTGCAGGGTCGTTTGCTCGTTCGCTCCTTTTTCTTCGGATGATTCCGGAGATATTTCTGTTGGAGCAAGCACCCGACGGCTTTGCACCACGATTCTAACGTCATCGAGGTTCTCGTCAGCCAGTTCTTTAGCAAGTTTGGCCAATGCGTCTGCTTTGCTGTTTTCCGCGCGCGGTATGTTTTCCAAAGTATAGGAGGGAATTTGGGTCAATAGTTGTTGCACTTTTTCGCCGTACTTCACCAGTTCTGGCTTGCATGTTTGTTAGTCGCCGTTTACTTGACTAACGACCAGTTGAGAATCCCCGTATATGAGGAGGTTTTCAATTCCCATGTCAATGGCGATCTCGAGGCCCGCTATCAGAGCTTCGTATTCGGCTTCATTGTTTGTCCTTGGCTCTGTTAAGGAGAAAGCGAAACGCATTATCCCTCCTTATGGAGTCACGAAGGTGAGGCCTACCCCCGATTTGATTATAGGGGTATTTTGTTTGTGCTTTTTCATGGAAGATGCTCCGTCGAAATAAAGCTCACATCGGGTATTATCACCGTCGATCGCATCAAACGCATGTTCGTCTGGAAGATAGCAATTCAGAGGAGAATCGGCGGGTATCGGATGCTCAGCGAGGAAGTCGGCGATGGCCTGGCCTTTCACTGCCTTGAGAGGCTGATATATTATCGAGAACTCCATCAGGAGCAGGGTCCATTTAGCGAGTCGTCCCGTCAGTATGGCCTTTGACATCAAGTATTTAAGGGGGTCCACCTTTGAAATAAGACGGACTTTATGCGCCAGCGCATAGTGCCTGAGCTTTGTTATCGCAAAGATCAACGCTAGGCAGTGTTTCTCAATGGGGGAGTAGTTGCTTTCTGCCCCCAGCAGAACTTGACTTAAGTAGTAGAGTGCTCTTTCCTTCCCTTGGTCGTTCTCTTGCGCCCATAATGCGCCTAAGGAACCTTCGAGGGCGGTCGTGTAAAGAATGAGAGGCTTTCCCTTAACTGGGGCAGCCAATACAGGAGGATTCTGCAGGTATTGCTTGATCTCGTCTAGCGCGCCTTGGCATTTTTGGTCCCAGATGAACGGGGTGTTAGTTATATGTATGCCCTAGAGGCCATTACTGTACATAGGATGTATATTGTAGTGGATGCTGGGACATATATAGGGAGGACTTTCTTGCTCGACATGATAGTATGCTATCTGGTTACCTTTTACCTTAACGTGTATGCTGATTGTCTCTCTGTTACATGTTGGTAAAGCCCTTAGGATCTGTACTTGACTACCTGGACTATGATGCGGATCATACTAGTGGGGACATGGTAGTCCATAAGTACATCCTTCAAAGTCCCTAGTCGTGGGTGTATCGAGACGGGGCATCGATATACCAGAGTAGACTAGCGTATACCTTCTCGACCCATACAGATGGGCGATGGATGATCCCATATCCATTGGTGTTTGACATCAGAGATGATATACGGGTGCTCAGTAGAGACTGGGTACACTGGACGGACTCGCCGAGAACTCCCAGATGGTATTATACCTCACGTCAGATGGCAGTTCTCTGGTGACACTGGTACAGAGTAGTCTGTTGACCCGAGATCGTCATAGAGTCTTGTGTGGTTCCCACTGTGCTTTGATTTTCATCTTACCACGTCCAAGAGGGCATGCAAAACGGTGGTTTTTGGGTACAGTCCCGAGTCACATGGAGGCAATGAGCGATAGGAGGGGATTCGTCTCTCCCGGTATAAGGGGTTGATGTTGCGCTGTGTTCGATTGGCTATAACAGGAAATCCCTGGCCAGGGTTGCTGAGATTTACTGGTAAATGTTACCAGTAGTTTCTTGAATTGTTATAGACCTCATATCGACACGACTTATCGAGCTATTGGGGTCTGACGTTTACCACCCCTAGGCGAGATATGCGACATATCAGACGATCAGACCGGACTGTACGGTAGTGTTACTGGTTGGATTCACTGGAGTGTGAGCGGGCTTGCTCGTCGATCTTCAGATCGCTCAATACCCGGGTGGCCGTTACGTTTAGCAGACCGCTTGCGGCTTGTGGGTGTTTGATATGATCATCGCCTGCTGCCGGCGTATTGACGAGTCTTTAGAGTCCTACACAGAGGTTTCCTGGCTCAAGCGAAACGAAATAGGAGCGCATATGAGATATGTGCGGGACCGAGAATAATGCGTGTATGTGATACCGTATTCTATTCTCGCGATGAATGTATCGATTAAGTTATATGCGATATACCCTGGTTATCGAATCAAAGGTTGATTCGATAAGCCGATGCATAGGATACTAGTCGGTTATATGCGATATGACCGGATCGTTAAATCAAGTGTTGATTTAATGATTTAATGTATAATTATATATTTGATATATTACTTTGCATTAACTAGTATCGGTTCACTTTAAGATGGATTTTCTCACTCGGATGTGCGCATTACATATGCGATATGATTTTGTGCACTTGATTGTATCATGTTTGATGATACATGTTTACTTGGTTAAGTGCAAAGAATTAAACCATGGTTAAAAGAATGGTTAGGGTTTCATTTCCTTTATTTATTCATTTATTTGTTTGTTTATTCTTTTTGGAAAAGAAAAAGAGCATGAGAAAATGGTGGCCTTCTTTAAATGCTTCATGAAGCTTCATGAAGTCTTTGACCTTGTAACCATTTTTGTCTCATGCTTAACCTAACCATTCCACTAAACCATGATTGATTCTCTACACCTAACTATGGTTCAATTATGATAAGAATGAATTTCTTTTCTCATTTTACTTATTCTTATCATATCATTTCTTCTTCTTCTTCCTTCAACTAAAAAAGAAAAACCTAGACTACATCAATGGTGGATTGATGATATGAGTGAGAAATCCAAATCTAAAGTCTACCCACTTCCTATTTCTTCATCCTCTACCTCTTTCCAAGTAGTAGAGTGTGTTTCCTTCACAAGTTTCTTGACTTGGTGAAGTGAGAGCTTGATCTTGCGATGCTTCGACGTAGATTATCTTCGGCATGGACATCGACGACCTAGCTCGCCTATTCTCCGATGAAGCCGACGCTAGAGCCCAGGATTTGTGTAGGACAGCGAGAGGACTTCATTGCGGAGCTATGGAGGTGGAGCACCGGATCTACAAAGGTTGTATTTCCGATTCTCATAGTTAAGTGTTAACTAGTTTACTTTTCGCCTAGATTTCTAGCCAACGATCCGTAGTCGGGTTTCTCGGCACCTAGATTTTTTTGAAATTGGCATGGTTGATGCCTTGTGAGACCTCATTAGGATGCCTAGGAACCCTACAGTGGTATCAGAGTCTAGCTAGAGCCTTAGGCGAAGTCCAGACGGAATCTGAAACCCGAACGAACCCGAAACCCATCTCAAAACATGCTCTCTGTCCTTTTTTCAAAAATTGGGATTTTTCCATATTAAAAATATTCAGTAAAATCAGCAGGAAATTCTAAGGGATACTGTAAAATTCGTGTGCCTGATTCCATCAATGCGTCGCGTTTCCGCGGCACGAGCATGGCTCGTGCGGCGGAACCACGGCCGTTTTGTCGTTTGTGGCATCCAAATTTGTACAGTAATTCATAATATGCAGTGCTGGTTTTCCTGGGTATTTTTGATATTTTTTCAAGAGTTGAATTTTCTGGAGTTGTTTTGGGGATTCGTATGTTCGATCGGATTATCAAATTTTGTCTGTGTGGCTTTCCGGATAAATTTTAGAATATGTTAAAAAGTTCGACCGGATATAAATACCCACCTTTTCCCCTGCCGGAAAATTTCCAAGTGTTGGATTTTTCCGTGGTTTAACGACGTTCTAAGTAGTGCAAGTAACGCGATGGACCCTCTAGAAGACAACAAACCTTAACTTGATTATGTGACCGTCTTGAACTGCCCTTTGAACCTTCGGGTTTGGGGCAGTACGGCGTGCCACATGTGAGGCGTTGGCTTGACCCTTCTACGGCTGGACCGTTGGTACTGAGGCACGAACTGAATGTTGTTACACTTATTTCATGTGTTGATCTATATCGGGAAAACTTGGGTGTTTGACTGTTCGATCGAAAAGTTTAATATTTTCTATTTATCTGGAATGGGATACAATAATTGGAATTCACAACAGTTATGAGATAACTGAATGAATGTTATAAACATAGCAGTTTAGTCTCACTTGATCGGTTGCCACGGAATTTTGATGTGATCAAAAGTCCGTCGCAATCACGTAGCGTACGCGGATACTCGCCGGGTAAACTTAATAGACAGCCTCGCTCCATAGCCCCGACCAAGTGACTGTAGGAGAACCCCGTCGCCGAAAGCATCCGTTCGGGTGCTCGCGGTAGCGGTGTTCCGCCTTGGTGCACTTCGTCGACGGTATCGGGGGTGCGGCCGTCTACTGAAGTTTGCGACGAGCATTCGATCAGTATTTCGGGAATCTTGTTGAATTGCCCGACTTGATATTGAAAAAAGTTTTCGATATAGAGACTAAAATGCGGAGTTTATAATTGTTAGGCATGTGATGTCTAAGGTATTCATTTGATTAGGCATGCGATGTCTATGCAGATTGCGGATTCCAACTGTTGTAGTTTTACACTTTCTTTTCTGTGACCGTAAGTGTAATATGTGATATCGCCGGTTTCGTTGCTATATGTCAACGACAATTGGGATGCGCATATTTACTTACGTTGATGACATGTGATGTTATGTGTTGCTGGATATGTTATATTGGATCGTCGTGTTTGAATAGCCGGGGGTTTTTATGTGAGATGAGTGTTTTTCATTTTCATTCATGTAAAAACTAGTATATAATATTCTTTTATTGGGGCACTTCCAGGTTGCGGAAGTTGTCACCCTTTGTATATTATTTACTTTTCCGCACTAGGATAGACCCAAGGAGGAGGGCACATGTAACCGGGTTCTGGAGTCCAGTGGGAGACCAACTCGAGGAGTCGAGGCCGGGTCTCCTAACTCTAGAATTGGTAGGGTTGCTTGCCGCTCTCGTAGGGGTCTAGGGGTGTGGGTTTGGCTATTCATCACGACCGTGGAATCCGTGTTTTATACTGGCTCGTATTGAAAACACGGACGTCCTAGTATATCCAATATTTCATATGATTCTTCCGCTGCGTTATCTGTGATGTGATCATGTGATGTTCTGTGATAGATACAGTATATAGTATATATGATATATTATATAGACGTTACTTATGTTTTACACCCGCGCTAGCCCTGCCCTGCTCTGCCGTTAGTTACCTAACCTAACGGTGCACGAGGGGACATCGAGGCGAATGCGGATGGCATAAGTGTACGTCGTATTTATCTGTGATGTTTAGGTACTTAAATGATGGGACTTCATTAATGTGATTAATGAAATAAAATAAACCTAAGATGTTGTAGAATTGAATTTCAAAATAAACAGGTAGCTACAGTTCTTGCTTTGCACAGAGGTATATGTGATATATCCTGCACCTTATTCGATAAGGAAAGGACCGAGATCCCTTCACCGGGAGTGACTCCTTTAGCAATAACTGGCAGATGCTACATACTCGGTTTGATTTTTGATTCCTTTTAAGAGTTTTTGCTTTGCACAGTGATATATATGATATATCCCGCACCTCATTCGACGAGGAAAGGACCGACGATCCCTTCACCGGGAGTGACTCCTTTAGCAAAACTAGAAAAGCCTCAAAAACACTCCATTTCAAAATTCATTCGATCCTACAATGATATCAAGTTCATTACGCAATAGGTTTTCAGAAAAACCTGTCGTAGCCCTCCGTCATTTCAGATAAGTTGTATATAGTATTCGTGCTGCATTTGTTGGCTTTCGTCAAGGTGCAGTGTGCGGTAGCTATATGCTGCTTATCTGCTAGCATACGATGCGATTGGATTAGGGTAGTCGTGCGGCTTTGTTGGCTTTCGTCAAGGGTCGTGCGGGTGGGTTTAATTCGATCAAGAAATGTACGGGCTGAACTTGACTAGCGGGCTATGGTTTGTTGGCTTTCGTCAAGGTCATAGCACGTTAGGGGCAAAATATTATCGGGAATTTCAAGTGTTGAAATTTGCAATGAGATTGCATACCTTCTATGAGATAGTTGGATCCCGATACCCGCTGCGAGTAAGTGTTACTCCTGGGAGAGTTTTATACATTACAATTAGCCGATCAAGTAGGTGTCTAGAAAGGTGTCAACGGGGTTACGCCTCTGGGAAAACGAGGTTTACATTAATTAGGTTCGTGCGAAAGCACAGGGGACCTCCCTCAAAGTACCGACACTGGCCTGGCTGAAAGATTGGCGAACTTATAGTGTGTAATTAATCCCGGCTAGTCTTTCCTTTTAGGGTTTGAAGGAAGATTTGATAAAAAGCAGTGGGAACCATCCTGATTAGATAAAATAATAACCAATCTATTCTTGTAAGAGCGCACGCTGAGTGTTTTCTTCTCTCTCTCCAGGTAGTGACCATATCATGCCTTAATCAAGATAATAATACGGATTTTTGACCGAACCCGCTTATTATACTGAGCTGGGGAACGTTGGTCCCGCTCCAACTTATAATTGTTATAAGACAGAGCAGGAAATTGGGGATTACCAGAATTCCCGTGCCGCCCAAACGAAGAGAGTGCATGCCGATGCATCATCTTCGGGTGTGTTCGTTACACAGAACTGTTTCTCTGTATCCTCTACGTCCTGGGTATGTGATACCAGATCAGGATCCCAAATATGTAATCTGTTACATAGGGCTACAGAAAGGTAGAGAACTGAGAACGGGTGATAAGTTTCATGAGGCAGAAAACGGGGCAAGTGTTGCAGCCAAGTCTGTTGGTCACTGTCACCCTGTATTACCAATACATTGATTCTGAACGAATGTTATTAGATACCGAACCTGATATACAAAATCATATCACTCTCTTTGTTAGAAAAGAAAGGATATAATTTTGTATTGACGGATAATGTTTTGAACATTTCCTATATCAAAAGTTGATCGTATCAGGCACGTTATCTAAAAGCATTGATGTTCTAAATCAAACTACAGTTCTTAGTATACGGAACACACACAAGAGGAAGAGTTCAGAAATGAACGAATCCTTCTTGAGGCATTGTAGACTAGGTCATATCAATGCGACCCGACTGGCTGAAGTTACATTTAGATGCATATTTAAATTAGTTTGAATTTACATCTTATGAAACTTGCGAGTCATGTCACAAAGATACGATGACCATAGCTCTGTTTACTGGAAGCAGAGAAAGAGTCAGTGAACTCTTAGGATGATACATGTTGATGTATGTAGGTCCCCTGTCTACACTTGCCAAGACCGGTTCTTTGTACTTCATTATATTCTCTGATAATCTCTCAAGATTCAGTCATATATTCCTGTTGAAATATAAGTCCGAACCTTTTGAGGTATTCACAGAATATAAGTAGGAAGTAGAGAACCAAAATAAGGGTATAAGTATTATGTCCTATGATGAGATCAGGGAGGAGAATACTTGTGCATGGAATTCCTGGACTATTCTAAAGGAGAATGAGATTCTCTCTCAGCATTACTCCTCTGTATACACCATAGCACGATGGTATATCGGGGCGGAGCAGATTCACCCTATATGATAAGGTGTGCTCTATGATGAGTACTACTGAGTTACCTATTTCCTCTTGGGAGTTATACACTTGAGAAGCTGCATACCTATTGAATAGGTTCGAATCAAATCAGTTACCTACCACTTCATATGCGATATGGAAAGGGAAGAGCCCATGTCTTAAGCTAGTTAAGATTTGGGGTTGTCCGGCCTATGTATAAAAGCAAAATCCGGACAAGCTCGAGGCAAGGTCTGTAATGTAGAACTGGAAAGGTTCCAGCTATGCAAACTACAGAAAATGATTTGATAGAACCAAAGGATTCAATAGTTACCAACGAACCTCAGCCTCTCCGCCGATCTAGTGAGGTTCCTCACCCGCCTGAGAGATACTTCGGTTACTCTATGACAGTGGGAGCGAGGATTGCATCATGAGATGATGACCCAACTAGCTTCGAGCAGGCCATCGAGAGTAAGACTCTGTAAGAATGGCTGGATGTTTAGTGATCTGAGATGGAATCCTTATACACCAACAAAGTATGGACTTTAGTTGCTATATCTGAAGGGTTAAATCCCCATCAGGAGCAAGTATATCTTGAGAAGATTACTTGGTGTAGATGGAAAAGTTGAGACTTTCAAAGCTAGACTTGTTAAAGGTCTGCATCATTGACTAGGTATGGATCATGTGGAAACCTTTTTCTAAGGAGCTATGCTTAAGTCCATCCAGATCCTACTTACCACGGCTACATACCATGACTACGATCTCTGGTGGTTGGGTGTCTTGACTGCTTTTCTAAATGATGTTTTAGAAGAGGACGTCTATAAGTACACAGCCAGAGGGCTTCGTAAACAGTGGGAGCAGCGGAAACGTGTGCAAGATGCTTTATAGGATAAAGCAGGCATCGCAGAGTTGGAACATCTGTTTTGATGAGATAGTCAAAGAGTTTGACATCATCAAAATGGTAGATGAACCTTGTATAAACAAAAAGGTAGTAGGAAGTATGGTGACGATCCTCGTAGAGTACGTGGATGACATACTCTTGATGGGGAAGGAGTTTCCTATGCTACGCTCGGTCAATCTCCGCTTATCACCATAATTCTCCATATAGGATCAAAGTGATACCTCCTAAATCCTGGATTTTGGATCTATGAGATAGATCTAAATGGATGTTAGGATACTCACTAGCTGTAGTGAGATGGTATCAATCGATCCTGGGGAGAATCACTGGAAGGGTTCCAGGGTGATAAAGACGACTGAATGTCAGTTGCAGGCATTGTCTTTACCCTCAGTAAAGGGACGGTATGTTGGAAGAATTCCAAGCTAGATACCGTGGCATACTAGGCGATAAAGGCTTGATACATCGCTACTTAAGATGCTACCAAAGAGGCTGTTTGGGTATTTATTGGTTCATGAGATGAACTATGTTCCTCCCATTGTGTGACAATAGAGTTGTGGCTTACGCCAAGGAACGCAGGTCCCATCAGTGATCCAGACATATTCTAAGGCAGTATCACCTGATCATGGAGATGGTTGATCTCCAAGGGATCGAGGTTAGGAGAGTAGACTCAGAGGACAAACACAGCGGATCCACTCACGAAAGGCCTTTTCCCAGATAGAGACTTTTATGGGATGGTTGAGTATGAGATACTGCAACCACTGCTACAGATGGCCCTAGTGCAAGTGGGAGATTATTAGTTATATGTATGCCCTAGAGGCCATTACTGTACATAGGATGTATATTGTAGTGGATGCTGGGACATATATAGGGAGGACTTTCTTGCACGACATGATAGTATGCTATCTGGTTACCCTTTACCTTAACGTGTATGCTGATTGTCTCTCTGTTACATGTTGGTAAAGCCCTTAGGATCTGTACTTGACTACCTGGACTATGATGCGGATCATACTAGTAGGGACATGGTAGTCCATAAGTACATCCTTCAAAGTCCCTAGTCGTGGGTGTATCGAGACGGGGCATCGATATACCAGAGTAGACTAGCGTATACCTTCTCGACCCATACAGATGGGCGATGGATGATCCCATATCCATTGGTGTTTGACATCAGAGATGATATACGGGTGCTCAGTAGAGACTGGGTACACTGGACGGACTCGCCGAGAACTCCCAGATGGTATTATACCTCACGTCAGATGGCAGTTCTCTGGTGACACTGGTACAGAGTAGTCTGTTGACTCGAGATCGTCATAGAGTCTTGTGTGGTTCCCACTGTGCTTTGATTTCCATCTTACCACGTCCAAGAGGGCGTGCAAAACGGTGGTTTTTGGGTACAGTCCCGAGTCACATGGAGGCAATGAGCGATAGGAGGGGATTCGTCTCTCCCGGTATAAGGGGTTGATGTTGCGCTGTGTTCGATTGGCTATAACAGGAAATCCCTGGCCAGGGTTGCTGAGATTTACTGGTAAGTGTTACCAGTAGTTTCTCGAATTGTTATAGACCTCATATCGACATGACTTATCGAGCTATTGGGGTCTGACGTTTACCACCCCTAGGCGAGATGTGCGACATATCAGACGATCAGACCGGACTGTACGGTAGTGTTACTGGTTGGATTCACTGGAGTGTGAGCGGGCTTGCTCGTCGATCTTCAGATCGCTCAATACCCGGGTGGCCGTTACGTTTAGCAGACCGCTTGCGGCTTGTGGGTGTTTGATATGATCATCGCCTGCTGCCGGCGTATTGACGAGTCTTTAGAGTCCTACACAGAGGTTTCCTGGCTCAAGCGAAACGAAATAGGAGCGCATATGAGATATGTGCGGGACCGAGAATAATGCGTGTATGTGATACCGTATTCTATTCTCGCGATGAATGTATCGATTAGGTTATATGCGATATACCCTGGTTATCGAATCAAAGGTTGATTCGATAAGCCGATGCATAGGATACTAGTCGGTTATATGCGATATGACCGGATCGTTAAATCAAGTGTTGATTTAATGATTTAATGTATAATTATATATTTGATATATCACTTTGCATTAACTAGTATCGGTTCACTTTAAGATGGATTTTCTCACTCGGATGTGCGCATTACATATGCGATATGATTTTGTGCACTTGATTGTATCATGTTTGATGATACATGTTTACTTGGTTAAGTGCAAAGATTTAAACCATGGTTAAAAGAATGGTTAGGGTTTCATTTCCTTTATTTATTCATTTATTTATTTGTTTATTCTTTTTGGAAAAGAAAAAGAGCATGAGAAAATGGTGGCTTTCTTTAAATGCTTCATGAAGCTTCATGAAGTCTTTGACCTTGTAACCATTTTTGTCTCATGCTTAACCTAACCATTCCACTAAACTATGATTGATTCTCTACACCTAACTATGGTTCAATTATGATAAGAATGAATTTCTTTTCTCATTTTACTTATTCTTATCATATCATTTCTTCTTCTTCTTCCTTCAACTAAAAAAGAAAAACCTAGACTACATCAATGGTGGATTGATGATATGAGTGAGAAATCCAAATCTAAAGTCTACCCACTTCCTATTTCTTCATCTTCTACCTCTTGCCAAGTAGTAGAGTGTGTTTCCTTCACAAGTTTCTTGACTTGGTGAAGTGAGAGCTTGATCTTGCGATGCTTCGACGTAGATCATCTTCGGCATGGACATCGACGACCTAGCTCGCCTATTCTCCGATGAAGCCGACGCTAGAGCCCAGGATTTGTGTAGGACAGCGAGAGGACTTCATTGCGGAGCTATGGAGGTGGAGCACCGGATCTACAAAGGTTGTATTTCCGATTCTCATAGTTAAGTGTTAACTAGTTTACTTTTCACCTAGATTTCTAGCCAACGATCCGTAGTCGGGTTTCTCGGCACCTAGATTTTTTTTGAAATTGGCATGGTTGATGCCTTGTGAGACCTCATTAGGATGCCTAGGAACCCTACACGGGGTTCCCTTCTTCATCAGGTGGCTGTAAGGACGGCACTTGCCAAAGAAGTTGGCTATAAATCGCCGAATATATGCGAGCTTTCCTTGGAGAGATCGCAACTGTTTGAGAGTTCTCGGCGGAGGCATTTCCATGATCGCTTTGATCTTGGATGGATCTATTTCGATACCCCGGTGTCGGACGATGAATCCTAAAAATTTGCCTGAGGAAACTCCGATTGCACACTTGAGCGGGTTCATCTTCAAGTTGTATTGTCGAAGGCGCTGAAATACGGTCTTCAGATGCTCGAGATGCTCCTCGTATGATTTGCTTTTAACCACGAGATCGTCGATATAATATTCGACGATTTCGTGTATGAGGTCATCGAAGATCTTCGTTATGGCCCTCTGATAGGTGGCGCCGGCGTTCTTTAAACCGAAGGGCATTACCTTGTAGCAGAATATACCCAAAGGGGTTCTGAAGGCGGTGTGCTTCTGGTCTTCGGAATGCATCTTTATCTGATTATATCCTGACGAGCCGTCCATAAAGGAGAAAACCTCATGAGTGGACGTGTTGTCTATCATCAGTTCGGTGACTGGTACCGGGAAATCATCATTCGGGCAGGCTTTGTTGAGATCCCGGAAATCCACACATATGCGCACCGTCCCATTTTTCTTCATCACCGGGACGATGTTAGCGATCCATTCAGGATATTGAACCTCCTGAATAAAGCCAGAGTCAATTAACTTTTTGACCTCAGCGTTGATGCTCATCTCAAGCTCGAGTCGCATTCTTCTCGGCACCTGTTTTACCGGTTTGACGTCCGGAGATATTGCCAACCTATGCACAGCAATTTCTGGATCTAGTCCCGGCATTTCGGAATAGTTCCATGCGAAGCAATCTTTGTGCTGTACAAGGACATCCTTTAAAGCAGTCACCCTTTCTTCAGATAGCAGCTCACTGACAAACGTCGGCCGTGGGTCATCAGCTGTCCCCAACTCGATTTTCTTGAGGTTATCTGCGGTGGTATGTATTCCATCCTCCAATTCTTTCGGAGCTGGTGGAAATTCTGAGATCATCTCCTCATTGCTGTTTTCGAAGCACCAGGGAAGGCTGTCCATGTTCTCGGGCTCTTCTTTTGATATTGTTATTATGTGACAAGTGCGAATCCGCTTCCAATCCCAATGTGGAGTTGGTTCTGTTCTTATGGCTTTGGGTTCGTGCTTCTGTGGCGGCTCTACCCTCCAGTTGTTGGACAAAGCGAATTTGCCGAGCTGATACTGATCTTCAACCCAATTCTTGAAGGTGAAGCAGTCTTCGAGAGGGTGCCCTATTACTCGATGGTAAGAGCAATAGTTTGGGTTAGAGACTTCGCTTGCTTGTTCGGGGTGCTTGGATTCCGGCAGTGTAAGCATCTGATGTTTTAGAGCGAGGTCAAGTATCTTCTTCGTCTTGTCTCGCGGAAACGAGTATGGTCGACCCATTTTCTTCATAAGGGATAGATCAATAACGCTCGACTCTCGTTTGCGTGGCTTCTTAGCCATGCTTTGTTGTTGTTGAGCGCCTTTTTGGCTTTTCGACTTATTTCTGCTTTTGCGCCGAGCCTTCTTTATAACAGGTTGACAAGGAGCGGCATTTTCATTCTTTATGGCCTGTTGGAGGAGGCGTTGCGTCTTGGCTTTCTCGTAGATGGCCGTCTCACGGTTGTGATCATCTCGGACTTTTTGACCAGCTTTCTTCATAAGTTTGTCCATTTGTTCCTCGAACGACGGACTGGGCTCCTGTGCATCTGGAATTTTCACTGGCTTAGGATTAGCGTCCTACCATTGAGCATCCGCTTCTTCATCAAGGTCATAGATGACGTAACAGCCGGGTAGTAACTCTCGTTTCTTTGACCGGATGTATCCAAGCCCTTTTGTTTCCATTCTGCCACTAGGCAGCTTGTGCTGAGATCCGGGGACGTTCCAGACCCTGTCATAGAATTTGGCCTTTCTAACGGTCTGTTTGAAGGGTATCCCTTGGCGCTTCAACAACTTCTTCAAGCCTTCTGTATAATATCTGGGTAGACGGATGGGTTGAAGTCTGTCCAATGTAGGATCCGCCCCGTGCCAGATTTCTTTCTCCACTTTGGTTTCTTCGGAGCGGTAGAACAGAATTGCTTTCTCGCTTTCTCGCCTGGGAGGGATATAGAACGTTTGCAGCTCTTCTACATTGTAAATATTGTGTGCATCCAGTTCTTTCTGGTGTTTAAGTGGCACTATGGCGACTTGTAAACTTTGCTCTTCGTCAGCGGACGTTCGTATTGAAGATCGAGCAGAGAATACAACACGGATCTCATCTTCCGAGTTGCTACCAAAGATCAATGTAGGAGCCGATGGTCCCGGATTGTTGTGTTGGGGCGGATCCGAATAAACTATCTCCTCTTCCTCATCAGTATCACTGCCGAAGACAGGGATGGTGGCGTTAGCTTTGTTCTCCGGCTTGTGACACTTCTCCGTGTCTTCGAAATTCGGTAAGAAGTATTTGGCATCTTCGTATTTGCGGACCTCGTTCACAGAGAAAGGGTTCAGTTCTCCCGTCACGGTATACTCAAAACCATCCTTAAATACTTCATACACTGATGTTGTGTAGAAGGGATGATGTTGTACTCGTGTAACCATGGTCGGCCGAGCAAAGCGTTGTAGTATGTCTTGGCGTCTATGACGTGGAACTTAATGTCCGTGACGAGTAGCCCGAAGCGTAGCGTCAGTATCACAGATCCAAGAGTCTTTGACGATTGGGAGTCGAACCCGGAGATGGTGATCTTGTCCCGAGCAAGGTGCTGGACGCTCATGCAGATTTCCTTCAACACCCGCACGTTGAGTAGGTTAACAGACGACCCGTTATCGATCAGGATTTTGCCTATCTTTATATCATGGCAGTATCCCGAGACATAGAGAGGGCGATTGTGTTCGCACGTCCCCACTAGAAGGTCTTCATCGCCAAAAGTAACATCGGCCGTGTGCACTTCCTCCAATTCATCTTTCATCTTTTCCTCGGCCAGGCATGCTTGGAATTGTTCCGGGTCTTGGAGCGCCTTAATCAACGAATCTCTCGTCTCTTTTGATAGCAAAAGGGCGTCAAGAATGCTGAGCTGTGAGGGCAGCTTCCTCAGATGTGCTAAGACGTTGTAGTCCACATTATCCTTCTTTGGTGGGTCTTTGGCAGCTAGCTTTTCCACTACTTGGTCATCTAAGACGATATCTTCAGAGACCTTTTCTTTCCCTTTATCTTTCCTGTTCGAGGGTCCGAGGTTCTTTTCGGGCAGCGTGCGATTACGTAGCCGGATATTTTCGCAAACCTTCGGTTCTTCTTCTTTTCTCGAAGCGGACTCTTTAAAGAGAGGGGCAAGTTCCAGCTCCTCATCAGAATCGCTCCCGAATGTAGGCACTTGTGACCCGCCGTTGTTAACTACGCGACAATCGTCGGTAGTTCTTTTACTCCCTTCGGTCGTATTTCTTTGCTCTCGACAAGTTTTACGCTTTTCCCGCTTAAAGCGTTGTCGATGAGCAACATATCCTTGCCACCATCTATCGAAAGCTTTGCACTCTTGTGTGGGGTGCGAAATCTTTTGATGATATAAGCAAAAGGAGAGGTGCGTTTTCACTTCACCGGTGATATTTCCTTCAGAGGATGGTAGCTTCATGCCCATTGATATGGCCTTAGCAAACTTTTTCCTCATCTTGAATTGGCTTTTGTCGTTAGCGGAGGTGTTTAGCTCCAACGGGATCGTCTCAGCTCCTTCATCAAGTCGCTGGCGTTTGGCCCCTTCAAATATAGCCGCCTCGCGCTCCCTACCAGCTTTACTTTTCAACCGAGCTTCATTAAGGAATGCGTCAATTACTTCATCTGATGGCCCTAGAACTTTTGGTTCAGGATCTGCCCCCAGCTTTTCGGTGCAAGGAGTCTCCTCATCGTTCGTGATCAAATGGGAAATCATATGACAGCTCGCCACATATTCCTCGGATTCATCCGATGAACTTTCTCCTTCATCTTCTTCTTGAAAGACGTGATTGAGGAACTCTTAGAATGTAATGGGAGTCCGCGCCTTTTGGTTGTATTCTTCCAACGCGTCAATTTGCTTTTGTAAGTCCGTGCGTTTGCCGCCAGGCTTCACGGGCTTCTTAGATTTCTTCTTCTTCTTTTTCGAAGATTTTGACGGCTGGCTGCAAGTGCTTGAACCGCCACCATCGGTCTTTGGAGTTGGACGTGGCTTCAACATCCCTTCAATAACCTGCGGTTCCAACGGGTTCTTCCACTTGATCGCTGGACATGTCTGAAGATCGTTTAGCATCATCTTTGTCTTAGTTGATAATACATCCTCCCAAGGAGCTTCTTCAATGACGGAGCATGTTGCCCCCGGCGTATTCGTCCCCTTAGAGGTGTGGGGCTGCGGGGGATTCACCTTCCATTTATCAGATAACGCGAACTTGCCCTGTCGGTACTGGTTTTCAAGCCAATTCTTGAAAACGTAGCAATCTTCGATTGGATGGCCTAGTACTCGATGATAAGGACAGTAGTTGGGCTCGTTGACGTCACTTGGTTGCAACGGACGTTTTGGATCCGGCAGATTTATGAGTCTGTTGCGCAACGCCAGCTCGAATAACCTCCTCGTTTTATCGCGGGGAAAGGAATAAGGACGTCCCATCCTATCCTCAAGGGGCACGTAAGGGCGCATATTATTTTGACGAGCAACCGGCTTCGAGTCGCTCGGTTGTTGTTGAGCATTAGCGACGACGATCGCTTTTCCCTTTCCTTTGTCATTTCGGGAGTCCGGCCTTGAAAAAGGGGGTTTATGGCTCATTTGATCCATTTGCGCTAGTTTGTCAATCAAGGTCTGGAAGGTAGTTAGCTTGAAGAACATCATAAATTGTGAGATGGTTGCTTGTGGATCAAGGGTTCCCACAAACATACCTACTGCGGGAGCTTCTTCAATGCGCTGCTTGCACTTTGACCATAAGTTCTGCCATCGTATAGCGTACTGAAGCCACGTCTCGCCTGGTTTTACCCTGGCGTTAATCAGTGCTGTCATCGGGGTACGTTCACTGGCGCTTGCAAAACGCTGAGTAAACAGCAGCTCCATCTCCGCGAAGGTTTTAATAGAGTCGTTCGGGAGCTCAGAGTACCATTCAAACGCCGTATCTGATAAGCTTCCAACAAACTGGCGAAGCAACAGTTTGTCATCACCGCCGGTGTTGCCGCAGAGTGCCCTGAACTGGGCAACATGCTAGTGAGGATTGCCCGTCCCCTTGTAGACATGGAACTTGGGAATTGTGTAACCGGGTGGGTACTTGATTTGATCGTACCAACTTAGATATGGCCGCTCCGTTTTCACGACTTGGCCGGCTGTTTCGGTTGCATGATGAACCCGTATTTGTTGGGCGATGTACTCATCCAAATCAGCTTTGGAGATTGTATCCTCTTTAGCAGTGGACAGAGCTGGTGGAGGATTCGACGTCTCTCCCCTATCGTCTTCAAGGATGATCGGGGGATCTTCAGCAGGTGGATCTTGTTGAATCATCATACCCACCATATCCTGGAACAGGAGGGCCATTTTCTTTATGTTGGCTGCCTGCTCCGCAGCTTCTTTATCCTTCTTCTCCAGTACGCGACGAAGGAATTCAGCGTCCGTTTCTTGTTCTTGACGCTCGTCCGAGGACGTTTCAGGGGTTTCTTTTGGCCCTGTAAGTGCGGCCATAGCGTTCATCATTTCTTGGAGCTTCTGCTGCTGCTCCCGAGCCGTGGTCACTGACCTCGTGTACGGTCTATGACCTGTTGATATGCGGCTATCTTCTTTTCCCGATGCCATGTAAACCGTATGAACTGTTAGGCCCCCTGACTTGGGGCGTTTAGGTTCACCATTTTTAACTTTTGCCGCTGACGCGGGAGTTTTCTCTGGCCTCCTTCTTTTGTGGGCCGTTGAGGTTGAAGGAACCGTTGGAGGGGGCAGCCTTGCAGCTGCTGTCCCCTGCTGTTTAATAGGATGGTCTTTTTCTTTTTGCACTTTCGCCTTCTTTTGTTGACGAGAGTGATCTGGGTCGATCACTGAGTCTTGAACCTTCGCCAAACCTTGTATATTTTTGAGGACATCCGTTGAGGGGGCTGTTCTTACTTCGTTTCTAGAGCTCTCTCCGCAGGTGGAGGAGATCTTTTTAGTGTAACGGCTGGAGAGTTCTTACGTATCCTCCTCAGCAGTTCAAAGCTGTTCCCAGTTGTAACAGCAGCGTTGACTTCCACCACTGGAGCCGGTGGAGTTAGCCCTGAGGGGGAGTTGCCCCTTGCCTTCCTTACTCGTTGCCAGTGGCGACGTCGAGCACGACGAGCCGTTGGGACTGGCTCGAAGATAGAGGTTGCTTCTTTTTGCCCCCTGTCTGAATGAGGCGCGGCTGGTGTTAACCTCTTAAAAACTGAGGTTATCCTTTGAGGGATGATATTTAACCTGTCGAAGACAGATCCTCGGGCAGGGGCAGGAGCAGGAATCGTCAGTCTTGAAAAGACTGACTCTTTAACAGGGAAAGTCGCCTTGACGACTTCTGGAGCAGCAGTTATTGCCTTCCTTGGGACAGTCAATTTAGAGTTCTGATTTAGCCTGGTGAAAACAGAGGCTGTCGGTTTGGTAGTGGACGACCCGTTGACAGGGGTCGTCGTAGCAGTGAGCCGGTCGAAGACCGACTTCTTGTTCACTTCCGGTGCAGGTATTGGCGCAGAGAAGCTTGTAGGTGGGATCATGGTCCCGAAGAACAGGCCAATGGTGGCTTGGGTCACCTGGTCTACCGGCAGAGCGAGGAAGGAAGCCGCTTGGGGCCCATATACTACACCTCCTGGTGAGGTGGAGCGTCCGTTGCAGTGGCATTTCGAGCAGTTGGTGCAGTTAAATGCCATTGAATCTTGAGTTCTGCGCCAGGCAAAAGACCAAATCTTAGTAACTTGAAATCCGAAGGCAACCATTAACAAAGCACGACTGGTTCGCGAAGACGACACACGAAGTGTGGAGTGGAAAGAGGAAAAGGTCCCACCGGGCGTGCCAGAATCTGTTCCCCTCCGAAAGACGGCGCACAAGACTGCGATGTCCTGACGCTGAGATTCGGGGCAGATGCTATTTGGTTTTATCCGTCCACCTTTCCGAAGATGAAAAGTTGATTTATGGCACCGTGTATCGGAGGTTTAGACGGATGTTCCCCTCCGAAGGACGGCGCACAAGACCGCGATGTCCTGACGCTGAGATTCGGGGCAGATACTATATGGTTTTATCCGTCTACCTCTCCGAAGATGCCAAGTTGATTTATGGCACCGTGTATCGGAGGTTTAGACGGATGCGGCCGATGTAGCAGACTTCGTCAGATTCCCCCTCGCTAGAGGGGTTTTTGATTGTGGGGACGCTCTTCCCTGCAGGCGCAAGCCCCTGCAGTTAATTACGCTACCGCGCGCGGTAGCCACTTTCTCCTTCTCCAGAATTTCACTTCGTGTCGTGTGTGTTTGTTTTGTTTGTGGTTGCCCGTGGATTGTATACGGAGACTGAGTAATGCCGTCGCCCGTAGGACGTGGATTAGTCCAAATCCGTATTTAATTAGATTTGGGTTTGGTGTTTTTAGTTTAAGGATGCATTAGTCGCGTTGCGGCTAAGATCAACTTAAACGTTCGTTAAGGATACGTTAGTCCTGTTTGAGACTAAGATCAACTTAACGGAGTGATCCATTTAATATAGGGCCGTCGGGACTCGTCGCCTCTCTGACGTCGTTGAAGGATTACAACGATAGGTGTCAGAAGATTTCGGAGATGTACCCTTGAGCCAAAGCTGATTTGGGGTTTTATAGTCCATTTGAATGTTTAAGGATACGTTAGCCGTGTTTGGGGCTAAGATCAACTTAAACGGGACCGTTTAGATCCGGCAAAAGAGCATTTGGAGGCTCTATTGTTCCAGTTTAGGGACGTGGTGGTCCATGTTCCAGTTTAGGGACGTGGTGGTCCATCGCCAGTTTAGGGACGTGGTGGTCCAATATTAGTTTAGGGACGTTTCGGTCCGATATTAGTTTAGGGACGTCTCGGTCCGATATTAGTTTAAGGACGTTTCGGTCCAATATTAGTTTAAGGACGTTTCGGTCTACGAGTTTAAGGACCCCGCAGTCCATATTGATGTGTGATCGTTGGGACCCGTCAGCTCTTTGACGTCGTTGAGGAATTACAACGATGGATGTCAAAGGAGTTCGGAGATGTACCCTCGAACCGGATATAAATTGATTTGAGAGAGCATTTGTGCTCAGTTCAATTTAATTTAAGGACTTACGGCCAGAATTGGGCTAAGTCCAGTTGAAAATGTTCAATATTTTATTTATTTTTAGTCTATTAGACCTGTGCTAGGGCTTTTCCCACACTTAAATAATGCATTGCATTACTTCTATTTTTTTTTGTTTGGGCTCTGCCCATAAAAGATGCAGAGCATCAATTTATTTTGGGCTCTGCAAGGCATCTGTATAGCATTTTATTATTTTGTTTGGGCTTTGCCCATTTATAAATGATGCAGAGTATCAATTTAATTAGGCCTGTTTGGTCTTTTAATTGGGCCTGGCCCTTCATTAAAATGCATTGCATTTGTTAGGCGCTTTGCGCCAATCACTGAGCGCAAGCGCTTGTGGTGAGGACACGTGTCATGCTCTGGTGAGCGCAAGCGCAACAGTGCAGTGCACTGCGATGTTGCGCTGCTGACACGTGGCGCGCTTTGGTGAGTTGCGCCAACTCCAGAGAGCAAAGCTCTTATTTCAAGAGCGCGTAGCGCAAGTGGTTTAGATGCTGACACGTGGCGCTCTCCCAAGAGCGCAACAACGCAGTTTGCAAGTGCAAAGCACTAAGAATCTTTTAGATTCAAGAACAGAAGTGCAAAGCACTATTTGATTTCTTGATCTAATTTAGATCAAAGAAAAATAAGTTTTTTCTTGTTTTTCTTATCTCAGAGAACCAAAGGTTCATGAAAAGTGCAAAGCACTATTTTATTTTATTTTATTTTTATTAAAGATCATTGATCTTGTTTTTAGATCTATGATCTGTTCATAAGAGAACTTTCTCTTTTTCTAAAGGTTTTTACCTTTTTTATTCTTGAGGAGTTTCTCAGAGTTCTCTCTCTCTTTTTTTTTTAGAAAAATGTTGATACCTTTGAATTGAGGTCTGGGGTCCTTTTTATAGTGCCCATAAATTAGTTAAATTTGTTAAAGAGATTTTTCTCTGAGTGATTTGGGGAATTTTCCCCACCGTTGGATCTTTGATCCAAGGGCTTCTGCTTTGCAGAAGAAAATCTTCTTGTTTTAAAAAGAACAGAAAAGATTTCTTAGAAATTTAATTCTGTTTTGCGCAGATGCCCCAGCGCGTGACACGTGTCGCGCAGCGCACAGCGCAGCGCAACTGCGCTAGCGCATCTGCGCTGACACGTGTCGCGCAGCGCACAGCGCAGCGCAACTGCGCTAGCGCATCTGCTCTGACACGTGTCGCGCAGCGCAGTGCTTGCGCAACTGAAGCGTTGCTTCCTTTAATAGAGCTTTGCTCTGATTGGGTGCGCCTTCTTGGACGCTGCGCTGACGTATCAGCGCCTGACATGTGGCGCGTTGCGCCCGAGATTTGAAGCGTTGCTTCAAAATTTTGAATTTTGAATTTTAACATAGCTTTGCTCTGATTGGGCGAAACAAATGCCCCCCCACCGTTGCGCTCACGTGGCGCGCACGTGAGTGCAGCGGTGGCAAGCCCCTGACCGTTGGATCAAGGGGTGAGCTGAAGGGACGCAAGCGCCTTATAAATAGGACTTATGGCCCTTTAGAAAACTTCACCATTTTCTAGATTTTGATTCCAGAGCTTTGCTCTTGCTTAGAACTTCAGAGCTTTGCTCTTGTTTCCAGAACTTCAGAGCTTTGCTCATTTCCAAAGTCAAAAACTTTAGGTAAAATTAAATCAAATTAACTTAAATTAATCTTAACCAAAGAAATTTGCTCTTACAGATCTTTTGATCTAAATAGATCCCCATTGGGGTTTCATAAACAGAGCTTCGCTCTCAAAAACTTGCAGATCTACAGGGATCTTGTTCATAGGTTTTAACCCATGAGCAGAGCTTTGCTCATAGATCATCTGTGGATCTTTTAGATCTGATAGATGAAAAAATTTCACAAGTTTTTCGTGGATTTTCCAAGATTTCAAAAATTTTAATTCTTTTAGGCGTAGACATTTTCTGATGGACCTTTCCATTATTACCATAGAGCTGTGCTCTTTTTAAGGAATCTTATTTCCCTGGGGCCAGAGTTTGACAAGTGTCACTCTGTGACAGAGCTTTGCTCTGAAAGAGAAGATTTTCTCCTTGTCTCTAGGGATTCTTCCCACCCCCTTTTTTTTTATAAATGGGAATGTTTTCCTGGGGACCAACTGACAATCTCATCCAATGATGAGGTTGTCTGATGTATTGTCATCCAGATTTTGTGGGTCCCCCTTTGGTCTCCCACTCACTGCACTGATGTGTGGTGTAATTAATTAATTTTAATTTAATTAATGCATTTTCTTCTTTTTTTTTAGACGCCAAACGTTGGAATTACAACACTAACGGCTAAATTGTTCTTTTGCAGCGATCATGTCTCCAGACACTTCATTCCCTTTCGTCCGCTCGGAGGAGGGGTTTCCCGAGGCACCCTCGGACCGTGAGGTCCTGACCATGATTAGAGAACACGACCCGGAGTACAAGAAACTCCACCTTTGGGGTAGGTGGTACAATGAGATCATCCAGGGTCGTCGAAGTTTCGATTTCGCCACGCCGTCTGAGCCAACATCTTCACTCCCTTACGCAGATGAACCCCCGGTGAAGTATGCCGTGGAGGTCAAAAATTGGAATTCGGATGACCTCCTCCAACCTGCGATTGGTGCTATCCCCGTACAGCCGCTGCCAGCAATAGATATTTTAGGGAGGAGAATTTGCCAGGGTGAAGCACGCCCTTGGGGACAGGCTTATAACATTGGATTGATCCCACGACCGCCTGCCGGATATTTACAATGGGCCCGGTACATCCTATCAGCGAAGAGGACTCATCTGATGAGGATTGGCTTGTACTCGGCCATTTACGTCTCGCTCTTTGAGTATCCTTCTCCTCCAACATGGTGGGTTAAGGCTTTTATCGAGTAATGGAATATCCCCACCCACACCTTCTTGATGACGGACCGGGAAGTCTCTATCTCTTTGGAGGAGTTTGCTGAAATCTCGGGTCTGCCGATGAGGGGAGAGCCTTATGAGGAGCTGCTTCCTCCCGATGAGTACGTCTTTGCCACCAAGCCGCTGGTGTTTGACCTGACGCCAGAGAACGCTATTCAGCACCAGTACCCAGGTTTGGTTAAGGTGATGGAGATCTATGAAGGACTCTATCTGGAATCGGGCATCCGGGGTGTCAGTTTCGCAAATTTTATTGCCCGCTTCATTCGACCGGAGTTCTTATCGGAGCGGAGCGAGAAGTTCGCCCAGCTCGACGACCCTTTTGGATTCGGCTTGGATCACCGACCCACATCGGAGGATGACCACAAAGATTTTTACCTCCCTGGTGCTGCCGTCGTCTCTTTTTCAGAAATCGTCGTCCCCGACATGGATGAAAAGACCTTCTTTGTAGGGTTCTTGGGCTTGTGGTTGTGCAATTTTGCGCTTCCTATGCATCCACGCTACATGCGGCCGACTGTTTTCTACCCAACGCATCGGATGGTGGCTGGTTTGCAGTTGTCAGTAGGAATCGCCGGGTTGGCTTATCTTTATAACGGACTTAGCGTAGCGGCGGACGCTAGTGAGCCTGGGGTGCAACCCGCCAACTTCCCGATGCACTACTTTACTTCTTGGATGGAAATGCATGTGCACGGGGTGTTTGGCGCCCATAGGATTCCTCCCTTTTTTGAGAAATGCAGGCTCCCAAGGGTCATACGGTTGGTCGGGGCTTCGATCGTTGTTGCACCTCCGCGGGAGGCTAGGGGGTTGCTCCTTCGACCACACCTGGTCGGGGCGAAGGTTTCCTTCTTGGATAAGGTCATAACAATAGGCTCAGAGACCACCAAGTCGGTAGTGTCGCTACGCGATGATTTTAAAGACGGGGCTTCCATACTGAAGGCTCGGGAAATCCTCCATCTCTACTCCATTCGGCCGGGCTACCTGGTGTTCAGGAAGAATGAGACAGCACTCTTCATGAGGTATAATCCTCACCGGTTTGCTCAGCAATCGAGCTACAACCAAGGGATCCCAATGGAAGCCTTCTTGGAAAAGCCCGTGGTTAGCCGAGAGGGGATAAAGAATGCAATGCACCACTTTATGCGGCTCAACACGGGTTCTTATTTCTTCATCAGCGAACCGAGCTGCATCCCTAAAGTCCTCAACACATACGTGGCTTGGTATGCGCATGCTATGGGTCCAGTTATCCAAATGGAAAAACGGATGCTGGTTGACCGCAAGGGTGCGCCTCCCGGCGGCGATCGCAAGTCTCCCTTAAAGCCGAGGACCCCGGTTATTTCTCCATTCAAAGGTGTTGGAGTCGGACCTCCGCGCGTGTTGAGCCCTCCGCGCGGATTGCCACTTCGCTATATTGTGGATGCGCCACCAGCCTCCCGTGCTTCAGTGGAGGCGGTAAATGTGGTATCGCCATAGTCTGGCGCAAGCGAGGATATCGGGACCCGCCGCCCCAAGGCGTCCGCCAAGCGTAAATCAGTCCCGGGTGCATCCAGAGCTGGCGGGAAAAAGAAGAAGAAGTCGCTCCTTTCCCTTGACGCGATTCTTGTCTTAGAGCCTGAGGCCCCTCTTACCGAAGGAATAAGTGAATATGGCAGCAATAAGGGCTTCGCGGTAGTCCCCGCAGACACCGACCTGGCGGCCGCCATTGCGGCTTCTGAGCGATCAGCGAGGCTTGAAGCGTGGTTAAGTAAACTCGCTGAGTCAGGTAATTATTAGCAGCTCTCTTCATCATTTCATCGCATTTTTCATCATTATTCTTGACTAATACTTTTCCCCATTATCAACAGGTGTCTCTACCGAAGAAGCTATTGCTGCCTCTTTGAAAACCTTCCAAAAGGAGGAGGAGAAACGCGCTTTAGCGGGCGCCGGTATGTCCCACCCCCCCCTTTTTTTAAAAAAAACAAATTTCGTCATTCTTTTCGATGATCAACCTGACTTTCTTTCCTTGTTTCTTTCTAGGGGTTATACCAGTCGACGAAGAGATCCTTCCGGAACCCGTCACTGGAGTTCCGGTCTCGTCGGGGCTGCTGCAACAAGTCGACGAGGGATGCCTTGAAGAGCTTGGAGGCATCCCTGTATACAGACGAGGACGCCTCAATGAGAGAGGCTCTGTTGAGGTCCATCTCAACGACCCAGGAGGAGAGAAAGCGGCTGAGGCGCGAGGCGAAGGCGCGCCGGACTGCTTTGGCTACGGGAGCGGGCCCAAGCATCGTCTCTCGGGCAGATACTCCTTCCGAAGAGGCCCCTGTCGCCCTATCCACTGCTCGCAGACAAGTGGCGCGCGCCGTTCAAAGCGCAAATGATAAGTCCACTTCAGGTAACATTTCTTTCAGAATTTTTATTGTGAGAGTTATAATGCCAACGGTTCTTATATATATTATTTTGCAGGGCCAAGTCCGACCGAGGGTGAGGCGGAGACCGTTGAACCCCGGGGAACAGAGGAGGCGGTGCCTGCCGAACCCGAGCCGACAGTGGGCAACATCGTTGAGGCCTTGGAGCCTGATGCGGAGGTTAAGGGGCCTATAGCCGAGAAGGTCATTGATGCCCAGCCGGAAGTGGCGGCAGATGAAATGATCATTATAACTGAGCCCAGGGTGGTGACGGACGAGGCACTTGAGGCTGGCGACCTCGTGGTGACGGTGGACGAGACGACCGCGACTACTGAACCTGAGGGAGTAGTGGGTGAGGTGGCCATGATTCCCGAGGATGAGCCAACCGCTCCTTCTCTAGAGTCTGGCAATGCTCCAGTTATAGTCCTCCCTGTCTATGGTCCTCCGCCGTCTCCCGGTCTCGCGAGCACGACAACGGTTCCCATTGAGTCGGGTGATGAGGCCACGAGCGGTGGCCTCATGTCAACAGAGGAAGGAATCGCCTCCATTTCAGCTGGCAGCTCATCAGGTAAATCCGAAGTTGCTATTTTTTTATCTTACCATCCTTTCTGACAAGTTCACATTTGTTTGTAACACAGGTGCAACCAGTGCTGATGCCCCGTTGCTCACGGGAGCGCCCTCGACTACTGCTTTAACGGCGGTCACCTCTCAGCCTTCTTTCATACCGTCAAAGATGTTGGAAGGTATGGGTGCGCAACTTATTAATCTCACTTTTCAGACATATAATTTGTGTAATAAAGTTATATTGTTGTGTCTTTTCAGGAGTGCTCTTTGATCATGTATATCAGATGTTGCTCCCACACTTCTCCTTCCCATCCGAACTCGCTTCTTCCTCTGGTGGCGTTGGTGAGTATGATTTCCATTGACATCTTTCTTTCCCTTTTTTTTTATTAATGGAATTACCTCTAACCCCTTTTTCTCATCTCAACTGCAGTGTTACAGATTGAAGGAGGGGATAAAAGATTAGCTGCGCCACCGGCCCTTCCGACTTTGCCACCTGTCTCAACTGGTACAGCGACCATCACATTGATAACTTCCCTCCCTTTATTTTCTGTACTATTATCTGATCGCATCCTGTTTCTTTTCAGCTGTCATTCCGGCCTCGGCGCCCTTCGAGCCTCGTATTACAATGCCAGCGGGTCCTTATCTGAGAAGTCCGTCTTCAAAAGGCGCCGCGAATAGTCTGCGCATGTTGAGTGACTACGTCGAGGAATTCGACCTTGAAACTCCTACATCTTCCGCAGACTTCGCTACGGTGGTTAACCCGATGCTGGCAATACTCGTGAACTTTCATGATGAGGGCATCATCGCATCTTGGGTTAACCATTGCAGGGAGATCGAGGCCCGCCTGCATCAGTTGGAGTCGCTGCGTCCCGCTCCCGAGACCTTGGCCACCAGCAATCAAAGAACAGCGTGGATTGAGCAGAGCGCTTCTTTTGTCCGCCACCTCGAACAAGAAGTCATTTCAAGGCGTAAGGAGCGTGGTGAAACTTCGAGCAAGTCTGCCCGACTGCATGCTCGGGTGGAGGCCAATGCCGCACGGCTGAGGGTTGTCTTTGAGGGCCTTCTGCAATGTCTTTCCGAAGGGTTATCATTGAGGCAACAACTTGACGTTGTCGAGCGAGATGCACCCAGCCAGGAAGCAGCCCAGAAGGCGGCGGAGGAGCAACTTTCATCCTTTTTACAGCAGCAGACCCAGGTGGAAGCGGAGGTGGCTGCGGCAGCCGCTCAGGAGGAGGCGCTGAAGGAAGTGCGAGAGCAACTTGTGGATTTACTAAAGACACTTTCTCCTCAGTAGCTATCCTTCTTTGTATCGTTTGTGCTTGTAGATAAAAGAATGTGTATATATATATATATTATTTTTTATTCTTTAACACAATGTATTCTGTACCCAATCAAGTTTATGAATAAAAGATACACATTTTCTGTAATGTCTTGTGTCATTTCTCCGCCTTTTCTTTCTTTTATTATCAGCACGCCATATGAGTAAACATGGTCAACGGATAATAGAGCACGCATCTTGACTTTCTTAAGAAGTAGCGATGGCTTAGGCCGCAGGTTCAGATCTGCTGCCTAAGACTTTTCAACTCTATGAGCCGTGAGGGTCTCGTAGAGATTTTTCTCCCTACGGATCGAGAGGATCTCGTAGGTGGGTTTTTCTCCTTAGGAATCGTGAAGATTCCTAAGTGTGATTTTCTCTTATAAGTCGTAAAGATCCTATAAGAGAATTTTTCCCTCTTACGAGTCGAGAGGACTAGTAAGCAGTTGTTTCCCTCCTCGTCGAAATTCGACTTTGGAGAGTGAGACCCGTGGATAGTGTGCAAGAGGCCGTTTTGGGCCAACTTGCAGGGTCCCAGTGCTTAGGAAACAGGCTCTTTTTATGCCTACTTCCTAAGGCTTTATCTCGCGAGTCGAGCCGCATCGAGAATTTCCCGCAAAGACATCAATTTCTTCACAAGTCGAGACGAATCGAGCGTTTCTCGCAAGAGCATCCTAACGTCGCATTTGACCTCTGCTCTTTACGATAGAAGCCCGTTAAGGTCGGTGGTACTTAGGGTTTTGGCCATCGTACCGTCGCATAAGCTGATATAGTCCTCGATAAGCAATCGTGCTGTTCGAGTAGCCCTGCGACTGCCGTGTCTCTGATCCCTTCGGGGGCTGGACAAGACGTCTTCAAGCAATCTTCCTAGGCAGTTTGACCGTCAGAAGAGTAAGCGTTAGGAATTTGCCATGCCGCTTTTTACTTGAGGTTAGGCTCATTTTGGCGAGCCCCGATGAGTCATAACCACTCCGCGCTGGTGTGGGATGATCTCCGATTGTCTTTCCGGTTTTATATGAGTTGCCGTCAAGATCCTAAAGCTAGGAATTTGGCCTTTGCTTCGTTTTGCTGGCATCGTGTCTGCTGTATCGAGACGAATGTCGCGGTGGGAACTAGGGATTTTGCCGCGGCTCCATTTGTTTGATTGTCGCGTCTGCACCCTGCCGGAGGAAGAACGCTGGAGTGACATCTCGTCTGCTGTATCGAGACGAATGTCGTAGTTGTCTCTAGGTTGTTGGTGAACCGTCGAGGTTTGGAACTAGGGATTTTGCCGTGGTTCCATTTGTTTTATGATGTTGCGTCTGCTGTGTCCAGACGAACGTTGGGGTGACATCTCGTCTGCTGTATCGAGACGAACGTCGAGGTGGTGACCACTCTGTGCTGGTACGGGATGATCTCCGATTGTCTTTCCGATTTTATATGAGTTACCGTCAAGACGTTGAAGCTAGGGATGTGTCCTTCGCTTCGTTTGCTTTGGTGTGTCTAAATCCTGTTGGAGGAAGAACGCTCGGGTTGACATTGCGTCTACTGTATCGAGACGAATGTCGTAGTTGTCTCTAGATTGTTGGTGAGCCGTCGAGATTTGGCTTTGCTTTTTTATGGAGCCTGTTGGGAAGGTATGTTTCCCTCTTTGTTTGTGCCCCTGGATTGTATACAGGAATCGATGTGATCTAACCTGTAGGGCCAAAGTTTTATCATCATTTTTTTTATCTCCGCGATGCTCTATCATTTCAGCTTTTATATCGCGAAGGTCGCGATTGCCCAATCATTTTGGCTATTTTTCGCGGTGCCCAATCATTTCGGCTATTTATTTTATTTTTACTCGCTGCTTTTTATTGCGAGTTGCCCAATCATTTCGGCTATTTTGCATGCATACATTTTACTTGCTGCTCTTTTTTTTATTGCAAGTTGCCCCATTATTTCGGCTATTTCGTATGCATGTGCGGCCTACTGGCCTTTCGTCGTAAACCTGAAATTAGACACCGATCTCGGCATCAGCATCGCTACAACTGGGATATTGCCAGGAGCGAATCATCATTTTCCTCTGTCGTTGTCGAACAAAGGAGGCTTAGCGAACAGGGTTAGGGTCCTGTCGACTAAGGCTTTTGACTTCATGAGCCGTAAGGGTCTCACAAAGTTATTTCTCCTTACAAGTCGTGAGGATCTTATAGGTGTATTTTCTCTTTAGGAATCGTGAGGATTCCTAAGTGTTTCGTTCCTCTGTAAGTCGTAAGGATCCTACAGGAGGGTTTTCTCCTTATAAATCGAGAGGATTTACAAGGGTTGTTCACCATGCGAACATATCCCCAGTCACGGATGAGACTTGGTTAGGGAAATGCTTTTTCGCGCCCGTGGATTGTATACAAGGGTCAGTATTGAACCACTTGTAGGGCAATATCGGAAGTTGTGGGGGGTTTGCTTAAGCACAGGTTTAGGTCTCTGTAACTTAAGACTTTCAAATCTTATGAGCCGTGAGGGTCCATAAGAGAGTTCTTCTTACGAGTTGTGAGGATCTCGTAAGTGTATTTTCTCCTTAGGAATCGTGGGGATCCCTAAGTGTGTTCCTCCCATGCGAGTCGTAAGGATCTCACATGGGTGGTTTCTCCTTACAAGGTCGAGAGGATCTTGTAAGTGTCCTTTAACGAGGTTGCGCCCTTTCAGGTTTTCATAAACACTCGCCGGTAGTCCTGCTGTTTTTACTCACGGAGCCCTTTCGGGTTTTCATCCGTGCCCTTTTTGCTTATGGACCTACCCTTTTTTTTAATTCTTTTTATATATATTTACGAGGTCGCACCCTTTCGGGTTTTCACGAACACTCGCCGGTAGCCCTGCTGTTTTTACTCACGGAGCCCTTTCGGGTTTTCATCCGTACCCTTTTTGCTTATGGACATACCGTTTTTATCATCATTTTTTTTCTTTTTCTCTCTCTTTTTTTTTGTCTTCTTTTTTTTTTATCTCGTCAGCCTAAGGATGCTGCGGTAGTAGTTTAAGGACGTTTCGGTCCGCTATTAGTTTCAGGACATTTCGGTCCGTCGTTAGTTTAAGGACGTTTCGGTCCACTATTAGTTTAAGGACATTTCGGTCCGTCGTTAGTTTAAGGACGTTTCGGTCCAGTGTCGCCGTATTTGAGGCGAATATCTAGTTTATTGACTTTTCGGTCTATGGGGCTTTCTCTATGACTGAACATGATGCCCCGGGCGTATCCATCTTTCTCGGAGCATGCGGTTGTGGCGGGTTCACCTTCCAATTTTCGGACAACGCGAACTTACCCTGTTGGTATTGGTCCTCAACCCAGTTCTTGAAGACGTAGCAATTCTCGATCAGATGACCTACCGTTTGATGGTAAGGGCAATAATTAGGATTATTAACATCGCCTGGCCGCAACGGAAGTTTTGGACTCGGCAGATCGATGAGTCTGTCACACACTACCAGCTCGAACAGTCCCCTTATTTTATCTTGCGGAAACGAGTAAGGACATTTCAACTTTTCCTGGAGGGGTTGCCGCTTGTTGTTTTGGCGAGCAACCGGTCTAGGGTCACTTAATTGTTGTTGAGCGCTGGCGACGAAAGCCGTTTTTCCTTTTCCTTTATCCTTTTTGTTCACTCCATTGTTTGCGAGGCCGAGATTTTTTCCGAGTAGCGTGCGATTGCATGGCTGAACGTTCTCGCAGCTCCTCAATTCTTTCATTTTTGAAATAGATTCCCCGAGGGAAGGGTTGGGGTAGCTTCTTCGTCAGAGTCGCTTCCAAAGGTGATAATTTGCGATACCTTAGAGCCGGCGACTCTTTTGCGCTCATCTATCGCATTTTTTCGACGTCTACAAGCTTCACATTTTATCCTGTCGAAGTGTTGCTTTTGAGCGGCATACCCTTGCCACCAACAGTTAAAGGATTCGCAGTCTTCGGTAGGATGTACGATCTTCTGATGATATAAACAGAAGTTAGGGTGCATCTCTACTTCAGCGAGAGTATTTTCTTCAGAGGGCGGTAGCTTCATTCCTACTGATAGAGCTTTGGCGAACCTTTTCCTCGTCTTGAATTTGTTTTTATCCGCAGTGGATGGCTTTTGATTTGACGGGAATGCCTTGGCTCTTTCCAGTATGGCCATCTCATGCTCTTGATCGGCTTTTGCTTTTAGACGAATTTTATTTAGGAAGACATTGATCAGCTCGTCTGATGGCTGTAGAATTTCCGGTTGGGGGTTCGCCATTGGTTTCTCGGCGCAAGAAGCCTCTTCATCATCTGCCAGTGAGTGAGAAATCACATGACAAGTCGCTACGTAGTCTTCGGATTCATCTGATGAGTTTTCTCCATCGTTTTCATCCTTGACTAAAGAACAAGCTGCCCCCAGCGTGTCCGTCTTCTTTGGAGAATGCGGCTGCGGTGGGTTTACCTTCCAGTTTTCCGACAGCGCGAACTTGCCTTGTAGATACTGATCCTCGATCCATCCTTTAAAGACGAAACAATCCTCAATCGGGTGACTTACCGTTTGGTGGTAAGGGCAATAATTGGGATTATTAAGATCTCCTGGCTGCGACAGACGCTTTGGATTCGGCAGATTAATGAGTCTGTTGCGCACTGCCAGCTCGAACAGTTTTCTCGTTTTATTCTGAGGAAATGAGTAAGGACGTCCTAGCCTCTCTTCGAGGGATGGGCGTGGACGCACGTTGTTTTGGCGAACGACCGGCTTTAAGTTGTTCGACTGTTGCTGAGCATTGGCGACGACGATCGCTTTCCCTTTTCCTTTCTCATTTCGGGAATCTGGTTTTGGAGGAGACGGTCCATGGCCCATCTGGTCCATTTGGGCTAATTTGTCGATCAAGGCCTGGAAGGTGGTCGGCCTGAAGAACATCATGAATTGCGAGATGGTCGCCTGCGGATCGAGAGTGCTCACAAACATGCCTACCGCAGGTGCCTCTTCTATGCGTTGTTCGCATTTCGACCATAGGTTTCGCCATCGTGTTGCGTATTGGACCCACGTTTCGCCTGGCCTTATTCTGGCATTTATTAGCGCTGTTATCGGGGTGCGTTCACTAGCACTCGCGAATCTTTGTGTAAACAGCAGCTCCATCTCTGCAAATGTTTTGACAGAGTCGTTAGCTAGCTCCGAATACCATTCAAAGGCTGTTTCTGCTAAGCTGCCAACGAATTGGCGAAGCAACAATTTGTCATCGCCTTCAGTGTTGCCGCATAAGGCCCTGAATTGAGCGACATGTTGATGCGGATTCCCTGTCCCTTTATATACGTGGAATTTAGGGATAGTATATCCCGGCGGGTAACTGATTTGGTCATACCAGCCCGGATAGGGTCGTCCAGTTCTAACAGTTTGCCCAGCTGCTTCACTCGCCTGATGAGCTCGTATTTGCTGAGCTATATAGTCATCAAGCGCGGCCTTGGAAATGGCTTCTTCCTTGGCTGCTGAAAGAGCAGGAGGAGGATCAGATGTTTCCCCTCCGTCATTTCCGACAATGACTGGAGGGTCTTCAACTGGAGGGTCCGGCTGTAACATCATCCCTACCATGTCTTGGAAGAGGAGTGCCATTTGTTTTATGTTAGCCGCTTGTTTTGCGGCTTCTGTGTCCTTCTTTTTGAGGATTCTACATAAGAAGTCAGCATCAGTCTCTTGTTCATGACGCTGTTCTGATGATACTTCCGAACTTTCTTTTAGTTCGGTAAGTGCAGCCATCACAGTCATCATTTCCTGAAGCTTCTGTTGCTGCTCTTGGGCTTTCGTCACAGATCGGGTGAGTGGTCGGTGACCCGTCGAAGCACGGCTTTCCTCCTTTCCAGAAGCCATATAAACGGTGTGCACCACCATACCCCCAGACTTGGGATGTTTGTGTCTGGTGTCTTTGCGATTTGCCAAAGACATAGGGGCTTTTTGCGGCCTCCTTTTTTGAGTGATTGGAGTTGAGGGGGCCGTTGTAGTGGGCACCCAAGTAGCTTTTGCTTTTTGTGGCTTGACAGAGTAATCCTTCTCCTGCCGCACTTTCATCTTTTCTTGTCGGCGGAGATAGTTTTTATCAATTACCGACTTTTGGACATGTCGCCAGACCTTGTAAATTTTAGAGGACAGCCGTTGAGGGGGCTGCTCTAGCTTTTTCTCTGGAGTATTCTCCACAGGTGAAGGAGTTCGTTTCAACATCGCAGTAGGAGAGTTTCTGCGCACCGTATTCAGCAATTCAAAGCTGTTCCCGGTTGGAACAGCAGCATCGGTCCCCACCGTTAGAGCTGGAGGAATAAATCCAGAAGGGGAGTTGCCCCCGGCCTTCCTCACTCGGCGCCGGTGGCGACGTCGAGCATGTCGTGCCGATGGAGTTGTTTCAGCTATAGGGGTGACCTCCTCATGCCCCCTGTGTTGGTCAAAATCTGCCGGTATCAGCCTTTTAAAGACCGACATCCGTTGAACAGGGACGACCAACCTGTCAAAAGCGGACTTCCGAGCAGGGGAAGCAACCTTGGTGATTTTACCTGAAACTGGAGTAGGGAAAGCTATCCGCTTCGGGATAACGCCTTCTGGTATTGCAGGCTTCTTCATGGGCCCGTTAGAGCTCTGGCCAAGTCCGTTAAAAACTGAAGCAGTGGAGTTGGGCGACCCGTTGAGAGGGGTCACGGCAGTGGTAAGTCGATCGAAGACCGACTTCTTTGGAGCTTCTTGCGATGTCATTGGGGCGTTGAAGCTCATTGGTGGGAGTATGGTCCCAAAAAACAGTCCAGTGGTGGCTTGAGCCGCCTGCTCCACCGGCATTCTGAAAAGGGAGGCCGCTTGGGGCCCATAAGTCACTCCTCCAGCAATGACGGAGCGAGAGTTGCAGTTGCAAGCAGTGCAGTTTGAAGCCATTGATCTTCTGTTTTCTGCACGGAGCAAGACACCAAATCTTAGTACCTCGAATCCACAGGCAACCACAGCAAACCGCGATTCATTCGCGAACATGACACACGAAGTGTGGAGTGGAAAGAGGAAAATGTCCCACCGGGCGTGCCAGAATTTGTTCCCCTCCGAAGGACGGCGCACAGGACTGCGATGTCCTGACGCTGAGATTCGGGGCAGATGCTATTTGGTTTTATCCGTCCACCTCTCCGAAGATGCCAAGTTGATTTATGGCACCGTGTATCGGAGGTTTAGACGGATGCGGCCGATGTAGCAGACTTCGTCAGATTCCCCCTCGCTTGAGGGGTTTTTTGATTGTGGGGACGCTCTTCCCTGCAGGCGCAAGCCCCTGCAGTTAATTACGCTACTGCATCGCGGTAACAACTTTCTCCTTCTCCAGAATTTCACTTCGTGTCGTGTGTGTTTGTTTTGTTTGCGGTTGCCCGTGGATTGTATACGGAGACTGAATAATACCGTCGCCCGTAGGACGTGGACTAGTCCAAATCCGTATTTACTTAGATTTGGGTTTGGTGTTTTTAGTTTAAGGATGCATTAGTCGCGTTGCGGCTAAGATCAACTTAAACGTTCGTTAAGGATACAATAGTCCTGTTTGAGACTAAGATCAACTTAACGTGATAATCCATTTAATATCTGGCTATCGGGACTCGTCACCTCTCTAACGTCGTTGAAGGATTACAACGGCAGATGTCAGAGGAGTTTAGAGATGTACTCTTGAACCAAGGTTGATTTGGAGTTTTATAGTCCGTTTGAATGTTTAATGATACGTTAGCCGTGTTTTGGGGACTAAGATCAACTTAAACGGGATCGTTTAGATCCGGCAAAAGAGCATTCGGAGGCTCTATTACTCCAGTTTAGGGACGTAGTGGTCCGTGTTCCAGTTTAGGGACATGGGGGTCCATCATTAGTTTAAGGACGTTTCGGTCCGATATTCCCATTTAGGGACGAATATTAGTTTAGGGACGTTTCAGTCCAATATTAGTTTAGGGACATTTCGGTCCATATTCCAGTTTACGGACTGCGGGGTCCTTAAACTCGTGGACCGAAACGTCCTTAAACTAATGTTGGACCGAAACGTCCTTAAACTAATGTCGGACCACCACGTCCCTAAACTGGAATATGGACCGAAACGTCCCTAAACTAATATTGGACTGAAACGTCCCTAAACTAATATTCGTCCCTAAATGGGAATATCGGACCGAAACGTCCTTAAACTAATGATGGACCACCACGTCCTTAAAACTGGCGACGGACCGAAACGTCCTTAAACTAATGATGGACCCCCATGTCCCTAAACTGGAACACGGACCACTACGTCCCTAAACTGGAGTAATAGAGCCTCCAAATGCTCTTTTGCCGGATCTAAACGATCCCGTTTAAGTTGATCTTAGTCCCCAAAACACGGCTAACGTATCCTTAAACATTCAAACGGACTATAAAACTCCAAATCAATCTTGGTTCAAGGGTACATCTCTGAACTCCTCTAACATCTGCCGTTGTAATCCTTCAACGACGTTAGAGAGGTGACGAGTCCCGATGGCCAGATATTAAATGGATTATCACGTTAAGTTGATCTTAGTCTCAAACAGGACTATTGTATCCTAAACGAACGTTTAAGTTGATCTTAGCCGCAACGCGACTAATGCATCCTTAAACTAAAAACACCAAACCCAAATCTAAGTAAATACGGATTTAGACTAGTCCACGTCCTACGGGCGACGGTATTATTCAGTCTCCGTATACAATCCACGGGCAACCGCAAACAAAACAAACATACACGACACGAAGTGAAATTCTGGAGAAGGAGAAAGTTGTTACCGCGATGCGGTAGCGTAATTAACTGCAGGGGCTTGCGCCTGCAGGGAAGAGCGTCCCCACAATCAAAAAACCCCTCAAGCGAGGGGGAATCTGATGAAATCTGCTACATCGGCCGCATCCGTCTAAACCTCCAATACACGGTGCCATAAATCAACTTGGCATCTTCGGAGAGATGGACGGATAAAACCAAATAGAATCTGCCCCGAATCTCAGCGTCAGGACATCGCAGTCCTGTGCGCCGTCCTTCGGAGGGGAACAACGGATGCGGCCGATGTAGCAGACTTCGTCAGATTCCCCCTCGCTTGAGGGGTTTTTGATTGTGGGGACGCTCTTCCCTGCAGGCGCAAGCCCCTGCAGTTAATTACGCTACCGCATCACGGTAACAACTTTCTCTTTCTCCAGAATTTCACTTCGTGTCGTGTGTGTTTGTTTTGTTTGTGGTTGCCCGTGGATTGTATGCGGAGACTGAGTAATGCCGTCGCCCGTAGGACGTGGATTAGTCCAAATCCGTATTTACTTAGATTTGGGTTTGGTGTTTTTAGTTTAAGGATGCATTAGTCGCGTTGCGGCTAAGATCAACTTAAACGTTCGTTAAGGATACGATAGTCCTGTTTGAGACTAAGATCAACTTAAATATCTGGCCATCGGGACTCGTCACTTCTCTGACGTCGTTGAAGGATTACAACGGCAGATGTCAGAGGAGTTCAGAGATGTACCCTTGAACCAAGCTTGATTTGGAGTTTTATAGTCCGTTTAAATGTTTAAGGATACGTTAGCCGTGTTTGGGGGCTAAGATCAACTTAAACGGGATCGTTTAGATCCGGCAAAAGAGCATTTGGAGGCTCTATTGTTCCAGTTTAGGGACGTGGTGGTCCATGTTCCAGTTTAGGGACGTGGTGGTCCATCGCCAGTTTAGGGACGTGGTGGTCCATCATTAGTTTAGGGACGTTTCGGTCCATGTTCCAGTTTAGGGACGTGGTGGTCCATCGCCAGTTTAGGGACATGGTGGTCCAATATTAGTTTAAGGACGTTCCGGTCCAATATTAGTTTAAGGACATTCCGGTCCACGAGTTTAAGGACCCCGCAGTCCATATTGATGTGTAGTCGTCGGGACCCGTCACCTCTCTGACGTCGTTGAAGGATTACAACGATGGGTGTCAGAAGAGTTCGGAGATGTACTCTCGAACCGGATATAAATTAATTTAAGAGAACAGCTGTGCTCAGTCAATTTAATTTGAGGACTTACGGCCAAAATTGGGCTAAGTCCAGTTGAAAATGTTCAACACCCTTATTTATTTTTGGTCTATTAGACCTGTGCTAGGGCTTTGCCCACACTTAAATAATGCATTGCATTACTTCTATTTTTTTGTTTGGGCTCTGCCCATAAAAGATGCAGAGCATCAATTTCACTTGGGCTCTGCCCCCTTTTATTGCTTTGCAATTTATTTTGGCCTGCTAGGTCTTTTTGATTTGGGCCTGGCCCTTTAAGAAATGCCTTGCATTTGTCAGGCGCTTTGCGCCAATCACTGAGCGCAAACGCTTGTGGTGAGGACACGTGTCATGCTCTGGTGAGCGCAAGCGCAACAGCGCAGTGCGCTGCGCTAGTGCGCTGCTGACACGTGGCGCGCTCTGTTGAGTTGCGCCGATTCCAAAGAGCAAAGCTCTATTTCAAGAGCGCGTAGCGCAAGTTGTTCTGTAGCTGACACGTGGCGCTCTCTCAAGAGCGCAACAGCGCAGTTTGGAAGTGCAAAGCACCAAGAATCTTTTAGATTCAAGAACAGAAATGCAAAGCACTATTTGATTTCTTGATCTAATTTAGATCAAAGAAAAATAAGTTTTTCTTTTTGTTTGAAGAACCAGAGGTTCATAAAAGTGCAAAGCACTATTTTTATTTTGTTAAGATCATTGATCTAGTTTTTAGATCAATGATCTACTAGAAGAAATTTCTTCTCCCTTGTGAAGGTTTTTACCTTTTTCTTGAAATTTTTTCTTTTTTTAGAGTTCTCTCTGTTTGAAGCTCTTGACTTTTTTCAAAAAAAAATGTTCATGCTTTGAATTGAGGCCTAGGGTCCTTTTTATAGTGCCCATAAATTAGTTAAATTTGTCAAAAAGATCTTTCTCTGAGTGATTTGGGGAATTTTCCCCACCGTTGGATCTTTGATCCAAGGGCTCATGCTTTGCAGAAGAAAATCTTCTTGTTTTAACAAGAACAGAAAAAATTTCTTAGAATTTTAATTCTGTTTGGCGCAGATGCCCCAGCGTGTGACACGTGTCGCGCAGTGCAAAGCGCAGTGCAACTGCGCTAGCGCAACTGTGCTGACACGTGTCACGCAGCACAGCGCTTGTGCAACTGCGCTAGCACATCTGCGCCGATACGTGTCGCGCAGCGCTAGCACATCTGCGCCGACACGTGTCGCGCAGCTCAGCGCTTGCGTAACTGAAGCGTTGCTTCCTTTAATAGAGCTTTGCTCTGATTGGGTGCGCCTTCTTGGGCGCTGCGCTGACGTATCAGCGTCTGACATGTGGCGCTTTGCGCCCGAGACTTGAAGCGTTGCTTCAGAATTTTGAATTTTGAATTTCAACAGAGCTTTGCTCTGATTGGGCGAAACACCCATCATATATAATTAATAGGACTCCATGCATATATGCACATACCGCTCCCTACGGCACCCTATCCCTCGAGGTAGCGGTGATACCGTAGTATAAAGGCCCGGTTGTGATGTTTTCCATGGAGGTTAGGGTAAGGATTGATAAAGGAAGGACAAGAAGCTAGAGGAAGAAAACATCTTCCCGAATGGTTCTAATCCCTTTTATTGATAATTACCATAACTCCTCTTAGATCCTAATTTGGGTATAGAAAGCGTTGAGATTTATTTACATTTCCAAACCTACCCTAAACCTAGCCCTAGAAAGATTTAGATCTAGATAATCTTAGTATAGATAGATTTAGTTTTTAGATTTAATAATCAATCCGACCACAATCGGAATTAACTCGTTTAAGCGATTGGGAAATTCACAACATCCCTGTGGACCGACCCGTACTCACCGGCTAGCTACCAAGCGACGCCGTTCTTGATTGCGGTTAATAGATAGTTTTTGAGATTAATCATTGGGCAATTTTCGTTGAGTTTCGGGGACGTTTCAGATCCTGTTGTAGAACTGACCTTGTCGAGCAGTCTGTTTGAAGGGTACGCCTTGGCGTCTCAACAGCCTTTTTAATCCTTTTATGTAGTATTTGGGCAGACGGATCGGTTGGAGCTTATCAGGCGTAGAATCGGCGCTATGCCAGATTTCTTTCTCTAGGTGCGTCTTCGAGATTTGCCTTAGATGATGGATTAGCGAGTGGTGCCGCCTGAGCAAGCATCTCCTGCAGTTTTTCACGTTGCAGTTGAACTTTTGTTAAGGACCGAGTTTGAGATCGGTGACTAGTAGAAGCTCGAACTTCATCTTTGGAATTCACCACATAGACTGTGTGAACTACTATACCCCTAAGTGTCACGCCCCGCTTCCCAAAATACGGAATACGAAGAGTTGACAAGGCCAGCCATGCTCCTACGGTCAAGGAAATGTCCTGCCGTAGTCACACTTCGGCTTCTAGTTTTTCATGGTAAATAGTAAATGATGCGCAGGTAATGAGAAATGCAGTAACTGAATGAAACAATGTAAAGAACTGACATGAGAGGAAACAAACGAATATAACTCTGGATAGCAAGTCGAGGTGTCTGTGATATACGTCTAGTCCTGGTCCAGGCTAAATCTTCTCCTCACACTGAGCATGCATACTCAGGTCGTCAGAGCGACACAAAAGCAATATAATATATATAAATTCATGTGATAATTCTAACAGTGATAATAGATATTTATAACAGTAAATCAAGGACGGTATAGATATGAACATGCAGTAACCAATGCAGCGGAACAGTAAAAACTGTCAACACAGTAAGTATGTATATCGATACTATCATCCCTACCAGTCTCTAAGTCTCACGGTACAGGTCACTAAGCCTATCGTCAGTCCAAGTGTGAGAGTCAACCACTCGCGAGTGTCCTCCACCCAAGGGTAGAACCCAAGGGTAAGGGACCTCGGGCCCAACATGTATATCACGGTAATAATCATGTACCCTGTAAATCTCCATATATCTCCCTAAATATATAAGCCGGCATGGGACTCCCGAGATTCTGTTGAACTCACACTCAAACTACCCCACACCCCGTGGTCTACATCAAACGCTAACCATAACTCTAAATACCAATCGGTCTGTGACAAGTCTGCGCGAGAACTGGAGGCAGGACCTCCATCAAGCACGTCCCGACTAATACCTAAGATAAATGGCAGAATCTGATGTCTTATCTGTGACACCCATGCAAGAGTTTCCATAAGTGTCCCATACCACTTATAGTTACACGTACACGCGTCCCACAGACGTCGACAATGCAATAAAATCATAAGGTTCACTGATTGTGTACAAGTACGTATCACTTTCACTTATTCATTGATACACGAACACTAACGTACTTGCCACAATCATCACTAATACCTAACACTGGGTAATGCACGTTATCACTAGGTTATCAATGCAGTGACATTTGTATGATATGATGCGTAAACAGTATATAAAGCATGTTTAGGATGTCATGAATTAGTAATCTACCACTTGAATAATGTATCATAAATCATACGGTTATAGTTTAGTGAAACGATAAACAGGTAATAATTAGTATGTTCAGTTATCTATCTATCAAATTTAGTTTCATACCAATCGGGTTCCAGGATCACTAATTATAGCCATTTCATTTTAAGCGTTCACGGCTGGAAATCCGATTTCAGAATCGGAAGTCCGTTTCGCAACGCATTTTAATCTCAGTTGGGATCATATTTCAGCAATGCTACAGTTGGATGAAATATAGGGTTTTCAGTAAGGTATTCAACGCAATAGACGGATCTTCAATCGCATCTGCATGTCAGGAGTTATACACTGTTTAACATTAATATGTCATCTCAGAATCTGTTCTGGACTGTTATACGTCCACATCTATTAAATTGCCGATTAAATAACAAACGATAACGAAACAGGATGGAACCACTTGTATTGTCTAGCTAACAGATTCACCAATAATAAACAGCAGAGTTACGCAACCTACGAGTTAAGGAAACAGGGTGGTGTTTATTACGGGGCAGTAAACAACAACTGGAGTCGCTCTGGACTGCAGTCCAGAGTCGCACTCCGATCCAAATATTGTCACAGTTTAAGTACAGAAACAATTAGAAATTTACATAAGGTTATAGTTCGTCGAGTCGGCTTCGATTTAAGCCCTCGAACGCATCATTCCAGTGTGTAAATAATTTATGGTGATTTTAACGGTTTTCAGGTACAGAAAATTTCCAGTTTTACGAGTAATCTTGGGGGTAGTCGTTTTTGTCGTTAACGGTCATATTTTCCAGTGAAATTTGTACAAGGTATTCATCACAACAAGGGCCAATGTAAGCAATCCAGTTCCGTCAAAATAGAAAAGTATTTTTTTTGGGAACATGCATCGAACAGGTACGTAATATAATTTATCAGGAAAATTTACTATGGAATCTATACTATTTTAATTTGTAATAAAGATAACTTAGCATGTAGCAAGTAGAGAACTTGCCTGGACACGTCTCGGGGATGCACGGCGATGGTAACGTCACGAACGCGCGACGAACGGCGACGGCAGCGTCTCGGTAAGAGCTCGGGTCTGTTCTGGGGCAGCGGTGAGCGGTGTTGGTTGGCCGGAGTAGGGGAGAGACGCTGAGGGGAAGCTCGTGGTCGAGATGTGCACAGGTGGTGGCCGAGGTGACGCGAAGAAGCTTGGCGGCGACTTGAGGGCTCGAACTCGGGTGAGGGGCGTGCCTGCGCAGGGCTCGGGGTCGTGGTTGCAGTGGAGGTGAATGAAACTCGTATGGGGCCGGTGCTGGGGGTAGTGCTTGGGTTGACGAGGCGGCTCGAGGCAGTGGGGCTCGTCGGCGTAGTCAGGGTGCCTGCGGTGGTCGAGGCTTGGAGTTCGGCCGGTAAGTGGTGTAGCTCGGGTTAGAGATGATGGGAGGCTCAGTGGGACGCGGAGGCCACAGCTGGAAACGGGGCTTACAATGGCGAGGGAGGCGGCTGGTGAGTGCCGGCAATGGAGTGGCGGCTGGCGCGCAGTGGGGGAGCTCGGGCAGTGGTTGCTGGGGTTGTAGGTGGGTTGGTGGATGTGACGAGGCTGAGGACGAGGGTGGAGACGACGAGGTGGAGGCGAGCGGCGGCGGTTGAACGGTGGTGAGGAGGGAGTCGGCTCGGTGTTGGGTTCAGCCGGGAGGTGGCAGCGACATAAGTAGCGAGGTCAGGTCGAGGTGCGGGCTGCGGTGAGGTAGGGAGTTGATCGGAGTTAAGGGTACGAGCTTGGTGTTAGGCTGCGTTGATGGGTTCGGCGACTGGATGAAGTCGGAGATAGTGACGGGGTTAGAAGTAGTAGAAGAAGAAGAAGTTGAAGGCGGCCGCAGGAGGTGGGTGAGGGGTGAGGGGAAAGTTGCCGGCGGTGGGGTGTTGGTGCGAGCGGCGTAAGGCAGGCGAGGTGGAGGCGAGCGCGGCGTGGGCGTGGGTTCGCAGGAGGGAAGGTAGAAACGATAGAAAGAGCGGGAGAGGGAGAGGATGTAACGTGTGTGTGTGTGTGAGAGGAGAGAGAAAATGTGTGAGTTAAAGAAGTAAAGGAGAGGGAGAGGGAGAGTACGTGTATGGAGAAGTTAATTTGAAATAATTAATTAAAATTATGAGGAGTATGAGCTGTGAATAGAAAGAGGGAATTGAATAGAGAGAAATTAAGTGGTGATAAATATGATTTTAAAAGTTATTAATGGGGAAATTGATTGGGAATTTAAGAGGCATTAATTTGGTGGTTTAATAGGAATTTAGAGGAGATTTGGGTTTGGATTTGAAGAGATTTTAAAAGAAATGTTTTGGGAAAATTGTTATTTTAATGGGCTGGGGATGGAAATTGAACTCGGCCCAAGGGATAAAATAGTAGGGAAAAAGGAAAGGGGACGGGCTTGCTCTAATAAATGATATTGATTTAATTCGTGGGCTGAGGGAATTATGAAAAAAATAAGATATAATAGAGTTTGGGTTTTATTGATAAAAGAAAATGGGGTTTAGAAGAAATAAATTTATAAATAAAATAAATAAAATTATAAATAAGAATAAATAGAATTCTAGAGTAATAAAATACAGATTTTGGTATAAAAAGGGCTGGGTATTACACCAGGCTTGAGGTGTTTGGAGTTTTTGGCCTTTGGAGTTTGCTTTGGGCACTTGAGCTTTATTGGGCCTCCTTTTTGTGAAAAGCCGCTTTGGTTTTTGGGAGGAACCGCTGTATCAGGATCCGTCTTGGGGTGAGTCCCCTTCACCTGCTTCCATACCTTATATATATATGAGGAAAGTTGTCTCAGGGAGCGAACTGGTTTCTGCTCTCGTGGGATCTCCATGGGCTGCGGAGACTTCTTTAATATTGCGGTAGGAGAATTTTGTATTGCCCTTCACAATCAATTTGAAATTGTTCCCAGTTGGAACAACAACATTCATCATTGGGGTTGAAACAGGACCATACGGATAACCGCCCCCAGCTCATTTTGTATGACGCTGATATCGACGTCGACTGTTTTTTACGGCCGGGATTTGATTAGCTTCAGGATTTTGACGAGCCTGCCCCCTGTTTCCTTTGAAAGCTTGAATATCCTGCCCCCCTGTATTAGCAAAGCTGCAGCTTGGGGAACCAGCCTGCGGAAGACAGACTTTCTCTAGGCTTCCTCCATCGGCGTTGAGACACCGAGGGTGGGAGGTGGGATCACCGATCCAAAGAGAAGCCCGTTGATTTCTTGAAGAGTCGGATTGCTGAGATTTGAGGCTGCAAGTGGCCCATACTTGACTCCACCAGAGCCTGAGTTGGGGTGAGAAAAAGCAAACGCCATTCTCGGAAAAGACGAAATGCCGGTTTCAGTATCCACTCCTCTAAAGGCAACCATAAACACACACACCACGATTATCTGATCGCGGGAAAAACACGACACACGAAGTGTAGAGTGGAAAGAGGAAAAGGTCCCACCGGGCGTGCCAGAATCTGTTCCCCGCCGAAAACACGGAGACGCGACCGCGGAGGTCCGTCTTGCCTGAATTCGGGGCAGATGCTAATTGGTGCTATCCGTACACCTCTCCGAAGATGCCAAGTTGATTTACGACACCATGTATCGAAAGTTTAAACGGATGCGGCCGATCTAGCAAACTTCATCCTCGTTGAGGGGTTTTTGACTGTGGGGACGCTCTTCCCCGCAGACGCAAAGCTCTGCAGTTAATTACACTACCGCATCGCGGCAACCACTTTCTCCTTCTCCAGATGATCACTTCGTATCGTGGGTGTTTGTTTTGTTTTTGGTTGCCTGTGGATTGTATACGGAGGGTAATGTATGTTATCGCTCGTAGGGCGTGGATTAGTCTAAATCCGTATTTTCTTAGATTTGGGTTTAGGGGTTGGGTTTAAGGATACGTTAGCCTCATTTGAGACTAAGATCAACTTAAACGTTTGTTAAGAATACATTAGTCTAATTTTAGACTAAGATCAACTTAACGGGATCGTTTAGATCCAACAAAAGAGCATTTGGGCTCTATTGTTTAGTTTAGGGGCATTGCGGTCGATTACCAGTTTAAGAATATGGTGGTCCAATGTTAGTTTAAGGACATCTCGGTCCGAGATTAAGGACATCATAGTCTGTGGGCTTAAAGGGACCCCACAGTCCGAGATTAAGGATATCATAGTCCGTGAGTTTAAGGACCCCACAGTCCGAGATTAAAGACATCATAGTCCGTGAGTTTAAGGACCCCACAGTCCAGTTTAAATACGTCATAGTCTATGAAATATATGGTTGTCGGGACCCGTCACCTCTTTGAAGACGTTGAAGGATTACAACGACAAATATCAGAGGAGTAAAGAGATATACCCTTGAACCAATTTTGGTTGAGAGATCTGTAGTCCAATTTGGGACTAAAATCTGTTAAAAGATTTATGAGCATATGAGCTCAATTAATCTGAGATGAGGACTTATGGCCAATCTTGGGCTAAGTCCAATCAGGTTAAAATGTTTAACATTTATTTTGGGCTGTTGAGCTTTTATTTGGGCTTGGCCCTTTTAACAATGCTGAGCAGTATTTATGTCTTTTATTGAATGCTGAGCATTCATCATAGCTCTAGGGTTTATTAAAAAACAATTTATGTTCTATCAGCGCAGCACATGGTGCGCTTGGCGCTTTGTGCCAATCAAAGAGCGCAGTGCGCTTCTGTTGGGTAGCGCACACGTGAGAGACAAGTGCTTGGCGCTAGTGCCAGTTAATGAGCGCAGAGCGCTAGTCTATGAGCACAGAGCGCTAGTCTATGAGCACATTGCGCTAACTGCTAAGTGGCGCACACGTGAGGGACACATGGTGCGCTTGGCGCGAGCGCCAGTCCAAGAGCGCAAAGCGCTATTTCAAGAGCGCAAAGCGCTAACTGTTAGGTGGCGCATATATGAGGGACACGTGTCGCGCTTAGCACTGAGCGCCAGTCAATGAGCGCAGTGCGCTATATTTGGAGCGCTGAGGCTCTTTAAAATTAAGAGTGCCAAGGCTCTGCAGCGCTTTGCGCTTGATATGGAGCGCTGAAATACTCCTTTTATGCAACTTAGATCAGTTTGCGTCCTGAGAATTAATTTTTCTTTTTATAAGAGACTTTGTCTCAAGTTTCTAAGAACAAAGTTCTCATTTTGTAGGAGATGTTTTCAATCTCTTATGTTGATGAAAGGTTTTGCCTTTATGGATCTGTGATCCTCAAGAGAATTGAATTATTCTCCCCCCTTTTTATAATAAGATGTTTATGATCTATGAAAGACAATTTTTCTTATAGAAAAATTATGTTCTTCTTTTTATTTTATGATGAGATCCTTTTATTTCTTTGTGAAAGACCTTGGTCTTTTTAGATCTATGATCTTTAAAGAAGTAAGTTCTTCTTTTAAATTATGAGATAATTTCATCTTCCTGTTCATTTTTTACCTTGAAGAAAATCTTCTTTTTTCTGAGAGTTTGGCTCTTCTTCTTGAGATCTCTCAAAGCTTATGGGGGGTTCCTCTGTATGTTTTTCTCTCTGTTTCTGTATATCTGAGACTTGAAGTCTTAGGGCTTTTATATAGGGTGAGCTGATTTGTTCAATCAGTTAAGGAGATCTTTTCTCCAATTGATTTGGGGAATTTCCCATCGTTGGATCTTTGATCTAAGAGCTTCTGATTTACAGAAGACAATCTTCTCGTTATTAACAAGATTGGGAAATCTTTTCCATATAGAATTTATTCTGTATTTTGGCGATTTTTAATCACCATTGGATTATTGATTCAACGGTGCTCTGATTTACAGAGCACAATTTTGTTGTTTGGAAATATTTTGAGAAATCTTTCCTTAACAGACTTTAATTCTGATCAATTAATGATTTATCATTATTATTAGATCTTTGATCTGACGGTGGAGAGCTTTTAGTTCCAGCGCTAGCGCACCCGTGCTTTGCACGTGGTGCGCTGCTTAGGGCGCAGCGCACCTAGCGTTAGCGCACACGTGCTTTGCACGTGGCGCGCTGCTTAGGGCGCAGCGCACTTAGCGCTGCCTCTAAAGCGTTACTTCATTTTAAAATTTGAATTTTGAACAGAGTTTTGCTCTGATTGGGGGAAACAATGGTTATACTTGACATGACTACAAGATTACATTATGAACCTGACTACTTAAATAACTTGTATCCATGGTTTCGGTAAGCCTTATAACTATAATTCATACAATACATTACTCGGGGTTAACGAGGTAAATTTGTACGGAATGTATTAAAAGTAGCACGATGATGATCACTAAAAGACACCTACATGAACTCTCATGCCGTTGTCCCGTAGGTTTTGATGGGGCCTTATACTTACATATTACCATAGTCCACGGAACAGTTGGACTCCTCTCGTATACACTGATGCTTTCTGTAGTAAGCTACAAACAACTACGTTAGAATAATAAATTGATATCTGTATAACTTAACAGTTTCCTTCTATATTCATTGTTGTATTCCTTCCTTTCTTTTAGGACTTACCGAGCGCTAGTTCGCTGACGATATTCCTGTCTTTTTCTTTTTTTGGAATGTTCGTCAGGAGGACCGGACCCTTAAGAGACCGAGCCCAGCCAGGAGTACTTGGAGCAGATTGAGGCACACCCGGACTACTAGCTTCTTATACCAACTTTTCATTTCATATGCCACTGTTTAGGCATTACTTTATATCATTGTACTTTTCTTTTTAAAGCAGTGTATTGTAAAGATGCATGTTAATAAAAGTTGTTGTTTATTTTACACCTCTTGTTATTCTTGTGCATTTTACATATATTGCTTAATTTACGCTTAACGTATTTATTCTTAATAAATACGTTGTGGCCTGCCATGTCATCGTTTCCATATACCGGGAAGCAGGGGGTGACATATTCCATCGTTTAACATGTTTGATGGGATAGAAAACTATGAGCAATATCTGGCTCATTTCAAAATAACTTGTGGAGATTCGATCGAATCCTTCTTCGCCGGTTCTCTAGAAGTATGACCAACACTGCTCTGCTTTCAATTGGTTTGCTGGGTTAGAACCGGAATCCACAACTACTTTTAACCAACTCTCTGAAAAATTCAAGCAAAGGTTTGGATGTGGCATTTCAGATAAAGTGACTGTGATATAGCTAGCATCAATGAAGCCTCAAGACAACGAGACACTGGTCGATTTCGTCCAATGATGTAAAGTCGCTAACATCCGGTGCGAGTACCATATTCCCGAAAAACAGGCTGTCCAGTTATCGATATCTAAAATCAAGAGACATATTCAACCTCACCTGCTATCTACCATGCACAAATCATTTACTTCTTTAATTGAGAAAATAATCTTAATGGAAGAAGATGATCCTAAAATGCTATGCTACTCCAGCGAAGACGATGTATCCACCTTTTCGTGGTTAGCACAACCCTCGGCTCGTCAACAAGAGACATCAGTATATCAAATAAATCGACCCAAAATCCCCTCAAAGGATAGAATGAGTGGTAGATATTCATTTATACTCTAAAAATATCTTCGAAAACGCTCTGGAGAATGGGTTACAACCGCTCACCCCAAAAAGGCTAGAAAAAGTCAACAAAAAAGATCATCCAAGGTATTGTGTGTACCATCGATTTATCAATCACCTAATCGAAGAATACTATATTTTTAAGGATTAGGCTAAAAAACAGTATTGATAAGGCAAGCTCACTTTATTCGATGAATACAAAATAGAGGATTAAGCCCTCCTCCAAACTGGTTAATAAGGATGCATTGCTTGTCTAGGATCAAGTGAAGCAAGAGACTTTCAAAAAAATTAAAGTATCTCTCTTTCACCTTTAGTATGGGCTAAATCAATTCAATAAAAAAGCATTTTACCCTTTATATAACTGATGTAAAATCCTGAGAGCAATACTTTGTGAGAATCCTCCTCACAACAATAAAAAGTTTACTTTACTATCTCCTTTGTGAAAGTTCTCTCCACAATGGAAAATAAAAGTTTCGTTATGAAGGAAGTCTCCATAACGATAACCCATATTGTGAAAGTCTTCTCAACAATGAAAAAATCAACTCCAACTTCGCTATGAAAGTCCTCTCCACAGCGGAAACCTATTTGTGAAAGTTTTCTCCACAATGGAAAATACCAAACCCAAGTTTCATTATGAAAGTCCTTTTGTAATACCCCAGATCAGTGCGGTCTTCGGATATCATGGTAATCTTCTCTGTACACACTCAGTGCGTTTTGTTACAGACATATAACGATCTGAGTGTGGAACCGCTTCAGAATAATGGGATTGGGTCCCTGAAGCACATTCTGAAAAAGAACCAAACTGTATTATAAATATAATGATACCGCCATCAATTACGGAGGCACCTTTTGGATGAACCGGCATTCCGGAGTTTGAAAAACTCCGTAGTTAAGCGTGCTCGGGAAATCCTAGGATGGGTACCTCTTGGGAAGTGGTCCCTTCTCGTGTCCGGTTCGCTCCAAAGGACAAAACCGTGCGGTTTCGGCCAGAGCAGACAATACCATCCATACTGGGGCGTGGGGCGTGACACCTCTCCATAACGATAACTCTTTTGTGATAGTCAGTCCTCTCCATAGCGGAAACCTATTTATGAAAGTTCTCTCTACAATGGAAATTACCATTTTCAAGTTTCGTTATTAAAGTTCTCTTCATAGCGGAAATCTATTTGAGAAATTTCTCTCCACAATAAAAAATACCATATTCAAGTTACGTTATGAAAGTCCTCTCCATGGCAGAAACACATTTGTGAAGGTCCTTTCCACAATGGAAAATACCAAACCCAAGTTTCGTTATGAAAGTCCTTTGCATAACGATAAACACTTTTGTGAAATTCCTTTCCACAATGAAAAATATCAAGTCCTGCTTCGCTATGAAAAACCTCTCCATAGCGGAAACCCATTTGTGAAAGTTCTCTCCATAATAGAAAATACCATGTTCAATCTTCGTTATGAAAGCCCTCTATAGCGAAAACCCATTTGTGAAATTCAAATATATCAAAACAAAATTCACAATAAAAGATATCAAGTTCAAATCTTCGTTATGAAAGTCCTTTTTAAAACGATAATCTCTCTATGAAACTTCTTTCAACAATAGAAAATATATCAAAACAACTTTGTTGTATACACGACTACCAAATTCAAATGTCCGTAACTGATGTCTGTAACTCAAATAAAAGAATGCGACAATATCGTACATACAACTCAATAGATTGTATACACTCCTTGTCGGGAGCATTTGTTGAACCCCAAAATATACCAAATTTTCCCATCCACGGATATCTCCTCATGCAGGGATCTCCTATTGCGGACATTTCATCAAAAGATATGTCCGCTCCATTTTCGAAACGGTTGCAGATATTTCTAAGGAGATACCCACATGGACGGTTAGACCCATATTTCATGAATTAGTAAGAGTTATTCTCTTCCTCCACTTCTCTCAAAATGAGGGAGTGGTTGCATAACTCCGCCTCTTGTATATATACTCCATAAAATAGAAAGAGAAAGGACCCCTCCATTTTTCAACAAGAAAGAAAACTCTAACTCTATTTTATAGGTTTGGAGACTTGAAGACTCTCATCTTCAACAACAACAACAACAACAACAAGGTGATAGTGATTAAGACTTTCTTCTAACATTTTTTCTATTTCTTGTTTCTAACATGGATTTCATATGAAGCATATTTAGGTTGAGGGCTTGAATAAATTCTTATCTATTCCTACAAATCAAGAACTCCCCGATGGACCTACGAATATGATTAACTTCATGTTCTTTGACAAACCGAGAATAAGCCCAAAAAATATATGCTTTACAAATTTATAAATAAACCCTTATATCTTTGTTATTTTGTATAACTTATAAATTTATCAATTCTAATATTAACACTAACCGCATTCATTCAATTTAAATTTAGAAAAATATTGATATCTTTAGAAATTTTCAAGTAATGTCAAATTTTTTTTACACACGCCTTATGTTGTTCAAATTATACACGCATGCATCGTACGTGCAAAATACTAGTGCTTCATAATTGACCGCAATATGTATGGAATATGCAGGCTAAAAATCAAGGGATGACGAATGAGCAAGAGGTTAGTTGATATGGAGAGTGCGGGTTCCGAATGAACTATTTGTGAATGAACTTCTAACATCTCTTTCGTCAGTGCAACACTTAAATTACGGAATGAAATTCCAAACACTTCCGGTTCTTGGATTGCTCTTCATGTCAAGTAGACGGACCCTAATCATAACAACACTTGCATAGAGACAAGAGTATAACCAGTAGTAGCTTCTGTATCATCCAATTCCATCTCTTGTGCAATTCATGCTGCGGCTTCCTGAATCTTGTCTCTGGGCCACAGTTAACAGGACGCAGCCACAGCCCAGTAAAGGCACAGCCCACAAAGCTAGGTAGAGGGTCCACACTCCAATTTTACCTACACACCCCATCTTACCTGCATCGTGAATTATTAAGAATTTTTCCCTACTAATCAAATTAAGAATGTCCCCTCTCCGCTGTACCAACACACCGAAGTTATATATGAAGATGGTTGAGATAATATATTTTACATTCTAACACGTCCCCGCAGGTCGAAAGCCTTTTAGGCCGAAACCAGAGCTTTTGCACAACGGTTCTTTTTAATTTAAATAAAACCGTATTTAATATGCGTTTGGTGGGAACGTACCTGGATTGCTCTGATACCGTGTGAAATGTCTTAGAGGTTTTGAGGCAATATATTTTATATTCTACCACTCCTTTAATTCCCCTCCACTTTTGCCTTAATGGTGAAAAAAGATGCAAAGCATGCTGTTTTATTGCTTGGGTTAGAAAAACCATGAATTTGGAATTGGGTGCGGATTCCAGGAATTCAGTGGCAAAGTGATTCCTTTACTTGGTTGAAATATAGTTATATCTACACCGTTTGAAAGATGTGTGCTTGTTTCGATATACTTGCAATAAAATAACTATACTTTTCTTTTTTCTTTTTTATGTTGTGACATGTATAATTACAAAAACTTTCAATTTGAATGTAGCTGTGACAGCATGCATGTATTATGCATTTTCAACACGGATTTTTGTTCGAATTACATATTAAAGCAATTACCACTCGAAACTAAACAACCCCTTAATGATGATTGTTTTTTCACTTGATGGGTATTTATTCGTTTCAAGGGGGAAAAAGCAAAGCAAGACGTCCTACTCAATAAAATAAATTAAAAAACTAAATATTTACAAGATACAGAACTTGTACATTGAGATAAACAATTCTCGATATATCATTAAAAAATGCAGAAGAAACAAAAAATGCTTCTACAATTTATTTCAAATGCGTTCACTGCCGCTAAATGAAATGCATTGCAAATCCTCATTTCTTAAAGCAAATATCCTTTGTTAGTTTCAATGTTTTTTTCTGTTCCTTTTTTGCTCATGGGAAGCATCAGGAGGACCAAATATATATTATGTGGGCCTTGAATTTAGTGGCCCAAATCCGCAATACTTAATTGAGCGCTATTTTGAATTATTACCCGGGTTCTCCAGCTAGCTCATTTGCTTCGTTAGAGCCCTCTTTAATATCGAGCCTAGGAGGAATTTTTTCATATGCCTGCTGTATACATCCAGCCAAAAAAGAGAAAGAAATCGGAATATAGACCCCATCAAGCTGTCCGAAAGGTGTCCAGAATTTTCCATCTCTTTCTCTCTCTTGCTCGGGTGTATACGGCCGGCACATGAAAAAAATTCCCAAACCTACAGGGCAAGTTTATGCCGACGCCACGGACTGAGGGCTTAGTCTTACAGGTATTGGCCGAGCCGGAAGCCAGCTCAGACCTTACATGAGGCATTAAAATCCGAAGACAAAATATATCTTGTATAATTTAGGGTATTTGTAGAATTTTGTGAAATTTATGAGAGAATTGAGCCCGCCGCATTTTGCGTGAGATGAGGTGCATTGGATTAGGGTTTGAGAGATTCTCCACCATTATTGTAAATTCTCAATTTCTATGATTAATAGATTGCTTCGCCCTTCAGATGAGGACCAAGGTCGATTCCAAACCTCGTTAAAATTGTGTTTTTGCTTCTTTTTGTTGTTTTTATATTTCATTATGGTTTGTCGTGGCAATATATGGCGTATATTCGTACACTAAAATTTTAAATCAGCAGAAGTTTACAGAGGGCATTGCGAGAGTTTATCGTCAATTGACTAGCCAATTAAAAATAAATAAATTTTATAAACAAGATCCATTTGCAACTTTGGACTAGGATGATCACAATCTCTTCCTTCTTTAGTAGCAAAACTTGCATTTGGCAACTTGAGACGGTACCATGGAAACATCATCGTTTTCCTCGCAAGTAGAATCATCAACATCCTACCAAGTTGGTAATCCTCCTCCATTTCTTCTTCCTTTTTCTTTCCCACTAAAATGAACAACCAATTAATTGGAATATATAGCTCATACGGTAAAACTTTCATCTTGGCGCCGGTTTGATTCCCAGAGGTCTCTTATCCAGAAGAAAAAGAACTATGAATAATACATATTTGTAGAGAAATAGCTCGATTGTCCATTTCATATGAATCATATAACATTAGTATAATTTAATGGATTTTTTTATTTGTTTTAATCTAAACAGTCGAAAGCAAAGGTTTGATCCAACGGCTATTATTAAGATCCGTGTATTTAAAAGCACGAACCTGTCTTAACGAATCTGTACGACCGACACACACACACACACACACACACACCACTCTTATAAGCAAATTGAAGAATTTTTTGGTCCGTCATATCTTAACTAATTTTTATCTCAATTAAAATTATATTTAAAGTAAAAACCTTTACAACTTATTTGAAATAATCATATATAACCTATCTTAGCAATGTTTCAATTATGTTTTTTTTATATACGTAATCAAATTCCTTTTTATTTTTTAAAATCTCTCTTTTATATTCATATTTTATATTTCCCTATCAAATCTATTAGATATTTCATATTTCACTTATAAAAATTTTCATCTAAAAATTAATCCGATTTTATGTTAACCGAGGTTCCTTTTTATCAAGCTATTATCATTATTTATACTAGCGTTTTTGGCACGTGTTGCACATATAACAGCAGAGATTTTTATGATAAATATATTTATTAATTTAACTACGTACGCCGTATTTGTAAAATAATAATGGCATAACAATTTAATTACGTGCATCACATTTGTAAAATAATAATGATGTAGCATTTAATTACGTGCAATGCACATAAATCAATTGTGTGTTTTTTGTTTGATTTCTTTGAAAAAATAAGAAGCTGCATCACCAATCAATTTCAAAATTAAATAACCCCTTTCCTTTACCTATAGAGATATATCTATCTATCTATACTTACTACTCTTATAAGCAAATTGATGATCTTTTTGTCCCTAATATCTTAACTAATTTTTATCTCAAACAAAATTATTTAAATAAAAAAAAACTTTAAGGTCTATGAGAAATAATCATATGTTGCCTATCATATTTACCATTTCAATTTATATCCCTCCTCAAATTCCCTATTATTTTAAAAACTCTCTCTTTAAAAGTTGGAACTATTCTACTTCTAAGAAAGGAGAGAATCTCTTAATCCTATGTTTTTTACCATTAGATTTATGATCTAACGGTTGGATATACATAGGTGGTTAATGATACAATCCCAAAAAAAATAGTGATGACATCAGCCCATATTTTCCACCATTAGATCAAAATATCCAGCTGTGTAAAATATAAGAGGAGGAGATTCTCTTTCCTCTTAGAAGTATAATAGTTCAAATGTCTTTGTTAACTAACTTTTATCTCAATTAATATGCATTTTAAAAAATCTTTATACTCTATTTGAAATAATCATATGTAACCTCTCATATCAATTATTTCAATTTAAAATTAAAAATCAAACTTTATTTTTGTTGAGTAGTTTATTAAAATATAAATTGAATTAGTTGATTAGGTATATCAATTTCCTTTTTATTCAGGGTTTTTATTTAGTTTTTTTTATATCACTCATCAAATTCCCTTTTATTTTAAAAATGCTCTCTTTAAAATTCATATTTTATATTTCTTCCTCAGATTTATTTAGGTATCTCATATTTCTCCCTCTCTTCAAAAGTTAAACCAGTTTTATGTTAATCGAGATTACTGTTTATCTAACTATTATCATTTTTTTTTATCTATACTACTCTAAAAGGAAAATTAATGAAAATTTTGGTAATTAAGATATAAAAATATGCAATGGTAGCATTATTATTTTCTCAATTAATTATTGCAATGTTTTGTAAGGATTTTTGAAGAATCGGTTAAAATGATATAGATTTCAAGGTTTTTCATAGAGCATTTTTAGCTTTAAAAATTTAATATGTTGTCTATTTTTAATATTTTTTAAAAATCTTTATTACCTTAACTAAAATTATTTAATATGCTTCTCTAACAAAAAATATTCTTCATATTATTAATTATATATCATACAAAAAAAATTTAATTAATAATATCTTATAATATTATCATAAACTAATATTATCACAATTTAACATTTTGCTTTTTCTAACAATATAATTTGGGCCGATAACTTTAGTGGTCATTTTATCTTTTGTTAAACTTAATAGCCATGTTAGGGAGTTTTATGATACAAATGGAAGTTTATAGCAGCCTAGCATCATTTTAGAAGTTTGTGGTAGTTTGGGAGAAGTGGCTGAAGTTCATATTATCAAATTGAAATTTAGCCAACCATTTATCACATTAATCAATAAGACTACCACTAAAATTTATTTTTTAAAAATCGATCGAAATAAATAAGTTAATTATCTATATCATTTTAAAAAAACAATTATAATTTTTTATGTTGCATTTTCTACTCTAATCAAAACTACCATTTAGCATATTTTAAATTTTTTATAAATATATCCAAATTTATAAATCATTATAAGCCATACAACTTTTTTTTCCAAGAATAGAAAGCAAATCTTTCCAAAACAATATATGTGTGCTCTAATGGCTATAAGATCATATTTTATATATGAAATTATAAATTTTGTTTGTAAATTGCAAGGAATATATTAATTCTTCATGTGCTTGGTGCTCGCAAAAAAATAAATAAATAGTATATCTATATATGAATGATTGGGCACACTTGAACAAGTGATCAATTTTCCAGTACTTATTCTATTAACATGCTCATAAACTCAAGTTAAACTCTCAAATCTCAAAGCTTTAAAATAGATGGTTTAGCTAATCTCCAGTCTTATAATGCAAACTTTAAAGGTAGCTCATGTGGCAAATTGATTTTCTCCTTATTAATAAAGAAATTTAAAAAAGAAGAAACATTTTCCAATCTACTTTTTATATGAATCTATCACATTAATTATCAACTCATTTAAATACTGTAATTGACTCATTTAACTTCAAATTTCAAACTCCCTTATGGACTTTCCGTGAGCTATCTAGGCATCGCTTTCTATTCCAAGAACCATTCTTATAACTTCATTCTAAAATAATAATATTTGAATCGCAACCACACAATATTTACCATACATTCATATAGAATGGCTAAAAACTGGGTAACTCAATGTCCTCCTTGGCTAGAAATTAATAGTAGAATCTAAAAAGGAGACAAGATTAATTATCAAATGGTTACTTGATAGGATTTATCTAATTAGGCAATAATTAGTGCATGTACCTATCAACCAAGAATAAAATCAAGATCAAAAAATAAATAGAGAAACGCACACTCTATCTTATATTAATCCTAAATGCATATTGAGTTTGGTTAAAGTGACCCTCATCATCATTTGAAAAATCAAGGTAGTACAACTTTTGATTGAAGGAGGGGAATAAATTAGGAGTGGAGATATGAGATCCTTAATCCTCCAATGATAAGGAAAAACCTCTTTTATGGGAATAGAAGATGGAAGCATTGCGAGTACTGTCCAATGAGCTTAAAGGCATGAAAAGGATACCCTAACATCTAAGCCTCTATATATAAACAAAAATATATTTCTAATATATGTTCTAAGCTAGTAAATAACTATACCTCTCATTCTACAAAGATGCCTTATCTTTCAAATTTTAGAGATAGGTTAAGATTGATTATAAGTTATGAGCCTATGACTAAAAGGTCTCTTTTCATTACATCATGACTCCGAAGTTGTGATAAGTCTAACATGCCTCCGCAAATCGAAGTCCTTTTGGGATGGAGTTTCATGCAGAAGTATGTTAGTTTAAATTAATACACGTTCGGTGGGGAACTGAAATCGGGTTGCCCTACTACCAACTTAAATGTCTTTTCAACCATATCATTACATTGAAAAGGATTAATTGAGTGATTTATTTTATATTCTAGGCTGTATATATCTAGCCATCAGACAATCTTTAAGATATATACCTAAGAGTGGGAAATGTTTAGTGTCATGATTTGGTGCTGTCCCATTACCATGTGCATGTGAGCTGATCCTAACCATAAATTTTAGGCTCCAAACAACGCTAGAATTTAATTAAAAATCAGGAGGTTCATCAATCATTGAACAATATTTTGCCACCACAAATATGCCATCAAAGTTTAAATAGATAGCTTTGGTATAAAATGGGAGAGGGGGCCATGAGATTCTTCAGTGTTTGTATAGAAAATGGCCAAAATTAATGAAGATAGATTGCGAGGTTAACTAATAAATTATGATGGTAAAAATAAGATATCTAGTGAGATTAGCTGGGGACACTCAAAGGAAGCATCTAAATGGAAAAGACAAAGCATCAATGAAGCAAATGGACTTTTGGATGGGTTTATTTATTTATTTATTATTTTGGATTTTTGAGATAAAGGGCATGGATGGTTTAAATTTAAAAGTTGTTTTGTAATCTCAAAAAAACCATGAGATTGCTATTAAAGGATTCTACGGATAGAGCTAATTGCAATTTATTATATTTAAATTTTTTTTGACGTAGGACTGAAACGTTAGCGCTGTGTGTGGATACAAAAGTTACTAAACAAGCAAGCGATGGAATGCAAATTCTAACAACACTATAAAATAATGCAACACACGTGCAAGATCCCACATTTGATTATTGGGAATAATAAATAACATAAAAATACAAGACTAAACATCCACAATTGAACCTCTAATTTAAAACAATCAATTCATGTTAATATCCCTTGAGTTAAATTAACAAAAGACTCCTTGTTTAGATCATAGATCGTAAATATTATATCTCAGATTATTCGAATTCAAATGCCTCTGGATTAAATATTGAAGATCTGTCAATATTTAAAACTTAACCCAAAATCAATCTCCTATTAATTAATGCTATTAAAGCAAAAATATTTAAACTTCACCTTGATGGTTTGCTTCAAATTATTTGATTTTGCTGCCAGCGAGGTCATAAGGAAAGATGAAGGCATCAACTTTAATAAATCTCGAGGTCAGATTCGAGTAGATTTGAAGAAAGATTACTTTCTCGGTTGAACGGATGGTTGTTTGTGAGATCGTAGATGCGGGCTTTGAACAATCACCAACTTGATGAACAATCGAAACTTGATGGTGTTTAACGATGGTCGATGACGAAACGACGACGATGGCAACTACGGACTTCACACCTCAGGGACTCGCTCCCTACACCGAATCACATGGCGACAATGCAACTCTCCGCAGAGAAATAAAATCACATAATTTTCTGATCTCAAATTTATTTTTTTATTCATTCCTCATATTAGGAAAAAAAACCCTAATATCTGAATTAAATAGAGACCTTATCACAAATTTTACAGAAATATCCAAATAAAAATAAATTGCAAGAAAATACAAACTTATTAAAATACAAACATCTTTAAACTAAATTTTAAACAAACGGTGGCCCGCATCATTTTTCCACCGCATCATTTTTCAATTATAATCCTCCTTGCAACTCATAATCTATTAATCATCACATGGAAATCAAAACGAGCCTAGCAACACCAGATAGTAAAGTGCTAACGGAGAGAAACGTGGGGTTTGTCACGGATTAAGATAAAATGGAAACAAAGACTTAACAAACTGCCGAAAAGATCAACACAAAGAGATAGATTTTTACGTGGAAAACCTTGATCGGAAAAAACCACAGGCAACAGCAGAGATCAATTTCACCATTTTAATGAAGAATTACAGTGGTTTCCAGATGGCGGCTTCTAAACACCCATAAACCCTTAAATAACCATTAGGGTTTATTTACGTATATTCAAAATAATTATAGAATAGAATAAGCCTTATTCTTATCTAAATAAAGAAAATTTATGTTCAGTCTTATGTAAAAAATATATTCTCTAATTTAAATTAACCTAAAATTATATTTAAGTTAGATGCTTATATAATAATATATATTCTCTAAGTTAAAAGAGCAATCATATTTAAATTAGATACTTATCAAATAGAATATATTCTCTTATTTAAATTACCAATCATATTTAAACACTTATCTTATTCTATTTATACCAACTACTATTTAAATTAACCAACTGGGCTTAGCTCAGTCGGTACCAATTTTCTCTCCAATGTGATGGGTCACAAGTTCGATTCTCGAAGGAGTTTTGATTTCAAATAAAAAAGAGAAAAAAAAACCTATTTAAATTTAAAAGGAAAATGGCCCCAAGAAAACCACTAAATTTAAACCGAATTTTGAGCCAGCTTAGATGATGACTTGTAAGATGAAAATTTGGTCTTTTGAGTAAATCGTAAATGGGTTTAGAGATATTCTAAACAGATTGTCTGAAAAAATAATCAGGAGGAACCTTACTAGACAAAAGTTGTGAGAACGAAATTTAGAATCAAAATTTCGGAGGTAAATATAATGAAAGTTTCTATTTGCGACGTAGAAAAGGGAAGGGAGAAAAAAAAGAACTGGAGCTTAAGTTGTCATAGATGGAAATTTACTCTTATGGAAGAGAAAAAATCAACCTTATATATTTTTTGGACCAAAAATCAAACCATATCACACCATTATTAGGATAAGGAGTTACGATTCAGAAGAGGAATTTAATTAATGATAAATATTTTACTTATCAGCAATAGATTTCATATAGGCCGCCGATGGCTGAAAGTCGGGACAAAAGCACAAATTCGAACGTGCATTTTTTCGCTATTTTTATATTCGATCATCCAGTAATTTACGTGGAATCTATCAAAGTGGGTATCAAAATTATTTTTCTTAATAAATTCTTTCCTTGTTCACATTATAACATTAATAAATACAAGGCTTTTTTTTACTAAGTGTTCGCTTAAAACTTAGCTAATTATTACAATAAAAAAACGATAATTACTATTGTTCACCGCCGAAAAGATCCCGGAATCTTAAGACTCTCGGAGGTTTAAGGGATCAGATCGATGCAGATCCGTCTGTGATGATACTCGATACCGGGGTTCCCCCAGATCATGACGCGTGGCAAGTGACGTGTCCCAAAACTCACGAGAAAGAAGCAAGAAAGGCACAGTGGAAGCATACCTCGGGCTTTCGATCCGAGAATGGTCCCGACCTCCGGTTGCCTCCCAGACCACTCTTGTGCCCGCCTTACAAATACCCATTAGCTTGCCTCCGAGCCTTCCTGCACGCTGAGTTCCCTCAGCCCTCCTATCTCGCCTCCGAGCTATCGCTGAAACAAGCTCGCTCGGCCTCCCGCTCGTTCCCGAGCCTCCCGCCGAGCCTTGCTTCCTCGGTCTCATCGACCGACCCACAACACCGATCACAGGCGTCTCCGCCACGGCTCCGCGAATCTCGCCAGACGCGAGATATCTGCCGCCCATGATCCCGCGTTCCACGCCACCGCATTCCCCCATTAACGAGCATATCTCATCATTAAGGGGAATCCTGCCTGTTACGCGGGCGTAACGGCCTGCGTGAATCTCACGCCCGCCTGCCCATGGCTGCCACTATATAAACCCCTCTCTCAGACGACTCAGGTAAACCAATTTCCGTTACTCTGCCAAAATACCCTGTCTAACTTGATCGTCGGAGGGTCCTCGGTGGCACAATCACTCTGGGACTTACTTGCAGGTAGCTCGACCTCAACCACATAAAACCCATTGAGATCCATACGCTTCAGGAGGCAACCATCCAACTCAATCTCAGCCATCCATCAGCGCTCGCTACAGATCAACGGAAGGTAACATCTGAAGGAGATCCAGAGATCCATCAGTTGGCGCCGTCTGTGGTAAACTAATTCCACTCAACAAAAGTTCACTTTCCGATCTCAACTTCATGGCGAACGATCACCGCGACGATCCAAGCACTAGCCGCCGCCTTCCCCACAATGGAGGCGCGGATGGATCCCCTCTTCCCCCGAACGCCATTCACGCCCTATCTGCTCGGATAGATCGACTCGCGTCCGTCGTGGATGCCCTCGTCCGTGTCCAAACGGCCGGGCAAACTCCCCAGGTCGCCGCTCCCCCACCTCGGGACCGTGACCCCTACAGAGGGAGAGAAGACTCTGCCCGTGTCGGCACGACCGAACACCGCCTCGCTGTCTCCGGCGGCCGCAGATCCCCTGGACCGACCAATTCAATGACCCGCTGGGCGCCGCACAGCTCAACACCGAGGTCTTTCGCCAGAGCACCTCGCCCTGAGGCCCATCGCACCCCTGTCCCTCCCGATGAGGTGTCGGTCAGCTCGCTTGCACCCAGGCATGACCGGAACCCCCTCCCTCGACGGGGTCGCGCGGACAGGACTCACCACGGTAGCTCGAAGACGACCTCGCCAGGGGACCTAAGGAACCTCATCGAACGGAACTGGGGCCGTGGCCAGGCGCAGGTCTCCGACAGCAGAGGCCAAAAATCAGAATTTGCCGAATCATCGGGATACCACGGCCGACTCGACGCCCTCGAAAAGAAGATCGAAGGCATGCATCGGGAAAATCGTCCTTCAAGCGATGCGGCTAAATATGCCGCCGACTCGCTCACGAAGCCCTTCACCAAAGGGCTACTCACCGTCCACCTCCCGGAATAAGCCCCCGAAGGTCTCCCTCTTCGACGGGAAGTCCGACCCGAAGGACCATTTGGACGCGTTCACAGCCGGGATGAGTTTCCAGGACTGTTCCGACACCGCACAATGCTGCGCTTTCCCCGCCACTCTCATCGGCTCCGGATGAGACTGGTTCCGAGGACTTGCGCCACGCTCAATCTCTATCTTTGATGAGCTGGCCACCAAATTACTCGGCCATTTCGTTGGGAACAGACGGTAGAAGCGGACCATTGACCATCTCTTTACCATAAAGAGCGGGGACAAAGAATCCTTCAAAAGATACGTCACCCGCTTCTACAACGCCCTCCTTGAGGTCCTAGAACACCGGGACGAAATGGTCATTACGGCCCTTAGGCCGGGTCTTAGGCACAAGGAGTGGCTACGCTCCTTTGCATTAGCGCAACCTAAGACCATGGCCGAGGTAAAGGCCTGGACCGAACGTGAGATCCAGATCGAGTCCGAGGTGAACGCCAATCTGCCCCGGACAGAGCAAACCGATCAGAAGAAAAAGGCCAGGGAGGAGAAAAAGGATATTGAGCGGCCAAAGCCCTACTCCCCGAAGTTTCAGGAGTACACCCCGCTTAACGTCTCCCAAACGGTACTGCTAGAGGAGGTTAAGGCCGAGAGGTTCTTCAAACTCCCTCCAGTCTTGAATAAGGCAGCAAAGTGTACCCGGGGCCCCTACTGCGCTTTCCACAGGTCGCAGAGCCACTCCATGCCCTCCCGCGCTAAGGATCGAAGCCCTTGTCAAGAGGCCACCGAGAAGCTACCCTGCTCGGTCAAACCTTGGCTGGTAATCTCTTACCCAACGACGCCAAGGATCGAAGACCTCGTCAAGTGGCCACCGAGCAGCTACCCTGCTCGATCAAACCTTGGCTGGTAATCTCTTACCCAATGACGCCAAGTATCAAAGCCCTCATCAAGAGGCCACTGAGCAGCTTCCCTGCTCGGTCCATCCTTGGCTGGTAATCTCTTACCCCACGACGCCAAGGATCCAAGCCCTCATCAAGAGGCCACCGAGTAGCTACCATGCTCAGTCCATCCATGGCTGGTAGTTCACTACCCAACGATGCCAAGGATCGAAGCCCTCGTCAAGAGGCCACCGAGCAGCTACCCTGCTCGGTCAAACCTTGGCTAGTAATCTTTTACCCAACGACGCCAAGGATCAAAGCCCTCATCAAGAGGTCACCGAGCAGCTTCCCTGCTCGGTCCATCTTTAGCAAGCCACTCCATGCCCTCCCGCGCTAAGGATAAAAGCCCTCGCCAAGAGGCAACCGAGAATTCTCCTGCTCGGTCCATCCATGGCTGGTAGTTCACTACCTACCGACACTAAGGATCAAAGCCCTCACCAAAAGGCAGCCGAGCAGCTACCCTGCTCGGAGCATCCATGGCTGGTAGTTCACTACCTACCGACGCCAAGGATCAAAGCCCTCGCCAAGAGGCCACCGAGCAGCAACCCTGCTCGGTCCATCCTTAGCAGGCCTCTCAATGCCCTCCCGCGCTAAGGATCAAAGCCCTCGCCAAGAGGCCACCGAGCAGCAACACTGCTCGGTTTATCCTTAGCAGGCCTCTCAATGCCTTCCCGTGCTAATGATCAAATCCCTCGCCAACAGGCAGCCGAGCAGCTACCCTGCTCAGTCCATCCATGGCTGGAAGTTCACTACCCACCGACGCCAAGGATCAAAGCCCTCGCCAAGAGGCCACCGAGCAGCAACCCTGCTCGGTCCATCCTTAGCAGCCCTCCCAATGCCCTCCCACGCTAAGGATCAAAGCCCTCGCCAAGAAGCCACCGAGCAACAACCGAGACATAGATCCTTTCGATTACACCTCTTATTTTCTCTCCACTCCATCTCTTATCGTTACTCTCATTTCTGTATCTTCTACTTGAAACATGATACAACCTTCATTTTTATACAGTCTCGAGTCTATACACGTCTATCTGTTTCGAATTCTTCTACCAACCATGGTGTTACTTTGATAAAATATTTGAATGGTTGGTTTTAACTTTTGGTCTTTGTAAAACTTTGTGTAGACCGATAATATTTAACCCCCCCTCTTATATTGAATTTCAATGCTTAGTAATGAAAACACTGTTTTACTTAAGTTTGGGAAGGAAGAAGAGCAATATTTTTAAATGGCTCTTGAAAGAAAAGAAATTTTTGTACGATTGTAAGCCAAGAACAAGTTTGGGGGAGGATTCTACTGCCATTCACTCTTGACCCCGTTTTTATACCACCTTCTTGAACTGTTTATCTTATTCTTCAGGTTTTGAGGTTACAGGACAACATCAGTGAGGACACTACTGCAAACAAGTTTGGGGGATGGTTTGTATGGATGGTTTGTATATATCTACGCATCATATGTAAACTTTGCATTAGCATAAGTAAATATTGCATTGCATAAATTTTGAAAATAAAAGTTAGAAAGGAAGATATTTAAGAAATGCAAGAAAATTAGATATTTTAAAACGAAACTAGTAATACATAGTCATGAGCTGTTGTCCCAAGAGTTAGTAAGATGAAGAAATCACTAATCTGTGAATAGAAATAAGTCTGAAAAATAGTCTCTATTCTTGAGTCCAAATATATTAACGTTGATACCCTACTATATGCACTTACACACATCTTGAAACTTGGGATATTAGAGGATACCTTGAAATACTCTTGCCTAGAAGCCTTAGTATGAAGTAAAAATATATGAATTAACAAGAATATAAATGGTGCAGAAAAATGAACATTGGTTTTGTAATTACGTAAGGCAGTATAAAAAAATATAACGAGAGTGTCTTATCACCTAGTACATTAGACCAACTGGTTTGGGAGTCACTGCTAAGTCTTAGGTGTTGCAGGACTAGAATTTTGCTAATTACAACTTAATAAGTGTGTACATTCGGTAATCAGTTGGTTAGTACCTCAAGAAGTATTAACGGTCAAATCCATATAAAACATCACCGACTAAAAAGCACTAAGAAATATGGATAAAGGGTATGATATCTTGAATTGAATTCTCCAAGTGTAGGGATGTCTTTTACACACACGTAGAGGTATATGATCGATATTTAGAGGAAAGGTAAGGAGGAAGACAAAAGATGATATTTTATTGAGAGATGATGTGTTTTCTGGCATCATTTCAAGACCATTAAGATAGGGCTCATGACAACCAAAAAGTTAGTGTAGTTTGAAACTCTTCTTTTTAAGTTTTTCTTTTATATGTTTCTTATCTTTGCATGTAATTTTCATCTTCTTTCTTTTATTTTGGGATTTTGTGAGTGTAGTCCGCTGAAAACCCTTAGGAGACAACACTCCTCCTACTATAGACACCTAGAGATTTAAAAGCTAAGTGCAATCGTGTTGCCTACGAAATTGTACTAGTTTTTTCTTTTTCTTTTGATAATAAATAGTATGCTCGGGATGATCAAAGATAAGTTTAGGGGTATTTGATCAGTCTAATTTATTGCACATTTATATGGACATTTTCCTTATTATTATTAATTACTAAAATGTGTTAATTGTAAATAAAAAATATATGTGGGTTTATTTGTAAAAAGATTATTATCATATGTTTTTTTAATTTAAAATTAATATTATTAGGGAAAATATATGCATATCATATTTAAATGAAATATTCATGAGATTAATTATAATTAAAATATGCATATCATATCAAATATTCTTAACCAATATTCTTAAGATATTATATCAAGTAGTTGGTTAGAATAATATATTAAATAAAACAAATGCTACTAACAATGTGATTTGAGATATTGTGCATGTATTATAATAAGATCAGCTCAGGTCTGAACTTTAAATCGAAGATCCACATCAAATCGATTACAAAACCAAATCGGCCGAATATTAGGAGCAAATTAAAAAATCTCGCAACGACAGAGACTAAGAGAAATATTTTCAGAATATTTTTATCAGAAGGATCTCTAAATATCGAGAGAAAAAGACATGAAAAATTTGGAAGCTCCAACCCACCAAGGGGCGACAGATCCACGATCAAAGGGTGCCACAGGCGGCGGAAGCGCGGTATTCTGGTGGCCGTAGGATGTGAAAACTCAGGGTCTTGATCGTAATTTCACACATTCCATTATGAAATCTAGGGTTTCAAATTTAAGAGCCTATAAAAGGATCGAGAGCATCTATCTATTCATCTATCCATCGATCGATTAAGATCTAGAGAGCAAACTAGGGTTTTGTAAATTACCTTTTCAACGAGCAAGTTTTGTAATGCGATAGTTAATCAATAAAGATAGTTCTTTCTTTTAATTTTATCGCATTTACTTTTCGAATTTACTTTCTGCAATTAATTTCCCAATTTACTTTCTGCAATTACTTTCTGTATTTTTAATTTTAATTATGGGTTCCGTTTTCTTCAACCTTTTTTCTACTTCGTTGATCTCCATAAGCGAGTAAATTCTTGCTTGTTAGGCTTTGTAGGATAGGGTAGAAAAATGGATGAACAATATCTCTTAAATTCTTTTTAAAGTTTTAATTTTTATAAATTTTAGCAAAATGAATATTAACCCTCTTATCGGGTGTGCTATCAATTCATGATAGTCACGACCACGATTTGAGATTCGTTAATCCTTATTTCGGTAAGGGCTTGAGATAAATAGAGATCAATGGAAAGGCATGGGTCAGTAGAGGGAAACCTTAATTCCCTCCAAAAACCCTAATCTACGTTCATCGCTATTTCTCTATTATTAAATAATTACAAGATAAAAAGAATTATTTTTAAAACTCCATCCATTAATTATTAAATCCTACAAACCCTACAAGCCTTTTATTATAAACTTTTCAAACCTTCTTAGTAATAAACGATAACAATTACACCTTTCTTCTGTCAACTCGTCAAAGCAAGAAAAGTAGTTCACCGTTTCCCTGTGGACGACCCGTACTCACAAGCAGCTAGCTATTGCGACACCGTTATTGATTGCGGTATTTAGGAACATAATTAGACACAACTGTTTCCCCAAATCAGAGTAAAGCTCTGTTTCAAAATTCAAAATTTAAATTGAAGCAATACTTCAGATTCAGCGCTCTGCATGCTGAGCGCCACGTGTCAAACACAGACGCGCTAGCGCCAGGTACGCTGCGCCCTAGGCAGCGCACCCCAATCAGAGCAAAGCTCTGTTTTAAAATTCAAAATTTAAAAGTTGAAGCAACGCTTCAGATCCAGCGCTCTGCGCTGCGCGCCACGTGTCAAACACGGGTGCGCTAGCGCAGTTGCGTTGCACTCTGCGCTGCGTGCCACGTGTCAAACACGGGTGTGCTGACGCAGTTGCGCTGCGCTCTACGCTGCGTGCCACGTGTCAAACACGGGTGTGCTGACGCAGTTGCGCTGCGCTCTACGCTGCGCGCCACGTGTCGAACGTAGATGCGCTAGCGCTGGAATTAAAAAATCCCTCACCGTTAGATCAAAAGATCTACTAATAATAAATTATTAATTAATTAGAACTAAAATTCTGTTATGGAAAGATCTTTCCAATCTTATTAAAACAAAAAGATTATCTTCTGTGAAACAGAAGCCTTAGGATCAAAGATCCAACGGTGGGAAATATTCCCAAATCAATTAGAGAAAGATCTCTTAAAACTGATTCAACAAATCAATTGGCCCTATATAAAGGCCCCAAGACTTCAAGAGAGATATAGACAAAACCCTCTGCAAATTTTGAGAAAACTCAAAGAGAAAGAAAGGCAAGCCTTTAGAAAAAGTAGATCATTTCTTCATCTTCAAGGTAAAGAACTAGTTCTTGAACCACAGAGATGAAATCATCTCGTAAAAAGAAGAACCATCTTCTAAAAAGATTATAGATCTACAAAAGACCAAGGTCTTTGATAAAAAGAAAAAAGATCAAAAGATCTAATTATAAAGAACTAAGAGAAGTATTTTACTCCATTCACAGATCATTGATCTATAAAGGCAGAGCCCTTTTATAAAACAAAAAACTTTTGTTCTTGAATTTTGAGGCAAAGCCTCCTTTAAGAAGAACATAAATTTATTCTTTGATCTTAAGAGTGCCTTGCACTCACGAATTGCGCTCTTGCGCTCATTGGACCGGCGCTCAGCGCCAAAACCTGCTACGTGTCAACCAAAGACACAATCTGCGCTTTGCGCTTCTGAAACAGCGCACTGCGCTCATGGGCTGGCGCTCAGCGCCAAGCGCGCCACGTGTCACTCACTGGCGTGCCAACAGACTAGCGCAAAGCGCTCATAAATTAAAAGCGCAATGCGCTAACGAATTAGCGCTTAGCGCTAAACGCGACACGTGTCCTCTTCGTGTGCGCTACCTGATAGAAGCGCAATGCGCTCTTTAACTGGCGCAAAGCGCCTGGCGCGCCATGTGGCGCATTGTCAGAACACAATTTGTTCTGATGAAGACAAAAGATGTCAGAACCCAATGCTTAGCATTATTAAAAGGGCCGAGCCCAAATAAAGGCTTAATAGCCAGAACAAAAAAAATGTTAAACATTTTAATTGGACTTAGCCCAATTCTGGCTATAAGTTCTCAAATTATCTTGAACTAAGCACATCTGATCTTTCAACCAACTCATCCTGGTTCAAGGGTACATCTCTTCACTCCTTTGATATTTGTCGTTGTAATTTCTCAACGTCTTCAAAGAGGTGACGGGTCCCGACAACCACACATTTCACAGACTATGACGTCTTTAAACTGGACTGTGGGGTCCTTAAACTCATGGACTATGATTTCCCTAATCTCGACCGTGATGTCTTTAAACTAAAGCTGGACTGTGGGGTCCTTAAACTCATGGACTATGATGTCCTTAACCTTGACCGTGATGTCTTTATCTAACATCGGATTGTGGGGTCCTTAAACTCACGGACTATGATGTCCTTAACCTTGACCGCGATGTTTTTAAACTAACAATGGACCGAGATGTCTTTAAACTAACATTGGACCACTATGTCCTTAAACTGGTAATCGACCGCAATGTCCCTAAACTAAACAATAGAGCCCAAATGCTCTCTTGTTGGATCTAAACGATCTCGTTAAGTTGATCTTAGTCTGAAATTAGACTAACGTATCCTTAATAAACGTTTAAGTTGATCTCAGTCTCAAATGAGACTAACGTATCCTTAAACCCAAACCCCCAAACCCAAATCTAAGAAAATACGGATTTGGACTAATCCACGCCCTACGGGCGACAACATAAATTAGTCTCCGTAGACAATCTACGGGCAACCAAAAAACAAAATAAACACACACGACATGAAGTGACTATATGGAGAAGGAGAAAGTGGTTACCGCAATGCGATAGCGTAATTAACTGCAGGGGCTTGCGCCTGCAGGGAAGAGCGTCCCCACAATCAAAAACCCCTCAATGAGGGGGAATCTGACGAAGTTTGCTACATCGGCCGCATCCGTTTAAACCTTCGATACATGGTGTCATGAATCAACTTGGCATTTTCGGAGAAGTGGACAGATAGCACCAATTAGCATCTGCCCTCGTAATTCAGGCCCGGACGTCCCAACATCCCAGTCGCGCCTTTCGGCGGAGAACAGATTCTGGCACACCTGGTGAGACCTTTTCCTCTTTCCACTCCACACTTCATGTATCGTGTTCGCGAACGAATCGCGGTTTGCTAATGGTTGCCTTTGGGTTTCGAGATACTGAGATTTGGCGTTTTGCTTGGTACAGAAACGAAGGATTGATGGCGTCCACTTGTGCAAAATGTTCTAACTGCAATTGCTACCCACGCTCCGCCTCATCTGAAGGCATAGCTTACGGGCCCCAAGCGGTTTCCCTGTTCACGATGCCGGTGGAACAGGTCACTCAAGCCACTACTGGATTGTTTTTCGGGACCATGCTCCCGCCAACGAGCTTCACCGTTCCTGTGCCAACGCCGGAAGCTCCCAAGAAGTCGGTCTTTGATCGGCTTGCTACTACCGCGGCCCCTCTCAACGGGTCGTCCAACTCCAGCTCCTCGGTCTTCGCCAGACTGGGCCAAAGTTCATATGGGCCCGTCATGAAGCCTACAATCCTAGAGAAGGTTGTTCTGAAGAGGATAAGCCATCCTTGCTCCTGAAGTCGTCAAGGCGGCTTCTCCTGCCAAAGGGTCAGTCTTTACAAAACTGACTGTTCCGGCTCCCACCCCGGCTCCCGTTCCTGCTCAAAGGTCTGTCTTTGACAGATTGGATACCGTTACTCAAAATACGTCAGTCTTCAAGAGGCTGGCACCGGCGGCGCCTCACCTGAACAGAGGGCAAGACAAAGCCATCTCCATCACCGAACCAACCCCAACAGCTCGACACGCTCGACGTCGCCACTGGCGCCGAGTAAGGAAGGCTGGGGGCAACTCCCCCTCTGGGCTAACTCCACCAGCCCCAACGGTAGAAGTCAATGCTGCTGTTCCAACCGGGAACAGCTTTGCGCTGCTGAACAAGGTGCGCAGGAACTCGCCTACCGCCGTACTGAAAAGATCTCCGCCACCGGTGGAGACTGTCACAGAAATAAAGCTGGAGCAGCCCCCTCAGCGGCTGTCCTCCAAGGTTTACAAAGTATGGCGACGGGTCCGGGAGTCAGTGATCGATCAAGACTATCTTCATTGGCAGAAGAAGCTGAAGGTCTGACAGGAAGAAAACCGTCCTGTTAAGCCACAGAAGGCGACGACTACTTGGGTGCCCACTGCATTGGCCCCCTCAATTTCGACCGCTCATAAGAGGAGAATACCAGAGAAAATCCCCATGTCTGCAATAAATGTCAAAAGCACTGAGCCCAAACGCCCTAAATCTGTGGGCATGGTGGTGCATACCGTCTATATGGCATCCGGAAAAGAGGATAGCCGTATCTCCACAGGTCATCGGCCGCATACGCGATCCGTGACAAAAGCCCGAGAGCAGCAGCAGAAGCTTCAGGAGATGATGACTACGATGGCCGCACTCACCGGATCAAAAGAAAGCCCGGAAACATCCGCGGAGCAGCGCCGTGAGCAGGAAACTGATGCTGAATTCCTTCGAAGAATGCTTGAGAAGAAGGACAAAGAGGCCGCGGAACAAGCGGCCAATATAAAACAAATGACCTTTCTATTCCAAGATATGGTGGGCATGATGATCCAGCCGGATCCCCCAGCCGAAGATCCTCCAGTAATAATTGAAGATGATAGAGGAGAAACATCAAATCATCTGCCGGCTCTGTCAACAGCCAAAGAAGAGACAATCTCCAAAGCTGCCCTAGATGATTACATCGCTCAGCAGATACGAGTTCACCAGGCGAATGAAGCAGCTGGGCAAATTGTTAAAACAGGGCGACCGTATCCAGGCTGGTATGATCAGATAAAGTACCCGCCGGGCTACACGATCCCTAAATTCCATGTGTACAAGGGGACATGAAATCCCCATCAACATGTCACTCAGTTCAGAGCTCTTTGTGGCAATACCGGTGGCGATGATAAGCTTTTGCTCTGCCAATTCGTCGGCAGCTTATCGGAGACGGCATTTGAGTGGTACTCCGAACTTCCAAACTACTCCGTCAAGACTTTCGCAGAAATGGAGTTGTTGTTCACCCAACGATTCGCGAGTGCCAGTGAACTCACCCCAATAGCGGCACTGATCAATGCCAGGGTGAAGCCAGGCGAGACATGGGTTCAGTACGCAATCCGATGGCGGAATCTGTGGTCGAAGTGCGAACAGCGCATCGAAGAAGCACCAGCGGTGGGCATGTTCGTGGGCACCCTAGACCCTCATGCAACTATTTCACAGTTCATGATGTTCTTCAAACCGACCACGTTCCAGGCTTTAATCGACAAGCTAGCTCAGATGGACCAGATGGGGCATAGACCGTCTCCTCCGAAACCGGAGTCGCGGAACGAAAAAGGTAAAGGGAATGCGACCTTCGTTGCGAATACCCAACAACAGCCCAGTGCCCCAAAACTGACGGATCAACTGGAAGAGAGACGACGCTGTTATAATGAGAAAATGAAGCGTCCTTACTCGTTCCCACGGGACAAAACGAAGAGACTCTTCGAGCTGGAGATGCCCAACAGGCTTATCAATCTGCCGAATCCAAAGCGACCATTGCAACCCGGCAAAGTGAATAATCCCAATTATTGTCCTTACCACCAAACGGTAAGCCATCCGATCGAAGATTGTTTCCTCTTTAAGAGATGGATCGAGGATCAGTACCAACAAGGCAAGTTTGCGTTGTCTGAGAAGTGGAAAGTAAGCCCACCACAACCGCAACTCCTAAGAAGATGGACACACCGGGGGCAACGTGCTCTTTTGTTGAAGAAGCTCTATGGGAGGTGGCTCTTTCGGCCAAAACCAAAAGGATGCTGAATGATCTCCAGACATGCCCGGCGATCAGGTGGAAGAATCCGCTGGAATCCCAGATCATCGAAGGGATGCTGAAGCCGCGCCTAACTCCAAAAATTGGTGGTGATAGCCAAAGTGTTCACATCCAGCCGTAAAAATCTTCGAAAAAGAAGAAGAAATCCAAGAAGCCCGTGAAGCCCGACGACAAGCGCACGGACCTGCAAAAGCAGATTGACACGGTGGAAGAATATAACCTGAAGGCGCGGACTCCAATCACGCTCCAAGAGTTTCTCGCCCACGTCCTTGAAGACAGAGGTGATGGAGAGGAATCGTCGGACGAATCTGAGGATTACGCAGCAAGTTGCCATGTGATCTCTCACTCATCGATGAACGATGAAGAAGTTCCTTGCACCAAGAGACTGGGGGCAGGTCCTGAACCGGAACTTCCAGGGCCATCAGAAGAAATGATCGACGCATTCCTAAATGAAGCTCTGCTGAAAAGTAAAGCTGATCGGGAGCGTGAGACGGCCATATTTGAAAAGGCCAAACGCCGGTAACTGGACGAAAGAGTTGAAACACCCACGCCAGAACAAAGCACATCCGCCGTAAATAAAAACAGGTTAAAGATGAGGAAGAGGTTCGCCAAAGCCATATCGATGGGAATGAAGCTGCCATCCTCCGAAGCGAACGCTCTTGGTGAAGCAGAAACATATCCTAGCTACTGTCTATATCATCGAAAGATTTCGCACCCCACCGAAGAGGGAAACGCTTTTACAAGATGGTGGCAGGGATATGTCTCTCACCGGCAGCATTTCAAGCTGATGAAACGCAAAACTCGTCGGGAGCAAAGACATACGATCGAGGAGCGTAAAAGAATTGTCGGCAACTGTCGCATGGTCAACACCGGGAGATCGCAAGTTCTCACCTTTGGAAGTGACTCTGACGAAGAGATGATTCTTGGCCCTCTCTTCAAAGAATCCACCTCAGGGAAAGAGGAAGAGCCAAAGGCCTGCGAAAATATTCGGCTGCGCAATCGTACGCTGCCCGAAAATAATCTCGGACCCACAAATAGAAAAGATAAGGAAAAAGAAAAGGTCTCTGAGGATATCGCCCTAGATGACCAAGTCGTTGAAAAGTTGACAGCCAAGGACCCACCGAAGAAAAGTAAGGTGGACTACAACGTTCTGGCGCACTTGAGAAAGTTACCCTCGCAACTCAGCATTCTCGACGCCCTTTTACTATCAAAAGAAGCAAGAGATTCTTTAATCAAGGCGCTACAAGAGCCAGAGCAATTCCAAGCTTTTCTCGCCGAAGAAAAGATGAAGGACGAGCTGGAAGAAGTACGTACAGCCGATATCACCTTCGGCGATGAAGATCTCCTCCTTGGAACATGCGAGCATAACCGCCCCTTATATGTCTCCGGGTATTGTCATGACATCAAGATAGGTAAAATCCTGGTCGACAATGGGTCTTCTGTCAACCTCCTAAATGTGAGGGTGTTAAAGGAAATCTGCATGAGCGTCCAACACCTCGCTCGGGATAAAATCACCATCTCCGGATTTGACTCCCAGTCATCACGGACGCTTGGGTCCGTGATACTGACGTTGCGTTTCGGGCTGCTCGTCACTGACATCAAGTTCCACGTCATTGACGCCAAGACATGCTACAACGCTTTGCTCGGTCGGCTTTGGTTACACGAGTACAACATCATCCCTTCTACACAACATCAGTGTATGAAGTATTTCAAGGATGGTCTCGAGTATACTGTGACAGGAGAGCTAAACCCATTCTCTGTGAACGAGGTCTGCAAGTACGAAGATGCAAAATACTTCTTACCAGACTTTGAGGACACAGAGAGATGTCACAAGCCGGAGAACAAAGTTATCCCTACCATTCTGGTCTTCGGGAGTGATACCGAGGAAGAGGAAGAGATAGTTTATTCAGGTCCGCCCCAATACAACAAGCCGGGACCCTCCGCTCCTATGCTTATTTTCGGCAGCGACTCAGAAGATGAGGTCCATGCCGTATTCTTTGCTCGGCCTTCAATACAAACCTTCGCTGATGAAGAGCAAAGTTTGCAAGTTGCCATGGTCCCGCCCAAGCATCATAAAGAACTAGATGGCTTTATACCTACAATGTGGAAGAGCTGCAGACATTCTACGTCCCTCCCAGGCGAGAAGGTGAAAAGGCAATCCTATTCTACCGATCCGGGGAAACCAAAGTGGAGAAAGAAATCTGGCATGGCGCGGATTCTACACTCGACAGGCTCCAGCCCATCCGTTTGTCCAGATATTATACGAACGGACTAAAAAAACTCTTGAGACGCCAAGGTGTACCCCTTAAGCAAACTGCGCGACAAGCACGGTTCTATAACAGGATCTGGAACGTTCCTGGAACTCAATGAAAATTGCCTAACGGGAGAATGGAAACGACCGGACTTGGGTATGTTCAATCCAAGAAACGGGAGCTACTCCGCGGCTGCTACGTCATACATGACTTTGATGAAGAGGGAGATGCTCTATGGGAAGATGCTAACCCTAAACCAGGAAGAGCTCCCGACGTGAAAATGCCCAGTCCGTCGGTTGAAGAACAAATGGACAAGCTTATAAGGGAAGCGGGTCAAAAGGTTCGAGACGACCATAATCGCGAAATGGCCATCTACAAAAAAGCCAGGACACAACGCCTCCTTCAACAGGCTGCGAAAAATGAAAATGCTCCTCCCTATCAACCCGTTGTACAAAAGGCCCGACGCAGAGGCAGAAACAAACCAAAGAATGGGAAAAGCGTTCGACAGTGACAAAGCAGGATCAAGAAGCCACGCGATCAAGAACCGAGCAACCATGACTCATCTCTTATAAAGAAGATGGGTCGAGCATACTCTTTTGCCCAAGACAAGACAAAGAAGATACTTGATCTTGCTATAAAACATCGAATGATTACCCTCCCGGAGTCCAAGCACCCCGAGCAGGCAGGCGAAGTCTCTCATCCGGACTATTGCTCCTATCATAGGGCAATAGGACATCCTATTGAAGACTGCTTCACCTTCAAGAACTGGGTCGAAGATCAATATCAACAAGGTAGGTTCGCTCTATCCAGCAACTGGAGGGTAACTCCGCCACAGAAACATGAACCCAAATCTACGAGGATAGAACCAGATCCACATCGGTCTTGGAAACGAGCTCGTACCTATCACATGATAATGTTGTCAGAAGAAGAGCCCGAGAATATGGATGACCTCCCCCGGTGCTTCGAAAACGGTGATGACGAGGTAATCTCAGAGTTTCCACTGGCGCCAAAAAAGCTGAAAGATGGGATACATACTACTGCAGATAATCTCAAGAAAATTGATTTGGGGACGGCAAGTGACCCGCGGCCGACGTTCGTCAGCGAGCTGTTGTCTGAAGAAAGGGTAGCTACACTAAAGGACATGCTCATCCAACATAAAGATTGCTTCGCATGGAACTATTCCGAAATGCCAGGATTAGATCCAGAGATTGTTGTACACAAATTGGCGATATCTCCGGACGTCAAGCCAATCAAACAAGCGCTGAGAAGAATGCGGCTCGAGCTTGAGATGAGCATCAACGCCGAGGTCAAAAAGCTAATCGACTCCGGCTTCATCCAAGAGGTTCAATATGCTGATTGGATCGCTAACATTGTCCCAGTGATGAAGAAAAATGGGACGGTGCGCATCTGCGTAGACTTTCGGGATCTCAATAAAGTTTGCCCGAATGACGACTTCCCAGTACCGGTCACCGAGCTGATGATAGACAATACGTCCACTCATGAAGTTTTCTCCTTCATGGACGGTTCATCAGGATACAATCAGATAAAGATGCACCCTGAGGATCAGAAACATACCGCTTTCCGGACCCCTTTGGGCGTATTCTGCTACAAGGTGATGCCCTTCGGTCTAAAGAACGCCGGCGCTACCTATCAGAGGGCCATGACGAAGATCTTCGATGACCTCATACATGAAATCGTCGAAAGTTATATCGACGACCTCGTAGTTAAAAGCAAATCATACGAGGAACACTTAGAGCATTTGAAGATCGTATTTCAACGCCTTCGGCAATACAACTTGAAGATGAACCCTCTCAAATGCGCGTTCGGGGTTTCCTCGGGCAAATTCCTAGGATTCATCGTCCGACACCGAGGCATCGAGATAGATCCGTCAAAGATCAAGGCAATTATGGAGATGCCCCCGCCAGGGACTCTCAAACAATTGCGGTCTCTCCAAGGGAAGCTCGCGTATATCCGGCGATTTATAGCCAATCTCTCAGGAAAGTGCCATCCTTACAGTCAAGTGATGAAGAAGGGAACCCCGTTCGTCTGGGATCACAAATTTCAAAGCGCGCCGGACGAAATCAAACAGTACTTACAGAATCCTCCAGTACTGGCCGCTCCGGTCAAGGGAAAGCCTCTCATTCTTTATACAACAGCCTTCGAAGGTTCCTTAGGCGCATTATGGGCACAAAAGAACGACCAAGGGAAGGAGAGAGCCCTCTACTAATTGAGTCGAGTTCTATTGGGGGCAGAAAGCAATTATTCTCCCATCGAAAAACACTGCCTGGCATTGATCTTCGCAATAACGAAGCTCAGGCACTATGCGTTGATGCATGAAGTCCGTCTCATATCGAAAGTGGATCCTCTCAAATATTTGATGTCAAAGGCCATATTGACAGGGCGGTTTGCTAAATGGGCCTTGCTCCTGATGGAGTTCTCAATAACTTATCAGCCTCTTAAGGCAGTGAAGGGCCAAGCCATCGCCGACTTCCTCGTTGAGAATCCAATACTTGCCGACTCTCCTTTGGATTGCGAACTGCCAGATGAGCATGTGTTTGACACGATCGACGGTAATGGCACACGATGGGAACTTTATTTTGATGGAGCGTCTTTCATGAAGAAGCGCAAGCAAAGCACCCCTATAATCAAATCATGGGTAGGCCTCATCTTCGTAACTCCACAAGGAGGGATAATGCGCTTTGCTTTCTCCTTAACAGAGCCGCGGACAAACAATGATGCCGAATATGAAGCTTTGATAGCAGGTCTCGAGATCGCCATCAACATGGGAATTGAAGACCTTCTCATATACGGAGACTCCCAACTGGTTGTTAGTCAATTAAACGGCGACTATCAAATGTGCAAACCGGAACTGGTGAAGTACGGCGAGAGGGTACAACAACTGCTGACCCAAATTCTTTCCTACACCCTAGAAAGCATACCATGTACGGAAAATAGCAAGGCGGATGCATTAGTCAAGCTCGCTAAAGAACTGGCTGACGAGAACCTCGATGACGTGAGGATCGTTGTGCAAAGCCGTCGGGTTCTCGCACCGAAAAAGATATCTCCGGAGTCGCCCGAAGAAAAGGGAGCGTCCGAGCAAACGGCTCTACAAATAAAAGATCAGGGAAAGGCCGAGGATTGGAGATAAGTCTTTATGGACTACTTCAAGTCCCGTCGAACGCCTGAAGATGCGTCTTCAAGACATCAGCTTATGAAATGAGCTCTATCTTTTGCTTTCGTCAATGATACCCTGTATAAGAGGTCTTTTGATTCTCTATGGCTAAGATGCCTGGGACCTGAAGAGGCAAAGAGAGTCGTCCAAGAAACTCACGACGGGCTCTGCGGTTCTCACCAAGCCGGGCCCAATATGAAGCTGAAGATCAAACGGATGGGTTATTATTGGCCCACGATGATTTAAGACTGCCTCGAATACGCGAAGCAGTGCTACTCGTGCCAAATTCATGGGGACTTTATCCATCAGCATCCGAATCCACTACATCCAACAGTGGCTAGCTGGCCATTCGAAATGTGGGGGACTGACATAATTAGCCCTATCGAACCAGCATCATCCAGAGGACATCGATTCATTTTGGCGACAACTGATTACTTCTCCAAATGGGCAGAAGCAGTACCGCTGAGGGAAGTGAAGACGGAGAATATCCTCCATTTCTTCAGGACACACGTCATTTATCGGTTTAGAACTCCACGACGGATAATCTCCGATAACGGGATAGCCTATAGAAGCCACAAGATCAGCCGCTTCGCACAACAACATAACATAGACTGGAGATACTCCTCAGTCTATAATCCCCGAGCTAACGGTCTAGCTGAGGCTTTTAACAAGACCTTGACGAAGATCGTGAAAAAGACGGTGTCCCGAAATAAGAAGGACTGGCACGAGAGACTGCATGAAGCACTCTGGGCATATCGAACTACGTTCAAAACGGCCACGAATACAACTCCGTATGCATTGGTATTCGGTACAGAGACGGTACTCCCCCTCGAGATAGAGCTACCCTCTCTACGAGTGGCAGTTCATTATGAGCTAACGGACGAAGAGAATGCTCACCTTCGGCTTGAGTAGCTCGATGCCCTTGATGAAACTCGGCTCATAGCGCAACAAAATCTTGAGACTTATAAAGCAAAGATGACACGCTCATACGAAAGATTGACTAGGCCGAGAACATTCCGCCATGGCGAACTCGTACTAGTGGTCAAAAGACCTATGATCCCCAATCGTGCCAAACGGGGGAAATTCGAGCCGAACTATGAAGGCCCGTATATCATAGACAAGGTCTACCAGGGTGGGGCCTATTTACTCATGGACATGCATGGTGAAAGACCTTTCAGGCCAATAAACGGTCGCTTCCTGAAGAAATACTATGCCTGACGAGTCACGACTTAGGTCAATGATAGATGACGACGCCTATATCCGCTCGCTATCTTCCTAAGCCCAAACCCTATAAGTAGTAACCAGTCAATGGACCGAAACGTCCCTAAACTAACAACGGACCGAAATGTCTTTAAACTAACGACGGACCACTATTTCCTAAAACTGGCCGTTGACCGAGATGTCGATAAACTACAGTGGATTGCGGCATCCCAAAGCTATAAAAAAAGAATTAAAAAAAAGGGAGAAAAAGGAAAACGGTATGTCCATAAGCAAAAAGGGCACGGATGAAAACCCGAAAGAGCTCCGTGAGTAAAAACAGCAGGGCTACCGGCAAGTTTTGTGTAAACCCGAAAGGGCGCAATCTCGTTAAAAGACACTTGCAAGGTCCTCTCGACTTTGTAAGGAGAAATCACCTGCGTGAGATCCTTACGACTCATAAGGGAGCAACACATTTAGGGATCCCCACGATCCCTAAGGAGAAATATCACTTGCGAGATCCTCATGACTCGTAAGGAGAATCCTCTTATGAGACCCTCACGGCTCATAAGATTTGAAAGTCTTAAGCTACAGGGATCTGAACCTGTTCTTAAGCGGCCCCCACAACCTTCCGCCGCCCTACAAGGGGCTCAATGCTGACCCTTTGTAACAACCCTAATTTTCTTATACACTTTTTCCTATACAAATTTTTTTCAAAATATTTTTAAAATCCACAAAGGAGTATTTGAGCCAGAGCACAAGATTTAGGTAATTATTTTTGTTTTTAATTACAAGCTACAAGAATGAAATAACTTCATTTTTAGTGTACAAGAAATTACTTTAAATTTAATGTATACTAGGAGTATTTATTCTTGCTGCTATCAGTTAAGTAATTAAAAACCACAATAATTACAACAAGGAGCTTGTAGCTCATTGGTAATACCTTGCACTGCTGAACCAAGCCACCGGAGTTCAAATCCCATGCCCCACATTATTTTTGTATTTATTTTGTTTTAATTTTTTTTTTGGAAGTCAACGGTAAAAAGGCCATAACTCCCAAAATATGTACCGGACAACAAAAAGTAAATATACAAAATTGTACCCCCAGAAAATCCCCGGCCACTGGAAGCCTGACTCGACCCGACTCGGCGCCGCCGGCCGGCGAATCGGCAAACTCGGTCCGGCGCCGCGGGCCGGACTTGGCCGGACGGCCGAGTCACCAACTGAGAAAAGTTGGCTCTTTACTTGGTCAACCCTCTTGCACACTTATTATACCTGGATCGGTTTAAATTTGGCCAATAAATCCCTTTTACTCCTAGGTTTAATGATTTTTAATGATTTTTATATATATTTTTTAATTAAAAGCCTAACCCTAGCCTAGCCCTATATAAACACCCCTATCCTCTACCATTTCACCCTACAACTCAAAGTCCACTCTCTCAAATTTTCAAGAGAACTCGGTACATTAGAAAAGAGCGAGAAGCGAAGCGCTGCCGAAACCGACGACGAATTCCGGCGATCGTACTAGAACCTTCGCGACGTTTTTGACGCACCGACAACCACCACATTCTTAGCCTCCCTAGCTTGTCCAAATTTTTAAGTCCCATCTCTTCTATCTTTCTTTTCTTTTAATAGAAAATACGACTTTTTGGAACCCGACGGAAATTGGAACAAACCGATTTCCGATTCGGTTTTTTCTACAAATTTCCACTTGTCACCTAATACATAATACCTAAACCTATCTATGATGACCAATAATCACCTAGAAACCAATTTAAATAAAGTTTCTCACATGAAATGATAGTTTTCTTGTAAAACCGTATTCTTTTCATAAAAATACCTTGAAGTTTATTTTTCTTCGTTTAATCAATTCCCTCACTCCTAAATATATTTATCTTGATAAATAAACTTGTAGAAATCAATTTGAATGAATTCTCACACATGAAATGATAGCGTTTTCAAATACCGTATTCTTACGCTTTAATACCTTCAAGTTTAATACATCATGTTTAACCTCTAAACTTCATTAAAACTTAAAATAAGTCACGAGGTAATGACCTACCTCTACACACACACAAATATAACCCTAATTGATAAACGTCAAAACATAGAATACGAAAATACAGGACTTTTCACTAAAACACCATATTCTTTATAAACTTTTCTTGAAAGCTTTAAGTTGTACACAATTCTAAATAAAATCTTTTAAAATAAAAGCACGATATCTCATGGACATCGATCGTTTATCTAAACTGTCTTGTGGTGTCTAGACAAGTGTGTCTAAGGTTAGTGGTTTTTAATTAGGTACACTACTGTGGTTCCTTCCCACTTACCTGGTACTTACCTGGCCGCAATTAACGGTGAAGAGGCGATTTGAGGCTTCTAATGACTTATCGTTTAGACCTTAGAAATAGGTTAGTTGGCTTAGGAAACCCTAGAAACTAAAATACGAAAATTTACACCTTTTACAAATAAATACCTTTTATTTATAAAACCGTTTTCCTAAATGAATAGTATTTGTTAAACCTAAGCAAAGTGCCACTACAACCCACCTTTGGGGAACCCGTTAGGGATAGTACGATTCATCGTGCACCCACGGGCTAGTAGTGCGAGATTCAGATCTCCGCAAGGAGCATTCGGTCTCGAAAGGTTTAAAATACGGCATTTAAGAAAAAATGAGATTTTGGAAAATAAAATATTATTTAAAATTATTCTTGTATTAATATATATTTAATTATCATTTAAACACCTATTTTATCATAAGATGAAGTTTCCATCTTTTTCTAAAATTACAAGATTAAAAGTTACATTAAAATACCATGAGTTTCAAATAAATCAATTAATACTTTTATTAGGATATATTCACTAGAATAACACAAATAAAATTCACACTCATTATAACTATAAAGACGAATATTAAATACTTGAGGTGTATTTTGAAAACTATACAATAGTACTTTTTACATAAAACCCCCTCAAGTTTTATAATTTACAATAAGGCCCCCAACAAATTATAGAACTTCAAATTACCTTTCTTTTAGTCTGACCCGGGTTTGAGTCTGACTATTTCTGACTTGAATATGATTCAAGTCAATTTATATTCTTTTATATTCCAACTCAATATGAATACATGAATCCCAGAATCCAGTTAATAATCTATACAATTTGACTGAACCGAACCATGGATATATTCCTTTTACATGTTTCCCAGCATTCCATTTACATGACTCTACAGTTATAACCGTTTCCTGATATCATGGTTTCGGTCAGTCAGTCAATCAATCATGCAATCAATACAATTTTACAACATAACAATACAAACAAGACATCGCGGGGTTTAAGGGGTAGATTGGTACGGAAGGTGTTAAAAGTGGCACGAGACGGTCAGATTTAAGACACCTAACCTGAATCCAGTTGCCGTTGTTCCGGGTTGTATAACGGAGCCTTGTACTCTATTTCCGTTTGCCCTGGTCTCTAGTATATAGAGACCCCTCTCGTATACACTGGCATTCTTCTGTACCAAGGTACAAACAACAACGTTAATATAACATTACAACATTACAACAATACAATACAATATTAAAAGCGCTCTCTCTCTCTCTCCTACTATTGTCTATTTCACCCCTATCTTTCGGACTTACCGAGCGACCTGTTCGCTGACGACATTCTATTTCTTTCTTCTTTGAATGTCGTCAGGTGCTTTGGACCCAGCAGAGATCGAGCCCACCGGTGAAGACTTAGAGCAGTTCCACGAAGACCCCGAGCTCTAGATATTGTACCTTGTTCTTTCCAGTATTTTCATTTCCTGTTATGCCACTGTTTAGGCATCTTTATTTCAGTTGTATTTTTCCTTTCCATGTATTGTACAAAGAATGTTTATTAATAAAAGTTGTTGTTATTTCTATATCATTCGTCTCTTGTGATTTATTTTATATTGCTTAGCTACGCTTAGCGTATCTACTTCTGAGTACATACGTAGCGGACCTCGTCGCGTCCCCTTCACCGTACACTGGGAAGCGGGGCGTGACAGGTTTTGTTGGTGGCCCATGCAGGTCAGAGCTGTATGAATCCCTGTCATGCAGTTCTGGTCTGCGTGAACAACCTAAGCGATATAACACAAGAACCAGCAACTAAAACATTCTTTACAATTCATGTTCCTTGAATCATGCAAATCTCTATTCCTTGAATCTTATCATTTTATGTATTTGAATCTGTCCTAACCCAAATTTTTCTTCAAGGTTATGGATTCCCCGAACAACACCAGCACCAACGTTAACAACACCCCTTCAGCACTACCTCTCACACCAGCTGTTCCTGCACCACCCACTGAGCAAACGATGCTATTTGAGGCGATCCGCAGCCTTCTCAAGGGACAGCAACAACTTCTGAACCGTCCTGAGACCGATGCATCGGGAGTAAAGCAATTCAGGGCTTTGCACCCAAAGCAGTTCTCTGGTAAAGGAAGCCCTCTTGAAGCGGAAGAATGGGCGCAAAGCATCGAAGAAGATCTGGCAGCAGCTCAAGTGCCAGACAACGCTTGGGTCCGTGTAGCAAAACTACAGATCACGGATAATGATCGCAATTGGTGGAAGGCGGAAGAAACCCGTCTGGTACAGCCGATTGAATGGAAGACATTTTGTAATACCCAGCCCTTTTTATACACCTATACCCGTATTTCTTTCTCACCTATAAAATTTATTTATAATTATCAATTTATTATCAAAATCCCATTAAACCCAGACCTTACCTAACATTCCCTCCGGCTCAAGCACATTTTTCCCAGCCTAGAAATCAAATTTAAAATCCCTCTGTCCCAATCCCATCATCAAATTCTTTCCTTATAATTTTCCTTCAGCCCGGCCCCAAGCCCATTTCTTTTATTTGAAAATTAAAACCCAAAACTAAAATTCTTTCCATTTGATTTTTCCTCTAAATAACTCAGCCCATATCCTATTTTTCTAACCTATTTTCACCTCAGCCCACTACCCATTTTTCTTTCTCTAATATTAACACAAATTCAGCCCCGGCCCGTTTCTCTTTTTCCCCCAATTAATTTCCTTTCTTTTCTCTGGCCCAAATCTCCCGGCCCGCTTCATCCTCACCCACGCACCCGACCCGGCCCACTATTATAATCCTTCTTCTCCCCCACGTTCCCATAATTCCCGCGCGCGTTTTTCTTTTTGCCGTTGCGCCCATGTCGCCGCCGACACGCGCCGTGTCTCACTCGCGAGCGTTACCACGAAGCGCGCCCTCGACCTCTCCTCGTTGGCACGCCTCTCCCTCTCTTTTCCATTTCCTTTCTCGCTCCTCTCTTGAACTCGCGCCCACGCTAGAGATCGCCGGCATCACAGTCGTCACTCACCTTCCTTTCGACCACCATTCACCGAGCTCCTTCTCATGCAAACCTCGACTCCATGGTCGAGCTTCTGGCCCAAGGCAGCTCCTTCGTAGCCAAGACACCACCCATCACCGACCCCCTCGCCACCATTAAGACCTCCGACGAGCCACCATCAATCTCGCCGACCACCATGCCGTTGACAGCTACAACGAGCTCCACAACCGCACAACTTCACCATCACCGTCGTTCTCTCTCTCTCTCCTTCTGATCTCTCCCTGCATCTCTCTCTCTCTCTCTCACTTATCTCTCTGTGCACACTACTCTCTCTCTCTCTCCCTGCTTCTCTCTCTCATTTCTCTCTCTAATTTCTCAATCTCTTTATCTATCTTCACACACTATCTTTCCCCTGCACACCCTCTCACTTTTCTGCAAACTCTTGCTCTCTCTTTAACTCTTTCTCTCTCTCAATATCTCTCACCATCTGCAAATCCCTCAACCTTGGCCTCGACAGCATTAGCGATCCCCAGTCCCGACACCGCCTGAGCTCGCAACAACCCCCTCAAGCTCGAGCCAAGCCCAAGCTTAGCCGAGATTCGTTACGCGTTTGCTACACCGTGCCGGGACGTGTCACTACTGCCTTAACTGCCGCGCCATCAGTTCACCGCCTCCAGACAAGTATTTTACTTGCTTACATGCTATATACTCAAGTTACAATTTTAGATTACTTAAATTATAAAGTTACGATTTTAGATCAATAGTGTGTCATACCTGTTCGACGTGTGTTCCCAATGAGAATACTTATCCAATTTGACGGAACTAGATTGGTTACATTGGCCCTTGTAGTGATGAATATCTTGTGCAAGTTTCGTTGAAAAATATGACCGATAACGACTAAAACGACTACCCCCAAGTTTACTAGAAAAACTGGAATTTTATTGTACCTGAAAACCGTTAAAATCACCATAAATTATATAAATAATGGAATGATGTGTTCAAAGGCTCAAATCGAAGCCAACTCGACAAACTTTAACCCTATACTAGTTTCCTGATATTCCTATACTTAAACTGTGACAATATTTGGATCGGAGTGCGACTCTGGACTGCAGTCCAGAGCGACTCCAATTGTTGCTTGCTGTTCCGTAATGGGTACCACAGGATTTCCTTAACTCATAGGTTGCGGAACTCCACTGGTTATTGTAGGTGAACCTGTTATCTAGACAAAACATGTGGTTTCGTTCTGTTTCGTTATCGTTTGTTATTTATTCTGTAATTTAAAAGATCGGGACGCATAACAGTCCCAACAGAATCAGAATTGACATACTAGTATTAAACAGTGTATATCTCCTGACATACAGATGCGATTGAAGATCCGTCTATTTCTTTGAAAACCTTACTGAAAACCCTAGATTTCATCCAACTGTAGCGTCGCTAAAATCTGATCCCAACTGGGATTAAAATGCGTTCCGAAACAGATTTCTGATTCTGAAACCGGATTTCCAGCCGTGAACACTTAAAATGAAATGGTTATAATTAATGATCCTGGAACCCGATTGGCATGAAACTAAATTCGATGAATAGATAACTGAACATACTAATTATTACCTGTTCATCGTTTTGCTAAATTGTAACCGTATGATTTATGATATATTATTCAAGTGGTATATTACTAATTCATGACATCCTAAACATGCTTTATATACTGTTTACGCATCATATCATACACATGTCACTGCATTGATAATATAGTGAAAACGTGCATTTACCCAGTGTTAGGTTTTAGTGATGATTGTGGCAAGTACGTTAGTGTTCGTGTATCAGTGAATAAGTGAAAGTGATACGTACTTGTACACAATCAGTGAACCTTATTATTATATTGCATTGTCGACGTCTGTGGGACACGTGCACGTGTGACTATAAGTGGTATGGGACACTTATGGAAGCTCTTGCACGGGTGTCACAGATAAGGCACCAGACACTGCCATTTATCTTAGGTATTAGTCGGGATGTGCTTGATGGAGGTCCTGCTTCCAGTTCTCGCGCAGACTTGTCACAGACCGATTGGTATTTAGGGTTATGGTTAGCGTTTGATGTAGACCACGGGGTGTGGGGTAGTTTAAGTGTGAGTTCAACAGAATCTCGGGAGTCCCATACCGGATTATATATTTAGGGAGATATATGGAGATTTACAGGGTATGGGATTATCACCGTGATATACATGTTGGGCCCGTGGTCCCTTGCCCTTGGGTCCTACCCTTGGGTGGAGGACACTCGCGAGTGGTTGACTCTCACACTTGAACTGACGATAGGTTTAGTGACCTGTACAGTGAGACTTAGAGACTGATAGGGATACTGGCATTGATATATCTTACTTACTGTGTTGACATACGTGGCATATCGTTCTATTGCTTTTACTGTTCCGCTACATTGATTACTGCACATCCATATTCATGTTGTCATTGATTTACTGTTATACATATCTATTATCACTGTTAGAATTGTCACATGAATTTATATATTATATTGCTATTGTGTCGCTCTGACGACCTGATTATGCATGCTCAGTGTGAGGAGAAGATTTAGCCTGGACCAGGACTAGACGCACTTCACGGACATCTTGTTTAGCTATCCAGGGTTATACCCTTTTGTTTCCCATCAGGTCAGTTCTTTACATTGTTTGGTTTCAGTTACTCTATTTCTCATTACCTGTGTGTTATTTACTGATTACCAGTTAAAACTAGAAGCCGAAGTGTGACTACGACAGGACATTTCCTTGACCGTAGGAGCATGGCTGGCCTTGTCAACCCCTCGTATTCCGTATTTTGGGAAGCGGGGCGTGACATGGTTTAGTTGGTATCAGAGCCAGGTTTTGCTTCGTTTGGGATTGCAGTTTTCCGTGTTTAGCTTGGCAATCTAAAACATTCCTTGGTCTAGGTTGTAAGCTTGTCAATTCTTAATCCATATTCACATCGTGTGTTCAGCTATCCATACGCTAGGGTTTTGGTGACTTGGCAAAGTTACATGGTTGTAATTGTGAACTACATCACGATTACACCATCATATTCTGTTTAAGTGACTTAGATTCATACAGTTGATTTTTCCACTTGTAATGAATTTAATCACCTCTGATATTCTTGAATCTTTGTCCTATCCATATATATTTTGATTCGTTTAGCTTGTGACTTATATCATTCTCAAAATTGGTGTCTCAGGATTATATCTTCCAACGACTCTTCATCTATATCCGCTCCCCAGAATCAGACCATTGAGATTCTGAGTATACTGCAAGATCTAAGGGAAGCCCAGGAGCGAACAAACGACTTATTAGCTGAAGGACTGAGAAGGCAGGTGAGTCATGCACCAGCGGGAGTCTCAAATCATAAGGGGATCCCTGTTAGACGAGGAAAAGAGAAGAAGATGGAGCGCCAATTTGTTTTCTCGCGACAGAAGCAGCAGAAGACCCCATGTTGTGGGTATTGTAAGAGGCCAGGACATCTTCAGAGGGATTGTCGCCGCGCCCAAGGGAAATGTCTGATATGCGGGTCCAACAAACATCTCATCAACGGTTGCCCAGAAAGAAAGGAACTACAAGGAGGAGACACGTCCACTCTCCACACTTCTGACAAGTGATGATTATCGCGTAGTTCGAACTTCGACGATAAGGCGGACCTAACGCAGGATTCAACTCACGCGACGAGAATGCAACGTTATAGTAGTCGAAGAAAATTTTTTCATGTTATCTACTTTCAATAATAATGTTGTCATTTTTTTTTTGAATATTTCTTTCCGTTTGAAATCTTGTACCCGCTGAACTTTTGATTGAATGCAATAAAACTTTGAATCGTAATATATGTATCATTCTCTTGCTTTCTCCTTATTTATACTATTCATTATCACAGCATTTTTATCCTGATATTTTCCAATTCCTGCCACCGCATACCTTTCCATACTTCGTATACATAACTATTTTCTCGATATGTTATGTTGTCTAATCATGACACTTTCTTTTCAGGCCATGGCCCACCCTGGAGCAGCGCCGCATCTAGATGAGGATACACAGTCATGCGTTTCCTTAGACCACACGCTGATGAGTTCTGATGATGAGATCAACGGTCCCCAGGTCAATTTCGGAAACAACGATTCAGAGGACGAAGGAGTAGCCGCCCTAGAGTTTGACATGATAGGCGATTCCGACGAAGAGGAAGAAGACCCTGAAGAGAACCCGATAGAGGAAGACCCCGAGGAAGAACCAATAGAAGAAAATCCAGCGGAGGAAGACCCCATGGAAGAGAACCCAGAAGGAGAGGATCACATGGAATTGGACCTCGATGAAGAAGCTCCACCCGAGGAAGAAAGACAGGAAGATTAAGACCCTGCTGTGAAAGAACTTCCAATGGCGATGCCCGTGAGGCGATATGAGAATGGACGCCCCTACCTGAGCGCGCAAGCCTACCGCAACCTGCTGAATCTCCACAACCGCGACTGACGAGATTACTTTTGTTGTTGCCTTTCTGGCCAAGAAAAATCTGTGTATAGTTTAGGGCCACATTTCGTTTTGAGATGCTTTGTTTAAAATTTTCTAGAATGGAATAAATTGCTGAGTTCACAAATCCTTCGATCTTCTTAGTTCCCTTACTACTTGATTATTTCTTCTATAATTATTTTCTCTACTAAGATCTGTTCACCTATACTCCTTACCTTGTCTTAACCCTCACTGAGATTCACTAGTACCACACCCGATTTTTAGAGGTCCACCTTTCATCCTTCGTCTGCGCCCCGTTTGAGATCCTTCTAGGAGGAGGACCTTTCTTATGAATTTCCGAGTTAGCTAGCCCTTCAAATTTTTGATTCATAGGATGTACCGACCGTTATCCTCCCCATACGTTTCCCTTGTAGTCCTTTGTTGCTCACCATTACTCCCTGTGCTGACCCAATCCCAATCCCCGTGATCTTCAGCCTAAAGCCGCCACACTTCGACCTTCTGATTGAGCCACACTTCCTGGTGATCCCTACCCTAACTAGCCCTATACATTTCTGGTTCCTATTACCCTATATATATATATATATATATATATATATATATATATATGTTCAGGGACTTTATCATTCGAAAATTTGGTTTTCATTATTTTGTATTTATCGAAAGGCGCATTTTATTGACTATCCCCGTTTTACGCATTTCAAGTACTCGCTACTAACTTTTCCCATTATTTTCGGTAGCGCAACCTTACACCGCGCATGCTTTCGTTACATGTTTCTTCATTTCACTATACAAGTTTTCTAAATTATTTTTAACCCAGTTTATCGATACATTACCCTAAAATGTTTTAACCTACCGATTAATTTATCACTACTTTATTCTCGTTATTTTATTTTCGGGTTTTGTGCCTATATTTACTATTATCAATGGTTGTACCTTATACTTATTATTTCTACTTTGCTACTTTTGTTAAACTTATATGTGCACATATTTAAATTTGGGTTTACCGAGTACGCCTTGAGTATTATCGTTCGTTATTGATACCTATATTCTCGTATACTCGTAGTTGCTCTTATAGTTATTCTTGTCTTATACCTATTTAGACCTACCTTTCCGTATGTTGTTCTTACTTATATATATATTTTCAAATTTCTTCGTCCACGTACTGCTAATAAATCTTTTGTGTTAGTGTGCAATCTAATAGCTTTCGCTTATGTTTGTATAACCTGTCGTTTATTTTAAATTTCGAGGACGAAATTTTTTGTAAGGGTGGTATGATGTAATATCCAGCCCTTTTTATACACCTATATCCGTATTTCTTTCTCACCTATAAAATTTATTTATAATTATCAATTTATTATCAAAATCCCATTAAACCCAGACCTTACCTATCATTCCCTCCGGCTCAAGCACATTTTTCCCAGCCTAGAAATCAAATTTAAAATCCCTCTGGCCCAATCCCATCATCAAATTCTTTCCTTATAATTTTCCTTCAGCCCGGCCCCAAGCCCATTTCTTTTATTTGAAAATTAAAACCCAAAACTAAAATTCTTTCCATTTGATTTTTCCTCTAAATAACTCAGCCCATATCCTATTTTTCTAACCTATTTTCACATCAGCCCACTACCCATTTTTCTTTCGCTAATATTAACACAAATTCAGCCCCGGCCCGTTTCTCTTTTTCCCCCAATTAATTTCCTTTCTTTTCTCTGGCCCAAATCTCCCGGCCCGCTTCATCCTCACCCACGCACCCGACCCGGCCCACTATTATAATCCTTCTTCTCCCCCACGTTCCCATAATTCCCGCGCGCGTTTTTCTTTTTGCCGTTGCGCCCACGTCGCCGCCGACACGCGCCGTGTCTCACTCGCGAGCGTTACCACGAAGCGCGCCCTCGACCTCTCCTCGTTGGCACGCCTCTCCCTCTCTCTTCCATTTCCTTTCTCGCTCCTCTCTTGAACTCGCGCCCACGCTAGAGATCGCCGGCATCACAGTCGTCACTCACCTTCCCTTCGACCACCATTCACCGAGCTCCTTATCATGCAAACCTCGACTCCATGGTCAAGCTCCTGGCCCAAGGCAGCTCCTTCGTAGCCAAGACACCACCCATCACCGACCCCCTCGCCACCATTAAGACCTCCGACGAGCCACCATCAATCTCGCCGACCACCATGCCGTTGACAGCTACCACGAGCTCCACAACCGCACAACTTCACCATCACCGTCGTTCTCTCTCTCTCTCTCTCTCTCTCACTTATCTCTCTGTGCACACTACTCTCTCTCTCTCCCTGCTTCTTTCTCTCATTTCTCTCTCTAATTTCTCAATCTCTTTATCTATCTTCACACACTATCTTTCCCCTGCACACCCTCTCACTTTTCTGCAAACTCTTGCTCTCTCTTTAACTCTTTCTCTCTCTCAATATCTCTCACCATATGCAAATCCCTCACCCTCGGCCTCGACAGCATCAGCGATCCCCAGTCCCGACACCGCCTGAGCTCGCAACAACCCCCTCAAGCTCGAGCCAAGCCCAAGCTTAGCCGAGAATCATTACGCGTTTGCTACACCGTGCCGGGACGTGTCACTACTGCCTTAACTGCCGCGCCATCAGTTCACCGCCTCCAGGAAAGTATTTTACTTGCTTACATGCTATATACTCAAGTTACAATTTTAGATTACTTAAATTATAAAGTTACAATTTTAGATCAATAGTGTGTCATACCTGTTCGACGTGTGTTCCCAATGAGAATACTTATCCACTTTGACGGAACTAGATTGGTTACATTGGCCCTTCTAGTGATGAATATCTTGTGCAAGTTTCGTTGGAAAATATGACCGATAACGACTAAAACGACTACCCCCAAGTTTACTAGAAAAACTGGAATTTTATTGTACCTGAAAACCGTTAAAATCACCATAAATTATATAAATAATGGAATGATGTGTTCGAGGGCTCAAATCGAAGACAACTCGACAAACTTTAACCCTATACTAGTTTCCTGATATTCCTGTACTTAAACTGTGACGATATTTGGATCGGAGTGCGACTCTGGACTACAGTCCAGAGCGACTCCAATTGTTGCTTGCTGTTCCGTGATGGGTACCACAGGATTTCCTTAACTCGTAGGTTGCGGAACTCCACTGTTTATTGTAAGTGAACCTGTTATCTAGACAAAACAAGTGGTTTCATTCTGTTTCGTTATCGTTTGTTATTTATTCTATAATTTAAAAGATCGGGACGCATAACAGTCCCAACAGAATCAGAATTGACATACTAGTATTAAACAGTGTATATCTCCTGACGTACAGATGCGATTGAAGATCCGTCTATTGTGTTGAAAACCTTACTGAAAACCCTAGATTTCATCCAACTGTAGCATCGCTAAAATCTGATCCCAACTTGGATTAAAATGCGTTGTAAAACGGATTTCTGATTCTGAAACCGGATTTCCAGCCGTGAACGCTTAAAATGAAATGGTTATAATTAATGATCCTGGAACCCGATTGGCATGAAACTAAATTCGATGAATAGATAACTGAACATACTAATTATTACCTGTTCATCGTTTCACTAAATTATAACCGTATGATTTATGATACATTATTCAAGTGGTACATTACTAATTCATGACATCCTAAACATGCTTTATATACTGTTTACGCATCATATCATACACATGTCACTGCATTGATAACATAGTGAAAACGTGCATTTACCTAGTGTTAGGTTTTAGTGATGATTGTGGCAAGTACGTTAGTGTTCGTGTATCAGTGAATAAGTGAAAGTGATACGTACTTGTACACAATCAGTGAACCTTATTATTATATTGCATTGTCGACGTCTGTGGGACACGTGCACGTGTGACTATAAGTGGTATGGGACACTTATGGAAGCTCTTGCACGGGTGTCACAGATAAGGCACCAGACACTGCCATTTATCTTAGGTATTAGTCGGGATGTGCTTGATGGAGGTCCTGCTTCCAGTTCTCGCGCAGACTTGTCACAGACCGATTGGTATTTAGGGTTATGGTTAGCGTTTGATGTAGACCACGGGGTGTGGGGTAGTTTAAGTGTGAGTTCAACAGAATCTCGGGAGTCCCATGCCGGATTATATATTTAGGGAGATATATGGAGATTTACAGGGTATGGGATTATCACCGTGATATACGTGTTGGGCCCGTGGTCCCTTGCCCTTGGGTCCTACCCTTGGGTAGAGGACACTCGCGAGTGGTTGACTCTCACACTTGAACTGACGATAGGTTTAGTGACATGTACAGTGAGACTTAGAGACTGATAGGGATACTGGCATTGATATAGCTTACTTACTGTGTTGACATACGTGGCATATCGTTCTACTGCTTTTACTGTTCCGCTGCATTGATTACTGCACATTCATATTCATGTTGTCATTGATTTACTGTTATACATATCTATTATCACTGTTAGAATTGTCACATAAATTTATATATTATATTGCTATTGTGTCGCTCTGACGACCTGAGTATGCATGCTCAGTGTGAGGAGAAGATTTAGCCTGGACCAGTACTAGACGCACTTCACGGACATCTTGTTTAGCTATCCAGGGTTATACCCTTTTGTTTCCCATCAGGTCAGTTCTTTACATTGTTTGGTTTCAGTTACTGCATTTCTCATTACCTGTGTGTTATTTACTGATTACCAGTTAAAACTAGAAGCCGAAGTGTGACTACGGCAGGACATTTCCTTGACCGTAGGAGCATGGCTGGCCTTGTCAACCCCTCGTATTCCGTATTTTGGGAAGCGGGGCGTGACACATTTCGCGAGAAGTTCGACGCGAAATATTTCCCTGTGACTGTCAGGTTCGCCATGGAGCAGCAGTTTATTCATCTACAGCAAGGATCAATGTGGGACAAATCGGTAGATGAATACGACGCTGAATTCACCATGTTGAGCCGATTCGCGGCACACTTGATACCGACGGACGACATCAGAGCCCGTCGCTTTCAACAAGGTTTGGACACCGAGATTAAGGCTGCTCTAGCCACAGGAAAGTTCTTGACTCACGAGGAAGCTCTAGAAGCAGCCCGCAGTTATGAGGCAGTAATAAAAGAGAGGGGCAGATCTCAGTCTGCAGGAGTCAAGCGCCCTGCCAACCAGATGGCAAGTGGAACCTCTTCCAGGCCATCGTTTGAACTTAGGAGGACTGAAGAAATTTGCCATTACTGCCATAGAAAGGGACATTTGTGGAAGGACTGTAGGCGCGCAAAAGGCCTGTGTCTAATTTGTGGCGCATCTAACCACGGAATTGGGAACTGTCCTTACAACAGCAACTCATCTCACACATACATCAACCAACCGCAGCGGCCAACCATCCAGGCTCCTGCAACTCGTCCTGCACTACCTGCTCCACCACCTGCACAGCCTACTCGCCAATTCCAACAGGCAATGAGGGACATGCCTAGAGGGCAGAGAAATAGGTCTCAAAGACAGAATGTGCTTCCAGCTAGAAGAAATATACCACGGCGACAGACCTTCACATTAGAAGCTGTAGAAGCCGAGACTGTAGGTCAAGGTAACACCGGTAAGCTTTTTTTCACCATCGTATCACTTTTATTCGCCAAACTTTTTTGCACTGTTACACTTTCCTTTAACAAATTTCGAGGACGAAATTTTTATAAGGAGGGTAGAATGTAACAATCCTAATTTTCTTATACACTTTTTCCTATACAATTTTTTTTCAAAATATTTTTAAAATCCACAAAGGGGTATTTTAGCTTGAGCACAAGATTTAGGTAATTATTTTTGTTTTTAATTACAAGCTACAAGAATGAAATAATTCCATTTTTAGTGTACAAGAAATTGCTTTAAATTTAATGTATACTAAGAGTATTTATTCTTGCTGCTATCAGTTAAGTAATTAAAAACCACAATAATTACAAGAAGGAGCTTGTAGCTCATTGGTAATACCTTGCACTGCTGAACCAAGCCACCGGAGTTCAAATCCCATGCCCCACATTATTTTTGTATTTATTTTGTTTTAATTTTTTTCTGGAAGTCAACGGTAAAAAGGCCATAACTCCCAAAATATGTACTGGACAACAAAAAGTAAATATACCAAATTGTACCCCCAGAAAATCCCCGGCCACTGGAAGCCTGACTCGGCCCGACTCGGCGCCGCCGGCCGGCGAATCGGCCGACTCGGTCCGGCGCCGCCGGCCGGACTTGGCCGGACGGCCGAGTCACCAACTGAGAAAAGTTGGCTCTTGACTTGGTCAACCCTCTTGTACACTTATTATACCTGGATCGGTTTAAATTTGGCCAATAAATCCCTTTTACTCCTAGGTTTAATGATTTTTTATGATTTTTATATATTTTTTTTAATTAAAACCCTAACCCTAGCCTAGCCCTATATAAACACCCCTACCCTCTACCATTTCATCCTACAACTCTAAGTCCACTCTCTCAAATTCTCAAGAGAACTCGGTACATTAGAAAAGAGCGAGAAGCGAAGCGCTGCCGAAACCGACGACGAATTCCGGCGATCGTACTAGAACCTTCGCGACGTTTTCGATGCACCGACAACCACCACTTTCTTAGCCTCCCTAGCTTGTCCAAACTTGTAAGTCCCATCTCTTCTATCTTTCTTTTCTTTTAATAGAAAATACGACTTTTTGGAACCCGACGGAAATCGGAACAAACCGATTTCCGATTCGGTTTTTTCTACAAATTTCCACTTGTTACCTAATACATAATACCTAAACCTATCTATGATGACTATTAATCACCTAGAAACCAATTTAAATAAAGTTTCTCACATGAAATGATAGCTTTCTTGTAAAACCGTATTCTTTTCATAAAAATACCATGAAGTTTATTTTTCTTCGTTTAATCAATTCCCTCACTCCTAAATATGTTTATCTTGATAAATAAAATTGTAGAAATCAATTTGAATGAATTCTCACACATGAAATGATAACGTTTTCAAATACCGTATTCTTGCGCTTTAATACCTTCAAATTTAATACATCATGTTTAAGCTCTAAACTTCATTAAAACTTAAAATAAGTCACGAGGTAATGACCTACCTCTACACACACACAAATATAACCCTAATTGATAAACGTCAAAACATAGAATACGAAAATACATGACTTTTCACTAAAACACCACTTTATAAACCTTTCTTGAAAGCTTTAAGTTGTACACAATTCTAAATAAAATCTTTTAAAATAAAAGCACGATATGTCATGGATATCGATCGTTTATCTAAACTGTCTTGTGGTGTCTAGGAAAGTGTGTCTAAAGCTAGTGGTTTTTAATTAGGCACACTACTGTGGTTCCTTCCTACTTACCTGGTACTTACCTGGCCGCAATTGACGGTGAAGAGGCGATTTGAGGCTTCTAATGACTTGTCGTTTAGACCTTAGAAATAGGTTAGTTGGCTTAGGAAACCCTAGAAACTAAAATACGGAAATTTACACCTTTTACAAATAAATACCTTTTATTTATAAAACCGTTTTCCTAAATGAATAGTATTTGTTAAACCTAAGCAAAGTGCCACCACAACCCACCTTTAGGGAACCCGTTAGGGATAGTACGGTTCATCGTGCACCCGCGGGCTAGTAGTGCAAGATTCAGACCTCCGCAAGGAGCATTCGGTCTCGAAAGGTTTAAAATACGGCATTTAAGAAAAAATGAGATTTTGGAAAATAAAATATTATTTAAAATTATTCTTGTATTAATATATATTTAATTATCATTTAAACACCTATTTTATCATAAGATGAAGTTTCTATCTTTTTCTAAAATTACAAGATTAAAAGTTACATTAAAATACCATGAGTTTCAAATAAATCAATTAATACTTTTATTAGGATATATTCACTAGAATAACACAAATAAAATTCACACTCATTATAACTATAAAGACGAATATTAAATACTTGAGGTGTATTTTGAAAACTATACAATAGTACTTTTTACCTAAAACCCCCTCAAGTTTTATAATTTACAATAAGGCCCCTAACAAATTATAGAACTTCAAATTACCTTTCTTTTAGTCTGACTCGGGTTTGAGTCTGACTATTTCTGACTTGAATATGATTCAAGTCAATCTATATTCTTTTATATTCCAACTCAATATGAATACATGAATCCCAAAATCCAGTTAATAATCTATACAACTTGACTGAACCGAACCATGGATATATTCCTTTTACATGTTTCCCAGCATTCCATTTACATGACTCTACAGTTATAACCGTTTCGTGATATTACGGTTTCGGTCAGTCAGTCAATCAATCATGCAATCAATACAATTTTACAACATAACAATACAAACAAGACATCGCGGGGTTTAAGGGGTAGATTGGTACGGAAGGTGTTAAAAGTGGCACGAGACGGTCAGATTTAAGACACCTAACCTGAATCCAGTTGCCGTTGTTCCGGGTTGTATAACGGAGCCTTGTACTCTATTTCCGTTTGCCCTGGTCTCTAGCATATAGAGACCCCTCTCGTATACACTGAAATTCTTCTGTACCAAGCTACAAACAACAACGTTAATATAACATTATAACATTACAACAATACAATATAATATTAAAAGCGCTCTCTCTCTCTCCTACTCTTGTCTATTTCTCCCCTATCTTTCGGACTTACCGAGCGACCTGTTCGCTGACGACATTCTATTTCTTTCTTCTTTGAATGTCGTCAGGTGCTTTGGACCCAGCAGAGATCGAGCCCACCGGTGAAGACTTGGAGCAGTTCCACGAAGACCCCGAGCTCTAGATATTGTATCCTGTTCTTTCTAGTATTTTCATTTCCTGTTATGCCACTGTTTAGGCATCTTTATTTCAGTTGTATTTTTCCTTTCCATGTATTGTACAAAGAATGTTTATTAATAAAAGTTGCTGTTATTTCTATATCATTCGTCTCTTGTGATTTATTTTATATTGCTTAGCTACGCTTAGCATATGTACTTCTGAGTATATACGTAGCGGACCCCGTCGCGTCCCCTTCACCGTACACTGGGAAGCGGGGTGTGACGCCCTTTATACAATCCACGGGGGCGAATAAACATTTCCCTAACGAAGTCCCATCCGTGACTAGGGATATGTCTATACGGTGGACTGCCCTTATAAGTCCTCTCGACTTAGAAGGAGAAAATACTCTTATAAGATCCTTACGACCTACGAGAAGCCATACACTTAGGAGTCCTCACGACTCCTAAGGAGAAAATGCACCTACGAGATCCTCACAACTTGTAAGGAGAAATACCTTTATGAGACCCTTACGGCTCATAAAGTCAAAAGCCTTAGTCAACAGGATCTTAACCCTGTTTGCTAAGCCACCTTTGTTCAACATCGATAGAGAAAAATGATGATTCGCTCCTGGCAATATCCCAGTCGTAGCGGTGCTGATGCCGAAAATCGGTGTCTAAATCCAAGCTGCAGAAAAAAGCTGGCAAGCACACATGCATACGAAATAGCCGAAATGATGTGGCAACTTGCAAACAGAATCAGCAAGTAAAAATATATGCATGCAAAATAGCCGAAATGATTGGGCAACTCGCAATAAAAAGCAGCGAGTAAAAATAAAACAAATAGCCGAAATGATTGGGCACCGCGAAAAATAGCTGAAATGATTGGGCAATCGCAACCTTCGCGATATAAAAGCTGAAATGATAGAGCATCGCGGAAAGAAATAAACAAAAATGAAATTTTTGCCCTACAGGTGATATCACATCAATCCCTGTATACAATCCAGGGGCACAAACAAAGAGGAAATCACACCTTTCCTCCCCGGGCTTCATCAGAAGAAGAAGCCAAATCTCAAAGGTTCACAGATAGCCTGGAGATCATCTCAACATTCGTCTCATTACAACAGACACAACATCAAACAAAGCGGAACAGCGGCAACTCCCAGTTCCATGACTCGGCGGTGCACAGATGACCGAGAGTCAAACCCCGACCCTGTGAAATGCGGATAAAGTCAACCCTTCCTGGTTACGTGGAACACGACTTATGTCAATCCTGACCCCGTGGGAAACATCCAGAGCGGATCCTGGTTCTCGCAGAGCACGACAATGATCCCGTATGAATCATCCAGAGCGGAGCCTGGTCCTCGCCGAACACGGCAGTGAACCCGTGGGAAGCATCCAGAGCAAATTCCTGGCTACGTGGAACGCGGCTTATGTCAATCCTGACCCCGTGGGAAACGTCCAGAGCGGATCCTGGTCCTCGCAGAGCACGACAATGATCCCATGTGAAGCATCCAGAGCGGAGCCTGGTCCTCGCCGAACACGGCAGTGAACCCGTGGGAAGCATCCAGAGCAAATTCCTGGCTATGTGGAACACGGCTTATGTCAATCCTGACCCCGTGGGAAACGTCCAGAGCGGATCCTGGTCCTCGCAGAGCACGGCAATGACCCCGTGTGAAGCATCCAGAGTGGAGCCTGGTCCTCGCCGAACACGGCAGTGAACCCGTGGGAAGAATCCAGAGCAAATTCTTGGCTACATGGAATGCGGCTTATGTCAATCCTGATCCCGTGGGAAGCATCCAGAGTGGAGCCTGGTCCTCGCCGAACACGGCAGTGAACCCATGGGAAGCATCCAGAGTAAATTCCTGGCTACGTGGAACGTGGCTTATGTCAATCCTGACCCCATGGGAAACGTCCAGAGCGGATCCTGGTCCTCGCAGAGCACGGCAATGACCCCGTGTGAAGCATCCAGAGCGGAGCCTGGTCCTCGCCGAACAAGGCAGTGAACCCGTGGGAAGCATCCAGAGCAAATTTCTGGTTATGTGGAATGCGGCTTATGTCAATCCTGACCCCGTGGGAAACGTCCAGAGCGGATCTTGGTCTTCACAGAGCACGACAATGACCCTGTGTGAAGCATCCAGAGCGGAGCCTGTGTTCCCCTCCGGAAGACGCGACGAAGACGCGATGGACATATTGGCCTGAATTTCGGGGCAAATGCTAATTGGTGCAATCCGTCCACCTCTCCGAAGATACCAAGTTGATTTATGACACCATGTATCGAAGGTTTAAACGGATGCGGCCGATGTAGCAGACTTCGTCAGATTCCCCCTCATTTGAGGGGTTTTTGATTGTGGGGACGCTCTTCCCTGCAGGCGCAAGCCCCTGCAGTTAATTACGCTACCGCATCACGGTAACAACTTTCTCCTTCTCCATATGGTCACTTCGTGTCGTGGGTGTTTGTTTTGTTTTTGGTTGCCCGTGGATTGTATACGGAGACTGATTTATGTTGTCACCCGTAGGACGCGGACTAGTCCAAATCCGTATCTTTCTTATATTTAGGTTCGGGGGTTTGAGTTTAAGGATACGTTAGTCTTATTTGAGACTAAGATCGATTTAAACGTTTGTTAAGGATACGTTAGTCTAATTTTTAGACTAAGATCAATTTAACGGGATCGCTTAGATCCGACAAGAGAGCAATTGGGCTCTATTGTTTAGTTTAGTGACATTGCGGTCGATAATTAGTTTAAGGACATTACGGTCCAATGTTAGTTTTAAGACATCGCGGTCGAGGTTAAGGACATCATAGTCCGTGAGTTTAAGGATCTCACAGTCCGGTGTTAGTTTTAAGACATCACGGTCGAGGTTAAGGACATTATAGTCCATGAGTTTAAGGACCCCACAGTCCGGTGTTAGTTTTAAGACATCACGGTTGAGGTTAAGGACATCATAGTCCATGAGTTTAAGGACCCCACAGTCCGGTATTAGTTTTAAGACATCACGGTCGAGGTTAAGGACGTCATAGTCCATTAGTTTAAGGACCCCACAGTCTGGTGTTAGTTTTAAGACATCACGGGCGAGGTTAAGGACGTCATAGTCCATGAGTTTAAGGACCCCACAGTCCAGTGTTAGTTTTAAGATATCACGGTCGAGGTTAAGGACGTCATAGTCCATGAGTTTAAGGATCCCACAGTCCATAGCAATGTGTGGTTGTCGGGACCCGTCACCTCTCTGACGACGTTGAAGGATTACAACGACAGATATCAGAGGAGTGAAGAGATGTACCCTCGAACCGGGTGTAAATTGATTGGAAGAGCAGATGTGCTCAGTTCAATTTAAATTGAGGACTTATGGCCAGAATTGGGCTAAGTCCAGTTAAAGAACATTTTATTTTTGTTCTGCCTGTTAGGCCTTTTTTTGGGCTTTGCCCTTTTAATAATGCATAGCATTGGGCTCTGACATTAGATGTAATTAAATGCATAGTATTGAGTTCTGTAATTAAATGCATAGCATTGGGTTCTGTAATTAAATGCATAGCATTTATCAGGAGCAAAATAGTGGTCTGATAGTGCGCCACGTGGCTTGTCAGGCGCTTTGCGCCAATCAAAGAGCGCATTGCGCTAGCGCATGCGAAGGTGACACGTGTCACGCTCAGCGCTAAGCACAAGTCTGTTAGCGTGATGCGCTTTATGAATGCGCTGCGCCAATTTATGGGTGCGCCAGTGACACGCGGCGCGCTCTGGCGCAGTGCGCCAATCCAAGAGCGCAGCGCACTATTTTTAGAAGCGCAAAGCGCAAACTATTCTATAGTTGACACGTGGCGCATTTTGGCGCTGTGCGCCAGTCCAATAAGTGCAAAGGCGCAATTCATTAGTGCAAGGCACCGTCCAATAGCGCAGAGCGCACTTTGATCAAATTAAGATCAAAGAACAAGTTTTTTTTGTTCTTCTTAAAAGAGGCTTTACCTCAAAATTCAAGAACTAAGTTTTTGTTCTTATCAAAAGGCTCTGCCTTTATAGATCAAAGATCTGTTAATGAAGTAAAGTACTTCTTTTAATCCTCTTATAATTAGATCTTTTTGATCTTTTCTTTTCTTTTATTGAAGGCTTTGATCTTGTTCTTAGATCACTGATCTTTTTAGAAGAAGGTTCTTCTTTTTTAATGAGATGAGTTCATCTCTGTTTTCAAGAATATAATTCTTTACCTTTAAAGATGAAGAAAATGATCTTCTTTCTTCAAAGGCTTGCCTTTCTTTCTCTTTGAGTTTTTTCTCAAAGTTTTCAGAAGGTTCTCTCTCTCTTTTTCTTCGTCTCCCCGACTTCAAGTCTAGGGGCTTTTATATATGGCCAATTGATTTGTTAAATCAGTTTAAGAGAACTTTCTCTGATTGATTTGGGGATATTTCCCCACCGTTGGATCCTTGATCCTAGGGCTTCTGTTTTACAGAAGGCAATCTTCTTGTTTTAAGATTGAAAAATCTTTTTATGCAGAATTTGTTCTGTTTTGGAAATTCATTATTTACCATTTGATCATTGATCCAGCAGTGCTTAATGCACAATCTTGTTGTTTGGAAAGATTTTGAGAAATCTTTCCTTAACAGAACTTAATTAATGATTTATCATTATTAGATCCTTTGATCTAACGGTGGGAATTTTAATTCCAGCACTGGCGCTCCTACGTTAGACACGTGGCGCGCAACGCAGAGCGCAGCGCAACTGCGCTAGAGCACCCGTGCCTGACACGTGGCGCGCAGCGCGCTGGATCTGAAGCGTTGCTTTAGCAGAGCGCTGGATCTGAAGCGTTGCTTCAACAGAGGTGTCTTTTCACCTTCCTTTTTAAGTCAAACTTATATTCCCGAGAATCTTTCATTCCCCAATTTTGGAAATAGTTCTATTGTGCACAAAATTTTCCGTGCTTCGTCTTTAGAACTCGAAGCGAAGCTTCTTCCTTTCCTCATCTCCAAAGAACTTTCTCAACTATGGCTTGTAACCGTCCCCATGCTCGTAGACAGCCGTGGGAAGTGCCCATTGAGGACATTGTTCCTCGGTTTGCTGCGCGCTTGGTGGATCCTTCTCTCACGGATGCCGAGTGTGATGCGGTGAAGTATGAACTTGTGATCCGTAAGGGGTCCCCTCTTCCAATGGGATCTATCTGGCTCCAGATGATTCTTCTTGCCGTGCTTGAAGACATCCCCCCACCCAGCGGAGATGACCCTGGCGATGCTCGATGTGGCTGAAGACAAGCTCGAGTGTTTTCATGAGGCGTGCCTGATTACTCAGGCTCTGAAAGACTGCTCGGTTCACTTGTTGGGCCAAATAAAAGCCCGGCGGGCTATCATGTCTACTTTTGCGGATGAACATGGCTCCAATCGGTGGGGAGCCACTCTTCATGAAAATCGCCGTTTTGATGTGCTGGAGGCGGCGGCGAGGGAGTTAGAAAACTTTGTTTATTGTTTTGTTCACCCTTGTGTCACCGATCCCTTATTTGGTGATCTTTTTTAAATGTAATAATAATAATAATAATAAAAAGATGTTTTAATTTAGTATTTCATTATTTGTTAAATGTTCTCTTGTTTTTTAATTCTTTGTTATTCCTCTGTAAGATGTTTATGCGCTGCATAATTTAATCTGCTATAATTATGTGCAAGTAATTCTTGTAAGGATGCAGCGCATCTGGCGCTTAGCGTTTCTGGCGTCTAGCGCTCTCGTGCTTTGCACGTGGGCGCCATTTCAGAGTCTTTGAATCTTATTTTAAGTACCTTTCATGAAGCGTTGCTTCGCTTTCAAATCTTGGAAATAGAGCTTTGCTCTAATTTGGGGTGCGCAGCGCAATTGTGCTAGCGCTAGCGCATTCGTGTTTTGATACGTGGCGCGTAGCGCAGAGCGCCGGGCAGCTGCGATAGCGCACCAGTGTGGACACGTGGCGCGTAGCGCAGAGCGCCGGGCCGCTGCGATAGCGCACTAGTGTTGGACACGCAGCGCAACTGCGCTAGCGCACCTGTGTTATACACGTGGCACGCAGCGCAGAGAGCAGGATGTGAAGCGTTGCTTCAATTTTTGACTCTTAACTTTCCATACAGAGCCTTGCTCTAATTGGGGAAAGGAAGCGTCGCTTCATTGGAATTTGAACAGAGCTTTGCTCTGATTGGGGGAAGCAGAAGCATCGCTTCATTTCCAATCTTGGAAGTTGAACAGAGCTTTGCTCTGATTGGGAAATGCCCCCCACCGTTGCGCTTACGTGGCCCAAACGTGAGTGCGGCGGTGGTAGCATCTCAGCCGTTGGATCAACTCTTGGGGAGTTGAAACTGCTCTTAATGCCTATAAATAGGACTTTTGGTCCTCTTAGATGATTTTCATCTTCTTTCTTGAGAATTTTCTCTTATTCAGAGAATTGCTCTTCAGTTTTAAGAACTCTTCAAGAGTTAGAACTCTTTCCAAACTTAGGTAAAATTAATTTAATTTTAGGAAATTAAGGTTTTTACCCATTAACAGAGCCTTGCACTTAATCGATCTTTGATCTAAAGAAAACCCATTTAGGGTTTCACTAGAAGAGCTTTGCTCCTTAGGTCTACAGAGAACTAAAGAGAGCCCGATTAGGGTTCTATTGATAGAGCTCTGCTCTCTAAAAAGGATTTTTCTTGTGATTTTTTTTTAGTTCATTAATGGAGCTTTGCTCCTTTCAAATCGTATAAAAGAACTCCTAAGATTTTTTTTATGGATCTTAAAGATTAAAGATGGAATTTTAATTTTTGATGAATTATGTCATCTTCTCAGAGCAAAGCTCTCAATGTTCTCGGGGGAATTTCTTTAAATTCCCTTCATAACTGATTTTGAGAGGTGACACTCCTGTCTGTAGAGCATTGCACTCGAGGAGTTTGACTCCCTGTGTCTGTTTCTCCTCATTACTAATCTCCTAATGATGTTTCTTTTAAGCAGTATGGCTGTTCATTTATATAGTCTGAACGAGTTCATCACTTATGAAAATATCCGCGTACAGGGACGTCACCAAAACCAAGAGTTTACAGATGCTCAGTGTGCGGAGATTATGGGTCGTCTGTATGCACGCGTTGGTTGGTTGCTTCCTCGCCGTTCCTCTCTCTTGAAAGTCGTATTGGGAGAAATTTGGAGAGCGCTTCCGGGGTTTCAGAGGCCATGCCGCTTAATGCGCTGGATAATGCTGAAGACAATGTGCATTCAGTGTACTTGTCGGGACTGATCTCGAAGAAACGGCGAGATAGCCTTGTCGATATTCTGCATCAAATTTTTCAACAGAAGACGATAATCGCTTCTTATCAAAAGGTGGGGGACATTGCCGAAGATCTTGACACGCGCGAGCATGAGAGGATGCGCACGAGAAGGGTCAGAAAGTCCAGAAAGACTCTAGACGGCCTTACTTTCGAATTCCTCAATCCATGCCCTGGATCCGAGGTTTTGCCATTGTAAACATTTTAATGGCGTTTTTGTTTACCACTTTTATCAATGTAAGAATTTTCTGGAGTATGAATGGCAAGCTTTTTCCATTTCTATGTGTTTATCTTATACATTAAACATTTTGCTTATGCATGAATGGGTGCGCTCTGAATGCTTAACTGAATGCGAATCAAATGTTCTCCTAACTGTTGCTTTCTTCTCCTTGCTGTGTTGTTTGATATGTGACTTTATCAAGTACGGTCTGTAGATAGCATATAACTGTCAATCTTGTGCTCTTTGTAGAGTGGTGATGGCTTAGAAAACATGGTTAGGATATGTCACCTGAGGCTTTTCAACTTTATGAGCCGTGAAGGTCTCATAAAGAATTTTCTCCCTACGAGTCGTGAGGATCTCGTAGGTGTATTTTCTCCTTAGGAATCATGAGGATTCCTAAGTGTGTTTTCTCTTGAAAGTCGTAAGAATCTCACAAGAGAATTTACTCTCTTACGAGTCGTGAGGACCCGTAAGTGATAGGTGAAGTTGTCCTTCACGGAGTCAGGGGTTGCTCTGGATGCTTCTCACGGGTTCACTGCCGTGTTTGGCGAGGGCCAGGCCTTGCTCTGGACGTTTTCCAGGATACCGTAGTTTAAAGATATCGCGGTCGAGATTAAGGACATCATAGTCCGTGGATTTAAGGACTCCACAGTCCGTTGTTAGTTTTAAGACATCACGGTCGAGATTAAGGACATCATAGTCCATGGATTTAAGGACTCCACAGTCCAATGTTAGTTTTAAGACATCACGGTCGAGGCTAAGGACATCATAGTCCGTGGATTTAAGGACTCCACAGTCCAATGTTACGCGTGGTTGCCGGGACCCGTCGCCTCTTTGAAGACGTTGAGGAATTACAACGACAGATATCAAAGGAGTGACGAGATGTACCCTTGAGCCAAGGTGAAAATTCGTTTAAAATTATTGCGGTTGATCGTTAGTTTTAAGACATCACGGTCGAGGTTAAGGACATCATAGTCCGTGAGTTTAAGGACCTCACAGTCCGATGTATGCTCTGGATGCTTCCCACGGGTTCACTGCCGTGTTTGGCGAGGACCAGGCTCCGCTCTGTATACTTCACACGGGTTCACTGCCGTGCTCTTTGAGGACCAGGATCCACTCTGGACGTTTTCCACGGGGTCAGAAGTGACGTTATCCGCGTTCCACATGACCAGGAATTTTGCTCTAGATGCTTCCCACGGGTTCACTGTCGTGTTCGGTGATGACTAGGCTCCGCTCTGGATGCTTCACACGGGTTCACTGCCGTGCTCTGCGAGGACCAGGATCCGCTCTGGACGTTTTCCACGGGGTCAGAAGTGACGTTATCCGCGTTCCACGTGACCAGGAATTTTGCTTTAGATGCTTCCCACGGGTTCACTGCCGTGTTCGGCGAGGACTAGGCTCCGCTCTGGATGCTTCACACGGGTTCACTGCCGTGCTCTGCGAGGACCAGGATCCGCTCTGGACGTTTTCCACGGGGTCAGAAGTGACGTTATCCGCGTTCCACGTGACCAGGAATTTTGCTCTAGATGCTTCCCATGAGTTCACTGCCGTGTTCGGCGAGAACTAGGCTCCGCTCTGGATGCTTCACATGGGTTCACTGCCGTGCTCTGCGAGGACCAGGATCCGCTCTGGACGTTTTCCACAGGGTCAGAAGTGACGTTATCCGCGTTCCACGTGATCAGGAATTTTTCTCTAGATGCTTCCCACGGGTTCACTGCCGTGTTCGGCGAGGACTAGGCTCCGCTCTGGATGCTTCACACGGGTTCACTACCGTGCTCTGCGAGGACCAGGATCCGCTCTGGACGTTTTCCACGGGGTCAGAAGTGACGTTATCCGCGTTCCACTTGACCAGGAATTTTGCTCTAGATACTTCCCACGGGTTCACTGCCGTGATCGGTGAGGACTAGGCTTCGCTCTGGATGCTTCATACGGGTTCACTGCCGTGCTCTGGGAGAACCAGGATCCGCTCTGGAGGTTTTCCACGGGATCAAAAGTGACGTTATCCGCGTTCCATATGACCAGGAATTTTGCTCTAGATGCTTCCCACGGGTTCACTGCTGTGTTCGGCGAGGACTAGGCTCCGCTCTGGATGCTTCACACGGGTTCACTGCCATGCTCTGCGAGGACCAGGATCCGCTCTGGACGTTTACCACGGGGTCAGAAGTGACGTTATCCGCGTTCCACGTGACCAAGAATTTTGCTCTAGATGCTTCCCTCAGGTACACTGCCATGTTCGGCGAGGACTAGGCTCCGCTCTGGATGCTTCACACGGGTTCACTGCCGTGCTCTGCGAGGACCAGGATCCGCTCTGGACGTTTTCCACGGGGTCAGAAGTGACGTTATCCGCGTTCCACGTGACCAGGAATTTTGCTCTAGATGCTTCCCACGGGTTCACTGCCGTGTTCGGCGAGGACTAGGCTCCGCTCTGGATGCTTCACACGGGTTCACTGCCGTGCTCTGTGAGGACCAGGATCCGCTCTGGATGTTTTCCACGGGGTCAGAAGTGAAGTTATCCGCGTTCCACGTCCCCAGGAATTTTGCTCTAGATACTTCCCACGGGTTCACTGTCGTGTTCGGCGAGGACTAGACTCCGCTCTGGATGCTTCACACGGGTTCACTGCCGTGCTCTGCGAGGACCAGGATCCGCTCTGGACGTTTTCCACGGGGTCAGAAGTGACGTTATCCGCGTTCCACGTGACCAGGAATTTTTTTCTAGATGCTTCCCACGGGTTCACTGCCGTGTTCGGCGAGGACTAGGCTCCCCTCTGGATGCTTCACACGGGTTCACTGCCGTGCTCTGCGAGGACTAGGATCCGCTCTGGACGTTTTCCACAAGGTCAGAAGTGACGTTATCCGCGTTCCACGTGACCAGGAATTTTGCTCTACATGCTTCCCACGGGTTCACTGCCGTGTTCGGCGAGGACTAGGCTCCGCTCTGGATGCTTCACACGGGTTCGCTGCCGTGCTCTGCGAGGACCAGGATCCGCTCTGGACGTTTTCCATGGGGTCAGAAGTGACGTTATCCGCGTTTCACGTGACCAGGAATTTTGCTCTAGATGCTTCCCACGGGTTCACTGCCGTGTTCGGCGAGGACTAGGCTTCGCTCTGGATACTTCACACGGGTTCGCTGCCGTGCTCTGCGGGGACCAAGATCCGCTCTGGACATTTTCCACGGGGTCGGAAGTGACGTTATCCGCGTTTCACGTGACCAAGAATTTTGCTCTAGATGCTACCCACGGGTTCACTGCCGTGTTCGGCGAGGACTAGGCTCCGCTCTGGATGCTTCACACGGGTTCACTGCCGTGCTCTGCGAGGACCAAGATCCGCTCTGGACGTTTTCCACGGGGTCAGAAGTGACGTTATCTGCATTCCACATGACCAGGAATTTTGCTGATTATATCCGCATTTCACGGAGTTGGGATTTGACTCTCGGTCATCTGTATACCACCGAGTCATTGAACTAGGAGTTGCCGCTGTTCCGCTTTGCTTGTTGTTGTGTCTGTTGCAATGAGACGAATGTTGAGATGACCTCCAGGCTATCTGCGAACCGTTGAGATTTGGTTTCTTCTTTTGATGAAACCTGGGGAGTAAAGGTGTGATTCTCTCTGTGTTTGCGCCGCTGGATTGTATATGGGGATTGATGTGATATCACCTGCAGGGCATAAATTTCATTTTATTTTATTTCTTTCCGCGATACTCTATCATTTCTGCTTTTATATCGCGAAAGTCGCGATTGCCCAATCATTTCGGCTATTTTTCGCGGTGCCCAATCATTTCGGCCATTTGTTTTTATTTACTCGCTGCTTTTTATTGCGAATTGCCCCATCATTTCGGCTCTTTTTTTTATGCATACATTTTTTTTACTTGCTGATTTTGTTGCAAGTTGCCCCATCATTTCGGCTATTTCGTACGCATGTGTGGCTTGCTGGCTTTTCGCTGCAAGCTTTGGATTAGACACCGATTTCGGCATCAGCACCGCTACGACTGGAATATTGCCAGGAGCGAATCATCATTTGCCTCTGTCGATGTCGAACAAAGATGGCTTAGCGTACAGGGTTAGGATCCTGTCGACTAAGGCTTTTAACTTTGTGAGCCGTAAGGGTCTCACAAAGGTATTTCTCCCTGCGAGTCGTGAGGATCTCGTAGGTGTGTTTTCTCCTTAGAAATCATGAGGATTCCTAAGTGTATGTTCTCTTATAAGTCGTAAGGATCTTACAAGAGAGTTTTCCCCTTATAAGTCGAGAGGACCTACAAGGGTTGTTTACCGTGCGAACATATCCCTATTCACGGATGAGACTTTGTTAAGGAAATGTTTATTCACGCCCATGGATTGTATACAAGGGTCAGCGTTGAGCCGCTTGTAGGGTAGTATCGGAGGTTGTGGGGGCAGCTTAAGAACAGGTTCAGATCCCTGTAGCTTAAGACTTTCAAATCTTATGAGCCGTGAGGGTCACATAAGAAGGTTCTCCTTACGAGTCGTGAGGATCTCGCAAGTGTAGTTTCTCCTTAGGAACCGTAAGGATCCTCAAGTGTGTTGCTTCCTTTGTGAGTCGTAAGGATCTTACGAGGGTGGTTTCTCCTCACAAGGTTGAGAGGACCTTGCAAGTGTCTTTTAACGAGGTTGCGCCCTTTCGGGGTTTCACAAACACTCGCCGGTAGCCCTGCTGTTTTTACTCACGGAGCCCTCTCGGGTTTTCATCCGTGCCCATTTTGCTTATGGACATACCATTTTCCCCTTTTTTTGTTTTTTTTTATTTGAATGAGGTTGCGCTCTTTCGGGTTTTCACAAGACTCGCTGGTAGCCCTGCTGTTTTTACTCACGGAGCCCTCTCGGGTTTTCATCCGTGCCCATTTTGCTTTTGGACATACCGTTTTTTTATTCTTTTTTATTCTTTTTTTTTATATCAGCTTTGGGATGCTGCAATCCACCGTAGTTTATCGACATCTCGGTCAATATCCAGTTTTGAGACATAGTGGTCCATTGCTAGTTTAACGACGTTTCGGTCTGTAGTCAGTTTTAGGACATAACGGTCCGTTGTTAGTTTAAAGACGTTTCGGTCTGAAGGCCGGCTACTACTTATAGAGTTTGGGCTTAGGAAGATAGCGAGCGGACATAGGCGTCGTCATCTATCGTTGACCTAGGCCGTAACTCGTCAGGCGTAGTACTTTTTCAGGAAGCGACCGTTTATTTGTCTGAAAGGTCTTTCACCATGCATGTCTATGAGTAGGTAGGCTCCACCCTGGTAAACTTTGTCTATGATATACGGGCCTTCATAGTTCGGCTCGAATTTCCCTCGTTTGGCACGATTGGGGATCATAGGCCTTTTGACCACCAGCACGAGTTCGCCTTGGCGAAATGTCCTCAGCCTGGTCAATCTTTCATATGAGCGCGCCATTTTAGCTTTATAAGCCTCTATATTTTGTTGCGCTATGAGCCGGGTTTCATCAAGAGCATCAAGCTCCTCAAGCCGAAGGTGAGCATTCTCTTCGTCCGTTAGCTCGTAATGAATTGCCACTTGTAGAGAGGGTAGCTCTATCTCGAGGGGGAGCACCGCCTCTGTGCCGAATACCAATGAGTGCGGAGTTGTGTTCGTGGCCGTCTTGAACGTAGTTCGGTACGCCCAGAGAGCTTCTTGCAGTCTCTCGTGCCAGTCTTTCTTATTTCGGGACACCATCTTTTTCACGATCTTCGTCAAGATCTTGTTGAAAGCCTCTCCTAGACCGTTAGCTCGGGGATTGTAGACTGAGGAGTATCTCCAGTCTATGTTATGCTGTTGTGCGAAGCGGCTGATCTTGTGGCTTCTGTAGGCTGGCCCATTATCGGAGATAATCCGTCGCGAAGTTCCGAACCGATAAATGACGTGTGTCTTGAAGAAGTGGAGGATATTCTCTGTTTTCACTTCCCTTTGGAGAAGTAATCAGTTGTCGCCAAAATGAATCGATGTCCTCTGGACGATGCTGGTTCGATGGGACCGATTATGTCGGTTCCCCAGATTTCGAATGGCCAGCTAGCCACTGTTGGATGTAGTAGATTTGGATGCTGATGGATAAAATCCCCGTGGATCTGGCACGAGTGGCATTGCTTCGCATACTCGAGGCAGTCCTGGATCATCGTGGGCCAATAATAACCCATCCGTTTGATCTTCAGCTTCATCTTCGGCCCGGCTTTGTGAGAACCGCAAAGTCCGTCGTGAGTTTCTTGGATGACTCATTTTGCTTCTTCAGGTCCCAGGCATCTTAACCATAAAGAATCAAATGATCTTTTGTACAGAATATCATTGACGAAGGCAAAAGACAGAGCTCGTTTCATAAGCTGATGTCTTGGGATGCGTCTTCGGGCGTTCGACGGGATTTGAAGTAGTCTATAAAGACTTCTCTCCAGTCCTCAACCATTTCTTGGTCTTTTATTTGCAGGGCCGTCTGCTCGGTCATTCCCTTTTCCTCGGACGTCTCTGGAAATATTTCTGCCGGTGCGAGGACCCTACGGCTTTGTACCACAATCCTTACGTCATCGAGGTTTTCGTCGGCCAATTCTTTAGCGAGCTTGGCTAATGCATCCGCCTTGCTATTTTCTGCACGCGGTATGCTCTCTAAGGTGTAGGAAGGAATTTGAGTCAGTAGTTGCTGTACTCTCTCGCCGTATTTTTCCAATTCTGGCTTGCACGTTTGATAGTCACCATTTACTTGGCTAACGACCAACTGGGTGTCTCCGTATATGAGGAGGTTTTCGATTCCTATGTCGATAGAGATTTCGAGACCAGCTATCAAAGCTTCATGCTCGGCTTCATTGTTTGTCCTCGGCTCTGTTAAGGAGAAGGCAAAGCGCATTATCCCTCCTTGTGGAGTTACGAAGATGAGGCCTACCCCTGATTTGATTATGGGGGTGCTTTGTTTGCGCTTCTTCATGGAAGACGCTCCATCAAAATAAAGCTCCCACCGGGTATCATTTCCGTTGATCGTATCAAACGCGTGTTCGTCTGGCAGTTCGCAGTTCAAGGGAGAATCGGCAGGTAATGGATGCTCAGCGAGGAAGTTGGCGATGGCCTGGCCTTTCACTGCCTTTAGAGGCTGATAAGTTATCGAGAACTCCATCAAGAGCAGAGCCCATTTAGCGAGTCGTCCCGTCAATATGGCCTTTGAAATGAGATATTTGAGAGGATCCACCTTCGATATGAGACGGACTTCATATGCTAACGCATAGTGCCTGAGCTTCGTTTTTGCGAAGATCAATGCCAGGCAGTGTTTTTCAATAGGAGAGTAATTATTTCTGCCCCCAGTAGAACTCGACTCAAATAGTAGAGGGCTCTCTCCTTCCCTTGGTCGTTCTCTTGTGCCCATAATGCGCCTAAGGAACCTTCAAGGGAAGTCGTATACAGAATGAGGGGTTTTACCTTGACTAGAGCGGTCAGTACCGGCGGATTCTGCAGGTATTGCTTGATTTCGTCTAGTGCGCCTTGGCATTTGCGATCCCAGACGAAAGGGGTTCCCTTCTTCATCAGGTGACTGTAAGGATGGCACTTGCCTGAGAGATTAGCTATGAAACGCCGAATATACGCGAGCTTTCCTTGGAGAGACCGCAGTTGCTTGAGAGTCCTTGGTGGGGGCATTTACATGATTACCTTGATCTTCGACGGGTCTATTTCGATGCCTCGGTGTCGGACGACGAATCCCAGGAACTTGCCCGAGGAAACTCCGAACGCGCACTTAAGAGGGTTCATTTTCAAGTTGTATTTCCGAAGGCGCTGAAACACGATCTTCAGATGCTCTAGATGTTCCTCGTATGATTTGCTTTTAACCATAAGGTCGTCGATATAGCATTCGACGGTTTCATGTATAAGGTCATCAAAGATCTTCGTCATGGCCTTCTGATAGGTTGCACCGGCGTTCTTTAGACCGAAGGGCATCACCTTGTAGCAGAATATACCCAAAGGGGTCCGGAAAGCGGTGTGCTTCTGGTCCTCGGGATGCATCTTTATCTGATTGTATCCTGACGATCCATCCATGAAGGAGAAAACTTCGTGAGTGTACGTGTTATCTATCATCAGCTCAGTGACCGGTACTGGGAAATCATTTTTCGGACAAGCTTTATTGAGATCCCGAAAGTCCACACATATGCGCACTTTCCCATTTTTCTTCATCACTGGGACGATGTTGGCGATCCAATCAGGATATTGAACCTCTTGGATAAAACCGGAGTCGATTAGTTTCTTGACCTCGGTGTTGATGCTCATCTCAAGCTCAAGCCCCATTCTTCGCGGTGCTTGTTTAATCGGCTTGACGTCCGGAGATATCGCCAATTTGTGGACGGCTATTTCTGGATCCAATCCGGGCATCTCAGAATAGTTCCATGCAAAGCAATCTTTATACTGCATGAGCACGTCTTTTAGCGTAGCCACCCTTTCTTCAGATAGCAGCTCACTGACGAATGTCGGCCGCGGGTCACTTGTCGTTCCCAAATCAATTTTCTTGAGATCATCTGCAGTGGTATGTATTCCATATTCCAGCTCTTTTTGCGCTGGTGGAAATTCTGAGATTATGTCTCGCCCCGCTTCCCAGAGTACACTAAATTGGGCACGTGACATAGCCAACCATGCTACCTGTGGGTAGGAAGTATCCATCCACAGTCACATTACGGCTGTAGAGATATCAAGAACAAAATAAAACTATCTAAAACATGTCCATAAGCCAAGATAACATGAGTCAAGAATAATAAAAGTGCGGAAGCAAAAGATCCAATACAAAATAACTGGAATGTATGTCCCATAATACGGGCTCACATCAGGAATAAAATGCAGAAAATAAAAGAACTAACTACTGTTGACACCTTACAGCTCAGCCTGCTGGCTGAAGTACTCCTGCTCGGACTGCAGCAAAGGTACGGAATCTGGGCCATGTAAAACCCAGACGTTAGCGTGTCATATCATCAAGTAATAGAATAAACAGTGTAAAAGGCAATGCAAGTATAAACATGAATGAAAAGCAGGTGTACCAGTAATATAAATCAGGGCAGTGAAGGGTAGTGTGCAGTGAGTAAACTAAACTGTTCTATTGGGTTTTCTACTCTAAAGTCTTTGAAATCAATTTGATGAATCATCGATGTAACTCAATAGTATCCCGTGCGTGCCCGGGACCACAGTCTACAGACTCTCGGGCTGAAACCGAGACGTGCCGCTGGGCACTAACAGGAAAGGAGTACGGACCAGCGATGTCAGCAGCATCGTCACGATGCGGGCCTAGCCTCTAAAACTGATCAGTATAAGCGAGCAACTGTCGAGTTACAAGTCAGGATTTCATTATTGATTTCCTCATACCCCCAAGTTATATGTGTCAAGTCAGGTATTCCGTAATCAAGAACTAATGCCAACACAGGATCAGGTAAGAGCATGTTTGTCTGGATAGACAACAGGAACGGTCCGTGAGGACTACATGTCAGGTTTGTTGGCATTAGACACAAGATCAGGTAACGGGTCAATCCATGGTACAACAGGTCAAGTCAAGTAGTGTACGGTACCATGTCGAATCAATCGATATGTGTAGCAAGTCAGGCCAGGTTGTAAAAGATAACATGTGGGTACTCATAAACAGCTAGCATAATCATGGTTATAAGTAATCAAGCATGATTATCAACAACACAATCTAAGCAGTAAGTTAAGCAATAAAGCATATTTAATTAATTAGCTGTACAGTTATCAGTTGTGTTTATCAGATGATGTCAGCATTATACGAATACATTATGATAGATTTAAATGCTAAAAAAACAGGTTAATAAGTATTGAGTGATCCATGGATGCGACAACATGTATAATTTGTCCAATGGATGCATTTGCAATTAAACCGGTTAAAGTTACACATGGATGTCCGGTAGGTTAAAACTGGATAAAAGGGGTATCATGGCTATAAACGAATGTGATCATGTGGTCTATCACTTACAGATGATTACTAGGTATAAATAATTAGATGCAAAATTAGGTTTCAAGTTCGGGATCATAAAATGTGTAACGGAACTGTATACGGTTAACTTGAAATCCAATTCTATCAATTCTATTTGGAGGTTTAACAGGAAATAAATAATTTAGCATACGAATAGTTTAAAATAGCATGTAGCAAATTTCACTTGCCTCGACGGGTCGCGAAACGGAAAACGGAACGTTACGCGTCGGCGGGGAAAAATCGTGACGCGCGCACGGTTCACGGAATGAACCCAAACGACGAACAGTGGAGTCATACGGGTCAGAGGTCCTCTCTGGGTCGTCGGGAAACGTCGCCGGCACGGTCGGATTCCGGCGAGCCCAAAAAACAGTAAACATCACAATACAATAGAAAGTTGCATGGAAAAAGAGAAGAAAAGAATGGAAAGAGAGAGGAGAGGAAGATGGAGACTTACTGTGGTTAGGAAGACGGTCTGATGTGTTGACGGTGGTGGTCGGCGAAGCTCCGACGAGGGTGCAGGGTGCTCGGGAAAGGTGGGTTGCGGCTGCTGTGGGTGTGGAAGGTTAAACAGAGAGAGAGAAAGATGAAGGAGAAGAAGGGAAAGAAGTTGAGGAGGAGAGGATAGGGTGAGATCGGCGGTGAGTCGAGGGTGGAGGAGGTAGAGGAGTAGGGTTAGGGTTACCGGGGTTGGTGAAAGGTTCTGGGTTTGGTGTGAAGTTTGGTAGGGTTTGTTGTAGGGTTAGGTGCTCGGGAAAGCGCAGAGGGAAAGAGCAGAGGGAGAGGGAGGTGGTGACGGCGAGAAGAAGGAGTCGGTGGCGACGAAATGGCAGCATTGGGTTACGGCCGCAATGGGTTTCTTTTGAGGGAGGAAGAAGAAGAAGAGACGATGGAGATGAGGGGCTGCAGAGGGTGTCGACGAGGAACAGGGTTAGGGTGATGAAGGCGACGAGGAGTTGGGTTCGTGGAGGCGAGGGTTGTGCATGGGCTGTTGAAGAAAAGGAGAAGAAGAAGAAATGTAGAGGGAGGTGACGGGATCCACGCGGGGGGTGACGAGATTCGAAGAGTGCACAGTGATTGCGAGATCTGAGAGAAAGGGCGCGAGAGGAGAGAGAAAGAAGAAAGAGAGAGAGAGAGAGCTGCGGAGGAGAGAGAAGGAGAAAGGGAAAGGCTGAGGGGATCGGTGTGGGCCCGGCATCAAGAGAGGGGAGGCTGCGATTGGCCTAAGGGTTTAGGGAAAATTTTATAAAAGATTTTTAAATATTAAAGAGATCTCTCAGGCTGATATAAAGATTTTCAAGCTAAAATAATATTTTCTCAGGCTGATATAACTATGTTAGGTATACATTAAAATATTAAATAATTAAAATTTTGGCGGGATACAAATAATTCAGAATTGTGCCCGGGTCGGGTCCAAAAATTTGAATTTGAAATATGAAATTTATTAGCAGGTTCCAAAATTTAAAATGAAGTATTTTATAATTAAAAAGCATACCCCCAAGAACGATCGCACGCACGTGCGCGTAGCCATCCAAACACATCCGTTTCACTGAATGGGACGAGAATACGATGCAAGGACGCTACCACAAGGTTAGGGGTGTTGAGCAGGCCAAGTCAAGTATTTTTAATTTAATTTAAAAGACTTAAATTGTTATATGCAGAAAAATGACATGTCGGTGAAATTATAACTAGTATCGGCCAAAGCATGATAAATGAAGTAAATACCACATACTACACATACGGTAACTAAAATTTGTAGAACTGGACTCGGTTGTTACATTATACCCAACTACAAAAGAATTTCGTCCTTGAAATTCCAAGAATAGAAAGGATAGACGAAAATCAAACTACAAGAAAAGATGAGGAAACTTCTGCCGGATTTCATCTTCTCACTCCCAAGTGGACTCTCCATGCGAGCGATCACCCCAAGAAACAAGTACAAGAGGGATAACCTTGTTCTTAAGAACCTTTTCTCTTCGATCTACAATTTCAACCGGTCGCTCCTCAAACGTCAAATCTTCTCGTACCGTCAGCTTTGAATGATCCAATACATGTGTTTCATCCCGAACATACTTACAGAGTTGAGATACGTGAAACAAATCGTGCACATTCGCCAAGGACTGCGGTAACGCCAAACGGTACGCTACCTCACCAACACGCTCCAAGATCTCAACGGGTCCAACGAATCGAGGACTGAGCTTTCCTCGACTTCCAAAACGAATCACCCCTTTAGTCGGTGATATCTTCAAGAATACCAAATCACCCATGGCGAATTCTAGAGGCCTTCTCGATGTATCTGCCCAACTCTTCTGTCTGTCTTGAGCTGCTTTCATATGATTTCTGATAGTGTTAACTTTCTCAACTGTCTGCACAACCAGATCTGGTCCCAACAATCTTCGTTCACCGACATCGTCCCAACTAACAGGTGAACGACACTTGCGACCATACAAAGCTTCAAATGGAGCCATCTGGATAGTTTCCTGGAAACTGTTGTTGTAAGAAAACTCCACCAAATGTAGATGATCCTCCCAAGAACCCTTGAAGTCCAACATGCACGCTCTCAACATATTTTCAAGAGTTTGGATCGTTCTCTCCGACTGACCATCGGTTTGAGGATGATAAGCTGTGCTAAACTTCAATCGAGTCCCCAAACTTTCCTGTAAACTCCTCCAGAAGTGTGATAAAAACCGAGTGTCATGATCGGACACGATGCTCACCGGTACTCCATGCAATCTTACAATCTCCTGCATGTACCGCTCTGCCAAAGTTTCTGTTGATTAACTAACCCGAAAAGGAATGAAATGAGCCGCTTTGGTCAAACGATCAACAATCACCCATACTGCATTGTTGTCCTTTGGACTCCACGGTAAAGCTGTCACGAAATCCATGGTTATATGTTCCCACTTCCACTGAGGAATCGGAAGTGGTTGCAATAAACCAGCAACCCTTTGATGTTTAGCCTTAACTTGCTGACACACTAAGCACTTTGCCACAAAGCGGGCAATCTTCCGTTTCATGCCTTCCCACCAGAAATGCTGTCGAATATCTCGGTACATCTTTGTGCCTCCTGGATGTACGAAAACTGTGTGCCTCCTTCATAAGTTCTTCACGAATATCTCCCTTTGGCACACACAAACGGCTACCATATCTCAACGAACCATCTTCGTGGATCAATAAATCTGTCTGTAGTCCTGCTTCAACCTGTTCTCGAAACTTTTGCAGTTTATGGTCCTGCGATTGCGCTGCTTTAATATTCTCGATGAACGACGAATGTACTTGCAGCTGCATCAACTGTCCCGAAGAATGCGGTAGCACAACCTCCAAATCAAATCATCGAAAGTCTTCAACGAGTTCTTTCTGCGTAGTCAACATCTGAATTGCCGGTAATCGACTGAGCGCATCCGGCACAACATTAACCTTCCCCGGATGGTACTTGAGATCAAGATTGTAGTCAGCCATCAGCTCTAACCATCTCCGCTGTCTCATATTAAGCTCCTTCTGTGTGAACACATGCTTCAAGCTCTTATGATTCATGAAAACTTTGACCCTTTCGCCCAAAAGGTAGTGTCTCCATATATTCAAAGCGAAAATCACAGCCGCAAGCTCTAAGTCATGAGTTGGGTAATTCTTCTCATGGGTCTTCAACTGTCTCGATGCGTACCCTACAACCTTCCCATACTGCATCAAGACACACTCCAATCTTTTTCCAGATGCGTCGCTGTGAATTACCAATCCTCCGGAACTGTCTGGCACGGTCAGAGTAGGGGCGGTTATCAATCTCTGCTTCAGCGTCTCGAAAGCTGACGCATACCTATCCATCCACACAAAAGGTACCTCCTTGTGCGTAAGCTTGGTTAACGGCTCTGCCAGATGAGCAAAGTTCTCCACAAATCTTCTGTAATATCCGGCGAGTCCAAGAAAACTTCTTATCTCCGCAACATTCTTCGGAATCGGCCAATCTCGAACTGCTGCAATCTTTTCTGGATCGACGACGATTCCATCGCTAGACACGACATGCCCCAAAAACTTTACTTCCTCCAGCCAAAACTCGCACTTGCTCATCTTCGCATACAATTTCTCTTGTCTCAATGTCCCAATACAGAGAGTATTGTCCGCTCTGACCGAAACCGCACGGTTTTGTCCTTCAGAGCGAACCGGACCCGGCCAGGGGCCACTTCCCAGGAGGTCACCCATCCCAGAACTTCCCTGGCTCGAGCATACTTAACTACGGAGTTCTCAAGCTCCTGTAGTGCCGGTTCACCTAAAAGGCACCTCTGTATTGAAGAGTGGTATCATTCCATTTATAGTACAAATCTGCCCCCTTTCGGAATGTATTCCGAAGAGTCCCCATTGTTCTACAGTGGGTCCCACGGACTCAAGAGGTGGCCTCCACGGATTCAAGAGGTGGCCCCCGCCCACTTAACACGACACTCGGCGTGGCACTTTGTTCTGGATGGCACTTTGCTCCGTGAGCAAGAACCGGGTCCCGACATTCTCCCCACCTTTGAACAATGGTTCGTCCTCGAACCACAGACCTACTATTGAGGAACCAGCTCTGATACCATTCTGTCATGCCCCCACCCCCAATACAGAGAGTATTGTCCGCTCTGGCCGAAACCGCATGGTTTTGTCCTTCAGAGCGAACCGGACCCGGCCAGGGGCCACTTCCCAGGAGGTCACCCATCCCAGAACTTCCCTGGCTCGAGCACGCTTAACTACGGAGTTCTCAAGCTCCTGTAGTGCCAGTTCACTTAAAAGACGCCTCTGTATTGAAGAGTGGTATCATTCCATTTATAGTACAGATCTGCCCCCTTTCGGAATGTATTCCGAAGAGTCTCCATTGTTCTACAGTGGGTCCCACGGACTCAAGAGGTGGCCCCCACGGATTCAAGAGGTGGCCCCCGCCTACTTAACACGACACTCGGCGTGGAATTTTGTTCCGTGTGGCACTTTGCTCCGTGAGCAAGAACCGGGTCCCGACAAATTATCTCGTCGTCATTATTTTCGAAGCATCAGGGGAGGTCATCCATATTCTCGGGCTCTTCTTTTGATAGCGTTATCATATGACAAGTACGAGCTCGCTTCCAAGACTGATGTGGATCTGGGTCTACTCTCATGGCTTTGGGTTCATGCTTCTGCGGCGATGTTACCCTCCAACTGTTGGATAGAGCGAATCTGCCCCGTCGATATTGGTCTTCGACCCAGTTCTTGAAGGTGAAGCAGTTTTCGATAGGATGTCCTATTGCCCTATGATAGGAGCAATAGTCCGGATGAGAGAATTCGCCTGCTTGCTCGGGGTACTTAGACTCCGGGAGTGTAATCAGTTGATGCTTTATAGCAAGATCAAGTATCTTCTTTGTCTTGTCTTGAGGAAAAGAGTATGCTCGACTCATCTTCTTCAGGCACTGTCCAAATCTGGACCGCTCGATTCTCGATCGCGTAACTTCTTGGTCCCGCTTTGTCGCTGTCGAACGCCTTTTCCGCTCTTTGACTTGTTTCTGCCTTTGCGTCGAGCCTTTTGTACAACAGGTTGACAGGGAGGGGCATTTTCATTTCTCGCAGCCTGTTGGAGAAGGCGCTGCGTCCTGGCTTTCTCATAGATGGACATTTCGCGATTATGGTCGTCTCGAACTTTTTGACCAGCTTTCCTTATAAGCTTGTCCATTTGTTCTTCGAACGACGGACTGGGCATTTTCACGTCGGGGGCTTTCTCCGGTTCAGGATTAGCACTCTCCCATTGAGCATCTCCATCTTCATCAAAGTCATGTAAGACATAGCAATCGCGGAATAGCTCCCGTTTCTTGGAACGAACATATCCAAGCCCGACCGCTTCCATTCTCCCGTTGGGTAACTTTCGCTGAGTTCCAGAGATGTTCCAGATCCTGTTATAGAACCTTGCTTGTCGAGCAGTTTGTTTAAGGGGTACGCCTTGGCACTTTAACAGTTTCTTTAGCCCGTCGGTGTAATATTTGGGCAAACGGATGGGCTGGAGCCTGTCGAGTGTGGAATCCACGCCGTGCCAGATTTCTTTCTCCACTTTGGTTTCTCCGGAACGGTAGAATAGGATCGCTTTTTCACCTTTTCGCTTGGGAGGGATATAGAACGTCTGCAGCTCTTCCACACTGTAGGTATCAAGCGCGTCCAGTTCTTTATGATGTTTGGGCGGAACCATAGCAACTTGTAAACTTTGTCTTCATCAGCAAATGTTTGTATTGAAGGCCGAGCGGAGAATATAGCATGGACCTCATCTTCCGAGTCACTGCCAAAGATCAACATAGGAGCGGACTGTCCTGGCCTGTTATACTGGGGTGGTCCTGAATAAACTATCTCTTCCTCTTCCTCAGTATCACTCCCAAGGACCGGAATGGTGGTGATTGCTTTGTTCTCCGGTTTGTGACATCTCTCTGTGTCTTCAAAGTCTGGCAAGAAGTATTTTGCATCTTCGTACTTTCGGACTTCGTTCACGGAGAATGGGTTCAACTCTCCCGTTACAGTGTACTCGAGACCATCTTTAAAATACTTCATACACTGGTGCTGTGTAGAAGGAATAATGTTGTACTCGTGCAACCAGGGTCGGCCGAGCAAAGCGTTATAGCATGTCTTGGCGTCAATGACATGAGATTTAACATCTGTGACAAGTAGCCCATAGCGCAACGTCAGTATCACGGACCCGAGAGTCCGCGATGACTGAGAGTCAAAACCAGAGATGGTGATTTTATCACGAGCGAGATGCTGGACGCTCATGCAGATTTCCTTCAACACTCGCGCGTTGAGGAGATTAACGGAAGACCCATTGTCGACCAGGATCTTACCTATCTTGACATCATGACAGTATCCTGAGACATAGAGGGGACGGTTGTGCTCGCACGTTCCAAGGAGGAGATCTTCATCGCCGAAGGTAATATCGGCTGTGTGTACTTCCTCCAGCTCGTCCTTCATCTTTTCTTCGGTGAGAAAAACTTGGAATTGCTCTGGCTCTTGTAGCGCCTTGATCAATGAATCTCTCGCTTCTTTGGATAGTAGAAGGGCGTCGAGAATGCTGAGTTGTGAGGGCAACTTTCTCAAGTGCGCCAGCACGTTGTAGTCCACCTTACTTTTCTTTGGCGGGTCCTTGGCGGTCAGCTCTTTCATGACTTGGTTATCTAGGGCGATATCCTCAGAGACCTTTTCTTTTCCCTTATCTTTTCTACTTGTTGGTCCGAGATTCTTTTCTGGAAGCGTGCGATTGCGCAGCTGAATGTTTTCGCAGGCCTTTGGTTCTTCCTCTTTCCCCAAGGTGGATTCTTTAAAGAGAGGGCCCAAAGCCATTTCCTCGTCAGAGTCGCTCCCAAAGGTGAGAACCTGCGATCCTCCGGCATTGACCATATGACAATTACCGGTAGTTCTTTTATGCCCCTCGGTCATACTTCTTTGCTCCCGACGAGCTTTGCGTTTCAACCACTTAAAATGTTGCCGGTGAGCAACATATCCATGCCACCATCTTTTAAAAGCGTCGCACTCTTCGGTAGGGTGCGAAATCTTTCAATGATATAAGTAGTAGCCAGGATGTGTTTCTGTTTCACCAAGGGCATTCGTTTTGGAGGGTGGTAGCTTCATCCCCATTGATATGGCTTTGGCGTACCTTTTCCTCGTCTTGAACTTGATTTTATTTGTGGCGGATGTACTTTGATCTGGCGGGAGCGTTGCAACCCTTTCATCCAATCGCCGGTGCTTGGCTCGTTCAAATATGGTCGTTTCGCGCTCTCGATCAGCCTTGCTTTTGAGACGGGCTTCGTTCAGGAATGCGTCAATCATCTTATCGGATGGCCCTGGTAGTTCCGGTTCAGGACCTACCCCCAGTCTCTCGGTGCAAGGAGCTTCTTCATCGTCTATCGACGAGTGGGAGATCACATGGCAACTTGCTACGTAATCCTCAGATTCATCCGACGAGTCTTCTTCCTCATCTCCGTTTTCAAGGACGTGGCCGAGAAATTCCTGAAGCGTGATCGGAGTCCGCACCTTCTGGTTATACTCTTCTAGCGCGTCGATCTGTTTCTGTAGGTCCGTGCGCTTATCGCCAGGCTTCACGGGCTTTTCGGATTTCTTCTTCTTTTTCGAAGATTTCGACGGCTGAGTATGAACGCTTTGGCTATCACCACCAATCTTTGGACTCGGGCGCGGCTTCAGCATCCCTTCGATGATCTGGGGTTCTAATGGGTTCTTCCACCTGATCGCCGAGCATGTCTGGAGATCATTCAGCATCCTTTTGGTTTTGGCTGAAAGAGCCACCTCCCATGGAGCTTCTTTAACAAAAGAGCACGTTGCCCCCGGTGTGTCTGTCTTCCTAGGAGTGTGCAGTTGTGGTGGGTTTACTTCCCACTTCTCAGACAACGCAAACTTACCTTGTAGGTACTGATCCTCGATCCATCCTTTAAAGACGAAGCAATCTTCGATCGGGTGGGTTACTGTTTGGTGGTAAGGGCAATAATTGGGATTATTCACTTCGCTGGGTTGCGGTGGTCGCCTCAGATTCGGCAAATTGATAAGCCTGTTGCGCATTGCCAGCTCGAACAGCCTCTTTGTTTTATCCCGCGGGAATGAGTAAGGGCGCTTCATTTTCTCATTATAATAGCGTTGTCTCTCCTCCAATTGATCCGTTAGTCTTGGAGCATTGGGTTGTTGTTGGGTGTTCGCAACGAAGGTCGCCTTCCCTTTACCCTTTTCGTTCCGCGGTTCCGACTTCGGAGGAGACGGTCTGTGACCCATCTGATCCATCTGGGCTAACTTGTCGATTAAAGCCTGGAACGTGGTCAGTTTGCAGAACATCATGAACTGTGAAATAGTTGCATGAGGGTCTAGGGTGCCCACGAACATGCCCACTGCTGGTGCTTCTTCGATGCGCTGTTCGCACTTTGACCACAGATTTCGCTATCGGATTGCGTATTGAACCCAAGTTTCGCCCGTCTTTACTCTCGCATTGATCAATGCTGTTATCGGGGTACGTTCACTTACGCTCGTGAATCGCTGGGTGAACAGCAACTCCATCTCTGCGAAAGTTTTGACGGAGTCGTTCAGAAGTTCGGAGTACCACTCAAATGCCGTTTCTGATAAGCTACCGACGAATTGGAGGAGCAGAAGCTTATCATCGCCGCCGGTGTTGCCACAAAGAGCCCTGAACTGGGCGACATGTTGATGAGGATTGCCTGTCCCCTTGTAGACATGGAATTTCGGGATCGTATAGCCCGGCGGGTATTTTATCTGATCATACCAACCCGGATATGGTCGCCCAGTTTTGACAACTTGGCCGGCTGCCTCATTTGCCTGGTGAACTTTTATTTGCTGAGCAATATAGTCATCCAGAGCAACTTTAGAAATGGTTTCCTCTTTGGCTGTTGAAAGAGCCGGCAGGGGATTCGATGTTTCTCCTCTGTCATCTTCAGTAATGATCGGAGGATCTTCGGCTGGAGGATCCGGCTGTATCATCATACCCACTATGTCTTGGAACAGAAGAGCTATTTGCTTTATATTGGCTGCTTGTTCCGCAGCCTCCTTGTCCTTCTTTTCGAGCATTCTCCGAAGGAATTCAGCATCAGTCTCGTGTTCGTGACGTTGCTCCGATGATGTCTCCGGGCTTTCCTTTGGTCCGGTGAGTGCAGCCATCGCAGTTAGCATCTCCTGAAGCTTCTGCTGCTATTGTTCCTGAGCTCTTATAATGGATCGGGTGAGTGGTCGGTGGCCCATAGAAGCACGGCTATCTTCTTTCCCATAAGCCATGTAAACAGTGTGCACCGTTATGCCCCCATACTTGGGACGTTTGGGCTCAGTGCCTTTGACATTTGTCGCAGGCATGGGGATCCTCTCCGTCCTTCTCCTCTTATCAGCGGTCGAAGTTGAGAAGGCCGTCGCGGTGGGCACCCAGATAGCTTTTTGGGGCTTGGTAGGATGGCTTTCTTCTTGTTGAACCTTCGTCCTTTTTTGTCGGCGAGGGTAATCTTGATCAACCACTGAGTTCCGGACCTGCCGCCAGACTTTGTAGATCTTGGAGGATAGCCACTGAGGGGACTGTTCTGGCTTTACTTCCGCAACATTCCCCATCGGAGGAGGAGATCTTTTCAGTACGGCGGTAGGAGAATTCCTACGCACCTTCTTCAGCGACTCAAAGCTGTTCCCGGTTGGAACAGCAGCATTAATTTCCGCCGTTGGGGCTGGTGTAGTTAACCCCGAGAGAGAGTTGCCTCCGGCCTTCCTTACCCGGCGCCAGTGGCGACGTCGGGTGTGTCGAGCTGATGGAGTTGGCTTGGTGATGGGGATGGCCTTGTCTTGCCCCTTGTTCAGGTGAGGGGCCGTTGCTGGCGTCAGCCTGTTGAAGACTGATGTCTTTTGAGTAGCAGGAGCGGGAGTTAGGATAGTCAGTCTTGTAAAGACCTACCCCTTGGCGGGAGAAGCCGCCTTGACAGTTCACGCCGCCCTCCCTGAACAAATACGACTTCAGGAGTAGGGTCGGTTACTCTCTTCGGAATAACCTTCTCTGGGATTACAAGCTTCATTGTGGGCCCACAAGAATCTTGGCCCAATCTGGAGAAGACCAAGGCGCCGATGCTGGACGACCCGTTGAAAGGGGCCGCAGCAGCTGTAAGCCGATCAAAGACCGACTTTTGGGAACTTCCGGCGTTGGCACAGGAACGGTGAAACTCGTTGGCGGGAGCATGGTCCTGAAAAATAACCCTGTGGTGGCTTGAGTGACCTGTTCCACAGGCATCGTGAACAGGGAAGCTGATTGGGGCCCGTAGGCCATTCCCCCAGTTGAGGTAGGACGCGGGTTGCAGTTGCATGTGGAACACTTTGAGCAGGTGAACGCCATTGATCGTTTGCTTTCTGAACCAAACGAAACGCCAAATCTTAATACCTCGAAACCCAAGGGCAACCATTAGCAAACTGCGATTGGTTCGCGAACACAACACATGAAGTGCATAGTGGAAAGAGGAAAAGGTCCCACCGGGCATACCAGAATCTGTTCCCCTCCGGAAGACGCGACGAAGACGCGATGGACGTCTTGGCCTGAATTTCGGGACAGATGCTAATTGGTGCTATCCATCCACCTCTTCGAAGATGCCAAGTTAATTTATGGGACCATGTATCGAAGGTTTAAACGGATGCAGCCGATGTAGCAGACTTCATCAGATTCCCTCTCATTTGAGGGGTTTTTGATTGTGGGGACGCTCTTCCCTGCAGGCGCAAGCCCCTGCAGTTAATTACGCTACCGCATCGCGGTAACAACTTTTTCCTTCTCCAATGGTCATTTCGTGTCGTGGGTGTTTGTGTTGTTTTTGGTTGCCCGTGGATTGTATACGGAGACTGATTTATGTTGTCGCCCGTAGAACGTGGACTAGTCCAAATCTGTATCTTTCTTAGATTTGGGTTCGGGGGTTTGGGTTTAAGGATACGTTAGTCTCATTTGAGACTAAGATCGACTTAAACGTTTGTTAAGGATACGTTAGTCTAATTTTTAGACTAAGATCAACTTAACGAGATCGTTTAGATCCGACAAGAGAGCAATTGGGCTCTATTATTTAGTTTAGTGACATTGCGGTCGATAATTGGTTTAAGGACATTACGGTCATCGCGGTCGAGGTTAAGGACATCATAGTCCGTGAGTTTAAGTCCTCACAGTCCGGTGTTAGTTTTAAGACATCACGGTCGAGGTTAAGGACATCATAGTCCATGAGTTTAAGGACCCCACAGTCCGGTGTTAGTTTTAAGACATCACGGTCGAGGTTAAGGACATCATAGTCCATGACTTTAAGGACCCCACAGTCCGGTGTTAGTTTTAAGACATCACGGTCGAGCTTAAGGACGCCATAGTCCATGAGTTTAAGGACCCCACAGTCCAGTGTTAGTTTTAAGACATCACGGTCGAGGTTAAGGACGTCATAGTCCATGAGTTTAAGGACCCCACAATCCATAGCAATGTGTGGTTGTCGGGACCCGTCACCTCTTTGACGACGTTGAAGGATTACAACGACAGATATCAGAGGAGTGAAGAGATGTACCCTCGAACCGGGTGTAAATTGATTGGAAGAGCAGATGTGCTCAGTTCAATTTAAATTGAGGACTTATGGACAGAATTGGGCTAAGTCCAGTTAAAGAACATTTTATTTTTGTTCTGCCTGTTAGGCCTTTGTTTGGGCTCTGCCTTTTTATTGATGCATAGCATTGGGCTCTGACATTAGATGTAATTAAATGCATAGCATTGGGTTCTGTAATTAAATGCATAGCATTTATCATGAGCAAAATAGTGGTCTGATAGTGCGCCACGTGGCTTGTCAGGCGCTTTGCGCCAATAAAAGAGCTCATTGCGCTAGCGCATGCGAAGGTGACACGTGTTACGCTCAGCGCTAAGCGCAAGTCTGTTAGCGCGCTGCGCTTTATGAATGCGCTGCACCAATTTATGGGTGTGCCAGTGACACGCGGCGCGCTCTGGCACAGTGCGCCAATCCAAGAGCACAGTGCACTATTTTTAGAAGCGCAAAGCGCAAACTGTTCTGTGGTTGACACGTGGCGCGTTTTGGCACTGTGCGCCAGTCCAATAAGCGCAAAGGCGCAATTCATTAGTGCAAGGCACCGTCCAATAGCGCAGAGCGCATTTTGATCAAATTAAGATCAAAGAACAAGTTTTTCTTGTTCTTCTTAAAAGAGGCTTTGCCTCAAGATTCAAGAACTAAGTTCTTGTTCTTATCAAAAGGCTCTGCCTTTATAGATCAAAGATCTGTTAATGAAGTAAAGTACTTCTTTTAATCCTCTTATAATTAGATCTTTTTGATCTTTTCTTTTCTTTTATTGAAGGCTTTGATCTTGTTCTTAGACCACTGATCTTTTTAGAAGAAGGTTCTTCTTTTTTAATGAAATGAGTTCATCTCTGTTTTCAAGAATATAATTCTTTATCTTTAAAGATGAAGAAAATGATCTTTTTAGAAGAAGGTTCTTCTTTTTTAATGAGATGAGGGTTCTTCTTTTTTCAAAGGCTTGCCTTTCTTTCTCTTTGAGTTTTTTCTCAAAGTTTGCAGAAGGTTCTCTCTCTCTTTTTCTTCGTCTCCCCGACTTGAAGTCTAGGCGCCTTTATATAGGGCCAATAGATTTGTTAAATCAGTTTAAGAGATCTTTCTCTGATTGATTTGGGGATATTTCCCCACTGTTGGATCCTTGATCCTAGGGCTTCTGTTTTACAGAAGGCAATCTTCTTGTTTTAAGATTGAAAAATCTTTCTATGCAGAATTTGTTCTGTTTTGGTAATTCATTATTTACCATTGGATCATTGATCCAGCGGTGCTTAAAGCACAATCTTGTTGTTTGGAAAGATTTTGAGAAATCTCTTCTTAACAGAACTTAATTAATGATTTATCATTATTAGATCCTCTGATCTATTGGTGGGAATTTTAATTCCAGCGTTGGCGCACCTATGTTAGACACGTGGCGCGCAGCGCAACTGCCCTAGCGCACCCATGCCTGACACGTGGCGCGCAGCGCACTGGATCTGAAGCGTTGCTTCAACAGAGGTGTCTTTTCACCTTCCTTTTTAAGTCAAACTTATATTCCCGAGAATCTTTCATTCCCCAACTTTGGAAATAGTTCCATTGTGCATAAAATTTTCTGTGCTTCGTCTTTATAACTCGAAGCGAAGCTTCTTCCTTTTCTTATCTCCAAAGAACTTTCTCAACTATGGCTTGTAACCGCCCCCATGCTCGTAGACAGCCATGAGAAATTCCCATTGAGGATATTGTTCCTCGGTTTGCTGCGCGCTTGGTGGATCCTTCTCTCACGGATGCCGAGTGTGATGCGGTGAAGTATAAACTTATGATCCATAAGGGGTCCCCTCTTCCAATGGGATCCATCTGGATCCGGATGATTCATCTTGCCGTGCATGATGACATCCCCCCTCACCCAGCGGAGATGACCCTGGCGATGCTCGATGCGGCTGAAGACAAGCTCGAGTGTTTCCATGAGGCGTGCCTGATTACTCAGGCTCTGAAAGACTGCTCGGTTCACTTGTTGGGACAAATAAAAGCCCGGCGGGCTATCATGTCTACTTTTGCGGATGAACACGGCTCCAATCGGTGGGGAGCCACTCCTCGTGAAAATCGCCGTTTTGATGTGCTGGAGGCGGCGGTGAGGGAGTTAGAAAACTTTGTTTATTGTTTTGTTCTCCCTTGTGTCACTGATCCCTTGTTTGGTGATCTTTTTTAAATGTAATAATAATAATAATAAAAAAGATGTTTTAATTTAGTATTTCATTATTTGTTAAATGTTCGCTTGTTTTTTAATTCTTTGTTATTTCACTGTAAGATGTTTATGCGCTGCATAATTTAATCTGCTATAATTATGTGCAAGTAATTCTTGTAAGGATGCAGCGCATCTGGCGCTTAGCATTTCTGGCGCCTAGCGCTCTCGTGCTTTGCACGTGGGCGTCGTTTCAGAGTCTTTGACTCTTATTGTAAGTACCTTTCATGAAGCGTTGCTTCGCTTTCCAATCTTGGAAACAGAGCTTTGCTCTAATTTGGGGTGCGCAGCGCAATTGTGCTAGCGCTAGTGCATTCGTGTTTTGACACGTGACGCGCAGCACAGAGCGCAGCGCAGCTGCGCTAGCGCACCAGTGTGGACACATGGCGCGCAGCACAGGGCGCAGCGCAGCTGCGCTAGCTCACCAATGTGGACACGTGGGGCGCAGCGCAGCTGCGCTAACCCACTAGTGTTGGACACGTGGCGCCCAGCGAAACTGCGCTAGCGCACCTGTGTTATACACGTGGCGCGCAGCGCAGAGCGCAGAATGTGAAACGTTGCTTCAATTGTTGACTCTTAACTTTCCATACAGAGCCTTGCTCTGATTGGGGGAAAGGAAGCGTCGCTTCTTTGGAATTTGAACAGAGTTTTGCTCTGATTGGGGGAAGCAGAAGCATCGCTTCATTTCCAATCTTGGAAGTTGAACAGAGCTTTGCTCTGATTGGGGAAACAAATGCCCCCCCACCGTTGCGCTTACGTGGCCTAAACGTGAGTGCGGCGGTGGTAGCATCTCAGCCGTTGGATCAACTCTTGGGGAGTTAAAACGGCTCTTAATGCCTATAAATAGGACCTTTGGTCCTCTTAGATGATTTTCATCTTCTTTCTTGAGAATTTTCTCTTATTCAGAGCATTGCTCTTCAGTTTTAAGAACTCTTCAAGAGTTAGAACTCTTTCTAAACATAGGTAAAATTAATTTAATTTTAGGAAATTAAGGTTTTTACCCATTAACAGAGCCTTGCTCTTAATAGATCTTTGATTTAAAGAAAACGCGTTTAGGGTTTCACTAGCAGAGTTTTGCTCCATAGATCTACAGAGATCTAAAGAGAACTAAAGAGAGCCCGATTAGGGTTCTATTGATAGAGCCCTACTCTCTAAAAAGGATTTTTCTTGTGATTTTTTTTTAGTTCATTAATGGAGTTTTGCTCCTTTCAAATCGTATAAAAGAACTCCTAAGATTTTTTTATGGATCTTAAAGATTAAAGATGGAATTTTATTTTTTGATGAATTATGTCATCTTCTCAGAGCAAAGCTCTCAATGTTCTCGGGGGAATTTCTTTAAATTCCCTTCATAATTGATTTTGAGAGGTGACATTCCTGTCTGCAGAGCATTGCTCTCGAGGAGTTTGACTCCCCGTGTCTGTTTCGCCTCATTACTAATCTCCTAATGATGTTTCTTTCAGGAACTATGGCTGTTCATTTATATAGTTTGAACGAGTTCATCACTTATGAAGATATCCGCGTACAGGGCCGTCACCAAAACCAAGAGTTTACAGATGCTCAGTGTGCGGAGATTATGGGTCTTCTGTATGCACGCGTTGGTTGGTTGCTTCCTCGCCGTTACGCTCTCTTGAAAGTCGTATTGGGAGCAATTTGGAGAGAGCTTCCGGGGTTTCACGAGGCCATGCCGCTTGATGCGCTGGATGATGCCGAAGACAAGGTGCATTCAGTGTACCTGTCGGGGCTGATCTCGAAGAAACGGCGAGATAGCCTCGTCGATATTGTGCATCAAATTTTTCAACAAACGAAGATAATCGCTTCTTATCAAAGGGTGGGGGATATTGCCGAAGATCTTGACACGCGCGAGCGCCAGAGGATGCGCACGAGAAGGGTCAGAAAGTCTAGAAAGACTCTAGACGGCCTTACTTTCGAATTCCTCAATCCATGCCCTGGATCCGAGGTTTTGCCATTGTAAACATTTTAATGGCGTTTTTGTTTACCGCTTTTATCAATGTAAGAATTTTCTGGAGTATGAATGGCAAGCTTTTTCCATTTCCATGTGTTTATCTTATACATTAAACCTTTTTGCTCATGCATGAATGGGTGCGCTCTGAATGCTTAACTGAATGCGAATCAAATGTTCTCCTAACTGTTGCTTTCTTCTTCTTGCTGTGTTGTTTGATATGTGACTTTATCGAGTACGGTCTGTAGATAGCATATAACTGTCAATCTTGTGCTCTTTGTAGAGTGGTGATGGCTTAGAAAACAGGGTTAGGATCTGTCACCTAAGGCTTTTCAACTTTATAAGCCGTGAGGGTCTCATAAAGAATTTTCTCCCTACGAGTCGTAAGGATCTCGTAGGTGTATTTTCTCCTTAGGAATCGTGAGGATTCCTAAGTGTGTTTTCTCTTGAAAGTTGTAAGGATCTCACAAGAGAATTTACTCCCTTACGAGTCGTGAGGACCCGTAAGTGATGGGTGAAGTTGTCCTTCACGGAGTCAGGGGTTGCCCTGGATGCTTCTCACGGGTTCACTGCCGTGTTTGGCGAGGGCCAGGCCTTGCTCTGGACATTTTCCAGGATACCGTAGTTTAAAGACATCGCGGTCAAGGTTAAGGACATCATAGTCCGTGGATTTAAGGACTCCACAGGCCGTTATTAGTTTTAAGACATCAAGGTCGAGGTTAAGGACATCATAGTCCATGGATTTAAGGACTCCACAGTCCAATGTTAGTTTTAAGACATCACGGTCGAGGCTAAGGACATCATAGTCCGTGAATTTAAGGACTCCACGATCCAATATTACGCGTGGTTGTCGGGACCCGTCGCCTCTTTGAAGACGTTGAGGAATTACAATGACAGATATCAAAGGAGTGACGAGATGTACCCTTGAACCAAGGTGAAAATTCATTTAAAATTATTGCGGTTGATCGTTAGTTTTAAGACATCACGGTCGAGGTTAAGAACATCATAGTCCGTGAGTTTAAGGACCTCACAGTCCGATGTTTGCTCTGGATGCTTCCCACGGGTTCACTGCCGTGTTTGGCGAGGACCAGGTTCCGCTCTGGATGCTTCACACGGGTTCACTGCCGTGCTCTGCGAGCACCAAGAGCCGCTCTGGACGTTTTCCACAGGGTCAGAAGTGACGTTATCCGCGTTCCACGTGACCAAGAATTTTGCTCTAGATGCTTCCCACGGGTTCACTGTCGTGTTCGGCGAAGACTAGGCTCCGCTCTGGATGCTTCACACGGGTTCACTGTCGTGCTCTGCGAGGACCAGGATCCGCTCTGGACGTTTTCCACGTGGTCAGAAGTGAAGTTATCCGCGTTCCACGTGACCAGGAATTTAGCTCTAGATGCTTCCCACGGGTTCAGTGCCGTGTTCGGCGAGGACTAGGCTCCTCTCTGGATGCTTCACACGGGTTCACTGCCATGCTCTGCGAGGACCAGGATCCGCTCTGGACGTTTTCCACGGGGTCAGAAGTGACGTTATCCGCGTTCCACGTGACCAGGAATTTTGCTCTAGATCTCAACGTGGTCACAGCATTTACATTATGATTTTGTTGTTCATATGCAACATGTGCGTTGTGTGTGTGACCGGGATTTGGCAATGGTTGAGATGGAAGCTTTCCCTTTTCTCGCTCGCTTAACGCAGCAGTTAGTTGTGCAATTTGGGCCTCGATTGATTTGATACTTTGATCATGTGAAGCATTGTTTTGCACCAAAAACTGAATGGAAGTCTCCAACCTTGCTGCGTATTGTATAGATTGTTTTAGAAACGCATCTAGACTTCTTTCTAGCAAGGTAACCTTATCGTCATTTGGTTGAACAAAATTGTTTGGAGGGTAAGAGTTATTGGGCACAAAATTGTTCATTTGGTTTGGGTAAGGTTGTGGTTGGAAAGGTTGTTGGTATTGAGTTTGTTGGGGTGCTTATTGTTGTGGAGGAGGAGGCCTTTGAAAGTTGTTATTGCCTTGGAATTGTTCATTTTGATTCCAAGCAAAATTTGGGTGGCTCCTCCATCCAGGATTATAAGTCGAAGAGTACGGATCATTTCTTTGTCTTTGCTGAAAGGCATCATTGACTTGATCTTGTCCTTGAACAGGTGGATTGTAAGGACACTCTTCGGTAAGATGGGACGGATTCGAACAACAAGCGCAAACAGTTCGTGGGGGTAAAACAGGGGCAGGAGAAGGCGATAAGATTTTGGTCTCAATTGCTTCTAGATTTTTCGTAAGTGCGGCCATTTCGGCCTTCATTGCAATCGACATATCTAATTGATGTATGCCTGCCCTAGACTGACCAGTTGAAGAAGATGAGATGGTCTTAGTGCTCTTCCACTGAAGTGTTTGTTCAGCAAGATCGTCGAGAAACTGCCAAGCTTCCTCGCTTGATTTTGTTAGAAAGTGACATTGACAAATGGTTTCCAACAACTGCTTAGTTGCTGGGTTCAATCCTTCGTATAAAGTTTGGCAAAGTTGCCAATTCTCGATACCGTGGTGAGGGCATTGAACAAGTAGGTCTTTAAATCTTTCAAAACACTTCCAAAAGGGTTCGGAAGGAAGCTGGGAAAATTGAATAATCTCATTGCGAATTCTCGCGGTCTTGTGATGTGGATAAAACTTTTTAAGAAAAGCTTTAACAAACTCTTCCCAATTTTAATTGAGTGTGATGTTGTGCTGTATAACCATTTCTCGGCTAAGTCACATAAGGTGAAAGGAATGACCCTTAGCCTTTTAGCATCATCTGAAAGTTGTGTTGTCTTCATCATTGAGCAAACGTTTTGGAATTTGTTTATAAAGATATAGGCATCTTCGGATTCCAGTCCGTGAAATTTTGGCAACATGTTGATGAAGTGGGGTTTGATCTCAAAGTTATCCCCATTTGCCGGTGGGAGTGAAAGAAAAGTAGGTAAGGCGGTGCAGATCGGGTAGAAAAGATCCTGGAGTGTGATTCATTAGGACGCTTCAACAGGCGGGTGTTGTGGGTTATTCGCACCTAACGGAGGTGGAATCAGTCCCGTGGGTAAGGTGTTGTTAGGATTATATCCCGACATCCCTTCGGAGGAAGAATTTGAAGGTGAAGGTAAGGAAGTGGAAGGAATTTCGACTTCGGAGTCGAAACCTTCGTCAGTCGGTACCAACGAGACACGGACTAATCGGGCACTAGTGTCCCTAGTCCAACCGTACATACACTAAAGAGATAGTGTAGTCAAAAAGGTGAAAAACATAATATGGGGGTAAGAAAACGTCAATGGAAAGAAAGTGGGTGTAATTGGGGTGCACGGATTTCTTAGCGACAAGTTGCAAGTTTTTGTAAAAAAAAATTCTTTTATTATTTTGTGTATTTTTTATGTGGTGCTTTTGCAAAAAAAAAATTCGATAAAAGGCTTAGACACACGTTCAATTAACCACAAATGCACAATCAGGCCTAGATCTAGGTCACCTAGGTCAGTTAGACAGCTCCTAACTGTTCCAAAGGGCAAGAAGTAGGACCTCAAACCGCCTCTTCACTGCCAGTTGTGGTCAGGTAAGCACAAGTAGAGAAAGGAGGGATCCGCTCACGAATCACCGTGAGACGGGCCTTTTAAAATTACTTTTCACTACCTGTCTAGCCTAGGCACTACAAAGTCAGGTTAGGATCAACGGTCGATGCCTACAACTATTCCTTTGTCCTATTGAGCGCGAAGTCCTTAGGGCTGAGTCTAATCTTTTTTAATTAATTGATGGACAATGCAATATGCCTTATGTGATTTTTGGGGTCCTGGGAAGGGTGATGAAATCCCCACCCAATCTGGATTGGTTTCAAGCCCCTTAAAGTCTAATTAAAAATATGCAAAGCAGTAACAATCACTTGCAAATTTTATTTTTTTTTAAAGCGCGGCGCAAAGAATCCTGCACAATATCAATTATTGGAAGGGCGGAGATTTTTAGCGCAAAGAATCCTGCAGGCAAATTTACAGAGGAGATACAGGGGTTCAGAGGAAAAAACAGAGGAGATTTACAGAGATTTTTCCTCCTGCCGACGTCAGCACTAAGCGGCGGATCCGCGGCAGAAGATGTGTTGGCGCGGCGGAAACGCGGTGGGTTGAGTAGTTCAAGTCCCGAGATTTTTTCTACTTTTCTATTGTTGTAATCCTCTGTTGTTCAGATCTTCAGTTTTCTGTTTCGCTCTCTGGATTTTTCCAGATCCGAACTCGTTCGTCGATCCTGCAAAATTCACACGAAAACCCTTCAAACAATAAAAAGATGATAATTTTTTTTATAATTTTTATAATTTTTCAATTTTTATGAGTTTTATGATTTTATATTAACCCGAAATTGCAAAAAGAAAATACTACGCCATCTCCGGCAACGGCGCCATTTGATTGATGTTTCCTTTTGCGTATGCGCTTTTAAAAGATGAATCAAAGAATATTGTTAACCGCAATCAAGAACGGCGTCGCTTGGTAGTTAGCCGGTGAGTACGGGTCGTTCTACAGGGATGTTGTGTATTTCCTAATTTGGTCTAACGAGTTAATTCCAAACGGTGTGAATGGATTATCACTAAAAACTAAACTGATTTAAACTAGGATTAGAATCTTGCTAGGGTTAGGTTTAGGTTAAATTTGGAAATTGAAGATTTCCTCACCGCTTTCAATGCCCTAATTTAGATCTCTTTAGGTGTTATGGTAATAATTAATAAAGGGGATTAGTACCATCGGGAAGAAACGATATTTCTTCCTCTAGATTCTTGACCTTCCTTTCTTAATTATTACCCTAACCTCCATGGAAAACATACGCAACCGGTCGTTTATACTACGATATCACCGCTATCTCGTGGGATAGGGTGCCGTAGGGAACGATGTGTTTATGTATGCATGGAGTCCTATTAATTATGTGTGATGGGCAAGAAAGGGGTGAGAGATTTTCATCTCTCAAGCCTTCCCTATTCCCAACCCTAACAAGTGAGGAATTACTCACTCATTAGGGAATTGATAAACATTTCTACCTATCTAACTAGGGCAAATAATAAAATTATACTAAGGCAGAATAAAAATTAATTAGGGCAATAAAATAAATTTACTTTCTTTATTGACGGCTCTCTCCAAACATTTACACAGGAATTAAAATTCTGAATAGATGAAATAAAAAGAGGCATGCCTCAATAGAGGTTTTAGGATTTCTATTTATAGAACATAGAAACCTAGGGTTACAATCGATTCAGATCTGCTTTTAAAATTTTACCCTAAAGAAAAACCTAAGTAATGCACCGACGCACCGGCACGCGCAACACGTGCCGGCACGTGGGACATACGGCCGCGGATCCGCGGCCAAAAGCCAGGTTTGGCCGCGGTTCCACGGCCAAGTGGAGAGCTTGTGGGCTGCTTTTTGCTGTGCTGCTTCTGGTTGTATTTTTCTTCCTGTTTCTTCAGTTGGTTCTTCAGAATGTCTTCTAGTTCTCTTCCAGATCTCCACAGTGAATAGTTGTAGTGGACTTTTACTGTTGCTTCGTGTCGAAGTCTTGAACCTTGCGCTGCCTTTGTACTTTGTGAACTGATCTTCGTTTATTCTCCAACTGTAGGCTTGTTCAAGATTCTTCCATTTGTTGGTCGTAATCTCACTTTTGTATCGTCTTTTGTCTTTTTCACTGTTTTTGTTCCGAGAACCTGTAATCTGCAACTATGTGGCAGACATGGGTCAAAAGCACCTGTTTATTTGTAAAATGACTAAGAATGGGGAATACAATAATGCAAAATTATGATATGAACAAATGCCAAAGACCCCGAGCACGTGCATCTCCATCCATGAAGTGAAGTAATGCATCGGGAAGTTGACAGCATGCACCTCCGGTTCAATGGTATCCGCCGCCACGCTAAGGCCATGGTATAAATGGGCTAACCCGGCGATCCCGATGGCCACTTGTATTCTAGCCACCATGCAATGCGCGGGGTAGAAGATGGAAGGCCTCATGTAACGAGGATGCATAGGGAGCGCGAACCAGCACAACCATAGCCCAAGAAACCCCAAGAAAAGATCTTTTTAGATCTATGGGTTCATGAGAGCAAGGCTCTATTAATGAAACCCTAAAAGGGTTTTCTTTATATCAAAGATCTATGAAGAGCAAGGCTCTGTTAATGGGTAAAAACCCTAATTTATTAAAAAAAATTAATTTTACCTAAGTTTGGAAAGAGTTCTGACTCTTGAAAGTTCTTAAACAGAAGAGCAAGGCTCTGAGTGAAAATTCTCAAGAAGAAGATGGAAATCATCTAAAAGACCAAAGGTCCTATTTATAGGCACTGAACCGCCTCTTCAACTTCTGAGTTGATCCAAGAGCTCAGATGTTGCCACCGCTGCACTCACGTGTGCGCCACGTGAGCGCAACGGTGGGGGGGCATTTATTTCCCCCAATCAGAGCAAAGCTCTGTTTCAAAAATTTAAATTGAAGCAACGCTTCAGATTCAGCGCTCTGCGCGCTGAGCGCCACGTGTCAAACACAGACGCACTAGCGCTAGGTGCGCTGCGCCCTAGGCAGTGCACCCCAATCAGAGCAAAGCTCTGTTTTAAAATTCAAAATTTAAAAGTTGAAGCAACGCTTCAGATCCAGCGCTTTGCACTGCGCGCCACGTGTCAAACATGGGTGCGCTAGCGCAGTTGCGCTGCGCTCTGCGCTGTGTGCCACATGTCAAACACGGGTGCGCTAGCGCAGTTGCGCTGCGCTCTGCGCCACGTGTCGAACGTAGGTGCGCTAGCGCTGGAATTAAAAAATCCCTCACCGTTAGATCAAAAGATCTACCAATAATAAATTATTAATTAATTAGAACTAAAATTCTGTTATGGAAAGATCCTTCCAATCTTATTAAAACAAGAAGATTATCTTCTGTGAAACAGAAGCCTTAGGATCAAAGATCCAACGGTGGGAAATAATCCCAAATCAATCAGAGAAAGATCTCTTAAAACTGATTCAACAAATCAATTGGCCCTATATAAAGTCCCCAAGACTTCAAGAGAGATATAGAGAAAACCCTCTGCAAACTTTGAGAAAACTCAAAGAGAAAGAAAGGCAAGCCTTTAGAAAAAGTAGATCATTTCTTCATCTTCAAGGTAAAGAACTAGTTCTTGACCACAGAGATGAAATCATCTCGTAAAAAGAAGAACTATCTTCTAAAAAGATCATAGATCTACAAAAGACCAAGGTCTTTGATAAAAAGAAAAAAGATCAAAAGATCTAATTATAAAAAACTAAGAGAAGTATTTTACTTCATTCACAGATCTTTTATCTATAAAGGCAGAGCCCTTTTATAAAACAAAAACTTTTGTTCTTGAATCTTGAGGCAAAGCCTCCTTTAAGAAGAACATAAATTTATTCTTTGATCTTGAGAGTGCCTTGCACTCATGAATTGCGCTCTTGCACTCATTGGACCGGCGCTCAGCGTCAAAACCTGCCACGTGTCAACCAAAGACACAATCTGCGTTTTGCGCTTCTGAAACAGCGCACTGCGCTCATGGGCTGGCGCTCAGCGCCAAGCGCGCCACGTGTCACTCACTGGCGCGCCAACAGACTAGCGCAAAGCGCTCATAAATTAAAAGCGCAATGCGCTAACGAACTAGCGCTTAGCGGTAAACGGGACACGTGTCCTCTTCGTGTGCGCTACCTGATAAAAGCGCAATGCGCTCTTTAACTGGCGCAAAGTGCCTGGCGCACCATGTGGCACATTGTCAGAACACAATTTGTTCTGATGAAGACAAAAGATGTCAGAACCCAATACTTAGCATTATTAAAAGGGCCGAGCCCAAATAAAGGCTTAATAGCCAGAACAAAAAAAAATGTTAAACATTTTAATTGGACTTAGCCCAATTCTGGCCATAAGTCCTCAAATTATCTTGAACTGAGCACATCTGCTCTTTCAACCAACTCATCCTGGTTCAAGGGTACATCTCTTCACTCCTTTGATATTTGTCGTTGTAATTCCTCAACGTCTTCAAAGAGGTGACGGGTCCCGACAACCACACATTTCACAGACTATGACGTCTTTAAACTGGACTGTGGGGTCCTTAAACTCATGGACTATGATGTCCCTAATCTCGACCGTGATGTCTTTAAACTAAAGCTGGACTGTGGGGTCCTTAAACTCATGGACTATGATGTCCTTAACCTTGACCGTGATATCTTTAAACTAACATCGGATTGTGAGGTCCTTAAACTCACGGACTATGATGTCCTTAATCTCGACCGCGATGTCTTTAAACTAACAATGGACCTAGATGTCTTTAAATTAACATTGGACCACTATGTCTTTAAACTGGTAATCGACCGCAATGTCCCTAAACTAAACAACAGAGCCCAAATGCTCTCTTGTTGGATCTAAACGATCCCGTTAAGTTGATCTTAGTCTGAAATTACACTAACGTATTCCTAACAAACGTTTAAGTTGATCTTAGTCTCAAATGAGACTAACATATCCTTAAACCCAAACCCCCAAACCCAAATCTAAGAAAATACGGATTTGGACTAATCCACGCCCTACGGACGACAACATAAATTAGTCTCCGTATACAATCCACGGGCAACCAAAAAACAAAACAAACACACACGACACGAAGTCACTATATGGAGAAGGAGAAAGTAGTTACCGCTATGCGGTAGCGTAATTAACTGCAGGGGCTTGCGCCTGCAGGGAAGAGCGTCCCCACAATCAAAAACCCCTCAACGAGGGGGAATCTGACGAAGTCTGCTACATCGGCCGCATCCGTTTAAACCTTTAATATATGGTGTCATGAATCAACTTGGCATCTTCGGAGAGGTGGACGGATAGCACCAATTAGCATCTTCTCTCGGAATTCAGACCCGGACGTCCCAACGTCCCGGTCGCGTCTTTCGGCGGAGAACAACAACTTTTTCACGACCAATCACCTATCTTCTCCTCTACCGAGACCGTATCCCATTTTCGCCCACACATGGTCTCGTGTATTCTTTAGTTCTTTCCTATACGCGTTCTTTCTCCAACCGTTGCATTATCACGATAAATTTTTTGAATTGTTGGTATTAACTTTTGGCCTGTGTAAGGCCTTGTATAGATTGAAACTGTTCTCTCCCCCCTAATTTTGAACTTCACCGCTTAAACAGTGGAAACACTGTTTCACTTAAATTTGGGAGGCTTTTTTATGTGTATATATTTTGCTTGCTTTTTCTTTTATAAAAAAACAAAAAAAAAAACAAGAGAGCACCGACAGATTTAGACCCCTCAACAATTTTGACCCTCTTAGTGTAGCACGACAGTGAGGCACTGTCAAGTTTAAGTTTGGGAGTGTGCTCGATAAGTCTTCTATCTTTTCATTCATGTGTATATTTTGCATTTGTATATTTATTTTAAAAACCCATAAAAATTGGAAAAAAATTCCGAAAAATATAAAAACTTTGTCGTCAAGTTAGTTAGTAGGGTAACTTAGATTTTTATTCCGAAAAATTTAGCTTGATAGGTTAGAAATAATTAAATCCTAGGCTTAGGAATTGAAAACCCTAAAAATAACCCTCATTGAGTTTAACCATAGTAAATATACGTCCTTGCAATTTTTTTTAGAAGTAAATAATCTTGAGTTCAGTTCTTAAGTTAAATCAAGATGAAAGGAAAGTATTGAAAGTTTTTTTGAAGAATAAGTCTGAAAAATAGTTCTTATTCTTGAGTCCAAATTCAAAAAGTATATATCCTATAAATCGCACTTACACGCATCTTGAAACTTGGGATAGTAGAGAATACCTAGAAATACTCTTGCCTAAAACCCTAATATGAAAGAAAAAATGATATTTAAAGCTAACCACCAAAAGAGCATCATTGAAAAATATATCCGGTCTTGAAAAGAAAAAGAAAAAAATATATTACAAGACCTGGAAACTGCTATTTACGCTTTAATAAGCTCACACGTTCAGTAATCAGATGATTAGTGCCTCAGGAAACAGTAATAGTCGCATGAAAGGTGTGTGAGCAAATTCGTCCATCATTAATGAAAAGAAGTAGTATTAGGTATTAGGGCAAGGCAACTATAGCTTAAATTGAATTCTTGAGTATAGGGGTGAAAATTTACACACACGTAGAGGTGTACGATCGATATTTGGAGGAAAAATAGGAATAAAAAATAAGTATTATGTTTTCCGTAAAGATAATAAAAATTCCAGATTGGAGACTGCGCTTTAAAAGGAAAACTCAAGCGAAACTGAGATCTTTCTAAACTGTCAAAACGTATAGGATCTTAGGTTGAATAAATAGGAGGTGTGAAAAACAAGGGATGGATATTTCTAATTTAGGATAATAGAATTTCTAACTTAGATATTAAACCATAGGATTAGAATCAAAGTCAACTTATGAAACTAGCTTAATGGGATTTTGTGGATAGTATCCGCTAAAATCCCTTACGAGACAACACTCCTCCTACTAGGGACACATAGAGGTTTAGCGGCTTGTTGCACACGTTAACTATCGTGATACCTACGAAAGTGAGCTTAGGACTTTTTGAAAATAAATGGTGTTTCTCAGGACGAGCAAAAGATAAATTTGGAGGTATTTGTTCACACCGGAATATTACATTTTATACCACTCATTCTTATGCTCATTTATATATAGGTAGGTACTTTTGATCCGTATTTGCTACATGATTACAAGTTATAGGTTCTCAGTTCATAATAACGCAAATCACGTAAAATCTCCACAGTTATGACAAAGTTCAGAACAACTGCCAAAAACAGATAAAATCCGAGTTCCGGTCATCCACACCCGTCAAGTGTTGTCTAACTGTTCAAGAGACAATACGAATACAGCGGTCATTCGTATCTCAAACAAGCACAGAGCATGAGAGATGCAGCACAAGAAACAAGGTGCGTGGCGCTCGAGGGAGATAAAGGCCAAAAGGAAAAAAGAGTAGCCATTTTGGACTGTCAGAAATCTGAAGATATTTTGGAATTATTTTGCAAATTTAAACCTGCCAAATAGAAGAAAAAAACAGCACAAGAAAGCACAAAAAATACGATGCACTAATTCTACCAAACGACCACGGAACCGCGGCTAATGTAGGGTATAGGCGGTGGAACCGCGGCCGTAACATGTCATCTTGCGACCATTTTTAAAGGGTGATTTTGTAAGTTTATATGGGCTGAAAATATGACCTAGGGTTTCACTCCCCTGCTTATATATACTCCAGATTTGAACCAACCATGGATGCTTTTTTTTCTTAGATTTAGTGTAGTTTAGTGTATTGTTCTTCTTCCTCTTCATCTATTCTCCATGAAAATTGTAATGAGAACTTTTTGAGTGGAAAATTAATGAAGATGAGAGTTTTTTTTATCTTGTATTTTTAATTTCTTGTATTGTAATTTTAATTCCTAGTGTAACTTTTATTATTTGTTGGTTAAAGTAGTTGTTGGTTTTCTTTTATTGTTTCTTTTTTCTTTTCTTCTAATCCGTATTTTCAAGCCATGATACTCAATGGAGTCCCTTGCTCAGGTGAGAGCCCAAATAGTTAGCTTGTTATCTTTGTAAAACCGTATTTTTCCATTCTTTCTTCTCTTATTTCTTGTTGTATTTTTCTTTTAATGTGTGAATAATTTACACACTTGTTGGGGCTAAAGAAGGTTAGTATGAGGGATGGAAAAATCCCTTGTGCTTCTCTTCTCCAAACAACTTAAAGTGAATATAGACCAAACAAACATAATCCTTTCACTTAGGCGCGCTATAAGTAACATATAGCCGCGACTTAAGTCGAGAATTCCTTCAGGCGCACTACAACGTGACATACAGTTGTGACCTAATTGGAGACTTGGTTGTGTATGTTTGGCCTAGGGTTGGAAATAAGAGCATATAACGGGCGGACAAGGAACACTAGGAATGGATTTAGCGTTGGAAACTTGCTTAAACTCGCAAATCTAATTCCTATGTCCTCCTAATCCCCGCTACTTCCGATTATTCCAATATCATTTCAACAATGGTAAAAGACAAGCACAAGACTAATCCTGACTCTACTAACCAACCCTAATCCTAATAAGTTCTTTTGAACATAAAATACAAACACTTATGATAGAATTGAACAAATATATAAATTTTCACTTAACTCGTCTAAAACAAGAACGCAAATACAAACCATCTCTCAGTGGACGAGTCATACTCAACCGGCTACCTACCAAGCGACACCGATTTGATTGCAGTAAGTAGAACAAATATAACTTAAAGAATGCATAGCAAAAATCTAACAATCAGGATCTTACGGGCTTTATCATTATGTATTAGCGACACGTAATAACAAGTAAAACGTATACACATGAATGATAAAGACAAACCAAATAGCATAATATCATCTTGAGCAAGACTGTTCTGCCTGTATAGGTCCTCCTTCAATTACCATAATTGTCTTCCTATAATTACAATAATTGCCTTGAGTACACTATATCCAAAAGCAATATGGCTAAGGGTTCCAGCGGATACGACCGATGCAGCGTGACTTCTCATATTCATCTTTCGAAAAGGGATTTTTTTTTATTGTGGAGACTAAATTTCCTATAGCCACAAGCCTCTGTAGTTAATTATCCCTCCATATTAAACGGAGAGAACTTTCTACAAGTGGTTTATTTCTAAGTGCATTAAACTCAAAAGCAACAAGAATAGCAATGGCATGCATACATATATATAGACAATATATATACATATACATATATATATATATATATAGAGAGAGACACACACACACACACACACACACACACACACATATATATATATTCAACAATAAAAATATATAGAGACAGCAATTAGAATATGTATTCCCCAATTTTCATATACAACATTATACATCTCAATTTACATCTGTCTCTTCCGCTGGGAAAACATGTACTCAAACTGATGTTCACGTCCGTGGATTGTATACGGTTTTATAGAATGTATTATCTAGACCATAGGGCGGCCATTGGGGAACTTGTAGTATTTTCTTCTACGGAGAAGCCCGCAGATGATACATGCCAGGTGGGACGAATGGTATATTTGTCAAATTCTATGTCACAACAGTAGCCAGTGGATTGTGTATGACAAGTTATCTTACCTGTCATAAGGCAATTTTGGAACTTGGGCATGGGTATTAGTTTAAAGTTGTATCGGACATGGGTATTAGTTTAAAGTCATCTCGGACATGGGTATTAATGTCACGAATGAGCAATATTTGGCACTTACGGTGGGACATTGACTTCTATGTCACGATAGAAACTCGTGGATTGTATATGAAAAGTTGTTTTACTTGCCATAAGACAAGTATATTGTTTTCGGATCAAATCAAACATTATTCGAAATGACAGATGTTCTCAAGACGACGATCATTGATCAGCACGTATGATGAGACTTAGTGAGAATGTCAAAGTGGTAAACTCCCGTAGGCATAACACGCCTCAGGTATTCGACTTCAATGTCACAATGGTTGCCCATGGATGGTATACGACACGCTTTGTGCTTTTGTGCTGCAGGGCGGGTTTATATGAGCGGGCTAGTTTGATATGTTTGTTGACTTCTGTAACACGACATACGCCCGTGGATCGTATATGACAAGTTATTTTACTTATCATAGGGCGAAAAGGGTTTATATTTGTTGGGTTTGTTGACTTCTGTGTCATGATAGATGCGCATGGATAGTATACGATAGCCAGATTTATTCTAGACGTAGGACAAAATTCTAGTTTAGGGATGTAGTGGTCCATCAGATCAAGTTTAGGAACTTGGGGGTCCATAGATATAGGGTGTTATTGTTGTTGACTTCTGTGTCATGATAGACGCCCATGGATCGTATATAGAAGTTGATTTTAGCCTAGCCATAGAGCCCGGGAGGGTTTAATATAGTTGGCTTTTATGCCACGATGGTTTCCCGTGGATTGTATAAGGTAGACTGCTATGATGCAATCCCCCATAGAGCATTTGGAGTAGGGTGTAGCTGACTTCAATGTCACGAATTGTAGCCCGTGGATAGTATACGAAAGACTAATATAACATAGCCCGCCGTAAGGCAGTTTTGGGTTTATAAAGGGTGTGTTTATTAAGTTCTTTGTCACGATGGATTCCCGTGGATTGTATATGCCAGGCTATTTTACTTGCCATTGGGAAATATATAGTCAAAATGGAAGGTGTTTGCTAGGAGCGGGGACCTCTGGGGGTCTCCGCCATTGGTTTTGGTAGGGGCAAGGACTTCTGGGGGTCTCCGCCGATTTTAGTTGGGAGCAGAGACTTCTGGGAGTCTCCGTCATTGGTTTCATGGGGTGCAGGGGCCTCTGGAGGGTCTCCGCCATAGTTTCATGGGATGCGAGGCCATGTGGAGGGTCTCCGCCATTGGTTTGATAAAGGAGCGATGGCATCTAGGGGTCTCCTCTATTGATTTTATAGGGTGCGGGGACCTTCTGGGGGTGCCCGCCATTGGTTTTGGTAGAATGCGGAGATCTCTTTGGAGGGTACGCCATGGTTTTCACCACTGATTATTTTTATCAATAGGCTGCTCAAGTTCTCTAAATATATGTCATATGAGGCATGCCAAATATATATATATGTGTACATTTGGTGCATTTTTCCATGTATATACCTGTGGAGTCCATTATGGGACAATCACACGGGGGATAACTCAAATGACCATCCACATACATGAGGATTACTCCGTAAAGCATCTGAAAGAGGATAACTTTTGCAAATATCCTATAATTTTAATCATCAAGAGATCAGTGGGGTCTTCAAGTCCTCGAATTGTTCAAAACAAGGCTATATAACTCATATTTTGGGATAACTCTTTTGAGCATCTCTTCGATCCCAAGTTTTTGATATAGGGAATTTGTAAAGAAGAGGAGTTCCATTGCTCCATACTTACATGAGTTAAGCCTTCTTTCCTCCTCTTGAAAACTTGATTTTTCGAGTGTTCTTGTGCTTTTTAATGATTAACAATGATTCTTTTTTATTAACCCTTACCTAAATGTATATGGAGGGTATTCATAAACTTTAGGACGGTTACAAATATAACCATGAACGCGGGCCACGAAATGGTGATGTGGGGGCGCAATTACAGCTAATTCCCCACGTTTAGCGAGGACCTCCCCAATGTCAAGGACATCCTTGTGTCGGGGACCTTCATGTCGAGGACCTCTGAGTATGGCGGAGACGTTGTGTCGGGGACTCCTCTGAGTATGGCGGGGATCCTCCTTTTGGCATGTCGGGAGCCTCCTTTTTACGTAGCGGGAGCCTCCTTTCGGCATGACAGAAGTCTCTTTTTAGCATGGCGGGGACCCTCCTTTTGGCATGGCGGGAGCTTCTTTTTAGCATGGCGGGGACCCCCTTTGGGTATCTTCCTGGGCTTCTGAACTCTATTTGATGGCTCAAGTTGCTTCTTCAAGGGGGTGTACTCTTTCTGAGACTGCATGTTTAGGAAGCGGACACAAGCATCTTCACCTGTCACATCCCGCTTTCTAGTAGATGGAAACGGTGACGTGGCAGGCCGCAACGTATTTACTATGAAATAAATACGTTAAGCGTAATTAACCAATATGTGAATGTACAAGAATGACAAGAGTATTAAAATAAAACAACAACTTTATTTACATTCATATTTACATACAACTGTTTTTGAAATAAAAAATACAATGAGTAAAACAGTGCCTAAATAATGGCATACAGGAAAGTAAGTGCAACGGAACTAGAAGTCACGCTGTGCGGTAAGATGGTCCAAGTCCTCCTGGATCGACTCGATCTCCTCAGAGTCTGGTCCTCCTGACGAACATTCCAAAGAAAGAAATAGAAAGCAATGTCGTCAGCGAACTAACGCTCAGTAAGTCCCAAAAGAAGAAAGAGAATATAACAAGTAAAGTGAAATGAAAAGGTAAGTTGTGTATGATTAATTACCGGTATATGATAGTTATTTTAACGTGGTTGTTTATAGCTTGATAAAAAAGGTATTCATGTATACGAGAGGAGTCCATCTTACCCCGTAGACTATAGTAACATGTAGTACAAGGCCCCATCATAACCCAAGGGACAACGGCATATGAATTCATGTAGGTGTCTTTAAAGTGACCTCCCGTGCCACGATATACATTCCGTACCAATCTACCCCTTTATCCCCGCGTAATGTATTGTATACATTAGGTTCACAAGTCTTGGCCGAATCCATGGATACAAAATGTTGAAGTATTCATGTTCAGGATGTATAGTAGTCAAGTCAAGTTATAACCATGGTTCGGTTAAGTCAAGTCAAGTATACATGTTTGATATTGATGTTTGGATTCGAGTATTCATATTCATGATCAAGTATTCATGTTTGATTTTGGATTCAGGTTTGAATTAGACTCAGACTGAGTCAGACACTTGTACTAATTTAACTCTAGAATTCTTAGGTTCGGGAGTCATCGGCAACTGCTGCACATGAACGGCAGGATTTGTGTCTTTTTCCAAGACAATTGACATCGATAACTCCTGTTAACTTTTCTAACCTGGATAGGCAAGCACTCATTTTCTCCGGCTCCCTAGGGCTCAAGAGAATTGATCCCGCTTAAACCTATATTTACTAAAGTCCTTAAATATTGTTATTTTGTATATCTCGAGAGGTTTTTATGAAAAATATTTTTTATATAGTTAAAAATAAATCTCGAGGGTGATTAGTATTACTTAGGATTTTCATGAGCATGGATTTTTAAGTATTGGGGCATTTTAGTTATAAACACTCAGCATTTGAAAATTCATGGTATTTTATTGAAAAACTTGTCTTTTAGGTATCGTGATGGTATTTTATTGACATTTTTTAATCTTTCATTTTTAGAAAAATATCATTTCATTATATTTTGAAAATATGGATTTATAATTTTATATAATTTTTTTTAAAAATAATTTTATTTTATTTAGAAAATTCGTATTTCTTAAAAACGTATTTAAATCCTTTCAAGATCGAATGCTCCGTGAGAAAGTCTGCATCTCACTCTAATAGCCCAAGAATGTGCGATAATCTGCACCATCTGTTAGCGGGTGCCCTGAAGAAGGTTGTAGATGTATAATCGCAAAGGAAATGAAAAACCGTTTTAAAAGAAATCCAGTTTTAGAATTATGTGGTATTTTATTGTAATGCTATTCTTCGAACCAAAAATACATACGAATAGGTATCGTGCTATAAAACCAAGTGTGCGTGTGGGGTAGGTCGTTACCCCATGAAGTTTTCCTAAAGGTATTGTTAAGCAATTTTGTCGAAAAGATGTGATAACAAAGTTCAATGTATTTTAATGTAAAAGTTCAAATATGGCTGTTTTACATGAGATTCTTGATTTAAACTTGATTCTAAACATTGGTATTAAGATTATAAGTGAAGTGGTAAAATTGGTTTGACCAAATGATAAAAGAAGATAGAGTTATAGGTTTTAGAAACGATGATATCGATAATAACTCCATTTTTACCGATTTTGATTAAAAATGAAATTCAATGAAGAGAAAAGAAGTTTGGAAGGGACTTACGGTTTAGAAACTTCAAAGAAATGTTAAAGAAGAGAGGATGATCTTCGTGGCATTGCGGGAGCTCCGGAATTGGTTTCGATACTCGTCAGAACCAACTTGCTCGCTAACTCCACTTTACTTCATTTGCACTAGGAAATTTTAAAGAGTTTTGGCTAGAATTTTCAAAATGGTGCTGAGCCAAAGTGTGAAGTGGTATTTATAGTAGAGAATTAGGGTTTGAGAATTAAAAATATGGATTAAAAGCATTAAAATTGTGTTAATTGGTGAATTGAAAGGTCTCTATTTGATTGCAGGGAAATCAAACAGTGCAGAAGAGGGGCTACGTCACAGCAGTGCAAACGTTTTACCAGTGAGCTACAAGTTGTTGTTTGCTTATATTTAACAAAAGTAACTTATAACTCAAACTCAGCCTGTAATACTCTTTATATATTAACAGTAAAATTTTCTATACAAAGGTTTCAGAGTCGTTACATCACCCAAAGCGAAACTAGTCTCATCGAGATTGGGCCCACTCAGTAAGTTAGTTAAAGTATATCTGCTTAATATTGTTATAGAGGTCAACAACTATTTACTACCCCAAAACTATAAAAGATTTCTAAAAGATCTCCAACTTGCTAAAAAGTTTTTCTTTCTTTCATTCCGTTAGATATCTAACGTAGGGATGTCGAGGCTAAGGTTTAAGCCCCAAATTCTTCTCCTACATAGAAAATCCCCATTTTTGGCCCCAGATCAAAATTAGGGTATGGGATTTGCTCTATCAAAACTCAATTCACCATGGAAACAGAATTTCCTTTCCCAATCTTCTCTTCTCATGCACTGGTGGAATGCGAAAATGGTCAAATTCGCAATATAAGAATAAATGGAAAACCTAAATCGAAGGGAATGACGTCGAGAGTAATTGGGGAGAGAGTTTTGAAATTGAAAAAATATCAATTCTCGAATGAAGCGAGGGTAATTGAGGAGGTATTAAAAAATTCCTAAAGACGACGTTATCTTTGGATGGAAATCTTAGAAGGGAAATAAAAGATAACAACTTAAAGGCTTTGAGAGTAAATAGTAATTATCAAGTACTAGCAAGTGTCATCGTGCCATGCACGGGCACCAAAAATTAAGCTTGAATTAAAGAAATATGTTGCAGAAATTACCAACATTTCAACCAAAATCTATCATCTTCTAAATCTTTGAAGCTCGACCCAAAACCATTTCAATAATCCACAAAAATTTCTTCATTTTCTTTGAAAATAAGATTCTAAAGGTTGTTTTGAATGTACGCCTTATCTATTTTCTACATGTATTCAATGAATATTAAATCACATTTCAAAATTTCCAGGTCGGTCGAATTGTCGAAGATGGAAATGTCAATTCCTTTTATACCAAGAAAAGGATAAAAAAAAATCAAACATCATTACTTTTTAAAATCTATTTTCAGACAACTTTACTTTAATTATCGAGAAAAACTTAAAACAAATAGAATGAATAAATTTCTATATGATGCTATGAGAAATGAAAAAAGTTGCATATATAAATTAATTTTATGAGCTACCGTATCTATATGAAATTTATGAAATGAACTACGTAGATGCAATGAGATTTCATCAAATATATATGCAGCATATTCTTTAATGAAAATATCGATATATTAAGATAAATTCATAATACAATCTATGATATCTCATCAGATATATTTTGCATCCTATTGTTAATGGTAAACAAAGAAAGATTAGGATGAACCACAATAAAAGCTAAAGGACCAAATACAAATTTAAAATCCAAAAGGTGGTTGAATAAAATTACGGTAAACTCTTAATGAAAGTTGAGTGACCATATGCGAAGGTAAAGCCCAAGGAGGGGCTAATGACAATTTCGAGGATAATTTAAATGTGAGGACAAGATTGACATTGAACAAAGCATTAGGGGCAAATTTGGAAAGAGCAAAAGCTTGAATAAAGCTAAAAAGCTTGAAGTAGAGCTTTTATAATATACTCCCTCCGTCTCATTTTAATAGTCGTTTTGGCATTTTTCGCGTTTATTAAGGTGTTAAATTACTACTGGTTCAATTTACCGCAATACCCCTAATTAAAGTAATCCCAATCACAAAATCCAAAATGCAGCAAGTGACATGCATGGGATTTTAATGAAGGATAAATTCGTTAATCAATTGATAAAGTAAGCTCAATTACATAAAACGATTAGAAATGTAGGACAAAAAAAGTCTCTAAAACGACTATTAAAATGTGACGGAGGGGGTATATAAATAAACTGGAGGGTTCTTAGTAATTACCTGAGTTTTAATGGACTGTTTAGTAAAAAAACCCAGAGGGGAAACCATACAAATTGACAAGCCGTCCAATTTATACTTTTGATGCAAGAGCGACGCACCGCTTATTAATTGAGAGAACGACATTTAGACTTTCAGCAAAACTCTTACACATTCCAATGCATGATGCATATATAGTGAAGGGACACAATGCAAGAACATTTAAAATATGTGATTTGAATCCTTAATGTGACCAAGGATTAGAAATTAAACAATTATTAGGAAACAAAATGGTCAAAGCGATATATCAACATTAGTAAAAAAAGGGGAAAAACACAATCTAACATATTAAATAATTAATTAATATATCCCTCAAATATTTGTTCCTTCCAACAAACAAATAGTCAAAGAGACCAATAACTTACAAAAAATTGCAAGCCATGTGAGCTAGCCAAGGTTTTATTAGAACCAACTGGCAATAACATTGGATACGGTCCACGTCCCATGTGTAGAGCATCAAAACAAACAGAAACATAACAAACCATGCATCTCTCACATGATACAATTTTCTCTCATATATATATTGAGATATATAGATAGAGAGAGAGAGAGGGGGGTTAAGAGAAAGATGCCATATGAGAGAATTTCTTCCTATGGCGTCGGAAAAATGCACCATTCAAGAATTTTTTCGACGATCGGCATACATCACCTCCATCTTTATCATCTAAGATGTGGATACACCAAATATCATGTGATTATACCATTTTTTCACCGTTGATTTAGTTGGTGCAAAATTAATGGTTTACCGACAATAGAACTTTTTACATTGCTAATTCAACGGTGAAAAAGTAGTGGAATCACATGAAATTTGGTGTATGCACATCTTAGATGATAACAATGATGATGATGGATGCTGATCGTCGAAAAAAATGGTGGAGGTTGTATTTTTTCGACGCCATAGAAGGAAATCCCCTCCTATGGTCTCTTTCCTCCATTATATATATATATATAGAGAGAGAGTAGTATTTATGCACGTGCGTTGCACGGGTTAAAGATTAATTATTTTTTTGGGAGAAGAAAGAGATGTTGAGGGTGTCAATATTTAAAAAATTATTTATTTCTTGAAAGGAAAGAGAGATGCGGAGGGTTATAGTATTTTTTGAGAGGAGAGAGATGTAGAGGGTTCTACTTATAAACAATTAATTTTTTTGGTAGAGAAAAGAGAGAGATATGATGTGAATGACCTGAGAATTAAGGATTTTTTCCTTCTTTCCATTTGAATTTAGTATTTCATTAGTGAGAATGAAAATTTATTAATAATGAGCGTTTAAGTATAAATATTCATTTAAAGAAGGATTTATGTGTAAATTTATAAATAATGAAAATGTATGTAAATTTTCATTTGAATGCATTATTATTTTTGTCTTTAGGTGAGATGGAGGCCTTAGGAGGTGCGTTTCTTCCTCTTTTTTCTTTAAATTTTGAAAAAATGTGAATGAGAAACTTTTAATTTTTTGTTTTGTTTTTTCTTTCAAGTTGATGATGTGAAGGATTGAACACTGGGGATTTTTCTTCTTTTTTTTCTAGAAAAAAGGGAATGAATGGACCTCTCTAAGGGTGTGTGTGTGTCCCATTTAAAATCTCTCTGTCCAGCTGAAATTTAGGGAGGGGGTGTTAGGGGGGTTACTGATATCGTTTCGAGTCCATGATTTTAATTCAGACATCAGATCAATTAACATGATCATGTTGCGGATGGAGAGTTCTCTGAGTAGTCAACGAATGTTATTACCATATTTTATTGGTTCCAAAGATTTTTGTCGGATTGTCTTGATTTAAGAGTAATTAAAGATACTCAAAGCTATATATGGCATATTTCAATATTGTTTTCATTTTTTGTACTGTTGAGGGTTATTTGTGCTCTATAGTGGTACTATTAGGGTTTTGTTATATGGCTTTTACCTAATATAAAAGCTTTAGGTTGGCTATATTCTTTTATTAGAAGGCTATTGATTTTACGAAAAATAATAATATTATATTTTATGCAACTCTTCCGATGACCATTAGCTAGTGTGTAAAATTGCTAAATAAATAAGTCAATACATATAATGAAGTCTACTCTTTGTCTTGTGCCAGCTACGCCAGTCTATAAAAAAAATAATACATGGAAAATGAACATGCCTTGATATATATATATATATATTTGTCTCGCTGGGGAAAAATATTTACGTGACATATATTTCAGTTACTTAATATCTATTTCTATTTTAAATTTGAGAAGGTATGCATCTGACACATAAAAACAATTTAAATTTTTGAATTGTATAGATTATTTACAAAGACAGTCAAGCACATGAGCAATACTTTTTCCACCCATGTCTGCAAAGTCTTTTATTGGATATAAGCAAGTTAGAGGGTACGTGTAACTAGGCAATGAATATTATGATCCATTTTATACCGGAAAAAACTTTTTTATAAGGGCTTGAAAAGAAATTTTCACTACAAGTCTATGGATGGACTTTGAGATTCGTATAAATCTTTTTTGCACACACTCTCTCTTTCTTTACACGAATCTCAAAACCTATCTAAGTTGTTGAAAGGGGCTTGTAAAGAAATTTCCCTATAAGCACAAGAAGATCTTTTCCTTTATATCCAATGAAAACCCAGAAAGCTTACATAAATATATAATAAGAGAATAATGGAGAAAAGAGGCCATAGGAGGGGATTTCCTTCTTTGGGGTCGAAAAAATACAACCCCCACCATTTTTTCGACGATCGGTATCCATCATCATCATCGTTATCGTCTAAGATGTGCATACACCAAATTTCATGTGATTCCACTGCTTTTTCACCGTTGAATTAGCAATGTAAAAAGTTTTACTGTCGGTAAACCATTAATTTTGCATCAACTAAATCGACGGTGAAAAAATGGTATAATCACATGAAATTTGGTGTATCCACATCTTAGATAATAAAGATGGATGTAATGTATGCCGATCGTCGAAAAAAACTCGGAGGGTGCATTTTTCCGACGTCATGAAAGGAAATCCCCTCCTATGGCACTAAACCTCCATTAATCTCATATAAGAATGTATTATATATATCATTCTCATTAAAATCTACCTTTACATTTTTATATACACGTAATCCCCACACCCCACACATACTGATTCTTTCTTCCTTAAATCCCTGTAGTAGTAGTTAAAAAAAAAGGACTACGAACTTCTCCGGCTTCAAAAAACAACAAATTTTTTCGTTCTGTTACGGGCTAATCCGCTGCACTTTCTAAGTTACCCTGCACCACAGAATCTTCCTTTTGCTCCAGACTCGTCACATTTCATCTTCACTCCAAACAGGTAAACGGGTACAACACTTCAGACCCGAACCCGTTTGTCATAGACTCCGATAAGCGCCAGAGCCTTGCCGCCTCATGCTCGTTGTTCGCCAACGACGATGGTGACGCCTCATTGCAGTCTGCAAAGTACTTCCCCGTTGTCCCCGCAACGCTTGCATGCGTCGCAACATAGCATGTCGTCGCCGCCGCCTGCGGTATCGTTTTCAGCAGCTTCGACAGCAGAAAAAACACCATATCTGCAAATAATTATTTGACTGTCATTTGGTTATGTAATTTAATTTTTTGTTTGTTTACATTTCAAAACTTTGTCAACTAAATTTACCTGTAACGAATCCTTCGCGGTCTCGTGTGAGGCGGGTCCGCACGATCCCAGGGTGCACACAGTTTACGATAACATTTGCTCCCATTTTCTATTAATTAATTTAGAAGCAAATTTAAAAAACTAATTCAAAAAACTTGGAAATAAAAATTTAGATTATTAACTTGAGACATTAAACCTTCAATCTGTTGGCAAGCTCTTTGGTGTGGAGCACATTAGCAAGCTTCGAGAGTGCGTATGCCTGCGTCGGATCGCACGGTCTGTATTTTTTGATCGCATAAGGATTCTATTGAATCATATTTGATAGTTTCATAGAAATGGGTTATCTACCATTAATGGTGCAATACTGCATCGCGCTATTGACGGCCGATAAATGGCTTTTTACCATAAAATGTCATAATAAAATGAGTAGAAAAGGACGGAATTAATGCTTACATTTTGTTGCGGGTGATGAGATCAAGATAATTCATCCAGTCGCCTGTAAACCAACTGTGGATGCCCGAAGAAATGTTGACGATGCGGCCTTGAATCCCCGTCGTCTTCGCCGTTTCGATCATTTTGATCAACAACAATTTCGTAAGCAAGAAATGGCCTACAAAATTTAAAAAATAAATTTCAAAAATTAGAAAAATTGGAAGTTTCTAGAATTAAGAAAAGAGAGTTAATTGGTTGATGCATCACCAAGATAGTTAGTTGCGAAGGTCATCTCGACCCCATCCTCTGATATCGCGTGCTCGCGCGAAAACTTCCCCGCATTATTTCTGCAAATTATTATTTTCATCCCCTTTTTTAGAGAGAGAAACAAAAAAAAATTCAGAGAGAGAGTGAGGAGTTAGTTACATGAGGAGATTGAGCGGGAGATGAAGCGAGAGGAATCTCGAAACGAATCTTCGAACAGAAGCGAGAGAGCTGAGATCGAGCGGGATCACGATGATCTCGGATCCGGCGAACTCCAACCCGATCCGATCCTTGATCTCCGCCGCCGCCTTCAGGTTCCTCGCCGGTAGGATCAGCCTCGCGCCTCGCTTCGCCAGGACCCTCGCCGTCTCCGCCCCGATGCCTGAAGTGGCGCCGGTGATGATGGCGGTGATCGATCGGAGGTCCGGGGAGGACTCGGTCACCTCGTCCGCGGTCGATTTGGATCCGAACCCGCTGGCGCCCGTGGATCCGATAAGGTACTTGACCGTCTCCAACATTTTCCTTTTTGGGAATTAATATTGATGTTGTTTTATTTTTTTGTAATTATTATTGTTATTGTTAGGGTTGTAGAAAGATTGAAGCTTTTGGCGGAAGCCAAGCTTCCAGTGTCAGTTGATGATCAATGGAAGGGCGCCGTGCCTGTATTTATAGTTAATTAAAAAATTACAATATTTATTTACTCCATAAAGTAAAAATACAGGATCGACGTAGAGAGAGATAAATTTTGCAATAAATTAAATTAAATTAATGAATTGAAAAAGGGGGGGAGGGCCATGGTCAAGTCGTTTTCAGTTACCATGTAGGATAGAGAAGAGAGATTTACTTTCTACAAGATTCCCCTTCTTTTTTAAGTCGATCCAATTTAAGACGGGTTGGTAGTCTAGCACGGATGACAGCTTTGCATGTGTGGATTCAAGCCTGGTCTTGACTGCAGGATAGACGTTAGATGTGTCGTAATACTTGTAAGACAACATTAATACTTTTCAGATGAGAATGGCTATCCAGATTCTCATTGCAACATACTCATTTGACATCTGAATAATTGTCAAATGAACGTCGTGTTGGTCTGTTTGCTACGTGTCATTAGTAATTTTGGTACGGTCGGTTTTATGGGTTTACAGAAAGCTTTTAATAAAGGAAATACATGAAACATATTGTTGATATGAACTTGGTTAACTATGGAACGAGGATTTGTCGACTGTGCGCTAAAGAAAGCCCTAGGCTTGTTAATGAAACCCTAGCTATGATATGGTGAAACCTGATTTAGAGATTAAGAGACACATTCTTTATCGAAATAATTAAATACTTATATACAAGATAGGCCGGTCACCAAGTCGTACACATAAGTAACAAGAAATATAGCATAACATTTGTATCATACACCAGTGTAAGATCAGATTCTAGGAGACAACAAGATATTTTGCGATTCGACGAAAGTTACATAACGATATGGATCCAAAGGGACAAGTCTTAGTCTCACTTGAGATCCCGACATATGTAGGAAGTATTTATAACAACAGATCTAGCCATTTTAAGTATGTTGTGACTACAAGCGTTCTCTAGCAGCCATGTATTACATCGGATATGCGTTTTTGTATGTATCTTTCCTTCATATCCATGATCCGACCAAAGATCTAGAGTGTCAAGAAGATAGTGCATTTGAATAGAAGGTTGCGGCTAAAGGACCTTTGTATATGTCTAGCTGTCGTCCGAACCAGCTCTCTCACCACCCGTATCAATGTACCACATCCCTTCATGTTGCATAGACCCACAATAACATGCATCATTCCTTGTGGCTGATTGCAGTTCACAGATATGTAGAAAGACATGCATGATGATTGAATAGGAAGAACAACATCCCTGATGATATATCTGATCTTTTCTTTCCCACTGCCTTAATTTGTATCTATCCACATCTCTCTGATCTGTACTCCACCAACCCACCACCATAACTAACTCTTTAAAATCTCATCTCTCTTCATCTTGGCCTCTTACATGCCCCTCTCATCAAATTATCATTAATCCCTTGGTTTTTAGCCTGCATATTGCTTACATATTGCAGTCAATTATCAAGCATATTGCACTATTTTGATGTGCGGTAACCCAAAGCCGCACATCTGCATAAAGTTCCACACACACGCCCAAGAAAAAAAAAGTCACAAATTCTATTCATTTTGATGGAGCCAAGCACTTAACTCCACATCCATCCGGGGCCCGACATAAGAATTATGGAAAGAGATGGGGGTGAAAAGTGAAACAGTAAGAGAGTGAATAGTCAATGGACACGTGAGTCATCAAATCAATTCTCTGCTTCCCATTGGAATTTGAGCTCTCTAATCTCTTGTTAATTAATTTAATTAAGGGTAATTGTCAAAAAAAACTTCAGCAAAAGTTTTCCTTTGCTAAAAAACTCCTGGCCCAGGAAGTCTCGTCAAACACCTCCAGAAAATTTCCGCTGTCAAAAACCCACAGCCGGTAATCTTTTTATAGTTCCATGCAACGTATACATATTGCAGAAAACTCTACAGATCTGTGAGTCAACTGCATATATATTGCATAAAACCATATAGATATGCAACTAATTACATATTACAAAAAATATACAGATTTTGTAGCCTGGCGTTTTCTTGACCGCGTGAAAGTTTTTCAGGAATTTTCTAACAATTTCCCTAATTAAATTAATCGATTGATGCTTTAGCTTCTACAAATTACTAGGTTTTTTAGTCCCATCACATCCATTCATTCCCTCTGCTTTGTTCTCCTGCGCCGTTCGATTCGTCCCATCAACTGCACAGCTTGTCCCCTTCATGAATCTTTGACCAGAGACCTTTTATAATATTATTGAATGTTTCTAAGATGCTTAAGTTAGTAATTAGGAGTATTAGTTATACAAAGAGGTTAGGTCTATTAATTATTTATTGGGGGATAGATTATATGCAAGATCACATTGTTGACGTTGAGCATCGATTGATGGCTGTGGTAAGAAGATGCTTAATTGCGTTTCTCGTTTTGATTCCTTGATTAAAGAAGTTTTTATGGACCAATAATTTGTTTGACATTTGTGATTTGTTTAATAGATGAAAGATGATTAATTAATGTTTTGAGGTGATTAATGTGATTTAATGTCTCAGGACTAGTGTTTGTAGTTTGACCAGTGGGATCTGGCATGTTTAGTAATTAGTGTTCTAGCGGCAATAAAAATTGTGTTATCTGGAGTAATATAATGAAGCACCAAATTATTTTAGTTATCATGTATAGTTTGATTAGAGGACTAATTTTGTATTTGAGAACATATAACGAAAAATACCAAATAGTGGGTTTTTTTAATTCCTCACCGGACTTGTGAAAGACGGCATGTGACTATTAATGACGTCACCTATACTGACATAAGTACTATCACAAGATTGGTAGGGAAGCCAATAGAAAAGGTAGTGCTCACCAACTCGCTCGAACAATTAGCTCGAAGGGATAAAAAAGATGCTTCTAATAAATGGAACCTTGCCATAATTTTGTTCTTTAGTCTACTTTAATAATCTTATATACTACAAAGTTGAGTAATGAAAATAAAAATATGCATTCTGATTCAAATGGAAGTAATTTATTTCATTCATTACAAAATCGCTATAATATTCCTCGTTTTTTTGTTAGGAGTCCAATTCAGCTCTTCCTTTGGAAGTAGACTAAAACCTTGCACGATCTTGATTATTGATATTTTTGTAATAGTATGCATGGATATTTTTTTCATTTTTAGTCATCGATCGGGGAGCATGGATTAATTTTAAGATAGAAGGTTTGGCAAGTCAGCATCTATATTGTTATCTACACCATATTTTAACGAGGACTTAAATTATGGTAGTTTTCTCGTATAGTTGATCAAATAATCTAGTGGCAGTAGAATGCAGAAAGCGGAAAAAAAATTCATCTTATCATACACTTAATAAATATGTCCAATATCCAATGCATGGCTTAACTCTCGAGGCCTCAAATTTTGGTTCATTTGCATTCTTTTGCGAGAGGTTTAATTGGAGTAATTCTAAGATGTGAAATCGATGCATATGTATCTTCTTGAGGTCCACAATTTTGAATATATCATTAAATATATAATATAAATGAGGAAATCTTGATCCACACGTGTGGGTCTTGAAAGCCTTGGTGCTGGTTCCGGATCCAGTCATGGAACAAAAGGGGGTTCATTTTTGATGTGAGAGGCTCGCCAAGCAATTAGCAGATGCATGCATGTACAAAAAGCAGGTTGATTGCTAAATAATACCTCAATATTTTACCTATTTTACACTTATATACATTATTGATTTTTTCATTGCAGTTGTATATCCTAATGTACAGACCGTTAATATTCTGCTCTTTTCAGTTGACCATCAATTCCATCACTATTTTAAACAAAATTCATATGATTTGTGCTTTAGGGTATCTAAAAGCAGCCAAAAAAATCAATAAGGTATATAAGTGCAAAATAGAGGAAACATTAATCTATTATTTAGCAATTAACCAAAAAGCTTTACTCTTTTTTTCTAAATTAATAATCAATCATCATCATGCCATCCTAATGATATGTCATTAAGGAAAGTGTATTCAAAGGTGGTGGGGCCCGAAAAGGAGAGGTATGTGTGAAATTTCACACAGTTTTTGGCAATTATTTTAGATTTTTAATCAACAACAATGTTTGGAGTAGAATTTTTGAGGTTGAGTCGCATGAAGTGGCCCTTCAGACACGGGCATGCAGTGGCCTGATCCAGACCACTGCAGTGCCGGACCTGGAGGATCACCAGAGTCTCCTTTTGCCTTTCTTGATTATCATATATTTTCTTCTAAACTCTTGTCATCAAATGTGTTGCCATAACAATAACAATAATAATAAAGTTTCTAATTAGAAAAAAATTGTTTGTGCATGCTTAGATTTTGCAGACAAATCAACAGACACTCATGATGCAGCAAAATCCTTTGATGGTTAAAATAGGATGGTTCACCCGATGACAAATCATATGAGACGAGGAGGTTGAGTATGCATACTAGTACATGCCCTAAAATTAATTACATGTACTACCGAGTACTTATATAGCAAGTTTGAAATTTATCTTTTGGCTCTCCAAGGATCTCGAATGTTTTGAGGTTATCAAGTCCACACTCTCGATGTTTACACAGCCGTTGATGACACCATGAGAGAAATATGAGTCTTTGTATGGTCATCAAGGTCTTATTCTTGCATGTTAAACTATCATGCAATCTTTCGTATAGGTATTATTCATCAGCTGAAGGCTGACTCAACTACTACCGTTGTAAGTGTTTTATATGGTGTCAACCACGAGATAGTTACATTAATGACCTTCAACTATACACATGGTAGATGTTATTTTACTGCACGAAAATTATACAATAAAAAAATTATAAGGATAAATTGTCAGAACCCCCTAAGCAAAGTTTTCCTGTTAACAAAAAACCTGACCCCGATACGGTTGTCGAAAACCCCTTGAAAAAGGTTTTTCAGTCGTTAACCCCCCACCCCAGTCTGTTGTATCAGTATAATTGCTTACTATATCTAATTTTTATGCGATATGTATGCAGATGCATGCGATATGTTTGAGCTGATTAGATATGGCAGTACTATCCAGATTCTGCACGAAAATTTTTCAAGGGGTTTTTGACAACCGTTTTGGAGCAGGGATTTTTTGTCAGCCGTAAAACATGTCAGGAGGGTTTTGACAATTTACCCAAATTATAAAGTTGGTGATAGCTATCTTAAAAATATTTGTTATATTAGGATGGCACACATGGGACTCGTTGATGAGCCGTCTGGACTTGGCTTATAGTTAGCCCATACTCGTGGGGAAGATTGATTCATCAATGGACAAAGAATAACGCACAAGGTATGTCTCCATCAATGTATGTATATTATGCTTCCTTGAATTCAACTACTAAAAGCAGAGATCCCCATCCCAGAGGAGAGTGGTCATCTCGTTACCATGCATGCATGTGTATGAATCCAAATATATCGCAATCAAATGTTGATACATTAGAATCAGCTTCATGTGTTATAAATTCTTAATGATTCCAACCGAAACAGAGAGAATTCCTAGTGTTGGTTGTCCTTGTGAGGATCGCTCTCCAAATGGTTGTTGTCAAGCTTTACTTTTTTCTTATGAAAAGTCAGGCCGTTGTTTACCACGATGGTATATCGATAATAGTAAAAAAAGTTTAATTACATCAGAATAAATAAGATCGATAAAATACAAGAAAGTACAATAGTTTCGGAACTCATCCGGTAGACTATAGTAAGTTCCGTGTATTACTTAGTTTCTCTTTAACCTTGCTGTCTAAAATTTAAAGAGTAATTCTTGACAATGATGTTTATTCTGAATCCTGAACTGGATGAACCAGGACTGCAATTGGCAATTTGCTATTTATACAGCATAAAACCGCTTTTTACCATGCATGGTTTTAAAAGGTTAAAAAAATCATGTGATGTATAGAGAAAATCATGGCTAAGCAATTTGCATTAAGGGAAAGTTTATGTTAGTAACGCACTCAAATTAATTGTTAACTTGAGTAATTAAAAAAAGAAAAACTAAGATAAAACTCCCTCAGATGTGCCTCTATAGGAATGCCCTTCCTTTGTTAGTTGTCTTTTCCAAGTAGATGCTATGTAGAGGTCCCAACAAAGCAAAAGCCTTCATATCTTTGTTTTATCAATAGTATCATATGTTTGGATGCTAATCAATCCCATAATCATAACTCCATTTGGCCATTTTCTACACAAACACAAACACAAACCGAATCATATGGCCTCTCCTTAATTTCCCCCATTTAATACCAAAAGCATCCATTTAAATTCTATTACGATTAATTTGGGTGTTGGTATTGTTCATTGATGGATGCATTCGGTTTCTATATTAGATTATCTCATAATGCACATGCCATATATGCTAGGCATCATCTAATTTGACTAATCATCTCTCTTCCTTGATTTTCTGAAGGATTGTTTTCATGTGTGAGAATAAATTTTCTAAGAACCTAGAAGAAGACTATCTCAACATTAAAAAAAAACGTATCAAACATAAGAATATAATATTCACATATAGTAGAAAACAATAACATTTCATGAATTTATTGCCAAGGAGAATTAATTTCTGAAGCATGTTGTATCAACAGACACACAACCTTTTCACTATCAATTAGGCGTAGCTCATGCGTTAAAATTTTTCTTTCTAAATATAAGGTCATTGGTTCGATTTGCGAGCACTAGAGGAAAATAAGCCTTTTTTCATCAGGGGTTTATTCCGTCGGCTATTATCCGACAGAATAAACCCCCAAAAATGACACACAGACCCCAAAATACCTAATAAATTTTGTTGGTTTATTCCGTCTGCTGATAGCCGACGAAATAACCCTATTCAAAATAAAACCCCAGGAGGGCCTCGGGTTTGAGATCATTTCATTCGATCTCAAACCCTTGCCCCTAAATATTCCTCCACCTCCGTCGGCACCGACCTCCTTCCCTTGACCCCCCTCGTCGGAGACGACCTCATCCTCCTCGTCCTCTCGGCTCCGACATCGATCTCCACCTCCTCCTCGACCACCCAGTCTCCTCCTCCTACTTCCCTCGAACCCTTCCTCCTACTTTCCACGACCCCCCCGGTGTCAACCTCCTCCTCCTCCTGCCCTTCGGCTCCGACCTCCTCCCCTTTCTCATTCACCCCCCCGACCTCCCGGCTCTATTGCAGTCTTCCTGACCAGTTAGTGCTGAAGCCCTCTCCTCGACGACCTCCTCCTTCCCTTGACGAGCTCGACGCCATCTCTTTGGATTTGTACTCGAGTTTTTCACCTCCTTGAAAGCTTGACACCATCTTGAACACATTAAGATAATTTTTTTAAAAAATTTGGTTGTTATCTATAGGGTTTAGCCATGATTGTGCATCTTTATTAGTGGTAAAGACATCGGGATGTACATGGATTTGCTTGAAGTATATTGATATTGGTTTCAAGAATAAAAGTTGTGATATGCAGAAAAAGAATTATGAATGGAAATGTTGGCGGGATGAGTTTAAAGGGATAAATTGCTTGCAAAAACCTATACCAAAATAAATGGGTATTTGGATTAGATTATTTTTTATTGATATTGTTTTGATTGTTGTTGTTGTGAGAATTATTGATGAAGGGGTGATACCCGAAGAAATAAAGGGGTATTTCTAGTAACGAAGGTAAAGCGGAAATCTCCAAAATTCTAAAGTAAAAACTTAAAACTTGCGAACTTGAAAACTCTAAAATAAAAACTTGATAACTTGAAAAGTGTGAAAATTTGAAAACCCTAAAGTAAAAGATTGAAAACCCAAAAGTAAAAACTTGGGAACCTCAAAAGCAAGATACCTTAATAAGCCAAGAAATGATAATATGAAAAACCTATAGTAGTAACTACGAAACTCTAAAATCAAAATCTTGAAAACCTCAATAAACGAAACTCATATCTAAGTGTACGATATCTTAGCAATGATAACATAGAAATCCATGTTATCATCAAGGATATCACATAATAAATCATCGCGCCTTAGTATCCGTCTATAAATTATATGCGTACTAATTTTCGTCGTGACATAAAAGTACTTAATGGTTGTCAGAATCAAGCATTAATCGTTGTTTTTGACAACCTTCATATAGTTTGTGACAAGAAAACTAGTCATACTATAACCGATAGATTTGTCCTGTGTGAACAAATTAAGAATTTATAACACAAACACCCCATACATTATGCTCACTCTTTCCGAGATTAGTTTCGTCGGCATGTTTTTGCTGGTTTTCCGTGTACAAATATAGAAGGGACGGTCATTTCAATGTTGATATTTAGCATTGAAATTATTATTATCCTTTTTATTGTAGTTTACTCAAAGAATAGCGAGAAGGTGCTGCCGAAATTTTCTTAAAATGAATGAAAACACAAATGCAAAGATGTATGCGTTATAAATTCTTAATGGGATAAAAGCCTTATCCCTGAAAACCTATGTAATGTATTGATGGGTCAAACTAAAACATTAAACCTAACCTAAAAGTCATAAACTAAATATCAAAATGATATGCTAATTATTTAATACATGATGTAAAAAATCAGAGAGTAATGGATAGGAGTTGGATGAAACTGTCGAAATTTAGTGATGATTACAAGGCCGGCGTCGAAAAGTTTATGGAATTTGCATTGAGAGACCGATCTCTTAAAGAATTGATTTCTTGTCCATGTAAAAAGTGCGTGAACGGCGTCGAACTTCGTCGAGATATAGTTTATGACCATCTATTGAATAAAAAGATTACGTCTGTGCAGACAAAATGGAAGTACCATGGAAAACCTGCACCGAGAGTCGAACTTTCTACGAGTCGTTGGATTCGAAAAAATGATCATCCTCATACATGTTTTAGGACACGGGTTTGAATAATGTGTTGGATGAGCTCCGAACCGGCATGCATTCTGATCCTGATATTGTTCTCGAACCTAATGTCAGAGAGGAGGATATTCGTAGTCTCCCTGATGCAGAATCAGCGAAATATATGAAGTATATAGATGATAAGAATGTATCCCTTTTCGAAGGCGCAAACATCTCTAAGTTGGGTTGAATTGTCAAAATGTTTTATATCAAATGCCAGAATAATTGGACTAATAAGTCTTTTAATCGGTTTCTTGAGGTGCAAAGGGAGACTTATCCTAAAACGATATTGCCGGAAAATTTCACAGAGACAGAGAAGATTTTGAAAGAGATAAGTTTTGGTTATGATAAAATCGACTAGTGTCTAAACAATTACATGTTATACTAGACAGAGAAGAAGTTAGAGAAATGCAAAACTTACAACTTATCAGGTGGACCGTCCCTCGAAGGGGTAACGGTGAAGATGAATCTACACTCAGTACTCCTAAACGGATTCCGACAAAGGTTTTGCGATATTTTTCAATCAAGCAAAAACTTTGGCGATTATTTCGGTCATCAAAAAATGCTGAAAGCATGACATGGCATGAAAATTGTCGCACAGAGGACGGAGACTTACGGCATCCAGCCAATGGTGAAGAGTGGAAACGCTTTGATACCATGTATGAAGGTTTTGTTGTGGATGCCCGTAATGTGAAGCTTGGTTTATCTGCAGATGGCATGGAACCGTTCAGTCACAGTGCAAATCACAGTATATGGTCAGTTACTCTTGTTGCTTATAATCTTCTTCCATGGATGAGTATGAAGCATTCTTACATACAAATGCCCTTATTGATCCTTGAATGTAGCTCCTTCAAATAATATTGATGTATACTTGAGGTCGTTGATTGAGAGCTGAAGGAGTTGTGGGAGCTAAGTATACAGGTTTATGATGCCCACAAGAAGGAGAAATTTATACTTCATGCGGTGCTTTTTGTGGACAATCAACGATTTTCCAGCATATGCTATGTTGTCTGGATGGAGAACCAAAGGTTACAAAGCTTGCCTGGTATGTTTAGAGAAAACTATATGTGATCCTAAAGGAAGCGTGCGGGAGATCAAGTGTTACACAGGTCAAGATTGATGGTTATATAGAAACCACCCATATCGTCGTAATTGCAGTAAGTTCAATGGTAGACAAGAGTATAGGTATGCCCCACCTGAGCCGACGGGTTTGAAATTGTAGAAGGCCACATGTAGAGTATTTTTCGTCACCCTATTGAGATAGGAATACGTGTCCCTTGTCAAGCTATTACAGATTCCTCCTACTTGGGGTAGGCAGGGTTTATTGATCGTGGGAATCCAAATCTTCGGCAGCCGCGGACTAAGCTGCCATTAATTATCCCTCGCTTTTGGAGCGAGAGAATCTCCGATTAACAGGTCAAACAGATCATGCGAACTCAATGTGCAGTATGTGTATGTGTGAGTCTTGAGGATGTTTTGGGCATATCGGGGGCCTCGCAGAGTTTACAGGAGCCCCGCTACTCGGATAACGGGCTGGTCAAGGGGGATAGTAGCCCCCTTGCGGGGTGAGGGACAGCGCCCCGTTAGAAATTTTTTCTAAAGGGAGAAGACTTTTGAGTGAGAGGCGTGTCTATTTTTATTCATTTTGTAAAATATTTACAAGAAAGACATAAGTGAGGGGTACGCGTGTGCCACGTGCGCACTTAGCAAAGTGAGCACCTGTCGAGATGCGCACGCGATGGGATGCACACCTGGCAAGGTTCGCATCTAGCCCGGTGAACACTTGGTGAGGTGAAAGAGAGTGGGGGGCTAAAGGGTCCCGAATGGACCAAAAGATCCAGTAAGATGCGAAAGAGTGGGGGACCAAAGGGTTTCGAATGGGCCAAAAGGTCCAGTAAAATGCGCACTTAGGTAAGTGTGCACCTAACGAAGTATGCACCTGTCACGATGTGCGCACCAATAGGGTGCGCATCTAGTCAAATAGGCACCTAGCAAGGTGCGCAACTAGCAAGGTGTGCACCTTGCACGGTGCAAGCAAAGGTCGAATCCCAATGAAGCAACAGCTCCAAACACAAAAATCTTGATTTTAGAAGATCAAAAGGGGGGTTCTTTTCCCCCTCCATAAGACCTCAGGACAAACGCAAGTGGGTCTTGACTTGGATTTTCTCTTCTTCCTTCTCTTCTCTATTGAATTGTGAATAGAGAGACGGAGAGAGAAAAATTGCTCCTTTGTTGATTTTAACCGGAGATCTGTATTCCTCTTAATGTATTAGTGGTCAAAATCAATTTTGTCTTGGAAAAGAGAGAATATTTGTCCTCGATTTAATTGGAAAAGAGAGGAGGAGGAGGAATGAGATCTTGAGAGAAAGTGCGACACAAAACCAAGGTCTTATTTAGAGAATAACCAGAAATTATTATCGAGTCATCATGGGGACCTTTTATAAGCCTACATCTCTACATATAGCCTTATGGCTTTTAAAAAATTGGCTTTTGGCCTATTTAATTTACAAAAATTACATTTAACTTTTCTTTTTTTTCTTCTTCACTCTTGGCCAGCGCCTCTTAATGCTTGGGCTTCACCTGGGTTTGGGTCCACTTGACTTTTTGATTTTGACTTTGATTTTGAACTTGGATTTGATTTCTAATCTTGGCAATTGGGTGTAATTTTTGACCCCAACACCACACAAGGTTTCAATACTGTTGTTTTCGGGAGGACGACAGATAATACAATTCCACGCGTTGCTTCCAGTCACTGGAGGAAGAATCTCATTTTTAATGAGCCGGTATATTGGTACGATCTCAATCTGCATAATAACTTAGATTTCATGCACATCGAGAAGAATGTATGTGAGCTACTCCTTAACACCTTATTGAATATGAAATCCAAATCTAAAGATACACCTGCGGTGCGACAGTGGTTCTTGCAAGAGAAGTTGCGTCCTAAATTGCAACCACGAGAAGTGGGGAACGGTAGATGGGAAATTCCTGCAGCGAAGTACACGATATCTGCTAGCGAGAAGAGTGCTTTCCTCAGAATTTTTGAGCAAGTATGGGTTCCTGACGGTTACTCGTCAAATCTCCCTAAATGCGTGAACATGAAACATAAAAAACTTTCTCACCTTAAAAATCACGACTGCCACGTGATCACGCAAGAGTTACTTCCCAGTGCAATTAGGGCGTTAAAGGATGTTGGCTATAGTGCCCTCAAATCAATTATTGTAATCGCAGGCACGCGATTATGATGATTGAGGGAGGACCTATACGGGTAGAACAGTCTTACTCAAAATGATAGTATACTATCTGGTTTTCTTTTATCTTCATGTACATGCATTATGTGGTAGTACATATCATTATTACATGTTGATAGAGCTCATAGGATTCTTTCTTGACTACCAGCATTATGATGGCGATCATATGCATTGGAGCTGGGTGGTCTATAAGCACATCCTTAAATGTCCCTAGTCGAGAGAGTATCGAGACTGGGCATTAATACTCCGGAGTATACTAGTGTGTACTTATCGAGACCCCGACGAGGGGCGGTGGCCGGTCTCACAAGCCATTGGTGTCAGTTAGTCACCTAAGATAGTATGCAGGTGCTCATTGGGTTATGAGCACACTGGAAGGACTCGCCAGGATCATGCTAGTTGGTATTATACCTATTTTCAGATAGTAGTTCTCAGATGACATGAGTACAGGTTAATCTGTCGACCTTAGATCATCATTTGTCTTGTGTAAGTTTCCATTGTGCATTGGTTACTACCCTACCACAACTCAAAGGAGTCGTGCAAACAGGTTTTAGTTGGGTACAGTCCCGAGCCATATAGAGGCAGTGAGCGGATCGTCGGGGATTCGTCTTTCCCGGTATTAGGGGTTGATGTGGCGCGGTGCACGGGTGGCCATCACCAGAAATCCTTGGCCAAGGTAGACGAGAATTACTGATTTGGATCAGTAGTTTCTTAGTGGGTGGTGGGCTTCATACCGACATGAAATATCGCGTTATTGGGGGTCTGACTTTATCCATCCCCTAGACTCGATATGAGATACTCTTAGACGAACAGACCAGACTGTACGTAGATTGTCATGGATAGGCTCAGTAGGGATTCAGATGAGTTTGCTCGTCGGCCTTCCTTTCGCTCAGTACCTGGGTAGCCGTTATGTATATCTAGTGCCGCTAACGTGCTTGTGGTTAAACCCACTGTCAGCGTATTGACGAATCTTTAGAGTCCCACACAGAGAGTTTTCCTGATTCTGGCGAAATGATGTAATAGCCATATTGGATACGTGCAGGATTCCGATCGATTGATTGTACTATGTACCCGGACTTTCGATCAGACGGTTGATAATACTAGCCGGCGCGGGTTTGAACCAGATTATTAAATCAGGTATTGATTTAATAATTTACGTATATATATTTCAATATGTATATTCTAGTATTATGTTCTTTGTGTTATTCTATCTCTTTGGGTATTTGTCTTTCGGTACGAATACAGGTATGTATATACAGTAGAGTGTAATCCGTATTTATACAGATAACATTCTAGAAAGCGGACACCTCATTTAATTTTCATCCATTTATTTTAATGGGTAATGAGGTGGAAAATTAAGAGAGGGGAGCATGGTAAGAGCCATTTTTGTATAGTGTTGCACAAATGAATTGTTAATTCATTTGTGCAAACTATTCAAGCATGGGCTTGATTTTATATTGGAAAAATAAGTTTATTAAAACCATGCTTCATGTTATATTCACACTTGATATTGGATGAAGTCTTTGCATGGTTGGTTTTTCCTTCACCTCACCATTAGCTTCACTCTCCTCTTGTGTTTTTTTGAGCTTCTCCACCTTCATCCTCAACCTCGTCTCTACAATCTTATGAGTTGAGAATCAAGAAAAGAGGTGAGATAGATAAACACTTTGAACACTTCACTACATCTTAGGCACTCTAGATTAGCAACCTAGAGTCCTTAGTTGCTTCACTTGATCTTTGGTGTAGAGGTAGAGCCATGAGCTACATCCTTCGGGTGGATCATCTTCAACAGAGGAAGACTGGCGGCCAAATTCAGTCGAGAATGCCTCAAGGAGCTAAGGAAGATGGTAGAAGACTGAAGGACACGGTTCATTCGGTATAACCATTTCTAACCTTGTAGTTTAGCTCATTGTAGTTTGCTAGTGTAGATTTATGGTTCGATTCTAGACGGGTTCGTTAGCGCCAAGTTTTTTAAACGTTATTTTTGTTTCGCATCAGCTACGGTAGATGGCCAGGGCGCTACCATAACCCAACAAAGGATAAGTATGTTGTGTCGGTTGTGACGGATTTTTGTCATTGCTTCCAAAATTTAAGCTCTAAGGAATATAGGGTAGACGATTTTAGAAATCTGGAGAACAAAATTCCTATCATTCTCTGTAGATCGGAGATGATGTTTCCTCTTTCGCCTTTCATAATCATTCTGCATCTCGCAATTCATCTTGCAAGAGAGGCGCTTTTAGGTGGACTCGTAAACTATCGGTGGATGCATGAGGTAAGTAATGGTTACATATTTAATAGTTGACTTTAACTTTCAAATAATATTTATTATACACCAATTAAACTTACCAAAAATAAAATCCACAAGTTTATGTTTAAGATAAAACGATATATCTGTAATAAAGGTAGAACTGAGGGATCGATTGCCGACCGAGAAATATATGATATTTTGTTCTATGTACCTTGAGGGGGTCGAGACTGCATTCAAGAGGGCGCGCCATAACGATGACATAGGTAAAGAGGGACATGGACTAATATCCGTCTTCCGTGGAGGCGGGAACATAATAAGTGCTGTGAACCATGTCGTATTTCATATTGAAGAGCTTAACACAATACATAGATATGTATTATTTAACACTGACGAGGTCGACGTATTTAAATAGTATATATATAGTCTTGCTCATAGTATATAATATGATTTCAAGCTAATATTTTTCTTAACACATAAATATGAAATTAATTAACTGTACTGTTACATACTTAGATTATGGAAATATCATTACATACCACCGAAGGGTCAATCGTTACCGAGGCATGTCAATAATGTTCGAAATCGAGAATTTACGACATGATTTAACCATTTTGTAAGTTTAACACTAAAATATATTCAACTATATAATTCATGTCTCATCCCTTAAGCTAAATGCGATTTTGAAATCTTATCTTGCTTTATTAGGTCCTTACAGTAGTAGATGCCAATATAACAGAAGATATAAATATAATTGTCTCTGAACCAGATCCAGTAGTTGAGTGTCTTACTGGTTATGTCGTTAATGGATTTATATTTCACACACAAGCCAGAGATGCATGTAGAAAGTTCTAAAACTGCGGCTTTTTTTTACATCAACTACAAGCAGTTATGCATCGTCTAGAGATCTCAATCCAACCACGGGACAGCTTGACTACTACATTGTGCTGCAAGATATAATGCAGGTATGTTATCGTGCACACAAGATTGTCTTCTTCAAGTGTTTGTGGTATGATCTCAAGACAGAATGATGAGAATACAAAGTAAAAAAACGGGCTACTCCTACTAAATTCATCAAAACCCGTGTTCATGAATGAGCCTTACATATTAGTGATTCAAGCACGTCAATGTTTTTATGTCTCAGACCCTAGTGATACTAAGTAGCATGTCGCTATCAGCACAAATCCGTGAGACTATTATAATATGGGAAATCCTGATGAAAATCTTGAAATTAGCTGCCCAAGCACGTCGGTCACATCATTACAAGATCTGACTATGAACATCGATAAAGTTATCCTTTCAAGGGCTGACATCGCTGCGGAGATTATTGTAGAGGACGGATCATCAAGATCTGCTGTCCGTAGACGAAAACAAACAACGCATGAACCAGACTTATTTATCGATGACTCTGAGCAAAATTCAGCGAGTGAGAGTAGTACCACAGAGGATGATGATTACTAAATTTTATATGTCTGTACTATTCATTATCTTATTGATAATTAAATACTTCAGTTTATCCCAATCTTATTTTTCGTCTTCTTTATATACATTCAGATTTTAGATATGCAGAATTTAAACTATGTATTGAATATCTTGACCGTGATAAATTTAATTTCATCTACAACTATATAATTTTGCCTAACTGTTTCTTGAAATTGTTAATGTATATGTATGTTGCATTAGATATTTTTCAGGATGTGAGTTCGTGACGTGATCGTGGACATGGACAGTCTGAGGAGGACGTGGCATCCAGATCGTCGAGTCGGGGTCCTGGGACAAAGGGCCTCACACAGGTAAAAGAGATATGGGGTCATGGGGAAGACAACCCAAAGATCGAGATGCATATGTCGGCGGCTAGGGATTTCGTTGAACCAGGACGAAACAGCTAAAACAATTCCGTATCTCAATCTGCAACAACGAAAAACGAATGCCATATTGCGTGAAAGTCGGTTCAAGTTATGTCTCGGTGGATTGGACGAAAAAAGCTTTGGTGGCCAAGAAGCAAACTGTTTTAGATGAGATTTTGGTACGATTATTTAATTAAACATTCGTTTATTATTTTTGTATATATGTGTATGATGCTAATACCTTTTTGGTGCTTTTTTGTAGACGAGCGAACGGGGAGCAACAACACAGATTCATAACACTGATCATTGGTTGGGCGGAAGGATGAACTTCTCCCATTATGGAGTTGTTCATATAAGATCAAAATCAAATATTCTGAATTTTTCTATTTTGTAAACTTGATCTAATTAAATCGAATTTTTGTCTAAATGGAAAGCGAGACAAACGGGAGAAATGCCCATCCGTGTGAACATTTATGGTATGGGGTTTGCGTGTCATTCCAATAGGTGACTGAGAAATACGTAAGTATGCTCCTATACGGGTTTCTTTTAGTTATTTAAATTACTTAATTTCGTTTTCAATAATCGACTTAACTTGGTTCACATTGTAATTTCATGCAGTAAGAGATAAGCAGAGAGGTTGATGAGCTGGTGGCAGCGTTTGTCGAGGAGCATGGCCGAGATCGTACTCCCTTTGAGCTTCATAGAATTAACGAGGATGTCATTCAGCGACACAACCCAGATCGGTAAGGGAGAGTTCATATGGACGTCCAAGGTATTTTGCGTACAGTATATCATTCCTATCAGGGTCCGGAGTTGCATCCTCCTCAGATACGCATAGAGATATTCATTCAGGAGCCTGTGCCCGCTGTGCACCCATCTGCGTCTCCACCCACTCCGGTATTTCATGGATAAGGCTCGTATCCTCATACACCCATGGGTTCTCGAGCATGCGTCTTCTCGTCTCCTCCTATATCTGGACCTCGTCAGCTTTTGGTTCGCGAAGGAGGATGACCAAAGAAGAAGTTGCTAGGTCAATTAAAACGAGAATGCAAATAATAGAAGCTTGAAATCTCAAGGGAAGCAAGTACCGGATGTAAGTTTGATGATCCTTGGTTTCAGTACATTTTTCATATAATTATTAAGAATTTATACTAATAATTGTCTATTGATAATACTATAATACCTGCTCGATTTCAATGACTTTCCAGACGGCGGCGGCGGCGGCGGCGAAGAGTAAACTCGAGATGGAGATAATTACCTGACGCACGCATCAGATTCTATAATTTCGTGTATTTTTATTAGGATTTGAACTTTATTTTAATATATCGTATCGTATCGCATTTGTAACAACTCTGAATTTACTGTACAAAATTTTTCAGTTTAATGTACAGAAAGGAGTTGTAACGACCCTATTTTTTATGTACAAAATTTTTCTTTTAAAAGTACAGAAAAGAGTTTGTAAGCCTGAGCACCATTTAAAAGTTATTAAGAACGGCAAGAAAACACTTGTAGCTCATTGGTAAAGCTTTGCACTGCTATGACGTAGCCCCTATGTTCGAATCCCCTCAGCCACATATTATTTTTTTGAATTTTTCTTTTAAACTTTTTAGAAGCCCAAAAGTTTATACATGCACTGCACATAAGAAATGAAAAGTCAGAATATCAAACATATGTAAAATATTGTATGAACAGATAGGGACACATGGCAGAGATCCGATGGCTCCCCTCCTCTATATGGCCGGCGAGATCGGCAAAACGACCGGCAGCATCGGGCCCCCCTAAACAATGGTCCACATGTTGTGCACATAAGTCTTTTGGCCTACCCCCACTATTCCTATTCTATTTGATTTCTCTGAAAATTAATAGAGAATTAAAAATGGACATTAATCCAATTTTTAATGTATTTTAATTCTCTCTTCAATTTCAAAACCCTAATTCCATCCTATAAATACTACTCCATACCCTAGTCTCTCTTCATTCTAAAATCTATTATCAAAATTCTCAAATTTTACTAAGTCCTAGAAGAGTACAAATGGAGTTAGCTCAAGAACGCCTTCCGGCGAAGATTCGAGACAATTCCGGCGACTCCATAAAGCTACCTTTCTCATCCTATACCTCCCCTCTCTCATTTTAACTCGTAAGTCCCACTTCTTATTCTATTCTTTCACCTTAAAAAGTTCTCTTTTCAAAACATGTCGGAAGTAGAGTTATCCCAATATTCGATTCTAAAATCGTTAAAATCATAATTTTTTTAAGAATCACTCATCCATATCACTATATCTTGCTTAGTAATTGTCACGCCCCGCTTCCCGGTGTACGGGGAGGGGACGCAGCGAGGCCCATTATGTATTTATTCAGAAGTAAACACGCTAAGTGTATCTAAACAATATAAAGTAAAGTACACAAGAGACAGGAATGTAAATGAACAACAACTTTATTTATTAACATTCTTTTACAGGTACAACTGGAAATGTAAATACATGGATGGAAAACAATGCCTAAACAATGGCATGAACTGAAATGAAAATATTTACAAGTAAAGTCTAATGCTCTGGATTTTCAGTGTACTGCTCCAAATGCTCCTGGCTGGTCTCGAGCTCTAGTGCGTCCGATCCATCTGACAACATTCCAATGAAGAAGATAAATAGGAATGTCGTCAACGAACAATCGCTCGATAAGTCCCAAAGAAGGAGAGAAGTAGAATAAACATAAAAGAGTGTATATCTAGTATAATATTTGATTGTTAGGTTAACGTATTGTTTGTAGCTTGGTACAGAAGATGCCAGTGTATACGAGAGGAGTCCAACTTACACCGTGGACTTTGGTAACCCGTTGTACAAGGCTCCATCGAAAATACCACGGAACAACGGCATGGATGTAATTACGTCTTAAGTGACCACCTCGTGCCACCTTTAACATATTCCGTACCAGTCTAACCCTTTATAAACCCCGTAGTGTCTTATTATATTGATTGTATTGTATTGTCTTGTAGTAAATGGAAGACTTGCCGAAACCATGATATCAGTAAATGGAATGGATGTAAATGGATATTCATTTAAACGGAGTATATCCATGGTTCGGTTCGGTTAATATAGATTGATATAGATTTAATAGACAGATTCAAGAATTCATGTTATATTGTAGTTTATACTTAAATCAAATTCAAGTCAGATTGATTGTATATTGCCCGCGACTCGAACTGAGTCAGACTTTAAACAGAATTGAAGTCTTGAATGTTTTGGATTTATCGGTAACTGCTGCACATGGACGACAGGATTTGTGTCTTTTTCAAGGACAATTACCATGTTGATAACACCGTTATTAGATTGTCTACCTTAGATAGGCAAGCACCCACATTCTCCGGCTCTCTGAGGCTCAAGAGAACTGGTCCCGCTTAAATCTATGTTTACTAAGGTCCTTATTGTAATTTAGTATAACTTGAGAGGGTTTTATGTAAAAATAGTTTTGGTATAATTTCAAAATACACCTCAAGTATTTAATAATCATCTTTAGGGTTTTCATACATGTATATTTTATAAAAGTGATAATTCTAATGAGTAGAACCTAGTTTTCATAGTAAATGGTATTATAATGAAATATCGGTATTGTTTTGTATTGAATTGTATTGGTATTTTCCTGTAATAGTGATTCCTTTGATTTAGAAAACTTGCAATATTTATATAATATAATTAAAATAGATATTTTGATAATAGTTATATATGTATATTTAATGAAAATAAATTTTATTTATTTTTATAGAAATCTCATTTTCTAAAGAAAAATGCATTAAAAATTATGTCGGGATCAAATGCTCCTTTTGGAGGTCTGCATCTCGCTCTACTAGGCCCAAGGATGTGCGATAATCCACACCATCCCGAACGGGGTTCCCCAAAATTGGGTTATAGAGCCGCAATTGCTAGGAATTAATTAATACACTTTTTAAAGAAATGGTTTTGCAAGTTTGATGGTATTTATTTGTAATGTCGTATTATCCCATAACTAATGTCCCAAACTTTTATCGTGCTATGTCAAAAATGTATGGTGCGATGAGGTAGGTCATTACCTCGTGTGTTATCTAAAGGTAATACAAGTATTATGTTGATTTGTGTCGAAAATAAAGTATGTGGTATTTTACCATAAAAATACGATAAAAGTTGCATAAAAAATTCTTTTGAGATGAAACTTATTTTAAAGTGTTTGTTGATATTTGTTAAACATTATAAGAGAATAAGGTATTTTATTTCTTAAGAAAAATAGAATTTTAAAGGAAAACCGAATCAGAAGTCGGATTAACTCCACTTCCATCGGGTTTTAGAAATTAAAGTTTTTAGAATAGAAAATGAGAGGGGAAGAAGGAACTTACTAGTTACAAGGAAATGGGAGAGGTAGGAGAAGGTTTAGGGATCATCGGGGCATCGTTTCGTCTCCGGAAACTTCTCGAAACTTCGCCGGGAATGTTGGGGTCAAAAATTACACCCCGGTTGACCAAGTCCTATCAACGTCCACCCCTAGCCAAGTGGGCCCAAGCTCAGGTCAAGTGGGCCCATGCCCAAGTCGATTCCCGCGACCGGCCTCCCCCATGCCAAAATGAAATCATGTAATAAATAATTTTGATGTAATTTTTTATGCATGAATGTAAGAAAAATGGGCATAAAGCCAAATTTTTGTAAAGCCCATGGCTCATGTGCAAAACAAATGAGCACATGAGGCATGTGATAGGCAAGATGCCATTTTGTAAAGCCCAAGGGGCTATATGTAAATTTGTAAGCCTATATAAGGCAACATGATAATGAAATAAGAAAAGAACTTTTTCATTCTCTCAAACTCAAGGGTTTTTGTGTCTCTTTTTCCTTCCTCAAGGTTCTAAACCTTCTTCCCCTTTTCTGATTTAAATCAAGAGTTTTACTCTTCTTTTTCCAAAAATAAATAGTTTTTTACCACAAAACCCTTGAAGGGGAATGCGAATCTTCCATCAAATCCCTAAAAGGGAAGATTTATAAAATCTCACTCTCTTTTCACCAAGATCCAGCCAGTAGAGAGGAGGACAAAGGAGTCTCACCTCCAAAAATCCAACTTTGGGGAAGATCCAGAGCCCAAGGGAGAAGAAAGGAGTCCCTTTTCATCAGCTCCGAAATATCTTAGGAGTTTAACTCCACAAAATTATATATATATATATATACATATATAAAATAATAAATCTTTCTTTTGGGGAGTACAACTCCCAGTGCAGGGGCCAAGCCCCTTTGTCCTCTTTGTCAGGAGTTCAACTCCAAAAGTTAATCGGGAGCACAGCTCCCAATGCAGAGACCAAGTCCCTTCTGTTGCTGGCGCTCACGTGCCAAGCACGTGGGGCGCGGCGCTCCACGCCCAGTGCCCAGCGCCTAGCTCCCACGTGCCAAGCACGTGAGGCGCCAACGTCCAGCACCCGTGTGCTAGGCACGTGAGGCGCTGGCACCCACGTGTCCTTTGGACGCTATTTTCCTTTTTTTTATATACACCCACATGTCCTTTGGACCCCGATATATCCAAAACCCTTCAAGACACACATACGCACACTGCACATTGAGTTCGCATGACCTGTTTGACCCGTCAATCGGAGGTTCCCTCGCTCAAAAGGCGAGGGGTAATTAACGACAGATTAGTCCACGGCTGCCGGAGATTCAGATCCCCACAATCAATAAATCCTAGTCTACCCTAGGCAGGGAGAATCTGTAGTACGTCTGACAAGCACGCGCGTATTCTCATCTTAATTGGGTGACAAAAAAACACCCTACAGATTCTGGCACGCCCGGTGGGACGTTTTCTCTCCTCCCATATTTCGGGTTAAACGTTCATGCCAACTCAATCAATATACATATCGATAGCCTGTACTGAAATCATGCTTCTTTGTGCAGGTTAACAAATTTCAAATTGCAATCTCCGGACGCAACAAAATGTCTCTAAGGATCAGCTCATCTCTCGACACAGCTCCCATCTCCTACACAATAAAGATGGACGCCAGGACGGTCCTCCCGGCCAGTCTTGGGCGACAATGGGAGGAGCCGCCGCTACCATTTGGTTCTATTTTGTTCATGTCAGCTAACGCCATCCCAGCTCCTCAAGCTCCGGTAACAGAAAAACCGGCCTCGAAAGGCAAGAGGCCAAACGTGGTGATCTCGAAGGCACCACTACCTAAACGCAACTCGGTGTTTGAACGAATTTCCTTGGCCCCAGCTTGGGGCAAGGCCATCAACACCAACAAAGTAATAAGGCATCTCGGGCAATCTCCAACGACGTCCCTGACAACTACTCAATTGGGTATCTTCTCTAAGCTTCCTATTAATCGGCTCATGATGGCTTCCTAGATGATGGATGTCCGTCAAGCCCTCAAAATAGAGAAGCTAAGACAGAAAAGGCTCAGCTACAGAGCAAACAAAAGGGTTAGGGCTCCTGCTAGGCTGAACTTTATGAGGTTCGAAGAACAGGGTTACCCCGCCAAAGATGAAGAGATGGCAGGATATGTGGTCCACACTGTCTACACGATGGGCACGCACAGCAAGAGCAAGGACGGGGCCACCACATCTCAAATCCAGTCTGGAGCGAATGTGGATTCCACTTTCCAAGACTAGCCTTCTCTGGAAGGTAATGAAAATCCTCCCAGTGAGGCTGATAGGCAGAGAGATCCCTCGGTTTGTCACGCCTTGCTTCCCAGTGTACGGGCAGAGGACGCGACGGGTCACGCGACGTATTTACTCAGAAATAAACACGCTAAGCATATCTAAGCAATATAAAATGCAATGTACACAAGAGACAAGATGTAAGTAAACAGCAACTTTATCTATATAACATTCTTTTTACAATACAACTGAAAAGTAAATACATGGACTGAAACGATGCCTAAATAGTGGCATAACAGAAATACAAATACTGAAATGAAATGTATAAGTAACTAGAGCTCCGGATCGAAATGTAGCTGATCCAAGTCCTCGATGGTGGGCTCGATCTCCTGAAGGTCCGATCCACCTAACAACATTCCAAAGAAGAAAGAGAAGGAATGTCGTCAGCGAACAATCACTCGGTAAGTCCCGTAAATAGACAAGAATGGAATAGACGGAATATAGAGTATATTGTTATAATGTTGTATTTGGTGTTAACGTTGTTGTTTGTAGTTTGCTATAGAAGAATGCCAGTGTATATAAGAGGAGTCCCACTATTCCGGAAACTAAGGTATACGGAGCATAAGAAACCGTTCAGCCACGGTACAACGGCAATGGATATTCAGGTTAGGTGTATTATGGTTACAGTCTCGTGCCACTTCTAACACCTTCCGTACCAGTCTACCCTTTATAAACCCCACAATATCTTGATTGTATTGTTTGTATTGTTTGAACTATATATTGTATATAGATGGATGACTCGCCGAAACCATGATATCAGTAATGGAACGGATATAATGGATGAACTTGTAAATGGAGTATATCCATGGTTCGGTTCAGTCAAGTTGTATAGATTAAATAGATTGAATATATGGATTCATGGATTCATGTTGAATATATATACTTGAATCATATTCAAGTCAGTTTGATTATATCGAGACTTAGTCTGAGTCAGACATTTAGAAAAGACATTGAAGTCTTGAATTAGTTTTGATGTTATCGGTAACTGCTGCACATGGACGGTAGGATTTGTATATTTTTCCAAGACAATTACTGTGTTGATAACACCGTTTGTTATATTGTCTACCTTAAATAGGCAAGCACCCATATCTTCGGCTCCCTGAGGCTCAAGAGACTGGTTCTGTCACGCCCCGCTTCTCGGTATACGGCGAAGGGGACGGGACTGGTTCGCTACGTATTTACTGTGAAGTAAATACGCTAAGCGTATCTAAGTAATATAAAAGTAAAGGCACAAGAGACAAGATATAATAAACAACAACTTTATTTATTCACATTCTTTCTGTACAATGCATGGAAAGTAAATACAACTGAAATAAAAAGCGATGCCTAAACAATGGCATAACAGAAAAGAAAAGTACTGAAAAGGAAAATGTACAATGACTAGAGCTCGGGGTCTTCACTGAACTGGTCCAAGTCTTCAGTAGTAGGCTCGGTCTCTGACGGGTCCAGATCACCTGACGACATTCAAAGAAGAAAGAAAGAGAATGTCGTCAGCGAACAGATCGCTCGGTAAGTCCCAAAGATCAGGGAGAAATAGAATAGACAGAAAGAGTGTGTGTGTGTGTGTAACTTTTAAAGTTGTATTATATTGTTATAATGTTCTATTTAGTTTTAACGCTGTTTTTTGTAGCTTGGTACAGAAGGATGCCAGTGTATATGAGAGAAGTCTCTATATGCCAGAGATTAGAGGCAAATGGAAGTACAAGGCTCCGTTATACAACCCGGAACAACGGCAATTGGATTCATGTTAGGTGTCTTAATCTTGCAGTTTCATGCCACTTTTAACACCTTCCGTACCAATCTACCCCTTAAACCCCGTGTTATCTTGATTGTATTGTTGTATTGTATTATAAGCTGTATAGATTGTATGTTTGGATGACTGACCGAAACCATGATATCAGTAAACGTATGTAACTGGAGAATCATGTATGTAACTGTAGAATCATGGATGCAACTGTATAATCATGTAAATGGAATGTATATCCATGGTTTGGTTTGGTCTGGTCAAGTTGATAGATTGCATAATGGATTCATGAATTCATGTTGAATTGTAATATTGTAAATTATAGATTATAGATTGTAGATTGTACTTGAATCATATTCAAGTCAGATTATAATGAGACTCAAACTGAGTCAGACAATTAGAAAAGTAAATTGAATTCCTGATTATTTTGATGTTATCGGTAACCGCTGCACATGTACGACAGGATTTGTGTCTTTTACAAAGACGATTACCTTATTGATAACACCGTTATTAAGTTGTCTATCTTAAATAGGCAAGCACCCACTTCTCCGGCTCCCTCAGGCTCAAGAGATTGGTCCCGCTTAAACCTATATTTACTAGGGTCCTTAGAGTAATTTATAGAACTTGAGGGGTTTTTATGTAAGAATACTTTTATATACTTTTCAAAATACACCCCTAGTATTTATTATTCGTCTTTAGAGTTGTAATGAATGTAGATTTTACATTGTGATATTTCTAGTAAAAATATCCTAATTTCATAAATAAAGGTATTTATTTGTAATATTGATTTATATGGAATTCATTGTATTTTAGTGTAAAATGATTCTTGTGACATTTTTTTAGAAAAAGTGGAATATTTATAATAATTCAAAATAGATATTTTTATGTTACATATACATATATTTGTATGAAAATAATTTTAGTATATATATAATATTCTAGAAATCTCGTTTTCTTAAGATATCGTATTTTAAATTTTTCGAGACCGAATGCTCCTTGCGGAGATCTGCATCTCGCACTACTAAGCCCGAGGATGTGCAATAATCCACACAATCTCAATCGGGTTTCCCAAATGGGTTGTAGCGGCGCTTTGCAAAGATTTGTATAAATACTAAATCTTTTAAAAACGGTTTTATTAAGTAAATGGTATTTAAATGAAAATGTGTCGATTTCCCGTATTCTATATTCTAGGGTCCCCTAAGTCAACTAGACTGCTCTTAACTGGTCCAAAGCGACAAGTTGTGAGATATCCCTCAAATCGCCTCTTCACCGCCAATTGTGGTCAGGTAAGTACAAGTGAAGAAAGGAGCGTTCCGCTCAGGAATCACCGTGAGACGGGCCTTTTAAATTTACCTTTCTCACTTGTCTAGCCTACGCACCAGAAAGTCAGGTTTAAATAAATGACTGAATGCCCACAACCTTCCTATGTCCTAATGAGCGTGACAGTCCTTAATTGGCTGAGTCTAGATATATTTTTTTATTAGCTCAAAGGTTATTTATTTGTAAAGATGTCGATTTCCCGTATTTTATATTCCCGAGGGTATCGTGCTATGTTGCATATGAGTGTGTGAGGAGGTAGGTCGTTACTTCGTGATCTACTTAAAGGTATAACAAGTTTAATGGTTTAAATGTCGCAAAAGGAACTATGTGGTATTTAAATGAAAAAAAATACGGTAAAAGGAACTAGCAATTATTTTGTGATATGAAACTTAATCAATTTGGTTGATTAGTGTTTAATAGTCAACATGAGAGAGTTTAAGCATAATTGTATTAACGAGAAGTGAAGTTTCATAAAGAAACCGAATCGGAAATCGGGTTTGTTCCGATTCCGTCGGGTTTTGTAAATCCGTATTTTAGAAAAGAAAAGAGAGGTAAAATTTGGGGACTTATGGGTTTTGGACAACTAGAAGAGGGAGATGGTTCGGAAGGAGTCGGCGGTGCGTCGTTTCGTCGCTGGGAGTTCTTACGGACGTTGCCGGAAAATCCGCCAAAGAATCCACCGGAGCTTCGCCTTTCGCTCACTTCGATTGCACACTAGGGTTCTATGGATTTTTCTTGAGAGTTGGCTTAGAAATGTGAGTGAGGGGATGGTGTTTAGGGTAGTATTTATAGGGTTAGGGTAGATGAAGGGTTTTGATTTTAAAAAAATGTAAAAATTTAGAAAAAATGTATTAAAATGGAGTAAATGAGTGTTAATGGGGTCTCTGGAATTGATCTCAGAATTTAAAGTATGCAGGGGAGTTAGGCAGCCCAAAAGGCATCCTTCCCCAGTTGACGACTCGGCCGTCCGGCCGAGTCCGGCCGAGTCGAAGGCTGAGGATGTGGGGGGTCGCCTGAGGTAGTCACTGGTACTTTCAGTTTTTCATGGGTAGTGGGAAATTTTGGAGTTATCTCGTGTGGACTGTTGGGCTTCTATAAAATTTAAAATAAAATAAATATTAAAAATAATGTGCGGCATGAGATTTGAACTCAGGTGGCTTGGTTCAGCAATGCAAGGTATTACCAATGAGCTACAAGCTCTTTCTTATAATTAAATTGCTAATTAATTACTTAAGTCTTATGCTCAGGAAATAAATACCCCTTTATGGATTTTTGAAATTTTTTTGTAAAAACTTGTATAGGAAATTTAGGGTTGTTACATTCTACCCTCCTTAAAAAAAATTTCGTCCTTGAAATTTGTAAAAGAAAAGTGTAACAGATTCATGGAAAGTTTGGTAACTGAAATACTGATAGTGCATGACTAATAACAAAGTGGTGCAAGGGTTTAAAAATGTGAAAAAGGCTTACCGGTGTTACCTTGGTCAACTATCTCAGCTTCTACGGCTGCTAATGTGAAAGTCTGTCGCCGTGGTACATTCCTTCTAGCTGGAGGCACATTTTGTCCTTGGGGCCTATTTCTCTGCCCTCGAGGCATGTTCCTCATTGCCTGTTGGAATTGGCAAGTAGGATGTGCAGGAGTTCTATGTGGAGGTGGTGCTAGGAGTGCAGGACGAGTTGCAGGAGCTTGGATCGCTGGCCGCTGCGGGTAGTTGGTAGGTGTGTGAGCTGGTTTGCTATTATAAGGACAATTCCCAATTCCGTGGTTGGATGCGCCATAAATTAGACACAGGCCTTTTGCGTGCCTACAGTCCTTCCACAAGTGTCCCTTTCTATGGCAGTAGCGGCAAATTTCTTCAGTTCTCCTGGGTTCAAACGATGGCCTGGAAGAGCCTCCTCTTGCCATTTGAGTGGCAGGGCGTTTCAAACCGGCAGATTGGGGTCTGCCTCTCGCCTTTATCACTGCCTCATAACTGCAGGCAGCTTCCAGAGCATCTTCATGAGTCGGAAATTTCCCTGTGGCTAATGCAGCCTGGATTTCCATGTCCAAACCTTATTGAAATGGACGGGCTCTGATCTCATCCGTCGGTATCAGGTGTGCCGCAAATCTGTTACGGTCTTGTGTTAGCTGTGTAGTTTGTGATATTAAAAATTTAAAATACTGTGACATATCTTACCGACTGAGCATGGTGAACTCAGCGTCATACTCATCTACCGATTTGATCCACATCGAACCTTGTTGCAGATAGATGAACTGTTGTTCCATGTCGAACCTGGCAGTTACAGAGAAGTACTTCGCGTCGAACTTATCGCAGAAAGTCTTCCATTCAATGGCTGATGAAGACGGTTTTCTTCCGCCTTCCACCAAACCCGTGCATTGTCCGTGAGTTGCAGCTTTGCAACTTAGACCCAAGCTATTTATAGCACTTGTGCTGCTGCCTGATCATCTTCTATACTTTGTGCCCATTCTTCAGCTTCCAATGGGCTTCCCTTTCCTGAGAACCGTTTAGGGTGTAAAGTCCTGAATTGCTTCACCCCAGGTGCTTCAGTCTCGGGACGGTTCAAGAGCTGTTGTTGTCCCTTAAGGAGGCTGCGGATCGCCTCAAGCAGAACTGTTTGCTCGGTGGGTGGAGCAGGAACGGTAGGTACGATTGGTAGTGGAGGTGGAGTGATGTTGAAGTTGGTGCTGGTGTTGTTTGGGGAATCCATAACCTTGAAGAAAAATTTAGGTTAGAACAGATTCATAGTATATAGAATAATAGGATTCAAGGAACATGGATTGTAAAGAATGTTTTAGTTGCTGGTTCTTGTGTTTTTATACAGCTTAGGTTGTTCACGCAGAATAGAACTGCATAGTATGGTTCTATACAGCTCTGACCTGCATGGGCCACCAACAAAACCTGTCACGCCCCGCTTCGCGGTATACGACGAAAGGGACGGGACTGGTCCGCTACGTATTTACTATGAAGTAAATACGCTAAGCGTATCTAAGCAATATAAAAGTAAAGGCACAAGAGACAAGATATAATAAACAACAACTTTATTTATTCACATTCTTTCTGTACAATGCATGGAAAGTAAATACAACTGAAATAAAAAGCGATGCCTAAACAATGACATAACAGAAAAGAAAAGTACCGAAAAGGAAAGTGTACAATGACTAGAGCTCGGGGTCTTCACTGAACTGGTCCAAGTCTTCAGCAGTGGGCTTGGTCTCTGACGGGTCCAGATCACCTGACGACATTCAAAGAAGAAAGAAAGAGAATGTCGTCAGCGAACAGATCGCTCGGTAAGTCCCAAAGATAAGGGAGAAATAGAATAGACAGAGAGAGAGAGTGTGTGTAACTTTTAAAGTTGTATTATATTGTTATGATGTTGTATTTAGTATTAACGCTGTTGTTTGTAAATTGGTACAGAAGGATGCCAGTGTATACGAGAGGAGTCTCTATATGCCAGAGACTAGAGGCAAATGGAAGTACAAGGCTCCGTTATACAACTCAGAACAACGGCAATTGGATTCATGTTAGGTGTCTTAATCTTGCAGTCTCGTGCCACTTTTAACACCTTCCGTACCAATCTACCCCTTAAACCCCGTGTTATCTTGATTGTATTGTTGTATTGTATTGTAAACTGTATAGATTGTATGTTTGGATGACTGACCGAAACCATGATATCGGTAAACGGATGTAACTGGAGAATCATGTATGTAACTGTAGAATCATGGATGCAACTGTATAATCATGTAAATGGAATGTATATTCATGGTTTGGTTCGGTCAAGTTGATAGATTGAATAATGGATTCATGAATTCATGTTGAATTGTAATATTGTAGATTGTAGATTGTACTTGAATCATATTCAAGTCATATTATAATGAGACTCAAATTGAGTCAGACAATTAGAAAAGTAAATTGAATTCCTGATTGTTTTGATATTATCGTTAACCGCTGCACATGGACGGCAGGAGTTGTGTCTTTTTCAAAGACGATTACCGTATTGAGAACACCGTTATTAAGTTTTCTACCTTAAATAGGCAAGCACCCACTTCTCCGGCTTCCTGAGGCTCAAGAGATTGGTCCCGCTTAAACCTATGTTTACTAGAGTCCTTATGGTAATTTATAGAACTTGGAGGGTTTTATGTAAAAATACTTTTATATACTTTTCAAAATACACCCCAAGTATTTATTATTCATCTTTAGAGTTGTAATGATTGTAGATTTTACATTGTGATATTTCTAGTGAAAATATCCTAATTTCATAAATAAAGGTATTTATTTGTAATATTGATGTGTATGGAATTCATGGTATTTTAGTGTAAAATGATTCTTATGACATTTTTTTTAGAAAAAGTGGAATATTTGTAATAATTCAAAATAGATATTTTTATATTACATATACATATATTTATATGAAAATAATTTTAGTACATATATAATATTTTAGAAATCTCGTTTTCTTAAGATGTCGTATTTTAAATTTTTCGAGACCGAATGCTTCTTGCGGAGGTCTGCATCTTGCACTACTAAGCCCGAGGATGTGCGATAATCCGCACCATCCCGAACGGGTTCCCCAAATGGGTTGTAGCGGCGCTTTGCAAAGATTTGTATAAATACTAAATCTTTTAGAAAACGGTTTTATTAAGTAAATGGTATTTAAATGAAAATGTGTCGCTTTCCCGTATTCTATATTCTAGAGTCCCCTAAGTCAACTAGACTGCTCTTAACTGGTCCAAAGCGACAAGTTGTGAGATATCCCTCAAATCGCCTCTTCACCACCAATTGTGGCCAAGTAAGTACAAGTAAAGAAAGGAGGGTTCCGCTCACGAATTACCGTGAGACGGGCCTTTTAAAATTACCTTTCTCACTTGTCTAGCCTACGCACCACAAAGTCAGATTTAGATAAACGACTAAATGCCCACAACCTTCCTCTGTCCTAATGAGCGCGACAGTCCTTAATTGGCCGAGTCTAGATATTTTTTTTTATTAGCTCAAAGGTTATTTATTTGTAAAGATGTCGATTTCCCGTATTTTATGTTTCCGAAAGTATCGTGGTATGTTGCATATGAGTGTGTGAGGAGATAGGTCGTTACCTCGTGATCTACTTAAAGGTATAACAAGTTTAATGGTTTAAATGTCGCAAAAGAAACTATGTGGTATTTAAATGAAAAAAATACGGTAAAAGGAACTAGCAATTATTTTGTGATATGAAACTTGATCAATTTGGTTAATTAGTGTTTAATAGTCAACATAAGAGTGTTTAAGCATAATTGTATTAACGAGAAGTGAAGTTTTATAAAGAAACCGAATCGGAAATCGGGTTTGTTCCGATTCCGTCGGGTTTTGTAAATCCATATTTTAGAAAAGAAAAGAGAGGTAGAATTTATGGACTTATGGGTTTTGAAAAACTAGAAGAGGGAGATCGTTCGAAATGAGTCGGCGGTGCATCGTTTCGTCGCCGGGAGTTCCTACGGACGTTGCCGGAAAATTCGCCGAAGAATCCGCCGGAACTTCGCCTTTCGCTCGCATCGATTGCACACTGGGGTTCTAAGAATTTTTCTTGAGATTTGGCTCAGAAATGTGAGTGAGGGGGTGGTGTTTAGGGTAGTATTTATAGGGTTAGGCTAGGGTTAGGGTAGATGAAGGGTTTTGATTTTAAAAAAATGTAAAAATGTAGGAAAAATGTATTAAAATGGAGTAAATGAGTGTTTATGGGGTCTCTGGAATTGATCTCAGAATTTAAAGTATGCAGGGGAGTTGGGCAGCCCAAAAGGCATCTTTCCCCAGTTAATGACTCGGCCGTCCGGCCGATTCCGGCCGGCCGCGTCGGCCCGAGTCGGCCGGCGGAGAGTCAGAGGCTGAGGATGTGGAGGGTCGCCTGAGGTAGTCACTGGTACTTTCAGTTTTTCATGGGTAGTGGGAAATTTTGGAGTTATCTCGTGTGGACTGTTGGGCTTTTATAAAATTTAAAACAAAATAAATATTAAAAATAATATGGGGTATGGGATTTGAACTCTGGTGGCTTGGTTCAGCAATACAAGGTATTACCAATGAGCTACAAGCTCCTTCTTATAATTAAATTGCTAATTAATTACTTAAGTCTTGTGCTCAGGCAATAAATACCCCTTTATGGATTTTTGAATTTTTTTTGTAAAAACTTGTATAGGAAATTTAGGGTTGTTACAGGTTCCGTTTAAACCTATGTTTACTAGGGTCCTTATTGTAATTTAGTATAACTTGAGGGGTTTTATGTAAAATAGTTTTGTTATACTTTTAAAATATACCTCAAGTATTTAATTATCGTCTTTAGAGTTTTCAAAAATATTTCTTTTATTCAATGTGAAATTTCTAGTGAATATAACCTAATTTCATAATATAAAGTATTTATTTGAAATATTGGAATTGTATGGTATTTTCTTGTAAAAGAGATGTATTTCTTAAATTTTGGAAATCTGGAATATTATAAATATTAAAAATAGACATTTTGATATTAATTACATATATATTTATTTATTAAAAATATAAGTTTTATTTATAATAGAACTCACATTTTCTAAAGAAAAATGAATTAAAAATCTTTCGAGATCATATGCTCCTTTCGGAGGTCTGCATCTCACTCTACTAAGCCCGAGAATATGCGATAATTCACACCATCCCGAACGGGTACCCCAAAATGGGTTGTAGAGACGCAATTGCAAAGATTTGTTAAATGCACTTCTTATAGAAAAATGGATTTTATAAGTTGAAGGTAGTTATATGTAAAGTCGTATTTTCCCAAATCTATGTTCCCAAATTCTATCATGCTATGTTAGATATGTGTGTTGTGAGGAGATAGGTCATTACCTCGTAAACTACTTATAGGTATAACAAGGAATTATGATGGTTTATGTCGAAACTAAACTATATGGTATTTTTCTGAAAAAGTATAATAAAAGTCACAAAAAATTTGTTTGATGTGCAAATTGTTTTATTAAGTTTGTTAATATTTATTAATCAACATATAATAATATGGTTTTATTTCGTTAAAGAAAAATGTAGTTTTTAAAGAAAACTGAATCGGAAGTCGGACTAACTCTGCTTCCGTCGGGTTTTAGTTTTGAATGTTTTTAGAATAGAGAAAAGAAGGAGAAGTAGGGACTTACTGAATGATTGGCTAGAGGAGATAAAGAGGAAGAGGTGGGAGTTTCTGGTGCGTCGTTTCGTCGTCGGAAACTCCTCGAATTGCCGTCGGAAGTTCGTCGAAGCTTCGCCCTTTTGCTAACTCCACTTGCACACAAAAGACATGGGAATTTTCTTGAGAGTTTGGGCAGGAATTTAGGAGTGAGGAGGGGTGATTTGAGGGTGGTATTTATAGAAAAAATTAGGGTTTGGGTGTGATAAATTTGAGAATTAAAATGCATTAAAACATGGAGTAATGCAAAGTTTTAATTCTCTAGAAAATTCAGGAAAACAAACAGTCAGGGGTTAACAGGGGGAGTCCAAGGGGTGTTAGGGTTGAAGAAAAATTGGGTTTGGACCGATTCAGACCGGCGGCGCCGGCCGAGTCAAGCCTTTCGCCGGCCCGAGTCGGGCGAGTCAGGGCTCATCTTGGTGCCACGTGTCCCTGACGCTTGGTCTAGCCTCGTGGACATATTTGTTTAGGCCGTGACTCTTGGTTTTACAGGTTGTGCACGTGTAGACCTTTGGGCATCTAAAAGATTAAAAGAATTTTAAATAAAAATAATGTGTGGCTGATGGGGTTTGAACACAAAGGTTATGTCACAGCAGTGTAAGGCTTTACCAATGAGCTACAAGTGCTTTCTTGCTGTTCAAAATTGAATCAAATACTTATATTACTCACAGGAAATATAAATACCCCAATTGTACATTAAATTTAAATGGATTTTATGTACACTAAAATTGGAGTTGTTACAGTCTACCATCCTTACAAAAATTTCGTTCTCGAAATTTACAATTTATTTTAAGGAGTAGTTTACAAATAAGTGAGAATATCTTGCATGCATTTCATCTTCCCTTCCCATGTCGATTCTCCTGGAGTGTCTTTTCTCCACATCACTCGAACCAAATTGACTTCCTTTTTCCGAAGTGACTTCACTTTCCTGTCCAGGATCTTAACAGGTTGTTGCTCACAAGATATGTCGGGCTGTACAGTAAGTTTGGAATGATTGAGAATGTGGCTGGGGTCACTCACATATCTTCTGAGTTGGGATATGTGGAACACATTGTGCACTCCTTCCAATGAAGGTGGAAGTGCCAAGCGATATACCACTTCACCGACTCGTTCGAGTATGTCGAACGGTCCAATATATCTGGGACTTAGCTTACCCCGTCTTCCAAAACAGGTCACTCTGTGGTTCGGAGATATCTTCAGAAATACATGATCTCCCGGCTGGAACTCCAAATGACGGCGTTTTGTATCAGCCCAGTGCTTCTGTCGATCTTGGGATATGCACATTCTTTCCCTGATAGTACGAACTACGTCAACAGTTGCTACTATCATCTCAGGTCCAAGAAGTTCCCTATCACCGATGTCGTCCCAACTTAATGGAGATCGACACTTCCTTCCATAAAGTGCTGCAAAAGGTTCCATTCCGATCTTGCTTGGTAGCTGTTGTTGTATGAAAACTCCACAAGATATAGGTGATCTTCCCACGATCATCCGAAGTCTAACATACACGCTCTGAGCATATCTTCCAAAATCTGAATAGTTCGCTCAGACTGACCATCTGTTTGTGGATGAAAAGCCGTGCTGAAGTTCAGACTTGTTCCCAAACTCGCTTGCAGACTTTGCCAAAATTGTGATCGGAACCTGGTGTCACGATCGAAGACAATGCAGACCGGTACTCCATGAAATCTCATAATTTCCTGTATGAGTTCATGGGTATTAGAGATATTACATTTTGAAGAGTTTAAATCTTACTTAGATTCTTATCTCCATGTACTTCTTTGCTAATATCTCAGTAGATTGGCCAACTCGAAATGGGATGAAGTGAGCCGACTTTGTGAGTCGATCCACAATAACCCATACCGCATCGTTACCCTTTGTGCTGCGAGGGAGTGCAGTCACAAAATCTATTGTGATGTGTTGCCACTTCCATTCAGGGATAGGTAACGGTTGAAGTAATCCAGCAGTCTTGTGATATTCAGCCTTTACTTGCTGACACATCAAGCATTTAGCGACGCTTCTGGCTACTTCATACTTCATTCCATGCCACCAGTAATTCTGACGTAGATCTTCGTACATCTTTGTACCTCCAGGGTGTACTGAGTAGGGAGAGCTGTGAGCTTCTTTCATTAACTCGTCCCGCACAGAACCTTTTGGTACACACAATCTGCTGCCGTATCTTAAAGATCTGTCTTCATGGATGATGAAGTCTGTTCTGAGTCCATTCTCTACTTGTTCTCTGATCTTTTGCAACTTAGTATCACTTGCTTGAGCTGCTTTAATCTGATTGACAATTGTTGATTGACCTTGTAAATTCATCAAGCTTGAAGCATTACCTTCTATGACTACTTCAATCTCCATCTGATGCAATTCCTGTTGAAACTTCCACTGGGCGGTGAGATTCATTGTTAATTGTTGGCGACTAAAGGCATCAGGTACCACATTCACCTTTCCCGGGTGATATTGCAGGTTGATGTCAAAGTCCGCCATGAGTTCTAACCATCGTCTCTGCCGCATATTAAGCTCCTTTTGAGTAAACACATATTTCAGACTCTTGTGATCTGTGTATATATTCACTCGCTCACCAAGAAGATAATGGCGCCAAATCTTAAAAACAAAGATAACGGCTACCAATTCCAAATCACGCGTCAAAGAATTGCTTTCATGAATCTTCAGCTGTCTTGAAGTATAAGCCACAACCTTTCCGTGCTGATGTAGAACACATCTTAATCCCTTACCGGATGCATCGCAATACACTTCGAAACCTCCAGATTGGTTCAGTATAACGAGAATAGGCACTGGTGTCAACCTTGACTTGAGTTCTACGAAAGCTTGTTCGCATGCTTCTGACCACACGAATTCTTCATCTTTACATGTGAGCTTGGTCAGGGGTGTTTCTATCTTCGAAAAGCCTTCAATGAACCTTCTGTAATATCCAGCTAGACCCAAGAAACTTTGAATGTCCTTCACTGACTTTGGAGTCGGCCATTCGCTTACTGCTGAAACTTTCGCTGGATCCACAGAGATTCCTTCGCCTGATACAATATGTCCAAGGAAACCAACTTGATCTAGCCAAAACTCACACTTGCTGTACTTGGCATAGAGTTGATGTTGTCATAGAGTTTCCAGGACAATTCCTAGGTGCTCGGTATGTTCTTTCCGACTCTTTGAATACACCAGGATGTCGTCGATGAAAATGACAACAAACCTGTCTAAGTACTCCCGGAAAACTTGATTCATCAAGTTCATGAATATTGCTGGTGCGTTGGTCTCTCCAAATGGCATCATAAGAAATTCATAATGACCATAGCGAGTTCTGAATGCTGAATATTAGCTTCCTTGACCTTCACCTGATGATAACTCGAACGAAGATCTAACTTGGAGAAAACACAAGATCCACTTAGCTGATCAAATAAATCGTCGATACGCGGTAGCGGATACTTGTTCTTTATAGTTACTTCGTTCAAGGCTCTATAATCGATGCACATTCTATATGAACCTTCCTTCTTCTTCATAAGTAGAACTGGAGATCCCCAACATGAAGTGCTGGGACGAATCCATCATTTCGCCAATAATTCGTCCAACTGAGTTCGGACCTCCTTCAAACCTTCCGGACTTAATCGATAAGGTGCTTTGATCATCGGTTGTGCTCCTAGTACTAAATCAATGATGAATTCAAGAGCTCAATCAGGAGGCAAATTTGATATATCGTCAGGAAACACTTCTTCGAACTCTCGAACCACTTCTGGCTTTAATCCTTCCTCCGCTTGAATTGCTGCAATCACTGCCTTCTTTGGTTTCGCCTTGTAAGTACTTGACTCTAGGGTACGGTCTCTATTTTTGAAATAGAAAACCGGATGTTCTGGAATCTTGAATACTACCCTCCTTTGACGACAATCAATGGTAGCATAAAATGTTCCGAGCCAATCCATACCTAGAACCACATCAAAGTTCAGTATGTCCAGCACTTTGAAGTCAGCATAAAATTCTCTACTGCAGACGACTACTGGACACAAGCTGTATCCTATTGTTGCCTTTAGAACGCCATTTCCTGAACTGACATTCCAACTGGATACAAGAAGTGTGACTGGAATCACATGAGTTCGGATGAATCGTTGCGGCATAAAGCAATGAGATGCTCCAGTATCGAATAGTGCTAGTGCAGGGAGTGAGGCTACTAAGATTGTACCTAAGTTATGTGGGATGGGTTTTAGGTATAGAGAAAATATGTAGGTTGGTGTTAAGACTGAAATAAAAGCTTGAGAAGAAAGGGTTACCAGTGATGACTTGGCCAGTAGCCTCAGCTTCTTCCACGGTCATCATGAAAGCCTGTCGCCGTGGTACATTCCTCCTGGCCGGAGGAGAATTCCTCTGAACGTTCCTTTGAGCTTGATGGAACTGACGAGGAGGAGGTGCAGTCGGCGGTCCTCTAGGTGGTGGAGCAGGGAGAGCGAGTGTTTGAGCAGGTGCCTGAAGGACTGGTCTCTGCGGGTAAGTGATTGCTGGCCTGGGTGCAGCAATTGGGTTGTGTCTTCGGGAACAAGACCCAATATCATGAGTAGCTGAGCCGCAGACTAAGCAAAGACGGTTGGCTCGCCGGCAGTCTTTCGCTAAATGTCCATCTCTCCTGCAGTAGGTACAAAGGATGGGCTGGGCTGATTGATTGGTACTCCCGATCTCCTGGGCACAAATGGTGGCCTTGATGAGGCTCCTCCTGCTATCTGGTTGGCAGGGCGTTTCATTCCGGCAGACTGAGGTCTGCCCCTCATCTTTACCGCTGTCTCAAAATAGCGGGCAGCTTTCAGAGCCGATTCATGAGTCGGAAAATCTCCTGTAGCTAATGCAGCCTGAATCTACGAATCTAACCCTTGTTGAAATCGACGGGCTCTGATCTCATCCGTCGGTATCAGGTGTCCCGCAAATCTGTTAAAGTATTGTGTTAGCTGTGTAATATGTGATATATTGAAAAATCTAATTATTGAGACATATCTTACCGACTGAGCATGGTGAACTCAGCATTGTATTCATCCACTGATTTGGTTCACATCGAACCCTGTTGTAAGTGGATGAACTGCTGTTCCATGTTGAACCTGGCAGTCTCTGGGAAATACTTTGCGTCGAATATGTCGCGGAAAGTCTTCCATTCGATAGGTTGATCAAGACGGTTTTCTTCCGCCTTCCACCAAACCCGTGCATTGTTCGTGAGCTGCAGTTTCGCAATTCGGACCCAAGCTATTTCTAGCACTTGTGCCGCTGCCAGATCATCTTCGATGCTTTGACCCATTCCTCCGGTTCCAGAGGGCTCTCTTTTCTTGAGAATTGTTTGGGGTGCAAAGCTCTGAATTGCTTCACCCCAGGTGTTTCTGTCTCTGGTCGGTTCATCAAGATAGCAGTCTGCTGCTGTTGTCCTTCCAGGAGGCTGCAGATCGCCTCAAGCAGAACCGTCTACTCGTTGATCGGAATAGCGACGACAGGTATGAATGGTAGTGGTGGGGGAGTATTGTTGACATTCGTGCTGGTGTTGTTTGGGGAATCCATAACCTTAAAAGAAAATTTTGGGTTAGGACAGATTCAAAGTATATGAAATGATAAGATTCAAGGAATATGAATTGTAAAGAATGTTTTCAGTTGCTGGTTCTTGTGTTATATTGCTTAAGTTGTCCATACAGTGCTGAACTACATGGTAAGGTTCCATACAGCTCTGACCTGCATGGGCCACCAACAAAACCTGTCACGCCCCGCTTCCCAATGTACGGGCAGAGGACGCGACGGGTCACGCGACGTATTTACTCAGAAGTAAACACGCTAAGCGTATTTAAGCAATATAAAATATATTGTATACAAGAGACAAGACGTAAGTAAACAACAACTTTATCTATATAACATTCTTTTTACAATACAACTGAAAGGTAAATACATAGACTGAAAGCGATGCCTAAACAGTGGCATAACAGAAATGAAATGTACAAGTAACTAGAGCTCCGAGTCGAAATCTAGTTGATCCAAGTCCTTGATGGTGGGCTCGATCTCCTGAAGGTCCGATCCACCTGACAACATTCCAAAGAAGAAAGAGAAGGAATGTCGTCAGCGAACAATCGCTCGGTAAGTCCCGTAAATAGACAAGAATGGAATAGACAGAATAGAGAGTATATTGTTATAATGTTGTATTTGGTGTTAACGTTGTTGTTTGTAGCTTGGTACAGAAGAATGCCAGTGTATACGCGACGAGTCCCACTATTCTAGAGACTAAGGTATACGGAGCACAAGGAACCGTTCAGCCACGGTACAACGGCAATGGATATTCAGATTAGGTGTATTATGGTTACAGTCTCGTGCCACTTCTAACACCTTCCATACCAGTCTACCCCTTATAAATCCCGCGATGTCTTGATTGTATTGTTTGTATTGTTTGAATTGTATATTGTATATAGATGGATGACTCGCCGAAACCATGATATCAGTAATGGAACGAATATAATGGATGAACTTGTAAATGGAGTATATCCATAGTTCGGTTCAGTCAAGTTGTATAGATTAAATAGATTGAATATATGGATTCATGTTGAATATATATACTTGAATCATATTCAAGTCAGTTTGATTATATTAAGACTCGGTCTGAGTCAGACATTTAGAAAATACATTGAAGTCCTGAATTAGTTTTGATGTTATCGGTAACTGCTGCACATGGACGGCAAGATTTGTATCTTTCTCCAAGAAAATTACCGTGTTGATAACACCGTTTGTTATATTGTATACCTTAAATAGGCAAGCACCCATATCTCCGGCTCCTTAAGGCTCAAGAGACGGGTTCCACTTAAATCTATGTTTACTAGGGTCCTTATTGTAATTTTATATAACTTGAGGGGGCTTTATGTAAAATAATTTTGTTATACTTTCAAAATACATCTCAAGTATTTAATTATCATCTTTAGAGTTTTCATAGATATTTCTTTTATTCAATGTGAAATTTCTAGTGAATATAACCTAATTTCATAATATAAAGTATTTATTTGAAATATTGGAATTGTATGGTATTTTCTTGAAAAAGAGATGTTTTTCTTAAATTTTGGAAATGTGGAATATTATAAATATTAAAAATAGAAATTTTTATATTAATTACATATATATTTATTTATTAAAAATATAAGTTTTATTTATAATAGAATTCACATTTTCTAAAGAAAAATTTATTAAAAATATTTCGAGATCGTATGCTCTTTGCGGAGGTCTGCATCTCACTCTACTAAGCCCGAGGATGTATGATAATCCGCACCATCCCGAACGGGTTCCCTAAAATGGGTTGTAGAGACGCAATTGCAAAGATTTGTTAAATACATTTCTTATAGAGAAATGGTTTTATAAGTTGAAGGTAGTTATATGTAAAGTCGTATTTTCCCAAATCTATATTCCCAAATTCCATCGTGCTATATTATATATGTGTGTTGTGAGGAGATAGGTCATTATCTCGTGAACTATCTATAGATATAACAAGGAATTATGATGGTTTATGTCGAAACTAAACTATATGGTATTTTTCTGAAAAAGTATAATAAAAGTCACAAAAAAAGATTAGTTTGATGTGCAACTTGTTTTATTAAGTTTGTTAATGTTTATTAATCAACATATAAGAATATGGTTTTATTTCGTTTAAGAAAAATACAGTTTTTTAAAGAAAACTGAATCGGAAGTCGGACTAACTCTGCTTCCGTCGGGTTTTAATTTTGAATGTTTTTAGAATAGAAAAAAGAAGGAGGAGTGGGGACTTACTGGATGATTGGCTATAGGAGAGAAAGAGAAAGAGGTGGAAGTTTCCGGTGCGTCGTTTCGTCGTCTGAAACTCCTCGGATTGCCGTCGGAAGTTCGTGGAAGGATCGCCCTTTTGTTAACTCCACTTGCACACAAAAGACTTGGGAATTTTCTTGAGAATTTGGGCAGAGATTTGGGAGTGAGGAGGGGTGATTTGAGGGTGGTATTTATAGGAAAAATTAGGGTTTGGGTGTGATAAATTTGAGGATTAAAATGCATTAAAACATGGAGTAATGCAAAGTTTTAATTCTCTGGAAAATGCAGGAAAACAAACAGTTAGGGGTTAACAGGGGGAGCCTAAGGGGTGTTAGGGTTGAAGAAAAATTGGGCTTGGACCGAGTCAGACCGGCGGCGCCGGCCGAGTCAAGCCTTTCGCCGGCCCAAGTCAGGCGAGTCGGGGCTCATCTTGGTGCCACGTGTCCCTGATACTTGGTCTAGCCTCGTGGACATGTTTGTTTAGGCCGTGACTCTTGGTTTTACAGGTTGTGCACGTGTAGACCTTTGGGCTTCTAAAAGATTAAAAGAATTTTAAATAAAAATAATGTGTGGCTGATGGAATTTGAACATAGAGGTTATGCCACAGCAGTGTAAGGCTTTACCAATGAGCTACAAGTGCTTTCTTGCTGTTCAAAATTGAATCAAATACTTATAGTACTCACAGGAAATGTAAATACCCCAATTGTACATTAACTTTAAATGAATTTTATGTACTCTAAAATTGTTGTTACACGGTTCATTAGGAGTTGGGCTCAGAAAGCGAAGATGAGCTAATCTTCCGTCCCAAGAACGCAAAACAACAACTTCTCCAAGAGCTCCGAAAACAGCTCAGAAGTAAAGAAAAGGAGATGACCAAACTTTACTCCAAAATTGACGAATTGACAAATGTCGTGATGCAGCTCATGGCCCAAGTTGCCTCTCATCCGTCCAATCAAGCGCAGGGTTCTGCTCATGAACCAGGAAACGATATCTCGAGACAGCCGGTGCCTATTCCCTCAAATCCAAAGGTGGGCGGACCGCATGAAAGTCAGCCGCATCCTATCTCGGGAAATGTCTTGGCTACCGATGACAGTAGCCCGCTAACTCAAGATCAAATCATGGATTTGGTTGCCAAAAAAGTCAAAACGTTGGTAGCCGAAGCCGAAGCGCAAAAAGATATCAGTAGTAGTGGGAAACCATATCCTGTTCAGTATGATCTGGTAGAATTTCCTAGTGGCTATGTCATCCCCAAATTTGGAAGATTTGATGGGACGGGAATTGCAAATCAGCACATCGCCCACTTTAAAGCCTCATGCGGGAATACTGGGGGCAATGATACGCTCCTTCTCCGCCAGTTTGTCAATAGTTTGACCGGTTTATGCAAGCATACCGGATGACTCGATCACGACGTTCTCTCAAATAGAATCCATGTTCAAGCAAAGGTTTATAAGTGTCAACGATAAAATCACCATTGCTGATCTCATAAGGATGGAGCCAAAGTACAACGAAAGCAACATGGATTTTATAGTCCGATGGCGCAATCTCTCTATCAAATGTGAACCGCCATTGGAGCAAGACCAATCCGTCAGTCTTCTTATAGAAAATCTGAATGACTGGATGAAACCTTTCCTGTGCACCGCAGGCCTCAAAACATTCCAAGAGCTGACTAAGAAAGTTCAAATGTTGGAACGCTCAAAGCCCGAGTCCACTCAGAATCTCTAATTCACAAACAGACTGAGATATCGGAGGGACGACAACAGGAAAAGTGAAAGTTCCAACAACACCGATTCTCTAAATAAGCAGAGAGAGGGCGGAGCAAAGACTAACAAATCTCGGGAGCCAACTTTGGAGGAAAGAAGAAATAAGGTCTACTCTTTCAGAAGGGAGAAGGTCCACAAAATTTTCAAAGATGCTCTGAAGAATGGCCTGCGGCTACCAGAACCAAAAAGGCTAAGTGAAGCGAGCAGGACGGATCATCCCGATTTTTGTCCATACCACCGAGTCCTAGGGCACACTAATGAAGACTGCTGCATCTTCAAAGATTGGGTTGAAAAGCAATATAAGGCAAGAGAGATAGAACTGTCTAAAGGCGTGTTAACAAACAGTCAAGCTATGACCGCCAATTTCATACAAACGGAGACCGAAGTCCTTCGGGAACCTGATTCTCTCATACATCTGCCTTTCTCTGAAAAGAGCGGACCAAGGCAACAAGCTAAGAGCCAAGCGAGCAATATTTCCGATGAAGAAGCAATAGACAGGTACACAACCCATACGGTCTACATGATGGAGCTCAGAGGAACAAGTCCTCTTACGCCTTAAAACCATGACAATGACGCGGTTGTTGCCATCCAACACCGGCTCGATCCAGATGATGAAGAGCTCGCTCAGGCCATTAAGCCAAATGAACCTGTGGTTCATGCTGAATCAAGCTCAGGCGGTAAGGATGACCCCGTTGTCATACCCGGAACCATAGAACAAGTATTATTCCAATGGCTTCAATGGTAACTTCTGGACAGGGATGAGAAGATGGCCAAGGTCCATTCCCAAGTCGACGAGCTGGCAAATATCATGACAGATCTCACGACCCAAGTCGCCTGATTGCAATTACAGCAAAATCAAATTTTGGTTCATAGGCCAGGAAATGATATCTGGAAAAAACCAACCGATACCCCCTCCAGTCCAAAAGCGGAATACCTTTGCAAAAAACGGCCGCGATCAGCTTCCAGTCCCTCTGATACGTACACTGAACGTGGTAAGCGGACAGTTGGCGAACCAAAGACTGATCATCCTCAGGGTCCAGCATCAGTAAGGGCATCTACTCTAATGGAGAGAAAGAAAAAAGTATATTCCTTCAGGAGGGATGAAGTCCGCAAAATATTCGAGGACGCCTTGAACAACGGTCTCCAACTGCCTATTCCAAAGAGGCCACATGAAACGAACATGACCGGCAATCCCATATACTGCCCATATCATAGAATGGTGAGTTATACCATTGAAAACTGCTATGTTTTTAAAGATTGGGTGGAGAACCAATACAAACATGGGAAAGCCTCACAGTCGTCAGATGAACCGACAAGCCACAGAGCTACGGTCATCAACACAGCTCCGCCAAGATCAAAGTTCGAGGAGCTGGAATAAGCAAATAACTGACCACCACGTCGTTAAACTGGAAACAGACGACCACCACGTCATTAAACTGGGAACAATCGACCTCTAAGTCATTAAACTGGGGATATAAAAAATGTGTAAATAAATTAATTAATTAATTAAAAAGCCGAAATGATGGGGCAACTCGCAATAAAAATCAGCGAGTAAAATAAAGATGAAAAATAAAGCCGAAATGATGTGGCAATCGCGAATGAATAGCCGGAATGATAGGGCAATCGCGACCTTCGTGATAAGAAAAGCTGAAATGATAGAGCAATTGTGGTAAAAAAATGGCTAATGATGAGTCGCTCCTGGTACCATATTCCAGTGCAGCGATGCAGACGCCAACCAAAATCCAAATCCCCAAATGGTGAATGATGAATCGCTCCTGGTACCATATTCCATTGCAGCGATGCAGACGCCAACCAAAATTTCAAATTCATGAATGTCCCAACGACGAATGATGAGTCTCTCCTGGTACCATATTCCAGTGCAGCGATGCAGATGCCAACAAAATCCCAAAATTCTCCCAGCCCTACGGATGGTTCCCGAACTGACTATCGTATACAATCCACGGGCTCAAATAATTCTCATCATACTCATACCCCACCGCAATCACCAGTCCAGCGGCCGGTCTCCGCCTTTGGAATTATGCTCCATTTGGGAAGACTCACTCATGTGTCCTCACGATACACGAGAAAAACAAACTTACGAGATCCTCTCGACTCGTAAGAAAACACCTTCGTGGGATCCTTACGACTCACGAAGGAAAAACACACTTGGGAGTCCCTGTTTACCCCAATCAGAGCAAAGCACTGTTCAAATTCCAAGGCGGGAAACGAAGCAACGCTTCTGTTTCCACCAATCAAAGCAAGGCTCTGTTCTGAAAATTAAAATAAAAATTAAAAATTATAGAAGCAACGCTTCAGCTGACTTGCGCTCTGCGCTGCGCGCCACGTGATAGCGCAGTTGCGCTAGCGCTCTGCGCTGCGCGCCACGTGACAGCGCAGTTGCGCTAGCGCTCTGCGCTGCGCGCCACGTGACAGCGCAGTTGCGCTGCGCTCTGCGCTGCGCGACACGTGTCAAGCGCAGGTGCGTTTGCGCCAAACAGAATTAAAATTCCAGTAAGATCTTTCTATTCTTATTAAAACAAGAAAATTGTCTTCTGTAAAACAAAAGCCTTTGGATCAAAGATCCAACGGTAAGGAAAAATCCCTAAATCACTCAGAGAATGATCTCTTTAACTAATTTAACAAACTAATTGACACTATGTAAAGGCCCTTAGACCCCAAATCAAAAAAAAAAGACATCAACACAGAGAGAAAAATAGAGAATTCCTCTAAAGAATTTTGGGATGAGCTCAAAGAAAGGAAAGGTAAAAAACCATTAATAAAAGAAGAATTTCTTCTGAAAAGATCAATGATCTAAAAACAAGATCAAGATCTTAAAATAAAAAGAAAAGATCAAATAATAAGAATAAAAAGAAGAAGATCATTTGATCTACACAAAGGCATTGCCTTTTTGATGAACCACCGGTTCTGGAATCTTAAAAGATTCTTTTCTTGAATCCAAAATTGGATCAAGATATTAAAACAGTGCCATGCACTTGTAAATCTGCACTGTTGCGCTCTTGGGTTGGCGCAAACCACCAGAGAGCGCCACGTGTCAGCTCCAGAACAGCTTGTGTTATGCGCTTTTAAAATAGAGCATTGCTCTCTGATATTGGCGCAACTCACCAGAGTGCGCCACGTGTCAGCAGCGCAACAGCGCAGCGCACTGCGCTTGCGCTCACCAGAGTGTGACACGTGTCACCTCCACATGGACTTGCGCCTTGCGCTTCTCAATTGGCGCAAAGCACCTGACAAGCCACGTGGCACTCTGTCAGACTAATTAATGCAATGCATTATCAAGGGCAGAGCCCAAACAAAGGTCTATCAGACCAAACAAAAGTGCTATGCACTATTAAAAGGGACAGAGCCCAAATCAAAAAGGCCTTACAGGCCAAAATAAAATGCAGTGCATTATTAAACAGGGGCAAAGCCCTAGCATAGGCCTAATAGGCCAAAGATAAATAAAAATGTTGAACATTCTCAACTGGACTTAGCCCAATCATGGCCGTAAGTTCTCAAATTAAATTGACTGAGCACGACTGCTCTCTTAAATCAATTTACATCCGGTTCAAAGGTACATCTCTGAACTCCTCTGATATTTGTCGTTGTAATCCTTCAACGTCTTCAAAGAGGTGATGGGTCCCGACAGCCATACATTTTAATGGACCCCCCATGTCCCTAAACTGGAACATGGACCACTATGTCCCTAAACTGGAACAATAGAGCCAATTGCTCTCTTACCGGATCCAAACGATCCCGTTAAGTCGGTCTTAGTCTGGAGATTAGACTAACGTATCCTTAACAAACGTTTAAGTTGATCTTAGCCTCAAATATGGCTAACGTGTCCTTAAACTAATATTCGTCCCCAAAATGGGAATGATGGACCACCATGTCCCTAAACTGGCAACGGACTACTATGTTCCTAAACTGGAACAATAGAGCCAATTGCTCTCTTGCCGGATCTAAACGATCCCGTTAAGTCGATCTTAGTCTGGAGATTAGGCTAACGTATCCTTAATAAACGTTTAAGTTGATCTTAGCCTCAAATATGGCTAACGTGTCCTTAAACTAATATCCTTCCCCAAAATGGGAAAGATGGACCACCATGTCCCTAAACTGGCAATGGACCACTGTGTCCCTAAACTGGCAATGGACCACTATGTCCCTAAACTGGAACAATCGAGCCCCCAAATGCTCTTTTGTCGGATCTAAACGATCCCGTTTAAGTTGATCTTAGCCTCAAATATGGCTAACGTATCCTTAAACCTTCAAACAGATTTTAGTCCCAAATTGGACTATAGATCCCCCAATCAACTTCGGTTCAAGGGTACATCTCTAAACTCCTCTGACATCTGTCGTTGTAATCTTTCAACGTCGTCAGAGAGGTGATGGGTCCCGACGGCCATACATGCAATGGACCACTACGTCCCTAAACTGGAACAATAGAGCCTCAAATGCTCTTTTGTCGGATCTAAACGATCCCGTTAAGTTGATCTTAGTCTCAAACTGGACTAACGTATCCTTAACAAATGTTTGAGTCGATCTTAGCCTCAAATACGGCTAACGTATCCTTAAACCAAAACCCCAAACCCAAATCTAAGAAAATACGGATTTGGACTAATCCGCGTCCTACGGACGATGGCATAAATTAGTCTCCGTATACAATCCACGGGCAACCACGAACAAAACAAACACCCACGACACGAAGTGAACATCTGGAGAAGGAGAAAGTTGTTACCGCGATGCGGTAGCGTAATTAACTGCAGGGGCTTGCGCCTGCAGGGAAGAGCGTCCCCACAATCAAAAACCCTCAGACTAGAGGGAATCTGACGAAGTCTGCTACATCGGCCGCATCCGTCTAAACCTCCGATACACGGTGCCATAAATCAACTTGGCATCTTCGGAGAGGTGGACGGATAAAACCAAATAGCATCTGCCCCGAATCTCAGGCAAGACGTCTCTGCGTCGCGCCGTCATTCGGAGGGGAACAGACTCTGGCACGCCCGGTGGGACCTTTTCCTCTTTCCACTCCACACCTCGTGTGTCGTGTTCGCGAACGAATCGCGGTTTACTATGGTTGCCTGTGGATTCGAGGTACTAAGATTTGGTGTCTTGCTCCATGCAGAAAATAGAAGATCAATGGCTTCAAACTGCACCGCCTGCAACTGCAACTCTCGCTCCGTCCTTGCGGGAAGAGTGACTTATGGGCCCCAAGCGGCCTCCCTTTTCAAGATGCCAGTGGAGCAAGTAACTCAAGCCACCACTGGATTATTCTTCGGGACCATGCTCACACCCATGAGCTTCAACGCCCCAATGACGTTGCAAGAAGCCCCAAAGAAGTCGGTCTTTGATCGACTTACCACTGCCGCGGCCCCTCTCAACGGGTCGCCCGGCGTCAATACCTCAGTTTTCAACAGACTGGGCCAGAACATCTGCAAACTCGCGATACCCGAAGCTGCCATCCCAAAGCGGATAGCTATCCCGGCTCAAGCGGACAAAATCATTGGAAATGCTCCTCCTTCCAAGAAGTCAGTTTTTACAAGGCTGGCCATTCCGGTTGCTGCTCCAGGCGAGGTCATCAAAGCTGCCCAGAGGTCTGTCTTTGACAGATTAGACATTGCTTCTCAACGGGTGTCAGTCTTCGATAGGCTAGCACCAATAACAGTCTCTCCTCAAAGCAGGGGGCATGAAGAAGCTTATCCAACAACAGAGCTCACCCCTACGACTAAACCAACTCCATCCGCAAGACACACTCGACGTCGCCACTAGCGCCGAGTGAGGAAGGCTGGGGGCAACTCCCCCTTTAGGATAACTCCGCCAGCTCCAACGGTGGGGATCAATGCTGCTGTTCCAACCGGGAACAGCTTTGAATTGCTGAACAAGGTGTGCAGAAACTCTCCTACTGCGGCACTGAAAAGATCTCCTCCACCTGCGGAGAATGCCCCAAAGGTGAAGCTGGAACAGCCCCCTCAACGGCTATCCTCTGAAATTTACAAAGTTTGGCAACGAGTCCAAGAATCAGTGATCGATAAAGACTATCTCCGCCGGCAGAAAAAGATGAAGGTTCAGCAGGAGAAGGACTACTCAAAGCCACAGTAAGTGACAGCTGGCTGGGTGCCCGCTGCAACGGCTCCCTCAACGTCAATCACTCAAAAGAAAAGGAGGCCGCAAAAATCCCCGGTGAACATGGCGAACCGTAAAAGCGTTGAACACAAACGCCCTAAGTCTGGGGGCATGGTCGTCCATACCATTTACATGGCATCTGGGAAGGAGGATAGCCGCGCTTCAACGGGCCACCGACCACTCACCCGATCCGTGACAAAAGCCTAGGAGCAACAACAGAAGCTTCAGGAAATGATGACTGCAATGGCCGCACTTACCGAGCCAAAAGAAAGCTCGGAAGTATCCTCTTCACGAACAAGAAACCGATGCTGACTTCTTATGCAGAGTCCTCGAAAAGAAGGACAAAGAAGCCGCAGAGCAGGCGGCTAACATAAAGCAAATGGCGCTCCTCTTCCAAGATATGGTAGGAATGATGATTCAGCAAGATCTTCCTGCTGAAGATCCTTCGATTGTCTTTGAAGGTGACAAAGGAGAGACATCTAATCCTCCTCCGGCCCTTTCAATAGCCAAGGAGGAAACCATTTCCAAAGCTGCACTAGATGACTATATAGCTCAACAGATACGAGTTCATCAGGCGAATGAAGCGGCTGCGTAAGTCGTTAGAACCGGACGACCTTATCCAAGCTGGTATGACCAAATCAGTTACCCGTCGGGCTATACGATACCGAAATTCCATGTCTATAAAGGGACTGGAAATCCACATCAGCATGTCACTCAATTCAGGGCTCTTTGCGGCAACACTGGAGGCGATGATAAACTGTTACTTCACCAATTCATCGGTAGCTTAGCGGAAACGGCCTTCGAATGGTATTCGGAGCTACCTAACGACTCTGTCAAAACATTTGCGGAGATGGAGTTACTGTTTACACAAAGATTCGCGAGTGTTAGTGGACGCACCCCGATAACAGCACTGATCAATGCCAGGATAAGGCCAGGCGAAAAGTGGGTCCAATATGCAACACGATGGCGGAACTTATGGTCAAAATGCGAACAACGCATCGAAGAAGCACCTGCGGTAGGCATGTTCATGGGAACACTCGATCCGCAGGCGACTATATCCCAATTCATGATGTTCTTCAGGCCGACCACCTTCCAGGCCTTGATCGACAAATTAGCCCAAATGGACCAGATGGGCCATGAACCGTCTCCTCCAAAACCGGACTCTCGAAATGAGAAGGGGAAAGGGAAGGCGATCGTCGTCGCCAATGCTCAGCAACAGCCGAGCAATTCAAAGCCGGTTGTTCGCCAAAACAACGTGCGTCCACGCCCATCCCTCGAGGAGAGACTGGGACGTCCTTACTCGTTTCCTCAGAATAAAACAAGGAGACTGTTCGAGTTGGCAGTGCACAACAGACTCATCAATCTGCCGAGTCCAAAACGTCTGTTGCAGCCAGGCGATCTCAATAATCCCAATTATTGCCCTTACCACCAAATGGTAAGTCACCCGATCGAGGACTGTTTCGTCTTTAAGGGATGGATCGAGGATCAGTACCTACAAGGCAAATTCGCGCTGTCTGAAAAGTGGAAGATAAACCCACTACAGCCGCACACTCCAAAGAAGACGGACATGCCGGGGGCAGCTTGTTCTTTTGTTGAGCACGAAAACGATGGAGAAGACTCATTAGATGAATCCGAGGACTATGTAGCAAGTTGTCATGTGATCTCTCACTCATTGATAGATGATGAAGAGGTTCCTTGCACCGAGAAACTGAGGACAGGGCCTGAACCAGAACTTCTGTGGCCGTCAAACGAGGTGATCGATACCTTCCTGAATGAGATTCGTCTGAAAGTTAAAGCCAATCAAGAGCGTGAGATGGCCATATTGGAAGGAGCTAAACACCGGCGATTAGACGAAAGAGCCGAGGCACTCCCGTCAAATAAAAAGACATCCGCTGCGGATAAAAACAAATTCAAGACGAGGAAAAAGTTTGCTAAGGCCATATCAATGGGGATAAAGCTACCACCTTCTGAAGAAAACACTCTCAACGGAGTAGAAATGCATCCTAATTATTGGTGGCAAGGGTATGTCACTCACAGGCATTACGTCAACAGAACAAAGCAGGAAGCTCGTAGACAGCGAAAAAATACGACAGATGAGCATAACAGAGTTGCCGGCAATTGTCATAAGGATGATCCCGGGGGATCACGAATTCTCACCTTCGAGAGCAATTCCGACAAAAAGGAAGCCCTCAGCCCTCTCTTCAAGGAGTCCATCTCTGAAAGATTGAGGAGTTGCGAGAACATTCACCCGCTCAATTGCACGATATCCGGAGAGAATCTCGGACCCACAAACAACGGAGTGAACAAAAAGGATAAAGGAAAGGGAAAAACAACCTTCGTCGCCAACACTTAACAACAATCGAGTGGCCCTAGACTGGTTGTTCGTCAAAACAATATGCGTCCACGCATATCCCTCGAGGAGAGGCTAGGACGTCCTTACTCGTTTCTTCAAGATAAAACAAGGAGACTGTTCGAGCTGGCAGTGTGCGACAGACTCATCGATCTGCCGAGTCCAAAACGTCCGTTGCAGCCAGGCGATGTCAACGATCCTAATTATTGCCCTTACCACCAAGTATTGGGCTATCCGATCGAAAACTGCTACGTTTTCAAAAACTGGGTTGGAGACCAATACCAACAGGGCAAGTTCGCGTTGTCCGAAAACTGGAAGGTGGGCCCACCACAACCACATGCTCTGAGAAAGATGGATATGCCGGGGGCATCATGCTCATTCATAGGGAAAACCCCATAGACCGAAACGTCGTTAAACTAACGATGGACCACTATGTCCTAAAACTGGCTGTAGACCGAAACGTCGTTAAACTAACGATGGACCACTATGTCCTAAAACTGGCTGTAGACCGAAAAGTCAGTAAACTAGAGATTCGCCTCAAATACGGCGACGGCAGACCGAAACGTCTTTAAACTAATGACGGACCGAAACGTCCTTAAACTAATGATGGGCCACTACGTCCTAAAACTAGCTGATGACCGAAACGTCTTTAAACTACTACCGCAGCATACTCAGGCTGACGAGATAAAAAAAAATAAAAAAAATATATAGAATAAAAAAATAATATAATAAATAAATAAAAACGGTATGTCCATAAGCAAAATGGGCACGGATGAAAACCCGAAAGGGCTCCGTGAGTAAAAACAGCAGGGCTACCGGCGAGTGTTCGTAAAAACCCGAAACGGCACGACCTCGTTAGAAAAAAGAACGAAAAGAATAATAAAAAAAACGGTATGTCCATAAGCAAAATGGGCACGAATGAAAACCTGAAAGGGCTCCGTGAGTAAAAACAGCAGGGCTACCGGCGAGTGTTCGTGAAAACCCGAAAGGGCGCAACCTCGTAAAAGGACACTTACAGGATTCTCTCGACCTTGTAAGGAGAAGCCACCCGTGTGAGATCCTTACGACTCACAAGGGAGCAACACACTTAGGAATCCTCACGATTCCTAAAAAGAATTACACTTGCGAGATCCTCACGACTCGTAAGGAGAACTCTCTTATGGGACCCTCACGGCTCATAAGATTTGAAAGTCTTAAGTTACAGAGACCTGAACCTGTTCTTAAGCAGCCCCCACACAACCTTCGATATTGCCCTACAAGTGGCTCAATATTGACTCTTGTATACAATCCATGGGCGCGAATAAACATTTCCCTAACAAAGTCCCATCAGTGACTAGGGATATGTCCATATGGTGAACAACCCTTATAAGTCCTCTCGACTTATAAGGAGAAAACCCTTTTGTAAGATCCTTACGACTTACAGGGGAATATACACTTAGGAATCCTCACGATTCCTAAGGAGAAAATGCACCTGCGAGATCCTCACGACTTGTAGGGAGAAATACCTTTGTGAGACCCTTACGGCTCATGAAGTCAAAAGCCTTAGTCGACAGAATCCTAACCCTGTTTACTAAGCCACCTTTGCTCGACATCGACAGAGGCAAATGATGATTCGCTCCTGGCAATATCCCAGTTGTAGCGATGCTGATGCTTAAACCGGTATCAAATTCCGAGTCCTTTCATGGCAAATGATGATTCGCTCCTGGCAATATTCCAGTTGTAGCGATACTGATGCTAGGATTGGCATCAGATTCCAAGGTCCACACTCGCGATAAAAAAAACAGCGAGCCATACATGCATACGAAATAGCCGAAATGATGGGGCAACTTGCAATAAAAATCAGCAAGTAGAAATGTATGCGTGCGAAATAGCCGAAATGATTGGGCAACTCGCAATAAAAAGCAGCGAGTGAAAATAAAATAAATAGCCGAAATGATGGGGCAACTCGCAATAAAAGCGGCGAGTAAAAAAGAAAAATAGCCGAAATGATTGGGCACCGCGAAAAATAGCTGAAATGATTGGGCAATCGCGATTTTCGCGATATAAAAAGCTGAAATGATAAAGCATCGCGGAAAGAATAAAAAAATAATGAAAGAATGAAACTTTTTTCCCTACAGGTGAGATCACATCGATCCCTGTATACAATCCAGGGGCACAAACAAAGAGGGAACCATACCTTCCCAACAGGCTCCATAAAAAGCGAAGCCAAATCTCAACGGTTCATAGACAACCTAGAGGCAACCTTAACATTTGTCGCAATATTGCAGACGCAATGTCAACAAACGAAGCAAAGGAAGATCCCTAGCTTCAGGGTCTCGACGTCAATATCGACAACTTAGAGACCACCAATGGCGTTTCTCCTCACTCCAACCAGGTGCAGACGTGACGTCAACAACCGACCTCAGAGTCGCAACGAAATGGAGCCATGGCAAAGTCTCTAGTTCCAAATCTCAATGGCCACATCTACAGCCTGGATACCAACAACGGTGTGCCTCCTCATTCTAGCAGAACATAGATGCTACACCATCAAACGGAGCCACGGCATAGTCCTTAGTTCCAAATCTCGACGGTTCACAGACAACCTAGAGACCATCTCAGCATTCGTCTCGTTACAGCGGACGCGATGTCAACAATGGTGTTCCTCCGCAGTCCAGCAGGATGCAGATGCAACGTCAACAAAAGACCTCACAGTCGAAACAAAGTGGAGTGACGGCAAAATCCTAGCTCTACCTCAGCATTCGTCTCATTACAGCAGACGCAATGTCAACAACGGCGTCCCTTTGCAGTCCAACAGGATGCAGATGCAACGTCAACGAAAGACCCCATGGTCAAACAAGCGGAGTAACGGCAAAATCCCAACTCTACTTCGGCATTCGTCTCGATACAGCAGACGAGATGTCACTACAGCGTCCTTCCCCAAACAGGATTCGGACACGCCAAAGCAAACGAAGCAAAGGCCAAATTCCTAGCTTCAAGGTCCTGACGGCAATTCATATAAAACCTGAAAGACCATCAGAGATCATCTCACATCAGTGCGGAGTGGTCACCACCTCGACGTTCGTCTCGATACAGCAGACGAGATGTCACCCCAGCGTTCTTCCTCCAGCAGGGTTCAGACGCAACACAATCAAATAAACGGAGACACGGCAAAATCCCTAGTTCCAAACCACGACGGTTCACTAGCAACCTAGAGACAACCGCGACGTTCGTCTCGATACAGCAGACGAGATGTCACCCTAGCGTTCTTCCTCCAACAGGGTTCAGACACGACCATCAAACAAACGGAGCCACGGCAAAATCCCTAGTTCCAAACCTCGACGGTTCACCAGCAACTTAGAGACAACCGCGACATTCGTCTCGATACAGCAGACGCAATGCCAGCAAACGAAGCGAAGGCCAAATTCCTAGCTTCAGGGTCTTGATGGCAACTCACATAAAACTTGAAAGACTATCGGAGATCATCCCACACCAGCGCGGAGTGGTTATGACTCATCGGGGCTCTCCAAAATGAGCCTACCCTCAAGTAAAAAGCGGCATGGCAAAATTCCTAACGCTTGCTCTTCCGACGGTAATACTACCTGGAAGATTACTTGAAGACGTCTTGTCCAGCCCCCGAAGGGATCAGAGACACGGCAGTCGCAGGGCTACTCAAACAGCACGATTGCCTATCGAGGAATATATCAGCTGATGCGACCGTACGACGGACAAAACCCTAAGTACCACAAACCCTAACGGACCTCTGTCATAAAGAGCAAAGGTTAACTGTGACATTAGGATATTCTTGCGAGAAATGCTCGATTCGTCTCGACTCGTGAGGAAATTGATGTCTTTACGAGAACTGCTCGATTCATCTCGACTCGTGAGGAAAAGCCTTAGGCAGCAGGGATAAAAAAGAAAACCTGTTTCCTAAGCACTGGGACCCTGCAAGTCGATCCAAAACGGACTCTTGCATACTATTCATGGGTCACACTCTCCAAACTCGAATCTCGACAAGGAGGGAAACAACCGCTTACGGGTCCTCTCGACCCGTAAGGGGGAAAATTCTTTTATAAGATCCTTACGAATTATAAGAGAAAACGCACTTAGGAATTCTCACGATTCCTAAGGAGAAAATACACCTACGAGATCCTCTCGACTCGTAGGGAGAAAAGTCTTTATGAGACCCTCACGGCTCATGAAGTTGAAAAGCCTTAGGTAGCAGACCTGAACCTGCTTCCTAAGCCATCACTACTCCCCAAGATGTTCAAAACAGAATGTTCTATATCGCTTACAGGCTATGCTTATTTAAAGAATGCGCCAGTAATAAAGCAGAAAATAAAGGAAGGAGGCAAATATTTGTCATTCATACTTGGAAAGCTTTTACATCAATAAAGGCAATAAACAAAGACATTATCCAAATGATTACAATGGCAAAACCTTAAATCCAGAACATGGATTGAGAAACTCAAAAGTAACCTTGTCCAAGACTTTCCAAGCCTGGCGAATCATCCTAGTGTGCTTCCTTTCGCGAGCACGAGCGTCGGGATCCCTACTGATGTCCTCCTCCCTCCGATAGGCAGCGAGTATTGCAGACTGTTGAAAAGCTTGGTGCAGAAGATCGATAAGGTTATCTCGCCTCCTCTTTGAGATTAGGCTCATCAGATACACCGAGTGCACCTTATCCTCGTCGGCATCCAATGCCCCAAGTGGCACACCAGAACAGAATAGAGGAAGCACTTCCCAAATTGCTCCCGCAATAAGCTTCAGGGAGGGGAGCGCCGAGGAAGCAGTTGACCGTTGTATGCGTCGAAGCGGCTCATGATTTCGGTACACTCGGCGTTGGTAAATTCTCGGTTCTGAGAACGGCCGAGTCGGCGGATGTCTCCGTAAGAGATAATCTCGTCGAGATCGTACATGTGGGCGTCCATTACTCCTGTAAAAGAAATTCAGAGAAATTATCAGGCACACTGATTAAGCGAGATGATACAATTCATCAAGAAATAAAATCCCATTCTTTAACCTCCAAGATCCTCGAAAAACTTTTAAGAATTCTTCTACATGATTTGTAAGGAGCAAAGCTCCATTAATGAATTAAGAAAATCCAAGGAAAATCTTTTAGAGAGCAGAGCTCTATTAATGGAACCCTAATAGGGTTCTCCTTAGTCCTCTTTAGACCCCTTTAGAGCAAAGCTCTGCTAAGTGAAACCATAAATGGGTCTTTTTTAGATCAAGGATCTATTGAGAGTAAGGCTCTTAAAATTGATTTAATTTAATCCAAATTAATTTTTTACCTAAAATTCTCTAAAGTTTGAACATTTAAAAGTGCTTAAACAAAAGAGCAGGGCTCTGAACAAAATTCTTATGAAGAGATGGAAATCATCCAAGGGACTAAAGGTCCCATTTATAGGCATTGAGGAGTCGTTTCAACTTCCAAGGGATGGCGCGACGGTTGGAATTCTGCCACCGCTGCGCTCACGTTTGGAGGCCACGTAAGCGCAACGCTTGGGGGGCATTTGTTTACCCCAATTAGAGCAAAGCTCTGTTCAAATTCCAAGACGGGAAACGAAGCAACGCTTCTGTTTTCCCCAATCAGAGCAAGGCTCTGTTCTGAAAATTAAAATAAAAATTAAAAATTAAAGAAACAACGCTTCAACTGACTTGCGCTCTGCGCTGCGCGCCACGTGGCAGCGCAGTTGCGCTGCGCTCTGCGCTGCGCGACACGTATCAAACATAGGTGCGTTTGCGCCAAACAGAATTAAAATTCCAGTAAGATCTTTCTGTTCTTGTTAAAAAAAAGATTGTCTTCTGTAAAACAGAAACCCTTGGATCAAAGATCCAACGGTAGGGAAAAATCCCTAAATCACTCAGAGAATGATCTCTTTAACTAATTTAACAAACTAATTGGCACTATATAAAGGCCCTTAGACCCCAAATCAAAAAAAAAAAAGACATCAACACAGAGAGAAAAATAGAGGATTCCTCTAAAGAATTTTGGGAAGAGCTCAAAGAAAGGAAAGGTAAAAAACCTTTAATAAAAGAAGAATTTCTTTTGAAAAGATCAATGATCTAAGAACAAGATCAAGATCTTAAAATAAAAAGAAAAGATCAAATAATAAGAATAAAAAGAAGAAGATCATTTGATCTACACAAAGGCATTGCCTTTTTGATGAACCACCAGTTCTGGAATCTTAAAAGATTCTTTTCTTGAATCCAAAATTGGATCAAGATATTAAAACAGTGCCTTGCACTTGTAAATCTGCACTGTTGCGCTCTTGGGTTGGCGCAAGCCACCAGAGAGCACCACGTGCCAGCTCCAGAACAGCTTGCGCTATGCGCTTTTAAAATAGAGCATTGCTCTCTGATATTGGCGCAACTCACCAGAGCGCGCCACGTGTCAGCAGCGCAACAACGCAGCGCACTGCGCTTGCGCTCACCAGAGTGTGACACGTGTCACCTCCACATCGACTTGGGCTCCTCAATTGGCGCAAAGCACCTGACAAGCCACGTGGCACTCTGTCAGACTAATTAATGCAATGCATTATCAAGGGCAGAGCCCAAACAAAGGTCTATCAGACCAAACAAAAGTGCTATGCACTATTAAAAGGGACAAAGCCCAAATCAAAAAGGCCTTACAGGCCAAAATAAAATGCAGTGCATTATTAAACAGGGGCAAAGCCCTAGCATGGGCCTAATAGGCCAAAGATAAATAAAAATGTTGAACATTCTCAACTGGACTTAGCCCAATCATGGCCGTAAGTCCTCAAATTAAATTGACTGAGCACGACTGCTCTCTTAAATCAATTTACATCCGGTTCAAGGGTACATCTCCGAACTCCTCTGATATTTGTCGTTGTAATCCTTCAACCTCTTCAGAGAGGTGATGGGTCCCGACAGCCATATATTTCAATGGACCCCCAATGTCCCTAAACTGGAACATGGACCACTATGTCCTTAAACTGGAACAATAGAGCCAATTTCTCTCTTGCCGGATCCAAACGATCCCGTTAAGTCGATCTTAGTCTGGAGATTAAGCTAACGTATCCTTAACAAACGTTTAAGTTGATCTTAGCCTCAAATATGGCTAACGTGTCCTTAAACTAATATCCGTCCCCAAAATGGGAATGATGGACCACCATGTCCCTAAACTGGCAATGGACCACTATGTCCCTAAACTGGAACAATAGAGCCAATTGCTCTCTTGCCGGATCCAAACGATCCCGTTAAGTTGATCTTAGTCTGGAGATTAGGCTAACGTATCCTTAACAAACGTTTAAGTTGATCTTAGCCTTAAATATGGCTAACGTGTTCTTAAACTAATATCCGTCGAATGATGGACCACCATGTCCCTAAACTGGCAATGGACCACTATGTCCCTAAACTGGCAATGGACATATACTATGTCCCTAAACTGGCAATGGACCACTATGTCCCTAAACTGGAACAATCGAGCCCCCAAATGCTCTTTTGTCGGATCTAAACGATCCCGTTTAAGTTGATCTTAGCCTCAAATATGGCTAACGTATTCTTAAACCTTCAAACAGACTTTAGTCCCAAATTGGACTATAGATCCCCCAATCAACTTCGGTTCAAGGGTACATCTCTAAACTCCTCTGACATTTGTCGTTGTAATCTTTCAACGTCGTCAGAGAGGTGATGGGTCCCGACGGCCATACATGTAATGGACCACTACGTTCCTAAACTGGAACAATAGAGCCTTAAATGCTCTTTTGTCGGATCTAAACGATCCCGTTAAGTTGATCTTAGTCTCAAACTGGACTAACGTATCCTTAACAAACGTTTGAGTCGATCTTAGCCTCAAATACGGCTAACGTATCCTTAAACCAAAACCCCAAACCCAAATCTAAGAAAATACGGATTTGGACTAATCCGCGTCCTACGGGCGATGGCATAAATTAGTCTCCGTATACAATCCACGGGCAACCACGAACAAAACAAACACCCACGACACGAAGTGAACATCTGGAGAAGGAGAAAGTTGTTACCGCGATGCGGTAGCGTAATTAACTGCAGGGGCTTGCGCCTGCAGGGAAGAGCGTCCCCACAATCAAAAACCCCTCAGACGAGGAGGAATCTGATGAAGTCTGCTACATCGGCCGCATCCGTCTAAACCTCCGATACACGGTGCCATAAATCAACTTGGCATCTTCGGAGAGGTGGACGGATAAAACCAAATAGCATCTGCCCCGAATCTCAGGCAAGACGTCTCTGCGTCGCGCCGTCATTCGGAGGGGAACAGTCCCTATGACTCGTAAGGAGAAAATACACCTACGGGATCCTTTCGACTCATAGGGAGAAAATGCTTTTATGGGACCCTTACGGCTCATAAAATTGAAAAGCCTTAGCTGATAGGGACCTAAACCTGTCTTCTAAGCCATCACTTCCCAACAGGTAAAGGCAAATGATGAATTGCTCCTGGCACCTGTGCTTCAGTGTTAGCAATGCTGATGCCGACCCCTACCCCAAAATTCTAAATTTTCGATCCAATAGACCCCTAAGTCGTTAAACTAAGGACAGATGACCTCTAAGTCATTAAACCGGGCACAATTGACCCCTAAGTCGTTAAACTAGGAACAGATGACCTCTAAGTCGTTAAACTGGGAACATATGACCTCTAAGTCGTTAAACTGGTCACAATAGACCCCTAAGTCTTTAAACTGCGAACAGATGACTTCTAGGTCGTTAAACCGGGAATAGATAACCCCTAAGTCGTTAAACGGGAAACGAGGGAGATCCCCTCATGGCAAATGATGATTCGCTCCTGGTACCATATTCCAGTGTAAGTGGTGCTGATGCCAAACCAAAACCAAAATCCCCAAACCCACTCATAGCAAATGATGATCCGCTACTGGTACCATATTCCAGTGTAGCGATGCTGATGTCAACCCAAATCAAACCACCAACCTCTGCGGCGGAATCATGCTTCATCCTAGAATGTACCCCGTGTCGAAATCATGCTTTGCCTCGGGATATCTACCTTCCCTGCCAGAATTATGCTCCTTCTCGGAATCAAGTAAACCAGCGACACTCCATGCTGGGGATAAGTCGACCGGTGACACTCCGTGCCGGGGTCGAGTCGAACAGCCAGCGACACTCCATGCCGGGGAAACGTCGACTAGCGACACTCCGTCTCGGGGAGAAGTCGACCAGCGACACTCCGTGCCGGGGAAACGTCACATACAGACACTCCGTCTCGGGGAAACGTCACAAACAAACACTCCGTGTCGGGGATAAGTCAACCAGCGACACTCCATGCCGGGGAAACGTCGCATACAGACACTCCGTCTCGGGGAAATGTCACAAACAGACACTCCTTCTCGGGGAAATGTCCAACACAGACACTCCGCCTCGGGGACAAGTTAACCAGCCGACACTCCGTCTCGGGGAAACGTCCAACACAGACACTCCGCCTCGGGGACAAGTCTACCAATGACACTCCATGCCTGGGAAACATCACATACAGACACTCCATACCGAGGAAACATCCAACACTGACACTCTGCCTCGGGGATAAGTCGACCAGCGACACTCCGTACCGGGGACAAGTCGACCAGCGACACTCCGTCTCGGGGAAATGTCCAACACAGACACTCCGTCTCGGGGACAAGTCTACCAACGACACTCCGTGCCGGGGAAACGTCACATACAGACACTCCGTCTCGGGGAATTGTCCAACATAGACACTCCGTGTCGAGGACACGTCAACCACCGACGCTCCGTCTCGGAGACACGTCAAGCATCGACCATCCATGTCGTAAAAAGGACAGTGCCAGCATCCCCAAAAGCGGGAACCAAATCAAGTCCCCTCCACATGAAAGAAGATCCATCAATTTCATGCACACGACCCACATATGCGGTGTGTAATTATTGATGGGAAGCACTTTGTTGGGGTCAAAAATTACACCCCGGTTGACCAAGTCAAAGTCAAAGTCAACACCAAGCCAGGTAGGCCCAAGCCCAGGTCAAGTGGGCCCATGCCCAAGTTGAGCCCCATGGCCGGCCTCCCCCCATGCCAAAATGAAATCATGTAATAAATAATTTTGATGTAATTTTTTATGCATGAATGTAAGAAAAATGGGCATAAAGCCAAATTTTTGTAAAGCCCATGGCTCATGTGCAAAACAAATGAGCACATGAGGCATGAGATGGGCATGATGCCATTTTGTAAAGCCCAAGGGGCTATATGTAAATTTGTAAGCCTATATAAGGCAACATGATAATGAAATAAGAAAAGAACTTTTTCATTCTCTCAAACTCAAGGGTTTTTGTGTCTCTTTCTCCTTCCTCAAGGTTCTAAACCTTCTTCCTCTTTTCTGATTTAAATCAAGAGTTTTACTCTTCTTTTTCCAAAAAGAAATAGTTTTTCACCACAAAACCCTTGAAGGGGAATGCGAATCTTCCATCAAATCTCCAAAAGGGAAGATTTATAAAATCTCACTCTCTTTTCTCCAAGATCCAGCCAATAGAGAGAAGGAAGAAGGAGTCTCACCTCCAAAAACCCCACTTTAGGGAAGATCCAGAGCCCAAGGGAGAAGAAAGGAGTCCCTTTTCATCAGCTCGGAAAATATCTTAGGAGTTTAAATCCACAAAAATTATATATATATATATATATATATATATATACATATATAAAATAATAAATCTTTCTTTTTGGGAGTACAACTCCCAGTGCAGGGGCTAAGCCCCTTTGTTCTCTTTGTCAGGAGTTCAACTCCAAAAGTCAATCGGGAGCACAGCTCCCAGTGCAGGGACCAAATCCCTTTTGTTGCTGACGCCCGGCGTTCGCATGCCAAGCACGTGGGGCGCTGGCGCTCTACACCTAACGCCCAGCGCCTAGCGCCCACTTGTCAAGCACGTGAGGCGCTGGCGCCCAGCGCCCGCATGCTAAGCACTTGGGGCGCTGGCGCTCATGCCTAGCGCCCAGCGTCCAGCGCCCACGTGCCAAGCACGTGAGGCACCAGCGCCCGTGTGCTAGGCACGTGAGGCGCTGGCACCTACGCGTCCTTTGGACGCTATTCTCCTTTTTTATATACACACACACTCAACAACATCCGCAACCCGCAAGGGGACTGCTAGCTCCTTTGACCCCCAGCCCGCTATCCGGGTAGCGAGACCTCCGTAAAACTCTGCGGGGACCCCGATATATCCAAAACTCCTCAAGACACACATATGCATACTGCACATTGAGTTTGCATGACCTGTTTGACCCGTCAATCGGAGGTTCTCTCGCTCCAAAGGCGAGGGGTAATTAACGACAGCTTAGTCTGCGGCTGCCGGAGATTCGGATCTCCACAATCAATAAACCCCAGTCTACCCTAGGCAGGAGGAATATGTAGTACGCCTGACAAGCGCGCGCGTATTCCCATCTCAATGGGGTGACAAAAAAACACCCTATAGGGACTTCGCTCTTTGCTAACTCCACTTGCACAACTAGAGACTTGAGAATTTTTTGAGAGTTTTTGTGAGAAAATTCTGAATGAGGAGGGGTGAAATATGGTGTGGTATTTATAGGAAAAACTAGGGTTTAGTATATTGAATTAGAGAATTAAAATTTTGTATTTAAAAGGATTAAAGGGGTGATTTTAATGTTCTCTGGAAAAATTCAGAGAAAACAAACAGTATGAGGGAAGTGGGGTAGGCCAACAGGTGCAAGGGGCAAAAGATGGGGAGCATCCCCTACGGAGCGGCCGGTGACGCCGGTAAAAGGGTTAATCTTGCCGGTTGGATTGGTGGGTTCGGGGCTGGGATTCTCGCCACGTGTCTCTGTCGCCTTATATACCTTATTGCACGTGTTTGTTTATTCTGTGTCTCTTCAATTTACGTGTAGTGCACGTGTAAACCTTTAGATTTCTAAAAGATTAAAAGAAAAATACAATAAAAATATATGTGGCTGGGGGGGTCGATCACAGGGGCTATGTCACAGCAGTGCAAGGCTTTACCAATGAGCTACAAGTGCTTCCTAGTTATTCAAAATAAAATTAAATTTATAACTTGTGCTCAGGCTCAGGTACTCCTTCTTTATTTTGGAAAAATTTCGTACAGAAAGTTAGGGTTGTTACAGTAATCATGAAACAAATATTGAGAACAATTTTCATCTTAAAATATCATGTTATGTAACTTTAATTAGCGTTTTTCGTTTAAATACCACAAAATTTACATATGACATCTTTTAAGTATTTAGCTTAGCATACCTTTAGAATATCTCACGAGGTAATGACCTACCTTTCACATACACACATCTTGATATAGCACGATTCGCTTGAAACCAATATCTTGTGGCAAAATATGACTTTTCAAATAAATACCTTACACTATTAAAAACCCTTATTTCTTTAAATTGTGTTAATTTATTCCTTGCAATTATTTCTCTACAACCTATTTTGGGGAACCCGATCGGGATGGTGCGGATTATCGCACATCCTCGGGACTAGTAGAGCGAGACGCAGACCTACTCATGGTGCATATGATCTCGATAGAATTTTAATACAATTTTTAAGAAAAACGAGAATTTCTATTTAATAATAAAAATTAATTTTTAATAATTATATAAATATTATCAAACCATCTATTTTTAATATATAATAAAAATTCCATGTTTTCTAGAATATAAAGAATGACAGGTTTCATGATAATACAATTAAGAATCAATACAAGTCAAAATTTACACTAAAATGCCTTGAACTATTTAAACTAGGTATATATTCACTAGAATACCTCACTTTTTAAAAGTTATATTCATGAAAATCTTAAATACGATAATAAATAGTTGAGATTTATTTTGAAAGTATACTAAAATATTTTTTATAAAACCCCCTCAAGTTATATTAAATTACAATAAGGACCCTAGTAAATATAGGTTTAAGCGGGACCAATTCTCTTGAGCCTCACCTATTTAAGGTAGAAAACTAAAACAGGGCTATCAATGGTAATTGTCTTGGAAAAAGACACAAATCCTGCCGTCCATGTGCAGCAGTTACCGATAACTCCAAAACCTAATTCAGGATCCAAATCTGTTTAAATTGTTTGACTCAATATGAGTCTCAGTCTAATCTAAATACAATCCAAACTTGAATCCAATCATAACTCCAATGCAACATGAATCTAATATATCAAACATGAACACTTGAACTTGAACATGAATTCCAGAACAATATCAACATGACTTGACCTGACCAAATCATGGCTATATCTTGAACTTGACTACATAACTATCCATTTACATCCTGATCCGTTTACATGAACAACTTATACCATGGTCTCGGCAAGTCTGGTAACTACAAATCAATACAATCAATACAATATACACTACGGGGGTTTTAAAAGAGTAGACTGGTACGGAATATGTTAAAAGTGGCACGATGACGGTCACTAAAAGACACCTACATGAACATCATGTGCCGTTGTCCTTTGGGTTTTGATGGGGCCTTGTACTACGGGTTACCATAGTCTACGGGATAAGTTGGACTCCTCTCATATACAATGGCATATTCTGTACCAAACTACAAATAACTACGTTAACATAAGAAACATATGATTTACCAGTTCTATTCTCTTTATTTTTCAATTCCATTCTATCTTTTGGGACTTACCGAGCGCTAGTTCGCTGACGACATTCCTTTCTCTTCTTTCTTTAGAATGTTCTCTCAGGAGATCGAGCCCAGTCAGGACGATTTGGAGCAGTTTACAGAAGAGCCAGAGTTTTAGTTCCTACTTGTACTTACTTTTCTTTCAGTTCATATGTCATTGTTTAGGCATCGCTTTCTATTATTGTACTTTACTTTTCAGTTGTATGTAAAAAATGAATATCAAAATAAAAAATTTGTTTTATTACATCTCTTGTCATTTTTGTGCTTTACATTTATATTGCTTATTTACGCTTAACGTGTTTATTTCTGAGTAAATACACCGTGACCTCGCCATGTTTCCTTACCCGTACACTAGGAAGCGGGGCGTGACAGGAGTTTACAAGCCTGAGTACAATTTATAAGTTAATTTTTGTTTAAGAATAGCAAGAAACAAGTTGTAGCTCACTGGTAAAGCCTTGCACTGCTGTGATGTAGCCCCTATGTTCAAACCCCATCAGACACATTATATTTTTTTCTGATTTTTCTTTTAAACTTTTTGGAAGCCCAAAGCTTACACGTGCAATGCACATCAAAATGAAAAGTCTGAAGAAATAAACATGTGCAAAAGAGTATCAATAGAGAGAGTAACACGTGGCAAGAATCCACCGGCCCACTCCCTCAAACGACTGGTGAGATTGCTCCCTAGGCCGGCACCGACGGGCCCCCCGAGCCCAATGAACCTCGGGCTTTGCACACATGACCCTTCCACTATCCGTAACTGTTAGTGATATATGCCCTAGAGACCATTATTGTATCATACTGGATTGTATATTACATATTGGAAGCTTGGGATATTCACAGTTATGATAACAGTCTTGCTCATAATGGTAGTATGCTACCTGCTTTGATTCTACCTCAATATGTGCATGTGTTTGTTTTAGCATATCACTTATACATATTGGTAGAGCCCTTAGGATTTTTGCTTGACTACCAGCATTATGATGGCAGTCACACTAGTGGGGGCTGGGTAGTCTATAAGCACATCCTTATACAGGTCCTTAGTAGCAGAATATCGAGACGGGGCATCGATACTCCGGAGTAGACTAGTGTATACGCTTCTTATCCCATCAGGGGATATGGTCTGCCCCACAGCCATTAGTACGACGTACTGGAGATAGTACGCAGGTGCTCATTAGGTTATGAGTTACACTGGACAGGACTCGTCGGGAACTGCTGGTTGGTATTATACCTATCGTCAGGAAGCAATTCCCAGGTGACATGAGTACAGGTTAGTCCATTGACTTGCCTTCGCTACTTCGTCTCGAGTGTGTTCCCACTACACTTAGATTACTACCCTACCACGGCTCAAATGAGTCATGCAAACAGGTAGTAGTTGGGTGTAGTCCCGAAGCACTTGGAGGCAGTAGCGGTCAGTTAAGATTCGTCTCTCCCGGTATTGGGGGTTGATATCGCGCAGTGTTCGGAAAGCCATTACACAAAGTCACTGGCCAGGGCAGTCGAGAAATACTGGTAGACACTCTAGTAGTTTCTCAGGGTGTATTGGGCTTTCCTCCGGCACGACTTATTTGGCTGTTAGGGGTTTTACGTTTACAATCCCTCTAGGCCCGATATGCGGGTATTTTAGATGAATAGATCGGACTGTACGGAGATTGTCACAGATAGGCTCAATAGGAGTTCGGATGAGTTTGCTCATCGACCTTCTTATCAACAGATACCTGGGTAGCCGTTATGTGCAGCTAGTACCGCTGACGTACTTATGGTTAAACCTACTGCCAGCGTATCGTTGAGTCTTTAGAGCCCCACACAGAGAATTTTCCTGCTTCGGGCAAAAGATATAGAGGCCGTATGGTTATACGGCAGGGCTACGATCACATACGTATGCTTTTACACGGATGATGTTCGGGCGGACAATACTAGTGGGCTTTGGTTTAAGCCGGATCCTAGTATTGTATTATTGGATTGTTATCGACTTAGTGTATTCGTATTTTTCAGAATACGGATACGGGTATGTATATACGGTGAGGGGTATTCTTGTAATTTTCTCAAGAATACTTCTAGAAGGAGACAACTCATTATTTGGTATTATCCATTTTTCTTAAATGGATTAATAAGGTGGAAATGGAGGAAACATTTTTTGGTATGGTGTAAAGCATGGCTATTGCATTATTATATTGGTTTGGGATCACTATTGAAGCATGGCAGGATTTATATTGTGAAAAATCTCCATGGTTCAATAAGTGAGATGCGATATTAGCCATTCTCTATACTTAGTCATTTCACTCTTAGCTCATTTTGCTTTTCTCCTTCTCTCTCTTCCTTTCATCTCCTTCTTCCTCAAGCAAAACCCTAACATTCACATGTGTTGTGAGCCATAGGGGTGAGACAAAACAATCTAATAGCTTTTCTACATTACCTAGGCTACTTGGATTAGCGAACCATTTACCTTAGTTACCTCGGTTTAGAGGTTGGAGCTTGAAGCACAAACTCTCGGGTGGATCATCTTTGACGCGAGGAGGCCGATCTTGCAACCTTCATCCGTTCACCAAGGAGCCAAGGAAAGGAGGACAAGAAGACCCGAAGGACCGGTTCTAAGAGGTATAACACTCTTACCGAGTAGCTAAAACTCCTAGATAGTTTAGTTAGTTAAAGTTTTAGTATAGATCTTGGAGTTAGCCGGTGTTGCGTGGTTCGTTAAAATCGTTTTTTGAAAATTCCGCCTCCTCGCGGACCCGCGGGGTGCGCGACATCGGTTTACAGTGGTATCAGAGCCTACAAAACCTTAACTAGCTAGTTAGCAAGTAGTTAGAAATTCGATCGTCGGAAAAATCCCAAAATAACGTTCGAAAACCTATGATTTTGTCGATTTTCAAAACTGGTCTAAAAATCTTTTCAGAGGTCTTAAAATTATAAGCAGGGTTTTCTAAGAACACTCAAGAAAAATGAGATCGTAACTCGCTAAGACCGCCGCGGAAGCGCGGTGAAACAATGTGTTTCGCCGCGGTTCCGCGGCCGAGTCGAGACCGAGTTGACTCGGTTTTCTTCTGTGGGTCTATTTTCTGGATTTGTGATTTTGGGAATATTTTGTTTCTACCTAGATTTGTTTGTGTGCTGGATTGTGCATGGGGTAGACACGGTTTAGTTTATCGATCGAAATTCTTAAGATTACTTGGCTAATCGGGTTTTTTGTGTTTGATATATGATGCTAAACGTCTGCTAATCGCTATACGTCGATTAGTGGAGGTTGCACATAGCTATGATCTGTGATGATGGTTTGTGTATATGGAGTATTGGATCGTCGTGGATGAATAACCGGGGGATGTGAGAAGAGTTTTTTCTTTTCTTTCATTCATGTAATTTGTAAAAGTGATGTAATATTATTTTATGGGGCACATCCGGGTTGAGGTTGTAGCCACCATTATATTATTTTTTTTACTGTTTTTGTTCTTAGGATAGACCCAAGGTGAGGTGCACAAACTATCGGGTTCTTGAAGTGCCGAGTGGCCTACTCATTTTATTGAGGGAGGTTGCTTCACTTCGGGAATTTGGCGGGTAGTTTGCCGCACCCGTAGGGGTCTAGGATGGGGTTTGGCTATTCATCACGACCGTAGAATCCGTCTTTCGTTATAGGCTTAAACGAAACGCGGAATTCCTAATATGTCCAATATTTTGATCTGTGGTCTGAAATGCCTATTATTGCATGAGACGAATGGATATATATAGTAAGCGTTGCTTATGTTTTTCACCCGCGCTAGTCCAGCCCCCACTCTGCCGGTAGTTAAGTAACCTAATGGTGCATGACGGGGCCCCGTGTCGAATGCGTATGGCTTAAGCATACGTTGTATTTTCGTTTCTTTTTCTGCAATGATAGGGTTAAATGATGGGACCGCATTAATATTGATTAATGCAAGGAAAAAGAAACCAAAGCTTAATCGTTGGAACAGTTTCAAAACCGCTCGATTTTCTTCAAAAAGCAAATTTTAAATGCGGAGCCTAAACCACTCCTTTTAAAAATCTATCATGGTTCCTTCGACTATATCAAGTTCACTACGTTCACGGTTTCGCCAAAACCATTCGTAGCCCTCCGTCATTTCATATACATATTCAGTAGTATTCAAGCTATGTATTTTGACCTTCACCAAGGCATAGTGATCGGTAGCTATTGGGTATTCATATGCATCATAGATAGATGCGTTGGTTTGGGACAATCGTACTACTATGTTGGCCTTCGTCAAGGGTATGTACGGATGGGTTCAAATTAATCTGGACAATGACGGGTAGAAATTGACATGTGACTTATGATATGTTGGCCTTCGTCAAGGTCATAAGAGTATGGGGCAAAAATCCACATCGGGGGTTTCTAAGGTTAGAAACTTGCTGGTGTTGCATACCATTTGGAGTGATGATTTTGGTAGGATTCCTTCAAAGTTGCCATACAATGATATTTGGATCCCGATCCTACTGTGAGTATCCGCTACTTTTCGGGAGATTTTTTCACTAAACAAGCAATGCTATAAACCAAGTATGTGTCTAGAACGGTGTTAGCGGGGCTATGCCTCCAGGGAAAAGAGGTTATGTAATTAAAAAACTTCGCGAAAGCATTGGAAAACCTCCCTCAAAGTACCGACACCAGCCTGGCTGAAAGGTTAAGCAAGAATTGTAAGAGTGAGATTAATCCTGACTAATTCTTATTTTATGGTTTGAGAAAGGATTCGAGGAACAGTGGAAGCCATCATGTTTAGATAAATTAATAACCAATCTAAACTTGCAAGAGTATCATGCTGAGTGTTTCTTCTCTCTCTCCTAATTGCAGCAACCATTATGACCGGACTTAGCTTATTAGATAATAAATTGACTGGGCCAAACTATATTGATTATTTAAGGAATGTCCAGATAACACTTACCTATGACAAGCTGGACTACCTCCTTACTACCAAAGCCCCCGCCGTCTCAGATCCAGATTCCACCATCGTGGATATTAATATCCGTAAGACATGGGAAAAGGATTGTGCGAGAGCCATGTGCCTCATGTTAGCCTCAATGGATAGTGAACACCAGAGGAAGCACGAGAAGATGGATTTAGCTTCCATCTTCCTCCATACCAAAGTTTTATATGGAGAGAAATCTCGTATCGCAAGATATGAGACCTCGAAGATATTGCTTCAGGCGAGGTTGGCTGTCGGGTCATCTGTAGGGGACTACGTCCTTATGATGATTAGCTATATTGAATATCTCACGGACTATAAGACCGTATTGGAGAAAGAGTTATTTACTAACTTGATTCTACAGTCGCTCCCCTCCATCTACGCCCAGTTTATCTTGAATTACAATATTCAAGAGAAGAAAGTTGCACTTCCAAAACTCCTCAACATATTGAGAAGCTCGGAAGGCACCCTGCAGGAATCTAGGGAGACACACACTCTGCTTATTGGGGAATCTTCCTCTTCTAGATCCAAGATGAAAACCAAGGAAGAGAAGAAGAAGGCCTCTACCAAACCGTTAAGCGGTGTGTCAGTGAGGTAGAGGGAAAGGGCCGGGCAAAAGTTTCGGGGTTAACAGTAGGGAAAGAGGAATGTTTCTGTTGTCACGGAAAAGCGCATTGTCAGAAAGACTGCAGGGCTTGGAAAGCCAAAAATCAGGATTCGAAGCAAGTTGTGGTTTCGGCTTCGGGTGTATTGATGATTGAAAACTGTATGTCAATTAACTCTACTTCCTAGGTACTAAATACCGGATCAGGATCTCATATCTGTACTTCATTACAGGCTTTAAGAAACTGTAGAGTTATCAAGGTAGGTGATATGACTCTCATGGTTGCTAACGGAATGAGCGTGGACGCTGTATCCGTAGGGGAATATCACATAGGATTGACAAGTGGGCAGATATTGATTTTGCGTAACTGTTTGTATGTACCTAGTCTGGTTTATAATATCATATATGTATCTTTACTTTCTAAAGAAAGATATGATTTACATTTGTAAGCGATGTGGTACACATCCACCTTAATCAAAATTTGATTGGGTCAGGTACATTAGATAATGGTATATACATATTAAATCAAGCTCAGGTTTTCAGCGTCCAGAACGCACTTAAAAGAAAGTCTCCGGAATTAAATCAGGCTTTTTTATGGCATTGTAGACTGGGTTACGTCAATGAATCACAGTTGACGAAGTTACATAAAGAGAGATATTTGGATCCGTTCGAATATCATTTCTATGCAACTTGTCAATCATGTCTCAAAGGAAAGATGACAAAGACTTCGTTCACTGGACACGGAAAAAGAGAGAGCGAGCTTTTGGGACTCATACACAGCGATGTGTGTGGTCCAATGTCTACACATGCAAGAAGTTTTTATTCCTATTTCATTACTTTTACGGATGATTTCTCAAGGTATGGACATGTATTCTTGATAAAACATAAATCCGAGGCCTTTGAGAAATTCCGGGAATATAAGAATTAAGTGGAAAAACAAACCGACAAAAGTATCAAGACACTAAGATCTGATCGAGATGGTGAATACTTAAGTGCCGAGTTCCTGGATTACTTGAAATAGAATGGAATTCTCTCTCAGCTTACTATTCCATACACACCTCAACACAACGGTGTATCGGAAAGACGGAATAGAACATTATTGGATATGGTATGTTCCATGATGAGTAACGCTGAGTTGCCGCGATCCTTCTGGGGCTATGCATTAGAATCAGCTGCATATCTTTTGAAGAAGGTTCCTACCAAGACCGTGCCTACCACACCATATCAGATGTGGAGTGGGAAGAACCCCTCTCTTCAGTATTTGAAGACATGGGGATGTCCAGCTTTTGTAAAAAAGCAACATGCGGACAGGCTCGAGACACGCTCAATACTATGTAAGTTTGTGGGATACCCAAAGAACTCCAGAGGGTATCTTTTCTATTACGCAGAGGAACAAAAAGTCTTTGTTTCTTGGCATGCCCACTTTTTGGAAACTCAGGTTTTAGAAAAAGAGATAAGTGGGAGCGCAATAGAACTGGAATAAATTCCAGAACCACAAGCTATTGCTGAAAGTATGGTGGAACCAGAAGTTTCGAAAGAACCAGACATCCTCGCGCCACTCCGCAGGACTAGTAGGCAATTTCATCTGCCCGAAAGATATTACGGTTTTCTCATAGACGGGGATAGAGAGGATTGCATCATCGAAGATGATGAGCCAACTAGTTTCCAGCAAGCCATTCAGAGCAGAGACTCGATAAAGTGGATGGATGCAATACGGACCGAAATGGAGTCCATGTACACCAACAAAGTATGGACTTTGGACATTGCTCTAGAAGGGGTAAAATCCGTAGGCTGCAAATGGATCTTCAGAAAGAAGATTGGTGTAGATGGATAGATTGAAAACTATAAGGCTAGACTTGTTGCAAAAGGTTTCGTCAAAAACCTGGTTTGGACTATGAAGAAACCTTTTCTCCAGTGGCTATGCTCAAATCCATTCAGATATTTCTTGTCATTGCTGCCTTCCACGATTATGAGATTTGACAGATGGACGTAAATATCGCTTTTCTAAATGGAAATTTAGAAGGGTGCGTCTATATGGATCAGCGCGAGGGTTTCATTCAGAGTGGGAGCAGCGGAAAGGTGTGCAAGTTGCTTAAGTCCATTTATGGATTAAAGTAGGCATCGCGGAGTTGGAACATCTGTTTTGATGAGACGGTCAAGGAATTTGACTTTATCAAAAATCCAGATGAACCATGCATCTATAGTAAAATTGTAGCGAGAACTGTGGTATTCCTCGTCTTGTACGTGGATGATATTCTCTTGATAGGAAATGACATTCCTATGCCACAATCAGTCAAACGATTCTTGTCACAAAGGTTCTCCATGAAGGACTTAGATGATGCCTCCTATATTCTGGGGATCCACATCTATCGTAATAGATCTAAACGGATGTTGGGACTTTCACAGTCAAGGTACATCGACACCATACTAAAAAGATTCAGTATGGAAGATTCAAAGCGCGGTAATCTACCGGCTTGTCACGGAATCACCCTCTCCAAAGAGATGTCTCCCAAGACTAATTTGGAAAGAGATCGCATGTCTATTATACCCTACGCTTCTGAGGTAGGCTCTATAATTTATGTGATATTGTGTACCAGACCAGATGTAGCTTACGTCCTGAGCGTTGTAAGCAGGTATCTGTCGAACCCAGGGGAGAAGCACTGGACAGCAGTGAAGAACATTCTCAAGTACCTAAGAAGGACTAAGGAGATGTTCTTGGTGTACGGCAGAGAAGACATCCAGATCGAGGCCTTCGCCGACTCCAGCTTCCAGAGTGACAATGATGACTCCAGGTCCATATCGGGTTATGTCTTTACCCTCAATGGAGGGGCGGTCTGTTGGAAGAGCTCCAAGCAGGACACCATTGCTGACTCGACTATGGAAGCGGAGTATATCGCTGCATGTGATGCCGTGAAAGAAGCAGTCTAGATCAGGAAGTTCGTGACAGAACTTCAGGTGGTTCCGTCCATTGTTGATTCAATACCTCTGTATTGTGACAACAACGGCGCTATAGCTTTGGCGAAGGAACCAAAGCCCCATCAGAAGTCCAGACACATCTTGAGGCGGTTCCACCTAATCAGGGAGATCATTGATCGCCGGGAGATCGAGGTGCGGAGAGTAGAGACAGAGAACAACACTACAGATCCACTCATAAAGGCCATCCCACAGACACAGTTCGAGCGGCTAATCGAGATGATAGGTCTGCGAAATACCAATACATTGTCTTAGTGCAAGTGGGAGATTGTTAGTGATATATGACCTAGAGGCCATTATTGTATCATACTGGATTGTATATTACATATTGGAAGCTTGGGATATTCACAGTTATGATAACAGTCCTGCTCAAAATAGTAGTATGCTATCTGGTTTGATTCTACCTCAATATGTGCATGTGTTTCTTTTAGCATATTGCGTATACATATTGGTAAAGCCCTTAGGATCTTTGCTTGACTACCAGCGTTGTGATGACAGTCACACTAGTGGGGGTGGATAGCCTATAAGCACATCCTTATACAGGTCCCTAGTCACAGGATTATCGAGACGGGGCATCGATACTCCGGAGTAGACAAGTGTATACGCTTCTCATCCCAGCAGGGGATATGGTCTGTCCCACAGCCATTAGTACGATGTACTGGAGATAGTATGCAGGTGCTCATTAGGCTATGAGTTACACTGGACATGACTCGTCGGGAACTGCTGGTTGGTATTATACCTATCGTCAGGAAGCAGTTCCCAGATGACATGAGTACAAGTTAGTCCGTTGATTTTCCATCGCTAATTCATCTCGAGTGTGTTCCCACTGTACTTAGATTACTATCCTACCACGATTCAAATGAGTCGTGCAAACAGGTAGTAATTGGGTGTAGTCCCGAAGCACTTGGAGGCAGTAGCGGTCAGATAGGATTCGTTTCTCCCGGTATTGGGGGTTGATATCGTGCAGTGTTCGGAAAGCCATTACACAAAGTCCCTGGCCAGGGCAGTCAAGAAATACTGGTAAGCATTCTAGTAGTTTCTCAGGGTGTATTGGGCTCTCCTCTGGCACGACTTATTGGGCTATTAGGAGTCTGACGTTTACCATCCCCCTAGGCCCGATATGCGAGTATTTTAGACGAACAAATCGGACTGTACGGAGATTGTCACAGATAGGCTCAGTAGGAGTTCGGATGAGTTTGCACATCGACTTTCTTATCGACAGATACTTGGGTAGCAGTTACGTGCATCTAGTACCGCTGACGTGCTTATGGTTAAACCCATTGCCGGCATACTGTCGAGTCTTTAGAGTCCCACACAGAGGGTTTCCATGCTTCGTGCAAAAGATGTAGAGGTCGTATGGTTTTACGGTAGGCTTACGATCACATACGTGTACTTGTACATGGATGATGTTCGGGCAGACAATACTAGTAGGCTTTGGTTTAAGCCGGATCCTAGTATTGTATTATTGGATTGTTATCATCTCAGTGTATTCATATTTTTCGGAATACGGATACATGTATGTATATACGGTGAGGGGTATTCTTGTAATTTTCTCAAGAACGCTTCTAGAAGGAGACACCTCATTATTTGGTATTATCCATTTTCTTAAATGGATTAATAAGTTGGAAATGGGGAGACATTTTGTGGTATGGTGTAAAGCATGGCTATTGCATTATTATATTGGTTTGGGATCACTATTGAAGCATGGGAGGATCTTATATTGTGAAAAATCTACATGGTTCAATAAGTGAGATGGGATATTAGCCATTCTCTACACTTAGCCATTTCACTCTTAGCTCATTTTGCTTTTCTCCTTCTCTCTCTTCATTTCATCTCCTTCTTCCTCAAGCAAAAACTTAACCTTCACATGTGTTGTGAGCCATAGGTTTAGTGAGACAAAACAATCTAATAGCATCTCTACATCATCTAGGCTATTTAGATTAACGAACCATTTACCCTAGTTACCTCGATTTAGAGGTTGGAGCTTGAAGAACAAACTCTCGGGTAGATCATCTTTGACGCGAGAAGGCCGATCATGCAACCTTCATCCGTTCACCGAGGAGCCAAGGAGGGGAGAACAAGAAGACCCGAAGGACCGGTTCTAGAAGTTATAATACTCTTACCGAGTAGCTAAAACTCCTAGATAGTTCAGTTAGTTAAGGTTTTAGTATAGATCCTGGAGTTAGCCGGTGTTGCATAGTTCATTAAAATCGTTTTTTGAAATTCCGCCTCCCCACGGACCCGCGGGGTGCGCGACATCGGCTTACACTAACTCCTCTGCACTTTTTGATTGCTCTGCAATCAAACAGAGACTTTTAATTTCACTTTTAAACCAAATTTTAATGCATTTTAATTCACTCTTTTAATTCCAAAACCCTAATTCCATACTATAAATATTACCCCATGTCCAAACCCTTCATCATTCTAAAAATTATAACCAAAATTCTCAAAATTTTCTAAGTACAAATGAAGGAGAAGAGAAGTTAGCAAGCGATCAAGTTCCGGCGAGGATCGAAGCAAATTCTGGCGATCCCGCGACGCCACGACGATAACTCATTCTTCTTCTACCTTCTCTTAACCAAAATAACTTGTAAGTCCTTTCCAATCCTCATTTTTCATCTTTAAAACTTCATTTTCAAAACACATGTCGGAAGTGGAGTTAATACCGATACCTTCTTCTATACTATTTAAAATCCACTTTTTCTTATATATTTGGCATCCATATCCTTACACAAAGTTTGTAATCATAAACTAAAGTTTAGAACCAACTTTTAAGCAAAAATATCATGCAAAATAACTTTAAATCAACATTTATATTAAAGTACCATGAACTTTATATATGTCATCTTACATTGCTTTGCTTAAACATACCTTTAGAAAATTCATGAGGTAACGACCTACCTCTCACATACACACATGGTTCCATTATACGATACTCTTCGAACGTATTTTAGTTACGAATAGATTATATTAAAATACCATTTACTATAAAAACGGTTTTCTTTGGAATTGTATTTTAAAATTCCTTTACAAATAACCCTTTACAACCTTTTTTAGGGGACCCGCTATTGGATGGTGCATATTATCACACATTCTTGGGCTAGTAGAGCGAGATGCAGACCTCCTCACGGAGCATTCGGTCTCGAAAGGTTTTTAATATGGTTTTTAAGAAAAATGCAATTACTTAATTAAAAAATTAATTTTTAATAATTGTATAAATATTAAAAAATCTATATATTTTCAAAATATAATAAACTTATATTTTTTCCAAATTAAAAAATTACAAGTTTCATCAAAATACCATTAAGATATCAATAAAAGTCAAGCTTTACAATAAAATACCATGAACTTTCCAAGCTAAGCTATTATCAATAAAATACCACAAATCCCTAAAATTCACATTCATGGAAACCCTAAATAATATAAATAATTTCTCGAAGTTATTTTGAAACTATATAAAAAAATATTTTTCATAAAAACCCCTCGAGTTATATAAAACTATATTTAAGAACTTTAGTAAATATAGGTTTAAGCGGGATCAATTCTCTTGAGCCCCAAGGAGCCGGAGAAAGTGAGTGATTGCCTATTTAAGGTAGAAAACTCAACGATGTTATCAATGGTAATTGTTTTGGAAAAAGATACAAATCATATCGTCCATGTGCAGCAGTTACCGATAACTCCCGAAGCTAATTATGGATCTAAATCAGTTATAAGTGTCTGACTCAAGTCTAAGTCTAAATCAAACTTGAATCTAAACTCAAATCAGAATCCAATTCAAATATGAATCCAAACTCTAACATGAACATGAATATCAAACAAGAATACAAGACTTGACTTGACCGAACCATGGCTATAACTTGACATGACTACAAGCTTACATCATGAACCTGACTACTTGAACAACTTGTATCCATGGTCTCGGCAAGCCATGTAATCTATACAATACATTACAGGGTTAACATGGTAGATTGGTACGGAATGTATAGCGTGGCACGAGATGATCACTAAATGTAACGACTCTGAATTTACTGTACGAAATTTTTTCAATTTAATGTACAGAAAGGAGTTTACAAGCCTGAGTACAATTTATAAGTTAATTTTTGTTTAAGAACTGTAAGAAATAACTTGTTGCTCACTGGTAAAGCCTTGCACTGCTATGACGTAGCCCCTATGTTCGAGTCTCATCAGACACATTATATTTTTTCTGATTTTTCTTTTAAAATTTTTGGAAGCCCAAAAGTTTGCACGTGCAATGCACATAAAAATGAAAAGTCTGAAGAAATAAACATGTGCAAAAGGGTATTAATACAGAGAGGAACACGTGGCACAAATCCAACGGCCCATTGCCCAAATTCGACCGGCCAAATCCCCTCAAAAACCGGCACCGACGGTCCAACCATGGGCAATAAGCCCCGGGCCTTGCACACAAGTCTCTTGGCCTACCTCTAAATGCCCTGCACTGTTTGATTACTCTGCAATCAAACAGAGACCCCTCAATTCCCCATTTTTCACCGTTTTAATGCATTTTAATTCATCTTTTTAATTCCAAAACCCTAATTCCACACTAATAAATACTACCCCATGCCCTAGTTCTTCTTCATTCTGAAAATTATAGCCAAAATTCTTAAGGTTTTCTAAGTACAAGAAGAGTATAAGTGGAGTTAGCAAGAGATCAACTTCCGGTAAGGATCGAAGTAAGTTCCGGAGACCCCGCGACATAACGACGACAACCCCCTCTTTCTACCCTTTCCTTCTAACCACTCCACTCGTAAGTCCTTTTCAATCTCTCTTCTTCCTCTTAAAAAATCCTTTTTTTCAAAACATGTTGGTAAGTGGAGTTAATACCAATACTTTATTCTAAACCCTAGAAATTACACTTTTTCTTAAGAATTGCTCATTCATATTTCTACAGCTTGCTTATTAACATAAAACTAATGGTTAGAACAAAATTTCACTCAAAAATATCATGAAACATAACTTTAGATCAACTTTTACATTAAAATACCATGAACTTTGTATCTACCATATTTAATTGTTTTGCTTAATCATACCTATAGAAAACTTCATGGGGTAATGACCTACGTCTCACATACACAAATGGTTTCCATAGCACGATACTCTTTGAACGTATCTTTGCAGCGAATACAATATATTTCATTAAAATACCATTGACTATTAAAAACGGTTTTCTTTGGAATTGTATTTTAAGATTTCTTTGCAAATAAGCATCTACAACTCTTTTTAGGGGACCCGCTATTGGATGATGTGAATTAACGCACATCCTTGGGCCAGCAGAGCGAGATGCAGATCTTCTCACGGAGTATTCGGTCTCGAAAGTTTTTTAATATGATTTTTAAGAAAAACGCAATTTTCTATTTAATAATAAAATAAAATTTTAATAATTACATAAACATTACAAAATCCATATATTTTCAAAATATAATAACTCTATATTTTTTTCAAATAAAAGAATTGCAAGTTTCATCAAAATACCATCAAGATACCAACAAAAGTCAAGTTTTACAATAAAATATCATGAACTATTCAACTTAAGCTATTATCACTAAAATACCTCACATCCTTAAAATTCACATCCATGGAAATCCTAAATAATATAAATAATTTCTCGAGATTATTTTGAAACTATATATTAAAAATATTTTTCATAAAACCCACTCGAGTTATATAAAATTACATTTAAGAACTTTAGTAAATATAGGTTTAAACGGGATCAATTCTCTTGAGGCTCAGGGAGCCGGCGAAAGTGAGTGCTTGCCTATTTAAGCTAGAAAAACTTAACGATGTTATCAATGGTAATTGTCTTGGAAAAATACATAAATCATGACATCCATGTACAGTAGTTACCAATAACTCCCGAACCTATTTCAGGATCCAAATCAGTTATAACTGTCTGACTCAAGTCTGAGTCTAAATCAAACTTGAATTCAACTCAAATCAGAATCCAATTCAAATATGAATCCAAATTCTAGCATGCATACTTGAACCTGAACCTGAATATCAAACCTGAATACAAGACTTAACTTAACCGAACCATGGCTATAACTTGACATGACTACAAGCTTATATTCTGAACTTGATTACTTGAACAACTTGTATCCATAGTCTCGGCAAGCAATATAATCTAAAACAATACATTACGGGGTTAAAGGTGTAGATTGGTACGAAATGTATTAAAAGTGGCACGAAATGATCACTAAAAGACACCTACATGAACTCTCGTGCCGTTGTCCCATGGGTTTTGACGGGGCCTTGTACTACATGTTACCATAGTCCACGGGGTAAGATGGACTTCTCTCGTATATACTAATACCTTCTGTACTAAGCAACAAACAACTACGTTAGAATAGCAATCGTATACTTGTACACCTTAACAGTTCAATTCTCAATATATGTTATATTCCTTTCTTTCTTTTGGGACTTACAGAGCGCTAGTTCGCTAACGACATTCCTATCTTTTCTTTTTTTAGAATGTTCTTCAGGAGGACCAGACTCACTCGAGATCGAGCCTAGCCAGGAGTACGTGGACCAGTTCACTGAGCAGAAGGACTTCTAGCTTTTCCTTGTACTTACTATTCATTTCATATGCCACTGTTTAGGCATTGCTTTATATCTTTGTACTTTCCTTTTCAAAGCAGTGTATTGTAAAGATGAATATTAATAAAATTTGTTGTCTCTTGTCATTTCTTGTGCATTTTATATATTGCTTATTTACGCTTAACGTATTTATTTCTGAGTAAATACGTCGCGTGCCTGCCACGTCTCTGTCTCCGTATACTGGGAAGTGGGGCTGACACTAAAAGACACCTACAAGAACTCTCGTTCAGTTGTCCCGTGGGTTTTGACGGGGACTTGTACTACATGTTACCATAGTCCACGGGGTAAGATGGACTTCTCTCGTATACACAAATACTTTCTGTACCAAGCTATAAACAACTAAGTTAGAATAGCAATCTTATACCTGTACATCTTACCAGTTCTGTTCTCATTACTTGCTATATTCCTTTCTTTCTTTTAGGACTTACCGAGTGCTAGTTCACTGACGACATCCCTGTCTATTTATTTCTTTGGAATGTTCGTCAGAAGGACAGGACTCTCTCGAGATAGAGCCTAGCCAGAAGGACATGGACCAGCTCACTTTCCAGCAGGACTTCTAGCTTCTTGTACTTACTTTTCAGTTTGTATGCCCCTGTTTAGGCATTGTTTTATCATTATATCTTTATTTTTTTCAAAGCAGTTGTAATGTAAAGATGAATGTTAATAAAAGTTGTTGTTCATTTTATATCTCTTGTCAATTCTTGTGCATTTTATACATATATTACTTAATTATACTTAACGTATTTATTTCTTAGTAAATACGTTGCGGGCTTGTCATGTCACCGCTTCCGTACACTGGGAAGCAGGACGTGATAGGTTTTGTTGGCGGCCCATGCAGGTCAGTTCTGTATGAAGTCATAAGCAATATATCACAAGAATTATAAGAATCAGCAACTATACATTCTTTACATTTCAAATTCCTTTAATCTATCCTAACCTTTCTTTTCTATCAAGGTGATGGATTCACGGAACAACACGAGCACCAACGTCAATGGAAACACCCCACCGCCTACTCTACCACCACACCTACCGTTGCAGCTCCCATCAAAGAGCAAACGGTACTGCTTGAGATGATCAAGATCCTCTTGGAGGGCCAGCAGCAGCAGACTGCTATCCTCATGCACCGCCCAGAGATCGAGGTACCCAGAGTTGAGCAATTCCGGGCACTGCACCCGAAACATTGACAAGAGATATAAAATGAACATCAACTTACCGACAATGCCAGAAGAATGGGAGAGCCCACTGGAGGCAAAAGAATGGGCTCAGTCTATCGAAGATGACCTGGCAGCCACAAAAGTGCCAGATATTGCATGGGTGAGAGTTGCTAAGTTGCAGCTGACCGACAATGCTAGAGTCTGGTGGAAGGCTGAGGAAAGCCGTCTCACCCCGCTAATATAGTGGAAGACGTTTTGCGATATTTTCGACACGAAATATTTTCCTGAGACTGCCCGTTTCGACATAGAACGGCAGTTCATCCACTTACAACAAGGCTCGATATGGAGCAAATCCGTGGATGAATACGATATTGAGTTTACCATGCTTAGCAGATTAGTGGCACACCTGATTCCAACTACTGAGATCTGGGCATGACGATTTCTGCAAGGGTTGGACCCGGAAATCCAAGCTGCACTAGCTACAGTGGATTTCCCAACCCATGATCTTGCTCTGAAGGCTGCCCGACATTATAAGGCAGTTGTGAAGAAGAAGGGCAGACCTCAGATTGCCGGTGTGAAACGCCTTGCCACCCAGATGACAGGAGGAGCCTCTTCTAGGCCGACATTTGCACCCAGGAGACTGGGAGTAACATTTAATCGGCCCAGTCTAGACTTTTGCTTCTACTGCAAAATGAACGGACACATGGCGAAAGACTGTAGGCGTGCAAATGGCCTGTGTTTGGTTTATGGCGCATCCACTCACGCTATTGGAGTATGTCCATATCGTCTCAACCCAGCTCCAGCACCTAGAACCGCGATCACAGTTCTACAGCGGCTAGCAATTCACGCTCCTGCACCTCGACTGGCTCTACATGCACCACCTCCATATGGAACTCCTGCATAGCCTCCTCGTCAATTCCATCAGGCACAGAGGAACAAGCCTCAAGGGCAGAGAAACATTCCCCAGGGACAGAAGAATGTGACTCTAGCAAGGAAGAATGTACCCAGACATCAGGCTTTCACAATGACGGTTAAAGAAGCCGAAACCACTGGCCAAGTTATCATTGGTAATTCCCAATGCTTTCATCTTTTCAATCCTTATATACCTCTATATTTTTCCCTGTATCTAAACCAACCTCACACAATTTAGGTACTATACTAGTAGCCACCCTTCCTGCTCTAGCATTGTTCGACACTGGAGCTTGACACTGCTTCATGTCCCAACGATTTGTGAGAACACATGTGATTCCCGTGAAGCCACTCATTTTAAACTGGAATGTCAGTTCCGGGAATAGAGTATTGAAGGCAACTATGGGATTTGATCAATATCCAGTTGTAGTTTGCGGACAAGAATTCTACACGAATTTCAAAATACTGGACATCCCAAATTTCGACGTTGTGTTGGGAATGGCCTGGCTGGAAGTTTTCTATGCTACGATTGACTGCCTTCAAAGAATGGTAGTATTTGAGATACCAGATCACCCAGTCTTCTACTTTAAGAGTGGAGATAGAACTTTGGAGCCAGGAATATTCCGTGCCAAGCCAAAGAATGCAGAAGTGTTTACTCTACCGGCGAAAGAAGAAAAGCCAGAAGTAGTTCGAGAGTTCGAGGATGTGTTTCCTGAAGATATAACAGGTTTGCCTCCCGATCGAGCTCTTGAGTTTAGCATTGACTTACTATTTGGTGCGCAACCGGTGATCAAAGATCCGTATCGGTTAAGTCCATAAGGATTAAAAGAGATCCGTACTCAGTTGGACGAACTCCAGAAGAAAGGTTGGATTCGTCCCAATACTTCAAGTTGGGGATCTCCAGTTTTGCTTGTGAAGAAGAAAGAAGGTTCATACATAATGTGTGTAGATTACCGATCTCTGAACGAAATAACGATCAAGAACAAGTATCCACTACCTCGCATCGATGACCTTTTCGATCAGCTAAGTGGGTCTTATGTGTTTTCGAAGCTAGATCTTCATTCGGGTTATCATCAGGTGAAGGTCAAAGAGTCTGATATTCCGAAGATGACGTTCGGGACTCGCTATGGTTATTACGAATATCTCGTGATGCCATTTGGAGTGACCGATGCACCTACTATATTCATGAATCTGATGAACCAAGTTTTCTGAGAGTTTTTAGACAAGTTTGTTATCATCTTCATCGACGACATCCTGGTATATTCAAAGAATCGGAAAGAACACGCCAAGCATTTGCGAATTGTCCTGGAGACATTGCGACAATATCAACTCTATGCTAAGTACAGCAAGTGTAAATTTTGGCTAGATCAAGTTGGATTTCTCGGACATATTGTTTCAGGTGAAGAAATCTCAGTAGATCCAGCTAAGGTGGCAGCTGTCATCGAATGGCCGACACCAAAGATGGTGAAAGATATTCGAAATTTCTTGGGTTTAGCAGGATACTACCGAAGATTCATTGAAGGTTTTTCGAAGATTACAGTACCCCTGACCAAGCTCACACGTAAAGATGAAGTATTCGTGTGGTCAGAAGCATGTGAACAAGTTTTTGTAGAACTCAAGTCGAGGTTAACTTCTGCTCCTATCCTTGTAATACCGGATCAATATGGAAGTTTCGTCATATATTGTGATGCATTCGGTAAGGGATTAGGATGTGTTCTACACCAGCATGGAAAGTTTGTAGCTTTTTCATCAAGACAGCTGAAAGTTCATGAGCGCAACTATCCAACACATGATCTGGAGTTGGTAGTCGTTATCTTTGCACTTAAAATTTGGCGCCACTATCTTTTGGATGAATGAGTGGATATATACACTAACCACAAGAGTCTGAAGTATATATTTACTCAGAAGGAGTTGAACATGAGGCAGAAAAGATGACTAGAACTCATGGCGGACTTCGACATCAACCTACAATATCATCCTGGAAAGGTGAATGTAGTTCCTGATGCACTTAGCTGCCAGCTATTAGCAATAAATCTCACCGCTCAGTGGAAGTTACAGCAGGAATTGCACGGATTGGCAATCGAAGTAGTTATGCTAGGTAACGCTTCGTATTTGATGAACTTACAAGTCCAGTCTACTATTGTCAATCAGCTCAAAGCAGCTCAAGCAAATGTTGCCAAGCTACAAAAGATCCGAGAACAAGTAGAAAGTGGACTTCGAACAGACTTCATCATCCACGAAGATGGATCCTTGCGATATGGAAGTAGATTGTGTGTACCAAACGGTCCAGTTTGAGAAGAGTTGATGAAAGAAGCTCGCAGCTCTCCTTATTCTGTACACCCCAGTGGTACAAAGATATATAAGGATCGACGGCAACACTACTGGTGGCATGGAATGAAGCGTGAAGTAGCTAGAAATGTAGCCAAGTGTTTGGTGTGTCAGCAAATAAAGGCTGAACATCACAGAATTGCTGTAATACCCAGGTCCCCTATAAATATCTTCCGTATTTTAAATAAATGTTTTCCCTAAAAAAAATCTATTTAAATTTTTACCATTAATATTTCCTATATTTTATAAATATAATTTCTATATTTTCCCTAACCTAAACCTCAAAACCCTAAACCTTTTTTATTTTTTTCTAATCTAACCCAAACCCTAAGCTACCCCAGCTCGGACCATGAACCCGAACCCGACCTGACCCGAACTCCCACTCCCTTCTTCTTCTTCTCTTCCCTTTTCTTTTCCCGCTCTTCCGTGTCTCCTCCTTCCTCACGCCCGCACCGCGATGACCGACCACAATGCCCCATGCCTCGCTCAAACCATGACCCTCCTTCTCCCTCGCCCCACATCTCGTCCCCCTCTCGCTCGACTCGCTCTCACGACAAAACCCACTCCCAACCCCGAGATCCCCGCCCTCATCGTAACCGCCCCGCGATCCCCTCGCCGAACCCTTCCAACTCCGCAACAATCTCAACGTCTCTCTCTCACTCTCTCTCTCCTCTCTTCCCCTCTCGCCCCTCCTCCTCCGACCGCGAGGACCCCCACCTCGACCTCGTGACCACCTTCGCTCGCCTCGACCCCTCTTTCATCGCCGACAAGCTCCTCTCGCCACCAAACTCCTCTCACCATAACTTCCCCAACACCACCATCAACCTTCACCGTAGCACCGAGCACTTCCGCCACCCCACAACCGAGAACTCCTTCACCTGAACCCCATCGCCGTTGCTGCACCCTAACCGTTGCCATCGACTCATGCAACTCCAGCAATTCAAACCACGCCTCCCCCTTCTTCCTCGATCACCCTAGATCATCGCCATCTTCCTATTCAACCTAAGCCAAGAAACCCAACACTCAATCATCGCCGGCGACCTCTTCCCATTTCCGAGCACCACCGTCGAGTCTATCGCTACCATAACTAACACCCATGACTCCAGCTGCCAACACCATCATCTTCCCAGCACCACCCCCTCTTCTCCAACCTACTCCACCATCCAAACTCCCCCACGAACCCCCTGCACCGACCCAACCGCCGGGCTTTCACCGCCTTCGAGGGCTCAACTCAACCTCCACCTTCATCTCCTCCTCCCCTCACCGCAACAGCCGCCGACCTCCTTTCCCGGCCACCAGCACCGGTACTCCCCCGAGCTCCCCCTCACACCTCCCTCTCCCGAGACCTCCTGCACCCATCGTTTGTCGACTCCCAAGCTCCCCACCTCGCCGGAGCCGCCCCTGAAGCTATCACCGTGGACAACGCAACTCCTCGAGCTCCCATCACCGTGCCTACTTCCGAACCAGCCCCGTGTCCACTTCCGTACCAGCGCTGCATCACAGCCAAGCCACTGCGAACCCTAGCCGCGCTCCTGCCAAGCTGTTCTACTGTGCTCGTGTCCATGCCGTTGCCGCCATTCTCCTATCATTCCTGCTGCCGCCGCCAATCGTCGCCAGGCAAGTGAAATCCCTATTCACTTGTTTAACATGCTATAATAAGCGTTAGCTAAAGAAATTATATTATAACTAGATATATAAATAAATATAATTGGATCGAAACCTATACTTGAATTTTGTGTAGCGAATCATCGTGCCGTTTTACTTAAGTAGAGCCCGACTGGGGATTATTACTGTGTTATTAATGCGTATAAATTAAGTGGTTAACATCTAATTTAGTTTGTTAGAAGAAACGTTAGTTTCGATCGATGACCGAATGTTTATCTTAATTGTTTGGTGAAAACCTTATGCGAAAACAAAATATAAAATGGCGGAACTTATGATATTTAAACCCTAACACTATTAACAAATATTCTATAGAAATTTGGTGGCAAATCGATATCGTTTCCACACATATAGCGACGCCTTAGCTTCTATACCGAAACTCACGTTTTACCGAACACTTGATACCGTTAAATTCATAATTAATTCCAGAAAAATCCAATCACAGCGTGCCTAGGTTCATTATGAAGTGTACTGCATGATATTTAACATGAAGTATAGGTTTACTGTTAGATACATTCTCTGGATATCGAAAATAAAGAACTTACCTGACCTTGGACTGCAGTCCACAACAGGAACTTACCCCTTGAGATGCATTTACACACCTGAAGTCTTAATGTTTAATTGTGATAGTGTGCGTAGAAAATTACCGCTGCGTAGGAATTTTTTTTATCTTTCCAATGGTACTGGTTTCACTAAATTCCAATGTCATTTGGTATTTAAATTATATTTTAAACGGATGATATGTACGGAAGATTTCTGTCATTTCAGGCTGCACCCTTCATCAGTAATCTGATCATAACTCCTAAACCAAAATGACCATTTTTGATCCGTCTGCTGCTCTGTAAATTTAACTCATAGACCTACAATTAATTGAACAGTAGAATCACCTAATTATGATCTCAACATAGAGTAAAACATGTTACGAAATGGACTTCCAGTTCAGAAATTAGATTTCCAGCAGTAAACACTTAAAATGGAATGACCATAACTCGCAAACCCGATACCCGATTGACTCGAAACCAATTTTACCATACATATAATTTAATACACTGTTTAAGATTTTTATATTTTTTTCAAAATTATGCACGTGTGATTTTATGCGATTTTTCTATTTCAACCGATACCGATTGCTCATATGTATTCAGTAGTGCATTTACCGTACCCCCATCATGTTGCATGACTGTTATACCCTTGTGAATAGTATTCATTTGTATCGATATCCTAGTGACCGTGTTAAATTACCAAGTGCTAAATGTTAGTGATTGGATTGTGGCAGGTACGTTAGTATAAAAGAGCGATTGAATAGTGAAAGTGATACGTACTTATACACAATCAGCGGAACCGGTTAGTTATTGCATTGTCGACGCCTATGGGACATATATAAGTGTAACTATAACTAGTATGGGATGGGTATGGGAGCACTTATATTGGTTTCATAGGTAAGACATCGAACATTGTCCATTTATCTTGGATACCAGTCGAGACATGCTTGATGGAAACCCTGTCTCTAGTTCTCGCGTAGACTTGTCATGGAGCGACTGGTATTTAGATTCATGGTCGGTGGTTGATGTAGACTGCTGGGTGTGGGGTAGTATGAGTGTGAGTTCGATCAACGGAATCTCAGGAGTCCCACTGCTAGCTTATGTAGTGATTTCGGGAGTTGTGCTAATAGTGATTCTGATTCTTACTGATAGTGATTCGGGCCCGTGTTCTCTTGCCCCTGGGGCTTACCCTTGGGTTGGGGATATTTCTGCGGTGGTTGACGCTCACACTTGGACTGACAATAAGTTTAGTGACTTGGACATTAAGACTTAGAGACTGATAGCTTTAGTGACATGGACATTGCATTGATTATTGATCTGATACATTTGCATTATAGTTACATGTACCGGTTAAGTCATGCTCGCGTCATTGCTCTATGTTACTGCTTTATGTTTATCATCATTGCATATATTACATATTCATATCTATTGCAATTGTGTCACTCTGACGACCTGAGTATGCATGCTCAGAGTGTGAAGTGGACTTAGCTCGGATCAGGATCTGTCTTACCTTAAGGATACTGTGGACATCGAGATTAGTGACGTCAGCGCTATCCTTTCCTTTGACTATATCTGGTTAGTTTTACATCTGTTTTTATAGAATTGGTGACTGCATTTCTCATTACTTGCGCTATGATTACTGATTACCACGTAATGCTAGAAGCCGAAGTGTGACTACGGCAGGATATTTTCTTGACCGTAGGAACATGGCTAGCCTTGTCACCCCTTGTATTTCGTATTTTTGGAAGCGGGGCGTGACAACAGCTGGTCTACTTCAACCATTACCAATCCCACAATAGAAATGGCAGCACATTACCATGGACTTCATGATTGCCCTTCCTCACAACACGAAAGGTAACGACGCGGTATGGATTATTGTGGATCGACTCATCAAGTCGGCTCACTTTATTCCCTTTCGAGTTGGTCAATCTACTAAGACGTTAGCAAAGAAGTACATGGAGGTAAGCATGAATCTAAAGTAAGATTTAACCTCAATGTGTACTATATATATTGATATTCATGAACTCATGCAGGAGATTGTAAGATTACATAGAGTACCAGTTTGCATCATCTCCGATCGTGATACCATATTCCGATCACAGTTTTGGAAGAGTCTGCAAGCTAGCCTGGGAACGAGTCTGAACTTCAGTATGGCTTACCATCCATAAACGGACGAACAGTCCAAGCAAAAAATTCAAATTCTGGAGGACATGCTAAGAGCTTGTATGTTAGACTTCGGAGGTTCATGGGAAAATCACCTACATCTTGTGGAGTTTTCATACAACAACAGCTATCAGGAAAACATTGGAATAACACCATTTGCAGCTCTCTATGGAAGGAAGTGTCGATCACCACTAAGTTGAGACAACATCGGAGATCGTGAACACCTAGGACCAGAGATGATCGTGGCAACTGTGAACGTAGTTCACACAATCAGAGAAAGAATGCGCATAGCCCAAGACCGACAGAAACATTAGGCTGATGCAAAGCTCCAATATCTGGAGTTCTAACTTGGAGACCATATTTTTCTGAAGATTTCTCCAAACCGAGGAGTGGTCCGTTTTGGCAAGAGAGGTAAACTCAGTCTCAGATACATAGGACCATTCGACATTCTCGAACGAGTTGGAGAAGTGGCATACCGTTTAGCACCACCACCCTCATTAGAAGAAGTGCACAACGTATTCCACATATCTCAGCTACGAAGATATGTAAGCGACCCCAGCCACATCCTTGATCACTCAGAGCTCACAGTCCAGACTGACCTGACTTGCGAGCAACAACTTGTTGAGATCCTAGATCAAAAGGTAAAGATATTACGGAACAAGGAAGTAAACTTGGTCCGAGTGATATGAATAAAAGATTCACCAGGAGAATCAACTTGGGAATGAGAAGATGACATGCGTGCAAGATACCCATACTTATTTGTAAACTAGTACTTATGTAAATGTAAATTTCGAGGACGAAATTTCTTAAGGAGGGTAGAATGTAACAACTCTGAATTTACTGTACAAAATTTTTCAGTTTAATGTACAGAAAGGAGTTTACAAGCTTGAGTACAATTTATAACTTAATTTTTGTTTAAGAACAGCAAGAAACAACTTGTAGCTCACTTGTAAAGCCTTGCACTGCTGTGACGTAGCCCCTGTGTTCGAACCCCTCAGACACATTATATTTTTTCTGATTTTTCTTTTAAAATTTTTGGAAGCCCAAAAGTTTGCATGTGCAATACATATAAAAATGAAAAGTCTGAAGAAATAAACATCTGCAAAAAAGTATTAATACAGAGAGGAACACGTGGCAAGAATCCACCGACCCCACTCCCTCAAACGACCGACGAGATTGCTCCCTAGGCCGGCACCGACGGGCCTCCCGAGCCCAATGAACCCCAGACTTTGCACACATGACCCTTCCCCTACCCTAACTCCTCTGTACTGTGCAATCAAACAGAGACTTTTAATTTCACCTTTAAACCAAATTTTAATACATTTTAATTCACTCTTTTAATTCCAAAACCCTAATTCCACACTATAAATACTACCCCATGCCCTAACCCTTCATCATTCTTAAAATTATAGCCAAAATTCTCAAAATTTTCTAAGTACAACTGAAGTAAAAGAGAAGTTAGCAAGCGATCAAGTTCCAGCGAAGATCAAAGCAAATTCCGGTGACCCTACGACGCCACGATGACAACTCATTCTTCTTCTACCTTCTCTTAACCAAAATAACTTGTAAGTCCCTTCCAATCCTCATTCTTCTTCTTTAAAACTTCATTTTCAAAATATATGTCGGAAGTGGAGTTAATACCGACATCTTCTTCTATACTATATAAAATCCACTTTTTCTTACATATTTGGTATCCATATCCTTACACAAAGTTTGTAATCATAAAACTAAGGTTTAGAACCAACTTTTAAGCAAAAATATCATGCAAATTAACTTTAAATCAACATTTATATTAAAGTGCCATGAACTTTATATATGTCGTCTTATATTGCTTTGCTTAAACATACCTTTAGAAAATTCACGAGGTAACGATCTACCTCTCACATACACGCATGGTTCCATTGCACGATACTCTTTGAACGTATTTTAGTTACGAACATAAGATTATATTAAAATACCATTTACTATAAAAACGGTTTTCTTTGGAATTGTATTTTAAAATTTCTTTGCAAATAACCCTCCACAACAATTTTTAGGGGACCCGCTATTGGATGGTGCATATTATCGCACATCCTTGGGCTAGTAGAGCGAGATGCAGACCTCCTCACGGAGCATTCGGTCTCGAAAGGTTTTTAATACGGTTTTTAAGAAAACGCAATTTTCTACTTAATTAAAATTTTAATTTTTAATAATTATATAAATATTACAAAATCCATATATTTTCAAAATATAATAAACTTATATTTTTCAAATTAAAGAATTACAAGTTTCATCAAGATACCAATAAAAGTAAAGCTTTACAATAAAATACTATGAACTTTTCAAGCTAAGCTATTATCACTAAAATACATCAAATCTCTAAAATTCACATCCATGGAAATCCTAAATAATATAAATAATTTCTCGAGCTTATTTTGAAACTATTTAAAAAAATATTTTTCATAAAACCCCCTCAACTTATATAAAACTATATTTAAGGACTTTAGTAAATATAGGTTTAAGCGGGATCAATTCTCTTGAGTCCCACGAAGCCGGAGAAAATGAGCGCTTGCCTACTTAAGGTAGAAAACTCAACGATATTATCAATGGTAATTGTCTTGGAAAAAGACACAAATCCTGCCGTCCATGTGCAGTAGTTACCGATAACTCCCGAAACTAATTCAGGATCTAAATTAGTTATAAGTGTCTGACTCAAGTCTAAGTCTAAATCAAACTTGAATCCAAACTCAAATTAGAATCCAATTCAAATATGAATCCAAATTCTAACATGAACCTGAATATCAAACATGAATACAAGACTTGATTTGACCGAACCATGGTTATAACTTGACATGACTACAAGCTTACATACTGAACCTGACTACTTGAACAACTTGTATCCATGGTCTCGGCAAACCTTATAATTTATACAATACATTACAGGGTTAACGGGATAGATTGGTACGGAATGAATAGTGTGGCACGAGATGATCACTAAAAAACACATACATGAACTCTCGTGCCGTTGTTTCATGGGTTTTGATGGGGCCTTGTACTACATGTTACCATAGTCCACGGGGTAAGATGGACTTCTCTCGTATACACTAATACCTTCTGTACCAAACTACAAACAACTACGTTAGAATAGCAATCTTATACCTGTACATCTTACCAGTTCCGTTCTCATCACTTGCTATATTCCTTTCTTTCTTTTGGGACTTACCGAGCGCTAGTTTGCTGACGACATTCCTGTCTATTTCTTTCTTTGTAATGTTCATCAGAAGGACATGACTCTCTCGAAATAGAGCCAAGCCAGGAGGACGTGGACCAACTCACTTCCCAGCAGGACTTCTAGATTCTTGTACTTACTTTTTAGTTTGTATGTCACTGTTTAGGCATTATTTTATATCATTGTATCTTTCTTTTTTCAAAGCAGTTGTAATGTAAAGATGAATGTTAATAAAATTTGCTGTTCATTTTATATCTCTTGTCAATTCTTATACATTTTATACATATATTGCTTAATTACACTTAACGTATTTATTTCTTAGTAAATACGTTGCGGGCTTGCCACGTCACCGCTTCCGTACAATGGGAAGCGGGGCATGACAGCATTTGTGTCTATTATATAATTTCTGTGTTATGAATTGATTGTGGAATGGATTGATTTTATATGCGGCACGACCACGATTATTGGGTTGGTTATGATTTCAGTAAATAAATTGAATTTGTATCAAATTGCCGAATTAAACAAAAAAACTGCTCATTGTTTTTTTTTCTCTGTGCCATACTTATTCAGTCGGACTTTATCCAACGGAATAAGTTATTCCGTCGGATAACTTCCGACGGAATAAGTGTGGTACAGGAAATCATTCCCAGATATGCCTAGTTTATTCCATCGTATATCATCCGACAGAATAAACTGCTCAACGAAATAAAAAAACACACCCTATGGAATAAAGCTATTCCGTCGTTGATTGTCAGACGGAATAAAAAGGTGTTTCTTGTAGTGGAGGAAGGTCACATCCCACAAAGACAACCCTTAGTTTCGATAATTGTTACAAAATCGTGCACTCGAACATCTACCAAACTTTTATTTTTGAAGGAAAAGTTAAGGCAAGACGCTCTACTCAGTAAGATAAATTATAATAAAATAAAATATTTACAAGATTATGCTGGAGGTAAATATTAAGCATCTGCCAAACTTTTATTTTAAAAATAATTTGATTCTCTATTATCTTTTATGCCACCATTTCATTAACAATTTGTATTGATATATTTGTGGAGAGTTGATGGAGATCCTTTTCAGATCTCCTTTAGATGTTTTCTTCCGTTGATCTCCCGGTGGATTCTAGAGGGAATCCCCTGTTGAGTGTGGGTCTCAATGGGTTTTGAAGAGATTTGGTAATTGGAGGAGTTTGACGCCAGGTACCTGCAAAGAAGTCCCGGGGTGGTTTGTTACCACCGATGACCCTCCGACGATCAAGTTAGTACTAGATCTGAGCAGCGTAACGGTTAGGTGAAGTAAAAATGGCTTACTTGACCCTTCTGTGATGAGGGTTTATATAGTGGTGGGGGCATGCAGCAGCAGGCGCGAGAATCTCGCCGGCAGTTACGCTTCCGATGTCACGCCCGCGTAGAGAGCGGATCGCCCATAAATGGGGATCGTGAAGGCATGGAACATGGGATGTTGCTGGCGGAGAATCTGTGCATAGAGAGATTCACGGAGCTGCGGTTACGCCTGTGAGCAGCGGAACTGGTCGGAGGACCGAGGAAGAGAGCCTCGGCAAAGGGGCTAGGGGACGAACGAGAAGGCCGAGGAGACTTGGTCTGGCGGCAGCTCGGGGCGAGATGAGGGGCCAAGGAGGCCAATATGCGGGGAGCCCCAAGGAGGGCTAGCTTGCGCTGGCCGGACGGGTACAGAGGTGGCATGGTCTAACTTTGTGGGCCCTTTCTTCTGAGTTCTGGGACGTGCCATCTGCCACGTGCCCTGATCTTGAGGGTCGCCAATATTGAGCATCATCATTAGCCCCCCACTCTTGTCCCGACCAGCTATCGGGTCGAGTCAGGAGTGGACCGCCGGGTCGCCCGGGGTGAGCTCCCTCCTAAAGTTTCGTCGGGACGCGTCCCCGGGCCATGAGCTATCTTTTCCGCTAGCGAATCAGGGCGAGATCTTTGCATTTAAGGAGGGTGCGCCGGTTCATGTATCTTGTCTTTGAAGTGACGGTCCACGTGTCGAGCGTCGGTTGGCTGACGCGACGTGCGCAGACCTGCGATGCCTGAAAGGGCGCGGTCCAATGTGGGAACGACAGGTGGAGCAATCTGAGCCGTTTGGACACGAGGAGGCGTTTCTGCGGGAGACGAAGGGCACCGTTGGATGAGGTTGCTCATGGCGATAAATAGGGGTGGGGCCTGTGTTCATATCAGATTTTTGCATTTTTATACCGCCCAATTTTTATCACATTGCTTATCGGTAGGTACTCTTGAGCCGTGTTTGCTAGTAAATTGCAGGATACAGGTTCTCAGCTCTAAACAGTGAAATTCATGGAAAAGCACGACAAATTCCGGATTACTGCCAACCACAGATAAAACACGGGTCTTCGCTCTCTATCCGTATGTTGCCGCACACCAGTTTAAGGGACAAAATGGCAAATCAATGTCATTTTCATGCACAAAGCTCAATGTCAACACAAGATCCAACATATCTACGCGGAGCTCAAGAAAAATCATGACAAAAGATCCACATTACATCACCTTTTGTTCTACTGAAATTCTGGAAATATTGTGAAGAGATTCTGAGAAACAACATATACCACACTGAAGAGTACTAAAAACCAGGGAAAACCACCAAATTTCATGGCCTAACTCCACATAATGGCCGCGGTTCCACGGCATAAGCATGCTTAGGCCACGGAACCGCGGCCATGATGACTCTTCAGTGGGTCATCTTCTGGGGGTAGTTTGGTAATTTTATTTTATGGCAGATTGTTGCCCTAGGTTTCCAGTTCCCTGCCTATAAATAGTCCAGAACTTGCCAAAGCAAAGGGTGCTTATTCTTGTATTTAGATTTTAGAATACATGTTGTTGTTCTTCTTCCTCTTCTCATCTTTTCTCCATTAAAACCTTGTAGTGAGCTTTTGTGAGTGAAGTGATGAATAAAGAGTTCTTTTTGTTACCATATGTCTTATTGTTAATTATAATTGCTTGTATTTTTCATTTGCTAATCTAGTTGTTGTTATTTGTTGTTTGTTTCTTTCTTATTCTCTTTTTCTTTATCCTTAAACAACAATGATGCTTAAGCTTGATCTTTGCCAAAGTGAGGTCTCAAATAGCTAGTTGTAATCTTCTAACATCTTTCTTTCTATCTTCCTCCTTTGTTTTATTTTCCTTTTTCTTGTAATGGGTGAGTAATTTTCTCATTTGTTAGGGTAGGATAAGAAAAGTTTGAGAGAAGGAAATCTCTCTCACTCTTTTCTTGCCCAACATCTTAATTCGGACTCCCGTTAATTGAACTACAATCCGCTCCTTATGGCACCCTATCCTACATGATAGCAGTGATTCCTTAATGAGACCGGTTGTGGTTGCATTAACCGGAGGTTAAGGCTAAGAGCCAAGAACGGACGGACAAGCACCAAAAGGAAGAACTTAAGCGTTGGAAAGCCTAGCTTATACTCGCAAGTTCCTTCCTAGTCGTGCTAATCCTCGTTGTTGCCGATTACCGTAACACCGATATTAAGAGTGGCAACGAAAGAAGTGAGCGACTCCTAACTCAAACTAATCTAATCCTAACCCTAACAAGCTCTCTTTATATAACATTTTAACACATAGTTAATCTCAAAACAAACCTGGACATTTGGACTTAACTCGTTAAAGTACATAGAAAAAGATTCCCATCTCCCTGCGGATGACCCGTACTCAACCGGCTAGCTACAAGCGAAACCGTCTTGATTGTGGTAATTAACTAAGCACGCAAAAACTCTACCAATCAAATGGTGCCGTTGCCGGGAAGACGGTAGTTTATTTCTTTGTGTAATTTCGGGTTAATTTGTGAATATAAATCTAACCGAAAAACAAAACAAAAAAAATATACATTGTAAAAAAATTATCTTGTTATTTTTGATTAGTTTTTGTGCAAGTGTGCAGGATAAAAAGAAGTTCGAGTTCAGTGCCAAAGACGTGGGAAGTTAGACCCATATCTCGCGGCTACACCGCGACGGATCAAGACGAAGCAAACGGTCTACTGTAAAATTCTGGAGCATATACAGTGAGCAAATCAAGATTCAGGAGCTCCAGAAAAGAAGAGGACAGCCAAGGCAGCACACCCAAGAAATCTAGAGGCCCAATTCCATTTTATTGCCGCGGAACAGCGGCATAAGTAAGCTTAGGCCGCGGAACCGCGGCCGTTTGGCGCCTTCAGGGTGCCAAATTTTCTGTGAGTATCTCTCTCCTCTTCCCCACTCCTCTGAACTCCACTGAACTGTGTTTTCTGCAGCATTATTTGCGCAAACTCTCTTTCCCCTTCCAATAAAATTGTTCTTGTGCAAGATTCTTTGCGCCGCGCTAAAAAATAAAAAAAATTGATTGCAGTTGATTGTTACTGCTTTGCATATATTAATACGGACTTTAAGGGGCTTGAAACCAATCCAGATTGGGTGGGGATTTCATCACCCTTCCCAGGACCCCAGAAATCACAAAAAACATATGCATTAACCATTGTTTAATTAAAAAAATACTAGACTCAGCCCTAAGGACTTCGTGCTCAATAGGACAGAGGACTAGTTACAGGCATCGGTCGTTTATCCTATCCTGACTTTGCGGTGTCTAGGCAAGTGTGTCCAAGGCAAGTAGTTACTTAATTAGGACCACTACTTACGTAGTGGGGAGCCTCCCATTTACCTGGCACTTACCTGGCCGCAATTGGCGGAGAAGAGACGGTTTGAGGTCCTATTTCTAGCCCTTTGGAACAGTTAGGAGCTGTCTAGCTGACCTAGGTGACCCTAGATCTAGGTGTGATTGTGCATATCTTGTCTGTGATTGTTTGAAGCCGTAAGTCCATACATATTTCAGTAAAGTTCTTTCGAAAAAGAAAAAAAAACACAAAAACCAAAAACTTTTATAAAAACTTGCCCTTTGTCGCCAGAATCCATTTTTTTTCCCCCACCTCCTATCGTATTTCTCCATTGACGTTCTCTTACCCTCACCTTCTCCGCTTTGACTACACTAAACTAGTTTAGTGTATGTCCGCTGGGACTCGGGACACTAGCGCCCGCCTAGTCCGCGTTACGTTAGTCGCTACCGACTACGCGATCGACTCAGACGTCGAAACTCCGTCCACGCCTCTTTCGCCCTTACCTTTGCCGGCCGAATCCGACGTTGACCGGAATTCTGTTCACACATCCTCACCTTCACCATCACCAAGCTCTTCTTCCGCGATGTCAGGATTTAATCCAAACATCTCTTTGACTCCCCCGAGATTGATTCCGCCTCCTATGGATGCGAATAACCCACCACCACGGCCTGTTGTAGCGCCACAGCGAATCGCGCTCCAGGATTGTTTCTATCCCACCCGTTCTGCACTTCCCACTTGTCTTTCCCTTCCACCGGCCAATGGGGATAATTTTGAAATTAAGCCCCACTTCATTAACATGCTTCCGAAATTTCATGGGCTTGAATCTGAAGATGCCTATATCTTCATCAACAAGTTCCAAAATGTTTGTGCCATAATGAAAACCACCCAGCTGTCGGACGATGCTATACGGCTACGGTTCATTCCGTTCACTTTGTGCGATCTTGCTGAAAAGTGGCTGTATAGCACTGCTTCCCACTCCATAACCAGTTGGGACGAGTTTGTAAAAGCGTTTCTCAAGAAATTCTATCCGAATCATAAAACCGCAAGGATCCGTAAAGAAATCAACCAATTCTCTCAGCTTCCTACTGAACCCTTCTGGAAGTGCTTTGACCGGTATAAAGACCTTCTTGTTCAGTGCCCTCACCATGGTATTGAGAAATGGCAACTTTGCTAAACCTTATACGAGGGCCTGAACCCAGCAACCAAGCAGTTATTAGAAACCATTTGTCAATGCCACTTCCTATCGAAATCTGACGAGGAAGCGTGGCAATTCTTTGACGACCTTGCGGAACAAACGCTTCAATGGGAGAGCACCAGACCAACTTCTTCTTCTTCTACCTCCACTTCTACTGGTCAGTCTAGGGTAGGAATTCACCAACTTGATGTCTCTATTGCGATGAAAGCTGAAATGGATGCAATAACGAGAAAACTTGAAGCGATAGAGAGCAAATTTCATCTCTTGCTCCTGCCCCTGTTCTTCCCCTTCGTACCATTTGTGCTTGTTGTTCCGATCCTTCTCACTTAACCGAAGAGTGTCCTTACAATCCACCATCTCAAGGACTGGATCAGGTTAATGCTGCATTTCAGCAAAGACCGTGAAATGATCCATACTCTTCCACCTACAATCCCGGTTGGAGGAACCACCCCAATTTCGCCTGGAATCAGAATCAGCATCAATTCCAAGGCAACAATTTCCAGAGGCCCCCTCCTCCGCAACAACAAGCGCAACAACAAACTCAACATCAGTTTCAGCAGCCCTTCCAACCCCAACCTTTTCAAAATCAGACGAACAACTTTGCACCCAACAATTCTTTTCTGCAAAACAACTTTGTTCCGTCAAACAACGATAAGGTTTCCTCGCTAGAACAAAGTCTGGAGGTGTTCGTTAAACAATCGACACAATCCATCGCCAACATCCAGTCGTCTATTCAGTCTTTGGTGGAACACACTGCTGCACACAGGTAAAGCATCAAGACCATCGAAGCCCAGATTACACAGCTGAATGCGGCGTTAAGCGAGCGAGAAAAGGGGAAGCTTCCATCTCAACCACTCCCAAATCCCGGTCACCCACATAATGTACATGTTGCTCTTGAACAACAAAACCATAATGTGAGTGCCGTGACTACATTGAGATCGGGAAGGATGCTGCAAAACAATATTGGCACACGGATCAACGATGACACCCCGGCCGCTTCTTCTTCTTCTTCTTCTTCTTCGTCTTCTGAGCCTATGCTCCATTCTTCAAAAAGCTCTTCCTCTTCTTCTGCTTTAGACGGACCCACTTCTCACTCCACAAAAACACTAGCTCTGGGATCCGTTCCAACTCCACAATCTCCTCCACAAGCATTGGACTCAACTAATTTTAAAAACATTCCATTTCCAAACCGGTTGAGGTCCAATAAACAAAATCCATAAATGGAGAAGATTCTGGAGTTGTTTAAGCGGGTTAACATCAACATTCCCCTTTTAGATGCTGTCCAACAAGTCCCGTCCTACGCGAAAATCTTAAAGGACTTGTGCATAAAAAAGAGGAAATCTCAGGTACCCAAGAAAGTTTTCTTGGCTAGTGCTGTGAGTGATACTCTTACCCAATCTTTACCTCAAAAACGGAAGGACCCTGGCTGTCCTACGATTTCTATTACCATTGGGGATAAGAACATCAACCGCGCACTATTAGATCTTGGTGCCAGTGTTAACCTGCTTCCGTACTCAGTATATAAGCAACTAGGTATAGGAGAGCTGAAACCCACACACTGTACTCTCCAAATGGCCGACCGATCAATCACCCATCCTAGGGGTGAGCTAGAGGATGTGTTAATCAAGGTTGGGGACTTCATATTCCCCGTTGACTTCATTGTATTAGACACACAGCCTGTAGCTAACCCCCGGAATCAAATTCCGGTGATACTCGGTCGCCCATTCCTTACAACCTCAAATGCTGTGATCAATTGTCGAAATGGTTCGATGAACCTATCTTTTGGAAATATGACAATTGAACTCAACATTTTTAGGTTGAGGAATCAGCCCACCAAACCTAATGCTCATATACTAGATGTTTGCTTAATCCAGGAGATCACCCCGGAGGAGTGTGAATTCGAGGAGTTTTTGTTCGATCACGATAACCTTAACGCCACTGGTGCGTTCCTCTTCGAACCTGCTACTGTTTCTGCGCCCGACAATGACTACGAGTGTTTCACTTTCTCGAACGATCTTAGCCACTCACCACCCGAGTTTGAATCTTTCGAATTTCCGGATGAGTTACCTGAACCATCCAACTCGGTCGCTTACACTCGTTTTGAACCTTTGCTGGAATCCTTTGAGTTCGAGACCTTTTCACCAATCTTGCCTTCAATCGTTTCACCTCCAACGCTCGAACTCAAGCCTTTGCCGTCTCACCTTAAGTACGCTTACTTGGGTGAGAACGAGACCCTCCCTGTTATCATCTCGGCTTCTCTAGCTCCAGAGCAAGAGAAAGCCCTTCTTGCGGTCTTGCACAGCAATAGGCAAGCTTTTGGCTGGTCCATGATGGACATCAAGGGGATTAGTCCCATGATCGTTGAACATCACATTCATCTGATGGATGATGTCAAACCAGCCAGGGATCCACAAAGGCGACTCAACCCAGTCATGAAGGAGGCTATGAAAAAGGAAATCGTAAAGTGTCTTGATAGTGGTATCATTTACCCTATCTCTGATAGCCAGTGGGTTAGCCCCATTCACGTTGTCCCCAAGAAATCAGGCATAACGGTCATCACTAACGAGGCGAACGAGTTAATCCCTACTCGCACCCAAACTGGGTAGCGAGTATGCATCGATTACAGAAAACTCAACGCCGCAACGCGGAAGGACCACTTTCCGCTACCTTTCATTGACCAAATGCTTGAACGATTGGCCGGACACGAGTACTACTGCTCTCTTGATGGCTACTCCGGCTATAATCAGATTCCCATGGCCGAAAAAGACCAGGACAAGACCACGTTCACTTGTCCTTTCGGCACGTTCGCATATCGTCGCATGCCCTTTGGGTTATGCAATGCGCCCGCTACCTTCCAGCGGTGTATGATGGGAATCTTCTCCGACATGATGGAAAAATTCCTGGAAATCTTCATGGACGATTTCTCCATCTTCGGCGATTCCTTTAACGAGTGTTTGCTGCATCTCGACGTTGTCCTTACCCGATGTAAGGACAAGAACCTCACTTTGATTGGGAGAAGTGCCACTTCATGGTGCACGAAGGTATTGTCTTAGGACATATCATTTCGCAAAATGGAATAGAGGTTGACAAAGGGAAGATTGAGGTCATTTCCAATCTCCCTCCTCCCAGATGCGTCCGAGACATCCGAGCCTTCCTTGGCCATGCCGGTTTCTATAGACGGTTCATCGAGGACTTTAGCAAGATTGCTAGGCCCTTGACTCTTTTACTGGCCAAGGACATGCCATTCGACTTCAACTCGAGCTGTGTGACTGCGTTCGAGTTATTAAAAAGCTCACTCGCTTCTGCTCCCATTCTTTCTTCACCTGACTAGACGTACCCATTTGAGATTATGTGCGATGCATCCGACTTTGCCATTGGTGCTGTCCTTGGACAACATATCAACAAGATGCCGCACGTAATCTATTATGTTAGCCGAACCCTGAACGACGCCCAACTTAATTATACAACAACTGAGAAAGAATTCTTGGCTGTTGTATTTGCTTTAGAAAAGTTCAGGCCCTACTTCATCGGCTCTCCAGTCATTGTCTACACAGACCATTCTGCTCTGCGCCATCTTTTTGCGAAGAAAGATGCAAAATCTCGGCTAATACGTTGGATCCTCTTGCTTCAAGAGTTTGACCTTGTCATCAAGGACAAAAGAGGATGTGAGAACGTAGTCGCCGACCATCTCTCACGACTTCCTTCTTCATCGGCGCTTCAAATTCCGATCAACGACGTTTTCCCGGATGAACAGCTCTTGACAGTATCTTGCGAACCCTGGTTCGCAGATATTGTGAACTATTTGGCCACAGGATTACTACCGACTGAATGGTCAAGTCAGGACAGACTTTGCTTCTTATCCCAAGTAAAACACTTTTACTGGGATGAACCCTATCTGTTCAAGTACTGTCCCGACCAGATTATTCGTCGGTGTGTCCCTAACGATGAATTCAAGAGTGTGCTGTCATTTTGCCACGATCAAGCATGTGGCGGGCATTTTGGCCCCAGAAAGACAGCTGAGAAGATCTTGCAGTGTGGTTTCTACTGGCCACAACTCTTCAAAGACGCTCATGACTACTGCAAGACTTGCTCCCGGTGCCAACACTTGGGCCGGATATCCAGGAGGAACGAGATGCCGCTCCAACCAATCTTGGTTGTGGAGATTTTCGACGTTTGGGGGATAGATTTCATGGGGCCGTTTCCCAGCTCTTTTGGGAACTTGTACATCCTTCTCGCTGTTGATTACGTCTCTAAGTGGGTCGAGGCTGTGCCCAGCCGGACTAACGACAACAAGGTTGTCGTTAGGTTTCTTAAAGAAAACATTTTCTCCCGGTTTGGGCACCCCCGAGCGATCATTAGCGACAATGGAACTCATTTCTGCAATAAGACTTTCGAGTCCTTGATGCGGAAATATTCCATTAATCATAAGCTATCTACGCCCTACCACCTCCAAACCTGTGGGCAAGCCGAAGTTTCAAATCAGCAAATCAAGCAGATACTGGAGAAGACGGTTTCCAAGAACCGTAAGGATTGGTCGTTGAAACTCACTGATGCCCTTTGGGCATTTCGAACTGCTTATAAGACCGATCTTGGCATGTCTCCCTATCGGCTTGTGTACGGAAAGGCTTGCCACCTCCCTATGGAAATAGAGCATCGCGCATTTTGGGCGATAAAAGAACTGAATCTGTCTCTCGAAGATGCGGGCAGCCATCGAAAGCTGCAGTTGAACAAATTGAGCGAGCTTAGGGATGAGGCTTACGAAAACGCGGTTGTCGTTAAGAACCGAACGAAGGTGTTTCACGATAAACACCTTTTGCGCAAAACTTTCGTACCTGGTCAACAGGTACTATTTTACGACACCCGGCTACACTTCCATCCAGGAAAGCTCAGATCTCGCTGGAAAGGGCCGTATTTTGTGCGGAATGTGTATCCGCATGGCGCTGTGGATTTGGAGAATCCAAAGGACGGTTCATTTTTCAAAGTAAACGGACACCGACTAAAACCGTACCTTAGCGCCGAACCAAAAGAGGAGCTCCTGGTCTTACAGGAGCCGGTTTACCCTGCATAATCTTCCTCTGCCTACCACCAAACTTCGGTTATCCAGCCAAGAACAGTAGACACTGTTCCAAATATGTTTGGGGGTATGTATATACCATTTTGTATATATTTGTGGATATTCTTTTCCATTTTTACTATTTTTCTTTTCTTTAAAACCAAAAAAAATGTATATCTAGACCCTTCAAAGATCTCTTCATGCAATGACAGTGAGGACACTGTCCAGTTTAAGTTTGGGGGTACGCTCGGTACGCATTTCTAACCTTCGCATTCATATGTATATTTTGCATCTGCATATTAAAATCCATAAAATCCATAAAAATCAGAAAATTTTCTAAAAACATAAAATCTTTTCTGTCAAGTTAGCTAGTGGGAGAACTCTGATTCAATATTTCGACGGTTTTGTTTGATAAGATAAGAATAACTAAATCTTATTTTTAGATTTTGAAAACCTGAAAGATAACTCTCCTTTAAAGTTAACTATAGCTGATATACGTCTTTACATCACACTACACGTGTCGTAAGTTTTGGAAATTAGATGACAAGTCTTTTATGTCTAAAAACTTTTAAATGGATAAATGATTTTCTGAGGATCAAATAGGTTTGTTCTGAAATAAGTAATATCAAGAATAGTTTATGAAGTGAAGCGAATATGAAGGAATGTTATTGATGCCTTAATTGGAACTAATTCTGAAAAATAACCCATCTGAAACTTGATTGGAATGATTACACACCTAACCCACTGAACACGTCTTTTATCCAAAAAATAACTGAACTGCCGGTTATATCTCCGTTCGCATTGAATCATCATGATTTTCACGCTAAATTGTCTTTTGTTTTTGGGCCTAGGTAACTTGAGTAATTAAGTCCGCTGGGGTGTCTCTACACCTAATACCCTAAAGCCAACTGGTTTGGGTGCATTGGCTCAAAGCTCGTTAAGAAGCCTAGAAAGTCCAGATTAAAACAAAGTCAAGCAAGTGTTCTCTCCGAGTTAAAATTCCTAACGGTTCTTTGTGTAAGAATAATCTTGACAAAAGACAGGTTTTTGTAAAAAAATATTTCTAGCGGAGATATGAAGGTTTTATTCTATGATAAAGACTATTGCACGTTCACAGAGGTGTGTATGAAATGAAAACAAGAAAAAAGTGGAGTGAAAAATAAGACCTAGTTTCCTGTTAAGAAAGATAGAAATTCTGAAGTTGAAACCTTACTGGAAAACGAAACTTGAAAAATGCTTAACTCTTTATAAAACTTATGTGATCCTTTTAAAAATTTTATTTGGGCTTTATTGTGTGACATGATGACTTTAATCGATCCGTCTGGAACTTAACGACACTATTTGCACTGCACGTAAAGACATATAAAATCTTAAGTTAAATACGAAGCGAGGTGTGAAAAATAAAGGTTCGATAGTCTAGACTTAGGATCATAGAATTGTTATTTTCTGAAACAAAACTTTAGGGGTTTGAATCATAGTTATTTTGCAAAACTAGCTTGACCGGATTTTGTGGGTAGTATGCGCTGAAAACCCTCAGGAGACAACACTCCTCCTACTAGGGACACCTAGAGGTTTAACGGCTTGTTGCACATGCTCAGTGCAATCGCGTTCCCTGCGAAAGTGAGGTTAGGAATTTTTGTGAATAAATTGGCTTTGCTCGGGACGAGCAAATGATAAGTTTGGGGGTATTTGTTCATATCAGATTTTTGCATTTTTATACCGCCCAATTTTTATCACATTGCTTATCGGTAGGTACTCTTGAGCCGTGTTTGCTAGTAAATTACAGGATACAGGTTCTCAGCTCTAAACAGTGAAATTCATGGAAAAGCACACAAATTCCGGATTACTGCCAACCACAGATAAAATACGGATCTCCGCTCTCTATCCGTATGTTGCCGCACACCAGTTTAAAGGACAAAATGGCAAATCAATATCATTTTCATGCACAAAGCTCAATGTCAACACAAGATCCAACATATCTACGAGGAGCTCAAGAAAAATCATGACAAAAGATCCACATTACATCACCTTTTGGTCTGCTGAAATTCTGGAAATATTGTGAAGAGATTCTGATAAACAACATATACCACACTGAAGAGTACTAAAAACCAGGGAAAACCACCAAATTTCATTGCCTAACTCCACATAATGGCCGCGGTTCCGCGGCATAAGCATGTTTAGGCCGCGGAACCGCGGCCATGATGACTCTTCAGTGGGTCGTCTTCTGGGGGTAGTTTGGTAATTTTATTTTATGGCAGATTGTTGCCCTAGGTTTCCAGTTCCCTGCCTATAAATAGTCCAGAACTTGCCAAAACCAAGGGTGCTTATTCTTGTATTTAGATTTTAGAATACATGTTGTTGTTCTTCTTCCTCTTCTCATCTCTTCTCCATTAAAACCTTGTAGTGAGCTTTTGTGAGTGAAGTGATGAATAAAGAGTTCTTTTTGTTACCATACTTGTCTTATTGTTAATTATAATTGCTTGTATTTTTCATTTGCTAATCTAGTTGTTGTTATTTGCTGTTTGTTTCTTTCTTATTCTCTTTTTCTTTATCCTTAAACAACAATGATGCTTAAGCTTGATCCTTGCCAAAGTGAGGTCTTAAATAGCTAGTTGTAATCTTCTAACCTCTTTCTTTCTATCTTCCTCCTTTGTTTTATTTTCCTTTTTCTTGTAATGGGTGAGTAGTTTTCTCACTTGTTAGGGTAGGATAAGAAAAGTTTGAGAGAAGGAAATCTCTCTCACTCTTTTCTTGCCCAACATCTTAATTCGGACTCCCGTTAATTGAACCACAATCCGCTCCCTACGGCACCCTATCCTACATGATAGCGGTGATTCCTTAGTGAGACCGGTTGTGGTTGAATTAACCGGAGGTTAAGGCTAAGAGCCAAGAACGGACGGATAAGCACCAAAAGAAAGAACTTAAGCGTTGGAAAGCCTAGCTTATACTCGCAAATTCCTTCCTAGTCGTGCTAATCCCCGTTATTGCCGATTACCGTAACACCGATATTAAGAGTGGCAACGAAATAAGTGAGCGACTCCTAACTCAAACTAACCTAATCCTAACCCTAACAAGCTCTCTTTATATAACATTTTAACACATAGTTAATCTCAAAACAAACCTGGACATTTGGACTTAACTCGTTAAAGCACATAGAAAAAGATTCCCATCTCCCTGCGGACGACCCGTACTCAACCGGCTAGCTACAAGCGAAACCGTCTTGATTGCGGTAATTAACTAAGCACGCAAAAACTCTATCAATCAGCCTGCTCCATGGCCCCTAATCCTTCATCTCACCTTTCTTCTAAGTTTTGGCTACTCGGCGCTCCTCTTTTTGGGAATACATGGTTCCTTCCCACTCTATGGGTCGCTCATCCCAGAGGGAGGCCCGCGACGCGGGCGTGCCCCTGGCTGGCCGAGGTTCTGCGTCGAATGTTCTGCCGGCGGCAGGGTCGTCCGCCCCGTTGGCGGCTACTAGGGGTTTTTCCGGCGGCGGTCAGAGGCGCCCGCGGTCATCCAAGCCCCAGACGGGAGATAGAGGAGGGGGCGAGGACGGGGTCCCCCTTAAGAGGAAAAGGACAATCTCTCGTGCATCGCCGTCGATGGTCCCTGAAGGGATCCCCATGCAGGAAGGAGCGGCCGTCTTCATGGTTCCATCCGGGCTTTCCGTCGCTGCCGGCTTACTCGCCGGGATGGAAGAGTCGGCAGGAGGGAGACTTCCGTGAGGTGCCCTGAGGGCCCAAATGGAAACCATAGCCCAGGGGGCGGTCCAGGTACGAACCCCTTCACGCGTTGTTTTTGGCCTTCCTTTCTTTGGCCCGAGTGACTCCTGGTTTCTCACCCGCTTCCTACCAGGTCCTTCAACACTGCACCATCGCCGCTCGTATGGAAGCCAAGGGAGCGTTCCACGCACCGAGCCCAGTAGAGGCATTCCCTTTGGAGGTCGAGGTCCTGAGGCGTGACCTGCGTCTGGAGAGGGCCAGGGCCGATGTTCTGGCAGCCCGTGCGGAGTCTACGGAGCTTACCAATTCAGCGAATCAGGGCATCCACCGTCGCCTGAGTGCATCTTTCCGGGTTGCCGAGAGGAAGCTGGCGGACCTGGCTGATCGCTTCGCAGCCATGGAGAAGAAGAGAGATGCCAGCCGAAAGGATGCCGAGGCGGCGCTTCTGTCGGCTCAGGCCGCTGAGGCCCGGGCCAGGAAAGCCGTGGCCGATTACAAGGTGTCAGAGTAGTTTTACGTCGAGCTCGGTAAGTATTCTGCCGTCGCATGGAATAAGGCTCTGGATGCCGTGAAGGAGCAGCTTACCGATTTCGCCGATGGCGAGCTCCGTGCTCGGGTCCCGCTCCCGGTAGCAAAGCCTCCGACTGACAACAATGGGGGAAATAAGGCGCGCCCCTGGTGGCAAAACCTCCGGTGGTGAAGCCCCCAGCGATGAGGGAAGCGAGGCACAGGGGGGAGGGGGTTTGCAACTTAGGTCTTTTTGATATTTCCTTGTCCCCCTTTTGTAAGCCTCCGGGCAGTTTGTAAGGCTGGGGAGCCCGAAGTACCCTTTGTAAAGACTGTGCGTTTGATAATAAAACTTCTTCTTTGGTTTCATCGGTCCGCACTTTATCTTCTGTTTGTGCTGCTGGGCTTTCATGTCAGGTCGGCCACCTGTTCAGCAACCGTTCGTCGAGTTGACTTCGATCACTTGCCAAGCGTTGCCGAGGATGGACGGAAGCTGCCCCGTTGCCCTTAGGTGTGGGCTTCTAATTTCTGGCATTGTGGGTAGGCAACTACCAGCCTGGGAGTGCCTCTTGCGAGGGCTTCGATCCCTGGTGTCATGGGTAGGGAGCTACCAGCCGGGCATAGCCGAGCAAGGGCTCGACTGCCTCTGGGAGGACTTTCTAATCCCAGGCGTTGCGGTAGGGAAGCTACCCGCCGGGATCGACTGGGCAGGAATGACCGGGCAGTGAAGCCGTGCGGTTGCCTCTTATGAGGGCTCTGATCCTTCAGGACGGGGACCGAGCAGGGTTACTGCCCAGTGCCTCTTGGCGAGGGCTTTGATCCTTGTCGGTCGTGGTAGAATGCTACCAGCCGGGGATAGCCGATCAAGGACTCGACTGCCTCTAGGAGGACTTTGGTCCTTGGCGCAGAAGGGGCTGTAGAAGCCTACCAAGGACCCTTGGCCGGGCAGGGTTACCGCCCGGTGCCTCTTGGCGAGGGCTTTTGTCCTAAAGGATAGCCAAGCGATGGATCCTCGGGCTCGACTGCCTCTGGGAGGGCTTTCTGATCCCCGGCGTTGCGACAGGGAAGCTGCCCGCCAGGGATAGCCGAGCGACGGTTGGGCTCGACTGCCTCTGGGGGGGGCTTTCCGATCCCTGACGTTACGGTAGGGAAGCTACCCGCCAGGGATAACCGAGCAGGGTAGCTGCTGGGTTGCCTCTAAGGAGGACTTTGGTCCTTAGCGTCGGGGGGCTGTAGGAAGCCTACTAAGGATAACCAGGCAGTGGGGCTGCACGGCCGCCTCTTGGCGAGGGCTTTGGATTGTAAAGACGGAACTCTACTCGGGATGTTTCGACATTTCTTTATTCGTATGGACAGGATTTTTAGAGAACGTTTTACATCATCTTTGCAAAAGAAAAAAAGGGGGTACACACTCGCTGGCCTTGACCTCACTGGTATAGCTTGAGCTTCTTGGCGTTGTAAGGCCGCGGGAGCTTGCGTCTGTCTGCGTCTTGTAGGCGGTAGGCCCCACCGGGGAGCTCCTCAGAGACGAGGAAGGGACCATCCCACTTTGGGGAGAACTTGCGAAGCCTGCCTTGGTCGATGAACTCGTTTCGCCGTAGGACCAGATCCCCGGTCTTGAAGGAGCAGTGTTTGACCCGAGCGTTGTAGTATCGGGCCGTTTGTTGTTGATAAGCGGCAGCTCTGATCTGAGCCTGGTCTCTCTTCTCCAACAATATGTCCAGGTTGGTCCGTAGCGCTGAGGTGTTTGTGTCATCGTCGAAGTGCTCGACCCGGTGACTGGGTAGCCCGATCTCCGCTGGGACCATCGCTTCGGTCTCGTAGCAGAAGCTGAAGGGGGTCTCCCCGGTGGGAGTCTTTTTTGACGTGTGCAGGGCCCATAAGACCCGGGGTAGTTCTTCGACCCAACTGCCTTGTCGCCCTTCTAGGCGGGTCCGGAGACCTTAGAGGACGTCTCGGTTAGCGACCTCGGCTTGCCCGTTGCATTGGGGATGCGCGACCTCGGCGAACTTCATGAGGATATGGTATTCTTTGCAGAAGTCCTTCACTTTTTCGTTCTCGAAGTTCGTCCCGTGGTCGGTGATAATACACCTCAGGATGCCGGACCGGAGTATCAGGTTGTTTTGCAGGAACTTGATGGTTGTGGCGGCGTCCGGTTTCCTTATGGGGATAGCCTCGATCCACTTGGTGAAGTAGTCCACAGCGACGAGGACGTATTTGTGCCCGCCTGTACCGATACGGAACTGGCCGATCATATCCAATCCCCACTGGGCGAACGACCATGAGGATGTTAGGGCAGTCAGCTCGGTAGCCGGGAGGCGGGGAATGATGCCATGAAGCTGGCAGCTCTTGCACCTCCTGACTAGCTTCAGGGCGTCCTCGTGCATAGTGGGCCAGTAGTACCCCTGGAGCAACGCCTTTTGGATCAAGGTTCGAGCCCCCTGGTGTGCACCGCCGACCCCTCATGGATTTCCCGAAGGACGTAGTCGGCTTCGTAGGGGTCAACGCACCGGAGCAGGGGCTGAGTGAAAGCCTTCTTGTAGAGGTTCCCATTGCTCCAGATGAAGTGGCGGGCTTTAGCCCGGAGACGGCGGGCGGCTGCCCGGTCCTCTGGGAGAGTGCCGTCCTTCAGGAATTCCACGAGGGGCTTCCTCCAATATTGGTCGCTCTCCTGCACCGTGTACACATGGAGTGTCATCGCTCCGTCTCCCACGCTGGGTTGAGACAAGGTTTCAAAGAGGATAGACCGCTTATTGTTGGCCGAGTATGACGAAGCCAGCTTGCTCAGGGCGTCGGCTTGGGTATTCAGCTGCCTGGGTATTTGTTTTACCTGGACTTCGTCAAAGTTCCTTCGGAGTTTCCTCACTTCATCTAGGTACTTCATCATCAGAGGCTCCCGAGCTTCGAAGCGGCCGGTCACTTGACCGACAACAAGGGCAGAGTCGCTGCGGATTCGAATTATCTTCAGTCCCAGTCCGGTGGCTATGCGCAGTCCGGCCAGGAGGGCCTCGTACTCTGCCACGTTGTTCGAGGCTTTGAAACCGAGCATCAGAGAATACTTCATCTCTGCTTCGTTCGGGCCCCGGATAATGAGGCCGGCACCACAGCCTTCCTCGGTAGAAGACCCATCAACGTAGATGACCCACTCCGGAACCGAGCCAGGCCCTTCCGCGACGGGACACTGGGTTGCGAGGGGCGACGTGGACTCCGGCTTCTTGCTAGGGATGGTGCATTCAACGATGAAATCTGCCACGGCCTGCGCCTTGATGGCCTGCCTCGGGCGATACCTTATGTCAAACTGAGATAGCTCCCACCTCCATTTTTCTAAGCGGCCCGAGGATTCCGGTGATGCTAGGATAGACTCCAACGGGCACTCGGTGAGGACGATGATGGTGTGTGTTTGGAAGTAGTGTCGCAGCTTCCTCGAGGCTACCACGAGGGCTAAGACAATCTTCTCTATGGCGGGGTACCTCGTTTCTGCGTCCTTAAACACGTGGCTCACATAGTACACCAGCTTCTGTGCTCCCTCGGCCTCCCGGACGAGCACCGAGCCTGCTGCTTGGTCGGATACCGCCAGATACAACGACAGCTCGTCTCCTTCAACTGGTCGGGTGAGCAGTAGCGGCGTCAAAAGGTGCTTCTTCAATTAGTCGAAGGCGGCTTGGCACTCCTCCGACCACTCGAACCTCGGGTTATTCCTCAGTGCCTTAAAGAACGGAAGGCATTTCTCCCCCGACCTGGATATGAAACGGCTCAGAGCGGCGACTCGTCCCGTGAGCCGCATGATCTCGACGTTGGTCTTGGGCGTGACCATGTTGAGGATAGCGTCGATCTTCTCTGGGTTAGCCTCAATTCCGTGGTGAGTGACCATGAACCCGAGGAACTTTCCCCCGGTGACTCCGAATGCGCACTTGGCGGGGTTTAGCTTCATATTGAACTTGCGGAGCACTTCGAAAGCCTCGCCCAGGTCCTTAGCATGGTCGGCCGACGAGATGGATTTGACGAGCATGTCGTCAACGTAGACTTCCATATTCCTGCCGATCTGTGGCTTGAACATGCGGTTGACCAACCTTTGGTACGTGGCCCCGGTGTTCTTGAGGCCGAAGGGCATCACCTTGTAGCAATATACTCCCCGGTCCGTTGTGAATGCGGTGAGATTTTCATCTTCAGGATTCATACGGATTTGGTTGTAGCCGGAGAAAGCATCCATGAAGCTCAACAGCTCGTGGCCGGCCGAGCTGTCGACGAGCTGGTCTATCCGGGGGAGCGGAAAGTTGTCCTTGGGGCAGGCCTTATTGAGGTCGGTGAAGTCGACGCACATACGCCACTTCCCGCTTGACTTCTTGACCAGAACTACGTTTGCCGGCCACTCCGAGTAGGGTACATTTCTGATGAAGTTGGCGGCGAGGAGCCGATCAACCTCCTCTTCGATAGCCTTCTGTTTGACCGAGGCGAAGCTTCTTTTCTTTTGTCTGACGGGTCGGGCCGCAGGATCAACCCCGAGCTTGTGGGAGATGATTTTGGGATCGATCCCAAGCATGTCAGCAGGCGCCCAGGCGAAGACGTCGGAGTTGCTTCTGAGGAATTTGATCAGGTCATCTCGCTGAGTCCCCGTCAGGAGCGATCCGACCTGGACGGTTTTTCCCTGGTCTCCTTCTGTTAGGGGCACCTCGGTCAGAGGTTCGACCGGCGCCCCACGAATCTCCTTCCGCTCGTCTCGGGTGTCCAGGGAACCGTTGATGTCGTCACTTGCCTCGGCGTCGTCGGCTGGCTGCTCGGGCGAAGACGTTTCGGTAAGGCCTATCTTCGCGACCCGCTGGCTCCCGTAGGCCCGACCTATCCCGCCCCGATCGAGAGGGAACTTTATCGCTAGGTGGTAGGTCGATATCTAGGCCTGGAGGGAGTTCAGCGTCGGGCGGCCGAGGAGGACGTTGTAGGCCGATGGGACTTTTGCTGTGATGAAGTCCACAGGCAACATGCGCGTGCGGCCGGGCTCCCCGATCGTGAACTGCAGGGTGACCATCCCTTGCGCCGGGATGGAGTGGTTGATGAACCCCGAAAGGACGTGAGAGGTCGGTTTCAGGTCTGCTGGGGCGAGCCCCATACGTAGAAAGCAGTCGTGGAAGAGGATGTCCGCCGAGCTGCCCGAATCGACGAGTATCTGGTGGACCTCGTACCGGTGGATTTGGGTCATGATCACCAGTGTGTCGTTGTGGGACAAGGATATGCCGTGGAGATCCCTGTCGCCAAAGGTGATGGGTTCGCGGCCTCTATCCCTTTTGCTCGGGTGGCCGCTGGCGTCTGTTGCCGGCGCGGAGTGCCGAGCCTCGCAGGAGCCCGACTGGCCCCCTATCCCCATGACCATAGTCCTTGATGGGCCCTGGTTTCCTTCGGCGGGGCTCGCGAGGCGGTGGCCGGTGTAGGGGCCGGTGACACTCGGTTGAGGCCCGCCTGCGTCTTCATTGAGGGGAAAGTGGCGGCTGGGACCCGGATTTTCGGGGCGATTATTCGCCATGTGGATGGAGGTCGGAAGGCCAATTTTGTTTTTGTGGAGTTTTCGTTTCCCACAGACGGCGCCAACTGATGGAGGTCCTTTTCAAATCTCCTTCAGATGTTGTCTTCCGTCGATCTCCCGGTGGATTCTGGAGGGGATCCTCTGTTGAGTGTGGGTCTTAATGGGTTTTGAAGATATTTGGTAATTGGAGGAGTTTGACGCCAGATACCTGCAAAGAAGTCCCGGGGTGGTTTGTTACCACCGAGGACCCTCCGATGATCAAGTTAGTACTAGATCCGAGCAGCGTAACGGCTAGGTGGAGTAAAAATGGCTTACTTGACCCTTCTGTGATGGGGGTTTATATAATGGTGGAGGCATGCAGCAGCAGGCACGAGAATCTCGCCGGCAGCTACGCTCCCGACGTCACGCCCGCGTAGAGAGCGGATCGCCCATAAATGGGGATTGTGAAGCCGTGGAACGTGGGATGTTGTTGGCGGAAAATCCGCGCATGGCGAGATTCACGGAGCTGCGGTTACGCCTGTGAGCGGCGGAACTGGTCGGAGGGCCGAGGAAGACAGTCTCGGCAAAGGGGCTCGGGGACGAACGAGAAGACCGAGGAGACTTGGTCTGGCGGCAGCTCGGGGCAAGCTAAGGGGCCGAGGAGGCCAATATGCGGGGAGCCCCGAGGAAGGCTAGCTTGCACTGGCCGGACGGGTACGGGGGTGGCATGGTCTGCCTTTATGGGCCCTTTCTTCTGAGTTCTGGGACGTACTGTCCACCACGTGCGCTGATCTTGAGGGTCGCCAATATTGAGCATTATCAAGAGTACTTTAGTAATATTAATTTTTTTCCAAAAGAGTCTTCTTGCGTATATTAGAAACAAAAGTTGGTATCCTGCTATATGAGCAAAAGTTAGACGTGGTTTCCAACAATCTAGCCTTTATATAAATAATAAGCTTTCACAATATTTTGATTTTTTTAAAATGTAATAGCCAATGGAGAAAAGTGAAGGTTTACTTGCGAGGTTAATTAGAACAATAGAAATATTGAACTGTGCTCGTAGAGGCTTAGATGTTAGGGTACACTTTTGGAGCCTTTAAGCCCATTGGATGGTACTTCCAACGCTTCCTACTTTTTTCTCAAAAAAAGAGGCTTTGGGCATGGCTCTTGCTTATGATTAGACGATCTCATATCTCCATTGCTAAGGTATTTACCCCCCTTTCAAATCAAAAGGAGTACTATTAGTATTATTTTTAACTTAGGTCACTTCCCACCGAACTCAACATATGCACTATGGGACCTCAAGCTGGAGTGTGCATGTTCTCTTTTCTAATTGTTTATTCAGCTTGATTGATTAATGGTGGGCGCATGCCTTAACAATTAACCAAATTTTACTAATCCTATCAAGTTATCATTTGTTAATCAATCTTGTCATTCAGTCACTTCCTTTATCACCATACAAGAAATTTAAATATGGATCAATTCAATGGATAAGACAAATATATTTTACTTTCATATGATCTTTATCTGTCTTCATATCATTTTTCTTAAAAACAAATTAATTAACATCTCATCACCGATAGATAATTACGTAAATTAACATGTTTTATTGGATAAACAATTACTACGCGATGATACCTCTATCGATTATTTAATATTGGGTTAAGTCAACGAGCTACAGGTCTTCCCATGTCCATAAAGCAACCATTTGTGCCAATCTGTTTCTGTGAGATTCCCATCATTGTGTGTGAATTGATGACCACTCCACTCCACTTTGGACATGTTTAAAATTATGGGAAACACAAAGTGTTTTACTCGTTTGTCAACAAATGGTAAAGCTCTTGGGGAGTGATGGTCCTACTAGCAAAGTGAAAACAATGATGCATGGGTTCCATACGATAAGTGTTGCCACATACTAGAGGGGGGAGATATTGGGATCATCCTAGTCAAAAAGTTACTTAAAAGGTAATGGCAATAAACTTTTGGAATGCCAAATGTGGTTTATCCGTGCAACTTTGCCAGACGATTAAGCTTCTAAGTTAAAACTGTTAGGCATTAACTTGGTGTAAGCAGGATTAAATCTCAAATGTCTTGCTCAACTGTAAAGGGGCTTAACGATTAAACTATTGTGGGACTTGTGTTACATTTTTGTTAAAACCAATGTTCTTATTGCACCAAATGAATGGACTTTAGCATCCATAAATTTCACATATGTACCACAACATACATGTACACAAGGGTTGTTTGACTTTTACGAAAAGGGAGTTGAATGTAGCACAACTATTATGGAAGACAGAGTAACAAACAAAAGCAAATTATTGCAACATTAGTAGTTTGCAACAAACTATGCAACCACAGAAACTGTGACCAGGAGATCAACTCATGCACATAGCTCTAACAAGTTCACTAAAAATCTATCCCTTTTGGTGCCATGATAACAAAATGAATGCTTATCAAGCAATAATATTATATGGTGAAAGCATATTCCGGCTGATATTGGGATAAGATGAAGGTTGTGATAGGTGAAGATTAGGTACAATAAGCTCTTGGTGCCCGCAGAAGAGAGCTACATGGGGTGTACAAGGGCTACATATGTATTGATGTGTGGTCCATAATATATATAAATCAAAGTGTGAAGACTGCTGCCCTATGTTATGACTCAGTCTCAGTCTCAGTCTGTGTGCTATATGATGTTTAAACAAGAAGTTGCAGGCTGTTTATGAGTTGCTGGTCCTAAGAAACAGGCTCAGCTATAGCATCAGAAGTAGAGTATGCAATGGGGAAAGGATGATGCACTAGTCTTTAGTGTTCTTATTCAATTTTTTTATTATTGTTTTTATATGCGAATCCTTCACGGATTGAACCGGCGATCTCTTGCTCTATAAATTCTTACCATATGCCCGCTTGGTGCATTTTTTTAACTACTGGTGTTGATGACATATGCCCTAGAATTGAATCAGGTTCTCTTTCACATCTCAAACCAAGCATTTCAGTTGGAAAAAACAAGGTATGATTTGATTCTTGTATTAGAAGCTTGACCCCAATATCTGATACCAATGAATGAATGCAGTAGAAATGAGAAGTTTGAGTTACATAAGAAGATACTCTGTCCGACACTTGAAACTTTTTGGGCTGTTGGATCAAGATCATTCTATACCCACATCCGATAAGTAGGAACCATAATGCATCTTTTGGAAGAGAGAATCACATTTTATGAAGCAAGAGAACTACAGTACATCTCAGCAACTATGTATGAATGCATCAAAAAGGAAACGATTGTTGTCAATATAGCCATGAGAACTTAATTTCATAAAAATGGTTCGAATACGAAGGTCTTGATAAATCAAATGAACAAGATTGCTTAATACATCCGTGTACAAGATCACATCTTCCTTCTCTCTGCCCATTTCTAATAATCTAAGACTTTGGATGATATCCTTTCCGGTGGACCAGCCATTGTTCCGCTTCCTTCAGGTGAAGTGCTTAGTATCTGGTCTATCATAAGCAATCATCCATGAGAATTCTCTCTCGGTTTTATTGCATTGTATGCAAGTAAAATGACTTTTGTATACTGCTGGTTTGCTACACTTGATTATCACTGGCAACCTATATCTCTCTCGGCGGGCCATCCAAACTCCTCTAAGAATGCAAGCACTACACCGTTCGACCAACCAAAGCCGGTCTATAATACAAAATCATTACAATTAGTATAGCAACAACTAAACTCAGAGAGCGCTAGTATTAAATTAAAAAAACATTATAGATATCATCAAACTTGTGCTTATGGTGAATTTTTCTTCTCCTAGGACATATAAATTGTTAGTGTTTACAGTAGGAAATTTTCAGGGAATCTCACCAATAATAAGAAAGTTCAGCTATGCAATTTATAAACACTAATAAGTATATTATACTCGAGTTTAACTAAGTCCTGTACATGAATGAATATATAGTTGCTTAGCGATAGCATTTTAGTAAGTTACATGAATAACTATATAGCTTAACAACCTGTCCATCCAAACGTTTTTCAGGAATAAGATGGATACAAGAGAAAGGATAGATCAAATTAAAGTATAAATGCTGGAAGGAAAAAAAAACTAGAACATGGATATAAGTTGCCAAGTAAGTGTTTTATGTATGGGATATAAAATATCTAAGGAGGATGATAAACTGATATAGCCTTCCTTGAACTTAAATGAAACTACACCATATCGGCAGGTGAACAAGAGTATATGTTTTATTTTCATACTTTAATTATAGTTTGATTGACAATGAATAATGAGCTGGAAGCCTGAAAGACTGCGTAAAAATTTTGAGAATATAAATGCTCTGTGAATATATAAATGCAATATGCATATTCAATGAATGAGATGATGGCCATATCGCAGCCATATCACATCATAAGAATTCGAGATTCATGATAGATGGAATTTCGGTTAGCTTAATGTCATGGATGCTTAGTAATTTGATTATCTCGTCATCTACAAAGAGACTGTTCTTCACCAGAAAATAATTGAGAAATTAATGGTGCATTGGAGAAAAGCTTTGAAAACCAAATGGCTTTGTAGGAAAATAACAACATAGAGTGGAAGTAACATTTTCTTTTTATTATAGAATTCATCCAGGGGTATAGTTAACAGTACTGACTTGAATTGTGTATTCACCACCTCCTCCAGGTTTTCCACAGACTTGAACATCATACTTCTCCTGCATTGCACCAGTCTTTTTGTATGCACCATAATTTGTTTTGAGCCACCTTATGGCAATATCCTCAGACAAAGCCCTTGCTTCTGAAGAATTTGACCTTACCAATCCTTCAGCAATTATATGTTGCAGAGGTGGCCAGCCATTTGGAAAGTCCCTGATCAGCGTCAGCGTCAACACTTAATCTTGCATTTGATTAAAATGGCAGAACTAAGTAATGCTTTATGTTCTTAGTATTTTTCTCCGCGTAATCACAATTATAGAGAGATTTGCTTACCATTGTTGCCCAGAATTTACCAATGAGGTTGCGATTCCTGCTGGATGAAGCAATCCCGAGTTCTGAAAGCTTTTCAGAACTTTCTCTATAACAGTTCCATCTTTTGCAGAAAACAGGGGAAAACTTATAATTAACTTTGGATGAGTAACAACTATTGATGTACTGGATTCGTTATTAACTTGGTAATGAAACTTGTTGGCTATCCCACGGTTATCTTATTTTAAAAGAAAATTACATGATCAACAGTATGGTACATCTGCTGAAAGAAAGCGAATCTAATATGTGCATATTTATTCCACCTAGGTTTTCAATATTCTTTGATCTTCCCGTCTCAAATAAAAAGTACTTATTTCTTTTCTCAACATGATACTCATAGTCTGAAGCAACACAGCATTTTAATCACTGTAACAACTCTGAATTGGAAAGTTAAAGATTAACAAAATTATTAGTTGCATATCAAAATAAATATCTTTGTGTTATATAATTGAAGTTATATATAATGGTAGTGAGGCCATGCCCAATTAATGGAGGCGAATTCATCAGTCCTTCTCAGAGCTGTGATTTGCACAACATGATCTAAAAAAAATGATGTAAAGCATTATCGTCCATGAAGATTCAAAAGTAATGAAAATCAATATCAGAAGCTATTAAGAAACAAGACCTGATTTAAACAAGTATAACATACAATATGCAGCAACATCAACAAGAAGAAAGAATTTATACCAAAGCTTTGGAATTGGCTATATGAAGAAGACATAGGCTCAAGTCATAGACAACATGATCAAAGAAACTAGTGAAAAGTATTATCTTAGATGAGTGGTGATAACCGGTATCAGAAGATGTCAAGAATCATGCCCGAGTCAAACAAGGATGAATATAAAATGCAATAACAAGCAAGACTTCATCCACAATCTTTGGGATCGGCTATATGAATATCAAGTATACGAGTTTATATATCATCAAAATTCAAGTAATTGGGAATCATATTTAACTGATGCTAACCTGAATTAATTTCTTCAATCCACAAAGGAATGAAATTTGAAGCATAAATTTTAGGGTTTTGATTGCAGGCCTCCCACCGGTGGACTTCCTGGAATCATTAAAATCCGCAAATAAAAATGGTGAATTCTAGAATGTCGAAGATATATGATAGTCTATAGAGCACCTCACAGCTGTTGATCCAGTAATCAAGCCATTGCCCCATCTCGTTATTCCAGAAGACAGAGCCCATTGCTTTCAGTCGCTCTTTTGAAGCCATCAAGAATTTCTCTGAAGTCGAGGTTTCCCCAATTAGCTTTGCAAAGAAGGCAATGTTAAGCTCCATCTGTTACAAATATTCAAACTATGGCTTATATGTTCTCTGAAATATAAAATTCCAAAATAACCCTAGCAAATACATGCTGGTTGGGCTAGAAGTATTAGGGAAGAAACAAATTTCATTCATCATCAACAATATCATTAACAACATATGGGGATATAAAGCATGGAATAAAATAAATCATGCATGTTTCCACTGATGTAATTGTGTAAACATCAAGTTTATCTATCATGCATGGCATGCATGGCATTAAATTGGAGCTATCAATCTAGTTTTAAGCATTTGGGTAAGAGGAATTAACTGTTTAACCAGTGCAACTTCTTGTTTCACAAGAAAAGAATTAAGATTATGAGCGAGGGCTGTAAATACCTTGTATATGTACACATTCAGATCTACAGGGATTATTGATGTTGTAGCCAATGTAGTAAAGTCTGATGTATTTCTGCAACATAGAGACAATTAATTTAGGTGAAACCAGATAAAATAAAATAAAATATTGATCAATAATTAATATGTAGTTCAATGGAGGCTTGAGGAATGAGAGGATCTTGAGGCATATGAACTTGTGACAGGAAGGTCATGAATTCAAGGGGTTTCACAATAACAAAGTGAAAGAAATTTACTCCCAAATATTGGGATAAGTGGAGACATTCATATTATATTCAAAAAGAGAGAGTTTGAGATATACCATAACTTGAAAGTAAGAGATGTAACAAATATTGTCTGGCCACTATTGAATAAGGTACATGCATAAATTACTCTACTTTAGAACCTTCAAGCTCATGATAGTAGAAGTGTAGAATACGAAAGAGAAAGCAAACCTCATCCAGCGGGTGCTAAAATCCCACCCGCTTTCCGCAGTCGAAGCAACTTCACGGTAAAAGCTTTCCTTCTGAGATGCATTCAAAATCTTGGAAGCTGATTCCTCATCCTACAGAAATTAAGTAAAATCATCTCTCTTTTAATTCATGTTACAATCAATATGCTAGCTTCATTTTATATAAATTAGTGCATTTTTCCTTTGGAGGATAGCAATGATCATGAAGATGCATATAATTTATATAAGAGCAAGAGGATACAAATGTTGCGCTTTCTGGCCGGGGTTTGTTCCACATTGCATAATAACGACTCAAAGAGTGCTTGTGGCCGTGAAGATCCTGAATGGTCACTTTATGAATACCTGTGATATTTTTAGGGCATAAAAGATTTAATGGTCATAAAACCGGGAAAAAGGAAAGTCGATGGAGTAAATAATAACATCTGCAGAAGCAAATCAATTTGGATATACCTGAGTTCCAAAAGCTATGTTCCTTCAGAAGGAAAGGAAGTGATTCTTTTACAAATGCTAAATCACTAGTTCTCAAGTATATCTCCAGTATCATTGCACTTAATAGTGGAGGTTGGCTGCAGAAGTTCCAAATGAAATTTAGCAACAGTTAAACATGTGTGTGTGTATTGCAAACCGGTCCGTGTTTTTTAAAAACGGGAACTCTCGGTCTATGACATATTTTAACGATCCGATCTGTTCAAGTTGATCGCCATACCCTCAAATATACGTGCATAAAAAATCAAAGGATCTAAAGACCTTTAACCTATGCATCGGATGAAGTGTATATTGGATAATTGAATAGCGTTCATTTTTGCACCCCTCGATGCATAGGTTAAAGGTCTTTAAATCCTTTGATTTTTCATGCACATATATTTGAGTGTATAGCGATCAACTTGAACGGATTGGATCGTTAAAATGTCGTAGATCGAGAGTTCCCATTTTTAAAAAACGCGGTCTGGTTTGCAATAGATCACTCCCATATGTGTGTGTGTGTGGGCTTAATTTCAAAAAAAAAAACCAAACCTTTTAGCTAAAATACAAGAAACCCCCAAATAGTTTCAAAATTACGAGAAATCCTAATGGTATACCGTTTTGTGCTATTTATTGCTGACTGGCACATGATTTTCGGGGGTTTTTGCTATTTTATGAAAGTTTTTGTGGTAGCTTCTTGTGTATTTTGAAAGTTTTGAAGTAGTTTCTTGTGTGTTTTAAAACTATTTGGGAGTTTCTCGTATTTTAGCTAAAAGGTTTGGGTTTTTGTTGGAATTAAGCCATGTGTGTGTGCGTGCGCGCGCGCGTGCTTGAATGATGAAAGATGACTGCATACTATAGATGAAAGATAACTGCATACTATACATGAACCATAGTCCACATGATGCAGAAGTACTTATGGAATCAATAATATTACCTTGCAGTAATTTGAACTGGATCATAGAGACGATGTAATAACAGAAACAATATTTAATGAAATCCAGTGGGCATATTGGAGAAGTGCTTACAGAATCTAAAATTTTACCTGGCAGGACATAGAACTGACAAAGACACGCATGCTTACAGAATCATTGGCGTTGATAAGAATCGAAATATTTAATTTTGTGCATAAAAAATAAAGAGAAATACTTTCTGTCCTTATACTGCCTCATTTGCAAACCCACACAAAGCCTGAGGTGGGTCTGAGGGGAAGTTGCAGGATTTAGTATCAAATATGCAGCCCCCCCCCCCCCACTAAATGCAACTCGTGCCTTAAAGAATCAAGTACCGTGTTCTCCATTTCCACCTCCTCTCTTCCGCTTTACAGGAAATATATAAAGGTTCATAACATATACTGGATTGTTCGGATGCGGGAAAGGAAGACCAGAGACCTATGTGCGGTGAAGTATGTCAAAAATAAAGATCAGAAGGTTTTAGTTCGAGATAAGGATATCAAGAAAAGATGGAGATATTGTTTTGACAAATGTTCAATAAGAGTTTTACTAAGAATTTGGATGAACTTGTCATTCAATCTCAAGATATAAACCGTGATTTCATACGTAAAATAAGAATACCTGAGATTAAAGAGTCTTTAAAAAGAATAAGATCAAGAAAAGTGGTTGGTCCAGACGGGATTCCTATCGAGATTTGGAAATATTTAGGAGAAATAGGCATTAAATGGCTGACAGATCTGTTTAATAAGATTTGGCAGATCAAAAAGATGCCAAACGAATGGAGGAAAATACCCTTTCACCTATCTACAAAAACAAGGATGACATTCAAAATTGTTCAAACTGACTGTCACACCATGAAGGTGGGAGAGTGATTGAACACTGACTAAGAAAGGATGCTAAGATAACAGAGAACCGGTTTGGGTTCATACCGGGACGATCGACGACAGAGACTATCCATTTGCTTCGTCAACTTTTTTTGAGAGAGAAGAAGAGATTTGCATATGATATTGATTTAGAGAAAACGTACGACATGATACCTAGAGAGGTATTATGGGGGATAATGGTGAAAAAGAGGGTTCCCGTCAAGTACATTGACATAATCAAGCATATGTACGATGGAGTAGTGGCAAATATCAGAACTTACGGCGGCCTATCGTGTGATTTTTCGATTACAATTAGTTTATATTAAGGATCTGCATTAAGTCCATTCCTGTTTACTATCATGATGGATGAGCTTACTAAAACTATCCAAAATGAGGTACCTTGGTATATGCTATTCGCTGATGATATTGTTCTAGTAAATGAGACGAAATCAGGGGTGAATGCCAAATTAGAGTTATGGAGGCAAACGTTGGAATCTCGGGAGTTCAGATTGAGCAGGTCCAAGACAGTATATATGCATTGCAAATTTAGAAAACAGAGAAATCGAGACCATATTGGTATAACGTTGGAAGGGCAAGAAATATCACCGAACGATCAGTTTAGATATTTAGGTTCCATCATCCAAAAGAATGGGGAGATCGATAGCGATATTAACCAAAGGATCCAAACTGGTTAATTGAAATAGAGGAGTGTAACAGAAATTTTGTGCGATCATAACTTTCCGTTAAAATTGAAAAGGAAATTTTATCACAGCGCTATTCGGTCTGTTTTATTATATGGTATAGAATGTTTGGCTCCTAAGAAGCATCATACACAGAAGATGCACATAGCGGAGATACGCATATTTCGTTGGATGTGTGGTAACACTAGAAAAAATAAGATGTGAGAATATTCGTGCAAAATTTGGTGTAGCACCTGTGGAGGAGAAGATGCGGAAAAACCGACTAAAATAGTTTGGTCATGTACGACGCAGATCTATGGAAACACCGTTTCGACGAATGGATACTCTCGATATAGGCAATATCAAAAGGGCGAAAGGAAGACCGAAGTAAACATGGATGGAGGTGATACGAAAAGATATGGTTGCTGAAGGCCTTAATGAAAGTATATTGTTCGATAGGAGTGAGTGAAGGCGGGGGATTCATGTGCTGGACCCGGCGTGATTCTCATGTTGGTTCATATAGCCTAACCCATATGCGTGGGATAAAAGTCTCAGTTGTTGTTGTATATAGAGGTTCATGATCTTGTACCCTGATAACATGTTCACTTATATATACCATGTTTCCTAACCGATAAGATTATATGATTCAAGCTCTGTCCAATGAAAAAAAAATAGTTGTACTTGGGCATGATAGCGAACTATAAGGTGAGCTATTGTTTTCTAAATATTGTTTTTTTCTTCCTTTTAGTTTCTCAAACCAGCAGACTTTGCATTAGGTTTGCAAATCAGCATAGAATTTTGTTGGGCTTCTAGCTGATGGTAGTAGTTATGAATCTATTTACACCATGAGGTACCTTTTGCTTTCTGTCATATGTGGCAATTAGGAATCAATTAGTTAAAGGTTTATTTCGGTAAAATATATCTAGGATAAGACTCTAAATTTCTATGTAGGATGTACATCTATCTTGTTCTTTATCCAGTTAGATCATAGTTTCGTGATTAAGCAGAAGATCCTTCTACATCTTGATATTTCTCCAATTCATTTTATCACCTTCTGATGCCTCTCTTCTTATAATTTTCACCTTGAACAATATTTGTCTCTGTTAAGAGTAAATGGACAATTACACAATCAGCATTGATGACCTCTAAATTTAGTTTCCACTGGGTTGATGCAATATGGTTTCTGAGAAATTTTTATGCTTTCTTCTTGAGTAATCTTCTATTATTCTAAGGGCTGAAATTTTGAAAGTAGATGTAGTAACGAAATTTTTTTAAATCAGAGTGCTCAATGCTTAAAGGGTCAATCCATATCCACTAGAGTTCTAGTTAAGAAATATCACACTAATGTTGTACGTAAAGTCGTAAATAGCATTTTACCAGCTTCTATGATTTACTGGAAAATTGCATGCCTTCATCTGATACCCCCCCCCCTCCCCACCCCACCCCAAAAAAATCAACATTATGCTTCTCTGTCACATAGGTTCAAACATCTCAAGTTCATCTGATATGGTTTCTGCTTGATCTGTACGTGAATTGCTTGAACTTTATGACTCAATGGCTAACCTTTTTTTCTGACTTCCTTCGTCGTGTGGTAACAATCTTGAAAGGTTGACCTTTATGCTTGGGCAAATTTTGGTTTAATTTGGAGCTGTGTGATTGATTATAGCTATGGCCCAAGTGAACTGAAGCATTTGGGTTACCTTACCTTTTGACAAGAGGTTTGGCATAAAACAAAACTGTTGACACTTGTGTCATTCGATCTTCAGTTTTGATCATTTAAAACAAAACTATACTTAAAAATTCATATGCTACTAACGACGTTTCCAAGTTAATCTTGAGTATAGATAACACAGTATCTTAATATTGTCTTCAATAAGATTCGTGCTCAAAACGTTGATATGGCATAAAGACTTAACGCAAGCAAACAACGTGATGCAAGCTTTATCAAGAAATAAAGACGTCTCAAAGTAACAAATCAAGGAAATAAAGACTGAAGAAGAACTAGTTCGAAGAAAGTAGTCTTAAGTTTTTCATTGAGTCTAGTGTTGATCTCGAAGTATTAGAAACCATTTTCCAATACATTTCTATTTTTCAGATGTTTTCTCTTTCATCAAGAGATGTCTAACATATTCGTTACAATTCAAACTCTTCAATTTTTCTAAACTAGTTTCAAATTTAGTCAGACTGCAGACGTCTGGCCCAGACGTCCGCTTAAGAATTTTTGAAACACCATACATCTGGTACAGCCTTCTGCTGAAGGAAATTTCCATTTTCAAATCTCTGTTTATATTTCAAAGACGTCTAAACAGATATCTTCTTAAGAATTTTTTTAAACTACAGACGCCTGGTTCGACGCCTGCTAAAGGAAATTTTCAATATGTCAGTTTCTGTTTCTAAAAGAATACGTTTGGGACAAACGTCTCTAGAAAAAAATTGAACTGCAGACATCTGGCCCTAGACATGGCAGTTTATGGCAGTTATTTTTTAGTTTGGATTTTCAATTGAACGGGTGTTTACACCATTTTGATTTTAAACCATTTTTAACAGTCATTAACTGATTTTGGCAATTATGATTCTGTACAAATGGCAACCCCTACTATTCCTATAAATAACCATGAGATCAAACACTTTTCCAATCACTCATTCATCATTTTTAACTCTCTTGATTCTTCTTGTGCTTAAAAAGTTCATATTGTTTCCATTTCCTTATGAGTTTTAAACTTTCAATAACCTCTCAAAACAATCATTGTGTCTAATTGGTATTAATCTTTTGAGATCATAGGATTGTAAGTGAGCATTAAGTTTTGATCATTGTAAACGATTGTAAATCCTTGAAGAAGATTCGATTTTCTTTCCTACGAGAGAAGGTGTCTCCCATTGTCTGAATCGCGAATTCAAATGGAAAAAGGACTTTTTCCTTGGGAATCACAGATCCAAGTGGGAAAAATGAGTTTTTCCCTAGATGATCCTAATGAAGAAGGATCGTGTTCTTCATATTGGTAAATAGTGAAAAATCCTGAAAAAGTGGTCTCAGGCGGGGATTAGCCACATGGAGTGGTAAACCCTAGTCAACAATTCTGTTGTATTTGTATTGCTCTTTACTCTAATTTTTTTCTGCTTTGTGTTGATTATTGCTACAAATTTCATTATTTAACTTGCTTAAATTATTCCGCAGAAACTTGTTAGTCTAACATGATTAAGTAATTAAATTTTTTAATTTGTCAGAGAACACTTAGAAACTTTATTCACCTCCCTCTAAGATATTTTCAATTGGTATCAGAGCAGATTACTCGTATTTTAAAGATTAATATCTTGAGTTTTTTACCTTATAATGGCAACTCAATAAGAGGGGCAATCCACCACACGACCTCCATCTTTTAATGGCACAGACTTGAAATTTCGAAAAACTAAAATGAGGACATTTTTACAGTGTATAGATTTAGAAATCCTAAATATATTAGACTCACCCTATGTAATTCCTACTATAAGACCTTATTCCGACACTGATAAATGATCCATGACTTTAAATGTAAAAGTAATGAATGCCCTTCATTTCTCACTTGTTACAGAGGAATTCAATAGAATTTCAATGTGCCAAACGGCACATGATATATGGAGTACACTTGAGACTGCACATGAAGGAACAAATCAAGTTAAAAAAAAGTAAAATTAATCGTCTCATGCATGAATATGAAATGTTTTCAATGAAAGAAAATGAGACAGTTGATTCCATGTATTCTAGGTTTAACAATATAGTAACCGAATTATTCAACTTAGAAAAGAAATTTATAGAAAAAGAAAAGAATTATAGAATTTTGCGATCCTCAACCATGACTTGGCAGTCAAAGATCACAGCAATAGAAGAAGCGGACGACGTGAGTACATTGAGTGTTGATGCTCTCATCGGTAAGTTGAAAATATATGAGATACAACTTGAAGATATCGAGGTGAAGGAAAACAGTCAACGCAAGAATATCGCCTTAAAGGCATCATCAAGCAAGATCAAAAATCTTATCTATCAAGCGACAACAAAATTGACGACGAAGAAATAGCAAACATCGCAAGCCATTTTAAGAGGTTTCTTAAAAATAGAGACAATTCCCTAAAGAAACGTTTGAGTTCAAAGAAGGCTATGTGATATTTTGAATGTGACAAAGATGGACACGTAAAGGCAGATTATCCTAACCTAAAAGGAAAAAAAGGCTAAATTCAAATGAAAAAGGATTCGGAAAGACAAGCCTTTCAAGCCATTTGGGATGAATCTGACTCGAATGAGTCAGAAAAAGAAGTTGTGAATATGTACTTCATGGCTGTAGAGGATGATGAGGTTGGTGATGATACTCTTGATATTAATAATTTATCTAAAGAAAATTTAGTTAATTTATGTTTTTATTTAAAATCTAATTACGATAAGATTCACTCTAAATATAAGCAATTAAAAAATAGTAATAATAACAAGGATGATCATATTAAAATTGAATGAGATAAATTAATTTTAGAAAATATTAATTTAAAAAAAACTTTAGTTTTGAAAGAAGAATCTTATATGAATACATTTAATTCAATAGGACTTTAAAAAATAAGATTTTTGATTTAAAAAGGAAATTAAAAATAATATGCATTTTAAATTTACTAAAACTAAGAAATATCTTGACATCATACTAGGAAATTTTATGAATCACTATAAACGTCAAGGTATAGATTTTCATGATAATTCAAAATATGAAAAATGTAACAAATTTGTTAAAAATTCAAACACGTATAGATAAGGTAATAAATACGCAAATGCAACATGTAATTATCGTTGTACATTAGGGTATACATCTAAATATTGTAGTATCAAATTAAACTCGACTTATAAATATTAGTACATTCCTAACCCCAGTAAACCTAGAATGAAATGGATTTCTAAGGTCACAACGTCATCTTATTTTGTAGAATCCAAAACAACGTAGTGAAAAGTGGATCCTTGATAGCGGTTACTCGAGGCACATGATTGGCAATATCAATTGCTTCCAAACGCTATTAAGGGAAGAAGGTGATACTGTTACATTTGGAGACAATAAAAAAGGAAACATAATCGGTAAAGGTATCATTTTATTTATTAATGATTCTAATACTACCATTATTAATGATGTGTTGTATGTAAATAGTTTAAAACATAATCTATTTAGTGTCAATCAATTTTGTGATAAGCGATGCAACGTAATAATTGAAAAAAAACATTTGTAAAATTATCTACAACAACATAATAATTTTAACCGGAAAATGACACAATAATATCTATATTATCTACATACATAACTTTAGCAATAAAGATATGTCTAGCTATAAACAACAATGATGCATCTTGGTTTTGGCATAGGAGGCTAGGCCATGCATCTATGTATATATTATCTAAAATTTCTAAGAATAACTTAGTTACTGAAATCCCTAAATTAAAATACGAAAAAGATAAACAATATGATGTATGTCTAAAAGATAAACAAACTAAATTTTCATTTAAACCTAAGAATGAAGTCTCTACTAGCAATCCTTAACAACTAATTCACATAAATTTATTTGATCCTAGTAGGAACGCTGGTCTAGTAGGAAAACTCTATGCTTATGTTTTAATAGACAAATTTTCAAGATTTACATGGGTATTCTTTCTCAAAACTAAGCATGAAACGTTTAAATATTTTCTAATTCTTCTTCAAACGTATTCAAAATGAAATAAATCTTAAAATTTCTAGAATTAGAAGTAATCACTATGAAGAATTTAAAAACAATCTATTTGAAAAATATTGTAATAAGAAAGCATATAAACATGAGTTTTCATGTGCCCGAACACCATAACAAAATGGTGTTGTTGAAAGAAAGAATCGTTCCTTACAAGAAATGGCACGAACCATATTAAATGAAAATAACATACCTATGTATTTTGGGCTGAAGCTGTTAATATGTCTTGCTATATCATTAATAGAGTTAGCATAAGAAAAATCTTTAATAACACCATATGAACTATTTTATAATAGAACCCCCAATATTAAATATTTTAAAGTTTTTGGTTGTAAATGTTTTATTTTAAATATCTTAGACCTAGGTAAATTTGACTTTAAATGCAATGAAGGCATTTTTGTTGGTTATTCTATAACTAACAAAACCTATCGTGTCTATAATAGAAGAACACAAGTTATATAAGAAAGTATGCGCGTTAAATTTGATGAAAACAACCTAATCTCTAAAACCTTACAAATTGATGATGAGCCAAATATCTCAAATGATTTAGAGAAACTATCAATTAAAAGGAGAATTGCAGAATCTCATATAGAAGATATTCCATAAGTCGTGGATGAAAATCTTTCAAAGGATTGGTATTTCAATAGAGATCATCCTAAAGATTTTATCATTAGAGATATTGATAAAGGAGTTGTAACACGTTCATCTGCTTTCAACATGTGTACAAATTTAGCCTTCATATCAATGATGGAATCCAAAAATATAAATGAAGCTATAATAGATGAAAATTGGTTAATTGCTATACAAGAAGAAGTAAATCAATTTGAAAGAAATAAGGTATGGTATTTAGTACCAAAACCCAATAATAAACCAATTATAGGTACTGAGTAGGTATTTAAAAATAAACTTGACGAATTGGGTAAAGTAGTTAGAAACAAAGCCCGTTTAATAGCTCAAAGGTATAATCAAATTGAGAGTATAGACTATGACGAAATCTATGCACACGTTGCTCGATTAGAAGTCATACGTATAGCATACACTTGCTATAAAAACTTTAGAGTTTTTCAAATAGACGTTAAAAGTGATTTCTTAAACGGTCAAACAGACGAGGAAGTTTACATATCTCAACCCCTGATTTTGAGAATCATGCATTTCCAAATCATGTCTATAAATTAAGAAAAGTATTATACGGTCTTCTCGTGCTTGGTATGAACGTTTAAATACGTTTCTAAAAAATATAGGTTTCACAAAGGGACTCGTAGATATGACTTTATTTACTAAAACTTTTCAACAAGATATTTTAATAGTCAACATATATATTGACGATGTCATTTTTGATTCAACAAATTAAAGTCTTCATAAAGAGTTCGCCAAATTTATGCAACGATGAATTTGAAATGAGCATGATGGAAGAACTTAATTTCTTCCTCGGATTTCAAATAAAGCAAATAAATGATGGTATCTTCATTAGTCAAGCCAAATGCATTAGAGAATTAATAAAGAAATCTGTCTTGGAAAACGCAAAAACTTATGAAACACCAATGGTTACTAACATCAAACTCACTGACGATAAAAATGGTCAAGAAGTTGACACAAGACTTTATCGTGGAATGATAGGAAATTTACTACATTTGACAGCTAGTAGACCGGATATCGTGTTTAGTGTATATTTGTGTGCTAGGTTTTAGGCTAATCATAATGAGTCGCACTTGACCGCTTTTAAAAAATTCTTTAGATATCTTAAAGGAACCATAAATTTTGGCTATAGTATCCAAAGAATAACTTGTTTCACTTAACCAGTTATTCAGATACTCAATATGCTGGAAATTTGAAAGAGCATTAGCGGCACATGTCACTTTTTAGGAAACTGTCTTGTCTTGAATTTCCAAGAAACAAAATTCAGTGGCTCTATCGACTGTCGAGACAGAATACATTATTATCGGTGCTTGTTGTGCGCAAAATTTATGGATAAAATACACACTTGAAGACTATAATGAAAGTATTTCAAAAATTCATATACTTTGTGACAATACAAGTACAGTTCACAAGACCAAAAATACAGATCAACATTCTACGACTAAACACATAGACATACAATATCATTTCCTTAGAGATCATTTTCATAATAGAGATATTGTTTCGAAATATGTGTCAACCGATAATCAATTTGCAAATATATTTACTAAGCCACTAAATAAATCTAGGTTTTCTCATATTTGAGAACTCAATATGATTTGACTTAACTAGAATCCATAAACAATCTTTAAAAGACATATACATAAGAAAAAAATTTAACCAGACGTTTGTACCAGACGTCAGGTCCAGTTAATGTCAGAGCCAGACGTCTGCTCAAACTGTTTCTATTTAATTTTATATATTGATAATTAATTAATTAATATTTCTAATAAATTTACAAAATTAATTAATCTGTAAACAAATAAAACTTAAATAAGCATTTAAAATCTAAAATTCAAATTCAAATAAAAGGAAGTTAGAAAAACTAAAAGGAGAAGTCTGGGACAGACGTCTCTAGGAAAATTTTGAACTGCAGACGTCTGGTCCCAGACATCTGATATGGCAGATTCTGGCAGTTATTTTTTAGTTTGAATTTTCAAATGAACAGATGTTTAAGCTATTTTGATTTCAAACCGTTAACAGTCATTAACTGTTTTTGGCAATTATGATTCTGTACAAATGGCAACCCCTACCATTTCTATAAATACCCATGATATCAAACACTTTTCCAATCACTCATTCATCATTTTTAACTTTCTCTCTTGATTCTTCTTGCGCTTAAAAAGTTCATACTCTTTCCATTTCCTTAAGAGCCTTAAACTTTTAATAATTTCTCAAAACGATTATGGTGTCTAATTGGTATTAATCTTTTGAGATCATAGGATTATAAGTGAGCGTCAAGTTTTGATCATTGTAAACGATTGTAAATCCTTGAAAAAGGTTCGATTTTCTTCGCTACGAGAGAAGGCGTCCCTCATTGTCTGAATCGCGGATTCAAGTGGAAAAATGAATTTTTTCTAGGAAATCGCGGATTCAAGTGGAAAAAGGGAGTTTTTTCCCTGGATGATTCTAGTGAAGAAGGATTGTGTTCTTCACATTGGTAAATATTGAAAAAGTCTGATAAAGTGGTCTCATGCGGGGATAAGCCACAAGGAGTGGTGAACCCTACTCAATAATTCTCCTGTGTTTGTATTGCTCTTTACACTAATTTTATTTTCTGCTTTGTGTTGATTATTGCTACAATCTTCATTATTTAACTTGCTTAAATTATTCCGCAGAAACTTGTTAATCTAACACGGTTAAGTAATTAAGTTTTTAAATTTTCCATAAAACACTTAGAAACCTTATTCATCCCCTTTTAAGTATTTTCAAAAATAATGAAAGAAAGAAACACCTAACAAGCACTAACATTTCGCAAATTTCCTTATTCTTCAGTGTGTGTCAGTATGTGTTGTGATTTTTTTTAGTCATCCATGTGGCATTTCATGAAAAGGCTCTAAATCATAAATATAAATGATAATGAAATTAATGTAGACCCATGAAGACCCTAAGAAGTCACCTTACCTCCCCCCCCCCCTCCCCCACCCAGCAAAACAACAACAACAACAACAACAACACCAACACACACACACACACACACACACAGATTTGTGAATCAAAATTGAAAAGAAAAATACTTTTAGCAGAAAAAGGAATGGCATCTAGATTGCTACTGTAAATTATGGATCCCCATGCATGGATAAAGCGGACATTACCTCCGATTACTATAGTATGCCCTCCCACCATTCAATACAAAGCCATAAACATCTACAAGTGAGATGAGACTACGAACTATTGCCTTCGCGGTGTCATACATTTTGCTCACCAGTAAGCCCCTGCATGAAGATAGTGTAAATTTATTTTAAAAACCAAATAGCTGAAAGTGTCCTACATTCATACAGAATCTAAGCACTAAACAGAGGATCTACACTGTTCTAGGAACACAATTAGGGGATTCTAGTTTTATTTAGTACAGTGATTTAGAACCTTTTTTGGCAAACAGACCCTTAGTAAAATGGGAAAGATGGGATCAATTTTGAGTACATCAGAAGCCAGAGATCAAACGATATCACAATATCACAATCTCTAAGCAAATAAGATCAACTTCAACTGTTTTATGGAAACAACATGGAATGTTGTTTATTGAGACGAAGATCACATATACAATTCTTCATCATCTTCTAAAACTAGCCTCTTCCTATCAAAATACGGGAGGATTGTAGACCAGTGGCTATCAAATATCTTTAATCTCATAATGCAAACTCTTTTAAGGTTTAGATTGAATTTTTTATTTTGTCTTTTTTTGGTTTTCTTTTTGCGTAGGCGTAAACGACCTTTACTTTTGGGGGAAAAAAGAAGTTATAGAAAAAAGGAGAAGAATTCTCTAAGAGTTCCCAAATACTAGGCTATCCATGTTATCAAATCCCCATTTACATTTTCAAACGGTCAAAAAAAAACCTCCCTCCTCTCCTCTCCTCTTTGGTCCCGAATAAATCTCTTACCCGCTCCCAAAGAATTTTTTTTTCTGAGGTCCATATTAGTATTAAAAGACCATTTAACAAATGACAAAATAATGCAAACAAAATTATAGATTTATTTATGACTTGTTTTGCTAAAACAGTATTATAATGAGCTCAATAAAATGAGAAGTTTTATTAGAGGCCAAGCCTCCTATTGGCTAAATGTCCCCATCAGTGATTGTAAAACAAGGGATGACCTCATTAATGGGCACATCCTCCAATAACCAAGATGGTAGTCCACCATCCTCGTGGAAAAATTATTTCTCTTTTTAGGCCCATACTATTCGTCTCTTAGGTGGGTTTTGACGGATGTTTCAACTGTGTAAGTTAAGAAATTCTCTTTCTATTATACCTAAATTATAATAAATAAACAATCAAATTTCTAATTACACCTAAAAAATAATTATTTTTTTATATTATGTCTTTTGAACGAATAGCATTAACAGCATTACCTTCCTTTCACGTACATTGAAAACCCCTTTCTTAAATAGTGTCTGATTCCTAGTCCTAGAAAGTGCACTCAAATCGTAGAATCAACTAATAAAAGATAAAATATAATAAAACAAATTTAGAGATGGAAACCAGGATACCTAATGGACCAATAAGAATCCCAATAATAAACCTCTTGGAACCTCGACCCGGGCACCACCACCGCATCCGGCAACGGCAGCAACGTATGCAGCTCCGGGTTCGCCCTCACGTCGCCCGAGACCCGCCGGCTCAAATTCTTCCACAAGGCGTGCACCTCCAGAGCCCAAGCCCTGACCTCCTCGTTCCTCACCTCCGGCAGAAACCCCTCCGGCTCCGGCACGAAATCCTCCGGATCGTCCGCCACCAGATCCGACCCGGCTTCACCGAAATAGCCCTTGATGAACCCGTCGAGATCCGAAGCGGGCACGGACCCGTTAACCCGCGGGAGGCTCTCGAAGGCGGCGATGGTGAGGGTGAGGTTTTGCTTGAGGGGGAGGTCGACGTAGAGCTTGGGCTCGAACTTGGTGGGGCCTAGGGTTCGAAGGGCCTCGGCTTGGAGGCGGACGAGGAAGGAGAGGAGAGGGGTGGAGGGCTTGGTGGGCCCATTGGCGGCGCAGGAGAGAGAGAAGGAAGAGGACGGCATTTGAAGGAGGAGGAGGAGGAGGGGAAGGAGAGAGAAAGAAGGAGGGGGTTTTGTGAGAAGTTTGAGAAAAGGGGTGGTTAAAGTTTCCATTTTGGGGGGGAGCGGGGTTAGTTTGGGGAGTCTTAGGATTTGGGATTTGGTGAGGCTTGCCAGCTTGGTTGTGAGTCAGAGTTCGGCATTTGTAGGGAAACAGGTTTCAGATGCCGGCTGAAATTTGTTTTGGATGGGGTGTGGTCACCGCTTGGTGGGTTTAGCGTGACTCCGCCTTTTGAAAGAAACTATTCTTTGTACAGGGATTGTGCATCCCAACCGTACATGGGCAGAAAGAAAATAGATGAAAATATTTTGATGATTCCGTTTCTTTCTCCGTCAACACGACGGATATAAAGATGCATTGCACATGACCAAGAGAGAAGAGAGTGAGAGAGGAAGAGATGGAAACATTTAAAAGGCGTTTGGACACGATTTGTGTGGAACATCCTCCTATTTCTATCTTTCTCATGGTCAAATATATATGACGGGATTTAGCAAATGTTATTTTCTTTTACTTATTGTTATTATCTGATTTTTTTAAACCTGGATCTTTTGTTTATTATAAAAAGATTTTACTGCTAGATTGCAAGAACAGGTGCTTAAACATTATTTTATTAATGTAACGGTTGGTTTCTTTTTCTTATTATTTTAAAGACTTCGATGTTTACAAGGATAAATGCTACGGGCCACACAGAGTCAACATCTTACATATTAAAATTTCCATATTATAAGCCTTAATGATTGCATCTTATTCAAACTTTTTGTCGATTTTGTTGAATTTTAAACTTAGTTTATTAAAAGCTATTAAATATTTATTTATTTAACTTATACACACACATGTTATATGTAAATTCAAAATGTTTTTTTTTTAATTGATCATCCTTCAAAACATAGCTAATTACCAAAACATCCTTAAACTTTATAATTATCAAAACGGCAAATTTGTTTTTCTTATTTTACTAACAAAAGAGTTAATAATTAAATACTTAATTAACTAAACCCTAATCTTAATTAGCGGGGATGGTATCGGCTTCTCCCGTCCGCCCCGCAATATATATAGTCACTAAAATAGTCATACATAATATTATTTACATTGTATACCTCCATAAACAAATACTTGTTATCTCATGTGTAATTCTAAACGTCTTCACAATTCTCATGCATATTATTATTTAAAATGTGATATTTAAACTTAAATGTTTTCTTGTTTAGGAGCCGACAAGACTTAATTTTAATAGATATGAATGAATACTTTGATCAACTTGTTCTTATCAGTTGGAAATGAAAACCTAAAAATTGAATGATTAGAAATATGATGGGACGGGACGGGGTCATCGTGTGGATTTGGGTTCTCCGGTGAGACAGAAATGAGATAGATTTTGTCTGTCCCGATAGGGCATGGGACGGGGATGGGTTCACATCCGCTGGACAGGGATGGGATAGGCAAATCCACCTCCGCCCTCCACAAAAATAATTGCCATTCCTATCCATGAGGCCACCTTCCTCTTCCTCCGCCACCGACGGACTCTCCCTTCCAAACAAATCCAACATTAAATTCTAATCATGTTCCCAACCAAAAACTCCATCTTCTCCTTCTTGTGTTCTATCTCATTTCTTCTCTTCATTCCATTCCGACCTCTAGTCGACCCTCCTCAACCTTAATCGAGATCTCTTCTCTCTCCTTTGTCTTCCCGCAGGCCCAATCGAGACTCATCCTCTCCTCCACCCCCAATCAAGCGCCATCCACTTCTCCATCCAAATAGAACCTCAACTTCCATCATCTTCTTCATCTTCTCTATTATCGTCTTCGTCTTCATCTTCATCTTCATCTTCATCATGTTCAATAAAATTAGAAGAAGAGAGAAAAAGAGAAGGAGGAGGAGGACGGAAGGAGCGAGGAAGAGGAAGAAGAAGAAAATGAATTTCTTATCTTTAATTTAAAATTATCTTAATGATGAAATAAACCAGATTTAAGACAAAACTATTAAAAAATAACTTTAAAATAGCAATTGCTGTTAAATATTTGCAGAGTTACAAAAACATTCTAAAAAGACGGTTTTTTCTGAACAATCTTGGAGGTTCCTAAGTTTGAGAGGTGTTTTATAAATTATCAAGTTTAGAGGAGTGCTTTAGTAATTAATTAATTTTAGAGGACGGTCGCCTAAGAAAAACCATCCAAAGTTATGAATTACTGTCTAAATGTAAACATACAATAAGGTATCCACTCACCAGATGGTTTAAATACAGCCAAAATAAAAGGAAAATAATTCTTCAAAACTTATTTATTATTTTTGTCCCTGTTGAGGAGGATTAGCTAGACATGCATTAAAAGATAAGGACTGTTCTTTTTAGACGCAAGACATTTCATAAAAACATTGAGAATGCCCGCACAATTTGAAGTGTTTTGTATAAAGTATATTAGCAGGATGTCCTGTGCAAGCGCAGGAACCCAATGTTAGGAATGCAAATATCCCTAAATTCCAGAAAGAGGATAATTTTTCTTCTGGAGGACAAAAAATTGTGGGATGTGCCGGACGTCTAGCTTTTATCATATATAATATATATAGTAATATAATATATAATATGAAGTATATTGGAAACTAGTAGTTGCTTGGTCCTTCTGTCTGTTCTTTTATGTGTTTTAAAAGGAGTAATTGTTAAAGCTCTCTATTTGGCCACATATGCATTTTCTTAGAAATATAACATTACTATGGAAAAATAGGACAAATAAAAAAATGAACATTTTTGGCCAACGTTTATATGCAATACTCGTTCAAACATTCAATGGAACGAGATTAGCTCGGCCTGCAACAGAACTTTTCTCTGAATTTTCTTCCTTTTGACAATCAAAATAATTTTTAAAAAAATCTGTAACCATGATCAATCATATTCTGCAATACCACAGTGGAAAGTATCATCACAAATGAATAAACTTTTTGGCATGGCATCGCACCGACTTGCACATGTTTTGTGTGGGTGTGTATATATATATTTGCCAACATTGTTACTGTGGGGGCAAATAAAGTTGTTGAGTAACCATGCATGCACGATTAAAATATTGTTTGGGAAATCATTGTCATTGGTATGACTTTTGATGAACTTTGCAACTGACATAAATATGGGTAAAATTACTGATAAATCATCATCCGATTATGTAATGAGGGCATGTGTTCAAACAGAAAACTAAAATATAATAATAAATTAATTTAAAAAAGGCTATAAGGACCAGCAGTGACTTTGCAGGCCCCGGGCTGCAGTGTCCTCACCTATTGCGGATGAGGTCCAGAGGGGTATTTTGCAATTAACTCCCTGGACCGCACCGGCAATGGATGAGGCCGCTGCAGGCCGGGGCCTGCAGGGTCGCTCCCGGCTCCGATCGCCCTTAAAAAAGGATAATTCTTTTCCATCGTATGACAATAAAGTTGCCCCCAAAAGCATGAGTCTAATCCTTTTAATGCTGCTTGTTTTATACAAATTATATAAATTAACGGACATATATAACTTTAGACTCTTGGAATTACTTCCGTCTTATATATCAATTAAGAAGGGAAAAATACTGCCTAATAACTAATCATCGTTGTATGCATCTGTTGGGTTTTGGCAGTTCCAGTTGGCGGGAACTGTAACCGTTCTTAATTAGCCGGCTAACAATTTATAACATGCATTAATCTTTTCCGATTAAAGAATTAAAAAGGATAGGAATAGCATGCCGCTTGTGACTTTTGGCTTGCATAACACGATTCGGAAAAACGACGACAATCGTTCGAGAAATGGCCAAATATTTCGAGCAAAACAATCCGCGGGAGAGTTTTCATCAGGTTTGAACCAAAATAAGCCCCGATGGTTAAAGAAAAAGGCGTTGATTTTCAGATCAACTTTCTAAGCTCCTACCCTTTTAATCCTGACTATAGAATGGGGTTTACGACCTTGTTCCGGAAAAACAAAAGCATTTTGTGTTGATGCCGGCTCACCTACGTTATGTTAGGCACCAGTTTTGACGACAAACTGCTGTTATATTGCTTTTGAAGCCAGCCTAACCTTAAGCCTACGAATAAATTCAAACCTTAAGCCATATCAATGCAGATGGACTGTATTTTCAAGACTGGCCCAATAATCTTTTTCATTTAATTTGTCTACATTTCGAACGGATTTGGGTCCTTTTTGTAATTCCGAGCTATGTTATTTTTGCTATTAGATTCGACAGTCGAAATTACGGTAAAATAAAATAGTCCAAAGATTTGATATTTTTTGAAAGCTAGGGAATTATAATAACATCTAAATAGCTGGAAAATAATAGAGGCCCATTTCAACTCTCAAGTATGTACAAAATTGAGGACACATTGCTTATAAAGCCGAAAATAGGAAATGCATGTCCGATACCAGTACAAAATAATTTATATGTATATTATATGGGTGCCTGCAATATACCTTTATTTATAAATTGTGGAAGAAAACATGACTTTATTTATCTATCTTTAACATCCTCTAACTATTCTAGAGACAAATAGCATACCATATATCTCATGTCATATATTCGGTATAACATAAATCATGGGTAGCTCAGCCTTTTTTGAATATTTCTTCTATTTTTCTCTATTTGATAGGGTATCAAGCTAAGATGGATGAAGGCCGCTCAGGATAAAATGGCACCGTACAGAAAATAATATTCGGATCTAAATCCTGTAAGTGCGGAAAAATATGAAGCTAAACGGAAACGGTCATTTTTCCTATATAACAAAAACTTCCCACTTGTGAACTCTGTGTAATAAATTTCAAAAGTTGCGGTAAAATATACAGCAACAACAAATCTTCATCCAAAATTTTTGGGGCCAGCTATATGAATCTTTTTTTCTATCTTGTTCTGTTAAGTTAACAATTAACATATCATTCTTAATAGTTTCTATTCATATTTGTTTAGGTTTACTCCTAACTTTAGTTGCGTCAAGAACTTCAATTTTGACATTTTTTTAAACTGGGACATCGAATAGTCTTTGTTGCACATATTCAAACCATCGCAATCGGTTCTCTCACATTTTATCCTCTATGAGAGCTATCTCCATATTGTTACGAATGCATTCATTTCTTATCCTATCTTCATTGTATTCACATCCATCCATCTTAACATTCGTATTCGGCACATTTAATTTTGGACATGTTGTCTCTAAGTTGCGGTAAAATATACGGGAAATAATATATCTTTTTAAACAATTCCGTGCATATCAATTGATGTTTCTTTAGCATGTGCTTCTGCTTCAAAATTTCAAAGCTGTGAAAAAGGCAGTGCAAATTATATTAATAATCAAATAGTTTGATAATATCACAGTTTCTACTATTACAGCTCAATGTATCATTTTTTTAATAACCGGATACTTGTGTAGGCTTTGGTTCCGATTTGAATAAAACTTATCTCTCCACTTAATTTTTTCAATCCATATATTCCTTTATATTTTTCCAAATATTTTTCTTAAATTATTTATCTATTTTTCTCTTATCTCTATTTTTCCTTCAAATTATTTTCCCCCAACCTTAATCTAAAATCTAACCAACTAACCCTAATCCATACCCAAACCCGGCCCAAACCCCAAACCCCCAAACCAGACCCACTCTCTATCCTTCTTCCTTTCTTTTTCACGAGTTCCCCCCACATTTCTCTTCCTCCCTCGCAAACCCCCAAACCCGACCTACTCCCTATCTGCCCTGCTTGACCCGCTCTTCCCCATGCCCTCGCCAACGAACCCCATGATCCCCACGCTGCTCCCCGTCTTCTCAACTTCCTCTCTCTCCCTCTATCTCCATATCTCTCTCCATCTCACTCTCAATCTTTCTAACTCTCATTCCCTCTCCCCCTTCACCGGAGCCCTACAGGCCGCCACCTCGTGTCACCATCACCACCAACAACTCCAACGCCCCCTCGTCGGAGCCCCACAAGCCGCCACCTCGTGTCACCATCACCAGCAACAACTCCAACACCCCCTCGCCGTCGAGGCCACCGTCTGAGCTCACTGTCTCCCCAACATCGACAACACCATCACAAGCTCGCCTCCCTCTCTCTTCATACCCACTCCCTCTCTCAATCTCCCTCTCCCTCGCACCTTCACTCCCCTCACTGCACACCAGCGCCGTCGGTGCCCCTATCGTCACCGGATCCATCCTCATCTGCAACCTCGTCGTCACCAATGCAATGACCCAACACCACCTTCCTCCAACTGCCGAACCCATTTCCAACACCACCGGGCTCTCGACCTCACCGCCGACCACTTCTAGCGGACCCCTCACCACCTCCGAGCCCAGTTACCTCCTCCAGAATCTCAGCCCTCACCGAGATCACCTCACCAGAGCCACCTCCGACCACCGAGCAGCCGCCATCGACGCCAACGACCCCTTTCATCCACGCTTCCACGACGACAGCGCCACCGGCACTTCCTTCCATCGCAGGCGACACCAACCCAACACCATCTCTGGCTCACCTTTTGACCACCGCTGTGCATCTTCCCCATCAACTCCAGCTGCATCCCTCGCCGCCGGCCACACCTTCCCTCAAGCCACACCTGAGACCCCTGGATGCCGTTGTGCCAAGCCCTATACCCACTTTTCTGAACCACCATACCCACTTTTCTGAACCACCATACCCATTTCGAGCCGCTTCGTGTCCCGCACCGTGTTCAGTACCGTCTAGTACCATGACGCGACGTGCCATACCCGCACTACGCACCGAGCCGAGACCGTGCCCGGTACCGTGTCATGCCCGTGTCATCACCACGCCCACTACCATATCACGCCCGCATTGCCACCGCGTCCAGTACCGGGTCACTACGCATCGCACACGCCAAGCACTGTGTCCAGCATCGCGCCGCCTTGTGTGTCAAGGCGAATCCTGCACGTTGTGTCGCTTCTATATTAGCGACGGAAGGCAATTGAAACCTTCACTTGTTTATCATGCTACTACAAACTTTAGCCAAAGCAATTTACTGTAACTAGATTTATGTAGATATAATTATATCAAAAATTATTATTGAAATTGTGTAGCAAACCATAGCCATTCTGTTGATTGGAGCCCGACTAGGGATTATTACTATGTTGGTATCATGTAAGAGTTATATGGTTTTTTTCTAAATCCGCTTGGCTAAAGGAAACGTGTGTTACGATCGATAACCGAACGTTTACCTAGATGCTCGATATGTTACCCGAATGAGAATCCTATTAAAATGCCCATGTTTTGTGATCGTCGAATCCCGTTAATGTTGATGACTATTGTGTAGAGATCTAGGGTAAAAATATTGAGATTATCATCATGGAATGTCGCCCCAAAAAGGCGACGTTGAATCCGGAATTCACCGCACATGCTACGCTCTAAAATATTTATTAAATCAAATAAAAATCGAAAGTAGATGTTCTTAGGCTCGTATTGAAGCCGACTCAATAATCTAGAACCATGTTTTGTTACCATTCTACTGTCCTCTAAAACGGATGTGCTACCGCACAACGGCTTTCGCGCTAGCGCTCACTCCGTCGTTAGGGTAAGGATAGTTGATCGAACCAAAAACAACGTTAAGTCAACGATCGGCTCCTCGTTTTTATTCAATTATGAAATGACTCATTTTGATGGAGATTTGTAGCATCATTCAAGTAAATACAGATTGAGATCGTAGAAACATGAGCTTGTGATATAGCTACACCTAATTCTAGACCGGTTAATGCTAGAACTATAAATAAAGGACCAAGATCTCCTATGAAATAAAGCAGATTTTTCAAAGAGGAGATGGATTGAGGACCCTTTGTCACGCCCTACCTCCAATACAGAGAGTATTGTCCGCTTTGGCCGAAACCGCACGGTTTTTCCCTTTAGAGCGAACCGGACCCGACCAGGGGCCACTTCCCAGGAGGTCACCCATCCCAAGACTTCCCTGGCCCGAGCACGCTTAACTACGGAGTTCTCAAGCTCCTGTAGTTCCGGTTCACTTAAAAGGCGCCTCTGTATTGAAGAGTGGTATCATTCCATTTATAGTACAGATCTGCCCTCTTTCGGAATGTATTCCGAAGATTCCCCATTGTTCTACAGTGGGTCCCACGGACTCAAGAGGTGGCCCCCATGGATTCAAGAGGTGGCCCCCGCCCACTTAACACGACACTTGGCGTGGCACTTTGTTCCGTGTGGCACTTTGCTCCGTGAGCAAGAACCGGGTCCCGACACCCTTTACCGGGCAGGAATGATTAGCTTAAGGACTAATTGAACAGGGTTGTGAATGACTGACTTTTTCAATCTTTCGACCTTGGTTCCGTAGGAGTAAGTCAGAAAGATTGAGAAATAGAACCATAAAGAGAAGTAGTTTACGTGCTTGCTTAGCTCGAACATGCCAACAGCATTCCGTTCACTTACGCAACATTCACTCGTTTACTTGTTAGCTAGCGCTATTCCATAATTTGCTTTCAGGGAATCGGCTGTTCTGAAAGAACGTAGTAAGTGGTGAACGAAGTTGACTCGCTCGTTAGAGGTAGTGAACGGTTGGCTTGAATCCATGTACCTTCGTTCGGGGATTTTACCCTCACTCGTCTGTTACCAAAAGACTTTGAAAATCACCGATACAAATTGAAAGGAGAAAACGCCGACGGAGATTGATCTGGCAGAACGGAGAGAAGAAAATGACTTCCCTGACACGGAGGGCCTTTTTCACAGTTCGATATGCTATTGCTTTCTCGAACTTCATTTCTAAAACAGTGGTTTAATCTGGGCATGCTCCATTTTTTCCCCTCCTATGCCTCTTTGTTAGCTGAAAGACGCCAGTCATCTTTGGTACTCATCCTTCATACGCCCGTAGGAGACTGACGAACATAATTGCCTCGACAGTGACTCGGTCGTCAAGTTCAGTGCAAGGTTGATACACCCGCGAAGCAACAAAGGTGGATGGAGTGTTGGAGTATTTCTATCGATCGGTCATGTCATATAGGTCCGAGTCAGACATCAAATTGCTTCGATTTGAATTATCCGTAGGATACCCTATATATCAAAAAGATGTACAATCAAACCTATTTCTCGATTCAATAGAAGCCCAAAGAAGTCGGGGTCGATGCAGAGGAAATGAATGCATTCCCATACTATAAATAAGTAAGTGGAATAGATAGAACATTGGATCGTGCCACATCACTTATTCTATTCTACAGGATCTTACGGAGCCTGTTGAGCCGGTAGGACCTTCTTCGACTTGTATGTGTTAAGCGTATAGCTAGCCTTCATTCGAGTAAGAATCAAAATGCCTAGGTTCATTAGAATTGAAGATTGGGGGGGGGGAGTGGAGCGAAATCCCCGTCTGGGGTATTCCGAAGGTGTAACCTAGCCCGGGGCTAAGGTAACTCCAGTGGGAGAGCTGTGTTATGGGTGGCCTTATTACACGGTTCAGAGAGCACTTGTGTATGTGATGCCAAGCGGTCTAACCCCCGGGGCACCAAAGCTAGACGCGGCAAGCGAGATAAAGAAAGCAGCTGGACTGCCTTGCCGCCGGAGTTGTTTTTTGTATCAAACCCGTGTTTTTTAGCTATTTCACGAGTTTACGAGTGAACGATGAGTTGTTTACGTGAACATTTCATGAAACCCCGTGTTTTTGGGGTAGACCTCGAGTTTATGAGTGGTCCTTTTCTTTTATTGTTTATATGCCCACATTTCATACTTCAAAAGAAATTCCAGTTCATGGCTTCGTATTTAGCACAGAAGCCCGCCCACTAGAAAGCATGTAACCCACCAGAGACTGAAGCACAGATCTAAGGAGGGTGACGCGCCCAGCAAAGGACAGAGACGCAAGCGCCTTCCATCCTTCTTCCTCACTCTATCAAGTACAGGATTCAAGTAGTTCACCGGGATCCTTTTCCCATCCAGAAGAAGGCCTAGATCTTTCATTGGCAACTTCCCCTCCCGGACCTACCCCCCAACCTAGAGTAGCTAGGTGCGGAAGTAAAATCAATCCTTGTTCATACAAGGGATTTTCAACCGAACCAAGCATAAGCCATACCAACAGTAAAATGAGCTTCAGAAAGAAAACACGCATTCGACATCGGCACAGGCTAAAAAGGAACCTAATACCTCAGATGTCAAAGAAATGATGCTTCCTGCTTTCAGGAAAGTGAGGCACTACAGGTATTGGATTCCGCTTGAACTAATGAACCAGGAGTTGTTCCCAGTGAAAAGGAATTTATAGAGTATCCAACTCTAAAGCCCGAAGAAATAAAGAAGCCATTGCAATCGCCGGAAATACTAGGCCCACTAAAGGGACAAAAATAGAGGTTAAGTTAAGATCTGTCATAGAATGGTCGATTTAATATTTGTACCTATTATAAATAAGAAGACTAAAAGTCCGAAACTCTTGCGAATTCACGTCTCTGTCCTTCCAATGTACTTCTACAACGGGAGATTGGAACGGCTATTAAAGACAAATATCTATTTGCCGAATCCACTGTGCCTGAGAAGAAAGACATAATAGATATTGGTTTTTGGACGGAGCTTGAGAGCCCAGAATAGAAGCGAAGGATATTATATTAACATAGTCGAAAAACGAAGTATTCACAAAGTGCAGCCAACAACTCTAACTAAAAGTCTGGCAAAGCATGTTCATTTGTGAATAAGGTTGAGATTCTATTACGTTCGATTTTCCTTATATACATTATATAATATAATAATATTTCGAAATTTCGAAATATAAATTTTATTATCATAAAAAAAATTTGAGAATAACAAATTATGTTAATTATATTATAGCGGATCGGTCCTAAGAAAAGTATAAGATAAGGTAAAGATACAACAATAAAAATTCTAATGAGACATTCCTTTGATTTTGTTCGAAAAAGGAGGAAATACGACGAAAAAGAAGAAGAAGAAATATCGACCTTTCAAGTATGCGCTGTAAAAACGAAAGGGAAGGGAGACATATATATATATGTGGGATATATCTCTCTATATTGAATTGTGGATACATTAATGATAGAATCATTTCTGATTGAAACAAATACGATTCATACAATAGAGATGAAATGAGAGGAGTATACACTTTTTCAATATAGGAATCATTATATTATATAATGAATTGGGCGGTTCCAAGATAAAATGAAAAGGGTGGGTGGAATTACAAGGATCCACTACACGTAAACTGAATAGACACAGCCTAATCAAACATATGCACGGGAGTAGACCAAACGACAGGGATACGTGACCAAAGAACCAAGCCCAACCGTCGGAATTTGCCCGACAAAACCCATGGAAAAACCGGCGCCGTCGGATAGAACCGTCCTAAATGCTCCCAAACTTTGCCCCCTGCACCCTTTCAGCTACCCCACTTGTAACACCCGAGCCCAATACTACTAATTTCTGTTACTTTTTGAACATTAAGTAGTACTCATTTCTTTTATCTTGCTTGTTTGGGTCTTACTGTAAAATTTTATCTGGAAAAGTCATTTCTGCATATAACAAATTTTAGCATCTAAAATGAAATTAAAAATATCTATCTTGGCCTACTCGACACCCCTAGCCTTGTGGTAGCATCCGTGTATCGTGTTCTCGTCCCGTTCGGTGAAACGGGCGAGTTTGGACGACTACGCGCGCGTACGGGTGTCCGTCTTGGGGGTATGCTTTTTAATCATAAAACACTCAAAATTTGGAACCCGCTTAAAATCCTATTATTTAAATTTCGAATTTTTGGACCCAACCCGGACGCGATTTGGAAATGTTTTGTTTAGCGCCAAAATCCCAAATTAATATAATATTTAAACCATATAATATTTCGCTTACACATAATCCTTACTGTTAATCTTCTAAAATCTTTAAGTATTCTTTTTTAAAAACCTTTGCAAATCTTTCCAGCCAATCAACGTGGGCATAAACCCTGTGGGCCCCTCTCCATTTTATCTCTCTCTCTATCTTCTCAATCTCTATATCTTTCTCTATCACTCTCTCTCTCCCCTGTATATAAATTTTTCCCCCTCACCTTTTATTCTTCATGAGAACAGCAACCATCGCAAGAAACCCACCGAGAACCTAAACCCTAGCCGCCTCGTCACCGTCGCCGCCGCAGCCCGACGCCGGCGCCAACGTCACTGTCGCCCTCGCTCTCCTCCTCTCAACCTTCTTCCTTCCACCCCGCGCACCCTGCGCAGCCGCGATCGCTGCAGTTTTCCCTGCAGCCGCCTGCCCGCCGGTGGCCCCCGTCGTCGCCATCCGTGCCACCACCAGCACCTCCTCACCACCTGCGCACTCCAGCACCCCGACCACCTCCTCTCCCTCTCCGTTTTCTTTTCCCTGCATCGAAGTCCCTACCCGAGCCCTAACCCTAACCGCTGCAACCTCCTCGCCGGCGCCTCACCGCCATCGATCTCATCGCCGTCACACCCTCTGCAACACCAGTAAGCTATCTCTTCTCTTCATCCTTCCATTCCATCTTCCTGTTCCTCCTTTGGCTGTGCACTAAATTCTGGAATTTTGTAGTCGCTGTTCGCCGGAATCTGGCCGTGCCGGTGACGTGTCCCGACGATCCAGCGGAGCACTCTGACCCGTGAGGTCCCTTGGTTCGTTGTTTGGGTTCAATCCGTGAACCGTGCGTTCGTCGCGTGTTTCCCCGCCGACGTTACGTTCCGTTTTTCCCGGTTCGCGACCCGTCGAGGCAAGTATCCCTTGCTACATGCTATACGATATATTTATATATGTTTTAACACATTAAACCTGTAAAACTTAACTTGGTATAGTCGTTTCTCATTCGGTTGCAATATGGCATTATATCATTTTACAGTTAACATAAATTTTACAGTTTGCCAATTTAACCCTAATAACCAAGTTTACCTGTTAATCACATTTTACTGTTTAATAGATGGTAGCACTTACCCATGTAGTTCTATTACATTCGGACATTCGTATTCAAAGCCTTGATATAACTGTATTGCACCAACATCTAAACTATTGCACCGCCAAGGGTGCTCAAACCTGTTAATATAATAAAACGGCTGCACTGTATTACTGCACTCTTGAGATTGAATGAAACAGGCTTATTATTTAGTTCATTGCTTATTCCATGTTGTTAAATACCCTGTTCGATTATATATCTGTTTGTAAGCACACCCACGATATTGTTACATCTTGACTTGACATTGTCACACATGGTATATATATGATACACCTGACATGGTACCGTTTACTGTTGACTTGACCTGATATACCATGACCCGACCTGTTACTTGATCTCGTGCCTAATGCCAACAAACCTGACATGTAGCCCTCATGGACCGTTCCTGTTGTCTATCCAGACAAACCTGCTTTTACCTGATCCTGTGTTGGCATTAGTTCTTGATTACTGAATACCTGACTTGACTTGCATATATAACTTGGGGGTATGGGGAAATCAAAGGTGAAACCTGACTTGTAACTCGACAGTTCACTACCTGTCCTGAGTGTACACATTCCTGTTTTTTGCCTAGCGGCATGTCTCGGTTTCAGCCGAGAATATTGTGGCCGTGGTCCCGGGTATGTACGGGATACTATCGAGTGTACACATTCCTGTTTTGTGCCTAGCGGCATGTTTCGGCTGCAGCCGAGAATATTATGGCCGTGGTCCTGGGTATGTACGGGATACTACTGAGTTATATCGACAATTCATCAATTGATTTCAAAGACTCTAGACTAGAAAACCTGATAGAACAGTTTAGTTACCCACTGCACACTACCCTGTACTGCTTGTTTCACATTATTGCTTTATTCATGTTTATTTTGCATTGCCTGTTACATTGTTCATATTATATTACTGGTTGACATGACGCGCTGACGTCTGGGTTTTGCATGGCCCAGATTTTATACCACTGTCGCAGTCCGAGCAGGAGTACTTCAGCCAGCAGGCTGAGTTGTGAGTTCTGTAGTGGTTAGTTTTATTTCCTGCATTTATTTTCTGATGTGAGCCCGCATTATGGGACATACCTTTCAGATATTGTATTGGATCATTTGCTTCCGCATTTATTTATCATTGACTCTTGTTATTCTGGATTATGGACATGTTTTTAGATAGTTTTATCTTGTTCTTGATATGTCTACAGCCGTAATGTGACTGTGGATGGATACTTCCTACCCACAGGTAGCATGGTTGGCTATGTCACGTGCCCAATCTAGCGTACTCTGCGAAGCGGGGCGTGACACCACTAACCCCACATTGCTTGTTTACTTTGAATATTTCCAGAAGGCAATAAAATGCCCAATTAATCTAATTTTAATGCATATTTCAATGCATTCTTTAAACACCCTAAATCCTAATTTTCCCCTATAAATATCACTCTCATTTCACCACTCCTCACTCATAATTTCCTGCGAAAACTCTCAAGAAATTTCCAAGTTCCTATAGTGTGCAAGTGGAGTTAACGAAGGGCGAAACTCCGATGAAGTTCTGGCAACGACCCAAGGAGTTTCCGGCGACGAAACGACGCACCGGCACTTCCCCACTCTTTCTCTTTCTTCTCTATACCTTATAAGCCAGTAAGTCCCATTTCTCTCTCTCGTTTGCTATTTTCAAACTTTTCATTCTCAAAACGTATCGGAAACGGAGTTATCCGGTTTCCAATTCTCTTTTCTTTTAAAAAAAATACATTTTTTAATAACAAACCTACAAATTTTTATATCTCATTTAGTAATCATTAACAAAGATAATAGAATAAGTTTGACATCAAAATAATAACCGTAGCAAGTTCTATTTCACTTTTACATTAAAATACCTTCATATTTCATTTCGACATGCTTATACCTTTTAACCGTATTACCTTAGAAAAACTCACGAGGTAATGACCTATCTCATCACAACACACATATCTATCATAGCACGATGAATTTTGGGACAATAGAATACAGGAAATACGACTTTGCAATTAAATACCTTTAACTTATAAAACTGTTTTCTTTAAAGGATGTATTAAAACATTTCCATACAATTGCGCCTCTACAACCCATTTGGGGAGCCCCGTTCGGGATGGTGCGGATTATCGCACATTCTCAGGCTTAGTAGAGCGAGATGCAGACTTCCACAAAGAGCATTCGGTCTCGATGGAATTTTATACATTTTCTATAGAAAATGAGATTTTTACAAGAAAATAAATAAAATTATTTTCATTAAATATGTATATATAATTATTACTAAAATACTTATTTTAAATATATATAATATTCCATATTTCCAAAACTCAAGAAAAGAAGTCAAATATTACATGAAATTACCATGATAATTCAATATTCATATTACAAATAAATACCATACATTATGAAATTAGGTTTTATTCACTAGAAATGTTACATTTATAAAATATACATCAATAAAAACCCTAAAGACGATAATTGAATGCTTGAGGTTATTTTGAAATTATACCAAAATTATTTTTACATAAAACCCCTCAAGTTATACTAAATTACAATAAGGACCCTAGTAATTATAGGTTTAAGCGGGACCAGTCTCTTGAGCCTCAGGGAGCCGGAGATATGGGTGCTTACATATTTAAGGTATACAATCTAACAAACAGTGTTATCAACACAGTAATTGTCTTTGAAAAAGACACAAATCCTGCCGTCCATGTGCAGCAGTTACCGATAGCATCAAAACATAATTCAGGACTTCAATTTCTTTTCTAATGGTCTGACTCAGACTGAGTCTATAATCAATCTGACTTGAATATAATTCAAGTATAAAACTGTAATACAACAATTCAATATGAATTCATCCATTCAATCTATTCAATCTATATTGACTGAAACATGTTCATCCATTATATCCGTTCCATTACTAATATCATGGTTTCGGCAAGTCATCCATCTATACAATTTACAATACAAGACAATACAACACTATACATTCCGTACAATCAATACAATCAATACAATAAACACTACGGGGTTATAAAGGGGTAGACTGGTACGGAATATGTTAAAGGTGGCATGAGGTGGTCACTTAAGACGTAATTATATCCATGCCATTGTTCCGTGGTATTATCGACGGAGTCTTGTACTACGGATTACCAAAGTCCATGATGTAAGTTGGACTCCTTTCGTATACACTGGCATCTTCTGTACCAAGCTACAACCACTACGTTAACCTAACAATCAAACATCATACTAGATATACTCTCTTTTCTGTCTATTCTACTTCTCTCATTCTTTGGGACTTTCCGAGTGATTGTTCGCTGATGACATTCCGTTACTTTTTTCTTTGGAATGTTGTCAAATGGATCGGACCTTCTGGAGATAGAGCCCGGCAGCGAGGACTTGGTTCAGATAGCCTTCGACCCAGAGCTCTAGTTTACTTGTACATTTCATTTACATTTCTGTTATATCATTGTTTAGGCATTGCTTTCCATCCATGTATTTATTTTTCCTTGGTATTGTAAAAAGAATGTTTAATAAATAAAGTTTATGTTCATTTATATCTTGTCTCTTGTGTATTTTACTTTGTATTGCTTAGATACACTTAGTGTGTTTACTTCTGAGTAAATATGTAGCGGGCACGTCGCGTCCTCTGCCCGTACACTGGGAAGCAGGGCGTGACAGGTTTTGTTGGTGGCCCATGCAGGTCAGATCTGCGTGGACAACCTAAGCAATATAACACAAGAACCAGCAACTGAAAACATTCTTTACAATTAATATTCATTTCATATATTTTTGAATCTGTCATAACCCAAATTTTTTTTCAAGGTTATGGATTCCCCAAAAAACACTAGCACCAATTTCAACAACACCCTACCACCCCTACCAATTATACCTGCCGTAGCTGCTCCATCAATGAGCAGACGGTACTGCTTAAGGCGATCCGCAGCCTCCTGGAAGGACAGCTGTCACGTCCCGCTTCCCAGTAGGGCGCGACGAGGCCGCTACGTATTTACTGTGAAGTAAATACGCTAAGCGTATCTAAGCAATATAAATATAAACGCACAAGAGACAAGATATAATAAAACAACAACTTTATTTATTCACATTCTTTTTACAATACATGGAAAAGTAAATACAACTGAATGAAAGCAATGCCTAAACAGTGGCATAACAGAAATGAAAGTACTGAAATAAAAATGTGTACAATGAAGTTAGAGCTCTGGGTCGTAAGCAAGCTGATCCAAGTCCTCACTAGTAGGCTCGATCTCCTGAGTGTCCAGATCACCTAACAACATTCCAAAAAAGAAAGAGAAGGAATGTCGTCAGCGAACAATCGCTCGGTAAGTCCCAAAGGTAAGGGGGAAATAGAATAGACAGAGAGAGAAAGTATCTTTTAAAGTTGTATTATTTGGTTAACGTTGTTGTTTGTAGCTTGGTACAGAAGGATGCCAGTGTATACGAGAGGAGTCTCTATGTGCTAGAGACTAGGGAAAATGGAAGTACAAGGAACCGTTATACCACGGTACAACAGTAACGGAATATAGGTTAGGTGTCTTAAATCTTGCAGTCTCGTACCACTTCTAACACCTTCCGTATCAATCTAGCCTTAAACCCCGCGATGCCTTGTTTGTATTGTTTGTGTTGTATTGTAACTTATATTGTCTTGTATAGATGGATGACTTGCCGAAACCATGATATGTAAATGGAATTATATCCATGGTTCGGTTCGGTCAATACAGATTGAATAGATTGAATATATGTATTCCATGATTCATGTTGAATTGTAGAATGTACTTGAAGCATATTCAAGTCAGATTATTTATAATGAGACTAAGTCTGAGTCAGAACAATTAGAAAAGAAATTGAAGTCCTGAATTAGGTTTTGATCTTATCGGTAACCGTTGCACATGGGCGGCAGGATTTGTGTCTTTTCAAAGACGATTACCGTGTTGATAACACCATTTGATAATACCCATATCTCCGGCTCCCTGAGGCTCAAGAGACTGGTCCCGCTTAAATCTATATTTACTAGGGTCCTTATTGTAATTTATAAAACTTGAGGGGTTTTTATGTAAAAATACTTTTGTATAATTTTCAAAATACACCCCAAGTATTTAATTATCGTCATTAGAATTGTCATATATGTAGATTTTATATTTGTGATATTTATAGTGAAAATAACATAATTTTCATAATACATGGTATTTATTTGTAATATTAAACTTGTATGGAATTCATGGTATTTTAATGTAAAGTGTCACGCCCCACCCCCAATACAGAGAGTATTGTCCGCTCTGGCCGAAGCCGCACGGTTTTGTCCTTCGGAGCGAACCGGACCCGACCAGGGGCCACTTCCCAGGAGGTCACCCATCTTAGGACTTTCCTGGCCTGAGCACGCTTAACTACGGAGTTCTCAAACTACCGTAGTGCCAATTCACTTAAAAGGCGCCTCTATATTGAAGAGTAGTATCATTCCATTTATAGTACAGATCTGTCCTCTTTCGGAATGTATTCCGAAAATTCCCCATTGTTTTATAGTGGGCCCCCATGCTTATCTGGTATATATGGGTATACCGGATAATACCTGGGGTATTACATTTGATGTAATACTCGGTCCCTATAAATAGTTACTGTATTTTAATAAATAAATTTTTAAATATTTTTCCCAAATTTTCTACAAATTTTCTATATTTTTCCAACTAATTTAATTATAATTACCTTACCCTAATTTAGTTTAATCTCTTTTTCCATTTTCTTTTTCATTTTCTAGCCCAAACCTTTTCCCTCCAGCCCCAGGCCCATGAACCCAAACCCAAACCCTTTCCCCAACCCGACCCGGACTCCCAGACCCGCGACCCACTCCCCCTCTTCTTCTTCCCCTCCTCCTTTCCCGCTTCTCCTTCGCGCACCCCCACGACCGCGCACTCGTCCTAACAAACCCCCGCATGACCCGCTCCCAACGAGCCCCCACGACCTCTCCTCCACCTCCTCAACGTCCCTCCTCGTGCTCCTCGAGACCCGCGCCTGCTCACGATCTCTTCCTTCCTCGCCAACGGCCCCCGCAACCCACTCTCCTTCACTCCCTCTCGCTCTTCCCTTCTCCCTCACACTTCACCGGAGCCAACACATCATCAGCGCACACAAGACTTCACCGAGTCTCCAACCTCAACCGCACCTCCTTCTCCTCGAGCTAGCCTCGGCTGCAGCCCAAGCCGACTCCAACCACCTCTTGAAACCACTACCTTCCTCCAAGCTCCAAGCTCCACCTCGCCGATGACCATCGTTGACCCACCTTAAGCGATCACCAAGCCCACCCCAAGCTCCTCAACAGCCCGCACCCGAGCCTCTTTGCCACCACCTCCACGACTCCAACCACCTCGTCATCACCGAACCCAACTTCCAGCACCCTCGACTCGAGCAGCCACCTTCACCATCGCCGGTGATCAACTCTTTTCATCGTCGCCTCCTTCTTCCCAATCACCATTGCCATTGCTTCGTCTCTACCAAGCATCACCACCCCCATCTCTCCGACACCCTGAGCCATCCCCTTGCACCACGAGCCCGAGACCTATCTCCACCCATGAGCCCACTCCTTTCAAACCCAGCCCCTAACTGCACTCACCGCCACCACAAACCTCCTGCCATTGCCGACGACCATCCCCGGCCACCGACACCTTGCACCGACCCCTTGCACCGCCCGAGCTCCGCTACCTTCCTCCTTTCCTCACACCTCACCTCTGCCGCACCCCCTTGCCACCGGTTGCCACTGCCCGACGCCGACGAAGCCGCTCGATCCCCCATCACCACTGCGAGCAACCTCAGCAACCATCTCACCCCGACTTTCAAGCTCCGGCCACCGTTGCTGCACCTATTTCCTCCGAAGCTTCAAGCCAAACCCGAGCCCCAACATTTAATCGAACACCTGTTGCAATCGCCGTTACCGTCGTTCTAGTAGACATCATTGTCGTCCAAGCTGTGGCCTCAGTCCCTGTGACTATCATGGCCGTCGATGTAGTCTCCATTGCAACACCGCACAGGTCCGTCGCTGTGTGTCATGCTCGAGCCTCGCATGGTGCCAGCCACGTGTCACCGTGTGCCCAGACGTGTCGCGCCCGGTACCCACTCCCCGTGCCACGGTGGAATCACTCCCCGTGCCACGTCGTGTCAGCCCCCGTGCCACATCGTGCCCGATCTAGTGCATGCGCCGTGCCACTCCCGGACCACGCACCGAGTCAAGACCGTGCCCAGTGCCGCATCGCGCCGTGCCACGCACCGAGTCAAGACCATGCCCGGTACCGTATCACGCCCGCGTCACCACCACGTCCAGTACCGGATCACCGCGCATCGCGCTCGCGCCACGCGCCCGTGTCCAGCATCGCGCCGTCTCTTGTGTCGAGACAAACTCTGCAGCGACGTCGCTTCTATATCAAGCGACAAAAGGCGAGTGAACTCTCTCACTTGCTAAATCATGCAATACCTATATATATAATTATGTTAATTGATTTGTTAAATGTTAATCTTGTTTTAAATAAGTTTGCGTTCTAGAAGATAGCCGTGTTTATCCTAATTAAAACCCGATTGATAATGATGGAATTTATATTCAATACATTCCTTTGCTGTTAATAAACGCCGCGTGGAAATTTGAATGAATATTATTGATGTTTCATATATAAAGGGACGTCCCAAGATACGTCGTAAAATATGAAAACTGCAATATACCCTGCATTAGAAAATCTATAATAACTTGAATACAACTCATAACCTAATGTTCTATGGCTCGTATCGAAACCAACAGAAAAACCTGCAGCTCCCCATAGTTTACCTTGACATTTTGATAACCTATATCAATGAATACTGAGGCGATTCGTGGCCCTGAACTGCAGTCCGGGGCAGTGTTCGTTTTGAATGCCTGGCCTTGGGAACACATGTACACCCCTCCTTAAACTGAAAATGTGCGGAACCCCATATGGTCGCGTAGATAATTTAGTTATCTAACACCAGAATCTGGTCCCGTGTCGTTTCACAGTCATTTAATATTTAATTTGTATTCTAGAATACCGTGGTGTTCTGCAGTTTCTGCAGTGACCCCTCTTACACCAGCACCTTGCACATAACCTAACTCCTAACACAGGAATCCTATTGATAATACGTTTAATGTGTTGGAAAGATAATAGAAAAATATACAATTAGTTGAACTGTAGTATTGCCTAATTATGCTCTTAACTGAGAGTAAAACGTGTTACAAAACGGACTTCCAATTCTGAAACTGGATTTCCAGCAGTGAACACTTAAATTGAAATGGCCGTATCTAGCAAACCTGAAACCCGATTAACGCGAAACCAATTTTTATGGATATATAATTAAACATACTGCTTACACCTTTTACATTGTTTCGCTTAATTCTGTATGTATGATTTATAGTAAATTATGCAAGTGGTAGGACACTGGCTGATGATATTTTATTCATATCATAATTATTGTATTCTCATCATATCATATAGATGTCATTACATTGGTAACCTAGCGATCGTGTACATTGCCCAGTGATAGGTATTAGTGTTTTGATTGTGGCAAGTACGTAAGTGTTAAAGCATGAATGAATAAGTGAAGTGACAGGTACTTGTACACAATCAGCGGACCTAGTTACTTTATTGGATTGTTGACGCCTATGGGGCATATGTAAGTGTAACTATAACTGGTATGGGACGGTTATGGAAGCACTTATATTAGTGTCATAGGTAAGGCGTCCAACACTGTCCATTTATCTCGGGTACCAGTCGAGACATACTTGATGGAGATCCTGTCTCCGTTCTCGCGTAGACTTGTCATGGATCGACTAGTATTTGGGTTTATGGTCGGAGTTTGACGTAGACCACGGGGTGTTGAGTAGTTTGAATGTGAGTTCAACGGAATCTCGGGAGTCCCACTGCCGGCATATACAGCGATTCTGGGAGTCATATAGGTGATATTACTGATTATTAGCGAGCGATTCGGGCCCGTATTCCCTTCCCCTGAGGCCCTACCCTTGGATGGGGGATACTCCTGCGTGGTTGACTCTCACACTTGGACTGACGATAGATGATGTGACCTGGACAGTGAGACTTAGAGACTGATAGCTTTAGTGACATGCATTGATTACTGATTCGATATATCTGCCTTACTGTATACCTACCTTACTGTTTACCTGTACCGATTATTTCATGTGCGTCAACATTCTATATTTACTGCTTCATGTTCATCATCATTGCACGTGTTTACTTTTGCAATTATATATATATTGCTATTGTGTCGCTCTGACGACCTGAGTATGCATGCTCAGAGTGAGATGTGGATGTAGCTTGGATTAGGACCTGCCGTATCTCGAGGATATTGCGGACATCTAGATCAGCGACTCAGCGCTATCTTTCCTTGATTTCTATCTAGTTAGTTTTTGTATCTGTTTGATTTAGTGACTGCATTTCTCATTACCTGTGCATTGATTACTGATTACCACGTAAAGCTAGAAGCCGAAGTGTGACTACGACAGGATGTTTCCTTGACCGTAGGAGCATGGCTGGCCTTGTCAACCCCTCGTATTCCGTATTTTGGGAAGCGGGACGTGACATGATTTTGTTGGTATCAGAGCCAGGTTTTGCTATGATTGGAATTGCAGTTTCCGAGTAGAGCTTGACAATCTAAGCCACCATTTCGGTCTAGATTCTAAACTTGTTGTTCTTGACCTTGATTCATATAGTGTGTCCTGCTACATGTTTTGATTTTATCCGGTAGAGCTTGGGTAACTTGGTAGAGTTATGTGGTTGTAATTATGAACTGCAGCATGGTTACAATACTGTACTCTGTTTGAGTGACTTGGGGTTCTACCTTTGATTCCTTCATCGATTGAATATTACTTTACCACACAATCTTCTTTTGGTCGTCAACTCTCTGTCTCTGTTTATATCTTATATCGTCCCCGGGTTTTCAAATCTATTTCACATTTTCATCCCTGTGATTTAATCCTTGTGATTCACGTTTCATCCTTGTTTCGGGTAGAACTTGGGGTTTTCAAATCTATTTCACGTTTTCATCCTTGTTTCGGGTTGAATATTACTTTACCGCGCAATCCTTGTGATTCTTGTGATTTTAGGAAAAGTTGGAATATTTATATTACCAAAAAAATAGATATTTTAATGATACATATATATATATTTATATAAAAATAATTTTAATATATATTATATTTCTAGAAATCTCATTTTCTTAAGATATTTGTATTTTAAATCTCTCGAGACCGTATGCTTGTTGCGGAGGTCTGCATCTCGCACTACTAAGCCCAGGGATGTGCGATAATCCGCACCATCCCAGTCGGGTTCCCCAAAATGGGTTGTAGCGGCGCTTTGCAAAGATTTATAAAATACGTAATCTTATAGAAACGGTTTTAATAGTTAGTGGTATTTATATGTAAAGTTTCGTTTTCCCATATTCTATGTTCCCGAAAAGTATTGTGCTATATTGCATATGAGTGTTGTGAGGAGGTAGGTCATTACCTCGTGATCTATCTAAAAGTATAGCAAGATTGTGATGTTTAATGTCTCAAATTAAACTACATGGTATTTTACTGAAAAAGTATGATAAAAATTGAAATAGAAATACTTTGGATATGGAACTTGTTCGATATGACTTGTTAATATTTAATAGTCAACATGTAATGGTTTAATATGATTGTATTTAAGAAAAAGTGAAATTTTTACGAAGAACCGAACCGGAAATCGAATTAACTCCGATTCCGTCGGGTTTTAGAAATACGTGTTTTTAGAATAGAAAGGTGAAGAGGGAGAAGGGACTTACAGGTTTAGAGGTTATATAAGAGGGAGAGAAGGAAGTAGGATTCGCCGGTGCGTCGTTTCGTCGCCGGGAGCTCTTAGGGTTGTCGTCGGAATTTCGCCGGAGGTTCGCCTTTTGCTAACTTCAATTGCACACTAAAATTTCTAGAGGAATTTCTTGAGAGTTTAGACAGAATTGTGAGTGAGGGTGTGTGTTTAGGGTTGATATTTATAGGGTAAAGTTAGGGTTTAGGGTAGGTGAAAGGGTGTATAGAAAAATGTATTAAATTGTATTAAAAATAGGGTTTAATGGAGTTTTTAAGAGTTTTGGAACCGATCCAAGGATTTAAAGTATGCAGGAGTGATGAGGAGTTGAAGAGGCACAACTTTCGTGTTGGCGAATCGGCGGTCCGGCCGAGTCCGGTCGGCGGTGGCGGGCCGAGTCGGCCGAGTCACCGGCCGATTCCGGTCGGTTCCGGTGTGCCATGTGTTCCTCGTCGCATCATCTACCCCCTGGGCCAGCTTGTTTTACATGTGTAATGGGGTTTTACGAGTTATGCACGTTTAGACCCTTGGACTTCTAAAAATTCAAAATAAAACAATATTAAAAATAATGTGGGGGATGGGATTTGAACTCTGGTGCTTTGGTTCAGCAGTGCAAGGTCTTACCAATGAGCTACAAGCTCTTTCTTGCTATTAAAAAGCAAAACAATTACTTATAGTACTCACAGTAAATGCAAATACCCCAAGTATACATTAACTTTTAAGCAAATTTTTGTACACTAAAATTAGAGTTGTTACAGTCTACCCTCCTTACAAAAATTTCGTCCTCGAAATTTACAACTTTTATTTTAAGAACTAGTTTACAAAGAGGTGAGGATATCTTGTACGCATCTCATCTTCCCTTTCCCATGTTGATTCTCCTGGAGTGTCTTTTCTCCACATCACTCGAACCAAGTTGACTTCCTTGTTCCGAAGTGACTTCACTTTCCTGTCCAGGATCTCCACAGGTTGTTGTTCACAAGATAAGTCGGGCTGTACAGTGAGCTCGGAATGATCGAGAATGTGGCTGGGGTCACTCACATACCTTCTGAGTTGGGATATGTGGAACACATTATGCACTCCTTCCAATGAAGGTGGAAGTTCTAAGCGGTATGCCACTTCACCGACTCGTTCGAGTATATCGAACGGTCCAATGTATCTTGGACTTAGCTTACCCCGTCTTCCAAATCGAATCACTCCACGGTTTGGAGATATCTTTAAGAACATGTGATCTCCTAGCTGGAACTCCAAGTGACGTCGCTTTGCATCAGCCCAGTGCTTCTGTCGATCTTGGGCTATGCGCATCTTTTCTCTGATAGTACGAACCACATCAACAGTTGCTACTATTATCTCAGGTCCAAGAACTTCCTTATCTCCGATGTCGTTCCAACTTAATGGTGATCGACACTTCCTTCCATATAGTGCTGCAAAAGGTACCATTTCTATGCTTGCTTGGTAGCTGTTGTTATACGAAAACTCCACAAGATGTAGGTGATCTTCCCACGATCCTTTGAAGTCCAACATACACGCTCTGAGCATATCCTCCAAGATCTGAATAGTTCGCTCAGACTGACCATCTGTTTGTGGATGATAAGCCGTGCTGAAGTTCAGACTTGTTCCCAAGCTTACTTACAGACTCTACCAAAATTGCGATCGGAACCTGGTGTCACGATCGGAGACAATGCAGACCGGTACTCCATGAAGTCTCACAATTTCCTGTATGAGTTCATGGGTATCAGAGATAGTACATATTTGAAGAGTTTAAATCTTAAGTAGATTATTACCTCCATGTACTTCTTTGCTAATGTCTTAGTTGATTGGCCAACTCGAACTAGGATGAAGTGGGGCCAACTTTATAAGTCGATCCACAATGACCCATACCGCATCGTTACCCTTTGTGCTGCGAGGAAGAGCAGTCACAAAATCTACTGTGATGTGTTACCACTTCCATTCTGGGATTGGTAATGGTTGAAGTAGTCCAGCTGTCCTGTGGTGTTCAGCCTTTACTTGCTGACATACCAAGAATTTAGCAACGCTTCTGGCTACTTCACGCTTCATTCCATACCACCAGTAATTCTGACGTAGATCTTTGTACATCTTTGTACCTCCAGGATGTACTGAGTAGGAAGAGCTATGAGTTTCTTTCATTAACTCTTCCCGAACAGGACCTTTTGGTACACATAATCTGCTGTCGTATCTCAAAGATCCGTCTTCATGAATGATGAAATCTGTTCTGAGTCCATTCCCTACTTGTTCTCTGATCTTTTGCAATTTAGCATCACTTGCTTGAGCTGCTTTGATCTGGTTGACAATTGTTGATTGAACTTGTAAATTCATCAAACTTGAATTGTTACCTGGCATGACTATTTTAATCTCCATCTGATGTAAGTCCTGTTGAAGCTTCCACTGAACGGTGAGATGCATTGCTAATGGTTGGCAACTAAGAGCATCTGGAACTACATTCACCTTCCCTGGGTGATATTGCAGGTTGATGTCAAAATCCGCCATGAGTTCTAACCATCATCTCTGCCGCATATTCAACTCCTTCTGAGTAAACACATATGTCAGGCTCTTATGATCTGTGCATATGTTCACTCGTTCGCCAAGTAGATAATGACGCCAAATCTTGAGAGCAAAGATGACGGCTGCCAATTCCAAATCATACGTCGGATAATTGCGCTCATGAGTCTTCAGCTGTCTTGAAGCATAAGCCACAACCTTACCATGCTGATGTAGAACACATCCTAATCTCTTACCGGATGCATCACAATGCACTTCGAAACCTCCAGATTGGTCCGGTATGACGATAATAGGCGCTGATGTCAACCCTGACTTGAGTTCTATGAAAACCTGTTCGCATGCTTCTGACCACACAAAATCTTCATCCTTACGTGTGAGCATGGTCAGGGGTGTTGCTATCTTTGAAAAGCCTTCAATGAACCTTCTGTAATATCCAGCTAAACCCAAGAAACTCTGAATGTCCTTCACTGACTTTGGTGTTGGCCATTCGCTTACTGCTGAAACTTTTGCTGGATCCACAGAGATTCTTTCACCTGATACGATATGTCCAAGAAAACCAACTTAATTTAGCCAAAACTCGTACTTACTGTACTTGGCATATAATTGATGTTGTCATAGAGTTTCCAGGATAATTCGTAGGTGCTCGGCATGTTCTTTCCGACTCTTGGAATATACCAGTATGTCATCGATGAAGATGACAACGAACCTGTCTAAGTACTCCCGGAAAACTTGATTCATTAGGTTCATAAATATTGCTGGTGTGTTGGTCACTCCAAATGGCATCACTAAAAATTCGTAATGTCCATAGCGAGTTCTGAAAGCCGTTTTATGAATATCAGCTTCCTTGACCTTCACCTGATGATAACCTGAACGAAGATCTAATTTAGAGAAAACACAAGATCCACTTAGCTGATCGAATAAATCGTCGATGCGCGGGAGTGGATACTTGTTCTTTATCGTGACTTCGTTCAAGGCTCTATAATTGATGCACATTCTGTATGAACCTTCTTTCTTCTTCGCAAGTAGTACAGGTGATCCCCAACTTGAAGTGCTGGGACGAATTCATCCTTTCACCAATAATTCGTCCAACTGAGTTCGGACTTCCTTCAAACCTTCCGGACTTAATCGATAAGGTTCTTTGATCGCCGGTTGTGCTCCTGGTACTAAATCAATACTGAATTCAAGAGCTCGATCGGGAGGCAAACCTGATATATCGTCAGGAAACACATCGTCGAACTCTCGAACCACTTCTGGCCTTGATTCTTCCTCCGCTTGAGTTGCTACAATCACTGCCTTCTTTGGCTTCGCTTTGTATGTGCTTGGCTCCAAGGTACGGTCTCCGCTTTTGAAATAGAAGACCGGATGGTCAGGAATCTCGAATACTACCCTCCTTTGACGACAGTCGATGGTAGCATAGAAGGTTCCTAGCCAATCCATACCTAGAACCACATCGAAGTTCGGTATGTCTAGCACTTTGAAATCAGCATAGAATTCTCTGCTGCAGACGACTACTGGACACAAGCTGTATCCCACCGTTGCCTTTAGAATGCCATTTCCTGAACTGACATTCTAGCTGGATACAAGCGATGTGACTGGAATCGCATGAGTTCGGACGAACCGTTGCGACATAAAGCAGTGAGATGCTCTAGTATCGAAGAGTGTTAGTGCAGGGAGTGAGGCTACTAAGATTGAATTGCATGAGTTCGGACGAACCGTTGCGACATAAAGCAGTGAGATGCTCTAGTAACGAAGAGTGTTAGTGCAGGGAGTGAGGCTACTAAGATTGTACCTAAGGTATGTGGGATATGTTTTAGGTATAGGTAAAAGTATGTAGATAAGTAGCAAGACTGAAAGAAAGGTTGGGAAGAAAAGGGTTACCAGTGATAACTTGGCCAGTGGCCTCAGCTTCTTCCACGGTCATCGTAAAAGCCTAGCGTCGTGGTACATTCCTCCTGGCCTGAGGAGCATTCCTTAGAACGTTCCTTTGAGCTTGATGGAACTGACGAGGAGGAGGTGCAGCTTGTGGTCCTCTAGGTGGTGGAGCAGGTAGTGCAAGTCTTGGAGCAGGTGCTTGGATGGCTGGTCTCTACGGGTAAGTGATTGCTGGCCTGGGTGCAGTAATTGGATTTTGTCTATGAGGACAAGACCCAATATCATGAGCAGCTGAGCCGCAGACTAAGTAAAGACGGTTGGCTTGCTGGCAGTCTTTCATCATATGTCCAGCTCTCTTGCAGTAGGTACAAAAGGCTGGGCTGGGACGGTTGTTCGGTACTCCCGGTCGCCTTGGCACAAAAGGTGGCCTTGACGAGGCCCCTCCTGCTATTTGGTTGACAGGGCGCTTAACTCCTGCAGACTGAGGTCTGCCCTTTGCCTTTACCACTGCCTCATAACGGCGGGCAGCTTTCAGAGCTGATTCATGAGTCGGAAAATCTCCTGTGGCCAGTGCACCCTGGATCTCCGAATCCAAACCTTGTTAAAATCGACGGGCTCTGATCTCATCCGTCGGTATCAGGTGTGCTGCAAATCTGTTTACAGTATTGTGTTAGCTGTATAATATGTGATATATTGAACAGTTCGAATTATTGAGACATGTCTTACCGACTGAGCATGGTGAACTCAGCGTCATATTCATCTACTGATTTGGTCCACATTGAACCTTGTTGCAGATGGATGAACTGTTGTTCCATGTCGAACCTGGCAGTCTCAGGGAAGTACTTTGCGTCGAACATGTCGCGGAAAGTCTTCCATTCAATGGGTTGTTCAAGACGGCTTTCTTTCGCCTTCCATCAGTTCCGTGCATTGTCCGTGAGCTGCAGTTTTGCAACACGAACCCAAGCTATTTCTGGCACTTGTGCTGCAGCCAGATCATCTTCGATACTCTGAGCCCATTCCTCAGCTTCCAGTGGGCTCTCCTTTCCTGCAAACTGTTTGGGGGTGCAAAGCCCTGAATTGCTTCACCCCAGGTGCTTCTGCCTCGAGACGGTTCATTAAAAGAGCAGTCTGCTGCTGCTGTCCCTCTAGGATGCTGCGGATTACCTCAAGCAGAACCGTCTGCTCGTTGAGTGGAGCAGGGACGACAGGTGTGATTGGTAGTGGTGGTGGAGTGTTGTTGAAATTGGTGCTGGTGTTGTTTGGGGAATCCATAACCTTGAATGAAATTTTTTGGTTAGGACAGATTCAAAGTACATGAAATGATAAGATTCAAGAAGTATGAATTGTAAAGAATGTTTTAGTTGCTGGTTCTTGTATTATATTGCTCAGGTTGTTCACGCAGAACTGAACTGCATGGTAAGGTTCCATACAGCTCTGACCTGCATGGGCCACCAACAAAACCTGTCATGCCCCGCTTCCCAGTGTACGGACAGAGGGCGCAACGAGGCCGCTATGTATTTACTGTGAAGTAAATACGCTAAGCGTATCTAAGCAATATAAATAAAAATGCACAAGAAACAAGATATAATAAAACAGCAACTTTATTTATTCACATTCTTTTTACAATATATGGAAAAGTAAATACAACTGAATGAAAGCGATGCCTAAACAGTGGCATAACAGAAATGAAAAGTACTGAAATAAAAATGTGTACAATGAAACTAGAGCTCTGGGTCGTAGGCAAGCTGATCCAAGTCCTCACTAGTAGGCTCGATCTTCTGAGTGTCCAGATTACTTGACAACATTCCAAAGAAGAAAGAGAAGGAATGTCGTCGGCGAACAATCACTTGGTAAGTCCCAAAGGTAAGGGGAAATAGAATAGACAGAGAGAGAAAGTAGCTTTTAAAGTTTTATTATTTGGTTAACGCTATTGTTTGTAGCTTGGTACAGAAGAATGCCAGTGTATACGAGAGGAGTCTCTATATGCTAGAGACTAGGGCAAATGGAAGTATAAGGAATCGTTATGCCACGGTACAACAGCAACGGAATATAGGTTAGGTGTCTTAAATTTTGCAGTCTCGTGCCACTTCTAACACCTTCCGTACCAATCTACCCCTTAAACCCCGGGATGTCTTGTTTGTATTGTTTGTGTTGTATTGTAACTAGTATTGTCTTGTATAGATGGATGACTTGCCGAAACCATGATATCAGTAAATATATGTAACTGGAGAATCATGTAAATGGAAGTACATCCATGGTTGGGTTCAGTCAATACATATTGAATATATTGAATATATGTATTCCAGGATTCATGTTGAATTGTAGATTGTACTTGAATCATATTCAAGTCAGATTATTTATAATGAGACTCAGTCTGCGTCAGAACAATTAGAAAAGAAATTGAAGTCCTGAATTAGGTCTTGATGTTATCGGTAACCGCTGCACATGGGCGGCAGGATTTGTGTATTTTTTAAAGCCGATCATCGTGTTGATAACACCATTTGTTAAGTTGTTTACCTTAGATAGATAAGCACCCATATCTCCAGCTCTCTGAGACTCAATAGACTGGTCCCGCTTAAACCTATATTTACTAGGGTCTTTATTGTAATTTATAAAACTTGAGGGGTTTTTATGTAAAAATACTTTTGTATAATTTTCAAAATACACCCCAAGTATTTAATTATCGTCTTTAGAGTTTCCATAGATGTAGATTTTATATTTGTGATAATACTAGTGAAAATAACCTAATTTTCATAATACATGGTATTTAATTGTAATATTGAACTTGTATGGAATTCATGGTATTTTAATGTAAAGTGATTCTTGTGATTTTAGGAAAAGTTGGAATATTTATATTACCACAAAAATAAATATTTTAATGATACATATATATATTTATATAAAAATAATTTTAATATATATTATATTTCTAGAAATCTTATTTTCTTAAGATATTTGTATTTTAAATCTCTCGAGACCGTATGCTCTTTGCGGAGGTCTGCATCTTACACTACTGAGCCCAGGGACGTGCGATAATCCGCACCATTCCAGTCGAGTTACCCAAAATGGATTGTAGCGGCGCTTTGCAAATATTTATAAAATACGAAATCTTATAGGAACGGTTTTAATAGTTAGTGGTATTTATATGTAAAGTTTTGTTTTCCCGTATTTTATGTTCCCGAAAGGTATTGTGCTATGTTGCATATGAGTGTTGTAAGGAGGTAGGTCATTACCTCGTGATCTATCTAAAAGTATAGTAAGATTGTGATGTTTTAATGTCTCAAATTAAACTACATGGTATTTTACTGAAAAATTACGATAAAAATTGAAATAGAAATATTTTTGATATGGAACTTGTTCAATATGACTTGTTAATGTTTAATAGTCAACATGTAATGGTTTAGTATGATTGTATTTAAGAAAAAGTGAGATTTTTAGGAAGAATCGAACCAGAAATCGGATCAACTCCGATTCCGTCGGGTTTTAGAAATACGTGTTTTTAGAATAGCAAGGTGAAGAGGGAGAAGGGACTTACGGGTTTAGAGGTTATAGAAGAGGGAGAGGAGGAAGTAGGATTAGCCGGTGCGTCGTTTTATCGCCGTGAGCTCTTAGGGTTGTCGTCGGAATTTCACCGGAGCTTCGCCTTTTGCTAACTTCAATTGCACACTAAAATTTCTAGAGGAATTTCTTGAGAGTTTGGACAGAATTGTGAGTGAGGGGGTGTGTCTAGGGTTGATATTTATAGGGTAAAGCTAGGGTTTATGGTAGGTGAAAGGGTGTAAAGAAAAATAATTAAATTGTATTAAAAATAGGGTTTAATGGAGTTTTTAAGAGTTCTGGAACCGATCCAAGAATTTAAAGTATGCAGGAGTGATGGGGAGTTGAAGAGGCACAACTTTCGTGTTGGCGAATCGGCGGTCCGGTGATTGGAAGAGATTTTGCGTATGCGTTTTTGAAATCAAAGAATATTATCCGCAATCAAGAACGGTATCGTTTGGTAGCTAGTCGGTGAGTACGGGTCGGTCCACAGGGATTTTGTGTATTTTCTAATTGTTCTAACGAGTTAATTCCAATTGTGGCGGATTGGATTATTACTAAAACTTGAAATGAGTTTGATTATGATTAAAATCTTGCTAGGGTTAGGTTTAGGTTAAGTTCAGAAAGTCAATATTTCTCACCGCTTTCTATGCCCTAATTAAGATCTTTTAGGTGTTAAGGTAATGGTTAACAAAGTGGATTAGCACGATCGGGAAGAAACTAGGTTTCTTTCTCTAGGTCCTTGTCCGTCATTTCTTAACTCTTACCCCTAACCTCCATGGAAAACATATATAACTGGTCTTTTAAACTACGGTATCACCGCTACCTCGTGGGATAGGGTGCCGTAGTGAGCGGTGTGTGTATGTATGCATGGAGTCCTATTAAAATGTATGACGGGCAAGAAAGGGATGGGAGATTTTCATCTCTCAAACCTTTCCTATTCCTAACCCTAACAAGTGAGAAACTACTCACTCATTAGGGAATTGATAAAAGATTTCATTTTTATGTTTGTTTTTAATAACCTAATTATCTAATCTACGGCAGATAATTAAAAGTGTTAAACTAGGGCAGATAAATAAAATTAAGTAGGGCAGAAAGGAAAATTAACTAGGGCATAGAAAAGAAGGACTTATTTTATTTGATGCACTCTTCAAACATTTACAGCAATTAAAACTCTGAATTTAGATGAATAAAATGAGGCACAAGAAGAGGCATGCTCCAAAAAGAGGATTAGAATTTCTATTTATAGATTATAGAAACCCTAAGGTTACATTCGATCCCAATCTGCATTTACAAAATTACCCCTAAGAAGCCTAGTCAACGCACCGCCCCACCGACAAAAATTGCACCGATACGTGCTCCATATGGCTGCGGAACCGCGGCCAAAACCCATGTTTGGCCACGGATCCGCGGCCATATAGATGGGCTATGGGCTGGAATTTTCTGGTATATTTTATGTTGCGTTTTCCTTGACTTTTCTTCATTTGGTTCTTCAGAATGTCTTCTAGTTTCTTCCAGATTTCCACAGTGCATAATGTTATGGACTTTTATCGTTTGCTTCGCGTTGAAGTTTTGAATCTTTGTGCTGCCTTTGTACTTTGTGAAATTATTCATTGATCTTCGTTTATTCTTCAAACTGTAGGCATGATAAAAATTCTCTATTTGTTGGTCGAAATCTCACTTTTATATTGTCTTTTCATCATTTTCACTGTTTTGTTCCGAGAACCTGTAACCTGCAACTATATAGCAGACATGGATCAAAAGCACCTGTTTATTTGTAAAATGAATAAGAATGGGGAATATAATAATGCAAAATTATGATATGAACATCCGGCCGAGTCCGGCCGGCAGCGGCGGGCAGAGTTGGCTGAGTCGCCGGCCGATCCGGCCGATTCCGGCCAGTTCCGGTATGCCACATGTTCCTCGTCGCATCATCTACCCCCTGGGCCAGTTTGTTTTACATGTGTAGTGGAGGTTTTACGAGTTATGCACGTGTAGACCCTTGGACTTCTAAAAATTCAAAATAAAATAATATTAAAAATAATGCGGGGGATGGGATTTGAACTCTGGTACTTTGGTTCAGCAGTGCAAGGTCTTACCAATGAGCTACAAGCTCCTTCTTGCTATTAAAAAGCAAAACAATTACTTATAGTACTCACAGTAAATGCAAATACCCCAAGTATACATTAACTTTTAAATAAATTTTTGTACACTAAAATCGGAGTCCTTCGCGCCTAATGATCGTGCTTGAGGGGACGCGCCTAATGATCGTGAGACACGTAGAACGTTGATGGCTGTCGAACGCGAAGCCTTGTTTTGGCGGGAAACGATCGGCGTCGTAGGATGCGCTTGCCAAATGCTATAAATAGAGGGGGGATCCTCCCAGGGTCCACACTTCGCTATAATTTCCTCATCGCTGCGTGAGTTAGCTCGGCACTCTTCCCTTTAGGTCGGATTTCTTGCGTTCTTTCCTCGGAGGACTCCTTCCTTTGCTCAGGTTAGATGTCTTCTTCTGGGTAGTCTGTTGAGATAGTTTGGGTAGAGTCTAGGGAGTCTTTTGCTGCTTTTTCTTCTTCCTCATCCGAGTCAGATTCCCTTCGGGGAGTCAGGGTTAGACATGCTTCCCGGGGTCACGCGACGGGGACGGTCCCCAAAGCATGTATCAAGAGTGCTCGTGACGCGCATTCCCTCCTGGGGAATGTAGATGAGCTCACCACAATCCGTGCTCGCTTCCACATTCCCCCTGGATACTCGGTTCGCCTTGCCGGGGAGGTAGAGAGGGTAGACCGTGTGCGGGGCAAGGATATTGCCTTGTACCTGGATGCCTTTTTTGCTAGAATGCGTCTGCCTTTCTCCCCCGAGGTGAGTGCGGCGCTGCGTTGTTTTCAACTAACTCCGGGCCAACTAGTGCCGAACTCGTGGAGAATTCTTCTCGGGTTCTTGGTCCGGTTGAGACTACAAGAAATCCCTTTCAGCCTGACCCTTCTCCTTTCCTCCCTCTGCTATAAAAATCATCCCGGCACCCGTAAGGACGAGCCGAGCTGGGTATACGTTTCCTTTGCTAGCTGGGCTGCGGATCGCCTCCGGAGTGGGGCTGAAGATGATATGAATCCACAGCGACTCCGCCGTGGTCGTTGGCCAAGTGACCGGCCGTTTCGAGGCACGGGAGCCTCTGATGGTGAAATACTTAATCGAGGTAAGAAGACTACGAAAGGACTTCGACGAAATTCAAGTGGAGAAGATCCCCTGACACCTAAACGCCCAGGCCGATGTCTTGAGCAAGCTAGCTTCCTCCTATACGGCCAACAACAAGAGAAATATCATTTTCGAGGTCTTGTCGCAGCCTAGCGTGGAAGACAGAGCGACGTCACTTCAAGTTTATGCTGCTCGGGAAGAAGACCGGGATTGGAGGAAGCCCCTCTTAGAATTCCTGAAGGAGGGTACGCTCCCAGAAGATCGAGGGGAGGCTTGCCGCCTCCGAGCCAAAACCCGCCATTTCGTCTGGAGCAAAGGGAATCTCTACAAGAAATCCTTCACTCAACCCCTGCTTCGGTGCGTCGATCCCCATGAAGTAGATTACTTCCTCCGTGAGGTTCACGAAGGGGTTGGCGGAGCACATCAAGGGGCCCGCACCTTAGTCCAGAAGACACTCCTCCAAGGATACTATTGGCCGACCATCTATCAGGACGCTCAGAAGCTCGTCAGAAGGTGCAAGAGCTGCCAACTCTATGGCAGCATACCCCACCTTCTGGCTGCCGAGCTAACGGCCCTGACCTCCCTCTGGCCATTTGCTTAGTGGGGAATGGACATGATAAGCCAACTCCCTACCGGTACGGGCGGGCACAAATACATCCTCGTCGCGGTGGACTACTTTACGAAGTGGATCGAGACCGTCCCCATCAGAAAATCGGACGCTGCCACGACCATCAAGTTCCTGCAGAACAATATAATATTCCGGTTCCGGATCCCGAGGTGTATCGTCACCGACCATTGGACGAATTTCGAAAATGAAAAGGTTAAAGGATTCTGCAGCAAATACCATATACTGATGAAGTTCGCCGTGGTCGCGCACCCCTAGTGCAACGGGCAGGCCGAGGTCGCTAACCGAGACGTTATTCGAGGTCTTTGAGCTCGCCTAGAAGGACGACAGGGCAGTTGGGTCGACGAATTACCCCGGGTTTTATGGGCCTTGCGCACATCGAAGAAGACCCCCACTAGAGAGAGACCCTTCAGCCTCTGCTATAGCACCGAGGCGATGGTTCCAGCAGAGATCGGGCTGCCCAGTTACAGGGTCGAGCACTTCGACGACGAAACAAACACCTCGGCCCTCCGGACTAATTTGGACATCTTGTTGGATAAGCGGGACCGGGCACAGATCAGAGCTGCCGCTTACCAACAAAAAACTGCCCACTACTACAACGCACGAGTCAAGTATCGCGCCTTCAAAACTGGAGATTTGGTCCTAAGGCGGAACGAGTTCGTTGACCAGGGAAAGTTACAAAAGTTTTCTCCGAAGTGGGACGGCCCGTTCCTCGTCTCCGAAGTCTTGCCCGACGGGGTCTATCGCTTACAAGACGCTGCGGGTCACAAATTTCCACGGCCTTACAATGCCGAGAATCTCAAGTTGTACCTTTGAAAAGTATATCTATGAGTACATGTTTCTTCTTTGACAAAGCGATGCAATTTTTTCTAAGTTTTTTAATAATAAGAAGGAACTTCCCTTATGTATTTCCCTCTTCCTCGATTTAAAGCTCACTGATTTCGTTTTGCAAAAGTACTCAAATGCACCCAGAAGACAAAAAGGAAACAATAGAACGTCGCAAAAAGGAGAGCTTTATTTATTTATCAAAAGGTATTGTGGGCTCCTCAGCCTTACATAAAAATTGAAATTACAACAGAGGGGGAACGGGGTCAAGGAAGCACTGCTGGTGATACTCCATGGAGATCTCCGCCAGACGAGCCCTTGCCTTTTCAGCCCGCTCCTGCCGATACTGCCCGCGAACTCGGGATGCCACGGAAGCGTCGGGCCCTCCATCTGCCGAGCCCTGGCTTGCGATCTGTCTCTTTTGGAACCACTCCAAAAAAAGGGTCAAAGATCGGTCGTGCCTGTTCTTCGAGATGAATCCGAGCACATAGATCGTACGCATCTTGTCGAGCGCCTCGTCCAGCAGCTCCTCGAAGAGGGGGTTGTACAACCCCGGGGACCTCCTCCAGATTGCGTACATCAGCAATTGGAGGAGGGACGACCGACGAGGAAGTAGACGACCGATGTGGTCTTCGATGCGCTGGACCACACCCCGGTACTTCTCCTCGGAAACGGACTGGTCGTACAGGTAGACGTCATCGGGAGTGACGATCTCTTCAATCGTGTAGATACGCCCTACCATCTCGAAAAAGCAATGCTGAAACAAACGCATCTCCTTCTCTATTTATAGCCTCAACAGGATCCCCAAGAGCCCAAATTTGCGCGCGCGTGGGCGCGAATCCTAGGATTTTCGCAAAATCTTCCGATACCGCGCCGCCACATGGCGGGAATACCGGGTTTCTTAGCCAACCGAAGTCGGAATGACACGGATCTTAGAATGCCTCGCCTAACTCGTGCATTTCAGCCACGTGTCGCCCGCGACGGTCACTCTTCCAGAATTTCACACACCAAGGAAGGTCGGGCAACGCCTCACAAAACCGAGCATTTTCCTAGCTCGGTCCATCTATGGCTGGTAGTTTACTACCTACCGACGCCAAGGATCGAAGCCCTCATCAAGAAGCTACCGAGAAGCTCCCCTGCTTAGCCCATCCTTAGTGGGTAACTTCTTATCTATCTGTGCTAAGGATCAAAGCCCTCCTCAAGAGGACACCGAGCAGCTTCCCTGCTCGGTCAATCCATGGCTGGTAGTTTACTACCCACCGACGCCAAGGATTGAAGCCTTTGTCAAGAGGCCACCGAGCAACTCCCCTGCTTGGCCCATCCTTAATAGGTAACTTCTTACCCATCTGTGCTAAGGATCAACGCCCTCCTCAAGAGGCCACCGAGCAGCTTCCCTGCTCGGTCAATCCATGGCTGGTAGTTTACTACCCATCCTTAGTGAGTAACTTCTTACCCATTTGTGCTAAGGATCAAAGCCCTCCTCAAGAGGCCACCGAGCAACTTTCCTGCTTGGTCTGTCACGATCCGAAGGTACGGAACATGACTGGCACTTAAACTACGAAACGTCTTAAGGCGAAACGTAATCTAAATAAGCCAAAGCCCAGAAAACTAAACCGTTTGACAATTAGAGTGAAGGAAAATATGTTTTAAAGCAAGTGGTTTTAACAAAATAAGTGGCATTAAACATTTAAAAGCAATATCAGATTTTCTCGAAAATTTGAGCAGAGTCTCCTTTGTAAATACTGGCCACCAAATGGGTATAACACATGAAAATACATTTAAATGATGAAATAAGACACCCCCAAACGGGAGTTAGCTCTTCGCCAATGGCGGAATCACAACCACATGCAATATGTATATCAAAAGTGCGAAATAAGCATCTGAAAGTAAGAAATGAGAAACACCACATCGGCTTAAGTGAGCATCGACACCAACATCACAAATACAAGTCACACAAGTCTCACCGTCTAGTCAAATATATAAGGGTAGATGGAGTATACTAGATACAAAATAATATACATGATGGAATAACATATCCTCGCAACTCACCTACGAGCAATGCTACAAGTCCAAGCAAAAGGAACAAAAAGAGGAAGTGCGCCCGCCGCTACTGTGCTGACGGGTCGGACCTGCAAGATACTGTGGCACAACGGGGGTGAGTTGCCAACTCGTGAGTAGTAAGTAATATCTAATAAGGCTATCGTAAGCATGCACGCAAATGCGTCACAACCCATGTATCTCAAAATGATACTATGTACTAGCATGAATGCATAATTAAACACGAAACCTGCACAAGTCTGGTGTGAGAAAATCTTTATTCTTATCTTAGAAAAACCTCTGTGCAATAAACTGAAGTATCATCAATGAAATCAACAGAAAATCCGTGTCAAGTATCGACACAAAATATATATCCCAATATCTTAATGTCTCAATATCTCAATATCTCAATGTCTCAATATCTCAATATCCCAATAGCTCGGGCTCTGTCAGTCCGGATCGGCCCATATCACCAAATCTCACGACTACGTCGGTATCCTCTGGATACCCGCCGCGTCAAAAATAACCGGTCGGTAGTGCTCCCCTGCCGGGCTCAACGCCATCATCTGCGACCCTCTTGCCCCGGGGTACCGTACCGGGTCCACCATGCACCCGCAGACGGTCCCTCCCTTACCTCGAATCGGGTGTATGATACCGCTCAAGAACCTAGAAAATCCATGGTGGACACCACACACATCATATCACGAGAAAACCGCAACTTACATTTTTAAAACGGTAATACGTTCTTAAAATCCTTGTGGTTTCTCCAAAATCTATAAATCTCATAAATACTGAAATTCTCGAGAAGAATCACAATATGTAAACATGTCGGTGATGATGGATGTCTATGATACGATAGAATAAACCATGCGAAGCACGGCCAGAAGCTATGCATGAATCATGATGCAATGAGGTATGTATATATGACCAACAATCCTACGTATCCATCCTGATGAAATGACTATACAGGTACAGATTTACAGATCATATATGATGAAATGCACAGATACCGATTCTAAGCAAGTTCTATAGTGTTTGTGACATAGCAATTACCAATGGCATGTATGTTCGCATGAATAGTGCACGTGGCATGAACCAATAGTAACGGTGCAAGTGTCCTATGAGATAATATCATATATATTTATGATGATGCAATGCAATGAGATGAATGACTAGGATACTATGCATATAAGTACAAGCACTACTAGTAATCCTGACTATTGGGCGCCTTGCGCCATCCAGACGATCCCCCCGTAGATGTGTATATCTACTTACCGGGACGTCTCGGCTAATCTGATCCGATTTCAGCCTTGCCATTTCCGCGCCACATCCGACTCCTCTGTATCCGATCCTAGAAACGTACATAAGTAAATAAGAGAATAAATATATAAATAGTCGCGGATACAAACAATACAAGTCAACCACACGCACTAACTAAACGCGCACGCACTTGGTGCACAAAACGCGCTCGCGACAACGCCACAAAACACAACTATGGTCACTATACGTGGTAACTACCAAGCCTATAACCCAAACGCGCATTCACAACACATTAAATATTATATGAAATAGGTTGTATATCATCAAAACCTCAAATTTAATTAAAATCGATTTATTCCAAAAAACCTAGTAAGCAACCATTAACCGTTTTAGTACAATTCTAAATGTTTTAGCAAAACTAGCGGCCACAATGTTCACTTAATAATTTAATTAGGTTACACAAATCCTAACTGAACTTTAATCTCACCTAATCACACTAATCAAAAAAATTTAGTTTGCAAGATTATATAATTAAGACAATCTAAAAGTAACAATTAGCAATTTAGCAACTAGATTAGGTTTTGCAAGTCTTAACATGCTAAACTACTCTTTGCAACCATGATCAAGTGATAAAACCCTAACTCTAATTCAAACTCTTTTCTTGAAATTTCAAATTTGCAAATAGAACCATATTTAAACACCAAATTAAATTAATTAGAAGTAATTAACTAACAAATTAACTATAAGGTTAGGATTTATACCTCAACAAACAAGAGATTTAGCTTGCAACTTAGCCTCTCAAATTGCTTCCTTGCTTCAAGATCCATGCTAGATTTGATCAAGGAATAATGGGTAAAGGTTTAATTAGGAGTTTGTGGGATTTTGTGTGGATTTTTGAATGAATTTTGTGGAGTTTTCGAAGTTGAAATGAGGTGGAGAATTGGGGAAGTTGCAGCAGGAGAGGCTCGGCCAGAGCATGAGGGGAGAGGGTGAGGTGTTGTGTATATGTGTGAAGTCGAGAAAAAGCCCATACCTCCATTATCTAATACCATACTTCTTTGTTTTCACTTTATTTTATTTTAGATTAGAAAAAAAGAGAGGATTTTGATGAGAAATGAAGTGATGAAATGGGGAAGGGGGTAGCTTGGGTCTCGGCCAGAAAATGAGGGAAGAAAGAGAGTGAGGTGTGTGGATATGTGTAGAAACATCCCCCCAAATATTACACCCATTAACTTATATTTTAATTATCTTATTATTATTTTCCAATTTCTTTTATCCTAGAATTCTCTAGAACTATGGAAACAAAATGAGAAAAAGAGAACATGTTACAAACTAGGTTCTAGGTTTTCATGGTTCACATTTGTGTAATTAATCCATTCTCATATGTAATAATCACTAATTAAATGTATTAGTGAAAGCTTATAATAATATTTAATATAATTAATTAAGGAAAATTATTCAAGTAAACTAGAAATTTACAAGCAACCAATTAAATACCAAATACTAGCAATTACATAGCTAGAATAAGTATATTTAAGTCTATATTGAAAAATAATTATATCTTGATTTTTTACGGAAAACACCAGTTATTTTACCGATTATCGGAAATTTCACCTAAACGATTTTTCAGAACGTTACATGGTCAATCCATGGCTGGTAGTTTACTATCCACCGACGCCAAGGATCAAAGCCCTCGTCAAGAGGCCACCGAGCGGCTTCCCTGCTCGGTCCATCCTTAGTAGGTAACTTCTTACCTATCTGTGCTAAGGATCAAAGCCCTCCTCAAGAGGCCACCGAGCAGCTTCCCTGCTCGGTCCATCCATGGCTGGTAGTTTACTACCCACCGACGCCAAGGATTAACGCCCTCATCAAGAAGCCACCAAGCATCTTCCCTACGCGGTCAATCCATGGCTGGTAGTTTGCTACCCACCGACGCCAAGGACCCAAAGCCCTCCTCAAGAGGTCACCGAGCAGCTTTCCTGCTCGGTCTATCCTTAGTGGGTAACTCCCTACCCATCTGTACTAAGGATCAGAAGCCCTCAAGCTTGGAAAACGCCGACCAATCTTAAGAGAGGTGGTCGCCGGTCCAACTCGAGGGAATGGGCAACCCTACACCTTTCTAGTCGGAGGTGCCAACCGATATACCTTCAACGAGCGATCGCCACCTCGGCTTCGGGGCCATAAGGACACCGACCTTACACCAGCCTTTGAACACTTGACAAATAATTGGATTTAACTCGACGCACGATCGCCAACTAAAGGACCGGTCGCCGACCTAGTGCATGGCTCGTCAGGCCTAGCGCATGGCTCGTCAGGCGAGAAAAATGAAAACATTACCACAAAATGAAAACATTACCACACAAATTTCTGCAAAAGGGCTTTATTCACAACTCGGGAGTCTTTACAAAGGTATTGTAGGCTCCTCAGCCTTATAAAATCGCCCGAAGGCTTACAAAATTCCAAAACAAAAACAAGAAAAAAAAGGAAGAAGGCAGAGAGGCTCAGGCCTCGGGGCCGGGGAGGACCTCGACGTGTTCCGCGCTAGCGTCGGAAGCCAGGGTAGCGACTTGAGGGTCGGCGCCCACAGCAGAAGCTTCGGCACTGGGAGCTAGGGTGATCGCCTTATCCCTAATGCCCCCACCGGGGGCCTTCCCCCCGGCGGCACTTCTGGGGGCATCACCAGCGTCTCATCCTCGAGGGGGTACTCGAGCCGGAGCTCACCGCCGGGAAACTCCAACATCAACGCCTTGACGGCGTCGAGGGCCTGATGCCAGACGTGGGCCGAGGAATCAGCAAGGTCGGCGTAGAATTGATCTGACGTCTTGTAGCTCTCCATTGCCTTCGCAGCCCGGGGTCGGCGTGCTTCATCCTTTCCTTCACCGCCTCGTTTTCCCTTTTAAGGATGTCCCGCGTCTTCTTCAGAGTGGCGGTGAGCACCCTGACATCCTCCAACTTGGCCTCAGCGACCTTTTTGGACTCCCTCAAAGCTCAGATGGACTCCCGGCAGTTGGCATTCACCCCCTCCCCGGCAGCCACCCGGTCTTCGAGGACGGCGATCCTCTCCCTCGCCTGACGCAGCTCCCGGCCAGGTTCTCCTCCCGCGAGGAAGACTCGCCCGCTATTTGTATCGCCGGGGCAATTTCCTCGTGCTCCATGTTGGCGACAAGGGCACAGTGCTGGAGGAGCTGAGAAAAACGGAAGGAGGGGTTAAAAAGGTATCTGGTCCTGCAAACAAAAAGGCTTAATGAAAACCCAAACGGGAAGCGGACACTAACCTTCACGACCTCCTGTGCTATGGCCGCGATTTGGGCCTTGAGGGTCCCCCGGGGGATTTTGCCCACAGCCGACCGTTCCATCTCCAAGAGCAAGCTATCGGTGACAGAAAGCCCCGAGGGCACCTCGAAGCGAAGATCCCCTCCTGCATGAAGCTCGGGGAAGATGAGGCTCGGGACACCTTCCTTTTGTGCCGCTTGAGGGGGGACACGGGAGGGTCGGCCTCATCCGCCACCTCCAAAACCCGGGGTTCCTGCTCCCGAGCGTGTTTGCGGCTCTCCCCGTGGCTGGTCCCCGGAGCCCGGGGCGTAGTGGAACGCCTAGCCGAAACGGCCGCCGACAGTGCCGGGCTCGAAGCGGGGCGTGATGAGCAGGCGCCTCCGGCCTTCCTCTCCTTCTTCTCGGCCATGGCAGCCAGAAATTTGGATCGGTCCATCGGTTCTGCAAAAAGGGAAAATACACAAGGGGAGTTAGCGATGCCAGAAAGAATAGAAGAAGAGTATGCGAGTATAAACAGGTCGCTTAGGCTTCTAACTTACCCATGAACTGAGCGGGGTTGAGCCCGGCCCAACTGAGGGCTTGCTCGGAAAGCAATACATCGGCCCGTTGGGCGGGCTCCCACGCCGACATTGCCCTCGCTTCGAGAGTGGACGACCGCCTCGCCCGCAGGCAGTCGACCCTGTGCCACTGAACAGGCACAGACCAATCCTCACCCTCGGGTGGCCCAACAAATAAGAATTTCTCCTTCCATTTATGGATGGAAGAAGGAACTGCTACGACCCCCGACCCGGCCGCCCCTCCCGTGTGTTTTCTAAAGGAAATGTATACCAAGCTCGGCTCGTCCTTACGGGTGCCGGGATGATTTTATAGCAGAGGGAGGAAAGGAGAAGGGTCAGGATGAAAGGGATTTCTTGTAGTCTCAACTGGACTAAGAACTTGAAGAGAATCCTCCACGAGTTCGGCACTAGCTGCCCCGGAGCTAGTTGAAAACAACGCAGCGCCGCACTCACCTCGGGGGAGAAGGGCAGACGTATTCCAGCCCAAAAGGCATCCAGGTACAAGGCAATCTCCTTACCCCGCACCTGATCTGCCCTCTCTCCCTCCCGGCCAAGCGTAGCGAGTAGCTAGGGGGAATGTGGAAGCGAGCCCGGATTATGGTAAGCTCGTCTACATTCCTCATGAGGGAAGGCGCGTCACGAGCACTCTTGATACGCGCTTTAGGGACCGTTCCTGTCGCACGACCCCGGGAAGCATGTCTAACCCTGACTCCCCGGGGGGAATCCGACTCGGATGAGGCAGAGGAAGAAGCAGCAGAAGACTCCCTAGACTCTACTCGAACTATCTCAACAGACTCCCCAGAAGAAGACATTTAACCTGAGCAAAGGAAGGAGTCCTCCGAGGAAAGAACGCAAGAAATCCGACCTAAAGGGAAGAACGCCGAGCTAACTCACGCAGCGATGAGGAAATTATAGCGAAGTGTGGACCCTGAGGGGGAGCCCCTTCTATTTATAGCATTTGGCAAGCGCATCCTACGACGCCGATCGTTTCCCGCCAAAATAAAGCTTCGCGTTCGATAGCCATCAACGTTCCACGTGTCTCACGATCATTGGGCGCGTCTCCTCAAGCGCGAAGGACACCGGCGGCCCGTCACGTCAGCCAACCAGTGCCAGACGCGTGGCCTGGCGCCTCAACGAACGTACAATCGAATCGGCGCTTCCCCTTTAATGCACGATCTCCTTTCTGATCCGCTGACGTCATCGAAAGATACGACTAACTGCCCGGGAATTCATGTCGACGAGTTCTTCAACTAAGAACTTAGCCCGGGTGACCGATCAGACCACTCTCAACCCGACCCATAAATAGGTCGGGACGAGAGTAGATGGTTAATGATGATGCTCAGTACTGAAAACTCCCCAGATCACGACACGTGGCAGATGACGTGTCCCGAGGCTTACGGGAAAGGAGCAAGAACGGTACATTGAAGGCGTACCCCGGGCCTTCGACCCGAGGGTGTTCTCGACCTTCGATGACCTCCCAGAACACTCCTATGCTCGTCTTACAAATAACCATTGGCTCACCTACGAGACCTCCTGCACGAGGGGCTTCCTCAGCCTTCCCAGCTCGCACCCGAGCTATCACTGAACCAAACTTGCCCGGCCTCCCGCTCGCCCCGAGCTTCCCGCCGAGCTCAGCTTCCTCGGTCTCACCGACCGACCCGGAGCACAGATCGCGGGCGTTCCCGCCATGGCTCCGTGAATCTCTCCAGACGCAAGATATCTGCCGCCCCACGATCCTGCATTCCACGCCATCGCGTTCCCCCATTAATGGGCGTATCTCGTCGTTAATGGAGGATCCCGCCATTCTCGCAGGCGTAACTCCAGAGGTATAACGGCCGGCGTAAATCTCGCACCCGCCAACCCATGGCTGCCACTATATAAACCCCCTCTCAGATGACTCAGGTAAGGCATTTTCCATCTCAATAGGCCGCTACTCTGCCCAAATACCTCGACTAACTTGATCGTCGGAGGGTCCACGGCGGTACAACCATCCCGGGACTTCCTTGCAGGTAGATCGGCTTCATTCCAAATCAAGCCCACTGAGATCCACACGCTTCAGGAGGCAACCCTCAAACCCAATTTCAGCCATTCATCAATGCTCGCGACAGATCAACGGATGACAACATCTGAAGGAGATCATGACCTCCATCAGGCCCCGAAATTTCCTACTTTATTGAAACAAAACACTTCCGATTTTGAGGAATAGCCGCTCAAATTACTTTTGTTATAGGAAAAAACCTCCAAGTTAACCTAATTAGCGGTAATTAATACTCTCAATCTCGAATCTTTGTCCAAACTCTAACAACCACACTCCCAAGCAGCGCCGTGCAAAACCATCTCCCTCCTACACTAAAACCCAAACCGAGCCTTAAATTTGGAGGGTTGTTTTCAAAATACAATGATTCGGAGGACAGAAGGATCATACTATACTCCTAAACGGTTATAATTAACATCGACGGTGACGTGACACAACCCGGTATCCATTAGTCAACCTTGGAGACTGGGGGATATATAAAAAATTCATCAAGTCCATGAACCTATCCTCCAATGATCACCAAAAAAGGGAATTCGTAAATCGAGACAAAACATCTTACCAACTTAATAATAATGTCTCCATGTTGCTTCATTTAAAATTTACAGCTATTATTTCTCAAATCAATCCATATCATTTGGTGATGCCACACACCTAATAGGAAGATAGCATCTTCTTTAATTCCCTAAAACGCCGTAATATCTCAAAACTCTCTCTTCAATTCTTTTCTTCCTTTTTTTTGAGCGGCGTGTGCGTGAAGCAAATACCCAAAATAAAACCCGAAAGAACCGTACCCGCAATCTCACCCGCTCCCGAGTGAAGTGGGCCCCACTGTAACGGCCATATCGCGATTCCTTCGATCTCTTTCAACTCCCCTGGGCCTTTTTTCGCGCGATGCGCATCCATTTCTCCCTCTATATATCTAGAAATTGAGAAAGATTTGAAACCCTAGAGCCCAAAAACCCTAGCATTTTTTGTGTTTGGGAGAATGGGATCCGAGTGCAAGACGCAGAGCATCCTGGTGACGGGAGGGGCCGGCTTCATCGGGACCCACACGGTGCTGCAGCTGCTCAACGAGGGGTTCCACGTCAGCATCATCGACAACCTCGACAACTCCGTCGTGGACGCCGTCGATCGAGTCAGGGACCTCGCCGGCCCCGATCTCTCTAGAAACCTCAAGTTTCATATCGTGAGCGCCCTGCTTTATTAGCTGCGTGTTTGATTTTAAGGTGGTATTTTTATTCTTTGTTTTGGGTCTGTGATTGGCTATTTGATGCATTTTTGCAGGGGGATCTTCGAAACAAGAATGATCTTCAGAAATTGTTTTCGGAGACCAGGTAATAGTTGCTTATCCGTGTATAAATTTTATTTTTTGAAACATTTTCTGCATTTTTTCCCTTGATGATTTGAATCTGCATACATAGCAGATAAAGGTTCTCGCTTTTATGCATAAATCAATATTTACTATTGTTGGAATCCAGAGAAAAAATGTAGTTTGGATATACTGATAGTTGACCATAGCAATCAAGTATGCTCTAGTCTATATTCTAAATTGTTATAAATGAAGGACCCTTATTAGCTACTAAGACTGATTTAGGGACGTATCCGATAGTACAGACGGATTCATATACGGATATGGATGGTTAGCAGAAATGGAAATTACTATCCACATTTGGTAAAAGTCGGATATAATATGGATATGAAATTTATACTGGAAAAAAATAAACCTAATATACTCAAATATTGGTATTTTTATAACAGATATGGATATAGAGGTATTACCGTATCCGTAACGAGTGGTTGCCGGCGGATGCAAATTCGGGTACAGATAGCCGTCGGAATTGAAATTTATCATCTGTATATGATAATAATTGGATTTGGAGTCAGCTCGGATTTTTCGTACCATTTACATCTCAAAGACTGAATAAGAAATGTTAAGCCATCAGCTTAAGTAAATAAAAATAGTAAAATCAAAAGACAGACAGATTCGGCCGAATAAACTTAATTGAACATTCAATCCAAGTGGCGGTCGGTCGGACTGTGGTCATGAGATTTCATTTATAACAATCAGAGTAGAGGACAACTGGGAAATATCCTGCTAGATTGAATTTGAATACAGATTTAATCCTATGAATGATTGTGGGACTGTGGCACATGAAGAAACCCCACCTAAAAGGCCAAGGAGGAGAGACATAGAGGACTTGGAAATTTCTCATAAATAAGACTTGTAATTTAAAGCTCCTACTCTTTTGCCATCAGAATTCTTAGAAATTTGTATAGTTAGCTAGCCCAGAGGATTGCTTTCCTAAATGTTTCCGGGAACCATTTAGAATCACTTACTTTGGTTTGTAGTTTACTGAGATTTGATACAATTTAGTAATATCCCTGAAAGTGATCCATGAAGTGCCACGTGAGTGCACAGGTAATTGGTGGCTATCGACAAATGCTTACGGTAGAGCGTGGCAGTGACTGACCCGCGTATATTGGGTGTTCGAGTGATACACAAGGCATTTGAGTAGCATGTGGTGGCCTCTAGTGTCTGGCACCCAATCGTTCCAGCGACCTCAGGTTGGAGTAAAAAGATGAAAACATGCATACTACATCTCTTTCAGAGGATGCTGACAGGTGAAAATTAGTTTGCTTCGGTGAGGTTTGCAGTGCATGGCAAATAGTGAACACCAAAACAAGTTTGTTGAAAGACCATACAATTTAAGAGAGCTTTCTTGGTGGGATCCGCTGGGCTAGGAAAACAACATATATCAATAGAGATAAATGGAAAACCGTGGGTTAATGTTCAGAGATACATGACAGGTTGATCCGATTTTGATTAAAGTTTGATGAGAGATTCAGAGAATACAGACAGCTGACCTTATGTTTTTTGGTGCTCTGGATGCAATGGTGTGTTTGGTCAACAAATTCCATTTGTAGATCGCATGATCAAAGCATGTCTGAGAAGGATAACGGAGATCGGATCAATCGGAGATCGATAATAGCACTGATGGCACAATATTTGGTATAGTACTTTTTGTTGAGAGGCACCTATTTCTTTCTAACATGACGTAATACACAGTGAGTATAAATGGTTCTGGTGTTTGGGCTAAAGTGAAGCATTGTGTACCGATCATGCATGAGTGCACATCATAGTGATTATAAGTCCTTGAGCTGTCATAATCATGAGATGATGACGAGATATACACATTTTTCTACGATTTGCATCGGAGCATAATCTATACGCGGTGATGTATCCGAGGTTTATGGTAGAGAAAATGGTGGGGTGTTTGTTGTAGTTGTGTTTGGGCTCATTGGAGTTGGAGGTAGAGTTTTTTCAAGTTGTGTGTTGCATGATGCTAAGCACTTGATTTGTGTCTGATGGATCATAGGAAACCTTGTTCATTTCGCTTGGTCTTCTTTAGGATAGAATCCATTTATTTCACTGAGCTAGCAACAAAATGAGGGAGTGCTAAGGTTTTCTTTTAGTATCATAATTACCCCCTGCGGAAATAAGGTAATCGGTATTTTTGGGCAAAGGCATGAGCTGAGAAGCTTGGGAACCCCTCACTTGTGGTGAGGGTAAGATAGGGATAAGTAAAATGAGAAGATGGTCAGAGATCCTCCTGCATCATATGTTTTCATGTTTTTACTTCGTTTCCTAATTGAAAATGCATCAAATGTGCATTTCATTAGCAGAACTTTTCTGTTTCTCTTTGGTACTTAATTTCTGTTTATAACTTCCAATCAGCTTGCTTTATATAACCTGATGATTAGTTTGCCTGAAGAGTAACCGCCACTTTTGACCGCTTCACACCTTTACAAGTAGCACTATGACCAGGTAGAGTTGCTGAAGCGTTGCAGTTCAAGAATAGAGCATGTAGCGTGTATCATTGTAGCTAAATTGGAGTTTCTTCCTGAAAAAGCTTTGAAGTTTTAAATACATGTGTTTTCGTAATTATGTACTTGTCATAAAGTTGAACTTTTGCTTTGTGACTTCTTATGATCAAACTAAACCTAGGATGAAAGACATACCTTGATAGAATATCATCCTCTTAATGTGTGGATATTTTGTTACTTATTTGCTCTTGATATTATTCTGGTTGATCGCTACGATTTACAACAATTCTAATCATTAATTTTGTCTTTTCCAACGGGTAGGTTTGATGCTGTTGTCCATTTTGCTGGATTGAAGGCTGTGGGTGAAAGTGTTGCAAATCCTATGAGTTATTTCGACAACAATTTAATTGGGACCCTTAACTTATATGAGATTATGGGAAAATATGGTTGCAAAAAGGTTTGCCTTCAGTTTTCACCACTCGACTTTGCCTACCTGTACAGTTTGCTACCTTAGCTACCAATACATATTTCAAATAATTGCCCTATCTTGAAGAATCTTTATTTAGCATGTTGTTTTTCAAGTGAAGGTTATCTAAAACCTTTCACGTTTTATAGTCAATCTTGGCCATATGCATTTCCATCTAAATGCTAATAATTTGGGAGTTGAAGAATAAAAGGTTGAAGTATCTCTCAATGAATACTATCCTAGACTTTCAAAAATTTCCGTCCGTCCAACTATTTGTTCTACGTAGGTTTACATATATAATTTATATGTTACGCGCCTGATATCTATTTGGTTGCGAGCAACCATTTTCTACATTCTACACACAAGTATTCATAAAGAATATCTTAACCTTTTACCTACATTACCTATTGGCAATTAAATTATGTTGATCTATTTATTGTTATTTGCACAGATGGTCTTTTCCTCATCGGCTACTGTTTATGGGCAACCTGAAAAGATTCCATGTGTCGAAGATTTTGAGCTGAAGGCAATGAATCCATATGGTCGTACCAAGGTGTGTTAACAATTTCCTGTTAAATAATCTTGTTTATAAAGTGTAATACTATTTAAGCTTCTAATATCACCATAATTTTTGGTCCATTAGCTTTTCCTTGAAGAGATGGCTCGTGATATCCAAAAGGCTGATCCAGACTGGAGAATTATCCTGTTAAGATACTTCAACCCTGTTGGAGCTCATGAAAGTGGTCACATTGGAGAAGATCCCAAGGGAATTCCAAATAATCTCATGCCTTACATTCAGCAAGTTGCTGTTGGCAGGTTACCTGAGTTGAATGTCTACGGCTATGATTATCCTACAAAGGACGGTAGCGCAGTAAGTAAATTTAATGCATATATCCTCCTATTATTTTGTTCCTCTTCTTATAATTTGTGCTAAAAAATTAGTTCCAGACTTCATTTGAAAATTTATCGGAGTGATTTGTTTTACAGCTCCTTTTTGACTCGAACTGTGTATCCTTTTCTGTCCAAATTAGGTTCGTGATTATATTCATGTAATGGACTTGGCAGATGGTCATATAGCAGCTCTTAGAAAGCTTTTCATTGCAGATGACATAGGTACTGCCCCCCGTGTGCGTGTGTTCTCTCTTAAATTTAAGTACCTTTTTTTAGCTTAATAAATTACTCCAGGCTGTGTCGTCTACAACTTGGGGACTGGATGTGGCACATCTGTGCTCGAAATGGTCACGGCATTCGAAAAGGCAGCTGGGACAGTGAGTTACATGAATTGGTTTTGTGTCTGAAACAAACTATATAGAAATGACTCATCCTTTTAACTTTTTTAATTTTCATTTTTTTAGAAAATCCCTATCAAGCTGTGCCCAAGGAGGCCAGGTGATGCTACAGCAGTTTATGCTTCTACTGACAAAGCTCTTAAAGAACTTAGTTGGAAGTAAGTAATTTAAAACTTTGGGTTTTTATTTTTCATTTACTAAGAAAATCATGGTTGTTAACTAGTGCGTATGCAAATTGCAGAGCGAAGTATGGGATAGAGGAGATGTGCAGAGACCAATGGAAGTGGGCAAGCAAAAACCCTTATGGTTACAAGCCCAAGCCTTGAAAAATCATGGATAATTTATTTCTTATTTTTTTTATTAATAAAGTGTGAATATGCGTTAATACCTTTTCTTATTTGGAGCTAGCTACCAGTCAGGCCTCTCTTAGTTGAGTACCTGAGATAAAAGCCTTTACTGGGCATTTGATGGAGATTAATTCTATATCAAATATCAGTGCACAAACTATGGTATCAAGTAAAAGCCTTTTTTTTGTTCGCTTCCTTGTTGAGTATGTAGTATCTGAATAAATAATATGATTTCTTTAAAGATTGCCCCCCCTTCGCATTTAGGATTTTGTTGAGCCTCTCCTTTATTAGTTTTGATCCTAAATTTCATGGCCTACCTTGTATTATGATCTTGGGACAATTAATGCACGTGCTTGGGAGTTGGCATTGATACCTTTCTTAAGGGGCCTATTTGGTTGTCCCCAAGAACCGAAATTAATATGTTTGGGAGTTGGCATTTACACATTTCACGTGCTTGTTTGTATATTTTTTGAAAAAGTAAAAACGAAGCAACTTTCTATGTTTCTTTCACAAGAAAAAAAGAAGAAGCATATTATTACTTTTCGGAAGTAACAAAGAAAAACATTACATAATTAATCTTTTTTTATTGTTCCTTGTGTCCCATGGCAACTTAATACTTTCCATTCAAAATGAGAAAGAAAATCTTAGAAGCAAACATGCTCCATATGATTGATCTAATCACCATGATGTAACTTCCAAGCATTACTTCCATCAAACTAAACAGCTGAAGTTTCTGAAGTAAGGTTATTTCAAGTACTTGTTGGGGATTGACGGCTAGAGATCAAAACACGGAACAATATCCGTGACAACATTCAAATCACGCAAACACAATTACACAATTAAACGACGAAAGAACAATATAAATATGCGAGAATAAAATAGGAAATCAAACACGGTGAGGCAAGAGATTTGTTAACGGGGTTCGTCTACCATATGGCTAGTCCCTGACAGAGCGGAATCTGCAAAGTCTCTACTATAATCTTCGAATCAATTACACGAGCAAAACCCTATGAATTTTCTCTCAAAATTCTTTAGCCTTATCTGTCACCCTCTCATACAATGATCTCTCACAAATTGGTTGTTATTGGCTGCTTAATAATACATATGAGGGGTTCTTCTATATAGGCAAACCCTAATCACAACAATACTAGGAAATAAACAAACTTTCCGAGGTAAGTTATCTTCAGAATTCGCCGCTACCAGACGTCTGCAGTTTATTTTGGCAAACGTCTGTCCTGATGAACTGCAAACGTCTGCCTCCGCTCTGGTGTTTCTCGTGTAGATACCATATTTCTGAACTTGATTTCGCTAGACATTTAAAGTGAAGATGTTTACACCTTCAGGTGTCTGCCGTTGTGTTTGCTTTAGACGTCTGACCTGAAGGATGTTCCACCGTTTCTAAAATTCTTCCACTTGAAACTTCTTCAGCCTTAATTCTCGACGCTAGTGGATTTTACACGACTCCGCTCTACGCTCTCCTCAACAAGTTTTCATGCAAAGGTTCACCAACTTGTAATAGAGATTCAGCTTATCTCTGTCTACGATCTTGGTGAACATATCCGCCGGATTCTTTTCTCCAGCGATCTTCTGCAATGTCAACTTCACCTCTTCAATCGCTATGTGAATGAAATGGTACCGCACTTTGGTATGCTTCATCTGAGAGTGATATGCCGTATTCTTCGCCAAATGTATTGCATTTTGGTTGTCGCTCCACAAGATGTTCAAGTCTTACTTTTTGCCCAATTCTTCAAGCAACCCTTGCAACCATATCATTTCTTTGTAGGCTTCCGTGATCGCCACGTATTCCGCCTCCGTAGTTGACAATACCACCACCTTTTGTAATTGAGAGACTCAACTCACCGATATTCCCCCAACCGTGAATATGTACTCCGTCATGCTTTTCCCGCTATCTTGATCTTCCGAATAGTCTGCATTAACGTACCCTTACACTTTTAGAGAGTCATCTTCGAAACATAAATAGTGAATAGATGTAATACCCAGTCCCGTTTTATACGACAATGCCAGTATTTAAATAAAACGGTAGTACAATTTACCCATTTTAATCTCTCCTTTGTATTCTAATTATTTTGTTTTCCTGCAAGCCCAACCAAAAACCCAAGGCCCAAGTCCAAAAGCCCACCCCATCTATTTCTCTTTTAACTATGCTTCTTTCCTTATTCCTTTTAAAATTCAAACTCTTTCAAATTCCAATTGAAATTTCCTCCATAATTTTCCTATTAAACAACCAAATTAATGCATCTTTAATCCCAATTAATTTCCCTAATCAATCCATTATTTTTAAAAACCCCATGTTTTCCTTCTCTCTCTCTCTTCTAATAATTTTTCAATTAATTATAATTTTAAAACCCACGTTCTCTCTCTCTCTCCTCTCACACCCACGTTCACTTTCTCTCACTCCCTGTTCACTTCCTCTCTCTCTCCTCTCGATCACCCTCTCTCTCTCTCCTCTCGATCCCACGCCTTCTCTCTCCCCCTCGTGTTCCCGCCTCGACGCCTCGTCTCGAACCTTCGTCTACACGCTCCTGTCGCCACGACCTTCTTTCTCTCCATCCTCCATCACCAGCAACTCAGCCACCACCGGCCGCCTCCCAAAACACCACCAACCTCTGCAAACCCACCGTACGATTCCTGCAACCCTCGCTGCACCCTCGTCACTGGAGCTCCGACTACCTCGACGAAGCACCTTCGCCCTCACACCCGACCACCGTGTCACACCAGCTCCGGCCACCGCGAACACCCAGCCTCCCCTACCTCCTCCGAGCATCACCATAGCCGACCCTCCTCGTCTTCCCAACAACACCACCACTTCCCCATCTCGCCGCCGGCACTCACACCTGCCAACTCGTCATCGTCTCCTCGTCAGCACCCTTCCCATCGTCGTCGACGAACCCTCCAACAACCCACAACCTCCACTGTAGCCGAGCCCCACGAACCCAACTCCATTTCCACGCTCCGACCCCCACCTTGGTGACGACCGTCGTCGACCCACCTTAAACGACCACCGACTCCTCCGAGCTCCTAAGACGACCCAACTCTATCACCCGAGCACCAAGCCCCACCCCGAGCTCCTCAACAACCTGCTCCGTGCTGTTGCCGCCTAGCCTCTACCTCACGCCATCGACGTGCCATCAATCTCCCGTGGACCACTTTGTCGACCCATCTACGAGACCATCGCCGCAGAACCTCCGCCGAGCCCAAGCTCGACCCCTGCACCCCAACCCCCGACGAACCCATCACCGAACCCCCACGCACCACCTCCTCTGTTGAAGTCGCCCCACACCGACGACCTTGCCAACGGCATACCGTGCTCTGCGTCATCGTCACCGTAGAATCACCCGAGCCATCATTGCCGAGCCGTCGAACCCAAGTTCGAGCCGAGGTCGAGTTTGCCGTGTCGGGCCTAGCTGCGCTTGTGTCGTGATAGCGCCGTTGCCGCTGCCATAGCCGTAGTTTACCACTGTGCCGCGTCGCTGCCGTATCTTCATCGATACGTCGTCAGGCAAGTTTTAAATACTTGCGTCATGCTATTATATATTCATTTCGATTGCGATTCAATATTATTATAAATGTTCGATGCAAACCATATTTTGAAAACCCCCTTAAAATGACGGAAATTAAACATAATAGATGGCCCGAGTAATAACGAATACCGTGTTAATATTTTACTTGAAAATACGGATTTTAATAACGTGATATGTCATCCTCATTTAGATCCATCGAATCTGAAAATTTTCCGTACCTGAATTTTGTGAAAATCATAGTTAATTGGTTACATACCGGAATGCTGCGTTCGAGGGCTCATATCGAAGTTTACTCGACGACCTAGAACCCCATATAATCTAAAATCTATTTCTATTTTAAAACAGTGACGGAAACTGGTAGGGAGTGCGGCTCTGGACTGCAGTCCAGAGCAGCACTGATCGCTAACATTTGATTAGAAATGCTTTTATATCTCTGTGTTAAAATGATATTATGCGGAACCCTATACCATAGCGAAGATAAATCTGTTAGCTAACTATTGAAAGTGGTTTCATTCATTTTTATGACCGTTTACTATTTTAATCACATTTTAAACCATCTATACATACGGCAGTCCCAAGCAGGGACAGAACGTATACCCCAATACTATATGATGCATAACTTCCAGTACACTGTGGATATTATCGATCCTTCTGATGCGTTGAAAACCTAAATGATAAAACTAAATATTGTTCAACTATAGCGTCACCTAATTTTGATTCCAACTGGGTGAAAACTGTGTTATGAAATGGACTTTCAGTTCAGGAACTGAATTTCCAGCAGTGAACACTTAAAATGAAACGACTGTAATTTGCGAACCCGAAACCCGATTGACTTGAAACCAATTTCGTTGAACTTACGACTGAGTTTACTTATTACCATTTTTGTATCATTTTACTTAATTCTGAACGTATGATTTAATGCGATTTTTATAAGTTCATAAGGCGCATAATAACTTGCATTGCACATGATTTGTTTAGCGGCATAAATGCACATATTATACCCAACCGTAATACCTCTAGCGATAGTGTACGTCATTATTAAGTTTGAGTGTATAATGCATTGTCGAGCGTAAATGGTATCGGTTTAGGAGTGTCAAGTACGCTAGTGAAAAGTGAATGGTTCGTGATAGTGACAATACAGTGAATAGTGAATAAAACCGTGTTATTGATGCGTACTTGTACACAACTAGCTCATACTCATAGATAGTGAAACCTGGGGGAAAATGGGGAAATCGAAGTGGAAAGAAAATTGTATTTAGCGAGGTCAGTGATTTAGAGGATGATCATTCGAACAATGACTCTTATATATTAGGTCGGACCTAGCGGTCCGGCTAACAGGGTTATGTCCCGGGCATCATGGGCCGTAGTTTCGGGTACGTACGAGACCCTTATTAAACATGATCACACCTTTCCGCATCTCGATTTCAAAAGTGATTAGAGACCTGTTCCCCTCCGAAAGACGGCGACGACGTGAAGACGTCTTGCCTGAAGTTCGGGGCAGATGCTATTTAGTTTTATCCGTCTATCTCTCCGAAGATGCCGAGTTGATTTACGGCACCGTATATCGGAGGTTTAGACGGATGCGACCGATGTAGCAGACTTCGTCAGATTCCCCCTCAGGGTGAGGGGTTTTTGATTGTGGGGACGCTCTTCCCTGCAGGCACAAGCCCCTGCAGTTAATTACGCTACCGCATCGCGGTAACAACTTTCTCCTTCTCCAGAATTTCACTTCGTGTCGTGTGTGTTTGTTTTGTTTGTGGTTGCCCGTGGATTGTATACGGAGACTGAGTAATGCCGTCGCCCGTAGGACGTGGATTAGTCCAAATCCGTATTTACTTAGATTTGGGTTTGGTGTTTTCAGTTTAAGGATGCATTAGTCGCGTTGCGGCTAAGATCAACTTAAACGTTCATTAAGGATACGTTAGTCCTATTTTAGACTAAGATCAACTTAACGTAGTGATTGATTTAATTATCTGGCTGTCGGGACTCGTCACCTCTCTGACGTCGTTGAGGGATTACAACGACAAACGTCTGAGGAGTTCAGAGATGTACCCTTGAACCAAAGTTGATTTTGGGTTTTATTGTTTATTTAAAGATCTAAGGACACATTAACCGTATTTGGGGCTAAGATCAACTTAGACGGGACCGTTTGGATCCGACGAAAGAGCATTCGGGCTCTATTGTGCCAGTTTAGGGACGTGGTGATCCGTCGCCAGTTTAGGGACGTGGTGGTCCATCATTGGTTTAAGGACGTTTCGGTCCGTCGCCAGTTTAAGGACGTAGTGGTCCATCATTAGTTTAGGGACGTCTCGGTCCGATATTAGTTTAGGGACGTCTCGGTCCGATATTAGTTTAGGGACGTCTCGGTCCACCGCCAGTTTAAGGACGTAGTGGTCCATCATTAGTTTAGGGACGTCTCGGTCCAATATTAGTTTAGGGACGTCTCGGTCCATCATTAGTTTAAGGACGTTTCGGTCCACGAGTTTAAGGACCCCGCAGTCCATATTCATGTGTGGTCGTCGGGACCCGTCACCTCTCTGACGTCGTTGAGGAATTACAACGACGGATGTCAAAGGAGTTCGGAGATGTACCCTCGAACCGGATGTAAATTGATTTAGGAGAGCAGCTGTACTCAGTCAATTTAATTTAAGGACTTATGGCCACGATTGGGCTAAGTCCATTTCAACATGGCATTTTTTTATTTAGGCTCTACCCACAGAAGACATAGGATATCAGTTTATTTTAGGCCCTGCCCATTTGCAAAGTATCTACTTCGTTTGGGCTTTGCCCTTTTTTTTAAATGCATAGCATTCTGAATATTTTTGTTTGGACTCTGCCCATTTATAAATGATGCAAAGCATCTGTTCTTGTTTGGGCTCTGCCCCTTAAAATAATGCATTTGCGCTTTGTTGAGCCTGTTAGGCCTTCTCTTAATTGGGCTTGGCCCTTTTTTAATGCATCTGCGTTTGCGCTAAGTAATGAGCGCAAGTCCATATGGTGATGACACGTGTCGTGCTTTGATGAGCGCAAGCGCACCAGCACAGTGCAATGCGCTGTTGCGCTGCTGACACGTGGCGCGCTCTCAGCGAGTTACGCCAATTCCAGAGAGCAAAGCTCTATCTCAAGGGCGCTTAGCACAAGTGGTTTTATGGCCGACACGTGGCGCTCTCTCAAGAGCGCAGCGGCGCAACTTGGAAGTGCAAAGCACTAAGAATCCTTTTAGATTCCAGAAAGGAAGTGCAAAGCACTGTTTAAGTTCTTGATCTAGATCAGATCAAAGAAAAATAAATTTCTTCTTTATTCGAAGAACCAGAGGTTCGCAAAAGTGCAAAGCACTATTCTTTTATTTTTTTACATTGTTTCTAAAGAACCAAAGGTTCACAAGAAGTGCAAAGCACTGTTTTCTTTTTTTTTTTATATAAAGATCATTGATCTTATATATATATATATATATATTTTTTAGACTAATGGTCTTTTAGAAGGAATTTCTTCTAATCCACGAAGGTTCTTTACCTCTTTCTTGAAATCTTCTCGGAGTTCTTTCTGTTTAAGGTTCTTGAATTCTCAAGAAAAAACTCCTTTTGTTGAATTGAGGCCTAAGGTCCTTTTTATAGTACTCATAAATTAGTTAAATTTGTTAAAGAGATCATCCTCTGAGTGATTTGGGGAATTTTCCCTACCGTTGGATCTTTAATCCAAGGGCTTCTGCTTCGCAGAAGAAAATCTTCTTGTTTCAACAAGAACAGAAAAGATTTCTTAAAAATCTTAATTTAATTTGGCGCAGATGCCCCAGCGCGTGACGCGTGTCGCGTAGCGCAGAGCGCAGCGCAACTGCGCTAGCGCATCTGCGCTGACACGTGTCGCGCAGCGCAACTGCGCTAGCGCATCTGCGCTGACACGTGTCGCGCAGCGCAGAGCGCAGCGCAACTGCGCTAGCGCATCTGCGCTGACACGTGTCGCAAAGCGTTGCTTCAGGCAAATAGAGCTCTGCTCTGATTGGGCGCGTCTTCTTGGGCGCAGCGCTGATACATCTGCGCCTGACACGTGGCGCGTTGCGCTCAGCGCAAAGGATCTGAAGCGTTGCTTCATTTATTAAATTTTTGAGAATCAGAAGCGCCGCTTCATCTCCTCTTTTCAAGTCAAACTTGTATTCCCAAAATTCTGATTTCCCGGGCCTTGGCAACGATTTCATTGTGCACAGAATTTTCTGTGCTTGGGTCTATATATATAACTCAAGGCTGAGCCTTTTCTTCTCTCATTTTCAGAGAACTTCTTCGATCATGGCTTGCAACCGCCCTCATGCCCGCCGACAACCATGGGAGGTGCCGATCCGGGACATCGTTCCTCGTTTTGCTGCACGTCTGGTGGACCCTTCTCTCTCGGACGAGCAATGCGACGCTGCAATGCACGAGCTTCTGACTCGTGTGGGGTCTCCTCTCCCTCCAAATTCCATTTGGCTTCGGATGATCCTTGCCTCGGCGCTTGCCGACATTCCCCCTCCTCCAGCAGAGATGTCTTCAGCAATGCTGGATGCCGCCGAAGATAAGATTGAGTGCTTTCTCGAAGCGCACTTGATCACCAAACCTTTGAGGGACTGCTCTTTCCACTTGCTGAGCCAGATACGGGCTCGTCGAGTCGTTATCGCCACTCTCTCCCAGGAATGCGGCGTCGACCGTTGGATGGCCACTCCTCGGGAAGATCGCCGCTTCGACGCGATGGAGAAGGCGGAGAGGGAGCTGAATAATTTTCTTTTCGTTTTTGTGAACCCTTGTCTCTCTGATCCCGTATTCGGTGATCTTTTTTAAATTTAATAATAAATAAATGTTTTGATTAAGTATTCTATTATCTGTTAAGTGTTCCTTTATTTGAACTCTTTGTTGTGCTTGTGCATCGTATTTTAATTTGTTGTTATCAAGTGCATGTAATTTTGCATGGCTAAATTGCCTTTGGCACTTAGCCCCTTTTTCTGCGCTAGCGCACCTGCGCTGACACGTGTCGCGCAGCGCAACTGTGTTGCCACGTGTCGCACAGCGTAGAGCGCAGCGCGGCGCTTCCTTTAACAGAGCTTTGCTCTAATTGGGCGCGCTGCGCTAATGTATCTGCGCTGGACACGTGGCGCAGAGCGCTAGCGCAAAGGATCTGAAGCGTTGCTTCCTTTAAACAGAGCTTTGCTCTGATTGGGTGTGCTGCGCTAATGTATCTGCGCTGGACACGTGGCGCAGAGCGCGCAGCGCAAAGGATCTGAAGCGTTGCTTCAAATATTTAAATTTTGAATTCAAACAGAGATTTGCTCTGATTGGGCGAAACAAATGCCCCCCCGCCGTTGCGCTCACGTGGCGCACACGTGAGTGCAACGGTGGCAACCCCTCCTGACCGTTGGATTGAGGGGGAATTCCAAGAGGTGCAAGCGCCTTATAAATAGGGCCTTTTAACCCTTAGAAAATCTCACCATTTTTCTTGGATTTAGATTTTCAGAGCTCTGCTCTTTGCTTAAGAATTTCAGAGCTTTGCTCTTGTTTTCAGAACTCTAGAGCTTTGCTCTTATTTCCCAAAGTTTAGAAAACTTAAGGTAATAATTAATTTTAAAATTAAGTTAAGTTAATTTAAATTAATTTTAACCAATAGAGCTCTGCTCTCATGGATCTTTTGATCTGAAGAAATTCCCTTTAGGGTTTCATTAACAGAGCTTTGCTCTCACAAATTCATAGATCTACAGAGATCTTATTCATGGGTTCTAACCCATGAACAGAGCTTTGCTCTTTGAATCAAATGTAGATCTTTTAGATCTGAAACAAATGAAGAATTTTTCTATAAGCTTTCATGGATCTTCTTTTTTTTATTTCAGAAATTTTAATTTTAAATTTCTTTTCAAAGACTTTCTTTTTGATGGAATATTATAGAGCTAAGCTCTTTCTTAAGGAATTTTAATTCTTTTGAGACCAGATTTTGACAAGTGTCACTCTGTGACAGAGCTTTGCTCTGAAAGAGGAGATTCTCTCCTTGTCTCTAGGGATTCTTTCCCCCCTTTTTATTATGGGAATGTTCCCCCTAAGGGCCAACTGACAATCTCATCCAATGATGAGTTTGTCTCCTTAATTGACGCATTGTCATTTAGATTTTGTGGGTCCCTCTTTGGTCCCCTACTCACTGCATTGGGGTGCGGTGTAATTAATTAATTTTGATTTTAATTTAATTAATGCATTTTCTTTTTTTTTCTTTTTTTTTTTTTATGTGAAACGTTGGGATTACAACACTGACGGCTACACTGCTCTTTTTGCAGCGATCATGTCTGAAGACACTTCATTCCCGTTTGTCCGCTCGGAGGAAGGATTCCCAGAGGCGCCTTTGGATCGTGAGGTCCTGACCATGATCAAGGCATACGACCCTGAGCATAAGAGTCTCCACCTTTGGGGGTCGTGGTACAATCAGATCATTATGGGCCGACGGAGCTTCACATGCGCGGTGCCGTCGGAACCCATAACGGCGATTCATTATGCTACCCCACCCTCGGTGCAGTATGCCGTGGAGCTGGCAGACTGGACATCAAAAGGTTTTCTACATCCCGCTATAGATGCGATACCGGTTCAGCGTCCTATGGTTTTGGACATCCTAGGACGTCGTATCTGTCAAGGTGAAGCGTGGCCTTGGGGGCAATCGTATAACCTTGGTCTGATTCCCCGCCACCCGATTGGCTATCTGCCATGGGCCCGGTATATCCTGTCGACGAAGAAGTCACAGTTGATAAGACTAGGATTGTACACCGCAGTCTACGTCTCTCTCTTCCAATATCCTACGCTCCCCACCTGGTGGCTCAAGGCCTTCTTGGAGCAATGGAACATTCCCACCCAACACTTTCCTTGCCATGGATCGGGAAGTGTCGATTTCTCTGGAGGAATTTGCGGAGGTATCCGGCTTACCGGTGATGGGGGAACATTATGAGGAGCTGCTCCCAACAGACGTGTACGTTTTCGGAGCTAGGCCAATGGTAAGGGGGGTCACTCCGGATACTGCTGTTCAACACCAGTTCCCAAGCTTAATTAACGTGTTGAACATATATGAGTCTCTCTTCGTTGAACATGGGAGTCGAGGAGTTAACTTTGAGGATTTCATTGCTCGGTTCCTTCATCCCAACGCCCTCTCTGCGGCCACTGCCAAGTCCGCGACCCTTGAGGATCCTTTCGGTTTAGGTTTGGATAACCTGCCGGCGAGCGAAATAGGTCAAAAGGATTTTTTTCTTCCTAACTTTCCAACCGTGTCTCTTGCAGAAGTAGCGGCCCCTGGGATAGATGAGGAGACCTTTTTCTTGGGGTTTCTCGGGTTATGGTTGAGTTGGTTCGCTATCCCAATGCACTCTCATCGAATGCGACCCTCTGTCTTTTATCCAGCACATCGGATGGTCATCGGGGTGAAGGTAGCTGTTGGGATCGCCGGCCTGGCACACTTATACCACGGTCTCAGTCGAGCGGCGGATGCCAGTGAGCCCGGGGTTTTGCATGTGGTCTTCCCGATGCATTACTTCGCGTCGTGGCTCGAGTTACACACAGCGGGTGTCTTCGGGATGCATAAGAGGCCCTCGTTCTTTGACAAGAGCGGTTTTTCTCGCATTATACAACTGATCGGTGCATCAATTGTAAACCCCTCACAACGGAACGCTAGGGGCTTGCTCCTTCGCCCCCATACCGTCGAAGCCGGGATGTCCTTTGTCGATAAGGTGTTGACCGTTGGAAAGGTGTATACCACCGTGACGCGGCCATTACAGGATATCTTTAAGGACGGAGCTTCTGTATTAACGGCCCGGGAGACCCTCCACCTATATTCCATTAGACCGGGCTTTTTAGTTTTTAGGCAGAATGATGTGGCAATTTTTATGAGGTATAACCCACATCGTTTTGCTCAACAACTGGGCTACGATCAAGGGGTCCCCTTGGAAGCCTTTTTGGTGGAACCAGCTGCCACTGAAGAGGGGATGGAGAACGCCTTGCACCATTTCATGCGCGTGAATACGACCTCTCATTTTTTTATTAGTGCGCCGACTTACGCTCCGAGACTCCTCAATGTGTACAAAGACTGGTACAATCATGCGACAGGGGCAGTCATAAAGGAGGAAAGGCGACTGTTGGTCGATCGTAAGGGTGCACCTCAAGGTACCGATCGCAACACTCCCTTGGTTCCTAGGACCCCAGTAATTGCTCCTTTAAAAGATGCCGGGGGCAGACTCTCACGTGCGCAAAGTCCTCCACGTGAACTATCACTTCCTGATATCGCGGATGTACCTCCTGCACCCTGTGCTCAGGTGGAAGCAGTGGTTGTACCCTCGCCGGAGTCTGGCGTGGGTGCGGACATCGGGACTCGTCGTCCCAGAGTAGTTGCTAAACGGAAGTCGATCCCTCGCGGGCCCAGGGTCGGAGGGCAAAAGAAAAAGAAGTCGCTCTTTGCAGCGGACGTTGCATTCGGCCAGGAACCCCACGCTCCCTATTCCGAGGGTCTGTTCGAATATGGGACTAACGCTGGGTTGGTGAGGCCGCCGCCGGACGATACAGACTTGGAGGCTGCTCTCAGAGCTTCGGCATGGCTGGTGAAGCGTGACGCGTGGCTGGCTAAGCTTGCGCAATCAGGTAACTACCAGTCACTTTTTCTTTATTGCAACGTATTTTCTTCATTATTTCATTATTTTTTGACTAACGCTTTTCTTTCTTTTCTTTCAACAGGCATCACCGATGAAGAAGCCATTGCCGCTTCTCTGAAGACCTTTCAGGAGGAGGAACGTGCCAGGGCATCTGTGGGCCTTAGTAAGTTTCGACTCATCGAATTTTTCATTTTCCTTGCGTTATGGTCGATCTAACCTTTCCATTTTAATTGCAGGGACCTCAATGCCGCTCCCTCCTAGCGACATAGATGTTCTACCAGCGGCCGATGTTCCTGTTTCCTCTGGGACACCGCAGGAGGCTCATCTCGGAGAGCCGATGAGAGATGCCTTAAAGGCTCTGGAGGCATCCCTGAATGAAGACGATGATGCCTTGAAGGAAGCATCACGGAGGTCCCTCATGACCGCTCGGGAGGAGAGGAAACGGTTGAGGCGTGAGGCGAAGGCGCGCAGGGCTGTCTTGGCTATGGGAGCGGGCCCTAGCACCGTTCCTCGAGCTGATACTCCCTCTGAAGAGGCCCCTGTCGCCCTGTCCACTGCCCGCAGAGAGGTGGCACGTGCAGCTCGGAGCGCGAATGGTAAATCCGCCTCAGGTAACGTTTCTCTTGGAGTTTTTGTTATAAGTATCTTAATGTCGTTTGTCCTTACATCTCTCATCTTGCAGGACCAAGTCCGATCGAGGGGGAGGCGGAAACCGTCAATCTCGAAGGGACAGAGGGGGCAGTACCTGCCGAACTCGAGCCGACGGTGGGCAACGTCGTTGTGGTTTTGGAGCTTGGGGTAGAGGTTGAGGGGCCTGCAGCCGATAAGGTCACGGATGCCGAACCCGAAGTGGTGGCAGATGACGTGATCATTATAACTGAGCCCAGAGTGGCGGTGAATGAGGCGCTCGAGACCGGTGATACCCCGGCGATGGTGGCCGATACAACCGCCACTATTGAGCCTGAGATGGTAGTGGGCGAGATGGCCACGATTCCTGAAGACGAGCCAACCGCTCCTTCTCTGGAATTTGGCAATACTCCAGTCATAGCTCTTCCCGTCTACGGTCCTCCGCCGTCTCCCGGGCTTGCGAGCACGACGACGGTCCCTATTGAATCGGGCGATGAGGCCACAGGCGGTGGTCTCATGTCGATAGAGGAGGGAGTCATCTCTGTTTCCGCCGGGAGCTCCTCAGGTACACCTCAAGTTGTTGTTTTTTATTTGCTTTACAATCTTTTCTGACAAGTTCATTTTTCGTAATGCAGGTGCAGCTAGTGTTGATGCCCCACTACTTGAGGGAGCTCCTTCCACGACTGCCTTGGCGATGGTTACCCCTCAGCCTTCTCTTACACCGTCAAAGATGTTGGAAGGTATGGGCTTATAACTTATTAATCCTATTTTTGAGATATACAGTTTATGTACTGAAGTCACACTGTTGTATCTTTCAGGAGTGCTTTTTGATCATCTCTATCAAGTGTTGCTCCCACACTTCTCCTTCCCATCTGAATTCGCCTCCCCGTCTGGTGGCGCTGGTGAGTACTTGTTCCCGATTGGTAGCTTTGTCTTTTTAGCGGTAGAATTATTTCCAACTCTCTCTTGTTGTGACTGCAGCGTTGCAAATCGAAGGGGGAGCAGGAAGATCGGCTGTGCCACCAGCCCTTCCGGACTTGCCACCTGTCTCCACTGGTATAGTAAACCATCTTATCAATGACTTCCTTCATATCTATTGAATCATCATCTAATCGCGTTTCGTCTTTTTCCAGCCGTCATTCCAGTCTCGGTGCCTTTCGAGTCTCGCATTACAATACCGGGCGGCCCTTCCCAGCGGCGTCCGTCCTCAAAAGGTGCCGCGAATAGTTTGCGCATGTTGAGCGACTACATTGAGGAACTCGACATCGAGGCTCCTGTATCTGCTGAGGACTTCGCCACGACGGTTAACCCAATGTTGGCGATATTTGCTACTTTCCATGACGAGGGTATTGTTGCCTCCTGGGTTAACTATTGTCGGGAGGTCGAGGCTCGCCTTCATCAGCTGGAGTCAATGCGCCCGTCCCCCGAGACTTTGGCCTTGAGCACTCAACGGGGAGCATGGCTCGAGCAAAGCGCTTCTCGTTTCCGTCATCTGGAACAAGAAGTGGCTTTGAGGCTGAAGGAGTGCCAAGATTCTTCGAGCAGAACTGCTCGCTTGCGTGCCGAAGTTGAGGCGAACGCTGCTGAGGTAAAGACCGTGTTCGAGGGTCTTCTGGAGCGCATGTCGAATGGGCTGAGACTAAAGCGGGCACTTGATGTCGCCGAGCATGACACTCCAGGCCGTGAAGCTGCTTATCAAGCCATTAGGGATCAGCTTACCTCCGTCGCACAGCAACGGGCCCAGGTGGAGGCGGAGCTGGCAATCGCATCCAATCGGGAAAAGGCATGGAAGGAGGTGTACGAACAACTGATAGAGCTATTTAAGACGCTTCCTTCCCAATAGCTGCCTTTGTATCAATGTATTTGTAAAAATTTTCTTTTCTGAGTAACGTGTACCCTTTCTTCGCTCTTTTGTATGATTCACCATGTATTTGATTGAGGTCAATGAATAAAGATACACACTTTCTTTTGCAATATCTTGTATGTTCTTTTGTTTTCTGCCTTTACACCATGATGTTGTCGATGAACTTTATTGGCATACAACTTAATTTCTCCAAGAGGCAGCGATGGCTTAGGCCGCAGGTTCAGATCTGCCGCCTAAGACTTTTCAATTCTATGAGCCGTGAGGGTCTCATAGAGATTTTTCTCCCTACGGATCGAGAGGATCTCATAGGTGGATTTTCTTCTTAGGAATCGTGAGGATTTCTAAGTGTGGTTTTCTCTTATAAGTCGTAAGGATCCTATAAGAGCATTTCTCCCTCTTACGAGTCGAGAGGACTCGTAAGTGATTGTTTCCCTCTTTGTCGAGAATCGACTTCAGAGAGTGAGATCCGTGAATAGTATGCAAGAGACCATTTAGGATTAACTTGCAGGATCCCATTGTTCAGGAAGCAGGTTTTTGAATCCTTACTGCCCAAAATGTGAGTCAAAGAAGATCTCGTCACGGAGTGTTTGTATCCGCGAGTTGAGAAGTTTTGCGAGGGATTATTTGTTTCCCAAGCGCCAAGGATTATTTGTGTCCTTGGGGTTTGAAACGAGTCGATGGTTCCCACGGAGGCGCTGGTGGCTCTGCGAGTCGACGCGGATCAGAAGGCTCTCGTCAAGGAGTGTTTGTATCCGTGAGTTGAGAAGTTTTGCGAGGGATTATTTGTTTCCCGAGCGCCAAGGATTATTTGTGTCCTTGGGGTTTGAAACGAGTCGATGGTTCCCACGGAGGCGCTGGTGGCTCTGCGAGTCGACGCGGATCAGAAGGCTCTCGTCAAGGAGTGTTTGTATCCGTGAGTTGAGAAGTTTTGCGAGGGATTATTTGTTTCCCGAGCGCCAAGGATTATTTGTGTCCTTGGGGTTTGAAACGAGTCGATGGTTCCCACGGAGGCGCTGGTGGCTCTGCGAGTCGACGCGGATCAGAAGGCTCTCGTCAAGGAGTGTTTGTATCCGTGAGTTGAGAAGTTTTGCGAGGGATTATTTGTTTCCCAAGCGCCAGGGATTATTTGTGTCCTTGGGGTTTGAAACGAGTCGATGGTTCCCACGGAGGCGCTGGTGGCTCTGCGAGTCGACGCGGATCAGAAGGCTCTCGTCAAGGAGTGTTTGTATCCGTGAGTTGAGAAGTTTTGCTGAAGTCGTTAGTTTCTTCGGTTGAAATGAACCGTTGGGGTTTGGCTTCGTCGTTTGACGGAATCCGTTGGGGAAGTATAGTTCCTTCTTTGTTTACGCCCTTGGATTGTATACAGGGATCGATGTGATCTTAACTGTAGGGCCAGAATTTTATCATTATCATTATTATTTTTTTTTTGTTGTATTTCCGCGATGCTCTATCATTTCAGCTTTTATATCGCGAAGGTCGCGATTGCCCAAACATTTCGGCTATTTTTCGCGGTGCCCAATCATTTCGGCTATTTATTTTATTTTTACTCGCTGCTTTTTATTGCGAGTTGCCCAATCATTTCGGCTATTTTCCATGCGTACATTTTTTATACTTGCTATTTTTTATTGCAAGTTGCCCTATCATTTCGGCTATTTTGTATGCATGTGCGGTCTATTGGCTTTCTCCGTAGACCTAAGATTGGACAGCGATTTCGGCATCAGCACCGCTGCAACTGGGATACTACCAGGAGCGAATCATCATTTGCCTCTGTCGTTGTCGAACAAAGGAGGCTTAGCGACCAGGGTTAAGATCTTGTCGGCTAAGGCTTTGGACTCCATGAGCCGTAAGGGTCTCGTGAAGGTATTTCTCCCTACAAGTCGTGAGGATCTTGTAGGTGTATTTTCTCCTTAGGAACCACGAGGGTTCCTAAGTGTTTTGTTCTTCTGTAAGTCGTAAGGATCCTACAGGAGGGTTTCCTTCTCATAAATCGAGAGGACTTACAAGGGTTATGCAAACATATTCCCAGTCACGGATGGACCTTGGTTAGGGAAACGTTTATTCGCGCCCGTGGATTGTATACAAGGGTCAATATTGAACCATCTGTAGGGCAACATTGGAAGTTTGTGAGGGTTTGCTTAAGCACAGGTTTAGGTTTCTGTAACTTAAGACTTTCAAATCCTATGAGCCGTGAGGGTCCCATAAGAGAGTTCTCCTTACGAGTCGTGAGGATCTCGCAAGTGTGTTTTCTCCTTAGGCATCGTGGGGATCCCTAAGTGTGTTGCTCCTTTGTGAGTCGTAAGGATCTCACGAAGGTGGTCTCTCCTTACAAGGTCGAGAGGACCCTATAAGCGTCTTTTAACGAGGTTGCGCCTTTTTGGGTTTTCACAAACACTCGCCGGCAGTCCTGCTGTTTTTACTCACGGAGCCCTTTCGGGTTTTCATCCGTGCCCTTTTTGCTTATGGACATACCGTTTTTTTTTGTTTTTTTGTTTTTTTGTTTTTTTTTAACGTCAGCCTGAAGATACTGCGGGTTGGGAGTAGTTTAACGACGTTTCGGTCATTTGCAAGTTTTAGGACATTGTGGTCCGTCACTTGAGAGGACTGGCTACTGCTTATAAAGCTTGAGCTTAGGAAGATAGCGAGCGGACATAGTCGTCGTCATCTATCATTGACCTAAACTAAGACTAGTTAAGCGTAGTATTTCTTTAGGAAGCGACCGTTTATCGGTCTAAAAGGCCTTTCACCGTGCATGTCCATGAGTAGATAGGCCCCACCCTGGTAGACCTTATCAATAATGTACGGTCCTTCATAGTTTGGCTCAAACTTTCCCCGCTTGGCGCGATTGGGGATCATGGGCCTTTTGACCACTAGCACGAGTTCGCCTTGGTGGAATGTCCTCGGGCGGCTCAATCTTTCATATGAGCGCGTCATCTTTGCTTTATAAGCTTCTAGATTTTGCTGTGCTAGAAGCCGGATTTCATCAAGGGCGTCAAGCTCTTCGAACCGAAGGTGAGCGTTTTCTTCGTCCGTCAGCTCGTAATGGACTGCCACTCGTAGAGAGGGTAATTCTATCTCGAGGGGGAGTACTGCTTCCGTCCCAAATACCAACGCGTACGGCGTTGTGTTTGTGGCTGTTTTAAATGTAGTTCGATATGCCCAAAGAGCCTCTTGCAATCTTTCGTGCCAGTCTCTCTTATTTCGTGACACCGTTTTCTTCATGATCTTCGTCAAGGTCTTGTTGAAGGCCTCAGCTAGACCGTTAGCTCGCGGATTATAAACTGAGGAATATCTCCAGTCTATATTATGCTGCTGTGCGAAGCGGCTAATCTTATGACTTCGGTAGGCTGGCCCATTATCAGAGATGATTCTTCTCGGGGTTCCAAACCGATATATGACGTGCGTTCTGAAGAAATGGAGGATGTTTTCCGTTTTCACTTCCCTCAACGGTACCGCTTCTGCCCATTTGGAGAAGTAATCAGTCGTCGCCAAGATGAAACGATGTCCCTTTGACGATGCTGGTTCGATGGGACCGACTATGTCAGTTCCCCACATTTCGAAAGGCCAACTAGCCACTGTTGGATGTAGTGGATTGGGATGCTGATGGATGAAGTCTCCATGAATTTGTCATGAATGACATTGCCTCGCGTATTCTAGGCAATCCTGCATCATCGTGGGCCAGTAGTAGCCCATCCGCTTTATCTTTAACTTCATCTTAAGGCTTGCTTGGTGGGAACCACAGAGTCCGTCGTGAACTTCTTGGATGACCCTTCTCGCTTCGTCAGGTCCTAAGCATCTCAACCACAGAGAATCGAATGACCTTTTGTACAAAGTATCATTGACGAAGGCGAAAGACAGAGCTCGTTTCGTGAGCTGATGTCTTGTGGACGCTTCTTCAGGTATTCGGTGGAACTTGAAGTAATCTATGAAGACTTCTCTCCAGTCCCCGGTATTTTCCCAGTCTTTTATTTGCAGGGTTGTCTCCTCTTTCGCTCCTTTTTCTTCAGACGATTCCGGAGATATTTCAGTTGGGGCGAGCACTCGACGGCTTTGTACCACGATTCTAACGTCGTCGAGGTTCTCGTCAGCCAGTTCTTTAGCAAGTTTGGCTAGTGCATCTGCTTTGCTGTTTTCCGCGCGTGGTATGCTTTCCAACGTGTAGGAAGGAATTTGGGTTAGCAGTTGTTGCACTTTTTCACCGTATTTTACCAATTCCGGTTTACATGTTTGGTAATCGCCGTTCACTTGACTGACGACCAGTTGGGAGTCCCCGTATATGAGGAGGCTCTCAATTCCCATATCAATGGCGATCTCAAGGCCTGCTATCAGAGCTTCATATTCAGCTTCATTATTCGTCCTCGGCTCCGTTAAGGAGAAGGCGAAGCGCATTATTCCTCCTTGGGGAGTCACAAAGATGAGTCCCACCCCCGATTTGATCGTTGGCATACTTTGTTTGTGCTTTTTCATGGAAGATGCTCCATCGAAATAAAGCTCCCACCGGGTATCACCACTGTCGATTGCATCAAACGCATGTCTGTCTGGCAAATCGCAATTTAAAGGAGAATCGGCAGGGATGGGATGCTCAGCAAGGAAGTCGGCGATGGCCTGGCCTTTTACTGCCCTGAGAGGTTGATATGCTATCGAAAATTCCATCAATAGCAGAGCCCATTTAGCGAGTCGTCCCGTCAATATGGCCTTTGACATTAGGTATTTAAGGGGGTCCACTTTTGAAATCAGACGGACCTCGTGTGCTAATGCATAGTGCCTAAGCTTTGTTATTGCGAAGATCAACGCTAGGCAGTGTTTTTCAATGGGAGAGTAATTGCTTTCTGCCCCCAGCAGAACTCGACTTAGGTAGTAGAGTGCTCTTTCTTTCCCTTGATCGTTCTCTTATGCCCATAATGCGCCTAAGGAACCTTCGAGGGCGGTTGTATAAAGAATGAGAGGCTTCCCCTTAACCGGAGCAGCCAGCACTGGTGGGTTCTGCAGGTATTGCTTGATCTCATCCAGTGCGCTTTGGCATTTTTGATCCCAAACGAATGGGGTTCCTTTCTTCATCAGGTGACTATATGGCCGGCATTTTCCTGAGAGGTTGGCTATAAATCGCCGTATGTATGCGAGTTTCCCTTGGAGAGACCGCAGCTGTTTGAGAGTCCTCGGCGGAGGCATTTCCATGATTGCTTTAATCTTTGACGGATCTATTTCAATACCTCGGTGTCGAACAACGAATCCCAGGAATTTGCCCGAGGAAACCCCGAACGCACATTTAAGAGGATTCATCTTCAGGTTGTACTGCCGAAGGCGTTGAAATACAGTCTTCAGATGCTCGAGATGTTCCTCGTATGATTTGCTTTTAACCACGAGATCGTCGATATAGCATTCAACGATTTCGTGTATAAGGTCGTCGAAGATCTTTGTCATGGCCCTCTGATAAGTAGCACCGGCGTTCTTCAAACCGAAGGGCATCACTTTATAACAAAATATACCAAGAGGAGTCCTGAAGGCTGTGTGCTTCTGGTCTTCGGGATGCATTTTTATCTGGTTATACCCCGACGAGCCGTCCATGAAGGAGAAAACCTCATGAGTGGATGTATTGTCTATCATAAGTTCAGTGACTGGCACTGGGAAATCATCTTTTGGGCAGGCTTTATTAAGATCCCGAAAGTCTACGCATATGCGCACTGTCCCATTTTTCTTCATCACTGGGACGATGTTGGCGATCCATTCAGGGTACTGAACTTCCTGAATGAAGCCAGAGTCGATTAACTTTTTGACTTCGGTGTTTATGCTCATCTCAAGCTCGAGTCGCATTCTTCTTGGCGCCTGTTTGACTGGCTTGATGTCCGGGGATATCGCCAATTTGTGTACAGCAATTTCTGGATCTAATCCCGGCATTTCGGAATAGTTCCACGCGAAGCAATCTTTGTGCTGTAGAAGCACATCCTTTAACGCGGCCACCCTTTCTTCAGATAGCAGCTCGCTGATGAATGTCGGTCGCGGGTCATTTGCCGTCCCCAACTCGATTTTCTTGAGGTTATCTGCAGTAGTGTGGATTCCATCCTCCAGTTCTTTCGGAGCTGGGGGGAATTCTGAGATTACCTCATCGCTGTCGTTTTCAAAGCACCAAGGGAGGTTGTTCATATCCTCGGACCCTTCTTTTAATATTGTTATCACATGGCAGGTACGAGTTTCCTGCCAATCCCAATGCGGGGTTGGTTTTATTCTTGTGTTTTTGGGTTCGTGCTTTTGCGGCGGCGCTACCTTCCAACTGTCAGACAATGCGAATTTGCCAAGCTGATATTGGTCCTCAACCCAATTCTTAAAGGTGAAACAATCTTCAAGCGGATGCCCTACTACTCGATGGTAAGAGCAATAATTTGGGTTGGAGACTTCGCCCGCTTGCTCAAGGTGTTTAGACTCTGGCAGAGTAAGCATTTGATGTTTTAGAGCAAGATCAAGTATTTTTCCTGTTTTGTTCCGAGGAAATGAGTATGCTCGACCCATTTTCTTCATAAGGGCTAGGTCAATAACGCTCGACTCTCGGATGCGTGGCTTCTTAGCTCTGTCTTGTGGTTGTCGAGCACCTTTTCGGCCCCTCGACTTGTTTTTGCTTTCGCATCGAACCCTTTTTGTAGCAGGCTGACGTGGGGCAACATCTTCGTTTTTTACTGTCTGTCGAAGGAGACGCTGTGTCTTGGCTTTCTCATAGATTGCCATTTCACGATCGTGATCATCTCGGGCTTTTTGACTCGCATCCTTTATAAGTTTGCTCGTTTGGTCTTCAGACGATGGACTGGGAGGTCTTGCATCAGGAACTCTTGCTGATTCAGGATTAGCGTCTTCCCATTGAGCGTCCGCTTCTTCATCAAAGTTATACATGGCATAACAGCTATTTATTAGCTCCCGTTTCTTTGAGCGAACATACCCGAGCCCTTTCGTTTCCGTTCTCCCGTTAGGCAGTTTGCATTGAGTTCCAGGAACGTTCCAGACCTTGTCATAGAATTTGGCTTTTCTGACGGTCTGTGTGAAGGACATCCCTTGGCGTTTCAGCAGTTTCTTCAAACCTTCGGTATAATATCTGGGAAGACGGATAGGCTGAAGCCTGTCGAGCATGGGATCCGCGCCATGCCAAATTTCTTTTTCTACCTTGTTTTCTTCAGAACGGTAGAATAGAATTGCCTTCTCGCTTTTTCTTCCGGGAGGGATATAGAATGTCTGCAATTCTTCTACGCTGTTGGTGTCGAGTGCATCCAGTTCTTTGTAATGTTCAAGCGGCACCATGGTTACCTGCAGACTTCGCTCTTCATCAGTGGAAATCTGTATTGAGGGCCGAGCGGGGAATACAGCATGAACTTCATCCTCTGAATCACTACCGAAGATCAATGAAGGAACAGATGGTCCTGGCCTGGTGGACTGGGATGGACCTGAATAAATTATATCCTCTTCCTCCTCGGTGTCACTGCCGAAGATAGGGATGGTTGCGTTAGTTTTGTTCTCCGGTTTGTGACACCTTTCCGTGTCTTCGAAACTCGGTAAGAAGTATTTGGCATCTTCATACTTGCGAACTTCGTTCACGGAAAACGGATTCAACTCTCCTGCTACTGTGTACTCGAGGCCGTCCCTAGAATACTTCATGCACTGATGCTGTGTAGAAGGGATGATATTGTATTCGTGTAGCCAAGGTCGGCCGAGCAGAGCATTGTAGCACGTCTTGGCGTCTATAACGTGGAATTTGATGTCTGTGACGAGCACCCCGAAGCGTAGCGTCAATATCACAGATCCAAGAGTCTTTGAGGATTGAGAGTCGAAACCGGAAATGGTGATTTTGTCTCGGACGAGGTGTTGGACACTCATGCAAATCTCTTTTAACACTCGCACATTGAGTAAATTGACAGACGATCCGTTATCGACTAAGATTTTTCCTATCTTTATGTCATGGCAGTATCCTGAGACATAAAGTGGGCGATTGTGTTCACACGTTCCGAGGAGAAGGTCTTCATCACCAAAAGCAACGTCGGCTGTGTGCACCTCTTCCAATTCATCCTTCATCTTTTGTTCGGCTAGGAAGGCTTGGAACTGGTCCGGATCTTGTAGGGCCTTAATCAAAGAATCCCTCGCCTCTTTTGATAGCAATAGGGTATCGAGAATGCTGAGTTGTGAGGGTAGCTTTCTCAGATGCGCCAAGACATTGTAATCTACTTTATTCCTTTTTGGGGGATTCTTGGCGGTTAACTCTTCCGCAACTTGGTCATCCAAAGTGATGTCTTTAGAGACCTTCTCTTTCCCTTTGTTTTTCTTATTCAAGGGTCCGAGGTTCTTTTCGGGTAATGTTCGATTGCGCAGCTGTATATTCTCGCAGGCCTTCGGTTCTTTTTCTTTTCCCGAAGTGGATTCTCCGAAGAGGGGGCCAAGCTCTAGCTCTTCATCGGAGTCGCTCCCAAATGTAGGCACTTGTGACCCGGTAGTGTTAACCATATGACAATTGCCGGCAGTTCTTTCAAGTTCTTTAGTCGTATTTCTTTGCTCTCGGCGAATTCTACGTTTTTCTCGTTTAAATCGTTGTCGATTAGCGACGTATCCTTGCCACCATCCATTGAAAGCTCTGCAATCTTGGGTGGAATGCGAGACCTTCTGATGGTATAAGCAATAAGAGGGGTGCATTTCTACCGCGCCAGTAACTTTTTCCTCAGAGGGTGGTAGCTTCATGCCCATCGATGTGGCCTTAGCAAATTTCTTTTTTATCTTGAATTGGCTTTTGTCAGTGGTGGAGGCATTTTGCTCCAACGGGATCATTTCAGCTCCTTCCTCAAGTCGCTGACGCTTAGCCCTTTCGAATATAGCCGTCTCGCGTTCTCGATCAGCTTTGCTTTTCAACCGAGCTTCATTAAGAAACGCGCTAATCATTTCAACCGGTAACCCTAGGGTTCCTGATTCGGCATTTGCCCCCAGCGTTTCAGTGCCAGAAGTTCCTTCATCGTTCGTGGTCGAATGAGAGATCATATGACAGCTTGCCACATATTCGTCAGATTCATCCGATGAACTTTCTCCTTCATCTTCTTTTTGGAAGACGTGATCAAGGAAATCTTGGAGCGTAATGGGAGTTCGCGCCTTTTGGTTATATTCATCCAGCGCGTCGATTTGCTTTTGTAAGTCCGTGCGCTTGTCGCCAGGCTTCACGGGCTTCTTAGATTTCTTCTTCTTCTTTTTCGAAGATTTTGACGGCTGGCTATGAACGCTTGAACTGCCACCATCGGTCTTCGGAATCGGTCGTGGCTTCAACATCCCTTCAATAACCTGCGGTTCCAAGGGGTTCTTCCACTTGACCGCTGGACAGGTCTGAAGATCATTTAGCATTCTCCTCGTTTTGGCTGATAATACAACCTCCCAGGGAGTTTCTTCAATAACGGAGCATGTTGCCCCCGGCGTATTCGTCCCCTTATAGGTGTGGGGCTGCGGAGGGTTCACCTTCCATTTGTCAGACAGCGCAAATTTGCCCTGACGGTATTGATTCTCAAGCCAATTTTTGAAAACGTAACAGTCTTCGATTGGATGTCCCAATACTCTATGATAAGGGCAGTAATTAGGATCGTTGACGTCACTTGGTTGCGACGGACGTTTTGGATTTGGCAGATTTATGAGCCTGTTGCGCAATGCCAGCTCGAATAACCTCCTTGTTTTATCACGGGGGAAGGAGTAAGCACGTCCCATCCTGTCCTCAAGGGGTACGTATGGGCGCGTATTATTTGGACGAGCAACCGGCTTCGAATCGTTCGGTTGTTGTTGGGCATTAGCGACGACGATCGCTTTTCCCTTTCCTTTGTCGTTTCGGGAATCCGGCTTCGGGAGAGGGGGTTTATGGCCCATCTGGTCCATCTGCGCCAATTTGTCGATCAAAGCCTGGAAGGAAGTCGGCTTGAAGAACATCATAAATTGTGAAATAGTTGCTTGTGGATCAAGGGTTCCAACAAACATTCCCACCGCAGGGGCTTCTTCTATGCGCTGTTCACATTTAGACCATAGATTACGCCACCGTATAGCGTACTGAACCCACGTCTCGCCGGGTTTTACCCTGGCGTTAATCAATGCCGTCATTGGGGTACGCTCGCTGGCACTTGCAAAACGTTGGGTGAAGAGCAGCTCCATCTCCGCAAAGGTTTTAATAGAGTCGTTGGGGAGCTCGGAATACCACTCGAAAGCCGTATCTGATAAGCTTCCAACAAATTGGCGCAGCAAGAGCTTGTCGTCGCCTCCAGTGTTACCACAAAGCGCCCTGAATTGGGCAACATGTTGATGGGGATTGCCGGTCCCCTTGTAGACATGAAACTTAGGAATTGTGTAACCTGGCGGGTACTTGATTTGGTCATACCAGCCCGGATATGGCCGCCGTTTTCACGATCTGACCGGCTGCTTCAGTCGCCTGATGCACCCGTATTTGTTGGGCAATATATTCATCCAAATCAGCTTTTGATATGGTATCCTCTTTAGCTGCGGATAGAGCCGGTGGAGGATTCGATGTCTCTCCCCTATCATCTTCAAGAATGATCGGGGGATCTCCAGCAGGTGGATCTGGTTGAATCATCATACCCACCATGTCCTGGAACAGGAGGGCCATTTTCTTTATGTTGGCTGCCTGTTCCGCAGCCTCTTTATCTTTCTTCTCTAGCACGCGCCGGAGGAATTGGGCGTCCGTCTCTTGTTCGTGACGTTCCTCTGAGGATGTTTCTAGGGTTTCTTTCGGCTCAGTGAGTGCAGCCATTGTGGTCATCATCTCCTGGAGCTTTTGTTGCTGCTCCTGAGCCTTGGTCACTGATCGGGTGAGCGGTCGGTGACCCGTAGATATACGGCTTTCTTCTTTTCCAGAAGCCATATAAACTGTATGAACAATTATGCCCCCTGACTTGGGGCATTTAGGTTCGCCGCTTTCAAACTTTGCCGGTGTCATGGGAGCTTTTTCTGGCCTCTTCCTTTTATGGACCTTTGAGGTTGAAGGAGCCGTTGAAGCGGGCATCCTAGCAACCGTTGCCCCCTGCTGTTTAATGGGGCAGTTTTTGTTATTTTCTACCTTCGCCCTTTTCTGGTGACGCAAGTGGTCTGGATCGATCACAGAGTCTTGAACCCTACGCCATACTTTATAGACTTTTGAGGATAGCCGTTGAGGGGGCTGTTCCTGCTTCGTCTCCGAAGCTTTTTCCATGGGCGGAGGAGACCTTTTCAATGTAGCAACCGGAGAGTTCTTTCTTACCTTCCTCAGCAATTCGAAGCTGTTCCCAGTTGGAACAGCAGCATTGACCTCCACCGCTGGAGCAGGTGGGGTTAGCCCTGAGGGGGAGTTGCCCCCTGCTTTCCTTACTCGCTGCCAATGGCGGCGGCGCGCACGACGAGCCTTTGGGACTGGCTCGGAACTCGGGATAGTTTCTTGTTGCCCCCCCTTTGGATGTGGGGTAACTGCTGATGTCAGCCTATCAAAGACTGATGCTTTTTGGCCAGCTGGAGGAGGAGTAGGAGCCGTCAATCTTGTAAAGACCGACTTTCTGATAGGAGAAGCCGCTTCAACGACTTCCGAAGCAGTGGCCGTTGCCCTCTTTGGGACAACCACTTTATGATCCTGACCTAGCCTGGTGAAAACAGAGGCTGTCAGCTTAGTAGCGGGCGACCCGTTGACAGGGGTCGTGGTAGCAGTGAGCCGGTCAAATACCGACTTCTTGTTCGCTTCTGGTGCGGATATCGGCATAGAGAAGCTTGCAGGGGGGACCATGGTCCCGAAAAATAGGCCGGTGGTTGCCTGGGTCACCTGCTCTACCGGCAGAGTAAGGAAAGAGGCCGCTTGGGGCCCATATGTTACACCTCTCGGTGAGGTGGAGCGTCCGTTGCAGTGGTGCTTCGCGCATTTGGTGCAGTGAGAATCCATGGATGCTTGAGTTCTGCGCCAGACAAAAGACCAAATCTTAGCAATTTGAAATCCGAAGGCAACCATTTACAAACCGCGATGGGTTCGCGAAGACGACACACGAAGTGTGGAGTGGAAAGAGGAAAAGGTCCCACCGGGCGTGCCAGAATCTGTTCCCCTCCGAAAGACGGCGACGACGTGAAGACGTCTTGCCTGAAGTTCGGGGCAGATGCTATTTAGTTTTATCCGTCTATCTCTCCGAAGATGCCGAGTTGATTTACGGCACCGTATATCGGAGGTTTAGACGGATGCGACCGATGTAGCAGACTTCGTCAGATTCCCCCTCAGGGTGAGGGGTTTTTGATTGTGGGGACGCTCTTCCCTGCAGGCGCAAGCCCCTGCAGTTAATTACGCTACCGCATCGCGGTAACAACTTTCTCCTTCTCCAGAATTTCACTTCGTGTCGTGTGTGTTTGTTTTGTTTGTGGTTGCCCGTGGATTGTATACGGAGACTGAGTAATGCCGTCGCCCGTAGGACGTGGATTAGTCCAAATCCGTATTTACTTAGATTTGGGTTTGGTGTTTTCAGTTTAAGGATGCATTAGTCGCGTTGCGGCTAAGATCAACTTAAACGTTCATTAAGGATACGTTAGTCCTATTTTAGACTAAGATCAACTTAACGTAGTGATTGATTTAATTATCTGGCTGTCGGGACTCGTCACCTCTCTGACGTCGTTGAGGGATTACAACGACAAACGTCTGAGGAGTTCAGAGATGTACCCTTGAACCAAAGTTGATTTTGGGTTTTATTGTTTATTTAAAGATCTAAGGACACATTAACCGTATTTGGGGCTAAGATCAACTTAGACGGGACCGTTTGGATCCGACGAAAGAGCATTCGGGCTCTATTGTGCCAGTTTAGGGACGTGGTGATCCGTCGCCAGTTTAGGGACGTGGTGGTCCATCATTGGTTTAAGGACGTTTCGGTCCGTCGCCAGTTTAAGGACGTAGTGGTCCATCATTAGTTTAGGGACGTCTCGGTCCGATATTAGTTTAGGGACGTCTCGGTCCGATATTAGTTTAGGGACGTCTCGGTCCGATATTAGTTTAAGGACGTCTCGGTCCGATATTAGTTTAAGGACGTCTCGGTCCGATATTAGTTTAGGGACGTCTCGGTCCACCGCCAGTTTAAGGACGTAGTGGTCCATCATTAGTTTAGGGACGTCTCGGTCCAATATTAGTTTAGGGACGTCTCGGTCCATCATTAGTTTAAGGACGTTTCGGTCCACGAGTTTAAGGACCCCGCAGTCCATATTCATGTGTGGTCGTCGGGACCCGTCACCTCTCTGACGTCGTTGAGGAATTACAACGACGGATGTCAAAGGAGTTCGGAGACGTACCCTCGAACCGGATGTAAATTGATTTAGGAGAGCAGCTGTACTCAGTCAATTTAATTTAAGGACTTATGGCCACGATTGGGCTAAGTCCATTTCAACATGGCATTTTTTTATTTAGGCTCTACCCACAGAAGACATAGGATATCAGTTTATTTTAGGCCCTGCCCATTTGCAAAGTATCTACTTCGTTTGGGCTTTGCCCCTTTTTTTTAAATGCATAGCATTCTGAATATTTTTGTTTGGGCTCTGCCCATTTATAAATGATGCAAAGCATCTGTTCTTGTTTGGGCTCTGCCCCTTAAAATAATGCATTTGCGCTTTGTTGAGCCTGTTAGGCCTTCTCTTAATTGGGCTTGGCCCTTTTTTAATGCATCTGCGTTTGCGCTAAGTAATGAGCGCAAGTCCATATGGTGATGACACGTGTCGTGCTTTGATGAGCGCAAGCGCACCAGCACAGTGTAATGCGCTGTTGCGCTGCTGACACGTGGCGTGCTCTCAGCGAGTTACGCCAATTCCAGAGAGCAAAGCTCTATCTCAAGGGCGCTTAGCACAAGTGGTTTTATGGCCGACACGTGGCGCTCTCTCAAGAGCGCAGCGGCGCAACTTGGAAGAGCAAAGCACTAAGAATCCTTTTAGATTCCAGAAAGGAAGTGCAAAGCACTGTTTAAGTTCTTGATCTAGATCAGATCAAAGAAAAATAAATTTCTTCTTTATTCGAAGAACCAGAGGTTCGCAAAAGTGCAAAGCACTATTCTTTTATTTTTTTACATTGTTTCTAAAAAACCAAAGGTTCACAAGAAGTGCAAAGCACTGTTTTCTTTTTTTTTTATATAAAGATCATTGATCTTATATATATATATATATTTTTTTAGACTAATGGTCTTTTAGAAGGAATTTCTTCTAATCCACGAAGGTTCTTTACCTCTTTCTTGAAATCTTCTCGGAGTTCTTTCTGTTTAAGGTTCTTGAATTCTCAAGAAAAAACTCCTTTTGTTGAATTGAGGCCTAAGGTCCTTTTTATAGTGCTCACAAATTAGTTAAATTTGTTAAAGAGATCATCCTCTGAGTGATTTGGGGAATTTTCCCTACCGTTGGATCTTTAATCCAAGGGCTTCTGCTTCGCAGAAGAAAATCTTCTTGTTTCAACAAGAACAGAAAAGATTTCTTAAAAATCTTAATTTAATTTGGCGCAGATGCCCCAGCGCGTGACGCGTGTCGCGCAGCGCAAAGCGCAGCGCAACTGCGCTAGCGCATTTGCGCTGACACGTGTCGCGCAGCGCAGAGCGTAGCGCAACAGCGCTAGCGCATCTGCGCTGACACGTGTCGTGCAGCGCAGAGCGCAGCGCAACTGAAGCGTTGCTTCAGGCAAATAGAGCTCTGCTCTGATTGGGCGCGTCTTCTTGGGCGCAGCGCTGATACATCTGCGCCTGACACGTGGCGCGTTGCGCTCAGCACAAAGGATCTGAAGCGTTGCTTCATTTATTAAATTTTTGAGAATCAGAAGCGCCGTTTCATCTCCTCTTTTCAAGTCAAACTTGTATTCCCAAAATTCTGATTTCCCGGGCCTTGGCAACGATTTCATTGTGCACAGAATTTTCTGTGCTTGGGTCTATATATATAACTCAAGGCTGAGCCTTTTCTTCTCTCATTTTCAGAGAACTTCTTCGATCATGGCTTGCAACCGTCCTCATGCCCGCCGACAACCATGGGAGGTGCCGATCCGGGACATCGTTCCTCGTTTTGCTGCACGTCTGGTGGACCCTTCTCTCTCGGACGAGCAATGCGACGCTGCAATGCACGAGCTTCTGACTCGTGTGGGGTCTCCTCTCCCTCCAAATTCCATTTGGCTTCGGATGATCCTTGCCTCGGCGCTTGCCGACATTCCCCCTCCTCCAGCAGAGATGTCTTCAGCAATGCTGGATGCCGCCGAAGATAAGATTGAGTGCTTTCCCGAAGCGCACTTGATCACCAAACCTTTGAGGGACTGCTCTTTCCACTTGCTGAGCCAGATACGGGCTCGTCGAGTCGTTATCGCCACTCTCTCCCAGGAATGCGGCGTCGACCGTTGGATGGCCACTCCTCGGGAAGATCGCCGCTTCGACGCGATGGAGAAGGCGGAGAGGGAGCTGAATAATTTTCTTTTCGTTTTTGTGAACCCTTGTCTCTCTGATCCCGTATTCGGTGATCTTTTTTAAATTTAATAATAAATAAATGTTTTGATTAAGTATTCTATTATCTGTTAAGTGTTCCTTTATTTGAACTCTTTGTTGTGCTTGTGCATCGTATTTTAATTTGTTGTTATCAAGTGCATGTAATTTTGCATGGCTAAATTGCCTTTGGCACTTAGCCCCTTTTTCTGCGCTAGCGCACCTGCGCTGACACGTGTCGCGCAGCGCAACTGTGTTGCCACATGTCGCACAGCGTAGAGCGCAGCGCGGCGCTTCCTTTAACAGAGCTTTGCTCTAATTGGGCGCGCTGCGCTAATGTATCTGCGCTGGACACGTGGCGCAGAGCGCTAGCGCAAAGGATCTGAAGCGTTGCTTCCTTTAAACAGAGCTTTGCTCTGATTGGGTGTGCTGCGCTAATGTATCTGCGCTGGACACGTGGCGCAGAGCGCGCAGCGCAAAGGATCTGAAGCGTTGCTTCAAATATTTAAATTTTGAATTCAAACAGAGCTTTGCTCTGATTGGGCGAAACAAGACCGATAGGGACACAGATCATACATTGCATCAGTTATTGACATATTGATTGCCTGCATTTATCATCTCCACCGTTATTACTTTATTTCCCTGTCTCTTTGTTATTATTATAATATGGCTTTTGGGTCGCTCTGACGACCTGAGTATGCATGCTCAGTGATAGAGGTGGATTCGCCTGATCTCGAGAAGACCGTGAAGATCCAGACTAGTGAACCAGTTACATTCCTCCATTGATATCACTGGTCAGTTTCTCTCTTGTTTACTTCCATTGAGCTCAGATTTCTTTATATCCGATAGTTTTAGTGACTGCATTCTCTTTACCCGTATTGTATTTTACTGATTACCATATAACGCTAGAACCCGAAATATGACTACGGCAGGATTTTCCTTGATCGTAGGAGCATGGCTGGCCTTGTCACCCTTGTATTCCGTATTTTGGGAAGCGGAGCGTGACAATAGACGTACCCTTAAGATATCTTAGAATCCACTTCTCCGCATTCTAATACTCCTTTCCCGGATTTTACATATACCGGCTAACAACTCTCACTGCATGTGCAATATCAGGTCTCATACTTGTCGGGGTCAAAATTTACACCCCACGGCTGAAGTCAATAAGTCAAAGTCAATGCCCGAAAAATGAGCCTGGGCCCTGAATCCAAGTCTGGGTTAAGTGGGCTCATGTCCAAGTCAAGCCCGAGCATGAAGAGGCTGACCCCCCATGCCAAAGGAATAATTATCAAGCAATAAATATGTTTGATATAATTTTCATGAATAAATGTAAAATAAATGAGTAAAAATCCAAATTTTTGTAAAGCCCATGGCTCATGTACAAAACAAATAAGCACATGGACATGAGACGGGCAAAATACCATTTTGTAAAGTCCAAGGGGTTATGTGTAAACTTGTAAGCCTATATAAGGCAACATTATGATGAAATGAAATATAATTCATTCCCTTCAAAAAACATTAGAGTTTATGCCTCCATCTTCTCTCTTTCTTTCTTTCAAGTTCTTCCTCTTCATTTTCAATTAAATCAAGAGCTTGGTTTTCTTTTTCTCAAAACTAAATAAAGTTTCACCATAAACCCATCGATAGAGAGTTTAACTCTCATATCAAATCCAAAAATGGAAGATCTTTGCTATCTTCTTCTTCCTTCTCAGGATCCAATTTAAGAGAGAGAGAGAAAAAGGAAAATCCACCTCCCAAGGCTCTATCAAGAGAAGAAAAGGGATATTTTTTCATCATCCAAGATCCAAATCTTGGAGTTTCAAGAAAACACATTTGGGTTTCTTCTTAAAAGAGAAAGGAGGAAATGTTTTAGAGTTTATGTCACGTCTCGCTTCCCAAAATACGGAATACGAGGGTGACTAGGCCAGCCATGCTTCTACGATCGAGGAAAAATCTTGCCGTAGTCACACTTCGGCTTCTAGTATTATTTTGTAATCAGTAAAACACAACACGGATGAAGAGAATGCAATCATTAGAACTATCAGATGTATAGGAAACTGAGCGCAATGGAAGTAAACAAAAGGGCAACTAACCAGGGATATCAAGGGGAAAATACAATTGGTTCATTGGTCTACAATCATTGTATGCAGGTAAGAAATAAAAGTAATAACAGTGGAGACAGTGTATGCAGGTAATCAATATGTCTACAATCATTGCAATATATGACCTGTATTCCTACTGGTCTCTAAGTCAATTTTGAAATCAAGTTTGTGGAAAGGAGTGATCATGTTTAACGAGGGTCATATATTACATGACACCACCATCACTACACCTATAACCACCGCAGCACCACACCCATAACCACCGCAGCACCCCGACGACCCAAAGCCAACTCAAGAAACCCATAGCCACCTCATCGTCGACGGCAGCCTATCGTCGCCGTTGTCTTCTCCTCTGTCCTATGTCCTTTTAACGCAACACCAGAGCCCGACACAACAGCCCCATTTCTCTTCTTTCCTCCTTTCTTTCTTTCTTTTCTTGCTTTCTTGGTTTTCCGGCCGTCTCGCCGGAGTCACACACGTCGCCAACGATCTGGACGACCCAATTACCGTCGTCGTCCAGCCTAGTCATCACGTCATGTCACTGATCAGCTAGGTCCAGTCCTGCACGCGTAGCAGCATCGCGACGTTTATCCGACATCGGACATAGCATCCGTATCCCGTCGTGAGATCCGATCATACAAGTTTAACTTACAACATGCTATGTTACCATATCGATATCTATATGAATAAAAATAGCACATGTGTTTTATTATTCAGCAACTATTACCGATTTACTGTTTTACGATATCCGTTCGTATCCGTATTGATAATTGTTTATCTAGTTGTATGCCGGAACATCATGATATCATTATACTACTATATCAGTACAACATGCTGTCTAGTTTGCATCATACATAGTAATGAATGTATAATGGTTATTACAGATATATACATATACATCCTGGCATCAGTATTGTTTACCGTGTTCCAATATTGATTACAGTTTCACATTTGGGTATTTATTTGGTTAATATACATCACATGACATGTTCACGACACATCACCGGACTTGTTACTTGGATCTAGTTATTAATGCCAACAATATTGACGTGTTGTCCTGACGGATGTGACTTGTTGTCTGCATAGACAAGAACTGTACATACTTGATCCTGCGTTGGCATTAGATCTTTATTGGCAATACCTGACTTGAAGAAAAATCTGGGGGAAAAGGGGAAATCAAGAGTGTAACCGAAACGTAACTCAAGAGGAATAATTACTTGTTTGTCGTTTTTCCGGGCGTTACGGAATAATTACTTGTTTGCCGTGTTTCCGGGCGTTACAGAATAAATACTGTTACCATGGTCCCGTGGGGAATGAACGGGATATATACTGTTGGTTTACCATGAGAATTACATTAATTGATTTCAAAGACTTTTAGAATAGATAACCTAGAAGCATCGTTTTAGGTTACACATCACACATCATACGCATACCTCACTGTTTCATATCTGTGTTATTTATTTATATTCATGGTTACTTATATCGTTATATCCTGGATTATCACTGTTATTTGATATCTATGCCGTACCGACGTCTGGGTTTTGCATGGTCCAATTCCTCTACCTTTATCGCGGGCTGATCAAGAGTACTTTAGCAATCAAGCCGAGCAATGATGAATTGAACGTGTTTTTAGAGATGTTTAGTTTAGTTTATTTCCACAGTTTTATTTCTTTGATGTGAGCCCATATTGGGACATGTTTCAGATGTTTTTTATTGGAGCTTGATTTGTTTCCACTACATTTATTTTCTTGATTCTATTTACTATGGCAAATGGACATGTAATAGATAGATTATATATTTCTGTTCTTGATATCCGATAGACAGCCGTAATGTGACTATGGAGGGATGATTCCTAACCACATGTAGCATGGTTGTCCCTGTTACGTGCCGTAGGTTGCGTATTTTGGGAACCGGGGCATGAAAAAGTTATCCCACTTTGTGCTCTCGTTCGCCGACAGACAGACTTTGTTCCTTATGTTCATGTGTGGACACCACATTAGCTTTCTTTCCATCCGCCTTCTCATTCGAGTTTTTCTTTAGTGCTTTACAATCACTTTTCCTGTGACCCTTCTTCCCACAATTCCAACACGCGCCTTAGATTTTTCCTTGTGATTTTCCTCGGTTTTTAGACTTTCCTTTCTTCCCTTCCTATCGTTCTACCGCGATTCTCCACCGAAAGCGCGGAAGTTCCCGAACTCCCACTCCTGGGCTTTCTCCGTATCTTATCGTTTAATATGCATCTCACTGCGTCATTAAACGTGAGAGTCCCTGAGATCGAGTTGCTAACCGCCATCACTAGGTTCTTCCAACTCCCCGGTAATGAACAGAGGAATAGAAGTGCTCGAATCTCGTCTTCAAAGACGATTGCAATCGATTCGAGTTGGCTCGTCACGCTGTTGAACTCATTCAGGTGCTCCGTCACCGAGACGTTTTTAGGCATCTTCATGTTGAAAAGCTTCTTCATTAGGAAGATTTTGTTTGATGTAGAATATTTCTCATACAACTTCGCTAACATCCTCATTAGCGTCTTAGTTGTTTTCTCCTTCGAGATATTAAAAACCACCAGGGCTTTCTTATCCAAAAGCGGAGTCAACGATAACTGAATTGTCGCCAGGGCTTTCTTATCCAAAAGGTTCCACGTCTCATCGGTCATGTTCTCGGGCTTTTCTTCATGTAACGGAAGAAATATATTCTTTTGATATAAGTAGTCCTCCATCTGCATGCGCCACCAACCAAAATTCTGACCATTGAACTTTTCAATCCTTACTTTATCCTTCGCTGTATTTTGTCTCTATCGCAGCAAACTTGACTTCTCCCTTGAAATGAACCAACGTCTTCAAAACGACGATTTAAGAAAGTGGGAAAGGGAACGTAATTGTCGTTATCCAACGTTGACCTAGATCGTAGATTTGAAGAACCCTATGATCCTTAACGAAGCTCTGATACCAGTTGTTGGTATCAGATAAACGCAAGCTGGTTCCGATACCAGTTGTTAGGGATCGACGGGAAGAGATCAAAACGCGGAACAATGCTCGCGACATCACCCAAATCACACAAACACAATTATGCATTTAAACGACGAAAAAACAATATAAATATGCGAGAATAAAATAGAAAATCAAACACATAGAGGACGAGAAATTTGTTAGCGGGGTTCACCTACCGTATGGCTAATCTCCGGCAGAGCGGAATCTGCAAAGTCTCCACTATAATCTTCGAATCAATTACACGAGCAAAACCCAAGGAATTTTCTCTCAAAATTCTTTAGCCCTAGCCGTCACCCTCTCATATAATGATCTCTCACAAATTGGCTATTATTGGCTGCTTAATATTACATATGAGGGGTTCCTTTATATAGACAAACCCTAATCACAACAATACTAGGAAATAAACAAACTTTTTAAAGTAAGTTATCTTCAGAATTCGCCGCCGCTAGACGTCTGCGGTTCACTTTGACAGATGTCTGCCTCCGTCTTGGATTGAGTTTCGTGGTTCCTACAGACATCTGCTCTGATGAACTGCAGACGTCTGCCTCTGCTTTGGTGTTTCTCGTGTAGATACCAGACGTCTGAACTTGATTTGGCCAGACTTCTGAAGTGAAGATAGTTACACATTTAGACGTCTGCCGTTGTGTCCGCTTCAGACGTTTGAAGGATATTCCGACGTATTTCCATGCTGTTTCCGTGTAAACAAACGGTTCCTGAGAGCATGATGCCTTCTGAGTTTATGTGAACCTTCTATATCTGTTAGCAGCCTCAAAGATGTTTTGTCCCCATCTTGAATTGGTACATTAAAGCAAGCATATTGTATATTCATCCTCTGGCAACTTGGTTTAGACTCAAACTGTGCTTCAATTATCCATCGCATGCAGCATGATTTTGATTGGATTTGACTTGGGATACTGTGTTTATATAGTAATGTTTCCCCAACTCCCAACACCCAACTACCAACCATCCACTCACGCTTGATGAAGTATTTCCATTAATAAGTACTTACTAGTGTTCTGCACACGCGAGGATGCAGCAAGTGTAATTAAAAAAGGTAAATTGTCAAAAAAATAAAAAACCAATCATTTTTTTTCTCCCGTCAAAAACCCTCTGGTCTCGAATCAGTGATAAAAAATCCTCTGAAATTTTTTCCTACAGCATCACATGCAACCGTTTAGATATCGCTAAATACTACTTAAATATCGCGTGAAACTAGATACATAATGCAACTACTAGATATCATAGGTAAGGGATTTTTTAACAGCTAAAAACTTTTCTAAAAGGGTTTGACTAACATTTCAAGGTCGGAGGGTTTTTGACAATAGAAAAAAAATGTTTAGAGTGTTTTGATAATTTACCCTTAAGAAAGATTTGTATGGAGTCACTTTTTGGAAGAGATTTGTGGTTTTAGTTATTGAAAGAGATGTATGAGACTAATTACGGTTACAAATTTGAGATTTGATTTTTTTTTCCTGATGAATTTCTCTTGTATATAGATAGCCAAACCTTCAAATCAACTTCAAAATTACAGATTCTCTTTTTGTTGCACTATAATATGGAAGAAGAAATATAGTTAGATGTTTCTCATCTGGGTGGGTGCATAGCGCAGCGCATCACGTAAGGACGCTTCCTAGTGCCCTTTCCTCTTTGACATAGTCACATATTGAACATGTTCCTTTTAGTCGTCTAATTTCAATAACAAAATAACACAAAATTTTCCTTTAACCTACTATGAAAATTTAATCTGGTTCTTATTATTTGATACATGCTTTTTAAATCCGAAGGATCTAAAACCAAATACCAATTTTCTCGACATATCGCAGACTTTTAGCACCAGCTCCATATGCCTTTCCGTTTCTTATTTAATTTTTATACTGAACCCAAAACCAACGACCTCAAAACCTAGAACTCGGAAAACGTAAACTTATTGATGTTATACGACTAGTGGATCCGTTGACAAATTATAAATAGTCTTTTATCACCATATAGTAATTTTGAGATTATTATTGACCAACACACATCTGATATGCAATTTCTATGTATGTTTTATAAAACAACATCTATTTTTTCAGGGTTTTGAGTTTGAGATCATGCCATTGAACTATAAAAATGTCATTACCCCTTCTCTAGAATCCCTCTTTGAATGGTATTTGTGTCAGAAAAAAAAACTCCATAATTAATTCAGTTTAGGATTCTACCTATAAGACATCTTGGAGCTATTTTGACCACTTGTGTCTTGCAGACACTAACTAAACGAATCTAACAATTTTAGATGACATAGCTCGGTGATGGAGGTCGGAATCTTTCTCAGATGTTGTCCTCCGTCGATCTGGTAGTGATGATGCTCGATATCGGTGACTCCCCAGATCATGACACGTAGCAGATGACGTGTCCCAAAGCTTACAAGAAAGGATCAAGAACGTTACGTTGGAAGCACATTCCGGGCCTCCGACCTGAGGATGTTCCCGACCTTCGGTGGTCGTCCAGACCACCCCCCAGCTCGCCTCCGAGCTATCACAAAACCAAGATGCCTCGGCCTCCCGCTCGTTCCCGAGCCTCCCGCCGAGCTTATCTTTCTTGGTCACACCGACCGACCCACAGCACCGATCACAGGCGCCTCCGCCACGGCTCCGCGAATCTCGCCAGGCGCGAGATATCCGCCGCCCAGACCATCACGATCTCCCATTAACGAGCATATCTCATCATTAATGGAAGATCCCGTCTATCACGCGGGTGTGACGCCAGGAGCGTAACTGTAACATTTTGGAAAATTTTAAATATTTATTTATAATTTTAAATATAAAAATAATGAATTTTATAAGTTTACAAAAATGATATCACATACAGCTTTTGCTATCGAAATTATATCCGTAAAAATGTGATTATTTTGGTAGAATGTGAGTAAAGGTGTGTGATGTCATAAAAATGATATTTTAATTATTTTAACATGATATTGAATTTTACATTAAGCTAATGACATTTAAGCGATAGATTAAGTCATTTCATATCTTTTGTTTCATATGGATTTAAATTGTAACATGATATAAGATTTCATATTAAGATAATAATATTTAAATGTCATGACAAGTATTTCATTTTAAGCATGGATGTAGATGTTACATAAAAAGGGTTTTCTTTCTTTTGTTGTTTTTATTATTTTGGAAGTGGTTGACATATCATAATCTAGACTAAACCCTCACATACAACTCACCTCACCCATACTTACAATCCTCCACCTCCTTCTTCATAACTTTCCACCTCCTTCTTCAAGATTAACACCTCCTCCTTGCATGAATGCACCATGCTTCATTATAGGACACATCCTCCTTCCTCTCATGCCACCTCCACCTCTTAACATGCACCTCATGCTTTCTCTACATGCCTCCTCACCCATTTACACGTAATACTTAGAAAATTCTTTAGCTATCCCAACTGAAACAATACACTCTTCAGCCCCAAACCAAGAAATTCCTAAGTGTTCATACCAAGAGAGAGAGAGAGAAAGGAATGACTTCCTTCATCAAGTGTACCTGTCATCAAACACAATACACTACAACTCTTAGATGATTCTATCATAGGATTCTTGAGCTGGTGTTCTCTGGTGAATCATTCAATAGGTATAAGTTCAACTCTGCAGTTCTTAGTCCAATACTGTTTTTGTTTGGATGTAGGATATCGGTATATATCGTATTTGGATAATTAAGCTCTATTTTGAATCTGCTATAGTTTAGATGTAAATTAGAAAACCCAAACAGTGCCTTAACCTTGTAAATTGGACCTAGAATAACCCATAGGAATACAAACACATTACCTCGGATTTTGGCCGGTGACAAGAAGGTAAAATCCGAGCTCGCCGGATTTATAGGGGAGTTGGGTGTTGTATTTTTTAGGGTATCTCTCTGTAGGTGTATAGGTATGTTTAGTATTGTTTATTTAAGTTATTTTAGCAGTAGGTTAAATCTGTAAGCTGGTATTAGTTTTGGAGTGAGATTCTATATACGACACGTAACATGTTTAGTGTGCAGTATCATAAACTGGGATTTTGTGATATCTAGCTCATTTCAATTGAATCTGGAACCAATAGGTATAAGCACTAGAAAAAAACGAGCAACACCATAAGCATCATAGGACCACTATAAGACTTAACTTAAAGACCAAGCCCCCAAGTCATTGGTTGACCCTGCGACATCTAGGCCTTTTCCGAGCTCTCCGGCCTCCCTTGGGTGTTTGGTGTTGATTTTTCTTCTGTGCCTTTGTATGGGAAAATTATGATTTTTAGTATTGTTTGAATTGTCCCAATATTCATACAGAGAAATCTGGGAATGTTTAGTTGGGTTTTATTTAAAGTTTCCGACATTTCGATATGATTTTCCGTATTTCTGTACCGCAACTGAAACGTTGACGTTCGTACGTTAAGTTCAGGGGCAATTGATCATCTTTGGGGTAAGTGAGCTGTAGGTTCTAACCTACGGGTGCTTAGCTCGTTGTTTTGGTTTTCAATATGATATTTACATCGGTGTGATTTTAAATACGATTATAGGTGCGATCACGAAAGATTTCCGAGACGGAGTTGACGAACTTGGCAGCGTAGAATTCTGCAAGCTCATCAAGTTGGTGAGTACATTTATATCTACGGGGGAAATCGGGTGGATGGCGTATAGCACCCCCGCAACCTTATAAATAGTATTATGATATATAGTAGTTTTAGAAATTTATTAAGATATGGATATTTGAATTAAATTGCATCTAGTATGATACTCATGTGCATATAGTTTACGGATGGTTTGATAAGTTGGTACGAAGGATCATGCCGTACTAGAGAGGATTTGAGATATAGTGATAATGTGAGACATTATACGAGGAATTATATGTATTGGAAATGATGAGATTTATATGCCGAGTAAACGGCCAAGTTTTCCTTTAGACTCGTAAAGCTGGATTATTTTCCGTTTTAGGATGTAATACTTGCGTGATCTATATTCTTTTAAAAACTACGATTTGTTTCCCTTTTAATGATAAAATACAAGGATGCGGTGCCAATTTCCAAAACGAATATCTATTTTAATCTAAGGCAGCTTTCTTATCTCAAAACCAACGTTTCGTTCCCTTTTCAAAGATAATGATATAGCTCATAGCAGGAAATTACAGTTATTAGTTACGTTTAGATTTACTTTACATGTTCGCATTATATTTATCGATAGTATACGTTTCTGTAATACTAACACTCTGATAGAACACTGCACAAATAACAATGAGTACTATGTTGCACAAGCACGTACATGTATGTTACACCGCATCTCATTGGTACTGCCATGTCACTGTAGAACTGTTATACTCCGTAATACGTATATAGATGTTGATATGAGTAGGCTATTACACCTTTAGAACACTTGCACAAATACTAATGATTTCCATACTGCACGAGCACAGACGCGTATGTTACACTACACATCATTAGTATTGCTATGACACAGTAGAATCAATACGTTAATTGCTTGTATGATTTATTTACGCACTTTACCTTATTATCTGTTAAGCATTATGAATACCAGTACTATGAATGTTATATTTGATTTTATGAATTTCTGAACGTTTTACTTTTGATGATATATATCAGTAGTATGGAACGCTGTTATATATGTATATATATAATATATCATCAGGATAATCTATGCAAATATCTTCTTTCTTTACTTGATGTTTTCTGAAGATGATGATTTAACGTCCACCATGAGTTTTGATGTTTTCTTACTGTTTTATTTCAAACCGAGTCGGGTAGCTATACGGTTTCGGACTTGTGACTTATCCGTACTGAGTGGGGTAGCTATACAGCGGGATACATGGTGGACCCGGTTCGAGGCCGAGGGGTAGGATAGCCGCATTATAGGCGGGGAGCATAACGAGGATAATCGATACCGGAGATAAAGATGAGCACGGCAGATATCCAGGGGATACTGACCGGGGTTCGATGGGCACGGAGGATATCCATGGGATACCGACCGGGCCAGGGATATCGGGTGGCGATCATCTGTTGAGATGGTGTCGACGGTATCTGCATTTATGTACCGATGCTGGACACGAGAGATTTCTGATTTCGATGTCGATGCTGGACATCCATATATATTGATATGATTGTTATCATGAGGTACACAGTAGATTTCATTTATTAGATTCGACTAGGACTGATCCGGGGGACAGTACCTATATATATATTCTACTTGGGGTTGCATGACAGTTAGTGTTGCATTATGATACATACTCATATCATGTTATATTAGTACAGATTATGGTAGTACTATACTTATGACCTAGGTATCGTCGTGCATTTCGATTTCTACCTTTAGATGTACTTTTATTCACTGAGTTGGCAACTCATCCCCGTTGTGCCACAGTTTCTTGCAGGTTTTACCGCTTGGATTATCAGTGGCTTTGGGCACACATTCCTTTCGGTGATTGCTTTGGTAAGTGAGTTACTATTGTATCGTACTTACACTTAGTTATTCATATATTCTTGTATCTAGTGAAAACTCCATCAACTTAGAAATGGTATATTGTGGACTTAGAAGCGAGACTTAAAGTTTGGGTGTTGTGATGTCGCACTCATGAGAGTCGACTTTTTTAGATTGTTGACTTTGTTTCGCTTTCCTTTTCTTCACCATTGTGCGTCATATATTGTTGTTTGGCTGCTCCTTCGTTTGGACGTAGAGGCTAGCCCCCGTTGGGATGCTATTTATTTTATTATGTTGTATCGGGTTATACAAAAATGCAAAGGAGGAGCTGTCGAATTTCAAAACGTCATAGATGTTTTTCAAACATACTTAGTTAAACTTAAATGTTATCTTAAACTGATTCCATCTGATGACTATTTTAAACTTCACCTTCAATATTTTCAAAAAGGGTTTAGATTCCGGGTTTTGGCTTACTTGAACTGCGTCGACGTCTTTAGATGCCACATGATTTGAGTGCCGGTCACGTGCCACATTTGGGTCGTGACAGTAACGGCTGGCGTGAATCTCACGCCCGCCTGCCCATGGCTGCCGCTATATAAACCCTTCTCTCAGACGACCCAGGTAAGCCAATTTTACCCCAATAGGCCGTTACTCTGCTAAAATACCCCATCTAACTTGATCGTCGGAGGGTCCTCGGTGGCACAACCACCCTGGGACTTCTTTGCAGGTAGCTCGACCTCAACTACATAAAACCCATTGAGATCTACACGCTTCATGAGGCCACCCTCCAACTCAATCTCAGCCATCCATCAGCGCTCGCTGCAGATCAACGGAAGATAACATCTGAAGGAGATCCAGAGATCCTAAGTTGGCGCCGTCTGTGGGAATTGCTAGTTCCATTCAACGAAAGTTCATCTTCCGATATCGACTTTATGGCGATCGGTCATCGCGACGATCCAAGCACCAACCGTCGGCCTCCTCGCAGTGGAGACGAGGGAGAATCCCCTCCTCCCCGGAACGCCATTCATGCCCTATCTGCTCGGATAGATCGACTCGCGTCCATCGTGGATGCACTCGTCCGTGTCCAAACGGCCGGGCAAGCTCCCCAGGTCGCCGCTCCCCCACCTCGGGACTGGGACCCCTACAGAGAGAGAGAAGACTCTGCCTGTGTTGACACGACCGAACACCGCCTCGCTGTCTCCGGCGGCCGCAAATCCCCGGGCCAACGTATTCAATGATCCGGTGGGCGCCGCATAGCTCAACACCAAGGTCTTTCGCCAGAGCGCCTCGCCCCGAGCCCCATCGCGCCTCTGTCCTTCCCGAGGAGGTGTCGGTCAGCTTGCCTGCGCCCAGGCATGATTGGCACCCCCTCCCTTGACGGGGTCGCCCGCACGGGATTCGCCACGGAAGCTCGAAGACGATCTCGCCAGGGGACCTTAGGAACCTCATCGAATGGAACCGTGGCCGTAGCCAGGCAGAGGTCTTCGGCAGCAGAGGCCAAAAATCAGAATGCGCCGAATCATCAGGATACCATGGCCGACCCGATGCCCTCGAAAAGAAGATCGAAGGCATGCATTGGAAAAATTGTACTTCAAGCGACGAGGCTAAATATGCCGCCGACTCGCTCACGAAGCCCTTCACCAAAGAACTACTCGCCGTCCACGTCTCCTCCCGGAACAAGCCCCCAAAGGTCTCCCTCTTCGATGGGAAGTCCGACCCGAAGGACCATTTGGACGCGTTCATGGCCGGGATGAGTTTTCAGGACTGTTCCGACGCCGCACAATGCCGTGCTTTCCCCGCCACTCTCATCCGCTCCGGACGAGACTGGTTTTGAGGACTCACACCGCGCTCGATCTCTACCTTCGATGAGCTGGCCACCCAATTCCTCGGCCGCTTCGTCAGGAACAGACGGCAGAAGCGGACCGTCGACCATCTCTTCACCATAAAGAGTGGGGACAAAGAATCCTTCAAAGGATACGTCACCCGCTTCTACAACGCCCTCTTTGAGGTCCCATAACACCGGGATGAAACGTTCATTACGGCCCTTAGGTCGGGTCTTAGGCACAAGGAGTGGCTACGCTCCTTTGCATTAGCGCAACCTAAGACCATGGCCGAAGTAAAGGCCTGGACCGAATGTGAGATCCAGCTTGAGTCCGAGGTGAACGCCAACCTTCCCCGGACAGAACAAGATGATCAGAAGAAAAGGGCTCGAGAGGAGAAAAAGAAGATTGAGCGGCCAAAGCCCTACTCCCCGAAGTTTTAGGAGTACACCCTGCTCAACGTCTCCTAGATGGTACTATCGGAGGAGGCTAAGGGCGAGAGGTTCTTCAAACTCCCCCCAGTCTCGAATAGGACGGCGAAGCGCACCAGAGGCCCCTACTGCGGTTTCCACAGGTCGCAGGGCCACTCCACTGAGAACTGCAAATAGCTCCGTGACTACATCGAGGAGATAATCCGCTCGGGGCATCTGGAAACGTACTTGCAAGACAAGCGGCCAGCTGACCGTGAGTAAGAGTAACGTCCCCCTCTCGGCGAATTGACAATCGGCCAAATTATGGCCATATCAGCAGGGGGTACGACGAAGACCGACGAGACTCAGCGTCGCTCACCGATCGAGAGGACTGGCAGCCACCCGAGGAAGAAGGCCAAAGCAGCTGAGCCGATCATATTTACCGACGAAGACCTCCACGGTATATCCCTGCCTCACAATGACCCGCTGGTGATCACAGCTCGGGTCCACCGCTACGAAGTGCAGAGGATACTGGTCGACTCAGGAAGCTCGGCGGACATTCTCTTTTATGACTGCTTTCTGCGTATGGGACTCACCCCGTCGGACCTAAGGCCGACCGCCTACGTCCTGTCAGGGTTCACTAACCACTCCATTCTGGCGGAAGGGGTAATCACTCTCCAATTTAACATCGGGGAAGCAGGCCATACGCACACCGTGCCTGTGGAGTTTATCGTCGCATGAATCCCATCGGCCTACAACGTCCTCCTCGGTCGCCCGACACTGAACTCCCTCCGGGCCCAGATATCGACCTACCACCTAGCGATGAAATTTCCGCTCGACTAAGGTGGGATAGGTCGGGCCTACGGGGACCAATGAACCGCAAAGGTTTGCTTCACCGCAACATCACGTCTGAGGGACCAAACAATGATGTTGAGGGCGAGGGTGACATCAATGGTTCTCTGGACATTCGTGATGAGCAAAAAGAGGTCCGAGGGACCCCGGTGGAGCCACTAAGAGAGGTCCCCCTCGTAGAAGGGGACGACGAACGAACCGTTTAGATCGGGTCGCTTTTGATGGGGACTCAGCGAGACGACCTGGTTCACTTCCTTAGAAACAACTCTGACGTGTTCGCCTGGGCGCCTGCCGACATGCCTGGGATCGACCCCAAAATCATATCTCACAAGCTTGGGGTGGACCCTACAGTCTGACCCGTCCGGCAGAAAAAACGAAGCTTCGCCCCGATCAAGCAAAAGGCAATCGAGGACGAGGTAGACAGGCTCCTCACCGCCAACTTCATTTGGAACGTGCCTTACTCGGAATGGTTGGCGAACGTAGTCATGGTTAAAAAATCAACCGGGAAGTGGCGCATGTGCATCGACTTCACCGACCTCAACAAGGCCTGCCCGAAAGAAAACTATCCCTTCTCTCGGATTGATCAGCTCGTCGACAGCTTAGCAGGTCACGAGCTACTTAGCTTCATGGATGCTTTCTTCGGCTACAACCAGATCTGTATGAATCCTGCAGACGAGGATCTCACCACATTCACAACGGATCGGGGGATATACTGCTATAAGGTGATGCCTTTCGGCCTTAAAAACGCCGGCGCTACGTACCAACGCTTGGTCAATCGCATGTCCAAGCCGCAGATCGGCAGAAACATGGAAGTTTACGTCGACGACATGCTCGTCAAATCATTATCATCGGACAAACACGCCAAGGATCTGGGCGAGGCCTTTGACGTCCTCCTCAAATACAAGATGAAACTGAACCCCGCCAAGTGCGCATTCGGGGTCACCGGTGGAAAGTTCCTCGGTTTCATGGTCACCCACCATGGGATCGAAGCTAACCCGGAGAAAATCAGCACCATCCTTAACATGGCCGCGCCTGATTTATCTCAAAAATATATGTTAACCGCAATCAAGAACGGCGTCGCATGAAGCTAGCCGGTGAGTACGGGTCGGTCCACAGGAATTTTGTGAATCTCCTAGTCGCGCTAACGAGTTAATTCCGAAGGGTGTTCGGATTGATTATTAAATCTAAAAACCTAATTAACCTAGGGCAATTATCTAGATCTACTCTTGCTAGGGCTAGGTTTAGGGATGGTTTGGAAATGTAATTAAATCTCACCGCTTTCAATACCCAAATGAAGATCTGTGAGGAGTTATGGTAATTATCAATAAAGGGGATTAGATCCGTTTGGGAAGGTGTTCCTTCCTCTAGGTTCTTGTCCTTCCTTTAGAGATCCTTACCCTAACCTCCATGGAAAATACGCGCAACCGGTCCTTTACAATACGGTGTCATCGTTACCTCGAGGGGTAGGATGCCGTAGGGCGCGGTACGTGCGTGTATGCATGGAGTCCTATTGTAAATATTTGGTGGGTAAGAAAGAGATGAGAGATCTCATCTCTCAAAATCCTTCCTCAAAGCTAAACCCTAAACAAGTTCCTACGGCATGAAATTAAATCTACCTAGGGCAAGGAATTGAAATCTACACTAGGGTAAGAAATTAAATTACTTACAGATGGCTCTCTCCAAACATCAATGCAGGGTTGTCAGATCTGAATTCATGAAGTGAAAAGAGGCACCGATGCTCTCCAAAAGATTTCTGATTTTTTATTCATTAAAGGGAGGCATGAAGAGTTACAATGATTAGAGTTCCTATTTATAAAGAATAGGAAACCCTAGGGTTACATTTGTTTCGCATGTCTGAAATTACAAAAATACCCTTATGAAGACCAGTCAACGCAATCCTTTTATTTTTCTAAAAAAATTACTTTTTAAATCCTTTAAACTGCCGCGGAACCGCGGCCCGAGGTGTGGTTTGGCCGCGGTTCCGCGGCCAAACAGTGGAATTGGTTCTCTGGATTTTTAGGGCTGGCTCTGGTACTTTTTATCTTCTTATTTCTTTATGTTTTCTCAATTTAGCTTCTGGTTCTTCTCCAGATCTTCCAGTGAATACTTGTAGTGAACTTTAACCCTTCGCTTTGAGTCGATGTCTTGAATCTTGCTTTATGAATTGTTCCTTATGTCGGCTTGATCAAGAGTCTTCTGTTTGTTGATCAAAGTCCACTTTTGCATTGTCTTTTCATTATTTTCACTGTTTTCTGTCCAAGAACCTGTAACATGTAACATGTAGCAGACATGCGTCAAAAGCACCCGTTTATTTGTAAAATATATAAGAATGGGGAATATAATAATGCAATATTATGGTGTGAACAAATACCCCCAAACTTATCTTTTCCTCGTTCTCGAGCAAACTTATTTTTATTCACTAAAATCCTAACCACACTTTCGCAGGGAAACGCGATTGCACTGAGCACGTGCAACAAGCCGTTAAACCTCTAGGCGTCCCTAGTAGGAGGAGTGTTGTCTCCTGAGGGTTTTCAGCGGATTACACCCACAAAATCCTATCAACTCGGCCCATTGACTTTTGTTCTCCAATTAGGTTTTCTAACAAGGAATTCTATTATCTTTTGACTCGCAAATTATCCACCCACATTCTTCACGCTTCCTCATTATTTAACTTAAGATTATATATGTTATGTAGACCTATTTAGCTTTCGGCATCTCTTAAGTTTTCCTTCTAGGGTTCCATCTCCACTTAGGAATTTCTATCAACTCTACTAAAGATACAAGTTCTATTCTTCATTCCTCTCTCTTATCTAAATTCCAATCACATACCCCCACGTGTGTGTATAAATCACCCCTACACTTGGAAATTCAAATCAAGCAATCATGCTCTCGTCTGTTGTCCAAAGTACTTATTAGTAGGTGAATTTTTAATTGAATTTTGCTTACACATCCTTCATACGACCGTTAATACTTCTTGAGGTACCAACGACCGATTACAAAATGTGTTTGCACATTTAAGCGTAATTTCTAGTCTTGCAACACCCAAGGCTTTAGCAGTGACTCCCAAACCAGTTGGTCTAAGGCACTAGGTGATGAAGCACCCTCGCTAAATATTTTTCTATTTTTGCAGCCTTAAGTAATCACAAAAACCAGTGTCCATTTTTTTTATTCTTTATTCACTTATTTTTCTTTATTTTCATTGTACTAAGGACTTTAGACAAGAGCACTTCAAGGTCTCTTCTACTATTCCAAGTTTCAAGGTGCGTGATTGTGCAAATTGTAGGGTATACGTTTTCAGAATCTAGACTTAAGCTAGGAACTATTTTTCAAACTTATACTCTAATAAGAACATCAATACTCTTCCCTTATTTTGACTTAGCCCAAGAAGTGAACCCAAAATTTGCCTATTTCTAAATAAACTACAAGGCATATACTTTCTACCGTTAAACTTTAAGGAATGTTATCTTTAGGGTTTTTAATTCACTAAGTCTAAGATCTAGTTGTTCCTAGCTAGTTAACCTATTTGTCAAACTCAAGTCAATTAGCCAAAATTGAATACAAATATTTTTATAATTTTTGAAATTTTTTAATTTTTATGGGTTTTCAAATAAGTATGCAAATGCAAAAATATGTACAAATGAATGCGAAGGAAGAAGACGTACCGAGCATACCCCCAAACTTGAACTTGACAGTGTCCTCACTGTCATGCTAAACCAAGAGGGTCAAAATACCGGCACTCCCCTGTTTATTTATTTATAATTTCTTTTTTATATTTTTAATGTTTTGAATTTTTTTTAATTTTTTTATAGAAAAGAAAACAAAAAAAAATATATACATATATACAAAGATTCCCCCAAACTTAAGCTTGGCCTTGCACAAGCCAAAAGTTAGCACCAACCATTCAAAAATCTTATCGTGGTAATGGTACAGTTGGTGCAAGAAAATGAGAAACACGCGAGACCGTGTGGAAAGAAGAATGGTAGAATATGGTCTCGGTGGGGGAGAAGAAGGGCGGAAAGAAGAATGAAGTGGAGTACGATCTTGAGGGTGTAAATTGAGTGAATAAATTAACGCAATTTGTGATGACCGATGTGTTAAAAGCGATTGCGCTAACCTATCAACCCGTCGAGAAATGGGGTCAAATCCCTCAAGATTCTCAAGAAAACATGGGTACGCCGAACTTGGTATAGGAGATGAAAGCGTAACGGTCATTTGCCCGGTCGGGACAATAGGAAAGACGAAAGGGAGTGAATTAGGGATAGTATCTTTCTCACCGTAGTAAACTGTTTCGAACTTGAAAGATTCCATTAATGGTTCGAAACTGTCACGACCCGCAGGGTACGGAACGTGACTGGCACTTAAGTTTACGAAACGTCTCAAGACGTCCGTAAATTAAGTAAGCCAAAGCCCAGAAAACCAAAACCAAATAAGCAAAAGAGTGAAGAAAACCCAATCAATTGAAAGCGAGTTTATCAAATAAGTCATGTAAAACCCTTTTTAAAAACAATACCAATTTTTCCGAAAATTTCGGCAGAGTCTCCTTTGTAAATACTGGCCCCCAAAATGGGTACAACAAGAATATATATGAATCCAACAAATAAGGCATCCCCAAGCGGGAGCTAGCTCTTCGCCATAAGGCGGCCACAAATCCCACGCAATATAAAGCAACAACATGCGAAATAATCGTAATGAAGCATAAGAAAAACAGCATGTCGACTCAAGTGAGCTCGACCCCAAAATACAGCATAAAAGTCCACAAACCTCACAGTCTCATCTCTAGGTCAATATACAATAATACTGGTAGATACAGTAGATGGAGTACACTAGATACAAAGAATATACAAGGTGGTACAAAAAAATAGTAATATAACCCACCTAAGAGCAAAACCTCGAGTCCAGGCAAAGGAGGCAAAAGAAACAAGTGCGCCCGCCGCTACTGTACTGACGGAGCGGACCTACAAAAGACTGTGGCACAACGGGGGTGAGTTGCCAACTCGTGAGTAATAAATAACATCTACGCAGGCTATCGAAAGCATGCACACAAGTATCCTAGCATCTAAAATACAGGTAAGGCAGGACATAATAGCAGGTAGGTATGCAATATGAATATACTAGCAGGTATGAATGCAATGCAAATCAACTCATGATCTGAATGTGTAAGTATAAGAATCATGTTTTTCCTTTTAGGAACCTCTTTTGAAATATCAGCACAATACCAATAGAATCAACAAGAACCTGTGTCCAGCAACGACACCTCAAAACTATCACAAATCTCATATATCCATGTCATAGTATCTCTGGCCTCAGCCATCCGGCTGACCCATCTCAATATCAATATCTCATCAACTCGCGGCCACGGTCGGTATCCTCTGGATATCCGCCGTCCCAAACAGTCACCGGTAGGTAATCCGCCCCCTGCCAGGCTCATCGTCAGCACCACAAGCTTCTTGCCCCGGGGTACCTTACCGGGCCCACCATGTACCCGAGACAGTTCATCCAACTCCTCGAAACGGGTCTCGAAAACCACAGCAAACTCATGGTGGACGACACTTACATCACTAGAAAACCGCAATTTACATATGTTAAAAATATAATAAGTTTAGAAATTTTGCGGCTTTTCCCCGAAATCCAGAAATATCATAAAATCTCAAGAAATCCTCATAAGTGCATATGTCAATGATAATGAATGCATATGGTATCAATAATCAAGTTGCGATGTGTGATTAATAGATTAGGCATGAACAAATAATATGATGAAGTGCATGCACATGAATAGCAATCCTACGATTTCATTTTAAGGAATTAAAGCAATAGCGCAAGTTTAAGTATCAATTATAGTAAAAGGTTTCAATTTAAAGGTTATCTAGTGTGGTGGCATGGCAATTACCAGGGTGTGTGTGTAAGCATGAATAGTGCTCGTGCTGCATATAAAAACCCTGGCAATGGTGCAGGTGTCCTATAGAATGGTTTCGTATATGTATGTCAATATAAGGCGTGAATATAGCAAATACTCATACAAGTATTACACCCCTAATTACTAACATTACTAAGAATCTTTTTAAGCTACTAAAACTATCGGGCGACTTGCGCCATCCAACGATAGTCCCCCGTAGATGTTACATCTACTCACCGGAATCCCTAGCTAGTCACGTCCGATCACCGCTTTCCCCTTTCGAGCCGCGTCTGACGTCTCCGCGACTGAACCTGGAATTTACATCAATACCAAACATAAGGTTACATATCAAGAACGACGCAAAACCCAAACGAAAAATACCGACGTTCACAAGTTAGGTACAACGTGCACAAGGTGCGCGGAACACCCGCGAAAATCGCAAAAACTGCAAAAATCGCCGATTTGGTCGCCCGGCAAAACTAAAACCCGACTACTCAAAAATCCGCACTCACGCATCCTAAATGTCATAGGATATGCCAACAATATAATCTAGATATCGCAATTAATTCGCCACAATAATTTACATAAAAACCTAGTAAGCTAGAAATTGCAAATTTGGTGCAAACATCGACAATTAGCGACAAAATTAACACAATCCAACACAACAATCCAAACTAACCCACTAGCTAGCCATTACACTAATTTTAAACCATTAACTATGCTTAAAAACCTAATTTCCATAAACAAAACCTTTCTTGATTTTCATAATTAGCAATTTCAATCCAAAACTAAACATGACAATACCAAATTAACACTAATTTGAAGCCCACACAATTAAAGTAACCTCATTAACCTAGATTAGCAAACAACTAGATAGATAATTAGCTTTAATTAACTAAATGATGGTTTCTAAAAACCCTAGTTTAACTCTAACCATAAACCTTTAAAAACTAGATTAGAAACCAACACTAAATTAACACTAGATTTTAGCCTAATTAGCAAGTTAATCACTTAGATTAAGCTAACAAAATAACTAGATAACAAAATAGATTAATTAACCTCTTAATGGTGTTCTAAACCCTAAATTAATTTCAAACCACAAACTTTAAAAAAAAACTAGTATGCAAATAGCACTAAAATTAACACTAAAACAATTTTCAAAGTTCAATTAGCACACTTTAAACTACAATTTAACCAAAGATTGAAATTATACCTCACAATCTATGGATCTAGCATGATCATTTGCCTCCAAAAATGCCTCATTTCCACAAGATATAAACCAATGTGGGCTTGAAAAGAGATAGAATAGGGTTTTGTGTTGAATTTGTGAAGAAATCTATGGATTTTTGTTGAATTTTGATGGAATTGTGATGAATTTTGAAAAGAAAAAGAGAAGGGAAATTTGGGACAGCACCTGGGATGCTCTCGGCCAGAGGAGGGAAGTGGGGAGTTGTGAGAAAATTGTGAGAGAGAAATCCAAAGTCAAAGCCCTCATATCTCACTAAAAACCCATACCCAAATTACTATATTTTAATCCTATTCAAAACCATTCAATCACAATTGTTTAAGTCAAATAGAGGGGGGGAATGGGCTGCTGCAGGAGTGGTGGGGTCGGCCTTGGGGAGTGGGGGTGAGTGGGAGAGGTTACAAAAAGAATCCCATGCAAAAAGACCCCCCACAAGTCCAAAATTGCAAGTTTTAGCTTAAAATTCAATAAATTTCGTTTTCCATATTAAAAATTTGTTAAAACTTAAAATAAATTACTAAGAATTTATGTTACAACTAGATTTTAATTAACATGATTTTAAAACTTAATTTTATCCCATTTAAATTTGTATTTATCGCTAATTTAATGTATTTTCTTACCGGCTTAAAATAATATTAAAAAATTGAAAAATTAGGGAATAATTTTAAACGACCAGAATTTCATAATTAACTCATTTTCTACTAAAAACTAGCAATTACCTATCTAAATTAGGTATAATTAGTGCTAAACTGCAAAATAACAAAAAGGACAGTTTTCGGAAAAATACCGAATTTTCACCGATTTTCAGGAAAACACCAAAACGACTTTTCAAGGCGTTACAGAAACTACTATAATCAACCGAGTCTGATGGCTCATCTGAAAATGTAAAGGACTCAAACTCGGGCGGTGAGTCATCAACATCGTCCGAAAAAGTGAAACACTCGTAGGTGTCATCGTTTGTGAGAATTGTGTCAGATTCAAAGGAAAAGGTTTCAAGCTCACAGTCTTCAAGCAGGGTCGGAACGATGGGAAGGAGGGAGGGTGATATAACAGTCAAAGGTTCAGGAGGATGAATTGGAAAATCAGACACATCAAATAAAAATGATTCAACCTCTATTATCCTCAAGACACTCCTCAATACTATCCTCAATATTCAACTCATCCATGCCATTATCATCAAAATCTAGACGCATATGAGATTCGGGAGAAACATTTAATAACTCAGGATGATGATTTGAACATAAAATTTCAAGCAAATCGACAGGTTCATTATCCGAAATATTCCCGGCGTCTATATCCTCAATCAAGTGAAAATCAATTTCTTTAGACACCTCATCAAAAGCATGGATATGTATCGATTTAGGTTCTAGAGTGGAGGTGTAAAGATCGAAAGGATTAGGTGCGGTTTCACTCGAAAGGGGTTCCTCAAAATTTGGCAAATCAAACACTACAAAATCACACAACTCATTTTTATTTTGAACTTGTAAATCATTTAGGACATTCGATGGAGAACTGGAGTTGTGGGCTTCAATTGGGTAAGGGTAGGTTTGATTTGGAAATCCTCTCACATTCTCTCTCTGTCCAACCGCCTCCTCATACATTGGAAAATTTGGAGCTAGTTGGAAACTAGCTACCGGTTCACTCGGTTGCGTAAGGGCGGCCATGGACGCTTCCACATTCCTCACCATTTTGTTTGTTGCAGCAATATAAGCCTCCAACGACTCTTCCAAACTAGACTTAGGTGGTGAGGGGGTTTCGGTGAAAGATTTGAAATTGGTTGGATATGTGAAACTCCCTAATGGCTGTGTCGAAACAGGGTCTAGTGACGGTGGGAAAGTCGGGTAAGACTGGTAGGAAGTGGGTGGTTGGGTAGGGGTAGGGTCAACATATGGATTTAGCGTGCTTTGACTATGGCACTCTATTCCTGGCAACGGCGCCATTTGATTGAATGATTTAGCGTGCTTGCGCTTTCTAAAAGATAGATCAAAAATATTTGTAACCGCAATCAAGAACGGCGTTGCATGTAGCTAGCCGGTGAATACGGGTCGGTCCACAGGGATTTTGTGAATCTCCTAGTCGCTCTAACGAGTTAATACCGAAGGGTGTTCGGATTAATTATTAAATCTAAAAACCTAATTAACCTAGGGCAATTATCTAGATCTACTCTTGCTAGGGCTAGGTTTAGGGATGGTTTGTAAATGTAATTAAATCTCACCGCTTTCAATACCCGAATGAAGATCTATGAGGAGTTATGGTAATTATCAATAAAGTGGATTAGATTCGTTCGGGAAGGTGTTCCTTCCTTTAGGTTCTTGTCCTTCCTTTAGAGATCCTTACCCTAACCTCCATGGAAAACATCACACCCGGGCCTTTATACTACGGTATCACCGCTACCTCGAGGGATAGAGTGCCGTAGGGAGCGGTATGTGCATGTATGCATGGAGTCCTATTGTAAATATTTGGTGGGTAAGAAAGGGATGAGAGATCTCATCTCTCAAAATCCTTCCCAAAAGCTAAACCCTAAACAAGTTCCTAGGGCATGAAATTAAATCTACCTAGGGAAAGGAATTTAAATCTACACTAAGGCAAGAAATTAAATTACTTACAGATGCATCCCTCCAATCATCCATGCAGGGTTGTCAGATCTGAATTTCTGAATGGAGAAGAAACACCGATGCTCTCCAAAATATTTCTAAATTTTATTCATTAAAGGGAGGCATAAGAATTACAATGATTAGAGTTCCTATTTATAAAGAATAGGAAACCCTAGGGTTACATTTGTTTCGCATGTCTGAAATTACAAAAATAGCCCTTAGATTGACTAGTCAGCGCCGCACCCAAATTACGGTAAAAATACTTTTTCATGAGGGCTTCACTTGGCTGCGGAACCGCGGCCAATGGCAGGCTTGGGCCGCGGTTCCGCGGCCCATTTGTTGGTTCAAGTCCTCAAACTTTTGGGTATTCTTCTGGGTCATTTTGGGCTACTGAAAAATTGGTTCTTTTATTAATTGGGCTTCTGGTTCTCTTCCAGATTTCCAGTGAATATTGTAGTGGACTTCTACCCGTTCGCTTTGAGTCGATGTCTTGAATCTTGCTTTGTGAATTGTTCCTTATGTCGGCTTGATCAAGAGTCTTCTGTTTATTGGTTAAAATCCACTTTTGCATCGTCTTTACATCGTTTTCACTGTTTTCTGTCCAAGAACCTGTAACCTGTAACATGTAGCAGACATGCGTCAAAAGCACCCATTTATTTATAAAAAGAATAAGAATGGGGAATATAATAATGCAATATTATGGTGTGAACAAATACCCCCAAACTTATCTTTTGCTCGTCCTCGAGCAAACTTATTTTTTATTCACTAAAATCCTACCCGCACTTTCGCAGGGAAACACGATTGCACTGAGCACGTGCAACAAGCCGTTAAACCTCTAGGTGTCCCTAGTTGGAGGAGTGTTGTCTCCTGAGGGTTTTCAGCGGATTACACCCACAAAATCCTATCAACTCGGCCCATTGACTTTTGTTCTCTAATTAGGTTTTCTAACAAGGAATTCTATTACCTTTTGACTCGCAAATTATCCACCCATATTCTTCACACTTCCTCATTATTTAACTTAAGATTATATATGTTATAGACTTACTTAGCTTTCGGCATCTCTTAAGTTTTCCTTCTAGGATTCCATCTCGACTTAGGAATTTCTATCTACTCTATTAAAGATATAAGTTCTATTTTTCATTCCTCTCTCTTATCTAAATTCCAATCACATATCCCTACGTGTGTGTATAGATCACCCCTACACTTAGAAATTCAAATCAAGCAATCATACTCTCGTCCATTGTCCAAAGCACTTATTAATTAATGAATTTTTAAATGAAATTTGCTTACACATCCTTCATGCAACCGTTAATACTTCTTGAGGTACCAACAACCGATTACAAGATGCGTTAGCACTTTAAAGCGTACTTCCTAGTTTTGCAACATCCAAGGCTTTAGCAGTGATTCCCAAACCAGTTGGTCTAAGGCATTAGGTGATGAAGCACCCTCGCTAAATATTTTTCTATTTTTGCAGCCTTAAGTAATCACAAAAACCAGTGTCCATTTTTTTATTCTTTATTCACTTTTTTTTCTTTATTTTCATTGTACTAAGGACTTTAGACAAGAGCACTTCAAGGTCTCTTGTACTATTCCAAGTTTCAAGGTGCGTGATTGTGCAAATTGTAGGGTATACATTTTCAGAATCTAGGCTTAACCTAGGAACTATTTTTCAAACTTATACTCTAATAAGAACATCAATACTCTTCTCTCATTTTGACTTAGCCTAAGAAGTGAACCCAAAATTTGCCTATTTCTAAATAAACTACAAGGCATATACTTTCTACCGTTAAACTTTAAGGAATGTTATCTTTAGGGTTTTTACTTCACTAAGTCTAAGATCTAGTTGTTCCTAACCAGTTAACCTATTTGTCAAACTCAAGTCAATTAGCCAAAATTGAATACAAATATTTTTATAATTTTTGAAAATTTTCAATTTTTATGGGTTTTCAAATAAGTATGCAAATGCAAAAATATGTACAAATGAATGCGAAGGAAAAAGACGAATCGATCATACCCCCAAACTTGAACTTGACAGTGTCCTCACTGTCATGCTAAACCAAGAGGGTCAAAATACCGGCACTCCTCTGTTTATTTATTTATAATTTTTTTTTATATTTTTAATGTTTTGAATTTTTTTTATATTTTTAATAGAAAAGAAAACAATATATATATATATATATATATATATATATATATATATATATATACATACATACATATATACAAAGATTCCCCCAAACTTAAGCTTGGCCTTGCACAAGCCAAAGGTTAGCACCAACCATTCAAAAATCTTATCATGGAAATGGTATAATTGGTGCAAGAAAATGAGAAGCACGCGAGACCGTGTGGAAAGAAGAATGGTAGAATATGGTCTCGGTGGGGGAGAAGAATGGCGAAAAGAAGAAGGAAGTGGAGTACGATCTTGAGGGTGTAAATTGAGTGAATAAATTAGCGCAATATGTGATGACCGATATGTTATAAGTGATTGTGCTAACCTATCAACCCGTCGGGAAATGGGGTCAAATCCCTCAAGATTCGCAAGAAAACATGGGTACGCCGAACTTGGTATAGGAGATGAAAGCGTAACGGTCATTTGCACGGTCGGAAAGATAGAACGGACGAAAGGGAGTGAATTAGGAATAGTATCTTTCTCACCGTAGTAAACTGTTTCGAACTTGAAAGATTCCATTAATGGTTCGAAACTACTATAATCAACCGAATCTGATGGGTCATCTGAAAATGTAAAGGACTCAAACTCGGGCGGTGAGTCATCAACATCGTCCGAAAAAGTGAAACACTCGTAGGTGTCATCGTCTGTGAGAATTGTGTCAGATTCAAAGGAAAAGGTTTCAAGCTCACAGTCTTCAAGCGGGGTCGGAACGATGGGAAGGAGGGAGGGTGATATAACAGTCAAAGGTTCATGAGGATGAATTGGAAAATCAGACACATCAAACAAAAATGATTCAACCTCAATATTATCCTCAAGACTCTCCTCAATACTATCCTCAATATTCAACTCATCCATGCCATTATCATCAAAATCTAGACGCATATGAGATTCGGGAGAAACATTTAATAACTCGGGATGATGATTTGAACATAAAATCTCAAGTAAATCGACAGGTTCATCATCCGAAATATTCCCGGCGTCTATATCCTCAATCAAGTGAAAATCAATTTCTTTAGACACCTCATCAAAAGCATGGATATCTATCGATTTAGGTTCTAGAGTGGAGGTGTAAAGATCGAAAGGATTAGGTGCGGTTTCACTCAAAAGGGGTTCCTCACAATCTGGCAAATCAAACACTACAAAATCACACAACTCATTTTTATTTTCAACAGGTGAACTATTAAGGGCAATCGATGGAAAACAGGAGTTGTGGGCTTCAATTGGGTAAGGGTAGGTTTGATTTGAAAATCCTCTCTCATTCTCACTCTCTCCAACTGCCGCCTCATACATTGAAAAATTTGGAGCTAGCGGGACACTAGCTACCGGTTCACTAGGTTGCATAAGGGCGGCCATGGACGCTTCCACATTCCTCATCATTTTATTTGTTGCAGCAATATAAGCCTCCAACGACTCTTCCAAACTAGACTTGGGCGGTAAAAGGGTTTCGGTAAAAGATTCGGAATCGTGTGGATATGCAAAACTCCCTAATGGCTGTGTAGAAATAGTGTCTAGCTAGGGTAGTAAAGTCGGGTAGGACTGGTAGGAAATAGGTGATTGGACAGGGGTAGGGTCAACATGTTGATAAAAAGGTGAATAGTCGTGCGGATCCCTAAAACTAGATGAGTGGAGAGGGGTGAAAGATCGACTGCGAGATTGAGCAATATGCTCAGCAATGGACATATGCCTAGAAGTGACAGAAGGACTTGAAGATGTGGTATCAACATATGCAGGTTGTAAAGATTGACTCGGTTGACACAAGGTAGGTTGAAAAGTCAAACTATTTCTTCTAGACGCCTCTATGTGATCTTTCAAAGATTTTTTAGGCATAGAGGGATCGTTTTTAAATTGACCGAACAAATTAACATATGACGCAAAATTAGGTTCGGGATACCAAAGTTCGGCTAATAATTTATTGTGTGGGGTACCCATGTTAGAAGAAGAAAGGTGACAAGAAGGAAGGTCGGATGGTGCAAGGATTTATTTGGGGCTAAAAAATTTTGCAAGCTCTATAAAATATTTGTCCTTGTTATTTTCATTTTTTTTTATTTGGAAAAATTTTTGTTGCAAAAAGATTTTAGAGAAAAGATATGCAACAGCAAAATATTTTATAGAAAAGATATACAACAGCAAAATATTACTTGCAATCAATTTAGTTCAAGCGGGGCCCAAAAATCCTGCACAAGACTTGTTATATGGAAGAGAATATATTTTTAAAGCACACAAAATCTTGCAGGCATTATTCAGAAAATATATTAAAATTTGCAGAGGAGAAATAACAGAGAGCTTACAATGCAAATTTCATAGGATGATCTCACCAAAAGAGCGCGGTTCCGCGGTATAAACGCGTTATTGCCGCGTTTTCGCGGCAGTCTAATCAGCACGAACCCCAAAAAAATTTTGACGCTTTGATTCCACTAGAAGGCCGTGGTTCCGCGGCCTAAGGTGGGTTTTGGCCGCGGAATCGCGGCGGGATGAGGGAATTGGGTCTCCAAAAAATTTTCACTGTTCTGTTGTTTGATTCCCCTTCTGTTTCAATCTTCTGATTTCTGTTTCGTCTTCTGGAAATTTCCAGATCATCTTTGTATATCCTGCAAAATTAAAACAACAAAGTATCCCTTCCAAAAATAACAATATATATATTTTTATATTTTTTGGATTTTTTAGATTTTTATGAGTTTTTTAATTTTGATTAACCCGAAATTGCGAAAAGGAAAGTTCTACGCCATCCCCGGCAACGACGCCCTTTGATTCGTATGTCAAAAACTATTTCTAAACCGCAATCAAGAACGGCGTCGCTTTGCAGCTAGCCGGTGAGTACGGGTCGGTCCACAGGGATTTTGTGAATCTTCTAGTCGCGCGAACGAGTTAATTCCGAAAGGTGTTCGGATTGATTATTAAATCTAAAAACCTAATTAACCTAGGGCAATTATCTAGATCTACTCTTGCTAGGGCTAGGTTTAGGGATGGTTTGGAAATATAATTAAATCTCACCGCTTTCAATACCCGAATGAAGATCTGTGAGGAGTTATGGTAATTATCAATAAAGGGGATTAGATCCGTTCGGGAAGGTGTTCCTTCCTCTAGGTTCTTGTCCTTCCTTTAGAGATCCTTACCCTAACCTCCATGGAAAACACGGGCAACCGGTCCTTTACACTACGGTGTCATCGTTACCTCGAGGGGTAGGATGCCGTAGGGCGCGGTACGTGCGTGTATGCATGGAGTCCTATTGTAAATATTTGGTGGGTAAGAAAGAGATGAGAGATCTCATCTGTCAAAATCCTTCCTCAAAGCTAAACCCTAAACAAGTTCCTACGGCATGAAATTAAATCTACCTAGGGCAAGGAATTGAAATCTACACTAGGGCAAGAAATTAAATTACTTACAGATGGCTCTCTCCAAACATCAACGCAGGGTTGTCAGATCTGAATTCATGAAGTGAAAAGAGGCACCGATGCTCTCCAAAAGATTTCTGATTTTTTATTCATTAAAGGGAGGCATGAAGAGTTACAATGATTAGAGTTCCTATTTATAAAGAATAGGAAACCCTAGGGTTACATTTGTTTCGCATGTCTGAAATTACAAAAATACCCTTATGAAGACCAGTCAACGCCGCCCCTTTATTTTTCTAAAAAAATTACTTTTTAAATCCTTTAAACTGCCGCGAAACCGCGGCCCGAGGCGTGGTTTGGCCGCGGTTCCGCGGCCAAACAGTGGAATTGGCTCTCTGGATTTTTAGGGCTGGCTCTGGTACTTTTTATCTTCTTATTTCTGTAATGACCCCAAAATCTTTATACATTTGTATTATCCCTCTTCAATAATATACCGTATTTATTTGTACTTGGTATTTTCCTTTTTCTATTAAATTTATTATTATTTTATTCCTCAATCTATTATGTATTTTTTTTTCTAGGTACAATTTCATTTTCTTATATTTAAGTTTTTAACTTCTCATTCTTATTTTTCCTTTCATAAATATTTAACCCAAATCCATTATTCTTATTCTCTACAGCCCATCTAAAAAGCCCATTTTCTTTTTAAGCAACATCATATATTTAATTCTAATTAAATATATGCATGAACAACCTTATAGCTCATTGGTTAAGTCTTTGCATTGTTATTCCATAAGTCACATGTTCAAATCCTCATTCTTGCAATTGTTTTTTTTTATCATTTTTTTATTCTTCTCATAACCTACAAATGAGACCTTTCATTTCCAAAATGAATGGTGGCCTTTCATTTCTCTTTTAATTCTCATGTTAAATGCATATATTATAATTCACCATTACACCATCTTTATTGTCCTCCTCCATCTTTTCCTTCCTCATATTTTTGTATCTCTCACTTCTTCCTCTTCACCTAGAATCCAAGAAGAAGAACATGAAGAAGTCTTCAAGAAGGTCTCGCTAGTAACACGAGGCTATCGGCGGATAGACAAGCCCGGTGACAATACCGGCTTGTGCATGTAAGTCCCTTCTCTCTCCCTCCCTCCATCTCTTTATTCTTCTCTTTTCATATCTCGTGAACCCGTTTTTATCCATATCGTAATCCTTAAGAGAAAAATAAACATAAACATATACATATATATAAGTCTAGATACATATGGTTATATATGGTTTAATAATATCTTATTACCTCTTGTTCAAATTAAAGTGTTTTCAATTCTTTGTTCATGACTATAAATGTTTATTATGAGTAGTGAGAACATAGATTTCATGCCACAATATATTTACGATATCTCATGGAATCGGTTTGGTTATTAAAAGAAAAGATGAAGCTTGCGTAAAAATTAATAGTTAATCTTTTTGCCGATTTTAGTATACATATCAATATCTTTACCTTTAAAATAATTTGTAGAAATTAATTTTTACTTCTGGAAATTTCATGAAATTTACATATGATAGAATATATTATTTTTTTCATGCTGTAAAAATTTTAGATCGATCCGCATAACGGTTTAGGAATTATATCATATTTATTCACTGATCGTAAAACAGAAAACTGCAGCTATCGGTCGATTTCTAGGACACATAACTTGGTATACCGGTATCCAAATTGAGTAAACTCAGGTGTTTTTGATATCTACATCGAATGATCTAGATATTCTTAGTTTTATAGTTTTACTGAAAACCCATCTATGATAAGGAAAACTGCGTTACAATATTAAGTGACGGATCTGGACAGAATCTGTTCCGATTCGCACACTGTTTTTAAATTGGACATAACTCGAACAACCGATGTCCGTTTGTGACAAAATTTAGATGTGTAGATGTACCATTTATAGAACTATAATTTTCTGTATATTATATTACTTAGGAATGCATGAAACAACCTGATATAGGCTTTGCAATAGAATATATAGTTGCTGTCCAGAAATCTGAATGTCTGTTTTAAACGCTGATATTAAAATGATCATAACTAGAGCTTCAGAAATCCAAATCATGTGAATCTTGGTGTTTTCGATAAGTTCATCGAAATACCTACAATTTTCTAATACTTTTCATAACCTGAAAACTGATGGAAATTAACTCAAACTGCATTTTAAAAAATATGTGACGGTGCCGAATAGATTCTGATCTGTTTTGCGCGACGATACGAAAACATATATATCTCTCAAACCGGTAGTCGTATTTAGGCGAAACTGGAACTCACGCATGCAAAGCACTTAGATCCATATTTTTGTTTATGTTCTCGCATTCGTTTGACTTGATTAATTAGTCGTACATAATATTTCTTTACAGCATTGTTTTTGGTAGTTACTCGTATAATATACTTGACTCATTTCATACTATTCGAACATGTATACATATTTATCTTGATCATTAAATTGTTGTATATACATAAAGATGATAATTAATTACTTGAGGTGTATTTTGAAAACTATACAATATTACATTTTACAATAAACCGCCTCAAGTTTTATAAATTACAATAAGGCCCCTAACAAATATTGAACTTCAACTTACCTTCTTTAGTCTGACTCGGGTTAGAGTCTGACTATTTCTGACTTGAATATGATTCAAGTCAATCCATATTCTTTATATTTCAACTCAATATGAATACATGAATCCCTGAATCCAGTTAACAATCTATATAACTTGACTGAACCGAACCATGGATATTCCTTTACATGTTTCCCAGTATTCCATTTACATGACTCTACGGTTATAACCGTTTCCTGATATCATGGTTTCGGTCAGTCAGTTAATCAATCTTACAATCAATACAATTTTACAAGATAACAATACAAACAAGATATCGCGGGGTTTAAGGGGTAGATAGGTACGAAAGGTGTTAAAGGTGGCACGAGATGGTAAGATTAAGACACCTAACCTGAATCCAATTGCCGTTGTTCCGGGTTGTATAACGGAGCCTTGTACTTCCATTTGCCCTGATCTCTAGCATATAGAGATCCCTCTCGTATACACTGGCATCCTTCTGTACCAAGCTACAACAACAGCGTTAGCACCATACTACTATAATATGACAATACAATACAACATTAAAAGCTACTCTCTCTCTCTCTTTTACTCTCTGTCTATTTCTCCATTATCTTTGGGACTTACCGAGCGACCTGTTCGCTGACGACATTCTATTTCCTTCTTCTTTGAATGTCGTCAGGTGCGTCGGACCAAGCTGAGATCGAGCCCACCAGTGAAGACTTATAGCGGTTCCACGAAGACCTCGAGCTTTAGATATTGTATCTTGTTCTTTCCAGTATTTTTCATTTTCATGTTATGCCACTGTTTAGGCATCGCTTTTCATTTCAGTTGTATTTTTCCTTTTCATGCATTGTACAAAGAATGTTATTAATAAAAGTTGCTGTTCTTTTATACTCTTGTCTCTTGTGTATTTATATTGCTTAGTTACGCTTAGCGTATGTACTTCTGAGTATATACGTAGCGGACCTCGTCGCGTCCATTTCGCCGTACACAGGGAAGCGGGGCGTGACAGGTTTTGTTGGTGACCCATGCAGGTCAGAGCTGTATGAAACCCTATCAGGCAGTTCTGTTCTGCGTGAACAACCTAAGCAATATAAAACACAAGAAACAGCAACTGAAAACATTCTTTACATTACATATTCCTTGAATCCATCTTGAACTCCACCTTCGGTTTCCTTGAAGTCCATCTCTCCACTTTTGAATCCTTAATTCTTATTCATGCTTTCTATTTGTATCTTGTAGACTTATTAGCTCAATTGGTTAGAGTATCAATCGACGGAGCTCGAAAATGACATTATCCTAATCCTATTTCCTTTCTCTGTTGCATCATCCTTCTTGAGTAATTTCGAGGACGAAATTATTTTTAAGGAGGGTAGAATGTAATGACCCCAAAATCTTTATACATTTGTATTATCCCTCTTCAATAATATACCGTATTTATTTGTACTTGGTATTTTCCTTTTTCTATTAAATTTATTATTATTTTATTCCTCAATCTATTATGTATTTTTTTTTCTAGGTACAATTTCATTTTCTTATATTTAAGTTTTTAACTTCTCATTCTTATTTTTCCTTTCATAAATATTTAACCCAAATCCATTATTCTTATTCTCTACAGCCCATCTAAAAAGCCCATTTTCTTTTTAAGCAACATCATATATTTAATTCTAATTAAATATATGCATGAACAACCTTATAGCTCATTGGTTAAGTCTTTGCATTGTTATTCCATAAGTCACATGTTCAAATCCTCATTCTTGCAATTGTTTTTTTTATCATTTTTTTATTCTTCTCATAACCTACAAATGAGACCTTTCATTTCCAAAATGAATGGTGGCCTTTCATTTCTCTTTTAATTCTCATGTTAAATGCATATATTATAATTCACCATTACACCATCTTTATTGTCCTCCTCCATCTTTTCCTTCCTCATATTTTTGTATCTCTCACTTCTTCCTCTTCACCTAGAATCCAAGAAGAAGAACATGAAGAAGTCTTCAAGAAGGTCTCGCTAGTAACACGAGGCTATCGGCGGATAGACAAGCCCGGTGACAATACCGGCTTGTGCATGTAAGTCCCTTCTCTCTCCCTCCCTCCATCTCTTTATTCTTCTCTTTTCATATCTCGTGAACCCGTTTTTATCCATATCGTAATCCTTAAGAGAAAAATAAACATAAACATATACATATATATAAGTCTAGATACATATGGTTATATATGGTTTAATAATATCTTATTACCTCTTGTTCAAATTAAAGTGTTTTCAATTCTTTGTTCATGACTATAAATGTTTATTATGAGTAGTGAGAACATAGATTTCATGCCACAATATATTTACGATATCTCATGGAATCGGTTTGGTTATTAAAAGAAAAGATGAAGCTTGCGTAAAAATTAATAGTTAATCTTTTTGCCGATTTTAGTATACATATCAATATCTTTACCTTTAAAATAATTTGTAGAAATTAATTTTTACTTCTGGAAATTTCATGAAATTTACATATGATAGAATATATTATTTTTTTCATGCTGTAAAAATTTTAGATCGATCCGCATAACGGTTTAGGAATTATATCATATTTATTCACTGATCGTAAAACAGAAAACTGCAGCTATCGGTCGATTTCTAGGACACATAACTTGGTATACCGGTATCCAAATTGAGTAAACTCAGGTGTTTTTGATATCTACATCGAATGATCTAGATATTCTTAGTTTTATAGTTTTACTGAAAACCCATCTATGATAAGGAAAACTGCTTTACAATATTAAGTGACGGATCTGGACAGAATCTGTTCCGATTCGCACACTGTTTTTAAATTGGACATAACTCGAACAACCGATGTCCGTTTGTGACAAAATTTAGATGTGTAGATGCACCATTGATAGAACTATAATTTTCTGTATATTATATTACTTAGGAATGCATGAAACAACCTGATATAGGCTTTGCAATAGAATATATAGTTGCTGTCCAGAAATCTGAATGTCTGTTTTAAACGCTGATATTAAAATGATCATAACTAGAGCTTCAGAAATCCAAATCATGTGAATCTTGGTGTTTTAGATAAGTTCATCGAAATACCTACAATTTTCTAATACTTTTCATAACCTGAAAACTGATGGAAATTAACTCAAACTGCATTTTAAAAAATATGTGACGGTGCCGAATAGATTCTGATCTGTTTTGCGCGACGATACGAAAACATATATTTCTCTCAAACCGGTAGTCGTATTTAGGCGAAACTGGAACTCACGCATGCAAAGCACTTAGATCCATATTTTTGTTTATGTTCTCGCATTCGTTTGACTTGATTAATTAGTCGTACATAATATTTCTTTACAGCATTGTTTTTGGTAGTTACTCGTATAATATACTTGACTCATTTCATACTATTCGAACATGTATACATATTTATCTTGATCATTAAATTGTTGTATATACATAAAGATGATAATTAATTACTTGAGGTGTATTTTGAAAACTATACAATATTACATTTTACAATAAACCCCCTCAAGTTTTATAAATTACAATAAGGCCCCTAACAAATATTGAACTTCAACTTACCTTCTTTAGTCTGACTCGGGTTAGAGTCTGACTATTTCTGACTTGAATATGATTCAAGTCAATCCATATTCTTTATATTTCAACTCAATATGAATACATGAATCCCTGAATCCAGTTAACAATCTATATAACTTGACTGAACCGAACCATGGATATTCCTTTACATGTTTCCCAGTATTCCATTTACATGACTCTACGGTTATAACCGTTTCCTGATATCATGGTTTCGGTCAGTCAGTTAATCAATCTTACAATCAATACAATTTTACAAGATAACAATACAAACAAGATATCGCGGGGTTTAAGGGGTAGATAGGTACGAAAGGTGTTAAAGGTGGCACGAGATGGTAAGATTAAGACACCTAACCTGAATCCAATTGCCGTTGTTCCGGGTTGTATAACGGAGCCTTGTACTTCCATTTGCCCTGATCTCTAGCATATAGAGATCCCTCTCGTATACACTGGCATCCTACTGTACCAAGCTACAACAACAGCGTTAGCACCATACTACTATAATATGACAATACAATACAACATTAAAAGCTACTCTCTCTCTCTCTTTTACTCTCTGTCTATTTCTCCATTATCTTTGGGACTTACCGAGCGACCTGTTCGCTGACGACATTCTATTTCCTTCTTCTTTGAATGTCGTCAGGTGCGTCGGACCAAGCTGAGATCGAGCCCACCAGTGAAGACTTGTAGCGGTTCCACGAAGACCTCGAGCTTTAGATATTGTATCTTGTTCTTTCCAGTATTTTTCATTTTCATGTTATGCCACTGTTTAGGCATCGCTTTTCATTTCAGTTGTATTTTTCCTTTTCATGCATTGTACAAAGAATGTTATTAATAAAAGTTGCTGTTCTTTTATACTCTTGTCTCTTGTGTATTTATATTGCTTAGTTACGCTTAGCGTATGTACTTCTGAGTATATACGTAGCGGACCTCGTCGCGTCCATTTCGCCGTACACAGGGAAGCGGGGCGTGACAATTTCTTTATGTTTTCTCAATTTAGCTTCTGGTTCTTCTCTAGATCTTCCAGTGAATACTTGTAGTGAACTTTAACCCATCGCTTTGAGTCGATGTTTTGAATCTTGCTTTATGAATTGTTCCTTATGTCGGCTTGATCAAGAGTCTTCTGTTTGTTGATCAAAGTCCACTTTTGCATTGTCTTTTCATTATTTTCACTGTTTTCTGTCCAAGAACCTGTAACCTGTAACATGTAGCAGACATGCGTCAAAAGCACCCGTTTATTTGTAAAATATATAAGAATGGGGAATATAATAATGCAATATTATGATGTGAATAGCGCCCAAGACTAACGTCGAAATCATGTGGCTGACAGGGTGGGTAGCCGCTCTGAGTCGTTTCATGTCGAGGTCTAGAGAGAAGTGCCTCCTGTTCTTCAAAGCTCTAAGGAAGATACCAAGATTTGAGTGGTCGGAGGAGTGCCAGACCGCCTTTGAGCAATTAATGAGGCACCTTGCGACTCCCCCGTTGCTCACCCGGCCAGTTGAAGGGGACGAGCTATCGCTATATCTAGCGGTATCCGACCAAGTTGCAGGCTCGGTGCTCGTCTGAGAGGCCGAGGGAGAAGCCGGCCGACGTGACCTTCGAGGCGCTGAACCACTCCCCGGTACCCATCCTCAGCAAGGGATTGGTCATACACGAAGACGTCGTCGAAGGTGATGATCTCTTCGATCGAATACATGCGTCCAGTCATCTCAAAAAGCGATGCCGAAGAAGTTGCCGTCTCCTTCTCTATTTATAACCTCAAACAGAATCCTTAAGGACCCAGATTCACGCGCACATGGACGTGAATCCTGGGATCCATCTTTCTCCAATACCGCGCCGCCACGTGGCAGAACTGACGCGGCTCCCCGAAACGTTATGCCTCCCCCAAGCATTCCCGACAAGTGACGCCCGCGACGGTCACTCTTCCCGATGTTCACACGCCGGGGAAGGTCGGACAGAACCTCACAAAACCAAGCAGTAACCCGGCTCGGTCCATCCTTGGCTGGTAACTTCTTACCCCGCGATGCTAAGGATCAAAGCCCTCATCAAGAGGCCGCCTAGCAGCTACTCTGCTCGGTCCATTCATAGCTGGTAGTTCACTACCCACCGACGCCAAGGATCTAAGCTCTCACAAAGAGGCCACCGGGCAGCAACCCTGCTCGGTCCATCCATGGCTGGTAATTTCTTACCCCACGACGCCAAGGATCAAAGCCCTCACTAAGAGGCCACCAAGCAGCTACCCTGCTCGGTCCATCCATGGCTGGTAGTTCACTACCCACCGACGCCAATGATCCAAGCCCTCACCAAGAGGCCACCGGGCAGCGACCCTGCTCGGTCCATCCATGGATGGTAGTTCACTACCCACCGACGCCAAGGATCAAAGCCCTCACCAAGAGGCCACCGGGCTACAACCCTGCTCGGTCCATCCATGGCTGGTAATTTCTTACCCCACGATGCCAAGGATCAAAGCCCTCACCAAGAGGCCACCCGGCAGCAACCCTGCTCGGTCCATCCATGGCTGCTAGTTCACTACCCACCGACGCCAAGGATCAAAGCCATCACCAAGAGGCCACCAGAAAGCAATCCTGCTCGGTCCATCCATGGCTGGTAATTTCTTACCCCACGACGGCAACTATCAAAGCCCTCACCAAAAGGCTACCGGGTAGCAACCCTGCTCGGTCTATCCTTGGCTGGTAATTTCTTACCCCACGACGCCAAGGATCAAAGCCCTCATCAAGAGGCCACCGAGCAGCTACCCTGCTCGGTCCATCCATGGCTGGTAGTTCACTACCCACCGACGCCAAGGATTAAAGCCCTCACCAAGAGGCCACCGGGCAGCAACCGTGCTCGGTCCATCCATGGCTGGTAGTTCACTACCCACCGACGCCAAGGATCATAGCCCTCACCAAGAGGCCACCAAGCAGCTACCCTGTTCGGTCCATCCATGGCTGGTAGTTCACTACCCACCGACGCCAAGGATCAAAGCCCTCACCAAGAGGCCACCGGGCAGCAACTCTGCTCGACCCATCCTTGGCTGGTAATTTCTTACCCCACGACGCCAAGGATCCAAAGCCCTCACCAAGAGGCCACCGAGCAGCTACACTGCTTGGTCCATCCATGGCTGGTAGTTCACTACCCACGACGCCAAGGATCAAAGCCCTCATCAAGAGGCCACCGAGCAGCTACCCAACTTGGTCCATCCTTGGCTGGTAATTTCTTACCCCACGACGCCAAGGATCAAAGCCCTCATCAAGAGGCCACCGAGCAGCTGCCCTGCTCGGTCCATCCATGGCTGGTAGTTCACTACCCACCGACGCCAAGGATCTAAGCCCTCATCAAGAGGCCACCGAGCAGCTTCACTGCTCAACTTCCTATACGTCTTTATTAACCGATCTCCACCTCGACTTTGGGGCCATGGAGATACCGACACGGTCTTTACACACTTGGCAAATGGTCGAATTCAATTCGACGTGCGATCGCTAGATTAAAAACCGACCTAACATGAAAGCAGTACCACGCGAATAAAAATGTTTACCACAAACAAAGGGAAAATGCGCACGGAAAGAACACTGTAAAAAGATTTTTATTCATAAAGTCGGAAGTCTTTACAGAGGTATTGTGGGCTCCCCAGCCTTACAAAAACGCCCGGAGGCTTACAAAAGTTTAGTGCAAAAAGTAAGGAGGCGAGGAGGTTCAGGCCTCAGGGCCGGGGAGAACCATGAGGGGCCTCTTCCCTTGCAGCACTTCTCCCCAATGATCCCACCAGGGGCCTCTTCTCTTGCAGCACTTCCGGGGGAAATCCTCTACGCCTCATCCTCGAGGGGGTACTCACCCCAGAGCTCGCCGTCAGGGAACTCCGACATCAGGGCCTTGACGGCGTCGAGGGCGTCATGCCAGACGACGGTAGCGGCTCCAGCGAGGTCGGTGTAGTACCGATCCGACTTCTTGTAGCTCTCCACCGCCTTCGAAGCTCGAAGCTCGGCACGCCTCGTTCCCTCCTTCGCCGCCTCGTTCTCCCTCCGGAGGGTGTTCGCCGTCTTCTTCAGGATGACGACATGCACCCTGGAGTCTTCTAACTTGGTCTCGGCGGCTCGGGCGGCCTCTCGGTACTTGGCGATCTCCCGGTACTTGGCCGCCACCCGGTCTTCGAGAGCAGCGACCCTCTCCATCGCCGCCTCCATCTCCAGCCTTGAGCTCTCCTCCCGCGAGGAGAACTCGCCCGCGGCCCGTATCGCCGGGGCAATTTCGTCGTCCTCCATGTTGACGACGAGGGCGACGTGCTGGAGGACCTGAAGAAAATAAAGGAGGGTAAAAAAGAAAAGGGGGGCACCCAATCTCACGAGCAAAAATACTGAATGAAGAAACTGAGTGGGGTGCGAACACTAACCTGCACGGCCTCTTGAGCTATGGCCGCCATTTGGGTCCGGAGGGTCCCCCGAGGGATTCTGCCCCCGGCCGACCTTTCCATCTCTGAGAGCAGGCTGTCGGCGACGGAAAGTCCCGAGGGCACCTCGAAGCGAAGCTCCCTATCGTCCACGATGATCGAGAAAGCCGGGGAGCGGGGCGCCGTCCTATGAAACCTCTTGAGGAGCGACACAGGGGAACCGGTCTCACCCCCCACCTCTGGAGCCCGGGGCTCTTGCTCCCGAGCACGTTTTTGGCTCGGCGCTTGGCTGGACTCCGGGGCACGCTTGAGTGCCTGGATGGAGCGGTTGCTGGTGGAGCTAGAGCCGACGACGGGCGAGAAGGGCCGGTGCCTCCGACCTTCTTCCCCTTCTTCTGTTCGACCAGGGCTGCCCGAAATTTGCCTAGGTCCATAGGTTCTGCATAAGAGAAAAATATAGAGGAGTCAGCAATGCCAGAAAAGTGAAAGCATACACAAGTCTAAACAGGTTGCCTAAAAACTCATAATTTACCCTCGAACTGGGCGGGGCTGAGCCCGGCCCAACTGAGGGCCCGCTCAGACAACAACACATCAGCCCGGGAAAGGGGCTCCCATTCCGACACCGCCACCGCGTCGAGATCATTCAACTGCCCCACCCGCGGGCAGTTGGCTCTGTGCTACTGGATGGGCACAGGCCAATCCTCACCCTTAGGCGGCCCAACAAACAAAAACTCCTTCTTCCATTCGTGAATGGAAGAGGGTGCTACTACGACCCCCGACCCGGCAGCACCTCCCTGGTGTTTTCTAAAAGAGATGTATACCTAGCTCGGCTCGCCCCTATGAATTCCGGGGTAGTTTTTGTAGCAAAGAGAAGAAACGAGAAGGCTCCGGCTGAAACGGATCAGACACAATTTCAACCGGACCAGAAATCCAAGGAGAATCCTCCAAGAGTTCGACACTAACTGGCCCGGGGCTAACCCAAAACAATTCAATGCCGCACTCACCTCGGGAGAGAAGGGTAGGGGCATGCCGGCCCAAAAGGCTTCTAGGTACAAGGAAATCTCCTTGCCCCGTACTAGGTCTGCCCTCTCCCCTTCCTCGGCTAGACGAAGCGAGTAGCCGGCAGGAATGTGGAAACGAGTCCGGATGGTGGCGAGCTCATCCGCATGCCTCAGTACGGATGACGCGCAAAGAGCATCCATAACCTGCGCTCTGGGGACCTCCTCCGTCGCACGACCCCGGGGAGCATGACTAACCCTAACTTCCCGGGAGGACTCCGACTCAGAAGAGGAAGAGGAAGAAGCAGGAGAGGAAGCTGCAGAAGACTCCCTAGACTCTACCCGGACTATTTCTACAGACTCCTCGATAGAAGACATCTAACCTGATCAAAGAGACGAGTCCTCGGAAGAGAAAGCGAAGATTCCGACCTGAGGAGAAGAGCGCCGAGCTAACACGACTAGGGACGAGGAAATTATTGTAACAACTCCAATTTTGTATACCAAAAATTTGCTTTAAATATAGTGTATACTTGGAGTATTAATGTTGCTGGAAACAATTTAAGTATCTAATTCCTTACTATAATTACAAGAAAGAGTTTGTAGCTCATTGGTAATACCTTGCACTGCTGAACCAAGCCACCGGAGTTCAAATCCCATGCCCCACATTATTTTTGTATTTATTTTGTTTAATTTTTTTTGGAAGTCAACGGTAAAAAGGCCATAACTCCCAAAATATGTACTGGATAACAAAAGGTAAAAATACCAAGTTCTTCAGGAAAACCCCCGGCCATTGGACTCTTGACTCGGCCCGACTCGGCGCCGCCGGCCGGCGACTCGGCCGACTCGGTCCGGCGCCGCCGGCCGGACTTGGCCGGACGGCCGAGTCACCAACTGAGAAAAGTTGGCTCTTTACTTGGTCAACCCTCTTGCACACTTATTATACCTGGATCGGTTTTGATTTGGCCAATAAATCCCTTTTACTCCTAGGTTTAATGATTTTTAATGAATTTTTAATGTTTTTTATATTTTCTTTTAATATTTTTTATCCTAACCCTAACCCTAGCCTAGCCCTATATAAAGACCCCTACTCTCTACCATTTCACCTCACCACTCTAAGTCTACTCTCCCAAATTCTCGAGAACTCGGTACGAAGAGCGAGAAGCGAAGCGCTGCCGAAATCGACGACGGATTCCGGCGACTGGATCAGAACCTTCACGACGTTTTCGACGAATCGACAATCACCACATCCCTTAGCTTCCTTAGGTTGTCCAAACCGTAAGTCCCATCTCTTCTATCTCTCTTCTCTTTAATATAAAAATAGGACTTTTTGGAACCCGACGGAAATCGGAACAAAACGATTTCCGATCCGGTTTTTCTGCAAATTTCCACTTTTCACCTAATACATAATACCTACCTATATTCATGTTGACTATTAATCACCCATAAACCAATTTAAACAAACTTTCTCACATGAAATGATAGCTTCTTTACAATATCGTATTCTTTTCATAAAAATACCATGAAGTTCATTTTTCTTCGTTTAATCAATTCCCTCACTCCTAAAGATGTTTATCTTGATCACTAAACTTATAGAAATCAAATTGAATGAATTTTCACACATGAAATGATAACGTTTTCAAATACCGTATTCTTGCGCTTTAATACCTTCAAGTTTAATATGTCATGTTTTACCTCTAAACTTCATCAAAACTTAAAATAAGTCACGAGGTAAGGACCTACCTCTCCACACACACAAATATAACCCTAATTGATATATGTCAAAACATAGAATACGAAATTACAGGACTTTTCACTAAAATACCATATTCTTTATAATCTTTTCTTGAAAGCTTTCAGTTGTAAACATTTCTAAATAAAATCTTTTATAAAATGAAAGCACGATTGGTCATGAACATCGATCGTTTATCTAAACTGACTTTGTGGTGTCTAGGCTAGGCAAGTGAGCTTGGGTAACTTTAAAAGGCCCGTCTCACGATTCGTGAGCGGATCCCTCCCTCCTCACTTGTACTTACCTGGCCACAATTGGCGGTGAAGAGGCGATTTGAGGCTTCTAATAACTTATCGTTTAGACCTTAGAAGTAGGCTGGTTGGCTTAGGAAACCCTAACAACTAAAATACGGAAAACTAAACTCTTTTGCAAATAAATACCCTATATTTATAAAACCGTTTCCCTAAATGAAAAGTATTTATAAAACCTAAGCAAAGTGCCGCTACAACCCACTTTTGGGGAACCTGTTAGGGATAGTACGGTTCATCGTGCACCCGCAGGCTAGTAGTGCGAGATTCAGACCTCCGCAAGGAGTATTCGGTCTCGAAAGGTTTAAAATATGATATTTAAGGAAAAATGAGATTTTTGAAAATAAAATATTCATTTAAAAATTATTCATTTAAACACCTATTTTATTATATTATGAAATTTCCACATTTTCCTAAAAAATTACAAGATTAAAAGTTACACTAAAATACCATGAATTTCAGATAAAACAATTAATACTTTTATTAGGATATATTCACTAGAATAACACAAATAAAATTCACATTTATTATAACAATAAAGACGATTATTAAATACTTGAGGTGTATTTTGAAAACTATACAAAAGTACTTTTTACATAAAACCCCCTCAAGTTTCACAAATTACAATAAGGCCCCTAACTAATATTGAACTTCAAATTTATCTTTCTTTTAGTCTGATTCGGGTTTGAGTCTGACTAATTTCTGACTTGAATATGATTCAAGTCAATCTATATTCTTTTATATTCAAACACAATTTGAATACATGAATCCCTGAATCCAGTTAACAATATATTCCTTTTGACTGAATCAAACCATGGATATTCATCCATTATCCTGATATTCCATTTACCTGATTATACAGTTACAACATGTTTACTGATATCATGGTCTTGGTCAGTCACCCAATTTACATATTCCTATACTACAATACTGTTAAAACACTACGGGGTTTAAGGGGTAGATTGGTACGGAAGGTGTTAAAGGTGGCACGAGATGGTCAGATTAAGACACCTAACCTGAATGCTATTGCTGTTGTACCGTGGCATAACGGTTCCTTGTACTTTCCTTTTGCCCTGATCTCTAGCATATAGAGACCCCCCTCGTATACATTGGCATCCTTCTGTACCAAGCTACAAACAACAGCGTTAACTCAATATTCCATAATATTCAACAATGTAATACTTTAGAAAATACTGTTACTCTGTCATTCTCATTCTTCTTATTCTTTGGGACTTACCGAGCGACTTGTTCGCTGACGACATTCTATTTCTATTTTCTTTGAATGTCGTCAGTTGCGTTGGACCAAGCTGAGATCGAGCCCACCGGTGAAGATTTGGAGCAGTTCCAGGAAGATCCAGAGCTCTAGATACTGTACCTTGTTCTTTCCAGTTTATTTCATTTCCTGTTATGCCACTGTTTAGGCATTGCTTTTCATTCCAGTTGTATTTTCTTTTCCTGCATTGTAAAAAGAATGTTATTAATAAAAGTTGCTGTTATTTCTATATCATTTGTCTCTTGTGATTTACTTTATATTGCTTAGTTACGCTTAGCGTATGTACTTCTGAGTATATACGTAGCGGGCCTCGTCGCGTCCACTTCGCCGTACACTGGGAAGCGGGGCGCGAGAATTATGGAGAGGTATGGGCCCTGATGGGGATCCCACCTCTACTTATAGATGCCGGAATACACATCCTACGGCTCCGATCGCCTCCCGCCAAAACGACGCTTCGCAACCAACGGCCGACAACATTCCACCTGTCGCACACACATTGGGCGCGTCCCATTTGGCGCAGGAACACCCGCGGCCCTTCTCGTCAGCCAACCGGACACGTGGGCTGGCGCTTCGACGAACGTACGCACAAACCGGCGCTTCTTCTTTAATGCAAGATTTCTCCCCAGATCAACTGACGTCATTAAGAAAATACGACTAATTGCCCGGGAATACGCACCGACGATATTGTTCCCTCATAAAATACAAGGAAAAACCCCAATGGGGCATCACGCGCACACGCGTGATCGGGGGTCACGTGCTGACACGTGATGGCTTCCTGAGGGCTCTGAAATGATAAGAATTGAATTCTAATCAAATAGGGTCACGTGCCCGCACGTGATAGGCCTTTAAGACCACTGAAGTATAATAAAACAGCAAGAAAAACCCCAATGGGGTATCACGTGCCTACACATGACCAAGGGTCACGTGCTGACACGTGATAAGTTCCCGAGTTCTTTAAAATAACAGAATTAAATTCCGGTTGAATACTTAATCCGTGGGTCATGTACCACCATGTGATGGGGTCTTAAAAACTCTCTGAGTTAAAGGAAAGAAAACCCTAAATAGGGCATCACGAGCCCACACATGACAGGGGGTCACGTGTCAACACGTGATGGGTTCCTAAAGATCTGTGAACTAATAGAATTAAATTCTAATCAAATAGTCAATCAGTGGGGTCACGTGCTAACACGTGATAGGCTTTTAAACCTTCTGAACTAATAGAATTAAATTCTAATTAAGGGAAATCAAAAACCCTAATATTTCCCTAGATCTTTCCAAACAAAAAGATCGTGCTCTGTAAAGTGGAGCACCGTTGGATTAAAAATCCAATGGTGATTAAAAATCACCAATTTATAGAAAGATTCTATACAAGGAAAGATTTCCCTGAAATTTGCCAGGAATAACAGATAAAATATCTTTTGGATTAAAATCCAATGGTGAATAAAATTCACCGAGTGATCTAAAAGATCATGTTGGTTATAAAATCAATCAAAATCTTTCAATGAAAGATTGACTAAACAAACTGATTCTTTTCTTTCTCCTATAAATAGGAGCCAAGAAAAGAAAAGAAAAGAGGAAAAAAAGAGACAAGAACAGAGAAAAAAAAGAGAATTTAATTCTCCAGAGAGAAAGAAGATTTCTTCAGAAAAAGAAAGAAACCCTAGGTAAGAGAGAGAAAGAAATTATTCTATAAGCTCCCATAACCCTATAAGAGAATTTAATTCTCAAACTAAGAGTTTAACTCTTCTGAATAAGAACTTAGTTCTTCCTCTGTTTGAAGATCTGCAGAAGCAGATCTCCGCATAAGTTGAGAATTTAATTCTCACCGGGAAGATTCTGTCATGCAGATCTAAAACCTAAGGGATGACCTAAGTTCAGAGAATTTTATTCTCCCACAAAGCACATAGGAATTTAATCCTCCAACAAAAATAGGGTTTAACCCTTAATACAAGAACTTAGTTCTTCTTCATGGTTGAAAATCTGCAGAAGCAGATCTCCCCATAAGTTGAGAATTTAATTCTCATCGGGAAGACTCTGCCATGCAGATCCAAAACTTAGAGGGAGAGTTGGGTTTAAAGAATTTAATTCTTCCAAATACATAGGAATTTAATTCCTCTAAATAAAATTAGGGTTTAACCCTACAAAAGAATTTAATTCTTAAACAGGGGACTTAGAATTTTCATGCACGTAAAAGAAATCAGTACCCAACCTGATCACGTGGCAACACATGACCCTCCCTTCAATGGTCAGAAAATAATGAATGAGATTGGGTCACGTGCTCCCACGTGACCCTTGGATAAATTCCTTAAAATAAAGAGAATAAAGCAAAGGCAGAACAGACTTTGGGCGCCCTCACGTGTCCCCACGTGACCCCTAAAAAATCTTGTTAATATCCAGTGCATGGGTGCCCATCACGTACCCATATATGATGGCCATGAATATTAAGTGTTTAACACTTATTTGAATATCCTGAAAATAAAATAAAGGAAGCTTAGCCCAATCCTAGGGCGCCTCACGTGTCCTCACGTGAGCGGTTCATCTTTTTAGTGTTTAAATCTATTTTAGGCACTTCATCCCTAGTGTTTAACACTACTTTAAATGCATCACGTGGGAACACGTGATCGCCAAATATGTGCTAGTGTTTAACACTATATTCAAACCAGTCTTAGCCCAAATTGGCTAAGTCTTCCAGAGGCAAGACTCCCCTTTTGACTGAGCCTCAAATACATTCTTGTCTTCCAAGATTGATCATCTCATATGGTATATGAGTGCTCAGCACTCAATAAAAGACAAAACATTATCAGAACCTAGACCCATGTTTAGCATTGCTAAATAATGGGGGGCTGAACCCAGACAAATGCTCAACAGCCCAAACAAAGGTCCAACATTTTAAACCTAATTGGACTCAGCCCAAGTTGGCCATAAGTCCTCAATTCAGATTTAACTGAGCCCATATGGTCATAATCTAATTAATTGATCGTACTCCCAAATTGGACTACACATTTCCCAGCAACATTGGTTCAAGGGTACATCTATTCACTCGTTTGATATTTGTCGTTGTAACCTTCACCGTCTTCAGAGAGGTGACGGGTCCCGATAACCAATCATTCCATAGACTGTGGGGTCCTTAAACTCATGGACTATGATGTCCTTAAACTTTATAGACTATGATGTCTTTAAACTATGGACTGTGGGGTCCTTAAGCCTATGGACTATGATGTCCTTAACCTTGGACTGTGGGGTCCTTAAGCCCATGGACTATGATGTCCTTAACCTTGGACTGTGGGGTCCTTTAACCCCATGGACCGAGATGTCCTTAAACTAACATTAGACCGTAATGTCCTTAAACTAACAATGGACCGCAATGTCCCTAAACTAAACAACAGAGCCCAAATGCTCTCTTGTCGGATCTAAATGATCCCGTTAAGTCGATCTTAGTCTAAAATTAGACTAACGTATCCTTAACAAACGTTTAAGTTGATCTTAGTCTCAAATGAGACTAACGTATCCTTAAACCCAACCCCAAACCCAAATCTAAGAAGATACGGATTTGGACTAATCCACGCTCTACGGGCGACAACATAAATTAGTCTCTGTATACAATCCACGGGCAACCAAAAACAAAACAAACACACATGACACGAAGTGACCATCTGGAGAAGGAGAAAGTGGTTACCGCGATGCGGTAGCGTAATTAACTGCAGGGGTTTGCGTCTACAGGGAAGAGCGTCCCCACAATCAAAAACCCCTCAACGAGGGGGGATCTGATGAAGTCTGCTACATCGGTCACATCCGTTTAAACCTTCGATATATGGTGCCATAAATCAACTTGGCATCTTTGGAGAGGTGGACGGATAGCACCAAATAGCATCTGCCCCCAAATTCAGGCAAGACGAACCTACGCGGTCGCGTCTCTGTATTCGGAGGAGAACAGATTCTGGCATGCCCGGTGAGACCTCTTCCTCTTTCCACTCCACACTTCGCGTGTCGTGTTTCGCGAATGAATCACGATTTGATATGGTTTCCCCTAGATTCGAGGTACTAAGATTTAGTGTCTTGCTCCTGTGCAGAGAAAATGGCTTCCAACTGCACCAGCTGCAACAACAACTCCCACTCCGTCCTCGCTGGAGGAGTGACCTACGGGCCCTAAGCGGCCTCCCTTTTCACAATATCGGTGGAACAAGTGACCCAAGCCACCACGGGGCTATTCTTCGGGACCATGCTCCCACCGATGAGCTTCAACGCCCCTGTACCATTGCAAGAAGCTCAGAAGAAGTCGGTCTTTGATCGGCTTACCACTACTGCGGCCCCTCTTAACGGGTCGCCCAAATCAAGCGCCTCAGTTTTTAGCAGACTGGGCCAAAACTCCAACGGGCCCGTAAAGAAGCCCGCAATGCCAGAAGGCGTTATCCCGAAGCGGATAGCTATTCCTACTCTTGAAGTCACCAAGGCGGCTTCTCCGGCTAAGGGGTCTGTCATCACAAGACTGGCCGTTTCAGCTCCCACTCCAGGTGAAGTAACCAAGGATGTTTCCCCTGCACGAAAATCGGCCTTTGCAAGATTGGCCATTCCCTCTCAGCGAGCATCTGTATTTGACAGGCTGACGCCAACAGCAGACTCTCATCAGAACAGGGGGCATGGAAAAACTGATCCAACAGTGGAGGTGATCCCGGCCGCACGACATGCTTGACGTCGCCACTGGCCCCGAGTGAGGAAAGCTGGGGGCAATTCCCCTTCTGGACTGACTCCGCCAGCTCCAATGGTGGAAGTTGATGCTGTTGTTCCAACTGGGACAGCTTTGAACTACTTAACAGGGTGCGCAGGAATTCGTCAACTGCTGTGCTGAAAAGATCTCCTCTACCTATGGAGAATGCCTCAAAGACGAAGCTGGAGTAGCCCCCTCAGCAGCTGTCCTCTAAAATTTATAAAGTTTGGCGACAGGTCCAGGACTCCGTGGTAGATCAAAACTATCCCCGCCGACAGAAAAAGATGAAGGTTCGGCAAGAAGAGGATCACCCTGTCAAACCACAGAAAGCGACAGCTACTTGGGTGCCCACTACAACGGCCCCCTCAACTTCGACCGCTCACAAGAGGAGAAGGCTGGAGAAAATCCCAGTGTCTGCAACGAATCACAAGAACACTGAATCTGAACGCCCCAAGTCTGGGGGCATGGTGGTACATACTGTCTATATGGCATCCGGGAAAGAGGATAGCCGTATCTCTACGGGCCATCGACCACTCACCAAATCCGTAACAAAGGCCCAGGAGCAACAACAGAAGCTTCAGGAAATGCTAACGCAAATGGCCGCACTTACTGGGCCAAAAGACAGCCCGGAAACGTCATCAGAGCAGCGTCATGAACAGGAAACCAATGCTGATTTCCTCCGCAGAGTCCTCGAAAAGAAGGACAGAGAAGCAGCAGAACAAGCGGCCAATATAAAACGAATGACGTTCTTATTCCAAGACATGATCGGGATGATGTTACAGCCGGATCCTTCGGATGAAGATCCTCCGATTATCCTCGAAGACGACCGAGCGGAGACGTCAAACCCTCTTCCGGCTTGTTCAGCAGCCAAATAGGAAACTATCTCAAAAGCCGCCTGGATGATTACATCGCTCAGCAGATACAAGTTCATCAGGCGAATGAAGCGGCTGGGCAAATTGTTAAGACTGGACGACTCTATCCGGGTTGGTACGACCAAATAAAGTACCCGCTGGGATACACAATCCCCAAATTCCATGTATATAAGGGGACGGGAAATCCACACCAGCACGTTGCTCAATTTAGGGCTCTGTGCGGAAACACTGGAGGTGATGATAAACTATTGCTCCGCCAGTTTGTTGGCAGCTTGTCGGAGACGGCATTCGAGTGGTATTCGGAACTCCCGAATGACTCTATCAAGACATTTGCAGAGATGGAGCTGCTGTTCACCCAACGTTTTGCGCGCGCTAGCGAACGTACCCTAATCATGGCGTTGATCAATGCCAGGGTGAAGCCGGGAGAAACTTGGGTCCAGTACGCAATACGGTGGCGGAATCTATGGTCGAAGTGCGAGCAGCGCATCGAAGAGGCTCCTGCGGTGGGCATGTTCGTGGGTACTCTCGACTCTCAAGCGACCGTTTCCCAATTCATGATGTTCTTCAAGCCAACTACTTTCCAGGCCTTGATTGACAAGTTAGCCCAAATGGATCGGATGGGTCATAGACCGTCTTCTTCAAAGCTGGAATCTTGAAATGAAAAAGGGAAAGGGAAAGCGACCTTCGTCGCCAATGCTCAACAACAGCCTAGTGGCCCAAAACTAACTGATCGCCTAGACGAGAAACGATGATTCTTTAATGAGAAAATAAAGCGCCCTTATTCGTTTCCCGGGACAAAATGAGGAGATTGTTCGAGCTGGCGGTGCGCAATAGACTCATCAACTTGCCGGATCCAAAACGCCCATTGCAACCTGGTGAGGCTAATAATCCCAATTATTGCCCCTATCACTAAGCGATAGGCCATCCAATCGAAGATTGCTTCGTCTTCAAAGGGTGGATTGAGAATCAATACCAATAGGGCAAATTCGCACTATCAGAGAATTGGAAAGTAAATCCGCCACAGCCGCACGCTCTCAAAAAGACGGACACACCGGGGGCATCATGCTCTTTTATAGAAGAAGGTCCATAGGAGGTCGCTCTTTCAACCAAAACGAAAAGAATGCTGAAGGATCTCCAAGAATGTCCAGCGATCAAGTGGAAAAATCAGCTAGAACCTGAGATCATCGAGGGAATGTTGAAGCCGCGCCCGACGCCAAAAATTTGTAGCGATAATCAAAACGCTCAGGCCCAGTCGTCAAAGTCTTCGAAAAAATAGAAGAAGACCAAAAAGCCCGTGAAGCCTGGTGACAAGCGCACGGACCTGCAAAAACATATCGACGCGTTGGAAGAATATAACCAGAAGGCGCGAACCCCAGTCACACTCTAAGAATTTCTCAGCCACGTCCTTGAGGACGAAGAGGATGATAATGGAGAAGACTCGTCGGATGAACCTGAGGATTATGTGGCAAGTTGCTATGTGATCTGTCACTCGTCGATAGACGATGAAGAAGCTCCTGACGCAGAGAAACTGGGGGCAGATCCTGAGTGGGAACTTCTAGGACCATCAGACGAAATGATTGATGCATTCCTGAACGAAGCTCTTCTGCAAAGCAAAGCCGATTGAGAGCGCGAAATGACAATATTTGGAAAAGCCAAACGTCGTCGACTGGATGAAAGGGTTGAAGCACCCCAACCAGACCGAGGCATGCCCACGACAGACAAGAGCAGGCTTAAAATGAAGAAAAGGTTCGCCAAATCCATATCAATGGGAATGAAGCTGCCACCCTCCGAAGGAAATACTTCTAATGAAATACACCTTAATGAAGAGGATGTGCATTCTAATTACTGTTTATATCATCGAAGGATTGCGCACCCTACTGAAGAATGCAACGCCTTTTAAAAATTGGTGGCAAGGATGTGTCGCTCACAGGGAGCACTTCAAGAGGATGAAGCGTGAAGCACGTCGACAGCGGAAAAATGCGACAGACGAACGTGGAAGAACTGCCAGCAATTGTCACATGGTTGATAGCAGGGGATCGCAAGTTCACACCTTCGGGAGTGATTCTGAAGAAGAAATGGCTCTTGGACCTCTCTTCAAAGAATCCACCTCAGGAAAAGAGGAAGAACCGAAGAGCTGCGAGAACATTCAGCTGCGCAATCGCACATTACCTGACAAGAATCTCGGACTCGTAAACAAGGGGTCGAACAAAAAGGATAAGAGAAAAGAAAAGGTCCCTGAGGATATCACCCTCGATGACCAACCCGTCGAAGAGCTGACAGCCAAAGATCCGCCTAAGAAAAACAAGGTGGATTACAACGTTCTGGCACACCTGAGGAAGATACCCTCACAGCTAAGCATTCTCGACGCCCTTCTGCTATCCAAAGAGGCGAGAGATTCTTTGATCAAGGCACTGCAAGATCCCGAGCAATTCCAAGCTTTCCTCGCCGAAGAAAAGATGAAGGACGAACTGGAAGAAATGCACACGACCGATATCACCTTCGGCGATGAAGATCTCCTCCTCGGGACATGCGGGCATAACCGTACCCTTTATGTCTCTGGATACTGCCATAACATTAAGATAGGGAAGATCCTAGTTGACAATGGGTCCTCCGTCAACCTCCTCAATGTAAGAGTGTTGAAGGAAATCTGCATGAGTGTTCAGCATCTCGCTCGTGATAAGATCACTATCTCTGGGTTTGACTCCCAGTCATCACGGACGCTCGGGTCTGTAATATTGACATTACGCTTTGGGCTGCTCATCACGGACATCAAGTTTCATGTCATTGACGCCAAGACTTGCTACAATGCTTTGCTCAGTAGGCCTTGGTTACACGAGTACAACATCATCCCTTCTACACAGCATCAGTGTATGAAGTACTTCAAAGATGGTCTTGAGTATACCGTGACAGGGGAACTGAACCCATTTTCTGTAAATGAAGTCCGAAAGTATGAGGATGCAAAGTATTTCCTGCCGGACTTTGAAGACACGGAAAGATGCCATAAACCGAAGAACAAAGCTATCACCACTATTCCGGTCTTCAGGAGTGATACCGAGGAGGAAGAAGAAATAGTTTATTCAGGGCCACCCCAATGCAACAAGCCGGGACCGTCCACCCCTATTCTGGTCTTCGGCAGCGACTGGAATATGAGGTCAATGCCATATTTTCTGTACGACCATCGATACAAGCCTTCGCTGGCGATGATCGGAGTTTGCAAATCGCCATGATTCCGCAAGAGCATTACAAAGAGCTCGACGCACTTGATACCTATGGTGTGCAGGAACTGCAGACGTTCTACGTCCCTCCCAGGCGAAGAGATGAACAGGAGATCCTCTTTTATCAATCCACGGAAGCCAAAGTGGAGAAAGAAATTTGGCATGGTACTTATTCTACACTTGACAGGCTCCAGCCCATCCGTCTGCCCAGCTACTACACAGAAGGATTAAAAAGGCTGTTGAGGCGCCAAGGCGTTCCCTTCAAACATACTGCTCGACAAGCTCAGTTCTACAAGAAGATCTGGGACGTCCCCGGAACTCAGCGAAAATTACCCAACGAGAGAATGGAAACGATCTGGCTTGGATATATTCAATCCAAGAAACGGGAACGATTCTATGACTACTACGTTATACATGACTTTGATGAAGAAGTAGATGTCTGTTAAAAGCTAACCTTGAACCAAAACGAGGTCCCGCCATGAAAATGCCAAGTCCGTCGTTTGAAGAACAGATGGACAAGCTAATAAGGGAAGCGGGTCAGAAGGTCCGGGATGACCATAGCCGCGAAATGGACATTTACGAGAAAGCTAGGACGCAGCGCCTCCTTCAACAGGTCGCGGAGAATGACAATGCTCCTCGTCGCCAACCCGTCATACAAAAGACCCGGCGCAGAGGCAAAAATAAAACAAAGAACGGAAAAAACGTTCGACTGCGGCAAAGCGGGTCTAAGAAGCCACACGATCGAGAATCGAGCAGCCGGGATCCGTCTATGAAGAAGATGTGTAGATGATTGTTCGCGTTTTTGCGTATTCTAAATTTCTAATTACCGCAATCAAGACGGTGTCGCTTGGTAGCTAGCCGGTTGAGTACGAGTCGATCCACAGGGAAATGATGTTCTTTTCTTTAAGTTCTAACGAGTTAAGTCCTAACTTTGGTAGGTTTTGTTTTAAGATCTAAGAATGAGAATAAATTGATATAAAGGCTTGCTAGGGTTAGGATTAGGTTAGTTCGAAATAAGGATTCTTCTCACTTCTATCAATGCCCTAGTTAAGAATATGGGTGTTAGGGTAATAGTCAACAACGGGGATTAACACGACTGGGAAGAAACATAGTTTATTCCTTTTGGTCCTTGTCCGTCCGTTCTTGGCTCTTAACCCTAAGTTCCTGTTAATTCAACCACAACCGGTCTAATTAGGGAATCACCGCTATCATGTAGGATATGGTGCCGTAGTGAGCGGATTATGGTTAAATTAAAGAGAGTCCTAATTAAAAATTATATGGGCAAAGAAAGAAGTGAGAGAGATTTCCTTCTCTCAAACCTTCCCTCTCTTATCCCTAACAAGTGAGGAATTACTCACTCATTAGAAAGGTGACGATAAAATTCATTTTTTTAATATTTTTATTGATGAACTAATTTGCAAATAATAAAACAACAGATAAGAAATTTTCAGGAATTAAAATTTAGATAAAAACAATGCGAGATAAAATGAAAACTTACTTTATTGATGTTTTCTCAACAACGCATTACAATTGAATTGAAATCTAGAAATTTAAAAAGAGTAAAAACTAAAGAGAGGCATCCTCCAAAGAGGCACCCAAGCACACTTAATTTGGCTTTAAGCTCTCCTATTTATAGATAGAAAAACCCTAGGTTTACATTCTGATCCATACACGAAATTACAAAACTACCCCAAAAGAGCCGAGTCAAAACACCGACACTGCCACCGACACGTGCATTGCACGGCCGCAGAACCGCGGCAGAAGTGCCTGTTTGGCCTCGGAATCGCGGCCATTAAGTGGGATCTTTGGTTCATCTCTTCAGGGTTGCTTCATATTGCTTTTAACTTCTGTTTTCTTCACTTGGTTCCTCAGAATCTCTTCTATTTTCTTCCAGATTTCCAACAGTGCAGAATGATGTGGACTTTTGCCTTGAGCTTCGCTTTGAAGTCTTAAATCTGGTGCTGTCCTTGTGCTTTGTGCATTGAACTGTCTAATGATTTTCCATTTGCTCCTTGAACTGGTAGGCGGCATCATACGGATTCATCTATTGTTGGTCGTAGTCTCACATTTGTAGCGACTTTTCATGAATTTCACTGTAACGATCTGAGAACCTGTAACCTGCAACTATTTAGCAGACATGGATCAAAAGCACCTATTTATATGTAATGTGATTAATAATGGGCGATATAATAATGCAAAATTCTGATATGAATAGTCGAGCATATTCTTTTCCCCAAGACAAGACAAAGAAGATATTCGATCTTATCATAAAACATCAGATGATGACGCTCCCGGAGTCCAAGCACCCCGAGCAAGTTGACGAGGTCTCTCACCCAGACTATTGCTCCTATCACTGAGCAATAGGACATCCTCTCGAAGACTGCTTCACCTTCAAGAACTGGGTTGAAGACCAGTATCAACTCGGTAGATTCGCTCTATCCAGCAGTTGGAGGATAACCCCGCCACAGAAGCATGAATCGAAAGCGACGTGTATAGCGAGAATAGAGCCAGATCAACATCGGTCTTGGAAACGATTGTTTCCCCCAATCAAAGCAAAGCTCTGTTCAAAATTCAAATTTCAAATTGGAGCAACGCTTCAGATCCAGCGCTCAGTGCACTGCGCCCTAGGCAGCGCACCACGTGCAAAGCACGGGTGCGCTAGCGCTGGAACTAAAAGCTCCCCACCGTCAGATCAAAGATCTAATAATAATGATAAATTATTAATTAATCAGAATTAAATTATGTTAAGGAAAGATTTCTCAAAATCTTTCCAAAAAACAAAATTGTGCTCTGTAAATCAGAGCACCGTTGGATCAATGATCCAATGGTGATTAAAAAAATCACCAAAATACAGAATAAATTCTGTTTGGAAAGATTTCCCAATCTTATTAATAACAAGAAGACCACCTTCTGTAAATCAGAAGCCCTTGGATCAAAGATCCAACGATGGGAAATTCCCCAAATCAATTGAAGAAAAAATCTCCTTAACCGATTCAATAAATCAGCATCCCCTATATAAAGGACCCAAGACTTCAAGTTTTGTATAGAAGAACCCCCTCATAAGCTTTGAGATTTCAGGAAGAGAAGCATAGCTTCAGCAAAAGATGATTTTTTTTTCAAGGTAAAAAAAATGGTGATGAAAAAAGAGATGAAATCATCTCGTAATTAAAAAGAAGAATTCTCTTCTTAAAAGATCATAGATTTATAAAGACCAAGGTCTTTTATAAAAAGATCAAAAGATCTCATCATAAAACAAAGAATTACTTACTTCTTTCACAGATCATAAATCTATAAGACTAAAAGTCTTCCTCAAAGAGATCATGAATATCTCATTATAAAAAGGAGGGGAGAGTAATTCAATTCTCTTACGGATCATAGATCTATAAAGGCAAAGCCTTTCATCAATATAAGAGATTGAAATAAAATAAGAACGGTTGTTCTTAGATCCTGAGACAAAGTCTCTTTTAATAGAACATAAATTGTTTCTCAGATCATAGAATTGATCAGATGCACTTTGCGCTCTCGAACTGCGCTTCTGCGCTCTCTGGACTGGCGCTCAGCGCCAAATGTGCCACATGTCAATCGCGCATGTACTGCTTAACTACCAGCGCCTTGCGCTTCTGAAATAACGCACTGCCCTCATGGGCTGGCGCTCAGCGCCAAGCACGCTATGTGTCATTCACGTGTACGCCACTAAACTAGAAGCGCGATGCGTTCATGAACCAACGCTCTGCGCTCATAAACTGGCGCAATGCGCCCATAATATGGCTCTTAGTGTCAAGCGCGACACGTGTCCTTCATGTATGCGCCACGTGGCAGAAGCGCACTGCGCTCTTTGACTGGCGCAAAGCGTCAAGCGCACCATGTGTTGCGTTGACAGACCATAAAATGTTCTCTAATAAATCCCAGAGCTATAATGAATGCTCGGCATTCAATAAAAGACAAAACATTGTCAGAATGCAACTCAATGCTCAGCATTGTTAAAAGGGCCAAGCATAAATAAAGGCTCAAAATCCCAAAATAAAAATGTTACACATTTTAACCTGACTGGACTTAGCCTAAGATTGGCCATAAGTCCTTAACTCATATTAATTGAGCCCATCTGCTCATAAATATTTTAACAGATCACAGCCCTAAATGGGACCATAGATCTTTCAACCAACTCAAATTGGTTCAAGGGTACATCTCTGAACCCCTCTGGTATTTGTCATTGTAATCCTTCAACGTCTTCAGAGAGGTGACGGGTCCCGACAACCATACATTCCACGGACTACGATGTCCTTAAACTGGACTGTGGGGTCCCTTTAAACCCACGGACTACGATGTCCTTAACCTCGGACTGTGGGGTCCCTTTAAATCCATGGACTACGATGTCCTTAAACTGGACTGTGGGGTTCCTTTAAACCCATGGACTACGATGTCCTTAACTTCGGACTGTGGGGTCCCTTTAAATCCATGGACTACGATGTCCTTAAACTGGACTGTGGGTTCCCTTTAAACCCACGGACTACGATGTCCTTAACCTCGGACTGTGGAGTCCCTTTAAACCCACGGACTACGATGTCCTTAACCTTGGATCACTATGCCCTTAAACTGGTAATGGACCACTATGTCCTTAAACTGGTAATTGACCGCAATGTCCCTAAACTAAACAATAGAGTCCAAATGCTCTCTTGTTGGATCTAAATGATCCCGTTAAGTTGATCTTAGTCTAAAATTAGACTAACGTATTCTTAACAAACGTTTAAGTTGATCTTAGTCTCAAATGAGACTAACGTATCCTTAAACCCAACCCCAAACCCAAATCTAAGAAGATACGGATTTGGACTAATCCACGTCCTACGGGCGACAACATAAATTAGTCTCCGTATACAATCCATGGGCAACCAAAAACAAAACAAATACACACGACAAAAAGTGACCATCTGGAGAAGGAGAAAGTAGTTGCCGCGATGCGGTAGCGTAATTAACTGCAAGGGCTTGCGCCTGCAGGGAAGAGCGTTCCTACAATTAAAAACCCCTCAAATAAGGGGGAATCTGACGAAGTCTGCTACATCGGCCGCATCCGTTTAAACCTTCGATACATGGTGCCATAAATCAACTTGGCATCTTCGGAGAGGTGGACGGATAGCACCAGTTAGCATCTGCCCCGAAATTCAGGCGAGACGGACCTGCGCGGTCGCGTTTCCGTGTCTCGGAGGGGAACAGATTCTGGCACGCCTGGTAGGACCTTTTCCTCTTTCCACTCCACACTTTGTGTGTCGTGTTTCGCGAACGAATCGCGGTTTGCTATGGTTGCCCTTAAGTTCGAGGTACTAAGATTTGGTGTCTTGCTCCGTGCAGAAAACAGAAGATCAATGGATTCAACCTGCACTAACTGTAACTGCAACTCCCACTCTGTCCTGTCTGGAGGAGTGACGTACGGGCCCCAAGCAGCCTCCATCCTCGCTATGCCGGTGGAACAGGTCACTCAGGCCACCACTGGATTGTTCTTCGGGACCATGCTCCAGCCAATGAGCTTCAGCACTCCTGCACTATTACAAGAAGCTCCGAAGAAGTCGGTCTTTGATCGACTTGCAACTGCTGCGGCCCCTCTCAACGGGTCGCCCAACTCCACCGCCTCAGTTTTTAACAGACTGGGCCAGAGCTCCAACGGGCCCATGAAGAAGCCCGTAATACCAGAAAGGGTTATTCCAAAGAGGATAGCCATCCATGCTCCCGAAGTAGTCAAAGCGGCTTCTCCAGCCAAGGAGCCAGTCTTCGCAAGACTGACTATTCCGGCTTTTGCCCCAAACGAAGTCGTTAAAACCTCTCCTCCTGCGTGAAAGTATGCTTTTGATAGGTTGGCAATCCCCGCTCAACGGGCGTCGGTCTTCAAGAGGCTGATACCGACAACACCTGACCAGAACAGGGGGCACGACAAATCCATCCCCATAGCTGAACCAACACCATCCGCGCGACATGCTCACAGTGGTCACTGGCGCCGAGTAAGGAAGGCTGGGGGCATCTTTCCATCTGGAGTTACTCCACCAGCTCCAACGGTGGAAATCAATGCTGCTGTTCCAACTGGGAACAACTTCGAACCGCTTAGGAGGGTTCGCAAGAACGCTCCGACTGCCGTGCTTAAGAGATCTCCTCCACCAATGGAGATTACTACAGAAGGGAAGAAGGAGCAGCCCCCTCAGCGGCTGTCCTCCGAAATTTATAAAGTCTGGCGACAGGTCCAGGAATCAGTGATTGACCAAGACTACTCTTGCCGATCAAAGAAGCTTAAAGCTCGACAAGGAGAAAACCATCATGTCAAGCCACAAAAGGAGATAGCTATCTGGGTGCCCGCTGCAACGGTCCCCTCGACTTCAAATGCTCACAAGAGAAGGAGGCCAGAGAAAGCCCCTATGACCACGGCGAACCGCAAGGACGCTGAACTGAAACGCCCCAAGTCTGGGGGCATGGTGACACATACCGTTTATATGGCTTCCGGAAAAGAGGAAAACCGTGCTTCTACGGGTCATCGACCGCTTACTCGATCGATAATAAACGCTCAGGAACAATAGCAGCAGAAACTTCAGGAGATGCTGACTGCAATGGCCGCACTCACTGGGCCGAAAGAAAGTCCGGAGATCTTGGAGCAACGTCAGGAACAAGAGACTGATGCTGATTTCCTCTGAAGAATACTCGAGAGGAAAGAAAAAGAGGCCATAGAACAAGCTTCCAACATAAAACGAATGGCTATCTTGTTCCAAGATATGGCCGGGATGATGTTATAGCCGGAACCTCCAGCAGAAGACCCCCCGATTATCATTGAAGACGATAGGGGGAGACATCGAACCCTCCTCCGGCTCTTTCAGCAGCCAAGGAAGAGACCATCTCCAAGGCCGCTCTGGGTGATTACATTGCTTAGCAAATACGAGCTCACCAGGCGAATGAAGCGGCTGGGCAGATCGTTAAAGTTGGACGACCCTATCCGGGCTGGTATGACCAAATAAGGTACCCGTCGGGATATACGATCCCTAAATTCCATGTATATAAAGGGACGGGAAATCCACATCAGCATGTCGCTCAGTTCAGGGCTCTTTGCGGCAATACTGGAGGTGATGATAAACTTCTACTTCGCCAGTTCGTCGGTAGCTTAGCGGAGACAGCTTTTGAATGGTACTCGGAGCTTCCCGACGACTCCGTCAAAACGTTTACAGAAATGGAGTTGCTATTCATTCAGCGGTTCGCAAGCGCCAGCGAACGCACCCCGATCACGGCATTGATCAACGCTAGAGTAAAGCCGGGAGAGACATGAGTGCAGTATGCAATCCTGTGGCGGAACTTATGGTCGAGATGCGAACAACGCATAGAAGAAACTCCAGCCGTGGGCATGTTCATGTGGACCCTTGACCCTCAGTCGACTATCTCCAAATTCATGATGTTCTTCAAGCCGACCACCTTCCAGACCTTGATCGACAAGCTGGCCCAAATGGACCAGATGGGCCATATGCCTTTCCCTTCAAAAGTGGGTTTTTGGAATGAAAAAGGCAAAGGGAAAGCGACCTTTATCGTCAACGCTCAGCAACAGCCGAGTAACCCGAGACCGTTTGTTCGTCAAAGCAACAAGCCGCGATCCCTCGATGAGAAGTTGAAACGTCCTTACTCATTTCCCAGGGATAAAACAAGGAGACTGTTCGAACTGGCAGTGCGCAACGGGCTCATCACTCTACCAGATCCAAAACATCCGTCACAACCGGGTGACGTTAACCATCCTAACTATTATCCCTACCACAGAGTAATGGGTCACCCACTCGAAGATTGCTACGTCTTTAAAGGCTGGATTAAGGATGAATACCAACAGGGCAAATTCGCGTTGTCTGACAACTGGAAGGTGAACCCGCCACAACCACATGCTCAGAAAAAGATGGACACATCGGGGGCATCATGCTCTTTTATAAGGGAAGCTCCATAAGAAATTGTTCTTTCGGCAAAAACTAAAAGAATGCTGAAAGATCTTCAAACACGTCCGACCTATGAACAAGTGACCGAGACGTCGATAAACTACTACGGACCGCAGCATCCCAAGGCTGACACAAAAACATAAAATAAAATAAAAAACGGTATGTCCATAAGCAAAATGGCCACGGATGAAAACCCGAAAGGGCTCCGTGAGTAAAAACAGCAGGGCACCGGCAGTTTTGTGAAAACCCGAAAGGGCGCAAGCTCATTAAAAGACACTTGCAAGGTCCTCTCGACATTATGAGGAGAAACCACCTGCGTGAGATCCTTACGACTCACAAGGGAACGACACACTTAGGGATCCCCATGATTCCTAAGGAGAAATTACACTTGCGAGATCCTCACGACTCGTAAGGAGAACCCTCCTTTGAGACCCTCACGGCTCATAGGATTCAAAAGTCTTAAGCTACAGGGATCTGAACCTGTTCTTAAGCCATCATAACCTCCTTTTTGCTCTACAAGCGGTTCGGTATTGACCCTTGTATACAATCCACGGACGCGAATAAACATTTCCCTAACAAAGTCCCACCCGCGACTGGGGATATGTTTACACAGTGGACAACCTTTGTAAGTCCTCTCGACTTATAAGGAGAAAGCATTCTTATAAGATCCTTACGACTTATAAGAGACCATACACTTGGGAATCCTCACGATTCTTAAGGAGAAAACGCACCTATGAGATCCTCACGACTTGTAGGGAGAAATACCTTTATGAGACCCTTACGGCTCGTAAAGTCAAAAGCTTTAGTCGACAGGATCCTAACCCTGTTCGCTAAGCCACCTTTGTTCGACATCGACAAGGGAAAATGATGATTCGCTCCTGGCAATATCCCAGTTGTGGCGATGCTGATGTCTAAATCGGTATCAAATCCCAAGCTTGTGGCAAAGCAAATGCATACAAAAATAGCCGAAATTATTGGGCAACTCGCAATAAAAAGCAGCGAGTAAAAAAAAAATATAGCCGAAATGATTGGGCACCGCGGAAAATAGCCGAAATGATCGGGCAATCTCCACTTTCGCGATATAAAAAACTGAAATAATAGAGCATCGCGGAAAGAAATAAAAGAAATGATGAAACTTTTGCCCTACAGGTTAGATCACATCGATCCCTGTATACAATCCAGGGGCACAAACAAAGAAGGAACCATACCTTTCCCCAGGCCTCATTAAAGCGAAGCCAAATCTCGACGGTTCATAGACAACCTAGAGACAATCTCGACATTCGTCCCAACATGGCAGACACAATGTCAACAAACGAAGCGAAGGAAGATCCCTAGCTTCAGGGTCTCAACATCAACATCGACAACTTAGAGATCAACACCGGCGTTCTTCTTCCCTCCAACAAGATGCAGACGCAACACAAGACAACGGAGCCATGGCAAAGTCCCTAGTTTCAGTTCCCGACGGTTCACCAACAACCTAGAGACTACCTCGACGTTCATCTCGATACAGCAGACGCGATGTCACCCCATCGTTCTCTTCATTCCAGCAGGATTCAGACGTGACAATCAAGCGGAGCCACGGCAAAGTCCTAGTTCCAAGACTCTACGGTCCATAGACAACCTAGAGTCAACCAATGACTTCCCCGCCGGATCAATGCTCCGTCTCGAAAACAAGTCAACCAACCCCCAGGGAAATCAGCGTCCTTGGCAAATATCTCGATTCAGGGGAAATCGGTGTCCTTGACGAGAGCACCTCGATTCACGTCGACCCGTAGAGAAATCAGTGTCTCTGCAGGAATCTCTCAATTCGTCTCAACTCCGGGGAAATCAGTGTCCTTGGCAAAAACCTCGATTCAGGGAAATCAACGTCCTTAACGAGAGCATCTCAATTCGCGTTGACCCGCAGAGAAATCAGTGTCTCTGCAGGAATATACGACGTCAGCAAAACGGAGCCATGGCGAAGTCCCTAGTTCCAGGTCCCGATGGTTCACCAACAACCTAGAGACCACCTCGACGTTCGTCTCGATACAGCAGACGCGATGTCACCCCAGCGTTCTTCCCCCAACAGGATGCAGACGCGACACAACAATGGAGCCGTGGCAAAGTCCCTAGTTCCAGGTCTCGATGGTTCACCAACAACCTAGAGACCACCTCGACGTTCGTCTCGATACAGCAGACGCGATGTCACCCCAGCGTTCTTCCCCCAACAGGATACAGACGCGACACAACAACGGAGCCATGGCAAGGTCCCTAGTTCCAAGCCTCGACGGTTCACCAACAACCTATAGACAAACTGCGACATTCGTCTCGATACAGCAGACGCAATGCCAGCAAATGAAGCGCATGCAATATTCCTAGCTTCAGGGTCTTGACGGCAACTCATATAAAACCTGAAAGACTATCGGAGATCATCCCATACCAGCGCGGAGTGGTTATGACTCATCGGGGCTTCCAAACTGAGCCTAACCTCAAGTAAAAAGCGACATGGAATATCACTAACGCTTGCTCTTTCGACGGTAATATCACCTGGAAGATTGCTTGAAGACGTCTTGTCCAGCCCCCGAAGGGATCAGAGACACGACAGTCGCGGGGCTACTCGAACAACAAGATTATGCGTCGAGGAATACACCAGCCAGCGCGACGGTGCGACGGGTAAAAAAACCCTAGTACCACAGGCCCTAACGAACTTCTATTAGCAGGAGTTAACTGTGACGTTAGGACATTCTTGCGAGAACTTCTTGATTCGTCTCGACTCGTGAGGAAATTAGTGTCCTTGCGAGAACTTCTCGATTCGTCTCGACTCGTAGGGAAAAACCTTAGGCAATGGGGATAAGGACCTGTTTCCTAAGCACTGGGGTTCTGCAAGTCGGTCCAAGATGGACTTTTGCGGACCACACTCTCCAAAGTCGAATCTCGACAAGGAGGGAAACAATCACTTACGGGTCCTTTCGACTCGTGAGGAAGAAAACTCTTTTGTGAGATCTTTACGACTCTCAAAAGAAAATACACTTAGGAATCCTTACGATTCTTAATGAGAAGTTACACTTACGAGATCCTCACGACTCGTAAGGAGAAATACCTTTATGAGACCCTCACGGCTCATAAAATTGAAAAGCCTTAGACAGTAGATCTGAACCTGCTTCCTAAGCCATCACTATCTCTCGAAGAGTTCAAGACAGAATGCTCTCTATCTTCTATAGGCTACGCTTACTAAGGTAATATGCCGGCAACACAGAAAGGACAAGAGAGCAAGAAATAACACAAGACGGTATGAAAGAAATGTATCTTTTATTTATAAGTTCAATTGAATACAAGTTACATCATTTGAAAGGATAGAGAAAAATGGATATATTTTATTCAAAATTTACAAATGGTGCAAAAACAACTATTGGGAGGGAAGCGTTTTCAATAGACCAATCAGTCACTCGCGCACTCCCCTCAGCCCCTTTTCACGGTCAGCTGCCGCGGCCAACTCTGCTTCAACCTGAGCTCGTTGCTGCAAGTAAGATGAAAGTTGCTCATCAACGATCCGATGAGCTGCCTCACGACTCTGCGTGTCCTGCTCGATGAGGTCGAGCTTCTGCCTCAGGTTAGCCCATCGGAAATACATCGTAGAAGGCCCTCGAAGATAGCTTTCAACTGCACAACATTGGCATCAACCTGAGCATGCAGTCGAGCAGATTCGCTTGAAGTCTCTTCACATTCCTTATGCTTTAGGGCCGCTTCTTGTTCAATATGGCGAAAGTAGGGAGTGCTCTGCTCGACCCACGCTGCCCGTTGAGAGTTCACAGCCAGGACCTCAGGGGCAGGACGTCTGACCTCGAGCTCATGCAGACAAGCCTCAATTTTCCGGCAGTGATTAACCCAAGACTCAACGACGCCCTTGCTATGAAAGTGCACGAGCGTCGCTAGCATGGGATTAACCTCAGCAGCAAAATCTACAGCAAGGGTCGGGGTCTCCGCGTCAAGCTCCTCGAGGTGATCAATCAACATGCACAGGCTATTCACAGCACCTTTGGAAGAGGGACGTCGAGAGAAGGGGCCTGCTGGCATTATAACTTGAGACTCGAACGGAGCTGAAGTCGATGTCGCAGCCACAAAGAAAATCACAGTCAAATAACGGTTCAAGAAATAAAGGAGGGTCATGAACAACGGAGTTTGCTATACCGGTGGCAGCAGGTGGCAAGACCGGGAGTACCGGTGGCACAACTATTCTTTCATCTCCTCCTTCAATCTGTAGTGCTGCAGTCAAAACAAAGAAGGATTAGCAACGACTTGGCTGCCCATAAAAAGAAAAGAAAAGACATTAGCTAAAGGCTGTACTCACCAGTGCCACTAGATGAGGCAGTCTCTGACTGGAAAGGGAAATGTGGGTGCAGCACCTGATACAGGTGATCAAAAAGGACTCCTGCAAGGATGTGATACTACAATGTCAGTACATAAAGTATACTGCCTACAATGAAACCGATAGGTCATAAATCCGTACCTTCAAGCATTTGGGAGGATACGGGAGAAGGCAAAGAGGCGGCCACCGTCAAAGCAGCAACTGGTGATGCTTCCTCGGGTGGCACAACCTCAACGCTCACCACACCTGCATCAGAAACAAGAGAAGTACTGTCAGAAGAGATTGAAAGGGATTGCAGAATAAAAAGGAAAGCAATGACCCAAAATCTACCTGGTGAGTTGCCGGTCGGAACCGTGATAAGGGCGTCACTTGATGCAGCGACTGCTTCACCCTCCTCCATCGGAATGGTTTCACCACCCGTAGCCTCATCCCCCGACTCCACGAGAATCGTCGTGACACTCGCGGCGCCCGGCAACGGAAAGTACCCGTAAGGGGAAAGAGTGACGATTGGAGCAGTGCCCGACTCTGGAGAAAGAGTGGCTACTTTGGGCTGAGCGATTGTAGCCATCTCACCTATCGCTACCTCGGGCTGAGCGATTGTAGCCATCTCACCTATCGCTACCTCGGGCTCAGCAATTATAGCCATCTCACCTACCGCTACCTCGAGCTCAGTGGTTGCCGCCATCTCACCCACCACTTCCTTATCAGGACTCGGTCCTGCAGGATAGGATACATGAGAATCTGAAAATTAAAACATTGACAAAAGAACTCAATGTTACGTCACCGTGGGTCGGTCTTTCAACTGCTTCCCGAGCCGCACGTGCTACTTGTCTGTGAGCGGTAGACAGGGCTGCCGGAGCATCCTCTGAAGGAGTAGGGGTGGGGGTAGCAGCGCTCGAACTTGCGCCCACGGCCAAGGTGGCATTACGCTCTCTTGCTGCGCGCATCCTACGCTTCCTTTCCTCCCGGGCCGTAAGAGCGGATCTTCTCAAAACCTCCGTCAACGGGACGTTATCATCTGCGCCAATAGTTACCTATGGAGCCGTTATGGCATCCGTCATCGGTCGTTTAAGTAAAGCCTCTTTCGGCAGTGCTGAGGAGGCCGGGACTTCGATAGCTGACCCTGGAAGCATCTCCACGTCACCCGGCGGGATTGGCACCGTCCTGGGCATGACCTGAGTCGAGGTAATCCCTGCGATCAGATGAAAAAGGCGTCATATTATCCATAAGAAAGGCGAATGAAGGCACAATGAGCCAAAATATACCAACGCCCAGCGAAGCGCGAATCCTCTCCTCCTCCTCAAAAGTCTTGAGGGAAGCCGCGAGAGCCTCTTCAAGGGAAATGCCTGTTAAAGAAGGAAAAGTGTCAGTCAAAACATGATAATAAAATGTAATGCAATGACAAAAGATATGACTAAAAACTACCTGACTGAGCAAGGATGATCAGTCCTGCTTTGTGGCTTTCTAATCGCTCGGAAGCTGCAATAGCAGCCTCGAGGTCAGTATCGTCCGGCACCATGAACAGACCCTCGTTGGTCCCATACTCGCTTAAACCCTCACTGTAAGGAGCATGAGGCTCCTGGCCAAGTACAACATCGGTAGAAAGAATCGACTTCTTCTTCTTCTTCTGCGAGCGAGTATTGGTCGCCGCTAGCACAAGCTTACGCTTGGTGGGCACCTTGAGACGACGAGTCCCGATATCTGAACCCACACCAGACTCAGGAGACGCTACAATCACCTCTTTCGCAGGAGCACGGGGTATCGGTAGCTCAGGCCTATCATGCGGGATCTCGACCGCAGCAACCTCTCTCAAAGGAAGATGAACGATGGTCCATTGCTTCAAAGGGATGGATAGATTACCAGCAGGAGGTGCACCCTAACGGTCGAGCAACAACTTCTTTTCCTCCCTGATGACGGCACCCATCGCGTGTTGATACCACGCCACATACACATTCAGGGCTTGCGGAACACAACTCGGTTCGCTGATGAAGAAGTTAGACCCTGTGTTCAGGCGCATAAAATGATATAGTGCGCTCCGAGTACCCTCTTCAGTGGCAGCCGGTTCTGCCAAGAAAGCCTCGAGTGGGACGCCCTGATTGTAGCTTAACTGTTGGGCGAAGCGATGCGGGTTATACGTTATAAATAAAGCCGAGTCATTCATCTTGAATACAAGAAAGCCCGGACGGATAGAGTACAGATGAAGAATCTCCCGAGCCTTCAAGACGGAGACCCCATATTTAAATATGTCCTGCAAGGGCACCTAGCCGACGATCAAAACTTTATCAGTAAAGGACATGCCAGCTCCAACCGTGCGCGGGGGAAGAAGCAAGCCTCTAGCTTCCCGTTGTGTTGGAGTCACAATAGAGGCGCCGACCAGTCGCATGATACGAGGGAACCTGCACCTGTCATAAAAACCCGGCCTCTTGTGGTTGCCAAAGACGCCTAGCACATGCAACTCGAGCCAGGATGTGAAATAATGCATCGGGAAATTTACCGACTGCACCCCTGGCTCAGTGGTATCCGCTGCCAAGCTGATGCCGTGATATACATGGGCTAACCCAACGATCCCTACAGCCACTTGTATCCCAGCAACCATCTGATGCGCAGGATAGAAGACGGACGACCTCATACTGCGAGGGTGCATGGGAAGCGCAAACCAACTCAGCCATAAACCAAGAAACCCTAAAAAGAACGTTTCTTTGTCAATCCCAGGAGCCGCCAGCTCTGCAAAAGGGATGACCGGGATATCGGGTAGAAAGAAGCTCTTCTGATCCACCTCCGCCGCCGGCAGGTTGCTCAAACCCAAGCCGAAGGGGTCGTCAAGACTGGAGAATTTCTCGACTTCTTCCTTCAATACTTCTGGGCGAAGAAAATCAGCGACAAAAGCCGTAAAATTAACTCCACGACCTTCAGATGCAAGAGAGAGGTTCTCATAGATATTCAACACCTTTATTAAACTCGGAAATTGGTGTTGAATAGCGTTCTTGGGAGTAAGATCCATTACCACCGATTTGGTGGCGAAAATATACTCATCCGGGGGGAGAAATTCCTCATAATGTTCTCCCCTAACGGGTAAACCCGAGATCTCTGCAAATTCCTCCAAAGAAATGGAGACTTCTCGATCTGATAAGAGGAAGGTGTGGGTCGGAATGTTCCACTGCTCCAGAAATGCCCTGACCCACCATGTAGGAGGTGTGGAATATTGAAACAAAGAAACATAAACGGCGGGATACAATCCGAGCTTCAGTAGCTGTGATTTCTTCACTGACAAAATATACTGAGCCCACTGCAAATACCCGGCTGGGTGACGGGGAGTTAGTCCTACATTTTATGGCCGTCCCCAAGGACGCGACTCGTCGTGACAAATGCGCCGTCCTAGGATGTCCAAAGCCACCGGCGGCTACACGGGTACTGCGGCAATAGAAGGCCGGAGGAGTCCCTCTGAAGTCCAGTTGACCTCCTCCACAGTGTAATTTATCGGAGGTGCATCTGCATAAGTGATCGCCGAAATAGGCTCCGAGGGTGTCGCACAGGAAAAGCTCCGTCGGCCCATGATAATTTGATCGTACCATTTACCCCATAGATGAAGACTCTTGTGCTCTGGGTCATGGTCTTTGATTAACGCGAAAACCTTTCGGTCTACGGGCGCTTCAGGGAACCCGCCTTCCGAGCGGACGAATGGGAAAGAGGTGTCAAAAGACATAGTACCTGCGCGAGAAAGAACAAATTGTCAGCCGCCGATGCTACGGTTTAAGTTCTGTCACTAGGTACATTAAATCTGTACCGCACTGCAATGCAGTGAAAATGGACCAAAGGGGACCCACATGATCCAGATGACATTGCATCATTAATAAAATAGCCTCATCATTTGATGAGACTATCAATTAAATGAGGAAATCCTCAATTGATTCTCATTTAATAAGAATCCCTCGGGCCAGGGAGTAAATCCCCCCTTGAGAGCAGTGCTCTGTGAAAGAATGACACCTGTCAAATTCTAATGATGAAGAAATAAAATTCCTGAAGAGCCTTGCACTGAAGAAATGCCGGAATAACCATCAGAAAGATCTAAAATAAAATTTTTAATGGAATAAAATTCCATGATCTTTAAAATCTATGAACAAAAGAGTTCTTCAAAAGCAAAGCTCTGTTCATGGGCTAAGAAACCCCAAGAAAGATCTCTTTAGATCTATGGGTTCAAGAGAGCAAAGCTCTGTTGATGAAACCCTAAAAGGGTTTCCTTTATATCAAAGATCTATGAAGAGCAAACCTCTGTTAATAGGTAAAACCCTAAAAAATGTTTTAAAATCTATGATCTGAAAAGAGCAAAGCTCTATTAATAAAGTTCAAATCTTACCAAAAATTTGGCAAAGTTGTGACTCTTGAAAGTTCTTAAAACGAAGAGCTATGCTCTGCAAGAGAATAATAATTCTCAGAAGGAAGAAGATGAACAGAATCATCTAAAAGGCCAAGGGTCCTATTTATAGGCATAAATAGCTGTTTCAACTTCTGAGTTGATCCAACAGCAGAGATTCTGCCACCGCTGCACTCACGTGTGGGCTAAGTGAGCGCAATGGTGGGCGGGAGGCATTTGTTTCCCCCAATCAGAGCAAAGTCCCCCAATTCAGATCCAGCGTCCAGTGCACTGCGCCCTAGGCAGCACACCACGTGCAAAGCACGTGTGCGCTAGCGCCAAGTGCGCTGCGCTCTGAGCAGCGCACCATGTGCAAAGCACGTGTGCGCTAGCGCCAAGTGCGCTGCGCTCTGAGCAGCGCACCACGTGCAAAGCACGGGTACACCAGCGCTGGAACTAAAAGCTCCCCACCGTCAGATCAAAGATGTAATAATAATGTTAAATCATTAATTAATCAGAATTAAATTATGTTAAGGAAAGATTTCTCAAAATCTTTCCAAATAACAAAATTGTGCTCTGTAAATCAGAGCACCGTTGGATCAATGATCCAATGGTGATTAAAAAAATCACTAAAATACAGAATAAATTCTGTTTGGAAAGATTTTCCAATCTTATTAATAACAAGAAGACTACCTTCTGTAAATCAGAAGCCCTTGGATCAAAGATCCAACGATGGGAAATTCCCCAAATCAATTGAAGAAAAGATCTCCTTAACTGATTCAACAAATCAGCCTCCCCTATATAAAGGACCCAAGACTTCAAGTCTTGTACAGAAGAACCCCCTCATAAGCTTTAAGATTTCAGGAAGAGAAGCATAGTTTTCAGCAAAAGAAGGTTTTTTCTTCAAGGTAAAAAGAATGGTGATGAAAAAAGAGATGAAATCATCTCGTAATTAAAAAGAAGAATTCTCTTCTTAAAAGATTATAGATCTATAAAGACCAAGGTCTTTTATAGAAAGATCAAAGGATCTCATTATAAAACAAAGAAGTACTTACTTCTTTCACAGATCATAGATCTATAAGACTAAAAGTCTTCCTCAAAGAGATCATGAATATCTCATTATAAAAAGGAGGGGAGAGTAATTCAATTCTCTTACGGATCATAGCCTCGTAAAGGCAAAAGCTTTTCATCAATATAAGAGATTGAAATAAAATAAGAACGGTTGTTCTTAGATCCTGAGACAAAGTATCTTTTAATAGAACATAAATTGTTTCTCAGATCATAGAATTGATCAGATCCGCTTTGCGCTTTCGAACTGCGCTTCTGCGCTCTCTGGACTGGCGCTCAGCGCCAAATGTGCCACGTGTCAATCGCGCATGTACTGCTTAACTACCAGCGCCTTGCGCTTCTGAAATAGCGCACTGCGCTCATGGGCTGGCGCTCAGCGCCAAGCGCGCTACGTGTCATTCACGTGTACGCCACTAAACTAGAAGCGCAATGCGCTCATGAACCAGCGCTCTGAGCTCATAAACTGGCGCAATGCGCCCATCATCTGGCGCTTAGCGTCAAGCGCGACACGTGTCCTTCACGTATGCGCCACGTGGCAGAAGCGCACTGCGCTCTTTAACTGGCGCAAAGCGTCAAGCGCACCATGTGTTGCTCTGACAGAATATAAAGTGTTCTCTAATAAATCCCAGGGCTATGATGAATGCTCGGCATTCAATAAAAGACAAAACATTGTCAGAATGCAACTCAATGCTCAACATTGTTAAAAGGGCCAAGCCCAAATAAAGACTCAAAAGGCCAAAATAAAAATCTTACACATTTTAACCTGATTGGACTTAGCCCAAGATTGGCCATAAGTCCTCAATTCATATTAATTGAGCCCATCTGCTCATAAATATTTTAACAGATCTCATCCCCAAATTGGACCATAGATCTTTCAACCAACTCAAATTGGTTCGAGGGTACATCTCTGAACCCCTCTGATATTTGTCGTTGTAATCCTTCAACGTCTTTAGAGAGGTGACGGGTCCCGACAACCATACATTCCACGGACTAAGATGTCCTTAAACTGGACTGTGGGGTCCCTTTAAACCCACGGACTACGATGTCCTTAACCTCGGACTGTGGGGTCCTTTTAAATCCACGGACTACGATGTCCTTAAACTGGACCGTGGGGTCCCTTTAAACCCATGGACTACGATGTCCTTAACCTCGGACTGTGGGGTCCCTTTAAATCCATGGATTACGATGTCCTTAAACTGGACTGTGGGGTCCCTTTAAACCCACGGACTACGATGTCCTTAACCTCGGACTGTGGGGTCCCTTTAAACCCACGGACTACGATGTCCTTAATCTCGGACTGTGGAGTCCCTTTAAACCCACAGACTACGATGTCCTTAACCTTGGACCACTATGTCCTTAAATTGGTAATGGACCACTATGTCCTTAAACTGGTAATTGACCGCAATGTCCCTAAACTAAACAATAGAGTCCAAATGCTCTCTTGTTGGATCTAAATGATCCCGTTAAGTTGATCTTAGTCTAAAATTAAACTAACGTATCCTTAACAAATGTTTAAGTTGATCTTAGTCTCAAATGAGACTAACGTATCCTTAAACCCAACCCCAAACCCAAATCTAAGAAGATACGGATTTGGACTAATCCACGTCCTACGGGCGACAACATAAATTAGTCTCCGTATACAGTCCACGGGCAACCAAAAACAAAACAAACACACACGACACGAAGTGACCATCTGGAGAAGGAGAAAGTGGTTACCGCGATGCGGTAGTGTAATTAACTGCAGGGGCTTGCGCCTGCAGGGAAGAGTGTCCCCATAATCAAAAACCCCTCAAATGAGGGGGAATCTGACGAAGTCTGCTATATCGGCCACATCCGTTTAAACCTTCGATACATGGTGCCATAAATCAACTTGGCATCTTCGGAGAGGTGGACGGATAGCACCAATTAGCATCTGCCCCGAAATTCAGGCGAGACGGTCTTGGGCGGTCGCGTCTCCATGTTTCGGAGGGGAACAACGATCTCGTACCTATCACGCGATAACGCTGTCAGAAGAAGAACCCGAGAATATGGATGACCTTTCTTGGTGCTTCGAAAGCAATGAAGATGAGTTGATCTCAGAATTTCCACCGGCGCCAAAAGAGCTGGAAGATGGGATACATACTACTATAGATGACCTCAGAAAAATCGACTTGGGAATGACAAACGAACCACGGCCGACGTTCGTCAGTGAACTGTTGTCTGAAGAAAAGGTGGCTACGCTTAAAGACGTGCTCATGCAGTATAAAGACTGTTTCGCCTGGAAATATTCCGAGATGCCCAGATTAGATCCAGAAATAGTCGTCCACAAATTGGCAATATCTACGGACGTCAAGCCGATCAAACAAGCACCGAGAAGAATACGGCTCGAGCTTGAGATGAGCATCAACGCCGAAGTCAAGAAGCTAATCGACTCCGGCTTCATCCAAGAGGTTCAGTATACTGACTGGATCGCCAACATCGTTTCAGTGATGAAGAAAAATGGGACGGTGCACATCTGCGTGGACTTTCCGGACCTCAACAAAGCTTGCCCGAAAGACGACTTTCCAGTACCGGTCACTGGGCTGATGATAGATAATACGTCCACTCACGAAGTTTTCTCCTTCATGGACTGCTCATCAGGATACAATCAAATAAAAATGCATCCCGAGGACCAGAAGCATACCGCTTTCCGGATCCTTTTGGGCATATTCTGCTACAAGGTGTTTCCTTTCAGTCTAAAGAACGCCGGTACCACCTATCAGAGGGCCATGACGAAGATTTTCGATGACCGCATACATGAAATCGTCGAATGCTATATTGACGACCTCGTTGTTAAAAGAAAATCATACGAGGAACATTTAGAGCATATGAAGATCGTGTTTCAACGCCTTTAGAAATACAACTTGAAGATGAACCCTCTCAAATGCGCGTTCGGAGTCTCCTCGGGCAAGTTCCTAGGATTCGTCATCCGACACCGAGGCATCGAGAAAGACCCATCGAAGATTAAGGCAATCATGGAAATTCCTCCGCCAAGGACTCTCAAGCAACTGCGGTCTCTCCAAGGAAAGCTCGCATATATCCGGCTGTTCATAACTAACCTCTCCGGAAAATGCCGCCCCTACAGCCACTTGATGAAGAAGGGGACCCCGTTCGTCTGGGATCGCAAATGTCAAGGCGCACTGGACGTAATCAAGCAATACCTACAGAATCCTCCGGTGCTGACCGCTCCAGTCAAGGGAAAACCCCTCATTCTGTATACAACTGCCCTTGAAGGTTCCTTAGGCGCGTTATGGGCACAAGAGAATGACCAAGGGAAGGAGAGAGCCCTCTACTATTTGAGTCGAGTTCTCCTGGGGGCAGAAAATAATTACTCCCCCATTGAAAAACACTGCCTGGTGTTGATCTTTGCGATAACGAAGTTCAGACACTATGCGTTGACACATGAGGTCCATCTCATATCAAAGGTGGATCCCCTCAAATATTTGATGTCAAAAGCCGTATTAACGGGACGGCTCGCTAAATGGGCCCTACTCTTAATGGAATTCTCGGTGACATACCGACCCCTTAAGGCAGTGAAAGGCCAGGCCATCGCCGACTTCCTCGCTGAGCATCCGATACCTGCCGACTCTCCCTTGAACTGCGAATTGCTAGACGAGCACGCATTTGACACGATCGACGGGGAGAGAAGAGAGAATGATACCCAATGGGAACTCTATTTCGATGGAGCATCTTCCATGAAGAAGCGCTGTTGGGGTCGAAAATTGCACCCCGGTTGACCAAGTCAAAGCCAAGGTCAACCCCAAGCCAAGTGGGCCCAAGCCCAGATCAAGCGGGTCCATGCCCAGGTCGAGTCTGAACATGAAGCGGCCGGCCCCCCTCCATGCCAAGATGAAATCATGTAATAAATAATTTTTATGTAATTTTTTATTCATGAATGGGTATAAAGCCAAATTTTTGTAAAGCCCATGGCTTATGTGCAAAAAGAAATGGCACATGAGCCATAGGATAGGCAAAATGCCATTTTGTGAAGCCCAAGGGGCTATATGTAAAGTGTATAGCCTATAAAGGCAAAGATAATGAAAATATCTAAACAACTTTTTTCTCTCTCTAAAAAAGTATCCAGATCTGTGATATTCTCCTTCCTCAAGGTTCTAAAACCTTCTTCACTTTTTGAATTAAATCAAGAGTTTTACTCTTCCTTTTCTAAAACTAAATAGTTTCTCACCACAAAACCCACAATGGGGAACTTAGATCTCCTATCAGATCTTAAAAATAAGAGATTTTTAAATCTCATACTTCTTGTTCTTCAAAATCCAGCCAAAAGAGGAGGAAGAAGGAGACCCATCTCCTAAAAATCTCACTTGGGGAAGATCCAGAGCTCAAGGGAGAAGCCTCATTCATCATCTTCAAAAACATCTTAGGAGTTTAACTCCACTCTAAATTCCCTTTCGGGAGTTTAAATCCCATTTCTGGGGATAAAAGCCCCTTTTCCTCGCCGGCGCCCAAGCGCCCGAGCGCCTAGCGCCCAAGCGCCCAGCGCCCACGTGCCGGGCACGTGATGCGCTAGCGCTCGAGCGCCTTGCGTTCAAACGCCCAGCTCCCACGTGCCGGGCACGTGGTGCGCTAGCGCTCGAGCAAGCCTTGCGCTCAAGCGCCCAGCGTCCACGTGCCGGGCACGTGGTGCGCTAGCGCTCGAGCGCCTTGCGCTCAGCACCTTGCGCTCAGCGCCCAGCGCCCACGTGTCGGGCATGTGATGCGCTAGCACCTAAGCGCACAGCGCTTGCGTGCTAGGCACGTGAAGCGCTGGCCCCACGCATCCTCTGGGCGCTTTTCCCCTATATATATATACACCCACACCCACACACATACTCTACAACACTGTCCCCCGTTAGAAACTCTGCGGGGCCCCCGATATGTCCAAAACCCCTTCAAACACGCACACTGCATATTGAGTTCGCATGAATAGTTAACCAGTTAATCGGAGGTTCTCTCGCTCCAAAGGCGAGGGGTAATTAACGACAGCTTAGTCCGCGGCTGCCGGAGATTCGGATCCCCACAATCATTAAACCCGGGCCTGCCCTAGGCAGGGGGAATCTGTAGTACGCCTGACAAGCGTGCGCGTATTCCCATCTTAATGGGGTGACGAAAAACACCCTACAGATCTCTGGCGCGCCCGATGGGACCTATCTCTCCTCCCATATTTCGGGTTAAACGTTTATGCGAACTCAATCAATATACATACCTATATTTATACTAAAATAATTCTCTTTCATACAGATTTTCAAGCAATCAATTTTCAACAATGTCTCCAAAGATGAACTAAGCTCCCATCTCTTACACGATGAAGATGGACTCCAGGACGGTCCTCCCGGCCAGTCTTGGGCGACACTGGGAGGAGCCGCTACTACAGTTCGGCTCTAATCTGTTCGTGCCAGCCAACACCATTCTAGCTCCTCAAGCTCCGGTAATAGACAAACCGGCTTCGAAAGGCAAGAGGCCAAATATGGTGATCTCGAGGGCACCACTGCCCAAACGAAAGTCGGTGTCTGAACGACTTTCCTTGGACCCAGCTGAGGGAAAGGCCATCAACACCAACAAAGCAACAAGGTGTCTCGAGCAGGCTCCAGCGCTGTCCCTAACAACTGCTCGATCGGGTGTCTTCTCTGAGCTCCCCGCCAATGATAAAGAGACAGCTGGATATGTGGTCCACACTGTCCACATGGTGGGCACGCGCAGCAAGAGCAAGGAAGGGGCCACTACATCTCAAATTCAATTTGGTATAAATATGGCTGCCACATTCCAAGACCAGCCTCCTATGGAAGGTAATGAAAATACTCCAAGTGAAGCTAATAAGCAGGGAGAGCTCTTAGTTCATGAGGAGTCGGGCTCAGAAAGCGAAGATGAGCCAACTTTCCATCCTAAGACCACAGAGCAGCAACTTCTCCAGGAGCTCCGAAAGCAGCTCAGAAGCAAAGACAAGGAGAAGGCCAAGCTCTACTCAAAAATTGACGACTTGACAAACGTCGTCTTACAGCTCATGGCCCAACTTGCCTCGCAGCCGCCCAATCAAGCGCATGGTTCTACTCATGGACCGGGGAACGGTGTCCCAAGACAGCCGACTCCTATTCCCTCAAATCTAAAGGTGGGCGGACCGCAAGAAAGCCAGTCGCATCCTATCTCGGGAAATGTCTTGGCTACCGATGATAGCAACCCGCTAACTCAAGATCAAATCATGGATTTGGTTACCAACAAAGTCAAAACATTGTTAGCCGAAGCCGGAGAGCAAAAGGATGTCAGCAGTAGCGGGAGACCATTTCCTGCTCGGTATGATTTTGTGGAGTTTCCCACTGGCTATGTCGTCCCTAAATTTGAAAGGTTCGATGGGACGGGAAATGCGAACTGACACATTGCCCAATTTAAAGCATCATGTGCGAATACTGGGGGCAACGATGCGCTCCTTCTCCGCCAGTTTGTCAATAGCTTGACCGATGTTGCTTTCAATTGGTATGCAAGCATACCGGATGACTCGATCACGACGTTTACTCAAATATAATCCATGTTCAAGCAAAGGTTCATGAGTGTCAGCGATAAAATCACCATTGCGGACCTCGTAAGGACCGAGCCAAAGAACAGCGAAAGCAACATGGATTTTATAGTCCGATGGCGCAATCTCTCTATCAAATGTGAACCGCCATTGGAGCATGACCAATCCGTCAGTCTTCTTATATAAAATCTGAACGACTGGATGAAACCTTTCCTGTGCACCGCAGGCCTCAAAACATTCCAAGAGCTGACCAAGAAAGTTCAAATGTTGGAACGCTCAAAGCCCGAGTCCACTCAGAATCTCCAATTCACAAACAGACCGAGACATCGGAGGGACGACAACCGGAAAAGTGAAAGTTCCAATAGCACCGATTCTCTGGATAAGCAGAGAGCGAGCGGAACAAAGACTAACAAATCTCAAGAGACAACTTTGGAGGAAAGAAGAAATAAGGTCTACTCTTTCCGAAGGGACAAGGTCCACAAAATTTTTAAAGATGCTCTGAAGAATGGCCTGCGGCTACCAGAACCAAAAAGGCTAAGTGAAGCGAACATGACTGATCATCCCAACTTTTGCCCAAACCACCGAGTGCTGGGACACACTATTGAAGACTGTTGCATCTTCAAGGATTGGGTCGAGAAACAATACAAGGCGGGAGAAATATCATTGTCCCCTGGTGTGTTAACAAACAATCAAGCTGCGACCGCCAATTTCATACAAACGGAGACCGAAGTCCTTCAGAGATCTGACTCTCTCAGACATCTGCCTTTCATTAAAAAGAGCGGACCAAGGCAATAAGCTAAGAGCCAAGCGAGCAACATTGCCAATGAAGAAGCAATAGACGGGTACACAACCCATACGGTCTATATGATGGAGCTCAGAGGAACAAGTCCTCCTACGCCTTATAACCATGACAATGACGCGGTTGTTGCCATCCAACATTGGCCCGATCCAAATGATGAAGAACTCGCTCAGGCCATTAAGCCAAAGGAACCCATGGTTCATGCAGAATAAGGTTCAGGCGGTAAGGATGACCCCGTTGTCATACCCGGAACTATAGAACAAGCATTATTCCAACGGCTTCAAAGGCAACTTCAGGACAGGGATGAGAAGATGGCCAAGGTCCATTCCAAAGTCGACGAGCTGGAAAATGTCGTGGCGGATCTCACGACCCAAGTCGCCCGATTGCAATTACAGCAAAATCAAATTTTGGTTTGTGAGCTGGGGATTGATATCCGAAAGCAGCCAACCGATACTCCCTCTAGCCCGAGAGCGGAACACCTTTGTGAAAAGCGGACGTGATCAGCCTCTAGTCCCTCCGATACGTACACTGAACGTGGTATGCGGACAGTAGGCGAACCAAAGACTGATCATCCTCAGGGTCCAGTATCAGTAAGGGCACCTACTCTAATGGAGAGAAAGAAGAAAGTATACTCCTTCAGGAGGGATAAAGTCCGCGAAATATTCGTGGATGCCTTGAACAACGGTCTTCAACTGCCTATTCCAAAGAGGCCACATGAGATGAACATGACCGGTAATCCCATATACTGCCCATATCATAGAATGGTGAGTCATACCATTGAAGACTGCTATGTTTTAAAGATTGGGTAGAAAACCAATACAAACTTGGGAAAGCCTCATAGTCGTCAGATGTACCGACAAGCCACAGAGCTACGGTCATCAACACAGCCCCGCCAAGATCAAGGTTCGAGGAGCTGGGATAAGCAAACCACAGACCACCACGTCGTTAAACTGGGAACAATCGACCTCTAAGTCGTTAAACCGGGATTGTAAAAATGTGTAAATAAAAAAAATAATAATAATGAAAAATAAAGCCGAAATGATGGTACAACTCGCAATAAAAATCATCGAGTAAAAATAAAAATAAAGCCGAAATGATGGGGCAACCGCGAATAAAAATCCGAAATGATAGGGCAATCGCGACCTTCGCGATAAGAAAAGCTGAAATGATAGAGCAATCGCGGCAAAAAAAACGGCGAATGATGAGTCGCTCCTGGTACCATATTCCAGTGCAGTGATGCAGACGCCAACCAAAATTCAAATTCCCAACGGCGAATGATGAGTCGCTCCTGGTACTATATTCCAGTGTAGCGATACAGACGCCAACCAAAATTCAATTTCCCAAAATTCTCCGGCCCTACGGTTGGTCCCCAAACTGACTACCGTATACAATCCACGGGCTCAAATAATTCTCATCATACTCATGCCCCACCTCGATCACCAGTCCAACGGCCGGTCTCCGCCCTTGGAATTATGCTCCATTGGGAAGACCCACTCATGTATCCTCACGATACATGAGGAGAACAAAACTTCGTGGGATCCTTACGACTCACGAAGGAAAAACACACTTGGGAGTCCCCATGACTCCTAAGGAGAAAGTACACCCACGAGATCCTTACGACCCGCAGGGAGAAAATGCTTTTATGGGACCCTTACGACCCATAAACTTGAAAAGCCTTAGGTGATAAGGATCTAAACCTGTCTCCTAAGCCATCGCTTCCCAATAGGCAATGGCGAATGATGAGTCGCTCCTGGTACCATATTCCTGTGCAGCGATGCAGACGCTGGCCAAAATCCAAATCCCCAAGTGGCGAATGATGAGTCGCTCCTGGTACCATATTCCAGTGCAGCGATGCAGACGCCAACCAAATTCCAAATCCCATACCCCAACGGCGAATGATGAGTCGCTCCTGGTACCATATTCCAGTGCAACGATGCAGACGCCAACAAAAGTCCCGAAATTCTTCCGGCCCTACGGTCTGGATCATACATCCTGCAAAACCGTATACAATCCACGGGCGTAAAACGATCCCAATCTCTCCCAAGTCCTACCGGCGAGACCACATTCAAAGTCCCACTGGCAATGAATATTTAAAAAAAGGGGTATGTCCACAAGCGAAATGGGCACGGATGAAAACCCGAAAGGGCTCCGTGAGTAAAAACAGCAGGACTGCCGGCGAGTTTGTGAAAACCCGAAAGGGCGCAAACTCGTAAAAAAGAGATGAAATGCACTCGCAAAGTCCTCTCGACTTTGTGAGGAAGAAATTCCCGCGTGAGATCCTTACGACTCACAAAGGAGCAACACACTTAGGAGTCCCCACGACCCCTAAGGAGAAAATACACCTACGAGATCCTTTCGACTCGTAGGGAGAAAATGCTTTTATGGGACCCTTAAGGCCCATAAAATTGAAAAGCCTTAGGTGATAGGGATCTAAACATGTCTCCTAAGCCACCAATTCCCAAATCCTCCTGGGGCAAATGATGAGTTGCTCCTGGCATTACTCCAGTGCAGCAATGCAGATGCCAAACAAAAACCAATTCCCAAATCCTCTCGGGGCAAATGATGAGTTGCTCCTGGCATTATTCTAGTGCAGCAATGCAGATGCCGACAGAAAACCAATCCCCAAATCCTCTTATGACAGATGATGATTCGCTCCCGGTACTGTTTCCCCAATTAGAGCAAAGCTCTGTTCAGAATTCAAAATTTGAATTAAAGCTGCGCTTTTATAAAAGCGCTGCGCTACAACTAGCGCACCCCGTGCAAAGCGCATAGGTGCTAGTGCTAGATGCGCTGCGCTCCAAGTAGCACACCATGTGCAAAGCACGTGTGTGCTAGCGCTAAGAGCGCTACGCTCCAAGTAGCGCACCATGGGCAGAGCGCATAAGCGCTAGCGCTGGAACTAAATGTTCCTCACCGTTGGATCAAATATCCAACGAATATGATTAAATCATCAATTAACAAGAATGAAATCCTGTTGAATCTTTCCAAACAGAAAAGATTGTGCCCTGAATTTGGAACACCGTTCGATCAATGATCTAATGGTGATTAAAAATCACTAAAATACAGTACAAATTCTGTAAGGGGGAAAGGTTTCTCAATCTTGTTAAAACAAGAAGATTATCTTCTGTAAACCAGAAGCCCTTGGATCAAAGATCCGACGATGGGGAAATTCCCAAATCAATTAGAGAATAAATCTCTTTAACTGATTCAACAAATCAGTCTCCCCTATATAAAGGACCCAAGACTTCAAGTCTTGTACAGAGGAACCCCCCATAAGCTTTGAGAAAATTTCAGAAAGAAGAAGAAGCTCTCGGCAAAAGAAGACAATTCTTTTCAAGGCAAAAAAAAGAATAGAAAGACGAAATCATCTCAATATAAAAAGAAGTATTTACTTCTTTCACAGATCAAAGATCTATAAGACAAATTGTCTTTCACAAAAGAGATTATGAACATCTCATTATAAATGGAGGGGGGGGAATTATTCAATTCTCTTAGGATCACAGATCCATAAAGGCAAAGTCTTTCATCAAAAAGAGATTGAAATATCTCCTATAAACTAAGAATTTTGTTCTTATAATCTTGAGACAAAGTCTCTTATCAAAGAAAAGATAATTTTCAGAGCGCAAAGTTAACCTAAGAAGAGCGCTAGTGCTCCTAATCTAAGAAGAGCCTTAGCGCTCCTAATTTAAAAGTGTCTTAGTGCTCTTCATCTAGCGCAAAGCGCTGCAGTGCCATAGCACTTCAAACACAGTGCACTGCGCTCATTGGCTAGCGCTCAGCGCTAAGCGCGCCACGTGCTCCTCACGTGTGCGCTGCATTACTAAAAGCGCTTTGCGCTCATTATATGGCACCAGCGCCAAGTGCCTCAACGCTTCAATTATAGCGCATCAGCGCTCTACATCTAGCGCAAAGCGCTAAGCGTATCGGCTCTCTTCATTTAGCGCAAAGCGCATTAGCGCTTCACATCTGGCACAAAGCGCTAAGCGCATTAGCGCTTTAACCATAGCGCACTGCGCTCATCGACTGGCGCTAGTGCCAAGTGCGCCACAAACTTTTATGTGCGCTTGGACAGAACATAAACTGTTCTTTGAATAAGCCTGGAGTTATGACAAATGCACAACATTCAACTAAAGACAAAATATTGTCAGAGACCAAACCAATGCTTAGCATTTTTAAAGTGATTGGGCTCAAACAAACATCTCACAACTCAAAAACGAATGTTGAACATTGTAATTGAATGGACTTAGCCCAAATTGGCCATAAGTCGTCAATTCAGAATGATTGAGTTCATATGCTCATAAATCACAGATCTTAGTCCCAATTGGACTACAGGTCTCTCAACCCACATCGGTTTAAGGGTACATCTCTGAACTCCTCTGATAGTTGTCGTTGTAATCCTTCAACGTCTTCAGAGAGGTGACGGGTCCCGACAACCATACATTTCATAGACTATGATGTCCTTAACCTTGACTGTGAGGTCTTTAAACTCACGGACTATGATGTCTTTAACCTTGACCGTGATGTCTTTAAACTCACGGACTATGATGTCCTTAACTTTGAACCGAGATGTCCTTAAAACTAACATTAGACCGTAATGTTCTTAAACTAATTATGGACCGCAATGTCCCTAAACTAAACAATAGAGCCCAAATGCTCTTTTATTGGATCTAAATGATCCTGTTAAGTAGATCTTAGTCTAAAATTAGACTAACGTATCCTTAACAAACGTTTAAGTTGATCTTAGTCTCAAATGAGATTAACGAAATCTTAAACCCAACTCCCAAACCCAAATCTAAGAAGATACGGATTTGGACTACTCCACGCCCTACGAGCGACATCATAAATTAGTCTCCGTATACAATCCACGGGCAACCAAAAACAAAACAAACTCCCACGATATGAAGTGGCCATCTGGAGAAGGAGAAAGTGGTTACCGTGATGCGGTAGCATAATTAACTGCAGGGGCTTGTGCCTGCTGGGAAGAGCGTCCCCACAATCAAAAACCTCTCAAACGAGGGGGAATCTGACGAAGTCTGCTACAACGGCCGCATCCATCTAAACCTTCAATACATGGTGCCATAAATCAACTTGGCATCTTCGGAGAGGTGGACGGATAGCACCAATTAGCATCTGCCCCGAATTCAGGCAAGACGGACCTACGCGGTCGCGTCTCCGTGTTCGGAGGGGAACAGATTCTGGCACGCCCGGTGAGACCTCTTCCTCTTTCCACTCCACACTTCGTGTGTCGTGTTCGCGAACGAATCGCGGTTTTAATATGGTTGCCCTTGGGTTCGAGGTACTAAGATTTGGTGTCTTGCTCCGTGCAGAAAACAGAAGATCAATGGCTTCAACCTGCACTAGCTGCAACTGCAACTCCCGTTCCGCCTCATCTGGAGGTGTAACATACGGGCCTTAAGCGGCCTCCCTTTTCACAATGCCGGTGGACCAGGTGACTCAGGCCACCACTGGACTATTCTTCGGGACTATGATCCCGCCAATGAGTTTCAGCACGCCTACACCACTACAAGAAGCTCCGAATAAGTCGGTCTTTGAACGACTTGCAACTGCTGCGGCCCCTCTCAACGGGTCGCCCAAACCAAATGCTTCAGTCTTTGCCAGATTGGGCTAAAGTTCATGTAGGCCCATGAAGAAGCCTGCAATCCCAGAAAGGGTTATTCTGAAGAGGATAGCCATCCCTGCTCCAGAAGTCGTTAAAGCGGTTTCTCCTGCCAAGGAGTCGGTCTTCGCTAGACTGACTGTTCCGGCTTTCACCCAAAACAAAGTCATCAAAACTTCTCCTCCTGCGCGAAACTCTGCTTTCGATAGGTTGACCGTCCCCACTCAACGGGCGTCGGTCTTCAAGAGGCTGATATCGGCAACACTTGACCAGAACAGGGGGTACAACGAAGCCATCCCCATAACTGGACCAATCCCAATGGCTCGACACGCTTGACGTTGCCACTAGCGCCGAGTAAAGAAGGCTAGGGGCAACTCCCCTTCTGGATTGACTCCGCCGGCTCCAACAGTGGAGATCGATGCTGCTGTTCCAACTGGGAACAGTTTTGAACCGCTAAGGAGGATGCACAAGAACTCTCCAACTGCCGTGCTGAAGAGATCTCCTCCACCTATGGAGATTACTGCAGAAAAGAAGCCGGAGCAGCCCCCTCAGCGGCTGTCCTCCAAAATTTATAAAGTCTGGCGACAGGTCCAGGAATCGGTGATCGACCAGGACTATTCTCGCCGATCAAAGAAGCTTAAATCTCGACAAGGAGAAAACCATCTTGTCAATCCATAAAAGGCGACAGCCGTCTGGGTGCCCGCTGCAATGGCCCCCTCGACTTCAATTGCTCATAAGAGAAGGAGGCCAGAGAAAGCCCCTGTGAACGTGGCAAACCGTAAGGATGTTAAATCTAAATGCCCTAAGTTCGGGGGCATAGTAATACATACCGTTTATATGGCTTCCGGAAAAGAAGAAAGCCGTGCTTCTACGGGTCATCGACCGCTTACCTGATCGATAACAAAGGCTCAGGAACAACAGCAGCAGAAACTTCAGGAGATGCTGACTGCAATGGCCGCACTCACTGGGTCGAAAGAAAGTCCAGAGACCTCAGAGCAGCGTCAGGAACAAGAAACTGATGCTCATTTCCTCCGAAGAATGCTCGAGAGGAAAGAAAAAGAGGCCGCGGAACAAGCAGCCAACATAAAACGAATGGCTCTTTTGTTCCAAGACATGGCTGGGATGATGTTACAGCCGGAACCTCCAGCTGAAGACCCCCCGATTATCATTGAAGATGACAGAAGAGAGACATCGAACCCTCCTCCGGCTCTTTCAGCAGCCAAGGAGGAGACCATCTCCAAGGCCGCTCTGGATGATTACACTGCTCAGCAAATACGAGCTCACCAGGCGAATGAAGCGGCTGGGAAGATCATTAAGACTGGATGACCCTATCCGGGCTGGTATGACCAAATAAGATACCCGCCGGGATATACGATCCCTAAATTCCATGTATATAAAGGGACGGGAAATCCGCATCAGCACGTCGCTCAATTCGGAGCCTTGTGCGGCAACACTGGATGTGACGATAAACTGCTACTTCGCCAGTTCGTCGGCAGCTTGTCAGAGACAGCGTTCGAATGGTACTCTAAACTCCCGAACGACTATGTCAAGACATTTGCAGAAATGGAGATGTTGTTCACGTAAAGATTAGCAAGCGCTAGCGAGCGTACTCCGATCACTGCACTAATTAACGCCAGGGTGAAGCCAGGCGAGACATGGGTCCAATACGCAATACGATGGCGGAATTTATGGTCGAAGTGCGAGCAGCGCATTGAAGAAGCACCGGCGGTGGGCATGTTCGTGGGAACTCTCGACCCTTAAGCGACCATCTCCCAATTTATGATGTTTTTCAAGCCAACCATTTTCTAGTCCTTGATTGATAAGCTGGCCCAAATTGACCATATGGGTCACAGGCCTTCCTCTTCGAAGCCGGAGCAACGGAACGAAAAAGGAAAAGAGAAGGCGACCTTCGTCGCCAATGTTCAACAGCAGCCTAGTGGTCCAAAATTAACGGATCGCTTAGACGAGAGGCGGTGATACTATAATGAGAAAATGAAACGCCCTTATTCGTTTCCCCAGGACAAAATGAGGAGATTTTTCGAGCTAGCGGTGCGCAACAGGCTCATTAATTTGCCGTATCCAAAACGCCCGTTGCAACCCGGTGAAGACAATAATCCTAATTATTGCCCCTACCACCAAGCGGTAAGCCATCCAATTGAATATTGCCTCGTCTTTAAAGGATGGATCAAAGACCAATACCAACAGGGCAAATTCGCACTGTCCGAGAATTGGAAAGTAAGCCCGCCCCAGCCGCACGCTCTCAAAAAGACGGACACACTGGAGGCATCATGCTTTTTTGTAGAAGAAGCTCCATGGGAGGTCGTTCTTTCAGCCAAGACTAAAAGAATGTTGAGGGGTATCCAAACATGCCCGGCGATCAGGTCGAAAAATCCGCTGGAACCCGAAGTCATCGAGGGAATGCTGAAGTCGCGCCCAACTCTAAAGATTGGTGGTGATAGTCAAAGCGCTCACATCCAGCCGTCAAAGTCTTCGAAGAAAAATAAGAAGACCAAAAAGCCCTTGAAGCCTAGTGACAAGCGCACGGACCTGCAAAATTATATCGACGCACTGGAAGAATATAACCAGAAGGCGCGGACCCCAGTCACACTCCAAGAGTTTCTCAGCCACGTCCTTGATGACAGAGATGATGACGATGGAGAAGACTCGTCGGACGAGCCTGAAGATTATGTGGCAAGCTGCCATGTGATCTCTCACTCGTCGACAAATGATGAAGAAGCTCCTTACGCAGAGAAACTGGGGGCAGATCCTGAGCCGGAGCTTCTAGGACTATCAGACGAAATGATTGATACATTCCTGAACGAAGCCCGTCTTAAAAGCAAAGCTGATCGAGAGCTTGAAATAGCCATATTTGAAAAGGCCAAACGCCGGTGACTGGATGAAAGGGTTGAGGCGCCCCAACCAGACCGAAGCATGCCCGCGATAAATAAAAGCAGGTTCAAGACGAGGAAAAGGTTCGCCAATGCCATATCGATGGGAATGAAGCTGCCACCCTCTAAAGGAAGCACTCCTGATGAAGCGGACACACATCCTAACTACTGCTTATATCATCAAAAGATTGCGCACCCCACCGAAGAGTGTAATGCTTTTAAAAGCTGGTGGCAGGGATATGTTGCTTACCGACAACATTTCAAGCGGATGAAACAGAAAACTCGTCGGGAGCAAAGAAATACGACCGAAGAGCGTAAAAGAACTACCGGCAACTGTCATATGGTTGACTATGGAGGATCACAAGTTTTCACCTTCGGGAGCGACTCTGACGAAGAAATGACTCTTGGCCCTCTCTTTAAAGAATCCACCTCGGGAAAAGAGGAAGAACCGAAGAGCTGTGAGAACATTCAGCTGCGCAATCGCACACTGCCCGAAAAGAATCTCGGGGCCGCGAACAGTGGGTCGAATAGAAAAGATAAGGGGAAAGAAAAAATCCCTGAAGAGATCGCCCTAGATGATCAAGTCGTCAAAGAAATGACAGCCAAGGACCTGCCAAAGAAAAACAAGGTGGATTACAACGTTCTGGCACACCTGAGGAAGCTACCCTCGCAGCTGAGCATTCTCGATGCCCTCTTGCTATCAAAAGAAGCGAGAGATTCTCTGATCAAGGTGTTACAAAAGCCTGACCAGTTTCAAGCTTTCCTCGCCGAAGAAAAGATGAAGGACGAACTGGAAGAAGTGCACACGGCCGATATCACCTTGCGATGAAGACCTCCTCCTCGGGACGTGCGAGCATAACCGCTCCCTTTATGTCTCCAGATACTGTCATGATATTAAGATAGGCAAGATCCTCGTTGATAATGGGTCCTCCGTCAACCTCCTCAATGTAAGAGTGTTGAAGGAAATCTGCATGAGCGTTCAACACCTCGCTCGTGATAAAATCACTATCTCCGGGTTTGACTCCCAGTCATCACGGACGCTCGGGTCTGTGATACTGACTTTGCGCTTTGGGCTGCTCGTCATGGACATCAAATTTCATGTCATTGATGCCAAGACTTACTACAACGCCTTGCTCGGTCGACCTTGGTTACACGAGTACAACATTATCCCTTCTACACAACATTAGTGTATGAAGTACTTCAAAGATGGTTTCGAGTACACTGTGACAGGGGAACTAAACCCATTCTCCGTGAACGAAGTCCATAAATATGAGGATGCCAAGTACTTCCTGCCAGTTCGAAGATACAGAAAGATGTCGCAAACCGGAGGATAAGAACAAAGCTATCACCACTATTCCGGTCTTCGAGAGTGATACCGAGATGGAAGAAGAGATAGTTTATTCCGGGTCACCCCAACGCAACAAGCCGAGACCGTCCACCCCTATTCTGGTCTTTGGCAGCGACTCGAAAGATGAGTTCAATGCCGTATTCTCTACTCGGCCATCGATACAAGCTTTCGCTGATGAAGATCAAAGTTTGCAAGTTACAATGGTTTCGCAAGAGCATTACAAAGAGCTCGATACGCTTGAAACTTATAGTGTGCAAGAACTGCAAACATTTTATGTCCCTCCCAGGCGAAGAGATGAAAAGGCGATCCTCTTTTATCGATCCACGGAAACCAAAGTGGAGAAAGAAATTTGGCATGGTGCCGATTCTACACTTGACCGACTTCAGCCCATCCGTCTGCCAAGATACTACACAGAAGAATTGAAGAGGCTGTTGAGGCGTCAAGGCGTACCCCTTTAGCAGACTGCTCGACAAGCGCAGTTCTACAATAGGATCTGGAACGTCCCCGGAACTCAGCGAAGACTGCCCAACGGAAGAATGGAAACGATCGGGCTTGGATATATCCGACCCAAGAAACGGGAGCGATTCCGCGGCTGTTACGTAATACATGACTTTGATGAAGAAGGAGGTGCCCTGTGGGAAGATGCTAACCCTGAACTAAAACGAGCTCCCACCGTGAAAACGCCAAGTCCGTCGTTTGAAGAACAGATGGACAAGCTGATAAGAGAAGCGGGTCAAAAGGTTCGAGACGATCATAGTCGCGAAATGGCTATTTACGAGAAAGCCAGGACGTAGCGCCTCCTTCAGCAGGCTACAGAAAATGACGATGCTCTTCGTCGCCAATCCGTCATAAAGACCCGGCGCAGAGGCAAAAAATAAACCCAGGAACGGAAAGATCGTTCAACAGCGACAAGGCGGGTCCAAGAAACCACGTGATCGAAAATCGAGCAGCCGGGATCCGTCTCTTGTAAAGAAGATGGGTCGAGAATATTCTTTTCTCCAAGACAAGACAAGGAAGATACTCGATCTTGCCCTAAAACATCAGATGATTACCCTCCCAGAGTCCAAGCACCCCGAGCAAGCAAACAAAGTCTCTCATCCCGACTATTGCTCCTATCACAGGGCAATAGGACACCCTCTTGAAGACTGCTTCACCTTCAAGAACTGGGTCGAAGACCAATACCAACTCGGCAAGTTCGCTCTATCCAGCAGCTGGAGGGTAACCCCGCCACAGAAGCATGAACCGAAAGACACGTATGCAGCGAGAGTAGAACTAGATCAATATTGGTCCTGGAAGCGATCTCGCACCGGTCACATAATAACGCTGTCGGAAGAAGAACCCGAGAATATGGCTGATCTCCCCTGCTGCTTCGAAAACGATGATGACGAGGTGATCTCAGAGTTTCCACTGGCGCCAAAAGAGCTGGAAGATGGGATACATACTACTGCAGATAATCTTAAGAAAATTGACTTGGGGATGGCAAACGACCCACGGCCAACGTTCGTCAGTGAGCTGTTGTCTAAAGAAAGGATGGCAACGCTAAAAGACGTGCTCATGCAGTATAAAGATTGCTTCGCATGGAACTATTCCAAAATGCCTGGATTAGATCCGGAGATTGCTGTATACAAATTGGCGATATCTCCGGACGTCAAGCCAATCAAACAAGCACCGAGAAGAATGCGGCTCGAACTCGAAATGAGCATCAACGCTGAAGTCAAGAAACTAATCGACTCCTGTTTTATCCAAGAGGTTCAGTACCCTGACTGGATCGCCAACATCATCCCAGTGATGAAGAAAAATGGGACGGTGCGCATATGTGTGGACTTTCGCGACCTCAACAAAGCTTGCCCGAAGGACGACTTTCCAGTATCGGTCACCGAGCTGATGATAGATAATACATCCACTCACGAAATCTTCTCCTTCATGGACGGCTCATCAAGATACAATCAAATAAAGATGCATCCCGAGGACCAGAAGCATACCGCTTTCCGGACCCCTTTGGGCATATTCTGCTACAAGGAGATGCCTTTCGGTCTAAAGAACGTCGGTGCCACCTATCAAAGGGCCATGACTAAGATTTTCGATGACCTCATACATGAAATCATCGAATGCTATATTGACGACCTCGTAGTTAAAAGCAAATCATACGAGGAACATTTAGAGCACCTGAAGATCATGTTTCAGCGCCTTCGGAAATACAACTTGAAAATGAACCCTCTTAAATGCGTGTTCGGAGTTTCCTCGGGCAAGTTCCTAGTATTCGTCGTCCGACACCGAGGCATCGAGATAGGCCCCTCGAAGATCAAGGCGATCATGGAAATGCCTCCACCAAGGACTCTCAAGCAACTGCGGTCTCTCCAAGGAAAGCTCGCGTATATCCGGCGATTCATAGCCAATCTCTCCGGCAAGTGTCGTCCTTACAGTCACCTAATGAAGAAGGGAACTCCTTTCGTCTGGGATCGCATGTGCCAAAGCGTACTGGACAAAATCAAGCAGTACCTGCAGAATCCGCCAATACTGGCCGCTCCCGTTAAAGGAAAACCTCTCGTCCTGTATACAACAGCCCTCGAAGGTTCTTTAGGCGTGCTGTGGGCATAAGAAAATGACCAAGGGAAAGAGAGAGCCCTCTACCACTTGAGTCGAATTCTACTGGGGGCAGAAAGCAATTACTCCCCCATTGAAAAACACTGCTTGGCGTTGATCTTCACGATAACGAAGCTCAGACACTACGCGGTTGCACATGAGGTTCATCTCATATCCAAGGTGGATCCTCTCAAATATTTGATGTCAAAGGCTATATTAACGGGACGGCTCGCTAAATAGGCCCTACTCTTGATGGAATTCTCGGTGACATACAGACCCCTCAAAGCAGTGAAAGGCCGGGCCATCGCCGACTTCCTCGCTGAACATCCGATACCTGCCGACTCTCCTTTGAACTCCGAATTGCCAGATGAGCACGCGTTTGACACAATTGACGGGGAGAAAGGAGAGAGTGATACCCGATGGGAACTCTACTTCGATGGAGCATCTTCCATGAAGAAGCGCAAACAAAGCACCCCCATAATAAAATCAGGGGTAGGTCTCATTTTCGTGACTCCGCAAGGAGGGATAATGCGCTTTTCCTTTTCTTTAACAGAACCGAGGACAAACAATGAATCCGAATATGAAGCTTTGATAGCAGGTCTTGAGATCGCTGTCGACATGGGAATCGAAAACCTCCTCATATACGGAGACTCACAACTGGTCGTTAGTCAAGTAAACGGCGACTATCAAACGTGCAAACCAGAGCTGGTGAAGTACGACGAAAGAGTGCAGCAACTGCTAACTCAAATTCCCTCCTGCATGCTAGAAGGTATACCGCATGCGGAAAACAGCAAAGCGGATGCATTAGCTAAGCTCGCTAAAGAACTGGCCGACGAGAACCTCGATGACGTGAAGATCGTCGTGCAAAGCCGTCGAGTTCTTGCACCGGCAGAAATATCTCTAGAGTCTTCCAAAGAAAAGGGAGCGACTGAGCAAACGGCTTTACAAATAAAAGACCAACAAGATGCCAAGGATTGGAGAGAAGTCTTTATAGACTACTTCAAATCTCGTCGAACACCTGAAGATGCGTCATCAAGACATCAGCTCATGAAACGAGCTCTATCCTTCGCTTTTGTCAATGATACTTTGTATAAAAGATCATTTGACTCCCTGTGGCTAAGATTCCTGGGACCTGAAGAGGCAAGGAGAGTCATCTAAGAAACTCACGACGGACTCTGCGGTTCTCACCAAGCCGGGCCGAAGATGAAGCTGAAGATCAAAAGGATGGGCTACTATTGGCCCACGATGATCCAAGACTGCCTCGAATACGCGAAGCAGTGCCACTCGTGCCAGATTCATGGGGACTTTATCCATCAACATCCGAATCCACTACATCCAACGGCGTCTAGCTGGCCGTTCGAAATGTGGGGAACTGACATAATTGGGCCCATTGAACCAGTATCGTCCAGGGGACACCGGTTCATATTGGCGATGACCGATTACTTTTCTAAGTGGGCAGAAGCCGTACCGCTAAGAGAAGTGAAGACGGGGAATATCCTCCATTTCTTCAAGACACACGTCATTTATCGGTTCGACACTCCGCGACGGATTATCTCCGATAACGGGCCAGCCTACAGAAGCCACAAGGTCAGCCGCTTCGCACAACAGCATAACATAGACTGGAGATACTCTTCGGTCTACAATCCCCGAGCTAACGGTCTAGCTGAGGCTTTTAACAAGACCTTGACGAAAATCATGAAAAAGACGGTGTTTCGAAATAAGAGGGACTGGCACGAGAGACTGCATGAAGCTCTCTGGGCGTATCGAACTACGTTCAAAACGGCCATGAATACAACGCCGTATGCATTGGTATTCGGCACAGAAGCAGTACTCCCCCTCGAGTTAGAGTTATCATTTCTACGAGTGGCGGTTCACTACGAGCTAACAGACGAAGAAAATGCTCACCTTCGGCTTGAGGAGCTCGACGCCCTTGATGAAACCCGGCTCATGGCGCAAAAAAATCTGGAGGCTTATAAAGCGAAGATAACGCGCTCATATGAAAGATTGATTAGGCCGAGAACATTTCGCCAAGGCGAACTCGTGCTGGTGGTCAAAAGACTTATGATCCCCAATCATGCTAAACGGGGAAAATTCGAGCCAAACTATGAAGGCCCGCACATCATAGACAAAGTTTACCAGGGTGGAGCCTATCTACTCATGGACATGCATGGCGAAAGACCCTTCAGGCCAATAAACGTCCGTTTCTTGAAAAATACTGCGCCTGACGAGTCACGGCCTATGTCAAAGATAGATGACGACGCCTATGTCCGCTCGCTATCTTCCTAAGCCCAAACTCTATAAGTAGTAGCCGGCAATCGGACCGAAACGTCCTTAAACTAATGATGGACCACTATGTCCTAAAACTGGCTGCGGACCGAAACGTCCTTAAACTAACGATGGACCACTATGTCCTAAAACTGGCTGCGGACCGAAACGTCTTTAAACTAACAATGGACAACTATGTCCTAAAACTGGTTGTTGACCGAAACGTCGTTAAACTACTACCAACCCACGACATCTTCAGGCTGACGTGGTAAAAAAAATATAAAAAAAAAATTAAAAAAAAGAAAAGAAAATGGTATGTCCATAAGCAAAATGGCCACGGATGAAAACCCGAAAGGGCTCCGTGAGTAAAAACAGCAGAGCTACCGGCGAGTTTTGTGAAAACCCGAAAGGGCGCAAGCTCGTTAAAAGACACTTGCAAGGTCCTCTCGACCCTGTAACGAGAAACCACCTGCGTGAGATCCTTACGACTCACAAGGGAGAAACACACTTAGAGATCTCCACGATTCCTAAGGAGAAATTACACTTACGAGATCCTCACGACTCGTAGGGAGAATTCGCCTTTGAGATCCTCATGGCTTATAGGATTCAAAAGCCTTAAGTTACAGGAATCTGAACCTGTTCTTAAGCCATCACAACCTCCAATGCAGCCCTACAAGCGGTTCAATATTGACCCTAGTATACAATCCACGGGCGCGAATAAACATTTCCCTAACAAAGTCCCACAAGAGACTGGGGATATGCTCATATGGTGAACGACACTTGTAAGTCCTCTCGACTTATAAGGAGAAAATACTCTTGTAAGATCCTTACGACTTATAAGAGAACACACACTTAGGAATCCTCACGATTCCTAAGGAGAAAACGCACCTATGAGATCCTCACGACTCGTAGGGAGGAATACCTTTATGAGACCTTTACGGCTCATGAAGTCAAAAGCCTTAGTCGACAGGACCTTAATCCTGTTCGCTAAGCCACCTTTTGTTCGACATCGACAGAGGCAAATGATGATTCGCTCCTGGCAATATCCCAGTTGTAGCAATGCTGATGCCTAAATCGGTATCAAACCCCAAACTCACAGTGAAAAGCCAGCGAGTCACAAATGCATATGAAATAGTCGAAATGATGGGGCAACTTGCAATGAAATTAGCAAGTAAAAATGTATGCATATAAAACAGCCGAAATGGTTGGGCAACTCGCAATAAAAAAGCAGCGAGTCAATAAAACAAATAGCCTAAATGATTGGGCAATCGTGACCTTCGCGATATAAAAGCTGAAATGATAGAGCATCGCGGAAAGAAAAATATATAAAATGAAACTTTTTGTCCTACAGGTGAGATCACATTGATCCCTGTATACAATTTAGGGGCATAAACGAAGAGGGAACCATACCTTCCCCCAGGCTTCATCCGAAAGAGAGCCAAATCTCGACGGTTCACAGACAGCCTGGAGATCATCTCCACATTCGTCTCATTTCAACAGACGCAACATCAGCAAAGCAGAACCTCAGCAACTCCTGGTTCCATGACTCGGTGGTGCACAGACAACCGAGAGTCAACCCCCGACTCCGTGAAATGCGGATAAAGTCGACCCTTCCTGGTCCTCGCAGAACACGGCTATGTCAATCCTCACCCCGTGGGAAGCATCCAGAGCAAATTCCTGGTCACGTGGAACACGGCCTATGTCAATCCTGACCTCATGGGAAACGTCCAGAGCGGAGCCTGGTCCTCGAAGAACACGGCTATGTCAATCCTGACCCGTGGGAAGCATCCAGAGCAAATTCCTGGTCACGTGGAACACAGCCTATGTCAATCCTGACCCCGTGGGAAATGTCCAGAGCGAATCCTGGTCCTCGCAGAACACGGCCTATGTCAATCCTGACCCCGTAGGAAGCATCCAGAGCAAATTCCTGGTCACGTGGAACACGGCCTATGTCAATCCTGACCCCGTGGGAAATGTCCAGAGCAGATCTTGGTCCTCGCAGAATACGGCTATGTCAACCCTGACCCCGTGGGAAGCATCCAGAGCAAATTCCTGGTCACGTGGAACATGGCCTATGTCAATCCCGACCCCGTAGGAAACGTCCAGAGCGGAGCCTGGTCCTCCCAGAACACGGCTATGTCAATCCTGACCCCGTGGGAAGCATCCAGAGCAAATTCCCGATCATGTAGAACACGGCCTATGTCAATCCTGACCCCATGGGAAACGTCTAGAGCGGAACCTGGTCCTCGCAGAACACGACCTATGTCAATCCTGACCCCGTGGGAAGCATCCAGAGCAAATTCCTGGTCACGTGGAACACGGCCTATATCAATCCTGACCCCGTGGGAAATGTCCAGAGCGGAGCCTGGTCCTCACAGAACACGGCTATGTCAAACCGACCTCGTGGGAAGCATCCAGAGCAAATTCCTGGTCACGTGGAACACGGCCTATGTCAATCCTGACCCCGTGGGAAACGTCCAGAGCGGATCCTGGTCCTCGCAGAACATGACTATATCAATTCTGACCCCATGGGAAGCATCCAAAGCAAATTCTTGGTCACGTAGAACATGGCCTATGTCAATCCTGACCCCGTGGGAAGCGTCCAGAGCGGAGCCTGGTCCTCGCAGAACACGGCTATGTCAAACCGACCCCGTGGGAAGCATCCAGAGCAAATTCCTGGTCACGTGGAACACGGCCTATGTCAATCCTGACCTCGTGGGAAATGTCCAGAGCGGAGCCTGGTCCTCGCAAAACACGGCTATGTCAAACCGACCCTGTGGGAAGCATCTAGAGCAAATTCCTGGTCACATGGAACACGGCCTATGTCAATCCTGACCCCGTGGGAAACGTCCAGAGCTGAGCCTGGTCCTCGCAGAACACGGCTATGTCAGTCTCGTGGGAAGCATCCAGAGCAAATTCCTGGTCACGTGGAACACGGCCTATGTCAATCCTGACCCGTGGGAAACGTCCAGAGCGGAGCCTGGTCCTCGCAGAACACGGCTATGTCAATCCTGACCCCGTGGGAAGCATCTATAGCAAATTCCTGGTTACGTGGAACATGGCCTATGTCAATCCTGACCCTGTGGGAAACGTCCAGAGCGGATCCTAGTCCTCGCAGAACACGGCTATGTCAATCCTGACCCCGTGGGAAGCATCCAGAGCAAATTCCTGGTCACGTAGAACACGACCTATGTCAATCCTGACCCCGTGGGAAATGTCCAGAGCGGAGCCTGGTCCTCGCAGAACATGACTATGTCAAACCGACCCCGTGGGAAGCATCCAGAGCTACTCCTGACTCCGTGAAATGCGGATAATTGTAACCTCACCCATCACTTACGGGTCCCCACGACTCGTAAGGGAGCAAACTCTCTTGTGAGATCCTTACGACTCTCAAGAGAAAACACACTTAGGAATCCTCACGATTCTTAAGGAGAAATTACACCTACGGGATCCTCTCGACCTGTAGGGAGAAATACCTTTATGAGACCCTCACGGCTCATAAAGTTGAAAAGCCTTAGAAGGCAGATCTTAACCTGACTCCTAAGCCATCGCTGTCCTACAAGGAGATTAAAATAGATTATCCACAAAATGCATTTACTAAAAGGGACACACCATCATGAAGCAAAATATGTCTTTTTATTCATGAATCAAAATGAATACAAAGTACAATTTATGAAAGAATCAAGAATATATTTTCAGTTAAGAACATGTATAAGAAAGAATAAAAAAAATAAGATAATACATCTTTCAAGCTGGCGGATGATTCAAAAGGTTCATCAGTTCATCATTTCTTTCTTGGGTCTCTGCTTCAAAATTGACTATGGCTGCGAGACGGGCCTCCGCTTCCGACTGTTGCGCCTGATGCGAGGCAAGCTGGCCTTCAAACTCCTGCTCAGTAGATTTATGAGCATCAACCATCATCCGGGTAAAGATAGCAGCTTTATCAACAGCCACCACGTCCTTGATTGCGGCTTGAAGCTCCCTGAGCATGGTTGAAGCCAGCTTCCTCTCTGAGAACTTTCGGCGGAGCCTTTTTTCACAGGAAAGCGTATTAGCGGAATACCGCTTAATCATCCCCTGCAAGCTTGTCTTCGCAGCCACCACCTCCGAAGGAAGTCGCGCGCATTCAAGACTATACAAGCAAGCCTCCACTCTGTAACACCCGGCCCTCCTTATACCAATATTTGAGTTTCTCGTTAACTTATGAGATTTCATTGTTATTTATAATTAATTATTAGTTTATTTATTTTAAAACTTCTTTTGAAAACTCAAAACCTATTATATATATTTATACTTTTCCTTAGCCCCAGCTCACATCTATTTACACCAATTATTTCTCCCCTATTTCCTTAGCCCTCTTAGCAGCCCCATCCTTGCTCATCAAATTTCTTCTTTATTAAATCCCACGACCCAAACTTTAATTCCCTCAGCCCATTAAAATTCTCTTAATATTTTCCTTATAAAAAGTTTTCCCAGCAGCCGCTTCTTCAAATTAATTTCCTTGTCCTACTTTCTTGGTCCATTCCTATTTTTCTGATTTTTCTTATCCTCTTTCCAGCCTTTTCAGCCGGCCCATTCTTTTCTCTAATTAAATCCTTTTTATATTTTTCTGCAGCCCAAGTCTCCCCGAGCCCAATCTTTAACCCAAACCCACGGCCCAATTCTTAGCCGACCCAGCCCCCTTCTTTAACCTTTTATTTAAATTCTTTTATTCTTTCAGTCTTTTTCTCTGGCCCAGCTCGTTCGGCCCAGTTCTAAATTCATTAATGAATTCCTTAATCCCTCGGCCCGTTTCCACCATGCAGCCCACGAGTTCATTTTTAGAGAATTCTCTTCTGGCAGGGCCGGCCCACTCACTTTTCCCTCACAAGCGCCCTCTACTGCTCATCTTCCATTTAAACCCCAACGGCTCTTCTCCCCCATTTCCGCGCGCGCTTCTCGCGATCCACCTCCTTCGCCTCCGCCTGCGCCCACGACGCACACGTTTCTCCTGCGACCGCTCCCTCATCTCGTCCTCCATTCCTCTCTCTCTCGTTCTCCATTATTCCTACTTTTTCCCCTTCTCCTCTCTACCTCACGCCCACTCTCTCTCGATCCCTCGAGAACCCCTGCCTCGAGCCTCGCCATCACCACCGACGACCTCGTCGTCGTCGCCTCCACGCCCTAACTACCTTCCCTCCTCTGTCGTCATCACCCCATCCACCAAAACTCCAACCACCACGAATCCCCTGCACCCGAGCTCGACTCCCCTGCACGCATCCGCCACCGAGTCTCACCCACTCCCTCGACGACGGCAATGACCCCACCACCTCGACCTCCTCCATGTCGCCAACAGCACCCCCTTCCTCCTCCAGTCCCCTCAACCGCCATTTCTCTCCCCCTCTAATCTCTTCTCCCTCTCTCTGCCTAACACTCACTCTCTCTCCCGATCTCTTCCTCTCTCTATCCGACCTCTCTCTCTCTCTGTCTCTGTCTTCTCTCTCATTCTCACTCACTCAGCTCTCTCTTTCTCTCTCTCTGCAATTTCCTCTCTCCCTCTCTCTCTCCGCAATTTCCTCTCTCCCTCTCTCTCTCCCTCTCTAAACCCTCACTCACTCAGCTCTCTCTTTCTCACTCTCTCTCTGCAATTTCCTCTCTCTCTCTCTCTCCCCAGTTCTCTCTCACTCTCTCTCTCTGTCTAACTCTAACTCTCTCTCCCTCCTTCTATCAACCGACCACCCCCACAGCCATTGCACAAGAGCCAAGCTTCACAGCCGAGCCCGACCACCAAACTGCGAGCCGTCATGCCGAGACTCGTGTTCGAGCCAAGTCAGGTGCCGAGCCGCGCGTGTGTCGCGCGTTCGTGACGTCACAACCACCGTACATCGCCCAGACGCCTCCAGGCAAGTTTTTACTTGCTTTCATGCTATTTATCATTAAATTACAAATTAAAATCGTAGATATTCCATGTTTTGCTTGATGCTAAATATCGCCATAAAACCGTTCGATGCTTGTTCTCATAGAAAATTATTATCCAATTTGACGGAACTAGATATAATGCTGTGGCCCTGGATATGATGAATACCTTGTGCAAGTTTCATTAGAAAATACGACCGTTAAAGATTAAAACGACCATCCCCAAGTTTAATTGCAAACCTGAAATTATGTTGCACCTGAAAACCGTTAAATTCACCATAAATCATATACATATTAGAATGGTGAGTTCGAGGGCTCAAATCGAAGCCTACTCGATGAAATTTAACCCTATACTAGTTTCCAGACAATCCTTTACTTAAACTGTGATGATATTCGGATCGGAGTGCGACTCTGGACTGCAGTCCAGAGCGACTCCAGTTATTGGTTGCTGTTCCATAATGTGTACCACAAGACTTGCTTAACACTTAGGTTGCGGAACTCCGCTGTTTATTGTAGATGAATCTGTTAGCTAGACAACACAATTAATTTCATACTGTTTCGTTACCATTTGTTATTTATTCTGTATTTTAAAGATCGGGACGCATAGCAGTCCCAGCAGAATCAGAACTGACACATTATTGTTAAATAGAGTATAACTCCTGACGTGCAGACGCGATCGAAGATCCGTCTGTTACGTTGAAAACCTTACTGAAAACCCTAGAATTCATCCAACTGTAACGTCGCTAAAATCTGATCCCCACTGGGATTAAAATGCGTTGCGAAATGGATTCCTCATTCTGAAACCGGATTTTCAGCCGCGTGCGCTTAAAATGGAATGGTTATAACTAACGATCCTGGAACCCGATTGACTTGAAACTAAATTCTATGGATAGATAACTGAACATACTAATTACTCCCTGTTTATCATTTCTCCAAATTATATACGTATGTTTCATGATAAATCGTGCAAGTGAAGGAATGCTGTTTCATAACATCCTCATCATGTTTATATACTTGTTCATGCATCATATCATACCCATATCATTGTACTGATAACCTAGTGACATCGTGCATTTACCCAGTGTTAGATTTTAGTGGTGATTGTGGCAAGTACGTCAGTGTTCGTGTATCCGTGATTAAGTGAAAGTGATACGTACTTGTACACAATCAGTGACCTCATTGTTCTATTGCATTGTCGACGTCTGTGGGATGCGTGTACGTGTGACTATAAGTGGTATGGGACACTTATGGAAGCGCTTGCACGGGTGTCACAGATAAGGCATCCGACACTGCCATTTATCTTAGGTATTAGTCGGGACGTGCTTGATGGAGGTCCTGCCTCCAGTTCTCGTGCAGACTTGTCACGGATCGATTAGTATTTAGGGTGATGGTTAGCGTTTGATGTAGACCACGGGGTGTGGGGTAGTTTAAGTATGAGTTCAAAAGAATCTCGGGAGTCCCATGCCGGCTTATATATTTAGGGAGTTATATGGAGATTTACAGGGTACGTGATATATACACCGTGATACATTCGTTACATGTTGGGCCCGTGGTCCCTTGCCTTGGGTTCTACCCTTGGGTGGAGGACACTCACGAGTGGTTGACTCTCACACTTGGACTGACGATAGGCTTAGCGACCTGTACAGTGAGACTTAGAGACTGATAGGGATACTGGCATTTATATTACTTTTATACTGTGTTGACATACGTGATATATCGTTATACTGCTTTACTGTTCCGCTGCGTTGATTACTGCACATGTATATTCATGATGTCATTTATTTACTGCTTCACATACCTACTATTACTGTTAGAACTGTCACTTAATTTCATATATATTATATTGCTATCGTGTCGCTCTGACGTCCTGAGTATGCATGCTCAGTGTGAGGAGAAGATTTTAGCCTGGACCAGAACTAGACGTGCCTCACAGACTTCTTTACTTGCCCTCCCGTGTTGCCTTCATTTGTTCCACTTCAGGTCAGTCTTTATATTGTTTCCTTCAGTTACTGCATTTCTCATTACCTGTGCAATATATACTGTTTACCATAAGAAACTAGAAGCCGAAGTGTGACTATGGCAAGACTTTTCCTTGACCGTAGGAGCATGGCTGGCCTTGTCTACCCCTCGTATTCCGTATTTTGGGAAGCGGGGCGTGACACACTCGAAGACAGAATTCGACCCAGACTTGCACCAATGCTTCACTGTGATAAGTGGCAAGAAAGGGGAGAGAACCGTTGGCTTCAGCAGCAAATTCTTCGGCCATGAGCGAGCTACTAATACGAAGGTCTTCGATCAATGCTAACAAAGAGTGAAGGCTTAACTTGGCCATACGTTCGGATGCATGCAGCGCATAAGGGCCAGACGGCATGAGAATGCGAGTCTCCAACAGGGTAAAAGTAGGCAGAGCTATTAAAGATTGATAAATGATTAGCGAAGGTTGCAAATAGAGGACAGATGCAAAGGCGTCAAAACTTTACTTACCCACGTTTATACAAGAAGAGTCTGGAAGATCCCCAGGCCCATCGAGGACCTCAACTTCATCATCAGCTTCCAGAACTATAGAAGACATGAACATTGTTATATGAAGAAGTAACAATATTGAGAAAGGAGCGAACAATGCTAACTTTGTCCGGAAGATAGAATGATGCGCTGAGGGGATATCGCCTGTGGAGCAGCCAGTTCCAGCAGACGCCGGAAAGACTTCCTGGGAGACAGGCCAGCGATGGATGCCGCCAATCCCCGTAGCTCTGAAAAGACAGAAAAGTTTAGATAATGAAGAGATCGCTAAAATAAAAGATAGAAAAATACCTTCGATGCTCCTCCCACTCTGGGTTGGAGGGATGGCAGCTTCGGCGGCCTCCTCCATGCCCCCAGGCACATCATCGGGGATGTGAGCCGGTATAATAACTTCTGGTGGAGGAGCAGTGACCATCGCTACAGGCTCCAATGAAAGGACGGTGGCCTCGAATACCTGTCCCGCAGTCTCCCGGCCGTCCCCAGAGAGATCCATTGAATCCGCGTCCAATGAAGATGCCTCTTCCGGAGGAGCAAGCACCAGGGGAGCGGGAATCATCGGGGGAAGCTCCATCGCAGGAACAACAGTTGCATCGACCCCCTCCACGCTGATTAGTGCCTCATCGGGGATATTTGCAGAGTCCATAGCCAGGGCGCGACTTGGACTCAGGTCCTCTGCCATTAGCGAAGTCCCTGCAAAGTTTGCATGCGGATAAGGATATGTATATATATATATATAAGCAGTGCAAAATACTACAAAAGGCTATATAAGTGTACCAATGCGCAAAGGAGCTTCTAAAATGGCTTGTTCAAGACGACGCTCCTTCCTCAGGAGGGATGCTCGCCGAGGTTCAAGGGTAGACTCGTGGCCATCGGTCCACAACGAAAGTGCGTCTTCAGCATCGGCCGAGACAGGCTGTTTAAGAGCTCTCTCGCCTCCCTCTTCCAAAGGACTAATAAATATCCGCCGTATTGATGGAGGGTCTTCGTAAAAGATGACGGCAGGATAAGGCCTCTTCGAGATCCTTACATTCTCGGATTCATCCTGTGAGCGTCTTATGGCCTCAGCCAGTTGTGCGGCTTCCTCGACAGATGAACCTGGAAAAAGAAGACTGTCTTCCTGCGGACTAGTAATGGTCTTCTTTCCCCGCTTTGGCCCAGAGCTAGTGACTGTAGAAGATCGCTTCCTTCCCCTTGCTGTCCGCTTTTTGAGCTGCTTCCGGTTTTGACAGGGAGGGAAGACTTCTTCAGGACCTTCGCCAAGGGGATATTATCATCAGAGGTAGGTTTTACCTCCGGAACCGTTACGGTATCCGTCATCGGTCGTTCAAGCGAAGCCTCTGTTGGCAATGAGGCACGAAGCCTTTCCTCCTCTCCGAAGGTTTTAAGCGAAGCAGCAATGGCTTCTTCTGTGGAGGCACCTGTTAAAACAGCAGGCGTCAGTCAAAGCATGATAAAAAAAATGAACAGCGGAGAGATAAGGGTGAAGTATACCTGACTGCACAAGGGCGGCCAGTTCTTTTTCGAGGATGGCTGACTGTTTGGAAGCTTCGATGGCAGCCTCCAAATCGGTATCATCGAGCGTCCCGAATAAACCCTCATTGGTCCCATATTCGCTCAAGCTTTCGCTAGACAGAGCAAGGGCATCGAGCCTAATATGATGTCCAAAGAAAGTACTTGTTTTTTTCTTCTCAGGACGAGCGCCGGTGGCCGATAACACGAGTTTGCGTTTAGTAGGCGCCTTTGGACGACGAGTCCCAATTTCTTTTCCTACGTCCGACTCGAGGGACGCGACAGCCACCTCTTTTTCAGGCGCGCTGGATAGGGGCAGCCCGTGCGTAGGGCTTAGCACGTGTAGGGGCTCAACTGTAGTGACCTCTTTCCAGGGAGGATGAACAATGTTTCGTCGCTTCAGAGGAACATTTCGATCACCGGCCGGCACTGCGCCCTTGCGATCAAGCAGCAATCGCTTTTCCTCCCTAATGACGGCACCCATCGAATGTTGGTACCATGCCACATACACATTCAGGGCTTGCGGAACAAAACTCGGTTCGCTGATGAAGAAGTTAGACCCTGTGTTTAGGCGCATAAAATGATGTAGTGCGCTCCGAGTATCCTCTTCAGTGGCAGCCGGTTCTGCCAAGAAAGCCTCGAGTGGGACGCCCTGATTGTAGCTTAACTGCTGGGCGAAGCGATACGGGTTATACCTCATAAATAAAGCCGAGTCATTCATCTTGAATACGAGAAAGCCCGGCCGGATAGAGTACAGATGAAGAATCTCCCGAGCTTTCAAGATGGAGACCCCATCTTTAAATATGTCCTACAAGGGCAGCACCGTCTTCCTCGATTCCTGGCCGACGGTCAAAACTTTATCAGTAAAGGACATGCCAGCTCCAACCGTGCGCGGGCGAAGAAGCAAGCCTCTAGCTTCCTATTGCGTTGGAGTCACAATAGAGGTGCCGACCAGTCGCATGATCCGAGGGAATATGCACCTGTCATAAAAACCCGGCCTCTTGTGGATGCCAAAGACGCCTAGCACGTGCAACTAGAGCCATGACATGAAATAATGCATCGGGAAATTTACTGACTGCACCCCTGGATCAGTGGTATCCGCTGCCAAGCTGAGGCCGTGATACACATGGGCTAACCCAGCAATCCCTACAGCCACTTGTATCCCAGCAACCATCCGATGCGCAGGATAGAAGACGGACGGCCTCATACGGTGATGGTGCATGGGAAGCGCAAACCAACTCAGCCATAACCCAAGAAACCCTAAAAAGAACGTTTCATCGTCAATCCCAGGAGCCGCCAGCTCTGCAAAAGGGATGACCGGGGTGTCGGGTAGAAAGAAGCTCTTCTGATCCGCCTCCGCCGCCTGCAAGTTACCCAAACCTAAGTCGAAGGGGTCGTCAAGACTGGCGAATTTCTTGACTTCTTCCTTCAATACTTCTGGGCGAAGAAAATCAGCGATAAAAGCCGTAAAATTAACTCCACGACCTTCGGATGCAAGAGAGAGGTTCTCATAGATATTCAACACCTTTATCAAACCCGGAAATTGATGTTGAATAGCGTTCTCGGAAGTAAGATCCATTACCACTGATTTGGAGGCGAAAATATACTCATCCGGGGGAAGCAATTCCTCATAATGTTCTCCCCTGAAGGGTAAACCCGAGACCTCTGCAAATTCCTCCAAAGAAATGGAGACTTCTCGATCTGATAGGAGGAAGGTGTGGGTTGGAATGTTCCACTGCTCCAGAAATGCCCTGACCCACCATGTAGGAGGTGTGGAATATTGAAACAAAGAAGCGTAAACGGCGGGATACAATCCGAGCTTCAGCAACTGTGATTTCTTCCCCGATAAAATATACCGAGCCCACTGCAAATACCCGGCTGGGTGACGGGGAGTTATTCCTACATTGTATGGCTGTCCCCAGGGGCGCGACTCGTCCTGACATATGCGCCGCCTTAGGATGTCCAAAGCCACCGGCGGCTGCACGGGTACTGCGGCAATAGAAGGCCGAAGGAGACCCTCTGAAGTCCAGTTGACCTCCTCCACAGTGTAATTTATCGGAGGTGCATCTGCATAAGCGATCTCCAAAATAGCCTCCGAAGGTGTCGCACAGGAAAACCTCCTTCTGCCCATGATAATTTGATCGTACCATTTACCCCATAGATGAAGACTCTTGTGCTCCGGGTCATGGTCTTCGATCAGCACAAAAACCTCTTGGTCTACGCGTGCTTTAGGGAATCCGCCTTCTGAGCGAATGAACGGGAAGGAGGTGTCGAAAGACATAGTACCTGCACAGAAAAGAACGAATTTTGATCCGCCAATACTATAAATTAAATTCTATTATAAGGTACTATAAATCCGTACCGCACTGCAATGTAGTCAAAAGGGACCAAAGGGGACCCACAAAATCTAGATGACAGTTCATCATTAATAAAACAGCCTCATCATTGGATGAGACTGTCATTAAATGAGGAAATCCTCAAGAGATTCTCATTAAATGAGAAATCCCTCGGGCAGAGAAGTAAAACTCCCATTGAGAGCAGCGCTCTTCACTAGACAGACATCTGTCAAAGTCTAATAATGAAGGAATAAAATTCCTCAAGAAAATCCTAAAAGCCTTGCTTTGAGAAGATGATGGAATAATCCATCAAAAATAAAATTTCAAATTGATCTTCAAGATCCATGAACAAACTCTTAAGAGTTCTTTTATATGATCTGAGAGGAGCAAAGCTCCATTAATGGATTAAGAAATCATAAGCAAGAGCCTTTTAGATTTGTGATTCCAAGAGAGCAAAGCTCTGTTAATAAAACCCTAAAAAGGATTTTCTTTAGATCAAAGATCTATGAAAAGCAAGACTCTGTTAATGGGTGAAACCCTAAAAGATATTTCAAAAAGATTTAATCTTTTACCTAACCTGACAGAGTTCTGTCGTTAAAAATTCTTAAGAGGAAGAGTTGCGCTCTGAAGGAGAAAATAAATTTTCAAGAAGGATTGAAGATGAACAGAAGTCATCTCAAGCGCCAAGGGTCCTATTTATAGGCACTAAGCGCCGTTTCAATTCCTCGGTTGATCCAAGAGTCGAGATGCTGCCACCGCTGCACCCACTTGTGGGCCCCGTGAGCGCAATGGTGGGGGGGCATTTGTTTCCCCAATTAGTGCAAAGCTCTGTTCAGAATTCAAAATTTGAATTAAAGCTGCGCTTTTATAAAAGCGCTGCGCTGCATCTCTGAACTCCTCTGATATTTGTCGTTGTAATCTTTCAACGTCTTCAGAGAGGTGACGGGTCCCAACAACCATACATTTTATGGACTATGATGTCCTTAACCTTGACTCTGAGGTCTTTAAACTCATGGACTATGATGTCCTTAACCTTGACCATGATGTCTTTAAACTCACGGACTATGATGCCCTTAACCTTGAACCGAGATGTCCTTAAAACTAACATTGGACCATAATGTCCTAAACTAATTATGGACCTGTCCCTAAACTAAACAATAGAGCCCAAATGCTCTTTTGTTGGATCTAAATGATCGTGTTAAGTAGATCTTAGTTTAAAATTAGACTAACATATCCTTAACAAACGTTTAAGTTGATCTTAGTCTCAAATGAGATTAACGAATCCTTAAACCCAACCCCCAAACCCAAATCTAAGAAGATACGGATTTGGACTAATCCACGCCCTATGGGCGACAACATAAATTATTCTCCGTATACAATCCACGGGCAACAAAAAACAAAACAAACACCCACGACACGAAGTGACCATCTGGAGAAGGAGAAAGTGGTTACCGCGATGGGGTAGCGTAATTAACTGCAGGGGCTTGCGCCTGCAGGGAAGAGCATCCCCATAATAAAAAAAACCCCTCAAACGAGGGGGAATCTGACGAAGTCTGCTACAACGGCCGCATCCGTCTAAACCTTCGATACATGGTGCCATAAATCAACTTGGCATTTTCGGAGAGGTGGACGGATAGCACCAATTAGCATCTGCCCCGAATTCAGGCAAGGCGAACCTACGCGGTCGCGTCTCCGTGTTCGGAGGGGAACATGTACCATATTCCAGTGTAGCGATGCTGATGTCAACCCAAAACAAATCGAGCCAACCAATTCCAAAATCGACCTCTGCGTCAAACACAGACACTCCATGCCGGGGAAACGTCGACCAGTGACACCCCGTAACGAGGAAACGTCAAGCCGACACTTCGTACCGGGGAAACGTCCAACAACGACACTCCGCCTCGGGGAAACGTCACATGCAGACACTCCATGCCGGGGAAACGTCGACCAGCGACACTCCGTCTCGGGGAAATGTCCAACAGCGACACTCCGCCTCGGGAAACGTCAAGCAGACACTCCGTGCCGGGGGCACGTCGACAATAGACACTCCGTGCCGGGGACACGTCAACCAGCGACACTCCGTGCCGGGGAAACATCCAACACAGACACTCCATGCCGGAGAAACGTCGACCAGCGACACCCCGTAACGGGGAAATGTCAAGCCGACACTCCGTACCGGGGAAACGTCCAACAACGACACTCCGCCTTAGGGAAACGTCAAGCAGACACTCCGTGACGGGGGCACGTTGGCAACAGATACTCCGTGCCAGGGACACGTCAACCAGCGACACTCCGTACCGGGAAAACGTCACAAACAGACACTTCGCCTCGGGGAAACGTCACATGCAGACACTCCATGCCGGGGAAACGTCGACCAGCGACACTCCGTCTCGGGAAAATGTCCAACAGCGACACTCCGCCTCGGGGAAACGTCAAGCAGACACTCCGTGCCGGGGGCACGTCGACAACAGACACTCCGTGCCGGGAACACGTCAACCAGCGACACTCCGTGCCGGGGAAACGTCCAACACAGACACTCCATGTCGGGGAAACGTCGACCAGCGACACTCCGCATCGGGGGAACGTCCAACAACCGACACTCAGTACCGGGGAAACGTCCAACAATGACACTCCGCCTCGGGGAAACGTCAAGCAGACACTCCGTGCCGGGGCCACGTCGACTACAGACACTCCGCCTCGGGGAAACGTTGACCAGCGACACTCCGTGCCTGGGGCACGTCTATCAAATCACTCCGGGCCAGGAAATCATCTACCACGGTCACTCCGCCTCAGAGAACGCGTCAAGAGTCGACCGTCCATGTCATTAAAAGGGCAGTGCATCCCAAAAGTGGGAACCAAAGCAAGTCGCCTCCACGCAAAAGAAGATCCATCAATTTCATGCACATGACCCACATATGTGGTGTGCATTTATTGATGGGGAGCACTTTGTTGGGGTCGAAAATTGCACCCCGGTTGACCAAGTCAAAGTCAAGGTCAAGCCCAAACCAAGTGGGCCCAAGCCCAGATCAAGCGGGTCCATGCCCAGGTCGAATCCGAACATGAAGCGGCCGGCCCCCCTCCATGCCAAGATGAAATCATGTAATAAATAATTTTTATGTAATTTTTTATGCATGAATGGGCATAAAGCCAAATTTTTGTAAAGCCCATGGCTTATGTGCAAAAAGAAATGGCACATGAGCCATGGGATAGGCAAAATGCCATTTTGTGAAGGCCAATGGGCTATATGTAAAGTGTATAGCCTATAAAGGCAAAGATAATGAAAATATCTAAACAACCTTTTTCTCTCTCTCAAAAAGAATCCAGATCTGTGATCTTCTCCTTTCTCAAGATTCTAAAACCTTCTTCACTTTTTGAATTAAATCAATAGTTTTACTCTTCCTTTTCCAAAACTAAATAGTTTCTCACCACAAAACCCACAAAGGGGAACTTAGATCTCCCATCAGATCTTAAAAACAAGAGATTTTTAAAATCTCATATTTCTTGTTCTTCAAGATCTAGCCAAAAGAGGAGGAGGAAGGAGACCCATCTCCTAAAAATCCCACTTGGGGAAGATCCAGAGCTCAAGAGAGAAGCCCCTTTCATCATCTCCAAAAACATCTTAGGAGTTTAACTCCACTCTAAATTCTCTTTCGGGAGTTTAAATCCCATTTCTGGGGCTAAAAGCCCCTTTTCCTCGCCGGCGCCTAAGCGCCCGAGTGCCTAGCGCCCAGCACCTACATGCAGGGCACGTGGTGCGCTCGTGCTCGAGCGCTTTGCGCTCAAACGCCCAGAGCCCACATGCCGGGCATGTGGTGCGCTAGCGCTCGAGCAAGCTTTGCGCTCAAGCGCCCAGTGCCCACGTGCCGGGCATGTGGTGCGCTAGCGCTCGAGCGCCTTGTGCTCAAGTGCCCAGCGCCCACGTGCCGGGCGCTGGAGCGCTGTGCTCTTAGGCGCTAGCGCACCACGTGCCCGGCATGTGGGCGCTGGGCGCTTGAGCGCAAGGCTTGCTCGAGTGCTAGCGCACCACGTGCCCGGCACATGGGCGCTGGGCGTTTGAGCACAAGGCGCTCGAGCACGAGCGCACCACGTGCCCGGCATATAGGTGCTGGGTGCTTGAGCGCTTGGGCGCTAAGCGCTCGGGCGCTTGGGCGCCGGCGAGGAAAAGGGGCTTTTAGCCCCAGAAATGAGATTTAAACTCCCGAAAAAGAATTTAGAGTGGAGTTAAACTCCTAAGATGTTTTTGGAGATGATGGAAGGGGCTTCTCCCTTGAGCTCTGGATCTTCCCAAAGTGGGATTTTTAGGAGATGGGTCTCCTTCTTCCTCCTCTTTTGGCTGAATCTTGAAGAACAAGAAGTATGAGATTTTAAAAATCTCTTATTTTTAAGATATGATGGGAGATCTAAGTTCCCCTTTATGGGTTTTGTGGTGAGAAACTATTTAGTTTTGGTAAAGGAAGAGTAAAACTCTTGATTTAATTCAAAAAGTGAAGAAGGTTTTAGAATCTTGAGGAAGGAGAAGATCACAGATCTGGAATCTTTTCGAGAGAGAGAAAAAAGTTGTTTAGATATTTTCATTATCTTTGCCTTTATAGGCTATACATTTTACATATAGCCCCTTGGGCTTCACAAAATGGCATTTTGCGTATCCCATGGCTCATGTGTCATTTCTTTTTGCACATAAGCCATGGGCTTCACAAAAATTTGGCTTTATGCCCATTCATGCATACAAAATTACATAAAAATTATTTATTAAATGATTTCATCTTGGCATGGAGGGGCAGGCCGCTTCATGTTCGGACTCAACCTGGGCATGGACCCGCTTGATCTGGGCTTGGGCCCATCTTGCCTCGGGGAAACGTCAAGCAGACACTCCATGCCAGGGGCACGTCGACAACAAACACTCCGTGCCGGGGGCATGTCGACCAGCGACACTCCGTACCGCAAGCCAAGTGGGCCCAAGCCACACACATACTCCACAACACTGTCCCCCGTTAGAAACTCTGCGGGGCCCCCGATAAAAAACTCTGCGGAGCCCCCGATATGTCCAAAACCCCTTCAAACACGCACACTGCATATTGAGTTCGCATGAATATTTAACCCGTCAATCGGAGGTTCTCTCGCTCCAAAGGTGAGGGGTAATTAACGGCAGCTTAGTCCGCGTCTGCCGGAGATTCGAATGCCCACAATCATTAAACCCCGGCCTGCCCTAGGCAGGGGGAATCTGTAGTACACCTGGCAAGCGCGCGTGTATTCCCATCTCAATGGGGTGACGAAAAACACCCTACAAACGCAAACAAAGCACCCCATAATCAAATCAGGGGTAGGCCTCATTTTCGTGACTCTACAAGGAGGGATAATGCGCTTTGCCTTCTCCTTAACAGAGCCGAGGACAAACAATGAAGCCGAATATGAAGCTTTAATAGCAGGTCTTGAGATCGCTGTCGACATGGGAGTCGAAAGCCTCCTCATATACGGAGATTCCCAACTGATCGTTAGTCAAGTAAACGGTGACTATCAAACGTGCAAGCCTGAGTAGGTGAAGTACAGCAAGAGAGTGCAGCAACTGCTGACTCAAATTCCTTCCTACACCCTGGAAAGTATACCGCGTGCGGAAAATAGCAAAGCGGATGCATTGGCTAAACTCGCTAAAGAACTGGCCGACGAGAACCTCGATGACGTGAGGATCGTTGTGCAAAACTGTCGGGTTCTTGCACCGGCAGAAATATCTCCAGAATCGTCCGAAGAAAAGGGAACGACAGAGCAAGCAACCCTATAAATAAAAGACCAGGAAAAGGTTAAGGATTGGAGAGAAGTATTTATAGACTACTTCAAATCCCGTCAAACACCTGAAGACGCATCCTCAAGACATCAGCTCATGAAACGAGCTCTGTCTTTTGCCTTCGTCAATGATACTCTGTACAAGAGATCGTTCGACTCTCTATGGCTAAGATGCCTGGGGCCGGAAGAGGCATGGAGAGTCACCCAAGAAACTCACGACGGACTCTGCGGTTCTCACCAAGCCGGGCCGAAGATGAAACTAAATATCAAAAGGATGGGTTATTATTGGCCCACGATGATCCAAGACTGCCTCGAATACGCGAAGCAGTGCCACTCGTGCCAGATTCATGGGGACTTTATCCATTAGCATCCAAATCCGTTACACCCAACGGTGGCTAGCTGGCCGTTCAAAATGTGGGGAACTGACATAATCGGCCCCATCGAACCAGTATCGTCCAGAGGATATCGGTTCATACTGGCAACAACCGATTACTTCTCCAAGTGGGCAGAAGCAGTACCACTAAGAGAAGTGAAGATGGAGAATATCCTCCATTTCTTCAAGAAACACGTCATTTATCGGTTCGGCACTCCGCGACGGATTATCTCCGATAACGGGCCAGCCTATAGAAGCCACAAGATCAGCCGCTTTGCACAACATCATAACATAGACTGGAGATTCTCTTCGGTCTATAATCCCTGAGCTAACGGTCTAGCTGAGGCCTTTAACAAGACCTTGACGAAGATCGTGAAAAAGACGGTGTCCAAAAATAAGAAGGACTGGCACGAAAGACTGTATGAAGCTTTCTGGGCGTATCGAACCACGTTCAAAAAGGCCACAAACACAACGCCGTATGCGTTGGTATTCGACACAGAAGCGGTACTCTCCCTTAAGATAGAGTTACCCTCTCTACGAGTGGCAGTTCATTACAAGCTAACAGACGGAGAGAATGCTCATCTTCAGCTTGAGGAGCTTGATGCCCTCGACGAAACTCGGCTCAAGGCACAACAAAACTTGGAAGCTTACAAAGCAAAGATGACGCGCTCATATGAGAGATTGACAAGGCCGAGAACATTCCGCCAAGACGAACTCGTGCTAGTGGTCAAAAGACCTATGATCCCTAATCGTGACAAACGGGGAAAATTCGAGCCGAACTATGAAGGCCCGTACATCATAGACAAAGTTTACCAGGGTAGCGCATATCTACTCATGGACATGCATGGCGAAAGACCCTTCAGGCCAATAAACAGCCGGTTCCTAAAAAAGTACTACGCCCGACGAGTCACGGCCTAGGTCAACGATAGATGACGACGCCTATGTCCACTCGCTATCTTCCTAAGCCCAAACTCTATAAGTAGTAGCCGGCAGATGGACCGAAATGTCCTAAAACTAACGGACCGAAATGTCCTAAAACTAACAACGGACCGAAATGTCCTAAAACTAGCGATGGACTGAAATGTCCTAAAACTAACAACGGACCGAAATGTCCTAAAACTAACGACGGACCGAAACGTCCTTAAACTAACGATGGACCACTATGTCCTAAAACTGGCTATTGACCGAGACGTCTATAAACTACTATAAACCGCAGCATCCTAGGGCTGACACGTTAAAAAAAACGGTATGTCCATAAGCAAGATGGCCACGGATGAAAACCCGAAAGGGCTCCGTGAGTAAAAATAGCAGGGCTACCGGCGAGTTTTGTGAAAACCTGAAAGGGCGCAATCTCGTTAAAAGACACTTGCAAGGTCCTCTCGACCTTGTAAGGAGAAAATACCTGTGTGAGATCCTTACGACTCACAGGGGCAACACATTTAGGGATCCCTACGATTCCTAAGGAGAAGTTACACTTACGGGATCCTCACGACTCGTAAGGAGAATTCCCCTTTGAGACCCTCACGGTTCATAGGATTCAAAAGTCTTAAGCTACAGGGATTTGAACCCGTTCTTAAGCCATCACAACCCACAGACTGCCCTACAAGCGGTTCAATATTGACCCTTGTATACAATCCACGGGCACGAATAAACATTTCCCTAAAAAAGTCCTACCAGAGACTGGGGATATGCTCAAACGGTGAACAACCCTTGTAAGTTCTCTCAACTTATAAAGAGAAAACACTCTTGTAAGATCCTTACGACTTATAGGAGACCATACACTTAGGAATCCTCACAATTCTTAAGGAGAAAACGCACCTACGAGATCCTCACGACTCGTAGGGAGAAATACCTTTAAGAGACCCTTACGGCTCGTAAAGTCAAAAAGCCTTAGTCGACAGGATCCTAACCCTGTTTGCTAAGCCACCTTTGTTCAACATCGATGGAGGAAAATGATGATTCGCTCCTGGAAATATCCCAGTTGTAGCGATGTTGATGCCTAAATCGGTATCAAATCCCAAACTCGCAGCGAAAAGTCAGCGAGCCACAAATGCATACAAAATAGCCAAAATGATGAGGCAACTTGCAACAAAATTAGCAAGTAAAAATGTATGCATACAAAATAGCCGAGATGGTTGGGCAACTCGCAATAAAAAGCAGCGAGTAAATAAAACAAATAGCCGAAATGATTGGGCACCGCAAAAAATAGCCGAAATGATTGGGCAATCGCGACTTTCGCGATATAAAAGCTGAAATGATAGAGCATCGCGGAAAGAAAAATATATAAAATGAAACTTTTTTCCCTACAGGTGAGATCACATCGATCCCTGTATACAATCCATGGGCACAAACAAAGAGGGAACCATACCTTCCAACCAGGCTCCATCAGAAAAAGAAGCTAAATCTCGATAGTTCACAGACAGCCTAGAGATCACCAACAGCGTTCCTCCTTATTCCAGCAGGATTCAGACGCGACAATCAACCTTGGAGCCATGGAAAAGTCCCTGTTCCAAACCTCGACGGTTCACAAACAACCGACAGAGCACCTCCTGGTCCTGTGGAACATGGCTAATGTCAATCCTGACCCCCTGGGAAACGCCCAGAGCACCTCCTCGTCCCGTGGAACACGGCTAATGTCAATCCTGACCCTGTGGGAAACATCCAGAGCACCTCCTGACCCCGTGGGAAACGCCCAGAGCAAATCCTGGTCCCGTGGAACACGGCTAATGTCAATCCTGACCCCGTGGGAAACGTCCAGAGCAAATCCTGGTCCCGTGGAACACGGCTAATGTCAATCCTGACTCCATGGGAAATGCCCAGAGCACCTCCTGGTCCCGTAGAACACGGCTAATGTCAATCCTGACCCCGTGGGAAATGCCCAGAGCACCTCCTGGTCCCGTGGAACACGGCTAATGTCAATCCTGACCCCGTGGGAAACGCCCAGAGAACATCCTGGTCCCATAGAACACGGCTAAAGTCAATCCTGACCCTATGGGAAACGTCCAGAGCAACTCCTGACTCCGTGAAATACGGATAAAGTCAACCCCCTGACCCTGTGAAATGCGGATAAGGTCAACCCATGACTCCATGAAATGCGGATAAAGTCAACCCCCTGATCCCGTGAAATGCGGATAAGGTCAACCCCTGACTCCGTGAAATGCGGATAAAGTCAACCCCTGACCCCGTGAAATGCGGATAAGGTCAACCCCCTGACCCCGTGAAATGCGGATAAATTCAACCCTCGACTTCCCCGTTAAAGCAATTCTTTGATTCGGGAGCAAGTCAACTCATCAATCACTTACGGGTCCTCTCGACTTGTAAGGAGAAAATTCTCTTGTGAGATCCTTTCGACTCTCAAGAGAAAAAGCACTTAGGAATCCTCACGATTCCTAAGGAGAAAATACACCTACGGGATCCTCTCGACCTGTAGGGAGAAAATTCTTTATGAGACCCTTACGGCTCATAAAATTGAAAAGTCTTAGGTGGCAGATCCTAACCCTGTCTCCCAAGCCATCGCTGCCTCGCAGAGAGGTCTAGGTAGATTTTCTACGGGCCACACTCTCCGACAAGAAAGGAAACAATCACTTACGAGTCCTCTCGACTCGTAAGCAAGAAAAACTCTCTTGTGAGATTTTTACAACTCTCAAGAGAAAATACACTTAGGAATCTTCACAATTCTTAAGGAGAAAATACACTTACGAGATCTTCACGACTCGTAAGGAGAAATATCTTTATGAGACCCTCACGGCTCATAAAGTTAGAAAGCCTTAGGAGGCAGATCTGAACTTGACTCCTAAGCCATCGCTGTCCTATAAGGAGATCAAAATAGATTATCCACAAAATGCATTTACTAAAAGGGACACACCACCATGAAGCAAAATATGTCTTTTATTCATGAATCAAAATGAATAAAAAGTACAATTTATGAAAGAATCAAAAAATACTCTCATTCAAGAGTATGTACAAAAGAAGAGTAAAAAGAAAAATATTCAATTCTTCAAGCCGACGGACGATTTAATAGATTTGCCAATTCATCCTTTTTCCGCTGGACCTCGGCTTCATAATTTGTTATCGCTATGAGACGGGCCTCCGCTTGAGACTGTTGAGCCTGGTATGAGGCAAGTCGACTTTCAAGTTCCTGTTCAGTAACTTTGTGAGCTTCAACCATCTCGCGAGTAAAATCGACGGCTTTATCAATAGCTACCACCTCCCTGATAGCTTCTTGAAGCACTCGCTAGATTTCATATGCATGAGTGGTCTTAGTAATTGGCCATGCATCGTTCGATACATCCTCGCAGACTTAATCTCAGGTTTTAAAAACAAGCACAAACTATTTTCTCTTTCTGGCAACAAGAAAAGTCTTCGGTAGGTATCCCTTTAAGCATGCGTTCATGACTATATGCCTATGGTATCTAGAACGCGTTGATTTATGGACGACACAACGACGATGCTCGCACCTAAAAGAAATTCCTAGGGGTCAAGTATAACGCTCATGTACTCAGGCGGGATGCACGTGCGAATATGTGACGAAAAGAAAAAATTCAGTAGAAAAGTATTCAACAGCCAATGATAAGAGAGATACATTGATTTAAATATACTACGCTACAGGGAAAAGGTCACCAAACAAAGGATCGGTGATACAAGGGTTAACAAAACAAAAAACGAAATTCTCCAGCTCCCACTCTGCCTTCTCTAACACATCGAAGCGACGGTTTTCGCGGGGAGTTGCTCCCCACCGATTCGCGCCATGCTCATCGGCGAAAGCGGACATGACAGCCCGCCGAGCTCTTATCTGACCCAGTAGATGGATCGAGCAATCCTTCAGAGCTCGAGTAATCAAGCGTGCCTCATAGAAGCACTGGATCTTGTCCTCCGCCGTATCGAGGGCGGCCAGGGTCATCTCTGCCGGATGAGGTGGAATATCGGCAAGTACGGACGAAAAGATCATCCGTAGCCAAATGGAACCCATAGGAAGGGGAGAACCCCTACGAATTAGGAGTTCGTACATCACCGCATCGCATTCGGCATCGGTGAGAAGAGGATCCACTAGCCGCGCAGCAAATCGAGGAATCATCTCCTCGATGGGCACCTCCCATGGTTGCCGACGAGCGTGGGGGCGGTTGCAAGCCATAACACTTGATCGGTTTCTCAATGATGATCACCTTAAGGTCTAAATGGGTTTTTCTTTGAAGAGAGAAAGAAAGGCACGGCTTCGGTTTATAAAGGGAAACATTCAATGCTATGCACAAAAAATGTTGTGCATGGTGGAACTATTCCCAAGGACCGGAAAAAGGTGAGAGCGTTGGAAATGAAAGGAGGTGACTCGTTGAAATCAGTGCAAGGAGACGAAGCGACCCATCAAGCAGTGCCTCACGCGCCAAACACGTGAGCACCAACAACAGCATGACAGAGCTTAATTAAGAATGCATGTAAACATAAAAAAAGGAGAAGATGAAGGAGTAGAGGCACTGCTGAAGAGACCCCTGCATTTATAGGACACGATGGGAAACAGTTCATCTTCCTTATTCCCTAGGCAGATCCAATGGCCACAAAAGTTACAGCGTTGCACTCACGTGCAAACACGTGAGAACAACGCTGTGGGGGCATTTGTTCCCTCATAAAGTACAAGGAAAAATCCCAATGGGGCATCTCGTGCACACGCGTGATCGGGGGTCACGTGCTGACACGTGATGGCTTCCGGAGGGCTCTGAAATGATAAGAATTGAATCTTAATCAAATGGGGTCACGTGCCCACACGTGATAGGCCTTTAAGACCACCGAAGTATAATAAAACAGCAAGAAAAACCCCAATGGGGCATCACGTGCCTACACATGACCAAGGGTCACGTGCTGACACGTGATAAGTTCCCGTGTTCTTTAAAATAACAGAATTAAATTCTGGTTGAATGCTTAATCCGTGGGTCATGTGCCACCACGTGATGGGGTCTTAAAAACTCTCTGAGTTAAAAGAAAGAAAACCCTAAATAGGGCATCACGGGCCCACAAGTGACAGGGGATCACGTGCCAACACGTGATGGGTTCCTAAAGATCTCTGAACTAATAGAATTAAATTCTAATTAAATGGTCAATCAGTGGGGTCACGTGCTAACACATGATAGGCACTTAAACCTTCTGAACTAATAGAATTAAATTCTAATTAAGGAAAATCAAAAACCCTAATATTTCCCTATATCTTTCCAAACAAAAAGATTGCGCCCTGTAAAGTGGAGCACCGTTAGATTAAAAATTCAATGGTGATTAAAAATCACCAATTTATAGAAAGATTCTATACAAGAAAAGATTTCCCTGAAATTTGCCAGGAATAACAGATAAAATATCTTTTAGATTAAAATCCAATGGTGAATAAAATTCACCGAGTGATCTAAAAGATCATGTTGGTTACAAAATCAATCAAATTCTTTCAATGAAAGATTGACTAAACAAACTGATTCTTTTCTTTCTCCTATAAATAGGAGCCAAGAAGAGAAAAGAAAAGAGGAAAAAAAGAGACAAGAACAGAGAAAAAAAAGAGAATTTAATTCTCCAGAGAGAGAAGATTTCTTCAGAAAAAGAAAGAAACCCTAGGTAAGAGAGAGAAATAAATCATTCTATAAGCTCCCATAACCCTATAAGAGAATTTAATTCTCAAACTAAGAGTTTAACTCTTCTGAATAAGAACTTAGTTCTTTCTCTGGTTGAAAATCTACAGAAGCAGATCTCCCCATAAGTTGAGAATTTAATTCTCATCGGGGAGATTCTGTCATGCAGATTTAAAACCTAAGAGAGGATCTAAGTTCAGAGAATTTTATTCTCCCACAAAGCACATAGGAATTTAATTCCTCCAACAAAAATAGGGTTTAACCTTTAATATAAGAACTTAGTTCTTCTTCATGGTTGAAGATCTGCAGAAGCAGATCTCCCCATAAGTTGAGAATTTAATTCTCATCGGGGAGATTCTGCCATGCAGATCCAAAACTTAGAGGGAGAGTTGGGTTTAAAGAATTTAATTCTTCCAAATACATAGGAATTTAATTACTCTAAATAAAATTAGGGTTTAACCCTACAAAGGAATTTAATTCTTAAACAAGGGACTTAGAATTTTCATGCACGTAAAAGAAATCAGTACCCAACCTGATCACGTGGCAACACGTGACCCTCCCTTCAATGGTCTGAAAAGAATGAATGAGATTGGGTCACGTCCCACGTGACCCTTGGATAAATTCCTCAAAATAAAGAGAACAAAGTAAAGGCAGAACAGACTTTGGGCGCCCTCACATGTCCCCACGTGACCCCTAACAAATCTTGTTAATATCTAGTGCATGGGTGCCCATCACGTGCCCACACGTGATGGCCATGAAGATTAAGTGTTTAACACTTATTTCAATATTCTGAGAATAAAATAAAGGAAGCTTAGCCCAATCCTAGGGCGCCTCACGTGTCCTCACATGAGCGCTTCATCTTTTTAGTATTTAACACTATTTTAAGCACTTCATCCCTAGTGTTTAACACTACTTTAAATGCATCACGTGGGAACACGTGTCTCTGCTCTAAGACTTTAATGTCCTCAGTTTTCCCAAGCACCTTAAATCAAAGCTTTGCCTCATGGGCGCCAAAGTTCCTTCCTTTCTGTTAGAGAGAAAACTACTTTTGGGAAGGAAATGAATTTGAGATTTTTTTAAAAGAAAGGTGTTGATTTCATACTCGATGATGATGATGAGCAAATTTGCTGTCTGCTGCTGAGATAATGAAGACTCTTCGATGCAAGGGCTCGACCGACCTAAAGATTTCAAAGATCGCCTTTGCCCTAGTAACATCAGCCAGGAGGGTAAGGCCCTACATTCAAGCGCACACGATCGTGGTATTGACCAACCTGCCCCTGAGGCAGGTTCTGCCAATGCTGGTGGTTCAGGAAGTGAATCAAAAGAGGTTGTTCAATAAGGGATTGACCTAAGGCAAGGTTGACTTATATTTTTCTAGTTTTGGAATTCTTCATCAAGATGGATAGCCCTTACACGGCCAACGAACTCATACTAATGTAAGGACTTTTCGCAAGCAAATTCGGAAATGAAAGAAGGCTACCGAAATGGGTAAGGGGGAGGATGGTGGCTATGAGTCGATTTGAAGTCCTACAAAATGAGTGAGTCATGACGTCACCTACTTAGTGCTCTGTAACTCCTCTTTTTGACGCTACCCCTGTGAAAGAATCGTCCAGCCTAGTCTCTGTCCGTGGGTGTGGCTATCTTCTACTATTGATTAACTTGTTCTCTAGATGCCAGATGCCTAGCTCAAGAATTGGCAATCGGCAGCAGACAGAGACGGCCTATTGAAAGCCTGTGTTGATCCCTATAATGATAATGGCTTTACTTTGGATCATTCAGTGGGTACCAAGATTGGTGGTTCGACATTCGACAGTTCTGGTCGTAGACAGAGTGCTGCTGATCTCCTTAGCTATGCGAAAGCTTCGAATATTCGAGTGGCTGTCTATGCAAGTGTTGAAAGAATGATTTTAGCCTCTTAAAAACATTAACTAAAAACATGATGAATTTAGCAATTCCAGAGCGAACATTCCTTCCTCCTTGAAATCAAAAATCTCTCTGTTGCGCCAAATATGTGCTAGTGTTTAACACTATATTCAAACCAATCTTAGCCCAAATTGGCTAAGTCTTCCAGAGGCAAGACTCCCCTTTTGACTGAGCCTCAAATACATTCTTGTCTTCCAAGATTGATCATCTCATATGGTATATGAGTGCTCGGCACTCAATAAAAGACAAAACATTATCAGAACCCAGACCCATGTTTAGCATTGCTAAATAATGGGGGGCTGAACCCAGACAAATGCTCAACAGCCTAAACAAAGGTCCATCATTTTAAACCTAATTGGACTCAGCCCAAGTTGGCCATAAGTCCTCAATTCAGATTTAACTGAGCCCATGTGGTCATAATCTAATTAACTGATCTTAGTCCCAAATTGGACTACAGATTTCCCAATCAACATTGGTTCAAGGGTACATCTCTTCACTCCTTTGATATTTGTCGTTGTAATCCTTCAACGTCTTCAGAGAGGGACGGGTCCCGATAACCAATCATTCCATGGACTGTGGGGCCTTTAAACTCAAGGACTATGATGTCCTTAAACTTTATAGACTTTGATGTCTTTAAACTATGGACTGTGGGGTCCTTAAGCCCATGGACTATGATGTCCTTAACTGTAACACCTTAGAATGTGTTTTGTGGATAATTATATTTTAATATATGGTTTTTAATAAAAAGTTTACCAAATTGATTTTCAATTATTTTATCCTATTTAATGAATATTTTATTAGATTTTTCCTAGGCTTGCACACACTTGTGCATGTTAACTAGGGTGTTAATTTGGGGTTTAACCATTTCCTTAATCTAGTTTTATTAATTTGTTTAAGTGTTTTGGGTTTTAAGAGTGCATGGTTGTTCTTTAAAAGAAAAATGAATTTAAAAAGGGTTTTTAATTGGTGTGAAATGTTGACTTTATGTGAGAGAGGGGGCATGGAGAGCATGGTGTGAACCATGCCTCATTAATAAGAAGAGAGAGTGAGAAGGGGAAGGGGTCTTTGTTGTTTCTCTCATTCTCTCTCTCATTTTAATTTCTCATTCTCTCATACACACACACACACACACTCACCTACAGCAGCAGCAGCAGAGGAGCAGCAGCAGGGGAGCAGCAGCAGCAAGCGGCTTGAGCAGCAACACCAACAACAGCACCATCAGCAACACCAACAACAGCACCATCAGCTACATCAGCATTAGCACTGGCAGCATCACCAGCAGCTGTAGCAGCTCAATTCTTCACCTTCACCTGCTTTCTAGGATCCCATAGGGTATAATTCTTAAACCTAATTTCCTAGTTTGCTTAGCTTGTGTTAATTAGCTTCGGTTTGCATTTAAAGTTAGTTTAGTGCTAAATTATGGTGATTTGTGTGAGATGTTGTCCAAGTGATGATTGTGTTAGTTAACCCTATTTATTTAAGTGTTGTTAGGGTCACCTTAACTGAGTTTAACCCTGGATTTCACTAAAATACCATAGGCTTTGTGTTTTGCGCAAAATTGGTGTTTTATTGCGATATTTTGGCAATTTGTGATCTGCTATTGACCCGGACCCTTCAAAATAAAATTGAGAAAACTGGAGCATGCACACTAGGTCTAGAACACACCACCAGAACACGAGCCCCTCATTCTTGTTCCAGGCCGCAGATTTAATGGGTTTGGCAGCAATTTGCGGCCAAGTTGGGGGCTGGGGTGTTGGGGTCTTGGCTAGGGTTCTCTGCTGTGCTCTCTAGTGTTTCGGCATATGTAGTTTTGTGAGTTTTGACCTGTAGGAAAATCTGGAACAATATATCGTATTTCATGTCCGTTTTATTTGCACGATACGCGCGATACGTGAGTGGGTACTGCGATCCAGCGTATCGCGGCGTGTCACGGTAGTTTTAGACGCGTATACACACGTTTTAGCGTATCGTCCACATGCACGTTTAGTTCGCGACGCAAGTTTCTCGATTGGGTTCGATATCGTGTTTTGCGGAATATTTGGCTTATATATGATTTCCATGTCTAAATTGCAGGTATGCAGGCGGGGACTACGGACACTGCTACAGGGGGGAGCAGATGGTAGGATTCACCTAGCGTAGAGCATAGGTGAGTAGATTTAACATCTACAGCGGAATCGCCCGCATGGCGTTATGCGTCTGGGCTAGGATTCTAATATTTTTTGCGTATTCTACGTCATCGTTAGAATTGCGCCATACCCTATTTATTAGATATAATGATACTGTGACTAGCAGCCGTAAGACACTGCACATATTATTGACGGTTTATGTTGCACGAGCACGGATTGTATGCTACACACACACCGTCAATAATTTTCCATGTCTCACACAAACCCCTTATAGATACTATATTGCTTGTCACACATGACATCTAGCTTGTCGGTATATCTATAGTGTATCATACCATTAGTGATAGGTACATATACCCTTTACGATACAGCTACAGGTATACCTTGCTCATATTTTACTTATACCCAGTGGGGTATACCGTATCATTTACTTATAGGTAGACACCTATACTTAGCTGTACCTTATTATTCTCATTTATATGCTCGCATTTCAGATATATCGCATATATTTATTCCTGGATTTGCGCATTGTTTATTTGGATTTTACATGATGTTTTCTGGATTTGGAAACCGCGGAAGTTCATGAAATTATGCATACATTGAAAAACCCGGTTTTCTTGATATGATATTTACGCAACCACCATGAGATTTATCAGTTCTGATTATATACTCCATACGAGGTTGTGGTTGCCGTATGAGAGTACATAGTAGGGCCAGGTATGGTTCCCCTCGCAAGATGATCGATGGACTTTGCCGATTGAGCCTGGAGGCGGGAGAGTACTTACCGGTGACAGTACTAATGACTCGATGGGGATCATGGAGATACCGTTGGGAGTCATGCACATATGCTTACGTCGAAAGGCGAGGGTTAGAGATAGGCACTCGTGCTTTCGGGATAGCGTATGATACGTACCTATCAAGATTTCTGTGTCGATGCTTGGCACATTGTTTTCATGATATTTCCTTTAAACACCTTTGTATATATAACAGGGGATTCAGCCGTTGTTATATATACCCTTACACCAATATTAGTGGAATGGGACGCTAATATATGTGTATTGATCCCATCATATTTATTTCTGCAAATATATATTTAGGATGCTAGAATCTTACTTGAGATTTTGACTTGGGATATCAGGTGATTCATTGAGATTGGATATTGGACATACATATGGGATTACTAATTTGTACATTCGGGATATAGGAGATTACTCGATATTGTACATTGAGGAGATGTGAGACTCATATGATGTGAGAGCCCAACGTGGGGGCTGATTTGAGGAATTGGGATTTGAGTGTCTTGATGGATTGTGATCCTACCACGATGACAGGATTCCGTGGGATGACATATTTCACTCCATACCTCATACCTTTTCACTTATGCACTGTTCCATGTATTAGGAGTACCTGTTAGTGTACCCTTCATGCTTGCTGCATATCTACATTCTCATATCCCTATTGCATGGCTATTGCATACTACTGTCATGTTATTATTGCTTCACATATTGATTGTATCTGCTAGTGTACTTTCCATTATTCTGCATTCACATGACCTGTTATTACTGTAAATTGCATATCTTAGATTCATGGTGTACGTACATTCCTGCGATTACCTGCATATGTTATCTACTATTCACGAGTTGGCAACTCACCCCCGTTGTGCCACAGGTATTGCAGGGTGTTCCCCAGAGTAGTCGAGGCAGGCTATTCAGCTATTCATCTATCATCTTTTGCTACAGATACCGCATCGGCTCACAGTGTGCTATTTTGCTTAGATAGGTTTTGGTGGTTATCTGTATTTTGTATTGTACATTTGTTGTATCCTTGTACTCTCCATCTACTATTATGTTGTTGACTTAGAGACTTGGTGAGGACGATACTGTATATTATTTGTGGATTTATTGTCTTTTATACAGCTTTATCTCTATTGTCCTTATTTCTTCGCTACGGCGTCGTATATTTGTGATGTGATTGTTTTCCGTTTTTTGGGCTAGTTTTTACAAAGGGGGTGTTGCCAAAATTTTAAAGAAAGAAAGTTGGACTTTTAAAGAATTTGGGTTGCGATTTCAAATGTTTCAAAACTTTTATTATCTTTTCCGTATTTTAATGGTTTAGATTTCTTGATTTTGGCTTTCTTTTACTGCGTTACGTCTTTAGGCGTTGCGTAGTATTAGGGCCGTCACGTGCCAATTTCGGGTCGTGACAAAGTTGGTATCAGAGCGTTAGGTTTTACCTTCGGTGTGTAGGATGACCTTAGTATGATGGAGTAGGTAGCTTAAGCAAAGTAACGTAGTGTGTGTATGTCTGCAGCATACCCATGGTGCGATACTTCGCCTAAAGTGACCTAAGTACAAATTTGCTTGAAATTCCTTCTTTGATGATTCATATCCTTGAGATTCGATTTCCTTATCCCTATCGAATCTTATCTTTATTTATAGCCTTGCCGCCGATGACTATGGGGGCTCAGAGTGATGCAGCGAGGGCCGAGGTCAGAGTTGGCTCGGGTGAGACGAGTACTGGCCAGGATGGCACTCTAGTTGCACTGGTGCAGACGGATCTGCCTACGACATATACTATCGATAGGCTTGTGGCAGAGATGCAGGACTTCCGCAGACTATGAGTTCATTGGTTGATATCGTTTTGGAGCATAGACAGGAGGTTGTCACCCCTGTTACTCAGTTGTCCTTTGCGATCAGCATGCAGCAGTCCGTCACCTACATAGCACCCATGGTTGCAGCTCTGTTGACGATGCACATATTCCAGAGACACTGAGAGTTCCAGGACAGTGGAGGACTCGTACCAGTGTACCAGCCCAGAGACAGAAGTTTGGTCATCGAGACAGATTTTGTGGCCGTCACGGGAGTAGCAGAGGCTTAGGACGAGGACAGTCGTTCAGCTCTCATCCCCAGGAGGGTCAACAGTCACCACATGGATGTTTTCGATGCGGGAGCCTTCAGCACTTCGTCAGGAATTGTTCCTTAGCACCTCGTCATGATCATACTCAGAGAGGCCATGGACGTGGAAGGTTCGCTCAGAGGATTCAGTCTACCAGAGGAGTTCAGCCAGTTGCGTGTAGAGAGCAGACACAGGAGTTTGCTTCTACTCATTGGGACGCACAGGCGTCCAATGTGGAGTTTTCAGGTACCCTTAATTCGCATGTTCTTTTGATATACTCGTTTGCTTTTCGCACTTGTACCGTGGATGGGTAGATTAGTCGTAGTTTGTGCTAACTTCTGTCAGCGATTCTTTTGTTGCGCGACACGTATTTCAGTTGTGTGCCAATCGGATAGGAGATAGAGATTTGTTCGCCGTTCAGATCCTTCTAGAGATATTGGATTTGACATTCTCCTGGGCACGGACTGGTTAGTTACGTGCTAGGCGTCTGTGGACTACCGTGAGGAAACAGTCAGGTTTGTTTCCCCGGCAGGTCAGTTCTTATTGTGCAGGTGGATAGTTGTGCCGCCTCTCACAGCTTGAATTCAGCCTTTTTCGCTAGTCGGCTACTGAGAAGATGTCGTGGATTCTTGGCGTTCATTCATAATACCATAGCCACAGAGGGTTGTTGGACCAGGTTCCTTTCGTGCGAGAGTTTCCGACGTTGTTCCAGATGGGCCGACCAAGCTTAGGGAGCTTAAGGATCAGCTGCAGAGTTGTTGTTTGGAGAGTTTTGTGCGTCTGAGTGTTTCGCTTTTGGAAGCTCCTATTTCTGTTCATCAATGAGAAAGACGACAGCTTGAGGTTGTGTATCGACGGATCGTTAATTGAACCGGCTTACGATGCGGATAGGTATCCTTTACCTCGCATTGACGATTTCTTCGATCAGCTCCAGAGTGCGAGACATTTTCTAAGTTTGTTTGGGATCAGGTCATCATTATTGAGGGTTCGGAGTGATGGCATTCCGAAGACTGCCTTGTTCGTGCTACGGGCTTTGTGTGTTTTAGTGAATCATTGGATTCACTGATGCCCTAGCAGCATTCGTAGATATGATGAACCAGATTTCTTCAGGTCGTTCCTCGACCATTTATTATTGTGCTGTTTATGACATTCTGGTCTATTTAATGTGTCTTGAGGAACATGAGTAACACTTGAGGATTTGTTATGCAGATACTGGGAGAGCACCAGCGGTTTGCTAGATTCTCGGAGTGTTTCTTCAGGCTTGTTTGTGTTGACTCCTAGGTCTTGTTGTCACGGGAGACGGTTTGTATGGTCCCGAGGGAGATCGTGGCCGTACATCTTAGGCCTAGACTTGTGAGCAGGACGGAGGTCCGCAGATTTTTGGGCTTAGCAGGTTCTTACCGCTGTTTCGTGCAGGATTGCTAGAGTAGTGTTGCACCGTCGATTGAATTGAATGCAATGGAGGTTTCTTTTCTTTGGACTGAGGCATGTGTGCGGAGTTTTCGGCGGTTGGAGATCCGGTTAACAACTGCATCAGTTCTTTCTTTGCTTTTGGTTCGGGCGACCTTGTTGTTTAACTGTAATGTTTCTTGAGTGGGCTCGAGAGTGTACTGAGGTGACACTATAGGGTTATCGCTTTTGCTTCCCTACATTTGGAGGAAGTACGAGAAGGATATTCCACTCATGATCTGGAGATGGCCGCGGTGGTTTTGCATTGGAAAGTTGGAGACACTATTTGTTCGAAAATCGTGTCAGATTTTCCTGGACCACCAGAGCTTAATATACATCTTCCTGCAGCAGATTTTGATTGTTGTGATAGTCTTCTGCAGATTTACAGTTCTTGTGCGATCGTCGAGTACAGCTTAAGTTCGTTTCTACGGAGGGGACAGCTTGCTCATGTCCGCGCCCGACCATTTTTCTTTAATCGCTTTCGCGAGACACTGCCCGTCGATGCTCGTTCGTCAAAGATACTTGAGCATACTCGGCTAGGTGATGATTCAGAATCCTTGAGTTGTGACATGGTGTGCTAAGTTAGGGACGTGTTTGTGTACCTGATGTTATCGGGTAGAGACGTGAAATCCTAGGACAGGAACATCAGTCAACTCTCTGTTTCCATTCGAGTTCCACCAACATTGACGTGACTTGGGTGATAGTTACGGGTGGCAAAGGATGTAAATAGAAGCTTTGGGTTTCGTTTCCAGGTGTTTGTCTTGTTGTGTGTTTGGGTTGAGCATCTGAGGCCGGCTGGAGAGTTACAACCTTTAACCGTTCCGAAGTAGGAGTGGAAGCAGATCTCCATGAATTTCGTTATGGTGTCTAACTAGGTTTAGTCAGGGTATGACTCCATTCGGATTCTTGTCATCCGGTTATACTCAGTTTGCTCAGTTGTTCTTTGTTAAATTGTGCGTTTCTGTTATTGTTGTCAGCAGTTGGGGATCGTCACTCGCCATCGTTAGCGTTCTCCTTCGATAGCTGTTATCAGGAGACACTCCAATTGGCAACCTTTAGGTTTAGGGGTTAGGTCGTGTCGATCACCAGTCTGTTGTTTCTGACTCTGCGTAAGTAGGATTTTGGACCCCAGCTATGTCTAGAGACTTCGGAGATGATCCTATTGATTCAGGTCAGGATGAGAATTGTAGCCAGTGCAAATAGAGGTCTTATGCCGACTGTGTTGGTCGTAGACTTAAGTGCGCAGTGGCAAATCATGTATTCCTGCGGATTTTTCCGATGAATGACGTGTTGGGTTTTGGGAAGCTTACCCCAGGACTGTGGGTTCTTATGAGATCCTATAAGCGAGTTAGTTTCGTTGCCTTTAATTCGGCACTTCCGCCTAGATTACTGAGTTTTCACCCCGTATTCCTTATGATGATACTTTACAATTACCTTCATGATCTTTCTCACATGATTTGGCACCAGACTATTTGGCTTGGACGCGATCGTTTCTCTCACCGGCAGCCATTGTGTTCAGGGCTCGGCAGGTGGAGAAACGTCGGTCAAGGGTCTTGCCATCTGTGAAGGGTTTTCTTGGAAGTAGCCGTATAGTGAGGTAATCACTTGGGAGGCTGCGAGCGAGATCTGAGAGTTTGTAATCTTCTCTTTGAGGGTACGCGTAGCAGTATATTTTTAAATTTGGGGACGAATTTCTTTTAAGGGGGGAGATTGTAACACCTTAGAATGTGTTTTGTGGATAATTATATTTTAATATATGGTTTTTAATAAAAAGTTTACCAAATTGGTTTTCAATTATTTTATCCTATTTAATGAATATTTTATTAGATTTTTCCTAGGCTTGCACACACTTGTGCATGTTAACTAGGGTGTTAATTTGGGGTTTAACCATTTCCTTAATCTAGTTTTATTAATTTGTTTAAGTGTTTTGGGTTTTAAGAGTGCATGGTTGTTCTTTAAAAGAAAAATGAATTTAAAAAGGGTTTTTAATTGGTGTGAAATGTTGACTTTGTGTGAGAGAGAGGGCATGGGGAGCATGGTGTGAACCATGCCTCATTAATGAGGAGAGAGATTCTCCCTCTCATTTTCATTTCTCATTCTCTCATATACACACACACACACACACTCACCTACAGCAGCAGCAGCAGAGGAGCAGCAGCAGGGGAGCAGCAGCAGTAAGCGGCTCGAGCAGCAACACCAACAACAGCACCATCAGCAACACCAAGAACAGCACCATCAGCTACATCAGCATCAGCACTGGCAGCATCACCAGCAGCTATAGCAGCTCAATTCTTCACCTTCACCTGCTTTCTAGGATCCCATAGGGTACAATTCTTAAACCCAATTTCCTAGTTTGCTTAGCTTGTGTTAATTAGCTTCGGTTTGCATTTAAAGTTAGTTTAGTGCTAAATTATGGTGATTTGTGTGAGATGTTGTCCAAGTGATGATTGTGTTAGTTAACCCTACTTATTTAAGTGTTGTTAGGGTCACCTTAACTAAGTTTAATCCTGGATTTCACTAAAATACCATAGGCTTTGTGTTTTGCGCAAAATTGGTGTTTTATTGCGATATTTTGGCAATCTGTGATCTGCTATTGACCCGGACCCTTCAAAGTAAAATTGAGAAAACTGGAGCATGCACACTAGGTCTAGAACATAGCACCAGAACACGAGCCCCTCATTCTTGTTCCAGGCCGCAGATTTAATGGGTTTGGCCGCAATTTGCGGCCAAGTTGGGCGCTGGGGTGTTGGGTTCTTGGCTAGTGTTCTCTGTTGTGCTCTCTAGTGTTTTGGCATATGTAGTTTTCTGAGTTTTGACCTGTAGGAAAATCTGGGACAATATATCGTATTTCATATCCATTTTGTTTGCGCGATACGCGCGATACGTGAGTGGGTTCTGCGATCCAGCGTATCGCGGCGTGTCGCGGTAGTTTTAGACGCGTATACACACGTTTTAGCGTATCGTGCACACGCGCGTTTAGTTCGCGATGTGAGTTTCTCGTTTGGGTTCGATATCACGTTTTGAGGAATATTTGTCTTATATATGATTTCCATGTCTAAATTGCAGGTTTGCAGGCGGGGACTACGGACACTGCTATAGGAGGGAGCAGATAGTAGGATTCACCTAACGTGGAGCGTAGGTGAGTAGATTTAACATCTACAGGGGAATCACCCGCATGGCGTTATGCGTCTGGGCTAGGATTCTAATATCTGTTGCGTATTCTACGTCATTGTTAGAATTGCGCCTTACCCTATTTATTAGATATAATGATACTGTGACTAGCAGCAGTAGGACACTGCACATTTTATTGACGGTTCATGTTGCACGAGCACGGATTGTATGCTACACACACACCATCAATAATTGCCATGTCACACACAAACCCCTTATAGATACTATATTGCTTGTCACACATGACATCTAGCTTGTCCGTATACCTATAGTGTATCATACCATTAGTGATAGGTATATATACCCTTTACGATACAACTACAGGTATACCTTGCTCATATTTTACTTATACCCAGTGGGGTATACCATATCATTTACTTATAGGTAGAAACATATAATTAGCTGTACCTTATTATTCTCATTTATATGCTCGCATTTCAGATATATCGCATATATTTATTCCTGGATTTGCGCATTGTTTATTTGGATTTTACATGATGTTTTCTGGATTTGGAAACCGCGGGAGTTCATGAAATTATGCATACATTGAAAAACCCAGTTTCCTTGATATGATATTTGCGCAGCCACCATGAGATTTATCGGTTCTGATTATATACTCCATACGAGGTGTGGTTGCCGTATGAGGGTACATGGTGGGGCCCGGTATGGTTCCCCTCGGCAAGATGATCGATGGACTTTGCCGATTGAGCCTGGAAGCGGGAGAGTACTTACCGGTGACAGTACTAATGACTCGGTGGGGATCATGGAGATACCGTTGGGAGTCATGCACGTATGCATACGTCGAAAGGCGAGCGTCAGAGCTAGGCACTCGTGCTTTCGGGATAGCGTATGATACGTACCTATCAGGATTTCTGTGTCGATGCTTGGCACATTGTTTTCATGATATTTCCTTTAAATACCTTTGTATATATAACAGGGGATTCAGCCGTTGTTATATATACCCTTACACCAATATTAGTGGAATGGGACGCTAATATATGTGTATTGATCCCATCATATTTATTTCTGCAAATTTATATTTAGGATGCTAGAATCTTACTTGAGATTTTGACTTGGGATATCAGGTGATTCATTGAGATTGGATATTGGACATACATATGGGATTACTGATTTGTACATTCGGGATATAGGAGATTACTCGATATTGTACATTGAGGAGATGTGAGACTCATATGATGTGAGAGCCCAATGCGGGGGCTGATTTGAGGAATTGGGATTTGAGTGTCTTGATTGATTGTGATCCTACCACGATGACAGGATTCCGTGGGATGACATATTTCACTCCATACCTCATACATTTTCACTTATGCACTGTTCCATGTATTAGGAGTACCTGTTAGTGTACCCTTCATGCTTGCTGCATATCTACATTCTCATATCCCTATTGCATGGCTATTGCATACTACTGTCATGTTATTATTGCTTCACATATTGATTGTATCTGCTAGTGTACTTTCCATTATTCTGCATTCACATGACCTGTTATTACTTAGATTCATGCTGTACGTACATTCCTGCGATTACCTGCATATGTTATCTACTATTCACGAGTTGGCAACTCACCCCCGTTGTGCCACAGGTATTGCAGGGTGTTTCCCAGAGTAGTCGAGGCAGGCTATTCAGCTATTCATCTATCATCTTTTGCTACAGATACCGCATCGGCTCACAGTGTGCTATTTTGCTTAGGTGGGTTTTGGTGGTTATCTGTATTTTGTATTGTACATTTGTTGTATCCTTGTACTCTCCATCTACTATTATGTTGTTGACTTAGAGACTTGGTGAGGACGATACTGTATATTATTTGTGGATTTATTGTCTTTTATACAGCTTTATCTTTATTGTCCTTATTTCTTCGCTACGGCGTCGTATATTTGTGATGTGATTGTTTTCCTTTTTTGGGCTAGTTTTTACAAAGGGGGTGTTGCCAAAATTTTAAAGAAAGAAAGTTGGACTTTTAAAGAATTTGGGTTGCGATTTCAAATGTTTCAAAACTTTTATTATCTTTTCCGTATTTTAATGGTTTAGATTTCTGGGTTTTGGCTTTCTTTTACTGCGTTACGTCTTTAGGCGTTGCGTAGTATTAGGGCCGTCACGTGCCAATTTCGGGTCATGACATTAACCTTGGATTGTGGGGTCCTTAAGCCTATGGACTATGATGTCCTTAACCTTGGACTGTGGGGTCCTTTAACCCCTTGGACCGAGATGTCCTTAAACTAACATTGGACCGTAATGTCCTTAAACTAACAATGGACCGCAATGTCCCTAAACTAAACAACAGAGCCTAAATGCCCTCTTGTCGGATCTAAATGATCCCGTTAATTCGATCTTAGTCTAAAATTAGACTAACGTATCCTTAACAAACGTTTAAGTTGATCTTAGTCTCAAATGAGACTAATGTATCCTTAAACCCAACCCCAAACCCAAATCTAAGATGATACAGATTTGGACTAATCCACGCCCTACAGGCGATAACATAAATTAGTCTCCGTATACAATCCACGGGCAAACAAAAACAAAACAAACACACACGACACGAAGTGACCATCTGGAGAAGGAGAAAGTGGTTACCGTGATGCAGTAGCGTAATTAACTGCAGGGGCTTGCGCCTACAGGGAAGAGCGTCCCCACAATCAAAACCCCCTCAACGAGGGGGAATCTGACGAAGTCTGCTTCATCGGTAGCATCCGTTTAAACCTTCGATACATGGTGCCATAAATCAACTTGGCATTTTCGGAGAGGTGGACGGATAGCACCAAATAGTATCTACCCCCAAATTCAGGCAAGATGAACCAACGCGGTCGCGTCTCTGTATTCGAAGGAGAACAGATATCATTAAGTAAGAGCTCACCCCGGGTGACCGGTCAGACCACTTTCGACCCGACCCAGGAACGGGTCGAGACGAGAGTGGGGGGCTAATGATGATGCTCGATATCGGTGACTCCACAGATCATGACACGTGGCAGATGCCGTGTTCCAGAGCTTACAAGAAAGGATCAAGAACGTTACGTTGGAAGCACACCCCGGGCCTCCGACCCGAGGATGTTCCCTGTTTACCGCCGGAAACCAGGAAGACATGACGTCTTGCCTGAATCTAGGGGCAGATGCTAATTGATGCTATCCGTCCACCTCTCCGAAGATGCCAAGTTGATTTATGGCACCATATATCGAAGGTTTAGACAGATGCGGCTGATGTAGCAAACTTCGTCAGATTCCCCCTCATTTGAGGGGGTTTTTATTGTGGGGACGCTCTTCCCTGCAGGCGCAAACTCCTACGGTTAATTACTCTACCGCATCGCGGTAACTACTTTCTCCTTCTCCACATGGTCACTTCATGTCGTGTATATTTGTTTTATTTTTGGTTGCCCGTGGATTGTATACGGAGACTAATTTATGTTGTCGTCCGTAGGATGTGGATTAGTCCAAATCCGTATTTTCTTAGATTTGGTTTTGGGGGTTGGGTTTAAGGATACGTTAGTCTCATTTGAGACTAATATAAACTTAAACGTATGTTAAGGATACGTTAGTCTCATTACAGACTAAGATCAACTTAACGGGATCGTTTAGATCCAACAAAAGATCATTTGGGCTCTATTATTTAGTTTAGGGACATTGCGGTCGATTACCAGTTTAAAGACATGGTGGTTCAAGGTTAAAGACATCATAGTCCGTGGGTTTAAAGGGACCCCACAGTCCGAGGTTAAGGACATCATAGCCCGTGGGTTTAAGGACCCCACAGTCCAGTTTAAAGACGTCATAGTCTATGGAATGTATGGTTGTCGGGACCCGTCACCTCTCTGAAGACGTTGAAGGATTACAACGATAAATATCAGGGGAGTGAAGAGATGTACCCTTGAACCAATTTTAGTTGAGAGATCTGCAGTCCAATTGGGACTAAGATCTGTTAAAAGATTTATGAGCATATGGGCTCAATTAATCTGAGTTGAGGACTTATGGCCAATCACGGGCTAAGTCCAATCAAGTTAAAATGTTTAACATTTATTTTGGGCTGCTGAGCATTTATTTGGGCTTGGCCCTTTTAACAATGCTGAGCATTGATTTGAGTTTTGACAGTATTTCTGTCTTTTATTGAATACTGAGCATTCATCATAGCTCTGGGCTTATTGAAGAACAATTTATGTTCTATCAGTGAACACGTGAGGAGAACGTTGTGTGCTTGGCGCCAGTCAAAGAGCGCGTTGCGCTTCTGCCAAGTAGCGCACACGTGAGAGACACGTGGCGCGCTTGGCGCTAAGCGCCAGATGATGAGCGCGGTGCGTTAATTTATGAGCGCATTGCGCTATTAGTTCAGTGGCGCACACGTTAGTGACACGTGCGCTTGGCTTTGAGCGCCAGTCCATGAGCGCAGTATGCTATATTAAGAGCGCAAAGCGCTATCTGTTCAGTGGCGTACACGTGAGGGACACGTGGTGCGCTTGGCGCTGAGGGCCAATCAATGAGCGCAGTGCGCTATGTTTGGAGCGCTGAGGCTCTTTAAAATTATGAGCGCCAAGGCTCTGTAGTGCTTTGCGCTAGATGTGGAGCGTTGAGGCTCTTTTGAATTAGGAGCGCTAAGGCTCTTCCTTTTATGCAACTTAGATCAGTTTGCGTCCTGAGAATTAAATTCTCTTTTTTTATAAATGACTCTGTCTCATGGTTTTAAGAACAAAGTTCTTATTTTATAGGAGATATTTCAATCTCTTATTTGATGAAAGGATTTGCTTTTATGGATCTGTGATTCTCAAGAGAATTGAATTATTCTCCCCCCTTTTATAATGAGTTGTTCATGATCTCTGAAAGACAATTTGTCTTATAGATCTGTGATCTGTGAGAAGAATTATTTTCTTCTTCTTATATTTTATGATGAGATCTTTTAATCTTTTTGTGAAAGTCCTTGGTCTTGTAGATCTATGATATTTAAAGAAGTGAGTTCTTCTTTTCAATTATGAGATGATTTCATCTCTCTCTTCATCACTTTTACCTTGAAGAAAGTCTTGTTTTTTCTGAGAGCTTGGCTCTTCTTCCTCAGATCTCTCAAAACTTATGGGGGGTTCCTCTCTATGCTTCTGTATATTCTGAGACTTGAAGTCTTGGGGCCTTTTTATAGGGCAAGCTGATCAGTTCAATCGGTTAAGGAGATCTTTTCTCCAGTTGATTTGGGGAATTTCCCATCGTTGGATCTTTGATCCAAGGGCTTCTGATTTATAGAAGGCAATCTTCTTGTTTTTAACAAGATTGGAAAATCTTTTCATACAGAATTTATTCTGTATTTTGGTGATTTTTAATCACCATTGGATCATTGATCCAATGGTGCTCTGATTTACAGAGCACAATCTTATTGTTTGGAAAGATTTTGAAGAATCTTTCCTTAACAGAATTTAATTCTAATTAATTAATGATTTATCATTATTATTAGATCTTTGATCTGACGGTGGGGAGCTTTTAGTTCCAGCGCTAGCGCACCCGTTCTTTGCACGTGGTGCGCTGCTCAAAGTGCTTTGCACGTGATGCGCTGCTCAGAGGGCAGCGCACTTGGCGCTAACGCACACGTGCTTTGCACGTGGTGCGCTGCTTAAGTGCAGCGCTTTTAGCCCTAGCGCACGCGTGCTTTGCATGGGGTGCGCTGCTTAGGACGCAGCGCACTTGGCGCTGCTTCTGAAGCGTTGCTTCATTTCAAAATTTGAATTTTAAAAATAGCTTTGCTCTGCTTAGGGAAACAAATGCCCCCCCACGATTGCGCTCACGTGGCCCACACGTGAGTGCAGCGGTGGTAGCCTCTGAGCCCTTAGATCAACTCAGAAGTTGAAATGGCATCTTAGTGCCTATAAATAAGACCCTTGGCCTTTGAGATGATTTCTATTCATCTTCCTCTTTCTGAGAATTTTTATTCTCTTGCAGAGCATAGCTCTTTTTCTTAAGAACTTCTTTTAAGGACAGAACTCTATCAAAACTTAGGTAAAGATTAAATCTTTTAAAGGATTATTTAAGAATCTAGGGTTTCACCCATTAATAGAGCTTTGCTCTTCATAGATCTTTGATCTAAAGAAAACCCTTTTAGGGTTTCATTAACAGAGCTTTGCTCTCTTGGAATCATAGATTTAAAGAGATCTTTCTTGAGGTTTCTTAACCCATTAATGGAGCTTTGCTCTTGTTAGATCTTAGATCTTAAGAGATCTGTTCAGGGTTTCTTAACCCATTAACAGAGCTTTGCTCATGAAGAACTCTTAGAGTTTGTTAATGGATCTTAAAGATCATGGAATTTTATTCCATTAAAAAAAAATTATTTTAAATTTTTCGGATGGTTATTCCAACATTTCTTCAGAGCAAGGCTCTTCAGGAATTTTTTATTTCTTCATCATTAGAGTTCGAAAGATGTCACTCTGTCACAGAGCACTGCTCTCAAGGGGAGATTTACTCCTTAACCCGAGAGGTTCTCATTAAAGGAGAATCAATTGAGGATTTCCTCATTTAATTGACAGTCTCATCAAATGATGAGGCTGTTTTATTAATGATGCAATGTCATCTGGATTATGTGGGTCCCCTTTGGTCCCTTTTCACTGTATTGCAGTGTGGTACAAATTTAAAGTACCTAGTGACAGCACTTAAACTGTAGTATTGGCGGCTGACAATTTGTTCTTTTCCCGCGTAGGTACTATGTCTTTCGACACTTCTTTCCCATTCGTCTGCTCGGAAGGCGGGTTCCCCGAAGCGCCCGTAGACCGAGAGGTTCTTGCGCTGATCAAAGACTATGACCCGGAGCAAAAGAGTTTTCATCTATGGGGTAAATGGTACGATCAGATTATCAGAGGCCGCCGGAGCTTTTCTTGTGCGACACCCTCGGAGCCTATCTCTGCGATCCCTTATGCAGATGCACCCCCGATCGATTATACTGTGGAGGAGGTGAATTGGACTTCAGAAGGTCTCCTTCGGCCTTCTATGGCCGCAATACCTGTGCAGCCATCGGTAGCTTTAGACACTTTAGGGCGGCGCATATGCCAGGGTGAATCACGCCCTTGAGGACAGCCATACAATATAGGACTAACTCCCCGTCACCCGGCCGGATACTTACAGTGAGCCCGATATATTTTGTCGGCGAAGAAGTCGCAGCTACTGAAGCTCGGATTGTACCCTGCGATCTACGCTTCCTTGTTCCAGTACTCTGCACCTCCCACATGGTGGATCAAGGCGTTTCTAGAGTAATGGAACATTCCGACCCATTCCTTCCTTCTATTGGATCGATAGGTCTCCATTTCCTTAGAGGAATTTGCCGAGGTCTCTGGTTTACGCATTAGGGGAGAACATTACGAGGAGCCGCTTCCTCCGGATGAGTATATTTTTGCTACCAAACCAGGGGTAATGGGTCTTACCCCAGAGAACGACATTTAACACCAGTTCCCAAGTTGTGTTGAATATGTATGAGAGCCTCTTTCTCGAATCCGGAGGCCGGGGGTCAGCTTTGCGGACTTCATTGCCCATTTTCTTCACCCAGAAATTTTGTCACGACAAGGCGAAAGTTTGCTAAACTTGATGATCCTTTCGGCTTTGGCTTGGATCGCTGGCCAATATTGGAAGCCGATCAAAAGAATTCCTTTCTTCCAAACGTCACGATCTTCCCCTTTTCAGAAATTGCCACTCCGGGTATTGATGAGGAAGCGTTCTTACTAGGGTTCTTCAGTTTATGGTTAAGCTGGTTCGCGTTTCCCATGCACCCTCGCTATATGAGGCCGTCCGTCTTCTACCCAGAGCATCGAATGGTTGCCGGGATACAGGTGGCCATTGGGATTGCTGGGCTAGCCCACCTGTATCACGGCCTCAGCTTGGCAGCGGATACTACTGAGCCAGGGGTGTAGCCTGCCAACTTTTCAATGCATTATTTCACCTCACGGCTTGAGTTGCACGTGCTCGGGGTCTTCGGTATCCACAGAAGACCTTCCTTTTATAACAGATGCAAGTTCCCTCGGATAATGCGGCTAGTCGACGCATCCATCGTAAGTCCATCACCGCGGGAAGCTAGGGGTTTGCTCCTTCGTCCACGCACGGTTGGAGACGGTATTTCCTTCACTGATAAAATTTTGACCATCGGCCAGGAATCCGCGAAGACGGTGCTGCCAATACAGGACATCTTTAAAGACGGGGCCTCTGTGTTGATAGCTCGGGAGATTCTTCATCTGTACTCCATCAGGCCGGGCTTTCTCGTATTTAGGCAAAATGATGTGGCGTTATTCATGAGATACAACCCGCATTGTTTCGCCCAGCAGCTGAGCTATAATCAGGGCGTCCCGCTTGAGGCTTTCTTGGCAGAACCTACTGCTACCGAAGAGGGAATGTGAAGCGCGCTGCATCATTTTATGCGCCTAAACATAGGGTCCAACTTTTTCATTAGTGAACCGAGCTGTGTTCCTAAGGCCTTGAATGTGTATGTGGCGTGGTGTCAACACTCGATGGACGCCGTCATTAGAGAGGAGAAGCGATTGCTGCTTGATCGCAAAGGCACCGCTCCGGCTGGCAATCCAAATGTTCCACTAAAGCGACGGACCATTGTCCGCCCTCCCTTAAGAGAAGTTGATGCGGTTGAGGTCCCGAGTGATGCGCCTGAGCTACCGATACCCCATGCTCCTATGAAAGAGGTGATTGTAGCGTCTCCCGAGTCTGGCGTAGGTTCAGATATTGGGACTCATCGTCCTAAGGTGCCCACCAAGCGTAAGCTTGTGCTAGCGGCGACCAGTGCTCGCTCGCAGAAGAAGAAGAAGAAATCGATTCTTTCTGTAGACGTTGTACTCGGCCAGGAGCCTCATGCTCCTTATAGCGAGGGCCTGAGCGAGTATGGGACCAACGAAGGCCTATTCATAGCGCCGGATGATACCGACCTCGAAGCTGCTATTGCAGCTTCTGAGCGATTAGCAAGCCACAAAGCGGGACTGGTCATCCTCGCATAATCAAGTAAACTTCAACCATATCTTTTGTCATTGAATTACATTTTTATTATCATGTTTTGACTGACACTTTTCCTTCTTTAACAGTCTTTTCCACTGAAGAGGCTCTCGCGGCTTCCCTCAAGACTTTTGAGGAGGAGGAGAGGATTCGCGCTTCGCTGGGTGATTGAATGAATTCTTGTTGTGTAAGTAAATCAAATGATCCCCGGCAACGGCGCCATTTGATTGAATACGATTTCGGATTGTGTAGTTGGAAAATTATATAGAAATCACAACCAAAAATTATTTGACCGCAATCAATAACGGTGTCGAATGTAGCGCGTTAGTAAGTGCGGATTGTCCACAGGAAAAATGTAATCGTTCGTGTTTCAAATTAGATGAGTCGAAACTTTAAAGAAAAGAAAAGAAACAATTCAGGATTTGTAAATTGAAATTCAAGAATTAGAAAAATCTAGATCTAATAACAAGAAAACATTAAAATCAAGAACTGTTAATTGATGATTTCCAATCCAAATATCAAGAATCGAAGTGAGGCTCGTAGGAATCGATCGGATCTATAGATGTGATGAAATCTAGCGATTACGTATTCTTATCCTTGGATGAATTGATACTAGATCGATGATGATCGACGAGAATTAGGGATTTCTAGTGAAACTAGGGTTTCAACATCTATCCCTTGTTCCTTCGTCGATATCATTCACATTCTAGCCTCTAGTAAATTCAAGAATCGATCGTGGATCCCTAATTTCGAGCGATCACAATCAAGGAAGCATCGCAACGAAACTAGGTCGTCGATTCTTCAATTTGCTAGGGTTTACAAAACTCGTAGGACTTAAGAATCGTTTAAAGATTTGTTACATCATCATTCTATTGATCGTCTCGACTCCTTTACGAGCGGAGTTTTACTCAAACATCACAACAAGAACCACAATCACAAATTGAGATCGAATCATGATGCAAGAATTTAAAGAAAGCAAGATTAAAGAATTTCACCTTTTATTTATCAACAATTCCGTTACAATTCGCTCAAGAACTACAAGAGGAAGAACTCGATCGTCGATTTGGCTTCGCTCGTCTCCTTGAGTCGCGGATCGGCTTGGATCACTTGCTCGATTGAAGATCGGCTCCGCTCCTAAAAGGTTGAAGGCTTCTTGCTTGATTTGTACTCAGGATCCTGAATTTGGCTTGGATTTAGAATTAGGGCTACAAGATGTGTCACTCAACTTGTAGATGGAAGAAGAATAGAGAATGAATAATGAACAACCATTAACCCTAGATCTAGGCTCTCTTTTATAGACCTCAAAACCCTAGATCTAGGATTTCAAATTTGAATTTCCCTCCAAAAGTTTGTTAAAGAGATTTGAATTTCCCTCCAAAAGTTTGTTAGCAAGAGAGGCTTCTAGAAGTAGTTTGTTAGGAGGGATCTTCTAGAACTAGTTTGTTAGGAGCTTAATCATGATTAGCTTGCTTAATGATCTTTGCTGATCTGGCAGAAGCTTCGAGAGTTCTGTAGAAATTGTCATATTTTTTTGAGATGTAGGCACAAAGATAAGAATACTGGAACAAATATTTCTTGCTGACGTGGCAAGGCAGCCGCGGATCCGCGGCGCAGGCAGGCTCCCGCCGTGGATCCGCAGCGCTTTATGGGCCTTGATGCTTGTGTTTTCTGGTACTTGTTTGGGCTGACACTTGGGTCTTTTTCTGATATGTTGAATTTAATATTTCCCTCTAGATTGCTACCAGCTCTCAGGTCTTTGAGTTGGCGTAATGTTTGATCAGCACAATGACAATTTAGGCCTTTCTTCTGGATTTTCCTGCACAGACTCCAAAACAAGTGTTGCGCTATACAAGAATGATGCGATGCCATGATAAACACACAATTTCCCTCAAAATGCCGGTTTTAGTATACAACACAGGTAATTTGGTATTTTACAGGTGTTTTGCTAATATGTGCAATATGAATACCGAACACTTCTAGATGAGTGCAAATGATAGGGAAATTGACGTGTTAAAAATACAGTATTTTCGACTGATCAAATTCCCCCAAACTTATTTTCGGTCGTCTCGAGCGAACTGTTTTATTAAAAAGAGAAGGAGAAAATATAGAAAGAGAAAAACTAACTAGCACACTTTCGTAGGCAACACGATTGCACTGAGCACGTGCAACAAGCCTTTAAACTTCTAGGTGTCCCTTGTAGGAGGAGTGTTGTCTCTTGAGGGTTTTCAGCGGATTGCACCCACAAAATCCAATAATAAAAGAAAGATCATGAATATTACATTTAAAGAAAAGAATTGTAAAAGAAAAAGGCTTGAAAATTAGGGTTTCCAACTAAGCTAGCTTTTCAGTTGTCATGAGCCCTATCTTAATAGTCATGAAAAGATGTCAGAAATCACGTCCTCCCTCAATAAAACATCGTCTTATTCTTCATTCCTATCTTTCTTCCAAACATCGATCATATCACCCTGCGTGTGTGTAAAGGACATCCCTACACCCGGAGAATTCAATTCAAGCTATCATACTCTTGTCCATCAGCCTCAGTACTTTTTAATTAATGAATATTAGATGAGATTGCTCACACACTTTCATGCGACCGTTAATACTTCTTGAGGTACTAACCGACCGATTATTCATGTGCTTGCTTATTGGGTGTATTTTCCTCGTCTTGCACCATCTAAGGCATAGCAGTGACTCCCAGACCAGTTGGCCTTAGGGCACTAGGTGAAGAGGCACCCTCGCTATATTTTTTTTTATTGCTGCCTTGGCGATAACAAAACCATTGTCCATTTTTCTCACCACTTTATATTTTCTTCATCATTTTTTTTTCTTATTTCCTTCATACATCGGTTTTTAGACAAGAGCATTTCAAGGTATCCTCTACTATCCCGAGTTTCAAGACGTGTGTAAGTGCGAATAGCAAGGTATCAACGTTCAAAATGTTTGGCTTCCAGAGTAGGAACTATTTTTCAGACTTATTTTATCCTCAGATTAGTGACGTTTTTCATCTTACTAACCCTTGGGACAACGGCTCATAACTACTTATTACTAGTTCGTATAAGAAAACTTCTAATTTTCTTGGTTTTCTTAATTTTTTCTAATCTCATAGATGTAATTTTTCACTATCTAATCTTTCATTATCTTATTTATGTACAAAAATATTTTTATTTTATTGAAAATTTTTAAATTTTTATAGGTTTTCAAAAATGTTTTGTGCTTATGCAAAGTATGATGCAAATGATGCGAAAATAAGCACAAATCTCCCCCAAACTTGTTTTCAACAGTGTCCTCACTGTTGCCATCCACTATATATCGAAAAACCTGTAAGCTTGGGAGAAAATTTATTGATAGGGGCAAAATATTTAAGTGAAGATCCTCCCCCAAACTTATTTTTGGCTCAACATTTTGTAAAAATTTTCTTTTCAAGAGCTAGAAAAAAATGCCCCCCCAAACTTGAGTTATGCAATGTTAATCTTTGAAAATCACATGAGGGGGTCAAAAATCAGTGGTCGATGCCAAGCTTTGCAAAGACCGAAAGTTAACACCAACCATTCAAAATTTTTATCAATGCAGTGCTCTGGTTGGTGGAAGAAGAAGTGGGGAAAGGGTAAGGGGTGGAATAGAATGTGTGTGCGTCTCATTTTGGAGAGACGATGCAGTGAATGTGATGGATTACTCGCATTCTTTTTACAGTTCAGAAGAAGGGGTGGAGGTTCAATTCCATTGAGTGGAACATGATTCATCTCAACAGCCGTGTCATTCAAAAATGCGAGTTCATCAGCGAAGATTTCCTCAAAAGTTCCATCAATACCCCGATGAGTAATGTCATCACAAAGTGCGGGGTGATCTTCAGACTCTAAGAACGATTCATAATCAGTGTTAGTTGCTGACCCGGACAACTCGGTGGAATAGTCCGTATGTGTATGATACATAGTTGGGTCAAACAACAACATATGAAAAGAGTCAAGATCAGTATAAGGAGGATCATCAAATTCGCTGCTGTCGACATCCATTAAGTCGACAGAACAGACCTGAGCAGTAGGTTCGGAGGGTACATTTCCCAACTTGTAAATGTTCAGCTCTATTGACCTATTCCCGAAGGATAGGGTCATAGAACCATTACGACAGTTGATGATAGCGTTGGAAGTGGCCAAAAAGGGGCGACCTAAAATCACCGGAATTTGATTCCGTGGGTTTGCTACAGGCTGTGTATCAATTACAATAAAGTCCACAGGGAATATAAATTCCCCGATTTTTATTAACACATCCTCCAGTTCACCTCTAGGTTTGGTGATAGATCGGTCAGCCATCTGGAGAGTGCAATGGGTTGGCTTCAACTCTCCGATACCTAGTTGCTCATAAACCGAGTATGGAAGCAAGTTAACACTAGCGCCCAGATCTAGTAGAGCACGGTTAATGTGTTTTTCCCCAATAGAAATGGAAATAGTAGGATATCCAGGATCTTTACGTTTCCTCGGTAATTGTTGGGGGAAAGCCGTGTCTACAGTCTTTGCCATGAAAATTTTCTTGGGCACTTGTTTCTTCCTCTTCCTAGTGCACAAGTTCTTAAGAGTTTTCGCATAGGACAGAACTTGTTGGATAGCATCTAGGAGAGGGATGTTGATGTTTACTTGCTTAAAAATGTCCATAATCTTCTCCATATGTGGACTCGATTTGTTAGCCCTTAACCGATTAGGATAAGGTGCTTTAGCAATAAGCGCTGGGTCCATCATAGGAGAAGGAAGTGTGTGTGGAACCGATCCCAGAATAGAAGTGGGGATCGTCGGTGGTAGACTAGAAGAGATGGGCTGAGGTGGCGAGCCTTGTGGGAAACGAAGAATAGGCTCACAAGAAGGTGGTGGGGTAGAAGAACTGGGGTCAGAATTAGAAGTAGAAGTGGAAGGAAAGGTCTCAACCGGGGTGTTATTAATTGATTTATCTGTGTCATCAAACTCTTCCCCAACGTGATTATCAAGCACTCTTCCAGATCTCAACGTGATTGCATCCACATGATGTGAATAGCCAGGATTGGGTAAAGGTTGAGCTGGAAGTGTCCCTTTCTCTCTTGCACTCATTTCGGCTTTTAGTTGTGCAATTTGTGCTTCCATCGATTTGATATTCTCATTTTGAGAGACAATGATCTTCATCACATTCTCGATGGAAGATTGCAAACTTGTCGTCCCTTGGATGGATTGTTTCATGAAAATATCTAAGGTTTGTTCTAGTGCAGAGGTATTATCTGTACCGGTCAATTGCAAAGAGTTTTCATGTGGTGCAAAAGTGTTGGCCGGATTTTGGAAATTTTGTGCTTGGAAGGGGTGCTGACTCAATTGTGGTTACTGTTGTGGTGGAGGGACCTTTTGGAAATTGTTCTGGGTTGGAACCGTGTTTTGAGATTGTGATTGGTTCCAAGCAAAATTAGGGTGATTCCTCCAACCATGATTATATGTGGAAGAAAATGGATCGTTTCTAGGTCTTTGAAATGCGGTATTGGTATGCTCGTGACCTTGAAACAGAGAATTTCGTGGACATTCTTCCGTCAAATGAGAAGGATCAGAACAGCATCCACAAACAGTTTTAGAGAGTGACATTTGATTTAGGACGGCAGCTAAAAATTTGTTTTCCATATTCTCGAGTTTCTTTTGCATAGCTGACATCTCAGCTCTAACTCCTATGGATACTTCCGATTGGTTATTGCCAGACCTAGACGATTGACTCACACCCTCCCACTGTAAGGATTTTTCAGCGAAATCTTCTAGAAATTTCTAGGCTTCCCCATCATCTTTGGTCATAAAGTTGCCTTGACACATTAATTCAAGGATCTATCTTGTGTTAGGATTAATGCCCTCATAAATGATTCGGCACGGTTCCCACCTGGGGATTCCGTTATGTGGACATTGAACTAACAGATCCTTAAAACGTTCAAGACATTGTGAAAATGTTTCATTTAGAAGCTGGGTGAATTGATTGATTTCGCTACGGACTCGAGCTGTTTTGTGATGTGGGTAAAATTTCTTAAGGAATGCTTTAACGAATTCTTCCCAATTTGAAATGGAATGTGTGGTTGTGTTAAACAGCCACTTCTCGGCTATATCGCACAAGGTGAATGAGAAAAGACGAAGACGCATAGCATCCACAGAAAGCTGTGAGGTACCCATCATTGCGCATACATTTTCAAATTTTGTGATAAACACGTATGCGTCCTAAGACTCGAGACCGTGGAATTTTGGTAGAAGGTTGATGTATTGGGGTTTAATCTAAAAATTTTCCCCGTTGGCTAGTGGAATGGAAAGACAGGTGGAAAGGGGGCCTCGTGTAGGATAGCACCTCTCTTGGAGAGAGATGCGAGGTGGATTCTGCGCACCAACGGACGGCGGCAGAGTAGTGGTAAAGAAGTTCGATGGAGACGGATCCATCGATGTGGGTGTGGTGGTGGGTAAAGAAAAGGTAAATGTAGAAATACCGACTTTTGGGTCGATCGCAGGGACGCGGACTAAACAGGCACTAGAATCCCGTTGTCCAGCCTATCTTGCACTAAAAAGGGTTAGTACAAGTGGCAGCGTGATTTATAATTAGGGGAATGAATGAATGAATGCGGTGTTTGTTTTGAAAATTGATACGGATTTTTGAAAAAATGATGCAACACAACAAATGCAACAAGAAATAACCCTAAAATCTAGTGGTCATCTAGGTCCTGCTCTAGACCGCTCCTAACTGCCAAAAGACAAGTCGCAGGATAGAATCCTCCACTGCCTCTTTGTCCCCCTGTGGCCAGGTAAGTGCCAGGTAAGTGGGAAGGTACTCCACGACGTAAGTAGTGGGCCTAATTAATAACCACTAGCTTTCGACACACTTGCCTTAGACACCATAAGAAAACGCGGATAAGCAATGAATTACCCACGGCCTTCTTCTATCCTAAGTGAGCGCGATGGTCCTTAGAGTCATCTCTAGATATTTTTTAGTTAATGTGGGTCAATGCGGATGCAAGTTTTGTGATTTTCGGGGCCTAGGAAGGGTAATGAACTCCCCACCTAATTTGGATTTGGTCGTGCCCCTTAATATCTGTATTAATATGCAAACAACCAAACATCAAAACAGGCACAATTTATTTTGCTTTTGCGGTGCTGCGATTGTTTGTAAAGAAACCTGCACAAAATGTTAATTGGAGCAGCTTTGGAGAGAGATAAGAAAGTTAAAAATTACCTGAGCAAATTTGGTGCAGTAATGCCTTGAGGGGGCCGCGGAACCGCCGCAATGGGAGGCTTATGCCGCGGAATCGCCACACGTTGAACAGTTCACTGCTTCAAAATTTCACAGAGAGCTTATGTTGGCTCTCTCAGCTCTCTGGAATTTTCAGAATAATTTTTTCCAAGCTCGAATGATTCCAGATTTCCTCGCACAAATCACAACAACTCGTATTAGTGTTTGCACGAATTTTGATCTAAAAATTATAATGGAATAAATCTTTCAACTCAAATTTCAAAATACGAGTAATTAGCGCACTATCCCCGGCAACGGCGCCATTTGATTTAATGAATTCTTGTTGTGTAAGTAAATCAAATGATCCCCGGCAACGGCGCCATTTGATTGAATACGATTTCGGATTGTGTAGTTGGAAAATTATGTAGAAATCATAACCAAAATTTATTTGACCGCAATCAATAACGGTGTCGAATGTAGCGCGTTAGTAAGTGCGGATCGTCCACAGGGAAAGTGTAATCGTTCGTGTTTCAAATTAGATGAGTCGAAACTTTAAAGAAAACAAAAGAAACAATTCATGATTTGTAAATTGAAATTCAAGAATTAGAAAAATCTAGATCTAATAACAAGAAAACATTAAAATCAAGAAGTGTCAATTGATGATTTTCAATCCAAATATCAAAAATCGAAGTGAGGCTCGTAGGAATCGATCGGATCTATAGATGTAATGAAATCTAGCGATTACGTATTCTTATCCTTCGATGAATTGATACTAGATCGATGATGATCGACGATAATTAGGGATTTCTAGTGAAACTAGGGTTTCAACATCTATCCCTTGTTCCTTCGTCGATATCATTCACATTCTAGCCTCTAGTAAATTCAAGAATCGATCGTGGATCCCTAATTTCAAGCGATCACAATCAAGGAAGCATCGCAATGAAACTAGGTCGTCGATTCTTCAATTTGCTAGGGTTTACAAAACTCGTAGGACTTAAGAATCATTTAAAGATTTGTTACATCATCATTCTATTGATCGTCTCGACTCCTTTACGAGCGGAGTTTTACTCAAACATCACAACAAGAACCACAATCACAAATTGAGATCGAATCATGATGCAAGAATTTAAAGAAAGAAAGATTAGAGAATTTCACCTTTTATTTATCAACAATTCCGTTACAATTCGCTCAAGAACTACAAGAGGAAGAACTCGATCGTCGATTTGGCTTCGCTCGTCTCCTTGAGTCGCAGATCGGCTTGGATCACTTGCTCGATTGAAGATCGGCTCCGCTCCTAAAAGGTTGAAGGCTTCTTGCTTGATTTGTACTCGGGATCTTGAATTTGGCTTGGATTTAGAATTAGGGCTACAAGATGTGTCACTCAACTTGTAGATGGAAGAAGAATAGAGAATGAATAATGAACAACCATTAACCCTAGATCTAGGCTCTCTTTTATAGACCTCAAAACCCTAGATCTAGGATTTCAAATTTGAATTTCCCTCCAAAAGTTTGTTAAAGAGATTTGAATTTCCCTCCAAAAGTTTGTTAGCAAGAGAGGCTTCTAGAAGTAGTTTGTTAGGAGGGAGCTTCTAGAACTAGTTTGTTAGGAGCTTAATCATGATTAGCTTGCTTAATGATCTTTGCTGATCTGGCAGAAGGTTCGAGAGTTCTGTAGAAATTGTCATATTTTTTTGAGATGTAGGCACAGAGATAAGAATACTGGAACAAATATTTCTTGCTGACGTGGCAAGGCAGCCGCGGATCCGCGGCGCAGGCAGGCTCCCGCCGCGGATCCGCGGCGCTTTATGGGCCTTGATGCTTGTGTTTTCTGGTACTTGTTTGAGCTGACACTTGGGCCTTTTTCTGATATGTTGAATTTAATATTTCCCTCTAGATTGCTACCAGCTCTCAGGTCTTTGAGTTGGCGTAATGTTTGATCAGCACAATGACAATTTAGGCCTTTCTTCTGGATTTTCCTGCACAGACTCCAAAACAAGTGTTGCGCTATACAAGAATGATGCGATGCCATGATAAACACACAATTTCCCTCGAAATGCCGGTTTTAGTATACAACACAGGTAATTTGGTATTTTACAGGTGTTTTGCTAATATGTGCAATATGAATACCGAACATTTCTAGATGAGTGCAAATGATAGGGAAATTGACGTGTTAAAAATGCAGTATTTTCGACTGATCACTGGGCGTTGGTATATTTCGGCTCATTGTGCCTTCATTCGCCTTTCTTATGGACAATCTGATCCCTTTTTCATCTGATCGCTGGGATTACCTCGCATCAGGTCATGCCCAGTACAGTGCCAATCCCGCCGGGTGATGCGGAGATGCTTCCAGGGCCAGTTATCGAAGTCCTGGCCTCCTCAGCATTGCCAAAAGAGGCTTTACTCAAGCAACCGATGACGGGCGCCGTAACGGTTCCAGAGGTAGCTCCTGGCGTGGATGATGACGTCACGTTGACGGAGGTCATGAGAAGATCGGCTCTCACGGCCCGGGCGGGAAGGAAGCGCAGAATGCGTGCAGCAAGGGAACGTAGCGCTGCCTTGGCCGTGGGTGCAGGCTCGAGCGCTACTACCCCTGCCCTTGCTCCTTCAGAGAGTGCTTCGGCCGCCCTGTCTACCGCTCACAGACAGGCAGCACGTGCGGCTCATGAAGCAATTAAAAGACCGACCCAAGGTAATGTAACACTGAGTTTTTTTGTCAAAGTTTTAATTTTCGGCTTCTCATATATCCTATCCTACAGGGCCGAGTCTTAATGAGAAAGTGGTGGGTGAGATGGCGGCAAACACCGAGCCTGAGGTAGCCACTCTTTCTCATGAGTCTGGAACTGCCCCAATTGCCACTCTTTCCCCTTGCGGTTCCTTGCCGTTGCCGGGCGCTGCGAGTATCACGACGATTCTTGTGGAGTCGGGGGATGAAGCTACATGTGGCAAAACCGTTCCGATGGAGGAGGGTGAAGCAGTCGCTGCATCAAGTGACGCCCTTGTCGCTGTTCCGACCGGCGACTCACCAGGTAGATTTTGGGTCATTGCTCTCCTTTTCATTCTGTAATCCCTTTCAATTTCTTCTGACAGTATTTCTCTTGTTTCTAATGCAGGTGTGGCGAGCGTTGAGGTTGTGTCACCCGAGGAAGCACCACCAGTTGCCGCTTTGACGGTTGCCGATCCTTTGCCTTCTCTCGTGTCCCCCCAAATGCTGGAAGGTACGGATTTGTTACTTATTGGTTTCGTTGTAGGCTATATACCTTATGTACTGACATTGCATTATTACACTTTTACGGGAGTCCTTTTTGATCACCTGTATCAGGTGCTGCACCCACATTTCTCCTTCCAATCAGAGATTGCCTCATCTAGTGGCGCTGGTGAGTACAGCGTTTAGCTAATGTATTTTCTTTTCTTTTACGGGCAGCCAAGTCGTTGCTAATCCTTCTTTGTTTTGACTGCAGCACTACAGATTGAAGGAGGAAATGAAAGAATAGTTGTGCCACCAGTACTCCCGGCTTTTCCATCTACCTCAGCCGGTATAGTAAACTCCATTGTTCATGCGATTTATTTATTTTGCGAGTTGGCTTTTAACCGTAATTCATTTTGCAGCAGTTGCACTGGTCCCTGCTCCCTTCGAATCTCGTATATTAATGCCAGCAGGACCATTTTCTACACGTCCATCTTCCAAGGGTGCTGCGACCAGCCTTCGTATGTTGAGTGAATCCATTGAAGAGCTTGACGCGGAGACCCCTGCCCTTGCTGCGGATTTTGCTGCTGAGGTGAATCCTATGCTGGCGACGCTTGTGAACTTTCATAGTGAGGGCGTCGTTGAGTCTTGGGTTAATCACTGCAGAAAAATTGAGGCATGTCTGCATGAGCTCGAGTTCGGACGTCCTGCTCCTGAGGTCCTGGCTGTGAACTCTCAACAGGCTGCGTGGGTCGAGCAGAGCACTCCCTACTTCCGCCATCTTGAACAAGAAGCAGCCTTAAAGCGTAAGGAATATGAAGAGACTTCAAGCGAATCTGCTCGACTGCATGCTCAGGTTGATGCCAATGCTGTGCAGCTGAAAGCTATCTTTGAGGGCCTTCTACGATGTATTCCGATGGGCTAATGCTGAGACAGAAGCTCGACCTCATCGAGCGAGATGCGCAGAGTCGTGGGGCAGCTCAGCGGGTCGTTGATGAGCAACTTTCATCTTACTTGCAGCAACGGGCTCAAGTTGAAGCGGAGTTGGCCGCGGCAGCTGACCGTGAAAAGGGGCTGAGGGGAGTGCCCGAGCAACTGATTGGCCTATTGAAAACGCTTCCTTCCCAATAGTGGTTTTTATATCATTTGCAATTTTTGAATAAAATGTATCCATTTTTTTATTCTTTCATATGATGTAGCTTTTACTCGATTGAACTTATAAATAAAAGATACATTTTTTTGTACTATCTTGTGTTATCTCTTGCTTTCTTCCATTTTCTTTGTTGCCGGTATGTTACCTTAGTAAGCATAGCCTGCAGATGATAGAGAGCATTCCGTCTTGAATTCTTCGAGAGGTAGTGATGGCTTAGGAAACAGGTTTAGATCTGCTGCCTAAGACTTTTCAACTTTATGAGCCGTGAGGGTCTCAAAAAGACTTTTCTCCCTATGAGTCGAGAGGATCTCGCAGGTGTATTTTCTCCTTAGGAATCGTGAGGATTCCAAAGTGTGTTTTCTCTTATAAGTCGTAAGGATCTTACAGAGTTTTCTTCCTTACGAGTCGAGAGGACCCGTAAGTGATTGATGGGGTTGACATTATCCGCATTTCACGGAGTTAGGGGTTACTCTGGGCGTTTCCCACGGGGTCAGGATTGACATTAGCCGTGTTCCACTAGACCATGATTCGCTCTGGACGCTTCCTACGGGGTCAGGATTAACATTAGCCGTGTTTCGCAAGGACCAGGATCCGCTCTGGATGCTTCCCACGGGGTCAGGATTGATATTAGCCGTGTTCCGCAAGGACCAGGATCCGCTCTGGACGCTTCCCACGAGGTCAGGATTGACATTAGCCGTGTTCCACTAGACCAGGATTTGCTCTGGATGCTTCCCACGGGGTCAGAATTGACATAGCCGTGTTCCGCAAGGACCAGGATCCGCTGTGGACGCTTCCCACGGGGTCAGGATTGACATTAGCCGTGTTCCACTAGACCAGGATTTGCTCTGGATGCTTCCCACGGGGTCAGAATTGACATAGCCGTGTTCCGCAAGGACCAGGATCCGCTCTCGATGCTTCCCACGGGGTTAAGATTGACATTAGCCGTGTTCCGCAAGGACCAGGATACGCTCTGGACGTTTCCCACGGGGTCAGGATTAACATTAGTCGTGTTCTACTAGACCAGGATTTGCTCTGGATGCTTCCCACGAGGTCAGGATTGACATGGCCGTGTTCCGCAAGGACCAGGATCCGCTCTAGACGTTTCCCACGGGGTTAGGATTGACATTAGCCGTGTTCCACTAGACCAGGATTTGCTCTTGATGCTTCCCATGGGGTCAGGATTGACATGGCCGTGTTCCGCAAGGACCAGGATCCGCTCTGGACGTTTCCCACAGGATCAGGATTGACATAAGTCGTGTTCCACGAAACCAGGATTTGCTCTGGATGCTTCGTACGGGATCAGGATTGACATAGCCGTGTTCCGCAAGGACCAGGTTCCGCTCTGAACGTTTCCACGGGATCAGGATTGACATAAGCCGTGTTCCACGAAACCAGGATTTGCTCTGGATGCTTCCCACGAGGTCAGGATTGACATGGCCGTGTTCCGCAAGGACCAGGATCCGCTCTGGACGTTTCCCACGGGGTTAGGATTGACATTAGCCGTGTTCCACTAGACCAGGATTTGCTCTGGATGCTTCCCATGGGGTCAGGATTGACATGGCCGTGTTCCGCAAGGACCAGGATCCGCTCTGGACGTTTCCCACGGGGTCAGGATTGACATTAGACGTGTTCCACAAAACCAGAATTTGCTCTGGATGCTTCCCACGGGGTCAGGATTGACATAAGCCGTGTGTAAGTCCGCGGCGGCGCCCCGGCCTTCGATCCGACGCCGGAAACGCGGAAACAAAAAACTTTGCGAAACTTGCAAACCGGCACCACCGCGCACTTTTATCCTGGATCGGGCCATTAACCTAGCTACTTGCAAACTAAAAGATGGGTAGAGAAGTATACCAAGCGATCCGTGTCCTTCGGTCTTCGTCTCCACTCCGATCTCCCACGGAATCTCCGTCCGTCACCTCCTCGTCGGAAAGGGCACCACGTAGCCGGATTCTTTTACGGGCTCGCACCTCTGGACCGAGGCAACTCGGGCGCGAAGTTGGCTAGCCGACGCGCCCAAGATTTGCTGTAGGCTAGTGTAGAACACTTTGTCTCTTGAGGTTATAGAAGTTGCCATGATGGAGAAGAGAGAAAAATGCTTTGGAGGAAAAATGGTGCTCACAATTTTTAGCAAGGAAAAGAGATGAAGAAAAATGCTACACCAAAATGAACCTCTCTCTCCTAACCCCTCAAAGTGGCCGGCCCCATAAAAGAATGGATGATGGAAAAAGGAATTATGCAAGTGGGGATAATGTGTGATGATATGAATGGATAAAAGTCACACCATATGCTAATCTCAAGCCAAATCAATTCCCATCCAAATCCTTTCTCATTTAAAGCAAGTGAAGAGATATAAAAAGAATCTCATCATGATGAAGCCACAATCACAATAAACCCCCTCCACAAATGTTATTTGCACACTTGCAAATAACCCCCTCCATCAGAAAGTCCGGCCGGAAAGGAACAAAGGAAAACTGAACGGAACGGAATGCAAACTGGCAACTTCAGAAAACTGATCCCGTAATAAATTACAGGAAAACCCCGCTACTGCATATACATGCCCGCATTTGTATTCCCGCTGAACACAAATGCAAAGAGACAAAACTACACTGTCTAATACTAGGATCCGGCTTAAACCAAAGCCGGCTAGTAAAATCCGTCCGATCACGATCCATGCAATACCGCACGTATCTGATCGAACCCTGCCATATCTCCATACGGCCTCTACAGCGTTTCGCCCGAAACCTGAGTAACTGTGTATTGTGGACTCTAAAGACTCGTCAATACTATGGCTGTGGATAACCACTAGCACGTCAGAGGTATTAGCCATACGTGACGAGCTACCAGGTATTGACCAAAAGGGGCGTCGATGAGCGAACTCATCCTGACACCCTACTGAGCCTGTCAGTGACAATATCCGTACATTCCGGTCCGTTCGTCTATGAGCATCGCATAGCGGGCCTAGGGGGTTGGTGAAAGTCAGACCCCCAATAGCGGTACAAGTCGTGTCGGAGTGTAGCCCAGAACACCCTGAGATACTACTGGAATACCTACCAGCAAATCTCCTGCCTTGGCCAAGGACTTTTCATGTACTGGCTCTCCTAGACACAGCGCGACCTCACCCCCAATACCAGGAGAGACGAACCCCTGCAGATCCGCTCACTGCCTCCATGTGGCTCGGGACTGTACCCAACTAAAACCTGTTTGCATGTCTCCTTTGAGCGTGGTAGGGTAGTAATCAAAGCACAGTGGGAACTCACACGAGACAAATGACGATCTCAGGTCGATGAACTAACCTGTACACATGTCACCAGGGAACTGCTATCTGACATCAGGTATAATCCCAACTAGCAGGTTCCCGGCGAGTCCTGTCCGGTGTACTCATAACCCAATGAGCACCTGTATACATCTTAGGTGAACCAACTGACACCAGTGGCTTGTGAGATCGGCCACCACCCCTCGTCGGGGTCTCGACTGTATACATTAGTCTACTCTGGAGAATCGATGCCCTGTCTCGAAACTCCCACGACTAGGGACCTTTTAAGGATGTGCTTATAGACCCCAGCTCCCACGTATATGATCGCCCTCATACTGCTGGTAGTCAAGCAAGAATCCTAGGGGCTCTATCAACGTGCAATAGCGACTCGTAAGGTCACCTAAAGCAGTACACGATGATAAAGATAAACCAGATAGCATACTATCATCTCGAGTAAGACTGTCCTACCGGCATAGGTCCTCCCTCAATCATTGCAATCACGTGCCTGTGATCCAATAATTGACTCTGAGGGCACTATATCCAACAATCTCCCACTTGCACTCAAGGCTAATTATTGCGATATCGCATACTCACAGCCCGTGTGATACCGAACACCCAACTCCTCTACTAGTCAGTCTCACAAAGCTCGTTTGCGAAACTATTGCGTTCGAGGAATAGCCTCAGTGAGTGGATCCGCTCTGATGTTTCTTTCTATGTCTCTCTTTATCTCAAGTTCGCGGAGAAAGCCATCTTCCGAAATGAGTAATACCTGTCTTAGAATATATCTGGATATCTGATGGGACCTAGCTCATAAATGAACTCCAAATCCAAACTTCTTAGACTGTATCGTCAACTGAACTTAATCAGTATCCTGCGCCATGCCTTCCCTCAGTATCCACCTGGACCATCTGTCCAAAATACAGCCCCTTGTCAGAGGGAAAACTATAACTCTGACAGCCACTCTGTCATCCAGGTCACCTTGGAAGCCTGGAATGATAACCGTCTCCTAAAGGAGGCTGCCGTTATCAATTCCCTAGAACATCAACTTATGTTCTAAAACTTCTTCCGATTGTTTCTCCAGGATTGGATGAATATCAACTTATTGCACCTACTGCAAGAACAACATCTGGTATAGTACTTGACATCTCATGATTGACTTAATTGCCTAAATAAGTGATCTGCCAATCATGCACATCCCTCTCCCTTTTAGTCTGTAAGACACCTTTAGAGGGGGTGACTCCATCACCTGCAGGTATCCTACCATGCCAGGAGTCGTCCATTCTAAATACTCATAGAATCCTGTCAAGGTACCCAGATTAGGAAACCACCCAAATCTAGATCTAAAACCATAGATCTAGTGACCAGAATGCCTGATATAATATTCAAGTCCTATGTGGAGAAACCACTGTGTGACAACCAAAGTATAACCGATCGTAGTATAGGAATATCACTTCCTACTCCGTGTATGCCATCAAATACCAGGACATCACACCCTACTACCTTCTTAACAGATCCATCCTCTATTCTGATTAAGTCAAACCTATGACTGTCACATCAGAAATAGACGATCTATCTCCGCTATATCTGCTTTAGTCTATAAATAGACATAAGCCACCTGTCCACCATGCTTCCGCTGCTCCCACTGACTATGACAACCCTCTGGCAGAGTCATATAGACGTACACTTCTAAAGCTAGTTTAGAACGACGCTATACTCATCATCCTGCCGGGTCTCACAGTCTGGAACAACAGCAATGGCAAGTCTGGGTAAACAAGAACCTCCCTGCCACCGTCCTTGAGCATACCGAAGTACCTCTCGGGTGCCTGAGGTTACCCACTTTATCTGCGGAGTGGCCAATGGAATGTCAAACCAGATTGAATCTTTAGGTTCTTATCAAATCTTCAGTAATCGTTTGCGGTTCTGGAATCACTTCCTTTTCTACCATACTCCCACTACTGTTTTCTGGAAAAAAAATCCATTTTTGTTAAAACTGTGGCGAGTCTAGAACAATATCACTATTGATCTTCCAGATGGTAGAAAGTCAACCCTCGTCATAGCCCGGGTCAACCCACAAACAGCCATTACAGAAACGTGCCTTGAGTTATCCGGAGTCTGGTTTTAAGCATAAGCCGGACAACTCCCCGTATCTTAACAATGTCAAGATATGAACTGTTCTATATCCAATACAGAAACAGAGACACTAATTTAATTGAACCAGATTCAAATCATGCAGCTGTCTCCAGTGCATGTCAACTAAATGGAAGGAGGCCGATCAGCGTTACTCAACTTAGGAGTACTTCCAATTATGAGTAACCTGAAAGAGAAGCAAGTTCTCTTAACCATTACTATCAACTGAATACCATATACAAGTATCTACATCTTCGATCACTTTGAAGAATCCCGATACTTGCAATATCTGGTTCTCTACTTTACTCTTATACATATAACTTCTCAAAACTTGGACCCTGCATTTCTACGAAACACATGTCTAAGAACTAGAGAAGTCATAAGTAAACAGAATATAGTACGAGGACCAACCCCTCTGTCCTAATGGACACTGGACAATATACAACACTCTGTACAAGTCCCCTGAGTCCAATAACTCATTCACTGTGTGTCGTAGGTTGAAAACTGTATTTATGGTTAAGAAGAATTACACCGCTGTTCAATGCCCCTTACCTAACCATCCACTGATATAGGTAAATGTTATAGACATAATTTCAAAAAGGTATATTTCACTCTATAAAAATAGACGTACAGATATATCAATTTGAAATTGGTGCATAACAACGGATATTCAAAACCAAATATTTGCCATCCGGCAAACAACCCAGACGATTTCCTCAAATATCACCAATTACAACGAATCCCGATATAATGAGGACAATTACCCAATTCCCAATAACTTACTCCCACTCATCATCTGTAAAACCATACAGATGTGAGAATCAAACCTGGTAAATACATACCCTGGAGCAAGTGTCTAATTAGGAAATCAGTTTTCTTTTAACAGTATACAGTGAGACTGAAACATTGAAATGTTTCGATGGGGTATCCTGGTATTCCTAGTAATGCCTCTTCCATTATCCAGATTCACAACTATAACCGTATAATTCTTTGCCACTTCTCCAAATCCCTTTATATGTCTTTAGTCATTACCTTCTGCACACCCCTTTAGGCCAAATGGTTTTCTTCCTTCCCTACCGTTCGGCACCAGCCTATGGTTTGGAAGAAGACTATCCAATAAGCATAATGGGTGTACTGTCCTAATCCTAGGAGCACTCGCAATGCGAGAGAAGGTGAACATAAAAGACAACCGAATGAACCTTATTCCTATTTCTCCTGAACCAGAATCCATCCCCGAACTGGAACAAGTTCCTTTCGAGTTCGTATATAACCATACGATGGAGTATCCAATAAACTGTGGATCTTCGTAGTGATACGGAGTGTCCTGGAGAAATACAAAGGTGATTTAGGATTGGCGAAGAAATATTTGGTTTGGTCGTGAATAGCAGTCGCAGTTTACTTTGCCCTCTTACTAATCCCTTGCTTTGTCTTAACTTAATAACTTCTGTACACCGTTTAGGCTAATTAGTTTTCTTCATTCCCCACCATTCGGCACCAGCCTAAGGTTTGGAAGAAGACTATCCAATTTGCGTAATAGGTGTACTACTCCTAAACCAAGAAGTACTCGCAACCTGAGAGAAGGTAAAAGGAAAAGACAACTGAATAGTCCTATTCGTTTTTTCCAGAACCGGAAACCATCCTCGAATAAATTCCTTCGAGTTCGTATATAACCATACGATGGTTTTGTCCAATGGAAGTGGATGTTCGTAGTAATACGGGGTGTCCTGGAGAAAAGGGTAAAAGTAGGAGTGGCAATGAGGTTTGCAACTCTGACAATCCAAAAGCCAGTGTTTAAGAAGGTTCGGTCAATTTTGGTCACTGAGTCATAGTCTAGGGTCGGGTCAATGGTCGCTGCCAAAGAGAAAGAGAAAAGAAACACTCAGCGTGCACTCTAGCCTAGATCAGAATGGTTATCACTTTATCTAATCTGGAAACCTCCCACTATAACGTCAAATTCTTCCCCAAACCTGAAAGAAGAATTAGCCGGGATCACCCGAGGAGTAAACCAACTCATCAGTGGGAATCGGGATCCAACTATCATCGCATGATAACGTGACGGAATCCGCTCACGCTATCACACTCCAGAAGGTATGCGCATATCTGGCAAGTTTCAGTTTCTTTAGAAACTCCCGATGTGGATTTTTGCCCCATGCTCTTATGACCTTGACGAAGGCCAACAAATCATAAGTCACATATCAAGTTCTACCCGTCATTCTCCAGGTTGATTTGAACCCACCCGTACAAGCCCTTGACGAAGGCCAACAAGGCTATACGACTGTCCCAAACCAACGCATCTATCTATGCAGCAGAAAGGCAATAAGCAGCTACCATACACTATGCCTTGACGAAGGCCAACAAACATAGCATGAATACTACGTGCTACCCGTCTGAAACGACGGAGGGCTACGAATGGTTTCTGGCGAAAACCTTTAACGTAATGAACTTGATATCGTTGAAGGAACCGGATAGCTTTGAAAAAATATAGTGACGAAAACCTTTGCTAAAGAGGTCACTCCCGGTGAAGGGATCTCGGCTCTTTCCCCGTAGAATGAGGTTCAGGATATTCCAACTGAATACCACGATGCAAAGCAAAAGTAATCGGCTATAGTGAAGTTATTGCCCTGACGCAAACTTTTGTCCAAGGGGTCACTCCCGGTGAGGGGATCTCGGCCCTTGCCTCGTCGACTGAGGAGCTGGATATTCATAACCAAATACCACTGTGCAAAACAAAAGAGAACGCCCTTGCAATAACAGCTTTTTGAAAAAGTGTTCCAACAACATCAGAATAGGTTTGTTTAGCTTGCATTGATCCGAATCAACGCAGTCCCATCAATTGATCACACCAAAAAAGAACGAAAATAATGATGTACGTATATTCCATCCGCATTCGCCACTGGGTCCCGTCATCACCCGTTAGGTTACTTAACTAACGACAGAGCGGGGACGGGACTAGCGCGGATGCAAAACATATACAACATCTACTAGTATATATATCAATATATAATATTTCGCTCAAGGCGTGATAAAATGCAACATCACAGAAATGTACAGCATCACAAAACAATACAGATATTTGGGATCCCCGGGTTTCATAGAGCCGCTACTGAAACCCGACGTTCCCCTGGTCGTGTGGATAGCCTGTGCAATGAAATCCCAGACCCCTACGGGTGCGGCAAGTCACCCGCCAAAACCTGAAGCGAGACAGCCCCCTTCAGCAGTGAATGGACCACCCAGCACTTCACAGAATCCGGTAACTTGGGCACCCCTCCTGGGTCAACCTATACCCCCTACGAGTGCGGCGAATAGCCCGCCAATTCTAGAGTAAAGCCCCCTCCGTCTCAATGCCATGAGATGCGGGCCCGTTGCCCTCTAGAACCCGGCTATCCGTGCACCCCTCCGCGGGGTAATCCTAGTACAGAAAGTAAAATATACATACAACGGGTACATCGACCCTGACCCGGTCGTGCCCCAAAAGAATAATACAAACAGGCAGTGACGGCAGTCCACATGTCGGACGCTCGCCCCGCAATATCAAATGTACATATAAAACAAAACTGTACAAACATTGCATCCAGGCTATCCCCCACGACCAATCCGCAAAATCACAGCACAACACAAAACATCAACGTGAATGTCACGTTCGCAAATCCGTCTAACCGGGCTATAGCAGTTAGATAGGATTTACCGATCAAATGACATTCACGGTCGCAGATATAATGTAAATACTGTGAACTAACATGTTTAAAATATCCGATCTAACAAATTTATCGAAATGGGCCCCAAGCATTACTGTAGCACTCACAGAAAATCTGGGCCCAAAAAGAATATCCCAAAACCCCCATTTTCAACTCAGAAGCCTACTGTGAAACTTTGGTACAATGAACAGTAAAAAGGGCGGCGGAACCGCGGCCCAAGCATGGGTTTGGCCGCGGTTCCGCAGTGGTATAGTGAGTTCAGGCGACCAAATTTTTACAGAATACTTACAATTCTCTGCACGTGTTTCTGCAACAACCTGAAAATTTTTTGGAGCTAAAAAAATTTCGACAAAGAACAGATGCACTGGAAAACGGGTTTTCGGAAATTTGTTCGATCGAACTTGTAAACACATTAGAGCAAGCTAGACTAGGTTAATGGCGTGGCTCTGATACCAATGTAAGTCCGCGGCGGCGCCCCGGCCGTCGATCCGATGCCGGAAACGCGGAAACGAAAAACTTTACGAAACTTGCAAACCGGCACCACCACGCACTTTTATCCCGGATCGGGCCATTAACCTAGCTACTAGCAAACTAAAAGATGGGTAGAGAAGTATACTAAGCGATCCGTGTCCTTCGGTCTTCGTCTCCACTCCGATCTCCCGCGGAATCTCCGTCCGTCACCTCCTCGTCGGAAAGGGCACCACGTAGCCGGATTCTTCTACGGGCTCCCACCTCTGGACCGAGGCAACTCGGACGCGAAGTTGGCTAGCCGACGCGTCCAAGATTTGCTGTAGGCTAGTGTAGAACACTTTGTCTCTTGAGGTTATAGAAGTTGCCATGATGGAGAAGAGAGAAAAATGCTTTGGAAGAAAAATGGTGCTCACAATTTTTAGCAAGGAAAAGAGATGAAGAAAAATGCTACACCAAAATGAACCTCTCTCTCCTCACCCCTCAAGGTGGCCGGCCCCATAAAAGAATGGATGATGGAAAAAGGAATTATGCAAGTGGGGATAATGTGTGATGATATGAATGGATAAAAGTCACACCTTATACTAATCTCAAGCCAAATCAATTCCCATCCAAATCCTTTCTCATTTAAAGCAAGTGAAGAGATATAAAAAGAATCTCATCATGATGAAGCCACAATCACAATAAACCCCCTCCACAAATGTTATTTGCACACTTGCAAATAACCCCCTCCATCAGAAAGTCCGGCCGGGAAGGAACAAAGGAAAACTGGCCGGAACGGAATGCAAACTGGCAACTTCAGAAAACTGATCCCGTAATAAATTACAGGAAACCCCGCTACTGCATATACATGCCCGCATTTGTATTCCCACTGAACACAAATGCAAAGAGACAAAACTACACTGTCTAATACTAGGATCCGGCTTAAACCAAAGCCGGCTAGTAAAATCCGTCCGATCACGATCCATGCAATACCGCACGTATCTGATCGAACCCTGCTATATCTCCATACGGCCTCTACAGCGTTTCGCCCGAAACCTGAGTAACTGTGTATGGTGGACTCTAAAGACTCGTCAATACTATGGCTGCGGATTTAACCACTAGCACGTCAGAGGTATTAGCCATACGTGACGGGCTACCAGCTATTGACCAAAAGGGACGTCGATGAGCGAACTCATCCTGGCACCCTACTGAGCCTGTCAGTGACAATATCCGTACAGTTCGGTCTGTTCGTCTATGAGCATCGCATGGCGGGCCTAAGGGGTTGGTGAAAGTCAGACCCCCAATAGCGGTACAAGTCGTGTCGGAGTGTAGCCCAGAACACCCTGAGATACTACTGAATACCTACCAGCAAATCTCCTGCCTTGGCCAAGGACTTTTCATGTACTGGCTCTCCTAGACACAGCGCGACCTCACCCCCAATACCGGGAGAGACGAACCCCTGCAGATCCGCTCACTGCCTCCATGTGGCTCGGGACTGTACCCAACTAAAACCTGTTTGCACGTCTCCTTTGAGCGTGGTAAGGTAGTAATCAAAGCACAGTGGGAACTCACACGAGACAAATGACGATCTCAGGTCGATGAACTAACCTGTACACATGTCACTAGGAAACTGCTATCTGACATCAGGTATAATCCCAACTAGCAGGTTCCCGGCGAGTCCTGTCCGGTGTACTCATAACCCAATGAGCACCTGTATACATCTTAGGTGAACCAACTGACACCAGTGGCTTGTGAGACCGGCTACCGCCCCTCGTCGGGGTCTCGACTGTATACACTAGTCTACTCTGGAGAATCGATGCCCTGTCTCGAAACTCCCACGACTAGGGACCTTTTAAGGATGTGCTTATAGACCCCAGCTCCCACGTATATGATCGCCCTCATACTGCTGGTAGTCAAGCAAGAATCCTAGGGGCTCTATCAACGTGCAATAGCGACTCGTAAGGTCACCTAAAGCAGTACACGATGATAAAGATAAACCAGATAGCATACTATCATCTCGAGTAAGACTGTCCTACCGCCATAGGTCCTCCCTCAATCATTGCAATCACGTGCCTGTGATCCAATAATTGACTCTGAGGGCACTATATCCAACACCGTGTTCCACGAAACCAGGATTTGCTCTGAATGCTTCCCACGGGGTCAGTATTGACATAGCCGTGTTCCACGAAACCAGGATTTGCTCTGGATGCTTCCCACGGGTCAGGATTGACATAGCCGTGTTCCGCAAGGACCAGGTTCTGCTCTGGATGCTTCCCACGGGGTCAGGATTGACATTACCCGTATTCCGCAAGGAGCAGGAGAGCTTGACTTTATCCGCATTTCACAGAGTCGGGGGTTGACTCTCGATTGTCTGTGCACCGCCAAGTCATGGAACTGGGAATTGCCGCAGTTCCGCTTTGTTGATACTGCGTCTGTTGTAATGAGACGAATATTGAGATGATCTCCAGGCTGTCTGTGAACTGTCGAGATTTGGCTTCTTTTTCTGATGGAGCCTGGTGGGAAGGTATGGTTCCCTCTTTGTTTGTGCCCCTGGATTGTATACAAGGATCGATGTGATCTCACCTGTAGGGCAAAAAGTTTCATTTTGTATATTTTTCTTTCCGTGATGCTCTATCATTTCAGCTTTTATATCGCGAAAGTCACGATTGCCCAATCATTTCGGCTATTTGTCGCGGTGCCCAATCATTTCGGCTATTTGTTTTATTTACTTGCTACTTTTTATTGCGAGTTGCCCAATCATTTCGGCTATTTTGCATGCATAAATTTTTACTTGCTGATTTTGTTGCAAGTTGCCCCATCATTTCGGCTATTTCATATACATTTGTGGCTCGCTGGCTTTTCGCTGCGAGTTTGGGATTTGGGATCTGATACCGATTTAGGCATCAACATCGCTACAACTGGGATATTGCCAGGAGCGAATCATCATTTGCCTCTATCGATATCGAACAAAGGTGGCTTAGTAAACAGGGTTAAGATCCTGTCGACTAAGGCTTTTGACTTCATGAGCCGTAAGGATCTCATAAAGGTATTTCTCCCTACGAGTCATGAGGATCTTGTAGGTGCGTTTTCTCCTTAGGAATCGTGAGGATTCCTAAGTGTGTGTTCTCTTATAAGTCGTAAGGATCTTACAAGAGTATTTTCTCCTTATAAGTTGAGAGGACTTACAAGTGTCTTTCGCCATATGAGCATATCCCCGGTCTCCGGTAGGACTTTGTTAGGGAAATGTTTGTTTGTGCCTGTGGATTGTATACAAGGGTCAATACTGAACCACTTGTAGGGCAAAATTGGAGGTTGTGATGGCTTAAGAACAGGTTCAGATCCCTGTAGTTTAAGGCTTTTGAATCTTATGAGCCGTGAAGGTCTCATTAGAGGGTTCTCCTTACGAGTCGTGAGGATCTCGCAAGTGTAATTTCTCCTTACGAATCGTGGGGATCCCTAAGTGTGTTGCTCCCTTGTGAGTCGTAAGGATCTCACGCAGGTGATTTCTCCTTACAGGGTCGAGAGGACCTTGCAAGTGTCCTTTAACGAGATTGTGCCCATTCAGGTTTTCACAAAACTCGCCGGTAGCCCTGCTGTTTTTACTCATGGAGCCCTTTCGGATTTTCATCCGTACCCACTTTGTTTATGGACGTACCGTTTTCTTTTTTTTCTTTTTTTTGTGTCAGCCTTGGGATGCTGCGGTCCGTAGTAGTTTATCGACGTCTCAGTCAACAGCCAGTTTTAGGACATAGTGGTCCATCGTTAGTTTAAGGACGTTTCGGTCCGTTGTTAGTTTTAGGACATTTCGGTCCGTTGTTAGTTTAAGGACGTTTCGGTCCGTAACCGGCTACTACTTATAGAGTTTGGGCTTAGGAAGATAGCGAGCGGACATAGGCGTCGTCATCTATCGTTGACCTAGGCCGTGACTCGTCAGGCGTAGTAATTTCTTAGGGAACGACTGTTTATTGGCCTGAAAGGTCTTTCACCATGCATGTCCATGAGTAGATAGGCTCCACCCTGGTAGACCTTGTCTATGATATACGGGCCTTCATAGTTTGGCTCCAACTTCCCCCGCTTGGCACGATTGGGGATCATAGGTCTTTTGACCACTAGCATGAGTTCTCCTTGGCAGAATGTTCTCGGCTTAGTCAATCTCTCATATGAGTGCGTCATCTTTGCTTTATATGCCTCCAGATTTTGTTACGCCATGAGCCGGGTTTCATCAAGGGCATCGAGCTCCTCAAGCCGAAGGTGAGCATTTTCTTCATCTGTTAGCTCGTAGTGAACCACCACTCGTAGAGAGGGTAACTCTATCTCGAGAGGGAGTACCGCTTCTGTGCCGAATACCAATGCATACGGCGTTGTGTTCGTGGCTGTTTTGAACGTAGTTCGATACGCCCAGAGAGCTTTATGCAGTCTCTCGTGCCAGTCCTTCTTATTTCGAGACACCGTCCTTTTCACGATCTTCGTCATGGTCTTGTTGAAAGCTTCAGCTAGACCGTTAGCTCGGGGATTATAGACTGAAAAATATCTCCATTCTATGTTATGCTGTTGTGCGAAGCGGCTGATCTTGTGGCTTCTATAGGCTGGCCCGTTATCGGATATAATCCGTCGCAGAGTGCCGAACCGATAAATGACGTGTGTTTTGAAGAAATGGAGGATATTCTCCGTCTTCACTTTCCTCAGCTGTACTGCTTCTGCCCATTTGGAGAAGTAATCAGTTTTCGCTAAAATGAATCGATGTCCTCTGGACGATGCTGGTTCGATGGGCCCGATTATGTCAGTTCCCCACATTTCGAACGGCCAGCTAGCCACCGTTGGGTGTAGCGGATTTGGATGCGTCCCTGTGAATCTGGCACGAGTGGCACTGCTTCGCGTATTCGAGGCAGTCTTGGGTCATTGTAGGCCAATAATAGCCCATCCTTTTGATCTTTAGTTTCATCTTCGGCCCGGCTTGGTGAGAACCGCAGAGTCCGTCGTGAGTTTCTTGGATGACTCTCCTTGCCTCTTCAGGTCCCAGGCATCTTAGCCATAGAGAATCAAATGATCTCTTATACAGAGTATCGTTGATGAAGGTGAAAGACAGAGCTCGTTTCATGAGCTGATGTCTTGAGGACGCATCTTCAGGCATTCGACGGGATTTGAAGTAGTCTATAAAGACTTCTCTCCAATCCTTAGCCTTTTCCTGGTCTTTTATTTATAGGGTTGCTTGCTCGGTCGCTCCTTTTTCTTCGGACGACTCTGGAGACATTTCTGCCGGTGCAAGAACCCGACGGCTTTGCACAACGATCCTCACCTCATCGAGGTTCTTGTCGGCCAATTCTTTAGCGAGCTTGGCTAATGCATCCGCCTTGCTGTTTTCTGCACGCGGTATGTTTTCCAGGGTGTATGAGGGAATTTGAGTCAGCAGTTGCTGCACTCTCTCGCCGTACTTCATAAACTCTGGCTTGCAGGTTTGATAGCCGCCGTTTACTTGGCTAACGACCAGTTGGGAGTCTCCGTATATGAGGAGGTTTTCGATTCCCATGTCGACAGCGATCTCAAGACCTGCCACCAAAGCTTCATATTCGGCTTCATTGTTTGTCCTCGGCTCTGTTAGGGAAAAGACAAAACGCATTATCCCTCCTTATGGAGTCACGAAGATAAGACCCACCCCGGATTTGATTATGGGGGTGCTTTGTTTGCGCTTCTTCATGGAAGATGCTCCATCGAAGTAGAGTTCCCACCGGGTATCATTCTCTCTTCTCTCCCCATCGATCGTGTCAAACGCGTGCTCATCTGGCAAGTCGCAGTTCAAGGGAGAATCGGCAGGTATTGGATGCTCAGCGAGGAAGTCGGCGATAGCCTGGCCTTTCACCGCCTTGAGGAGACGATATGTCACCGAGAATTCCATTAAGAGCAGGGCCTATTTAGCGAGTCATCCTGTTAGTATGGCTTTTGACATCAGATATTTGAGTGGATCCACTTTTGATATGAGGTGGACCTCGTGCGCCAAAGCTTAGTGTCTGAGCTTCGTTATCGCGAAGATCAACGCCAGGTAGTGTTTTTCGATGGGGGAGTAATTGCTTTCTTACCCCAGGAGGACTCTACTCAAATAGTAGAGGGCTCTTTCCTTCCCTTGGTCGTTCTCTTGTGTCCATAGTGCGTCTAAAGAACCTTCAAGGGTAGTTGTGTACAGGATGAGAGGCTTTCCTTTAACGGAAGCGGCCAGTACTGGCGGATTCTGCAGGTATTGCTTGATTTCGTCTAGTGCGCTTTGGCATTTGCGTTCCCAGATGAAAGAAGTTCCCTTCTTCATTAGGTGACTGTAAGGGCGGCACTTGCCGGAGAGATTGGCTATGAATCGCCGAATATATGCAAGCTTTCCTTGGAGAGACCGCAGCTGCTTGAGAGTCCTTGGCGGAGGCATTTCCATGATCGCCTTGATCTTCGATGGGTCTATCTCGATGCCTCGGTGTCGGACGACGAATCCTAGAAACTTGCCTGAGGAAACTCTGAATGCGCATTTGAGAGGGTTCATCTTCAAGTTGTATTTCCGAAGGCGTTGAAACACGATCTTCAAATGCTCTAAATGTTCCTCGTGTGATTTGCTTTTAACTACGAGGTCATCGATATAGCATTCGACGATTTCATGTATGAGGTCATCGAAAATCTTCGTCGTGGCCCTCTAATAGGTGGCACCGGCGTTCTTTAGACCGAAAGGCATCATCTTGTAGCAGAATATGCCCAAAGAGGTCCGGAAAGCGGTATGCTTCTGGTCTTCGGGATGCATCTTTATCTGATTGTATCCTGACGAGCCATCCATGAAGGAGAATACTTCATGAGTGGACGTGTTATCTATCATCAGCTCAGTGAACGGTACTGGAAAGTCGTCCTTCGGGCAAGCTTTATTAAGATCCCGAAAGTCCACGCAGATGCGCACCGTCCTATTTTTCTTCATCACTGGGACGATGTTGGTGTAGGGTTCCTAGGCACTCCTATGAGGTTCTACAACTGATCAAACATGGCCAATTCAAAATTTTCTATGTGCCGAGAAACCCTAATGCGATCGTTAACTAGAGGATAGGCGAAACTACAAGCAAGTTAACAACTTAACTACTAAGTGAATGGAAATACAACCTTTGTAGATCCGGTCCACCACTTCTCTAGCTCCGTGTTGACGTCCCTCCGCTGCGATCATCGGAATCCCGGACTCTAGCGTCGGTTTCATCGGAGAAATGGACGGGCTAGGTCGTTGACTTCGATGCTGAAGATGATCTACGTCGAGACAACTCAAACTCAAGCTCCACCTTCACTAAGTCATGAAACTTGTGAAGAAAACACCCTATACTACATGTCAAGTGGTAGAGGATGAAGAAATAGGAAGTGGGTTCACTTTAGAATTGGATTTCTTACTTGATTTCAACACTTGATAATATTCAAGCAAGCTTTCTTCTTCTTCATCAAGAAGAAGAAGAAGAAGAAAAGAATGAATAATCAATCATAGAAAAAGAATAATCAAGTGAATTTATCATAATGCAACCATGGGTGAAGTAAACTAATGTAGAGAATAAACTAGGATTTAGGCAAATGGTTAGGTTAAGCAAAAAACAAAATGGTTGAACTTTTAAAAGCTTCATGAAGCTTCAAATAAAATCCAAAGAAAGCCACCATTTTATTTCTTGCCAAAATGAATAAATAAATAAATAAATGAATAAATGAATTAAAACCCTAACCATTTACCTAAACATGGTTCAAAGCATACACACACCCAAGTTTGCATGTATCATCAAACAAGATACAATCAAGTGCACAAAAATATATCATATATACAATGTGCACATCAAGTGAGAAAATAATCTTAAGTGAACCAATACTGGTTAATGTAAAGTAATATATCAAATATATAATTATACATTAAATCATTAAATCGATACTTGATTTAATGATCCGGTCATATCGCATATAACCGACTAATATCAATAGTAACAACTTATCGAATCAACACTTGATCCGATAACCCGGCTATATCGCATACAACCGATCAATGTCACAAATCACGAGAATAGAATACAGCATCACATACTGGTATTATTCTCGGTCCCGCACATATCTCATATGCGCTCCTATTTCGTTTCGCTTGAGCCAGGAAAGCTCTGTGTAGGACTCTAAAGACTCGTCAATACGCCGGCAGCAGATGATGATCATATCAAACACCCACAAGCCGCAAGCGGTCTGCTAAACGTAATGGCCACCCGGGTATTGAGCGATCAGAAGATCAACGAGCAAGCCCGTTCACACTCCTGTGAATCCAACCAGTAACACTTACCGTACAGTCCGGTATGTTCGTCTGATATGTCACATATCTCGCCTAGGGGTGGTAAACGTCAGACCTCAGTAGCTCGATAAGTCGTGTCGATATGAGGTCTATAACAGTTCGAGAAACTACTGGTAACACTTACCAGTAAATCTCAGCAACCCTGGCTAGGGATTTCCGGTTATAGCCAATCGAACACAGTGCAACATCAACTCCATATACCGGGAGAGACGAATCCCCTCCTATCGCTCATTGCCTCCATGTGATTCGGGACTGTACCCAAAAACCACCGGTTTGCACGCCCTCTTGGACGTGGTAAGGTGGAAATCAAAGTACAGTGGGAATCACACAAGACTCTATGACAATCTCGGGTGTACAGACTAACATGTACCAGTGTCACCAGAGAACTGCCATCTGACGTAAGGTATAATACCATCTGGGAGTTCTCGGTGAGTCCGTCCAGTGTACCCAGTCTCCACTGAGCACCCGTATATCATCTCTGATCTCAAACACCAATGGATATGGGATCATCCATCGCCCATGTGAATGGGTCGAGAAGGTATACGCTAGTCTACTCTGGTATATCGATGCCCCGTCTCGATACAGCCACGACTAGGGACCTTGAAGGATGTACTTATGGATTACCATGTCCCCACTAGTATGATCCGCATCATAGTCCAGGTAGTCAAGTACACATCCTAAGGGCTTTACCAACATGTAACAGAGAGACAATCAGTGTACACGTAAAGATAAAGAGCAACCAGATAGCATACTATCATGTCGAGCAAGAAAGTCCTCCCTATATATGTCCCAGCATCCACTACAATATACATCCTATGTACAGTAATGGCCTCTAGGGCATACATATAACTAACAATCTCCCACTTGCACTAGGGCCATCTGTAGCAGTGGTTGTAGTATCTCATACTCAACCATCCCATGAAAGTCTCTCTCTGGGAAAAGGCCTTTGTGAGTGGATCTGCCGTGTTGTCCTCTGAGTCTACTCTCCTAACCTCGATCATCCTGGAGATCAACTATCTCCATGATCAGGTGATGCTGCCTCAGAATACATCTGGGTCACTGATGGGACCGGGGTTCCTGGGCCAAATCCACACTTCCATTGTCACACAATGGTAGGAACCTAGTTCATCTCATGAACCAATATACACCCAAACTGCCTCTTTGGTAGTATCTTTGATAGCGATGTCACCAGCCTTTATCGTCTAGTTTGCCACGGTATCTAGCTTGGAACTCTTCCAACATATCATCCCTCTACTGAGGGTAAAGACAATGCCTGTGACTGACATTCAGTCGTCATTATCATCCTGGAACCTTTTCAGTGATTCTCCCCAGGATCGATTGATACCATCTCACTACATCTAGTGAGAATCCTAACATCCAATTAGATCTATCTCAAAGATCCAAAACCCAGGATTTAGGAGGTATCATCTTGATCCTATATTGAGAATCCTTGTGATAAGCGGAGATTGACCGAGCGTAGCATAGGAAACTACTTCCCTATCAAGAGTATGTTATCCACGTACTCTATGAGGATCACTACCATACTCTCTACTACCTTTTTGTATATACAAGGTTCATCTACTATTTTGATGAAGTCAAATTCTTTGACTACCACATCAAAACAGATGTTCCAACTCCGCGATGCCTGCTTTATCACATAAAACATCTTGCTCACGTTTCCGCTACTCCCACTGTCTATGAAGCCCTCTGGCTGTGTACTTATAGACGCTCTTTTCTAAAACATCATTTAGAAAAGCAGTCATGACACCCAACCACCAGATATCGTAGTCATGGTATGTAGCCGTGGCAAGTAGGATCTGGATGGACTTAAGCATAGCTCCTTAGAAAGGGTTTCATCATAATCCATACCTGGTCAATGATGCAAACCTTTAACATGTCTAGCTTTGAAAGTCTCAACTTTTCCATGTACACCAAGTAATCTTCTCAAGATATACTTGCTCCTGATAGGGATTTAACCCTTCAGATCAAGCAACCAAAGTCCATACTTTGTTGGTGTATAAGGATTCCATCTCAGATAGCTAAGCATTCAGCCATTCTTACAGAGTCCTACTCCTGATGGCCAGCCCGAAACTAGTTGGGTCATCATCTCATGATGCAATCCTTGCTCCCACTGTCATAGAGAAACCGAAGTATCTCTCAGGTGGGTGAGGAACCCTACTAGATCGGCGGAGAGGCTGAGGTTAGTTGGTTACTATTGAATCCTTTGGTTCTACCAAATCATCAGCTGCAGTTTGTATAGCTGAAACTCTTTCCAGTTCTACCTCATGTTTACAAATTTCTTCATAAGAAATTCCCTTTTCACAAAGGTGGCATGCTGAGAAACAAAACATTTTTGTTCCTCGGTTAGGTAGAAGATATTCCTTTGCGAATGCTTGGGATATCCTACAAACTTCTACAGAACTGACTTTGCCTCGAGCTTGTCCGGATTATGCTTTTAGACATAGGCCAGACAACCCTAAATCTTAACTTACTTAAGAGATAGGTTCTTCCCATACCATATCTTATATGGAGTGGTAGGCAACTGATTTGATTTGAACCCTATTCAATAGGTATGCAGCTTCTTAAGTGCATTACTCCTAAAAGGAAATAGGAAACTCAGTAGTACTCATCATAGAGCACCCCATATCACATAGGGTGTTATTGCTCCGCCCCGATACACCGACGTAATGTGGTGTATACGGAGGAGTAATGCTGAGAGAGAATCTCATTTTCTTTTAGAATAATCCAGGAATTTCGTGCTCAAGTATTCTCCTCCTTGATCACATCAAATGACATAATACTTATACTCGTTTTGGTTCTCTACTTCTAACTTATATTCTGTGAATATCTCAAAAGGTTCGGACTTGTGTTTCAACAGGAACATATATCTGAATCTAAAGAGATCATCAGAGAATGTAATGAAGTACAAAGAACCGGTCTTGGCATGTGTAGACAGGGGACCTTCATACATCAACATGTATCATCCCAAGAGTTCACTAACTCTTTCTTTGTTTTCGGTAAACAGAGCTGTGGTCATCTTATCTTTGTGACATGACCGGCAAGTTTTCACTAGATGTGAATTCAAACAAATTTAAATATGCATCTATGTGCAACTTAGCTAGTTGGGTCACATTGATATGACCTAGTCTACAATACCTCAAGAAGGATCCGTTCATTTCTGAACTATTCCTCTTGTGTGTGTTCCGTATACTAAGAACTGTAGTTTGATTTAGAACATCAATACTTTTAGATAACGTGCCTGAACCGATCAACTTTTGATATAGGAAATGTTCAAAACATTATCCAACAATACAAAATTTTATCATTTCTTTACTAATAAAGATACTGATATGATTTTGCATATCAGGTTCGGTATCTAATAACATTTGTTCAGAATCAATGTATTTGTAATACAGGGTGACAGTGACCAACAGACTTGGCTGCAACACTTGCACCGTTTTCTGTCTCATGAAACTTATCACCCATTCTCAGTTCTCTACTTTTCTGTAGCCCTATGTAACAGATTACATATCTGGGATCCTGATCCGGTATCAAATACCCAGGACGTAGAGGATACAGAGAAACAGTTCTTTGTAATGAACACACCCGAAGGAGATGCATCATATGCACTTTCTTCGTTTGGGCGGCACGGGAAATCTGGTATTCCCCAAAATCCTGCTATGTCTTATAATATTTATAAGTTGGAGCGGGACCAACGTTCCCCAGCTCAGTATAACAAGCAGGTTCGGTCAATACATCCGTATTATTATCTTGATTAAGGCGTGATATGGTCGCTACCTGGAGAGAGAGAGAAGAAAACACTCTGCGTGCGCTCTTGCAAGATGTCACCATTGTATATTATTTACTTTTCCGCACTAGGATAGACCCAAGGAGGAGGGCACAAGTAACCGGGTTCTGGAGTCCAGTGGGAGACCAACTCGAGGAGTCGAGTTCGGGTCTCCTAACTCTAGAATTGGAGCAACCAGATAGCGTACTATCATGTCGAGCAAGAAAGTCCTGCCTATATATGTCCCAGCATCCACTACAATATACATCTTATGTACAGTAATGGCCTCTAGGGCATACATATAACTAACAATCTCCCACTTGCATTAGGGCCATCTGTAGCAGTGGTTGCAGTATCTAATACTCAACCATCCCATAAAAGTCTCTCTTTGGGAAAAGGCCTTTGTGAGTGGATCCGCCATGTTGTCTTCTGAGTCTACTCTCCTAACCTCGATCACCCTGGAGATCAACTATCTCCATGATCAGGTGATGCTGCCTCAGAATATGTCTGGGTCACTGATGGGACCGGGGTTCCTAGGCCAAAGCCACACTTCTATTGTCGCACAATGGTAGGAACCTAGTTCATCTCATGAACCAATATACACCCAAACTGCCTCTTTGGTAGTATCTTTAATAGCGATGTTACCAGCCTTTATCGTCTAGTTTGCCACGGTATCTAGCTTGGAACTCTTCCAACATACCATCCCTTCACTGAGGGTAAAGACAATGCCTGCGACTGACATTCAGTCGTCCTTATCACCCTGGAACTTTTCCAGTGATTCTCCCCAGGATCGATTGATACCATCTCACTAAACCTAGTGAGAAGCCTAACATCCATTTAGATCTATCTCATAGATCCAAATCCCAGGATTTAGGAGGTATCACATAGATCCTATATGGAGAATTCTTGTGATAAGAGGAGATTGACCGTGCTTGGTATAGGAAACTCTTTTCCTATCAAGAGTATGTTGTCCACGTACAATACGAGGATGACCACCTTACTCTCTACTACCGTTTTGTATGTACAAGGTTCATCTACCATTTTGATGAAGTCAAACACTTTGACTACCACATCAAAATAGACGTTCCATCTCCGCGATGCCTGCTTTATTCTGTAAAGCATCTTGCACATGTTTCCGCTGCTCCCACTGTTTACGAAGCCCTCTGGCTGTGTTCTTATAGACGTTTTCTTCTAAATCATTATTTAGAAAAGCAGTTATGGCACCCAACCACCAGATATCGTAGTCATGGTATGTAGCAATGGCAAGTAGGATCCGGATGGACTTAAGCATAGCTACTGGAAAAGGTTTCATCATTTTCCACGCCTGGTCGATGACGAAAACCTTTAACAAGTCTAGCTTTGAAAATCTCAACTTTTCCATCTACACCAAGTAAACATTCCGGATAAATAGAAAATGTTAAACTTTCCGATCGAACAATCAAACACCCAAGTTTTCCCGAAACAGCTCAACACATGAAATAAGTTTAAAAACATTCACTTCATGCCACAGTACCAACGGTCCAGCCGTAGAAGGGTCAAGCCAACGCCTCACATGTGGCACGCCGTACTGCCCCAAAGCCTAAGGTTCAAAGGGCAGTTCAAGACGGTCACATAATTGAGTTAAGCTTTGTTGTCTTCTAGAGGGTCCATCGCGTTACTTGCACTACTTAGAACGTCTTTAAACTACGGAAAGATCCAACACTTGGAAATTTCCCGACAGGGGAAAAAGTGGGTACTTATATCCGGTCGAACTTTTTAACATGTTCTAAAATACCCGGAAAATCACACAGACGAAGTTAAACTTCCCGATCGAAATATCGAGTCCCCAATACAACCCAGAAAACTCAACTCTTGAGCAAACTTTAAAAATTCCCAGAAAATACAGCACTTTCAGAGAGATATTACTGTGCAAACAGAAAAAGATGAAGTGACAGAACGGCCGCGGAAGTTTTCTATGTCATGAAACTTATCACCCGTTCTCAGTTCTCTACCTTTCTGTAGCCCTATGTAACAGATTACATATCTGGGATCCTGATCCGGTATCAAATACCCAGGATGTAGAGGATACAGAGAAACAGTTCTTTGTAATGAACACACCCGAAGGAGCCTAGCCCGCCCATTTCTCCGATGAAACCGGCGCAAGAGTCCGGGATTCCGATGATCGCAGTGGAGGGACGTCAATATGGAGCTATAGAAGTAGTGGACCGGATCTACAAAGGTTGTATTTCCATTCACTTAGTAATTAAGTTGTTAACTTGCTTATAGTTTCGCCTATCCTCTAGTTAACGATCGCATTAGGGTTTCTCGGCACATAGAAAATTTTGAATTGGCCATGTTTGATCAGTTGTAGAACCTCATAGGAGTGCTTAGGAACCCTACAGTGGTATCAGAGCATACACACACCCAAGTTTGCATGTATCATCAAACATGATACAATCAAGTGCACAAAAATATATCATATATACAATGTGCACATCAAGTGATAAAATAATCTTAAGTGAACCAATACTAGTTAATATAAAGCAATATATCAAATATATAATTATACATTAAATCATTAAATCGATACTTGATTTAATGATCCGGTCATATCGCATATAACCGACTAATATCAATAGTAACAACTTATCGAATCAACACTTGATCCGATAACCCGCTATATCTCATACAACCGATCAATGTCACAAATCGCGAGAATAGAATACAGCATCACATACTGGTATTATTCTCGGTCCCGCACATATCTCATATGCGCTCCTATTTCGTTCCGCTTGAGCCAGGAAACCTCTGTGTAGGACTCTAAAGACTCGTCAATACGCCGGCAGCAGGTGATGATCATATCAAACACCCACAAGCCGCAAGCGGTCTGCTAAACGTAACGGCCACCCGGGTATTGAGCGATCAGAAGATCAACGAGCAAGCCCGCTCACACTCTTGTGAATCCAACCAGTAACACTTACCGTACAGTCCGGTATGTTCGTCTGATATGTCGCATATCTCGCCTAGGGGTGGTAAACGTCAGACCCCAGTAGCTCGATAAGTCGTGTCGATATGAGGTCTATAACAGTTCGAGAAACTACTGGTAACACTTACCAGTAAATCTCAGCAACCCTGGCTAGGGATTTCCGGTTATAGCCAATCGAACACAGTGCAACATCAACTCCCTATACCGGGAGAGACGAATCCCCTCTTATCGCTCATTGCCTCCATATGATTCGGGACTGTACCCAAAAACCACCGTTTTGCACGCCCTCTTGGACGTGGTAAGGTGGAAATCAAAGCACAGTGGGAATCACACAAGACTCTATGATGATCTCGGGTCTACAGACTAACCTGTACCAGTGTCACCAGAGAACTGCCGTCTGACGTAAGGTATAATACCATCTGGGAGTTCTCGGGGAGTCCTTCCAGTGTACCCAGTCTCCACTGAGCACCCGTATATCATCTCTGATGTCAAACACCAATGGATATGGGATCATCCATCGCCCATCTGAATGGGTCGAGAAGGTATACGCTAGTCTACTCTGGTATATCGATGCCCCATCTCGATACACCCACGACTAGGGACCTTGAAGGATGTACTTATGGACTACCATATCCCCACTAGTATGATCCGCATCATAGTCCAGGTAGTCAAGTACACATCCTAAGGGCTTTACCAACATGTAACAGAGAGATAATCAGTGTACACGTTAAGATAAAGAGCAACCAGATAGCATACTATCATGTCGAGTAAGAAAGTCCTCCCTATATATGTCCCAGCATCCACTACAATATACATCCTATGTACAGTAATGGCCTCTAGGGCATACATATAACTAACAGTTGGCAATCCAATCAGGATACTGAACCTCTTGGATGAAGCCAGAGTCGATCAGCTTCTTGACCTCGGCGTTGATGCTCATCTCAAGCTCGAGCTGCATTCTTCTCGGTGCTTGTTTGATCGGCTTGACGTCCGGAGATATAGCCAATTTGTGGACAGCAATTTCTGGATTTATTCCGGGCATCTCGGAATAGTTCCATGCGAAGCAATCTTCATACTGCATGAGCACGTCTTTAAGCGTAGCCTCCTTTTCTTCAGACAACAGTTCACTGACGAACGTCGGCCGTGGGTCATTTGCCGTTCCCAAGTCGAATTTTCTGAGGTCGTCTGCAGTAGTATGTATCCCATCTTCCAGATCCTTTGGCGCCGGTGGAAACTCTGAGATCACCTCGTCATCATCGTTTTCGAAGCATCAGGGGAGGTCATCTATATTCTCGGGTTCTTCTTTTGACAGCGTTATCACATGATAGGTACGAGATCGCTTCCAAGACCGATGTTGGTCCGGTTCTACTATCGCTACATATGTGGCTTTTGGTTCTTGCTTTTGTGGCGGGGTTACCCTCCAACTGCTAGATAAAGCGAACCTACCTTACTGATACTGGTCTTCTACCCAGTATTTGAATGTGAAGCATTTTTCGAGAGGATGTCCTATTGCTCGGTGATAGGAGCAATAATTCGGATGATGAACCTCACCTGCTTGCTCTGGGTGCTTGGACTCCGGGAGCGTCATCATCTGATGTTTTATGACAAGATCAAGTATCTTCCTTGTCTTGTCTTAGGAAAAAGAATACGCTCGACCCATCTTCTTTATTAGAGACGAATCCTGGTTGCTCGATTCTCGATCGCGTGGCTTCTTGGTCCTGCTTTGTCGCCGTCGAACGCTTTTTCCGTTCTTGGGTTTATTTCTGCCTCTGCGTCGGGTCTTTTGTATGACGGGCTGGCGACGAAGGGCATCGTCACTTTCTGTAGCCTGCTGAAGGAGGCGCTGCGTTCTGGCTTTCTCGTAGATGGTCATTTCGCGATTATGGTCGTCTCAAACCTTTTGACCCGCTTCCCTTATAAGCTTGTCCATTTGTTCTTCGAACGACGGGCTTGGCATTTTCACGACGGGAGCTCATTTTGGTTCAGGGTTAGCATCTTCCCACAGAGCATCTCCTTCTTCATCAAGGTCATGTATGACGTAGCAGCCACGGAATCGCTCCCGTTCCTTGGATTGAACGTATCCAAGCCCGATCGTTTCCATTCTCCCGTTGGGCAACTTTCCTTGAGTTCCGGGGACGCTCCAGATCCTGTTATAGAACTGAGCTTGTCGAGCAGTCTGCTTAAGGGGTACGCCTTGGCGTCTCAACAGCCTCTTCAATCCTTCTGTATAGTATCTGGGCTGGAGTCGGTCAAGTGTCGAGTCGGCACCATGCTAAATTTCTTTCTCCACTTTAGTTTCCGTGGATCGATAAAAGAGGATTGCCTTTTCATCTCTTCGCCTGGGACGGACATAAAATGTTTGCAATTCTTGCACACTATAAGTTTCAAGTGCATCGAGCTCTTTGTAATGCTTTTGCGGAACCATGGCAACTTGCAAACTTTGTTCTTCATCAGCGAAGGCTTGTATCGATGGCCGAGCAGAGAATACGGCATTGACCTCATCTTCCAAGTCGCTGCCGAAGACCAGAATAGGGGTGGACGGTACCGGCTTGTTGCGTTGGGGCGGCCCTGAATAAATTATTTCCTCTTCCTCCTCTGTATCACTCCCGAAGACCGGAATAGTGGTGATAGCTTTGTTCTTGTCCTTCGGTTTGTGACATCTTTCTGTATCTTCAAAATCTGGCAGGAAGTACTTGGCATACTCATATTTGCGGACTTCGTTCACGGAGAATGGGTTTAGTTCCCCTGTCACAGTATACTCGAGACCATCTTTGAAGTACTTCATACACTGATATTGTGTAGAAGGGATAATGTTGTACTCGTGTAACCAAAGCCGACCGAGCAAAGCATTGTAGCATATCTTAACGTCAATGACATGAAACTTGATGTCAGTGACTAGCAGCCCAAAGCGCAGCGTCAGTATCACAGACCCGAGCGTCCGTGATGATTGGGAGTCAAACCCGGAAAATGATCTTATCCTGAGCGAGGTGTTGAACACTCATGCAGATTTCCTTCAACACTCTTACATTGAGGAGATTGACGGATGTAACATTTCAAAAAAATAAAATATTATTTTGGGAAAATTCTGGACAAAAAAAAATTAGGGAAATTCTAAAATATGTTATTTAGTGGTAATTGTGTTTAATGTAGGGTTTTTGGTAAAAAGTTTACCAAAACGGCTTTTAAATATTTTATCTGGTTTTATAGATATTTTATCGGAATTTTATCTGGGCTGCACACACAAGTGCATGTTAGCTTGGGTTGAACCATGCTTAGATGACCATGATGGGTTAACCATTTGGTTAAGATAATTGGGGTTAATTAAGGGTCTTTAGCTTTGTTTAAAGGTGTTTAGGATGGGGGTTGACTTGTGTAGGGAGAGAGAAAGAGCCATGATGGCTTGAGCAAGCAACATTAAATGAGAGAGAGAGAGAGAAGAGGCTATGAGGTTATGTCACACCATTTCATTTCAAGACTTCTCACCTCAACACTTTTCTTGTCTTTCACACATCCTTCAACTCTCTCTCACACTCACATCTCTCACTCTCACACCCCACCATCAAATACACAAGACTTCACCCTACATCAGCCAAAACAACCACAACAACAACTTCAACAGCAGCTGAAACAGCAACTGCATCAGCAGTGAAGAAAACATCAGCAGCCACACCAGCCCGAACACCATAGCCCAACACCTACACACTTACATCAGCACAACTTCAGCCCCCATATCAACACATCAGCAGTTACATCAGCCACAAAACAGCCCCCCTACATCTGCTGCTACCAATAGCCACAGCAACTACATCACATACTACAACATATACCACACCCCCCTCCATCAGCTGCAGCTCCAACACACATTGAAACACAAACAAAAGGGAAATTGCAAGCAGCAGATGCAGCATCAGCAACTGCAACAAGAAAAGAGAACAGCCACAAGCAGGAGCTCAGCAGCAGCAACCCACCCTTCCTCCTTCCTTCATCCTCCCTTCTCCTTCATCCTAGGACCTCCTTGAGGTATAATCTTGCAACCCAACTCCTTTCTTGCTTGATCATGGTTATTTAGCTGAAAATTAGTGTTATTATGGGGTTCAGTGCTAGTTTAGGTAAATTTGAGTGAGATTTGGCTAAAGGAAGGTTGTGATGGTTGGTATAGCCCTATTAGGTGTATTTGAGACCAGTTTAAGCAAGAATACCCCAGGTTCCCAGTTAGTTACCTGAAAGTTTCGACTTGGCGTATTTTATCGATTTTGTCGACTTTGTAGCCTTTCTGGAAACTGCTATCAACCCGGACCTCCTAAAATAATTTTGACTTGGCAGTAGGATGTGCAGGCAGATAAGAACCAACACCCAAAACCCTAGCCCCCAACTCCCATTCCAGGCCGCAGATATATTCCCCCTGGCCGCAATTTGCGGCCAGAGCAGTAAGGAACTGCCTCATTTTTTGTGCACGACTCTTTTACATGTAAACTTGACCTCTGGTATGTCTAGTTTTGTCTGGTTCCAACCAGTGTAGAATCTGAGTTGATTTTCTTGAGTTGGCGCATGATTTACGACTTGTTTTCGTATGAATTTTGGTATTCGATGATTCATTTCTGTCGGGTGGCGTTTGAACGCCAATGGCAGAAGATTATTGGCTGTGTTTGCACGCGAGGCTACAGGTTTTTACCTATGGGCGTAGCGTGCACCATTTTGGTTTCCAACATGGTTTTCATATGTTTTAGTGTGTGATATCCTTGTAGATACCCCACGTGGCGTCGAGGCGTTGGAGATGCAAATGGCGACATCGGTACCGGCACGTATAAAGCTAGGTGAGTAGATTTATATCTACGGGGAGAAGTCGGGTGGATGGCGTATAGCACCCCCGCAGTTCATAGTGATGTATACGGATGCGTATACACACTAACAATTATTATATGTTTTTTGGGATTAATTATTGATGTTAAGATGGATATTGGTGTGCTGGATTGGTGAAAGGTTACGAAATCCTAGGTAGTGGGTGCACTACACATACATATACACACATACATACTTGCATACATCCTTATTTCATATGTGGTTATGGGATTCTATATTGATATGTGTTCACGTGGGTATGGGACTATGTGTTCACATATGGATTTGAGGATGATACTTGGGTTTGAGATGAGTCGATGATATTTGATCCGAGATTATGATATCGATGATATGGTAAAATTCATATTTGAGATACGTCTTGATGCTTTAGCGGATTTTGGGATGATAATGCCATAGGAATAGTGATATATATAAAATGGTCGACATGTGATTACGTTACGAGATATGACATGATATGATATGACAAGATTAGTATGATAGGCGGCCTTGGGCGAGGTATACTCCTTTAGATGATATGTGCTGATGATATCGATTCATACGAGACTGTTGATCAGTAGTCAGATCATAATGATAGTGATGATGTTAGCTTTGTTCTAGACGTAGGTCAGTACCCAGATTATGATATTTGATATAAGGAATACCAGATGAATGATATGACGAATGTGATATTGACCCGTACCCAGATTTGGGGATGCCGTACGACGGATTTATGTACGAGCTATAATTTGATGTTTGATCCACACTCTTGATTTGGGAATAACTGATTATAGAGATATGGTATCGGATGTGATATTATCGAGGCGGGATCACCGACTATATATATATCGACTCAGAGGTTAGGCGGTTTCCCTTACCTACTGTTAGCTTTAGATCAGCCTTATAAGTGGTGTAGCTACGTGACTCTTATGACATTAGATGCAGTTTAGCGATCATGGTGTTTAGTATTCAGCTCCCGCACATTGTTATTGTTGCTCTGCATCGCATACTGTTGTGATTCATATTCCATTATTGATATCCTGCTGTTAGGACACCAGCACCATTACCGATGATGCGTATGTACCACATACACTTATTTGCCGGTTCACACACATCTTCATCGGTAATTGCCATGTCACGTACACTTAGAGAATATTATTTCTTGATTTAGCTTATTAGCTAGTAGTGACATGATATTAGTGTACTGGCCATATATGCCAGCTTGACATTGTAGTTATTACTTGTCACTTCATGCATACTGTTATTCATTAGATGCTGCATTCATGAATTCTCATGCTTACATTCATGATTTTACATGCTATTGATGATTCGGATCTCCATGATATTTTCTGGATTTGGGGGGAAAACCGCAAAACTTATATAAACTGCTTTCTCTCTTTTAAATAAAAAGTGCGGTTTTCCCATGATGTATGAGTCGTCCACCATGAGTTTGCTGATGGATTTCGAGACCCGATTCGAGGAGGCGGATGAACCATTTCGGGTACATGGTGGGCCCGGTGCGGTACCCCGGGGCAAGAGGATCGCAGATGATGGCGTTGAGTCTGACAGGGGAGCACTACCGACCGGTGATATTACCCGACGCGTCGGATATCCGGAGGATACCGTCGTGGTCTTAAGATGGATGGTAGGGGCAGGTCTGGACTGACAGCGTCCTAGATATTGTAATTGAGACATTTAGATTTTGGGATATTGAGGTACAGAGATTGTGACACAGAGATATCGAGATGTTTGGACACTTGTTTTGTGTCGATGCTGGGCACTGTTTTATGCTGATTTCATTTATGATACCTCATTTTTAAAATACAGAAATCTCACTGATTTATGAAAGCAGTTTTCTTCAGTACATGCATTCTGTTTCATGCATTCATACATTATCCCTATGATACATTGCTACCTGAGGCACTGACACGGACACATGGGATTACACTTGGGTTAGATATTTACCCTGGTCTTGTTATAGGCTGCTGGTTATATATTTGAGGATTATATGTTATGATCGTATGACCTAGGATTGCGTCATACATGCGATTTTCTGTTCGTAGATGTTTCTCTATTCACGAGTTGGCAACTCACCCCCGTTGTGCCCCAGTTTCTTGCAGGTTTGCCGTACAGGTTTCATTACGGCTTGCGAGCACTGCTTCTTTCGGGTGACTTGCTAGTAGGTGGGTTTATTTGTATCGTACCCATCATTATACATTGTATATTATATTTCAGTTGTATCTAGAAGTTCCATCAACCAAACATGTACTTATTTGAGATAGAGACCAGTGATGTTTATTCTTCGACCTTAGAGTCGCTCGTTATATTTCTCTGGGTTTCATGCTGTTTGGAGTTTCCTTTCCTATTGTGATCCTCGCCTTTAGGCGTTGTATATTATGTTGCAAACTGGTTGATTTACATATGGTTTTTTCTTCACTCCACAACTTTTCTTGGTTTGGATTTCTGGGCTCGGCTTACTTAGAGCACGTACGCCTTGAGACGTTCGTAGCCTAAGTGTCGGTCATGTTCCGTACTTTTGGGTCATGACAAAGTTGGTATCAGAGCGTTAGGTTTTACCTTCGGAGCGTAGGATGACCCTTGGTTGATGGAATAGGTGACTAAAGTATAGTAACGTACCGTGGGTATGTTCCGCGGCATATTTACGATACGCCACTCCACTTAGGAAGCCTTAGGATGTACATTTCTGGTTCAGTATTATATCCCTTCCTGATCTAGCCTCATCAGTACCAGTTATGGTTTTGCTGCCACGATTACGGGCAGGGAGAGCTACGGCTAGAGTTACGGTCAGCATGAGCTCGTCACGAACGAGGACTGATGAGGGCATAATTCTGGCGACACACGATTGTAGAGATGTGTCTTTTTACTGTGTTTTCGCGCCATGAGCGTTGGATGGGTCGCTGTATGAGATTTCTCGGACGTGCAGATCAGCACCAGCGGATTGAGCCACTGAGAGAGGCCAGCCAGATTTTGATAACCGTTGATGTATGGCTTATTCATGATGACTGAGGCACTGTTCAGCGTGCATGCGAGTGAGCCAGTATTGCTGTGAACGACGAGATATCGCCCCAGATGTTAGAGCTATTGCAGTACGAGTTGTACTAAGAGATGATAGAAGGCCGCTAGTCACCAAGGATGAATGACTAGGACATGTGGATCGTTCGCTACCCCGATGCGAGGTCATCAGATAGATTGATTCCAGCTGAGACGACTTCACGCGGAGACGTTGAGAGTCGACAGAGACGATTGAATATCAGAAACCTATTATTCCAAGTTTAAAGTATTCGGGAAGACATGCAGGCAATTCTATGGTCCCTCTAGAAGAATGAAACCCTAACTCGACTTAATGACCGTGTGAAAGCCTTTGAACCTTAGGGTTTGCGGCAGTTCCGCGACACCATTAGTGAGGCTTGGGTTTTCCCTTCTACGGCTGGACCATCGATGTTGTGGTATGTACTCGATACCGTTATACTGTACCCGAGATGTTGAGCTCTTGGGGGATTATGAGGTTTTGACGAATCGATCAAATGGTTCGACTAATTCGGATGCTAGATGGTGAGATGCACTTCTTGGGAGACTCCAGATACGAGGATAGCCGTTGGAGCTCAGTCCATGCAGCCACGACGAGACGAGTCCGAAGCAGGCGACATTAGAGAAAAGTGGAGTAAGAGGTTCGTACAAGATCTGGATATGATGACGTTCCACTCCGCCGACATCAGAGATGCGATTCGCATGCCGAGGCATATACTGGATATACCTTCCAGAAGGAGTCGCGATGAGTATGCAGCCGTTCTGAAACAAGAAACAGATATAGTAAAGGACAATGACTTCCGGACAGTTAGGCAGAGACGAGACTTGGAAGAGACCTTGAGCAAGATTCCTTCCAGGACATTGCTGCAATGATATTTGCACCCAGGATCAGATGTGTCCCGTGCATTCAGAGAGCCAGAGGCCGACGCCAGCATGTAGCTAGCCGGCGAGTAGGCGTCGCATGTAGCTAACCGGTGAGTACGGGTCGGTCCACAGGGATGTTGTGAATTTCCTAATCGCTCTTACGAGTTAATTCCAAACAGTGTGAATGGATTAATTAAATATAAAAACTAAATTAATCTAGGGCAATTGAATTAAAGATCTAACTATCTAACTAGGGTAAGGAATTAAATTTAATCTAGGGCAAAGAATGAAAAATTATCTAGGGCAAGAATTGAAATTACCTACTTACTTTACAGATGGCTCTCTCCAAACATCAACACAAGACTTGTCAGATCTGAATTTCTGAAATGAAAAGAGGCATCGATGCTCTCCAAAAGAAATCTAAATTTTATTGATAAAAAGAGGCATAGGGAGGCATAGCCTTTACAATGATTTAGAGTTCCTATTTATAGAGGATAGGAAACCCTAGGTTACAATTGATTCGCATGTATGCTTTTACAAAAATGCCCTTAGGTAGACTAGTCAACGCGCCACAAACCTTTCTGGAAAATTTCACCCACTACGTGTAACACACGGCCGCGGATCCGCGGCCGCAGCCTGGGTTTGGCCGCGGTTCCGCGGCCAACCTGATGGCTTGTGTTCTCAATTTTCTCCTGTAGGCTTCTGTTGACTTGTACTTCCTGTTTCTTCAGTACTTTTCTTCAATTGGCTTCTAGGTTTCCTCCAGATCTCCCAGTGAACAATTGCAGTGAACTTTTACCGTTGCTTTGTAATCTTGGACCTTGTGCTGCCTTTGTACTTTGTAAACTGATCTTTATGTAGGCTTTATCAAGATCCTTCTATTTGTTGGTTGTAGTCCCACTTTTGCGTCATCTTTTATCTTTTTCACTGTTTTAGATCCAAGAACCTGTAACCTGTAATATGTAGTAGACATGCGTCAAAAGCACCTGTTTATTTATAAAACGAATAAGAATGGGGAATATAATAATACAATATTATGGTGTGAACACATGCTGCCTTACGAGTGGTCATGATGATTGACCGAGAGATGACCAAAGAAGTGCCAGAACGGAATCGTCCCCGTTAGCACACCTGACAGGGCCGATGAGCCGATGGATCGTGAGGTTGGTAATCCACAAGGAAGACGAGGACCTTTCTGGAATGAATTACGAGAAGACTTGGACCCAGGAGTGGTCATATTACGCACACCAGTAGGCCAGAGATTCTTGGAGGATGCGCTTGAGCGGGACTATTCCGCCATACTTGATTTCGATGTTTTGGGCAATCTATTTGCATGACTGATTTTGATGATTAAGCTTCATGACATTTGTTTTCATGCACCTTGGTTGCACCTATTGAGTATTTACGATTTTGCACAGTTGTTGCACTTGATATCGTTTTCGTGCCTTGGTTTCGCATGTTATGATTTTATGGGTTTCATACGGTTGAGTTGATTTTGTGCGTATGCACGCACACAATTTGGTTTTGCACTCTGTATAGTTTACATATGCTTGTAGTACAGTGACATGTATTTTGTGTACTTGGATGCACTGGATTTCGATTTCGATGGTGATGCTCGATATTTGTCTTGAGCACTTGATGCACCTGATTGGATTTTGCGCATGTTCGGCACTTGATATTGGATTACATGATTTCGTGCATGATGGATGCACCGGATTTGGATTTTTAGCGTATGTTGGGCGCATGTTATGAGATGCGATTTTGGTGCACACCAGATGCACTAAATCGAGATTCTTCGTGCATGTTAGATGCACCTGTTTTTGCTGTCAGGCACACACGTTGCCTATGACAGATGCTTCGTGCACACCCGTTGCACCTAGATGTTGTTTTCTGTGCACATGTATGGCACATGTAGGGATTTTGATTTCCGTGCGCACCAGACGCACAGGGTTTTCATATGCACTTTTGGATTGATTTCTATGGAGCAGTACGTTTTTTTGTTTTCGTACTGAGCAGGACTAGTCAGAGGACAGTGCCTGGATATATATTTTGCATGCATTGATAGATTTCAAAGGGATTTCCAAAAGCAAGCTGTAGTCTCATTATTTACATACGTGTCTGATATGACACGAAACGTTTAAAACAGGGAACCCTTCTAAATTGTTTTCAAAAAGGCGGATCGTGCATATTAAACGAAAGATATATACGTATTTGGCTATTTTCTTATAGAGACGTCCGTCACTGTGCAGTGTTATGCGCATTGCACATCGACTTTAAAGAATTGGGCATGCACTTCCTTCAAGATATTTACATGTACAGATTTGAAATTTACATATATAGTTCCGATTTATAGCATATCGGTTTTGCTTTGGATTTGGCATTCGTGTTTTCGCCTTGACTCCGATGATTGCGGGATGCTTGACGGAGTTTTGATTTCGAGTTATCTGCCCGTTACGCATGCGCATGTATTGCGCTACGATGCGTTTTATGTATTGATGATTTCGGAGCCCCGTTGACTTGGACATTTTATTGAAATATTTTAGAATTTGGGGGTTTAAATTTAAATTCGGGGACCGAATTTCTTTAAGAGGGGAAGACTGTAACATTTCAAAAAAATAAAATATTATTTTGGGAAAATTCTGGACAAAAAAAATTATGGAAATTCTAAAATATGTTATTTAGTGGTAATTGTGTTTAATGTAAAGTTTTTGGTAAAAAGTTTACCAAAACGACTTTTAAATATTTTATCTGGTTTTATAGATATTTTATCGGAATTTTATCTGGGCTGCACACACATGTGCATGTTAGCTAGGGTTGAACCATGCTTAGATGACCATGATGGTTAACCATTTGGTTAACATAATTGGGGTTAATTAAGGGTCTTTAGCTTTGTTTAAAGGTGTTTAGGATGGGGGTTGACTTGTGTAGAGAGAGAGAAAGAGCCATGATGGCTTGAGCAAGCAACATTAAATGAGAGAGAGAGAGGAGGCTATGAGGTTATGTCACACCATTTCATTTCAAGACTTCTCATCTCAACACTTTTCTTGTCTTTCACACATCCTTCAACTCTCTCTCACACTCACATCTCTCACTCTCACACCCCCACCATCAAATACACAAGACTTCACCCTACATCAGCCAAAACAACCACAACAACAACTTCAACAGCAGCTGAAACAGCAACTGCATCAGCAGTGAAGAAAACATCAGAAGCCACACCAGCCCTAACACCATAGCCCAACACCTACACACTCACATCAGCACAACTTCAGCCCCCATATCAACACATCAGCAGCTACATCAGCCACAAAACAGCCCCCCTACATCTGCTGCTACCAATAGCCACAGCAACAACATCACATACTACAACATATACCACACCCCCCTCCATCAGCTGCAGCTGCAACACACATTGAAACACAAAACAAAAAGGAAATTGCAAGCAGCAGATGCAGCATCAGCAACTGCAACAAGAAAAGAGAACAGCCACAAGCAGGAGCTCAGCAGCAGCAACCCACCCTTCCTCCTTCCTTCATCCTCCCTTCTCCTTCATCCTAGGACCCCCTTGAGGTATAATCTTGCAACCCAACTCCTTTCTTGCTTGATCATGATTATTTAGCTGAAAATTAGTGTTATTATGGGGTTTAGTGCTAGTTTAGGTAAATTTGAGTGAGATTTGGTCAAGGGAAGGTTGTGATGGTTGGTATAGCCCTATTAGGTGTATTTGAGACCAGTTTAACCAAGAATACCCCAGGTTCCCAGTTAGTTACCTGAAAGTTTTGACTTGGCGTATTTTATCGATTTTGTCGACTTTGTAGCCTTTCTGGAAACTGCTATCAACCCGAACCTCCTAAAATAACTTTGACTTGGCAGTAGGATGTGCAGGCAGATAGGAACCAACACCCAAAACCCTAGCCCCCAACTCCCATTCCAGGCCGCAGATATATTCCCCCTGGCCGCAATTTGCGGCCAGAGCAGTAAGGAACTGCCTCATTTTTTGTGCACGACTCTTTTACCTGTAAACTTAACCCCTGGTATGTCTAGTTTTGTCTGGTTCCAACCAGGGTAGAATCTGAGTTGATTTTCTTGAGTTGGCGCATGATTTACGACTTGTTTTCGTATGGATTTTGGTATTCGATGATTCGTTTCTGTCGGGTGGCGTTTGAACGCCAACGGCAGAGGGTTATTGGCTGTGTTTTCACGCTAGGCTACAGGTTTTTACCTATGGGCGTAGCGTGCACCATTTTGGTTTCCGACATGGTTTTCATGTGTTTTAGCGTGTGATATCCTTGTAGGTACCCCACGTGGCGTCGAGACGTTGGAGATGCAAATGACGACATCGGTACCGGCACACATAAAGCTAGGTGAGTAGATTTATATCTACGGGGAGAAGTCGGGTGGATGGCGTATAGCACCCCCGCAGTTCGTAGTGATGTATACGTATGCGTATACACACTAACAATTATTATATGTTTTTTGGGATTAATTATTGATGTTAAGATGGATATTGCTGTGTTGGATTGGTGAAAGGTTACGAAACCCTAGGTAGTGGGTGCACTACACATACATATACACACATACATACTTGCATACATCCTTATTTCATATGTGGTTATGGGATTCTATATTGATATGTGTTCACGTGGGTATGGGACTTTGTGTTCACATACGGATTTGAGGATGATACATGGGTTTGAGATGAGTCGATGATATTTGATCCGAGATTATGATATCGGTGATAAATTCATATTTGAGATACGTCTTGATGCTTTAGCAGATTTTGGGATGATAATGCCATAGGAATAGTGATATATATAAAATGGTCGATATGTGATTACGTTACGAGATATGACATGATATGATATGACAAGATTAGTATGATAGGCCGCATTGGGCGAGGTATACTCCTTGAGATGATATGTGTTGATGATATCGATTCATACGAGACTGTTGATCAGTAGTCAGATCATGATGATAGTGATGATGTTAGTTTTGTTCTAGACGTAGGTCAGTACCCAGATTATGATATTTGATATAGGGAATACCAGATGAATGATATGACGAATGTGATATTGACCCGTACCCAGATTTGGGGATGCCGTACGACGGATTTACGTACGAGCTATAATTTGATGTTTGATCCGCACTCTTGATTTGGGAATAACTGATTATAGAGATATGATATCGGATGTGATATTATCGAGGCGGGATCACCGACTATATATATATATATATATATATATATCGACTCAGAGGTTAGGCAGTTTCCCTTACCTACTGTTAGCTTTAGCTCAACCTTATAAGTGGTGTAGCTATATGACTCTTATGACATTAGATGCAGTTTAGCGATCATGGTGTTTAGTATTCAGCTCCCGCACATTGTTATTGTTGCTCTGCATCGCATACTGTTGTGATTCATATTCCATTATTGATATCCTGCTGTTAGGACACCAGCACCATTACCGATGATGCGTATGTACCACGTACACTTATTTGCCGGTTCACACATATCTTCATCGGTAATTGCCATGTCACGTACACTTAGAGAATATTATTGCTTGATTTAGCTTATTAGCTAGTAGTGACATGATATTAGTGTACTTGCCATATATGCCAGCTTGACATTGTAGTTATTACTTGTCACTTCATGCACACTGTTATTCATTAGATGTTGTATTCATGGATTCTCATGCTTACATTCATGATTTTACATGCTATTGATGATTCGGATCTCCATGATATTTTCTGGATTTGGGGGAAAACCGCAAAACTTATATAAACTGCTTTCTCTCTTTTAAATAAAAAGTGCGGTTTTCCCATGATGTATGAGTCGTCCACCATGAGTTTGCTGATAGATTTCAAGACCCGATTCGAGGAGGCGGATGAACCGTTTCGGATACATGGTGGGCCCGTTGCGGTACCCCGGGGCAAGTGGATCGCAGATGATGGCGTTGAGCATGGCAGGGGAACACTACCGACCGGTGATATTACCCGACGCGTTGGATATCCGGAGGATACCGTCGTGGTCTTGAGATGGATGGTAGGGGCCGGTCTGGACTGACGGCGCCCTAGATATTGTGATTGAGACATTGAGATTTTGGGATATTGAGGTACAGAGATTATGATACAGAGATATCGAGATGTTTGGACACTTGTTTTGTGTCGATGCTGGGCACTGTTTTATGCTGATTTCATTTATGATACCTCATTTTTAAAATACAGAAATCTCACTGATTTATGAAAGCAGTTTTCTTCAGTACATGCATTCTGTTTCATGCATTCATACATTATCCCTATGATACATTGCTATCTGAGGCACTGACACGGGCACATGGGATTACACTTGGGTTAGATATTTACCCTGGTCTTGTTATAGGCTGCTGGTTATATATTTGAGGATTATATGTTATGATCGTATGACCTAGGATTGCGTCATACATGCGATTTTCTGTTCGTAGATATTTCTCTATTCACGAGTTGGTAACTCACCCCCGTTGTGCCCCAGTTTCTTGCAGGTTTGCCGTACAGGTTTCATTACGGCTTGCGAGCACTGCTTCTTTCGGGTGACTTGCTAGTAGGTGGGTTTATTTATATCGTACCCATCATTATACATTGTATATTATATTTCAGTTGTATCTAGAAGTTCTATCAACCAAACATGTACTTATTTGAGGTAGAGACCAGTGATGTTTATTCTTCGACCTTAGAGTCGCTCGTTATATTTCTCTGGGTTTCATGCTGTTTGGAGTTTCCTTTCTTGTTGTGATCCTCGCCTTTAGGCATTGTATATTATGTTGCAAACTGGTTGATTTACATATGGTTTTTTCTTCACTCCACTACTTTTCTTGGTTTCGATTTCTGGGCTCGGCTTACTTAGAGCATGTACGCCTTGAGACGTTCGTAGCCTAAGTGCCGGTCATGTTCCGTACTTTCGGGTTGTGACAACGGAGAACCCATTGTCAACCAGGATTTTGCCTATCTTGATATCATGACAGTATCCAGAGACATAGAGGGGACGGTTATGCTCGCACGTCCCGAGGAGGAGATCTTCATCACCGAAGGTGATATCGGCTGTGTGCACTTCTTCCAGCTCGTCCTTCATCTTTTCTTCGGTGAGGAAAGCTTGGAATTGCTCGGGATCTTGTAGTGCCTTGATCAAAGAATCTCTCGCCTCTTTGGATAACAGAAGGGTGTCGAGAATGCTTAGTTATGAGGGTATCTTCCTCAAGTGTGCCAGAACATTGTAATCCACCTTGTTTTTTTTTTGCGGGACTTTGGCTGTCAGCTCTTCGACGACTTGATCATCTAGGGCGATGTCCTCAGGGATTTTTCCTTTCCCCTTATCTTTTCTATTCGACCCACTGTTCGCGGGCCCGAGATTCTTTTCAGGTAACGTGCGATTGCGCAGCTGAATGTTCTCGCAGCTTTTCGGTTCTTGCTCTTTTCCTGAGGTGGATTCTTTGAAGAGAGGGCCAAGAGCTACATCATCATCAGAATCGCTCCCAAAGGTGAGAACTTGCGATCCCCCAGCGTCGACCATGTGACAGTTGCCGGTAGTTCTTTTACGCTCCTCGGTCGTATTTCTTTGCTCCCGACGAGTTTTGCGTTTCATCCGCTTGAAATGTTGTCGGTGAGCAACATATCCCTGCCACCAGTTTTTAAAAGCGTTGCACTCTTCGGTGGGGTGCGCAATCTTTCGATGATATAAGCAGTAACTAGGATGTATATCCGCTTCATCAGGAGTGTTTCCTTCAGAGGGTGGCAGCTTCATTCCCATCGATATGGCTTTGGCGAAGCTTTTCCTCGTCTTGAACCTGCTCTAAGGTTTCTGGATTTTCCTTTGGCCTTGTGAGTGCGGCTATCGCAGTCAGCCTCTCCTGAAGTTTCTGCTGCTGTTGCTCCTGAGCCTTTGTTATCGATCGGGTAAGCGGTCGATGACCCGTAGAAGCACGGCTTTCCTTTTTTCCGGAAGCCATATGAACGGTATGTGTTACCATGCCCCCAGACTTGGGGAATTTAGATTCGGTGTCCTTGCGGTTCATCGCGGACACGGGGTCCTTCTCTGGCCTCCTTCTCTTATGAGCGGTTGAAGTTGAGGGAGCCGTTGCAGCGGGCACCCAGACGGATGACATCTTCTGTGGTACCACGAGATGGATTTTTTCTTGCCGAGCTTTAATCTTCTTTGGTTGGTGAGAGTAGTCCTGGTCAATCACCGATTCCTGGACCTGTCGCCAGACTTTGTAAATTTTGGAGGATAGCCGCTGAGGGGGCTGCTCCGGCTTCTTTTCCATAGCATTCTCCACAGGTGGAGGAGATCTCTTCAGTACGGCAGTTGGAGAGTTCTTGCGAACCCTCCTAAGCGGTTCGAAGCTGTTCCCAGTCGGAACAGCAGCATCGATTTCCACCATGGGAGCTGGCGGAGTCAGTCCAGAAGGGGAGCTGCCCCCAGCCTTCCTTACTCGGCACCAGTAACGACGGCGAGCATGTCGTGCGGATGGAGTTGGTTCAGCTATAGGGATGACTTCCTCATTCCCGCTGTGTTGGTCAGAAGTTGTCGTTGTCAGCCTCTTGAAGACCGATGTCCGTTGGGAAGCAATATCCAATCTGTCAAAAACAGACCTCTGGGCAGGGGAAGCAGCTTTGAAGACTTTTCTTGGAGCGGGATCTGAAACAGTCAGTCTTGTGAAGACCGACCCTTTGGCAGGAGAATCCGCCTTGACGACTTCACGAGCAGGAATGGCTATCCGCTTAGGGATAACCTTTTCTGGTATCGCTGGCTTCTTCATGGGCCCGTTGGAGCTTTGGCCCAGTCTGTCAAAGACTGAGGCGTTGGAGCTGGACGACCCATTGAGAGGGGTCGTAGTGCTGGTAAGTCAATCAAAGACCGACTTCTTTGGGGCCTCCTGCAACGGCATTGTGGTATTGAAGTTCATGGGTGGGAGCATGGTCCCAAAGAACAGTCCAGTGGTGGCCTGAGTTACTTGCTCCATTGGCATTTTGAACAGGGAGGCCACTTGGGGCCCATAAGTTACACCTCCAGATGAGGCGGAACGGGAGTTGCAGTTGCAGCTGGAGCAGTTGGAGGCCATTGATGTTCTGTTTTCTGCATGGGAGCAAAACCAAATCTTAGTACCTCGAACCCAAAGGCAACCATATCAAACCGCGATTCGTTCGTGAAACACGACACACAAAGTGTGGAGTGGAAAGAGGAAAAGGTCCCACCAGGCGTGCCAGAATCTGTTTACTGCCGGAAACCGGGAAGACATGGTGTCTTGCCTGAATCTGGGGGCAGATGCTAATTGATACTATCCGTCCACCTCTACGAAGATGCCAAGTTGATTTATGGCACCATATATCGAAGGTTTAGACAGATGCGGCCGATATAGCAGATTTCGTCAGATTCCCCCTCATTTGAGGGGTTTTTGTTTGTGGGGACGCTCTTCCCTGCAGGCGCAAGCCCCTGCAGTTAATTACGCCGCATCGCGGTAACCACTTTCTCCTTCTCCAGATGGTCACTTCGTGTCGTGTGTGTTTGTTTTATTTTTGGTTGCCCGTGGATTGTATACGGAGACTGATTTATGTTGTCGCCCGTAGGACGTGGATTAGTCCAAATCCGTATTTTCTTAGATTTGGGTTTGGGGGTTGGATTTAAGGATACGTTAGTCTCATTTGAGACTAAGATCAACTTAAACATATGTTAAGAATACGTTAGTCTCATTTCAGACTAAGATCAACTTAACGGGATTGTTTAGATCCAACAAAAGAGCATTTGGGCTCTATTGTTTAGTTTAGGGACATTGCGGTCGATTACCAGTTTAAGGACATGGTGGTCCAAAGTTAAGGACATCATAGTCCGTGGATTTAAAGGGACCCCACAGTCCGAGGTTAAGGACATCATAGCCCGTAGGTTTAAGGACCCCACAGTCCAGTTTAAAGACGTCATAGTCTATGGAATGTATGGTTGTCGGGACCCGTCACCTCTCTGAAGACGTTGAAGGATTACAACGACAAATATCAGGGGAGTGAAGAGATGTACCATTGAACCAATTTTGGTTGAGAGATCTGTAGTCCAATGGGACTAAGACCTGTTAAAAGATTTATGAGCATATGGGCTCAATTAATCTTAGTTGAGGACTTATGGCTAATCTTGGGCTAAGTCCAATCAAGTTAAAATGTTTAACATTTATTTTGGGCTGTTGAGCATTTATTTGGGCTTGGCCCTTTTAACAATGCTGAGCATTTATTTGAGTTTTGACAATATTTCTGTCTTTTATTGAATGCTGAGCATTCATCATAGCTCTGGGCTTATTAAAGAACAATTTATGTTCTATCAGCGCACACTTGAGGAGCACGTGGTGCGCTTGGCGCTTTGCGCCAGTCAAAGAGCGCGGTGCGCTTCTGCCGAGTAGCGACACGTGAGAGACACGTGGCGCGCTTGGTGCTAAGCGCCAGATGATGAGCGCAGTGCGCTAATTTATGAGCGCATTGCGCTATTAGTTTAATGGCGCACACGTGAGTGACACGTGGTGCGCTTGGTGCTGAGCGTCAGTCTATGAGCGCAGTACGCTATATTAAGAGCGCAAAGCGCTATCTGTTCAGTGGCGCACACGTGAGGGATACGTGGTGCACTTGGCGCTGAGCGCCAATAAATGAGCGCGGTGCACTATGTTTGGAGCGCTGAGGCTCTTTAAAATTAAGAGCGCCAAGGCTCTGCAGCGCTTTGCGCTAGATGTGGAGCGCTAAGGCTCTTTTGAATTAGGAGCGCTAAGGCTCTTCCTTTTATGCAATTTAGATCAGTTTGCGCCCTGAGAATTAAATTCTCTTTTTTTATAAAAGACTTTGTCTCATGGTTTTAAGAACAAAGTTCTTATTTTATAGAAGATGTTTCAATCTCTTATTTTGATGAAAAGGTTTGCCTTTATGGATCTGTGATCCTCAAGAGAATTGAATTATTCTTTCCCCCTTTTATAATGAGATGTTCATGATCTCTGAAAGACAGTTTGTCTTATAGATCTATGATATGTGAGAAGAATTATGTTCTTCTTCTTATATTTTATGATGAGATGTTTTAATCTTTTTGTGAAAGATCTTGGTCTTGTAGATCTATGAACTTTAAAGAAGTGAGTTCTTCTTTTCAATTATGAGATGATTTCATCTCTCTGTTCATCACTTTCACCTTGAAGAAAGTCTTCTTTTTTTTGAGAGCTTGGCTCTTCTTCCTCAGATCTCTCAAAGCTTATGGGGGGTTCCTCTCTATGCTTCTGTATATTCTGAGACTTGAAGTTTTGGGGCCTTTTTATAGGGCAAGCTGATCAGTTCAATCAATTAAGGAGATATTTTCTCCAGTTGATTTGGGGAATTTCCCATCGTTGGATCTTTGATCCAAGGGCTTCTGATTTATAGAATACAATCTTCTTATTTTTAACAAGATTGGAAAATCTTTTCCTACAGAATTTATTCTGTATTTTGGTGATTTTTAATCACCATTGGATCATTGATCCAACGGTGCTCTGATTTACAGAGCACAATCTTGTTGTTTGGAAAGATTTTAAGGAATCTTTCCTTAACAGAATTTAATTCTAATTAATTAATGATTTATCATTATTATTAGATCTTTGATCTGACAGTGGGGAGCTTTTAGTTCCAGCGCTAGCGCACCCGTGCTTTGCACGTGGTGCGCTGCTCAGAGTGCAGCGCAATTAGCGCTAGCGCACCCGTGCTTTTCACGTGGTGCGCTGCTCAGAGCGCAGCGCACTTGATGCTAGCGCACTCGTGCTTTGCACGTGGTGCGCTGCTCAGAGCAGCGCTCATAGCGCTAGCACACACATGCTTTGCACGTGGTGCACTGCTTAAGTGCAGCGCTCTTAGCGCTAGCGCACACGTGCTTTGCACGGGGTGCGCTGCTAAGGGCGCAGGGCACTTGGCACTGCTTCTGAAGCGTTGCTTCATTTCAAAATTTGAATTTTAAAAAGAGCTTTGCTCTGATTGGGGGAAACATTCCCGACCTTCGGTGGCCGTCCAGACCACCCCCCAGCTTGCCTCCTATCTATCACAGAACCAAGATGCCCCGGCCTCCCGCTCGTTCCCGAGCCTCCCGCCGAGCTTATCTTCCTCGGTCTCACCGACCGACCCACAGCTCCGATCACAGGCACCTCCGCCACGGCTCCGCGAATCTCGCCAGGCGCGAGATATCCGCCGCCCGTGATCCCGCATTCCACGCTATCACAATCCCCCATTAACGAGCATATCTCATCATTAATGGGGGATCCCGCCTATCACGTGGGCGTGACGCCAGGGGCGTAACGGCCGGCGTGAATCTCGCGCCCGCCTGCTCATGGCTGCCGCTATATAAACCCCTCTCTCAGACGACTCAGGTAAGCCAATTTTACCCCAATAGGCCATTACTCTGCCAAAATACCCCGTCTAACTTGATCATCGGAGGGTCCTCGGTGCACAACCATCCTGGGATTTCTTTGCAGGTAGCTCAGCCTCAACCACATAAAACCCATTGAGATCCACACGCTTCAGGAGGTCACCCTCCAACTCAATCTCCGCCATCCATCAGCGCTCGCTGCAGATCAACGGAAGATAACTTCTGAAGAAGATCCAGAGATCCATCAAGTAGTTAGCAGTTTTGAGCTGTTGAGATTTGTTTTGGGGGTTATTAAGTGTGTGGATCTCAATGGGTTGTTGGATGTTGCTGAGGCTGAGCTACCTGCAAGAAAAGTCCTGGGGTAGGAAACCACCGTAGGACCCTCGACGATCAAATTAGTACCGAGGAATTAGAGCAGCGTAGCGGCCTATTGGAGTGAATTCGAGTTACCTGAGTCGTTTGAAACAGAGGTTTATATAGTGGTTGCGTGGAGCGAGCCGGCGCGAGATCCTCGCCTTCAGTTACGCCCCTGCGTTATGCTCATGTTGATAGCGGGATCCATCCATTAATAGCGAGATACGTTCATTAATGGGGGGACACGCCAGTGTGGGACGCGGAACGTGGGGCGGCGGATATCCCACGTTGGCGAGATACACAGAGCCATTGTAGGGGCGCATGGGCTCCACGCTCTCGATTGATCGGGGAATCCGAGGAAGCTTGTCCTGTGAGATAGCTCGGAGATGAGCCGGGAGACCAAGGAAGCTCGGCCTATCAGATGGCTCGGAGACGAGCCGGAAGTCCGAGGAAGCTCGGCCTGGCAACAGCTCGGGGATGAGCAAGGGCTGTGGAAGCTTGGTTGTAGGGTCGCTCGAAGGTCAGCTGATGGCTGTTTGCTAGGTGAATATGGAAGGTACTTAGGGAGGTCTCCAAAAGGTCGGATGCATTCTCGGAGACGAAGTCCCGAGGAACGTCCCCAATGTATCATATTTATTCCAGCTCCGTAGCCCCCGGGACACGCCATCCACTATGTCTCATAATCTAAGGAATTCCCACTTGTGAGCATCATTATTAGCCCCCTACCCCCATTCCGACCTATTTATAGGTCGGGTCGAGAGTGGTCTGCTAGGTTTTCTCTGCTCAGCTTGGTGCTAAGAATTATTCGTGGTGGATTGTCCGGGAATGACATGGCGTTTGGCGGTTGCATCGTTTCGGTCTTTGAGTCTACATGGCGTCTCGCTGTGCGCCTAAATTTTCGTGCGTATCCCCTATAGCGTCAGCGGATCAGTGAAATGATCGCGCTTTAAAGAGGGGGCGTCGTTTCACTCAATCGTCGGTTGGGTTACGGGCTACATGTCTGACGATGGTTGGCGGGCGTGACAGGCTGTCTCTGACTCTTGCAACGAAAAGACGTCCCCAATAGTCGATCGCCACGTGGAGCCTCGACGGCCGCTATGCGCGACGCTTCTTTTTGGCGGGAATCGATCTGGACCGTAGGATGTTCCTTTTAGAGTGTATAAATAGGAGGGAACCATCCTAGGGCCGACACTTTGCTTCAATTCTCTTTTGTTGTTTGAAGATTGCTCGGCGCACCTCCGCTTTGGTCGGATTTTCTGTTGAATTTTCCTCGGCAAACCCTTCCTTTGAATCAGGTTAGATGTCTTCCTCCGAGGTGTCTGTAGATGTAGTAGGGGTAGAGTCGAGCAATGAGGCTCCAGTTGCCGGGGCCGAGTCCAATGGGTTTTCCTCCTCCTCGGCTTCAGATATCTGAGAGGGTTCTTCTACTGCATCTTCTGTGTCGGGCTTGCCCCCTAGAGTCAGGGCCGCTCGTGTCATTCGCCGTCGGGCGACGACAAGGGCTCCGAAGGCGCGCATTGGGAATACCCGCGATGCGCCCTCCTTCTTGAATCGTATGGTCGATCTTTTCGACATCCGGACTCGATTCCATGTACCCTCTGGCTATTCACTATGTCTTTCAAGAGAAGGTGAGCGGGCAGACCAGGTGCGGGGCAAAGAGATTGCTCTGTATCTAGAAGCATTCCGAGCAGGGATGCGTCTGCCCTTCTCATCCGAGGTTTGTGCGGTGCTCCATTATTTCTGTCTTGCCCCGGGCCAGCTAGCGCCGAAATCGTGGAGGATCCTCCTCGGGTTTCTGGTCCGATTAAAATTAGATCGCATCCCCTTCGAGCCTCCTCCTGTCTTTTCTTTGTTACAAAAATCACCCGGTACTAGTAAGGAAAAGCGGAGCTGGGTGTACTTGTCGTTTAGAAAACGCAAGGGTGGGGCGGCCGGGTCGGGGGTAGTGGTCGTCCCTTCTTCCATCCATGAATGGAAGGAGAAGTTCGTTTTCATCGGGCAACTGGAGGGCGAGGATTGGCCTGCGCCCACCCAATGGCACAAGGCCGACTGCCCGAGGGTGAGGCAGTCGAATGCCCCCGAGGCGAAGGTGGTGTCCCAGTGGGAACCGATTCAGCGGGCTGATGTTCTGCTCACCGAGCAGATACTGAGCTAGGTTAGGCTCAATCCTGCGCATTTTCTGGGGAAGTTTAGGATTTTTGACGATCTTTTGAGACTTCGCCAAAAATTCTTTTGTCGTTTCGGTGTTGCTGACCTTTTTCTCGATTTTGCAGAGCCTATAGACTGATCAAAAATTATGGCTGCCATGGCTGCCTAAGCCCAGGGGAGAAAGACCAGTGGCGCAAGCTCGTCCTGACCCGATCCGAGCGCGGCCCCTAGGAAAAATCCTCCGGCCAAGACTCCCGCTGCGCCACCCATCCCGGAGGAACGCCATCGGGGGGGACAGAAAAAAGTGCGGGACCCGGCGCCTCGGGTCAGGGTGGAGGTGAGTCCTCCCACCGAATCCGCCCTCAAGAGACAGAAGCGGGTGGTTTCTCGGCCACCCCCTCTGGGATTCAAGTGCAGGAGGGTGACTTCTGCATCAAGGTGCCCTCGGGGCTATCTGTGGCCGACAGCCTGCTGGCAAACATGGAGAAGGCGGTTGGGGCCAAGATTCCCCGGGGCACCATGAAGGTCCAAGTGGCCGCAATAGCTCAGGAGGCAGTTCAGGTCGGCATCTTCTTTCTTACAAAAATTTCTAAAGTTTTATTTCCTCGGCTTCAGTTTTTAACACGCTTGCTGCTTTCCTCAGGTATTTAAGCACTGTGCTCTCCTTACCTCCATAGAGTCCGAGGAGGTCGCCCCGGAAATGAAGAAGGAAGGCAAATCGTCCTCGCGAGAGGAAGAGCTCCTTCTTCAATTGCAGCAAGCGGAAGAAAAGGCGGTCCTCCTTGACTCGAGATTGGTCGCCGAGAGGCTGGTGATCTCCAAGCTGAAAGAGTCCCATCAGGTTCTAAACGAATCTAACCGGGCTATCCAAGCCCAGATGGAGGAGACAAACGACCTTTTCGACGCCATGAAAAAGTTGAGGGATGCCATCAAGAAGGAGGCCCGGGCGGCTTTAGATGCGGCAAAGCTTGCTGAGAGCAGGGCGGAGAGGGCCGTGGAGGAGTACAAGGCGTCTGATAGGTTTTACCTCGATCTCGCCGACTCCGCGGCCGTCGGGTGGCACAATGCCCACGACGCCGTCAAAGAGGCTATGCCCGAGTTTGTTGACCGCGAGCTCCGCACAAAGTACCCCCTCACCGAGGAGACGCCACAAAGGGTGACGCTGGGCTTGACGTAAATGCTGCGGGGACCGACGAAAGCGCCGAGCCCGAGGTCGCCGCTATGGCCTCCGATGGAGGTGCAGAGCCGGGAGAGGTAGTGGCCAAGCAGGAAGCATGAGCTATTCTTTCTTCTTCTTTTTCTCTTTTTAGAATTTTTGTAAGCCTCCGAGCATTTTTGTAAGGCTGAGGAGCCCACAATACCTTGTATATAATTTTGATCGTAAATAAAGTACATACATTTTTCTTTGCTCAAGTGTCTTCAATCTGTAAGTGCTTTTAGCTCGCAAGTCTTTTTATCTTGCTAGTGTTAGGCCGGTGTCCATCCTTTCTAGGTGACGGTCGCGCCTCAAGTATGAGTCAAATGATAGCCAAGTGTAGGAAAGTCGGTATCCTCCCTTTCCCCGGAGTCGAGGTGACGATCGCGCATGTAGATTGAATCGAACAAGTGTAGGAAGATCGGTACCCTTCCTTTTTCCGGAGTCGAGGTGACGATCGTGCATCTAGATTGAATCAAACAAGTGTAGGAAGGTCGGTACCCTCCCTTTCCCCGGAGTCGAGGTGATGATCACGCATCTAGAATGAATCAAACGATAGCCAAGCTTGAATAGGTCGGCGTCCCTCGATTCCTCCTTGTTGCGGGTCTTAGATCCATGTCTTCATAGGGCAGGAAGTTATCCGTTGTGGATGGACCGAGCAGGAAGCTGCTCGGTGGTCTCGTGATGAGGGCTTTGGATCCACTTCTTCATAGGGCAGGAAGCTACCCTTAGCGAATGGACCGAGCAGGAATCTACCCGGTGGCCTTGTGATGAAGGCATTGGATCCACAGCGCTGTTGGGCAGGAAGCTACCCACTGTGGATGAGCTGAGCAGGAACCTGCCCGGTCGCCTCATGATGAGGGCTTTGGATCCACAGCGTTGTTGGGCATGAAGCTACCCGTTGTGGATGAGCCGAGCAGAAACCTGCCCGGTCGCCTCATGATGAGGGCTTTGGATCCACAATGTTGTTGGGAAGGAAGCTACCCGTTGTGGATGAGCCGAGCATGAAGCTGCCCGGTCGTCTCGTGATGAGGACTTTGGATCCACAGCGTTGTTGGGCAGGAAGCTACCCGCTGTGGATGAGCCGAGGAGGAAGCTGCCTGGTCGCCTCGCGATGAGGGATTTGGATCCACAGCATTATTGGGCAGGAAACTACCCGCTGTGGATGAGCCGAGCAGGAAGCTGCCCGATCGCCTCGCGATGAGGGATTTGGATCCACAACGTTGTTGGGCAGAAAGCTACCCGCTGTGGATGAGCCGAGCAGGAAGCTACCCGGTCGCCTTGTGATAAGGGCTTTGGTCCTTCTGTATAACTCCCTATCTCCGCAGTTGATGGACGAGGCATTCGACAAAACGCATACGGTCCACGAGCTTGGTCTGATCTCGAAGAGCAGGCGAGACCGCTCAGTGGACCTTCTGCTTGAGAGTTTTCAGCAAAGGTTGGTCATTGGTGAAGATGATCGGGTCATCATTCCTGCACTTCTTGTGGGGTGGATCACTTACCTCCTTGACTGGTAGGAGGCGGTGGCCCCCCATTTTCCCGAGCTGGATCCGAGGTAACGACCATGATCTGCCCGATCGTTAATTCCCCGAGAGGGGTTTGGTCCCTTTGCTCCCGGTCCGCCTGCCGCTTGTCCCGTAGGTATTTTGCCAGGTGGCCGGAGCGGATCAACTCCTCGATATAGTCACGGAGTTGTTTGCCGTTCTCAGTCGGGTGACCCTGCGACCTGTGGAAGGCGCAGTACGGGCTGCGGAGACGCTTTCCCGCTCTTTGGGTAACTGACTGGAGCTTAAAGAACCTCTCGCCCTTAGCCTCCTCCAACAGCTCTGTCTGGGAAATGTTCATAGGAATGTACTCCTGGAACCTCGAGGAGTAAGGTTTCAGACGACCAACTTTCTTTTTCTCTTCCCTGTCCTTTTTCTTTCGGTCCACTTGGTCGCCTCTGGGCAGGTTGGAGTTCACCTCTGACTTGAGCTGTATTTCACGCTCGGTCCAGGCTTTCACTTCGGCCATGGTCTTAGGTTGCGCTAATGCAAAAGAGCGGAGCCACTCTTTATGCCTAAGACCCAACCTTAGCGCGGTGATAACTATTTCATCGCGGTGCTCAGGAACCTCCAGGAGGGCATTGTAGAAGCGAGTTACATACCGTTTGAAGGATTCCTTGTCTTCGCTCTTGACAGTGAATAGGTAGTCGACCGTCCTTTTCTGTCGTCGGTTTCCGACGAAATGGCCGAGGAATTGGGTAGCCAGCTCGTCGAAGGTCGAGATGGAGCATGGCGTGAGCCCTCGGAACCAGTCCCGGCCAGCCCGGATTAGGGTGGTGGGGAAAGCTCGGCATTGAGCCACGTCCGAGTTATCTTGGAAGCTCATGCCCGCCGTAAATGTGTCCAAGTGGTCCTTCGGGTTGGACTTCCCGTCGAAGAGGGCCACTTTGGATGGCTTGTTCGTGGACGGGACGTACTCGGCTAGCAGCTCTTCTGTAAAGGGTTTTGTTAGTGGATCGGCGAAATACCGGGCCTCTTCACCGGATATATGGTCATCTCATCGTATGCCTTCGATTTTCTTTTCGAGGGCTTCAAGCCAGTGGTGGTACCCCGAGGATTCTGCACAGTCGGAATGGTGGCTACCCTCGCTCCGGGTCTGCGCGATGGTGCGGCTTTGATTCCGTTCTATCAAATTTCTTAAATTCTCAGGCGAGGCCCATCTTGAGTAGTCCCGCCGTTCGCCGTTTGCGCGGCCTCGGCAGGAGTGGGGACGTCGGTCATGCCTGGAAGCAAGCGAACTGACCGATACCTCCTCAGGGGGTATGAGCGCGCGGCGGGTATCGGAGCGACGGCCTAGTCTCCCCTGAGATCGGGGTGTGGAGCTATCCGGCGTCCAGTGGGTCATGGAATCATTCACCGCATGCGGGTCATGATTGCCGGAGTCGGCACGCCGCCGCTCAGTGACGCTGAGATGAGCGTGAGCGAGATCGAGGGCCTGAGCGTTCCCATCTGTCCTTCTGCGGACATCGTTATCCCGGGGACGGGAAATTACGGCTTGATGGGTAGGGTCCGCCGCTTGAACGCATACGAGCGCATCCACCATAGCCGTGAGTCTGTCGATCCGAGCGGATAAGGCGCCGATGACGTTAGGAGGAGGAGTAGAACCGCTCCCGCCTCCGTTATGGAGGGCCGGGCGGCTCGTATTAGGATCATCGCGGCTGTCGCTTGCTATCAGGTCAAGGGAGGAAGATCAACTTTATAGGTGGAGAAGCTTCTGATGCGTTCCCACAGACGGCGCTAACTGATGGAGGTCGGAATCTCTCTCAGATGTTGTCCTTCGTCGATCTGGTAGCGAGCGGTTTTGAGCGGTTGAGATTTGTTTTGGGGGTTGTTGAGCGTGTGGATCTCAATGGGTTGTTGGATGTTGCTGAGGCCAAGCTACCTGCAAGGGAAGTCCCGGGGTGGGAAACCACCGTAGGACCCTCCGACGATCAAGTTAGTACCGGGGAATTAGAGCAGCGTAGCGGCCTATTGGAGTGAATTCGAGTTACCTGAGTCGTCTGAAAAAGGGGTTTATATAGTAGTTTTATGGAGCGAGCCGGCGCGAGATCCTCGCCGTCAGTTACGCCCCTGCATTATGCTCGTGTTGATGGCGGGATCCATCCATTAATGGCGAGATACGTTTATTAATCGGGGGACACGCTAGCTTGGGACGCGGAACGTGGGGCGGCGGATATCTCGCGTTGGCGAGATACACGGAGCCGTTGCGGGGGCGCATGGGCTCCACGCTCTCGATTGATCGGGGAATCCAAGGAAGATCGGCCTGTTAAATGGTTCGGAGATGAGCCGGGAGGCCGAGGAAGCTTGGCCTGGCAACAGCTCGGGGACGAGCAGAGGCTATGGAAGCTCGGTTATAGGATCGCTCGAAGATGAGCTGATGGTTGTTTGCTAGGTGAATATGTAAGGTACTCAGGGAGGTCTCCGAAAGGTCGGATGCATTCTCGGAGACGAAGTCCCGAGGAACATCCCCAATGTATCATATTTATTCCAGCTCCGTAGCCCTCGAGACACGCCATCCACCACGTGTCGTAATCTGAGGAATTCCCACTTGTGAGCATCATCACTTGGGTTATATCTGAATCGGATATGGAGCGATTATGAGCATTACTACATTCGTATTTATTTTCTGGTGCCACATATGGATACGGATACCAACAACAACAACTAAGCCTTTATCCCAAGCATATGGGGTAAGCTACATGAACCAACACGAGAATCACACTTGGTCGTGCACATGAATCCTCCGCCTCCGCTCACTCTATCAAACAATATAATTTCATCAAGGCCTTAGGCATTCATATCTTTTCGTATCGCCTTCATCCACGTTTTCTTCGATTTTCCTTTCGTCTTTTTGACTTGGCCTAAATCGAGAACATCCATTCGTTGAACAGGTGATTCCGTAGGTCTGCGTCGCACATAACCAAATTATCTTAGGCGATTTTCTCGCATCTTCTTCTCCACGGATGCTACACCAACCTTTCTATGAATATCCTCATTTCGCACGAATAATTGGAAAAATGTTTTAATATATATCTGTAGCTGAAAATTCATATCAATATCTGGAAATATCCGGATCCGGATGTGTATGTTATCCGAATATCTAGATCCGGATGTGACCCTATCAGAAGGGCTTCATCACATTAGCTTAGAGTTTATTGTTGTCGTCTAAAATTTTGAGAAGTCTGTGTTCTATAAAATTTGCCATAATTTCTAAACTGGTTGAGAGTAATTAATCTATTTTTCTATACAATTTGGTGGGGTCCTGTGCTCATATCTTTTTTTTAAAGGGCATGCACTAGAATTGTCTCAGCCTTATGAAAAATTATTCTGTATGCCTGACGTATTAGGAAGAGGGGATTTCAGAAAGTCTCGGACAGCGGATCCGCACTTTGATCCCTCTTTTGCCCGAATCGGCATAGGGTATAATTTTTCTAATTATAAAATGACAAAAAACAGTTGGATATGGAATCAGATGTAACATGGTCCCCGATGACTTTCCCTGAACTCTGACGGAACTTTCAGCCCTCTTCTCTCTCCCGCTATAAATTATAGCCACAATCCCTCATTCACATCTCGTCCCCAGTTCCCAAAATCAACGACTTCAACATTCTCTATTTCATAAATATGACCACAACGGCGGCGGTGACTACACCGGAGCAGCAGAAGCCGGCGTCAGTCACCAGCACCGAGGGATTCTTCCATAATCTCGGAATCTCCGAGGACATTCCAGAAGCTTCGGAGACCAAGGATTTCTACACTCAGCTCATCCGCGGCCTCCTCAAGGTCGATCGCATCGATCGAGGCCGAGTCGTCTGCTCCCTCGCCGTCAACGCCGCCATCACCGTAAAAATCACTCTTTTTTTCATTTTTTATAATCTAATTTTGGGGGCTTTTGGGGGTTAATTTAGGGGTGAAAGATTGAAATTTTGGGGGAAAAAATTGCAGAACCCGTACAATACTTTGCACGGGGGAGTGGTGGCGGCGGTGGCGGAGGCCGTGGGGCTGGCTTGCGCGAAGACGGTGGCTGGGGATAAGGAGTTCTTTCTTGGGGAATCGAGCACTGCTTATCTCTCTGCTGCTAAACTCAATGTGAGGATCCTTTTCAAAAATTTTGCTTATTATTTAAGTCTCGGTTTATTTATATTTTGGAATGAAAAAGGTGGGTTTTTATTTATTAAAAAAAATGATTAATGATATTTTTGTGGGTTTAAAGAAGAGTTTGAGATTGGAAGCAATGAAAGAGAGAGTTTTTCGACCCTCTAATGCTTTCATGCCATCTCTAAATGTTTGAATCCTATAGGAATTTTAATATGTGTTCGTCATCGTTTTGACAGTACTTTAAAGCCCATGTTTAAATACGAATGTTGTACAAAAATCTTCTTATGTATGTAAACATCACAACTTTTTGTTTGATGCCGTTGCTTGACCAACAGTTGTGAGATGGTGGTTATAGATGTCGGAGAGACTTTGTAGACGAATTTAAATGTGAATCTCTTTTACCGGGTAAAAAAATTTGGGAGAGGGTTAGGATTTTGCTTGGGGGTGGTAATTGAACGGAGCTTTGTAGTTTTTGGTGACTGATTGATGATATCGGACTTTAGAGACCTATCAACGCAAACACCCCTTGGACTTTTTGAATTTGTTATGTTGTTTGATAATTTCTTCTAAGCTGTCTTCTTTATAATGGAAAAATTGGTAGATTAATCTCTAGAACTGTTTTTTGTGTTGTTTAGACTAGAAGAAGGGTGTGTTTTACCCAAGGGACCTCTTTGGTACTCCTGCTACTGATGCAAGTGTTATAACCTTCTTATAGCATATAATTTATCATGTCTATTACTTTTAGATATGAAGTAGCAAGTAGTTTTGGTATCCTTAAAGCTGAATAGTTGTAGATATGCTTAAAAGACTCTTGTAAGAACCATTAGAATCAATTTGTTGGGATTCATATTTGATACTACTGTAGGAGATTCCAGTGTGTCAGTTTTTTTGTAAGCAAATTAAACTAGAATGATGTGTCAATATAAACGTCAATATTGGTGCAAAATAAGATCCGGTTTTCTCTATATTGCTCCCTACGTTCTTTCTTATTTTTATAAAAAAAACTCCCTTTAATCTAATATTTTTATATTTCTCCCTTAAATCTCTTAAATTATTCAACTTCCTTCCTATAGCTAGCTTTTAATTCATATGCTCTTTATATTTTGTTATCACAGGTATTTTTTTAGGTTGTTTTATATGGCTTCTGAAATTCTCTCTGATTTAAAAAAAAAAGACCCTTGAATAGCCCTTTAATCTCCTAAGTTACCCAAGCTCCTAACCACAATTTCTGCTTCATATCTATCTCTTCATGTCATCAAGTATTCTTGGGAGATAATTTCTCCATGAGAAAGAGGAAAAAGAATCTATATTCAATTAAATGGAGGATATGAAATAATACTGATTGCACATTAAAAAAGAAACATCGTTTAATCATGATGACTAGTTTTGGATGAAAAATGTTTAAAAGAAGTAACATGGAGTAACTTGCTTGATTTAGGGGAGAAATATAAAAACATTGAAATTAAAGGGTGTTTATAAAAAATTAAAAATAGAATTTTAGTAGCAATATAGGGAAAACGCAATAAAGGTTATCTGAGGTAGAATATGAGGTTTTTTATAATTACTTGATCATGAGAACGTGCTAGTGGCAGCTAGTAAACAAATCAACAAGTGTTTGGAATAATTAATTTGCAAATAAAAATTGCATACTGACTTATTCACCTGAACTTTACAAGCAACTATTGATTAAGATATCGATGTCCTGAATTGATTTAGTAACTTGTAAAATACAGTTGCTGAAAGCCAAGTAATGACATATTATAAGGCAATGCTTCCACCTAATCTAATGATAACCTGTGAATTAGCAAACGGATGCTGATGATTGCTTATGATAAATTGTATGTGTTAATTTTAGAATGCCATTAAATTGTTGATCCCTGTTTGTTGAAATCTTGCTAGATTGAGGACAAGTAAAGCACTATCATTAATTGAATACCTAAAGTTAATAGGTTTTTAAGCTGATGTAAATGCCGATTAAATTTATCCTCGATAGGGAACATAGGATTAGGTCAAAACTCAATTGGCTCCCTATGACCAGCAACAGCGCGAATCTGTCGAGTCAACTGCTTGACTGATTGCATTAAATTGTAAGTCAAAGAGAGTGGATAATGAAAGAAGTTGCAATATGCAGCCCCACTTCATATTAAACTCTTCCCCGTCTGTGCAATCCCATAAGCCATCAAGTTGAATATGTCTAGCCAACTGTTTAATTCATTAATGGCTGAAATCAGTGATTGCATACAGTCGCAATTCAAGAGGGAAACATGGAGTTCCTATTGTATTTTAGCTCTTTTCCTTTCTTTAATCATGATTAAGCATGCTTTCATATGCACTCGTGTATTTAATATGCATATGCAAACTGTTTGATTTTCTTTTTTTTCGAGCAAATTTATTCCTTCAGGTTGTAAGTCAAGAGTGGATGATTGATAGTAGAGTAGTGCTGTAGTGGTATGAGTCCCTCCCCTTGGCAATTTTAAGCATGTCTCCTGGCCACCAGTAGTTTGGTTGAACTTAGGATTACTGGCAGTTCAAGGAAAAAGCCATTTATAGGTTGATAAAGCGATAGTAATTATAAATAAAGCTGGATGTGGATACATGCGTGCATGCATGTAAAGAGCGATGGCTACTTTTTGAAGGATCTGAAGCCAAATCCTTATGGTCTAATTTCATTGATAGATACAATTTAATCTCAAAGAACCACTATTTATTACTAGTTATGTTATTTAGACTTAATTATAATTGAGCATTGTATGAATCACAAAGCCGGTTCAATAAAACTGAAGCAATAAGCCCTTTATAAAACCATAAATCTTCAAATGTCATAAAACTGATCTCTTGAATGACTGGTTAAAAATAAGTAGTGAAGGTTACAAGTATAGACTCATCGATACGGAAAAAAGCAAATAAAATTGTCCAGTGAAATGTTGTGGCCTATCTATTACTGTACTTGAATGTTTCCAACATGGTGTCGAAGACGTGTCTATGACTGGCATGTATTGGAAACGAGCACTGGAGCATGCCGCCCTTTAGGCAACATAAGCTGTTAATTGTTAACTACCTTGACCATATTTATAAAAACAACATGCCAAAGTGATGTAGAGTGAACTATTAACAAAGACTAAAACTATATACAATTATCTATTTATTATCATGTGATATTGTGTGCCATTTTTATTGAAAAGAATCAAGAGAATTTTTATTGGCTTAATCATTAATGAGTTCTACATGCAAATATAGAGTCATAAACCATCTCTTATATCTTAACTGATTTAACTTCTCATATCTTAACTAATCTAACAACCAATATCTAATAGTCCGTTATATTCATAACACCCCGCAAGCTAGAGCGTAGATGTCAGTCATGCCAAGTTTGGACAGAAAACGAGCGAAAACCGGTCGAAGAAGAGATTTGGTGAGAATATCTGCTAGTTGAGTCGAAAATGAAATATATTGAAGTGCAACAAGCTTATCTGTCACATTGTCACGAATGAAGTGGTAATCTATTTTAATATGTTTGGTCCACTCATGAAAAAACTGGATTCTCAGCAATGTGGATCGCGGCTTTATTATCACAGAAGAGTGTAGTCGGAAGAGAGGGAACCTCAAGATCTGTTAAAAGTAAGATAAGCCATACCAACTCAGCAACTGTGTGTGCCATAGATCTATACTCAGTCTTGGCAGAAGAACGAGCCACCATATTTTGTTTCTTACTCCTCCACGTAACCAAGTTTCTTCCCAAATATACAGTAGCCACTAGTGGAACGATGATCATTATTAGATTCAGCAAAGTCAGCATCCATAAAGGCTGTAAGCGACAACGTAAATGATGGTTTGTAGAGAAAGCCCTGTCCTGAAGAACCTTTGATGCATCTGGAAATATACTCAAGTGCCTTAAGGTGAGAGATCAAAAGATTCTGTATATACTGACTCACTGTACTAATGGCAAAGACAATGTCAGGATGAGTGACAATGAAGTAAATAACCTTCCCAACATGACGTCGATATCGTCCTGGATCAGGTAGTGGAGGATCTGAGTGAGCTCAATCGCGATAGCTTGACAAGAATCTATAGAAGTATTTGCTGGTCTATATTCCAGAAATCATGTCTCACATAGAAGATCAAGTGCATACTTGCGCTGAGAAAGTAGTAATCTACGAGAGTTCCATGACACTTCAATTCCAATGAAATATTTAAGTGGCCCAAGGTCCTTGGTATGGAAGTGTGAAGCTAAACGTTCTTTCATCTTGGAGATACCGGCAGAATCATCTCCAGTAATGATAATTTCATCGACATATACCGGCGCAATTACCATGTCCTGAGAACGATTATGTGTAAAGAGAGATATGTCGGCGCGACTGCGTTTGAAACCAATCTGTCATAGAACTGTACTAAACTTTTCAAACCAGACACGCGGTGATTGCTTCAAGCCGTAGAACGATTTATGTAAAAGGCAAACCATAGACTCCTCCGGTCGCTCAAAACTAGGAGGTTGTTGCATATAAATAGTCTCCGAAAGATCATCATTAAGAAAGACATTCTTCACATCAAACTGATGAAGTGGCTATGCTTTAGAAACAGTCAAGGATATAAGAATACGAACCGATGTCAATTTGGCAACCGGAGAAAAAGTCCCAACATAATCCAACCCATACTGATGAGTAAAACTTTTGGACACTGATATGATGGGATTTTAAAGATAGTCTCATATTGGAAACAACAAAAGAAACATATGGGTATAAAATATAAAATGTGTCACACCTCAACAAGACCTGACTCTTATTGTTGAAAGTCACTTATCATTAAAAGCTTATGTGTAAAAGCTCATCACTCCTTCAACTCTTCTTTAACTTTAAAACTCTACTCTATTTTAAAAATAACTTTAATATGGTATCAGAGCCAATGGCTCGATCCAAACTCGACTCGACAATACTATCCAGTGTTGTACTTTCCACATGATAATCATACCAAAGAAAAAAGTGATGATTGCACGCGGGAGGGAGTGTTGAAAGTAAAAAAACCAAATTATGGGACTTTAAAGATAGTCCCATGTTGGAAACAACAAAAGAAACGAATGGGTATAAAATATAAAATGGGTCACACTTCGACAAGGCTAGAGTCTTCTTGTTGGAACCCACTTATCATTAAAAGCCCATGTGTAAAAGCCCATTACTCCAACTTTTCTCTAACTTTAAAACTCTACTCTATAAAAATAGAATTAACATTTATTATGACATACCTAAAAAAATAACAATTGGATATAGTCTCCACCTATTAAGAGGCCCCTTCATCACATTTTCGGGTCCTGGACCTTGGTCAGCCATGGTTAGTCCTGAACCATGTTTTGGAAATCACTTTTTTGTCCATACATTGTGCGATAGATCACGGATTTTTTTTTCTTTTCATCTCTAAAATTCATTCAATAAGCTTTGTGGGAGAAGATTAATGGAGAAGAAAGAGGTGAGAAGGTTAATTGGTTCAAAAGGTGATTAAAAGGAAAATATTAGGAAGAGAAGTAAATTGAAAATAAAGGAAGGAGAGGAAAATAGATTAGAGGTATATGAAGGGAAGTGATATGATTTTTATGTTGGTCTCTAAAAAATATTTTATACTAATAAAGGAAGGCTCTCACAAAATCAAGCTTCCATCCATCAACCTTCACTTCATCTGAGAATTGAAAAAAGAGGGAAAATGGGTTAGGTTTAATGTAAACATAGATAGAGCCAGAGGGGTAGCTGGATAAAGCATAGAAGAGCGAAGGTAGCCTTGTATTTGTTGTAATCTGCTTTCAAGAGTAACAAGAGTTATGTGAGGGTCTGAGCACTAATTGCAAAGGACTCATAAAATTTGGTTATCGCATAATTGAGGACTAATATTAAATTATAGCGTGCGAGGGATCAAAATAATACTTTTTATTAGTGACTGAAATTAAATATATCCAAGATAAAAATACAATGTGATGAGAAAAGTGGAATGTATGTTGATCTTTGAGATTTATGGAGATGGAGGATGGTAAGAATGATCCATTTTGGTTAACTAATGTAGGTGTTTTTTTAAAAAAATTATTATCATCTCATTTAATTCTTCTTTTTCTTCTTTTTTTTGGGGGTGGGGGTGCGGGGGTTAACTAGGACCCAACTTGGCTTATATTATGAAGTATTACCTTTTGGCTGGACCTATGATAGCTATATACACTAATCCTATTAGCCTAGTTATACTTTTTTGTTTCTTCTTTTGAGTATGCTAAATCATGGGGAATCCAAAGGAATGAGTAATATATCAAAGTTAGTGTTACCTACTACTATTTCAACATACGCATACACAATAAAAAAGAATATACCGGCACATTGATGCACATAAACATGTACACACATCGCACGAAGATGCACCTCCATCCAATCATCACCAAATTTTAGGAGGGTGTACATAAAATTTGTTGACCTTTTGCGATCAATTTTTTTTTATATCTTTTTTCTCTTTTGATGCAACGGCATTTTTTCTGGATCTTTTAGCCCGAAGTATTATGCACTAGGAGTTTAGCATTTATTCTTGAATGGCATAATGATGCATCCATTGTGAAGGAGGATCTATTAGCTCCAAGTTTAGTTAATAAAAGGCTAAATGTCACCAAACTATCCTTGCCTGTCGTTTCTCACTAAACTACCTTTAAATGTTTCTTATCACTGTAAACTCATTCAACAGAGTTTTTATTTCACTAAAATACCCTTAACCTTAGCACTTTAAAAGTGCTTGCTGTAATAAAATAAACTTAAAGGTTGTTAACCGAGGAATGGTCATAATTAAGGGTCTGTTTGGATTGGATTATTTTTGGTCAACAAGTAATTAAAAATCACATCAAGGTGGACCCCAAGTAGATAGTGTGTTTAGATCTTTTTTATTATTCAATAAGTGATTATTTTATCATAGATCCCACCATGACTAGCTTAAAAATTGTATGTTTTCCCACCTAAAAATAAGCTAGGATCTCCTAGCTTATTCCATAAGTGATTATGAAATAGTAGAGTTGACCAAGTAATATATCATAATACCCCTTGTTTTTTCATCCAAATTTTAAGATGACATTAATGATACGTCATTTTGCATTTTACACTCAATAATCGCATATCTATCTTTTCATCTAAACACACTATCTACTTATAATCACATTTCATACAAAATCATTCGAAACACTAAACAACTTATTTATCATAAGCACTTATAAGTGATTTTTTCACTTTTTTCAAAAATAATCACTTATAAGTGATTATGACAAATAATCACTTAAAAATAAGCTCATCCAAACTGGCCCTAAGTGTAGATTAGTGAAATTTTGCCTTGTAGAAATCACAAGCTTATGATCTATGATAAACCCTTCAGCTCATAAGTCTCAAATGTGTAAATTTGCAGGAGGTGGTGGAAGTTGATGGTTCAATCCTGAGGCAAGGGAGAAGTGTGGTAGTAACTTGTGTCGAGTTCAGGGTAAAGAAGACCCAGAAGCTATTCTACACGTCTCGTGCCACGTTCTATGTGATGCCCGTTGCAAGCCTATGAATTCCTCTTCGTTCCATATGGTTCTCTTATTCCTTTTGATGCAATATAATAATTTCCGCAATAAATGAATAATTTGTGTGTTTTTCATACCTACACGAACGAATTAAATCCTTTGCATTTTCTTAAATATTTCCCTGGTAATATTCTTGGAGACATTATCATGTATGCTGCGTTGCTTTTTCAAGTGAATGCCTCGAGTATATTTTACTAGAGTCCATTGCAGCTTTCAGCATCTTCAAAACTTTACAAAGTTTTCAGAGAGCTAGTATGCCCTTTATATTCTTAGAACTCGAGACTGAACTAATGCGAGAAGGTCGAAATAGCAGAACCATAGAGAAGAACACATATCAAAATTTGAATGCTAAATATAAAAGAATAAATTTCCTCTATATATTGAATAATGTCATAACCCTCTTTCATGCATATAATGAAATGTTCTGCTGAAAATACAACAAGATCAACATATACATGCTGAAAGTTATTGCATGGTTATGTTCCTTCGGAAATGGCTAGTGCTAGATCAGTCCCCCTCTCTTGTCACTATAAGCATCGTCGTCTTTGCTGGCTCTTGTTCTTTCAAATTGAGGTACCACCTTTTGCAAAATGATAAACACAAACAAAGTAAAGAGAAAGAAATGAATATATATTTTTAAAGTTGTATATATAAATGTAATAGCCAAGGAAAAAGAGAGAGAACTTCGGTGTAATAGCTACATGTTCTCGGTCATAAAAAAGAAATGGGATCATGGGTCCACAAAACTATCCAAAATCTCTCTTTCCGCTTTCGGCAGGATGCATTAAATCTGGTATACCGAATAATCTCTCCAATAAACGAAGCATACAATAAAAACAAAGCTGATTATGTCATATGCAACAAATACTGCATGCTTTATTTATTTCTATGCCAAATTCTACACCTTCATTATCAAATTCAAACAGCTAAAACATACTAGTTGTTTTAACAAACCTGATCTTGCAATAGATTGTACTTTGATAGCAATCGCTTCTTCGTTGCAATCTGTTTCTTGGCTGCTAAATGTCGCCTGCCTGTTGAAATAACCAACCAAACATATGAGATAAAGATTGGTGCTTCGGTCATAGAATTGAAAACAGAAAAAAGATTCAAACCAAATTGGTAGAAGACATTAAGTGTTCTTTTTCTTTAAAAAAAATAAATAAATTGTATGCGCCTCAGTAAATATTGTAGGCCATATTTATGGGGGAAGCTGTCTTACTTTATTCATTTTTTAGGAAGCAACCTACTATATCTAGTTTTAATATCTTGGAGTCAGATTTATAGAATAGAATCAATGTTTCAATAAGTTTAAAGCCGAAGATTATTTGTAGAAGAGAAAAAGGGGTTGCAATCGATGCTAGAATTTCTAGAGATCAATTCTCCACATGAACATGCGAATGTTCAAGCTGTTGCTGATTTCCAACAATTTTATTCATTGGAAATATCACTCATGAAACTAATCTATCTTTGCTAGTTCAAGCTCATTGAACCGCCATTTTATTATTATTATTTGATGCAGTTGAACTAGCAATTGATGTTCCAGATCATCCGTATTTACATTTAGATCTTGAGTGATTCTACAACCGTTTCTATTGTTTCATACCACACAACTCTTTAACATTCCATTCGGCAAACAGTATGAGTTTATTTGACACGGCGTCTACACATCTCTACAATTATAACCAGCACACAAGGGACCGGCATGGACAACCGCTTCTTTTCCCCCAAATAAATTATGCAAAAAGAAAAAAGGGGGGAAACATGAGAGAAGTCTAAAGTTAAAGCATGCCAACACATCCTAATTAAATTCCTAATTCATCCTAGCATAAGCACGCTGTTACCTTCATACCCTTTATCAAATTCAAATTATTATTTTTTATTTTTTGAAATGTAGACCCATATTGCACCAAATCGGATCCTACCTAATATAGACCCGTGCCTAGAGAGCCAACAAACTAAAGCACTATTACTAGCTAGCAGAATAAATATCTACTTCCTTATCGGATCCAAATCGGATCCTACCTGGATCCGTCGACGCCTGTACGTCTCGGGTCGACTCCGTCGCGCTGTCGGGTACATAACGATCGAGTCTCAGCGCCCTTGTCGTGACTTCTCTGCGGTCGAAATCGATCAGCATTGTTTTGACGAAGGTCTCTTCCATGCTGTTGAGAAATGAAGCGTGTTTCTCTTCGGTCCAAGCTCCCGATCCCTTCATCGCCATCGTCTTCTTCTTCTTCTTCTTCTTTAGATCCAGTCACTGAGCTTTTGTATGTGTTTGGTTCTTGTGTAGCTGTATCTAATAATCTTGTGATATTTTCAGATTGTAAGCATGATAGGTTATTTTATATCATCAATGTCCTAGCTAATGAAAAAATATCTGGAGATGTTTGCCACGTGTCCCGAAGATATTTTTTGGTAGGGGTTTTGTTAGAGTGGATGCAAAGGAAAGAATCAATAAGCGCGAGGCGCAAATCTTTACCAATAGTGATTGTTCTTCTTTAGTTATATACCCTTCAGATATTTTTGAGGCTCCCCAAAACATGCCTTGCACGTTTTATATACGAGGCTAACGGAGGAAAGTTGCAATAGTTGCGAATTTTCTTCTCTGGCGTCGGAAAAATGCATCCTCCATGATTTTTTTCGACGATTGTCATACTCCACCTTCATCTTTATCATCTAAGATGTGGATACACTAAATTTCATGTGATTATACCATTTTTTCACCGTTGATTTAGTTGGTGCAAAATTAATGGTTTACCGACGATAGAACTTTTTACATTGCTAATTCAACGGTGAAAAGGTGGTGGAATCACATGAAATTTGGTGTATGCACATCTTAGATGAAAACGATGATGATGATGGATGCCGATCGTTGGAAAAAATGGTGGATGGCGTGTATGATGATGATGGATACCGATCGTTGGAAAAAAATGTGTGTGTGGAGGAAAGAGGCCATAGGAGGGGATTTCCTCATATGGCGTCGAAAAAATACGCTCTCCATCGTGTTTTCCAACGATTGGAATCCATCATGGAGGAAAGAGGCCATAGGAGGGGATTTCCTCATATGGCGTCGAAAAAATACGCTCTCCTATAGAGAGAGAGAATAATGAAGGAAAGATGGTATAGGATGGGATTTCCTCCAATGGCGTCGAAAAAATACAATCTTCATCGTGTTTTCCGACAATCGGCACCCATCATTTTCATCGTTATCATCTAAGATATGGGTACGCGAAATTTCATGTGATTCTACAACTTTTTCACCGTTAATTTAGTGGGTTCAAAATTAACGGTTTACCGACAATAGAACTTTTTACATTGCTAAATCAACGGTGAAAAAGTTGTAGAATCACATGAAATTTGGCGTATCCACATCTTAGATGATAACGATGAAGATGATGGATTCCGATCGTCGGAAAACACGATGGAGGGCGTATTTTTTCGCCCATTATTCTCATATATATATATATATATATATATATATATATATATATATTGGAAATGATTCATTGCAAACCAGTCCGCGTATTTTTAGAAACGGAAACTCTCGGTGTACGGCGTATTTGAACGATCCGAACCGTTCAAGTTGATCACCCTACCCTCATATGTATATGTATGAAAAATGAAAGGATTTGAAGACCTCCAATACATGCATCGAATAGATGCAAAATGAACGTATTTCAATATAGCAACATAAACTTCATCCGACATATGGGTTAGAGGTCTTTAAACCGTTCAAAGTTAATCATTTAAGACCTTTGATTTTTCTTTAATTAAAGTTACCATGATCTTATTGTGAGCGTATTTATTATTTAATTGCAGTTTACTCTTGACTCTAGTTCGCCAGATTTTAGTTCAGTTCCTTATTTGAATGGGTCGAATTTTGATGAATGGAAACTACACATTTTATTTAAATTAGGATGTGCTGATTTAGACTTGGTTTTATGAATGGATGCTCCACCTCCACTTACAGATGGTAGTACTGCTACTCAAAAAGCGTTTCATTAAAAGTGAGAGCGCTCGAATCGGTTTAGCCTATTGCTTATGAAATCTTACGTTGCTAAGCCTATTCGAGATTCCATTCCATCTTATGACATTGCTAAGGAATTCATGAAAACTATTAAGCAGCAGTTTATTAATTTGGATAAGGCCAAAACTAACATCCTAATGTCTAAGTTGTCATCTACGAAATATTCTAAAAATGAAAGCATCCGTCAGCATATTATGGAAATGAGAGACATTCCTGCTCAGCTCGATGACATGTAGATTACTATTTCAGACAATTTTCTAGTTTATTATATTCTCAATTTCTTACTTGCTGAATATGGATCTTTCAAGATCTCCTATGATACCCACAAGGAAAATGGTCAGTTAATGACCTTCTATCCATGTGCGTTCAGGAGGAGGAGAGTTTGAAGGGTGAGAAAGTGCAATCTGCACATTTGGCTTCTCATTAGGATAGTAAAGGCAAGGGTCCTTAGAAAAAAAAAAAGGAAGAAACCTAGTGGAAAATGCAATTCTCACAAAAGCGCTAGGCCTAAAGGAAATTCTTCTGGAAAGTGTTTCTTTTGCCGCAAGAAAAGTCATCATAAACACTGCATCAAGTACAAGAAATTGCTGAAAAAGAAAGGCATATTGTCACCTGTCTTTTATGAATGTAATTTAATAAACATTCCTACTTCCTAAAAATAGCTGGTGGATTGATTCAGGTGTCTCCATGCACATTGCCAATACCATGCAGGGCTTTCTGAGCCAAAGAAAGCTAACTCAACATGAATGAAGCATCTTCTCCAGAAACAAGATGTGTTCATATGTGAAGAAAGTTGGTACTTGCCGGATATACTAGATACCGGGTTCACGCTAGATCTTGTGGGAGTATTCTTTGTTTCGTCCTATAGTAGAAATCTAATTTATGTTTCTAGGCTTTGCAAACTTGGTTTTAGTTTCATGTTTAATGACTATAAATTATTATTGAATAAATACATTGTTATTGTTTGTTATGGTTATTTATCTGATGGTTTGTATAGACTTATTATCATAATATCTTGTCAAGAGTCTTTATTTGTTCAGCATAACTTAATTGTCAATAAACGTCGTTTGGTTTCTAATCAATCCTATATATTCCGGCATAGAAAATTGTGACACATATCTAAAGAAAGAATTCAAAGGTTAGTGAAGGACGGGATTTTAGGACCCATTGATTTCACAAATTCTGATATATGTGTGGACTGTATAAAGGCTAAGCAGACCAACACCTTTAAAAAGAATGCCAAAAGAAGTACTGGAACACTTGAAATTGTGCATATGAATGTGTGTGGATCATTTTAACTGTGTTGCACTGTAGAAATGTACTTTGTTCATGATATATGTATATCTCTATTTACTTTTTGAAAAGGGTGAAGTATTTCGGGCTTTTAAGATTTCAAAATTAAAGTAGAGAAACAATCCGGTAAAGTGATAAAGGTAGTCAGATCAAATAAAGGTGGCGAATACTACGGTAGGTTCACAAATATAGGGCAAAGAGAAGGACGATTAGCTAGATTTCTTAAACAGGAAGGAGTTGTACCTCAATACACCATTCCTGAAAGTGCATATCAGAATGGTGTTGCTGAAAAAAGAAATCTAACGCGTAAAGAAAAGGTCCGGACAATGCTTGCTCATTCAACCTTTCCTTTATCTTTGTGGGGTGAAGCTTCAAAGACAGCAGTACATGTGCTTAATTAAATTCCTACTAAAACTGTTGAAATGACTCCTTACGAGTTATGGACAGATAGAAAACCATCTTTATAATATATGCACATTTGGGGATATCCTGCTGAAACTAAACTGTATAACCCGCAAATAAAAGCTTTTGAACCTAGAACCACAAGTGGTTTCTTTATTTGTTATCCAGAAAGGTTAAAGGGTTTCATATTTTATCGCCGTCTCACACACCACTAAGCAGCTCGAAACTGTTCCCAGGAACTGGTGGGGTAAGTCCAGAGGGGGAACTGCCCCCAACTTTCCTCACTCGGTGCCAGTGGCGACGTCGAGCATGTCGTGCAGATGGGAATGGTTCAGTTATAGAAACGACCTTGTCATGCCCCTTGCTTTGATGAGAGGCTACTGTTGGTGCTAATCTGTCGAAGACCGACGTCCGCTGAGAGGGAATGGCCCGTCTTGCAAAGGCCGACTTTTTGGCAGGGGAAGCATTTTTAACGACCTCGCCTGCAGCAGGAGTTAGAACGGCCAGTCTTGTGAAGACCGATCCCTTAAAAAGAGAAGCCTCTTGGACGACTTCGTTTACCGGAGTTGGGATGGCTATCCGCTTCAGGATAACCCCTTCAGGTATTGCGGGTCTTTTTGCGGGCCCACTTGAGCTTTGGCTTAGCCTGTCAAAGACTGAGACGGCAGACTTGGACTACCCGTTGAGAGGGGCCGTGGTAGCTGCAAGCCGATCGAAGACCGACTTCTTTGGGGCTTCTTGTAATGGCATTGAAGCTCATTGGCGGGAGCATGGTTCCGAAAAACAGTCCAGTGGTGGCTTGAGTCACCTGTTCCACTGGCATTGCGAAGATGGAGGCCGCTTGGGGCCCATAAGTCACTCCTCCAGCATGAACGGAGTAGGAGTTGTTGCAATTGGTGCAGTTGGAAGCCATCGATATCATCTTCTCTTCTGCACGGAGCAAGACATCAAATCTTAGTACCTCGAATCCAAGAGCAACCATATTAAACCGCGATTCGTTCGCGAACACGACACACGAAGTGTGGAGTGGAAAGAGGAAAAGACCCCACCGGGCGTGCCAGAATCTGTTTACCACCGAAAACGAAGACGGAACCGCGCAGGTCGTCTTGCCTGAATTTGGGGGCAGATGCTATTTGGTTTTATACGTCCACCTCTCCGAAGATGCCAAGTTGATTTATGGCACCGTGTATCGGAGGTTTAGACGGATGCGACCATTGTAGCGGACTTCGTCAGATTCCCCCTCGTTGTGAGGGGGTTTTGATTGTGGGGACGCTCTTCCTTGCAGGCGCAAGCCCCTGCAGTTAATTACGTCACCGCGTAGCGATAACCACTTTCTCCTGCTCCAGATGTTCACTTCGTGTCGTGTGTGTTTATTTTATTTTTAGTTGCCCGTGGATTGTATACGGAGACTAATTTATGTTGTCGCCCGTAGGGCGTGGATTAGTCCAAATCCGTATTTCCTTATATTTGGGTTTGCTTTGATTTAAGGATCGTTAACCTTTTTTGAGATTAAGATCAACTTAAATATTTGTTAAGGATACGTTAATCTGATATTGGACTAAGATCTACTTAACGGGGGTTCAGGATCATTTTTGATCCAAAGAAAGAGCATTTGTGTTTTATCGTTTTAGTTTAAGAACGTTACGGTCTGTTGTTAGTTTAAGGACATTCTGGTCCAGAGTTAGTTTAAGAACATTGCAGTCCATAGCTAGTTTAAGGACGTTGCGGTCCATAGCTTGTTTAAGAGCGTTGCGGTCCGTAGCTAGTTTAAGAACGTTGTGGTCCGTATTGGAATGTGTCCGTCCATTTGATAGTACACTAAAGTGTTGTTGGTTATCGGGACCCACCACCTCTCTGAAGACGCTGAAGAATTACAACGACATTTTATTAGAGGTGTGAGGAGATGTACCCTTGAACCGATGTCCGTTGGAAGATCAATAGTCGTGTTTGGGACTAAGACCAATTTGGGAAAATTGTGAGCACATGGGCTCGGCTGATCTGAATTAGAGACTTTTGGTCAACTTGGACTCGGCCCGTTCAGTCTTTGAATAATGTGTTAAACACTTGTTTGGGCTCAGTCCTTTTTCTATGAAAACAATGCTGAGCATTGATATGGTCTCTGACGCTCGCCCTCTTTTTTATGGAGTGTTAAACACTCTCTATTGAGCGGCGCCCACGTGAGGGACACGTGAGGCGCTTGGCGCTGAGTGCCAACCACTGAGTGCTAACCACTCTTTATTAAGTAGCGCCCACGTGAGGGGCACGTGGGGCGCTTGGCGCTGGGCGCCATACCACTGAGTGCTAAGCACTCTTTATTAGGCAGCGTCCACGTGAGGGGCACGTGAGGCGCTTAGCGCTGTCTCTTTCTTTGTGTATTTTTCTGAAGAGTTTGATTCTTTGTTCTCCCCTGGATCTTCAATCCCCAAGAACAAATTCATCCCACGAGAATTAAATTCTCATTTGTGGGAGACTTGTCTCATGGATCTCAAATCCAGGAAAAGAACTATATTCTTTTATGAGGGTTAAACCCTTGGATATGCAGATGAGATACTCTGATCTCTATTATCTTTTTTTTTACTTGGAAGAATGTTCTTCTTCCTTCTTCTCTCTTAAAGCTTTCCTTTTAGCTTGCTCTTCTTTTTTAACTTGAAGTTTATGGAGGGTTCCTCTTCCTTAAGACTTGAAATCTTGGGGCCTTTATATAGTGGAGGCAAGTTTGTTGATTTAGTTAAAGAAATCTCTCATTGAGAGATCCTTAATTGATTTGAGGATTTTATCCACCGTTGAATCTTTGATCCAAGAACTTCTGTTTTACAGAAGACATTTTTATTGCTTTTAACAAGATTGGGAGAATATTTTCCCATACAGAGCTTATTCTGTAGCTTGGTGATTTTAAATCACCATTGGATCTTTAATCCAACGGTGCTATGTTTTACAGGGCGTAATCTTTCTTGTTTAGAAAGATTGGGAAAATATTTTCACATACATAACTTATTCTGTAGCTTGGTGATTTTTAATCACCATTGGATTTTTAATCCGACGATGCTCTATTTTATAGAGCGTAATCTTTCTTGTTTAGAAAGATTGAGAAAATATTTTCCCATACAGAGCTTATTCTGTAGCTTGGTGATTTTTAATCACCCTTGGATTTTTAATCCAACGGTGCTCTGTTTTACAGAGCGTAATCTTTCTTGTTTAGAAAGATTTGAGAAGTATTTCCTCAATCAGAATTTAATTTTGTGTTTTTAATGATTTATCATCTCCGTTGGATTTTTGATCCAACGGCAGAGAACTTTTAGTTCTGGCGCCAACGCCCTCATGCGGGGCACGTGAGGCGCTGCCTCAGAGTTTTTAACTCTCGGTGCTGGCGCCCTCGTGCAAGGCACGTGAGGCGCTGCCTCTTTCAAATTTTGAATAGAGTTTTGCTCTTTTATTGGGGGGAAACAGTGCCGAGTCTTCACTGAGCACCCGTATACCACCTTTGATGTCAAACACCAATGGATATGGGATCATCCATCGCCCATCAAATGGGTCAAGAAGCATATACGCTAGTCTACTCCGGAATATCGATGCCCCGTCTCGATACACCCTCGACTAGGAACTATTAAAGGATGAACTTGTGGACTATCCTGGCCCCACTAGTATGATCTCTATCATAATCCTGGTAGTCAAATATACCTCCTAAGGGCTTTACCAACATGTGAGAGCAAGACAGCATCACAATACTAGTCTACATATTAAGATAAAGAGTAAGCAGATAGCATACTGTCATGTCGAGCAAGAAAGTCCTCCCTATATATGTCCAAGCATCCATTGTAATATACAATCATATACAACAATGGCCTCTAGGGCATACATACAACTAACAATCTCCCACTTTCACTAAGGCCAGTTGTTGTAGTATCTCATACCCAACGTCCCAAAAACTCTCAAACTGTATCTAGGGTTTTTAGCCTAGGTGAGTGAATCCGTCGTGTCTTTCTTCTTATCAACTCTCTTGACCTCGATCGTCCGGAGATCAACTATCTCCCTGATCAGGTGATACTGCTTAAGAATATGTCTGGATCACTGATGGGACCGGGTTTGCTAGGCCAAAGCCACAGCTCCATTGTCACCACAATGGTAGGAACCAAGTTCATCTCATGAACATTTATACCCAGACAACTTCTTTAGTAGCATCATTGGCAGCGATGTATTCATCATTTATCGCTGATGGTATCTAGCTTGGAACTCTTCCAACATATTGTCCCTTCACTGAGGGTAAAAACAAAATCCGAGACTGTCTTACAGTCGACCTTATCACTCTGGAAGCTCGAATCGGTAAAGGACTCCTCATGGAGTTCACCGTTACTAATCACCAAGAACATTTCTTTAGCCCTTTTCAAGTACTTAAGAATGTTCTTCACAGCTATCCATCATTTCTCCCCAGGATCTGATTGACACATACTCACTACACCTAGTGAGTATGATACATTCTCTTAGATCTATCTATAGATCTTAATCACTGGATGTAGGAGGCATCACCCAGATTCTTCATGGATAAACATTATGATAAGAGGAGCTTGACCTGGTGTAGCATAGGAACACCATTTTCTATCAAGAGTATGTCATCAACGTACGATACGAGGAAGACAACCTTACTCTTTACAACCTTTTTGTATGTACAAGGTTCATCTACCTTTTTAATGAAGTCAAACTCTTTGACTGCCACATCAAAACAGATGTTCCAACTCCGTGATGCTTGTTTTAATCCGTAAATTAATTTAAGCAACTTGCACACCATTCCGCTGCTCCCACTGTCTACGAAGCTCTCTGGCAGTGTCATGTACACGCTCCCTTCAAAATCACCATTTAGAAAAGCGGTCTTGACGCCGATCTGTCAGATTTCGTAATCATGGTATGCAGCAATGGCAAGTAGGATCCGGATGGACTTAAGTATAGCCACTGGAGAAAAGGTTTCATCAAAACCCATACCTGGTTATTGACGACAACCTTTTGCAACAAGTCTAGCTTTGAAAGTCTCAACTTTTCCATCTACACCAAGAATCTTCTCATGATCCACTTGCTCCCGATGTGTTTTACCCCTTCAGGTGAAACTACCAAAGTCCATACTTTGTTGGTGTATATGGATTCCATCTCAGACCGCATTGCATCCAGCCATTTCACAGAGTCCCCACTCGTGATGGCCTGCTCGAAGCTAGTTGAGCATCATCTTCCATGATGCAATCCTCGCTCCCACTATCATTGAGAAAACCGTAGTATCTCTCAGGAGGATGAGAAACCCTACTAGATCTGCGGAGAGGCCGAGATTCGTCGGGAACTATTGAATCCTCCGGTTCTACCAAATCATCAGCTGTTAGTTTGTCTAGCTGTAAATTATTCCGGTTCTATCTCATGACCACTAATTTCATCCATAAGAAATTCCTTTTCTAAAAAGGTGGCATGCTGAGAAACAAAACACATTTTGCTACTCAATGTGATAGAAGATATACCCTCGGGAATGTTCGGGATATCCAACAAACTTATATAGTACTGACCTTGTCTCGAGCTTGTCCGGATTTTACTTTTCAACATAGGCCGGACAACCCCATATCTTAACTCGTTTAAGAGTTGGTCTCTTCCCATTCCATATCTCATATGGAGTGGTGGGTACTGATTTGGATGGAACTTTATTCAATAGGTATGCAGCTTCTCAAGCGCATAACCCCAAAAGGAGACAGGAAACTCAGCGTTACTCATCATAGAGCGCACCATATCTAATAGGATGCGATTCCTCCGCTCCGACACACCGTAGTGCTGTGGTGTATACGGAGGAGTAAGCTGATAGAGAATCCCATTCTCTTTTAAATAGGCATGGAATTCCGCGCTCAAGTATTCTCCTCCCCGATCAGATCGTAGGATTTTAATATTTTTACCCGTTTGGTTCTCTACTTTGTATTTATATTCCTTGAATTTCTCAAAAGTTTCAAACTTGTGTTTCAACAGAAACACATGTCCGAATCTTGAGAGATCATCAGTGAATATAATGAATTACGAGGAACCATTCCTGGCATGTGTAGACATTGGACCGCATGCATCACTATGTATCAGTCTCAAGAGTTCGGTAACTCTTTATCCGTGTCCAGTAAACAGAGTTTTAGTCATTTTACCTTTGAGATATGACTGGCAAGTTTCATAAGATGTAAATTCAAACTGATTTAAATATCCATCTTAATGTAATATAGCTGGTCGTGTTGCATTGATACGACCTAGTCTACAATACCACAAGAAGGATTCGTTCATTTCTGAACTTTTCCTCTTGTGTGTGTTCTGTACGTTGAGAATTGTAGTTTGATTTAGAACATATATGACATTATATAACATGCCTGATCCAATCAACTTTTGATTCAGGAAAATGTTCACAACATTATCCTGCAATACAAGATTATATTCTTCTTTACATAATAAAGAAAATGATATAATATTGCATATCAGGTTCGGTATGTAAAAACATTCGTTCAGAATCAATGTATTACCAGTTGGTAATATAAGGTGATATTCACCAACTGCTTTTGCTGCAACATTTGCACAATTCCATACCTTTAGAGGATGATCACCTTTTCCCAGTTCTCTACTTTTCTTTAGCACATGTAACATATTACATATGTGGGATCCTGATCCGGTATCTAATACCCAGGACGTAGAGTGTACTGAGAAACAGTTCTTGGTAACAAACACACCCGAAGAAGATGCATCAACATGCTCATTCCTCGTTCGGGTCGCGAGGGGATCCTGGTATTTCCCTATTTCCTGCTCATAGTTATAACAATTATAAAATAGAGCGGAACCAACGTTCCCCAGCTCAGTATAACAAACGAATTCGGTCAATACATCCATATTATTATCTTGATTAAGGCGTGACATGGTCGCTACCTGGAGAGAGAGAGAGAAGAAAACACTCGCGTGCGCTCTTACAAGATTAGATTGGTTATTATTTTATCTAATCAGGATGGCTCCCACTGTTTTTATCAAATTTTTCTTCAAACCCTTAAAGGTAAGACTAGTCGGGATTAATTACACCCTACAAGTTTCCCAATCTTTCGGCCAGGCCAGTGTCGGTACTTTGAGAGAGGTTACTCGTGCTTTCGCACGGACCTAATTAAAATAAACCTCGTTTTCCCAGAGGCATAACCCCATTGACACCTTTCTAGTCACCTACTTGATCGGCTAATTATAAAGTGCAAAACTCTCTCAGGAGTAACTCTTACTCGTAGTGGGTATCGGGATCCAACTATCTCATAGAAGTTATGCAATCTCATTGCAAATTTTAACACTTGAAATTCCCGATAATGTTTTACCCCAGTGTCCTATGACCTTGAAGCAGGCCAACAAACCATAGTTCGCTAGTCAAGTTCAACCTTTACATTTCGTGATTGAATTAAACTCACCCGCACGATCCTTGACGCAGGCCAACAAAGTCGCACAACTAGCCTAATCCAATCGCATCATATGCAGCAGATAAGTACTAATTAGCTACCGCACACTACGCCTTGACGCAGACCAACAAACGTAGCACGGATACTAAATAGTATTTATCTGAAATGACGGAGGGCTACGACGGGTTTTTTTAAGAAAACCTTTTAAGTAATGAACTTGATATCGTTGTAGAATCGAGTGATTTGAAAAGGAGTGGTTTAAGCTCCGCTTTTTAAAATCGAATAGTTTTCAAAACAAACCGAGTGGGCTGTAGAATTTGCTAGCTTTTTGCTAAAGAGGTCATTCCCGGTGAGGGATCTCGGCTCTTTCCCTATCGAATGGGGTGCTAGATATTCATAAAAATACCGCTATGCAAAGCAAGAACTAGAGCTACCTTTTGAAAATTTGATTCTACAATATATTTAGGTTTTTTTCCTTTTCATTAATCTCATTAATGAAGTCCCATCATTTATGCTTCCTAAGCATCACAGATAAAGAAACGAAAATACTTATATAACGTACGCTTATGACATCCGCATTCGCCACGGGGTCTCGTCATGTACCGTTAGGTTAGATAACTAACGGCAGAGCGGAGGCAAGACTAGCGCGGATGCAAAACATAAGCAACGTTTATTATATATCATATATATAATATAAAACATTCGTCTCAGGCAGTTATATGATCTCATCACAGAACATTGCAGCAGAAGTCAACATATGAAATATTGGATATATTAGGAGGTCCGTGTTTTAATTAAGCCAGTAAAAAACACGGATTCCACGGTCATGATGAATAGCCAAACCCACATCTCTAGACCCCTACGAGAGCGGCAAGCAACCCTACCAATTCTAGATTTAGGAGACCCGGTCTCGACTCCTCAAGATGGTCTCCCACTGGACTCTAGAACCCGGTTACTTGTGCTCCCCGTCTTGGGTCTATCCTAATGCGGAAAAGTAAATAATATATATCAATGGTGACATCATCCTCAATCCGGAAGTGTCTCAATAAAAGAATATTACATACAAGTTTTTACATGAATGAAAATGAAAAACTCTCATCTCACGCAAAAAACCCCGGCTATTCAAACACGACGATCCAATATAACATATCACAACAACACATAACACCACATGTTATCAACATAAGTAAATATGCGTATCCCAATTGTCGTTAATGTATAGCAACGAAACCGGTGATACACCACATATTACACTTACGGTCGCAGAAAAGAAAGTGAAAACTATAACAATTGGAATCCGTAACCACCTTAGACATCATAAGCCCGAAATATCACTTACTTCGGACTTCATGTCTAACCAAATGAATTCCTTAGACATCATAAACCCGGAATATCTCATATTCCGAATTTCATGCCTAATCTTATAAACCCTGCATTTTAATCTCAATATTAAAAGCACTTTTCAATAACCAGTTTGGCAATTCAACAAGATTCCCGACATCCTGATTGAATGCTCGTCGGAAATTTTAGTAGACGGTCGCACCCCTCGATGCCATCGACGAAATGCACTTAGGCGGAACACCGCGGCCGCGATCACCAAGGAGGATGCTTTTAGCAACGGGGTTCTCCTACAGTCACTTGGTCGGGGCTTTGGGGCGTGACTATCTAGTAATGTTACCCGGCGAGTATCCGCTTACACTACGTGATTGCGACAAAGTTTTTATCCATATCAAAACCCCGTGGCAACCGATCAAATGAGACTAAATTGCTAGGTTTACAAGTTTTCACAAAACTAATTATTGTGGATTCCAAATGTTGTATCACATATCAATATCAAACCCGAAACAATGTTAAAATTACGAATACGAAACGCTCTGAGTTGCCACTACAGAAAGATAACATCACATGCAATCTTGGCAAAAATAAACAATACCTGAAACACCAAACCCCAGAGACTGGAACACCAAAGAAAAATAAAGCCCAAAAACCTACACAAAACCGGCCATGCCGTATTTTAGCTTCTTTTCGCCGGGAAAAATCCGGTGGAATAGGCTAATTTTTCTCTGGTGTTCTTATTACATCATATGTAACAATCTGCACTTGTTTAAATAATTTTCAGAGAACTTTTTAAAAACGACAGAAAATAGAGATTTGGTTTCGAGGTTTCGGAGTTGTTTCGGTTTCGTAATTCTACTAATATCGTCTAATTCTCTAGCTTGGCTCTGATACCACTGCTGAGTTCCTTAGCACCTTCACTATGTTTTCTAAGGCATCAAGTATGCAATTTTGAATAACCTAGAGTGCTAAGCAACCTGGAATGAGGATCTACCTAGAGAATTAGGGTTTATAAAAATATGTAGACAACTTTACACTAAGTGAAATGGGAATACAACCTTTATAGACCGGTCCTTCACTTCTAAAGCTCTGTGTAGCAGTCATTTTGCTCAAAGTAGTGATGCCCCGGACTCTCCTTTGGCTCCACTAGGTGAAACGAACGAGCTTGCTTAAGAATCTTCGAGGCCGAAAATGATCTATGTTGAAGAATCTCCAACTCAAGCTACTTCTTCACTAATTGAGAATTAGTGAAGCAAACAACTTATACTAAATGGCTAGTCTAGTGTAGATTGATGAAGTAGGAATTTTGCTCACTTTAGAATTATTTTTCTCTCACTTTTTCTTCACCTCAAGAAAATCTAGTAAGCTCAAGGATATGAAGAAGAACATGAAGTCAATAATCGAATGGCAACCATGGGTGAGAAAATATCATATATAACTCATGTAGAGACTTAACCATGGCTAAAGATAATGGTTGGGTTAATAAATATCTAAAGTAAAACAAAATTAGTGGACCAAGTCAATGGTTTCCACAAGCTTCTCCAAGCTTCATAAGCCATGACAAATTCCACTTAATTTTGTATATTCTCTAAATATATATTTATCCTAATTATCTTAAGTATGGTATGAGTCTCATATACCCATGTACAATGTATCATCAAGTATGACACAAAGAACAAATACATTAATATATATCACATATAAATTAAATGTATAAGTGAAAAAAGAAATTCTTAAGTGAGCCAATATTAGTTAATATATATTAATATATCAAATATATAATTATATATTAAATTATTAAATCAACACTTGATTTAATAATCCGGCTATATCACATATAACCGACTAATATCATTTATATGCATATCACATATACATATAACATATCATTGAATTAACACTTGATTAAACAATCCGGTTATATCACATGTAACCTGTATCGCGAGATTGGAATACGGTATCACATACAGGTATTAATCTTGGTCCCGCACATATCACATATGTGCCCAACTTCGTTTTGCTTGAGCCAGGAAACCTCTGTGTAGAACTCTAAAGACTCGTCAATACGCCGGCAGTAGATAATGATCATATTAGTTACCCACAAGCCGTCAGCGGTACTAACTGTACATAACGGCTACCGGGGTATTGAGCGATCAGAAGATCAATAAGCAAGCCTGCTCATACTCCCGTGAATCCAATAAGTAACACTACAGTATAGTTCGGTCTCTTCGTCTGATATGTCGCATATCGAGTCTAGGGGTGGTAAACGTTAGACCCCGGTAACTTAATAAGTCATGCCGATGTGAGGCTCATAACGGGTCGAGAAACTACTGATAACACTTACCAGTAAATCTCCGTATCAGCCCTGGTCAGGGACTTCCGGTTATAGCCAATCGAGCACAGCGCAACATCAACCCCCAATACCGGGAGAGATAAATCCCCTCCTATCGCTCATTGCCTCCATGTGACTCGGGACTGTACCCAAAAACCACCATTTTGCACGCTCTCTTAAACGTGGTAAGGTGGAAATCAAAGCACAGTGGGAATCACACAAGACTCTATGACAGTCTCAGGTCTACAGACTAACCTGTACCAGTGTCACCAGAGAACTGCTATCTGACGTTAGGTATAATACCATCTAGGAGTTCTCGGCAAGTCCTGTTCAGTGTACCCAGTCTCCACTGAGCACCCGTATACCATCTTTGATGTCAAACACCAATGGATATGGGATCATCCATCGCCTATCAAATGGGTCAAGAAGCGTATACGCTAGTCTACTCTAGAATATCGATGCCCCGTCTCGATACACCCTCGATTAGGAACAATTAAATGATGTACTTGTGAACTACCCTGGCCCCACTAGTATGATCTGCATCATAATCCTGATAGTCAAGTATACATCCTAAGGGCTTTACCAACATGTGAGAGCAAGGCAACATCACAATACTAGTCTATATGTTAAGATAAAGAGTAACCAGATAGCATACTATCATGTCGAGCAAGAAAGTCCTCCCTATATATGTCCAAGCATCCATTGTAATATATAATCATGTATAACAATGGCCTCTAGGGCATACATACAACTAACAAAAACGATGCAATCGAGTTACACGCACATGGTTTCGAACTTATGGTCAAATATGCTAAATACGTCAGAATACCCTCGACGTCGATGTCTAAATGTCGTACGACCAAGTCATGATATAGAAATCCAAAAACCAAATTAAAAACCCATAAAATATCGTCGAAAACCTACCAAATGCTCCCAAATTTGATTACAGAGAATCTGGGACAAAAAGAGATATCAAAAGGCTTATTTATCAAGTTTTTGAGCTACAGAAAAAAAAATCAGGCCCTAACTTGGTAATTGAGTCGAGAATCTCGGCCAAAACTTGTCCATGGAGGGAAATTTGGGGCTCGTGTTTCGGTGGTAGTTTCCTACTTCTCTAACTAGGTCAAAATGATACATCTTTTCTTTTACAATGACCCCGAATTGCTCCAGAATTCATTTGAACTCCAAAAACTAATGAAACCCCAAGTTTTTAAAACTTAACTTTGAAATCAACAATACTTGCATTTAAATACCATCAACTACTCAAAACAAGTAGCAGTTATAAAATAAACCCTACAACACTACCACTACAAGTCATACCATATCTAAACCTATCAAAATACCATTTTTATGCAAATACTACACTTTTCCAATGCTAAAACTTTAAATACTAGAAGAACTTTTAGAAAAGAAGGATTTTTACCACTATAAGAAGATGAAGGAGGAGATCAAAGCTTGTTGGAGTCTTCTTGAACTTGAGGTCTTGAGTTTGGCTTCACCTGAGGGATGAAGATGTGAAAGGTATATGTTTGGGGTTGAGTTTGCAGTGAGGAGAGTGAGATGGTTTTTGAATTTGTGTTTGGATTGTGAGAGGTTGAGAGATGTATGAGAGAGTAAAAGAGCTTGGGGATGAGAGAAAAAAGAATGAAAAATGAGAAGGTGTAGGAGAATATGACTAAGGATTCTCTCTCTCTCTCTTTCTTGTTCCCTCTCTCATCAATATTTTAAAAAAACTACCATGCCCTCTTGTCCCCTCTCTATCTCATTATTTAAAATTTTCTAAGTAAAACAATAAAAATAAACTCTTAATATTATAGGAACTTGTCATGCCATCCTAAGCATGGTTAAAAAAGTAAAACTTGGTTTAATATAGTAACCAGTATAGATCAATACTTTAAACCAATTTAATAAGACCCATTTAAATAAATGTCCTCATAATTAATAATACACTTTTATTTTCCAATTAAATTCCAAAAAATGAAGGTATATAATTATACCAATCTATTAAAACTCAAATCCACACTAGTTATCATAGCCGTAAAACTCACAATATCCATATTTAAATTACAAATAATATTTATAATTTTCAAAACGTTATATCATATCAACATATAATCTTTGGATTTATAACCCAACGGTGCTTAAGCATCCGGACTTGATCTTAAGATCAATTAGAGAAATCTCAAAAAGAGATTGTCTCTACTTGCCCAACAATATTTGTACCCTATATAAAGGATCCTAGAGATAAAAAATTGCATACACGCAATCAGAGAAAAAAAAGAATCCCCATAAGCTTCTGCGAGAGATAACACCCCCCATAAACTTCATCAGGAACTTAAGTTCTCTGTAATTAAAGCTATCTTCTTCCCCCTCCTCATCATCAACCAAATTGAGAAAAGAAGAATGATCTCTATGATAGAATAGGTTTAAACTTCATCTATGAGAAGGTTAACCTTCAGATTCAGAACTTAAGTTCTTTTCGATGATCTTAAGATCTTTAGATAATTTCGTCTCGAAAAAAATTAAGTTTTCATTAAAGTGATTTCTTTAATCTTAAGATTCAGGGTTTGAGAGAAGAACCGAATCCTTTCATAAAAATATAATGATGATGGATAAGGAAATTTAAATTTTTAAAGAATGGATAATATGATCTATATATAAAAAGAGGGACTCCAGATCACAAAAGTTGTGATCTTGATGTCGTTAATGGCCAAAATAGTCATTAACAGAAGTTTAAGATTTATGAAACTTAAGTTTCAAAAGAACAGAGATCGGTCTCTATAAGAAACCCTAAGCGGACATGCGCCAATGGACATGAGCCACATAGACATGCGCCAATGAAGGCCATGCGCCACTGAAAGCCATGCGCCAATGAAGATATATTCAAATAAAGATATGTGCCAATATGGACATATGCTCCTAAGGCATATGCGCCAATGGAGACCTGCTATATGGTATGCGCCACAACCCATGGGCGTTAATATTTAATGCGCAAGAGACCAAAAAAGCCACACCCTTGCGCCAATATCCATTGTATACGTAGCATGCGCTATAACCTTGATGCACCAATGATTTAATATGTCATAGACCCATGTACCGTTGTGTGACATGTGGCATGCGCCAGAACTTCTGAGCGCCAGTATATATATTCCAAAGCCAATTCTTAGTCCAAATTGACTAAATGCCATAAAGTTTAAGCTTCCATGATATTCCTTGAGCTCATATGCTCATATATTTTAAGTTGACCTTAATCTAAAACAATATTAACGGCCCTTAAATATATTTCCTGAGTTGATGTTAGCCTCATATACGACTAATGGTCCTTAGACATATACTTTTAACTGATGTAACATATTACCTAGGTTCAATCCAAATCTGAGATTTACGGATTTTGACTAATCCGCGTCTTACGAGTTGCGACATATATTAGTCTCCGTATACAATCCAAGGGCAACCCCAAAATAAACAAAATATAACACGACACATGATGATTCATAGAGTAGAGAAAGTTGTTATCACTTGGCGATAATATAATTAACTGTAGGGGCTTGCGCCTACAAGAAAAAGTGTCTCCACAATCAAAAACCCCTCACATATAAGGGGGGATCTGATAAGGATGCTATAACGGTCACATCCATCCAAACCTTCGATAAACGGTGTCATAAATCAACTTGGTATCTTCGAAAAGGTGGACGAATATGTTCCATATAGCATATGCCCCTGTATTCAAGCCTGGACGTGCTCCCCATACCTCGGTCCGGTTTCCGGCGGTAAACAAAGATTAGTGGGAGTAAGTTCATAATATTGGTTTTATATGTTGATGATATTCTACTTGCTTGTAATGATTTGGGCTTATTAATAGAAACCAAGAAATTTCTTTCCTCTAATTTCGAAATGAAGGACATGAGTGATGCCACTTATGTTCTTGGCATTGAGATTCACCTTGAAAGATCCAAGGAACTACTTGGATTGTCTCAAAAAGCCTACATTTCGAAGGTTCTCGAGAGATTTGGAATGGAAAGTTGCTCTCCTGAAGTAGCACATATTGTTAAAGGGGGCAAATTAAGTTTGTCACAATGTCCCCAAAACGAATTAGAGAGGAACAGATGGTCGGCATACCATATGTCTCAGCGGTTGAAAGCTTGCAGTACGCTCAAACGTGTACTCGTCCGGATATTGCTTACGTAGTAGGGATGCTTGGTAGATACCAAAGCAATCATGGTATGGCATATTAGAGAGATGCCAAGAAAGTAACGCGATATCTATAAGGCATAAAGGACTACATGCTCACATATCGTAGATCAGACCATTTAGAAGTCATTGGTTAGTTAGAATCAGATCTTGCAGGGTGCCAAGATAGTAGAGAATCTACAACAGGTTATGCATTCCTACTAACAGGTGGTGTCGTCTCATGGAACAGCATAAAGCAAATCACAATAGCTGCTCACACCATGGAAGCTGAGTTCATAGTTCTTTATGAGACTTCTTCAAAGGCTATTTGGATAAAGAACTTTATTACGGGTCTCAAGGTGGTTGACTCAATTGAAAGGCCACTTCATATCTATTGTGATAATAAAGCCGCAGTAAATTTCTCTAACAACAATAAAAGTTCCAGTTTATGCAGACATTTGGAGATGAAGTATTTTGTTGTAAAAGAAAGAACAGAGAATGATGTGGTATCCATTGATCATGTTAGTACACAAGATATGTTAGAAAATCCATTCACAAAAGGGCTAGCACCGGGGTTATACTCCAAACATGTGAAGGATATGGGTTTGCTTAATAATTCTGATGTGTAACTTTTTATTATGAGACACCGTGTTCTAGTGATCTCATGTTTTATGTATTTGAACATTCTCAGTTTTTCATATTTTGAATATGAATAAAGTTTGGACCATTTAATAGATTATAGGTAAATCTATTTAAAGTTATGATCTCCATATAAAGAGCTAATTATAAAATAGATATTAGTATTGTAGTACATTGAAGGTGGCATTTGTTTAAAAAATGTTCATCGTCTTAACTCATGCTAATGTTATTTTATAATTAAATATAAAGTTATTCACATAAAATTATTGGTTTTGTTTACCATAAGGCGGTACCAAATAAAGAATTTTTCATCACTATTGTTGTATACAAAAAGTTTAAAGGTGCATGTTGTGCCAAGTTAGAGGAAGTTGGCTTTATTAAGTTATTATATCCAACCCATTAAGGTGGTCAATATAACACAGCCATTTATTTTTTAGTTATGATATCTTGTTAGTTGACAATATTTCAATCGTCATATGGATAGATATCTAAACTGAAGGTGAGTAAATATCTTATGGTTCTAACCAATAGATTATGTGATGTTAGATATATATAGCAATAATAGGAGAGGATCCCATACACAGAAAAAATATACAGTAAAAATTATCCTCTCCTCAAGATCCTTTGATGGGAGGGATCTTGTAAAGAAATAAAGAATTGGTCATCTTCTCCGATCGACTAAAGATTGTTTCATTAGCCATCGACGTAAAAAGAGGAGAAATCAAGACTGCAACTTGGGAGAAGTTGCAACATCCACTCGGCTGCCTCTAAGGAGGGTGTAGGGTGTTTTTCGTCACCCCATTGAGATGGGAATACACGCGCTTGTCAGGTGTATTACAGATTCCCCCTGCCTAGGGCAGACTGGGGTTTATTGATTGTGGGGATCCGAATCTCCGGCAGCCGCGCACTAAGCTGCCGTTAATTACCCCTCACCTTTGGAGCGAGGAACCTCCGATTGACGGGTTAAACTGGTCATGCGAACTCAATGTGCAGTGTACGTGTGTTTTGTTTTTGAGGGGGCTTGGATATATTGGGAGCCACGCAGAGTTTTTACGGGGGTCCCGCTACCCGGACAGCGGGCTGGGGGTCAAGGGGGCTAGCAGCCCCTTTGCGGGGTGCGGGGCAGCGCCCCGGCCCAAATTTTTTTGAGAGGGACAGTGTTGTGGAGGGTGTGTGTATCTATATCTATACACACACACACACATGTATACATATATATAAAAAAAGGGAAAAAGCACCCAAAGGAGGCGTGGGGCCAGCGCCTTGAGCGCTGTGCGCTTAGATGCTGTGCGCTTAGGTGCTAGCGCACCACGTATCCGACACGTGGGCGCTGGGCGGTTGAGCGCTCGGAGCTCGAGCGCAAGCGCACCATGTGTCGGCACGTGGGCGCTGGGCGCTTGAGCGCTGGGCGCTTGAGCGCTGGGCGCTTGAGCGCGAGTGCGCCACGTGTCGGCACGTGGGCGCTGGGCGCTTGAGCGCTAGGCGCTCGAGCGCTAGCGCACCACGTGTCGGCACGTGGGCGCTGGGCGCTTGAGTACAAGGTGCTCGGACGCTTGGGCGCCGGCGAGAAAAAGGGGCTTTTAGCCCCAGAAACTCCCGAAAGAGAAATTAGAGTGGAGTTAAACTCCTAAGATGTTTTGAAGCTGATGAAGGGCTTCTCCCCTTGAGCCCTAGTTCTTCCCCAAAGTGGGGTTTCTGGAGACGGGTCTCCTTCTTTTTCTTTTGTTGGCCGGATCTTGAAGATCAAGAAGTGTGAGATTTTAAAAATCTCTTCTTCTTGAGATCTGATGAAAGATCTGAGTTCCCCTTTGTGGGTTTTGTTGTGAAAAACTATTTAGTTTTATAAAAGGAAGAGTAAAACTCTTGATTTGATTCAAAAGAAAGAAGAAGGTTTTAGAACCTTGAGGAAGAAGAAGATCACATATCTGGATTTTTTGGAGAGAGAAAAAGTTGTTGAGATATTTCATTATCTTTGCCTTTATAGGCTATACACTTTACATATAGCCCCTTGGGCTCTACAAAAATGGCATTTTGCCCATCCCATGGCTCATGTACCATTTCTTTTTGCACGTAAGCCATGGGCTTTACAAAAATTTGGCTTTATGTCCATTTTTCTTACATTTATTCATAAAATAAAATACAATAAATACAACAAATTTTTAGCATGGGGGAGGCCGGCCGCTTCATGTTCGGGCTCGCTCTGGGCATTGGCCCACTTGACCTGGGCTTGGGCTCACTTGGCTTGGGGTTGACCTTGACTTTGACTTGGTTAACCGGGGTGCAATTTTCGACCCTAACAGAGGGCTTCGATCCTTAGCGCGAGAGGGGCTGTAAGAATTCTACTAAGGATAATCGAACAGTGAAGCTGCGCGGTTGCCTCTGGGTGAGGGCTTTGATCTCTGGCATCGTGGGTAGGCAACTACCAGCCTGGGATGATCGAGCGGGGTAGCCGCTCAGATGCCTCTTGCGAGGGCTTTGATCCCTGGCGTCATGGGTAGGGAGCTACCGGCCGGAGATGACCGAGCAAGGGTCGGGCTCGATTGCCTCTTGCGAGGGCTTTGATCCTTCAGGACGGGGACCGAGCAGGGTTACTGCCCAGTGCCTCTTGGTGGGGACTTTGATCCCTGTCGGTTGTGGTAGGAAGCTACCAGCCGGGGATAGCCGAGCAAGGGTCGGGCTCGACTGCCTCAAAGGAGGACTTTGCTCCTTCGTGCAAGAGGGGATGTAAGAAGCCTACCAAGGACCCTTGGCCGAGCAGGGTTACTACCCGGTGCCTCTTGGCGAGGGCTTTTGTCCTGAAGGATAGCCGAGCGAGGGTCGGGCTCGACTGCCTCTGGGAGGACTTTTTGATCCCTGTCGGTTGTGGTAGGAGGCTACCAGCCGGGGATAGCCGAGCAAGGGTCGGGCTCGACTGCCTCTGGGAGGACTTTTTGATCCCTGTCGGTTGTAGTAGGAAGCTACCAGCCGGGGATAGCTGTTGACTTTCATTCTTCAATTCGGTGTTCTAGCAAGAAATTCTATTATCTTCAACTTAGAAATCATCAACCCATATTTTTCACGCTTCCTTTTCATTTAACTTAAGATCGTATATGTTCTGTAAATTTATTTAGCTTTTAGTAGCTTTTGAATTTTCCTTCTAAGGTTCCATCTCTACTTAGGAATTTTTATCATCTCTACTGAAAATATAAGCCCTATCTTTCATTCCTGTCTCTCATCCAAACCCCAATCATATACCCCTACGTGTGTGTATGTATCACCCATACACTTGGAAATTCAATTCAAGCTATCATACTCTTGTCCATCATCCAAAGTACTTTTAGTTGGTGAATTTTAGATGAAATTGCTCACACATTCTTCATGCGACCGTTAATACTTCTTGAGGTACTAACGACCGATTACAAAATATGTTTGCGCATTTAGGCGTAATTCCTCGTCTTGTAATACCTAAGGTTTTAGCAGTGACTCCCAAACCAGTTGGTCTAAGGCACTAGGTGATAAAGCACCCTCGCTATATATATTTTTTATTTTACGCAGGCTTAAGTAATTACAAAACCAGTGTTCATTTTTTTTATATCTCTTATTTCACACTTATACTTTAATTTTTTTTCATATACTAAGGATTTTAGACAAGAGCATTTCAAGGTATCCTCTACTATCCTAAGTTTCAAGGTGCGTGTATGTGCTAGTTGTAGGGTCTATATTTTCAGAATTTAGACTTAAGGTTACGAATTATTTTTCAGATTTACACTTCAATAAAAATTTCAATACTCTTCCCTTATTTTGACTTGGCCTAAGAACTGAACTCAAAATTTGCCTATTTCTAAATAAACCATAAGGACATATATTATCTATCGTTAAATTTTAAGAAAGGTTATTTTTAGGTTTTTTAATTTACTAAGTTTAGGATCTAGTTTTTTCCTAACTAGTCAACCGTCATGTTAAACTTAAGTCAAATATGGCCAAAATTAAACTTTTCAATTTTTATAATTTTTTTAAAATTTTTAAATTTTTATGGGTTTTAAAATAAGTGCAAAAATATACATATGAATGTGAAGGAAGAAAGCTTACCGAGCACACCCCCAAACTTAAACTTGACAGTGCCCTCACTGTCAGGCTACACCAAGAGGGTCAAAATTGTCGGCACTCCCATGTTTTTTTTTGTTTTTTTTTGTTTTTTTTATTATTATTAACGGAAAAAGAAAACAAAATATATATACAAAAAGGTCCCCACCAAACTTAAGTGAAACAGTATTTCCACTGTTGAAGTATTAAAGTTCAGAGTTAGGGAGGAGAAAAACACAGTATCAAGCTATACAAGGCCTTACACATGCCAAAAGTTAGCACCAACCATTCAAAAATTTTATCGTTATAATGTTGTGGTTGGTGAAAGAATGAAGTGTAGAGAAAAGAAATAAGAAACACACTAGAAAATATGGAGATAGAAGCGTTATACGGTCTCGGTGGAGGAGAAGAATGGCGGAAGGGAAAAAGAAATGGTGGTGGTTCGACTTCTTTAGGTGGAGGTTGATTAATCACAAAATTCGTGTCATTTAGGAATGCGAGTTCGTCAGCAAAAAGTTCTTCAAAACTCTCATCGATGTAATTGAACATTTTGCTGTCAGTAAGTTTTGTGCCAGAATTTATCATACTTGATTTGTCAAAAAATATGGAGGTAGGAGACTCGAAAAACTCATCTACCTCATTTTCAAAAGTATCCAAACCAAGTTGGCTTTCTGAAATGATCAAACTTGAATTATCGGATTGTGACTCATTAATACTCGATGTCATTAAAGGAAGATTAGAAAAAAAAACCAGAGAAAGTGGGAGAAAGCAGTGGAATACGAACTTGAGGGTGGAAATGGAGTGTATAAATTAGCACAATTTGTAATGACCGATGTGTAAAAAGCGATTGTACGAATCTATCAACCCACTGAGAAATGAGGTCAAATCTCTCAAGATTCGTGAGAAAACATGGGTACGTCGAACTTGGTAAACCAGACATTGAAAATAAAAGTGTAACGGTTTCTTACAAGGTCGGAACGAGAATAGAGGGAAATGATTGAGGAAGGGTATCGGTTAAAGATTCAGGAGGGTGTACACAGTCAGTGGAAGGGACAGGATGAATTGGAAAATCCGACTCATCAAGCAAAACTGGTTCATCCTCAATACTATCCTCAAAATTCCCCTCAAAAGTTATCGCATCCATGCATTTATCATCAAAATCTAGACGCGTATGAGGTTCGGGAAAAACAATTAAGGACTCGGGATGATGATTTGGAGAGAGAAACTTATCCAAATATGTATGTTCATCATCCAAAATATTCCCACCGTCAATATCCTCGATCAAGTGAAAATTAAATTTCTCAGACACCTCATCAAAAGCATGGATATCAATTAATTCAGGTTCTAGAGTGGAGGTGTAGAGTTCAAAAGGATTGGGTGTGGGTTCACTCGAAAGGGACCCTTCACAATCAGGTATGTCACGCTCCGCTTCCCAAAATACGGAATACGAGGGGTTGACAAGGCCAGCCATGCTCCTACGGTCAAGAAAACATCCTGCCGTAGTCACACTTCGGCCTCTAGCTTTACGTGGTAATCAGTAATCAATGCACAGGTAATGAGAAATGCAGTCACTGAATCAAAAGAACTAACCAAATGGAGGTCAAGGAAGTATAGCTCTGGGTCGCTGATCAAGATGTCCGCGATGTCCTCGAGGTACGTCAGGTCCTGGTCCAAGCTAGATCCACTTCTCACTCTGAGCATGCATACTCAGGTCGTCAGAGCGACACGATAGCAATACACACACACACACACACACACACACACACACACACAAATGTGAACATGTGCAATAATGATGAATATGAAACCGTAAGCATGGAATAATGACGTAAGCATGAAGTAGCCAATACATGTAGCTAATAGAGCAGGTAAACAGTAAAGCAGCAAACAATATGGCAGGTATGTTGAATCAGTTTGCAAAGCATGTCAATGTCACTAACCCTATCAGTCTCTAAGTCTCACTGTACAGGTCGCTAAACCTATCGTCAGTCCAAGTGTGAGAGTCAACCACTCGTGAGTATCCCCTACCTAAGGGTAGGACCCAAGGACAAGGGAACACGGGCCCGAGTCGCTCGCTAATAATCAGTAATATCCCCATATATCTCCAGAATCGCTGTATGTGCCGGCAATGGGACTCCTGAGATTCTGTTGAACTCACACTCAAACTACCCCACACCCCGTGGTTTACATCAAACACCAACCATAAACTCAAATACCAATCGGTCCATGACAAGTCTACGCGAGAACTGGGGACAGGATCTCCATCAAGCATGTCTCGACTGATACCCAAGATAAATGGACAGTGTTTGGTGCCTTATCTATGAAACCCATATAAGTGCTTCCATAATCGTCTCATACTAATTATAGTTACACTTATACATGTCCCATAGACGTCGACAATGCAATATATCAATAGGGTTCGCTGATTGTGTACAAGTACGTGTCACTTCCACTTATTCATTCACGCTTAAACACTAACGTACTTGACACAATCAAAACACTAATATCTAACACTGGGTAATGCACATGATCACTAGGTTACCAATGCAATGACATCTATATGATGTGATGAGAATACAATAATTAAGGCATGATTAAGATATCATCACTCAGTGTCCTACCACTTGTATAATTTATCATAGATCATACATGCAGAATTAAGCAAAACAATGTAAAGGGGGTATGCGGTATGTTTAATTATATATCCATAAAAATTGGTTTCACGTTAATCGGGTTTCAGGATCGCTAGATATGGCCATTTCAATTTAAGTGTTCGCTGCTGGAAATCCGGTTTCAGAATAGAAAGTCCGTTTCGTAACACATTTTAATCCCAGTTGGGATCGTAATTAGGCGACACTATAGTTGAACAATATTTAGGGTTATCAGTTAGGTTTCTACCGAAATTGGCGGATCAGTAATATCCTATATCCACAGGAAGTTATGATCATGTTATGTTCAATGTGTCAAATCTGTCGCTGCAGAATTCAGCAGAACATATTGACATTATAAAATGTGTTAAAAATATCATACAGTTGAGGAATCCAGTGAGACCAGTGGGATAAGGAATCTAACTCAATTTTCTTCGTAACGATATAGGGTTCTGCACAATTCCGCATTTGAGAAAGAAAAAAACAGTGAGTTAAAAGCAGGGGTTATCCGGAGTCACCGCTCTGGACTGCAGTCCAGAATCGTGATTCACCACAGTTTTCTCTATCGTAACTAGTTCAACTTTAAATATCAATTATAGGGTTCTGTATCTTATTCCGTTGGCTTCCATACGAGCCATGGAAAGCCAAAATCCGACTTGTAAAAGATATAATATGAATTTAACGATCTAGCATATTCAGGAAATTCAAGTTTCGCACCGACTATCGGGAGCAGCATTACATAGATGAAACGACCATAGTTTCCAATTAAATTTCTACAGCATATAGGTAAACAATAGGCGGGTTTAATAATCACAAGTTCCGCCATTTAAAAACAAGTTTTCATTTAAGGTTATGCATCAAAGTCTAGATTTAAGCATTCGGTTCATAGTCGAACATCCGTTTCATTTAACTAGACAAGCACTATTGGATTCCACTATTTTTATACGATGTTATCACTAGATTTTAGACTACGGCGTGACCTAAATCAACATTACTAGAATTAATACGGTTTACCATTTAGAATACTGCGGTAATTTTTTGTGTGAACATAAACATATATATAGATCTATTCATTACTGTAGCATGTAAGCAAGTGGCGAGCACTTGCCTCGGTCGCTTGATATGGAAGCGACGCCGCTGCAGGGTTTGTCTCGACACACGAGACGGCGCGATGCTGGATACGGGCGCGCGGCGCGAGCACGGTGCGCGGTGACCCGGTACTGGACGCGGTGGCGACGCGGGCGTGATACGGCAGTGGGCGTGGTCCTGGCTCGGTGCGTGGCACGACGCGACACGGAACTGGGCCTGGTGATGACGTGGGCACGACACGGTGCTCGACCTGGTGATGACGCGAGCGCGACACGGTGCTGGGCCTGGATCGGGTACAGTAACGGGCGCGATGTGGCACGGTGCCGGGTACGGAGTGGGTGCTGTCGTGACACACAGGTGGGCACGGCACGATGCGGGAGTGGGCACGGGGACTGGCACGACGTGGCACGGGGACTGGGCACGGGACGCGACACGTGAGTGGTTCTGCGGTGGCACGGAGGCAGGCACGGTGCGGCACGGGACCTGGTCCGAAGGTGGGCGCGACATGACACAGGCGCGGCGTGGCAACCCGATATGGCTCGGGCTCGAGTTCTTCGGCGGGGACGGCTTGGCTGCTGGGGCGAGGAGGCTGCGGTCGGCGGTGAGGGGGACGACGACGAGGTCGGAGATGGTCGAGGCAGTGCTTGGTAAAGGTGGTGGTCTGGTGCAGCGTGGGGCGGCTAGCTGGGGTTCATGCAGGGAAAGGGAGAGCTCAGGAAGAAGGGTGGTGCTGAGTTGGAGGGGGAGGCGAGGAGGTGAAGAGGAGGTCGGTGGTGATGGATTTTCCCGGCGAGAGTGAGGTTGCCGGCGATGGGATGGGTTTCTTGATGTCGGGGAAAGTTGGTTAGGTCGTCGGAAGGGGAAAGAGGTCTCGGGGTGAGGAAGAGAAGAGGGTGTGGTCGAGAAGGAGACGGTGATGGTGAGGGGGCGGCGACGGGACGGCGACGACGAAGGCGTGGGCTAAGCTGTGGGTTGGTGCTCGCAGGGGGAACGTGAGGAATGAGGGAGGGTGAGAGAGAGTTGCAAGAAAGAGGGGAGCGAGATGGAGACGGGGTCAAGGGAGGATTCGCGAGCGAGCGCGTGTGGGCTCGTGGGGACGTGGGGCGCGAGGGAGGCGGGCGCGACGTGGAAAGAAGGAAAGAAAGAAGCGGGAAAGAAGACGTGGGGAGAAGGAGGGTGAAGTGGGTCGGGTTGGGGAGTCGGGTCGGGTGCTGAAAATAAAAGGGTGTTAGAAGTAGGTTTTGGGTTCAATGGGCCGGGGCTGAAAATAAAAGAAATTGGAAAGGAAGGGGGAGATGGGTCGGGCTCGGGATTTAAAAGGAGAAAGGAAGATGGGAAAAATAGGTAATAGGGTTTGGGGGTTATAAAAGGGGATAAAATGAAGGGATTAGGATTTTAAAATACTTAAAATAATTATAAATACAAACAGGTAAATTTGTAAGTGACCATTTTATAAAAATACGGATATTGGCGTATTAAAGAACTGGGTATTACAAGGTAAATCAAACACTACAAAGTCGCACAACTCATTAGACGTTTTATTTTCAACTGGTGAATTATTTGGAACACTTGATAGACATTCAAAACCGGAGTTATGGGATTCAATTGGGGATGGGTAGGTTTGATTTGGAAGTGTGTACAGCTCACTCTCACCACTCAAATTCTTAATCTGTCCAACCGCCTCACCATATATTGGAAAATTTAGAGCTAGTTGGAAACCAGCTACGGGGTCACTAGGTTGTATAAGGGCGGCCATGGACGCATTCAAATCCTTAATCTGTTGTCTTGACTCTACCATAAAATCTTTCAACGACGGTTCCAGACTAGACATGGGTTGTGAAGGGGTTTCAGTAAAAGATTCAAAATTGTTTGGATACTGGAAACTCCCAAATGGTTGTGTAGAAGGAATGTCTAGGGAAGGTGCGAAAGTCGGGTAGAACTGGTAGGAATTGAATGGTTGGACAGGAGTAGGATCAACATTTGGATAGGATCAACATTTGGATAAAAAGGTGAATGGACTTGTTGATCCCAAGAGCTGGAAGTGTTGAAAGGAGTGAAAGATCGGTTACGAGATTGTTCAATATGTTCAGCAATAGACATGGGTTTCGGCGTTACAACAGGACTCGAAAAAGGAGTATCAACGTAAGAAGGTGGTGAAGGTTGAAATGGTTGATACAAAGTGGATTGCGGAGTCTAACTATTTCTCCTAGACACGTCTATTCGATCTTTCAAAGAAGTTTTGGGCATGGAGGGGTCGTCCGAAATTCGACCAAAACAATGAGCGTAGGAAGTAATGTCTGGTTGAGAGTACCAAAGTTCGGCAAGAGTTTTGCGAGGTGGGGTACCCATAATGTGAGAAAGGAGAAGAAAAAGAATGTGATGATTTTTTTTTTAATTTTTAAAATTTTTTATTTAAAAAATTGTTTGTTTTTGGAGTTTTGAAATATTTGAAAGTGTTTTTTTTTTTAGAAAAAGTTTTGCAAAAATTTGTACGGAACTACGGCACAATTTCAAACAATCACAATTTATACATGCACAATGAAGCCTAGAGCTAGGATCTCCTAAGTCAACTAGACTGCTCCTAACTGGTCCAAAGGGCAAGTTGTGAGATATCCCTCAAATCGCCTCTTCACCGCCAATTGTGGCCAGGTAAGCACAAGTAAAGAAAGGAGGGATCCGCTCACGAATCACCGTGAGATGGGCCTTTTAAAATTACCTTTCCCACTTGTCTAGCCTAAGCACCACAAAGTCAGGTTTAGATAAACGACCGATTGCCCACAACCTTCCTCTATCCTAATGAGCGCGACAGTCTTTATTTGGCTGAGTCTAAATATTTTTTTAATTAACTCGAGGGTTGATGCATATGCTTTTTGTGATTTCTGGGCTCTTAGGAAGGGTAATGAAATCCCCACCCAATCTGGATTGGTGTTATAGCCCCTTAAAAGTCCGTTTTAAATATATAAAGCAATTAACACACAAAATCTAAAACGCTTGCAAAAATTTTTATATTTGGCAGCACAAAAAATCCTGCACAAAAACAATTTATTGGATAGGAGGAGGAATTTTGCGCAAAGAACCCTGCAGGAAAATATTTCAGTGGAGTTCAGGGGAGAGAAGAAGAAAAGAGATACTTACAGAAATTTTGATTTGCTGGCGTCACTCTTTGACCGCGGTTCCGCGGTCAAACTATCAATTCTGCCGCGGTTCCGCGGAGGTTTAGGTGGTTTAGATCTCCAAAAATTTTCTGTTTGTTGTTATAATTCTCCTTTGTATGTTCAGATCTTTTGTTTATTGATTTGTTCACTGGCTTGCTCCAGATCTGAAACAGAGTTTGCTCCAAGCCTGCACACTTACAAAAAAACCTTTCAAAAAGAACAAGATGATTTTTATTTTTATTTTCTTTTGTTTTAAAATTTTTCAATTTTTATAATTTCTTTTTTAAATTTTTTATTAACCCGAAATTACACAAAGAAAGAGACTACCATCTCCCCGGCAACGGCGCCATTTTGATTGGTAGATATTTTGCGTACGTGCATTTTAAAATCAAAGTTAAGAATACCGCAATCAATAACGGTGTCGCTTGATAACTAGCCGGTTGAGTACGGGTCGGTCCACAGGGAGATGGATTCCTTTTCTTTATATTCTAACGAGTTAATCCAATCAAGTCTGTAACACCCTAGTTCATTTATACCAATTCTTGTTTAAGTATTTACTTATTTATGGTAGTTTCTTGGTTTACTGTGTTTTGGGTGCGAATAGTATTTTGACATTTGTATTTGCATTTTACCCGACCCGCTTGCTTGAAACCAATCTTGATTTATGTTTATGATTTATCCTGACCTGTTACATGGATTCGTGCATTTTCATTTTTTACTGCATACTGGTATTTTATCTGGCATCTGCATTTTTTTAATATAACATTTAAAGTCAAGTAAATTTTTTTAAAAAATATCTAGCATGGCCTGCATGATACCCCTGACCCTATCGTAGCATCCGCACATTTTGTTCTTGTCCCGTTCAGTGAAACGGACTTGTTTGGATGGCTACGCGCACATACGTGCATCCGTTCTTGGGGGTATGCATTTTCGTTACCCGGATATCCAACTTTAACTTTGGTCGACATGTATATTTTTCGTATTTTAAAACTGAATTTTAGACCCGACTCCGGTATGTTTTGGACTATATTTGTATTTACCAGAATATCAAATTTTATTTATATAATATTAATTTTATAAACTGATGCAAATTAAAATTTAGTTAACTAATAAAAGATTTTTTTAAATTTAAATCTAAACTAATTTCCTAACAAACTAACAACCCCTTTCTCTCTCTCTCTCCTCTGCATATATATATTTATATATATTTTATTTGTTTAATTTTTTTCTTTCCTTATTTAATACACAGCCTCTTCTTCTTACTTCTTTCTTCTTTCTTTATCTTGATCTTGTTTCTTGATTCCGGTGTTCACCGCCGGAGCCGTGCTCGTCGCTGACGATCCGAGTGATCCAGTGAACGTACCTTGCCTGTGTGATCACCCTCTTGCCTTGTTTGGACCCGTCCCGCGTGCCGCGTGTGCGTTGTGACGATTTACCGACGTCGGACGTGCCGTGTGTACCCGTCGCGTGATTCGATCGATGCAAGCTTACAACTTGCTACATGCTATGCTTTATGTAATTTATTTATATGTTTCCGTATTATCATCATCATTATCATCATACAGCTATGTCTATATAATTTATACACCGTAGTTATTTAATGTTAATCGGTTTTATAATATAAAATGTATGAAAGTTTACAACTTGCGACATGCTATAATTATATCTATAAAATTTATATCGTCGTAATATTTCTTATTATTATCTTTAATTAGTTTATAATCTGTATTTTATAATATTATACAAAATATAGTTTGAAAATATTATAATTTACATATGAAATGTCGTTGCAAAGTGGTACGACATATCTGAAATTTACTATACACCTTACCTTATAAAATTCATTATAAATTATAGAAAAATCATTAGTATACGTTCTTTAGTTCGTTACGAAGCTAACTTAGAATACTATAATTCTATGAAATATTTACCTGCAAAATAAATTGTTTAAATAACGTAAAATGCAAATGAAAATATCTCTAAACTGCTGTCCAGGGAAATTCTAGCAGCAAACTTTCAATTTCGAATGCTCATAAATTTTTGTAGGAACAACATAAGATACTTCAACTTATAAAAATGAAAACCTTATTGAATTATCTTTGTTTTGGTATAATACACGTCCCTATTTTACTAATCAGGGTAACGCTGAATTTCTGAACGGAACTTTCTTGTGCTTGATTAATCAATACCACTTTTATAGTTATTAATCGGTTTGAATATGTTATCCATGTTAATATTATTATATCACTATTTACATATCTAGTCGCATGCTAATTCATCTTGCTACACGCTAGGTATATTATTATGCATCCATACGAGTAAAATGTTACACGTTTATCACATTGTACATCCATACTAAAAGTTTACTGTTTTGGGATACCCGTTTGCATCCATATCATTTAAAATATATATAACTGCATTTATAGATCATATTAATTCATATTATTATTGTAGTAACACCCCATACTTAATAATGTGCATCCCATTTAGTCTTGGAACTGTAAATATAATCCTAATAATTAATTATGCATCCATATTTTATTGTGCATCCATACCATTAATTTTATACCAATTTGCATACCGTAGCACATTATTACATATTGTTGTTATATCGACACCCCATGCTTGATATTGTACACCCTACATAGTCATGATGTAACCCTAATCGATAATTTTGCATCCATACCATTTATTTTTATACCAATTCGCATACCATGTTACAATATTTCATTTTATTGTCATATTAATACTCCATACTTGATTGTGTGCAACTATATTTACTACAGTTTGATTATGAGTACTCACTTGATACCTGTGCACTACTTGACATGACCTGATACACTATTTGACATGACTTGATACATGTGCACTACCTGACATGACCTGATTATATCACTACTTGACTTATTACCTGATCTTGTTAGTAATGCCAACAATCTTGATCTGTTGTCCCTACGGACATATCCAGTGTCTATTTAGACAAACCTGTACCTACTTGATCCTGTGTTGACATTAGCTCCTGATTTATCAATACCTGACTTACACACATAACCTTGGGGGTATGGGGAAATCAAGATTGTAACTGAACGTAACTCAAAGGGCTATTACATCCTGTACCGTGGTCCCGTGGGGTATGAACGGAATATAGACTCACAGTCTATTATATATTGTACCGTGGTCCCGTGGGGAATGAACGGGGCATAGACCGATGGGTTACGATAAAGATTACATTAATTGATTTCAAATAACTTTAGAGTAGATAACCCTATAGTACAGTTTGGACTACTCACTGCACCTCACCTATAATATATCCTGTTCACTGATCTTTATTCATGTTACTATTTATTTCCTGATAACTTGTTACTGCTTATACTTCATGCATGCATATTTCATTACATCCTGCTTGTTTAAAATTATTGATATTATGTAACAACTCCAATTTTGTATACCAAAAATTTGCTTTAAATATAATGTATACTTGAAGTATTAATGTTGCTGGAAACAATTTAAGTATCTAATTCCTTACAATAATTACAAGAAGGAGCTTGTAGCTCATTAGTAATACCTTGCACTGCTGAACCAAGCCATCAGAGTTCGAATCCCATGCCCCACATAATTTTTATATCTTTTTGTTTTAATTTTTTTTTAGAAATCAAACGGTCAAACAGCCATAACTCACAATTTATTGCGAATTAAAAAAATTAAAGTATACCAAACCCCCCCCAGACCGAGCCCGACCCATCGACACCCGACTCGGCCATGACTCGGCCGGCGACTCGGCCGAATCGGCCGGCGCCGCCGGTCGGCCGAGTCGTCAACACGAAAATTTTTCGTGTTGACTTGGTCTCTTCACCTGCATACTTCAATTTTCCAGTACTGTTACCAATTTTCAATTAAATCTCTTTTAAGACCAAATTTAATGAATTTTTAATGATTTTTACATTTTTAAAAATATTTTTTCATCCAAACCCTAACCCTAGCCTAGCCCTATATAAAGACCCCTACCCTCTACCTTTTCCCCTCACAACTCTAAGTCCACTCTCCCAAATTCTCGAGAACTCGGTACGAAGAGCGAGAAGCGAAGCGCTGCCGAAATCGACGACGGATTCCGGCGACCGGATCAGAACCTTCGCGACGTTTTCAACGAATCGACAACCACCACGTCCATTAGCTTCCTTAGCTTGTCCAAACCGTAAGTCCCATCCCCTCTATCTCTCTTTTCTATAAGTATAAAAATACGACTTTTTGGAACCCGACGGAAATCGGACAAACCGATTTCCGATTCGGTTTTTTCTATAAATTTCCACTTGTCACCTAATACATACTATCTACCCATATTCATGTTGACTATTAATCACCCATAAACCAATTTAATCAAACTTTTTCATATGAAATGATAAGTTCTTTGCAAAACCGTACTCTTTTCATAAAAATACCATGAAGTTCATTTTTCTTAGTTTAATTATTTCCCTCACTCCTAAATAGGTTTATCTTGACCACTAATCTTGTAGAACCCAATTTGAATGAAATTTCACACATAAAATGATAACGTTTTCGAATGCCGTATTCTTGCGCTATAATACCTTTAAGTTTAACATAGCATGTTTTACCTTTAAACTTCACCAAAACTTAATATAAGTCACGGGGTAATGACCTACCCCTACACACACTCAATATAACCCTAATTGATAAATATCAAAAATACAGAATACGAAATTACAGGACTTTTCACTAAAATACCATAATATTTATAACCTTTATTGAAAGCTTTAAGTTATAAACATTTCTAAGTAAAATCTTTTAATAAAATGAAAACACGATTGGTCATGGACATCGATCGTTTATCTAAACTGACTTTGTGGTGTCTAGGCTAGGCAAGTGAGCTTGGGTAACTTTAAAAGGCCCGTCTCACGATTCATGAGCGGATCCCTCCCTCCTCACTTGTACTTACCTGGCCACAATTGGTGGTGAAAAGGCGATTTGAGGGTTCTAATGACTTATCGTTTAGACCTTAGAAATAGACTAGTTGGCTTAGGAAACCCTAACAACTAAAATACGGAAAACTATACTCTTTTGCAAATAAATACCTTATATTTATAAAACCGTTTTCCTAAATGAAATGTATTTGTTAAACCTAAGCAAAGCACCGCTACAACCCACTTTTGGGGAACCTGTTAGGGATAGTACGGTTCATCGTGCACCCGCAGGCTAGTAGTGCGAGATTCAGACCTCCGCAAGGAGCATTCGGTCTCGAAAGGTTTAAAATATGATATTTAAGGAAAATGAGATTTTTGAAAATAAAATATTCATTTAAAAATTATTCATGTGTTAATATATATATAATTATCATTTAAACACCTATTTTATTATAATATGAAATTTCCACATTTTCCTAAAAAATTACAAGATTAAAAGTTACACTAAAATACCATGAATTTCAGATAAAACAATTAATACTTTTATTAGGATATATTCACTAGAATAACACAAATAAAATTCGCATTTATTATAACAATAAAGACGATTATTAAATACTTGAGGTGTATTTTGAAAACTATACAAAAGTACTTTTACATAAAACCCCCTCAAGTTTCACAAATTACAATAAGGCCCCTAACTAATATTGAACTTCAAATTTATCTTTCTTTTAGTCTGACTCGGGTTAGAGTCTGACTAATTTCTGACTTGAATATGATTCAAGTCAATCTATATTCTTTTATATTCCAACACAACTTGAATACATGAATCCCTGAATCCAGTTAACAATATATTTCTTTTGACTGAATCAAACCATGTATATTCATCCATTATCCTGATATTCCATTTACCTGATTATACAGTTACAACATATTTACTGATATCATGGTCTTGGTCAGTCACCCAATTTACATATTCCTATACTACAATACTGTTAAAACACTACGGGGTTTAAAGGGGTAGATTGGTACGGAAGGTGTTAAAGGTGGCACAAGGTGGTCAGATTAAGACACCTAACCTGAATCCTGTTGCTGTTGTACCGTGGCATAACGGTTCCTTGTACTTTCCTTTTGCCCTGATCTCTAGCATATAGAGATCCCCCTCGTATACACTGGTATCCTTCTGTACCAAGCTACAAACAACAGCGTTAACTCAATATTCCATAATATTCAACAATGTAATACTTTAGAAAATACTGTTACTCTGTCATTCTCATTCTTCTTATTCTTTGGGACTTACCGAGCGACCTGTTCGCTGACGACATTCTATTCTTTCTTCTTTGAATGTCGTCAGGTGCGTTGGACCAAGCTGAGATCGAGCCCACCGGTGAAAATTTGGAGCAGTTCCAGGAAGATCCAGAGCTCTAGATACTGTACCTTGTTCTTTCCAGTTTATTTCATTTCCTGTTATGCCACTGTTTAGGCATTGCTTTTCATTCCAGTTGTATTTTCTTTTCCTGCATTGTAAAAAGAATGTTATTAATAAAAGTTGCTGTTATTTCTATATCATTTGTCTCTTGTGATTTACTTTATATTGCTTAGTTACGCTTAGCGTATGTACTTCTGAGTATATACGTAGCGGGCCTCGTCGCATCCACTTTGCCGTATACTGGGAAGCGGGGCGTGACAGGTTTTGTTGGTGGCCCATGCAGGTCAGAGCTGTATGAATCCCTGTCATGCAGTTCTGGTCTGCGTGAACAACCTAAGCAATATAACACAAGAACCAGCAACTAAAACATTCTTTACAATTCATGTTCTTTGAATCTTGCAAAACTCTATTCCTTGAATCTTATCATTTCATGTATTTGAATCTGTCCTAATCCAAATCTTTCTTCAGGGTTATGGATTCCCCGAACAACACCAGCACAAACGTCAACAACACCCCTCCAGCACTACCCCTCACACCAGTTGTTCTGGCACCACCTACTGAGCAAACGATGCTATTCGATGCGATCCGCAGTCTTCTCGAGGGACAGCAACAACTTCTGAGTCATTCCGAGACAGATGCACCGGGAATAAAGCAATTCAGAGCTTTGCACCCAAAACAATTCTCGGGTAAAGGAAGCCCTCTCGAAGCAGAAGAATGGGCACAAAGCATCGAAGACGATCTGGCAGCAGCTCAAGTGCCAGATAACGCTTGGGTCCGTGTAGCGAAGCTACAGCTCACGGATAATGCTCGCAATTGGTGGAAGGCGGAAGAAACCCGTCTGGCACAGCCGATTGAATGGAAGACATTTCGCGAGAAGTTTGACGCGAAATATTTCCCTGTGACTGCCAGGTTCGCTATGGAGCAGCAGTTTATTCATCTACAGCAAGGATCAATGTGAGAGAAATCGGTAGATGAATACGATGCTGAGTTCACTATGTTGAGCCGGTAAGATCTGTCGCAATAGTTCAATTCTAAATATCACATAATACACAGCTAACACAATCTTTAAACAGATTCGCGGCACACCTGATACCTACGGACGAGATCAGAGCCCGTCGTTTTCAGCAAGGTTTGGACACAGAGATCAAGGCTGCTCTAGCCACAGGAAAGTTTTTGACTCATGAGGAAGCCCTAGAAGCTGCCCGCAGTTATGAGGCAGTCATAAAAGAGAGGGGCAGACCCCGGTCTGCAGGAGCCAAGCGCCCTGCCAACCAGATGGCAGGTGGAGCCACGTCCAGACCATCTTTCGTGCCGAGGCGACCCGGAGTACCAACTCATCGTCCTAGCCCAGCCTTTTGCACCTACTGCAAGAGAACTGGATATATGATGAAGGACTGCCGTCGAGCCAACCGCCTCTGCTTAGTCTGCGGTTCAGCCACTCATGATATTGGATCTTGTCCCCAAAGGCAGAACCCAGTTGCTGCACCCAGGCCAGCAAATACTTATCAGCAGCGACCAGCTGTTCAGGCACCTGCTCCCAGACTTGCACTACCTGCACCACCTAGGGGACCACAAGCTGCACCACCTCCTCGACAGTTCCATCAAGCTCAAAGGAACGTTCCGAGGAATGCACCTCAGGCCAGGAGGAATGTGCCGAAGCGCCAGGCTTTCATGATGTCTGTGGAAGAAGCTGAGGCCACTGGCCAAGTTATTACTGGTAAACTTTCTTTCTTAAATTTATCTTTTAGTTTTGGTTACATACACACTTTCCCTATACCTAAAACCTATCCCATATACCTTAGGTACAATCCTAGTAGCTTCACTACATGCACTTACACTGTTTGATACTGGAGCATCCCACTGCTTTATGTCGCAACGGTTTGTCCGAACCCATGCGATTCCAGTCTCACCGCTTGTATCCAGCTGGAACGTCAGTTCTGGAAATGGTGTTCTAAAGGCAACTATGAGATACAGCATGTGTCCAGTCGTCGTCTGCAGTCGAGAGTTTTATGCCGACTTCAAGGTACTGGACATACCAAACTTCGATGTGGTTCTAGGAATGGACTGGCTTGGAACCTTTTATGCTACCATCGACTATCGTCAAAGGAGGGTAGTATTTGAGATTCCAGATCATCCGGTCTTCTACTTCAAGAGTGGAGATCGCACCCTGGAGCCAAGTACTTACAAAGCAAAACCAAGTGAAGCAGTAGTTGCAGCAGCTCAGGCAGAGGAACAATCAAGACCGGAGGTAGTTCGAGAGTTCGACGATATATTCCTTGACGATATATCAGGTTTGCCTCCCGATCGAGCTCTTGAATTCAGTATTGACTTAGTACCAGGAGCACAACCAGTAATCAAAGCACCGTATAGACTAAGTCCTGAAGGATTGAAGGAAGTTCGAACACAGTTGGACGAATTACTGGCGAAAGGGTGGATTCGTCCTAGCACTTCAAGTTGGGGAGCACCTGTACTATTGGTGAAGAAGAAGCAAGGTTCATACAGAATGTGCATCGACTATAGGGCCTTGAATGAAGTTACTATAAAGAACAAGTATCCACTCCCGCGCATCGACGATTTATTCGATCAGCTAAGTGGATCTTGTGTCTTCTCTAAACTAGATCTTCGTTCAGGTTATCATCAAGTGAAGGTCAAGGAAGCTGATATACAAAAAACAGCTTTCAGAACTCGCTATGGACATTACGAATTTCTAGTAATGCCATTTGGAGTGACCAATGCACCAGCAATCTTCATGAACCTTATGAACCAAGTCTTCCGGGAGTATTTAGACAGGTTCGTTGTCATCTTCATCGACGACATCCTGGTATATTCTAAGAATCGGAAAGAGCATGCGGAGCACTTACGAATTATCCTGGAAACTCTTCGACAACATAAGCTTTATGCCAAATACAGTAAGTGCGAGTTTTGGCTAAAACAGGTTGGTTTTCTTGGACACATCGTATCAGGAGAAGGGATTTCTGTAGATCCAGCAAAGGTTTCAGCAGTCAGCGAATGGCCTACACGAAAATCAGTGAAGGATATTCGGAGTTTCTTGGGTTTAGCTGGATATTACAGAAGATTCATTGAAGGCTTTTCAAAGATAGCAACCCCCCTGACCAAGCTCACAGGAAAAGATGAAGAATTTGTGTGGTCAGAAGCATGCGAGCAAGCTCTCGTAGAACTCAAGTCAAGACTGACCTCTGCACCTATTCTCGTCATACCGGATCAGTCTGGAGGATTCGAAGTGCATTGCGATGCATCCGGTAAGGGATTAGGATGTGTTCTACATCAGCACGGTAAGGTTGTGGCTTATGCTTCAAGACAACTGAAGACTCATGAGCGCAATTATCCGACGCATGATCTGGAGTTGGCAGCCGTTATTTTTGCTCTCAAGATTTGGCGCCACTACTTACTTGGTGAACGAGTGAACATCTACACAGATCACAAGAGTCTGAAATATGGGTTTACTCAGAAGGAGTTGAATATGCGGCAGAGAAGATGGTTAGAACTTATGGCGGACTTTGACATCAACTTGCAATATCATCCAGGAAAGGTGAACGTAGTACCTGATGCTCTTAGTCGCCAACCATTAGCAATGAATCTCACCGCCCAGTGGAAGCTTCAGCAGGACCTACATCAGATGGAGATTGAACTAGTCATGCCAGGTGATGTTTCAAATTTGATGAATCTACAAGTCCAATCAACTATTGTCAACCAGATCAAGGCAGCTCAAGCCAGCGATGCTAAGTTGCAAAAGATCAGAGAACAAGTGGAGAATGGACTCAAAACAGATTTCATCATCCATGAAGACGGATCTTTGAGATACGGCAGCAGATTGTGTGTACCAAAGGGTCCTGTTCGAGAAGAGTTAATGAAAGAAGCTCATAGCTCTTCCTATTCAGTACATCCTGGAGGTACCAAAATGTACAAAGATCTACGTCAGAATTATTGGTGGCATGGAATGAAGCGTGAAGTAGCCAGAAGCGTCGCAAAATGTTTGGTGTGTCAGCAGGTAAAAGCTGAACATCACAGGACAGCTGGACTACTTCAACCGTTACCAATTCCAGAATGGAAGTGGCAGCACATCACGATGGACTTTGTAACTGCTCTTCCTCGCAGCACAAAGGGTAACGATGCGATTTGGGTCATTGTGGATCGACTCACAAAGTCGGCTCACTTCATCCCATTTCGAGTTGGCCAATCAACGGAGACATTAGCGAAGAAGTACACGGAGGTAATAATCTAATTTAGATTTAAAAAATTCTTCATAATGTACTATCTCTGATACCCATGAACTCATACAGGAAATTGTGAGACTTCATGGAGTACCGGTCTGCATTGTCTCCGATAGTGACACCAGGTTCCGATCGCAATTTTGGCAAAGTCTGCAAGCTAGCTTGGGAACAAGTCTGAACTTCAGCACGGCTTATCATCCACAAACAGATGGTCAGTCGGAATGAACTATTCAGATCTTGGAGGATATGCTCAGAGCATGTATGCTCGACTTCAAAGGATCGTGGGAAGATCACCTGCATCTTGTGGAGTTTGCGTACAACAACAGCTACCAAGCAAGTATAGGAATGGCACCTTTTGCAGCATTATATGGAAGGAAGTGTCGATCGCCATTAAGTTGGGACGACATCGGAGAGAGAGAACTCCTTGGACCAGAGATGATAGTAGCGACCGTTGATGTGGTTCGTACTATCAGGGAAAGAATGCGCATAGCCCAAGATAGACAGAAACATTGGGCTGATGCGAAGAGACGACACTTGGAGTTCCAGCCAGGAGATCATGTATTCCTGAAAATCTCTCCGAACCGCGGAGTGATCAGATTTGGAAGAAGGGGGAAGTTGAGTCCAAGATACATTGGACCGTTCGACATACTCGAACGAGTCGGAGAAGTGGCATACCGATTAGCGCTCCCACCATCATTGGAAGGAGTGCATAACGTGTTCCACATATCCCAACTCAGAAGGTATGTGAGTGACCCCAGCCATGTACTTGATCATTCCGAGCTCACGATACAGCCCGATTTGTCTTGTGAGCAACAACCTGTGGAGATCCTGGACAGGAAAGTGAAGACACTTCGGAACAAAGAAGTTAATTTGGTCCGGGTAATATGGAGGAAAGACACTCCAGGAGAATCCACGTGGGAAAGGGAGGATGAGATGCGTGCAAGATATCCGCACCTTTTTGTAAACTAGTCCTCAAAATAAAAGTTGTAAATTTCGAGGACGAAATTTTTGTAAGGAGGGTAGATTGTAACAACTCCAATTTTGTATACCAAAAATTTGCTTTAAATATAGTGTATACTTGAAGTATTAATGTTGCTGGAAACAATTTAAGTATCTAATTCCTTACAATAATTACAAGAAGGAGCTTGTAGCTCATTGGTAATACCTTGCACTGCTGAACCAAGCCATCAGAGTTCGAATCCCATGCCCCACATAATTTTTATATCATTTTGTTTTAATTTTTTTTTAGAAGTCAAACGGTCAAATAGCCATAACTCACAATTTATTGCGAATTAAAAAAATTAAAGTATACCAAAACCCTCCCCAGACCGAGCCCGACCCATCGACACCCGACTCGACCATGACTCGGCCGAATCGGCCAGCGACTCGGCCGAATCGGCCGGCGCCGCCGGCCGGACTCGGCCGGTCGGCCGAGTCGTCAACACGAAAAATTTTCGTGTTGACTTGGTCTCTTCACCTGCATACTTCAATTTTCCAGTACTGTTACCAATTTTCAATTAAATCTCTTTTAAGACCAAATTTAATGAATTTTTAATGATTTTTACATTTTTTAAAATATTTTTTAATCCAAACCCTAACCCTAGCCTAGCCCTATATAAAGACCCCTACCCTCTACCTTTTCCCCACACAACTCTAAGTCCACTCTCCCAAATTCTCAAGAACTCGGTACGAAGAGCGAGAAGAAAAGCGCTGCCGAAATCGACGACGGATTCCGGCGACCGGATTAGAACCTTCGCGACGTTTTCGACGAATCGACAACCACCACGTCCATTAGCTTCCTTAGCTTGTCCAGACCGTAAGTCCCATCCCCTCTATCTCTCATCTATAAGTATAAAAATACGACTTTTTGGAACCCGACGGAAATCGGACAAACCGATTTCCGATTCGGTTTTTTCTATAAATTTCCACTTGTCACCTAATACATACTATCTACCCATATTCATGTTGACTATTAATCACCCATAAACCAATTTAATCAAACTTTTTCATATGAAATGATAAGTTTTTTTGCAAAACCGTACTCTTTTCATAAAAATACCATGAAGTTTATTTTTCTTAGTTTAATTATTTCCCTCACTCCTAAATAGGTTTATCTTGAGCACTAATCTTGTAGAACCCACTTTGAATGAAATTTCACACATAAAATGATAACGTTTTCGAATACCGTATTCTTGCGCTATAATACCTTTAAGTTTAACATAACATGTTTTACCTTTAAATTTCACCAAAACTTAATATAAGTCACGGGGTAATGACTTACCCCTACACACACTCAATATAACCCTAATTGATAAATATCAAAAATACATAATACGAAATTACAGGACTTTTCACTAAAATACCCTAATCTTTATAACCTTTATTGAAGCTTTAAGTTGTAAACATTTCTAAGTAAAATCTTTTAATAAAATGAAAACACGATTGGTCATGGATATCGATCGTTTATCTAAACTGACTTTGTGGTGTCTAGGCTAGGCAAGTGAGCTTGGGTAACTTTAAAGGCCCGTCTCACGATTCGTGAGCGGATCCCTCCCTCCTCACTTGTACTTACCTGGCCACAATTGGCGGTGAAGAGGCGATTTGAGGGTTCTAATAACTTATCGTTTAGATCTTAGAAATAGACTAGTTGGTTTAGGAAACCCTAACAACTAAAATACGGAAAACTATACTCTTTTGCAAATAAATACCTTATATTTATAAAACCGTTTTCCTAAATGAAATGTATTTGTTAAACCTAAGCAAAGCGCCGCTACAACCCACTTTTGGGGAACCTGTTAGGGATAGTACGGTTCATCGTGCACCCGCAGGCTAGTAGTGCGAGATTCAGACCTCCGCAAAGAGCATTCGGTCTCGAAAGATTTAAAATACGATATTTAAGGAAAATGAGATTTTTGAAAATAAAATATTCATTTAAAAATTATTCATGTGTTAATATATATATAATTATCATTTAAACACCTATTTTATTATAATATGAAATTTCCACATTTTCCTAAAAAATTACAAGATTAAAAGTTACACTAAAATACCATGAATTTCAGATAAAACAATTAATACTTTTATTAGGATATATTCACTAGAATAACACAAATAAAATTCACATTTATTATAACAATAAAGACGATTATTAAATACTTGAGGTGTATTTTAAAAACTATGCAAAAGTACTTTTTACATAAAACCCCCTCAAGTTTCACAAATTACAATAAGGCCCCTAACTAATATTGAACTTCAAATTTATCTTTCTTTTAGTCTGACTCGGGTTAGAGTCTGACTAATTTCTGACTTGAATATGATTCAAGTCAATCTATATTCTTTTATATTCCAACACAACTTGAATACATGAATCCCTGAATCCAATTAACAATATATTCCTTTTGACTGAATCAAACCATGGATATTCATCCATTATCCTGATATTCCATTTACCTGATTATACAGTTACAACATGTTTACTGATATCATGGTTTTGGTCAGTCACCCAATTTACATATTCCTATACTACAATACTGTTAAAACACTACGGGGTTTAAAGGGGTAGATTGGTACGGAAGGTGTTAAAGGTGGCACGAGGTGGTCAGATTAAGACACCTAACCTGAATCCTGTTGCTGTTGTACCGTGGCATAACGGTTCCTTGTACTTTCCTTTTGCCCTGATCTCTAGCATATAGAGATCCTCCTCGTATACACTGGCATCCTTCTGTACCAAGCTACAAACAACAGCGTTAACTCAATATTCCATAATATTCAAAAATGTAATACTTTAGAAAATACTGTTACTCTGTCATTCTCATTCTTCTTATTCTTTGGGACTTACCGAGCGACCTGTTCGCTGACGACATTCTATTCTTTCTTCTTTGAATGTCGTCAGGTGCGTTGGACCAAGCTGAGATCGAGCCCACCGGTGAAGATTTGAAGCAGTTCCAGGAAGATCCAGAGCTCTAGATATTGTACCTTGTTCTTTCCAGTTTATTTCATTTCCTGTTATGCCACTGTTTAGGCATTGCTTTTCATTCCAGTTGTATTTTCTTTTCCTGCATTGTAAAAAGAATGTTATTAATAAAAGTTGCTGTTATTTCTATATCATTTGTCTCTTGTGATTTACTTTATATTGCTTAGTTACGCTTAGCGTATGTACTTCTGAGTATATACGTAGCGGGCCTCGTCGCGTCCACTTTGCCGTACACTGGGAAGCGGGGCGTGACATATTATGACGCACTGACGTCTGGGTTTTGCATGGCCCAGATTCATTATCCTTGTCGCAGGCAGTTCAAGAGTATTTTGATCAGCAAGCTGAATAGTGAAGACCTGTTATTAGTTTAGTTTAGTTTTCCTTTCAGTATTTTTCATTCCTGATGTGAGATCGCATTATGGGACGTACATTCCAGATTATTATTGTACTGAATCTTTTGCTTCCGCATTATTTTATTTCATGACTCGTTTATTCTGGCTTATGGACATGTGTTAGATAGTTTATTACTGTTCTTGATATCTCTACAGCCGTAATGTAACTGTAGAGGGATATTTCCTATCCACAAGTAGCTTGGTTGGCTCTGTCACGTGTCTATCTTAGTGCACTCTGGGAAGCGGGGCGTGACAAAGTCGGGTTTTGTTTTAGATCTAAGAATGAGAATAAGTTGATAAAAAGGCTTGCTAGGGTTAGGATTAGGTTAGTTAGGAAAATGGATTCTACCCACTGCTTTTTTTGTCTTAGTTAAGAATTTAGGTGTTAGGGTAATAGTCAACAAAGGGGATTAGCACGATTAAGAAGAAACTTAGTTTCTTCTTTTTGGTCCTTGTCCGTCCTTTCTTAACTCTTAGCCCTAATCTCTATGTAAATCAACCACAACCAGTCTTAACTAGGGAATCACCGCTATCTCGTGGTTAGGGTGCCGTAGTGAGCGGTGTGTGGTTGAATTAACTAGAGTCCTAATTAAAAATTATATGTGCAAATAAAGAAGGGGGAGAGATTTCCTTCTCTCAAACCTTCCCTATCCTAATCCTAACAAATGAGGAATTACTCACTCGTTAGGGTATTAACAATACAATTCATTTTTATAAATTTATTTTAAAAGACTATCTAAATTGCAGATAATAAAAGACAGATAAAAAATTGCAGGAATTAAATTCAGATAAAGAATGCAAGATAAAAAAAATACCTTTATTGACCCCTCTTGACGATTACAATGGAATGAAAATTTTAAACTAGAAAATAAAAAGAGGCATTTCAAAAGAGGCACCCAAAAGAAGCACACTTTATTTGGCTTTGAGCCCTCCTATTTGTAGATGGGAGAAACCCTAGGTTTACATTCTGATCCATACATGAAATTACAAAACAACCCCAACGACCGAGTCAAAGCACCGACACCCCACCAACACGTGCATTGCACGGCCGCGGAACCGCGGCAGAATAGCCTGTTTGGCCACGGATCCGCGGCCATTTGGTGAGCTCATGGGCCCAATTCTTTAGGGTTTCTTCAAATTGCTTTTATCTTCTGTTTTCTTCACTTGGTCTCTCAGAATCTCTTCAATTCTCTTCCAGATATTCAACAGTGGACTTTTTACCGTGAGCTTCACGTTGAAGTCTTGAATCTTGTGTTGCCCTTCAACTTTGTGTATTGAACCGTTTAATGATTTTTAGTTGTTCCTTGAAATGGTGGGCGGTATCATACGGATTCATCTATTGTTGGTCGTAGTCTCACATTTGTAGCGCATTTTCATGAATTTCACTGTAATGATCTGAGAACCTGTAACCTGCAACTATTTAGCAGACATGGATCAAAAGCACCTATTTATTTGTAATATCATTAAGAATGGGCGATATAATAATGCAAAATTCTAATATGAACAATAGTCGAGCGAGGGTCGGGCTCGACTGCCTCTGGGAGGACTTTGATCCTTAGTGTTGGAGGGGCCGTAGGAGGTCCGCTAAGGATAACCGGGTAGTGAAGTTGCGCGGTTGCCTCTTGGCGAGGGCTTTGATCCCTAGCGTTGCGAGTAGGGAAGCTACCGGCCAGGGTTTGCCGAGCAGGGTAGCTGCTCGGTTTCCTCTAAGGAGGACTTTGATCCTTAGCGTTGGAGGGCCGTAGGAGGCCTGCTAAGAATAACCGGGCAGTGAAACTGCGCGGTTGCCTCTTGGCGAGGGTTTTGATCCCCGGCGTTGCGTGTAGGGAAGCTACCGGCCAGGGATAGCCGAGCGGGGTAGCCGCTCGGCTGCCTCTAGGAAGGACTTTGACCCTTAGCGTTGGAGGGGCTGTAGGAGGCCTGCTAAGAATAACCGGGCAGTGAAGCTGCGCGGTTGCCTCTTGGCGAGGGCTTTGATCCCTGGCGTTGCGTGTAGGGAAGCTACCGGCCAGGGATAGCCGAGCAGGGTAGCCGCTCGGCTGCCTCTAGGGAGGACTTTGACCCTTAGCGTTGGAGGGCCGTAGGAGGCCTGCTAAGGATAACCGGGCAGTGAAGCTGCACGGTTGCCTCTTTGGTGAGGGCTTTGGATCACAAAGACAACTCTATTTGCAATGTTCTGACGTTCCCTTTATTTGAATGGAAAGGATTTTTAGAAAACATTTACATCGTCTTCGCGAAAGGACGGGTACGCACTCGTCGGCCTTGACCTTATTGGTATAGCTTGAGCTTCTCGGCGTTAGAAGGCCGCGGGAACTTGCGTCCGTCCGCGTCTTGTAGGAGATAGGCTCCGCCGGGGAGTACCTCAGAGACGAGGAAAGGACCGTCCCACTTTGGGGAGAACTTGTGTAGCCTGCCTTGATCGATGAACTCGTTCCGCCGTAGGACCAGATCTCCGGTCTTGAAGGAGCGGCGCTTGACCCGAGCGTTGTAGTATCGGGCCGTTTGTTGTTGATAAGCGGCAGCCCTGATCTGAGTCCGGTCTCTCTTCTCCAACAAGATGTCTAGGTTGGTCCGTAGCGCCGAGGTGATCGCATCGTCGTCGAAGTGCTCGACCCGATGACTGGGTAGCCCGATCTCCGCTGGGACCATTGCCTCGGTCCTGTAGCAGAGGCTGAAAAGGGTTTCCCCGGTGGAGGTCTTCTTTGACGTGCGCAGGGCCCATAAGACCCGAGGCAGTTCCTCGACCCAACTGCCTTGTCGCCCTTCTAGGCGGGTTCGGAAACCTCGGAGGACATCTCGGTTAGCGACTTCAGCCTGCCCGTTGCATTGGGGATGCGCGACCGCGGCGAACTTCATGAGGATATGGTATTCCTTGCAGAAGTCCTTCACTTTCTCGTTCTTGAAGTTCGTCCCGTGGCCGGTGATGATACATCTCGGGATGCCGAACCGGAGTATCAGATTGTTTTGCAGGAACCTGATGGTCGTGGCGGAATCCGGTTTCCTGATGGGGACGGCCTCGATCCACTTGATGAAGTAGTCTACCACGACGAGGACATATTTGTGCCCGCCCATACCGATAGGAAACTGGCTGATCATGTCCAATCCCCACTGGGCAAACGACCATGGGGTTGTTAGGGCGATCAGCTTGGTAGCGGAGAGGCGAGGGATGCTGCCGTGAAGTTGGAAACTCTTGCATCTTCTGACTAGCTTCTAGGCGTCCTCGTGAACAGTGGGCCAGTAGTACCCCTTGAGCAACGCCTTTTGGATCAAGGTTCGGGCCCCTTAATGCGCACCGCCAACCCCCTCATGGATTTCATGGAGGACGTAGTCGGCTTCATGGGGGTCGATGCACCGGAGCAGGGGCTGAGTGAAGGATTTCTTGTAGAGGTTCCCATTGCTCCAGATGAAGTGACGGGCTTTGGCCCGGAGACGGTGGGCGGCTCCCCGATCTTCTGGGAGCGTATCGTCCTTCAGGAATTCCATGAGGGGCTTCCTCCAATCTTGGTCGCCTTCCTGCGCCGCATATACGTGGAGTGTTGTCGCTCCGTCTTCCACACTGGGCTGAGGCAAGGTTTCGAAGAGGATAGACCGCTTATTGTTGGCCGAGTATGACGAAGCCAGCTTGCTCAGGGCGTCGGCTTGGGCATTTAGCTGCCTGGGTATTTGTTCTACTTGGACTTCGTCAAAGATCCTCCGGAGTTTCCTTACCTCGTCTAGATACTTCATCATCAGAGGCTCCCGAGCTTCAAAGCGGCCGGTCACTTGGCCGACGACTAAGGTCGAGTCACTGCGGATTCAAATTGTCTTCAGCCCCAGCCCAGCGGCCACGTGCAGTCCAGCCAGGAGGGCCTCGTACTCTGCCGCGTTGTTCGAGGCTTTGAAACCGAGCTTCACAGAGTACTCTATTTCTGCCTCGTTCGAGCCCCGGATAATGAGGCCGGCACCACAACCTTCCTCGGTTGAAGACCCGTCGATGTAGATGACCAGCTCAGGAACCGAGCCAGGCCTTTCCGCGATGGGACACTGAGTTGCGAGGGTCGATGTGGACTCCGGTTCCTTGCTAGGGATGGTGCATTCAACGATGAAATCGGTCAGGGCCTGTGCTTTGATGGCCTGCCTTAAGCGAAATTTTATGTCAAACTGAGATAGTTCCCACCTCCACTTCTCTAAGCGGCCCGACGATTCCGGTGACGCAAGGATAGCCCCCAACGGGCGCTCAGTGAGGACGAGGATGGTGTGCGCTTGGAAGTAGTGCCGTAGCTTCCTTAAGCCCGCCACGAGGGCCAAGACAATCTTCTCTATGGCTGGATATCTCGTTTTCGCGTCCTTAAATACATGGCTCACATAGTACACCGGCTTCTGCACTCCACCGAACTCTCGGACGAGCACTGAGCCCACTGCTTAGTCGGATACCGCCAGATACAGCGACAGCTCATCTCCTTCAACTGGTCGGGTGAGTAGTGGTGGCGCCGCGAGGTGCTTCTTCAATTGGTCGATGGCGGCCTAGCACTCCTCCGACCACTCGAACCTCGGGATCTTCCTCAGAGCTTTGAAGAACGGGATGCATTTCTCTCCCGACCTGGACATGAAACGGCTCAGAGCAGCGACTCGTCCCTTGAGCCACATGATCTCGACGTTGGTCTTGGGCGCGGCCATGTTGAAGATAGCGTCGATTTTCTCTGGGTTAGCTTCGATTCCACGGTGAGTGACGATGAAACCGATGAACTTTCCCCCGGTGACTCCGAATGCGCATTTGGCGGGGTTTAGCTTCATCTTGAACCTGCGGAGCACATCGAAAGCCTCGCCCAGATCCTTGGCGTGGTCGGCCGACGAGATGGATTTGACGAGCATATTGTCAACGTAGACCTCCATATTCCTGCCAATCTGTGGCTTGAACATGCGATTGACCAACCGTTGGTACGTGGCCCCGGCGTTCTTGAGGCCGAAGGCCATCACCTTGTAGCAGTATACCCCCGGGTTCATTGTGAATACGGTAAGATCTTCATCTTCCGGATTCATACGGATTTGATTATAGCCGGAAAAGCATCCATGAAACTCAACAGCTCGTGGCCGGCCGAACTGTCGACGAGCTGATCTATCCTAGGGAGAGGATAGTTGTCATTGGGGCAGACTTTATTGAGGTCGGTGAAGTCGACGCACATGCGCCGCTTCCCGCTTGACTTCTTGACCAGAACTACGTTCGCCAGCCACTCCGAGTAGGGTACATTCCGGATGAAGTTGGAGGCGAGAAGTCGATCAACCTCGTCTTCGATAGCCTTCTGTTTGACCGGGGTGAAGCTTTGCTTTTTCTGTCTGACGGGTCGGGCCGTAGGATCAACCCCGTGCTTGTGAGAAATGATTTTAGGGTCGATCCCAGGAATGCCAGCAAGCACCCAGGCGAAGACGTCGGATTTATTTATGAGGAAATCGACCAGGTCATCTCGCTGAGTTCTTGTCAGGAGTGATCCGACCTGGACGGTTTTTTCATCGTCTCCCTCTGTCAGGGGCACCTCTGTAAGGTGTTTTTCGTCACCCCATTGAGATGGGAATACGTGCGCGCTTGTCAGGCGTACTACAGATTCCCTCTGCCTAGGGTAGGCGGGGGTTTATTGATTGTGGGGATTCGAATCTCCGGTAGCCGCGGACTAAGCTGCCGTTAATTACCCCTCGCCTTTGGAGCGAGGGAACCTCCGATTGACGGGTTAAACTGGTCATGCGAACTCAATGTGCAGCGTGCGTGTGTTGTGTTTTGAAAGGGGTTTTTGGATATATCGGGAGCCACGCAGAGTTTTTACGGGGGTCCCGCTACTCGGATAGCGGGCTGGGGGTCAAGGGGGCTAGCAGCCCCTTTGCGGGGTGCGGGGCAGCGCCCCGGCTTAAATTTTTTTTAAGGGGGACAGTGTTGTGGAGTGTGTGTGTATCTATACATATATATGCATGTATACATATAAAAAAGGGGAAAAGCGCCCAAAGGACGCGTGGGGCCAGCGCCTTGAGCGCTGTGTGCTTAGGCGCTAGCGCACCATGTATCCGACACGTAGGCGCTGGGCGCTCGAGCGCGAGCACGCCACGTGTCAGCACGTGGGCGCTGGGCGCTCGAGCGCTAGTGCGCCACGTGTCAGCACGTGGGCGCTCGAGCGCGAGCGCGCCACGTGTCGGCACGCGGGCGCTTGGCGCTTGAGTGCAGGGCACTCGGGCGCTTGGGAGCCGCCAGCGAGGAAAAGGGGTTTTTGGCCCCAGAAACTCCCGAAAGAGAAATTAGAGTAGAGTTAAACTCGTAAGATGTTTTGAAGCTAATGAAGGGTTTCTCCCCTTGAGCCCTAGTTCTTCCCCAAAGTGGGGTTTCTGGAGATGGGTCTCCTTCTTCTTCCTTTGTTGGCCGGATCTTGAAAATCAAGAAGTGTGAGATTTTAAAAATCTTTTCTTTATGAGTTCTGATGGCAGATCTGAGTTCCCCTTTATGGATTTTGTGGTGAAAAACTATTTTGTTTTATAAAAGGAAGAGTAAAACTCTTGGTTTAATTCAAATAAAAAAAAGAAGGTTTTAGAACCTTGAGGAAGAAGAAGATCACAGATCTGGATTTTTTTTGGAGAAAGAAAAAGTTATTGGGATATTTTCATTATCCTTGCCTTTATAGGCTATACACTTTACACATAGCCTTTTGGGCTTCACAAAATGGCATTTTGCCTATCACATGGCTCATGTGCCATTTCTTTTTGCACATAAGCCATTGTCTTTACAAAAATTTGGCTTTATGCCTATTTCTCTTACATTCATTCGTAAAATAAAATAAAAGAAATACAATAAAATTATTTATTACAAAATTTTTATCTTGGCATGGGGGGAGGCCGGCCGCTTCATGTTCGGACTCGACCCGGGCATGGGCCCACTGGATCTGGGCTTGGACCCACTTGGCTTGGGGTTGACTTTGATTTTGACTTGGTCAACCGGGGTGTAAATTTTTACCCCAACAAATTGCCCCCCAACAATAAATGCACACCACATATGTGGGTCGTGTGCATGAAATTGATGGATCTTCTTTCACGTGGAGGCAACTTAATTCGGTTCCCACCTTTTGGGAAGCTGGCACTGCCCTTTTTATGACATGGACGGTCAATGCTGCCCTTTTTGCGACTTGGACTGTCGGTTCTGCCATTTTAGCGACGTGGACGGTCGATACTGCCCTTTTTGCGACTTGGACGGTCGATGCTGCAATTTTAGCGACGTGGACGGTCGGTGCTGCAATTTTAACGACGTAAACGGTCGATGCTGCCCTTTTTGCGACTTGGACGGTCGGTTCTGCCCTTTTTGCGACTTGGACGGTCGTTGCTGCCCTTTTAGCGACGTGGACGGCCGGTGCTGCCATTTTAGCGACGTGGACGGTCGATACTGCCCTTTTTGCGACTTGGACGGTCGGTTCTGCCCTTTTTGCGACTTGGACGGTCGATGCTGCCATTTTAGCGACGTGGACGGTCGATACTGCCATTTTAGCGACGTGGACGGTCGGTGCTGCCATTTTAGCGACGTAGACGGTCGGTTCTGCCATTTTAGCGACGTGGACGGTCGATGCTGCCCTTTTTGCGACTTGGACGGTCGATGCTGCCATTTTAGCGACGTGGACGGTCGGTGCTGCCATTTTAGCGATGTGGACGGTCGATATTGCCCTTTTTGTGACTTGGACGGTCGGTTCTTCCCTTTTTGCGACTTGGACGGTCGTTGCTGCCCTTTTAGCGACGTGGACGGTCGGTGCTGCCATTTTAGCGACGTGGACGGTCGATGCTGCCCTTTTTGCAATTTGGACGGTCGGTTCTGCCCTTTTTGTGACTTGGACGGTCGATGCTGCCATTTTAGTGACGTGGACGATCGGTGTTGCCATTTTAGCGACGTGGATGGACGGTGCTGCCCTTTTAGCGACGTGGACGGTCGATGCTGCCCTTTTTGCGACTTGGACGGTCGGTGCTGCCCTTTTGCGACTTGGACGGTCGGTGCTGCCCTTTTAGCGACGTGGACGGTCGGTGCTGCCCTTTTTGCGACTTGGACGGTCGGTGCTGCCCTTTTAGTGACTTGGACGGTCGGTTCTGCCCTTTTTGCGACTTGAACGGTCGGTTCTGCCCTTTTTCCGACTTGGACGGTTGATGCTGCCCTTTTAGCGACGTGGACGGTCGGTTCTGGATTTGACTTGCCCCGCTTCTTGCGGCGTCAGGGATGAAGTTGACTTGTTTCCGAGGTGGAATTTGATTTTGTCAGGGAGGTCATTGGTTGTTTTGCTGACTTGATGTGATTTGGGTTGACATCAGCATCGCTACGCTGGAATATGGTACCAGGAGCGAATCATCATTTGTCATGACAGGATTTGGGGATTTTGGTTTTGGTTTGGCATCAGCATCGCTACACTGGAATATGGTACCAGGAGCGAATCATCATTTGCCGCGAGGGAATTTCCCCCATTCCCAGTTTAACGACTTAGGGGTCATCTGTTCCCAGTTTAACGACTTAGAGGTCATCTGTTCCCAGTTTAAAGACTTAGGGGTCTATTGGATTGGAGTTTGGAATTTTGGGGTTAGGGTAGGCATCAGCATTGCTAACACTGAAGCACATGTGCCAGGAGCAATTCATCATTTACCTTTTCCTGTTGGGAAGCGGTGGCTTAGGAGACAGGTCTAGGTCCCTATCACCTAAGGCTTTACAATTTTATGAGTCGTGAGGGTCTCATAAAAGCATTTTCTCCCTACGAGTCGAAAGGATCTCGTAGGTGCACTTTCTCCTTAGGAGTCGTGAGGACTCCTAAGTGTGTTTTTCCTTTATGAGTCGTAAGAATCCCACAAAAGTTTGTTCTCGACATGTATCGTGAGGACACATGAGTGGGTCTTCTCAATGGAGCATAATTCCAAAGGCGGAGACCAGCCGCGTAACTGGTGATTGCAGTGGAGCATGAGTGATGAGAATTATTTGAGCCCGTGGATTGTATACGGTATTCAATTTGGGGACTAACCGTAGGGCTGGGAGAATTTTGAGAAATTAGATTTTGGTTGGCGTCTGCATCGCTACACTGGAATATGGTATCAGGAGTGACTCATCATTCGCCGTTTGGGGACTTGGAATTTAGATCTTGTTTGGCATCAGCATTGCTTCACTGGAACAATGCCAGGAGCAACTCATCATTTGCCTCGGGAGGACTTGGGATTTGGGTTTTCGGTCGGCATCAGCACCGCTAACACTGAAGCGAAATGCCAGGAGCGACTCATCATTTGCCATTGCCCGTTAGGGAACGATGGCTTAGGAGACAGGTTTGGGTCCCTATCACCTAAGGCTTTTCAATTTCATGAGCCGTAAGGGTCTCATAAAAGCATTTTCTCCCTACGAGTCGAGAGGATCTCGCAGGTGTATGTTCTCCTTAGGAATCGTGATGATTCCTAAGCGTGTTGCTCCTTTGTGAGTCGTAAGGATCTCACGCAGGGATTTTCTCCTCATAAGGTCGAGAAGACTTTGCGAGTGTATTTCATCTCTTTTCACGAGTTTGTGCCCTTTCGGGTTTTCACAAACTCGCCAGTAGTCCTGCTGTTTTTACTTACGGAGCCCTTTCGGGTTTTCATCCGTGCCCGTTTTGCTTGTGGATATACCGTTTTTTTTGCCGCTGGTGGGACTTTAAAAATAGTCTCACCGGCAGGATTTGGGAGAGATAAGGGTCGTTTACGCCCGTGGATTGTATACAGTTTTGCAGGATGCATGATCCAGACCGTAGGGCTGGTGTGCTCAATTCGCCTGCGATTTGGAGCATTCACACGTAGTATTTTTTGAGATATCGGCCATTGATGGATGGCATGGGCCTTTCTCCCTCAGCACTTATTAGTTGGTAGGATCCTCCGTCGAACACTTTCTCGATGACGTATGGTCCTTCCCAGTTTGGCTCAAATTTTTCCTTGGCATGTCAATTGGGGATGATCAGTCTTTTGAGCACCAACACCAACTCACCTTTCTTGAAAGCGCGGAGACGGGTTATCTTGTCATAGGCCCGTGACATTTGGGCTCGGTACAGCTCCAGATTTTGTTGTACTGCAAGCCTCTTTTCTTCAAGGGCGTCGAGCTCTTCGAGCTGAAGGAGTACGTTTTCCTCCTCCGTCAATTCGTGCTGAACGGCCATTCTTAAGCTTGGAACTTCGACTTCGAGGGGGAGGACCGCCTCCACTCCGAAGGGCAATGAGTATGGAGTGGACTGAGTTGGAATACGGTGCATGGTATGATATGCCCACAACGCCTCGTGAAGCTTGAGATTCCAGTCTCTCTTGTTGGCTGAAGCATTTTTCCTCAGGTGCTTGCATAGAGACTTATTGAAGGCTTCGGCCAGCCCATTGGCTCTTGGATTATAGATGGAGGAATATTTCGAATCTATCTTGTGCTGAGTAGCAAACCTTGAGACATTGAAGCTCTTGAAAGAAGGCCCGTTGTCAGAAATGATTCTTCTTGGTGTACCGAAGCAGTATAGAATATTATGCTGGAAGAAGGTCAGTTAATCTTTTATCTTGACTTCTTTTAGCGGGACAGCTTCAGCCCATCTGGAGAAATAGTCTGTCGCGACCAGTATGAACCGGTGGCCTTTGGATGACGGAGGATCAATTGGGCCAACAATGTCGGTTCCCCAGACTTCGAAGGGCCACGACGCCACCGTAGGATGTAACGGATTGGGATGCTTGTGAATGAAATCACCATGGATTTGGCAGATCTGACATTTCTTTGCATGCTCTCCGCAATCCCGTATCATGGTGGGCCAGTAATTGTTGGATATAGTGCCCTCAAAGTCAATTATTGGATCGCAGGCACGTGATTGCAATGATTGCGGAGGACCTATACCGGTAGGACAGTCTTACTCGAGATGATAGTATGCTCTCTGGTTTGCCTTTATCAGTCATGTACATGTTCAGGTGACTGATTACATGTTACACGTTGATAGAGCCCTTAGGATCTTGCTTGACTACCAACAGTATGAGGGCGATCATATACGTGAGAGTTGGGTAGTCCATAAGCACTTCCTTAATAATGGTCCCTAGTCATGGGAGTTTCAAGACAGGGCATCGATACTCCGGAGTATACTAGTGTATACAGTCGAGACCCCGAGGAGGGGCGGTGGCCGGTCTCACAAGCCACTGGTGTCAGTTGGATCACCTAAGATGTATACAGGTGCTCATTGGGATATGAGTACACCGGACAGGACTCGCCGGGAACCTGCTAGTTGGTATTATACATATCGTCAGATAGCAATTCCCTGGTGACATATGTACAGGTTAGTTCATCGACCTGAGATCATCATTTGTCTCGTGTGAGTTCCCACTGTGCTTTGATTTCTACCCTACCACAGCTCAAAGGAATCGTGCAAACAGGTAGTTTTTGGGTACAATCCCGAGCCACATGGAGGCACGTGAGCGGATCGGCAGGGGATTCGTCTCTTCCGGTATTGGGGGTGAGATCGCGCTGTGTCTAGGAAAGCCATTACACCAAGTCCTTGGCTAAGGCAGGTGAGAATTACTGGTAGGTACTCCGGTAGTTTCTCAGGGTGTTCAGGGCTTGTCTCCGACACGATTTATATCACTATTAGGGGTCTGACGTTACTAGCCCCCTAGGCCGGATATGCGATACTCATAGACGACCGGACCGGACTGTATATACATTGTCACTGTTAAGCTCAGTAGGGTTTCGGGATGAGTTCGCTCATCGGCTTCCCTTGAGGTCAGTACATGGGCAGCCGTTACGCACAGCTAGTGCCGCTGACGGCTTGTGGTTAAACCCACTGCCAGAGTACTGACGAGTCATTAGAGTCCCCCACAAATAGTTTCCCAAGTTCGGGCGAAACGTTGTAGAGGCCGTATGGTTTTATGGCAGGGTTCGGAAAATGCACGTGCGTTTACGCACGTGTCATATTTCGGGCAGATAATACTGGTGGGCTTTGGTTTAAGCCGGATCCATGTATTATACTTTGTAGATATAACATCTTTGTCTCAGTTGCATTTGTATTTGGTCTTAATACAAATGCGAGTATATTTATACTGTTACGGGGTTATCCTGAAATTCGTTTCGGGATCACTTTTGGAAGTTGTCAGTTTCCAGTTTCCAGTTTCCTATCGCCCGTCTTTAACATTCGGTTAAATACAGATTTATTTTTTCATTATTGGGTGAGTCATGAGGTGAGTCATGAGTGTGGAAGGTTCTAGAAGAGGTGACTAGGTTAGTGACTCATTGTTTGCTTTAATGAGTTGATGAGGTGTATTATGTGACTCATTCTTTTGCATTAATGTTTCTTGTTCTTGCTAAGATATTTCTTCTTGATCTTTTGTGAGAAGCTTTTGTAATGGTCACCACTTGCTCCTACACTCACCTCCCTCCTTCTATATATGTGGCCGGCCCATTCTTGGAAAGAGATATGGTTGTTGATTAAGAAGTTTATGTGATTTGGTGTATGGAAATTTCATAGCTAATTTCTCATTTCATATCATTCCAAATGGCAACTTCATTAACCGTTCGTCCATGGTTTTGGACGAAGTGAGACAAAGTGTTCTACTCATTCTCTACATCAATCTTGGTCATCTCTTTTAGCAAACTTGATGACCGAGTTGCCTCGGGTCAGAGGCGGGAGCCCGTTTAAAGATCCGATGACGTGGTGCCACCTGGACGAGCAGCTCGGAGATCGACGAGATCGGAGCAGCCGCAACAGGAGCGTGGGATGATGGTTAAAGAACGAAGGACTCGGATCGTTCGATATTACCTTTCTACCCTCTTTACAGTTTGTTAGTTTAGCGTTAATGGTGGATCCGGGTTATAGTATGCGATAGCGCCAGTTATAAAAGTTTTTGTTCCGCATTTGGCGTCAGATTGACGGCCGGGGCGCTACCGTAGACTTACATGGTATCAAAGCCACGCCATTAAGCTTTACTAACTTGTGTTAACGCGTTTAAAATATCGATCGAGCGGAATTTTCAAAATCGCAATTTCCAAGTCTAAAGTTTCTGTCGATTTTAAAATTGGTCTAAAAATCATTTTGAGTATACCAGAAAATTAAGCAGGCTTTTTAAAGAACACTGGAGAAAAACGACCAACTGATCCGATCGTACGGCCGCGGATCCGCTGCCAAAGCCATGCTTTGGCCGCGGAAACACGGCCGTCTTGGTGAATCAGTGGGTAATTTTTCTTCTGGGGCTTCTACTTGGAAAATTGTGGTTTCTGGAACTGTTCATTTGGGCCCAGTTTTTGTTACTGTACAGCAGATGTACGTGGGGCCCACTTCGGGAAATTTTGTCGATCAAAATTTAAACGTGTTAGTTTACAGTACTTACATTATATCTCCGACCGGGAATATCATTTGAGCGATAAATTGCGTCTAATTGCTATAGTCCTTTTAGACGGGTTTGCGAACGTGACATTCGCGTTGATGTTCTGTGTTGTGCTGTGATGTTGCGGATTTGTCGTGGTGGATAGCAGTGTGCAATGGTAGTGCAGTTTGGGTTTATTTATACATTTGATATTGCGGGGCGAGCGTCCAACATGTGGACTGCCGTCTCTGCCAATTTGTATAATATTCTTTTGGGGCACGACCGGGCTGAAGTCGATGTACCCGTTGTACATATTTTTCATTTCTGTACTAGGTTTTACCCCGCGACGGAGTGCACGGATAGCCAGGTTCTGGAGGGCAACGGGTCCGCATCCCATGGCTTTGAGAGGCAGAGGGGCCTCACTCTAGAATTGGCAGACTATTCGCCGCACTCGTAGGGGGTACAGGTTGACCCAAGGAGGGGTGCTCATGTTACCGGATTCCATGAAGTGCAGGATGGTCCATGCACTTTGCTGTAGGGGGCTGCCTCGCTTCAGGTTTTAGCGGGTAACTTGCCGCACCCGTAGGGGTCTAGGTTTCTTTGCACAGGCTATCCATACGACCAGAGGAACGTCGGGTTTCAGTAGCGGCTCTGTGAAACCCGGGGATCCCAGATTATCTGTATTGTTCTATGATGCTTATTACTTTTCTGTAATGTTGCATTCTTATCTCGCCTGGAGCGATTATTGTATATTGGTATATATACTAGTATATGTTGTATATGTTTTACACCCGCGCTAGTCCAGTCTCCGCTCTGTCGTTAGTTAAGTAACCTAACGGGTGATGACGGGACCCAGTGACGAATGCGGATGGCATATACGTACATTTTATTTTCGTTCTTTTCTGGTGTGATTAATTGATGGGACTGCGTTGATTAATTGGATGTTGTTGGAACAGTTTTAAAAAGTGTTATTACAAAGACGTTTCCTTTTGTCATGCATAGCGGTATTCGGTTGGAATATCCTGCACCTCATTCGACGAGGCAAGGGCCGATATCCCTCACTGGGAGTGACCCCTTGGGCAGAAGTTTGCGTCAGGGTAATAACTTCACTATAGTCGATTACAAGTTGCTTTGCATCGCGGTATTCAGTTGGAATATCCTGCACCTCATTCCACGAGGAAAGAGCCGAGATCCCTTCACCGGGAGTGACCTCTTTAGCAAAGGTTTTCGTCACTATATTTTTATAAAAAGCTATCAGGTTCCTTTAACGAGATCAAGTTCATTACGTTAAAGGTTTTTCGCCAAAAACCAGCCGTAGCCCTCCGTCATTTCATATGAATGGTCAGTAGTATTCAAGCTATGTTGGTCTGGCCCTTAGCCAGGACATAGTGATTGGTAGCTGCTGGGGTGTTCACATGCTGCATAGATAGATGCGTTGGTTTAGGACAGTCGTACAGCCTTGTTGGCCCTTAGTCAAGGGCGAGTACGGGTGGGTTCAAATTAACAAGATAATGATGGGAAGAACTTGACATGTGACTTATGATGGGTTGGCCCTTAGTCACGATCATAAGAGCATGGGGTAAAAATCATATCGGGAGTTTCTAAAGAAACTGAAACTTGCCAGGCATGCGCATACCTTCTGGAGTGTGATAACGTGAGTGGATTCCGTCACGTTATCATACGATGAGAGTTGGATCCCGATTCCCACTAATGAGTTGGTTTACTCTTCGGGTGATCTCGATTGATTCTTCTTTCAGGTTTGGAGGAGAATTTGACAGTACAATGGGAGGTTTCCGGATTAGATAAAGTGATAACCATTCTGATATAGGTTAGAGTGCACGTAGAGTGTTTCTTTTCTCTCTCTCTTTGGCAGCGACCTTTGACCGACCCTAGACTATGACTCAGTGACCAAGTTGACCGAACCTTCTTAAAATACCGGCTTTTGAATTGTCTGAGTTGCATAAATCATTGCCACTCCTTCTTTTACCCTTTGAATTTCTCAGAACACCCCGTATTACTACGGACATCCACTTCCATTGGATAGATCCATCGTATGGTTATATATGAACTCGAAGGGACTTCTTCGAGGATGGATCCAGGTTCAGGAGAAATAGAATTGGTTTATTCAGTTGTCTTTTATTATCACCTTCTCTCAGGTTGCGAGGGCTCCTTGGTTTAGGAGAGTACACCTATTACGCTTATTGGATAGTCTTATTCCAAACCATAGGCAGGTGCCGAAAAGTAGGGAATGAAGAAAACCAATTAGCCTAAGTAGGGTGTACAGAAGGTAATATGTAAAGACAAAATAAAGGGATTAGAAAGAGGGCAAAGTAAATTGCGACTGTTATCATTCACGACCAAACCGCGTACTTCATCGCCACTCCTATTTCACCTTTGCTTTTTTTCCCAGTTCGGGAGAAATAGAATAAGGTATTATTCAGTTTTCTTTTATCATCGCCTTCTCTCAGGTTACGAGTACTCCTTGGTTTAGGAGGGTACACCTATTATGCTTACTGGATAGTCTTCTTCCAAACCATAGGCTGGTGCCGAACGGCAGGGAAGGAAGAAAACCATTTAGCCTAACGATGGTATACAGAAGGTAACGACTAAAGACAAATAAAGGGATTTGGAGAGATGGAAATAAAATATACGGTTATAGTCATGAATTGGATTATGGAAGAGGCATTACTAGGAATACCAGGATACCCCTACGAAACATTTTCATGTTTCAGTGCATTGTTAATGGAAAACTGTTTTCCCGATTAGATACTTACTCCAGGGTATGTATTTACCAGGTTTCATTCTCACATCTGTATGGTTTTACAGATGATGAGTGGGAGGAAGTTATTGGGAATTAGGTGATCATCCTCATTATATCGGAATTCGTTGTAATTGGTGATATTTGAGGAAGTCGCCTGGGTTATTGCCGGCAGGCATGTATTTGGTTTTGAGTATCCGTTGTTGTGCACCAATTTCAAAATGATATATCTGTACGTTTATTTTTATAAAGTGAGATATAACCTTTTGATATTATGTCGATGACATTTACCTATATCAGTTGGCAATTGGGTAAGGAGCATTGAACAACGGAGTAGTTCTTAACCATAAGTACAGTTTTCAACCTACGACGCACAGGTTTTGAGTTATTCAAACTCAACGGACTTATACAGAGTATTGTATGTTGTCCAGTGTCCATCAGGACAAAGGGGTTGGTCCTCGTACCATGTTCTATTTACTTATGACTTCTCTAGTTTTTAGACAAGTGTTTCGTAGAAATACAAGGTCTAAGTTTTGAGAAGTTGTGGGTATAAGAATAAAGTAGAGAACCAGATGTCGCAGGTATCGGGATTCTTCAAAGAGATCGAAGATGTAGATACTTGTGATTGGTATTTAGATGATAGTAAAAGTTTTGAGAAACTTGTTTCTCTTTCGGGTTACTCATAATTGGATGTACTCCTAAAGTTGAGTAATGCTGATTAGCCTCTCTCCATTAAGTTGATATGCACTGGAGACAGCTGCATGATTAGAATCTGGTTCCAATTAAATAAATGCCAAAGTTTCTTTATTGGATATAGAATGGTCCATATCTTAACGATGTTAAGGTACGGGGAGTTGTCCGGTTTATACTTAAAACCAGATTCTGGATAACTCAGGGCACGTTTCTGTAATGGCAGTTTGTAGGTTGACCTGGGCTATGTCAAGGGTTGACTTTCTACCATCTGGAAGATCAATAGTGATATTGTTCTTGACTCGCCACAGTTTTAGTAAAATGGATTTTTTTCAGAAAACAGTAGTGGGAGTATGGTAGAACTGGAAGTGATTCCAGAACCGCAAACGATTACGGAAAATTTAATAGGACCTATAGATTCAATCAAGTTTGACATTCCAATAGCCACTCCGCAGATATGGTAGGTAACCTCAGACACCCGAGAGGTACTCCGGTAGCCTCAAAGACGGTGACAGGGAGGTTCTTGCTTACCCAGACTTGACACTACTGTTGTTCCAGACTATGAGACCCGGCGGGAGGTTAAGTATAGCGTCGTTCTAAACTAGCTATAGAAGTGCACGTATATATTATTCTGCCAGAGGGTTGTTATGGTCAGTGGGAGTAGCGGAAGCATAGTGGGCAAGTTGCTTATATCTATTTATATACTAGAGCAGTTATAGCAGAGATAGATCATCTAATTTTGATGTGACAGTCATGGCTTTGACTTCATCAGAATAAGGGATGGATCTATTAAGAAGGTAGTAGGGTGTGATGTCCCAGTATTATGGATGTCATACACAGAGTAGGAAGTAAAATTCTTATACTACGATCGGTTGTACTGTGGTCGTCACACAGTTGTTTCTTCAGACAAGATATGGATATAATATCTGACATTCTGCTTTCTAGATCTATGGTTTTAGATCTAGATTTGGGTAGTTTCCCAATATGGGTACTTTGACAGTATTCTAATAGTTTTTAGAATAGATGACTCCTGGCATGGTGGTGTACCTGTAGGTGATGGAGTCACCCTCTCTAAAGGTGTCTTACAGACTAAAGGGGAAAGGGATGTGCATGATTCTCAAGTGGAATTTGGAGCATTCCAAAAACTTGGAGATCCAACTACAAGTAAATCGTTAGTTCCAACTAGCAGAATTTCGTCTTTGGACCAAAAACAGGCAAGAGGTGGAATAATTGGCAGATCACTTGCTTAGACAATTGAGTCAATCATGAGATGTCAAGTACCACACCAGATATTGTTTTTGCACTAGATGCAATAAGTTTGTATTAATCCAATCCTGGAGAAACATAAGGAAGCAGTTTTAGAACATAAGTGCATGTTCTACGGATTTGATGGCGGCAGCCTCCTTCGGGAGACGGTTATCATTCCAGGCTTCAAAGGTGACATGGATGACAGAGTGATTGTCAGAGTTATAGTTTTCCCTCTGACGAGGGACAGTATTATGGACAGGTGGTCCAAGAGGATACTGTGGGAGGCATGGTGCAGGATACTGATTAGGTTCAGTTATCGATACAGTCTAAGAAGTTTGGATTTGGAGTTCATTTATGAACTAGTTCCCATCAGATATCCAGATATATTCTAAGACAGGTATTACTCGATTCGGGAGATGGCTTTCTCCGCGAACTTGAAATTAAGAGAGACATAGAAAGAAACATCAGGACGGATCCACTCACTGAGGCTATTTCTCGAACACAAGAGTTTTACGAACGGGCTTTGTGAAACTGATTAGTAGAGGAGTTGGGTGTTCGGTATCACACGGGCTGTGAGTATGCGACATCGCAATAATTAGCCTTAAGTGCAAGTGGGAGATTGTTGGATATAGTACCCTCAAAGTCAATTATTGGATCGCAGGCACGTGATTGCAATGATTGCGGAGGACCTATACCGGTAGGACAGTCTTACTCGAGATGATAGTATGCTATCTGGTTTGCCTTTATCAGTCGTGTACATGTTCAGGTGACTGATTACATGTTACACGTTGATAGACCCTTAGGATCTTGCCTGACTACCAACAGTATGAGGGCGATCATATACATGAGAGTTGGGTAATCCATAAGCACTTCCTTAATAGTGGTCCCTAGTCGTGGGAGTTTCGAGATATGGCATCAATACTCCGGAGTAGACTAGTGTATACAGTCGAGACCCCGAGGAGGGGCGGTGGCCGGTCTCACAAGCCACTGGTGTCAGTTGGATCACCTAAGATGTATACAGGTGCTCATTGGGATATGAGTACACCGGACAGGACTCGCCGGGAACCTGCTAGTTGGTATTATACATATCGTCAGATAGCAGTTCCCTGGTGACATGTGTACAGATTAGTTCATCGACCTGAGGTCGTCATTTGTCTCGTGTGAGTTCCCACTGTGCTTTGATTTCTACCCTACCACGGCTCAAAGGAATCGTGCAAACAGGTAGTTTTTAGGTACAGTCCCGAGCCACATGGAGGCACGTGAGCGGATCGGCAGGGGATTCGTCTCTCCCGGTATTGGGGGTGAGATCGCGCTGTGTCTAGGAAAGCCATTACACCAAGTCCTTGGCCAAGGCAGGTGAGAATTATTGGTAGGTACTCCGGTAGTTTCTAAGGGTGTTCAGGGCTTGTCTCCGACACGACTTATACCGCTATTGGGGGTCTGACGTTACTAGCCCCCTAGGCCGGATATGCGATACTCATAGACGAACGGACCGGACTGTATATACATTGTCACTGTTAGGCTCAGTAGGGTTTCGGGATGAGTTCGCTCATCGGCTTCCCTTGAGGTCAGTACATGGGCAGCCGTTACGCACAGCTAGTGCCGCTGACGGCTTGTGGTTAAACCCACTGTTAGGGTACTGATGAGTCATTAGAGTCCCCCACATATAGTTTCCCAAGTTCGGGCGAAACGTTGTTAAGGCTGTATGGTTTTATGGCAGGGTTCGGAAAATGCACGTGCGTTTACGCACGTGTCATATTTCGGGAAGATAATACTGGTGGGCTTTGGTTTAAGCCGGATCCATGTATTATACTTTGTAGATATAACACTTTGTCTCAGTTGCATTTGTATTCTGTCTTAATACAAATGCGGGTATATTTATACTGTTACGGGGTTATCCTGAAATTCGTTTCGGGATCACTTTTGGAAGTTGTCAGTTTCCAGTTTCCAGTTTCCTATCGCCCGTCTTTAACATTCGGTTAAATACGGATTTATCTTTTCATCATTGGATGAGTCATGAGGTGAGTCATGAGTGTGGAAGGTTCTAGAAGAGGTGACTAGGTTAGTGACTCATTGTTTGCTTTAATGAGTTGATGAGGTGTATTATGTGACTCATTCTTTTGCATTAATGTTTCTTGTTCTTGCTAAGATATTTCTTCTTGATCTTTTGTGAGAAGCTTTTGTAATGGTCACCACTTGCTCCTACACTCACTTCCCTCCTTCTATATATGTGGCCGGCCCATTCTTGGAAAGAGATATGGTTGTTGATTAAAAAGTTTATGTGATTTGGTGTATGGAAATTTCATAGCTCATTTCTCATTTCATATCATTCCAAATGGCAACTTCATTAACCGTTCATCCATGGCTTTGGACGAAGTGAGACAAAATGTTCTACTCATTCTCTGCATCAATCTTGGTCATTTCTTTTAGCATACTTGATGACCGAGTTGCCTTGGGTCAGAGGCGGAGCCCGTTTAAAGATCCGATGACATGGTGCCACCTGGACGAGCAGATCGGAGATCGACGAGATCGGAGCAGCCGCAACAGGAGCGTGGGATGATGGTTAAAGAACGAAGGACTCGGATCGTTCGGTATAACCTTTCTACCCTCTTTACAGTTTGTTAGTTTAGCGTTAATGGCAGATCCGGATTATAGTATGCGATAGCGCCAGTTATAAAAGTTTTTATTCCGCATTTGGCGTCAGATTGACGGACGGGGCGCTACCGTAGACTTACAGTAATACCCAAGCCGTTTGATTTGAAGTCGCATCTTGGGGCCAGATTGGTGAGCACCGCAAACGCCCGAGTGAACATCTTTCATGACTTTTTGGGCTTCGGCCAATGACAGACACCTGAGCCAGAGTTGGTCATATGACCTGCGGTATAACGTGTCATTTACAAACACGTATCGGAGAGCTCTTTTCTTCAGCTGAATCCTCGCATATTTTTCTTCGGGCGGCTTGTCGTATCGAAAGTACTCTATGAAGGGTTCTCTCCAATCGGGCTCATCTTGGATGATCGAAGCTTCTTCGGCAGGACTGCTCTTCTGTTCCGCGCTTTTCTCTTCTCGTAGAGAGACTGGGGGTAGAATTTGCCAGCTCCTGACTGTGATCAGAATTTCGTCCATGTCAGGATCAGCCAGCTCCTTGGCTAGGCGAGCGAGTATGTCGGCTTTTCCGTTCAACGCTCTGGGGATTCTCATTAGTTCAATGTGAGTGAACCGTTTCATGAGTTCCACCACCCGACTTCTGTATCGAGCTAACTCGGGTTTGTATATCTTATAGTCGCCGCTTACTTGGCTGACGACAAGCTGGGAGTCACCGTAAACCCGTAGCCGAAGGATTTCCATTTCTGTGGCGAGCTCCAAACCAGCTATCAGAGCTTCATACTCATCTTCATTGTTTGTCCGAGGCTCAGTGAGAGCGAAAGAACGTCGTAGGGTTCCCATTGATGGCGTGATGAACACCAATCCTATCCCCGCTTTTACCTCCGGGACGCTTGATCTGCCGGAGCTCCTTATTGATGAGGCCCCATCGAAGTAGAGCTCCCAACAAGTCTTCCTCGAGGTGCAGCACTTGTTCGTCGGGTAACTCACAATTTAGCGGCGACCCTTCTGGTATGGGATGAGCAGCGAGAAAGTCTGCAAGAGCTTGCCCTTTTACTGCTTTCTGAGGAGTATAAACTATGTCAAACTCAAGTAGCATAACAGCCTATCTTGCCATTCTGCCGGCTAGGCTCGCTCTCGTCATCAAGTGTTTGAGCGGGTCGACCTTGGAGATCAGCATAACCCGATGAGCGAGCATATAGTGCCTCAGCTTCTTCACAGCAAATATCAGAGCCATGCATTGCTTTTCGATTGGGGAATAGTTGTGTTCCGCCCCGACTAGAGTTCGACTGAGGTAGTAGAGGGCATTTTCTTTTCCTTCCTCGTTATTCTGGGCAAAGAGCGCACCGAGTGACTCATCTAGCGCGGCATTGTAGAGAATCAGCGGTTTATTTAGAATGGGGGCGGCCAGCACTGGAGGGTACAACAAGTATTGTTTGATGCTTTCGAACGCTGCTTGACATTCGGCATCCCAGATAAAAGGAGCCCCTTTCTTCATGAGCTTTGAGAAGGGCCTACACATTCCCGATAAATTTGAGATAAACCTCCGTATATAAGCAAGCTTGCCTTGAAAAGATCTTAGCTGCGTCAGACTCTTCGGAGGGGGCATCTCCATGATGGCCTTTATCTTTGATGGGTCAACTTCGATCCCTCGATGTCGGACTATGAAGCCCAGGAATTTTTCCGATGACACGCCAAAAGCGCACTTCAGAGGATTCATTTTCAGGTCGTACTCCCTCATTCTTATGAGAACGGTCCTAAGATCTTGGATGTGATCGGCCTTGGCTTTAGTCTTGACGACCAGATCATCAACATAGCATTCGACGACTTTATGGATTAGGTCATCAAAGATATTGGTCATTGCCCTCTGATATGTAGCACCTGCGTTCTTCAGTCCGAACGGCATCACTTTGTAGCAGTATATTCCGATCGGGGTTCGAAATGCTGTGTGTTTCTCATCCTCAGGCGACATCTTGATCTGATTATATCCAGACGAGACATCCATAAAGGTGAACAACTCGTAATTTGAGGTGTCATCGACCATCATTTCCATGACCGGTAGCGGGAAGTCGTCTTTAGGACATGCCTTGTTGAGGTCTCTGAAATCGACACAAACTCGGATCTGCCCATTTTTCTTCTTCACTGGGACTATGCATGCGATCCAGTTCGCATATTTTTCTCCCTGATGAAGCCGGCATCGATGAGTTTCTTGGTTTCCTCGATGACCTTTTATTCTATTTCCCTTCTCATTCTTCGAGGAGCTTGTTTGACTGGCTTAGCATCAGGAGATATAGCCAGTTTATGCATGACCACTTCAGAGGAAAGGCCAGGCATTTCTTTGTATGTCCACGCGAAGCAGTCGACGAACTCATGCAGCAGGGCAATTATCTGCTCTTTCTTTTCCTCCGACAAGAGTGAGCTGATGTAGGTCGTCCTTAGATTATCGGGCGTTCCTAGTCAATCTCGTCTAGCTCATCGAAGATTGCTTGTCCGCCATCTTCGATCTCTTGAGGAGCTTCTTCTGACTCGGTTATCTCATTATCATCATTTGATCTTTCGCTGGCTTCCCCAACATGGATCACGCTTGTTGCATGGGGGTCCAATCTGCACCGCTGTTGCACGGCAGGTCCTCTTCCTCCGACTCTTCAGTGTCGCTGCCAAGATGAGGGCGGACTTTGTTGCTAGATGGGGCTTCAGTAACAGATTCGTCCGTATCGCTACCGAAATGAGGGCGAGTTTTACGGAAGGACGGACTTCCAGCGTCGGACTCATCAGTGTCGCTACCGAAATGCGGGCGCACTTGGGCATTTTTGCTTTTGAAAATGACAGCCGGCTCAGATTTTCATTTGAGTCTTGGGGCCGCTCTATCCTCAGTCAGTTGTGGCTTAGCATTTTGGTGGTTCATAAAGTACCGAGAATCTTCATATCGGAGTTCATGCACACCGAACGGCTGGATGTCTCCGTCAATGCGTCTTTCTTCGCCATTTTTAGTATACTTCATGCATTGATGGAGAGTTGACGGGATGATGCCATAATCGTGGAGCCACGGCCGTCCCAAGAGAATCTTATAAGATGTGTCGGCGTCGATCACGTATATCTTAGCTTCAGTTTGCAGATCCCCGAATTTGATTGGCAGAGCTATCGACCCTAGAACTTGCTGGCAATTTCGCTTGAAGCTTTGAATGACAATCCTTTCCCTTGACAGGTGTCGGACGTCCATTGACAAACTCTTCAGTGTCCGCAAGTTCATGATGTTCACTGAGGACCCCGGATCAATCAATATGCGATTAATCCGATCTCCGTCGCTGTACCCGGTCACGTAAAGCGGCCGATTATGCTCAACTGTTCCCAGTAGCAAGTCTTCATCCTTAAACGTGACCGCGGCGGTTTGCAAGGCGTACTGAACTCCTTTCATATTAATTTCCGCAAAGCGAGCCTGATACCGCTCAGGGTTTTGTAGAGCATGAATGAGAATATCTCTAAGCTCTTGAGATAGAACCAAGGCATCGTAGATGCTAAGGAGAGACGGAAGCTTTCGGAGGTAAGCCAAAACATTATAGTCTACTGGGGAAGGACTTGAGTTTTCATCAGCCGGTTCTCTTCCATCTTCATCATTAGCCACCTGTTTTTCCTTCCCTTTTGGGGCGTTGCCCTGATTTGGCGGTAGAGCCCTCCCGCTTCTGAGCTGGATTTGATTGGCCTTTGTGGCAAACTCCTCGTCCTCTTTGGGAAAACAGAGCTCCCCTTCAGAGTCGCTACCCAGATGGATGGTGTAGCAGGTCACTATAGGGATCTCTTCATTGGAGTCTTCTTCTAACTCCTCCAGAATTTTAGCCGCTCGTACAGGGAGGAACTCCTTCAATTGAATCAGAGTTCTTTCCTTCTGTTCATATTCTTCGAGGGAATCGATATATTTTTGAATGGTCGATCTCTCTGCAGACTCCTTTTCGCGCCGAGCTGCACTTTTCTTCTTCTTGAGCTTCTTGGATTTTGAGCCTGATGGAACCGCATTGGCAGCTGGGCTGGTAGGCTTCTTCTGTCCTTCCCATTCCGTCATGGGCTCTTTCCGAAGTAGCTTTATCATCTTCTTCATCTTATTAGATATGTGCGTACTCCACAGAGGCCGCGATGAGTACGTTTCATTTCTCAGGGCAGCGGGTTCGGCTGTCTGCTCCCAGAAGGCTTCAACTTCTGTCTGTATAAAGTTGGTGGTTGCAACTTGATTGTTCACCAACACACTTTTGGACAGCTCGATCTCTCCAGCCTTGTACTGCTTCTCGACCCAGTCTTTGAAGATGTAGCAATCCTCGATCGCATGGCTCACTACTCGGTGGTACGGGCAATACAGAGGATTGTCGGTCATTTTTTCTTCTTGGGGTCTTTTTGACTCTGGCAATTGTAGACCGTTGTTCAAGGCATCTTTAAATATCTTGCGGACCTTGTCCCTTCTGAAAGAGTAAACCTTGTTCTTCTTCTCCTCAAGGGAAGGCCCATCTCCTCCCAGCAATGGCTTTCGAGACCGGTTGGTTTTGGATTCGCCCGCCCTTCGCTTTTCTTCATTGTCGGACGCATTGAAGACATTGGTACTGCTGGAACTCCCGCTTCTACGGCTGTCGTCCCGCTTGCTTTTCCAAGTTTTGTCTCTTTGAGAGTCCGGCGGGGACTCTTGCTTTGAGCGTTCCAGCATTTGGACTTTCTTGGTTAGCTCCTGAAATGTCTTGAGGCCCGCTGTACACAAGAATGGGACCATCCAATTGCTGAGGTTCCCAATGAGAAGGCTAACGGACTGGTCCTGCTCTAGCGGCTGTTCGCACTTGACTGTGAGATTACGCCATCGATCGATAAAGTCAATGTTGTTTTCATTCTTCCCTGGCTTGGTCCTCACAAGGTCGGCAATGGAGATTTTATCACTAACACTCATGAACCTTTGCCGAAACAGAGACTCTATTTGGGCAAAGGTAATGATGGACCCATCTGGTATACTCGCGTACCAGTCGAAGGCGACACCGGTCAGGCTGTTGACAAACTGACGAAGAAGGAGCATGTCATTGCCCCCTGTATTTCCGCATGAGGCTTTGAAGTGGGCGACGTGCTTGTTTACCCCAATCAGAGCAAAGCTCTGTTCAAATTCCAAGGCGGGAAACGAAGCAACGCTTCTGTTTCCCCCAATCAAAGCAAAGCTCTGTTTTGAAATTGAAGTGAAAATTAAAGTTAAAATAAATGAAGTAACGCTTCAGATCCCCTGCGCTGCGCGCAGAGCGCCACGTGTCAAAATCAGACACGCCAGCGCAGGGAGCGCAGCGCCCAAGGCAGCGCACCCAATCAGAGCAAGGCTCTGTTTAAAATTCAAACTTTAATAAAGGAAGCAACGCTTCAGCAGACCTGCGCTCTGCGCTGCGCGACATGTGGTAGCGCAGTTGCGCTGCGCTCTGCGCTGTGCGACACGTGGCAACGCAGTTGCGCTAGCGCAGTAGTGCTGCGCTCTGCGCTGCGCGACACGTGTCAAGCGCGGGTGCGCTTGCGCCAATTGTACCAGCAATAAAACAGAATGAAAATTTTAGAAAAATCTTTCCAATCTTGTTGAAAACAAGAAGATTGCCTTCTGTAAAACAGAAGCCCTAGGATCAAAGATCCAACGGTGGGGAAAAATCCCTAAATCACTCAGAGAAAGATCTCTTTAACTGATTTAACAAATCAAATGGCACTATAAAAAGCCCCCTAGACTCCAAGTCTAACAATTATTGAAGACACAGAGAATTCACAGAGCTCTTCTAAGAACTTTGAGAAGAATTCAGAAAGAAAAAAAAAAGGTAAAACCTTCAAAAAAAGAAGAATTTTCTTCTGAAAAGATCAATGATCTAAGAACAAGATCAAAGATCTTCAATAAAAAATGATAATATTAATAAAAAGAAGTAATTTACTTCTTCTTTAGATTTTTCTGATCTAAATAAAGGCATTGCCTTTTGATGAACCATTGGTTCTGGAATCTTAAAAGATTCTCTTCTTTGATCCAAAATTGGATTAAGATATTGAACAGTGCCCTGCACTTGAAAAAATTGCACTGTTGCGCTCTCGGGTTGGCGCAAGCCACCAGAGAATGCCACGTGTCAGCCCCAGAACAGACTGCGCTATGCGCTTTTAAAACAGAGCACTGCTCTCATAAATTGGCGCACTGCACCAGAGCGCGCCACGTGTCAGCAGCGCAATAGCGCAGCGCACTGGCGCAGCGCACTGCGCTTACGCTCACCAGAGCGCGCCACGTGTCAGCAGCAACGGCGCAGCGCACTGCGCTTGCGCTCACCAGAGCGTGACACGTGTCACCTCCACATGGACTTGCGCCTTGCGCTCATCAATTGGCGCAAAGCGCCTGACAAGCCACGTGGCACACTGTCAGAAGATTTAATGCTCTGCATTATTTAAAAGAGGGACAGAGCCCAATTAAAAAGTCCTAACAGGCCTGATAAAAATGCCATGCATTACTTTAAAAATGGCAGAGCCCAAACAGAGGTCTGTTAGACCAAAACAAATGCTGCGCATTTAATTAAAAGCCCAATGCTATGCATTAATAAAGGGCAGAGCCCAAGCAAAGGCCTAATAGGCCAATATAAATAAAATGTCGAATATTTTCAACTGGACTTAACCCAATCATGGCCATAAGTCCTCAAATTAACATTGACTGAGCACGACTGCTCTCTTAAATCAATTTACACCCGGTTCAAGGTACATCTTCAAACTCCTCTGATATTTGTCGTTGTAATCCTTCAACGTCTTTAGAGAGGTGACGGGTCCCGACAACCACACATCGATACGGACTGCGGGGTCCTTAAACTCGTGGACCGAAACGTCCTTAAACTAATATTCGTCCCAAAATGGGAACGTTAGACCGAAACGTCCTTAAACTAATATTCGTCCCAAAATGGGAACGTTGGACCGAAACGTCCTCAAACTAATATTCGTCCCAAAATGGGAACGTTGGACCGAAATGTCCTTAAACTAATGTTCGTCCCCAAATGGGAATGATGGACCACCATGTCCCTAAACTGAAAATCGACCGCAATGTCATTAAACTAAACAATAGAGCCAATTGCTCTCTTATCGGATCCAAACGATCCCGTTAAGTTGATCTTAGTCTGGAGATTAGGCTAACGTGTCCTTAACAAAAGTTTAAGTTGATCTTAGCCTTAAATAGGGCTAACATATCCTTAAACCAAAACCCCAAACCTAAATCTAAGAAAATATAGATTTGGACTAATCCACGTCCTACGGGCGACGACATAAATTAGTCTCCGTATACAATCCACGGGCAACCACAAACAAAACAATCACCCACGACACGAAATGAAATACTAAAGAAGGAGAAAGTTGCTACCACGGTGCGGTAGCGTAATTAACTGCAGGGGCTTGCGCCTGCAGGGAAGAGCGTCCCCACAATCAAAAACCCCTTAAGCGAGGGGGAATCTGACGAAGTCTGCTACATCGGCCGCATCCGCCTAAACCTCCGATACACGGTGCCATAAATCAACTTGGCATCTTCGGAGAGGTGGATGGATAGCACCAATTAGCATCTGCCCCCAGATTCAGGCAAGACAGTTTGTCTTCCCGGTTTCCGGCAGTAAACAGATTCTGGCACGCCCGGTGGGACCTTTTCCTCTTTCCACTCCACACTTCGTGTGTCGTCTTCGCGAACGAATCGCGGTTTGTTAATGGTTGCCCTAGGGTTTCAAGTTACTAAGATTTGGTCTCTTGCTTGGCGTAGCAATCAAACAGCAATGGCGTCTAATTGCTCAAACTGCTCCAAATGCAACTGCAACCGACGCTCCGCCTCACCTGGAGGCGTAGCCTATGGGCCTCAAGCGGCCTCCATCCTTGTTATGCCGGTAGAACAAGTGACTCAGGCTACCACTGGCCTGTTCTTTGGGACCATGCTTCCGCCAGCAAGCTTCACCATCCCAGTGCCCATACCGGAAGCGCAAAAGAAGTCGGTCTTCGATCGACTTGCTACTCCCACGACCCCTCTCAACGGGTTGTCCAATTCTTCAGTCTTCACCAGGATGAGCTCGAGCACCAAAGGGCCTATCAAGAAGCCCATAACACCTGAAGTGGCCATCCCAAAAAAGATAGCTACTCCTGAAGTCGTCAAGGCGGCTTCTCCTCCCAGAGGGTCGGTCTTCACGAGACCGACTGCTCTCGCTCCCACTCCCGCTCAGAAATTTGTTTTTGACCGGTTGGACGTAGCTTCTCAATGAACGTCAGTCTTCAAGAGGCTGACACTGGCAACAACCCCTCACCTGAACAGGGGGCAAGATAAAGCCGTCGCTGAACCAATCCCAACAACCCGTCACGCCCGACGTCGCCACTGGCGCCGGATAAGGAAGGCTGGGGGCAACTCCCCCTCTGGGCTAACTCCACCAGCTCCAACGGTGGAAGTTAATGCTGCTGTTCCAACCGGGAACAGTTTTGAGCTGCTGAACAAGGTGCGCAGGAACTCTCCTACCTCCGTGCTCAAAAGATCTCCTCCACCGATAGAGACCGCCGTGGAAGCAGAACCAGAAAAGCCGGAGCAGTCTCCTCAACAGCTTTCCTCCAGGATCTACAAGACTTGGCGACGAGTCCGAGAATCGGTGATTGATCCGAGTTTCTCTCACCAGCATAAGAAGTCGAAAGGTCGGCAGGAAGAAAATCCCCCTGTCAAGCAACGAAAGACGACGACCACCTGGGTACCCAAAGCAATGGTCCCCTCAACTTCGACGGACCACAAAAGAAGAAGGCCGGAGAAAGTCCCCACACCTGCGGCGAATGTCAAAGGTAGTGAGCCCAAACGCCCTAAGTCTGGGGGCATTGTGGTACACACCGTCAATATGGCGTCTGGGAAAGAGGATAGTCGTATATCCACAGGTCATAGACCGCTTACGCAATCGGTAACTAAAGCTTAGGAGCAGCAGCAGAAGCTCCAAGAAATGATGAATGCGATGGCCGCACTCACTGGGCCAAAAGAAAGCCCTGAAGCGTCCTCGGATCAACGCCAAGAGCAAGAAACTGACGCTGAATTCCTTCGCAGGATACTGGAAAAGAAGGATAAAGAGGCTGCGGAACAAGCAGCCAATATAAAACGAATGGTCCTTCTGTTCCAGGACATGGTGGGTATGATGATCCAGCAAGATCCTCCAGCCGAAGATCTTCCGATCATCCTTGAAGATGACAGAGGAGAAACGTTGAATCCATCGCTGGCTCTGTCAGCAGCCAAGGAGGAGACAATTTCTAAAGCTGACCTGGATGAATATATAGCTCAGCAGATACGGGTTCACCAGGCAATTGAGGCAGCCGGTCAAGTTGTCAGAACGAGGCGACCGTATCCGAGTTGGTATGATCAAATCAAGTACCCGCCGGGCTACACGATCCCGAAGTTCTATGTCTACAAGGGGACAGGCAATCCCCATCAACATGTTGCTCAGTTTAGGGCTCTGTGTGGCAACACCGGCAGTGATGATAAATTGTTGCTTCGCCAGTTCGTCGGTAGCTTATCGGAGACGGCATTTGAGTGGTACTTCGAACTCCCAAATGACTCCGTCAAGACCTTCGCTGAAATGGAGTTGTTGTTTACCCAGCGCTTCGCAAGTGCCAGTGAGCGTACTCCAATAACAGCTTTGATTAATGCGAGAGTAAAGCCGGGCGAGACTTGGGTTCAATATGCAATCCGATGGCGGAACTTGTGGTCAAAGTGCGAACAACGCATTGAAGAAGCGCCGGCGGTGGGCATGTTCGTGGGCACCTTAGATCCTCATGCAACTATCTCACAGTTCATGATGTTCTTTAAACCAACCACGTTCCAAGCCTTGATCGATAAGTTAGCCCAGATGGATCAGATGGGTCACAGGCCGTCTCCTCCAAAGCCGGACTCTCGAAATGAAAAGGGGAAAGGGAAAGCGATCGTCGCCGTCAATGCTCAACAACAGCCGAGCAACTTGAAGCCGGTTGTTCGTCAAAACAATATGCGTTCACACCTGTCCCTCGAGGAGAGGCTGGGACGTCCTTACTCGTTTCCTCAGAATAAAACGAGAAGACTGTTTGAACTGGCATTACGTAACAGACTCATTAATCTACCGGAGTCAAGACGTCCGTCGCAGCCAAACGACGTCAATGATCCCAATTACTGTCCCTATCACCGAGTATTGGGTCATCCGATTAAAGATTGCTACGTCTTCAAAAACTAGATTGAAGATCAATATCAGCAAGGCAAGTTCGCGTTATCCGAAAGATGGAAGGTGAACCCGCCGCAACCTCATACTTCTAAAAAGGTGAATACGCCGGGGGCAACGTGCTCCCTTGTTGAAGAAGCTCCATGGGAGGTTGTGTTATCAGCCAAAACCAAAAGGATGCTGAATGATCTCAAGACATGCCCGGCGGTCAGGTAGAAGAACCCGCTAGAACCCCAGATCATTGAAGGGATGTTGAAGCCATGCCCAACTCCAAGGACCGGTGGTGATGGCCCAAGCATTCATACCCAGCCGTCGAAATCTTCAAAGAAGAAAAAGAAGAGATCCAAAAAGCCCATGAAGCCTGGTGACAAGCGCATGGACTTACAGAAACAAATTGACGCGCTAGAGAAATACAACGAAAAGGTCAAGACACTCCCGTCACACTCCAGGAGTTCCTCAACCACGTCTTTCAATAGGAAGATGAGGGAGAGAGCTCGTCGGATGAATTCGAGGAATACGTGGCGAGTTGTCATGTGATCTCTCACTCGTTTACGGACGATGGGAGAACTCCCAGCACTGAGAAGCTGGGGGCAGATCCAGAACCGAAACTTCTGGGGCCATCAGATGAAACCATTGATGCATTCCTCAATGAAGCTCTGTTGAAAAGTAAGGCTGATCGAGAACGCGAGACGCTCCATTTTTGAAAAGGCCAAGCGCCGGCGATTAGACGAAAAGGTCGAGACACTCCCGTCAAATCAAATTACATCTATTGCGGACAAAATCAAATTCAAGATGAGAAAGAGATTTGCTAAAGCCATGTCGATGGGGATGAAGCTGCCACCCTCTGAAGGAAACATTGCCGGCAAAGCGGAAATGCACCCTTCCTATTGCTTATATCATCGGAAGGTTTCGCACCCCACCGAAGAGTGCAAAGCTTTCAATAAATGGTGGCAGGGATATGTCGCTCACCGGCAACATTTTAAGCGGGAAAAGCGCAAGACTCATCGGGAGCGGAAAAGTACGACCGAAGAGCTTAGAAGAACTACTGGCGACTGTCGCATGGTTAACGCCGGGGAAGCGCAAGTTCTCACATTCGGGAGCGACTCTGACGAAGAAATGGAGATTAGCCCTCTCTTTAAAGAGTCCACCTCGGGAAAAGAGGAAGAGCCGAAGGCCTGCAAAAATATCCGGCTGCGTAATCGTACGCTACCCGAAAAGAATCTTGGACCCTCAAATAAAAAAGATAAGGGAAAAGAGAAGGTCTCTGAGGAGATCGCCCTGGATGACCAAGTTGTGGAAGAGCTAATCGCCAAGGACCCGCCAAAGAGAAATAAGGTGGACTACAACGTTCTGGCACACTTGAGGAAGCTACCTTCGCAGCTCAGCATTCTTGACGCCCTTCTACTATCAAAAGAAGCAAGAGATTCGTTGATCAAAGCACTACAGGACCCAGAGCAATTCCAAGCTTTTCTCGCCGAAGAAAAGATGAAGGACGAGCTGGAAGAAGTGCACACAGCTGATGTCACTTTCGGTGATGAAGACCTCTTCCTTGGGACGTGCGAACACAATCGCCCCCTCTATGTCTCAGGATATTGCCACGATATAAAGATAGGCAAAATCTTGGTTGACAATGGGTCCTCCGTCAATCTCCTCAATGTACGGGTATTGAAGGAAATTTGCATGAGCGTCCAGCACCTCGCTCGGGACAAGATCACCATCTCCGGGTTCGACTCTCAATCATCACGGACTCTCGGGTCTGTGATATTGACGTTGCGCTTTGGGCTGCTCGTCACGGACATTAAATTCCACGTCATAGACGCGAAGACATGCTATAATGCTTTGCTCGGCCGACCCTGGTTACACGAGTACAACATCATCCCTTCTACACAGCATCAGTGTATGAAATATTTTAAGGATGGTCTCGAGTATACCGTAACAGGAGAGCTGAACCCATTCTCCGTGAACGAAGTCCGCAAATACGAAGATGCAAAATACTTCTTGGCCGATTTCGAAGACACGGAGAGGTGTCACAAGCCAGAGAACAAAGCTATCACCACCATCCCTGTCTTCGGAAGTGATACTGAGGAAGAGGAAGAGATGGTTTATTCGGGTCCATCCCAACACAACAAGCCGGGACCGTCCGCTCCCATGTTGATCTTTGGCAGTGACTCGGAAGATGAAGTCCACGCTATATTCTCTGCTCGGCCTTCAATACAAACTTTCGCTGATGAAGAGCAAAGTCTGCAAGTCGCCATGGTTCCACTTAAACATCATAAAGAACTTGACACGCTTGATACCTACAGTGTAGAAGAGCTGCAGACGTTCTATGTCCCTCCCAGGCGAGAAGGCGAAAAGGCGATTCTATTCTACCGTTCCGGGGAAACCAAGGTGGAAAAAGAAATCTGGCACGGTGCGGATTCTACGCTTGACAGGCTTCAGCCCATTCATCTGCCTAGATATTATACAGAAGGCTTGAAAAGGCTATTAAAGCGCCAAGGGATACCCGTCAAACAAACCGCTCGAAAAGCTAAATTCTATGATAGGATCTAGAACGTTCCTGGAACTCAGCACAAGTTACCCAATGGGAGAATGGAAGCAATCGGGCTTGGATATGTTCGGTCCAAGAAACGGGAGCTACTCCGTGACTGCTATATTGTGCATAACTTTGATGAGGAAGGGGATGCTCAATAGGAAGATGCTAATCCTGAGCCAGAAAAAGTCCCCGATGCAAAAATGCCCAGTCCGTCGTTCGAAAAACAAATGGACAAGCTTATAAGGGAAGCTGGTCAAAAAGTTCGAGATGACCACAATCGCGAAATGGCCATCTATGAGAAAGGCAGGATGCAACGCCTCCTTCAACAGGCTGTGAAAGACGAAAATGCTGCTCCCTGTCAACCTGTTGTAAAAAAGGCGCGACACAGAGGCAGAAACAAGTTAAAAGGCGGAAAAGACATTCAGCAACGACAAAGCGGGACCAAGAAGTCATGCGAACGGAAATCAAGTGATCCGGATCTATCCCTTGTGAAGAAGATGAGTCGAGCATACTCTTTTCCTCAAGACAAGACAAAGAAGATACTCGACCTAGCTATAAAGCACCAAATGCTTACGCTTCCGGAGTCCAAGCACCCCGAACAAGAGGGCGAAGTCTCACACCCGAACTATTGCTCTTATCACAGAGTAATAGGGCACCCTCTCAAAGATTGCTTCACTTTCAAGAACTGGGTCGAAGATCAGTATCAGCTCGGCAAGTTCGCTCTATCTGACAGCTGGAGGGTAACGCCGCCACAGAAACATGAACCCAAGGCTACAAGAGTAGAACCAAATACACATCGGTCTTGGAAGCGAGTTCGTACTTGTCATATGATAACAATATCAAAGAAGAGCCCGAGAATATGGATGACTTTCCCTGGTGCTTTGAAAATAGTAATGACGAGGTGATCTCAGAATTCCCACCAGCGCCAAAAGAGCTGGAAGATGGAATACACACCACGGCGGATAACTTCAAGAAAATTGAGTTGGGGACGGCGAATGACCCGCGACCGACATTCATTAGTGAGCTGCTGTCTGAAGAGAGGGTGGCTTCATTAAAAGACCTGCTTATGCAGCATAAAGATTGCTTCGCATTGAACTATTCCGAAATGCCAGGACTAGATCCAGAGATTGCTGTGCATAAATTGGCGATATCCCCGGACGTTAAACCAATCAAACAAGCACCGAGAAAATGCGGCTCGAGCTTGAGATGAGCATCAACGCCGAGGTCAAGAAGCTGATCGACTCCGGCTTCATCCAGGAAGTTCAATATCCTGATTGGATCGCCAATATCGTCCAGGTAATGAAGAAAAATGGGACGGTGCGCATATGTGTAGACTTTCGGGATCTCAATAAAGCCTGCCCGAAGGACGATTTCCCAGTGCCAGTCACCGAGCTGATGATACATAATACGTCCACTCATGAAGTTTTCTCCTTCATGGACGGCTCATCAGGATATAATCAGATAAAGATGCATCCCGAAGACCAGAAGCACACCGCTTTCCGGACCCCTTTGGGTATATTCTGCTACAAAGTGATGCCCTTCGGTCTAAAGAACGCCGGTGCCACCTATTAAAGGGCCATGATAAAGATCTTCGATGACCTTATACATGAAATCGTCGAATGCTATATCGACGACCTCGTGGTTAAAAGCAAATCATACGAGGAGCACTTAGAGCACCTGAAGACCGTATTTCAACGCCTTCGACAATATAACTTGAAGATGAACCCTCTCAAGTGGGCATTCGGAGTTTCCTTGGGCAAATTCCTGGGATTCATCGTCCGAAACCGAGGTATCAAGATAGATCCGTCAAAGATCAAGGCGATCATGGAAATGCCTCCGCCAAGGACTCTCAAGCAATTGCGGTCTCTCCAAGGGAAGTTCGCGTACATCCGGCGATTTATAACCAACCTTTCAGGCAAGTGCCGTCCTTATAGTCACCTAATGAAGAAGGGAACCCCGTTCGTCTGGGATCACAAATGCCAAGGCGCACTGGACGAAATCAAGCAGTATCTGCAGAATCCGCCAGTGTTGGCTGCTCCGGTCAATGGAAAGCCTCTAATTCTTTATACAACCGCCCTCGAGGGTTCCTTAGGTGCATTGTGGGCACAAGAGAACGACCAAGGGAAAGAAAGAGCTCTCTATTACTTAAGTCGAGTTCTACTGGGGGCAGAAAGCAACTACTCTCCCATCGAAAAACACTGCCTGGCGTTGATCTTCGCGATAACAAAGCTCAGGCACTATGCGTTGGCGCATGAAGTTCGTCTCGTTTCGAAGGTGGACCCCCTTAAATATTTAATGTCAAAGGCCATATTGACAGGGGGACTCGCTAAATGGGCCTTGCTCTTAATGGAGTTTTCGATAACCTATCAGCCTCTTAAGGCAGTGAAAGGCCAGGCCATCGCCGACTTCCTCGCTGAGCATCCGATACCGGCCGATTCCCCTTTGAATTGCGGGTTGCCAGACGAACACGCGTTTGATGCGATCGACGGTAGTGATACCCGATGGGAACTTTATTTTGATGGAGCGTCTTCCATGAAGAAGCGCAAACAAAGCACCCCTATAATCAAATCGGGGGTAGGCCTCATCTTCGTAACTCCACAAGGAGGGATAATGCGCTTTGCTTTCTCCTTAACGGAGCCAAGTACGAACAACGAAGCCGAATATGAAGCTTTGATAGCTGGCCTCGAGATCGCCATCGACATGGGAATTGAAAACCTCCTCATATACGGAGATTCTCAACTGGTCGTCAGTCAAGTAAATGGTGACTACCAAACGTGCAAACCCGAACTGGTAAAGTATGGCGAGAGGGTACAGCAATTGCTGACTCAAATCCCCTCCTACATGCTGGAAAGCATACCGCGTGCAGAAAATAGCAAAGCAGATGCACTAGCTAAGCTCACTAAAGAACTGGCCGACGAGAACCTCGATGACGTAAGAATCGTGGTACAAAGCCGTCGGGTGCTTGCCCCAGCAGAAATATCTCCGGAATCATCCGAAGGAAAGGGAGTGACTGAGCAAATGGCTATGCAAATAAAAGACCAGGAAAAGGCTGAGGATTGGAGAGAAGTATTTATAGACTACTTCAAATCCCGTCGAATGCCTGAAGATGCGTCCTCAAGACATCAGCTTATGAAACGAGCTCTATTTTTCGCCTTCGTCAATGATACTCTGTACAAGAAGTCGTTTGATTCTCTGTGGTTGAGATGTCTGGGATCTGAGGAGGCGAAAAGAGTCATTCAGGAAGTTCACGACGGACTCTGCGGTTCTCACCAAGCAGACCCAAAGATGAAGTTAAAGATTAAACGGATGGGCTATTATTGGCCAACGATGATTCAGGACTGCCTCGAGTATACGAAGCAATGCCACTCATGCCAAATTCATGGGGACTTCATCCATCAGCACCCAAATCCTCTACATCCAACAGTGGTTAGCTGGCCGTTCGAAATGTGGGGGACTGATGTAATCGGCCCCATCGAACCAGCATCGTCCAGGGGACATTGATTCATCTTGGCGATGACTGACTACTTCTCCAAATGGGCAGAAGCAGTACCGCTAAGGGAAGTGAAGACAGAGAATATCCTCCATTTCTTCAAGACGCACGTCATCTATCGGTTTGGGACTCCGCGACGGATTATCTCCGATAACGGGCCAGCTTACAGAAGCCACAAGATCAGCCGCTTCGCACAACAACACAACATAGACTGGAGATATTCCTCCGTTTATAATCCCCGAGCTAACGGTCTAGCTGAGGCTTTCAACAAGACCTTGACAAAGATCGTGAAGAATACGGTGTCCCGAAATAAGAAAGACTGGCACGAGAGACTGCAAGAAGCTCTCTGGGCGTATCGAACTACGTTCAAGACGGCCACGAACACAACGCCGTACGCGTTAGTCTTCGGTACAGAAGCAGTACTCCCCCTTGAGATAGAGTTACCCACTCTGTGAGTGGCAGTCATGTTCCCCTCCGAATGGCGGCGGAGACGATGTGAGGACGTCTTGCCTGAGATTCGGGGCAGATGCTATATGGTTTTATCCGTCTACCTCTCCGAAGATGCCAAGTTGATTTATGACACCGTGTATCGGAGGTTTAGACGGATGCGGCCGATGTAGCAGACTTCGTCAGATTCCCCCTCGCTAGAGAGGTTTTTGATTGTGGGGACGCTCTTCCCTGCAGGCGCAAGCCCCTGCAGTTAATTACGTTACCGCATCGCGGTAGCCACTTTCTCCTTCTCCAGAATTTCACTTCGTGTCGTGTGTGTTTGTTTTGTTTGTGGTTTCCCGTGGATTGTATACGGAGACTGAGTAATGCCGTCGCCCGTAGGACGTGGATTAGTCCAAATCCGTATTTACTTAGATTTGGTTTTGGTGTTTTTATTTTAAGGATACGTTAGCCGTATTGAGGCTAAGATCAACTTAAACGTTCGTTAAGGATGCGTTAGTCCCGTTTTGAGACTAAGATCAACTTAACGTGGTGATCCATTTAATATATGGCCGTCGGGACTCGTCACCTCTCTGACGTCGTTGAAGGATTACAACGATAGGTGTCAGAAGAGTTAGGAGATGTACCCTTGAACCAAAGTTGGTTTAGAGTTTTATAGTCCATTTGAATATTTAAGGATACGTTAGCCGTGTTTGGGGCTAAGATCAACTTAAACGGGACCGTTTAGATCCGGCAAAAGAGCATTTGGAGGCTCTATTGTTCCAGTTTAGGGACATGGTGGTCCATCACCAGTTTAGGGACGTGGTGGTCCATTATTAGTTTAAGGACGTTTCGGTCCGACATTAGTTTAAGGACATTTCGGTCCACGAGTTTAAGGATCCCGCAGTCCGTATTAATGTGTGGTCGTCGGGACCCGTCACCTCTCTGACGTCTTTGAAGGATTACAACGATAGGTGTCAGAGGAGTTCAGAGATGTACCCTCGAACCGGAGGTAAATTGATTTAGGAGAGCAATTTTGCTCAGTCAATTTAATTTGAGGACTTACGGCCACGATTGTGCTAAGTCCAATTGAGAAATGTTCGACACTTTTATTTATTTTTGGCCTGTACTAGGACTCGGCCCATTTTTAAATAATGCATTGCATTATTTTCTATTTTTGGTTGGGCTCTGCCCATAAAGGATGCAGAGCATCAGTTTATTTTGGGCTCTGCTCATTTATCAATTTTACTTGGGCTCTGCCCTTTTATAAAAGATGCAAAGCATCAATTTTACTTGGGCTCTGCCCATCTATTGCTTTGCAATTTAATTAGGCCTACTAGGTCTTCTTGATTTGGGCCTGGCCCTTTAGGAAATGCATTGCATTTGTCAGGCGCTTTGCGCCAATCAGAGAGCGCAAACGCTTGTGGTGATGACATGTGTCATGCAAGCGCAGTGCGCTGCTGACACGTGGCGCGCTCTGGTGAGTTGCGCCAATTTCAGAGAGCAAAGCTTTATCTTAAAGCGCATAGCGCAAGTAGTTCAGATGCTGACACGTGGCGCTCTCTGGTGGCTTGCGTCAATCCAGGAGCGCAACAGTGCAGATTTACAAGTGCAAGGCACTATTAACTTGAGAATCTTTTAGATTTCAGAACCAAAGGTTCATAAAAGAAGTGCAAAGCACTTTTTGTTTTTTTGATCTGATTTAGATCAAAGAAAACAAGTTCCTCTTGTTTTTCTTATTTCAGAGAACCCGAGGTTCATATAAAGTGCAAAGCACTATTTTTATTTGTTTTTTATTGAAGATCATTGATCTTGTTCTTAGATCAATGATCTATTAGAAGAAATTCTTCTATTTTAAAGGTTTTTACCTTTTTTCTTCTTGAGATTTCTTCAGAGTTCTCTCTATTTGAAAATTTTGATTTCTCACAAAATGTTGATGATTTTGAATTGAGGTCTAGGATCCTTTTTATAGTGCCCATAAATTAGTTAAATTTGTTAAAGAGATCTTTCTCTGAGTGATTTGGGGAATTTTCCCCACCGTTGGATCTTTGATCCAAGGGCTTCTGTTTTACAGAAGAAAATCTTCTTGTTTTAACAAGAACAGAAAGATCTTATTAGAATTTTAATTCTGTTTGGCATAAACGCCCCAGCGCTTGACACGTGTCGCGCAGCGCAGCGCTTGCGCAGTTGTGCTTGCGCAACTGTGCAGACACGTGTCGCATAGCGCAATGCTTGCGCGACCGTGCTTGCGCAGCTGTGTGTGCGCAGCTGCGCAGACACGCGTCGTGCAGCGCAGCGCTTGCGCAGGTGTGCTTGCGCACCTGTGCTTGCGCAACCGCGCAGACACGTGTCGCGCAGCGCAGCGCTCGCGCAGCTATGCCTGCGCCACCGCGCAGACACGTGTCGCTTGAAGCGTTGCTTCCTTTACTTTATTTTTTAAAGAGCCTTGCTCTGATTGGACGCACTGCTTTGGGCGTTGTGCTGACGCATCAACTTCTGACACGTGGCGCGTTGCGCGCAGCGCACGGGATTTGAAGCGTTGTTTCAAAATTTGAATTTTTGAAATTCAAACAGAGCCTTGCTCTGATTGGAGAAAACAAATGCCCCCCCACCGTTGCGCTCACGTGGCGCGCACGTGAGTGCAGCGGTGGCAAGGTCCTGGCCGTCGGATCAAAAGGGGTAAGTTGAAGAGGCGCAGGCGCCTATAAATAGGACCCTTGGTCCTTAGAAAATTCTTTACAACTTTCAAGAATTTTGATTTTCAGAGCCTTGCTCTGGCTTGAGGACTTTCAGAGCCTTGCTCTTGTTTCTTCCCAAGAACTTTAAAGTTCAGAACTTAGAATCATTTTAGGTAAAAATCTTAAATTAAATTAAATTTAATTAATAAAGCCTTGCTCTCAAGAACTTACAGATCTACAGAGATTTCGTTCATGGGTTTTAACCCATGAACAGAGCTTTACTCACGGATCAAATGTAGATCTTTTCTGAAAATGGAGAACTCCTAAAAGTTTTCATGGATCTTTAAGATCCCGAATTTTTAATATTTTAGGAGTTAAAGTTTCCTTCCTGATGGATTTTTCCATCATTATTATAGAGCTAGGCTCTTTTTTAAAGAAATTTTATCCCTTTGAGACCAGAGTTTGACAAATGTCACTCTGTGACAGAGCTTTGCTCTAAAAGAGGAGATTTTCTCCTTGTCTCTAGGGACTTCCCATCAATGAGGATATTCTCTTGGGAATCTTTTCATTAATTGACAGTCTCATCTAATGATGGGGTTGTCTTATTAAATGATGCACTGTCATCCAGATTTTGTGGGTCCCCCTTTTGTCCCCTACCCACTGCATTCCAGTGTAGTGTAAAATTTTAAAATGCCAAGCGTTGGAATTACAACACTGACGGCTAATTAAATTTTTTGTCCCTCCGCAGGAAACATGTCTGGTAATTTGTCTTTTCCATTTGTTCGCTCAGAGGGAGGGTTTCCCCGGGCACCGGTGGACCGAGTGGTGCTCGCTCTCATTAAAGATCACGACCCCAAGTACAAAAACCTTCACTTGTGGGGTAGGTGGTACAATGAAATCATCCAGGGTCGCCGCAGTTTCAGTTCTGCCATGCCGTCTGAGCCTATAGTTACGATCCCCTATGCGGACGAACCCCCGGTTAAGTATGCCGTGGAGGTCAAAAATTGGAATTCTGATGACCTCCTCCAGCCTGCAATCGGTGCCATTCCCGTGCAGCCGCCGCCGGCAATAGACATTCTAGGGAGGCGAATCTGTCAGGGTGAAGCACGCCTTTGGGGACAGGCTTATAATATTGGATTGGTCCCGCGACCGCCCGCCGGATATTTGCAATGGGCCCGGTACATCTTATCGGCGAAAAGGACTCATCTAACGAAGATTGGTTTATATTCGGCCATCTACGTCTCGCTTTTCGAGTATCCCTCTCTTCCAACGTGGTGGATCAAGGGCTTTATTGAACAATGGAATATCCCCACCCATACCTTCCTGATGATGGACAGGGAGGTCTCCATCTCCTTGGAGGAGTTTGCTGAAGTCTCGGGTCTACCAATGAGGGGGGAGCACTACGAGGAGCTGCTTCCTCCTGATGAATACGTCTTTGCCACTAAACCGCTGGTGTTTGACTTGACTCCGGAGAACGCCATTCAGCACCAGTTCCCGGGCTTGGTGAAGGTGTTGGAGATTTATGAAGGGCTCTATCTGGAATCGGGTGTCCGGGGCGTCAGTTTCGCCGATTTTATTGCCCGCTTTATCCGACCAGAGTTCTTATCGGAGCAGAGCGAGAAGTTTGCCCAACTTGATGACCCTTTTGGCTTCGGCTTGGACCGCCGACCCATATCAGAGAATGACCAAAGGGACTTTTATCTCCCCGGTACCGCCGTCGTTCCTTTCTCGGAAATCGCCATCCTGGGTATGGATGAGGAAACTTTTTTTGTAGGGTTTCTGGGCTTGTGGCCGTGCAGCTTTGCGCTTCCCATGCACCCGCGCCACATGCGGTCATCTGTTTTCTACCCAGCGCACCAGATGGTGGCTGGCTTGCAGTTATCGGTAGGAATCGCCGGGCTGGCTTACCTTTATAATGGACTTAGCGTAGCGGCGGACGCTAGTGAACCTGGGGTACAGCCCGCTAACTTCCCGATGCACTACTTCACCTCCTGGATGGAAATGCACGTGCAAGGGGTGTTCGGCGCCCATAAGATTCCTCCGTTCTTTGAGAAACGCAGACTCCCGAGAGTTATGCGGTTGGTTGGCGCTTCAATTGTGGTTGCATCTCCGCGGGAATCGAGGGGCTTGCTCCTCCGTCCACGTCTGGTCGGAGCGAAGGTTTCCTTTGTGGATAAGGTCATAACAATAGGCCCAGGGACCACCAAGTCAGTAGTGCCGCTGCGCGATGATTTTAAGAACGGGGCTTCCATATTGAAGGCTCGGGAAATCCTCCACCTCTACTCCATTCAGCCGGGCTATTTGGTGTTTAGGCAGAATGAGACGGCACTCTTCATGAGGTATAACCCTCACCGGTTTGCTCAGCAATCAAGCTATCACCAGGGGATCCCGATGGAAGCCTTCTTGGAAAAGCCCGTGGTCAGCCGAGAGGGGATAAAGAATGCAACGCACCATTTCATGCGGCTTAACACGGGTTCTTATTTCTTCATCAGCGAACCAAGCTGTGTCCCTAAGGTACTCAACACGTACATGGCTTGGTATGCGCATGCAATGGGCCCAGTTATCCTGATGGAGAAGCGCCTGCTGGTTGACCGCAGGGGTGCGCCTCCTGGCGGTGATCGCAAGGCTCCCTTGATGCCAAGGACCCCGGTCATTGCTCCGCTGAAAGATGCCAGAGTTGACCGACCACGCGTACTGAGCCCCCCGCGTGGATTGCCGCTGCCCGCTATGGTGGATGTGCCACCGGCACCTCGTGCTCCCACAAAGACGGTCAGTGTAGTATCGCCAGAGTCCGGCGCTGGAGCGGATATCGGGACCCGCCGCCCCAAGGTGCCTGCCAAGCGCAAATCAATCCCGGGCGCATCTAGAGCTGGCGGGCAAAAGAAGAAGAAGTCAATCCTTTCCCTCGACGCGATCCTCGATTTAGAGCCTGAGGCCCCTCTCACCGAAGGAATAAGTGAATATGGCAGCAATAAGGGCTTCTTGGTAGACCCCGCAGACACCAATTTGGCGGCCGCTATTGCAGCTTCTGAGCGATCAGCAAGGCTCGAAGCGATGCTAAGTAAACTCGCTGAGTCAGGTAACCATTAGCTGCTTTCTTCGTCATTTTTTCGCATATATATTTTTTTATCATTATTTTTGACTAATACTTTCCCCCTCTTCCAACAGGTGTCACTACCGAAGAAACTATTGCTGCCTCTTTAAAGACCTTCCAAGAGGAGGAGGAGAAGCGCGCTCTGGCGGGCACTGGTACGTCCCACCCCCTTTTTTTTTAAAAAAAATTTTGTTATCTCTTCTGATGGTCAACCTAACCTTCTTCTTTTGTTTCCTTGCAGGGGCTATACCAGTTGATGCGGGGATCCTCCCCAAGCCTGTTACTGAAGTTCCGGTCTCGTCGGGGCTGCTGCAAGAGCCTCGACTTGACAAGTCGACGAGTGATGCCTTGAAGAATTTGGAGGCATCCCTATACACGGACGAGGACGCCTCAATGAAAGAGGCTCTGGTGAGGTCCGTCTCAACGGCCCGGGAGGAGAGGAAGCGGCTGAGGCGCGAGGCGAAGGCGCGCAGGGCTGCTTTGGCCACAGAAGCGGGCCCAAGCACCGTCCCTCGCGCTGATACTCCCTCAGAAGAGGCTCCTGTCGCCCTATCCACCGCTCGCAGACAGGTGGCGCATGATGCTTGGAGTGCTAATGACAAGTCCAGCTCAGGTAATGTATCTTTCAGGACTTTGTTGTAAGAATTGTAAACCTGTCGGTTCTTATATATCTTGTCCTGCAGAGCCAAGTCCAACTGAAGGGGAGGCGAAAACCGTCGAACCCAAGGAGACAGAGGAAGAGGCACCGGCCGAACCTGAGCCGACGGTGGGCAACGTCGCCGGGGTTGTTGAGCCTGAGGTGGGGGCCGAGGGAGCTGCACCAGAGAAGGTCGTTGATGCCGTGCCTGAGAAGGCGGCAAATGAGACGACCGCTATAACTGAGCCCGGGGTAGCGGCGGGCGAGGCGCTCGAGACCGGCGACCCCATGGTGACGGCGAATGAGACAATGGCGACCGCCGAGCCCGAAGAAGTAGCGGGTGAGATGGGCGCGACTCTTGGGGACGAGCCAGCCGCTCTTTCTCAAGAGTCTGGCAATGCTCCAATTATTGCTCTCCCCGTCTACGGTCTTCCGTCGTCTCCGGGTCGGGCGAGTACGACAACAGCCCCTGTCGAGTCCGGTAACGAGGCTACGGGAGGTGGACTCGTATCGATGGAGGAGGGAGACGCCTCCGTTTCGGCTGGCGGCTCATCAGGTAAATTTCGAGTTACTGTCACTCCTTTTTTATATCTTGCGATCTTTTCTAACAAGTTTGTCTTTGTTTTCAACGCAGGTGCGGCCAGCGCCGATGCTCCATTGCTCGAAGGAGCACCATCAACTACTGTCTTGGCGGAGATCACCTCCCAGCCTTCCCTTGTGCCATCGCAGATGTTGGAAGGTATGGATTTGCAACTCATTAGTTTATCTTTCAGCCGCATAATTTATGTACTAAAGTCGTACTACTGTGTCTTTTCAGGAGTGCTTTTTGATCATATCCATCAGGTGTTGCTTCCGCACTTCTCCTTCTCGTCTGAGCTCGCTTCCCCCTCCAGTGGCGCTGGTGAGTATATTTTCCATTTGATGTCTTTTTTTTCAGTAATGGGATTATTTCTGACTTTTCCTCTTCCTGATTGCAATGCTACAAATCGAAGGAGGGGATGCAAGACCGGCCACGCCACCGGCCCCTCCGGCTTTGCCGTCTGCTGCAGCTGGTATAGTAAATTTCTTTATTGATGACTCTTCTATATCTCTTGAACCGTCATTTGACTGCGTTTTGTTTTGCAGCTATCGTTCTGGCTCCAGTCCCTCTTGAGTCTCGCATCCTTTCGCCGGCAGTCCCCTTTCTGAAACGTCCATCTTCAAAAGGTGACGTGATGAGTTTGGGCATGATGAGCGGGTATATCGAAGAGCTTAACGCAGACGCTCTTCCACCTGCCGTAGATTTTGCTGTGGAGGTTAACCCAATGTTGGCGGCGCTCGTAAACTTTCATAACGAAGGTGTCATCGAATCTTGGGTTAAGCACTGCAGGGAAATCGAGGCCTGCCTGCATCGGCTGGAGTCAACGCGTCCTTCCCCTGAGATTTTGGCCGTGGGTACTCAACGGACAGCCTGGCTCGAGCAAAGCACATCTTATTTCCGCTATTTGGAGCAAGAAGCAGCTTTAAGGTTGAAGGAACGTTAGGAGTCTTCAAGCGCAACTGCTCGTCTACGTGCCGAACTTGAGGCCAACGCTGCCGAAGTGAAGGCCGTCTTTGAGGGCCTTCTGGCGCGTATTACTAATGGGCTAGCGCTGAAGCGGAAGCTTGATGCCGCCGAGCGTGATGCCCGAAGCCGCGAAGCAGCTCAGCAGGTTACTGGGGAGCAGCTCACATCCTTGATGCAGCAACGGGCTCGAGTGGAGGCCGAACTGGCAGTGGCGGCTGATCAGGAGAAGGCGTGGAAGGAAGTGCGTGAGCAATTGATAGAGCTATTCAAGAGGCTTCCTTCTCCTTGAACATTTTGTATTACTTACACACTTGTAATTTTTTTTGCATAGTATATACACATTCTTTGTTCTTCATATGATTCTCCTTGTATTTGATTGAACTCATGAATAAAGATATACATTTTCTCCTTTGCGATGTCTTGTATGCTCTTTTGCTTTCTCCCTTCTCTTATTGTCAGCATGCTGTCTTGATAAACATAATTGGAAGATAACTTAGTTTTTCCAAAAGATAGCGATGGCTTAGGCCGTAGATTCGGATCTGCCGCCTAAGACTTTTCAACTCTATGAGCCGTGATGGTCTCATAGAGACTTTTCTCCCTACGGATCGAGAGGATCTCGTAGGTGGGTTTTCTCTTTAGGAATCGTGAGGATTCCTAAGTGTGTTTTCTCTTGTAAGTCGTAAGGATCCTATAAGAGAATTTTTCCCTCTTACGAGTCGAGATGACTCGTAAGCGGTTGTTTCCCTCTTTGTCGAAACTCGACTTTGGAGAGTGAAACCCGTGAATAGTATGCAAGAGACCGTTTTAGGTCGACTTGCAGGGTCCCATTGTTCAGGAAGCAAGTTTTTTAGTCCCTGCTGCCTGAGGCTTCATCTTGCAAGTTGAGACGAATCGGGAATTTTCCCGCGGAGACACTGGTTTCTCTGCGAGCCGACGCAGATCAGGAGGCTCTCGTCAAGGATGTTTGTTTCCCTGAGTTGAGGTATTCGCCAAGGATTATTTGTTTCCCTGGTGTTGAAACGAATCGAGAATTTCCCACGGAGACACTGGTTTCTCTGCGAATCGATGCGAATCAGGAGGCTCTCGTCAAGGATTGTTTGTTTCCCTGAGTTGAGGTATTTGCCAAGGATTATTTGTTTCCCTGGTGTTGAAACGAATCGAGAATTTCCCACGGAGACACTGGTTTCTCTGCGAGTCGATGCAAATCAGGAGGCTCTCGTCAAGGATTGTTTGTTTCCCTGAGTTGAGGTATTTGCCAAGGATTATTTGTTTTCCTGGTGCCAAGGATTATTTGTTTCCCTGGTGTTGAAACGAGTCGAGAATTTCCCACGGAGGCACTGGTTGCTCTGCGAGTCGACGCGGATCAGGAGGCTCTCATCAAGGATTGTTTATTTCCCTAAGTTGAGGTATTTGCCAAGGATTATTTGTTTCCCTGGTGTTGAAACGAATCGAGAATTTCCCACGGAGACACTGGTTTCTCTGTGAGTCGATGCGAATCAGGAGGCTCTCGTCAAGGATTGTTTGTTTCCCTGAGTTGAGGTATTTGCCAAAGATTATTTGTTTCCCTGGTGCCAAGGATTATTTGTTTCCCTGGTGTTGAAACGAGTCGAGAATTTTCCACGGAGGCACTGGTTGCTCTGCAAGTCGATGCGGATAAGGAGGCTCTCGTCACGGATGTTTGTTTCCCTGAGTTGAGGTATTTTGCCGAAGACATTGGTTTCTTCGGAGTTGAGATGAACCGTCAAGGTTTGGCTTCGTTTTCTGGCGGAGCCTGTTGGGAAAGTATGATTCCCTCTTTGTTTGCGCCCTTGGATTGTATACAGGGATCGATGTGATCTTAACTGTAGGGCCAAAGTTTTATCATCATTTTTTTTGTTTTATTTCCGCGATGCTCTATCATTTCAGCTTTTATATCGCGAAGGTCGCGATTGCCCAATCATTTCGGCTATTTTTCGCGGTGCCCAATCATTTCGGCTATTTATTTTATTTTTAGTCGCTGCTTTTTATTGCGAGTTGCCCAATCATTTTGGCTATTTTGTGTGCATACGTTTTTACTCGCTGCTTTTTATTGCAAGTTGCCCCATCATTTCGGCTATTTCGTATGCATGTGCGGCCTACTGGCTTTTCGCCGTAAACCTGAAATTAGACACCGATTTCGGCATCAGCACCGCTACAACTGGGATATTACCAGGAGCGAATCATCATTTGCCTCTGTCGATGTCGACCAAAGGTGGCTTAGCAAACAGGGTTAAGGTCCTGTCGACTAAGGCTTTTGATTTCATGAGCCTTAAGGGTCTCACAAAGTTATTTCTCCCTACAAGTCGTGAGGATCTTGTAGGTGTATTTTCTCTTTAGGAATCGTGAGGATTCCTAAGTGTTTGTTTCTCTGTAAGTCGTAAGGATCCTACAAGAGGATTTTCTCCTTGTAAGTCGAGAGGATTTACAAGGGTTGTTCACCATGCGAACATATCCCTAGTCTCGGATGGGACTTAGTTAGGGAAATGTTTATTCGCGTCCGTGGATTGTATACAAGGGCCAGTATTGAACCACTTGTAGGGCAATATCGGAGGTTGTGGGGGTTGCTTAAGCACAGGTTTAGGTCTTTGTAACTTAAGACTTTCAAATCTTATGAGCCGTGAGGGTCTCATAAGAAAGTTCTCCTTACGAGTCGTGAGGATCTCGCAAGTGTATTTTCTCCTTAGGAATCGTGGGGATCCCTAAGTGTGTTGCTCCCTTGTGAGTCGTAAGGATCTCACGTGGGTGGTTTCTCCTTACAAGGTCGAGAGGACCCTATAAGTGTCTTTTAACGAGATTGCGCCCTTTCGGGTTTTCACAAACACTCGCCGGTAGTCCTGCTGTTTTTACTCACGGAGCCCTTTCAGGTTTTCATCCGTGCCCGTTTTGCTTATGGACATACCGTTTTTATTTTCTTCTTCTTTTTTTTTACGAGGTCGCGCCCTTTCAGGTTTTCACGAACACTCGCCGGTAGCCCTGCTGTTTTTACTCACGGAGCCCTTTCGGGTTTTCATCCGTGCCCTTTTTGCTTATGGACATACCGTTTTTATTTATTATATTTTTCTTCCTTTTTTTATCTCGTCAGCCTACGGATGCTGTGGTATTAGTTTAAAGACGTTTCGGTCCGCTATTAGTTTAAGGACGTTTCGGTCCGTCATGGAGAAGGCTGGCTACTGCTTATAAAGCTTGAGCTTAGGAAGATAGCGAGCGGACATAGTCGTCGTCATCTATCATTGACCTAGGCTGTGGCTCATTAAGCGTAGTATTTCTTTAGGAAGCGACCGTTTATTGGCCTGTAAGGCCTTTCACCGTGCATGTCCATGAGTAGATAGGCCCCACCCTGGTAGACCTTGTCTATGATATACGGGCCTTCATAGTTCGGCTCAAATTTTCCTCGCTTGGCTCGATTGGGGATCATAGGCCTTTTAACTACTAGCACAAGTTCGCCTTGACGGAATGTCCTCGGTCGGGTCAATCTTTCATATGAGCGCGTCATCTTTGCTTTATAAGCTTCCAGATTTTGTTGCGCTATGAGCCGTGTTTCTTCAAGGGCATCAAGCTCCTCAAGCCGAAGGCTAGCATTTTCTTCGTTCGTCAGCTCGTAGTGGACTGCCACTCGTAAAGAGGGTAGCTCTATCTCGAAGGGGAGTACTGCTTCCGTACCGAATACCAACGCGTATGGCGTTGTGTTGGTGGCTGTCTTAAACGTAGTGCGATACGCCCAAAGAGCTTCTTGCAGCCTCTCATGCCAGTCTTTCTTATTTCGGGACACCGTCTTCTTCATGATCTTCGTCAGGGTCTTGTTGAAGGCCTCGGCTAGACCATTAGCTCGCGGATTATAAACTGAGGAATATCTCCAGTCTATATTATGCTGTTGTGCGAAGCGACTGATTTTGTAGCTTCCGTAGACTGGCCCGTTATCGGAGATGATCCGTCGCGGAGTTCCAAACCGATATATGACGTGCGTCTTGAAGAAATGGAGGATATTTTCTGTTTTTACTTCTCTCAACGGTACTGCTTCTGCCCATTTGGAGAAGTAATCAGTCGTCGCCAGGATGAAACGATGTCCCCTGGACAATGTTGGTTCGATGGGGCCGACTATGTTAGTTCCCCACATTTCGAATGGCCAGCTAGCCACTGTTGGATGGAGTGGATTTGGATGTTGGTGGATGAAGTCCCCATGGATTTGGCATGAGTGGCATTGCTTCGCATATTCGAGGCAATCCTGAATCATCGTGGGCCAGTAGTATCCCATCCGTTTGATCTTCAACTTCATCTTCGGGCCTGCTTGATGAGAACCGCAGATTCCGTCATGAACTTCCTGGACGACTCTTTTCGCTTCGTCAGGTCCCAGACATCTCAACCACAGAGAATCGAATGATCTCTTGTATAGAGTATCATTGACGAAGGCGAAAGACAGAGCTCGTTTCATGAGCTGATGTCTTGTGGACGCTTCTTCAGGCATTCGGTGGGACTTAAAGTAGTCTATGAAAACTTCCCTCCAATCTTCAGCCTTTTTCTGGCCTTCTATTTACAAGGTCGTCTGTTCAGTCACTCCCTTCTCTTCGGATGATTCCGGAGATATTTCTGCTGGGGCAAGCACCCGACGGCTTTGTACCACGATTCTAACGTCATCGAGGTTCTCGTCAGCCAGTTCTTTAGCAAGTTTGGCCAACGCGTCTGCTTTGCTGTTTTCCGCGCGCGGTATGATTTCCAAAGTATAGGAGGGAATTTGGGTCAACAGTTGTTGCACCTTTTCACCGTACTTCACCAACTCCGGTTTGCACATTTGGTAGTCGTCGTTTACTTGACTAACAACCAGCTGGGAGTTTCCGTATATGAGGAGGTTTTCAATTCCCATGTCAATGGCGGTCTCGAGGCCTGCTATCAAAGCTTCGTATTTGGCTTCGTTATTTATCCTCGGCTCTGTTAAGGAGAAAGCGAAGCGCATTATCCCTCCTTGTGGAGTCACGAAGATGAGGCCTACCCCCGATTTGATTATAGGGTACTTTGTTTGCGCTTTTTCATAGAAGATACTCCATCGAAATAAAGTTCCCATTGGGTATCACCACCGTCGATCGCGTCAAACGCATTTTCATCTGGCAAATCGCAATCCAGAGGAGAATCAGCAGGTATCGGGTGCTCAGCAAGGAAGTCGGCGATGGCCTGGCCTTTCACTGCCTTGAGAGGTTGATACGTTATCGAGAACTCCATCAAGAGCAGGGCCCATTTAGCGAGTCGTCCTGTCAATATGGCCTTCGACATCAAATATTTAAGGGGGTCCACCTTTGAAATGAGACGGACCTCATGCGCCAACGCATAGTGCCTGAGCTTTGTTATCACGAAGATCAACGCCAGGCAGTGTTTTTCAATGGGGGGTAGTTGCTTTTTGCCCCCAGCAGATCTCAACTTAAGTAATAGAGAGCTTTCTCCTTCCCTTGATCGTTCTCTTGTGCCCATAATGCGCCTAAGGAACCTTCGAGGGCGGTTGTATAAAGAATGAGGGGTTTTCCTTTTACCGGAGCAGCCAATACCGGCGGGTTCTGCAGGTATTGCTTGATCTCGTCTAGCGCGCTTTGGCATTTTTTGTCCCAGACGAATGGGGTCCCCTTCTTCATTAGGTGGCTGTACGGACGGCACTTACCTGAAAGGTTGGCTATAAATCGCCGTATATACGTGAGCTTCCCTTGGAGAGACCGCAGCTGTTTGAGAGTCCTTGGCGGAAGCATTTCCATAATCGCCTTGATCTTTGACGGATCTATTTCGATACCTCGGTGTCGGACGATGAACCCTAGGAATTTGCCTGAGGAAACCCCGAATGCACACTTGAGAGGGTTCATCTTTAAGTTGTATTGTCGAAGGCGTTGAAATACGGTCTTCAGATGCTCGAGATGTTTCTCGTACGATTTGCTTTTAACCACGAGATCGTCGATATAGCATTCGACGATTTCGTGTATGAGGTCATCGAAGATCTTCGTCATGGCCCTCTGGTAGGTGGCACCGGCATTCTTTAAACCGAAGGGCATCACCTTGTAGCAGAATATACCCAAAGGAGTCCTGAAGGCGGTGTGCTTCTGGTCTTCGGGATGCATCTTTATCTGATTGTAGCCTGACGAGCCGTCCATGAAGGAGAAAACCTCATGAGTGGACGTATTGTCTATCATCAGTTCGGTGACTGGCACTGGGAAATCATCCTTCGGGCAGGCTTTATTGAGATCCCGAAAATCCACACATATGCGCATTGTCCTATTTTTCTTCATCACCGGGACGATGTTGGCGATCCATTCCGGATATTGAACCTCCTGAATAAAGCCAGAGTCGATCAGCTTCTTGATCTCGGCGTTGATGCTCATCTCAAGCTCGAGCCGCATTTTTCTCGGCGCCTGTTTGACTGGCTTGACATCCGGGGATATCGCCAATTTATGCACAGCAATTTCTGGATCTAGTCCCGGCATTTCGGAATAGTTCCATACGAAGCAATCTCTGTGCTGCGTAAGCAGGTTTTTTAATAAAGCCACCTTCTCTTCAGACAGCAGCTCACTAATGAATGTCGGCCGCGGGTCATTCGCCGTCCCCAACTCAATTTTCTTGAGGTTATCCGCCGTGGTATGGATTCCATCTTCCAGCTCTTTCGGTGCTGATGGAAACTCTGAGATAACCTCATCGTTGCTATTTTCGAAGCACCAGGGAAGGTCATCCATGTCCTCGAGCTCTTCTTTTAATATTGTTATCACGCGACAAGTGCGAATCCGCTTCTAATCCCAATGTGGAGTTGGCTTTGCTCCTGTGGCTTTAGGTTCGTGCTTCTGTGGCGGTGTCACCCTCCAGTTGTCAGACAGAGCGAACTTGCCGAGCTGGTACTGATCTTCAACCCAATTCTTGAAGGTAAAGCAGTCTTCGAGAGGATGCCCAATTACTCGATGGTAAGAGCAATAATTTGGGTTAGAGACTTCACCTGCTTGCTTGGGGTTTTCGGACTCCGGCAGTGTAAGCATTTGATGTTTTAGAGCAAGATCAAGTATCTTCTTCGTCTTGTCCCGAGGAAACGAGTACGCTCGACCCATTTTCTTCATGAGGGATAGATCAATAACGCTCGACTCCCGTATGCATGGCTTCTTATTCCCGCTTTGTTGCTGTTGAGCGTCTTTTTGGCCTTTCGACTTGTTTCTGCCTCTACGTCGAGCCTTTTTTATAAAAGGTTGACAGGGGGCGACACTTTCATCTTTGACGGCCTGTTGAAGGAGGCGTTGCGTTTTGGCTTTCTCATAGATGGCCATTTCGCGGTTATGATCGTCTCGGACTTTTTGATCAGCTTCCCTTATAAGTCTGTCCATTTCTTCTTCAAACGACGGACTGGGCACTTTTGCATCAGGAACTTTTACTGGTTCAGGATTAGTGTCCTCCCGTTGTGCATCTGCTTCTTCATTGAAGTCGTGCACGACGTAGCAGTCGCGGAGCAGCTCTCGTTTCTTGGAGCGAATGTATCCGAGCCCGATCGTCTCCATCCTCCCACTAGGCAGCTTGTGCTGAGTTCCGGAAACGTTCCAGACCCTGTCATAGAATTTGGCCTCCCTAACGATCTGTTTGAAGGGTATCCCTTGGCGCTTCAACAACATCTTCAAGCCTTCTGTATAATATCTGGGTAGACGAATGGGTTGAAGCCTGTCCAACGTAGGATCCGCCCCGTGCCAGATTTCTTTCTCCACTTTATTTTCTTCAGAGCAGTAGAATAGAATTGCCTTTTCGCCTCCTCGTCTGGGAGGGATATAGAACGTCTGCAGCTCTTCTACACTGTCGGTACCGAGCGCATCCAGTTCTTTATAATGTTTAAGCGGCACCATCGCGACTTGTAGACTTTGCACTTTGTCAGCGGAAGCTCGTATTGAAGGTCGAGCAGAGAATATAGCATGGACCTCATCCTCCGAATCACTACCAAAGATCAACGTAGGAGCAGATGGTCCCGGCTTGGTGTATTGGGGCGGACCCGAATAAACTATCTCCTCTTCCTCCTCAGTATCACTGCCGAAGACAGGGATGGTAGCGTTAGTTTTATTCTCCGGCTTGTGACACCTTTCCGTGTCTTCGAAACTCGGTAAGAAGTATTTGGCATCTTCATATTTGCGAACTTCGTTCACGGAAAATGGATTCAGTTCTCCCGTCACGGTATACTCGAGACCATCCTTAAATTATTTCATACACTGATGCTGTGTAGAAGGGATGATGTTGTACTCGTGTAACCATGGTCGGCCGAGCAGAGCGTTGTAGCATGTCTTGGCATCTATGACGTGGAATTTAATGTCCGTAATGAGCAGCCCAAAGCGTAGCGTCAGTATCACAGATCCAAGAGTCTTTGATGATTGGGAGTCGAACCTGGAGATGGTGATCTTGTCTCGAGCGAGGTGTTGGACGCTCATGCAGATTTCTTTCAACACTCGCACGTTAGGTAGATTAACAGATGATCCGTTATCGACCAGGATTTTGCCGATCTTTATATCATGGTAGTATCCTGAGACATAGAGGGGGCGATTGTGTTCGCACGTCCCAAGGAGAAGGTCTTCATCGCCAAAAGTGACATCTGCTGTATGCACTTCTTCCAACTCATCCTTCATCCTTTCTTCAGCCAGGAAAGCTTGGAATTGTTCCGGCTCCTGTAGTGCCTTGATTAACGAATCTCTCGCCTCCTTTGATAGTAAAAGGGCGTCAAGAATGCTGAGCTGCGAGGGTAGTTTTCTCAGATGCGCTAAGACGTTGTAATCCACCTTATTTTTCTTCGGCGGGTCTTTGGCAGTTAGCTCTTCCATGACTTGGTCATCTAAGGCGATGTCCTCAGAGACCTTTTCTTTCCCATTATCTCTTTTGTTGGGGGGTCCGAGATTCTTTTCGGGCAACGTGCGATTACGCAGCCGGATATTTTCATAAATCTTCAGCTCTTCTTCTTTTCCCGAAGTGGACTCTTTAAAGAGGGGGCCAAGCTCCAGCTCCTCATCAGAATCGCTCCCGAATGTGAGTATTTGTGATCCTCCGGCGTTGACCATGCGACAATTGCCGGTGGTTCTGTTAAGCCCTTCAGTCGTACCGTTTTGCTCTCGGCGGGTCTTGCGCTTTTAAATATTCCGATGATACAAGCAATAGGAGGGGTGCATTTCCGCTTCACCAGTAACGTTTCCCTCAGAGGATGGTAGTTTCATACTCATTGACACGGTTTTAGCAAACTTCTTCCTCATCTTGAATTCGATTTTATCCGCAGTGGGTGTGCTTTGCTCCAGCGGGAGTATCTCAATTCTTTCGTCAAGGCGTTGGCGTTTGGCCTTTTCGAATTTGACCGCCTCGCGCTCCCGATCAGCTTTACTTTTTAAGAGAGCTTCATTAAGGAACGCGTCAATTACTTCATCCGACGGCCCCAAAATTTTTGGTTCAGGATCTGCCCCCAGCTTTTCAGTACAAGGAGTCTCCTCATTGTTCGTGAGCGAATGTGAAATCATATGACAGCTCGCCATATATTCCTCGGATTCATCAGATGAACTTTCTCCCTCATCTTCCTCTTGAAAGACGTGATTGAGGAATTCTTGGAATGTAATGGGAGTCCGTGCCTTCTGGTTGTATTCCTCCAGCGCGTCAATTTGTTTTTGCAAGTCCGTGCGCTTGTCGCCGGGCTTCACGGACTTCTTTGATTTCTTTTTCTTCTTCTTTGAAGATTTCGACGGCTGGTTGTGAGTGCTTGGGCTACCTCCATCGACCTTTTGAGTTGGACGAGGCTTCAACATCCCTTCGATGATTTGCGGCTCCAACGAGTTCTTCTACTTAATCGCTGGGCATGTTTGAAGATCATTTAGCATCCTTTTCGTTTTGGCTGATAAAACAACCTCCCAAGGAGCTTCTTCAACGACAGAGCATGTTGCCCCCGGCATATTTATTCCCTTAGAGGTGTGGGGCTGCGGTGGATTCACCTTCCATTTGTCAGACAATGCAAACTTGCCCTGTCAGTACTGGTCTTCAAGCCAATTCTTGAAGACGTAGCAATCCTCGATCGGGTGACCCAGTACTCGATGATAAGGACAGTAGTTAGGCTCATTGACATCACTTGGTTGCGACGGACGTTTTGGATCCGGCAGATTTATGAGTCGGTTGCGCAATGCCAGCTCGAATAACCTTCTCGTTTTATCTCGGGAAAAAGAGTAAGAACGTCCTAGCCTCTCCTCAAGGGCTACGTACGGGCGCATATTATTTTGACGAACGACCGGCTTCGAGTTGCTCGGTTGTTGTTGAGCATTAGCGACCACGATCGCTTTTCCCTTCCCTTTGTCATTTCGGGAGTTCGGCTTTGGAAGAGGGGGTTTATGACCCATCTGATCCATTTGCGCTAGCTTGTCAATCAAGGCCTGGAAGGTAGTCGGCTTGAAAAACATCATAAATTGCGAGATGGTTGCTTGCGGATCAAGAGTTCCCACAAACATACCCACTGCGGGAGCTTCTTCAATGCGCTACTCGCACTTCGACCATAAGTTCCACCACCGTATAACATATTGAACCCATGTCTTGCCCGGCTTTACCCTGGCGTTAATCAGTGCCGTCATCGGGGTGCGTTCACTGGCGCTTGCAAAACGCTGGGTAAACAACAGCTCCATCTCTGCGAAGGTCTTGATAGAGTCGTTCGGGAGTTCAGAGTACCACTCGAACGCCGTATCTGATAAACTTCCAACAAACTGGCGAAGCAATAGCTTGTCATCACCGCCGGTGTTGCCGCAGAGTGCTCTGAACTGGGCAACATGCTGGTGAGGATTGCCAGTCCCCTTATACACATGGAATTTTGGTATCGTATAACCTGGCGGGTACCTGATCTGGTCGTACCAGCCTGGATATGGTCGACCCGTTTTTACGACCTGACCCGCTGCTTCAGTCGCTTGATGAACCCGGATCTACTGAGCTATATATTCGTCCAGGTCGGCTTTGGAGATCGCCTCCTCCTTGGCTGTTGACAGAGCCGGGGGAGGATTTGGCGTTTCTCCTCTACCGCTCTGGTGAGTTGCGCCAATTTCAGAGAGCAAAGCTTTATCTTAAAGCGCATAGCGCAAGTAGTTCAGATGCTGACACGTGGCGCTCTCTGGTGGCTTGCGCCAATCCAGGAGCGCAACAGTGCAGATTTACAAGTGCAAGGCACTATTAACTTGAGAATCTTTTAGATTCCAGAACCAAAGGTTCACAAAAGAAGTGCAAAGCACTTTTTGTTTTCTTGATCTGATTTAGATCAAAGAAAACAAGTTCCTATTGTTTTTCTTATTTCAGAGAACCCGAGGTTCATATAAAGTGCAAAGCACTATTTTTATTTGTTTTTTATTGAAGATCATTGATCTTGTTCTTAGATCAATGATCTATTAGAAGAAATTCTTCTATTTTAAAGGTTTTTACCTTTTTTCTTCTTGAGATTTCTTCAGAGTTCTCTCTATTTGAAATTTTTGATTTCTCACAAAATGTTGATGATTTTGAATTGAGGTCTAGGGTCCTTTTTATAGTGCCCATAAATTAGTTAAATTTGTTAAAGAGATCTTTCTCTGAGTGATTTGGGGAATTTTCCCCACCGTTGGATCTTTGATCCAAAGGCTTCTGTTTTACAGAAGAAAATCTTCTTGTTTTAACAAGAACAGAAAGATCTTATTAGAATTTTAAATCTGTTTGGCGTAAACGCCCTAGCGCTTGACACGTGTCGCGCAGCGCAGCGCTTGCACAGTTGTGGTTGCGCAACTGTGCAGACACGTGTCGCATAGCGCAATGCTTGCGCGACTGTGCTTGCGCAGCTGCGCAGACACGCGTCGCGCAGCGCAGACACGCGTCGCGCAGCGCAGCGCTTGCGCAGCTGTGCCTGCGCAGCTGCATAGACACGCGTCGCGCAGCGCAGCGCTCGCGCAGCTCTGCCTGCTCAACCGCGCAGACACGCGTCGCGCAGCGCAGCGCTGCCTGCGCAACCGCGCAGACACGTGTCGCGCAGCACAGCGCTTGCGCAACTGAAGCGTTGCTTCCTTTACTTTTATTTTTAAAGAGCCTTGCTCTGATTGGACGCATTGCCTTGGGCGTTGTGCTGACGCATCAACTTCTGACACGTGGCGCGTTGCGCGCAGCGCACGGGATTTGAAGCGTTGCTTCAAAATTTGAATTTTTGAAATTCAAACAGAGCCTTACTCTGATTGGAGAAAACAAGTCCACTACGAGCTGACGGACGAAAAAAATGCTCACCTTCGGTTTGAGGAGCTTGATGCCCTTAATGAAACCCGGCTCATAGCGCAACAAAATCTGGAGGCTTATAAAGCAAAGATGACGCGCTCATATGAAAGATTGACCAGGCCGAGGACATTCCGTCAAGGCGAACTCGTGCTAGTGGTCAAAAGACCTATGATCCCCAATCGCGCCAAGCGGGAAAAATTCGAGCCGAACTATGAAGGCCCGTACATCATAGACAAGGTCTACCAGGGTGGAGCCTATCTACTCATGGATATGCACGGTGAAAGACCTTTCAAGCCCATAAACGGTCACTTCCTGAAGAAATATTATGCCTAATGAGTTACGGCCTAGGTCAATGATAGATGGCGACGACTATGTCCGCTCTCTATCTTCCCAAGCCCAAAACTCTATAAGTAGTAGTCGGCGAACGGACCGAAACGTCCTTAAACTAATGACGGGCCACTACGTCCTAAAACTAGCTGACGACAGAAACGTCTTTAAACTACCGCAGCATCCTCAGGCTGACGAGATAAAAAAAAATAATAAAATAATAAAATATATATATATATATAATAAAGACGGTATGTCCATAAGCGAAATGGGCACGGATGAAAACCCGAAAGGGCTCCGTGAGTAAAAACAGCAGGGCTACCGGCGAGTGTTTGTAAAAACCCGAAAGGGCGCGACCTCGTTAGAAAAAAGAATAAAAAGAATTAAAAAAGAAGAAGAATAAAAAAAGACGGTATGTCCATAAGCAAAGTGGGTACGGATGAAAACCCGAAAGGGCTCCGTGAGTAAAAACAGCAGGGCTACCGGCGAGTATTTCTGAAAACCCGAAAGGACGCAACCTCGTTAAAGGACACTTACAGGGTCCTCTCGACCTTGTAAAGAGAAACCATCCGCGTGAGATCCTTACGACTCACAAGGGAGCAACACACTTAGGGATCCCCACGATTCCTAAGAAGAAAATACACTTGCGAGATTCTCACGACTCGTAAGGAGAACTCTCTTATGGGACCCTCACGGCTCATAAGATTTGAAAGTCTTAAGTTACAGAAACCTTAATCTGTTCTTAAGCAACTCCCACAACCTTCGATATTGCCCTACAGGTAGCTCAATACTGACCCTTGTATATAATCCACGGGCGCGAATAAACATTTTCCTAACTAAGTCCCACCCGTGGCTAGGGATATGTCCATATGGTGAACAACCCTTATAAGTCCTCTCGACTTATAAGGAGAAAACCCTTTTGTAAGATCCTTACGACTTACGGGGGAACATACACTTAGGAATCCTCACGATCCCTAAGGAGAAAACACACCTACGAGATCCTCACGACTTATAGGGAGAAATACCTTTGTGAGACCCTTATGGCTCATGAAGTCAAAAGGCTTAGTCGACGGGATCCTAACCCTGCCCGCTAAGCCACCTTTGTTCGACATCGACAGAGGCAAATGATGATTCGCTCCTGACAATATCCCAGTTGTAGCGACGCTGATGCCTAAATCGGTATCAAATCACAAACTCGCAGCGAAAAGTCGGCGAGCCACAAATGCATAATAAATAGCCGAAATAATTGGGCAACTCGCAATAAAAAGCAGCGAGTGAAAATAAAACAAATAGCCGAAATGATTGGGCACCACGAAAAATAGCCGAAATGATGGGGCAATCACGACCTTTGCGATATAAACGCTGAAATCATAAAGCATCGCGGAAATAAAATAATAATATAAAAAAAAATGAGTGAAACTTTTGCCCTACAGGCGATATCACAGCAATCCCTGTATACAATCCAGGGGCGCAAACACAGAAGGCAACATATCTTCCCTCCCCATGCTCCATCAGAAAGATGGAGCCAAGTCTTGACGGCAACTCATATAAATCCCGAAAGACAATCGGAGATTATCTCACCCCAGCGTGAAGTGATCACCACTTCGGCGCTCGTCTCTACACAACAGACGAAATGTCACTACAGCGTCTCTCCTCCAACAGGATTCGGACGCACCACAGCAAGCGAAGCGAAGGCCGAATTCCTAGCTTCAGGGTCTTGACGGTAACTCATATAAAACTCGAAAGACACATTACCTCGACTCATCTCAACCCTAGGGAAACCAGTGTCCTTGATGAGAACTTTTTGATTCGCGTCGGCCCGTAGAGAAACCAGTGACTTTGCAGGAATACCCCGATTCGTTTCAACTCCGAGGAAACCAGTGTCCTCGGAAAAATACTTCGACTCAGGGAAACCAGTGTCCTTGACGAGAGCTTCTTGATTCGCGTCGGCCCGCAGAGAAACCAGTGTCTTTGCAGGAATACCCCGATTCGTTTCAACTCAGAGGAAACCAGTGTCCTCGGCAAAATACTTCAACTCAGGGAAACCAGTGTCCTTGACGAGAACTCCTTGATTCGTGTCGACCCGCAGAGAAACCAGTGTCTTTGCAGGAATACCCCGATTCGTTTCAACTCCGAGGAAACCAGTGTCCTCGGCAAAATACTTCGACTCAGGGAAACCAGTGTCCTTGACGAGAACTCCTTGATTCGCGTTGTCCCGCAGAGAAACCAGTGTCTTTGCAGGAATACCCCGATTCATTTCAACCTCGAGGAAACCAGTGTCCTCGGCAAAATACTTTGACTCGGGGAAACTAGCGTCCTTGATGAGAGCTTCTTGATTCGCGTCGACCCGCAGAGAAATCAGTGTCTTTGCAGGAATAACTCGACTTATTTCAATCCCAGGGAAATCAGCGTCCTTGGCAAATACCTCAATTCAGGGAAACCAGTGTCCTTGATGAGAGCTTCTTGATTCGCGCCGGCCCGCAGAGAAACCAGTGTCTTTGCAGGAGCACCTCGACTCGTTTCAACTCCGAGGAAACCAGTGTCCTCGGCAAAATACTTTGACTCAGGGAAACTAATGTCCTTGACGAGAACTTCTTGATTCGCGTCGGCCCGCAGAGAAACCAGTGTCTTTGCAGGAATACTCCGATTCGTTTCAACTCCGAGGAAACCAATGTCCTCGGCAAATACTTCGACTCAGGGAAACCAGTGTCCTTGACGAGAGCTTCTTGATTCGCGTCGGCCCGCAGAGAAACCAGTGTCTTTGCAGGAATACCCCGATTCGTTTCAACTCCGAGGAAACCAGTGTCCTCGGCAGAATACTTCGACTCAGGGAAACCAGTGTCCTTGACGAGAACTCCTTGATTCGCGTCGGCCCGCAGAGAAACCAGTGTCTTTGCAGGAATACCCCGATTTGTTTCAATTCCGAGGAAACCAGTGTCCTCGGCAAAATACTTCGACTCAGGGAAACTAGCGTCCTTGATGAGAGCTTCTTGATTCGCGTCGATCCGCAGAGAAACTAGCGTCTTTGCAGGAACACCTCGATTCGTTTCAACCCCAGGGAAATCAGTGTCCTTGGCAACCTCCTCGATTCAGGGAAATTAGCGTCCTTGATGAGAGCTTCTTGATTCGCGTCGACCCGCAGAGAAACCAGTGTCTTTGCAGGAATACTCCGATTCGTTTCAACCTCGAGGAAACCAGTGTCCTCGGCAAAATACTTTGACTCGGGGAAATTAGTGTCCTTGACGAGAGCTGCTCGATTCGTCTCGACTCATGAAGAAATTAGTGTCTTCACGAGGACTTCCCGATTCGTCTCGACTTGCAAGATAAAGACTTAGGCAGCAGGGATTAAAAAACTTGTTTCCTAAGCACTGGGACCCTGCAAGTCGGTCTAAAACGGTCTCTTGCATACTATCCACGGGTCTCACTCTCTGAAGTCGAATCTCGACAAGGAGGGAAACAACCGCTTACGAGTCCTCTCGACTCATAAGAGGAAAAGTTCTCTTATAAGATTCTTACGACTTATAAGAGAAAACGCACTTAGGAATCATCACGATTCCTAAGGAGAAAACACACCTATGAGATCCTCTCGATCCGTAGGGAGAAAAGTTTTTATGAGACCCTCACAGCTCATAGAGTTGAAAAGTCTTAGGTAGCAGATCTGAACCTGCTTCCTAAGCCATCACTATTCCCCAAGATATTCAAGACAGAATGTGCTATATCACCTACAGGCTATGCTTACTTAAGGAATACGCCAATAACAAAGCAGAAAATGAAGGGAAGTTGGCAAAAGATTTGTCATTCATACTTGGAAAATTCTTACAATTATAAAGACAATAAACAAAGACATTATCCAAATGATTACAACGGTAAAACCTCAAATCCCGGACATGAATTGAGGAACTCGAAAGTGACCTTGTCCAAAACTTTCCAAGCCTGGCGAACCATCCTAGTGTGCTTCCTTTCGCGAGCACGGGCGTCGGGGTCTCCACTGATGTCCTCCACCCTCCGATAGGCAGCAAGAATGGCGGACTGTTGGAAGGCCTGGTGCAAGAGATCGACAAGATTGTCTCGCCGTCTCTTCGAGATTAGGTTCATCAGGTACACCGAGTGCACCTTATCCTCGGCGACGTCTAATGCCCCAAGTGGCACACCAGTACAGAACAAGGGAAGCGCCTTCCAGATTGCTCCCACGATAAGCTTCAAGAGAGAGGAACGCCGGGAAAGTAGTTGACCATTGTATGCTTTGAAGCGACTCATGATTTCAGCACACTCGACGTTGGTGAACTCTCGATTCTGAGAACGGCCGAGTCGGCGGATGTCCCCGTAAGAAATAATCTCGTTAAGATCATACATGTGGGCGTCCATTGTTTCTGTAAAAGAGAATCAACAAAATTATCAGAAAGACTGATTAAGCAAAACGATATAATGCATCGAGGAATAAAATGCCATCTTTAAACTCCAACATCCATGAAAAACTCCTAAGAGTTCTTTTGTATGATTTGGAAGGAGCAAAGCTCCATTGATGAATTAAGAAAATACAAGGAAAATATTTTAAAGAACACAGCCTTATGATGGAACCCTAATAGGGTTCTCTTTAGTTCTCTCTAGATCCTTTTAGAGCAAAGCTCTTCTAAGTGAAACCCTAAATGAGTTTTCTTTAGATCAGGGATCTATTGAGAGCAAGGCTCTGTCGATGAAAATTAATTTAATTTGATTTGATTTAAATTAAAAAATTTACCTAAAAGTTTTAAGAGTTTAACTCTTGGAGATCCTGAAAGTAAAGAGCAGGGCTCTGAGATTTTGAAAGTAAAAATTTTGAAGATGATAATCATCTGTTGAGGGACCAAAGGTCCTATTTATAGGCATTGAGAACCCTTTCAACTTCCAAAAGTTGCCGCAACAGTTAGAATTCTGCCACCGCTGCGCTTATGTTTGGGGCCACGTAAGCGCAACGGTGGGGGAGCATTTGGTTACCCCAATCAGAGCAAAGCTCTGTTCAAATTCCAAGGCGAGAAACGAAGCAACGCTTCTGTTTCCTCCAATCAGAGCAAAGCTCTGTTTTGAAATTGAAGTGAAAATTAAAGTTAAAATAAATGAAGCAACGCTTCAGATCTCCTGCGCTGCGCGCAGAGCGCCACGTGTCAAAATCAGACACGCCAACGCAGGGAGCGCAGCACCCAAGACAGCGCACCCAATCAGAGCAAGGCTCTGTTTAAAATTCAAACTTTAATAAAGGAAGCAACGCTTCAGCTGACCTGCGCTCTGCGCTACACGACACGTGGCAGTGCAGTTGCGCTGCGCTCTGCGCTGCGCGACACGTGGCAGCGCAGTTGCGCTAGCGCAGGTGCGCTGCGCTCTGTGCAGGGCGACACGTGTCAAGCGCAGGTGCCCTTGCGCCAACTGTGCCAGCAATAAAACAGAATTAAAATTCTAGAAAGATCTTTCCAATCTTGTTGAAAATAAGAAGATTGCTTTCTGTAAAACAGAAGCCCTAGAATCAAAGATCCAACGGTGGGGAATAATCCCTAAATCACTCAGAGAAAGATCTCTTTAACTGATTTAACAAATCAAATGGCACTATAAAAAGCCCCCTACACTCCAAGTCTAACAATTATTGAAGACACAGAGAATTCACAGAGCTCTTCTAAGAACTTTGAGAAGAATTCAGAAAGAAAAAAAGAAAAAGGTAAAACCTTCAAAAAAAGAAGAATTTTCTTCTGAAAAGATCAATGATCTAAGAACAAGATCAAAGATCTTCAATAAAAAATGATAATATTAATAAAAAGAAGTAATTTACTTCTTCTTTAGATCTTTCTGATCTAAATAAAGGCATTGTCTTTTGATGAACCATTGGTTCTGGAATCTTAAAAGATTCTCTTCTTTGATCCAAAATTGGATTAAGATATTGAACAGTGTCCTGCACTTGAAAAAATTGCACTGTTGCGCTCTCGGATTGGCGCAAGCCACCAGAGAACGCCACGTGTCATCCCCAGAACAGACTGCGCTATGCGCTTTTAAAACACAGCACTGCTCTCATAAATTGGCGCACTGCACCAGAGCGCGCCACGTGTCAGCAGCGCAACAGCGCAGCGCACTGCGCTTGCGCTCACCAGAGCGCGCCACGTGTCAGCAACAACGGCGCAGCGCACTGCGCTTGCGCTCACCAGAGCGTGACACGTGTCACCTCCACATGGACTTGCGCCTTGCGCTCATCAATTGGCGCAAAACGCCTGACAAGCCACGTGGCACACTGTCAGAAGATTTAATGCTCTACATTATTTAAAAGAGGGACAGAGCTCAATTAAAAAGTCCTAACAGGCCTGATAAAAATGCCATGCATTACTTTAAAAAGGGCAGAGGTCTGTTAGACCAAAACAAATGCTGCGCATTTAATTAAAAGCCCAATGCTATGCATTAATAAAGGGCAGAGCCCAAGCAAAGGCCTAATAGGCCAATATAAATAAAATGTCGAATATTTTCAACTGGACTTAACCCAATCATGGCCATAAGTCCTCAAATTAATATTGACTGAGCACGACTGCTCTCTTAAATCAATTTACATCCGGTTTAAGGGTACATCTCCGAACTCCTCTGATATTTATCGTTGTAATCCTTCAACGTCTTCAGAGAGGTGACGGGTCCCGACAACTACACATCGATACGGACTGCGGGGTCCTTAAACTCGTGGACCGAAACGTCCTTAAACTAATATTCGTCCCAAAATGGGAACGTTAGACCGAAACGTCCTTAAACTAATATTCGTCCCAAAATGGAAATGTTGGACCGAAATGTCCTTACACTAATGTTCGTCCCCAAATGGGAATGATGGACCACCATGTCCCTAAAGTGGAAATCGACCGTAATGTCATTAAACTAAACAATAGAGCCAATTGCTCTCTTGTCGGATCCAAACAATCCGGTTAAGTTGATCTTAGTCTGGAGATTAGGCTAACGTATTCTTAACAAAAGTTTAAGTTGATCTTAGCCTTAAATAGGGCTAACGTATCCTTAAACCAAAACCCCAAACCCAAATCTAAGAAAATACGGATTTGGACTAATCCACGTCCTACGGGCGACAACATAAATTAGTCTCCGTATACAATCCACGGGCAACCACAAACAAAACAAACACCCACGACACGAAGTGAAATACTGGAGAAGGAGAAAGTTGATACCGCGGTGCGGTAGCGTAATTAACTGCAGGGGCTTGCGCCTGCAGGGAAGAGCGTCCCCACAATCAAAAACCCCTCAAGCGAGGGGGAATCTGACGAAGTCTGCTACATCGGCCGCATCCGTCTAAACCTCCGATACACGGTGCCATAAATCAACTTGGCATCTTTGGAGAGGTGGACGGATAGCACCAATTAGCATCTGCCCCCAGATTCAGGCAAGACAGTTCGTCTTCCCGGTTTCTGGTGGTAAACAGTGCTGATTTACGTTCCCCGTTCCGTCAAATCTTCCGAACTTAGGAATGACGTAGCCGCTCGGGAACTCGATCAAATCGTATTGTGCGGGATATGGCCTCCCACTACTGCCAATTTCTTTCTGAGCTTCAGCTTCAGCCACCAATGTTTTAACTTTGCTGGTGACCAAATCCATTATCCGATCTTGTGTTAGCGGGATAGTGCCATCTGGGGCCAAGGCATCCCCAAAAGCGGAATGTGGCCGGCTTTCGTGCGGCTCGACCAGTCTTGCACCCAAAGGAACAGGCATTGGCTGCTTCGGATTGTCATCACCCGGCTGATTAGTAGCGACTTGTGCTTGATTGGGAAGCGCTCGAGCAATTTGAGCCATAAGCTGCATCACAACGTTTGTTAGGTCGTAAATTTTCAAATAGAGCTTGGCCATCTCTTTATCCTTGCTCCTGAGCTGTTTTTGAAGCCCTTGAAGCAGCTCTTGCTCCGCGGTCCTGGGGCGGAAAGTCCGCTCTTCCTCGCTATCCGAGCTTGACGTTGCATGGACCGAGAGGTCTTTCTGCCTATCTTCCTCCTCGACAGGGTTTTCATCATCCGGCGGAGGCGGCTGTTCTTGGGAAGCGGCAACCACATTCAAGCCAGATTGGACTTGGGATGTGGTGGCCCCATCCTTGCTTTTGCTGCGAAGGTTGTCGCTGGGGCGCCCGCCCGCCATATAGATCGTATGGATAATATATCCAGCCCTCTTTTTATTGTCGGCAGCTGATTTTATAGATCGCTGTCTTGACCCCCCCTGTTTCAGTAGTGGGCAGTCGATTGAAGGCGGATGGCCTGGCCAGATTCTTGAATAGTGCTGGCGCTTCTTTTCTGGATTTGCCCCGCTGCTTTCGTGCGGCACAGAGCGCCTGATAGACCCTTGAAGAGACAGTGCCATACTTTTTCTGTTGGGGCCGGGACACGTCTCTTTGTAGCGATGTTCGGGCCGCTGTCTTCTTGATTCTGGCGGTCATGGCATTTCTTTGAACCCACTTCAGAGGTTTGAAGGAATTGCTGATTTTTACAGCCGACTCAACCGTCATCACAGAGTGACCCTGCTCTTGGAACTTCACAATATTTCACTTGGCCGAAGCCCTGGCCCTCTTGTTGGCTCGATACCTGAGCCGCTTCTGCCTTAACTTTTCTGTTCTAAGCACCTGGTAGACTTCGGCTCTTTGGGAAGACGCCGTAGACCGGGCGATGGAGGATTTTGGAGATACGCTCGAATGTGCATTTGTTGGAGTCATCACCTGAGCTCGTCCGCAACATTTGATGCTGCCCTTTGTACCGGAAGTCTTTCCCCCAGCTAGAACGTCAGAGAGTCGTTCAGACACCGTCGTAAGCTTCGGTTGTGGTGCCTTAGCGATCACAACATTTGGCCTCTTGCCCCTTGAGACAGGCTTGGCCACCTGTTTTGCCGGGATTTCTGCCTGATGAGCGCTTCCGGCAGGGTAGATGATGACGGAGCCAAACTGGCGGGGCAGTTCCTCCCACTGTCGACTGAGGCTTGCGGGGAGAACCACACGAGCATTGATCTTGACCACGTACGGGATCGGGGTCACGTTGGAACCTGAATTCGTCTTGGGAGACAGTGTCTTCGAAAGTTGATTGCTGCACGGCAAAAAAACATCATTTCAGTATAGGCAATCGACATATATATTGATTGAGTTCGCATGAACGTTTAACCCGAAATATGGGAGGAGAGAAAGGTCCCACCGGGCGTGCCAGAATCTGTAGGTGTTTTTCGTCACCCCATTGAGATGGGAATACGCGCGCGCTTGTCAGGCGTACTACAGATTCCCTCTGCCTAGGGTAGGCCGGGGTTTATTGATTATGGAGATCCGAATCTCCGGTAGCCGCGGACTAAGCTGCCGTTAATTACCCCTCGCCTTTGGAGCGAGGGAACCTCCGATTGACGGGTTAAACTGGTCATGTGAACTCAATGTGCAGCGTGCGTGTGTTGTGTTTTGAAATGAGGTTTTGGATATATCGGAAGCCACGCAGAGTTTTTACGGGGGTCCCACTACCCGAATAGCGGGCTAGGGGTCAAGGGGGCAAGCAACCCTCTTGCGGGGTGCGGGGCAGCGTCCCGACCCAAATTTTTTTTAAGGGGGATAGTGTTGTGGAGTGTGTGTGTATCTATACATATATATGCATGTATACATATAAAAAAGGGGAAAAGCGCCTAAAGGACGCGTGGGGCCAGCGCCTTGAGCGTTGTGCGCTTAGGCGCTAGCACACCACGTATCCGACATGTGGGCGCTGGGCGCTTGAGCGCTAGGCGCTCGAGCGCTAGCGCACCACGTGTCGGCATGTGGGCGCTGGGCGCTTGAGCGCTCGAGCGCCACGTGTCGGCACGTGGGCGCTTGGCGCGTGAGCGCAGGGCACTCGAGCGTTGGGGCGCCGGCGAGGAAAGGGGCTTTTGGCCCCGGAAACTCCTGAAAGAGAAATTAGAGTGGAGTTAAACTCCTAAGATATTTTGAAGCTGATAAAGGGCTTCTCCCCTTGAGCCCTAGTTCTTCCCTAAAGTAGGGTTTCTGGAGATGAGTCTCCTTCTTCTTCCTTTGTTGGCCGGATCTTGAAGATCAAGAAGTGTGAGATTTTAAAAATCTCTTCTTTATGAGATCTGATGGCAGATCTGAGTTCCCCTTTATGGGTTTTGTGGTGAAAAACTATTTTGTTTTATAAAAGGAAGAGTAAAACTCTTGGTTTAATTCAAATAAAAAAAGAAGGTTTAAGAACCTTGAGGAAGAAGAAGATCACAGATCTGGATTTTTTTTTGGAGAGAGAAAAAGTTGTTGGGATATTTTCATTATCCTTGTCTTTATAGGCTATACACTTTACACATAGCCCCTTGGGCTTCACAAAATGGCATTTTGCCTATCCCATGGCTCATGTGCCATTTCTTTTTGCACATAAGCCATTGGCTTTACAAAAATTTGGCTTTATGCCTATTTCTCTTATATTCATTCGTAAAATAAAATAAAAGAAATACAATAAAATTATTTATTACAAAATTTTTATCTTGGCATGGGGGGGCCGGCCGCTTCATGTTCGGACTCGACCCGGGCATGGACCCACTGGATTTGGGCTTGGACCCACTTGGCTTGGGGTTGACTTTGATTTTGACTTGGTCAACCGGGGTGTAAATTTTTACCTCAACAACCTCGGTCAGTGGTTCGACCGGTGTCCCCCGGACCTCCTTTTGCTCGTCTCGGGTGTCCAGAGAACCTTTGATGTCGTCTTTTTGCTCACCGTCGTCGGCCGGCTGCTCAGACGAAAATGTTTCGGTAAGGCATACCTTCACGACCCGCTGGTCTCTGTAGACCTGACCTATCCCGCCCTGATCGAGAGGGAACTTCATCGCCAGGTGGTAGGTCGATATCTGGGCCTGGAGGGAGTTCAGCATCGGGCGACCGAGAAGGACGTTGTAGGCCGATGGGACCTTTGCTACGATAAAGTCCATAGGCAACGTACGGGGACTGCCGGGCTCCCCGACGTTGAACTGCAGGGTGACCACTCCTTCCGCAGGGATGGAGTGGTTGGTGAACCCTAAAAGGACGTGAGAGGTCGGTTTCAAGTCTGCTGGGGTGAGCCCCATGCGCAGAAAGCAGTCGTGGAAGAGGATGTCTGCCGAGCTGCCCGAGTCGACAAGTATCCGGTGGAGCTCGTATCGGTGGATTCGGGCCATGATCACCAGAGAGTCGTTGTGGGGGCATGGATATGCCGTGAAGATCCCCGTTGCCAAAGGTGATAGGCTCGTGGTCCCTGGCCTTTTTTGCTCGGGCGGCTGTTGGCCTCCGTTGCCGGCGTAGGGTGCTGAGTCTCGCAGGCGCTCGACTGACCCCCTATCGTCATGACCATAGTTCTTGATGGGCCTCGGTTCCTTCCGGCAAGGTCCCTTAGGCCCCGTGGTGAGGTTGTCTTCGAGTTGCCTTGGCGGGTCTCATGGGCGCGACCCCATCGAGGGAGGGGGTGCCGGTCATGCCTGAAAGCAGGCGAGCTGACCGCCACCGCCTTGGTAGGGACAGGGGTGTGACGAGGCTCAAGGCGAGGCTTTCCGACGTGAGACCTCGAGGTTGAATGGGACGGATCGAGGGACCTGCGACCGCTGGAGTCTGTGCGGCGGTGGCCGGCGGAGGGGATGATGACATTCAGCGGAGGTTCATCCGCGCCTCCGTTGAGGGGGAGGCGGCGGCGGGTGCTTGGATCTTCAGGGTGATCGCTTGCCATGTATATAGAGATCGGAATGCCAACTTTGTTTTTTGTGGAGTTTTGTTTCCCACAGACGGCGCCAACTAATGGAGGTCCTTTTCGGGTCTCTGTCAGATGTTGTCTTCCGTCGATCTTCTGGTGGATCTTGGAGGTGATCTCCTGTTGCGTGTGGGTCTCAATGGGTTTTGAGGAGATTGGTGGTTTTAAGGAGTTTGTGCCAAGTACCTGCAAGGAAGTCCCAGGGTGGCTTGGTACCACCGAGGACCCTCCGACGATTAAGTTAGCACAAGATCCGAGCAGAGTAACGGCTAAGTGGGGTGAAAAAAGCTTACTTGACCCCTCTGTGATGGGGGTTTATATAGTGGCGGCAGCACACAGTAGCAGGCGCGAGAATCTCGCTGGCAGTTACGCTCCCGACGTCACGCCCGCGTAATAAGCGGATCGCCCGTTAATGGGGACCGTGATGGCGTGGAAAGTGGGATGTTGCCGGCGGAGAATCCACGTATGGCGAGATTTGCGGAGCGGTGATTACGCCTGTGAGTGGTGGAGTTGGTCGGTCGGAGGGACCGAGAAAGATGGCCTTGGCGGGAGAGCTCGGGAATGAGCGGGAGGGCCGAGGCATCTTGGTCCTGTGGTAGCTTGGGGCGAGCTGAGAGGCCGAGGAGGCCAATTTGCAAGGGGCTCTGAGAAGAGCCAGCTTGTGCTTACAGGTCGGGTATATGGGTGGCCTGGTCGGCCCCTGTGGGCCCTTTTTTCTGAACTTTGGGACACATCATCTGCCACGTGTCCCGATCTGGAAGATCGCCAATATAGAACAACATCAGTTGTGCAAACATCTTAGGAGCCTAGATAGAGTCCAACACAATATGGAGCATATGAAAATACTACAAAAGCTGTATGATTCTAACGTTGTATGAAACTCTTAGTTTGCTGTTGCTATGTTTAATTCTTTAACTATGATTCTTGGATTTAGGACTTAGAGCTCACTAGATTTTTAAAACCCCATGTTTGCTTACTTTAAAATTCATGATTGCGTGCCCTAGATCCCCTATTATGTGACGGCGTTGTTTACGGCGTTGTTGTTGTCGTCGTCGTCATCGTCGTCGATAATGATGATGGCGGCGGCGGCGGCGAGGTGCCTTCATCGCTGACGGTGATGGCCGGAAAGAATGAGCAAATGAGGTTTTTTTTATTTGTGTATTTTTATTTTTTTTATTTTTTAAAATTAGGGTTTGGATTAGAATAGGGATAATTTAGGGTTTTAAAAAAAATTACTGACGTGGCAACTTTAGTTACGTGACTGAGACGATGCAAACTTGGCACCATTAATTTTGATAGTTTCTTGATAGTTTTAAAAGTTATGATATTTTTGTTAAAATGACCCATATGAGTTTTTAGTAAATAAGCCCTTATGAATACCTCAACTATATAAAAAAATTAAGTAAAAGCCTGTCGAGACTCAATAGTTCATTTTCTGACCAATAAGCAATAGCTCAGTTGGTATGGGCAATTCCCCTATTGGGGAGAGTGCGTGGTTTGAACCCCACAAGCCCCAGAAGGAAAGTGGTAGTAAATTAACACTTTTGGGGCAAATTTGTGGGTCCACTGGACGTGTGTTGTGTGATTGTATGTGGTGTACGTGGATGTGTTGTCTGTTTAGGTTAGGGCTTACAGACCAAGGCCTAAAAAGAAAAAGGTTCATTTTCCGCAAATATTGCATAGAAAATAAGTTATGAAATGGGGAAAAAAAGATGCTAGGCAATAAAAAGAATGATTGGGAGAGAGAGTTGAGAGTAGGCATATAAATATCATTTGAGAGAGGGAGCACATGGAAATATTCACCTACTATTTGGCGAGCTATGCTTTCAATCTCTCCCCATTATGGAAGAAGAGGCCCTTCCTAGTGGCCAATTTTCTCTTAGACTCTTAGAAATATGTTCCTTTGACTATGAGCCATGCATCTTCCTTGGTATTGTTATTATTTTTGACCAAAATCTTCCTTAGTATTATTAGCAAGGAGAAAACCTAATCATAATGATTTTATCTCAATTCATGATCTCCATTAATGGTATGCATATAAATAGTTTCTTTTGTACGAATTATACCAGTCCAAGGATGGATCCAAGATGAATGGAGCTTTCACAGTTATGAAATTTCGATGATATGTATGTATAACCAGTCACGTTATGATATAAATGTCTAAAGCCATCAATTAAAACGCTTGCTATGAATAAGGTAGTGGTTTGTGCATTGAAGTGGCTAGGGAGTGTGGCTGAAGCCAATATTGAATTTTGGTCAGATGTTGATGCTAAGAGAGTCGAGAAAAAAGCAAGAACAATTGCAAAGGATGAGAGTACAGTAGCGGGCATGGGAAATCCAGCCACCTTTGTTTCGGCGGCCGAGACAACACGGGGGTAGGAGGTCAATCGTAAGCGTTAAAAATTACGAGGGACAGAGTAGGCGACAGAGGAGGTTGTCGTTTCCTTTTTTGCGAGAATAAGACTTGTATTTAGCTTTTTATAGGAGATGCGTATTCTTCCGTTTTTCTTTTCTTTTCTTTTCTTTGCTTTTGTTTTCGTTGTCTTTTTTAGAATTTTGGTATGGTTTTGTTAAATCGCCGTTTAATGAAATACGAAAACATTTAGCCTTCGTTTTAATCAACAATAAATAATAAAGCAGAGTGTTTTCAAGAGTTCAGAGTTGGCCTTCGATATAAATTTTGTTTGCGTTACCTGATTTTGTGCTGTATGAGATTTTGGGATGCCTCCGTCATTGATTCAGTTCTGATGAACCAAGTTCAACCATCAATAATGGTGATCGTATAGACTTGATTTCATACTTGCAGGCAACATAACAATGTGATTTGGCGATGTGCCCCAAACACATTAAATACACTTTGATATTATAATTGCACCAAAATATAAAATCAGAACAAAATAAACTTTAGTGGAAATCTCCAAACAACAACTATATTTAAAAGGAAGGAATTATTTTCGTTGTTATTGATAGATATTGGAATAAAAAACATGCCTCAGTCTTCCATATATATCATACTTTATATACCATGATTGAAAAGCTACGAATATAATATATAATTTGTGATACTATATCTTTTTTCCCGTACTCACCATCATAAACCAGAATACATAAATGACTAATATTTTTTCTTATTTTATTCATGATGCATGGAACTTTTCTCTCGTTGAATCATGCTAGCTACATGAATCACATGTGTGAGGTAAATCCAAGAGACCAAATGATGATTTACTGGTTTAGTGGCGAATTTGCATGGTCACTGGATAATCTGCTGTCTATCAGCTTTTTTTATTGTCCGTAAAATCGATAATCTTTTTTTGGGAGGTCATAGGATTCTATCAAAGAAAACAGTAGCCTTCAAATCTCGACTCCAACCATTAATTTCAAAAACATCACATATGGGAAAGGGTCTGATAAACTGCCGAAAATTGCGGAAACTTACCAAATGAACGGTCAACATCCACTGGACTTAAATGGGCCTCACTCACTCCCCAAATGTCTTGCTCCAATATTTTAATCGAAAATGATAAGAACCGACAACTCATAGGCCGCGACTCAAAAAAGGCTCGAACTTTCCTCTTTATTCCTATTCTACCCACCCATATCCAGCCAATTTAAAGGCCCCGCCCTCGATAGAGAAAGTGTCGGTGTGGGCGCATTGATCCAGGGTCATTTTCGGAACGTAATTACAGCCCAGCCATGAGGGCATTTTTGGTAGGAACATGAAATATCCTTGTAGGATGACGCGTGTCCTTTTGATGCTAAAACCGCGTTCAAATTAATAAAAGGCCCTCCATTTTCTCTCTCAAACATTTTTGGGGGAGTTTTGGTGCTCGATTTTGATAGATCACGGCGTTCGATTCGGTGAGCTTGAGGGAGAATTAGCTCGATCTCGATCGATTTATTGAATCTCGAGCCTGAGATCTATCGATCTAGGGGTTTTTCGCCCTAATTGGGGTCGGATTCGTTGGGGATTGGGATTCTAGGGTTTCGAATGAGGGAAAGCTGAGGGAGGATGATAATGATGAACGGGAATTCGTACCATCAGCATCGGAATTACTCGGAGGATTTGTTGGATGGGTTCAGTAATGGCGTCTCGGGATCGAGCGGCAATGGCTACGCTACGATTCCGACGTCGTCTTTGATAAATTCGTTTCCTTCGCCTTCTAATTCTTCGTCTTCGTGTAATGGGCTTAATTATATAGAGCATCGTGTGTCGAAGATGGATACGCTTGCTGGTGTTGCCATTAAATATGGAGTTGAGGTAATTTGAATTTTTCATTTCCCATTTTCTCTCTCGATTTTAGTGAAATTAGGGTTAGTCTATTGTTCATGATGAATATTAAGACGTTTATGATTTGGAATTAGAGGAAATTCATGAAATCGTATGTTGATAGCCAAATATTGCTCAACTATAGATTGTTTTTGTGAATGAATGGATAAAAGGGAAGTTCGAAGTGAAAAGCTGGCACCTTTTCTGTAAATGTATCTAGAGGTAGAGGTCAATTGCGATTTATTGCATAAGGTTTTGCATGGATTGGAAAAACAATATCCAAATTGTCACTTCCGTGAGCATCTTCAGTTCTCAGTGATGGTGTTTGAGATTTGCTGTTTCAAAAAACTGATTTTTGGTAGCAAGTTAATTAAGTATATATTTGATATTAGTTTATATTCAAGCAGAATCCTCATCTCTAAAGACAAAAATTCAAAAGATGGGTCATTTTTGGACTTTCCTCATTTATCATCATTCCTTATCTGGACCTTATATCATGTTGCTATATCTGTTGTTTGCATCAGTTCAAGCTGTTGACAGCCCATCCAAGCTTGATGATGAGCAGTAGTTGGCTTAATGAATTCTTTACTTTTTCTTAATCACTTATAGACGTTGTAGCCGAGCCTGTCTTGAAATGGATTCCATGTTTTGGTGCTGCCACAAATTACAGGAGCAGATTTCATATATGAAAAGTTTAACGTGCAGAGTCAGTTCGTTGACACTTGGGAATAATTTTTTTCTATTTTTTCTATTTTTTTAGGTAGCAGATATTAGACGAATGAATGGCTTGGCGACAGATCTCCAGATGTTTGCTCTTGAAATTTTGCGGATTCCTCTTCCAGGGAGGCATCCACCATCGCCTATTTTACCAAACGGTTCGGCAACCAATGGGTAATTCCTAGTCCCCCCCCCAAAAAAAAAATCCATCTTATTATACGGCATTGCTCGTTAGCTGATTCTTCTATCTTTCTATACCTTAGTTTTAGTTTGTTCTTATGCCTTTTAATGCCTTAATTGATGACAATGATTTAATACAGTAGGTTTTGTTATTGACGTTTTGTATCTTTAATGCACATTTGCTTTGCAACAGTTAACTAATTCTTCTTTTTAATTTTTGTCAAATTTTTATTGCGATGGAAAACTTAAATTATCGTAGAGACCTATCGTCTTGGTTATGGAATGCATTTTTTTTGTTATGGCTTGGATGTTTGAGTGCATTTATGGGTTATTGAACAAATCTGAAAGCTGTCTAGAATTTCTTGACCGTCTATTGTAGTTGCTGTTGTTAGTGCAAACTAAAGGATCAAGTATTTGATTATTTAGCAGCGCTTGTAAATTTATATAAATTATATAGACTGGGCGCAATTAATATAGACTGGGCACAATTATTCTACCGAGTGATCACACGGAAGTAAAAGTGTTCCATGAAAGGAACATAGTGCTTGCTTCATTAGTTGAATAATTCATTTGATTCATCGTCATCGAAGCTATTTTCCAAGGAAGGGTTGCGTATAGGTTATTAAGCATAGTTTTGCCGCCCACTATCGACAGCACGCTCAACAACAACAACAACAACAACTGAGCCTTTTATCCCAAGCATATGGGGTAGGCTACATGAAGCAACATGAGAATCACGTCGGGTCCAGCACATGAATCCTCTGCCTCCACTCACTCCTATATAACAATATACTTTCATTGAGTCCTTTGGCAACCATATCGTTTCGTATCATCTCCATCCATGTTTTCTTCGGTCTCCCCTTTGCCCTTTTTCCATTGCCCATATCGAGAGTATCTATTCGTCGGACCGGTGCTTCCATAGGTCTGCGTCGCACATGACCAAACCATCTTAGCCGGTTTTCCCGCATGTTCTCCTCCACAGGTGCGACACCAACTTTTGTACGAATATCCTCATTTCGCACCTTATCTTTTCTAGTGTTACCGTACATCCAACGAAGCATGCGCATCTCCGCTACGTGCATCTTCTGTGTATGATGCTTCTTAGGAGCCCAGCATTCTGTACCATATAATAAGGCAGGCCGAATAGCGTTCCGATAAAACTTCCCTTTCAATTTTAACGGAAAGTTACGATCACACAAAATCCCTGTTGCACTCCTCCATTTCAACCAACCAGCTTGGATCCTTTGATTAACATCACTATCGATCTCTCCATTCTTTTGGATGATGGAACCTAGATATCTAAACTGGTCACTCGGTGATATCTCTTGCCCTTCCAATGTTATACCAATATGGTTTTGACTTCTCTGGTTACTAAATTTGCAGTGCATATATGCTGTCTTGGACCTGGTCAATCTGAATCCTCAAGATTCCAATGTTTGTCTCTATAATTTCAATTTGGCATTAACCCCTGCTTTCGTCTCATTTACTAGGACAATATCATCAGCGAATAGCATACACCAAGGTACCTCATCTTGGATAGTTCTAGTAAGCTCATCCATCACGATGGTAAACAGGAATGGACTTAATGCAGATCCTTGATGTAAACCAATAGTAATCAGAAAATCACCCGTTAAGCCGCTGCAAGTTCTGACATTTGCCACTACTCCATCGTACATATCCTTGATTATGTCAATATACTTGACGGGTACCCTCTTCTTCATCATTGTCCCCCATAATACCTCTCTAGGTACCTTGTCGTACGCTTTTTCTAAATCAATAAATATCATATGCAAATCTCTTCTCTTCTCTCGAAAACGCTCGACAAGTTGACGAAGCAAATGAATAGCCTCTGTCGTTGATCGTCCAGGCATGAACCCAAACTGGTTTTCTGTTATCTTAATATCCTTCCTTAGCCTGTGTTCAATCACTCTCTTCCAAAGTTTCATGGTGTGACACATAAGTTTTATTCCCCGGTAGTTTGAGCAACTTTGAATGTCATCCTTGTTCTTATAGATAGGTACAAGGATACTTTTTCTCCATTCATTTGGCATCTTTTTTGTCTGCCAAATTTTATTAAACAGATCTGTCAGCCATTTAACGCCTATTTCTCCTAAGCATCTCCAAATCTCGATAGGAATCCTGTCAGGGCCAACCGCTTTTCTTAAACTCATTCTGTTCAAAGCTTTTTTAACCTCAGGTAGTCTTATTTTATGCATGAAATCACGGTTTATATCTTGAGATTGAATGACAAGTCCATCCAAATTCTTAGTAAAGCTCTCATTGAACAATTTGTCAAAATAATCTCTCCATCTTTCCTTGATACCCTCATCTCGAACTAAAACCTTCTGATTTTCATTTTTGACACACTTCACCGCACATAAGTCTCTAGTCTTCCTTTCCCGCATCCGAGCAATCCGGTATATATCATTTGCAGCCTCTTTAGTGTCTAATTTCTCGTACACCTCCTTGTAGACCTTAGATTTAGCTTTCCGAACAGCTTTATTAACTTCCTTTTTAGCCATTTTGTACTTCTCAAATCTCTCCACATCTCTACTTTTCTTCAAATCTTTATAAGAATCCTTTTTAATTTTAATAGCAGCCTTTACATCTTCATTCCACCATGATATGTTCTTAGATGGTGGAGCACCACCTCTCGACTCACCAAGTAAATCTCTAGCTACCTTCTTGATACAACTAGCCATTTTGTTCCATGTTTTGTCTGGATCATCTTCCGACTGCCAATCCGCTTCTTGGATTACACGATCTATAAAAGCCTTTTGGTTACCTTCTTTCAATCGCCATCATTTAATTATAGGCTCTACCTTACGTCTAATCTTTCTAGGTTCTTTTCTAAATCGAAAATCTAGAACTAAAGTTTATATTGAGTGGTTACACTCTCACCTGGCACTACCTTACAGTCGATACAACAAGCTCTATCTATTCTTCTCGTCAAAAAAAAGTCTATTTGACTAGCACTTGATCCGCTCCTAAAAGTGATAAGGTGGGACCCTCTTTTCCTAAACCAGGTGTTTGCTAAGATCAAGTCATAAGATAAGGCAAAATCTAGAATCGAGTCACCTACTTCATTCCTTTGTCCGAAACCAAAACCTCCATGGATAGTATCAAACCCACTACGACTAGTATCTACATGTCCATTAAGATCACCACCAATAAATAACTTCTCTCCACTGGGTATACTTTGCGCCACCTCGTCTAAATCCTCCCAGAACAGACGCTTACTAGCGTCATCAAGACCTATCTGTGGTGCATAAGCACTAATAACATTAAGGATCTCTCCACCTAGAATAAGCTTAACCAGTAAAATTCTATCACCTTTTCTCCTAATCTCAACCACATCCTCAAGCAACCGTCTATCTATGATTATGCCTACCCTACCCGTATACCAAAGCTTATAACTCCAAGGCTCTATGACTCTACTCTTTTCACCTACCCACTTAGTTTCTTGCAAACACATAATACCAACTCTCCTCCTAATCATCACCTCTACTAATTCTATTAGTCTACCCGTAAGGGAACCTATGTTCCAAGAAGCTAGACGGATCCTATGAAAGACGGCACGCTCACCTGTTCTTAAAATTACATCATCTGTATTTTGTTATTAAGCATAGTTTTGCCGCCCACTGTCGACAGCACGCTCACCTGTTCTTATAAGTTACATCATCTGCATTTTGCTAGACTAACCAAAGAAGTTTTGGAGAAGGAAAACAATGATATGTTGAGATGATTACGCAGAAAAAACAGATGAGCTACTTATCTAATTCATCAGAGTATTGTGATGAAGCTGTAAGGCTTGACAAAATTTCTTTTTCTAGTAGTTACTTGACGCTTTACAAAATATGAAATTATGAATTTTATAATATAGTTATGTTCAACTTTCTCATGCATGTTTCACACAGTCTTATAAGGCTAGTTCAATTTTGTAATGGTACAATCTTAACCATGGTCTTTTTCTAACTTCATATCTTTATAAGCACCTATACGGAAAAAAATAAAATTTATTCCTCCCACCTTTTCTTATGAAAATTTTGGTTCTCTGAAGCACTGGCCGGGAATCCAAAATTTGAAATCCAATTTCCTGAATCCTGACAATCGTGATAGGGTTGTTTTGGAAACTTATAGCAAGATTCATTAACAATTATGGTATTTCAGGAGTATTGATTTTACATCTGATAAGTAATCAGTATTCATGCTTAATAAAGTAAAGAAAGGTATTTTCCTTTAACTGTAGCGATTTCTTTGGATTATGCTCAGGTTTCTCAAATGCACAATCTATCCTGATCAATACTCAGAAAAACGTCCTTGGTCGAATATCATGATTTTTAACACTTTTTTACCTATCAATTCTCGTGTGAAAAATAAAACTATAGTTCTTTTTATTGCTTCATAAATATAGCACCTTGCCCTGTCTGATTAATAAAATAAAAGGGTCGAGTAATGGAGTTTTATCACTTTTTAACACCATGTTCAACCTTCTGCTTGCACAAGAACCCGCCTAATAAATGAATAGATTAAAAAAAGAATCCACAGCTACCAGTGTTTTATAAAGCTCTTAAGCGGCTGCTTATGTGAGAGCGCTCTCCGCCGCTCAGCTTTTTACCATTTTAGCGGAGTGATATGCTCACCCCATTAATCGGGTAATTATACTCCATTTCTTATTGATTGGAGTGCATTTAAAGGTTTATGGGTATGGTTTTATTACTTTATCATTATGCTATTGATGTTTAGACCTTTATGAAGTCTTATAATGAGTAAATATGTATTACATTTGGTGTGATAATAACATCTAAGTTAACCTTCCCCAATTCTTTTCATGCTATTTATTTATTCTGTGATCAATACTATGAGCAAGGGTTTTGAGGCTTTAACTTGTGTAAGCAGCTAGAAACTCTGGCCGCTCCGCTTTATTTTTTCCCGTTTTAAAAGCATTGGCAACTATATGGAAGGAGGAAAATTAGAGAAAGGAAGAATGTACATAGAAGAGGAAAAGGAAACAAATACAACACCGCTACATGTCTTTTACAAGTTACAACTCAAAAAATATGACACTCAATGCCTCTTATTTCTGTGTTGTAGAATTCTTATTTCTCAGATTCTGTCCTCAATTAGGTTTATGTTTTGGTAGTATGACCAATGTATAAGGCCCTAATATTTATTCTGGTAAGATTTTCCTTGCTTGATCTGATGATCTAAAGAGCTAATTCCCTATACTGTTTACAACAGTTACTCTTGTTTGCTTTTAATGAAGAGCTGCTTCCCTTTGCCATTCACAACAGCGCTCATGCTTCTTCCTATGAATTTCTTTTTTCACTAGCAATTAAGATGCATGCTGTATTGGACACGGAGGATTTCTCTTGGTTCATGTGATTATGGATGAAGGGATTACACACCTGCAGAGGGCAGGTTGTAAGTCCAAGACCATTTTACTTGAATGGAATGGGTCAAGCTATTGGGTTCTGCTTGTCAAAACCAAAAAGAACCCAGTAACTATTCATTTCATTTATCTCCTTTCATTTATGTTCTTCCAACGACCTTTTTTTGGGGGACTCAAGTGGGGTGGTTAAATGTCTAATTTGACCAATAACACCGTGTTCCCTTTTTTGGGGCTTTGCAATCAATCCATATCTTCTGCCTTTACCTCGCTTTTCCCTCTTGTTTATTGGGTGAGGGGCTAGTTTGTCCTTCTTGCTTAACTTTTTGTTGGATTGTAGATGGTGGATCATGATCTAGTTTTTGGCTATTCACGATTTGAATTGGGACTTGAAGACAGTAGTTTTTTCGCTCAATTCTAGGCATGTGTGTGCCAGTGCATGTATACTTGTGTTGCAACCCTCAAAACATGATAACTTGCTTTTTTCTTTTTTCTTCCTAGTTTACTTCTGTCGCCAGCGGTGCAATAATCTGTGTCCAATGACAATTTGATGTCATCAATAGATTCATTACATACATGTTTACCTGTTCAGGATTTTGTTGGATCCAGTAGTATCTAGTATGTATTGACACATCTTTGATACCTGTGTGCATGTGTGCATGGCTAAATCAACAACACCATCTACTGTGAGATTATTTGTTGAATCCTTATAAGTAAGAACGTCGTTTTCTTTTCTTTCATGAATTTCGGTTATAAATTCAATTCTGTGCTAATGTTAATTGCATATATCGTATTCATTTTTATTGATCAATGGTTAAATTTCCTTATTATATGGCCAACTGGCTATAAGTGACAGCACACATGCTGCTTTGAATCAAGACATTCCATGTAATCACATGCCTCTCCTTGATTTTGTTTGCTTTGGTTTGTATATTTCTGAAGAAAGCAATTAGATTGTTTGGTTATAACATTATACAGACTTGTATGCAGGCAGTGTCAGCCAGTTTGTTATTTAATTTAAGATGATGGTGGACCTGGAAGGCTGGAAGTTTGAATGTTGGTTTGGTCCGACTCTGAATACTATAGGAGACATTCCTTGCATTAAATCTTGCTAAACCTATTGATTATAAATGTTTGGCTTATGAGTCCTAGATCTTATGTAAAAATTATATGGTTCTCTGTGATAGGAGTATTGTGGGTGCATTCTGTACTGGTTGAAACCTTCCATTGAGCAAAGCTTTTGGTTTCGACTTATTTGCGTTTTTTTCTTGGGTTTTCTTTTGTGTATTGTTATGAGTTTAATATAGGGATCAAGTTAATCAAGACAGGAATTTAGAGAGGACCAGAGATTAGTATGAATTGATTACGAGTAGTGCGAGCTAATTTAGGCTATGGTAGTACCATTTCATAAGAGCTTCCACCTGAGAAAAGGAAAGAGGTCGTTGGAGAATTTTAAGGAGTATGGAACAGGGGAAGAACTAGAGGTTAATAAGAAAAGTCTTGAAGAGTGAAGGTTTTGGTGTCTGTCACAAGGAATATATAGTGACAAAAGGAGGACGAGAATGTGGAACATGGGAAGAACTAGAGGTTAATAAGAGAAGTCTTAAAGTGTTAAAATATATAATGACAAAAGGAGGAAGAGAATGACGACAATGAGAAGGCTCTCTGGATGGATATTCAAGAGATATTTCCATGATGAGGAATTCTATAGGTATAGGGATTTCTGTTGGGTTTTCCATCAGGGTAATGTAACAAATCTCAGAAGTAATAGAAGATTACTGGTTGAAGTTCATGTGACTGGTAAACTGGTTGGTGATCTGGGTAGAAAGGGTCTTTGGCAGTAACAGACTACTCAAATATCAGACAGTACAGGAAAATATGGGTCACGTAAACATCTTCAAGAGACAAGGCAAATTAGCATCACTTCTACAATGAGCCTCGACCACTAGTCTCATCATAAATGCAAATCCTAGAATACACAATATGCTTTGTGCAATAGAAACAACACCTGAAAGTGTAGGCCATAATTTGACTTTAAGCATTTCTAAATGGAAACTTTAGCTCGTGATTTAGGTTATCCTAAATCCACATGTAATTCCTAGAATAAACCTAAGGAAAGTAAATAATGAAAATAATGCAATAGGTATTCACAGGAATTAACCTAAAGTATATGCAATGTGTTGCTCAGACAATTCAGAGATTCAATAACTAATATGCCGAAAATAAGGAACCATACAAAAATCCATGGACAAATATTCAGTGATTGCCTTCGAAATATTGGAAAGTGACACACTTCTTATTCTGGTTTCATCCAAGGCAATAGGAAGGCTTCTCAACTCTAACCCTCCCGAATGTTATCCCTGAAAGATTCAGTGATAAATGTTCATTATTGGAGTACACTTCAAGAGACGGTTTTGCTTCGAATTAGGTTCAGATTGATTTTCTAGGGTTTAAAGTTCTGATTTGAAGGGGAAAATGTAAGACTTGGCTAAGGTTGCAGTAGGAAGTATTAGAGTCAGCTAGGGCTTTGAGATGAAGGAAACAGGAAATAGTCGTCTAGATATTTTGATTTGTAGGACTAGTGTCAGGCTGCCAGCTAGTGTTGGGGATGAAACAAGGGCTTTGCTAGGGTTTTCAATGAAAGATGATGCCGGCTAGTATTATGAAGTCGTGATGAGGTTAGGTTAAGGGTTACCTATTTGGATGAAAAGTAAAGAGAAAGATAAAAGGAAAGTTGATGGGGAATAAGATTTAGCAACTGAGAATTGAAGGCCAGACATATTGGTTGATTGCATTACACAACAAAGGGTTTAGCAGAATATCAATCTCCAACAATAACTCAATTTTTTTGGCTTTTCCACAATTTTTTTTAGAATACTTCTGTAGTATATTATGGCTGGCCGCCGCTGAACACCTACACAGAGGGCTTGATATCTTGATATAAATACAGGCTACCCTTGTCATAACACCAGTAAATATTTGAATAAACATAGAGACTGATATTTTGAGTATAATTTATATGTCCATCAACAAATCTAGTATGATTTGTTATCTGGGAAATTGTTAAAAACATCTCGGTAATGCTTTAATCATTCCCTTTTCATTTTCTTATTTATATCATGCTACTGCAGGGAACATACCCCACCTCAGCAACCTCACAGTGATGTATTAAACTCACTTCAATCCCTCAAACTAAAGCCCCCTCGCAAAGTTTCCCCAGCAATGAGCACTCTACAAGGTTACTATGGCTTATCACCACCCCCTAAAACATCCCCATTACTTGAAGGCACCGAAATGTCCGTCTACAAAACAAGCCGAGCTCTCTATTTAGAAGAGGAGCGACCTCGTAATACAAAGGAATCCCCAGCAACCGATCCCGGATTTCGCCGCCACCGCAAATCATGGAGTCTAGTCTCTCTTGAAAATGGCAATATCGAGTCTGGAGAATCTAGAGAAGCAAACGAGTCCGACAAGTCTATAAGAAGGCGCCAGAAGGCCGATACCGATCCTTTTCAAACGCAGGAAACTATTTTGAAGGAAGATAATAGTCGAGGGTTTTTAGGGAGAATAGGGAGAAATCTTGCTTTGAGGCCAAAATTAGGAAACTCAGCTACACCTGTAGGAGACTTTTTTAACGATGTATTTGTTTCTTTGCGTAAGTCCTCGAGCACTCCGAGCTTGCAGGAGTCGGAGAGTGTGGCTTCTTCGATTTGGCCAACAAACAAGTGGTCGTTAAAGACGGATGCAATTGATGCAATTGCTAGGCCAATTTTTGATGGGTTGCCGAAGCCAATGAGTGCGAGGAGAAACAAAGCTGCTTTGGATTAGATGATGGTTTTTGCCGGTTTTTGTTATACTTAATTCTTTTGGTCTTCAATCTGATTTAATATGAAGCCAGATATTCATATCAGGCTTTGAATTGAGCAAGGCATGCAAAGTATTATGTAATTTGAGGAAAGGGAGGGAAAATAGATGGGGATAAATAAAATGTTAGCAATTCTTTGTTATCCATCATGAGAAGTGTTTCATGTAATGTTGAAGCCTGTTGGTTGTCGCTGTCCATTTAAAGATTCTTTTGTAAAGAAAATATGAAGTGTATTCAAGCTCACTAGTTGTAGCATGAAAGTGACAGCATTGATATATGTATATATGTATAAATTGTCTTTATGAAACATGGAAATATATTTCTTATTTTTGTATTTTGTTGCTCTTTATATTATTTATTGTGCTTCAGCTATGCATTTTTGGGATTCAGCATGGTGCCCTTTTTTTTCATTTACCAAAGTTTGAATTTGCTAAATTTGTGTATAGCCAGGGGTGGCTTAATGTGAGATCCTTAAACTAGAACTTCCTGTAGGTTTCAGTAGTTTTGATTTTGATTTTATGCTTCGTGTTTTGATCATTTGCACAGGAATCATGGTATAGTATTTTTTTTCATTGGTTCTCTTTTTAACCTTTGAGTGGTAGGCTGTATCTAATGCCATCGAAGTTTGAACCTCTAATCTTTTGCTCGACCATGAAAAAACCTTTATCCTCTCTTCAAGCAATAAAACCTGACCTTTGCCCTCTCGTTTTCTCGTCTGTATAATTCAGGAAGCTCGTACATTTTCCTCATGTTGAATGCTGCAACAAACTTCACTTCCCTTAATTTTTGCTCACCGGGTTTACTATCATTACTGAAGCATCCTTGTAGTATAATATATAGTGTAGTCCTACTTTGGGTGTGAAATTTTGATTGATTCGACACTTTCTATGTCTTCGATCAAATGTTCCCGATGTATGACATTTTTATCGTGTTTAAAAGCCATCCATTTTTGAAATGCTTGGTCTATCACTTGTAATGCATTATATTAATCAAAATTTCACACATAGATCACTTCATGTGTAGAACATGGCCGGAACGGATTGTCAATTTGACAGCCGGATTGGACAACCTTTAGTCACTAGCTGACGGTTTAATATCAGCTACTAGTTGATAACCCATTTCCATGTATAATCAAATTTCGCTTTAAACGCAGAAACATTGCTTATATATATGAATGTAAAATCTCTAAGATCATGGACGGTGTAACACTACATGATGTTCCGTTTTTGAAAGAGACCTTTGTTGCAAGGCTCCTAGTTATGTGATTGTCATGTAACCAATCATCAGCCAATTAAAAAATGCCAAGTGGATTTATATAGCCAACTAAGAAAAGAGAGAAAGTAAAGAAAGATAGATGCGTTAAGATAGAATCCATATTTCTTTTAGAAATTAGTTCTAAAATGATTTTTCTCTCTCCTTTAATGATTAAATCACTTTATCATTACATTCTTTATCTTCATCTTCCTCCTTGTTTTTTCTCTAATCAGAATAATAAAAAGAATTTTATACTGTAACAAAAGAATTGATCCTTGAATGCTATATCAATTAGAGAGAAAGAAAATAGTTTTTCCCCACCTTATGTTTGACATTTTTTGGTTTTGTTTAACATACAAGCATGTGTCGATTTTCTCTCTCTTCATGTTAGGTCTCATGCTTTTTAATCAAGTGAATGTCTATGATCTTAATTTGATTTACTTCTCCTCTAAGGAGTTTAACCTTCCCTTTCTAGTTTATTTTTTTCAAGACAAAATGAGATCTTCAAAATCAAATAAATATATATGTTCTGAATATTCTTTTCTACTGTCGAATCACAAACATTTGCCTTACTATTACTTTTTCTTCCTTGCATGACATTAACACAATATTTTTTTAAGAAAATGAATTAAAAACTGTTGTTTTCAGAGTGAAATAATTAGTTTGAACATTAATAAATCGTTGACAGATTTTCTTTTATCTCATAATCATGCAAAATTCAGCACAAGTTCAATTTGAATGGTTTGGACTATTAGTTAACAAAATACAATTATTTTGAATCACAATTCACTATTAATAAATATAATCACAATGACAGAAAAATCATTAACTACCTAAAAATATATATTTTATCTTAACAAATATTTCTCTCTCTACTTTCTCTCCCTTTTCTCTATATGAATCCATTTGGTATTATTTGATTGGTTACAACGTAATTAGTCAGCTGATGACTGGTTACGTGACAACCACCATAAAATTTCTTCCTGGTCTGTACCAGTTCTTAAATAGAGTAATTATGAAGTATTGTTTGTATGTTGAAATCAATATTTAAAATAGCGATAGCACGTAGCATAGCGTTCCATTACTAAATAGCGAAAAGCACAAACAGAGTTGCACATAGCATAAACTATATGCATTATTAATTATTACTAATTAGTATCATTTAAAATAAGTTATTATTATAGAGATATAAAATTCGCTTGAGAACATAGAACGCTAAGTAATATAACAATATTTTCTAAATTTTCAATCCTTCATAATAGTGTTAAACATATTGAAAATCAATTAAATAATCTCTATTTGAGAAACATATTTACTATATGCTTTCAAACTGAAATGTTAGAACTTCAATGAGACTGTTTTCGTATAATTTAGAATTAAAAACTGAAATTTTAAGAACTTCAATAATAAAATATTATATGTAAATAGCGCATATATAACATAGCGTATACTATTTGTTAAAAAGCGTAAGCCATTTGAAGAAAAGAATAGACTAAGTTATGTTATATAGCTCAAAATAGCGAGCTACGTGTAGTGAGTTAGTTTAAACATTGGTTGAAATGCTTGTGGCCACCGCTGGTTCCCTATTAAAAGCAGGAATATGTTTGCGTGTGTTTGTATCTTGTTTCTTATCATTAGTTCGGAGTTTTAGTAAAGCGATGGAAACATTTAAGAGTAATTGAAATCTGGTTTATAGTAGTTGATAGTAGGGGTGTTCGGGTTAGACCCGTTACCCGTCCGAACCCGTTCGTTTTTAACGGGCAAAATGGTCGTGCAAAACCTGTCCGAAATTGACGGGTTCAAAACCCGAACCCGTCCGCATTTGAATAGAGCGGGTTTTAAATTTTTTATAGTCCGCCTGAATCTGGACCCGCCCACAACCCTTATCAGCTTGCAACTGACCCGAATTCGCTCGCTTCATTAAAATTTGAGCAGTTAATAGGTTAATTTAAACACCATTCTCATTTCTCATATCTAAAATTTAATTGAACCGCATCCTTTTTAATCTCCTCTCTCTTCCATCTCTTTACATCTTCTTAAATTATCAAATTTTGTTAGTTCTCGGTCATAGGATTTAGTGGAGAAAGCTACGATTTCGATTTCAAAAATCAAAAGATTATAGAAAGCTATGATTTCACGATAAAAAGGTGTGAGAAAATTAGGGTTTTATGGTTCATTACTTTATTTCATATAAATTATACATTAAATTTAGTATGTTACACCCGTTATTATTCGAAACCGCGTTTAATCTGTCCGAATTAATTAAAACCGACCCGGGCCCGAAACCTGCCCGTTGGGTTCGAGTTCGGGTTTATCTATCCATTGCAACGGACGGGTTTAAAGTGGATAGAAAACCCGTCTGACATAGAGGGTTCGGATTCATTTATGGTCAAAAATCCGTCCAACCGGACCTCATGCACACCCTTGTTGATAGATAGCTAAAATTATTTAAAATAATTTTCTCACTCTCTCTCATTTATTCCTTTTTCTTCTTCATGCATAAAAACAATATTGATAATCAACGAGACAAGATGGAAATAATAGCAACTAATAATTTATATAGTCTAAATATAACTGCTAATTTAAGATAACTGTTCAGCTCTAACCTACAACAAACACAACACATCCACTCACACCACACACAATCCCACACCCACACACAGTGAGCACCCACGAATTTGTCCTAAAAACATTAATTTGTGACCACTTATCATTTATTCCTTTTTCTTCATGCATAAAAACAATATTGATAATCAACAAGACAAGATGGAAATAATCGCAACTAATAATTTATCTAATCTAAGATAACGGTTCAGCTCTAACCTACATACAACACACACAACACATCCACTCACACCACACACAATCCCACACCCACACACACAGAGCACCCAGGAATTTGTCCTAAAAGCATTAATTTGTGGCCACTTATCCTTTTGGGGTTCCTGAGATTCGAACCCTGCACTCTCCTCAAGAGGGAAAATACTCATACCAACTGAGTTATTGCTCATTGGTAACTATCTTTATTATAGTGCAAAAGACACGGTCTTCAATTTTGAAATTAATTTGGAGCTTTGACTATCTAATCTGCAAAAGAAATTTATTTTAAAAAATATAAACAATAACATCCCAAATTGTAACCGTAACTAAGCTCATATGTCTCTATTAATAACTAACTCTATACAAATCTTTTTTTATTTAGACATTCCCGAGATATTGTGCACGCAAAACACTAGTAGATAAATAAAATCCAAACTAATAACTAACTAATTTAAACTAAACTAAAGGATTCTCTTCCTCCAACATCTATTAGTACTCGAAAAATGAGCTCTTGCTTATGGAATAAATATCGTCCATATTTTTTTTAGGAACAAAGACTTATATTGGCAATAAACTGTATAAATTCCTAAATCAATATAATTTTGAAATAGAAAAAAGTTTTGGATCATTTTGTGCAGACTTCCCTCCATCGTCCTTTTTTGTGCATGACAAACTTTTAGAAGAGATGACGAGCTAAGATCTGATGGTGCCAGAGATACTTTTTCTGCTTGTGTGGTAGAATTCACATAGATTACTGATGTCCTTATTGGATAAAGATGGGTAGAAAGTATAGCAGGTAATGGATATTATGATCCATTTTGTACCTAACTTTAGCCATGTATTAATTTTCATTTTTTTGTACGTGATTGACTCTCACACACACAGACGCTTGCAAGGGTCACCACACAATACACTGGTACAAAGTATATAAAATCAAAGGAAATCATATTAATTTAAAAGTTTATTATTATGACTTAAGTTTTGATATGTTAAATTAATTTATAAATACTTCCGCATTTTTCTTCGGCTTTTCAATATTTTCTTTGCTATAACATAAGAAAATTATGAAATTTTTAATAATCTCAATTTTCCCCCTACGATTTTCAATATTTTGTTTCTTTGGAACTCAAGAGCCACGGAATGTAAAAATAATCCCAAAATTATTTGTTTTAATCAAATTTTCAAAATTTATTTTGTATGCTTGTAGCTCATGAATATGACGAAATTTTGAAAATCTAAAAAAATTATTTTTCTCGGTTTCCAATATTTTGCTTGCTATAAAAAAAACAAGAAAATCATGAAATTTTCAGAAATAAAATATTTTTCCTTCAGTTTTTCAGTATTTTCCATTACATAGCACATAAAAATAATAATTTTTTCAAAATTTATATTTTTCCTTTTCAGTCATTTAATAGTATATATAACATGACAATTACGAAATTTATAAAAATGCTTATTAATTTTCTCCAAATTTACAATACTTTGCATATTATCAAACAAAATTTAACTAATTTTTAAAATTCTTAAATTTTTGATGATTTTTTATAAATATTTTGCTAGCTATAACACACGAAAATCACAAAATTTTCATTTTTCATCAATTTTTCAATATTTTATCGAGCATACAAAAATCACGAAATCTTCAAAAATCTCAAAATTTTCCGCACTCTTCGGTTTAAAAATATTTTATTTGCTATAGCACATGAAAATCTCTATATCTTCAGAAACCCCAAAATTTTGTTCAAATTTTCAATATTTTCCATGAGCACAAGAAATCATGAAGTTCTTAAAAATTCAAAAAAAATTCTATATTTTTTAAATTTTCAATATTTTATAAGTTATAAATATAAAAATATCGAAAATTTCAAAAATCTCAATATTTTATGTTTTATTCAATTTTTCAATATGCTGCTTGCAATAACACAAAAAATTCGCAAACTTTTTAAAATATCAATATTTTATTTTTTCTTCTTATCGCACAAAAATCGCTAAATTTTAAAAATTCTTTGTTTTCTTTTATGTTTTATTTGGTTTTGTAGTTCTTTTTATGCAATTAGAATATGAAAATTTCAAAAATATCAAAATTTACAGTTTTTTAATCTTATTTTTTTTGCTGTATAAAACACGGAAATTGTAATATTTTCAAAAATCTCAATTTTTTAAAATTTCTTCGGTTTTTCAATATTTTACTTGCTATAACAAATGAAATTCGCATAATTTTCAAAAATATTAAAAAAATTATTTTTTCCGCTTTTCAATATTCTGATATGAGTACATGAAAATCAAAAAAAAAATCGAACAAAGAAATCTGTTTTCATCAACTTTTCATTATTTTGCAATATATAACACGAAAATTATGAAACCTCAAAAAAAAATTAAATTGCCTATTTTATTTGATTTTCCAATATTTTATTTGTTCATTATTTTAGAAAACTTCCGGGCATCACAAAAACAAATAACTACATGAAGTAAAATAAGAAATAGTCCCCGATCGCTATTAAAAACCTAGAATCAGGCCCGAGTGACTATGAACCCTGACAATGCATGAAAAACGCAAAATTCTAAAAATCCCAAATTATTTTGTTTACTTCGAATTTTCAATATTTTTCATGTTGTAGCATATGAAAATCATGAAAATTTTAAAAATATCAAAATTCTCTACCTCTTTAGGTTTTAAATATTTTGCTTGTTATGGCATACGCATATCGCAAAATTTTAAGAACCTTTTGTTTTCTTTTCTTTCGTTTTTTAATACATTTTGCTTGTTGCTCACAAAATTTTCAAAAGTCAGAAAAAAATTAGTTTACCACTTCTAAGTTACTATGAACTAAAGAACTTTCTTTGCTTTACATATAAAATTTATATTATCAATATGATTATCATGTCTTAACTATTCAAAGCATCCACTTTGTATGCATGTTCTGAAAAAAATAAATTCACATATGTATTCTGTTATATATGCAAAGGAAGCTTCAACAACTCCACATGCTTCACACATGCAAAATCATACTCACAATAAAGCACGCTAAATCTCGTCATGACAAATGATAAACGGCCTGAGATGTCGAAACAGAAAAATGTAAAGGAACTCTTTTTCATTAATATAATACAGTAAATTGCATAATTATAGAAAAACCTAATGGTACTTCAATACAAGCCATGAGCCAAGAAACTGTCACCCAAAAAAAAAGAACGACACTTTAATTAAGCTTTACAAACAAAATATACAACCAGAAACAACATAAAAAGCCAAACATACCAAGCGCAAATCTATCTTTTGATTTAGCTTTACTAACAAAGGATGCAACCGCCAAATGAACTTGTGCGGAGCAAAATGAGAGGCATTTTGTGTGTTGATTGAACTGTTTTGGTGCCATATGTTGCCCACATGACTCTACAATTAACAGCGCTGATGCGGCACTCATGGTGGTTTTTTTTGATTTAGAAAGAATTAGTGCTTATCTGCCAAAAGCCGAAACTTTTTGGTTGTGCTCTTCGATAAAGCCTTGAAGTTAATATTGTGGCAGAAAAAATAGGTCAATACAATGAGAACGGATAATGCATTCTTGGAAGAAAGAGACGCATAAAGCAAACAAAGAATCTTGTAATCTTCAGAAACATGTGAATCATATAGAACAAGGAAATAGTTTCACAATCACAAAGTCGAAGTTCGCAAGCAAGCAATGTTATTGGTCGATCCCAGTATCCAACACAAGAACTCAAATAAAGATTCAGATGCATATCTAAGACATCAACAAGATTTAGATGGATCAGAAAAAAATTTATTTATTTTATCGTGAAGGATGCAACTACTTTTCGAAGCATGAGCGGTAGAGCTCTGAAGTCTTAATTTCGAGGTACAACGTGTGCATACAAAAATAGAACAGCATATATGGGGATGAGTTAGAGTCCAAAGCAAAAGCCTATAGGTTTGGATAATGAAGAGCAGCAAATGATGCAAAAAAATTCAGCACAAAAAATAATAAATGATGCAAAATAAACATATAATCCAGGAAAGAAAGATTCTTTTACAGTTCAATCCTTTGGTCCATCAACATATTGAACGAATTTATTAATCTGCATGGCCAAAAGAATGTGTCGGGTCTCCATTGGTGGGAAGAGGAAATATACTCCATCACAAAATCGATATGTTTAGAACGGTTTATACTTGCTAATCCTTTGAGCTTCTCCGTTCACTTACCTATCATAAGGGGGAAGAGAGTTTACTCAACAAGGACGAGAAACAAGGTATCTACGCACCAAGGCCAGTTACCATGAGCATCACTACATCTATATGGTTTGATTCAACTTATCATAGTAGCAATCCGAAAGAGAGATTGCAAGAAAATGACCAGATGACATATGAAGCAACATAAGACCACTGGAATTTTCCTTTTTTTGTTCTTTGAACACATAAAGCAACATAAGAGCATTAAAATGTGTTCTTTCAACACATTAAGGCATTTGACTTGCTGCAGTGAAAATGCAGAAGATGCTGCGGGGAATGAACTCCAATCTTTTGATCAGTTTCAAGCAACATTTATTGTTTTGACTTTCTTTAACGTTAAAAATTAATAACCATGTTGGCATGGCACAACGATCATGGATACAAGTAACTTGATTTAAGGGTAGATTGAAATTTTACCAAAGAAAAAAATATGCTGGGTTGACACAATTTTTGCTGCAATATAGCTGCAAGATTTGCAGCAGCACCCATTTACTGCAAGTTTCTACAACAATTTGAAGCTCCATTTGTCATTTTCACACAATTCCCACCAAACAGGAAATAGGGTCCAACATTGCAACTCCAGTCAGATCCAATTCCAACCGAAAGCTCCTTAACCAATCAAGATCATGGTAACCTTCTATAAGTATGGGACTCATGAGTTCAGAGAAAACTTTTGGATGGCATTGTGAAATAAGGAAATACATTCCATATTTTACTTATTACAATGTTTAATAATTTAAGATGAATATATATGTTTCCAATTAACAATTGGTTCTCATAATTATCTAGTAAAGGATTAGGCACATCATTGTTTGAGAAGAGCCAACCTCGCAATTGCTCCTAAAGTAATAACCAAGTATACCAACAATACTACAAAACCACAATGATGAATGGTTATGTTCAATGGGAGTTGTCTTTTAATTTCTGTTTACCTTTTGAGTATGAGGTTAACAATTTTCATAGTGTCATTTAATTAGGTTATCATATCCAAAGCGTTAATTATGTTATCCCAAAATCATACTTTTTTATTAGAGTCAGTTGCGGTGGTCATGTTTATTCATGTAGCCTTACTAAATGGTTGGATCTTATTGAGAAACTAGTTAATAACGTAAAATGAGTGTGTTAGTCTTGAGACTGAGGTATTCTTGTTTTCCTCCTCTCTTATATATTTTTCGTCCTATGTCTATATTTGCATTGGTGTTCAACAAGAAGTGCAATTCTTTAAACACAAATTTCTCCACTTACAAAAGTTCAAAATTCATATTCTTATTATCTTGGACGGCAGGGTTACATTACAAAATAATGCATTACCATGTACTCAACATCCTTCATTGCTAACCTGGAATTTTCCTTGAACTATTTATCTTAAGATTTCCATTAGTCCATCTCAATTTTGACCTTTATACCAAAATTCACCAATAAGTTTTGGTACTAAATAAGTTATCATTGACAATTATTATATCAGAAACAAATAATATGGCCGTTACTCAATATAGATCCATCTTTATTATCTACAACTGAAGAACATAAGTTTCATAACAATCTTTATTTTCATTTTCATACCAAAAGGACACCACTTGCTCCTAGCGTTTATCAATTTCAAAATGCTTTCAAGCTCAATAGTTTTGTCCCTATAAAATATATAGAGTAAATTTCTCAGTATCTCTCATATCGGTCTAGAGGAATATAAACATTGTAAAGAGGTCGTAGGCTTATTGGGAAGAAGCGGGTTGTGTAGGGTTTCTCCGTTAAATTAAACGAGTATTATAGTGAAAGGGGAGCTCCTAGAGACGGGACCTTTAGCTGGTGTAGGCATGAGGCATCAAACGATTCTAAAACAATTGTGTTTGTGTTTACAATATCTTAACTATTTTCTCTGCTTTATCATATTTTACCTGCTATTAATTGTTATCATATATTTATGGTCAGATTGATTGTTCAATTTGAATATCTTGCTATTTGTTTTAAATTAATGACGCTTTTTAAGAAACCTTATTCCCCCTTTAGGATTGAATAGTGGATATTCATCTTTCACAGATTCCTGCATTATAGACGACCCTATTTAGATGGGGTAAGGGATACATGACAACGAGAATGATACTTCAAATCATATGGATGGTCAATAAATTGAATTATATCATTTATCATCACAATTAATGAAGTACGGTGAGTCACTTTCCTCTACAAGGGAACTGGAAAGGACAACAAGATACCTCTTCCATCATATTTTATAAAGGAGTGTGTTGTTGTGTAGGGAAAGAACTAAGATAATGTTCATCCATGTAAAGGTTGTCAAAATTTTATGGTCCATATTGAAAGTATATGGTTGTAATTTGTAACAACACGAAAACCACTAGTTGAATTATACATGTGTAATACTAAATGTAAAGACTTGTTTACCTATATACAACTACTTAGACTTTTATTTTATTATTATATGGATTGAGACACACATCAATAGATTTTTTTTTTAAATAAAGAACCATGTAGACTGTATAGGATAGGGCGTGGAGAGAAGAAACGCAAAAGCGCAGAGCATTCTATAGTTTTCTTCTCTAAGACCGTTATCACATCTAATTTCCCCAATGCAAATAACTTGAGGAAGAATGTGATGCATATTTATATATTAAAATGTCAAATACTATTCCCTTCAAAGATACCTCTTTATTTGTAATTTTGATTTTCAGAGAATAGGATGGTTTAAAGTCAATATAGCAAGAGAGAACCATAATCAAGTAGATTTCACTACTATACAAGGTCTAGAAGATCCATACTGCATAGAAGGTTCACTTTTTAGCTATCGCTTCTTGCTTGACGGATGTATCGAAACTTTCTATGATTTCTTACCTATGTCAGTTCACATTATTCACTTTCTCAGTCCACAATTAAAGGAAACATTCATACAGACATAACGATTGATATTAAGTTGGCCCTAATTCCCGAATCCTACTAAGATGATGAAGCTATATTTCATCTTTATCAAACTTTCAAGCACCAATCCAGATAACTCCTAACGACAGTAATCAAAAAATCAAGACAAAATTTAACAAAATGGAAATGCCACTTCCTAACGGCAGGGAAATCAGAGATCAGCAGTTATTATAGCTTGTTCTTGTAGTAAATCACCATCTGCAATTACAAAAATTACCTTTTCCCCCCTCACCTCAGCTCGACCCCTCGTCCTTCTTCTCATTATCCCTGGGAGCAGCAACCGCATCCGAAACGAGCTCCACGGGCCGATGCTCGATCACCTCATCCACGATCCCGAACTCCTTCGCCTCCTCTGGCGACATGAAGAGATCTCGTTCCATGCACTTCTCGATCCGATCGATGGGCTGCCCGGTGTGCTTGCCGTAGATGGCGTTGAGGCGCTCCCTGACCTTGAGGATCTCCTTGGCGTGGATGGCGATGTCGGTGGCCTGTCCGCTGGCGCCACCGGAGGGCTGGTGGATCATGACCCTGGCGTTGGGGAGGGAGCGGCGCTCGCCAGGGGCGCCGGCGGCGAGGAGGAGGGAGCCCATGGAGGCGGCCTGACCGACGCAGAGGGTGGAGACAGGGGAGCGGATGTACTGCATGGTGTCGTAGATGGCGAGGCCGGCGGTGACGGCGCCGCCGGGGGAGTTGATGTAGAGGGAGAGAGGCTTGGAGGGGTTCTCGGACTCGAGGAAGAGGAGCTGGGCGACGACGACGGCGGCGGTGTCGTCGGAGATGGGGCCGTTGATGCAGACGACGCGCTCCTTGAGGAGGCGTGAGAAGATGTCGTAGGCTCGCTCGCCGCGGGAGGTGTGCTCGATCACCATCGGGATCAGGCCATAGGAGCGAGATCTGGGGGTTAGGGTTAGGGTTTTGAGGGAGGTGGAGATGGACATGGAGAAGGCGCGAGTGACGGGGAGGCGCCACATGGTGGTTAGGGTTCTGGGAAAAGTGGAGGATGATGGGAGCGGAAGTGAATGGGTTGGAAGGCTTGGAATGGGATTTGCCTTTCGCCTTTCTGCAGGAGTGGGTTTGGGTTTTGGGTCTGGGTTGCGTGAGGAGTAATTTTTATATGGAAAATGTTTTTCCTATCCTGCCAAAGCGTGCCCATATCTATTCAACATACGTTCATGTGATCTTTCCGTTTGACACTAATATTTAAATGTTGTGAATCACAGCATTTTATCTTTTCATAGATATGGATATGTTTTAAAATGGATAGGTAAAGTATTCATCTATTTATTCTTAGTTGGAGTATATTTCACTGTTTGAATCCCGTCGTCAACAAAAAAGTCGGTAGATAATATAAAACATTTTAGATCGGTAATAATTTTGGATATGGTCGTAACTTGGTGATTGTTTGTTCTTATTGCATTTTACATAAACTGGTCGTGTACGGCATGGAGCGATGGACAAAAAGCATGGATTACATAACTAAGTTTGATAAAGCATGCTAGATTGTGTTTACTTCAGGGGATGGTTTGTCGAGCATCTCAAGTTGGTAAGAAGTTTTTTGATTTATATTATTGAGTCATTTGATTGTATCAACTGAATAAAGAACCGGTTCATCTTTCGCATGAGATGAATTGATGTGGGGGAGAAAGCGGGAGATTAAGTGTTAATAAGAATTGAGAGACAAGTATAACTTAAAAAAAAGGTTAGATGGAGAACGGCATCAAGAATGAAAATGTCTAACCTGCCCATATGGAATATCTATCAAAACTTATCCAAACAACAAATATCATGAGCCCATTAGGAACTCTATAATCAAACATCTAGTGTTCTTGGGAGCAGCCACAAAACTACTCTAGTTGATACTCACGCCCTCTCACCTAGACAAAGCATATTATCAAGTTACACCTTTTAAGTACGGTAGCTGCTAATTTATTTTGTAACTAAATTACTTACACCCTATACAAAAATAACATGATAGATCAATTTTTAGATGGTCACCGCCGTTCATTTTGATTTTCATATTCCAAAATATGGATAAACAAATTTTCATATGATTTGGACGCTTTTTGTCCTTTGATCTAGATTTATAAAATGTTATGTAGTTGGAAAACCGTTCATTTTGATACCATGCATAGATACAAAATTTCCAAAATGACTTAAAATTAGGTATGCTCATATATTGAAATATGGAGATCAAGATGAACGGTGACGATAAAAAAAAAATTGATCCATCATGTTGTTTTAGCCGCTCCCTTTAAGTATTATTACTACATTTCGCTACTTCAGTCATAACTGTCTGTTTACCCCTACATTTGGTTGTATATTTGTAGATACCTTGGTACATATTTGAATACGAATGTTTTTATTTGCAACCCACAATTCGCAAATTGATCCAATGATCTGTGGATGTTCATCAAACAATTGGGAGGTGTGTGTATAGGGGGTGATCTATTGCAAACCGGTCCGTGTTTTTTAAGAAAGGGAATTCTCGATCCACGACATATTTATACGATCCGAACCGTTTAAGTTGATCACCCTACCCTCATGCATATGTGTATAAAAAATGAAAGGATTTGAAGACCTCCAACACATGCATCGAATGGGTGCAAAATGAACAATTTTCAATATAACAACATAAAGTTCATCCGATACATAGGTCAGAGGTCATCAAATCCTTTGATTTTTCATACACATACACATGAGGGTAGGGTGATCAACTTAAACGGTTCGGATAGTTCAAATATGTCGTGAATCGAGAGTTCATATTTATAACAACCCTAAACTTTCTGTACACAATTTTTGTAAAGTACAGAAAGGAATATCTTAGCCTGAGCACAAATTATAAATTTAATTTGCTTTAGAATAGCAAGAAAGCACCTGTAGCACACTTGTAAAGCCTTGCACTACTGTGACGTAGCCTCTGTGTTCAAACCCTCTCCAGCCACATATTATTTTTGCTGATTTTTCTTTTAAATTTTTAGAATCTCAAAAGTTTGCACGTGCACTGCACGCAAAATGAAAAGTCACACAGAAATCAAACATGTGGGAAATGCTAGTTGAACAGCCGAGGACACATGTCAAGAATCCAAGCCCCCACACCCCAACTTGGACCGGCGAAATTGCCCAAAGGGCCGGCGGCGCCGATCCAAATCGTCGGGAATGTCTCCAATTCTTGAACCCCGGTCTCTTGGCCTACCCCCACTGCTCCTATTCTGTTTGATTTTCCTGCACATTAACAGAGAAATTAAAATGAGCTTTAAAACAAATTTTTAATGCACTTTAATTCTCATTTTAATTCCCTAAACCCTAATTCTATCCTATAAATACCATCCTACACCCTAACCCTCCTCATTCTGAAATCCATTGCCAAAACTCTCCAAATTTTCCAAGTCCAAAAAGTTGTACAAGTGGAGTTAGCCCAAGTTCAAATTCCGGCGGCGACTCGGGACAAATCCGGCTATAACACGATGTTGGAGATAGTGCCCTCAGAGTCAATTATTGGATTACAGACACGTGATTGTAATGATTGAGGGAGGACCTATACCGGTAGGACAGTCTTACTCAAGATGATAGTATGCTATCTGGTTTATCTTTATCATCGTGTACTGCTTTAGGTGACCTTATAGGTCACTATTGCACGTTGATAGAGCCCCTAGGATTCTTGCTTGACTGCCAGCAGTATGAGGGCGATCATATACGTGGGAGCTGGGGTCTATAAGCACATTCTTAAAAAGTCCCTAGTCATGGGAGTTTTGAGACAGGGCATCGATACTCCATAGTAGACTAGTGTATACAGTTGAGACCCCGACGAGGGGCGGTGGCTGGTCTCACAAGCCACTGGTGTCAGTTGGTTCACCTAAGATGTATACAGGTGCTCATTGGGTTATGAGTACACTGGACAGGACTCGCCGGGAACATGCTAGTTGGTCTTATAGCTGACGTCAGATAGCAGTTCCCTGGTGACATGTGTACAGGTTAGTTCATCGACCTGAGATCGTCATTTGTCTCGTGTGAGTTCCCACTGTGGTTTGATTACTACTACTCTACCACGCTCAAAGGAGACGTGCAAACAGGTTTTAGTTGGGTACAGTCCTGAGCCACATGGAGGCAGTGAGCGGATCTGCAGGGGTTCATCTCTCCCGGTATTGGGGGTGAGGTCGCGCTGTGTCTAGGAGAGCCATTACACAAAGCTCTCGGCCGAGGCAGGAGATTTACTGGTAGGCATTCCAGTAGTATCTCAAGGTATTCTGGGCTACACTCCGACACGACTTGTACCGCTTTTGGGGGTCTGACTTTTACCAACCCCCTAGGCCCGCCATGCGATACTCATAGACGAACGGACCGGACTGTACGGATATTGTCACTGACAGGCTCAGTAGGGTGTCAGGATGAGTTCGCTCATCGACGTCCCTTTTGGTCAATACCTGGTAGCCCGTCACGTATAGGCTAATACCTCTGACGTGCTAGTGGTTAAATCCACAGCCAAAGTATTGACGAGTCTTTAGAGTCCTCCACAGACCGCTTTCTCAAGTTTCGGGCGAAACGCTGTAGAGGCCGTATGGAGATATGGCAGGGTTCGATCTTATCCATGCGGTATTGCACGGATCATGATCGGACAGATAATACTAGCGGGTTTTGGTTTAAACCGGATCCTAGTATTGTATAGTGTAGATTTTGTCTCTTTGTATTTGTATTCAGTGGGAATACAAATGCGGGTATGTATATACAGTCGTGGGGTTTTCCTGTAATTTATTACGAGATCAGTTTCTGAAGTTGCCAGTTTGTATTCCGTTCCGGCCAGTTTTCCTTTGTTCCTTCACGGCCGGATTTTTTTCGATGGGGGGGGGGACTAATTTGCAAGTTTGCAAATTAGCTAAGTGGATGGGTTTGTTTGTAAATGAGGATTATGATGGGTTAAGCATCTTTGCTTTTTCATGATGGTTTTCATTTATGTGATGGGATTTGATTTAGAAAATGGTGTGACCATTTTCTTCTCATTCATCATACTTTTCTCCTCTTGTATAATTCCATTGGATTTTTCCCCCTCCTCCATTATTGAGGCCGGCCACATCTTGGAGAGGAGAGAGGTTTCATTTTAGTATGAGGGAAAAATCTTTATCTCATTCTTTGCTTGAAAAATGAGAGCTCCATTCTTTTTCAAAGATCATTTCTTCACCTTCATCAAAGGCAACTTCATAACCCCAAAGAGATAAACTATTCTACACTTCATCTACAGCATTTCTTGGGCATATCGGCTTGCCAACTTCGTGCGCGAGTTGCCTCGGTCCAGAGGTGAGAGCCCGTAAAAGAACCCGGCGATGTGGTGTCCGTTCCGACGAGGAGATGAAGACCGGAGGTTCCGCGAGGAGATCGGTGTTCCCGCTAAAAATTTCTGCGCAAAGGAGCCCAAGGTATCAAATGGCAGCGATACGCTTAAGGAAATGTGAACCAGTATCTTCCAGCTTGTATTTTGATAAACTCCCGAAGGAGAAACTATTAAATTCTGATAGTATTGGAAGCATCTCGAAAAACCCTTCGATTTGATATATTATGGGCCCCATAATTCATCCGGGAGCAAAAGTTATGAGGTATCACGTGTCCACACGTGATGGACCTTTAAGAACTCGCTGGAGGAGCTAAAAGATATAATGAAAACTCGGAAAAGACCCCAATGGGGCATCACGTGCTCACATGTGACCATGGGTCACGTGCAGACACGTGATGGGCTTTTAAAGCCTCTAAAATAATGAATAGAATTTAATTCTAAAAGTCAGAAATTACCTCAACGAGGTATCACGTGCTTACACGTGACCAATGGTCACGTGTTGACACGTGATGGTTAAAACAGCAACATAAACAAGCGGCTATTAAAGGAACCAATTTAGGGGTCACGTGCTCACACGTGACCAAGGGTCACGTGTCAGCACGTGACTGGCTTCGAAAGCCTTACAGTTAATAGAATTAAATTCTAAAAGCTTCCAAATCTTTCCAAATGGAAAAGGATTATGGGGACCGTTGGATTAAAGATCCAAGGGTGATTAAAAATCACCAATTTATGGAAAAATCTTAAATAAGGAAAGATTCCCCCTAAATCTAACCGAGATAACAAATAGAATATCTTTTGGATTTAAAATCCACGGTGAATAAAATTCACTGAATGATCTAAAGGCCCAGAATTAATGATAAATATAAATCAAATCTCTCAACAATCAAATCAAATCTTTCAATGAGAGATTTGCTAAACAAATTGATTCTTTTCCTTCTCCTATAAATAGGAGCCAAGAAGAGAAGAGAGGGGATCTACTTTTTAAGGGAGAGAAGAAACAGAGGGGGGAGAATTTAATTCTCTGCAAAAAAAAAACCCTAGATAAGAAAAGAGAGGCTTAAAAAGAGAATTTAATTCTCAAAAGAGTTTAACTCTTATATAAAGAAAAGAACTTAGTTCTTTCTCTGGTGGAGGATCTGCAAAGTGCACATCTCCCCATGAATTGAGAATTTAATTCTCATTGGGTTGAGATCCTGCCATGCAGATCCAAAACATAGAAGATGAATTAAGTTTTGAGAATTCAATGGTCACAAAATTATAGGAATTTAATTCCTTTGGGATAAAATTAGGGTTTTACCCTAAATAAGAATTTAATTCTTAAAGATAAGGAGACTTAAAAGATCTCTGTGCATGAAAAGACTAAGGTCACGTGCCCTACGTGACCCCTGAACAGATCCCCCAAAAATGAGAAGAGGAAAACTTTGAGGCAATGCCTCACGTGTTCCCACGTGACCCTCATTATATATGGAACAAAAGCAAAGGCAGAAACAATTTTGGGCGCTCTCACGTGTTACCACGTGACCCCTAATAAATGTTCTAATAAATCAGGGCATGATTATACATCACGTGCCCACACGTGATGGCTATGAAAATTAAAAGTGTTTAACACTTGTTTGCAGAACAAAATAAAGTGGATCTGGCCCCACTTTTTGATGCCATCACGTGCTCCCACGCGACTCCCAAAACGCAGAAAGAAAAAGCAAAGGAAATGAAAGCTTTGGGCGCTCTCACGTGACCCCTCAGCAAATGCTTTAACAATTGGCGCACAGATCCCCATCACGTGCCAACACGTGATGCTCTAAAATAAAAATAAAAGTGTTTAACACTTGTTCGCAGATTTAAGGATAAACCAAAAGGAGATCTGGCTCCACATTTAGGGCGCCCTCACGTGTCACCACGTGACCCCTAATGAGCATTCTAACAGACCAGAGCGGGGGCCTTCATCACGTGCTCATACGTGATGGCCGCCAGAATTAAAAGAGTTAAACACTGATCTGCAGAATAAAATAAAGGGAATCAGGGCGCTCTCACGTGTCCACACGTGACCCCTCTCTCCTTATTGTTTAACACTAATCTGAAGACTTTGTCCTCAGTGTTTAACACTGATTATCTTTTAGTGTTTAACACTAACTTGCTAATCTTATTCCTAGTGTTCAACACTGTTGGTCTTTAGTGTTTAACACTAGTTTTAGCCCAATTGACTAAGTTTCTAGAGACAAGGCCTCTCCTTCAATAGACCAACAGAGGGCCAATATTTCAAACATAATTGGACTTAGCCCAAATTGGCCATATCTCCTCAAATCATCTTGAACTGAGCACATCTGTTCTTTCAACCAATTCATTGGTTCAAGGGTACATCTCTGAGCTCCTCTGATATTTTTCGTTGTAATCCTTCAACGTCTTCAGAGAGGTGATGGGTCCCGACAACCATACATGCAATGGACCACCATGTCCCTAAACTGACAATGGACCACCATGTCCCTAAACTGGTATTGGACCACCACATCCCTAAACTGGAATGGATCACCATGTCCCTAAACTGGAACAATAGAGTCCCCAAATGCTCTTTTGTTGGATCTAAACGATCCTGTTAAGTTGATCTTAGTCTGGCAATTAGGCTAACGTATCCTTAACAAACGTTTAAGTTGATCTTAGCCTCAAATATGGCTAACGTGTCCTTAAACTAACATCCGTCCCCAAAATGGGAATATTGGACCACCATGTCCCTAAACTGGAGATGGACCACCATGTTCCTAAACTGGCAATGGACCACCATGTCCCTAAACTGGAACAATAGAGCCCCCAAATGCTCTTTTGTCGGATCTAAACGATCCCGTTTAAGTTGATCTTAGCCTCAAATATAGCTAACGCATCCTTAAACCTTCAAACAGACTTTAGTCCCAAATTGGATTATAGATCCCCCCAATTAACTCTGGTTCAAGGGTACATCTCTGAACTCCTCTGACATCTGTCGTTGTAATCCTTCAACGTCGTCAGAGAGGTGACGGGTCCCGACGGCCATACATTAAATGGACCACCATGTCCCTAAACTGGAACAATCGAGCCCCCAAACGCTCTTTTGTCGGATCTAAACGATCCCGTTAAGTTGATCTTAGTCTCAAACTGGACTAACGTATCCTTAACAAACGTTTGAGTTGATCTTAGCCTCAAATATGGCTAACGTATCCTCAAACCAAAACCCCAAACCCAAATCTAAGAAAATACGGATTTGGACTAATCCACGTCCTACGGGCGACGACATAAATTGGTCTCCGTATACAATCCACGGGCAACCACAAATAAAACAAATACCCACGACACGAAGTGACCATCTTGAGAAGAAGAAAGTTGTTACCGCAATGCGGTAGCGTAATTAACTGCAGAGGCTTGCGCCTGCAGGGAAGAGCGTCCCCACAATCAAAAAAACCCCTCAAGCGAGGGGGAATCTGACGAAGTCTGCTACATCGGCCGCATCCGTCTAAACCTCCGATACACGGTGCCATAAATCAACTTGGCATCTTCGGAGAGGTAGACGGATAAAACCAATTAGCATCTGCCCCGAACCTCAGGCGAGACGTCCATGTCTTGGCCGCCGTTCGGAGGGGAACAATCGGAGTGGAGGCCGAAGACCGAAGGACACGGATCGCTCGGTATAGCTTTCTACTCTTTCTCTTGTTTGCTAGCTTTAGGTTAATGGTTCGATCCGGGTTTTTAGGATGCGGTAGTGCCGGTTTTCTAGTTTGAGAAAAATTTTCGTTTCCGTATTTTGGCCTCGGTTAGACGGCCGGGGCGCTACCGTAGTCCTACATGGTATCAGAGCCACGCCATTAACCTAGTCTAGCTTGCTCTAACATGTTTACAAGTTCGATCGAACGGATTTTCCAAAAACCGCGTTTCCATGTCGTACTTTCTGTCGAATTTTTCTGTGCTCTAAAAATTATTTGGTATATTGGAAAATTACGTGCAGGGTTTTTTATGAATTCTGTGAAAATTTGGTAGGCTGATGTTACTGTAGAGCGGCGGATCAGCGGCCAAAACCACGTTTTGGCCGCGGATCCGCCGCCGTTCTGTGGCCAAACTGTACCAAATTTTTACAGTAGCTCTCTGACATGGAAATAGGGTTTCTGGTATATTCTTTTTGGGCCCAGATATTTTTGAGTGCTACAGTTGTGCTTGGGGCCCACTTCAGGAAATTTAGTCGATCGAAAATTTTAAATATGTTAGTTCATAGTATTTATATTATATCTGCGACCGTGAATGTCATTTGATCGGTAAATCCTGTCTAAATGCTATAGCCCTTTTAGACGGATTTGCGAACGTGACATTCACGTTGATGTTCTGTGTTGTGCTGTGATGTTGCGGATTGTCGTCGGGATAGCCTGGATGCAATGGTAGTACAGTTTTGGTATTTTATGTACATTTGATATTGCGGGGCGAGCGTCCGACATATGGACTGCCGTCACTGCCTGTTTGTATATTATTCTTTTGGGGCACGACCAGGCTGAGGTCGATGTACCCGTTGTATATTTTACTTTCTGTACTAGGATTACCCCGCGGAGGGGTGCACGGATAGCCGGGTTCTAGAGGGCAACGGGCCCGCATCTCATGGCTTTGAGACGGAGGGGGCTTCACTCTAGAATTGGCGGGCTATTCGCCGCACTCGTAGGGGGTACAGGTTGACCCAAAGAGGGGTGCTCAAGTTACCGGATTCCGTGAAGTGCTGGGTGGTCCATTCACGTTGCTGAAGGGGGCTGCCTTGCTTCAGGTTTTGGCGGGTAACTTGCCGCGCCCGTAGGGGTCTAGGATTTCATTGCACAGGCTATCCACATGACCAGGGGAACGTCGGGTTTCAGTAGCGGCTCTATGAAACCCGGGGATCCCAGATATCTGTATTGTTCTGTGATGCTTATTACATTTCTGTGATGTTGCATTTTATCACGCCTTGAGCGAATATTATATATTGATATATATACTAGTAGATGTTGTATATGTTTTGCATCCGCGCTAGTCCAGTCCCCGCTCTGTCGTTAGTTAAGTAACCTAACGGGTGATGACGGGACCCAGTGGCGAATGCGGATGGCATATACGTACATCATTATTTTCGTTCTTTATTGGTGTGATCAATTGATGGGACTGCATTGATTCGGATCAATGCAAGATAAACAAACCTATTCTGATGTTGTTGGAACAATTTTTAAAAAGCTGTTATTGCAAGGACGTTCTCTTTTGTTTTGCACAGTGGTATTCGGTTATGAATATCCAGCACCTCAGTCGACGAGGTAAGGGCCGAGATCCCTTCACCGGGAGTGACCCCTTGGACAGAAGGTTGCGTCAGGGTAATAACTTCACTATAGCCGATTGCCTTTTTGCTTTGCATCGTGGTATTCAGTTGGAATATCCTGTACCTCATTCTACGGGGAAAGAGCCGAGATCCCTTCACCGGGAGTGACCTCTTTAGCAAAGGTTTTCGCCACTATATTTTTATAAAGCTATCCAGTTCCTTCAACGATATCAAGTTCATTACGTTAAAGGTTTTCGCCAGAAACCATTCGTAGCCCTCCGTCGTTTCATATGGATAGTCACTAAGTATTCAAGTTGTATTTGTTGGCTAAAGTCAAGGCACAGTGATTGGTAGCTATTGGGTATTCATATGCAGTATAGATAGATGCGTTGGTTTGGGACAGTCGTACTGTCTTGTTGGCCAAAGTCAAGGGTAGGTACGGGTGGGTTCAAATTAACCTGGCGAATGACGGGTAGAACTTGACATGTGACTTAAGATTTGTTGGCCAAAGTCAAGGTCATAAGAGCATGGGGGTAAAAATCACATCGGGAGTTTCTAAAGAAACCAAAACTTGCCGGATATGCGCATACTTTCTGGAGTGTGATAACGTGAGTGGATTCCGTCACGTTATCATGCGATGATAGTTGGATCCCGATTCCCACTGATGAGTTGGTTTACTCCTCGGGTGATCCTGACTAATTCTTCTTTCAGGTTTGGAGGAGAATTTGACGGTACAGTGGGAGGTTTCCTGATTAGATAAAGTGATAACCATTCTGATCTAGGTTAGAGTGCACGCTGAGTGTTTCTTTTCTCTCTCTCTTTGGCAGCGACCATGACCCGACCCTAGACTATGACTCAGTGACCAAGTTGACCGAACCTTCTTAAACACTGGCTTTTGGATTGTCAGAGTTGCAAACCTCATTGCCACTCCTACTTTTACCCTTTTCTCCAGGACATCCCGTATTACTACGAACGTCCACTTCCATTGGATAAAACCATCGTATGGTTATATACGAACTCGAAGGAATTTATTCGAGGATGGTTTCCGGTTCTGGAGAAAACGAATAGGACTATTCAGTTGTCTTTTCTTTTTACCTTCTCTCAGATTGCGGGTACTCCTTGGTTTAGGAGATAGTGCACCTATTACGCAAATTGGATAGTCTTCTTCCAAACCTTAGGCTGGTGCCGAACGGTGGGGAATGAAGAAAACCAATTAGCATAACGATGGTGTGCAGAAGGTATTAAGTTAAGACAAATAAAGGGATTAGTAAGAGGGCAAAGTAAACTGCGACTGCTATTCATGACCAAACCAAGTATTTCATTACCACTCCCACATCACCTTTGTATTTCTCCAGAACACTCCGTATCACTACGAAGATCCACAGTCTATATGGATACTCCATCGTATGGTTATATACGAACTCGAAAGGAACTTGTTCCAGTTCGGGGATGGATTCTGGTTCAGGAGAAATAGGAATAAGGATTATTCGGTTGTCTTTTGTCTTCACCTTCTCTCGCATTGCGAGTGCTCCTAGGATTAGGACAGTACACCCATTATGCTTATTGGATTGTCTTCTTCCAAACCATAGGCTGGTGCCGAACGGTAGGAAAGGAAGAAAACCATTTAGCTTAAGAGGGTGTACAGAAGGTAATGACTAAAGACATATAAAGGGATTTGGAGAGATGGCAAAGAATTATACGGTTACAGTTGTGAATCTGGATAATCGAAGAGGCATTACTAGGAATACCGGGATACCCCATTGAAACATTTCAATGTTTCAGTTTCACTGTGTACTGTTAAAAGAAAACTGATTTCCTCAATTAGACACTTGCTCCAGGGTATGTATTTACCAGGTATGATTCTCACATCTGTATGGTTTTACAGATGATGAGTGGGAGTAAGTTATTGGGAATTGGGTGATCATCCTCATTATATCGGGATTCGTTGTAATTGGTGATATTTGAGGAAATCGCCTGGGCTGTTTGCCGGACGACAAATATTTGGTTTTGAATATCCGTTGTTATGCACCAATTTCAAATTGATATATCTGTACGTCTATTTTTATAGAGTGAGATATACCTTTTTGAAATTATGTCTATGACATTTACCTATATCAGTGGATGGTTAAGTAAGGAGCATTGAACAGCGGTGTAATTCTTCTTAACCATAAGTATAGTTTTCAACCTACGACACACAGTGAATGAATCACTAGACTCAGGGGACTTATACAGAGTATTGTATATTGTCCAGTGTCCATTAGGACAGAGGGGTTGGTCCTCGTACTATATTCGATTTACTTATGACTTCTCTAGTTTTTAGACAAGTTTTCGTAGAAACACATGGTCCAAGTTTTGAGAAGTTATAGGTATAAAAGTAAAGTAGAGAACCAGGTATTGCAAGTATCGGGATTCTTCAAGGTGATTGAAGATGTAGATACTTGTGTGTGGTATTCAGTTAATAGTAATGATTAAGAGAACTTGCTTCTCTTTCAGGTTACTCATAATTGGAAGCATTCCTAAGTTGAGTAACGCTGATCGGCTTCCTTCCATTTAGTTGACATGCACTGGAGACAGCTGCATGATTTGAATCTGGTTCAATTAAATCAGTGACTCTGTTTCTATATTGGATACAGAACAGTTCATATCTTGACATTGTTAAGGTACGGGGAGTTGTCCAGCTTATGCTTAAAACCAGACTCTGGATAACTCAAGGCACGTTTTTGTAATGGCTGTTTGTGGGTTGACCCAGGCTATGACGAGGGTTGACTTTCTACCATCTGGAAGATCAATAGTGATATTGTTCTTGACTCGCCACAGTTTTAATAAAAATGGATTTTTTCAGAAAACAGAAGTGGGAGTATGGTAGAACTGGAAGTGATTCCAGAACCGCAAACGATTACTGAAGATTTGATAAGAACCTAAAGATTCAATCTGGTTTGACATTCCATTGGCCACTCCGCAGACATGATGGGTAACCTCAGGCACCCGAGAGGTACTTCGGTAGCCTCAAGGACGGTGACAGGGAGGTTCTTGTTTACCCAGACTTGCTATTGCTGTTGTTCCATACTGTGAGACCCGGCAGGAGGATGAGTATAGCGTCGTTCTAAACTAGCTTTAGAAGTGCACGTGTATATGACTCTGCCAGAGGGTTGTCGTAGTCAGTGGGAGCAGCGGAAGCATTGGTGGACGAGTGGCTTATGTCTATTTCTAGACTAAAGCAGATACAGCGGAGATAGATCATCTATTTCTGATGTGACAGTCATAGGTTTGACTTCATCAGAATAGGGGATGGATCTGTTAAGAAGGTAGTAGGGTGTGATGTCCTGGTATTTAGATGACATACACAGAGTAGGAAGTGAAATTCCTATACTACGGTCGGTTATACTTTGGTTGTCACACAGTAGTTTCTCCATATAGGACTTGGATATAATATCAAGACATTCTGGTTACTAGATCTATAGATCTAGATTTGGGTAGTTTCCTAATCTGGGTACTTAGATGGCATTCTAAAGGTGTTTTAGAATGGACGACTCCTGACATGGTAGTGTACCTGCAAGTGATGGAGTCACCCTCTCTAAAGGTGTCCTACAGACTAAAGGGGAGAGGGATGTCCATGATTGGCCGATCACTTGCTTAGGCAATTGAGTCAATCATGAGATGTCAAGTACCACACCAGACGTTGTTTTTGCACGAGATGCAGTAAGTTGACATTAATCCAATCCTGGAGAAACGATCGGAAGCAGTTTTAGAACATAAGTTAATGTTCTAGGGAAATGATAACGGCAACCTCCTTTGGGAGACAGTTATCATTCCAGGCTTCCAAGGTGACCTGGATGACAGAGTGACTGTCAGAGTTATAGTTTTCCCTCTGACGAGGGCAGTAGTTTGGACAGATGCTCCAAGCGGATACTGAGGGAAGCATGGCGCAGGATACTGATTGGTTTCAGTTGACGATACAGTCTAAGAAGTTTGGATTTGGAGTTCATTTATGAACTAGGTCCCATCAGATATCCAGACATATTCTAAGACAGGTATTGCTCATTTCGAGAGAAGACTTTCTTCGCGAACTTGAGATAAAGAGAGACATAGAAAGAAATATCACAGCGGATCCACTCACTGAGGCTATTCCTCGAACGCAATAGTTTCGCAAACGAGCTTTGTGAGACTGACTAGTAGAGGAGTTGGGTGTTCGGTATCACACGGGCTGTGAGTATGCGACATCGCAATAATTAGCCTTGAGTGCAAGTGAGAGATTGTTGGAGATAGTGCCCTCAGAGTCAATTATTGGATCACAGGCATGTGATTGCAATGATTGAGGAAGGACCTATACCGGTAGGACAGTTTTACTCAAGATGATAGTATGCCATCTGGTTTATCTTTATCATCGTATACTGCTTTAGGTGACCTTACAGGTCACTATTGCACGTTGATAGAGCCCCTAGGATTCTTGCTTGACTGCCAGCAGTATGAGGGCGATCATATATGTGGGAGCTGGGGTCTATAAGCAGATCCTTAAAAGGTCCCTAGTCGTGGGAGTTTCGAGACAGGGCATCGATACTCCAGAGTAGACTAGTGTATACAGTCGAGACCCCGACGAGGGGCGGCGGCTGGTCTCACAAGTCACTGGTGTCAGTTGGTTCACCTAAGATGTATACAGGTGCTCATTGGGTTATGAGTACACTGGACAGGACTCGCCGGGAACATGCTAGTTGGTCTTATAGCTGACGTTAGACAGCAGTTCCCTGATGACATGTGTACAGGTTAGTTCATCGACCTGAGATCGTCATTTGTCTCGTGTGAGTTCCCACTGTGCTTTGATTACTACCCTACCATGCTCAAAGGAGACGTGCAAACAGGTTTTAGTTGGGTACAGTCCCGAGCCACATGGAGGCAGTGAGCGGATCTGCAGGGGTTCGTCTCTCCCGGTATTGGGGGTGAGGTCGCGCTGTGTCTAGGAGAGCCATTACACAAAGCCCTCGGCCGAGGCAGGAGATTTACTGGTAGGCATTCCAGTAGTATCTCAGGGTGTTCTGGGCTACACGCTGACACGACTTGTACCGTTTTTGGGGGTCTGACTTTTACCAACCCCCTAGGCCCGCCATGCGATACTCATAGACGAACGGACCGGACTGTACGGATATTGTCACTGACAGGCTCAGTAGGGTGTCAGGATGAGTTCGCTCATCGACGTCCCTTTTGGTCAATACCTGGTAGCCCGTTACGTATAGGCTAATACCTCTGACGTGCTAGTGGTTAAATCCACAGCCAAAGTATTGACGAGTCTTTAGAGTCCCCCACAGACCGCTTTCTCAAGTTTCGGGCGAAACGCTGTAGAGGCCGTATGGAGATATGGCAGGGTTCGATCTTATCCATGCGGTATTGCACGGATCATGATTGGACAGATAATACTAGCGGGTTTTGGTTTAAGCCGGATCCTAGTATTGTATAGTGTAGATTTTGTCTCTTTGCATTTGTATTCAGTGGGAATACAAATACGGGTATGCATATACAGTCACGGGGTTTTCCTGTAATTTATTACGGGATCGGTTTCTGAAGTTGCCAGTTTGTATTCCGTTCCGGCCAGTTTTCCTTTGTTCCTTCACGGCCGGATTTTTTCCGATGGAGGGGGCTAATTTGCAAATTTGCAAATTAGCTAAGTGGAGGGGTTTGTTTGTAAATGGGGATTATGATGGGTTAAGCATCTTTGCTTTTTCATGATGGTTTTCATTTATGTGATGGGATTTGATTTGGAAAATGGTGTGACCATTTTCTTCTCATTTATCATACTTTTCTCCTCTTGTATAATTCCATTGGATTTTTTCCCCTCCTCCATTATTGAGGCCGGACATATCTTGGAGAGGAGAGAGGTTTCATTTTAGTATGAGGGAAAAATCTTCATCTCATTCTTTGCTTGAAAAATGAGAGCTCCATTCTTTTTCAAAGATCATTTCTTCACCTCCATCAAAGGCAACTTCATAACCCCAAAGAGACAAACTATTCTACACTTCATCTACAGTATTTCTTGGGCACGTCGGCTTGCCAACTTCGTGCGCGAGTTGCCTCAGTCCAGATGTGGGAGCCCGTAAAAGAACCCGGCGATGTGATGCCCGTTCCGACGAGGAGATGAAGACCGGAGGTTCCGCGAGGAGATCGGAGTGGAGGCTGAAGACCGAAGGACACGGATCGCTCGGTATAGCTTTCTACTCTTTCTCTTGTTTGCTAGCTTTAGGTTAATAGTTCGATCCGGGTTTTTAGGATGCGGTAGTGCCGGTTTTCTAGTTTGAGAAAAATTTTCGTTTCCGCATTTTGGCATCGGATAGACGGCCGGGACGCTACCGTAGTCCTACACACGACTCCACGACGCCTTCAAACTCTTCCTATATCTCTTCTCTTTACCCTAATCCAGTAAGTCTCATTTCCCCTCTTCTCTTTCTATTAAAAAGAATTCTCTTTTCAAAACTCGTCGGAATCGGAGTTATTCCGACTTCCGATTCTAATTTCATTAAAAACACAATTTTTCTTAACAACAAATTTACCATCTTTTTATATATTGTTTAGCAACCATAAAACAACATTTGGAACAAGTTTCAATTCAAAATATAATGTTAAACAACTTTTATTTCATTTTTAAGGTTAAATACCACCAAGTTTACTTACGACATTATTTCTTCATTTTGCTCATATTATCATTAGAAAACTCACTAGGTAATGACCTATCTCATCACAACACTCATCATGACATAGCACGATGGCTTTTGAAACAACTTTTGTGGGACAAATACAATTTTTACATTAAAATACCTTAAACTAATAAAACCATATTCTTTAAAATTGTTTTAATCAAATTCTTTACGATTGTGTCCTTACAACCCATTTTTGGAGAATCCGATTTGATTGGTGCAGGTTATCACAAATCTATCGGACTAGTAGAGCGAGATTCAGACCTTCTCACGGAGTATAAGATCTCGATGGAATTTTTATGACAATTTTAAGAAATAAATAAATTCTATTTTTAAATATATAAATATTATCAAAATATCTATTTTAAATATATAATATATTCCATATTTTCTAATCAAAAGAAAAGAATCACAAAAGTTCATGAAAATACCATCAAGATCAATACAAGTCAAATTACATGAAAATACCATATACTATTAAAGTTAGGTTTATATCCACTAGAATATCTCATCACTTTTAAAAATTACATCTATGAAAACTCTAAACACGATAATTAAATACTTAATGTTTATTCTGAAAATATATTAAAACCATTTTTCATAAAACCCCCTTAAGTTATACTAATTTACAATAAGGACCCTAGTAAATATAGGTTTAAACGGGACCAATTCTCTTGAGCCTCAGGGAGCCGGAGAAAGTGGGTGCTTGCCTATTTAAGGTAGACAAACTAAAAACGGTGTTATCGATACGGTAATTGTCTTGGAAAAAGACACAAATCGTGCCGTCCATGTGCAGCTGTTACCGATAACATCAAAATTAATTCAGGACTTCAATTCTGTTTAAGAGTTTGACTCAATCTGAGTCTCGGTTCAATCCGAAAATAATCTATACTTGAATACAATTCAAATATAACACGAATACAATTCAAATATAACACAAAAACAATATAAATCTATTTATACCAGAATATCATCTATATCAATATGACTTGATTTGACCGAACCATGGATATTCATTGACTTGATTATATGACTATCCGTTTACATCCTTATCCATTTATATGAACAATTGATATTATGGTTTTAGCAAGTCTTACAACTACAAATTACTACAAAACAATACAAAAGACATTACGGGATTTTTAAAAGGGGTAGACTGGTACGGAATGTATTACAAGTGGCACGATGATGGACACTAAAAGACGTAGTTAAACATCCATTGTTGTTATCCCGTGGGTTTGACAGGGCCTTATACTTTTCCGTTTCCGATAGTCCATGTGATAGTTGGACTCCTCTCATAACACTGGTATATTTTATACCAAACTACAAACAACTATATTAGCACAACAAATACAACCTTATATACTTCACATGTTCTATTCTCTGTCTATTCTTCTCAATCTCTCTTTGGGACTTACCGAGCGATTTTTCGCTGACGACATTCCTATTTCTCTTCTTCCTATGGAATGTTGTCAGGAGGACTCGATTCTGAGGAGTTCGAGACCAGCCAGGAGCACTTGGAGCAGACCACTGAGCAGCACGCCCATTACGCTTTACTTGTACTCACTTTTCTTTCGGTTCATGCCATTGTTTATGCATTGCTTTCCATTCTTATATTTATATTTTCGGTTGTATTGTAAAGAAATGTTTAATAAATAAAAAATTGCTGTTTATTTACATCTCATGTCTTTCTTGTGTACATTTATATTATATTGCTTATTACGCTTAACATGTTTACTTCTGAGTAAATACGTCGCGGGCCTAACCACATCTTCTTATCCGTACACTGGGAATCGGGGCATGACAATATTTTTAAAAAACGCGGACCGGTTTGCAATAGATCACTCCCCCACAAACACACACACACACACACACACATATATAATGATGAAAATATGCCTTAGGAGGTTTTTTCGTTATGTGGCATAAAAATTCTATACCCACCACGATTTTTTTCGACGATCGGCATCCACCATCATCATCGTTATCATGTAAGATGTGGATACACCAAATTTTATATGATTTCACCACCATTTCACAGTTGAATTAGCAATGCAAAAAGTTCTATTGTCGGAAAACCGTTAATTTTGCACCCACTAAATCAACAGTGAAAAAGTGATGGAAACACATGAAATTTTGTTTATCCACGTCTTACATGAAGAAGATGAAGATAATAAATACCGATCGTCGAAAAACGGATGGTGTATTTTTTCGACGCCATTGGAGAAAATTCCCTCCTATGACACATTTCCTCCATAATGAAGAAAAGAGGCTCTAGGAGATTTTTTCGTTAGGTGGCATCGAAAATCTATATATTCAACGATTTTTTTTGACGATCGGCACTCATCACATCATCATCATTATCATGTAAGATGTAGATATACCAAATTTTATATGATTCCACCACTTTTTCACCGTTGAATTAGCAATGTAAAAAGTTCTATTGTTGGTAAACCGTTAATTTTGCACCTATTAAATCAACGGTGAAAAAGTGATGGGATCACATGAAATTTGGTGTTTCCACAACTTAGATGAAGAAGAAGATGATGATGGATGCCGATCATCGAAAAAATCGCGGGTGTGTATTTTTTCGACGCTATAGAAGGAAATTCCCTCCTATGGCACCTTTCCTCCAATATGAGGGAGTTTTCTCTTATGGCGTCAAAAAAATATATCCTCCAAGAATTTTTTCGATGATCAGCACCCATCATCATCATCTTCATCACCTAAGATATGGATACACCAGATTTCATGTAATCCTATCATATTTTCACCGTTGATTTAATGGGTGCAAAATTAACGGTTTATCGACAATATAACTTTTTACATTGCTAATTCAACCATGAAAAGTGGTGGAATCACATGAAATTTGGTGTATCCACATCTTACATGATAAAGAAGATACTGATTAGTGTCGATCGTCGGAAAAAAATGATGAAGGATATAGATTTTTGACGCTGCCTAACAAAAAAGTCTCCTACGGCGTCTTTTCTTCATTATTCTCTCCCTCTCTCTCTCTCTCTCTATATATATATATATATATATATATATAGAGAGAGAGAGAGAGAGAAAGGTATGAGGTGGCGGCCCCTTTTTCAAAAAGGGGACCCCGCTTCACAACACACCCACCCCCATGTATTTCACCGATCCAAGCCGGACATGAAACCCCCATTTGTCACGACCCGAAATTGGCACGTGACGGCCCTAATAATACGCAACGTCTACAGGCGCAACGTAGTAAAAGAAAGCCAAAATCTAGCAATCTAAACAATCAAAAGTAGTAAGAAAGTGATAATAGTATTTTCAAAACCTTTGAAATCACAACCCAAATTCTTAAAAGTCTCACTTTTATTCCTTTAAAATTTTGGCAGCACCCCCTTTGTAAAACAAGCCCCCAAAAATGGGTACAACATAATATATAAATAAAAGCATCCCAAACGGGAGCAAAAATCCACGCCCAACGGCAGTAAAACAATCACCACAACAGATATACGACGTCGTAGCGAAGAAAGAGACGATATAAATAAAACTGCATAAAAACCTCCAAGTCACAAAAATAATATACTATATCGTACTCACATCAAGTCTCTAAGTCATACAAGATAATGGTAGATGGAGAGTACAGGATATAACGAATATACAATAAGCAATATCGGATAACCGCAAAACCTACCTAAGCAAAACTGCACACTGTCAGGCGAAGCGGTATCCGCAGCAAAAGATGATACGACGGATGAAAATAACTCTGCCTTTGACTATCCTGAGAAACACCTGCAAAACACTGTGGCACAACGGGTGTGAGTTGCCAACTCGTGAATAGTAAATAACATATGCAGGTAATCGCGAGTATGCACGTACAACGTGAATCTAACATAAGCATTTAATAGTAATGAATGGTCATATGTAATACATCAATCATGAAAGGTACGCCAGCAGGTACTACTAATACATGAAGCAATAATATGACAATCGGTATGCAATAATCATGTAAAGTACTCTATCAGGTACAACTAATACATGAAGCAGTGCATAAACAATAAAAGTGGAGTATGGAATAAAACATGTCATCTCCATGGAAATCCTAACCTCGTGGTAGGACCAAAATCCAACAAGACAATCAAATTCCCAATTTCCACAAATCAGCCCCCAAATTGGCTCTCATATCATGTAAATCTCATATATCCTGAATGTCCAACATCAAGTAGATTTCACATATCATGTATGTACAATATCAGTATATCCCACATATCCTGTGTGTACAATATCAGTATATCCCACATATCCTGCGTGTACAATATCAGTATCAAGTAAGTTTCATATAAGGAAAAACAGCTATTTAACTGCAACAGTTTACTAAATATATCACGCGGTTCCTGATTTCCCCGAAATCAGATGCAACATCATAGACGGTGAACATGTAGCTATAACAAGGTATGCGTAACCATGTCGGTATAGCAAGATATATGTGTCCATATGTAAGTATGTATGATGTCAAAGTAGCTGTAGCAAGGTATGTGTCTATACCTATCCATAATACCCTCCAGGTATATGTATGTATGTATTCTAGATGTACATGTAGCTATGTCTCATATGTATATATAACTATCACAATGGTACAATACCATATAGCTATATGGGTAACTAGCATATAAGCATGTCGGGTACATATGCGTGAGCATGTAGGTATACAGGTATGCTATATGTTATACACACAAGGAAATATGAATCAATGTCTCAATGTCCCTAACCAAACAATATCATTTCTATAAGTGGGTTGTGCGTGACATGGCAATTATTGACGGTGTGTGTGGCATACAATCAGTGCTCGTACAACATGAGCCGTCAATAATAGTGCAGTGTTCTAAGGATACTAGTCCAAGCACAACAATTAACTAAGCAGTAGGGTAAATGCGCAATTCTATATATGCAATAGAATATGTGACAAAACATAATATTTCTAGCCTAGACGTATAACGCCATGCGGGCGATTCCCCTGTAGATGTTAAATCTACTTACCAACGCTCCCGGCTAAGTGAAACCAACCACTTGTTTTCCCCTGGTAGCAGTGTCCGAAGTCCCCGCCTGCGAACCTAAAACAACACAACGATAACACAAGTATATATATTAATAACCGACCAAAAACATGCACAAACTACATTTAATCGACGCAATAACACAAAACATACTTTCAAGTGTTCGTATTGTGGCTAACGTGCGCAGGACACGACAGAAACAACCTAAGAGCAAAAACACACCAAGTGTACGACCCGTGTCGTATAACGTATCGCGTGGACACAAAACACTAGATTATAGGAAAACGATCCCAGATTTTGCATGCTGCAATTACTAAAAAAGTAAACAGTACCAAACACCCAAAACCAACAGCAGACAACTACCTACAAAAAACCAAACCCCAGCACTTCCCTACAAAGCCGGCGTCGCCGGAATTCGCCAAAGGGGTCGTCGGCCCTGGCCGGTGGGTGGTCCTCGTGTCTCAGGAGGTGCTCCAGGATCACTAGTACATCACTACAACTTTGTTTGGTCACTCACTAAAATTTCCAGATCACAGCAGGTATAGAGGCTCTAAAACGACACTAAAAACCCGATATTGCATTAATCGAAATTGAAAGTGTTCTAAACTATATTCAACGAGCTATACAACATAAAAACTCCTATTAACCAGTGTAGGGATTATACCTATCAACTTTAGCTCACAAGATCCAAGCTTTCCTAGTTTCCAAGTGATCAAAGAGCAAAAAACAAGACTTGAGGTATTTTTGTGATTTATTTGGGAATTTTGAAGATTTATTGTGCTAGGATTGTTGAAAATGGTGAAGGAATTGATCAAGGCCAGAATAATGAAGAAGAATTCGGCCAAGGGGGAAAGGAAAGGGTTTTGTGTGGAATTTCCTAGCTATTTCTCATGATTAATGCTCATAAATGCTTTCACATGTACATGCATGCACCTCACTCATTTCTTTTCTTTTTCTTTAACTTAATTCTAAAACCCAATACAAATATCTAGATACTATGAGAGGGTTTAATTAACTCAAACATAATTGAAGAAAATTTCACTTAGAAGAAATTTCCCAAAATGTGAACACCGCATTAAAATAATATTAAAATTGGGAAAAATTCTATCTGAACCAAAACGTCCCATATACCCCCAAAGCTTGCGCACTAGCTTCATTTTAGCTAAACTAGGTGCTGGAAAGTCTATATGGCTGTTTGATCACAGTCGGGTTAAAACGGAAAAATACCGACAATTTTACCCAAAAACGGAGAAATTCACATAACGATTTTCTAAAACGTTACAATCTCCCCCCTTATAAAAATTCGTCCCCGAATTTGAAATTCTCACTAAGCGTACTTTCAAGAAAAGGTTACTAAGTCTCCTATCTCGCTCGCAGCCTCCCAAGTGACCACCTCACCATATGGCTACGTCCAAGAAAACTCTCTACAGATGGCAAGACCCTTGACCGAAGTTTCTCCATCTGCCAAGCCACTAACACAATTGGCTGGCAGTGAATGAAAAGATCGCGTCAAAGCTAATGGTCTGATGCTGAATCATGTGAGAAAGGTCATGAAGGTATTTGCAAAGTATCGGCACAAGGAATACGGGGTGAAAACTCAATAATCTGGGCGGAAGTGCCAATTTAAAGGCAACGAAACTAACTTGCTAAAAGGATCTCAAAAGGACCTACAATCCTGGGATAAACTTCCCAAAACTCAACACGTCATTTATCGGAAAAATCCATAGGAATACATGATCCCCCACTGCGAACTCAAGTCTGCGACCACCACGGTCGGCACAAGACCTCTGTCTACACTGGGTTGTCCTCATCCTGACCTGAACCAACTGGATCATCTCCGAAGTCTCTAGACTAGCTGGGGTCCAAAAATCCTACTCGCGCAGAGTCAGAAAACATAATGGCGATCGACACATCCTAACAACAAAACCTACAGGTTGCCAATTAGAGTGTCTCCTGATAACAACTATCAAAGGAGAACTCTAACAATGGCAAGTGACGATACCAACTGCCAACAAACACTTAGTACGTACGCATATGATATCCTCCAGAGTCTGTATAGTCTGCTCAACTGACCATCATCCCACAGATGGAAAAGCGGAGCTACAGCTTATCCAGTACCCAAGGCTTCCTGAAGCTGCTGCCAACTATGGTTAGCGAACGAGGTACCTCTATTGGATACAACGCATGAAGGAACTCCGTGCAACACACAAACTTAACAAAGAACAACTGAGCAAACTGAGAATAAGCGGACAACAAACACCCAAATGGAGTCACACCCTGACTAAACCTGGCTAGAAGACACAACGAAAAATTCATAGAGATCTGCTCCCATTCCCTCTCCGGAACGTTTAAAGGTCGCAACTCTCCAGCCGGTCTCAAATGCTCAACCTTAGCACACAACAAGACAAACACCTTGAAACGAAACTCGAAACTTCTCTTTATATCCCTGCCCACCCGTAACTATCTCACAAGTTACGTCAATTGTTGGTGGAACTTGGATGAACACTGAGAGTGGACAGATGTGCTTGCTCTAGGATTTCGCGTCTCTACCCATCAACACCAAGTACACACAAACGCGTCCTTAAACGTAGCACAAAATAGTCACAAATCAAGGACTCCGAATCTTTACCCTGCCGAGTATGCTCAAGAATTTCTGACGAACGAGCATCGGCGGGCTGTGCCTCACGAAAACGATTAAGTAAAAATGGTCGGGCGTGGACATGAGAAAGTTGTCCCCTCAGTAGAGGCGAACCTAGCTGTACTCAACGATCGCACAAGAACTGTAAATCTGCAGAAGACTATCTCAACAATCAAAACCCGCTGCAGGAAGATGTACATTAAGCTCTGGTGGTCCATGAAAATCTGACACGACTCTCAAACAAGTAGTGTCTCCAAATCTCCAACGCACTACCACTGTAGCCATCTCCAGATCATGAGTGGGAAATCCTGCTCGTACTTTCTCCAGCTGTCGGGAAGCAAAAAGCGATAACTCTGTAGTGTCACCTTAGTACACAATCGTGCCCTACTCGCGAAACATCACAGTTAAACAACAAAGTCGCCCGAACCAGAAAGCAAGAAAGAACTGATGCAGTTGTTAACCGAGTTTCCAACTGCTGAAAACTTCGCACACATGCATCAGTCCACAGAAAAGAACCTCCTTCTCGGTCAGTTCAGTCTACGGTGCAGCGATACACAACAATCTTGCACGAAACGGCGGTAAAAGCCTGCAAATCCCAAAAATCTGCGGACCTCCGTCCTGCACACAAGTCTGGGCCTAAGCTGTACGGTCTCGATCTTCCTCGGAACCATACAACAACCGTCTCCCATAACTATAAGACCTAGGAGTCAACACACACAAGCCTGAAAAAACACTCCGAGAATCTAGCAAACCGCTGGGGCTCTCCCAATGTCTGCAGAACAAATCCTCAAGTGCAACTCCTGTCCCTCAAGACACATTAGAACAGACCAGAATGTCATCAATGATACAACAATAAACTGGTCGAGGAACGGCCCGAAGAAATCTGGTTCATCATATCTACGAATGCTGCTAGGGCATTGGTGAGTCCATGACACCACCCAAAACACACAGAGCCCATAGCACGCACAAGGCAGTCTTCGGAATGTCATCACTCCGAACCCGCAACAATGATGACCTGATCCCAAACAAACATAGAAAATGCCTCGCACATTGGGAGCTGATCGAAGAAATCATCAATGCGAGGTAAAGGATACATATCCACACCGTAAGCCGGTTCAATTGACGATCAATACACATCCTCAACTGCCGTCCTTCTCCTTGACGAACAGAAATAGGAGCTCCCCAAATGCGAAACACTCAGATGCACAAGCCCCCCAACAAACAACTCTGCAGCTGATCCTTAAGATCCCTAAGCTTCGCCGGCTCATCTGGAACAACGTCGGAAACTCTCGCACGATAGGAATCCGGTCTAACAAACCCACGGTGGCTCCGGCATCACAAATAAACGCCAAGAATTCTTGACATCCTCTCCTCAAAAGCCGACTAGCGAAAAAAGCTGAACTCAAGCTGTGAGAGGCGGCACCACTGTCCCTCTACACAACAAGAACTGACTCGCCGGAAAAACACACCTGATGGTTTTCTCACGGCAGTCCACAGACGCATAACACGTAGCTAACCAGTCTGTGCCCAGGAGAACGTCAAATCCAACATCTCTAGAAGGATCAAGTGACGGATGAATCTCCTAACCGATTGGCACACGACCGAAATACGTGTTGCGCAACAAAAGAATCGCTGACAGAAATTAACACAACAAACGGCTGATCTCGCTAACACGACTCTCGTCCTAACCATGGTACAAAGTGTGTAAAACAAACAAGTGCATAGATCCCATCTAAAATCAAACTACAAAACAAACGAACATTCGGATTTAAAATACCTGAAAACTCAGCATTGGACGCTCGCGCGTCCCGATGAGTAGAAGCAAACCCCCGAGTCTGCCCTCTACCCGCAACTGGCTGAACTCCTCCTCTCTGCGGTATAGCTGCCCCGCGACTACGTGGCTCAGTACAAACTCAAACCCGATGATCCAAACTCCCACACCGATAACATCCGGAAGAAAACTGCTGACCATCCTGGGGATAAGAGCTAGACGACTGTCCTCGCCTCAAAACTCTTGTACTCCTACGACGTGCACGAAACATGTCTCAACGACTGAACCTCTGTCTGTGGGCTGGCACACCTGCACGAGCCCTCCTCTGATCCGAAACTCCTAAAGTCTCTGGAAGACGCGTCTCGTCAACAGGGGCTGCATCCACTGGTGCTATGTAGGTGACGGAATACTGCATGCTGATTGCAAGGAACAACTGGGTAATAGGGATGACAACCTCCTGTCGCTGCGCTCGAATGGCCTCAACTAATGAACTCATCATCTAGCGCATGTCCTGCATATCTGCTACAAGCCTAGCGAGATAATCTATCGAAGGCGGATCCGTCTGCTCCTGTGCAACGAGCGTGCCATCCTGGTCAGTCCTCGTACTACCCGAGTCTACTCTGACCTCGGCCCTCGCAGTATCACTCTGAGTCCCCATAGTCATCGGCGACAAAGGCTAAAAATGGAATATAAGATTCGATAAGAACACGGAAATCAAATCACAAGAATATGAATCATCAAGGAAGGAACTTCAAGCAATTTGTACTTAGGTCACTTTAGGCGAAGTACCGCGTCGTGAGTATACCGCGGACATATACACACTACGTTACTCTGCTTTAAACTACCTATGTTATCATACCAAGGTCATCCTACACTCCGGAAGGTAAAACCTAGCGCTCTGATACCAACTTTGTCACGACCCGAAATTGGCACGTGACGGCCCTAATACTACGCAACGTCTACAGGCGTAACGTAGTAAAAGAAAGCCAAAATCCAGCAATCTAAACCATCAAAAGTAGCAAGAAAGTGATAATAGTATTTTCAAAACCTTTGAAATCACAACCCAAATTCTTTAAAGTCTCACTTTTATTCCTTTAAAATTTTGGCAGCACCCCCTTTGTAAAACAAGCCCCCAAAAATGGGTACAACATAATATATAAATAAAAGCATCCCAAACGGGAGCAAAAATCCACGCCCAACGGCAGAAAAACAATCACCACAACAGATATACGACGTCGTAGCGAAGAAAGAGATGATATAAATAAAACTGCATAAAAACCTCCAAGTCACAAAAATAATATACAATATCGTACTCACATCAAGTCTCTAAGTCATACAAGATAATGGTAGATGGAGAGTACAGGATACAACGAATATACAACAAGCAATATCGGATAACTGCAAAACCTACCTAAGCAAAACTGCACACTGTCAGGCGAAACGGTATCCGCAGCAAAAGATGATACGACGGATGAAAATAACTCTGCCTTTGACTATCCTGAGGAACACCTGCAAAACACTGTGGCACAACGGGGGTGAGTTGCCAACTCGTGAATAGTAAATAACATATGCAGGTAATCGCTAGTATGCATGTACAACGCGAATCTAACATAAGCATTTAATAGTAATGAATGGTCATATGTAATACATCAATCATGAAAGGTACGCCAGCAGGTACTACTAATACATGAAGCAATAATATGACAATCGGTATGCAATAATCATGTAAAGTACTCTATCAAATACAACTAATACATGAAACAGTGCATAAACAATAAAAGTGAAGTATGGAATAAAACATGTCATCTCCACGGAAATCCTAACCTCGTGGTAGGACCAAAATCCAACAAGACAATCAAATTCCCAATTTCCACAAATCAGCCCCCAAATTGGCTCTCATATCATGTAAATCTCATATATCCTGAATGTCCAACATCAAGTAGATTTCACATATCATGTATTAACAATATCAGTATATCCCACATATCCCGTGTATACAATATCAGTATATCCCACATATCCCGTGTGTACAATATCAGTATATCCCACATATCCTGTATGTACAATATCAGTATATCCCACATATCCTGCGTGTACAATATCAGTATCAAGTAAGTTTCATATAAGGTGAGTGTCTAACATCGACACCCAAAATATCATGAAACAAGTGTCAAGTATCGACACAGAAATACTGATATATCAGGTGCTGTCACCACGACTGGCTCCATGATAGGTACGTATCATACGCTATATCGAACAGCCCGAGTGCCTAGCTCTGACCCTCGTCTTTCGACGTATCCATACGTACATGACTCCCGTCGGTATCCCCACGATAACCGCCGAGTCATTGGTAATGTCACCGGAGTGTATGGTTCCCCTGCCAGGCTCAATTGGCAAGGTCCATCAATTTTCTTGCCCTGGGGTACCTCCGGGCCCCACCATGTACCCGCAGACGGTGCCTATCGCTCCTCAAATCGGGTATATAATCAGAACCGATAAAACTCATGGTGGCTGCAGAAATATCATATCAAGAGGAACCGGGTTTTTCAAATAATGCATAATTTCATGAAACAACCACGGTCCTCAAATCCAGAAAACATCAAGTAGTGAATACGAATGAATGTATGAATCAATACACACATATTAGCGTCCCATTCCACTAATATATGTGTATAGGCATATATAACAGCGTCCCATTCCACTGTTATATATACATAGAAGTAAAAATATCAGAGAATATCATATGAAATCTATGAATGTAGTATATGCAACATGAAACAGTAATATGAGCATATAAAGAAAAACAGCTATTTAACTGCAACAGTTTACTAAATATATCACGCGGTTCCTGATTTCCCCGAAATCAGATGTAACATCATGGACGGTGAACATGTAGCTATAATAAGGTATGCGTAACCATGTCAGTATAGCAAGATATGTGTGTCCATATATAAGTATGTATGATGTCAAAGTAGCTGTAGCAAGGTATGTGTCTATACCTATCCATAATACCCTCCAGGTATATGTATGTATGTATGCTAGATGTACATGTAGGTATATCTCATATGTGTATATACCTATCATAATGGTACAATACCATATAGCTATATGGGTAACTAGCATGTAAGCATGTCGGGTACATATGCGTGAGCATGTAGGTATACAGGTATGCTATATGTCATACGCACAAGGAAATATGAATCAATGTCTCAATGTCCATAACCAAACAATACCATTTCTATAAGGGGGTTGTGCGTGACATGGCAATTATTGACGGTGTGTGTGGTATACAATCAGTGCTCGTGCAACATGAGCCGTCAATAATAGTGCAGTGTCCTAAGGATACTAGTCCAAGCACAACAATTAACTAAGCAGTAGGGTAAATGCGCAATTCTATATATGCAATAGAATATGTGACAAAACATAATATTTCTGTAAGTATACGGTAGCGCCGCGGCCGTCATTCTGACGCCAAACGCGGAACAAAAACTTTTATAACTGGCGCTATCACATACTATAACCCAGATCTTGCCATTAACGCTAAACTAACAAACTACAAAGTGGGTAGAAAGGCTATACCGAACGATCCGAGTCCTTTGGTCTTTAGCCATCATCCCACGCTCCTTTGCGGCATCTGTGATCTCGCTCGATCTCCGGTCTCCTCGTCCAGGTAGCACCACGTCAACGGATCTTTATACGGGCTCCCGCCTCTGAACCGAGGCAACTCGGACATGAAGTTTGCTAGCCGACATGTCCAAGATTGATGTAGAGAATGAGTAGAATACTTTGTCTCGTTTCATCCAAAACCATGGATGAACGGTTAATGAAGTTGCCTTTTTAATCAAGTAATGAGAAAATGAGCTATGAAATTTCCATGAACCAAATCTCATTATCTTTTTACAAAGTGAGAGAGTGAAAAGAAGTGAGTGGGGGGCTTCCTCAAAATGGCCGGCCACTTGAAGAGGAGGGGGTGAGGGTAGGAGCAAGTGGTGACCATAATAAAAACCCTTCACAAATATCCTTAAGCATTACAAGAAACTTTAATGCAAAAGGTGACTCACTTAATCATCTCATCAAACCAATTAATGCAAACAATGAGTCATTAAAGCTAGTCATGCATTCTAGAAGCTTCCTCATGACTCACCCTCATGACTCACCCAATAGAAAAAGATAAATCCGCATTAAACCGAATGTTTAAGATGGGTGATAGAAAAATGGCAACTTCGAAAAGCGATCCCGAAATGAATTTCAGGATAACCCCGTAACAATATAAACATACCCGCATTTGTATTACGACCGAATACAAATGCAACTGAGACAAAAATATTATATCTACATAGTATAATACATGGATCCGGCTTAAACGAAAGCCCACCAGTATTATCTGCCCGAAATATGACACGTGCGTAAACGCACGTGCATTTTCCGAACCCTGCCATAAAACCATACGGCCTCTACAACGTTTCGCCCGAACTTGGGAAACTATCTGTGGGGAACTCTAATGAATCATCAGTACCCAAGCAGTGGGTTTAACCACAAGCATGTCAGTGGCACTAACAGTGCGCAACGGCTGCCCATGTACTGACCTCAAGGGAAGCCGATGAGCGAACTCATCCTGAACCCTACTGAGCCTAACAGTGACAATATACATACAGTTCGGTCCGTTCGTCTATGAGTATCACATATCGGGCCTAGGGGGCTGGTAACGTCAGACCCCTAATAGCGGTATAAGTCGTGTCGGAGAGATGCCTTGAACACCCTGAGAAACTATTGGAATACTTACCAGTAATTCTCACCTGCCTTGGCCAAGGACTTGGTGTAATGGGTCTCCTAGACACAGCACGATCTCAACCCCAATACCGGGAGAGATGAATCCCCTGCCGATCCGCTCACTTGCCTCCATGTGGCTCGCGACTGGACCCAAAAAAGACCTGTTTGCACGACTCCTTTGAGCTGTGGTAGGGTAGAAATCAAAGCACATGAGAACTCACACGAGACAAATGACGACCTTAGGTCGATGAACTAACCTGTACACATGTCACCAGGGAACTGCTATCTGACGATAGGTATAATACCAACTAGAAGGTTCCCGGCGAGTCCTGTCCGGTGTACTCATAACCCAATGAGCACCTGTATACATCTTAGGTGATCCAACTGACACCAGCGGCTTGTGAGACCCGCCACCGCCCCACGTCGGGGTCTTGACTGTATTCACTAGTCTACTCCGGAGTATCGATGCCCTGTCTCGAAACTCCCACGACTAGGGACCACAATTAAGGATGTGCTTATAGAATACCCAACTCTCACGTATATGATCGTCATCATACTGTTGGTAGTCAAGCAAGATCCTAAGGGCTCTATCAACGTGTAATAGTGATCAGTAATCTGAACCTGTACACGACTGATAAAGGCAAACCAGATAGCATACTATCATCTCGAGTAAGACTGTGCTACCGGTATAGGTCCTCCTCAATCATTGCAATCACGTACCTGCGATCCAATAATTGACTTTGAGGGCACTATATCCAACAATCTTCCACTTGCACTTAAGGCTAATTATTTCGATGTCGCATACTTACAGCCCGTGTGATACCGAACACCCAACTCCTCTACTAATCAGTTTCACAACGCTCGTTTGTAGAAACTCTTGTGTTCGAGAAATAGCCTCAGTGAGTGGATCCACCCTGTTGTTTCTTTCTATGTCTCTCTTAATCTAAAGTTCGCGGAGAAAACCATCTCCCGAATTGAGTAATACCTGTCTTAGAATATTTCTGGATATCTGATGGGACCCAGTTCATAAATGAACTCCAAATCCAAACTTCTTAGACTGTATCGTCAACTGAACCTAATCAGTATCCAGTACCATGCCTCCCACAGTATCCTTTTGGACCACCTGTCCATAATACTGCCCCTCGTCAGAGGGAAAACTATAACTCTGACAATCACTCTGTCATCCATGTCACCTTTGAAGCCTGGAATGATAACCGTCCCCCGAAGGAGGCTGCCGTCATCAAATCCGTAGAACATTCACTTATGTTCTAAAACTACTTCCTTATGTTTCTTCAGGATTGGATTAATATAAACTTATCGCATCTAGTGCAAAAACAACATCTGGTGTGGTACTTGACATCTCATGATTGACTCAATTACCTAAGCAAGTGATATGCCAATCATGCACATCCCTCTCCCCTTTAGTCAGTAAGACACCTTTAGAGAGAGTGACTCCATCATCTGCAGGTACACCACCATGCCAGGAGTCATCTATTCTAAAATACCATTAGAATGCTGTCAAAGTACCCACATTGGGAAACTACCCAAATCTAGATCTAAAACCATAGATCTAGTAACCAGAATGTCAGATATTATATCCATATCCTTTGTGGAGAAACAACTGTGTGACGACCACAATATAACTGATCGTAGTATAGGAATTTTACTTCCTACTCTGTGTATGTCATCCAAATACCAGGACATCACACCCTACTACCTTCTTAACAGATCCATCCCCTATTCTGATGAAGTCAAAGCCATGACTGTCACATCAAAATTAGATGATCTTTCTCCGCTATATCTGCTCTAGTTTATAAATAGACATAAACTACTTGCCCACTATGCTTCCGCTGCTCCTACTGACCACAATAACCCTCTGGCAGAATAATATATACGTGCACTTCTAAAACTAGTTTAGAACGACGCTATACTTAATCTCCTGCCGGGTCTCATAGCCTGGAACAACAGTAGTGTCAAGTCTGGGTAAACAATAACCTCCCTGTCACCGTCCTTGAGGCTACCGGAGTACCTCTCGGGTGTCTGAGGTTACCTACCATATCTGCGGACTGGCTAATGGAATGTCAAACCTGATTGAATCTTTAGGTCCTATTAAATTTTCCGTAATCGTTTGCGGTTCTGAAATCACTTCCAGTTCTACCATACTCCCACTACTGTTTTCTGAAAAAATCCATTTTACTAAAACTGTGGCGAGTTAAGAACAATAACACTATTGATCTTCCAGATGGTAGAAAATCAACTCTCGTCATAGCCTGGGTCAACCTACAAACTGCCATTACAGAAACGTGCATTGAGTTATCCAAAGTCTGGTTTTAAGCATAAGCCGGACAACTCCCCATACCTTAACATCGTTAAGATATGAACCATTCTATATCCAATATAGAAACTTTGGCACTTATTTAATTGGAACCAGATTCTAATCATGCAGCTGTCTCCAGTGCATATCAACTTAATGGAAAGAGGCTAATCAGCATTACTCAACTTAGGAATCCATCCAATTAATAGTAACCTGAAAGAGAAACAAGTTTCTCAAAAACCTTTAACTGAATACCAATCACAAGAATCTACATCTTCGATCTCTTTGAAGAATCCCGATACTTGCGACATCTGGTTCTCTACTTTATTCCTATACCCATAACTTCTCAAATCTTAGACCTTATATTTCTACAAAACACTTGTCTAAAAACTAGAGAAGTCACAAGTAAATAGAACATAGTACGAGGACCAACCCCTTTGTCCTGATGGACACTGGACAGCATACAATACTCTGTATGAGTCCCCTGAGTCGAATAACTCAAAACCTGTGCATCGTAGGTTGAAAACTGTACTTATGGTTAAGAACTACTCCTTTGTTCAATGCTCCTTACCCAATCGTTAACTGATATAGGTAAATGGCACATACATAATTTCAAAAAGTTATATCTCACTTTATAAAAATAAACGTACAGATAGATCATTTTGAAATTGGTGCACAATAACGGATACTCAAAACCAAATACATGCCGTATGGCAAAAACCCAGGCGACTTCCTCAAATATCACCAATTACAATGAATTCCGATATAATGAGGATGATCACCTAATTCCCAATAACTCACTCCCACTCATCATCTATAAAACCATACAGATGTGAGAATCATACCTGGTAAATACATACCCTGGAGTAAGTATCTAATCGGGAAAACAGTTTTCCTTTAACAATGCACAGTGAAACTGAAACATGAAAATATTTCGTAGGGGTATCCTGGTATTCCTAGTAATGCCTCTTCCATAATTCAATTCATGACTGTAACCGTATATTTCTTTGCCATCTCTCCAAATCCCTTTATTTGTCTTTAGTCGTTAACTTCTGTACACCATCTTTAGGCTAAATGGTTTTCTTCCTTCTCTACCGTTCGACACCAGCTTATGGTTTGGAAGAAGACTATCCAGTAAGCATAATAGGTGTACCCTCCTAAACTAAGGAGTACTTGCAACTTGAGAGAAGGTGATGATAAAAGACAACTGAATAATACCTTATTCTATTTCTCCCGAATTGGGGAAAAAAACAAAGGTGAAATAGGAGTGGCGATGAAGTACGCGGTTTGGTCATGAATGATAGCAGTCGCAATTTACTTTGCCCTCTTTCTAATCCTTTTATTTTGTCTTTAGTTATTACCTTTTGTACACTCTACTTAGGCTAATTGGTTTTCTTCATTCCTTACCTTTCGGCACCTGCCTATGGTGTGGAAGAAGACTATCCAATAAGCGTAATAGGTGTACTCTCCTAAACTAAGGAGCCCTCGCAACCTGAGAGAAGGTGATAATAAAAGACAACTGAATAAACCAATTCTATTTCTCCTGAACCTGGATCCATCCTTGAAGAAGTCTGTTTCGCCCAATCAGAGCAAAGCTCTGTTTGAATTCAAAATTTAAATTTTCGAAGCAACGCTTCAAGTCTCAAGCGCAGCGCACCCAATCAGAGCAAAGCTCTGTTTAAAGGAAGCAACGCTTCAGATCCTTTGCGCTGCGCGCTCTGCGCCACGTGTCCAGCGCAGATACATTAGCGCAGCGCACCCAATCAGAGCAAAGCTCTGTTCAAAGGAAGCAACGCTTCAGATCCTTTGCGCTAGCGCTCCGCGCCACGTGTCCAGCGCAGATACATTAGCGCAGCGCACCCAATCAGAGCAAAGCTCTGTTTAAAGCAAGCAACGCTTCAGATCCTTTGCGCTAGCGCTCTGCGCCACGTGTCCAGCGCAGATACATTAGCGCAGCGCGTCCAATTAGAGCAAGGCTCTGTTAAAGGAAGCGCCGCGCTGCGCTCTGCGCCGTGCGACACGTGGCAACACAGTTGCGCTGCGCGACACGTGTCAGCGCAGATGCGCTAGTGCAGGAAAAGGGGCTAAGTGCCAAAGGCAATTTAGCCATGCAAAATCACATGCACTTGATAACAACAAATTAAAATACGATGCACAAGCACAACAAAGAGTTCAAATAAAAAGAACACTTAACAGATAATAAAAGACTTAATCAAAACATTTATTTATTATTAAATTTAAAAAAGATCACCGAATACGGGATCAGAGAGACAAGGGTTCACAAAAAGGAAAAGAAAATTATTCAGCTCCCTCTCCGCCTTCTCCATCGCGTCGAAGCGGCGATCTTCCCGAGGGGTAGCCATCCAACGGTCGACGCCGCATTCCTGGGAGAAAGTGGCGATGACGACTCGACGAGCCCGTATCTGGCTCAGCAAGTGGAAAGAGCAGTCCCTCAAGGGTTTGGTGATCAAGTGCGCTTCGAGAAAGCACTCAATCTTATCTTCGGCGGCATCCAGCATTGCTGAGGACATCTCTGCTGGAGGAGGGGGAATGTCGGCAAGCGCCGAGGCAAGGATCATCCGAAGCCAAATGGAATTCGGAGGGAGAGGAGACCCCACACGAGTCAAAAGCTCGTGCATTGCAGCGTCGCATTGCTCGTCCGAGAGAGAAGGGTCCACCAGACGTGCAGCAAAACGAGGAACGATGTCCCGGATCGGCACCTCCCATGGTTGTCGGCAGGCATGAGGGCGGTTGCAAGCCATGATCGAAGAAGTTCTCTGAAAATGAGAGAAGAAAAGGCTCAGCCTTGAGTTATATATATAGACCCAAGCACAGAAAATTCTGTGCACAATGAAATCATTGCCAAGGCCCGGGAAATCAGAATTTTGGGAATACAAGTTTGACTTGAAAAGAGGAGATGAAGCGGCGCTTCTGATTCTCAAAAATTTAATAAATGAAGCAACGCTTCAGATCCTTTGCGCTGAGCGCAACGCGCCACGTGTCAGGCGCAGATGTATCAGCGCTGCGCCCAAGAAGACGCGCCCAATCAGAGCAGAGCTCTATTTGCCTGAAGCAACGCTTCAGTTGCGCTGCGCTCTGCGCTGCACGACACGTGTCAGCGCAGATGCACTAGCGCAGTTGCGCTACGCTCTGCGCTGCGCGACACGTGTCATGCGCTGGGGCATCTGCGCCAAATTAAATTAAGATTTTTAAGAAATCTTTTCTGTTCTTGTTGAAACAAGAAGATTTTCTTCTGCAAGGCAGAAGCCCTTGGATCAAAGATCCAACGGTAGGGAAAATTCCCCAAATCACTCAGAGGATGATCTCTTTAACAAATTTAACTAATTTGTGAGCACTATAAAAAGGACCTTAGGCCTCAATTCAAAGGCATGGAGTTTTTTTTTTTTTGAGAATTCAAGAACCCTAAACAGAAAGAACTCCGAGAAAATTTCAAGAAAGAGGTAAAGAACCTTCATGGATTAGAAGAAATTCCTTCTAAAAGACCATTAGTCTAAAACAAAAAAAAATAAGATCAATGATCTTTATAAAAAAGAAGAAAACAGTGCTTTGCACTTCTTGTGAACCTTCGGTTCTTTAAAAACGATGTAAACAATAAAAGAATAGTGCTTTGCACTTCTGCGAACCTCTGGTTCTTCGAATAAAGAAGAAATTTATTTTTTTCTTTGATCTAATTTAGACCAAGAACTTGAACAGAGCTTTGCACTTCCTTTCTGGAATCTAAGAAGATTCTTAGTGCTTTGCACTTCCAAGTTGCGCCGCTGCGCTCTTGAGAGAGCGCCACGTGTCGGCCATAAAACACTTGCGCTAAGCGCCCTTGAGATAGAGCTTTGCTCTCCGGAATTGGCGCAACTCGCTGAGAGCGCGTCACGTGTCAGCAGCGCAACAGCGCATTGCACTGCGCTAGTGCGCTTGCGCTCATCAAAGCACGACATGTGTCATCACCATATGGACTTGCGCTCGTTACTTAGCGCAAAACGTAGATGCATTAAAAAGGGCCAAGCCCAATTAGGAGAAGGCCTAACAGGCTCAACAAAGCGCAAATGCATTATTTTAAGGGGGCAGAGCCCAAACAAGAACAAATGCTTTGCATCATTTATAAATGGGCAGAGCCCAAACAAAAATATTCAGAATGCTATGCATTTTAAAAAAAGGGGCAAAGCCCAAACGAAGTAGATACTTTGCAAATGGGCAGGACCCAAAATAAACCGATACTCTATATCTTCTGTGGGTAGAACCTAAATAAAAAAAATGCAATGTTGAAATGGACTTAGCCCAATCGTGGCCATAAGTCCTTAAATTAAATTGACTGAGCAAAATGGCTCTCCTAAATCAATCCACGTCCGGTTTGAGGGTACATCTCCGAACTCCTTTGACATCTATTGTTGTAATTCCTCAACGACGTCAAAGAGGTGACGGGTCCCAATGACCATAGACTAAAAATATCGGACCGAAATGTCCTTAAACTAATAACGGACCGAAACGTCCCTAAACTAAAATTGGACCGAAACGTCCCTAAACTAACATCGGACCACCACGTCCCTAAACTGGCGATAGACCACCACGTCCCTAAACTGGAATATAGACCACTACGTCCTTAAACTGGCGACGGACCGAAACGTCCCTAAACTAATAATGGACCACCATGTCCCTAAAACTGGCAACGGACCGTCACGTCCTTAAACTGGCACAAAAGAGCCCAAATGCTCTCTTGTCGGATCTAAACGGTCCCGTCTAAGTTGACCTTAGCCCCAGCTACGGCTAATGTGTCCTTAGATCTTTAAATAAACAATAAAACCCCAAATCAACTTTGGATCAAGGGTACATCTCTGAACTCCTCTGACGCCTGTCGTTGTAATCCCTCAACGACGTCAGAGAGGTGACGAGTCCCGACGGCCAGATAATTAAATCAATCACTATGTTAAGTCGATCTTAGTCGAGAGCATGACTAACGTATCCTTAACGAAGGTTTAAGCTGATCTTAACCGCAATACGACTAATGCATCCTTAAAGTAAAAAACACCAAACTCAAATCTAAGCAAACACGGATTTGGACTAATCCACGTCCTACGGGCGACGGTATTACTCAGTCTCCGTATACAATCCACGGGCAACCACAAACAAAACAAACACCCACGACACGAAGTGAAATTCTGGAGAAGGAGAAAGTTGTTACCGCGATGCGGTAGCGTAATTAACTGCAGGGGCTTGCGCCTGCAGGGAAGAGCGTCCCCACAATCAAAAACCCCTCAAGCGAGGGGGAATCTGACAAAGTCTGCTACATCGGCCGCATCCGTCTAAACCTCCGATACACGGTGCCATAAATCAACTTGGCATCTTCGGAGAGGTAGACGGATAAAACCAAATAGCATCTGCCCCGAATCTCAGCGCCAGGACATCGCAGTCTTGTGCGCCGCCGTTCGGAGGGGAACAAAGTCCCTTCGAGTTCGTATATAACCATACGATGGATCTATCCAATATAAGTGTATGTCCGTAGTAATACCGGGTGTTATGAGAAATGCAAAGGGTAAAAGAAGGAGTGTCAATGACTTATGCAACTTAGACAATCCAAAATACAGTATTTTAAGAAGGTTCGGTCAACTTCGGTCAACTTCGGTCATAGTCTAGGGCCGGTCAAAGGTCGCTGAGTCATAGTCTAGGGCCGGTCAAAGGTCGCTGCCAAAGAGAGAGAGAAAAGAAATACTCTGCGTGCACTCTAATCTAGATCAGAATGGTTATCACTTTATCTAATCAGGAAACCTCCCACTGTACTGTCAAATTCTCCTCCAAACCTAAAAGAAGAATTAATCGGGATCACCCGAAGAGTAAACCAACTCATCAGTGGGAATCGGGATCCAACTATCATCGCATGATAACATGACGGAATCCACTCACGTTATCACACTCCAGAAGGTATGTGCATGCCTGGCAAGTTTCAGTTTCTTTAGAAACTCCCGATGTGATTTTTACCCCATGTTCTTATGACCTTGACGAAGGACAACAAATCATAAGTCACATGTCAAGTTCTACCCATCATTATCTTGTCAATTCGAACCCACCCGTACATACCCTTGACGAAGGCCAACAAGGTAATACGACCGTCCCAAACCAACTCATCTATCAATGCAACAGAAAAGTAAAAAGCAGCTACCATCCACTATGCCTTGACGAAGGCCAACAAACATAGCATGAATACTACGTGCTACCGATCTGAAACGACGGAGGGGGGCTATGGCTGGTTTTTGGCGAAAAACCTTTAACGTAACGAACTTGATCTCGTTGAAGGAACCTGATAGCTTTTTATAAAAATATAGTGGCGAAAACCTTTGCTAAAGAGGTCACTCCCGGTGAAGGGATCTCGGCTCTTTCCTCGTGGAATGAGGTGCAGGATATTCCAACTGAATACCGCGATGAAAAGCAACATGTAATCGATTATAGTGAAGTTATTACCCTGACGCAAACTTCTGCCCAAGGGGTCACTCCCGGTGAAGGGATCTCGGCCCTTGCCTCGTCGAATGAGGTGCAGGATATTCCAACTGAATACCACTGTGCAAAACAAAAGAAAACGTCTTTATAATAACACTTTTTAAAACTGTTCCAACAACATCCAAACAGGTTTGTTTTCCTTTGCATTGATCAAAATCAACACAGTCCCATCAATTAATCACACCAGAAAAGAACGAAAATAAAATGTACGTATATGCCATCCGCATTCGTCACTGGGTCCCGTCATCACCCGTTAGGTTACTTAACTAACGACAGAGCGGGGACTGGACTAGCGCGGGTGTAAAACATATACAACATCTAGTAGTATATATACCAATATACAATAATCGCTCCAGGCGTGAGAATATGCAACATTACAGAAAAGTAATAAGCATCACAGAACAATACAGATAATCTGGGATCCCCGGGTTTCACAGAGCCGCTACTGAAACCCGACGTTCCTCTGGTCGTGTGGATAGCCTGTGCAATGAAACCTAGACCCCTACGGGTGCGGCAAGTTACCCGCCAAAACCTGAAGCGAGGCAGCCCCCTACAGCAAAGTGAATGGACCACCCTGGATTTCACGGAATCCGGTAACTTGAGCACCCCTCCTTGGATCAACCTGTACCCCTACGAGTGCGACGAATAGTCTGCTAATTCTAGAATGAGGCCCCTCTGCCTCTCAAAGCCAAGAGATGCGGACCCGTTGCCCTCCAGAACCCGGCTATCCGTGCACTCCGTCGCGGGGTAAACCTAGTATATAAATGAAAATATGTACAACGGGTACATCGACCTCAGCCCGGTCGTGCCCCAAAAGAATATTATACAAACAGGCAGTGACGGCAGTCTACATGTTGGACGCTCGCCCCGCAATATCAAATGTACAAATAAATTCAAATTGCACTGCCATTGCACACTGCTATCCACCACGATAAATCCACAACATCACAGCACAACACAGAACATCAACGCGAATGTCACGTTTGCAAATCCGTCTAAAAGAACTATAGCAATTAGACGTAATTTACCGCTCGAATGACATTCACGGTCAGAGATATAATGTAAGTACTGTAAACTAACAAGTTTAAAATTCCGATCGACAAAACTTCCCGAAGTGGGCCCCACGTACATCTGCAGTACAGTAACAAAATCTGGGCCCGAAAGAAATATTCCAGAAACCACAATTTTCATGAAGACCCTATTGTAGAAAAATGGTTACTGTTGCTCCAAAACGGCGGCGGAACCGCGGCCAAATGAGGGTTTGTGCGGCAGTTCCGCGGCGCATTGGAAGCTTCAGTCTACCAAATTTCACCATAATTCTTAAAAAAGCCTGCTCGATTTTCTGAGATGCTCAAAATAATTTTTAGACCAGTTTTTAAAATCGACAGAAACTTTACACTGAAAAATGCGGTTTTGGAAATTTCGTTCGATCGATATTTTAAACGCGTTAGAACAAGTTAGTAAAGGTTAATGGCGTGGCTCTGATACCATGTAAGTATACGGTAGCACCGCGGCCGTCATTCTGACGCCAAACCCGGAACAAAAACTTTTATAACTGGCGCTATCGCATACTATATCCCGGATCTTGCCATTAACGTTAAACTAACAAACTACAAAGTGGGTGGAAAGGCTATACCGAACGATCCGAGTCCTTCGGTCTTTAGCCATCATACCATGCTCCTTTGCGGCATCTGTGATCTCGCTCGATCTCCGGTCTCCTCTTCCAGGTGGCACCACATCAACGGATCTTTATACGGGCTCCCGCCTCTGAACCAAGGCAACTCGGACATGAAGTTTGCTAGCCGACATATCCAAGATTGATGTAGAGAATGAGTAGAATACTTTGTCTCGTTTTATCCAAAACCATGGATGAACGGTTAATGAAGTTGCCTTTTTAATCAAGTAATGAGAAAATGAGCTATGAAATTTCCATGAACCAAATCTCATTATCTTTTTACAAAGTGAGAGAGTGAAAAGAAGTGAGTGGGGGGCTTCCTCAAAATGGCCGGCCACTTGAAGAGGAGGGGGTGAGGGTAGGAGCAAGTGGTGACCATAATAAAAACCCTTCACAAATATCCTTAAGCATTACAAGAAACTTTAATGCAAAAGGTGACTCACTTATCACCTCATCAAACCAATTAATGCAAACAATGAGTCATTAAACCTAGTCATGCATTCTAGAAGCTTCCTCATGACTCACCCTCATGACTCACCCAATAGAAAAAGATAAATCCGCATTAAACCGAATGTTTAAGACGGGTGATAGAAAAATGGCAACTTCGAGAAGCGATTCCGAAACGAATTTCAGGATAACCCCGTAACAGTATAAACATACCCACATTTGTATTACGACCGAATACAAATGCAACTGAGACAAAAATATTATATCTACACAGTATAATACATGGATCCGGCTTAAACCAAAGCCCACCAGTATTATCTGCCCGAAATATGACACGTGCGTAAACGCACGTGCATTTTCCGAACCCTGCCATAAAACCATACGGCCTCTACAACGTTTCGCCCGAACTTGGGAAACTATCTGTGGGGAACTCTAATGACTCATCAATACCCTGGCAGTGGGTTTAACCACAAGCACGTCAGCGGCACTAACAGTGCGCAACGGCTGCCCATGTACTGACCTCAAGGGAAGCCGATGAGCGAACTCATCCTGGAACCCTACCGAGCCTAACAGTGAAAATATACATACAGTCCGGTCCGTTCGTCTATGAGTATCGCATATCGGGCCCAGGGGGCTGGTAACGTCAGACCCCAATAGCGGTATAAGTCGTGTCGGAGAGATGCCTTGAACACCCTGAGAAACTATTGGAATACTTACCAGTAATTCTCACCTGCCTTGGCCAAGGACTGTATAGTTGCGCTCATGAACCTTCAGTTGTCTTGATGCAAAAGCTACAAATTTTCTATGCTGGTGTAGAACATATCCTAATCTCTTACCGGATGCATCACAATGCACAAAAAATCCTCCAGATTGATCCGGTATTATAAGGATAGGAGCAGAAGTTAATCTTGATTTGAGTTCTACAAAAACCTTTTCACATGCTTCTGACCACACAAATGCTTCGTCTTTACGTGTGAGTTTGGTCAGGAGTGCCGCAATCTTTGAGAAGCTTTCAATGAATCGTCGGTAGTATCCTGCTAATCCCAAGAAACTTCGTATATCTTTCACCGTCTTTGGTGTCGGCCACTTACTGACAGCTGACACCTTAGTTGGATCTATAGAGATTCCTTCGCCTGAAACGATATGTCCGAGAAATTCGACTTGATCTAACTAAAATTCACACTTGTTGTACTTGGCGTAGAGCTGATGTTGTCGCAATGTCTCCAGGAAAATCCTTAAGTGCTCGGCGTGTTCTTTCCGATTCTTTGAATACACCAGGATGTCATCGATGAAGATGACAACGAACCTGTCTAAATACGCTCGGAAAACTTAGTTCATCAGGTTCATAAAGATGACAGGTGTATTGGTCACTCCAAATGGCATTACGAGATATTCATAATGGCCATAATGAGTCCTAAATGCCGTCTTCAGAATGTCGGACTCTTTGACCTTCACCTGATGATAACCCGAACGGAGCTCTAACTTCGAAAATACACAAGACCCACTTAACTGATCGAAAAGGCCATCGATGCGCGGTAGTGGACGTTCTCCGCCGAAAATGGAAGACAGGACCGCGTAGGACATTTTGCCTGAATTTGGGGGCAGATGCTATTTGGTTTTATCCGTCCACCTCTCCGAAGATACCAAGTTGATTTATGGCACCGTATATCGGAGGTTTGGACGGATGCGGCCATTGTAGCATACTTCGTCAGATTCTCCCTCGTTTTAATGAGGGGTTTTTGATTGTGGGGATGCTCTTCCCTGCAGGCGCAAGCCCCTGTAATTAATTACGTTACGGCATCGCGATAACCACTTTCTCCTACTCCGGCAGTTCACTTCGTGTCGTGTGTGTGTTTTGTTTTATTTTTGGTTGCCCATGGATTGTATACGGAGACTAATTTATATTGTCGCCCGTAGGGCGTAGATTAGTCCAAATCCGTATATTCTGAGATTTGGGTTTGGTTTGATTTAAGGATTGTTAATCTAGTTTGAGATTAAGATCAACTTAAATGGGAGGATGAGCATTTGGAGCTCGATTGGTTTTTTATTAAGGTTGAGACTAAGATCTACTTAACATGGTTTTAGGATCATTTTTGTTTCATATCCAACAAGAGAGCATTTGGGCTGTTGTCTTAGCTTAGGAACATTACGGTCCATTATCGCCATTTTGGAGACGAAGTTTTAGTTTGAGGACATCTCGGTCTGTATATCACCATTTTAGAGGTGAGGTTTTAGTTTAAGAACGTTACGGTCCGTTGTCTCCATTTTGGAGGCAACATTTAGTTTAAGGATATTTCAGTCCGTCATAGTTTAAGGACGTTTCGGTCCATTGTCGCCATTTTGGCGGCGAGGTTTAGTTTGAGGACATTTCGGTCTGTTGTAGTTTAAGGACGTCACGGTCCGTTGTCGCCATTTTGCGCACACGTGTATTTGTTACGTGACGGGATGAGCAACGATGATACGGGAGGCGCCCAATTTGGGGTGTGGTTTGATTTGGGATGTGCACGTCAGTTTGGGAGGTGCATCATGAAGCAGTTGGTTTTCGGGACATGCCACCTCTCTGACGACGTTGAGGAACTATAACGACATGTATCAGAGGTGTAGAGAGATGTATGATTTATAGAAGTTTTTACGATCAAAAATATTTTACCGCAATCAAGAACGGTGTCGCTTGGTAGCTAGCCGGTGAATACGGGTCGGTCCACAGGGATGTTGTGTATTTCCTAATTGTTCTAACGAGTTAATTCCAAATGGTGTTTGGATCTTTATCACTAAAACTAAGTTGATTTAGACTAGGATTTAGAAATCTTGCTAGGGTTAGGTTTAGGTTAAGTTTGGAAAGTTAAAGATTTCCCACCGCTTTCAATGCCCTAAATTAGATCTTTGTTAGGAGTTATGGTAATTATTAATAAAGGGGATTAGGACGATCGGGAAGAAACAATGTTTCTTCCTCTAGGTCCTTGTCCGTCCTTTCTTAATCCTTACCCTAACCTTCATGGAAAACATGCACATCCGGTCTTTTATACTACAGGATCATCGTTACCTCGTGGGTAGGGTGCCGTAGGGAGCGGTATGTGTATGTATGCATGGAGACCTAATAATTATTATGTGTTGGGCAAGAAAGGGGTGAGAGATTTGCATCTCTCAAACCTTCCCTATTCCTAACCCTAACAAGCGAGGAACTACTCGCTCATTAGGGGATCTATGAAAGACATGATTTTTATGAGTTTTTGATTGAAAAGATTAATTATCTAACTACTGCAGATTAATAAAAAGTTCTAATCTAAATTAAACTAGGGCAGAGAATAAATTTAAACTAGGGCAGAAAGAAGATCTAAGAACTAGGGCAAAAATAAAAGAAACTACTTACAAAATTGATGCTCTCAAAACTTGATAGAAATTCTGAATTTTATTCAATGAAAAGAGGCATAACCTAAAACAAGTTTTAGGGCTTCTATTTATAGAGTATAGAAACCCTAGGGTTACAATCGATTCACGTCTGCATTTATAATTTTACCCCTTAAGAAAACCCTAGTCAACGCACCGCCAGCCGCCAAGACTTTTTCCACCAATACGGGCGACACACGGTCGCGGATCCACGGCCAAAACCCATGTTTGGCCGTGGATCCGCAGCCAAAAAGAGGGCTTATGGGCTCAATTTTCTAGGCATTCTTCTGTTGCATTTTTCCTTCTATTTTCTTCAGTTGTTTTCTCAGATTGGCTTCTAGATTTCTTCCAAATTTCCACAGTGAATATAGTCGTGGACTTTTACCGCTTGCTTCGTGACGAAATCTTGAACCTTGCGCTGCCTTTGTTCTTTGTGAAATCGTCCATTGATCTTCGTTTGGTCTTCAAACTGTAGGCTTGATCAAGATTCTTCCATTTGTTGGTCGTAGTCTCACTTTTGTATCGTCTGTTTATCTTTTTCATTGTTTTTGTTCCGAGAACCTGCAACCTGCAACTATGTAGCAGACATGGGTCAAAAGCACCTGTTTATTTGTAAAATGAATAAGAATGGGGAATATAATAATGCAATATTATGATATGAACAAATACCCTCAAATTTATCTTTTGCTCGTCCTCGAGCAAACCTAGTTTTATTCTCGAAAAAGACCTAGCCGCACTTTCGCAGGGAAACGCGATTGCACTGAGCTCGTACAACAAGCCGTTAAACCTCTAGATGTCCCTAGTAGGAGGAGTGTTGTCTCCTGAGGGGTTTCAGCGGATACTACCCACAAAATCCTATCAATTCGGCTTATTAACTTTTATTTTCCAATTGGGTTTTCTGAAAAGAAACTCTATTATCGTCGACTTAGAAATTATCCATCCGTATTCTTCACGCTTCCTTATCATTTAACTTAAGATTATATATATTCTTATGAATTTACTTAGCTTTTGGCATCTTTTAAGTTTTCCTTCTAGGGTTTTATCTCGACTTAGGAATTTTTATCATCTCTATTAAAGATATAAGTCCTATTCTTCATTTCTATCTCTTATCTAAACCCCAATCACATACCCCTACGTGTGTGTATATATCACCCCTACACTTGGAAATTCAAATCAAGCTATCATACTCTTGTCTGTCATCCAAAGCACTTCTTAATTGGTGAATTTTTTTAGATGAATTTTGCTCACACATCCTTCATGCGACCGTTAATACTTCTTGAGGAACCAACAACCGATTACAAGATTTGTTTGCACATTAAAACGTAATTCCTAGTCTTGTAACACCTAAGGCTTTAGCAGTGACTCCCAAACCAGTTGGTCGAAGGCACTAGGTGATGAAGCACCCTCGCTAAATATTTTTTCTATTTTTGTAGCCTTAAGTAATTACAAAAACCAGTGTTCATTTTTTTTCTTTATTCACACTTGTATTTTTTTTTTATTTTTTTCTTCGTATTAAGGACTTTAGACAAGAGCATTTCAAGGTCTCTCATACTATTCCAAGTTTCAAGGTTCGTGTTTGTGCAATTTGTAGGGTATATATTTTCAGAATTTAGACTTAAACTTAGGAATTATTTTTCAGACTTATACTTTAATAAAGATATCAATACTTTTCCTTTGTTTTAACTTAGCCCAAGAAGTCAACTCGAAATTTGCCTATTTCTAAATAAACTACAAAGACATATGCTTCCTACCGTTAAATTTTAAGAAAGGTTATTTTTAGGGTTTTTAAATTTACTAAGTCTAAGATCTAGTTGTTCCTAACTAGTTAACCTATTTGTCAAACTCAAGTCGATTAAGACCAAAATTGAATGTTTTAATTTTTATAATTTTTTCAATTTTTTTCAGTTTTTATTTGATTTTTCTTTTTCTATTTTTTTTTCAAAATTGTCAATTTTTATGATTTTTATATAAGGATGCAAATGCAAAAATATACATATGAATGCGAAGGAAGTAAACTTACCGAGCATACCCCCAAACTTAAACATGATAGCGTCCTCACTGTCAGGCTACACCAAGAGGGTCGAAAATGTCGGCACTTTCCTGTTTATTTTTTTATGTTATTTTGTATTTATATTTACAAATGATACACACCCCCAAACTTATTTGAAATAAATTTTTGGCAAGATGATAAAAAATTTGGGGGTAAAATGGAGGAAAAATCAATCGGTGTAAATCGGCTCCTGCAAAAACAGGAGCTCCTCCGACGGGTCCGCAGTGAGGAACGGTTTCAGTCGATATCCGTTTACTTTGACTAAAGTACCATCCTCCGAATTTTCAAGATCTACCGCACCGTGCGGATATACGGTGCGTACTAAAAACGGCCCTTTCCACCTAAATCTGAGCTTACCGGGGTGAAAGTGTAACCGAGTGTCGTAAAGCAAAACCTGTTGACCAGGTTTAAACGTTTTGCGCATAAGGTGTTTGTCATGGAACACCTTAGTTCGGTTTTTAACAATGACAGCATTATCATAAGTCTCATCCCGCAGCTCTTCTAGTTCGTTTAATTGCAGCTTTCGATTGCTGCCCACATCTCCCATTGATAAATTCAACTCCTTGATCGCCCAAAATGCCTTATGGTCAATCTCAACTGGTAGGTGGCAAGCCTTCCCATAAACAAGCCGGTATGGAGACATACCAAGATCGGTCTTGTATGCAGTACGGAATGCCCATAGTGCATCAATCAGCTTATTTGACCAATCTTTACGGTTTTTAGAAACCGTTTTCTCCAAAATTTGTTTAATTTGCCGATTCGAAACCTCGGCTTGCCCACATGTTTGGGGATGGTATGGCGTTGACAGTTTGTGAGTAATCGAATATTTGCGCATTAAGGATTCAAAAGTCCTATTGCAGAAGTGAGATCCATTATCACTTATAATTGCTCGAGGGTGCCCAAACCGAGAAAAGATATGTTCTTTAAGAAATCGAACAACAATCTTGTTGTCATTCGTTCGGCTAGGCACAGCCTCGACCCATTTTGACACATAGTCAACAGCCAAAAGAATATACACATTCCCAAAAGAATTGGGAAATGGTCCCATGAAGTCTATTCCCCAAATATCAAAAATATCCATAACCAAAATTGGTTGGAGCGGCATTTCGTTTCTCCGCGATATCCGGCCCAAGTGTTGGCACCGGGAGCATGTGTTGCAGTATTCATAAGCATCCTTAAAGAGTCGTGGCCAATAGAAACCACACTGCAAGATTTTCTCGGCTGTCTTCTTTGGGCCAAAATGTCCGCTACACGCTTGATCGTGGCAAAAAGACAGCACACTCTTAAACTCATTCTCAGGTACACACCGACGAATGATTTGGTCGGAATAGTATTTAAAAAGATATGGTTCATCCCAGTAAAAATGCTTTACTTGGGACAAGAATCGGAGTTTATCCCGTTTCGACCAATCTTTAGGTATCAAGCCGGTGGCCAAGTAGTTTACTATATCAGCAAACCAAGGTTCGCAAGACACGGTTAACAGTTGCTCATCGGGAAAAACATCTTTAATTGGAAATTCAAGTGTAGGCGAAAAAGGAAGTCGTGAAAGGTGATCGGCAACTACGTTTTCATATCCTCTTTTGTCCCTTATGACAAGGTCAAATTCTTATAGCAAGAGGATCCAACGTAACCTTGATTTAGCATCCTTCTTCGCAAAAAGGTGGCGAAGAGCTGAATGGTCCGTATATACAATCACTGGAGAGCCGATTAAATAAGGCCGGAATTTTTCAAGCGCAAACACAACTGCTAAAAAATCCTTTTCTGTTGTTGTGTAGTTCAGTTGGGCCTCATTTAACGTTCGGTTAGCGTAATAAATCACGTGCGGTATCTTATTAATGTGCTTTCCAAGAACAGCACCAATGGCGAAATCTGATGCATCGCACATAATTTCAAAAGGATGCGTCCAGTCTGGAGATGAAAGAATGGGCACAGAAATGAGAGAGTGTTTCAATGACTCGAACGCTTCCATGCAAGTTGAGTCAAAATCAAATGTTGTGTCCTTGGCCAATAAGAGAGTCAAGGGTCTAGCAAACTTGCTAAAATCCTTGATGAACCGTCTATAAAACCGGCATGGCCAAGGAAAGCTCGGATGTCTTTGACGTATTTAGGAGGAGGGAGATTAGAAATGACCTCAATCTTGGCTTTATCAACCTCTATGCCATTTTGCGAGATGACATGTCCTAAGACAATGCCTTCTCGTACCATAAAGTGGAACTTCTCCCAATTTAAAGTGAGATTCTTATCCCTACAACGGGTAAGAACTGCGTCAAGGTGCAGCAAACACTCGTCGAAGGAGTCACCAAAAATGGAGAAATCATCCATAAAAATCTCCAAAAACTTTTCAACCATGTCTGAAAAGATCCCTATCATACACCGCTGGAATGTAGCGGGTGCATTTTATAACCAAAGGGCATGCGACGATAAGCAAAAGTACCGAAAGGATAAGTAAATGTGGTCTTGTCTTGATCCTTTTCGGCGATGGGGACTTGGTTATAGCCGGAATAGCCATCCAAAAAGCAGTAAAACTCGTGCCCAGCCAATCGTTCTAGCATTTGATCAATGAAAAGTAAAGGAAAGTGGTCTTTCCTTGTCGCGGCATTGAGTTTTCTATAGTCGATGCAAACTCGCCACCCACTTTGGGTGTGAGTAGGTATTAACTCATTTGCCTCATTGGTTATGACCGTAATGCCCGATTTCTTTGGGACAACATGAATAGGGCTAACCCACTGGCTATCCGAGATAGGGGAAATGATACCACTATCAAGACATTTAACAATCTCTTTCTTGACAGCCTCTTTCATTATGGGGTTGAGGTGTCTTTGAGGATCCCTTACTGGCTTGACATCATCCATCAAGTGTATATGATGTTCAACTATGAGGGAACTAATCCCCTTGATGTCCGCCATAGACCAGCCAAAAGTTTGCCGATTATTTTGTAAGACCATTAAAAGGGCCTTCTCTTGCTCGAGCGCTAGAGAGGCCGATATGATAACGGGAAGGGTCTCATTCTCACATAGGTAAGCATATTTAAGGTGAGACGGCAAAAGCTTTAGTTCGAGTTTAGGAGGTGAAACAATTGAAGGTAACATAGGTGAAACTGTTTCAAACTCGAAGGATTCCATCAGCGGTTCAAATCGAGTGTACGCAACCGAGTCGGATGGTTCAACTAACTCATCCGAAAAATCAAAAGACTCAAACTCGGGTGGTGAGTCTTCAAAATCGTCCAAAAAGGTGAAACACTCATAATCGTTGTCCGGCGTGAAAGCTGTGTCGGATTCTAGGAGGAACGCACTAGAGGCGTCAACACTGCTGTGATCGAACAAAAAGTTTTCGAGCTCACAGTCCTCCTCCATGATCTCATGGATCGAGCAAACACCAAGTATACTAGCATTAGGCTCGGAAGGCTGATTCGATGTTGAGTTCAATCGTCATATTTCCAAAAGATAGGTTCATGGAACCATTACGACAATTGATCACCGCATTGGAGGTCGCAATTGTCGACCAAGTATCACCGGAATTTAACTCCGGGGGTTAGCTACAGGTTGTGTATCCATCACAATGAAGTCAACGGGGAAAATGAAATCCCCTACTCTAATTAACACATCCTCTAACTCACCCCTAGGATGGGTGATGGATCGGTCGGCCATTTGGAGAGTACAATGAGTGGGTTTAAACTCTCCAACGCCTAATTGCTCGTACACAGAATAGGGTAGCAAATTGACACTAGCACCAAGATCTAATAGTGCTCTATTGATGTTCTTGTCCCCAATTGTTATCAAAATAGTAGGACAACCAGGGTCCTTGTGCTTTTGGGGTAAAGATTGGACAAGAGCATCACTAACAGCACTAGCCACGAAAACTTTCTTTGGCACTTGTGACTTCCTCTTCTTGGTGCATAAGTCCTTTAAGATTTTCGCGTAAGAAGGAACTTGTTGGATTGCATCCAAGAAAGGTATATTTATGCTAACCTGTTTGAACAACTCTACAATCTTCTCCATTTGTGGAGTTGGTTTATTGGATCTCAACCTGTTTGGAAAAGGAACATTTTGAAAATTTGTTGAGTCCAATTTTTGTGGATTAGATTGTGGAGTTGGAACGGATCCCCGTGTAGATGTGTTCGTGATGTGAGAAGTGAGTCCGTTCGAAGTAGAAGAAGTAGAGCCTTGTGAAGAATGAAGAATAGGCTCTAACGAAGAAGAAGAAGAAGATGAAGAAGAAGAAGAAGATGAAGAAGAACCACCGGCAGGGGTGTCATTATTAATACCCACGTTATTGTGCAACACTTTTCCGGATCTCAACGTGGTCATAGCATTTACTTTATAATTTTGCTGTTCATATGCAACATGTGCGTGACCGGAATTTGGCAATGGTTGAGATGCAAGCTTTCCCTTTTCTCGCTCGCTCAACGCAGCATTGAGTTGTGCAATTTGTGCATCAATAGATTTGATGCTTTGATCGTGTGAGGCACTGTTTTGCACCAAAAATTGAATGGAAGTCTCCAACCTTGCTGTGGATTGTGTAGATTGCTTTAGGAACGCATCTAGACTTCTTTCTAGCGAGATAACCTTATCATTATTTGGTTGAACAAAATTGTTTTGAGGGTAAGAGTTTTTGGGCACAAAATTGTTCATTTGGTTTTGGTAAGGTTGTGGGTGGAAAGGTTGCTGATATTGAGTTTGTGGAGGTGCTTGTTATTGTGGAGGAGGAAGCCTTTGAAAGTTGTTGTTTCCTTGGAATTGCTGGTTTTGATTCCAAGCAAAATTTGGGTGACTCCTCCAACCCGGATTATAAGTCGAAGAGTATGGATCATTTCTTTGTCGTTGCTGAAAGGCAGCATTGACTTGATCTTGTCCTTGAACAAGTGGATTGTAAGGACACTCTTCGGTGAGATGTGATGGATTCGAACAACAAGCGCAAACAGTTCGTGGGGGTAAAGCGGGGGCAGGAGAAGGCGATGGGATTTTGGTCTCAATCGCTTCTAGCTTTTTCGTAAGTGCGGCCATCTCGGCCTTCATATCAATCGACATATCTAGTTGATGTATGCCTGCCCTAGACTGACCAATTGAAGAAGATGAGGTGGTCTTGGTGCTTTCCCACTGAAGTGTTTGTTCAGCGATATCCTCGAGAAACTGCCACGCTTCCTCACTAGATTTGGTTAGAGAGTGACCTTGACAAATGGTTTCTAGCAACTACTTCGTTGCTGGGTTCAATCCCTCGTATAAAGTCTGGCAAAGTTGCCAATTTTCGATCCCATGGTGAGGGCATTGAACAAGTAGGTCTTTGAATCTTTCAAAACACTTCCAAAAGGGTTTGGAAGGAAGCTGGGAAAATTGTACAATCTCATTGCGAATTCTCGCAGTCTTGTGATGAGGATAAAACTTTTTAAGAAAAGGTTTAACAAACTCTTCCCAATTCTTAATTGAATATCATGTCGTACTGTATAAACACTTCTCGGCTAAGTCACATAAGGTGAAAGGAATGACCCTTAGCCTTATAGCATCATCTGATAATTGGGTTGTTTTCATCATTGCGCAAACGTTTTGGAATTTGTTTATGAAGATATAGGCATCTTAGGATTCCAGTCCGTGAAATTTTAGCAACATATTGATGAAATGGGGTTTGATCTCAAAATTGTCCCCATTTGCCGGTGGGAGTGAAAGACAAGTAGGTAAGGCGGTGCAGATCGGGTAGAAAAGATCCTGGAGCGCGATTCGTTGGGGTGCTTCAACAGACGGGTGCTGCTGGTTATTCGCACCTAACGGAGGTGGAATCAGTCCCGTGGGTAAGGTGTTGTTAGGATTATATCCCGACATCCCTTCGGAGGAAGAATGTAAAGGTGAAGGTAAGGAAGTGGAAGGAATTTCGACTTCGGAGTCGAAAGCTTCATCAGTCGGTACCAACGAGACACGGACTAATCGGGTACTAGTGTCCCTAGTCCAACCGGACATACACTAAAAAGGTAGTGTAGTCAAAAAGGTGAAAAACAGAATATGGGGGCAAGAAAATGTCAATGAGAAGAAAGTGGGTGTAAGTGGGGTGCACGGATTTCTTAACGACAAGTTGCAAGTTTTTGTAAAATTTTTTCCTTTTCTCTTTTTTTATGTGGTGCTTTTTGCAAAAAGATTTTCGATAAAAGGCTTAGACACACGTTCAATCAACCACAAATGCACAATCAGGCCTAGATCTAGGGTCACCTAGGTCAGCTAGACAGCTCCTAACTGTTCCAAAGGGCAAGAAGTAGGACCTCAAACCGCCTCTTCACCGCCAATTGTGGCCAGGTAAGTGCCAGGTAAGTGGGAGGTTCTCCACTACATAAGTAGTGGGCCTAATTAAGTAACCACTTGGCTTAGAAACACTTGCCTAGACATCACAAAATCAGGTTAGGATCAACGGTCGATGCCTACAACTAGTCCTTTGTCCTATTAAGCGCGAAGTCCTTAGGGCCGAATCTAATCTTTTTTAATTAATTGATGGTCAATGCAATATGCCTTATGTGATTTCTGGGGTCCTTGGAAGGGTGATGAAATCCCCACCCAATCTGGATTGGTTTCAAGCCCCTTAAAGTCCGATTAAATATGCAAAACAGTAAACAACCACTTGCAAACAATTTTTTTTAGCGCGGCGCAAAGAATCCTACACAAGATCAATTATTGGAAGGGGGTGAGATTTTTTAGCGCAAAGAATCCTGCAGGAGATTTTACAGAGAAGATATCAGAGGGTTCAGAGGAGGAGAAAGGAAACAAACAGAGATTTTTCCACGTGCTGACTCGACCAAGGCGCGGCGGTTCCGCGGCCACAGGTAGGGTTCGGCGGCGGTTTAGCGGTCGGATCTGAGGCTCGGTTCCCAAGAATTTCTCTGTCCCTCTGGTTTGACTTTCTTATGTTGTTCAGATCTAAGGTTTTCTGTTTTGATCTCTGGATTTTTCCAGATCCGAACTCGTTCGTCATTCCTGCAAAATTCACACGAAAAACCCTTCAAACAATAAAAAAGTTGATAAAATTTTTATAATTTTTTTTTCTTCAGTTTTTATGATTTTTATATTTTATATTAACCCGAAATTGCAAAAAGAAAATACTACGCCATCCCTGGCAACGGCGCCATTTGATTTATAGAAGTTTTTACGATCAAAAATATTTTACCGCAATCAAGAACGGCGTCGCTTGGTAGCTAGCCGGTGAATACGGGTCGGTCCACAGGGATATTGTGTATTTCCTAATTGTTCTAACGAGTTAATTCCAAATGGTGTTTGGATCTTTATCACTAAAACTAAGTTGATTTAGAAATCTTGCTAGGGTTAGGTTTAGATTAAGTTTGGAAAGTTAAAGATTTCCCACCGCTTTCAATGCCCTAAATTAGATATTCATTAGGAGTTATGGTAATTATTAATAAAGGGGATTAGGACGATCGGGAAGAAACGATGTTTCTTCCTCTAGGTCCTTGTCCGTCCTTTCTTAATCCTTATCCTAACCTCCATGGAAAACATGCACATCCGGTCTTTTATACTACGGGATCACCGTTACCTCGTGGGTAGGGTGCCGTAGGGAGCGGTATGTGTATGTATGTATGGAGTCCTAATAATTATTATGTGTTGGGCAAGAAAGGGTTGAGAGATTTGCATCTCTCAAACCTTCCCTATTCCTAACCCTAACAAGCGAGGAACTACTCGCTCATTAGGGGATCTATGAAAGACATGATTTTTATGAGTTTTTGATTGAAAAGATTAATTATCTAACTACTGCAGATTAATAAAAAATTCTAATCTAAATTAAACTAGGGCAGAGAATAAATTTAAACTAGGGCAGAAAGAAGAACTAAGAACTAGGGCAAAAATAAAAGAAACTACTTACAAAATTGATGCTCTCAAAACTTGATAGAAATTCTGAATTTTATTCAATGAAAAGAGGCATAACCTAAAATAAGTTTTAGGGCTTCTATTTATAGAGCATAGAAACTCTAGGGTTACAATCGATTCACGTCCGCATTTACAATTTTACCCCCTAAGAAAACCCTAGTCAACGCACCGCCAGCCGCCAAGACTTTTCCACCAATACGGGCGACACACGGCCGCGGATCCGCGGCCAAAACCCATGTTTGGCCGCGGATCCGCGGCCAAAAAGAGGGCTTATGGGCTCTATTTTCTAGGCATTCTTCTGTTGCATTTTTCCTTCTATTTTCTTCAGTTGTTTTCTCAAATTGGCTTCTAGATTTCTTCCAAATTTCCACAGTGATTATAGTCGTGGACTTTTACCGCTTGCTTCATGACGAAATCTTGAACCTTGCGCTCCCTTTGTTCTTTGTGAAATCGTCCATTGATTTTCGCTTAGTCTTCAAACTGTAGGCTTGATCAAGATTCTTCCATTTGTTGGTCGTAGTCTCACTTTTGTATCGTCTGTTTATCTTTTTTACTATTTTTGTTCCGAGAACCTGTAACCTGCAACTATGTAGCAGACATGGGTCAAAAGCACCTGTTTATTTGTAAAATGAATAAGAATGGGGAATATAATAATAAAATATTATGATATGAACAATGTACCCTTGAACCAATTCCCATATTTGATAAAAAAGGGATAAGTGGTAAACCGAGAAATCATTAGTCGTATTTTGAGACTAAGACTTCCTCAGGGGAATATAGGATGAATATCGTTTAGGATATCATCAGTTACGGGTCATCAGTCATGTTTGAGACAGAGGCTTGGTCAATTAGGAAATCAAAGAGGTTTTGACCTCAGGGAGACTTAGCCAATTTGGGGCTGAAGTTGATTTCCCATAGTGCTAAGCACTGGTGTATGTTCAACACTCACGTGTTCCCACGTGAGGCTCTGAATCAGTGTTGAACACTGAACTTTGGAGGTGCTCACGTATGAGCACGTGAAGCACCCCAAAGTGGGCGTTGTACATTAGGTTTAATTCCCCCTTTCATTTATAAGTGCTAAGCACTTGGTTATTGTGGCACTCACGTGTGAGCACGTGAGGCGCCCTAAAGTGGGAGCTGTTCTCTAGATTTATTCCCCCTTTTATATAGAAGTGCTAAACACTTGGTTCTTATGGCGCTCACGTGTGAGTACGTGAGGTGCCCCAACGTTGGGTACTGCCTTTTGGGTTTTATTCTCCCTTCTTTTATATAAGTGCTAAACACTTGATTGGGGATTGCGTGCAAAACACGTGACTGCCCTAGGACGCACCTTTTGTCTTTCTTTTAAACGCCCGCGTGGGAAACACGTGAGGTCATATTATAGTGTTAAACACTAATGAATCATCAGGTTGTTTTTCTGTGTCCTTGGAGATTTTGATCTCATGTTAATAACACTAGAATTTGGAGGATCTCATGTCTCTTGTTTTGTAAGAATTAAATTCTTTTTATAGGGTTAAACCTTAGTTTTATCAAAGGAATTAAATTCCTATATGTTTTTTTAAGAATTAAATTCTTTAAACTCAGTTCTTTCCCTAAGGTTTTGAATATGCATGACAGAATCTCCCCAATGAGAATTAAATTCTCAGCTTATGGGGAGATCTACTTCTGTAGACCTCAACCAGAGGAAGAACTAAGTTCTTGTATGAAGGGTTAAACCCTTAAAAAAGTCTAGAAGAGATAGAGCAATCTCTGTATCTTTTTTTTGTCAGTTATATGTATTCCCTAGAGGTCATTATTGTACATATGATATATATTATAGTGGATGCTTGGACATATATAGAGAGGGCTTTCTTGCTCGACATGATAGTATGCTATCTGGTTGCTCTTTGTCTTAACATGTAGACTTGTATTGTGATACTGTCTTGCTCTCACATGTTGATAAAGCCCTTAGGATGTGTACTTGACTACCAGGGCTATGATGGAGATCATATTAGTGGGGTTAGGGTAGTCCACAAGTACATCCTTTGATTGTTCCTAGTCGAGGGTGTATCAAGACAGGGCATCGATATTCCAGAGTAGACTAGCGTATACGCTTCTTGACCCATATGATGGGCGATGGATGATCCCACATCCATTGGTGTTTGACATCAAAGATGGTATACGGGTGCTCAGTGGAGACTGGGTACACCGAACGGACTCGCCGAGAACTCCTAGTTGGTATTGTACCTATCGTCAGATAGCAGTTCTCTGGTGACACTGGTACATGTTAGTCTGTAGACCCGAGATCGTCATAGAGTCTTGTGTGATTCCCACTGTGTTTTGATTTTCACCTTACCACGTTCAAGAGAACGTGCAAAACGGTGGTTTTTGGGTACAGTCCCGAGTCACATGGAGGCAATGAGCGATAGGAGGGGATTCGTCTTTCCGGTATTGGGGGTTGATGTTGCACTGTGCTCGATTGGCTATAACAGGAAGTTCCTGGCCAGGGTTGATACGGAGATTTACTGATAAGTGTTATCGGTAGTTTCTCGACCCGTTATGAGCCTCACATCAGCACGACTTATCGGTTACTGGGGTCTGACGTTTACCACCCCTAAACTAGATATGCGACATATCAGACGAAGAGACCGGACTGTACGGTAATGTTACTGACAAGCTTTGCGAGAGTTTAGACAAGCTTGCTTGTTGATCTTCTGATCGCTCAATACCCGGGTAGCCGTTACGTCCAGCTAGTACCGCTGACGGCTTGTGGGTTACTGATATGATCATCACCTACTATTGGCGTATTAACGAGTCTTTAGAGTCCTACAAAGAGGTTTCCTAGCTCATGTGAAACGAAGTAGGAGCACATATGTGATATGTGCGGGACCGAGATTAATACTTGTAAGTGATACCATATTCTATTCTCGCGATATGTGATATCGGTCGGTTATATGTGTTATAGCCGGGTTATTGAATCAAGTGTTGATTCGATAAGTTGATACAAATAATATTAGTCGGTTGTATGTGATATAGCCGGATTATTAAATCAAGTGTTGATTTAATAATTTAATGTATAATTGTATATTTGATATACTAATTTACATTAACTAATATTAGCTCACTTGTGTATTTCTTTTTCTCACTTATGCATTTAATATATATGTGATATATATTAATTGTATTTCTTTTTGTGTCATACTTGATGCTACATGCCACATGGGTGTATGAGACTCACACCATACTCATGAAAATGTAGGATTTATTTATTTAAAGTAAATCAAAAATTAGTTGGAAATTAGTCACATGGTTTAAGCTTAGTGGAAGCTTGTAGAACCATTGACTTAGTCCACTAGTTTTGTTTTACATTAGATATTTATTAACCCAACCATTAGCTTAAGCCATGGTTAAGTCTCTACATGAGTTATATGAGATATTTCTCATCCATGGTTGCCACAACATTATTGGCTTCATCTTCTTCATCAATAAGAGAGAGCTTTCTAGCTTTTGAAGAGGTGGAGAAAATTAGTGAGAAAATTAATTCTAAAGTGAGCAAAAATCCTACTTCATCTTCCTCTACTAGATTAGCCATTTAGCTTAGGGTGTTAGCTTCACTAATCCCTAATTAATGAAGAGGTAGCTTAGGTTGGTTTTTTCTCAACGTAGATCATCTTCGGCCTCGAAGACTTCGTGCAAGCTTGTTCCTTTCATCTTGTGGAGCCATTCTTGAGTCCGAAAGATCACTATTTGGAGCGAAGGGACCACTACACGGAACTATTGAAGTGAAGGACCGGTCTACAAAGGTTGTATTCTATGTTCACTTAGATGTAAAGTTATTTACATGCATGTATTGTCTAATTCTCTAGTTAAGATTCTAGGGTTAGGGTTGTTTAACGTGGCAAATTTTTGAAAATGGCATGGATGATACCTCCCGAAACCTTGCTGTCATGCAAGGTAACCCTACAGTGGTATCAGAGCCAACCTATAGAATTAGACGATGATTGTAGAATTACGAAACCGAAACAACTCCGAAACATCGAAACACAAAACCAAGTTTCTTTCGAATTTTTCAGAGTGTCTAAATTTTTTTAAGCAATTGCAGAATGTTACATGAGATGTAATATGAACACCAGACGAATACGAACCCTATCCGCCGGATTTGACCCGGCGAGATGCTCTAAAATTCTGTCCTGGCCGGTTCTGGATGCTCCGTTTCGCTTCGTTTTTGTTTGGTGTTCCGGTCTATGGGTTTTGGTGTTTTAAGTGTTGCTTATTTTTACTGAAATTGCATGTGATATTATCTTTCTGTAAAGGCAATTTGGAGTGTTTCGTAATCGTAATTCTATCATCGTTTCGGATAATTTAGACGGCGTTAAAAAGTTTGAACGAATATCAATAACCTATTTTCTCCCTCACTGGAAATTTTCCAAAAGTTGGATTTTCCCAAGTTAAGATTATTCAAAAATCATGCAAGTAATTCTATGGACCCTCTAGAAGAACGAAACCCTAACTCGATTTTATGACTGTCGGAACCGCCATCAAACCCTAGGGTTTGCGGTAGTTCCACGGCACGATAGGTGAGGCAAGGGTTGGCCCTTATACGGTTGGTCCATAGGTACTGTGGCATGTTCTGAATATTTTCTTAACTGTGCTCAAGTGTTGAGCTCTTTGGGAAATTTGGGTGTTTGTTTATTCGATCAGAACGTTTAACATCGTCTAGCTATCTATGGAATGTGATACAATATTTGTAATCTACACTAATTAGTTTTGTGAAAATTGGTTAGTTGGTTGTAAATTTAATATTTCGGTCTCGGTAGGAATCGGGAAACTTGTTGAATTACCCGATTTCTTTTAAAAAGGTGTTTTCATAGAATAAACCCAAATGTAAGATTTACAATGTTAGGCATGAAATCCGATGTATATGATATTCCGGATTTATGATGTCTAAAGGCTGTGTCGATTCCAAATGTTGTAGTTTGACATTTTCTTTTTTGCGATCGTAAGTGTAATATGTGGTGTATCGCCGGTTTCGTTGCTATATGTCAACGACAATTGGGATACACATATTTACTTACGTTGATGACATGTGATGTTATGTGTTGCTGTGATATGTTATATTGGATCGCCGTGTTTTGAATAGCCGGGTTTTTTTTATGTGAGATGAGAGTTTTTCATTTTCATTTATGTAAAAGCTTGTATGTAATATTCTTTTATTATGGCACTTCCAGATTGAGGATGATGTCACCATTGTTGTATATTATTTACTTTTCTGCATTAGAATAGACCCAAGGTGGGAAGCACAAGTAACCGGGTTCTAGAGTCTAGTGGGAGACCATCTCGAAGAGTCGAGTCCGGGTCTCCTAACTCTAGAATTGGTAGGGTTGCTTGCCGCTCTCGTAGGGGTCTAGAGATGTGGGTTTGGCTATTCATCGCGACCGTGGAATCCGTGTTTTTTACTGGCTTAATATAAAATACAGAAATCCTAGTATATCCAATATTTCATATGTGGACTTCTGCTGCTGATATTCTGTGATGCGATCACTTTATATGCTTGAGACGAATGCTTTATTATTATATATATGATATATAATAAACGTTGCTTATGTTTTACACCCGCGCTAACCCCGCCCCGCTATGCCGTTAGTTAAGTAACCCAACGGTGCATAACGGGACACTGTGGCGAATGCGGATGGCATAAGCATACGTTGTATTTTCGTTTCTTCTGTGATGCTTAGGAAACATAAATGATGGGACTTCATTAATAAGATTAATGAAAAAGAAAGAAACCTAAAAGATGTTGTAGAATCAAATTTTCAAAAAGGGTAGCTCTAATTTTTGTTTTGCATAGCTGTATTCCTTGTAGAATATCCAGCGCCTCATTCGATGAGGAAAGAGCCGAGATCCCTTCACCGGAAGTGAGCTCTTTAGCGAAACTAGCAGATGCTACAACCCACTCGGTTTTGTTTTTTGATTGCTTTTTTAGTTCTTGCTTTGCATAGCGGCATTCCTTGTAGAATATCCAACACCTTATTCGATAAGGAAAGAGCCGAGATCCCTTCACCGGGAGTGACCACTTTAGCGAAACTAGCAAAAGCCTAAAAAACACTCCTTTTCAAAATCACTTGTTTCTACAACGATATCAAGTTTATTACGCAAAAGGTTTTCCTAAAAACCTGTCGTAGCCCTCCGTCATTTCGGATAAGTACTATTTAGTATTCGTGCTGCGTTTGTTGACCTCTGTCAAGGCATAGTGTACGGTAGCTGATTAGTGCTTATCTGTAAAGCATGTGATGCGATTGGATTAGGGTAGTCGTACGACCTTGTTGACCTTTGTCAAGGGTCGTACGGGTGGGTTTAATTCAATCATGAAATGGCGGGTTGAACTTGACTAGCGCACTATAATTTGTTGAACTCTGTCAAGGTCATAGGACGCTTGGGGCAAAATATTATCGGGAATTTCAAGTGTTGAAATTTACAATGAGATTGCATACCTTCTATGAGATAGTTGGATCCCGATACCCACTGCGAGTAAGAGTTACTCCTGGGAGAGTTTTACACATCACAATTAGCCAATCAAGTAGGTATCTAGAAAGGTGTTAACGGGGTTACACCCCTGGGAAAATGAGGTTTATTTTAATTAGGTCCGTGCGAAAGCACGGGGAACCTCCCTCGAAGTACCGACACTGGTCTAGTTGAAAGATTATGAGAACTTGTAAGGTGTAATTAATACCGGCTAGTCTTACCTTTTAGGATTGAAGGAAGATTTGATAAAAAAAAGTGGGAGTCATCCTGATTAGATAAAATAAAAACCAATCTAATCTTGCAAGAGCATACGCTAAGTGTTTTCTTCTCTCTCTCTCCAGGTAGCGACCATGTCAGGCCTTAATCAAGATAATAATATGGATGTATTGACCGAACCCGCTTGTTATACTGAGTTGGGGAACGTTGGTTCTGCTCCAACTTATAATTGTTATAAGTCCAAGCAGGAAATAGGGGAATATCCGGATTCCCACACCACCCAAATGAAGAATGAACATGTTGATGTATCTTCTTCGGGTGTGTTAGTTACCAAGAACTGTTTCTCAGTACACTCTACGTCCTGGGTATTAGATACCGGATCGGGATCCCACATATATAATATGTTGCATGGGCTAAGGAAATGTAGAGAACTGTGAATATGTGATCATTCTCTAAAAGTAGGGAATGGTGCAAGTGTTGCAGCCAAAGTAGTTGGTGAATATCACCTTGTATTACCAAATGGGAATACTTTGATCTTGAACGACTGTAATTACGTACCTTCTATGATATGCAATTTGATATCAATTTCTTTATTAGATAAAGAAGGATATAACTTTGTAGTAGAGACTAATGATATGAACATTTACCTAAATCCAGTGCTGATTGGGTTTAGTGCGTTATGTAACGGTTTATACGTTCTAAATCAAACCACAATTCTTAACGTACAAAACACACACAAGAGGAAGAGTTCAGAAATGAACGAATCCTTCTTGTGGTATTGTAGACCAGGTCATATCAATGTGACACAACTAGCTAAGTTACATAAGGATTGTTATTTGAATCCGTTCGAATTATCATCTTATGAAACTTGCCAGTCATGTCTCAAAAGCAAGATGACCAAAACTCCGTTTACTGGACACGGAGAAAGAGTTACAGAACTCTTGGGACTGATACATAGTGATGTATGCGGTCCCATGTCTACACATGCCAGGGATGGTTCCTCATACTTCATTATATTCACTGACGATCTCTCAAGATCCGTTCATGTGTTCCTGTTGAAACACAAGTCTGAAACTTTTGAGAAATTCAAAGAATATAAGCATGAAGTTGAGAACCAGACGGGTAAAAGTATTAAAATCCTACGATATGATCGGGGAGGAGAATACTTGAGCATGGAATTCCGTGACTATCTAAAAGAGAATGGGATTCTCTCTCAGCTTACTCCTCCGTATACACCACAGCACAACGGAGTATCGGAGCGGAGGAATCGCACCCTATTGGATATGGTGCGCTCTATGATGAGCACCACTGAGTTTCCTATTTCCTTTTAGGGTTTGTTGAGGTCGAAAATTGTACTCCGGTTGACCAAGTCAAAGTCAAGGTCAACCCCAAGCCAGGTGGGCCCGAGCTCAGATAAAGTGGGCTCATGCCCGAGTCGAGCCCGAACAAGAAGTGGCCGGCCTCCCCCATGCTGAAATAAAAAATCATGTAATAAATAATTTTGATGTAATTTTTTGTGCATGAATGTAAGCAAAATGGGCATAAAGCCAAATTTTGTAAAGCCCGTGGCTTATGTGCAAAAGAAATGAGCACATGAGGCATGGGCTGGGGAAAATGCCATTTTATAAAGCCCAAGGGGCTGTGTATAAATTTGTAAGCCTATAAAAAGGCAACATGATGATGAAATGAAGGACAATAATTCATTCTCTCAAACTCTAGCGTTTGTGCCTCCTTCTCCTCTTTGCTCAAGGTTCTAAACCTTCTTCCTCTTTTGGAATTAAATCAAGAATTTTACTTTTACTTTTTTAGAACTAAATAGTTTTTCACCACAAAACCCACAAAGGGGAGCTCAGATCTTCCATTAGATCTCAAAAAAGGGAGATTTTGAATCTCACCCCTCTTTTCCTCCAAGATCCGACCAACAAAGAGGAGGAAGAAGGAGACCCATCTCCGAAAATCCCACTTTGGAGAAGATCTAAGGCTTAAAAGTGAAGAACATCTGAAGATCTTTGGGGAATTCAATTCCAAAACCCAAATCCTCAAAAGAGTTTAACTCCTAATCCAAATACTTTAGGAGTTTAACTCCAAATTTAAATCTTTTGGAGTTTAACTCCTATTTTCGGGGCTAAAAGCCCCTTCTGTTCGCCGGCGCCAAAGCGCCCAGCGCCCACGTGTCGGGCACGTGAGGCGCTCGCACCCAAAGTGCCAGTGCCCGAGCGCCCACGTGCCGGGCACATACGGCGCTCGCGCCCAAAGCGCCAGCACCCGAGCGCCCACGTGCCAGGCACGTGAGGCGCTAGCACCCAAAGCGCCCACTGCACTAGCGCCAACGTTCGAGCGCCTACGTGCCGGGCATGTGAGGCGCTAGCGCCAGCGCTCAAGCGCCCAGCGCCCGCGTGCTAGGCACATGAGGCGTTGGCGCTCATGCGTCCTTTGGACGCCATTTCCTCCCTCATTTTATATATACACCCGACACTAAAAATACCTCCCTCGCTAGAAAAAATTTCTAACAGGGCGCTGCCCCGCAGCCCGCAAGGGGGCTGCTAGCCCCCTTGACCCCCAGCCCGCTATCCGGGTAGCGGGACCCCCGTAAAAACTCTGCGGGGCTCCCGATATATCCAAAACCCCTTCAAAACACAACACTGCACATTGAGTTCGCATGACCTATTTGACCCGTCAATCGGAGATTCTCTCACTACAAAGGCGAGGGGTAATTAACGACAGCTTAGTCCGCGACTGCCGGAGATTCGGATCCCTAAAATCAATAAACCCCAGCCTACCCTAGGCAGAGTGGAATCTGTAATGCGCCTGACAAGCGCGCGCGTATTCCCATCTCAATGGGGTGATGAAAAACACCCTACAGATTCTGGCACGCCCAGTGGGACTTTTCTCTCCTCCTATATTTCGGGTTAAACATTCATGCGAACTCAATCAATATACATATCGATTGCCTGTATTGAAATCATGCTTCTTTGTGCAGGGTTAACAAATTTCAAATTCAACAAAATGTCTAAGGATCAGCTCAGCTCTCGACACAACTCCCATCTCATACACGATGAAGATGGACGCTAGGATGGTCCTCCCGGCCAGTCTCGGGCGATAATGGGAGGAGCCGCCGCTACCATTTGGCTCTATTCTGTTCGTGTCAGCTAACGCCATCCCAGCTCTTCAAGTTCCAGCAACAGACAGACCGGCCTTGAAAGGCAGGAGACCAAATATGGTGATCTCGAGGGCACCACTACCCAAAAGCAAGTCGGTGTTTGAACGACTTTCCTTGGCCCCAGCTGGGGGCAAGGCATCAACACCAACAAAGCAACAAGGCATCTCGGGCAAGCTCCAGCGGCGCCCCTGACAACTGCTCAATTGGGTATCTTCTCTAAGCTCCCCGTTAATCGGCTTACGATGGCTTCCCGGATAATGGATGCCCGTCAAGCCCTCAAGATTGAGAAGCTAAGACAAATAAGGCTCAGATACAGAGCCAGCAAAAGGGCTAGGGCTCATGCTAGGCTGAACTTCATAATGTTCCAAGAACAGGGTAACCTCGTCAAAGATAAAGAGATAGCTGGATATGTGGTCCACACCGTCTACATGGCCGGACATGAAGAAACGAACCCTCATATGCTTCACAGCCATGGTGATGATATGGTTGACGCTACCCATTATCGGCTCGGTCTAAATGTTGAAGAGCTCGCTCAGGCCGATAAGCCAAAGGAGCCCGGAGTTCCTGCGGAATTGAGCTCAGGCAATAAGGATGACCCGGTTGTCATATCCGGAACTACAGAATAAGCATTATTCCAATGGCTTCAGAGACAGCTTCAGGACAGGGATGAGAAGTTAGCCAAGGTACAGTCTAAGGTCGACGAGCTGGAAAACGTCGCGGCAGATCTCGCGACCCAAGTCGTCTGATTGCAATTACAGCAGAATCAAATTTTGGTTCATGAGCCAGGGATTGATACCCGGAGGCAGCCAACTGATACCCCCTTTAGCCTAAGAGCGGAGCGCCTTCGCGAAAAACGGTCACGATCAGCCTCCAGTCCCTCCGATACATACACCGAAGGGGAATTGCCTCTGTAAGAGAAACTGGATAAGGTTTATTCCTTCAAAAGGGACAAAGTCCACATGATATTCAAGGACGCCCTAAGAAACGGTCTACAACTGCCAGAATCAAAGAGACCACAAGAAGCGAATATGACCGACGACCCAAAATATTGCCCCTATCACAGAGTGATAAGTCATGCCATTGAGGACTGCTTCGTCTTTAAAAATTGGGTCGAAAAGAAATACAAGACGGGAGAGATAGAACTGTCTAAAGGTGTGTTAGCAAACAGTCAAGCTACGACCGCCGATTTCATACAAATGGAGACTGAAGCCCTTCGGAAACCTGATTCTCTCAGATATGTGCCATTATCTGAAAAGGGCGAACCAAAGATTGATCGGCCTCAAGGACCAGCATCAGTAAAGGCGACTACTCCAATGGAGAGAAAGAAGAAGGTATACTCCTTCAGGAGGGATGAAGTCCGCAAAATATTCGTGAACGCCTTGAACAACGGTCTGCAACTGCCTGTTCCAAAGAGGCCATATGAAATGAACATGACCGGCAATCCCATATACTGCCCATATCATAGAATGGTAAGTCATACCATTGAAGACTGCTATGTTTTCAAAGATTGGGTGGAGAACCAATACAAACTTGGGAAAGCCTCACAGTCGTCAGATGTATCGAAAAGTCACAGAGCTACGGTCATCAATACAACTCCGCCAAGATCAAAGTTCGAGGAGCTGGGATAAGCAAACTGACCACCACGTCGTTAAACTGGGAACAACTGGACCACCACGTCATTAAACTGGGAACAACTGACCACCATGTCATTAAACTGGGAATAATCGACCTCTAAGTCGTTAAACTAGGATGTAAATAAAAAAAAGTGTAAAAAAAAGCCGAAATGATGGGGCAACCTCGAATAAAAAGCCGAAATGATAGGTCAATCGCGACCTTCGTGATAAGAAAAACTGAAATGATAGAGTAATCGCGGTAAAAAAAAGTGGCGAATGATGAGTCGCTCCTGGTACCATATTCCAGTGCTGCGATGCATACGCCAACCAAATTCCCAACTCAAATCCCCAACGGCGAATGATGAGTCACTCCTGGTACCATATTCCAGTGCAGCGATGCAGACGCCAACCAAATTTTGAATGTCCCAACGGCGAATGATGAGTCGCTCCTAGTACCATATTCCAGTGCAGCGATGCAGACGCCAACCAAAATCCAATTTTCCAAAATTCCCCCAGCTGTACGGTTGGTCCCCAAGTTGACTACCGTATACAATCCACGGGCTCAAATAATTCTCATCATACCCATACCCCACCGCAATCACCAGTTACGCGGTCGGTCTCCGCCCTTGGAATTATGCTCAATTTGGGAAGACCTACTCATGTGTCCTCACGATAAATGAGGAGAACAAACTTACGAGATCCTCTCGACTCGTAAGAAAACACCTTCGTGAGATCCTTACGACTCACAAAGGAAAAACACACTTGGGAGTCCCCACAACTCCTAAGGAGAAAGTATACCTTCGAGATCCTTTCGACTCGTAGGGAGAATACTTTTATGGGACCCTTACGGCTCATAAAATTGAAAAGCTTTAGGTGATAGGGATCTAAACCTGTCTCCTAAGCCATCGCTCCCCAACAGGGAAAGCCAAATGATGAATTGCTCCTGGCACATGTGCTTCAGTGTTAGCAACGCTGATACCTACCCTAACCCCAAAATTCCAAACTCCAATCCAATAGACCCCTAAGTCTTTAAACTGGGAACAGATGACCCCTAAGTCGTTAAACTGGAAATGAGGGAGATCCCCTCACGGCGAATGATGAGTCGCTCCTGGTACCATATTCCAGTGTAGCGATGCAGACGCCAACCAAACTCTGAATGTCCCAACGGCGAATGATGAGTCGCTCCTGGTACCATATTCCAGTGCAGCGATGCAGACGCCAACAAAGTCCCGAATTCTTCCGGCCCTACGGTCTGGATCATGCATCCTGCAAAACCGTATACAATCTACGGGTATAAAACGATCCCAATCTCTCCCAAGTCCTACCGGTGAGACCACATTCAAAGTCCCACCAGCGATGAAAATTCCAAAAAAAGGGTATGTCCACAAGCAAAATAGGCACGGATCCCGAAAGGGCTCCGTGAGTAAAAACAGTAGGACTGTCGGCGAGTTTGTGAAAACCCGAAAAGGCGCAAACTCGTGAAAAAGAGATGAAATGCACTTGCAAAGTCCTCTCGACTTTGTGAGGAGAAAATTCCCACGTGAGATCCTTACGACTCACAAAGCAACAACACACTTAGGAGTCTCCACGACTCCTAAGGAGAAATTACACTTACGAGATCCTTTCGACTCGTAGGGAGAAATTGCTTTTATGGGACCCTTACGACTCATAAAATTGAAAAGTCTTAGGTGATAGGGACCTAAACCCGTCTCCTAAGCCATCGCTCCCCAACGGGCATGGGCAAATGATGATTCGCTCATGGTGCCATATTCCAATATAAGCGGTGCTGATGCCAAACCAAAACCAAAATCCCCAAATCCTCTCATGGCAGATGATGATTCGCTCCTGGTACCATATTCTAGTGTAGCGATGCTGATGTCAACCCAAATCAAATCAAACCAACAACCTCTACGGAGGAATCATGCTTCGTCCTAGAATTTACCCCGTGTTGAAATCATGCTTCACCTAGGGGTATCTACCTTCCGTGCCGGAATTATGCTCCGCCTCGGGATCAAGTTAACCAGCGACACTCCGTGCCGGGGACAAGTCGAACAGCGACACTCCATGCCAGGGACAAGTCGAACAGCCAGCGACACTCCATGCCAGGGACAAGTCGAACAGCGACACTCCATGCCGGGGACAAGTCGAACAGCGACACTCCGTGCCAGGGACAAATCGAACAGCCAGCGACACTCCGTGCCAGGGACAAATCGAACAGCCAGCGACACTCCGTGCCGGGGACAAGTCGACTAGCGACACTTTGTGCTGGGGATAAGTTGAACAGCCAGTGACACTCTGTGCCAGGGACAAGTCGATCAGCGACACTCCGTGCCGGGGACAAGTCGAACAGCGACACTCTGTGCCGGGGACAAGTCGAACAGACAGCGACACTCCGTGCCGGGGACAATTCGATCAACGACACTCCATGCCGGGGACAAGTCGAATAGCCAGCGACACTCCATGCCGGGGACAAGTCGATCAGCGACACTCCGTGCCGGGGACAAGTCGAACAGCCAGCGACACTCCTTGCCGGGGACAAGTCGATTAGTGACACTCCGTGCCGGGGATATATCGACCAGCGACACTCTGTGCCGGGGACAAGTCGACCAGCGACACTCCGTGCCGGGAAAAAGTCGAACAACCAGCGACACTCCATGCTAGGGACAAGTTGAACAACCAGTGACAGTCCGTGCCGGGGACAAGTCGACCAGCGACACTCCGTGCCGGGCACAAGTCGAACAGCCAGCGACACTCCGTAACGGGGAAACGTCAAGCAGACACTCTGTGCCGGGTGCTCGTCGACTACGGACACTCCACCTCGGGGAAACGTCGACCAGCGACACTCCGTACCGGGGGAGAAGTCCAACAGCGACACTCCGTGCAGGGGACAAGTCAACCAGCAGACACTCCGTCTCGGGGACACGTCAAGCAGACACTCCGCCTCGGGGAAACGTCGACCGCCGACACTCCGTAACAAGGTAAAAGTCTACCACGGACACTCCGTCTCGGAGACGCGTAGAGCATCGACCGTCCATGTCATAAAAAGGGCTGTGCAGGCTTCCTACAAAGCGGGAACCAGATCACTCTGGGCCAAGGAAATGTCTACCACGGACACTCCGTCTCGGAGACGCGTTAAGCGTCGACCGTCCATGTCGTAAAAAGGGCAGTGCAGGCTTCCTGCAAAGGGGAATCATATCACTCCGGCCCAGGGAAACGTCTACCACGGACAATCCGTCTTGGAGACGCATCGACCGTCTATGTCGTAAAAAGGGTAGCGCATCCCAAAAAGTGGGAACCAAAGCAAGTCGCCTCCACGCGAAAGAAGATCCATCAATTTCATGCACACGAACCACGTATGTGGTGTGCATTTATTGATGGGGGGCACTTTGTTGAGGTCGAAAATTGTACCCCGGTTGACCAAGTCAAAGTCAAGGTCACCCCCAAGATAGGTGGGCCCAAGCCCAGATCAAGTGGGCTCATGCCCGAGTCGATCCCGAACATGAAGCGGCCGGCCTCCCCCATGCTGAAATAAAAAATCATGTAATAAATAATTTTGATGTAATTTTTTGTGCATGAATGTAAGCAAAATGGGCATAAAGCCAAATTTTTGTAAAGCCCGTGGCTTATGTGTAAAAGAAATGAGCACATGAGGCATGAGATGGGCAAAATACCATTTTGTAAAGACCAAGGGGCTATGTATAAATTTGTAAGCCTATAAAAAGGCAACATGATAATGAAATGAAGGACAATAATTCATTCTCTCAAACTCTAGGGTTTGTGCCTCCTTCTCCTCTTTGCTCCAGGTTCTAAACCTTCTTCCTCTTTTGGAATTAAATCAAGATTTTTACTCTTCTTTTTCCAAAACTAAATAATTTTTCACCACAAAACCCACAAAAGGGAGCTCAGATCTTCCATTAGATCTCAAAAAGGGAAGATTTTGAATCTCACCCCCCTTTTCCTCCAAGATCCGAGCAACAAAGAGGAGGAAGAAGGAGACCCATCTCCGAAAATCCCACTTTGGAGAAAATCCAAGGCTTAAGAGAGAAGAACCTCTGAAGATCTTTGGGGAGTTCAACTCTAAGACCCAAATCTTCAAAGGAGTTTAACTCCTAATCCAGATCCTTTAGGAGTTTAACTCCAAATCTAAATCTTTTGGAGTTTAACTCCTATTTTCGGGGCTAAAAGCCCCTTCTGTTCGCCGGCGCCCAAGCGTCCAGCGCCCACGTGCCGGGCACGTGAGGCGCTAGCATCCAAAGAGCTAGCGCCGGCGCCCGAGCGTCCACGTGCCGGACACGTGAGGTTCCAGCGCCAGCGCCCGAGCGCCTATTGCCGGGCATGTGAGGTGCGAGCGCCCAAAGCGCCAGCGCCCGAGCGCCCACGTGTCGGGCACGTGAGGCGCTAGCGCCCAAAGTGCTCGCGCCAGCGCCCGAGCGCCCACGTGCCAGGCACATGAGGCGCTTGCGCCCAAAGCGCCAGCGCCCCAGCGCCGAGCGCCCGCGTGCTAGGCACGTGAGGCGCTGGCGCTCATGCATCATTTGGACGCCATTTTCCCCTCATTTTATATATACACCCCACACTAAAAATACCTCCCCCGCTAGAAAAAATTTCTAACGGGACGCTGCCCTGCATCTCGAAAGGGGGCTGCTAGCCCCCTTGACCCCTAGCCTGCTATCCTGGTAGCGGGACCCCCGTAAAAACTCTACAGGGCTCCCGATATATCCAAAACCCCTTCAAAACACAACACTGCACATTGAGTTCGCATGACCTGTTTGACCCGTTAATCGGAGGTTCTCTCGCTCCAAAGGCGAGGGGTAATTAACGGCAGCTTAGTCCGAGGCTGTCGGAGATTCGGATCCCCACAATCAATAAACCCCAGCATACCCTAGGCAGGGGGAATCTGTAATGCGCTTGACAAGCGCGCGCGTATTCCCATCTCATTGGGGTGATGAAAAACACCCTACAGGGTTATGCGCTTGAGACAGCAGCATACCTATTGAATCAAGTTCCATCTAAATCTGTATCTACCACACCATATTAGATATGGAGTGGGAAGAGACCATGTCTTAAACAGTTAAGATATGGGGTTGTTCGGACTATGTCAAAAGGCAAAATCCGGACAAACTCGAGGCACGGTCAGTTCTTTGTAAGTTTGTTGGATATCCTAAACATTCAAATGGATATATATTCTACCATAAGGAAGAACAAAATGTGTTTGTTGCTCAACATGCCACCTTTTTAGAAAAGAAATTTCTTGCAAAAGAAATTAGTGGCAAAGAGGTAGAACTGGAAGAAATTCCGGCTACACAAACTGCAACTGAAGATTTAGTGGAACCAGAGAATTCGATAGCTCCCAACGAATCTCAGCCTCTCCGCCGATCTAGTAGGGTTCCTCATCCACCTGAGAGATACTACGGTTTTCTCATTGATGGTGGGAGCGAGGATTGCATCATGGAAGATGATGACCCAACTAGTTTCGAGCAGGCCATCACGAGTGGGGACTCTGTGAAATGGCTGGATGCAATGCGATCTGAGATGGAATCCATGTACACCAACAAAGTATAGACTTTGGAAGATACTTCTGAAGGGGTAAGACCCATCGGGAGCAAGTGGATCTTCAAGAAAAAATTTGGTGTAGAAGGAAAAGTTGAGACTTTCAAAGCTAGACTTGTTACAAAAGGTTTTCGCCAATGACCAGGTGTGGATTATGATGAAACCTTTTCTCCAGTGGCTATGCTTAAGTCCATCCGGATCCTATTTACCATCGCTGTATACCATGACTATGAAATCTGGCAGATGGATGTTAAGTCCACCTTTCTAAATGGTGATTTAGAAGAGAGCGTGTACATGACTCAGCCAGAGTGCTTCGTGGACAATGGGAGCAGCGCAAAGGTGTGCAAACTGCTTAAATCCATCTACGGGTTAAAGCAGGCATCGCGGAGTTAGAACATCTGTTTTGATATGGTAGTCAAAGAGTTTGACTTCATAAAAAATGTAGATAAACCTTGTATATATAAGAAGGTGGAAGAGAGTAAGGCCGTCTTCCTCGTATTGTACGTGGATGACATACTCTTGATAGGAAATGATGTTCCTATGCTGCACTCAGTCAAGCTCTTCTTATCACAATGATTCTCAATGAAAGATCTAGGTGATGCCTCCTATATCTTTGGAATTAAGATCTATAGAGATAGATCTAAACGGATACTGGGATTGTCCCAATCCAGGTACATTGACACCATACTAAAGAGGTTTAGTATGGAATATTCCAAGCGTGGGAATTTACCCACGATTTCAGGACTCACTCTCTCCAAAGAGATGTCTCCCAAGACTGATTTGGAAAGAGCTCGCATGCAAGGGATACTCTATATTTCGGCAGTAGGCTCTATCATATACGCGATGTTATGTACCAGAACCGATGTAGCATACTCACTAACTATAGTGAGTAGGTATCAAGCAAATCTAGGAGAGAATTACCGGATAGCTGTGAAGAACATTCTCAAGTACTTGAGAAGGACTAAAGACATGTTCTTGGTGTATGGTAACGGTGAACTCCAAGTGGAGTCCTTTACCGATTCGAGCTTCCAGAGTGATTAGGACGACTCTAAGTTGGTCTCGGGATTTGTCTTCACCCTCAATGGAGGGGCGGTTTGTTGGAAGAGTTCCAAGCAGGAAACCGTGGCAAACTCGACGATGGAGGCTGAATACATCACTGCCAAAGAGGCTGTTTGGATGAAGAAGTTCATAAACGAACTTGGTGTGGTTCCGTCCATTGAGCATCCAATACCTTTGTATTGTGATAACAATGGAGCTGTGGCTTTGGCCAAGGAACCCGGGTCCCATCAGCGATCCAGGCATATTCTGAGGCGGTATCACCTGATCTGGAAGATAGTTGATCGCCGGGAGATCGAGGTCAGGAGAGTTGACACAAAGAACAACATGGCGGATCCACTCACGAAGGCCATACCCCAGATACAAATTGAGAGACTTTTTGGGATGTTGGGTATGAGATACTACAACAACTGGCCTTAGTGCAAGTGGGAGATTGTTAGTTATATGTATACCCTAGAGGCCATTATTGTACATATGATGTATATTATAGTGGATGCTTGGACATATATAGAGAGGACTTTCTTGCTTGACATGATAGTATGCTATCTAGTTGCTCTTTGTCTTAACATGTAGACTTGTATTGTGATACTGTCTTGCTCTCACATGTTGATAAAGCCCTTAGGATGTGTACTTGACTACCAGGACTATGATGGAGATCATACTAGTGGGGCCAGGGTAGTCCACAAGTACATCCTTTGATTGTTCCTAGTCGAGAGTGTATCGAGACAGGGCATCGATATTCCAGAGTAGACTAGCGTATACGCTTCTTGACCCATATGATGGATGATAGATGATCCCGCATCCATTGGTGTTTGACTTCAAAGATGGTATACGGGTGCTCAGTGGAGACTGGGTACACTGAACGGACCCGCCGAGAACTCCTAGTTGGTATTATACCTATCGTCAGATAACATGTAACAACCCTAATTTTCTTATACACTTTTTCTTATACAAATTTTTAAATTAATTTTTTCAAAAATTCATAAAGGGGTATTTATTGCCTGAGCACAAGACTTAAGTAATTGGTTAGCAATTTAATTACAAGAAGGAGCTTGTAGCTCATTGGTAATACCTTGCATTGCTGAACCAAGCCACCAGAGTTCAAATCCCATGCCCCACATTATTTTTAATATTATTTTGTTTTAAATCCTTTGGAAGCCTAACAGTCCACACAAGATAACTCCATATTTTCCCACTACACTTTAAAAACTAAATATACCAGAGGCTACACTAGACGACCCCCCACCTCCCCATACCCTGACTCGGCCCGACTCGGGCCGGCACCGCCGGCCGGACTCGTCTGGACAGCCGAGTTCCCTTCTTCAATATTGTGTCTCTTCATCTTCTAAACCCCCCTGTACACTTCAAATTCCTAGATCGGTTTCAGAGATCTTTGAAATTCCCATTTACTCCATTTTAATAATTTTTTAATACATTAAAAACCTTTCATGTACCCTATTTACTCCAATTTTTAATGATTTTATACATTTCTACATTTTTTTTATTTAAAAACCCTCACCTATCCTACCCATAGCCTACCCTATAAATACACCCCCTCCCCTCTACCCTCTCATCCCAAAATTCTAAGCTCACTTTCTCAAAATTTTCCAAGAGTTGTGTACTTTGAAAACAAGCTCGCGGCGAAGCTCCGACGAAATTCCGGCGGAAATTCCGGCGACGTTTTAGGAACTACCGGCGACGATGCAACGCATCGGCAATCCCTTTAGTTCCCCCTCACTCTAGTGTAATCGAAAATCCGTAAGTCCCATTCTATCCCCCTTTCTATTTCTCTAAAAATACGAAATTACAAAACCCGACGGAATCGGAACAAATCCTATTTCCGATTCGGTTTTCTATAAAATTTCACTTCTCACCAATACATTCATGCTTAAACATCTTATTGTTGACTATTAAACATTCAACGAACAATTTGAACAAGTTTCATCACATGAAATGATAGCCTTTTCAAATTATCGTATTTTTCACTTAAATACCACAATATTTCGATTTCACATTTAACCCCTTAACTTTGCTATACATTTAAAGTAGAGCACGAGGTACTGACCTACCCCACACACATGCAAATACAACCCTAAACGATATCATCAAAACTTAGAATACGATAAAACAATACTTTCATTTAAATACCATATTCTTAATAAAATCATTTCTAAAAGTCTTAGCTTTGTTACACTTTTAAATAAATACCTTTTAATAGGAAAACACGATAAGTTGTGGACATCGATCGTTTATCTAAACCTGACTTTGTGGTGTCTAGGTTAGGCAAGTGAGAAAAGGTAACTTTAAAAGGCCCGTCTCACGGTGATTCGTGAGCGGATCCCTCCTTTCCTTATTTGTACTTACCTGGCCACAATTGGCGGTGAAGAGGCGATTTGAGGCTTCTAACGACTTGCCGTTTATACCATTTAGAAATAGGCTAGTTGACTTAGGAAACCCTAGAATCTAAAATACGGAAAATTTACACCTTTGCAAATAAATACCTTTTACTTTATAAAACCGTTTTCTAAAGGATTAGTATTTTACAATCTTTGCAAAGCGCCGCTACAACCCATTTTGGGGAACCCGTTCGGGATTGTGCGGTTTATCGTGCACCCTCGGCCTAGTAGTGTGAGATTCAGACCTCCGCAAGTAGCATTCGGTCTCGAAAGGTATAAAATACGACATCTTAAGAAAATGAAATTTTTGGAATATAAAATATTTATTAAAATTATTTTTGTATAAACATATGTATATTTATCATTTAAATATCTATTTTATTATAATATAAATTTTCCACCCTTTTCTAAAAATCACAAGAATAAATTTTACACTAAAATACCATGAACTTCAAATAATCAATATTACAGATAAATACCCTTATTTATAAAACTAGGATATTTTCATTAGAAATGTCACAATATAAAATCCACCCTCATTACAACTCTAAAGACGAACAATAAATACTTGAGGTGTATTTTGAAAAGTATATAAAAGTATTTTTACATAAAACCCCTCAAGTTTTATAAATTACCCTAAGGACCCTAGCAATTATAAGACCTCGATTCACATTTCTGATTGTCTGACTCGGGTTTGAGTTTGATTAATCTGAATCGAATATGATTCAAGTCAATCAATCTGAATCGAATATGATTCAAGTCAATCTATAATCTACAATATTCCAATTCAAAATGAACACATGAATTCATGAATACAATTATCAATTTATACAATTTGACTGAACCGAACCATGGATATATATTTATTTTACATGATTCTCAGTATTCCATTTACATGACTTTACGGTTACAACCGTTTCCTGATATCATGGTTTCGGTCAGTCAGTCAATTAATCATACAATCAATACAATCTTACAAGATAACAATACAAACTAGACATCGCGGGGTTTAAGGGGTAGATTGGTACGGAAGGTGTTAAAAGTGGCACGAGACTGTAAGACTTAATACACCTAACATGAATCCAGTTGCTTTTGTACCGTAGCATAAACGGTTCCTTATACTAAACGTGCATCTAGTCTCTGGCATATAGAGACTCCTCTCGTATACACTGGCATTCTTCTGTACCAAGCTACAAACAACAGTGTTAACACAATACTACAACAATATAACAATATAATACAAATGTAAAAGCAACTCTCTCTCTCTCTCTCTTACTCTCTATCTATTCTATTCCTCCCTTATCTTTGGGACTTACCGAGCGACCTGTTCGCTGGCGACATTCTGTTCTTCTTTGAATGCCGTCAGGTGATTCGGACCCGGCAGAGATCGAGCCATCTCAAGAAGAATTGGAGCAGTTTGCCGAAGACCCTGCACTTTAGTTTCATTGTACACTTTCCTTTCTATACTTTTCATTTCCTGTTATGCCACTGTTTAGGCATCTTTTTATTTCAGTTGTATTTCCTTTCATGCATTGTACAAAGAATGTTAATAAATAAAAGTTGCTGTTCTTATTATTTCTTGTCTCTTGTGTATTTATTTTATATTGTTTAGATACGCTTAGCGTATGTACTTCTGAGTATATACGTAGCGGAGCTCGTCGCGTCCCCTTCGCCGTACACTGGGAAGCGGGGCGTGACATAACAGTTCTCTGGTGACACTGGTACAGGTTGGTCTGTAGACCCGAGATCGCCATAGAGTCTTGTATGATTCCCACTGTGCTTTGATTTCCACCTTACCACGTTCAAGAGAATGTGCAAAACGGTGGTTTTTGGGTACAGCCCCGAGTCATATGGAGGCAATGAGCGATAGGAGGGGATTCATCTCTCCCCGTATTGGGGGTTGATGTTGCGCTGTGCTCGATTGGCCATAACAGGAAGTCCCTGGCCAGGGCTGATACGGAGATTTACCGGTAAGTGTTATCAGTAGTTTCTCGACCCATTATGAGCCTCACATCGGCATGACTTATCGGTTACTGGGATCTGACGTTTACCACCCCTAGACTAGATATGCGACATATCAGACGAAGAGACCGGACTGTACGGTAGTGTTACTGACAGGATTTGCAGGAGTTTAGACAAGCTTGCTTGTTGATCTTCTGATCGCTCAATACTCGGGTAGCCGTTATGTACAACTAGTACCACTGACGGCTTGTGGGTGACTGATATGATCATCACCTACTGCCGGCGTATTGACGAGTCTTTAGAGTCCTACACAGAGGTTTTCTAGCTCATGCGAAAAGAAGTAGGAGCACATATGTGATATGTGCGGGACCGAGATTAATACTTGTATGTGATACCATATTCTATTCTCGCGATATGTGATATCGGTCGATTATATATGTTATAGCTGGGTTATCGAATCAAGTGTTGATTCGATAAGTTGATACAAATAATATTAGTCGGTTGTATGTGATATAGCCGGATTATTAAATCAAGTGTTGATTTAATAATTTAATGTATAATTGTATATTTGATATACTAATTTACATTAACTAATATTAGCTCACTTGTGTATTTCTTTTTCTCACTTATGCATTTAATATATATGTGATATATATTAATTGTATTTCTTTTTGTGTCATGCTTGATGCTACATGATACATGGGTGTATGAGACTCACACCATGCTCATGATAATGTGGGGTTTATTTATTTAAAGTAAATCAAAAATTAGTTGGAAATTAGTCACATGATTTAAGTTTAGTGGAAGCTTGTAAAACCATTGACTTAGTCCACTAGTTTTGTTTTACATTAGATATTTATTAACCCAACCATTAACTTAAACCATGGTTAAGTCTCTACATGAGTTATATGAGATATTTCTCATCCATGGTTTCCACAACATTATTGGCTTCATCTTCTTCATCAACAAGAGAGAGTTTTCTAGCTTTTGAGGAGGTGAAGAAAATTAGTGAGAAAATTAATTCTAAAGTGAGCAAAAATCCTACTTCATCATTCTCTACTAGATTAGCCATTTAGTTTAGGGTGTTGGCTTCACTAATCCGTAATTAGTGAAGATGTAGCTTGGGTTGGTGTTTCCTCGACGTAGATCATTTTCGGCCTCGAAAACTTCGTGCAAGCTTGTTCCTTTCATCTTGTGAAGCCATTCTAGAGTCCGAAAGATCTACTTGGAGCGAAGGGACTACTACACGGAGCTATTGAAGTGAAGGACCGGTCAACAAAGGTTGTATTCCATGTTCACTTAGATGTAAAGTTGTTTACATGCATATATTATCTAATTCTCTAGTTAAGATTCTAGGGTTAGGGTTGTTTAGCGCGGCAAATTTTTGAAAACGGCATGGACGATGCCTCCCAAAACCTTGCTGTCGTGCTAGGTAACCCTACATTTTTTACCTAGAGTGTTATGACGAAACAAGTCTTTTCTGAGAATTAAATTCTCTTCTTTTTCTGTCTTATATCTTTTTGGGTGTCCTCTCCCTCCCTGCTCCTATTTATACGAGAAGAAAAATAATCCATTTGTTAAGAAATCCCTCCTTGAGAGATCATGATTGATTTCATTATCAATCCAATTGATCCGGTGAATTTTATTCACTGTTGGATTTTTAATCCAAAGGCTCTCTGTTTAACAGAGAGGATTTTTTATTTGTTTTTTAACCAGATTAAGAAATATTTTTCTAAGATGGAATTTAATTCTATCACATGAATATCTCGTTAGTTTAACAGGATTAGGAAAATATTTTCCTACGATAGAATTTTTCAGATGATCACCGTTGGATCTTTGATCTAAGGGTCTTCTGTTTAACAGAGAAGGTTTTTCTAGTTTAAGAAAGATTAGGGAAATATTTTTCACATAGAATTTAATTCTATCAGATAGTTCATCCAAGATTCTCTGTTAGAGAAGGATCTTTCCATATTAGAAAGATCAGGTAAAATATTTCACAAATAGAAATTAATTTTAATTGGAGCATTTTAAATTGGGGCGCTCACATGCTTTGCATGTGAGCAGCAAAAGAACTCACGTGTTTAACACGTGACCCCTAGTGTGGGTTTTAGTCTGTTTATTTTCAGCGCTCATATGCTTTTACATATGAGCGCTCACGTGTTTAACACGTGAGGCCTGTTTGTCCATAAGTTATTTGTTTTCAGCGCTCATATGCTTTGCATATGAGCGTCCACGTGTTTAACACGTGAGGCCAAATTTTGAGGACTCTCCCCCTTTTTTTATAAGAGAACAAGTAGCTTTTGGCCAAAATATTTGGTGGGAACAAATGCCCCCACTACTTTGCCCACGTAAGTATGTACGTGGGTGAAGTAGTGCAGAGTTATGCATGGCCATAAAATTAATGGCTTAGGAGACAAGTTTAGGATCCTTGTAGCCTAAGGCTTTTCATCTTCATGAGCCGTAAGAGTCTCAAGAAGGTTTTTCTTATCTCCCTATGAGTCGAGAGGATCTCATAGGTGTATATTCTTCCTAGAAATCATGAGGATTTCTAAGTGTTCATCACCTCCGTGAGTCGTAAGGATCTCACTCGGGTATTTTTTCCTTACGAATCGTGAGCACCCGTAAGTAGCTTCTTCATTTCAGTGGCATGTAACTTTGGCGAATATGGCCCATAGATGGTATACAATAGTCCATTTTGACCTCCTTGTAGGGCAGCGATGGCTTAGGAAACAGGTTTGGATCTGCCGCCTAAGACTTTTCAACTTTATGAGCCGTAAGGGTCTCATAAAGACTTTTATCCCTACGAGTCGAGAGGATCCCGTAGGTGTATTTTCTTCTTAGAAGTCGCGAGGACTCCTAAGTGCGTTTTCTATTGAGAGTCGTAAGGATCTTACAAGAGAATTTTCCCCCCTTACGAGCCAAGAGGACTCGTAAGCGGTTTTTCCTCCTTGTCGGTATTTGACTTTGGAGAATATGACCCGTGGATAGTATACAAGAGCCAGTTTAGACCTACTTGTAAGGCCACAATGCTTAGAAAACAGGTTGATATCCCCTTCGCCTAAGGCTTTTCACCTTCATGAGCCGTGAGGGTTTCATGAAGATATTTTTCCCTACGAGTCGAGAAGTTCTCACAGGAATATTGATTTTCCCTACGAGTCGAGATGAGTCGAGAAGTTCTCGTAGGAATATCCTAACATTAGATAACCCTTGCTCTTTACGATAGAGGTCTGTTAGGTTTTGTGGTAGTAGGGTTTTAGTCCGTGGTACCGTCGCGTTGGCTGATACATTCCCCGATATGCAGACTTTACGCTGTTGTTCGAGTAGTCCCGCGACTGTCATGTCTCTGATCCCTTCGGGGGCTGGACAAGACGTCTTCAAGTAATCTTCTTAGGCAGTTTGACAGTCGGAAGAGCAAGCGTTAGGAATTTTGCCATGTCGCTTTTTACCTGAGATTAGGCTCAGTTTGGAAGCCCCGATGAGTCATAACCACTCCACGCTAGTGTAGGATGATCTTCGATAGTCTTTCGGGTTTTATTTGAATTGCCGTCAAGACCCCGAAGCTAGAAGTTTTGCCTTTGCTTCTTTTGTCGACATTGCTTCTGCTGTAACGAGACGAATGTCGAGGTGATCTCTAGGTTGTTTTGTGAACCGTCGAGACTTGAAACTAGGGACTTAGCCATGGCTCCGTTCTGTTTTGACCATGGGGTCGTTTGTTGATGTTGCGTTTGCATCTTGCTAGATTGAGAAGAAATGCCGTTGTTGACACTGTGTTTGTTGTAACGAGACGAGTGTTGAGGTGGTCTCTAGGTTGTTTGTGAATCGTCAAGACTTGGAACTAGGGACTTAGCCATGGCTCCGTTTTGTTTTGACCCTGGGGTCGTTTGTTGACGTCGCATCTGCATCCTGCTGGAGTGAGAAGAAACGCCGTTGTTGACACTATGTCTGCTGTAACGAGACGAGTGTCGAGATGGTCTCTAGGTTGTTTGTGAACCGTCAAGACTTGGAACTAGGGACTTAGCCATGGCTCCGTTTTGTTTTGACCCTGGGGTCGTTTGTTGACGTCGCGTCTGCATCTTGCTGGAGTTAAAAGAAACGCCGTTATTGACACTATGTCTGCTATAATGAGACGAGTGTCGAGGTGGTCTCTAGGTTGTTTGTGAACCGTCGAGACCTAGAGCTAGGGACTTAGCCATGGCTCCGTTTTGTTTTGACCCTGGGGTCGTTTGTTGACGTCGCGTCTGCATCTTGCTGGAGTTAGAAGAAACGCCGTTATTGACACTATGTCTGCTGTAATGAGACGAGTGTCGAGGTGGTCTCTAGGTTGTTTGTGAACCGTCGAGACCTAGAGCTAGGGACTTAGCCATGGCTCCGTTTTGTTTTGACCCTGGGGTCGTTTGTTGACGTTGCGTCTGCATCCTGCTGGAGTGAGAAGAAACGCCGTTACTGACACTGCATCTGCTGTAACGAGATGAATGTCGAGGTGGTCTCTAGGTTGTTTGTAAACCGTCAAGACTTGGAGCCAGGGACTTAGCCATGGCTCCGTTTTGTTTTGACCCTGGGGCCGTTTGTTGACGTTGCGTCTGCATCCTGCTAGAGTGAGAAGGAACGCCGTTGTTGATCTTCGGACTATAGATGTCGCCGTCGGGATCTGGCTCTCCCTTTAACGGAGCCTGGTGGGAAAACATGGTTTTCCTTTTCATTTGTGTCTATGGATTGTATACAGGGGTCAGTATGGACTCACCTGCTGAGCAGAAGTTTCATCATTTTTTTTAATTTCTTTCCGCGATGCTCTATCATTTCAGCTTTTTATATCGCGAAAGTTGCGATTGCCCAATCATTTCGGCTATCTTTCGCGGTGCCCAATCATTTCGGCTATTTTTCTTTTTACTCGCTACTTTTTATTGCGAGTTGCCCAAACATTTCGGCTGTTTTTATATGCATATATTTTACTTGCTGATTTTTTATTGCGAGTTGCCCCATCATTTCGGCTATTTCATATGCATTTTTTGCTCGCTGATTTTTGTTGTGAGTATGGAACTTGAGATCTGATACCAATCTTAGCATCAATATCATTGCGACTGGAATATGGCCAGAAGCGAATCATTATTTGCCTTGAGAGGGCTTGGAATTTGATATCGATTAGGCATTAATATCGATACAACTAGGATGTTGCCAGGAGCGAATCATTATTTGCCTTCGCTGGTTTGAACAAAGGTGGCTTAGTAGGCAGGGTTAGGATCCTGTCGACCAAGGCTTTTGACTTTATGAGCCATAGGGGTCTTATAAAGGGTTTTCTCCCTACGATTCATGAGGATCTCGTAAGTATGTTTTCTCCCTAGGAACTGTGGGGATTCCTGAGTGATATTTCCTCTCGTAAGTCGTAAGGATCTTACAAGAGTGTTTTCTCCTTGCAAGTCGAGAGGACCTACAAGTGTTGTCCATCCTATAGGGAAATTTCTCTCCATTGGTGGAACTAGGTGAGGGAACGTCTATTTGTGCCCGTGGATTGTATACAAGGATTAATATGAACCGCCTGTAGAGCAATTTAGGGAATGTGGTGGCTTAAGAACAAGTTCAGGTCCTTGTATCTTAAGGCTTTTGAATCCTATGAGCCATGAGGGTCTCATAGGGGGGAAATTCTCCTTACGAGCCATGAGGATCTTGCAAGTGTAATTTCTCATTAGGAATCGTGGGGATTCCTAAGTGTGTTGCTCCCTTATGAGTCGTAAGTGTTAGTGTATATGTCCTAGGAGCCATTATTGTATCATACTGGCTTGTATATTACTTAATGGAAGCTTGGGATATTTACAGTTATATTAACAGTCTTGCTAAACATGGTAATATGCTACTTGGTTATATCTATCTTAATATGTGTGTACGTATTGATAGAGCCCTTAGGATCTTGCTTGACTACCAGCGTTGTGATGGCAGTCACACTAGTGGGGGCTGGGTAGTCTACAATCATATCCTTTTTCAGGTCCCTAGTCGTAGGATTATCGAGACAGGGCATCGATACTCCGGAGTAGACTAGTGTGTACGCTTCTCATCCCAGTTGGGGAGATGGTCTGTCCCACAGCCATCAGTACGTCGTACTGGATATAGTATACAGGTGCTCGTTGGGTTACGGATACACCGGACAGGACTCGCGGGGAACTGTTGGTACCCGTCGTCAGTTAACAGTTCCCAGGTGATATGAGTACAGCATAGTCCGCAGAATTGACACTGGTATTTCGCCTCGAGTGTGTCCCACTGTTCTTAGATTGCTACCCTACCACGGCTCAAAGGAGTCGTGCAAACAGGTATCAATTGGGTGCAGTCCCGAGCACTTGGAGGCAGTGGTGGTTAGACAGGATTCGTCTCTCCTGGTATTGGGAGTTGATATCACGCTGTGTCTGGAGAGCCATTACGCAAAGTCCCTGGCCAGGGCAAGCGAGATTTACTGGTAGGTTTTCCAGTAGTTTCTCAAGGTGTAATGGGCTTCGCTCTGACATGACTTATACCGCTTTTAGGGGACTGACGCTTGCCGCCCCCTAGGCCCGATATGCGATAGTCCTAGACGAACAGACCGGACTGTACGGAGATTGTCACATCAGGCTCAGTAGGAGTTCGGATGGGTTTCCTCATCGGCCTTCTTATCGACATCTACCTGGGGACCGTTACGTACAGCTAGTGCCGCTTGCGGTCTGTGGTTAAACCCACTGCCAGCGTAGTAGTCAAGTCTTTAGAATCCCATACAGAGAGTTTCCCTGCTTCGGGCGAAACGATATAGAGGTCGTATGGTTTTACGACAAGGGTTCGGACGCATACGTATTTTTACGCACGTACGATGTTCGGACAGTTTTTACTAGCTGGCTTTGGTTTAAGCCAGATTCTAGTATCGGATTATTGGATTTATACAGTCTAAAGTTTTTCCGTGTTTTCATGGATAGGAGGGGCGTTCTCATAATTTGGCGAGAAGCTTCTAGAAGGATGATGACTTGGGGGCTAAGGTGGCATTTGCATTTATTGATTTAGTGACTCATTTGTGTGATTCATTCATGTAGTTAATGGTGCATTTAATGACTAATGACTCATGAGATGAATCACTCATAATGAATAAATGAAGCATGGTTGATAAATCATTTGATTTATTCATTTGATAAATCATTATGCTTCATATATTCAAATGAGATATTATTTCATTTCATTCTCACTCTCACCTTCTCTCTCCTCAAGCTCTCTCTCTTCAAACCCTAACCCTAACCTCTCATGTGTTGAGATCAAGGGTTAGTAAGACTTGTTAATCCCTAATCACACTCTATATTTCCTAGGTTGCTTTGATTAGCACTTTGAGTAACCTAGTTTCCTCAAGTTAGAAGCAAAGCTTGGAGTAGTAGCTTTCGGGTGGATCGTCTATTACAAAGAGGAGGCCGACGATGAGGTGGTTAATAAGAAGAAGAAGGACTCGGTTCATTAGGTATAATCTTCTTTCATAGTAGCTAATTACTCCTATGATAGTGTTAGTTATAGTTTAGCAAAGATCCTTTCGGTTAGTCGATGTTAGTTTAAAGAAAAAGATTGTTTTTCATATTTCCGCCTCCCCGCAACTCGTGGGGTGTACAATGTCGACTTACAGTGGTATCAAAGCCTCGCTAAACCATAACTAACTTGTTAGCAAAGTCGTTAGAAATTCGATCGCAAAACGAACCGGAAAAGACATCAAATTCACCAAGTTTCTGTCGATTTTCAAACGGGGTCTAAAAATTTTTCAGGGACCTCTAAAATTACATGCAGGAAAATATAAGAATACTGGAGAAATTTGGGTTCCTGAATCGACCAAAACGCCGCGGAACTGTGGCCGATCCAAGCGATCGGCCGCGGATCCGCTGCCGAGTTGGGGCCGAGTCAGCCCAAAATTCCCCAGAACTCTTTTGTGATTATTTTGTTCATTCTGGAATGTTTATTTTCTGCTCAAATCTTAGGTGCACATAGAAGTTTTTGGAGTAGAATCTATTGTGTTTGCTCGATCGAAATTCTATGATGTTTGGCTAATTAGATTATATCTGTGATTTGTATAATGTGTTCGTAAACCTCCCCTAACTGCTAGTATGTCGGTTGGCAGGGGGTTGCACATTTCTGTAATGATTTTACTGTTTGTGCTTATGAACTTGATTAGATCGTTGTGATGATTAGCCGGGGTTTGAGATGGGTTTCTATATTCATTCATTCGATGTAAATTGTAATATGTTGTAATATTCTTTTACGGGGCACATCCAGGTTGCGGTTGTAGCCACCGTTGTATTATTATATTTTACTGATTTTTGCTCCTAGGATAGACCCAAGGTGGGGTGCACAAACTACCGGGTTCTTTGAAGTGTTTAGTGGCCTACTCACGTTTTTGAGGGAGACTGCTTCACTTCGGGTACTTGGCGGGTAGTTTGCCGTACCCGTAGGGGTCCAGGATGGGGTAATGGCTATTCATCACAACTGTGTAATCCGTCTTTCGTTGCAGTCTCAAAAGAAACGCGGATTGCTTGTATATCCAATAATGTTCATCTGTGATCTTGAATGCCTATTATTGCGTCTGACGAATATACAATATCTATATATGATAGCTATTTAGACGTCACTTATGTTTTACACCCGCGCTAGCCCAGCCCCCGCTCTGTCGTTAGTTAAGTAACCTAACGGGTGATGACGGGACCCCGTGGCGAATGCGGATGGCATAAGAGGACGTTGTATTTTCGTTGTTTTCTGCAATGATAGGTTAATGATGGGACGCATTATTATTAATGCAAAGAAAATAAACCAAAGTTGAATCGTTGGAACAGTTTAAAAGAAACCACTCGGTTATTTTTTAAACAGAAGATATTTTTAAATTGCAGAGCTTTAACCACTCCTTTTAAAAGCTATCAGGTTCCTTCGGTCATATCAAGTTCACTACGTTCACGATTTCGCCAAAACCATTCGTAGCCCTCCGTCATTTCATTTGGGTATTCAGTAGTATTCAAGCTATATATTTTGACCAACGCCAAGGCATAGTATTTGGTAGCTGCTGGGTATTCATTTGTTGCATAGATAGATGAGTTAGTTTGGGACAGTCGTATTATCATTTGACCAACGTCAGGGGTATGTACGGATGTGTTCAAATTAACAAGATAATGATGGGTAGAACTTGACATGTGACTTATGACATTTTGACCAACGCCAAAGTCATAAGAGCATGGGGCATAAATTTATATCGGGAATTTCTAAAGAAACTGAAATTTGCAAAGAGATGCATACCATTTGGAGTGTGATGAATGTTGGTAGGATTTCTTCAGCATTATCACACGATGATATTTGGATCCCGAACCTACTGTGAGTATATGCTACTCATCAGGAGATTCGTCACTTAACGATCAATGCTATAAACCAAGTAGGTGCCGAGAAAGGTGTCTGCGGGGCTACGCCCCCAGAGAAAAGTGGTTATTTAATTAAGGAACTTCGCGAAAGCGTTGGAAAACCTCCCTCGAAGTACCAACACTGGCCTGGCTGAACGGTTAAGCAAGTATTGTACGGTGAGAATAGTCCTGGCTAGTTCTTCCTTTTTGGTTTGAGGAGGGATTCGAGAAACAGTGGGAGCCATCCAGTTTAGATAAACTAAAAACCACTCTAAACTTGCAAGAGTATCATGCTAAAGTATTCTCTCTCTCTCCTAATTGCAGCGACCCAGAACATGACAGGACTTAAGTTACTACTAGAAAAGAATATATTGACAGGGCCAAACTATAAAGATTGGCTGCTGTCACGCCCCGCTTCCCAGTGTACGACGAAGGAGACGCGACGAGGTCCGCTACGTATATACTCAAAAGTACATACGCTAAGCGTATCTAAGCAATATAGAAATAAATACACAAGTGACAAGAGTATAAAAAGAACAGCAACTTTTATTTATTAACATTCTTTGTACAATACATGGAAAGGAAATACAACTGAAATAAAGATGCCTAAACAGTAGCATAACGGGAAATGAAAAGTACTGGAAAGAAAAGTGTACAATGAAATTATACTGCAGGGTCTTGAGTAAACTGCTCTAAGTCTTCTTGTGATGGCTCAACTTCTGTCGGGTCCAAGTCACCTGACGACATTCAAAGAAGAGAGAAACGGAATGTCGTCAGCGAACAGATCACTCGGTAAGTCCCAAAGGTAAGAGGGAAGTAGAGAAGATAGAATAAGAAGATACATTTTTTAAGTGTAAACTATTGTTGTAATGTTATGTTAACGCTGTTGTTTGTAGCTTGGTACAGAAGGATGCCAGTGTATACGAGGGGGGTCTCTATATGCTAGAGACCAGGGCAAACGGAAAGTACAAGGAACCGTTAAGCCACGGTACAACAGCAACGGAATATAGGTTAGGTGTCTTAATCTGACCACCTCGTGCCACCTTTAACACCTTCCGTACCAATCTACCCCTTAAACCCCGTAATGTTTTAACAGTATTGTTGTATTATTTTATGTAAGTTGGATGACTGACCAAAACCATGATATCAGTAAATGGATTATATCAGGTAATTGGAATAACGGAATAATGGATGTATATCCATGGTTTGATTCAGTCAAGTTGAATAGATTGTTAACTGGATTCAGGGATTCATGTGTTCATATTGAGTTGGAATATTAAAGAATATAGATTGACTTGAATCATATTCAAGTCAGAAATAGTCAGACTCTAACCCGAGTCAGACTAAAAGAAAGCTAATTTGAAGTTCTATAATTGTTAGGGTCCTTATTGTAATTTATAAAACTTGAGGGGTTTTTATGTAAAAAGTACTATTGTATAGTTTTCAAGATACACCTCAAGTATTTATTATTCGTCTTTATAGTTATAATGAGTGTAAATTTTATTTGTGTTATTCTAGTGAATATATCCTAATAAAAGTATTAATTGATTTATTTGAAATTCATGGTATTTTAACGTAACTTTTAATCTTGTAATTTTTAGAAAAAGGTGGAAACTTATCTTATAATAAAATAGGTGTTTAAATGATAAATATACATATGTTAATACAGAATAATTTTATATAAATATTTTATTTTCCAAAAATCTCATTTTTCTTAAATGTCGTATTTTAAACCTTTCGAGACCAAATGCTCCTTGCGGAGGTCTGAATCTCGCACTACTAAGCTTGAGGGTGCACGTTAAACCGTACAATCCCTAACAAGTTCCCCAAAGGTGGGTTGTAGTGGCGCTTTGCAAAGATTTAATAAATACTATTCATTTAGAAAACGGTTTTATAAAGATAAGGTATTTATTTGTAAAAGGATGTAAATTTCCGTATTTTAGTTTCTAGGGTTTCCTAAGCCAACTAGCCTATTTCTAAGGGTCTAAACGACAAGTCATTAGAAGCCTCAAATCGCCTCTTCACCGCCAATTGCGGCCAGGTAAGTACAAGTGAGGAGGGAGGGATCCGCTCACGAATCGTGAGGCGGGCCTTTTAAAGTTACCCAAGCTCACTTGCTTAGCCTAGACACCACAAAGTCAGTTTAGATAAACGATCGATGTCCACAACTTATCGTATTTTCCTAGTAAGAAGTATTTACTAAAAAGTGTAACAAATCTAAAATCTTTAAGAATGGTTTTATGAAGATTATGGTATTTTAATGAAAATTTCGTTTTAACGTATTCTAAATTTTTATGAAATCATTTTAGGGTTTGTATTTACGTGTGGGTGGAGGTAGGTCGTTATCTTGTGCTCTACTTTAATTGTATAGTAAGGTTAAGGGGTTAAATGTGAAATTGAAACTTCATGGTATTAAAGTGAAAATACGGTAAATTGAAAAGGTTATCATTTCATGTGTGAAAACTTATTCAAATTGATTTTTACAAGTTTAGCGGTCAAGATGAAGGTGTTTAGGAATGATTGAATTGATTAGAAGAAGAAAAATAAACATTATGGTATTATTGTGAAAAAGAATACGATATTGCAAAAGTTATCATTTCATGTGCGAAACTTTATCCAAATTAGTTGTTATGTGATTAATAGTAAACATGGATAAGTTTAGGTATTATGCAATTAGTGACAAGTGAGATTTTATAGAAAAACCGAATCAGAAATCGGTTTGTTCCGATTTTCGTCGGGTTTCATAATTCCGTATTTTTGAGAAGTAGAAAGGAGAAAAGAACGGGACTTACGGGTTTCGATCTATACTAAAGAGTATAGAGGAACTAGGTGAGTGGTCGAGGCTTTGTTTCGTCGCCGGTTGTTTCAGAAAAATGTCGCCGGAATTCCGTCAGAGCTTCGCCGTGAATTCGATTTCAAGATACACCCTTCTTGTAGAAATTTCAAGAGAGTAAACCTAGTGTTTTGGGATGAGAGGTTAGAGGGTAGGGGGTCTATTTATAGGGTAGCTAGGGTAGGGTAGGTGAAAGGTTTTCTTTATTAAAAAAAATTGTAAAAATTTAAAGAAAAACATTAAAATTTGTAGTAATTAGGGTGTATTTAAAATTCTGGAACTGATCTATTAAAATGGAGCGAATAGGGGGTTATGGAATGTAAAAAGCCACATTTTTGGTTTTGGGAGCTCGGCCGTCCGACCGAGTCCGGCCGGCGGCGCCGGCCGGCCGACTCGGCCGATCCCGGCCGAGTCCGGCGACCGTCGGGTGCGGGGTTCTCTGATGTAGAGTTTGGTATACTCCGTTTTTAGGGTTCAGTTCATCATTTGGGAGTTATGGCCTGTGGACTGTTGGGCTTCCAAGAATTTTAAAAGAAAAATAATCTAAAAATAATGTGGGACATGGGATTCGAACTCTGGTGGCTTGGTTCAGCAGTGCAAGGTATTACCAATGAGCTACAAGCTCCTTCTTGTAATTATTGTGGGAAAATAACTACTTAAAGTGGTAACAGCAACATTAAATACCCCAAGTACACTTTAATTTTAAAACAATTTTATGTACACTAAAAATGAAATTATTTAAAAACAAAATAATTAATTATATATATCTTGTGCTCAGATTAAAATACTCCTTTATGGATTTTTAAAAAAATTTAAAAAAATTTGTACAGAAAAGTGTATATGAAAATTAGGGTTGTTACAGCTGCGGAATGTCAAAATGGCTTTGACCTATGACAAATTGGGGTATGTCCTTACCACTAAGGCACCTGCAGTCCCTGGTCCTAAATCCAGTAATGCAGATAAGGAAATCCACAAAATCTGGGAGTTAGATTGTGCGAAGGCCAAGTGCATCGTGCTTGCCTCGATGAATAATGAACATCAGAGGAGGCATGAGGATATGGATCTTGAATCCATATTTCTCCATACAAAGGATCTGTATGGGGAGCAATCTCGTATAGCAAGATACGAGACCTCAAAGAACTTGTTTCAGGCAAGGTTGGCCATCGGATCATCTGTAGGAGAACATGTCCTAAAGATGATTGGCTATATAGAAGAGCTCGCATACCTCGGGACGACTTTGGAGAACGAGCTCTATACAGACTTGATTCTCCAGTCCCATCCTTCCACCTACGCCCAGTTTATTCTGAATTTCAACATTCAAAGAAAAGAAGTTGAACTTCCAGAACTCCTTATCATGTTGAGGAGTGCAGAGGGCACCTTGCAGAAGGCAAGGGATACACCCGCTATATTTGTTCGTGGTGCTTCTTCTTCCGGGTCCAAGGCTAGGGCCAAAGGAAGGAAGAATAAGGCCGCCACCAAACCTAGAGGAGGTGTTAGTAAGGTGGGAGTGAAGGGAAAGAAAAAGATTGCAGTGCCAGTAGTGGCAAAGGATGAGTGCTTCCACTGTCATAGGAAAGGACACTGGAAGAAAGATTGCAAGGCTTGGAATACCAAGAACCAGGAACCGAAGCAAGCCGTGGCTTCGACTTCAGGTGTGTTTGTAATTAAGAATTGTCTGTCAATCAACTCTACTTCCTGGGTATTGGATACCGGATCAGGATCTCATATATGCAATTCATTTCCGGCACTGAGAAACCGTAGAGTGCTGAAGGTTGGTGATATGACCCTGAAGGTTGCTAACGGAGCTAGCGTGGAAGCTGTGTCTGTAGGGGATTATCACCTTGGATTGACGAGTAGACATATTTTGGTTTTGCATAACTGTTTTTGTGTACCTAGTTTAACGTGTAATATCATATCAGTTTCCTTGTTATCAAAAGAAGGTTATGATTTCACGTTTGTAAGCGATGTTGTTAACATCCACCTAAATCATGGTTTGATTGGGTCCGGTACGCTGGATAACGGTATATATGTCTTAAACCAATTACAGATTTTCAATGTCCAGAACACACTAAAAAGAAAGTCTTCAGAAATAAATGAGGCTTTCTTATGGCATTGTAGACTGGGTCACATCAATGAGACAAGGTTAACTAAGTTACATAGAGAAGGATATTTGGACCCGTTCAAATATCAATCTTATGCCACTTGTCAATCATGTCTCAAAGGAAAGATGACAAAGACTCCATTCACTGGACATAGAGTAAGAGCGAGCGAGCTCTTAGGACTCATACACAACGATGTATGTGGTCCAATGTCTATACATGAAAGAGATGGTTTTTCCTATTTCATTACTTTTACGGATGATTACTCTAGGTACGGATTCATTTTCTTGATGAAACATAAATCCGAGCCTTTTGAGAAATTCCAAGAGTATAAGAATGAAGTAGAAAACCAAACCGGCAAAAGTATCAAGACACTGAGATCTGATCGAGGTGGTGAATACTTAAGTGCCGAGTTCTTAGGTTATCTAAAAGAGAAAGGAATTCTCTCTCAGCTTACTCCTCCATATACTCCACAGCATAACGGTGTATCGGAGAGACGGAATCGAACCCTATTGGATATGGTACGTTCCATGATGAGTAATGCTGAGTTACCGCGATCTTTCTGGGGTTATGCGCTAGAATCAGCGGCATATCTTCTGAACAGGGCTCCTACCAAGACTGTGCCTACCACGCCATATCAGATGTGGAGTGGGAAGAAACCCTATTTTCAGTATCTGAAGATATGGGGATGTCCAGCTTTTGTTAAAAAGCAGCATGCGGATAAACTCGAGACACGATCAGTACAGTGTAAGTTTGTGGGATATCCAAAGAACTCCAAGTGGTATTATTTCTATTACACAGAGGAACAAAAGGTTTTTGTTTCTCGTAATGCCCATTTTCTAGAACAACAGTTTTTAGAAAAGGAAACAAGTGGGAGCGAAATAGAACTGGAAGAAATTCCAGAACCACAAACTACTACTGAAAGTTTGGTAGAACCAGTAGTTCAAGAAGAACAGGACATTCCCTCACCCCTCCGCAGGAGTAGTAGGCCGTCTCATCCGCCTGAGAGATACTACGGTTTTCTCATAGATGGGGATAGAGAGGATTGCATCATTGATGATGATGAACCTACTAGCTTCCAGCAGGCCATCCAGAGCGGCGACTCGGTACGATGGCTGGATGCAATGTGGACCGAAATGGAGTCCATGTATACCAACAAAGTATAGACTTTGGACTTTGCTCCAGGTGGGGTAAAACCCATAGGATGCAAATGGATCTTCAAGAAAAAGATTGGTGTAGATGGACAGGTAGAAACCTATAAGGCTAGACTTGTTGCAAAGGGTTTTCGTCAAAGACCTGGTTTGGACTATGATGAAACTTTTTCTCCAGTGGCTATGCTCAAATCCATTGGATCCTTCTTGCCATTGCTGCCTTCCATGATTATGAAATCAGGCAGATGGACGTAAAGACGGCTTTTCTGAATGGTAATTTAGAAGAGTGCGTCTATATGGATCAGCCAGAAGGTTTCAATCAGAGTGGGAGCAGCGGGAAAGTGTGCAAGTTGCTTAAGTCCATTTATGGACTGAAGCAGGCATCGCGGAGTTGGAACATCTGTTTTGATGAAACGGTCAAAGAATATGACTTTATCAAAAATCCAGATGAACCATGTATATATAGTAAAATTGTAGCACGAATTGTCGTATTCTTCGTCTTGTACGTGGATGACATTCTATTGATAGGAAATGACATTCCTATGCTACAATCTGTCAAAGGATTCTTGTCACACAGGTTCTCCATGAAAGACCTGGGTGATGCCTCTTACATTCTGGGAATCTGGATCTATCGTGATAGATCCAAGAGGATGTTGGGACTTTCGCAGTCCAGGTATATCAACACTATACTGAAAAGATTCAGTATGGAAGATTCTAAGCGCGGTAATTTACCGGCTTGTCACGGAATCACCCTCTCCAAAGAGATGTCTCCCAAGACTGATTTGGAAAGGGATCGCATGTCGATTATATCCTACGCTTCTGCGGTAGGCTCTATAATGTATGCGATGTTGTGCACCAGACCAGATGTAGCTTACGCACTGAGTGTGGTAAGACGGTATCAGTCAGACCCAGGGGAGAAGCACTGGATAGCAGTAAAGAACATTCTCAAGTACCTGAGAAGGACTAAGGAGATGTTCTTGGTTTACGGCGGAAAATACCTCAAGATCGAGGCCTTTGCTGATTCCGACTTCCAGAGTGACAAGGATGACTCCAAGTCCATGTCAGGTTATGTCTTTACCCTCAATGGAGGGGCGGTGTGCTAGAAGAGTTCCAAGCAGGACACCGTTGCTGACTCGACGATGGAAGCGGAGTATATTGCTTCTTGCGATGCCGCAAAAGAAGCGGTCTGGATGAAGAAGTTCCTAACAGAACTTCAGGTGGTTCCTACCATTGTTGATCCAATACCGTTGTATTGCGACAACAATGGAGTTATAGCTTTAGCGAAGGAACCCAGGTCCCATCAGAAATCCAGACACATCTTAAGGAGGTATCACCTGATCAGGGAGATCATAGATCGCCGGGAGATCGAGGTCCGGAGAGTTGCTACAGAGGAGAACACTGCCGATCCATTCACAAAGGCCTTACCTCAGATTCAGTTTGAGAGGCTACTCGAGATGATTGGTCTTCGATATGCCAGTACATGGACCTAGTGCAAGTGGGAGATTGTTAGTGTATATGCCCTAGGGGCCATTATTGTATCATACTAGCTTGTATATTACTTAATGGAAGCTTGGGATATTCACGGTTATATTAACAATCTTGCTAAACATGGTAGTATGCTACTTGGTTATATCTATCTTAATATGTGTGTACGTATTGATAGAGCCCTTAGGATCTTGCTTGACTACCAACGTTGTGATGGCAGTCACACTAGTAGGGGCTGGGTAGTCTACAAGCATATCCTTTTTCAGGTCCCTAGTCGTAGTATTATCGAGATAGGGCATCGATACTCCGGAGTAGACTAGTGTGTACGCTTCTCATCCCAGTTGGGGAGATGGTCTGTCCCACAGCCATCAGTACGTCGTACTGGAGATAGTATACAGGTGCTCGTTGGGTTACGGGTACACCGGACAGGACTCGCGGGGAACTGTTGGTTGGTATTATACCCGTCGTCAGTTAACAGTTCCCAGGTGACATGAGTACAGCATAGTCCGCAGACTTGACACTGCTACTTCGCCTCGAGTGTGTCCCACTGTTCTTAGATTGCTACCCTACCACGGCTCAAAGGAGTCATGCAAACATGTAGCAGTTGGGTGCAGTCCCGAGCACTTGGAGGCAGTGGCTGTTAGACAGGATTCATCTCTCCTGGTATTGGGAGTTGATATCGTGCTGTGTCTGGAGAGCCATTACGCAAAGTCCCTGGCCAGGACAAGCGAGATTTACTGGTAGGTTTTCCTGTAGTTTCTCAAGGTGTAATGGGCTTCGCTCCGACACGACTTATACCGCTTTTAGGGGACTGACGCTTGCCGCCCACTAGGCCCGATATGCGATAGTCCTAGACGAACAGACCGGACTGTATGGAGATTGTCACATCAGGCTCAGTAGGAGTTCGGATGGGTTTCTTCATCGGCCTTCTTATCGACATCTACCTGGGGACCGTTACGTACAGCTAGTGCCGCTTACGGTCTGTGGTTAAACCCACTGCCAGCGTAGTAGTCGAGTCTTTAGAGTCCTACACAGAGAGTTTTCCTGCTTCGGGCGAAACGATATAGAGGTCGTATAGTTTTACGACAAGGGTTCGGACGCATACGTATTTTTACGCATGTACGATGTTCGGACAGTTTTTACTAGCCGGCTTTGGTTTAAGCCAGATTCTAGTATCGGATTATTGGATTTATACAGTCTAAAGTTTTTCCGTGTTTTCACGGATAGGAGGGGCGTTCTCGTAATTTGGCGAGAAGCTTCTAGAAGGATGATGACTTGGGGGCTAAGGTGGCATTTGCATTTATTGATTTAGTGACTCATTTGTGTGATTCATTCATGTAGTTAATGGTGAATTTAATGACTAATGACTCATGAGATGAATCACTCATAATGAATAAATGAAGCATGGTTGATAAATCATTTGATTTATTCATTTGATAAATCATTATTCTTCATATATTCAAATGAGATATTATTTCATTTCATTCTCACTCTCACCTTCTCTCTCCTCAAGCTCTCTCTCTTCAAACCCTAACCCTAACCTCTCATGTGTTGAGATCAAGGGTTAGTAAGACTTGTTAATCCCTAATCACACTCTATATTCCCTAGGTTGCTTTGATTAGCACTTTGAGTAACCTAGTTTCCTCAAGTTAGAGGCAAAGCTTGGAGTAGTAGCTTTCGGGTGGATCGTCTATTACAAAGAGGAGGCCGACGAGGAGGTGGTTAACGAGAAGAAGAAGGGCTCGGTTCATTAGGTATAATCTTCTTTCATAGTAGCTAATTACTCCTATGATAGTGTTAGTTATAGTTTAGCAAAGATCCTTTCGGTTAGTCGATGTTAGTTTAAAGAAAAAGATTGTTTTTCATATTTCCGCCTCCCCGCAACTTATGGGGTGTACAACGTCGACTTACAGTAAGGATCTCATGCACGTATTTTCTCCTTACAAGGTCGAGAGGACCTTGCAAGTGCACATGAGCTTTTTCTTATTTTACGAGTTCGCTCCCTTTTCGGGTTTTCACAAACTCGCCGGCAGTCCTTCCGTTTTTACTCACGGTGCCCTTTCGGATTTTCATTCGTGCCCATTTTGCTTGTGGACGTACCGTTTTTTTAGACGGCGGGACTCTTGAGAATAGTTTCTCCGCTCATCGCTTGAGTTGCAATCTTCGCTATCAAGATTTTGATTGCAATATGGATCTTAAGAGGCCGCATCGCCGTATCAGGGGCGATGCGCTAGTTTAGGGACATTCCGGTCCATTGTTATTTTAGGGACATCTCGGTCCATTGTTAGTTTAGGGACATCTCGGTCCAGTGTTGCCATTTTTGGAGGCAATGTTTAGTTTAAAGGCATTTCAGTCCGTTGTCGTCATTTTGAAGGCGACGTTTAGTTTAAGGACATTTCAGTCCGTCGTAGTTTAATGACGTTTCGGTTCATTGTTGCCATTTTGGAGGCAACGTTTTTCCGAATGCCACTTAGAGTTTTGACTTAGGAAGATAGCGAGCGGATACGAGCGTCGTCACCTATCATTGACCTAAGTCGTGACTCGTCAAGCGTAGTATTTCTTGAGGAATCGGCCGTTTATTGGCCGGAAGGGTCTTTCGCCATGCATATCCATGAGCAAGTAGACCCCACCTTGGTAGACTTTGTCTATGATATACGGGCCCTCATAGTTTGGCTCGATTTTCCCCGTTTTGCACGGTTGGGGATCATAGGTCTTTTGACAACTAGCACGAGTTCGTCTTGGCGGAATGTTCTCGGCCTGGTTAGTCTTTCGTATGAGCGCGTCATCTTTGCTTTGTAAGATTCCAGGTTTTGCTGCGCTATGAGGCGAGTTTCATCGAGGGCATCGAGCTCCTCAAGCCGAAGATGTGCATTTTCTTCATCCGTCAGCTCATACCGAACTGCCACTCGTAGAGAGGGTAGCTCTATTTCCAAGGGAAGTTCCGCTTCCGTGCCGAATACCAATGCGTATGGCGTTGTATTCATGGCCATTTTGAACGTGGTTCGATACCCCCAGAGAGCTTCATGCAGTCTCTCGTGCCAGTCCTTTCTATTTCTGGACACCGTTTTCTTTATGATCTTCGTCAAGGTCTTGTTGAAAGCCTCAGCTAGACCGTTAGCTCGGGGATTATATACTAAAGAGTATCTCCAATCTATATTATGCCGCTGTGCAAAGTGGCTGATCTTATGGCTTCTGTAGGCTGGCCCATTATCCGAGATAATTCGTCGCGGAGTGCCAAACCGATAGATGACCTGTGTCCTGAAGAAATGGAGGATATTCTCCGTCTTTACTTCCTTTAGCGATACTGCTTCTGCCCACTTAGAGAAACAATCGGTTGTTTCCAATATGAACCGATGTCCTTTAGATGAGGCTGGTTCGATGGGCCCAATTATATCGGTTCCCCACATTTCAAACGGCCAACTAGCCAGTGTTAGGTGTAGCGGATTTGGATGCTGGTGGATGAAGTCCCCGTGAATCTGGCATGAGTGACACTGCTTCGCATATTCGAGGCAGTCCTGAATCATTGTGGGCCAATAGTAACCCATTCTATTGATCTATCGATGACGAATGCGAAAGACAGAGCTCGTTTCATGAGTTGATGTCTTGATGATGCATCTTTGGGCGTTCGATGGGATTTGAAGTAGTCTATGAAGACTTCTCTCCAATCTTCAACCTTTTCTTCATCCTCTATTTGGAAGACTGCTTGTTCAGTCACTTCCTTTCTTTCAGACGACTCTGTAGATATTTTTGCTGGCACGAGAATCCAGCGGCTTTACACAATGATCCTTACATCATTGAGATTTTCGTCGGCCAGCTCTTTAGCGAGCTAGGCTAATGCATACGCCTTGCTATTTTCCGCACGCGGTATGCTTTCCAGGATATAGGAGGGAATTTGAGTCAGGTCCTACCCCCAGTTCCTTTGCGTTGTTTTCTGACGCCGAGAGAGTTCTTTCGTCATTTAATGACGATTGAGAAACCATGTGGCAACTTGCTACAAAGTCTTGGGTTTCTCCTGATGAGTTATTTCCCTCATCATCGTCACTACATCCGTTCTCAATGAAATGGTTGAGAAACTCTTCGAGGGTAACTGGGGTCCACGCCTTCTGGTTGTATTCTTCCAGCGCGTTGATGTACTTTTGCAGGTCCATACGCTTGTCATCAGGCTGCACGGAATTCTTGGTCTTCTTCTTTTTCTTCGAAGACTTTAAAGGCTTGACCTGTGTGTTTTGCCCATCGTTAGCATTTTTCGGCATAGGACGCGGTTTTAGCATCCCCTCAATAATCTCGGGCTCCAGTGGGCTTTTCCACCTGATCGCCGGACTTGATTGAAGATCCTTCAGCATTCTTTGGGTTTTAGTTGAAAGGATAACTTCCCACGGAGCTTCTTCCACAAACGAGCATGATGCCCCCGGCGTATCCACCTTTTTAGGAACGTGCCTCTGTGGCGGGTTCACTCTCCAGCTCTCGGACAGCGTAAACTTCCCATGTTGGTACTGGTCCTCGACCGAATTTTTGAAGACGTTGCAATCCTCAATTGGGTGGCCCACCATTCTATGATAAGAGTAGTGGTTAGGATTGTTGACGTCGCCGAGCTGCGGTGGACGCCTTGGGTCCGGTAGAGTGATGAGTTTGTTGCGCAGTGCCAGTTCGAATAGTCTCCTCGTTTTATCATGAGGAAACGAGTAAGCACGTCCTAGCTTCTCTTCGAGGGATTGGCATGGGCGCACGATGCTTTGGCGAGCAACCGGTTTCGAGTCACTCGGTTGTTGTTGAGTGCTGGCAACGAAGGCTGCTTTCCCTTTACCCTTCGCATTCCGAGGTTCCATCTTTGAAGAAGGACGCCCGTGGCCTATCTGGTCTATTTGGGCTAGCTTGTCGATCAAAGCCTGGAAGGTGGTCGGCTTGAAAAACGTCATGAACTGGGACACGGTTGCCTGAGGATCGAGATTCCCTATGAACATGCCTACGGCATGAGTTTCTTCGATGTGTTGTTCGCATTTTGACCATAGATTCCGCCAACGGATCGCGTATTGAACCCAGATCTCTCCTGATTTCGCCCTGGCATTTATTAACGCCGTGATCGGGGTGCGTTCGCTTGCGCTCGCAAACCGCTGTGTGAATAGTAGCTCCATTTCTGTAAATGTTTTGACGGAGTCATTCGGGAGCTCCGAGTACCATTCAAATGCCGTCTCCGACAAGCTGCCAACGAACTGACGAAGCAGCAGTTTGTCATCGTCTCCAATATTACCACACAAAGCTCTGAATTGAGCAATGTACTGGTTTGGATTGCCCGTCCCCTTGTACATGTGGAACTTAGGGATTGTATATCCCGGCGGGTATTTGATTTGATCATACCAGCCCGAGTAGGGTCGCCTGGTTCTAAAGACCTGACCAGCCGCTTCACTCGCTTGATGAGCTCGTATTTGTTGGACTACGTAATCATCAAGGGAAGCGTTGGAGATCGTTTCCTCCTTGGCTGTTGAGAAAGCCGGAAGAGGATTTGACGTTTTCCCTCTGTCGTCCTCGACGATTATCGGCGGGTCTTCGGCTGGAGGTTCTGGCTGGATCATCATTCCCACCATGTCTTGGAATAGAAGTGCCATATGTTTTATATTAGCAGCCTTCTCTGCTGTTGTTGGAATTTCACCCGCGCGCGCAAACGCGTATGTTTTGAAAATGTGACCGTTTTATGGAAAAGGAATGTGCATGCGAGATCGTTCTCGTTTTAATATTTATAAACCGCAAGTGCACGTCGCATTGTAGCAAGCCAGCAAGTACGGGTCGATCCGCAAAGATTTGTGTATTAGGTTTTGCGATTTAAGGTTCAACAAATTAATGAATTGGGTTGGTTGTCACAAAAATATAAAAGAATATGAAAACAAAGAAAAAGCAAGTAAAGAAGTTAAGGAAGAATTGGTTGTGGCTTTGGTTCGGAGGGTTGAATCGCAGCGATTCCCTCGACGCTCCGTTGTTCATGAGTTGTTTGTTCTCACGTTGATCCCGGCATGAAGCACGACTTGTCGAAGCGGTTGCGAGGCACAAGTTGTCAAATTTCGATATTCTCCGTAATCACGAAACTAGTCTATTTGTTCACTTACCGTTGTATGTCCAAACTTAAGGTATCAACACTAAACACAAGGGTTGGCAAGCATACCACAACATCAAAAACACAATTAATGAGTGAGAGTAAATGATTTTAGTGTTGAGTTTACTAGGTGTTTGTGATGGTATATTGTAAATGAAACCAAGAGATTGTTAAACACTTGATCATAAAATACGATATCCTAACCTAGCAACCTAAACACTAATTTGATTTTAACTTAAACATTGTTAAATAGGGAAGGAGAGTGAATATGGTATATGTTCATATCATAATTTTGCATTATTATATTCCCCATTCTTATTCATTTTACAAATAAATTGGTGGTTTTGATCCATGTCTTCTATATAGTTGCAGGTTATAGGTTCTCGGAACAAAACAGTGAAAATGATGAAAAGACGATGCAAAGGTGAGACTACGACCAACAAATAGAAGACTCTTGATCATGCCTACAGTTTGAGGGACAAATGAAGATCAATGAACAAGTTCACAAAGCACAAAGGCAGCGCAAGGTTCAAGACTTCGACACGAAGAAAAGGGTAAAAGTCCACAACATTATGCACTGTGGAAATCTGAAAGAAACTAGAAGACATTCTGAAGAACTAAGGGAAGAAAAATCAAGTAAAATGTAACATGAGAATTACCAGAGAAACAGAGCCCAGAAGCTTCCAATATGGCCGCGGATCCGCTGCCAAACAGGGCTTTTGGTCGCGGTTCCGCGTCCATGGTAAGCACGTGTCGGTGTAAAAGTTGTCGGTGGCGGTGATGAGTTGACTAGGCTTCTTAGAGTAATTTTGTAAATGCAGATAGGGATCAGATGTAACCCTAGGGTTTCTATAATTTATAAATAGAAACCCTAAAGCTCTTTTTGGAGCATGCTTCTTCTTGTGCCTCATTTTATTTATCAAATTCAGAATTTCAATTCCTGTAATGTATGAAGAGTGCATCAAATAAAAAGTAAGTCTTTCTTTTCTATGCCTTAGTTTAATTTTCTTTTCTGCCCTAGTATAAATTTTGTTTATCTGCCCTAGTTAATTAGATAGCACTTTTAATTATTTGCCGTAGTTTAGATAATTAGGTTATTAAAAATAATCATAAAAAATGTCTTTTATTATCAATTCCCTAATGAGTGAGTAGTTCCTCACTTGTTAGGGTTAGGAATAGGAAAGGTTTGAGAGATGAAAATCTCTCACCCCTTTCTTACCCATCGCATATTATTTATAGGACTCCATGCATACATACACACACCGCTTACTACGGCACCCTACCCCATGAGGTAGCAGTGATACCGTAGTTTAAAAGACCAGTTGTGTATGTTTTCCATGGAGGTTAGGGTAAAATTAAGAAAGGACGGACAAGGACCTAGAGGAAGAAACATAGTTTCTTCCCGATCGTGCTAATCCCTTTTATTGATTATTACCATAATACTTAAATAGATCTTAAACAGGGTATAGAAAGCGGTGAGGAATATTAAATTTCCAAACTTAATCTAAACCTAACCCAAGCAAGATTTTAATCCTAATCCAGATCAACCTTAGTTTTTAGTGATAATCCAATCCACAACAATTGGAATTAACTCGTTAGAACAAATAGAAAATACACAAAATCCCTGTGGACCGACCCGTACTCACCGGCTAGCTACCAAGCGACGCCGTTCTTGATTGTGGTAAAATATTTTTGATTCATCTTTTAAAAGCGCATAAGCAAGCGCACAAAATTCATAATCAATCAGTATATGAGGAGGTTACAAAGTAACCATGTTTCAAAATACCATATCAATTCAATACATAGACAATCTTTAAGTTAGAATCATATAGTTAAGCACATTTAAACATAAATAAGAGGTGGAGGAGGCAAAAGCCTTTTATCTCACTTCCTCACCATTACAATAACCAAAGAGAAGATTAGTTAAGCATGATAAAGAAAAGCAAGTAAGGAAAATAAGCAAGTATAAAAAAAACAATATTATTAAACACTTGAGAAAGAGATACAAGATTTTGGTTACTTGTTCAACCTCCTTAATGAAGCTCTCCAAAGAAAGTTTCAAGAGGGAAGAAAAAGAAGAAACCAATAGAAGCCCACTCAACTCTCAAGCTAAACCAAAAACAAAACAAAAACAAAACTATGGAAGAATCTATGAGAATGAGAGAGAGCCATCCCTTGCTCACTGGTTATGCTTTTATAGGCACAAAAAATGATTAAACAAACAATAAGAATGAGGTGTCATGGCTGCAAGGGAGGGCCCACAGAAATTTGGTGCAACTTGGGGCAAGGGGGGCCGGCCTGCTCGGTTTTTAGGGGGTTGTGGTCGGACACTTTCCAAGTGTAGGGGCTCGGGTTGATGTAGTAGGTTTGTGTGCTCTCCACAATCACAATGATGCTGTTTGTTTGGTCTAAAATAACCTGATTTGTATGCAGAGATTTGGAGGGAAAACATGAACCTAATATCACATCAACACTTTTAGCAATCAATGCACACACACCCACTTGCTTATGGCTTGTCCCCTACTTGCTCATGGCAGCCCCCTCCTAGGCCCAAGCTATGTGCACACTTGTGTGTGTTGGACCATTTTTGACAAAAAGTGTGTACACATGCATTATTTGCAAAAGAGCTCTTTGGACATCGATCAGTTTTCTGTTCTGTTTGCAGTGTCGGCTCCCAGACGTTATATCCGTGATTTTGAGTATGTTTTCCAGTATTTGTCATGGATACCTGTAAACTGTAATTACTGAGCAGACACTGATTAATAGTACTGATAAATAGCAGAATAGATAATGAATGAAAGGTATTAAAATGCAGTTTTCTGTGGTGAACAGCTATGTAACAACCTTAACTTTCTGTACCGAATTTTTTCCAAAATACAGAAAGGGACACCTGAGCCTGAGCACGAGTTATAAGTTTGTTTTGCTTTTGAACAGCAAGAAAGAGCTTGTAGCTCATTGGTAAGACCTTGCACTGCTGAGACATAGCACCCGAGTTCAAATCCCATCAGCCACATTATCTTTTTATTAAATTTTTTTAATCTTTTAGAAGCCCATGAGTCTACACGTGCACTACACGTAAATTGAAAAGACACTGAATAAACAAATACGTGCAATAGGTTATACCAAGCGACAGAGACAAGTGGCGTGAATCCGAGCCCCATCCCACCGGTTTGGACCAGCGAGAAAAGAAGGGGAGGCCGACACCGACGATTAAAACTGTAGGTAATGCTTTGAAAATTTAACCCTTGCAACCTTTCAGCTACCCCACCTCTCTCATATTGTTTGATTACTCTCAATTTATCCAGAGAACCATAAAATGCCCATTTAATCCAATTTTAATGCATTTCTTTCACCCCCTAAACCCTAATTTCCCCTATAAATACCACACTCCATTTCACTCATCCTCACTCAGAATTTCCCTACCAAAACTCTCCAAAATTCCCAAGTCTTTTTTGTGTACAAGTGGAGTTACCAAAGGGTGAAGTTCCGGCGACATTCCAAGGAGTTTCCGGTGACGAAACGACGCACCGGCGCTTCCCTACTCTTCCATCTTCTCCCCTCTACCTTAAAAGACAGTAAGTCCCCTCTTCCCCTCCCTTTCTCTATTCTAAAAACATTTATTTCTAAAACCCGACGGAAGCGGAGTTAATCCGACTTCCGATTCGGTTTTTCTATAAAACTATACTTTTCTTCAATAAAATTTCATACTCTCACATATTGTTTAACAAACATAAACAAACCTATTAAAACAATTTTCATCTCAAAATATTCTTTTATGCAATTTTTATCGTAGTTTTATAGTAAAATACCACATACTTCAATTACGACATAAAACAATATAAAACTTGTATTACCTTTAGATAACTCACGAGGTAACGACCTACCTAATCACAACACACATCCTTGACATAGCACGATGAAGTTTTGGGAATTTATTCATGGGATAAATGACTTTACGAATAAATACCATCAACTTATAAAACCATTTCTATAAAAAGATGTATTAAATAATTTTTTGCAATTGTGCCTCTAGAACCTACTTTTAAGGAACCCGTTCGGGATGGTGCAGATTATCGCACGTCTTCGAGCCTAGTAGAGCGATATGCAGACCTTCGCAAGGAGCATTCGGTCTCGATAGAGTTTTTATACATTGCTCATTAGAAAATGAGATTTCTACAAGAAAATAAATAGAATTATTTTCATTAAATATATATATATCTATTATCAAAATATCTATTTTAATTATATAAATATTCTAAGTTTTCTAAATCAAAGAAATCACTATTACATGAAAATACCATCCAAATACAAAACAATTCCAATATTTCAATAAAATACCATATGATATGAAAACTAGGTTATACTCACTAGAAATTTCACTTTTATAAAATATACATCTATGAAAACCCTAAAAACGATAATTCAATGCTTGAGGAGTATTTTGAAAATTATATCAAACTATTTTTACATAAAACCCCCTCAAGTTATACTAATTTACAATAAAGATCTAGTAAATATAGGTTTAAGCGGGACCAATCTCTTGAGCTTCAGGGAGCCGGAGATATGGGTGCTTGCCTATTTAAGGTAGACAATCTAACAAACGTTGTTATCAACACGGTAATTGTCTTGGAAAAAACACAAATCCTGCCGTCCATATGCAGCAGTTACCGAAAATATCTGTCACGGCCTGAAATTTGGATGTGACCGGCACTCAGATTGTATGACATCTAAAGATATCGACACAATCTGAGTAAGCCAAAAACCAAGATCAAAAACCTTTTTTGCGGAATTTAGAAAATCTTAGTTTGTAAGTGAGAACCACGGATTTTAAGTATTTAAAATTTTGGCATTATCTCCCCTTTTTAATTAATAAAAGCAGTTATAAAGTGTTTAATTAAGTTGCATCCCTAATTGGGAGCAAAACAACGCCAAACGGCAGAAACCAATACATAATAATAATACGACGCTTAAAGCGAAGAATTTCATGCATAAATAAAGGAAGCATAAGTTAACACAACTAAACGATCTCACTCAGTCGAATTTAAACATATACAAACATATTTCTTTCTAAGTTAATATACAGGGTCTGATGGAGAATTTCTAGATCTAATATACATATACCAAAATAGGAGGTTATTACATAGGTAACCCACCTAGCAAAATAAGCGATAAAAGCTGACAGGTGGATCCGCACTGCTGCTACATGTCCACGCGTCTCCTGCAAGGAACTATGGCACAACGGGGGTGAGTTGCCAACTCGGTGAATAAAATTAACATCAAACAGCGGATAATGTAAATATGACGAACTAGAGCTAACAATAACAAAGATGAATATAATATATGATAACATGTGGAAGTATAAATATGTGCTACTAAATGTATAAATTAAAACTGAAAACTCATCAATTATTTCCAATAAGATTCATTTTCCCGTGTCCAACATTGACACAAATATTCTGTTTTCATTAGGCATCGTTCCCCGAACGATCCTGTCAATCAGTAACACCGGTCGGTATCGTCTAGATATCCACCGTGTTTCACAACTATCTCCGGTATCGAGTATCCTGTTCCCTTCCGAAAGGCGGCGCGACGCAGAGACGTCTAGCCTATGATTCGGGGCAGATACTATTTGGTTTTATCCTTCCACCTCTCCGAAGATGCCAAGTTGATTTATGACACCGTGTATCGGTGGTTTAGACGGATGCGGCCGATGTAGCAGACTTCGTCAGATTCCTCCTCGCTTGAAGGGTTTTTGATTGTGGGGACGCTCTTCCCTGCAGGCGCAAGCCCCTGCAGTTAATTACGCTACCGCATCGCGGTAGCAACTTTCTCCTTCTCCTGATGGTCACTTCGTGTCGTGGGTGTTTGTTTTTTTTGTGGTTGCCCGTGGATTGTATACGGAGACTAATTTATGTCGTCGCCCGCAGGACATGGATTAGTCCAAATCCGTATTTTTTTAGATTTGGGTTTGGGGTTTTGGTTTAAGGATACGTTAGCCATATTTGAGACTAAGATCAACTTAAACGTTTGTTAAGGATACGTTAGCCTAATTTCCAGACTAAGATCAACTTAAACGTTTGTTAAGGATACGTTAGCCTAATTTCCAGACTAAGATCAACTTAATAGGATCGTTTAGATCCATTTCCAGTTTAGGGACATGGTGGTCCATTGCCAGTTTAAGGACGTGGTGGTCCATTGCCAGTTTAAGAACGTGGTGGTCCATCATTCCCATTTTGAGACGAATATTAGTTTAAGGACGCATTGTCCAATCATACCCGTTTTGGGGACGAATATTGGTTTAAGGACGCATTAGTCCGACATTCCCGTTTTGGGGACGAATATTGGTTTAAGGACGTATTAGTCCGTGAGTTTAAGGACCCCACAGTCCGTATTAATGTGTGGTTGTCGGGACCCGTCACCTCTCTGACGACGTTGAAGGATTACAACGACAAATATCAGAGGAGTTCAGAGATGTATCCTTGAACCGGGTGTAAATTGATTTGGGAGAGCAGTTGTGCTCAGTCAATTTAATTTGAGGACTTACGGCCAGAATTGGGCTAAGTCCAGTTGAAAATATTCAACATTTTATTTGCATTTGGCCTGTTAGGCCTTTGTTTGGGCTCTGCCCTTTATAGCATTGAGCTTTTATTTAAATGCATGGCATTTATTTTGGCCTGTTAGGCCCTTTTAATTGGGCTCTGTCCCTTTTCTTTAATAATGCAGAGCATTAAATACTCTAACAATGCCCCATGTGGCTTGTCAGGCGCTTTGCGCCAATTGAGAAGCGCAAGACGCAAGTTCATATGGAGGTGACACGTGTCACGCGCTGGTGAGCGCAAGTCTGTTAGCGCAGTGCGCTGCGCCAGTGCGCTGCGCTAGTGCGCTGCTGACACGTGGCGCGCAAGGCGCAGTTGTTCTATAATTGATACGTGGCGCCCCCTGGCGGCTTGCTATAATCCAAGGAGCGCAACAGTGCAAATTTAAAAAGTGCAAGGCACTGTTTAATATCTTGATCAATTTAAGATCAAAGAAAACAAGTTTTTCTTGATCCAGAGAGGTTCTACCTCAAATTTCAAGAACCAATGGTTCATCAAAAGGCAATGCCTTTGTATAGATCGAAAGATCTAATAAAGAAGTAAAATTACTTCTTTTTATTATTATTATTATTATTTTTATTGAGGATCTTTGATTTTGTTCTTAGATCATTGATCTTTTTAGAAGAACTTCTTCTTTTTTTCAAAAGTTTACCTTTTCTTTTCTTTGAGTTCTTCTCAAAGTTTTAGGGGAGTTCTCTATCTTTTTCTCTGTATTTTTTTTAATCCCCCTCTAGACTTGGAGTCTAGGGGCCTTTATATAGGGCCAAATGATTTGTTAAATCAGTTAAAGAGATCTTTCTCTGATTGATTCGGGGATACTTTCCACCGTTGGATCTTTGATCTTAGGGTCTCTGCTTTACGGAAGACAATCTTCTTGTTTTAAATAAGATTGAGAAAGATCTTTCAAAAATTTTATTGTTTAAATCCTGGCACAGTTGGCGCAAGTGCACCTGCGCTTGACATGTGTCGCGCAGCGCAGAGCGCAGCGTAACTGCGCTGACACGTATCGCGCAGCGCAGAGTGCAAGTCAGCTGAAGCGTTGCTTCCTTTATTAAAATTTGAATTTTAAACAGAGTCTTGCTCTGATTGGGTGCGCTGCCTTGGGCGCTGCGCTGGCGTGTCTGCTTTTGACACGTGTCGCGTTGCGCACAGCGCAAGGAATCTAAAGCGTTGCTTCAATTTTGAATTTTTGAAATTCAAACAGAGCTTTGCTCTGATTGGGGGAAACAAATGCCCCCCCACCGTTGCGCTCACGTGGCGCACACGTAAGTGCAGCGGTGGTAAGATCCCAGCCGTTGGATCAACTCGGGAGTTGATGGGGCATAAGCGCCTATAAATAGGACCCTTGGTCCTTAACAGATGATTATCATCTTCAAGATTTTTAATTTTCGGAGCCTTGCTCTTGCTTTTAAGAACTTCAGAGCCTTGCTCTTGTTTTTCAAGAACTTCAGAGTTAAACTCTAGAAAACTTTTTAGGTAAAATTAACTTAAATTAAATTAAATTAATTTTAATTGACAGAGCCTTCCTCTCATAGATCTTTGATCTAAAGAAAACCCCTTTGGGGTTTCACCAACAGAGCCTTGCTCTCAAGAATTCATAGATCTAAAGAGATCTTGTTTCAGGGTTTTTAACCCATGAACAGAGCTTTGCTCATGGACCAAATATAAATCTGTTTGATCTAAAAATGAAGAACTTTTAAGAGTTTTCATGGATTTTTAAGATCCTAATTTTTTAATTTAATTAATTAATTGATTTTTTTAGAAATTAATCTTTCTTTGATGGATTTTTCCATCATCATTATAGAGCTAGGCTCAAGGAATCTTATTCCCTTGTGACCAGAGTTTGACAAGTGTCACTCTGTGACAGAGCTTTGCTCTGAAAAGGGAGATTTTCTCCTTATCTCAAGGGATTTCTTATTTAATGAGAACATTCTTTTGGGGATCTCCTCATTAATTGACAGTCTCATCCAATGATGGGGCTGTCTTATTAACTGATGCATTGTCATCTAAATTTTGCGGGTCCCCTTTTGGTCCCCTTTCCACTGTATTGCAATGTGGTACAACTTTTAAAGTTCCAAGTGTCGGAAATTAAAAATTATAATACCGACAGTTGATCTCCATCCTTCATCTTTTTACAGGCAACATGTCTGCTGACCTGTCATTCCCATTCTTCCGCTCAGAGGGAGGATTCCCTGAGGCGCCAGTGGACCGGGAGGTTTTTGCTCTGATTAAGGATCATGACCCGGAGAATAAGAACCTTCATCTGTGGGGCAGATGGTATAGTGAGATCATCAGGGGTCGCCGAAGCTTCTCCTGCGCGACGCCTTCAGAGCCGATCTCGTCGATCCCGTATGCGGATGCGCCCCCGGTGAACTATGCCGTGGAGGTTGCGAATTGGAACTCGGAGGATCTTCTCCAACCTTCGATTGCTGCTATCCCCGTGCAGCAGCCGCCAGCCGTGGACATTCTGGGGCGACGCATATGCCAGGGTGAGGCGCGCCCTTGGGGAAAAGCTTATAACCTCGGATTGACCCCTCGACAACCAGCCGGGTATTTGCAGTGGGCTAGGTATATATTGTCATCGAAGAAGACGCATCTGATGAAGATTGGTCTGTACCCTGCCATCTACGCTTCGCTTTTTGAGTACCCTGCTCCTCCGACGTGGTGGGTTAAGGCATTCGTAGAACAATGGAACACCCCCACTCATACTTTTCTTCTGACGGACAGGGAAGTCTCCATCCCCTTGGAAGAATTTGCTGAGATATCCGGTCTGCCGGTAAAGGGAGAGCACTACGAGGAATTGCTTCCTCCGGATGAATATGTCTTCGCCATCAAGCCTCTGGTGATGGGCCTAACGCCGGAGAATGCTATTCAGCACCAGTTTCCGAGTTTGGTAAAGGTGCTGAATATATATGAGGGTCTCTACTTGGAATCAGGAGTCCGGGGAATCAATTTTGCAGATTTCATCGTCCGCTTTCTTCGACCGGAGATTCTATCGCAGCGGAGTGAAAAGTTCGCCAAGCTCGACGACCCCTTCGGCTTCGGCTTAGATCGTCGACCAGCATTGGAGGACGATCAAAATGATTTCTATCTCCCCGATGCCGCCATCATGCCCTTATCAGAAATCGCCACCCCGGGCATTGATGAGGAGACCTTCTTTTTAGAGTTTCTGGGATTATGGCCGTGCTGGTTCGTGCTCCCCATGCACCCGCGCTACATGAGGCCGTCCGTTTTCTACCCAGCGCATCGGATGGTGGCTGGCATACAGTTGTCGATCGGAATCGCCGGGTTGGCCCACCTATACTATGGACTTAGCGTGGCGGCGGACGCAAATGAACCTGGGGTGCAACCTTCCACATTCCTGATGCACTACTTCACTTCGTGGATGGAAATGCATGTGCTCGGGGTATTCAGCATTCATAAGAGCTCCTCGTTTTTCGAGAAGTGCAGACTCCCAAGAGTCATGCGGCTGATTGGCGCCTCGATTGTGAATCCACTTCCGCGAGAGGCTAGGGGGTTGCTCCTTCGTCCGCACCTGGTCGGAGCGAGGATTTCTTTCATGGACAAAGTCGTGACTATCGGCTCAGAGACCTCCAAGGCGGTGTTGGCGCTGCGTGATGGTTTTAAGGACGGGGCTTCCGTATTGAAAGCCCGGGAGGTTCTTCACCTATACTCCATCCGGCCGGGCTTCCTGGTGTTTAGGCAAAACGACATGGCGCTCTTCATGAGGTACAACCCCCATTGGTTCGCCCAACAATCAAGCTATAACCAGGGGGTCCCGCTGGAGGCGTTTTTGGAAGAGCCCGCGGCCACTAGGGAGGGGATACGGAGTGCGCTGCACCATTTTATGCGGCTGAATACGGGCTCCCACTTCTTTATCAGCGAGCCGAGCTGCATCCCCCGGGTCCTCTACGTGTACGTGGCTTGGTACGCGCACGCGATGGGTGCCGTCATCCGAGAAGAGAAGCGGCTGTTGGTCGACCGCAAGGGTGTGCCCCCTGGCAGCGACCGCAAAGCTCCCCTGAAGCCCAGGGTTCCTGTCGTTCCTCCTCTAAGAGATGTCGGAGCTAAGCCACCGCGTGTGTTAAGCCCTCCGCGCGGATTGCCTCGTGATGCCGTGGATGTGCCCCCAGCGTCCCGTGCTCCAGTGGAGATGATGAATATAGTTTCGCCCGAGTCTGGCGTGGGTCCGGACATCGGAACTCGCCGTTCTAAGGTGCCCGCAAAGCGCAAGTTGATCTTGGGTGCACCCGGGGCTCACGTGCAGAAGAGGAAGAAGAAGTCGATCCTCTCTCTCAATGCCATCCTCGGCTTAGAGCCTCAGGCCCCTCTCACCGAAGGCTTACGCGAATACGGGAACAATGAGGGTTTCTCGGTAGATCCAGCAGATACTGATATGGCGGTCGCCATCGCGGCTTCTGAGCGATCGGCAAGGCTCGAAGCGTGGTTGGATAAACTTGCTCAGTCAGGTAATCATTGGTTGCACTCTTCGTCATTTCATCGTACTTTTATCATTGTCTTCGATTAATGCTTTCCCTCTTTTTTTTAAAACAGGTGTTTCTACCGAAGAAGCCATCGCTGCTTCCTTGAAAACCTTCCAAGAGGAGGAAAGGAAACGCGCTCTATCGGGCGTTGGTATGTCTCGGCTCACTGAGTCTTTATTCCCCTTTTTATGGCCAATCTAATCTTTTCTTTGTCTTTTTACAGGGGCCGCGGGATCTTCTGCGCAAGCCGATACGAGGACTCTCCCTGGGCCAGCTACTAAAGTCCCGACCTCTTCGGGGCTGCCGCGAGAGACCCGACTCGAAAAGCCGATGAGGGATGCCTTGAAGGCTCTGGAGGCAACTCTGAATGCGGACGATGATGCCTCGTTGAAGGAGGCTTCCAAGAGGCCCGTCATAACGGCCCGGGAGGAGAGGAAGCGTTTGAGGCGTGAAGTGAAGGAACGCAGAGCCGCTTTGGCCATGGGGGCGAGCTCAAGCGCCGTTCCTCCTGCTGCTACTCCTCCAGAAGAGTCTCCGGTCGCTTTGTCTACGGCTCATAGGCGGGCGTTGCGTGCAGCTCGGGGAGCCAACGGTCAATCCCCCTCAGGTAATGTGTTCTTCGAGACCTTGTTGTGAGAGTTGTAAAACTGTCGATTCTTATATATGTCGTTCTGCAGGGCCGAGTCCTACTGAAGGAGCGGCGGTGACCGTCGAACCTAAGGGGACAGTGGAGGAGGTACCGGCTGAACCCGAGGCGACGGTAGGTGACGTAGTCGTGGTCGCCGGGCCTGAGCTAGTGGCTGACGAGACAGTCACGCCTACTATACCCGAGAAGGTAGCCGACGCCGAGCCCGAGGTAGCGGCAGATGAGACGGCTGCTACGGCCGAGTCTGGGGCAATAGCGGATGGAGCGGCTGCGACTGATGAACCTATGGCAACGGTGGACGAGACGGCCGCGACCGCTGAGCCTAAAGGGGTAGCGGGTGAGACGGGCATGATTCCCGAGGACGAGCCGGCCGCTCTTTCTCAAGAGTCTGGCAATGCTCCGATCATTGCTCTCCCTGCCTACGGTCCTCCGCCATCTCCCGGCCTTGCAAGCACGACGACGGCTCCCGTAGAGTCTGGCGATGAGGCAACGGGAGGTGGACCCGTGTCAATAGAGGAGGGAGACGCCGCCGTTTCGGCTGGTGACTCATCAGGTAAATTTTGTGTTACCATCCTTTTCTTTATTCTGTAACTTTTCTGACAGTGCTCATCTTGTTTCTAACACAGGCGCGGCCAGTGTTGATGCCCCATTGCTCGAGGGAGCGCCCTCAGCTACTGCCTTGACGGTGGCCACCTCTCTACCTTCTCTCGCACCGTCGCAGATGTTGGAAGGTATGGATTTGTGCCTTATCAATTTCATCTTTGCTGCATAATTTATGTACTGACGTTGTACCATTGCGTCTTTGCAGGAGTGCTTTTTGATCTCCTTTACCAGGTGCTGCACCCACACTTCTCCTTCCCGTCGGAGCTCGCTTCATCCGGTGGTGCTGGTGAGTATTCAATTATAGCTCTTTCTTTTTGCAATAATGAAATTATTTCTGATTCTTCCTCGCTCTGATTGCAGTGCTACAGCTCGAAGGAGGAGATGTAAGATCAGTCGCGCCACCGGTCCACCCGGCTTTGCCGCCTGCTGCAGCTGGTATAGTAAACTCTCTCATTGATGACTTTCTTATACTTCTTGAACCGTTATCTGATTGTGTTTTGTTTTTCAGCTATCACCCCCGCTCCGGTTCCTTTTGAGTCCCGCATCATAATGCCGGCAGGCCCCTTCTTGAGACGTCCATCTTCAAAGGGTGCTGCGATGAGTTTGGGCATGCTGAGCGAATACGTCGAAGAGCTTGACGCAGACGCTCCTCATCTGCCGCAGATTTCGCTGCGGAGGTTAATCCGATGCTGGCGATGCTTGTGAATTTTCATAATGAAGGCGTCGTCGAGTCCTGGGTTAGTCACTGCAGGGAGATCGAGGCTTGCCTGCATCGGCTGGAACTTATGCATCCTGCCCCCAAGATTTTGGCCACGAGCATTCAATGGGCGGCATGGATCGAGCAAAGCGCTTCCTACTTCCAGCATCTTGAACAAGAAGCGGCTTCAAGGCGGAGGGAATGCAAAGAAACTTCGAGCAAATCTGCTCGACTGCATGCTCAGGTGGATGCAAATGCTGCCCAGTTGAAGGTTATCTTTGAAGGCTTTCTACGATGCATCTCTGACGGGTTAACACTGAGGCAGCAGCTTGACGTCGCCAAGTGGGATGCACAGAACCGCGAAGCAGCTCAGCAGGCAGTTGAGGAGCAGCTCTCATCCTTCCTGCAGCAGCGGGCCCAGGTGGAAGCCGAGTTGGCCGTGGCAGCCGATCAGGAGAAGGCGTTGAAGGAAGAGCGAGAACAGCTTGCGAATTTGTTAAAAACACTCCCTTCTCAATGACAACCTTGTATTTTTTTATACACTTGTAATTTTTGAATAGTATGTATCCATTCTTTATTCTTTTATATGATTCGCCTTGTACTTAATTGAATTCATGAATAAAGATATACACACTTTCTTTTGCAATGTCTTATGTCATCTCTGTGCTTTCTCCCTTCTTTTATTATCAGCATGTTACCTTAGTAAACATGGTTGACAGATGATATAGTGAGTATCTTGTCTTGGCTTCTTTAAGAGGTAGTGATGGCTTAGGCCGCAGGTTCAGATCTGCTGCCTAAGACTTTTCAACTTTATGAGCCGTGAGGGTCTCATAAAGACTTTTCTCCCTACAGATCGAGAGGATCTCGTAGGTGTATTTTCTCCTTAGGAATCATGAGGATTCCTAAGTGCGTTTTCTCTTATAAGTCGTAAGGATCTTATAAGAGAATTTTCTTTCTTACGAGTCGAGAGGACCCGTAAGCGGTTGTTTCCCTCCTTGTCGAGATTCGACTTTGGAGAGTGTGACCCATGGATAGTATGCAAGAGACCGTTTTGGGCCGACTTGCAGAGTCCCAGTGCTTAGGAAACAGGTTTTTTAATCCCTACTGCCTAAGGCTTTATCTCACGAGACGAATCGAGAAGTTCTCGCAAAGACATCAATTTCCTCACGAGTCGAGACGAATCGAGCAGTTCTCGCAAGCATATCCTAACGTCACAGTTAACCTCTGCTCTTTACGACAGAGGTCCGTTAGGGTCTGTGGTACTAGGATTTTGCCCGTCATACCGTCGCATTGACTGATGTATCCCTCGATAGGCAATCGTGCTGTTCGAGTAGCCCTGCGACTGCCGTGTCTCTGATCCCTTCGGGGGCTGGACAAGACGTCTTCAAGCAATCCTCCTAGGCAGTTTGACCGTCGGAAGAGCAAGCGTTAGGAATTTTGCCATGCCGCTTTTTACTTGAGGTTAGGCTCATTTTGGAGTGCCCCGATGAGTCATAACCACTCCGCGCTGGTGTGGGATGATCTCCGATAGTCTTTCAGGCTTTATATGACTTGCCGTTAAGACCCTGAAGCTAGGAATTTGGCCTTTGCTTCGTTTGCTGGCATTGCGTCTGCTGTATCGAGACGAATGTCGATGTGGTGATCACTTCGCGCTTGTGCGAGGTGATCTCTGATCGACTTTCAGGCTTTATATGACTTGCCGTTAAGACCCTGAAGTTAGGAATTTGGCCTTCGCTTCGTTTGCTGGCATTGCGTCTGCTGTATCAAGAAGAATGTCGCGGTTGTCTCTGAGTTGCTGGTGAACCGTCGAGGTTTGGAACTGGGGATTTCGCCGTGGCTCCTTTTGGTGGTGTTGCGTCTGCTGTATCGAGACGAACGTCGAGGTGGTGATCATTCCGCGCTTGTGCGAGATGATCTCCGATTGTCTTTCAGGCTTTATATGACTTGCCTTTAAGACCCTGAAGCTAGGAATTTGGCCTTCACTTCGTTTGCTGGTATTGCGTCTGCTGTATCGAGACGAATGTCGCGGTTGTCTCTGGGTTGCTGGTGAACCGTCGAGGTTTGGAGCTAGGGATTTTGCGGTGGCTCCTTTGTTTTAACCTTGGGTTGTTGATGTTGTATCGGCATCCTGCTGGACTGCGAAGGAATGCCGCTGTTGATATCTCGTCTATTGTATCAAGACGAATGTTGAGGTGAAGCTAGGATTTTGCCGTCGCTTCGCTTTGTCTTGACCGTAAGGTCTTTTGTTGGCGTTGCATCTGTATCTTATTGGACTGCAAAGGAATGCCGTTGTTGACATCTCGCCTGCTGTATCGAGACGAATGTTAAGGTGAAGCTGGGATTTTGCCATCGCTTCGCTTTGTTTCGACCGTAAGGTCTTTGTTGACGTTGCATCCGTATCCTATTGGATTGCGAAGGAACGCCGTTGCTGATTCTTAGGCTGTAGATATTGCCGTTAAGATTCGGAACTAGGGACTATGCCATGGCTTCGTTCGTTGCGACTTTGAGGTCGGTTGTTGACGTCATGTCTCAATCTGGTTGGAGTGAGGAGAAACGCCGTTGGTGATCTCTAAGTTGTCAATATCGACGCCGAGACCTTGAAGCTAGGGATCTTCTTTTGCTTCGTTTGTTGACATTGTGTCTGCAATATTACGACAAATGCCGAGGTTGTCTATGAACCGTCGAGATTTGGCTTCGCTTTCTGGTAGAGCCTGTTGGGAAGGTATGGTTCCCTCTTTGTTTGTGCCCCTGGATTGTATACAGGGATTGCTGTGATATCGCCTGTAGGGCATAAATCTCATTTTTATTTTTATTTTATTTCTTTCCGCGATGCTCTATCATTTCAGCTTTTTATATCGCGAAGGTCGCGATGCCCAATCATTTCGGCTATTTTTCGCGGTGCCCAATCATTTCGGCTATTTGTTTTATTTTTACTCGCTGCTTTTTATTGCGAGTTGCCCAATCATTTCGGCTATTTATTTTATTTTTACTCGCTTCTTTTATTGCTAGTTGCCCCATCATTTCGGCTATTTTGCATGCATACATTTTTACTTGCTGATTTTGTTACAAGTTGCCCCATCGTTTCGGCTATTTCATATGCATTTTTAGCTCGCTGATTTTCTTATCGCGAGTGTGGAACTTGGAATCTGGTGCCGATCTCAGCATCAGCATCGCTACAACTGGAATATTGCCAGGAGCGAATCATCATTTGCCATGAAAGGACTTGGAATTTGATACCGGTTTAGACATCAGCATCGCTACAACTGGGATATTGCCAGGAGCGAATCATCATTTGCCTCTGTCGATGTCGAACAAAGGTGGCTTAGTAGATAGGGTTAGGATTCTGTCGACTATGTCTTTTTACTTTATGAGCCGTAAGGGTCTCACAAAGGTGTTTCTCTCTACGAGTCGTGAGGATCTCGTAGGTGCGTTTTCTCCTTAGGAATCGTGAGGATTCCTAAGTATGTGTTCTCTTATAAGTTGTAAGGATCTTACAAGAGTGTTTTCTCCTTATGAGTCGAGAGGACTCACAAGGGTTGTTCACCGTGCGAACATATCCCTAGTCACGGATGGGACTTTGTTAGGGAAATGTTTATTCGTGCCCGTGGATTGTATACAAGGGTCAGTATTGAGCCACTTTTAGGGCCAAATCGAAAGTTGTGGGGGGTTGCTTAAGAACAGGTTCAGGTCTCTATAACTTAAGACTTTCAAATCTTATGAGCCGTGAGGGTCCCATAAGAGAGTTCTCCTTACGAGTCGTGAGGATCTCGCAAGTGTAATTTCTCCTTAGGAATCGTGAGGATCCCTAAGTGTGTTGCTCCCTTGTGAGTCGTAAGGATCTCACGCGGATGGTTTCTCCTTACAAGGCCGAGAGGACCCTGTAAGTGTCTTTTAACGAGGTTGCGCCCTCTCGGATTTTCACAAACACTCGCCGGTAGCCCTGCTGTTTTTACTCACGGAGCCTTTTCGGGTTTTCATCCGTGCCCACTTTTGCTTATGGACATACCGTCTTTATTATTATTCTTTTTTCTGTTTTTTTCTTTTTTCTAACGAGGTTGCGCCCTTTCGGGTTTTCACAAGACTCGCCGGTAGCCCTGCTGTTTTCACTCACGGAGCCCTTTCAGGTTTTCATCCGTGCCCATTTTGCTTATGGACATACCATTTTTTTTAACACCACGTCAGCCTGGGGATGCCGCGGGTTGGTAATAGTTTAATGACATTTCGGTCATTTGCAAGTTTTAGGACATTGCGGTCCATCGTCGCCGTATTCGAGGCGAATCTCTAGTTTACTGACTTTTCGGTCTATGGGGCTTTCCCTATGAATGAACATGATGCCCCCGGCATATCCATCTTTCTCGGAGTATGTGGTCGTGGCGGGCTCACCTTCCAGTTTTCGGACAGCGTGAAATCGCCCTGTTGGTATTGGTCTTCAGCCTAGTTTTTGAAAACGTAGCAGTTTTCGATCGGATGGCCCAATACTTGGTGGTAAGGGCAGTAATTAGGATTGTTGACATCATTCAGTTGTAGCTGGTGTTTCGGCTCCGGTAGAGTGATAAGCCTGTTGCGCACTGCTAGTTCGAACAACCTCCTTGTTTCATCCCGGGAAAATGAGTAAAGACATTTCAACTTTTCATAGAGGGGTTGCCGCTTGTTGTTTTGGCGAACAACCGGTCTAGGGCCACTCGATTGTTGTTGAGCGTTGGCGACGAAGGTCGTTTTTTCCTTCCCTTTATCCTTTTCGTTTGATCCCTTGTTTGCGGGTCCGAGATTCTTTCCGGATAGCGTGCGATTGCACGGCTGAATATTCTCACAACTCCTCAATTCTTTCGTTTCAGAGATGGATTCCTTGAAGAGAGGGCCGAGGACTACTTTTTCTTCGGAGTCGCTCCCGAAGGTGAGAACTCGCGATCCCCCGGGATAAACCCTATGACAATTGCCGGCAATTCTTTTACGCTCATCTGTAGCATTTTTCCGCTGTCTACGAGCTTCACGCTTTGTCCTGTTGAAGTGTTACCTGTGAGCGACATACCCCTGCCACCAACACTTAAAGAAGTTGCAGTCTTTAGTAGGATGTACGATCTTCTGATGATATAAGCAAAAGTTAGGATGCACATCCGCTTCATCAAGATGTATACCACCAGGAGAATTTTCTATGAAAGAGGGCAGCTTCATCCCCATCGATATGGCTTTGGCGAAACGTTTCCTTGTCTTGATCCTGCTTTCATTTGCGGCGGATGTACTTTGATCTGGTGGGAGTGTTTCGACTCTTTTGTCTAGTCGCCGGCGTTTTTCTTTTTCAAATATGGCCATCTTACGCTCCCGATCGGCTTTACTTTTTAGATGAATTTCACTCAGGAAGGCGTCGATCATTTCGTCTGACGGCCATAGAAGTTCTGGTTCAGGATCTGCCCCTAGCTTCTCAGTGTAAGGAGTTTTTTCATCGTCTGTAAACGAGTGGGAGATCATATGACAACTCGCCACGTAACCCTCAGATTCATCTGACGAGCTTTCTCCATCATCTTCCTCCTGAAAAACGTGGTTGAAGAACTCTTGGAGCGTGATGGGAGTCCGTGCTCTCTGATTATACTCCTCCAGCGCGTCAATCTGTTTCTGTAAGTCTGTGCACTTGTCGTCAGGATTCACGGGCTTTTTGGATCTTTTCTTCTTCTTCTTCTAAGATTTTGACGGCTGGGTATTGGTCTTCAGCCCAGTTTTTGAAAACGTAGCAGTTTTCGATCGGATGGCCCAATACTTGGTGGTAAGGGCAGTAATTAGGATTGTTGACATCATTCAGTTGTAGCTGGTGTTTCGGCTCCGGTAGAGTGATAAGCCTGTTGCGCACTGCTAGTTCGAACAGCCTCCTTGTTTCATCCCGGGAAAATGAGTAAAGACATTTCAACTTTTCATAGAGGGGTTGCCGCTTGTTGTTTTGGCGAACAACCGGTCTAGGGCCACTCGATTGTTGTTGAGCGTTGGCGACGAAGGTCGTTTTTTCCTTCCCTTTATCCTTTTCGTTTGATCCCTTGTTTGCGGGTCCGAGATTCTTTCCGGATAGCGTGCGATTGCACGGCTGAATATTCTCACAACTCCTCAATTCTTTCGTTTCAGAGATGGATTCTTTGAAGAGAGGGCCGAGGACTACTTTTTCTTCGGAGTCGCTCCCGAAGGTGAGAACTCGCGATCCCCCGGGATAAACCCTATGACAATTGCCGGCAATTCTTTTACGCTCATCTGTAGCATTTTTCCGCTGTCTACGAGCTTCACGCTTTGTCCTGTTGAAGTGTTACCTGTGAGCGACATACCCTTGCCACCAACACTTAAAGGAGTTGCAGTCTTTAGTAGGATGTGCGATCTTCTGATGATATAAGCAAAAGTTAGGATGCACATCCGCTTCATCAAGATGTATACCACCAGGAGAATTTTCTATGAAAGAGGGCAGCTTCATCCCTATCGATATGGCTTTGGCGAATCGTTTCCTTGTCTTGATCCTGCTTTCATTTGCGGCGGATGTACTTTGATCTGGTGGGAGTGTTTCGACTCTTTTGTCTAGTCGCCGGCGTTTGGCTTTTTCAAATATGGCCATCTCACGCTCCCGATCGGCTTTACTTTTTAGATGAATTTCATTCAGGAAGGCGTCGATCATTTCATCTGACGGCCATAGAAGTTCTGGTTCAGGATCTGCCCTTAGCTTCTCAGTGCAAGGAGTTTTTTCATCGTCTGTAAACGAGTGGGAGATCATATGACAACTCGCTACGTAACCCTCAGATTCATCTGACGAGCTTTCTCCATCATCTTCCTCCTGAAAAACGTGGTTGAGGAACTCTTGGAGCGTGATGGGAGTCCGTGCTCTCTGATTATACTCCTCCAGCGCGTCAATCTGTTTCTGTAAGTCTGTGCACTTGTCGTCAGGATTCACGGGCTTTTTGGATCTTTTCTTCTTCTTCTTCCACTTGATCGCCGGGCATGTCTGGAGATCATTCAGCATCCTTTTGGTTTTGGCTGATAGCACGATCTCCCACAGAGCTTCTTCAACAAGGGAGCACGTTGCCCCTGGCATATTCACCTTCTTAGGGGTATGAGGTTGCGGCGGGTTCACCTTTCATTTTTCGGATAACGCGAACTTGCCTCGTTGGTATTGATCTTCAATCTAATTCTTGAAGACGTAGCAATTTTCGTTCGGATGACCCAATACTCGGTGTTAGGGACAGTAATTGGGATCATTGACGCCGTTTGGCTGCGACGGACGTCTTGAATCCGGCAGATTGATGAGTCTGTTACGCAATGCTAGCTCAAATAGTCTTCTCGTTTTATCTTGAGAAAACGAGTAAGGACGTCCTAGCCTCTCCTCGAGGGATAGGTGTGGACGCATATTGTTTTGACGGATAACCGGCTTCAAGTTGCTCGGCTGTTGTTGAGCATTGACGACGACGATCGCTTTCCCTTTCCCCTTCTCATTTCGAGAGTCAGGCTTTGGAGGAGACGGTCTGTGATCCATCTGATCCATCTGGGCTAACTTATCGATCAAGGCCTGGAACGTGGTTGGTTTAAAGAACAACATGAACTGTGAAATAGTTGCATGAGGATCTAAGGTGCCCACGAACATGCCCACCGCCGGCGCTTCTTCAATGCGTTGTTCGCATTTCGACCACATGTTCCGCCATCGGATTGCATATTGAACCCAAGTTTTGCCCGGCTTTACTCTTGCGTTGATCAAAGCTGTTATTGGAGTACGCTCGCTGGCGCTCGCGAATCGTTGAGTAAACAACAACTCCATTTCAGCGAAGGTTTTAACGGAGTCATTCGGAAGCTCGGAGTACCAGTCAAACGCCGTCTCTGATAAGCTGCCGACGAATTGGCGAAGCAGGAGCTTATCATCGCCGCCGGTGTTGCTACAAAGAGCCCTGAACTGGGCAACATGTTGATGGGGATTGCCTGTCCCCTTGTAGACATGGAATTTTGGGATCGTGTAGCCCGGCGGGTATTTGATCTGATCATACCAGCTCGGATATGGTCGCCCCGTTTTGACAACTTAACTGGCTGCCTCAGTTTCCTGGTGGACTCGTATTTGCTGAGCTATATATTCATCCAGGGCAGCTTTGGAAATTGTCTCCTCCTTGGCTGTTGAAAGAGCCGGCGGTGGATTTGACGTTTCTCCTCTGTCATCTTCAAGGACGATCGGAGGATCTTCAGCAGGAGGATCCTGCTGGATCATCATACCCACCATGTCCTGGAATAGAAGGGCCATTCGTTTTATATTGGCTGCTTGTTCCGCAGCCTCTTTATCCTTCTTTTCTAGCATTCTCCGAAGGAATTCGGCGTCGGTTTCCTGCTCCTGGCGCTGATCCGAGGATGCTTCCGGGCTTTCTTTCGTCCCTGTGAGTGCGGCCATCGCAGTCATCATTTCTTGGAGCTTCTGCTGCTGCTCCTGAGCTTTGGTCACCGATCGCGTAAGCGGTCTATGACCTGTGGATATACGGCTGTCTTCTTTCCCGGACGCTATGTAGACAATGTGTACCATAATGCCCCTGGACTTGGGGCGTTTGGGCTCACCGCCTTGGACATTTACCGCAGGCGTGGGGATTTTCTCCGGCCTTCTTCTCTTGTGGGCCGTCGAAGTTGAGGGGGCCGTTGCTTTGGGCACCCAGGTGGTCGTCGTCTTCCGTTGCTTCACAGGGGAATTTTCTTCCTGCCGAACTTTCGACTTCTTATGCTGATAGGAGAAGTTTGGATCAATCACCGATTCTCGAACTCATCGCCAAGTTTTGTAGATCCTGGAGGACAGCTGTTGAGGAGACTGCTCCAGCTTTTTTGGTTCTGCTTCCACGACGGTCTCTACCGGTGGAGGAGATCTTTTGAGCACCGCAGTTGGCGAATTTCTGTGTACCCTGTTCAGCAGCTCAAAGCTGTTCCCAGTTGGAACAGCAGCGTTAACTTCCACCGTTGGAGCTGGTGGAGTTAGCCCAAAGGGGGAGTTGCCCCTAGTCTTCCTTATCCGGCGCCAGTGGCGACGTCGGGTGTGACGGGTTGTTGGGATTGGTTCAGCGACGGCTCTATCTTGCCCCATGTTCAGGTGAGGGGCTGTTGCCGATGTCAGACTCTTGAAGACTGACGTCCGTTGAGAAGCCGTGTCCAATCGGTCAAACACAGATTTTTGAACGGGAGCGGGACTGGGAGCAGTCAGTCTCGCGAAGACCGACCCTCTGGGAGGAGAAGGCACCTTGACGACTTCAGGAGCAGCTATCTTCTTTGAGATGGCCACTTCAGGTATTATGGGCTTCTTGGTAGGCCCTTTGGAGCTCGAGCTCAGCCTGGTGAAGACTGAAGAATTGGACGACCCGTTGAGAGGGGCCGTGGGAGTAGCAAGTCGATCAAAGACCGACTTCTTTGAAGCTTCCGGTACGGGCACTGGGATGGTGAAGCTCGCTGGCGGGAGCATGGTCCCGAAAAATAGACCGGTAGTAGCTTGGGTAATTTTTTCCACCGGCATCGTGAATAGTGATGCCGCCTGAGGCCTATAGGCTACACCTCCAGGTGAGGCGGAGCGTTGGTTGCATTTGCATTTGGAGCAGTTCGAGCAGTTGGACGCCATTGCTGTTTGATTTCTGCGCCAAGCAAGAGACCAAATCTTAGTAACTTGAAATCCGAGGGCAACCATTAACAAACCGCGATTCGTTCGTGAATACGACAGACGAAGTGTGGAGTGGAAAGAGGAAAAGGTCCCACCGGGCGTGCCAGAATCTGTTCCCCTCCGAAAGGAGGCGCGACGCAGAGACATCTAGCCTGTGATTCGGGGCAGATGCTATTTGGTTTTATCCGTCCACCTCTCCGAAGATGCCAAGTTGATTTATGACACCGTGTATCGGAGGTTTAGACGGATGCAGCCGATGTAGCAGACTTCGTCAGATTCCCCCTCGCTTGAGGGGTTTTTGATTGTGGGGACGCTCTTCCCTACAGGCGCAAGCCCCTGCAGTTAATTACGCTACCGCATCGCGGAAACAACTTTCTCCTTCTCCAGATGGTCACTTCGTGTCGTGGGTGTTTGTTTTTGGTTGCCCGTGGATTGTATACGGAGACTAATTTATGTCGTCGCCCGTAGGACATGGATTATTCCAAATCCGTATTTTCTTAGATTTGGGTTTGGGGTTTTGGTTTAAGGATACGTTAGCCATATTTGAGACTAAGATCAACTTAAACGTTTGTTAAGGATACGTTAGCCTAATTTCCAGACTAAGATCAACTTAAACGTTTGTTAAGGATACGTTAGCCTAATTTCCAGACTAAGATCAACTTAACAGGATCGTTTAGATCCATTTCCAGTTTAGGGACATGGTGGTCCATTACCAGTTTAAGGACGTGGTGGTCCATCATTCCCCATTTGGGACAAATATTAGTTTAAGGACACATTGTCCAATCATTCCCGTTTTGGGGACGAATATTGGTTTAAGGACGCATTAGTCCGACATTCCCGTTTTGGGGACGAATATTGGTTTAAGGACGCATTAGTCCGTGAGTTTAAGGACCCCACAGTCCGTATTAATGTGTGGTTGTCGGGACCCGTCACCTCTCTGACGACGTTGAAGGATTACAACGACAAATATCAGAGGAGTTCAGAGATGTACCCTTGAACCGGGTGTAAATTGATTTGGGAGAGCAGTTGTGCTCAGTCAATTTAATTTGAGGACTTACGGCCAGAATTGGGCTAAGTCTAGTTGAAAATATTCAACATGTTATTTGCATTTGGCCTGTTAGGCCTTTGTTTGGGCTCTGCCCTTTATAGCATTGAGCTTTTATTTAAATGCATGGCATTTATTTTGGCCTGTTAGGTCCTTTTAATTGGGCTCTGTCCCTTTTCTTTAATAATGCAGAGCATTAAATGCTCTGACAATGCCCCACGTGGCTTGTCAGGCGCTTTGCGCCAATTGAGGAGCGCAAGGCGCAAGTTCATATGGAGGTGACACGTGTCACACGCTGGTGAGCGCAAGTCTGTTAGCGCAGTGCGCTGCGCCAGTACGCTGCGCTAGTGCGCTGCTGACACGTGGCGCGCAAGGCGCAGTTGTTCTATGATTGACACGTGGCGCCCCCTAGCGGCTTGCGCCAATCCAAGGAGCACAACAGTGCAAATTTAAAAAGTGCAAGGCACTGTTTGATATCTTGATCAATTTTTTATCAAAAAAACAAGTTTTTCTTGTTCCAGAGAGGTTCTATCTCAAATTTCAAGAACCAGTGGTTCATCAAAAGGCAATGCCTTTGTATAAATCGAAAGATCTAATAAAGAAGTAAAATTACTTCTTTTTATTATTATTATTATTTTTATTGAGAATCTTTGATCTTTTTCTTAGATCATTGATCTTTTTAGAAGAACTTCTTCTTTTTTTCAAAAGTTACCTTTTCTTTTCTTTGAGTTCTTCTCAAAGTTTTAGAGGAGTTCTCTATCTTTTTCTCTGTATTTTTTTTTAATCCCCCTCTAGACTTGGAGTCTAGGGGCCTTTATATAGGGCCAATTGATTTGTTAAATCAGTTAAAGAGATCTTTTTCTGATTGATTCAAGGATATTTTCCCACCGTTGGATCTTAGATCCTAGGGTCTCTGCTTTACAGAAGACAATCTTCTTGTTTTAAATAAGATTGAGAATGATCTTTCAAAAATTTTATTGTTTAAATGCTGGCATAGTTGGCGCAAGCGCACCTGCGCTTGACACGTGTCGGGCAGCGCAGAGCGCAGCGCAACTGCGCTGACACGTGTCGCGCAGCGCAGAGCACAGCGCAACTACGCCTGCGCTGACACGTGTCGCGCAGCGCAGAGCGCAAGTCAGCTGAAGCATTGCTTCCTTTATTAAAATTTGAATTTTAAATAGAGCCTTACTCTGATTGGGTGCGCTGTCTTGGGTGCTGCGCTGACGTGTCTACTTTTGACACATGGCGCGTTGCGCACAGCGCAAGAAATCTGAAGCGTTGCTTCAATTTTTGAATTTTTGAAATTCAAACAGAGCTTTGCTCTGATTGGGGGAAACATATCCTCGCTAGGCTCCCCGCCTCAAATGCGGCTATCCTGCCCCTCGGTCTCGACCGGGTCTACCATGAATCCGACTGTATAACTCCCCCACTCAGTCCGGATAACGTAAAAATCCGTAACCGTATAGCTCCCCCACTCGGTTCGGAATAAAACCAAATCATAAAAACAATATCTCATGGTGGACATGTCACATCAATCATGAAGAATCACCGAATATACTTTATAGCACATAAAACTCAAAACCAGAAATCCGCATGATCCAATGCATCTTTTGTCATGATTAATAATACTTGAAATGAAGCATGATATATGTTCATAATAATATTGTTGCAATTTAACTACCATTATTGATGTTTAAGGTATGAAATGAATCATATGTGACATAATAAGTACTAAGTGTATATGTGACATGTTAATATCGACGAGGTGTAGTGTAACATGTAGATATGTGCACGTGCAACATGACTCGTTGCTAATTTGTGCCGTTTTCTAGCAATGGTTAAACATGACAATTTATATATATGAATGCATATAGTGGAGTTGCCAAATTCAATTTTTTTTATACATAAAGAAGCAATTATAACTACACTTAAAACTACGGGCGTATTACGCTCTCCATACAAAATCCCCCGGTAGATATTTAGTCTACTGACCGGAATATGTCGAATCTACTCAGATATTATCAATCCCTTTCCTTTCCTAGCGGCCTTTGAAGTTTCTGCATTCGAATCTAACATCGAAATTAACTTCGTATAAGAAACGGCTAAACTCCGATACGGCGAAAACATGAAAATACAAGATTTACGTACTAAATATGCTAAGTACGAATATTGTAAACTTTCTAATGCTTACACTAACTGGATTTAATCCTTCGCTGTTCGTAACAGAAAAACAGAAATGTGTCACGAAACATCCGTGTCGTATTTTAGAATTTTAACCCCAAAACAGATATTTGCTTACATATTTTACATACTGAATATATAACATAAACTAATAATACCAGACATACTAACATAAACACAGAGAGCTACCCTATAAAAATCAACACCTAATTCCATGGAAGACCCGACGAGCTCGGATTTTGGGTAGGTGTCGCCGGCCAAAATCCGAGGAAAATGGTTCATTTTCCTAGTGGTTATTCTAGTTCCAAATTACAAGATGAAGGCATTGTTTGATTTTGTTAATTCTCATCTAAACTATTGCAGATTCAAAACAGAGCTTAAATTATCTAAATACGATATTTCCGATATCAAACTTCTATAACAAATAGTACATAACTAAAAATTTGCAGAGTTAAAGATTATACCTACGGAAAGATCACTGAAATGTTCCATCCAAGATGCAAAAGCTCAAAAGATCCTAGCTTGAGGGTGGTGGTAATGATCCTTTGCACTTAGTTTCCCTTCTCATCTCTTTTCTTTGGTGTTCTAGGATTTTCTTTATTTTCTAATGAATAACTTTTTTATCTCACTTAATAATCTCAACTGAAACAAAAGAAAAGATAAGAACAAGGGAATGATGAGGTTTAGGAGGAGGCGTCGCCTAGAGAGAGTGTGGTGTATCAATGCAAGTAGGAGGTGTACGCATGAAAGGTTCTTGCGAGGAGGAGGTGTATGTATGAAGTGTACATGCAAGGAGAAGGTGTATCATTATGTTATGATATTCCAAGAGTTTAACTTAACCTTAACCATGTCCTAACCTTTTTACACATAAACCCTCACAAAATTTCCAAATTCCACAAATAATTAAATTTTCCACAAAATCCCTCATAATACTTATTATTATATAAACAAACTATTTCTTTACTAATTTAACCTACTACATATTAAAAGGTCTTTAATTACAATAAAATTTAATTTAACATTTTTAAATGAATAAATAAATAAATAAATAAATTTTCTAAAATATTTCGACTTGTTACAATATTCCCCCCTTAAGAAAATTCGGTTCCCGAATTTAAAACTTAACTACACGTACCTTCAAAAAGGTGCGGAAATTTCTTCTGCATCGCATCTTCGGCCTCCCTAGTGACCTCCTTGCTATTTGGTCCTCGCCAAAGAACCTTTACAGACGAAAGTACCCTTGATCTCAGTTTCTTTGCCTGTCAGTCTAGAATAGCTACCGGCTGCTCAGTGTAGGATAAATCCTGCTTAAACTGTAAAGTCTGATACTGGATCGAGTGAGAGGGATCGTGAAGATACTTGCGAAGTATAGATACATAGAACTGTTGGGGTAAAAATTTACACCCCGGTTGACCAAGTCAAAATCAAAGTCAACCCCAAGCCAAGTGGGCCCAAGCCCAGATCCAGTGGGCCCATGCCCGGGTCGAGCCCGAACATAAAGCGACCGGCCTCACCCCATGCCAAGATAAAAATTTTGTAATAAATAATTTTGTTGCGTTTCTTTTATTTTATTTTATGGATAAATGTAAGAAAAATAGGCATAAAGTCAAATTTTTGTAAAGCCCATGGCTTATGTGCAAAAAGAAATGGCACATGAGCCATGGGATAGGCAAAATGCCATTTTGTGAAGCCCAAGGGGCTATGTGTAAAGTATATAGCCTATAAAGGCAAGATAATGAAAATATCTCACAACTTTTCTCTCTCTCTTAAAATTTTTCAGATCTGAGATCTTTTCTCCTTCTTCAAGGTTCTAAAACCTTCTTTTTTCTCTTGAATTAAATCAAGAGTTTTACTCTTCTTTTTATAAAACAAATTAGTTTTTCACCACAAAACCCATAAAGGGGAACTCAGATCTTCCATTAGATCTCAAAAAGAAGAGATTTTTAAAAATCCCATATCTCTTGATTTTCAAGATCCAGCTAACAGAGGAGGAAGAAGAAGAATATCTTTCACTAACCCCCCCAAAAAAAAACACACTCAAGAGTCCAACTCCTCTCTGATTTCTCTTCTGAGAAATTTTTTTAAGCTAAAAGCCTCTTTTTCTCGCCGGCGCTCAAGCGCAGAGCGCCCGCGTGCCGACACGCGGCCTGCTTGCGCTCAAGCGCTCAGCGCTCGAGCGCAAAGCGCCCACGTGCCGACAAGTGGCGCGCTTGCGCTCAAGCGCAAGCGCTCGAGCGCAAGTCGTCCCGGTGCCGACACGTGGCGCGCTTGCGTTCAAGCGCAATCGCTCGAGCGCAAGTCGCCCCGGTGCCGACACGTGGCGCGCTTGCGCTCTAGCACCCAGCGCTCAAGCGCAAGTCGCCCCGTTCCTACACGTAGCGCACTTGCGCTCGAGCGTCAGGCTCTGAAGCGCAAAACGCTCACGTGCTGACACGTGGCGGCTAGCGCTCAAGCACCCAGCGCTCAAGCGCAGAGCGCCCACGTGCCGACACGTGGCACTCTAGCGCCTGAGCGCACAGCACCTAGGCGCACAGCGCCCAAGGTGCTGCCCCCACGCATCCTTTGGATATCTTTTCCCCTTTTTATATATATGCATGTATATCTATACATATGTATACATATGTACATACACACATACTCTACGACACTGTCCCTGTTAGAAAAAAATTTCTAACGGGGCGCTGCCCCGTACCCCATAAGGGGGCTACTAGCCCCCTTGACCCCCAGCCCGCTATCCGGGTAGCGGGACCCCCGTAAAAACTCTGCGTGGCTCCCGATATATTTAAACCCCCCTCCAAAACAAAACACACGTACACTGCACATTGAATTCGCATGACCAGTTTAACCCGTTAATCGGAGGTTCCCTCGCCCCAAAGGCGGGGGGTAATTAATGGCAGCTTAGTCCGCGGCTGCCGGAGATTCGGATCTCCATAATCATTAAACCCCGGCCTACCCTAGGCAGGAGGAATCTGTAGTACGCCTGACAAGCGCGCGCGTATTCCCATCTCAATGGGATGACGAAAAACACCCTACAAGAACACCGGATGCACATCGGGAAAACTCGGTGGAAGTGCTAAACGATAAGCTACAACGCCCACTCTCTCCAGAATCTCATAGGGTCCGACATACCTGGGGCTGAGCTTTCCCTTTTTCCTGAAACGCATCACACCCTTCATCGGAGATACATGAAGGAACACATGATCTCCCACATCAAACTCGAGTCTATAACGGCGTCGATCAGCATAAGATTTCTGCCTGCACTGGGCCGCTCTCATCCTGTCCCGTATCAACTGGATCTTTTCTGTAGTTTCCTGCACTATCCGCGGTCCCAAAATGCTGCTCTCGCTGAGTTCTGTCCAACAAACGGGTGATCGACACTTTCTCCCATATAAAGCTTTGAAGGGTGCCATCTGGATCGTCTCCTGAAAACTGTTGTTGTAGGAGAACTCTATCAAAGGCAAGTGACGATCCCAACTGCCACCGAAATCAAGACTGCAGGCTTGAAGCATATTCTCAAGAATCTATATAGTCCGCTCTGACCGACCGCCAGTCTGCTGGTGGAAAGCTGTACTAAAACTCAATCAAGTGCCTAGAGCCTCTTGAAGTTTCTGTCATAGTCGGCTGGTGAACTGTACACCCATATCGGACACTATGTACGTCGGAACTCCATGCAATCGCACAATCTCATCAATATAGATCTGGCAGGCATACTGTGCATATCCATAAGTCGTCTTCACCGGAATAAAGTAAGCAGCTTTTGTCAATCGATCAACAATCACCCAGATGGAATCATACCCTCTGCTGGATCTGGAAAGACCCACAACGAAATCCATAGAGATCTGCTCCTATTTCCACTCCAGAATGGGTAAGGGCTGTAACTCTCCTGCCGGCCTCTGGTGCTCAGCCTTGACTTGCTGACAAGTTAAGCATCTCGAAAAAAACTCTGTGACATCTCTCTTCATTCCTTCCCACCAATAGACATCTCTTAAGTCATGATATATCTTGGTGGAACCAGGATGAATACTATATGCTGACCGATGGGCCTCCTCTAAGATCTCACCTCTCAGTCCCTCTGAATCCGACACACAAAGATGACTCCCAAATTGTAACACTCCATGGTCATCGATCACGAACTCAGAATCTCTATCCTGTCTAACCCGATCTATGATCTCCGACAAGCGAGCATCAACGGGCTGTGTCTCTCGGATGCGATCAAGTAACTGTGGACGTGTGCGAATATGAGCGAACTATCCTCCTGTCGACGTGAACTCAAACTGTACACGGCTATCACATAAAATCTGCTAGTCTGCAGAAGACTGTCTCTGCACAGTGCTCAAATAAGATAAGCTACCTCCAGGCCTCCGACTCAAAGCATCTGCTACAACATTTGCTTTGCCCAGATGATAAAGAATTTCGCAATCATAATCCTTCACGAGTTCCATCCATCGACGCTGCCTCAGATTCAGATCCCGCTGCTGAAAAATATAATTTAAGCTTTTGTGATCTGTGAATATCTGGCATGACTCACTGTATAAGTAATGCCTCCAAATCTTAAGTGCGAAAACCACAGCAGCCATCTCTAAGTCATGAGTGGGATAGTTCTGCTCGTGCTTCTTCAACTGCCAAGAAGCATAAGCGACGACCCTGCCGTGCTGCATCAACACACAGCCTAAACCCCACTCGAGAGGCGTCACAATAAACAACAAAACCACCTGACCCAGAAGGTAAAGATAAGACTGGGGCAGTCGTCAAGCGAGTCTTCAACTGCTGGAAACTCTGCTCGCACGCCTCTGTCCAAAGAAATGGAACTTCCTTCCTGGTCAACCCGGTCAACGGTGCAGCGATACGAGAAAAATCCTGCACAAAACGTCAGTAGTAACCGGCCAAACCAAAGAAGCTGCGAATCTCCATAACTGATACAGGTCTGGGCCAGTGCTGTCCTGCCTCGATCTTCTTTGGATCCACACGTATACCATCTCTCGTAACTACGTGACCCAAGAAATTCACACTATCCAGCCAAAAAGCACACTTGGAAAATTTAGCGAACAACCGGTGTTCCCTCAAAATCTGCAATGTAATTCACAGGTGCTGCTCATGCTCCTCTGGACTACGAGAGTATACAAGAATATTATCAATGAATACAATAATCAACTAATCAAGAAACGGCCTAAAAATGCGGTTCATCATATCCATGAAAGCTTCTGGGGCATTGGTGAGTCCGAATGACATCACCAAAAACTCATAATGCCCGTATCGTGTGCGAAAAGCAGTCTTCGGAATGCCATCCTTCCAAACTCTCAATTGGTGATACCCTGACCGCAAATCGATCTTCGAGAAATAGCCAGCTCTCTGCAGCTGATCGAATAAGTCATCAATACGAGGTAATGGATACCTATTTCGCACCGTAACTCGATTCAGCTGCCTGTAGTCAATGCACAACCTCATGCTGCCGTCCTTCTTTTTAACGAACAAGACAGGAGCTCCCCACGGTGATACACTCAGACGAACGAGCCCCCTATCAAGCAATTCTTGCAACTGACCTTTGAGCTCCTTCAGCTCCGTCGGGGCCATCCGATAAGACGGTATAGAAATAGGCCCCGCACCCGGAATCAATTCAATGCAGAATTCAATATCGCGATCAGGCGAAAATCCTGGTAACTCAGCAGGGAACACATCAGAAAATTCTCGCACGATCGGAACCTGGTCTAACGGGACCTCAGCGGCTCCTACGTCCGGACCAAACGCTAAGAACCTACGATAACCCTTCTTCAAGAGCCGTCCCGCACACAGAGCAGAAATCATGTTGGCAGGAGTTATACTACAGTCTCCCTGCACAACAAAAATTGGTTCTCCTGGAAAACAAAATCTGGCCTCTTTCCCCCGAAAATCTACATAAGCATGACAAGCGGCCAGCCAATCCATACCAAGAAGTACATCAAAATCTAACATATCCAGGAGAATCAAATTGACTAACGAATCCTTACCACCAATACGTACTGAACAGGACCTGAATACATATGGGCTACAAAAGAATCCCCCACAGGAGTAATCACAACTAGCGGTAACTATAATAACGACGACTCTCTCCCCAGAGAAAGTGCAAAGTGTGCAAACACGTAAGAATGCCTAGAACCGGAATCAAATAAAATATGTGCATCTAAGGAATATACGGAAAGAGTACCTGTCACAACTGCATTGGATGCATGTGCATCCTGTAGAGTCAAGGAAAAAACCCGAGCCTGGCCCCTACCAGCATCCTGACGTCCTCTCCTTCGTTCTCCCCGTCCTCTCTGAAAGCGTCCTGCAAAATCCCGACCTCGTGGTACAACAGCCTGGCGCATAGTGCCAACTGGTGGAGGAAGTAATGCCATCGAAGTAGAAGGTGGAGGGGGTAAAGCAGCCTGTGGAAATACAGTCCCTCCGTGGAGTCTACAATCCCTAGCGAAATGCCCCGGACGTCCACAACTAAAACATGTAGATGGGGGCCTCTGCTCATCAGGGTACGAACTGAACATCTGGCCTTGAGTCCAACCTCGACCAAGACTGCGGTCTGGAGTGTGTCTGCCTCGTCCTCTGCCAAACTGCCTAGTAACTGACTCAATAGGTCTGGTCCTCTTTGGCTCCGGAACGATCGTTGTCTCGTTCAGACGCTCTTCTACTCGCATAGTTGCGTCCATGGCCTGTGCATAAGCATCGAAATGCTGGGAGCTTATAGCAAGGAACAACTGTGTATCCAGACTCCTTACAAACCTCTTCACCCGAAGCTCCTCCTTAGGAACTAAGTATGGAGCATAGCATGATAGCTGGGTGAACTGCAAATCATACTCTGCCACCGGCATATCTGCAGATTTTCGCAATGCCTCAATGCTGCTGGCTCTGGCATCACGTACGCTCTGTGGAAGAAATCTGGCAAGGAATGCCCCGGGAAACTCTGTCCATGACATCGGAGGAAGATCAGTAGCTCGCCCTCTCTCCATCGACTCACACCACGCCTGTGCAAGCCCCTCCAATCGAAAGCTGATCAGCTCCACTGACCTCGCATCGGAACATCTCAATGACCTGCCGATCCTAGCCATCCTATCAAGGAATGACTGAGGATCCTCTATTGCATCGGTCCCTGTAAACACCGGAGGTCTCAACCTTATAAACTCCGGAAGTGATACCTCCATCACCCTCGAGTCTACAAGTGCGACAGTCTGCATGGGTTGTACATCGGGCTCTACCATGGTCGGTGCCTGATCCTGTCTCTGTACATGGGTGGCCTCAGCCAACTGTCCCACCATCTGCTGCAAGCCCAACATACCCTTCTCTATCCAAGTCAGTCTATCTAGAGGAGGAGGATCCATATGTTCTGGTACCGCCAGAATGTCCGGTGCGTCAGTCGCCGTCACAGGCGGATCTGTCCTAACTACATCCCTGGCTGCGGCTCGCCTAGCTCGTGTAGCCATAGAAACTGGAACAAAAAATGAGAGTTGATAAGGCGAACGAATATGAATAGCAATAATAGAGAGTCAAAGGAAGGATTAAGCAAGATATACTTCCTAAAGTTGCTTAGGCTGAGTATCGTAGCGTAAATATGCCGCGGAACATATGTACAGTACTCTACTCATACTAAATCACCTACTCCATCAACCCAAGGTCAACCTACATAACAAAATTTAAAGCCTACTACTACAACTCACTACTCGGTTCCGTAAGGTTAATCCTAAGCTCTGATACCAATTTTGTCACGACCCGAAATTTGGATGTGACCGGCACTTAGATTGTATGACATCTAAAGATATCGACACAATTTGAGTAAACCAAAAACCAAGATCAAAAACTTTTTTTGCGGAACTTAGAAAATCTTAGTTTGTAAGTAAGAACCACGGATTTTAAGTATTTAAAATTTTGGCAGTATCTTCCCTTTTTAATTAATAATAAAAGCAGTTATAAAGTGTTTAATTAAGTTGCATCCCTAGTTGGAAGCAAAACAATGCCAAACGGCAGAAACCAATACACAATAATAATACGACGCTTAAAGCGAAGAATTTCATGCATAAATAAAAGAAGCATAAGTTAACACAACTAAACAATCTCACTCAGTCGAATTTAAACATATACAAACATATTTCTTTCTAAGTCAATATATAGGGTCCGATGGAGAATTTCTAGATCCAATATACATATACCAAAATAGGAGGTTACTACGTAGGTAACCCACCTAGCAAAATAAGCGATAAAAGTTGACAGGTGGATCCGCACTGCTGCAACATGTCCACGCGTCTCCTGCAAGGAACTATGGCACAACGGGGGTGGATTGCCAACTCAGTGAATAAAACTAATATCTAACAGTTAATAATATAAGTATGACGGACTAGAGCTAACAATAACAAAGATGAGTATAATATATGATAACATGTGGAAGCATAAATATGTGCTACTAAATGTATAAATCAAAACTGAAATCTCATCAATTATTTCCAATAAGATTCATTTTCCCGTGTCCAATATTGACACAAATCTTCTGTTTTCATCAGGCATCGTTCCCCGAACGATCCTGTCAATCAGTAACACCGGTCGGTATCATCTAGATATCCGCCGTGTTTGACAACTATCTCCGGTATCGAGTATCCTTGTTAGGCTCCCCACCTCAAATGCGGCTATCCTGCCCCTCGGTCTCGACCGGGTCCACCATGAATCCGACTGTATAACTCCCCCACTCAGTCCGGATAACGTAAAAATCTGCAACCGTATAACTCCCCCACTCGGTTCGGAATAAAACCAAATTATAAAAACAATATCTCATGGTGAACATGTCACATCAATCATGAAGAATCACCGAATATACTATATAGCACATAAAACTCAAAACCAGAAATCCGCATGATCCAATGCATCTTTTGTCATGAATAATAATACTTGAAATGAAGCATGATATACGTTCATAATAATATTGTTGCAATTTAACTACCATTATTGATGTTTAAGGTATGAAATGAATCATATATGACATAATAAGTACTAAGTGTATATGTGACATGTTAATATCGACGAGGTGTAGTGTAACATGCAGATATATGCATGTGCAACATGACTCGTCGCTAATTTGAGCCGTGTTCTAGCAATCATTAAACATGACAATTTATATATATGAATACATATGGTGGAGTTGCTAAATTCAATTTTTTTATACACAAAGAAGCAATTATAACTACACTTAAAACTACGGGCGTATTACGCCATCCATACAAAATCCCCCGGTAGATGTTTAGTCTACTCACCGGAATACGTCGAATCTACTCAGATATTATCAATCCCTTTCCTTTTCTTGCGGCCTCCGAAGTTTCCGTATTCGAATCTAACATCGAAATTGACTTCGTATAAGAAACGGCTAAACTCCGATACGGCGAAAACATGAAATACAAGATTTACGTACTAAATATGCTAAGTATGAATATTGTAAATTATCTAATGCTTACACTAACTGGATTTAATCATTCGCTGTTCGTAACAGAAAAACAGAAATGTGTCACGAAACATCCATGTCGTATTTTAGAATTTTAACCCCAAAACAGATATTTACTTACATATTTTATATACTGAATATATAACATAAACTAAAAATACCAGAAATACTAACATAAACACAGAGAGCTACCCCATAAAAATCAACACCCAATTCCATGGAAGACCCGGCTAGCTCGGATTTTGGGTAGGTGCCGCCGGCCAAAATCCGAGGAAAAGGGTTTGTTTTTCTAGTGGTTATTCTAGGTTCAAATTACCAGATGAAGGCACTGTTTGATATTGTTAATTCTCATCTAAACTATAGCAAATTCAAAACAGAGCCTAAATTATCTAAATATGATATTTCCGATATCAAACTTCTATAACAAATAGTACATAACTAAAAATTTGCAGAGTTAAAAATTATACCTACAGAAAGATCACTGAAAAGTTCCTTCCAAGATGCAAAAGCTTAAAAGATCCTAGCTTGAGGGTGGTGGTAATGATCCTTAGCACTTAGTTTTCCTTCTCGTCTCTTTTCTTTGGTGTTCTAGGATTTTCTTTATTTCTGTAACAACCTAGTTCATTTATACCAGTTCTAGTTCAAGTATTTCTTTATTTATGGTATTTTTCTGATTTACTGTGTTTTGGGTGCGAATAGTGTAGTTGGTATCTATATTTGCATCCGACCCGACCCGGGTATGTTTTGGACTATATTTGTATATACCAGAATATCAAATTTTATTTATATAATATTAATTTTATAAACTGATACAAATTAAAATTTAGTTAATTAATAAAAGATTTTTTTAAATTTAAATTTAAACTAATTTCCTAACAAACTAACAACCCCTTTTTCTCTCTCCTCTCTCTTTCTTTTTCTCACTCCTCTCTCTCTTCTTCTTCCTCTTCTTCTTTTTCTTTTTCTTTTCTTGATTCTTGATTTCACAATTTCCAGCCATCGTCGGAGTCGCGTCGCCGCTGCCGATCCAGACGATCTAGTGAACGTACATTGCCTGTATGATCACCCTCTTGCCTTGCCTGGACCCGTCCCGGGTGCCGTGTGTGCGTTGCGACGATTTACCGATGTCGGACGTGCCGTGCGTATCCGTCGCGTGATCCGATCGAGGCAAGTTTATCTTGCTACATGCTATGATATATACTACATCCATATTAATAATAATATTTTATGTTTAGTGTATTGTACATCCCCTGTTATCATTTTACTGTTTTACGACGTCCGTTTGTATCCGTATAATTTATTTCGTATCTAGTGAATGCAAATTTATCTTGTTACATGCTAGACTACAATATATTGCACCCATTTGAATAATAACATCACATAGTGTTTAGTTATGCATCCCACATTACCATTTTACAGTTTTACTGTCTTCAGACATCTGTATGCATCCATATCAATATTTACATATCTAGTCGCATGCTAATTCATCTTGTTACATGCTATGTATCTTATTTTGCATCCATATGAATAAAAATATCACATGTTGATTGCACTGTACATCCATATTAAAGTTTTACCGTTTTCGGATACCCGTTTGCATCCATATCATTTAGAATATATCGTTGTAATATTTCTTATTATTATCTTTAATTAGTTTATAATCTGCATTTTATAATGTTATACAAAATATAGTTTGAAAATATTATAGTTTACACATGAAACGTTGTTGCAAAGCGGATACGACAAATCAGAAATTTACTGTACACCTTACCTTATAAAATTCATTATAAATCATAGAAAAATCATTAGTATACGTTCTTTAGTTCGTTACGAAGCTAACTCAGAATAATATAACTCTATAAAATATTTACTTGCAAAATAAATTGTTTAAATAACATAAAATGCAAATGAATATATCTATAAACTGCTGTCCAGGGAAATTCCAGCAGCAAACTTTCAACTTCGAATGTTCATAAATTTTTGTAGGAACAACCTGAGATACTTCAACTTTTAAAAATGAAAACCTTATTGAATTATCTTTGTTTTGGTATAAGACACATCCCTTTTGGAGAACGTTTGTTATTTTTAAGCTATTTTTACAAATCAGGGTGACGCTGAATTTCTGAACGGAACTTTCTTGTACATGGTTAATCAATACCACTTTTATAGTTATTAATCGGTTTGAATATGTTATCCATGTTAATATTATTATATCAATATCTATTTAATAAATAATAGTGATTGTGTTTTAATATTCAGCAAATTTTACCGATTTACAGTTTTATAGTATCCGTCTGTATCCGTACGGTTTATTACATATCTAGTTGCACGCCGAGACCATATTATTTCATGTTACTGTTGTATTAGTGCACCATGCTTAATAATTGTGCATCCTACTTAGTCATGATGTGACCCCTGATCGATATTTGTGCATACATGCTTTTATTGTACATCCGTACTTTCACCTTATTCAATACTTACTACAGTTTGATTATGAGCACCCGTTTGACACATGTGCACTACTTGACATGACCTGATACACCACTACTTGACATGGCTTAATACATGTACACTACCTGACATGACCTGATATATCACTACTTGACATGTTACATGATCCTGTTTCTAATGCCGACAATCCTGACATGTTATCCCGATGGACATATTCTGTTGTCTGTATAGACAAACCTGTTCCTGCTTGATCCTGTGTTGGCATTAGTTTCAGATTTATCAATACCGGACTTGAACACATAACTTGGGGGTATGGGGAAATCAATGATGAAACCTAACTTGTAACTCAACAGTTCGACGCCTATACTGATCAGTTTCGGGGGGTAGGCCAGTCCCGGAATGATGTTGCTGACATCATTCGTCTGTACATGTTTCCTGTTTGTGCTTAGCGGCATGTCTCGGATTCAACCCCGAGAGTCTGGACCGTGGTCCCGGGTACGCATGGGATACTATTGAGTTACATCGACAATTCATTAAATTGATTTTACAAAATTGAGAGTAGTTAACCCAGTATTTAGTTCAGATTACTTACTGCACGCCACATGTGCTTATACCCTTCACTGTTTCTTATTCGTGTTATTGTTATACTTTTATTACTGTTCATACTCATGCCTGCATGACTTGTTACCCCCTGATTATATTATTATTGATATTATGACGCACTGACGTCTGGGTTTTGCATGGCCCAGATCCTCTACCTTTGTCGCAGGCTGATCAGGAGTATTTCCGCCGTCAGGCCGAGCAGTGAGGATCCTGTTAGTATCCAGTTAGTTTAGTTATTTCCGTACCTTCCAGATTGTTATTTTTATTTGGATTTATTGCTTCCGCATATTATTTCTTGACTCGTTTATTCTGGCTCATGGACATGTACTAGATAGTTTATTTTATTTTCCTGTTCTTGATATCTTCAGACAGCCATAATGTGACTGTGGAGGGATGTTTCCTTGCCACATGTAGCATGGTTGGCTCTGTCACGTGCCGATCTTAGCGCACTCTGGGAAGCGAGGCGTGACAATTTTCTAATGAATAACTTTTGTTTCTCACTTAATAATCTCAACTGAAACAAAAGAAAAGATAAGAACAAGGGAATGATGAGGTTTAGTAGGAGGTGTCACCTTGAGGGAGTGTAGTGTATCCATACAAGTAAGAGGTGTAAGCATGAAAGGTTCATGCAAGAAGGAGGTGTATGCATGAAGTGTACATGCAAGGAGGAGGTGTATCATTATGTTATGATATTCCTAGAGTTTAACTTAACCTTAACCATGTTCTAACCTTTTTACACATATTGCCTCACAAAATTTCCAAATTCCACAAATAATTAAAATTTTCACAAAACCCCTTATGATACTTATTATTATATAAACAAACCATTTCTTTACTAATTTAACCTACTACATATTAAAAAGTCTTTAATTACAATAAAATTTAATTTAACATTTTTAATTAAATAAATAAGTTAATTTTCTAAAATATTTCGACTTATTACAACATCAAAACTAATTCAGGATTTCAATTTCTTTTCAAAGTGTCTAACTCAGACTGGGTCTCAATCTAATCAATCTAAGTTGAATGTGATTCAAGTATAAACTACAATTCAAAATGAATCCGTTTCTTCAATCTATATCAATCTGTATTGACCGAATCGAACCATGGATATATTCCTTTTACACGACTTTCCATGTACATCCATTCCATTTACTGATATCATGGTTTCAGCAAGTCTTCCATTTACTACATGACAATACAATGCAATCAGTCATCCATCTATATAACCAATCGATACAATCAATCAATACAATCGATACAATCAATCAATATAATCAATACAATAAGACATTACGGGGTTTATAAAGGGGTAGACTGGTACGAAATATGTTAAAGGTGACACGAGGTGGACACTTAAGACGTAATTACATCCATGTCGTTGTTCCGTGGTATTTTTGACGGAACCTTGTACTACAGGTTACTAAAGTCCACGGTGTAAGTTGGACTCCTCTCGTATACACTGGCATCTTATGTACCAAGCTACAAACAACAGGGTTAACAATATAATCAAACATTATAGGTTATATTCTCTTTCTGTCTATTCTTCTCACCCTATCTTTGGAACTTACCGAGCGATTGTTCGCTGACGACATTCCTATTTCTCTTCTTCTTTGGAATGTTGTCAGGTGGGTCGGACACACTCGAGATCGAGACCAGTCAGGAGCATTCGGAGCAGTACACAGAAGACCTTGAGCATTAGACTTTACTTGTACATATTTTCATTTCAATTATGACATTGTTTAGACATCGCTTTCATTCCATGTATTTACATTTCAGCTGTATTGTAAAAGAATGTTAAATAAATAAAGTTGTTGTTCAATTACATCTATTGTCATTTTCTTGTGTACATTTATTTTATATTGCTTAGATACGCTTAGCGTGTTTACTTTTGAGTAGATACGTCGCGTGACCCGTCGCGTCCCCTTACCGTATACCGGGAGACGGGGCGTAACAGGTTTTGTTGGCGGTCCATGCAGGTCAGCTCTGTATGGCCATGCAGGTCAGCTCTGCGTGGACATCCTAAGCAATATAACACAAGAATCAACAACTAAAAACATTCTTTACATATTCCTTGAATCTTACAATTTCATATATTTTGAATCTATCCTAACCCTATTTTTCTTTCAAGCTTATGGATTCTCCAAAACCGTGCATTCTTTCGTTCTTCCAAATATATTTTTATGCACTATCAATAATTCTATTACCAAACTTTTCTTGAATCTGTTACACTTTCTTTTTACAAATTTCGAGAACGAAATTTTTATAAGGAGGGTAGAATGTAACAATCCTAACTTTCTGTACTGAATTTTTTCCAAAATACAGAATGGGACACCTGAGCCTGAGCATGAGTTATAAATTTGTTTTGCTTTTGAACAGCAAGAAAGAGCTTGTAGCTCATTGGTAAGACCTTACACTGCTGAGACATAGCACCCAAGTTCAAATCCCATCAGCCACATTATCTTTTTATTAAAATTTCTTTTAATCTTTTAGAAGCCCATGAGTCTACACGTGCAGTACACGTAAATTGAAAAGACACTAAATAAACAAACACGTGCACTAGGTTATACCAAGCGACAGAGACACGTGGCGTGAATCCAAGCCCCATCCCACCGGTTTGGACCGGCGAGATGAGAAGGGGAGGCCGGCACCGACGGTTAAAACCGTAGGTAATGCTTTGAAAATTTAACCCTTGCAACCTTTCAGCTACCCCACTTCCCCCATATTATTTGATTACTCTCAATTTATCCAGAGAACCATAAAATGCCCATTTAATCCAATTTTAATGCATTTCTTTCGCCCCTAAACCCTAATTTCCCCTATAAATACCATACTCCATTTCACTCATCCTCACTCGGAATTTCCCTACCAAAACTCTCCAAAATTCCCAAGTCTCTTTTGTGTACAAGTGGAGTTACCAAAAGGTGAAGTTCCGGCGACATTCCAAGGAGTTTCCGGCGACGAAAAGACGCACCGGCGCTTCCCTACTCTTCCCTATTCTCCCCTCTACCTTAAAATCCAGTAAGTCCCCTCTTCCCTTTCCTTTCTCTATTCTAAAAACATTCATTTCTAAAACCCGACAGAGGCGGAGTTAATCCGACTTCCGATTGGGTTTTTCTATAAAACTATACTTTTCTTAATCAATAAAATTCCATACTTTCACATATTGTTTAACAAACATAAACGGCCCTATTAAAACAAGTTTCATCTCAAAATATTTATTTATGCAATTTTTATCGTAGTTTTACAGTAAAATACAACATATTTCAATTACGACATAAAATAATATAAAACTTGTATTACCTTTAGATAACTCACGAGGTAATGACCTACCTCATCACAACATACATCCTTGACATAGCACGATGAAGTTTTGGGAATTTATTCATGGGATAAATGACTTTACAAATAAATACCATCAACTTATAAAACCATTCTATAAAAAGATATATTAAACAATTTCTTGCAATTGTGCCTCTACAACCCACTTTTGGGGAATCTGTTCGGGATGGTGCGGATTATCGCACGTCCTCAGGCCTAGCAGAGCAAGATGCAGACCTCCGCAAAGAGCATTCGGTCTTGATGGAATTTTTATACATTTTTCTTTAGAAAATGAGATTTCTACAAGAAAATAAATAGAATTATTTTCATTAAATATATATATCTATTATCAAAATATCTATTTTAATTATATAAATATTCCAAGTTTTCTAAATCAAAGAAATCACTATTACATGAAAATACCATCCAAATACAAAACAATTCCAATATTTCAATAAAATACCATATGATATGAAAACTAGGTTATACTCACTAGAAATTTCACTTTTATAAAATATACATTTATGAAAACCTTAAGACGATAATTAAATGCTTGAGGTGTATTTTGAAAATTATATCAAACTATTTTTACATAAACCCCTCAAGTTATACTAATTTATAATAAGGGCCCTAGTAAATATAGGTTTAAGCGGGACCAGTCTCTTGAGCCTCAAGGAGCCGGAGCTATGGGTACTTGCCTATTTAAGGTAGACAATCAAACAAACGGTGTTATCAACATGCTAATTGTCTTGGAAAAAGACACAAATCCTGTTGTCCATGTGCAGCAGTTATCGATAATATCAAAACTAATTCAGAATTTCAATTTCTTTTCAAAGTGTCTGACTCAGACTGAGTCTCAATCTAATCAATCTGAGTTAAATGTGATTCAAGTATAAACTACAATTTAACATGAATCCGTCTCTTCAATCTATATCAATCTGTATTGACCGAAACGAACCATGGATATATTCCGTTTACATGACTATCCATTTACATCCATTCCATTTACTGATATCATGGTTTCGGCAAGTCTTCCATTTACTACAAGACAATACAATGCAATCAGTCATCCATCTATATAACCAATCGATACAATCAATCAATACAATCAATACAATAAGATATTACGGGATTTATAAAGGGGTAGACTGGTACGGAATATGTTAAAGGTGGCACGAGGTGGACACTTAAGACGTAATTACATCCATGTCGTTGTTCCGTGGTATTTTCGACGGAGCCTTGTACTACGGGTTACCAAAGTCCACGGTGTAAGTTGGACTCCTCTCATATACACTGGCATCTTCTGTACCAAGCTACAAATAACAGCGTTAACAATATAATTAAACATTATAGGTTATATTCTCTTTCTGTCTATTCTTCTCACCCTATCTTTGGGACTTACCAAGCGATTGTTCGCTGACGACATTTCTATTTCTCTTCTTCTTTGGAATGTTGTCAGGTGGATCGGACGCACTCGAGATCGAGACTAGTCAGGAGCATTCGGAGCATTACACAGAAGACCTTGAGCATTAGACTTAACTTATACATATTTTCATTTCAGTTATGTCATTGTTTAGGCATCGCTTTTCATTCCATGTATTTACATTTCAGCTGTATTGTAAAAGAATGTTAAATAAATAAAGTTGTTGTTCAATTATATCTATTGTCATTTTCTTGTGTACATTTATTTTATATTGCTTAGATACGCTTAGCGTGTTTACTTCTGAGTAGATACGTCGCATGACCCGTCACGTCCCCTTACCGTACACCGGGAGGCGGGGCGTGACATGCTGCCTCCTTATCCTTTCTTTCTAATACCCTCCGCAGGAACTCGGTGTCGGTCTCCTATTCATGGCGCTGCTCAGACGTTGATTCCAGGCTTTCTTTCTGCCCGGTGAGTGCTGACATTTTGATCAGCATCTCCTGGAGCTTTTGTTTTTGCTCCTGAGCTTTCGTCACCGACCGAGTGAGTGGTCGATGACCTACGGAAGCATGACTTTTCTCTTTTCCGGAACCCATGTAGACTGTGTGTACGATTATGCCCCCAGACTTGGGGCATTTGGGTCCATCTCCTTTGGAATTTGTCGCCGGCATCGGGACCTTCTCCAGCCTTCTCCTTTTGTGGGAAGTCAAAGTTGAGGGGGCTTTTGTAACATGCGCCCATATGGACGAGGCCTTCCGTTGTGTGGCGGAGGGATAGTCCTCCTCTTGCCGAGCCTTAATTTTCTTCAGCCGGCGAGAGTAGTCTTTGTCAATTACAGAGTCTTGGACTTTCCACTAGACCCTGTGGATTCGGGAGGAGAGCCGCTGAGGGGGCTGCTCCTGCTTTGCCTGCGTCATGTTTGCAGCAGGCGGAGGAGACTTCTTCAGTACAACGGTTGGAGAGTTCTTGCACACCCTCCTAAGCAGCTCGAAACTGTTCCTGGTTGGAACAACAGCGTCAACTTCCACCATTGGAGCTGGTGGAGTAAGTCCAGAAGAGGAGTTGCCCCCAGCTCTTCTCACTCGGCGCCAGTGGCGACGTCGAGCATGTAGTGCAGACGGGACCACCTCAGTTGTAGAAGCAGCTTCGTCATGCTCCCGGCTTTGATGATGGGCTGCTGTTGGTGCCAGCTTGTCGAAGGCTGACATCCGCTGAGAGGGAACGGCCAGTCTGTCGAAGGCCGACTTTCTGATTGGGGAAACACTTTTGACGACTTCACCCATAGCAGGAGTTGGAAAGGCCAATCCTGCGAAGACCGATCCTCTGGTAGGAGAAACCCCTTTGACTACTTCTCCTGCCGGAGCTGGAATGGATATCCGTTTTGGGATAACCCCTTCAAGTATTGCGAGCCTCTTTGCGGGCCCACTTGAGCTTTGGCTCGGACTGTTGAAGACTGAGGTGGCAGACTTGGACGACCCATTAAGAGGAGCCGTGGTAGCTGCGAGTCGATCGAAGACCGACTTCTTTGGAGCTTCTTCTGGATGCACTGGGGTGCTGAATCTTGTTGGCGGGAGCATGGTCCCGAAGAACAGTCCAGTGGTGGCCTGAGTTACCTGCTCCACCGGCATTAAAAAGATATAGGCCGCATTCGGCCCGTATGTCACTCCTCCAGTTGGGGTGGAGCGGGAGTTGCTGTTGCAGGTACACTTGGAAGCCATCGATTTCTCTTCTCTTCTGCATAGGAGCAAGACACCAAATCTTAGTATCTCGAATCCAGGTGAAACCATAGCAAACCACGATTTGTTCGTTAAACACGACACACGAAGTGTGGAGTGGAAAGAGGAAAATGTCCCACCGGGCATGCCAGAATCTGTTCTCCGCCAAAAATGGGAAACGGGACCGCGTAGGCCATCTTGCCTGAATTTGGGGGTAGATGCTATTTGGTTTTATCCGTCACCTCTCTGAAGATGCCAAGTTGATTTATGGCACCGTATATCGGAGGTTTGGACGGATGCGGCCGTTGTAGCAGATTTCGGCAGATTCCCCCTCGTTTTAATGAGGGTTTTTTGATTGTGGAGATGCTCTTCCCTGCAGGCGCAAGTCCCTGCAGTTAATTACGTTACCGCATCGCGATAACCACTTTCTCTTGCTCCAGCAGTTCACTTCGTTTCGTGTGTATGTTTTTTTTTTTTTTTTTGGTTGCCCGTGGATTGTATACGAAGACTAATTTATGTTGTCGCCCGTAGGGCGTGGATTAATCTAAATCCGTATATTCTTAGATTTGGGTTTGATTTGATTTAAGAATCGTTAATCTAGTTTGAGATTAAGATCAACTTAAATGGGGGGATGAGAATTTGGGGCTCGATTGTTTTTTTGTTAAGGACACGTTGTCCAATTTGAGACAAAAATCTACTTAACAGGCTTTTAGGATCATTTTTGTTTCAGATCCGACAAGAGAGCATTTGGGCTCTGTTGTCTTAGTTTAGGAACATTACGGTTCATTATCGCCATTTTGGAGGCGAAGTTTTAGTTTGAGGACATCTCGGTCTGTAAATCACCATTTTGGAGGTGAGGTTTTAGTTTAAGAATGTTACGGTCCGTTGTCGCCATTTTGGAGGCAACGTTTAGTTTAAGGAAATTTCGGTCCATCGCAGTTTAAGAATGTTTCGGTCCATTGTCGCCATTTTGGCGGCGAGATTTAGTTTGAGGACATTTCGGTCTATTGTAGTTTAAGGACGTCAGGGTCCGTTGTCGCCATTTTGTGCACACGTGTATTTTTTACATGACGGGATGAGCAACGATGATACGGGAGGCACTCAATTTTGGTGTGGTTTGATTTGGGATGTGCACGTCAGTTTGGGAGGTGCATCATGAAGCAGTTAGTTTTCGGGACCCGCCACCTCTTTGACAACGTTGATGAATTACAACGACATGTATCAGAGGTGTAGAGAGATATACCCTTGAACCAATTCCCATATTTGAGGAAAAAAGGGATAAGTAGTAAACCCAGAAATATTAGTCGTATTTTAAGACTAAGACTTCCTCAGGGAAATGTGGGATGAATACCGTTTTGGATATCATCAGTTAAGGGTCATCAGTCATGTTTGAGACAGAGGCTCGGTCAATTTGGAAATCAAAGAGGTTTTGACCTTAAGGAGACTTAGCCAATTTGGGGCTGAAGTTGATTTCCCATAGTGCTAAGCACTGGTGTATGTTCAGCACTCACGTGTTCCCACGTGAGGCTCTGAATCAGTGTTGAACACTGAACTTTGGAGGTGCTCACGTGTGAGCACGTGAGGCACCCCAAAGTAAGCGTTGTACATTGGGTTTAATTCCCCCCTTTTTTTATAAGTGCTAAGCACTTGGTTATTGTGGCGCTCACGTGTGAGCACATGAGGCACCCTAAAGTAGGAGCCGTTCTCTAGATTTTATTCCCCCTGTGCTAAACACTTAGTTCTTATGGCACTCACGTGTGAGAACGTGAGGCGCCCCAAAGTTAGGTACTGCCTTTTGGGTTTTATTCCCCCTTCTTTTATATAAGTGCTAAACACTTGATTGAGGATTGTATGCAAAACACGTGACTCCCCTAGGAGGCACCTTTTGTCCTTCTTTTAAACGCCCGCGTGGGAAACACGTGAGGTCCTGTTATAGTGTTAAACACTAATGAATCATTAGGATGTTTTTCTGTGTTCTTGGAGATTTTGATCTCATGTTAATAACACTAGAATTTGGAGGATCTCATGTCTCTTATTTTGTAAGAATTAAATTCTTTTTATAGGGTTAAACCCTAGTTTTATCAAAGGAATTAAATTCCTATATGTTTTTTTTAAGAATTAAATTCTTTAAACTCAGTTCTTTCCCTTAGGTTTTGAATCTGCATGACAGAATCTCCCCGATGAGAATTAAATTCTCAACTTATGGGGAGATCTGCTTTTGCAGACCTCAACCAGAGGAAGAACTAAGTTCTTGTATAAAGGGTTAAACCCTTAAAAAGTTCAAGAAGAGATAGAGCAATCTCTGTATCTTTTTTTTTACCTAGAGTGTTATGACGAAACAAGTCTTTTCTGAGAATTAAATTCTCTTCTTTTTTCTGTCTTGCATCTTTCTGGGTGTCCTCTTCCTTCTCCTTTTTTTTCTCTCTCTGCCTGCTCCTATTTATACGAGAAGAAAAAGAATCCAATTGTTAAGAAAATCCCTCCTTGAGAGATCATGATTGATTTCATAATCAATCCAATTGATCTGGTGAATTTTATTCACCGTTGGATTTTTAATCCAAAGGCTTTCTGTTTAACAGAGAGGATTTCTTATTATTTTTTAACCAGATTAGGATATATTTTCCTAAGATAAATTTAATTCTATCACATGAATATCTCGTTAGTTTAACAGGATTAGGAAAATATTTTCCTACGATGGAATTTTATTTCAATCAGATGATCACCGTTGGATCTTTGATCCAAGGGTCCTCTGTTTAACAGAGAAGATTTTTCTAGTTTAAGAAAGATCAGGGAAATATTTTCCACAGAGAATTTAATTCTATCAGATAGTTCATCCAAGATTCTTTGTTAGAGAAGGATCTTTCCATATTAGAAAGATCAGGGAAAATATTTCACAAATAGAATTTAATTTTAATTGGAGCATTTTAAATTGGGGCGCTCACATGCTTTGCATGTGAGCAACAAGAGAACTACGTGTTTAACACGTGACCCCTAGTGTGGGTTTTAGTTTGTTTATTTTCAGCGCTTATATGCTTTTACATATGAGCGCTCACGTGTTTAACACGTGAGGCCTGTTTGGCCATAAGTTATTTGTTTTCAGCGCTCATATGCTTTGCATATGAGCGTCCACGTGTTTAACACGTGAGGGCAAATTTTGAGGACTCCCCTCTTTTTATAAGGGAACAAGTAGATTTAGCCAAAAAATTTGGTGGGAATAGTGGATACTTGTTTTTAATTGTAATTTCGTTCAGAGCTCGATAATCCACAAACATCCTGTATGAACCTTCTTTCTTCTTCACCAATAGTACCGGAGATCTCCAACTTGATGTACTGGGTCGGATCCATCCTTTCTTCGGTAGTTCGTCCAACTGAATGCGTATCTCCTTCAATTCTTCCGGACTTAACCAGGATGGAGTTTTGATTACCGGTTGTGCACCAGGTTGTAAGTCAATACTAAACTCAAGAGCTCAATATGGATGCAAACCCGATATGTCTTCAGGGAACACATCCTTGAACTCTCGAACTACTTCGTGCTTTTCTTCTTCCGCTTATAGAGAGAACTCTTCTGCATTCTTCGGTTTTGCACGGTACTTCCTGGCTCCAAAGTTCTATCTCTACTTTTGAAGTAGAAGACTGGATGATCTGGTATTTCAAATACTACCCTCCTTTGACGACAGTCAATAGTAGCATAGAATACTCATAGCCAGTCCATCCCCAACACAACATCGAATTTTGGTATGTCCAGTACCTTGAAATTTGCGTAGAATTCTCGTCCGCAAACTACAACTGGACACTGATCATACCCATAGTTGCCTTTAAGACTCCATTCCCGGAACTGACATTCCGGCTTGAAATGAGCGGCTTCACTGGAATCGCATGCGCTCTCACGAATCATTGCGACATGAAGCAGTGTGACGCTCCAGTGTCGAAAAGTGCGAGTGCAGAAAGGGTGGCTACTAGTATAATATCTAAGTTGTGTGAGGTTGAGTTTAGATATGGGAAAAGTATATTGATAAACAAGGATTGAAAAGATTTGAAATGATGGGGGAGTTACCAGTGATGACTTAGCTTGTGGCTTCGGCCTCTTCGACCGTTATTATGAAAGCTTGACGTCGTGGTACATTCCTCTATCCTTGGGGCACATTCCCCTGCCCTTGAAGCATGTTTCTCTGTGCTTGATGGAATTGACGATGATGCTGTGCAGGAGGTCCATGTGGAGCCGGTGCAGGAAGAGCTAGTTGAGGTGCAGGTGTCTGAATGGCTGGCCGCTGCGGGGCTGTGATTGCGGGTCTGGGTGCTGGTGCCGTGTTAAAGCGATATGGGCATGCTCCTATGGAGTAGATGCGCCACAAACCAAACACAGGCTATTTTCATGCCTGCAGTCCTTCACCAGGCGTCCAGTTCTCTTGCAGTAGAAACAAAAATCTGGACTAGACCGGTTAAATGATCCTCCCGGTCTCCTGGATGCAAAGTTCGGCCTAGAAGAGGCTCCTCCTGCCATCTGTGCGGCAGGGCATTTCACACCGGCAGTCTGCGGTCTGCTCTTCTTCTTCACAACTACCTTATATCGCCGGGCAGCCTTCAAAGCAAGTTCATGGGTTGGGAAATCCCCTGTAGCGAGTGCAGCTTGGATTTCCGGGTTTAACCCTTGCTGAAATCGTCGTGGCCGGATCTCAGCAGTAAGAATAAAGTGTGCAGCAAACCTGTTATGACCTTGTGTTAGCAGTGTAGTGAGTGAGATCAGGAAATTGATTTTGAGACAAATTCTTACCTGCTGAGCATGGTAAACTCAGCATCGTATTCATCCACAGACTTTACCCACATCGACCCTTGTTGTAAATGGATGAACTACTGTTCCATGTCAAAACGGGCAGTCTCCGGTAAGTATTTCGCATCGAACAAATCGTGAAACGTCTTTCACTCTATGGGTTAGGTGAGACGGTTTTCCTCAGCTTTCCACCAAACTCTAGCGTTGTCGGTCAGTTGCAACTTAGAAACTCTCACCCAGGCAATATCTGGCACTTGAGCTGTTGCCAGATCATCTTCGATCGCTTGAGCCCATTCTTCTACCTCAAGTGGGCTCTCTTTCTCCGAGAAGTGTTTTGGGTGCAGTGCCCGAAATTGCTTGAATCCGGGTGCTTCGGCTTCAGGGCGGTGCATGAGGATAGCAGTATACTACTGCTGACCCTCCAATAGGCTCTTGATCGCCTCAAGAAGTACCGTTTGCTCATTGATAGGAGCTGCAATGGTAGGTGGTGGTGGTAGAGTAGGCGGTGGAGTGTTGCCATTGACATTGGTACTGGTGTTGTTGGGAGAATTCATGACCATGATAGAAAAGGAATGGTTGGGATAGATTCAAGAAATTTGAAATGTAAGGAATGTATAGTTGTTGATTCTTATAATTCTTGTGATATATTACTTAAGAATTCATGCAGAACAGACCTGTATTGCCCACCAACAAAACCTGTCACGCCCCGCTTCCCAGTAGACGGAAACGGTGACGCGGCAGGCCCGCAACGCATTTATTATGAAATAAATACGTTAAGTGTAATCAAGCAATATATGCAATAAATAAAAATGACAAGTGAATAAATTGAAACCGCAACTTTATTTACATTCAATTTTACATACATCTATTTTGAAAATAAAAGATACAATGAATAAAGCAGGGCCTAAATAGTGGCATACAAAATGAAAGTGCAGGTGAACTAGTAGTCCAGCTGAGCGGTGAGCTGATCCAAGTCCTCCTGACTAGGCTCGATCTCCTTAGAGTCCGGTTCTCCTGACGAACATTCCAAAGAAAAAAATAGAAAGAAATGTCATCAGCGAACTAACGCTCGGTAAGTCCCAATAGATGAAAGAGAATATAACAAGTAATGTGAAATGAATAGGTAAGTGTATATGATCAATTACTAGTATATGACAGTTATTGTCACGCCCCGCTTCCCAGAGTACGCAAAATTGGGCACGTGACATAGCCAACCATGCTACCTGTGGGTAGGACGCATCCGTCCACAGTCACATTACGGCTGTAGAGATATCAAGAACAGTAAAATAAACTAAACTAATACATGTCCAAATCCATAATAACAAGAATCAATAAACAATAAGTGCGGAAGCTAATGATCCAATACAATGAATAAACAGTACGTCCCATAATGCGGGCTCACATCTGGAAATGAAAGGAAATAAATAAACTAAACCCTAAGGACTCACTGTTCAGCCTGCTGGCTGAAGTACTCCTGCTCGGTCGTCGATAATGGTACGGAATCTGGGCCATGCAAAACCCAGACGTCAGCGCGTCATGACATCAGATAAATAGTATAAACATGGTAATGAGCAATGCAAGTATGAACATAAATAAGCAGTAATAAGAAATAACAAGCAGGGTAATGTACAGTGGTGACTAAACTGTCCTAGCAGGTTTTCTACTCTATAGTCTTTGAAACCAATTGATGAATCGTCGATGTAACTTAATAGTATCCCGTGCGTGCCTGGGACCACGGTCAAAGCCCTCGGGGCTGAATCCGAGACGTGCCGCTAAGCAGTAAAAGTAGGTAATAGGATGGACGAGTGATGTCAGCAACATCACTCCCGGACTGGCCAAGCCCGTAAGACTGATCAGAACAAGTATCGAACTGTTGAGTTACAAGTCGGTTTCACCTTTGATTTCCCCATACCCCCAAGCTATGTATGTCAGGTCAGGTATTCAGTAGTCAGGGACTAATGCCAACACAAAATCCGGTAAGAGTAGGTCTGTCTGGCTCGACAGCAGGAATGGTCAGGTTTGTTGGCATTAGGCAAGAAATCATGAAACAAGTCATGTCATGGTACCACAGGATGAGTCGGTATGTATGTATATGTCAGGTGTAGCAGGGTCAGGCCAATAGGTAGTGTAACCGGGTACGTGCTCACAACAGGTATACAATCAATAATGAACAGCAGCAGGAAACAGTAAATAACCATAATGTTCTATGTAACCACAGTGATGTTTGTATTCTCTCATTTATCATGTTCACGCACCTTTGAGGTGCAATAGCCACAAGGTGAAGCAATATCGATAATATACGTCATGGAGTTACATGAATTTAAACTAAGCATAATAATTGTCTCATGGGTGATTTAACAAATGAAGTGAGGACGATCTACTTGGTTTAATTAGTTAAGTGTGAATTAATAGCAGACTGGTTAATACGAGCAACGATTACATTGATTTAAAGTTACGGATAAATGTGACTAGCAATTCTAAGTTATAAAAGGTATCGATGTTATAAATAGCTGTGTGGTTATAATATGATAATTAAGTTTGTAGCATGTTAAAGCAAGTATTCGGATACTTGCCTCGACGGTTTCGCAAACCGTAACGCACGGATGTAATGTCGGCAGAAACGCGATATGATAGCACGGGCCACGGATCGAGTCCCAACAGAGATCAACGGAATCACACGGACCAGGGGCTTCGCTGGAGCGTCGGGTTCGCCAAGGCGGCACGGTCGGATTCCGGCAACGACAAAAGTGGCGGAGTTAGCAACACAATAGGATACAAGCGAATAACGACCAGCAAGGGGGATGATTTGCACAAAGGGAGGAAAGGGGACACTTACAGAGAGGTATACCAGGTGACCCCGACAAGCTCGACGGCGCTGGAACGCCGGCGAAGCAACGGCAGCGGCTGCAGCAAGGGTTGAAGGCTTCGGGGTGCGCGGGAGAGGGTGCTGCGGCGAGCTGGAGGAGAGGGGGTCGGCTCTGGTGGTCGAGGGGGAGAAGTAGGTGGCCCTGGTGACGACGGCGAGGTCGCCGGCGCGTTCTCCTGTGAACAGCGGGGTAGGCGATGGGTGAAGGCTCGGGTTGGTGGTCCGGCGAGGAGAGGAAGGGAGGTGATGACGAGGTCGCGACGAGGAGGTGAGAGGGAGTCGTGGGAGGCGTCGGCGGCGAGAGGCGGCGTCGACGTCGGCGGTGCAGGGTTGGAGGCGAGGTCGGGGTTGGGTGCAGGCGCGGGAGTCGTCGGGAGAACGGGAGGAGGAAGGTGCGGTGAGGCTCGTGGTGGCGAGGGCGGCGACGGCGAGGTCGCGGGGGAACCGGCGGTGAGGTTGCGGGACGCTAGGGTTAGGGTTCGTTGGGTTTCTCGCGAAGAAGGGGATGGTGAGGGGCGGCTGCATGCGGTTGTTAATATATAAGAAGAGAGAGAGGGAGATTGGAGAGAGAAAGTGAGAGATTGAGGGAAGAGAGAGAGAGAGAGATGGGGAACAGGAGGCGGGGCCCACGAGCTCAAATAGGAGCTCGTGATTGGCCACGAGATTAGATAGAGGAAAATTTGAGAAGGATTGGGTAAAGATTTGTGAAGGATTTAACTGTTAGGAATTTATTCGTATAAAATTATAGTTTTAGATATTAAATTGAAACGGGCCCTTTTTGGCGCGAAATGAAACATTTCCAAATCGCGCCCGGGTTGCGCCCAAATATTCCAAATTCAAATTATAGGATTTTAAGCGGGTTCCAAATTTTGAAAATAGGTGTTTAGTGATTAAAATGCATGCCCCCAAGTCGGACACTTGCACGCGCGCGTAGTCGCCCAAACTGGCCCGTTTAGCCAAACGGAACGGAATCTCGACACGCGGACGCTACCACGCGACTAGTGGCGACGAGTAGGCCAACATGGACATCTTAAATTTCATTTTAGGAGTTAAAATTTGTTATGTGCCAAAATGACTTAACCGGGTAAAATTTAGCAATAAACACCAGAAAAATCAGGAAAATTGGAATGAGCAATATAACCCTCAACTAGTAATATAAATAGTATTATTGGGCTCGGGTGTTACATCATACCCAACTACAAAAAGAATTTCGTCCTCGAAATTCCAAGAATACAAGATAGCTAACTACTGGAAAAGATGAGGGAATTTCTGCCGGATCTCGTCTTCTCGCTCCCAAGTGGATTCTCCATGCGATCGATTACCCCAAGAAACTAGCACAAGAGGGATAACCTTATTCTTAAGAACCTTTTCTCTTCGATCCTTGATTTCAACTGGTCGCTCCTCGAAAGTCAGGTCCTCTCGCACAGTCAACTCCGAATGATCCAAGACATGAGTCTCATCACGAACATACCTCCGTAGTTGAGACACATGAAACACATCGTGAACTCCTGCTAATGACTGTGGTAACGCCAACCGGTATGATACCTCTCCAACACGCTCCAATATCTCGAAGGGTCCAACGAATCGAGGACTAAGCTTTCCCCGACTTCCAAAGCGAATCACCCCTCTAGTCGGTGATATCTCCAGGAATACCAAATCACCCACGGCGAACTCTAGAGGTCTTCTTGACGTGTCGGCCCAACTTTTCTGTCTGTCTTGAGCTGCCTTCATATGCTTCCTGATTGTATTCACCTTCTCGACTGTCTGTACCACCAAATCTGGTCCTAGTAAGCTTCGTTCACCAACATCATCCCAACAAACCGGCGAACGGCACTTACGACCATACAACGCTTCAAACGGGGCCATCTGAATAGTTGCTTGGAAGCTATTGTTGTACGAAAACTCCACCAGGTGTAGATGATCTTCCCAAGAACCTTTGAAGTCCAACATGCAAGCCCTCAACATATCTTCAAGAGTCTGGATCGTTCTCTCTGATTGACCATCAGTCTGAGGATGATAAGCTGTGCTAAACTTCAATCGAGTCCCCAAACTATCTTGTAAACTCCTCCAAAAGTGCGACAAGAACCGAGTGTCCCGGTCGGACACGATGCTTACCGGTACTCCATGCAATCTGACAATCTCCTGCATGTACCGCTCTGCCAAAGTCTCCGTCGATTGACCGACCCGAAAAGGAATAAAGTGAGTTGCCTTGGTCAACCGATCGACAATCACCCATACTGCATTGTTGCCCTTTGGACTCCGCGGTAAAGCTGTCACGAAATCCATGGTTATATGTTCCCACTTCCACTGAGGAATCGGAAGTGGTTGCAACAAACCAGCAACCCTTTGATGTTCAGCCTTGACTTGCTGGCACACCAAACACTTAGCCACGAAGCGAGCAATTTCCCGTTTCATACCTTCCCACCAGAAGTGCTGTCGAATATCTCGGTACATCTTTGTCCCTCCTGGATGTACAGAGTAAGCTGAACTGTGTGCCTCCTTCATAAGCTCTTCACGCACATCTCCTTTTGGCACACACACACGGCTACCATATCTCAATGAACCATCTTCATGGATCAGTAAATCGGTTCGTAGTCCGGCTTCCACCTGCTCTCGAAACTTTTGTAGTCTAGGATCCTGCGATTGTGTCGCTTTAATCTTCTCAACTAAGGACGATTGTACTTGCAACTGCATCAACTGTCCTGTAGCACGCGGTAGCACAACCTCCAATTCAAATCTCCGAAACTCATCAATGATCTCTCTCTGTGCAGTCAATAACTGAATTGCTGGTAACCGACTTAGCGCATCTGGCACGACGTTAACTTTTCCTGGGTGGTACTTAAGATCAAGGTCATAGTCGGCCATCAGCTCCAACCATCTGCGTTTCCTCATGTTCAACTCCTTCTGAGTGAACACATACTTTAAACTCTTGTGATCTGTAAAGACTTCAACTCTCTCACCCAGAAGGTAGTGTCTCCAAATCTTCAGGGCGAAGATCACGGCTGCAAGCTCTAAGTCATGAGTCGGATAGTTCTTCTCGTGAGTCTTCAGTTGTCTCGATGCGTAAGCGACGACTTTCCCATTCTGCATTAAAACACATCCCAATCCTTTTCCAGATGCGTCGCTGTGAATCACCAGTCCTCCTGAATTGTCCGGTACGGTCAGGATCGGGGCGGTTATCAACTTCTGCTTCAACGTCTCGAAGGCCGATGCACATCCCTCCGTCCAAACAAATGGTACCTCCTTACGCGTAAGCTTGGTTAACGGCTCAGCTAAACGAGCGAAGTTCTCCACAAATCTTCTGTAGTATCCGGCGAGTCCAAGAAAACTCCTTATCTCCGCAACATCTTTGGAATAGGCCAATCTCGAACTGCTGTAATCTTCTCGGGATCAACGGCGATTCCATTGCCCGATACAACATGCCCCAGAAACTTCACTTCTTCCAGCCAGAATTCACACTTACTCATCTTCGCAAATAACTTCTCTTGTCTCAGCGTCTGCAGTGCGGTCCTTCTTCTTCCCTAAAAGAACTGGAGCTCCCCAAGGTGAGTTACTGCTTCGAATTCATCCCTTCTCGAGTAGTTCACCAACTTGTTTCTTAACTTCTTCCAATTCCACCGGTGCCATCGGATAATAAGATTTTGATACTGGCGCTGTACCAGGAATAAGGTCAATCGCAAACTCCACATCTCGCTTCGGCGGTAAGCCCGAAATATCCTCAGACATATCCATAAAGTCACGAACCACTGCCGGCTCTTCTTTACCATCAACTTCTATAGTTGCAAGAACACTGTGTGTCGGCCTAGCCCCGAACTCGACTGGCCCGACAGAACTGCTTCCTTACCGCAACTGCTGTCTACATCGTTGGCCGCGAAAGGTCCAGCGAGACTACTGAGTCTCGTCCACTCTGCTGCATGCACGTCCACGGTTGCTCCATTCTGCCTTAGTCCGATAAATTTCTCTTCCATTTCCTCCCGTGCGGTCCGCGGGAAGAATTTCTCCAGGAAACTTTTAGAGAAATCCGCCCAACTGATCGGCCTGGGCAAGCGGGTCTCCTCCACAAGCCATCACTCTCGGGCGTAATCCACCAGCTGAATGCGCACCACATCAACTCCTTTGTCCTTTGGAATCTGTGCCGCAATCAGCAAATTCTCCGTGTCACTAGCCACTGCTCGGCTGGCAACGGCTCCTCCAGACCAGTGGAAGTAGACGGACCCAAAAGTCTGAAATCTGCTACAGTCCCTACTCGTTCGACTGGTCTAGTTCCATCGTTGTTTACAGACTGCTGACCGATCTGTAAACCTTCCTGAAATGAATCTGCTATTGCTGGATCAGCTCAGTCTGTCTCTTTGATTTCCAGCATTCCTCTTATCACTCCAAGCATGGCGGCTTCGTTCACACGCCTCTGGTAAGTCTTCAACTTCTTACCTGTCATAATCCTGAACTCAAAACACCCAACATTAGCATGATGATAGATTCTGAATGTGGATCAAGGCTAGAACTCCAAGATACTTAAATAGAGTACTGCATTGTAGCTATGCCGCGGTATCATAGCCGCAATTACTTAACTCCACCCAAGTCACCCAAGTCCTAGGGATAACAAGAAATCAGGTTTTCGAGTTGACAATGCAAAGTAAGTTTGCATGTCGACATGATCCGGAAGAATGATTCAAGGATGGTAAAACGGTCAAGGTGGCTGGACATGTTTCCTAAACACGGGCATTCTGATTCGTGTATTGGGTACAATACCCAACTACAAAGAATCGACCCAATTAACCTATGGCTCTGATACCAAAAGAACCATGTCACGCCCCGCTTCCCAGAGTACGCAAAATTGGGCACGTGACATAGCCAACCATGCTACCTGTGGGTAGGACACATCCGTCCACAGTCACATTACGGCTGTAGAGATATCAAGAACAGTAAAATAAACTAAACTAATACATGTCCAAATCCATAATAACAAGAATCAATAAACAATAAGTGCGGAAGCTAATGATCCAATACAATGAATAAACAGTACGTCCCATAATGCGGGCTCACATCTGGAAATGAAAGGAAATAAATAAACTAAACCCTAAGGACTCACTGTTCAGCCTGCTGGCTGAAGTACTCCTGCTCGGTCGTCGATAATGGTACGGAATCTGGGCCATGCAAAACCCAGACGTCAGCGCGTCATGACATCAGATAAATAGTATAAACATGGTAATGAGCAATGCAAGTATGAACATAAATAAGCAGTAATAAGAAATAACAAGCAGGGTAATGTACAGTGGTGACTAAACTGTCCTATCAGGTTTTCTACTCTATAGTCTTTGAAACCAATTGATGAATCGTCGATGTAACTCAATAGTATCCCGTGCGTGCCCGGGACCACGGTCAAAGCCCTCGGGGCTGAATCCGAGACGTGCCGCTAAGCAGTAAAAGTAGGTAATAGGATGGATGAGTGATGTCAGCAACATCACTCCCGGACTGGCCAAGCCCGTAAGACTGATCAGAACAAGTATCGAACTGTTGAGTTACAAGTCGGTTTCACCTTTGATTTCCCCATACCCCCAAGCTATGTATGTCAGGTCAGGTATTCAGTAGTCAGGGACTAATGCCAACACAAAATCCGGTAAGAGTAGGTCTGTCTGGCTCGACAGCAGGAATGGTCAGGTTTGTTGGCATTAGGCAAGAAATCATGAAACAAGTCATGTCATGGTACCACAGGATGAGTCGGTATGTATGTATATGTCAGGTGTAGCAGGGTCAGGCCAATAGGTAGTGTAACCGGGTACGTGCTCACAACAGGTATACAATCAATAATGAACAGCAGCAGGAAACAGTAAATAACCATAATGTTCTATGTAACCACAGTGATGTTTGTATTCTCTCATTTATCATGTTCACGCACCTTTGAGGTGCAATAGCCACAAGGTGAAGCAATATCGATAATATACGTCATGGAGTTACATGAATTTAAACTAAGCATAATAATTGTCTCATGGGTGATTTAACAAATGAAGTGAGGACGATCTACTTGGTTTAATTAGTTAAGTGTGAATTAATAGCAGACTGGTTAATACGAGCAACGATTACATTGATTTAAAGTTACGGATAAATGTGACTAGCAATTCTAAGTTATAAAAGGTATCGATGTTATAAATAGCTGTGTGGTTATAATATGATAATTAAGTTTGTAGCATGTTAAAGCAAGTATTCGGATACTTGCCTCGACGGTTTCGCAAACCGTAACGCACGGATGTAATGTCGGCAGAAACGCGATATGATAGCACGGGCCACGGATCGAGTCCCAACAGAGATCAACGGAATCACACGGACCAGGGGCTTCGCTGGAGCGTCGGGTTCGCCAAGGCGGCACGGTCGGATTCCGGCAACGACAAAAGTAGCGGAGTTAGCAACACAATAGGATACAAGCGAATAACGACCAGCAAGGGGGATGATTTGCACAAAGGGAGGAAAGGGGACACTTACAGAGAGGTATACCAGGTGACCCCGGTGAGCTCGACGGCGCTGGAACGCCGGCGAAGCAACGGCAGCGGCTGCAGCAAGGGTTGAAGGCTTCGGGGTGCGCGGGAGAGGGTGCTGCGGCGAGCTGGAGGAGAGGGGGTCGGCTCTGGTGGTCGAGGGGGAGAAGTAGGTGGCCCTGGTGACGACGGCGAGGTCGCCGGCGCGTTCTCCGGTGAACAGCGGGGTAGGCGATGGGTGAAGGCTCGGGTTGGTGGTCCGGCGAGGAGAGGAAGGGAGGTGATGACGAGGTCGCGACGAGGAGGTGAGAGGGAGTCGTGGGAGGCGTCGGCGGCGAGAAGCGGCGTCGACGTCGGCGGTGCAGGGTTGGAGGCGAGGTCGGGGTTGGGTGCAGGCGCGGGAGTCGTCGGGAGAACGGGAGGAGGAAGGTGCGGTGAGGCTCGTGGTGGCGAGGGCGGCGACGGCGAGGTCGCGGGGGAACCGGCGGTGAGGTTGCGGGACGCTAGGGTTAGGGTTCGTTGGGTTTCTCGCGAAGAAGGGGATGGTGAGGGGCGGCTGCATGCGGTTGTTAATATATAAGAAGAGAGAGAGGGAGATTGGAGAGAGAAAGTGAGAGATTGAGGGAAGAGAGAGAGAGAGATGGGGAACAGGAGGCGGGGCCCACGAGCTCAAATAGGAGCTCGTGATTGGCCACGAGATTAGATAGAGGAAAATTTGAGAAGGATTGGGTAAAGATTTGTGAAGGATTTAACTGTTAGGAATTTATTCGTATAAAATTATAGTTTTAGATATTAAATTGAAACGGGCCCTTTTTGGCGCGAAATGAAACATTTCCAAATCGCGCCCGGGTTGCGCCCAAATATTCCAAATTCAAATTATAGGATTTTAAGCGGGTTCCAAATTTTGAAAATAGGTGTTTAGTGATTAAAATGCATGCCCCCAAGTCGGACACTTGCACGCGCGCGTAGTCGCCCAAACTGGCCCGTTTAGCCAAACGGAATGGAATCTCGACACGCGGACGCTACCACGCGACTAGTGGCGACGAGTAGGCCAACATGGACATCTTAAATTTCATTTTAGGAGTTAAAATTTGTTATGTGCCAAAATGACTTAACCGGGTAAAATTTAGCAATAAACACCAGAAAAATCAGGAAAATTGGAATGAGCAATATAACCCTCAACTAGTAATATAAATAGTATTATTGGGCTCGGGTGTTACAGTTATTCTAACGTGGTTGTTTGTAGTTTGATAAAGAAAGTATTCATGTATATGAAAGGAGTCCATCTTACCCCATGAACTATGGTAACATGTAGTATAAGGCCCCGTCATAACCTACGGGACAACGGCACGAGAATTCATGTAGGTATCTTTTAAGTGACTTCTCGTGCCACGATATACGTTCCGCACCAATCTACCCCTTTATCCCCGCGTGCTGTGTTGTATAAATTAAGATTATAAGTCTTGGTGCCGAATCCATGGATATAAAATGTTCAAGTTCAAGTTCAGAATGTAATCATGTATTCAAGTAGTTATGTTGAGTTCACGTCAGGTTATAACTATGGTCCGGTCAAGTCAAGTATATATGTTTGAGTTTGATATTGAGTTCGAGTATTCATGTTCATGATCAAGTATTTCAAGTTCTTGTTTGATTTTGAATTCAGGTTGAGTTTGGATTCAGATTGAGTCAGGCACTTGTAAACGGATTTAACTCTTGAATTAGGTTTGGAAGTCATCGGCAACTGCTGCATATGGACGGTGAGATTTGTGTATTTTTCCAAGACAATTGCCATTGATAACTCCGTTAAGTTGTCTAATCCAAATAGGCAAGCACCCACTTTCTCCGGCTCTCTGGGGCTCAAGAGAATTAATCATATTTAAACATATATTTACTAAAATCCTTAAATATTGTTTTATATATCTCGAGGGGGTTTTATGAAAAACATTTTTAATATAGTAAAATATAAAACCTCGAGGGTGATTAGTATTATTTAGGGTTTTCATGAGAATGGATTTTTAAGCATTGAGGTATTTTAATGATAAATACTTAGCATTTGAAAGTTCATGGTATTTTATTGAAAAACTTGTCCTTTTTGGTATCTTGATGGTATTTTATTGACATTTGTTAACCTCATTTTTAGAAAAATATAAGTTTATTATATTTTGAAAATATGGATTTATATTTTTATATGATTATTAAAAATAAATTTTATTTAGAAAATTCGTATTTCTTAAAAACAGTATTTAAATCCTTTCGAGATCGAATGCTCCGTGAGGAGCTTTACATCTCGCTCTACTATCTCAGTATGTGCGATAATCCGCACAATTCATTAGCAGGTCTCCTAACAAGAGTTGTAGATGGATAGTCACAAAGGAATGTGAAATACCATTTTAAAAGAAATCCGTTTTTAAAATGTGTGGTATTCTATTGTAAGGATTATTCTTCGAAACAAAAATATATACAAATAGGTATCATGCTATGAAATCAAAGTGTACGTGTGTGATAGGTTGTTACCCCGTGAAGTTTTCCTAGAGATATTGTTTTAACAAATACGAAAAGAGGTGTTTATAAAGTTCAATATATTTTAATGGAAAAGTTCTACTGTGGTTGTTTCACATGAGAATTTTGATTAAATTTGATTCTAAATATTAGTATTTAAGGTTACAAGTGATGTAGTAAAATTAGATTGACTAAATTATAAAGCAAAAGGGAGTTATATGTTTTAGAAAAAAAGATATCAGTAATGACTCCTCTTTTACCGATATAAAATTTGAAGAGAAATTTCAATAGAAAGGAGGAGATTTGGGAGGGACTTACGGTTTAGAAACTTCAAAGAAAGGTTAAAGAAGAGAGGATGATCTTCGAGGCGTCGCGGGAGCTCTGGAATTGGCTTCAATCTTCGCCGGAACCAACTTGCTCGCTTACTCCACTTTACTTCATTTACACTAGGAACATTTTAGAGAGTTTTGGTTAGAATTTTTAGAATGGTGTTGAGCCAAGGTAAGGAGTGGTATTTATAGTGGAGAATTAGGGTTTGGAAATTAAAAATGTGGATTAAAAGCATTAAAATTTTGTTAATTGATGAGTTGAAGGGTCTCTGTTTGATTGCAGCGAATCAAACAGTGCAGAGGAGTTGAGAGCAGTTGAACAACCATATTAAATTGGGCACAATCCGACCGTCCCCGTCGGCCCAAATGCAATATCCACAGGTCGATCTTTGAGACATTTGTCTCGAGATTCGTGCCACTTGATTTAAACCTTTTGGGCTTCTAAAATGTTAAAAATAAAAATCAAAAAAATAATTGTGTCTGATCGAAATCGAACACACAGGCTACATCACAGCAATGGAAAGGCTTTACTGGTGAGGTACAAGTTATTTCTTGTTTTTATTTAATAAAAGTGACTTATAACTTAAACTTAGACTGTAATACTCTTTTTTTTTTGTATATTAATAGGTAAATTTCTGTACATAGATTTTAGAGTCGTTACAATTAAGATGGCCGGTTTGGATCGGTGAAAAAATATGGAGGTAATGTGTGTTTGAGACGGGGCCCTTCTTAAAAAAAAAGGGCCGCCACCTTATATACCTTTTCCCCTTTCTCTCTATGTACATATAGAAAGAGGGGGGAGAGGGTAACGATAGGAGGAGATGGACGAGTTTAAAGTTAGATGGAACATTTAGACTGCTGGATGTGAATCAATGGTGAAGATTAAATGCATCATTTTCTCCAATTCTCCCATTGTCCTCATCTTTTCTTTGGATCTGGCTCGGGGTAAAGGAGAACCAAAATCCAAATCATCAAGAAATCCAATGAATCAAGAAACTAAGGGGCTGTTTGGTTGCAGGATTGTGAAATTTGTATTCCCAAATAGTAAAATTGAAAAAAATCTGCATTAGTTAATTTTGTTTTTGGTTGGTATTGGATTTCTGGTATTGAATTTGTAGATCCTTGTAATTTTTATTTGGTTGGGAAAAAGTAAGCTGGATTTGGATTTGAAAATTAAAAAGAGATAAGAGAGTGGGGATTTTTTATTAACTAGAGTACGAATGCCGCATATGAACAGAGAGAATCCAGCGAAATTCAAACAAAAAAATATTATTCATGAATTGTGTGGACCCCACAAAAAAATAATAAAGGAATCCGAATTGTAATTCTCTGATTCTCGCTCCTTTTTTGATTCAAGAATTCAAACAGTGCAAAATAAGCACAAATCCTCAAACCAAAATGACCCTGAACCAATCCAATTGATTTTATTTAGGTTTTCTGAACGTTATTATGTGATTTTTGAAAGAAATATATGAGTTTTTAAGCTTCCAATTTGATCATTCTTTGGGTGCTTTTTTTCACCAAAGATTCAGAACTCCATTTTTGCTCCCAAATCGTCTGTGTACACAAATTTGAATGCCGACACATTTCTTGTAATGAAATTAATAGTCTATTCTTAAGGTTTGTTTGAATTGAAATTAGAAACATGCCATCAGGCCAAACACACAATTCCTGCTTTCGCATCTCGAGCCATGACTCTCTTCTTCTTCTTCTTCTTCTTCAAATTTTCGTTACCCTTCACGTTTTCTTGCCCTCTTGTGTCCTTTGCATTAAAGGAATCGATGCCTAATCCCTCACACATTTCTAATTCCCCTCCGGGACATTTTATGAAACACGGCAAATGCGGAAGCCACTCAAGTCTTTCGAGCCAAGAAGGTGATTTCTCAACTCAAATTTTCTCAGCTCAATCCTCAATGGATTCTCCATCAATTGTCTCCTCACAACAAGCAATGCGGAAGCCACTCAAGTCTTTCGAGCCAAGAAGGTGATTTCTCATTTACAAACAACATCATTTTCTCTGTTTTGAATTCTTAAAAAGTTCTTTTTTTTTTTGGGGGGGGGGCGTGTTTGCAGCTATCAAACTGAAGTTTTTGAAGTAGCGAAGCAGAGGAACACCATTACGGTGTTAGATACTGGGACCGGGAAAACGATGATCGCGGTGATGCTCATTAGGGAAACTGGGAGGAGAGTGAAGGAAAGTGGTGGAAAAGTTCTGATTGTTTTTCTTGCGCCCACCGTTGATCTTGTGCATCAGGTGAAATTTACAAACTCTTTGTTTCTGATTGGTGTGGTTCTCTGTGGATAATTGGTGTTTTGGATGATTTTGCAGCAATTTGAGTTGATTAGAGATTATACGGAGTTCGATGTGGCCGAGTATTATGGAGATAAAGGAGTCGATGAGTGGACTGATAGTTGGTGGAAGAGAGAGTTGAGCACAAATGAGGTAATGATTTCTGGTATTTAGTCCTCCCCCTATATTAGGATTGATTTTTATCAATTAGCTATAGATTAATTGTCACATTAAGTTGCGGCGCAACAAAAATTTGCAGTTGGGACTGAGATAACACTTAATTATATTTGGTAATAGAATAGGGCTTCTTCTTCTTCCTATTAAACTCAATCTTCCGGGAAGCACTGTGAAAAAAGGAAAAAGAATTTATTATTTAATTTTGAAGGGCTTATCAGTATAAGAATTAGATCGATTGGCCCTAGAAATAGCTTTTCAGTTGGTTTGTTCTTCATTTCTGATAGAGTTATAACCTGGCGTCATTTATCACTTTTATATGTGTTAAAGTTAAGAGACAAAATTTAATTATAAATAAATTGTACCTAAGCTGGTTTCCATACAATAGTTAATATTTCGCAAGCACCTCTCTTTCATATTAGCTTGTAATCAAACCATTCTCTTCGTACTATCTTCCTGTCTTGTCAAGATAATTGCCCGCTTTGGCACGAGTTCTACATCATGATATTGAGGTTCAAGAATCCCAGGCTTCAAAACCTATGTATAAGATATCACACGCTTTGATAATTTTATTTATTGCGTTTTTAACCTTTATCTTCGTTTGATAATTTTATTTATGTTTCACGTAGAGAAAATCTAGAGAAAGTCCTTGACAACTTCATTATGCAGATAATGGTAATGACTCCTCAAATATTACTGGATGCTTTGAGGCATGGTTTCATGGCTTTACATATGGTAAACTTATTGGTATTCGATGAGTGCCATCGTGCTAATGGAAGCCATCCATATGCAATTTTAATGAAGGTTGGTAACATCCACATGAAAGCTAAAGTGCACATGCAATTGTTGGCAATAAATTCTTCATATCTAAGATCCAATTTTGATCTTATGCTAAGTGTCATATTTCTTTCTTATTTTAATATAGGGGTATTTCCACAAGTTAGAGCACAGGCCAGCCATTTTTGGAATGACCGCATCACCCGTAGTTAGAAAAGGCATGCCCTTATCTATTTACTTTCTTTATTTCCAATTTCCGGCTTGTAGTTTACATTACGTTTTTGTAGGAATAATTCTGCTAAAGTTTAACCTGTCTGAGGAAAAAAGTTAACATGATTCTATTTCATTGCATGCCTTAGATACCTCTGTTACATTCCTAGAGACAAATTTTGGGAATTTGTTCAACACTTGGCTTCATCTATATGACTATACCTTAGAGTATCGCACATAAGTTCCTATATAAAATTTATTATCTTTTCCCTATGTAGCACGGGTTCGGATACGGATACGTGATACGATATGATACGGATTCGCGGATTCACAATTTTTCAAAAACCCAGGATACAGGATACGTTTTTATATTGATTTTAAATTAACTAAATATGAATATATATTAAGATATACATACCAATATATAATAATATAAATAAATAATTGCATTATGTCAGATATTAATGCACCTTCAAACTTTTGAGTGCCTTAATTTGTGAGAGAAAGAGAGGATGCGTTGATTCGAGAGAGGTTGGTGAGACATTCACAAGTCCGAGCGAATCTGAAAGACTCTGAGAGTTTCGGACTCCGATACGTGACCGGGGACGATTCGTGAGGCATATACAAGTATCCGTGCTTCATAGTCTTTTCCCTTCTTTTGGATCTTCCTTCCCAACCTATCAAAAATTTGGAGGCCAGCTGTCATATCGGATTATGACAAGCCGTTTATTGTTCATAGGTTCCTTCTCGGGATTCAGCACTAAATATGATAGGTTTGACATCAGACATCTGGTCACAAAACTCTGTCAGATCTTTTATGGAATAGCTGCCCCATTTTGCTAGGAAAAGGTTTAGACGATGATGCAGACAAATAATAACTCTAGTTATACCTAATTCACTTGACAACAACCTAACCATCAGTAATAGGGGTGCTTCCATTTCCAAAATTTCCCTCTTCAGAAATCCATAATACATATGCTACAGCAAGTCAGCATATGTGGTGCATATTATGTATATGTGATATGCTCCACTCAACCAGATGGTGGCACATACCGTGCTTCATAACCTCGAATAGTTTTAAGCTTGAACATGGTACAATTGCGTAATCATGCTCTTTGAGTATAACATGATTTTGGTAAAAGATGAATAAATTCATTTGGAACCCACTTGATCTAACTAAGATAATAGTTTGCTATATCCACGTGTTATAACTTTATTGCCTGCTTTTGTACAAAATCATCGGGCGTCGTAGAATCATTAGCTTGTATGTATTGCTATATTGCCAGTTGAACTGAACAATGCTTTAAGTTTGAGTTTGAGTGTGATCTCTCTCTCTCTCTCTCTCTCTCTCACACACACACACACACACACACACACACACACACACACGTTCATACTTGTTTGCTAATGTGTACCCATTTTTATTATGGTGATAAAGTTTCATGACTATCTGTGCATAAAAGCATACTGCCTCTCGGGGAGAAAATGCACATGGGCACAATTAAGTTCGTTCTGAATCTTCTGAATTTAGTTTGAGGATAAACTTGATTTTAGATCTTAGAAATGTGAATTAGCAATCATATCTCACATTTATAGCAAATGGTCTTTGCCTGTGATTGCCCATTGTTAACGTAGTCCCCTAAAAGGAGCGGTTATTCTTTATCTTGCACTATTGTTTCCCGTTTTCCTCTATTAATAAGTTTCATTTCCCTCTCAATCTTGTTAACCAAAAGAAAAGGCAAAAATAAAAAGAAAGATAAATAAAATCTTGTTCGCTATGTACATGTTGATTTAATGAGGATTGGATGTTGCCAAGATCGTGGAAGCAAAACTTAACATCTTAAGGATTTGAACAGATGTACAAGTTTAGAACCAAGGTTTCAAGAATGGGCCAATCTTAGATTTCACAACTTTTTAGATTGTATTTTCTTTCTACTTTCAAGTTCACTGCATATGAAGCTTCCCATGTTTTTTACTGTTTTTTAGAAGATTTATAATCCTTGATATCGGTTCCCTCTATCCCATCTTTATCAGCCTGAACTATTTAACAATCAACTGTATATTTGTTGTCCGATGTTTATGTTAGTATCTTGATCAGTATGTTCTTGTATTTCAACTTTTCAACTTTGTGTTTCCTTATCAGGGGTTACCTCAATCAGAGACCGTGAAAAACAAATATCTGAACTTGAAAGCATTTTAGGCTCAAAGGTTAGTTTTTGCAGCTAGATATTGGAAGCAACAATATATAGTTTAAGAGTAAGTTACACTAAAATACCCTAAACTATTGTGTTTTTCACCAAAATACTTTAAAGTTCCTCTATTCCAATAAAATACCTTAAGTGTTATTTTGAGGGTATTTTAGTGAAAAAGATTCCCTTGGAACCACACTTTAAGGCATTTTATTGTAAAAAAACTTTGAGTTCGCTGGAAAAACCGTGATAGTTGAATATATTTTAGTGTAATTTACCCTAATTATAATGATAGCCAGCTCTCGTCCTTTACTTTCAGAATTGAATAAGATGCACATTAATGTTTGATGCCATTTTCTGTTTCAGATGTATACAGTGAAAGATAGAGCAGAAATTGAAAAGGTCTCACCTTCAGCTAAAGAAATTCATAGATACTATGATCCCAACACGTATTCTTTTGTAGATTTGAAAATTAAGTTGGAGGATATACTGGCTAAGGTTTGGCGGATATTTTTGGTTCGTATAATTTTCAATATCCTTGTCTATGCAACATAAAACTTTGAGTGTTTGCGTCTCTTCTTGAACAGATAGATACACTGCTGGCTAACCTGCAAGAGTCGCCATCATATCAATTTAAAGACACTAGCGATCTCCTGATGACAACAAGAAAGAATTTGTTGATTTATCATGGGAAGATTCTGTATTGCCTAGATAATCTTGGCCTTGTTTGTGCATACAAGGTAAGCTAGACTGATTATGCTTTCACATTTTCTTTGAGATATAGGCCCATTTTATGTTTGATATGAAGGCACATTAAGGGGAAATGGGAATAACTCCCAGCAAAGTACAGTGTTTGTTTGTTTGTTTGTTGTTGTTGTGTTGTGGGTTTTTCTTTCCTTTACTTTTTTTAGGGGAGGGAGGGCGGGCGGGGAGGGAGGGCGGGAGGGGAGACTACCTGTACACATCATCAAAAAGACAAATAATAAAGAATCATTTGCAGATGGGGGCATAAACTCATGAGCAAAAGCTCCAAAACCATCTTCATTAGGGCTTAAAGAAAGCCATGTGACTCAATAGACTAGACTAGACGTATTGTTAGTTGTGTGCTCTTTTTTCCCTCACAAACCATCTTTACACAAAAATCTGTTGAAAGATGTATAATTGTTTTATTCATCTTTTTTTTAGGAGGCTAATAAGATATTTCTTCTAGAACCACACAGGAAATCAGATAATTCCGATGCTTTATTATTTTCCTGTGCAGCATATGCTTATATAACTCTTCATGTCACATCTTCTTGTACTTACCAGCATCTTTGTAATTTTCTAATATTTTTTGTTTTTCATTTGGCACTGTAACATCCATTACATTTTTGTTTAGTAAATGGTCCATTCTATATAAAATTGTACAATATCATGTATGATTAACTCCATCTCTATTTTTAATTCTTCTTAAACTATAGTTTTAATATGTGTATTACGCACATCACAGGCAGCAAAATTATGCATAGAGAATGTTTCTGGGTTGCATACTACAGAAGAGTGTGATTTTTACAACTTTTATCTAAAGGAAGCATTGCAGACAGTAGAAGAAGCTTTACCTTATGGTATGACATTCATTTGTGCTGCTTTCTTTTGTTCATGAAATGCTTCAATCAGAAGTCAAATAGAATATCCAATATGTTTTGTACTCCACTCATCTATTTTCACAGTAAGTTACAGATACGTTTGTTTCACATACATAGAATATTGTATTCTATTTCGTGTTCTTGACGAGAAACTTTCTTCCTTCATTTTGGAGTTGACTTATTTTTTGAATTCTTTTCAAGTCCTAAAAGTTCCAAGTTTCTACAAGTCTGATTATGTGAACCCTCCTTCCTGGAATATTTTCTGAATCTTCCTTATGCATATAGCTCATATTCATCTGAAATAAATTAAATAATTTAAGAAAGTTTTTCATTTTGCTCCATGTTTCTTGAGTTATAGAAGGATTTAAACTTAGGAAGGTCGTTAAACAGATTTTGGTTCTTGAGAAGTTTCCATCCACAGTCTTCCTTCTAATCATATAAAGACTTTTGCTATGTGATCTTCAATGAATAATTACCTATTCCTATGGCATTGATGAGCTAACATTACGGAAGCAGAAACGTAATGTAATGGCAATTGTTCATCATATGGTATAATAGTTAGTTATTTAGTATTTACTTAGCTATGAATGTAGAATAATGAGGACTCATGAGCCTAGGGTATCAAAACCATATGAGAAAGATTCTTACTTAAAAAGTTGCACGGGTTCACACTCATATAAACTCTGGTTTTAATCTTCTTACTAAGATTATTTACATATTTACAGGCTATGAAGAACATGTAATTACAAAATGTGATTATAAGGGACTAACTAAAATGGGACTTGTATCTCCGAAGTTGTATGAACTGGTCCAAATTTTTCTATCATTCAGGTACGATTGATTTCTACTAGCCTATTTCACCTGTTAATAATTGGCTTTGCAAATATTTCTGCACACTGATACTGATCTGTAATCACAGATCATCGAAGGATGTACTTTGTCTAATTTTTGTAGAAAGAATTATAACCGCTAAAGTGATTGAGCATTTCATGAAAAAACTCAGTAACTTGTCTGAACTCTCAATCTCATATTTGACTGGGGGAAATTCATCAAAAGATGCGCTCACCGCAAAAGTGCGGAGAAGCACACTGGAAATGTTTCGTTGCGGAAAGGTATTTTGATTGTATTAATAATTTGAACTGATGATTTTCTATGATTTTATGCATTTTTCATACTATAATTGTAATCTGCATTTCAGGTGAACTTGATGTTCACTACGGATGTTGCTGAAGAAGGAATTCATGTACCCAACTGTTCTTTTGTGATACGTTTTGATTTGCCTAAAACAGTTCGTAGTTATGTTCAATCCCGTGGCAGAACAAGACAAAATGATTCCCATTATGTTCTTATGATTGAAAGGTTCGCTTTTCTGGTTTTCTGATTTTGAAGTTTTCTTTAACATAAAGAATTTAGTAATAAATAATTTTTTTATTGTCTTTGTGCTTCCTCATTCTTTGACGACTTGTTTGAATGTGAACTAGTTGTTGGGGGTGTAGATCCTGTTATTTGGGCCTTACAAATGCTGACTAACAGGGCACAACTTTCCATTTAGAGCGCTCGTTTTCTGCTTGATCAGCCGCAGTTTAAGTTCCTACAAAAAAGTGTAATTTATATAGAATACAAGATGAGAAGCAAACAAAGTTTGAAGGTGCTACTTTCTGTTTCTCAGCTTGCAGAACAAAAGTAATGAAACTAGTGTAATTTCATCATGAGAAATTCCACCCATATCAAGCCACTCAGCAATTAAGTAGCTGTCTGACATCTGGCTTCAATAGTAAAAAAGCTCATGTAATGAATGATACCATTTGTGGCATGACAAGCTCTTTTGTGGGGGTATTGTTAACTTCACAAAATCACACATACAATTTTGAGCATTGTCTTCAACAATATATCAAGGTAGCCATCTAATTTATGCAGTAGATATTGGCTATTGATTCTTGCATGCTTAAGCAAAGGAAATTGACAATTATTTCACCTATATTTAGCCAAAATATACTAAGTTCTACTTCAAAATGAATGAAGGATTACTCTGCACAGCAATTAAGGAGAAAACCAAGTTTATCTGTGCATCATTGTTGGTTCCCATCCGTCTTTTAAGCAAGGGGAAAAAAAGAAGTTTCTACTTTTCAGTTCTCTAGTTTAATCTCGTAGTTATGATGTTTTGATTGAATCATGAAGCACATATAGAGGATTAGTTGTATATGTCGCTATGGGATTTTTGAAATTTCAACTAATGCAATCTAGAATACGTTGGGGGATCAAAATCCTTGGATGGACAAGGTGTCCATTGACGATATCCCTATCTTATACTTGTAGAGCATAACACATTTTCTGATTGAACTTGGGCAAAGTAAAACTACAAATGCTGTTTGATGATAAATCATGTATTCTAGCAGTTAGTAAAGACAGCAGTTAGTTTAGTTCAATGTTCTAGGCATGACCACATGTCTTTTCAATTATATTGAGATATTTACTTGCTTCTCAAATACTCTTTAAGTGAGGGACGGTGTTGGATGCTATAATATAAAACAATTGTTGGCTCACTACTTACTACCTTAAGCTTTTGAGTGAAGGGTTACCAATAGTTTCTAGGCATTAGGTTGTGGCATGGATGAATACAACTTCATTTGTAGGCTTTAATCTGCCCATGGATTGACTGCTGATATACGACCCGGGAAACGATGATGCCTATTTGTGGATGATGCAATTATTCCAGAAGATACAATGCCATCACTCAAGGATTCAAGGACACTATAATTATAAATCATTAGCTGATATAGGTACAACTTGGTATATGTTAGTAGAGCTCTATGGGGCTGCGGTCTCCCGCAGCCCCATTACTGAGCTCTATTAGTGGTTAACAGGGGGATGGGGCCCATATTTTAAGTGAGGAGGGCCCCACCCCCATGTGGCTGGGTGACGGCGAGTGCATCCATGTGGCTGCGCTCTCCCCCAGCCACATTTTCCTCATGTTAGTATAGAAATGAAATTACCATTCTCCAAAATTATTAGACAACAAATGCCTGATATACTATCCAACTACGAAAGTGACGGGTACATGTTTTATGGTTATTGAAATGCGTTACGTGTAGTATGTGATAGAACCATTGAATTTGAATTAAAATTATGTTTATATGGTAATTAGGTTGATTATGTTGACCATGAATGAGCTCCAAGGTGCATTTTGATATACTGAATTTGTGATCAATTTATATATTGTCAGTGAGGATGAGGTTCTTAGATCCTATTTCGTTCATTTCGTTTTTTGATGAACCTATATCATCTGTTTCACTTCTATATCCTACGAGGAAATTTCTAGCCTTTCCTACCGAAACTGGTGGTATACTTTGTCACGTGTCCTAAAAACATAAATTATTGCAGGGGAAATACTGAACAAATAGATCAATTATTTGGTATCATTCAAAGCGAATATTTTCTGAAAGGTTGTGGTTCACATGAACGTGTTTCAAGCTGTATACCAAAAGTGCGCTGTGAAGAATTAAATGCATATTGCGTCCAATCAACTGGAGCAACTGTTACAGTTGATTCGAGTATTAGTCTTATTTACAAATATTGTGAAAAACTTCCAGGAGATAGGTAAAGCTCAACCTTTTTTCTTCTCGCACTGTATTCCTATTTTCGAAATTGTTTATCTTGTACTTAGTATATTTGGTTTATTTCATAGGTTCTTTGTACCACAACCAGCATTTCAAGTGCATATGAAAGATGGCTTATATGAATGTATATTAACTTTACCACCAAATGCTGTGTTTCAAAGAATAGTAGGTCCCGCAAGCATCAATTCTCATTTAGCAAAGCAGCTTGCCTCTTTAGAGGCATGCAAGAAATTGCATGAAGTAGGAGCACTCAATGACCATCTTCTTCCTTTTATTGAAGAGACGCTAGAGGCTGGTGAAGCTGTCGCTGATAGGGACTATGATTCAGCAGCAGGTAGATCTCTCCTTCCCTATCTTGTACTAATATTTCTCTCTTTTTCCATTATTTTTTCTGCTAGATAGAGAGAGGTGTTTATTTTGAAGTGTGGGGGAGGGAATCATCTAATTGTGAGAGCAATTACAAGGTAGGTTTGTACACATTTTGTCAAAAAGAAATAACCACCCAAATAATGTGATGATTTTTCATCAAAAAGATTTTGCATCAGTGTAGCAACTAGCTTCTTAAATAAGTTTACCATCTATTATGGTGGTTATAAGACCTTTCTTTAGGTCAATTTCATTTCATTATCGTGAAACTGGGAGATTTATACACCTATGCAATGCAACCTATTCCAGTTGCTCAAAAATAGAATAAAAACGAACAAAGCAGAATAAACAAAGAATTTCTTAGTAGTCGCTAGCCGGCCAGTAACTTTTAGGGATTTTCTTTTCATTTTTTCCCTTTATTGTTCCTTCCCTTTTTGGGTTCTGGGGACAGTTTGATCAACCGAAAATATTACTAGCATCAGTAGCATTCGAGTTTTTTTCCTTTGGAAGTTTGCATGCAACCATGTCTTAGCAGAATTTAGAACTGGGCATGCAATTATATATGAGCTATAGAATTATAGTATAGGAGATACTAATCGAGTAAACATTGAGGAATGATTCAATGATGTCCAAAAATAAATTTAGTTTTACGCGGAAAGGTTGACCAGGAAAGTGATACACCTACTAATGCTTATAAGGTTGATCGAGAGGGACATAGAGAAGACCAAAGATTTAGACATGACCCACTGTTAAGAAAAACCATATAATGGAGTACACATGTAGTTACTGTAGTGAATTTGAGATGGATGAACAGAAATACATTAAAATGAGGATAAGACATGAAAGTACATGCGAAGAACTTGAGAAGCTTCGATATACCTGCTGATACAAAGAGAAGATCCAAGATTTAGACATGACTTTCACCGTTAAGAAAATGCATAAACGGAGTACTTATGAAGTCCCCGTTGTGAATTTGAGATGGATGAACTGAAATACTTAAAAGAAGGATAAGACATGAGTGTATATGTAAAGAATTGGAGAAGGTTCGATCTAGGATAGAGCAAACAAAATATACATCAGCTTAGCATTCTGGTTTCTGAACATTCTTTACCTTCTGCTTTCTTTGCCTGACAGAGCTGCACCTTATCACCAAACTTAAAGATTGTAGTTATTGTAATTACTGCTGTAAGCATTATAGAAATCTTACCGTGCCCTTAGCAAATTCCTCTAATTTGAATTAATTACTGTATCATCTGATTTTTTTGGGCATTTAAAGGGACAACTAAAAGGAAGGAGCTTCATGGGATGACCAGTGCCCGTGCTTTATCAGGAACATGGGCTCATCAACCCGATAATGTTACACTGAATGGTTATGAGTTCAAATTTGTTTGTGACCAAGAAGGTGAAAATTTTTCTGGGTTTGTTCTTTTACTTGAGGCTTCTCTCGATGAAGATGTAGCTTCCACAGAACTTGAACTCTTCTTAATCCCTAACAAAGTGGTCAAAATTACTGTATCTCTATGCGGAAAAGTGCAACTGAGTGCAGATCAGGTCTGTATAAAATTTCCTCGTTTTAAAATATATATATAAAAGATTCCGATTCATTACATGATGTTATTTTCAGGTGGAGAAATCAAAACTTTTCCAAGAGTATTTTTTCAATGGAATATTTGGGAAGTTGTTAATTGGTTCCAAATCATCAGGGGTCCAAAGGGGATTTTTATTGAAAGAAGGAAAAAGAATATCGTGGAGCTGCATGAATACATATCTCCTTCTACCCTTAGAATCATCATCATTTACAAGTCTTGATACTCCATCCATCCATTGGAAGAGCATAGATGAATGTGCTTCTGTAGTGAATTTTTTAAGAAGCATATATTCTATAGATGGGGAATATTGTCCTCAGAGACCAAGAGCATGGGATTCAAGTTCAAATGAAGAACTCGAGAAAATGGACATAATTCACTTAGCTAATAAATCTCTTTATTCTCAAAATCTTAGAGATTCGGTTGTTATGTCCGTTCACACCGGGCGACTCTATTCAGTTCTTGATGTTTTAACTGATATTACTTCAGAGAGTCCTTTTGATGAGATACATGATGCCAAGTTCAATTCATTCACGGATTACTTCAAGGAGAAGTGGGTGATTTTCTCCTGAACAGTCATTATTATTGCATCCTCTCACTGCCTTTTTCTAGATGTTTCAACGACTGATATATAATTTTATTTATGTAGGTATAACATACTGCTTCAGCATCCAGGACAACCACTTTTGCTATTAAAGCAAAGTCATAACCCCCATAATCTATTTTATTCCAAATCAAAGTTTGAAGGTCTGTTGATTTACATTTCATATATTCGTTCCTTGCAACTTTAACGGTTTAAATAATTTTTATGGTGTGCACGAATATAATTTGTTAACTCGCTGTTTTTACTTGTTACATCTCTTTATCCTTATGATCATCCTCGTCTCTAGAATTGCGTCTGCAAGTTTTGCATTTTTAATGGTTGATTTTCAGACTTATTTGATCGTCTATGATTAACTGTAGTGCTTGATAATTATTTATTATGTAAATTTCCCAATTAGTATTACCATATGAACTAAACCGTCTCATATCCATTATATCTATCAGCAAGTCTAGTCTTATCTGTTTCAGCTACATTTTCCAGCGCTGTGGTATACAACTCATTTCATAACTTTTCCTTTTACTGAAGCAACATAACTTTTTAAGTTGATATGTTAATAGTGTGCATCTTCATTTGCAGATAGTGTGACAGGTGAACGTTTGCTAATAGAGAAAGAGCAAATTCATGCTCACGTTCCCCCGGAACTTCTAGTGCATATTGATATATCGAATGATATTTTAAAATCATTTTATTTACTACCGTCATTGATGTACCGGCTAGAGTCTTTGATGTTGGCTTGCCAGCTACGTGCTGAAATTGGCTATGATAATAATACTTCTCACATCCCAAGTTCTCTGGTTTGTGTTTAATATTGTATTTAATGCATCAAATGACATAATTCATCTGTGAAATTTATCTGGTTTTCTTATGTGACAGATTTTGGAAGCAATTTCAACTTCAAGATCTTGTGAGAATTTCTCTTTGGAGCGGTTGGAACTCTTGGGGGATTCGGTATTGAAATATGTATTGAGTTGCCACCTTTTTCTTAAATATTGTAATAAGCATGAGGGACAACTGTCTGATCTTAGATCCAATGCAGTTTGTAACTCAACACTACATAAGTTGGGAACTAATCGCTCCTTACAGGTACTTGACCTTGTATTTTCAGCCTCATACAGTTTAAGGTTAGGGTTAGGAGCATTGTTGTCCCTAGTTTGCACACTGGTTTCAGACACTTCTACAAACACATTGTTCTCACTTGTGAGGCACTTAATTCACATTCTGATATGAAGTTTTATTCCACACTAATCGGCTTTAGTTTAATATATGAGATATTGAACTCGCGGTTTATTATATGTTAATAGTTTAAATTCAGTTGCCAGTGTTAGTAAATTATCTGTAAGTTTTTTCTGCTAGTGCACAGTTATATCTTTTTCTTGCACAGGCATATATACGTGATAGTGCATTTGATCCACGGCGTTGGGTTGCTCCTGGTCAAATATCATTACACCCTTTCCCTTGTAATTGTGGGGTCGATACCTCAGAAGTGCCACTCGACAAAATATACATGACTGAAGACACTTCAGTTGTTGTAGGAGTGGCATGCGATAAAAGGCACAGATGGATGTGCTCTAAAACTATCGCAGATTGTGTTGAAGCTCTTATAGGAGCTTATTACATTGGTGGTGGTTTGAATGCTGCAGTTTCAGTGATGAAGTGGTTGGGTATCAATTCTAGTTTCGAGACAAAGTTAGTAGAAGAGGCTAGGATTAAAGCATCACAGTTGTGCTATCTTTCTAAAGTTACGGAGATTGAGAAATTGGAATCTATACTTAGTTATAAATTCATGGTTAAGGGTTTATTGTTGGAGGCCATTACACATCCATCCTACCAAGAATTAGGAATCGGATACTGTTATCAGGTATTGATGGGTATTACACCGCAATTTAATCCTAGTCTTCTCGTGGCTACAGTAATCGACCAAAATTTGTGAATTTTTTTCTTTTTTCCAGCGGCTCGAATTTCTTGGTGACTCTGCATTGGACTTGGTCATTACAACCGATCTCTATAATCGACATAAAGATATTGATCCAGGAGAGTTGACCGACTTGCGCTCAGCTTCGGTTAGTAATGAAAAATTTGCCGAAGCCGCTATAAGGCAAGGCCTTCAAAAATATCTTCAGCATGGTTCTGGCATACTTTTAGTGAAAATCAAAGAATATGTAAAATATTTCTCAGAATATCATGATGAGAACTTCCTATCACAGAGTGTACATGGTCCTAAGGTTAGCTTATCTATCTTCTTCTTATTACTTGGAAATTAACTTCAGGTTTTTATACAATTTAAGTTTATTCACGAAGCTTTCCTTTTTGGTTGATAACTCTCTATGCATTTAAGTCCAAAAAACTCTTTATACATGAATATGTTGGTCTATTTATCTCCTTGAACAGGTTCTTGGGGATATGGTTGAAAGTATTGCTGGGGCAATATTGATTGACGCATATCTTGACCTTGATAAAGTTTGGGAGGTTTTCAAGCCTCTACTTTCTCCCATTGCAACACCTGATAAGCTCGAATTGCCTCCCTTGCGTGAATTAATTGAGTTATGTAGTCATCTTGGGTATTTTATAAATACAACATGCATGAAAGACGGAGATGAAGTTGCTGCTGAACTTACTGTACAACTTAAGGACGATTTGTTAGTTGGCCATGGATACGAAAGAAATAGGAAGGCAGCAAAAGCACAGGCAGCTCTGGTTATATTAAATGAGCTAAAGGTTGGTTGGCTAACTTCTTTCAATATTGCTATGATTTCTTCGTCATAATGATTTCATTGAAGGCAGCGAATTTAAAGGCATTGAATAGGCTTGTATTTACCAATGTTTCCGAATTTACAATTTGTGGATTTTTTTTTTTGTTGACAGAAGAGAGGAATTTCACATTGTCAGTATGCATCCAAAAGAAAGAAATGCTGTAATGGACCCAATAATGTATTTCATCCTTCAGGTTCAGAGTTCAGCAGCTCTGTCACTTCAGAAGATAGTGAATGTATTAAACCCGACTTGTTTACAAAAACTCCACCAAAGGTGACATGCTTGTGTCAGTCTGGTCCAACTGCATTGAATAATCGTTCAATAAAAGTGAGACTTTCCAAGATAAATGAACCAGGTAGTTCCATTCATATTGATAAAAAGATATGCATTTTTCATTAGTAGCAGTTTATACCATGATATACTTGTTTTAAATGAAGAATACAGTTTAGCGTTCCTGTGCAGTTTGAGGTGATTATACAGTGTATTATCATTGGAAGGCAGCACGTTGTGCAAACAATTTATAATGTCTTGTTACAATGACTTGGATCTTTAATTCTGAATTTTGTTTGAAGTTGCGTGTACCCCAGACAAGAAATCCTGCACCACTTAGAGACTATATTTCAAATCCATAAATATTGTGTCAATTTCAAATATCTTTATTCTCCAAATAAAAAGGAAAATCAAATCTCAAAATTTTCAGTAGCGAAAGACCAATTCCTTACTGAAGGGAGCGATGAGAGCTGTTAAGGCGTGAGAATTGTGACAAGAAGGTCATAACTTCAAGGTATGCAACCATCGAACGAGGAGAACAAACTAGCCCTATTGTTTAGGGAAAGGGTGTGTGTGTGTGTGTGTCGCCTCGTCGAGTGGGTGGGGGGGGGTCCCACATGGATTACACATAATAACTCAAGAAAGGAAAAAAATTACTTAATCACTTGCTGTTTCTTTCTTTCGAGGATACTTACTTGATTTTTTATGTTAATATATTGATATTAATCGCAATTTTTTACCTCCAGTTATTCTTCGAGTTTCCCTGACTAAGGGTGGCTCTCGAACTGCCTTATTCAAGCTTTGCAAGATAAACCAGTGGCCAATGCCCAAATTTGAACTGACAGAGCAAAAGTTCAGGTTTATAAAAATCCCCACTTATACGTAACTTGAATATCATTTCTTTATCCTCCCTTTAAATCTCTCCACTAATTTCTTACTTTATTCCATCTTTCAACAGGAATCCTATCGTAATTAATGGCGTAGAGACACCAAATTTCAATATGTTCACATCACATATTACGCTGCACATACCTAATATTGAAGTTATTGAACTTGTTGGCGATCCGAAAACAGATAAGAAGAGTGCAAATGATTCCTCGGCGTTTTTCATGCTTCAAGAGCTTGAGAAAGGAGGCAGATGCATTATAAAGGAATAACGACTCAATAAAAGTGCCTTGTGTATTCTTCTATAACTGCGGGAGCTTGCAGTAAAATTAAGGCGCCATCAGCCTTTCTCATTTGACATATTAGCTATTTTTTATTGCCTTCACTGTTATAACCTCACTAACTGAATGCTTTTTAGTTCTTATGCTGTTATATCGGATTTTCTTACTCAATTTGGATAGTTGATTTCCATTCATGGAAATGGATTGTAGTCTATTGCGTATAAACTGATGAATTACATGTGCATTTATTATTCGATAAATACGATGTGTATTTTTCCGTAAAGAAAAAAAAAACGTGCATGGTACAACCAGCTTCTCGCCTTGGTGAGTAATTTTGTCAAATGAATCGCAACGAGTCATCAAGACGCTATTTTGCGCTTGAGTAATTGCGTAATGTCTAGCTACAGTAATATGTCCTTGAGTCCATGCATTTAATTTCGACAATTTTTCCACCATTACAGATGGAGGGATTCAAACATACAACCTTCCTGCATTTGTTGTCAAAGCACTATCATATTTCTTTCCATGTATATCATCTACATACAAACCATCTTGGAAAACCTAAAAAGAATTGTTAACAAGCCACAATCTGCACGCCACCCACCCTCACACACACACACACACACACAAACACTAAGGGTAGGAAATTTCTTGGATCCAAGTATTCGATCTCATCAACTATCGTTTTCCAGCAGTAGCTGTAGCCTGTCCAGACTTCAATTTCGTTGATAACTTATGGCCTTTTCTTTCAAGCAAGCCTTCTAACACCACCCTCTTCTTATACTCCTTCGAGTCCATATCCAATTTCACCTGATTCTTCGTCTCTCCACCGCTTCTCTCTGTTACTGTTGCCGTCATCCTAAAAAAAGGTACAACGCAGAAGCAGGCACACAGACAAGCTACAGCATACACACGACCCCATACGATCATCATCGTAAGTGTGATTGCTGCTATCGACAATCCAACTAAATGACCAAGCTCTGGTGAAGGCCGGTCTAATTTCTTAGCGCAAACAAGTAATTGGTTCGGCCCAGCTGAACCGTGATGTTTGGTCCTTGTCCCGGTTGGGACTGGATCTGTACCAGACTTGGTCGAGTTGGACCTGTCGTTGAGTTGCTCTTGCCGCTTGTGCTCAATTTCTTGTTTGTTTTTTCCAGCCTGCATGCATGTTGCCCATCAATCAAACCGGTGGTTAACTTTAGTCGGTCCAAGTTCTTTACGATTAATGCCACGTCATGTGTCGTTTGGTCCCACTAAAAAGCATGTGGGGATCGAGGAAGCCGTTGACTTGTGTAGCCACACACAGGCAAACCATGGCCAGCACTTTGTTTTATTTTTAAATTTGTGATGTAGATTATGAGAATAATATCATGAATCGGGGTATTTTCGATGGATATTCATGGATATGACAATAAAGTATGAAGATGGGACAGTTATGAACGATAACGACATACGGGACACGATGAATATATCAGGCTCGTTCAGTTATCAATAGATATATTTGTGTTGCTATCTGTCTCTATAATATTCACACAGCTGAGATCATTTCAAATCATTGAAGTATTATTGTTCTGTCTTGAAATTATTTATTGCTTGTAAGCTTACACTTGTAGCTATAGTAATAATTGCATCTATTTACTACTGCAGGCTCCTCCTCTTTACGAGAAATTTTATGGTTGTACGTATAACTAATCAACTGATGATTAGTTACGCTGCAACCAATAAAATAGCGATCGATCTAGTGATTGAAGGAAAATATATTTAGTGATGGCAAATTGGCAGCTGATGAGCATGGAATCCTCAGTAATTGTCTTAAGAAGCACAATATCATGCATGCATATTTGTTATAAAATTAATTGTAACTTGTTGTATTTTTAATTTGATTATTATCTATAATTAATTTTTACTAATAGATGCATCCTGCTTCATAAACATACACGCATTTCTACATTTGGTGACACATATTCGGAAAACCCGAAATTCGGAACATGTTGCTAGCTAAATTATAACAAGAACTATTTTCCTTTGCATGATCTTAAGTAACTTAATTTTAAGAGGGAATTATCTTCTTAAATTATTTCTTTCCCAGAAATAGAGCTTGTTTCGGTTTACAATTTGTAATTTGTTCTAATAGCAAAGATGATTGTAGTTCTTATACTCCTTTAAGCTAAACAATATTATAGGCAGAAGGAGAGAAAAGTCTAGGCCTAATTAACCCAACAACTATTAAGAGAAGTCGATGCAAATCATATATACCTCAAGCAATTCATGCTTGTCTCCTTTTCCTTGAAGTGTAGACTCCATAGAGACTTGCTTTAAATTCTTCTTGATCTTCTTCTTGAAGCATGAGGCCTTTACTCTTGAACTCCGAGTAGTTGACCTCGCATCGTCGTCATCGGAATCGGAATCGGAATCGGAATCGTACATGACAGAGCCTGAGAAGCAAGAAGGGAGGCATGAACGTCTGCTATGGTGTTTGAATCTGTGTTCACTTTGTTTGCTTGACATGCTATTAGCCATATACATGAAAACATTAATGCATAGACGAGAGAGAGGGAGAGGGAGAGGGAGGAGGAGGAGGAGAGGGAAAGAAACGTGTGGATTTGGAAGCTTGGATTTAAGTTTTAATCATAGCCACCATATATGTTAACTATCTTTTTTCCTTGACTGCAATACCTAACAAGAGTGTAGTTTTTGTCAATAGCACCCTAGGAGTTAGGTTACTTGGGTCTTTCTTTGCATGATAAGTTCTACTTCAATCGAAAAATACTCAATATAAGCTTACGTAAGAAGAGGTTAGTTTTGGTGCCGAGTCTCATGTCCAGTTAGTCATCTCAATACGGTCTGCATGGAAAAGCTTTATGAGGACTTCGATCAATTGAGCCGGATTAATGTGTTATTATGAGCTAGTAATGGATAAATGGAGTTGTGAGATCACACTAAACAAATGTTTTATATTTAAATAGGGGGAAGATTTTGAATAATCAGATTAAATCTAAATTGGTAAAATTAAAGCCTATTTAAATTATGGCGGGGAATTAAATTTAGATAAGGGAAAGAGTGTTTTTTGATAAAATAAAAAAGAGGTGAAGGAAGCCATCCATAGAAAGATTTGGCGCGGGTCACTAAATTGGTTCATAATATTTGTCACTGGTGATTCTTGTTCTTCTGAGGAGAATTAGACTAATACCACAAAAATTGATTAAAGTAGCTCTAATTTGATCAGGAGAAAAAAATACTTATGTAATTACATGTAAGCCTTATTCTTTGTTTTAAAAAAAAAAGGATTTGCTTTCTTCAAGGAAAATTGGCAAGGACAAGATAAGGAAGTTGCTTTTATCATGGAAAATTTTGCAAGGCCAAGGTTAAGAAGGGAAGAGTTACAAGCTGTAGTTTCTAGACATATGAGAGTTGTGAAACTCCACAATCCGCCGGTGAGATTAAGAATATTGCAAAAGATCGGGAGGCGTAACTTGTATTTCTTTTTTCATGATAAAGCTTCGTTCATATATCTATATATATTATTTTTGAGCTGGAAGTAATCTTCATATTGATTCTATGGTTGCATGAATGTAGACTGAGTTTGGTCGAACTACGTTATTAAATCCTTATTGTACATACATTTTCTTCCGAATGTTAATAGTGTTTTCCCAACAATTAGCACATTAGAAAAGGTCAACATGTTACCTAGACAGATGATCATCATCAAATGCACACTATGCAAAATAGCTCTAATGAGAGAAGCTTGATTTACCTATGAATTAAGAATCATTAACCACATGGTAAAAAAGAACAGCTCTTTACCATTGCTTCGATTTATTGTAATCAAGAACCAACAACATTGTAGGGCCTTGCTCCTCGAAATTTTCTTTTTGCCTAATGTAGGGATTGAGTTTTACACCCCAATAACAATGGCCAAGCTTATAATATAGTCCATGAGAGAATGCAATGTTGCTACTGGAGTAGTTGTATGTGTTCTTACACATTCAATACAATTCTTATAATATTTCTTAAATATTAATATGATTTTATAGCTGCACTAACAGTAATTGGCTAACCGAGTCATATGTATTTATAATTGTTATAGTATCCCAAGAAATCGTACTGTCAGATCATGCACTGTGATGTGTCACTTGCATGGAGACATGGTCTAACCTAGTGATTTCTTAAATAAGCACCTAGCTTATAACTAATATGGGATATCTAGCTTTATAACAAGCTTTATGTTAAATGTGGTGATGTGTCTTGGTCGCCGAGAATGGAGATTCTCCAGGTGTGTATTATGAGTTCGTATTATGATACATGTAGTACTTGACCACTGTCTTGCCCTGCTTCACAAAAACGAGAAACGGGAACGACAAGCCCGCAATGTATTCATATCGAGAAGCACTTTTTCTCGACATGAATACTCTAAGCGTGTATATAAGCAGTTTAGGAAATTATAGTACAAGAATTTTAAGCTTATAAAATATCCAATAATATTTATAACAGTCCCAAAAATAATAACTGAATACAATTCGAAAATTTAAGAAACTAGGAATAGAAGATAATCTTGAACAAAATGCATACTTACTGAAAAGGAAAACTTGAACTCGGTTTTGATTTGAAAGATATTGACCGTTCTCCTCAGTTGGTACCACCTAGGACCTAGCCTCGTCGTCTGCCCCAATATCGTCTGATAACATTCCCAAGAAAAGAAAACAAGAATGTCATCAGCGAACTAAAGTTCGGAAAGTCCCCATTTTATTAAAATAAACAATATATGAAATGAAACATAGCATACAGTATAATCAAACAAGTATACAATGTTTCAATATTGATACGTAAAACATGTTCTAAACATCAATTTTATGATCTAGCTATTCTATTTTATTTAATATCAAATATTATGCAATTTATACATTTATATAAATATTCTAATTAAAGGTTAGTTCTATTCATTATTTTAATGTGCATTATCGTATTATGTTATTCAAGGTATTAATCATATAATAAATTAATTACTAAATTGGTTACTCAATAGATAGTATGTATTAGCAGTACTAGTACAAGACATGCGAATAACTGTGAACAGTAAAATGTAGTGTGTAAGTCAAATAAGCATGTGTTAATCAGTGCAACGTAACTAGAGTATCATGATATTTGATATTTCAATACTAGTAATATAAGTATAAGCTCGATCGTGTGAGTTTTATTATGTAACCGGGATATTCCGTAATGCCACGAAACAACAGCAACGTGAGATTCATGATTTATATATAATGCAATGTACTGTTTTTCTCCGGTACCATGAGAAACAAGATATGATCCTCCGTTACACATAAATATCCTTATTTTCGAGCTATCACATCCATATATATATATATATATATATATATATATAGAGAGAGAGAGAGAGAGAGAGAGACAATAAATAGTGTATATGTCATGTTTACAAGAATCATGATATTCACGAAATTAATTAGATTCACGAAATTCATTAGATTCACGATATTCACGAAATTCAAGGGTTTCAAGTATTCAAGTGTTTATTTCAGGTTCAGGTCAAGATAGTATAATCTAACGTCAGTTCCGCAGGAGTATTCACAGATCCAAGGCTATCATCCAGGGGTAAGAAGACTCCAACCACCGCAGGAGTATTCACAGACCCAAGGCTATCATTCAGGGGAAAGGAAACACGGGCCCATTCATGAGTTAATAATAAGACTCCTGAGTTGCCGTTGAGTGTGAGTGTTAATTGCTAGGAGTATTCACAGATCCAAAGTTATCATTCAGAGGCAAGGAAACACGGGTCCACTCATGAGTAATGGGACTCCAACCACCGCTGGAGTATTCACAGACTCAAGGCTATCATACACGGCCCAGGATACATGGGCCCATTCATGAGTTGGTCATGAGACTCCCGAGAATACATGTCAAGTTCTAGATATAATTCTAAGTCTCCATATATATGTAACAAGCATGTGATAATAGATCAGTTTAAGGCCAGAAATAAAGTACAAGTTTGCATGCAGAAAATAATGGTTTTGGTTTAGAAATTGAAAATTTTATACAAGGAATAAGTTGTAATTATAATAGTAAAATTGTCAGAATATGCAATATTAAGCGTTTGATTCGCACAACTTATTTTACTACTCCACTTACAATTTAAATGCTAGCTATCATCATTTGTTACTTTATTTATACTTATAATATAGCTATCCATCTTATATGACCAATACCACTGCATGTGATTATCATGGTTTTGTATGTTAATGGTATATAATTTAACTATTAGTTTCAGTACGAATTAGAATACATATTATTAGTATTTATAGTAATGTACTGTTACTATTAATTTAAGTAAACAAGTAAGTATGAATAATAGAAAAGAACAAAGAAATAAGATAATGCTACTGAAAATAATTGTAAGATCCAGAGTTGATTAAGAATAAACTATCATATCTTCCAATCATCCATGAATATGCCTAATTAAAGAAAATCCCCAAAATGCAATCTAGAAAGTAGTTAACAACTAGATAAAATTAGTAAGTAATACCTTAACATTCTAATTAATAAAATTAGATTCTAAAGGAACGTCATGCAGTCTAAAGCATACACAATCATCTTATAATATTTATAACCATCAAATAATTAAGTTTATTATAAGCGAACAATAGAAGTATAAAAATGAATTATAGATTGTATCGGATATAGTAAACAAGGTTTTTAATGTTGACAATAGTTTAAATCAAAGTAGCAAAATTATAAACACAAACATATACACACACAGAGACACTAAAGACCCATAAGGATAATCTGCATTAATGGTAAATTTAATAGAAATGATAGCTGATTTTAGGATATTGAAGGTTTGGGAGTTGATTCCCAGAATCCACAAGCTTAGGGTCCTCCATAAGACTGTAACTATATATGATATGTTATATCCATCAAGGCTGCAACTTTCACCATATGCTTGCATAAAGTTTGAACATCAAAGAGAGAGGTCATTTTTATACGGTGTTTTTTGTCACCCATTGAGATAGGAATACGCGTCGCTTGTAAGGCGTATTTCAGATTCTTCCTGTCTGGGACAGATCGGGGTTAATTGATTGTGGGGATCCGAATTTTCGGCAGCCGCGGACTAAACTACCGTTAATTACCCGTCGCCTTTGGAGCGAGAGAACCTCCGATTGACGGGTCAGACTGGTCATGCGAACTCAATGTACAGTGTGCGTATGTTGTGTTTTGGATGTATCGGGGGCTTCGCAAAGTTTACGGGGGTCCTGCTACCCGGATAGCGGGATGGGCGTCAAGGAGTACGGGACAGCATCCCGTTAAATTTTTTTTCTAACGGAGGATATGTTTTGAGTGTGGAGCGTGTGGAAATAAGAGAGGTGATGAGCGTCCTAAGAACGTGTGAGACAACACGTGACCATTGGGCGTCAGCGGGTCGCATGCCAGGCGCGTGGGCACTAAGCGCCAGCGGGTTGCGTGTCAGGCGCTAGCGGGTCGCGTGCACGACGCGCGACCGCTGGATGCCAGCGGATCAGGTGTGCGGCATGCGACTGTTGGAAATACTAGCGGAAGAAGGAGCTAAGCCCTTGGGCTTGGAGTTGAACTCCTGAATAAGAATTGGGTGTGAATTTGAAGTTAAACTCCCGAAATATTTGGATTTGGAGTTGGACTCCTAAAAACTCTGGATTTGGAGTTAAACTCCTTTGAGAATTTGGATCTTGGAGTTAGACTCCTAAAAACTCTGGATTTGGAGTTAAACTCTTTTGAGAATTTGAATCTTGGAGTTAAACTCCTCAAAGATTTTCGGAGATGATCAAAGGAGACCCCTTTCTTTTTCCTTGAGCCTTAGATCCTCCCAAAATGGGATTTTTGGAGACGGGCCTTCTTCCTCCTCCTCTCTTTTTGCTAGATCTTGGAGAAAAAGAGAGGTGAGATTGAAAATCTCCCTTTTAGGGATTTGATGGGAGATCTGAACTCCCCTTCAAGAGTTTTATGGTGAAATTTTATTTGGTTTTGAGAAAAAGAAAACTAAACTCTTGATTTAATTGAAAATGAAAAGAAAGAAGTAGAACTTGAGAGAGAGAGAGAGGAGATAGAGGCACAAATCCTAACTTTTTGAGGGGAATCAAATTCTCTTTCCATTTCATCATAATGTTGTCTTGTATAGGCTTACAAGTTTACATATACCCCCTTAGGCTTTATAAAATGGCATTTTGCCCATCTCATACTTCATGTGCTTATTTCTTTTTGCACATAAGCCATGAGCTTTACAAAATTTTGGTTTTATGTCCATTTTTCTTACATTTATTCATAAAAATTATATTAAGATTATTTATTACATAATTTTCTTCTTGGCATGGCGGAGGCTGGCCTCTTCATATTTGGGCTCGACTTGGGCATGGGCCCACTTGACTTGGAGTTGACCTTGACTTTGACTTGGAGTGGACCGGGATGTAATTTTTGACCCCAACAAAACGCCCTCCATCAATAAATGCACACTGCGTATATGGGTTGTGTGCATAAAATTGATGGATCTTATTTCGTGGGAAGTTTGACTTTAAGGTGGAGCAATATACCGGGGGCGGAGTATCCTTCCGGGAGCATAATTTAGGGGGTTAGAGCATCATTCCGATGTGCGGAATATAATTTCAGGGGGTCGGAGCATCATTTCGATGCGCGGGGCATAATTCCGATGTACGAAGTATAATTTCAGGACCATAATTCCGGGATCGGAGTATCATTCCGAGGAGCATAATTCCAGAGTTGGGGTATCAGTCTGAAGAGCGGAGTATAATTCCAGGAGGAAGATATATTCTGAGACGAAGTATAGTTTCGACACAAGGTTCCGGGGCGAAACATAATTCCGACGTGGGATGGGTATATCCTGAGACGAAGTATAATTCCGACGTAGGGGTAGACATTCTGAACGAAATATAGTTCCGATGCAGAGATTGATTCTAAGTCGAAACATAATTCCGACAAAGAAGGCAGATATTCCGAGGTGAAGATTGATTCCGACGCGGGGTATATTTTCTGAGACGAAACATGGTTTCGACACAGAGGCTGACATACTGAACGAAATTGTAACAACCCTAATTTTCTGTACAACTTTCTGTACAATTTTTTTACAAAAATATAGAAAGGGGTATTTTTGTCTGAGCACAAACTATAAGTTTGATTTGCTTTTTAATAGAAAGAAGGAGCTTATAGCTTATTGGTAAGACATTGCACTGCTGAACCAAACCACCAGAGTTCAAATCCCATCCCCCACATTAGTTTTAATATTATTTTTCTTTTAAACTTTTAGAAGTCTAAGAGTCTACACATGCTAAACCCGTAAAATCCCACTACACATGTAAAACTAAATGGTCCAGGGGGTAGATGAGACGACGGGGAACGCTTTGCACCCCGGACTCGGCCGAATCGGCCGGTGACTCGGTCGATTCGGGCCGCCGCCGCAGGCCGGACTCTGCCGGACCGCCGAGTCCCCAACATGAAAAGTTTGCCTCTTGGCCTCCCCTGTACTCCCGTATACTTTAATTTTCCTGCACAGTAACAGAGCCCCTTTAAAACCTTATTTACTCCATTTTAATACATTTTTAATACATTTTAATACAATTTTCAATTCACCCTTTCACCTACCCTAAACCTTAGCTTTACCCTATAAATACCATTCATAGACACACCCCCTCACTCAAAATTCTATCCAAATTCTCAAGAAATCCCTCTAGAAATTTTGTGTACAAGTGGAGTTAGCAAGGGGCAAAACTCCGGCGAAATTCCGACGACGACCTTAGGAGCTCCCGGCGACGAAATGACGCACCGCTACCTCCTACCACTCGCTCTTTCTCTTCTCTTAGCTCTAAAACAGTAAGTCCCACCTCTCTCTTCTCTATTCTTTCTAAAACCTCATATTACTAAAACCCGACGGAATCGGAGTTAATCTGATGTCCGATTCGGTTCTTCCTAAAAATTCAACTTTTTCTTAAATACAATCATACCAAACCTTTACATGTTGACTATTAATCATTAACAAATATGTTGAACAAGTTTCATGACAATATATTTCATCTTGTAACTTTTACCGCTCTTTTTCACTAAAATACCATATAGTTTACTTTATACTTTAAAACATCATTAAATATGCTATACCTTTAGATAGATCACGAGATAATGACCTATCTCATCATAACACTCATATGCAATATAGCACAATACCTTTCGGGAACATAGAATACGGGAAAACGAAACTTTACATATAAATACCACTAACTATTAAAACCGTTTCTATAAGATTACATATTTTTTATAAATCTTTGCAAAACGCCGCTACAACCCATTTTGGGGAACCCGACTGGATGGTGTAGATTATCGCACATCTCTGGACTCAGTAGTGCGAGATACAGACCTCCGAAAGGAGCATACGGTCTCAAGAGATTTAAAATACAAATATCTTAAGAAAATGAGATTTCTAGAAATATAATATATATTAAAATTATTTTTATATAAATATATATATGTATCATTAAAATATTTATTTTTGTGGTAATATAAATATTCTAACTTTTCCTAGAATCACAAGAATCATTTTACATTAAAATACCATGAATTCCATACAAGTTCAATATTACAATTACATACCATGTATTATGAAAATCAGGTTATTTTCACTAGAAATATCATAAATATAAAATCTACATCTATGACAACTCTAAAGACGATAATTAAATACTTGGGGTGTATTTTGAAAAGTATACAAATTATTTTTACATAAAACCCCTCAAGTTCTATAAATTATCCTAAGAACCCTAGTAAATATAGGTTTAAGCGGGACCAGTATCTTGAGCATCAGGGAGCCGGAGATATGGGTGCTTGCCTATCTAAGATAGATAACTTAACAACGGTGTTATCAACACGGTAATCGTTTTTGAAAAAGACATAAATCCTGCCGCCCATGTGCAGCGGTTACCGATAACATCAAAACAATCAGGACTTCAATTTCTTTTCTAATTGTTCTGATTCAGACTGAGTCTCATTATAAATAATCTGACTTGAATATGATTCAAGTATCCAAACTACAATTGAACATGAATCCATGAATCCATATATATTCAATCTATCAACCTATACAACTTGACCGAACTGAACCATGGATATACTTCCATTTATATGATTCTCCAGTTACATCCATTTACATGATTCTCCAGTTATATCCATTTACTGATATCATGGTTTCGACAAATTCATCTATACAATTTTCAAGACAATACAATACCATCAGTACAATCATTACTATCAATACAATAAATACACGGGGTATTGGGGTAGTTCATTCGTGAATCCAACAGAATCTCAAGAGTCCCCCTAGATCATGAATCCATGTCTACTAACACAAGCAAGTTATCATGAGGGCCCGTGTTTCCATGCTCCTGGATTACAGCCTGTTGAGTTTGGAATACTTCGATGACGGTCGAAATCCCGTTACTAACATTTAATTCGGGCACATGGTTCCCTACCCCTAGATTACAGCCTGTTGGGTTTGAGAACACTCTTGAGATTGGTTGACATTCACTCTTGAACTTACGATAACAACAACATTAATACTAAATACAACAGTATAACCATATAATACAACTTTAAAAGCTACACTCTCTCTCTTTCTTTCTATTCTACTTCTCCCTTATCTTTGGGACTTACCAAGTAATTTGTTCGCCGACGACATTCTCTTTCTTTCTTCTTTGAATGTCCACGGGTGATTCAGACCTTCCAGAGATCGAGCCCAGCACCGAAGACTTGGACCAGTTTATTGAAGATCCCGAGCTGTAGTTTCACTTGTACATTTTCCTTTTCATTCCAGTACTTTACATTTCTGTTATGCCACTGTTTAGGCATCGCTTTATCTCATGTATTTACTTTTCGTATTGTAAAAAGAATGTGAATAAATAAAGTTGCTGTTCAGTTATACCTTTTGTCTCTTGTGTATATTTCTTTTATATTGCTTAGATACGCTTAGCGTATTTACTTCAGAGTAAATACGTAGCGGCCTCGTCGCGTCCTCTGCCCATACACTGGGAAGCGGGGCGTGACAGAAATATAGTTCCGATGCAGAGGTTGATTCCGAGTCGAAGTATAATTCCGACAAGGAAGGAAGATACTCCGAGGCGAAGCATGATTTTGACACGGGGTACACTCTGAGACGAAGTATGATTCCGACGTAGAGCTTGATTCCAAGACGAAGTATAATTCCGACAGGGAAGGTAGATACTCCGGGGCAAAGCATGATTCCGACACGGGGCATATTCTAAGATGAAGCATGATTCTGACGCAGAGACCGTTGGTTGATTTGATTTTGAGACGGAGCTTGATTCCGACAGGGAGGTCGTTGGTTGACTTGATTCCGAGGCGGAGTTTGATTTCGACTGGGAGGTTGTTGGTTGACTTATTGATTTGATTTGATTTGGTAGTTTCTTATCTGTCTAGCAGGGCTTTTGAGCCTGGGACTTGGAATTTGGGTTTTTGTTTGGCGTCAACATCGCTACACTGGAATATGGTACCGTTCACCGTCTAAGGACAGGGACCGAGACGTTGGGACGTCTGGCCTGAATTTTGGGGGCAGATGCTATTTGGAATTCTCCATCCACCTCTCCGAAGATACCAAGTTGATTTATGACACCGTATATCGGAGGTTTGGATAGATGCAGCCGTTGTAACAGACTTTATCAGATTCCTCCTCATTTTATAAGGGGTTTTTGATTGCGGGGACGCTCTTCCCTGCAGGTGCAAGCCTCTACAGTTAATTACGTTACCACATTGCGATAGCCACTTTCTTCTGCCCCGACAGTTCACTTCGTGTCATGTGTGTTTTTGTTTGTTTTGGTTGCCCGTAGATTGTATACGGAGACTAGTTTATGTCATCACCCGTAGGGTGCGGATTAGTCCAAATTCGTATAATTTTAGATTTGGGTTTGGTTTATTTAAGGACCGTTAATCTGGTTTGAGACTAAGGTCGACTTAAACATATGAGCATTTGGGCCCAATTATTTTAGTTTAAAGACATCAAGGTCCATTATCGCCATATTTGAGGCGAATATTAGTTTAGGGACATTTCGGTCCAACATTCCCATTTTGGGGACGAATGTTAGTTTAAGGATGTTTTGGTCCCTTATCGCCATTTTTTAGACGAATATTAGTTTAGGGACATTTCGGTCCATCATTCATCTTGCGCACATATGTATTTAATATATGGCGGAGTAAACGATGGTGACATGGAATGCACCCAATTTGGGGTGCGATCCGATTTGGGGTATGCACGTCAATCTGGAAGTGCATCAATGTATGATGAAAGGAGTTGATGGCTATCGGGACCCGCCATCTCTCTAAAGACGTTGAGGAATTACAACGACATATATCAGAGGTGTGAAAAGTGTACCCTTGAACCAAATCCCGTATTTGAGGGAAAAAAGGGTTGCGGTGGATCTAAGAATCGTTAGTCGTATTTGAGACTAAAATTACTTTAGGAGATATGGGATGAATATCATTTTGGATATCATCAATGAAAGATCACTAGTCATGTTTGAGACTAAGATCTGTTTGGAAAATTATGAGCAATATGGGCTCGGTTGATTTAAAATCAAAGAGGTTTACCCTTAGGAAACTTAGCCAATTTGGGCTAAGATTGGGTTTCTATACTGCCCAGTAGTGTTAAACACTAATATATGCGGTGCTCGTGTGTATTTCACGTGGGGCGCTGGAGTAGTGCTGGGCACTGAGTTGTTTTTTATTGGCACTCACGTGTTTTTCACGTGAGGCGCTATTATAGTGCTAAGCACTAATCTTCCTTGGCGCTCACGTGTGAAACATGTGAGGCGCTCAGATATGGGCACTGCCCAATCAGTGCTAAGCACTTTAGCCATTTTGACTAAATATAGAGTGCTAAGCACTTTGCATGGTACTCATGTGGGAAGCACGTGAGTGCTGAGCATTAATTTCAGGTTTTGTTTGCTCACCCCGCTTTTTGACATAAGTGCTAAGCACTTTGCTAGAGCTCACATGTGAAGTATGTAAGACGCCAGATTTTGGGTTTCCGAGAGTGTTTCATGTGTATTTCACGTGGTTGCTTTATTTTAGACTGTTTTATTTGGTGGCTGCCTAATCAACACAAAGGAATTTTTCTTCGCTCTTTAGGCGCCCACGTGGGAAGCACGTTTAGTTTTTCTTTTGCTTGTTTTCAGCACTCACGTGGGAAACACCCGAAGCACTATAATAGTGCTAAGCACTAATTCTGCTCACTTGTGTTTTAGGTGAGACGCCAAGTTCTTGTTTACAGAGATGTTAATCTCTGTTAATGACATTTTAGTCATCAAGATTTCTGTTTTGGAGATCTTGGATCATCATTATTGTTTTTATTGGAGAACTAAGTTCCACTTTTATTTTTATAAGAACTAAGTTCTTTGTGTAGGGTTAAACCTTAATTTTGAAGGAATTAAATTTCCAGAACACATGTCCTTCTTCCTTTTCTTTTTAACCTAGTTTTTTCCCTAAGTTTTGAGTCTGAAGAACAGAATCTCCCCGATGAGAATTAAATTCTCAACTTGTGGGAAGATTTGCTTTTACAAATATCAAATCAGAGGAAAAACTAAGTTCTTGTATGAAGGGTTAAACCCTTATAACCATTATACTAGACAGAGGAGATATTTTTAATCTCCCCTTTTTTATTTACCTAGAGCTTTTGAAGGAGGAAGGTCTTCTTTCTTTCAGAATTAAATTCTCTGTTCTTTCAAGAGCTCACTGTATTTTTTTGCAGAAGCTTCTGTTCGTACCTCTGTATCTCTCTGTGTGTGTAAGACTTGAAGTCTCGGGTCCTTTATATAATGGAGGCAAGTTTGTTAATTAAAATCTCTCATTGAGAGATTCTATTGATTTTATTGGTCTCAAAATTTTTCTGGGGAATTTTACCCACCGTTGGATTTTTGATCCAATAACATCTGTCTCACAGAATATGTTTTCTCATTTTAACAAGATTGAGGGAATATTCTCCCATATATAGAATAAAATTCTATTGAACAATGATATTTTCATCATCATTGGATTTTTAATCCAAGGGTGCTCGGTTTAACAGAGCACAATCTTTCTTTGTTTAGAAAGATATGGGAAATATTTTCCATCTCATTGGATCTTTGATCCACTAATTTTCTATTTAACAGAAAATATCCTTTCCAACAGAATTTAATTCTATGCTTAATCACCATTGGATCCTTTAATCCAACGGTTCATTGAGTAGAATTTAATTCTACGTAAAGAGGTGCCCTTACGTGTTTAACACATGGGGTTTATTTAGCTCCTCTAATTTGGTGCCCATATGCCTTGGATATGGGCGCTCACGTGTTTAACACATGAGGCCAATTTGGCCTATAGTTGTTTGACTGTAGCGCCTATATGCTTTGCATATAGACGCTTACGTGTTTAACACATGAGGCTTATTTAGCCTATCAATTATTTGATTGCAAGGCGCTCACGTGTTTAACTCATGAGGCTCATTTACCCATTAGTTGTATGATTGCAGCGCCTATATGCTTTGCATATAGGCGCTCACGTGTTTAACACGTAAGGCTTATTTAGCCTATCAATTGTTTGATTGCAGCGCCTATATGCTTTATATATAGGCGCTCACGTGTTTAACACGTGAGGCTCATTTAGCCCATTAGTTGTTTGATTGCAGCGCTAATATGCTTTGCATATAGGCGCTCACGTGTTTAACATGTGAAGCTTGAGTTATAGGGAATTTTCTCCCTTCTTTTTTTTATGAGGGAATAGGTACCAGGAGCGAATCATCATTTGCTGTGGAGAACATGGGATTTGGGTTGGCATCAGCATGGCTACACTAGAATATGGTACCAGGAGCGAATCATCATTTGCCATGAGAACATGGGATTTGGGTTAGCATCAGCATCGCTACACTTGAATATGGTACCAGGAGCGAATCATCATTTGCCATGAGAGGATTCCCCTCGTTCCCAGTTTAACGATTTAGGGGTCATCTGTTCTTAGTTTAACGACTTAGAGGTCATCTGTTCCCAGTTTAACGACTTAGGGGGTCTATTGGATAGAAAGTTTGGAATTTTGGGGTTGGGGTCGGCATCAACGTTGCTAACACTGGAGCACAGATGTCAGGAGAAATTCATCATCCGCCTTTGCCCGTTGGGGAGCGATGGTTTAGGAGACAGGTTTAGGTCCCTATCACTTAAGCCTTTTCAATTTTATGAGCCGTAAGGGTCCCATAAAAGTATTTTCTCCCTACGAGTCGAAAGGATCTCGTATGTGTATTTTCTCCTTAGGAGTCGTGAGGACCCCCTAGTGTGTTTTTCCTTGTGAGTCCCATGAAGGTGTTTTCTTACGAGTTGAGGGAATCTCGTAAGTTTTGTTCAACTCATTCATCATGAGGACACATGAGTGAGTCTTCCCAAATGAAGCATAATTCCAAGGGCGGAGATCGGCCGTGGGGCTGGTGATTGCAGCGGGGCATGGGTGTGATGAGGATTATTTGAGCCCGTGGATTGTATACGGTAGTCAATTTGGAGACTGGCCGTAGGGCTGGGAGAATTTAGGGGATTTGGAATTTTGTTGTCGTCTGCATCGCTAACACTGGAATGGTACAAGGAGCGACTCATCATTCACCGTTGGGATATCCGGGGATTTGAAATTTTTTCGGCGTTTGTATCGCTAACACTGACGTATGGTTTCAGGAATGACTCATCATTTTCCTTTGGAGGGGGTTGAAAATACTTATTTATATACACTATTTTTACAGCAATTGTTCCATCATTTCAGCTTTTCTTATCGCGAAAGTCGCGATTGCCCCATCATTTCGGCTATTTATTCGTGGTTGCCCCATTATTTCGGCTATTTATTCGCGGTTGCCCCATCATTTCGGCTTTATTTTTATTTTTTACTCGTTGATTTTTATTGTGAGTTGCCCTATCATTTCGGCTTTTTTATTTTTTATTTTTTTTATACATTTCCTTTTTTTTACACTCCTAACGATGTAGAGGTCGCAAGCTTCTCGTGCTTTGATTTTGGCGAAACTGGATTGATGACCGTAACATGGTGGTTTGCCAGCCCATCCGAAACAATGTGGGTTTCTCAAGCTTGTATTAATTCTCCATTCAGTTTTTAAACACGCAACAGTTCTCAATAGTATGACCCACCGCCCTATGATATGGGTGTTTACTGCCGAAAACAGAGACGAACCTGGGATGGATCGTCTTGCTTGAATTTGAGGGCAGATGCTATTTGGGTTTATCCATCCACCTCTCAAAAGATGCCAAGTTGATTTATGGCATCGTGTATCGGAGGTTTGGACGGATGCGGCCGTTGTAGCAGACTTCGTCAGATTCCCCCTCGTTTGCGAGGGTTTTTTTATTGTGGGGACGCTCTTCCCTTCAGGCGCAAGTCCCTGCTGTTAATTATGTTATCGCATCGCGATAACCACTTTCTCCTGCTCCAGAAGTTCACTTCGTGTCGTGTGTGTTTTTATTTGTTTAGGTTGCCCGTGGATTGTATACGTAGACTAATTTATGTTGTCGCCCGTAGGGCGTGGATTAGTCTAAATCTATATATTTTAGATTTGGGTTTGGGTTGATTTAAGGATCATTAAACTCATTTGAGATTAGGATTAACTTAAATTTTTGTTAAGGATATGTTAGTCCACTTTGAGACTAAGATCTACTTAACAGGGTTTTAGGATCATTCAGATCCAACAAAAGAGCATTTGGGCTCCATTGTTTTAGTTTAAGAATGTTACGGTCCGTTATTAGTTTAAGGACGTTTCGGTCCGTAGATCACCATTTTTGAGGTGCGGGTTTAGTTTAAAGACGTTTCGGTCTGTAGTAGTTTGAGGACATTACGGTCCGTAGATCACCATTTTTAAGGTGAGGGTTTAGTTTAAGGACGTTACGGTCCGTAGTAGTTTGAGGAGGTTACGGTCCGTAGATCACCATTTTTGAGGTGCGGGTTTTAGTTTAAGGACGTTACGGTCTGTAGTAGTTTGAGGACTTTACGGTCCGTAGATCACCATTTTTGAGGTGAGATTTTAGTTTAAGGACGTTACGGTCCATAGTAATTTGAGGACGTTACGGTCCGTAGATCACCATTTTTGAGGTGAGGGTTTTAATTTAAGAATGTTACGTTCCGTAGTAGTTTGAGAATGTTACGGTCTGTAGATCACCATTTTATGCCCGCGTATTTTTTACGTGACGGGATGTACGGCGATGATGTGGGATACACCCAATTGGGGGTGTGGTTTGGTTTAAGGTGTGCACGTCAGCTTGGGAAGTGCACCCAAAAGCAGTTGGTTGTCGGGACCCGCCACCTCTCTGAAGACGTTGAGAAATTACAACAACATGCATCAGAGGTATGGAGAGATGTACCCTTAAACCATTTCCCGTGTCTGAGGGAAGAGATCATGGTGGACCATCTAAGAATCATTAGCCATTTTTGAAGGACTAAGATTAACTTAGGAAATGTGGGATGAACATCATTTTGGATATCATGAGTCATGTTTGGGAAATAATGAACCCATGGGCTCAGTTGATCTGAATTAAAGATCTAACCAACTTGGGCTTGACCTACTCAGTTTTCTTTTATTTGAAAGAAGTGCTAAGCACTGGTTTGGGCTCAGTCCCCTTTTCTTGCAAAAAGTGTTGAGCACTTATGTGAGTTCTGACGCTCATACTTTACTCTTTCTTTTCTTTTGTCTCTATATGGAGTGCTGAGCACTCTTTATGGCGCCCACGTGCGAAGCACGTGAGGCGCTGAATGGTGAGTGTCAAGCATTTTTATGTTCTGTGGCACCCACGTGAGGGACATGTGAGGCGCCGGGCGCCGCACCACCGAGTGCTAAACATTCCTTATTTTGTAGCACCCACATGAGGGGCACGTGAGGAGCTGGGCGTTGAGCGCCAGCCACTGAGTGCTGAGCACTCCTTATTTTGTAGCGCCCAAGTGAGGGGCACGTGAGGCGCTGGGCGCTGAGTTTTCTTTGTATATTTTGTTCTGAGGAGTTCGATTACCTTATTCTTTTCTGAATCTTTGATCTCCAAGAACAAGTTCTTCCCGATGAGAATTAAATTCTCAACTTATGGGAGACTTGTCTTGTGGATCTTAGATCCAGACAAAGAACTAAGTTCTTCTTTTTAAAAGGGTTAAACCCTTCAATAGGTTAGGTAAATGAGATGCTTTGATCTCTCTTCCTTTTTATTTACCTAAAGTTTTTTCTGAGAAGGGAGATCTTCTTCTTTCTTTCTTTTTGAAGCTTTCTGCTTTTTTTCTCAAAGCTTATGGGGGGTTCCTCTGTATTAGACTTGAAGTCTTGGGTCCTTTATATAGTAGAGGCAAGTCTGTTGATTATTGAAGAAATCTCTCATTGAGAGATCCTAATTGATTTGGGGATTTTAACCACCGTTGGATCTTTGATCCAATGACTTCTGTTTTACAGAAGGCATTTTTCTTGTTTTTAACAAGATTAGGTAAATATTTTCCCATACAGAATTTATTCTATGGATCGATGATTCTTTAATCACCATTGGATTTTTAATCCATCGGTACTCTGTTTTACAGAGAGTAATATTTCTTCTTTAGAAAGATTTGAGTAATATTTCCTCAACAGAATTTAATTCTGCACTCTAATGATTTATCATCTCCATTGGATCTTTGATCCAACGGCTCTGTTTAACAGAGAGTAGAATTTAATTCTATTAGGCGCCGGCGCTCACGTGCTGTGCACGTGCGGCGCCAATAAGAGTTTTTAACTCTGGTGTTGGAGCCCTCGTGGCAGGCACGTGAGGCGCTGCCTCTTGAGTTTTGTGTGCTTTATACACGGGCGCTGCTCATATGAGAGTTTTTAACTCTGGCGCCGGCGCCTTCATGGCAGACATGTGAGGCGCTGCCTCTTAAGTTTTGAACAGATCTGTGCTCTTTTATTGGGGAAACAAATGCCCCCCACCGCTGCGCTCACGTGGCTCACACGTGAGTGCAACAATGGCATCTTTTCCACCGTTGGATCTTCTCGAGAGTGGAACGTCTCCCTGTGCCTATAAGTAGGGCCTTTGGCCCTTGAGATCACTGATGTTCATCTACCCCAAACTTCTCCTTTCTGAGAATTTAATTATCTTTCCAGAGCTTAAATATCTGCCCAAGTAAACTCTTTTAGAGTCAGAACTTTGCCAAAAACTTGGTAAGGATTATGATCGAACCCATTAACAGAGCTTTGCTCTTCTTAGATCGTAGATCTTAAAAATGTGTTTTAGGGTTTCTTAACCCGTTAATCAGAGCTTTGCTCATCTTTTATGAAAAAATCATAGAGTTTTTAGGATTTTTCTTGCAAATCTTAAAGATCTTAGGGTTTTACCCTGTCAAAAAGCTTTGCTTTTGAAGGTTCTGGTATATTACCCCATTGTTTTACAGAGCATGGCTCTAAAAAATTTTGGGGAATTTTATTCCCCTCTTAATTTTCCTGACAGATGTGAAATCTGTTTGCAGAGCACAGCTCTCGAGGGAGTTTAACTCCTTAGTCCAATGATATTTCTCATTAAATGAAAATCTTTTTGGATTCTAGTCTTAATGAGTGACTGCCCCATCATTGATAGGGCGTTACCTTAATTTTGTGGGCCCCCTTGTCCCTTTCTTTTGCACTACAATGCAGTACAAAATTTTATGTATCAAAGAGCGTTAAAGTTCTGAACATAACGTCGATAGCCGAACCTTATCCTTTTGTGCAGGTGTTATGGCTTTCGACTCTTCCTTCCCTTTCGTACGTTCAGAGAGCGCCTTTGCTGACGCGCCCGTGAATCGAGAAGTCTTTGCGCTTATTAAAGCTCATGACCCGGAGTAGAAATCTCTTCACTTATGGGGGTCGTAGTATAATCAGATTATCCGGGGTCGGCACAGTTTTTCTTGTGCAGCGCCCTCAGAGCCAATTTCAGCGATTCATTACGTTGATTCGCCTCAAGTGACTTATGCCGTAGAAGAGGTCAACTGGACCTCGGAGGGTCGCCTTCAGCCCTCCATGGCATCAATACCCGTACAGCCATCGATGGCTTTGAACATTTTGGGGCGGCGCATATGCTAAGACGAGTCGCGCCCTTGGGGGCAAGTTTATATGATAGGATTGACTCCTCTCCATTCAGCCGCCTACCTGCAGTGGGCTCGGTATATCCTGTCGGCCAAGAAGTCGCTGCTGTTAAAGCTTGGGCTGTATCCTGTAATCTATGTGTCCCTTTTTCAATATCCCATGCCTCATGTATGGTGGGTCAAGGCTTTTCTGGAACGGTGGAACATCCCAACCCATACATTTCTTCTATCGGACCGGGAGGTCTCAATTTCCTTGGAGGAGTTTGTGGAAATTTCCGGCTTACCCGTCAGAGGGGAACATTACGAGGAGATACTTCCCTCTGATGAGTATATCATTGCTACCAAATCAGTGGTGATGGGCCTTACTCCAGAGAATGCCCTTAAACACCTGTTCTCGAGCCTAATCAAGGTGTTGAACATTTATGAGAGTTTGTTCTTAGAGTCTGGAGGGCACGGAGTCAGCTTTGATCATCGCTCACTTTCTTCGCCCAAAAGTCTTGTCAAAACAAGCCGCAAAATTCGCCAAACTTGACGACCCGTTCGATTTTGGTTTGGATAACTTGTCAACGGCAGAGGCGGATTTAAAGAATTTCTTCATTCCAGACGTTCCGGTCATCCCTTTCGCAGAGCTCGCTGCTCCAGACGTCGATGAAGAGACGTTCTTTCTGGGGTTTATCGGCCTGTGGTTGAATTGGTTTGTACTTCCGACGCATCCTCGCTATATGAGGCCGTCTGTCTTTTATTCGCCCCACCGCATGATCGCAGGGACGCGTGTGGCCGTTGGGATCGCAGGGCTGACTCATCTATATCATGGCCTGAGCTTAGCGGCAGACATGCTCAGCCGGGGGTAAAGCCCGTACATCTTCCATTGCACTACAACACGTCGTGGATCGAGATGCACGTGCTAGGTGCTTTCGGTGTTCACAAACGACCCCGCTTCTATGACAGTTGCAACTTTCCTCGGGTCATGTATCTGGTTGACGCTTCTGCGTCAGACCTGTCGCAGCGAGAGGCTTGACCACTGGTCCTCCGCCCGCGCATAGTTAGGGACAGCATGTTCTTTGTCGATAGAGTCTTGACTATCGGCAAGGAATCTACTAAGGTGGTGCAACCGTTGCGTGACACTTTCAAAGACGGGGCTTCCACGTTGAGGGCTCGGGAAATCTTACACTTGTATTCTATCAGGCCGGGCTTTTTAGTATTCAGACAGAATACCTCGGTACTGTTTATGAGGTACAACCCGCACCGTTTCGCTCAACAGTCGGGTTATAATCAGGGTGTTCCTCTCGAGGCATTTTTAGTCGAGCCAGCTGCTACAGAGGAGGGTATTTGCAGTGCGCTGCACCACTTTATGCGATTAAATACGGGGTTCCATTTCTCATTAGCGAGCCGAGCTATGTACCGAAAGCTTTGAACGCTTACGTGGCGTGGTACCAGCATACGACGGGTGCTGTTATCAGGGAGGAAAGGCGGCTATTGCTCGATCACAAGGATGCAGTCCCAGCTGGTAATCCATCGGTCCCTTTAAAGCGATGGACCGCCGTTCGTCCCTTCTTAAGAGAAGCTACTACGACTGTGGTATCACGAGCTTTCCCCGAGAAGCTTCAATCGGATGTTCCCGCAACTGCGGTAGCCGTGGCGTCCCCGGAATCTGGCATTGGTTCGGAAATCGGGACCCGCCGCCCGAAGATGCCTGTCAAGCGAAAGCTCTTATCGTCGACCGCTGGTGTCCGTTCGCAGAAAAAGAAGAAGTCTTTATTCTCTGCCGACATCGTATTCGGCCAGGAGCCCCATGCTCCCTACAGTGAGGGCTTGTGTGAATACGACAGCAATGAAGGTTTGTTCGACACGCCTGCGATCGATACTGATTTACAGGCTGCCCTCGTAGCTGGCTCGCGAGGAAGCGGTTTTGATCTCTATTGCGGAGTCAGGTATACTTCAGTTATATTCTTCTGCGCTTATCCCTTCTATCTTTATTATACTTCTATTAACGTTTTCTTCTTCAACAGGTATTTCTGCCGAAGAAGCTCTCGCGGCTTCCCTCAGGACGTTCGAAGAAGAAGAGAGGCTCCGCGTTTCTTTGGGCCTTGGTATAATTCGTTTCATTACGCCTTTACCCTTCTCTTTGCCCTATTGCAGGAACTACCGCAACTCAGGTCGTTCCAAGTGTAGTTCCAATTCCAAGTGGCGATGCAGCAAAGCTTCTAGAGCTAGCGACTATGGCCATGGCAACCCCAAATTAACAACAGGAGGCGTTGCTGAAGCAGACGCCGTAGCGGCTCCGAAGGCAGAGCTCGGTTCGGACGACGATGTCCCCCTGCCGGAAGTCTTAAGGAGGTTAGTTCTCACTGCTCAGACTGAGAGGAAGTGCAGGAAGCATGCAGCGAGGGAACGCGATGCTGTTTTGGCCGCAGGTGAAGTCTCAAGCAGTATTCCGCCTGCTGACATTCCTTCGGCAGATGTTCATTCTGCCCTGTTTACTGCCCATAGACAGGTTGCACGTGCAGTTCGGGAAGAAACTGAAAAGCTACTTCAAGGTAACGTAACGCCTAGTCCTTTATTAGAACTTGGTCCTCGAATTCCGACATACGTATTTTCTTTTAAGCAGGGCCGAGTCTTGATGATGGTATGGCAGGTAAAACGCCGATGATTACAGTGCCCGAAGTGGCCACTCTTTCTCGGGAATCTGGGACTGTCTAGATTGCTGCTCTTTCTCCTTGTGGTTCCTTGGTATCGGTGGATGTTGCAAGCATTACGACAGCCTTCATAGAGTCAAGAGATGAAGCTATGGGTGTATAATCTATTCCCCCGAGAGAGAGTGAGGAAGCCGTTACACTTGGTGACACGCTTCCGGCGCAGTTTCGGTCTCAGATCTATCAGTTACTCCTTGGGTGGTTGTTTTTTTTAAGTTTTTCAATCCTATTAAGCCCTTCTAATGATATTTCGTTTGTCTTGAGCATAGGCGCGGTAAACCCTGAAGCTGAGCCGGCTGAAGAAGTGTCGCCGGCCGCTACCTTGATGGTCGCTGTCCCTTTGCTTTCTTCTGCGCCTCCTCAAATCTTGGAAGGTATGGGTTTCTCACTTATTTGCTTCACCGTGGATACAATCCTATTTGTATTGGCTGTATATTATCGTGACTCTGTAGGAGTACTTTTCGACCATTTGTACCAGGTGTTAAACCCTCATTTTTCCTTTCAGTCGAAAATCGTCCCACCTTCTTGTATTGGTCAGTATATTCTTCACCTAATGTTTCTCCTTTTTTTAGTAGACTTATTATAGCTAAGCCTTCCTTATATTGACCACAGTATCACGTGTTGGAGGAGGAAGCAAAAGAATAGCCACGCCTCCGATACTCCTTGTTCTACCGCCTGCAACAACCGGTACGAAAGATTCCATCTCTCAGGTGTTTTCTTTGTCTACCGAGTTGAAATTTGACCGTAATTCATTTTGCAGCGATTACACTGGCTCCAGCTCCTTTTGAGTCTTGCATTCCCATGCCCGCGGGGCCCTTCGCTAAACATACATCCTCCAGGGGTGCTGTCATGCCCCGCTTCCCAGAGTACGCTAAGATAGGCACGTGACATAGCCAACCATGCTACCTGTGGATATGAAGTATCCTTCCACAGTCACATTATGGCTGTAGACATATCAAGAACAATAATAATAACTATCTAATACATGTCCATGAGCCAAAATAACGAGTCAAAAATAAAATAATGCGGAAGCAAAAAGATCCAATACAAGAATAAACTGGAATGTACGTCCCATAATACGGGCTCACATCAGGAATGAAAATACTGAAAGTAAAGTAAACTAACTACTAACAAGTTCTCACTGTTCAGCCTGCTGACTGAAGAACTCCTGCTTGACCTGCAGCAAAGGTAGAGAATCTGGGCCATGCAAAACCCAGACGTCAGTGCGTCATAATATCAAGCAATAATATAAACAGGGGTAGCAAGACATGCGGGTATGAGTATAAACGGTAAAACAGGAATGACAGTAATATAGTGAGGACAGTGAGAGTAATGTGTAGTGGGTAATCTAGACTGGTCTATTGGGTTATCTACTCTCAAGTCTTTGAAATCAATTTGATGAATCATCGATGCAACTCAATAGTATCCTGTGCATACCCGGGACCACGGTCAAGATTCTCGGGCTGGAACCGAGACATGCCGCTAGGCAAACAGGAAATATGTATAGATGAATGATGTCAGCAACATCATCCCAAGGCTGGCCTAGCCTCTAAAACTGATCAGTATAAGCAAGCGAACTGTCGAGTTACAAGTCAGGTTTCATCATTGATTTCCCCATACCCCCAAGTTATATATGTTCAAGTCAGGTATTAATAAATCTGGAGTTAATGCCAATACAGGATCAAGTAGGTACAAGTTTTTCTGGATAGACAACGGGAAATGTCCGTAGGGACAACATGTCAAGTTTGTTGGCATCAGTAACAAGATCAGGTAATAGGTAAAGCTATGGTATATCAGGTCAAGTCAGGTAGTGTATATAAATCCAATCATGTCAAGAAGTGCACGGTATCAAGTCGTATCCAGTAATAGTATATCGAGTAATGTCAGGGGGTGCAGAAGTCTCACGTAGGTGCTCAAAATCAAACTATACTAAGCATGGGTATACAAAACAAGTATGGGGTACTAATGGAACAATAAAATGGAATATTGTGATGTGGTATGCAAATAGGTATAAATTCAAACACATGGATACATAGTTATCGATTAGGGTTAAGATTATAGTTCCAACACTAATTAAAAATACACTTTATCAAATATGGAATGTTAATATCACATTATCATGTATTATATGATCTATAGATGCAATTGTATATATACTGAACGAGATGGATGCAAATGGGTATCCGAACGGTTATAAACTTTTAGAAATGGTACTATGGGCTATACAACTAAGCAATATGTGATATAAATATGGATATGGGTGCAGTGCAATGTAATCTAATATGCAACAAGATATGTTTCATGTTCTAAATCTAAAATGATATAAACGGAACATCGAAATGTTAAAATATAATATAGGGCACTAGATTCAAACAACAGGTTTAATATGCATTTAAATAAGTATGTAATAATTTAAAATAGCATGTAGCAAGTTTTACTTTCCTAGACGGATCAAGAAACGGGTGTACGGAACGTCTCACGTCGGCGGAAAAAGTCGCGACGCGCGCACGGTACACGGAACGGATCCAAACAACGTACAAGGGGTTTCACACGGGTCAGGTACGCTCGCTGGATCGTCGGGATCGTCAACGGCACGCCCGGGTTCCGGCGATCTAAAAGGCAGAGAACATCTATAGAAAGAAAGAAAGAAAAGAAAGAAAAGAAAGAATGAAGAAAAAGGAAGGGAAGAAGGGATTGAGCAGAAAGGGAAGCTCACTGTGATTCAGAGAGAAGTCGTGAGGTGTCGACGGCGTCGATGGAGCTCCGGCGATATGACCTGCAGAGGACAGAGGCTTTCAAGAAGAACATAATGAAGGAAATAAAGAAGAAAGAAGGAATAAAGGAAAGAAGAGGGTAGAAGAAGGAGTGTACGGGCTTACGGGGGTGCACCGGAGTCGGGAACGAGGACGAGACCACCTGCGGCGATCAACTCCGGCGATGCAAGGCATGCTGGGGTGCTCGGGCTATTCTCGGGTGCGTGTGCAGGTCACGGGTCGGAGAGAGGAGGTGAAGGTGTCGAAGAGGGTGAGGAGGCGGCGAGATTGGGAAGGCGTCGTCGGTGTTTTGGGCGACGGCGAGGTGGAGGTAGGCGGCTAGGGTTTCGCGGTCGTGGGTTTATAAAATGAAGAAGAAGAAAAAATATATATATATAGAGAGAGAGAAAGAATTACGCGAGAGGAGAGAGAAAGATTCTGAGAGGAGAGAGAAAGGAGATCTAGAGGAGAGAGAGAGGGTGAGTGAACAGTAAGGAGAGATAAAATTGTTTTATATGGGAGAGAGAGAAAGAGATAGCGGTGAGGGAGAGAGAGATGAAGAGAGAGGAAGAAAGAGAAAGGGAGAGAAAAATTGGGGGGCCCGGTGAATAGGAAAGGAGAGATTTGATTGGCTCGAAGGTGGGGCCAGAGGAAAAGAGAGAGCTGGGGAATTGGTTAAGGAAAGGATTAAAAAAATTTAAAAAAATTTTATAAAAGGATTCGTTTGTTAAAGAACAGCTGTGACTGTTAAATAAATTTTTAAAACGAAATTTAAAATTTTAAATAATTAGAATTTTGGCGAGATACAAAAATATTTTAAAACGGGCCCGGTTCGGGTCTAAAATTTTAGATTTAAAATACGAAAATTATATGCAATTTCCAAATTTTAAAATGAATGATTAGGTAACGAAAATGCATACCCCCAAGAACGGATGCACGTACGTGCACGTAGCTATCCAAACACGTCCGTTTCACTGAACGGGACGAGAACAAGATGCGCGGACGCTACCACGGGGTTAGGGGTATCATGCAGGCTATGAAATGCAATTTTAATTTATTTTATATAACCTAAAATGTTATATGATAAAATGTGCGATGTCAGATGAAAAGTCAATATGCAGTATACATGAGATGCACGTGTCTATTTATTAAGTCAGGGTAGTTTATAAATGTGAATCAAATAAGTTCAAGCAAGCGGGTCGGGTCGAATGCAATGTCAAATGTAAAATATCATTCGCATCCAAACACGATAAATCAATAAAATACCACAGATATAATAAATACGGGAACTGGAATTGGTATAAATGAACTCGGTTGTTACATTATACCCAACTACAAAAAGAATTTCGTCCTTGAAATTCCAAGAACAAGAAAAGATAAACAATCAACACACTACAAGAATAGATGGGGAAACTTCTGTCGGATTTCATCTTCTCGTTCCTAAGTTGATTCTCCATGTGAGCGATTACCCCAAGAAACAAGTACAAGAGGGATAACTTTGTTCTTAAGAACCTTTTCTCTTCGATCCACAATCGACATCGGTCGCTCCTCAAAAGTCAAATCTTCTCAGACAGTCAGCTCCGAATGATCCAACACATGTGTTTCATCTCGAACATACTTACGGAGCTGAGATACGTGAAACACGTCATGAACATTCGCCAAGGATTGCGGTAACGCCAAACGATACGCTACTTCTCCAACACGCTCCAAAATCTCAAAAGGTCCAACGAATCGAGGACTAAACTTTCCTCGACTTCTGAAACGAATCACCCTTCTAGTCAGTGATATCTTCAAGAATACCAAATAACCAACGATGAAATCTAGAGTTCTTCTCGATGTATCTGCCAAACTCTTTTATCGGTCTTGTGCTGCTTTCATATGATTCCGGATAGTGTTAACCTTCTCAACTGTTTGCACGATCAAATCTGGTCCCAACAATTTTCGTTCTCTAACATCGTTCCAACAAATAGGTGAACGACACTTGCGACCATATAAAGCTTCGAATGGAGCCATCTGAATAGTCGCCTGAAAACTGTTGTTGTAAGAAAACTCCACTAGGTGTAGATGATCCTCCCATGAACCCTTGAAGTCTAACATGCAAGTTCTCAATATGTCTTCAAGAGTTTGGATCGTTCTCTCCGACTGGCCATCTGTTTGAGGATGATAAGCTGTGCTAAATTTCAATCGAGTCCCTAAATTTTCTTGTAAGCTCCTCCAAAAGTGTGATAAGAAACGAGTGTCACGGTCGGACACAATACTCACCAGTACTCCATGCAATCTTACTATCTCCTGCATGTACCGCTCTGCCAAATCTTCCGTTGATTGACTAACTCGAAAATGTATGAAATGAGCTGCCTTGGTCAATCGATCAACAATCACCCAAACTGCATTGTTGCCCTTTGGACTCCGCGGTAACGCCGTCACGAAATCCATGGTTATATGTTCCCACTTTCATTGAGGGATCGGAAGTGGTTGTAATAAACCAGCAACCCTTTGATGTTCAGCCTTAACTTGCTCACACACCAAGCACTTTGCCACAAAGTGGGCAATCTCCCGTTTCATGCCTTCCCACCAGAAATGCTGTCGTAGATCTCGGTACATCTTCGTGCCTCCTGGATGTACGGAATATGCTGAACTGTGCTCCTCCCTCATAAGTTCTTCTCGAATATCTCCCTTTGGCATACACAAACGGCTACCATATCGCAACGAACCATCTTCATGAATCAACAAGTCCGTTCGAAGTCCAGCTTCAACCTGTTCTCGAAACTTCTGCAATCTTGGGTCCTGCAATTGCGTTGCTTTAATATTCTCGATCAACGACGACTGTACTTGCAGCTGCATCAACAGTTCCGAAGAATGCGGTAGCATAACCTCCAAATCAAATATTCGAAAGTCTTCAATAAGTTCCTTCTGTGCAGTCAACATCTGAATTGCTGGCAACCGACTAAGCGCATCCGCCACAACATTAACTTTCCCCGGATGGTACTTAAGATCAAGATCGTAGTCAGCCATCAGCTCCAACCATCTACGCTGCCTCATATTAAGCTCCTTCTATGTGAACACATACTTTAGGCTTTTGTGATCGGTGAAAACCTCGACCCTTTCGCCCAATAAGTAGTGTCTCCAAATCTTCAAAGCGAAAATCACAGCAGCTAGCTCCAAGTCATAAGTTGGGTAATTCTTCTTATGGGTCTTCAACTGTCTCGATGCGTATGCTATAACCTTCCCATGCTGCATCAAAACACATCCCAATCCTTTCCCAGATACGTCGCTGTGAATCACCAATCCTCCGGATCTGTCTGGCACGGTTAAAATAGGAGCGGTTATCAATCTCTGCTTCAACGCTTCAAAAGCTGACGCACACTTATCCATCCACACAAATGGTACTTCTTTGCGCGTATGCTTGGTCAAAGGCTCCGCCAGACGAGCAAAGTTCTCTACGAACCTACTGTAATATCTGGCAAGTCCAAGAAAGCTTCTGATCTCCGCAACGTTCTTCGGAATCGGCCAATCTCGAACTGCTGCAATCTTTTCGGGATCAACGGCGATCCCATCTCCAGATACGACATGTCCCAAAAACTTCACTTCTTCAAGCCAAAACTCGCACTTGCTCATCTTTGCATACAATTTTTTTTGCCTCAATGTCTGCAGTGCCATCTGATTTAGAGAGATTTTAGATCAAAAATAATATTACCGCAATCAAGAACGGCGTCGCTTGGTAGCTAGCCGGTGAGTACGGGTCGATCCACAGGGATTTTGTGTTCTCCTAATCGCTCTAATGAGTTAATTCCGATGGGTGTCGGATTTGATTATTTCTAAAACCTAAATTGATTTATACTAAGATTATCTAGATCTAAGTCTTGCTAGGGTTAGGTCTAGGGTAAGTTGGGAGATTGAATGTTTCCTCACCGCTTTCAATGCCCTATTTTAGATCTATTAGGTGTTATGGTAATTATCAAGAAAGGGGATTAGTACCATCGGGAAGAAACGGTGTTTCTTCCTCTAGGTTCTTTTCTTTCCTTTATCGATCCTTACCCTAACCTCCATGGAAAACATACACAACCGGTCCTTTATACTACGGTATCACCGTTACCTCGAGGGGTAAGGTGCCGCAGGGAGCGGTGTGTGCGTGTATGCATGGAGTTCTAATTATTATGTGTGATGGGGCAAGAAAGGGGTGAGAGATCTCATCTCTCAAACCTTTTCCTAAAGCTAACCCTAACAAGCGAGGAGACTACTCGCTCATTAGAGAATTTAAGAACATTCTAAATTAAAATTAAACTAAGGCAATAAAAATAAAAGAACTTACTAATTTTTATTGATGGCTCTCTCCAAATATCAATACAGTATAGATCTGAATTTATGAAGTGAAAAGAGGCATGCCTCAAATGAGGTATTAGGGCTTTTATTTATAGATTCATAGAAACCCTAGGTTACAATTGACTCGCACATCTGCTTTTATAAAAATACCCCCTAAGAAAAGACCTAGTCAACGCCCGCCAGCACCGACACATTTCTGTGCCGACACGGGTTCTTGATGGCCGCGGATCCGCGGCCAGAAGCAGGGTTTGGCCGCGGTTCCACGGCCATATATGGTCCTTGGCTGCTGAAAATCTCTGTGCAGCTTTTGGGTGTTTTTGTCTTCCTATTTCTTTGGTTCTTTTCTCAGGTTGGCTTCTAGGTTTCTTCCAGATTCCACAGTGAATAATTGTAGTGGACTTTTACGTTGCTTCGTGATGAATTCTTGAACCTTGCGCTGCCTTGTATTTTGTGAACTGATCTTCGTGTAGGCCTTATCAAGATTTTCTGTTTGTTAGTCGAAGTCTCACTTTTGTATCGTCTTTTGTCTTTTTCACTGTTTTTATTCCAAGAACCTGTAACCTGCAACTAATTAGCAGACATGGGTCAAAAGCACCTGTTTATTTGTAAAATGATTAGGAATGGGGAATACAATAATGCAATATTATGATATGAACAATACCCCTAAACTTATCTTTTGCTCGTCCTCGAGCAAACCTAGTTTTATTCTCAACAAAAACCTAACCTCACTTTCGCAGGGAAACACGATTGCACTGAGCTCGTGCAACAAGCCGTTAAACCTTTAGGTGTCCCTAGTAGGAGGAGTGTTGTCTCCTGAGGGTTTTCAGCGGATACTACCCACAAAATCCTATCAATTAGGCCCATTGACTTTAATTCTCCAATTAGGTTCTCTAACAAGGAATTCTATTATCTTCGACTCATAAATTATCCACCCATATTCTTCACGCTTCCTTATTATTTAACTTAAGATTATATATATTCTTGTGAATTTACTTAGCTTTTGGCATCTCTTAAGTTTTCCTTCTAGGGTTCTATCTCAACTTAGGAATTTTTATCATCTCTACTAAAGATACAAGTCCTATTCTTCATTCCTATCTCTTATTTAAACCCCAATCACATACCCCTACGTGTGTGTATAAATCACCCCTACACTTGGAAATTCAAATCAAGCAATCATACTCTTGTCCGTTGTCTAAAGCACTTCTTACTTGGTGAATTTTTAGATGTATTTCGCTCACACATCATTCATGCGACCGTTAATACTTCTTGAGATACCAACAACCAATTACAAGATGTGTTTGCACATTAAAGCGTAATTCCTAGTCTTGTAACACCTAAGGCTTTAGCAGTGACTCCCAAACCAGTTGGTCTAAGGCATTAGGTGATGAAGCACCCTCGCTAAATATTTTTTCTATTTTTGCAGCCTTAAGTAATTACAAAAACCAGTGTTCATTTTTTTTTCTTTATCTCTTTATTCACACTTTAATATTATTTTATTTTCTTCGTACTAAGGACTTTAGACAAGAGCATTTCAAGGTCTCTTCTACTATCCCAAGTTTCAAGGTGCGTGTTTGTGCAAGTTGTAGGGTATATATTTTCAGAATTTAGACTTAAGCTAGGAATTATTTTTCAAACTTATACTTTAATAAAAACATCAATACTTTTCCCTTGTTTTAACTTAGCCCAAGAATTGAACTCAAAATTAGCCTATTTCTAGATAAACTACAAAGACATATACTTTCTACCGTTAAACTTTAAGAGAGGTTATTTTTAGGGTTTTTAATTTACTAAGTCTAGATCTAGTTGTTCCTAGCTAGTTAACCTATTTGTCAAACTCAAGTCAATTATGGCCAAAATTGAATACATTAATATTTATAATTTTTAAAATTTTCAATTTTTATGGGTTTTAAAAATAAGTATGCAAATGCAAGAATATACACATGAATGCAAAGGAAGAAGACTTACCGATCATACCCCCAAACTTAAATTTGACAGTGTCCTGACTGTCATACTACATCAAGAGGGTTGAGAATGTCGGCACTCCCCTGTTTATTTATTTATAATTTTTTTTATTGTTAAAAGAAAAACAAAAATATATATATATACAGAAAGGCCCCCCAAACTTCATTGAAACAATGTTAAACGTCATTGCCAAACTTTGCAAAGACCAAACGTCAACACCAACCAGTCGAAAAATTTATCTGTATAGAGTATCGGTTGGTGGAAGAACATGCTGTACCGATCCAAAAAGAATTGGGGAAGATAGAAGTGGTGGTATGGAAAGTGTGGAAGTGAATATATATGAGGTGGTGATGAATCAAAACGAGAATGTGAATGATCAGCAATCAGTGGAATATTGGCATTCTCGTAGCTTATTAAAAGAAGAGGGGGTGGTTCAACTTCTAAAGGAGGAGGTTGCTTATCCACACTATCCCCAAGATATTTCTGTGGATCCTTTATCGACTTGGCATCATCCATCATATGCATATGATATTCAATTATGAGGGAACTAATCTCCTCGATTTCCGCCATAGTCCAGCCGAAAGCTTGCCGCTTGTCTTGTAAGACTATTAAAAGGGCTTTCTCTTGCTCGAGGGCTAGAGAGGCCGATATGACAACGGGAAATGTCTCATTCTCACCTAGGTAAGCATATTTAAGGTGAGACGGCAAGGGCTTTAGTTCGAGTTTCGAAGGCGAAACAATCATAGGCAAAACTGGGACATCTACCTCGAACTAAAAGGACTCCAACACAGGTTCGAAATCACTGTAAACAAGCAATTTGGATGGTTCAACTAACTCATCCAAAAATTCAAAAGACTCATATTCGGGCTGTGAGTCGTCAAAATCATCCGAAAAAGTGAAACATTCATAATCAATATCGGTTGTGTCAGCTGTGGTAGATTCAAGGAGGGACGCACTAGTGGCGTCAAAACTGTTTTCATCAAACAAAAATCTTTCAAGCTCGCAGTCCTCCTGCGTGATTTCGTGAATAGAGCAAACTTCTCGTGTACTAGTTTTAGGCACGGGGGGGGGGGACAGACTTCCTAACTTGTAAATATTGAACTCACTAGACGTCTTCCCGAAGGATAGGGTCATGGAGCCATTGCGACAATTTATTACGGCATTGGAAGTGGCCAAAAATGGTCGACCGAGGATCACCGGAATTTGGTTCCGTGAGTTAGCAACAGGTTGTGTGTCCATAACAATAAAATCAACGGGGAATATGAAACCCCCTACTTTGATCAACACATCCTCTAACTCACCCCTAGGATGGGTGATTGATCGATCAGCCATTTGGAGAGTACAACGAGTGGGTTTCAACTCTCCAACCCCTAATTGCTCGTACACGGAGTAGGGAAGAAGATTAACACTAGACCCAAGATCTAAAAGTTCTTGATTGATTTTCTTATCCCCAATTGTTATTGAAATCGTAGGACAGCCGGGGTCCTTTCGTTTTTGGGGTAAGGGTTGAGGTTGGTTAATAGCATTGCTCACTGCACTAGCCACTAGCACTTTCTTGGGTATTTGAGACTTTCTCTTCGAGGAGCATAAGTCCTTTAAGATTTTCGTGTACGAAGGGACTTGTTGGATTGCATCCAAGAGAGGTATATTTATGCTAACCTGTTTAAATAACTCTACAATCTTCTCCATTTGTGCAGTTGGTTTATTGGGACTCAACCTGTTTGGAAATGGAGCATTTTGAAAAGCTGTTGAGTCCAATGTCTGTGGAGTAGAATGTGGAATTGGAACGGATCCCGGTGTGGGTGTGTTCTTGAAGTGAGAAGTGGGTCCGTTCGGATTAGAAGAAGAAGAGCCTTTTGAAGAATGAAGAATAGGCTCTAGCGGAGGAGATGAGGGTGAAGAAGAAGAAGATGGAGAAGAAGGAGAAGATGGAGAACCACCGGCGGGGGTGTCATCACTAATACCCACGTTATTTTGCAACACTCTTCCAGATCTCAACGTGGTCACCGCATTTACATTATGATTGTGATATTCATGTGCGTTGTGTGTGTGACCGGGATTTGGCAATGGTTGAGATGGAAGCTTTCCTTTTTCTCTCTCGCTCAATACAGCAGTTAGTTGTGCAATTTGTGCCTCAATAGATTTGATGCTTTGATCGTATGAAGCATTGTTGTGCACCAAAGACTGGATGGAATTTTCCAACCTTGCTGCTGATTATGTAGATTGTTTGAGAAACGCATCTAGACTTTTTTCTAGCGAGATAACCTTATCATCATTTGGTTGAACAAAATTGTTCGTTTGATTTGGATAAGGTTGTGGTTAGAAAGGTTGCTGGTATTGAGTTTGTTGGGGTGCTTATTGTTGTGGAGGAGGAGGCCTTTGAAAGTTGTTGTTTCCTTAGAGTTGTTGATTTTGATTCCAAGCAAAATTTGGGTGACTCCTCCAACCCGGATTATAAGTCGAAGAGTAAGGATCATTTCTTTGTCGTTGCTGAAAGGCAGCATTGACTTGATCTTGTCCTTGAACAGGCGGATTGTAAGGACACTCTTCGGTAAGGTGTGATGGATCCGAACAACAAGCACAAACAGTTCGTGGGGGTAGGGCAGAAGAAGACGATGATATTTTGGTCTCAATGGCTTCTAGCTTTTTCGTAAGTGCGGCCATCTCGGCCTTTATAGCAATCGACATATCTAATTGATGTATGCCTGCCCTAGATTGACCAATAGAAGAAGATGAGGTAGTCTTGGTGCTCTCCCACTGAATTGTTTGTTCACTAAGATCTTCGAGAAATTGCCACGCTTCCTCACTTGATTTGGTTAGAAAGTGACCTTGACAAATGGTTTCTAGCAACTGCTTCGTTGCCGGGTTCAATCCCTCGTATAATGTTTGGCAAAGTTGCCAATTTTCGATCCCATGGTGAGGGCATTGAACGAGAAGGTCTTTGAATCTTTCAAAACACTTCCAAAATGGTTCGAAAGGAAGCTGAGAAAATTGTATAATCTCATTGCGAATTCTCGCGGTCTTGTGATGAGGATAAAACTTTTTAAGAAAAGCTTTAACAAACTCGTCCTAATTTCTAATTGAATGTGATATTGTGCTGTATAGCCACTTCTCGGCTAAGTCACATAAGGTGAAAGGAATGACCCTTAGCCTTATAGCATCATCTGATAATTGGGTTGTTTTCATCATGGCGCAAACGTTTTGGAATTTATTGATAAAAATATAGGTATCTTCGGATTCCAATCCGTGAAATTTTGGCAGCATATTGATGAAGTGGGGTTTTATCTCAAAATTGTCCCCATTTGCCGGTGGGGGTGACAGACAGGTAGGTAAGGAGGTGCGGACAGGATAGAAGAGATCCTGGAGCGCGATTCGTTGGGGCGCTACAACAGGCGGGTGATTCGGGTTATTCGCACCTAACGGAGGTGGAATCAGTCCCGTGGGTAAGGTGTTGTTGGGATTATATCCCGACATACCTTCGGAAGAAGAATTTGAAGGTGGAGGTAAGGAAGTGGAAGGAATTTCGACTTCGGAGTCGAAAAGTTCGTCGGTCGGTACCAACGAAACACGGACTAATCGGGCGCTAGTGTCCATAGTCCAAAGTGACATACACTAAAGAGGTAGTGTAGTCAAAAAGGTGAAAAACAGAATGTGGGGGTAAGAAAATATCAATGAGAAGAAAGTGGGTGGTGGGTGGGGTGCACGGATTTTACGCGACAAGTTGCAAGTTTTTTTTTTATAAATTTTTTTCCTTTTTTTCCTTTTTTTTATTTGGCACCGTTTGCAAAAAAAAAAAAATTCGATAAAGGACTAAGACACACTTTCGATCAACCAAAAATGCACAATCAGGCCTAGATCTAGGGTCACCTAGGTCTACTAGACAGCTCCTAACTGTTCAAAAGGGCTAGAAATAGGACCTCAAACCGCCTCTTCACCGCCAATTGCGGCCAGGTAAGTGCCAGGTGAGTGGGAGGCTCTCCACTACAAGTAGTGGCCCTAATTAAGTAACCACTCGCCTTAGACACACTTGCCTAGACACCGCAAAGTTAGGTTAGGATTAACGGCCGATGCCTACAACTAGTCCTCTGTCCTATTGAGCGCGACGTCCTTAGGGCTGAGTCTGGTATTTTTTAATTAAGAATGGTCAATGCAAATGCCTTATGTGATTTCTGGGGTCCTGGGAAGGGTGATGAAATCCCCACCCAATCTGGATTGGTCTCAAGCCCCTTAAAGTCCGATTAAAGATATGCAAAACAGAAAAAAATCACTTGCAATCAAATTTTTATTTTAAGCGCGGCGTAAAGAATCCTGCACAAGATTTGTTATTGGAAGGGGGAAGATTTTTAAGCGCAAAGAATCCTGCAGGAGATTTGGCAAAAGATATATCGGGAGATTCAGAGGAGAGAGAGAGAGAGAGTGTACTGTGCAAATTTCAAGGGCTGACGTCACCTAGGCGCGGTGGATCCGCGGTCCCAGAGAGCTAGTGCCGCGGTTCGGCGGTTGGTTTTACAGATCAGACCCTGAGATTTTTTTCACGTGCTGAATCCCCCAAACCGCGGCGGATGCGCGGTCGGAGGTGGCCTGGAGCGGCGGTTCCGCGGTCAACCCAACAGTTCAGATCCCCATATTTCTTCTGTCCCTCTGTTTTGATTTTTCCGTATTTTTCAGATCTTTATTTTTCTTTTTCGCTCTCTGGATTTTTCCAGATCCATCGATCCTGCAAAGATTCACAAAAAAAAACCCTTCAAACAATAAATGATAAAATTTTTATAATAATTTTTTTTCTTTTCTGTTTTTATGATTTTTTTTATAGATTAACCCGAAATTGCAAAAAGAAGATACTACGCCATCCCCGGCAACGGCGCAATTTGATTTAGAGAGATTTTAGATCAAAAACAATATTACCGCAATCAAGAACGGCGTCGCTTGGTAGCTAGCCGGTGAGTACGGGTCGGTCCACAGGGATTTTGTGTTATCCTAATCGCTCTAACGAGTTAATTCCGATGGGTGTCGGATTTGATTATTTCTAAAACCTAAATTGATTTATACTAAGATTATCTAGATCTAAGTCTTGCTAGGGTTAGGTCTAGGGTAAGTTGGGAGATTGAATGTTTCCTCACCGCTTTCAATGCCCTATTTTAGATCTATTAGGTGTTATGGTAATTATCAAGAAAGGGGATTAGTACCATCGGGAAGAAACGGTGTTTCTTCCTATAAGTTCTTGTCCTTCCTTTATCGATCCTTACACTAACCTCCATGGAAAACATACACAACCGGTCCTTTATACTACGGTATCAGCGTTACCTCGAAGGGTAAGGTGCCACAGGGAGCGGTGTGTGCGTGTATGCATGGAGTTCTAATTATTATGCGTGATGGGGCAAGAAAGGGGTGAGAGATCTCATCTCTCAAACCTTTCCCTGAAAGCTAACCCTAACAAGCGAGGAGACTACTCGCTCATTAGGGAATTTAAGAACATTCTAAATTAAAATTAAACTAAGGCAATGAAAATAAAAGAACTTACTAATTTTTATTGATTGCTCTCTCCAAACATCAACACAGTACAGATCTGAATTTATGAAGTGAAAAGAGGCATGCCTCAAATGAGGTATTAGGGCTTTTATTTATAGATTCATAGAAACCCTAGGTTACAATTGACTCGCACATCTGCTTTTACAAAAATACCCCCTAAAAAAAGACCTAGTCAACATCCGCCAGCACCGACACATTTCTGCGCCGACACGGGTTCTTGATGGCCGCGGATCCACGGCCAGAAGCAGGGTTTGGCCGCGGTTCCGCGGCCATATATGGTCCTTGGCTGCTGAAAATCTCTGTGCTGCTTTTGGGTGTTTTTGTCTTCCTATTTCTTTGGTTCTTTTCTCAGGTTGGCTTCTAGGTTTCTTCCAGATTCCACAGTGAATAATTGTAGTGGACTTTTACCGTTGCTTCATGATGAAGTCTTGAACCTTGCGCTGCCTTGTATTTTGTGAACTGATCTTCGTGTAGGCTTTATCAAGATTCTCTGTTTGTTGGTCGAAGTCTCACTTTTGTATCGTCTTTTGTCTTTTTCACTGTTTTTATTCCAAGAACCTGTAACCTGCAACTAATTAGCAGACATAGGTCAAAAGCACCTGTTTATTTGTAAAATGACTAGGAATGGGGAATATAATAATGCAATATTATGATATGAACACGATCTTCAAGTGTTCTGCATGCTCTTCAATACTCTTGGAGTAGACCAGAATATCATCAATGAACACCACTATAAACTGGTCCAAGAATGGTGAAAAGATTCGGTTCATTAAGTCCATAAATGTAGCCGGTGTATTCGTTACTCCGAAGGGCATCACTAAATACTCGTAATGTCCATACCGAGTTCGGAACGCCTTCTTGCAAATATCTTCTGTTTTAACTCGGACCTGATGATATCCGGATCGCAAATCCAGCTTCGAGAATACCCTCGCGCCACTAAGCTGCTCAAATAATTCGCCAATGCGAGGGATCGGGTACTTGTTCTTAATAGTCACCCGGTTTAATTCTCGATAATCGATGCACATCCTCCTTGTGCCATCTTTCTTCTTAACTAGAAGAACTGGAGCTCCCCAAGGTGAGTTACTGCTGCGAATCCAACCCTTCTCAAGTAATTCAGTAACCTGTTTCTTGACTTCTTCCGACTCCACTGGTGCCATTGGATAGTACGCTTTAGAGACTGGCGCTGCACCAGGAACAAGATCAATCGCGAACTCCACGTCTCGCTTTGGCGGTAAACCTGATATGTCCTCGAACACGTCCATGAAATAACAACAGCTGGCGCTTCATCTTTATCAACCTCCATCGACGAAAGAACATTAGTTGTCGGCCTAGCCCTAAACTCGACTGGCCCGACAGAACTGCTTCCTCCAGTAAAGATAAACTCTGGATGTCCGGGAATCTGGAAAATTACTTTCTTTGCCCTACAATCGATGTGAGCATGGAAAGTGCCGAGAAAATCCATTCCCAAGACGACTTCATAGCTGCCTGTATCAATCACCAAGAAATCTGCAAACAGCTCCCGTCCGCAAACAACAACTGCACAATCCTTACATTCTCTACTAGATATGATCTTCCCATTCCCAGTGTGTATGTCCCAACAACTAGACAGGGTCGTGCAAGCAATCGAGTGTGTAGCAATAAACTTGGATGACATAAAACAATGGGATGCACCAGAATCGAATAACGCTAATGCGGGAAAACTATGAACAAGTAGAATACCTGAAACAACTTCTCCTGAAGCCTTAGCTTCCTCAGCCGTCAGGGTAAATGCTCGAGCTTGATTGGGTCCCTAAGTCAGCTGCTTCTGTCCCTGAAACGGTTTCTGCGGTGGCCTTTGAACATCATCTTTCGTGCGAAGCTTCGACGGACAAGCGTTGATAGTATGATCCGCCGATCCACAAACCAAACAGAATCCTTGCATCCTTCGACAATCTCTTTGCACATGTTCGGGTAAATGGCAGTAGTTACAGATCACGCTCCTTCTTTGATCAACGACAACAGGCTTCTTCATAGGTGTTACGCCACGTCGGTTCACTGGAATACCTCTGCGTCCATGCGCTCGGTTCGGTGCAAATGCCGGCTTCCGCACTGTAACTACTGGCTGCTGTGTATCCTAGTCTTCATAGATAGGCTCTGCTGCTCTCGGGCCGCTGTAAGTACTTGTGAGAAAGTGGTCAAACCCAGGGAGACAATCTGCCTCTGGATGTCCACATCCAAACTGCGCATGAACCTCCATGCCCTATCAGCATCGTTGGCAACCAAAGGTCCAGCGAATCTACTGAGTCGCGTCCACTCAGCTACATGTACATCTACAGGTGCGCCGTTCTGCTTCAAACTGATGAACTTTTCTTCCATTTCCTCCCGTGCAGTCCGCGGGAAGAACTTCTCCAAGAAACTCTTCGAAAAAACCGCCCAACTGATCGGCTTGGGCAAGCGAGTCTCTTCCACAAGCCACCATTCACGGGCATAATCCACCAACTGGATGCGTACCATATCCACCCTCTTATCCTCTGGGATCTGTGTCGCAACGAGTAAATTCTCCGTGTCAACCAACCACTGCTCCGCTGGCAACGGCTCTTCCAGGCCAGTAAAGACAGACGGACCCAGTCTCCTGAAATCCGCCACGGTACCCACACGATCAACTGGTCTGGCCACAACATTGTTTACGGACTGCTGGACGTTCCGCAAACCTTCCTGGAAAGCTTCAGCTTGCTGCTGGTTCAGCTCAGTCTGTCGCTTTTGGTTTTCTAACATCCCACGGATTACTCCAAGTATCGCGGCTTCGTCAACACGCCTCTGGTACGTTTTCAGATTCTTTCCTGCCATGTTCCTGAAATCAAAGCACCAAAAGGATTAGCATGATAACAGATTCAAAATATAGATCAAGGATATGAATCAAGGCTAGAACTCCAAGTTACTTAAATAGAGTACCGCATTGTAACCATGCCGCGGTATCATAGCTACAATCACATAACTCCACCCAAGTCGCCTAAGTTCTAGAGATAAACAATAGGAAACCAGGTTTCGAGTCGAGATGCAAAAGAGGTTTGCATATCATCAAAGTAGAATCAGGAGGAAGTTAAGATTCAAAAAATGGTAAGACGATAAGGTGGCAGGACATGTTTCCTAATCACGAGTATTCTGATTCGTGTATTGGGTCTAATACCCAACTACAAAAGAATCAAACCCGATTAACCTAGATCCTATGTCTCTGATACCAAACAAACCATGTCACGCCCCGCTTCCCAGAGTACGCTAAGATAGACACGTGACATAACCAACCATGCTACCTGTGGATAGGAAGTATCCTTCTACAGTCACATTACGGCTGTAGAGATATCAAGAACAATAATAATAACTATCTAATACATGTCCATAAGCCAAAATAACGAGTCAAGAATAAAATAATGCGGAAGCAAAAAGATCCAATACAAGAATAAACTTGAATGTACGTCCCATAATACAGGCTCACATCAGGAATGAAAATACTGAAAGTAAAGTAAACTAACTACTAACAAGTTCTCACTGCTCAGCCTGCTGACTGAAGAACTCCTTCTCGGCCTGCAGCAAAGGTAGAGAATCTAGGCCATGTAAAACCCAGACATCAGTGCGTCATAATATCAAGCAATAATATAAACAGGGGTAGCAAGACATGCAGGTATGAGTATAAACGGTAAAACATGAATGACAGTAATATAGTGAGGACAGTGAGAGTTATGTGTAGTGGGTAATCTAGACTGGTCTATTGGGTTATCTACTCTCAAGTCTTTGAAATCAATTTGATGAATCATCGATATAACTCAATAGTATCCCGTGCATACCCGGGACCACGGTCAAGATTCTTGGGCTGGAACCGAGACATGCCGCCAGGCACTAAAACAGGAAATATGTATAGATGAATGATGTCAGCAGTATCATCCCAAGGCTGGCCTAGCCTCTAAAACTGATCAGTATAAGCAAGCGAACTGTCGAGTTACAAGTCAGGTTTCATCATTGATTTCCCCATACCCCCAAGTTATATATGTTCAAGTTAGGTATTAATAAATCTGGAGTTAATGCCAACACAGGATCAAGTAGGTACAGGTTTGTCTGGATAGACAACAGGAAATGTCCGTAGGGACAACATGTCAAGTTTGTTGGCATTAGTAACAAGATCAGGTAACAGGTAAAGCTATGGTACATCAGGTCAAGTTAGGTAGTGTATATAAATCCAATCATGTCAAGAAGTGCATGGTATCAAGTCGTATCCAGTAATAGTATATTGAGTCATGTCAGAGGGGTGCACAAGTGTCACGTGGGTGCTCAAAATCAAACTATACTAAGCATGGGTATACAAAACAAATATGGGGTACTAATGGAACAATAAAATGGAATATTGTGATGTGGTATGCAAATAGGTATAAATTCGATCACATGGATGCACAGTTATCGATTAGGGTTAAGATTATAGTTCCAACACTAATTAAAAATACACTTTATCAAATATGGAATGTTAATATCACATTATCATGTATTATATGATCTATAGATGCAATTGTATATATACTGAACGAGATGGATGCAAATGGGTATCCGAACGGTTATAAATTTTTAGAAATGGTACTATGGGCTATACAACTAAGCAATATGTGATATAAATATGGATATGGGTGCAGTGCAATGTAATCTAATATGCAACAAGATATGTTTCATGTTCTAAATCTAAAATGATATAAACGGAATATCGAAATGTTAAAATGTAATATAGGGCACTAGATTCAAACAACAGGTTTAATATGCATTTAAATAAGTATGTAATAATTTAAAATAGCATGTAGCAAGTTTTACTTGCCTAGACGGATCAAGAAACGGGTGTACGGAACGTCTCACGTCGGCGGAAAAAGTCGCGACTGTTCCCTGATTAAAATTCAGGAAAGGACTCAGAAGAGGCATCACATGCTCATACGTGACCAGTGGTCACTTGTTGGCACGTGATGTTTAAAGCAGCGACACAAAGCTCATTCAAGAAAAAGCTCCAGAAAAGGCATCACGTGCTCACACGTGACCAGTGGTCACGTGTTGGCACGTGACGGCTGAGCAGCGACCAGAGAACAGAGCGCAGAAGAAGAGAAGCCCATTCCAGGGGTCACGTGCCTACACGTGACCATGGGTCACGTGGCCATACGTGACCAGGGGTCACGTGGCCATACGTGACCGGCTTTAAAAGCCTTATTCTTTAACAGAATTAAATTCTGAGAAGAGATCATTCAAATCTTTCCAAAATAGAGAAGGATTATTTGGAACCGTTGGATTAAAAATCTAAAGGTGATTAAATATCACCAATTTATGGAAAAATCTTGAACTTGGAAAGATTTCCCCCCTAAATCTAACCGAGATAACAAAGGGATATCTTTGGATTTAAAATCCAATGGTGAATAAAATTCACTTAACAATCTAAAGGCCCGGATTAATGATAAATATAAATCAAATCTCTCAACATACAAATGAAATCTCTCAATGAGAGATTTACTAAGCAGATTGATTCTCTTCCTTCTCCTATAAATAGGAGCCAAGAAAAGAAGAGAAGGACCTTTTTCTGAGACCTTTAGACCTTTGGATCTTTTTCTTTTGATACATAGAGAGAGAGAGAGAGAGAGAGCCTTCGATTCTCTGCAAAAGGAAAACCTTAGGTAAGAAAAGAAAAGGGAGGCTTCAAAGGAGAATTAAATTTTCAAAAGAGTTTAACTCTTATATAAAGAAAAGAACTTAGTTCTTTCTCTGGTTGAGGATCTGCAAAGTGCACATCTCCCCATCAATTGAGAATTTAATTCTCATTGGGTTGAGATCCTGCCATGCAGATCTAAAACACAGAGGAGGAATTGAGTTTAGAGAATTTAATTCTCACAAAATGATAGGAATTCAATTCCTTTGAGATAAAGTTAGGGTTTAACCCTATGTTATGGGAATTTAATTCCTTCAAAATGAACAGAACTAGGGTTTAACCCTAATCGAGAATATAATTCTCTCAAACTCACAGGAATTTAATTCCCTTAAGAAAAGAAATTAGGGTTTAACCCTATTTAAGAATATAATTCTTCAGAAGAAAACATGAATTTAATTCCTCTAAAGTTTGTCGCTAGGGTTTAACCCTATGAAGAAATTAATTCTTAAAAGATGAACAGATCTTTAAAACATGCAGAGTCACGTGCTACCACGTGACCCCTGCAAAGACCCAAAGAAAAGAACTCTGAAGTAAACACCTCACGTGTTACCACATGATTCCTGCGAAGATCTATAAAAGAGAACTTTAAGGCAATGCCTCACGTGCCCCACGTGATCTCTGAAGCACACAAAAGAAAAAGAAACATAAAAGAGCTCTAGGGCGCCCTCACGTGTCGACACGTGACCCCTAATGAACATTCTAACAGATCAAAGTGCAAGCCCCCATCACATGCCCACACGTGATGGCTTCCAGAACTAAAAGTGTTAAACACTTATCTGTAGAACAAAATAAAGAGAAGAAGGGCGCTCTCACGTGTTGTCACGTGACCCCTCTTGCCTTAGCGTTCAACACTAAATTGAAACTTCTGTATCCCGTGTTTAATACTGATTTGTCTTAGTGTTAAACACTAATTTGGAATCTTTATTTTCAGTGTTTAACACTGATTTGCTTAGTGTTTAACACTAATTTGAAAACTCTGTTCCCTGTGTTCAACACTGATTATCTTTTAGTGTTTAACACTAACTTGTCAATCTTATTCCCAGTGTTCAACACTGATTATCTTTTAGTGTTTAACACTAACTTGTCAATCTTATTCCCGGTGTTCAACACTGATTATCTTTTAGTGTTTAACACTAACTTGTCAATCTTATTCCCGGTGTTCAATACCGTTGGTCTCTAGTGTTTAACACTAGCTTTAGCCCAATTGGCTAAGTTTCCAGAGGCAAAGCCTCTCCTTTAATGAACCAACAGAGGGCCAATATCCCAAACATGACTGGACTTGGCCTAAGCTGGCCATAAGTCCTCAATCCAAACTTAACTGGGCCAATGGGCTTATAATATAATAATTGATCTTAGTTTCCAAATTGGACTGCAGATCGCTTAATCTACCTTGGTTTAAGGGTACATCTCTTCACTCCTTTGACACTTGTCATTGTAATTCCTCAACGTCTTCAAAGAGGTGGCGGGTCCCGATGACCACACATTGATACGGACTGTGGGGTCCTTAAACTCATGGACTATGAGGTCCTTAACCTTGACCGTAATGTCTTAAAACTAAAGCCGGACTGTGGAGTCCTTAAATCCATGGGCTATGAGGTCCTTAACCTTGACCGTAATGTCTTAAAACTAACGCCGGACTGTGGAGTCCTTAAATCTATGGAATATGACGTCCTTAACCTTGACCGGAATGTCTTAAAACTAACAGCGGACTATGACGTCCTTAACCTTGACCGTGATGTCTTAAAACTAATATCGGACTGTGGAGTCCTTAAATCCACGGACTACGACGTCCTTAACCTTGACCGCAACGTCTTAAAACTAACACTGGACCGCAATGTCCTTAAATTACCTATCGACCGCAACGTCACTAAACTAAACAACAGGGCTCCCCTAATCGCTCTCTTGTCGGATCTAAATGATCCCGTTAAGTTGATCTTAGTCTAAAACTAGACTAACGCATCTTTAACGAACGTTTAAGTCGATCTTAGTCTCAAACGATGCTAACGTATCCTTAAACACAACCCCCAAACCCAAATCTAAGAAAGATACGGATTTGGACTAGTCCGCGTCCTACGGGCGACGACATAACTCAGTCTCCGCATACAATCCACGGGCAACCGAACACGAAACAAACACACACGACATGAAGTGATCATCTGGAGAAGGAGAAAGTTGTTATCGCGATGCGGTAGCGTAATTAACTGCAGGGGCTTGCGCCTGCAGGGAAGAGCGTCCCCACAATCAAAACCCCCTCAAGCGAGGGGGAATCTGACGAAATCTGCTACATCGGACGCATCCGTTTAAACCTTCGATACATGGTGCCATAAATCAACTTGGCATATTTGGACAGGTAGACGGATAGAACCAATTAGCATCTGCCCCGAATTTCAGGCAAGACTGACGTCGCGCCGTCTTTCGGAGGGGAACAGATTCTGGCATGCCCGGTGGGACCTTTTCCTCTTTCCACTCCACACTTCATGTGTCGTGATTCGCGAACCAATCGCGGTTCGCTAATAGTTGCCCTTGGGTTTCGAAGTACTAAGATTTGGTGTTTCGTTTGCTGCAGAAAGCAAAAGGATCAAAGGCTGGCAACTGCTCGAACTGCAAATGCAACCGACGCTCCGCCTCACCTGGAGGCGTAGCCTATGGACCGCAGGCTGCTTCCCTGTTTACTATGCCTGTGGAACAAGCGACTCAAGCTACCACCGGTCTGTTCTTTGGGACCATGCTCCCGCCGGTGAACGTTAACATACCAGTGCCCGTACCGGAAGCTTCAAAGAAGTCGGTCTTTGATCGACTTGCTACTCCTACGGCCCCTCTTAACGGGTCGTCCAACTCCTCGGTCCTCACCAGACTGAGCCTGAACTCCAAAGGGCCCGCCAAGAAGCCCATGGTACCTGAGGTGGCCATCCCAAAGAAGACAGCTGTTCCCGAAGTCGCCAATGCGGCTTCTCCTCCCAGAGGGTCGGTCTTCGCGAGACTGACTACCCCCGTTCCCGCTCCCTCTCAGAAATCTGTAGCTTCTCAACGAACGTCAGTCTTCAAGAGACTGACACCGGCAGCAGCCCTTCACCTGAACAGGGGGCAAGACGAAGCCGTCGTTGAACCAATCCCAACAACCCGTCATGCCCGACGTCGCCACTGGCGCCGGATAAGGAAGACTGGGGGTAACTCCCCTTCCGGACTAACTCCACCAGCTCCAACGGTGGAAATTGAGGCTGCTGTTCCAACCGGGAACAACTTTGAGCTATTAAACAGGGTACACAGAAATTCGCCAACTGCAGTTCTCAAAAGATCCCCTCCACCTGCGAAGAATGTTATAGAGACAAAGCCGGAGCAGCCTCCTCAACGGCTGTCCTCCAAAATCTATGAAGTCTGGCGGAAGGTTCAAGACTCGGTAATTGACAAAGATCACTCTCTTCAACATAAAAAGGCGAAAGTGCAGGAAGAAAAGAGCCGTCATGTCAAACAACAAAGGACGACAACCGCTTGGGTGCCCGCTGCAACGGCTCCCTCCACGTCGACTGCTCAAAAGAGAAGAAGGCCGGAGAAAGGCCCCACTCCTGCAGCAAATGTCAAGGACAATAAGCCTAAACGCCCTAAGTCTGGGGGCATGATGGTGCATACGGTCTACATGGTGTCGGGAAAAGAGGACAGCCGTGCATCCACGGGTCATAGACCGCTTATACGGTCAGTGACCAAAGCTCAGGAGTAACAACAGAAGCTCCAAGAAATGATGAACGCGATGGCCGCACTCACTGGGCCGAAAGAAAGCCCCGAAGCGTCATCTGATCAACGCCAGGAGCAAGAAACTGACGCTGAATTCCTTCGTAGGATATTGGAGAAGAAGGATAAGGAGGCTACCGAACAAGCAGCCAATATACAACGAATGGCCCTCCTGTTCTAGGACATGGTGGGAATGATGATCCAACAAGATTCTCCTGCTGACAATCCTCCAATCGTTCTTGAAGACGACATGGGAGAAATGTCAAATCCTCCACCGGCTCTGTCAACCGCTAAGGAGGAAACAATCTCTAAGGCTGACGTAGACGAATACATAGCCCAACAGATACGAGTTCACCAGGCGACTGAGGCAGCCAGTCAAGTTGTTAGGACGGGGCGACCATATCCGAGCTGGTATGACCAGATCAAGTACCCGCCGGGCTACACAATACCGAAATTCCATGTCTATAAGGGGACAGGCAATCCCCATCAACATGTGGCCCAGTTCAGGGCGCTTTGTGGAAACATTGGTGGCGACGATAAGCTCTTGCTTCGCCAATTCGTCGGCAGCTTGTCAGAAACAGCGTTCGAATGGTATTCTGAGCTCCCGAACAATTCCATCAAGACGATCGCTGAAATGGAGTTGCTATTCACTCAGCGATTCGCGAGCGCCAGCGAACGCACCCCGATAACATCATTAATTAATGCCAGGGTGAAACTAGGTGAGACGTGGGTCCAGTACGCTATACGCTGGCGAAACTTGTGGTCGAAATGCGAACAATGCATTGAGGAAGCGCCCGCGGTGGGCATGTTCATGGGTACCCTAGATCCTCATGCAACTATCTCACAGTTCATGATATTTTTTAAGCCCACCACATTCCAGGCTTTGATCGACAAGTTGGCCCAGATGGACCAGATGGGTCACAGACCGTCTCCCCCGAAGCCGGAACCTCGGAATGACAAGGGTAAAGAGAAGGAAACCTTCGTTGCGAACGCTCAGCAGCAACCCAATGCCCCAAAGCTGGCGGATCAGCTGGAAGAAAGACGGCGGTATTACAGCGAGAAAATGAAGCGCCCCTACTCATTCCCGCGGGATAAGACGAAGAGGCTATTTGAGCTGGCAATACGCAACAGGCTTATCAACTTGCCAAACCCAAGACGACCGCCGCAACCCAGTGAGGTGAATAACCCCAACTACTGCCCTTACCATCAAATGGTAAGCCATCCGATTGAGGATTGCTTCGTCTTCAAAGGATGGATTGAAGATCAATACCTACAGGGCAAGTTTGCACTGTCCGAGAAGTGGAAGGTGAACCCGCCACAACCTCACACTCCCAAGAAGACGGACACACCGAGGGCAACTTGTTCTTTCATTGAAGAAGCTCCATGGGAAATCATGCTTTCAGCAAAAACCAAAAGAATGCTGAATGAGCTCCAAACATGCCCGGCAGTCAGGTGGAAGAACCCGCTGGAACCCCAGATCATTGAAGGGATGCTGAAGCCGTGCCCAACTCCGAAGATCAGTGGTGATGCCCCGAGCACTCACAACCAGCCGTCGAAATCTTCAAAGAAAAAGAAGAAGAAATCTAAAAAGCCCGTGAAGCCTGGTGACAAGCGCACAGACTTGCAGAAACAGATCGACGCGCTGGAAGAGTACAATCAAAAGGCACGGACTCCCATCACACTCCAAGAGTTTCTCAACCACGTCTTCCAAGAGGAAGATGAGGGAGAGAGTTCGTCGGATGAATCCGAGGGATACGTGGCAAGTTGTAATGTGATCTCCCACTCATTTACCGACAATGAAAAAACTCCTGGTACTAAGAAACTGGGGGCAGAGCCTGAACCGGAGCTTGTGTGGCCGACATACGAAATGATCGACGCCTTTCTAGACGAAATTCGTTTGAAAAGTAAAGCCGACCAGGAGCGTGATATAGCCGCATCAGAAGGAGCCAAACGCAGGCGACTAAACGAAAGAGTCGAAGCGCTCCCGCCAGATCGAAAGACACCCGACGCAGATAAAAAAAGATTCAAGATGAGGAAAAGGTTTGCCGAAGCCATGTCAATGGGAACGAAGCTACCACCCTCGGAGGAAAACACGCGCAATGGAACGGAGATGCATCTTAATTACTGCTCATATCTTCGGAAGATTTCACACCCCACTGAGGAGTGTGACGATTTTAAGACATGGTGGCAGGGATATGTTGCTCATCGGCAACATTTTAAGCGAATGAAACGCAAAACTCATCGGGAGCAGAGAAGTACGACCGAAGGACACCAAAGAATTATTGGCAATTGTCGCACGGTCAACACCGGAGGATCACAGGTTCTCACCTTTGGGAGCGACTCTGACGAGGAAATGGCTCTTAGCCCCCTCTTTAAAGAGTCCACCTCGGGAAAAGAGGAAGAACCAGAGCCCTGCGAAAACATTCAGCTGCGCAATCGCACGCTTCCAGAAAAGAATCTCGGACCCTCAACTAGAAAAGATAAGGGAAAGGAAAAGGTCGCGGAGGATATCACCTTAGATGACCAAGTTATGAAAGAACTGACTGCCAAGGATCCGCCTAAGAAGAGTAGGGTGGACTACAACATCCTAGCGCACCTGAGGAAGCTACCCTCTCAGCTCAGCATTCTCGACACCCTCTTATTATCACAAGAAGCGAGAGATTCGTTAATCAAGGCGTTGCAAGAGCTCGAGCAATTCCAGGCCTTCCTCACCGAAGAAAGGATGAAGGATGAACTGGAAGAAGTGCACACGGCCGATATCGCTTTCGGTGACGAAGACCTGCTCCTTGGGACATGCGACCACAACCGTCCCCTATACGTCTCTGGATATTGCCACGATATAAAGATAGGCAAGATCTTGGTTGACAATGGGTCTTCCGTTAATCTTCTCAACGTGCGGGTGTTAAAGGAAATCTGCATGAGCGTCCAGCACCTTGCTCGGGACAAGATTACCATCTCCGGGTTTGACTCCCAATCATCGAGAACTCTTGGGTCTATGATATTGACGCTACGCTTTGGGCTACTCGTCACGGACATTAAGTTTCACGTCATAGATGCCAAGACATGTTACAATACTCTGCTCGGCCGGCCTTGGTTACACGAGTACAACATCATCCCTTCTACGCAACATCAGTGTATGAAGTATTTCAAGGATGGTCTCGAGTATACCGTAACATGTGAGCTAAACCCATTCTCCGTGAACGAAGTCCGCAAATACGAAGATGCAAAGTACTTTTTGCCAGATTTCGAGGACACAGAGAGGTGTCACAAACCGGAGAAAAAAACCGCTACCACCATCCCGGTTTTCGGGAGTGATACCGAAGAAGAAGAAGAGATAGTTTATTCTGGGCCGTCTCGACGCAACGACCCGGGGCCGTCCGCCCCCATATTGATCTTCAGAAGTAACTCGGAAGATGAGGTTAATGTCGTGTTCTCCAGTCGGCCGCCAATACAAGAATTCCTTGGTGCTGATCAGAGTTTGAAAATCACCATGATCCCGCCAGAGCACTACAAAGATCTTGACGCGCTTGGAGCTCACAACGTGCAAGACCTGCAGACGTTTTACGTCCCTCCCAAGCGAAAAGGCGAAAAGGCGATCCAATTCTATCGATCCTCGGAAACAAGAGTGGAGAAAGAAATCTGGCACGGCGCGGATTCTACACTTGACAGGCTCCAACCCATTCGTTTGCCCAGATATTACACAAACGGACAGAAAAGGCTATTGAAGCGCCAAGGGGTACCCTTAAAACAGACTACTCGACAAGCTCGATTCTATAACAGGATTTGGGATGTCCCTGGGACTCAGCGCAAATTGCCCAACGGGAGAATGGAAACGCTTGGGCTTGGATATGTGAGAGCCGAGAAACGGGAACGAGTCCACGGTACCTACGCCATATATAACTTCGATGAAGAAGAGGACGCCCTGTCGGGAAACGCCGACCCCTTATCAAAACTAGATCCCGCAATCAAAGTGCCGAGTCCGTCATTTGAAGAGCGGATGGACAAGCTTATCAGGAAAGCTGGTCAAAAAGCTCGGGACGACCATAACCGCGAAATGGCCATCTACGAGAAAGCCAGGACGCAACGTCTTCTTCAACAAGCTGCCAAAGACGAAAATACTCCTCCCTGTCAACCTGTTGTGCAAAAGGCCCGACGCAGAGGCAGAAACAAGTCAAAAAGCAGAAAAGGCGTTCGATAGCGACAAAGCGGGACCGAGAAGTCACGCGATTGGAAATCGAGCGGTCTAGATTTGTCCCTTATGAAAAAGATGAGTCAGGCATACTCTTTTCCTCAGAATAAAACACGGAAGATACTTGACCTCGCTTTAAAACATCGAATGATTACACTCCCGGAGTCCAAGCACCCCGAGCAAGCTAACGAGGTCTCTCATCCAGACTATTGCTCTTATCACCGAGCAATAGGACACCCTCTCGAAGACTGCTTCACCTTCAAGAACTGGATCGAAGACCAATACCAGCAAGGCAGATTTGCTCTATCCGATAGCTGGAGGGTATCGCCGCCACGAAAGCACGAACCCAAAGCTACAAGAGCAGAACCAGATCCACATCGGTCTTGGAAGCGAGCTCGTACCTGTCGCATGATAACGGTATCAAAAGAAGAGCCCGAGAATATGGACGACTTTCCCTGGTGCTTCAAAAACAGCGATGACGAGGTAATCTCAGAATTTCCACCAGCGCCGAAAGAGCTGGAAGATGGCATACATACTACTGCAGATAACCTCAAGAAGATTGAGTTGGGGACGGGGAATGACCCATGACCGACATTCGTCAGCGAGCTGCTATCTGAAGAAAGGGTGGCTGCGTTAAAAGACGTGCTTATGCAGCATAGAGATTGCTTCGCATGGAACTATTCTGAAATGCCAGGACTAGATCCAGAAATTGCTGTGCATAAATTGGCAATATCCCCGGATGTCAAGCCAGTCAAACAGGCGCCGAGAAGAATGCGGCTCGAGCTTGAGATGAGCATCAACGCCGAAGTCAAGAAGCTGATCGACTCTGGGTTTCCAAGAAGTTCAATATCCTGACTGGATCGCCAACATCGTCCCGGTAATGAACAAAAATGGGACAGTGCGCATATGCGTGGACTTCCGGGATCTCAATAAAGCCTGCCCGAAGGATGATTTCCCAGTGCCAGTCACAGAGCTGATGATAGATAACACGTCCACTCATGAGCTTTTCTCCTTCATGGACGGTTCATCAGGATACAATTAGATAAAGATGCATCCCGAAGACCAGAAGCATACTGCTTTTCGGACCCCTCTGGGAATATTCTGCTACAAGGTGATGCCCTTTGGTGTAAAGAACGCCGGTGCCACCTATCAAAGGGCCATGACGAAGATCTTCGATGACCTTATACATGAAATCGTCGAATGCTATATCGACGACCTCATGGTGAAAAGCAAATCGTACGAGGAGCATTTAGAGCACCTGAAGACTGTATTTCAACGCCTTTGGCAATACAACTTGAAGATGAACCCCCTCAAATGCGCGTTCGGGGTGTCCTCAGGCAAGTTCCTAGGATTCATTGTCCGCCACCGAGGCATTGAGATAGATCTGTCGAAGATCGAAGCGATCATGGAAATGCCACCGCCAAGGACTCTCAAACAATTGCGGTCTCTCCAGGGGAAGCTCGCGTACATCCGGCGATTTATAGCCAACCTTTCAGGCAAATGCCGCCCTTACAGTCACCTGATGAAGAAGGGAACCCCGTTCGTCTTGGACCAAAAATGCCAAAGCGCGCTTGACGAGATCAAGCAATACCTGCAGAACCCGCCAGTGCTGGCTGCTCCGGTCAAGGGAAAGCCCCTCATTCTTTATACAACCGCCCTCGAAGGTTCCTTAGGCACATTATGGGCGCAAGAGAACGATCAAGGGAAAAAAAGAGGACTCTACTATTTAAGTCGAGTTCTACTGGGGGCAGAAAACAACTACTCTACCATTGAAAAACACTGCCTGGCGTTGATCTTTGCGATAACCAAGCTCAGGCACTATGCGTTGGCGCATGAAGTCCGTCTCATATCGAAGGTGGACCCTCTTAAGTATTTAATGTCGAAGGCCATACTGACTGGTCGACTCGCTAAATGGGCCCTGCTCTTGATGGAGTTCTCGATAACATATCAGCCTCTTAAGGCAGTGAAAGGCCAGGCCATCGCCGACTTCCTCGCTGAGCATCCGATACCGGCCGATTCCCCTCTGAATTGCGAACTGCCAGACGAACACGCGTTTGATGCGATCGACGGTGGTAATATCCGATGGGAGCTTTATTCGATGGAGCATCTTCCGTGAAGAAGCGCAAACAAAGCACCCCTATAATCAAATCAGGGGTGGGTCTCATCTTCGTAACTCCACAGGGAGGGATAATGCGCTTTGCTTTCTCCTTGACAGAGCCGAGGACGAACAACGAGGCTGAATACGAAGCTTTGATAACAGGCCTCGAGATCGCAATCGACATGGGAATTGAAAACCTCCTTATATACGGAGATTCCCAACTGGTCATCAATCAAGTAAACGGCGATTACCAAACATGCAAACCAGAGCTGGTGAAGTATGGCGAGAGAGTACATCGACCACTGACTCAAATTCCCTTCTACACCTTGGAAAGCATACCGCGTGCCGAAAATAGCAAAGCGGATGCATTAGCCAAGCTAGCTAAAGAACTGGCTGATGAGAACCTAGATGACGTCAGGATCGTGGTACAAAGCCGTCGAGTACTTGCCCCTGCAGAAATATCTCCGGAATCACCTGAAGAAAGGGGAGCAACTGAGCAGATGGCCCTGCAAATAAATGACCAAGAGAAGGTTGGAGATTGGAGAGAAGTCTTCATAGACTACTTCAAATCCCGTCGAACGCCTGAAGATACGTCCTCAAGACATCAGCTCATGAAACGAGCTCTATCTTTCGCCTTCGTCAACGATACTTTGTACAAGAGGTCATTCGATTCTCTGTGGTTGAGATGCCTGAGACCTGACGAAGCGAAAAGAGTCGTTCAGGAAGTTCACGACGGACTCTGCGGTTCTCACCAAGCCGGCCCAAAGATGAAGTTGAAGATTAAACGGATGGGCTATTATTGGCCAACGATGATCCAGGACTGCCTCAAGTATGCGAAACAATACCACTTGTGCCAAATCCATGGGGACTTTATCCATCAGCACCCAAATCCACTACATCCAACGGTGGCTAGCTGGCCGTTCGAAATGTGGGGAACTGACATAATTGGCCCCATCGAACCAGCATCATCCAGGGGACATCGTTTCATCCTGGCGACGACTGATTACTTCTCCAAATGGGCAAAAGCAGTACCGTTAAGGGAAGTGAAGACGGAAAATATTTTCCATTTCTTCAAGACGCAAGTCATCTATCGGTTTGGAACTCCGCGACGGATCATTTCCGATAACGGGCCAGCCTACAGAAGCCACAAGATTAGCCGCTTCGCGCAACAACACAACATAGACTGGAGATATTCCTCAGTTTATAATCCCCGAGCTAACGGTCTAGCTGAGGCTTTCAACAAAACCTTGACAAAGATCGTGAAGAAGACGGTGTCCCGAAACAAAAAGGACTGGCACGAGAGACTGCAAGAAGCTCTCTGGGCATATCGAACTACGTTCAAAACGGCCACGAACACAACGCCATACGCGTTGGTATTCGGTACAGAAGCAGTACTCCCCCTCGAGATAGAGTTACCCTCTCTACGCGTGGCGGTCCACTACGAGCTGACGGACGAAGAAAATGCTCACCTTCGGCTTGAGGAGCATGATGCCCTCGATGAGACCCGGCTCATAGCGCAACAAAATCTGGAGGCTTACAAAGAAAAGATGACGCGCTCATACGAAAGATTGACCAGGCCGAGGACGTTCCGCCAAGGCGAACTCGTGCTAATGGTCAAAAGACCTATGATCCCCAATCGCGCCAAACGGGGAAAATTCGAGCCAAACTATAAAGGCTCGTACATCATAGACAAGGTCTACCAGGGTGGAGCGTATCTACTCATGGATATGCACGGTGAAAGACCTTTCAGGCCAGTGAACGGTCGCTTCCTGAAAAAATACTACGCCTGATGAGTCACGGCATAGGTCAATGATAGATGACGACGACTATGTCCGCTCGCTATCTTCCTAAGTCCAAACTCTATAAGTAGTAGCCGGCTTATCGGACCGAAATGTCCTTAAACTAACAACGGACCGAAATGTCTTTAAACTAACAACGGACCGAAACGTGCTTAAACTAACAACGGACCGAAACGTCCTTAAACTAACGACGGACAGAAATGTCCTTAAACTAGCAACGAACCGAAACGTCCTTAAACTAACAAAGGACCACTATGTCCTAAAACTAGCTGTTGACCGAGATGTCGATAAACTACGGTGGATTGCAGTATCTCAAAGCCGATAAAAAAAAATAAAAAATAAAAAAATATAAAAAGAAAATAAAAATAAAAACGGTATGTCCATAAGCAAAATGAGCACGGATGAAAACCCGGAAGGGCTCCGTGAGTAAAAACAGCATGGCTACCGGCGAGTGTTTGTGAAAACCCGAATGGGCGCAACCTCGTTAAAGGACACTTGCAGGGTCCTCACGACCTTGTAAGGAGAAACCACCCGCGTGAGATCCTTACGACTCACAAAGGAGCAACACACTTAGGAGTCCTCACGATTCCTAAGGAGAAATTACACTTGCGAGATCCTCACGACTCATAAGGAGAACTCTCTTATGGGACCCTCACGGCTCATAAGATTTGAAAGTCTTAAGTCACAGAGACCTAAACCTTTTCTTAAGCAACCCCTACAACCTTCAATTTATGCCCTACAAGTGGCTCAATACTGACCCTTGTATACAATCCACGGGCGCGAATAAACATTTCCCAAACCAAGTCCCATCCGTGACTAGGGATATGTTCATATGGCGAACAACCCTTGTAAGCCCTCTCGATTTATAAGGAGAAGACCCTTTTGTAAGATCCTTACGACTTACAAGAGAATATGCACTTAGGAATCCTCACGATTCCTAAGGAGAAAACACACCTACAAGATCCTCATGACTTGTAGGGAGAAATACCTTTGTGAGACCCTTACAGCTCATGAAGTCAAAAGCCTTAGTCGACAGGACCCTTAACCCTGTTTACTAAGCCACCTTTGTTCAATATCGACAGAGGCAAATGATGATTCGCTCCTGGCAATATCCCAGCTGTAGCGGTGCTGATGCCGAGACCGGTGTCTAAAATCCCAAGCTTGAAGCGAAAAGTCTATGGAGCCACACATGCATACGAAATAGCCAAAATGATGGGGCAACTTGCAATAAAAAGCAGCAAGTAAAAATGTATTCATGAAAAATAGCCGAAATGATGGGGCAACTCACAATAAAAAGCAGCGAGTAAAAATAAAATAAATAACCGAAATGATTGGGCACCGCGAAAAATAGCCGAAATGATGGGGCAATCGCGACCTTCGCGATATAAAAGCTGAAATGATAGAGCATCGCGGAAAAGGAAATAAAATAAAAATGAAATTTACGCCCTACAGGTGATATTACATCTATCCCTGTATACAATCCAGGGGCGCAAACAAAGAAGGGATCATACCCCTCCCCCAGGTTTCATCAGAAGAAGAAGCCAAATCTCGACGGGCCATAAATAACCTAGAGATCTTCTCAACATTCGTCTCATTGCGGCAAATACAACCTCGAGCAAAGCGGAACAGCGGCAACTCCCAGTTCCATGACTCGGCGATGTACTCCCACTGAGAGTCAAATCCCAGTTTTGTGAAATACGGATATAATCAGCAAAATTCCTGGTTACGTGGAACGCGGATAACGTCACTCTTTGACCCCGTGGAAAACGTCCAGAGCGGATCCTGGTCCTCGCAGAGCACGGCAGTGAACCCATGTGAAGCATCCAGAGCAGAGCCTAGTCTTCGCCGAGCACGGTAGTGAACCCGTGTGAAGCATCTAGAGCAAAATTCCTGGTTACGTGGAACGCAGATAACGTCACTCTTTGACCCCGTGGAAAACGTCCAGAGCGGATCCTGGTCCTCGCAGAGCACGGCAGTGAACCCGTGTGAAGCATCCAGAGCGGAGCCTAGTCCTTACCGAACACGGCAGTGAACCCGTGGGAAGCATCTAGAGCAAAATTCCTGGTTACGTGGAACGCGGATAACGTCACTCTTTGACCCCGTGGAAAATATCCAGAGCGGAGCCTAGTCCTCGCCGAACACGGCAGTGAACCCGTGTGAAGCATCTAGAGCAAAATTCCTGGTTATGTGGAACGCGGATAACATCACTCTTTGACCCCGTGGAAAACGTCCAGAGCGGATCTTGGTCCTCGCAGAGCACGGCAGTGAACCCGTGTGAAGCATCCAGAGCGGAGCCTAGTCCTTGCCGAACATGGCAGTGAACCCGTGTGAAGTATCTAGAGCAAAATTCCTGGTTACGTGGAACGCGGATAACGTCACTTTTTGACCCCGTGGAAAACGTCCAGAGCGGATCCTGGTCCTAGCAGAGCACGGCAGTGAACCCGTGTGAAGCATCCAGAGCGGAGCCTAGTCCTCGCCAAACGCGGCAGTGAACCTGTGTGAAGCATCTAGCATAAAATTCCTGGCCACGTGGAACGCGGATAACGTCACTCTTTGACCCCGCGGAAAATGCCCAGAGCGGAGCCTGGTCCTTGCAGAGTACGACAGTGAACCCGTGTGAAGCATCCAGAGCAAACATCGGACTGTGGAGTCCTTAAAATCCACGGACTATGATGTCCTTAACCTCGACCGTAATGTCTTAAAACTAACGATCAACCACGATGATTCTAGACTGATTTTACCTTGGTTAAAGGGTACATCTCTTCACTCCTTTGATATTTAGCGTTGTAATTCCTCAATGTCTTCAAAGAGGTGACGGGTCCCAGTAACCACACATTTCGTGGACTGTGGAGTCCTTAAACCCACGGACTATGACGTCCTTAACCTTGACCGTGATGTCTTAAAACTAACATTGGACAGTGGAGTCCTTAAATCCACGGACTATGAGGTCCTTAACCTTGACCGTGATGTCTTAAAACTAACATCGGACTGTGGGTTCCTTAAATCCACGGACTATGAGGTCCTTAACCTTGACCGTGATGTCTTAAAACTAACATTGGACTGTGGAGTCCTTAAATCCACGGACTATGAGGTCCTTAACCTTGACCGTGAGGTCTTAAAACTAACATTGGACTGTGGAGTCCTTAAATCCACGGACTATGAGGTCCTTAACCTTGACCGTGACGTCTTAAAACTAACATTGGACTGTGGAGTCCTTAAACCCACGGACTATGAGGTCTTTAACCTTGACCGCGATGTCTTTAAACTACGGTACCCTGGAGAACATCCCAAAGCAACCCCTGACCTCGTGAAATACGGATAAGGGCGACCGCACTCAGCACTTGTGGGTCCTCACGACCTGCAAGGAAGAAAACTCTCTTGTGAGATCCTTACGACTCCCAAGGGAGAACCCGCTTAAGAATCCTCACGATTCTTAAGGAGAATTTACACCTACGGGATTCTCTCGACCTGTAGGGAGTAAAACTCTTTATGAGACCCTCACGGCTCATAAAGCCCAAAAGTCTTAGGAGGCAGATCCTAACCCTGAATCCTAAGCCATCGCTACCCTGCAAGTAGGCCAAGATAAATTATCCGCAGAACACGTTCAATAAAAAGGGGACACACCACTGAGAAGAAAACATATCTTTATTCATGAAACAAAATGGATACAAAGTACAATTCATGAAAGAACAAAAAGAAAATACTCTCATTCAGGAGTATGTACAAAAAGAAAGGAAACGATACAAGTTTTTCAAGCCGGCGGGCGATTTAGCAATTTCGCTAGCTCATCCTGCTTTTGCTGGGCCACGGCTTCATGATTCAGGATCGCCAGAAGACGGGCCTCCGCCTGAGCCTGCTGGGCCTGATACGAAGCAAGCCGGCCTTCAAGCTCTTTCTCGGTGGCCTTGTGAGCCTCGACCCTTTCACAAGTGAACATGGCAGCTTTATCAAGAGCCACCACCTCTTTGATAGACTCTTGAAGCACCCGCCAGAGATCATATGCTTTGTTGGCCTTGGCGGTAAGATTAGCCTGAAGTTCGCTCAGTGCCTTAGAAGCCAACTCCCTCTTCGAGAATTTATGGCCGAGCCTCTTCTCGCACAACAATATGTTCGCCACACGTCGTTCTATCAGACCACGAAAGCTCGCTTTCGCGACTGCAACCTTTGAAACGGGACATATACGCTCAAGACCGTATAAACAGGCCTCCAGTTGATAGCAATAGTTGATCTAAAACGCGCTCACATCATCTGGTATGGGAAGCAACAAAAAAGTTCTCGATGTACATCCTATCAAGCATGCATTCGCAACTGTATGAATATCCGAAAAGAAATAATACCCGAAGCTCTGATGTGCATGCAACATAGTGATAGTGTTCGCAATTAAAGAAAGTTCTCATGGGAAGAACAAAAAGTTCATTTATACAAGCAAAAACATACATACGGATACCCAGCACACATGAAAGTTCAACATAAAGCATGCGAAAACTAATTTGAATATATTACACTAGCGGGAAAAGGTCGCCGAACAAAGGATCGGTAGCGCAAGGGTTGACAAAACAAAGAACAAAATTCTCCATCTCTCTCTCCGCTCTCTCCAACACGTCAAAGCGATGGTTCTCGCGAGGAGTCGCTCCCATCGATTGGCGCCATGTTCGTCCGCAAAAGCGGACATAACAGCCCGACGGGCTCTTATTTCACTCAAAAGGTGAACTGAGCGATCTTTCAAAGCCTGAGTAATTAGGCACGCTTCGTGAAAGCCCTCGAGCTTTTCTTCAGCCGCGTCAAGCATCGCCAGGGTCATCTCCACCGGATGAGGAAGGATGTCGGCAAGCACGGCAGCAAGAATCATCCGGAGCCAGAGGGAGCCCATTGGGAAGGGAGGCCCCCTGCGGATCGAGAGTTCATATGCCGCTGAGTCGCATTCGTCGTCGGTAAGGAGGGGATCCACCAATCGTGCGGTGAAGCGGGGGATCATCTCCTCGATAGGAACTTCCCATGGCTGTCGACGAGCATGAGGGCGATTGCAGGCCATGGCGCTCAGTTGTCTCTCAAGAAAAATCACACCAAAATGAGAATAAATTTCTCTGTGAAGAGAAAAGAAGGCCATGGCCCCAGGATATAAAGAGGGGCATTAAATGCTGCGCACGGAAAATCCTGCATGGTGGAGCTATTTCCAAGGCCCAAAAAAGGGGAAGGCATTGGAAATCAAAGAAAGGGAACTATTTCTAAGGCTCTTTTTCTGCGTCTAACGCCATACACAGAAAAGGTAGCATGAAAAATTAAATGGCTCCATAAAAGGGCCCCACGTGTGGAGCACGTGAGCACCATGCCTGGTAAGTGCTGGAAAATGAAATAATGCCCTACACACTAAACACATCAGCAGCAACAATTAAAAAAAAATGATGACAAAATCCCAAAAAAAGGGGCATGCAAACACAGAAGGACACGATAAAACTTATCATTCATATTTTAAGAAGTTCATAAAAAAAAGAGGGGAAAAACGATTACAACGGCAAGACCTTAGACGCAGGGCACGGATTGAGAAACTCAAACTTGGCTTTGTCCAAGATCCTCCAAGCATTTCGAACCATCCGAGTATGTTTTCTCTCGCGGTCACAAGCGTTGGGGTCCTCACGAATGTCTTCTACCCTCCGATAGGCAACAAGTATGGCCGGCTGTTGAAAAGCCTGGTGCAAGAGATCAATGAGGTTGTCTCGCCTCCTCTTCGAGATTAGGCTCATCAGGAACATCGAATGTACCTTATCCTCGGTGGCGTCCAATGCTCTGAGCGGCACGCCGGTGCAAAAGAGAGGGAGCGCCTCCCAGATCGCTAGCACGATGAGTCTCAGAAGAGAAGAGCGACGAGGGAGTAGCCGACCATTGTACTCGTCGAAGCGGCTCATGATCTCAGCACATTGAGCGTTGGTGAACTCCTGGTTCTGGCTACGGCCCAGCGCACGAATATTCCCGTGAGAAATGATTTCTTCAAGATCGTACATATAGGCATCCATGATACATGAAATAAAGATCATGAGAATCTATTACAAACCTTTTCTTTTGAGTTGTGAAGAAGATGACTCAGGGCAGTAAAGCCCGTGAAGTTCTGTAGGAAGAACTTAGTTCTTCGTAGGAATTAAATTCCTTTTTGAAAAAGGGAATTAAATTCCTATAAAAGTTCTGTTCCAGAGCCGAAGCTCCTTGGCGATGGAATTAAATTCCATTAAAAACAACCGACATCATCATCTTCCTTAAAAATTAGAAAAATCCTAAGAGATCTACAATTTGAAGATTAGATGGTTTTATGTTCTTGTGGAAGAACTTGAAGAAAAAATGGGTTCGCGTTAAAAGGGTGAAACCCTTGATCCAGAGAATGTTATGTATGAAAGTTCTTCGTTCGCTCGAGATGATTACCTGAGGAAGAGGAATCAGTCAACAGAGTTAAACTCTGGAAAATTTTTGGAACAGAAAACTAAGCTCTGGAAAGGAGAATTAAATTCTCAGAAAGAAAAGTTGCAAGGAAGAAGATAAGCAAAAGTGGAGGCGCTTCTGAAGTGACCCCTATATTTATAGGATGTGATGGAGACGCTTCATGTCCCCGATTCCCTAGATGGATCCAACGGTAAAAAAAGTGACAGCGTTGCACTCACGTGCTGACTCGTGAGAGCAACGCTGTGGGGGCATTTGTTCCCTGATTAAAAATCAGGAAAGGACTCAGAAGAGGCATCATGTGCTCACACGTGACCAGTGGTCACGTGTTGGCACGTGACGTTTAAAGCAGCGGCACAAAGCTCATTTAAGAAAAAGCTCCAGAAAAGGCATCACGTGCTCACACGTGACCAGTGGTCATGTGTTGGCACGTGATGTCTGAGCAGCGGCCAGAGAACAGAGCGCAGAAGAAGAGAAGCCCATTCCAGGGGTCACGTGGCCACACGTGACCAGGGGTCACGTGGCCACACATGACCGGCTTTAAAAGCCTTATTCTTTAATAGAATTAAATTCTAAGAAGAGATCATTCAAATCTTTCCAAAATAGAGAAGGATTATTTGGAACCATTGGATTAAAAATCTAAAGGTGATTAAATATCACCAATTTATGGAAAAATCTTGAACTTGGAAAGATTTCTCCCCTAAATCTAACCGAGATAACAAAGGGATATCTTTGGATTTAAAATCCAATGGTGAATAAAATTCACTTAACAATCTAAAGGCCCGGATTAATGATAAATATAAATCAAATCTCTCAACATACAAATCAAATCTCTCAATGAGAGATTTACTAAGCAGATTGATTCTCTTCCTTCTCCTATAAATAGGAGCCAAGAAAAGAAAAGAAGGACCTTTTTCCGAGACCTTTAGACCTTTGGATCTTTTTCTTTTGATACATAGAGAGAGAGAGAGAGAGAGAGAGAGAGCCTTCGATTCTCTACAAAAGGAAAACCTTAGGTAAGAAAAGAAAAGGGAGGCTTCAAAGGAGAATTAAATTCTCAAAAGAGTTTAACTCTTATATAAAGAAAAGAACTTAGTTCTTTCTCTGGTTGAGGATCTGCAAAGTGCACATCTCCCCATCAATTGAGAATTTAATTCTCATTGGGTTGAGATCCTCCCATGCAGATCTAAAACACAGAGGAGGAACTGAGTTTAGAGAATTTAATTCTCACAAAATGATAGGAATTCAATTCCTTTGAGATAAAGTTAGGGTTTAACCCTATGTTATGGGAATTTAATTCTTTCAAAATGAACAGAACTAGGGTTTAACCCTAATCGAGAACATAATTCTCTCAAACTCACAGGAATTTAATTCCTTTAAGAAAAGAAATTAGGGTTTAACCCTATTTAAGAATATAATTCTTCAGAAGAAAACAAGAATTTAATTCCTCTAAAGTTTGTCGCTAGAGTTTAACCCTATGAAGAAATTAATTCTTAAAAGATGAACAGATCTTTAAAACATGCAGAATCACGTGCTACCACGTGACCCCTGCAAAGACCCACAGAAAAGAACTCTGAAGTAAACACCTCACGTGTTACCACGTGACTCCTGCGAAGATCTATAAAAGAGAACTTTGAGGAAATGCCTTACGTGCCCCACGTGATCTCTGAAGCACACAAAAGAAAAAGAAACAGAAAAGAGCTCTAGGGCGCCCTCACGTGTCGACACGTGACCCCTAATGAACATTCTAACAGATCAAAGCGCAAGCCCCCATCACGTGCCCACACGTGATGGTTTCCAGAACTAAAAGTGTTAAAACACTTATCTGTAGAACAAAATAAAGAGAAGAAGGGCGCTCTCACGTGTTGTCACGTGACCCCTCTTGCCTTAGCGTTCAATACTAAATTGAAACTTCTATATCCCGTGTTTAATACTGATTTGTCTTAGTGTTAAACACTAATTTGGAATCTTTATTTCCAGTGTTTAACACTGATTTGCTTAGTGTTTAACACTAATTTGAAAACTCTGTTCCCAGTGTTCAACACTGATTATCTTTTAGTGTTTAACACTAACTTGTCAATCTTATTCCCAGTGTTCAACACTGATTATCTTTTAGTGTTTAACACTAACTTGTTAATCTTATTCCCGGTGTTCAACACCGTTGGTCTCTAGTGTTTAACACTAGTTTTAGCCCAATTGGCTAAGTTTCCAGAGGCACAGCCTCTCCTTTAATGAACCAACAGAGGGCCAATATCCCAAACATGACTGGACTTAGCCCAAGCTGGCCATAAGTCCTCAATCCAAACTTAACCGGGCCAATGGGCTCATAATATAATAATTGATCTTAGTTTCCAAATTGGACCGCAGATCGCTTAATCTACCTTGGTTTAAGGGTACATCTCTTCACTCCTTTGACACTTGTCGTTGTAATTCCTCAACGTCTTCAAAGAGGTGGCGGGTCCCGATGACCACACATTGATACTGACTGTGGGGTCCTTAAACTCATGGACTATGAGGTTCTTAACCTTGACCGTAATGTCTTAAAACTAACGCCGGACTGTGGAGTCCTTAAATCCATGGACTATGAGGTCCTTAACCTTGACCGTAATGTCTTAAAACTAACGCCGGACTGTAGAGTCCTTAAATCCATGGACTATGATGTCCTTAACCTTGACCGGAATGTCTTAAAACTAACAGCAGACTATGACGTCCTTAACCTTGACCGTGATGTCTTAAAACTAATATCGGACTGTGGAGTCCTTAAATCCACGGACTACGACGTCCTTAACCTTGACCGCAACGTCTTAAAACTAACACTGGACCGCAATGTCCTTAAACTACCTATCGACCGCAACGTCACTAAACTAAACAACATGGCTCCCCTAATCGCTCTCTTGTCGGATCTAAACGATCCCGTTAAGTTGATCTTAGTTTAAAACTAGACTAACGCATCCTTAACGAACGTTTAAGTTGATCTTAGTCTCAAACGAGGCTAACGTATCCTTAAACACAACCCCCAAACCCAAATCTAAGAAAGATACGGATTTGGACTAGTCCGCGCCCTACGGGCGACGACATAACTCAGTCTCCGTATACAATCCACGGGCAACCGAACATGAAACAAATACACACGACGCGAAGTGATCATCTGGAGAAGGAGAAAGTTGTTACCGCGATGTGGTAGCGTAATTAACTGCAGGGGCTTGCGCCTGCAGGGAAGAGCGTCCCCACAATCAAAAACCTCTCAAGCGAGGGGGAATCTGACGAAGTCTGCTATAGGACGCATCCGTTTAAACCTTCGATACATGGTGCCATAAATCAACTTGGCATCTTCGGAGAGGTAGACGGATATCATAAATTAGCATCTGCCCCGAATTTCAGGCAAGACTGACGTCGCGCCGTCTTTCGGAGGGGAACAACGACGCGCGCACGGTACACTGAATGAATCCAAACAACGTACAAGGGGTTTCATACGGGTCAGGTACGCTCGCTGGGTCGTCGGGATCGTCGATGGCACGCCCAGGTTCCGGCGATCTAAAAGGCAGAGAACATCTATAGAAAGAAAGAAAAGAAAGAAAAGAAAGAATGAAGAAAAAGGAAGGGAAGAAGGGATTGAGCAGAAGGGAAGCACACTGTGATTCAGAGAGAAGTCGTGAGGTGTCGACGGCGTCGACGGAGCTCCGGCGATATGACCTGCAGAGAACAGAAGCTTTCAAGAAGAACATAATGAAGGAAATAAAGAAGAAAGAAGGAAGAAAGGAAAGAAGAGGGTAGAAGAAGGAGTGTACGGGCTTACAGGGATGCACCGGAGTCGGGAACGAGGACGAGACCACCGGCGACGATCAACTCCGGCGATGCAAGGCGTGCAGGGGTGCTCGGGCTATTCTCGGGTGCGTGTGCAGGTCACGGATTGGAGAGAGGGGGTGAAGGTGTCAAAGAGGGTGAGGAGGCGGCGAGATTGGGAAGGCGTCGTCGGTGTTTTGGGCGACGACGAGGTGGAGGTAGGAGGCTAGGGTTTCGCGGTCGTGGGTTTATAAAAAGAAGGAGAAGAAGAAATATATATATATATATATATATATATATATATATATATATAGAGAGAGAGAGAGAGAGAGAGAATTACGCGAGAGGAGAGAGAGAGATTCTGAGAGGAGAGAGAAAGGAGATCGAGAGGAGAGAGAGAGGGTGAGTGAACAGTAAGGAGAGATAAAATTGTTTTATATGGGAGAGAGAGAAAGAGATAGCGGTGAGGGAGAGAGAGAGGAAGAGAGAGAAAGAGAGGAAGAAAGAGAAAGGGAGAGAAAAATTGGAGGGCCCGGTGAATAGGAAAGGAGAGATTTGATTGGCTCGAAGGTGGGGCCAGAGGAAAAGAGAGAGCTGGGGAATTGGTTAAGGAAAGGATTAAAAAAATTTAAAAAGATTTTATAAAAGGATTTGTTTGTTAAAGAACAGCCGTGACTGTTAAATAAATTTTTAAAAGGAAATTTAAAATTTTAAATAATTAGAATTTTGGCGAGATACAAAAATATTTTAAAACGCGCCCGGTTCGGGTCTAAAATTTTTAATTTAAAATACGAAAATTATATGCAACTTTCAAATTTTAAAATGAATGATTAGGTAACGAAAATGCATACCCCCAAGAACGGATGTACGTACGTGCGCGTAGCTATCCAAACACGCCCGTTTCACTGAACGGGACGAGAACAAGATGCGCGGACGCTCCCACGGGGTTAGGGGTATCATGCAGGCTATGAAATGCAATTTTAATTTATTTTATATAACCTAAAATGTTATATGATAAAATGTGCGATGTCAGATGAAAAGTCAATATACAGTATACATGAGATGCACGTGTCTATTTAACAAGTCAGGGTAGTTTATAAATGTGAATCAAACAAGTTCAAGCAAGCGGGTCGGGTCGAATGCATTGTCAAATATAAAATATCATTCGCACCCAAACACGATAAATCAATAAAATACCACAGATATAATAAATACGGGAACTGGAATTGGTATAAATGAACTCGGTTGTTACAGGCGCAGCAAATAGCCAGCGAACGTTAAGCGAGTTTATCAAAGATCTCAATGCCGAGGCCCTCACTTCTGCTACAGATTTTGCCGACGAAGTCAATACAATGACGGCGACGCTTGTGAACTTCCATAGTGAAGATCTCGTCGGTTCTTGGGTTGATTATTGCAGGAAGATCGAGGCTTGCCTGCACGAGATTGAGCATAAGCGTCTCGCTCCTGAGGTGTTAGCCTCGAACTCTCAGCGGGCTGCGTGGGTCAAGCAGAGTGTCCCTTTCATTCGCTATTTTGAACAAGAGGCGGCCCTGAGGCGAAAGGAACATGAGGTGGCTTCCGGCGAAGCCGTCCCATTGCGTGCCCAGGTTGAAGCGAATGCTGCGCAGCTAAAAGCTATTTTCGACAACCTCCAACGATGTATTTCGGATGGGTTGACGCTAAGGCAGAAGCTTGACTTCACCGAGCGAGTCACGCAGGTTTGCGAAGCTGCCAAGAAAGAAATCGATGAAAAGCTTTCATCCTGTTTGCAGCAACGGACTCAAATCGAAGCGGAGTTGGCTGCTGTAGCTGAACACGAGAAGGAATTGAGGGGAGAGCGCGAGCAGTTCGTCAGTTTGTTGAAGACGCCTCCTCCTTAATAAATGTCATTGTACCATTTTCATTATACTGACTGTAAACTTCTAATTTATGAATAACATGTATTCATTTTGATTCCTGTATGAAATGTATCTTGCATTCACTTGAATTCATGAATAAAAGACCTAATTTATTTCATACTGGCATTTCTCTTTTCGTCGATGTCTTGATCTGGTGTGAAGTAGTTTATATACTCATTTCGGAGTCTGTAGTTTATTTACTCATCCCGAAGTCTTTAGTTTATAGACTCATTTCGGAGTTTGTAGTTTACCTTCCTTGGGCTTGTAGGCAAACCTGTCCTAACGTCACAGTTAACCGCTGCTATTTACGACAGAGGTCCGTTAGGGTCTGTGGTTTTTGTCCGTCGTACCATCGCGTTGGCTGATACATTCCCCGATATGCAGACTTTACACTGCTGTTCGAGTAACCCCGCGACTGTCGTGTCTCTGATCCTTTCGGGGGCTGTACAAGACATCTTCAAGTAATCTCCTTAGGTCATATTACCGTCGGAAGAGAAAACGTTAGGAATTTTCCATAACGCTTTTTACTTGAGGTTAGGCTCAGTTTGGGAGCCTCGATGAGTCATAAATACTCCGCGTTGGTGTGGGATGATCTCCGATAGTCTTTCGGGTTTGTTTGAGTTGCTGTTAAGAACCTGAAACTAGGAATTGGCCTTTGGTTCCTTTTTTGACACCGCGTCTGCTGTAATGAGACGAATGTCGAAGTGATCTCTAGGTAGTTTGTGAACCGTCGAGACTTGAAACTAGGGACTTTGCCATGGCTCCGCTTTGTTGATGTCGCGTCTGCATCCTGTTGGAGTGAGAAGAAACGCCGTTGTTGATCTCTAGGCTGTCTGTGAACCGTCGAGATTTGGAACTAGGGACTTTTCCATGAATCTGTTTTGTTGACATCGCGTTTGCATCCTGTTGGAGTGAGAAGAAACGCCGTTGTTGATCTCTAGGCTGTCTGTGAACCGTCGAGATTTAGAATTATGGACTTTGCCATGGCTCCTCTTTGTTGACGCCGCGTCTGTATCCTGTTGGAGTGAGAGGAAACGCCGTTATTGATCTCTAGGCTGTCTGTGAATCGTCGAGATTTGGAACTAAGGACTTTGCCATGGCTCCGCTTTGTTGATGTCGTGTTTGCATCCTGTTGGAGTGAGAAGAAACGCCGTTGTTGATATCTAGGCCGTAGATGTTGCAGTCGAGATCTGGCTCTCCTTCTGATGGATCCTTGTGGGAAAATGTGGTTCCTTTTTCGTTTGTGCCCATGGATTGTATACAGGGGTCGATGTAGACTGATCCTCAGGGCAAAAGTTTCATTTTTTTGTTTCCGCGATGCTCCATCATTTCAGCTTTTTATATCGCGAAAGTCGCGATTGCCAAATCATTTCGGCTTTTTTATCGCGGTGCCCAATCATTTCGGCTATTTTTTTTCTTTTTACTCGCTGCTTTTTATTGCAAGTTGCCCAAACATTTCGGCTGTTTTTATATGCATATATTTCACTCGCTGATTTTTATTGCGAGTTGCCCCATCATTTCGGCTATTTCATATGCATTTTTTTCTCGCTGATTTTTATTGCGAGTATGGAACTTGAGATTTGATACCAATCTTGGCATCAGCACCACTGCGACTGGAGTATTACCAAGAGCGAATCATCATTTGCTGTGAAAGGACTTGGAATTTGATACCGATTTAGGTATCAGTATCGCTACAACTGGGATATTGCCAGGAGCGAATCATCATTTGCCTTTGTCGATTTGAACAAAGGTGGCTTAGCAAACAGGGTTAGAATCCTGTCGACTAAGGCTTTTTGACTTTATGAGCCGTAAGGGTCTTGTAAAGGTATTTCTCTCTACGAGTCGTGAGGATCTTGTAGGTGCATTTTCTCTTTAGGAATCGTGAGGATCTCTAAGTGGTGTTTTCGCTTGTAAGTCGTAAGGATCTCATAAGAGTATTTTCTTCATATAAGTCGGAGGACTTACAAGTGTCGCTCACCATATGAGGACATTCCTCGTTATTGGTGGAATTTGTTGGGGGAAACGTTTATTTGTGCCCGTGGATTGTATACAAGGGTCAATATCGGACCGCCTGTAGGGCAACTTGGGGAATATGACGGCTTAAGGACAGGTTTGGATCCCTGTAACTTAAGACTTTGAATCCTATGAGCCGTGAGGGTCTCATAGGGGGAGTTCTCCTTACGAGTCGAGAGGATCTCGTAAGTGAAAATTTTACAAGATTACGTCCTTTTAGGTTTTCACAAGCTTGCTGGTAGCCTTACTGTTTTTACTCACGGCGTCCTTTCGGGTTTTTCATTTGTGCCCATTTTTTTTGTGGACGTACCATTTTTTTACCCCTCTGTTTGCCAATGGAATTTAGGGGGGACTTCGCCACCGGGGCAGCTGTGTAGTCAGCGGAACTTGAGTTGTAGTCCTCGCCGTTGGGACTTATGGACTTGAGTTCCATTATCACCGTGTTTGAGGTGATGTATTTGTTTAAGGACATTGCGGTCCATTGTTAGTTTAGGGACATCTCGGTCTGGGGCCAGCTTCGAGGCGAAGTTTTGCTGGATACTACTTATAGAGTCTTGACTCAGGAAGACAGCGAGCGAACACGAGCGTCGTCATCTATCATTAACCTGAGTCGTGACTTATCAAGCGTAGTATTTTTTAAGTAACCGGCCGTTTATTGGCCGGAAGGATCTTTCGCCATGCATATCCATGAGCAAGTAGGCCCCACTTTAGTAGACCTTGTCTATGATGTACGAACCCTCATAATTCGGCTCGAATTTCCCCCGCTTTGCATGGTTTGGGATTATAGGTCTTTTTACGACTAACACGAGTTCACCTTGGCGGAATGTTCTCGGTCTGGTTAGCATTTCGTATGAGCGCGTCATCCTTGCTTTGTAGGCTTCCAGGTTTTGCTGCGCCATGAGACGAGTTTCATCGAGGGCATCGATCTCCTCAAGCCAAAGATGGGCATTTTCTTCATCCGTCAGCTCATATCGAATTGCCACTCGTAGAGAGGGTAGCACTATCTCCAAGGGAAGTACCGCTTCAGTGCCGAATACCAACGTGTATGGTGTTGTATTCATAGCCATTTTGAACGTGGCTCGATATGCCCAGAGAGCTTCATGCAGTCTCTCGTGCCAGTCCTTTTTGTTTCTGGACACCGTTTTCTTTATGATTTTCGTCAAGGTCTTGTTGAAAGCCTCAGCTAGACCGTTAGCTCGGGGATTATAGACTGAAGAGTATCTCCAATCTATATTATGCTGCTGCACGAAGCGGCTGATCTTATGGCTTCTTTAGGCCGGCCCATTATCCGTGATGATCCGTCGTGGAGTGTCGAACCAGTAGATGACATATGTCTTGAAGAAATGGAGGATGTTCTCCGTTTTCACTTTCCTTAGCGGCACTGCCTCTACCCACTTAGAGAAGTAATCAGTTGTTGCCAATATGAACCAATGTCCTTTGGATGATGCTAGTTCCATAGGCCCGATTATATCGGTTCCCCACATTTCGAACGGCCAACTAGCCAATGTTGGGTGTAGCGGATTTGGATGCTGATGGATGAAGTCACCGTGAATTTGGCACGAGTGACACTGCTTTGCATATTCGAGGCAGTCCCGAATCATCGTGGGCCAATAGTAACCCATTCTCTTGATCTTCAGCTTCATCTTTGGTCCGGCTTGATGGGAACCACAGAGTCCGTCGTGAGTTTCTTGGACGACCCTTTTTGCTTCTTCTGGTCCTAGGCACTTTAGCCACAAACTGTCGAACGATCTCTTATATAGAGTATCATTTACAAAGGAAAAGGACAGAGCTCGTTTCATGAGCTAATATCTTGAAGATGCGTTTTCGGGCGTTCGATGGGATTTGAAGTAGTCTATGAAGACTTCTCTCCAATCCTTAGCCTTTTCTTCATCCTCTAATTGGAAGGCTGCTTGTTTGGTCGCTTCCTTTCTTTCAGACGACTCTGGAGATATTTCTGCTGGCGCGAGAATCCGGCGGTTTTGCACAATGATCCATACGCCATCGAGGTTTTCGTCGACCAGTTCTTTAGCGAGCTTGGATAACGCATCCGCCTTGCTATTTTCCGCCCGTGGTATGCTTTCCAGGATGTAGGAGGGAATTTGAGTCAGCAGTTGCTGCACTCTTTCGCCATATTTTACCAACTTCGGTTTACACATCTGATAGTCACCATTTACTTGGCTAACGACTAGCTGGGAGTCTCCATATATGAGGAGGTTTTCGATTCTCATATCAACAATAATCTCAAGACCCGCTATCAAAGCTTCTTACTCAGCCTCATTGTTTGTCCTCGGCTCTGTTAAGGAAAGGGAGAAACACATTATTCCTCCTTGCGGAGTCACGAAGATAAGACCCACCCCAGCTTTGATTATGGGGTGGTTTGCTTTCGCTTCTTCAAGGAGGACGCTCCGTCGAAGTAGAGTTCCTATTGGACATTATTTTCCTCCTTCTTCTCTTCGATTGTGTCGAATGCGTGTTCGTCTGGCAATTCACAATTTAAGAGAGAATCGGCTGGTATCGGATGCTTAGCGAGAAAGTCGGCGATGGTCTGGCCTTTCACTGCCTTGAGGGGTCGATATGTTATCGAGAATTCCATCAAGAGGAGGGCCCATTTGGCAAGCCTTCCTATTAGTATGGCCCTTGACATCAGATATTTGATAGGACCTACCTTCGATATGAGATGGACCTCATGTGCCAAGGCATAATGTCGAATCTTCGTTATCGCGAAGATCAGTGCCAGGAAATGCTTTTCAATGAGGAGTAGTTGTTTTCTGCCCCCAGAAGAACTTGAATCAAATAGTAGAGAGCTCTTTCCTTCCCCTGGTCGTTCTCTTGTGTTCATAGCGCGCCTAAAGAACCTTCAAGTTCTATTGTGTACAGGATGAGAGGCTTTTCCTTGACCGGGACGGTCAGTACTGGCGGGTTCTGCAGATATTGCTTGATTTCTTCCAGTGCATTTTGGCATTTACGATACCAAACGAACGGGGTCCCCTTCTTCATTAGATGGCTGTAGAGGCGGCATTTGCCGGAGAGGTTAGCTATGAACCGTCGGATATACGCGAGCTTTCCTGGAGAGACCGCAGTTGCTTGAGAGTTCTTAGCGTGGGCATTTCTATAATTGCCTTCATCTTTGATGGGTCTGTTTCGATGCCTCGGTTTCGTACGACGAATCCTAGGAATTTTCCTGAGGAGACTCCAAACATGCATTTTAGAGTATTCATCTTTAGATTGTATTTCCGAAGACGCTGGAACACTATGTTCAGATGTTCCAAGTGCTCCTCGTACGATTTGTTTTTCACCACAAGGTCGTCGATATAACATTCGACAATCTCGTGTATGAGGACATCGAATATCTTTGTCATGGCCCTCTGGTAGGTAGCGCCAGCGTTCTTCAGACCGAAGGGCATCACTTTATAGCAAAATATGCCCAGCGGAGTCCGGAAGGCAGTATGCTTTTGGTCTTCGGGATGAATCTTTATTTGATTATACCCTAAAGATCCATCCATGAAGGAGAAGACCTCATGGGTGGACGTGTTATCAATCATCAGCTCAGTAACAGGCGCTGGGAAGTCATCCTTCGGACAAGATTTGTTGAGATCCCGAAAGTCCATGCAGACGCGCACTGTTCCATTTTTCTTCATCACTGGAACAATATTGGCAACCCAGTCGGGATATTGAACTTCTTGGATGAAGCCAGATTCAATTAGTTTCTTGACTTTGGCATTGATACTCATCTCAAGTTCGAGCCGCATTCTCCTTGGCGTTTGCTTGACTGGCATAACGTCCGGAGATATAACCAGTTTATGTACCGCTATTTTTGGATCTAGTCCCGGCATCTCAAAATTGTTCCATGCGAAGCAGTCTTTATATTGCATAAGCACGTCCCTTAGTGTGGCCGCCTGTTTTTTAGACAACAGCTCGCTGATGAACGTTGGCCTTGGATCATTTTCCGTCCCTAAGTCAATTTTCCTTAGATTGTCCGCCGTGGTGTGTATCCTATCTTCCAGTTCTTTTGGCGCCGGTAGAAATTCTGAGATCACCTCGTCCTCATCCTCATCTGCGAAGCACCGGGAGAGGTCATCCACATTCTTGGGCTCCCCTTCCTTTGAGAATGTTATCACGTGGCAGGTACGAGTTCGTTTCCAAGCTCGATGTTGATCTGGACTTACCCTCGCAATATAGGTTGCTTTTGGCTCATGTTTTCGTGGTGGGGTTACTCTCCAACCGTCGGATAGAGCAAACCTGCTTTGCTGATACTGGTCTTCGACCCAGTCTTTGAAGGTGAAGCAGTCTTTAAGATGATGTTCTACTACTCGGTGGTAGGAGCAATATGCTGGGTGATGGAACTCGTTTATTTGTTCGGGGCATCGAGACTCCGAGAGCGTCATCATTTGGTGTTTAATGATAAGGTCGAATATTTTCCTTGTCCTGTCTCGAGGGTAAAAATATTTCCAACCCATCTTCTTCATAGAAGACGGGTTCCGGCTGACTCTTTCTCGACTGCGTGGCTTCTTGGATCCACTTCGTTGTTTTAGAACGTCATTCTCGTTCTTCACCTTGTTGTTGTGTTTGCGTCGGGCTTTTTCCTTACACGAGAGCGCACAACGGGCTGAGGGTGAAGGGCATCGTAGTATTCTCTTTCCGCAGACTGTTGAGTAAGACGCTACGTCCTGGCTTTCTCGTAAATGGCCATTTCGTGGCTTTGGTCATCCCGAACCTTTTGATTGGCTTCTCTGATCAACTTGTCAATCTGTTCTTCAAATGACGGACTTGGCATTCTTACGGGGGATATCGCTCTGGTTCAATATCAGCGCTATCTGGAAAAACATTCCCTTCTCCATCGGAGTTATTTATGACACGGAAACCATGAAATCGCTCCCATTTCTTGGACTGAACGTATCCAAGTCCAGTTGTCTCCATCCTCCCATTGGGCATCTTTCGCTGAGTCCCGGGAATATCCCAAATCTTGTTGTAGAATTGGGCTTGTCGAGCAGTTTGTTTAAAGGGTATGCCTTGGCATCTTAATAGACTTTTCAATCTCTCTGTGTAATATCTGGGCAGACGGATTGGTTGAAGCCTGTCAAGCGCAAGTTCGGCACCATTCCAGACTTCTTTTTCCACTTTAGTCTCCGTAGATTGGTAGAAGAGGATGGCCTTTTCACCTTTTCGCCTAGAAGGAACGTAGAAGGTCTGTAGCTCTTGCACGCCGTATGTATCGAGCGCATCAAGTTCCCTGTAATGCCGCTGCGGAACCATGGTAATTTGTAAACTCTGATCAGCTCCAGTGAAGGTCTGCATTGATGGGCGTATGGAGAACACTGCGTTGGCTTCGTCCTCAAAGTCACTACCGAGGACCAAAATAGGGATAGATGGTCCGGGCCTGTTGCCTTGGGATTGCCCCGAGTAGACTATTTCTTCATCTTCCTCGGTATCACTCCCAAAGACCGGGATAGTGGCGATGGCTTTTTTTGGTTCTCCGGTTTACGACATCTTTCTATGTCTTCGAAGTCTGGTAGGAAGTACTTGGCATCTTCATATTTGCGGAATTCATTTACGGAGAATGGGTTTAGCTCCCTTGTAAGTGTATACTCGATGCCATCTTTGAAGTACTTCATACACTGGTTGTCACGCCCCGCTTCCCAGAGTACGCAAGATTGGGCACGTGACATAGCCAACCATGCTACCTGTGGGTAGGAAGTATCCATCCACAGTCACATTACGGCTGTAGAGATATCAAGAACAAGATAAATAAACTAAGCTGACACATGTCCAAATCCATAATAATACAAGTCAATGAAAAATAAGTGCGGAAGCAAATGATCCAATATAATAAATAGAAAAGTGCGTCCCATAATGCGGGCTCACATCTGGAAATGAAATGCAATAAATAAACTAATCACTACAGAACTCACAAATCAGCCTGCTGGCTGAAGTACTCCTGCTCGGTCGGCGACAGTGGTAAAGAATCTGGGCCATGCAAAACCCAGACGTCAGCGCGTCATGTCAACCAATAATATAATATGAACAAGGTAATAAGCAATGCAGAAAGTAAACATGAATAAGCAGAAATATGGAACAACAGTGCAGGGTAGTGTGCAGTGAGTAACTAAACGGTTCTATCAGGTTTTCTATTCTAAGGTCTTTGAAATCAATTGATGAATCGTCGATGTAACTCAATAGTATCCCGTGCATGCCCGGGACCATGGTCAAGACCCTCGGGGCTGAATCCGAGACGTGCCGCTAGGCAGTAATAGGTAGCAGGATGGACGAGTGATGTCAGCATCATCACTCCCGGACTGGCCAAGCCCGTAAGACTGATCAGAACAGGTATCGAACTGTTGAGTTACAAGTCGGTTTCACCTTTGATTTCCCCATACCCCCAAGTTATGTATGTCAGGTCAGGTATTCAGTAATCAAGAACTAATACCAACACAGGATCAGGTAAAAGCAGGTTTGTCTGGATAGACAACAGGAATGGTCCATGAGGACAACATGTCAGGTTTGTTGGCATTAGGCACGAGATCAGGTACCAGGTCGGGTCATGGTACATCAGGTCAAGCCAGGTAATGTATAAAGGTGTCATGTCATGTCAAGAGTGTACGGTACCATGTCATGTCAAGTAGGAAGTGTAACAGGTCATGTCAGGAAGCACAAGATGTCATGTAGGTGCTCATAATCAAACTAACATAAGCATGCGTATAAATAAACAAGCATGGGTACTATCAGAACAATAAACTGGAACATGTAATATGATATGCAAATAGATATAATTTTAAGGATATGGATGCACAGTTATCGATTAGGATTACATTTATAGTTCCAATATTAATTAGGATGTAATTTATTAAACATGGAGTGTTAATATCACATTATTATGTAGTAATGTGATCTATGGATGCAATTATATGTATCTTAAATGCGATGGATGCAAACAGGTATCCGAAAAGTTATAAAACTATAAAATGGTAATGTGGGATGTAAAACTACGCAATATGTGATATAAATATTGACATAATAATATTAATATGGATAGAATATTCAAAGCGATTAATAACTATAAAAGATGTATTGATTAACCATGCACAAGAAGGTTCTGTTCAGAAATTCAGCGTCACCCTAATTTGTAAAATAGCTTAAAAATAACAAACGTTCTCCAAAAGGGACGTGTCTTATATAAAAACAAAGATAATTCAATAAGGTTTTCAGTTTTATAAGTATAAGCATCTCAGGTTGTCTCTACAAAAAGTTATGAACATTCGAAGTTGAAAGTTTGCTGCTGGAATTTCCTGGACAGCAGTTTGGAGACATTTTCATTTGCATTTTACGTTATTTAAACAATTTATTTTGCCAGTAAATACTTCATAGGGTTATAGTATTCTGAATTAGCTTCGTAACGAACTAAAGAACGTATACTAATGATTTTTCTATGATTTATAATGAATTTTATAAGATAAGGTGTACAGTAAATTTCAGATTTGTCATATCCGATTTTTCAACGACATTTCATATGTAAACTATAAGATTTTCAAATGTATAACATTATAAAATGAAGATTATAAAAGTATATAGCATGTAGCAAGATTAGCTTGCCTCGATGGGTCACGAATCGGGAAAACGGAACGTTAACCGTCGGCGGGGAAAACTCGCGACGGGCGCACGGTTCACGGAATGAACCCAAACGACGAACAAAGGAACCACACGGGTCGGGGTACCTCACTGGTACGTCGAAAAGCGTCACCGGCACGACGGAATTTCGGTAACAAAAGAACAATTAAAAAAATGAAAAACGGAACATGAAGCAAGAAGAGAAAGAATGATAAAGAGAAGTACGAGAGAATATATGAGGGAGAGGGAGAGAGAGAAAAAAAGTGGAGAGATAGAGAGAAAGTGGGGACCACGGGGTTAAAGGAGAGGTTGCGATTGACTGAGAGAATAAATTAAGAAGGATATAAAAGATTGTAAAAAATATTATATGGTTAACTTAAAGATTTAAAAGATAGGTAATGAACAGTAAGATATCGGGTTAGTTAGAAAAATATATGCGATGGTTTTAATAATATTAAAATTTAGGATTTTGGCACCAAATGAAACATTTCCAAATTGCGACCGGGTTGGGTCCAAAAATTCGAAATTCAAATAATAGGATTTTAAGCGGGTTCCAAATTTTAAAATGAAATGTTTTATGATTAAAAAGCATACTCCCAAAACGGACACACGCACGTGCACGTAGCCATCCAAACTCCCCCGTTTCACTGAACGGGACGAGAACACAATGCACGGACGCTACCACGAGGCTAAGGGTGTCAAGTAGGCCAAGATGAATATTTTCAATTTTATTTTAGGTGCTAAAATTTGTTATATGCAGAATGACTTAGCCAGATAAAATTTTACAGTAAGACCCCAAACAAGCAAGATAAATGAAATGAGTAATATCTAATGCTCAACCAATAACAGAAAATAGCAGTATTGGGCTCGAGTGTTACACTGGTGTTGTGTAGAAGGGATGACGTTGTACTCGTGTAACCAAGGCCGGCCGAGCAGAGCGTTGTAGCAAGTCTTGGCGTCGATGATATGAAATTTGATGTCGGTGACAAGCATCCCAAAGCGTAATGTCAATATCATGGACCCAAGCGTCCGTGATGACTTCGAGTCGAAGCCGGAGATGGTAATTTTGTCCTGGGCTAGGTGCTGAACGTTCATGCAAATCTCCTTCAGCACCTTCACGTTGAGAAGGTTGACGGAGGACCCGTTGTCGACCAGGATCTTCCCTATCCTAATATCGTGGTATTACCCGGTGACATATAGAGTACGGTTGTGCTCGCACGTTCCAAGGAGGAGATCTTCATCGCCGAATGTGATGTCGGCTGTATGAACCTCTGCCAACTCGTCCTTCATCTTTTCTTCTGCAAGAAAAACTTGGAACTGATCAGGCTCTTGTAATGCCTTGATCAGAGAATCTCGTGCCTCCTTGGAATGGAGGAGAGCATCCGGTATGCTCAGTTGTGAGGGTATCTTCCTCAAATGTGCCAGGGCATTGTAATCTATCTTGTTTTTCTTAGGCGGATCTTTGGCTGCAAGCTCTTTGGTGACTTTATCATCGAGGGCAATTTCCTCAGGGACTTTTCCCTTCCCCTTGTCCTTTTTGCTCGAACCCTTGTTTGTCGGTCCGAGGTTCTTTTTAGGCAACGTACGGTTACGCAGCTGAATGTTCTCGCAGTTCTTCTCCTCTTCTTCTTTTCCAGAGGTGGATTCTTTGAAGAGAGGGTCGAGGGTTATTTCTTCCTCAGAATCGCTCCCGAATGTAAGAACTCAAGATTTTCCTTTTGTCGAACTGGTATCAACTATATGACAGTTGCCAGCCATTCTTTCATGCTCTTCTGTTGAGGTTTTTTGTTGTCGACGGGTTTTGCGCTTCATCCGCTTGAAGAGTTGCCGGTGGGCAACGTATCCTTGCCACCAATTCTCGAAGGCATTGCACTCTTCGGTGGGGTATGTGATCCTCCGATGGAATAAACAGTAGTTCAGATGTACATTCGCTTCATCGAGGCACGTACTCCTGGGAGTGTTTTCCATGAGAGGAGGCAGCTTCATTCCCATTGACAGGGCTTTGGCGAACTGCTTCTCTGCTTTGATCCTGCTCTTGTTTGTAGCAGGTGTGCTTTAGTTTGGGTGGAGTATTTTATGACTCATCCTTACCGCAGCTTCTTCATCCTGACGCCGACGCTTGGTCTTTTCATATATGGCTGTTTCACGTTCTCGGTCAGCTTTACTCTTTTGAAGGGCTTTGTTTAGCAGCCTGTCAATTGGGTCTTCTGATAGTCCCGAGAATTCTGGCATCGGTCCTGCCGCCAGTTCCTTTGCGTTGCTTTCCGACGCCGAGAGAGTTTCTTTGTCTTTTAATGATGAGTGAGAGACCATGTGGCAACTCGCTACATAATCCTCGGGTTCTTCTGACGAGTCGTTTCCCTCATCAATGTCACTGTCTCCATTCTCAAGTATGTGGTTGAGAAACTCTTCGAGTGTGACCGGGATCCGCGCCTTTTGGCTGTATTCCTCCAGTGCGTCGATGTATTTTTGCAGGTCTGTACGATTGTCGTCGGGCTGCATGGGTTTCTTGGTCTTTTTCTTTTTCTTCAAAGACTTCGAAGGCTTGTCCTGGAGGTCTTGCCCATCATTAGTAGTTTTCGGTGTTGGGCGCGGTTTAAGTATTCCCTCAATGATCTCAGGCTCCAGTAGACTTTTCCATCTGATCGCCGAACATGGTTGAAGGTCTTTCATCATTCTTTTAGTTTTAGCTGAAAGGACAACCTCCAATGGAGCTTCTTTTACAAACGAACATGATGTCCCCCGGCGTGTCCACCTTTTTAGGAGCGTGCTTCTATGGTGGGTTCACCCTCCAGTTTTTGGAAAGCGTAAACTTCCCTTGTTGGTATTGGTCCTCGACCGAGTTTTTGAAGATGTAGCGATTCTCAATTGGGTGGCCCACTACTCTGTGGTAGGAGCAGTAGTTGGGACTGTTGGCGTCACCAGGCTTCAGTGGACGTCTCGGATCCGGTAGAGTGATGAGTTTTTTGTGCATTGCCAGTTCGAACAGTCTCCTCGTTTTATCACGGGAAAACGAGTAAGGACGTCCTAGTTTCACCTCGAGGGATTGGCGCGGGTGCACGCTACTTTGGAGAACAACCGGTTTCAAGTTGCTCGGCTGTTGTTGAGTGTTGGCAACGAAGGCCACTTTCCCTTTGCTCTTTTCATTCCGAGGATCCGTTTTTGAAGAGGATGGCCTATGGCCCATCCGATCCATTTGGGCTAGCTTGTCGATCAAGGCGTGGAAAGTGGTCGGCTTGAAGAACATCATAAATTGGGATACAGTTGCCTGAGGATCGAGAGTCCCTATGAACATTCCCAGGGCCGGAGCTTCCTCTATGCGTTGTTCGCGTTTTGACCATAGGTTCTGCCATCGAATTGTGTATTGAACCCAGGTCACTCCTGGCTTCACCCTGGCATTGATTAATGCCGTGATCGGGGTGCGCTCGCTTGCGCTCGTAAACCGCTGTGTGAACAGTAACTCCATCTCCATGAATGTATTGACGAAGTCAATTGGGAGCTCCGAGTACCATTCAAACGCCGTCTCTGACAAGCTGCCAACGAACTGGCGAAGCAGCAATTTGTCATTGCCTCCAGTATTGCCGCATAATGCTCTGAACTGGGCGATGTGTTGATGCTGGTTGCATGTCCCCTTGTATACGTAGAACTTGGGGATCGTATATCCCGGCGGGTACTTGATTTGATCGTACCAGCCTGGGTAAGGTCTCCCGGTTCTGACGACTTGGCGAGCTGCTTCGTTTGCCTGATGAGCTCGTATTTGCTGAGCTATGTAATCATTAAGGGCAGCTTTAGAGATCATTTCCTCCCTGGCTGTCGATAAAACTGGAAGTGGGTTTGATGTTTCCCCTCTGTCGTCCTCGATGATTATCGGTGGATCTTCGGCTGGAGGTTCTGGTTGGATCATCATTTCAACCATGTCTTGAAACAGGAGCGCCATCTGTTTTATATTAGCCGCTTATTCCGCGGCCTCTTTATCTTTTCTTTCTAGCACCCTTCGCAGTAACTCCGTATCGGTCTCCTGCTCTTGGCGCTGTTCAGACGCTGCTTCCGGGCTTTCTTTCTGCCCGGTGAGTGCTGCCATTTTCGTCAGCATCTCCTAGAGCTTTTGTTGTTGCTCCTGAGCTTTCGTAAACGACCGAGTTTGCGGCCGATGAGCCACGGAAGCACAGCTCTCCTCTTTTCCGGAAGCCATGTACATCGTGTGCACGATCATGCCCCCAGACTTGGGACGTTTGGATCCAGCACCTTTGCGATTTGCCGCCGGCGGTGGGAGATTCTCCGGCCTTCTCTTTTTATGAGAAGTCGAAGTTGAAGGAGCCATTGTAACAGGCGCCTTCGTAGAAGAAGTCCTTCGCTGCATGGTAGACGGATGGTCCTCCTCTTGCCGAGCCTTTATTTTCTTCAGTCGGCAAGAGTAGTCTTTGTTGATCATAGAATCTTGGACCTTCTGCCAGACCCTGTGGACTTGGGAAGACAGCCGTTGAGGGGGATGCTTCGGCTTCGCTTGTATCATGTTTTCAACAGGTGGGGGAGATTTCTTCAGCTTTGCGGTCGGAGAGTTCTTTCGCACCCTCCGAAGCAGATCAAAGCAGTTCCCAGTTGGAACAGCAGCGTCAACTTCCACCATTGGAGTTGGTGGAGTAAGTCCAGAGGGGGAGTTTCCCCCAGCTTTCCTCACTCGGCGCCAGTGGTGATGTCGATCATGCCTAGCAGACGGGATTGCCTCCATTGTGGGAGTGGCTTCGTCATGCCCCCTGCTTTGGTGAAGGTCTACTGCTGGTGCCAGCCTGTTGAAGACTGGCGTCCGTTAAGAGAGGACAGTCAATCTTTCGAAGGCCGACCTTCTGGTAGGGGAAGCAGTCTTGATGACTTCGCCGGAAGAAGGAGTTGGAACGACCAAGCTTGCGAAGATCGATCCTTTAGTAAGAGAAGCCCCTTTGACGACTTCACCCGCCGGAGCTGGAACGACTATCCGTTTCGGGATAACCCCTTCAGGTATTGCGAGCCACTTTGAGGGCCCACTTGAGCCTTGGTTCAGTCTGTTGAAGACTGAGGTGGCAGACTTGGACGACCCGTTGAGAGGGGCCGTGGTGGTTGCAATTCGATCGAAGACCGACTTCTTTGGAGCTTCCTGTGATGGCGTTGGGGCGCTGAAGCTTGTTGGCGAGACCATGGTCCCGAAAAACAATCCAGTGGTGTCCTGAGTCACCAGTTCCACTGGCATTGAAAAGATGCAGGCCGCATTTGGCCCGTATGTCACTCCTCCAGCGGGGACAGAGCGGGAGTTGCTGTTGCAAGTACATTTGGAAACCATTGATCTTCTTTTCTCTGCACAGGAGCAAGACACCAAATCTTAGTACCTCGAATCCAAAGGCAACCATAGTAAACCGCGATTTTTTCGCGAACACGACATACGAAGTGTAGAGTGGAAAGAGGAAAATGTCCCACCGGGTGTGCCGGAATCTGTTTACTGACGAAAACAGAGACGAACCCGGGATGGATCGTCTTGCCTGAATTTGGGGGCAGATACTATTTGGGTTTATCCGTCCACCTCTCCGAAGATGCCAAGTTGATTTATGGCACCGTGTATCGGAGGTTTGGACGGATGCGGCCGTTGTAGCAGACTTCATCAGATTCCCCTCGTTTGTGAGGGGTTTTTGATTGTGGGGACGCTCTTCCCTGCAGGCGCAAGCCTTTGCAGTTAATTATGTTACCGCATCGCGATAATCACTTTCTCCTGCCCCAGAAGTTCACTTCATGTCGTGTGTGTTTTTATTTGTTTAGGTTGCCCGTGGATTGTATACAGAGACTAATTTATGTTGTCACCCGTAGGGCGTGGATTTGTCCAAATCCGTATATCTTAGATTTGGGTTTGGGTTGATTTAAGGATCATTAATCTTGTTTGAGATTAAGATCAACTTAAATTTTTGTTAAGGATACGTTAGTCCACTTTGAGACTAAGATCTACCTAACAGGGTTTTAGGATCATTCAGATCCAATAAAAGAGCATTTGGGCTCTATTATTTTAGTTTAAGGACGTTACGGTCCGTTGTTAGTTTAAGCACGTTTTGGTCCGTAAATCACCATTTTTGAGGTGAGAGTTTAGTTTAAGGATATTTCGGTCTGTAGTAGTTTGAGGACGTTACGGTCCGTAGATCACCATTTTTGAGGTGAGGTTTTAGTTTAAGGACGTTACGGTCCGTAGTAGTTTGAGGACGTTTCGGTCCGTAGATCACCGTTTTTGAGGTGAGGGTTTTAGTTTAAGGACGTTATGGTCCGTAGATCACCATTTTATCCACATGTATTTGTTACATGACTGGATGTACGGCGATGATGTGGGATACACCCAATTGGGGTGTGGTTTGGTTTAAGGTGTGCACGTCAGCTTGGGAAGTGCACCCAAAAGCAGTTGGTTGTCGGGACCCACCACCTCTCTGAAGACATTGAGGAATTACAACAACATGCATCAGAGGTATGGAGAGATGTACCCTTGAACCAATTCCCGTGTCTGAGTGAAGAGATCATGGTGGACCATCTAAGAATCATTAGCCATTTTTGGGGGACTAAGATTAACTTAGGAAATGTGGGATGAACATCATTTTGGATATCATGAGTCATGTTTGGGAATTAATGAACTCATGGGCTCAGTTGATCTGAATTAGGGACCTAGCCAACTTGGGCTTGACCCACTTAATTTTCTTTTATTTGAAAGAAGTGCTAAGCACCGGTTTGGGCTCAGTCCCCTTTTCTTGCAAATAGTGCTGAGCACTTATGTGAGTTTTGACGCTCACACTTTACTCTCTCTTTTCTTTTGTCTCTATATAGAGTACTAGGCACTCTTTATAGCGGCCACGTGCGAAGCACGTGAGGCGTTAGGAGCTAAATGGTGAGTGTCAAGCACTTTTATGTTCTGTGGCGTCCATACGAGGGACACGTGAGGAGCTGGGCACCGGGCGCCGGACGCCGCACCACTGAGTGCTAAGCACTCCTTATTTTGTAGCGCCTACGTGAGGGGCACGTGAGGCGCTCGGCGCTGAGCGCCAGCCACCGAGTGCTGAGCACTCCTTATTTTGTAGCGCTCACGTGAGGGGAACGTGAGGCTCTGGGCGCTGAGCGCCAGCCACTGAGTGCTAAGCACTCCTTATTTTGTAGTGCCCACTTGAGGCGCTGGACGCTGAGTTTTCCTTGTATATTTTGTTCTGAAGAGTTCAATTTCCTTGTTCTTTTCTGAATCTTTGATCTCCAAGAACAAGTTTGTCCCGATGAGAATTAAATTCTCAACTTATGAGAGACTTGTCTTGTGGATCTTAGATCCAGAGAAATAACTAAGTTCTTCTTTTTAAAAGGGTTAAACCCTTCAATAGGTAAACGAGATGCTTTGATCTCTCTTCCTTTTTATTTACCTAAAGTTTTTTTCTGAGATGGGAGATCTTCTTTCTTCCTTTTTGAAGCTTTCTGCTTTTTTTCTCAAAGCTTATGGGGGGTCCTTTATATAGCAGAGGCAAGTCTATTGATTAGTTGAAGAAATCCCTCATTGAGATATCCTAATTGATTTGGGGATTTTACCCACCGTTGGATCTTTGATCCAGGGACTTCTGTTTTACAGAAGGTATTTTTCTTATTTTTTACAAGATTAGGGAAATATTTTCCTATACAGAATTTATTCTGTGGATCGGTGATTCTTTAATCACCATTGGATTTTTAATCCATCGGTACTCTGTTTTACAGAGAGTAATCTTTCTTGTTTAGAAAGATTTGAGGAATATTTCCTCAACAAAATTTAATTCTGCACTATAATGATTTATCATCTCTGTTGGATCTTTGAACCAACAGCTCTGTTTAACAGAGAGTAGAATTTAATTCTATTAGGCGCCGGCGCTCACGTGTTGTGCACGTGCGGCGCCAATAAGAGTTTTTAACTCTGGCGCTGGCGCCCTCATGGCAGGCACGTGAGGCGCTGCCTCTTGAGTTGTGTGCGCTTTGCACACGGGCGCTGCTCATATGAGAGTTTTAAACTCTGGTGCTGGCGCCCTCGTGGCAGACACGTGAGGCGCTGCCTCTTGAGTTTTGAACAGAGCTTTGCTCTTTTATTGGGGAAACAATGGGCAGAACATGCGATTGTCAGTCATATTTGCTTCATGTGGTCTCTTTGGACTAGGCAGCTGCAGACCGTTGTTCAAGTTGTTCTCGAATATTTTGCGGACTTCATCCCTCCTGAAGGAGTAGACTTTCTTCCTTCTTTCCATTAGAGTCAGTGTCTTTCCCAGCATCGATCTTTGAGGCCGATTGGTCTTTGGTTCACCTGCTGTCTGCTTACCCCGTTCAGTGTATGTATCGGAAGGACTGGAGGATGATCACGGTCGTTTTTCGCAAAGATGTTCCGCTCTTAGGCTGGAGGGAGTATTGGTTGGCTGTTTCAGGATATCAATCCCTAACTCATGAACCAAATTTTGATTTTGCTGTAATTGCAATTGGTCGACTTGGGTTGTGAGATCTGCTACGACGTTTGCCAGCTTATCGACTTTGGAATGGACCTTGGCCAACTTTTCGTCCCTGTCCTGAAGCTGTTTTTGAATCCATTGGGATAATGCTTGTTCTACAGTCCCGGGTACAATAACCGCTTTATCTTTAATGCATGAGCTTGATTCCTCAGGAACTATGGGCTCCTTTTGCTTAATGGCCTGAGCGGGCTCTTCATCATCTAGACTGAGCCGGTGTTGGATGGCAATAACCACGTCATTGTCATGGCTATGAGGCCCAGGAGGACTTGTTCCTCTAGGCTCCACTATATAAACCGTATGGGTTGTGTACCCGTCTACTTCTTCTTCATTGGTAATGTTACTCGTTGGGCTTTTGACTTGTTGCCTTGGTCTTCTCTTTTCAGAGAAAGGCAGACAACTGAGGGCAGCAGGTTCCCGAAGGGCTTCGGTCTCTGTTTGTATAAATTGGCGGTCGCAGCATCGCTGTTTGTTAACACGCTTTTAGATAGTTTTATCTCTCCTTTCTTGTATTGTTTTTTGACCCAATCTAAAGACAAAGCGATTTTCAATGGCATGACCTATCACTCTGTGATAGGGACAATATTTGGGGTGATCGGTCATATTCGGTTCTTGCGGTCTTTTGGATTCTGGCAATTGTAGACTATTTCATAGGGCAGCTTTGAATATTTTACGGACTTTTTCCCTTCTGAAGGAATAGATCTTATCCAACTTCTCTTTCAGTGGCGATTCTCCTCCCTCACCCACCACTGGCATCCGAGGTTGGTTGATGATTTTATGAGATGTTTTGTGATCAAAGAGTTGTTAACCGCAATCAAGAACGGCGTTGCTTGGTAGCTAGCCGGTGAGTACGGGTCGGTCTACAGGGATTTTGTGTATTCTCAATTTGTTCTAACGAGTTAATTCCAAACGGTGTTGGATTGATTATCACTAAAAACTAAGTTGATTTAGACTAAAAATCTTTCTAGGGTTAAGTTTTGGTTAAGTCTGGAAAGTTAATATTCCTCACCGCTTTCAATGCCCTAATTTAGATCTATTTAGGTGTTATGGTAATAATTAATAAAGGGGATTAGGACGATCGGGAAGAAACGATGTTTCTTCCTCTAGGTCCTTGTCCGTCCTTTCTTAATTCTTACCCTAACCTCCATGGAAAACATGCACAACCGGTCTTTTAAACTACGGTATCACCGTTACCTCGTGGGATAGGGTGCCGTAGGGAGCGGTGTGTGTATGTATGCATGGAGTCCAATGAATTAATATGTGATGGGCAAGAAAGGGTGAGAGATTTTCATCTCTCAAACATTTCCTATTTCTAAGCCTAACAAGTGAGGAACTACTCACTCATTAGGGGATTGATAAAAGACATTTTTTATGAGTTTTTAATTTAAAAAGACTAACTATCTAAACTATGGAAGATTAATAAAAGTGCTAAACTAATTAATTAGGGCAGATAATAAAATCTATACTAAGGCAGAAAGGAATTTAAGAACTAGGGCAATGAAAAAAACTACTTACTTTATATGATGCTCTCAAAACATTACAATGGATTTTTGAATTTTGATCAAATGAAAAGAGGCATACCTCAAAAAGAGGTTTAGTGCTTCTATTTATAGATCATAGAAATCCTAGGGTTACATTCGATTCACATCTGCATTACAATTTTACCCTAAAGAAGACTAGTCAACGCACCGCCATGCCGTCACAAAAATGCAACGACATGTGCTCCATATGGCCGCGGATCCGCGGCCAGAAGGCATGTTTGGCCGCGGTTCCGCGGCCATATTGTGGGATCATGGGCTGAATCTTTCTGGGCTTCTTCTGGTTAAATTTGGCTTCTTGTCCTTTTACTTGGTTTCTCAGATTGTCTTATAGTTTTCTTCCAGATTTTTACAGTGCATAATGTCGTGGACTTTTACCGTTTGCTTCGTGTTGAAGTCTTGAATCTTGCGCTGCCTTTGTGCTTCGTGAAATTGTCCATTGATCTTCGTTTATTCTTCAAACTGTAGGCATGATCAAGATTCTTTCATTTGTTGGTCGTAGTCTCACTTTTGTATCATCTTTTCATCATTTTCACCGTTTTTGTTCTGAGAACCTGTAACCTGCAACTATGTAGCAGACATGGATTAAAAGCACCTGTTTATTTGTAAAATGAATAAGAATGGGAAATATAATAATGCAAAATTACGATATGAACACATACCCGCAAACTTATCTTTTGCTCGTCCTTGAGCAAAACTAGTTTTATTCTCGAAAAAGACCTAGCCTCACTTTTGCAGGGAAACGCGATTGCACCGAGCTCGTACAACAAGCCGTTAAATCTCTAGGTGTCCCTAGTAAGAGGAGTGTTGTCTCCTGAGGGTTTTCAGCGGATACTACCCACAAAATCCTATCAATTCGGCCTATTGATTTTTATTCTCCAATTAGGTTTTCTAACAAGAAACTCTATTATCTTCGACTCAGAAATTATCAACCCGTATTTTTCACGCTTCCTTATCATTTAACTTAAGATTATATATATTTTGTAGATTTACTTAGTTTTTAGCATCTTTTGAGTTTTTCTTCTAGGGTTTCATCTCAACTTAGGAGTTTTTATCATCTCTACTAAAGATATAAGTCCTATTTTTCATTCCTATCTCTCATCTAAACCCCAATCATATACCCCTACGTATGTGTATGTATCACCCCTGCACTTGGAAATTCAATTCAAGCTCTTATACTTTTATCCATCGTCCAAAGTACTTTTAGTTGGTGAATTTTTAGATGAAATTGCTCACATTCTTCATGCGACCGTTAATACTTCTTGAGGTACCAACGACCGATTACAAAATGTGTTTGCACATTAAGCCATAATTCCTAGTCTTTTAACACCTAAGGTTTTACCAGTGACTCCCAAACCAGTTGGTCTAAGTCACTAGGTGATAAAGCACCCTCGCTAATTTTTTTTTCTATTTATGTAGCCTTAAGTAATTAAAAAAACCAGTGTTCAATTTTTTCTCTCTTTTATTCACACTTGTATTTTTATTTTATTTTCCTTCATACTAAGGACTTTAGACAAGGGTATTTCAAGGTCTCTTCTACTATTCCAAGTTTCAAGGTTCGTGTTTGTGCAATTTGTAGGGTATATATTTTCAGAATTTAGACTTAAACTTAGGAATTATTTTTCAGACTTATACTTTAATAAAAATATCAATACTCTTCCTTTATTTCGACTTAGCCCAAGAAGTGAACTCAAAATTTGCCTATTTCTAAGTAAACTACAAAGACATGTATTTTCTACCGTTTAATTTTAAGAAAGGTTATTTTTAAGGTTTTTAATTTACAGAGTCTAGGATCTAGTTTTTTCTCTAGCTAGTTAACCGTCTTGTCAAACTCAAGTCAATTATGGCCAAAATTGAATTTTTCAATTTTTATAATTTTTCAAAATTTTCAATTTTTATGGGTTTTAAAATAAGTATGCAAATGCAAAAATATGCGAAGGAAGAAAGCTTACCGAGCACACCCCCAAACTTAAACTTGACAGTGTCCTCACTGTCAGGCTACACCAAGAGGGTCAAAATTGTCGGCACTTCCCTGTTTTTATTTTTTTACAAAAATACCCAAATATTTTTTCTTTTATTTTTATTTTTATTTTATTTTATTTTTCAATATATATATATATATATTTTGTATTTATAAAATTACAAATGATACATACCTCCAAACTTGTGTGAATCAAAGTTTTGGCTAGATGATCGAAAATTTGGGGGTAGAATGGAGGAAGATCAGTCAGTGTAAATCGGCTCCTACAAAAACAGGAGCTCCTCCGATGAGTCCGCAGTGAAAAACGGTTTGAGTCGATATCGGTTTACTTTAAATAAAGTACCGTCCTCCGGGTTTTCTAGGTCTACCGCACCGTGCGGATATATGGTGCGTACCAAAAACGACCCTTTCCATCTAGATTTGAGCTTGCCGGGGTGAAAGTGTAACCGAGTGTCATAAAGCAAAACCTGTTGACCGGGTTTAAACGTTTTGTGCATAAGGTGTTTGTCATGGAACACTTTCGTTCGGTTTTTAACAATTACAGCATTTTCGTAGGCCTCATCCCGCAGCTCATCTAGTTCATTCAACTGCAGCCTTTTATTGCTGCCCGCATCTCCCATTGATAAGTTCAACTTTTTAATCGTCCAAAATGCCTTGTGCTCAATTTCAACTGGGAGGTGGCAAGCCTTCCCATAAACAAGTCGGTATGGAGACATACCAAGATCGGTCTTGTATGCAGTACGAAATGCCCATAGTGCATCAATCAGTTTGTGTGACCAATCTTTACGGTTTTTAGAAACTGTTTTCTCCAAAATTTGTTTAATCTCCCGATTTGAAACTTCGGCTTGCCCACAAGTTTGGGGATGATATGGTGTTGACAATTTGTGATTAATGGAGTATTTGCGCATTAAGGACTCAAAAGTCCTATTACAGAAGTGAGATCCATTATCACTTATAATCGCTCGAGGGTGCCCAAACCGAGAAAAAATGTTTTCTTTAAGAAATCGAACGACAACCTTGTTGTCATTCATTCGGCGAGGCAAAGCCTCGACCCATTTTAACACATATTCAACAGCCAAAAGAATATACATATTCCTAAAGGAATTGGGAAATGGTCCCATGAAGTCTATTCCCCAAACATCAAAAATATCCACAACCAAAATTGGTTGGAGCGGCATTTCATTCCTCCGCGATATCCGGCCCAAGTGTTGGCATCGGGAGCATGTCTTGCAGTATTCGTATGTATCTTTAAAGAGTCGTGGCCAGTAGAAACCACACTGCAAGATCTTTTCTGCTGTCTTCTTGGGGCCAAAGTGCCTGCCACATGCTTGATCGTGGCAAAAAGACAGTACACTCTTAAACTCGTTTTTTGGAACGCACTGACGAATGATTTGGTCGGAACAGTATTTAAAGAGATACGGTTCATCCCAGTAAAAATGTTTTATTTGGGACAAGAATCGGAGTTTGTCCTGTTTCGACCAATCTTTAGGTATCAGTTCGGTGGCCAAGTAATTTACTATATCAGCGAACTAAGGTTCGCATGACACGGTTAAGAGCTGCTCATCGGGAAAAACATCTTTAATTGGAATTTTAAGTGTAGGCGAAGAAAGAAGTCATGAAAGGTAGTCGGCAACTACATTTTCACATCCTCTTTTGTCCCTTATGACAAGGTAAAACTCTTGTAGCAAGAGGATCCAACGTATTAGCCGTGATTTAGCATCCTTCTTCGCAAAAAGGTGGCGAAGAGCTGAATGGTCCATGTACACAATCACTGGAAAGCCGATTAAATAATGCTGGAATTTTTCAAGTGCAAACACAACGGCTAAAAATTCTTTTTCTGTTGTTCTGTAATTCAATTGGGCCTTATTTAATGTTTGGCTAGCATAATAAATTACGTGCTACATCTTATTAATGTGCTGTCCAAGAACAGCACCAATGACGAAATCAGATGCATCACACATAATTTCGAATGGATGCGTCCAGTCGGGAGATGAAAGAATGGGGGCAGAAATGAGTGAGTGTTTCAATGACTCGAAAGCTTTCATGCAAGTTGAGTCAAAATCAAAAGTTGTGTCCTTGGCCAATAAAAGAGTCAAGGGTCTAGCTATCTTGCTAAAATCCTTGATGAACCGTCTATAAAAACCGGCATGGCCAAGGAAGGCTCGGATGTCTTTGACGCATTTAGGAGGAGGAAGATTGGAAATGACTTCAATCTTGGCTTTATCAACCTCTATGCTATTTTGCGAGATGACATGTTCTAAGACAATACCCTCTCGTACCATAAAGTGGCACTTCTCCCAATTTAAAGTGAGATTCTTATCCCCACAGCGGGTAAGAACTGCGTCAAGGTGTAGCAAACACTCATCGAAGGAGTCACCAAAAATGGAGAAATCATCCATAAAAATTTCCAAAAATTTCTCCACCATGTCAGAAAAGATCCCCATCATACACCGCTGAAATGTAGCGGGTGCATTGCATAACCCAAAGGGCATACGACGGTAAGCGAAAGTACCGAAAAGACAAGTAAATGTGGTCTTGTCTTGATCCTTTTCAGCGATGGGGACTTGATTATAGCCTGAATAGCCATCCAAAAAGCAGTAAAATTCGTGCCCAGCCAATCGTTCTAGCATTTGGTCAATAAAAAGTAAAGGAAAGTGATTTTTCCTTGTCACGACATTGAGTTTTCTATAGTCGATGCAAACTCGCTACCCAGTTTGGGTGCGAGTAGGTATTAACTCATTTGCCTCATTGGTTATGACCGTTATACCCGATTTCTTTGGGACAACATGAATGGGGCTAACCCACTGGCTATCGGAGATAGGGTAAATGATACTACTATCAAGACATTTGACAATCTCCTTCTTGACAATCTCTTTCATTATGGGGTTGAGGCGTCTTTGTGGATTTCTTACTGGCTTGGCATCATCCATCATATGTATATGATGTTCAACTATAAGGGGACTAATCCCCTTGATGTCCGCCATAGTCCAGTCAAAAGCTTGCCGATTATTTTGTAAGACCATTAAAATGGCTTTCTTTTGCTCGAGGGCTAGAGAGGCTGATATGATAACGGGAAGGGTCTCATTCTCACCTAAGTAAGCATATTTAAGGTGAGATGGTAAAAGCTTTAGTTTGAGTTTTGGAGGTGAAACAATTGAAGGTAACATTGGTGAAACTGTTTCAAACTCGAAGGATTCCATCAATGGTTCAAATCGAGTGTAAGCAACCGAGTCGGATGGTTCAACTAACACATCCAAAAAATCAAAAGACTCAAACTCGGGTGGTGAGTCTTCAAAATCGTCCAAAAAAGTGAAACACTCGTAGTCGTTTTCCGGCGTGAAAGCCGTGTCAGATTCTAAAAGGAACGTACTAGAGGCGTCAAAACTGCTGTGATCGAACAGAAATTTTTCGAACTCACAGTCCTCCTGTGTGATCTCATAGATCGAGCAAACATCAAGTATACTAGCATTAGACTCGGAGGGCTGATTTCCCAACTTAAAAATGTTGAGTTCAATTGTCATATTTCCAAAAGATAGGTTCATTGAACCATTACGACAATTGATCACCGCATTAGAAGTCGCAAGGAATGGTCGACCGAGTATCACCGGAATTTGACTCTGGGGGTTAGCTACAGATTGTGTATCCATAACATTGAAGTCAACGGGGAAAATGAAATCCCCTACTTTAATTACATCCTCTAACTCACCCCTAAGATGGGTGATGGATCGATCGGCCATTTGGAGAGTACAATGAGTGGGTTTAAGCTCTCCAATGCCTAATTGTTCGTATACTGAATAGGGTAGCAAATTGACACTAGCACCAAAATCTAATAGTGCTCTATTGATGTTCTTGTCTCCAATTGTTATCGAAATTGTAGGACACCCGGGGTCCTTATGTTTTTGGGGTAAAGATTGGACAAGAGCATCACTAACAACACTAGCCACGAAAACTTTCTTTGGTACTTGTGACTTCCTCTTCTTGGTGCATAAGTCCTTTAAGATTTTCGCATAAGAAAGGACTTGTTGGATTGCATCCAAGAGAGGTATGTTTATGCTAACCTGTTTGAAAAACTCTATAATCTTCTCCATTTGTGGAGTTGGTTTATTGGATCTCAACATGTTTAGAAAGGGAATATTTTGAAAGTTTGTTGAGTCCAATGTCTGTGGAGTAGATTGCGGAGTTGGAACGGATCCCCGAGTTGGTGTGTTCGTGAAGTGAGATGTGGGTCCGTTCGAGTTAGAAGAAGTAGAGCCTTATGAAGAATGAAGGATAGGCTCTAACGAAGAAGAAGAAGATGAAGAAGAAGAAGAAGAACCACCGGCAGGGTTGTCATTACTAATACCCACGTTATTGTGCAACACTTTTCCAGATCTCAACATGGTCATCGTATTTACATTATGATTTTGTTGTTCATAAGCAGCATGTGCATTGTGTGCGTGACCGGGATTTGGCAATGGTTGAGACGGAAGTTTTCCCTTTTCTCGCTCGCTCAATGCAGCATTTAGTTGTGCAATTTAAGCCTCAATTGATTTGATGCTTTGATCGTGTGAGGCACTATTTTGCACCAAAGATTGAATGGAAGTTTCCAACCTTACTGCGAATTATTTAGATTGTTTTAGAAACGCATCTAGACTTCTTTCTAGCGAGATAACCTTATCATTATTTGGTTGAACAATTTTTTTTTGAGGATAAGAGTTGTTAGGCACAAAATTGTTCATTTGGTTTGGGTAAGGTTGTGGTTGGAAAGGTTGCTGGTATTGAGTTTGTTGGGGTGCTTGTTGTTGTGGAGGAGGAGGCCTTTGAAAGTTGTTGTTTTCTTGGAATTGTTGATTTTGATTCCAAGCAAAATTTGGGTGGCTCCTTCAACCAGGATTATAAGTTCGTGGGGGTAAAGCAGGGGCAGGAGAAGGCGATGAGATTTTGGTTTCAATTGCTTCTACCTTTTTCGTAAGTGCGGCCATTTCGACCTTCATTGCAATCGACATATCTAATTGATGTATGCCTGCCCTAGACTGACCAGTTGAAGAAGATGAGGTGGTCTTAGTGCTCTCCCACTGAAGTGTTTGTTCAGCAAGATCGTCGAGAAACTGCCAAGCTTCCTCGCTTGATTTTGTTAGAAAGTGACCTTGACAAATGGTTTCCAACAACTGCTTAGTTGCTGGGTTCAATTCCTCGTATAAAGTTTGGCAAAGTTGCTAATTCTCGATACCGTGGTGAGGGCATTGAACAAGTAGGTCTTTAAATCTTTCAAAACACTTCCAAAAGGGTTCGGAAGGAAGCTGGGAAAATTGAATGATCTCATTGCGAATTCTCGCAGTCTTGTGATGTGGGTAAAACTTTTTAAGAAAAGCTTTAACAAACTCTTCCCAATTTTTAATTGAGTGTGATGCTGTGCTATACAACCATTTCTCGGCTAGGTCATATAAAGTGAATGGAATGACACGTAGCCTTATAGCATAATCAGACAGTTGTGTTGTCTTCATCATTGCACAAACATTTTGGAATTTGTTTATGAAGATATAGGCATCTTCGGATTCCGGTCCGTGAAATTTTGGCAACATGTTGATGAAGTGGGGTTTGATCTCAAAGTTATCCTCATTTGCCGGTGGAAGTGAAAGACAAGTAGGTAAGGCGGTGCGGATAGGGTAGAAGAGATCCTGGAGCGCGATTCGTTGGGGCGCTTCAACAGGTAGGTATTGTGGGTTATTCGCACCTAGCGGAGGTGGAATCAGTCCCGCGGGTAAGGTGTTGTTAGGATTGAATCCTGACATCTCCTTAGAAGACGAAGAATGTGAATGTGAAGGTAAGGAAGTGGAAGGAATTTCGACTTCAGAGTCGAAAGCGTCGTCAGTCGGTACCAACAAGACACGGACTAATCGGGCATTAGTGTCCCTAGTCCAACCGGACATACACTAAAGAGGTAGTGTAGTCAAAAAGGTGAAAAACAGAAGGTGGGGGTAAGAAAACGTCAATGAGAAGAAAGTTGGTGTAAGTGGGGTGCACGGATTTCTTAGCGACAAGTTATAAGTTTTTTAAAATTTTTTCCTTTTTGTGTTTTTTTTATATAAGGAGTTTTTTGCAAAAAGATTTTCAACAAAAGGCTTAGACACACGTTCAATCAATCATAAATGCACAATCAAGTCTAGATCTAGGGTCACCTAGGTCAGCTAGACAGCTCATAACTGTTCCAAAGGGCAAGATGTGAGGACCTCAAACCGCCTCTTCACCGCCAATTGTGGACAGGTAAGCACAAGTAGAGAAATGAGGGATCCGCTCACGAATCACCGTGAGACGGGCCTTTTAAAGTTACCTTTCCCTACCAGTCTAGCATAGGCACCACAAAGTCAGGTTAGGATCAACGGTCGATACCTACAACTATTCCTTTGTCCTATTGAGCGCGAAGTCCTTAGGGCTGAGTCTAATCTTTTTTAATTAACTTGATGGTCAATGCAATATGCTTTATATGATTTTTAGGGTCCTGGGAAGGGTAATGAAATCCCCACCCAATCTGGACTGGTGTAAAAGCCCCTTAAAGTCAATTTAGATATGCAAAGCAGTAAAGATAATCAAACACTTATAAACAATTTTTTTTAGCGTGGCGCGAAGAATCCTGCACAAGATCAAGTTATTAGAGAAGGGGAGAAATTTTTGCGCAAAGAATCCTGCAAGAAATTTTTACAAAGGAGATATCAGGGGGTGCAGAAGGAGAAAAGAAGCTCACAGAGAGGATTTGGTCTGCTGACGTCAGCAAACCATGGCTGATTCGCGGTCGAAAACGGGTCAATGCGGCGGTTCCGTGGTCGGTGCGTCGCCTCAGGCCTACAAACTTCTTCTTCTGCTTTGTTGAGGTACTCCTCTGTTGTTCAGATCTACTGTTTTCTGTTTTGCCCTCTGTATTTTTTCCAGATCTGAACTCGTTCGTCGATCCTGCACAATTCAAACAAAACACCCTTCAAAAAATAACAAGATGATAAAATTTTTATATATATATTTTAATTTTTCAGCTTTTTATGAATTTTATGATTTAAATTAATCCGAAATTGCAAAAAGAAAATACTACGCCATCCCGGCAACGGCGCTATTTGATTTTATGAGATGTTTTGTGATCAAAGAGTTGTTAACCGCAATCAAGAACGGCGTCGCTTGGTAGCTAGCCGGTGAGTACGGATCGGTCCACAGGGATTTTGTGTATTCTCAATTTGTTTTAACGAGTTAATTCCAAACGGTGTTGGATTGATTATCACTAAAAACTAAGTTGATTTAGACTAGGATTAAAATTTTACTAGGGTTAGCTTTAGGTTAAGTTTGGAAAGTTAATATTCCTCACCGCTTTCAATGCCCTAATTTAGATCTATTTAGGTGTTATGGTAATAATTAATAAAGGGGATTAGGACAATCAGGAAGAAACGATGTTTCTTCCTCTAGGTGTTTCTTCGTCTAGGTCCTTGTCCATCCTTTCTTAATTCTTACCCAAACCTCTATAGAAAACATGCATAACCGGTCTTTTAAACTACGGTATCACCGTTACCTCGTGGGGTAGGGTGCCGTAGGGAGCGGTGTGTGTATGTATGCATGGAGTCCTATGAATTAATATGTGATGGGCAAGAAAGGGATGAGAGATTTTCATCTCTTAAACCTTTCCTATTCCTAACCTAACAAGTGAGGAACTACTCACTCATTAAGAGATTGATAAAAGACATTTTTTCTTAGTTTTTAATTTAAAAAGACTAACTATCTAAAATATGACAGATTAATAAAAGTGCTAAACTAATTAACTAGGGCAGATAATAAAATCTATACTGAGACAGAAATGAATTTAAGAACTAGGGCAATGAAAAAAAACTACTTACTTTATTTGATGCTCTCAAAACATTACAATGGATTTCTGAATTTTGATCAAATGAAAAGATGCATACCTCAAAAAGAGGTTTAGGGCTTCTATTTATAGATCATAGAAACCCTAGGGTTACATTCGATTCACATCTGCATTTACAATTTTACCCTAAAGAAGACTAGTCAACGCACCGCCACGCCGTCACAAAAATGCACCGACACGTGCTCCATATGGCCGCGGATCCACGGCCAGAAGGCATGTTTGGCCGCGGTTCCGCAGCAATATTTAGGATCATGGGCTGAATCTTTCTGGGCTTCTTCTGGTTAAATTTGGCTTCTTGTCTCTCTACTTGGTTTCTCAGATTGTCTTCTAGTTTTCTTCCAGATTTCCACAGTGCATAATGTCGTGGACTTTTACCGTTTGCTTCATGTTGAAGTCTTGAATCTTGCGCTGCCTTTGTGCTTTGTGAAATTGTCCATTGATCTTCGTTTATTCTTCAAACTGTAGGCATGATCAAGATTCTTCCATTTGTTGGTCGTAGTCTCACTTTTGTATCGTCTTTTCATCATTTTCACTGTTTTTGTTCCAAGAACCTGTAACCTACAACTATGTAGTAGACATGGATTAAAAGCACCTGTTTATTTGTAAAATGAATAAGAATGGGGAATATAATAATGCAAAATTACAATATGAACAGTTGACATTGGACCCGCTTGTCCCTCGTCTATTTCGGTCAGCTGAAATGTTTAAAGATTCAGCATCGTCAAGATTTCCGCCTTTGCGATTGCCATCTTTTCGGTTTCTCCAGGATTTATTGTTATTTTGGGAATCCGAGGAAAATTCCTGTTTTGAGCGCTCCAACATTTGAAATTTCTTGATCAGTTCTTGGAACTTCTTGAGACCCGCGGTGCATAAACAAGGATTCATCCAGGTGTCGAGATTTCCGATGAGGAGATTGACGGATTGGTCTTGTTCCAACGGTGACTCACATTTGATGGAGAGATTGCGCTATCGGGTTATAAAATCCGTACTGTTTTCGTTGTTCTTTGGTTTGGTCTTTACGGGGTCGGCAATTGTGATCTTATCACTGACACTCAGAAACCTTTGCCGAAAATAGATTCCATTTGGACGAAAGTAGTATCCGAGCCATCCGGTATGCTCGTGTACCACTCGAAAGCGACATCGGTTAGGCTATTAACAAACTGGCGGAGGAGAAGCGTAACACTGCCTTCAGTATTCCCGCATGAGGCTTTAAAATGGGCGATGTGCTGATTCGTATTTCCCGTTCCATCTTCCAAATTTGGAGATGACATAGCCACCAGGAAACTCTACCAGACCATACTGAGCAGGATATGGCCTCCCACTACTACTGACATCTTTTTGCGCTTCGGCTTTGGTTACCAATGTTTTGACTTTGTTGGAGGCCAAATCCATAATTTGATCTTGCATTAGCGGGTTGCTTTCATTGGCAGTCAATACATTTCTCAAGATAAGATGTGTCTGACTTTCATGCGGTTCACCCGCTTTTGGACTTTGGGGGACAGGCATTGGCTGCTTCGGGTCGTTATCATCCGGCTTATGAGTAGAGACTTGCGTTTGATTGGAGGGTGCCCGAGCAACCTGAGCCGTGAGCTGCATCACAACATTCGTCAAGTCGTCAATTTTAGAGTAAAGCCTGTCCATCTCCTGGTCTTTACTTTTGAGCTGCTTTTGAAGTTCTTGAAGCAGTTGTTGTTCTACAGTCATGGGGATGAAAATCGGCTCCTCATCGCTCTCCGAACGAGAAACGAAACCCCTCCTATCGCTCATTGCCTCCATGTGATTCGGGACTGTACCCAAAAGCCACCGTTTTGCATGCCCTCTTGGACGTGGTATGATGGAAATCAAAGCACAGTGGGAATCACACAAGACTCTATGACGATCTCGGGTCTACAGACTAACCTGTACCGGTGTCACCAGAGAACTGCCATCTGACGTGAGATATAATACCATCTGGGAGTTCTCGGCGAGTCCGTCCAGTGTACCCAGTCTCCACTGAGCACCCGTATACCTTCTCTGATGTCAAACACCAATGGATATGGGATCATCCATCGCCCATCATATAGGTCAAGAAACGCTTACGCTAGTCTACTCTGGAGTATCGATGCCCTGTCTCGGTACTCCCACGACTAGGAACATTTGAAGGATGTGCTTAGCGACTACTCTATCCCCACTAGTATGATCTGCATCATAGTCCTGGTAGTCAAGTACTCATCCTATGGGCTTTATCAACATGTAATATAGAGACAATCGGAATACATGTTAAGATAAAGAGCAACCAGATAGCATACTATCATGTCGAGCAAGAAAGTCCTCCCTATATATGTCCAAGTATCCACTACAATATACATCGTATGTACAGTAATGGCCTCTAGGGCATACATATCACTAACACACCAGATGAGCGCTTCCGGCGGGGTAGATGAAGACGGAACCAAATTAGCATGGAGGCTCCTCCCACTGCCTCATGAGACTCGCCGGGAGGATCACGTGTGCGTTTGTTTTCACTACGTAGGTCATCGGAATTGCTTTAGAAACGAAGCTCGTCTTGGGAGATATGGTTGCTGAGTTTTAGATTGTAATTGAAAGTTGTTAACCTATAAAAAGAAGCATGATTGTAGTACAGGCAATCGATGTATATATTGATTGAGTTCGTATAAACGTTTAACCTGAAATATAGGAGGAGAGAAAAGATCCCTTCGGGCGTGCCAGAATCTGTAGCGTGTTTTTCGTCACCCTATTGAGATAGGAATACACGTCGGTTGTCAGGTATATTATAGATTCCCCCTGCATAGGGTAGGCCGGGGTTAATTGATTGTGGGAATCCAAATCTCCGGCAGCCGCGGACTAAGTTATCGTTAATTACCCCTCGCCTTTGGAGCGAGAGAATCTCCGATTGATCGGTCAAACTGGTCATTCGAACTCAATGTGCAGTGTGCGTATGTTGTGTTTTGGACGTATCGGGGGCCTCGCAAAGTTTACGGGGATGTGTTTTGAGTGTGGAGCGTGTGAGAAAAAGAGGGGTGAGGAGTGTCCTAAGGACGTGTAAGACAACATATGATCTCTGGGCGCCAGCGGGTTGCGTGCGAGGCGTGTGGACGCTAGCTGGTCACGTGCGGGACGCGTGGTCACGTGCGCAGCACGCGACCGCTAGACGCCAGCGGGTCACATGCGCGACATGCGACCCCGGGAAACACCAGTGGAAGAAGGGGCTAAGCCCTTGGGCTTGGAGTTGAACTCCTGAACTATACTTGGGTGTGGATTTGAAGTTAAACTCCCGAAAGATCTGGATTTGAAGTTAAATTCTTTTGAGAATTTGGATTTTGGAGTTGAACTCCTCAAAAATTTTCGGAGATGATCAAAGGGGACTCTTTTCTTCTCTCTTGAGCCTTAAATCCTTCCAAAGTGTGATTTTTGGAAGTGGGTCTTCTTCCCTCTCATCTCTCTTTGCTGGATCTTAGAGAAAAATGGTAGTGAGATTAAAAATCTCCCTTTAGGGATTTGATGGGAGATTTGAACTTCCCTTCGAAAGTTTATGGTGAAATTTTATTTGCTTTTGATAAAAAGAGAGCTAAGCTCTTGATTTAATTGAAAATGAAAAGAAAGAGGAAAAACTTGTGAGAGAGGAGATGAAGGCACAAATCCTAAATTTTTTAGAGGTATCAAATTCTCTTTTCATTTCATTATAATGTTGCCTTATATAAGCTTACAAGTTTACACATAGCCTTTTGGGCTTTACAAAATTGCATTTTACTCAACACATGCTTCATATGTTTTTTTCATTTTGCACACGAGTCATGGGTTTTACAAAATTTTGGGTTTATGCCCATTTTCCTTATATTTATTCATAAAAATTACATTAAGATTATTTATTACACAATTTTCTTTTTGGCACGGGGAGGTCGGTCTCTTCATGTTTGGGCTCGACTTGGACACGGGCTCACTTAGCTTGGGTTGGGACTCACTTGACTTGGAGTTGATCTTGATTTTGACTCTGTCAAGTGGGGTGCATTTTTGACCCCAACAATTTTGACTCATGTCTAAATCAAAGAATAAAAAATATATCTCTATCATGTAAAAAAAAACTATCGGCAGCTAGTTAGATTACACTAACATCATACTATGCATAGAAACATACAATCGTGGCACTTAGTAGAGATTCATGTTAGAGCACAAAATATAAAATGTGACATAAGTTGATTCAACAGAAAAATCTAAATGGGATTAGCATCTCATTATTAAGTTAAAAGCACTCAATCGCAGCAACTAAAAAAAACCATTGAATATAATGTATGGCAAAAACTGGATCTTACTGCATATAATTTCGATATAAAATTTATACCAAATTATGAACAAAATAAAATAGGATGATAAGTGTTGTAATTAGATCTTGTATGATGTCATAGAATAGAAACTTTGACGATGAAGATCGATGAGAAAAAGAAAAAGGGACTTATAGCCGAGAGAAAAATTACAGGGAAGATGAAGAAGAAGAAGATCGTGGTGTCGACTGGATCGGCGGCGGCTGTGTTGCGCCGGAGAATGTGGCGATGGTTATAAGTAGGGGTTGTTTGGCGATGGTGGCTCAGCCGCGAGAGATGAAGGGAGATGGGTTCTCGGTTATCATGTGGGTTATGGGTTTTGAGAACAGGAGATGATGATGGGATCGGCTCAGGGTTTTGCTGTCGAGAAAGAAGTCGCCGTGAGGAAGAAGAAGATGGTAGAGCTCGGTTTGAGGTTAGGGTTTGTTCACCGCCGAACACAGAGACGAACTGGAGATAAATCGTCTTGTTTGAGTTTGGGACAGATACTATTTGGATATATCCATCCACCTCTCAGAAAATACCAAGTTGATTTATGGCACCATATATCGGAGGTTTGGATAGATGCGGCCGTTATAACAGACTTTATCAGATTCCCCCTCATTTTACGAGGGGTTTTTGATTGTGGGGACGCTCTTCCCTGCAGACGCAAGCCCCTGCAGTTAATTACGTTACTGTATTGCAATAACCACTTTCTCCTGCTCAGATAGTTCGCTTCGTGTCATGTGTGTATTTTGTTTGTTTTGGTTTCCCGTGGATTGTATACGGAGACTAGTTTATGCCGTCGCCCATAGGGCGCCGATTAGTCCAAATTCGTATATTTTATATTTGGATTTGTTTTATTTAAAGACGGTTAATCTAGTTCGAGCTTAAAATCAACTTAAATATATAAGTGAGCGTTTGGGCTCAGTATGTTTTGCTAAGAATACGTTAGTCTTATTTGAGACTAAGATCAACTTAACGATATTTTGAAACCATTTTTACTTAAGATCCAGCAACATAACAATTGGGCTCAGCTGCAAGAAAACTTCAGAGATTTAGCCAATTTGGACTTAGTCTGCTTAGTCTTTTCTTTTTTTTTTCTTTCTTTATTCAAAAGAGCTAAGCACTTATTTGGGCTCTATTTGTTCAGCCCTTTTCTTTTTATGTAAGAGTGCTAAGCACTTATTTGAGCTCCGACGCTCACATGTATATCATGTGAAGCATTCAGTCATGGGCTCTGCCCAATGAGTGTTGAACACCCTAGTCGTTTTGGCTAATCATGAAGTGCTAAGCATTTTTTATGGCGTCCAGTGAGATGCACGTGCGGCGCTGGGCGCTGCCCAATTAGTGCTGAGCACTCAGCCGTTTTGGCTGCATATGAAGTGCTGAGCACTTTCTATATGGCGTCCACGTGAGGAGCACGTGCGGTGTTGGGCGCTGCCCAATCAGTGCTAAGCACTCAGCCATTTTGGCTGTATATGAAGTGGTAAGAACTTTTATTCAGCGCTCACGTGTGCTTCACGTGGGGCGCTGGCCTTCTGTTTTGGACGCCTGCGTGTTTTTCATGTGAGGCGCTAGGCGCTGTTTAAAAGGACGCCCACGTGGGAATCACATGAGGCGCTAGTATTTTTTCTTTTTTAGAGATTAAATCTTGGTTAATGGTATTTTTACCATTAATGATCACCAAGATCTGGGATCAGGTTTGTCTTTATGAACAAAGTTCTTTTATAGGTTCTTTTTCCTTTTGCTTTTCTTTTGGACCTAGATCCTTTCTGAATGTTTGATTCTCAAGAACAAGATCTTCCCGATGAGAATTAAATTCTCAACTTGTAGGAGAATTGTCTCGTGGATCTCTGATCCAGAGAAAGAACTATATTCTTTGAGAAGAGTTAAATCCTTAAAATAAGTAAAAAGAGATATTTTGATCTCTGTGTTTCTTTACTTAGGTTTCTTTTGAAAGGGAAGTCTTCCTCTTTGAGAATTGAATTCTCTGTTGTTTTTTGGAAGCTTTCTGTATTTTTCCGAAGCTTATGGGGGTTCCTTATTTTTGAGACTTGAAGTCTCGGGTCCTTTATATAGTGGAGGCAAATTGTTAATTAATTTTGAGAAAATCTCTCATTGAGAGATTTCAATTGATTTAACTGGTCTCAAAATTGAATTGGGGAATTTTACCCACCGTCGGATCTTTGATCCAAGAACTTTTGTTTTACAGAATATGTTTTCTTGTTTTGAAGAAGATTGGGGAAATATTTTACAGAATTTATTCTGTAAGATGGTAATTTTTTAATCACCATTGGAATTTTAATATAAGGGTTCTCTGTTTTATAGGGAGCAATCTCTTTTTGTTCAGAAAAATTAAGAGAATATATTCCCAAAATAGAACTTTATTCTATTATTGGATCATTAATCCAACCGATAGTATCTTTCTTATTTAGAAAAATTTGGGAGATATTTTCTCCTAATAGATTTTAATTCTATATTTTGATGATTTATCATCTCCATTGGATTTTTGATCCAACGGCTCTGTTTAACAGAGAGTATCCTAAATTCTTATGTAGAATTTAATTCTATTAATTTTGACTTGGGCGCTAGCGTTCACGTGTTGTGCACGTGGGCGCCGCTTAAGAATTTAATTCTTATGATGGGTATTCCTGTGCTATGCACATTGACGCCCGCGTGATGAGCACGTGTGGCGCCATATAAGGATTTAATTTTTACTCAGAAAGCATTTCTGTTCTTTGTACATTGGTGCTGACGTCCTCGTGAGAAGCACGTGAGGCGCTGCCCCATTAAATTCCAACAGAGTTTTGATCTTTTAATATGAATAAATATTGGGAAAACAAATGCTCCCTGTCACGCCCCACTTCCCAGAGTGCACTAAGATAGGCACGTGACAGAGCCGACCATGCTATCTGTGGATAAGAAACATCTCTTCACAGTCATATTACGGCTGTCTAGAAGATATCAAGAACAATAGAAATAAAATAAAGTATCTAGTACATGTCCATGAGCCGGAATAAACGAGTCAAGAAATAATATGCGGAAGCAATAGATCCAATAAACAATAATAATCTGGAATGTACGTCCCAAATACGGGCTCACATCAGGAATGAAAATGCTGAAAGAAAACTAAACTAAAATACTAACAGGTCCTCACTGCTCGAAATGTTCACTGAAATACTCCTGATCGGTCAGCTGCAAAGGTAGAAGATCTAGGCCATGCAAAACCCAGACGTCAGTTCGTCATAATATCAACAATAATATACTCAGGGGTAGCAAACATGCAGGCATGAGTATGAACAGTAATAAAAGTACAGCAGTATCACGAATAAGGGACAGTGAAGGGTATAGGCACATGTGATGTGCAGTGAGTAATCTAAACCGTGCTGCTGGGTTGTCTATTCTAAAGTCTTCGAAATCAATTAATGTAATCCTCAACGTAACCCATCGGTGATTATTCCGTAACGCTCGAAAAAACGACAAACAATAGGTATTCCGTAATGCCCGGAAAAACGGCAAACAATAGGTATTCCGTAACGCCCGGAAAAATGGCAAACAATATGATAGCCCTTTGAGTTACGTTCGGTTATATTCTTGATTTTCTCATACCCCCAACTTATGTGTTCAAGTCAGGTATTGATAAATCTGAAGCTAATGCCAACACAGGATCAAGCAGGAACATGTTTGTCTATACAGACAACAGGATATGTCCATTGGGACAACATGTCAGGATTGTCGGCATTAGAAATAGGATCAGGTAACATGTCAAGTAGTGATATATCAGGTCATGTCAGGTAGTGTACATGTATCAAGTCATGTCAAGTAGTGGTGTATCAGGTCACGTCAAGTAGTGCACAGGTATCAAGCGGGTGCTCATAATCAAACTGTAGCAAGTACAGGTGCACAAATAAAAGTATGGATGCAAAATCATCGATCAGGGGTTACATCATGACTAAGTAGGATGCACAATATCAAGCATGGGGTACTAATGTATTAATAATATGAGTTAAGGTAATATGGGGTGCAACTAGTTATGCAGAATTAATGGTATGGATACACAAATAAATATGGATGCATAAATAACTATCAGGGGTTACAACTATAACTTCATGACTATGTAGGATGCATATTATCTAGCATGGGGTGTTACTACAATAATAACATAAATTAATGTGATCTATAGTTGCAGTTATATATATATTAAATGATATGGATGCAAACGGGTATCTGAAAATGGTAAAACTTTAGTTTAGATGTATAATTATGATAAACGGGTAACATTTTACTCATATAGATGCAAAATATTATACCTAGCATGTAGCAAGATGATTTAGCATGCGACCAGATATGTAAACAATGATATGGATGTGTACGGACGTCGTATAACAGTAAAATGATAAACTGGTAAATGCGGGATGTACAACTAAATAATATGAAATGTAAATATTCCATTGGGTGCAGTATATTGTAGTATAGTATGTAACAAGATAAGTTTGCATGTACTAGATATGAAATAACTTGTACGGATGCATACGGATGTCCGAACACAGTAAAACATGCCGAAATGATAATGTGGTTGCATAACTAATCATATGGAGTGTTATTATTCAAATCGATATAGAATGTAGTAATATAGCATGCAGTAAGATTAACTTGCCTCGATGGATCACGATACGGATACGCACGGCATGTCCGACGTTAGTAAAACGTCGTAACGCACGCACGACACATGGTACGGGTCCAAGCAATGCAAGAGGGTGATCACGCAGGTAAGGTACGTCCACTGGGTCGTCTGGAACAGCAGTGACGGTCACGACTCCGGCGATCGCTAAAACAAGATTCAAGAAAATAAAGAAAAAGAAAAAGAAAAGAAGAAGAGGAAGAAGAAGAGAGAAGGGTGAAGCTTACTGGGTTTTAGGTGTTCTGTGGTTTCTGGGAGCAGAAAGGAGGTGATGGTGTTGTGGAGAGGAGGTCGTCGGCGGTGGAGGGAAGTTGAGGAGCTAGGGTTAGGTTAGGGTTTGGGTGCTAGGGTTGGTATAGGTTGGGGCTCGGGTGTGCAGGGATCTGGTGTAGGAGGGAGAAGGGAAGAGGAGAAGGAGAGGAAGAGATGGTGGTGGTGACGGCGAGGTCGAGGGACGACGGCGACGAGGTGAGAGTGGCGGCGATGGGTTCTGTTGGGTTGAGGGTGGAGGGTGAGCTCGGGAAGGAGGAAGAAGAAGAAAAAAGAAAGAAGGAGATGATGGAGATGAGGGTGGAGTCGAGGTCGAGGGAAGAGAGGTGATGAAGTTTTTAGGGTTAGGGTTGAGGAGGCAGGGAACTGTGGGTTCATGCAGAGGAGGCTCGGGGATTTAAATACGAGAAAAGGGAGAGAAAGAAGGAAGAAAGCGACGCTAAGCGTCGGGCGGTGACCGCACTCGAGGAGTGCATAGGAACCGCGAGAGGATAGAGAGAGGTGCGAGAAGAGAGAGAAAGAAGAGAGAGAAAGAGAGAGAAAGAGGAGAAAGGATAGAGACAGCGAGGGAGAGAGAGGCTCTGAGTGGTGGGGGCCAGAGAGGGAAGAAAGAGAAAGAGAGAGTAATGTTGTTTAAGTTAAGATTTTAATAAAATTTGTTAGTTATTTAAATTTTTAACCTGTTGATTTTTTTGATAAAGATATTAAATGAAATAAAATTGGATTTTCTGGTAAATACAAATTTAGTCCAAACTACGCCCGGGTCGGGTCTAAAATTCAGTTTTAAAATATGAAAAATATATGTGTCGACTAAAATTAAAATTGGATACCCGGGTAACGAAAATGCATACCCCCAAGAACGGATGCACGTACGTGCGCGTAGCTATCCAAACAAGCCCGTTTCACTGAACGGAACGAGAACAAGATACACGGATGCTACCACGGGGTTAGGGGTATCAAGAAGGTGATGCATTGTATTTTTAAAATATTTTATGTGGCTTTAAATGTTATATATAAAAATGCAGATGCCAGATATAATGCGAGTATGCAATGTACAAATAAATGAAAGTGCACGAGTCCATATAACAGGTCAGGATAAATCATGAACATGAATCAAGACTGGTTTCAAGCAAGCGGGTCGGGTCGGATGCAATACAATGTCAAAAACACTATTCGCACCCAAAACACAGTAAATCAGGAAAATATCATAAATGAAGAAATACTTGACTAGAACTTGTATAAATGAACTAGGGTGCTATATTATATCCAACTACAAAAATAATTTCTTCCTCGAAATTCCAGGAACAAGAAAAGATAAACAATCAAGAATCTACAAGAATAGTTGTGGAAACTTCTGTCGAATCTCGTCTTCTCGTTCCCAAGTTGATTCTCCGTGCGAGCGATTTCCCCAAGAAACAAGTACGAGAGGGATAACCTTGTTCTTAAGGACCTTTTCTCTTCGATTAACTATAGACATCGGTCGTTCCTCAAAGGTCAAATTCTCTCTTACAGTCAGCTCCGAATAGTCCAGCACGTGTGTTTCATCTCGAACATACTTACGGAGTTGAGATACATGAAACACGTCATGAACATTCGCCAAAGATTATGGAAAAGCCAATCGATAAGCCACTTCTCTAACACGCTCCAAAATCTCGAAAGGCCCCACGAATCGAGGACTAATCTTGTCTCGACTCCCAAAACGAATCACTCATCTAGTCGGTGATATCTTTAAGAACACAAGATCACCAACAACAAACTCTAGAGGTCTTCTCGATGTGTCAGCCCAACTCTTCTGCCGATCTTGTGCTGCCTTCATAAGATTCCGGATAGTATTATCCTTCTCTACTGTTTGCACGATCAAATCCGGTCCCAACAATCTTCGCTCTCCAACAACGTCCCAATAAACAAGTGAACGACACTTGTGACCATACAATGTTTCGAATGGAGCCATCTGAATAGTCGCCTGAAAACTGTTGTTGTAAGAAAACTCCACCAAGTGTAGATGATCCTCCCACGAACCCTTGAAGTCCAACATGCAAGCTCTCAACATATCTTCAAGAGTTTGGATCATTCTCTCCGACTGGCCATCTGTCTGAGAATGATAAGCTGTGCTAAACTTCAATCGCGTCCCCAAACTTTCCTGTAAACTCCACCAGAAGTGCGATAAGAATCGGGTGTCACGGTCGGACACGATGCTCACAGGTACTCCATACAATCTCACAATCTCCTGCATGTACCGTTCTGCCAATGCTTCCGTTGATTGACCAACTCGAAATGGTATGAAATGAGCTGCCTTGGTCAATCGATCAACAATCACCCAAACTGCATTGTAGCCTTTTGGACTCCGCGGTAATGCTGTCACGAAATCCATGGTTATATGTTCCCACTTCCATTGAGGAATCGGAAGTGGTTGCAATAAACCAGCAACTTTTTGATGTTCAGCCTTAACTTGCTGACACACTAAGCACTTCGCTAAAAAGCGGGCAATCTCCCTTTTCATGCCTTCCCACCAGAAATGCTGTCGTAGATCACGGTATATCTTCATGCCTCTTGGATGTACGGAATACGCGGAACTGTGTGCCTCCTTCATAACTTCTTCGCGAATGTCTCCCTTCGGCACACACAAATGGCTACCATATCGCAACGAAACATCTTCATGAATCAACAAGTCCGTTCAAAGTCCAGCTTCAACCTGTTCTCGAAAATTCTGCAATCTTGGGTCATGTGACTGCGCTGTTTTAATATTATCGATCAACGACGACTGTACTTGCAACTGCATCAACTGTCCCGAAGAATGCGGTAGAACAATCTCCAACTCGAATCTCCGAAAATCTTCGATAAGCTCCTTCTGTGCAGTCAACATCCGAATTGCTGGCAACCGACTAATCGCATCTGGCACAACATTAATTTTCCCCGGATGGTACTTAAGATCAAGATCGTAGGCAGCCATCAGCTCCAACCATCTACGCTGCCTCATGTTAAGTTCTTTCTATGTGAACACATATTTTAGGCTTTTGTGATCGGTGAATATCTCGACCCTTTCGCCCAATAAGTAGTGTCTCCAAATCTTCAAAACGAAAATCACAGCTGCTAGCTCCAAATCATGAGTTGGGTAATTCTTCTCATAGGTCTTCAACTGTCTCGATGCGTAAGCTATAACTTTCCCATGCTGCATCAAAACACACCCCAAACCTTTCTCAGATGCGTCGCTGTGAATCACCAATCCTCCGGAACTGTCTAGTACGGTCAAAATAGGAGCGGGTATCAATCTCTGCTTCAACGCCTCAAAAGCTGACGCACACTTATCCGTCCATACAAACAGTACTTCTTTGCGCGTAAGCTTGGTCAAAGGCTCAGCCAAATGGGCAGAATTCTCCATGAATCTTCTGTAATAGCCGGCAAGTCCACGAAAACTTCTGATCTCTGCTCCGTTCTTCGGAATCAGACAATCTTGAACTATTGCAATCTTCTCGGGATCAACGGCGATTCCATCTCCAGATACGATATGCCCCAAAAACTTCACTTCTTCAAGCCAAAACTCGCACTTGCTCAACTTTGCATACAATCTTTCTTGTCTCAATGTCTGCAGTGCGATCTTCAAGTGTTCTGCATGCTCTTCAATGCTCCTCGAATACACCAGAATATCATCAATGAACATCACTATAAATTAGTCCAAGAACGGTGAAAAGATTCGGTTCATCAAGTCCATAAATATCGCCGGTGCATTCATGACTCCTAATGGCATCACTAAATACTCGTAATGTCCATATCGAGTTCGGAACGTGGTCTTGCAAATATCCTCTGATTTAACTCGGACCTGATGATATCCGGATCGCAAATCCAGCTTCGAGAATACCCTCGTGCCATTGAGTTGCTCAAATAATTCGCCAATACAAGGGATCGGGTACTTGTTCTTAATAGTCACCCAGTTTAATTCTCGATAATCGATGTACATCCTCCTTGTGCCATCTTTCTTCTTTACTAGAAGAACTGGAGCTCCCCAAGCTGAATTGCTGCTGCGAATCCAACCCTTCTCAATCAATTCGGTAACCTGCTTTTTTACTTCTTCCAACTCCACTGGTGCCATTGGATAGTACGCCTTTGAGATTGGCGCTGCACTAGGAACAAGATCGATCGCGAACTCCACATCTCGTTTTGGTGATAAACCCGAGATGTCCTCGAAACGTCCATGAACACTCGAACTACAACTGGCGCTTCCTCCTTATCAACTTCCATCGACGCAAGAACGGTGCTTGTCGGCCTAGCCCTAAACTCGACTGGCATGACAGAACTGCTTCCTCCAGTGAAAACAAACTCCGGATGTCCGGGAATCTGGAAAATGACTTTCTTTGCCCTACAATCAATGCGAGCGTAGAAAGTGCCGAGAAAATCCATTCCCAAGACAACATCATAGCTGCCGGTATCAATCACCAAGAAATCTACAAATAACTCCCGTCCACAAATAACAACTGAACAATCCTTACATTCTCTACTAGCTATGATCTTCTCATTCCCAGTGTGTATGTCCCAACAACTAGACAGGGTCGTATAAAAAATCGAGTATGTAGCAATAAACTTGGACGACATAAAACAATGGGATGCACCAGAATCGAATAATGCTAATGCGGTAAAATTATGAACAAGTAGGATACCTGAAACAACTTCATTTGAAGCCTTGGCCTCTTCAGCCGTTAGGGTAAAGGCTCGAGCTTGATTAGGCCCTTGAGTCAACTGCTTCTTTCCCTGAAACTGCTTCTGCGGTGGCTTCTGAACATCATCTTTCAAATGAAGTTTCGACGGACAAGCATTGATAGTATGATCCGCCGATCCACAAACCAAACAAAGTCCCCGCATCCTTCGACACTCCCTTTGCACATGTCCGGGTAAATGGCAGTAGTCGCAAATCACGCTCTTTCTCTGATTGGCTACGACGGGCTTCTTCATCGGCACCATGCCACGTCGGTTCACCGGAATACCACTGCGTAAAGGAGCTCGGTTCGGCGTAAACGCCGGCTTCCGTACCATAACTTCCTGTTGCTGCGTACCCTCAGTCTTTAATGATAAACTCTGCTGGTCCCTGGCTGCTTTAAGTACTTGAGAGAAAGTGGTCAATCCCAGAGATATAATGTGCCTATAGATTTACACGTCCAAACTGCGCATGAATCTTCGTGCCCTATCAGCTTCTTTGGCCACCAAAGGTCCAGCGAATCGACTGAGCCGTGTCCACTCAGCCGCATGCGCATCCACAGATCCGCCATTCTGCTTCAAACCGATAAACCTTTCTTCCATTTCCTCTCATGCTGTCTGCGGGAAGAACTTCTCCAAGAAACTCTTCGAAAAATCTGCCCAACTGATCGGCTTGGGTAAGCGGGTCTCTTCCACAAGCCACCATTAACGGGCATTGTCAACCAATTGGATGCGTACAACATCCACTCTCTTTTCCTCTGGAATCTGTGCCGCAATGACCAAATTCTACGTATCAACCAGCCACTGGTCCGCTGGCAATGGCTCCTCCAGATTAGTGAAAATGGACGGACCAAGTCTCCTGAAATCTGCCACGGTACCCACACGCTCAACTGGTCTGGCAGCAACATTGTTTACGGACTGCTGGACAGTCCGCAAACCTTCCTGAAAAGCTTCGGCTTGCTGCTGGTTCTGTTCGGTTTGCCGCTTCTGGTTCTCCAGCATCCCACGAATTACTCCAAGCAATGCGGCGTCATCAACACGCCTCTGGTACGATCGTAGATTCCTGTCTGCCATGATCCTGCAACCAAGACACCGAAAAGGATTAGTATGATAACAAGATTCAAAACTTGGGATGAATGATGACCATAAATCAAGGATATGAATCAAGACTAGAACTCCAAGTTACTTAAATAGAGTACCGCATTGTAACCATGCCACGGTACATAGTTACAATCACATAACTCCACTCAAGTCGCCAAAATCCTAGAGATAAACAACAGGGAACCAAAAGTTCAAGTCGAAATGCAAAGTTGTTTGCATATCGTCAAGACAAGGATCAAGAGAAAGATATGATTCAAGAATCACGATAACAATGTGGCAGGACATGTTTCTAATTACAGGTTTTCTGATTCGTGTATTGGGTCCAATACCCAACTACAAAAGAATCAAACTCGATTAACCTAAAACTTATGGCTCTGATACCAAACAAACCCTGTCACGTCCCGCTTCCCAGAGTGCGCTAAAATAGGCACGTGACAGAGCCAACCATGCTACCTGTGGATAGAAAACATCCCTCCACAGTCACATTACAGTTGTCTAGAAGATATCAAGAATAGTAGAAATAAAATAAACTATCTAGTACATGTCCATGAGCCAGAATAAACGAGTCAAGAAATAATATACGGAAGCAATAGATCCAATAAAAAATAATAATCTGGAATGTACGTCCCAAATACGGGCTCACATCAGGAATGAAAATGCTGAAAGTAAACTAAACTAAAATACTAACAGGTCCTCACTGCTCGGCCTGTTCACTGAAATCTTCTGATCGGTCAGCTGCAAAGGTAGAGGATCTGGGCCATGCAAAACCCAGACGTCAATGCGTCATAATATCAACAATAATATACTCAGGGGTAGAAAACATGCAGGCATGAGTATGAACAGTAATAAAAGTATAATAGTATCACGAATAAAGGACAGTGAAGGGTATAGGCACATGTGATGTGCTGTGAGTAATCTAAACCGTGTTGCTGGGTTTTCTATTCTAAAGTCTTCGAAATTAATTAATGTAATCCTCAACGAAACCCATCGGTGATTATTCCATAACGCCCGGAAAAACGGCAAACAATAGGTATTCCGTAACGCCCGGAAAAACGACAAACAATAGGTATTCCGTAACGCCCTGGAAAAACGGCAAACAATATGATAGCCCTTTGAGTTACGTTCGGTTACATTCTTGATTTCCCCATATCCCCAAGTTATGTGTTCAAATCAAGTATTGATAAATCCGAAGCTAATGCCAACACAGGATCAAGCAGGAACAAGTTTGTCTATACAGACAACAGGATATGTCCATCGGGACAACATGTCAGGATTGTCGGCATTAGAAATAGGATCAGGTAACATGTCAAGTTGTGATATATCAGGTCATGTCAGATAGTGTACATGTATCAAGTCATGTTAAGTAATGGTGTATCAGGTCACGTCAAGTAGTGCACAGGTATCAAGCGGGTGCTCATAATCAAACTGCAGCAAGTACGGGTGCACAAATAAAAGTATGGATGCACAATCATCGATCGGGGGTTACATCATGACTAAGTAGGATGCACAATATCAAGCATGGGGTACTAATGTATTAATAATATGAGTTAAGGTAATATGGGGTGTAACTAGTTATGCAGAATTAATGGTATGGATACACAAATAAATATGGATGCATAAATAACTATCAGGGGTTACAACTATAGCTTCATGACTATGTTGGATGCACATTATCTAGCATGGGGTGTTACTACAATAATAACATGAATTAATGTGATCTATAGATGCATTTATATATATTAAATGATATGGATGCAAACGGGTATCTGAAAACGGTAAAACTTTAGTATGAATGTATAATTATGATAAACGGGTAACATTTTACTCATATGGATGCAAAATACTATACCTAGTATGTAGCAAGATGATTTAGCATGCGACCAGATATGTAAACAATGATATGGATGTGTACGGACGTCGTATAATAGTAAAATGATAAACTGGTAAATGCGTGATGTACAACTAAACAATTTGAAATGTAAATATTCCATTGGGTGCAGTATATTGTAGTATAGTATGTAACAAGATAAGTTTGCATGTACTAGATATGAAATAACTTGTACGGATGCATACGGATGTCCGAACATAGTAAAACATGCCGAAATGATAATATGGATGCATAACTAATCATATGGAGTGTTATTATTCAAATGGATATAGAATGTAGTAATATAGCATGCAGCAAGATTAACTTGCCTCGATGGATCACGATACGGATACACACGGCACGTCCGACGTCGGTAAAACGTAGTAACGCACGCACGGAACACGGGACGGGTCCAAGCAATGCAAGAGGGTGATCACGCAGGTAAGGTACGTCCACTGTGTCGTCTGGAATGGCTGCGACGGTCACGACTCTGGCGATCGCTAAAACAAGATTCAAGAAAATAAAGAAAAAGAAAAAGAAAAGAAGAAGAGTAAGAAAAAGAGAGAAGGGTGGGGCTTACTAGGTTTTAGGTGTTCTGTGGTTTCTGGGAGCAGAAAAGAGGTGATGGTGTCGTGGAGAGGAGGTCGTCGGCGGTGGAGGGATGTTGAGGAGCTAGGGTTAGGTTAGGGTTTGGGTGCTAGGGTTGGTGTAGGCTGGGGCTCGGGTATGCAGGGATCTGGTGTAGGAGGGAGAAGGGAAGAGGAGAAGAAGAGGAAGAGATGGTGGTGGTGACGGCGAGGTCGAGGGACGACGGCGACGAGGTGATGGTGGCGGTGATGGGTTCTGTTGGGTTGAGGGTGCAGGGTGATCTCGAGAAGGAGGAAGAAGAAGAAAGAAGAAAGAAGGAGATGATGGAGATGAGGGTGAAGGTGAGGTCGAGGGAAGAGAGGTGATGAAGTTTTTAGGGTTAGGGTTGAGGAGGCAGGGAACTGTGGGTTCTTGCAGAGGAGGCTCGGGAATTTAAATAGGAGAAGAGGGAGAGAAAGAAGGAGGGAGGTGACACTAAGCGTCGGGCGGTGACGACACTCGAGGAGTGCACAGTAACCGCGAGAGGGGAGAGAGAGGCGCGGGAGGAGAGAGAAAGAGAAAGAAAGGGGAGAGGGGAGAGAGACAGCGATGGGGAGAGAGAGGCTCTGAGTGGTGGGGGCCAGAGAGGGAAGAAAGAGAAGGAGAGAGTGATGTTGTTTAAGTTAAGATTTTAATAAAATTTGTTAGTTATTTAAATTTTTAACCTGTTGATTTTTTTAATAAAGATATTAAATGAAATAAAATTGGATTTTCTGGTAAATACAAATTTAGTCCGAACTACGCTCGGGTCGGGTCTAAAATTCAGTTTTAAAATACGAAAAATATATGTGTCGACTAAAAATAAAATTGGATACTCGGGTAACGAAAATGCATACCCCCAAGAACGGATGCACGTACGTGTGTGTAGACATCCAAACAAGTCCGTTTCACTGAATGGGACGAGAACAAGATGCACGGATGCTACCACGGGGTTAGGGGTATCAAGAAGGCGATGCAATGTATTTTTAAAATATTTTATATGACTTTAAATGTTATATATAAAAATGCAGATGCCAGATATAATGCGAGTATGCAATGTACAAATAAATGAAAGTGCACGAGTCCATGTAACAGGTCAGGATAAATCATGAATATGAATCAAGACGGATTTCAAGCAAGCGGGTCGGGTCGGATGCAATACAATGTCAAAAACACTATTCGCACCCAAAACACAGTAAATCAGGAAAATACCATAAATGAAGAAATACTTGACTAGAACTGGTATAAATGAACTAGGGTGTTACACCCCCCACTGTTGCTATCATGTGGCTCACACGTGGGTGCAACGGTGTCACTTTTTCCACCGTCCGATTTCCTAGGGAGTTGAATTGTCCCTTCACATCTTATAAATAAGGCCTTTGGCCCTTGAGATGACTGCCGTTTCGACATCTTCCTTTTTTTCCCTTGAGAATTTAATTCTCTTCTCAGAGCTTAGATCTTTGCCCAAAAATACTTTTTGACTTGAACCCTGTTTAAGAAAATTGGTAAGGATCATGACCAACTTTTTTAAGAGAAACTTTTTTTTCTTTGGATTTTTAACCCATTAACAGAGCTTGGTTCTTTTTCTTGAAACGAACTCTTAGAGATCTTAAAAAAACTTTATTTAGATAAACCGTGGGTCTTAGAGATCTTAGGGTTTTACCCTATTATTAGCTTTGATCTTTGAGGGTTTTCTTGAATTTAATTCCTGTATATTTCCCTTGGGGATTTCTGGGATTTAATCCCACCATCGGAGGAATTTGATTCCAGTTTGAATGACAGAGCTTAGCTATGGGGAATTTTGAAAATTCACGTTCTTCAAGAACATTGGGAATTTTGGACTCCGCCGCTTTATGAGATTTCTTATTTAATGAGAATCATTTTAGATTCTCACAATATGTACATGTCTCATCATTGATAAGGCGTCGTCTTGATTTTGTGGGGCCCACTGTCCCTCTCTTTTTCTTCCTTTTTTTCTTGGACTGTAGTGACTTTAATATGCCATAGTGGAGTATCCTTAGTTGTAGTTAATTACATTGTGCCAATAACTGACTCTCTGCGGGTTTTTCTTTTCAGGTATTATGGCTTTCGATTCCTTTTTTCTTTATGTCCGTTCGTAGAGCACTTTTTCTGACGCGCCTACGGATCGGGAAGTTTTTACGCTGATTCGGGACTATGACCCAGAGCAGAAGTCTCTTTATTTGTGGGGATCGTGGTACAGTTATATTATTCGGGGCCGGCGCAGCTTTACTTATGCGGTGTCGTTAGAACCGATCCCGTCAATCCATTATGCTGACCCTCCGCAGGTCGCTTATGCAGTGGAAGAGGTTAACTGGACCTCGGAAGGCTGTCTCCAACCATCCATGGCGTCGGTACCAGTACAGCCGTCAATGGCCCTAGACATTCTAGGGCATCGCATATGCCAGGAAGAAGCGCGTCTCTGTGGTCAGGTCTATACGACAGGAGTGACCCTTCATCATCCGGCCGGTTATCTGCAGTGGACCCGTTACATTCTGTCGGCTAAGAAGTCATTGTTGCTGAAGACCGGGTTATATCCAGCGATCTACACGTCCCTCTTTTATTATCACACTCCTCATGTGTGGTGGGTTAAATCCTTCCTGGAACAATGGAATATCCCGACCCACACATTTCTCTTATCAGATCGGGAGGTGTCAATCCCGCTGGAGGAATTCACGGAAATCTCCGGGTTACCTGTTAGAGAAGAGCATTATGAGGAGATACTTCCTCCTGACGAGTACATCTTCGCTACTGAATCAGTGGTTATGGGTCTTACCCCAGAAAATGCTGTTCAACAAAAGTTTCTGAGCTTGATCAAAGTATTGAACATATATGAGACTTATTCTTAGAGTCCGAAGGGCACAGAGTTAGCTTTACGGACTTTGTTGCCCGCTTTCTTTGTCCGGAGGCTCTATCGAAGAAAACTGCGAAGTTTGCCAAGCTCGACGATTCGTTCTGATTTGGTTTGGACAAACTGGCGACCGCGGAAGTAGATTTAAAGCAATTCTTTATTCTGGATACTCCAGTCGTCCCTTTAGCAGAGATTGTCGCTCCAGACATTGATGGGGAGATGTTCTTCGTGGGGTTCATTGGCTTGTGGCTGAGTTGGTTTGCGCTTCCAATGCACCCTCGCTATATAAGACAATCTGTTTTTTATCCGGCTCACCGCATTGCGGAGGGGACACGAATGACTGTTGGGGTTGCAGGACTAGCGCATCTGTATCATGGTCTAAGCATAGCGACCGACACCGCTCAGCCGGGTTTTAAGCCCGTAAATCTCCCATTGCACTACTTTACCTCGTGGATCGAGATGCATGTGTTGGGTGCTTTTGGTGTGCATAAATGGCCCAGATTTTATGAAGGATATAACTTTTCTCGGGTCATGCAATTGGTCGATGCTTCTTCTCCAGACCCAACACAGTGAGAACTTGGCGATTTCTTCTTTGCTCGCGCATGATTTGGGATAGCATGACCTTCGTTGACAGGGTCCTGACCATTAGTAAGGAACCCTCTAAGGTAATCCAGTCGCTCCATGATGTCTTTAAGGATGGAGCTTCTGCATCGAGGGTCCGGGAAATCATTCATTTGTATTCTATCCGGCCGGGTTTCCTCGTATTCAGACTGAACGCCTTGGTGTTATTTATGAGATACAACCTGTATCGTTTCATCCAGCAATCCGATTACAACCAAGGCATTCTCCTTGAAGCATTCCTCCTTGACCCGGTTGCTATAGAAGAGAGCGTTCGCAATGCGGCGCATCACTTCAAGCGACTAAATATGGGGTCTCATTTCTTGATTAGTGAGCCGAGCCGTATCCCGAAGGCCTTGAATTCTTTTATTGCTTGGTATCATCATGCCACGGGTGCCGTCATCAAAGAGGAAATGAGGATGCTTCTCGTCCATAAGGATTCTATCCCGGCCAGTAATCCTGCGGTCCTGTTGAAGTGACGGGCGATTGTCCGTCCTTCTTTAAGAGAGGGTGCCACAGCTGTAACTCCGCGATCCTTTCCGGCTAAGCCAAGACCGAATGTAAGTGCTCCTATGACCGTGGTGGCTATGGCATCCCCTGAGTCGGGTATTGGCTCGGAGATCGGAACTCGCTGTCCGAAGAAGCCCGTTAAGCGGAAACTTTTGTCGTCGGGTGTTGGTGCCGGTTCGTAGAAGAAGAAGAGATCTTTATTCTCAGTCGACGTTATATTTGGTCAGGAGCCTCATGCTCCTTATAGCGAAGGCTTAGCCGAATACGGTATCAACATTGGTCTGCTCGAAGCCTCTGTCGATGAGAATGTCGCTACTGATCTTCAAGCCGCTATCGAGGATTCTGAGAGATTAGCCCGTGAGCTAGCAGCACTTGCTTCTCTTGCGGCGTCCGGTATATTCCATTCACATTCTTCTATACACATTTTTTTCTTCGAACTTATCATGCTTTATTAACGCTCTTTTTCTTAACAGGAATCTCTACTGAAAAGGGTCTCTTAGGGACTCTCAAGACATTTGAAGAAGCGGAGAGGCTTCGCTCTTCCATGGGTCTCGGTATGTTTTGCGATGCCTTTACATATTTCGCTCATTTTGTTCACACCCTGACCCCCTTCTTCTTTCTGTTACAGGAACCACCGCAACTCGTGTTGTTCCGAGTACAATGCCATCCTCAGGTGGTGGTGCGGAGGAGCTTTCAGAGCCACCGGCTACGGTTGAGGTCACCGTAGGGCCCCCATGGAAGGCGTCGCTAAAGTAGCCGATGATGGATATTACAGCAGATCTGGAGGCTGAGCCTAATTTGGACCAAGACGTTTCCCTGTTGGAGGTTTTGAGGAGATCTATTCATACAACCAAAGCTGAGAGGAAACGTAAAAATCACGCAACAAGGGAGCGTCAGGATAACTTGGCCCCAAGCACAGGTTCGAGTGATGCCCGACCCTCTGACGTTCCCATGAAGGACATTCCTCCTATCTTTTCCACCGCTCATAGGCAGGTTGCGCGAGCGGCTCGCGAAGAGGCCGAGTGGTTACTTCAAGGTAAAATAGCGCATGATCCCTTATTGAAACATAATATGTCTTGTTTACTTTCCCAGGTTTCTTCTTGTAGTAATTTTCCTCGAATTATAACACATTTGTCCTTGAATGATGCAACAGGGCCGAGTTTGGGTATTAACGTGGTGAGTGAAACGCCAGCGTTTGAAGGGTCTGGGGCGTCAGGCCTTCATGTTGAATCAGGGGCTGCTCCAACTTCCGCTTCCTCCTCCTGTGGATCCCCGGTATCGGTAGGTGATGCGAGTATGACGACGACCCTTATTGATTCGGGGGACGAAGGTGTCAACATTGAATCCATCTCCCCGGTGATAGTGGAAACCGAAGAAGCCGTCGTAGTTAGTGTTGCTCCATACACCGTCATGGTCTCTGCCCCATCAGGTATTCCTTGTGTTATTTCTTTTCGTTTCTCGATCTTGATAAACATATTCGTTGATATTTCTTTTATTCCGAATATAGGTGCGGTAGACCCCAGTGCTGTGCTGATTGAAGAATCACTGTCAACCTTTCCCACGACTATCACTGTTCCACCTCTATCTTTTATGCCCCCCGAGTTCTCTCGGGTTTAATGACGGAAGGTAAAGATTTTTCAATTCCTTGTTTTAGTATAGATTGTTAGATATGGTGCTTTCAAGGCAATTATTGTAATCGCAGGCAGGTGATTATGATTATTGAGAGAGGACATATATGGGTAAAACAGTCTTACTCGAGATGATAGTATACTATCTGGTTTGTCTCTATCATCATGTAAATGCATTATGTGGTATTACAGATCACTATTATATGTTGATAGAGCCCATAGGATTCTTGCTTGACTACCAGCATTATGATGGCGATCATATACGTGGGAGCTGGGTGGTCTATAAGCACATCCTTAAATGTCCCTAGTCGAGGGAGTATCGAGACAGGGCATCGATACTCCGGAGTAGACTGGTGTATACTTTTTGAGACCCGGACGAGGGCAGTGGCCGATCTCACAGGCCATTGGTGTCAGTTAGTCACCTAAGATAGTATACAAGTGCTCATTGGGTTATGAGTTACACTGGATGGACTCGCCAGGAACATGCTAGATGGTATTATACCTATTGTCAGATAGCAATTCTCAGGTGACATGAGTACAGGTTAGTCCGTCGACCTGAGATCGTCATTTGTCTCGTGTGAGTTCCCACTGTGCTTTGATTACTACCCTACCACGGCTTAAAGGAGTCGTGTAAACAGGTTTTATTTGGGTACAGTCCCGAGCCATATGGAGGCAATGAACGGATCGTCGGGGATTCGTCTCTCCCAGTATAGGGGGTTGATATTGCGCTGTGCACGGGTGACCATCACCAGAAATCCTTGGCCAAGGTGGACGAGAATTACTGATTTGGATCAGTAGTTTCTCAGTGAGTGATGAGCTTCACACCGACACAAAATATTTTGTTATTAGGGGTCTGACTTTGTCCACCCCTAGACCCGATATGTGATACTCATAGACGAACAGACCGGACTGTACGGAGATTGTTACGGACAGGCTCAGTAGGGGTACAGATGAGTTTGCTTGTCGGCATTCCTTTCGCTCAATACCTGGATAGACGTTACGTACAGCTAGTACCACTGGCGTGCTTATGGTTAAACCCACTGCCAGCGTATTGACAAGTCTTTAGAGTCCCATACAGAGGGTTTTTTTTATTCAGGCGATATGATGTAGATGACGTATGTTGGTACATACAGGTGTTCGATTAAATATATGTACATGATACACAGACTTTAATCGGACGGTTGATAGTACTAGCGGCTTAGGATTAAGCCGGATTATTAAATCAAGTTTTGATTTAATAATTTATATACATATTTTTAGTATATGTATTCTAGTATTATTGTTCATCATTCATTTTCTCTCTTGGCTATTCATATTTTTATACGAATACGCGTATATGTATTTCGATACGTATACCGGGTTGTATTCCGTATTTATACGGAATATCTTCCAGAAGATGGATACCAAATTATATGATTTTCTTTTTAGAAAATCATTTGCAAATGAGGTGGAGGGTGAGGTGGCATGAGCATGGTTGGAGGTATGTAGAGAGGTATGGTCTTTGATTGTTTATTTGTAAAAATGTGTGAGATATTTTTTGCATGGTTGAAAAATGAGGAGCCATTCTTCTACATTCCATTCATTCATTCTCTCTTGACTCTTCATGCTTGAGAGCTCTTCTACACTTAGATCATTTTCTTTCTTGAGTTGCTCATGCATTGGTTTTCTTCACCTCCTCCTCCTTCTTCTTTGGTTGCTCAATTGAGCATAAGAAATGAGAGAAAAAGATAGTGAAAAACTTCTACATCCCCAATCTCCATTGCTAGCGACCTTAGAGCATCGGTTGCTTCGCTAGGCGAAACTGGAGCCTGCATCGTTTCCCTTAGGTGGATCATTTTCGGTAAAGGAGGATCGGCTTGCAAGTGCGATTCGGAGCGCTTGAAGAAAACTTAAGGATGTGAGTATTCTACACATAGTAGATTAATTGAACTCACTAGGTTTTGTTTACAAGTTCTAGCTGTTTAGTTCAATTCTTGATCTACTGAAAATTTTGGCAAACTAGAAAATTTTTGAAATCCATGTTGCCATTTTCGAAAATTAGCTTGCTAGTATGCCTAAATTCCCAACAGTGGTATCAGAGTCAGGCTAAAAGCTAGACTTGTTTGCATCAATTTAGAGTTTCGTTCGACGGAATTTTCCGAATTGTATTTCCAAAACTGTTGCTTACTGTTCAAATTTCAAAGTTGCTCAAAAATATTTTCTGGTTGTATTAAAATTATGTGTAGGCTAAACTAGAGCTAAGAAAAAAAAATTGGCACCTAATCCCAAAAAACGACCGCGGAACAGAAGCAAAATGGCACATTTGGAGGCTGAACCGCGGCCCTTTTTGAGCTACAGTGCCCCAATTTTTTTCTGGAGCTCTAGTTCATGGAAATATAATTTTTGCGATATTTGGTTTTGGCCCAGATTTGTTTGTGTACTGATTTGTATTTTGGGGGCCAATACGGAAAGTTTTAATCGATCGAAATTTTAAATTTTTGTTTTTCTTAGCATTTGTTTCTGCGACCGTGAATATCATAGCGCGGTATAATCCGACTGGTTGCTATATGCACAATCAGACAGGTTTAAGAACATGATATTTGCATTGATATTCTATGTTGCTCTGTGATTATGGTTATATTGGATTTGTCATGATGGATTGTCCGGTGTACGTAGTATTAGATGTAGTTCTCTGTGATGTAATGTATATTCATATTGCGTAGTGAGCGTCCGACATGTGGACTGCCATCATCGCGGTTTATATTATTATTTGGGGCACGTCCAAATTGCGGACGTAGTCACCGTTGTATATTCTGTTTTTCATTACATGCACTAGGATTACCCCGTGTCGGGGTGCTCAAGTTGCCGGGTTCTAGAGGGCACCGGGCCTGCATCTCATGGCGTTGAGACCGGGGTGCTTTAATCTAGAATTGGCAGGCTATTAGCCGCACTCGTATGGGGTATAGGATTGAACCGCGGAGAGGTGCCCAAGTCATCGGATTTCGGAAGTGCTGGGTGGCCCACTCACTTCGTTGATTGGGGTTGCCTCGCTTCTGGGATAGGCGGGTGGCTTTCTGGACTCGTAGGGGTCTAGGATCTGATACTACGGGATATCCACACTACCGGGAAAATTGCATTTCATATTTGGCTCTATTGAAATATACCTTTCCTTGTTTATCTGCATTTCCATATTATGTTTATTTCCGCTGTGATTCTGCTGTGATGCTTCTGTGATGTTACTTGATATCATGCGTGAGACGAATGTTCATATATATTAAATATATCTAGTAGATGCTATATATGTTTTGCATCCGTGCTGGTCCTTTCCCCGCCCAGCCGTAAGTTAAGTAACCTGACGGTGAAGATCCGGGACCCTGTGGTGAATGCGGGTGGCATATATGTCTGTGATTATTTTCGTTTTTTTCTGGCATGATATGATTAATTGATGGGACTGCATTAATTCTAATTAATGCAAGGAAAACAAACCTAAATGATGTTGTTCAAACCAATTTTTGAAAACTGACATTACAGACGTTTCCTTTTGCTTTGCACAGCGGTATTCGGTTACAAATATCCATCACCTCATTCGACGAGGCAAGAGCCGAGATCCCTTCATGGGGAGTGACCTTTTGGGCAAAAGTTTGCATCATTGTAATAACTTCACTATAGTCGATTCTTTTGTTTTACATCGTGATATTCAGTTAGGAATATCCTGCACCTCATTTGATGAGGAAAAAGCCTAGATCCCTTCACAGTGAGTGACCTCTTTGGCAAAATTTTACGTGACTATAAAATACTCGGTTTTCTTCAAAACTATCGATTTTCTACAAAACTACTTGTTTTAAAAACGCGGAGCTTAAACCACTCCTTTTCAAAAACTGCTCAGGTTCCTTCAACTATATCAAGTTCATTACGTTAAAGGTTTTTTTTGCCAAAAACCAGCTGTAGCCCTCCGTCATTTCCTACGAGTAGTGCTCAGTATTCGTGCTGCATATGTTGGCATTGTCAAGGCGTAGTGTGCGGTAGCTGAGTATTGCTTGTTTGTAGCATTAGATGTGATTGGTTAGGACAGTCGTACGGTCATGTTGGCATTTTCAAGGACACGTACGAGTGGGTTTAACGCAATCAAGATAATGACGGGTTGAACTTGAGTAGGACCCTTTGATATGTTGGCATTGTCAAGGCCACTAGGGTCCTAGGGGTAAAAACTATATCGGGAGTTTCAAATATAAATGAAACTTGCCAGGCATGCACATACTTTCTGGTGTGTGGTGACTTGAGTAGCTTCCATCAAGTTATCATGCGATGATAGTTAGGTCCCGATTTCCACTGATGAGTAGGTGTTACTCCTCGGGTGATTTTTCAGATGAACCCGACCAATTCTCTTTTTAGGGTTTGAAGGAGAATTCGAGGAAATAATGGGAGCCATCCTGATTAGATAAAATGATTAACCAATTCAATCTAGGTTAGAGTGCACGCTGAGTGTATCTTTTCTCTCTCTCTTTGGCAGCGACCATGACCTGACCTTAAACTAAAACTCATTAACCAAATTAACCGAACCTTCTTACACATTTTGGCTTTGGATTGTCATTATTCACGACGAAGTCGCATATATTCTTTCCACTCCTACTTCCTATTTGCATTTCTCCAGAACACTCCGTATCACTACAAAGATCCGTATTTCTTGGGTATGCCATCGTATATGTCACGCCCCACTTCCCAAGGTACAGAGACGGTGACGTGGCAGGGACGCGGCGTATTTACTAAGAATAAATACGTTAAGCGTAAATTAAGCAATATATGTAAAACGCACAAGAATAACAAGAGGTGTACAATAAACAGCAACTTTTATTAACATTCATCTTTACAATACACTGTTTTGAAAAGAAAAGTACAATGATATAAAGTAATGCCTAAACAGTGGCATATGAAATGAAAAGGAAGTACAAGGAAGCTAGTAGTCTGGCTGTGCTTCAATCTGCTCCAAATACTCCTGGCTGAGCTCGGTCTCCTGGGGTCCGGTCCTCCTGACGAACATTCCAAAGAAAGAAAGAGACATGAATGTTGTCAGTGAACTAGCACTCGGTAAGTCCCAAAAGAAAGGAAGGAATACAACAAGTAATGTGGAAGGCAACTGTTAAGTTATACATGTATCAGTTTATTATTCTAACGTAGTTGTTTGTAGCTTGATACAAAAGGTATCAGTGTATACGAGAGGAGTCCAACTGTACCGTGGACTATGGTAACATGTAAGTACAAGGCCCTGTCAAAACCCACGGGACAACAGCACGAGAGTTCATGTAGGTGTCTTTTAGTGACCATCATCGTGCCACTTTTAATACATTCCATACCAATCCACCCCGTTAACCCCGTGTAATGTTTTATATAGATTATAATTATCAGACTTGCCGATACCATGGATATAAGTTGTTCAAGTAATCAGGTTCAGGATATAAACAAGTAGTCATGTAATCAAGTCAAGTTATAACCATGGTTCGGTCAAGTCAAGTCATGTTTGCATGTTGATATTGTTCTGGTATTCAGGTTCAGGTTCAGGTTCAAGTATACATGTTAGAGTTTGGATTCATATTTGAATTAGATTCTGATTTGAGTTAGACTCAGATTTGATTTAGACTCAGACTTGAGTCAGACATTTTAAACTGATTTGGATCCTGAATTTGGTTCGGGAGTTATCGGTAACTGCTGCACATGGATGGCAGGATTTGTGTCTTTTTCCAAGAAAATTACCATTGATAACACCGTTAAGTTTTTCTATCTTAAATAGGTAAGCACTCACTTTCTCCGGCTCCTTGAGACTCAAGAGAATTGATCCCGCTTAAACCTATATTTACTAAAGTCCTTAACAGTGTTTTATATAACTCGAGGGGGTTTTATGAAAAATATATTTTTATATAATTTCAAAATAAACCTAGAGAAGTTATTTATATTATTTAGGGTTTTCATGGATGTGGATTTTAAAGATTTGAGGTATTTTAGCTTGAATAGTTCATAGTATTTTACTTTAAGCTTAACTTTTGTTGGTATCTTGATGGTATTTTGACGAAACCTATAATTCTTTCCTTTGAAAAAATATAAAGTTATTATATTTTGAAAATATATGGATTTATAATATTTATACAATTATAAAAATTAATTTTATTATTAAATAGAAAATTTTGTTTTTCTTAAAAATCGTATTAAAAAACTTTCGAGACCGAATGCTCCGTGAGGAGGTCCGCATCTCGCTCTACTAGCCTAAGGATGTGCGATAATCCGCACCATCTAATAGCGGGTTCCCTAAATGGGTTGTAGAGAGATAATTGCAAAGATTTTTGAAATACAATTCAAAAGAAATCCGGGTTTTTATACTAAATGATATTTTCTTGTAATATTTTATTTGTAACAAAAATATGTTCACAGAGTATCGTGCTATGAAAACCATGTGTGTTTGTGAGGGGTAGGTCATTACCCCGTGAAGTTTTCTAAAGGTATGTTTAACAAAAGTACTAAAAGATGTGATATATGAAGTTCATGGTGTTTTAATATAAAAGTTGATTTAGAGTTATGTTACATGATATTTTTGAGTGAAAGTTGGTTCTAAACATTAGTTTTATAATAACAAGCAAGGTGTAGAAATATGAATGATCAATGCTTAAGAAAATGTCTAATTTCTAGATTTTAGAATGAAATGTCGGTAATAACTCCACTTACAGATATGTTTTGAGAAAGAACTTTTAGAAAAGAAGAGGGAGAATTGGGAGGGACTTACGTGTTGTTTTGGTTAAGAGGAGGTAGAAGAAGAATATGTAGTCGTCGTGGTGTTGCAGGGTCGCCGAAAAATCCTCGATTCCTCGCCGGAAGTTGATCGTTGGCTAACTCCACTTGTACTCTTGTTGTACTTGAGAAAATTTGAGAGTTTTGGATAGAATTTTTAGAATGAGAAAGGGCTAGGATATGGGGTAGTATTTATAGTGTGAAATTAGGGTTTTGGAATTAAAAAGATGAATTAATATTCATTAAAATGTGATGAATGGGGAATTGAGGGGTCTCTATTTAATTGCTGTAATACCCAGCCTTTTATACCACAATTTATATTTTGTTACTTTAGAATTCTAATTATTCTTAATTATAATTTATTTATTTTATTTATTTTAGTTATTTCTTCTAAATCCCAAACCCATTCTTTTATTAAACTTAAATCTTTTCCCTTAACCCCACAACTCCGGCCTTTTCCATTTCCTTTTTACTAATTTATCCCAGCCTTCTGGCCCAGCTCGCCCGCAGCCCAAAGGGCTTTCCTTTTTATCTAAATCTCCCAGCTCGTTTTTCCCTTTTCCTTTTAATTAAATTCCTCGGCCCGGCCCACTCTCTCACCCAGCGCCTGCTCCCCCATACCTGACCCGCTCCGCCACTGTACTTCTCCCCCAACGGCTATATTTTCTCCCGCGCGCTCAACCCATGATCCTCGCCGTCTTCGTCGCCTACGCTCGTGAGCGTTACTCCCCACGACGCGCACGTTTCCATGCGACCCGCCCCCTCAACGTTCACCTCTCTTCACTCCCATCACTTTCTCCTTCTTCCTCCTCTTCTCGCTACACTCCCGACCCACGCAAACATCACCGACCACCTCTGCCGGCACCCATCTCTAGCCTCCTCCTTCTTCCTCAACCCTCCTCGACTCAAACTCCCGTCTCCCTCTCTTTCTTTCCTCCTCTCTCCCACCGACCAAACTCCCCTGCACCCCGAGCACGAGCCCCTCTACGTCTCGTCGACTCCCCTGCACCATCGCCGTCGTCATCATCGTCGTCGTCGTCGTCATCATCATCATCATCGCCGTCTCTACCCAACTTCATCATCTACAGCCCCAACCCCGACATCCGATCACTCCCCTCTCTAATCTCTGTCTCTTTCTCACTCTATTTCTCTTTAACTCTCCTTCACTCTCTTTCTCTCTCTGTGTATTTTCCCCCTCTCTCATCTCCCTCTCTCTCTCAGTGTGTTTTCCCCCTCTCTCAATCTCAGATATCTCTCTCTCTGTGTGTATGTCCACTATCTCTGCCCTCTCTAACTTTCTCTCTCTCTCTCTCTTACTTCTCTCTCTCTCTCTCTCTCTCTAACACTCTCACCATCGTCATCATCACCCATCGTCAAACCCCTTGACGTGCAAGGCCCAAGCTTCACAGCCGAGCCCGACCACCAAACTGCGAGCCGCCTCTGCCGAGACTCGAGTTCGAGCCAAGTCAAGTTGCCGTGCCCCGCGTATGTCGCGCGTTCGTGACGTCACCGTCACAGTACATCCCCGAGACGTGTCCAGGCAAGTTCTCTACTTTCTTCATGCTATTATATTTATGTTACAAATCCAAATCATATAAATTGCTATGTTACCATTCCTGAAAACGTATACTATTTACCTGCTCGACGTGTGTTCCCAATGAGAATCCTTTCCTAATTTGGCGGAACTAAATGGTATTGTTTGGCCCATATGGCTGTGAACCTAGTGCATGAATTTCGTTGGATAATTTGATCGTTATTGACCAAAACAACTATCCCCAAGTTTAATCGTAAAACTGTAATTTTATTGTACCTGAAAATCGTTAAATTCACCATAAATCAAATACATATTAGAATGGTGCGTTAAAGGGCCCAAATCGAAGCCGACTCGACGAACTTTAACCCTATACTTGTAACACCCGAGCCCAATAATACTATCTCTATTACTAGTTGAGGGTTATATATTGCTCATTTCCAATTATCCTGATTTTCTGGTGTTTTTTGCTAAATTTTAACCGGTTAAGTCATTTTGGCACATAAAAAATTTTAACTCCTAAAATGAAATTAAAAATATCCATATTGGCCTACTCGTCGCCACTAGTCGCGTGGTAGCGTCCGCGTGTCGAGATTCCGTTCCGTTCGGTGAAACGGGCAAGTTTGGACGACTACGTGCGCGTGCAAGTGTCCGACTTGGGGGCATGCATTTTAATTACAAAACACCTCTTTTCAAAATTTGGAAACCGCATAAATCCTATAATTTGAATTTGGAACATTTGGGCGCAACCCGGGCGCGATTTGGAGATGTTTCATTTAGCGCCAAAAAGGCCCATTTAATTAAATATCATAAACTAAAAATTATACGAATATATATCCTTAACAGTTAAAATCCTTTCAAGATCATTTACTTTATCTTGGGCAGCCAATCACGAGGGATTTAAATCCCTCGTGGGCCCCCTTCCACTCTTTATCTCTCTCCGCCTCTCTCTGTCTCTCTCCATTCTCTTTCTCTCTCTCTCTCTAACAAACACTCCCTATCTCTCTCCTCATCAAATCTTTCTCCCTCTCTCTCTCCAATCTCTCCCTCTCTCCTCCTATATAATTCCCTCATGCAGCCGCCCCTATTCACCTTCCTCCCCATCACGAGAAAACCCAGCGAACCCCGAACCCTAACCCTAGCCACCTCCGGACATCGCCGTCGACCTTCCCGCGACCTCGCCGTCGCCGCCCTCGCCACCACGAGCCTAGCCGCACCCTCCTACCTCCTTCCTTCGTCTCGTCCCGCGCCTGCACCCAACCCCGACGCCACCAACCGCCGCAGGTCTCGTCGTCGACGCCGCCTCCAGTCACCAACGACGCCCGCGACTCCCTCTCTTCCTCCTCGTCCCGACCTTGTCGTCGCTTTCCTCCTCCCCTCGCCGGACCACCACCAGACCCGAGCCGACCCTAGCACCAATCCCGGGTCGCCGGGAACCGCGCCGTCGACCCTCGTCGACGTCACCCGCGCCACCTCCTTTCCCCCTCGATCACCAGAGCCGACCACCACCCTCCTCTACTCGTCACACCCCCTCTCCAGCGAACCCAGTGGCTGTTCAGGCCTTCGCAGCCGCCGTCGCTGCCTCGCCGGCGTTCCAGCGCCGTCGAGCCCGCCGGGGTTACCCCTGGTGTCTCCCGGTAAGCCTTCCTCATCTTTCCTTTTGTACAAAATCCCCCCCCGCTGATCTTATTACGTATATCATGTTGCTAACTCGTTGCCGATGACTTTTGCCGGAATCCGACCGTGCCGTCTTTTGAACCCGACGCTCCAGCGAAGTACCCTGGTCCATGTGATCCCGTTGTTCTCTGTTGGAACTCGATCCGTGGCTCGTGCACCCGTCTCGTGTTTTCTTCCGACTTTGCATCCGTGCTTTCCGGTTTGCGAAACCGTCGAGACAAGTATCCGAATACTTGCTTTAACATGCTAGTACACAAGATCAAGTCTTGCTACAAACTTAATCATCATATTATAACCACACAGCTATTAGTAACATCGATATCTTTTTATAACTTAGAATTGATGGTCACAATTATCCGTAACATTAAATAAATATAGTAGTTGCTTGTAATTAACCGGTCTGCTATTAATTCACACATTAACTAACTAAACCAAGTAGATCGTCCTCACTTCATTTGTTAAATCACCCATGGGACAATTATTATGCTTCAGTTTAAATTCATGTAGCTTCATTACGTATGTTGTTGATATTGTTTCACTTTGTGACTATTGCACCCCAAGGGTGCTTGAACCTGTTGATAAGAGAATACAAAGCATCACGGTGTTTACATGGAATAATATTGTTATTGTCGTTCCTACTGTTGTTCTTTATTCGTTACTATACCTGTTATCAGCATACATTTGATTGCGTTACATTTCGACCGATCTTGATACATCTGACACATGTACTGATACACCGGACATGACACCCTATACATATCGACTCAACCTGTTAAAACGTGACCTGACCTGTTACCTGATTTCATGCCTAATGCCGACAAACCTGACCATTCCTGCTGTCTATCCAGACAGACCTATTTTACCTGATTTTGTGTTGGCATTAGTCCTTGACTACTGAATACCTGACCTGACACACATAGCTTGGGGGTATGGGGAAATCAAAGGTGAAACCGACTTGTAACTCAACAGTTCGATACATGTTCTGATCAGTCTTACGGGCTTGGCCGGCCCCGGAGTGATGATGCTGACATCACTCATCCATCCAGCTACCTATTACTGCTTAGCGGCACGTCTCTGATTCAGCCCCGAGGACCTTGACCGTGGTCCCGGGCACGCACGAGATACTATTGAGTTACATCGACGATTCATCAATTGATTTCAAAGACTGTAGAGTAGAAACCTGATAGGACAGTTTAGTCACCAATGCACACTACCCTGTTCTGTTATTTCTTGGTGCTGTTTTATTCATGTTCATACCTGCATTGTTTATTACCATGTCTATACTATATACTTGATGTCATGACGCGCTGACGTCTGGGTTTTGCATGGCCCAGATTCCGTACCACTGTCGACGACCGAGCAGGAGTACTTCAGCCAGCAGGCTGAACGGTGAGTTCCTTAGGGTTTAGTTTATTTATTTTCATTTCATTTCCAGATGTGAGCCCGCATTATGGGACGTACTGTTTATTTATTGTATTGGATCATTTGCTTCCGCACTTACTGTTTATTGATTCTTGTTATTATGGATTTGGACATGTATTAGATTAGTTTATTTTATTGTTCTTGATATCTCTACAACCGTAATGTGACTGTGGATGGATACATCCTACCCACAGGTAGCATGGTTGGCTATGTCACGTGCCCAATCTTGCGTACTCTGGGAAGCGGGGCGTGACATGGTTCTTTTGGTATCAGAGACATAGGTTAATTGGGTTGATTCTTTGTAGTTGGGTATTGCACCCGATACACGAATCATAATACCCGTGATTAGGAAACATGTCCAGCCACCTTGACCGTTTTACCATCCTTGAATCATTCTTCCGGATCATGTCGACATGCAAACTTACTTTGCATTGTCAACTCGAAAACCTGATTTCTTGTTATCCCTAGGACTTGGGCGACTTGGGTAGAGTTAAGTAATTGCGGCTATGATACCGCGGCATAGCTACAATGCAGTACTCTATTTAAGTATCTTGGAGTTCTAGCCTTGATCTACATTCAGAATCTATCATCATGCTAATGTTGGGTGTTTTGAGTTCAGGATTATGACAGGTAAGAAGTTGAAGACGTATCAGAGGCGTGTGGATGAAGCCGCCATGTTAGGAGTGATACGTGGGATGTTAGAAAATCAGAAGAGGCAAACTGAGCTGATCCAGCAACAGCAGATTCGTTTCAGGAAGATTTGCAGATCGTTCAGCAGTCTGTGAACGAGATTGGAACTAGACCAGTTGACCGAGTAGGGCCCGTGGCAGAGTTCAGACGTGTGGGTCCTACTACTTTCACTGGTTTGGAGCAACCGTGGACGTGCATGCAGCAGAATGGAGGAGACTCAGTAGTCTCGCTGGACCTTTCGCGGCCAACGATGCAGACAGCAGTTGCGGTAAGGAAGTAGTTCTGTCGGGCCAGTCGAGCTTAGGGCTAGGCCGACAAACTTTGTTCTTGCAGCTATGGAAGTTGATAGGAATGAAGAGCCGGCAGTTGTTCGCGACTTTATGGATGTGTTTGAAGATATATCGGGCTTACCGCCGAAGCGAGATGTGGAGTTTGCGATTGACCTTATTCCTGGTGCAGCGCCAGTATCAAAATCTTATTATCCGATGGCACCAGTGGAATTGGAAGAAGTTAAGAAACAAGTTGGTGAATTACTCGAGAAAGGTTGGATTCGAAGCAGCAACTCGCCTTGGGGAGCTCCAGTTCTTTTAGTAAAGAAGAAGGATGTGCATTGATTATCGAGAATTGAACCGGGTGACTATTAAGAATAAGTACCCGATCCCTCGCATTGGAGAACTTTTTGAGCAGCTTAGTAGCGCGAGGGTATTCTCGAAACTGGACTTGCGATCAGGATATCATCAGGTCCGAGTGAAAGCAGAAGACATTTGCAAGACGGTGTTTCGAACTCGATATGGACATTTCGAGTATTTGGTGATGCCCTTCGGAGTGACTAATGCGCCGGCAATATTCATGGACTTGATGAACAGGGTCTTTTCACCATACCTGGACCAGTTTATTGTGGTATTCATTGACGATATTCTGGTATACTCGAAGAGTCCGGAGGAGCATGCTGAGCATCTAAAGATCGCACTGCAGACGCTGAGACAGGAGAAATTGTTCGCGAAGATGAGTAAGTGCGAATTCTGGCTGGAAGAAGTAAAATTTCTGGGACATGTTGTGTCGGGCAATGGAATCGCCGTTGATCCCGAGAAGATTGCAGCAGTTCGAGATTGGCCAACTCCAAAGAATGTTGCGGAAATAAGAAGTTTTCTTGGACTCGCCGGTTACTACAGAAGATTTGTGGAGAATTTCGCTCGTTTAGCTGAGCCGTTAACCAAGCTCACGCGCAAGGAGGTACCGTTTGTTTGGACGGATGGATGTGCATTGGCCTTCGAGACATTGAAGCAGAAGTTGATAACCGCCCCTATCCTAACCGTACCGGATAATTCAGGAGGACTGGTGATTCACAGCGACGCATCTGGAAAAGGATTGGGATGCGTGTTGATGCAGAATGGAAAAGTCGTCGCTTACGCATCGAGACAACCGAAGACTCATGAGAAGAATTATCCGACTCATGACTTAGAGCTTGCAGCCGTGATCTTCGCCCTGAAGATTTGGAGACACTACCTTTTGGGCGAGAGAGTTGAAGTCTTTACAGATCACAAGAGTTTAAAGTATGTGTTCACTCAGAAGGAGTTGAACATGAGGCAACGCAGATGGTTGGAGCTGATGGCCGACTATGACCTTGATCTTAAGTACCATCCGGGAAAAGTCAACGTCGTGCCGGATGCGCTGAGTCGGTTACCAGCAATTCAGGTATTGACCGCACAAAGAGAGATCATTGCGGATTTTCGGAGATTTGACTTGGAGGTTGTGCTACCACATGCTACGGGACAGTTGATGCAGTTGCAAGTACAGCCGTCCTTAGTTAAGAAGATTAAGTGGCGCAATCGCAGGATCTTAGGCTACAAAAGTTTCGAGAGCAGGTTGAAGCCGGACTACGAACCGATTTACTGATCCACGAAGATGGTTCGTTGAGATATGGTAGCTGTGTGTGTGTGCCAAAAGGAGATATGCGTGAAGAGCTTATGAAGGAGGCACACAGTTCAGCTTACTCTGTACATCCAGGAGGGACAAAGAGGTACCGAGATATTCGACAGCATTTCTGGTGGGAAGGTATGAAACGGGAAATTGCTCGCTTCGTGGCTAAGTGCTTAGTATGTCAGCAAGTCAAGGCTGAACACCAAAGGGTTGCTAGTTTGTTGCAACCACTTCCGATTCCTCAGTGGAAGTGGGAACATATAACCATGGATTTCGTGACGGCTTTACCGTGGAGTCCAAAGGGCAACAATGCCGTATGGGTGATTGTTGATCGTTTGACCAAGGCAGCTCACTTTATTCCTTTTCGGGTTGGTCAATCGACGGAGACTTTGGCAGAGCGATACATGCAGGAGATTGTCAGATTGCATGGAGTGCCGGTAAGCATCGTGTCCGATCGGGACACTCGATTCTTGTCGCACTTTTGGAGGAGTTTACAAGAAAGTTTGGGGACTCGATTGAAGTTCAGCACAGCTTATCATCCTCAGACTGATGAACAATCGGAGAGAACGATCCAGACCCTTGAAGATATGTTGAGGGCTTGCATGTTAGACTTCAAAGGTTCTTGGGAGGATCATCTACACCTGGTGGAGCTCTCGTACAACAATAACTTCGAAGTGACAATTCAGATGGCTCCGTTTGAAGCACTGTATGGTCGTAAGTGCCGTTCACCTGTTTGTTGGGATGATGTTGGTGAACGAAGGTTACTAGGACCAGATTTGGTGGTACAGACAGTCGAGAAGGTGAATACAATCAGGAAGCATATGAAGGCAGCTCAAGACAGACAGAAAAGTTGGGCCGACACGTCAAGAAGACCTCTAGAGTTCGCCGTGGGTGATTTGGTTTTCCTGAAGATATCACCGACTAGAGGGGTGATTCGCTTTGGAAGTCGGGGAAAGCTTAGTCCTCGATTCGTTGGACCCTTCGAGATATTGGAGCGTGTTGGAGAGGTAGCGTACCGTTTGGCGTTACCACAGTCGTTGGCAGGAGTGCACGATGTGTTTCATGTATCTCAACTACGGAGGTATGTCCGAGATGAGACCCACGTCTTGGATCATTTGGAGTTGACCGTACGGGAGGACCTAACTTTTGAGGAGCGACCAGTCGAAATCAAGGATCGAAGAGAAAAGGTTCTTAAGAACAAGGTTATCCCTCTTGTGCTAATTTCTTGGGGTAACCGACCGCACGGAGAATCCACTTGGGAGCGAGAAGACGAGATCCGGCAGAAATTTTCCCCACCTTTTCCCGGTGTTAGCTATCTTGTATTCTTGGAATTTCGAGGACGAAATTCTTTTGTAGTTGGGTATGATGTAACACCCGAGCCCAATAATACTATCTCTATTACTATTTGAGGGTTATATATTGCTCATTTCCAATTATCCTGATTTTCTGGTGTTTTTTGCTAAATTTTAACCGGTTAAGTCATTTTGGCACATAACAAATTTTAACTCCTAAAATGAAATTAAAAATATCCATATTGGCCTACTCGTCACCACTAGTCGCGTGGTAGCGTCCGCGTGTCGAGATTCCGTTCCGTTCGGTGAAACGGGCAAGTTTGGACGACTACGTGCGCGTGCAAGTGTCTGACTTGGGGGCATGCATTTTAATTACAAAACACCTCTTTTCAAAATTTGGAAACCGCTTAAAATCCTATAATTTGAATTTGGAACATTTGGGCGCAACCCGGGCGCGATTTGGAGATGTTTCATTTAGCGCCAAAAAGGCCCATTTAATTAAATATCATAAACTAAAAATTATACGAATATATATCCTTAACAGTTAAAATCCTTTCAAGATCATTTACTTTATCTTGGGCAGCCAATCACGAGGGATTTAAATCCCTCGTGGGCCCCCTTCCACTATCTATCTCTCTCCGCCTCTCTCTGTCTCTCTCCATTCTCTTTCTCTCTCTCTCTCTAACAAACACTCCCTATCTTTCTCCTCATCAAATCTTTCTCCCTCTCTCTCTCCAATCTCTCCATCTCTCCTCCTATATAATTCCCTCATGCAGCCGCTCCTGTTCACCTTCCTCCCCATCACGAGAAAACCCAGCGAACCCCGAACCCTAACCCTAGCCACCTCCGGACATCGCCGTCGACCTCCCCGCGACCTCGCCGTCGCCGCCCTCGCCACCACGAGCCTAGCCACACCCTCCTACCTCCTTCCTTCGTCTCGTCCCGCGCCTGCACCCAACCCCGACGCCACCAACCGCCGCAGGTCTCGTCGTCGACGCCGCCTCCAGTCACCAACGACGCCCGCGACTCCCTCTCTTCCTCCTCGTCCCGACCTCGTCGTCGCTTTCCTCCTCCCCTCGCCGGACTACCACCAGACCCGAGCCGACCCTAGCACCAATCCCGGGTCGCCGGGAACCGCGCCGTCGACCCTCGTCGACGTCACCCGCGCCACCTCCTTTCCCCCTCGATCACCAGAGCCGACCACCACCCTCCTCTACTCATCGCACCCCCTCTCCAGCGAACCCAGTGGCTGTTCAGGCCTTCGCAGCCGCCGTCGCTGCCTCGCCGGCGTTCCAGCGCCGTCGAGCCCGCCGGGGTTACCCCTGGTGTCTCCCGGTAAGCCTTCCTCATCTTTCCTTTTGTGCAAAATCCCCCCCTGCTGATCTTATTACGTATATCATGTTGCTAACTCGTTGCCGATGACTTTTGCCGGAATCCGACCGTGCCGTCTTTTGAACCCGACGCTCCAGCGAAGTACCCTGGTCCGTGTGATCCCGTTGTTCTCTGTTGGGACTTGATCCGTGGCCCGTGCACCCGTCTCGTGTTTTCTGCCGACTTTGCATCCGTGCTTTCCGGTTTGCGAAACCGTCGAGGCAAGTATCCGAATACTTGCTTTAACATGCTAGTACACAAGATCAAGTCTTGCTACAAACTTAATCATCATATTATAACCACACAGCTATTAGTAACATCGATATCTTTTTATAACTTAGAATTGATGGTCACAATTATCCGTAACATTAAATAAATATAGTAGTTGCTTGTAATTAACCGGTCTGCTATTAATTCACACATTAACTAACTAAACCAAGTAGATCGTCCTCACTTCATTTGTTAAATCACCCATGAGACAATTATTATGCTTCAGTTTAAATTCATGTAGCTTCATTACGTATGTTGTTGATATTGTTTCACTTTGTGACTATTGCACCCCAAGGGTGCTTGAACCTGTTGATAAGAGAATACAAAGCATCACGGTGTTTACATGGAATAATATTGTTATTGTCGTTCCTACTGTTGTTCTTTATTCGTTACTATACCTGTTATCAGCATAAATTTGATTGCGTTACATATCGACCGATCTTGATACATCTGACACATGTACTGATACACCGGACATGACACCCTATACATATCGACTCAACCTGTTAAAACGTGACCTGACCTGTTACCTGATTTCATGCCTAATGCCGACAAACCTGACCATTCCTGCTGTCTATCCAGACAGACCTATTTTACCTGATTTTGTGTTGGCATTAGTCCTTGACTACTGAATACCTGACCTGACACACATAGCTTGGGGGTATGGGGAAATCAAAGGTGAAACCGACTTGTAACTCAACAGTTCGATACATGTTCTGATCAGTCTTACGGGCTTGGCCGGCCCCGGAGTGATGATGCTGACATCACTCATCCATCCAGCTACCTATTACTGCTTAGCGGCACGTCTCGGATTCAGCCCCGAGGACCTTGACCGTGGTCCCGGGCACGCACGGGATACTATTGAGTTACATCGACGATTCATCAATTGATTTCAAAGACTGTAGAGTTGAAACCTGATAGGACAGTTTAGTCACCAATGCACACTACCCTGTTCTGCTATTTCTTGGTGCTGTTTTATTCATGTTCATACCTGCATTGTTTATTACCATGTCTATACTATATACTTGATGTCATGACGCGCTGACATCTGGGTTTTGCATGGCCCAGATTCCGTACCACTGTCGACGACCGAGCAGGAGTACTTCAGCCAGCAGGCTGAACAGTGAGTTCCTTAGGGTTTAGTTTATTTATTTTCATTTCATTTCCAGATGTGAGCCCGCATTATGGGACGTACTGTTTATTTATTGTATTGGATCATTTGCTTCCGCACTTACTGTTTATTGATTCTTGTTATTATGGATTTGGACATGTATTAGATTAGTTTATTTTATTGTTCTTGATATCTCTACAACCGTAATGTGACTGTGGATGGATACATCCTACCCACAGGTAGCATGGTTGGCTATGTCACGTGCCCAATCTTGCGTACTCTGGGAAGCGGGGCGTGACAATACTAGTTTCCAGACACTCCTGTACTTAAACCGTGATGATAATTGGATCGGAGTGCGACTCTGGACTGCAGTCCAGAGCGACTCAAATTGTTGCTTGCTATTCCGTAATGGGTACCACAGGATTTCCTTAACTCGTAGGTTGCGGAACTTCACTGTTTATTGTAGGTGAACCTGTTAGCTAGACAACACAAGTAGTTTCACTCCGTTTCGTTATCGTTTATTATTTATTCTGTAAATTAAAAGATCGGGACGCATAACAGTCCCAACAGAACCAGAACTGACATATTGGTATTGATTAGTGTATATCTCCTGACGTACAGACGCGATCGAAGATCCGTCTATTGCGTTGAAAACCTTAATGAAAACCCTAGAATTCATCCAACTGTAGTGTCGCTAAAATCTGATCCCAACTAGGATTAAAATGCGTTGCGAAACGGATTTCTGATTCTGAAACCGAATTTCCAGCCGTGAACGCTTAAAATGAAATGGTTATAACTAATGATCCTGAAACCCGATTGGCATGAAACTAAATTCGATGGATGGAAAACTGAACATACTAAGTATTACCTGTTTATCGTTTCGCTAAACTATACACGTACGTTTCATGATAAATCGTGCAAGTGATAAAATACTGTTTCATAACATTCTAATCATGCTTATATACTGTTCACGCATCATATCATACCCATATCATTGTATTAATAACCTAGTGATATCGTGTATTTACCCAGTGTTAGATTTTAGTGATGATTGTGGCAAGTACGTCAGTGTTCGTGTATCCGTGAATAAGTGAAAGTGATACGTACTTGTGCACAATCAGTGACCCTATTATTCTATTGCATTGTCGACGTCTGTGGGATGCGTGCACGTGTGACTATAAGTGGTATGGGACACTTATGGAAGCGCTTGCACGGGTGTCACAGATAAGATACCAGACACTGCCATTTATCTTAGGTATTAGTCGGGACGTGCTTGATGGAGGTCCTGCCTCCAGCTCTCGCGCAGACATGTCACAGACCGATTGGTATTTAGGGTTATGGTTAGCGTTTGATGTAGACCACGGGGTGTGGGGTAGTTTAAGTGTGAGTTCAACAGAATCTTGGGAGTCCCATGCCGGCTTATATATTTAGGGAGTCATATGGAGATTTACAGGGTATGTGATATTCACCGTGATATACATGTTGGGCCCGTGGTCCCTTGCCCCTGGGTTCTACCCTTGGGTGGAGGACACTCGCGAGTGGTTGATTCTCACACTTGGACTGACGATAGGCTTAGTGACCTGTACAGTGAGACTTAGAGACTGATAGGGATACTGGCATTTATATACCTTATATACTGTGTTGACATACGTGACATATCGTTCTACTGCTTTACTGTTCCGCTGCATTGATTACTGCACATTCATATTCATGCTGTCATTGATTTACTGTTTCACATATCTATTACCACTGTTAGAATTGTCACATGATTTTATATATATATTATATTGCTATTGTGTCGCTCTGACGACCTGAGTATGCATGCTCAGTGTGAGGAGAAGATTTAGTCTGGACCAGGACTAGACGTATATTACAGACATCTCGATTTGATATCCAGAGTTATATCTATATTTGTTCCCCCTAAGGTCAGTTCTTTAAATTGTTTCCTTCAGTTACAGAATCTCTCTTTACCTGCGCATTATTTACTGTTTACCATGAAAAAACTAGAAGCCGAAGTGTGACTACGGCAGGACATTTCCTTGACCGTAGGAGCATGGCTGGCCTTGTCTACCCCTCGTGTTCCGTATTTTGGGAAGCGGGGCGTGACAATTGCAGAGTAATCAAACGGTGCAGGGGAGTTAGGGGTAGGCTAAGAGACTTGTGTGCAAATCCCGGGGACTTTTAGCCACGGGGGGCTCGTCCCCGCCGGCCCAAAAGGAGATCTCGCCTGTCATTTGTAGGGAGGGGGCTGGTGGATTCATGCCACGTTTTTCTCTCTCTGTTTACAATATTTTGCTCATGCTTGTTTTGTTTATCTTTTTATTTTTATGTGCTGTGCACGTGTAAACTTTTAGGCTTCTAAAATGTTTAAAAGAAAAATCATAAAAAATAATGTGTCTGATGGGATTCGAACACAGGGGTTAAGTCACAGCAGTGCAAGGCTTTACCAATGAGCTACAAGCTATTTCTAGCTGTTCTTAAACAAAATTAACTTATAAATTGTACTGAGGCTTGTAAACTCCTTTCTGTATATTAAATTGAAAATTTTCATACAGTAAATTCAGAGTCGTTATAGTATAGTTACATACGAATTCGATGAAACTTGTTTCATTTCGAGGATGGATTCCGATTCTTGAGAAATAGAATAGGATTATTCGGATGTTTTTTCTCTTTACCTTCTCTCAGCTTGCGAGAGCTCCTAGTATTAGTAGAGTACACCTATTACGCTTATTGGATAGTCTTCTTCCAAACCTTAGGCTGGTGCCGAATGGTAGGGAAAGTAGAAAACCAATTAGTCTAAGTGTGGTGTATAGAAGGTAAGAAGTAAAGACATATAAAGGGATTAGAGTGAGGGCAAAAGAAATTGCGACTACTGTTATGACTCACGACAAAGCTGCATATATCCCTGCCACTCCTACTTCCTCTTTGCATTTCTCCATAACACTTTGTATCACTATGAAGATTCATATTGCTTGGGTATTCTATCGTATAGTTACATACGAACTCGAAAAAACTTGTTTCATTTCGAGGATGGATTCCGGTTCTGGAGAAATTGAATAAGATTATTCAGTTGTCTTTTCTTATTGGCTTCACTCAGATTGCGAGAGCTCCTGGCATTAGGAGAGTACACCTATTACGCTTATTGGATAGTCTTCTTCCAAACCTTAGGCATGTGCCGAAAGGTAGGGAAAGAAGAAACTAATTAGTTAAGTATGGGGTACAGAAGGTAAGAAGTAAAGACATATAAAGGGATTGGAGTGAGGGCAAAAAAATTGCGACTACAGTCATGAATCTGAATAGTGGAAGAGACATTACTAGGAATACCCGTCCACCCCCTCGAAACATTTTCATGTTTCAGTTTTACTGTGCGGTGTTAATTAAAAACTATTTTCCCAATTAGATTCTGACTCTATGATATGTATTTATCAGACTTGATTCTCATATTTGTATGGCGTTATAGATACTAAGTGGGAGTAGAATATTGGGAATTGGGTGATTATATTCTCAATATCAGAATTCTTTGTAATTGGTGATATTTAAGAAAATCACCTAAGTTTTTCCTAACGGCAAATTTTTGGTTTTGAATATCCGTTGTTATGCACCAATTTCAAACTGATATATCTGTACGTTTATTTATAAAGTGAGATATAACTTTTTGAAATTATGTTTATGACATTTACCTATATCAGTTGATAGTTAGGTAAGATGCATTCAACAACGGTGTAATTCTTTTTAACCATAACACAGTTTTCAACCTACGACGCACAAGGTTTGAGTTATTAAACTCAGAGGAGTTATACAAACTATTGTATGTTGTTCGATGTCCATTAGGACAAAGGGAGTTGGTACTCGTACTATATTCTGTTTAGTTATGACCTCTCTAGTTTTAGACAAGTATTTCGTTGAAATAGAAGGTCCAAATTTTGAAAAGTTATAAGTATAAGAATAAAGTAGAGAACCATACGCTGGAAGTATCAGGATTTTTCGAGGTGATCGAAAATGTAGATACTTATACTAGGTATTCCGTCGTAAGTAATATATTTGAGAACTTCCTTCTCTTTCAGGTTACTCATCCATGGGTGCACTCCTTGATGAGTAATGCTGTATGGCCTTCTTCCATTTAGTCGATATGCACTAGAAACAGTTGCTTGTTTTTGAATCTGGTTCCAATTAAATTAGTGTCTTTATTTCTATATTTGATATAGAATGGATTTATATAACGATGTTAAGGCATATGGAGTTGTACGGCTTATGCTTTGACGAGGGTTAACATTCTACCATTTGGAGGATCAATAGTTATATTGTTCTTGACTCTCCACCCATTTTAGTAAAATGAATTCTTTTCAGAAAATATTAGCGGGAGTATGGTAGAACTGGAAGTGATTCCAGAACCACAAACGATTACTGAAAATTTAGTAGAACCTAAAGATTCAATTGGATTTTACAATCCATTATCCACTCCGCAGATTTGGTGGGTAATCTCAGCCACCCGAGAGGTACTTCGGTCTCCTCAAAGACGGTTGTTCATCACGAAAAACTGCATTTCAATACCGCTCATTCTTTATCAATTTTGTGATATATCGGTACTATTAACCCATGTCTGCTCAATAAATACAGATTACAGGTATTCGTGACAAAATACTGGAAACACACTCAAATACACAGATACGACATTTTTGAGTCGACACTGCAACCGGAATAGAAAACCGATCAAAATTCAATGAGTTTCTTTTTGCAACAACATGTGTACACTTTTTTTATCATGAAAAATGCAACAAAACAAGTGTGAACACAAGACCCTTTTGATGCATGAACCTTGATAGGGCAGCTTTGCACAAGTAGGACACAAGAATCATGACTTGTGCAAGTAGGATGAACAGGTGGGTGCGTGATGAGTGATGCAAAAGGATGTGATGTGATGTGAAGTCACATTTTCCCTCTAAATCTACAGATTACAAACCGAGGTTCTATTAAAAAATCAAACAATGCTAATGAGATTATAGAGAGACTATAAGATCATCACAAGAAGATGGGACCCACCACACCAAGAATGGCCGGCAGAATCCCTGATTTTCCCGTCGTCACCGGCCCAACTAGATCAGAAGCTCTTGATTTTTCTTCTTATCAATATACATTGTCACATCACCATTGTTTTATTGTTTGTTTATTCTGTGGTGATGCCTATAAATACACACCAGAAAAGAGGTTTAAAGGTCCATGTTTTGAGTTTAGAACAAGTCTTTCATTTTGTAGATGTTAACTTATATTTCCTATTGTACTCTTGAGCTCTTGCCCTCTATCTTGACATTGTAACTTCTTCAATGAACTTACAAGTTTAAGATTTAGGTTCTTGAATTCAAGTTAGTTTGTATCTTCATTAAAAATCAATAAAAAGTTGTCATTTGCTCATTTCATGTCATTTGCTTACTACAATTGTGATCTTGTGAAATCCTTTGCTTTTCTTTGATCTTGCAACCTCTTAAGTGAGCTTGCAAGTTTAAAGTTTGGTATTTTGATTTCATATTGAGATTTGGACTTAAAGACATTTGAAGAGTTGCATATCGGATATATCGGTTCTTAGTTCTTTAACCTTTGCTTTACTTTTCTTTGCAATTTTTACTATGTGCCTTTCTTATTTTATGCTTTATTTGGTAATTGTAAATATGTGTGAGTAATTATTTAATTTTTTAAGGGTAGGATATGGTTAGTTTTTGTTAGGAGAAATGCTTGCTAAAAACCTTTAAAAAAACCTTAACTCGTAATTGAAACTCTTACCAAACGATTCACAATCCGCTCCGTTAGGCACCCTATCCTACCACGATAGCGGTGACTCCTAATTGTGACCGGTTGCAAGTAGTTTACCGAAAGCTAAGGCTAAGGGACAAAACGGAAGGATAAGGGACAAGAAATACGGATTTAGCACACAATCGTAAATACCGTACTTCAAGTTCCCTAATACATGTTGTTGCCAATTACCTTAGCATCAATATCAAGTTAGGTCTATAAGGAAACAGAAAACATTAACCAAACTCGAGCTTACCTAAACTACCCCTAACAAGTCCTTTTTCTTGAACATATCCTTTTTACGACATTTAGAATAAAAACAACCCAAGAAATACAGACTTAACTCGTTAAAACAAGCGTAAAAATATACCATCTCCCTGCGGACGACCCGTACTCATCTCAGCTCACTACACGCGACACCATTTTGATTGCTGTTATTTCAAACTTTAAAACGACAAGCAAAATACGTGCTAATCAAATGGCACCGTTGCCGGGGAGACGATAACGCTTTTATACTTTTAGTATCGGGTTAATTTGTGAATATTTTGTATAAAACAAACTAACTTTCTAACAGATTCAATGAAAAACACATTTATTTTAAAAACCGACATGAGAACTAAAATCCGACATTTTGTTCTCTGGATTTTGATCTGCTAACACACTGCGTTTTAACTGGGAAATCAAAGTATAACAGTGGAATACTAGTATAACATAGAGGAACCACACAAAACTTGAGCACCCAATTTTTAAATTTGACCGGCGGTTTCTTGAAAATTCCCGTCCCCGTCGGCCCCTTTTTAGGGATTTAAAAATTTCCTTTTCCGGATACCTCCATTGTTCTGTTAGTACTCCATTTTTATTGTTTGATTTTCAAAATTTCTTGTGTGCAGAACTTTGGCTATCTATATCTCTTTCTAGCTCAAATATCTGTATTTTCCGATATTTGCAGATTTGGCGGATTGGCGAGCAGCGATCATGCGGAGCAGGGGACATTTTCAAATATAAGGTGATAGAACACTACAGTGCCAAAGATCCGGGTAGTTTGACCCATGCAAGCGAACCATTCAAGCATTCGGAGACGATATCAACACGATTTTCTTAACTTGACACTTTTGGTGCGTATTTTTTTAACTCCTTATTCTCAAATCCGACACTCCAATATTCTTGTCCTTGCAGGATTCTTTGCAATATCGCCGCAAAAACCAAAGGAAAACTAACCGTATTTGTTGCAGCACCACACTTAAATTTAAAAAAATTGATTGTTTGATAATAAAACCTTTTTGATTTGAATTGTACATTGCATTATTAATAAGGACTTAAGGGGCTATAACACCTTTCAGATTGGGTGGGTATTTCGTCACCCTTCTTAAGACCCCAGAAATCACTAATTGCATAAGTATCACCTTGAGCTTAATAAAAAATATCTAGACTCAGCCAATTAAAGACCTGTCACGCTCAATAGGACAAAGGAAGATTGTGGGCATTCGGTCGTTTATCTAAACGTGACTTTTGTGGTGCCTAGGCTAGACAAGTGAGGATGTAACTGTTAGCCCGCGGGGGCGCCCCGGCCGTCGATCCGACGCCGGAGAACGCGGAAAACAAAAACTTTGCAAACTTTGCAATCGGCACCACCGCGGACTTTTTACCCGGATCGGGCCATTAACCTAGCTAGCTAGCAAAAAGAAAAGAGTAGAGATGCTATACCAAACGATCCGTGTCCTTCGGTCTTCGTCTCCGCTCCGATCTCCTGCGGAATCTCCGTCACTTCCTCGCTCGTCGGAAAGGGGCACCACGTAGCCGGAATCTTTTACGGGCTCCCGCCTCTTGACCGAGGCAACTCGGGCGCGAAGTTGGCTAGCCGACGCGTCCAAGGCTTGCTATATAATAGTGTAGTGAGTTGTCTCTTTAGGGTTTATGGAAGTTGCCTTGATGGAGGGATTTGAGGAGGAGAATGAATGAATGAAGCTTGGGATTATTGCAAGCATAAAAACATGAAATGAGATGAAGAATATATCTATATCCAATCAACCTCTCTCTCTCTCTCTCTCTCTACAAGATGTGGCCGGCCCCCTCTCCATCAAATTAGATTGGAGAGAGAAAAGAGAATGGCATAAAACAATATATCAAAAAGATAATACAAACCTCACATCCTTTCTCTTCTCATCTCACAAATCAATCCCTTTTCTAAACCATCAAATGAAAAGCCATCAAAAAGACAAGAAAGGAATCTCATGATTATGAAGCCACACTTATGCAAAGAAACCCCACACAACATGTTAATTGCAAACTTGCAATTAACACCCTCCAACAAGAAAGTCCGACCGAGAAGGAATGAAGGAAAACCGGTCGGAACGGAATGCAAACTGGCAACTTCATAAAACCGATCCCGTAATAAATTACAGGAAAACCCTGCTACTGCAAATACATGCCCGCATTTGTATTCCCACTGAACACAAATGCAAAGAGACAAAACTACACTATCTAATACTAGGATCCGGCTTAAGCCAAAACCGGCTAGTAAAAACTGTTCGATCGCGATCCGTGCAATACCGCACGTATCTGATCGAACCCTGCCATATCTCCATACGGCCTCTACAGCGTTTCGCCCGAAACTTGAGTAACTGAGTGTGGTGGACTCTAAAGACTCGTCAATACTGTGGCTGTGGATTTAACCACTAGCACGTCAGAGGTATAAGCCAATACGTGACGGGCCACCAGGTATTGACCAAAAGGGACGTCGATGAGCGAACTCATCCTGACACCCTACTGAGCCTGTCAGTGACAATATCCGTACAGTCCGGTCCGTTCGTCTATGAGCATCGCATGGCGGGCCTAGGGGGTTGGTAAAAGTCAGACCCCCAAAAGCGGTACAAGTCGTGTCGGAGTGCAGCCCAGAACACCCTGAGATACTACTGGAATACCTACCAGCAAATCTCCTGCCTTGGCCAAGGACTTTTCATGTTCTGGCTCTCCTAGACACAGCACGACCTCACCCCCAATACCGGGAGAGACGAACCCCTGCAGATCCGCTCACTGCCTCCATGTGGCTCGGGACTGTACCCAACTAAAACCTGTTTGCACGACTCCTTTGAGCCGTGGTAGGGTAGTAATCAAAGTACAGTGGGAACTCACACGAGACAAATGACGATCCCAGGTCGATGAACTAACCTGTACACATGTCACCTGGGAACTGCTATCTGACGTCTGGTATATGCCCAACTAGCAGGTTCCCGGCGAGTCCTGTCCGGTGTACTCATAACCCAATGAGCACCTGTATACATCTTAGGTGAACCAACTGACACCAGTGGCTTGTGAGACCGGCCACCGCCCCTCGTCGGGGTCTCGACTGTATACACTAGTCTACTGTGGAGAATCGATGCCCTGTCTCGAATCTCCCACGACTAGGGACCTTTTAAGGATGTGCTTGTAGACCCCAGCTCCCACTTATATGATCGCCCTCATACTGCTGGATGTCAAGCAAGAATCCTAGGGGCTTTATCAACGTGTAATAGCGACTCGTAAGGTCACCTAAAGCAGTACACGATGATAAAGATAAACCAGATAGCATACTATCATCTCGAGTAAGACTGTCCTACCGGGATAGGTCCTCCCCTCAATCATTGCAGTCACGTGCCTGTGATCCAATAATTGACTCTGAGGGCACTATCTCCAACAATCTCCCACTTGCACTCGAGGCTAATTATTGCGATGTCGCATACTCACAGCCCGTGTGATACCGAACACCCAACTCCTCTACTAGTCAGTCTCACAAAGCTCGTTTGCGAAACTATTGCGTTCGAGGAATAGCCTCAGTGAGTGGATCCGCTTTGATGTTTCTTTCTATATCTCTCTATATCTCATGTTCGCAGAGAAAACTATCTCCCGAAATGAGCAATACCTGTCCTAGAATGTCTGGATGTCTGATGGGACCTAGCTCATAAGTGAACTCCAAATCCAAACTTCTTAGACTGTATCGACAACTGAACTTAATCAGTGTCCTGCGCCATGCCTTCCCTCAGTATCCACTTGGATCATCTGTCCAAAATACTGCCCCTCGTCAGAGGGAAAACTATAACTCTGACAGCCACTCTGCCATCCATGTCACCTTGGAAGCCTGGAATGATAACTGTCTCCCGAAGAAGACTGCCGTTATCATATCCCTAGAACATTCACTTATGTTCTAAAACTGCTTCCGACTGTTTCTCCAGGATTGGATCAATAGCAACTTATTGCACCTACTGCAAGAACAACATCTGGTGTGGTACTTGACATCTCATGATTGACTCAATTGCCTAAGCAAGTGATCTGTCAATCATGCGTATCCCTCTCCCCTTTAGTCTGTAAGACACCTTTAGAGAGGGTGACTCCATTACCTGCAGGTACACTACCGTGCCAGGAGTCGTCCATTCTAAATACTCATAGAATGCGGTCAAAGTACCCAGATTGGGAAACCACCCAAATCTAGATCTAAAACCATAAATCTAGTAACCAGAATGTCTGATACAATATCCAAGTCTAGTGTGGAGAAACCACTGTGTGACGACCAAAGTATAACCCATCGTAGTATAGGAATATCACTTCCTACTCTGTGTATGTCATCAAATACCAGGACATCACACCCTACTACCTTCTTAACAGATCCATCCCTTATTCTGATGAAGTCAAACCTATGACTTCACATCAGAAATAGATGATCTATCTCCGTTATATCTGCTTTAGTCTATAAATAGACATAAGCCTGATATCCACCAATGCTTCCGCTGCTCCCACTGACTACGACAACCCTCTGGCAGAGTCATATAGACGTGCACTTCTAAAGCCAGTTTAGAACGACGCTATACTCATCCTCCCGCCGGGTCTCGCAGCCTGGAACAACAGCAATGGCAAGTCTGGGTAAACAAGAACCTCCCTGCCACCGTCCTTGAGCATACCGAAGTATCTCTTGGGTGCCTGAGGTTACCCACCTTATCTGCGGAGTGGCCAATGGAATGTCAAACCAGATTGAATCTTTAGGTTCTTATTAAATCTTCAGTAATCGTTTGTGGTTCTGGAATCACTTCCAGTTCTACCATACTCCCACTACTGTTTTCTGAAAAAATCCATTTTTTGATAAAACTGTGGCGAGTCAAGAACAATATCACTATTGATCTTCCAGATGGTAGAAAGTCAACCCTCGTCATAGCCCGGGTCAACCCACAAACAGCCACTACTGAAACGTGCCTTGAGTTGTCCAGAGTCTGGTTTTAAGCATAAGCCGGACAACTCCCCGTATCTTAACAATGTCAAGATATGAACTGTTCTATATCTAAGAAACAGAGGCACTGATTTAATTGAACCAGATTCAAATCATGCAACTGTCTCCAGTGCATGTCAACTAAATGGAAGGAGGCCGATCAGCGTTACTCAACTTAGGAATACTTCTAATTATGAGTAACCTGAAAAAAAAGAGAAGCAAGATCTCTTTATCATTACTATCAACTGAATACCATACACAAGTATCTACATCTTCGATCTCTTTGAAGAATCCCGATACTTGCTATATCTGGTTCTCTACTTTACTCTTATACCTATAACTCCTCAAAACTTAGACCCTGTGTTTCTACGAAACACATGTCTAAGAACTAGAGAAGTTAAAAGTAAACAGAATATAGTACGAGGACCAACCCCTCTGTCCTAATGGACACTGGACAATATACAATACTCTGTATAAGTCCCCTGAGTCTGGTGACTCATTCACTGTGCGTCGTAGGTTGAAAACTGTACTTTTGGTTAAGAAGAATTACACCGTTGTTCAATGCTCCTTACCTAACCATCCACTGGTATAGGTAAATGTCATAGACATAATTTCAAAAAGTATATCTCACTCTATAAAAATAGACGTACAGATATATCAATTTGAAATTGGTGCACAACAACGGATATTCAAAACCAAATATTTGCCGACCGGCAAACAACCCAGGTGACTTCCTCAAATATCACCAATTACAACGAATCCCGATATAATGAGGATGATCACCTAATTCCCAATAACTTACTCCCCCTCATCATCTGTAAAACCATACAGATGTGAGACTCATACCTGGTAAATACATACCCTGGAGCAAGTGCCTAATTGGGAAATCAGTTTTCATTTAACAGTACACAGTGAAACTGAAACATTGAGATGTTTCGATGGAGTATCCTGGTATTCCTAGTAATGCCTCTTCCATTATCCAGATTCACAACTATAACCGTATAATTCTTTACCATCTTTCCAAATCCCTTTACATGTCTTTAGTCATTACCTTCTGTACACCCCTTTAGGCCAAATGGTTTTCTTCCTTCCCTACCGTTCGGCACCAGCCTATGGTTTGGAAGAAGACTATCCAAAAAGCATAATGGGTGTACTGTCCTAATCCGAGGAGCACTCGCAATGCGAGAGAAGGTGAGGATAAAAGACAACCGAATGTACTTAATTCATAGGTGATTTAGGATTGACAAAGAAGTACATGGTTTGGTCGTGAATAGCAGTCGCAATTTACTTTGCCCTCTTACTAATCCCTTGCTTTGTCTGAACTTAATACCTTCTGTACACCGTTTAGGCTAATTGGCTTTCTTCATTCCCCACCGTTCGGCACCAGCCTAAGGTTTGGAAGAAGACTATCCAATTTGCGTAATAGGTGTACTATCTCCTAAACCAAGGAGTACTCGCAACCTGAGAGAAGGTAAAAGGTAAAGACAACTGAATAGTCCTATTCGTTTTCTCCCGAACCGGAAACCATCCTCGAAGTCCTTCGAGTTCGTATATAACCATACGATGGTTTTGTCCAATGGAAGTGGACGTTCGTAGTAATACGGGGTGTCCCGGAGAAAAGGGTAAAAGTAGGAGTGGCAAAGAGGTTTGCAACTCTGACAATCCAAAAGCCAGTGTTAAGAAGGTTCGGTCAACTTTGGTCACTGAGTCATAGTCTAGGGTCGGGTCAATGGTCGCTGCCAGAGAGAGAGAGAAAAGAAACACTCAGCGTGCACTCTAACCTAGATCAGAATGGTTACCAATTTATCTAATCTGGAAACCTCCCACTGTAACGTCAAATTCTTCCCCAAACCTGAAAGAAGAATTAGCCGGGATAACCCGAGGAGTAAACCAACTCATCAGTGGGAATCGGGATCCAACTCTCATCGCATGATAACGTGACGGAATCCGCTCACGTTATCACACTCCAGAAGGTATGCGCATATCTGGCAAGTTTCAGTTCTTTTGAAACTCCCGATGAGGATTTCTGCCCCATGCTCTTATGACCTTGACTTTGGCCAACATATCATAAGTCACATGTCAAGTTCTACCCGTCATTTTCCTGGTTAATTTGAACCCACCCGTACATACCCTTGACGTAGGCCAAAATAGTAGTACGACTGTCCCAAACCAACGCATCTATCTATGCAACAGATAAATACCCGGCAGCTACCAAACACTATGCCTTGGCGTGAGGTCAAAATACATAGCTTGAATACTACCGAATATTTAACTGAAATGACGGAGGGCTACGAATGGTTTCTGGCGAAAACCTTTAACGTAATGAACTTGATATCGCTGAAGGAACGGATAGCTTTTTAGAAAAATATAGTGACGAAAACCTTCGCTAAAGAGGTCACTCCCGGTGAAGGGATCTCGTCTCTTTCCCCGTAGAATGAGGTGCAGGATATTCCAACTGAATACCACGGTGCAAAGCAAAAGCAATCGGCTATAGTGAAGTTAATGCCCTGACGCAAACTTTTGTCCAAGGGGTCACTCCCGGTGAAGGGATCTCGGCCCTTGCCTCGTCGACTGAGGAGCAGGATATTCCAACTGAATACCACGATGCAAAACAAAAGAGAACGCCCTTGCAATAACAGCTTTTTGAAAAATGTTCCAACAACATCAGAATAGGTTTGTTTATCTTGCATTGATCCGAATCAACGCAGTCCCATCAATTGATCACACCACAAAGAACGAAAATATACTGACGTACGTATATGCCATCCGCATTCGCCACTGGGTCCCGTCATCACTCGTTAGGTTAGCTAACTAACGACAGAGCGGGGACTGGACTAGCGCGGATGAAAAACATATACAACATCTACTAATATATATAATATATAATTTTCGCTCAAGGCGTGAAAAAAATGCAACACAGAAATGTATAGCAACACAGATCAATACAGATATCTGGGATCCCCGGGTTTCACAGAGCCGCTGAAACCCGACGTTCCCCTGGTCGTGTGGATAGCCTGTGCAATGAAAATCCTAGACCCCTACGGGCGCGGCAAGTCACCCGCCAAAACCTGAAGCGAGGCAGCCCCTTTCAGCGACGTGAATGGACCACCCAGCACTTCACGGAATCCGGTAACTTGGGCACCCCTCCTGGGTCAACCCTATACCCCCTACGAGTGCGGCGAATAGCCCGCCAATTCTAGAGTGAAGCCCCCTCCGTCTCAATGCCATGAGATGCGGGCTTGTTGCCCTCTAGAACCCGGCTACCCGTGCACCCCTCCGCGGGGTAATCCTAGTACAGAAAGTAAAATATACATACAACGGGTACATCGACCGCAACCAGGTCGTGCCCCAAAATAATAATACAAACAGGCAGTGACGGCAGTCCACATGTCGGACGCTCGCCCCGCAATATCAAATGTACATATAAAACAAAACTGTACTACCACTGCAACCAGGCTATCCTCCACGACCGATCCGCAACAACACAGTACAAACACAGAACATCAACGTGAATGTCACGTTCGCAAATCCGTCTAACCGGGCTATAGCAGTTAGACGGGATTTACCGATCAAATGACATTCACGGTCGCAGATATAAAGTAAATACTGTGAACTGGCATGTTTAAAATATCCGATCGAACAAATATTATCAAGTGGGCCCCAAATACTACTGTAAGGTTAATGGTCGATCGGAAATGCAAACACATCAAACGAAGCTAGGTAAGGTTAATGGCGTGGCTCTGATACCATGTTGCGCCACGGCAGCGCCCCGGCCTCGTAGTCGAGGCCAAAATGCGGAATAAAAAATTTTTCCTTGCTCGGAAACCGGCGCTACCGCGGACAATTAAAACCCGGATCGAAACCATTAACCTAGCTAGCTATCTAGAGATGGGGTGAGAAGTTATACCAAGCGATCCGTGTCCTTCGGTCTTCGTCTCCACTCCGATCTCCCGCGGAATCTCCGTCACCTCCTCGCTCGTCAGAAAAGCACCACGTAGCCGGAATCTTTTACGGGCTCCCGCCTCTTGACCAAGGCAACTCGGGCGCGAAGTTGGCTAGCCGACGCGTCCAAGGCTTGCTATAGAATAGTGTAGTGAACTTGTCTCTTGGGGTTATGGGGTTGCCTTGATGTGGAGGAATGGAGAAGAGAAGGAGAGAAGGAATTGAGCTTTGAAGCTAATTTTACAACCATGGAATGAGATGAAAAATGCCACACCAAATAATTATCCCTCTCCCTTTCCTATGTGGCCGGCCCCTCTCACTCAAGAATAGATTGGAGAGAGAAAAAACAAAAGCACCACAATTTGTATAGAATAAAAGAATGGAAAAACAATAACATAAAGAAAATGGTCACAACCATTTCCTTTCACAAACCATCAAATGAAAAGCCAAGAATAGACTAGAAAGGCATCTCATGATGAAACAAGTCTCATCATAATGCAAACTTGCAAGAAAACCCTCCACTAAATGTTAATTGCGAACTTGCAATTAACACCCTCCACCTGGAAAGTCCGACCGAGAAGGAATGAAGGAAAACCGGACGGAACGGAATGCAAACTGGCAACCCCAGAAAACCGATCCCATAATAAATTACAGGAAAACCCCGCTACTGCAAATACATGCCCGCATTTGTATTCCCACTGAACACAAATGCAAAGAGACAAAAACTACACTATCAAATACTAGAATCCGCCTTAAGCCAAAGCCGGCTAGTAAAAACTGTCCGATCACGATCCGTGCAATACCGCACGTATCTGATCGAACCCTGCCATATCTCCATACGGCCTCTACAGCGTTTCGCCCGAAACTTGAGTAACTGTAACTGTGGTGGACTCTAAAGACTCGTCAATACTATGGCTGTGGATTCAACCACTGGCACGTCAGAGGTATAAGCCAATACGTGACGGGTCACCAGCTATTGACCATATGGGACGTCGATGAGGAAGCTCACCCCGACACCCAACTGAGCCTGTCAGTGACAATATCCGTACAGTCCGGTCCGTTCGTCTATGAGTATCGCATGGCGGGCCTAGGGGGTTGGTGAAAGTCAGACCCCCAAAAGCGGTACAAGTCGTGTCGGAGCGTAGCCCAGAACGCCCTGAGATACTACTGGAATACCTACCAGTAAATCTCCTGCCTCGGCCGAGGGCTTTGCGTAATGGCTCTCCTAGACACAGCGCGACCTCACCCCCAATACCGGGAGAGACGAACCCCTGAAGATCCGCTCACTGCCTCCATGTGGCTCGGGACTGTACCCAACTAAAACCTGTTTGCACGACTCCTTTGAGCCGTGGTAGGGTAGTAATCAAAGCACAGTGGGAACTCACACGAGACAAATGACGATCCCAGGTCGATGAACTAACCTGTACACATGTCACCAGGGAACTGCTATCTGACATCTGGTATAAGACCAACTAGCAGGTTCCCGGCGAGTCCTGTCCGGTGTACTCATAACCCAATGAGCACCTGTATACATCTTAGGTGAACCAACTGACACCAGTGGCTTGTGAGACCGGCCACCGCCCCTCGTCGGGGTCTCGACTGTATACACTAGTCTACTAATGGAGTATCGATGCCCTGTCTCGAAACTCCTACGACTAGGGACCTTTTAAGGATGTGCTTATAGACTACCAGCTCCCACGTATATGATCGCCATCATACTGCCGGCAGTCAAGCAAGAATCCTAGGGGCTTTATCAACGTGTAATAGCGACATGTCAGGTCACCTAAAGCAGTACACGATGATAAAGATAAACCAGATAGCATACTATCATCTCGAGTAAGACTGTCCTACTGGGATAGGTCCTCCCTCAATCATTGCAATCACGTGCCTGTGATCCAATAATTGACTCTGAGGGCACTAACTCCAACAATCTCCCACTTGCACTCAAGGCTAATTATTGCGATGTCGCATACTCACAGCCCGTGTGATACCGAACACCCAACTCCTCTACTAGTCAGTCTCACAAAGCTCGTTTGCGAAACTATTGCGTTCGAGGAATAGCCTCAGTGAGTGGATCCGCTCAGATGTTCCTTTCTATGTCTCTCTATATCTCAAGTTCGCGGAGAAAGCCATCTCCCGAAAAGAGCAATACCTGTCTTAGAATGTCTGGATGTCTGATGGGACCTAGCTCATAAATGAACTCCAAATCCAAACTTCTTAGACTGTATCGTCAACTGAACTTAATCAGTATCCGGCGCCAAGCCTCCCTCAGTATTGCCTTGGACCACCTGTCCAAAATACTGCCCCTCCTCAGAAGGAAAAATATAACTCTGACAACCTCCTTGTCGTCCATGTCACCTTGGAAGCCTGGAATGATAACTGTCTCCTAAAGGAGGCTGCCGTTATCATATCCCTAGAACATTCACTTATGTTCTAAAACTGCTTCCGAAAGTTTTTCCAGGATTGGATCAATATCAACTTATTGCATCTAGTGCAAGAACAACATCTGGTGTGGTACTTGACATCTCATGATTGACTCAATTGCCTAAGCAAGTGATATGCCAATCATGAGTATCCCTCTCCCCTTTAGTCTATAAGACACCTTTAGAGAGGGTGACTCCATCAACTGCAGGTGCACTACCATGCCAGGGGTCGTCCATTCTAAATACTCATAGAATGCTGTCAAGGTACCCAGATTGGGAAACCACCCAAATCTAGATCTAAAACCACAGATCTAGTAACCAGAATGTCTGATATAATATCCAAGTCCTGTGTGGAGAAACCACTGTGTGACGACCAAAGTATAACCGATTGTAGTATAGGAATATCACTTCCTACTACCTTCTCAACAGATCCACCCCTTATTCTGATGACGTCAAACCTATGACTGTCACATCAGAAATAGATGATCTTTCTCCGCTACATCTGCTTTAGTCTATAAATAGACATAAGCCTGATGTCCACCAATGCTTCCGCTGCTCCCACTGACTACGACAACCCTCTGGCAGAGTCACATAGACGTGCACTTCCAAAGCTAGTTTAGAACGACGCTATACTCATCCTCCTGCCGGGTCTCGCAGCCTGGAACAACAGCAATGGTAATTGTGGGTAAACAAGAACTTCCCTGTCACCGTCCTTGAGGCTACCGGAGTACCTCTCGGGTGCCTGAAGTTACCCACCGTATCTGCGGAGTGGCTAATAGAATGTCAAATCATATTGAATCTTTAGGTTCCTTATCAAATCTTCAGTAATCGTTTGTGGTTCTGGAATCACTTCCAGTTCTACCATACTCCCACTACATTTTCTGAAAAAATCCATTTTTAATAAAAACTGTGGCGAGTCTAGAACAATATTGCTATTGTTCATCCAGATGGTAGAAAATCAACCCTCGTCATAGCCTGGGTCAACCCACAAACAGCCATTACAGAAACGTGCCTTGAGTTGTCCAGTGTCTGGTTTTAAGCATAAGCCGGACAACTCCCCGTACCTTAACAATGTCAAGATATGAACTGTTCTATATCCAATATAGAAACAGAGGCACTGATTTAATTGAACCAGATTCAAATCATGCATCTGTCTCCAGTGCATGTTAACTAAATGGGAGGAGGTCGATCAGCGTTACTCAACTTAGGAATGCTTCCAATTATGAGTAACCTGAAAGAGAAGCAATCTGTCTTCATCATTACTATTAACTGAATACCATACACAAGTATCTACATCTTCGATCTCTTTGAAGAATCCCGATACTTGCTACACCTGGTTCTCTACTTTATTCAAATACCTATAACTCCTCAAAACTTAGACCCTGTGTTTCCATGAAACACATGTCTAAGAACTAGAGAAGTTAAAAGTAAACAGAATATAGTATGAGAACCAACCCCTCTGTCCTAATGGACACTGGACAGCATACAATACTCTGTATAAGTCCCCTGAGTCTAACAACTCTTTCACTGTGTGTCGTAGGTTGAAAACTGTACTTATGGTTAAGAAGAATTACACCGCTGTTTAATGCTCCTTACCTAACCATCCACTGATATAGGTAAATGTCATAGACATAATATCAAAAGGTATATCTCACTCTATGAAAATAGACGTACAGATATATCAATTTGAAATTGGTGCATAACAGCGGATATTCAAAACCAAATATTTGCCGTCCGGCAAACAACCCAGGTGACTTCCTCAAAATATCACCGATTACAACGAATCCCGATATAATGAGGATGATCACCCAATTCCCAATAACTTACTCCCACTCAACATCTGTAAAACCATACAGGTGTGAGAATCATACCTGGTAAATACATACCCTGGAGTAAGTGTCTAATTAGGAAATCAGTTTTCTTTTAACAGTACACAGTGAAACTGAAACATTGAAATGTTTCGATGGGGTATGCTGGTATCCCTAGTAATGCCTCCTCCATCATCCAGATTCACAACTATAACCGTATAATTCTTTGCCACCTCTCCAAATCCCTTTACATGTCTTTAGTCATTACCTTCTGTACACCCCTTTAGGCCAAATGGTTTTCTTCCTTCCCTACCGTTCGGCACCAGCCTATGGTTTGGAAGAAGACTATCCAAAAAGCATAATGGGTGTACTGTCCTAATCCGAGGAGCACTCGCAATGCGAGAGAAGGTGAGGATAAAAGACAACCGAATGTACTTAATTCATAGGTGATTTAGGATTGACAAAGAAGTACATGGTTTGGTCGTGAATAGCAGTCGCAATTTACTTTGCCCTCTTACTAATCCCTTGCTTTGTCTGAACTTAATACCTTCTGTACACCGTTTAGGCTAATTGGCTTTCTTCATTCCCCACCGTTCGGCACCAGCCTAAGGTTTGGAAGAAGACTATCCAATTTGCGTAATAGGTGTACTACTCCTAAACCAAGGAGTACTCGCAACCTGAGAGAAGGTAAAAGGAAAAGACAACTGAATGTACTTTATTCCTTTTTCTCCAGAACCGGAAACCATCCTCGAAGTCCTTCGAGTTCGTATATAACCATACGATGGTTTTGTCCAATGGAAGTGGACGTTCGTAGTAATACGGGGTGTCCCGGAGAAAAGGGTAAAAGTAGGAGTGGCAAAGAGGTTCGCAACTCTGACAATCCAAAAGCCAGTGTTAAGAAGGTTCGGTCAACTTGGTCACTGAGTCATAGTCCAGGGTCGGGTCAATGGTCGCTGCCAGAGAGAGAGAAAAGAAACACTCAGCGTGCACCCTATCCTAGATCAGAATGGTTACCACTTTGTCTAATCTGGAGACCTCCCACTGTACCTCAAATTCTCCTCCAAACCTGAAAGAAGAACTAGTCGGGGTCACCCGAGGAGTAAACTAACTCATCAGTGGGAATCGGGATCCAACTATCATCGCATGATAACTTGACGGAATCCACTCAAGTCACCACACTCCAGAAGGTATGCGCATGCCTGGCAAGTTTCAGTTCTTTTGAAACTCCCGATGAAAGTTTTACCCCTAGGACTCAAGTGACCTTGACACAGTCAACAAATCAAAGAGTCCTAGTCAAGTTCAACCCGTCATTATCCTGGATTGCATTAAACCCACCCGTACGAGCCCTTGACACAGTCAACAAGGCCGCACGACTGTCCTAACCAATCCCATTTATATGCTGCAAACAAACACTACTTAGCTACCGCACACTACGCCTTGACACAGTCAACAAACGCAGCACGAATACTAAGTAATATTTGTAAGAAATGACGGAGGGCTACGTCTAGTTTTTGGCGAAAAACTTTTAACGTAATGAACTTGATATCGTTGAAGGAACTGCATAGCCTTTTATAAAATATAGTGACGAAAACCTTTACTAAAGAGGTCACTCCCGGTGAAGGGATCTCGGCTCTTTCCCCGTAGAATGAGGTGCAGGATATTCCAACTGAATACCACGATGCAAAGCAAAAGTAATCGGCTATAGTGAAGTTAATGCCCTGACGCAAACTTCTGTCCAAGGGGTCACTCCCGGTGAAGGGATCTCGGCCCTTGCCTCGTCGACTGAGGAGCAGGATATTCCAAATGAATACCACGATGCAAAACAAAAGTGAACGTCCTTGCAATAACAGCCTTTTTTTTTTTTTTTTTTTGTTGAAAAAGTGTTCCAACAACATCAGATTAGGTTTGTTTATCTTGCATTGATCTGAATCAACGCAGTCCCATCAATTGATCACACCACAAAGAACGAAAATATACTAACGTACGTATATGCCATCCGCATTCGCCACTGGGTCCCGTCATCACCCGTTAGGTTAGCTAACTAACGGCAGAGCGGGGACTGGACTAGCGCGGATGAAAAACATATACAACATCTACTAATATATATACCAATATATAGTATTTCGCTCAAGGCGTGAATAAAATGCAGCAACACAGAAATGTATAGCAACACAGAACAATACAGATATCTGGAAGCCCCGGGTTTCACAGAGCCGCTGCTGAAACCCGACGTTCCCCTGGTCGTGTGGATAGCCTGTGCAATGAGAATCCTAGACCCCTACGGGCGCGGCAAGTCACCCGCCAAAACCTGAAGCGAGGCAGCCCCCTTCAGCACCGTGAATGGACCACCCAGCACTCCACGGAATCCGGCAACTTGGGCACCCCTCCTGGGTCAACCTGTACCCCCTACGAGTGCGGCGAATAGCCCGCCAATCCCAGAGTGAAGCCCCCTCCGTCTCAATGCCATGAGATGCGGGCTTGTTGCCCTCCAGAACCCGGCTACCCGTGCACCCCTCCTGGGGTAATCCTAGTACAGAATGTAAAATATACATACACCGGGTACATCGACCGCAACCAGGTCGTGCCCCAAAAAGAATAATACAGACAGGCAGTGACGGCAGTCCACATGTCGGACGCTCGCCCCGCAATATCAAATGTACATAATACAACAGCACAGTACTAGCATTGCATCCAGGCTATCCCCCACGACCGATCCGCAACATCACAGCATAAACATAGAACATCAACGTGAAAGTCACGTTCGCAAATCCGTCTAACCGGGCTATAGCAGTTAGATCGGATTTACCGATCGAGTGACATTCACGGTCGCAGAAAATAATGTAAATACTGTGAAATAATGTGTTTAAAATTTTCCGATCAATCAAACAATTAACAAGTGGGCCCCAAAGAAAACTGTAGCACTCACAGAAACAATTGGCCCAACTTTAATATTCCAAAGCCCATATTTTAAGCCCAGAAGGCCTCTGTAAAAAAATGGTGAAGTGATGTGAATAGTACGCGGCGGAAGGGCCGCACAAAGGGGGTTTTCGCGGCGGTTCCGCGCTCCAACTGTGGAGTCACTTCATCGAATTTTTACAGAGCTCTTAGATTTTCCAGTACATCAATATTTTACAACCTGAAAAATTTTTCGAGACCAAAATATTTCAACAGAAACTGATGTGAACAAAAAATACGGTTTTTGGAAATTTTGGTCGATCGGAAATGCAAACACATCAAACGAAGCTAGGTAAGGTTAATGGCGTGGGGGTAAAAAGTCCGCGGTGGTGCCGATTGCAAAGTTTGCAAAGTTTTTGTTTTCCGCGTTCTCCGGCGTCGGATCGACGGCCGGGGCGCCCCCGCGGGCTAACAATGGTATCAGAGCCATTAACCTATCTAGCTAGCAAAAAGAAAAGAGTAGAGATGCTATACCAAACGATCCGTGTCCTTCGGTCTTCGTCTCCGCTCCGATCTCCTGCGGAATCTCCGTCACTTCCTCGCTCGTCGGAAAGGGGCACCACGTAGCCGGAATCTTTTACGGGCTCCCGCCTCTTGACCGAGGCAACTCGGGCGCGAAGTTGGCTAGCCGACGCGTCCAAGGCTTGCTATATAATAGTGTAGTGAGTTGTCTCTTTAGGGTTTATGGAAGTTGCCTTGATGGAGGGATTTGAGGAGGAGAATGAATGAATGAAGCTTGGGATTATTGCAAGCATAAAAATATGAAATGAGATGAAGAATATATCTATATCCAATCAACCTCTCTCTCTCTCTCTCTCTCTACAAGATGTGGCCGGCCCCCTCTCCATCAAATTAGATTGGAGAGAGAAAAGAGAATGGCATAAAACAATATATCAAAAAGATAATACAAACCTCACATCCTTTCTCTTCTCATCTCACAAATCAATCCCTTTTCTAAACCATCAAATGAAAAGCCATCAAAAAGACAAGAAAGGAATCTCATGATTATGAAGCCACACTTATGCAAAGAAACCCCACACAACATGTTAATTGCAAACTTGCAATTAACACCCTCCAACAAGAAAGTCCGACCGAGAAGGAATGAAGGAAAACCGGTCGGAACGGAATGCAAACTGGCAACTTCATAAAACCGATCCCGTAATAAATTACAGGAAAACCCTGCTACTGCAAATACATGCCCGCATTTGTATTCCCACTGAACACAAATGCAAAGAGACAAAACTACACTATCTAATACTAGGATCCGGCTTAAGCCAAAACCGGCTAGTAAAAACTGTTCGATCGCGATCCGTGCAATACCGCACGTATCTGATCGAACCCTGCCATATCTCCATACGGCCTCTACAGCGTTTCGCCCGAAACTTGAGTAACTGAGTGTGGTGGACTCTAAAGACTCGTCAATACTGTGGCTGTGGATTTAACCACTAGCACGTCAGAGGTATAAGCCAATACGTGACGGGCCACCAGGTATTGACCAAAAGGGACGTCGATGAGCGAACTCATCCTGACACCCTACTGAGCCTGTCAGTGACAATATCCGTACAGTCCGGTCCGTTCGTCTATGAGCATCGCATGGCGGGCCTAGGGGGTTGGTAAAAGTCAGACCCCCAAAAGCGGTACAAGTCGTGTCGGAGTGCAGCCCAGAACACCCTGAGATACTACTGGAATACCTACCAGCAAATCTCCTGCCTTGGCCAAGGACTTTTCATGTTCTGGCTCTCCTAGACACAGCACGACCTCACCCCCAATACCGGGAGAGACGAACCCCTGCAGATCCGCTCACTGCCTCCATGTGGCTCGGGACTGTACCCAACTAAAACCTGTTTGCACGACTCCTTTGAGCCGTGGTAGGGTAGTAATCAAAGTACAGTGGGAACTCACACGAGACAAATGACGATCCCAGGTCGATGAACTAACCTGTACACATGTCACCTGGGAACTGCTATCTGACGTCTGGTATATGCCCAACTAGCAGGTTCCCGGCGAGTCCTGTCCGGTGTACTCATAACCCAATGAGCACCTGTATACATCTTAGGTGAACCAACTGACACCAGTGGCTTGTGAGACCGGCCACCGCCCCTCGTCGGGGTCTCGACTGTATACACTAGTCTACTGTGGAGAATCGATGCCCTGTCTCGAATCTCCCACGACTAGGGACCTTTTAAGGATGTGCTTGTAGACCCCAGCTCCCACTTATATGATCGCCCTCATACTGCTGGATGTCAAGCAAGAATCCTAGGGGCTTTATCAACGTGTAATAGCGACTCGTAAGGTCACCTAAAGCAGTACACGATGATAAAGATAAACCAGATAGCATACTATCATCTCGAGTAAGACTGTCCTACCGGGATAGGTCCTCCCCTCAATCATTGCAGTCACGTGCCTGTGATCCAATAATTGACTCTGAGGGCACTATCTCCAACAGTAACTTTAAAAGACCCGTCTCACGGTGATTCGTGAGCGGAACCCTCCTTACCTCACTTGTGCTTACCTGGCCACAATTAGCTGTGAAGAGACGATTTGAGGGTTATCTCACAATTTGTCACTTTGGAACAGTTAGGAGCAGGTCTAATGGACTTTGAGGACCCTATTCTAGGTATTGATTGTGTATTTGTGACTGTGCATTTGTGATTGTGTTTGTTTGAGCTGTCATTTCATTTTCACATTCTTACGAAATAAAACACAAGTTCACCATTTTGACCACATTTATCACCTTCGTCCAATTTTTCTCCATTTACGTTTTCTTACCCTCACATTCTACGTTTTGAATACACTAAACTCGTTTAGTGTATGTCCGTTTGGACTCGGGACCCTAGTGCCCGTTTAGTCCACGTTTCGTTAGTCGTTACGGACTACGTGATCGACTCAGAAGTCGAAACTCCTTCCACGCCCTTTTCACCTTTACCTTTGCCGGTCAACTCCGACGTTGACCGTGATTCTGTCCATACTTTGTCACCTTCACTTTCACCAAGCTCTTCTTTCTAGATGTCAGGATTTCCTCTTAACATCACATTACCTACAACGGGAATGATTCCACCTCCACTTGGTGCGAATAACCCGCGACCACCTCTTGTTGCAATGCAACAGCGAATTGCGCTCCAAGATCGTTTTTACCCAACACGCGCTGCACATCCGACTTTTCTTTCTCTTCTACCATCCAATGGGGACAACTTTGAGATTAAACCTCATTTCATCAACATGCTGCCTAAATTTCATGTGCTTGAGTCTGAAGATGCATATATCTTCATAAACAAATTTCAAAATGTGTGTACGATGATGAAAATAACCCAACAGTCTGATGATGCCACACGGCTCACGTTATACCTTTTACTCTCTGTGACCTTGCTGAAAAATGGCTGTATAGCACCGCATCTCATTCAATAACCAATTGGGACAAATTTGTGAAAGCGTTCCTGAAGAAATTCTACCCGACTCATAAAACCGCTATGATCTAAAATGAAATAAACCAATTCACCTAACTTCCAACCGATAAGCCGCATTAATCATCTGAAGGGTCTGAACCTTTTTGGAAGTATTTTGACCGGTACAAGGTCCTCCTTGTTCAGTACCCTCATCATGGTATTGAGAGATGGCAAATTTTCCAAATTTTGTACGATGGCATGAATCCAGCAATTAGGCAGTTGATAGAAACCATTTGTCAAGGCCACTTCTTATCCAAATCCGACGAGGAAGCTTGGCAATTCTTCGATGATCTTGTGAAGCAGATGCTTCAATGGGAGAGCACCAGACCGAACGCTTCATCTTCTTCTACTTCCTCGTCATTGTTGGCTATAGTGCCCTCAAGTCAATTATTGAATCACAGGCACACGATTGTGATGATTGAAGGAGGACCAATACGGAGAAAACAGTCTTACTCGAGATGATAGTATGCTATCTAGTTTGTCTTTATCATCATTTACACTATTAGGTGGCATTACAGATCACTATTACATGTTGATAAAGCTCATAAGATTCTTGCTTGACTACCAGCATTATGATGGGGATCATATACGTGGGAGCTGGATAGTCTATAAGCACATCCTTAAATGTCCCTAGTCGTGGGAGTATCGAGACAGGGCATCAATACTCCGGAGTAGACTAGTGTATACTTATCGAGACCCCGACGAGGGGCGGTGGCCGGTCTCACAAGCCATTGGTGTCAGTTAGTCACCTAAGATAGTATACATGTACTCATTGGGTTATGAGTACACTGGACGGACTCGCCGGGAACATGCTAGTTGGTATTATACCTATTGTCAGATAGCAGTTCCTAGGTGATATGAGTACAGGTTAGTCTTTCGACCTAAGGTCGTCATTTGTCTCGTGTGAGTTCCCACTGTACTTTGATTACTACCCTACCACGACTCAAAGGAGTCATGCAAACAGGTTTTAGTTGGGTACAGTCTCGAGCCACATGGAGGTAGTGAGTGGATCGTCGGGGATTCGTCTCTCCCGGTATTTGGGATTGATGTCGCATTGTGCAGGAGTGGCCATCACCAGAAATCTGTGTCCACGGTGGACGAGATTTACTGATTTAGATCAGTAGTTTCGCAGTGGCTGATAGGATTCATACCGACATGAAATATCGCGTTATTAGGGGTCTGACTTTATCCACCCCTAGATCCGATATGTGATACTCTTAGAAGAACAGACTGGACTATATGGAGATTTTCACGAACAGGCTCAGTAGGGGTTTGGATGAGCTTGCTCGTCGGCCTTCTTTTCGCTAAATACCTGGGTAGCCGTTACGTATAGCTAGTGCCGCTGACGTGCTTGAAGTTAAACCCACTGCCAGCGTATTGACGAGTCTTTAGAGTCCCACAAAGAGGGTTTTCCTGGTTCTGGCGAAATGATGTAGTAGCCGTATTGGATACGTGCAGGGTTCCGATCGATCGATTGTACTTTGTACCCGGACTTTCGCTCGGAAAGTTGATGATACTAGCCGGCTCGGGTTTGAGCCGGATTATTAAATCAGGTATTGATTTAATAATTTACATATATATATATATTTCGATATGTATATTCTAGTATTATGTTCTTTGTGTTATTCTATCTTTTTGGGTATTCGTGTTTCGGTACGAATACAGGTATGTATATACAGTAGAATGTAATCCGTATTTTTTACAGATAACATTCTAGAAGGTGGACACCTCATTTAGATTTGACCATTTATATAAACGGATAATGAAGTGGAATTTATGAGATGGAGAGTATGGTGAGGACCATACTTACATAGTGTGCACAAATGAATTATTAATTCATTGTGCATACTATTCAAGTATAGATTGGGTTTAAAAATGAAAGATATATTTTACAAAACCAATTCTTGATGTGAAAATTTTCTTCACTGGTCACTTATTGGAGAAATGAGTTGGTTCATTTTTCCTTGAGCTCTCATCTTCTCACCATTGAGCTTCACTCCTCTTGCTTTCTTGAGTTCATCCCACCTTCATCATTCACCTCCTCTCAACACACTCATGTGTTGAGAATCATTAGAGGAGGTGGGATGAGATAGATAAACACTTAGATCATTACATCCTAAGCTTTCTAGATTAGCAACCTAGAAACCCTAGTTGCTTCACTTGCTTTTGATGTGGAGCTGGAGCCATGACTACATCTCTCGGGTCGATCATCTTCGACGAAGGAAGACCGGTGGTCAAGCTTGTTCGAGCACACCTCAAGGAGCTTGGGATGATGGTAGAAGACCGAAGGACTATGTTCATTCGGTATAACCTTTCCAACCTTTTAGTGTAGCTTCTTTAGATGCTAGTATAGGTTTATAGTTCGATCTTGAGCGAATTTTGTTTGCGCCAAATTTTTTAAACGCCGGTTTTTGTTCCGCATTGGCCACGGTAGATGGCCAGGGCGCCGGAAAAACCCAACATGGCATCATAGCCACCCATATACCAATACTAGCTAGTTTGCATGCAGTTAGAATATCGATCAACACCTTTTTCCAAATCATTTTTCCAATTTAGTGTGCTTGCTCCCGTTTTTCAAAAGTGTTCAAAAAATCTTTCTGAGGGTCTTAAAAATCTGTGCAGGCAATAGTAGAGCACCTTAAGAAATTTGGACAAGTATGTCTACTAAACGGCCGCTGAACCGCCGCAATATACCCTCATTCACCGCGGTTCCGCGGCGGATTTGTGTTCACATTGTGCCAAATTTCTTCTAGCACTCTCTTTAATGGAAATTTGATTTTTTGGGATATTTAGTTTTGGCCCAGATTTGTTTAAAGTGCTGATTTGCATTTGGGGCCAATTTGGAAAAGTTTAGTCGATCGAAATTTTAACTGTGTGTTTATTAGTACATTTGAAGATACTGCGACCGTGAATATTATTGAGCGGTACAACCCGACTAGTTACTATATGTTCAACTAGACGTGTTTACGAACATAATATTCACGTTGATGTTCTGTGTTGTGATGATATTGTGGTTGGATTGTCGTGATGGATAGCCTATAGTGCAATGGTAATAGTACAGTTCAGATTCATTTGTATATTCAGTATTGCGGGGTGAGCGTCCGACATGTGGACAGTCGTCCCTGCCAGATTGTATATTCTTTTATTGGGGCACGACCGGGTTGAGGTCGATGTCGCCATTATATATATTTTTCTTTTCTGTACTAGGAATACCCCACGGTGGAGTGCACGAATAGCCGGGTTCTAGAGGGCAACGGGCCAGCATCTCATGACGTTGAGACGGAGGGGGCCTTACTCTAGAATTGACGGGCTATTCGCCGCACTCGTAGGGGGTATAGGTTGACCCATGGAGGGGCGCTCAAGTTACCGGATCCCGTGAAGTGCTGGGTGGCCCTTTCACTTTGTTGATTGGGGTTGCCTCACTTTTGGGATTGGCGGATAACTTTCCGCGCTCGTAGGGGTCCAGGTTTACATTGCACAGGCTATCCACATGACCAGGAAACATCGGGTTTCATTTGTGGCTCATAGGAAACCTGGGGCTCCTAGATTATCCATTATTCTGTGTTGCTGGCTGAGATTCTGTGATGTTGCTTATATCATGCTTGGGACGAATGTTATATATATATATATATATATATATATATATATATATATATATATATATATATATATATATATAGCCCCCGCTCTGTCGTTAGTTAAGTAACCTAACGGGTGATGACGGTGCCCAGTGGCGAATGCGGATGGCATATACGTACATTTAATTTTCGTTCGTTTTCTATGGTGTGATATGGATTAATTGATGGGACTGCGTTGATTCTGATCAATGCAAGGAAAAATAAACCTATATGATGTTGTTGGAACCAAAATTTCCAAAACTGTTATTACAGGACATTTCCTTTTGCTTTGCATCGTGGTATTCGATTGGGAATATGCTGCACCTCATTCAACGAGGCAAGGGCTGAGATCCCTCATCGGGAGTGACCCCTGGGCGAAAGTTTGCGTCATCATAATAACTTTACTATAGTCGTTTCCTTTTGCTTTGCATCGTGGTATTCAGTTTGGAATATTCTGCACCTCATTCGATGAGGAAAGAGCTGAGATCCCATAACAGGGAGTGACCTCTTTAGCAAATGTTAGCGCCACTATATATTTGTAAAACCACTGGGTTTCCTTCAATAATATCAAGTTCATTACGTTAAAGTTTTTTCGCCAAAAACCAGCCGTAACCCTCTGTCCTTTCATATTAGTATTGCTTAGTATTCATGCTACGTATGTCGAGCATTCCCGAGGCGTAGTGTTCGGTAGCTATGTAGTACTTTTCTGTCATATAGATATATGGATTGGTTAGGACAGTCGTGCGATCATTTTGATCTTTAGTCAAGACTCGTACGGGTGGGTCTAATGCAATCAAGAAAATGACGGGTAGAACTTGACTAGGACCTTTTGACATTTTGATCTTTAGTCAAGGTCACTTGGGTTCTAGGGGTAAAAACCACATCGGGAGTTTCAAACATACAGGAAACTTGCCAGGTATGCGCATACCTTCTGGAGTGTGGTATCTTGAGTGTCTTCCATCAAGTTATCATGCGATGATAGTTGGATCCCGATTCCCACTGATGAGTAGGTGTTACTCTTCGGGTGATTTTAGAATATCTGACTAATTCTCCTTTTAGGGTTTAAAGGAGAATTCGAGGAAATAGTGGGAGACGTCCTGATCAGATAAATCGATTAACCAATCTAATTTAGGTTAGAGTACACGCTGAGTGTTTTTCTCTCTCTCTTTTCGGCAGCGACCATGACCCGACCTAAACTAAAACTCATGAACCAAGGTAACCGAGCCTTCTTATAACACTTTGGCTTTTAGATTGTCAGAGTCGCATAACTCATTGCCGCTCCTACTTTTCATTTGAATTTCTCCTGAACATTCCATATCACTACGAAGATCCACATTTATTGGATACGCCATCGTATAGTTATATACGAACCTGAAGGAATTTGTTTCAGTTCGAGAATGGTTTTCGGTTCAGGAGAAATCGAATAGGATTATTCGGGTTGTCTTTTATCTTTACCTTCTTTCAGGCTGCGAGAGCTCCTAGGATTAGGAGGTTACACCTATTACTCTTATTGGATAGTCTTCTTCCAAACCTTAGGCTAGTGCCGAAAGGTAGGGAAAGAAGAAAACCATTTAGCCTAAGAGTGGTGTCCAAAAGGTTATAAGTAAAGACAAATAAAGGGATTAGAATGAGAGCAAAGGAATTTGTGACTGCTATCATTCACGACGAAGCCGCGTATATCTTTGCCACTCCTGCCTCCACTTTGCATTTCTCTGGAACACTCCGTATCACTACGAAGATCCACATTTATTGGATATACCATCGTATAGTTACATACGAACTTGAATGAACTTGTTTCAGTTCGAGGATGGTTTCCGATTTTGGAGAAATTGAATATGATTATTCAGTTGTCCTTTCTCTTTACCTTCTTTCAGGTTGCGAGAGCTCCCAGTATTAAAAGAGTACACCTATTACGCTTATTGGATAGTCTTCTTCCAAACCTTAGGCAGGTGCCGAAAGATAGGGAAAGAAGAAAATGTGCAAGAATCAAGAAGCATCTTTCATGTGAAATGATGATGGTCAAAATGTCAACAATAGTCAACCGGTCAACCAAAGTCAAATGGTCAACCTAACCATGGCACAATTATCTTTAATTAATATCATTAATCATATCTCTCATTCTCATTAGGGTTTGGAAAAAGTCAACGGTCAATAACCCTAATGAGAATCCTCTGCCTCTGTCAACTGTGCATACACACCCGCATCCGTGTTCCGAGGAACACGAATACAATGAGACTAAACCAATCCCAAAACAAATACTAGGATATGTCTTAAACCAAAGCCCGCTAGTAATAACTACCCGGACACCAAACGTGCATAAGTGCGCGGATGTGAACGAACCCCTTCGCAAAACCATGCGACCTCTACTCTGTTTTGCCCAAAGGCGAATAACCCTCTGTGTGGAACTCTAAAGGCTCGACACTACGCTGGCAGTGGGTTTAACCACAGGCCGCAAGCGATACTAGCTGTATGTAACGGTCCCCAGGTAGATGCCGATCAGAAGACCGATGAGGTGAACCCATCCGAACTCCTACTGAGCCTGAACGTGACAATCTCCGTACAGTCCGGTCTGTTCGTCTAAGAGTATCGCATGGCGGGCCTAGGGGCGGTAAACGTCAGTCCCCTAATAGCGGTATAAGTCGTGTCGGAGTGTAGCCTAGAACATCCTGAGAAACTACTGAAAACACTACCAGTAAATCTCACTTGCCCTGGCCAGGGACGACTATGTGTAATGGCTCTCCTAGACACAGCGCGATATCAACTCCTAATACCGGGAGAGACGAATCATGTCTAACCGTCACCGCTTCCAAGTTCTTCGGGACTGCACCCAACTACTACCTATTTGCACGACTCAAAAGAGCCGTGGTAGGGTAGTAATCTAAGAACAGTGGGAACATCTGAAGGATCTAAAACGAAATAAACCAATTCACCTAACTTCCAACCGATAAGCCGCATTAATCATCTGAAGGGTCTGAACCTTTTTGGAAGTATTTTGACCGGTACAAGGTCCTCCTTGTTCAGTACCCTCATCATGGTATTGAGAGATGGCAAATTTTCCAAATTTTGTACGATGGCATGAATCCAGCAATTAGGCAGTTGATAGAAACCATTTGTCAAGGCCACTTCTTATCCAAATCCGACGAGGAAGCTTGGCAATTCTTCGATGATCTTGTGAAGCAGATGCTTCAATGGGAGAGCACCAGACCGAACGCTTCATCTTCTTCTACTTCCTCGTCATTGTTGGCTATAGTGCCCTCAAGTCAATTATTGAATCACAGGCACACGATTGTGATGATTGAAGGAGGACCAATACGGAGAAAACAGTCTTACTCGAGATGATAGTATGCTATCTAGTTTGTCTTTATCATCATTTACACTATTAGGTGGCATTACAGATCACTATTACATGTTGATAAAGCCCATAAGATTCTTGCTTGACTACCAGCATTATGATGGGGATCATATACGTGGGAGCTGGATAGTCTATAAGCACATCCTTAAATGTCCCTAGTCGTGGGAGTATCGAGACAGGGCATCAATACTCCGGAGTAGACTAGTGTATACTTATCGAGACCCCGACGAGGGGCGGTGGCCGGTCTCACAAGCCATTGGTGTCAGTTAGTCACCTAAGATAGTATACATGTACTCATTGGGTTATGAGTACACTGGACGGACTCGCCGGGAACATGCTAGTTGGTATTATACCTATTGTCAGATAGCAGTTCCTAGGTGATATGAGTACAGGTTAGTCTTTCGACCTAAGGTCGTCATTTGTCTCGTGTGAGTTCCCACTGTACTTTGATTACTACCCTACCACGACTCAAAGGAGTCATGCAAACAGGTTTTAGTTGGGTACAGTCTCGAGCCACATGGAGGTAGTGAGTGGATCGTCGGGGATTCGTCTCTCCCGGTATTTGGGATTGATGTCGCATTGTGCACGAGTGGCCATCACCAGAAATCTGTGTCCACGGTGGACGAGATTTACTGATTTAGATCAGTAGTTTCGCAGTGGCTGATAGGATTCATACCGACATGAAATATCGCGTTATTAGGGGTCTGACTTTATCCACCCCTAGATCCGATATGTGATACTCTTAGAAGAACAGAATGGACTATATGGAGATTTTCACGAACAGGCTCAGTAGGGGTTTGGATGAGCTTGCTCGTCGGCCTTCTTTTCGCTAAATACCTGGGTAGCCGTTACGTATAGCTAGTGCCGCTGACGTGCTTGAAGTTAAACCCACTGCCAGCGTATTGACGAGTCTTTAGAGTCCCACAAAGAGGGTTTTCCTGGTTCTGGCGAAATGATGTAGTAGCCGTATTGGATACGTGCAGGGTTCCGATCGATCGATTGTACTTTGTACCCGGACTTTCGCTCGGACAGATGATGATACTAGCCGGCTCGGGTTTGAGCCGGATTATTAAATCAGGTATTGATTTAATAATTTACATATATATATATATTTCGATATGTATATTCTAGTATTATGTTCTTTGTGTTATTCTATCTTTTTGGGTATTCGTGTTTCGGTACGAATACAGGTATGTATATACAGTAGAATGTAATCCGTATTTTTTACAGATAACATTCTAGAAGGTGGACACCTCATTTAGATTTGACCATTTATATAAATGGATAATGAAGTGGAATTTATGAGATGGAGAGTATGGTGAGGACCATACTTACATAGTGTGCACAAATGAATTATTAATTCATTGTGCATACTATTCAAGTATAGATTGGGTTTAAAAATGAAAGATATATTTTACAAAACCAATTCTTGATGTGAAAATTTTCTTCACTGGTCACTTATTGGAGAAATGAGATGGTTCATTTTTCCTTGAGCTCTCATCTTCTCACCATTGAGCTTCACTCCTCTTGCTTTCTTGAGTTCATCCCACCTTCATCATTCACCTCCTCTCAACCCACTCATGTGTTGAGAATCATTAGAGGAGGTGGGATGAGATAGATAAACACTTAGATCATTACATCCTAAGCTTTCTAGATTAGCAACCTAGAAACCCTAGTTGCTTCACTTGCTTTTGATGTGGAGCTGGAGCCATGACTACATCTCTCGGGTCGATCATCTTCGACGAAGGAAGACCGGTGGTCAAGCTTGTTCGAGCACACCTCAAGGAGCTTGGGATGATGGTAGAAGACCGAAGGACTATGTTCATTCGGTATAACCTTTCCAACCTTTTAGTGTAGCTTCTTTAGATGCTAGTATAGGTTTATAGTTCGATCTTGAGCGAATTTTGTTTGCGCCAAATTTTTTAAACGCCGGTTTTTGTTCCGCATTGGCCACGGTAGATGGCCAGGGCGCCGGAAAAACCCAACATGGCATCATAGCCACCCATATACCAATACTAGCTAGTTTGCATGCAGTTAGAATATCGATCAACACCTTTTTCCAAATCATTTTTCCAATTTAGTGTGCTTGCTCCCGTTTTTCAAAAGTGTTCAAAAAATCTTTCTGAGGGTCTTAAAAATCTGTGCAGGCAATAGTAGAGCACCTTAAGAAATTTGGACAAGTATGTCCACTAAACGGCCGCTGAACCGCCGCAATATACCCTCATTCACCGCGGTTCCGCGGCGGATTTGTGTTCACATTGTGCCAAATTTCTTCTAGCACTCTCTTTAATGGAAATTTGATTTTTTGGGATATTTAGTTTTGGCCCAGATTTGTTTAAAGTGCTGATTTGCATTTGGGGCCAATTTGGAAAAGTTTAGTCGATCGAAATTTTAACTGTGTGTTTATTAGTACATTTGAAGATACTGCGACCGTGAATATTATTGAGCGGTACAACCCGACTAGTTACTATATGTTCAACTAGACGTGTTTACGAACATAATATTCACGTTGATGTTCTGTGTTGTGATGATATTGTGGTTGGATTGTCGTGATGGATAGCCTATAGTGCAATGGTAATAGTACAGTTCAGATTCATTTGTATATTCAGTATTGCGGGGTGAGCGTCCGACATGTGGACAGTCGTCCCTGCCAGATTGTATATTCTTTTATTGGGGCACGACCGGGTTGAGGTCGATGTCGCCATTATATATATTTTTCTTTTCTGTACTAGGAATACCCCACGGTGGAGTGCACGAATAGCCGGGTTCTAGAGGGCAACGGGCCAGCATCTCATGACGTTGAGACGGAGGGGGCCTTACTCTAGAATTGACGGGCTATTCGCCGCACTCGTAGGGGGTATAGGTTGACCCATGGAGGGGCGCTCAAGTTACCGGATCCCGTGAAGTGCTGGGTGGCCCTTTCACTTTGTTGATTGGGGTTGCCTCACTTTTGGGATTGGCGGATAACTTTCCGCGCTCGTAGGGGTCCAGGTTTACATTGCACAGGCTATCCACATGACCAGGAAACATCGGGTTTCATTTGTGGCTCATAGGAAACCTGGGGCTCCTAGATTATCCATTATTCTGTGTTGCTGGCTGAGATTCTGTGATGTTGCTTATATCATGCTTGGGACGAATGTTATATATATATATATATATATATATATATATATATATATATATAGCCCCCGCTCTGTCGTTAGTTAAGTAACCTAACGGGTGATGACGGTGCCCAGTGGCGAATGCGGATGGCATATACGTACATTTAATTTTCGTTCGTTTTCTATGGTGTGATATGGATTAATTGATGGGACTGCGTTGATTCTGATCAATGCAAGGAAAAATAAACCTATATGATGTTGTTGGAACCAAAATTTCCAAAACTGTTATTACAGGACATTTCCTTTTGCTTTGCATCGTGGTATTCGATTGGGAATATGCTGCACCTCATTCAACGAGGCAAGGGCTGAGATCCCTCATCGGGAGTGACCCCTGGGCGAAAGTTTGCGTCATCATAATAACTTTACTATAGTCGTTTCCTTTTGCTTTGCATCGTGGTATTCAGTTTGGAATATTCTGCACCTCATTCGATGAGGAAAGAGCTGAGATCCCATAACAGGGAGTGACCTCTTTAGCAAATGTTAGCGCCACTATATATTTGTAAAACCACTGGGTTTCCTTCAATAATATCAAGTTCATTACGTTAAAGTTTTTTCGCCAAAAACCAGCCGTAACCCTCTGTCCTTTCATATTAGTATTGCTTAGTATTCATGCTACGTATGTCGAGCATTCCCGAGGCGTAGTGTTCGGTAGCTATGTAGTACTTTTCTGTCATATAGATATATGGATTGGTTAGGACAGTCGTGCGATCATTTTGATCTTTAGTCAAGACTCGTACGGGTGGGTCTAATGCAATCAAGAAAATGACGGGTAGAACTTGACTAGGACCTTTTGACATTTTGATCTTTAGTCAAGGTCACTTGGGTTCTAGGGGTAAAAACCACATCGGGAGTTTCAAACATACAGGAAACTTGCCAGGTATGCGCATACCTTCTGGAGTGTGGTATCTTGAGTGTCTTCCATCAAGTTATCATGCGATGATAGTTGGATCCCGATTCCCACTGATGAGTAGGTGTTACTCTTCGGGTGATTTTAGAATATCTGACTAATTCTCCTTTTAGGGTTTAAAGGAGAATTCGAGGAAATAGTGGGAGACGTCCTGATCAGATAAATCGATTAACCAATCTAATTTAGGTTAGAGTACACGCTGAGTGTTTTTCTCTCTCTCTTTTCGGCAGCGACCATGACCCGACCTAAACTAAAACTCATGAACCAAGGTAACCGAGCCTTCTTATAACACTTTGGCTTTTAGATTGTCAGAGTCGCATAACTCATTGCCGCTCCTACTTTTCATTTGAATTTCTCCTGAACATTCCATATCACTACGAAGATCCACATTTATTGGATACGCCATCGTATAGTTATATACGAACCTGAAGGAATTTGTTTCAGTTCGAGAATGGTTTTCGGTTCAGGAGAAATCGAATAGGATTATTCGGGTTGTCTTTTATCTTTACCTTCTTTCAGGCTGCGAGAGCTCCTAGGATTAGGAGGTTACACCTATTACTCTTATTGGATAGTCTTCTTCCAAACCTTAGGCTAGTGCCGAAAGGTAGGGAAAGAAGAAAACCATTTAGCCTAAGAGTGGTGTCCAAAAGGTTATAAGTAAAGACAAATAAAGGGATTAGAATGAGAGCAAAGGAATTTGTGACTGCTATCATTCACGACGAAGCCGCGTATATCTTTGCCACTCCTGCCTCCACTTTGCATTTCTCTGGAACACTCCGTATCACTACGAAGATCCACATTTATTGGATATACCATCGTATAGTTACATACGAACTTGAATGAACTTGTTTCAGTTCGAGGATGGTTTCCGATTTTGGAGAAATTGAATATGATTATTCAGTTGTCCTTTCTCTTTACCTTCTTTCAGGTTGCGAGAGCTCCCAGTATTAAAAGAGTACACCTATTACGCTTATTGGATAGTCTTCTTCCAAACCTTAGGCAGGTGCCGAAAGGTAGGGAAAGAAGAAAACCATTTAGTCTAACTAAGGTGTACATAAGGTAATAAGTAAAGGCATATAAAGGGCAGTGAGGGCAAGGAAATATACGGTTACTGTCATGAATCTGATTAGTGGAAGAGGCATTACTTAGGATACTCGGCTACCCCTTCGAAACATTTTTCATGTTTCAGTTTTACTGTACGGTGTTAATTGAAAACTGTTTTCCTAATTAGATTCTGATTCCAGGGTATGTATTTACCAGATTTGATTCTCACATCTATATGGCATTACGAATGCTGAGTGGGAGTAAGATATTAGGAATTGAGTGATTATGTCCTCATTATATCAGAATTATTTGTAATTGGTGATATATGAGGAAATCACCTGGGTTTTGTCTGACGGCAAATATTTGGTTTTGAATATCCATTGTTATGCACCAATTTCAAACTGATATATCTATACATTTATTTATAAAGTGAGATATATTTTTTTGAAATTATGTCTATGACATTTACCTATATCAGTTGATGGTTAGGTAAGAAGCATTCAACAGCGGTGTAATTCTTCTTAACCATAACACAGTTTTCTACCTACGATGCACAGGGTTTGAGTAATTAAAACTCAGAGGACTTATACAAAGTATTGTATGTTGTCAAGTGTCCATTAGGACAAAGGGGTTGGTACTCGTACCATATTCTGCTTACTCATGACTTCTCTAGTTTCAGACAAGTATTTCGTTGAAATACAAGGTCCAAGTTTTGAGAAGTTATAGGTACAAGAATAAAGTAGAAAACCATATGTTGCAAAGTATCAGGATTTTTCAAGGTGATCGAAGATGTAGATACTTATGCTAGGTATTCTGTCGTAAGTAAAAGTTTTTAAGAACTTGCTTCTCTTTCAGGTTACTCATACGTGGGTGTACCCCTTGATGAGTAATGTTGCCTGGCCTCCTTTCATTTTGTTGATATGCACTGGAAACGACTGCATGTATTTTGAATCTGGTTTCAATTAAATTAGTGCCTTTGTTTCTATAGTGGATATAGAATGGATTCGTATCTTAACGGTGTTAAGGTATATGGAGTTTTCCGGCTTATGTTTAAAACCAGACTCTGAATAAACTCAAGGCACGTTTCAGAAATGGCAGATTGTGGGTTATCCTGGGAATTAACGAGGGATAACATTCTACCATCTGGAAGATCAATAGTTATATTGTTCTTGACTCGCCACCAGTTTTAGTGAAATGGATTTTTTTCAGAAAACATTAGTGGGAGTATGATAGAAATGGAAGTGATTCCAGAACCACAAACAATTACTAAAAATTTAGTAGAACCTAAAGATTCAATTGGATTCGACAATCCATTAACCACTCCGCAGATTTGGTGGGTAACCTCAGCCACCCGAGAGGTACTTCGGTCTTCTCAAAGACGGTGACAGGGAGATTTTTGTTTACCCTAACTTGCCACTACTATTGTTCTAGACTATGAGATCTAGCAGGAGGATGAGTATAACGTCATTCTAAACTATCTTTATAAGTGCATGTGTATATGACTCTGCCAGAGGGTTGTTGTAGTTAGTGGTGTTAGTTATATGTATGCCCTAGAGGCCATTACTGTACATATGATGTATATTGTAGTGGATGCTTGGACATATATAGGGAGGACTTTCTTGCTCGACATGATAGTACGCTATATGGTTGCTCTTTATCTTAACATGTAGTCTGATTGTCTCTATGTTACATGTTGATAAAGCCCTTAGGATATGTACTCGACTACTGGGACTATGATGAGATCATACTAGTGGGGCCACGGTAGTCGACGAGTACATCCTATAACTGTTCCTAGTCGAGGGTATATCGAGACAGGGTATTGATACACCAGAGTAGACTAGCATATACGCATCTTGACCCATATGATGGGCGATGGATGATCCCATATCCATCGGTGTTTGACATCAAGGATGGTGTACGGGTGCTCAGTGGAGACTGGATACACTGGACGGACTCGCCGAGAACTCCCAGATGGTATTATACCTCACGTCAGATGGCAGTTCTCTGGTGACACTGGTACAGGTTAGTCTGTAGATCCGAGATCGTCATAGAGTCTTGTGTGATTCCCACTGTGCTTTGATTTCCATCATACCACGTCTAAGAAGGCGTGCAAAAAGGTGGCATTTGGGTACAGTCCGGAATCACATGGAGGCAATGAGCGATATGAGGGGATTCGTCTCTCCCGGTATAGGGAGTTGATGTTGCGCTGTGTTCGATTGGCTATAACTGGAAATCCCTGGCCAGGGTTGCTGAGATTTACTGGTAAGTGTTATCAGTAGTTTCTCGAACTGTTATAAACCTCATATCGACATGACTTATCAAGCTACTGGAGTCTGACGTTTACCACTCCTAGGCGAGATATACGACATATCAGACGAAGAGACCGGACTGTACGGGAGTGTTACTGATTGGATTCGCAGGAGAATGTACAGGCTTGCTTGTTGATCTTCTGATCGCTCAATACCTGGGTGGCTGTTATATTTAGCTGACCGCTTGCATCTTGTGGGTGTTTGATATGATCATCACCTACTGCCGACGTATTGACGATTCTTTAGAGTCCTACACAGAGGTTTCTTGACTCAGGAAAAACGGAGTAGGAGCACATATATGATATGTGCGGGACCGAGAACAATACGTGTATGTGATACCGTATTAGATTCTCGCGATATGAGATATCGGCCAGGTATATGTGATATAGCCGGGTCATCGGATCAAGTGTTGATTCGATGAACTGATATAGATTATATTAGTCGGTTATTTATGAAATAGCCGGATTATCGGATCAAGTGTTGATTCGATAATTTAATGTATAATTATATATATGATATATTAAATTATATTAACTGATATAAGCTCACTAAATGATTCTTTTTCTCACTCGGGTAATACATTGATATATATGCGATATATGTTAATTGTATTATTTTATTTTGTTACAATAAATATTGTATATGTGATATATAATATTGTAACAAGATATGATTACTAATGCAACATGATTTGTAGAGATTAAACATGGTTAGGGCTTGATTTGGGTTAATCATTTCTAGAAGCTTCTAGAAGTTTTTATTTTGTTTCTTGCAAAGATATTTTGTTTAGATATTTTGCAAGATATTTCCTAATCCAACCCACACCCTTCAACCCTAGTTATATCTCTACAATGGTTAAGTCTTTCTTGACTTAACCATGGTTGCATTTGTAAATATAACACACTTTCATTATTCATCACAAAAGGATTAAGCATCTTCTTTCTTCTTCTTCCTTGGATAAAAAGCTTTCTAGCTTTTTCATTAGTGATGAAAATGAGTGAGATTGAGAAAATAAATGAGAGCTAAATTCCTACTTCATCATCCTAATCTATCCTAGCTATTTAGATTAGGGTGTTCACTTCATTAGTGAGTGAGAGCTTGTGTTAAAGAAACTTCAAGGTAGATCATCTTTGTTATCGAAAATCGGAAACAAGCTTGCATCTTTCTCTTCGTGGAGCCTCTCTAGATTCCGGGTACTCGATGATCGCAGTGAAGGGACCTCAACACGAAGCTTTAGAAGTGAAGGACCGGACTACAAAGGTTGTAATCCCAAACTCTTAGAAGTAAAGTTGTTTATCTGCTTTGTTTCGCCCAATCTCTAGTTTAAAGATCTTGGTTAGGGTTGTTCGGCACGTCTAAATTTTAAATCGGGCATGGTTGATGCCTTGTAGACCCTTGTGAGAGCGCCTGGTAACCCTACAGTGGTATCAGAGCCAAGCTAGAGCTTTAGGCGAAATCTAGGCGAAGTTTAAAGTCCGATCGAACTCCGAATACCCGTAAAACCCTAGTTTCTGGAAATTTTTCAAAAAGTTGATTATTTTCATATTAAAAATACGCAGAAAATTAAGCAGGGTATTCTAGGAATTACTGTAAAAAACGAGCCAATAATCTCTTTAATGCGCCGCGGAACCGCGGCAATACCCTAGCTTGCACGGCGGTTCTGCGGCCATACAAGGGGATTAGGGTTTGATTTTGTTACAGTAACATCCGTAGGTACTTTTTCATGTTTCTGGTGATTTTTAATTCTACTCAAGTGTTGAGTTTTCTGGGATGTATTGGGAACTCGTTGATTTGATCGGAAAGTTTATCTTCGTTTAAGTTTTTCCGGGTAATTTTAGAACGTGTTAAAAAGTCCGAACGGATATCAATAACTCACTTTTTCCCCTGTCGGAAAATTTTCAAGTGTTGGATTTTTCCGTAGTTTAAGAACGTTCTAAGTCGTGCAAGTAACGCGGTGGACCCTCTAGAAGAACACAAACCTTAACTCGATTATGTGACCGTCTGAACTGCCTCTAAACCTTAGGGTTTGGGGCAGTACGGCGTTACCACATGTGAGGCGTTGGTTTGACCCTTCTACGGCTGGACCATTGGTACTGTGGCATGTGATGGATGCTTTTAAACTCCGCTCAAGTGTTGAGCCATTTGGGAAATTTTGGATGTTTGTTTATTCGATCGGAAAGTTTAACATTGTCTATTTATCTGGAATATGATACAATATTTGGAATCCATAAGTAGTTATGAGATAACTAATTTGAATGTTATAAATCTAGCAGTTCAGTCTCAGATGATCGGTTGCCACGGGATTTTGATGCGATCAAAAGTTTGTCGCAGTCACGTAGCGTACGCGGATACTCGCCGGGTAAAATTAATAGACAGCCACGCCCCATAGCCCCGACCAAGTGACTGTAGGAGAACCCCGTCGCCAAAAGCATCCGTTCGGGTGCTCGCGGTAGCGGTGTTCCGCCTTAGTGCACTTCGTCGACGACATTCGGGGGTGCGGCCGTCTACTAAAGTTTGCGATGAGCATTCGATCAGAATGTCGGGAATCTTGTTGAATTGCCCGACTTGATATTGAAAAGTGTTTTCGAGATTGAGACTAAAATGCAGGGTTTATAATTGTTAGGCATGCGATGTCTAAGGAATTCATTTGGTTAGGCATGAGATATCTAAAGTGGTTGCGGATTCCAACTGTTGTAGTTTTACACTTTCTTTTTTGCGACCGTAAGTGTAATATGTGGTGTATCGCCGGTTTCGTTGCTATACATCAACGACAATTAGGATACGCATATTTACTTACGTTGATGATATGTGATATTATGTGTTGCTGTGATATGTTATATTGGATCGTCGTGTTTTGAATAGCCAGGGGTTTTATGTGAGATGAGAGTTTTTCTTTTTCATTCATATAAAATTCATTGTATGTAATATTCTTTTATTGGGGCACTTCCGGGCTGAGGATGATGTCACCATTGTATATTATTTAGTTTTCCGCATTAGGTAGACCCAAGGCGGGGAGCACAAGTAACCGGGTTCTAGGGTCCAGTGGGAGACTATCTCGAGGAGTCGAGACCGGGTCTCTTAACCCTAGAATTGGCAGTGTTACTTGCCGCTCTCGTAGGGGTCTAGGGATGTGGGTTTGGCTATTCATCGGGACCGTAGAATCCGTGTTTTATACAGGCTCGTATTAAAACACGGACCTCCTAGTATATCCAATACTTCATATATGTTCTTCTGCTGCAATGTTCTGTGATGAGATCATATTACTGCCTGAGATGAATGTTTATATTATATATATGAGATATATGTTATATTGCAGATTTCGTTTCAAATGTGATGCTTGTGAAGCATAATAAAATGGGACTTCATTTATGAGATTAATGAAACTAAAAGAAACCTAAAGATGTTGTAGAAACTTTTTAAAAAAATGGTAGCTCTAGTTCTTGCTTTGCATAGCGGTGTTCCTTATAGAACATCCAGTACCTTATTCGATAAGGAAAGAACCGAGATCCTTCACCGGGAGTGACCATTTTAGCGAAACTAGCAGATGCTACAAACTCGGTTTGTCTTTTGATTGTTTCTATAGTTTTTGCTTTGCATAGCGGTATTTGTGAAATATCCTGCACCTTATTCGATAAGGAAAGAGCCGACAATCCCTTCACCGGGAGTGACCTCTTTACGCAAAGGGTTTTCTTAAAAACCTGTCGTAGCCCTCTGTCATTTCAGATAAGTGATAATTAGTATTCATGCTATGTTTGTTGGCTTTTGTCAAGGCGTAGTATGCGGTAGCTGATTACTGCTTATCTGTATAAGCATATGATGCGATTGAGTTAGGGTAGTCGTGCGACCTTGTTGGCCTTTGTAAGGGTCGTGCGGGTGGGTTTAATTCAATCAGGAAATGATGGGTTGAACTTGACTAGCATCCTATGGTTTGTTGGCCTTTGTCAAGATCATAGGAGGTTAGGGGTAAAATATTATTGGGAATTTCAAGTGTTGAAATTTGCAATGAGATTGCATACCTTCTATGAGATAGTTGATCCCGATACCCACTGCGAGTAAGAGTTACTCCTGGGAGAGTTTTACACATTACAATTAGCCGATCAAGTAGGTGTCTAGAAAGGTGTTAACGGGGTTACGCCGCTGGGAAAACGAGGTTTATTTTAATTAGGTTCGTGCGAAAGCGCGGGGAACCTCCCTCAAAGTACCGGCACTGGCCTGGCTGAAAGATTGACGAACTTGTAGAGTGTAATTAATCCCGGCTAGTCTTTCCTTTTAGGGTTTGAAGGAAGATTTGACTAAAACAGTGGGAGCCATCTTGATTAGATAAATTGATAATCAATCTAATCTTGTAAAAGCGCACGCTGAGTGTTTTCTTCTCTCTCTCTCCTGGTTACGATTATGTCACGCCTTAATCAAGATAATAATATGGATGTATTGACCGAACCCGCTTGTTATACTGCGCTAGGGAACGTTTGTCCCGCTCCAACTTGTAATTGTTATAAGACAGAGCAGGAAATAGGGGATTACCAGAATTCCCGTGCCACCCAAACGAAGAAAGTGCATGCTGATCGATCTTCTTCAGGTGTGTTCATTACCGAGAATTGTTTCTCAGTATCCTTTATGTCCTGGGTATGAGATACCGGATCAGGATCCCATAAATGTAATTTGTTACATGGGCTACAGAAAGGTAGAGAACTAAGAACGGGTGATAAGTTTCAAGAGTTGGAAATGATGCAAGTGTTGCAGCCAAGTTTGTTGGCAGTTATCACCCTGTATTAGAAAAATACATTGATTCTGAATGAATGTTATTAGATACCGAACATAATATAAAACATCATATCAGTCTCTTTATTAGTAAAGAAGGATATAATTTTGTATTGTTGGATAATGTTTTGAACATTTCGTATATCAAGAGTTGATCGGTTCAGGCATGTTATCTAAAAGCATAGACGTTCTAAATCAAATTACAGTTCTTAGTATACAGAACACACACAAGAGGAAGAGTTCAGAAATGAATGAATCCTTCTTGAGGCATTGTAGACTAGGTCATATCAATGCGACCCGACTAGCTAAAGTTACATAAAGATGCATATTTAAATTAGTTTGGATTTACATCTTGTAAAACTTTCCAGTCATGTCACAAAGATAAGATGACCACAGCTCCGTTTATTGGAAACAGAGAAAGAGTTGGTGAACTCTTGGGATTGATACATGCTGATGTATGAAGGTCCCCTATCTACACATGCCAAGACCGGTTCTTTGTACTTCATTACATTCACTGATTATCTCTTAAGATCTGGACATATGTTCCTGTTGAAACACAAGTCTGGAACTTTTGAGAAATTCAATGAATATAAGCTAGAAGTGGAGAACCAAAAATGGGTATAAGTACTATATCCTTTGATGAGATCAGGGAGGAGAATACTTGAGCACGGAATTCCTGGACTATTCTAAAGGAGAATGAGATTATCTCTCAGCATTACTCCTTCGTATACACCACAGCACGTCGGTGTATCGGGGCGGAGCAATCACACCCTATTAGATATGGTGCGCTCTATGATGAGTACTACTGAGTTTCCTATTTTCTTTTGGGAGTTATGCACTTGAGAAGCTGCATACCTATTGAATAGGGTTCCAATCAAATCAGTTGCCTACCATTTCATATGTGATATGGAATGGGAAGAGCTCATATCTTAAGTATGTTAAGATTTGGGGTTGTCCAGCCTATGTCTAAAAGCATAATCCGGACAAGCTCGAGGCAAAGTCAGTTTTGTGGAAGTTTGTTGGATATCCCACGCATTTGCAAGAGAATATCTTCTACCAAACTGGGAAACAAAAGATGTTTTGTTTCTCAGCAAACCACCTTTGTGAAAGGGAATTTCTTGTGAAGAAATTAGTGGTCATGAGGTAGAACTGAAAAGAGTTCCAGCTATACAAACTGTAACTGATGATTTGGTAGAACCAAAGGATTCAATAGTTTCTAACGAACCTCAGCTTCTCCGCCGATCTAGTAGGGTTCCTCACCCACCTGAGAGATACTTCGGTTTCTCTATGACAGTAGGAGCGAGGATAGCATCATGAGATGATGACCCAACTAGTTTCGAGCAGGCCATCAGGAGTGAGACTCTGTAAGAATGGCTGGATGCTTAGCGATCTGAGATGGAATCCCACCAACAAAGTATGGACTTTGGTTGCTTCATGTGAAGGGTTAAATCCCCATCAGGAGCAAGTATATCTTGAGAAGATTACTTGGTGTACATAGAAAAGTTGAGACTTTCAAAGATATGCTTAAGTCCATCCAGATCCTACTTGCCACTGCTACATACCATGACTACGATATCTGGTGGTTGGGTGTCATGACTGCTTTTCTAAATGATGTTTTGGAAGAGAGCATCTATAAGTACATAGCCAAAGGGCTTCGTAGATAATGGGAGCAGCGGAAACGTGTGCAAAATGTTTTATGTGATAAAGCAGGCATCGCGGAGTTGGAACGTCTGTTTTGATGTGGTAGTCAAAGAGTTTGACTTCATCAAAATGGTAGATGAACCTTGTATATATAAAAAGGTAGTAGAGAGTATGGTGGTGATCCTCGTAGAGTACGTGAGTGACATACTCTTGATAGGAAAGGAGTTTCCTATGCTACGCTCGGTCAATCTCCTCTTATCACAACGATTCTTCATAAGGATCAAAGTAATACATCCTAAATCCTGGGTTTGGATCTATGAGATAGTTCTAATTGGATGTTAGGATTCTCACTAGTTGTAGTGAGATGGTATCAATCGATCCTAGGGAGAATCACTGGAAAGGTTCCAGGGTGATAAGGACGACTGAATGTCAGTCGTAGGCATTGTCTTTACCCTCAGTGGAGGGACGGTATGTTGGAAGAGTTCCAAGCTAGATACCGTGACTTACTAGACGATTAAAGGCAAGATACATCGTTACCAAGGATACTACCAAAGAGGCAGTCTGGATATATAAAAGTTCATGAGATGAACTTCGTTCCAATCATTGTGTGACAATGGAGTTGTGGCTTATGCCAAGGAACCCCCGTCCCATCAGAAATCCAGATATAATTCTTAGGCAGTATCACCTGATCATGGAGATGGTTGATCTCCAGGGAGATCGAGGTTAGGAGAGTAGACACAGAGGACAACAGCGCGGATCCACCCACAAAGGCCTTTTTCCCAGTAGAGACTTTTATGGGATGGTTGAGTATGAGATACTTTAACCACAGCTAATTGTTGGGTATGTGATACCACAACAGATGGCCCTAGTGTAAGTGGAAGATTGTTAGTTATATGTATGCCCTAGAGGCCATTACTGTACAAATGATGTATATTGTAGTGGATGCTTGGACATATATAGGGAGGACTTTCTTGCTCGACATGATAGTACGCTATCTGTTTGCTCTTTATCTTAACATGTATTCTGATTGTCTCTATGTTACATGTTGATAAAGCCCTTAGGATATGTACTCGGATACTGGGACTATGATGAGATCATACTAGTGGGGCCACGGTAGTCGACGAGTACATCCTATAACTGTTCCTAGTCGAGGGTGTATCGAGACAGGGCATCGATACACAAGAGTAGACTAGCGTATACGCATCTTGACCCATATGATGGGCGATGGATGATCCCATATCCATCGGTGTTTGACATCAAGGATAGTGTACGGGTGCTCAGTGGAGACTGGGTACACTGGACGGACTCGCCGAGAACTCCCAGATGGTATTATACCACACGTCAGATGGCAGTTCTCTGGTGACACTGGTACAGGTTAGTCTGTAGACCCGAGATCGTCATAGAGTCTTGTGTGATTCCCACTGTGCTTTGATTTCCATCATACCACGTCCAAGAGGGCGTGCAAAAAGGTGGCTTTTGGGTACAGTCCTGAATCACATGGAGGCAATGAGCGATTGGAGGGGATTCGTCTCTCCCGGTATAGGGAGTTGATGTTGCGCTGTGTTCGATTGGCTATAACTGGAAATCCCTGGTCAGGGTTGCTGAGATTTACTGTTAAGTATTATCAGTAGTTTCTCAAACTGTTATAGACCTCATATCGACACGAATTATCAAGCTACTGGGGTTTGACGTTTACCATCCCTAGGCGAGATATACGACATATCAGACGAAGAGACCGGACTGTACGGGAGTGTTACTGATTGGATTCGCAGGAGAATGTATAGGCTTCCTTGTTGATCTTCTGATCTCTCAATATCTAGGTGGCTGTTACGTTTAGCTGACCGCTTGCAGCTTGTGGGTGTTTGATATGATCATTACCTACTGCCGGCGTATTGACGATTCTTTAGAGTCCTACACAGAGGTTTCTTGACTCAGGCAAAATGGAGTAGAAGCACATATATGATATATACGAGACCGAGAACAATACGTGTATGTGATACCGTATTAGATTCTCGTGATATGAGATATCGGCCGGGTATATGTGATATAGCCGGGTCATCGGATCAAGTGTTGATTCGATGAATTGATACAAATTATATTAGTCGGTTATTTGTGAAATAGCCGGATTATCAGATCAAGTGTTGATTCGATAATTTAATGTATAATTATATATTTGATATATTAAATTACATTAACTGATATAAGCTCACTAAAAGATTCTTTTTCTCACTCGGGTAATATATTGATATATATGCGATATATGTTAATTGTATTATTTTATTTTGTTACAATAAATATTGTATATGTGATATATAATATTGTAACAAGTTATGATTACTAATGCAACATGATTTGTAGAGATTAAACATGGTTAGGGTTTGATTTGGGTTAATCATTTCTAGAAGCTTCTAGAAGCTTTTATTTTGTTTCTTGCAAAGATATTTTGTTTAGATATTTTGCAAGATATTTCCTAACCCAACCCACACCCTTTAACCCTAGTTATATCTCTACAATGGTTATGTCTTTCTTGACTTAACCATGGTTGCATTTGTAAATATAACACACTTTCATTATTCATCACAAAAGGATTAAGCATCTTCTTTCTTCTTCTTCCTTGGATAAAAAGCTTTCTAGCTTTTTCATTAGTGATGAAAATGAATGAGATTGAGAAAATAAATGAGAGCTAAATTCTTACTTCATCATCCTAATCTATCCTAGCTATTTAGATTTGGGTGTTCACTTAATTAGTGAGTGAGAGCTTGTGTTAAAGAAACTTCAAGGTAGATCATCTTTGTTATCGATGATCGGAAATAAGCTTGCATCTTTCTCTTCGTGGAGCCTCTCTAGAGTCCGGGTACTCGATGATCGCAGTGAAGGGACCTCAACACGGAGCTTTAGAAGTGAAGGACCGGACTACAAAGGTTGTAATCCCAAACTCTTAGAAGTAAAGTTGTTTATCTGCTTTGTTTCGCCTAATCTCTAGTTTAAAGATCTTGGTTAGGGTTGTTCGGCACGTCTAAATTTTAAATCGGGCATGGTTGATGCCTTGTAGACCCATGTGAGAGTGCCTGGTAACCCTACAAGTGGAAGCGGTGAATGCATAGTGGGCAAGATGCTTATGTCTATTTATAGACTTAAGCAGATATAGCGAAAATAGATCATCTATTTTTGATGTGACAGTCATAGAGTTTGACTTCATCAAAATAACATATGGATCTGGTAAGAAGGTAGTAGGGAGTGATGTCCTGGTATTTGGATGACATGCTCTTAATAGGAAGTGATTTTCCTATACTACGATCGGTTATACTGTGGTTGTCACAAGGTGTTTCTTCACATAGGATCTAGATAAAATATCAGGGATTATGGTCACTAGATCTATTGTTTTAGATCTACATTTGGGAAGTATTCCAATTTGGGTACTTTGACACTATTCTAAAGTGTTTTAGAATGGACAACTCCTGGCATGGTTATGTACCCGCAGGTGATAGAGTCAACCCTCTCTAAAGATATGTCTTCTAGACTGATGAGGAGAGGGATTTGCATGATTGGCATATCTCTTAGTTAGGCAATAGAGTCAATCATGAAATGTCACGTACCACGCCAGATATTTCTTTTACACTGGCTGCAATAAGCATATATTAATCCAATCCTGGAGAAACGTTAGGAAGAAGTTATGAACATAAGTCAATGTTCTTGGTATATGGTAACAGCAGCCTCGGGAGGCGGTTGTCATTTGAGGCTTCCAAGGTGACCTGGATGATAGAGTGACTGTCAGAGTTAAAATTTTCCCTCTTTTGAGGGACAGTAAGTTGGACAGGTGGTCCAAGCGGATACTAAGGAAGGCATGGCGCAAGATACTGATTAAATTCAGTGGATGATACAGTCTAAGAAGTTTGTTGGATTTGGAGTTCATTTTTGAACTGGGTCTCATCAGATATCCAAACAAATTCTAAGACAGGTATCGCTCATTTCAGGAGATAGTATTTCTCCGCGAAGTTGACATATAGAGAGATACAGAAAGAAACACTGAAGCGGATCCACTCACTATTTCTCAAACGCAATAGTTTCACAAACGAACTTTGCGAAACTGATTAGTAGAGAAGTTGGGTGTTTGGTATCACACGGGCTGTGAGTATGCGACACTGCAATAATTAGCCTTAAGTGCAAATGGGAGATTGTTGGCTATAGTGCCCTCAAGTCAATTATTGAATCTCAGGCACGCGATTGTGATGATTGAAGGAGAACCTATACGGGGAGAACAGTCTTGCTCGAGATGATAGTATGCTATCCGGTTGTCTTTATCATCATGTATAGTATTAGGTGGCATTACAGATCACTATTACATGTTGATAGAGCCCATAGGATTCTTGCTTGACTACCAGCATTATGATGGCGATCATATATGTGGGAGCTGGGTGGTCTATAAGCATATCCTTAAATCTCCCTAATAATGGGAGTATCGAGACTGGGCATCGATATTCCGGAGTAGACCGGTGTATACTTATCGAGACCCCGACGAAGGGAGGTGGCCGGTCTCACAAGCCATTGGTGTCAGTTAGTCACCTAAGATAGTATACATATGCTCATTGGGTTATGAGTACACTGGACGGACTCGCCGAAAACATGCTAGTTGGTATTATATCTATTGTCAGATAGCAGTTCCCAGGTGATATGAGTACAGGTTAGTCTGTCGATCTGAGATCGTCATTTATCTCGTGTGAGTTCCCACTGTGCTTTGATTACTACCCTGCCACGGCTCAAAAGAGTTGTGCAAACAGGTTTTAGTTGGGTACAGTCCAGAGCCACATGGAGGTAGTGAGCGGATCGTCGGGGATTCGTCTCTCCCGGTATTGGGGGTTGATGTCGCGTTGTGCACGGGTGGCCATCACTAGAAATCCGTGGCCACGGTGGACGTGATTTACTGATTTGGATCAGTAGTTTCTCAGTGGGTGATGGGCTTCATACCGACACGAAATATCGCGTTATTAGGGGTTTGGCTTTATCCACCCCCTAGACCCGATATACGATACTCTTAGACGAACAGACTGGACTATATGGAGATTGTCATGGACAGGCTCAGTAGGGGTTTGGATGAGCTTGCACGTTGGCCTTCCTTTCGCTCAATACCTGGGTAGCCGTTACGTACAGCTAGTGCCGCTGACATGCTTGTGGTTAAACCCATTGCCAGCGTATTGACGAGTCTTTAGAGTCCCATACAGAGGATTTTCTTGGTTCTGGCGAAATGATGTAGTAGCTGTATTAGATACGTGAAGGGTTCAGATCGATCGATTGTAATTTGCACCCGGACTTTCGATCGGACAGTTGATGATACTAGCCGGCTCGGGTTTGAGCCGGATTATTAAATCAGGTATTGATTTAATAATTTACATATATATATTTTGATGTGTATATTCTAGTATTATGTTCTTTGTGTTATTCTATCTCTTTGGGTATTCGTGTTTCGGTACGAATATAGGTATATATATACAGTAGAATGTAATCCATATTTTTTACAGATAACATTCTAGAAGGTGGACACCTCATTTAGATTTGACAATTTATATAAATAGATAATGAGGTGGAATTTATGAGATGGGGAGTATGGTGAGGACCATGCTTGCATAGTGTGCACAAATGAATTATTAATTCATTTGTGCGTACTATTCAAGTATGGCTTGGATTTAAAAATGAAAGATATGTTTTACAAAACTAATTCTTGATGTGAAAATTTTCTTCACTTGGTCACTTATTGGAAAAATGAGAAGGTTCATTTTTCCTTGAGCTCTCATCTTCTCACCATTGAGCTTCACTCCTCTTGCTTTCTTGAGTTCATCCCACCTTCATCATTCACCTCCTCTCAACCCTCTCATGTGTTGAGAATCATGAAAGGATGTGGGATGAGATAGATAAACACTTAGATCACTACATCCTAGGCTTTCTAGATTAGCAACCTAGATACCTTAGTTTCTTCACTTGCTTTTGATGTGGAGCTGGAGCCATGACTACATCCCTCGGGTGGATCATCTTCGACGAAGGAAGACCGGTGGCCAAGCTTGTTCGAGCACGCCTCAAGGAGCTTGGAATGATGGTAGAAGACCGAAGGACTTGGTTCATTCGGTATAACCTTTCCAACCCTTTAGTGTAGCTTCTTTAGATGCTAGTATAGGTTTATGGTTCGATCTTGAGTGAGTTTTTTTTGTGCCAAATTTTTTAAACGCCGGTTTTTGTTCCGTATCGACCACGGTAGATGGTCAGGGCGTCGGCAAAACCCAACAGTTCAGTGCCCTCATCATGGTATTGAGAGATGGCAAATTTCCCAAACTTTGTACGAGGTCCTGAATCCAGCAACTAGGCAATTGATGGAAACCATTTGTCAATGCCACTTTCTATCCAAATTCGACGAGGAAGCTTGGCAACTCTTCGATGATCTTGCAGAGCAGACGCTTCAATGGGAGAGCACCAGACCGAACGCTTCATCTTCTTCTACTTCTTCTTCCGGTCAGTCTAGGGCAGGCATTCACCGCTCGATGTCTCTATTGCAATGAAAGCCGAAATAGCTGCAATCACGAGAAAACTTGAGGCGATTGAAAGAAAATTTTCATCTCCCTCTCCTAGCCCTGTGGCTCCCCTTCGCACCATCTGTGCATCTTGTTCAGATCCATCTCATCTGACTGAAGAGTGTCCTTACAATCCACCATCTCAAGGACAGGATCAGATTAATACTGCATTTCAGCAAAGGCCAAGAAACGATCCATACTCTTCCACGTATAACCCTGGATGGAGGAACCACCCTAACATCGCATGGAACCAGAATCAGAATCAGAACCAGTTCCAAGGGCAGAACAACTTTCAGAGGGCCCCTCCACAATAGCAAGCTCAGCAACAATTTCAGCAACCTTTTCAACCCCAACCTTTTCAGAACCCGACGAACAACTTTGCACCATACAACAATTATTTTCCTCAGAACAACAACTTTGTTCTATCAAATAACGATAAGGTTTTCTCGCTAGAACGGAGTCTTGATGCTTTTATGAAGCAATCAACTCAATCCACCGTGAACATTCAATCTTCCATTCAATCACTTATGCAACACACAGGTTCTCATGGGCAGAGCATCAAAACCATCGAGACCCGGATTGCAAGCGAGCGAGAAAAAGAAAAACATCCGTCTTAACCATTACCCAATCCTGGTCACCCACATAATGCACATGTTGCTCTTGAACAACAAAACCATAATGTGAGTGTCATGACTACGTTGAACAACAACATCGGCACACAGAATAATAAGGATGATGACACTCCAGCTTCTTCTTCTTCTTCTTCATCTTCTTCGTCTGAGCCCATTCTCCATTCTTCGCAGGGCTCTTCTTCAAAGACCACTGCTTCGAACGGACCCACCTCTCACTCCACTCAAACTCCAGTTTTGGGTTCCGTTCCAACTCCACAATCTCCTCCACAAATATTGGACTCAGCCAATTTAAACAAACCTCCATTTCCAAACCGGTTGAGATCTAATAAACAAAGTCCACAAATGGAGAAGGTTGTGGAGTTATTCAAACAGGCTAACATAAACATTCCTCTCTTAGATGCAATCCAACAAGTCCCTTCTTATGCGTAAATCTTGAAAGACTTGTGCACTAAGAAGAGAAAATCTTAGGTACCGAAGAACGTTTTCTTGGCAAGTAACGTGAGTGATGCTCTTATCCAAGATTTACCACAGAAACGGAAGGACTCTAGTTTTTCTACGATTTCAATTACCATTGGGGATAAGAATATCAACCGCGCTCTTTTGGATCTTGGTGCCAATGTTAACCTTCTTTCTTATTCTGTTTATGAGCAACTTGGTGTAGGAGAACTGAAACCTACACATTGTACTCTTCAAATGGCTGACCGATCTATCACCCATCCTAGGGGTGAGCTAGATGATACGTTAATTAAGGTTGGGGACTTCATATTCCCCGTTGACTTCATTGTTTTAGATACACAACCTGTAGCTAACCCCCGGAATCAAATTCCGGTGATACTCGGTCGCCCATTCCATGCAACCTCAAATGCGGTGATCAATTGTCGAAATGGTTCCATGAACCTATCTTTTTGAAATATGACAATCCGAACTGAATGCTCACATACTAGATGTCTGTTCCATTCAGGAGATCGCTCCCAAAGACTGTGAATTTGAAGAATTTCTATTTGATCACAGTGATCTTGATGCCACTAGTGCGTTCCACTTTGAACCTATTGTTTCCAACTCTGACAACGAATACGAGTGTTTCACGTTTTTAAACGATCTTGGCTTGTCATCACCTGAGTTTGAATCCTTTGAATTTCGAATGAGTTGGTTGAACCATCCGACTCCGTTGCATTTGAACCCCTCTTAGAATCCTTTGAGTTCGAGACGCATTCGCCGATCTTGCCTTCAGTTGTTTCTCCTCCGACGCTCGAACTCAAGCCACTGCCGTCTCACCTCAAGTATGCGTATAATGAAACTCTTCCGGTGATCATTTCTGCTTCTTTAGCTCTAGAGCAAGAGAAAACCCTCCTCACGGTCTTCCAATCAAATTGGCAAGCTTTCGGCTGGACTATGGCGAACATCAAGGTGATTAGTCCCCTAATCGTTGAACATCGCATTCACATGATGAATGATGCCAAACCAGTTAGGGATCCACAGAGGCGATTAAATCCGGTCATGAAGGAGGCTGTGAAAAAGGAGATCGTCAAATGTCTGGATAGTGGTATATTTACCTTATTTCAGACAGCCAATGGGTCAGTCCTATACACATTGTCCCTAAAAAGTCGGGCATTACGGTCATCACAAATGAGGCAAATGAGTTGATCCCTACTCGCACCCAAACCGGGTGGCGAGTATGCATTGATTATCGAAAACCCAACGCCGCAACTCAGAAGAATCACTTTCCCCTACCATTCATTGACTAAATGCTCGAAAGATTAGCTGGACACGAGTACTACTATTTTCTGGACGGTTACTCATGCTACAACCAGATTCCCATCGCTGAGAAAGACCAGGACAAAACCACTTTCACTCGTCTTTTCGGCACGTTCGCATATCGCCACATGCCCTTTAGGCTATGCAATGCTCCCGCTACTTTTTAGCGGTGTATGAAGGGAATATTCTCTGACATGGTTGAGAAATTTCTGGAGATATTCATGGATGATTTCTCCATCTTTGGCGATTCCTTCGACAAGTGTCTATAACATCTTAACGCTGTCCTTACTCGATGTAAGGATAAAAATCTTACTTTAAACTGGGAAACATGCCACTTAATGGTGCGTGAAGGTATTTTCTTAAGACATATCATTTCGCGAAATGTCATCGAGGTAGACAAAGCAAAGATTGATGTCATTTCCAACTTCCCTCCTTCTAAATACGTCAGAGATATCCGATCTTTCCTTGGCTATGCCGGTTTTTATAGACTGTTCATTAAGGACTTTAGCAAGATTGCTAGGCCCTTGACTCTTCTGCTGGCCAAGGAAACTCTATTCAATTTCAACTCGAGTTACTTAATTGCTTTTGAATATTTAAGAAGCTCACTCACCACTTCTCTCGTTCTTTCTTCTCCAGATTGGAAGCATTCTTTCGAGATTATGTGCGCTCCATCCGATTTTGCTATCGGTGTAGTCCTAGGACAGCACATCGATAAGATGCTGCACGTAATCTACTACATGAGCCGGACCCTGAATGACACTCAATTGAATTATACAACAACCGAAAAAGAGTTCTTGGCGGTTGTATTCGCTTTAGAGAAATTCAGGCCATATCTCATCGGCTCCCCAATCATTGTCTACACTGATCATTCTACTCTGAGACATCCTTTTGCGAAAAAGGATGCAAAATCTCGGCTAATACGTTGGATCCTATTACTTCAAGAGTTTGACCTTGTTATTAAGGACAAAAGAGAATGTAAAAACGTAGTGGCCGATCATCTTTCACGACTTCCTTCTTCGCTGACGCTCCCTCTCCCAATTAACGATACTTTCCCTAATGAACAACTCTTGACGGTATCTTGCGAACCTTGGTTCGCAGATATTGTGAACTATTTAGTAATTGGACTTGTACGAAGCGAATGGTTGAGTCAGGACAAACATAAATTCTTCTCTCAAGTAAAAAACTTTTACTGGGACGAACCCTACTTGTCCAAGTATTTTCCAGACCAAATCATCCGCCGATGTATTCCAGAAAACAAATTCAAGAGTGTGTTGTCTTTCTGCTACGATCAAGATTGTGGCGGGCATTTTGGCCCAAGAAAGACAGCTGAGAAAGTCTTGCAATATGGCTTTTACTGGCCAAAACTTTGCAAATATGCACATGATTACTGCAAGACTTTCTCTCGGTGCCAACATTTAGGCCGGATTTCCAGGAGAAACGAGATGCCGCTCCAACCAATCTTGGTTGTTAAGATGTTCGATGTATGGGGGATAGATTTCAAGGGCCCGTTTCCCAACTCTTTTGGGAACCTGTACATTCTTTTAGCTGTTGATTATGTCTCTAAATGGGTCGAGGCAGTGCCGAGCCAGACGAACGACAACAAGATTGTCGTTAGATTCTTGAAAGAAAACATCTTTTCCCGGTTCGGGCACTTTCGTGCTATCATTAGCGATAACGGGACACATTTCTGCAATAAGTCTTTTGAGACCTTGATGCAGAAATACTCGATTAATCATAAGATATCCACGCCCTACTACCCCTAAACATTTGGGCAAGCCAAAATTTTAAATCGGCAAATCAAGCAGATATTGGAGAAAACGGTTTCTAAGAACCGTAAGGATTGGTTTTTAAAATTAACCGATGCCCTTTGGTCATTTCGAACTGCATAAAAGACTGGTCTTGGTGTAGGGTTCCTAGGCACACTAATGAAGTCTCACAAGTGATCAAACATGGCTAGTTCAAATTTTACATGTGCCTACAAACCCTAATACGGATCGTTAACTAGATTTATAGGCTATGCGATGCAAGCTAACGACTTTAACTTAAAAGGAAAGAAGCTACAACCTTTGTAGATCCAGACCTCCACGTCCTTGGCTCCGTGATGAGGTCCTTCTGCTGTCCAAATCAAATCCATGACTCTAGCATCGGCTTTATCGGAGAAATGGGCGGGCTTGGTCGTCGGCTTCGATGCCGAAGATGATCTACGTCGAGGCATCACAAGATCAAGCTCCCACTTCACCAAGTCATGAAACTTGTGAAGAAAACACCCTATACTACTTGGCAAGAGGTAGAGGATGAAGAAATAGGAAGTGGGTTCACTTTAGAATTGGATTTCTCACTCATTTGCTCAAGTTGCCATTGAAGCTATCAAGCTTTTTCTACTTGAAGAAGAAGAAGAAGAAGATAATATATGATAAGTTATTATTTTAAAAAGAAAATAATATGATACTTATCATGTATTCAACCATGGTTTAGTGTAGAGATTTAACTAAGGTTAGATGAATGGTTAGGGTTAGAGAAGAGACAAGAATGGTGGACTTGTTCAAAGCTTCAAGAAGTTTCAACAAGCAAACAAAACAAGCCACCATTTTCTTTTCTTCTTTTCTAAAATAAATAAATAAATAAATAGATAAGAAAATGAAAACCCTAACCATTACACAACCATGGTTTAATCTTTACACAAACCCGAGAGAGCATGTATCATCAAACATGATACAATTTTGTGCACAAAAATATATCACATATACAATGTGCATTTCAAGTGAGAAAATCCTTTTAAAGTGAACCAATATTAGTTAATGCAAATCATTATATCAAATATATATAATTATGCATTAAATCATTAAATCAATACTTGATTTAATGATCCGGTCATATCGCATATAACCGACTAATATTCAATGTATCGGCTTATCAAATCAATCCTCGATTCGATAACTAGGTTATATCGTATACAACCAATCGATACATTCATCGTGAGAATATAATACGGTATCACATACACGCATTATTCTCGGTCCTGCACATATCTCATATGCACTCCTATTTCGTTTCGCTTGAGCCAGGAAACCTCTGTGTAGGACTCTAAAGACTCGTCAATACGCCGGCAGCAGGTGATGATCATATCAAACACCTACAAGCCGCAAGCGGTCTGCTAAACGTAACGGCCACCCGGGTATTGAGCGATCAGAAGATCGACGAGCATGCCCGCTCACACTCCTGTGAATCCAACCAGTAACACTTACCGTACAGTCCGGTCTGTTCGTCTGATATGTCGCATATCTCGCCTAGGGGTGGTAAACGTCAGACCCCAGTAGCTCGATAAGTCATGCCGACGTGAAGTCCATGACATGTGTGAAACTACTGATAACACTTACCAGTAGGTCACTGCAACCCTGGCCAGGGATTTCCTGTTATGGCCAGTCGAGCATAGCGCAACATCAACCCCCAATACCGGGAGAGACGAATCCCCTCCTATCGCTCATTGCCTCCATGTGAATCGGGACTGTACCCAAAAACCACCTGTTTGCACGACTCAGTAGAGCCGTGGTAGGGTGGAAATCAATGCACAGTGGGAGACACACAAGACTCTATGACGATCTCAGGTCAACAGACTAAGCTGTACCAGTGTCACCAAAGAACTGCCATCTGACGTGAGATATAATACCATCTGGGAGTTCTCGGCGAGTCCGTTCAGTGTACCCAGTCTCTACTGAGCACCCGCATACCATCTCTGATGTCAAACACCAATGGATATGGGATCATCCATTGCCCATCACATGGGTCGAGAAGATATACGCTAGTCTACTCTGGAATATCGATGCCCCGTCTCGATATTCCCACGACTAGGAACATTGAAGGATGTACTCTTGGACTACCCAGGCCCCACTAGTATGATCTGCATCATAGTCCTGGAAGTCGAGTACACATCCTAAGGGCTTTATCAACATGTAACAGAGAGATAGAAAGTATACATGTTAAGACAAAGAGCAACCAGATAGCGTACTATCATGTCGAGCAAGAAAGTCCTACCTATATATGTCCCAGCATCCACTACAATATACATCCAATGTACAGTAATGGCCTCTAGGGCATACATATAACTAACAATCTCCCACTTGCACTAGGGCCATCTGTAGCAGTGGTTGCAGTATCACATACTCAACCATCCCATATCAGTCTCTCTCGGGGAAAAAGCCTTTGTAAGTGAATCCGCCGTGTTGTCCTCTGAGTCTACTTTCCTAACCTCGATCTCCTTGGAGATCAACCATCTCCATGATCAGGTGATACTGCCTTAGAATATGTCTGGATCACTGATGGGACGGGCGTTCCCTGGCATAAGCCACAACTCCATTGTCACACAATGGGAGGAACTAAGTTCATCTCATGAACTGATATACACCCAGACAGCCTCTTTGGTAGCATCTTAAGTAGCGATGCATCGAGCCTTTATCGTCTAGTATGCCACGGTATCTAGCTTGGAACTCTTCCAACATACCGTCCCTTTACTGAGGATAAAGACAATGCCTGTGACTGACATTCAGTCGTCCTTATCACTGTGGAACCTTTCCAGTGATTCTCCCCAGAATCAATTGATACCATCTCACTACAACTAGTGAGAATCCTAACATCCATTTAGATCTATCTCATAGATCCAAAATCCAGGATTTAGGAGATATCACTTTGATCCTATATGGAGAATCATTGTGATAAGCGGAGATTGACCGAGCGTAGCATAGGAAACTCCTTCCCTATCAAGAGTATGTCATCCACGTACTCTACGAGGATCGTCACTATACTCCCTACTACCTTTTTGTTTATTCAAGGTTCATCTACCATTTTGATGATGTCAAACTCTTTGACTAACACATCAAAATAAATGTTCCAACTCCGCGATATCTGCTTTATCCTATAAAGCATCTTGCACACGTTTCCGCTGCTCCCACTGTCTACGAAGTCCTCTGGCTGTGTACTTATAGACGCTCTCTTCTAAAACATCATTTAGAAAAGCAGTCATGACACCCAACCACCAGATATCGTAGTCATGATCTGTAGCCGTGGCAAGTAGGATCTGGATGGACTTAAGCATAGCCACTTGAAAAGGTTTCATCATTATCCACGCCTGCTCGATGACGAAAAGCTTTAACAAGTCTAGCTTTGAAAGTCTCAACTTTTCCATCTACACCAAGTAATCTTCTCAAAATATACTTGCTCCTGATGGGGATTTAACCCTTCAGATATAGCAACCAAAGTCCATACTTTGTTGGTGTACATGGATTCCATCTCAGATCACTAAGCATCCAGCCATTCTTACAGAGTCTTACTCCTGATGGCCAGCTCGAAACTAGTTGGGTCATCATCTCATGATGCAATCCTCGCTCCCACTGTCATCGAGAAACCGAAGTATCTCTCAGGTGGGTGAGGAACCCTACTAGATCGGCGGAGAGGCTGAGGTTCGTTGGTAACTATTGAATCCTTTGGTTCTTTCAAATCATCAGCTGCAGTTTTCTATAGCTGGAACCTTTCCAGTTCTACATAACAGATCTTGCCTCGAGCTTATCCGGATTATGCTTTTAGACATAGCCCGGACAACCCCAAATCTTAACCAACTTAAGACATGGGCTCTTCCCTTTCCATATCACATATGAAGCGGTAGGCAACTGATTTGATTGGAACCCAATTCAATTGGTATGCAGCTTCTCAAGTGCATAACTCCCAAAAGGAAATAGGAAACACAGTAGTACTCATCATAGAGCACACCATATCACATATGATGCTATTGCTCCGCCCCGATATACCATCGTGCTATGGTGTATACGGAGGAGTAACGCTGAAAGAGAATCTCATTCTCCTTTAGAATAGTCCACGAATTCCGTGCTCAAGTATTCTCCTCCCTGATCACATCAAAGGACATAATACTTATACCCTCTATTGGTTCTCTACTTCTAAATCATATTCTGTGAATATCTCAAAAGGTTCGGACTTGTGTTTCAATAGGAACATATGTCTGAATCTTGAGAGATCATCAGAGAATGTAATGAAGTACAAAGAACCGGTCTTGGCATGTGTAGACAGGGGACCTTTATACATCAACATGTATCATCCCAAGAGTTCACTAACTCTGTCTCTGTTACCAATAAATAGAGCTGTGGTCATTTTATCTCTATGACATGACTGGAAAGTTTCATAAGATGTAAATTCAAACAGATTTAAATATGCATCTATGTGCAACTTAGCTAGTCGGGTCGCATTGATATGACCTAGTCTACAATACCTCAAGAAGGATTCGTTCATTTCTGAACTCTTCCTCTTTTGTGTGTTCCGTATACTAAAGAACTGTAGTTTGATTTAGAACATCAATGCTTTTAGATAACGTGCCTGAACCGATCAACTTTTGATGTAGGAAATGTTCAAAACATTATCCGACAATACAAAATTATATCCTTTCTTTACTAATAAAGAGACTGATATGATTTTGTATATCAGGTTCGGTATCTAATAGCATTTGTTCAGAATCAATGTATTGGTAATACAGGGTGACAGTGACCAACAGACTTGGCTGCAACACTTGCCCCGTTTTCTGCCTCATGAAACTTATCACCCGTTCTCAGTTCTCTACCTTTCTGTAGCCCTATGTAACATATTACACATCTGGAATCCTGATCCGGCATCAAATACCCAGGACGTAGAGAATAGAGAAACAGTTCTGTATAAAGAACACACCCGAAGATGATGCATCAGCATGCACTCTCTTCATTTGGGCGGCACGGGAATTCTGGCATTCCCCAATTTCCTGCTCTGTTTATAACAATTATAAGTTGGAGCGGGACCAACGTTCCCCAGCTCTGTATAACAAGCAGGTTCAGTCAATACATCCGTATTATTATCTTGATTAAGGCGTGATATGGTCGCTACCTGGATAGAGAGAGAAGAAAACACTCAGCGTGCGCTCTTGCAAGAATATATTGGTTATTATTTTATCTAATCAGGATGGCTCCCACTGCTTTTCATCAAATCTTCCTTCAAACCCTAAAAGGAAAGACTAGCCGGGATTAATTACACACTACAAGTTCGCCAATCTTTCAGCCAGGCCAGTGTCGGTACTTTGAGGGAGGCCCCCCGTGCTTTCGCACGAACCTAATTAATGTAAATCTCGTTTTCCCAGAGGCGTAACCTAGTTGACACCTTTCTAGACACCTACTTGATCGGCTAATTGTAATGTGTAAAACTCTCCCAGGAGTAACTCTTACTCGCAGCGGGTATCGGGATCCAACTATCTCATAGAAGGTATGCAATCTCATTGCAAATTTCAACACTTGAAATTCCCGATAATATTTTGCCCCTAGCAGCTATATGACCTTAACATAATCAACAAATCATAAGTGCTAGTCAAGTTCTACCCGTCATTTCCCGATTGAATTAAACCCACCCGCACGACCCTTAACATAGTCAACAAAGTCGCACGACTACCCTAATCCAATCGCATCATATGCTTATGCAGATAAGCACTAATTAGCTACCGCACACTACGCCTTAACATAGTCAACAAACGTAGCACGAATACTAACTAGTACTTATCTGAAATGACGGAGGGCTACGACAGGTTTTTCTGAAAACCTATTGCGTAATGAACTTGATATCGTTGTAGGATCGAATGAATTTTGAAATGGAGTGTTTTTTAGGCTTTTCTAGTTTTGCTAAAGGAGTCACTCCCGGTGAAGGGATCGTCGGTCCTTTCCTCGTCGAATGAGGTGCGGTATATATCATATATATCACTGTGCAAAGCAAAAACTCTTAAAAGCAATCAAAAGACAAACCGAGTGTGTAGCATCTGCCAGTTATTGCTAAAGGAGTCACTCCCGGTGAAGGGATCTCGGTCCTTTCCTCATCGAATAAGGTGCAGGATATATCACATATACCTCTGTGCAAAGCAAGAACTGTAGCTACCTGTTTTATTTTTGAAATTCGATTCTACAACATCTTTAGGTTTCTTTTTCTTTCATTAATCACATTAATGAAGTCCCATCATTTAAGTACCTAAACATCACAGATAAATACGACGTACACTTATGCCATCCGCATTCGCCTCGATGTCCCCTCGTGCACCGTTAGGTTAGGTAACTAACGACAGAGCAGGGCAGGGCTAGTGCGGGTGCAAAACATAAGTAACGTCTATATAATATATCATATATACTGTATACTGTATCTATCACTGAACATCACATGATCATATCACAAATATCGCAGCAGAAGAAACATATGAAATATTGGATATACCAGGACATCCGTGTTTTCAATACGAGCCAGTATAAAACACGGATTCCACGGTCGTGATGAATAGCCAAACCCACAACCCTAGACCCCTACGAGAGCGGCAAGCAACCCTACCAATTCTAGAGTTAGGAGACCCGGACTCGACTCCTCGAGTTGGTCTCCCACTGAACTCCAGAACCCGGTTACTTGTGCTCCCCTCCTTGGGTCTATCCTAGTGCGGAAAAGTAAATAATATACAAAGGGTGACATCTTCCACAACCTGGAAGTGCCCCAATAAAAGAATATTACATACAAGTTTTTACATGAATGAAAATGAAAAACACTCATCTCACATAAAAACCCCCGGCTATTCAAACACGACGATCCAATATAACATATCCAGCAACACATAACATCACATGTCATCAACGTAAGTAAATATGCGCATCCCAATTGTCGTTGACATATAGCAACGAAACCGGCGATATCACATATTACACTTATGGTCGCAGAAAAGAAAGTGTAAAACTACAACAGTTGGAATCCGCAACCTCCATAGACATCGCATGCCTAATCAAATGAATTACTTAGACATCGCATGCCTAACAATTATAAACCCCGCATTTTAGTCTCAAAATCGAAAACACTTTTCAATATCAAGTCGGGCAATTCAACAAGATTCCCGACATCCTGATCGAATGCTCGTCGCAAACTTTAGTAGACGGCCGCACCCCCGATGCCGTCGACGAAGTGCACCAAGGCGGAACACCGCTGCCGCGAGCACCCGAACGGATGCTTTCGGCGACGGGGTTCTCCTACAGTCACTTGGTCGGGGCTATGGAGTGAGGCTGTCTATTAAGTTTGCCCAGCGAGCATCCGCGTACGCTACGTGATTGCGACGGACTTTTGATCACATCAACATTCCGTGGCAACCGATCAAGTGAGACTAAACTGCTATGTTTATAACATTCATTCAGTTATCTCATAACTACTTGTGAATTCCAAATGTTGTATCACATTCCAGATAAATAGAAAATGTTAAATTTTCTATCGAACAATCGAACACCCAAGTTTTCCCGAAAACAGCTCAACACATGAAATAAGTTTAAAAACATTCAGTTCATGCCTCAGTACCAACGGTCCAGCCGTAGAAGGGTCAAGCCAACGCCTCACATGTGGCACGCCGTACTGCCCCAAACCCTAAGGTTCAAAGGGCAGTTCAAGACGTTCACATAATCGAGTTAAGCTTTGTTGTCTTCTAGAGGGACCATCGCATTACTTGCACTACTTAGAACGTCATTAAACTATGGAAAAATCCAACAATTGGAAATTTCCCGGCAGGGGAAAAAGTGGGTATTTATATCCAGTCGAACTTTTTAACATATTCTGAAATTATCCGGAAAAACACACTGACAAAATTAGACAGTCCGATCGAATCTCCGAACTCCCAATACAACCCCAGAATACTCATTTGTAAAGTTACAATAAAAATACCCAGAAAATGTAGCATTCAATTATATGAATTACTGTGCAGAAACCAACTGAAGAAAAGACAAAATGGCCGCGGAACAGCCGCATTAGCCATGCTAATGCCGCGGTTCCGCCGCACTTTAAAGGAATCATGGGTACGGGCTTCACAGTAATTCTTACAATTCCCTGCTGAATTTTCTGCATATTTTTAATTCTCAAAAATCCACAATTTTCAAAAAAGTACAGAGAGCAATTTTGGGTTTAGGGTTTCGGATCGATCGGGTTTCTAACATCGTCTAAGCATCGCCTAAGGCTCTAACTAGGCTCTGATACCACTGTAGGGTTCCTAGGCATGCTAATGAGGTCTCACAAGGCATCAACTATGCCAATTTCAAATTTTACATGTGCCGAGAAACCCTAATACGGATCGTTAACTAGAATTTTAGGCGAAAAAGAAAATAGTTAACAACTTAATTAAAAGAAAGATGCTACAACCTTTGTAGATCCGATCCACCACTTCCTAAGCTCCGCGATGATGTCCCTCCTGCTGTCCAAATCAAATCCATGACTCTAGCATCGGCTTCATCAGAGAAATGGGCGGGCTTGGTCGTCGGCTTCGATGCCGAAGATGATCTACGTCGAGGCATCACAAGATCAAACTCCCACTTCACCAAGTCATGAAACTTGTGAAGAAAACACCCTATACTACTTGGCAAGAGGTAGAGGACGAAGAAATAGGAAGTGGGTTCACTTTAGAATTGGATTTCTCACTCATTTGCTCAAGTTGCCATTGAAGCTATCAAGCTTTTTCTACTTGAAGAAGAAGAAGAAGAAGATAATATATGATAAGTTATTATTTTAAAAAGAAAATAATATGATACTTATCATGTATTCAACCATGGTTTAGTGTAGATATTTAACTAAGGTTAGATGAATGGTTAGGGTTAGAGAAGAGACAAGAATGGTGGACTTGTTCAAAGCTTCAAGAAGCTTCAACAAGCAAACAAAACAAGCCACCATTTTCTTTTCTTCTTTTCTAAAATAAATAAATAAATAAATAGATAAGAAAATAAAAACCCTAACCATTACACAACCATGGTTTAATTTTTACACAAACCCAAGAGAGCATGTATCATCAAACATGATACAATCTTGTGCACAAAAATATATCACATATACAATGTGCATTTCAAGTGAGAAAATCCTTTTAAAGTGAACCAATATTAGTTAATGCAAATCATTATATCAAATATATATAATTATGCATTAAATCATTAAATCAATACTTGATTTAACGATCCGGTCATATCGCATATAACCGACTAATATTCAATGTATCGGCTTATCGAATCAATCCTCGATTCGATAACTAGGTTATATCGTATACAACCAATCGATACATTCATCGCGAGAATATAATACGGTATCACATACACGCATTATTCTCGGTCCTGCACATATCTCATATGCACTCCTATTTCGTTTCTCTTGAGCCAGGAAACCTCTGTGCAGGACTCTAAAGACTCGTCAATACGCCGGCAGCAGGTGATGATCATATCAAACACCCACAAGCCGCAAGCGGTCTGCTAAACGTAACGGCCACCCATGTATTGAGCGATCAGAAGATCGACGAGCATGCCCGCTCACACTCCTGTGAATCCAACCAGTAACACTTACCGTACAGTCCGGTCTGTTCGTCTGATATGTCGCATATCTCGCCTAGGGGTGGTAAACGTCAGACCCCAGTAGCTCGATAAGTCATGCCAACGTGAAGTCCATGACATGTGTGAAACTACTGATAACACTTACCAGTAGGTCACTGCAACCCTGGCCAGGGATTTCCTGTTATGGCCAGTCGAGCATAGCGCAACATCAACCCCCAATACCGAGAGAGACGAATCCCCTCCTATCGCTCATTGCCTCCATATGAATCGGGACTGTACCCAAAACCACCTGTTTTCATGACTCAGTAGAGCCGTGGTAGGGTGGAAATCAAAGCACAGTGGGAGACACACAAGACTCTATGACAATCTCGGGTCAACAGACTAAGCTGTACCAGTGTCACCAGAGAACTGCCATCTGACGTGAGGTATAATACCATCTGGGAGTTCTCGGCGAGTCCGTTCAGTATACCCAGTCTCCACTGAGCACCCGCATACCATCTCTGATGTCAAACACCAATGGATATGGGATCATCCATTGCCCATCACATGGGTCGAGAAGATATACGCTAGTATACTCTGGAATATCGATGCCCCGTCTCGATATTCCCACGACTAGGAACATTGAAGGATGTACTCTTGGACTACCCAGGCCCCACTAGTATGATCTGCATCATAGTCCTGGAAGTCGAGTACACATCCTAAGGGCTTTATCAACATGTAACAGAGAGATAGAAAGTATACATGTTAAGACAAAGAGCAACCAGATAGCGTACTATCATGTCGAGCAAGAAAGTCCTACCTATATATGTCCCAGCATCCACTACAATATACATCCAATGTACAGTAATGGCATCTAGGGCATACATATAACTAACACTTGGCATATCTCCCTATCAGCTTGTGTATAGAAAGGCTTGCCATCTTCCTGTGGAAATCAAGCATCGTGCATTTTAGGTGATCAAAGAGCTGAATTTAAACCTTGAAGATGCGGGCAGCTATCGGAAGCTGCAACTTAACGAACTAAACGAGCTTCGGGATGAGTCTTACAAAAACACGGTTGTTATAAAGAACTAAACGAAGGTGTTTCATAACAAACACCTTATACGCAAAACTTTCACGCCTGGTCAACAGGTACTTCTTTACAGCACAAGAATTCACTTACATCCTGGTAAGCTCAGATCTCGCTGGACGGGACCCTTTTTTGTGCGATGTGTATACCCGCACGGTGCGATGGATTTGGAAAATCTAAAGGACAGTTCGTTTTTTAAATTAAACAGACACGGATTGAAACCGTTCCTTACCGCAGAACAATCGAAGGAGCTCTTAATATTGCAGGAGCCGGTTTACCCTGCTTAATCTTTCTCTGTTTACCACCAAACTTTGGTTATCCAGCCATAAACAGTGGAAACACTATTTCAAATAAATTTGGGGTTATATATATACTATTTTTGTATATATATGTAGATATTCTTGTCCGGTACATATCCATTTTTCTTTTGTGACGAGCAATATTGTCTGGTGATGCTCGTTTTTTTTTATATATATATAAAAAATAAAAATAAAAAAGAGAGAGAGAAAGGAGAGGGGAATGTGTATATAGGAAAGAAAAGAACAAAATACATGAAAAGTGAAAAGAGGGTTTTTTTTGGAAAAAAGGTTTTTTTTTTTTTTGAAAAAAGGGGTTTTTTGTAAAAAAAATCTTCTTATACTACCCTAACCACTAACCCTAGCCCTATTCTAAAACACTCAAACATTATTTTCTGTCTTCTCTCCTCTCCCCCAAATCAACACCAAAACCATAGCTCCAACCACCTCCAATCGACCGGCGAAATCTTTGATTTTCCCGTCGTCGCCGGCCGTCTTGACAGAAATCCAGGGTTTTCTTCTTCCTCGCTATAAGATTCTCTCTCCTCGCATCTCCTCTGTTGTTTGAAATTACTGAAAAATTCAATTACGCGCTGTAATAGCTCTCTTTGATTACGAAAAAAAAATTGTCGATGTTTTCACCCATGAGGTATTTAGGAGCTATTTCTATGATGCAATCTGTCAAATGGGTTGGGAATTTTTGTTGTATGGGAATGAGGGGTTGTGTGCCATTGAAGAATTAGTAGATGAGTTCTACGATGCATTGCGAGCAGGGGAGCAATTGCGGGATCGTGTACGTTTTTATTTTCGGGGATGAAAGAGAGTGTTCTCCGTAGAAACAATTTCAAAAGTCACCAACATCCCTACCCAACAAGCATTTCAATATCCATTAGAGCTCGCTGAGTATAGAACGATTGCTGGATAGAGGTGAGAACTATGAGATGCTGGGCTAAATGCCCATCAGATGTATCGAAACGTCTATACTGCTTGCCGCAGGGTATACCGAAATGTCAAAGGGCTCATCCGAGTTTCTTCTTTTCCGGTGATTGTGGGTCATGTCATCCACTGCCTAATGATGAAGAAACATCAATTCTGCATTGTGAACATGTTGTTCACAACAATCATGGAGGATGTCACAGGACGCAAACTGTTACTTCCAGTTCTCGTCACACAGATCTGCCATTACTATATGGAGGAAGACGACTTCGATGCCTGCATCACCATATACGACATAGTCCCAATCAAGGTTGAGAGGATTATACATGGTTATACTGACACTAGATGTGAGCAGCAGATCTGGTCACCCTCTGAATTCAGCGAGCATGTGGCACCGCAGACATCATCAGAGATCTACTTGAATGGGGATATACCGACTGATCCTTATGATTTACACAGGATGGAGGTCCGTGGTATCAAGACACTAATCAGGCAGAACAAAGAAATCAAACAACAGTTAAGCCAGATCCCAGCAAATCAAGAAGAGGCAAGTGGCAGCAACAAAAGCAAAAGAAAGGGAAAAGCCAAGCGACGATGAGGAAATCATCCACTTCAAGTTTGGGGGTGAATTTAGGATGGGGTTTTTATCTTGTATCAAGCATATAATATTGCATTTGCATATTTCCTGCATTTCATATCATGTATTTTTCTTTTATTTTGCATGTAGTTGCATTACACGTTTGCTTTTGTATTGCATTCAGCTGTTCGTATCAGAAAAACTGAAAAACCATAAAATTTGAAAAAATTTCAAAAAATATAAAAACTTTATCGTTAAGTTAGCATGTGGAAAAGATTAAATTCAAAATATCGATGGTTTAATATAATAATATAGGAATAACTAAATCTTATGTCTAGATATTGAAAATCCGAACGATAACCATCTTTGGAACTTAACAGTAGCTAATATACGTCTTTTTCATCACACTACACGTGTTGTGAGTTTTGAAAAATTAGATGAAAAGTTTAATATGTCTTAAAACACCTTTAAAATTTGGGAACTCCGTCAGGATCAAACTAGTTTTTCTGAGATATGTAATATAAAGAAGAGTTTATAAAGCAAAGTGGATATGAAAGGATATTATTGATGTTTTAATAAAAACTAAGTCTGAAAAATAACCCATCTTATTCTTCATTGGAATGATTACACACCTTATCCACACAAACACGTCTTTTATCTCAAAAAGAAGTGAACAACTGGCTATATCTCCGTTCGCATTAAATTGTTAAAATTCTCATGCCAAAATGAGTCTTTTTGTTTTAGAACCTAGGTAACTTGTGCAATTAAGTCCGCCGGGGTGTTTTTACACCTAATGCCCTAAAACCAACTGGTTTGGGTGCATTGGCCTAAAACTCGCTAAGAAGCCTAGAAAGTCCAATTTAAAACAAAGTTAAGCAAGTGTTCTTTCCGAATTAAAATTCCTAACGGTCCTTTGTGTGAGAATAATCTTGATAAAAGACAAGTTTTTATAAAAATATTTTCAAACGGAGATATGAAGGTTTTATTTGATGATCAAGATTATTGCACGTTCACGAAGGTGTGTATGAAACGAAAACAAGTAAAAGGTGGTGTGAAGTATAAAGACCAAGTTTTCGGTTAAAACTGATTGAAATTCTGAATTTGAAACCTAGCTGGAAAACAAAACTTGAGAAAAACTTAACTCTTTAAAAACTGGTATGATTCTTTTGAAGTTTTTAACCCGGTCTTTATTTTTGTGACATGTTGACTTTAAATCGAACTTTTCGAAATATAACGATGCTATTTGCACCACACATAAAGGCGTAAAAGATCTTAAGTTGAATAACAAGTGAGGTGTTAAAAACAAGGGTTCGATATTTCTAAACTTAGGATAATAGAATTTCTAGCTTTGATACTAAACCCTAGAATTATGAATTGATAGTTATTTCGCAAAAGATAGCTTAACGGGATTTTATGGGTGTAATCCGCTGAAAGCCCTCAGGAGACAACACTCCTCCTACTAGGGACACCTAGAGCTTTAACGGCTTGTTGCACGATTTAAGTGCAATCGTGTTCCCTGCGAAAGTGAGCTTAGGATTTTGTTTTGCTTGGGATGAGCAAAAGATAAGTTTGGGGGTATTTTTTCATCACGAAAAACTGCATTTCAATACCGCTCATTCTTTATCAATTTTGTGATATATCAGTACTATTAAACCATGTCTGCTCAATAAATACAGATTACAGGTATTCGTGATAAAACACTGGAAACACACTCAAATGCACGGATACAACAATTTTGAGACAACACTGCAACCGGAATAGAAAACCGATCAAAATTCAATGAGTTTCTTTTTGCAACAACATGTGTACACTTTTTTTATCATGAAAAATGCAACAAAACAAGTGTGAACACAAGACCTTTTGATGCATGAACCTTGATGGGGCAGCCTTGCACAAGTAGGCACACAAGAATCATGACTTGTGCAAGTAGGATGAACAAGTGGGTGCGTGATGAGTGATGCAAAAGAATGTGATGTGAAGTCACATTTTCCCTCCAAATCTACAGATTACAAATTGAGGTTATATTAAAAAATTAAACAATGCTAATGAGATTATGGAGAGACTATAAGATCATCACAAGAAGATGGGCCCCACCACACCAAGAATGGCCGGCAGAATCCCTGATTTTCCCGTCGTCGCCGGCCCAACTAGATCAAAAGCTCTTGATTTTTCTTCTGTTCAATATACATTGTTACATTACCATTGTTTTATTTTTTTTTTATTCTGTGGTTATGCCTATAAATACACACCAGAAGAGAGGCTTAAAGGTCCATGTTTTGAGTTTAGAACAATTCTTTTCATTTTGTAGATGTTAACTTGTATTTCCTTTTGTACTCTTGAGCTCTTGCCCTCTATCTTGACCTTGTAACTTTTTCAATGAACTCACAAGCTTAAGATTTAGATTCTTGAATTCAAGTTAGTTTGTATCTTCATTAAAAATCAATAAAAAGTTCTTATTTGCTCATTTCATGTCATTTGCTTACTACAATTGTAATCTTGTGAAATCCTTTGCTTTTCTTTGATCTTGCAACCTCTTAAGTGAGCTTGCAAGTTTAAAGTTTGGTATTTTGATTTTATATTGAGATTTGGACTTAAGGATATTTGAAGAGTTGTATATCTGATATATCGGTTCTTAGTTCTTTAACCTTTGCTTTACTTTTCTTTGCAATTTTTACTATGTGCCTTTCTTGTTTTATGCTTTATTTGGTAATTGTAAATATGTGTGAGTAATTGTTTAACTTGTTAAGGGTAGGATATGGTTAGTTTTTGTTAGGAGAAGTGTTTGCTAAAAACCTTTTAAGAAACCTTAACTCATAATTGAAACTCCTACCAAACGATTCACAATCCGCTCCGTTAAGCACTCTATCCTACCACGATAGCGGTGACTCCTAATTATGACCGGTTGCAAGTAGTTTGCCAGAGGCTGAGGCTAAGGGACAAGAACGGAAGGACAAGGGACAATAAATATGGAATTAGCAAACAATCGCAAATACCGTACTTCAAGTTTCCTAATCCACGTTGTTGCCAATTAGCTTAGCATCAATATCAAGTTAGGTCTATAAGAAAACGGCAAACATTAACCTAACTCAAGCTAACCTAAACTACCCATAACAAGTCCTTTTACTTGAACATATCCTTTTTATGACATTTAGAATAAAAACAACCCAAGAAATACGGGCTTAACTCGTTAAAACAAGCGTAAAAACATACCATCTCCCTACGGACGACCCGTACTCATCTCAGCTCACGACACGCGACACCGTTTTGATTGCGGTTATTTCAAACTTTAAAACGACACGCAAAATACGTGCTAATCAATTATGACAGGGGGGTTTTGATGACCCAAGTTTGCCATTACTGCTGTTCTAGACTATGAGATTTGGCAGGTGGATGAGTATGACGTCGTTCTAAATTAGCTTTAGAAGTGCACGTGTATATGATCTGCCAGAGGGTTGTTGTAGTCATTGGGAGCAGCAGAAGCGTGGTAGGCAAGTAGCTTATGTCTATTTATAGACTAAAGCAAATATAGCGGAGATAGATCATCTATTTTTGATGTGACAGCCATTGAGTTTGACTTCATCGGAATAATAGATGGACCTAGTAAGAAGGTAGTAGGGAGTGATGTTCAGGTATTTGGATGACACGCTCTTGATAGGAAGTGGTCTTTCTATACTACGATCGGTTATACTGTGGTTGTCATAAGGTGTTTCTCCATATAGGATCTGGATAAAATATCAGGGATTCTGCTGACTAGATCTATGGATTTAGATCTAGATTTGGGAAATATCCTAATTTGGTTATTTTGACACTATTCTAAAGTGTTTTAGAATGGACGACTCCTGGCGTGGTGGTGTACCCGCAGGTGATGGAGTCACCCTCTCTAAAGAGATGTTTTCTAGACTAATGAGGAGAGGGATTTGCATGATTGGTATATCACTTCCTTAGGCAATTGAGTCAATCATGAAATGTCAAGTACCAAACCAGATATTGATTTTGCACCGGATGCAATAAGTATATATTAATCCAATCCTGAAGAAATATTGGGAAGCAGTTATGAACATAAAAGAACGTTCTTGGTATATGGTAATGGCAGCCTCCTTCCGGAGGCGGTTATTATTTCAGGCTTTCAAGGTGACCTGGATGACAGAGTGACTGTCAGAGTTAAAGTTTGCCCTCTTCTGAGGTGCAGTATGTTGGACAGAGGGTCCAAGCGAATACTGAGGAAGGCTTGGCACAGGATGCTGATTAAATTCAGTGTAAGATATGGTCTAAGAAGTTTGTTGGATTTGGAGTTCATTTATGAACTTGGTCCCATCAGATATCCGGACAAATTCTAAGACAGGTATCGCTCATTTCGGGAGATGGTCATTCTCCGCGAAATTGAGATATAGAGAGATAAAGATAGGAACATTGGAGCGGATCCACTCACTGAGGCTATTTCTCGAACACGATAGTTTTGCAAACAAGTTTTACGAGACTGATTAGTAGAGAAGTTGGGTGTTCAGTATCACACAGCCTGTGAGTATGTGACACCGTAATAATTAGCCTTAAGTGCAAGTGGGAGATTGTTGGATATAGTGCCCTCAAGGAAATTATTGTAATCGCAGGTAAGTGATTATGATGATTGAGGGAGGACGTATACGGGTAGAACAGTCTTACTCGAGATGATAGTATGCTATTTGGTTTGTCTATGTCATAATGTATATGCATTATGTGGTATTACATATCACTATTACATGTTGATAGAGCCTATAGGATTCTTGCTTAACTACCAGCATTATGATGGCGATCATATATGTGGGAGCTGGGTGGTCTATAAGCACATCCTTAAATGTACTTAATCGAGGGAGTATCGAGATTGGGTATCGATACTCCGGAGTAGACTAGTGTATACTTTTCGAGACCCCGACGAGGGGCGGTGGCCGGTCTCACAATCCTTTGGCGTCAGTTAGTCACCTAAGATAGTGTAAAGGTTCTCATTAGGTCTCCGAAGTAGACTAGTGCAAACAGGTTTTAGTTGGGTACAGTCCCGAGCCTGTCACGACTTGAAATAGCACGTGACTGGCACTTAAATCATGTGAAGTATATAGGACCCCACCTAATTCAAGTAAGCCAAAAGCCCAGAAATCTAAACCATTTTAAAGAAGAAGTGAAGAAAACTTGTTTTAAAGCAAGTGGTTTTAATAAAATAAGTGGCGTTAAACATTTTAAAGCAACATCATATTTTCCGAAAATTTCGGCAGAGTGTCCTTTGTAAAAACGGGCCCCAAACGAGTACAAACAGGAGTATATACATAATGAATAAAGGCATCCCCAAGCGGGAGCTAGCTCTTCGCCAATTGGCGGATACAACCACGCAAGACAATATAATATACAATGCCGAAGGGCAAGAATCAAAACTCAGCAGAAAACCAACAACTTTAAGAAAACCAGAGAAGAAACATAATAATACAAGCGCGCGACTCTAAGGTCGAAAGAATATACACACTGGTTTTCTAAGTCTACTAAATATACAAGTCTGGTTGATAGAGTTTACTAGATACAACTGAAATAAATGAAAGTACAATGGTGGTCACGGTACGAGTGAACCCACCTACCAAAGCAATCACCCGGAAGGAATCAGTGTGCCAGCAAAGCCGCCAAGGAAACCTGTACGGCAAACCTGCAAGAAAATGTGGCACAACGGAGGTGAGTTGCCAACTCGTGAGTAGAAAACATCACCGAGCAGAAATCGCATGTATGACTCAATCCTAGGTCATACGATAATATCTGTATAATATATAACCTGAAGCATATAAAAATGACAAGGTAGCCATCTACATCCGTATAATACCAAGTACTCGTGTCAATGCCTCAGGTAATAACATGCCACATATATGATGTACGAATGCATTATTAATGATAACAGAATACATCATGAATGAGAAAAACTGTTTTCTTAATTTAGTGAGATTTCTGTATATAAAAATCGAGGTATCATCAATGAAATCAATATAGAATCCATGTCAAGCATCGATACAAAACATATATCCCAATATCCAATATCTCGGCCTCCGGCAATCCGGACTGGCCCCTATCATATGATCTCAATATCTCAATGTCTCAATACCTCGGGCTCCGGCAATCCGGACGGGCCCCGGGCTCCGGCAATCCGGACTGGCCTAAATATCAAATCTCACGACAACGTCGGTATCCTCCGGATATCCACCGTGTCATAAATAACCGGTCGGAAGTGCTCCCCTGCCGGGCTCAACGCCATCTTCTGCGACCATCTTGCCCCGGGGTACCGCACCGGGTCCACCATATACCTACAAACGGTTCCTCCTCCTCTTCGAATCGGGTGTATGATATCGCTCAAGTGCTGAGAAAACTCATGGTGGACACCTCTCAAATCATATCATGAGAAAACCGCAATTTTCTATCTTTAAAATGATAATAAGTTTAATAAAATTTTTGCGGTTTCTCCAAATCCAGAATTCTCATGGAAATCCGAAATCCCAAATCTCGAAAGTAAATAAACAGTGCATTACCGGCATAAAGCCCCATAATATTGCATGATAAATGGATAAATACACATGTAAGGATATCTAAATAAAGAATGCAAATGTCTAATTTAGTACATGAAAGCACGCATACTATTAATATGTTGAAACTACCAGCTAGCAGATCATCTCAATGAAGTAATAATTCTAAAGTGTACGTGTCATGGCAGTTACCGATGATGATGCATGTAAGCCGGCAAGTAAGTGTTCGTAAACATACGCATCATCGGTAATGGTGCTGGTGTCCTAACAGCATGGGTTTCATAATAAACAAAGGAATCACAAGTAGAAGCATGCAATGCGATATGAACAGCAAGAATATACGGAAAATGAATCGTAAATGCAACATATAAGAGTATACCATATAATATACGAGTCATACAGTTTTGGCATTTGAAATAGCACGAATCATGGTGTTTAGAAAATAGTGGCTACGGTGTTTTTCAGAAAAGGTACGTCCTTTGAAATATCCGTAGTATTCCTCGAGTTGTCTTTTGAAAATACCCACGATTCGTTAGTTTCTGAAAATAAGTATGACTCGAGCCCAGTCTAACATCTACTAAGTAAACTACAGTACGAAGCTAAGAGACTAGTCAAAAGGTAAGGAAATCTACCTAAGTTCGAGTCGATATATCTAGTAGTCGGTGATCTCGCCTCAATAGCGTCACGTACGAAAAATATATAATACGACATTCTCGAGTCAAGAGTGCGGATCAATCATCATATTTATACTTCGTACGGTAAAATCCATCGTACGGCATCCCAAATCGAGGTACGGGCCAAATATCATATTTACCTCAATATCCATATGGTATCATCATCATAATATCCTGAACTAGGGTACTGATCTAAAGTCTAGTACATTCCGATACCATCAAACATATATATATATCCGCGCGTGTATGAAAACACATCGCTCAACGATCCGCTATAAAATCATGTCGTATCTCATAATACGACCCAAGTCACATCACCGATCTCACGGCATCATGCCCAATCACATCGACTCATCTCCAAGTATCACATACTATCCTCATCATACGTGTATACGTATATGTATATATATATATAGCAACACATACACATACATATATATATATATATACATATATCATATACACCAAAACATAACTCGTGTGTGCATGTGTGTGTGTATACATTATTCTAGGGTTCGCAACTAAGAACTAACTAAAAACGTTTCTTCCAATTACACTAAAACTAACCCGTGAACACCTAAAGCCTATCATGATAATCATTTAGTCTCACAATACACATATTTATATATATAACGTATTCGTATACTACACTAAGAAACTGCGGGGATGCTATACGCCATCCACCCGACATCCCCCATAGATATATATCTATTCACCTTGATCCTTGTTTCCCGAAGTCGATGACGCCACGCTCATCTTTATTGTTCAAAGTCCACTTGAGGGTACCTACATATATACACACATAGCATCGTAAACAGAAATCACGCACGAAAACCAAAACAGCACACGAATCACACATAGGTTAAAACCTATGGTCTACTCATGCAAGAATAATCAAACAACTCCCGATATCGATGTACAAACGTCAAGTAACCAAGACTAAACACAAATACCCAATATTCAAGTTCACATAATTCACAAACCGAAATCAGAAACTATGAAAAACGCTTCCAGATTTTTCTCCAGATGGAATTGGTCAATTTTGCACATGTGGAGGGTCTAATTTACTGAAGATAAAGCCATGGACCAAACACGAATCCATTAACCCCTACCCTGGCCGTAATTTGCGGCCAGAAAGAGTAAATTTGCGGCCAAGGAAGATGGTTGGGGTCTCAGGTCTTGGGGTTAGATTCTAGGTTGCCTGAACATTTCTCAGTCTTCGCTAAATATTTTTTAGGTGCCCCGGGTCATAGCAGATCCCTAAATATCATCACAATTCCCACAATCTTCCGATATCGGGGTTTCTAAGTTCAAGTCTTGGGTTTAAATCTCTGGTTTTTGTTCACAATACTAACACTACAGGGGTTGTATGGACTCTACTAACCTCAATTTACACTTCACCACTCATAAAATCCTCAAACCTCATCTTGGAATTTTCAAACCTCACTAAACTACACTTAAACACTTCTAAACTAAAATGGATGCTAAAGGTATTGAAATACTACACTAATGAAGAAAGAATTACCTCATTTGGTAACTCAAGAAAATTCTTGAGTTGCCCCAAGTGCTCAAAATCATAATTTGCTTAGTCCCCCATGCTTATAGTGAGCTTGTGCACATTTTTAATGAAGGGAAAAAGGTGTTTTGAGGTGTTTTTGGGGGGTGAAGTGAGGTGGTGTAGGTGGTGGAGAGAAGAGGGCAGCCATGGGTGAGTGCGAGAGAAAAATGATGAAGATAATGAAGGAAACACCAATGTGAGCCATGGTCAAATGACCCCTCACCTCTCTCTCTCTATTATCTCTCTTGCCCATACCCTTTTGTTTATTATTTTCTTTTCTTTTCTCTTTGTTTTCCTTTTCTTTTCATTAATAAAAGCATAACACATAAAAATAAAGATGAAGACATGCTTCATATCATAAAATGTAACAATCATTTTTTTTGAAAATGTGACATGGTGCATGCCATATGCATAAGCATGATAATGTAAGATTAGTGAAAATTAATCGAGTTTAGCAATAACCCATACACAATTTACTTTACAATTTTTTTTATAAAGTTTCTAAATTATATAATATTCTTCCAAAATCAACATTCAAATGCATTTTCCAATATTTCCCAATTTATCGGTATTTAATTATACCATATCATTTAAAACTAATCTCCACACATTAAAATATTCATAATATTTATTATTCAATTATATAAATTCCCAAAAATAATATTTTATTTTTCTGAAATGTTATAGAGCCACATGGAGGCAGTGAGCGGATCGTCGGGGATTCTTCTCTCCCGGTATTGGGGGTTAATATCGCGCTGTGCACGGGTGGCCATCACCAGAAATCCTTGGCCAAGGTGGACGAGAATTACTGATTTAGATCAGTAGTTTCTCAGTGGGTGATGGGCTTCACACCGACACGAAATATCGCGTTATTAGGGGTCTGACTTTATCCACCCCCTAGATCCTATATGTGATACTCTTAGACGAACAGACCGGACTGTACGGAGATTCTCACAGACAGGCTCAGTAGGGGTATGGATGAGTTTGCTCGTCATCCTTCCTTTCGCTCAATAACTGGATAGCCGTTTCGTACAGCTAGTGCCGCTGACGTACTTGTGGTTAAACCTACTTCCAGCGTATTGACGAGTCTTTAGAGTCCCATACAGAGGGTTTTTTCGGATCAGGCGATATGATGCAGATGACGTATGTTGGTACATACAGGTGTCCGATTAAATATGTGTTCAGGCTACACAGATTTTAATCGGACGGTTGACAGTACTAGCGGTTTAGGATTAAGCCGGATTATTAAATCAAGTTTTGATTTAATAATTTATATATATATTTTTAGTATATGTATTCTAGTATTATTGTTCACTATTCATTTTCTCTCTTGGCTATTCGTATTTTTATACGAATAGACGTATATGTATTTCGATACGTATACCGGGTTGCATTCCGTATTTATACGGAATATCTTCTAGAAGATGGACACCTCATTATATGATTTTCTAAAAAGAAAATCATTTGCTAATGAGGTGGAGGGTGAGGTGGCATGAGCATGGTTGGAGGTATGTGTAGAAGTATGGCCTTTGATTGTTTATTTTTAAAAATGTGTGAGTTATTTTTTGCATGGTTGAAAAATGAGGAGCCATTCTTTCTACATGCCATTCATTCATTCTCTCTTGACTCTTCATGCTTGAGAGCTCTTCTATACTTAGCTCATTTTCTTTTTTCAGTTACTCATGCCTTAGTTTTCCTCACCTCCTCCTCCTTCTTCTTTGGCTGCTCACTTGAGCATAAGAAATGAGAGAAAAAGATAGTGAAAAATTTCTACATACCCACTCTCCATTGCTAGAGACCTTGGAACGTCGGTGCTTCGCTAAGAGAAGCTGGAGCCTGCATCGTTTCCCTCAGATGGATCATCTTTGGAAAAGGAGGACCGGCTTGCAACCGCGATCCGGAGCACTTGAAGAAAGCTTAAGGATGTGAATATTCTACACACAGAAGATTAGTTTAGCTCACTAGATTTTTTTTGCAAGTTTTAGTTATTAAGTTCGATTCTTGATTTGAGAATTTTGGCTAACTAAAAATTTTTGAAATCCATGTTGCCATCCGAAAATTAGCTTGCTAGTGTGCCTAAGTTCCTAGCATAGGTATTATTTCTTGGATTAATTTCTTTACCATATATTGTTGCGATCCTGTAGGAGTGCTTTTTGATCGCTTATGCCAAATGCTAAACTCGCACTTCGCCTTTCAATCAGAATTTGTTCCTCCTACGGGCGTTGGTTAGTATATTATTCATCTTTCATTTCATCTTTTCACGAGCAATCTTTCTATTGCTAAGTTTTTTTCGTATTGGCCACAGTCTTACGGCTCGAGGGAGAGAACGAAGGAATAGCAGAGCCTCCCAAGCTTCCTGATTTGCCACTCTTGACTACTGGTATGTTAGATCTCATTCATCGTCATCCTTTTTTATTTCCTAGGTTGAAATCTAACCCATCTTTGTCCGTGTTTTATTCTGCAGCAGCTACACCGGCTTCGTCTCTCTTTGAGTCTCGCATTTCTATGCCCGCGGGGCCGTTCGCTAAGCGTCAGTCCTCAAGGGGTGCGGCAAATAGCAGACGGATGCTGAGCGAATTTATCGAAGACCTTAACGTTGAAGCTCTCACATCTGCTGCGGACTTTGCAGACGAGATCATCCCTATGCTGGCGACGCTTGTGACTTTCCACAATGAAGATTTCGTCGGCATTTGGGTTGAGTACTGTAAGCGAATTGAGGCTTGTCTGCATAAGATCAAGCACAAGCGTCTTGCGCCTGATGCATTAGCCTCGAAGGACCAACTGACCGCCTGGATTGAGCAAAGTGCTGCTTCCATACAATACTTCGAGCAGAAGTTGGTCTTGAAGCAAAAGGAACATGAGACGGCTTTTGGAGAATCCAGCCAATTGCGTGCCCAGCTCGAAGCGAACGCCACGCAACTGCAAGTTATTTTTGAAAATCTCCAGCACTGCGTTTCTAATGGAATGGCGCTGAGACAGAACCTCGACTCTACCGAGCGGGGAGTGTGAAATTGAGAAGTGGTTAAGCAGGAAATTGCCGAGAAACTTTCATCATGCTTGCAACAACGGGCTCGAGTTGAAGCGATGCTGGCTGCGATAATGGCGCGTGAGAAGGAGCTGCGGGAAGAGAGTGAGCAGGTCGCCATTTTATTGAAAGCCCCGCCTTCTTAACGGAGATGATAAATCAAACACAGAGGAGCGCAGGAAAAAACAAGTATATCCTTTATTCATGAATCAAAGTGTTTGAAAGATACAATTTAAACAAAAAAGGGGGGAATACAATTTTGAGGGAATGTTTTCTTCCAGCAGAATTTAATTATGTATTTTGATGATTTATCATCTCCTTTTTCTAAAATAAGAAAGATACTTTCGGTTGAATTAAAGATCCAATTATTCTATTCTAGAATATATTCCCTCAATCTTTCCAAACAAAGAGATTGTGCTCTGTAAAACAGAGAACCATTGGATTAAAAATCCAATGGTGATTAAAAATCACCGTTTTACAGAATAAATTCTGTATAGGTGGAAATATTTCCCCGATCTCGTTAAAAACAAAAATCATATTCTGTAAAAACAGAAGTCCTTAGATCAATGATCCAATGGTGGATAAAATTCCACTAACTCAATTTTAAGTCCAATTAAATCAATTAGAATCTCTCAATGAGAGATTTTCTCTGAATTAAACAAACTTGTCTCCACTATATAAAGGACCTAAGACTTCAAGTCTCAAGGGGAAAAAGAAAAAAGGGAGGACAACAGAGGGACGGAGAGAGAAACACAGAGACCACAGAAAGAACATAGAATTAAATTCTCAAAGAAGAAGTGCTCCACTCTCGAAACCCTAGGTAAAGAAAACAGTGTGATCAAAACATCTCCTTTATCTAACATATTTAAGGGTTGAACCCTTCTAAAAGAACTTAGTTCTTTCTCTGGATCTGAGATCCACAAGACAAGTCTCCCACAAGTTGAGAATTTAATTCTCATCGGGAAGATCTTGTTCTTGAGAATCAAAGATTCACGGAAGAACAAATTTAAAAGAGAAAGAATATGGAGTCTATAATACTCCAGGAACTCAGCTCCTTCAAATCAAGAACTTAGTTCTTAAAGAACATGATCCCAGATCCTCAAAATAGTGATCTTGGTGATCGTTAATGGTCAAAATACAATTAACTGAGATATATGTTCTCTAAAAAAATATCAATAGAGATTAAGTCTCCATATAAAAGAAACTAGCACCTCACGTGCTTCCCACGTGGGTGCCCCTCTTTAACAGCGCCCAGCGCCTCACGTGATTCTCATACGGGCGCTGCATAAAAAGCGCTTAGCACTCCAGATACAGCCAAAACGGCTAAGCGCTTAGCACTGATTGGGCAGCGCCTAGCGCCTCATGTGCTTCCCACACGGGCGCCGCATAAAAAGTGCTTAGCACTCCAGATACAGCCAAAACGGCTAAGTTCTGAGCATTGATTGGGTAGCGCCCATTGCTTCACGTGTTCCTCACGTGGGTGCCACCAGATAAGAAAAAAGGAGAGAAAGTGCATAACACTCCACAAGCCGCCAAAATGGATGAGTGCTCAGTGCTCATTGGGCGGCGCCCATGACCGAATGCCTCACATGTCATATATGTGACATCAGAGATCAAATAAGTGCTTGGCACTTTGGCAAAAAAAGAAAAGGGCTGAACAAACAGAGCCCAAATGAGTGCTTAGCACATTTTGAATAAAAAAAGAAAAGACTAAGCAGACCAAGCCCCCAAATTGGCTAGGTCTCTGAAGTTTTCCTACAGCAGAGCACAAACGCTCTTTTATTGGGTCTTAAATAAAAAAGATCCTAAAATGTTATTAAGCGGATCTTAGTCTCAAATTGGACTAACTTATCCTTAGCAGAAAAACAAATCGAGCTCCAAATGCTCACATATATTTAAGTCGATCTTAATCTCAAACTAGATTAACGTTCCTAAAATAAAACAAACCCAAATCTAAAAATATACGGATTTGGACTAATCCACTCCCTACCGGCGACGACATAAATTAGTCTCCGTATACAATCCACGGGCAACCAAAACCAACAAAACCCACACATGATACGAAGAGAACTTCCGGAGCAGGAGAAAATGGTTATCGCAATGTGGTAACGTAATTAGCTGTAGGGGCTTGCGCCTGCAGGGAAGAACGTCCCCACAATCAAAAACCCCTCATAAAACGAGGAGGGATCTGATGAAGTCTGCTATAACGGCCGCGTCGATCCAAACCTTCGATATATAGTGTCATAAATCAACTTGGTATCTTCAGAGAGGTGGACGGATAAATCCAAATACATCTGCCCCCAGATTCAGACAAGACGATCCATCCCGGTTCGTCTCCATTTTCGGCGGTCAACAGATTCTAGCACGCTCGGTGGGACCTTTTCCTTTTTCCACTCCACACTTCGTGTGTCGTATTCGCGAAAAAAATCGCGGTTCGCTATAGTTGCCCTTGGATTCGAGGTACTAAGATTTGGTGTCTTGCTCCTGTGCAGAAGAGAAAATCAATGGTTTCCAACTGCAAAACTTGCAACAGCGACTCCCGCTCTGCCCCAACTAGACGAGTGACTTACGGGCCCAACGCGACCTCCATTTTCTCAATGCCGGTGGGGCAAGTTACGCAAGCCACTACTGGATTGTTCTTCGGGACCATGATCCCACCAGCATGTTTCGGTGCCCTAGTGCCACAAGAAGAAGCTCCCAACAGATCGGTCTTCGATCGACTGACAACTACAACGGCCCCTCTCAATGGGCCGTCCAAATCCGGCGTCTCGGTCTTCAACAGGCTGAGCCAAAGCTCAAACGGGCCCATAAACAGGCTCGTGATATCTGAAGGGTCTGCCCCAAAACGGATAGCCCTTCCAACACCTCTTGCATGTGAAGTCGTCAAAGGTGCTTCCCCTACCCGAAAGTCGGTCTTCGAAAGATTGGATGTTCCCCCTCAAACTCTGTCAAGGACATCAGTTTTCAACAGACTAGCACTAACAACAGTCCCTCGGCAAAGCCAGGGGCATGAAGAAGCCGTTTCCGAAACTGAGGCGGCCCCGTCTGCAAGACACGCTCGACGTCGTCACTGGTGCCGAGTGAAGAAAGCTGGGGGCAACTTGATTGAAATGATTAAAGTTAACCGCAATCAAGACGGTGTCGCTATGCAGCTAGCCGGTTGAGCACGGGTCGATCCACAGGGAGATGGTTGTATGTCCTTTTTTCTTTTAGACGAGTCAATAAAGAATGAGTATGTGTTTGTTCAGTCTAACCTATGTGTATTATTTGCAAGTATAAAGTTGTTAAGAAAAAGATACGAGATTGTAAGCTAAAGAAATCCGTACTCAAAACCTTTGAGCCGAGTCTTGACCAATTGAAGCTAGAGCAATCGGCAACAACGTGGATTAGGGGATTTAAGCGCGGTATTCATGGAATCCGGCTTATTTACCCTTGTCCTTCAATTCTTGTCTCTTGCTTTCGCCTCCGGTCAAACCGAACGCAACCGGTCGCGGTTAGGAATCACCGTTACCTTGTTAGGGTAGGGTGCCTAACGGAGCGCTTGCGTATGGTTTGGGCGGAGATCAATGGAAAATAACGGGAAAAGGAAATGAGCAAGGAAGTATTAACTTACAATATCGTATTGATTCTTAACAACAACAATAATTACAACCATTCACAAAATGAGCAAAAAAGAGAGAACAAAAAGAACAAAGAAAAGAAAAGATTACAAGTAAGTAAGTGCATGAATTTAAATTACAAATAAGTAAAGCAAGAAAATAAAAAGCAAGTAATAAATAAGCAATAAAAAGAACTAGAAACTAGAACTCAAGACAAGCATGGGATCAATAGCCAACCCTTAAACTTGCAAGCTCAATCAAGAGGTTGCAAGATCAAGAGAAGGGTAGAGAACGCATGTGAAATGAAGCGCTAATTCCATAAGAAAATACGACCCTTGAGATCAATAACTAACCCTTAACCTTTCAAGCTCAATGAAGAGGTTGAAAGATCAAGAGGAAGCAAAAATCTCAAGGGGAAGTTAAACAAAAGAGAATGATACAAAAACCCTCATCTTCATTAACATCCACTCAATGCTCTCACTACATTTTCATGGAGGAAGAATGAAGAAGAAGAAGAAAAAGACTAAATCCTAACAAAAATAAGCTAAAGAAATTAACACCAAAAGCTTCGCAAGTTCTGGGATATTTATAGGCAGGGAACAGGAAACCTAGGGCAACAATCTGCCTCAATATGAAGTCCCCAAACTACCCCCAAAACACGACAAAGTGAGGAGTCAATACGGCCGCGGAACCGCGGCCTAGACCCCCTATTGGCCGCGGTTCCGCGGCCATTTAGTGGACTTGGGTCATGGGGTTTTGGGATATTTCCTGGTTTGGCTTTTATCTGTGTTTGAAAACTTTACACTGCACAAAGTCTTCCAGAATATCTTCAGAATTCTTAGTCCAAGATTGCACTCTTTTCTTTACTTTTGACTTTATCTCCCTCGAGCTCCGCGCACCCATTGATTCTTGTGCAGCCCCCCTCGTGCTCTGTGCTTGTCCCAGACACGAATGACCATTGTCATATGTCTTGTCTCTGGAACTGGTACTCGGCACTGGACGGATATGGATGACCGGAACCCGGCTTTTATCTGCTGTGACAGATGTTCTGTATTTTGACGTAACTGTGGAGATTTTGTCTTGATTTGCAATATTTGGACTGGAAACCTGTATTATGTAAATATGTAACAAACACGGATTAAAAGCACCTACCTATAAACACACGAGCATAAGAATGGGCGGTATAAAATGCAGTATTCTGGTATGAACAAATACCCCCAAACTTAACTTTTGCTCGTCCCGAGCAAAACCAATTATTCACAAAAAAGTATAAGATCCTAACCGCACTTTCGCAGGGAACGCGATTGCACTGAGCGCGTGCAACAAGCCGTTAAACCTCTATGTGTCCCTAGTAGGAGGAGTGTTGTCTCCTGAGGGTTTTCAGCGGATTACACCCACAAAATCCCGTTAAGCTAGTGTCATAAGTTAACATTGATTCTACTCCTACAGTTTAGTATTTACGTTAGAAACTCTATCATCCTAAGTTAGAAATATCTAACCCTTATGTTTCACACCTCCTATCTGTTTAACCTTAGATCATATACATTCCAAAAAAGTTTAAAAAGATATTGGTTCTCCTGAGTTTTCCTTCAAAAGTGTGGTCTTAAATCAGGGATTTTTATCAACTTTACAGAAAACACAAGTCTTATTCTTTATTTCTATCTCTTATCCAAACATCAATTGTATACCCCTACGTGTGTGTATATTTGCACCCCTACACTCAAGAATTCAATTCAAGCTATAATACCCTTGCCCTAATACCTAATACTACTTCTTTTCATTAAGGATGGACGGATTTGCTCACACACTTTTCATGCGACTATTAATGCTTCTTGAGGCACTAACGACCGATTACTGAATGTGTGAACTTTAAAGCGTAAATAGCAGTTTCCAGGTCTTGACTTTATTCTATTTTTTTTCTTTTTTCTTTTTCTTTTTCTTTTTCAAGACCGGATATATTTTTCAATATGCTCTTTTGGTGTTTAGCTTTAAATACCGTTTTTTCTTTCATACTAGGCTTTCAGGCAAGAGTATTTCAAGGTATCCTCTACTATCCCAAGTTTCAAGGTGCGTATAAGTGCAGTTTGTAGGGTATATACTTTCTAATTTTGAACTCGAGAAAAGAAACTATTTTTCAGACTTATCCTTCAGTAAAGCATCAATACTTTCCCTTCATCTTGACTTAACTCAAGAACTGAACTCAAGATTACCTATTTCTCAAAAAAACTGTAAGGACGTATACTTACCAAAGTTAGACAGAATGAGGGTTATTTTTAGGGTTTTCAATCCCTAAGCCTAGAATTTAGTTATTTCTATCATATCAACTAAACTTTCGGAATAAAGATCTAAGTTACCCTATTAGCTAACTTGACAACAAAATTTTTATATTTTTTTGGAAAATTTTTAATTTTTGTAGGTTTTTAATAAGGTATGCAAATGCAGAATATACAAATGAATGCGAAGGAAGAAAGTTTACCGAGCACACCCCCAAACTTAAACTTGACAGTGCCCTCACTGTCAGGCTACACCAAGAGGGTCAAAAAATGTCGGCGCTCCCTAGAAACAAATTATATACAAAACAAAAAGGAAAACAAAAAATATATACAAAAAAGGAGTCCTCCCCAAACTTAAGTAAAACAGTGTTTTCACTGTTAAGCGTTGAAGTTCAGGATTAGGGGGAAAAGAACAGTATCTATCTATACAAGGCCTTACACAGGCCAAAGGTGAGCACCAACCATTCAAAGATCTTATCGTGATAAAGCAGTGGCTGGTGAAAGAAGGCGTAGAGAAAAGAGATGGAGAATATGTGAGACCGTATGGAGATAGAAGTGGTATACTGTCTCGGTATATGAGAAGAAGAAGAATGGCGGACGGGAAAAAGAAGTGGAATACGAACTTGAGGGTGCAAATTGAGTAAATAAATTAGCACGATCTGTGATGACCGATGTGTGAAAAGCGATTGTGCTAATATATTTACCCGTCGGGAAATGGGGTCAAATCCCTCAAGATTCGTGAGAAACCATGTGTACGCCGAACTCGGTAAACCAGACATATGAAATGTAAGTGAGACGGGTTCTTGCAAGGTCGGAACGATGGAAAGGATGGAGGAAAGTGATCGAGGAGGGGTATCGGTTAAGGTTTCGGGAGGGTGCACACAGTCAATGAAAGGAACAGGATGAATTGGAAAATCCGACTCATCAATTAAAACTGTTTCATCCTCAGTACTATCCTCAATATTCTCCTCAAAATTTAGCTCATCCATGCATATTTCATCAAAATCCAGGCGCATATAGGGTTCGGGAAAAACATTTAATGACTCGGGATGATGATTTGAAGAGACAAACTCAACCAAATCTACGGGTTCATCATTCAAAATATCCCCAGCGTCAATATCCTCAATCAAGTGAAAATCAATATTCTCAGACACCTCATCAAAAGCATGGATTTCAATCAATTCAGGTTCTAAGATGGAGGTGTAGAGGTCAAAAGGATTGTGTGTGGTTTCACTTGGCAAGGTCCCTTCACAATCTGGCAAATCAAACACTGCAAAGTTGCACAACTCATTAAACATTCTATCTTCAATTGATAATTCAGTTAGGACACTTGATATATTTTCAACACAGGAGTTGTGGGATTCAATTTGAAACGGGTAGGTTTGATTTGGAAGGGGGTACAGCTCACTCTCTCCACTCAAATTCACAGCCTGTCCGACCGCCTCTTCATACATTGGAAAATTTGGAACTAGTTGAAAACTAGCTACCGGGTCACTAGGTTGTATGAGGGCGGCCATGGACGCATTCAAATCCATCATCTGTTGGCATGACGCTATCCTAAAGTCTTCCAATGACTGTTCCAGACTAGACATGTGTTGTGATGGAGTTTCATTAAAAGATTCGAAGTTGTTTGGATACTGGAAACTCCCAAATGGCGGTTCTGAAGCAATGTCTAGGGAAGGTGCAAAAGTTGGGTAGGATTGATAGGAATTGAATGGCGGGACAGGAGTAGGATCAACATTTGGATAAGAAGGTGAATGGAATTGTTGATCCCAAGAATCTGTAATGGTGAAAGGAGTGAAAGATCGGCTACAGGATTGTTCAATACGTTCAGTGATGGACAAAGGACGACTTGCAAAAGGGGTATCAACATAAGAGGGTGGGAGAGGTTGAAAAGGTTGATACAAAGTGGATTGCGAAGGGCAAGTGTTTGTCCTAGACGCGTCTATCCGATCTTTCAAAGAGATTTTGGGCATGGAGGGGTCGTTCGATGCTCGGCCAAAGCAAGAACCGTAAGATGTAATGTCTGGTTGTGGGTACCAAAGTTCGGCAAGAGTTTTGCGAGGTGGGGTACCCATGATATGAAGAGAGAAAGAAAGAAAGGCAGAGAAAAGGAGGGGGAAAAGAATGTGATTTTTTTTTTAGTTAGATATTAACAAAAGAATGAAATATACACACAAAAAAGAATATGGACAAAAACAATCACGACACAAAAATACCACACACCTAATCGTTCTAGGGTTCACCTAGGTCAACTAGACCTGCTCCAGAACTTGATTGTCGAAGTAAAACTGTGTCGAGAAACGGGCTCAAGATACACTGATCACGAGGCCAGGTAAGTGCAGAGATAATGGGAGGGTTTCCAACGCTTTCGCGAAGTTCCTTAATTAAATAACCCTTTCTCTTTTGGCGGTTTCGCCGTTAACACTTTCCTAGACACCCCGTAAACAATATACCGTTAAGCGAGGTTCTAAACACAGTTGACTTCTCCTAGTGAGCGCGAAGTCCTTAAGGCTTAAAGTCTAATTTCTTTTAAATTTTGTGCGGGTAAACGTTATGCTCAAGTTCGTGATTTGTGGGCCACGGAAAAGGTGATGAAATCCTTTACCGTATATTGTGGGGTTCGCTTACCCTTAAGTCCGTATTAATGTATGCAATGCGCAATTCAATAAAAATTCTATAAAGAATCAAAAAATCGTTTTTTTTTAGTTTAAGCGCGGCACTGCAACAAATACGGGTTAGTCAATTTTTAGCGTTTGTTAGCGAACTTGTAAAGAATCCTGCAAAGAATAGTATATTGGATGCGTCGGATTTGAGAAGAAGGTGTTAGTAAAGTACGTACCGTTAAGTTTTTGGGTTAGGAAACCCTCGTTGAATCAAATCGGGTAAGCTTGAAAAGTTCGCTTTCGCGGGTCAAACTACCCGGATCTTTGGCACTGTACTTTGCAATCACCTTAGCCTTGAATGTACACTTTGCTCCCCACAATCGCAGTTTGCAAATCTGCAAAAATCTGCACTCTTGCCCACAAAAATGATCAAAAAAAAAAGATTTTTTTTATTTTTTATATATATATACAAAAAGAATATTAACCCGAATAACAAGAAAAGAAATACGTTACCGTCTCCCCGGCAACGGCGCCATTTGATTGAAATGATTAAAGTTAACCGCAATTAAGACGCTGTCGCTATGCAGCTAGCCGGTTGAGCACGGGTCGATCCACAGGGAGATGGTTGTATGTCCTTTCTTCTTTTAGACGAGTCAATAAAGAATGAGTATGTGTTTGTTCAGTCTAACCTATGTGTATTATTTGCAAGTATAAAGTTGTTAAGAAAAAGATACGAGATTGTAAGCTAAAGAAATCCATACTCAAAACCTTTGAGCCGAGTCTTGACCAATTGAAGCTAGAGCAATCGGCAACAACATGGATTAGGGGATTTAAGCGCGGTATTCGTGGAATCCGGCTTATTTACCCTTGTCCTTCCGTTCTTGTCTCTTGTTTTCGCCTCCGGCCAAACCGAACGCAACCGGTCGCGGTTAGGAATCACCGTTATCTTGTTAGGGTAGGGTGCCTAACGGAGCGCTTGCGTATGGTTTGGGCGGAGATCAATGGAAAATAACGGGAAAAGGAAATGAGCAAGGAAGTATTAACTTACAATATCGTATTGATTCTTAACAACAACAATAATTACAACCATTCACAAAATGAGCAAAAAAGAGAGAACAAAAAGAACAAAGAAAAGAAAAGATTACAAGTAAGTAAGTGCATGAATTTAAATTGCAAATAAGTAAAGCAAGAAAATAAAAAGCAAGTAATAAATAAGCAATAAAAAGAACTAGAAACTAGAACTCAAGACAAGCATGGGATCAATAGCCAACCCTTAAACTTGCAAGCTCAATCAAGAGGTTGCAAGATCAAGAGAAGGGTAGAGAACGCATGTGAAATGAAGCGCTAATTCCATAAGAAAATACGACCCTTGAGATCAATAACTAACCCTTAACTTTTCAAGCTCAATGAAGAGGTTGAAAGATTAAGAGGAAGCAAAAATCTCAAGGGGAAGTTAAACAAAAGAGAATGATACAAAAACCCTCATCTTCATTAACATCCACTCAATGCTCTCACTACATTTTCATGGAGGAAGAATGAAGAAGAAGAAGAAAAAGACTAAATCCTAACAAAAAGAGGCTAAAGAAATTAACACCAAAAGCTTGGCAAGTTCTGGGATATTTATAGGCAGGGAACTGGAAACCTAGGGCAACAATCTGCCTCAATATGAAGTCCCCAAACTACCCCCAAAACACGACAAAGTGAGGAGTCAATACGGCCGCGGAACCACGGCCTAGACCCCCTATTGGCCGCGGTTCCGCGGCCATTTAGTGGACTTGGGTCATGGGGTTTTGGGATATTTCCTGGTTTGGCTTTTATCTGTGTTTGAAAACTTTACACTGCACAAAGTCTTCCAGAATATCTTCAGAATTCTTAGTCCAAGATTGCACTCTTTTCTTTACTTTTGACTTTATCTCCCTCGAGCTCCGCGCACCCATTGATTCTTGTGCAGCCCCCCTCGTGCTCTGTGCTTGTCCCAGACACGAATGACCATTGTCATATGTCTTGTCTCTGGAACTGGTACTCGGCACTGGACGGATATGGATGACCGGAACCCGGCTTTTATCTGCTGTGACAGATGTTCTGTATTTTGACGTAACTGTGGAGATTTTGTCTTGATTTGCAATATTTGGACTGGAAACCTGTATTCTGTAAATATGTAACAAACACGGATTAAAAGCACCTACCTATAAACACACGAGCATAAGAATGGGCGGTATAAAATACAGTATTCTGGTATGAACACAACTCCTCCTTTAGACTTACCCCACCAGCTCCAATGGTGGAAGTTGACGCTGTAGTTCCAACCGGGAACAGCTTTTTTCTACTCAGGAGGGTACGCAAGAACTCTCCAACAACGGTGCTAAAGAAATCGCCTCGTCTACGGAAGCCACAATGCAGGAAAAAACGGAGCAGTCCCAGCAACGGCTCTCCTCGCAAATTTACAGGGTCTGGCAGAAAGTCCAGGACTCTGTGATCAACAAAGATTACTCTCGTTGATCGAAGAAATCAAAGGCTCGGCAAGAAGAAGTCCACTCCTCCTTCATACAGTGAGGAGCTTCTTCTATAGAGGTTCCTGTCATAACGGCTCCTTCAACTTCAACTTCCTACAAAAGGACGAGGCCGGATAAAATCCTACCGCCTGCGGCAAATTCCAAAGGCACTGGACCCAAATGCCCTAAGTCTGGGGGCATGATCGTACATACGGTCTACATGGCTTCCGGGAAAGAGGAAAGACGTGCTTCCGTGGCTCATCGTCCGCAAACTCGGACGCTAACAAAAGCTTAGGAGTAACAACAAAAGCTCCAGGAAATGCTGACCAAAATGACAGCACTTACCGGGCAGAAAGAAAGCCCGGACATAACAACCGAACAGCGCTAGGAGTAGGAGACCGATACAGAGTTCCTGTGAAGGGTGCTTGAAAGAAAGGACAAGGAAGCTGCTGAGCAGGCTGCTGACATAAAGCAGATGGCTCTCTTATTCCAGGACATGGTTGGGATGATGATCCAGCCAGAACTCCTACCCGAGGATCCACCGATAATCATCGAGGATGTCAGAGGGGAAACATCAAACCCTCTTCCTGTTTTATCGGCAGTCAACGAGGAAAAAATCTCCAAGGATGCTCTTGATGATTATATCGCTCAACAAATACGAGCTCATCAAGCTAATGAAGTCGCAGGCCAAATCGTCAGAACTGGACGACTGTATCTAGGCAGGTATGACCAAATCATGTACCCGCCGGGATATATGAACCCAAGTTCCATGTATACAAGGGGAAATGCAACCCACATCAGCACGTTGCGCAGTTCAGAGCTTTGTGCGGCAACACTAGAGGCGACGAAAAACCGTTGTTTTGCAAGTTCGTTAGCAGACTGTCAGAGACGGCCTTTGAATAGTACTCGGAGTTCCCAAATGACTCTGTGAGAACATTCAGAGAGATGGAACTGCTGTTCACACAGCGGTTCGCCAGCGCAAGCGAGCACACCCCGATCACAACATTAATCAATACCAGGGTGAAGCCGGGAGAAATCTGGGTCCAATATACGATCCGGTGGCGGAGCTGTAACACCTTAGATTGTGATTAGTGGTGAGTTATACTTTAATGTGTGGTTTTTAGTAAAAAGTTTACCAAAACGATTTTCAAATATTTTATCAAAATTAATGAATATTTTATTAGAATTTTATTAGGCTTGCACATACATGTGCATGTAAATTAGGGCTAAGTTTTGGGTTAAAACCATGTTTAGATGACCATGGTGGGCTAACCCATTTAATTAGGCTAGTATGAGTTAATTAAGGGTATTAGTTTTTTTTTATAATTAACTTATTTGTGTTTTGTGGGTTGAGTTGGGTAGGGGGGAGAGAGAGAGAGAGAGAGCGCATGATGGGGCTTGAGCCATGCTTGTAGTTAATGAGGAGAGAGAGGGGGGTTTGACTCTCTTATCTCTCATTTCTTTTTCAAACACTCAACACTCATTTCCTCACATCATCACATCTTTCTCCCTCTCACTTACACACACACCCAGCTTCAGCATCAGCAGCAGCTGAAGCAACAGCAGCAGCACTAGCCTCAGCATCAGCAGCAGTAGCAACACCACCACCAACAACACAACAACAGCAGCAGCTGAAGCAACAACAGCAGCACCAGCTTCAACATCAGCAACAACACCAGCTTCAGCATCAGCAGCAGCAGCAATACTAGCAACAGCAACAGCAACAACACAACAACAGCAGTAGCAAGCAATAGAAGCAACAGCAAGCAGCAGCTGCAGCAGAACCCCCTCCTCTTCTTCTTCAGCTTCTCCTTCTTCTTGCACCCTAGGACCACTAAAGGTATAATTGCTTAAACTTAACTTCCTTTTTTTCTAAACTTGCAGTTAGTTACCTTAAGTTAGTGTTTAACGTAGATTTTTAGTGCTAGTTTGTGATTTAAGTGGAGTTTAAGCCAAGTTAGGATTTTTATGGCTATTATAGCTTGACTAAGTGTTTTTAAGGCCATCTAAACCAAGTTTTGCACCAGATTTCACAAAAATACCATATTATTTCAAATTAGTGTTATTTAACATTTTAATGTAAATTGTGAGCCATTTTGAGATCTGCTTTTGATCCGGGTGTTTCAGAGAAAAGTTGAATTTACTGGAGCCTGTTCACTAGATCTAGACCACACACACGGAGCACGAAACCCTAATTCTCAACCGTGGTCGAAAATAAATTCGTTCTGGCCGCAAATTGCGGCCAGAGGGGGGAGTTGAGTGCCTGGGTTTGTTCTGGAGGAGTCTGCTACATATTTATGGTATTTGGTGTGTGCAACTTTTTCTAGTTCAGCTTGTATCAAAATCTGGAACTTAAAACTCTTTTCCGATACTTTTAAACTTGCGCGACACGTACGTTTTGTGAGTGGGTTTGGTGATTCCTGTGTGTCACGGCGTGTCAGGGTAGTTTCAGACGCGTATACACACATTTTGGCGTATCGGATGCACACGCGTTTAGTTCGCGACACGAGTTTCTCGTTTGGTTTTAATATCGCGTTTTTGCAGGATTTTAGCTTATGTGTATTCTTTGTGTAAATTCTAGGTTCACAGGCGGGTACGTCGAACGCCGCAAGGAAAGAGAAGCAGGTAGTCGGCTACACGTAGCACGAGATCACGGTGAGTAGATTTAACATCTATGGGAAAATCGACCGTATGGCGTTAAGCGTCAGGGATTGATAGGATATTGTAGTCGCGTATATATTTATATGTATATTGCTTGTGCATACGTACTATTGTAGCGTACCCATCTTTTGTTGCATAAAGAAATAGTAGTTATGTAACACCGCACTGTCACTAACGGTTCAAACTGCACGAGCACTATTTGTATGTTACACTCACACCGTTAGTGATTGCCATGACACTCGTACTATAGGATTGCTACGAACCATACATCATTTTGATTACCGCATCATTGATGATTAGACATGATTCTGTAGCATATTGCGCACATACACATTGTATATCCATATTGGTGCACACATACATTGATATATCTATACTTGCGCACATACACACATTGTATATCCATATTGGTGCACACATACATTGATATATCCATATTGCGCACATACACATTGTATATCCATATTGGTGCACACATACATTGATATATCCATATTGCGCACATATACATTGTATATCCATATTGGTGCATATATACATTGATATATCCATACTTGCGCACATACACACATTGTATATCCATATTGGTGCACACATATATTGATATATCCATATTGCGCACATACACATTGTATATCCATATTGGTGCACACATACATTGATATATCCATATTGCGTACATACACATTGTATATCCTTATTGGTGCACACATACATTGATATATCCATACTTGCGCACATACACACATTGTATATCCATATTGGTGCACACATACATTGATATATCCATATTGCGCACATACACATTGTATATCCATATTGGTGCACACATACATTGATATATCCATATTGCGCACATACACATTGTATATCCATATTGGTGCACACATACATTGATATATCCATATTGCGCACATACACATTATATATCCATATTGGTGCACATATACATTGGTACACTCATACTTGAGTATATATCCACTTGCACATCCATGCCTACATACATACATATTTCACATACATGGATGATACTGGCTTTGATTTCTGGGAAATGGGGACCGCATGAGATATTTTCAAAACTGGATCTATTTAAAAGAGCGGTTTTCCCTTTTTACTCTTAGTGGCATACGACACATTGCATGGATTTACGCATTGAGTTTTGGATTCGTGTGATTTCTGGATTTGAGAACCGTGTTATTATTTTAAGAAAATATGCGCTGTTTTGAAAACCCGGTTTCTCTTGATATGATACTTCAGTGAGTCCACCATGTGTTTTCTCGGTTCTGAGACGTGTGACATGTGAACCCGAATCGAGGAGCTGGATGAGGCCGACTTCGGGTACATTGTGGACCCGGTATGGTACACCGGGGCAAGAAAGGGATGCTGTGTTTACAGACGGTGAGCCTGACAGAGGGACTACTACCTACCAGTGATTTGTTGGACATGGCGGTTATCCGGAGGATACTGACCAGAGTCGAGAGATGGATACGGGCCGATCTGTACTGCCGGGGCCGAGAGCCGATTCCGCAGACGGAGCCCGTGGGCCGATCCGGACTGACGGAGCCCGATATATGTGGATTTGCATGTCGATGCTGGACACGAGTATTTCATGATGTTTTCGGGTGCCTATGTTGGGCACCCCGCTTCTATGAGAATTACAGGATTAAGGGCCGGATAGAGTGACGGCACCTGAGTTATCGGGATTTTGGGGTGTTTTTGGTAGACACCGGGGTTTTCCACGTTGATGGTCCGTGTAGATGATATTTTTATCCCATACTCAGCATTCATTATTATGCATTGCATCATGTAGTCGTCGTACCCGATAGAGTAATTTGCATGATTATTGCATACCCAGCTCATCATATAGATGTTATTAGATTGCACTTGTTATGCATGATTATTGCGTACCCAGCTCATCATATAGATGTTATCTAATTGCACATGTTAGATTATCGCAGAACGTGCATACTCGCGATTATCTTTATATGTTATTTACTATTCACGAGTTGGCAACTCACCCCCGTTGTGCCACAGTATTTGCAGGTCGACCCTCAGATTAGTTGTGGCAGGGCTATATCTCTTGTATCTTTTTGCTACGGATACCACTGCAGTTGGCGTGTGAGCCGTTTTGCTGATAGGTGGGTTTGCGGTATCCGTTTATTTCCATTTGTACACACTCTTGTATCTAGTACTCTCCATCTACCATTTCATGTATTGACTTAGAGACCAGTTGTGAGGATGATGTATATTATTTTGTACTCTGGTGTCGAGCTCGTGTGAGCCGACTTTATTTATGCAGTTTTATCTTTTATGATGTTTTTCACTTATATTGCTCATTTCTTCGCTACGGCATCGTATATTATTCTTGTAGTGATTGTTTCCGCCGTTGGGAGTGATTGCTCCCGTTTGGGGATGTTATATTATTGTTATCAGTCATTTTACTTATATCATGTTCTGTACCCGTTTTCGGGCTAGTTTTTACAAAGGAGGTGCTGCCGAAATTTTTAAGAAAATAACTTAAACTTTAAAAAAATTTACTCGAGTTTTCTAAATGTTTTAAACCAATGTTTTCAACACTCACTACTTTTAATGGTTTTGATTTCTGGGTTTCGGCTTACTTAGTCGCGTTACGCCTGTAGACGTTACGTAGTTAAGTACCGGTCACGAGCCGAACTTTGGGTCGTGACAAAGTTGGTATCAGAGCGTAGGTTTTACCTTTCGGAGTGTAGGATGACCCTGGTATGATGGAGTAGGTAGCTGAAGCAGAGTGGCGTAGTGTGTGTATGTTCCGCGGCATACTCACGACACGGTACTCCGCCTAAGTGACCTTAGGAGTTATTGATTGAAATTCCTTCATGATTATATACATTCTTGTGATTCGATTTCTGTATCCTTATCGAATCCTATTCTCTTTTCAGCCATTATGCCGCCAAAGACTACGGGGGCACAGTGAGCGGCCGCGAGAGCCGAGATTAGAGTTGACTCGTCTGAGACGAGGAATGACCCGGGAAGTACACCCGTTATACCAGAGCAGACTGGTCCTCCTCCGACAGACCAGATCGCTATGCTAGGGGCCGGTATGCAGGAGATGCGCCAAATGATGGGGTCGTTAGTTGAGGCACTTCGAGCGCAGCGACCAGAGGTAGTTCCACCCATTGCGGGAACCGCGATGGTACCTACAGTATAGGCAGTTTCCCCTGCAGCTACAGAGGTTATTACAGTATCGCTATCAGAGTTTATGAGGCTGAAGCCTCCGGTCTTCACAGGCACCGATGCAGCTGAGGACCCACAGTCATTTATCGATAGGATGTCCTGGATTGTCGTTCACTCAGATGCTCAGATGCGAGATGGGTGGAGTTCGTGAGCTTTCGCCTGGAAGGTCTTGCGCGGAAGTGGTGCGAGTCGGTAGAAAAGGGCAGAGCAACAGGTCTTTCTCCTATGACCTGGACCGAGTTTGTGACGGTATTTCTAGCCCATTTCCTTCCCCAGAGTGTCAGGGATGCTCGAGCGTGCAGGGTCAGGTCATTACGCCAGACGCCGGATATGACGGTGGCGGAGTATGATGTACAGTTCACCGAGCTATCTATTTATGCCCCGTATTTAGTGGCTACTGAGGAGATGCGAGTCAAGAGGTTTGTTCGAGGATTGCTTACCTCACTGTTTCTTGCGATCAGTGCACAACATTGCGAGACTTATGCAGCAGCTGTAGACGCAGCCCTATTAGTCGAGGAGTGCCTTGCTGAGACTTCGATAGTTCCAGGACCAAAGAGAGTTCGTACAGATACGTCAGCACAGAGACAGCCGTTTAGGCGCCGCGAAAGGTTCCATTCAGGTACGGGGGGGTAGCAGAGGATCGGGTCGAGGTCGGCTATTCAGCTCTTATCCCTAGGAGGGTCAGCCGGCACCATCTAGATGTTTCCGATGTGGGAGTACTTATCATCGTGTGCGAGATTGTCCGAAGCTACGTGAGGGCGAGACAGCCGTACCACATGTCACACTTCCACCTTCTCCACCCCAGAGGGCGTTGCCTATTGTACCTACTGTTGCTCCACGTCAGACTCATGCACAGAGAGGTCGTGGTCGCGGAGGGTTTGCTCATAGAGGACGAGGTGGCCGAGGCAGAGGACAGCCAGTTGCTAGTAAGAGACCGCCAGTCGCAGGTAGAGGATAGGTACGAGTTTTCGCTTTGACGCATCAGAACACGCAGGCGTCCAATGCAGTAGTCTCAAGTACCCTTTCAGTATGTTCTGTTGACGCACACGTATTGTTTGATCTGGGATCCACGCACTCGTACGATTCCACACACTTCGTGCCGAGTTTGGGTAGAGAGTCTGGTTTGCTTGATCAGCCGCTGGCTGTGACCACTCCTGTGGGTGAGTCGTTTATTGCTAGACACGTTTTCCGATCGTGTGTTGTCCGTATTGGCGAGAGAGAGTTGTCTGTCAACTTGATCCTTCTTGAGATGTTGTACTTCGACGTTTTTCTGGGCATGGATTGGTAAGCCACGTGCTATGCGTCTGTGGACTGCCGCGAAAAGACAGTTAGGTTTTGTTTTCCAGGCGAGTCGGCTTTTGTTGTGCAGGGGACCGTGGTGCCTCCCCTCACAGTTTGACTTCGTCTCTTCACGCTGGACAGCTTTTGAGGAAGGGAGGTCAGGTATTCCTAGCCTATGTTTGCGATACTAGAGCTACAGTGGTTCCATTAGACCAGGTTCCGATTGTTAGCGAGTTCCCTGATGGTTTCCCTGACGAGCTTCCTGGGCTACCGCCTGAGCACGATATTGTTTTCTGCATTGAGTTGATTCCCGGCATAGGGCCTATTTCCATACCGCCTTATTGGATGGCCCCGGCGGAGCTTAGAGAGTTGAAAGGCCAGTTGCAAGATTTGCTGGATAAGGGGGTTGTTCGACCTAGTATGTCTCCTTGGGGTGCCCCAGTCCTGTTTGTCAAGAAGAAGGACGGCAGTTTGCGCTTGTGTATTGATTACCGCCAGCTGAACAGGGTTACCGCACGGAACAGATATCCTTTACCACACATCGAAGACTTGTTCGACCAGTTTCAGGGGGCAGGATACTTTTCGAGGATCGACTTGCGATCAGGCTACCATCAGTTGCGGGTTCGATAGGAGGATATTTCGAGGACGGCTTTTCGCACGCGTTACGGCCACTATGAGTTTTTGGTGATGTCGATCGGACTCACCAATGCCCCAGCAGCATTTATGGACTTGATGAACCGTATTTTCAGGCCTTATCTTGATCTGTTCATCATCGTATTCATTGACGACATTTTGGTGTATTTCCGGAGCTGAGAGGAGCACGAGCAGCACCTACGGATCACATTGCAGACTTTGAGGGAGCACCAGCTGTTCGCGAAATTCTCCAAGTGCGCGTTTTGGCTTGAAAGCGTATATTTCTTGGGTCACGTGATTACACGAGATGGTATATGTGTGGACCCGAAGAAGATCGAGGCCGTTCAGCATTGGCCCAGACCAGCATCAGTTATAGAGATCCGCAGCTTTCTAGGACTGGCTAGCTACCACCGATGATTTGTACAGGACTTCTCCCGTATTGCTGCACCGTTGACCGGGTTGACCCGGAAGGGAGTTCCTTTTGATTGGAAGGAGGCGTGCGAGCATAGCTTTCAGCAGTTGCAGACTCGTTTGACTATGGCACCGGTGTTATCATTGCCTTCGGGATCGGGCGAATTTGTGGTCTTTTGTGACACTTCTCGAGTGGGCTAGGGTGCGTATTGATGCAGCACGACAGGGTGATCACGTATGCTTCTCGGCAGCTGAAGAAACACGAACAAAACTATCCCACTCACGATTTGGAGATGGCTGCAGTGGTCTTTGCACTCAAGATCTGGCGACATTACCTATACGGCAAGTCGTGCCAGATATTCACTGATCACAAGAGCTTGAAGTACATATTTCAGCAGCGAGACCTGAATCTTAGACAGCGCCGTTGGATGGAGTTAGTGAAAGACTACGATTGTGAGATCCTTTACTACCCGGGCAAGGCAAATGTAGTGGCGGATGCTTTGAGTAGGAGGCCCGGGGGTAGTCTATCTTGTTTGAGCGCAGTGCAGAGGCAGTCGTCGGCAGATTGGCAGATTTTATGCGACAGCCGAGTGTAGTTCGAGTTCACTCCGATCGGGAGATAGCTTGCGCATGTTCGTGCACGCCCATAGTTGCTTGACCGTATACATGAGGCACAGTACAGTGATGACCACTGTTCAGAGATCATGGCACAGATTGGATAGGGCAGATTTTCCGAGTTCGTGATTGATGATCAGGGGATACTACGATTTGGGACTAGACTGTGCGTACCAGATGCTGAGGGACTGCGGCGTGAGATTCTTGAGGAGGCACATCGATCAGTGTACAGTGTTCATCCGGGTTCCACCAAGATGTACCATGATATGAAAGATGTTTACTGGTGGGACAGGATGAAGTGGGACGTCACAGACTTAGTGTCAAGATGCTTGACTTGTCAGCAAGTCAAGGCCGAGCACCAGAGGCCCGCGGGAGAGCTACAGCCGTTGCCCATTCCGGAGTGGAAATGGGAGCAGATTTCTATGAACTTCATTGTGGGTCTACCCAGGACTAGTCGAGGCTATGACTCCATTTAGGTGATCGTGGATCGATTGACAAAAGCGGCTCACTTCCTGCCGGTGAAGACCACTTTCGGATTTGCTCGGTATGCCTAGATATACATCGACGAGATCGTACGACTGCATGGAGTCCCGACATGTATCATGTCCGATCGAGGCACCCAGTTTACCAGCCAACTATGGCAGAGGCTTCAGGAGGCTTTGGGCACCCGTTTGAGTTTCAGCACAACATTTCTTCTGCAGACCGACGGCCAATCAGAGCGGACTATTCAGACTCTTGAGGACATGCTCTGAGCATGCGTTTTAGACTTTGGTGGTAGCTGGGATCATCATTTACTCTTGGTGGAGTTCTCCTACAATAATAGTTTCCAGGATACTATTCAGATGGCACCTTTCGAGAACTTGTATGGGAAGAGATGTAGATCGCCCGTCTGTTGGACAGAGCTCAGTGAGAGCAGTATTTTAGGGCCGTAGATCGTACAGGAGACGACCGAGAAGATACAGTTGATTCGAAATAGGATGAGGACAGCTCAGAGCAGGCAGAAATCATATGCTGACAGACGCCGTCGCAGACTCGAGTTCGCAGTTGGCGATCATGTCTTTTTGAGGGTCTCCCCAATGAAGGGTGTGATGAGATTTAGACGGAAAGGGAAGCTTAGCCCCAGATTTATAGGTCCCTTCAAGATCCTTGAGCATGTGGGCACAATGGCATATCGTTTGGCTCTTCCACCCGACTTCCCGGATGTTCACCCCGTATTCCACGTATCGATACTTCGCAGATACCTGCATGACCCTTCTCACATGATCCAGCATCAGACCATTCAGCTTGAGCGCGATCGTTAGTTCACCGAGCAGCCAGTAGTGATATTGGACCAACAGGTGAAGAAATTTCGATCAAAGATCTTTCCATCTGTGAAGGTGCTTTGGCACAGCCCAAATAGTGAAGAGATCACTTGGGAGGCCGAAGGCGAGATGTGGAAGAAAATCGAAGGTACGCGTAGCTATATTTTTAAATTCGGAGACGAATTTCTTTAAGGGGGAAGATTGTAACACCTTAGATTGTGATTAGTGGCTAGTTATACTTTAATGTGTGGTTTTTAGTAAAACGTTTACCAAAACGATTTTCAAATATTTTATCAAAATTAATGAATATTTTATTAGAATTTTATTAGGCTTGCACACACATGTGCATGTAAACTAGGGCTAAGTTTTGGGTTAAAACCATGTTTAGATGACCATGGTGGGCTAACCCATTTAATTAGGATAGTATGAGTTAATTAAGGGTATTAGTTTTTTTATATAATTAACTTATTTTTGTTTTGTGGGTTGACTTGGGTAGGAAAGAGAGAGAGAGCATGATGGGGCTTGAGCCATGCTTGTAGTTAATGAGGAGAGAGGGGAGGTTTGACTCTCATATCTCTCATTTCTTTTTCAAACACTCAACACTCATTTCCTCACATCATCATATCTCTCTCCCTCTCACTTACACACACACCCAGCTTCAGCATCAGCAGCAGCTGAAGCAACATAAGCAGCACTAGCCTCAGCATCAGCAGCAGTAGCAACACGAACAACAACAACACAACAAAAGCAGCAGCTGATGCAACAACAGCAGCACCAGCTTCAGCATCAGCAACAGCAGCAACACTAGAAACAACAACAACAACAACACAACAACAGCAGTAGCAGTCAACAGAAGCAACAGCAAGCAGCAGCTGCAGCAGAACCCCCTCCTCTTCTTCTTCTTCTTCTCCTTCTTCTTGCACCCTAGGACTACTAGAGGTATAATTGCTTAAACTTAACTTCCTTTTTTCTAAACTTGTAGTTAGTTACCATAAGTTAGTGTTTAACATGGATTTTTAGTGCTAGTTTGTGATTTAAGTGGAGTTAAATCCAAGTTAGGATTTTTATGGCTATTATAGCTTGACTAAGTGTTTTTAAGGCCATCTAAACCAAGTTTTGCACCAGATTTCACAAAAATACCATATTATTTCGAATTGGTGTTATTTAACGTTTTAATGTAAATTGTGAGCCATTTTGAGATCTGCTTTTGACCCGGGTGTTTCAGAGAAAAGTTGAATTTACTGGAGCCTGTTCACTAGATCTAGACCACACACACGGAGCACGAATCCCTAATTCTCAACCCTGGCCGCAAATAAATTCGTTCTGGCCGCAAATTGCGGCCAGAGGGGGGAGTTGGGTGCCTGGGTTTGTTCTGGGGGAGTCTGCTACATATTTATGGTGTTGGTGTGTGCAACTTTTTTTAGTTCAGCTTGTATCAAAATCTGGAACATAAAACCCTTTTCCGATACTTTTAAACTTGCGCGACACGTATGTTTTGTGAGTGGGTTTGGTTATTCCTGTGTGTCGCGGCATGTCAGGATAGTTTCAGACGCGTATACACATGTTTTGGCGTATCAGATGCACACGCGTTTAGTTCGCGACACGAGTTTCTCGTTTGGTTTTAATATCGCGTTTTTGCAGGATTTTAGCTTATGTGTATTTTTTGTGTAAATTCTAGGTTCGCAGGCGGGTATGTCGGACGCCGCAAGGAAAGAGAAGCAGGTAGTCGTCAACACGTAGCACGAGATCACGGTGAGTAGATTTAACATCTACGGGAAAATCACCAGTATGGCGTTAAGCGTCAGGGCTTGATAGGATATTGTAGTCGCGTATATATTTATATGTATATTGCTTTTGCATACGTACTATTGTAGCGTACCCATCTTTTGTTGCATAAAGAAATAGTAGTTATGTAACACCGTACTGTCACTAACGGTTCAAGCTGCACGAGCACTATTTGTATGTTACAACACACCGTTAGTGATTGCCATGACACTCGCACTATAGGAATGCTACGAACCATACATCATTTTGATTACCGCATCACTGATGATTAGACATGATTCTGTTGCATATTGCGCACATACACATTGTATATCCATATTGGTGCACACATACATTGATATATCCATACTTGCGCACATACACACATTGTATATCCATATTGGTGCACGCATACATTGATATATCCATATTGCGCACATACACATTGTATATCCATATTGGTGCACACATACATTGATATATCCATATTGCGCACATACACATTGTATATGCATATTGGTGCACATATACATTGATATATCTATACTTGCGCACATACACACATTGTATATCCATATTGGTGCACACATACATTGATATATCCATATTGCGCACATACACATTGTATATCCATATTGGTGCACGCATACATTGATATATCCATATTGGTGCACACATACATTGATATATCCATACTTGAGCATATATACACATTGTATATCCATATTGATGCACACATACATTGATATATCCATATTGCGCACATACACATTGTATATCCATATTGGTGCACACATACATTGATATATCCATATTGTGCACATACACATTATATATCCATATTGGTGCACACATACATTGATATATCCATATTGTGCACATACGCATTGTATATCCATATTGGAGCACATATACATTGGTACACTCATACTTGAGTATATATCCACTTGCACATCCATGCCTACATACATACATATTTCACATACATGGATGATACTGGCTTTGATTTCTGGGAAATGGGGACCGCATGAGATATTTTCAAAACTGGATCTATTTAAAAGAGCGGTTTTCCCTTTTTACTCTTAGTGGCATACGACACATTGCATGGATTTACGCATTGAGTTTTGGATTCGTGTGATTTCTGGATTTGAGAACCGTGTTATTATTTTAAAAAAATATGCACTGTTTTGAAAACCCGGTTTCTCTTGATATGATATTTCAGTGCGTCCACCATGCGTTTTCTCGGTTCTGAGACGTGTGACATGTGAACCCGAATCGAGGAGCTGGATAAGACCGATTGCGGGTACATGGTGGACCCGGTATGGTACCCCGGGGCAAGAAAGGGATGTTGTGTATACAGACGGTGAGCCTGGCAGAGGGACTACTACTTACCGGTAATTGATTGGACATGGCGGTTATCCGGAGGATACTGACCAGAGTCGAGAGATGGATACGGGCCGATTTGTACTGCCGGGGCCGAGGGCCGATTATGCAGACGGAGCCCGTGGGCCGATCCGGACTGACGGAGCCCGATATATGTGGATTTGCGTGTCGATGCTGGACACGAGTATTTCATGATGTTTTCGGGTGCCGATGTTGGGCACCCTGTTTCTATGAGATTTAGAGGATTGAGGGCCAGATAGAGTGACGGCGCATGAGTTATCGGGATTTTGGGGTGTTTTTGGTAGACACCGGGGTTTTCCACTATGATGATCCGTGTAGATGATATTTTTATCCCATGCCCAGCATTCATTGTTATGCATTGCATTATATAGTCGTAGTACCCGATAGAGTACTTTGCATGATTATTGCGTACCCAGCTCATCATATAGATATTATTAGATTGCACTTGTTATGCATGATTATTGCGTACCCATCTCATCATATAGATGTTATCTGATTGCACTGTTAGAGTATCGCAGTACGTGCATACTCGCGATTACCTTTATATGTTATTTATTATTCACGAGTGGGCAACTCACCCCCGTTGTGCCACAGTGTTTGCAGGTCGACCCTCAGAGTAGTTGCGGCAGGGCTATCTCTTGTATCTTTTTGCTACGGATACCACTACAGTTGGCGTGTGAGCCGTTTTGCTGATAGGTGGGTTTGCGGTATCCGTTTATTTCCATTTGTACACACTCTTGTATCTAGTACTCTCCATCTACCATTTCATGTATTGACTTAGAGACCGGTTGTGAGGACGATATATATTATTTTGTACTCTGGTGTCGAGCTCGTGTGAGCCGACTTTATTTATGCAGTTTTATCTTTTATGATATTTTTCACTTATATTGCTCATTTCTTCGTTACGGCGTCGTATATTATTCTTGTGGTGATTGTTTCCGCCGTTGGGCGTGATTGCTCCCATTTGGGGATGTTATATTATTGTTATCGGTCATTTTACTTATATCATGTTTTGTACCCGTTTTCGGGCTAGTTTTTACAAAGGAGGTGCTGCCGAAATTTTTAAGAAAATAACTTAAACTTTAAAGATTTTTACTCAAGTTTTCTAAATGTTTTAAACCAATGTTTTCAACACTCACTACTTTTAATGGTTTTGATTTCTGGGTTTCGGCTTATTTAGTCGCGTTACGCCTGTAGACGTTACGTGGTTAAGTACCGGTCACGGGCCGAATTTTGGGTCGTGACAGGAACCTATGGTCTAAGTGTGAACAGCGCGTCATTAAACCAACCACCTTCCAGGTTCTGATCGATAAACTGGTCCAGATGGGCCAGATGGGCCATGGGCCTTCCTCCTCAATTAAGGACCCTCGAAATAACAAGGGTAAAGGGAAAGCGGCCTTTGTTGCCAACACGCAACAGCAACCAAGTGGCCCGAAACCGGTTGCTCGCCAAAACAACGTGCGACCGCATCTATCCCTGGAAAAAAGGCTAGGATGCACTTACTCGTTTCCCCGTGACAAGACGAGAAGATTGTTCAAGTTGGCAGTGCACAATAAAATCATCACATTGCTAGACTCACGACGTCCACCGCAACCTGGCGACGTCAACAACCCCAACTACTGCTCCTATCACAGAATGGTGAGCCACCCAATTGAGAATTGCTACGTCATCAAGAATTGAGTCAAGGACCAGTATCAATAGGGGAAGTTCGCGTTGTCTGAGAACTGAAGGGTGAACCCGCCTTAGAAGCACACTCCTAAAAAGGTGGATACGCCGGGGGCATCATGCTCGCTCGTGGAAGAAACTCCATAGGAAGTCGTTCTTTCAGCTAAAACCAAAAGAATGCTAAAGGATCAACAGGCATGTCCGACAGTCAGGTGGAAAAGTCCACTTGAACCTGACATCATCGAAGGGATGCTGAAACCGCGCCCACACCGAAAATTGTCGACAAAGGGCAAAATCCCCAAGTCGAGCTTTCAAAGTCTTCAAAGAAAAAGAAGAAGACCAAGAAGCCTGTGCAGCCTGCCGAGTATGACGACAAGCGCACAGACCTACAAAAGTACATTGACGTGCTGGAAGAGTACAACCAGAAGGCGCGAAGACCAGTCACCCTTGAAGAGTTCCTCAAGCATATTCTTGAGAACGAAGATAGTGACAACGATGAGGAAAATGACTCATCAGAAGAAACCGAAGACTATGTAGCAAGTTGCCACATGGTCTCACATTCGTCGTTAAATGGCGAAGAAGCTCTTTCAGCGTCAAAAAATAACGCAGAGGAACTGGGGGCAGAATCGGCGCTAAAATCCCCGGAACTGCCAGAAGACCTGATCGATAGGCCTTTAAATGAAGGCTTTCGAAAAAGCAAAACTGACCGAGAACGCGTAACAGCCATATACGAAAAGGCTAAGTATCAGCGTCAGGATGAAGAAACTGCGGCAAGGATGAGTCATAAAGTACTCTAACCAAACCGAAGCACACCTGCTACAAATAAGAGCAGGATCAAGGCAGAGAAGCGGTTTGCTAAAACCCTATCAATGGGAATGAAGCTGCCACCTCTCATAGGAAACACTCCCGGAGTCATATGCCTCAATGGAGAGGATTCACATCCAAACTACTGCCTATATTATCGGAGGGTTACCCATCCCACCGAAGAGTGCAGTGCCTTCAAGAAGTGGTTGCACGGATATGTTGCCCATCAAAAACACTTCAAGAGGATGAAGCGCGAAGCTCGTCGACAGCAAAAAGGTGCGACAGATGAGCATGAAAAAATGACCGGCAACTGTCACATGATTGATACCAGTCCGAAAAGGGAAAACCCCTAAGTTCTTACCTTCGGGAGTGATTCTGAGGACGAAATAACGCTCATCCCTCTCTTCAAGGACTCCACCTCCAAAAAAGAAGAGGAGGAGAAGAACTGTGAGAACATTCAGCTGCGTAACCGCACGCTGCCTGAGAAGAACCTTGGACCTACAAACAAAGGTTCGAGCAAAAAAGACAAAGGGAAAGAGAAAATCCATGAGGAAATTGCCCTCGATGATGGAGCTGTCAAAGAGCTCGCAGAAAGGGACCCACCTAGGAAAAATAAGGTGGATTACAATGTCCTAACACATCTGAGGAAAATACCCTCACAACTGAGCATATTAGATGCTCTCCTCCTGTCCAAAGAGACACGAGATTCTCTGATCAGGGAATTACAAGAGTCTGATCAGTTCTAAGTTTTCCTCACAGAAGAGAAGATGAAGGACGAGCTGGCGGAGGTTCACATAGCTGACATTATATTCAGCGATGAAGATCTCCTCCTCGGGACGTGCGAGCATAATCGCCTATTATACGTTACCGGGTACTGCCACGATATCAAGATAGGGAAAATCCTTGTCAACAACGGATCCTCTGTCAATCTTCTTAACTTGAAAGTGCTGAAGGAGATTTGCATGAATATCCAGCACTTGTCCCAAGACAAAATTACCATCTCCAGGTTTGACTCACAGTCGTCACGGACACTTAGGTCCGTAATACTGACGTTACGTTTCGGCTTGCTCGTCACTGAAATCAAATTTCATGTCATTGACGCCAAGACTTGTTATAACGCTCTACTCGGTAGGCCCGAGATACATAAGTACAACGTCATTCCTTCTACACAATATCGGTGTATGAAGTATTTCAAGGATGGCTCGGAGTACACCGTCACGGGGGAAATAAACCCGTTCTCGGTAAACGAAGTCCGGAAATATGAAGACGCAAATTACTTCCTACCAGACTTCGAAGATATGGAAAGGTTCCATAAGCCGAAGGATAAACGGAAGTCCGTCGCCACCATCCCGATCTTCGGGAGTGATACCGAGGAACAAGCCCGGACCATCTACTCCCATTTTGGTCTTTGGCAGCGGCTCTGAGGATGAGGCCAACGCAGTGTTCTCCATCCGCCCATCAGAGCAAACCCTTGCCGGAGCCGATCAGAGTCTACAAATCACAATGGCTCCGCCTCGACATTATAAGGAACTTGATGCGCTTGATACATATAGCATCCAAGAACTACAGACATTCTATGTGCCTCCCAGGCGAAGAGATGAAAAGTCGATCCACTTCTACCAACCTGCGGAGACCAGAGTAGAGAAAGAAGTCTGGCACAGTACCGATTTTGCACTCGACAGGCTTCAACCAATCCGTCCGCAAAGATACTACGCGGAGGGATTGAAAAGGCTGTTAAAATGCCAAGGTGTACCCCTCGAACAAACTGTTCGGCAAGCCCAATTGTACAAAAAGATTTGGGATATCCTTGGGACCCAGCGAAAGATGCCCAACGGGAAGATGGAGACAACCGGGCTTGGATACGTTCGGTCCAGGAAACGGGAGCATCTCCACAGCTATCGCGTCATAAACAGCTCCATAGAAGAGGAAAATGCTCTTCCAAATGTCGTGACGTTGAAACAGAGCAAAACCCCACTCTAAGAACGTTAAGCCCATCGCTCGAAGAACAAATAGGCAAGTTAATAGAAGAGGCTTGTTAAAAGAGTCGAGACAACCACAGCCGCGAAATGGCTATCTATGAGAAAGCCAGGACGTAACGCCTCAATCAGCAATCTGCGGAAAAGGAAGACTACAATGCCCTTCATTCTCAGCCCGCTGTATGTCCTCGCGATAGGGGAAATTTCTGAAATAGAGGCAAAAACAGAGTAAAGAACGCAAACAACGTTCGAAAATGGCAAAATGGATCTAAGAAGCCGTGCAATCGAGGAAAATTCGATTGGAACCCGTCCTTTATAAAGAAGATGGGTCGGGAATACTCTTTCCCTCAAGACAAAACAAGGAAAATATAAACCTTGTCATGAAGCACCAAATGGTGGCACTCCCGGAGTCTCGGCACCCCAAACAAATAAACGAGGTCCATCACCCGAATTATTGCTTCAATCATCGAGCAATAGGTCATCCCCTTAAAGACCGCTTCACCTTCAATGACTGGGTCGAAGACCAATATCAACAAGGCAAGTTCACTTTATCCGACAGCTGGAGGGTAACCCCACCGCAAAAGCATGAGCCAAAGAGGACCTATACCGCAAGGATAGGACCAGCTCAACATCAAGAATAGAAGCAAACTCGTACATGCCATGTGATAACACTCTCAAAGGAGGGGGACATGAGACTATGGATGACCTCTTCAGGTGCTTTGCAAATGAAGACGAGGACGAGATGATCTCAGAGTTTCCACCAGTGCCAAAAGAGCTGGAAGACTGGATACACACTATGGTGGACAACCTAAGGAAAATTGACTTAGGGACAGAAAATGATCCGAGACCAATGTTCGTCAGTAAGCTACTATCTAAAAAATAGGTAGCCACGTTAAAAGACGTGCTCATGAAGTATAAAAACTGCTTCGTATAGAACCATTGAACCTGTATCGTCCAAAGGACATCGGTTCATACTAGCAACGACTGACTACTTTTCTAAGTGGGAAGAAGCAGTACCACTAAGGGAGGTGAAGACGGAGAATATCCTCCATTTCTTTAGGACACATGTCATCTACCGGTTTGGCACTCCGTGATGAATTATCTCGGATAATGGGCTAGCCTACATGAGTCATAAAATCAACCGCTTCGTACAACAGCAGAAAATAGATTGGAGATACTCTTCAGTCTATAATCCTTGGGCCAAAGGTCTAGCTGAAGCTTTCAATAAGACATTGACGATAATTATAAAGAAAACGGTGTCCAGAAACAAAAGAGACTGGCACGAAAGGCTGCATGAAGCTCTCTGGGCGTACCGAACAATGTTCAAAACGGCCATGAATACAACACCATACGCGTTGGTATTCGGCACGGAAGCAGTGTTTCCCTTGAAAATAGAACTCCCTTCTCTACGAGTAGCGGTTCGATACAAGTTGACCGATGGAAAAAATGCTCATCTTCGGCTTAAAGAGCTTGATGCCCTCGACGAAACTCGACTTATAGCACAGCAAAATCTGGAGGCTTATAAGGTAAGGATGACACGGTCATATGAAAGACTGACCAGGCCGAGAACATTCTGCCAAGGCGAACTCGTGCTAGTCGTCAAAAGACCAATGATCCCCAATCGTGCAAAACGGAGGAAATTCGAGCCAAACTATGAAGGCCCGTACATCATAGATAAAGTCTACCAAGGTGGAGCCTACCTGCTCATAGATATGCATGGTGAAAGACCCTTCCGACCAATAAACGGTTGATTCCTCAAAAAGTACTACGCTTAACGAGTCACGAGTTAGGTCAATGATAGATAAGGACGATTGTGTCCGCTCGCTATCTTCCTGAGTCAAAAACTCTAAGAGTAGTATGCAAAGAAACTCTATCGCCTCAAACATGGCGATAACGGACCAAGATGTCCTTATACTAGATATTTGCCTCAAACATGGCAGTACGGACCGAGAAGTCCCTAAACTAACAACGGACCGAGATGTACTTAAACTAAAACTTTACCTCAAAAACGGCGACAACGGACCGAGATGTCCTTAAACTAAAGCTTCGCCTAAAAAACGGCGACAATGGACCGAGATGTCCCTAAAATAACAACGGACCGGAATGTCCCTAAACTAGCGCGTCGCCTAAAAAATGGTGATAACAAACCGAGATGTCTATAAACTAAAATTTCATCTCAAGCATGGCGATAATAGACCGAAATATCCCTAAACTAGCGCATCACCCCCAAATACGGTGATATACTCCCTTGATATCTATATTGCAATCAAAGTCTCGATGGCGAGGGTTGCAACTCAAGTCCTACCGGCTACACAGCTACGCCAACGATGAAGCCACCCCCAAAACCCACCGGCAAACAAGTGGGTCATCTGCGACGAAATTACTTTCGAGAGTTTCGCCATAAAAAAGGGGTATGTCCACAAGCGAAATGGGCACAGATGAAAACCCGAAAGGGCACCGTGAGTAAAAATTGTAGGGTTCCTAGGCACACAGTAGAGGTCTCACAAGGCATCAACCATGCCATTTTACAAAAATATGGTGCCGAGAAACCCTAGTTAACGGATCGTTGCTAGAAATCTAGGCGAAAAGTAAACTAGTTAACACTTAACTACTAGAATCTGGAAATTACAACCTTTGTAGATCCAGATATCCACCTCCACGGCTCCGCAACGAAGTCTCCTCGCTGTACAAGTCGAACCCCGGGCTCTAGCTTCGGCTTCATCGGAGAATGAACGGGCTTGGTCATCGACGACGATGCCGAAGATGATCTACGTCGAGGCATCGCTAGATCAAGCACCCACTTCACAAAGTAATGAAACTTGTGAAGAAAACACACTCTACTACTTGGCAAGAGGTAGAGGATGAAGAAATAGGAGATGGGTTCTCTTTAGAATTGGATTTCTCACTCTCAAGCTCAAGTTGCCATTGATGGCCTCAAGGTTTCAAACTTGAAGATGAAGAAGAAGAAGAGCTAGAATTATGATAAGTCCTTATAAAATGAAAAGAAAAAGAATACTTATCATAATTCTAACTTGGGTTAAGTGTAGAGAATAGACCATGGTTAATGGATGGGTTAGGGTTAAGCATGATGACAAGAATGGTTAAGAAGTCAAAGCTTCATGAAGCTTCAACTAAAAGACAAAGAAAGCCACCATTCTTATCAAATTATTTCCAAATAAATAAATGAACAAATAAATAAATAAATGAATATGCAAAACCCTAATTATCACTAAACCATGGTTTTAATTCTTTACACTTAACAAAACAATCAAGTATCATCAAACATGATACAAATATGTGCACAAAAGTATATCACATATACTTCTTGCACATCAAGTGAGAAAATCCATATAAAGTGAACCAATACTAGTTAATGCAAAGTAATATATCAAATATATAATTATACATTAAATCATTAAATCAACACTTGATTTAACGATCCGGTCATATCGCATATAACCGACTAGTATCCTATGTATCGATTTATCGAATCAATGATTCGATAACTAGGTCATATCGAATATCACCAATCGAAACATATATCGCGAGAATGAAATGCGGTATCACATACACGCATTATTCTCGGTCCTGCACATATCTCATATGCGCTCCTATTTCGTTTCGCTTGAGCCAGGAAACCTCTGTGTAGGACTCTAAAGACTCGTCAATACGCCGGTAGCAGATGATGATCATATCAAGCACCCACAAGCCGCAAGCGGTCTGCTAAACGTAACGGCCACCCGGGTATTGAGCGATCAGAAGATCGACGAGCTAGCCCGCTCACACTCCTGTGAATCCAACCAGTAACACTTACCATACAGTCCGGTCTCTTCGTCTGATATGTCGCATATCAAGTCTAGGGGTGGTAAACGTCAGACCGCAATAACCCGATAAGTCGTGCCGATGTGAGGCTCATAACGGGTCGAGAAACTACTGGTAACACTTACCAGCAAATCTCTGATCAGCCCTGGCCAGGGACTTCCCTACTACGGCCAATCGAGCACTGCGCAACATCAACCCCCAATACCGGGAGAGACGAAACCCCTCCTATCGCTCATTGCCTCCATGTGACTCGGGACTGTGCCCAAAGACCACCGTTTTGCACGCCCTCATGGACGTGGTAAGGTAGAGATCAAAGCACAGTGGGAATCACACAAGACTCTATGACGATCTCGGGTCTACAGACTAACCTGTACAAGTGTCACCTGAGAACTGCCATCTGACGTGAGGTATAATACCATCTGGGAGTTCTCGGCGAGTCCGTCCAGTGTACTCAGTCTCCACTGAGCACCCGTATACCATCTCTGATGTCAAACACCAATGGATATGGGATCATCCATCGCCCATCACATGGGTCGAGAAGCGTATACACTAGTCTACACTGGTATATCGATGCCCCGTCTCGATACACCCACGACTAGGGACCTTGAAGGATGTACTTATGGACTACCATGTCCCCACTAGTATGATCTGCATCATAGTCCTGGTAGTCAAGTACATATCCTAAGGGCTTTACCAACATGTAACTATAAGACAGTATAAAGAGACTAGTGTACATGTTAAGATAAAGAGTAACCAGATAGCATACTATCATATCGAGCAAGAAAGGCATCTCTATATATGTCCAAGCATCCAATATAATATACATCATCTGTACAATACTGGCCTCTAGGGCATACATACAACTAACAATCTCCCACTTGCACTAGGGCCAGCTGCTGTAGTATCGCATACCGAGCATCCCGAAGAGTCTCTCAATCTGTATCTGGGGAATGGCCTTCGTGAGTGGATCCGCGGTGTTGTTCTTCGTGTCAACCCTCCTGACCTCGATCTCCCGGCGATCAACTATCTCCCGGATCAGGTGATACCGCCTCAGAATATGCCTGGATCGCTGATGGGACCTGGGTTCCTTGGCCAAAGCTACCGCTCCATTGTTATCGCAATACAAAGGTATTGGATGCTCAATGGATGGAACCACTCCAAGTTCAGTAATGAACTTCTTGATCCAGACAGCCTCTTTGGCAGCATCGTTGGCAGCGATGTATTCAGCCTCCATCGTCGAGTCTGCCACGGTTTCCTGCTTGGAACTCTTCCAGCTAACCGCCCCTCCGTAAAGGGTAAAGACAAAGCCCGACTGCGACTTAGAGTCGTCCTTATCACTCTGGAAGCTCGAATCGGTAAAGGACTCCACTTGGAGTTCTCCGTTACTATACACCAAGAACATATCTCTAGTCCTTCGCAAGTACTTGAGAATGTTCTTCACAGCTGTCCAGTGACTCTCTCCAGGATCTGCTTGATACCGACTCACTACACTTAGTGAGTATGCAACGTCGGGTCTGGTACATAGCATCGCATACATGATAGAGCCTACTGCAGAAGCATAGGGTATCCTTTGCATGCGAGCTCTCTCCAAATCAGTCTTGGGAGACATCTCTTTGGAGAGAGTGAGTCCAGAGATCGTGGGTAAGTTCCCACGCTTGGATTCTTCCATACTAAACCTCTTTAGTATGGTGTCAATGTACCTGGATTGGGACAATCCCAATATCCGTTTGGATCTATCTCTATAGATCCTAATTCCCAATATGCAGGAGGCATCACCAAGATCTTTCATTGAGAATCTTTGTGATAAGAAGAGCTTGACCGATTGCAGCATAGGAATATCATTTCCTATCAAGAGTATGTCGTCCACGTACAATACGAGGAAGACAACCTTACTCTCTGCCACCTTCTTGTAGATACAAGGTCCATCTGGGTTTTTGACGAAATCAAACTCTTTGATAACGACGTCAAAGCAGATGTTCCAACTCTGCGATGCTTGCTTTAATCCATAAATGGATTTAAGCAGCTTGCACACCTTCCCGCTGCTCCCACTGTCTACGAAGCCCTCTGGCTGAGTCATGTACACGCACTCTTCTAAATCACCATTTAGAAAGGCGGTCTTAACATCCATTTGCCAGATTTCGTAATCATGATAAGCAGCGATGGCAAGCATGATTCGGATGGATTTAAGCATAGCCACTGGAGAAAAGGTCTCGTCATAGTCTACACCTGGCCTTTGACGAAAACCCTTTGCTACAAGTCTAGTTTTGAAAGTCTCCACTTTCCCATCTACACCAAGTTTCTTCTTGAAGATCCACTTGCTCCCAATGGGTTTTACCCCTTCAGGAGCAACGTCCAAAGTCCATACTTTGTTGGTGTACATGGATTCCATCTCGGACCGCATAGCATCCAGCCATTTCACTGAGTCCCCACTCGTGATGGCCTGCTCGAAGCTGGTTGGGTCATCATCCTCCATGATGCAATCCTCACTGCCACCATCAATGAGAAAACCATAGTATCTCTCAGGTGGACAAGAAACCCTACTAGATCGGCGGAGAGGCTGGGGTACGTCGGGCACCACTGAATCCTCTGGTTCTACTAAATCGTTAGTTGCAGTTTGTGGTGCTGGAACCTCTTCCAGCTCTACCTCTTTGCCATTAATTTCTTTTGCAAGAAATTCCCTTTCCAAAAAGGTGGCATGTTGAGCAACAAACACTCTTTGTTCCTCAGCTTGGTAGAAAAAATATCCTTGAGAATTCTTAGGATATCCCACAAACTTGCAAAGGACTGATCGTGCCTCGAGTTTGTCCGGATTTTGCTTTTTGACATAGGCCGGACAACCCCATATCTTAATACGTTTAAAATATGGTCTCTTCCCACTCCATATCTCATATGGTGTGGTAGGTACAGATTTAGACGGAACCAGATTCAATAGGTATATGGCTGTCTCAAGCGCATACCCCCAAAAGGAAATAGGTAACTCAGCATTACTCATCATTGAACGCACCATATCTAATAGGGTGCGATTCCTTCGTTCTGATACACCGTTGTGCTGTGGTGTATAAGGAAGAGTAAGCCGAGAGAGAATCCCATTCTCTTTTAGATAATCCAGGAATTCACTGCTTAAGTATTCACCTCCTCGATCAGATCGAAGAACCTTAATACTTTTGCCCGTTTGGTTCTCTACCTCGTGCTTATATTCTCTAAATTTCTCAAAAGCTTCAGACTTGTGTTTCAACAGGAACACATGCCCGTATCTAGAGAGATCGTCAGTGAATGTAATGAAGTAGGAGGAACCATCTCTGGCGTGTGTAGATATTGGACCGCATACATCACTATGCACCAGTCCCAAGAGTTCAGTAACTCTTTCTCCGTGTCCCGTAAACGGAGTTTTGGCCATTTTTCCTTTGAGACATGAATAGCAAGTGTCATAAGATGATAATTCGAATGAATTCAAATATCCATTCTTATGCAACTTAGCTAGTCGTGTCTCATTGATATGGCCAAGTCTACAGTGCCACAAGAAGGATTCGTTCATTTCTGAGCTTTTCCTTTTGTGTGTGTTTTGTATATTGAAGACTGTATTTTGATTGAGAATGAATATGCCATTATGTAGCGAGCCTGATGCAATCAACCTTTGATCCAGGAATATGTTCATAACATTATCCTTTACTACAAAATTATATCCTTCTTTACTTAATAAAGAAACTGATATAATGTTGCACATCATGTTTGGTATATAATAGCACTTATTCAGAATTATTGTATCACCACTTGGTAATACAAGGTGATATTCGCCAACTGCTTTGGCTGCAACATTTGCACCATTCCCTACTTGAACGGAATGATCACCTTTTCCCAGTTCTCTACCTTTTCGCAGCCCATGTAACATCTTACATATGTGGGATCCTGATCCGGTATCTAATACCCAGGACGTAGGGTGAACTGAAAAACAGTTTTCAATGACAAACACACCCGAAGATGATGCATCACTATGCATGTTCTCCGTTTGGGCGGTATGAGAATCCAGATATTCTCCTGTTTCCTGTTCATTCTTATAACACTTATAAGATAGAACGGGTCCAACGTTCCCCTGCACAGTATAACATGCGGGTTCGGTCAATACATCCATATTATTATCTTCATTAGGGCATGAAATGGTCGCTACCTGGAGAGAGAGAGAAGAAAACACTTTAGCGTATGCTCGTGCAAGATCAGATTGGTTATTATCTTATCTAATCAGGATGGCTCCCACTGTTTTTTATCAAATCTTCCTTCAAACCCTAAAAGGAAAGACTAGCCGGGATTAATTACACACTACAAGTTCGCCAATCTTTCAGCCAGGCCAGTGTCGGTACTTTGAGGGAGGTCCCCCGTGCATTCGCACGAACCTAATTAATGTAAACCTCGTTTTCCCAGAGGCGTAACCTCGTTAACACCTTTCTAGACACCTACTTGATCGGCTAATTGTAATGTGTAAAACTCTCCCAGGAGTAACTCTTACTCGCAGTGGGTATCGGGATCCAACTATCTCATAGAAGGTATGCAATCTCATTGCAAATTTCAACACTTGAAATTCCCGATAATGCTTTTGCCCCTAGCGATCTATGACCTTGACTAAGTCAACAAACCATAAATCGCAAGTCAAGTTCAACCCGTACATTTTCCGATTGAATTAAACCCACCCGTACGACCCTTGACTGAGTCAACAAGGCCGTGCGAATGCTCTAATCCAATCACATCTCATGTTGTTGAAGATAAACATAATTTAGCTACCATACACTATGCCTTGACTAAGTCAACAAACATAGCACGAATACTAAATAATATCTATCTGAAATGACGGAGGGCTACGCGGGTTCTTTCAGAAAAAACCATGAGCGTAATGAACTTGATATCGTTGTAGAATCGAATGAAGTTTTGAAATGGAGTGATTTTGAGGCTTTTCTAGTTTTGCTAAAGGGGTCACTCCCGGTGAGGGGATCGTCGGCCCTTTCCTCGTCGAATGAGGTGCGGGATATATCATATATATCACTGTGCAAAAAAAACTCTTAAAAGCAATCAAAGCCAAACCGAATGTGTAGCATCTGCCAGTTACTGCTAAAGGAGTCACTCCCGGTGAGGGGATCTCGGTCTTTTCCTCATCGAATAAGGTGCAGGATATATCATATATACCGCTGTGCAAAGCAAGAACTGTAGCTACCTGTTTTATTTTAAAATTTGATTCTACAACATCTTAGGTTTCTTATCTTTCATTAATCACATTAATGAAGTCCCATCATTTAAATACCTAAACATCACAGATAGATATGACGTACACTTATGCCATCCGCATTCGCCTCGATGTCCCCTCGTGCACCGTTAGGTTAGGTAACTAACGACAGAGCAGGGCAGGGCTAGCGCGGGTGTAAAACATAAGTAACGTCTATATAATATATCATATATACTATATACTATATCCATCACAGAGTCACAACACAGATATCGCAGCAGAATAAACATATGAAATATTGGATATACCAGGACGTCCGTGTTTTCAATACGAGCCAGTATAAAACACGGATTCCACGGTCGTGATGAATAGCCAATCCTACACCCCTAGACCCTTACGAGAGCGGCAACCAACCCTGCCAATTCTAGGGTTAGGAGACCCGGACTCGACTCCTCGAGTTGGTCTCCTACTGGACCCCAGAACCCGGTTACTTGTGCTCCCCTCCTTGGGTCTATCCTAATGCGGAAAAGTAAATAATATACAAAGGGTGACAACTTCCGCTACCTGGAAGTGCCCCAAATGAAAGAATATTACATACAAGTTTTTACATGAATGAAAAAGAAAAACACTCATCTCACATAAAAACCCCCGGCTATTCGAACACGACGATCCAATATAACATATCCAGCAACACATAACATCACATGTCATCAACGTAAGTAAATATGCGCATCCCAATTGTCGTTGACATATAGCAACGAAACCGGCGATATCACATATTACACTTACGGTCACAGAAAAGAAAGTGTAAAACTACAACAATTGGAATCCGCAACTTCTTTAGACATCGCATGCCTAATCAAATGAAATACTTAGACATCACATGCCTAACAGATATAAATCCCGCATTTTAGTCTCATTATCGAAAACTCTTTTCAATATCAAATGAAACTAAACCGCTAGATTTATATCATTCATTCAGTTATCACATAACTGTTTGTGAATTCCAATTATTGTATCACATTCCAGATAAATAGAATATATTAAACTTTCCGATCGAACATTCGAACACCCAAGTTTTCCCGAAACCATCCAACACATGAAATAGGTTCAAAGACATTCGTTTCATGCCTCAGTACCAACGGTCCAGCCGTAGAAGGGTCAAGCCAACGCCTCACATGTGGCACGCCGTACTGCCCCAAACCCGAAGGTTCAAACGGCAGTTCAAGACGGTCACATAATCGAGTTAAGGTTTGTTGTCTTCTAGAGGGACCATCGCGTTACTTGCACTACTCAGAACGTCCTTAAACCACACAATAATCCAACACTTGGATATTTTTGGCAGGGGAAAGATTGGGTATTTATATCCGGTCGAACTTTTTAACATATTCAAAAAATTATCCGGAAAACACTTAGACAAAGTTCGATAATCCGATCGAATCGTCGATTCCCTATACAACCCCAGAATACTTAACTCTGGAGTCAAATTAAAATTCCCAGAAAACTCAGAACAATTAATCAGGAATTACTGTGCAAAAACCAAGGGCTGACGTCACTATTTAGCCGCGGAACCGCCGCAGAAGCCTAGCTTCTGCCGCGGTTCCGCCGCACTTTGTACTGTTCACTGGAAACGTTTTGCACAGTAATTCTTAGATTTTATTGCTGAATTTTTTAAGCATTTTTAACTGACAAAAAACCACAAATTTGAAAAATTTCCAGAGAGCTATTTTGGGGTTGGGTTTTCGGTTCGTCCGGGTTTCAAACTCCGTCTAGACTTCGCCTAAGGCTCTAGCTAGGCTCTGATACCACTGTAGGGTTCCTAGGCATACAGTAGAGGTCTCACAAGGCATCAACCATGCCATTTTACAAAAATATGGTGCCGAGAAACCCTAGTTAACGGATCGTTGCTAGAAATCTAGGCGAAAAGTAAACTAGTTAACACTTAACTACTAGAATCTGGAAATTACAACCTTTGTAGATCCGGATATCCACCTCCACGGCTCCGCAAAGAAGTCTCCTCGCTGTACAAGTTGAACCCCAGGCTCTAGCGTCGGCTTCATCGGAGAATGAACGGGCTTGGTCATCGACGACGATGCCGAAGATGATCTACGTCGAGGCATCGCTAGATCAAGCTCCCACTTCACAAAGTAATGAAACTTGTGAAGAAAACACACTCTACTACTTGTCAAGAGGTAGAGGATGAAGAAATAGGAGATGGGTTCTCTTTAGAATTGGATTTCTCACTCTCAAGCTCAAGTTGCCATTGATGGCCTCAAGGTTTCAAACTTGAAGATGAAGAAGAAGAAGAGCTAGAATTATGATAAGTCCTTATAAAATGAAAAGAAAAATAATACTTATCATAATTCTAACTTGGGTTAAGTGTAGAGAATAGACCATGGTTAATGGATGGGTTAGGGTTAAGCATGATGACAAGAATGGTTAAGAAGTCAAAGCTTCATGAAGCTTCAACTAAAAGACAAAGAAAGCCACCATTCTTATCAAATCATTTCCAAATAAATAAATGAACAAATAAATAAATAAATGAATATGCAAAACCCTAATTATCACTAAACCATGGTTTTAATTCTTTACACTTAACAAAACAATCAAGTATCATCAAACATGATACAAATATGTGCACAAAAGTATATCACATATACTTCTTGCACATCAAGTGAGAAAATCCATATAAAGTGAACCAATACTAGTTAATGCAAAGTAATATATCAAATATATAATTATACATTAAATCATTAAATCAACACTTGATTTAACGATCCGGTCATATCGCATATAACCGACTAGTATCCTATGTATCGATTTATCGAATCAATGATTCGATAACTAGGTCATATCGAATATCACCAATCGAAACATATATCGCGAGAATGAAATGCGGTATCACATACACGCATTATTCTCGGTCCTGCACATATCTCATATGCGCTCCTATTTCGTTTCGCTTGAGCCAGGAAACCTCTGTGTAGGACTCTAAAGACTCGTCAATACGCCGGTAGCAGATAATGATCATATCAAGCACCCACAAGCCGCAAGCGGTCTGCTAAACATAACGGCCACCCGGGTATTGAGCGATCAGAAGATCGACGAGCTAGCCCGCTCACACTCCTGTGAATCCAACCAGTAACACTTACCATACAGTCCGGTCTCTTCGTCTGATATGTCGCATATCAAGTCTAGGGGTGGTAAACGTCAGACCCCAATAACCCGATAAGTCGTGCCGATGTGAGGCTCATAACGGGTCGAGAAACTACTGGTAACACTTACCAGCAAATCTCTGATCAGCCCTGGCCAGGGACTTCCCTGCTACGGCCAATCGAGCACTGCGCAACATCAACCCCCAATACCGGGAGAGACGAAACCCCTCCTATCGCTCATTGCCTCCATGTGACTCGGGACTGTGCCCAAAGACCACCGTTTTGCACGCCCTCATGGACGTGGTAAGGTGGAGATCAAAGCACAGTGGGAATCACACAAGACTCTATGACGATCTCGAGTCTACAGACTAACCTGTACAAGTGTCACCTGAGAACTGCCATCTGACGTGAGGTATAATACCATCTGGGAGTTCTCGGCGAGTCCGTCCAGTGTACTCAGTCTCCACTGAGCACCCATATACCATCTCTGATGTCAAACACTAATGGATATGGGATCATCCATCGCCCATCACATGGGTCGAGAAGCGTATACACTAGTCTACACTGGTATATCGATGCCCCGTCTCGATACACCCACGACTAGGGACCTTGAAGGATGTACTTATGGACTACCATGTCCCCACTAGTATGATCTGCATCATAGTCCAGGTAGTCAAGTACATATCCTAAGGGCTTTACCAACATGTAACTATAAGACAGTATAAAGAGACTAGTGTACATGTTAAGATAAAGAGTAACCAGATAGCATACTATCATATCGAGCAAGAAAGTCATCTCTATATATGTCCAAGCATCCAATATAATATACATCATCTGTACAATACTGGCCTCTAGGGCATACATACAACTAACAAAAATAGCAGGGCTACCAGCGAGCTTGTGAAAACCCGAAATGGCGCAATCTCGTTAAAAAACGATATGTCCACAAGCAAAATGGGCACGGATGAAAACCCGAGAGGACGCCGTGAGTAAAAACAGCAGGACTGCCGGCGAGTTTATGAAAACCCGAATAGGGCGCAATCTCGTAAACACACACACACACACACACACACACACACACACACACACACACACACTTACGACTCGTAAGGAGAATTCCCCCCTATGAGACCCTCATGACTCGTAAGGAGAATTCCCCCTATGAGACCCTCACGTCTCGTAGAATTCGAAAGCCTTAAGCTACAGGATCTAAACCAGTTCTTAAGCCGTTATATTCCTCTAATGTTGCCCTACAGGCGGTCCATATTGACCCTTGTATTCAATCGACGAGCACGAATGAATATTCCACCACCAAGTTCCACCATCGACGAGAAATGTCCCCGTATGGTGAACGACACTTGTATGTCCTCTCGACTTATAAGGAGAAAGTGCTCTTGTAAGATCCTTACGAATTATAAGAGAACACACACTTAAGAATCCCCACGATTCCTAAAGAGAAAATACACTTACGAGATCCTCACGCACTACTACAAATAAGGGTTGCCCCTACGGATTTATCCGTAGGGGAAAACCACTGCCCCTACGGATATAGCCGTAGGGACAAGAAAAAACCTTGTATGTACAAACGCCGTAGGTGCAAGTTGAAGCCCTGAACTTGCCCCTATGGACAAAAACTTGCCCCTACGGAGTTCTGTGTAGGTCCCGTTTGCCCTACGGAGGAGACCGTAGGGGCAAAAAATTTATTTTATTTACGGTTTTTTAAAATAGATTACTTGTCCCTACGGATGAATCCGTAGGGCCAAGTAATAGCCCCTACGGATACATGCGTAGGGGCATTTGTTTGCCCCTACGGATATAACCGTAGGGGCAAGCTCAACCCCCTGATACTGAGATCACAGGGGAAAATATCAGTTATCTTGATATTTTGCCCCTACGGTTTAATCCGTAGGGGCAACGTGTGTACCTACGGATTAATCCGTAGGTACATATTATCAGTTTTTTTTTAAAAAGGGCTGCCTATTTTTTTCTCGCCCTGTGCACAATAATATATACATCAATCAAATATAAAATTAATCATCACACAACATATATCGCAGTATTCATAATCACATCTCACGCATATAATATACAAAAGAAACCAAAAAACAGAATATGATATAAATATAAACACCGTAGGACCACCAATATCAATATCGTCCAAAATGTAGTACAATATGTATCATATAAATAAATACATGTTTCAAAAAATAAGAATCAAAAAGCTACCCTAGCTCGGTCCAGCTCCACCTCTGATAAACGCTAGAATCTGGCGCGCCTGCTCCTCGGTCAATAAATCATGCAATTCGGAGCGTGCGGGAGTCTGAGCGGGCTGTGGAGCTGGCGATGTGGTCTGCGCAGCCGCCGTCGAGGTAGTGGCTTGCGGAGCCGCGGCTGCGGGAGTCTGAGCGGGCGGTGGAGCTATAGGAGCTGTCTGCGGAACCGCAGCCGATGTAGTGGCTTGCGGACCACAACCGAAGGAGATGCATGTGGAGGCTCGACCGATGTACCCTGTCGCGTCTGGACCTAACGTGTGTAATAAGCGTGTAAGAACTGTGTGTTATTCGAATTCGTATCATTATCAAGTTATTTCGAAACCCCATTTGGATATCTAGTTTGGAAAACCGTAGTTTATTTTAATTAGATATGTATGTATGATTAATCAAAGCTAAGTCTACAACCAAATAAGCTCAGGCTACGTACTAATATCGGATATGTTGATATCTATAATATGACATGATATTTTACTATTAAGTAGTATACATACCAGTATCTCCTTCAACTCCTGAACGGTGGCCTTCAAGCTCTCCAGTTCCTGCTGGACACGTCGCTCACTGGAGACGGAGGAAGTAACCGCCGGGGTAGAGTCCAACCTCATATGGGCCCTGCTAGGGCCCAGTCCCCGGCCTCTCTCCCAACCTCCATGGTGCCCTCCGTGTGCGGCGTTCAGGACTGGGGTCAGCAGCCGGATCGCTCTGTCCGGTAAAATCGATCCCCGAGGCCTCGGCCTGCTCAACCACCCGCTCCTACACCCACATTAAGCAGTAAAGTATAAGTATAAAATTTAAATTTGAACCTTCCGAAACTAAAATTTCAAATATGGGTTGAATAAATATTAACACTTACGTAATACTCCGGGGTAGCGACGTCGGGATATCGAAGCTCGCCCGTGGCGGGATCTGTCGAGGTGCCGTGGACAGCAAGATATGCGGACAGCACGCTCGGTGTACCACCTTGCGCCAGGGTCTGAGCTGTCTGCAATATTAGAAAATAACTCTTAATATTAGATATATTAGAAAATAACTCTTAATATTTCATTATATCACAAAGGCCGGTCTATTGTAATTTACCGATAACTCCATGGCTCGAGTAATATTCCTCGAGCCACCGTGTGAGTGGGGCGACCCCTCTTCGCCGATTTCCTATTCTCTATATTTTGAGCGGCCTGTTTCTGCACAACGCATTCACATTTAGTTTTCTAATTAAGGAACACAAAAAAATAAATTATATCCTAAATAATGAATTACATTTAAAATACATACATGTTTGCGTTGAGAGTCGAAATATTCACACAATAGAGGCCATGTTTCTACGTCGACTCTCGCGAACGCCGGAGTAGATAGGAGGGCCGCTCTCTCTGCCTCGGGGGTCGCCATCCACAGAGAGTAGCAGTCGGCCTTCAGCTCATTCCTGTTGTATCAGACCTTGGTCTGCATGTTCTTCATCAGGCCATTGTACAGAGCATGAAGGTCGAGCACCCTCCCAGGGTGATCAGGGTCGGGTACAGGCTGAAAATCGTAATCCAACTGAAAATACAAAAAAACACATTGTTATTAGATTGCAAGTGTTAATAATAAATATATTGGATAAATCAAATGAAAATATATATTAATACCCGAGCCTGATCAAAGAAGAGGGCGAATGAGCGCCGGTGCTGCTCGCCCCACTCAACGTGAAGTGGATAGTTCTTTACGAGCCGGCTCTCATCCCCCATATACCGACCGAACATCTCGGCATGAGGACCGGTATAGAGATAGTCAAGGGTAAAAAAGAGGGGGAATGTTGCCTCCCCCCTAGCTCTGTCAGGCCTCAGCTTATGGGACCGATTCGGGCCTCGAGTCCCCCTCTGGGGATGGGGAGGCCCTGAGTCTGCAAGAAATATCAAGACAATCAATATTAATACAAAGTTGTATTAAGAAATCAAGGTTAAACGAAAATTGAAGTGTGATATATACCTCCGGTGACTAAAACACGAGCCTGGGCCCGGGCAGCAGCACGAACGGGACGATAGTTCCTCCAGTGAGGAACAGCCGGTGTCCCGGATGCGGACTCATCCCCTCCAACTAGAAAATAAATATTGACGCTAAATTTCCATGAAGTTTATATTTATTCTATAGAGCATATGTAAAATGAATAAATATTTTATATTTATTCATACTAAGCTACAGACGATGCGGAGGGTACGGAAGTGGCAGGAGTGGCCCCTGCGTCAGATGTGGACGCACCACCTATAATTAGACAATTAAAAATAGATTATATAAGTAATTGCAAAAAGAATGTGTAGATCAATAATATAACGTTCTAAATCAATATGCATGTATTATAGGATATATAAACATACCCGCAGGTGCGGTGGTGTCACCACCTACAGCTAGACAATAATAAAAATTACTATTTAAGTAAGAGCAAAATGAATGTGTGTATATTTATGATATAGCATTCTAAATCAATATACATGCACTATATGATATATAAACATACCTGGAGGAGCGGGAGTGGCCTCTGTCCCTGATGTGGACGCATCACCAACAACTAGACAATCAAACATTGACAATATAAGTAATTTTGACATAAACATGCATGAATATCTATAATATTACATTCAAAATGGATATGCGTACAATATACCTGGAGGTGTGGCAAAATCCACACGGAAGGAGGCATCCGAAGGGGTCTCCGATCTGGGAGCAAGACCGGCCCTCTGAAGCTCCCTACGCAGCTCTCCGGGCGGCAGAACCGCTCTGCCTCTACCTCTGCCGCGGCTGGAGCTCCTGCCGCCCCTCGCTGCTCCCGACATCGTCATCAAATCTAGATAAACAGTTCATGGACGCATTAGACAATCATTAAAAGTATTGACTATATATGTATAGATCGTAAAATGTGAAGTAATAATATAACATTACTGATAACCTTTTTCGTTTCGTGGGCGCATTATACATATCTACTTGGATTTCATCGTCGATGTCATTTCTAACCCACGTAACTTCATGATCGGCCGAAGACAACCCGTCCTTCGAAACAGACGGTCGGAGCACTCTAAGCCTTCTCTCTTCTTCATCCTCATCGCTGTCCTTGAATTCCGGGACATCGTAAACATCTCTGAGTTTCCATCGACATATAACACTCCATCCCGGATGCTTCAAACACTGTGAGTAGTATACTTGGAACGCTTGGTTCGGAAAGATAAACGGATCTTCCTGACCGTAAAATCGAAGTGTGTACACACTGGTCAATCCATATTCATCTTTCCAAGTCCCAAGATTGTTTCTCCACTTATCCGTATCGGTTCGCGTATCGTACCAAGTACACTGGAATATATAAAAGGGTTCTGATCGTCCGGGATAGTGGATGCCGAGTATACAATTTAAGTACCCATAATAAATCTCACCGTCCGATCCTACAGTCGCAATCCCACTATTCTGAGTGGTTCTAAATGTTTCTATGTCCTTAACTTCGAATTTGTATCCAAAGACACCAAATCCTTTGTAATATGCAACCTCCATACTAGGAAATTGAGCTAAACATCTTGAATCACTCTCAAATGATGCAGACAAGTTCGGATCGTGGATCTAACAAAACAAATTTTACGAAAAATACATAACGATACAAATTTAGATTAAAACTGATAGCAATAAAATGTTATTCGAATAACTTACATGATCTGTGACCCAATCACAAAAATTATCCTGATGATATTTTTCCAATCGTTCTTCGTTCCAATCAGGATGCCCCTCAAGTACCTCGTTAAAATGAATTCTGTTTTCGACAAATAATGGTGACATTGATTTCGGCAGCACCTCCCCGCTGTTCTCCGAGTACACTGTAATAGAATAGATAATCATTTCAAAGCTGTGAAATAACGTTGAAATGAACATCTAATCAATCTTTGTACACGGAGAACCAGCGGAAAGGTACCGACGAAATATCTCAAAACGGATGAAAACACAAGTGAATGAAGGTGTTTGCTTTATACATTCCTAACTTGTCTACATGGGACAAATCTATCGGTTACCATACGATTGAATCTTCTCGTCGCATAGACTATACGACGGTTGTTAGTATCGAGCTATACCGTCCAATATTTAACAACCTTCGTATAGTTCTATGTCACGACGAACATCGCACGTATGTTAACCGATAGACAGGGACTAAGTGGTGCTTTTAGTTTCATATATGAGTATCGATGAGAATATAAAGGTTTCATATTATCATAGAGTATCATATATTGGTTTTAACTTAAACATCTTGAATCACTCTCTAATGATGCGTTTGTTGTGTATTCTTGTTGTATGTGTGTGTTCCGTCTGTCGGGGGTAAGGCTTCTATCCCATTAAGAATGTATAGAGCGAACACCCATCACTTGTGCTTTCAACCGTTTCGAGTAAATTTCGGCAGCACCTCCCCGCTGTTCTCTGAGTACACTATAATAGAATAGATAATCATTTCAAAGCTGTGAAACAACGTTGAAATGAACATCTAATCTATCTTTGTACACGGAGAACCAGCGGAAAGGTACCGACGAAATATCTCGAAACGGATGAAAACACAAGTGAATGAAGGTGTTTGCTTTATACATTCCTAACTTGTCCACACGGGACAAATCTATCGGTTACCATACGATTGAATCTTCTCGTCGCATAGACTATACGACGGTTGTTAATATCGAGCTATACCGTCCAATATTTAACAACCTTCGTATAGTTCTATGTCACGACGAACATCGCACGTATATTAACCGATAGACGGGGACTAAGTGGCGCTTTTAGTTTCATATATGAGTATCGATGAGAATATGAAGGTTTCATATTATCATCGAGTATCATATATTGGTTTCAACTTGAACATCTTGAATCACTCTCTAATGATGCGTTTGTTGTGCATTCGTGTTGTATGTGTAACATGATTTTATACCATTGAGATCAAGATTGATAGAACTGATCATCCTACATTGCAATGGCATTCATGTACCAAAAACTATTATTGCAATGGCATTCATCTATAACAATCAATAATTAAAACTACAAATATAGGATACTAATATCATAAAGCGTTATACGCAACATATGAATTCACATGACTGAAACATGCATCAAAAAAACATGTTCATCCAAAAGAAAAGCCACTATCAACAAATATAGACAAATACGTCATAAAAACAGTAACTAATTAACAAGTTGATTAGCATCTGGATCAAGAAAATGATAGGAAAAACAATTGACTATGATCTATAATGACAAGTCTATTACCATGACTCTCGACTAATAAAGGTGGCTTTTCGTCCTCGGTAGCTTGATAATTGGGATTTCATAGCGAATAAAAATATGCATATGCCGTTTGACCGGGAACTTCAATAAGAAACTCAATGAGGTCGGGTGTACTGAAGTACGCTTTGTATTTCGCTATATCAGGTGATGAAGCCCAAGCCCTAGCTAGCCCCAGCCCCACCCCAACCGAACCCTATCGAAGGTAAAGAACGTCCTTACACTTTCATTGTTCATGAAAACCTATCGGCTTTATAAGAAATTTTTTCGAATTTTGTTTCATTGTTTTCAAATTTGACAATTCCTACAGGTTTCGATTTGGTTTGAGTTGGGGTTGAGATTTCGGGTTAAATTATTGCAAAAATTTAGAATTTATAGATTCAATTGAGAATTCAATTACTAGAAGATAGTTACTCCTATTGATTGATGGCACTATAGTTGCAGCAACTTATCTACAAAGAGATATAAGGGATTATATTGAGCTATTATTTATTGTACAACTAAAATTTGTGCTGAATTTATGAGAAGAGATAATTGTGACTCAATGTATCAACTTGCTAACTTCATGCATGAGGGATACAAAAGAGTTATTACAGCATCCTACATTGCAATACAATTTTCATAATTAATATAATAGCTCTGCGGTCTGAAGATAATATCTGTATGTAGTAATTGTTGAGCAGTAGTTTCTGATTATCATTATTTATTTTTGGTTAAAGACACCAAAAACTACAACACGAAAGACACGAATTCTTCCCATGTCTCCTCATGTCTCCATGGAAATTGGGGCAACATCGTCAGAGACTACATTGTGGACCTGCATAAGATCGGCCCCGGCTCCTCCACCATCTACCGCGGCTGCGATCCCCCAGCCCCAGCCCAGCCCCAACCCCAACCGAACCTTAGCCCCAGCCCCAGCCCAGCCCCAACCCCAACCCTAACCCAGCCCCACCCCAACCGAACCCTAGCCCCAGCCCCAGCCCAACCCTACCCCAACCGAACCCTAGCCCCAGCCCCAGCCCAGCCCCAGCCCCAACAGAACCCAGCCCCAGCCCCAGCCCCAGCCCAGCCCCAACCTCAACCCCAACCGAACCCCAGAACCGAACCCTAACCCTAACCCTAACCAAACCCGATGCCGACACCGATGCTGATGTCAAACCCTCACCCCTACCCGAACCTGGCCTGAACCCTAGACCTAACATCATCAAAATTAAAAATAATATGAGATTTAATTACTAACCGGGCGTGCGATGGAGGAGACGACAGAAATTGGTGGTCGACGACGATCGGCGAAGGTAGCGACGAGGCGCGGGAAGTCGACGAAGGTGTGGGAATAACCGACGAAGGTGGCAACGAGGCGCGGAGCGCGGTGGCGACGAGGCGCGGGAAAAGGCGATGAGAGGCGCGGGAGTGAGAGAGAGAAATTTTGGGAACAATGAATAATTTTTCTGTTCTTTTTTTTTATTAATAACTTATTTATATGCCCCTACGGACATCACCGTAGGTCCACCGTTTGCGGCTCCGTAGGGCCAAACAAAAAAATTAGAACGTAAGGCACCGTAGGGACAACGATGTGGCCCTACGGATAAATCCGTAGGGGCAAGAAATATTTGCCCCTACGGATTCCTGAGTCTGCAGGGGCAACCCCATATTGTAGTAGCGGCGACTCGTAGGGAGAAATAACTTTATGAGGTCATTACGACTCATAAAGTCAAATAGTCTTAGTCGACCGGATCCTAACCCTGTTTACTAAGCCATCTTTGTTCAAATCGATAAAGGCAAATGATGATTCGCTCCTGACAACATTTCAGTTGTAGCGATGCTAATGCCTAAATAGGCGTCAAACCCAAGTCCTCTCAAGGCAAATGATGATTCGCTCCTGGAAATATCCCAGTTGTAGCGATGCTGATGTCTAAACAGATGTCAAACTCCAAGTCCTTTCACAGCAAATGATGATTCGCTCCTGGAAATATTCCAGTCGTAGCGATGCTGATGCCAGGGTTGGTATCAAATTCCAAACTCGCAATAAAAACAGCAGTGAGTAGCGAAAAAATGCATATGAAATAACCGAAATGATGGGGCAACTCGCAATAAAAACAGCAGCGAGTAGCGAAAAAAATGAATATGAAATAACCGAAATGATGGGGCAACTCGCAATAAAAATTAGCGAGCAAAAATCTGCATATAAAAATAGCCGAAATGTTTTGGCAACTCGCAATAAAATAAAAAAAACACAGCGAGTAAAAATAAAAAAATACATAGCCGAAATGGTTGGCACCGTGAATAAAATAGCCAAAATGATTGGGCAGTCGCGACTTTCGCGACATAAAAGCAGAAAAGATAGAGCATCACGGAAATAAAAAATAAAAAAATGAAATTTCCTCTGCCCTGCAGGTAGGTCCATACCGATCCCTGTATACGATCCATGGGCACAAATGAAAAGGGAACCATATTTTTCCACCAGGCTCCGTAAAAGGGAGAGCCAAATCTTGACGGCGACATCTACAGTCTAGAGATTGGCTCAACATTATTCTCATGCCAAGAAGGATGTAGACACAACGTCATCAAAGACCCAAGACTCAAACAAAAAACGAGTAATGGTAAAATCCCAGCTCCAGCTCGACATGCTTCTCATTCCAACAGGATGCAGACGCAACGTCCATAAAAGACCTAAGGGTCGAAACAAAAATGGAGTGATGGCAAAATCCTAGCTCCAAGTCTTGACTGTACATCTACAACCAAAAAACTATCTAGGTGTTCCTTCTCATGCAGACATGACGTCAACAAAGCCAAATCAAAACGGAGTGATGGCAAAATCCTAGCTCCAACTCGGCGTTCCTTCTCATTTCAGCCGGATGCAGACGCAACGTCAACAAAAGACCCCAGGGTCGAAACAAAAATGGAGTAATGGAAAAATCCTAGCTCCAAATCTCGATGACTCATATACAACCTAGAGACCATCCCGGTGTTCCCCCTCATTTCAGCAGGATGCGGACGCAACTATTAAATGAAATTAGAGCAATGGCATATTCCTAGCTCCGGACTTCAATTGCAATACATACAACATAGAGGTCCTACAGATGCCTACCCTATTTCAGCAAAGAAACGGCACGGCATCATCAAAACAAAAATGAAGCGACGGCATATTCCCAGTTTCGGGTCTTGACGGCAACTCATATAAAGCCTAAAAGATTATCGGAGATCATCCCATACCAGTGCAGAGTGGTTATGACTCATCGGGGCTCCAAACTGAGCCTAACCTCAAGTAAAAAACGTCATGGCGAATTCCTAACGTTTGCTCTTCCGACGGTAATATAGCCTAAGGAGATTACTTGAAGACGTCTTGTCCAGCCCCCGAAAGGATCAGAGACACGACAGTTGCGGGCTACTCGAACAACAGTTTAAGAACTGCATATCGAGGAATAAATCAGCCAACGCGACGGTACCACGGACTAAAACCCTAGTACCACAAACCTAACGGACCTCCGTCGTAAAGAATGAGGGTTATCTATATACAATGTTAGGACAAGTTTTCATGTAAACCCAAGTGAGGCAAACTAAATAAACTCCGAAATGAGTACATAAACTAGAAACTCTGAAACGAGTGAATAAACTACAGACTCCGCGACGAGTGAATAAACTACAGACTCCGCGACGAGTGAATAAACTAGAGACTCCGAGATGAGTGAATAAACTAGAGACTCCGAAACGAGTGAATAAACTACAGACTCCTAAACGAGTAAGTAAACTAATGGGTGTTTGGACATAGAGGAGCGCATGCAAAAAAGGGGAGAATTCTTTATCCATAAATCAAAATGGTTTACATTTATGTAAAGAAAAGTAGGAAATACAATTCTCTCCATTAAGAAGGCGGGTCTTTCAATAAACTAGCAACCCGCTCACTCTCTTCCCGCAGCGCCTCCTCACACGCCACTATTGCAGCCAGTATCTCTTCAACTTGTGCCCATTGTTGCAAGAACGATGAAAGCCTTTCAGCGATTTCCTGCTTAGCCACTTCGCAATCTCGCATACCCCACTTGGTAAAATCCAGGTTCTGCCTCAGCGCCATTCCTTTAGACAAGCATTGCTGAAGACTTTAAAAGATAACTTGCAGCTGCGCGGCATTCGCTTCGACCTGGGCACGCAATTGGCTAGATTCGGCAGAAGCTATCTCATGTTCCTTTCGTTTCAGGGCCAACTTTTGCTCAAAATATTTAATGGAAGCGGCACTTTGTTCAATCCATGCGACCAGTTGAGCCTTCGAAGTTATCACTTCAGGTGCAAGACGTTTGTGTTGTCTATAGTGCCCTCAAGGCAATTATCATAGCCGCAGGCAGGTGATTATGATGATTGAGGGAGGACCTATACCGGTAGAACAGTCTTACTCGAGATGATAGTATGCTATATGATTTGTCTTTATCATCATGTACAGTATTAGGTGGTATTACAGATCACTATTACATGTTGATAGAACCCATATGATTCTTGCTTGACTACCAGCATTATGATGGCGATCATATACGTGGGAGCTGGGTAGTCTATAAGCACATCCTTAAATGTCCCTGGTCATAGGAGTTTCGAGACTGGGCATCGATACTCCACAGTAGACTAGTGTATACTGATCGAGACCCTGACGAGGGGCGGTGTCCAGGTCTCACAAGCTATTGGTGTTAGTTTGTTCACCTAAGATAGTATACAGGTGCTCATTGGGTTATGAGTACACTGGACGGACTCGCTGGGAACCTGCTAGTTGGTACTATACCTATTGTCAGATAGCAATTCCTAAGTGATATGTGTGCAGATTAGTCTGTCGACCTGAGATCGTCATTTGTCTCATCTGAGTTCCCACTGTGCTTTGATTACTACCCTACCACGGCTCAAAGGAGTCATGCAAACAGGTTTTGGTTGGGTACAGTCCCGAGCCACATGGAGGCAGTGAGCGGATCGTCAGGGATATGTCTCTCCCGGTATTAGAGGTTGATGTCGCGCAGTGCACGGGTGACCATCACCAGAAATCCTTGGCCAAGGTAGTCGAGAATTACTGATCTAGGATCAGTAGTTTCTCAGGTGGTGATGGGTTTCATACCGACACGAATTATCGCGTTATTAAAAGTCTGACTTTATCCACCCCCCTAGACTCGATATGCGATACTCTTAAACGAACAGACCGGACTATACGGATATTGTCACTGTCAGGCACAGTAGGGGTTTGGATGAGTTTGCTCGTCGGCCTTCCTTTCGCTCAATACCTGGGTAGCCGTTACGTACAGCTAGTGCCGCTGACGTACTTGTGGTTGAACCCATTGCCAGCGTATTGACGAGTCTTTACAGTCCCACACAGAGGGTTTTCACGGTTCAGGCGATATGGTGTAGATGACGTATATTGGTACATACATGTATCAGATTAAATATGTGTACAAGCTGCACAGATTTTAATCGAACGGTTGATAATACTAGCGGGTTAGGATTAAGCCGGATTATTAAATCAGGTTTTGATTTAATAATTTATGTGTGTGTGTGTGTATTCTAGTATTATTTTTCACTATTCATTTTCTCTCTTGGCTATTCGTATTTTTGTACGAATACACGTATATGTATTTCGATACATGTACCGGGTTGCATTCCGTATTTATACGGAATAGATTCTAGAAGATGACCAATTCATTATTTGATTTCCATTTTAGAAAATCAATTTGGGAAATGAGGTGGCGGGTGAGTTGGCATGAGCATGGGCTTGGCATGTAGAGAGGTATAGCACACATTTGTTTATTGTGAAAATTAGAGAAGATATTTTCATTGTATGGTTGTAAATTGTTGGAGCCATATTGTTTACATGCCATCCAAGTATTTATCCTTCACTTGATAATTCACTTGATGATTCTCTTCTTTCTTGAGTGACTTAGCCATTTCCATGGTTGCTCATGCCATTGTTTTCCTCACCCCTCATTCTTCTTCTTGAGTTGCTCTTTGGATCATTTTGATGAAAGAAAAATTATAGTGAGATAATGCTACACCTCCACTCTCCATTGCTAGCAACCTTGGAGCGTCGGTTGCCTTACTAGGCAAGGCTGAAGCTTGCGCCGTTTCTCTCGGGTGGATCATCGTAGATGAAGGAAGGCCGGCAACCAAATTCGATCCGCGACCACTAGGAGCTTGGGATGATGGTTGAAGACCCGAAAGACTTGGTTCATTCGGTATAACCATCTAACTCCTCTTTATATGTTTGCTAGTATAGGGTTGAGGGTATATCCGGGTATCGGGTTGTGGTAGCGCCAGTTTAGAAATTTTTGTTCCGCATTTGGCCACGGTTTGATGGTCGGGGCGCTGCCGTAACACAACAGTTTGCACTCAATCTCATGGAGACAAGCCTCAATCCGCTTACAATAGTCAACCCAAATGTCGACGAAGGCCTCATTGTGGAAATTCACAAGCGTCGCCAGCATAAGGTTGACCTCGTCAGCAAAATCCGAAGTAGAGGTGAGGGCTTCAACGTTAAGATCTTCGATGAACTCACTTAGCATCCGCCTGCTATTTGCCGCATCCGTGAAAGATTGGCGCTTAGCAAAGGGCCCTGTGGGTATAGAAATGCGAGACTCAAAATGATCCAAAGCCGGTGCAACTGCTGCAGAATAAAGCACACATAAAGAAGGATTAGATTTCAACATAAAGAAAAATAATAAAGAAGAATAATGATGAACGAGATCTACGATACCAGTGGTCGAAAGTGGCAAGTTAGGAAGCATAGGAGGCTCGACTATTCCTTCGTTATCCCCCTCGAGCCGTAATACTGCGGTCAATACGAGAAAAGCTTAGCAATAGAAATTTTACTCACGGAAAAATGAAATAGAAGGTGAGGAATACACTGACCAACGCCTGAAGGGGGAGCGAATTTCGATTGGAAGGCGAAGTGCAAGCTTAACATCTGGTATAAGCGGTCAAAAAGCACTCCTGCAGGATTGCAACAATATATGGTAAAGAAATTGATCCAAGAAAGAGAATGTCTGCACTGAAACAAAGAAACAAGAGATCTTTACCTTTCGTCACTAAATCCGAGAGAATTTGGGGTGATACAAAAGAGAAGGGTGGAACCATGACAATCGTAGTAATGGCTAGCAGTAATTATTCAGTCACTACAGCTTCGGGGATTACCACACCTATACTCAGAATAAAGGAGATATTATTAGAGATACCTAGCAGGATTAAAAATTCAAAAGTAATAACTCGAGGAATACCTGACAGGGCAGAAACCAAGACAGTGTCCGAAGCATCACCAGCTGTAACGGCTTCTTCAGTTTCCACTGGGAAGGTGGATTCAACATCCACACCCTTGTCCCCTGAATCAATAAGGGCCATCGTAATGCTTGCATCACCCATCGATATCAAGGATCGACAGGGAGAAGGAGTAGAAATCGGAACAGTCCCAGATTTCAAAGGAAGGTTTTCCACTTCAGGCTCTTTAACCGCCGGCACTTCACCTGCCACATCACTACCTGAACTTGGCCCTGTTAAAAAATGTGTGTTATGATTCAAGAAAAAGGCTGTTACTAGGTTTTAACAAGGAACCATGTGTTGTTCCATCTTGAAGTAACCGTTCAGCCTCTTATCGAGCCGCATGCGTAACCTGTCTATGAGCGGTGGACAGGGCAGAAGGAACGTCCGCCATGGGAACGCCAAAAAGTCGAGCATCACTCGAACCCACGCCCACGGCTAAGATAACCTGACGCTCCCTTGTTGCATGCTTTTTACGTTTCCTTTCCGCCTGGGCTGTATGAACCGATCTTCTCAAAACCTCCGACAAGGGTACATCATCGTCCAAATCAAGCTCGGCCTTCGGATCTGCTGCGGCATCTATCATCGGCTGCTTTAGAGATGCCTCTCATGATGCCATGGTGTTTAGAACAACAGGAGTAGCGGTGGTTCCTATAATAAAAGAGGGAGAGAGTCATGGTATGGATGAAATGAATTAGATATGTAAATGTGTCGCGAATCATACCGAGGCCCATAGAAGCACGGAGCCTCTCCTCCGCTTCAAATGTCTTGAAGGACGCCGAGAGAGCCTCTTCAGTGGAGATTCCTGTTAAAAGAAGAGCGTCAATGAAGCGTAATAAAAAATGTGTATATGAAAAAATGTAAATGAAATATACCGGACACCGCGAGAGAAGTTAATGCTGTGTGCTTACAAGCCAGTCACTCAGAAGCTTCGATGGCAGCCTGAAGATCAATAGCAGCGAGAGCTTCGAACAAATCATCATTGGTGCCATTCTCAGAGAAACCTTCGCTATAAGGAGCATGAGGTTCCTGACCGAATACGGCGTCAGCTGAGAATAAGAATTTCTTCTTCTTCTGCGAACTGGAACCAACAGTCGATGATAAGAGTTTTCGCTTAACGGGCTTCTTCGGACGGCGGGTCCCGATTTCTGAACCAATGCCTGATTTCGGAGACACCACAGTTACCGCAGTCGTGGGAACATCTGGTCGAAGCTTATCGAGAAAAGCTCGCGGGACTACATCCGTGGCGATCTCTCTTAAAGAAGGGAGCACAACCTCCAGTCACCTTAGGGGGACCGCTGGATTACTGGCTGGGACAGCATCTTGTGGTCAAGCAGCATCCGCCTCTCCTCCCTGATGACAGCGCCCGTCGTGTGTTAGTACCAAGTAACATAAGCATTTGAGGGCCTTAGAATATAACTCAGCTCGCTGACGAGGAAGTGGGACACCATATTCAGACGCATGAAATGATGTGTCGTGTTTCGAACACCCTTCTCGGTAGTAATTGGATCAACAATGAACGCCTCGAAGGGAACGCCTTGGTTGTAACACGACTGCTGGGCAAAACGGTGTGGGTTATATCTCATAAACAAGACCGAGGCATTCTGTCTGAATACCAGGAAACCCGGCCTGACAGAGTACAAATGGACGATCTCCCAGGCCCTCAACACAGAAGCTCTGTCCTTGAAAATATCGTGCAGCGGTTGGATCACTTTGGAAGATTCTTTGCCGATGGTCAGGACTTTATCGACAAAGGTCATGTTGTCCCCAACCATGCGCGGGTGATGAAGTAATCGCCGAGCCTCCCACTGTGTTGGGTCTGGAGCAGAAGCATCGACGAGGTGCATGACCCGAGCAAAATTGTATCCTTCGTAAAATCTGGGTCGTTTATGCACACCAAAAGCACCCAACACGTGTATCTCGATCCACGAGGTGAAGTAGTGCAATGGGAGATTTACGGGCTTCATGCCCGGCTGAGTGGTGTCGACTGCTAGACTCAGGCCATGATATAAATGAGCCAGTCCCGCAGCTCCAATTGCCATGTGCATCCCCACGGCGATGCGATAAGCTAGATAAAAGACAGATGGTCTCATATAGCGAGGGTGTATCGGAAGCCCAAACCAACTCAGCCACAAGCCGATAATCCTTATGAAGAACGTCTCCTCGTCAATGTCCGGAGCGGAAATCTCTACGAAGGGGACGACTGGAGTATCCGGAATAAAGAATTTCTTTAAATCTGCCTCCGCAGTCGGCAGTTTGTCCAAACCAAATCCGAACGGGTCGTCGAGTTTGGCAAACTTCGCAGCTTGCTTAGACTGAGCCTCCAGACGAAGGAAGCGGGAGATGAAATCTGTAAAGCTAACTCTGTGCCCACCAAACTCCAGGAATAGGCTCTCGTACATGTTCAACACCTTGATTAAGCTTGGAAACTAGTATTGAACGGCATTCTCTTGGGTAAGACCCATTACCACTGATTTGGTAGCAAAGATGTACTCGTCAGGGGGAAGTATCTCCTCATAATGTTCCTCTCTGATAGGTAATCCAGATATCTCCGCGAATTCTTCCAATGAGATTAAGACCTCCCGATCCGATAAGAGAAATGTGTGGGTCGGGATGTTCCATTGTTCCAGAAAAGATTTAACCCACCACACATGGGGAGTGTGGTAGTGAAATATGGATGCATAGATCGCGAGATATAGCCCGGTCTTCAGTAGCAGCGACTTCTTGGCCAACAGGATATATCGGGCCCACTGCAGATAGCCAGCTGAATGACGGGAAGTTATTCCTATCATGTAAAATTTCCCCTAAAGACGCGATTCTCCTTGACATGTGTGATGCCCTAGAATGTCTAGGGCCATTGGCGGCTGCACTGGTATTGATGCCATGGAAGGTTGGAGACGATCTTCTGAGGTCAAGTTGACCTCTTCCACTGCGTAAGCAACCTGCAGAGGGTCAACGTAATGGATTGACGGGATCGGTTCTGACGGCGCTGCTCAAATAAAGCTGCGCCGACCCCGGATAATGTGACTGTACCATGATCCCCACAGATGAAGAGACTTGTTCTCTGAGTCATAATCCTAAATGAGCACAAAGACTTCCCAGTCTGTAGGCGTAACGGCGAAAGCACTCTCCGAGCGAACATAGGGGAAGGAGGAATCAGAAGCCATAGCACCTGAAAAGAAAAACCCCTAGAGGGTTAGTTATCGACGCAATAAAATCAACTACAATTAAAGGCCTTAGCATTTTCAGTACGTCCAAATTTGTACTGCATTCTGGCATATTAAAGTCACCACGGTCCAAGGAAAAAGGGACAATAGGACCTACAAATTCAAGGTAACGCCCCATCAATGATGAGAAAAGCACTCATTGTAAGAATCCAAAAGGATTCTCATTTAATGAAATCTCATTGAACTATGGAGTTAAACTCCCTCAAAAAATGTGTTCTACAACAGATTTCAAATCTGCAAAAAGAACCCTAAAAAGAAAATAAGAAAGAGAATAAAATTCCCAAAAGAACTTTCAAAAAGGAATTTTCTTAGAGCTAAGCTCTGTAGAACAACCCAGAATTAAATTCCTCTAATAATGGGATAAAATCCAAGAAATCCGCTCGGGAAATGGAATTAAATTCCAAACAACTCTCAAAGATCAGAGTTGATAACAGGGTGAAACCCTAAGATCTCCAAGACCCATGGTCTACCTAAACAAAGTTTTTAGATCTCTAAGAGATCGTTCCAAGAGAAGAGCAAAGCTCTAATGGATTAAAAACCCAAAACAAAAAGAGATTCTTTTAAGAGTTTCTTTAAGAGTTAAATCATGGTCATGATTCTTACCAAATTTTTGACAGAGTATAACTCTGAGAGAGTTTCTTTGAACAGATATCTAAGCTCTGAAAAGAGAATTAAATTCTCAAGAAAGAAGAAGGATGAAGATGATGGAGTGGCAGCCATCTCAAGGGCCAAAGGGCATATTTATAAGACATGAAGAGGCGGTTCAACTCCCCAGGAAATCGAATGGTGGAAAAGGTGACACCGTTGCACCCATGTGTAAGCCACGTGAGAGCAACGGTGGGGGGTATTTGTTTCCCCAATATTTAACCTAATACAAGAGTAAAGCTTTGTTTGAATTAAATGAGGCAGTGCCTCACGTGCTCTCCACGAGGGCGCCTGCGCTAGAGCCCATCTTTTAAGATTGAATCCTATGGTGGCGCCTCACGTGTTCCTCACGCGGACGCCAATGTGCAAAACACCAAAGAATCTATTAAATAAGAGTTAAACTCTTAAATGGCGCCGCACGTACTCCTTACGCGGACGCCAATGTGAAAAACACAGGAATACCCATCTTTAGAATTAAAGTCTTAAATGGCACCTACGTGCACAACACGTGAGCACCGGCGCCCAGGTAGAATTAAATTCTACTCTTTGTTAAGCAGAGCCGTTGGATCAAAAATCCAGCGGAGATGATAAATTATCAAAATACAGAATTAAATTCTACTGGGAGAAAACATTTCCCCAAATCTTTCTAAAATAAGAAAGATATTTTCGGTTGGATCAAAGATCCAATTATTCTATTCTGGAATATATTCCCTCAATCTTTCCAAACCAAGAGATTGCACTCTGTAAAACAGAGAACCATTGGATTTTTACCATTGGATTAAAAATCCAATGGTGATTAAAAATCACCGTTTTACAGAATAAATTCTGTATAGGGGGAAATTTTTCCCCAATCTCATTAAACACAAAAATCATATTCTGTAAAAACAGAAGTCCTTGGATCAAAGATCCAATGGTGGGTAAAATTCCCCCAACTCAATTTTGAGTCCAATCAAATCAATTGGAATCTCTTAATGAAAGATTTTCTCGGAATTAAACAAACTTGCCTCCACTATATAAAGGACCCGAGACTTCAAGCCTTAAGGGGAAAAAGAAAAAAAAGGAGGGCAACAGAGGTACGGGGAGAGAAACACAGAGACCACAGAAAGAACAGAGAATTCAATTCTCAAAGAAGAAGAGTTCCATTCTCGAAACCCTAGGTAAAGAAAACATTGAGATCAAAACATCTCCTTTACCTAACATATCTAAGGGTTGAACCCTTTTAAAAGAACTTAGTTCTTTTTCTGGATCTGAGATCCACAAGTCAAGTCTCCCACAAGTTGAGAATTTAATTCTCATCGGGAAAATCTTGTTCTTGAAAATCAATGATTCAGGGAAGAAAAAATTTAAAAGAGAAAGAATATGGAGTCTATAATACTCCAGGAACTCAGTTCCTTCAAATCAAGAACTTGGTTCTTAAAGAACATGATCCCAGATCCTTAAAATTGTGATCTTGGTGATCGTTAATGGTCAAAATACCATTAACTGAGATTTAAGTTCTCTAAAAAACATCAACAAAGATTAAGTCTCCATATAAAAGAAATTAGCGCCTCGCGTGCTTCCCACGTGGGCGCCCCTCTTTAACAGTGCCTGGCACCTCACGTGCTCCTCACGCGGGGGCCACATAAAAAGTGCTTAGCACTCCAGATACAGCCAAAACGGCTAATTGCTTAGCACAGATTGGGCATTGCCCAGCGCCTCACGTGCTTATCACGCGGGCGCCACATAAAAAGTGCTTAGCACTCTAGATACAGCCAAAATGTCTAAGTGCTTAACACTGATTGGGTAGCGCCCAGCGCCCCATGTGTTCCTCACGTGGGCACACCAGAAAAGAAAAAAGGAGAGAAAGAGCCTAGCACTCCACAAGCAGCCAAAATGGCTGAGTGCTCAACGCTCAATAAGCGGCGTCCATGACTGAATGCCTCACATGTCATATATGTGAGCATCAGAGATCAAATAAGTGCTTAAAATTTTGGCATAAAAAGAAAAGGGCTGAACAAACAGAGCCTAAATAAGTGCTTAGCACTTTTTGAATAAAAAAAAAAGAAAGACTAAGTAGACCAAGCCCCTAAATTGGCTAGGTCTCTGAAGTTTTCCTATAGCAGAGCCCAAACGCTCTTTTGTTGGGTCTTAAATAAAAATGATCCTAAAATGTTGTTAAGTGGATCTTAGTCTCAAATCGGAATAACGTATCCTTAGCAGAAAAAAAAAATCGAGCCCCAAATGCTCACATATATTTAAGTCGATCTTAATCTCAAACTAGATTAACAGTCCTTAAATAAAACAAACCAAAATCTAAAAATATACTGATTTGGACTAATCCGCGCCCTACCGGCGACGACATAAATTAGTCTCCGTATACAATCCACGGGCAACCAAAACCAACAAAACCCACACACGACACGAAGAGAACTTCCAGAGCAGGAGAAAGTGGTTATCGCAATGTGGTAACGTAATTAGCTGTAGGGGCTTGCGCCTGCAGGGAAGAACGTCCCCACAATCAAAAACCCCTCATAAAACGAGGGGGGATCTGATGAAGTCTGCTATAACGGCCGCGTCGATCCAAACCTTCGATATATGGTGCATAAATCAACTTGGTATCTTCAGAGAGGTGGACGGATAAATCCAAATACATCTGCCCCCAGATTCAGACAAGACGATCTATCCCGGTTCGTCTCCAGATTCAGAGTGGTGGACGGATAAATCCAAATACATCTGCCCCTAGATTCAGACAGACAAGACGCATCTGTCTAAATCTTCGATATATGGTGCCATAAATCAACTTAATATCTTCGGAGAGGTGGACGGATAAATTCAAATAGTATCTGCCTCCAGATTCGGCAAGACGATCCATCCCGGTTCGTCTCCGTTTCTGGCGGTCAACGGTATACAAGAGTCAATATAGACATACTTGCAGGGCATAGAAAATTTTATTTTATTTTATTTTTTATTTCCGCAATGCTCTATCTTTTCAGCTTTTCATATCGCGAAAATCGCGATTACCCAATCATTTCGACTATTTTTCGCGGTGCCTAATCATTTCGATTATGTCTTTTTTTTTACTCGCTGATCTTTATTGCGAGTTGCCCAAAAATTTCGGCCTTCTCATATGCATTTTTTCGGCGACTCGCTGAGTTTTATTACGAGTTAGGAACTTGAGGTCTGATCCCAATCTTGGCATCAGTATCGCTGCAACTGGAATATTGCTAGGAGCGAATCATCATCAGCTATGAAAGGACATGGAGTTTGACACCTGTTTAGGCATTAGCATCGCTACAATTGGGATATTTCCAGGAGTGAATTATCATTTGCCTTTGTTGATTTGAACAAAGGTGGCTTAGCAAATAGGGTTAGGATCCTGTCAACTAAGGATTTTTAACTTTACGAGCCGTAACGGTCCCATAAAAGTATTTCCCCCTATAAGTCGAGAGGATCTCGTAGGTGTATTTTCTCCTTAGGATTCGTGAGGATTCCAAAGTGCTATTTTCTCTTGTAAGTCGTAAGGATCTTCCAAGAGTATTTTCTCCTTGTAAGTCGTAAGGACTCACAACTGTCGTTCACCACATAGGGACATTTATCGCCATTGGTAGAACTTGGTGAGAGAATATTTATTTGTGCTCGTGGATTGTATATAAGGGTCAATATAGGACCACCTGTAGGGCAACTTGGGGGATGTGACGATGTGACAACTTAAGAACAGGTTTAGATCCCTGTATCTTAAGGCTTTTGAATTCTATGAGCCGTGAGGGTCCCATGGGGGGGAAATTCACTTTACGAGTCATGAGGATCTCGCAAATGTGTTGTTATTATTATTATTATTTACGAGATTGCACCGTTCCGGGTTTTCACAACCTCGCCGGTAGTCCTGCTGTTTTTACTCACGGTACCTTTTCGGGTTTTCATCCATGCCAATTTCTCTTGTGGACATACTGTTTTTTTTGCGAAACTTTCGAGAATGGTTTCTTCATAGGTAACCCATCTGTTTGACGGTGAGACTTGGAGGTGGCTTCATTGCTGGAGTAGCTGTGCAGCTAGTAGGACTTGAGTTGTAACCATCGCCGTTAGGACTTTGATTGCAATATAGATTTCAAAGGAGTGTATCGTCGTATTTGGGGCGATGCGGTAGTTCAGGGACGTTCCGGTCTGTTATCGCCATGTTTGAGGCAAAATCTTAGTTTAGGGACTTTTCGGTCCACTATCGCCATGTTTGAGGCGATGTTTTAGTTTAAGAACATTGTCGCCGTTTGAGGCGAAGTTTTAGTTTAAGGACATCTTGGTCCGTTGTCGCCGTGTTTGAGGCGGGTGTCTAGTTTAAGGACTTCTCGGTCCATTATCGTCAAGTTTGAGGCGACGGAGCTTTTTGGATACTATTCACAAAATTCTGACTCAGGAAGATAGCGAGCGGACAAAAGCGTCATCATCTATCATTGACCTAAGTCATGACTCGTCAAGCTTAGTATTTTTTGAAGAATCGGCCGTTTATTGGCCGGAAGGGTCTTTCGCCATGCATATCCATGAGCAGGTAGGTTCCAACTTGATAGACTTTGTCTATGATTTACAGGCCTTCATAGTTCGGCTCGAACTTCCCCCGTTTTGCATGATTGGGGATCATTGGTCTTTTGATGACTAGTATGAGTTCGCCTTAGCAGAATATTCTCGGCCTGATCAATTTTTCGTATGACCGTGTCATCCTTGCCTTATAAGCCTCCAAATTTTGCTATGCTATAAGGCGAGTTTCATCGAGGGCGTCAAGCTCCTCAAGCCAAAAATGAGCATTTTCCTCATCTGTCAGCTCGTATCGAATCTCTACTCATAGAGAAAGGAGTTATATTTCCAGGGGAAGCACTGCTTCCGTGCCGAATACCAAGGTGTATGGTGTTGTATTCATGGCCGTTTTGAATGTCGTTCGGTACGCCCAGAGAGTTTCATGCATGTTCTCGCCAAAATTTTCGGCCAAGAGCTATTTGTTCCTGTTTACACCGGTTTAAATTTCGTTTACAGATATGTATGAAATCGGGCTCATTCATATACGCACATGCACACATCAGAGGAAGAACAGGTGTTAGAAAGGGAGCACTTGATGGTCAACGACAAAAATAAAGTATTTAATTGAACATTTTATTCTACAAGAAATAGATCACCAAACATGGGATCGAAGGTACAGGGATTCGCAAAACTATGGATAAAATTCTCTAACTCCCTCTCTACCTTCTCCACCATGGCAAAGCAGCGATCTTCACGAAGAGTCACTCCCCATCGGTCAGCACCGTGCCCATCAGCGAAGGCAGACATGACGGCCCGATGAGCTCGTATCTGGCTTAGCAGCTGAACAGAGCGATCCCTCAGAGCTGTGGTAATCAAAAGTGCCTCATGAAAGAACTCGATCTTTTCCTCCGCTACGTCGAGTATCGCCGGAGTCATATCCGCTGGACGAGGGGGAATATCATCGAGCACGGACAAGAAGACCATCCGGAGCCAAATGGAGCCGATGGGGAGAGGAGATCCTTACGAGTGTAACATTTTGGAAAATTATAAATATTTATTTATAATTTTAAATATAAAAGTAATGAATTTAACAAGTTTACAAAAATGATATCGCTTATGAATTTGGATATCGGAATTATATCCGAAAAATATAATTATTTTGATAAATATTAATAAAGTGGGTGATATCACGAAAATGATATCTTTATTGTTTTAACATGACATTGTATTTGCATTAAGATAATGATAATTAAGTGTTATGATAACTACTTCATTTTTAAACATGGATGTAGGTTTTACATAAAAGGGTTTCTTTTGTTTTAAGTATTTTATTAATAGTTAGGATATTATAACCTAGGTTAAAACCCTCACATATAACATATCCTCACCATGCTCAACACTCTCCACCTCCTCCTTGCATGAACACGCCACCTCATTTCAAGTGTGACACCTCCTTCTTCCCCTCATGCCACCTCCACCTCTCAACATGCACCTCATGCTTTCTCTACATAGCTCCTCACCCCATTTACACATAATACTTAGAAATTTCTTTAGCTGTCCCAACTGAAACAATACACTCTTCAGCCCCAAACCAAGAAATTTCCTAAGTATTCATCAATCCAAATGAAGAAATCTTGATCCCTTCATCAACTTGTGCACATCATCAAGCTTGATCCATTACAAATCCTAGATACTTCCATAAGCAATTCTTGAACTGGCGTTCCTTTGTGAATCTTTTCCATAGGTATAATATTTTCTTCCTTTTCAAATATTAAACCTGTTCCATATCTGTTTTAATATGTAGTAATATAAAAACAGTAGTTTTGTGATGATTAGCCTACAGACCTGTAATCTGGAACCACTATCTGTAATCACAAGAAAAACTAGTAAGACCAAAAGTATAATGAGACCACTAAGAGACACCACTTAAAATCTGATCCCCTAACTCTATGTGTGACCCGGCGAAATTCTAAGAATTTCCGGCGACGCCGGCCTTCCCTAGGCATTTGGTGTTGGTTTTTCTCCTGTAGCTTTGTATTGGTATTTTATAAGTTTCTGTATTGTTTGTTTTGTCTAAATATTTACACAGTAAAATCTGGGAATGATTAGTAAAGGTTTTATCAAATTTTCCGATATTACGATACGGGTTTTCGTATTTTAAGCTGCAGCTGAACCATTAACGACAGATATATATTGTCGTTTTTGGGTTAAGTATACTGTAGGTTCTAACCTATGGATGCCTATATCATTGTTTTGGTTTTTGATATGATATTTACGCCGATATTTCATAACTACGGGTATAGGTACGATTTCGAGGATTTCCGAGACAGAGTTGGCGGATATAGCAGCTTGTATTTCAGCAAGCTTATGAAGTTGGTAAGTAGATTTACATCTACAGGGAAAGTCGGGTGGATGGCGTATAGCACCCCCGCAACCTTATAAATAGTATTATGATATCTAGTTAGTTTAGTATTTATTCATTATATTAATATAGTATCGCATCTAGTATGTCTTTCATTTGCATATAGTTTCATACAGTCTTAAATGAGATACGTATGTGATGTTAGATCCATACGATATGGATATGGTTTGATGGATTTGTATGAGAAATCTGCCATACTTGAGATGATACAGATACAGTGGTACGATGAGGTATTATATAAGAAAGTATATATATTAGAAGCGATGAGATTCGTATGCCGAATAATGGCCAAGTTTTTCCTTTGAACTCGTAGAGTTAGATTATATTCCGTTATAGGATGTACTACTCGTGTGAGCTATATTCTTTTAAAAACTACGATTCGTTTCTCTTTAAATGATAAAATAAAAGGATGCGGTGCCAATTTCGAAAACGAATATCTATTTTAAACCTAAGGCGGCTTCCTTATTTCAAAACCAACGTTTCGTTTCATTTCTAAAAATAATGGTATAGCTCATAGCAAGTAATTACAATAGTTACACTTAGATTACTTTCCATGTTAGCGTTATATTATCGATGTTATACGTTCCGCGATACGAACACTCTGATAAAATGCTGCACAACTACCAATGAGTACTATGCGGCACAAACATGTATACCTATGTTACACTACACCTCATTGGTACTGCCATGTCACTGTAGGACCGTTATGATATATTGCATATGTAGAGGTTGATATGAGTAGGCTATTACACTTCTAGAACACTCGCACAAATACTAATGATTGCCATGTTGCATGAGCACAGACGCGTATGCTACACTACATATCATTAGCAGTGCCATGACACAGAAGAATTGATATCATTATGCCTATATGATTTAATTAAGCAGTCTTTCTCTATTTCCTGTTGTAAATTACGAATATCAGTATTATAGATGTTGTATTTGATTCTTATGGATTTTCTGGATATTTTACTCCTGATGATATATATCGGTGGTATGGGACACTGTTATATATGTATATATATGATATATCATCAGAATGATTTATGCAAATATTCTCATTCTTTACTTGATATCTTTGTATATAATGAGTTGGCATCCACCATGAGCTTTATGTTTTCTGAGTATTTATTCCGAACCGAATGGGGGGCTTTATGGTTTCGGACTTATTCTTATCCGGACTGAGTGGGGGGGATATACAGTCGGATACATGGTAGACCCGGATCGAGACCGAGGGGAAAGATAGCCGCAATTGAGGCAGGGAATCTAGCGAGGATACTCGATACCGGAGATAGAGACGAGCACGGCAGATATCCAGGGGATACTGACCGGGGTTCAATTAGGCACGGCGGATATCCAGGGGATACCGACCGGGGCCAGGGATATCGGGTGGCGATCATCTATTGAGATGGTGTTGATGGTATCTGCATTTACGTGTCGGTGATGGACACGAGGGATTTCTGATTTCGACTGTCGATACTGGACATCCATATATATTGATATGATTGCTATCATGAGGTACACAGTTAGATTACAGTTATTGTAGCCGACCAGGACTGATCCGGGAGACAGTACCTGTATATATTTTTACGGGCATTCATATACATAAAAAGGATTTCAAAATTGAGTTATAGCCACATTATTTTGACGTGTCTGAGATGACACTGAACTCTTTTAAATTGTAAAGCTCTTAACACTATTCATTAAAATAGCAGGACGTATATTTTAAATAAGATATCTATTATATTTCATACTATCATGTCTGCTTTATGCCGGGACATATCTATTCTGCGGCTATTTTTAAAGAAGAGGTTTATAAATATATTTTCGGCTACATTGGGCTTATACCTAGATATAGGTTATTTGCATTAGATATATTCTACTTGGGATTGCATGATAGATAGTGTTGCATTATGATACATATGCTTATCATATATTATATTGGTACAGATTATGATAGTATTATACTTATGACTTAGGTATCGTCGTGCATTTCGATTTCTACCTTTAGATGTACTTTTATTCGCTGAGTTGGCAACTCATCCCCGTTGTGCCACAGTTTCTTGCAGGTTTTACCGCTTGGATTATCAGCGGCTTGAGCACACATTCCTTTCGGTGATTGATTGGTAAGTGGGTTACTATTGTATCGTACTCACACTTGATTATTCATATATTCTTGTATCTAGTGAAAACTCCATCAACTTAGAAAGGGTATATTGTAGACTTAGAAGCGAGACCTAGAGTTTGTGTGTTGTGGTGTCGTACTCATTAGAGTCGACCATTTTAGATTGTTGATTTTGTTTCACTTTTCTTTTCTTCGTCATTGTGCGTCGTATATTGTTTGCTTGGTTGCTCCACTGTTTGGGCGGGGAAGCTAGCTCCCGTTGGGATGTTATTTATATTATTATGTTGTATCGGGTTATACAAAAATACCAAGGAGGTACTGTCGAATTTCAAAACTTCATAGATGCTTTTCAAACATACTTAGTTAAATTTAAATGCTATTTAAACTGATTCCATCTGATGACTATTTTAAACTCACCTCCAATATTTTTCAAAAAGGGTTTAGATTCTGGGTTTTCGGCTTACTTGAACCGTGTCGACGTCTTTATATGTCACGTGATTTAAGTGCCGATCACGTGCCACATTTGGGTCGTGACAAAGTTGGTATCAGAGCGTCTGGTTTAACCTTTGTTCGAGTCTAGATTTGACTATATGGAGTCTGGGCATACATTTTGTTACCTAGACTTTACCTTATAGGACTTAGACTTGACCTTGGGGGGGTCTTATACCTGAACTTTCGTTATGTAGTATGACCTTTGTTGATGGATTAGGTACTAAGTAGAGTGACGTACTGTACATATGTTCCGCGGCGTATTTACGATATGATACTCCGCCTAAGTTTCCTTAGGATTTATATCTTGAGATATTCCTTCTATTCATTCTGTTGATCTATCATCGTCAGTGTATGTTGATTTTTCGGCCACCATGTTTATAGAAGCCGAAAGGGCTGCAGTTAGAGACACGGTCAGAGCAGACTTGTCTGGGATAAGGACTGACCAGGATGACATTCCAATAATATAGAGACACGTCGTTTATAAATATTTGATTGAGTTCTAATATTGAAGCGAGTTCTTCGGGATCAGCACCTGATGGTAAAGTCATTGCTGGAGAACAGTCGGACTTGAGGCATGATGTTTTCCCCACTCCGAAGATCGTGGTGTCGCGTACTGTTCAGATAGTGGTAACAAACATTGTTGAGGTTATCGAGAGGTTGCTTCCAAAGTTCACGAAGTTAATGGTTGACGATGTTTACAAGTGTAGACGGATCAGAAGGATTCGTAGCCGTTCAGATATGGGATAGTTAGGACTTTTAATCCGTTATGGTGCTCCGATACGAGATCGGTGAAATTGATTTGCTTCTTCCGATGGATCTTGCTCAGACCTGATGCAAGTCGTTCGAGAAAGAGATCGTGCAGTAAGTTTCCTCCGACGAATTGGGACTAGTTTCAAAGGTGAACTTAACCAGATTCTTCTACAGAGTATCAGAGATGCCGGATTCGTGTTTTTGGAAATCTTGTAAGGCTCCAGGCATGGTCATAATCGAGTATCACTTGCAACTCGCATTATTATCGTGATACGCTCCTTAAGTAGTTGATATTAGAGATTTATGCAATAGGAGATTGGTGCAAAGTTTCAGTGGACAGTTGTTCTTCACCGCCGATGTTGAAGATTCAAAGCAAATGCAGAAGCGAGTACGACCACACTTTCAGGAAAATCTTAAGGAAATGATAGTCGTTACTAAAGAGAGAGTGGATTCAGAAATGAGTGCCAGTTCCGGGCAGGCTGGATAGCTGAGATCAGCAGGAGACTTGAAGGGGATCTTTCTGAAAGTTGATAATAAGTAAGATTGGACCCAGGATCATTTGTTAGCACGCAAGCAAAGAATAGAGATTTCCGTCATTAACAAGTTGCGTTACGAGAGACTGGACTACTGGCCAAGAAGATGTGTTGAGAGGTATCAGCAGTAGGACTGATTATGTCATTGCTCCTCACCGGACGATTGTATGAAGAGACCCTGACACTAAAGATCTGCAAGAAGAATCAGAATTCAGAGACAGAGAGCGTTAGATCGGGGCAGACGGCAAGTAGTAACCCTTGCTATGCCAAATCTGGGTGTATAAAAACCTTTCGACATTGAAGGGGATATGCTTCGATGTCATTTGAATTTGAATTGCGTTTTTATAATATAAATATTTCATTTTTACTTTGAAGAAAGGAAAACTCAACGTTCGTTATTTGACATATGTATTTTTGAGGATTTGTGGGTCACGTGATGTTTTGTGCACACCAGGTGCACTTGATGAGATTTCCGTGTACAGTAATTTCACTTGATTTAGGTTTTGTGCACACCAGGTGCACTTGTTGAGATTTTCGTGCGAGGTGACTGCACTCGATTAGAAGTGTTGTGTACACTGGATGCACTACACTGGTATTTTCGTGCATACCAGTTGCGCGTTTTGATTTGTGCACTTCGATACACTTGATACTATTTTGTACCCTTTTGTTTCGTGCACAATAGATACAGTGGATATCGTTTCGTGCATGCCTATTGCACTTAACACTGTTTTGTTTTCATACACACCGTGATGTGTGGTTTGAGATTTATATACAAACCCATTAGGGCTGATTTTGTTTTCATGCTTTGCACTTGGTAGGATATGATATAGATTTGATTTATATAAATTTTTCGCTTGGTCGTGTGCACCGATATTGCACTATGATTATGGCATTGATTGTGTACTTAGGATACACAACGGTTTTCGTATTTGGCAAAGTGCATCATCATTGGAGTAATTCTCATAGCAACCGCTAGAATTACAGTTATGTGAAAGGGTATCTTTTGGGTTTTCATGCACACAGTTGCGATATGATGCGTCTTAGCTCATGTGGGACTTCGGAGTTCCGTCGTATCGAGCAGACGATGTGTTTTAAAATTTGGACCCCGGAAAATTGTTTTGAAATGAGTGAATAGATTGAGGAAAATGTTTTAAGAAAGGGGTTTAATTTAAATTCGGGGACCGAATTTCTTTAAGGGGGAAATACTGTAACATTTTGGAAAATTATAAATATTTATTTATAATTTTAAATATAAAAATAATGAATTTAATAAGTTTACAAAAATGATATCGCTTATGAATTTGGGTATCGGAATCATATCCGAAAAATATAATTATTTTGATAAATATGAATAAAGTGGGTGATATCACGAAAATGATATCTTTATTGTTTTAACATGACATTGTATTTTACATTAAGATAATGATAATTAAGTGTTATGATAAGTATTTCATTTTTAAATATGGATGTAGGTTTTACATAAAAGGGTTTCTTTTGTTTTAAGTCTTTTGTTAATAGTTGGGATATTATAACCCTCACATATAATATATCCTCACCATGCTCAACACTCTCCACCTCCTCCTTGCATGAACACACCATCTCACTTCAAGTGTGACACCTTCTTCTTCCTCTCATACCACCTCCACCTCTCAACATGCACCTCATGCTTTCTCTACATACCTCCTCACCCCATTTATACATAATACTTAGAAATTTCTTTAGCTATCCCAAGTGAAATAATACACTCTTCAGCCCCAAACCAAGAAATTTCCTAAGTATTCATCAATCCAAATGAAGAAATCTTAATCCATTCATCAACTTGTGCACATCATCAAGCTTGATCCATTACAAATCCTAGATACTTCCACAAGCAATTCTTGAACTATTGTTCCTTTGTGAATCATCTCCATAGGTATAATATTTTCTTCCTTTTCAAATATTAAACCTGTTCCATATCTGTTTTAATGTGTAGTAATATAAAAACAGTAGTTTTGTGATGATTAGCCTACAGACTTGTAATCTGGAACCACTATCTGTAATCACTAGAAAAACTAGCAAGACCAAAAGTATAATGAGACCACCACAAGACACCACTTAAAATCTGAGCCCCTAACTCCATGTGTGACCCGGCAACATTCTAAGAATTTCCGGCGACGCCGGCCTTCCCTAGGCTTTTGGTGTTGGTTTTTCTCCTGTAGTTTTGTATTGGTATTTTATAAGTTTCTATATTGTTTGTTTTGTCTAAATATTTACACAGTAAAATCTGGGAATGATTAGTAAAGATTTTATCAAATTTTCCGATATTACGATACGGGTTTTCGTATTTTAAGCTACAGCTGAACCGTTAACGTTTATACGTTAACGACAGATATATATTGTCGTTTTTGGGTTAAGTATACTGTAGGTTCTAACGTATGGATGCCTATCTCGTTGTTTTGGTTTTTGATATGATATTTACGCCGATGTTTCATAATTACGGATATAGGTACGATTTCGAGGATTTCCGAGACAGAGTTGGCGGATATAGCAGCATGGATTTCAGCAAGCTTTGAAGTTGGTGAGCAGATTTACATCTACAGGGGAAATCGGGTGGATGGCGTATAGCACCCCCGCAACCTTATAAATAGTATTATGATATCTAGTTAGTTTAGTATTTATTCATGATATTGATATAGTATCGCATCTAGTATGTCTTTCATTTGCATATAGTTTCATACATAGTCTTAAATGAGATACGTACGTGATGTTGGAGCCGTACGATATGGATATGGTTTGATGGATTTGTACGAGAAATCATGCCATACTTGAGATGATACAGATACAGTGGTACGATGAGGTATTATATAAGAAAGTATATGTATTGGAAGCGATGAGATTCGTATGCCGAATAACGGCCAAGTTTTTCTTTCGAACTCGTAGAGTTAGATTATATTCCGTTGTAGGATGTACTACTCGTGTGAACTATATTCTTTTAAAAACTACGATTCGTTTCTCTTTAAATGATAAAATAAAAGGATGCGGTGCCAATTTCGAAAACCAATATCTATTTTAAGCCTAAGGCAGCTTCCTTATTTCAAAACCAACGTTTCGTTTCATTTCTAAAGATAATGCTATAGCTCATAGCAAGTAATTACAATAGTTACACTTAGATTACTTTCCACATTAGCGTTATATTATCGATGTTATACGTTTCCGCGATACGAACACTCTGATAGAACGCTGCACAACTACCAATGAGTACTATACTGCACAAACACGTATACCTATGTTACACTACACCTCATTGGTACTGCCATGTCACTTTAGGACCGTTATGATATATTGCATATGTAGTGGTCGATATGAGTAGGCTATTACACTTCTAGAACACCTGCATAAATACTAATGATTGTCATGCTGCACGAGCATAGACGCGTATGCTACACTACACATTATTAGCAGTGCCATGACACAATAGAATTGATATCATTATGCCTATATGATTTAATTAAGCAGTCTTTCTCTATTTCCTGTTGTAAATTACGAATATCAGTATTATAGATGTTGTATTTGATTCTTATGAATTTTCTGGATATTTTACTCATAATGATATATATCGGTGGTATGGGATACTGTTATATATGTATATATATGATATATCATCAGAATGATTTATGCAAATATTCCCATTCTTTACTTGATATCATTGTATATGATGAGTTGGCGTCCACCATGAGCTTTATTTTTTCTGAGTATTTATTCCGAACCGAGTCGGGGGGCTATACGGTTTTGGACTTGTTCTTATTCGGACTGAGTGGGGGGATATACAGTCGGATACATGGTGGATCCGGATCGAGACCGAGGGGCAGGATAGCCGCAGTTGAGGCGGGGAGTTTAGCGAGGATACTCGATACAGGAGATAGAGACGAGCACGGCAGATATCCAGGGGATACTGACCAGGGTTCGATTGGGCACGGCGGATATCCAGAGGATACCGACCGGGGCCAGGGATATCGGGTGGCGATCATCTATTGAGATGGTGTCGACAGTATCTGCATTTATGTGTCGGTGATAGACACGAGAGATTTCTGATTTCGGGTATCGATGCTGGACATCCATATATATTGATATGATTACTATCATGAGGTACACAGTTAGATTATAGTTATTATAGCCGACCAGGACTGATCCGGGGGACAGTACCTGTATATATTTTTACAGGCATTCATATACATAAAAAGGATTTCAAAATTGAGCTATAGCCTCATTATTTTGACGTGTCTGAGATGACACTGAACTCTTTTAAATTGTAAAGCTCTTAACACTATTCATTAAAATAGCAGGACGTATATTTAAATAAGATATCTATTATATTTCATACTATCATGTCTGCTTTATGCCGGGACATATCTATTCTGCGGCTAATTTTAAAGAAGAGGTTTATATATATATTTTCGGCTACATTGGGCTTATACCTAGATATAGGTTATTTGCATTAGATATGTTCTACTTGGGATTACATGATAGATAGTGTTGCATTATGATACATATGCTTATCATATATTATATTGGTACAAATTATGATAATATTATACTTATGACTTAGGTATCGTCGTGCATTTCGATTTCTACCTTTAGATGTACTTTTATTCGCTGAGTTGGCAACTCATCCCCGTTGTGCCACAGTTTCTTATAGGTTTTACCGCTTGGATTATCAGCGGCTTGGGCACACATTCCTTTCGGTGATTGATTGGTAAGTGGGTTACTATTGTATCGTACTCACACTTGATTATTCATATATTCTTGTATCTAGTGAAAACTCCATCAACTTAGAAAGGCTATATTGTGGACTTAGAAGCGAGACCTAGAGTTTGTGTGTTGTGGTGTCGTACTCATTAGAGTCGACCATTTTAGATTGTTGATTTTGTTTCACTTTTCTTTTCTTCGCCATTATGCGTCGTATATTGTTTGCTTGGTTGCTTCACTGTTTGGGCGGGGAAGCTAGCTCCCGTTGGGATGTTATTTATATTATTATGTTGTATCGGGTTATACAAAAATACCAAGGAGGTGCTGTCGAATTTTAAAACTTCATAGATGCTTTTCAAATATACTTAGTTAAATTTAAATGTTATTTAAACTGATTCCATCTGATGACTATTTTAAACTCACCTCCAATATTTTTCAAAAAGGGTTTAGATTCCGGGTTTTCGGCATACTTGAACCGCGTCGACGTCTTTAGATGTCACGTGATTTGAGTGCCGGTCACGTGCCACATTTGGGTCGTGACAACGAATCAAGAGCTCGTGTAGCACCGTATCGCATTGGTCATCCGTAAGAGTAGGGTTCACCAAGCGGGCAGCAAAACGAGGAACAATTTCCTTAGTAGGCACTTCCCATGGCTGCCGGCGAGCATGTGGACGATTACAAGCCATAGCTCTTCTCTGTTAAAATAATTCTTTGAAAGTGAAAGAGAAGAGAAGCATTGATTCAGATTATGAAGGGAGATTTTTAAGTCTAGGCACAGAAAATGTTGTGCATGATGGAACTATTTCCAAGCATTGGAAAATAAAAGTTTAACTCAGGAAAAACAGAGAAAGAAGGCGAAAATACACCTTCAATAAAGAGGCAGCGCTTCACGTGCCTTGCACGAGGGCGCCGGCGCCAAGAGTTAAAAACTCAGAGGCAGCGCCTCACGTGCCTTGCACGAAGGCGCCAGCGCCAAGAGTTAAAAATTCTGAGGCAGCGCCTCACGTGCCTTACACGAGGGTACCAGCGCCCAGAGTTAAAAACTCTGAGGCAGCGCTTCACGTGCCTTGCACGAGGGTGCTGGCGCCAGAACTAAAAGTTCTCTGCTATTGAATCAAAGATCCAACGGGGATGATAAATCATCAAAATACAGAATTAAAATTCTATTGAGGAAATATTCCTCAAATCTTTCTAAACGAGAAAGATTATTCTCTGTAAAACAGAGTACCGTTGGATTAAAAATCCAATGGTGATCAAAAAATCACCAATCCACAGAATAAGCTCTGTATGGGAAAATATTTCCCCCAATCTTATTAAAAATAAGAAAAATATCTTCTTTAAAACAGAAGTCCTTGGATCAATGATCCAACGGTGGATAAAATCCCCAAATCAATTAAGGATCTCTCAATGAGAGATTTCTTCAACTAAATCAACAGACTTGCCTTTACTATATAAAGGACCCAAGACTTCAAGTCTTATAGAGTGGATCCCCCCCTTAAACTTCAAGTGCAGAAAGAAGAGTAAGCAAAAAAGAAAGCTTTAAGAGAGAAGAAAGAAGAAGAAGTTTCTTCAAGGTAAATAAAAGTAATAGAGATCAGAGTATCTCATCGGCATATCTAAGGGTTTAACCCTCATAAAAGAACATAGTTCTTTCCCTGGATCTGAGATCCATGAGACAAGTCTTCCACAAATGAGAATTTAATTCTCATGGGGATGAATTTGTTCTTGGGGATCAAAGATCCAGAGAAGAACAGAGAATTAAACTCCTCAGAGCATAATACAAAAAAAAAATCAGCGTCAAGCGCCTCACGTGCCCCTCACGTGGGCGCTGCTTAATAAAGAGTGCTTAGCACACAGTGGTTGGCGTCCAGCGCCAAGCGCCTCACGTGCCCCTCACGTAGGCGATGCTTAATAAAGAGTGGTTAGCACTCATTGGTTGGCATCCAGTGCCAAGCGCCTCACGTGCCCCTCACGTGGGCGCTGCTTAATAAAGAGTGCTTAGCACTCAGTGGTTGGCGTCCAGCACCAAGCGCCTCATGTGCCCCTCACGTGGACGCTGCTTAATAAAGAGTGCTTAGCACTCAGTGTTTGGCGATTAGTGGTTGGCGCTCGGTGGTTAGCGCTCAGCGCCAAGCGCCTCACGTGCCCCTCACGTGGGCGCTGCTTAATAAGGAGTGCTTAGCACTCAATGGTCGGCGCTCAATGCCAAGCGCCTCACATGCTCCACACGTGGACGCCATAAAGAGCGTTTAACTCTCCATAAAAAAAAGGAAAGCAAGATAAAGTGCGGGCGTCAGAATCCATATGAATGTTCAGCATTGTGGGCACAGAAAGGGGACCAAGCCCAAGCAAGTGTTTAACACTGTATTCAAAAATGAAATGACTGGGCTGAGCCCAAGTTTGGCCAAACTCCTAATCATCCGAGCCCATATGCTCTTTACTTTCCAGAGTGGTCTTAGTCCCAAACAAGACTACCGAGCTTCTGACGAATATTCATTGGTTCCAGGGTACATCTCCCCACACCTCTGATATATGTCGTTATAATTGTTCAACGTCTTCAGAAAAGCGGCGGGTCCCGACAACCAACAATTCCTTGGACCGCAGCGTCCTTACACTAGCTATGGACCGCAACATCCTTTTGTCGGGTCTGAATGATCCCAAAAATCCTGTTGAGTGGATCTTAGCCTAAAATTAGACTAACGTATCCTCAACAAACATTTAAGTTGATATTAATCCCAAATGAGATTAACGATCCTTAAATCAAACCAAACCCAAATCTAAGAATATACGGATTTGGACTAATCCACGCCCTACGGGCGACAACATAAATTAGTCTCCGTATACAATCCATGGGCAACCAAAAATAAAACAAACACACACGACACGAAGTGAACTTCCAGAGCAGGAGAAAGTGGTTATCGCCACGCGGTAATGTAATTAACTGCAGGGGCTTGCGCCTGCAGGGAAGAGCGTCCCCACAATCAAAAACCCCTCGCAAACGAGGGGGAATCTGACGAAGTCTGCTACAACGGCCGCATCCGTCCAAACCTCCAATAAACGGTGCCATAAATCAACTTGGCATCTTCGGAGAGGTAGACGGATAAACCCAAATAGCATCTTCCCCTAAATTCAGGCAAGACATTTGTCTTCCCGGCTTTTCGGCGGTAAATAGTGCAGCCTTTCGTGCCAGTCTTTTTTGTTTCTGGACACCGTTTTCTTTGTAATCTTTGTCAAGGTCTTGTTAAAAGTTTCACCTAGACCGTTGGCCCGAGGATTATAGACGAAAGAGTATCTCCAATCTATTTTATGTTGTTGTGCGAAGCGACTAATTGTATGACTTCTATAAGCTGGCCCATTATCCGAGATTATCCGTCGCGGAGTGCCGAACCGATAGATGACATGGGTTCTGAAGAAATGGAGGATATTCTATGTCTTCACCTCCCTCAGTGGCACTGCTTCTGCCCACTTAGAGAAATAGTCGGCCGTTGCCAGTATGAACCGATATTCTTTGAACGATGCCGGTTCAATGGGACCGATTATATCGGTTCCCCATATTTCGAACGGCTAGCTAGCTACTGTTGGGTGTAGCGGATTTGGATGATGGTGGATGAAGTCCCCATGAATTTGGCACGAGTGACACTGCTTCGCATATTCGAGACAGTCATGAATCATTGTGGGCCAATAGGAACCCATTCTCTTTATCTTCAGCTTCATGTTTGGCCCGGCCTAATGAGAACCGCAGAGTCCATCGTGAGTTTCTTGAACGATTCTCTTCGACTCCTCTGGTCCCAAGCATCTTTGCCACAGACGGTCGAACGATCTCTTATATAGATTATCATTGACGAAGGCGAAAAACAGAGCTCTTTTCATGAGCTGATGTCTAGACGACGTATTTTTAGGCGTTCGTTGGGATTTGAAGTAGTCTATGAAGACTTCCCTCCAATCGTTGACCTTTTCTTTGTCCCTTATTTGAAGGGTTACTTGTTCGGTCGTTTCTTTTCCTTCGGATGGCTTTATTAGGTCTTTCGAAGATATTTCTGTTGGCGCGAGAATCCTGCGGATTTGCACAATGATCCTTACATCATCGAGGTCTTCATTGGCCAATTCCTTACCAATTTGACCAATGCATCCGCCATGCTGTTTTCTGCACGCAGTATACTCTCCATAATGTAGGAGGGGATTTGTGTCAGCAGTTGCTACACTCTTTCGTCATACTTTATCAGTTCTGGCTTGCATGTCTGATAGTCGCCATTTACTTGGCTGACAATTAACTAGGAGTCTCCATATATGAGGAGGTTTTTGCTTCCCATGTCGACAGCGACCTCGAGACCTGGTATTAAAGCTTTATACCCAGCTTCGTTATTAGTCCTTGGCTCCGTTAAGGAGAGGGCGTATCGCAATATCCCTCCTTGCGGAGTCACGAAGATAAGGCCCACCCCAGCTTTGATTATGGGGGTGTTTTGCTTTCGCCGCTTCATGGAAGATTCTCCATCGAAGTAGAATTCCCATTTGGAGTCATTTTCTTCTTCGATTGGATCAAACGCGTGTTCATCTGGCAACTCGCAATTTAAAGGAGAGTCAGCCAGTATTGGGTGCTCCACAAGAAAGTCGGTAATGGCCAGCCCTTTCACTACTTTAAGGGGACGATACGTTATAAAGAACTCCATCAGGAGGAGGGCCCATTTGGCGAGCCTTCCTGTTAGTATGGACCTCGACATCAGATATTTGAGAGGATCCACCTTCGATATGAGATGGACCTCATGCGCCAAGGCGTAGTGTGTGAGCTTCATTATTGCGAAGATCAGTGCCAAGCAATGCCTTTCGATGGGGGAGTAGTTGTTTTCTGTCCCCAGGAGAACTCGACTCAAATAATACAGAACTCTTTCATTTCCCTGATCGTTTTCTTGTGCCCACAACGCGCCTAGAGAACCTTCAAGGGCTGTTGTATATAGGATAAAAGGTTTTTCCTTAACCGGAGCGGTCAATACCTACGGATTTTGCAGGTATTGCTTGATTTCGTCCAGTGCATTTTGGCACTTTTGATCTCAGACGAACGGGGTCCCCTTTTTCATCGGATGACTGTAGGGACGGCATTTTCCGGAGAGGTTGTTATGAACCGCTGGATATACACGAGCTTTTCTTGAAGAGATCGTAATTGTTTGAGAGTTCTTGGCGTTGGCATTTCCATTTGATCTTTGAGGGATTGATTTCGATACCCCGGTGCTGTATGATGAATCCTAGGAATTTTCCTGAGGAGACTCCATATGCGCATTTTAAAGGATTCATCTTCAGATTATACTTCGGAAGACGTTGGAACACTATGTTTAGATGTTCCCAATGTTCCTCGTGCGATTTGCTTTTCACCACAAGGTCGTCGATGTAGCATTCAACAATCTTATGGATGAGGTCATCGAAGGTCTTTGTCATTTTCCTCTGGTAGGAGGCGCCAGCGTTCTTCAAACCGAAGGGCATCACTTTATAGCAGAATATGCCCAGCGGAGTCCGGAAGGCGGTATGCTTTTGGTCTTCAGAATGCATTTTTATTTGATTGTATCCTGAAGATCCATCCATAAAGGAGAAGCCTTCATGGGTAGATATGTTATCGATCATCAACTCGGTAACAGGTACTGGGAAGTCATCCTTCGAGCAAGCTTTGTTGAGGTCCCGAAAGTCTACACAGATGCGGACTGTCCCATTTTTCTTCATCACTGAAACGATTTTAGCGATCCAGTAGGGATATTGAACTTCTTGGATGAAGCCGGAGTAGATTAGTTTCTTGACTTCAGCGTTGATACTCATCTCAAGTTCGAGTCGCATCTTTCTGGACGCCTGTTTGACTGGCTTGATGTCCGACGATATAGCCAGTTTATGTACCACTACTTTTGGATCTAGACCCGGCATCTCGGAATAATTCCATGCGAAGCAGTCTTTATATTGCATGAGCACGTATTTTAACGTGGTCACCTATTTTTCAGATAGCAGTTCACTGACGAACGTTGGCCTCGGATCATTTTTCGTTCCAAAGTCAATTTTTCTTAGGTTATCCGCCGTGGTGTGTATCCCATCTTCCAGCTCTTTTGGTGCTGGTGGAAACTCTGAGATCACTCCGTCCCCGTCTTCATTTGCGAAGCATGTAAGTCCATGTCACGCACCCCACGAACTTGCGGGGAGGCGGAATATATGAAAAACGATCATCAAAGTTTCGTAACACGGACTTGAGCGCATGAATCGTATCTAAACCGTTACTAGCAAACTACGAGATGTTTAACTACTCGGATTCGAAGTTATACCTCACGTTACTTGTCCTTCGGGTCTTCATCGCTGTCCTCCACTCCTCGTAGGCTCCTTGGAACATCGGCACCTCAACGGCCTCCTCGAGTCAAAGACGATCCACCCGAGAGCTCCTACGCCAAGCTTGATCTCTAACTTGAGATAACTAGGTTGCTCAAAGTGCTAATCTAAGCTACCTAGGGGATATAGAGTGGGGTTATGGATGTATTAGTCTAGCTAACCCTTGATCTCAACACATGAGAGGTTAGGGTTAGGGTTTGAAAAGAGAGAGAGCTTGAGGAGAGAGAAGGTGAGAATGAGAATCCTTTTGGATGAATGAAATCATTTGTGTGTATATGAAACATATGATAATATTAAGTAAATAATAAATAATGAATTATCACCATGTTTCATTAATACACTAAGTGATTCATCACATGAGTCATATAAAACATTAAATGAATCATTAACTCAATGTATGAATCACTACATGACTCATTAATCCAATTAATGCATATGCCATCTTAACCCCCAAGTCACCATGCTTCTAGAAGCTTCCCGGAAAATTACGAGAATGCCCCTCCAATCCGTGAAAACACGGAAAAACTTTAGACTGTATAAATCCAATATCGTGATACTAGAATCTGGCTTAAACCAAAGCCGACTAGTAAAAACTATCCGAACGTCGTACGTGCGTTTAAACACGTATGCGTCCAAACCCTTGTCGTAAAACCATACGACCTCTATATCGTTTCGCCTGGAGCAGGGAAACTCTCTGTGTGGGACTCTAAAGACTCGACACTATGCTGGCAGTGGGTTTAACCACAGACCGCAAGCGGCACTAGTTGTACGTAACGGTCCCCAGGTAGATGTCGATAAGAAGGCCGATGAGGAAACCCATTCGAACTCCTACTGAGCCTGACGTGACAATCTCCGTACAGTCCGGTCTGTTCGTCTAAGACTATCGCATATCGAGCCTAGGGGGCGGCAGGCGTCAGTCCCTTAATAGCGGTATAAGTCGTGTCGGAGCGTAGCCCATTACACCCTGAGAAACTACTGGAACCTACCAGTAAATCTCGCTTGCCCTGGCCAGGGACTTTGCGTAATGGCTCTCTGATACAGCGCGATATCAACTCCCAATACCGGGAGAGACGAATCCTTTCTAACCGCCACTGCCTCCAAGTGCTCGGGACTGCACCCAACTGCTACCTGTTTGCACGACTCCTTTGAGCCGTGGTAGGGTAGCAATCTAAGAACAGTGGGACACACTCGAGGCGAAGTAGCAGTGTCAAGTCTGCGGACTATGCTATACTCATGTCACCTAGGAACTGTTAACTGACGATTGGTATAATACCAACCAACAGTCCCCCTGCGAGTCCTGTCCGGTGTACCCGTAACCTAACGAGCACCTGTATACTATCTCCAGTACGACGTACTGATGGCTGTGGGACAGACCATCTCCCCAACTGGATGAGAAGCGTACACACTAGTCTACTCTGGAGTATCGATGCCCAGTCTCGATAATCCTATGACTAGGGACAAGTATAGGATGTTGCTTATAAACACCCAGCCCCCACTAGTGTGACTGCCATCACAACGCTGGTAATCAAGCAAAGATCCTATAGGCTCTACTAATATGTATAAGTGATACGTTACAGGAAACATATGCACATATTAAAGTAGACACAAACCAAGTAGCATACTACCATTTTTAGCAAGACTGTATATACAACTGTGAATATCCCAAGCTTCCATTAAGTAATATACATACAAGTATGATACAATAATGGCCCCTATGGCATATACACTAACAATCTCCTACTTGCACTAGGGCCATGAGCTGGCATATCGTAGACCTATCATCTCGAATAGCCTCTCGAACTGCGTCTGAGGAATGGCCTTTGTGAATGGATCGGCAATGTTATTCTCTGTCTCTACTCTCTTTATCTCGATCTCCCGGCGATCTACAATCTCCCTGATCAGGTGATACCGCCTTAAGATGTGTCTAGATTTCTGATGAGACCTGGGTTCCTTCGCTAAAGCTATAGCGCCGTTGTTGTCACAAAACAGAGGTATTGAATCAACATTGGTAGGAACCACCTGAAGTTCTGTGAGGAACTTCTTCATCCAGACAGCTTCTTTTGCGGCATCGAAAGCAGCTATGTACTCCGCTTCCATCATTGAGTCAGTAACGGTCTCCTGTTTGGAACTCTTCCAACAGACCGCCCCTCCATTGAGGGTAAAGACATAACCCGACTTGGACTTAGAGTCATCTTTGTCACTCTGAAAGCCGGAGTCGGCAAAGGCCTCAATCTGGAGGTCTTTTCCGCCATACACCAAGAACATATCTTTAGTCCTCCTCAGGTACTTGAGAATGTTATTTACTGCTATCCAGTGATTCTCCCCTGAGTTTGCCTGATACCGGCTTACAACGCTTAATGTGTATGCTACATCTGGTCTGGTACATAACATCGCATACATTATAGAGCCTACCGCTAAAGCATAGGGTATAATCGACATGCGATCCCTTTCCAAATCAGTCTTGGGAGACATCTCTTTGGAGAGAGTGATTCCGTGACAAGCCTGTAGGTTACCGCGCTTAGAATCTTCCATACTGAATCTCTTCACTATGGTGTCTATGTACCTGGACTGCGAAAGTCCCAACATCCTCTTTGATCTATCACGATAGATCCGGATCCCCAGAATGTAGGTGGCATCACCCAGGTCTTTCATGGAGAATTTCTGTGATAAGAATCTTTTGACTGACTGTAACATAGGAATATCATTTCCTATTAGGAGAATGTCATCCACGTACAAGACGAGGAATACTACAGCTCTCCCTACAATCTTATTGTATATGCATGGTTCATCTGGATTTTTGATAAAGTTGAATTCTTTGACAGCATCATCAAAACAGATGTTCCAGCTCCGCGAGGCCTGCTTTAGTCCATAAATGGACTTAAGCAACTTGCATAGTTTACCGCTGCTCCCACTCTGAATGAATCCCTCTGGCTGATCCATATAGACGCTCTCTTCTAAATTACCATTTAGAAAGGTCGTCTTTACGTCCATCTGCCAGATTTCATAATCGTGGAAGGCAGCAATAGCAAGAAGGACCCAAATGGATTTAAGCATAGCCACTGGAGAAAAGGTTTCGTCATAGTCCAAACCAGGTCTTTGACGGAAACCCATTGCAACAAGTCTAGCCTTGTAGGTTTCAACCTGTCTATCTACACCAATCTTCTTTTTGAAGATCCATTTGCATCCTACGGGTTTTACCCCATCTGGAGCAATGTCCAAAGTCCATACTTTGTTAGTGTACATGGACTCCATTTCGGTCCGCATTGCATCTAGCCATTTTACCGAGTCGCCGCTCTGAATGGCTTGCTGGAAGCTAGTAGGCTCATCATAGTCAATAGTGCAATCCTCTCTATCCCCGTCTATGAGAAAACCGTAGTATCTCTCGGACAGATGAGACTGCCTACTACTCCTGCGGAGTGGCGCTGGGATGTCCTGTTTTTCTTGAACTTCTGGTTCTACCAAACTTTCAGTAGTAGTTTGTGGTTCTGGAATTTCTTCCAGTTCTATTTCGCTCCCACTTGTTTCCTTTTCTAAAAATTTAGTTTCCAAGAAGTGGGGATGCTGAGAAACAATAACCTTTTGTTCCTCTGCGTAATAGAAAAGATACCCCCTGGAGTTCTTTGGGTATCTCACAAACTTACACAGTACTGAGCGTGTCTCGAGCTTTTCCGTATGCTGCTTCTTTACAAAAGCTGGACATCCCCATGTCTTAAGATACTTAAGACAGGGTTTCTTCCCACTCCACATCTGATATGGTATGGTAGGCACAGTCTTAGTTGGAACCTTGTTCAAAAGATATGCAGCTGTTTCTAGTGCATAACCCCAGAAAGATCGCGGCAATTCAGCCTTACTCATCATGGAACAAACCATATCCAATAGGGTTCTATTCCTCCTTTCTGATACACCATTGTGTTGTGGTGTGTATGGAGGAGTAAGCTGAGAGAGAATTCCATTCTCTTTTAAGTAACCCAGGAACTCGGCACTTAAGTATTCACCACCTCGATCGGATCTCAGCGTCTTTATACTCTTGCCTGTTTGTTTTTCCACTTCATTCCTGTATTCTTGGAATTTCTTAAAGGCCTCGGATTTATACTTCATTAAGAAGACATATCCATACCTCGAGAAATCATCCGTAAAAGTAATGAAGTAGGAATAACCACCTCTTGCATGTGTAGACACTGGACCGCATACGTCACTGTGTATGAGTCCCAAGAGCTCGCTTGCTCTTACTCCGTGTCCAGTGAACGGAGTCTTTGTCATCTTTCCTTTGAGACAGGATTGACAAGTTGCATATGTTTGATATTCGAACGGATCCAAATATCCTTCTTTATGTAACTTAGTCAACCTTCTCTCATTGATGTGACCTAGTCTACAATGCCATAAGAAAGCCTGATTTAATTCCGGAGACTTTCTTTTAAGTGTGTTCTGGATATTGAAAACCTGAGCTTGACTCAATACGTATATGCCGTTATCTAATGTGCCAGACCCAATCAGAACTTGATTTAGGTGGATGTGTACTACATCGCTTACGAATGTAAAATCATATCCCTCTCTCGAAAGTGAGGATACTGATATGATATTACAAGTCATACTAGGTACATACAGACAGTTACGTAGAATCAATATCTGCCCACTTGTCAAACCTAGGCGATATTCTCTCACGGATTCAGCGTCCACGCTCATTCCGTTTGCAACTCTGAGAGACCAATCACCTACCTTTATAACTTTACGGTTTCTCAAAGCATGTAATGAATTACAGATATGAGATCCTGCTACGGTATCAAGTACCCAGGAAGTAGAGTTAATTGACAAACAGTTCTCAATTACTAACACACTTGAGGCTGAAGCCACAATATGCTTCGTATCCTGGCTACTGGCTTCTAAAGCCCTGCAATCTTTCTGTCTATGCCCAATCCCATAACAATAGGAACGTCCCTCTTTTACTATATCCAGTCCCGAAACTTTTGCCCTTCTCTTTCCTTCTACTTCCCTGGTTTCTTTCAGGGTAGAAGGTAGAGACTGTAGAATCAAGTCAGTATCTGACTCGTTCTCCAACATGGTCTTCAGGTCCTTGAGCTGATCAATATAGCTAGTCATTGTAAGGACGTTGCCCCCTACAGATGACCTGACGGCCAACCTCGCTTGAATTAATTCGGTCGAGGTCTCATATCTTTTGATATGAGATTGCTCACCATATAAATCTTTGTTATGGAGAAAGATGGAAACTGAGTCCATCTTCTCATGCTGCTTCTGGTATACACCATCAACTGAAGCTAACACGAGGCACTTGGCTTTCGCTATATCTTTTTCCCTTGTCTGGCGGATATCCATATCCGTGACGGTGGAAACTGGACCTGGGACGGCGGGATCTTGAGTAGTAATAGGGTGGTCCAGCTTGTCATAGGCAATGGACATCTGGACAGACCTTTGCCAGTCATATAAGTCAGATTCAGTCAATTTGTTATCTAGATGTAACCTATGTGTTGTCACAAGGTCGCTGCAATGAGAGAAAGAGAAGAAAACATTTTAGCATGATGCTCTTGCAAGTTTAGATTGGTTTTTAGTTTATCTAAACTGGATGGCTCCCACTGTTTCTCGAATCCTTCCTCAAACCATAAAAGAAGAATTAGCCAGGACTATTCTCACCGTACAATACTTGCTTAACCGTTCAGCCAGGTCAGTGTCGATACTTCGAGGGAGGTTTTCCAACGCTTTCGCGAAGTTCCTTAATTAAAGAACCTCTTTTCTATGGGGGCGTAGCCCCTCTGACACCTTTCTAGGCACCTACTTGGTTTATAGCATTGATCGTTAAGTGACGAATCTCTTGATAAGTAGTATATACTCACAGTAGGATCGGGATCCAAAATATCATCATATGATAATGTTGAAGGTGTCCTACCAACATTCATCAAACTCCAAAATGGTATGCATCTCTCTGCAAATTTCAGTTTCTTTAGAAATTCCCAATGTTGATTTTTGCCCCATGCTCTTATGACCTTGACGAAGGTCGACAAATCATAAGTCACATGTCAAGTTCTATCCGTCATTATCCAGGTTAATTTGAACCCACCCGTACATACCCTTGACGAAGGTCAACAAGGTAATACGACTATCCCAAACCAACGCATCTATCTATGCAACATATGAACACCCAACAGCTACCAATCACTATGCCTTGACGAAGGTCAACAAACATAGCTTGAATACTATTGAATATTTATATGAAATGATGGAGGGCTACGAATGGTTTTGGCAAAACCGTGAACGTAGTGAACTTAATATAATCGAAGGAACCTGATACATTTTTAAAAGGAGTGGTTAATGCTCCGTAATTAAAAAATCTGCTCTTTTAAAATAACCGAGTAGTTTCTTTTAAATTTGTTCTAACGATTGAACTTTGGTTTATTTTCTTTGCATTATAATAATGCGTCCCATCATTTATCCTATCATTGCAGAAAACAACGAAAATACCACGTCCTCTTATGCCATCCGCATTCGCCACGGGGTCCCGTCATTACCCGTTAGGTTACTTAACTAACGACAGAGCGGGGGCTGGGCTAGCGCGGGTGTAAAACATAAGTGATGTCTAATAGCTATCATATATAGATATTGTACATTCGTCAGACGCAATAATAAGCATTCCAGATAACTGATGAACTTTATTGGATATACTAGCAATCCGCATTTGCTTTGAGCCTGCAATAAAAAATGGATTATACAGTTGTGATGAATAGCCATTATCCCAACCCTAGACCCATACGGATACGACAAACTACCCGTCAAGTACCCGAAGTGAAGCGATCTCCCTCAACAACGTGAGTAGGCCACTAAACACTTCAACGTACCCGGTAGTTTGTATACCCCGCCTTGGGTCTATCCTAGGAGCAAAAAACAGTAAAAATAAATAATACAACGGTGGCTACAACCGCAACCTGGATGCGCCCCGCAAAAGAATATTACATCTTATTACATTTACATCGAATGAATGAATATTAAACACATCTCAAACCCTGGCTAATCATCACAACACTCCAATCAAGTCCATATACACAAACAGTAAACATTACAGAAATGTGCAACCCCCTGCCAACCGACATACTAGCAGTTAGGGAAGGTTTACGAACACATTAAACATTACAGATAAAAACCCAATTAGCAAATAACTTAGAACATCGATCGACTTCCTTTTTCCGTGTCTACCCCAAAAGTAAAGCAGCACTGAAGTAACCTGGGTAGAAACAGAACATTCTGGATAACAGAAAACCATAAAATATGAATTACAGAGGAAATCCGAGTCAACTCGGAGTTGACTCGGCGGTGGATCCAAGGCCAAAAGCACCATCTTGCCGCGGATCCGCTGCCATCTTGCCGAGTTAGGGTCTCGTATTTTCTCAGAATTCTTATATTTCCCTGCTGTGAATTTTAAGGCATATCAAAAAAAATTTGAGACATGTTTAAAATTAACAGAACTGTTAGGGTAAGGTTTTTCTTTTCTCGTGTTTTCCGTCGATCGAACTTCTAATTAGTTGTTAACAAACTAGTAATGGTTTAGTTGGCTCTGATACCACTGTAAGTCCATGTCACGCACCCCACGAACTTGCGGGGAGCCGGAATATATGAAAAACGATCATCAAAGCTTCGTAACACGGACTTGAGCGCATAAATCGTATCTAAACCGTTACTAGAAAACTACGAGAGGTTTAACTACTCGGATTCGAAGTTATACCTCACGTTACTTGTCCTTCGGGTCTTCATCGCTATCCTCCACTTCTCGTAGGCTCCTTGGAATATCGGCACCTCAACGGCCTCCTCGAGTCAAAGACGATCCACCAGAGAGCTCCTACGCCAAGCTTGATCTCTAACTTGAGATAACTAGGTTGCTCAAAGTGCTAATCTAAGCTACCTAGGGGATATAGAGTGAGGTTATGGATGTATTAGTCTAGCTAACCCTTGATCTCAACATATGAGAGGTTAGGGTTAGGGTTTGAAGAGAGAGAGCTTGAGGAGAGAAAAGGTGAGAATGAGAATCCTTTTGGATGAATGAAATCATTTGTGTGTGTATGAAACATATGATAATATTAAGTAAATAATAAATAATGCATTATCACCATGTTTCATTAATACACTAAGTGATTCATCACATGAGTCATATAAAACAATAAATGAATCATTAACTCAATGTATGAATCACTACATGACTCATTAATCCAATTAATGCATATGCCACCTTAACCCCCAAGTCACCATGCTTCTAGAAGCTTCCCGAAAAATTACGAGAACGCCCCTCCAATCCGTGAAAACACGGAAAAACTTTAGACTGTATAAATCCAATATCTTGATACTATAATCTGGCTTAAACCAAAGCCGACTAGTAAAAACTGTCCGAACGTCGTACGTGCGTTTAAACACGTATGCGTCCAAACCCTTGTCGTAAAACCATACGACCTCTGTATCGTTTCGCCTGGAGCAGGGAAACTCTCTGTGTGGGACTCTAAAGACTCGACACTACGCTGGCAGTGGGTTTAACCATAGACCGCAAGCGGCACTAGCTGTACGTAACGGTCCCCAGGTAGATGCCGATAAGAAGGCCGATGAGGAAACCCATCCGAACTCCTACTGAGCCTGATGTGACAATCTCCGTACAGTCCGGTTTGTTCGTCTAAGACTATCGCATATCGACCCTAGGGGGCGGCAAGCGTCAGTCCCCTAATAGCGGTATAAGTCGTGTCGGAGCGTAGCCCATTACACCCTGAGAAACTACTGGAACCTACCAGTAAATCTCGCTTGCCCTGGCTAGGGACTTTGCGTAATGGCTCTCTGACACAGCGTGATATCAACTCCCAATACCGGGAGAGACGAATCCTTTCTAACCGCCACTACCTCCAAGTGCTCGGGACTGCACCCAACTGCTACCTGTTTGCACGACTCCTTTGAGCCGTGGTAGGGTAGCAATCTAAGAACAGTGGGACACACTCGAGGCGAAGTAGCAGTGTCAAGTCTGCGGACTATGCTGTACTCATGTCACCTGGGAACTGTTAACTGACGATTGGTATAATACCAACCAACAGTCCCCCTGCGAGTCCTGTCCGGTGTACCCGTAACCTAACGAGCACCTGTATACTATCTCCAGTACGACGTACTGATGGCTGTGGGGCAGACCATCTCCCCAACTGGGATGAGAAGCGTACACACTAGTCTACTCTGGAGTATCGATACCCAGTCTCGATAATCCTACGACTAGGGACAAGTATAGGATGTTGCTTATAGACTACCCAGCCCCCACTAGTATGACTGCCATCACAACGCTGGTAATCAAGCAAAGATCCTATGGGCTCTACTAATATGTATAAGTGATACGTTACAAGAAACATATGCACATATTAAAATAGACACAAACCAAGTAGCATACTACCATTTTTAGCAAGACTGTATATACAACTGTGAATATCCCAAGCTTCCATTAAGTAATATACATACAAGTATGATACAATAATGGCCCCTAGGGCATATACACTAACAAAGCACATGTGGAGGTCATTCGTACTCCCCGCCCTCCCTCTTGTGAGAGCGTTATCACATGGCAGGTACGAGTTCGCTTCCATTCTTGATGTTGAGCCGGTCATATTCTCACGGTATAGGTCCTCATTGGCTCATGCTTTTGCGGCGGGGTTACCCTCCAGCTATCGGATAAAGCGAACATGCCTTATTGATACTGTTCTTCTACCCAGTATTTGTAGATGAAGCAGTCTTCAAGGGGATGACCTATTGCTCGGTAGTAGGAGCAATAATCTGGATGATGGACCTCGTTTATTTGTTCGGGGTGCCGGGACTCCGGGAGCGTCACCATTTGATGTTTCATGATAAGGTTGAATATTTTTCTTGTCTTGTCTTGAAAGTAAGAGTATTCCCGACCCATCTTCTTTATAATGGACGGGTTCCAACCGAGTTTTTCTCGATTGCACAGCTTCTTGGATCCGCTTTACTGTTTTCGGACATTGTTTGCGTTCTTCGCCTTGTTTTTGCCTCTATTTCGGTATTTTCCCCTATCGCGAGAATGTACAGCGGGCTGGGGATAAAGGGCATTGTAGCCTTCTTTCTCCGCTGATTGCTGATTGAGATGTTGCATCATGGTCTTTTCATAAATGTCCATTTTGCGGTTGTGATTGCCCCGACTCTTTTGACAGGCTTCTTTTATTAGCTTGTCGATTTGTTCTTCGAGTAACGGACTTAACATTTTTAGAGCGGTATTTCGCTCTGTTTCAATATCACAGCTATTTAGAAGAGCGGTTTCCCCTTCACTGGAGCTGTTTATAACGCGACAACTGTGGAATCGCTCCCGTTTCTTGGACCGAATGTATCCGAGCCCGGTTTTCTCCATCTTCCCGTTGGGCATCTTTTGCTGGGTCCTAGGGATATCCCAAATCTTTTTGTAGAATTGGGCTTGTCGAACTATTTGTTCGAGGGGTACACCTTGGCATCTTAACATCATTTTCAATCCCTCCGTATAATATCTCAGCAAACGGATTGGTTGAAGCCTGTCGAGTGCAAAATCGGCACCATGCCAGACTTCTTTTTCTACTCTGGTCTCCGTAGATTGGTAGAAGAGGATCGCCTTTTCACCTCTTCGCCTGGGAGGCACGTAGAAAGTCTGTAATTCATGTACGCCGTATGTATCGAGCTTATCAAGTTCCTTATAATGCCGAGGAGGAGCCATTATGATTTGCAGACTCTAATCTGCTTCGGCGAAGGTTTGTATTGACGGGCAGATGGAGAATACTGTGTTGTCCTCGTCCTTAGAGTCGCTGCCAAAGACCAGAATATGAGTAGATGGTCCGGGCTTGTTATTTTCTTTCTGGGGTTGTCCCGAGTAGATTATTTCGTAATCATCCTCGGTATCGCTCCCAAAGTTCGGGATGGTGGCAACGGAGTTCTGTTTATCTTCCGGCTTATGACACCTTTCCGTATCCTCGAAATCTGGTAGGAAGTACTTTGCGTCTTCATATTTTCGGACTTCGTTTACGAAGAACGTATTTAGTTCCCCTGTAACGGTGTATTCCAAGCCATCTTTGAAATACTTCATACACTGATATTGTGTAGAAGGGATAACGTTGTACTCATGTAACCAAGGCCTGCCGAGCAAAGCATTATAGCAAGTCTTGGCGTCAATGACATGAAATTTGATATCAGTGACGAGCAACCCGAAGCGTAACGTCAGTATTACGGACCCAAGCGTCCGTGACGACTATGAGTCGAACCCGGAGATGGTAATTTTGTCTCGGGCCAAGTGTTGAATGTTCATACAAATTTCCTTTAACACCCTGAGAAGGTTGACAGAAGATCCGTTGTCGACAAGGATTTTCCCTAACTTGATGTCGTGGCAATACCCGATGACGTATAACGGACGATTATATTCACACATACCGAGAAAGAGACCTTCATCGCTAAATGTAACGTCAGCCGTGTGGGCCTCTGCCAGTTCATCTTTCATTCTCTCTTCCGCGAAGAAAGCTTGGAACTGATCGGGCTCTTGTAATGCCTTAATCAGAGAATCTCGTGGCTCTTTAGACAGGAGGATAGCATCCAATATGCTCGGTTGTGAGGGTATTTTCCTCAAGTGTGCCAGGATATTGTAATCCACCTTGTTTTTCTAGGCGGGTCCCTAGCTGCGAGCTCTTTGACAACTCCATCATCGAGGGCAATTCCCTCAGGGATTTTTTCTTTCCCTTTGCCTTTTTTGCTCAAACCTTTGTTTGTAGGTCCGATATTCTTTCCAGGCAGCGTGTGGTTACGCAGCTGAATTTTCTCACAGTTCTTCTCCTCCTCTTCTTTTTCGGAGGTGGAGTTCTTGAAAAGAGGGCTGAGGGGTATTTCGTCCTCGGAGTCGCTCCCGAAGGTAAGAACTTAAGGGTTTTCCCTTTCCGAACTGGTGCCAACCATATGAAAATTTCCAGTCGTTTCTCCATGCGCATCCGTCGCACCATTTTTCCGTCGACGAGCTTCGCGCTTCATCCTCTTAAAGTGTTTTTGATGGGCAACATATCCTTTCCACCACTTCTTGAAGGCATTGCATTCCTCGGTGGGGTGGTTAACCCTTCGATGATATAGGCAATAGTTTGGACATGCATCTTCTCCATCGAGGCATATGACCCCGGGAGTGTTCTTTACGAGAGGTAGCAGTTTCATCCCTATTGACAGGGTTTTGACGAACCGCTTCCCTGTTTTAATCATGCTCTTATTTGTAGAAGATATGCTTTGGTTTGGTTGGAGTTCTTTATGACTCATTCTTGCCGCGGCTTCTTCATCCTAACGTTGACGCTTAACCTTTTCGTATATGGCTGTTTCGCGTTCTCGGCCAGCTTTGCTTTTTCGAAAGGCTTCGTTTAACAGCCTATCGATTGGGTCTTCTGGCGGTTCTGAGGATTTTAGTGCCAATCCTACCTCCAGCTCCTCTACATTGTTTTCTAATGCTGAGGGAGTTTCTTCTTCATTTAACGACGAATGAGAGACCATGTGACAACTTGCTACATAGTGTTTGGTTTCTTTGGATGAGTCATTTTCCTCATCGTTGTCACTTTCTTCGTTCTCAAGAATATGCTTGAAGAACTCTTCGAGCGTGACCGGTGTCCGCGCCTTCTGCTTGTACTTCTCCAGCGCGTCAAGGTATTTTTGCAGGTATGTGCGCTTGTCGTCATACTCGGCAGGCTACACATGCTTCTTCGTCTTCTTCTTTTTCTTCGAAGATTTTGAAGGCTTGATTTGGGGGTTTTGCCCTTTGTCAACAACTTTCGGCACGGGACGTGGTTTCAACATCCCTTCGATGATTTCGGGTTCAAGTGGGCTTTTTCACCTGACTGCCGGACATGCCTGTAGATCCTTCAGTTCTTTTGGTTTTTTGCTGAAAGAACGACTTCCCATGAAGTTTCTTCCATGAGTGAGCATGATGCCCCCAGCGCATCCACCTTTTTGGGAGTGTGCTTCTGGGACGGATTTATCCTCCAGTTATCAGACAACGCGAATTTCCCGTGTTGATACTGGTCTTCGACCCAATTCTTGAAGACGTAACAATCCTCAATTGGGTAGCTCACCATTCTGTGATAGGAGCAGTAGTTAGACTTATTGACATCGCCGAGTTGCGGTGGACGCCGCGGGTCTGGTAATGTGATGATTTTATTACACATTGCCAACTCGAACAGTCTCCTCATCTTGTCGTGGGGAAACGAGTAAGCGCGTCCTAGTCTTTCCTCCAAGGATGGGCGCGGACGCACGTTGTTTTGGCGAACAGCCAGTTTTGGGTTACTCAGTTGTTGTTGCGTGTTGGCAATGAAGGCCGCTTTCCCTTTACCCTTAATATTTCGAGGGTCCTTATTTGAGGAGGAAGCCCGTGACCTATCTGGTCCATTTGGGCCAGTTTATCTATCGGAGCCTGGAAGGTTGTTGGCTTGAAGAATGTCATGAACTGGGACACAGTCGTTTGAGGATCTAGGGTCCCGATGAACATGCTCACGACAGGGGATTCTTCAATGCGTTGTTCGCATTTAGACCACAGGTTCCGCCACCGGATCGCATATTGGACCAAAGTTTCTCCCGGCTTTACCCTGGCATTGATTAATGTCGTGATTAGAGTGCGCGCGCTCGCGCTAGAGAACCGCTGTGTGAACAACGGTTCCATCTCTATGAATGTTTTTACGGATTCATTTGGGAGCTCCGAGTACTATTCAAAAGCCATTTCTGATAGGCTGTCAACGAACTGGCAAAGCAACAGTTTCTCGTCATCTCCAGTGTTGCCGCACAGAGATCTGAACTACGTGACATGCTGGTGTGGGTTGCCTGTCCCTTTGTACACATAGAACTTGGGGATCGTATATCCCGGCGGGTATTTGATTTAGTTATACCAGCCCGGATACAGTCGTCCGGTTCTGAAAATTTGGTCAGCAGCTTCATTAGCTTGATGAGCTCGTATTTGTTGAGCAATATAATCATCAAGATCAGCCTTAGAGATCATTTACTCCTTGGCCACTAATAAGGCCAGAAGAGGGTTTGATATTACCCCTCTGTTATCCTTGATGATTATCGGCGGGTTTTCAGCTGGGGGTTCTGGTTGGATCATCATTCCTACCATATCCTGGTACAAGTGCGCCATCTACTTTATGTTAGCAGCTTTTGTCACGCCCCGCTTCCCAGAGTACGCTAAAATGGGCACGTGACATAGCCAACCATGCTACCTGTGGGTAGGAAGCATCCATCCACAGTCACATTACGGCTATAGAGATATCAAGAACAAAATAAAACTATCTAAAACATGTCCATAATCCAAGATAACATGAGTCAATAATAAATAATTGCGGAAGCAAATGATCCATTACAAATAACTGAAATGTATGTCCGATAATGCCGGCTCACATCTGGAAATAAATGCAGGAAATAAAACTAACTACTACTGACACCTCACAGCTCAGCCTGCTGGCTGAAGTACTCCTGCTCGGACTGCAACAGCGGTTCAGAATCTGGGCCATGCAAAACCCAGACGTCAGCGGGTCATGTCATCAAGTAATATAATATGAACAGTGTAGCAGGCAATGCAATATAAACATGAATAAAACGAGAGTAACAATAATATGAATCAAGCAATGCAGGGTAGTGTGCAGTGGGTAAACTAAACTGTTTTATCACGTTTTCTATTCTAGAGTCTTTGAAATCAATTGATGGATCATCGATGTAACTCAATAGTATCCCGTGCATGCCCGGGACCACGGTCAAGGACTCTCGGACTGAAACCGAGACGTGCCGCTAGGCAGTAACAAGTAGCAGGATGGGCGAGTGATGTCAGCATCATCACTCCGGGGCTGGCCTAGCCCGTAAGACTGATCAGAACAGGTATCAAACTGTTGAGTTACAAGTCAGGTTTCACCTTTGATTTCCCCATACCCCCAAGTTATGTATGTCAAGTCAGGCATTCAGTAATCAAGAACTAATGCCAACACAGGATCAGGTAAAAGCAGGTTTGTCTAGATAGACAACAGGAACGGTCCATGAGGACTACATGTCAGGTTTGTTGGCATTAGACACAAGATCAGGTAACGGGTCAGGTCATGGTACATCAGGTCAAGTCAACAGTATACGGTACCATGTCAGGTATATCAATATATATATATGTGTAGCAAGTCAGGTCAAGATGTAAACAATATCGTGGGTGTGCTCCCAATCAGTTACATAATCTAGTATGGGTATCAACAACATGAGATAAGCAATGAATTAAGTAATAGGCAGTTTCATTCAATTTGCAATACAGTTATCAAATTTGTCACAGAGATGATTACAAGAGTGCAGTAAGACAAGTATAGCCGTTTAGTCATGTTAACAAGTTTAAGAACCCTTAGAGGTGCAATGATTTATGTAACGGTTCAGTACAGCTATTTCAGGTTAAATGCATACGAGTGTCCAAATGGAACAGAACTACAGGGATAAATGCCACAAGCTATGTTAACATTAAAAATGTGATTAAACAGGTAAATATGGTTATTAGGTTCAATTTGCAACTGCAGGTTCCAAGTTTAACGGTAAAATGATATAATGCAATATTGTACCGAATATGAGAAATGATCGTACCAAGTTAAATTTTACAGGTTTAGGGTGTCATAATATATATGTAAATATTGTATAGCATGTAGCAAGGGGTACTTGCCTCGACGGGTCGCGAACCGGGAAAAACGGAACGTAAAATGTCGGCGGGGAAACTCGGGATGGCGCACGGTTCACGGATTGAACCCAAACAACGAACAATGGGACCACGCGGGTCGGGATACCTCGCTGGAATGTCGGATCACATCATCGGTATCGTCGGATTCCGGCGAAAAGGTGAACAGTGAATGTCAAGAAGACTATGCAACAAGAAATGAAGGGAAACTAAAGAAGAAGAAGAGGAGGCTTACAAGGTTCTGTTCTGTAACTACAGGGAGGAGACGTGAGAACGACGACGAGGTCGACGGCTCCGGCGGTGGCCTACAGTGACCGCGGTGAGATCTGCCGATTCAAGAAAATTTCTACAGAGAGCGGAAAGAAGGGGGAAAAGGAAAGAAGAGGAGAGGGAGAGAAGACTTACAGAGGCGTTCAAGGTGGTCTGGTGATCGCCGGCGACAACCAGGGGCGGTGCAGTCGCGTGCAGGGAGGGTCACTGGTGGCCGCAGCGAAGCTGCAGGGTGTACGGGGTCGAAGAAGGAGGAAGTAGGTGAGACTAGGCTGAGGAGGCGAGGATGGAGGTGATGCTGGCGCCGGCGTCGGGGCTGCGGCGGTGAGGATGGAGGTGGCTAGGGTTTGCGCGAGGGCTCGTGATGGGTTCGCTGGAAAAAATGAGAGAGGGAAAAAGGTTTTAAAAATTATAAGGGGGAGAGAGAGAGATTTGAGGGGGAGAGAGAGAGAGAGATATGAAGGGGAGAGAGAGAGGAGAGAGGAGAGAAAAAGGTGTGGGGCCCGCGGGATAAGAGTTCACTGATTGGCTGAGATGAATCATTCTGTTAGGAAAATTTTGATTAAAAGATTAATGGGAACAGTAATATGTATATAGGTTAAGGAAATATATTACGATTTAAAGAATATTAAAATTTGGGATTTTGGCGCAAAATAAAACATTTCCAAATCGCGCCCGGGTCGGGTCCAAAAATTTGAAATTGAAATAATAGGATTTTAAGCGGGTTCCAAATTTTAAAATTAAGTGTCTTATGATTAAAAAGTATACCCCAAAATGGACACACGTACGTGCGCGTAGCCGTCCAAACTCGCCCGTTTCACTGAACGGGACGAGAACACGATGCACGGACGCTACCACAAAGCTAGGGGTGACAAGTAGGCCAAGATGAATATTTTTAATTTTATTTTAGATACCAAAATTTGTTATATGTAGAAATGAATTTGCCGGGTAAAATTTTACAATAAGTAACAATCAAGCAGGCTAAATGAAATGAGTACCATACTATGCTCAAACAGTAACTGAAAATAGTAGCATTGGGCTCGGGTGTTACATTATACCCAACTACAAAAAGAATTTCGTCCTCGAAATTCCAAGAATACAAAGATAGAAAACTATAAGAAAAGGTGAGGAAACTTCTGCCGGATTTCATCTTCTCGTTCCCAAGTGGATTCTCCATGCGAGCGATTACCCCAAAAAACAAGCACAAGGGGGATAACCTTGTTCTTAAGAACCTTTTCCCTTCGATCCACAATTTCAACAGGTCGCTCCTCAAAAGTCAAGTCTTCTCGTACTGTTAACTCCGAATGATCCAATACGTGCGTTTCATCTCGAACATACCTTCGTAGTTGAGATACGTGAAACACATCGTGCACATTTGCCAAGGACTGCGGTAACGCCAAACGGTACGCTATCTCACCAACACGCTCCAAGATCTCAAAGGGTCCAACGAATCGAGGACTAAGCTTTCCTCGATTCCCAAAACGAATCACCACTCTAGTCGGTGATATCTTCAAGAACACCAAATCACCCACGGCGAACTCTAGAGGTCTTCTTGACGTGTCTGCCCAACTCTTCTGCCGGTCTTGAGCTGCCTTCATATGATTTCTGATAGTGTTTACCTTCTCAAGTGTCTGCACAACCAAATCTGGTCCCAATAATCTTCGTTCACCGACACCATCCCAACAAACAGGTGAACGGCATTTACGACCATACAAAGCTTCAAATGGAGCCATCTGGATAGTTGCCTGAAAACTGTTGTTGTAAGAAAACTCCACCAAATGTAGATGATCCTCCCACGAACCCTTGAAGTCCAACATGCATGCTCTCAACATATCCTCAAGAGTTTGGATCGTTCTCTCCGACTGACCATCGGTTTGAGGATGATAAGCTGTGCTAAACTTCAATCGAGTCCCCAAACTTTCCTGTAAACTCCGCCAAAAGTGTGATAAGAACCGAGTGTCCCGATCGGACACGATGCTTACCGGTACTCCATGCAATCTTACAATCTCTTGCATGTACCGCTCTGCCAAAATTTCTGTTGATTGACCAATCCGAAAAGGAATAAAGTGAGCTGCCTTGGTCAATCGGTCAACAATTACCCATACTGCATTGTTGCCCTTTGGACTCCGCGGTAAAGCCGTCACGAAATCCATGGTTATATGTTCCCACTTCCACTGAGGAATCGGAAGTGGTTGCAATAAACCGGCAACTCTTTGGTGTTCAGCCTTAACTTGCTGACACACCAAGCACTTAGCCACAAAGCGAGCAATCTCTCGTTTCATGCCTTCCCACTAGAAATGCTATCGAATATCTCGGTACATCTTTGTGCCTCCTGAATGTACAGAATAAGCTGAACTGTGTGCCTCCTTCATAAGCTCTTCACAAATATCTCCCTTTGGCACACACAAACGGCTACCGTACCTCAACGAACCATCTTCGTGGATCAGTAAATCTGTTCGTAGCCCGGCTTCAACCTGCTCTCGAAACTTTTGCAGTCTAGGATCCTGCGATTGTACTGCTTTAATATTCTCGATTAATGACGAATGTACTTGCAGCTGCATCAACTGTCCCGTAGAACGCGGTAGCACAACCTCCAAGTCAAATCTTCGAAAATCTGCAACGATCTCCTTCTGCGTAGTTAACACCTGAATTGCTGGTAACCGACTAAGCGCATCCGGTACAACATTAACTTTCCCCGGATGGTACTTAAGATCAAGATCGTAGTCAGCCATCAGCTCCAACCATCTACGCTGCCTCATGTTAAGCTCCTTCTGTGTGAATACATACTTCAAGCTCTTGTGATCTGTAAAAACTTTGACCCTTTCGCCTAAAAGGTAGTGTCTCCAAATATTCAAAGCGAAAATCACAGCCGCAAGCTCTAAGTCATGGGTTGGATAATTCTTCTCATGGGTTTTCAACTGTCTCGATGCGTACACTACAACCTTCCCATGCTGCATCAAAACACATCCCAGTCCTTTCCCCGATGCGTCGCTGTGAATCACCAATCCTCCGGAATTGTCTGGCACGGTCAGAATAAGGGCGGTTATCAACTTCTGCTTCAACGTCTCAAAAGCTATCGCACATCCGTCCGTCCATACAAAAGGTACCTCCTTGCGCGTAAGCTTGGTTAACGGCTCCGCCAGACGAGCAAAGTTCTCCACAAATCTTCTGTAATACCCGGTGAGTCCGAGAAAGCTTCTTATCTCCGCAACATTCTTTGGAATCGGCCAATCTCGAACTGCTGCAATCTTTTCTGGATCGACGGCAATTCCATCGCCAGACACAACATGCCCCAAAAACTTCACTTCCTCCAGCAAAACTCGCACTTACTCATCTTCGCATAAAGCTTCTCCTGTCTCAACGTCTGCAGTGCGATCTTCAAATGCTCAGCATGCTCTTCAAAACTCTTCGAGTAAACCAGAATATCGTCAATGAATACCACAATGAACTGATCCAAGATCGGTGAAAAGATTCGGTTCATCAAGTCTATGAATACTGCCGCTGCATTCGTTACTCCGAAGGACATCACTAAGTACTCGTAATGTCCATACCGAGTTCGGAACGCCGTCTTGCAAATATCTTCTGCTTTCACTCGGACCTAATGATATCCGGATCGCAAATCCAGCTTCGAGAATACCCTCGCGCCACTAAGCTGCTCAAAAAGTTCTCCAATGCGAGGGATAGGGTACTAGTTCTTAATAGTCACCCGGTTTAATTCTCGATAGTCGATGCACATCCTTCTTGTGCCATCCTTCTTCTTTACTAGAAGAACTGGAGCTCCCCAAGGCGAGTTACTACTTCGAATCCAACCTTTCTCAAGCAATTCAGCAACCTGCTTCTTGACTTCTTCCAATTCTACTGGTGCCATTGGATAATACGCTTTAGATACTGGCGCTGCACCAGGAATAAGATCAATTGCGAACTCCACGTCTCGCTTCGGCGGTAATCCCGATATATCTTCAAACACGTCCATAAAATCGCGAACAACCGCCGGCTCTTCACCATCAACTTCCATTGCTGCAAGAATATTGTTTGTCGGCCTAGCCCAAAACTCGACTGGCCCGACAGAACTGCTTCCTCCAGTGAAGGTAAACTCAGGATGTCCGGGAATCTGAAAAATTACTTTCTTTGCCCTACAGTCAATGTGAGCGTGAAAAGTGCCAAAAAAATCCATTCCCAAGACGACTTCGTAGCTGCCCGTATCAATCACCAAGAAATCTGCAAAGAGCTCCCGTCCGCACACAACAACTGTACAATCCTTACATTCCCTACTAGATATGATTTTCCCATTCCCAGTGTGTATGTCCCAGAAACTAGACAGGGTCATGCAGGCAATCGAGTGTGTAGTCAAAAACTTGGATGACATAAAACAATGGGATGCATCAGAATCAAATAATGCTAATGCGGGAAAACCATGAACGAGTAGAATACCTGAAACGACTTCTCCTGATGCCTTAGCTTCCTCAGCTGTCAAGGTAAAAGCTCGAACCTGATTAGGTTCTTGAGTCAGCTGTTTCTGTCCTTGGAACGGTCTCTGTGGAGGCTTCTGAATATCATCCCTCGTACGAAGCTTCGACGGACAAGCACCAACTGCGTGATCAGCCGCTCCACAAACCAAACAAAGTCCCAGCCTCCTTCGACACTCCTTCTGCACGTGCCCAGGTAAATGGCAGTAATCACAAATCATGCTCTTCCTTCGATCAACGATCACAAGCTTCTTCATAGGTGCTACACCTCGACGGTCCACTGGAATAGCTCTGCGACCATGAGCTCGGTTAGGTCTGCTGTCTGCTGCAAGCTCCCTTTCATCCCAGATAAACTCTGCTGTTCCCGAGCTACCGTAAGAACCTATGAGAAAGTGGTCAAACCCAGGGAGACAATCTGCCTCTGGATGTCCACATCCAAGCTGCGCATGAACCTCCATGCCCTGTCTGCATCGTTGGCAACTAAAGGTCCAGCGAATCTGCTGAGTCTCGTCCATTCTGCTGCATGCACATCCACAGGTGCTCCATTCTGCCTTAGCCCAATAAACTTCTCTTCCATTTCCTCCCGTGCAGTCCGCGGGAAAAAATTCTCCAGGAAACTCTTAGAAAAATCCTCCCACTTGATCGGCTTGGGCAAGCGGGTCTCCTCCACAAGCCACTATTCTCGGGCGTAGTCCACTAACTAAATGCGTACCACATCAACTCTTTTGTCATCTGGAATCTGTGCCGCAAAAAGCAAATTTTCTGTGTCAACTAACCACTGCTCTGCTGGCAACGGCTCCTCCAAACCAGTAAATGTAGACAGACCCAATCGCCTGAAATCTGCCACGGTCCCTACTCGGTCGACTGGTTTAGCTTCAACCTTGTCTACGGACTGCTGAACGGTCCGCAAACCTTCCTGGAATGATTCCGCTTGCTGCTGGATCAGCTCGGTCTGTCTCTTTTGATTCTCCAGCATTCCCCTTATCACTCCAAGCATGGCGGCTTCGTCTACACGCCTCTGGTACGTCTTCAAATTCTTACCGGCCATATTCCTGAACTCAAAACACCCAACATTAGCATGATGATAGATTCAAAATATAGATCAAGACTAGAACTCCAAGATACTTAAATAGAGTACCGCATTGTAACTATGCCGCGGTATCATAGCCACAATTACTTAACTCCACCCAAGTCGCCTAAGTCCTAGAGATAACAAGGAATCAGGTTTTCGAGTCGATATGCAAAGAAAGTTTGCACATCGTAAAAGATATAATCAGGAATAATGTGATTCAAGAATGGTAAAACGGCAAGGTGGAAGGACATGTTTCCTAAACACAGGCATTCTGATTCGTGTATTGGGTACAATACCCAACTATAAAAAGAATCAACCCGACTAACCTATGGCTCTGATACCAAAAGAACCATGTCACGCCCCGCTTCCCAGAGTACGCTAAAATGGGCACGTGACATAGCCAACCATGCTACCTGTGGGTAGGAAGCATCCATCCACAGTCACATTACGGCGGTAGAGATATCAAGAACAAAATAAAACTATCTAAAACATGTCCATAATCCAAGATAACATGAGTCAATAATAAATAAATGCGGAAGCAAATGATCCAATACAAATAACTAAAATGTATGTCCCATAATGCGGGCTCACATATGGAAATAAATGCAGGAAATAAAACTAACTACTACTGACACCTCACAGCTCAGCCTGCTGGCTGAAGTACTCCTGCTCGGACTACAACAGCGGTACAGAATCTGGGCCATGCAAAACCCAGACGTCAGCACGTCATGTCATCAAGTAATATAATATGAACGGTGTAGCAGGAAATGCAATATAAACATGAATAAAATGAGAGTAACAATAATATGAATCAAGCAGTACAGGGTAGTGTGCAGTGGGTAAACTAAACTGTTTTATCAGGTTTTCTATTCTAGAGTCTTTGAAATCAATTGATGAATCATCGATGTAACTCAATAGTATCCCGTGCATGCCCGGGACCACGGTCAAGGACTCTCGGGCTGAAACCGAGACGTGCCGCTAGGCAGTAACAGGTAGTAGGATGGGCGAGTGATGTCAGCATCATCACTCCGGGGCTGGCCTAGCCCGTAAGACTGATCAGAACAGGTATCGAACTGTTGAGTTACAAGTCAGGTTTCACCTTTGATTTCCCCATACCCCCAAGTTATGTATGTCAAGTCAGGCATTCAGAAATCAAGAACTAATGCCAACACAGGATCAGGTAAAAGCAGGTTTGTCTAGATAGACAACAGGAACGGTCCATGAGGACTACATGTCAGATTTGTTGGCAATTGACACAAGATCAGGTAACGGGTCAGGTCATGGTACATCAGGTCAAGTCAACAGTATACGGTACCATGTCAGGTATATCAATATATATATGTGTAGCAAGTCAGGTCAAGATGTAAACAATATCGTGGGTGTGCTCCCCCCAATCAGTTACATAATCTAGTATGGGTATCAACAACATGAGATAAGCAATGAATTAAGTAATAGGCAGTTTCATTCAATTTGCAATACAGTTATCAAATTTGTCACAGAGATGATTACAAGAGTGCAGTAAGACAAGTATAGCCGTTTAGTCATGTTAACAAGTTTAAGAACTCTTAGAGGTGCAATGATTTATGTAACGGTTCAGTACAGCTATTTCAGGTTAAATGCATACGAGTGTCCAAATGGAACAGAACTACAGGGATAAATGCCACAAGCTATGTTAACATTAAAAATGTGATTAAACAGGTAAATATGGTTATTAGGTTCAATTTGCAACTGTAGGTTCCAAGTTTAACGGTAAAATGATATAATGCAATATTGTACCCGAAAATGAGAAATGATCGTACCAAGTTAAATTTTACAGGTTTAGGGTGTCATAATATATATGTAAATATTGTATAGCATGTAGCAAGGGGTACTTGCCTCGACGGGTCGCGAACCGGGAAAAACGGAACGTAAAATGTCGGCGGGGAAACTCGCGATGGCGCACGGTTCACGGATTGAACCCAAACAATGAACAATGGGACCACGCGGCTCAGGGTATCTCGCTGGAATGTCGGATCACGTCGTCGGCATCGTCGGATTCCGGCGAAAAGGTGAATAGTGAATGTCAAGAAGACTATGCAACAAGAAATGAAGGGAAACTAAAGAAGAAGAAGAGCAGGCTTACAAGGTTCTGTTCTGTGACTACAGGGAGGAGGCGTGAGAACGACGACGAGGTCGACGGCTCCGGCGATGGCCTACAGTGACCGCGGTGAGATCTGCCGATTCAAGAAAATTTCTACAGAGAGCGGAAAGAAGGGGGAAAGGAAAGAGGAGGAGAGGGAGAGAAGACTTACAGAGACGTTCAAGGTGGTCTGGTGATCGCCGGCGACAACCAGGGGTGGCGCAGTCGCGTGCAAGGGGGTCGCTGGTGGCCGCGGCGAAGCTGCAGGGTGTATCGGGTCGAAGAAGGAGGAAGTAGGTGAGACTAGGCTGAGGAGGCGAGGATGGAGGTGATGCTGGCGCCGGCGTCGGGGCTGCGGCGGCGAGGATGGAGGTGGCTAGGGTTTGCGCGAGGGCTCGTGATGGGTTCGCTGGAAAAAATGAGAGAGGGAAAAAGGTTTTAAAAATTATAAGGGAGAGAGAGAGAGAGATTTGAGGGGGAGAGAGAGAGAGATAGAGACGGAGAGAAAGAGAGGAGAGAGAAAGGTGTAGGGCCCGCGGGATAAGAGTTCACTGATTGGCTGAGATGAATCATTCTGTTAGGAAAATTTTGATTAAAAGATTAATGGGAACAGTAATATATATATAGGTTAAGGAAATATATTACGGTTTAAAGAATATTAAAATTTGGGATTTTTGCGCAAAATAAAACATTTCCAAATCGCGCCCGGGTCGGGTCCAAAAATTTGAAATTGAAATAATAGGATTTTAAGTGGGTTCCAAATTTTAAAATTAAGTGTCCTATGATTAAAAAGCATACCCCCAAAACGGACACACGTACGTGCGCGTAGCCGTCCAAACTCGCCCGTTTCACTGAACGGGACGAGAACACGATGCACGGACGCTACCACAAAGTTAGGGGTGACAAGTAGGCCAAGATGAGTATTTTTAATTTTATTTTAGATGCCAAAATTTGTTATATGTAGAAATGAATTTGCCGGGTAAAATTTTACAGTAAGTAACAATCAAGCAGGCTAAATGAAATGAGTACCATACTATGCTCAAACAGTAACTGAAAATAGTAGCATTGGGTTCGGGTGTTACAGCTTGTTCCACGGCTTCTTTATCTTTTCTTTCAACCATCCTTCGTAGAAACTCTGTATCGGTCTCCTGCTCTTGGCGCTGTTCAGCTTCTTTGTCCGGGCTTTCTTTCTGTCCGAAAAGTGCTGCCATTTTGGTCAGCATTTCCTGGAGCTTTTGTTGTTGCTCCTGAGCTTTTGTCAGAGACCGGGTTTGCGATCGGTGACCCACCGAAGCACGGCTTTCTTCTTTTCCCAAAACCATGTAGACCATATGTACTGTTATGCCCCCGGCCTTAGGGCGTTTAGGTCTATCGCCTTTGGAATTTGCCACGGGCGGTGGGATTTTCTCCGGCCTCATCCTTTTGTGGGAGGTCGAAGTTGAAGGAGCCGTTATGACAGGCACCTGTGTAGAAGGATTCCTTCACTGTATGACGGAGGAGTGGTCTTTCTCTTGCCAAGCCTTCGATTTCTTCGGTCGATGAGAGTAGTTTTTGTCGATCACAGAGTCTTGGACTTTTCGCCAGACCTTATGAAATTGCGAGAAGAGCCGCTGATGGGGCTGCTCCGGCTTTTCCTGCACCGTAACCTCTGTAGGTGGGGAGATTTCTTCAGCACCGCTGTTGGAGAGTTCTTTCGCAACCTCCTAAGCGGATCAAAGCTGTTCCCGGTTGGAACAGCAACGTCAACTTCCACCATTGGAGCTGGCGGAGTATGTCCAGAGAGGGAGTTGCCCCCAGCTTTTCTCACTCAGCGCCAGTGGCAACGTCAAGCGTGCCTTGCAGTAGGGACCGCCTCAGTTTTGGAAGCGGCTTCGTCGTGCCCCTGCTTTGCTGAGGGGCTGCAATTGGTGCCAGTCTGTTGAAGACCGACGTCCTTGTTAAAGTTTGGGGAGGGCCGGATAATCTTTTAAAGACCGACTTTCTGATGGGGGAAGCACTTTTGACAGTTTCGCCCGTAGCCGGAGTTAAGAAGGCTATCCATTTTGGGGCAGCCCCTTCAGGTATCACGAGCCTATTTGCGGGCCCGTTTGAGCTTTGGCTCAGCCTGTTGAAGACTGAGACACCAGATTTGGACGGACCGTTGAGAGGGGACGTTGTGGTTGCAAGTCGATCGAAGACCGACCTCTTGGGAGCTTCTTCTTACGGCGCTGAGGCACCGAAACTCGATGGTGGGAGCATGGTCCCGAAGAACAATCCAGTAGTGACTTGTGTGACTTGCCCCACTGGCATTGAAAAAATGGAGGCCGTGTTGGGCCAGTAGGTCACTCATCTAGCTGGGGTGAAGCGAGAGTTGCTATTGCAAGAAGTGCAGTTGGAAGCCATCGATTTTCTGCACAGGAGCAAGACACCAAATTTTAGTACCTCGAATCCAAGGGTAACCATACCGAACCGCGATTTTGTTCGCGAAACACGACACACGAAGTGTGGAGTGGAAAGAGGAAAAGGTCCCACTGGGCGTGCATGAATCTGTTCATCGCCGAACACAAAGACGAACTGGAGATAGATCGCCTTACCTGAGTTTGGGACAGATGCTATTTGGATTTATCCATCCACCTCTCCGAAAATACCAAGTTGATTTATGGCACCATATATCGGAGGTTTGGATAGATGCGGCCGTTGTAGCAGACATCATCAAATTCCCCCTCATTTTATGAGGGGTTTTTGATTGTGGGGATGCTCTTCCCTGCAGGCACAAGCCCCTGCAGTTAATTACGTTACCGCATTGCGATAACCACTTTCTCCTCTCCGGCAATTCACTTCATGTCGTGTGTGTGTTTTGGTTGTTTTGGTTGCCCGTGGATTGTATACGGAGACTAGTTTATGTCGTCGTCCGTAGGGCGCGGATTAGTCCAAATCCGTATATTTTAGATTTGGGTTTTTTTTATTTAAGGACTGTTAATCTAGTTTGAGATTAAGATCAACTTAAATATATAAGTGAGTGTTTGGGCTCAGTTTGTTTTGCTAAGGATACGTTAGTCTTATTTGAGACTAAAATCAACTTAACAACATTTTGGGACCATTTTTACTTAAAGTCCAGCAATAGAGTATTTGGGCTCAGCTGTAAGAAAACTTCTGAGACTTAGCCAATTTGGTCTTAGTCTGCTTAGTCTTTCCTTTTTTTTCTTTCTTTATTCAAAAATGCTAAGCACTTATTTGGGCTCTATTTGTTCAGCCATTTTCTTTTTATGTAAGAGTGCTAAGCACTTATTTGGGCTCCGACGCTCATAGGTATATCATGTGAAGTATTCAGTCATAGACGCTGCCCAATAAGTGTTGAACGCCCTAGTCATTTTGACTAACCATGAAGTGCTAAGCACTTTTTATGGCGTCCATATGAGGTGCAAATGCGGCGCTGGGTGTTTCCCAATCAGTGCTAAGAACTCAGCCGTTTTGGCTGTATATGAAATGCTAAGCACTTTATTCAGCGTCCACGTGTGTTTCATGTTTTGGCGCTGACCTTCTGTTTTGGTGCCCGCGTGTTTTTCACGTAAAGCGCTAGGCGCTGTTTAAAAGGGCGCCCACGTGGGAATCATGTGAGGCGCTAGTCTTTTTCCTTTTTAGAGATTAAATCTCTATTAATGGTATTTTTACCATTAATGATCACCAAGATCTGGGATCAGATTTGTCTTTAAGAACTAAGTTCTTTCATAGGTTTTTTTTCCTTTTGCTTTTCTTTTTGTAACAATCCTAAATTTTCTGTACAAATTCTTTCTTCTTAAAATACAGAATGGAGTTTACAAGCCTGAGAACAAGTTAAAAGTTATTCTTGTTTAAGAACAGAAAGAAATAACTTGTAGCTCATTGGTATAGCCTTGCACTGCTGTGACATAGCCCATGTGTTCGAATCCCATCAGCCACATATATTTTTTACTGATTTTTTTTTAAACTTTTTGGAAGCCCAAAAGTTTACGCGTGCTCTGCACATAAAATGAAAAGGCACAGAAAATCAAACATGTGCAAAATATCATATTTACTGGCATGAACACGTGGCATCAATCCAACCCCCCAAACCGCACATATGGCCGGCGAGATCGATCCCTAGACTGGCGCCGACGGGCCCCTTATAGCAAAAAATGCCCGTGTCTTACACAAAACACCCCTTGGCCTACCCCACTACCCCTGTTCTGTTTATTTTCCCTTCAATTATCCAGAGAATTTAAATTTAGCTTTAAATCCAATTTTTAATGCTTTTTAATTCTTTCTTCAATCCCAAAACCCTAATTTCACACTATAAATATAACCCTATACCCTAGCCCCTCTTCATTCTGAAATCTCTTGTCAAATTCTCAAAATTTCTTAAGTCAAAGAAGAGTACAAGTAGAGTTAGCCCAAGGTCACTTTCCAGCGAGGATTCGAGACGTTTCCGGCAACCCAGCGACTCTACGAAGCTACCAATTTCTTCCTATACCTCTCCTCTAATTTTCTAGTAAGTAAGTCCCATCTCTCTTCTCCTCTTCCTACATTAAAATAATCTCTTTTCAAAAGTTGTCGGTAAGTGGAGTTATACCAACATTCGTTTTTATAATCTTTAAAATTATAAAAAAAAATTCTTAAGAACCACTCATCCTTATCACTATACCTTGTTTATCAATCATGAAGCAATAATTAGAACAATTTTCACCTTAAAATATCATGTCATATAACTTTAAATTGTGCTTTTCGTTTAAATACCACAAACTTTACATACGACATCTTTTATTGTTTTACTTAATATTATGTTTAGAAAACCTCACGAGGTAATAGCCTACCTCTCACATACACACATCTTGACATAGCACGATTCTCTTGAAACCAATATCTTGTGACAAAATACGACTTTTCAATAAGATACCTTGAAATATATAAAAACTCATTTTCTTGTAAATAGTATTTTAAATTCCTTGCGATTATGCCTCTACAACCCATTTCAGGGAACCAGCTATTGGATGGTGTGGATTATCGCACATCCACGGGCTAGTAAAGCAAGATGCAGACCTCCTCACGGAACATACGATCTCGATGGAATTTTAATACAATTTTTAAGAAAAACAAGAATTTCTATTTAATAATAAAAATTAATTTTTAATAATTATATAAATATTATCAAACCATCTATTTTTAATATATAATAAAATTCCATATTTTCTAGAATATAAAAGAATTACAGGTTTCATGAAAATACCATCAAGAATCAATACAAGCAAACTTTACATTAAAATATCTTGAACTATTCAAGTTATATATATAGTCACTAAAATACCTCATTCTATAAAATTTACATCCATGAAAACCCTATATAACATAAATAAATACTTGAGGTTTATTTTGAATGTATAAAAAAATATTTTTTTATAAAAACCCCTTATGTTATATTAAATTACATTAAGGACCCTAGTAAATATAGGTTTAAGCGGGTTCAATTCTCTTGAGTCTCAGGGAACCAGAGAAAGTGGTTGCTTGCCTATTTAAGGTAGAAAACTAAAACGGGGTTATCAATGTTAATTGTCTTGGAAAAAGACACAAATCCTGCCGTCCATATGCAGCAGTTACCGATAACTCCAAAATCTAATTCGGGAATCCAAATATGTTTAAGTGTATGACTCAATCTGAGTCTCAGTCCAATCTGAATACAATCCAAATATGAATCCAATCCAAACTTAACTCCAATATAACATGAATCCAATATACCAAATATGAATACTTGAACTTGAACATGAATACCAGAACATATCAACATGCAACATAACTTGACTTGACCGAATCATGACTATATCTTGACTTGATTACATGACTACCGTTTACCTCCTGAATCCGTTTATATGAACAACTTATACCATGGTCTCGGGAAGTCTGATAACTACAATATACATTACGGGGTTTTCACGGGGTAGATTAGTACGGAATTTGTTAAAAGTGGCATGTTGATTGACACTAAAAGACGTAGATTAAACATCCATTATTGTTGTCCCATGGGAATGATGGGGCCTTGTACTGCGGGTTAACATAGTCCACGGGAAAAGTTGAACTCCTCTCGTATACACTGATACATTCTGTACCAAGCTACAAATAACTACGTTAGTATAACAAATATAAACCTGTACAATTTACCAGTTCTATTCTCTTTACTTGTCAATTCTTTTCTATCTTTTAGGACTTACCAAGCGCTAGTTCGCTGACGACATTTCTGTCTCTTCTTTCTTTGGAATGTTCGTCAGGAGGACCCGATTTTCAGGAGACTAAGCCAAGTCAGGACGATTTGGAGCAGTTCACAGAGGAGCCAGACTTCTAGGCTTTCACTTGTATTTATTTTTCTTTTCAGTTCATATGCCATTGTTTAGGCATCGTTTTCTATCATTGTACTTTACTTTTCAGTTGTATGTAAAGAATGACTATCAATAAAAAGTTGTTGTTTTATTAAATCTCTTGTCATTCTTGTACTTTACATTTATATTGCTTATTTACGCTTAACGTGTTTACTTCTGAGTAAATACGTCACGTCCCGCCATGTCTCCTTCCCCGTACACCGGGAAGCGGGACGTGACAGGTTTTGTTGGTGGCCCATGCAGGTCAGTTCTACATGGAACCCTAAGCAATATATATCACAAGAATTATAAGAATTAGCAACAAATATTCTTTACATTTCAAATTGTTTGAATCTATCCTAACCTTTGTTTTTCTATCAAGGTTATGGATTCACCAAACAACACCGGCACCAACGTGAATGGCAACACTCCACCGTCTACACTACCACCATCCCTTACACTTGAGGACCTTCTGATAAGATCAATGGAGTTCTTTGAAGCAAGCAGGAGTCTAGTTGAGGGACAGCAGGAGCAGGCTGCTCTCCTTCACCAAGGACTAGTTCGGACTAAGGCGGCTTTGAGGGCAGCTCATGGTTATATCAAGAAGAAGGAAAGGACATCGTCAGCAAGGAATTGCCATTATTGTAAGAAAATCGGATATGTGATAAAGGATTGCAGGCGAGCTAATGGTCTCTGTCTTATTTGTGGATCATCTGAACACACCCTAAGGGCATGCTCAAAGAAAAAGGCAAACACAAACCCCACATCAAGACTGACTATACAAGCTCCTACTACTGCACCACCTTCGCGAGGACCACTTTTACCTCGTCAGTCCGAAATGTACCAGTAGGCACAGAGAAAAGTGTCAGGAGCCAGACTTCTAGGCTTTCACTTGTAATTATTTTTCTTTTCAGTTCATATACCATTGTTTAGGCATCATTTTACTTTGTTTTTCAGTTGTATGTAAAGAATGATTATCGATAAAAAGTTATTGTTTTATTACATCTCTTGTCATTCTTGTGCTTTACATTTATATTGCTTATTTACGCTTAACGTGTTTACTTCTGAGTAAATACGTCGTGGCCCGCCACGTCTCCTTCTCCGTACACCCGGAAGCGGGACGTGACAGGTTTTGTTAGTGGTCCATGCAGGTCTCGAACCTTTCATCTTTTCAAATCCTTGTATACCTCTATATTTTCTTGTATCAAAAACCAACACCACACGACTTAGGCACTATAATAGGAGCCATTATTCCTGCACTTGCACTGTTCGACACTGGAGCGTCACAATGCTTTATGTCGCAACATGAGAGAATTCCGCGGACGAAATTCTTTTAAGGAGGGTAGACTGTAACGCCTGCAATATGATTGCATTCCTTTAAATCTTTTTTTGTTTTCCCTAATAATCTTGTCTCGACGTAACACAAAACTACAGACTCTTGATTGTTTCTTAACCTTTATCACCTTGACTCTGATGGTAGGATTTTGGTGATTTAAATAGAGTTATGTGATTGTAACTATGAACTACAACATAATTACAATGCGGTACTCTACTTGAGTGATTTAGAATTCTGCTTTTGATTATCTTTTCTCTTGATTCAGCTATGTTCTACCATTTATCAATAATTATCGAATTCTATCTCCTTTGATAACTCATATCCTTCCCTAATTTTAAATATTTTTGTACCGTTCTTGACAATCCAATTCTAATTTATGTTCTTTTATTTGAATGCATGCTCGCAGCTTTCTTGAAAACTACTCTTGCATCCTTTCGTTCTTTCAAACTTTTTTTTCTGGCACTTTCAGTACCATACCAGTAGTTCTTTCACCACCATCAAATTTTTCTTGAATATGTTACAGCTGCCTTCTATAAATTTTGAGGACGAAATTTTTATAAGGAGGGTAAAATGTAACAATCCTAAATTTTCTGTACAAATTTTTTCTTCTTAAAGTACAGAAAAGAGTTTGCAAGCCTGAGAACAAGTTAAAAGTTATTCTTATTTAAGAACAGCAAGAAATAACTTGTAGCTCATTGGTATAGCCTTACACTGCTGTGACATAGCCCATGTGTTCGAATCCCATCAGCACATATATTTTTTACTGATTATTCTTTTAAACTTTTTGGAAGCCCAAAAGTTTACACGTGCTCTGCATATAAAATGAAAAGGCACAAAAAATCAAACATGTGTAAATATCATATTTACTGGTATGAACACGTGGCATCAATCCAACCCACCAAACCCCACACGTGGTCAGCGAGATCGGTCCCCAGACCGGCGCCGACGACCCCCTATGGCAAAAAATGCTCGTATCTTGCACACAACACCTCTTGGCCTACCCCACTACCTATGTTCTGTTTATTTTCCTTTCAATTATCCAGAGAATTTAAATTTAGCTTTAAATCCAATTTTCAATGCTTTTTAATTCTTTCTTCAATCCCAAAACCCTAATTTCACACTATAAATACAACCCCATACCCTAGCCCCTCTTCATTCTGAAATCTCTTGTCAAATTCTCAAAATTTCCTAAGTCAAAAAAGAGTACAAGTGGAGTTAGCCCAAGATCACTTTCCGGCGAGAATTTAAGACGTTTCCAGCGACCCCACGACTCCACGAAGCTATAAATTTCTTCCTATACCTCTCCTCTAATTTTCTAGCAAGTATTCCATTTCTCTTCTCCTCTTCCTACATTAAAATGGTCTCTTTTCAAAACTTGTCGGTAAGTAGAGTTATATCGACATTCGTTTTTATAATCTTTAAAATTATATAAAAAAATTCTTAAGAACCACTCATCCATAGCACTGTACCTTATTTATTAATCATGAAACAATAATTAGAACAATTTTCACCTTAAAATATCATGTCATATAACTTTAAATTGCGTTTTTCGTTTAAATACGACAAACTTTACATACGACATCTTTTATTGTTTTGCTTAATATTACGTTTAGAAAACCTCACGAGGTAATGGCCTACCTCTCACATACACATATCTTAACATAGCACGATTCTCTTGAAACCAATATCTTGTGAAAAAATATGACTTTTCAATAAAATACCTTGAAATATATAAAAACTCATTTTCTTGTAAATAGTATTTTAAATTCCTTACAATTATACCTCTACAACCCATTTCGGGGAACCCGCTATTAGATAGTACGGATTATCACTCATCCACAGGCTAGTAGGGCGAGATGCAGACCTCCTCACGGAACATACGATCTCGATAGAATTATAATACAATTTTTAAGAAAAACGAGAATTTCTATTTAATAATAAAAATTAATTTTTAATAATTATATAAATATTATCAAACCATCTATTTTTAATATATAATAAAATTCCATGTTTTCTAGAATATAAAAGAATTACAAGTTTCATGAAAATACCATCAAGAATCAATACAAGTCAAAATTTACATTAAAATACCTTGAACTATTCAAGTTATATATATATATATATATATATTCACTAACATACCTCGTTCTATAAAATTTACATCCATGAAAACCCTATATAACATAAATAAATACTTGAGGTTTATTTTGAAAGTATAAAAAAATATTTTTCATACAAACCCCTCAAGTTATATTAAATTGCATTAAAGACCCTAGTAAATATAGGTTTAAGCGGGACCGATTCTCTTGAGTCTCAGGGAGCCGGAGAAAGTGGGTGCTTGCCTATTTAAGATAGAAAACTAAAATGGGGTTATCAATGGTAATTGTCTTGGAAAAAAACACAAATGTTGCCGTCCATGTGCAGCAGTTACCGATAACTCCAAAACCTAATTCATAAATCCAATTCTCTTTAAGTGTCTGACTCAATCTGAGTATCGGTCCAATCTGAATACAATTCAAACATGAATCCAATCCAAACTTAACTCCAATATAACATGAATCCAATATACCAAATATGAATACTTGAACTTGAACATGAATACCAGAACATATCAACATGCAACATGACTTGACTTGACCGAACCATGTCTATATCTTGACTTGATTACATGACTACCGTTTACCTCCTGAATCCGTTTACATGAACAACTTATACCATGGTCTCGACAAGTCTGATAATTACAAATCAATACAATCAATACAATATACATTACGGGGTTTTAACGGGGTAAATTGGTACGGAATGTGTTAAAAGTGGCATGTTGATGGACACTAAAAGACGTAGATTAAACATCCATTGCTGTTGTCCTGTGGGAATGACGGGGCATTGTACTACGGGTTACCATAGTCCACGGAAAAAGTTGGGCTCCTCTCGTATACACTGATATATTCTGTACCAAGCTACAAATAACTACGTTAGTATAACAAGCATAAACCTGTACAATTTACGAGTTTTATTCTCTTTACTTGTCTATTCTATTCTATCTTTTGGGACTTACCGAACGCTAGTTCGCTGACGACATTCATGTCTCTTCTTTCTTTGGAATGTTCGTCAGGAGGACCCGACTCTCAGGAGACAGAGCCCAGTCAGGACGATTTAGAGCAGTTCACAGAGGAGTCAGACTTCTAGGCTTTCACTTGTACTTATTTTTCTTTTCAGTTCATATGCCATTGTTTAGGCATCGTTTTCAATCATTGTACTTTACTTTTCAGTTGTATGTAAATAATGATTATCAATAAAAAGTTGTTATTTTATTATATCTCTTGGCATTCTTGTGCTTTACATTTATATTGCTTATTTACACTTAACGTGTTTACTTCTGAGTAAATACGTCACGGCCCGCCACGTCTCCTTCCCCGTACACCGGGAAGCGGGGCGTGATACTTTTAGACCTAATTCTTTTGTGAATCTTTGATTCTCAAGAACAAGAACTTACCGATGAGAATTAAATTCTCAACTTGTGGGAAAGTTGTCTTGTGGATCTCTGATCCAGAGAAAGAATTAAATTCTTTGAGAAGGGCTAAACCCTTAAAATAGGTAAAAAGAGATATTATGATCTCTTTGTTTCTTTACCTAGGTTTCTTTTGAAAGAGAAGTCTTCCTCTTTGAGAATTGAATTTTCTGTTGTTTTTTGGAAGCTTTCTGTATTTTTCCGAAGCTTATGGGGGTTCCTTCTTTTTTATACTTGAAGTCTCGGGTCTTTTATATAGTAGAGGCAAATTGTTAATTAATTTTGAGAAAATCTCTCATTGAGAGATTCCAATTGATATAATTGGTCTCAAAATTGAATTGGGGAATTGTACCCACCGTTAGATCGTTGATCCAAGGACTTATGTTTTACAGAATATATTTTCTTGTTTTTAAAAAGATTGGGGAAATATTTTCCCGTATACAGAATTTATTCTGTAAGATGGTGATTTTTTAATCACCATTGGATTTTTAATCCAAGAGTTCTCTGTTTTACAGAGAGCAATCTCTTTTGTTCAGAAAGATTGATGGAATGTATTCCTAAAATAGAACTTTATTCTATTATTGGATCATTGATCCAACCGAGAGTATCTTTCTTATTTAGAAAAATTTGGGAGATATTTTCTCCTAATAGAATTTAATTCTATATTTTGATGATTTATCATCTCCATTGGATTTTTAATCCAATGGCTCTGTTTAACAGAGAGTATCCCAAATTCTAATGTTGAATTTAATTCTATTAATTTTGACTTGGGCGCTGGCGTTCACATGTTGTGCACGTGGGCGCTGGCGTTCACGTGTTGTGCACGTAGGCGCCGCTTAAGAATTTAATTCTTATGATGGGTATTCATGTGATTTGCACATTGGCCCCCGCATGATGAGCACGTGCGGCGCCATATTAGAATTTAATTCTTACTCAGAAAGCGTTTCTGTGCTTTGCACATTGGCGCTGACACCCTCGTGAGAAGCACGTGAGGCGTTGCCCTATTAAATTTCAACAGAGTTTTGCTCTTTTAATATGTTTAAATATTGGGAAAACAGGATTCGGCTAGATTTGATTTTGAGAGGATGAAGAATTTTGAGAGAAGATCAGATAAAGATGGGTTAAATAGAATTGGCTTAATGTCATATATTTGTTACTTAAATTAGTTTAGTATAAAACTTGGTTATTATAAAATATATTCTAAATAACAATCCAATAACTATAACCGTAAAATCAATACAAATATATTTAAAAGGTAACATACACCAATTTGTCTATTCTGATTTAAAATTGTATGTGTAAACTACAATAAGACTAAAATATATGATAATTGGTCAAATATTCAAACTATAAATATAAATCACTAAAAGATTATGAATGATAAAACTCATAAAAAGAACACTCAACATTAATAACCACGCTATATAAAAACTACAACAATAACTAAAACAAAATGCTAACTAAAAAGAATATAAATACAAAATAAAAATACAATAATAAAAAAATATAATCATATAAAACAATATAATAAACTAATAATTATAATAATGAAATAAATAATTTAGAAAGCCTGGGGTTTGAACTTGAGACCCATGGAATAACAATACAGCATTTCAACCAATAATACACAAGTAATATATATATATATATATATATATATATATATATATATATATATATATATATATATATATATATATATACACTGAGTTTAAAAAGAAATTATTTTATTATATAGAAAAGAGTACATGGATTTTGCGGTCGTTACAACCACATTTGAATTCTCTAGAATATGTCACCTATAAGATAAAGAATTTAAAAAGTTACATAATCTCTTTAACTTGATGACATTGGTGTCTTCAATCTGTCATTTAGTAAGCTTTGATATGATAGTATATCTTGTTGTATGATAGGAATAACAAACGTGAAATATTAGGGTGTTTAAATACATTTAGGAGGATAATGGATGTCTAGATAGAATCCGGCATTCTCATGTTTATGAGAATAAGTTTACTGTTCATTCCCAGTAAGACGTAAAAATCCTGTCAACATGTACTTTGAGAAATATTTTTCAAAATTATATTATTATAGTAATATTTATTTTCGAAATGAATTTGTGTTCATAGGAAATGAAACTTTAGGTTTGAGTTATTAGGTGAACATGTCATGCTCATTTAATCGCTCAAGGATAAGTAACTTGAAGTCGGAAATAATTGCATGTAAGTTGATATTTATTGTCATCTCACATTATGATAGAGCTTTTATGAACAGTTGACAAGATAAGTTTTTGACCGTTAAATTAAAACTATTAATTGATTGATTATGAATTAATTTAGTTGATAGTTGGATCTTGATGTGAGATCTAGTTGGTCCCACCTATAAGGCTTCCGGTGGAAGATTTAGACACAACCATAAGAGGAATATTATTAATAATATAATTGTTATATTATTCATATGTGGATTTTTAGTCCCACATCGGATATTTTGGCTTGAGGTATCGTATCACAGCCCTATATAAAAGGGCAATGATCTGCCAAGAGAAAAATAGTATTTCATAAAAAAAAAATATGCACTCCTCTTAAAATATTTCATTATTATAATTATTAGTTTATTATATTGTTTTATATGATTATATTTTTTTATTATTGTATTTTTATTTTGTATTTATATTCTTTTTAGTTAGCATTTTGTTTTAGTTATTGTTGTAGTTTTTATATAGCGTGGTTATTAATGTTGAGTGTTCTTTTTATGAGTTTTATCATTCATAATCTTTTAGTGATTTATATTTATAGTTTGAATATTTGACCAATTATCATATATTTTAGTCTTATTGTAGTTTACACATACAATTTTAAATCAGAATAGACAAATTGGTGTATGTTACCTTTTAAATATATTTGTATTGATTTTACGGTTATAGTTATTGGATTGTTATTTAGAATATATTTTATAATAACCAAATTTTATACTAAACTAATTTAAGTAACAAATATATGACATTAAGCCAATTCTATAACCGTAAAATCAATACAAATATATTTAAAAGGTAAGATACACCAATTTGTCTATTCTGATTTAAAATTGTATGTGTAAACTACAATAAGACTAAAATATATGATAATTGGTCAAATATTCAAACTATAAATATAAATCACTAAAAGATTATGAATGATAAAACTCATAAAAAGAACACTCAACATTAATAACCACGCTATATAAAAACTACAACAATAACTAAAACAAAATGCTAACTAAAAAGAATATAAATAAAAAATAAAAATACAATAATAAAAAAATATAATCATATAAAACAATATAATAAACTAATAATTATAATAATGAAATAAATAATTTAGAAAGGCTGGGGTTTGAACTTGAGACCCGTGGAATAACAATACAGCGTTTCAACCAATAATACACAAGTAATATATATATATATATATATACTGAGTTTAAAAAGAAATTATTTTATTATATAGAAAAGAGTACATGGATTTTGCGGTCGTTACAACCATATTTGAATTCTCTAGAATATGTCACCTATAAGATAAAGAGTTTAAAAAGTTACATAATCTCTTTAACTTGATGACATTGGTGTCTTCAATCTGTCATTTAGTAAGCTTTGATATGATAGTATATCTTGTTGTATGATAGGAATAACAAACGTGAAATATTAGGGTGCTTAAATACATTTAGGAGGATAATGGATGTCTAGATAGAATCCGACATTCTCATGTTTATGAGAATAAGTTTACTGTTCATTCCCAGTAAGACGTAAAAATCCTGTCGACATGTACTTTGAGAAATATTTTTCAAAATTATATTATTATAGTAATATTTATTTTCGAAATGGATTTGTGTTCATAGGAAATGAAACTTTAGGTTTGAGTTATTAGGTGAACATGTCATGCTCATTTAATCGCTCAAGGATAAGTAACTTGAAGTCGGAAATAATTGCATGTAAGTTGATATTTATTGTCATCTCACATTATGATAGAGCTTTTATGAACAGTTGACAAGATAAGTTTTTGACCGTTAAATTAAAACTATTAATTGATTGATTATGAATTAATTTAGTTGATAGTTGGATCTTGATGTGAGATCTAGTTGGTCCCACCTATAAGGCTTCCGGTGGAAGATTTAGACACAACCATAAGAGGAATATTATTAATAATATAATTGTTATATTATTCATATGTGGATTTTTAGTCCCACATCGGATATTTTGGCTTGAGGTATCGTATCACAGCCCTATATAAAAGGGCAATGATCTGCCAAGAGAAAAATAGTATTTCATAAAAAAAATATGCATTCCTCTTAAAATATTAGATGGATGCATATCAATCCATGGGCATGTTTATCTTCCACAAGACTTGGCGGTCTTCAGTTGAAGGCTTTTGCATTCCACAAAGCTTGGTGGACTTTAGTTGGAGGCTTTTGCATTTGTGGAGGCTAGCAAAAGATACTTTGTTTATATATGATCAGATCCTTCATCGATGAGATCTCGATGAAGCAAAAGTACGCATTTAATTTCAAATAAAATTCAATTTTAGGAAATTGATGCATGTCTTTCCGCCGTAAGCATGCATACGTTTCCTTCAGTTGCAACATTCATGACTTCAGTTCACATGAAACTCGGTGTAGCATTTAATAAGAGAATCCAATAAGATAAGAGTAGAAATTATACGTGATAGATGGGTGCGGTTCCAGTGAAAGATGTCTTTGAAGCTTTTTTGTAAAAAATTGATATCCACCGTTGATCACTATAGCAAATCAAGAAAATCAATGGCTGTTATTACTCACTTTCAATGTTTGAGGGATATACAAAATCAAGAAGAATTTGTAAATGAAAATAAATAATATCGGTCACTGATTTCATTGATTTGTTATGGTGATCAACGGTGGATATTCATTTTTGACTAAAAAACTATAAAGACACCTTTCCCCGGAACCACACCGGTGCTAGATGTTGATATTTTTTAAAATTCCAAACAATAACATAATATAGGGGAGATATATATAATATTATGTGGAGGAGAAACTTTCAAACTTTATTGGCCTTCAAACTTTAAAGTTAAATCCCAGTTGACTTAAATCTGTCTAAATAACCATTCAAATTTAAGGCTCACTTAGGACATGTTTGGCTTATCTTATAAATGGTCAAACCCCACTGATAAGTCAAATTGTTGTTTGGCAATTTAACTTATAAGCCACTTATAAGTTCCAAAAAATAAGTACTAAATAGGTACTTATTTTTCTTGCACTTACAAGTTAAACAGGTTTGATCAAGTAAAAAACTCATTTAACCTTTATTTTATTAAAAATTACCACATTAATTTATTATTAAATATATTCATTTGCTCAATTAATTTATTATTAAATATATTCTAATTAATTTGTTAATTTAATATATTATTTTATTGTTAAAAACTCTTAATTTTTATTTTTTAATTATTTTGTTAGCTAAATATATTATTTTATAACTTTTAATTATTTTTTTATTTAGATTGGTGATAATTTCAATTATTTTATTATTATAAACTCTTAGTTTCAATTCTTTTATTATTGAATACATTCTAAATGTAAACAAATGCAATTAAAATAGCATTTTATACACAAATCAATAACATGTCATTTTTGTCATTTTGACATAACACATAATTATAAGTCAAATTTACCAAAAACTTCAATTGATTATAAGCCAGGTTTTACCAAACACTTTGTACGCTTATTACTCTACAATTATAAGTCACTTATAAGTGGCTATGACTTATAAGTGATACTTATAAGATAAGCCAAACGACCCCTTATTATTAATTTTCTCTCCAAAATGACAAGTCACCAGTTCGTTTACCGAAGAGGGTCGCATAAAAAAACACTACTCAAATCTATATTATTATAATATATGTAAATTTAGGTTTTTGTCATTAATACATTTTCTTATATTCTTTGCCAGGTTTTTAACATTTAAATTTAGTTTCTTTGCCATTAATACATTTCCTTATATTCTTGGCCATATTTTAACATTTATAAAATATTAATAATAGCCATAGTAGTAATAATAATTATTATTATTATTATATATAATAATAATAATAATAATAATAATCATAATAATTTAAATTCCATTAATACCTTATCTTATATTCTTGGCCATATTTTAACATTTACAAAATAATAATAATAATGGTAATAATAATAATAATAAAGTTGTTTTTATACTATGGCTTTCTTAATAAGCTTATGTTTTTATTTTAGCTTTTTGTCATTATAGAGAGAGAGAGAGAGAGTTTTTTTCATTAATACATTAACTTATATTCTTGGCCATGTTTTACTATTTTATAAATGTTAAAGTATGGCCAAGAATATAAGGAAAGGTGTTAATGGAATATATATATATATATATATATATATATATATATATGTGTGTGTGTGTGTGTGTGTGTGTGTGTGTGTGTGTGTGTGTGGTTTTTGTCATTAATACATTAACTTATATTCTTGGCCATGTTTTACTATTTAAATTTAGGTTTTTTCCATTAATACCTTTTCTTATATTCTTAGTCATATTTTAACATTTATAAAATAAATAATAGCGATGGTAGCAGTAGCAGTAATAACAATAATGATAAGAATAATTTAAATTCCATTAATATATTTTCTTATATTCTTGGACATATTTTAACATTTATAAAATAATAATATTAGTAGTAGTAGTAATAGTAATAATAATAATAATAGTAATAGTAGTAGTAGTAGTAGTAGTAAAGTTGTTTTTTATACTATGGCTTTCTTAATAAGTTTAGGTTATTATTTTAGGTTTCCGTCATTAATATTAACAGTAATAGTAATAGTAATGTTTTAAAAATAATAATAATAATATATAGTAATAATAATACCTACCTTAGATATAGATTTTGGGTTTTTCCCCATAAATCTATATCTACATGTATATAAAAAATCTATATCAATTTATATAGATTTAGGGTTTTTCTATTTTTAATAATAATTGATTTTATAATTTAAGAAAATCAAGAAGAATTTGTAAATGAAAATCAATAATATCGGTCACTGATTTCCTTGATTTGCTATGATGATCAACGGTGGATATTCATTTTTTACTAAAAAACTATAAAGACATCTTTCACCGGAACCACACCGGTGCTAGATGTTGATATTTTTTAAAATACCAAACAGTAAAGTAAAATAATATAGTGGAGATATATATAATATTATGTGGAGGAGAAACTTTCAAACTTTATTGGCCTTCAAACTTTAAATTTAAATCTCAGTTGACTTAAATCTGTCTAAATAATCATTCAAATTTAAGGCTCACTGTAAATCCCCAGTTCCGAATTCAAAATTCTTCCGATTTTTTTCCCAGATTCTATTCCAAAATTCTTGCATTCATATATACATATGTTATTATTCTAGTTTAATTTTCCTAACTTATTATTTATAACCCAATTTTTTTTTACTTAACCCCAAACCCAATTCCCGGCCCAAAACCCAAGCTCATTGCCCTCCCCATGCCTGACCCGGCCCCGTACCCATACCCGACCCGGTTCTTCCTTTTCCCCACACCCATTTCTTTTTCCCGCCTCTTATTTCTTCTTCCTAACTTCCCCGCGTCGCGTACGCCCCCACGTTGCCGATGCCACCACGCCCCCGTTCGCGACCATGACCCCACGCCTCTACCCATGATCACGCGCGCGCCGCTCACCCATCTCGACCTCGTCTCTCTAACTCTCTCCTCCCCCTCACTCTCGTTCTCCCTCTCTCCTTCCCCATTTTCTTCCGCTCCCCCTATCTCGAACCCACGCCCACGCCTGCGATTCCTCTTGCCTTCCTCCCATCACCGAGCTTCCCCAGTACTACCGTCCACACCTCCCCATGGCTCACCCCGCGGCGAACCCATCTCCTCGCAATAACCCCACCTCCTCGGCACCGAGCACCCTTGCCGCCTCCTTCAATCGCCGACGAACTGTCGCCACACCCTCACCATCTCACTCCACCACCAACCTCGACGCCAACAGAGCCCCCTCACTCGAAGCTCCACCCATCTACAGTGGAGCTCCCTCGCCTCCTCTCCCGCGCACCCGTTGAGCCACCCCCTCAACGACGACACGCCAACGAACTCACCGAGCCCCTCCTCTATCGCTGACGACAAACTACCATCACTCGCAGCCGTCTCGCCCCAACAACCCAAGCCTCCGCTGCCAAGAACCCAAGCTCGAGCCGAGGCCGCGAACCCTAACCGCGCCGTTCGTGGCGCGATCTTGCCGTTGCCGCTTCCGTGCATCGTCAACGCGTCATCAGGAAAGTGTACTACTTGTTTCATGCTAAAGTTTATCTATTATAATTCTTAATACCAATGAATTCCGTAAATACTTTCGTGTGAATCAATAATATGTAAATGTTCGATGCCAAACCCGAGGGGAAAACCCCCGTTAAATTGACGGAAACTGATCACATAGGTTGTCCCGTATAGTAATGAATATCGTGTTATAATTTGGATGAAAAATACAGTCGTTACTGACATGATCGGTCATTCCCATTTAAGCCCGTTAAAACCGAAATTTTCCGTGTCTGAAACTTGTAAGAATCACAGTTAATTGATTATAAATTGGAATGTTGCGTTCGAGGGCTCAAATCGAAGCCGACTTGACAACCTAGAACCCTATAAGAGTATTAATCTGATCCTATGCTAAAAGATGACGGAAACTGGTTCGGAGTGCGGCTCTGGACTGCAGTCCAGAGCAGCGCTGGCTGTTGATTCTCATTTTGTAATGCTTACGCTCTGCTGTACGAATATGTTATAATGCGTAACCCTATACCATAGTGACGATGAAACAGTTAGATAACTAATGAAAGTGATTTCATCCCTTTCCACTGTCGTTTACTATTTAAACTGTATTTTAGATTAACATGACGTATAGCAGTCCCAAACAGGGACATAACTTATACCTCATTGTTGTACAGTACATAACTTCTGACGTAGAGGTGAGATTGAAAATCCGTTTGGTGCGTTGGAAACCTAATTGATAAATCTAAATTTTTTTCAACTATAGCGTCACCTAATTTTGATCCCAACATTGCGAAATGGACATTCAGTTCAGGAACTGAATTTCCAGCAGCGAACGCTTAAAATGAAACGGCTGTAACTTGCAAACCCGAAATCCGATTGTCCTGAAATTAATTTTGTTGAACTGCCGTCTGAGTTTTCTTGCTACCGCCTTTGTATCGTTTTACTGAATTTTGAATGTATGATTTAAGGCAATTTTTATAAGTTCATAAGATGCATGATAGCTCGTATTACACACGATCTGTTTAACTGCATAAATGCACATATTTTACCTGACTGTCATACTTCTAGTGATAGTGCGCGTTATTATTCTGTTCATAATGCATTGTCGTGCGTGAATGGTATGGGTTTAGGAATGTCAAGTACGCCAGTGAAAAGTGAATGATTCGTGACAGTGAACAATACAGTGAACAGTGACTAAAACCGTGTTATTGGTGCATACTTGTACACGACTAGACCATACTCATAAATAGTGTAAACCTGGGTAAAAAGGGGGAAATCAAAGTGGAAAGAGAATTATATTTAGCGAGGGCAGTGATTTAGAGGATGATCATTCGAACAGCGACTCTTATATATATTAGGTTGGGCCTAGCGGTCCGGCTGACAGGATTATGTCCCGGGCGATAGCGGGCCGTAGTCTCGGGTATGTACGAGACCCTCGTTAAACATGATCCTCCTTTCCACAACTCGATTTCAAAAAATGACTTAGAGACTGATAGGGACACAGATCATACATTGCATCAGTTAGTGACATATTGACTACCTGTATTTTACCTCCACCATTATTACTTTCTTTTCTTGTTTCTTGTTACTATTATAATATTGCTATTATGTCGCTCTGACGACCTGAGTATGCATGCTCAGACCTTGAGGAAGAACCAGTTCAGGAGCCTGGCCTGCCCTTCGAGCTTGCAGAGATTTAGACGGTCGTGCCTCTATTACCTTTACTGCTTTCCTTAAAGAAACCTTGTATTCGCACTCGGTCAGTAATTCTTTTCCTTGTTTTATTGTAAATTGTGAACCATGAAAGTTGATGTAATAATTAGTAATGTATTTCCTTTACTTCGGTGCTGTGTTTACTGATTACCATGTAATGCTAGAAGCCGAAGTGTGACTACGGCGGGATTATTCCTTGACCGTAGGAGCATGGCTGGCCTAGTCATCCCTCGTTTTCCGTATTTTGGGAAGCGGGGCATGACATGGTTTTGTTGGTATCAGAGCCGCGTTTAGTAGTAAGGGATAATATTAATTACACTTTATTACATTATTTTCGCTTCACTATCCCTGATTTTCATCCTTGTATCTAATCATATTCTTTTAAATATCTTCCAGCGACATGACGTCCCCGAACGACCACTCCTCGGACTCAAGTTCTCATGATCGCACGGAGAGGATCTTGAGTGCACTGATGACCCTCGCAGAAGCTCAAGAGAGAAAGACGGACCTACTCACCAAGGGACTCAGGGCAATTACCGCAGTAGGGGGACCCTCCACTCTCATTACCGTCCCCGAGGGCACTGTTCCACCAGCTTTTTCTGCCAGGGCTGGCACCGTGTCAGATTTTCGGAGTTTACATCCAACTGCATTTACGGGACTAGCCGTACCACTCGAGGCCGAGCAATGGCTGGTCAATATGGAGAACCTACTGACGGCCACAAGGGTACCCGATGAAGAGAAAGTGAATGTGATAAAGATCCAGTTGGAGGACAAAGCCCGTACTTGGTGGTCAGTTGAAGAAAGCAGACTAGAAGGGCCAATCGAATGGAGCAAATTTAAAGAGTGCTTCTTGGACCACTATTTTCCTTCCACCGCCAAGGCAGAGATGGAAGAAAGATTCATCTTACTGAAGCAGAATGGCCATCTTGTGGACGTATATGCGGCAGAATTCAACCGTCTGAGCCGATTTGCTCCGTATATGGTCGCTTCAGAGGCCACCAGGGCCAGGCGCTTCTTACAGGGACTTGATTTTGAGCTACAGCAGCTGATCGCGTCACTCGAGTTGCAGACTTTTGTGCAGGTACTCAACGCGGCACGAATTCAGGAGAATCTGATCAATAAATTTAGGAAGCCCCCAGTTGTTCCAGTGCGTACTCACACACTGTCTCGAGGGGTCATACCAGTTCACAGGCCAGGAACGACACAGATGAAGCGTCCATTCGTTCCCCAGCATCGCCCTCAGAGTAAGAACTTAGGTTGCGGCTACTGCAACAGGGATGGGCACACCCAGAAGGACTGTCGCCGCGCCAAGAGACAGTGTTTGATTTGCGGATCCAGCCAGCACCGAGTTAGTGGTTGCCCCGAGCAAACAGAGTTACAGGGAGGGTCTGGACCGCGGTAGCAGAAATCACAGGAGCAGAGGCAACCCTACACAAGCCGCGGTCAGGGACGGGCTTTCACCTTGACCGCCGAGCAGGCAGAGGCTTCAGGCGAAGTTGTTACAGGTACTCTACTCGTTCATTCCATGCCAGTTAGGGTACAATTTGATTCTGGAGCATCACACTGTTTCATATCTACGCATTTCGTTGATACACACTCCATACCACATGAACCATTAACCAAGGGTTGGGAAATACATACGGGTAATGGTGTTATAGTATCTAGTCGAGAATGTAGATCCTGTCCAGTTATAGTGTGTGGCAGCAATTCTATGTGAATTTCCTTTTGATCGGAATAGGCAGATATGACGCAATTCTCGGGATGGATTGGATGAGTACCTTCCATGCAATTATTGATTTCCGAGTAAGGAACATGACTTTCCGCTTTCCCAATCACCCAAAGTTTATTTTCGAAGGCGGGAGTGAATCTTTGGAGCTAGCCAAGTATAGAGCCAAGCCGAAAGAGTTGACAGCTATGGAGATTGATGAGAGTCCAGCCCCAGAGATTGTTCAGGATTTTCTGGATGTGTTCCCTGAAGATTTACCAGGTCTACCACCTCCACGCGTCTTGGAATTCTCGATTGATTTGACTCCAGGTACAGCACCAGTTTCCAAGGCCCCGTACAGAATGGCACCGGTTGAGTTGGCAAAATTGAAGAAGCAAATTGAAGAACTCCTGGAGAAAGGATTTATCCGGCCAAGCGCTTCACCGTGGGGTGCACCAGTCTTGTTGGTGAAGAAAAAGGATGGATCGCTACGGATGTGCATAGACTATCGAGAGCTGAACAAAGTCACGATAAAGAATAAATACCCCATTCCGCGCATCGACGACTTATTTGATAAGTTAAGTGGGGCCAAGATATTTTCGAAGTTGGATCTCCGTTCGGGCTATCATCAGATCAGAGTAGCGGCCGAGGATATATGCAAGACGGCTTTCAGGACCCGATACGAACACTATAAGTTTCTTGTGATGTCGTTCGGTGTTACCAATGCTCCAGCGATATTTATGGATTTGATGAACAGGGTGTTTGCGAAGTACTTGGACACGTTTGTCGTTGTATTTATCGACGACATACTAGTCTAGTAGAAGACCCGAGAGGAGCACGTTGAGCACTTGCACACGGTTCTATAAATCCTTCGGGAAGAGAAGCTGTATTCAAAATTGAGCAAGTATGAGTTCTGGCTCGACGAGGTTCAGTTCTTGGGACACATTGTTTTGGGCAAAGGCATCTCAGTAGACCCGGGAATGATAGAATCTGTCAGAGATTGGCCAACACCAAAGTCAGTGGCCGAGATCAGAAGCTTCCTGGGATTGGCCGGATATTATCGGCGGTTCGTCTAAGACTTTTCAAGAATCGCTGAACCTTTGACGAGGCTGACACGGAAGGATGTACCGTTTGTGTGGACAGAGGAGTGTACTCGGGCATTTGAGGCACCGAAGCAGAAGTTAACCACGGCGCCCATTCTTACAGTGCCAGATGATTCCGGTGGTTTGGTGATACATAGTGATGCCTCAGGGAAGGGCTTAGGCTGTGTTCTGATGCAGCACGGTCGGGTGGTTGCTTACGCCTCACGACAGCTGAGGAATCACGAGAGGAACTACCCAACGCATGACTTGGAGTTAGCCACAGTGGTTTTTGCATTGAAGATCTTGTTAGTTATATGTATGCCCTAGAGGCCATTACTGTACATACGATGTATATTGTAGTGGATGCTAGGACATATATAGGGAGGACTTTCTTGCTCGACATGATAGTATACTATCTGGTTGTATTTTATCTAAACATGTACTCTGATTGTCTCTATGTTACATGTTGATAAAGCCCTTAGGATATGTACTCGACTACTGGGACTATTATGAGATCATACTAGTGGGGCCACGGTAGTCGACGAGTACATCCTATAACTGTTCCTAGTCGAGGGTGTATCGAGACAGGGCATCGATACACCAGAGTAGACAAGCGTATACGCATCTTGACCCATATGATGGGCGATGGATGATCCCATATCCATCGGTGTTTGACATCAAGGATGGTGTACGGGTGTTCAGTAGAGACTGGGTACACTGAACGGACTCGCCGAGAACTCCCAGATGGTATTATACCTCACGTCAGATGGCAGTTCTCTGGTGACACTGATACAGGGTAGTCTGTTGACCCGAGATCGTCATAGAGTCTTGTGTGATTCCCATTGTGCTTTGATTTCCATCATACCACGTCCAAGAGGGCGCGCAAAAAGGTGGCTTTTGGGTACAGTCCCGAATCACATGGAGGCAATGAGCGATAGGAGGGGATTCGTCTCTCCCGGTATAGGGAGTTGATGTTGTGCTGTGTTCGATTGGCTATAACTGGAAATCTCTGGCCAGGGTTGCTGAGATTTACTGGTAAGTGTTATCAGTAGTTTCTCGAACTGTTATAGACCTCATATCGACACGACTTATCGAGCTACTGGGGTCTGACGTTTACCACCCCTAGGCGAGATATGCAACATATCAGACGACGAGACCGGACTGTACGGGAGTGTTACTGATTGGATTCACAGAAGAATGTACAGGCTTACTTGTTGATCTTCTGATCGCTCAATACCTGGGTGGACGTTACGTTTAGCAGACCGCTTGCGGCTTGTGGGTGTTTGATATGATCATCACCTACTGCCGGCGTTTTGACGAGTCTTTAGAGTCCTACACAGGGGTTTCCTGGCTCAAGCGAAACGGGGTAGGAGCACATATGTGATATGTGCGGGACCGAGATTAATATGATATGAGATACCGTATTCTATTCTCGTGATTCGTGACATTGATCGGTTGTATACGATATAGCCGGGTTATCGGATCAAGTGTTGATTCGATAAGTTGTTACACATGATATTAGTCGATTATAGCCGGGTTATTAAATCAAGAGTTGATTTAATAATTTAATGTATAATTATATATTTGATATATTATATTACATTAACTAGTATTAGCTCACTTAAGATTTATTTTCTCACTTGATTGTGCATGAGTGTATATGTGATATATATTTGTGTACATATGATTGTGTCATGCTTGATGATACATCAAAGATGGGTGTATGAGACTTATACCAACATTAGGGTAAAGATTAGGGTTTTGTTTATATCTTAAGAATAACAAAAGAGAAAGACTTTGTCAAAGTTCTCAAGCTTTCATGAAGCTTGTGGAAATATTGACAAAGTCAACTCTTTTGTCATTCTTAAGGATATTTAGTTAACCCAACCCTTAACCATATACCATAGTCAATTCTCTACATGAGTTAAGCATGATAGCTTAACTCACCCATGGTTACATTATTGAGGAGGATTAATTCATATGATGATATTATTCTTTCTTCTTCTTCTTCTTCATCAAGCTCCATGAAAAGCTCACTAGCTCTAATGGTGCCATGAGAAAAAGTGTGAGAAAATCAATTCTAAAGTGAGCCCATTTCCTACTTCTTCATCCTCTACCACTTGCCATGTAGTAGAGTGTGTTCTCTTCACAAAGTTCTTGACCTGGTGAAGGAATAGCTTGAGTTAGTGTCTCCCCGACGTAGATCATCTTCGGCCTCGAAATCGAAGCAAGCACGTTCGTTCTTCTTATGGAGCTTCTCCAGAGTCCGGAGTTCACGATCGCAGCGAAGGGGACATCTACACGGAGCAATTGAAGTGAAGGACCAGATCTACAAAGGTTGTAATCCCTCTCACTTAGTGTTAAACTGTTTAACATACTTGTTTTCTCCTAAACCCTAGTTTAAAGATCCGGCTTTGGGTTGTTCGGCACGGCTAAATTTTTAATCGGGCATGGTTGATACCTCGTAGTACCTTGTGAGCGTGCCTAGCAAGCCTACAGTGGTATCAGAGCTAAGTTAGAGTTTTAGGTGAAGTCTAGGCGAAGTTTAAAGTCCGATCGAACTCCGAATACCCGGTTTATACCCCTCTCTGTACATTTTCTAAAAATGTGATTTTTTCAGTATTAAAAATACTCAGAAAAACAAGCAGGAAAAACTAAGAATTACTGTGAAGTACGGCCCACTAATTCGCTCATATGACCGCGGAACCGCGGCCAAACCAAGGGTTTAGCGGCGGTTCCGCGGCCAAAATTGTGAATTAGTCCCTAGAACTTCATATATTTATTCTTAGGTCCTTTCTTGCCATTGTTTTCTGGGAATTTTTTAATTCCACTCAAGTGTTGAGTTTTCTAGGGTTGTATTGGAGACTCGTTGATTCGATCGGATAATTTAACTTTGTTTAGTTTGTCCGGGTAATTTTTAGAAACTGTTAAAAAGTTCGAACGGATATCAATAACTCACTTTTTCCCCTGTCGGAAAATTTTTCAAAAGTTGGATTTTTTTCTCGAGTTTAAGAACGTTCTAAGTCATGCAAGTAACGCGGTGGACCCTCTAGAAGACAACAAACCTTAACTCGATTATGTGACCGTCTTGAACTGTCTCTAAACCTTAGGGTTTGCGGCAGTACGGCGTGCCACATGTGAGGCGTTGGCTTGACCCTTCTACGGCTGGACCATTGGTACTGTGGCATGTGATGGATGTTTTTAAACTGATTTCAAGTGTTGAGCTATATTGGGGAAATCTTAGGTGTTTGATTGTTCGATCGGAAAGTTTAACATTGTCTATTTATCTGGAATGTGATACAATATTTGGAATCCACAGGTAGTTATGAGATAACGAATTTGAATGTTATAAATCTAGCGGTTCAGTCTCAGATGATCGGTTGCCATGGAATTTTGATGTGATCAAAAGTCCGTCGCAATCATGTAGCGTACTCGGATACTCGCCGGGTAAACTTAATAGACAGCCACGCCCCAAAGCCCCGACCAAGTGACTGTAGGAGAACCCCATCACCAAAAGCATCCGTTCGGGTGCTCGCGGCAGCAGTGTTCCACCTTAGTGCACTTCGTCGACGGCATCCGGGGGTGCGGACGTCTACTAAAGTTTGCGACGAGCATTCGATCAGGATGTCGGGAATCTTGTTGAATTACCCGACTTGATATAGAAAAGAGTTTTCGATAATGAGACTAAAATGCGGGGTTTATAATTGTTAGGCATGCGATGTCTAAGGAATTCATTTGGTTAGGCATGCGATGTCTAAGGAGGTTGCGGATTCCAACTGTTGTAGTTTTACACTTTCTTTTTTGTGACCGTAAGCGTAGTATTTGGTGTATCACCGGCTTCGTTGCTATACATCAACGACAATCGGGATACGCATACTTGCTTACGTTGATGATATGAGATATTATGTGTTGCTGAGATATGTTATATTGGATCGTCGCGTTTTGAATAGCCGGGGGTTTTATGTGAGATAAGAGTTTTTTATTTTTCATTCATGTAAAATTCATTTGTATGTAATATTCTTTTATTGGGGCACTTCCAGGCTGAGGATGATGTCACTATTGTATATTATTTACTTTTCCGCATTAGGTAGACCCAAGGCGGGGAGCACAAGTAACCGGGTTCTAGGGTCCAATAGGAGACCATCTCGAGGAGTCAAGACCGGGTCTCCTAACCCTAGAATTGGCAGTGTTGCTTGCCGCTCTCGTAGGGGTCTAGGGATGTGGGTTTGGCTATTCATCGCGACCGTGGAATCCGTGTTTTATACAGGCTCGTATTAAAAACACGAACATCCTAGTATATCCAATATTTCATATATGTTCTTCTGCTGCAATGTTCTGTGATGAGATCATATTACTGCCTGAGAAGAATGTTTATATTATATATATGAGATATATATTATATATTGTTGATTTCGTTTCATATCTGATGCTTGTGAAGCATAATAAAATGGGACTTCATTAATGAGATTAATGAAATAAAAGAAACCTAAATATGTTGTAGAAACTTGTTTAAAAATTGGTAGCTCTAGTTCTTGTTTTGCATAGCGGTGTTCCTTGTAGAACATCCAGCACCTTATTCGATAAGGAAAGAGCCAAGATCCCTTCACCGGGAATGACCTCTTTAGTGAAACTAGCAGATGCTACAAACTCGGTTTGTCTTTTGATTACTTCAATAGTTCTTGCTTTGCACAGCGATATTTATGAAATATCCTGCACCTTATTCGATGAGGAAAGGACCGACGATCCCTTCACCGGGAGTGACCCCTGTAGAAAAACTAGAAAAGCCTTAAAAACACTCCATTTAAAATCACTCGATTCTACAACGATATCAAGTTTATTACGCAAAGGGTTTTCTTAAAAACCTGTCGTAGCCCTCCGTCATTTCAGATAAGTCGTACTTAGTATTCGTGTTACGTTTGTTGACCTCCGTCAAGGCGTAGTGTGCGGTAGCTGACTAGTATTTATCTGCTTATGCATATGATGCAGATTGGATTAAGGTAGTCGTGCGGCCTTGTTGACCTCCGTCAAGGGTCGTGCGGGTGGGTTTAATTCAATCAGGAAATGACGGGTTGAACTTGACCAGTAGCCTATGGTTTGTTGACTTCCGTCAAGGTCATAGGACGCTAGGGGTAAAATATTATTAGGAATTTCAAGTGTTGAAATTTGCAATGAGATTGCATACCTTCTATGAGATAGTTGGATCCTGATACCCGCTGCGAGTAAGAGTTACTCCTGGGAGAGTTTTACACATTACGATTAGCCGATCAAGTAGGTGTCTAGAAAGGTGTTAACGGGGTTACGCCTCTGGGAAAACGAGGTTTACTTTAATTAGGTCTGTGCGAAAGCACGGGGAACCTCCCTCAAAGTACCGACACTGGCCTGGCTGAAAGATTGGCGAACTTGTAGCGTGTAATTAATCTCGGCTAGTCTTTCCTTTTAGGGTTTGAAAGAAGATTTGATTAAAACAGTGGGAGACATCCTGATTAGATATATTAGATAACCAATCTAATCTTGCAAGAGCATACGCTGAGTGTTTTCTTCTCTCTCTCTCCAGGTAGCGACCATATCACGCCTTAATCAAGATAATAATACGGATGTATTGACCGAACCCGCTTGTTATACTGAGCTAGGGAACGTTGGTCCTGCTCCAACTTATAATTATTATAAGACAGAGCAGGAAATTAGGGAATACCAGATTTCCCGTGCCGCCCAAACGAAGAAAGTGCATGCTGATGCATTTTCTTCGGGTGTGTTCATTACAGAGAACTGTTTCTCAGTATCCTTTACGTCCTGGGTATGAGATACCGGATCAGGATCCCGCATATATAATCTGTTACATGGGCTACAGAAAGGTAGAGAACTGAGAACGGGTGATAAGTTTCATGAGACAGAAAACGGTGCAAGTGTTGCAGCCAAGTCTGTTGGTCACTATCACCCTGTATTACCAGAAGACACTGATTCTGAACAAATGTTATTAGATACCGAACCTGATATACAACATCATATCAGTCTCTTTATTAGTAAAGAAAGGATATAATTTTGTATTGTTGGATAATCTTTTGAATATTTCCTATATCAAGAGTTGATCGGTTCAGGCACGTTATCTAAAAGCATTGACGTTCTAAATCAAACTACAGTTCTTAGTATACAGAACACACACGAGAGGAAGAGTTCAGAAATGAACGAATCCTTCTTGAGGCATTGTAAACTAGGTCATATCAATGCGACCCGACTAGCTAAGTTACATTTAGATGCATATTTAAATCTGTTTGAATTTACATCTTGTGAAACTTGCCGGTCATGTCACAAAGATAAGATGACCATAGCTCTGTTTATTGGAAATAGAGAAAGAGTTAGTGAACTCTTGGGATTGATACATGCTGATGTATGAAAGTCTCCCGTCTACATATGCCAAGACCGGTTCTTTGTACTTCATTACATTCTCTGATGATCTCTCAAAATTCAAACATATGTTCCTGTTGAAACACAAGTCCGAACCTTTTGAGATATTCACAGAATGTAAGTTAGAAGTAGAGAACCAAAATACGGGTAAAAGTACTATGTCCTTTGATATGATCAAGGAGGAGAATACTTGAGCACGGAATTCCTGGACTATTCTAAAGGAGAATGAGATTCTCTCTCAGCATTACTCCTCCGTATACACCACAGCACGTCGGTGTATCGGGGCGGAGCAATAGCACCCTATGTGATATGGTGTGCTCTATGATGAGTACTACTGAGTTTCCTATTTCCTTTTGGGTGTTATGCGCTTGAGAAGCTGCATACCTATTGAATAGGGTTCAAATCAAATCAGTTGCCTACCACTTCATATGTGATATGGAAAGGGAAGAGCCCATATCTTAAGTTTGTTAAGGTTTGGGGTTGTCCGGCCTATGTCTAAAAAGCAAAATCCGGACAAACTCGAGGCAAAGTCAGATCTGTGGAAGTTTGTTGGATATCCCAAGCATACACAAGGGAATATCTTCTACCTAACCGAGGAACAAAAGATGTTTTTTTTTTCTCAGCATGCCACCCTTGTGAAAGGGAATTTCTTGTGAAGAAATTAGTGGTCATGAGGTAGAACTGGAAAGAGTTCCAGCTATACAAACTACAACAGATGATTTGGTAAAACCAAAGGATTCAATAGTTTCCAACGAACCTCAGCCTCTCCGTCGATCTAGTAGGGTTCCTCACCCACCTAAGAGATACTTTGGTTTCTCTATGACAGTGGGAGCGAGGATTGCATCATGAGATGATGACCCAACTAGTTTCGAGCTGTCCATCAGGAGTGGGACTCTGTAAGAATGGCTGGATGCTTAGTGATCTGAGATGGAATCCTTATACACCAACAAAGTATGGACTTTGGTTGCTTTATCTGAAGGGTTAAATCCCCATCAGGAGCAAGTATATCTTGAGAAGATTACTTGGTGTACATGAAAAAGTTGAGACTTTCAAAACTATGCTTAAGTCCATCCAGATCCTACTTGCCACGGCTACATACCATGACTACGATATCTGGTGGTTGGGTGTCACGACTGCTTTTCTAAATGATGTTTTAGAAGATAGTGTCTATAAGTACACAGTCAGAGGGCTTCGTAGACAGTGGGAGCAGCGGAAACGTGTGCAAGATGTTTTATGTAATAAAGCAGGCATCGCGGAGTTGGAACGTCTGTTTTGATGTAGTAGTCAAAGAGTTTGACTTCATCAAAATGGTAGATGAACCTTGTATATACAAAAAGGTAGTAGAGAGTATGGTGGTGATCCTCGTAGAGTACGTATGACATACTCTTGATAGGGAAGGAGTTTTCTATGCTACGCTCGGTCAATCTCCGCTTATCACAAAGATTCTCCATATAGGATCAAAGTGATACCTCCTAAATCCTGGGTTTTGGATCTATGAGATAGATCTGATTGGATGTTAGGATTCTCACTAGTAGTAGTGAGATGGTATCAATCGATCCTGGGGAGAATCACTGGAAAGGTTCCAGGGTGATAAGGACGACCGAATGTCAGTCGCAGGCATTGTCTTTACCCTCAGTGGAGGGACGGTATGTTGGAAGAGTTCCAAGCTAGATACCATGACTTACTAGACGATTAAAGGCAAGATACATCGTTACCAAGGATGCTACCAAAGAGGCAGTCTGGATATATATAAGTTCATGAGATGAACTTCGTTCCTACCATTGTACGACAATGGAGTTGTGGCTTTAGCCAAGGAACTACCGTCCCATATGAAATCCAGATATAATTCTAAGGCAGTATCGCCTGATCATGGAGATGGTTGATCTCCAGAGAGATCAAGGTTAGGAGAGTAGACACAGAGGACAACAGCGTGGATCCACTCACAAAGGCCTTTTTCCCAATAGAGACTTTTATGGGATGGTTGAGTATGAGATACTTCAACCAGAGCTAATTGGTGGGTATATGATACCACAACAGATGGCCCTAGTGCAAGTGGGAGATTGTTAGTTATATGTATGCCCTAAGGCCATTACTGTACATACGATGTATATTGTAGTGGATGCTAGGATATATATAGAGAGGACTTTCTTGCTCGACATGATAGTATGCTATCTGGTTATACTTTATCAAAACATGTACTCTGATTGTCTCTATGTTACATGTTGATAAAGCCCTTAGGATATGTACTCGACTACTGGGACTATTATGAGATCATACTAGTGGGGCCACGGTAGTCGACGAGTACATCCTATAACTGTTCCTAGTCGAGGGTGTATCGAGACAGGGCATCGATACACCAGAGTAGACTAGCGTATACGCATCTTGACCCATATGATGGGCGATGGATGATCCCATATCCATCGGTGTTTGACATCAAGGATGGTGTATGGGTGCTCAGTAGAGACTGGGTACACTGGACGGACTCGCCGAGAACTCCCAGATGGTATTATACCTCACGTCAGATGGCAGTTCTCCGGTGACACTGGTACAGAGTAGTCTGTTGACCCGAGATCGTCATAGAGTCTTGTGTGATTTCCACTGTGCTTTGATTTCTATCATACACGTCCAAGAGGGCGTGCAAAAAGGTGGCTTTTGGGTACAGTCCCGAATCACATGGAGGCAATGAGCGATAGGAAGGGATTCTTCTCTCCCGGTATAGGGAGTTGATGTTGTGCTGTGTTCGATTGGCTATAACTGGAAATCCCTGGCCAGGGTTGCTGAGATTTACTGGTAAGTGTTATCAGTAGTTTCTCGAACTGTTATAGACCTCATATCGACACGACTTATCGAGCTACTGGGGTCTGACGTTTACCACCCCTAGGCGAGATATGCAACATATCAGATGACGAGACCGGACTGTACGGGAGTGTTACTGATTGGATTCACAGAAGAATGTACAGGCTTGCTTGTTGATCTTCTGATCGCTCAATACCCGGGTGGCCGTTACGTTTAGCAGACCGCTTGCGGCTTGTGGGTGTTTGATATGATCATCACCTACTGCTGGCGTATTGACGAGTCTTTAGAGTCCTACACAGGGGTTTCCTGGCTCAAGAGAAACAGGGTAGGAGCACATATGTGATATGTGCGGGACCGAGATTAATACGATATGAGATACCGTATTCTATTCTCGTGATTTGTGACATTGATCGGTTGTATGCGATATAGCCGGGTTATCGGATCAAGTGTTGATTCGATAAGTTGTTACACATGATATTAGTCGGTTATAACCGGGTTATTAAATCAAGAGTTGATTTAATAATTTAATGTATAATTATATATTTGATATATTACATTACATTAACTAGTATTAGCTCACTTAAGATTTATTTTCTCACTTGATTGTGCATGAGTGTATATGTGATATATATTTGTGTACATATGATTGTGTCATGCTTGGTGATACATCAAAGATGGGTGTATGAGACTTATACCAAGATTAGGGTAAAGATTAGGGTTTTGTTTATATATTAAGAATAACAAAAGAGAAAGACTTTGTCAAAGTTCTCAAGTTTTCATGAAGCTTGTGGGAACATTGACAAAGTCAACTCTTTTGTCATTCTTAAGGATATTTAGTTAACCCAACTCTTAACGATATACCTTGGTCAATTCTCTACATGAGTTAAGCATGATAGCTTAACTCACCCATGGTTACATTATTGAGGAGGATTAATTCATATGATGATATTATTCTTTCTTCTTCTTCTTCTTCATCAAGCTCCATGAAAAGCTTACTAGCTCTAATGGTGCCATGAGAAAAGGTGTGAGAAAATCAATTCTAAAGTGAGCCCACTTCCTACTTCTTCATCCTCTACCACTTGCCATGTAGTAGAGTGTGTTCTCTTCACAAAGTTCTTGACCTAGTGAAGGAATAGCTTGAGTTAGTGTCTCCCCGACGTAGATCATCTTCGGCCTCGAAGTCATCGAAGCAAGCACGTTCGTTCTTCTTGTGGAGCTTCTCTAGAGTCCGGAGTTCACGATCACAGCGAAGGGAACATCTATACGGAGCTATTGAAGTGAAGGACCGGATCTACAAAGGTTGTAATCCCTCTCACTTAGTGTTAAACTGTTTAACATACTTGTTTTCTCCTAAACCCTAGTTTAAAGATCCGGCTTTGGGTTGTTCGGCACGGCTAAATTTTTAATCGGGCATGGTTGATGCCTCGTAGAACCTTGTGAGCGTGCCTAGCAACCCTACAGATCTGGAGGCATTACCTGTTGGGCGAGAAGGTGGAGGTGTACACGGATCACAAGAGTCTGAAGTACGTCTTCACTCAGAAAGAACTGAATATGAGGAAGCGCCGATGGCTAGAACTAATGGCGGATTACGACTTGGACCTTCAGTATCATCCGGGAAAAGTAAATGTTTTACCAGATGCTCTCAGTCGCAAGCCAGCGGTCATGATGTTGACCAGTCAGAGGAGCGTCATTGAGGATTTTCAGAGACTCGAGCTTGGCGTCATTACACCGAGCGCAATCAAGCAGTTTTGGCAACTACATTTGCAGTCTTCTCTTGTGGATCTCATCAAGACTGCGCAAGCGGATGATCCTCAATTGCAATAGTTCAGAGCGCAGATAGAAGCCGGGCTGAGAACGGACTTACTCATACATGAGGACGGTTCTCTGAGATTCGATAGTAGACTCTGCATACCCAAAGGGGATGTTCGAGAAGAGGTACTAGCTGAGGCTCATAGTTCAGCTTATTCTGTGCATCCGGGAGGCATGAAGATATATCGAGATCTAAAGCAGCACTTTTGGTGGAACGGGATAAAGCGAGAAATTGCGCGGTTTATATCCAGGTGCTTGGTATGCCAGCAAGTGAAGGCGGAACATCAGAGGACAGCGGGACTGTTACAATCGTTTTCGATACCAGAATGGAAGTGGGGGCACATTACTATAGATTTTGTGACAGCCTTACCACGGAGCCCTAGGGGCAACAACGCCGTTTGGGTTATCGTCGACCGCCTCACGAAAGCTGCACACTTTTTACCCTTCCGGGTGGGACAGTCGACAGAGTCACTTGCAGAGAGATACATGCAGGAGATAGTGCGACTTCACGGAGTTCCGGTCAGCATTGTATTAGATCGAGACACCAGATTTGTTTCGCACTTTTGGAGGAGCTTACAGGAGAGTTTGGGTACCCGTCTTAAGTTCAGCACAGCTCATCACCCGCAGACGGACAGACAATCCGAGCGTACGATTCAGGGTTCCTGGGAAGATCATGTGCATCTAGTTAAGTTTTCTTATAACAACAGTTACCAGGCTAGCATCCAGATGGCCCCTTTCGAAGCACTTTACGGGCGTAAGTGTCGATCCCCAGTTTATTGGGATGATGTGGGCGAACGAAGATTACTGGGCCCCGAACTCATTGTGCAGACGGTAGACAAAGTCCAAATGATCAGACAGCGCATTAAGACGACTCAGGATAGACAGAAGAGTTGGACGGATGCTAGCAGGAGAGCACTAGAATTTGAAGTCGGAGATCACGTATTCCTGAAGATTTCCCCTGCCCGTGGAGTTATCAGGTTCGGAGGTCGCGGGAAACTCAGTCCCCGTTTCATCGGACCTTTTGTGGTGCTAGAGCGAGTAGGAGAGGTGGCCTATCGACTTGCCTTGCCCCCGTCGCTAGTTGGTGTGCACAATACCTTCCACATATCTTAGTTGCGGCGTTATGTTTGGGATGAGAGCCATGTTCTGGACCATTCGGAGTTAGCTCTGGGCACTGACCTGTCTTACCAGGAGCAGCCCACCACTATCCTCGACCGCAGAGAGAAAGTGCTGAAGAATAAAGTCATTCCGTTAGTCCGAGTGTCTTAGGGCGGTCGTTTCCCAAGAGAATCTACCTGGGAGCATGAGGAAGATATCCGTGCGTGTTTTCCACATCTATTTGTGTAGTGCTATTGTTTCGTCGTCTCTTTTTAAATTTTGAGGACGAAATTTTTGTAAGGAGAGTATGTTGTAAATCCCCAGTTCCGAATATAAAATTCTTCCGTTTTTTTTCCCAGATTCTATTCCAAAATTCTTGCATTCATATATACATATGTTATTATTCTAGTTTAATTTTCCTAACTTATTATTTATAACCCAATTTTTTTTACTTAACCCCAAACCCAATTCCCGGCCCAAACCCCAAGCCCATTGCCCTCCCCATGCCCGACCTGGCCCCGTACCCATACCCGACCTGCTTCTTCCTTTTCCCCACAACCATTTCTTTTTCCCGCCTCTTCTTCCTTCTTCCCCACGTCCCCGCGTCGCGTACGCCACCACGCCCCCATTCGCGACCACGACCCCACGCCTCTACCCATGATCACGCACGCACCACTCACCCATCTCGACCTCGTCTCTCTAACTCTCTCCTCCCCTTCACTCTTGTTAGTGTATATGCCCTAGGGGCCATTATTGTATCATACTAGTTTGTATATTACTTAATGGAAGCTTGGGATATTCACATGTATATAACAGTCTTGCTAAACATCGTAGTATGCTACTTGGTTTTTTCTATCTTAATATGTGAGTATACGTATTGATAGAGCTCTTAGGATCTTGCTTGACTACCAGCGTTGTGATGGCGGTCACACTAGTGGGGGATGGGTAGTCTACAAGCACATCCTTATTCAGGTCCCTAGTCGTTGGATTATCGAGACAGGGCATCGATACTTCGGAGTAGACTAGTGTGTACGCTTCTCATCCCAGTTGGGGAGATGATCTGTCCCACAGCCGTCAGTACGTCGTACTGGAGATAGTATGCAGGTGCTCATTGGGTTACGGGTACACCAGACAGGACTCACAGGGAACTGTTGGTTAGTTTTATACCAGTCGTCAGTTAACAGTTCCCAGGTGACATGAGTACAGCATAGTCCGCAGACTTAACACTGCTACTTCACCTCGAGTGTGTCCCACTGTTCTTAGATTACTACCCTACCACGGCTCAAAGGAGTCGTGCAAATAGCAGTTGGGTGCAGTCCCGAGCACTTGGAGGCAGTGGCGGTTAGACAGGATTCGTCTCTCCCGGTATTGGGGGTTGATATCGCGCTGTGTCAGAAAGCCATTACGCAAAGTCCCTGGCCAGGGCAAGCGAGATTTGCTGGTAAGTTCCAGTAGTTTCTCAGGGTGTAATGGGCTTCGCTCCGACACGACTTATACCGCTATTAGGGGACTGACGCTTGCCGCCCCTCTAGGCCCGATATGCGATAGTCTTAGACGAACGGACCGGACTGTATGGAGATTGTCACATCAGACTCAGTAGGAGTTCGGATGGGTTTCCTCATCGGCCTTCTTATCGACATCTACCTGGGGACCGTTACGTACAGCTAGTGCCGCTTGCGGTCTGTGGTTAAACCCACTGCCAGCGTAGTAGTCGAGTCTCTAGAGTCCCACACAGAGAGTTTCCCTACTCCAGGAGAAACGATATAGAGGTCGTATGGTTTTACGACAAGGGTTCGGACGCATACGTGTGTTTACGCACGTACGACATCCGGACAGTTTTTACTAGTCGGCTTTGGTTTAAGCCAGTTTTTAGTATCCGGTTATTGGATTTATACAGTCTAAAGTTTTTCCGTGTTTTCACGGATAGGAGGGGCGTTCTCGTAATTGCGCGAGAAGCTTCTAGAAGATGGTGACTTGGGGGTTAAGGTGGCATATGCATTAAATGGGATTAGTGAGTCATATGAGTGATTCATCCATGTCATTAATGCATCATAAATGCTTAATGACTCATGGAGATGAATCACCCATTAGATATTTATGAAGCATGATTATTCATCCTTCATTTTCTTTTGTTGGAAAAAACATTATGCTTGATATATATTATGATAGCTCATTATCTCATCTCATTCTTTTGCTCACTTTCTCTCTCCTCAAGCTCTCCCTCTTCAAACCTTAATCCTCCCCTCTCATGTGTTGAGTACAAGGATTAGATTAGACTAGTTAATCCTTAACCATTTTCTATATCACCTAGGTTGCTTAGATTAGCGATTTAAGAAACCTAGTTACCTCTAGTTTGAGGTGAAGCTTGTAGTAAAGCTCTCGGGTGGATCTTCTACTACTTAGAGAAGGCCGGAGAGGACGTGGAGAACGACAAGACGAAGGACTCGGATTTTTAGGTATAATCACTTTTCATAGTAGTTGTTAACTCCTATGTTTGTTGTTAGTTAGTGTTTATGCAAAGATTCTCGGTTAGTCGATGCTTACGCTTTAAACAAGATCGTTTTTCATTATTCCGCCTCCCCGCAAGTCGTGGGGTGTTGTACATCGACTTACAGTGGTATCAAAGCCTCGCTAAACAATAATTAACTCATTAGCAAAGTCGTAAGAATTTCGAACGCAAAAAGAACCGGAAAAATCATCGTTTAACACACTTTCTGTCGAATTTTAAACAGGCCCTAAAAATTTTCAGAGACCTGCAGAATAATAAGAAGGAAGAAATATGGGTACTGCAGAAATTTGGTCGCGTAACTCGGCTAACTTGCCGCGGAACCGCGGCGGATCCATGCGATCCGCCGCGGATCCGCGGCCGAGTTAGGGCCGAGTCGGCCCAAATTTCTTCAGTAACTTTTTTGGTGTTAACAGTGATATTTCTGGATTTTTTTTCTGCTAAGATCTCAGGTGCACAGAGAAGTTTTGCAGTAGAATCTAAAGTGTTTTGCTCGATCGAAATTTTATGATGTTTGCTAATTTGATTATATCTGTGTTTGTATAATGTGTTCGTAAATCTCCCCTAACTGCTAGTATGTCAGTTGGCAGGGGGTTGCACATTTCTGTAATGGTTTTTACTGTTTGTGGATGTGAACTGTATTGGACTGTTGTGATGATTAGCCGGGGTTTGTGATGGGTTATTATTTTAATTCATTCGATATAATTGTAATATGTTGTAATATTATTTTGCGGGACACATCCAGATTGCGGGTAGCCACCGTTGTATTATTTCATTTTACTGTTTTTGCTCCTAGGATAGACCCAAGATAGGGTGCACAAACTACCGGGTACTTTGAAGTGTTTAGTGGCCTACTCACTTTGTTGAGGGAGACCGCTTCACTTCGGGTATTTGGTGGGTAGTTTTCCGTACCCATAGGGGTCTAGGATGGGGTAATGGCTATTCATCACAACTGTATAATCCGTCTTTTGTTGCAGGCTCTAAACAAACACAGATTGCTTGCAAATCCAATAAAGTTCATATGAGATCTGGAATGCCTATTATTGCGTCTGACGAATGTACAATATCTATATATGATAGCTATTTAGACGTCACTTATGTTTTACACCCGTGCTAGCCCAGCCCCCGCTCTGTCGTTAGTTAAGTAACCTAACGGGTGATGACGGGACCTAGTGGCTAATGCGGATGGCATAAGAGGACGTTGTATTTTCGTTGTTTTCTGCAATGATAGGTTAATGATGGGACGCATTATTTATAATGCAAAGAAAATAAACCAAAAGTTTAATCGTTGGAACAATTTAAAAGAAACCACTCGGTTAATTTTAAAAATAGATATTTTTTAAAATGCGGAGCTTTAACCACTCCTTTTAAAAAGCTATCAGGTTCCTTCGGTTATATCAAGTTCACTACGTTCACGGTTTCGCCAAAACCATTCGTAGCCCTCCGTCATTTCATTTGGGTATTCAGTAGTATTCAAGCTATGCATTTTGGCCAAAGTCAAGGCATAGTGTTTGGTAGCTGCTGGGTTTTCATTTGTTGCATAAGATAGATGAGTTGGTTTGGGACAGTCGTATTATCATTTGACCAAAGTCAGGGGTATATACGGATGGGTTCAAATTAACAAGATAATGACGGGTAGAACTTGACATGTAACTTATGACATTTTGACCAAAGCCAAGGTCATAAGAGCATGGGGCAACAACTTATATCGGGAATTTCTAAAGAAACTGAAATTTGCAAAGAGATGCATACCATTTGGAGTTTGATGAATGTTGGTAGCATTCCTTCAACATTATCATACGATGATATTTGGATCCCGATCCTACTGTGAGTATATGCTACTCATCAGGATATTCGTCACTTAACGATCAATGCTATAAACCAAGTAGGTGTCAAGAAAGGTGTCAGCAGGGTTACGCCCCCAGAGAAAAGAGATTATTTAATTAAGGAACTTCGCGAAAGCGTTGGAAAACCTCCCTCAAAGTATCGACACTGGCCTGGCTGAACGGTTAAGTAAGTATTGTACGGTGAGAATAGTCCTGGCTAATTCTTCTTTTATGGTTTGGGAAAGGATTCGAGAAACGGTGGGAGCCATCCAGTTTAGATAAACTAAAAACCACTCTAAAATTGCAAGAGCATCATGCTAAAGAGTTTTCTTCTCTCTCTCCTAATTGCAGCGACCCTGAAAATGACTGGACTTAAGTTACTTTTAGAGAAAAATATACTGACAGGGCCAAACTATAAAGATTGGCTGCGGAATGTCAAAATGGCTTTGACTTATGACAAATTGGGGTACGTCCTCACCGCTAAGGCACCTGCTATCCCTGGTCCCAAATCCAGTAATGCGGATAAGGAAATCCGCAAAACCTGGGATTTCGATTGCGCGAAAGCCAAGTGCATCGTGCTTGTCTCGATGAACAATGAACATCAGAGGAGGCACGAGGATATGGAACTAGATGCCATATTTCTCCATACAAAGGAACTTTATGGAGAGCAATCTCGTATAGCAAGATACGAGACCTCTAAGAACTTGTTTCGAGCGAGGTTGGCTGTCGGGTCATCGGTAGGAGAACATGTCCTAAAGATGATCGGCTATATAGAAGAGCTCGCAGACCTTGGGACGACTTTGGATAATGAGCTCTATACAGACCTTATTCTCCAGTCCCTTCCTCCCACCTATGCCCAGTTTATCCTGAACTTCAACATTCAAAGAAAAGAAGTTGAACTTCCGGAACTCCTGAACATGTTAAGGAGTGCAGAGGGCACCTTGCAGAAGGCAAGGGAAACACCCGCTATGTTTGTTAGCGGTGCTTCTTCTTCCGAGTCCAAGGCTAGGGCCAAAGGAAGAAAAAAGAAGGCCACCCCCAGACCTAGAGGAGGTGTAAGTAAGGTGGGAGGGAAGGGAAAGAAAAAGTTTGCGGTACCGGTAGTGGGCCAGGATGAGTGCTTCCGTTGTCACAGGAAAGGGCACTGGAAAAAGGATTGCAAGGCGTGGAACGCCAAGAACCAGGAACCAAAGCAAGATGTGGCTTCGACTTCAGGTGTGTTTGTAATTGAGAATTGTCTGTCAATCAACTCTACTTCCTGGGTATTGGATACCGGATCAGGATCTCATATTTGCAATTCATTGTAGGCACTGAGAAACCGTAGAGTGCTGAAGGAAGGTGATATGACCCTGATGGTTGCTAACGGAGCTAGCGTGGGAGCTGTGTCCGTAGGGGATTATCACCTAGGATTGACGAGTGGACACATTTTGGTTTTACATAACTGTTTTTGTGTACCCAGCTTAACGTGTAATATCATATCTGTTTCCTTGTTATCAAATAAAGGTTATGATTTCACGTTTGGAAGTGGTGTTGTTAACATCCACCTTAATCATAGTTTGATTGGGTCCGGTACACTGGAAAACGGTATATATGTGTTAAACCAACTCCAAATTTTCAATGTCCAGAACACACTAAAAAGAAAGTCTCCAGATTTAAATAAAGCTTTCTTATGGCATTGTAGACTGGGTCACATCAATGAGAGAAGGTTGACTAAGTTGCATGGAGAAGGATATTTGGACTCGTTCGAATATCAAACTTATGACACTTGTCAATCTTGTCTCAAAGGAAAGATGACAAAGACTCCATTTACTGGACATGGAGTAAGAGCGAGCGAGCTCTTAGGACTCATACACAGCGATGTATGTGGTCCAATGTCTACACATGCAAGAGGTGGTTTTTCCTATTTCATTACTTTCACGGATGATTACTCAAGGTACGGATTCATTTATCTGATGAAACATAAATCCGAGACTTTTGAGAAATTCCAAGAGTATAAGAATGAAGTAGAAAACCAAACCGGCAAAAGTATCAAGACACTAAGATCTGATCGAGGTGGTGAATACTTGAGTGCCGAGTTCCTAGGTTACCTAAAAGAGAAAGGAATTCTCTCTCAGCTTACTCCTCCATACACTCCACAGCATAACGGTGTATCGGAGAGACGGAATCGAACCCTATTGGATATGGTACGATCCATGATGAGTAATGCTGAGTTACGGCGATCTTTTTGGGGTTATGCGCTAGATTCAGCGGCATATCTTCTGAACAGGGCTCCTACCAAGACTGTGCCTACCACCCCATATCAGATGTAGAGTGGGAAGAAACCCCATCTTCAGCATATGAAGATTTGGGGATGTCCAGCTTTTGTTAAAAAGCAGTATGTGGACAAGCTCGAGGCACGATCAGTAAGATGTAAGTTTGTGGGATATCCAAAGAACTCCAAGGTATTATTTCTATTACGCAGAGGAACAAAAGGTTTTTGTTTCTCGTAATGCCCATTTTCTGGAACAGCAGTTTTTAGAAAAGGAGATAAGTGGGAGCGAAATAGAACTGGAAGAAATTCCAGAACCACAAACTAATACTGAAAGTTTGGTAGAACAAGTAGTTCAAGAAGAACAGGACATTCCCGCACCCCTCCGCAGGAGTAGTAGGCCGTCTCATCCGCCTGAGAGATACTGCGGTTTTCTCATAGATGGGGATAGAGAGGATTGCATCATAGATGATGATGAACCTCCTGGCTTCCAGCAGGCCATCCAGAGCGGCGACTCGGTACGATGGCTAGATGCAATGCGGACCGAAATGGAGTCCATGTACACCAACAAAGTATGGACTTTGGATTTTGCTCCAGATGGGGTAAAACCAATAGGATGCAAATGGATCTTCAAGAAAAAGATTGGTGTAGATGGACAGGTGGAAACCTATAAGGCTAGACTTGTTGCAAAGGGTTTTCGTCAAAGACCTGGTTTGGACTATGACGAAACTTTTTCTCCGGTGGCTATGCTCAAATCCATTCGGGTCCTTCTTGCTATTGTTGCCTTCCATGATTATGAAATCTGGCAGATGGACGTAAAGACGGCTTTTCTGAATGGAAATTTAGAAGAGTGCGTCTATATGGATCAGCCAGAGGGTTTCAATCAGAGTGGGAGCAACGGGAAAGTATGCAAGTTGCTTAAGTCCATTTATGGACTAAAGCAGGCATCGCGGAGTTGGAACATCTGTTTTGATGAAACAGTCAAAGAATATTACTTTATCAAAAATCCAGATGAACCGTACATATATAGTAAAGTTGTAGCAAGAACTGTCGTATTCCTCGTCTTGTATGTGGATGACATTCTATTGATAGGAAATGACATTCCTATGCTACAATCTGTCAAAAGATTCTTGTCACACAGGTTCTCCATGAAAGACCTGGGTGATGCCTCTTACATTCTGGGGATCCGGATCTATCGTGATAGATCCAAGAGGATGTTGGGACTTTCGCAGTCCAGGTATATCGACACTGTACTGAAAAGATTCAGTATGGAAGATTCCAAGCGCGGTAATCTACCGGCTTGTCACGGAATCACCATATCCAAAGAGATGTCTCGCAAGACTGATTTGGAAAGGGAACGCATGTCTATTATACCCTACGTTTCTGTGGTAGGCTCTATAATGTATGCAATGTTGTGCACCAGACCAGATGTAGCTTACGCGCTGAGCGTGGTAAGCCGGTATCAGTCAGACCCAGGGGAGAAGCACTGGATTACAGTAAAGAACATTCTCAAGTACCTGAGGAGGACTAAGGAGATGTTCTTGGTTTACGGCGCAAAAGACCTCAGGTTGGAGGCTTATACTGATTCCGGTTTCCAGAGTGATAAGGACGATTCCAAGTCCATGTCAGGTTATGTCTTCACCCTCAATGGAGGGGCGGTGTGCTGGAAGAGCTCCAAGCAGGACACCGTTGCTGACTCGACGATGGAAGCAGAGTATATAGCTGCTTGCGATGCCGCAAAAGAAGCAGTCTGGATGAAGAAGTTCCTAACAGAACTTCAGATGGTTCCTACCATTGTTGATCCAATACCTCTGTATTGCGACAACAACGGAGCTATAGCTTTAGCGAAGGAACTAAGGTCCCATCAGAAGTCCAGACACATCTTAAGGCGGTATCACCTGATCAGGGAGATCATTGATCGTCAGGAGATCGAAGTTCGGAGAGTTGCTACTGAAGAGAACATTGCTGATCCATTCACAAAGGCCCTACCTCAGATTCAGTTCGAGAGGCTACTCGAGATCATCGGTCTTCGATATGCCAGTACATGGCCCTAGTGCAAGTGGGAGATTGTTAGTGTATATTCCCTAGGGGCCATTATTGTATCATACTAGTTTGTATATTACTTAATGGAAGCTTGGGATATTCACATGTATATAACAGTCTTGCTAAACATGGTAGTATGCTACTTGGTTTTTTCTATCTTAATATGTGAGTATATGTATTGATAGAGCTCTTAGGATCTTGCTTGACTACCAGCGTTGTGATGGCGGTCACACTAGTGGGGGCTGAGTAGTCTACAAGCACATCCTTATTCAGGTCCCTAGTCGTTGGATTATCGAGACAGGGCATCGATACTCCGGAGTAGACTAGTGTGTACGCTTCTCATCCCAGTTGGGGAGATGGTCTGTCCCACAGCCGTCAGTACGTCGTACTGGAGATAGTATGGAGGTGCTCGTTGGGTTACGGGTACACCGGACAGGACTCACAGGGAACTGTTGGTTGGTTTTATACCAGTCGTCAGTTAACAGTTCCCAGGTTACATGAGTACAGCATAGTCCGCAGACTTGACACTGCTACTTCGCCTCGAGTGTGTCCCACTGTTCTTAGATTACTACCCTACCATGGCTCAAAGGAGTCGTGCAAATAGCAATTGGGTGCAGTCCCGAGCACTCAGTGGCGGTTAGACAGGATTCGTCTCTCCTGGTATTGGGGGTTGATATCGCGCTGTGTCAGAGAGCCATTACGCAAAGTCCCTGTCCAGGGCAAGCAAGATTTGCTGGTAGGTTCCAGTAGTTTCTCAGGGTGTAATGGGCTTCGCTCCGACACGACTTATACCTCTATTAGGGGACTGACGCTTGCCGCCCCCCTAGGCCCGATATGCGATAGTCTTAGACGAACGGACCGGACTGTATGGAGATTGTCACATCAGACTCAGTAGGAGTTCGGATGGGTTTCCTCATCGGCCTTCTTATCGACATCTACCTGGGGACCGTTACGTACAGCTAGTGCCGCTTGCGGTCTGTGGTTAAACCCACTGCCAGCGTAGTAATCGAGTCTCTAGAGTCCCACACAGAGAGTTTCCCTACTCCAGGAGAAACGATATAGAGGTCGTATGGTTTTACGACAAGGGTTCGGACGCATACGTGTGTTTACGCACGTACAACATCCGGACAGTTTTTACTAGTCGGCTTTGGTTTAAGCCAGTTTCTAGTATCCGGTTATTGGATTTATACAGTCTAAAGTTTTTCCGTGTTTTCACGGATAGGAGGGGCGTTATCGTAATTGCGCGAGAAGCTTCTAGAAGATGGTGACTTGGGGGTTAAGGTGGCATATGCATTAAATGGGATTAGTGAGTCATATGAGTGATTCATCCATGTCATTAATGCATCATAAATGCTTAATGACTCATGGAGATGAATCACCCATTAGATATTTATGAAGCATGATTATTCATCCTTCATTTTCTTTTGTTGGAAAAAACATTATGCTTGATATATATTATGATAGCTCATTATCTCATCTCATTCTTTTGCTCACTTTCTCTCTCATCAAGCTCTCCCTCTTCAAACCCTAATCCTCCCCTCTCATGTGTTGAGTACAAGGATTAGATTAGACTAGTTAATCCTTAACCATTCTCTATATCACCTAGGTTGCTTAGATTAGCGATTTAAGAAACCTAGTTACCTCTAGTTTGAGGTGAAGCTTGTAGTAAAGCTCTCGGGTGGATCTTCTACTACTTAGAGAAGGCCGGAGAGGACGTGGAGAACGACAAGACGAAGGACTCGGATCTTTAGGTATAATCACTTTTCATAGTAGTTGTTAACTCCTATGTTTGTTGTTAGTTATTGTTTATGCAAAGATTCTCGGTTAGTCGATGCTTACGCTTTAAACAAGATCGTTTTTCATTATTCCGCCTCCCCGCAAGTCGTGGGGTGTTGTACATCGACTTACAACTCTCGTTCTCCCTCTCTCCTTCCGCATTTTCTCCCGCTCCCCCTCTCTCGAACCCACGCCCACGCCCGCGATTCCTCTTACCTTCCTCCCATCACCGAGCTTCCCCAGAACTATCGTCCACACCTCCCCACGGCTCTCCCCGCGGCGAACCTATCTCCTCACAATAACCCCACCTCCTCGGCACCGAGCACCCTTGCCGCCTCCTTCAATCGCCGACGAACTGTCGCCACACCCTCACCATCTCACTCCACCACCAACCTCGACGCAAACAGAGCCCCCTCACTCGAAACTCCACCCATCTCCAGCGGAGCTCCCTCGCCTCCTCTCCTGCGCACCCGCTGAGCCACCCCCTCAATGACGACACACCGATGAACTCGCCGAGCCCCTTCTCTGTTGCTGACGACAGACCACCATCACTCGCAGCCGCCTCGCCCCAGCAGCCTAAGCCTCTGCTGCCAAGAACCCAAGCTCGAGCCGAGGCCGCGAACCCTAGCCGCGCCGTTCGTGGCACGATCTTGCCGTTGCCGCTACCATGCGTCGTCAACGCGTCATCAGGCAAGTGTACTACTTGCTTCATGCTAAAGTTTATCTATTATAATTCTTAATACCAATGAATTCCGTAAATACTTTCGTGTGAATCAATAATATGTAAGTGTTTGATACCAAACCTGAGGGGGAAAACCCCGTTAAATTGACGGAAACTGATCACATAGGTTGGACCATATAGTAATGAATATCGTGTTATAATTTGGATGAAAAATACAGTCGTTACTGACGTGATCGGTCATTCCCATTTAAGCCCGTTAAAACTGAAATTTTCCGCGTCTGAAACTTGTAAAAATCACAGTTAATTGATTATAAATTTGAATGTTGCGTTCGAGTGCTCAAATCGAAGACGACTCGACGACCTAGAACCCCATGAGAGTGTTAACCTGATCTTATGCTAAAAGATGACGGAAACTGGTTCGGAGTACGGCTCTGGACTGCAGTCCAGAGCAGCACTGGCTGTTGATTCTCATTTTGTAATGCTTACACTCTGCTGTAAGAATATGTTATAATGCGGAACCCTATACCATAGTGAAGATGAAACAGTTAGATAACTAATGAAAGTGATTTCATCCCTTTCCACTTTCGTTTACTATTTAAACTGTATTTTAGATTAACAGGACGTATAGCAGTCCTAAACAGGGACAGAACTTATACCCCATTGTTGTACAGTACATAACTTCTGACGTAGAGGTGCGATTGAAAATCCATCTAGTGCGTTGGAAACCTAATTGATAAACCTAAATTTTGTTCAACTATATCATCTCCTAATTTTGATTCCAACAGGGTGAAAATTTTGTTGCGAAATGGACATTCAGTTCAGGAACTGAATTTCCAGCAGCGAACGCTTAAAATGAAACGGCTGTAACATGCAAACCCGAAATCTGATTGTCCTGAAATTAATTTTGTTGAACTTCCGTCTGAGTTTACTTGCTACCTCCTTTATATCATTTTACTGAATTTTGAATGTATGATTTAAGGCAATTTTTATAAGTTCATAAGATGCATGATAGCTCGTATTACACACGATCTGTTTAACTGCATAAATGCACATATTTTACCCGACTGTCATACTTCTAGTGATAGTGCGCGTTATTATTCAGTGCACAGTGCATTGTCATGTGTGAATGGTATGGGTTTAGGAATGTCAAGTACACCAGTGAAAAGTGAATGATTCGTGACAGTGAACAATACAGTGAACAGTGACTAAAACCGTGTTATTGGTGCGTACTTGTACACGACTAGACCATACTCATAAATAGTGTAAACCTGGGTAAAAAGGGGGAAATCGAAGTGGAAAGAGAATTGTATTTAGCGAGGGCAGTGATTTAGAGGATGATCATTCGAACAGCGACTCTTATATATATTAGGTTGGGCTTAGCGGTCCGGCTGACAGGGTTCTGTCCCGGGCGATAGCGGGCCGTAGTCTCGAGTATATACAAGACCCTCGTTAAACATGATCCTCCTTTCCATGACTCAATTTCAAAAAATGACTTAGAGACTGATAGAGACACAGATCATATATTGCATCAGTTAGCGACATATTGACTACCTGCATTTTACCTCCACCATTATTACTATCTTTTCTTGTTGCTATTATAATATTGCTATTATATCGCTCTGACGACCTGAGTATGCATGCTCAGACCTTGAGGAAGAACTAGTTCAGGAGCCAGACCTGCCCTTCGAGCTTGCAGAGATTTAGACGGTCGTGCCTCCATTACCTTTACTGCTTTTCTTAAAGAAACCTTGTATTTGCACTCGGTTAGTAGTTCTTTTCCTTATTTTGTTGTAAATTGTGAACCATGAAAGTTGATGTAATAATTAGTGATGTATTTCCTTTACTTCTGTGTTGTGTTTATTGATTACCATGTAATGCTTGAAGCCGAAGTGTGACTACGGCGGGATTATTACCTGGCCGTAGGAGCATGGCTGGCCTAGTCATCTCTCGTTTTCCGTATTTTGGGAAGCGGGACGTGACACTCACTTAGGACCTGTTTGGCTTATCTTATAAATGGTTAACCCCCACTTATAAGTCAAATTGTTGTTTGGCAATTTAACTTATAAGCCACTTATAAGTTCCAAAAAATAAGTACCTAATAGGTACTTATTTTTCTTGCACTTACAAGTTAAACAAATTTGATCAAGTAAAAAACTCATTTAACCCTTATTTTATTAAAAATTACCACATTAATTTATTATTAAATATATTCATTTGCTTAATTAATTTATTATTAAATATATTCTAATTAATTTGTTGATTTAATATATTATTTTGTTGTTAAAAACTCTTAATTTTTATTATTTAATTATTTTGTTAGCTAAATATATTATTTTATAACTTTTAATTATTTTTTTATTTAGATTGGTGATAATTTCAATTATTTTATTATTATAAACTCTTAGTTTCAATTCTTTTATTATTGAATACATTCTAAATGTAAACAAATGCAATTAAAATAGCATTTTATACACAAATCAATAACATGTCTTTTTTGTCATTTTGACATAACACATAATTATAAGTCAAATTTACCAAAAACTTCAATTGATTATAAGTCAAGTTTTACCAAACACTTTGTTCGCTTATTACTCTACAATTATAAGTCACTTATAAGTGACTATGACTTATAAGTGATACTTATAAGATAAGCCAAACGACCCCTTATTATTAATTTTCTCTCCAAAATGACAAGTCACCAATTCGTTTATCGAAGAGGGTCGCATAAAAAAAAAACACTACTCAAATCTATATTATTATAATATATGTAAATTTAGGTTTTTGTCATTAAAGCATTTTCTTATATTCTTGGCCAGGTTTTAACATTTAAATTTAGTTTTTTTTTTTACCATTAGTACATTTCCTTATATTCTTGTCCATGTTTTAACATTTATAAAATATTAATAATAGCGATAGTGGTAATAATAATAATTATTATTATATATAATAATAATAAAAATAATAATAATAATAATTTAAATTCCATTAATACCTTATCTTATATTCTTGGCCATATTTTAACATTTACAAAATAATAATAATAATGGTAATAATAATAATAATAAAGTTGTTTTTATACTATGGCTTTCTTAATAAGCTTATGTTTTTATTTTAGCTTTTTGTCATTATATATATAGAGAGAGAGTTTTTGTCATTAATATATTAACTTATATTCTTGGCCATGTTTTACTATTTTATAAATGTTAAACTATGACCAAGAATATAAGGAAAGGTGTTAATGGAATATATATATATATATATATATATATATATATATATATATATATGGTTTTTGTCATTAATACATTAACTTATATTCTTGGCCATGTTTTACTATTTAAATTTAGGTTTTTTCCATTAATACCTTTTCTTATATTCTTAGTCATACTTTAACATTTATAAAATAAATAATAGCGATGGTAGCAGCAGTAGTAATAACAATAATGATAAGAATAATTTAAATTCCATTAATATCTTTTCTTATATTCTTGGCCATATTTTAACATTTATAAAATAATAATATTAGTAGTATTAGTAATAGTAATAATAATAATACTAGTAGTAGTAGTAGTAGTAGTAGTAGTAGTAATAAAGTTGTTTTTTATACTATGGCTTTCTTATTAAGTTTAGGTTTTTATTTTAGGTTTCCGTCATTAATAGTAATAGTAATTGTAATAGTAATAGTAATGTTTTAAAAAAAAAAAAAAAATATAGTAATAATAATACTTGCCTTAGATATATATTTTGGGTTTTTTCCCCATAAATCTATATCTACATGTATATAAAAAATCTATATCAATCTATATAGATTTAGGGTTTTTCTATTTTTAATAATAATTGATTTTATAATTTATTAACATTTAAATTTAGGTTTTTGCCATTAATTCCTTTCCTTATATTCTTGGCCATGTTTTAATATTTATGAAATAATAATAATAGTGATAGCGTGTGTATTTAGGTTTTTGCCATTAATACATTTTCTTATATTCTTGGTCATGTTTTAACATTTAAATTTAGGTTTTTACCGTTAAAGCATTTCCTTATATTCTTGGCCATGTTTTAACATTTATAAAATAATAATAATAGTGATAGTAATAATATATTAATAGTAGTAGTAATAGTAATTTAAATTCCATTAATAACTTTCCTTATATTCTTGGTCATGTTTTAACATTTATAAATAATAATAATAGTGGTAGTAATAATAATAATAATAATAATAAGTTGTTTTTATACCATGGTTTTCTTAATAAGTTTAGGTTTCTGTCATTAATAATAGTAGTAATATATAGCAATAGTAATGTTCTAACAACAATAATAATATATAGTAATAATAATACCTGCCTTTGATATAGATTTGGGTTTTCCCCCATAAATCTATATCTACATGTATATAGAAAATCTATATCAATCTATATAGATTTGTGGTTTTCCATATCTAATAATAAATGATTTTATAATTTGTTAATTAATCTAAATAATTTGGAGGGGTTTCCCATAAAATTATATTTACACATATATAAAAAAATAATAATAAAAATAAATTCGAAGGGTTTTATAATTAATTTAAATTAAAAAAATGAGAAGGTGTTAATAATTGATTTTATAATTTGTTAAATATAGATTTGATTTTTTGCCATAATTCTATATCTGCATATTTATAGAAAAAATATTTAATATATATAGGTTTTGGGTTGTTGCCATAGATTTATATCTATTTATACGTAGATATACAAAAATAAATCTATAGGTACTTGAATAAATTAGCTAATTGTAAATATATTTCTAATAATTATTAATACATAAATCCTGCATTTCTGTTTGGTTTTCTTCCAAATTGAATACATGCACTTTATTTTTAATATATTATTTTGTTGTTAAAAACTCTTAATTTTTATTATTTAATTATTTTGTTAGCTAAATATATTATTTTATAACTTTTAATTATTTTTTTATTTAGATTGGTGATAATTTCAATTATTTTATTATTATAAACTCTTAGTTTCAATTCTTTTATTATTGAATACATTCTAAATGTAAACAAATGCAATTAAAATAGCATTTTATACACAAATCAATAACATGTCTTTTTTGTCATTTTGACATAACACATAATTATAAGTCAAATTTACCAAAAACTTCAATTGATTATAAGTCAAGTTTTACCAAACACTTTGTTCGCTTATTACTCTACAATTATAAGTCACTTATAAGTGACTATGACTTATAAGTGATACGTATAAGATAAGCCAAACGACCCCTTATTATTAATTTTCTTTCCAAAATGACAAGTCACCAATTCGTTTACCGAAGAGGGTCGCATAAAAAAACACTACTCAAATCTATATTATTATAATATATGTAAATTTAGGTTTTTGTCATTAATGCATTTTCTTATATTCTTGGCCAGGTTTTAACATTAAATTTAGTTTTTTTACCATTAATACGTTTTGTTTACCCCAATCAGAGCAAAGCTCTGTTCAAATTCCAAGGCGGGAAACGAAGCAACGCTTCTGTTTCTCCCAATCAGAGCAAGGCTCTGTTCTGAAAATTAAAATAAAAAATTAAAGAAGCAACGCTTCAGCTGACTTGCGCTCTGCGCTGCGCGCCACGTGTCAGCGCAGTTGCGCTGCGCCTTGTGCTGCGCGACACGTGTCAGCGCAGTTGCGCTGCGCTCTACGCTGCGCGACACGTGTCAGGCGCAGGTGCGTTTGCGCCAAACAGAATTAAAATTCCAGTAAGATCTTTCTGATCTTATTAAAACAGTAAGATTCTCTTCTGTAAAACAGAAGCCCTTGGATCAAAGATCCAACGGTGGGGAAAATTCCCCAAATCACTCAGAGAATGATCTCTTTAACAAATTTAACAAATTAATAAGCACTATATAAAGGCCCCTAGACCCCAACTCAAAAAAAAAAAGAACACAGAGAATAGAGAGACTCAAGAAACAGAGAGAGAACTCTAAAGAACTCTGAGAAGAAACTCAAAAAAGAGAGAAAGGTAAAACCTTTATAAAAAGAAGAATTTCTTCTGAATAGATCATTGGTCTAAGAACAAGATCAAGGATCTTTATTAAAAAAATAAATAATAACAAAGGTATTGCCTTTTTTTTATGAACCATTGGTTCTGAAATCTTAAAGATTCTTTTCTTGAATCCAAAGTTGGATCAAGAAATTAAAACAGTGCGTTGCACTTGTAAATCTGCACTGTTGCGCTCCTGGGTTGGCGCAAGCCACCAGAGAGCGCCACGTGTCAGCTCCAAGACCACTTGCGCTGTGCGCTTTTAAGATAGAGTATTGCTCTCTGAAATTGGCGCAACTCACCAGAGCGCGCCACGTGTCAGCAGCGCACTGGCGCAGCGCACTGCGCTAGCGTGACACGTGTCACCTCCACATGCAGTTGCGCTCAATAATTAGCGCAAAGCGCCTGACAGGCCACATGGCCACTGTCAGTTTGATTAATGCACTGCATTATTTACAGAATTGCCAAGCCCAATTAAAAAAGGCCTAACAGGCCTAATAAAATGCAATGCATTATTTTAAAAAGGGCAGAGCCCAAACGAAAACAGATGTTGTGCATCATTCAAAAGGGACAGAGCCCAAATCAAAAAGGCCTAGCGTGCCAAAAAAAATGCAGTGCATTATTAAACAGGGGCAAAGCCCTAACACAGGCCTAATAGGCCAAAGATAAAAACGTTGAATATTCTCAACTGGACTTAGCCCAATCATGGCCGTAAGTCCTCAAATTAAATTGACTGAGCAAGACTGCTCTCTTAAATCAATTTATATCCGGTTCAAGGGTACATCTCTGAACTCCTCTGGCACCTATCGCTGTAATTCTTCAACGACGTCAGGGAGGTGACGGGTCCCGACAACCATACATTGATACGGACTGCGGGATCCTTAAACTCATGGACCGAAACGTCCTTAAACTAATATTCGTCCCAAAATGGGAACGTTGGAACGAAATGTCCTTAAACTAATGTTCGTCCCCAAATGGGAATGATGGACCACCATGTCCCTAAACTGGAAATCGACCGCAACGTCATTAAACTAAACAATAGAGCCAATTGCTCTCTTGTCGGATCTAAACAATCCCGTTTAAGTTGATCTTAGCCTCAATATGGCTAACGTATCCTTAAACTAAAACACCAAACCCAAATCTAAGTAAATACGGATTTGGACTAATCCACGTCCTACGGGCGACGGCATAACTTAGTCTCCGTATACAATCCACGGGCAACCACAAACAAAACAAACACACACGACACGAAGTGAAATTCTGGAGAAGGAGAAAGTAGTTACCGCGATGCGGTAGCGTAATTAACTGCAGGGGCTTGCGCCTGCAGGGAAGAGCGTCCCCATAATCAAAAACCCCTCAAGCGAGGGGAAATCTGACGAAGTCTGCTACATCGGCCGCATCCGTCTAAACCTCCGATACACGGTGTCATAAATCAGCTTGGCATCTTCGGAGAGGTAGACAGATAAAACCAAATAGCATCTGCCCCGAATCTCAGGCAAGACGTCTCTACGTCGCGCCGTCATTCGAAGGGAAACAGATTCTGGCACGCCCGGTGGGACCTTTTCCTCTTTCCACTCCACACTTCGTGTGTCGTGTTTTTCCCGCGATCAAATAATCGCGGTGTGTATGTTTTTGGTTGCCCTTAGGGGAGTGGATATTGAAGCCGGCATTTCGTCTCTATAAAGAATGGCATTTGCTCCTACCCTAGCAACTCAGGCTCTGTCATATCCGGTTGAGTTAAGTATGGGTCACTTGCAGCATCAAATCTCTGCAATCCGGCTCTTCAAGAAATCAACGGGCTTCTTTTTGGGTCGATGCTCCCACCTCCCACCCTCGGTGACTCAACGCCCATGGAGGAAGCCCAGAGGATATCTGTCGTCCACAGGCAAGCTCCCCAAGCAATAGCCTTGCTGTCGGAATCGGTCCTCAAACAACTGGCACATGCCAAAGACCAAGGTCGACGCAGGGGGCAGAATATTCAAGCTCTTCAAGAAATCAATGGCTTCAAACTGCACTAACTGCAACAGCAACTCTCACTCTATCCCATCTGGAGGAGTAATCTACGGGCCCCAAGCGGCCTCCCTTTTCACTATGCCAGTGGAGCAGGTAACTCAAGCCCCCACTGGGCTATTCTTCGGGACCATGCTCCCGCCAACGAGCTTCAGCACTCCTGTACCTTCGCAAGAAGCTCCCAAGAAGTCGTTTTTCAGCGCTCCTGTGCTTATTTACACCATACTTTGCATTATACTATATATAAGCACACACAAAAAAAATTGTGATAATAAAAGAGTAGAAAGTAAAAAAGTATATTTAACAGATAGGAATAGTTTAAGAAAAACAAGAAAGTTAGGAGCTTTCTTAAATGAAACTAGTAATAAGTAGTTATGAGCTGTTGTCCCAAGGGTTAGTAAGATGAAGGAAATTACTAATCTGAGGATAAAAATAAGCCTGAAAAATAGCTCCTATTCTGGAAGCCAAACATTTGAGCGTTGATACCTTACTATACGCACTTACACACATCTTGAAACTCGGGATAGTATAGGATACCTTGAAATGCTCTTATCTAAAAGCCAAAGTTAGAGAAAATAAAAGTGGAGAATAAAAGATAAAATGGTGAAAAGAAAAATGAACACTGGTTTTGTTATCACCGAGGCAGTAATAAAAAAATATAGCGAGGGTGCTTTATCACCTAGTGCCTTAGACCAACTGGTTTGGGAGCCACTGCAAAACCTTAGGTGTTGCAAGACGAGGAAAAATACCTAATTAGCAAGCACATGAGTAATCGGTCGGTTAGTATCTCAAGAAGTATTAACGGTCGCATAAAGAATGTGTGAGCAAATTCCATCTAAATATCTATTAAAAAGTACTAAGCTAGATGGACAAGAGTATGATCGCTTGAATTGAATTCTCTGAGTGTAGGGATGTCCAGCTCACACACGTAGGGGTATATGGTCAATGTTTGGAAGAAAGGTAGGAATGAAAACTAAAGGCGATGTTTTATTGAGGGATAATGTGATTTCTAACATTTTTTCATGACCATTAAGATAGGGCTCATAGCAACTGAAAAGCTGGTATAGTTGAAAACTCTTATTTTCAAGCTCTTTCTTTTATAGTTCTTATCTTTATATAATTTTCACCATCTCTCTTTTATTATAGAATTTTGTGGGTGTAATCCACTGAAAACACTCAGGAGACAACACTCCTCTTACTAGGGATATGCCACTGGCGCCAAGTAACGAAGGCTGGGGGCAACTCTCCTTTTGGACTGACTCCACCGACTCCAACGGCGGAAATTGATGCTGCTGTTCCAACTAGGAACAACTTTGAATCACTTAGGAAGGTCCGTAAGAACTCTCCAACCGCTGTGCTGAAAAGATATCCTCCACCTATGGAGAGCGCTACAAAGGTGAAGCCGGAACAGCCCCCTCAACGGTTGTCCTCTAAAATCTACAAGGTTTGGCGTCAAGTCCAAGACTCGGTAATTGATCAAGATTATCCCCGCCGACAGAAAAAGGTGAAAGTTCAGCAGAAAGAGGGTCGTCCTTACAGCCACCTGATGAAGAAGGGAACCCCTTTCGTCTGGGATCGCAAATGCCAGAGCGCGCTGGACGAAATTAAGCAGTACCTGCAGAATCCGCCAGTGTTGGCTTCTCCGGTCAAGGGAAAGCCTCTCATCCTTTATACAACAGCCCTCGAAGGTTCCTTAGGCGCATTATGGGCACAAGAGAATGACCAGAGGAAAGAAAGAGCTCTTTATTACTTAAGTCGAGTTCTCCTGGGGGCAGAAAGCAATTACTCCCCCGTCGAAAAACATTGCCTGGCGTTGATCTTCGCGATAACGAAACTCAGGCACTATGCGTTGACGCATGAAGTCCGTCTCATTTCGAAGGTGGACCCCCTTAAATATTTAATGTCGAAGGCCATATTGACAGGGAGACTCGCTAAATGGGCCCTGCTCTTGATGGAGTTTTCAATAACTTATCAACCTCTTAAGGCGGTGAAAGGTCAGGCCATCGCCGACTTCCTCGCTGAGCATCCGATACCGGCCGATTCCCCTCTGAATTGCGAGCTGCCAGACGAACATGCGTTTGATGCGATCGACGGTAATGATAACCGATGGGAACTCTATTTTGATTGAGCGTCTTCCATGAAAAAGCGCAAACAAAACACCCCTATAATCAAATCGGGGTTGGGCCTCATCTTCGTAACTCCACGAGGAGGGATAATGCTCTTCGCTTTCTCCTTAACAGAGCCGAGCATAAACAATGAAGCCGAGTATGAAGCTTTGATAGCAGGTCTCGAGATCGCCATCAACATGGGAATTGAAAACCTCCTCATATACAGAGATTCCCAACTGGTCGTTAGTCAAGTAAACGGCGACTATCAAACGTGCAAACCAGAGCTGGTGAAGTATGGCGAGAGAGTACAGCAACTGCTAACTCAAATCCCCTCCTACATGCTGGAAAGCATACCGCGTGCGGAAAATAGCAAAGCAGACGCGTTAGCTAAGCTCGCTAAAGAACTGGCCGACGAGAACCTTGATGACGTAAGAATCGTGGTACAAAGCCGTCGGGTGCTTGCCCCAGCAGAAATATCTCCGGAATCATCCGAAGAAAAGGGAGTGACTGAGCAAATGGCTATGCAAATAAAAGACCAGGGAAAGGCTGAGGATTGGAAAGAAGCCTTTATAGACTACTTCAAATCCCGTCGAGCGCCTGAAGATACGTCCTCAAGACATCAGCTCATGAAACGAGCTCTTTCTTTCGCCTTCGTCAATAATACTCTGTACAAGAGGTCGTTTGATTCTTTGTGGCTGAGATGTCTGGGACCTGACGAAGCGAAAAGAGTCATTCAGGAAGTTCACGACGGACTCTGCGGTTCTCATCAAGCAGGCCTGAAGATGAAGTTGAAGATTAAACGGATGGGCTACTATTGGCCCACAATGATTCAGGACTGCCTCGAATATGCGAAGCAATGCCACTCATGCCAAATTTATCGGAACTTTATCCATCAGCACCCAAATCCTCTACATCCAACAGTGGCCAGCTGGCCGTTCGAAATGTGGGGGACTGACGTAATCGGCCCCATCAAACCAGCATCGTCCAGGAAACATCGATTCATCTTGGTGACGACTGACTACTTCTCCAAATGGGCAGAAGCAGTACCGCTGAGGGAAGTGAAGACGGAGAATATCCTCCATTTCTTCAAGACGCACGTCATTTACCGGTTTGGAACTCCGCGACGGATCATCTCCGATAACGGGCCAGCCTACAGAAGCCATAAGATCAGTCGCTTCGCGCAGCAGCATAATATAGACTGGAGATATTCCTCGGTTTATAATCCGCGAGCTAACGGTCTAGCTGAAGCCTTCAACAAGACCTTGATAAAGATCATGAAGAAGACGGTGTCCCGAAATAAGAAGGACTGGCATGAGGGACTGCAAGAAGCTCTTTGGGCGTATCGAACTACGTTCAAGACTGCCATGAACACAACGCCGTACGCGTTGGTATTCGGTACAGAAGCAGTACTCCCCCTCGAGATAGAGTTACCCTCTTTACGAGTGGCAGTCCACTACGAGCTGACGGACGAAGAAAATGCTCACCTTCGGCTTGAGGAGCTTGATGCCCTTGATGAAACACGGCTCATAGCGCAACAAAATCTAGAAGCTTATAAAGCAAAGATGACGCGCTCATACGAAAGATTGACCCGGCCAAGGACATTCAGCCAAGGCGAACTCGTGCTAGTGGTCAAAAGGCCTATGATCCCCAATCGCGCCAAGCGGGAAAAATTCGAGCTGAACTATGAAGGCTCGTACATAATAGACAAGGTCTACCAGGGTGGAGCCTATCTACTCATGGATATGCACGGTGAAAGGCCTTTCAGGCCAATAAACGGCCGCTTCTTAAAGAAATACTACGCTTAATGAGCCACAGCCTAGGTCAATGATAGATGACGACGACTATGTCCGATCTCTATCTTCCTAAGACCAAACTCTATAAGTAGTAGCTGGCCTTCTTCAACACCGGACCGAAACGTCCTTAAACTAATGACGGACCGAAACGTTCTTAAACTAATGATGGACCACTACGTCCTAAAACTAGCTGATGACCGAAATGTCTTTAAACTACTACCGCAGCATCCTCAGGCTGACGAGATAAAAAAAAAAGAAGAATAAAAAATATAGAATAAAAAATAATAATAAATAAATAAAAACGGTATGTCCATAAGCAAAATGGGCACGGATGAAAACCCGAAAGGGCTCCGTGAGTAAAAACAGCAGGGCTACCGACGAGTGTTTGTGAAAACCCGAAATGGTGCAACCTCGTTAAAAGTCACTTACAGGGTCCTCTCGACCTTGTGAGGAGAAATCACCCGCGTGAGATCCTTACGACTCACAAGGGAGCAGCACACTTAGGAATCCCCACGATTCCTAAGGAGAAATACACTTGCGAGATCCTCACGACTTGTAAGGAGAAATACCTTTGTGAGACCCTTACAGCTCATGAAGTCAAAAGTCTTAGTCGACAGGACCTTAACCATGTTCGCTAAGCCATCTTTGTTCGACATCGACAGAGGCAAATGATGATTCGCTCCTGGCAATATCCCAGTTGTAGCGGTGCTGATGCCGAAATCAGTATCTAATTTCAGGTTTACGGCGAAAAGCCAGTAGGCCGCACATGCATACAAAATAGCCGAAATGATGGGGCAACTTGCAATAGAAAGCAGCAAGTAAAAATGTATGCATACAAAACAACCGAAATGATTGGGCAACTCGCAATAAAAAGCAGCGAGTAAAAATAAAATAAATAGTCGAAATGATTGGGCACCGCGAAAAATAGTCGAAATGATTGGGCACCGCGAAAAATAGCCGAAATGATCGGGCAATCGCGACCTTCGCAATATAAAAGCTAAAATGATAGAGCATCGCGGAAATAAAACAAAATAAAAAAAAATATGATGAAACTTTTGCCCTACAGGTGAGATCACATCGATCCCTGTATACAATCCAAGGGCACAAATAAAGAAGGAACCATACCTTCCCAACAGGCTCCGCCAGGAAGTGAAGCCAAATCTCGGCGGTTCACCAACAACTTAGAGACAACCGTGACATTCGTCTCGATACAGCAGACGCAGTGCCAGCAAACGAAGCGAAGATCAAATTCCTAGCTTTACGGTTTTGACGGTAACTTATATAAAACCTGAAAGACCACCATCGATTCGTTTCAACCCTAGGGAAACCAGTGTCCTTGGCAAATACCTCAATTCAGGGAAACTAGCGTCCTTGATGAGAGCTTCCTGATTCGCGTCGGCCCACAGAGAAACCAGTGACTCCGCAGGAATGCTCCGATTCGTTTCAACTTCGAGGAAACCAGCGTCCTCGGCAAATACATCGACTCAGGGAAACCAGTGTCCTTGACGAGAATATCTTGACTCGCGTCGACCCGCAGAGAAACTAGCGTCTTTCCAGGAACACATCGATTCGTTTCAACCCCAGGGAAACCAGTGTCCTTAGCAAATACCTCAATTCAGGGAAACTAGCGTCATTGATGAGAGCTTCCTGATTCGCGTCGGCCCGCAGAGAAACCAGTGTCTCCACAGGAATACTCTGATTCGTTTCAACCCCGAAGAAACCAGTGTCTTCGGCAAAATCCTTCGACTCAGGGAAACCAGTGTCCTTGACGAGAACATCTTGATTCGCGTCAACCCGCAGAGAAACTAGCGTCTTTGCAGGAACACATCGATTCGTTTCAACCCCAGGGAAACCAGTGTCCTTGGCAAATACCTCAATTCAGGGAAACTAGCGTCCTTGATGAGAGCTTCCTGATTTGCGTCGGCCCGCAGAGAAACCAGTGTCTCCGCAGGAATACTCCGATTCATTTCAACTTCGAGGAAACCAGCGTCCTCGGCAAATACTTCGACTCAGGGAAACCAGTGTCCTTGACGAGAACATCTTGATTCGCGTCGACCCGCAGAGAAATTAGCGTCTTTGCAGGAACACATCGATTCGTTTCAACCCCAGGAAAACCAGTGTCCTTGGCAAATACCTCAATTCAGGAAAACTAGCGTCCTTGATGAGAGCTTCCTGATTCGCGTCGGCCTGCAGAGAAACCAGTGTCTCCGCAGGAATACTCCGATTCGTTTCAACTTAGAGGAAACCAGCGTCCTCAGCAAATACTTCGACTCAGGGAAACCAGTGTCCTTGACGAGAACATCTTGATTCGCGTCGACCCGCAGAGAAACTAGCGTCTTTGTAGGAACACATCGATTCGTTTCAACCCCAGGAAAACCAGTGTCCTTGGCAAATACCTCAATTCAGGGAAACTAGCGTCCTTGATGAGAGCCTCCTGATTCGCGTCGGCCCGCAGAGAAACCAGTGTCTCCATAGGAATACTCCGATTCGTTTCAACCTCGAGGAAACCAGCGTCCTCGGCAAAATACTTCAACTCAGGGAAATTAGTGTCCTTAACGGGAGCTGCTCGATTCGTCTCGACTCGTGAGGAAATTAGTGTCTTCGCGAGGACTTCCCGATTCGTCTCGACTTGCGAGATAAAGCCTTAGGCAGCAGGGATTAAAAAACTTGTTTCCTAAGTACTGGGACCCTGCAAGTCGGTCTAAAACGGTCTCTTGCATACTATCTACGGGTCTCACTCTCCAAAGTCGAATCTCGACAAGGAGAGAAACAACCGCTTACGAGTCCTCTCGACTCGTAAGAGGGAAAATTCTCTTATAAGATCCTTACGACTTATAAGAGAAAACGCACTTAGGAATCCTCACGATTCCTAAAGAGAAAATCCACCTATGAGATCCTCTCGATCCGTAGGGAGAAAAGTCTCTATGAGACCCTCACGGCTCATAAAGTTGAAAAGCCTTAGGTAGCAGACCTGAACCTGCTTCCTAAGCCATTACTACTCCCCAAGATGTTTAAGACAGAATGTTCTATATCGCTTATAGGCTATGCTTATTTAAAGAATGTGCCAGTAACAAAGTAGAGAATAAAAGGAAGGAGGCAAAAGAGTTGTCATTCATACTTGGAAAGTTTTTACATCAATAAAGAAATAAACAACAACATTATTGAAATGTCTACAATGGTATAACCTCAAATCCAAGACATGGATTAAGGAACTCAAAAGTAACCTTGTCCAAGACTTTCCAAGCCTGGCGAACCATCCTAGTGTGCTTCCTTTCGTGAGCACGAGCGTCGGGATCCCCACTGATGTCCTCCTCCCTCCGATATGCAGCAAGTATTGTAGACTGTTGAAAAGCTTAGTGCAGAAGATCGATAAGGTTATCTCGCCTCCTCTTTGAGATTAGGCTCATCAGATACACCGAGTGCACCTTATCCTCGGCGGCATCCAATGCCCCAAGTGGCACACCAGTACAGAGTAGAGGAAGCGCTTCCCAAATTACTCCCACAATAAGCTTCAGGAGAGGGGAGCGCCGAGGAAGCAATTGACCGTTGTATGCGTCGAAGCAACTCATGATCTCGGCACACTCGGCATTAGTAAATTCTCAATTTTGGGAACGGCCGAGTCGGCGGATGTCCCCATAGGAGATAATCTCGTCGAGATCGTACATGTGGGCGTCCATCACTCCTATAAAAGAAAATCGACAAAAATCAGCAACTCTTAAGAGTTCTACTATATGATTTAAAAGGAGCAAAGCTCCATTAATGAATCAAGAAATTATAAATGAAATCTTTCAGAGAGCAGAACTCTATTGATGGAATCCTAACAGGGTTATCTTTAGTTCTCTTTGGATCCTTTTAGAGCAAAGCTCTGCTAAGTGAAACCCTAAATGGGTTTTCTTTAAATCAGGGATCTATTGAGAGCAAGGCTCTATCAATGAAAATTAATTTAATTTAATTAAAAATTTTACCTAAAAAGTGTTTTCTAAAGAAATTCTAACTCTTGGAGTTCTTGAAGGCAAGAGCAAGGCTCTGAAGTTTTGAAAGTAAAAATCTTAAAAGATGATGATCATCTGTGGAGGACCAAAGGTCCTATTTATAGGCATCAAATGCCCTTTCAACTTCCAAGGGATGGCGCGACGGTTGGAATTCTGCCACCGCTGCGCTCACGTTTGAGGGCCACGTAAGCGTAATGGTGGGGGGCATTTGTTTACCCCAATCAGAGCAAAGCTCTGTTCAAATTCCAAGGCGGGAAACGAAGCAACGCTTCTATTTCCCCCAATCAGAGCAAGGCTCTGTTCTGAAAATTAAAATAAAAAATTAAAGAAACAACGCTTCAGCTGACTTGCGCTCTGCGCTGCGCGCCACGTGGCAGCGCAGTTGCGCTGCGTCTTGCGCTGCGCGACACGTGTCAGCGCAGTTGCGCTGCTCTCTGCGCTGCGCTCTGAGTGTCAGCGCAGTTGCGCTGCGCTCTGCGCTGCGCGACACGTGTCAGGCGCAGGTGCGTTTGCGCCAAACAGAATTAAAATTCCAGTAAGATCTTTCTGATCTTATTAAAACAGTAAGATTCTCTTCTGTAAAATAGAAGCCCTTGGATCAAAAATCCAACGGTGAGGAAAATTCTCCAAATCACTCAGAGAATGATCTCTTTAACAAATTTAACAAATTAATGAGCACTATATAAAGGCCCCTAGACCCCAACTCAAAAATAAAGAACACAGAGATTAGAGAGACTCAAGAAACAGAGAGAGAACTCTAAAGAACTCTGAGAAGAAACTCAAAAAAGAGAGAAAGGTAAAACCTTTATAAAAAGAAGAATTTCTTCTGAATAGATCATTGGTCTAAGAACAAGATCAAGGATCTTTAATAAAAAAATAAATAATAATAAAGGCATTGCCTTTTTTTTTATGAACCATTGGTTCTGGAATCTTAAAGATTCTTTTCTTGAATCCAAAGTTGGATCAAGAAATTAAAACAGTGCGTTGCACTTGTAAATCTGCACTGTTGCGCTCCTGGGTTGGCGCAAGCCACCAGAGAGCACCACGTGTCAGCTCCAAGACCACTTGCGCTGTGCGCTTTTAAGATAGAGCATTGCTCTCTGAAATTGGCGCACCTCACCAGAGCGCACCACGTGTCAGCGGCGCAATAGCGCGGCGTACTGGCGCAGCGCACTGCGCTGGCGTGACATGTGTCACCTCCACATGCGCTTGCGCTCAATAATTGGCGCAAAGCGCCCGACAGGCCACATGGCCACTGTCAGTTTGATTAATGCACTGCATTATTTACAGAATTGCCAAGCCCAATTAAAAAAGGCCTAACAGGCCTAATAAAATGCAATGCATTATTTTAAAAAGGGCAGAGCCCAAACAAAAACAGATGCTGTGCATCATTCAAAAGGGACAGAGCCCAAATCAAAAAGGCCTAGCAGGCCAAAAGAAAATGCAGTGCATTATTAAACAGGGGCAAAGCCCTAGCACAGGCATAATAGGCCAAAGATAAAAACGTTGAATATTCTCAACTGGACTTAGCCCAATCATGGCCGTAAGTTCTCAAATTAAATTGACTGAGCAAGACTGCTCTCTTAAATAATTTACATTCGGTTCAAGGGTACATCTCTAAACTCCTCTGACACCTAATCCTTCAACGACGTCAGGGAGGTGACGGGTCCCGACAACCATGTTAGTTATATGTATGCCCTAGAGGCCATTACTATACATAGGATGTATATTGTAGTGGATGCTTGGACATATATAGGGAGGACTTTCTTGCTCGACATGATAGTATGCTATCTGGTTACTCTTTACCTTAACGTGTATACTGATTGTATCTCTGTTACATGTTGGTAAAGCCCCTAGGATGTGTACTTGACTACCTGGACTATGATGCGGATCATACTAGTGGGGACATGGTAGTCCATAAGTGCATCCTTCAAGGTCCCTAGTCGTGGGTGTATCGAGACGGGGCATCGATATACCAGAGTAGACTAGCGTATACCTTCTCGACCCATACAGATGGGCGATGGATGATCCCATATCCATTGGTGTTTGACATCAGAGATGATATACGGGTGCTCAGTGGAGACTGGGTACACTGGACGGACTCGTCGAGAACTCCCAGATGGTATTATACCTTACGTCAGATGGCAGTTCTCTGGTGACACTGGTACAGAGTAGTCTGTTGACCCGAGATCGTCATAGAGTCTTGTGTGGTTCCCACTGTGCTTTGATTTCCACCTTACCACGTCCAAGAGGGCATGCAAAACGGTGGCTTTTGGGTACAGTCCCGAATCACATGGAGGCAATGAGCGATAGGAGGGGATTCGTCTCTCCCGGTATAGGGAGTTGATGTTGCGCTGTGTCCGATTGGCTATAACCGGAAATCCCTGGCCAGGGTTGCTGAGATTTACTGGTAAGTGTTACCAGTAGTTTCTTGAATTGTTATAGACCTCATATCGACATGACTTATCGAGCTATTGGGGTCTGACGTTTACCACCCCTAGGCGAGATATGCGACATATCAGACGACGAGACCGGACTGTACGGTAAGTGTTACTGGTTGGATTCACAGGAGTGTGAGCGGGCTTGCTCGTTGATCTTCTGATCGCTCAATACCCGGGTGGCCGTTACGTTTAGCAGACCGCTTGCGGCTTGTGGGTGTTTGATATGATCATCATCTGCTGCCGGCGTATTGACGAGTCTTTAGAGTCCTACACAGAGGTTTCCTGGCTCAAGCGAAACGAAATAGGAGCGCATATGAGATATGTGCGGGACCGAGAATAATGCGTGTATGTGATACCGTATTCTATTCTCGCGATGAATGTATCGATTGGTTGTATGCGATATAACCTAGTTATCGAATCAAGGATTGATTCGATAAGCCGATACATAGAATACTAGTCGGTTATATGTGATATGACCGGGTCGTTAAATCAAGTGTTGATTTAATGATTTAATGTATAATTATATATTTGATATATTACTTTGCATTAACTAGTATTGGTTCACTTTAAATGGATTTTCTCACTTGATGTTCATATTGTATATATGATATACTTTAGTGCACTAGTTTGTATCATGTTTGATGATACATGCAAACTTGGGTTTGTGTAAGACTTTAAACCATGTTTAAGTGAATGGTTAGGGTTTTGTTATCTTTTCTTAACCATTTATTAAGTTTATTTCCTTTTTAGGCAAGTAAAGAAATGGTTGATTTTTGAAGCTTCATGAAGCTTTGAAAAAGTCTTCCATTTTTGTTTTCATGCCTAACCTAACCATTCACCTAACCTTAGTTTAGTCTCTACACTTGACCATGGTTTGAATATGATAAGTATTCATTTTCTTTTTTATTTTTATAACTTATCATAACAATTTTCATCTTCTTCTTCTTCTTCATCAAGAAGAAGAGCTTGCCACCATAAATGGCAACTTGAGAAAATGAGTGAGAAATCCAATTCTAAAGTGAACCCACTTCCTATTTCTTCATCCTCTATCACTTGCCAAGTAGTATAGGGTGTTTCCTTCACAAGTTTTCATGGCTTGGTGAAGTTAGAGCTTGATCTTGTGATGCCTCGACGTAGATCATCTTCGGCATCGTAGTCGATGACCTAGCCCGCCCATTTCTCCGATGAAGCCGACGCTAGAGCCCGGGATTCGATTTGGACAGCGAGGAGACTTCATTGTGGAGCTATGGAGGTGGAGAACCGGATCTACAAAGGTTGTATTTCCGTTCTTGTAGTTAAGTTGTTAACTAGTTTCATTTGTCGCCTAAAATTCTAGTCAACGATCCGTATTAGGGTTTCTCGGCACTTGTAAAATTTGAAATTGGCATGGTTGATGCCTTGTGAGACCTCTTGAGAGTGCCTAGGAACCCTACAGTGGTATCAGAGACTAGCTAGAGCCTTAGGCGACGCGTAGACGGAGTTAGAAGTCCGATCGAACCAAAACCTAACCCGGAAAATGCTCTCTGGACTTTTTTCAAAAACTGGGTTTTTTCCAGATTAAAAATTCTTAAAAAATTCAGCAGGAAAAAATAAGAATTACGATGCAAAATTTATCGAGTGAAGATGCTACAGTGCGGCGGAACCGCCGCAGAAGCTTGGCTTCTGCGGCGTTTCCGCGGCCAATAAATGTGATCACTGTTTAATTTTTGCACAGTAATTCATGTTTGCAGGTGTTGGGTTTTCCTGGGAATTTTTAATATTTATTCAAGAGTTGAAATTTCTGGGTTGTATTGGGGACTCGGTGTTTCGATCGGATTGTCTGATTTTGTCTGTGTGCTTTTCCGGATAATTTTAGAATATGTTAAAAAGTTCGACCGGATATAAATACCCAATCTTTTCCCTGCCGGAAAATTTCCAAGTGTTGGATTTTTCCGAGGTTTAAAGACGTTCTAAGTAGTGCAAGTAACGCGATGGTCCCTCTAGAAGACAACAAACCTTAACTCGATTATGTGACCGTCTTGAACTGCCCTTTGAACCTTAGGGTTTGGGGCAGTACGGCGTGCCACATGTGAGGCGTTGGCTTGACCCTTCTACGGCTGGACCGTTGGTACTGAGGCACGAACTGAATGTTTTTAGACTTGTTTCATGGGTTGAGCTGTATCGGGAAAACTTGGGTGTTCGATTGTTCGATCGGAAAGTTTAACATTTTCTGTTTATCTGGAATGTGATACAATAATTGGAATTCACATGTAGTTATGAGATAACTGAATGAATGTTATAAACATAGCAGTTTAGTCTCACTTGATCGGTTGCCACGGAATTTTGATATGATCAAAAGTCCGTCGCAATCACGTAGCGTACGCGGATACTCGCCGGATAAACTTAATAGACAGCCTCACTCCATAGCCCCGACCAAGTGACTGTAGGAGAACCCCGTCGCCGAAAGCATCCGTTCGGGTGCTCGCGGCAGCGGTGTTCCGCCTTGGTGCACTTTGTCGACGGCGTCGGGGGTGCGGCCGCCTACTGAAGTTTGCGACGAGCATTCGATCAGGATGTCGGGAATCTTGTTGAATTGCCCGACTTGATATTGAAAAGAGTTTTCGATAATGAGACTAAAATGTGGGGTTTATAATTGTTAGGCATGTGATGTCTAAGTATTTCGTTTGATTAGGCATGCGATGTCTAAAGAGATTGCGGATTCCAACTGTTGTAGTTTTACACTTTCTTTTCTGTGACCATAAGTGTAATATGTGATATCGCCGGTTTCGTTGCTATATGTCAACGACAATTGGGATACACATGTTTACTTACGTTGATGACATGTGATATTATGTGTTGCTGGATATGTTATATTGGATCGTCGTGTTCGAATAGCCGGGGGTTTTTATGTGAGATGAGTGTTTTTCATTTTCCATCATGTAAAATCTTGTATATAATATTCTTTTATTGGGGCACTTCCAGGTTGCGGATGATGTCACCATTTGTATATTATTTACTTTTCCGCACTAGGATAGACCCAAGGAGGGGAGCACAAGTAACCGGATTCTAGGGTCCAGTGGGAGACCATCTCGAGGAGTCGAGTCCGGGTCTCCTAATCCTAGAATTGGTAGGGTTGCTTGCCGCTCTCGTAGGGGTCTAGGGGTGTGGGTTTGGCTATTCATCACGACCGTGAAATCCGTGTTTTATACCGGCTCGTATTTAAAATACGGACGTCCTAGTATATCCAATATTTCATATGATTCTTCTGCTGCGATATCTGTGATGTGATCATGTGATATGTTCTGTGATGGATACTTTATATAGTATATATGATATATTATATAGACGTTACTTATGTTTTACACCCGCGCTAGCCCTGCCCCGCTCTGCCGTTAGTTACCTAACCTAACGGTGCACGAGGGGACATCGAGGCGAATGCGGATGGCATAAGTGTACGTCGTATTTATCTGTGATGTTTAGGTACTTAAATGATGGGACTTCATTAATGAGATTAATGAAATAAAAGAAACCTAAGATGTTGTAGAATCGAATTTCAAAATAAAAAAGGTAGCTACAGTTCTTGCTTTGCACAGAGGTATATGTGATATATCCTGCACCTTATTCGATGAGGAAAGGACCGAGATCCCTTCACCGGGAGTGACTTCTTTAGCAATAACTGGCGAATGCTACAACCCTCGGTTTGTCTTTTGATTGCTTTTAAGAGTTTTTGCTTTGCACAGTGATATATGTGATATATCCCGCACCTCATTCGATGAGGAAAGGACCGACGATCCCTTCACCGGGAGTGACTCCTTTAGCAAAACTAGAAAAGCCTCAAAAACACTCCATTTTTAAAATCATTTGATTCTACAACGATATCAAGTTCATTACGCAAAAGGTTTTCAGAAAAACCTGTCGTAGCCCTCCGTCATTTCAGATAAGTGGTAGTTAGTATTCGTGCTACGTTTGTTGGCCTGCGTCAAGGCGTAGTGTGCGGTAGCTAACTAATATTTATCTGCTTATGCATATGATGCAGATTGGATTAGGGTAGTCGTGCGACTTTGTTGGCCTGCGTCAAGGGTCGTGCGGGTGGGTTTAATTCAATCAGGAAATGACGGGTTGAACTTGACTAGCGCACTATGGTTTGTTGGCCTGCGTCAAGGTCATAGGACGCTAGGGGCAAAATTATCGGGAATTTCAAGTGTTGAAATTTGCAATGAGATTGCATACCTTCTATGAGATAGTTGGATCCCGATACCCGCTGCGAGTAAGAGTTACTCCTGGGAGAGTTTTACACATTACAATTAGCCGATCAAGTAGGTGTCTAGAAAGGTGTCAACGGGGTTACGCCTCTGGGAAAACGAGGTTTACATTAATTAGGTTCGTGCGAAAGCACGGGGGACCTCCCTCAAAGTACCGACACTGACCTGGCTGAAAGATTGGCGAACTTGTAGTGTGTAATTAATCCCGGCTAGTCTTTCCTTTTAGGGTTTGAAGGAAGATTTGATAAAAAGCAGTGGGAGCCATCCTGATTAGATAAAATAAAAACCAATCTATTCTTGCAAGAGCGCACGCTGAGTGTTTTCTTCTCTCTCTCTCCAGGTAGCGACCATATCACGCCTCAATCAAGATAATAATACGGATATTTGACCGAACCCGCTTATTATACTGAGCTGGGGAACGTTGGTCCCGCTCCAACTTATAATTGTTATAAGACAGAGCAGGAAATTGGGGATTACCAGAATTCCCATGCCCGCCCAAACGAAGAGAGTGCATTCTGATGCATCATCTTCGGGTGTGTTCATTATACAGAACTGTTTCTCAGTATTCTTTACGTCCTGGGTATGTGATACCAAATCAGGATCCCGCATATGTAATTTGTTACATGGGCTACAGATAGGTAAAGAACTGAGAACGGGTGATAAGTTTCATGAGGCAGAAAACGGGACAAGAGTTGCAGCCAAGTCTGTTGGTCACTGTCACCCTGTATTACCAATACATTGATTCTGAACGAATGTTATTAGATACCGAACCTGATATACAAAATCATATCAGTCTCTTTATCAGTAAAGAAATGATAAAATTTTGTATTGTTGGATAATGTTTTGAACATTTCCTATATCAAAAGTTGATCGGTTCAGGCACATTATCTAAAAGTATTGATGTTCTAAATCAAACTACAGTTCTTTTGTATACGGAACACACACAAGAGGAAGAGTTCAGAAATGAACGAATCCTTCTTGAGGCATTGTAGACTAGGTCATATCAATGCGACCCGACTAGCTGAAGTTACATGAAGATGCATATTTAAATCAGTTTGAATCTACATCTTGTGAAACTTGCCAGTCATGTCACAAAGATATAATGACACCAGCTCTGTTTATTGGAAATAGAGAAAGAGTTAGTGAACTCTTAGGATGATACATGTTAATGTATGTAGGTCCCCTGTCTACACTTGCCAAGACCGGTTCTTTATACTTCATTACATTCTCTGATGATTTTTCGAGATTCAGACCTATGTTCCTGTTGAAACACAAGTCCGAACCTTTTGAGATATTCACAGAATATAAGTTACAAGTAGGGAACCAATAAGGGTATAAGTATTATGTCCTTTGATGTGATCAGGGAGGAGAATACTTGAGCACGGAAATCCTGGATTATTCTAAAGGAGAATGAGATTCTCTCTCAGCATTACTCCTCCGTATACACCATAGCACGATGGTATATCGGGGCGGAGCGATTGCACCCTATTCGATATGGTGCGCTCTATGATGAGTACTACTGAGTTACCTGTTTCCTTTTGGGAGTAATGCGCTTGAGAAGCTGCATACCTATTGAATAGGGTTCGAATCAGATCACAGCCTACCACTCCATATGAGATATGGTATGGGAAGAGCCCATGTCTTAAGCTAGTTAAGATTTGGGATTGTCCGGCCTATGTCTAAAAGCAAAATCCGGACAAGCTCGAGGCAAGGTCTGTAATGTAGAACTGGAAATGTTCCAGCTATACAAACTGCAGCTGATGATTTGGTAGAACCAAAGGATTCATTAGATTCCAACGAACCTCAGCCTCTCCGCCGATCTAGTAGGGTTCCTCACCCGCCTGAGAGATACTTCGGTTTCTCTATGACAGTGGGAGCGAGGATTGCATCATGAGATGATGACCCAACTAGTTTCGAGCTGGCCATCAGGAGTGGGACTCTGTAAGAATAGCTGGATGCTTAGCGATCTGAGATGGAATCCTTATACACCAACAAAGTATAGACTTTGGTTGCTATATCTGAAGGGTTAAATCCCCATCAGGAGCAAGTATATCTTGAGAAGATTACTTGGTGTACATGGAAAAGTTAAGACTTTCAAAGCTAGACTTGTTAAAGGTTTGCATCATTGACCAGATATGGATCATAATGAAACCTTTTCTAAGGATCTATGCTTAAGTCCATCCAGATCCTACTTACCACGGCTACATACCATGACTGCGATATCTGGTGGTTGGGTGGCATGACTGCTTTTCTAAATGATGTTTTGGAAGAGAGCGTCTATAAGTACACAGCCAGAGGGCTTCGTAGACAGTGGGAGCAGCGGAAACGTGTGCAAGATACTTTATAGGATAAAGCAGGCATCGCGGAGTTGGAACATCTGTTTTGATATGGTAGTCAAAGAGTTTGACTTCATCAAAATGGTAGATGAACCTTGTATATACAAAAAGGTAGTAGGGAGTATGGTGATGATCCTCGTAGAGTACGTGGATGACATACTCTTGATAGGGAAGAAGTTTCCTATGCTACGCTCGATCAATCTCCGCTTATCACAATGATTCTCCATATAGGATCAAAATGATACCTCCTAAATCCTGGATTTTGGATCTATGAGATAGATCTAAATGGATGTTAGGATTCTCGCTAGTTGTAGTGAGACGGTATCAATTGATCCTGGGGAAAATCACTGGAAAGGTTCCAGGGTGATAAGGACGACTGAATGTCAGTCACAGGCATTGTCTTTACCCTCAGTAAAGGGACGGTATGTTGGAAGAGTTCCAAGCTAGATACCGTGGCTAACTAGACGATAAAGGCAGGATACATCGCTACTTAAGATGCTACCAAAGAGGATGTTTGGGTATATATTGGTTCATGAGATGAACTACGTTCCTACCATTGTGAGACAATGGAGTTGTGGCTTATGCCAAGGAACGCCGGTCCCATCAGTGATCCAGACATATTCTAAGGCAGTATTACCTGATCATGAAGATGGTTGATCTCCAGGGGATCAAGGTTAGGAGAGTAGACTCAGAGGACAACACGGCGGATCCACTCACGACGGCCTATTCCCAGAGAGAGACTTTTATGGGATGGTTGAGTATGAGATACTACAACCACTGCTACAGATGGCCCTAGTGCAAGTGGGAGATTGTTAGTTATATGTATGCCCTAGAGGCCATTACTAAACATAGGATGTGTATTGTAGTGGATGCTTGGACATATATAGGGAGGACTTTCTTGCTCGACATGATAGTATGCTATCTGGTTACTCTTTACCTTAACGTGTATACTGATTGTCTCTCTGTTACATGTTGGTAAAGCCCCTAGGATGTGTACTTGACTACCTGGACTATGATGCGGATCATACTAGTGGGGACATGGTAGTCCATAAGTACATCCTTTAAGGTCCCTAGTCGTGGGTGTATCGAGACGGGGCATCGATATACCAGAGTAGACTAGCGTATACCTTCTCGACCCATACAGATGGGCGATGGATGATCCCATATCCATTGGTGTTTGACATCAGAGATGATATACGGGTGCTCAGTGGAGACTGGGTACACTGGACGGACTCGCCGAGAACTCCCAGATGGTATTATACCTTACGTCAGATGGCAGTTCTCTGGTGACACTGGTACAGAGTAGTCTGTTGACCCGAGATCGTCATAGAGTCTTGTGTGGTTCCCACTGTGCTTTGATTTCCACCTTACCACGTCCAAGAGGGCGTGCAAAACGGTGGCTTTTGGGTACAGTCCCGAATCACATGGAGGCAATGAGCGATAGGAGGGGATTCGTCTCTCCCGGTATAGGGAGTTGATGTTGCGCTGTGTCCGATTGGTTATAACCAGAAATCCCTGGCCAGGGTTGCTGAGATTTACTGGTAAGTGTTACCAGTAGTTTCTTGAATTGTTATAGACCTCATATCGACACGACTTATCGAGCTATTGGGGTCTGACGTTTACCACCCCTAGGTGAGATATGCGACATATCAGACGACGAGACCGGACTGTACGGTAAGTGTTAGTGGTTGGATTCACAGGAGTGTGAGCGGGCTTGCTCGTCGATCTTCTGATCGCTCAATACCCGGGTGGCCGTTACGTTTAGCAGACCGCTTGCGGCTTGTGGGTGTTTGATATGATCATCATCTGCTGCCGGCGTATTGACGAGTCTTTAGAGTCCTACACAGAGGTTTCCTGGCTCAAGCGAAACGAAATAGGAGCGCATATGAGATATGTGCGGGACCGAGAATAATGCGTGTCTGTGATACCGTATTCTATTCTCGCGATGAATGTATCGATTGGTTGTATGCGATATAACCTAGTTATCGAATCAAGGATTGATTCGATAAGCCGATACATAGAATACTAGTCGGTTATATGTGATATGACCGAATCGTTAAATCAAGTGTTGATTTAATGATTTAATGTATAATTATATATTTGATATATTACTTTGCATTAACTAGTATTGGTTCACTTTAAATGGATTTTCTCACTTGATGTGCATATTGTATATATGATATACTTTAGTGCACTAGTTTGTATCATGTTTGCTGATACATGCAAACTTGGGTTTGTGTAAGACTTTAAACCATGTTTAAGTGAATGGTTAGGGTTTTGTTATCTTTTCTTAACCATTTATTAAGCTTATTTCCTTTTTAGGCAAGTAAAGAAATGGTTGATTTTTGAAGCTTCATGAAGCTTTGAAAAAGTCTTCCATTTTTGTTTTCATGCCTAACATAACCATTCACCTAACCTTAGTTTAGTCTCTACACTTGACCATGGTTTGAATATGATAAGTATTCATTTTCTTTTTTATTTTTATAACTTATCATAACAATTTTCATCTTCTTCTTCTTCTTCATCAAGAAGAAGAGCTTGCCACCATAAATGGCAACTTGAGAAAATGAGTGAGAAATCCAATTCTAAAGTGAACCCACTTCCTATTTCTTCATCCTCTATCACTTGCCAAGTAGTATAGGGTGTTTCCTTCACAAGTTTTCATGGCTTGGTGAAGTTGGAGCTTGATCTTGTGATGCCTCGACGTAGATCATCTTCGGCATCGTAGTCGATGACCTAGCCCGCCCATTTCTCCGATGAAGCCGACGCTAGAGCCCGGGATTCGATTTGGACAGCGAGGAGACTTCATTACGGAGCTATGGAGATGGAGAACCGGATCTACAAAGGTTGTATTTCCGTTCTTGTAGTTAAGTTGTTAACTAGTTTCATTTGTCGCCTAAAATTCTAGTCAACGATCCGTATTAGGGTTTCTCGACACTTGTAAAATTTGAAATTGGCATGGTTGATGCCTTGTGAGACCTCTTGAGAGTGCCTAGGAACCCTACAAACCATACATCGATACGGACTGCGGGGTCCTTAAACTCGTGGACCGAAACGTCCTTAAACTAATATTCGTCCCAAAATAGGAACATTGGACCGAAATGTCCTTAAACTAATGTTCGTCCCCAAATGGGAATGATGGACCACCATGTCCCTAAACTGAAAATCGACCGCAACGTCATTAAACTAAACAATAGAGCCAATTGCTCTCTTGTCGGATCTAAACGATCCCGTTTAAGTTGATCTTAGCCTCAATATGGCTAACGTATCCTTAAACTAAAACACCAAACCTAAATCTAAGTAAATACGGATTTGGACTAATCCACGTCCTACGGGCGACAGCATAACTTAGTCTCCGTATACAATCCACGGGTAACCACAAACAAAACAAACACACACGACACGAAGTGAAATTATGAAGAAGGAGAAAGTGGTTACCGCGATACGGTAGCGTAATTAACTGCAGGGGCTTGCGCCTGCAGGGAAAAGCGTCCCCACAATCAAAGATCCCTCAAGCGAGGGGGAATCTGACGAAGTCTGCTACATCGGCCGCATCCGTCTAAACCTCCGATACACGGTGCCATAAATCAGCTTTGCATCTTCGGAGAAGTTGACGGATAAAACTAAATAGCATCTGCCCCGAATCTCAGACAAGACGTCTCTACGTCGCGCCGTCATTCGGAGGGGAACACATTTCCTTATATTCTTGGCCTTGTTTTAACATTTATAAAATATTAATAATAGTGATGGTAGTAATAATTATTATTATTATTATTACATATAATAATAATAATAATAATAATAATAATAATAATAATTTAAATTCCATTAATACCTTATCTTATATTCTTGGCCATATTTTAACATTTACAAAATAATAATAATAATGGTAATAATAATAATAATAAAGTTGTTTTTATACTGTGGCTTTCTTAATAAGCTTATGTTTTTATTTTAGCTTTTTGTCATTATATATAGAGAGAGAGAGTTTTTGTCATTAATACATTAACTTATATTCTTGGCCATGTTTTACTATTTTATAAATGTTAAAGTATGACCAAGAATATAAGGAAAGGTGTTAATGGAATATATATATATATATATACACACACACACACACATATGGTTTTTGTCATTAATACATTAACTTATATTCTTGGCCATGTTTTATTATTTAAATTTAGGTTTTTTCCATTAATTTCTTTTCTTATATTCTTGGTCATACTTTAACATTTATAAAATAAATAATAGCGATGGTAGCAGCAGTAGTAATAACAATAATGATAAGAATAATTTAAATTCCATTAATATCTGTTCTTATATTCTTGGCCATATTTTAACATTTATAAAATAATAATATTAGTAATATTAGTAATAGTAATAATAATAATAATAGTAATAGTAGTAGTAGTAGTAGTAATAAAGTTGTTTTTTATACTATGGCTTTCTTATTAAGTTTAGGTTTTTATTTTAGGTTTCCGTCATTAATAGTAATAGTAATAGTAATAGTAATAGTAATGTTTTAAAAAATAATAATAATATATAGTAATAATAATACCTGCCTTAGATATAGATTTTGGGTTTTTCCCCATAAATCTATATCTCCATGTATATAAAAAATCTATATCAATATATATAGATTTAGGGTTTTTCTATTTTTAATAATAATTGATTTTATAATTTATTAACATTTAAATTTAGGTTTTTGCCATTAATTCTTTTCCTTATATTCTTGGCCATGTTTTAATATTTATGAAATAATAATAATAGTGATAGCGTGTGTATGTAGGTTTTTTCCATTAATACATTTTCTTATATTCTTGGTCATGTTTTAACATTTAAATTTAGATTTTTACCATTAATGCATTTCCTTATATTCTTGGCCATGTTTTAAAATTTATAAAATAATAATAATAGTGATAGTAATAATATATTAATAGTAGTAGTAGTAATTTAAATTCCATTAATAACTTTCCTTATATTCTTGGTCATGTTTTAACATTTATAAATAATTATAATAGTGGTAGTAATAATAATAATAAGTTGTTTTTATACCATGGTTTTCTTAATAAGTTTAGGTTTCTGTCATTAATAATAGTAGTAATAGCAATAGTAATGTTCTAACAACAATAATAATATATAGTAATAATAATACCTGCCTTTGATATAGATTTGGGTTTTCCCCCATAAATCTATATCTACATGTATATAGAAAATCTATATCAATCTATATAGATTTGGGGTTTTCCATATCTAATAATAAATGATTTTATAATTTGTTGATTAATCTAAATAATTTGGGGGGTTTTCCCATAAAACTATATTTACATATATATAAAAAAATAATAATAAAAATAAATTCGAAGGGTTTTAATTTAAATTAAAAAAAAATGTGAAGGTGTTAATAATTGATTTTATAATTTGTTAAATATAGATTTGAGTTTTTGCCATAATTCTATATCTGCATATTTATAGAAAAAATATTTAATATATATAGGTTTTGGATTGTTGCCATAGATTTATATCTATTTATACGTAGATATACAAAAATAAATCTATAGGTACTTGAATAAATTAGCTAATTGTAAATATATTTCTAATAATTATTAATACATAAATCCTGCATTTCTCACTACTACAATATGGGGTTGCCCCTACGGACTCAGGAATCCGTAGGGGCAACTATTTCTTACTCCTACGGATTTATCCGTAGGTCCCCATCGTTGTCCCTACGGTGCCTTACGTTCTAATTTAAAAATATTAAATCGTAATTTGTTGTTTGGCCCTACGGAGACGCAGACGGTGGACCAATGGTTATGTCCGTAGGGGCATATAAATAGGTTATTAATAAAAAAAAGCACAGAAAAGTCATCGAACGTTCCCAAAAATTCTCTCTCTCACTCTCCCGCGCCTCGATCGCTCGTTACCGCGCCACGTCGCCACCGCCCTCCGCGCCTCGTCTCTACCTTCCTCGGTCGTTCCCAAAACTTCCTCGTCGCCACCGTCCGCGACTCGTCGCCGATCGTCGTCGACCACCGGTCTTCTCTGTCGTCTCCTCCACCGCCCGGTTAGTAAATCTCAAATTATTTATAATTTTGATAATGTTAGGTCTAGGGTTCAGGGTAGGGGTAGGGGTGAGGGTTAGGGATCGGCATTGGCATCGGGTTCGGTTTAAGTTAGGGTTAGGGTTAGGGTTAGGGTTCGGTTGGGGTTGGGGTTGGGGTTCGGTTGGGGCTGGGGCTAGGGTTCGGTTGTGGTTGGGGCTGGGCTGGGGCTGGGGCTAGGGTTCGGTTGGGGTGGGGCTGGGGCTGGGGCTAAGGCTTGGGCTTCATGACCTGATATAGCGAAATACAAAGCGTACTTCAGTACACCCGACCTCATTGAGTTTCCTATTGAAGTTCCCGGTCAAATGGCATATGCATATTTTTATTCGCCATCAAATCCCAATTATCAAGCTACCGAGAACGAAAAACCACCTTTGTTAGTCGAGAGTCATGGTAATAGACTTGTCATTATAGATCATAGTCAATTGTTTTTCCTATCATTTTCTTGATCCAAATGCTAATCAACTTGTAAGTTACTGTTTTTATGACGTATTTGTCTATATTTGTTGACAGTGGCCTTTCTTTTGGATGAACATGTTTTTTTGATGCATGTTTCAGTCATGTGAATTCATATGTTGCGTATAACGCTTTATGATATCAGTATCCTATATTTGTAGTTTTAATTGTTGATTGTTATAGATGAATGCCATTGCAATAATAATTTTTGGTTGATATATTAATTTTTCAAATATTTGCATGTATGTATCCATGCCTGCCTGCATATATGTATATATGAGGATAATGGGTATATTATTAGGTTGCCGTAGGAGAAAATTTTCTTTCATATGGCTGTCAAAAGTCAATCCTTAATCTCTTTGTGGATGATCAGTTCTATCAATCTTGATCTCAATAGTTTAAAATCATGTTACACATACAACAAGAATACACAACAAACGCATCATTAGAAAGTGATTCAAGATGTTCAAGTTAAAACTAATATATAATACTCGATGATAATATGAAACCTTCATATTCTCATCGATACTCATATATGAAACTAAAAGAGCCACTTAGTCCCCATCTATCGGTTAACATACGTTCGATGTTCGTCGTGACATAGAACTATACGAAGGTTGTTGAATATCGGACGGTATAGCTCGATACTAACAACCGTCGTATAGTCTATGTGACGAGAAGATTCAATCATATGATAATCGATAGATTTGTCCCGTGTGGACAAGTTAGGAATGTATAAAGCAAACACCTTCATTCACTTGTGTTTTCATCCGTTTCGAGATATTTCGTCGGTACCTTTCCGCTTGTTCTCCATGTACAAAGATAGATTAGATGTTCATTTCAACGTTGTTTCACAGCTTTGAAATGATTATCTATTCTATTACAGTGTACTCGGAGAATAGCGGGAAGGTGCTGCCGAAATTTACTCGAAACGGTTGAAAGCACAAGCGAATGGGTGTTCGCTCTATACATTCTTAATGAGATAGAAGCCTTACCCCCAACAGCCGAAACACACACATACAACAAGAATACACAACAAACGCATCATTAGAGAGTGATTCAAGATGTTCAAGTTAAAACCAATATATGATACTCGATAATAATATGAAACCTTCGTATTCTCATCGATACTCATATATGAAATTAAAAGCGCCACTTAGTCCCCGTCTATCGGTTAACATACGTTTGATGTTCGTCGTGACATAGAACTATACGAAGGTTGTTAAATATCGGACGGTATAGCTCGATACTAACAACCGTCGTATAGTCTATATGACGAGAAGATTCAATCGTATGATAACCGATAGATTTGTCCCGTGTGGACAAGTTAGGAATGTATAAAGAAAACACCTTCATTCACTTGTATTTTCATCCGTTTCGAGATATTTCGTCGGTACCTTTCCGCTGGTTCTCCGTGTACAAAGATAGATTAGATATTCATTTCAACGTTGTTTCACAGCTTTGAAATGATTATCTATTCTATTACAGTGTACTCGGAGAACAGCGGGGAGGTGCTGCCAAAATTTACTCGAAACGGTTGAAAGCACAAGCGAATGGGTGTTCGCTCTATACATTCTTAATGGGATAGAACCCTTACCCCCGACAGCTGGAACACACACATACAACAAGAATACACAACAAACGCATCATTAGAGAGTGATTCAAGATATTCAAGTTAAAACCAATATATGGTACTCGATGATAATATGAAACCTTCGTATTCTCATCGATACTCATATATGAAACTAAAAGCGCCACTTAGTCTCCGTCCAGCGGTTAACATACGTTCGATAATTTATTCTTTTCAACAACAAACGCACACACAAAGCATATACACGGATTTTCTCCTTTGTCAGTAACTATTCCGTTCTTAGATTTCTCAATATAGTCACCATAACCTATAATTTATATGTTATACAGTCTAACATGGCCCATGAGTACGTCAGAGTTAAGGACTGGATGTATGTGGATTAGCAACAACGTATGCAACCTAAGTTTGTCGCAGGAGTTGCTGCTTTTATTGAATTTGTACGCGCACATAATAAGATCATAATAGAGAAGATTCTCTGCCCGTGCGATAGATGTGGCAATAAGTACTGGCAAAAGGTAGAATTAGCAGAGCTTCATATTGTAAAATATGGGTTTACTAGACTTTATACAACTTAGAAATATCACGGGGAAGGAGAAGAACGCAGTAATGCGGCAGAAGAAGAAGGAGAACACGATAATGTGGCAAGAGAAGACGGTAATTTATTTCCATCAGAAGAAATGGAGGATATGGTAGAGGCTGCCCTAGGTGAATCTATTCGTACCGAAGATGATATTCCTTCCGGTCAAGGACCGCGTATGGATAAATATGAAAATTTCATGAATGATGCTAGAAAACCAATTTATGAGAATGCAAAGTATTCCACCCTCTCATGGTTCGTCCAACTTTTCCAGATTAAGTGCCTAAATGCATGGAGCAACAAGTCATTCATAATGCTTCTTTCGTTCTTGAAAGATTCTATACCCCCGGAAAATAACGTGCCCGACAGCTAGTATGGAGCCCAGAAGATGATGTCTGATTTGGGTCTAAAGTGCGAGAAGATTCAAGTATATCCTAAAAATTGCGTGTTGTACCGGAAAGAGAATTCAGATTTGAAAGAGTGTCCAACATGCGGAGAGGCCAGGTATAAGCCGAAAGATTCTGATAAGAAGCCTGATGTACTTGTCAAGATAGCACGATACTTTCCCATAACACAGAGGCTACAGAGGATATTCAGGTGCAAGAAAACAGCCGAGGCAATGATTTGGCATCACCGTGCTCCTCCAAGTGAAGATGGAAAAATGAGCCATCCAAGAGATTCACCGGCATGGAAGGATTTCGATAGGAGGCACGCAATATTCAGTAGCGATCCTCGCAATGTCCGGCTCGGACTGGCTAGTGATGGCTTCTGCCCATTCAACTATATGGCTGGAAGTCACAGCACATGGCCCGTTGTAATGATAATTTATAATCTGTCGTCTTGGTTGGCTATGGACCAATCATACTTTATGATGCCTCTTCTTATCGACGGACCAAACTCACCGGGAAACAATATCGACGTCTATCTCCGACCTCTAATCGAGGAGTTAAAATCTTTGTTCATTGATGGTGTAGAGACATACGATGCAAACACAAATACAACCTTCATACTACGTGCGGCTTTAATGTGGACAATTAATGACTTTCCTGCGTATGGAATGCTGTCAGGTTGGTCCGTACATGGTCACAAAGCATGTCCTCATTGCCATCAACACACAACATTGAAATTCTTGAATTTTAGCAGGAAGGTTTGTTATTGCGGTTATTGACGTTTCCTGCCTCCAGACCACCCCTATAGGTTAGACACGGTTCACTTTGATGGCCATCAGGAGTTTCTTGGACCTCCATCCCCATTGTCCGGAGAGGACGTGACTGCTCAATGGGATGGTTACAATAATGTGACCTTCGGGATGGATCCGACGAAACAGGTCAAACCACCATTTTGGAACAAGTTAAGCATTTTCTTCGAGCTTCCGTACTGGTCAACAAATTTAGTGCGTCATTGTCTGGACGTCATGCATATAAAGAAGGGAGTATCAGAGCACATACTCAACTTGCTTCTTTGTAAAGACGGGAAATCGAAAGATAACCTGAATGCTCGGATGGATCTACAGGAGTGGGGAATAAGAAGTGAATTGCACCCTAGATCGGTAGCGGGTAAACCAGGCAAGTTTGTACTTTCCAATGCCGCTTATCATATGTCACAACTGGAGAAGAAAAGATTCCTGCAGGTGTTGCATGATTTGAAAGTTCCCACAGGTTTCTCAGGATCATTCAGCAAGAAAATACAAATTGTGAAAGGCAAGATCGATGGGCTGAAAAGTCATGATCACCATGTTATCGTGGAGCACCTTCTTCCATTAGCTCTCAGGACTTCTCTCTCCGAATCGGTTGGTCTAGTAATCAACGACCTATGTTGTTTTTTCAGAGAATTATGTGCTAAAACACTGGAGGTTGTGACGCTGGATAAACTAGAAAATTCTATTGCGTTGATACTTTGCAAGTTTGAGCGTATTTTCCCACCGTCATTCTTCGATATCATAATACACTTGACGGTTCATCTTGCAACTGAGGCTAAGTTAGCCGGACCGGTACAATATCGATGGATGTATCCCGTCGAGAGGTACGTGTAATTTTTCGTTGAGCGCAATTTTTAAAATTATTGTTGTCTTGTATGCCCGTATTTATTTATTCAACATATTTTCTTTAGGTACCCCTACACTCTTAAAAAGTATATATGCAATAAAAATCGACCAGAGGGTTCTATCATGCAAGGTTATCTTCTTAATGAAGCAACCACATTTTGTTCCCGCTATCTGAACGAGAACATTAAGACGAGACTTAACCGGCCTCGAAGAATTCAAGACGGGCCATATGGTAAAGCCGATTATAAGAGGATAGACACTATGTTTATCAACAAGATATACCGGTTTATCTTGCTTAATTGCGCATGTTTTGAACAAATTAGAGAGTAGGTTTTTTTTGATTAATTGTTATATTTGTGTTTGTGTGTGTATGAAATGATATAATATTAATGTCACCATTATTTGTCGAAAACAGATTTCATTTTAACGAGGTACGTGAAGGGCATCCTGATTGGAACGAAGAACGATTGAAAAAATATCATCAGGATAATTTTTTTGATTGGGTCACAGATCATGTAAGTTATTCGAATAACATTTTATTGCTATCAGTTTTAATCTAAACTTATATCGTTATGTATTTGTCGTAAAATTTGTTTTGTTAAATCCACGATCCGAACTTGTCTGCATCATTTGAGAGTGATTCAAGATATTTAGCTTAATTTCCTAGTATGGAGGTTGCATATTACAAAGGATTTGGTGTCTTTGGATACAAATTCGAAGTTAAGGACATAGAAACATCTAGAACCAATCGGAATAGTGGGATTGCGAGGTAGGATCGGACGGTGTGATTTATTATGGGTACTTAAATTGTATACTCGGCATTCACTATCCCGGACGATCAGAACCCTTTTATATATTCTAGTGTACTTGGTACGATACGCGAACCGATACGGATAAGTGGAGAAGCAATCTTGGGACTTAGAAAGATGAATATGGATTGACCAGTGTGAACACACTTCGATTTTACGGTCAGGAAGATCCGTTTATCTTTCTGAACCAAGCGTTCCAAGTATACTACTTGGTACGATACGCGAACCGATACGGATAAGTGGAGAAGCAATCTTGGGACTTAGAAAGATGAATATGGATTGACCAGTGTGAACACACTTCGATTTTACGGTCAGGAAGATCCGTTTATCTTTCTGAACCAAGCGTTCCAAGTATACTACTCACAGTGTTTGAAGCATCCAGGATGGAGTGTTGTATGCCGTTGGAAACCCAGGGATGTCTACGATATCCCAGAATTCGAGGACAGCGATGAGGATGAAGAAGAGAGAAGGCTTAGAGTGCTCCGACCGTCTGTTTCGAAGGACGGGTTGTTTTCGGCCGATCATGAAGTTACGTGGGTTAAAAATGAAATCGATGATGAAATCAAGTAGATATGTATAATGCGCCCACAAAACGAAAAAGGTTATCAGTAATGTTATATTATTACTTCATATTTTACGATCTATACATATATAGGCAATACTTGTAATGATTGTCTAATGCGTCCACGAACTGTTTATCTAGATTTGATGACGATGACGGGAGCAACGAGGGGCGGCAGGAGCTCCAGCCGTGGCACCGGCAGAGGCAGAGGCAAAGCGGTTCTGCCGCTCGGAGAGCTGCGTAGGGAGCTTCAGAGGGCCGGTCTTGCATCTAGATCGAAGACCCCTTCGGATGCCTCCTTCCGTGTGGACTTTGCCACACCTCCAGGTATATTGCACGCATATCCATTTTGAATGTAATATTATAGATATTCATGCATGTTCATATCAAAATTACTTATATTGTCGATATTTGATTGTCTAGTTGTTGGTGATGCGTCCGCATCAGGGACAGAGGCCACTCCCGCTCCTCCAGGTATGTTTATATATCATATAGTGCATGTATATTGATTTAGAATGCTATATCATAAATATACACACATTCATTTTTCTCTTACTTAGATAGTAATTTTTTTTATTGTCTAGCTGTAGGTGGTGACACCACCGCACATGCGGGTATGTTTATATATCCTATAGTGCATGCATATTGATTTAGAATGTTATATAATTGATCTACAAATTCATTTTGCAATTACTTATATAATCTATTTTTAATTGTCTAATTATAGATGGTGCGTCCATATCTGACGCGGGGGTCACTCCTGCCACTTCCGTACCCTCCGCATCGTCTGTAGGTTAGTATGAATAAATATAAAATATTTATTCATTTTACATATCCTCTATAGAATAAATATGAACTTCATGGAAATTTAGCGTCAATGTTTATTTTCAAGTTGGAGGGGATGCGTCCGCATCCGGGACACCGGCTGTTTCTCACCGGAGGAACCATCGTCCCGCTCGTGCTGCTGCCCGGGCCCAGGCTCGTGCTTTAGTCACCGGAGGTATATATCACACTTCAATTTTCGTTTAACCTTGATTTCTTAATACAACTTTTTCTTGATATTTCTTGCAGACGCAGGGCCTCCCCATCCCCAGAAGGGGACTCGAGGCCCGAATCAGTCCCATAGGCTGAGGCCTGACAGAGCTAGGGGAGGCAGCATTCCCCCTCTTTTTTACCCTTGATTATCGCTATACCGGTCCTCATGCCGAGAGGTTCGGCCGGTATATGGGGGATGAGAGCCGGCTCGTGAAGAACTATCCACTTCACGTTGAGTGGGGCGACCAGCACCGGCGCTCATTCGCCATCTTCTTTGATCAGGCTCGGGTATTAATATATATTTTCATTTGATTTATCCAATATATTTATTATTAACACTTGCAATCTAATAACAATGTTTTTTTTTGTATTTTCAGTTGGATTACGATTTTCAGCCTGTACCCGATCCTGATCACCCTGGGAGGGTGCTCGACCTTCATGCTCTGTACAATGGCCTGATGAAGAACATGCAGACCAAGGTCCGATACAACAGGAATGAGCTGAAGGCCGACTGCTACTCCCTGTGGATGGTGACCCCCGAGGCAGAGAGAGCGGCCCTCCTATCTACTCCGGCCTTTGCGAGAGTCGACGTAGAGACATGGCCTCTATTGTGAGAATATTTTGACTCTCAACGCAAACAGGTATGTATTTTAAATGTAATTCATTGTTTAGTATATAATTTAATTTTTTGTGTTCCTTAATTAGAAAACTAAATGTGAATGTGTTGTGCAGAAACAGGCCGCTCAAAATATAGAGAATAGGAAGTCGGTGAAGAGGGGTCGCCCTACTTATACAGGTGGCTCGAGGAATATTACTCGAGCCATGGAGTTATCGATAAATTACAATAGACCGGCATTTGTGATATAATGCAATATTAAGAGTTATTTTCTAATATATCTAATATTAAGAGTTATTTTCTAATATTTTAGACAGCTCAGACCCTGGCGCAAGGTAGTACACCGAGCGTGCTGTCCGCATATCTTGCCGTCCACGGCACCTCGACAGATCCCGCCACGGGCGAGCTTCGATACCCCGACGTCGCTACCCAGGAGTATTGCGTAAGTGTTAATATTTATTCAACCCCTATTTGAAATTTTAGTTTTGGAAGGTTCAAATTTAAATGATATACTTATATTTTACTGGTTAATGTGGGTGTAGGAGCGGGTGGTTGAGCAGGCCGAGGCATTGGGGATCGATTTTACCGGACAGAGCGATCCGAGGCTGCTGACCCCAGTCCTGGACGCCGCACACGGAGGGCACCACGGAGGTTGGGAGAGAGGCCGGGGACTGGGCCCTAGCAGGGCCCATATGAGGTTGGACTCCACCCCGGCGGTTACTTTCTCCGTCTCCAGTGAGCGACGTATCCAGCAGGAACTGGAGAGCTTGAAGGCCACCGTTCAGGAGTTGAAGGAGATGCTGGTATGTATACTACTTAATAGTAAAATATCATGTCATATTATAGATATCAACATATCCAATATTAGTACGTAGCCTGAGCTTATTTGGTTGTAGACTTAGCTTTGATTAATCATACATACATATCTAATTAAAATAAACTACGGTTTTCCAAACTAGATATCCAAATGGGGTTTCGAAATAACTTGATAATGATACGAATTCGAATAATACACAGTTCTTACTCGCTTATACACACGTTAGGTCCAAACGCGACAAGGTATATCGGCCGAGCCTCCACATGCATCTCCTTCGGCTGCGGCTCCGCAAGCCACTACATCGGCTGCGGTTCCGTAGACAGCTCCTATAGCTCCACCGCTCGCTCAGACTCCCGCAGCCGCGGCTCCGCAAGCCACTACCTCGACGGCGGCTGTGCAGACCACATCGCCAGCTCCACAGCCCGCTCAGACTCCCGCACGCTCCGCATTGCATAATTTATTGACCGAGGAGCAGGCGCGCCAGATTCTGGCGTTTATCAGAGGTGGAGCTGGACTGAGTTAGGGTAGCCTTTTGATTCTTATATTTTAAACATGTATTTGTTTATATGATACATATTGTACTATATTTTGGACGATATTGATATTGGTGGTGTTTGCGTGTTTATATTGATATCATATTCTGCTTTTTGGTTTCTTTTGTATATTATGCGTGAGATGTGATTATGAATACTGCGATATATGTTCTGCGAGATGATTAATTTTATATATGATCGATGTATATATTATTGTGCACAGGACGAGAAAAAAATAGGCAGCCCTTTTTTTAAAAAAAACCTGATAATATGTACCTACGGATTTCACCGTAGGACCCACCATTGCCCCTATGGATTAATCCGTAAGGGCCAATAATGTACCTACAGATGTATCCGTAGGGGCAAAATATCAGGATACCTGATATTTTGCCCCTCTGATCTCAGTATCAGGGGTTAAGCTTGCCCCTACGGATATATCCGTAGGGGCAAACAAATGCCCCTACACAGTTATCCGTAGGGGCAAAATATCAGGAATCCTGATATTTTGCCCCTACGGATACATACCTACGCACTTATCCGTAGGGGCCACTATTTGGACCTACGGATACATCCGTAGGTACACCTAATCTATTTTATAAAACCGTAAATAAAATAAATTTCTTGCCCCTACGGCCTATTCCGTAGGTCAAATTGGACCTACACATAACTCCGTAGGGGCAGATTTTAGTCCGTAGGGACAAGTTCAAGGCTTCGACTTGCACCTACGGCTTTTGTACCTACGGAGTATTTTCTTGTCCCTACGGATATATCCGTAGAGGCAGTGGTTTTCTCCTACAGATAAATCCGTAGGGACAACCATTGTTTGTAGTAGTGTCTGTTTGGTTTTCTTCCAAATTGAATACATGCACTTTATTCTGCTCTTTCCCCTTCTCCCTCCCATATATTAATTTTTCCATTGTTATTCAATTTGATTTATATTTTATATATATATATATAAAATTATCATTTTCTAATATCTTTAAATAACAAAGTTTAATAAGGTAATTTTTTGTTTTGCAGACAATTTTCAAGCAATAAAAGGAGTAGGAGAAGTTATATATGTATTTATTTTTCTTCGATCTAAAAATATAATATTTCTCATTTAGAATACATAGTTTATATTTAGATTATGTTTTTACAATAACATGAACTATGTTTTTAAAAGTATTTTCTGTAAACAATATTCCTGGTTATCATTTTGCAGGTGTAACAAAAATCATCCTTTATTCAATGTAGAACTTATCTAACCTTTAAAATTTTAATTTTTTCTAAATGGCTGGAATAATAATAGAATATCTTCTTTATTTATGTTCTTATGTTATAAAAAATTTTATGTTTTTAAAATTGGCAAAATTCTGACGGTATTACATCTTTTATACTTTTACATCACTACATCAACTGTTGGCAACCGAAATATATATATATATATATATATATATATATATATATATATATAATGGAGGAAAGATGTCATAGAAGGAAATTTTCTCCTATGGCATTGAAAAAACACACCATTTATCGTGTTTTCCGACGATCGGAATGCATCATCTTCATCGTTATCATCTAAGAAATGGGTACACCAAATTTCATGTGATTCTACAACTTTTTTCACTGTTGAATTAGTGGGTTCAAAATTAACGGTTTACCGGCAATAGAACTTTTTATATTGCTAAATCAATGGTGAAAAAGTTGTAGAATCACATGAAATTTGGTGTACCCACATCTTAGATGACAACGATGAAGATGATGCATTCCGATCGTCGGAAAACACGATGGAATGTGTATTTTTTCGAGGCCATAGGAGAAAATTCCTTCCAATGGCCTCTCTCTCTCTCTCTCTCTCTCTCTATATATATATATATATATATATATATAGAGAGAGAGAGAGAGAGAGAGAGAGAGAGAGAGGATAACGGTTTTTATAATAACGATATATCTTAAAATTTTAGAATTTAGAATAATGAACATAACGGTGCAACACACGGGGCTTGAAAATCTAGTTTAAAACCTAATTAAAGTTGAGTCAATCTATAAGATAAAACTAATCTTAATAAAAATTGAATTAGTAGCTATTTCCAGCACTAAAAACTAAATTAAAGATGCCAGTAAGTTAATAACACAAATTATGCATGCTGCCAATAAGGTAATTACAGAAATTATACATGCTAGAAACCAATTATATAGATACTATATAATCATAAAGAAGGCCTCTAGGTCTTAAAAACTTATGAAATACCAAATCTTAAACTATAAATTAAGAAACTATAATTAAAGCATACAGACGAAGAAAAGCATGCCAAATGTTCAGGTTCAAACTTAAGGTGGAGCTCTTCGTGGATGGATCTCCAAGGCCTATGAAGAGTACTCGAAGGCAGTGGGATGATGGATAGATTGAGAGATTGGGAAGAAATCAAGAGATCAAAGTCTAAGAAGAACAACTCTCTTATTCTAATTAAACTTTGGTTCATTATTGTTTCTTTACAAAGTAGCGACTTATTCCTTCTTTCTTCTAGCTAGAAAAATGATGGACGAAATCTGTTTAATTAGTACAATTACGCATGCATGATAAAAATTGTCCATATTTTGTAGTTGTTTTATTTATAATGCTTCATTAATTGACAGTAAATAAAATAATATTCCTTAGTGCATGGCACATTACACAAATAAACGTTTCACCGTGCTCGTACCTATTGTTCTCAATTCCCTTCCCAGGCCTTTGGAAAAATATAATTGGAAAGGCTATGATCAGAATTCCTAGATTTCACTTGCATATATCAAAATGTAGAGATTTATAATTTAATGTGAATCTACAGCACTTGACCAAAAGTTCTTCGGTAGTACTAAAAGGTTGTTCAAGTTCTGTTGTGGATAATAAAAACAGAAGTTAGAATAAGACCAATTTTTTTCTTACGAATGTATGCATGGATATGGGGTCAAGTACAATTTATGATGTGATATTTATAATTTTGATGGCGGTTATTATCATAACTTTGGGAAATTAACAATTTTCTCTGTCGGCAGAGGGTGGTTCTCAGTGGTTATTATATATAATGGTTAGCTTTTATGTAGTTTGTTCTACGTTGATTGATTGGAACTTTTATCTATAGTCAAGGTCGGACCCATGCTTAGTTGGGGGAGGGCACGTGACCCCACTGGATTTGTTAAATTTTTTTGTTATAAAACTCACTGCTACATCACAGCACTGGTGGTCCCCACTCTCCATAATTCAGCTCTTAATAAAACAAAAAATAGAGTTCCCAAATCTTAAACCGGATCTGATGATTCTCCTAAGCAGCAATTCCACAGATCACGACCATAGTCATGTAATTCGTGAATTATTCGTCGAATTCGTGAATAATTCATGAATTTTTGATCAGCCGACTTAATCGGCGGGCCGAATAATTCGCGAATTATTCGAGAATTATGTGAAAAACAGCGAATTATGTGAAAAAACAGCGAATAATTCAAAAGGCAGCAAATAATTCACAAAATAAAAACCTAGCGTCTCATATATTAATTTCTTGCTCGAAATCCTTCCTGAATGTTTCCCGAACACCTACCGAATTTTTCCCGAATACCTACCGATTTTTTCCGAATAGTTCTCCGAATCCGAATTTTCGACCTCGCCGAATTATACCCGAACGACGAATTTGTGACTATGATCACGACACGTGGCAAGTGATGTGTCATTCACGCAAGCCTGCCAGATTCCTGAGGGCTGCGGAGCCGGAATAAGTAATACGCATTGACGACTTTCCTCGATCCCTCGTTTCTAAGGTTGCATCCGACCTTTTGGAGACCTTCCCGGAGTACCTTCCATATTCGCATAGCAATCAGCCGACAGCTTGCCTCCGAGTTATCCAACAGCCGAGCTTCCACAGCCCCCTTGCTCATTTCCGAGCTGTTACAGAGCTGAGCTTTCTCGGCCTCTTCGCTCGCCATCGAGCTAAGCTTCCTCGGCTTCCATATTCAACTGAGAGCACGGAGCCCAAGCGTCGCCGTAACAGCTCTGTGTATCTCGCCAAAACGAGATCTCCGCCGCTCCATGTCCCGCATCTCACGCTGGCGCGTCTCTCTATTAATGGGCGTATCCCGCCATTAATAGACGTACCCCGCCAGCAACGCGAATCTGAGGCAGGGGTGTAACGGACGGCGAGAATCTCGTGTCGGTTCGCTTCATGCGGCCGCTATATAAACTCTCTTCCCGACAACTCATTGTTAGTTATATGTATGCCCTAGAGGCCATTACTGTACATGCGATGTATAATGTAGTGGATGCTTGGACATATATAGGAAGGACTTTCTTGCTCGACATGATAGTATGCTATCTGGTTGCACTTTATCTTAACATGTTAATAAATACTGTTTTGTGATCACATGTTGATAAAGCCCTTAGGATGATTACTTGACTATCAGGATTATGATGCAGATCATACTAGTAGGGACAGGGTAGTCGATAAGTACATCCTTCAAATGTTACTAGTCGTGGGAGTATCGAGACATGGCATCAATACTCCAGAGTAGACTAGCGTATGCGCTTCTTAACCCATATAATGGGTGATGGATGATCTCATATCCATTGGTGTTTGACATCAGAGAAGGCATACGGGTGCTCAGTGGAGACTGGGTATACTGAACGGACTCGCCGAGAACTCCTAGATGGTATTATACCCATCGTCGGATAGCAGTTCTCTGGTGAAACTGGTACAGGTTAGTCTGTAGACCCGAGATCGTCATAGAGCCTTGTGTGATTCCCACTGTGCTTTGATTTCCACCATACCACGGTCAAGAGATCGTGCAAAAAAGTGATTTTTGGGTACAGTCCCGAGTCACATGGAGGCAATGAGCGATAGGAGGGGTTTCGTCTCTCCCGGTATTGGGAGTTGATGTTGCGCTATGCTCGATTGGCCATAACAGGAAATCCCTGGCCAGGGTTCTCCCGGTATTGGGAGTTGATGTTGCGCTATGCTCGATTGGCCATAACAGGAAATCCCTGACCAGGGTTGCTGAGATTTACTGGTAAGTGTTATCAGTAGTTTCTCGAACCGTTATGGACCTTGCATCGGCATGACTTATCAGGCTATTGGGGTCTGACGTTATACCACCCCTAGGCTGTGATATGTGACATATCGGACGAAGAGACCGGACTGTACGGTAGTGTTACTGATTGGATTCGCAAGAGTTATAGCAGGCTTGCTTGTTGATCTTCTGATCGCTCAATACCCGGGTGGCCGTTACGTTTAGCAGACCGCTTGCGGCTTGTGGGTGTTTGATATGATCATCACCTACTGCCGGCGTATTGACGAGCCTTTAGAGTCCTACACAAAGGTTTCCTGGTTCATGCGAAACGGAGTAGGAGCACATATGTGATATGTGCGGGACCGAGATTAATACGAGTATATGATACCGTATTCTATTCTCGCGATATGTAATATCGGTCGGGTATATGAGATACAGCCGGGTTATCGGATCAAGTGTTGATTCAATAAGTTGATTCATTTGATATTAGTCGGTTATATGTATTATAGCTGGATTATTAAATCAAGAGTTGATTTAATAATTTAATGTATAATTATATAATTGATATATTAAATTACATTGACTAATATTAGCTCACTTAAGATTTCTTTTCTCACTTTATGATACATTGATATATATGTGATATATATTAAATGTATTGTTTTCTTTTTGCACAAAATATATATGTGATATATATTGTTGAGTCATGCAAGGTTACACATGCAACATGTATGTATGAGACTCACACCATGCTAGGGTTAAGTTAGGGTTTTATTTGTTTTAAGTAATTCAAACACTTGGATAATGAGTCATGGTGGAAGCTTGGAGAAGCTTGTGGAAAATATTGACTTAGTCCACTTGTTTGTCTAGCTTAAGATATTTTTCAACCCAACCCTTAACTCATAGCTATGGTTAAGTCTTTACAATGGTTAGTGGATGACATACGCAAACCATGGTTGTATTTCTAACCTCATGGATTCATTCATCACTTGAGCTTCATCTTCTTCTTTCTCATTCAAGCTTTCTAGCTTTTGTGAAAGTGATGATAATTTGTGAGAAAAATATATCTAAAGTGAGCCCACTTCCTACTTCATCATCCTCTACTATTAACCATTTAGTTTAGGGTGTTTGCTTCACTAATTTACATAATTAGTGAAGAGATAGCATGAGCTAGTGTCTCCTCGACGTAGATTATCTTCGGCCTCGAAGACTTCGAAGCAAGCCTGTTCGTTTCTTCATGGGAGCCTCTCTAGAGTCCGGAAGTTCGTGATCGCAGCGAAAGGGCTACTACATGGAGCTATTGAAGTGAAGGACCGGTCTATAAAGGTTGTATTTCCTGTTCACTTAGATGTAAAGTGTTTACATTCAATGTATAACCCTAATTCTCTAGTTAAGATCTTGGTTAGGGTTTGTTTAGCACCCCAAAATTTTAAAGTAGCATGATTGATGCTTGCCAAAACCTTGCTAAGGTGCTTAGCTAACCTTACACTCAGATACCTCGAACTCATTCCAATACACTGCTACCTGTCATTATTCCTTGGTACTTATTTGATCGTCGGGGGGTCATGCGGTGGTTTCCAACCCCGAGACTTCCCTTGCAGATAGCCTAGCGTCAACAACAACCAACAAACCATTGAGATCCACACGCTCAGCCGTCGAAGTCAATTATTGGATCGCGGGTACGTGATTGCAATAATTGAGGGAGGACCTATACCGGTAGGACAGTCTTACTCGAGATGATAGTATACTATCTGGTTTGTCTTTATCATCATATACATGTTGATAGAGCACATAGGATTCTTGCTTGAAAGCCAGCAGTATGATGGCGATCATATACGTAGGAGCTGGGGTCTATAAGCACATTCTTAACGAGTCCCTAGTCGTGGGAGTTTCGAGATTGGGCATCGATACTCCGGAGTAGACTAGTGTATACAGTTCGAGACCCTGACGAAGGGCGGTGGCCGGTCTCACAAGCCACTGGTGTCAGTTAGTTCACCTAAGATATATACAGGTGCTCATTCGGTTATGAGTACACCGGATATGACTCACCGGGAACCTGCTAGTTGGTATTATACCTATTGTCAGATAGTAGTTCCCAGGTGACATGTGTACAGGTTAGTCCGTCGACCTGAGATCGTCATTTGTCTCGTGTGAGTTCCCACTGTATTTTGATTACTATCCTACCACGGCTTAAATGAGTCGTGCAAACAGGTTTTAGTTGGGTACAGTCCCGAGCCACATGGAGGCAGTGAGCGGATCGTTGGGGATTCGCCTCTCCCGGTATTGGGGGTTGATGTCGCACAGTGCACGGGTGGCCATCACCAGAAATCCTTGGCCAATGTAATCAAGAATTACTGATTCGGATCAGTAGTTTCACAGGTGGTGATGGGCTTCATACCGACAGGAATTATCGTGTTATTAGGGGTCTGGCTTTATCCAACCCCCTAGACTCGATATGCGATACTCTTAGACGAACAGACCGGACTGTACGGATATTTTCACTGTCAGGCTCAGTAGGGTTTAAGGATGAGTTCGCTCATCGGTTTCCCTTTCGTTCAATACGTCGGCAGCCATTACGCACAGCTAGTGCCACTAACGTGCTTGTGGTTAAATCCACAGCCAGGGTATTGATGAGTCATTAGATTCCCCCACAGACAGTTTCCCAAATTCGGACGAAACGTTGAAGAGACCGTATGGTTTTATGGCAGGGTTCGAACATGCACGTGCACTTTGTGCACGTGTCATGGTTCGGACAGATATTACTAGTGGGTTTTGGTTTAAACCGGATCCTAATATTATATTGTGTTGGAATAAATTTGTCTTGTTGCATTCGTATTCGGTCGGAATACAAATACGGGTATGTTTATACAGTTGTGGGGTAATTCTGTAATTCGTTACGGGATTACTTTTGAAGTTGCTAGTTTTTCTTCCCCCGATTAAACATTAACTTTAATGTTTAATTAAAGGTTATTGCTAATGTATCTTTTTTGATCATTTTCTTGTTCATCTAGTCATTGTAAGTCGATGTGCAACACCCCACAACGTGCGGGGAGGCAGAAATATGAAAAACGATCTTGTTCTTTGCTTAAACATCGACTAACCGTATGAATCGAAGCTAAACGATAACTAACAACAATCATAGAAGTTCTAAACTACTATGTGAAGTGATTATACCTCAAGAACCATGTCCTTCGGGTCTTCATCGCTGTCCTCCACTCCTCGTAGGCTCCTTGGAATATCGGCACCTCAACGACCTCCTCGAATCAAAGACGATCCACCTGAAAGTTCCTATGCCAAGCTTAATCTCAAACTTGAGATAACTAGTTTGCTCAAATCGCTAATCTAAGCTAACTAGGTGATATAGAGTGAGGTTATGGATGTATTAGTCTAGCTAACCCTTGTACTCAACACATGAGAGGGGAGGATTAGGGTTTTGAAGAGAGAGAGCTTGAGGAGAGAGAAGATAAACATAATAATGAAATGAGAAAATGAGCTATCATAATATATATAAGCATTATTGTTTTTCAAGAAAAGAAAAGAAAATGATTTATAACCATACTTGATAAATATCTTATGGTGATTCATCTCCATGAGTCATTAAGCAATTATGAAGCATTAATGACATGGATGAATCATCCATATGACTCACTAATCTCATTCAATGTATATGCCACCTTAACCCCCTTAGTCACCATCTTCTAGAAGGTTCCCGACAAATTACGAGAATGCCCCTCCAATCCGTGAAAACACGGAAAAACTTTAGACTGTATAAATCCAATAACCCGATACTAGAATCTGGCTTAAACCAAAGCCGGCTAGTAAAAACTGTCCGAAAAACTCGTACGTGCGTAAACACACGTACGTGTTCGAACCCTTGTCGTAAAAACCATACGACCTCTATATCGTTTCGCCTGGAGCAGGGAAACTCTCTGTGTGGGACTCTAAAGACTCGACACTACGCTGGCAGTGGGTTTAACCACATACCGCAAGCGGCACTAGCTGTACGTAACGGTCCCCAGGTAGATGTCGATAAGAAGGCCGATGAGGCAAATCATCCGAACTCCCACTGAGCCTGATGTGACAATCTCCGTTCAGTCCGGTCTGTTCGTCTAAGACTATCGCATATCAAGCCTAGGGGGCGGCAAGCGTCAGTCCCCTAATAGCTGTATAAGTCGTGTCGGAGCGAAGCCCATTACACCGTGAGAAGCTACTGGAACCTACCAGTATATCTCGCTTACCCTGGCCAAGGACTTTGCGTAATGGCTCTCTGACACAGCGCGATATCATCTCCCAATACCGGGAGAGACGAATCCTATCTAACTGCCACTGCCTCCAAGTGCTCGGGACTGCACCCAACTGCTACCTGTTTGCACGACTCCTTTGAGCCGTGGTAGGGTAGCAATCTAAGAACAGTGGGACACACTCGAGGCGAAGTAGCAGTGTCAAGTCTGCAGACTATGCTGTACTCATGTCACCTGAGAACTGATAACTGACGATGGGTATAATACCAACCAATCAGTTCCTCGGCGAGTCCTGTCCGGTGTACCCGTAACCTAACGAGCACCTGTATACTATCTCCAGTACGACGTACTGATGGCTGTAGGACAGACCATCTCCCCAACTGGGATGAGAAGCGTATACACTTATTCTACTCCGGAATATCGATGCCCTATCTCGATAATCCAACGACCAGGGACCTATATAGGATGTTGCTTACAGACTACCCAGCCCCCTACTAGTATGACTGCCATCACGACGCCGGTAATCAAGCAAAGATCCTATGGGCTCTACTAATATGTATAAGTGATACGTTACAAGAAACATATGCACATATTAAAGTAGACTCAAACCAAGTAGCATACTACTATATTTAGCAAGACTGTTATATACAACTGTGAATATCCCAAGCTTCCATTAAGTAATATACATGCTAGTATGATACAATAATGGCCCCTAGGGCATATACACTAACAATCTCCCACTTGCACTAGGGCCATGAGCTGGCATATCGTAGACCTATCATCTCGAATAGCCTCTCGAACTGCGTCTGAGGAAGGGCCTTTGTGAATGGATCAGCAATGTTATTCTCTGTCTCTACTCTCTTCACCTCGATCTCCCGGCGATCTACGATCTCCCTGATCAGATGATACCGCCTTAAGATGTGTCTGGACTTCTGATGGGACCTGGGTTCCTTCGCTAAAGCTATAGCGCCGTTGTTGTCACAATATAGAGGTATTAGACCAACACTGGTAGGAACCACCTGAAGTTCTGTGAAGAACTTCTTCATCCAGACTGCTTCTTTTGCGGCATCGCAAGCAGCTATGTACTCCGCTTCCATTGTTGAGTCAGCAACGGTCTCCTGCTTGGAACTCTTCCAACAGACCGCCCCTCCATTGAGGGTAAAGACATAACCCGACATGGATTTGGAGTCATCTTTGTCACTCTGGAAGCCGGAGTCAGCAAAGGCCTCTATCTGGAGGTCTTTTCCGCCATATACTAAGAACATCTCCTTAGTTCTCCTTAGGTACTTGAGAATGTTCTTTACTGCTATCTAGTGCTTCTCCCCTGGGTTTGCTTGATACCGGCTTACTACGCTCAATGCGTATGCTACATCTGGTCTGGTACATAACATCGCATACATTATAGAGCCTACCGCAGAAGCGTAGGGTATAATCGACATGCGATCCCTTTCCAAATCAGTCTTGAGAGACATCTCTTTGGAGAGGGTGATTCCATGACAAGCCGGTAGGTTACCGCGCTTAGAATTATCCATACTGAATCTCTTCACTATGGTGTCTATGTACCTGGACTGTGAAAGTCCCAACATCCTCTTTGATCTATCACGATAGATCCGGATCCCCAGAATGTTGGTGGCATCACCTAGGTCTTTCATGGAGAATTTATGTGACAAGAATCTTTTGACTGACTGTAACATAGGATTATCATTTCCTCTTAGGAGAATGTCATCCACGTACAAGACGAGGAATACTACAGCTCTCCCTACAATCTTACTGTATATGCATGGTTCATCTGGATTTTTGATAAAGTCAAATTCTTTGACAGCATCATCAAAACAGATGTTCCAACTCCGCGATGCCTGCTTTAGTCCATAAATGGACTTAAGCAGCTTGCATACTTTACCGCTGCTCCCACTCTGAATGAATCCCTCTGGCCGATCCATATAGACGCTCTCTTCTAAATTTCCATTTAGAAAAGCCGTCTTTACGTCCATCTGCCAGATCTCATAATCGTGGAAGGCAGCACTAGCAAGAAGGACCCTAATGGATTTTAGCATAGCCACTGGAGAAAAGGTTTCGTCATAGTCCAAACCAGGTCTTTGACGGAAACCCTTTGCAACAAGTCTAGCTTTATAGGTTTCAACATGTCTATCTACACCAATCTTCTTTTTGAAGATCCATTTTCATCCTACGGGTTTTACCCCATCTGGAGCAATGTCCAAAGTCTATACTTTGTTAGTGTACATGGACTCCATTTCGGTCCGCATTGCATCCAGCCATTTTACTGAGTCACCGCTCTGAATGGCTTGCTGGAAGCTAGTAGGCTCACCATAGTCTATAGTGCAATCCTCTCTATCCCCGTCTATGAGAAAACCGTAGTATCTCTCGGGCGGATGAGATTGCCTACTACTCCTGCGGAGTGGCGTTGGGATATCTGGTTCTTCTGAAACCTCTGGTTCTACCATACTTTCAGTAACAGTTTGTGGTTCTGGAATTTCTTCCAGTTCTATTGCGCTCCCACTCTTCTGATTTTCCAAAAATTCAGTTTCCAAGAAGCAGGCATGAAGAGAAACAAAGACCTTTTGTTCCTCTGCGTAATAGAAATAATATCCCTTGGAGTTCTTTGGATATCCCACAAATTTGCATTTTACTGAGCGTGCCTCGAGCATGTCTGCATGCTGCTTCTTTACAAAAGCTGGACATCCCCATGTCTTAAGATACTTAAGACTAGGTTTCTTCCCACTCCAAATCTGATATGGTGTAGTAGGCACAGTCTTGGTTGGAACTCGGTTCAAAAGATATGCAGCTGATTCTAGTGCATATCCCTAGAATGATCGCGGCAACTCAGCGTTACTCATCATGGAACGAACCATATCCAATAGGGTTCGATTCCTCCTTTCCGATACACCGTTATGTTGTGGTGTGTATGAAGGAGTAAGCTGAGAGAGAATTCCATTCTCTTTTAAGTAACCCAGGAATTCGGTACTTAAGTATTCACCACCTCGATCAGATCTCAGTGTCTTGATACTTTTGCCGGTCTGTTTTTCTACTTCATTTTTGTATTCTTGGAATTTCTCGAAGGCTTCGGATTTATATTTCATTAAGAAGATATATCCATACCTAGAGAAATCATCTGTAAAAGTAATGAAGTAGGAATAACCACCTCGCGCATGTGTAGACATCGGACCGCACACGACACTATGTATGAGTCCTAAGAGCTCGCTCGCTCTTACTCCGTGTCCAGTAAACGGAGTCTTTGTCATCTTTCCTATGAGACAAGATTCACAAGTAGCATAAGATTGATATTCGAACGGAATCAAATATCCTTCTCTATGTAACTTAGTCAACCTTCTCTCATTGATGTGACCTAGTCTACAATGCCATAAGAAAGCCTGATTTAATTCCGGAGGCTTTCTTTTAAGTGTGTTCTAGATACCGAAAATCTGAGCTTGATTTAATACGTATATTCCGTTTTCTAATGTACCTGACCCAATCAAATCTTGATTTAGGTGGATGTGAACGACATCTCTTGTAAAAGAAAAATCATATCCTTCCTTAGAAAGTAAGGGTACAGATATGATATTACAAGTCGTACCTGGTACATAAAAACAGTTACGCAGAATCAATATCTGCCCAGTTTTCATTCCAAGATGATATTCTCCTACGGATTCAGCGTCCATGCTCATTCCGTTAGCAACTGTGAGGGTCATATCACCTATCCCGATAACCCTACGATTTCTCAGAGCCTGTAATGAATTACATATGTGAGTTCCTGATCCGGTATCCAATACCCAGGAAGTAGGGTTAACTGACATACAGTTCTCTATCATAAACACACCCGAAGTCGAAGCCACAACATGCTTCGTATCCTGGTTACTGGCTTCTAAAGCCCTGCAATCTTTCTGCCAATGTTCATTCCTGTAACAATAGGAACGTCCCTGTTTTACTATATCCAGTCCCGAAACTTTTGCCTTTCTCTTTCCTTTTCCTTCCCTGGTTTCCTTCAGGGTAGAAGGCAGAGACTATAAAATCAAGTCAGTGTTTGACTCGTTTCCCAACGCGGTCTCCAGGTCCTGGAGCTCATCAATACAGCTAGTCATTGTAAGGACGTTGTCCCCTACAGATGACCCGTCAGCTAACCTCGCTTGAATTAATTCGTTCGAGATTTCATATCTAGTGATATGAGATTGCTCTCCATATAAATCTTTATTATAGAGAAAGATGGAAACTAAGTCCATCTTCTCGTGCTGCTTCTGGTATACACCATCAACTGAAGCTAACACGAGGCACTTAGCTTTCGCTTTATCTTTTTCCCTTGTCTGACGGATATCCATATCCACGACAGTGGAAACTGGATCTGAGACGGTGGGATCTGGAGTAGTAATAGGGTGGTCCAGCTTGTCATAGCCAATGGATATCTGGACAGACCTTTGCCAGTCATATAAGTCAGATTCAGTCAATTTGTTATCTAGATGTAACCTATGTGTGGTCACAGGGTCGCTGCAATTAAGAGAGAGAGAAGAAAACATTTTAGCATGATGATGTTGCAAGTTTAGATTGGTTTTTAATTTATCTAAACAGGATGGCTCCCACTGTTTCTCGAATCCCTCCTTAAACCATAAAAGAAGAATTAGCCAGGACTATTCTCACCGTACAATTCTTGCTTAACCATTCAGCCAGGCTAGTGTCGATACTTCGAGGGAGGTTTTCCAACACTTTCGCGAAGTTCCTTAATTAAATAACCTCTTTTCTCTGGGGGCGTAGCCCCGCTGACACCTTTCTAGGCACCTACTTGGTTTATAGCATTGATCGTTAAGTGATGAATCTCCTGATAAGTAGTATGTACTCACAGTAGGATCGGGATCCAAAATATCATCGTAAGATAATGTTGAAAGAATCCTACCAACATTCATCAAACTCCAAAATGGTATGCATCTCTCTGCAAATTTCAGTTTCTTTTGAAACTCCCGATATGGATTTTTGCCCCATGCTCTTATGACCTTGACTTTGGCCAACAAATCATAAGTCACATGTCAAGTTCTACCCGTCATTGTCCAGGTTAATTTGAACCCATCCGTACATACCCTTGACTTTGGCCAACAAAGCAGTACGACTGTCCCAAACCAACGCATTTATCTATACTGCATATGAATATTCAATAGCTACCAAACACTGTGCCTTGACTTTGGCCAACAAACACAGCTTGAATACTATTGAATACCCAAATGAAATGACGGAGGGCTACGAATGGTTTTGGCAAAACCGTGAACGTAGTGAACTTGATATAATCGAAGGAACCTGATACTTTTTAAAAGGAGTGGCTAAAGCTCCGCAATTAAAAATTCTGCTCTTTTAAAATAACCAGTGGTTTCTTTTAAATTTGTTCCAATGATTTAAACTTTGGTTTATTTTCTTTGCATAATAATGCGTCCCATCTTTAATCTTATCATTGCAGAAAACAACGAAAATACAACGTCCTCTTATACCATCCGCATTCGCCACGGGGTCCCGTCATCACCCGTTAGGTTACTTAACTAACGACAGGGCAGGGGCTGGGCTAGCGCGGATGTAAAACATAAGTGACGTCTAATAGCTATCATATATAGATATTGTACATTCGTCAGACGCAATAATAAGCATTCCAGACCACAGATGAACTTTATTGGATTTGCAAGCAATCCGTGTTTGTTTTGAGCCTGCAACAAAAGACGGATTACACAGTTGTGATGAATAGCCATTACCCCACCCAAGACCCCTATGGGTACGGCAAACTACCCACCAAGTACCAGAAGTGAAGCGGTCTGCCTCAACACTTCAAAATACCCGGTAGTTTGTGCACCCCACCTTGGGTCTATCCTAGGAGCAAAAACAGTAAAAATAAATAATACAACGGTGGCTACAACCGCAACCTGGATGTGCCCCGCAAAATAATATTACAACTTATTACATTTACATCAAATGAATTAAATAATAACCCATCACATAACCCCGGCTATACATCACAACAGTCCAACACAGTTCATATACACAAACAGATAAAATCCATTACAGAAATGTGCAACCCCCTGCCAACCGACATACTAGCAGTTAGGGAAGATTTACGAACACATTATACAAACACAGATATAATCCAACAAGCAAATACCGTATAATTTCGATCGAATAAACACATTTAATTTTGCTCCAATACTTCTCTATAAATCTGAAACCTGAGCAAAAATTAAAAAAATCCAGAAAATACCAAATATCACAAAGAACCCACACAGGAAAATTAGGCAGATGAATCGGCAACTCAGCGGCGGAATCGCGGCGGATCGGTGGGATCCGCCGCTGTTCCGCGGCGATTTAGCCGATTCATGAGCCCAGTTTTCTTGGGTGTTCTAATACTATCATTTAGGGCTTTCTGAACCTCCTTGAAAAAATTTTGGACTTCATTTAAAAATCGACAGAAGCTCATGATATCGGGGTTTTCCGGTTTTGTTTTTTCCGTTCGAAATTCATACAATTTTGCAAGTGAGTTATTTATTGTTTAGCGAGGCTCTGATACCACTGTAAGTCGATGTGCAACACCCCACAACGTGCGGGGAGGCGGAAATATGAAAAACGATCTTGCTCTTTGCTTAAACATCGACTAACCGCATGAATCGAAGCTAAACGATAACTAACAACAATCATAGAAGTTCTAAACTACTATGTGAAGTGATTATACCTCAAGAACCATGTCCTTCGGGTCTTCATCGCTGTCCTCCACACCTCGTAGGCTCCTTGGAACATCGGCACCTCAACGACCTCCTCGAATCAAAGACGATCCACCCGAAAGTTCCTACGCCAAGCTTAATCTCAAACTTGAGATAACTAGTTTGCTCAAATCGCTAATCTAAGCTAACTAGGTAATATAGAGTGAGGTTATGGATGTATTAGTCCAGCTAACCCTTGTACTCAACACATGAGAGGGGAGGATTAGGGTTTTGAAGAGAGAGAGCTTGAGGAGAGAGAAGATGAACATAATAATGAAATGAGAAAATGAGCTATCATAATATATATCAAGCATTATTGTTTTTCAAGAAAAGAAAAGAAAATGATTTACAACCATGCTTGATAAATATCTTATGGTGATTCATCTCCATGAGTCATTAAGCAATTATGAAGCATTAATGACATGGATGAATCATCCATATGACTCACTAATCTCATTCAATGTATATGCCACCTTAACCCCCTTAGTCACCATCTTCTTGAAGGTTCCCGACAAATTACGAGAATGCCCCTCCAATCCGTGAAAACACGGAAAAACTTTAGACTGTATAAATCCAATAACCCGATGCTAGAATCTGGCTTAAACCAAAGCCGGCTAGTAAAAACTGTCCGAAAAACTCGTACGTGCGTAAACACACGTACGCGTTCGAACCCTTGTCGTAAAAACCATACGACCTCTATATCGTTTCGCCTGGAGCAGGGAAACTCTCTGTGTGGGACTCTAAAGACTCGACACTACGCTGGCAGTGGGTTTAACCACAGACCGCAAGCGGCACTAGCTGTACGTAACGGTCCCCAGGTAGATGTCGATAAGAAGGCCGATGAGGCAAATCATCCGAACTCCCACTGAGCCTGATGTGACAATCTCCGTACAGTCCGGTCTGTTCGTCTAAGACTATCGCATATCAAGCCTAGGGGGCGGCAAGCGTCAGTCCCCTAATAGCTGTATAAGTCGTGTCGGAGCGAAGCCCATTACACCCTGAGAAGCTACTGGAACCTACCAGTATATCTCGCTTGCCCTGGCCAGGGACTTTGCGTAATGGCTCTCTGAAACAGCGCGATATCATCTCCCAATACCGGGAGAGACGAATCCTATCTAACTGCCACTGCCTCCAAGTGCTTGGGACTGCACCCAACTGCTACCTGTTTGCACGACTCCTTTGAGCCGTGGTAGGGTAGCAATCTAAGAACAGTGGGACACACTCGAGGCGAAGTAGCAGTGTCAAGTCTGCGGACTATGCTGTACTCATGTCACCTGGGAACTGATAACTGACGATGGGTATAATACCAACCAATCAGTTCCTCGGCGAGTCCTGTCCGGTGTACCCGTAACCTAACGAGCACCTGTATACTATCTCCAGTACGACGTACTGATGGCTGTGGGACAGACCATCTCCCCAACTGGGATGAGAAGCGTATACACTTAGTCTACTCCGGAATATCGATGCCCTATCTCGATAATCCAACGACCAGGGACCTATATAGGATGTTGCTTACAGACTACCCAGCCCCCCACTAGTGTGACTGCCATCACGACGCTGGTAATCAAGCAAAGATCCTATGGGCTCTACTAATATGTATAAGTGATACGTTACAAGAAACATATGCACATATTAAAGTAAACTTAAACCAAGTAGCATACTACTATGTTTAGCAAGACTGTTATATACAACTGCGAATATTCCAAGCTTCCATTAAGTAATATACATGCTAGTATGATACAATAATGGCCCCTAGGGCATATACACTAACAGTCATGGCCGAAATCTAGTGGGCTTGGGCTTGTTTTGTTTTGGATTTGGATAAGTCAGTGTGAAGGATAGGCATGTGTATAAGGTGGCAATTTAGTGAGCACTAATATAGCATGGGCAGCATGGGTCTTGAAGTGTGTTGGCATTTTTTAAGGGGTTTTTATTTTTTGGGTGTTGCTTTTCATCACTATATTTTTTACACACCACTACATTCAATTCAAGGAGCCACTTGTTTTTCCCATTTCACAGAGCACCTTGGCCGAGCCCATTCATTGATTTTCTCACTTGCAAAAATATTGTGCTCTCATTCTCAAACCATGGAAACTTCATTTACCTTCTCCCAATTCATTGGGTGTCTTGAGACAAACTATTCTACACTTTCTCTACTTCATTCTTGGACATGCCGGCTAGCAAATTTCATGTCCGGGTTGCTTCGGTTTGAAGCGGGAGCCCGTATAAAGATTCCTCGATGTGGTGCCATTCCGACGAGCGAGACCGGAGAGCGGACTTGATCGGGACAGCGGCGAGAAGCTAAGAAAGAGATTGAAGACCGAAGGACACGGATCGATCCGTATAATCTCTAAACTTACTTTACAGTTTGCTAGATAACGGTTAACAGTACGATCCGGATAATGGGTCATGGTAGCGTCAAGTTTTGAAAAGTTTTTGTTCCGCATTTGGCCTCGGATTGATGGTCGGGACGCTGCCGTAACCCAACATGGTATCAGAGCCACCTATTAACCGTTAACTAGCTTGTTTAAACAATGTTAACATATCGAAATCGAATAAAAACCGATATACTGCCCATGCACATTCCTTCTCTGTCAATTTCAAAAGCGTTTTCAAAAATTATTTTAACAAGTACAGAAGACTACTGACATGACCACAAGACCACACCCCAAAAACGAGACCACCTCGCCAGATTTTGGCCGAGCCCCAGGCTGGAAATTTCGATGTCGCCGGCCCCTTCTTGGCCTCTGGGTTTGGTTTTTTGGGTGTTGTCTGGTCTCTGGAATCTATGTGTAGTGGTGTTGTTTGTTTAGCCCAATTTGGATATGGTTTTATCAGATTGTTTGAGGCTATTCGGGGGTTATTTCGAAGTCGTTATTTTCTAACATTGTTTAAAATTTGCAGTACATTACATTTCTATCTGTAACCGTGAATGTCATTTGATCGATAAATCTTGTCTAATCGCTATAGTCCTTTTAGATGGATTTTCGAACGTGACATTCACATTGATGTTCTGTGTTGTGCTGTGATGTTGCGGATTGTCATGGTGGATAGCTTGCGTGCAATGGTAGTGCAGTTTGGTTGTATTTGTACATTTGATATTGTGGGGCGAGCGTCCGACATGTGGACTGCCGTCACTGCCTGTTTGTATATTATTCTTTTGGGGCACGACCGGGTTGAGGTCGATGTACCCATTGTACATATTTTATTTTCTGTACTAGGATTACCCCGCGGTGGAGTGCACGGATAGCCGGGTTCTAGAGGGCAACGGGCCCGCATCTCATGGCTTTGAGACGGAGAGGGCTTCACTCTAGGATTGGCAGGCTATTCACCGCACTCGTAGGGGGTACAAGTAACTTGTCGCACTCGTAGGGGTCTAGGTTTTCATTGCACAGGCTATCCATACGACCAGGGGAACGTCGGATTTCATTTGCGGCTCAAAGGAAACCCGGGGATCCAAGATTATCTGTATTATTCTGTGATGCTTATTATTTTTCTGTGATGTTGCATTTATCATACCTGGAGCGATTATTATATATTGATATATATACTAGTAGATGTTGTATATGTTTTACACCCGTGCTAGTCCAGTCCCCGCTCTGTCGTTAGTTAAGTAACCTAGCGGGTGATGACGGGACCAGTGGCGAATGCAGATGGCATATACGTACATTATATTTTCATTCTTTTCTGGTGTGATTAATTGATGGGACTGCGTTGATTCGGATCAATGCAAGGATAAAACAAACCTATTCTGATGTTGTTGGAACAATTTTCAAAAAGCTGTTATTATTAGGGCGTTTTCTTTTGTTTTGCACAGTGGTATTCGGTTATGAATATCCAGCACCTCATTCGACGAGGCAAGGGCCGAGATCCCTTCATCGGGAGTGACCCCTTGGACAGAGGTTTGCGTTAGGGTAATAACTTCATTATAGTCGATTACTTTTTGCTTTGCATCGTGGTATTTAGTTTGGAATATCCTGCACCTCATTCGACGAGGAAAAAGCCGAGATCCCTTCACCGGGAGTGACCTCTTTAGCAAAGGTTTTCGCTATTATATATTTATAAAAAGCTATCTGGTTCCTTCAACGATATCAAGTTCATTACGCTAAAGGTTTTTCGCCAAAAACCAGCCGTAGCCCTCCGTCATTTCTTACAAGTAGTTCTTAGTATTCGTGTTGCGTTTGTTGACTCCGTCAAGGCGTAGTGTACGGTAGCTAAGTGGTGCTTGTTTGTTGCATGGATATGCGATTGGTTAGGACAGTCGTGCGGCCTTGTTGACTCCGTCAAGAGCACGTACGGTTGGGTTGAATGCAATCAAGATAATGATGGGTTGAACTTGACTAAGACTCTTTGATTTGTTGACTCCGTCAATGTCACTTGGGTCCTAGGGGTAAAAATCATATCGGGGGTTTCAAACATACAGGAAACTTGCCAGGCTTGTGCATACCTTCTGGAGTGTGGTGACTTGAGTGGATTCCATCAAGTTATCATGCAATGATAGTTGGATCCTGTAAGTCCACGTTGCCCATCCCGGTGCTTGCGGGGAGGCGGAAAACGGAATAAAAATCGGATTTTTATCATTCTAGGCAACATGGACTAACTAAAGTCGGATCTTTGCTAAACAAAAACTAGCTAAAGCTAACTAGAAACTAGTTAAAGGGTAGAATGGTTATACCTAGGGCTTAATGTCCTTCTCTCCTTGCTCCTTGGAGTAGTAGAAAGGGATCACCTTTGTCGTCTTCTCACGTCGAAGAAGGATCCAACCGAAAGCCTCAACCTTTGGCTTCAACTTCAAGCTAGAAGTAACTAGGGTGCTAGAAGTGCTAATCCTAGAACCCTAGATGAGAGTAAAGATTATCAAGAAGAGGTTTTTCTCAAGCTCAAGTGTTTCTCAACACATGAGAGGGGAGAGCTTGAGGGAGAGGAAGAACAAGAGAGAGAAAGTATATGATAGAAAATGAGAGAACTATGAAGCATTCTCACATATATGTGTGAATTATTGTAAATTGATAATTAGTGAGATAATTGTCATGGCTTAATCAAGACATGACCATTATCATTTCATTTTTAATGCAAATTGCAAGGATCAAAGAGCATCTTCCAAATGAAATGATGATGGTCAAAGTGTCAACCTAGGTCAACAAGTCAAGAATGTCAAATGGTCAACAACCCTAACCATGCACAATTATATTAAACTAATTTCAATTAACAATAATACACACATAAGCATTAGGATTAATAAAATGACAATGGTCATTAACCCTAATCAAAGTCCTCTCCCTCTGTCTCAAGCAACTGTGCATACGCACCCGTATTCGTGATCCGAGGAACACGAGTACAAAGAGATAAAACCAATCCCAAATCATATACTAGGATCTGGCTTAAACCAAAGCCCGCTAGTATAAGCTGTCCGGACAGCAAACGTGCACAAGTGCGCGGATGTGAACGAACCCTATCGCAAAACCATGTGACCTCTACTCATTTTGCCTAAAGGCGAATAGCTCTCTTTGTGGGACTCTAAAGACTCGACAGTACGCTGGCAGTGGGTTTAACCACAGACCGCAAGCGGCATTAGCTGTACGTAACGGTCCCCAGGTAGATGCCGATAAGAATACTGACGAGGTGACCCCATCTGAACTCCTACTGAGCCTGTATGTGACAGTCTCCGTACAGTCCGGTCTGTTCGTCTGATACATCGCATGGCGGGCCTAGGGGGCGGTAAACGTCAGTCCCCTAATAGCGGTACAAGTCGTGTCGGAGTGTACCCCAGAACACCCTGAGATAACACTGGAAACCTACCAGTATATCTCGCTTGCCCTGGCCAGGGACTACTCGTGTAATGGCTCTCCTGGACACAGCGCGATGTCAACCCCCAATACCGGGAGAGACGAATCCTGTCTAACTGTCACTGCCTCCAAGTGCTTCGGGACTGCACCCAAAAACTACCTGTTTGCACGACTCCTTTGAGCCGTGGTAGGGTAGTAATCAAAGTGCAGTGGGAACACACTCGAGGCGAAGTGACAGTGTCAAGTCAGCGGACTAAGCTGTACTCATGTCACCTGGGAACTGATAACTGACGATAGGTATAATACCAACGAACAGTTCCCGATGAGTCCTGTCCAGTGTACTCGTAACCTAACGAGCACCCGCATACTATCTCAAGTACGACGTACTGACGGCTGTGGGACAAACCATCTCCCACGCTGGGATGAGAAGCGCATACGCCAGTCTACTCCGGAGTATCGATGCCCTGTCTCGATAGTCCAACGACTAGGGACCTGTATAAGGATGTGCTTATGGATTACCCAGCCTCCACGAGTGTGAGCGCCATCACAACGCTGGTAATCAAGCAAAGATCCTAAGGGCTCTACTAATATGTATATAAGCGATATGCTAAAAGAAACACATGCACATATTGAAGTAGAGACAAACCAAGTAGCATACTACCATTTCGAGCAAGATTGTATATACAACTGTGAATATCCCAAGCTTCCATCAAGTAATATACAAACTAGTATGATACAGTAATGGCCTCTAGGGCATATACACTAACAATCTCCCACTTGCACTAAGGCCATGTACTGGCGTATCGAAGACTTATCATCTCGATCAGCCGCTCGAACTGAGTCTGGGGTAAGGCCTTGGTGAATGGATCTGCAGTGTTATCTTCTGAAGCAACCCTCCGAACCTCGATCTCCTGGCGATCCACGATCTCCCTGATCAGGTGATACCGCCTCAAGATGTGTCTGGATTTCTGATGGGGCCTGGGTTCCTTCGCTAAAGCTATAGCCCCGTTGTTGTCGCAATACAGAGGTATTGGATCAACAATGGACGGAACCACCTGAAGTTCTTTCAAGAACTTCCTCATCCAGACAGCTTCTTTTGCGGCATCAGATGCAGCGATGTATTCTGCTTCCATAATCGAGTCAGCAACGGTTTCCTGTTTGGAGCTCTTCCAACACACCGCCCCTCCATTGAGGGTAAAGACAAAACCCGACATGGACTTGGAATCATCCTTGTCACTCTGGAAGCTGGAGTCAGCAAAGGCCTCAATCTGGAGGTCTTTTCCGCCATACACCAAGAACATCTCCTTAGTCCTTCTCAGGTACTTGAGAATGTTCTTTACCGCTATCCAATGTTTCTCCCCAGGGTTTGACCGATACCTGCTTACCACACTCAGTGCATAAGCCACATCTGGTCTGGTACACAACATCGCATACATTATAGAGCCTACCGCAGAAGCGTAGGGTATAATAGACATGCGATCCCTCTCCAAATCAGTCTTGGGAGACATCTCTTTGGAGAGGGTGATCCCGTGACAAGCCGGTAGATTACCGTGCTTGGAATCTTCCATACTGAATCTTTTCAGTATGGTGTCGATGTACCTGGACTGTGATAGTCCTAAAATCCTCTTGGATCTGTCACGGTAGATCCGGATCCCCAGAATGTATGAGGCATCACCCAGGTCTTTCATGGAGAACCTGTGTGACAAGAACCCCTTGGCAGATTGTAGCATACGAATGTCATTTCCTATTAAGAGAATGGCATCCACGTATAAAACGAGGAATACTACAGTTCTCGCTACAAATCTACAATAGATGCATGGTTCATCTGGATTTTTGATAAAGCCAAATTCCTTGACTGTCTCATCAAAACAGATGTTCCAACTCCGCGATGCCTGCTTTAGTCCATAAATGGACTTAAGCAACTTGCACACCTTTCCGCTGCTCCCACTCTGAATGAAACCCTCTGGCTGGTCCATATAGACACACTTCTCTAAATGTCCATTTAGAAAAGCGGTCTTTACGTCCATCTGCCAAATTTCATAATCGTGGAAGGCAGCAATGGCAAGAAGGATCCGAATGGATTTCAGCATAGCTACTGGAGAAAAGGTTTCGTCATAGTCCAAACCAGGTCGCTGACGAAAACCCTTTGCAACCAGTCTAGCTTTATATGTCTCAACCTGTCCATCTACACCAATCTTCCTTTTGAAGATCCACTTACATCCTACGGGTTTTACCCCATCTGGAGCAATGTCCAACGTCCATACTTTGTTGGTGTACATAGACTCCATTTCGGCCCGCATTGCATCCAGCCATTTTACCGAGTCGACGCTCTGAATGGCTTGCTGGAAGCTAGTAGGCTCATCACAATCTATGATGCAATCCTCTCTATTCCCGTCAACGAGAAAACCGTAGTATCTCTCGGGCGGATGAGACTGCCTACTACTCCTGCGGAGTGGCGTGGGAATGTCCTGATCTTTCGAACCCTCTGGTTCTACTAAGCTTTCAGTAATAGCTCGTGGTTCTGGAATTTCTTCCAGTTCTACTGCTCTCCCACTTATTTCCTTTTCTATGAACTGGTGTTCTAGAAAGTGGGCATGGCGAGAAACAAAAACCTTTTGTTCCTCTTCTCAATAGAAGAAATATCCCTTGGAGTTCTTTGGATATCCCACAAACTTGCACTGTACTGAGCGTGCCTCAAGCTTGTCCGCATGCTGCTTTTTTACAAAAGCTGGACATCCCCATGTCTTAATGTGATTAAGATAGGGTCTCTTCCCACACCACATCTGATATGGTGTAGTAGGCACAGTCTTAGTTGGAACTCGGTTCAAAAGGTATGCAGCTGATTCTAGCTCATATCCCCAGAACGATCGCGGCAACTCAGCGTTACTCATCATGGACCGTACCATATCCAATAGGGTTCGGTTCCGTCTCTCCGATGCACCGTTATGCTGCGGAGTGTATGGAGGAGTAAGCTGAGAGAGAATTACATTCTCTTTTAAGTAACCCAGAAACTCGGCACTCAAGTATTCACCACCTCGATCAGATCTCAGTGCCTTGATACTTTTGCCTGTTTGTTTTTCTACTTCATTCTTATATTCCTGGAATTTTTCAAAAGCCTCGGATTTATGTTTCATTAAGAAAACATATCCGTACCTTGAAAAGTCATCCGTAAAAGTAATGAAGTAAGAATAACCGCTTCGTGCATGTGTAGACATTGGACCGCACACGTCGCTGTGTACGAGTCCCAAGAGCTTGCTCGCTCTTACTCCGTGTCCAGTGAACGGAGTCTTTGTCATCTTTCCTTTGAGACAGGATTGACAAGTTGCATACGATTGATATTCGAACGAATCCAAATATCCTTCTGCATGTAACTTAGTCAACCTTCTCTCATTTATGTGACCCAGTCTACAATGCCATAAGAAAGTTTTATTGATTTCTGGAGACTTTCTTTTGTGTGTATTCTGGACATTGAAAATCTGTGGTTGGTTTAATACGTATATACCGTTGTTCAATGTACCTGACCCAATCAAAACTTGATTAAGGTGAATGTTCACTACATTACTTACAAATGCAAATTCATAACCTTCTTTAGATAATAAAGATACAGAAATGATATTACAGGTTGCATTTGGTACATAATAACAACTACGCAAAACCAAAAAGTGTCCATCTGACAATCCCAGGTGATAGTCCCCCACGGCCTCAGCATCCATGCTAGCTCCGTTTGCAACTCTGAGGGTCATGTCACCTGCCTTCAAAACTCTACGCTTTCTCAATGCCTGCAAAGAATTACAGATATGAGATCCTGATCCGGTATCCAATACCCAGGATGTAGAGTTTATTGATAGACAGTTTTCAATAACATACACACCTGAAGCTGAAGCCGCAACTTGCTTCAGATCCTGGGTTCTGGCCTTCCAAGCCTTGCAATCCTGTTTCCAGTGTCCACTTTTGTGACAGTAAAAGCACTCTTCTTTCCCCACAAGCTTCCCCGCAACCTTTTTTGCTTTTGCCTTTCCTTTTCCCTTCGTATCCACTTTACTGACACCGCCTCTTGGTTTGGCGGGGGCTTTCTTCTTCTTGCCCTTGGCTTTCGCCCTGGACCTAGAAGAGGAAGATCCTCCTACAAACAAAGTGGATGTCTCCCTACTTTTCTGTAGGGTGCCCTCTGCACTCCTCAGCATGTTGAGGAGCTCTGAAAGTTCAACTTCCTTTTCCTGTAAGTTGAAGTTCAGGATGAACTGGGCGTAAGTGGAAGGAAGGGACTGGAGAATCAAGTCCGTATAGAGCTCATTCTCCAACGTGGTCCCAAGTTCCGCGAGCTCCTCTATGTAGCCAATCATCTTAAGCACGTGTTCCGCTACCGATGATCCGACGGCCAACCTTGCCGAAAACAACTTCTTCGACACTTCGTATCTGGCGATACGAGACTGCTCTCCATACAGTTCTTTTGTATGAAGAAATATGGACTCTAGGTCCATATTCTCGTGCCTCCTCTGATGTTCGTTGTCCATCGAGGCAAGTACGAGGCATTTGGCCTTCGCGCAATCTATTTCCCATGTCTTACGGATTTCCCTATCCGCGACACTGGTTTTGGGACCTGGGACAGGGGGAGCTTTGGTGGTAAGGAGATACCCCAACTTGTCGTAAGTGATTGCCATCTTGACATTCCTGAGCTAATCTTTGTAGTTTGGCCTTATCAGTATGTTTTTATCTAGTAATAACTTAAGTCCGGTCATGTTGAATTGTCGCTGCAATTAGGAGAGAGAAAAGAAACACTTTAGCATGATGCTCTTGCAAGTTTAGAGTGGTTTTTAGTTTGTCTAAACAGGATGGCTCCCACTGTCTCTCGAATCCATTCTCAAACCGTAAAGAAAGGATTAGTCGGGATCAATCTCACCGTACAATACTTGCTTAACCGTTCAGCCAGGCCAGTTTCGGTACTTCGAGGGAGGTTTTCCAACGCTTTCGCGAAGTTCCTTAATTAAGTAACCTCTTTTCCCTGTGGGCGTAACCCCGCTAACACCTTTCTAGACACCTACTAGGTTTATAGCATTGATCGTTAAGTGAGAGTTTTCCCGAGGAGTAGCATATACTCACAGTAGGATCGGGATCCAAATATCATTGCGTGATAAAACCGAAGGAATCCTACCAGAATTATCACACTCCAAATGGTATGCAGCGCTAGCAAGTTTCAGTGCTTATGAAACTCCCGATGTGGATATTTGCCCCATGCTCTTATGACCTTGACTTTGGCCAAAATATCATAAGTCACATGTCAAGTTCTACCTGTCTTTCTCCTGGTTAATTTGGACCCACCCGTACCTACCCTTGACTTTGGCCAAAATGGCAGCACGACTGTTCCAAACCAACGCATCTATCTATGCTGCACATGAATACCCAATAGCTACCAATCACTATGCCTTGACTTTGGCCAAAATACATAGCTTGAATACTTTTTGACCATTCATGTGGAATGACGGAGGGCTACGAATGGTTTTGGCGAAACCGTGAACGTAGTGAACTTGATATAATCGATGGAACGAGATAGCTTTTAAAAGGAGTGGTTCAAGCTCCGCGTTTAAAAGTTTAGTTTTGAAAAGAACCGAGTGGTTTTCAAAGTGTTCCAATCGACTTTTACTTGGTTTATTTTCTTGCATTAGTTCTTTTAATGTGTCCCATCATTTAATCGTACCATTGCAGAAAACAACCAAAATATTACGTATGCTTATGCCATTCGCATTCGCCACGGGGCCCCGTCATCACCCGTTAGGTTACTTAACTAACGACAGAGCGGGGGCTGGGCTAGCGCGGCTGTAAAACATAAGCAACGCCTAAATAGTTATCATATATAAATATATAGCAATGATAGACATTACAGATCACAGATGAATACATTGGATATACTAGGAATCCGCAATCCATTCGAGCCTGCAACGAAAAGCGGATTACACGGTCGCGGTGAATAGCCAATACCCCACCCAAGACCCCTACGGGTGCGGCAAACTACCCGCCAAGTACCCGAAGCGAAGCAACCTCCCTCAACACCGTGAGTAGGCCACTCGGCACTTCGAGATACCCGGTAGTTTGTGCGCCCCCTCCATGGGTCTATCCTAGGAGCAAAAACAGTAAAAAGAATTATACAATGACGGCTACAACCCCGACCCGGTTGTGCGGCCATACAAATATTATTACATCAATTTACATATTACAATGAATGAAAGAAAAAGAAACACTCATCTCACATCCACCCCGGCTATTCACCCGCGACAATCCAACGCATTCATATACACATACCATCATCAAATACAGATCACATATATGTATAACCCCCACTAATTGACATATAGCGATTAGCCGACGTTCAATACATATAAATATCATAGATACAACCCATTAGTCAAAGTGTAGTGAAGTTCGATCAAAAAAATACGGATTCATAGGCCCCCAAATACAAATTTCTTTTCTGGAAAACATGGGCACAAATAAACCATCTTAAAAATCCCAAAACCATGTCAGAAGAACACTGCACCAAACTCGACCCTGAACCGAGTCAACTCGGCCGCGGTTGCGCGGCAATAGCTTGCTATTGCCGCGGAACCGCGGCGCTTTGAGCGATTTACTGGATCGTTTTTGGTGGCTTTCTTCACAAAACCCTGAGATGATTTTTGACGTACGATTTATTTTATTTTGAACAGAAAAAAAAATTAACAGAAAGTTAGGGTTTTTGTAAACTCGGTTTTGCGATTTTCCCGATTGAACTTCCATACACTTTACTACCTAGCTAGTTTATGTTTAGTTAGGCTCTGATACCACTGTAAGTCCACGTTGCCCACCCCGGTGCTTGCGGGGAGGCGGAAAACGGAATAAAAATCGGATTTTTATCATGCTAGGCAACATGGACTAACTAAAGTCGGATCTTTGCTAAACAAAAACTAGCTAAAGCTAACTAGAAACTAGTTAAAGGGTAGAATGGTTATATCTAGGGCTTAATGTCCTTCTCTCCTTCCTCCTTGGAGTAGTAGAAAGGGATCACCTTTGTCGTCTTCTCACGTCGAAGAAGGATCCACCCGAAAGCCTCAACCTTTGGCTTCAACTTCAAGCTAGAAGTAACTAGGGTGCTAGAAGTGCTAATCCTAGAACCCTAGATGAGAGTAAAGATTATCAAGAAGAGGTTTTTCTCAAGCTCAAGTGTTTCTCAACACATGAGAGGGGAGAGCTTGAGGGAGAGGAAGAACAAGAGAGAGAAAGTATATGATAGAAAATGAGAGAATTATGAAGCATTCTCACATATATGTGTGAATTATTGTAAATTGATAATTAGTGAGATAATTGTCATGGCTTAATCAAGACATGACCATTATCATTTCATTTTTAATGCAAATTGCAAGGATCAAAGAGCATCTTCCAAATGAAATGATGATGGTCAAAGTGTCAACCTAGGTCAACAAGTCAAGAATGTCAAATGGTCAACAACCCTAACCATGCACAATTATATTAAACTAATTTCAATTAACAATAATACACACATAAGCATTAGGGTTAATAAAATGGCAATGGTCATTAACCCTAATCAAAGTCCTCTCCCTCTGTCTCAAGCAACTGTGCATACGCACCCGTATTCGTGATCCGAGGAACACGAATACAAAGAGATAAAACCAATCCCAAATCATATACTAGGATCTGGCTTAAACCAAAGCCCGCTAGTATAAGCTGTCCGGACAGCAAACGTGCACAAGTGCGCGGATGTGAACGAACCCTGTCGCAAAACCATGCGACCTCTACTCATTTTGCCTAAAGGCGAATAGCTCTCTGTGTGGGACTCTAAAGACTCGACAGTACGCTGGCAGTGGGTTTAACCACAGATCGCAAGCGGCACTAGCTGTACATAACGGTCCCCAGGTAGATGCCGATAAGAAGACTGACGAGATGACCCCATCTAAACTCCTACTGAGCCTGTATGTGACAGTCTCCGTACAGTCCGGTCTGTTCGTCTGATACATCGCATGGCGGGCCTAGGGGGCGGTAAACGTCAGTCCCCTAATAGCGGTACAAGTCGTGTCGGAGTGTAGCCCAGAACACCCTGAGATAACACTGGAAACCTACCAGTATATCTCGCTTGCCCTGGCCAGGGACTACTCGTGTAATGGCTCTCCTGGACACAGCGCGATGTCAACCCCCAATACCGGGAGAGACGAATCCTGTCTAACCGTCACTGCCTCCAAGTGCTTCGGGACTGCACCCAAAAACTACCTGTTTGCACGACTCCTTTGAGCCGTGGTAGGGTAGTAATCAAAGTGCAGTGGGAACACACTCGAGGCGAAGTGACAGTGTCAAGTCAGCGGACTAAGCTGTACTCATGTCACCTGGGAACTGATAACTGACGATAGGTATAATACCAACCAACAGTTCCCGACGAGTCCTGTCCAGTGTACTCGTAACCTAACGAGCACCCGCATACTATCTCAAGTACGACGTACTGACGGCTGTGGGACAGACCGTCTCCCACGCTGGGATGAGAAGCGCATACGCCAGTCTACTCCGGAGTATCGATGCCCTGTCTCGATAGTCCAAGGACTAGGGACCTGTATAAGGATGTGCTTATGGATTACCCAGCCCCCACGAGTGTGAGCGCCATCACAACGCTGGTAATCAAGCAAAGATCCTAAGGGCTCTACTAATATGTATATAAGCGATATGCTAAAAGAAACACATGCACATATTGAAGTAGAGACAAACCAAGTAGCATACTACCATTTCGAGCAAGATTGTATATACAACTGTGAATATCCCAAGTTTCCATCAAGTAATATACAAACTAGTATGATACAGTAATGGCCTCTAGGGCATATACACTAACAGATCCCGATTCCCACTGATGAGTTGGTTTACTCCTCGGGTGATTCCGACTAATTCTTCTTTCAGGTTTGGAGGAGAATTTGAGGATACAATGGGAGATATTCAGGTTAGAGTGCACGCAGAGTGTTTCTTTTCTCTCTCTCTCTTTGACTGCGACCATGACCCGACCCTGGAGTATAACTCAGTAACCAAATTAACCGAACTTTCATAAAACACTGGATTTTGGATTGTCTGAGTTGCATACATCATTGCCACTCCTTCTTTTACTCTTTGCATTTCTCCATAACACCCCGTATTACTACTAACATCCACTTCCATTGGATAAATCCATCATATGATTATATACGAACTCGAAGGAACTTATTCGAGGATAGATTCTGGTTCTGGAGAGATTAAATAGGACTATTCAGTTGTCTTTTTCTTTTACCTTCTCTCAGGTTGTGAGGGCTCCTAAGATTAGGAGAGGGTACACCTATTGCGCTTATTGGATAGTTTTCTTCCAAACCATAGGCAGGAGCCGAACGGTAGGGAATGAAGAAAACTAATTAGCCTAAGTGTGGTGTACAGAAGGTAATAAGTAAAGACAAATAAAGGGATTAGAAAGAGGGCAAAGTAAATTGCGACTGCTAAAATTCATGACCGAATCCCGTATTTCATCGCCACTCCTACTTCACCTTTGTATTTCTCCAGAACACCTCGTATCACTACGAACATCCAGTTCTATTTGATAAATCCATCGTATGGTTATATACGAACTCGAAGGAACTTTTTCGAGGATGGATTCTGGTTCAGGAGAAATAGAATAAAGATTATTCAGTTGTCTTTTATCCTTACCTTCTCTCAAGTTGCGAGTACTCCTAGGATTAGGAGAGTACACCTATTATGCTTATTGGATAGTCTTCTTCCAAACCATAGGCTGGTGTCGAACGGTAGGGAAGGAAGAAAACCATTTAAGCCTAACAAAGATGTACAGAAGGTAACGACCAAAGACAAATAAAGGGATTTGGAGAGATGACAAAGAAATATACGGTTACAGTCATGAATCTGATATTGGAAGATGCATTACTATGAATACCCAGATACCCCTTCAAAACATTTTCATGTTTCAGTTTCACTGTGCATTGTTATATAAAACTGATTTCCCAATTAGACCCTTGCTCCAGGGTATGTATTTACCAGGTTTGATTCTCACATCTGTATGGTTTTACAGATGATGAGTGGGAGTAAGATATTGGGAATTAGGTGATCATCCTCATTATATCGAAATTCGTTGTAATTGGTGATATTTGAGAAAATCGCCTGGGTACAGTTTTCAACCTAGGACGTACAGAGTTTGAGTTATTCAACTCAGGGGACTTATATAAAGTATTGTATATTGTCCAGTGTCCATTAGGACAAAGGGGTTGGTCCTCGTACTGTATTCTGTTTACTCGTGACTTCTCAAGTTTTAGACAAGTATTTCGTAGAAATATAAGGTCCAAGTTTGAGAAGTTATAGGTACAGAACTAAAGTAGAGAACCATGTGTTGCAAGTATCAGGATTCTTCAAGGTAATCGAAAATGTAGATACTTGTGGTTGGTATTCAGTTGATAGTAATGGTTTTTGAGAACTTGCTTCTCTTTCAGGTTACTCATAATTGGATACGCTCCTAAGTTGAGTAATGATGATCGGCCTCTCTCCATTTAGTTGACATGCACTGGAGACAGCTGCATGATTTGAATCCGGTTCCAATTAAATTAGTGTCTTTGTTTCTATATTAGATATATAGAATCAATTTATATCTTAACGATGTTAAGGTATAGGGAGTCATCCGGCTGATGCTTAAAACCAGAATCCGGATAAACTCAAGGCACGTTTCAGTAATGGTTGTTTGTGGGTTATCCCGGTCTTTGACGAGGGTTAACTTTCTACCATCAGGAAGATCAATATTTAGATTGTTCTTGACTCGCCACAGTTTTAGTAAAATGGATTTTTTCAGAAAACAGAAGTGGGAGTATGGTGGAACTGGAGGTGATTCCAGAACCGCAAGCTATTACTGAAAATTTAATAAGGACCTAAAAATTCAATCAGGTTTGACATTCCATTAGCCACTCCGCAGATATGGTGGGTAATCTCAGGCGTCCTAGAGATACTCCGGTAGCCTCAAGGACGGTGACAGGGAGGTTCTTGTTTACCCAGACTTGCCATTACTGCTATTCCAGACTATGAGACCTGGCAGGAGGATGAGTATAGCGTCGTTCTAAACTAGCTTTAGAAGTGCACGTCTATATGACTCTGCCAGAGGGTTGTTGTGGTCAGTGGGAGCGGCGGAAGTATAGTGGACAAGTAGCTCATGTCTATTTATAGACTAAAGCAAATATAGTGGAGATAGATCATCTATTTTTGATGTAGCAGTCATAGGCTTTGACTTCATCAGAATAGAGGATGGATATGTTAAGAAGGTAGTAGGGTGTAATGTCCTGGTATTTGGATAACATACACATAGTAAGAAGTAAAATTCCTATACTACGATCAGAATAGAGGATGGATAACATGCACATAGCAAGAGCGCTAGCGCACCACGTGTCAGCACGTGGGCGCTCGGGCGCTAGCGCTCTAAGCGCAAGAGCGCTAGCGCTTTGAGCGCTAGCGCACCACGTGTCCGCACGTGGGCGCTCGGGCGCTAGCGCTCTGAGCGCAAGAGCGCTCTGAGCATAAGAGCGCTAGCGCCCCACGTGTCAGCACATGGGCGCTCGAGCGGCAAAAGGGACTTGGTCCCTGCAATAGGAGTTGTACTCCCAGAAAGGAGCACTTATTATTCTCTGTATTTACACACACACACACACACACACACACACACACACACACACATATGAGGAGTTAAACTCCTAGGATATTTTGAAGCTGATGAAGGGCTTCTCCCTTTAATCCCTAGTTCTTCCCCAAAGCGGGGTTTCTGGAGATGGGTCTCCTTCTTCCTTTGTTGGCCGAATCTTGAAGATCAAGAAGTATGAGATTTTAAAAATCTCTCCTTTCTGAGATCTGATGGCAGGTCTGAGTTCCCCTTTGTGGGTTTTGTGGTGAAAAACTATTTTGTTTTATAAAAGGAAGAGTAAAACTCTTGATTTAATTCAAAAGAAAAAAGAAGGTTTTAGAACCTTGAGGAAGAAGAAGATCACAGATCTGGATTTTTTGGAGAGAGAAAAAGTTGTTGGGATATTTTCATTATCTTGGCCTTTATAGGCTATACACTTTACATATAGCCCCTTGGGCTTTACAAAAGTGGCATTTTGACCATCCCATGGCTCATGTGCCATTTCTTTTTGCACATAAGCCATGGGCTTTACAAATATTTGGCTCTATGCCCAATCATGCATAAAAAATTACATAAAAATTATTTATTACATGATTTCATTTTGGGCATGGAGGAGGGACGGCCGCTTCATGTTCGGACTCGATCTGGGCATGGGCCCACTTGATCCGGGTTTGGGCCCACTTGGCTTGGGGTTAACCTTGACTTTGACTTGGTCAACCGGATGCAATTTTCGACCCCAACAAAGTGCCCCCCATCAATAAATGCACATCACATATGTGGGCCGTGTGCATGAAATTGATGGATCTTCTTTCACGTGGAGGCGACTTACTTTGGTTTCCACTTTTGGGGACACACGGCCCTTTTTACGACATGGACTGTCGATACTTGGCGCGTCTCCGAGACGGAGTGTCCGTGGTAGACGTTTCCCTGGCCCAGAGTGATCTGGTTCCTGCTTTGTAGGAAGCCTGCACTGCCCTTTTTGCGAAATGGACGGTCGACGCTCTGAAGCGTCTCCGAGACGGAGTGTCCGTGGTAGACGTTTCCCTGGCCCAGAGTGATCTGGTTCCTGCTTTGTAGGAAGCCTGCACTGTCCTTTTTGCGACATGGACGGTCGATACTCTGATTCTGAGCGATTTGTTTCTTGATCTGTGGGAAGCCCGCACTGCCCTTTTTACGACATGGACGGTCGACGCTTGGCGCGTCTCTGAGACGGAGTGTCCGTAGTAGACTTTTCCCTCGCCCGGAGCGATCTGGTTCCTGCTTTGTAGGAAGCCTGCACTGCCCTTTTTACAACATGGACGGTCGACGCTTGGCGTGTCTCCGAGACGGAGTGTCTGTGGTAGACGTTTTCCTGGCCCAGAGTGATCTGGTTCCTGCTTTGTAGGAAGCCTGCACTGCCCTTTTTGCGACATGGACGGTCGACGCTCTGATTGGTCTCCGAGACAGAGTGTCCGTGGTTGTAACAACCCCAAATTTCCAATACAAGTTTTTACAAAAAAAATTCAAGAAAATCCATAAAGGTGTATTTTAGCCTAAACACAAGTTATAAGTAATTATTTTGCTTTTTAATTACAAGTTAAAAGAATGTAACAACTCCATTTTTAGTGTAAAAAAATTTGCTTTAAAATTAATGTATACTTGGGGTATTTACATTTACTATTATTATTTTAAATAATTAATTAGTTCCATAATTACAAGAAGGTGCTTGTAGCTCATTGGCACTGCTGAACCAAGCCACCAGAGTTCAAATCCCATACCCCACATTATTTTTAATATTGATTTTTTTTAAAACATCTAGAATACCGAGAGTTTACACGTGCATATCTCATAAAAACCCCACTACACCCAAAGATGTAACATTTCCAGGAGTTAGATGAACCGTCGGGGGGATCCCGGCCGCCTGACTCGGCCGGGAATCGGCCAAATCGGCCTTGACTCGGTCTGACTCCGTCCTCAGACCGAGTCACGGCCGAGTCACGGCCGATTCGGCCGATTCCGGTGACGAACCCAACATGAAATTGTGTCTTTTCATATTCCCTATGCACCTGCAAAATTTCAGTCTCAGACCATTTCCAAAGCTCTTTAAAAACCCTAATTACTCCACTTTTAATATATTTTAAATAAATTTTATCACATTTTTCATTTTAACCTTTCACCCACCCTAACCCTAGTCTAACCCTATAAATACCACCCCTACCCTCTACCCTCTCACCCCAAAAAATTCTGAGCCCACTCTCTTAAAATTCCAAGAAAACTTGTGTACTTTGAAAATAAGCTCGAGGCGAAGCTCCGGCGAAATCTACGGCAAACTTCCGGCGGTCGTTTTAGGAACTACCGGCGACGACGCAACACATCGGCGATTGCTCTATTTCCCTCTCACTCTCTTGTGTGATCTAAAACCCGTAAATCCCTTTTCTATCTCTCTTTTCCATTCTTAAAATACGTAATTACAAAACCCGACGGAATCGGAACAAATCCGATTTCCAATTCGGTTTTCTATAAGATTCCACTTCTCACTAATACAATCATACTTAAACTTTCTCATGTTGACTATTAAACACTAATCAAACAATTTGATCAAGTTTCGTCACATGAAATGATAGCTTTTTCAATTTATCGTATTTTTCACTTAAATACCACATTGTTTCAATCCTTCATTTAACTCCATTAAACTTTCTATACCTTTAAAGTAGAGCATGAGGTAACGACCTACCTCCTCACACACTCATATACAACCTAACACGATACCATCGAAAACTTATAATACGGGAAAAACAAACATTTTCATTTAAATACCATTTACTTAATAAAGCCATTTCTAAAACATTTAGTATTGATACATCGTTATAAATAAATACCACTTTTTATGAAAATAGGATAAGTTGTGGACATCAGTCGTTTATCTAAACTTGACTTTGTGGTGTCTAGGCTAGGCAAGTGAGAAATGTAACTTTAAAAGGTCCGTATCACGGTGATTCGTGAGCGGATCTCTCATTTCTTCACTTGTACTTACCTGGCCACAATTGGTGGTGAAGAGGCGATTTGAGATATCTCACAACTTGTCGTCTGGACTAGTTAGGGATAGACTAGTTGACTTAGAAGAATCTAGAACATACAATACGGAAAATATACACCTTTACAAATAAATACCATTTACTTCATAAAACCGTTTTCTAAAGGATTTAGTATTTACAATCTTTGCAAAGCGCCGCTACAACCCACTTTAGGGAACCCGTTCGGGATGGTGCAGTTTATCGTACATCTTCGGGTTTAGTAGTGCGAGATTCAGACCTCCGCAAGGAGCATTCGGTCTCGAAAGATTTAAAATACGACATCTTAAGAGATTTTTTAGAATATAAAATATTAAAATTATTTTTGAATAAATATATGTAAATTTATCATTAAAATACCTATTTTATTATGATATAAATATTCCACCTTTTTCTAAAAATTACAAGAATAAATTTTACACTAAAATACTATGAATTCCAAATAAATCAACTTTACAAATAAATACCTTTATTTATAAAATTAGGATATTTTCACTAGAAATGTCACAATATAAAATCCACCTTCATTACAACTCTAAAGACGAATAATGAATACTTGAGGTGTATTTTGAAAAGTATATAAAAGTATTTTTACATAAAACCCCCTCAAGTTTTATAAATTTTCCTAAGGACCCTAGCAAATTATAGGTAAGAATTAATCAAGACTTCGATTTACATTTCTAATTGTCTGACTCGGGTTTGAGTCTGATTAATCTGACTTGAATATGATTCAAGTCAATCTACAATCTACAATTCAACATGAATCCATGAATCCAATTATCAATCTATACAACTTGACTGAACCGAACCATGGATATACATTCCATTTACATGGTTCTCCAGTTATTCCATTTACATGATTCTACGGTTACATCCGTTTACTGATATCATGGTTTCGGTCAGTCTTTCAATTATACATTCAATACAATTTACAGTACAAATAAAACACTACGGGGTTTAAGGGGTAGATTGGTATGAAAGGTGTTAAAGGTGACACGAGACGGTAAGATTAAGACACCTAATATGAATCCAATTGTCGTTGTTCCGGGTTGTATAACGGAGCCTTGTACTTCCATTTGCCCTGGTCTCTAGCATACTGAGACCCCTCTCGTATACACTGGCATTTTTCTGTACCAAGCTACAAACAACAGCGTTAATACAACATTACAACAATATAATACAACAGTAAAAGATACCCTCTCTCTCTCTCTCTTTCTTCTTTTCTACTTCTCTCTTATCTTTGGGACTTACCGAGCGATCTGTTCGCTGACGACGTTCTATTTCTTTCTTCTTTGAATGTCGTCAGGTGGTTTGGACCCGACAGAGATCGAGCCATCTGCAGAAGACTTGGATCAGCTTGCTGAAGAACCAGAGCTCTAGTTTCATTGTACATTTTCCAGTCGGTACTTTTCATTTTCTGTCATGCCATTGTTTAGGCATCATTTTTATTTCAGTTGTATTTCCTTTTCATGCATTGTACAAAAGAATATTAATAAATAAAAGTTGATTTTTTATTATACCTTGCCTCTTGTGTATTTTCTTTTATATTGCTTAGTTACGCTTAGCGTATTTGCTTCTGAGTAAATACGTAGCGGGCCAGTCGCGTCCCCTTCGCCGTAGAATGGGAAGCGGGGCGTGACAGGTTTTGTTGGTGGCCCATGCAGGTCAGAGCTGTATGAAACCCTATTATGCAGTTCTGTTCTGCGTGAACAAACCTAAGCAATATAACACAAGAACCAGCAACTAAAACATTCTTTACAATTCATGTTCCTTGAATCTTACAATTTCACATTCCTTGAATCTTATCATTTCATATACTTTGAATCTGTCCTAACCTAAATTTTTCATTCAAGGTTATGGATTCACCAAACAACACCAGCACCAATGTCAACAACACACCTCCACCACTACCACTCACACCTGCCGTTCCTGCTCCACCCAACGAGCAAACGGTTCTGCTTGAGGCAATCTGCAGCCTCCTAGAGGGACAGCAGCAGCTCTTGAACCGTCCCGAAGCTGAAGCACCTGGGGTGAAGCAATTCAGAGCTTTACATCCCAAACAGTTCTCCGGAAAAGGAAGCCCACTTGAAGCTGAGGAATGGGCACAAAGTATAGAGGATGATCTGGCGGCAGCACAAGTGCCAGACATAGCTTGGGTTCGTGTGGCGAAACTGCAGCTCACGGACAATGTTCGCAACTGGTGGAAGGCGGAAGAAAGCCGTCTTGTACAGCCTATTGAATGGAAGATTTTTCGTGAGAAGTTTGACGCGAAGTACTTCCCTGTGACTGCCAGGCTTTCCATGGAGCAGCAGTTTATTCATCTACAACAAGGTTCGATATGGGACAAGTCAGTAGATGAGTACGACGCTGAATTCACCATGCTAAGCCGATTCGCGGCACACTTGATACCGAAGGACGAGATCAGAGCCCGTCGCTTTCAACAAGGTTTGGACACGGAAATTCAGGCTGCACTAGCCACAGGGAAATTTCTGACTCATGAGGATGCTTTGGAAGCTGCCCGCAGTTATGAGGCAGAAATAAAGGCGAGGGGCAGACCTCAATCTGCCGGTTTGAAGCGTCCTGCCAATCAAATAGCAGAAAGAGCCCCTTCCAGGCCATCGTTTGAACCCAGGAGAACTGAAGAAATTTGCCACTACTGCCATAGAAATGGACACTTGTGGATGGACTGTAGACGCGCAAAAGGCCTGTGTCTAATTTGTGGTGCATCCAATCACAGAATTGCGACCTATCCATATAGATACAACTCAGCTCACATACCTATCAACTACCCGCAGCGGCCAGCTATCCAGGCTCCTGCAACTCATCCTGCACTACCTGCTCCACCACCTGCACAGCCTACTCACCAATTCCAACAAGCAATGAGGGACATGCCTAGAGGGCAGAGAAACAGGCCCCAAAGGCAGAATGTGCCTCCACCAAGAAGGAATGTACCACGGCGACAGATATTCACATTAGAAGCCGAGACTGTAGGTCAAGGTAACACCGGTAATCTTTTTTCACCCTTGTATCACTTTGTTATTTTTATACACTATTTATACTCTAGTCACCAGACTTTCCTTGAAACTGTTACACTTTCCTTTTACAAATTTCGAGGACGAAATTTTTATAAGGAGGGTAGAATGTAACACCCCCAAATTTCCAATACAAGTTTTTACAAAAAAAATCCATAAAGGTGTATTTGAGCCCAAGCACAAGTTATAAGTAATTATTTTGCTTTTTAATTACAAGTTAAAAGAATGTAACAACTCCATTTTTAGTGTAAAAAAATTTGCTTTAAAATTAATGTATACTTGGGGTATTTACATTTACTGTTATTACTTTAAATAATTAATTAGCTCCATAATTACAAGAAGGAGCTTGTAGCTCATTGGTAATACCTTGCACTGCTGAACCAAGCAACCAGAATTCAAATCCCATACCCCACATTATTTTTAATATTGATTTTTTTAAAAACCTCTAGAATACCAAGAGTTTACACGTGCATATCTCACAAAAATCCCACTACACCCAAAGATGTAACATTTCCAAGAGTTAGATAAACCGTCGGGGGGGATCCCGGCCGCCTGACTCGGCCGGGAATCGGCCAAATCGGCCTTGACTCGGTCTGACTCAGTCCTCAAACCAAGTCACGGCCGAGTCGGCCGATTCCGGCGACGACCCCAACATGAAAGTTGTGTCTTTTCATATTCTCTATGCACCTACAAAATTTCAGCCTCAGACCATTTCCAAAGCTCTTTAAAAACCCCAATTACTCCACTTTTAATACATTTTTAATACATTTTATCACATTTTTCATTTTAACCTTTCACCTAACCTAACCCTAGCCTAACCCTATAAATACCACCCCTACCCTCTACCCTCTCACCCCAAAAATTTCTGAGCCCACTCTCTCAAAATTCCAAGAAAACTTGTGTACTTTGAAAACAAGCTCAAGGCGAACCTCCGGCAAAATCTACGGCAAACTTCCGACGATCGTTTTAGGAACTACCGGCGACGACGCAACACATCGGCGATTCCTCTACTTCCCACTCACTCTCTTATGTGATCTAAAACCCGTAAGTCTCTTTTCTATCTCTCTTTTCCATTCTTAAAATACGAAATTACAAAACCCGACGGAATCGGAACGAATCTGATTTCCGATTCGGTTTTTTATAAAATTCTACTTCTCACTAATACAATCATACCTAAACTTCCTTATGTTGACTATTAAACACTAATCAAATAATTTGATCAAGTTTCGTCACATGAAATGATAGCTTTTTCAATTTATCGTATTTTTCACGTAAATACCAAATTGTTTCAATCCTTCATTTAACTCCATTAAACTTGTTATACCTTTAAAGTAGAGCATGAGGTAACGACCTATCTCCTCAACACTCATATACAACCTAACACGATACCATCGAAATCTTAGAATACGGGAAAAACAAATATTTTCATTTAAATACCCTTTACTTAATAAAGTCATTTCTAAAACATTTAGTATTGATACATCGTTATAAATAAATACCACTTTTTATGAAAATAAGATAAGTTGTAGACATCAGTCGTTTATCTAAACCTGACTTTGTGGTGTCTAGGCTAGACAAGTAAGAAATGTAACTTTAAAAGGCCCGTCTCACGGTGATTCGTGAGCGGATCCCTCCTTTCTTCACTTGTACTTACCTGGCTACAATTGGTGGTGAAGAGGCGATTTGAGGTATCTCACAACTTGTCGTCTGGACCAGTTAGGGATAGACTAGTTGACTTAGGAGAATTTAGAACATACAACATGGAAAATATACACCTTTATAAATAAATACCATTTACTTCATAAAACCGTTTTCTAAAGGATTTAGTATTTACAATCTTTGCAAAGCGCCGCTACAACCCACTTTGGGGAACCCGTTCGGGATGGTGCGGTTTATCGCACATCCTCAGGTTTAGTAGTGCGAGATTCAGACCTCCGCAAGGAGCATTCGGTCTCGAAAGATTTAAAATATGACATATTAAGAAAATGAGATTTTTTAGAATATAAAATATTAAAATTATTTTTTAATAAATATATGTATATTTATCATTAAAATACCTATTTTATTATGATATAAATATTCCACCTTTTCTAAAAATCACAAGAATAAATTTTACACTAAAATACTATGAATTCCAAATAAATCAACTTTACAAATAAATACCTTTATTTATAAAATTAGGATATTTTCACTAGAAATATCACAATATAAAATCCACCTTCATTACAACTCTAAAGACGAATAATGAATACTTGAGGTGTATTTTGAAAAGTATATAAAAGTATTTTTACATAAAACCCCCTCAAGTTTTATAAATTTCCCTAAGGACCCTAGCAAATTATAGGTAAGAATTAATCAAGACTTCGATTTACATTTCTAATTGTCTGACTCTGGTTTGAGTCTGATTAATCTGACTTGAATATGATTCAAGTCAATCTACAATCTACAATTCAACATGAATCCATGAATCCAATTATCAATCTATACAACTTGACTGAACCGAACCATGGATATACATTCCATTTACATGGTTCTCCAGTTATTCCATTTACATGATTCTACGGTTACATCCGTTTACTGATATCATGGTTTCGGTCAGTCTTTCAATTATACATTCAATACAATTTACAGTACAAATAAAACACTACGGGGTTTAAGGGGTAGATTGGTACGGAAGGTGTTAAATAAAGATGGCACGAGACGGTAAGATTAAGACACCTAACATGAATCCAATTGCCGTTATTCCGGGTTGTATAACGGAGCCTTGTACTTCCATTTGCCCTGGCCTCTAGCATACTGAGACCCCTCTCGTATACACTGGCATTCTTATGTACCAAACTACAAACAATAGCGTTAATACAACATTACAACAATATAATACAACAGTAAAAGCTACTCTCTCTCTCTCTCTCTTTCTTCTTTTCTACTTCTCCCTTATCTTTGGGACTTATCGAACGATCTGTTCGCTGACGACATTCTATTTCTTTCTTTTTTGAATGTCGTCAGGTAGTTTGGACCCGACAGAGATCGAGTCATCTGCAAAAAACTTGGATCAGCTTGCTGAAGAACCAGAGCTCTAGTTTCATTGTACATTTTCCATTCAGTACTTTTCATTTCCTGTCATGCCATTGTTTAGGCATCATTTTTATTTCAGTTGTATTTTCTTTTTATGCATTGTACAAAAGAATGTTAATAAATAAAATTTGTTGTTTTTATTATACCTTGCCTCTTGTATATTTTCTTTTATATTGCTTAATTACTCTTAGTGTATTTGCTTCTGAGTAAATACGTAGCGGACCAGTCGCGTCCCCTTCGCCGTAGAATAGGAAGCGGGGCGTGACAGTGGTAGACGTTTCTCTGGCCCGGAGTGATCTGGTTCCTGCTTTGTAGGAAGCCTGCACTGCCCTTTTTACGACATGGACGGTCGACGCTCTGATCCGGAGCGATTTGTTTCCCGATTTGTGGGAAGCCCGCACTGCCCTTTTTATGACATGGACGGTCGACGCTTGGCGCATCTCCGAGACGGAGTGTCCGTGGTAGACTTTTCCCTCGCCCGAAGCGATCTGGTTCCTACTTTGTAGGAAGCCTGCACTGCCCTTTTTACGACATGGACGGTCGACGCTCTGATCCGGAGCGATTTGGTTCCCGATTTGTGGGAAGCCTGCACTGCCATTTTTGCGACATGGACGGTCGACGCTTAGACGTGTCTCCGAGGTGGAGTGTCCGTGGTAGACGTTTCCCTGGCCCGGAGTGATTTGGAAGACGTGCCCCCGGCACGGAGTGTCGCTGGTCTACGTTTCCCCGGCATGGAGTGTCTGTGTTGGACGTTTCCACGAGACAGAGTGTCGCTGGTCGACATTTCCCCGGTACGGAGTGTCGCTGATAGACTTGTCTCAGGCACGGAGTGTCGCTGATCGACTTGTCCCCGGCATGGAGTGTCGCTGATGTTCGACTTATCCCCGGCATGGAGTGTCGCTGATCGACTTTTCCCCGGCACGGAGTGTCGCTGTTCGACTTGTCCCGGCATGGAGTGTCGCTGATCGACTTTTCCCCGGCACGGAGTGTCGCTGGTCGACTTGTCCCCAGTACGGAGTGTCGCTGATATTCGACCTGTCCCCGGCACGGAGTGTCGCCGATCGACTTGTCCCCGGCACGGAGTGTCGCCGATCGACTTGTCCCCGGCACGGAGTGTCGCTGATGTTCGACTTGTCCCCGGCACGGAGTGTCGCTGATCGACTTGTCCCCGGCACGGAGTGTCGCTGGTCGACCTGTCCCTGGCACAGTCGCTGGTCGACTTGTCCCCGGCACGAAGTGTCGCTGATGTTCGACTTGTCCCCGGCACGGAGTGTCGCTGTTCGACTTGTCCCCGGCACGGAGTGTCGCTGTTCGACTTGTCCCCGGCACAGAGTGTCGCTGATCGACTTATCCCCGGCACGGAGTGTCGCGGATCGACTTATCCCCGGCATGGAGTGTCGATGTTCGACTTGTCCCCGGCACGGAGTGCCGCTGATCGACTTATCCCCGGCACGAAGTGTCGCTGGTCGACTTGTCTCCGGCACGGAGTGTCGCTGTTTGACTTGTCCCGGGCACGGAGTGTCGCTGGTCGACTTGTCCCCGGCACGGAGTGTCGCTGATCGAGTTGTCCCCGACACGGAGTGTCGCGGATCGACTTGTCCCCGGCACGGAGTGTTGCTGATGTTCGACTTGTCCCCGGCACGGAGTGTCGCTGATGTTCGATTTGTCCCCGGCACGGAGTGTCGCTAATGTTCGACTTATCCCCGGCACAGAGTGTCGCTGATCGACTTGTCCCCGGCACGGAGTGTCGCTGCTCGACTTTTCCCCGGCGCGGAGTGTCACGGATCGACTTGTCCCCGGCACGGAGTGTCTGTGTTGGATGTTTCCCAGAGACGGAGTGTCTGTCTGTGACGTTTCCCTGGTACGGAGTGTCACTGGTCGACGTTTCCTCGAGGCGGAATGTCTGCTTGTTGACGTGTCCCCGAGACGGGGTGTCTGCTTGACGTTTCCTCGTTACGGGGTGTCGTTGTTTGACGCAAAGGTTGATGTTGGAACTGGTTGGTTTGATTTGTTTGATTTGAGTTGACATCAGTATCGCTACACTGGAATATGGTACCGGGAGCGAATCATCATCTGTCATGAGAGGATTTGGGAATTGGTTTTCTGTCGGCATCTGCATTGCTGCACTGGAATAATCCCAGGAGCAACTCATCATTTGCCCCGGGAGGATTTGGGAATTGGTTTTTTTGTTTGGCATCTACATTGCTGCACTGGAATAATGCCAGGAGCAACTCATCATTTTCCCCAGAAGGATTTGGGAATTGGTTTTTGTTTGGCATCTGCATTGCTGCACTGGAATAATGTCAGGAGCAACTCATCATTTGCCCCGAGAGGATTTGGGAATTGATGGCTTAGGAGACAGGTTTAGATCCCTATCACCCAAGGCTTTTCAATTTTATGGGCCGCAAGGGTCCCATAAAAGCATTTTCTCCCTACGAGTCGAAAGGATCTCGTAGGTGTATTTTTTCCTTAGGAGTCGTGGGGACTCCTAAGTGTGTTGCTCCTTTGTGAGTTGTAAGGATCTCACGCGGGAATTTTCTCCTCACAAAGTTGAGAGGATTTTGCGAGTGCATTTCATCTCTTTTTTTTTACAAATTTGCGCCCTTTCGGGTTTTCACAAACTTGCCGGAAGTCTTGCTGTTTTTACTGACGGAGCCCTTTCGGGTTTTCATCTGTGCCCATTTTTCTTGTGGACATACTTTCTTTTTTTTTCCGATCGCGATGGGACTTTGAATGTGGTCTTGCCGGTAGGACTTGGGAGAGATTGGGATCGTTTTGTGCCCGTGGATTGTATACGGTTTTGCAGGATGTATAATCCAGACCGTAGGGCCGGAAAAATTTCAGGACTTTGTTGGCGTCTGCATCGCTGCACTGGAATATGGTACCAGGAGCGACTCATCATTCACCGTTGGGGTATGGGAGTTGGAATTTGGTCGGCGTCTGCATCGCTGCACTGGAATATGGTACCAGGAGCGACTCATCATTCGCCACTTCGGAATTGGGGAACGATGGCTTAGGAGACAGGTTTAGATCCCTATCACCTAAGGCTTTTCAATTTTATGGGCCGTAAGGGTCCCATAAAAGCATTTTCTCCCTACGAGTCGTAAGGATCCCGTAGATGCATTTTCTCCTTAGGAGTCGTGAGGACCTCCAAGTGTGTTTTTTTCTTTGTGAGTCGTAAGGATCCCATGAAGGTTTGTTCTCCTCATGTATCGTGAGGACACATGAATGGGTATTCCCAATGGAGCATAATTCCAAGGGCAGAGACCAGCCGCGTAACTGGTGATTGCGGTAGGGCATGGGTATGATGAGAATTATTTGAGCCCGTAGATTGTATACGGCAGTCAATTTGGGGACTGCCGTAGGGCTGGAAGAATTTTGGGAAATTGGGTTTTGGTTGGCGTCTGCATCGCTGCACTGGAATATGGTACCAGGAGCGACTCATCATTCGACGTTGTTTTTTTTTTTTGTTTTTGTTTTTGTTGTTTTTTTTACCGCGATTGCTCTATCATTTCAGCTTTTTTTATCGCGAAGATCGCGATTGCCCTATCATTTCGGCTTTTCTTTATTTCTCTTTTATTTACACATTTTTTTGTTTATTTACATACATATTTTTTTTACATTCCCAGTTTAACGACTTAGAGGTCGGTTATTCCCAGTTTAATGACGTGGTGGTCGATTGTTCCCAGTTTAATGACGTGGTGGTCATCTGGTGTTCCCAGTTTAACGACGTGGTGGTCCTTTTTGCTTATCCCAGCCCCTTGAACTTTGATCTTGGCGGAGCTGTGTTGATGACCGTAGCTCTGTGGCTTGCCGATACATCCGAGGACTGTGAGGTTTTTCCAAGCTTGTATTGGTTCTCCACCCAGTCTTTGAAAATATAGCAGTCTTTGATGGTATGACTCACCATTCTATGATATGGGCAGTATATGGGATTGCCGGTCATGTTCATTTCATGTGGCCTCTTTGGAACGGGCAGTTGCAGACCGTTGTTCAAGGCGTCTACGAATATTTTGCAGACTTCATCCCTCCTGAAGGAGTATACCTTCTTCTTTCTCTCCATTGGAGTAGGTGTCTTTACTGATGCTGGTCCTCGAGGCCGATCAGTATTTGGTTCGCCCTTTTCAGATAATGGCACATGTCTAGGAGGATTAGGTTCCCGAAAGGCTTCGGTCTCCATTTGTATGAAATCGGCGGTCGTAGCTTGACTGTTTGCTAACACGCCTTTAGACAGTTCTATATCTCCCGTCTTGTATTGCCTTTCGACCCAATGTTTGAAGACGAAGCAGTCCTCAATGGCATGACCTATCACCCTGTGAAAGGGGTAATATTCTGGGTCGTCGGTCATATTCGCTTCTTACGGTCTCTTTGATTCTGGCAGTTGTAGACCATTTCTTAGAGCGTCCCTGAATATCTTGTGGACTTTTTCCCTTTTGAAGGAATAGATTTTTTCCAGTTTCTCTTTCAGAGGCGATTCCCCCCCGGCGTATGTATCGGAGGACTGGAGGCTGATTGCGGACATTTTTCACGAAAGCACTCCGCTCTTAGGTTGAAGGGGGTATCAGTTGGCTGACTCCGGGTATCAATCCCTGGCTCATGAACCAAAATTTGATTCCGCTGTAATTGCAATCGGGCAACCTGGGTCGCGAGATCTGCCACGACGTTTTCCAATTCGTCAACCTTGGACTGTACCTTGGCTAACTTCTCATCCCTGTCCTGAAGCTGCCTCTGAAGCCATCGGAATAACGCTTGTTCTGTAGTTCCGGCCATGACAACCGGGTCATCTTTATTGCCTGAGCTCAATTCCGCAGGAACCACGGGCTCCTCTGGCTTATTGGCCTGAGCGGACTCTTCATCACTTAGATCGAGCCGATGCTGGGTAGCGTCAATCATATCATCACCATGGCTGTGAAGAAGAGGAGGATTCGTTTCTTCATGTCCGACCATGTAGACAGTGCGAACCACATACCCAACCATCTCTTTATCTTCGGCGACTGATTTCGTGGAGCGGTCTGGGCTTTGGAAATTCATAAATTTTAACATGGCCAGAGCCCTAGACCTTTTGTTGGCTCTGTATCTGAGCCGCTTCTGCCTCAGCTTCTCTGCCTTGAGCGCTTAGCAGGCTTTTGCTCTTCGGGAAGCCGCCATAGGCTGGGTGATGGGGAGGCTTGAGAAGACACCTAATTGAGCAGTTGTCAGAGGCGCTGCTGGATCTTGCCCGAGATGCCTTGTTGCTTTGCTGGTGTTGATGGCCTTTCCCCCGGCTGGGGCCAAGAAAAGTCGTTCAAACACCGACTTGTGTTTGAGTTGGGGCATCTTCGAGACCACCACATTTGGCCTCTTCCCTTTTGAGACAGGTTTGTCCGTTACCGGAGCTTGAGGAGCTGGGACGGCGTTAGCCAACACGAACATAATAGAGCCAAATGGTAGCGGCGGCTCTTCCCATTGTCGTCGTAGACTGGCCGGGAGGACTGTCCTGACGTCCATCTTCATCGTATAGGAGATGGGAGCCGTGATGAGAGCTGAGATCGTCCTTGGAGACATTGTTGAAAAGTGATTACTTGGAAAACCTGCAAGAAAGAGCATTATTTTAGTATAAATATAGATATGTATATTGATTGAGTTCGCATAAACGTTTAACCCGAAATATGGGAGGAGAGATAAGTCCCACCGGGCGTGCCAGAATCTATAGGGTGTTTTTCGTCACCCCATTGAGATGGGAATACACGCGCGCTTGTCAGGCGCATTACAGATTCCCCCTACCTAGGTAGGCAGGGGTTTATTGATTGTAGGGATCCGAATCTCCGGCAGCCACGGACTAAGCTGCCGTTAATTACCCCTCGCCTTTGGAGCGAAGGAACCTCCGATTAACGGGTTAAACTGGTCATGCAAACTCAATATGCAATATACGTGTGTTTTGTTTTGGAGGGGGCTTGGGTATATCGGGAGCCACACAGAGTTTTTACGGGGGTCCCGCTACCCGGATAGCGGGCTGGGGGTCAAGGGGCTAGCGGCCCCTTACGGGGTGCAGGGCAGCGCCCCGGCCTAATTTTTTTTTAGAGGGATAGTGTTTTAGAGTACGTGTGTGTGTGTGTGTGTGTGTGTATACATGTATATATAAAATAAAAAAGGAAAGGGCATCCAAATGATGCGTGGGAAAAGCGCCAGCGTTTTAGGTGCTAGCGCTTTGAGCACAAGAGCGCTAGCGCACCAAGTGTCAGCACGTGAGCGCTCGAGCGCTAGCGTTTTTGGGCGCTAGCGCTTTGAGCGCAAGGGCGCTAGCACCCCACGTGTCAGCACGTGGGCGCTCGGGCGCTAGCGCTCTGAGGGCAAGAGCGCTAGCACCCCACGTGTCAGCACGTGGGCGCTCGAGCAGCAAAAGAGACTTGGTCCCTGCAATGGGAGTTGTACTCCCAGAAAGGAGCACTTATTATTCTTTATGTGTATATATATATATATGAGGAGTTAAACTCCTAGGATGTTTTGAAGCTGATGAAGGGCTTCTCCCCTTGAACCCTAGTTCTTCCCCAAAGCGGGGTTTCTGGAGATGGGTCTCCTTCTTCTTCCTTTATTGGTCGGATCTTGAAGATCAAGAAGTATGAGATTTTAAAAATCTCTCCTTTCTGGGATCTGATGGCAGGTCTGAGTTCCCCTTTGTGGGTTTTGTGGTGAAAAACTATTTTGTTTTATAAAAGAAAGAGTAAAACTCTTGATTTAATTCAAAAGAAAAAAGAATGTTTTAGAACCTTGAGGAAGAAGAAGATCACAGATCTGGATTTTTTGGAGAGAGAAAAAGTTGTTGGGATATTTTCATTATCTTAGCCTTTATAGGCTATACACTTTACATATAGCCCCTTGGGCTTTACAAAAATGGCATTTTGGCCATCCCATGGCTCATGTGCCATTTCTTTTTGCACATAAGCCATGGGCTTTACAAAAATTTGGCTCTATGCCCATTCATGCATAAAAAAATTATATAAAAATTATTTATTACATGATTTCATTTTGGGCATGGAGGAGGGCCGGCCGCTTCATGTTCGGACTCGACCTGGGTATGGGCCCACTTGATCCGGGTTTGGGCCCACTTGGCTTGGGGTTGACCTTGACTTTCACTTGGTCAACCGGGGTGCAATTTTCGACCCCAACACAGGCATTCTGATTACTAGATCTATAGTTTTAGATCTAGATTTGGGTAGTTTCCCAATCTTGGTACTTAGACAGTATTCTAAAGATATTTATAATGGACGACTCCTGGCATGGTGGTGTACCTGCAGGTAATAGAGTCACCCTCTCTAAACGTGTCTTACAGACTAAAGGGGAGAGGGATGTGTATGATTGGCATATCACTTGCTTAGGCAATTGAGTCAATCATGAGATGTCAAGTACCGCACCAGATGTTGTTTTTGCACTAGATACAATAAGTTGTGATATTAATCCAATCCTGGAGAAACGTTAGGAAGCAGTTTTAGAACATAAGTAAATGTTCTAGGGATTTGATAACGACAGCCTCCTTTGGGAGACGGTTATCATTCCAGGCTTCCAAGGTGACCTGGATGACAGAATGACTGTCAGAGTTATAGTTTTCCCTCTGACGAGGGACAGTAGTTTGGACAGGTGGTCCAAGCGGATACTGTGGGAGGCATGGTGCAGGATACTGATTAAATTCAGTTGACGATACAGTCTAAGATGTTTGCTGGATTTGAAGTTCATTTGTGAACTGGGTCCCATCAGATATCCAGACAGATTCTAAGACAGGTATTGCTCATTTTGGGAGATGGCTTTCTCCGCGAACTTGAGATAAAGAGAGATATAGAAAGAAGCATCAGGAAGGATCCACTCACTGTAGGGTGTTTTTCGTCACCCCATTGAGATGGGAATACGCGCGCGCTTGTCAGGCGCAGTACAGATTCCCACTGCCTAGGGTAGGCAGGGGTTTATTGATTGTGGGGATCCGAATCTCCGGCAGCCGCGGACTAAGCTTCCGTTAATTACCCCTTATATTTGGAGTGAGAGAACCTCCGATTGACGGGTTAAATAGTTCATGTGAACTCAATGTACAGTGTTGTGTTTTGAAGGGGTTTTGGATATCTCGGGGGCCCCGCAGAGTTTTTACGGGGGTCCCGCTACCCGGATAGCGGGCTGGGGGTCAAGGGGGCTAGCAACCCCCTTGCGGGGTGAGGGGCAGCGCCCCGTTAGAAATTTTTTCTAACGGGGAAGGTGTTTTTAATGTGGAGTATGTATGTGTGTGTATGTATATATACATATATATATATATAAAAAGGGAAAGGGCATCCAAAGGATGCGTGGGAAAAGCGCCAGCGCTTTGGGTGCTAGCACTTTAAGCAAAAGGGCACTAGTGATTTGAGCGCTAGCGCCCCACGTGCCAGGCATGTGGGCGCTCGGGCGCTTGCGCTCTGAGCGCAAGAGCGCTGGCGCTTTGAGCGCGAGCGCCCCACGTGTCAGGCACGTGGGCACTCGGGTGCTAGCGCTTTGGGCACTAGCGCTCTGAGCGCAAGGACGCTAGCGCCCCACATGCCAGGAACACGGGCTGGTTCATCTATAAAGTGTGTTTGTAGTGTAACCGCAATCAGAACGATGTCGCGTGTAGCTAGATCGAGGTGAGTACGGGTCGTCCTCAGGGAAACGTTGAATCTTTTACTCTTTCTTTAGATGTGTTGAGAAAGAGAGGAGGAATAAAGAACTTTGTGAAAAGTTTCTAGATCTACTTTAAGCAAAATGCAAAATATATAGATCTAGATTATTTTAGGAATATAGTTAATATAATAAGAGGGCTTGTAGGGTTCGTTAGGATTTAGTAGTCATGGACGATTAATTAAAAGTTACCCTTTTTATCCTTTAATAGATTTAAAACTAGAACGACGGTGATGCGTGTAGATTAGGGTTTCTGGAGGGAAAAGGAATCCCACTCTTAACCCTTATCTCGATACGGAACTCCGTTCATATCTAGCCTTTACCAAAACAATCATTAATCTAATCTCTAATCGCGGTCGGAACTAACAAAGAATTGTTAGCGCGCCCGATTAGGATGTTAATGATTCTTTTGATAAAGTTCATAAACTTTATAGGACTTAAAAAGGGTTTAGGGATGTTCATCATCTATTAGCCTACCCTAATCCTACGAAGCCTAACAAGCGGAGAATTACTCGCGCATGTTGGGAGAAGAAGATGAAAAGACAGAGAGGGAAAACATAATGTAAAATGCAAAATAACTACCTTTATTAATCAACTTGAACAATCTACACTTTATTCCGTAGAAAATGATTACAAAACTTGATTTGCTTCTCAATCTTTCCTAAGGAGGTAGACGAACAGTTGATGATCAGCCTGGATGCGTGAGCGTCTGGGACTTCGTGATCTCGTCGGCTTGATAAATTTTCCAAGAGCCTCTCGGTCCCTTTTTATAGTCCAAAGCCATAACCTTTTGCTTCCAAATTTGGTAACTAACTGTGCAGATTCTCCCAAAATTTTTGCAACCAATAAATCCTCAAGATGGCCGCGGATCCGCGGCCATTCAATCCCATCCCTTCATCAAAATTTTGGAGCTCTGTCCTTATGACATTTGGCGATCCTTGGAACCTTTGTATCATGGAAATCTTCTCGTGGTTGCTGCCAGACTTGGTCTCCAAGTTTTTCTTTCTTAATTAGGCAAGTCTTCTTCAACAACTTGATTTCCTTGATTCTAGTCCTGAAAAATTCTGCACAACTTGGAAAAATTCTGCACAACAACTCAAATAATATTTAGTAAACTTTGTTCTACTAGGATTTGGTCAATGAAATTATTTGCATACATTTTCCTACCAAATGCTAATTATAATATATCAACACATGGAAAATAGTATTTTTACACATAAACCCTCATATGTATGATATATTATAATAAAGTCCTTTTTTAATATGAAAATGGTAGGAAAAATGTAATAAAGTGTGTTTGTAGTGTAACCGCAATCAGAACGGTGTCGCGTGTAGCTAGACCGAGGTGAGTACGGGTCGTCCTCAGGGAAACGTTGAATCTTTTACTCTTTCTTTAGATGTGTTGAGAAAGAGAGGAGGAATAAAGAACTTTGTGAAAAGTTTCTAGATCTACTTTAAGCAAAATGCAAAATATATAGATCTAGATTATTTTAGGAATATAGTTAATATAATAAGAGGGCTTGTAGGGTTCGTTAGGAGTTAATAGTCATGGACGATTAATTAAAAGTTACCATTTTTATCCTTTAATAGATTTAAAACTAGAACGACGGTGATGCGTGTAGATTAGGCTTTCTGGAGGGAAAAGGAATCCCACTCTTAACCCTTATCTCGACACGGAACTCCGTTCATATCTAGCCTTTACCAAAACAATCATTAATCTAATCTCTAATCGCGGTCGGAACTAACAAAGAATTGTTAGCGCGCCCGATTAGGATGTTAATGATTCTTTTGATAAAGTTCATAAACTTTATAGGACTTAAAAAGGGTTTAGGGATGTTCATCATCCATTAGCCTACGCTAATCCTACGAACCCTAACAAGCGGAGAATTACTCGCGCATGTTGGGAGAAGAAGATGAAAAGACAGAGCGGGAAAACATAATGTAAAATGCAAAATAACTACCTTTATTAATCAACTTGAACAATCTACACTTTATTCCGTAGAAAATGATTACAAAACTTGATTTGTTTCTCGATCTTTCCTAAGGAGGTAGACGAACAGTTGATAATCAGCCTGGATATGTGAGCGTCTGGGACTTCGTGATCTCGTCGGCTTGATAAATTTTCCAAGAGACTCTCGGTCTCTTTTTATAGTCCAAAACCATAACCTTTTGCTTCCAAATTTGGTAACTAACTGTGTAGATTCTCCCAAAATTTTTGCAACCAATAAATCCTCAAGATGGCCGCGGATCCGCGGCCCAAGGGGGGTATGGCCGTGAATCCGCGGCCATTCAATCCCATCCCTTCATCAAAATTTTGGAGCTCTGTCCTTATGACATTTGGCGATCTTTGGAACTTTTGTATCATGGAAATCTTCTCGTGGTTGCTGCCAGACTTGGTCTCCAAGTTTTGCTTTCTTAATTAGGCAAGTCTTCTTCAACAACTTGATTTTCTTGATTCTAGTCTTGAAAAATTCCGCACAACTTGGAAAAATTCTGCACAACAACTCAAATAATATTTAGTAGACTTTGTTCTACTAAGATTTGGTCAATGAAATTATTTGCATACATTTTCCTACCAAATGCTAATTATAATATATCAACACATGGAAAATAGTATTTTTACACATAAACCCTCATATGTATGATATATTATAATAAAGTCCTTTTTTAATATGAAAATGGTAGGGAAAATGTAATACAAATGTGCAGTTTTATCAACTGAACAAATACCCCCAAACTTATCTTTGATCGTCCCGAGCAAACTAGTTTATTCAAGAGAAGAAGAAAAAAGAAAGGAGAAAACTAAGCACACTTTCGTAGGCAAACACGATTGCACTGAGCACGTGCAACAAACCGTTAAACCTCTAGGTGTCCCTAGTAGGAGGAGTGTTGTCTCCTGACGGTTTTCAGCGGATTACACCCACAAAATCCTATAATAAAAGAGAGATGGTGAAATTTACATATAAAAATAAGAACCATAAAAGAAAGACTTTGAAAATAAGAGTTTCCAACTACACTAGCTTTTCAGTTGTCATGAGCCCTATCTTAATAGTCATGAAAAAAATGTTAGAAATCACATCATCTCTCAATAAAACATCGTCTTTATTCTTCATTCCTATCTTTCTTCCAAACATTGATCATATACCCCTACGTGTGTGTATAGAACATCCCTACACTCGGAGAATTCAATTCAAGCTATCATACTCTTGTCCATCTACCTTAGTACTTTTTAATTTGATGAATACTTAGGTTTGCTCACACATTTTCATACGACCGTCAATACTTCTTGAGGTACTAACCGACCGATTACTCATGTGCTTACTGATTAGGTGATAATATTTTCCTCATCTTGCACCACCTAAGGCTTAGCAGTGACTCCCAGACCAGTTGGCCTTAGGGCACTAGGTGAAGAGGCACCCTCGCTATATTTTTTTATTGCTGCCTTGGCGATAACAAAACCAGTGTTCATTTTTATTTTCACCATTTTTATATTTTTCTTCATTTTTTTATTTTCTTCATACTTTGGATTTTAGACAAGAGCATTTCAAGGTATCCTCTACTATCCCGAGTTTCAAGACGTGTGTAAGTGCATATAGTAGGGTATCAACATTCAAATGTTTGGTTTCCAGAATAGAAACTATTTTTCAGACTTATTTTTATCCTCAGATTAGTGACTTCCTTCATCTTACTAATCCTTGGGACAACAGCTCATAACTACTTATTACTAGTTCGTTTAAGAAAACTTCTAATTTTCTTGGTTTTCTTAAACTATTCCTATCTTTTGGATGTAATTTTTCACTTTCTACTCTTTTGTTATAAAAAAAAAAATTTAATGCCCAGTGTCAAAGATAATTCAGTGAATACAAACCTCCCCCCCAAACCTGTTTTTAGCAGTGTCCTCACTGATGTAGCCTTTTGAGAGTCATGGACCTGTATACTATGGGAGAGATACAAGGGGTAAAATAATAGTTAAATGAAAAATTCCCCCAAACTTGTTCTTTGACACGCACAGATATTCAATCAAATCCATTTTTTACTCACCTCCATTCTTTTAAAATGAGAAAATGTTACAAAAACATGGAGGTGAGGCGGAAGAAATTTAGTTTTGATAAAGCGGCTCCTGTAAAAACAGGAGCTCCTCCGTGGGTCAGCAGAAAAATACGGTTTTAATCTATGCCCATTTACTTTAAAAATTGAACCGTTTTTCAAACTTTCGACTTCAACTACCCCGTGCGGGTGTACATACCGCACCACAAAAGGTCCTTTCCAACGAGATTTAAGCTTACCTGGATGAAGATGGAGACGGGAATCGTAAAGAAGGACTTGTTGCCCCGATGTGAAGGTTTTTCTAAAAAGATTTTTATCGTGGAACACTTTAGTCCTGTTTTTTACTATCACCGCATTATCGTAAGCTTCATCGCGGAGTTCGCTTAGCTCATTCAATTGCAGCTTCCGATAGCTGCCTGCATGATCAAGATCAAAATTAAGCTCTTTAATAGCCCACATAGCTTTATATTCGATCTCGACAGGAAGGTGGCATGCCTTCCCAAATACAAGGCGGTATGGAGACATACCAAGATCGGTCTTATAAGCGGTGCGAAATGCCCAAAGAGTATCCGTCAATTTGGTTGACCAATCTTTACGGTTTTTCGAAACCGTCTTCTCCAATATCTGTTTGATCTGCCTATTTGAGATCTCAGTCTGCCCGCTTGTTTGGGGATGATAGGACGTAGAAAGCTTGTGAGTGATTGAATATTTCCGCATCAAGGCCTCGAAAGACCGATTGCAGAAATGTATCCCGTTGTCGCTAATTATAGCGCGAGGGTGTCTGAATCGCGAAAAGATAATTTTTTTAAGGAACTTAATGACAACTTTGTTGTCATTAGTGCGACACGGTATAGCTTCCACCCATTTCGAGACATAATCAACTGCTAACAAGATATATAGATTCCCAAAGGAGTTGGGAAAAGGACCCATAAAATCAATACCCAAAACGTCAAATATTTCCACAACCAATATAGGTTGGAGCGGCATCTCGTTCCTTCGTGAAATCCGACCCAAATGCTGACATCACGGACAAGTTTTGCAATGTTCAAATGCATCTTTAAATAATGTTGGCCAATAAAAACCACATTGCAAAACTTTCTCCGCCGTTTTGCGAGGACCAAAATGACCGCCGCATGCCTGATCATGACAAAATGATAACACGCTCTTGAATTCATCGTTAGGGACACACCTGCGAATGATTTGATCGGAACAATACTTGAATAGATAAGGTTCATCCCAGTAAAAATATTTTACTTGGGATAGAAATCGAAGTTTGTCTTGTTTCGACCAATCGCTAGGAATAAGTCCCGTTGCAAGATAGTTCACGATATCCACAAACCAAGGTTCGTAGGATACAGTCAAGAGCTGTTCGTCAGGAAATGAGTCATTTATCGGCACGGTCAAAGTTGGTGAAGAAGTGATGCGTGAAAGATGGTCGGCTACAACGTTTTCACATCCACTCTTGTCTCGGATGACAAGATCAAATTCTTGTAACAATAGGATCCAATGTATTAGCCTGGCCTTCGCATCCTTCTTCGATAAAAGATGTCGTAGGGCGGAGTGATCTGTGTAAACCACAATAGGCGAGCCAATCAAGTAGGGCCTGAATTTCTCTAATGCAAATACAACTGCCAAGAGTTCTTTCTCGGTAGTTGTGTAATTTATTTGTGCATCATTCAAGGTCCTACTTGCATAGTAAATTACATGTGGTATCTTATCAATATGTTGTCCTAAGACAGCACCAATAGCAAAATCTGATGCGTCACACATAAACTCGAACGGGTGGTTCCAAGCCGGAGATGATAGAACGGGGGCTGTAGTGAGTGATTCTTTAAGCGATTCAAAAGCAGCCTCACAATCCGAATCGAAATGAAAAGTAGTGTCCTTGGCCAATAGAAGGGTTAAGGGTCTAGCAATTTTGCTAAAGTCCTTAATAAATCTCTTATAAAATCCAGCATGGCCAAGGAATGATCGTATATCTTTGACACAATGGGGACGAGGGAGGTTATGAATGACATCTATTTTAGCTCTGTCAACCTCAATGCCTTTTCGTGAAATTATATGTCCAAGTACAATACCTTCTTGGACCATAAAATGGCATTTTTCCCAATTCAAAGTCAAGTTCTTATCCTTACAGCGGGTAAAAACCGCGTCAAGATTACGAAGGCAGTCCTCAAAGGAGTCCCCAAAAATGGAGAAATCGTCCATAAAAATTTCTAGAAAATTTTCCACCATATCTGAAAATATCCCCATCATGCACCGCTGAAATGCAGCGGGAGCGTTGCATAACCCAAAGGGCATGCGTCTATAAGCAAAAGTTCCGAAAGGACAAGTAAAAGTGGTTTTATCTTGATCATTTTCGGCGATGGGGACCTGGTTATAGCCAGAGTATCCGTCCAAGAAACAGTAGTAATCGTGTCCAGCTAATCGTTCTAACATCTGGTCAATGAAAGGTAGAGAGAAGTGATCTTTTCTCGTAGCGGTATTGAGTTTCCTGTAATTAATACATACGCGCCACCCAGTTTGGGTGCGTGTTTGGATTAACTCATTAGCCTCATTAGTGATGACCGTGATGCCAGACTTTTTAGGGACCACATGAATTGGACTTACCCATTGGCTATCAAATATGGGGTAAATTATTCCACTATCAAGGCACTTGACGATTTCTTTCTTTACCGCCTCCTTCATAACGGGATTTAACAGTCTTTGTGGGTCTCGGGTTGGTTTGGCTTCATCCATCAGATGTATGTGATGTTCAACAATTAAGGGACTAATCCCTTTGATGTCGGTCATTGTCCAACCAAATGCTTGCCGATTCGATCTCAACACTGCCAAAAGTGCGTTCTCTTACTCTAAGGCTAGAGAAGCGGATATAATCACTGGCAAAGTCTCATTCTCTCCTAAATATGCATATTTAAGATGAGAAGGCAGCGGTTTGAGATCAAGAATTGGCGGAGAGACAATAGAAGGTGGGGTAACGGAATGATATTCGGACTCCTTAAGAGGTTCAAAACTTGCATAAGATATTGACTCGGAAAGTGCTGCTGACTTTTGCAACGAGTCAACGGGTTCAATCTCAAGGTCGGACTCATTGAACATATCCTCACTGTGAAGTGGTGCAAGATCAAACGATGTCTCATTAGTGTTGTCGAGAACATCAAAGCAAAGTTCCTCATCCATGCAGCTTTCGGAAGCTATCTCGTGGATGGAACAAACATCCAGCAAATGAGCAGAAGGTTCTAATGGCTGACTTCCTAGCTTGTAAATATTAAGCTCAATTGTCATTTTCCCGAAGGATAAGTTCATAGAACCGTTACGACAATTAATTACAGCGTTAGAAGTTGCTAGGAAGGGTCGACCAAGTATCACCGGGATTTGATTGCGTGGGTTTGCCACAGGTTGTGTATCTAAAACAATAAAGTCCACGGGAAATATGAATTCCCCGACTTTAATTAACACATCCTCTAGTTCGCCCCGAGATTTGGTGATAGATCGGTCTGCCATCTGGAGAGTACAATGGGCGGGTTTTAACTCTCCAATTCCTAACTGCTCGTATACTGAATAGGGAAGCAAGTTGACGCTAGCGCCTAGATCGAGTAAAGCACGATTAATATTTTTACCCCCAATAGAAATAGGGATTGTAGGACAGCCGGGGTCCTTACGTTTCTTTGGTATTTGTTGGGTAAAAGCTGTGCTAACATTACTCGTCATGAAAACCTTCTTAGGCACTTGAGTTTTTCTCTTCCTAGTGCACAAGTCTTTAAGGATTCTTGCATAAGATGGGACTTGTTGAATTGCATCTAAGAGAGGAATATTCACGCTAACTTGCTTAAACATTTCCACAATCTTCTCCATTTGCGGGTTAGGTCTGTTGGCCCTTAATCTGTTTGGAAATGGAGCTCGATCAATAAGTTTTGGGTCCAACGTTTGTGGAGAAGACTGTGGGGACGGATTCGATCCCAAAATTGGAGTGGGAATCGACTTAGATAGATGTGGAGAAATGTTCGAGCCTTGGGGAAAACGGAGAATAGGCTCGGATGAAGGTGGGAGACTAGACGAATTAGGGGAAGAAGAAGAAGAAGCTGGGGTATCAAATATGTCAATAACATCAAATTGCTCACCCACTCGGTTATTCAGCACTCTCCCCGATCTCAACGTAGTAACGGCATTCACATTATGATTTTGTGAATGGCCAGGATTCGGTAGGGGTTGAGATGGGAGTTTCCCTTTCTCTCTCGCACTCATTGCGGCGTTTAACTGTGCGATTTGGTTTTCTAATGATTTAATACTCTCACCATGGGAGGCGGAGTTTTTCGTTATGGTATCAATAGAAGACTTCATCTCAGCCGACAATTGCATGGATTGTTTCATGAACATATCCTAAGTTTGTGCAAGTGAGTTGTCAGTACCGGCCACTTGTGGTGTAGAAATGTTGGCCGGATTTTGGAAATTCTGTGACTGAAAGGGGGGCTGATTCTGTGGTTGTGGTTGCTGTGGAGGAGGTCTTTGATAATTGCTTTGTTGGTTTTGATTCCAAGCAAAGTTAGGATGATTCCTCCATCCTTGATTGTACGTGGAAGAATAAGGGTCGTTTCTAGGTCGCTGCTAAAAAGCAGCATTAGCTTGAAATGATGCATTCATAGGACATTCTTCCGTTAAGTGTGAAGGATCCGAACAACAACCACAGACGGTCTTAGGAAGCGTAACCTGATTTAGGGAGACTGATGAGAATCTGTTCTCAATAGCGTCGAGTTTCTTCTGCATCGCTGCCATTTCGGCTTTCACTGCGATGGAAACATCGAGCTGGTGAACACCTCCCCTAGATGAAGGTGGTCTTACGCTTTCCCACCGCAAAGTGTGTTCAGTGAGGTCTTCCAGATACTTCCAAGCTTCACCATCATCTTTAGACATGAAATTGCATTGACACATTATTTCAAGCATCTGCTTTGTCGCTGGATTAATGCCCTCATATATAATCTGACATAAATCCCATCTATTGATTCCATGATAAGGACATTGGACAAGCAGATCTTTGAAATGTCAAAGCACTTCCAAAATAGTTCATTGGGAAGCTGGGTGAACTGGTTGATCTCGCTCCTAACACGTGCAGTCTTATGGTTTGGGTAAAACTTCTTAAGAAATGCTATGACGAATTCATCCCAATTAGTGATAGAGTATGCGGCAGTATTGTAAAGCCATTTTTCTGCCAAGTCGCACAGTGTGAATGGGAGAAGACGTAAGCGCATAGTATCTAAAGTAAATTGTGAAGTACCCATCATTGCGCATACTTTTTCGAATTTGGTGATGAAAACGTACGCGTCTTCCGACTCAAGCCCGTGAAATTTGGGCAGCAGATTGATGTAGTGGGGTTTAATTTCGAAATTATCCCCGTTAGGTGGTGGAAGAGATAGACAAGTGGGAAGAGGACCGCGGATAGGATAGCATCTCTCTTGGAGAGAGATGCGCGGTGGATTCTACGCACCTACGGGCGGTGGCAGCGTGGTGTTATATTCTGATGGAGTGCCGTCCATCTCGGTCGTGGTGTGTGGTGGGGGAAAAGAAAATGAAGAAGCACCGACCTCGGAGTCGATAGCAGGAACGCGGACAAGACGGGCACTAGGATCCCGTGTCCAGCCGAGCATGCACTAAGCGGGTTTAGTGCAAGTGGCAGCGTGTGTGTTTGATTTTAAAATTGGTTTGTTTTGAAAAAAGTGGGACTCAAGACAAATCACTCTAAAATGTACAAGCAACCCTAGAACTAAGGTCACCTAGGTCCAGTCTCTAGACCGCTCCTAGACTTCCAAAGGACAAGCCGCAGGATCAATCCTCTACCGCCTCCGTACTACCCTTGTAGCCAGATAAGTGCCAGGTAAGTGGGAAGGAACCACAGTAGTGGGCCTAATTAAAAACCACTAACCTTTGACACACTTGTCTAGGCACTACAAAAGTAATGCGGATAAACGATAGATTACCCACGACGTTCCTCTGTCCTTATTGAGCGCAACAGTCCTTACAGTCTGGTCTAGATATTTTTTAAATTAATGAAGGGTTGATCTATATTCTCAGTTTGTGATTTGTGGGGCTTAGGAAGGGTGATGAAATCCCCACCAAATCTTGATTTGGTCTTTGCCCCTTAAAGTCCGTATTAAATATGCAAAACAAAACCAATCACAAAACTTTTGCAAAAAGATTTTTGAGCGGCGCTATTTTGCAAAGAATCCTGCAGAAAATAGATTTTATTGGAATTGAGAGGAGAGAGAAGGAGTTAAAAAAGATACCAGAGAATTTTGAACCCTAGATCCCCTTGTCAAGCCGCGTTTCCGCCGCAGATGCTCCCTAATGCCGCGGTTCCACCGCAGGAGGGAAGGATCGGGTGATGAAAATTTTTCTGTGGCCCTCTGTGCTCCTCTGGATCTCGATGAATGTCTCTGTCTTCTGTTTTCCTCACTTCTGTGACTCCAGATCTCCTTGCAAAATTCACGCACAAATCGTTAAATATGCAATTTGTAGTTTTGTGTTAATAATGATATAAATCGTCTAAGAATTCAACACAAATAGTAAAAATAAAAAATTACGCACTTATCCCCGGCAACGGCGCCATTTGATTGATCTATAAAGTGTGTTTGTAGTGTAACCGCAATCAGAACGGTGTCGCGTGTAGCTAGACCGAGGTAAGTACGGGTCGTCCTCAGGGAAACGTTGAATCTTTTACTCTTTCTTTAGATGTGTTGAGAAAGAGAGGAGGAATAAAGAACTATGTGAAAAGTTTCTAGATCTACTTTAAGCAAAATGCAAAATATATAGATCTAGATTATTTTAGGAATATAGTTAATATAATAAGAGGGCTTGTAGGGTTCGTTAGGATTTAGTAGTTATGGACGATTAATTAAAAGTTACCCTTTTTATCCTTTAATAGATTTAAAACTAGAACGACGGTGATGCGTGTAGATTAGGGTTTCTGGAGGGAAAAGGAATCTCACTCTTAACCCTTATCTCGACACGGAACTCCGTTCATATCTAGCCTTTACCAAAACAATCATTAATCTAATCTCTAATCACGGTCGGAACTAACAAAGAATTGTTAGCGCGCCCGATTAGGATATTAATGATTCTTTTGATAAAGTTCATAAACTTTATAGGACTTAAAAAGGGTTTAGGGATGTTCATCATCCATTAGCCTACCCTAATCCTACGAACCCTAACAAGCGGAGAATTACTCGCGCATGTTGGGAGAAGAAGATGAAAAGACAGAGAGGGAAAACATAATGTAAAATGCAAAATAACTACCTTTATTAATCAACTTGAACAATCTACACTTTATTCCGTAGAAAATGATTAAAAAACTTGATTTGCTTCTCGATCTTTCCTAAGGAGGTAGACGAACAGTTGATGATCAGCCTGGATGCGTGAGCGTCTGGGACTTCGTGATCTCGTCGGCTTGATAAATTTTCCAAGAGGCTCTCGGTCCCTTTTTATAGTCCAAAACCATAACCTTTTGCTTCCAAATTTGGTAACTAACTGTGTAGATTCTTCCAAAAATTTTGCAACCAATAAATCCTCAAGATGGCAGCGGATCCGCGGCCCAAGTGGGGGTATGGCCGCGGATCCGCGGCCATTCAATCCCATCCCTTCATCAAAATTTTGGAGCTCTGTCCTTATGACATTTGGCGATCCTTAGAACCTTTGTATCATGGAAATCTTCTCGTGGTTGCTGCCAGACTTGGTCTCCAAGTTTTTCTTTCTTAATTAGGCAAGTCTTCTTCAACAACTTGATTTCCTTGATTCTAGTCTTGAAAAATTCTGCACAACTTGGAAAAATCCTGCACAACAACTCAAATAATATTTAGTAGACTTTGTTCTACTAGGATTTGGTCAATGAAATTATTTGCATACATTTTCCTACCAAATGCTAATTATAATATATCAACACATGGAAAATAGTATTTTTACACATAAACCCTCATATGTATGATATATTATAATAAAGTCCTTTTTTAAAATGAAAATGGTAGGAAAAATGTAATACAAATGTGCAGTTTTATCAACTGAACATGGGCGCTCGGACGTTAGCGCTTTGGGTGCTAACGCTTTGAGCGCTAGCGCCCCACGTGCTAGGCACGTGGACGCTCGAGAGGCAAAAGGGACTTGGTCCCTGCAATGGGAGTTGTACTCCCAGAAAAAAGCACTTATTATTTTGTATATATGTATATATATAAGGAGTTAAACTCCTAGGATATTTTGAGGCTGATGAAGGGGCTTCTCCCCTTGAGCCCTGGATCTTCCCCAAAGTGGGGTTTCTGGAGATGGGTCTCCTTCTTCTTCCTGTCATTTGGCCGGATTTTGGAGAATGGGGGTGATATTTAAAAATCTCCCCTTTTTGAGATCTAATGGAAGATCCAAGCTCCCCTTTGTGGGTTTTGTGGTGAAAAACTATTTAGTTTTGAAAAAGGAAAAGTAAAACTCTTGATTTAATTCAAAAGAAAGAAGAAAGTTTTAGAACCTTGAGGAAGGAGAAAGAGGCACAAGCCCTAATTTTTGGGGAATGAAAATTCTATGCTTTATTCATCATCATGTTGCATTATATAGGCTTACACATTTACGTATAGCACCTTGGGCTTTACAAAATGGCATTTTGCCCATCCCATGTCTCATGTGCTATTTCTTTTTGCACATAAGCCATGAGCTTACAAAAATTTGGCTTTATGCCCATTTTGTTTACATTCATGCATAAAAAAATTATTTGAAAATTATTTATTACATGATTTCATTTTGGCATGGGGGAGGGCCGGCCGCTTCATGTTCGAACTCGACATGGGTATGGGCCCACTTAGTTTAGGGTTGACTTTGACTTTGAAGAATCTAGAACATACAATACGGAAAATATACACCTTTACAAATAAATACCATTTACTTCATAAAACCGTTTTCTAAAGGATTTAGTATTTACAATCTTTGCAAAGCGCCGCTACAACCCACTTTAGGGAACCCGTTCGGGATGGTGCAGTTTATCGTACATCTTCGGGTTTAGTAGTGCGAGATTCAGACCTCCGCAAGGAGCATTCGGTCTCGAAAGATTTAAAATACGACATCTTAAGAGATTTTTTAGAATATAAAATATTAAAATTATTTTTGAATAAATATATGTAAATTTATCATTAAAATACCTATTTTATTATGATATAAATATTCCACCTTTTTCTAAAAATTACAAGAATAAATTTTACACTAAAATACTATGAATTCCAAATAAATCAACTTTACAAATAAATACCTTTATTTATAAAATTAGGATATTTTCACTAGAAATATCACAATATAAAATCCACCTTCATTACAACTCTAAAGACGAATAATGAATACTTGAGGTGTATTTTGAAAAGTATATAAAAGTATTTTTACATAAAACCCCCTCAAGTTTTATAAATTTTCCTAAGGACCCTAGCAAATTATAGGTAAGAATTAATCAAGACTTCGATTTACATTTCTAATTGTCTGACTCGGGTTTGAGTCTGATTAATCTGACTTGAATATGATTCAAGTCAATCTACAATCTACAATTCAACATGAATCCATGAATCCAATTATCAATCTATACAACTTGACTGAACCGAACCATGGATATACATTCCATTTACATGGTTCTCCAGTTATTCCATTTACATGATTCTACGGTTACATCCGTTTACTGATATCATGGTTTCGGTCAGTCTTTCAATTATACATTCAATACAATTTACAGTACAAATAAAACACTACGGGGTTTAAGGGGTAGATTGGTATGAAAGGTGTTAAAGGTGACACGAGACGGTAAGATTAAGACACCTAATATGAATCCAATTGTCGTTGTTCCGGGTTGTATAACGGAGCCTTGTACTTCCATTTGCCCTGGTCTCTAGCATACTGAGACCCCTCTCGTATACACTGGCATTTTTCTGTACCAAGCTACAAACAACAGCGTTAATACAACATTACAACAATATAATACAACAGTAAAAGATACCCTCTCTCTCTCTCTCTTTCTTCTTTTCTACTTCTCTCTTATCTTTGGGACTTACCGAGCGATCTGTTCGCTGACGACGTTCTATTTCTTTCTTCTTTGAATGTCGTCAGGTGGTTTGGACCCGACAGAGATCGAGCCATCTGCAGAAGACTTGGATCAGCTTGCTGAAGAACCAGAGCTCTAGTTTCATTGTACATTTTCCAGTCGGTACTTTTCATTTTCTGTCATGCCATTGTTTAGGCATCATTTTTATTTCAGTTGTATTTCCTTTTCATGCATTGTACAAAAGAATATTAATAAATAAAAGTTGATTTTTTATTATACCTTGCCTCTTGTGTATTTTCTTTTATATTGCTTAGTTACGCTTAGCGTATTTGCTTCTGAGTAAATACGTAGCGGGCCAGTCGCGTCCCCTTCGCCGTAGAATGGGAAGCGGGGCGTGACAGGTTTTGTTGGTGGCCCATGCAGGTCAGAGCTGTATGAAACCCTATTATGCAGTTCTGTTCTGCGTGAACAAACCTAAGCAATATAACACAAGAACCAGCAACTAAAACATTCTTTACAATTCATGTTCCTTGAATCTTACAATTTCACATTCCTTGAATCTTATCATTTCATATACTTTGAATCTGTCCTAACCTAAATTTTTCATTCAAGGTTATGGATTCACCAAACAACACCAGCACCAATGTCAACAACACACCTCCACCACTACCACTCACACCTGCCGTTCCTGCTCCACCCAACGAGCAAACGGTTCTGCTTGAGGCAATCTGCAGCCTCCTAGAGGGACAGCAGCAGCTCTTGAACCGTCCCGAAGCTGAAGCACCTGGGGTGAAGCAATTCAGAGCTTTACATCCCAAACAGTTCTCCGGAAAAGGAAGCCCACTTGAAGCTGAGGAATGGGCACAAAGTATAGAGGATGATCTGGCGGCAGCACAAGTGCCAGACATAGCTTGGGTTCGTGTGGCGAAACTGCAGCTCACGGACAATGTTCGCAACTGGTGGAAGGCGGAAGAAAGCCGTCTTGTACAGCCTATTGAATGGAAGATTTTTCGTGAGAAGTTTGACGCGAAGTACTTCCCTGTGACTGCCAGGCTTTCCATGGAGCAGCAGTTTATTCATCTACAACAAGGTTCGATATGGGACAAGTCAGTAGATGAGTACGACGCTGAATTCACCATGCTAAGCCGATTCGCGGCACACTTGATACCGAAGGACGAGATCAGAGCCCGTCGCTTTCAACAAGGTTTGGACACGGAAATTCAGGCTGCACTAGCCACAGGGAAATTTCTGACTCATGAGGATGCTTTGGAAGCTGCCCGCAGTTATGAGGCAGAAATAAAGGCGAGGGGCAGACCTCAATCTGCCGGTTTGAAGCGTCCTGCCAATCAAATAGCAGAAAGAGCCCCTTCCAGGCCATCGTTTGAACCCAGGAGAACTGAAGAAATTTGCCACTACTGCCATAGAAATGGACACTTGTGGATGGACTGTAGACGCGCAAAAGGCCTGTGTCTAATTTGTGGTGCATCCAATCACAGAATTGCGACCTATCCATATAGATACAACTCAGCTCACATACCTATCAACTACCCGCAGCGGCCAGCTATCCAGGCTCCTGCAACTCATCCTGCACTACCTGCTCCACCACCTGCACAGCCTACTCACCAATTCCAACAAGCAATGAGGGACATGCCTAGAGGGCAGAGAAACAGGCCCCAAAGGCAGAATGTGCCTCCACCAAGAAGGAATGTACCACGGCGACAGATATTCACATTAGAAGCCGAGACTGTAGGTCAAGGTAACACCGGTAATCTTTTTTCACCCTTGTATCACTTTGTTATTTTTATACACTATTTATACTCTAGTCACCAGACTTTCCTTGAAACTGTTACACTTTCCTTTTACAAATTTCGAGGACGAAATTTTTATAAGGAGGGTAGAATGTAACACCCCCAAATTTCCAATACAAGTTTTTACAAAAAAAATCCATAAAGGTGTATTTGAGCCCAAGCACAAGTTATAAGTAATTATTTTGCTTTTTAATTACAAGTTAAAAGAATGTAACAACTCCATTTTTAGTGTAAAAAAATTTGCTTTAAAATTAATGTATACTTGGGGTATTTACATTTACTGTTATTACTTTAAATAATTAATTAGCTCCATAATTACAAGAAGGAGCTTGTAGCTCATTGGTAATACCTTGCACTGCTGAACCAAGCAACCAGAATTCAAATCCCATACCCCACATTATTTTTAATATTGATTTTTTTAAAAACCTCTAGAATACCAAGAGTTTACACGTGCATATCTCACAAAAATCCCACTACACCCAAAGATGTAACATTTCCAAGAGTTAGATAAACCGTCGGGGGGGATCCCGGCCGCCTGACTCGGCCGGGAATCGGCCAAATCGGCCTTGACTCGGTCTGACTCAGTCCTCAAACCAAGTCACGGCCGAGTCGGCCGATTCCGGCGACGACCCCAACATGAAAGTTGTGTCTTTTCATATTCTCTATGCACCTACAAAATTTCAGCCTCAGACAATTTCCAAAGCTCTTTAAAAACCCCAATTACTCCACTTTTAATACATTTTATCACATTTTTCATTTTAACCTTTCACCTAACCTAACCCTAGCCTAACCCTATAAATACCACCCCTACCCTCTACCCTCTCACCCCAAAAATTTCTGAGCCCACTCTCTCAAAATTCCAAGAAAACTTGTGTACTTTGAAAACAAGCTCAAGGCGAACCTCCGGCAAAATCTACGGCAAACTTCCGACGATCGTTTTAGGAACTACCGGCGACGACGCAACACATCGGCGATTCCTCTACTTCCCACTCACTCTCTTATGTGATCTAAAACCCGTAAGTCTCTTTTCTATCTCTCTTTTCCATTCTTAAAATACGAAATTACAAAACCCGACGGAATCGGAACGAATCTGATTTCCGATTCGGTTTTTTATAAAATTCTACTTCTCACTAATACAATCATACCTAAACTTCCTTATGTTGACTATTAAACACTAATCAAATAATTTGATCAAGTTTCGTCACATGAAATGATAGCTTTTTCAATTTATCGTATTTTTCACGTAAATACCAAATTGTTTCAATCCTTCATTTAACTCCATTAAACTTGTTATACCTTTAAAGTAGAGCATGAGGTAACGACCTATCTCCTCACACACTCATATACAACCTAACACGATACCATCGAAATCTTAGAATACGGGAAAAACAAATATTTTCATTTAAATACCCTTTACTTAATAAAGTCATTTCTAAAACATTTAGTATTGATACATCGTTATAAATAAATACCACTTTTTATGAAAATAAGATAAGTTGTAGACATCAGTCGTTTATCTAAACCTGACTTTGTGGTGTCTAGGCTAGACAAGTGAGAAATGTAACTTTAAAAGGCCCGTCTCACGGTGATTCGTGAGCGGATCCCTTCTTTCTTCACTTGTACTTACCTGGCTACAATTGGTGGTGAAGAGGCGATTTGAGGTATCTCACAACTTGTCGTCTGGACCAGTTAGGGATAGACTAGTTGACTTAGGAGAATTTAGAACATACAACATGGAAAATATACACCTTTATAAATAAATACCATTTACTTCATAAAACCGTTTTCTAAAGGATTTAGTATTTACAATCTTTGCAAAGCGCCGCTACAACCCACTTTGGGGAACCCGTTCGGGATGGTGCGGTTTATCGCACATCCTCAGGTTTAGTAGTGCGAGATTCAGACCTCCGCAAGGAGCATTCGGTCTCGAAAGATTTAAAATATGACATATTAAGAAAATGAGATTTTTTAGAATATAAAATATTAAAATTATTTTTTAATAAATATATGTATATTTATCATTAAAATACCTATTTTATTATGATATAAATATTCCACCTTTTCTAAAAATCACAAGAATAAATTTTACACTAAAATACTATGAATTCCAAATAAATCAACTTTACAAATAAATACCTTTATTTATAAAATTAGGATATTTTCACTAGAAATATCACAATATAAAATCCACCTTCATTACAACTCTAAAGACGAATAATGAATACTTGAGGTGTATTTTGAAAAGTATATAAAAGTATTTTTACATAAAACCCCCTCAAGTTTTATAAATTTCCCTAAGGACCCTAGCAAATTATAGGTAAGAATTAATCAAGACTTCGATTTACATTTCTAATTGTCTGACTCGGGTTTGAGTCTGATTAATCTGACTTGAATATGATTCAAGTCAATCTACAATCTACAATTCAACATGAATCCATGAATCCAATTATCAATCTATACAACTTGACTGAACCGAACCATGGATATACATTCCATTTACATGGTTCTCCAGTTATTCCATTTACATGATTCTACGGTTACATCCGTTTACTGATATCATGGTTTCGGTCAGTCTTTCAATTATACATTCAATACAATTTACAGTACAAATAAAACACTACGGGGTTTAAGGGGTAGATTGGTACGGAAGGTGTTAAATAAAGATGGCACGAGACGGTAAGATTAAGACACCTAACATGAATCCAATTGCCGTTATTCCGGGTTGTATAACGGAGCCTTGTACTTCCATTTGCCCTGGCCTCTAGCATACTGAGACCCCTCTCGTATACACTGGCATTCTTATGTACCAAACTACAAACAATAGCGTTAATACAACATTACAACAATATAATACAACAGTAAAAGCTACTCTCTCTCTCTCTCTCTTTCTTCTTTTCTACTTCTCCCTTATCTTTGGGACTTACCGAACGATCTGTTCGCTGACGACATTCTATTTCTTTCTTTTTTGAATGTCGTCAGGTAGTTTGGACCCGACAGAGATCGAGTCATCTGCAAAAAACTTGGATCAGCTTGCTGAAGAACCAGAGCTCTAGTTTCATTGTACATTTTCCATTCAGTACTTTTCATTTCCTGTCATGCCATTGTTTAGGCATCATTTTTATTTCAGTTGTATTTTCTTTTTATGCATTGTACAAAAGAATGTTAATAAATAAAATTTGTTGTTTTTATTATACCTTGCCTCTTGTATATTTTCTTTTATATTGCTTAATTACTCTTAGTGTATTTGCTTCTGAGTAAATACGTAGCGGACCAGTCGCGTCCCCTTCGCCGTAGAATAGGAAGCGGGGCGTGACAGTGGTAGACGTTTCCCTGGCCCGTAGTGATCTGGTTCCTGCTTTGTAGGAAGCCTGCACTGCCCTTTTTGCGACATGGACGGTCGACGCTCTGATCCGGAGCGATTTGTTTCCCGATTTGTGGGAAGCCCGCACTGCCCTTTTTATGACATGGACGGTCGACGCTTGGCGCATCTCCGAGACGGAGTGTCCGTGGTAGACTTTTCCCTCGCCCGAAGCGATCTGGTTCCTACTTTGTAGGAAGCCTGCACTGCCCTTTTTACGACATGGACGGTCGACGCTCTGATCCGGAGCGATTTGGTTCCCGATTTGTGGGAAGCCTGCACTGCCATTTTTGCGACATGGACGGTCGACGCTTAGACGTGTCTCCGAGGTGGAGTGTCCGTGGTAGACGTTTCCCTGGCCCGGAGTGATTTGGAAGACGTGCCCCCGGCACGGAGTGTCGCTGGTCTACGTTTCCCCGGCATGGAGTGTCTGTGTTGGACGTTTCCACGAGACAGAGTGTCGCTGGTCGACATTTCCCCGGTACGGAGTGTCGCTGATAGACTTGTCTCAGGCACGGAGTGTCGCTGATCGACTTGTCCCCGGCATGGAGTGTCGCTGATGTTCGACTTATCCCCGGCATGGAGTGTCGCTGATCGACTTTTCCCCGGCACGGAGTGTCGCTGTTCGACTTGTCCCGGCATGGAGTGTCGCTGATCGACTTTTCCCCGGCACGGAGTGTCGCTGGTCGACTTGTCCCCAGCACGGAGTGTCGCTGATATTCGACCTGTCCCCGGCACGGAGTGTCGCCGATCGACTTGTCCCCGGCACGGAGTGTCGCTGATGTTCGACTTGTCCCCGGCACGGAGTGTCGCTGATCGACTTGTCCCCGGCACGGAGTGTCGCTGGTCGACCTGTCCCCGGCACAGTCGCTGGTCGACTTGTCCCCGGCACGAAGTGTCGCTGATGTTCGACTTGTCCCCGGCACGGAGTGTCGCTGTTCGACTTGTCCCCGGCACGGAGTGTCGCTGTTCGACTTGTCCCCGGCACAGAGTGTCGCTGATCGACTTTTCCCCGGCACGGAGTGTCGCGGATCGACTTATCCCCGGCATGGAGTGTCGATGTTCGACTTGTCCCCGGTACGGAGTGCCGCTGATCGACTTATCCCCGGCACGAAGTGTCGCTGGTCGACTTGTCTCCGGCACGGAGTGTCGCTGTTTGACTTGTCCCCGGCACGGAGTGTCGCTGGTCGACTTGTCCCCGGCACGGAGTGTCGCTGATCGAGTTATCCCCGACACGGAGTGTCGCGGATCGACTTGTCCCCGGCACGGAGTGTTGCTGATGTTCGACTTGTCCCCGGCACGGAGTGTCGCTGATGTTCGATTTGTCCCCGGCACGGAGTGTCGCTAATGTTCGACTTATCCCCGGCACAGAGTGTCGCTGATCGACTTGTCCCCGGCACGGAGTGTCGCTGCTCGACTTTTCCCCGGCGCGGAGTGTCGCGGATCGACTTGTCCCCGGCACGGAGTGTCTGTGTTGGATGTTTCCCAGAGACGGAGTGTCTGTCTGTGACGTTTCCCTGGTACGGAGTGTCACTGGTCGACGTTTCCTCGAGACGGAATGTCTGCTTGTTGACGTGTCCCCGAGACGGGGTGTCTGCTTGACGTTTCCTCGTTACGGGGTGTCGTTGTTTGACGCAAAGGTTGATGTTGGAACTGGTTGGTTTGATTTGTTTGATTTGAGTTGACATCAGTATCGCTACACTGGAATATGGTACCGGGAGCGAATCATCATCTGTCATGAGAGGATTTGGGAATTGGTTTTCTGTCGGCATCTGCATTGCTGCACTGGAATAATCCCAGGAGCAACTCATCATTTGCCCCGGGAGGATTTGGGAATTGGTTTTTTTGTTTGGCATCTACATTGCTGCACTGGAATAATGCCAGGAGCAACTCATCATTTTCCCCAGAAGGATTTGGGAATTGGTTTTTGTTTGGCATCTGCATTGCTGCACTGGAATAATGTCAGGAGCAACTCATCATTTGCCCCGAGAGGATTTGGGAATTGATGGCTTAGGAGACAGGTTTAGATCCCTATCACCCAAGGCTTTTCAATTTTATGGGCCGCAAGGGTCCCATAAAAGCATTTTCTCCCTACGAGTCGAAAGGATCTCGTAGGTGTATTTTTTCCTTAGGAGTCGTGGGGACTCCTAAGTGTGTTGCTCCTTTGTGAGTTGTAAGGATCTCACGCGGGAATTTTCTCCTCACAAAGTTGAGAGAATTTTGCGAGTGCATTTCATCTCTTTTTTTTTACAAATTTGCGCCCTTTCGGGTTTTCACAAACTTGCCGGAAGTCTTGCTGTTTTTACTGACGGAGCCCTTTCGGGTTTTCATCTGTGCCCATTTTTCTTGTGGACATACTTTCTTTTTTTTTCCGATCGCGATGGGACTTTGAATGTGGTCTTGCCGGTAGGACTTGGGAGAGATTGGGATCGTTTTGTGCCCGTGGATTGTATACGGTTTTGCAGGATGTATAATCCAGACCGTAGGGCCGGAAAAATTTCAGGACTTTGTTGGCGTCTGCATCGCTGCACTGGAATATGGTACCAGGAGCGACTCATCATTCACCGTTGGGGTATGGGAGTTGGAATTTGGTCGGCGTCTGCATCGCTGCACTGGAATATGGTACCAGGAGCGACTCATCATTCGCCACTTCGGAATTGGGGAACGATGGCTTAGGAGACAGGTTTAGATCCCTATCACCTAAGGCTTTTCAATTTTATGGGCCGTAAGGGTCCCATAAAAGCATTTTCTCCCTACGAGTCGTAAGGATCCCGTAGATGCATTTTCTCCTTAGGAGTCGTGAGGACCTCCAAGTGTGTTTTTTTCTTTGTGAGTCGTAAGGATCCCATGAAGGTTTGTTCTCCTCATGTATCGTGAGGACACATGAATGGGTATTCCCAATGGAGCATAATTCCAAGGGCAGAGACCAGCCGCGTAACTGGTGATTGCGGTAGGGCATGGGTATGATGAGAATTATTTGAGCCCGTAGATTGTATACGGCAGTCAATTTGGGGACTGCCGTAGGGCTTGAAGAATTTTGGGAAATTGGGTTTTGGTTGGCGTCTGCATCGCTGCACTGGAATATGGTACCAGGAGCGACTCATCATTCGACGTTGTTTTTTTTTTGTTTTTGTTTTTGTTGTTTTTTTTTACCGCGATTGCTCTATCATTTCAGCTTTTTTTATCGCGAAGATCGCGATTGCCCTATCATTTCGGCTTTTCTTTATTTCTCTTTTATTTACACATTTTTTTGTTTATTTACATACATATTTTTTTTACATTCCCAGTTTAACGACTTAGAGGTCGGTTATTCCCAGTTTAATGATGTGGTGGTCGATTGTTCCCAGTTTAATGACGTGGTGGTCATCTGGTGTTCCCAGTTTAACGACGTGGTGGTCCTTTTTGCTTATCCCAGCCCCTTGAACTTTGATCTTGGCGGAGCTGTGTTGATGACCGTAGCTCTGTGGCTTGCCGATACATCCGAGGACTGTGAGGTTTTTCCAAGCTTGTATTGGTTCTCCACCCAATCTTTGAAAATATAGCAGTCTTTGATGGTATGACTCACCATTCTATGATATGGGCAGTATATGGGATTGCCGTTCATGTTCATTTCATGTGGCCTCTTTGGAACGGGCAGTTGCAGACCGTTGTTCAAGGCGTCTACGAATATTTTGCAGACTTCATCCCTCCTGAAGGAGTATACCTTCTTCTTTCTCTCCATTGGAGTAGGTGTCTTTACTGATGCTGGTCCTCGAGGCCGATCAGTATTTGGTTCGCCCTTTTCAGATAATGGCACATGTCTAGGAGGATTAGGTTCCCGAAAGGCTTCGGTCTCCATTTGTATGAAATCGGCGGTCGTAGCTTGACTGTTTGCCTTTCGACCCAATGTTTGAAGACGAAGCAGTCCTCAATGGCATGACCTATCACCCTGTGAAAGGGGTAATATTCTGGGTCGTCGGTCATATTCGCTTCTTACGGTCTCTTTGATTCTGGCAGTTGTAGACCATTTCTTAGAGCGTCCCTGAATATCTTGTGGACTTTTTCCCTTTTGAAGGAATAGATTTTTTCCAGTTTCTCTTTCAGAGGCGATTCCCCCCCGGCGTATGTATCGGAGGACTGGAGGCTGATTGCGGACATTTTTCATGAAAGCACTCCGCTCTTAGGTTGAAGGGGGTATCAGTTGGCTGACTCCGGGTATCAATCCCTGGCTCATGAACCAAAATTTGATTCCGCTGTAATTGCAATCGGGCAACCTGGGTCGCGAGATCTGCCACGACGTTTTCCAATTCGTCAACCTTGGACTGTACCTTGGCTAACTTCTCATCCCTGTCCTGAAGCTGCCTCTGAAGCCATCGGAATAACGCTTGTTCTGTAGTTCCGGCCATGACAACCGGGTCATCTTTATTGCCTGAGCTCAATTCCGCAGGAACCATGGGCTCCTCTGGCTTATTGGCCTGAGCGGACTCTTCATCACTTAGATCGAGCCGATGCTGGGTAGCGTCAATCATATCATCACCATGGCTGTGAAGAAGAGGAGGATTCGTTTCTTCATGTCCGACCATGTAGACAGTGCGAACCACATACCCAACCATCTCTTTATCTTCGGCGACTGATTTCGTGGAGCGGTCTGGGCTTTGGAAATTCATAAATTTTAACATGGCCAGAGCCCTAGACCTTTTGTTGGCTCTGTATCTGAGCCGCTTCTGCCTCAGCTTCTCTGCCTTGAGCGCTTAGCAGGCTTTTGCTCTTCGGGAAGCCGCCATAGGCTGGGTGATGGGGAGGCTTGAGAAGACACCTAATTGAGCAGTTGTCAGAGGCGCTGCTGGATCTTGCCCGAGATGCCTTGTTGCTTTGCTGGTGTTGATGGCCTTTCCCCCGGCTGGGGCCAAGAAAAGTCGTTCAAACACCGACTTGTGTTTGAGTTGGGGCATCTTCGAGACCACCACATTTGGCCTCTTCCCTTTTGAGACAGGTTTGTCCGTTACCGGAGCTTGAGGAGCTCGGACGGCGTTAGCCAACACGAATATAATAGAGCCAAATGGTAGCGGCGGCTCTTCCCATTGTCGTCGTAGACTGGCCGGGAGGACTGTCCTGACGTCCATCTTCATCGTATAGGAGATGGGAGCCGTGATGAGAGCTGAGATCGTCCTTGGAGACATTGTTGAAAAGTGATTACTTGGAAAACCTGCAAGAAAGAGCATTATTTTAGTATAAATATAGATATGTATATTGATTGAGTTCGCATAAACGTTTAACCCGAAATATGGGAGGAGAGATAAGTCCCACCGGGCGTGCCAGAATCTATAGGGTGTTTTTCGTCACCCCATTGAGATGGGAATACACGCGCGCTTGTCAGGCGCATTACAGATTCCCCCTACCTAGGTAGGCAGGGGTTTATTGATTGTAGGGATCCGAATCTCCGGCAGCCGCGGACTAAGCTGCCGTTAATTACCCCTCGCCTTTGGAGCGAAGGAACCTCCGATTAACGGGTTAAACTGGTCATGCAAACTCAATATGCAATATACGTGTGTTTTGTTTTGGAGGGGGCTTGGGTATATCGGGAGCCACACAGAGTTTTTACGGGGGTCCCGCTACCCGGATAGCGGGCTGGGGGTCAAGGGGCTAGCGGCCCCTTACGGGGTGCAGGGCAGCGCCCCGGCCTAATTTTTTTTGAGAGGGATAGTGTTTTAGAGTACGTGTGTGTGTGTGTGTGTGTGTGTGTGTGTGTGTATACATGTATATATAAAATAAAAAAGGAAAGGGCATCCAAATGATGCGTGGGAAAAGCGCCAGCGTTTTAGGTGCTAGCGCTTTGAGCACAAGAGCGCTAGCGCACCAAGTGTCAGCACGTGAGCGCTCGAGCGCTAGCGTTTTTGGGCGCTAGCGCTTTGAGCGCAAGGGCGCTAGCACCCCACGTGTCAGCACGTGGGCGCTCGGGCGCTAGCGCTCTGAGGGCAAGAGCGCTAGCACCCCACGTGTCAGCACGTGGGCGCTCGAGCAGCAAAAGAGACTTGGTCCCTGCAATGGGAGTTGTACTCCCAGAAAGGAGCACTTATTATTCTTTATGTGGATATATATATATATGAGGAGTTAAACTCCTAGGATGTTTTGAAGCTGATGAAGGGCTTCTCCCCTTGAACCCTAGTTCTTCCCCAAAGCGGGGTTTCTGGAGATGGGTCTCCTTCTTCTTCCTTTATTGGTCGGATCTTGAAGATCAAGAAGTATGAGATTTTAAAAATCTCTCCTTTCTGGGATCTGATGGCAGGTCTGAGTTCCCCTTTGTGGGTTTTGTGGTGAAAAACTATTTTGTTTTATAAAAGAAAGAGTAAAACTCTTGATTTAATTCAAAAGAAAAAAGAATGTTTTAGAACCTTGAGGAAGAAGAAGATCACAGATCTGGATTTTTTGGAGAGAGAAAAAGTTGTTGGGATATTTTCATTATCTTAGCCTTTATAGGCTATACACTTTACATATAGCCCCTTGGGCTTTACAAAAATGGCATTTTGGCCATCCCATGGCTCATGTGCCATTTCTTTTTGCACATAAGCCATGGGCTTTACAAAAATTTGGCTCTATGCCCATTCATGCATAAAAAAATTATATAAAAATTATTTATTACATGATTTCATTTTGGGCATGGAGGAGGGCCGGCCGCTTCATGTTCGGACTCGACCTGGGTATGGGCCCACTTGATCCGGGTTTGGGCCCACTTGGCTTGGGGTTGACCTTGACTTTCACTTGGTCAACCGGGGTGCAATTTTCGACCCCAACACAGGCATTCTGATTACTAGATCTATAGTTTTAGATCTAGATTTGGGTAGTTTCCCAATCTTGGTACTTAGACAGTATTCTAAAGATATTTATAATGGACGACTCCTGGCATGGTGGTGTACCTGCAGGTAATAGAGTCACCCTCTCTAAACGTGTCTTACAGACTAAAGGGGAGAGGGATGTGTATGATTGGCATATCACTTGCTTAGGCAATTGAGTCAATCATGAGATGTCAAGTACTGCACCAGATGTTGTTTTTGCACTAGATACAATAAGTTGTGATATTAATCCAATCCTGGAGAAACGTTAGGAAGCAGTTTTAGAACATAAGTAAATGTTCTAGGGATTTGATAACGACAGCCTCCTTTGGGAGACGGTTATCATTCCAGGCTTCCAAGGTGACCTGGATGACAGAATGACTGTCAGAGTTATAGTTTTCCCTCTGACGAGGGACAGTAGTTTGGACAGGTGGTCCAAGCGGATACTGTGGGAGGCATGGTGCAGGATACTGATTAAATTCAGTTGACGATACAGTCTAAGATGTTTGCTGGATTTGAAGTTCATTTGTGAACTGGGTCCCATCAGATATCCAGACAGATTCTAAGACAGGTATTGCTCATTTTGGGAGATGGCTTTCTCCGCGAACTTGAGATAAAGAGAGATATAGAAAGAAGCATCAGGAAGGATCCACTCACTGTAGGGTGTTTTTCGTCACCCCATTGAGATGGGAATACGCGCGCGCTTGTCAGGCGCAGTACAGATTCCCACTGCCTAGGGTAGGCAGGGGTTTATTGATTGTGGGGATCCGAATCTCCGGCAGCCGCGGACTAAGCTTCCGTTAATTACCCCTTATATTTGGAGTGAGAGAACCTCCGATTGACGGGTTAAATAGTTCATGTGAACTCAATGTACAGTGTTGTGTTTTGAAGGGGTTTTGGATATCTCGGGGGCCCCGCAGAGTTTTTACGGGGGTCCCGCTACCCGGATAGCGGGCTGGGGGTCAAGGGGGCTAGCAACCCCCTTGCGGGGTGAGGGGCAGCGCCCCGTTAGAAATTTTTTCTAACGGGGAAGGTGTTTTTAATGTGGAGTATGTATGTGTGTGTATGTATATATACATATATATATATATATATAAAAAGGGAAAGGGCATCCAAAGGATGCGTGGGAAAAGCGCCAGCGCTTTGGGTGCTAGCACTTTAAGCAAAAGGGCACTAGTGATTTGAGCGCTAGCGCCCCACGTGCCAGGCATGTGGGCGCTCGGGCGCTTGCGCTCTGAGCGCAAGAGCGCTGGCGCTTTGAGCGCGAGCGCCCCACGTGTCAGGCACGTGGGCGCTCGGGTGCTAGCGCTTTGGGCACTAGCGCTCTGAGCGCAAGGACGCTAGCGCCCCACATGCCAGGAACACGGGCTGGTTCATCTATAAAGTGTGTTTGTAGTGTAACCGCAATCAGAACGGTGTCGCGTGTAGCTAGATCGAGGTGAGTACGGGTCGTCCTCAGGGAAACGTTGAATCTTTTACTCTTTCTTTAGATGTGTTGAGAAAGAGAGGAGGAATAAAGAACTTTGTGAAAAGTTTCTAGATCTACTTTAAGCAAAATGCAAAATATATAGATCTAGATTATTTTAGGAATATAGTTAATATAATAAGAGGGCTTGTAGGGTTCGTTAGGATTTAGTAGTCATGGACGATTAATTAAAAGTTACCCTTTTTATCCTTTAATAGATTTAAAACTAGAACGACGGTGATGCGTGTAGATTAGGGTTTCTGGAGGGAAAAGGAATCCCACTCTTAACACTTATCTCGACACGGAACTCCGTTCATATCTAGCCTTTACCAAAACAATCATTAATCTAATCTCTAATCGCGGTCGGAACTAACAAAGAATTGTTAGCGCGCCCGATTAGGATGTTAATGATTCTTTTGATAAAGTTCATAAACTTTATAGGACTTAAAAAGGGTTTAGGGATGTTCATCATCTATTAGCCTACCCTAATCCTACGAAGCCTAACAAGCGGAGAATTACTCACGCATGTTGGGAGAAGAAGATGAAAAGACAGAGAGGGAAAACATAATGTAAAATGCAAAATAACTACCTTTATTAATCAACTTGAACAATCTACACTTTATTCCGTAGAAAATGATTACAAAACTTGATTTGCTTCTCGATCTTTCCTAAGGAGGTAGACGAACAGTTGATGATCAGCCTGGATGCGTGAGCGTCTGGGACTTCGTGATCTCGTCGGCTTGATAAATTTTCCAAGAGCCTCTCGGTCCCTTTTTATAGTCCAAAGCCATAACCTTTTGCTTCCAAATTTGGTAACTAACTGTGCAGATTCTCCCAAAATTTTTGCAACCAATAAATCCTCAAGATGGCCGCGGATCCGCGGCCATTCAATCCCATCCCTTCATCAAAATTTTGGAGCTCTGTCCTTATGACATTTGGCGATCCTTGGAACCTTTGTATCATGGAAATCTTCTCGTGGTTGCTGCCAGACTTGGTCTCCAAGTTTTTCTTTCTTAATTAGGCAAGTCTTCTTCAACAACTTGATTTCCTTGATTCTAGTCTTGAAAAATTCTGCACAACTTGGAAAAATTCTGCACAACAACTCAAATAATATTTAGTAAACTTTGTTCTACTAGGATTTGGTCAATGAAATTATTTGCATACATTTTCCTACCAAATGCTAATTATAATATATCAACACATGGAAAATAGTATTTTTACACATAAACCCTCATATGTATGATATATTATAATAAAGTCCTTTTTTAATATGAAAATGGTAGGAAAAATGTAATAAAGTGTGTTTGTAGTGTAACCGCAATCAGAACGGTGTCGCGTGTAGCTAGACCGAGGTGAGTACGGGTCGTCCTCAGGGAAACGTTGAATCTTTTACTCTTTCTTTAGATGTGTTGAGAAAGAGAGGAGGAATAAAGAACTTTGTGAAAAGTTTCTAGATCTACTTTAAGCAAAATGCAAAATATATAGATCTAGATTATTTTAGGAATATAGTTAATATAATAAGAGGGCTTGTAGGGTTCGTTAGGAGTTAATAGTCATGGACGATTAATTAAAAGTTACCATTTTTATCCTTTAATAGATTTAAAACTAGAACGACGGTGATGCGTGTAGATTAGGCTTTCTGGAGGGAAAAGGAATCCCACTCTTAACCCTTATCTCGACACGGAACTCCGTTCATATCTAGCCTTTACCAAAACAATCATTAATCTAATCTCTAATCGCGGTCGGAACTAACAAATAATTGTTAGCGCGCCCGATTAGGATGTTAATGATTCTTTTGATAAAGTTCATAAACTTTATAGGACTTAAAAAGGGTTTAGGGATGTTCATCATCCATTAGCCTACGCTAATCCTACGAACCCTAACAAGCGGAGAATTACTCGCGCATGTTGGGAGAAGGAGATGAAAAGACAGAGCGGGAAAACATAATGTAAAATGCAAAATAACTACCTTTATTAATCAACTTGAACAATCTACACTTTATTCCGTAGAAAATGATTACAAAACTTGATTTGTTTCTCGATCTTTCCTAAGGAGGTAGACGAACAGTTGATAATCAGCCTGGATATGTGAGCGTCTGGGACTTCGTGATCTCGTCGGCTTGATAAATTTTCCAAGAGACTCTCGGTCTCTTTTTATAGTCCAAAACCATAACCTTTTGCTTCCAAATTTGGTAACTAACTGTGTAGATTCTCCCAAAATTTTTGCAACCAATAAATCCTCAAGATGGCCGCGGATCCGCGGCCCAAGGGGGGTATGGCCGCGAATCCGCGGCCATTCAATCCCATCCCTTCATCAAAATTTTGGAGCTCTGTCCTTATGACATTTGGCGATCTTTGGAACTTTTGTATCATGGAAATCTTCTCGTGGTTGCTGCCAGACTTGGTCTCCAAGTTTTGCTTTCTTAATTAGGCAAGTCTTCTTCAACAACTTGATTTCCTTGATTCTAGTCTTGAAAAATTCCGCACAACTTGGAAAAATTCTGCACAACAACTCAAATAATATTTAGTAGACTTTGTTCTACTAAGATTTGGTCAATGAAATTATTTGCATACATTTTCCTACCAAATGCTAATTATAATATATCAACACATGGAAAATAGTATTTTTACACATAAACCCTCATATGTATGATATATTATAATAAAGTCCTTTTTTAATATGAAAATGGTAGGGAAAATGTAATACAAATGTGCAGTTTTATCAACTGAACAAATACCCCCAAACTTATCTTTGATCGTCCCGAGCAAACTAGTTTATTCAAGAGAAGAAGAAAAAAGAAAGGAGAAAACTAAGCACACTTTCGTAGGCAAACACGATTGCACTGAGCACGTGCAACAAACCGTTAAACCTCTAGGTGTCCCTAGTAGGAGGAGTGTTGTCTCCTGACGGTTTTCAGCGGATTACACCCACAAAATCCTATAATAAAAGAGAGATGGTGAAATTTACATATAAAAATAAGAACCATAAAAGAAAGACTTTGAAAATAAGAGTTTCCAACTACACTAGCTTTTCAGTTGTCATGAGCCCTATCTTAATAGTCATGAAAAAAATGTTAGAAATCACATCATCTCTCAATAAAACATCGTCTTTATTCTTCATTCCTATCTTTCTTCCAAACATTGATCATATACCCCTACGTGTGTGTATAGAACATCCCTACACTCGGAGAATTCAATTCAAGCTATCATACTCTTGTCCATCTACCTTAGTACTTTTTAATTTGATGAATACTTAGGTTTGCTCACACATTTTCATGCGACCGTCAATACTTCTTGAGGTACTAACCGACCGATTACTCATGTGCTTACTGATTAGGTGATAATATTTTCCTCATCTTGCACCACCTAAGGCTTAGCAGTGACTCCCAGACCAGTTGGCCTTAGGGCACTAGGTGAAGAGGCACCCTCGCTATATTTTTTTATTGCTGCCTTGGCGATAACAAAACCAGTGTTCATTTTTATTTTCACCATTTTTATATTTTTCTTCATTTTTTTATTTTCTTCATACTTTGGATTTTAGACAAGAGCATTTCAAGGTATCCTCTACTATCCCGAGTTTCAAGACGTGTGTAAGTGCATATAGTAGGGTATCAACATTCAAATGTTTGGTTTCCAGAATAGAAACTATTTTTCAGACTTATTTTTATCCTCAGATTAGTGACTTCCTTCATCTTACTAATCCTTGGGACAACAGCTCATAACTACTTATTACTAGTTCGTTTAAGAAAACTTCTAATTTTCTTGGTTTTCTTAAACTATTCCTATCTTTTGGATGTAATTTTTCACTTTCTACTCTTTTGTTATAAAAAAAAAAATTTAATGCCCAGTGTCAAAGATAATTCAGTGAATACAAACCTCCCCCCCAAACCTGTTTTTAGCAGTGTCCTCACTGATGTAGCCTTTTGAGAGTCATGGACCTGTATACTATGGGAGAGATACAAGGGGTAAAATAATAGTTAAATGAAAAATTCCCCCAAACTTGTTCTTTGACACGCACAGATATTCAATCAAATCCATTTTTTACTCACCTCCATTCTTTTAAAATGAGAAAATGTTACAAAAACATGGAGGTGAGGCGGAAGAAATTTAGTTTTGATAAAGCGGCTCCTGTAAAAACAGGAGCTCCTCCGTGGGGTCAGCAGAAAAATACGGTTTTAATCTATGCCCATTTACTTTAAAAATTGAACCGTTTTTCAAACTTTCGACTTCAACTACCCCGTGCGGGTGTACATACCGCACCACAAAAGGTCCTTTCCAACGAGATTTAAGCTTACCTGGATGAAGATGGAGACGGGAATCGTAAAGAAGGACTTGTTGCCCCGATGTGAAGGTTTTTCTAAAAAGATTTTTATCGTGGAACACTTTAGTCCTGTTTTTTACTATCACCGCATTATCGTAAGCTTCATCGCGGAGTTCGCTTAGCTCATTCAATTGCAGCTTCCGATAGCTGCCTGCATGATCAAGATCAAAATTAAGCTCTTTAATAGCCCACATAGCTTTATATTCGATCTCGACAGGAAGGTGGCATGCCTTCCCAAACACAAGGCGGTATGGAGACATACCAAGATCGGTCTTATAAGCGGTGCGAAATGCCCAAAGAGTATCCGTCAATTTGGTTGACCAATCTTTACGGTTTTTCGAAACCGTCTTCTCCAATATCTGTTTGATCTGCCTATTTGAGATCTCAGTCTGCCCGCTTGTTTGGGGATGATAGGACGTAGAAAGCTTGTGAGTGATTGAATATTTCCGCATCAAGGCCTCGAAAGACCGATTGCAGAAATGTATCCCGTTGTCGCTAATTATAGCGCGAGGGTGTCTGAATCGCGAAAAGATAATTTTTTTAAGGAACTTAATGACAACTTTGTTGTCATTAGTGCGACACGGTATAGCTTCCACCCATTTCGAGACATAATCAACTGCTAACAAGATATATAGATTCCCAAAGGAGTTGGGAAAAGGACCCATAAAATCAATACCCAAAACGTCAAATATTTCCACAACCAATATAGGTTGGAGCGGCATCTCGTTCCTTCGTGAAATCCGACCCAAATGCTGACATCACGGACAAGTTTTGCAATGTTCAAATGCATCTTTAAATAATGTTGGCCAATAAAAACCACATTGCAAAACTTTCTCCGCCGTTTTGCGAGGACCAAAATGACCGCCGCATGCCTGATCATGACAAAATGATAACACGCTCTTGAATTCATCGTTAGGGACACACCTGCGAATGATTTGATCGGAACAATACTTGAATAGATAAGGTTCATCCCAGTAAAAATATTTTACTTGGGATAGAAATCGAAGTTTGTCTTGTTTCGACCAATCGCTAGGAATAAGTCCCGTTGCAAGATAGTTCACGATATCCACAAACCAAGGTTCGTAGGATACAGTCAAGAGCTGTTCGTCAGGAAATGAGTCATTTATCGGCACGGTCAAAGTTGGTGAAGAAGTGATGCGTGAAAGATGGTCGGCTACAACGTTTTCACATCCACTCTTGTCTCGGATGACAAGATCAAATTCTTGTAACAATAGGATCCAATGTATTAGCCTGGCCTTCGCATCCTTCTTCGATAAAAGATGTCGTAGGGCGGAGTGATCTGTGTAAACCACAATAGGCGAGCCAATCAAGTAGGGCCTGAATTTCTCTAATGCAAATACAACTGCCAAGAGTTCTTTCTCGGTAGTTGTGTAATTTATTTGTGCATCATTCAAGGTCCTACTTGCATAGTAAATTACATGTGGTATCTTATCAATATGTTGTCCTAAGACAGCACCAATAGCAAAATCTGATGCGTCACACATAAACTCGAACGGGTGGTTCCAAGCCGGAGATGATAGAACGGGGGCTGTAGTGAGTGATTCTTTAAGCGATTCAAAAGCAGCCTCACAATCCGAATCGAAATGAAAAGTAGTGTCCTTGGCCAATAGAAGGGTTAAGGGTCTAGCAATTTTGCTAAAGTCCTTAATAAATCTCTTATAAAATCCAGCATGGCCAAGGAATGATCGTATATCTTTGACACAATGGGGACGAGGGAGGTTATGAATGACATCTATTTTAGCTCTGTCAACCTCAATGCCTTTTCGTGAAATTATATGTCCAAGTACAATACCTTCTTGGACCATAAAATGGCATTTTTCCCAATTCAAAGTCAAGTTCTTATCCTTACAGCGGGTAAAAACCGCGTCAAGATTACGAAGGCAGTCCTCAAAGGAGTCCCCAAAAATGGAGAAATCGTCCATAAAAATTTCTAGAAAATTTTCCACCATATCTGAAAATATCCCCATCATGCACCGCTGAAATGCAGCGGGAGCGTTGCATAACCCAAAGGGCATGCGTCTATAAGCAAAAGTTCCGAAAGGACAAGTAAAAGTGGTTTTATCTTGATCATTTTCGGCGATGGGGACCTGGTTATAGCCAGAGTATCCGTCCAAGAAACAGTAGTAATCGTGTCCAGCTAATCGTTCTAACATCTGGTCAATGAAAGGTAGAGAGAAGTGATCTTTTCTCGTAGCGGTATTGAGTTTCCTGTAATTAATACATACGCGCCACCCAGTTTGGGTGCGTGTTTGGATTAACTCATTAGCCTCATTAGTGATGACCGTGATGCCAGACTTTTTAGGGACCACATGAATTGGACTTACCCATTGGCTATCAAATATGGGGTAAATTATTCCACTATCAAGGCACTTGACGATTTCTTTCTTTACCGCCTCCTTCATAACGGGATTTAACAGTCTTTGTGGGTCTCGGGTTGGTTTGGCTTCATCCATCAGATGTATGTGATGTTCAACAATTAAGGGACTAATCCCTTTGATGTCGGTCATTGTCCAACCAAATGCTTGCCGATTCGATCTCAACACTGCCAAAAGTGCGTTCTCTTACTCTAAGGCTAGAGAAGCGGATATAATCACTGGCAAAGTCTCATTCTCTCCTAAATATGCATATTTAAGATGAGAAGGCAGCGGTTTGAGATCAAGAATTGGCGGAGAGACAATAGAAGGTGGGGTAACGGAATGATATTCGGACTCCTTAAGAGGTTCAAAACTTGCATAAGATATTGACTCGGAAAGTGCTGCTGACTTTTGCAACGAGTCAACGGGTTCAATCTCAAGGTCGGACTCATTGAACATATCCTCACTGTGAAGTGGTGCAAGATCAAACGATGTCTCATTAGTGTTGTCGAGAACATCAAAGCAAAGTTCCTCATCCATGCAGCTTTCGGAAGCTATCTCGTGGATGGAACAAACATCCAGCAAATGAGCAGAAGGTTCTAATGGCTGACTTCCTAGCTTGTAAATATTAAGCTCAATTGTCATTTTCCCGAAGGATAAGTTCATAGAACCGTTACGACAATTAATTACAGCGTTAGAAGTTGCTAGGAAGGGTCGACCAAGTATCACCGGGATTTGATTGCGTGGGTTTGCCACAGGTTGTGTATCTAAAACAATAAAGTCCACGGGAAATATGAATTCCCCGACTTTAATTAACACATCCTCTAGTTCGCCCCGAGATTTGGTGATAGATCGGTCTGCCATCTGGAGAGTACAATGGGCGGGTTTTAACTCTCCAATTCCTAACTGCTCGTATACTGAATAGGGAAGCAAGTTGACGCTAGCGCCTAGATCGAGTAAAGCACGATTAATATTTTTACCCCCAATAGAAATAGGGATTGTAGGACAGCCGGGGTCCTTACGTTTCTTTGGTATTTGTTGGGTAAAAGCTGTGCTAACATTACTCGTCATGAAAACCTTCTTAGGCACTTGAGTTTTTCTCTTCCTAGTGCACAAGTCTTTAAGGATTCTTGCATAAGATGGGACTTGTTGAATTGCATCTAAGAGAGGAATATTCACGCTAACTTGCTTAAACATTTCCACAATCTTCTCCATTTGCGGGTTAGGTCTGTTGGCCCTTAATCTGTTTGGAAATGGAGCTCGATCAATAAGTTTTGGGTCCAACGTTTGTGGAGAAGACTGTGGGGACGGATTCGATCCCAAAATTGGAGTGGGAATCGACTTAGATAGATGTGGAGAAATGTTCGAGCCTTGGGGAAAACGGAGAATAGGCTCGGATGAAGGTGGGAGACTAGACGAATTAGGGGAAGAAGAAGAAGAAGCTGGGGTATCAAATATGTCACTAACATCAAATTGCTCACCCACTCGGTTATTCAGCACTCTCCCCGATCTCAACGTAGTAACGGCATTCACATTATGATTTTGTGAATGGCCAGGATTCGGTAGGGGTTGAGATGGGAGTTTCCCTTTCTCTCTCGCACTCATTGCGGCGTTTAACTGTGCGATTTGGTTTTCTAATGATTTAATACTCTCACCATGGGAGGCGGAGTTTTTCGTTATGGTATCAATAGAAGACTTCATCTCAGCCGACAATTGCATGGATTGTTTCATGAACATATCCTAAGTTTGTGCAAGTGAGTTGTCAGTACCGGCCACTTGTGGTGTAGAAATGTTGGCCGGATTTTGGAAATTCTGTGACTGAAAGGGGGGCTGATTCTGTGGTTGTGGTTGCTGTGGAGGAGGTCTTTGATAATTGCTTTGTTGGTTTTGATTCCAAGCAAAGTTAGGATGATTCCTCCATCCTTGATTGTACGTGGAAGAATAAGGGTCGTTTCTAGGTCGCTGCTAAAAAGCAGCATTAGCTTGAAATGATGCATTCATAGGACATTCTTCCGTTAAGTGTGAAGGATCCGAACAACAACCACAGACGGTCTTAGGAAGCGTAACCTGATTTAGGGAGACTGATGAGAATCTGTTCTCAATAGCGTCGAGTTTCTTCTGCATCGCTGCCATTTCGGCTTTCACTGCGATGGAAACATCGAGCTGGTGAACACCTCCCCTAGATGAAGGTGGTCTTACGCTTTCCCACCGCAAAGTGTGTTCAGTGAGGTCTTCCAGATACTTCCAAGCTTCACCATCATCTTTAGACATGAAATTGCATTGACACATTATTTCAAGCATCTGCTTTGTCGCTGGATTAATGCCCTCATATATAATCTGACATAAATCCCATCTATTGATTCCATGATAAGGACATTGGACAAGCAGATCTTTGAAATGTCAAAGCACTTCCAAAATAGTTCATTGGGAAGCTGGGTGAACTGGTTGATCTCGCTCCTAACATGTGCAGTCTTATGGTTTGGGTAAAACTTCTTAAGAAATGCTATGACGAATTCATCCCAATTAGTGATAGAGTATGCGGCAGTATTGTAAAGCCATTTTTCTGCCAAGTCGCACAGTGTGAATGGGAGAAGACGTAAGCGCATAGTATCTAAAGTAAATTGTGAAGTACCCATCATTGCGCATACTTTTTCGAATTTGGTGATGAAAACGTACGCGTCTTCCGACTCAAGCCCGTGAAATTTGGGCAGCAGATTGATGTAGTGGGGTTTAATTTCGAAATTATCCCCGTTAGGTGGTGGAAGAGATAGACAAGTGGGAAGAGGACCGCGGATAGGATAGCATCTCTCTTGGAGAGAGATGCGCGGTGGATTCTACGCACCTACGGGCGGTGGCAGCGTGGTGTTATATTCTGATGGAGTGCCGTCCATCTCGGTCGTGGTGTGTGGTGGGGGAAAAGAAAATGAAGAAGCACCGACCTCGGAGTCGATAGCAGGAACGCGGACAAGACGGGCACTAGGATCCCGTGTCCAGCCGAGCATGCACTAAGCGGGTTTAGTGCAAGTGGCAGCGTGTGTGTTTGATTTTAAAATTGGTTTGTTTTGAAAAAAGTGGGACTCAAGACAAATCACTCTAAAATGTACAAGCAACCCTAGAACTAAGGTCACCTAGGTCCAGTCTCTAGACCGCTCCTAGACTTCCAAAGGACAAGCCGCAGGATCAATCCTCTACCGCCTCCGTACTACCCTTGTAGCCAGATAAGTGCCAGGTAAGTGGGAAGGAACCACAGTAGTGGGCCTAATTAAAAACCACTAACTTTTGACACACTTGTCTAGGCACTACAAAAGTAATGCGGATAAACGATAGATTACCCACGACGTTCCTCTGTCCTTATTGAGCGCGACAGTCCTTACAGTCTGGTCTAGATATTTTTTAAATTAATGAAGGGTTGATCTATATTCTCAGTTTGTGATTTGTGGGGCTTAGGAAGGGTGATGAAATCCCCACCAAATCTTGATTTGGTCTTTGCCCCTTAAAGTCCGTATTAAATATGCAAAACAAAACCAATCACAAAACTTTTGCAAAAAGATTTTTGAGCGGCGCTATTTTGCAAAGAATCCTGCAGAAAATAGATTTTATTGGAATTGAGAGGAGAGAGAAGGAGTTAAAAAAGATACCAGAGAATTTTGAACCCTAGATCCCCTTGTCAAGCCGCGTTTCCGCCGCAGATGCTCCCTAATGCCGCGGTTCCACCGCAGGAGGGAAGGATCGGGTGATGAAAATTTTTCTGTGGCCCTCTGTGCTCCTCTGGATCTCGATGAATGTCTCTGTCTTCTGTTTTCCTCACTTCTGTGACTCCAGATCTCCTTGCAAAATTCACGCACAAATCGTTAAATATGCAATTTGTAGTTTTGTGTTAATAATGATATAAATCGTCTAAGAATTCAACACAAATAGTAAAAATAAAAAATTACGCACGTATCCCCGGCAACGGCGCCATTTGATTGATCTATAAAGTGTGTTTGTAGTGTAACCGCAATCAGAACGGTGTCGCGTGTAGCTAGACCGAGGTGAGTACGGGTCGTCCTCAGGGAAACGTTGAATCTTTTACTCTTTCTTTAGATGTGTTGAGAAAGAGAGGAGGAATAAAGAACTATGTGAAAAGTTTCTAGATCTACTTTAAGCAAAATGCAAAATATATAGATCTAGATTATTTTAGGAATATAGTTAATATAATAAGAGGGCTTGTAGGGTTCGTTAGGATTTAGTAGTTATGGACGATTAATTAAAAGTTACCCTTTTTATCCTTTAATAGATTTAAAACTAGAACGACGGTGATGCGTGTAGATTAGGGTTTCTGGAGGGAAAAGGAATCTCACTCTTAACCCTTATCTCGACACGGAACTCCGTTCATATCTAGCCTTTACCAAAACAATCATTAATCTAATCTCTAATCACGGTCGGAACTAACAAAGAATTGTTAGCGCGCCCGATTAGGATATTAATGATTCTTTTGATAAAGTTCATAAACTTTATAGGACTTAAAAAGGGTTTAGGGATGTTCATCATCCATTAGCCTACCCTAATCCTACGAACCCTAACAAGCGGAGAATTACTCGCGCATGTTGGGAGAAGAAGATGAAAAGACAGAGAGGGAAAACATAATGTAAAATGCAAAATAACTACCTTTATTAATCAACTTGAACAATCTACACTTTATTCCGTAGAAAATGATTAAAAAACTTGATTTGCTTCTCGATCTTTCCTAAGGAGGTAGACGAACAGTTGATGATCAGCCTGGATGCGTGAGCGTCTGGGACTTCGTGATCTCGTCGGCTTGATAAATTTTCCAAGAGGCTCTCGGTCCCTTTTTATAGTCCAAAACCATAACCTTTTGCTTCCAAATTTGGTAACTAACTGTGTAGATTCTTCCAAAATTTTTGCAACCAATAAATCCTCAAGATGGCAGCGGATCCGCGGCCCAAGTGGGGGTATGGCCGCGGATCCGCGGCCATTCAATCCCATCCCTTCATCAAAATTTTGGAGCTCTGTCCTTATGACATTTGGCGATCCTTAGAACCTTTGTATCATGGAAATCTTCTCGTGGTTGCTGCCAGACTTGGTCTCCAAGTTTTTCTTTCTTAATTAGGCAAGTCTTCTTCAACAACTTGATTTCCTTGATTCTAGTCTTGAAAAATTCTGCACAACTTGGAAAAATCCTGCACAACAACTCAAATAATATTTAGTAGACTTTGTTCTACTAGGATTTGGTCAATGAAATTATTTGCATACATTTTCCTACCAAATGCTAATTATAATATATCAACACATGGAAAATAGTATTTTTACACATAAACCCTCATATGTATGATATATTATAATAAAGTCTTTTTTTAAAATGAAAATGGTAGGAAAAATGTAATACAAATGTGCAGTTTTATCAACTGAACATGGGCGCTCGGACGTTAGCGCTTTGGGTGCTAACGCTTTGAGCGCTAGCGCCCCACGTGCTAGGCACGTGGACGCTCGAGAGGCAAAAGGGACTTGGTCCCTGCAATGGGAGTTGTACTCCCAGAAAAAAGCACTTATTATTTTGTATATATGTATATATATAAGGAGTTAAACTCCTAGGATATTTTGAGGCTGATGAAGGGGCTTCTCCCCTTGAGCCCTGGATCTTCCCCAAAGTGGGGTTTCTGGAGATGGGTCTCCTTCTTCTTCCTGTCATTTGGCCGGATTTTGGAGAATGGGGGTGATATTTAAAAATCTCCCCTTTTTGAGATCTAATGGAAGATCCAAGCTCCCCTTTGTGGGTTTTGTGGTGAAAAACTATTTAGTTTTGAAAAAGGAAAAGTAAAACTCTTGATTTAATTCAAAAGAAAGAAGAAAGTTTTAGAACCTTGAGGAAGGAGAAAGAGGCACAAGCCCTAATTTTTGGGGAATGAAAATTCTATGCTTTATTCATCATCATGTTGCATTATATAGGCTTACACATTTACGTATAGCACCTTGGGCTTTACAAAATGGCATTTTGCCCATCCCATGTCTCATGTGCTATTTCTTTTTGCACATAAGCCATGAGCTTACAAAAATTTGGCTTTATGCCCATTTTGTTTACATTCATGCATAAAAAAATTACATGAAAATTATTTATTACATGATTTCATTTTGGCATGGGGGAGGGCCGGCCGCTTCATGTTCGAACTCGACATGGGTATGGGCCCACTTAGTTTAGGGTTGACTTTGACTTTGACTTGGTCAACCGGGGTGCAATTTTCGACATCAACAAAGTGCCCCCCATCAATAAATGCACACCACATATGTGAGTCGTGTGCATGAAATTGACAGATCTTCTTTCGCGTGGAGGCGACTTGCTTTGGTTCCAACTTTTTGGGATGCACTGCCCTTTTTACGACAAGGACGGTCGACACTTGACGCGTCTCCGAGACGGAGTGTCCGTGGTAAACTTTTTCCTTGACCGGAGTGATCCGCTTCCTGCTTTGTAGGAAGCCTGCACGGCCCTTTTTGCGACAAGGACGGTCGACGCTCTGATCCGGAGCGATTTGGTTCCCGATTTGTGGGAAGCCTGCACTGTCCTTTTTGCAACATGGACGGTCGACGCTTGACGCATCTCCGAGACGGAGTGTCCGTGGTAGACTTTTCCCTGGCCCGGAGTGATCTAGTTCCTGCTTTGTAGGAAACCTGCACTGTCCTTTTTGCAATATAGACGGTCGACGCTCTGATCCGGAGCGATTTGGTTCCCGATTTGTGGGAAGCCTGCACTGCCATTTTTGCGACATGGACGGTCGACGCTCTGATCCGGAGCGATTTGGTTCCCGATTTGTGGGAAGCCTGCACTGCCCTTTTTGCGACATAGACGGTCGAAGCTCTGATCCGGAGCGATTTGGTTCCCGATTTGTGGGAAGCCTGCACTGCCCTTTTTACGACATGGACGGTCGACGCTCTGATCCGGAGCTATTTGGTTCCCGATTTGTGGGAAGCCTGCACCGCCCCTTTTGCGACATGGATGGTCGACGCTTGACGCGTCTCCGAGACGGAGTGTCTGTGGTAGACTTTTTCCTGGCCCGGAGTGATCCGGTTCCTGCTTTGTAGGAAGCCTGCACTGCCCTTTTTGCGACATGGATGATCGACGCTCTGATCTGGAGCGATTTGGTTCCCGATTTGTGGGAAGCCTACACTGCCCTTTTTACGACATGGACGGTCGGCGCTCTGATCCGGAGCGATTTGGTTCCCGATTTGTGGGAAGCCTGCACTGCCCTTTTTGCGACATGGACGGTCGACGCTTGACACGTCTCCGAGACGGAGTGTCCGTGGTAGACTTTTCCCTGGCCCGGAGTGATCTGGTTCCTGCTTTGTAGGAAGACTGCACTGCCCTTTTTGCGACATGGACGATCAACGCTCTGATCCGTAGCGATTTGGATCCCGATTTGTGGGAAGCCCGCACTGCCCTTTTTGCGACATGGACGGTCGATGCTTGACGCGTCTCCGAGACGGAGTGTCCGTGGTAGACTTTTCCTTGGCCCGGAGTGATCTGGTTCCTGCTTTGTAGGAAGCCTGCACTGCCCTTTTTGCGACATGGACGGTCGACGCTCTGATCCGGAGCGATTTGGTTCCCGATTTGTGGGAAGCCTACACTGCCCTTTTTGCGACATGGACGGTCGACGCTTGACGCGTCTCCGAGACGGAGTGTCCGTGGTAGACTTTTCCCTGGCCCGGAGTGATCTGGTTCCTGCTTTGTAGGAAGCCTGCACTGCCCTTTTTGCGACATGGACGGTCGACGCTTGACGCTTCTCCGAGACGGAGTGTCCGTGGTAGACTTTTCCCTGGCCCGGAGTGATCTGGTTCCTGCTTTGTAGGAAGACTGCACTGACCTTTTTGCGACATGGACGGTCGACGCTCTGATCCGGAGCTATTTGGTTCCCGATTTGTGGGAAGCCTGCACTGCCCTTTTTGCGATATGGACGGTTGACGCTTGACGCGTCTCCGAGACGGAGTGTCCGTGGTAGACTTTTCCCTGGCCCGGAGTGATCTGGTTTCTGCTTTGTAGGAAGCCTGCACTGCCATTTTTGCGACATGGACGGTCGACGCTCTGATCCGGAGCGATTTGGTTCCCGATTTGTGGGAAGCCTGCATTGCCCTTTTTGCGACATGGACGGTCGACGCTTGACGCGTCTCCGAGACTGAGTGTGCGTGGTAGACTTTTCCCTGGCCCGAAGTGATCCGGTTCCTACTTTGTAGGAAGCCTGCACTGCCCTTTTTGCGACATGGACGGTCGACGCTCTGATCCAGAGCGATTTGGTTTCCGATTTGTGGGAAGCATGCACTGCCCTTTTTGTAACATGGACTGTCGACGCTCTGATCTGGAGCGATTTGGTTCCCGATTTGTGGGAAGCCTGCACTGCCCTTTTTGCGACATGGACGGTCGACGCTTGACGCGTCTCCGAGACGGAGTGTCCGTCGTAGACTTTTCCCTGGCCCGTAGTGATCTGGTTCCTGCTTTGTAGGAAGCCTGCACTGCCATTTTTGCGACATGAACGGTCGACGCTCTGATCCGGAGTGATTTGGTTCCCGATATGTGGGAAGCCTGCATTGCCCTTTTTGCGACATGGACGGTCGACGCTTCACGCGTCTCCGAGATGGAGTGTCCGTGGTAGACTTTTCCCTGGCCCGGAGTGATCTGGTTCCTTCTTTGTAAGAAGCCTGCACTGCCTTTTTTACGACATGGACGGTCGACACTCTGATCCGGAGCGATTTGGTTCCCGATTTGTGGATAGCCTGCACTGTCCTTTTTGCGACATGGACGGTCGATGCTCTGATCCGGAGCGATTTGGTTCCCGATTTTTGGGAAGCCTGCACTGCCCTTTTTGCGACATAGACGGTCGACGCTTGACGCATCTCCGAGACGGAGTGTCCGTGGTAGACTTTTCCCTGACCCGGAGTGATCTGGTTCCTGCTTTGTAGGAAGCCTGCACTGCCCTTTTTGCGACATGGACGGTCGACGCTCTAATCCAGAGCGATTTGGTTCCCGATTTTCGGGAAGCCTGCACTGCCCTTTTTACGACATGGACGGTCGACGCTTGACGCGTCTCCGAGACAGAGTGTCCGTGGTAGACTTTTCCCTGGCCCGGAGTGATCTGGTTCCTGCTTTGTAGGAAGCTTGCACTGCCCTTTTTGCGACATGGACGCTCGACGCTCTGATCCGGAGCGATTTGGTTCCCGATTTGTGGGAAGCCTGCACTGCCCTTTTTGCGACATGGACGGTCGACGCTTGACACGTCTCCGAAACGGAGTGTCTGTGGTAGACTTTTCCCTGGCCCAGAGTGATCTGGTTCCTGCTTTGTAGGAAGACTGCACTGCCCTTTTGCGACATGGACGGTCGACGCTATGATCCGGAGCGATTTGGTTTCCGATTTGTGGGAAGCCTGCACTGCCCTTTTTGCGACATGGACGGCCGACGCTTGACGCGTCTCCGAGACGGAGTGTCCGTGGTAGACTTTTCCCTGGCCCGGATTGATATGGTTCCTGCTTTGTAGGAAGCCTGCACTGCCTTTTTTGCGACATGGACAGTCGACGCTCTGATCCGGAGCGATTTGGTTCCCGATTTGTGGGAAGCCTGCACTGCCCTTTTTGCGACATGGACGGTCGACGCTTGACGCGTCTCCGAGATAGAGTATCCGTGGTAGACTTTTTCCTGGCCCGGAGTGATCTGGTTCCTGCTTTGTAGAAAGCATGCACTGCCCTTTTTGCTACATGGACGGTTTATGCTTGACGCGTCTCCGGGACGGAGTGTCCGTGGTAGACTTTTCCCTGGCCCGGAGTGATTTGGTTCCCGATTTGTGGGAAGCCTGCACTGCCCTGTTTGCGACATGTACGGTCGAAGCTCTGATCCGGTGCGATTTGGTTCCCGATTTGTGGGAAGCATGTACTGCCCTTTTTGCGACATAGACGGTCGACGCTTGACGCGTCTCCGAGACGGAGTGTCCGTGGTAGATTTTTCCCTGGCCCGGAGTGATCTGGTTCCCGGTAGACATGGACGGTCGACGCTCTGATCCGGAGCGATTTGGTTCCCGATTTGTAGGAAGCCTACACTGCCCTTTTTGAGACATGGACGGTCGACGCTCTGATCCAGAGCGATTTGGTTCCCAATTTGTGGGAAGCCTGCACTGCCCTTTTTACTACATGGATATTCGACGCTCTGATCCAGAGCGATTTGGTTCCCGATTTGTGAGAAGCCTGCACTGCCCTTTTTGCGACATGAACGGTCGACGCTCTGATTCGGAGCGATTTGGTTCCCGATTTGTGGGAAGCCTGCACTGCCCTTTTTGCGACATGGACGGTCGACGCTCTGATCCGGAGTGATTTGGTTCTCGATTTGTGGGAAGCCTGCACTGCCCTTTTTGCGACATGGACGGTCGACGCTCTATTTGACTTGCTCTGCTTCCTGTAGTGTCCGGGGTTAACTTGACTTGCTCCGCTTCTTGCGGTGTCGAGATTAGATTCTGAGTTGCTCTGCTTTCTGTGGTGTCGGAGTTGAAGTTGACTTGTTGAATGTGATTTGGGTTGACATCAGCATCGCTATACTGGAATATGGTACCAGGAGCGAATCATCATCTGTCTTTAAGAGGATTTTGGGATTGGTTTTTTGTCGGCATCTGCATTGCTGCACTGGAATAATTCCATGAGCAACTCATCATTTGCCTCAGGAGGATTTGGGAATTCGTGGCTTAGGAGACAGGTTTAGATCCCTATCACCTAAGGCTTTTCAATTTTATGGGCCGTAAGGGTCCCATAAAAGCATTTTCTCCCTACGAATCGAAAGGATCTCGTAGGTGTATTTTCTCCTTAGGAGTCGTGGGGTGTTGCTCCTTTGTGAGTCGTAAGGATCTCACGCGGGGATTTTCTCCTCACAAAGTCGAGAGGACTTTGTGAGTGCATTTCACCTCCTTTTAACGAGTTCGCGCCCTTTCGGGTTCTCACAAACTCGCCGCCAGTCCTGCTGTTTTTACTTACGGAGCCCTTTCAGGTTTTCATCCGTGCCCATTTTGCTTGTGGACATACCATTTTTTTATTTATTTTATATATTTTTTTTATTTTTGGTGGGACTTTGAATGTGGTCTCACCGGTAGGACTTGGGAGAGATTGAGATTGTTTTACGCCCGTGGATTGTATACGGTTTTGCAGGATGTATGATCCAGACCGTAGGGCCGGAAAAATTTTGAGATTTTGTTGGCGTCTGCATCGCTGCACTGGAATATGGTACCAGGAGAGACTCATCATTTGCCGTGAGGGAATTTCCCTCGTTCCTAGTTTAACGACTTAGGGGTCATCTGTTTCCAGTTTAACGACTTAGAGGTCATCTGTTCCCGGTTTAAAGACTTAGGGGTCTACTGTTCCTAGTTTAATGACGTGGTGGTCGACTGTTCCCAGTTTAATGACGTGGTGGTCATCTTTGCTTATCCCAGCTCCTTGAACTTTGATCTTGGCGGAGCTGTGTTAATGACCGTAGCTCTGTGGCTTGCCGATACATCCGAGGACTGTGAGGTTTTTCCAAGCTTGTATTGGTCCTCTGCCTAATCTTTGAAAACACAGCTGTCTTCAATGGTATGACTCACCACTTTATGGTATGGGCAGTATACGGGATTGCCTGTCATATTCATTTCATGTGGCCTCTTCGGAATAGGCAATTGCAGACCGTTGTTCAAGGCTTCTTCGAATATATTGCGGACCTCATCCCTCCTGAAGGAGTACACCTTCTTCTTTCTCTCCATTAGAGTAGGTGCCCCTACTTATGCGGGTCCTTGAGGCCGATCAGTCTTTGATTCGCCCTTTTCAGATAATGGCACATGTCTGAGAGGATTAGGTTCCCGAAAGGTTTCGGTCTCCATTTGTATGAAATCGGCGGTCGTAGCTTGACTGTTTGCTAACACGCGTTTAGATAGTTCTATCTCTCCCCTCTTATATTGCCTTTCGACCCAATCTTTGAAGACGAAGCAGTCCTCAATGGCATGACCTATCATTCTGTGATAGGGGCAATATTTTGGGTCGTCGATCATATTCGCTTCTTGCGGTCTCTTTAATTCTGACAGTTGTAGACCGTTTCTTAGGACGTCCCTGAATATCTTGTGGACTTTGTCCCTTTTGAAAGAATAGACTTTTTCCAGCTTCTCTTTCAGAGGCGATTCCCCTTCGGTGTATGCATCGGAGGGACTGGAGGCTGCTCGCGGCCGTTTTTCGCGAAGGCGCTCCGCTCTTAGGTTGAAGGGGGTATCCGTTGGCTGCCTCCGGGTATCAATCCCTGGCTCATGAACCAAAATTTGATTTTGCTGTAATTGCAATCGGGCGACTTGGGTCGCAAGATCTGCCGCGACGTTTGCCAATTCATCGACCTTAGATTGTACCTTGGCTAACTTCTCATCCCTGTCCTGAAGCTGCCTTTGAACCCATCGGAATAATGCTTGTTCTATAGTTCCGGGTATGACAACCGAGTCATCCTTATTGCCTGAGCTCAATTCCGCAGGAACCCCGGGCTCTTTTGGCTTATCGTCCTGAGTGAGCTCTTCGTCATTTAGACTGGGTTGACATTGGGTAGCGTCCACCGTATCATCACCCTGGCTGTGAAGCATATGAGGGTTCGTTTCTTCATGTTCGACCATGTAGACAGTGTGGACCGCATATCCAGCCTTCTCTTTATCTTTGGCAAGGTGATCCCGTTCCTCGAACCTCATGAAGTTCAGCCTAGCAGGAGCCCTAGCCCTTTTGTTGGCTCTATACCTGAGCCTTTTCTGCCTCAGCTTCTCGATTTTGAAGGCTTGGCGGGCATCCGTTATCCGGGAAGCCATTGTAAGTCGATTAGCGGGGAGCTTAGAGAAGACACCCGATCGAGCAGTTGTTAGGGGCACCACCGGAGCTTGCTCGAGACGCGTTGTAGCTTTGTTGGTGTTGATGGCCTTGCCCCCAGCTGAGGCTAAGGAAAGTCGTTTATACACCAACTTGTGTTTGGGTAGTGGTGCCCTCGAGATCACCACATTTAGCCTCTTACCTTTCGAGGCCGGTTTTTCTATTACCGGAGCTAGAGGAGCAGCGACGGCATTAGCTGGCACGAACAGAATAGAGCTAAATGGTAGCGGTGGCTCCTCCCATTGTCGTGCGAGACTGGCCGGAAGGACTGTCCTGGCATCCATCTTCATCGTGTAGAAGATAGGAGCCGAGTTCATCTTTGGAGACATTGTTGAAAGGTGATTGCTTGAAAACCTGCATGAAAGAGCATTATTTTAGTATAAATATAGATATGTATATTGATTGAGTTCGCATGAACGTATAACCCGAAATATGGGAGGAGAGATTGGTCCCACCGGACGTGCCAGATTCTGTAGGGTGTTTTTCGTCACCCCATTGAGATGGGAATACGCGCGCGCTTGTCAGGCGCAATACAGATTCACCTGCTTAGGGTAGGCAGGGGTTTATTGATTGTGGGGATCCGAATCTCCGGCAGCCGCGGACTAAGCTGCCGTTAATTACCCCTCACATTTGGAGCGAGAGAACCTCCGATTTACGGGTTAAACAGGTCATGCGAACTCAATATACAGTGTTGTGTTTTGAAGGGGTTTTGGATATATCGGAGGCCCCACAGAGTTTTTACGGGGGTCCCGCTACTCGGATAGCGGGCTGGAGGTCAAGGGGGCTAGCAGCCCCCTTACGGGGTGCGGGGCAGCGCCCCGTTAGAAATTTTTTCTAATGGGGGAGGTGTTTTTAGTGTGGAGTATGTGTGTGTGTATGTATATATACATACACACACACACATATATAAATATATAAAAGGAAAGGGCATCCAAAGGATGCGTGGGAAAAAACGCCAGCGCTTTAGGTGCTAGCGCTTTGAGCGCAAGAGAGCTAACGCCCCACGTGCCAGGCACGTGGGCGCTCGGACGCTAGCGCTTTGAGCGCAGGAACGCTAGCGCCCCACGTGCCAGGCACGTGGGCGCTCGGGCGCTAGCGCTCTGAGCGCAAGAGCGCTAGCGCTTTAAGCGCTAGTGCCCCACGTGTCAGGCATGTGGGCGTTCGAACGCTAGCGCTCTGAGCGCAAGAGCACTAGCGCTTTGAGCACTCTGAGCACAAGAGCGCTAGCTCCCCACGTGCCAGGCAAGTGGGCGCTAACGCTCTAAGCACAAGAGCGCTAGCGCCCCACGTGCTAGGCACGTAGACGCTCGGGAGGCAAAAGGGATTTGGTCCCTGCAATGGGAGTTGTACTCCCAGAAAGGAGCACTTATTATTTTGTATATATGTATATATATGAGGAGTTAAACTCCTAGGATATTTTGAGGCTGATGAAGGGGCTTCTCCCCTTGATCCCTGGATCTTCCCTAAAGTGGGGTTTCTGGAGATGGGTCTCTTTCTTCTTCCTATCGTTTGGCCGGATCTTGGAGAATGGGGGTGAGATTTAAAAATCTCCTCTTTTTTAGATCTAATGGAAGATCCAAGCTCCCCTTTGTGGGTTCTGTGGTGAAAAACTATTTAGTTTTGGAAAAGGAAAAGTAAAACTCTTGATTTAATTCAAAAGAAAGAAGAAGGTTTTAGAACCTTGAGGAAGGAGAAAGAGACACATGCCCTAATTTTTGGGGAATGAAAAGTCTATACTTTATTCATCATCATGTTGCCTTATATAGGCTTACACATTTACATATAGCACCTTGGGTTTTACAAAATGGCATTTTGCCCATCCCATGTCTCTTGTGCTATTTCTTTTTGCACATAAGCCATAAGCTTACACAAATTTGGCTTTATGCCCATTTTGTTTACATTCATGCATAAAAAAATTACATGAAAATTATTTATTACATGATTTCATTTTAGCATGGGGGGCGCTTCATGTTCGGACTCGACATGGGCATGGGCCTACTTGGCTTGGGGTTGACTTTGACTTTGACTTGGTCAACCGGGACGCAATTTTCAACTTCAACACTCACTGAGGCTATTTCTCGAACGCAATAGTTTACAAACGAGCTTTGTGAAATTGATTAGTAGAGGAGTTGGATGTTCAGTATCACACGGGCTGTAAGTATGCGACATCGCAATAATTAGCCTTAAGTGCAAATGAGAGATTGTTGGATATAGTGCCCTCGAAGTCAATTATTGGATCGCAGGTACGCGATTGCAATGATTGAGCGGGGACCTATACCGATAGGACAGTCTTACTCAAGATGATAGTATGCTATCTGGTTTGTCTTTATCATCATGTACATGTTGATAGAGCCCATAGGATTCTTGCTTGACAGCCAGCAGTATGATGGCGATCATATACATAAGAGCCGGGGTCTATGAGCACATCCTTAATGAGTCCCTAGTCGTGGGAGTTTCGAGACTGGGCATCGATACTCCAGAGTAGACTAGTGTATACAGTTCGAGACCCCGACGAGGGGCGGTGGCCGGTCTCACAAGCCACTGGTGTCAGTTAGTTCACCTAAGATATATATAGGTGCTCATTCGGTTATGAGCACACCGGACAGGACTCGGCGGGAACCTGCTAGTTTGTATTATACCTATTGTCAGATAGCAATTCCCAGATGACATGTGTACAGGTTAGTCTGTCGACCTGAGATCGTCATTTGTCTCGTGTGAGTTCCCACTGTGCTTCGATTACTACCCTACCACGGCTCAAAAGAGTCGTGCAAACAGGTTTTAGTTGGGTACAGTCCCGAGCCACATTGAGGCAGTGAGCGGATCGTCGGGGATTCGTCTCTCCCGGTATTGGGGGTTGATGTCGCACAGTGCACGGGTGGCCATCACCAGAAATCCTTGGCCAAGGTAATCGAGAATTACTGATTCGGATCAGTAGTTTCTCAGGTGGTGATGGACTTCATACCGACACGAATTATCGCGTTATTAGGTATCTTACTTTATCCACCCCCTAGACTCGATATGCGATACTCTTAGACGAACAGACCGGACTGTACGGATATTGTCACTGTCAGGCTCAGTAGGGTTTCAGAATGAGTTCGCTCATCGGCTTCCCTTTCGTTCAATACCTCGGCAGCCGTTACGCACAGCTAGTGCCACTGACGTGCTTGTGGTTAAATCCACAGCCAGGGTATTGATGAGTCATTAGAGTCCTCCACAGACAGTTTCCCAAGTTCGGGCGAAACGTTATAGAGGCCGTATGGTTTTATGGCAGGGTTCGAACACGCACGTGCACTTTGTGCACGTGTCATGGTTCGAACAGATATTACTAGTGGGTTTTGGTTTAAACCGGATCCTAGTATTATATTGTGTTGGAATAATTTTGTCTCATTGCATTCGTATCTGGTCGGAATACAGATGCGGGTATGTTTATACAGTTGTGGGGTAATTCTGTAATTCGTTACGGGATTATTTTTGAAGTTGCCAGTTTTTCTTCCCCGATTAAACATTAACTTTAATGTTTAATTAAAGGTTATTGTTGATGTATCTTTTTTCACCATTTCCTTGTTCATGTATTCATGACCGAAATCTAATGGGTGTGGGCTTGTTTTGTTTTGGATTTGGATAAGTCAATGTGAGGGATGGGCATGTGTATGAGGTGGCAATTTAGTGAGCATTAATATAGCATGGGCAGCATGGGTCTTGAAGTGTGCTGGCATTTTTTTAAGGGTTTTTTATTTTTTTGGTGTTGCTTTTCATCACTGCATTTTTTACATACCACTACATTCAATTCAAGGAGCCACTTGTTTTTCCCATTTCACATAGCACCTTGGCCACGCCCATTCATTGATTTCCTCACTTGCAAAAATATTCTGCTCTCGTTCTCCCATCATGGCAACTTCATTTACCTTCATCCAATTTATTAGGTGTCTTAAAACAAACTATTCTATACTCTCTCTACTTTATTTCTGGACATGTCGGCTAGCAAGCTTCATGTCCGAGTTGTTTCGATTTGAAGCGGGATCCCGTATAAAGATTCCTCGATTTGGTGTCATTCCGACGAGCGAGACCGGAGAGCGGACTTGATCGGGACAGCGGCGAGGAGCTAGGAAAGAGATTGAAGACCGAAGGATACGGATCGATCGGTATAATCTCTAAACTTACTTTATAGTTTGGTAGATAACAGTTAACAGTACGATCCGGATAATGGATTATGGTAGCGTCAAGTTTTGAAAAGATTTTGTTCCGCATTTGGCCTCGGATTAATGGCTGGGGCGCTGCCGTAATCCAACACAAAGTACTACGTAGATTCGCTCACAAGGCCCTTTATGGAGCAGTTACTAGGTGAGCGGGTCTCGTCTCGGAACAAACCATCCAAGGTGGTCCTTTTCGACGGAAAGTCTGACCCGAAGGACCACTTGAATGCATTTACGGCAGGCATGAACTTCCAAAACAACTCAGACGTGGCTCAGTGCCGAGCATTCCCCACCACCCTCATCCGGACAGGACAAGACTGGTTCCGCGGCCTGACTCCACACTCGATCCCTATCTTGAAGAATTAGCCACACAGTTTCTCAGCCACTTCGTCGGTAACCGACGACAGAAAAGGACGGTCGTCACCTATTTACCATCAGCGAAGACAGGAAATCTTTCAAGGGTTACGTCGCCCGCTTTTACAATGCCCTTCTGGAGGTACCCGAGTACCGGGACAAGACAGACATCACCGCTCTGAGGTCTGATCTTAGGCACAAAGAGTGGTTCCCGCTTTTTTGCATTGGCACAATCTAAGACCTCGACCGAGATAAAGGTCTGGACCGAGTGGGAAATCCAACTCGAATCCGAGGTTAACACTCATCTTTCCCGAGGAGACCGGACAGGCCAAAAGAAAAGGGACTTGGGAAGAAGGCCAATCGGTAGAAACCATACACTTCGAGATTTCACGAGTACACGCCTCTCAATGTCTCGCAGGCCGAGCTGCTGGAGGAGGCGAAGAGCGAAAAATTCTTCAAGATACCATCGATGACACGAAATCCGGGTAAGCGACTCCGCGGTCCATATAGTGCCTATCATCGGACACAAGGACACCCGACCGAGAATTGTAAACAGCTGCGCGATTACATTGAGAAGCTAATCCGATCCGGTCACTTAGCAAACTACTTGCGAGACAAACGTCAAGCAGATAGGGGGCAAGCCGACCAACTTGAAGCCGGAGAGCTGACGATCGGGCAGATCATGGTCGTCACCAACTGACCCGGGTCCGAGCAACAAAGACGCCCGTCAAATTCGGTTATTCAATGCAGGAGAGTCTAAACTGTATCATCGAATATGTATTTTCTTTAATAATAAAGATTCTTATTTCTCAGCAATCGGAGCTGCTTCTTTTTATTTCCATGCTAAAACATCCCACAGGGATGACGGGCAGCCTCCTGCCTATCAAGCAAAGACCGGCTCTTCACTCAAGTAAATGATGTTCGGATGTGTCTAAAAGTAGCCGAAACAATTTAGTTCATATATGCTTGTTCATTAAGATTTTAGTTCATATATGTTCGATTGAGTTGTTGATATTGGTGGATATATCGTAGATAGTGTTTATATATTGGTTTGTATGTGTATGTGTTCGTTTGAATTGTTGATATTGTTGGATATATTGTGGATTATGCATATATGTTGATTTGTATGTGAAACGCTATTGTGGCGTAATATATTGTGATTTTGTGTATTATTGTATAAAATATTGGATTTTTCTATAATTTTTTTTTTGAAAAACAGGTATTAGCGACCGTTCAAGCTACAGGAACGGTCTCTAATACCCTTATTAGCGACTGTTCGCTGATATTAGAAAACCGTTAAATTCGTTGGGATGTTCACGTGTCGTTTTATTGGCGACCGACATGAACGGTCCCGATACATATATTAATGACAATTCATATTAACGACTGTTCATGAACGATCGCTGATACACGTATCAGCGACCACCCAATCAACGACCGTGTTTTAGCGATTGTTTACAACATAAACGGTCGTTAATACCATTTATTAATTTTTAGAGGCCATACGGTCTCTAATATTAGCTGTATGCACCAGTGATTATGATATCTATTCTAAAAGAAGTATGGACACATATGAGGTGTAATCCAAACCCAAGAAGATTCATATCTATGACAGGGCCAGGATTTTAGCTCAAACGGGACAAGAATATTCAATAATTTTTGGCACGATGTTTTGCACGTAAAAATAAAGTTTTGTTGAATAGACTGAAAATTTGCATTTGATGAACATGTAAAAGTTGTCAAATATCATCTTCCATTCTTTTTAATTAAAAAGATGACAAATGCAAATAATGAGTTTTTATTTGAAAATGAAGCTATTTTTATCTATAATCATTAATAATATAAGGAAACGGTGCAGAGACCCTTCATGGCTATGTGAGGATTCATATGAGAGGCCATTGCAGTTTTAGGCCTGGAGTCTTCATTTTCTCTAATAATATTGTGACATATGATAGACTTCAAATGTATAGATGCTTAATCATCAAACAACTTTTTTATATATAAGTAAATATAAACTAGCAGTTTCACAAATATATATAGATATCTTCAAATATATCAGGATAAACTCGTGCAAGTCCTGTAGTGTTTTAATGCTAGTATTAGTATTCAAGAAACCGGGCTTCAACGGGGGCTTTATTGTTTGCAACCCATCACATATAGGACTCTATTATAACAAAAATTCATATCCAATTTAATATATTGAATCTATTGAAGTTTTAATCCAATTTAAGAACAAAAATTCTTATGCAAATATAGGCTACTCTACTGCTATCAATTCGTAGCGTAATGTTAGTTATTTATAGAAATAACGTGAAGTTAACGTAAGTTGCTTTGTATTTAAGTTATTTGGTTGAGTTAGCAAATATGAATTATACTATGTAACGTAAAATAACGAGCAATGTAACGAGTTTTTTTCCAACATTGATTAAGACATAAAAGGGGAAAAATAAGAAAGAAAAAAGCGATACAAAATAGTGGTGGGTTAGAGTAATACTTTACCTGAGCTTGAAATCCTACCACAGGCTCAATAAACTGCTTAGATAAACTTTTAATTTGTGAGCTGAGAAGCAGCAAAAATTAAAAAGGAATAAATAAACTGCTTAGATATTCAATAAAAAAGGAAGAGAGTGGGAGAGGGACAAATTTTGGGATTTGGCATTTTTTCCAAACTAATTTGGGATTTAGACTTCTTTTAAAACTATTTAAAGAATTAGCACAATCGAGTCACATCAATACCGCATGAGAATGGCGGTTGGAATTTGTTGAAGTTATATTCCGCACTTTGCAGGTGTGGAATACGTCTTAACCTCAGCCAAGTATAAAATCTTGGCTCTCTGAGGTTTATTCCGCATTTTGCAAGTGCGGAATAGGTTTCGGCCTTAGTTAGAGAGCCAAGCATGAAGACTTGACTCTTTGGATGAAGTCAAGTGTTATTCCGCATTTTACAAGTGCGGAATAAGGCCAGCAAGCCAACTCTAAGAGCTAAGTATCAAGACTTGGTTATCTGGGTGAACAAAGTCTTATTCCGCACTTTGTAAGTGTGGAATAAAACTTGCCCGATCCTCAACTGTCAGTTCTATCTTGTGCCTATGTTTTATTGATGTAGCCCGAACATGCTAATCCTCTGGATAGTTTTAAAATGAGACAAAATCGCTTATTGGTTTCCAAATGGTGCCTAATCCCAAAATTTGGCCAGAGAGAGGAGAGAGAGCAATGGAGTTGAAGGTAGTGGAGGAGACAATGAGAGGCCGCGACGCCTCCCACGACGCTGCCCACGCTTTTAGGGTTCGTGATCTCGCCGACTCTCTCGCCAAAGAACAAGGCTTGCTTGATTACCACCGCTTACAAATTGTATGACCCCTCTCCCTTTTCCTTTTCCTTTTTTGATTCAATTTCTGGTCTTGTCAAATATTCAATCTTTTCTTTAGAATCATATATTTTGGAATCGGGGTTTTTGGTTTGCAAACTTAGTGCGCATCCCCCCCAAGTGGTCAAGCAATTTATGAGTTTGATTGGGTGAAATTATTGCGCAATAGATATGTTTTCATCTGAAAGTTGAAGTTTTGATTTGGCAGCCTTCATCTATAACTCTTCTGAACCTCTGATATATTTATTTATTTATTTTTGCTCATTATGAATTTCAACAAGATATGTTATTTTTTGGGTCCATGGTTCAAAAATGACTGGTGATGGCGTCAGGTGTGTGTTTGGATGGATGAGGGAATTGGATACTGTTGCAAAGAAATACCCACTCTCACAAAACATCTCTCTGTCCGCGACCGCTTAGCGGCCCTATCCCACACTACTCAAAGCCTAGATTATTAGAGAATTATAGATTATACAAAACCCTAGAGAAAGCCTCATATTTATAGGGTAAATAAATGGCAGGAGATAGATCCATATTTAAATTAGAGATAAATATGAATCTAAACTAGATATTAGATTTAAATCCTAACTAATCCTGAATTTAAATCAAATTCAACAATCTACATCTTGATTCAAATTCGTCATAATTTCTTCACTTTCTCAACACCTTGGAACTACGTTCTCATCATCTTGTGCTCAAAAGCACCTGAACAATCTAATAGGCATAACTTGAACTTGGATCGGAACCATCTCAAAAATGTATCTGCCGGATTCTCCAGGGTACCATCCTCCGTAAGAGACATTACTCTCTTCTCGGCATTCAAGAAGAACACTCTCACCTCCTCTGGAACACCTAAACCCAACAATCTCCATAAATAGATGTCCTTAACCGTCTCCATGACGGTTTTCAAATCTGCCTCTACCGTTGACTGCGTGATACTGTACGGAAGTATCGATCTATCTGGCACTGCATCCGTGCCCACCATATAACTCATTGTCGACCTCCATATGCCCCTATCACCATACCGTGTCACGATTCACCCATCTACACCGTCGCTGCTGCTGAATAACGAGCCGTACTCTTCACTATCTCTCAAGTATCTCAGGATCCACTCCAAAGCCTACTAATGCTCTCCGCTCGGAATAGCGAAATATCTGTTGACTGCTCCAGCTGCCTGTGCAATACTTGATCGCGTGCATCCCACACCAACCTCTGCATTCGCATATGACACTAAAAACACATGATCTCTGTCTGCATCTGACCCTAATGATAAGATCGCCGAAAGCCTCAAGTGCGCCTTTAAGTGAGAAGACATGGGCCGAGTCTTCATCTCATGCCGAGCTAAAAAATGCTCGATACTTTACTGCAACCAATACAACTCCTCATCCATAACACTCCATGCCACGGATCAAACATGCAGACTTTCTGCCGAACTCCCAATTTTACCATTCGACCATATCCGCATGGCGACCCGTCCCTAACCACTCCTGTGCGTTGAATCGTCCTCAACCTCTGCACCACTGACTCTACTGGACTCTCCACATGAATCGGAGTACCGACCACCTCATCTCTCGTAACCTGGACTGAGACTTCGAACTCCACCTCGCTTGGCGGCATACCTATTCTCCGTTCACCATTTGACCGAGTTTGTCTTCTTTGAAATATCTCAGATTCAACGAATGTCATTTGGCTGATTACTCCACTCTGGGTCGCAATACATCATGGCCTGTACCTTTTTTCTTTACCTCCGAAGCCAACATGAGAACATCTCTTGACCTTCGGCTGCTCAATGCATCGAACTCCATGAAACCCTGAGTAATCTCTAGTCCCTCTAGTCCATAACTTTTCAAAAATTCTCATATCTACCGCCGTCGATGGTGACCGATCGATGAGATATTCGGCAGTAGGCAGGGCTTCAGCGCAAAACTCCCTCAGAAAACTAGCCGTAAGCCGTAAAGCTCTATTTTCCCCAACTGACCGAACCATCCGTCCTGCAATGCCATCTAACCGAGGATCTCCCAACCGTCCGAACCATCCGCCCGCGATGACATCTGACCAAAGATCTCCTAACGTGGTGTACTGATACACAATCCTCTCCGGCCTGCATAATCATGTGAAATCCTGCGAAGCAAACCCTGTGCCTAATCCGAATCGAAGAACCTCTACGCGTTTCCCTAACCGATTTATATAGAATCGGTTAGTAAGATATTTCTTCATGTAAACGGACTCTAACTTATTCCACAATCCTGCCGCTTTCATCTTTTACGCCACTTCGCAAAGAACCGCATCAGTCAAGGAAAGCTGCATCGAACTGTGAACCTTGTCCTCGATCTCTACACTTTCCGATATATTGTTTTCACCGAAACTTGTCTTTTTCAAAGACAATCTTGTGCACATCTTGTTACTTTAGCAGCGCCATCATTTTCAATCTCCATAGACTGAATTTATTGCGCTCATCGGGCTTTTCGATCTTGCAACTTGTAAACGCCATCGCCGCATTCAACTCCTAAACGCGAACTCGATGCTCTGATACCTCTTGTTGCAAAGAAATACCCACTCTCACAAAACCTTTCTCTTATCTCCGACCGTGCTTGGCCACCCATCCCACTCTAATCAAAGTGTAGGTTATTAGAGAATTATGGATTATACAAAATTCTAGAGAAAGCCTTATATTTATAGGATAATTAAATGCTAGAAGCTAAATCCATATTTAAATTGGAGATAAATATGAATTTAAACTAGAGATTAGATTTAAATCTAAACTAAAGAAATTAGATTTAAATCTAAACTAAAGAAATTAGATTTAAATCCTAACTAATCCCGAATTTAAATCAAATTCAACGGATACTGCCCGAAAATCATGATACTGAAAATTTCCTATTCAGAATAGAATTGCAAAGTTCACGATATTCTCTTCGGTGCATAGGGTTGTAATTCTAATTTGAATCAATTCATTGTGTAACAAAACAATCAAGTAGTAATAGATAGAGCGTCGGAGCTAGAGTTTCATGTATGGGAAGAAAAGTAATCAGTTGATAAATTTTTTAGAAAGAATAACCTTAACTTATATTTTAAAAAAATTATTTCATAGAAACCTTAAGTAAAATATCCACCAAACTTTACTATTTAATAAATAACACGTATTGGTTAGACTATACCAGGGATCAAATATTTTCTCATTTTAAGATTTGGAATTGTTTGTTCAAGAACGAGAGAGAGAAAAGAAAAGAAAAATGGTGTGATGCAATAAATATTTTTGTTTTTAATTCAAACACAAAAAATAGTATATTTCATATCCGTCCTAGTCCATCCGATTCAACAATAATGCATACTAAATTTCTAAAGCAATGTTTGAGTTATTGAAAAATAGATATTTCATAACTTTCATCTAAGAACTACGAGAAGATGTAGCACGCCTAAATTTCTAAGACTATGCTTGACTTAACTTAAAATAGATACTTTATAACTTCTAACTAAAAACTACGAGAAGATGCATTTACCTTTTGTATACTGTTAGATTGTCCAAATATTTTTATTTTTAAAATTCTTGGCATAAACTTAAACTTTTGAGAATGATTTTGCATAATTAAAAAGGATGCTACCAAGGCTCGAACATCGAGCTGCGGATTTGTATTGCAAAAACCTTACCACTTCACCAAATTGAGGTTGGGCAGGGTGTATTAAATGATATATTTATTGACTATTTAAGGCCTTTGATTTATATATCAAGGAAATTTTCGATCGAGGTAGGGAAATTGCCTACCCTCGACCCACCCTACATCCGCCCCTGAATGGTTATATTTTGTACCGACCAAATCTATGCAAACCACAATGTTTGGATCATTTTCTCTAACAAGACTATAGTTTTATGTGAAGACAATTGCGAGCTAATGTAATTATGTTCGTCATTTCTAGGCGGAGCTTGCTACTCTCCCCCACGACATTGGTAAAGCCTTTTTGAGAATGTAGCATCTATTTCTACTCTGGAATTGATTGGGGTCATTTGCATTCTTGGTTTATGCAGGAGATTACAAGTACACCAAGTGGGTATCATTCTTTCCTGCTGGATTTAATTTGATATGTGCCTTAACCCATCCTTGGTATCCGATTACTACATGTGAGTTTTGTTGAATTATTGTGTCATGTCCTTAACTTTTAAAAACCGCCATATTGTAATTTTTGTTCCTGTGCCCTTTATATTGAAACAATTGCTCTCTTTTCTTTGCAAATTCTTGTCCAATGGTTCAAAAACTTTTTTTTTAAAAATGTGTACTGTGTATAGTTTTAACCTTTTCTTGTAGAGACTTGATTGAGGATACCCGATTGTGGAGAATTTTCTCAAAGAGGAGGGTTTAGAAGATAGCAAAAGGGAGGCAGTGTTGAGCATCATAAAAGGAATGGGTAAGTTTCCACTTCGTGGCTCTACCTTCTACAAAAAGTACGGAAATTTTAGACCCTTTACAGTCATGTAAAACATGAGCAAGTGAAGAACAATTGGTGATTTCTAAACTCTTGATTCATAAGTTTTCTATGACAAGTTCATATATAGTTTATCTGTATTACATTTTTTTATTAGTGGCTAGTTTTGTTATCCAATAAATCGAACAGCCTCATATGTAGCGCATGATAGAAATATTAAACCCTGATGCCAGATTGATATATGAATTAAAACCCCACTTTCGATCGATGGTGATTATTAAGAAAAAAAAATGAATCAATGATTAAGTCAAGTTGTTTATTAGTTGATATTAAATGTGCTTTTGTGAATATATCTTCATTTCACATCTAGGTTTTAAAAATGAAGTTGCAAGGAAATCATTTGCTGATTCTTCACTGGAATTTGGGGTTGTGCAAGATGCGGACCGTCTTGATGCAATTGGTGCTTTAAACTCTGGCCATTTACTCATTATTTATCATTTGTTTAATAATATAAGTTACACCTATATACTGATTTATGTTTCGCGTGGAGCACTGATAATGGTATACGTGTTTTCTTTGTTGTTTTCATGTTATTTCTGCCCTTTTTTCCACCACTGGTTAAAGGGATATTTACACTATAACTAATGGAACTGGATTTTCAAATTTGATTAAAGATGGATTTCTAGTGTTTTTAAAAATTGGATCACACATGAAATCCTCTCAACATCACCGTCACAATAAAATAATATCTTACGTGAACTATTGTGATTTTTTCCCCATATTTGCTTTTTATATATAAAATATACAGGCCATCAGAAATTTATGTTGGTTTATTTTTTGTTTTAATGTTTGTATCTGCAGACACATTATTTCCTTCTCTTATCATGCATTTTCTTTTGTTGCCTCTTCTTAAAGTTTTCTTCTTCCTCTTGTGAAATATATCATTTAGAATTCTGCCTATGTAGAGATAAAAAAGTACTGCTGAAATCTTCCTTAATTATTCTAGTTTCATTTTGGGTCAACAACCTTTTCTGATAGCAAAATGCTGCTTTTCATACAACCATAAGAACAACCACCTTTTTCCGATAACACTATTGTTACTAAACTATGGGAAGCTACTATGATGCAATTGGAAGAAAACTCGATGAGTGCAGCCAAAGGCACGTGTGGGTGCAAGCAGGTGCTAAGCTGCGAGCCTGCGCCTCTTTCTGTGTTGGTGCACCGGCGTTAGGCACGCGCCTTACGCGCCTCATGCAAGGAGCAAGGCCTGGCTCCAAGGATGTTATCAGTTGGTCAAATGGGTCTAATTTTCATGCAAGGAGCAAGGCCTGGCTCCAAGGATGTTTATCAGTTGGTCAAATGGGTCTAATTTTTGGGTTTTCACTAAAACTGAACCTGCTCCTAGAACCCACTAGCTTTTAGAGAAAAATAAATATTTGAGCAGGATATCGATTTGAGAAGCAGAAACGGCTAGGGTTTTTCAAAACTTAAAGACTCAAATAATTTTTTCTTGGCCTTTGACCTCTTCTCCTCTTAGTTGATTTCTAAGTTCCTTCAACCTCTCCTCCTCCTCTTTGCCTTCCTCTTCTCTTCTCCAGTGGGTATGGCTTCTTCTTCTCCTCTTCGCCTTCTCTATAGATAAGGCTATATGTTATGAATGCTTTTGGTTAATTTTCCAAAAAGTCCCAATATATTAATATGAAAAGTCCCAATTGTGTTACTTAGGCTAATTTTTTCGGCAATATTTATGTAACTTAAGATAATGCTGCTTCTCATCTTCATCTTCTTCTTTACTCTTTAGTCCACACTTGATTGAGTCTTATTCTTTTCTCATTAGTCTTCAGTTAATTGATCATTGTGTAGATATATATTTTTTGCCTGTTGTGATAAAGCCGATGTCTGGTATGCCTCTTTCTTCATCTTTTTTCATAGAAGTACGGTATACTATAGTTGTTAATCACAGATTAGACGTGTTTGTGAATTAAATTCAAATATTCTGTATCTTCAAAAAATATTTAAATATTCTGTAAAACTTGTGTGCCTCACACACTTGGACGCCTGCGAGTCTCAGGTGTCCGCCTTGCACCTCAAGCGCATTACACCGTTTACGCCTCGCACTGCGGCTTGTGCATTTTCTGCATTGGACTCAATTGTTAATGCTCCATTACATTATGATTTATGATGCATAGTGGGAGAAATTTAAGAAGAATGACTTGGCCCTTTTTATTCGTTTTGAATGATTAAATTGATTAAATAATAGGGCAGCTGGTGCATGGACTCTTATATCACGATTTACTCTTTTTGTGTTTGTCTTTTCTTTTCTTTTCATTTTTCCTTTTTTTGGGGTGGGTGGGTGGGTTTGTGCAGGGTATTTCTATCATAATTGCTCTGCCATTCCATGTTCAAAGAATTCTCTTTTTGTTAACAAACGGCCACTCCACTTCAGGAATCGCACGATGCTTCGCGTATGGAGGAAGTAAAAATACAGCGTTGCATGATCCTGAAATATTGCCTAGGTAGGAGTCATCGAAAGAATGTTATATGAAGAAAGAAGAAAAGCAGACCACTATCAATCACTTCCATGAAAAGCTTTTCAAACTGAAGGATTTGATGAAAGACAGAGGTACTCAGAACTAGACGACAGTAACTTTAATTTTCTATGTATATGGCCGTATTATTTTTTGACATTTTTCTTCAGTAGCTTAAGCACCTGCGGTGCATGTCAAAAAAGAGAGAAGATAGTAGTTAAGGAGAGAAGCGGTTAGTAATATGGGAAATAAAGTAATTGTTAGTGTTGACATGGAATTTTCTACTCTTTTATTTATAAAAAGGAAAAGGAAAATCCAAGAAAGCAGATATGGCCAACCTTGACTTGAAGATCAACTCCCTTTTTGCACCGAGTAGTAGAGATAATAAAGCAATATACACGGCCAAAAAATTATTTATCTGTCAAACTGTTTCTATATACAGGCGCATACACACATCTCTTGCTCCCTGTCAATCTGTGAAGCCCTTTAAATGATTTATTTTACTTGCGACAATGATAGGCTCGTTTTCTGTTTAAAGGGCTGAACTTTCTGTGCATGAAATTTGTATAAAATGCTGGAAGATAATTCAGAAACATAACTGAATTTTATTTTTTATGCTGTATGGCATTGGATTCTATAATACCCGGTTCTTTTATTTGAATCCGTATTCAGATAAATATAATTCCAAAAGTTTTTCCCAAATACTTTCTTTTCACTATTCTCTTATAATTATTTTCCTTGCAAAGCCTTTGGCCCAAGCTCCCAACTCCTCTTTTCTTCTCTTTTTCTTCCTTTGGCTCGGCCCACTCCCCTCTTCCCATTTCCCTCTTATTTTCTTCCTCCCACGTCTCGTTCCAAGCCCAGCCCGAACTCTTTCTCCCTTCTTCTCTCGTCCTCCCATGACCCGTGCCACTTCCTGGCAACGACCCCGTGAAATCCGCGCCCGTTTCCAGATAATGCTACCTCAAATCTCCAACCTCCTCTCTCCCTCTCCCTCACCCTCATAACTCTTCATATCTCTCTCTCTCAACTTCTCTCTAACTCTCTGTATCTCTTTCCTCCCGAGCTCACTGACTGAACCACCGCTAGCATCCCTGAATCACCGCCGAACACCTCCATCACCGCCGACGAGCTCTCACCTCCTCCTCCATCAACCACAACGCCACCACTTCCTTCCCCACCTCCTCTCTCAACCCAACTTCTACATCTTAACCCATCGAGTTTCCCCTGCGGCAACCACCTCCGGCGGTCCTGACACCTCCGGCGGTCCTGACACCGCCGTCGATCACCGCCGGAGCACAACAACCTCGTCAGTCCCACTCCTCATCAGACCCTGCACCCAACCCCTTCAAGCACCTCTAAACCACACCGAGCTCACTGCACCACGATGAACAATTGCAGCCGCCGCCGCCGCCGCCCAAGCCACTGCCCCAATCACCATAGCAGTCGGCATCGCCGCTGTCATCGCCGTACTTGAGCCCAGGATCACGTCTAAGTCACACTCGCATCGCGCCCGTACCATGCCCGCGTCGAGCACGCATCCAGCGCATACCGCTCACGCGCCACACCGTGACCAGCACCGTACCGTCCCATCGCCGTCTCGTGTGTCGAGGTGATTCTCTGTGTCGTGTCGTTTCTATTTTAGCGACGTAAGGCAAATGATCCCTCACTTTCTGTCATGCTAAATATTTAGACTATATGTATTATAATCGGAACATAATTATAGATATATGTCGTGTTTGTGATCGATTAGAATTTAATTATGAACCGTAATGTTGTGAACTATGATGAACTGAGCATATAATGGATCCTAATCCTGTGTTAAACATATATAAGTTACAGGAATCGAATCATATTCAAATCGGTTAGATAAAATCGTAATTCCTAAAGTTACCATTTTATATACTAAGTGTTTTATATACTAAGTGTTCGATTAAATGTTCTGAACCAAAACGTAATTTAAAATGATCAAATTTATGATTAATAGATCCAGCTACTGTTTATTAGTATTGTTTATATAGTTGGGTTTAGAATATCGAAGTTTCGAGCATGAAATGCCGTCTCCAAGAGGCGACGACAACTCTGAACATTTCTGTATATGTTGCCTTGTGAAAATTATAATAATTCGCAGAAAAATCATCTTGTAATGTTTCTGGGCTTGAAATGAAGCTAACTCAATATACTGAACACCTGTGATAAATTTTACTGAAAAATAAGTGAGACAATACCGTAAACTGGGGAGAAATACGGTGTCCATAGCAGTGTTCTTCATTATCGTTTGTTTTGAACCCTTGATAATCCTGCATAAACATACTGATATATCGAGACCTATATCAATGCGAAGATAAATGAGTTAGCTATCATTTGACACTAGTTTCATTAATTTTCATTATTATTTGATATTTGTAATATACCTACCATTGTCGGTCCTAAGTCCGGATGAGAAAGGGTGAGGTTTGTGGTAGGCTTGTGACAGCCAACGTAAAACTTTGTCACATTCTATGACATGAACCATGATAAGAATATCGTTGGGGCATCCCCTATTCAGCGATGCGTTACATAGGATCCCGGGTGTAGTGTTAAATATGCAAGGGTTTCTACGTCGTCGTCCGAAAGCGGCCCGCTATATCGAACCCCGGGTGTAGTGACAAATAAGCAAGGGTTTCGTAGGATCCGTCTAGTTTCTTGGAACATAGGTTCCCTTATAGGTAGAGTAACAGAATTGGTGGAGGTGATGATTAAGAGGAGAGTTGGTATTATGTATTTGCAAGAAACTAAGTGGGTAGGTGAAAAATATAAAGTCATAGAGCCTTGGAGTTATAAGCTTTGGTATACGGGTATAGATAAAAATCGTAATAGAGTAGATGTAATCATAAATAGACGGTTGCTTGAGAATGTAGTTGAAATTAGGAGAAAAGGTGATAGGATTTACCCATTTAGCTTATTCTAGGTGGGGATATCCTTAATATTATTAGTGCTTATGCACCACAGATAGGTCTTGATGAGGCTAATAAGCATTTATTCTGAGAGGATTTAGACGAAACAGTGCAAATGATACCTAGTGAAGAGAAGTTATTTATTGGTGGTGATATCAATAGACATGTAGGTATTAATCGTAGTGGGTTTGATACTATCCATAGAGGTTTTGGTTTTGGACAAATGAATGAAACATGTAGCTCGATTCTAGATTTTGCCTTATCTTATAACTTGATTTTAGCAAACACTTGGTTTATCAAAAGAGAGTCTCACCTCATCACTTTTAAGAGCGGATTGAGTGTAAGTCAAATAGACTTTTTTTGACGAGAAGGATAGATAGAGGTTGTTGCATCGATTGTAAGGTAGTGCCAAGTGAGAGTGTAACCACTCAATATGGACTTTTAGTTCTAAATTTTCGATTTAGAAGAGACCCTAGGAAGATTAGACGTAAGGTAGAGTCTAAAATTAAGCGGTAGCGATTAAAGGAAGGTAACTAAAAAGATTTTATAGATCGTGTAGTTCAAGAGGCGGATTGGCAGTCCGAAGATGATTCAGATACAATATGGAACAAGATGGCTAGTCATATTAAGATGGTAGCTAGAGATCTACTTGGTGAGTCGAAGGGTGGTGTTCAACCATCCAAGGATACATCATGGTGGAACGAAGAATTAAAACCTGCTATTAAAATGAAGATGGAATTTTATAAAGATCTGAAGAAAGCCAGAGATGCGGAGAGATTTGAGAAGTATAAAATGGCTAAAAAGAAAATTAAGAAAGCTATTCGGGAAGCTAAAGCTAAGTCTATAAGGAGGTGTACGAGAAGTTGGATACTAAGAAGGTTGAAAATGATATATACATGATTGCTCGGATGCAGGAAAGGAAGACCAGAGACTTGTATGCGGTGAAGTGTGTAAAAGATAAAGATCAGAAGGTTTTAGTTCGCGATGAGAATATCAAGAAAAGGTGGATATATTATTTTGATAAATTGTTCAATGAGAGCTTTACTAAGAATTTGGATAGACTTGTTATTCAATCTCAAGATATAAACCATGATTTCATGTGTAAAACAAGAGTACATGAGGTTAAAGAGCCTTTGAATAGAATGAAATCTAGAAAAATGGTTGGTTCAGACAGGATTCCTGTCGAGATTTAGAGATACTTAGGAGAGATAGACGTTAAATGGCTCACAGATCTGTTTAATAAGATTTGGCAGTCCAAAAAGATACCAAATGAGTGGAGGAAAAGTAACCCTTTCTACAAGAACATGGGTGACATTCAAAGTTGCTTAAACTACCGTGGAATAAAACTTATGTGTTACACCATGAAGTTTTGAGAGAGAGTGATTGATCATAGGCTAAGAAAGGATGTTAAGATAACGGAGAACCAGTTTGGGTTCATGTCTGGACGATTGTCGACAGAGGCTATTCATTTTCTTTGTCAACTTGTCGAGCGTTTTCGAGAAAAAAGAAGAGATTTGCATATGATATTTATTGGCTTAGAGAAAGCGTACGATAAGATACCTAGAGAGGTATTATGGGGGACAATGATGAAGAATGGGAGTCCTACTCAAGTACATTGATATAATCAAGAACATGTACGATGGAGTAGTGGTAAATGTTAGAACTTGTATCGGTCTACGAGTGATTTTCCGATTACAATTGGCACGTCAAGGATCTGTATTAAGTCCATTCCTGTTTACTATCGTGATGGATGAGCTTACTAGACTATCCAAGAAGAGATATCTTGGTGTATGCTAACCGCTGATGATATTGCTCTATTAAATGAGACAAAGGCAGGGGTTAATGCAAAATTGGAGTTATGGAAAAAATATTGGAATCTCGGGGGTTCAGATTGAGCAGGTCCAAAACAGTATATATGCATTGCAAATTTAGCAAACAGAGAAGTCGAGACCACGATGGTATAACACTGGATGGACAAGAGATATCACTGAGCGATCGGTTTAGATATCTAGGTTCTATCATCCAAAAGGATAAGGATAACGATAGCGATATCAATCAAAGAATCCAAGCTGGTTGGTTGAAATGAAGGAGTGCAACAGGGATTTTGTACAATCGTAACTTTCCATTAAGCTTGAAAGAGAAGTTTTATCGGAGCGCTATTCTGCCTTCCTTATTATATAGTACAGAATGCTGGGCTCTTAAAAAACATCCGTAGCGGAGATGCTCATGCTTTGTTGGATGTATAGTAACACTAGAAAAAATAAGGTGCGAAATGAGGATATTCATGCAAAAAATGGTGTGGCACCTATAGAGGAGAAGATGCGGGAAAATCAGTTAAGATGGTTTGGTCATATGCGACGCAGACCTATGGAAACACCGGTTCGAAGAATAGATACTTTCGATATAGGCAATGTCAAAAGGGCAAAAGGAGACAAAAAACATGGATGGAGGTGATACGAAAAGACATGATTGCCAAAGGCCTCAATGAAAGTTTATTATTTGATAGGAGTGAACGGAGTCGGAGGATTTATGTGCTGGACCCGGCATGATTCTCATGTTGGTTCATGTAGCCTACCTCATATGCTTGGGATAAAAGGCTCCGTTGTTGTTTGATATTTTTAATGCATTTTATATTGTTGATGTGTTCTGCTGTGATGATTATACCTATCGACCTTACAATGACCATAATTCTCTGTTCACACATGATAATGTACCGTCTGCTACGTTGGAAAGTTAACTGTAAAATCTAGAATTTATCGAACAGCAGAGACCCTCAATTCCGAGCATAACTTATAGTAAATTCCATTCGAAGTTAGATTTCTTGTTTTGAAACTGGAATTCCAGCGGTGTTTAGTTGATTTAAGATAAGTATATATCCCTAACCAGAATACATATCGGGATGAAACCAATGTTATTGATTAGCTGAATGAGTTTACTTTCTGCATCTTTTATATTGTCATGTCTGATTCTGATCATATGTATTTTTAATAAATTTTGCAAACCGATTGATACCGGCTGCCCATTAATGGTTAAAGTTTAGTTAATATATTTTATCATGTCATATGACTGTTTTACCCTCAAGCTTGGTTGTTCTTACTATATAATGTAATCAACTGATTATCACTGCATAATGATGGCTTGACTCATGTTTAGTATCCGCCTATAATGACATCATATGATGCAAACTGTACACCTATACATGATCTACATTACATGTTATATCGACATTCTATACTTATACAAATGGCATGCAAATTGCACCTAGACATGGTATTTCTTGATTATTGACACTTCACTATAATTTGTGAGACGCATAATGTATGCTCTGATGCCGGTATGGGACGAGACCGGAGTGTACGTTAGCTGGTATGACATTAAAATGCAGTCACCGACTGGAATGTTAAATTATGTCCTGTAATATTTATTCGTGTTTACGCGTTTTCCACTCCATGATATTGTCGTGATTATTCATGATTCGTGTTCAGAACCTGTCCGGTCAGCATTCGTGTTTAGTAATTGGGTTTTAGTGTTATAATATAACTTAGAAACGCTGGGCGTTGGGATAGTTTGAATATGAGTTCGATCAATGGGATCTCAGGAGTCCAATTACCGGTATATTTCGTGAATACGTGTTGCTGTGTTACCGGGCTAAAACGGTATATTTCGTGAATACGTGTTGCTGTGGTACCGGACCGAAACGGTACATTATATTACCAACTCTTGATTCGGGCTTATGTTTTCTTGCCCCTGAACGATAGCCTTGGGTTTGAGAATACTCCTGCGGTGGTTGACGCTCACGCTCGAACTGACGATAGATTAGCTTACCACCATTACATACAATTAATATTAGAGACCGTATGGAACGGTTTCCAAAAAATAATAAACGGTCACTAATGTATATTAGCGACCGTTAAAATTTTAAACGGTCGCTGATTGTGTGGTTGCTGATACATATATGAGCGACCGTTCATAAACGGTGTCTAATATGAATGGTCGCTAATATAGGTATCAGGGACCGTTTGTTCCGGTTGCCAATAAGACGACATGTGGATTCCCAACGAATTTAACCGTTTCCTAATATCAACGAATAGTCGCTGAGAAATTATGAGCGACGTTTCTCTAGCTAATATAGTCGCTAATACCTATTTTTTCTGAAATTTATTTTACAGAAAAATCCTATATTCAATATAATAATACACAAAATCACAATATATTACGCCGCAATATCGTTTCGCATACAAATCAATATATATGCACAATCCACAATAAATCCAATAAGATTAACAAATCAAACGAATATATACGCATACAAACCAACATATAAACACTATCCACCAATATCAACAACTCAATCAAACACATATGGACTAAAATCTTAATAAACAAGCATACATAAACTAAATTATTTTGAATACAAACAGCACAATACATACGCTATATATGTCCAACAATACGAAAAAATTTCCAAATCACGCCTAATCGCAGCTCACTCAACCCTGTGAATCGAAACAAACAAATAAATACATGAACTCAAATCATAATCTTCGAAACAACGTTAGCTATATATATGCGTACTTTACTAACTCCCGCTACTTCTATCGTCAAAACATAATCCTTTCATCGTTAACTTATAAGAACCCTATGAATATATAACATGAATTTTAAACATCAAAACTCAATACAGTTTAATTGTATACTCAAATTTCTGTAAATAATAACTATACGTACATTACTAACTCCCACCGCTGCCATCGCCACCAGAACCCCGTCTTGAATAGTATCGATTCACATCGTCGAAGTTCTCCTACGAAAAAAAGTTATCTAATAACCCTTCCTGTGGGGTCGGCTGATCAGGATTATACGGTTCCTGTGGCGGAGGATGGGGGTAATAAGGATCTTGTGGCGGAAGCGGAGGCCGAGGGTAGTACCCTCTATGTCATTGCGGAGGGAGAGAATAAGGGTGTTGGGGTCAAAATTTGCATCCCGGTTGACCAAGTCAAAGTCAAGGTCAACCCCAAGCTCAAGCAAGTAGGCCAATGCCCGGGTCGAGCCCGAACACGAAGCGTCCGGCCTTCCGCCATACCAAAATAAAAATCATGTAACGAATAATTTTGATGTAATTTTTTTGTGCATGAATGTATGCAAAATGGGTATAAAGCCAATTTTTTGTAAGCCCATAGCTTATGTGCAAAAAGAAATGGCACATGAGCCATGGGATGGGTAAAATGCCATTTTGTAAAGCCCAAGAGGCTATATGCAAATATGTAAGCCTATATAAGGCAACATGATGATGAATAAAGCAAGACACTTTTCATTCTCCCCAAAAAAAACTAGGGTTTGTGCTTCCACTCTCTCTTTTTTCAAGTTCTTCCTCTTCCTTTTCATTTTTTTTCCAAATAAATCAAGAGCTTAGATCTTCTTTTTTTAAAACTAAATAAAGTTTTACCATAAACCCATCTCCCAAAATTCCATCAAGAGAAGAAAAATGGTCTTTTTTTTTATCATCCAAGATCTAGATCTTGGAGTTTCAAGAGAACCCATTTTGGGTTTCTTCTTAAAGGAGAAAGGAGAAAATCTTTTGGAGTTCAATTCCACAAATAAAATTCTCTTGGAGTTTAACTCCACTGCAGAAAATCTTTTGGAGTTCAACTCCACAAATAAAATTCTTTTGGAGTTTAACTCCACAGTAAAAATCCTTTTTTTTGGGAGTTTAACTCCACATTATATTTTTCAGCCATATAAAACTCTTTTGGAGTTGAACTCCACGTTGCTAAAAAAAAGTGGGCATGTGACGGGTCACATGCTACGCATGTGAGCGGGTTCACATGCTGAGCATGTGACAGCCCCTCACATGCTGAGCATGTGACGGGTCACATGCTGAGCATGTGATGGCCCCCATTTTTTTAGTTCTTTTCTTTTCTTCTTTTCTTCTTTCTTTTCTTTATTTAATCCCTTTTTTATTTAAAAAATATATATAAAATAAATATTAAATAAATAAAAATAATATTTTAAATAATATTTTAAAATTAAAAAATAATAATAATTTTTTTTTTAAAATTCTCTAAATATTTATTTACTTATTTATTTTTGTTTTTTTATATAGAATATATATATATATATCTTTTTTTTACAAGTGGAACAAAACAAAAATACACACACATCAACGCACCGCATATTGAGTTCGCATAACCAGTTTAACCCGTCAATCGGAGGTTCCTTCGCTCTAAATACGAGGGTTAATTAACGGCAGCTTAGTCCGCGGCTGCCGGAGATTCGGATCCCCACAATCAATAAACCCCAGCCTACCCTAGGCAGGGGGAATCTGTAATGCGCCTGACAAGCGTGCGCGTATTCCCATCTCAATGGGGTGACGAAAAACACCCTATAAATTCTGGCACGCCCGGTAGGACCCATTTCTCCTCCCATATTTCGGGTTAAACGTTTATGCGAGCTCAATCGATGTACATATCGATTTTCTATACTGAAATCATGTTTCTATTTGCAGGGGTTAACAATTTTCAATTGCCATCTTCGAACATAAGTCGGTATTTGAGCGATTTTCCTTGGCCCCAGCTGGGTGCAAGGCCATCAACACCGACAAAACAACAAGGCATTTCGGGCAAGCTCCAGCGATGCCCCTGACAACTGCTCAATCGGGTGGCTTCTCTAAGCTTCCCGTCGGATGACCACCACGTCGTTAAACTGGAAACGGATGACCACCACGTCGTTAAACTAGAAGACCACCACGTCGTTAAACTGGAGAAACGGATGACCACCACGTCGTTAAACTAGAAGACCACCACGTCGTTAAACTGGAGACAGATGGCCTCCAAGTCGTTAAACTGGAGACAGATGACCTCTGCGTCGTTAAACTGGAAACCGACGAGTCGTTAAACTGGAAACAGACGACCACCACGTCGTTAAACTGGAAACAGACGACCTCTAAGTCGTTAAACTGGGAACGGAGGACCACCACGTCGTTAAACTGGGAACAATCGACCACCACGTCGTTAAACTGGGAATGTAAAAAAAATGTGTAAATAAAAAAAAGGGAATGTGTAAATAAATAAATAAAAAGAAAAGCCGAAATGATGGGGCAACTCGAAATAAAAATCAGCGAGTAAAAATAAAATAAAGCAGAAATGATGGGGGCAACCGCGAATAAAAAGCCGAAATGATAGGGCAATCGCGACCTTCGCGATAAGAAAAGCTGAAATGATAGAGCAATCGCGGTAAAAAAAATATATATATATACAAAAACAAAAAAAAACGAAAACAAAGAAAAACAAACAAAACAACGGCGAATGATGAGTCGCTCCCGGTACCATATTCCAGTGCAGCGATGCAGACGCCAACAAAAATTCAAATTTCTAAAATTCTCCCGGCCCTACGGCCAGTCCCCAAATTGACCACCGTATACAATCCACGGGCTTAAATAATTCTCACCATGCCCCACCGCAATCATCAGTTACGCGGCCGGTCTCCGCCCTCGGAATTATGCTCCATTGGGAAGACCCACTTATGTGTCCTCACGATACATGAGGAGAACAAACCTTCGTGGGATCCTTACGACTCACAAAGGAAAAACACACTTGGGAGTCCTCACGACTCCTAAGTAGAAAATACACCTGCGGGATCCTTACGACTCGTAGGGAGAAAATGCTTTTATGGGACCCTCACGGCCCATAAAATTGAAAAGCCTTAGGTGATAGGGATTTAAACCTGTCTCCTAAGCCATCACTCCCCAATCCCCAAACGGCGAATGATGAGTCGCTTCTGGTACCATATTCCAGTGCAGCGATGCAGACGCCAACCAAATTCCAAATCCCATACCCCAATGGCGAATGATGAGTCGTTCCTGGTACCATATTCCAGTGCAGTGATGCAGACGCCAACCAAACCCAAACCCCAAGTGGCGAATGATGAGTCGCTCATGGTACCATATTCCAGTGTAGCGATGCAGACGCCAACCAAATTCCAAATCCCAATCCCTAAATGGCGAGTGACGAGTCGCTCCTGGTGCCATATTCCAGTGCAGCGATGCAGACGCCAACCAAACCTAAACCCTAAGGGGCAAATGATGAGTTGCTCCTGGCATTATTCCAGTGCAGCAATGCAGATACCAAACAAAAAACCAATTCCCAAATCCTTCCGGGACAAATGATGAGTTGCTCCTGGCATTATTCCAGTGCAGCAATGTAGATGCCAAACCAAAACCAATCTCCAAATCCTCTCAAAGACAGATGACGATTCGCTCCTGGTACCATATTCCAGTATAGCGATGCTGATGTCAACTCAAATCAAACAAATCAAACCAACAATCTCTGCGGCGGAATCATGCTTCGTCCCAGAATTTACCCCGTGTCGAAATCATGCTTCGCCTCGGGCGTATCTTCCTTCCATGTCGGAATTATGTTTCGACTCGGAATTCGAGGGAAACGTCCGACAACGACACTCCGTGCTGGGGAAACGTCAAGCAGACACTCCGTGCCGGGGACACGTCAACCAGCGACACTCTGCATCGGGGAAACGTCCAACACAGACACTCCGCATCAGGGACACGTCAACAAGCAACACTCTGCATCAGGGACACGTCTACAAGCGACACTCTGCATCAGGTCCAACACAGACACTCCGTAACGGGGAAACGTCAAGCAGACACTCTGTAACGGGGAAACGTCAAGCAAACACTCCGCCTCGGGGATACGTCAGCCAGCCGACACTCCGCCTCGGGGAAACATCGACCAGCGACACTCCGTGCCGGGGGCACGACTACCAAATCGTTCCGGATCAGAGCGTCGACCGTCTATGTCGCAAAAAGGGCAGTGCAGGCTTCCCACAAATCGCTCCGGATCAGAGCGTCGACCGTCCATGTCGCAAAAAGGGCAGTGCAGGCTTCCTACAAAGCAGGAACCAGATCGCTCCGGGCCAGAGAAAAGTCTACCATGGACACTCCGTCTCGGAGACGCGTCAAGCGCCGACCGTCCACGTCGTAAAAAGGGCAGTGCATCCCAAAAATTGGGAACCAAAGCAAGTCGCCTCCACATGAAAGAAGATCCATCAATTTCATGCACCCGACTCACATATATGGTGTGCATTTATTGATAGGGGCACTTTGTTGGGGTCAAAATTTGCACCCCGGTTGACCAAGTCAAAGTCAAGGTCAACCCCAAGCCAGGTGGGCCCAAGCCCAAGAAAGTAGGCCAATGCCCGGATCGAGTCCGAACACGAAACGTCCGGCCTTCCGCCATACCAAAATAAAAATCATGTAACGAATAATTTTGATGTAATTTTTTTGTGCATGAATGTATGCAAAATGGGCATAAAGTCAATTTTTTTTAAGCCCATAGCTTATGTGCAAAAAGAAATGGCACATGAGCCATGGGATGGGCAAAATGCCATTTTGTAAAGCCCAAGGGGCTATATGCAAATATGTAAGCCTATATAAGGCAACATGATGATGAATAAAGCAAGACACTTTTCATTCTTCTAAAAAAAACTAGGGTTTGTGCCTCCACTCTCTTTTTTCAAGTTCTTTCTCTTCCTTTTCATTTTTTTTTCCAAATAAATCAAGAGCTTAGCTCTTTTTTTTTTAAAACTAAATAAAGTTTTACCATAAACCCATCTTCCAAAATTCCATCAAGAGAAGAAAAATGGTCTCTTTATTTATCATCCAAGATATAGATCTTGGAGTTTCAAGAGAACCCATTTTGGGTTTCTTCTCAAAGGAGAAAGGAGAAAATCTTTTGGAGTTCAACTCCACAAATAAAATTCTCTTGGAGTTTTAACTCCACTGCAGAAAATCTTTTGGAGTTCAACTCCACAAATAAATTTTTTTTGGAATTCAACTCCACTACAGAAATTCTTTTGGAGTTTAACTTCACAGTAAAAATCCTTTTTTTTTGGAGTTTAACTCCACATTATATTTTTTCAGCCATATAAAACTCTTTTGGAGTTAAACTCCACGTTATAAAAAAAAAAGCGGGTCACATGCTGAGCATGTGACGGGCCCCTCACATGCTGAGCATGCGACGGTCCCCTCCACACATGCTGAGCATTTGATGGCTCCCATTTTTTTAAATTCTTTTCTTTTCTTTTCTTCTTTTCTTCCTTCTTTTCTTTATTTAATCCCTTTTTTATTTAAAAAAATATATAAAATAAATATTAAATAAATAAAAATAAACTATAAATAATATTTTAAAATTAAAAAATAATAATAATTTTTTTTTAAAAATTCTCTAAATATTTATTTACTTATTTATTTTTGTTTTTATATATAGAAATATATATATATATATATATATATATCTTTTTTTTACAAGTGGAACAAAACAAAACTACACACACACCAATGCACTGCATATTGAGTTCGCATAACTAGTTTAACCCGTCAATCGGAGGTTCCTTCGCTCCAAATACGAGGAGTAATTAACGTCAGCTTAGTCCGCGGCTGCCGGAGATTCGGGTCCCCACAATCAATAAACCCCAGCCTACCCTAGGCAGGGGGAATCTGTAATGCGCCTGACAAGCTCGCGCGTATTCCTATCTCAATAGGATGACGAAAAACACCCTATAAAGGGTAGTACGACGTTCCCTGTGATGGGAAGGGTAATATGGGCGCCGAGTTGGAGGAGGGTAATATGCCGGCTGCGACGACCATTGACCCTGTGCTGACCACGGTTGCGGAAGCGGAATGTATTTATGCGGGAATTGTTCCTACCGCGTCTCCATTTGAGCTCTTCAAGCCGCTTCATCTTTCGCCCTCTTCTTACTTGCTTCATCTATCTTTCTGAGCTGCTCCTCTAGCTCTTCGATCCGTTGTGTCAACCGATTGTTGGTTGGAGCGAGCGGTCGACGAACTTAAAGTAGTTCTTTTGGAACCGGACCGCGAAAGACTAACAGGACCACCGTATAAGAGAATACGACCGTGTCCTTTCGACTGAGCGAAAAACTGCTCTATAATAAATACTTCGGCCTTTGTAGGAAGATGATCGTCGGCCGGATATTTGGGATTTGATTCCCGATAGCTCCTCTCCGCCTCCTCGAAATCCTCCTTCGATAAATAAAACAATAATTAATTTTCTTTACGAAATTAACAAGTGTAATTAATTTAGTTAAAAGAATTGAAAAATGCAAGCTTACCACATGTTGAGTGGTTATATCCATCCTTTTTTCTGACATCCCCTATCTCATGTGTAATGCGTTCGGCATTTTTCCAATCTTCTCCTGTAAAGGATATTTGATTTATTTATACGTGAAGATATATAACGATGAAATTGAAAAATCGAACATTTATGTAATTAAAGATAAACTAACCAAAGTAGCCCTATACTGATCAGCAGGAACCGATCAACCATAATAGTCATCTGTGGTTTTTCTTTGGTTCTGCTTATTCTTTTCTGATACTTCCCTCTCTAAATGTAATTTAATCTAAATTCGGTATTTAAATCATTTAAGTATATTTTTAATTACCTTTGCTACGGGTGTATCCCAATGCAATAAGTGAAACACAAACTGATCTCTAGGGATGATGGAGGGAAGATCGGCAAAATGTTTCCAATCATCCGTAAATTTCTCCGACTGTTTGAATTTTTTTCTTCAATTTTTGACGCAATCTCTTGAATATTTGTGATATCTCATACCAAACATGCATCTAATGTCTGTCTATATCGTCTTTTAAGATAATGTTTCTATAATACAGATTAATAAATATATTGTTTAATAAATTTATAACATATAACATGTATGCATGCAATGTTGAAATACAGTTGAGTTATGTATTATCAAGAGTGAGCGCCAAGTCTATATGTATACTTCCCTAGGGTTATCTGCAAACGTGAAGCCCGCGTTCCAGAAATCGGTGTTGCGGACGAGAATACCGATATAACCGTGGAAATGTGTACCCCACCTGGACCTACGGGCTTTCCACCTACCCATTGTAGAATTGCTCCTTTTCCATGCATAGCGTATTTTGTAATTTCGTTTGCAACACATCTTCCGTGGTGTTCAAACTGGCCCAGATTAAACCCCCGCAGTCCGTGCCTCATCAATACTCGTGTCTACCGCCTCTATCATCATATCGATTTAAGGTCGAGCAGCAGCCCACCGCGCCAGTGCCTTATCATTGTCCTTATCTCGATACCATTTTTCATTTTGTAAATCACGAGGAAGAGATAATGCATGAATCCACTCATCGGTGACGGGATCCGAGAACACCCTAGGTTCTCTACTCAAGTTCGTGCACTGCTCGTCTAAGTGTGCATATGGATCATGCTGCACTGATAGACCTGCATCCTCCTGATCAGATATACCTACACATTTTAATTTATTATAATCAATGCAATAGTTATTTGAATGAAATAATTTGAACACGATTATTTAAAACTCGTAATATATACCTTTACTTTCAGGGTCAGGCTGTGGCGAGGAGGAAGTATCTCGATCTCTTTTATTTGAAGAAAATATTTTGGCAAATTTTCCGAATATGCCTTTTTGCCCCATCTGTGTCATACAAGAGTAATGACGATACAAAATATATAATATGTATAAATCATTAAACTAACAAATCAATACATTATAATTGATTAGAACTGCAGAGTTTTTCATATTTCATTTACATGCAAGTGATAAAAAGTTTTTACAGCTGCAAAGTTTATAACATATATCAATTGATTACAATTGGAAAGTTTATAACATATATATATATATATAAATTATTATAACCGTAAAGTTTTCATATGTCAACCGGATCTGCTTCATCGAGGTCAACCTCGTCGGTAAAACTATCGAATAAGGATTTAGGATGTGCCAGCAATACAATCTAAGTTTCTTCACGTTTAGGATGTTTGACATAGAAACACTGCTCAGCTTGTGAAGCTAATATGAATTTATCATTTCGATAAATTTCTTTATTGAGATTGACAAGCAGAAAACCGCACTCATCTATCTGGATGTAGACGCACCAACGAACTTTGAACATAACAAATCTTTCTTGTCCATTACTCTCGTAAAATAGCTCTATTATTTCCTCCAGCTGACCGCAGTATTCTTTTTTTCTCTCTGCGGTCTTTGATCACGGGAACTTAAGAAGCACGTTTGTTCAAACAGACAATAAATCTCATTATTTTGGGTGGTCAATTTCACGGTTGTAAGAAATTTTAGGTTATTAATGCAATATAAACTGTATCGATTCACTTTTGCATTAGGACTTTTAGATAGTCGCACGATTATATCCGGGAATTGCATCCCTTTTGCCATGTCATCTTCAATCTACAATGCATTTACACGTAAAATATATAAGCTATATGTGATATATGCATGTGAAACGTGAAATATACAAGACATACGTACGTGTTTATGGAACCCCCATGGAAAGTGTTTCTTTTGTTCTTGATTAATCTTCCAATTAGTGTCCTTTCCAGAAATCGCATTCGTAAGTTCTTCAATATGTCGGCTAAAAGAATAACAATATTAATTATTTAGACATATTTAGATATAGGCACTCAAAATATTAATACGATTAAATTTTTTAATTTATATATCTTTTGTGATCGGCAATAATTTCAAGGTTATCAAGGAAATATGAATACGTTTAATCGAGCCACTCCTTTTGGTAGAATCGATCCCCCTTATGGATGGGATGGCTAGTCATCGTTAATTCGAGAAGGACGGTTTAATTTTGTTTCAACTCCACGCAAGTAACGAAAAGTGAAGTTAAGGCATTCGTTGGCGCAATAACTCTCGGCTATTGACCTTTCCGGTCGAGTTCGATTACTTGCCGTTTAAGAATCCCAAGTATCTAAAACGTTAACAAATACTTTAGCCAAATGTGAATGTTATAATGAATTAAATTACACAATTGACTGAAAAAATATATTACCTTTCCACTGGATACATCCACCTATATGAGATAGGTCCAGCAATCATTACCTCAATAGCTAGATGCATAAAAAGATGAACCTTGACGGTGAAGAAAGGTGGTGGAAATATCATCTCCAACTTAGAGAGGGTTTCAATAATACTCTTTTGCGACTCATCGAATTTGGTCATATCTATCACTTTAGAACAAAGTTTAGTGAAAAAGTCGCAATACTCTATCAAAACCTTGGTGATATTGGATGGCAAATTATGTCGAAGAGCCACTGGAAGCAATTGATGAAGAGGGATATGACAATCGTGAGTTTTAAGATTAAAGAGATTTGGTGGCTCGACCTGCACATTCTTTGCTAGGTTAGAGAAGTAACCATACGAGGTTTTGATACTCTTTAATATCTCACAAAATCTTTTCATAACCAATTTCGACATTGTGTTGCTCGAAACTGATAATTCATAGACACCATCATCACGAAGTACCAGATGTAAATCCTGTCGGATTCTAAGCTCCTCCAAGCACTCAACTTATCCTTGGACTTAGAATCGTCCTGTAACAATATGCCGACAATATTATCAAACGCATTCTTCTCTACATGCATGATATCAATATTGTGTCGAATCAACAGATGTTTCAAGGAAGATTCCATAATATACTTCTTTTTCCACACTTTCAACAATTCGTTATTTTCGGATCGCTTACGTTTTTTTTTGTTTATTGAAGAAACAATCTGAGTTAAAACGATTAGAACCTTGCTGGAATTGACACGATGAAATCTGCTCAAATTTCTATTCCTGACAATTGTTTTGGTCTTTCACCCTTTTCCAATATTCCATCAAATTTATTTGCCATCTTTCTGTACGGATGATTCGCCGATAGCCACTTACGATGAAACCAGCAGCAAAACTTACCACATGTCTTAAGCTGTAGGGCACTGTAATCAACACCACATGATTGACATGCATATTTCGCGTAGCTAGACCATCCAGATAACATGTCGTATGCTGGAAAATTGTTAATTATCCAAATAACAGCCGCTCGCATTCTAAACTTCTCCTCGGCATACGCATTATATGTATCTATTCTATGTTCTCAGAGTTCTATCAGCTTTTCAATTAAAGATTCCATATAGACGTCGATGTTCTTGCTAGGTTGATATTTTCCAGGAATTAATAAGGAATGAATCATATACAGTTGCTTCATACACATCCAGGAAGGCAGATTGTAAGGTATAAGCAATATCGGCCACGTGGACCTGTTAGAGCTCATGAGTCCGTAAGACATGAAACCGTCGGTTGCCAAACCTAGACGTACATTTCTCGGCTTATCCCAAAATGATCAAAATTGTCTAATTGCTTCCATGCTTCTGCATCAGCCGGATATCTCAGCTTCCCGTCTTTGATCCGACGATCGGAATGCCATCGCATGTTCTTTGCTATGTTTTTTGAAATATATAAATTTTGTAACCTCTTAGCCAGGGGGAAATAACGAAAGGCTTTGGCTGAAGTTTTCTTGCTCTTTTTGCTGATATCGGACGTTTCTGCGATTGAATTTCGCTTAACATTTTCCCATCTAGATAAGTTGCAAGTGGGACACATATCGAGAGACGCGTAATCCTTGCGATACAGCATACAGTCGTTGGGACATGTATCTATCTTCTCATATGAGAAACCAACTGTCTTAACAATCTTTTTTTCCTGGTAATGATTCTTTGGAATGCTTTTCTTTCCTTCGGGAATTACCTTGCATAGGAGATCAAAACGCACGTCAAAGTGCTCATTAGCCATTCCGCTGATCATCTTCAGATGGAGGAGTCTTATTACAAATGACAGCCTACTAAATTCCGTACAGATCTTGTTTGTTTTTCTCCAGAAGTTTATGCAATTCCTCTACTTCACCGGTGTCTTCAGACTGTTCAACATCATTCATTTCCTCTCCAGCAAATAAATCTTCCAACATCTCATGCGTGTCATCTATCCTGTCACCCGTCGGCAATTCAGCTTGCGAAGCTGCGGTCTCATTATCCATCCTTGTTTCCTCGTCACGTATTCCCTCACCATGGTAATTCCAATGTATGCAGTTCAGTTCAAAACCTTCTACAAACACATGTTCTTCTATCATTTCATATCGAAAACTGGCTCTATTCTTACATTCCTTACAAGGACCGAATAAGAGTCTGTCTCGGCTACGTTTTGGGTTCATCTCTGCGTAATCTAAAAAGACTTTAAGTTCATTTTTAAATCGGATGTCTCTCAAATTTTATGTATCTTTTTTCCCCATGTGCATAAATGATTTATCCGGAAGAATTTTCATCTCTTATCACTGAGATAATAATATGAGTTTAACATATCTTATGAGTTTATTACAAGCTCATCATTAAATAAATATTCAAGTCTTAAATAAAATTTCATGACGTGGATGCATCAAAGCATCTGAAGTTATTTAAGATTGGTATAAATACTTCGGGCAAAAGGTCAGGACGAATAATTAGTTTAACGGCTGCCAGGGATATAGGTCCTAATTCCTATTACGAATGCAACACTCGCATCTCACTTTCTACTGTTTTTCGTTCATTTCGAGAAAATTTCGGCAGCACTTTCCCCCTGTTCCCCGTGTTCGTATATAAATCTGTACACGGGGATCAAGTGGAAAGTACCGTCGAAACTTCTGGAAATGGACGAAAATACAGTAGAATGTGAGATGTGAGTCTATTGTATTCGTAACATGTCCAAACTGGACAAATCCGACAATTACTGTATGTCAAATCCCCTCGTCGAATATTGTTGGATGTATTGTCCTGGAGGCCATTATTGTATACTCGTGGAGTACATGATTGTATATTACATATGGACGCTTGGGATATATGTGTATAGGACAATCTTTCTCAATATGATAATATACTATATAGTTTGCATTTATCTCAACATGTGTATACGTTCTATTTTTATATTACGTATCCCGATTACATATTGGTAAAGCCCGCAGGATCTTTGCCTGATTAATTGAGTTGTGATGGCGATCATACTCGTGGGGTCTAGGTAGTCTATAAGCACATCTTTAAATTATCCCTAGTCGTTGGAGTTTCGAGATAGGGCATCGATACTCCGGAGTAGACTGGTGTATATGTTTTTTTATTCCTATGAGGGAAGATGGCCTGTCCCACAGCCATTGGTGTTCGGCGTCAATGATAGTATACATATGCTCATTAGGTTATGAGTTACACCAGACGGACTTGCCGAGATCTTCTAGATGAAATTATACCTATCGTCAGATAGTAGTTCTTTGGTGATATAGGTACAAGTTAGTCTTTAGACCTGACATCATCATTCGTCTCGAGTGTGTTTCTACTGTACTTAGATCATTACCCTACCACGGTTTTAAAGAGTCATGTAAACAGGTTTTAGTTGGGTGCATTCCCGAAGCACTTAAGGGCAGTGAGCGATAGAAATGATTCGTCTCTCCCGATATTAGGAGTTGATGTTGCGCTGTGTTCGATTGGTCATCACCATAAGACCTTAGCAAAGACAATTGAGATTTACTGATTATGAGATCAGGAGTTTCTCGGGATGGTTTTGGGCCACATCGACATGACTTATTGGATTATTAGGGGTCTGACATTTTCCACCATTTAGACCCAGTATGTGATACTCTCATACAAAGAGACCGGTTTGTACTAATATTATCACTTTTAGACTCAGTAAGGGTTTGGACGAGTTCTCTTGTTGATCTTCCTTTCGACAGACACCTGGGCAGCCGTTACGCACAGCCAGTGTAACTGACGTGCTTGTTGTTAAACCCACTGCCAGCGTATTGTCGAGTCTTTAGAGTCTCACACATAGGGTTTTCCGGTTCAGACGAAACGATGTAGTCTGCGTATAGTGTTGTGCTCGGGTATTCGATTGAACACGCATATTTATACACGTGCTTTAATCGGACTATTTAGTAATACTAGCATATTTGAAAGACAACCAGTTTTGATGTTAGTATTATATTGCTCTTTTTGGGTATATTTTTAACACGAATACGGTATTTATACGAATACGGGTATTTGTATGAATACGGGTATTTGTGTCTTAATACAAATTCATGTATTTCTTTCTAAATATAAATACGCGTATTTTGTATTTTTGGTATAAATACGGTATTTGTATTTTGGTAGAAATACGGTATACGTATTTATTATAAATACGGTTTTGGTATACTAGATTATATACGTACATTTACACACACATATATATATTTGTGTATGTATATGTATACCATGTGAGGTGACTACTCTCTTTCTCTCATTTCTTCATGATAAATAAAGTGTGTAGGTGAGTCACAAGCCCATCCATTTTTTGTTTTGAGATGAAGAGATAAGAGAAAAAGAGTTTGGATATTTTTTGACGATAGTTGATATTTTTCTAGTTGTCATCTTTCACCTTCTTCTTCCTCATTTTCTCTTCTTGAGTTTTGAGGATAAAAAGAGAGCATCTTGTTTTATAAACTATACCCTCCTAAGCATCTTGTCCTAGCAAGACTCGATTTTTAGTTGATTCGTAGAAACTATCGCTTGAATCGGTATTCTCGGATGGATCGTCTTCGACACCTGAAATCAACTTGAAAACTCGATCCGTCAACCCTAGGAGCTTAAGAAAAGGACTACACAAGACCCGAAGGACCGCCTTCAAAGGTTGCAGTTCTCATATAGCAGTTAAACTCTTATAGTTTAATATTTAGTTTAGTATTTAGGCTTAAATTCTAGGGTTTTAGTGTGTTGTGCTCAAGAAAAATTAAAGTTTTTGATTCCACATAGCCGTCGTATTCACGATAAGAAGCACCATACACTTACACTGGTATCAGAGCCTATCCAAACACTTGACTAATGGAATATACAAAGTTTAAAGTCTCGAAACCGAAACAGTTCTGTGTCGAAAAACCTGAATTCCAAGTTTCTGTCAATTTTTTTTATCTCTGAAAATTATTTTGCTTATTGCAGAGAGACCTATATACTAGTAGTTTACTACTGCAGAAACACGAACCTATTTGGAGATAAGTTGGCCGCAATTTTATTGCTTTTGACCGCAATTTGCGGCCGTACTTTTGCCAATAGGGTTGTGTTTCATGCAGTGGTTTGGTCACATGGAATTAGTATTTTTGTGATACGCAATTTTGGCCCAAATTTCCTATAGTGTTATCTTTGTATTCGGGCTTCACGGAATATTTCGAAATCGAGATTTTAGCGTCGTTTATTCGCTTTGCATTTGTATCTGTTTCTAAACGTTGATTAATTGTTATACGTCGATTAGTAAGGGTTGCACATATCTTGTATCTTGTTTGTGATGGTTTGTACATATCAAGTATTGGATCGTTGTGATTGAATAGCCCGGGATGTCAGAAGAGTGTTCTTTCTTGCATTCATGTAGTTTGTAAAGTGATGTAATATTCTTTTGTGGGACACATCCGGATTGAGGTTGTAGCCACTATTGTATTATTCATTTACTTTTCATGCACTTAGGATAGACCCAAGGAGGGGTGCACAAACTACCGGGTTCTTGAAGTGTCAAGTGGCCTACTCATCTCATTGATGGAGCTTGCTTCATTTCGGAGATTTGGCGGATAGTTTGCCGCACCCGTAGGGGTCTAGGATGAGGGTTTTGGTTATTTATCACGACCGTGGAATCCGTTTTTCGTTAGAGGCTAAAACGAAACACGGAAATTCTAGTATATCCAATATTTTCATCTGTGTTGCTTCTGCTGTGGTCTGTGATGACTATTATTGCGTGAAACGAATGTCTATATATAGATTATATATAATAAACGTTGCTTATGTTTTGCACACGCGCTAGCCCTGTCCCCGCCCTGCTGTAAATTAAGTAACGTTACAGCGAAGACCCGGGGCCCAGTGGCGAATGCGAATGACATAAGCGTACGTTCTATTTTCGTTTTTTCTGCAATGATAGGGTTAATTGATGGGACCACATTAATTCTTATTAATGCAAGAAAATAAGCCTAAAAGAAAAGGATATTGTTGGAATAAAATTTCAAAACCGCTCGGTTCTTTTTCAAAACTACTCGGTTTTTCACAAAACCAAAAGTTTTCAAAATTGAGCTTGAACGACTCGTTTCGAAATCACTAGATCATTCAACGATATCTAGTTCATTACGTTAAAGGTTTTTCGTCAAAAACCAGTAGTAGCCCACTGTCATTTCTTTCGAGTAGTATTTAGTATTCGTGATGCATTGTTGACTGTGTTAAGAAGTAGTGAACGGTAACTAAGTGATACTTGATTGTAGCAAGTAAAGTGATTGGTTGGGACAGTCGTATAACCTTGTTGACCGTGTCAAGGGTTATGCGGGTAGGTTTAATGCAATCAAGATAATGACGGGTTGAAATTGATTAGGACATTTTGATTTGTTGACTGTGTCAAGATCACAAAAGTCTTAGGGGGTAAAAACCATATCGGGAGTTTCAAACATACATGAAATTTGATAGTATTGCATATCTTCTGGAGTGTGGTGTTTAGAGTGGCTTCCATCTAAGTTATCACATGATGATAGTTGGGTCCCAATCCCACTGATGAGTAGGATTACTCTCGGTAGATTTTCACTTCACAACTAGCTAACCCATTAGGTATCTAGAAAAGTGTTAATGGAGTTATGCCTCTGCGAAAACGAGGTTATTTAATTAGGACCATGTGAAAGCATGAGGAGCCTCCTTCGGAGTACCAGCACTTTCCTGGTTGAACGATTAGCGAACTTATAGAACGTAAATGATCCCGACTAGTTCTCCTTTTAGGGTTTGAAGGAGAATTTGAGAAAACAGTGGGAGTCATCCTGTTTAGATAAACTAATAAGCAATTTAAACTTGCAAGAGCATACGCTGAGTGTTTCTTTTCTCTCTTCTAATTGCAGTTACCATGTCACGCCTTTATCAAGATAATAAAATGTATGACTTGACCGACCCGATTTCTTATTCGGGGACAGATGTCACGAGCATGAGCATGGGAAAGAGGATTGCATAAATTCCTTAATAACCCCGGTGAAGAAGAAGCATACTATTGCATCTCCTTCAGATGTCTTTGTAATTGAGAATTGTTTTTCGGTCAGTCCTATTCATGAATACTAGATACCGGATTAGGATCTCATTTCTGTAATTTATTATAGGGACTGAAAAAAGTAGGATGGTTGCACCTGGTGATGTCTCTCATAGTAGGCAATGGAGCACAAGTTGATGCTGCAGCCGTCGGTGAATATTACCTGGTATTGCCAAAGGGCAATACTATGATTTTGAATAATTGCTTCTATGTACCTTCCATGCTTTGCAATATCATATCAGTTTTTTTACTTAATAAAGATGGATATAAGTTTGTTCTAGATAGAAATATCATGAACATTTACCTTGATAAGGTATTGGTTGCAGAAAGTACACTGTGTAATGGTATCTATGTTCTAAATTAAAACACAGTTCTTACTATACAAAACGCACGCAAGAGGAAGAGTTCAGATACGAACGAAACCTACTTGCGGTATTGTAGACTGGGTCATATCAACGAGAAAAAATTAGCCAAGTTGCATAAAGATGAATATTTGGATCCGTTCGAATTTACATCTTATGAAACTTACTAATCTTATCTTAAAAATAAGATGACCAAATCTCTGTTCACCGAACATGGAAAAGAGCTATAGAGCTCCTGGGACTCATACACAGTGATGTGTGATCCGATGTCTATACATGCAATTGGTGGGTTCTCTTACTTCATTACATTCACTGACGATCTCTCTAGATTTGAATATGTGTATCTTATGAAATACAAATCTGAAACTTTTGAGAAATTCAAAAAATATAGAAACGAAGTAGAAAACCAGGCAAAAGTATCAAGATCTTCCGATCGGATAGAGGAGAGGAGTACTTAACCACGAAATTATTTGATTACTTAAAAGAGAATGTTATTCTCTCTCAGCTTACTCCTCCGTATACACCACATCACAATGGTGTATCGGAGCGGAGGAACCGTACCCTATTAGATATGGTTCGCTCTATAATGAGTAGTGCTGAATTACCTCTTTCTTTCTGGGAATATACGCTTGAGACAGACGCATACCTATTGAATCAAGTTCTATCTAAATCCGTGTCTAAAACTCTATATGAAATATGGAGTGGTAAGAAGCTATATCTTAAGCGAGTTAAAATATGAGGTTGTCCGGCTTATGTTAAAACACGAAATCCGGACAAACTACATGCACGATCAGTTTTATGTAAGATTGTGTGATATCCCATGCAAACAAATGGATACTATTCTACCATGCAGAGGAACAGAAGATAGTTGTTTCTCGGAATGCTACCTTTTTAGAAAAGAAGTTTCTTGCAAAAGAAACCAGTGGGAGCGCGGTAGAACTGGATTTAAGTTCCAGAAACACAAATTCAAACCGAAGATTTAGATGAACCTCAGGATTCAATAATCCCTAATGATCCTCAGCCACTCCGAAGATCTAATAGGATTTCTCATCCGTCCGAGAGATACTACGGCTTTCTCGTAGACGGGGATCGAGAAGATTGCATCTTGGAAGAAAATGATTCTACTAGTTTTGAGCAGGCTACTGCCAGTAAGGACACTGTGAAATACCTGGATGCTATGCGATCCAAAATGGAGTCCATGTACACCAACAAAATTTGGACTTTGGACATTGCACCGCCTGGGGTGAAATCCGTCGGATGCAAATGGATCTTCGAGAAGAAGATTGGTGCAAATGAACAGGTGGAAACCTATAAGGATAGATTTGTTGCAAAAGGTTTTCATTAAAGATCAGGCGTGGACTATGACGAAACCTTTTCTCCAGTGGTTATACTCAAATCCATTCGGATCCTACTTGCCATTACTATCTTTCATGACTATAAAATCTGACAGATGGACGTAAAGACAACTTTTCTAAACGGTGCTTTAGAATAGTGTGTCTATATAGATCAGCCGGAATGTTTCGTTAACAGTGGGAGCAGCGGGAAGGTATGCAAGTTGCTTAAATCCATTTATGGATTAAATCAGGTATCGCGAAGCTGGAACATCTGTTTTGATGAAACGGTCAAGAAATTTGACTTCATCAAAAATATAAATGAGCCTTGTATATATAAGAAAATTGTAGGGAGAACTGTGCTATTTCTCGTTTTATACGTCATTCTCCTAATAGGAAATGATATTCTTATGTTAAAGTCGATCAAGTTGTTCTTGTCTCAGAAGTTCTTCATGAAGGACCTGTGTGATGCCTCCTATATTCTGAGGCTCAAGATCTATCGTGATAGATCTAAGAGATTGTTAGGACTTTCACAGTCCAGGTATATTGACACCATACTAAAAAGATATACTATGAAAGATTCCAAACGCGGCAATCTACCAGCTTGTCACGAAATCATCCTCTCTAAAGAGATGTCTCCCACGGCTGATGAGGATAGGGCTCGCATGAGCTTTATACCCTACGCTTCTGCGGTAGAATCTATAATATATGCGATGTTATATACCAGACCAGATGTAGCGTACACACTTAGCATAGTAAGCCGGTATCAGTCCAACCTAGGGGAGAAGTATTGGACGGCTGTGAAGAACATTCTGAAGTAGCGGAGAAGGACTAAATATATGTTCTTAGTATACGGTAATGGAGACCTCCAGATGGAGTATTTTACCAATTCAAGCTTCCAAAGCGATAAGAATGACAGCAAGTCTGTCTCGGGTTATATGTTTACCCTCAATGGAGAGCCGGTCTGTTAGAAGAGTTCCAAACATGACACCGTAGCAGACTTGATGATGGAGTCTGAATACATTACTGCTAGTGATGCCGCAAAAGTGGCTGTCTGGATGAGAAAGTTCGTTCATGAACTTGAGGTGGTTCCATTTATTATTGATCCAATATCTTTGTATTGTGACAACAATGGGGCTATAGCATTAGTGAAAGAACCACGATCCCATCAGAAATCCAGACACGTCTTAAGGCGGTATCACCTAATCAGGAAGATCATTGATCCTCGGGAGATCGAGATCAGGAGAGTAGACAAAGAACAATATGGCGGACCCACTCACAAAGATACTTCCTCAGACTCAGTTGGAGCGGCTATTGGAAATGATTGGTCTTCGATATGCCAATACATGGTTTTAGTGCAAGTGGGAGATTGTTGGATGTATATGTCCTAGAGACCGTTATTGTATAGTACAGGATTGTATATTACATATGGACGCCTGAGATATATGTGTACAGGAGAATCTTACTCAATATGATAGTATGCTATCTGGTTTGCCTTTACCTCAATATGTGTATATATTCTATTTTTATATTACGTATCCCGATTACATGTTGGTAAAAGCCCGTAGGACCTTTACTTGATTCCTAGAGTTGTGATGACGATCATACTCGTGGGGTATAGATAGTCTATAAGCACATCTTTAAATTATCCCTAGTCATTGGAGTTTCGATATAGGGTATCGATACTCCGGAGTAGACTGATGTATACGTTTCTTATTCCTATGAGGGAAGATGACATGTCCCACAGCCATTAGTGTTCGGCGCCAAAGATAGTATACATGTACTCATTAGGTTATGACTTACACTGGACGGACTCGCCGAGAACTTCTAAATGATATTATACCTATCGTTAGATAGTAGTTCTCTGGTGATATAGGTACAAGTTAGTTTTTAGACCTGATATCGTCATTCGTCTCGAGTGTGTTCCTGCTGTACTTAGATCACTACCTTACCACGGCTTTAAAGAGTCATGCAAACAGGTTTTGGTTGGGTACATTCCCGAAGCACTTGGGGGCAGTGAGCGATAGAAATGATTTGTCTCTCCTGGTATTAGGAGTTGATGTCGCGCTGTGTTCGATTGGTCATCACCATAAGAGTTTAGCCAAGGCAGTTGAGATTTACTGATTGTGAGATCAGTAATTTCTCTGGATGGTTTTGGGCCACATCGACACGACTTATTGGGTTATTAGGGCCTGACGTTTTCTACCCTCTAGACCCAGTATGCGATACTCTCAGACGAAGAGACCGGTCTGTACTAATATTATCACTTTTAGACTCAGTAGGAGTTCAGACGATATCTCTTATCGATCTTCCTTTCGACAGACACCTGGGTAGCCGTTACGTATAGCCAGTGTCACTGACGTGCTTGTTGTTAAACCTACTGTCAGTGTATTTTCGAGTCTTTAGAGTCCCACACAGAGGGTTTTTCGGTTCAGGCAAAACGATGTAGTTTGCGTATAGTGATACGCTCGGGTGTTCGATTGAACACATGTATTTATACACGTGCTTTAATCGGACTATTTAGTAGTAATAGCAGGTTTGAAAGATAGCCATTTTTAATGATAGTATTATATTATCCTATTTTGGGTATTTATATTTTAACATGAATACGGTATTTATACGAATACATGAATTTGTATGAATACGGGTATTTGTGTTTTAATATAAATACATGTATTTCTTTCTAAATATGAATACGTGTATTTTGTATTTTTGATACAAATACGGTATTCACATTTTGGTAGAAATACGGTATTTACGGGTTTGGTATACTAGATCACTAGCCCACACACTTCTTCATTTATCATGAAGAAATGAGAGAGAGTAGCACCTCACATGGTGTGTGTGTGTGTGTGTGTGTGTATACACACACACACACACCATGTGAGGTGCTACTCTCTCTCATTTCTTCATGATAAATGAAGAAGTGTGTGGGCTTATGACTCACCCCAGCGAGTCACTAGCCCATTCAATTTTTTGTTTTGAGATGAAGAGATAAGAGAAAAATAGTCTGGATATTTTTTGATGATGGTTGATATTTTTCTAGTTGTCATCTTTCATCTTCTTCTTCCTCATTTTCTCTTCTTGAGTTTTGAGGATAAAAAGAAAGCATCTTGTTTTATAAACTACACCCTCTTAAGTATCTTATCCTAGCAAGACTCAACTTTTGTTACTTCGTAGAAGCTATCGCTTGAATCGGCATTCCCGGATGAATCTTCTTCGACACGCGAGAGATCCGCCTGAAAACTCGATCCGTTAACCTTAGGAGGAGGACTACACAAGACCCGAAGGACCGTCTTCAAACATTGTAGTTCTCACATAATAGTTGAACTCTTGTAGTTTAATATTTAGTTTAGTATTTGGGCTTAGATTCTAGGGTTTTAGTATGTTGTGCTCAAGAAAAATTAAAGTTTTTAATTCCGTATAGGCGTAGTAGTCACGATAAGGAGCACCATACACTTACAAATATTACACATACGTTTGAAAAAATTGAATATGACGATCAACTCTCACAAACATATAAGGTGATCCTATAAATTCGTCGAGAAAAAGATTTGACATACCCCAATTATCAGATGGGAAACTATAGGTCGATCCTAAACAAGTTTAAGACCTTTCGATCTGAAACTTACTAATTAAATGAAAAAATAAAACCCTAGTTAAGTTTCTAATCAAAATTTAGTGTATCTTTTAATTTTCTATTTAATCGTTTTTTAGTCTGGGTCTCGGTTCACTATTATTTTGTCTTAATTAAGATTTCTTAAGTAGTGTAATTAATGTTGTAGGTTAATTAGTCTTAATTTTTCTTAATCGGTTTGATTTTATTTTTGATTTATGCATCTACTATAGTTTAATTGGTATTAAAGGATTTGATTTTTATTTTGATTTGGTTTATAAATTATGCTGCAATTAAAAAATCTAAGTAATAAATCATAAGCAATAAGATGTCGAATTATTAAATTTACAAAATAAAGGACATCAAATCATTAAATTTACAAAAACACAAGATATAAGTTAGGATGAATATATTGTTGAAATATTTCATATGCCGACGCGTGCGCACACACATATACACTCTCACACACTCGCACATATGCGCGTGCACTCAGACACTCATACATACACTTGCTCACATACGTACGCGTGGACACACACTTACACACTCACAAGCATACATGCGCGTGCACACACTCGCTCACACACCCTCAATTAACTATAATACATTTTACCCTAAATTCATCTTACATAATCTTATAATCCATCTTACCATAAATTAATTAAACAAGTAAATTCATCAATTACCTATAATCCTTATATGTTTAACTCTAACCCTAAATTACCAAATTTATATTTCAATTTTTCATATATTTTCAATTCTAAAACCCATCTAAAACAATTTTCTTCAATTATATTTTAATGCTAAAACCCATCAACCCTCAAAATCATAATAATTTTCAAACCCTAATTTCAAACCCATCATTGTACAACCTATTCAATTCCTCATTATCCATATTTAATATATCAAAACCAACACAAATCACATATTATAATCTCCTAATTTCAAAATTTAATAATCTAATTGAAAAAATTAAAGGTAGGAGGAGAAAACACCAAGCTTGGTCCGGATTTGAAAAGAAAAAAAGCAATTGCAAGCTCCTATACTACCAACTGCAACAATAACACCTACAAAAAAAATTGGGTTAAATTTTATCATTTTTTTCGAGGAAAAGGGGATGGGGATTACCTCTCGCCGCGGGATGAAATTGGGGAATGAGGAGGAAGAACGGCCTTCGCGGCTCTTATCTTATCGATCTATTAGCAACTGTTTAGAACGGTCGCTAATATTATGTGAACGGTCGCCAATAGAATGGCGACCGTTCATTAGAGACCGTATAATATATACGGTTGCTAATAATTTATTAGAGACCGTATATATTTACACGGTCTCTAATAAACAGTCTCTAATGCGTACAGTTTCTACTAGTGTACCCTTGTTAAACACGAGAACTCTTTTCCACCGTTTGATTTCAAAAGACATAAAAACTATTAGGTTTGGCGACATGAATATTACATTTGACTCTTGACATGGGACATCTTGTTCATGTTAGTTTATAATCTCATGTTACAGCTGTATATATTCCAGTTCATGCTTTATTGTTCCTGCAACATAGTATATATTGTTATATTGTTTTTGTGTTGACCTGACGACATGAGTATGTATGCTCAGAGGAAGAAGTGAATTCAGGCCTAGATCATGACATGCCCTATTTCGATGAGCTCGCGGAGATCTAGATCAGCGACGTTTACGTTATCTTTAGCTTTACTTTCAATAATGGAACAATATTGTCGTTTCCTTGGTTGTTTTGCTTTTGAGTTGATAAAGACCTCGTATCCGTGGAACTCTTATTTCATTTGAATGTAATAAATTAATGACTGTACTTCTCTTTATCTGTGCTTGATTACTGCTTGTCATGTAACGCAAGAAGCCGAAGTGTGGTTACAGTGTGATTTTTTCTTGACCGTAAGAGTATGGCCGGCCTAGTTATCCCTCGTATTCTGTATTTTGGAAAGCGGGACGTGACAGATTCCTTGACTGCATGAGCTTAAATTGCACCAAGGGAAGAAAAGAAATGGTTTCCCTACATGCTAATTGATCATTGAGGTTATAATTAAGATCATTTATAGTGCCGGGTGCTCACTTGTTCATTCTTTCCTAGCATATATTTGATATCATGGTAAACTCTTCTAGTATAATGATCACTGTATGATCTGTGTACACATGTGCGTGTGGACAAAGGAATTCTTTCTTGCTGGATTCTGAAACCCCATTTAGGATCATGCTTAAATATTGTGTCAAGGCTCAAACTTGTTTATCTTTTTTGTTTTTGCCCCCCAATCAATCGATATATTTAAGTCCTGTTATCTGAATAATTCAGGCTGGTAGAAAAAGGGCTGAGAAAAGGCACAGGTTCATGCAGGAGTTTGTTGATGAATTCTATGAAGAGTGGAGCGGTAGAGCTTGAGCTGCTGTTTATCTCCGTATGCAAGAGAGATCTTCTTCATGGTATTTACTGCTCAACATCATGTCTTTTCTAATATTTGCAAGTATCCTATATATATTTTCGTGTGCAGCCTTGTCAAACAATGGCTTATCATATCTTATTTTGAGAAATTTTGTCGGTGGATGTTATGTATTCTCAACGAAAAAACATTCAATATATCTTAGGTTATAGACATAACTTAAATTTACTAAAGTTAATATTCTTGTTATTCCTGATGCGTCCTTACAAGAATGAAGCGATATGTTGCATTTTGACATCTGTATTATTTTGTCTGTTACAGAGAAAGCAATTCTCGCGTTATTTTGACTTTTTATGTTAATTGTGATGTCTATCTCTATTAACTATATAAATTGTTGGAATTGTTGAACTGTCATTAAATTTAGGAGATCTACACATTCTTCAAGAGAACCAGTTTATCAAGCAATCCAAAAAAAAAAAATTTGAAAAAAAATCTTTCCCTTGAAGAAAGGATTGTGCGGGCTTCTCCTTAATTATTTTTTCCCTTATAAAAGTTCTATAAATTGGTTGATTTCATACAAATGCCAAACCTCCACACCTTATTGCATACAAATCTTATGTATATATTTAACTCTAAATACAAACATACTATCCAAGAACTTGCAATTTTGAAGAGGATAACAAAGGAAAAGTATGAAATACCCACATTACATTCTACACCAATACACAAGTATACTCTTTTTTAACATCATCATACACAAAACAAAGCTCAAACATTATTCTTTTATCTTTTGCTTTTTCGCCCTGTATGCAAATCTATGACTCCCTCTTTTGAAGGGTCACCTTCAATCCAAGCTTCATGTACATCGTAAGCGCGAGCTTCGGAGTCACGGGATGATCTTCATCCACCTTCACATGATAACGGTATAGTATCGAAGCCGCAACGTACTTCATTTGGTAATAGGCGAAGTCTTTGCCCAAGCATAGTCTTGGCCCGCCATTGAATGCAGTGAATTTGTAGGCGGATTCGCTAAGGAATCGTCCGTCTTTGAGCCATCGCTCTGGCTTGTACTCTCTGCAGTCTTTTCCCCATATGCTCTCCATTCGACCCATTGAGTAGATCGCATATATGATCTTTGTTCCTCCCTTTAGTTTGGTTCCATCGGGGAATACTTCATCGTGCACAACCTACGTAGTTTAACATAACACATGTTAGTTAACTGTAGTCGGGATGTGTTCTGTTTGGGTCTTTTTATAGTATTATTTTTTACGTCGGGATTTTGTTACTAATTAAGAGTGTTAATATAAATTTGTTAATCATAACTAACTTGAAGCTGCAGCATATTTCTTCATTTCTTGCTTTCAAGTAGCAATTCAAAATTGTGATTGAATGCTTTCACTTGATTGTGCTTTAATCAAACAACTATTGAGAAAGTTTGAGATATAAGTATAAGAAACACTTGTGATTATGTGAATGCATCTTTTTGCTAAAGTAAATGACATAGCAAGAAAGAGTTTGTTTCTGTTGGAATATTTGTACTGTAACATGAATGATTTTGTAAGGAGAAAGAAACATGCATGATTCATGAAAATTTAGTTGATCTTGTCTGTTCAGATTGGGTTTGATGATAAGTCCGAAACAAAATTTAGGCTGCTAAACTTGGGCAGAAATACAAAATATTAGCCTAATATGTGATTTTGAGACAACTATAGTAACTGGTATATAAGTGTATAAAATTTCAAAAGGCAAAAAAGGAGGGAAAACAATTATACCTCTTTGTGATCCACAGGAACTGAAGGATACAGCCTCAAAGCCTCAGACAAAGCAGCCTGCAAATACTCCATCTTCTTCACTTCCTCTGGCTTGAACACAACATCATCATCATCATCACCACCATCTCCTTCAACTCCTCTCTCCTGCACAATCCTCCTTACCTCCTCGACGATCTTCTCCTCGACTCCCCTGTTCTTGTCCAACAGCCAAAAGAACCACGCCAACGCCACCGAGCTCGTGTCTCGCCCCGCCAGTATGAAATTCACACATATATCCCTCAGAAATTTTTCTGAATACTCCTTCCCCTGTTCGTCTTTCAGCTTCATAAACACCGTCAGCAGATCCGACCGTTCCTTCCCATCCTCCCCCCTAGTCTCCATCAGCTCTTTCTTCCTTGTGCGGATCACTTCGTATGCAAACTCATCGACCCCCTTCAACGATCGCCTCAACCTCCTCTCGTTCCCGATATCCAGAAACCGCATCGTCTTCCAAATCGTTGTCGGTGTAATGAACCTGATGATCGTAGCCTCCGTCGCGTCCTCGAAAGCACGAGCGAAAGGTACTTCTGGTAACCCCGGTGCAAGACAGCCAGGGTCCGTACCGAACGCGATGATGCAAACGTTGTCGAACGTCAGCCTCAGCAGCACGTCCTGAAGGTCGAGCGTTTGGTTCACACTGCATGCCTGTGTTAGGAGATGGTTAGTTTCTTGTCGGCTCTAATAACGCATATAGCGGGAAAAAAAATACCTGTTTAAGGACGGGGAGAAGCCTCTGATGTACAAGCTCATACAAAGACTCGACCGTCAGAGCACGGAACTCCGTAGAATGAAACTCTATACTGGCGGTCCGTCTCTGACGCTTCCATGTATCATCGTCCGCTCCGAAGATGCCGTCTCCAAGAAGATCTTGTACGGTGTTGCGGAAGTAGGCGCCCTTGGGGAAGTTGGTGAACTTGGTTTTGAGCAAATGCTCAAGGTTTCGTGGGTCAGCGGTGAGGACACATTGGAGACTGGTGAACCATGGCCCGCGGAAGGTGAAGGTGCCGCTGCGGGATTCGAGGACGCCTGTGAGCCAGTCATACATGTTATCCGCGCGCAGCGCGACGACCAACGAAGGGAGCATGCCGATCACGGGCCATGAAGGGAGGCCTAGGTAGCGGCGCTGGCGAAGAGAATGAATGGTGATGAAGATAGATACGGCAAGGACGATCTCTATCGTTCGGATCTCCGGAAGAGAAGAGAAGAAGAGATTGTCGACGGCGGAGGAGAGGGTGGTGGTTTGATTGAAGGAAGCCATTGTGGTGGTGGTGTTGCAATGAGAGAGAGGACGAGGGAGTGATGGTAAGATATAGGGGGTGTGAAGGGTGTGTTTCTTGTGATACAGGGTTATTAAGATATGGCTTGATTTGGTGAGCTGAAATTGGAGTCATTTGTGGGGTTTAATTTGGGGATGTTTAAGTTTTGTATAATTAATGTGTGGGGAGATTGAGATTAATTAGATTTGAGGGGTTGAGTGGTACAATCTGTTGTGAAATAATGGGGGAAGAATAGGTGTGGAGGATGAAAATTTGGTGTGAGTACTAGGAATATGGTGGCCAAACATAACTGCCTACAATGTTGTTTATCTTTGGCATATATATTATTAAGCCACTCATTGTACAATTAATTATCAATGAACATGTATATTTCTATTCTTTTCTTTTCTTTTTGGAAATCAATCCACTTTTAAGATAAAACTATGTGATAATTTCTATTTTATTTCTTAATCATTGTTGTATTTTCTAATTGTTTTGAGGAGGGATGGGGTTTGGTAAGAAACTACACAGGAAGAAGTAAACCGATTCGAAACCAGCGAATATGGATTAATCATACAAACATATCGATCCGGTAGATTCCATATTGACAGGGATCCAAAGCTGCCGGAAAATATATGCATGAAAAGAAAGTTTTGCCCCTGCTACCGAGATTTTAGCTGATGATCTTATAATAATGGCAGGTAGTTATTTTGGGAAAGGGAATAATATGAGTACACAAACACAATTAATTATCTGGGATGCGGTTATTTTGGGAATTATTTAAACCAAAATTATAGTGGTAATTATTTAAGCATACTGCAATATCACAAGAGCAAAACGTGATCATTTTAAACTAAGGAATATGATAATCCAAGATTTATACAAATTTCTATCCTTTATAATATAATCCACTCATCTATATCAATTTTAATCTTGCAATTGTTGATTTAAAATTTAGTTATCGGTTGACTAAAAATTTATTTTTTGTCAAAAAACAGCGGCTTCTGGCAATGACTTTATCTGTGCCTTCACATCAAACAAAATTTGAATTAAACTAGCCAATTTAGCCCCCCTCCCCCCTCCCCTCCCCAAATTGAATAATCCTAGGTTACCGGATTAGTGGTTGGTTAAATTGGTGGGGTAGAGTTTCAAGTCCCGCATGTATCCAATTTGTATATACAGCCAACAGCGTGGGTGTAATCTACAGGGTGGTAGTAGAAAAGTTCAGTCATTAGGTTAGGATAATTTTTTTTGATATTTTTAACTTGATCCGGAAATGCTTATGCAGTATTGTAAAATGATTTTGAAAATTAGCTTAAACCTGCTTCTCTCCGTAACTATTTTTCCCGTTTAAATAAAGAAAAACTATTTTTCCCATTATAAACGACCCTTGCCAATATAAATAACATATTGTTCGGGGTTTATTACATATCTATAAATTTGTTGGAATGGACGATCGAACATGTAACTTGGCTCGGTTCATCTAAATATGATTGGTCCATCTCAGTTTCCATCTTTAAAATTTTTCATGTCTGGGGTGCTGGAAAGAACTAGAGATAGCAATGTTTACCTAGTTTTCAATCTGTTTTTCTACATATTATATATAAAATGTTATTTTTATTTCTCATGATTTATATATATATATATATATATATATACACACGCGTGCGCGCGCAAGAAAGTGACTAATCATTCTGCTTACATTGAGGGGTTAACCTAATCTTCATATTAAAATAAGTGTCAATGTTTGAGTGCTAGTTACCATTTTTATTTTTATGATGGTTGAAATGTCACCTCAGTAGTTTTCTTGATAGAATTCAATTAGTTGTTTTAGTGATTAGAAAAACATTAGAGTATGCAAAACGTAATCGATCAATAAATAATAATAATAATAAGCAAAGTTTTTAGAAACAAAGATCTAGATTCATGTAACTTGTGTTGCATTTGAATGCTTTTTAAAAGGATACTGCATAATAATTGGATTTTGCTTCCTTCAAATGGTCACATCTAGGTAAAATAAAATTGCAATAAAAAAAGATTGCCTTCTTGATTTATTTTTATCTCATTGGGTGAGTAAAGAATCTAATCTAAATTGTAAAACGAATAGTTGTAACATATATAATGCGTATATAGATTGAAGAGTAAGCATGACAAAACCACATGGATGCATGATGTTAATAATATTTAGTTAGGCTTAAATTACACTAAAATACCCTCAACTATTCCCGTTGATCATAAAAGTATCTTAAAGTTATTTACGGGCATTTTAGTGACCTTAAAACCACAGTTTAAGGAAGTTTATCGTAATAAGAAATGTAAGGTGCTTCAATGAGAAATAGTTTAGTGTAATTTAACCGTTTGGATATCATTTTTGTGAGTCGTTTTCATACTCTACTTCTACGAGAAAGATGGCTAATCGATATTGGATTCAAGGTATAATGAAGAAACGGTTTGGGACCTGCAAACTCTATCCACCTGGTAAATAACCCATGCAGTATAGTTTATGTGGAACCTAGCAGATTGGTAGCTTAAGTAACTTGCAATGCATCTCTTTATTTGAATGATCGTTACCATACTATATTTTAACTTTTATGGCATACAGCGGTAATATTGCAACTTTACTATCTTTGGTCATCGACCATCATATTTAAGGATAAAGCAGTTTATTATCAATATTTTGTTTAATTTTGCAGAATCTTGTATATATGCAGAGGATGCATTCAAACAAACGAATATTATATCTAAGAAGATAGTGTAGATTTAAACCTTGTATATGTAAAATGTGATGATTATGGCCTCTCAAATGGAGCGAAATAAACTAACCCTTATTATATATAGACTGGATTTTCTTTCGTTAAATTACGAGATATTCGAATATAACTGTAATAGATATTATTGTTATCATAAATCAAATAAGTTGTGATTTATATTGTTGAGATTATGATTAGTGTATTAAATTTTTATGATTATTAGTTATTAGTTTGTTACGTTTATTAGGTGTATAAATTTAATAGATTTATCTCTTAATAAAATTAATCTTAGTTTATTGCTTTCGTTATTTCTCATGGAGATGCTATAGGCTTGATATTGAGCCAACTCCAAAACACTCAATCGAAATTTTTGGATTAAAAATGAATTCAAGTCCATGGTGCTTATATATAAAAAATTCATTCATAAAAGTTATATTTGAACAAGATATCCATTCATAAGCGGTATCATGTAAATTTTTTCTTTCTTTTGTGATATAAACTGGACTTTGACCACACACGCTTAACGCGAGAAATCAAGATGATTCAAGATATTTTTGAAAAAATTGAAAATACAAATAGAAAATCAATATACATTCATTTTGTCAAGAAGAGGTTAATACCCATTTTTAATAATATAGAAAATTAATATTAGTTCCATTTTAACAAACCCATATTATGAATAATTTATTTTTGGAAGTACTTCATAAATATTTAAACATTGGTAATTTTTTTTGAAGGAACATTGATAATTGTTTACACGCGTAACGCATGGTATCAAAATGATTCAAGATATTTCTGAAAAAATTTAAAAAAAATAGAAAATCAATATACATTTATTTTGTCAAGAAGAAGTTGGTATCCATTTTAAAAATATAGAAAATTAATATTAGTTTCATTTTAAAAAATCTATATTATGATTATTTTTTTTGAAAGTATGCCATTTTAAACATTAATAATTTTTTTTTGAAGAATCATAATTATTTAAATAATGAAATATGAGCACCAACTTTAAAGAAACTGTATTTTTTATAAGCAAATGTAAAGAATGATTTATCCAGTAAAGAATGATTTATATAGTAAAAACATATTTTATTGTATTATGTTTTATTTTAAAAAAATATATGTATGAAGATAAAAAAAATACTAATGGTTTTCCTGAAAAAAAATAAAAACACTAGAATTTCTTTTTAAATCAACACAAATTATTACTTGCCATAGGATTTAAGAATAAATTAAGAAAATAAAAAAAAATATAAATTGAAAATTGAAACCAAATAAAAGGGCTTCACACATATTTGTTTTTCGGGCTTCACAGGAACCATTTGGAAGAAAAAAAATAAAATAAAAATGCAAGGGAAATAGGGGGAAAAAGAGGAGAATAACGTTTTGGGAAAAGATTCCCTTAAGCGGCTCTGATACCAACATGTAACGCCCCAATTTTTAAAATACGGATATATGGACCGAAACCGCCAGTGCTTCTAGACAAGGAGAAATCGTCTTGTCATAATCACACCTAAGACTGTTTAGCTAAACCTGTAAAAATAACGTCCAGATCAGAATAGATTACACATCAAGAATATAATGTATCAATATGAATGAAATTATACATACATATAATATGGACACAAATACATAATTTATATGATAATATTATAGTAATGGTTGAGAGATTCAATGTTGCAACTAAAAATAAAGGAGCTTTATAGCAGTGATATAAATAGTGGTAACCATCAAGCTTAATTAATATTGATAAGCTCTGCTTTTTTTGTCATGAGTGTTGTATGTAATCAAAGCTCACAAAACATCTGGAATAAAGAGATTAATTAGTTAATTCCGTCTTTCAAAAATCCTATGTTTATTATTTTAATTTATTAATAATATATTAGTTTAAGGATTTGATATGATTAGAAAAATTAAAACTTAAATATTTTTCTCAAAATTATGAGAATTTTTAGGCCGCTCGTCAATTTGAGAATTTGTTGGCAATTTCAATTTTAAAACTCCATCCCTTTGGTATTAAAATAGCGAGAAGAGATCACATCAAGGATAAAAAGATTTATTAATTATGTTACTCAAAATTTTATTTGTTAGCAGTTGGTTATTTTAAAAGATTTGGTATAATTCGAAAAAACAGTTATAAATTTTTACAAACTTTTTCTCAAAATTATGAGTACTTTTCATGCCACATGTCCATCTGAAAATCAATTTTCAATTCTAAGATCCCCATCTTTTGGCATTAAACTGGCATTAAAATAGCGAGATTTATTAGGGTTTATGTTATTGGGATAATTTTAACGGCAAATTGTCAAAAAGCCCCCGTCCCGCTCAGAACTTGCGTAAAACCCCCAGGGCTTTTGGACCTTGTCTAAAAATGCCTGGGCCCATAATAAAGCAGTTACCTATAATATCTAAGTAGTAAGCTGTTGTCTGTACTATCTAGACAGTTGCCTGAAGTATCTAAGCAGTTGCTTGTAATATATAAACGGTGTGAGAGATATACCGGCCTAAATAAAATCCAGCCCGGGATTGTTTCATAAAAATTTTCAACAGTAGGCCTTTCCCAACAATTTCCAAAATTACAGGTTTCTAAGACAACTCTCGAGTGGGGGCTTTTTGACAATTTACCATAAATTTTATTTTTTGGGTTTCATAAAGATTTTCAACAGTAGGCCCTTCCCAACAATTTCCAAAATTATAGGTTTCTAAGACAACTCTCGAGTGGGGGCATTTTGACAATTTACCCTAAATTTTATTTTTTGGCATCGAGCCGTAAATCCTAACCTACAACACGTACAACACACACACCTCTTCCCAAAACATCCAGGGTACCAGCAAATTTGCTTCGAAATCGTTAATTTATGGACACTTCCTCTTTTGGGGCTCGAACCCTGCACTCTGTCTAAGAGGGGAGGGAAATTGCCCATACCAACTGAGCTAAACTGAGCTACCGCTCATGTGTAAGCTACCCTAATTTTAAAATTAAATGAGATTCTTATCATGGCTGAAAATCAAAGATGATAAGATCCAACTCAAAACTAAAACTAATCCAACCTATATTGTAGTAGCATATCTTTTTATGGATGGGCCAAGAATTCCTGTTCAAGCAAGTCAGAAAATATTGTCATATGGGCCTTACTATAAGAAGTTGGACTATTATTGGAAGTCCATAATTAGGTTTTTGTGTTATTTAAAACCTCAAATGGCCTCCAAGGATCCAAGATCTTTTCTCATGCTTTTTCCATCTCCAATATATTAGATTCGGCCATCTCATGCTTAATGGGCTTTCAAATAATAAGGATTTTTCTTATTTTTCTTGCTTTTTTTTTTAACTTCAAATCAAAATTGGAAGCGCCGCATGCCGTCTTTGTATTCTAATTATAATAGCAGAGATGTATTTGACAAAGACGGTGGGAAATCCCTCCACGTTCCATTAAAATCACTTAACGAAACAATATAGAAGACACGAAATGAAAAATAAAATAAAATACAATGAACAAACCAAAAGCGAAAAAACCCAGAACAACCAAGAGGAATAGTACACTCAAGCCAACCCGACACAAAACGAAATACCATCAGCCATCATACATAATAGTAGAGATATTGTTTCATATTCAAATAGATATGGGTTACTACTTGCAAATAATTTAGTATTCGGCAGGCCCATTTTAAATGCAGGATATTCAAATGGCTGCTTAAGGCATAATTTTTCAGTAGCTATTATAGTTGGAATTAGAATGAACAAAGAATGCAATATAATTTGTATATGCTTGGCTTCACTAGTCATCGAAATGGATAACAATCACACCAAGTCTATGTCTTGGTGACCTAACACTTGGCTTAATTAAGCACCATAAATGCAAAAGATGAAATAATGCGAGTGATGGAGAAAAAATATGCATTGTCATGTCTCTTAGCTGGACAGCATAATAGTCGATAGCCTCAAGGAAAAAATGAAAAATCATTCGGCTTCATACTCATCCAATATATATTTGGTGATGCATTTCAATGATAAATTACCATTGTTAGTTTGCAAATATCATTTCTATTGCTATGGAGGCATTGGGGAAATTTATATAGCATGCCTGCCATATATGTCCAGTCATGATGTAAAAATATAAGCACAGGGGTCCTACCAAACCGCTCAAAGTGTGCCCGGAATTCTCTCCTATCCAGATATATTACACCCGGCACCGTAGGTACTAGAGCTAATTAAAGCATTTCGCGCTAAACTTAGACATCTAGATTTTCAAAAATTCTGCCGTGCACCGGCAATATATGCAGCCCGGTCATTAGAAAAAATCTCTACTATTATAATTAGAACACTTCTTTACTATTATAACTAGAAGTACGTATGTAACGCCGTGTTAAACAACAAAATAAAAAAATAACAAAATTCAAATAACCAAACTTGAGAAGTCGGGATGTCCATCTCATCCACCATAAAGGACAAAAATAAGAAAATGAAATGTCAACAACCCACTTTCTCTATCTCATAATCTCATTCATTACACATTCTTTCTCATGCTCAAAAGCCCAGAAAATAAATATGCCTTGAAAATTTATACATAAGCCCTTATATCTTTGTTATTTTGTATAACTCATAAATTTCTCAATTCTAATATTACTATTAACTGTATTCATTTGATTTAAATTTAGAAAAACTAAAGATCCTTTTAGAGATTTTCATGTGATGTACAGGATATAAATTTTTACACATGCTTTTGGTATATACATAAACGCATCACACGTGCAAATATACCAGTACATGTAGACCAAAAAGCTTCTTCTTTTTTCTATGAAGTAATAGGAAAAAAGAAGAAAAATACTTTAGCAAACTCTAAATCCATACGATGTCACATCATACTTTCAAATAGATATCATAACCTTTTTATCCTTTTCATTGAAATACTAAAAAAGAGCAATTATTACCATGGGCACCGTTCCTCTCTCTCTGACGCGACACACACATTTATTACTTATATAGAAAAATAAAAGAAAAATAAAATACATGCATCATGAATTTGAACGATTTATAGATCATCCTTCAAATATTTCGTTTTTCATTGCTTTGTCCATTACATTCAATATATAAAATACGAGTAAAATATAGTCATGGGTCCTGTATAAACTGTGCGAAAGATGCAAAAGGAAAAAATATCATCTCTTCCTTTCTCGCGCCTCCATATATAGTATGAAGTCAATGTAACAAAAAATCTGAACTATTTGCATGAAATCTAGGAAAAGACTTACTTTTCAAGCTTGATTTGCTCATGAATAACAACTGATTCCAATCTAGATACGAGAAATGTGATATTGAACAAAGTGGTACTCACGTGTAAAATATGAGAACATGAAACAAGGTGACAAAAAGGAAAAGTCATCCGTTTTGCTTTTCTCAACATACAACCTTATGCAACAACATGAACTTTTTATCCGAATTAGAATATGGAAAAATTAATTTTAATGATTCGGATTCTACAAGTAATGTTTTTCATTTTACTACACGGTTGGAAGAACATTCGTCCACGATCATTAAAGCAACTTACCAAAACAAGTACAGACTTGCCATATAAGTTCATAACTCATATTTTTTCATACCCTATTTTTTCTTTCTCGTGACCGGATATATGCATCCAATATACATAGAAGAATTATTCCATAGAAGCCAGGCTTGTATTATTTCTTGTATGTTTTAAGCCTACCATATATACTAAACCTCATCAGGAGGAATGATGAAGGAGAATCTTTCTTAAGGCTCTTCCAATTTAGATGAACCACCATTGTTTCGTAATAAATAAAACATTTTTCTTTGTCAAATAAATACATTCATATACTTCCTTATAGAAAGCATGATTGGCCATCAATTCACATATAACTAGGCTACTACTAAATAAAATATTTTTCTTCCGTTTTTCAATATTTTGTTTGTTAAAGAACACGAGAATCACAAAAGTTTATCTTCTTCAAATTTTCAACATTTTCAAGTATGGTTAAGTTTTAAAAATCTCAAAATCATTGTTTGCTTCGAATATGCCAATATTCTGCTTGCTATAATATAAAAAAAGCATGAACTTTTTAAAATGAAAATCGCAAAAAAATTTATTTTCTTTATTTTTTTCAATATTATGCATGCTATATAGCACACTAAAATCATGAAATTATCAAAAATTATAAAATTTTCCCTCTTCATCAGTTTTCAAATATTTTGTATAGCACATGATAGTCGGGAAATTAAAAAACCCAAAATTATTTATTTTCTTCAAATCTACAATGTTTTGCACGTTAACACATGAAAATTGCGTAATTCTAAAAATTCTCAAACTTTACTATTTTCTTCGGTTTTCAAAATTTTATTATACCACATGAAAATCGTGAAATTTTGAAAAAATTTCAATTTCAATTTTCTTCGACTTTTAAATATCATGCATGTTATATAGCAAAATAAAATTTCAGTTATTCTAAAAAAATTATGTGCTCTTCGGTTTTTCAATATTTTCCTTACCCATACGAAAGCCGCGATATCTTCAGAAATTCCAAAATTTTCTGTTTTTTTTCCTACTATTCAATATTTTCCATGTCATACCACAAAATACCACGATTTTTTTAAATCCAATTTTTTTTATATTTTCTTCAAATTTTCAATATATTTTGAATGCTATATAACACATGAAAATCGCGAAAATTTTAAAAATCTCAATTTATTTTGTTCTATAGTTTTTTAATATTTTACTTGAAATAATAATATACAAAGTCGAAAACTTTTTTAAAATGTATTTTTTTTTTAATTTTCTCCAGTTTTCCAATATTTTGCTTCTTATAGCTCATGAAATTCGCGAGATTTTTCTCTTCGGTTTTACAATTTTCTTTATACTATATAAAACACACGAAAATTAGAAATTTTCAAAAATCTTAGAATTTTCTGTTCCTTTTTATTATTTTTCTTTCTATATTGAGCATCATATTCAAAAATCTCAAAATATATTTTTTTGGATTTTCAACATTTTGATTGCCATAACATACGAAAAACGTAAAATTTTCAAAAACATTAAAAAAAAATATCCGTTTCCTTCATTTTTCGCAATATTTTACATCATATAAGACATTTTCAAAAATCTTAGAATTTTGTTTTTCTAATATTTTACTTTGCTAATACTAAAAGCCTAACAGAACAAAAAAAATCCGGCCTACGTGGCTGAGACTCCGGTTAATTAGGAATCTATGAAAATATGCAAATATCATTAAATTTTAATTAATCCCCAAAAAATTTGTTTTTTTCAAGTTTCCAATATTTTGCATGATACAGCACATGAATAATGCGAAATTTTCAAAGTTCTCAAATTTTTTTTTGTTTTTCAATATTTTCATTATTATAGCATACAAAAATCATAAAAGCTTCAAAAAAATTTAAGAATTTTATATTTTGTTCGGTTTTTTAATATTGATTTTGTTATAGCACATGAAAATTACGAAGTTTTCAAAATTCTTAATATTTTCTGTTTTCTTCAGTTTCTGTATTTCTTGTACTATAGCACAAGAAAATTGTAAGATTTTTCATTTATTCTTTTTATAATATTATGTATTTTATAACACGTGAAAATTATGAATATTCCAAAAATGTCAGAACTTACTTTTTTTTTGGTTTTTCTATATTTTTTCTGCAATACCAAACGAAAATCGCGAAATTTTTAACTCTACCAAATTTCTTTTTTCGAGTTTTTGCATACCGTATACCACAGAATATTTAGAAAGTAAGCCTAGTGATAGAAAATTATAAAAAGATTTTAAAGAAAAAGGCTAATCAGAATTTTTCCTAAATATAAGCATAGTTGAGTGATAAATATTGAGTAGCTAGAAGGTAAATTTTTTTTGCTACTCTAACATGGTAAGAGAATTAAATGGAGACTAGATAACATTTTTTCCACTGAAGTCTAAACTAGATAAAAGAATATTTCATGGAATATTGTCGTATATACTTTAAAGAGTTCGGCTATTCTACTTTCCCGAGAAGAGAGAATCTTCTCCTACCATGTTTTCACATTTGGATTTGTGATTCAATGGTTGGATGCATATAGATAGTAGTGATAATATCCCATAAAAAATGGTGATGATATCATCCCATTTTCTCCACCATTATATAAACCCATTCAATAGTGTAAAATATGAGGGGAGAAGATTCCCTTTCCAATCGTGAAAGTAGAATAGCCCTAGAGTTAGACTATTCTACTTTCACGAGGAGATGGAATCTTCACTTTCCATATTTTTCACCGTTGGATTTGTGATTCGACGGTTAGATGCATATAGTTAGTTGGTGATAACATCCCATAAAAAACGGTGATGACAGTCTTAAATTATATTATACTATTATAAGATAAAAAGAAATGTCGAATGTATCTATGTATAGTGATTTTGGGAAAGCAATTACACATATATTAATCTAAAATCTTGCAAGATAAATTTAGTTAACACTGTCCCAATATTTTGCCTACATTTAAGCTGTATATCCACATATTTGAAGTTGTCTATATATTAATAGAATAAAACTTTAGAAAATTAAGATAATATATTTTGTATATAAGCTTAGATGGATCCAGATAAAATAAATATTTTTCTAAAGAAAAGCAAAAAAAAAATATCAAGTTAATTTTAGATAGATTATGTTTAAGTTAGTATACATAGCTGGGATATACATAGCAGAGATATCAAATGATACGGTATATCCAAACCGATTCTGTATCCATATCCAATTTTTATCAAATACGGATAGTATTTTTCATTTTCTACGAGTGCCAATAACCAGCGTGTACGGATATAGTAACATCTATATCCATTTTATATCCATATCCATTAATTTTGAACCAACCAATTCAACGGTGAAAAGGTTGTAGAACCACATGAAATTTGGCGTACCCATATCTTAGATAATAACGATGAAAATGATGGGTGCCGATCGTCGGAAAATACGACGGAGGACGTACTTTTTCGACGCCATAGGAGGAAATTCCCTCCTATGGCATCTCCGATCGTCGGAAAATACGACGGAGGACGTACTTTTTCGACGCCATAGGAGGAAATTCCCTCCTATGGCATCTTTCCTCCATTATTCTCATATATATATATATATATATATATATATATATATATATATATATATATATATATATATATATATATATATATATATAAAAGTTTTCTATCTGTAGTTTTTACATATTTATCTATCATAATTTCTTAAGTCTACTCTGTTAATAAATTCTCCAGCTAATGGTCCAAATTTCTCTTTGCTTAATTGTATATTAAATTCAATCTTTACAAAGTTTGAAAGAAAGATCCTTTACATAAAATCATTATTTGAATAGAATATTACTAGATTTTTGCACGTGCTACAGATTTGATACCAACTAAATATTGATAATTACTAAGAGCTTTTTATGAAAAACAAAATATGAAGCTTACTTGTGTCTCATATTTGTTAACTTGATTAGTAGAATGCAACACATACAAAAAAATAAAATAAAGAAAAAATAAAGAATATAAGGAAGCCTAAATAAACTGAAAAGCCTCTATATGATTTAAATAAGCCATCGTAATATAAGTTGGTAATTATATATGTAATATAAAAGATAAATGCAATTAGATTTTATAGCATACTTGGCTCATGTATATCGATTTATAAATGAATTCAGCTCCTACCCATATGTAAATTAGACTAAAAATGACAAAATAATATAGTTCTCACATAATAGAATAAAAACCCATCTTCCGTTTGTAGGTCTTTACACATGCCACGCCATGAGGAAATCGGTATTTATAAAATATAATTATGTTCATATATATTCTAATAGCATCGTCAGTACAAAATGTTACCAGAATATAAATCCACTGTTCTCTATTCACTTATGGTTTAAATACATACACAGGATACCTAGGTTTTCCTAAAAAGATCATTATGAAATAAAATTAGAAAATTAAGATACAATCGAATTATAGCTTTCTTACTTACAAAATTTGTTGTCCTATAAGACATGAATCACAATCCATATCTACAACTAAATTTGTAGCTACGACTAAATACACATTCATCAATTTTTTATAAATCCATTGTTTGATTGAACAGGGATGCCGGTTTTGTTTGTGTTTATGTTACTAAGTATTTGTTGAAATGCTTATGTGATGTTTGTTTATGCTATATTCTGACTCCAATATATTTATTAGGATCTCTTGAGATCTCTTGAGATCCGAAAATCACCCACCTTAATAAATAACTTGTTAAAAAAAATGTGATCAAAACATCTGATAATGCCCATATTGGCGACCTCCAAGACCAGGACACGTGGCAGATGACGTGTCCCAGGACTCAGAAGAAAGGGCCATCAGTGGCCGACCAGGCCACTCTGCGCCCGACTTGCCAGTGCAGACTGGCCCACCTCGGGGCCCCCTGTGAATTGGCCTCCTCGGCCACTCAGCTCGTCCCGAGCTGCCACAAGACCAAGACTCCTCGGTCTCCTCGCTCATCCCCGAGCCCCCGGCCGAGGCCGCCTTCCTCGGCCCTCCGACCTACTCCACCACTCACAGGCGTAACCGCCGCTCCGCGAATCTCGCCATGCGCAAATTCTACGCCAACAACATCCCACGTTCCACGCTATCACGATCCCCATTAATGGGCGATCCGCTCTCTGCGCGGGTGTGACGTCGGGAGCGTAACTGCCGGTGAGATTCTCGCGCCTGCTGCTGCATGCCACCACCGCTATATAAACCTCCATCACTGAGGGTCAAGTAAGCGATATTTTTTACACTTTACGACGTTACTCTGCCCGGGTCTCACCACTAACTTGAGCGTCGGAGGGTCCTCGGTGGTACCAAACCACCCCGGGACTTCCTTGCAGGTACTCGGCGACAGCCTCCTTACCCCATCTTCTACTCTCAAAACCCATTGAGACCCACACGCAACGAAGGACAATCAACCAAGTTCACCTCGAGATCAACGGAAGACAATATCTGACGGAGGCCCGAAAAGGAGCCCCATCCGTTGGCGCCGTCTGTGGGAAAGTTAAATTCCACAAAATACAAAGTTGGCCTTCCTATCTCCTCTCTCATGGCAGACGACCATCCTGGGGATCCCAGTACCAGCCGCCGCCTTCCGCTCACCGAAGGCGGGGATGAACTGCCCCCCATGACCGTCATCAACGCCCTCGCAGGCCGGATAGATCGCTTGCAATCCCTCGTGGAGGCCCTCGTCCGCGTCCAAACAACCGTGCCCAGGCCCCAGATCGCTGCTCCTCCGCCTCCAGAAGACTCTGTCCCTGTCTGGACGGCCAACCACTAGCAGGCTGCATCCTCTCGCCACCGGTCCCTCGAACCGGTGCTCCCTGAGGCCCGCTGGGCGCCCCAGGGCTCTACGCCGAGATCCGCCGCCAGGGAGCCTCACCCCGAGCCTCCACGCGACCCTTACCCCCCTGAGGAAATGTCGGTCACCTCTCCTATCCACGAGCGTGGCCGACCCCACCATGGTCGGAGGGAACGCACGGAAGGGGTCTGTCCCGGCGACTCAAGAGCTACCCCATCTCGGGACCTGAGGCACCTTATCGAGAGAAACCGGGGCCGCTCCCAGACGCAGTCCACCCGCAGCGGGGCCCGGGAATCCCGAGGCGTCGATTCCTCAAGGTACCACGGTCGGCTCGACGCCCTCGAGAAGAAGATCGAGGGCATGCGCCGAGAAGCTCACTTCTCGAGCGACGGGGATAAGTACGCCTCCGACTCGCTCACGAAGCCATTCACCGAGGAACTGCTCGCCGTGCGTGTTTCCTCGCGTAATAAGCCCCCGAAGGTCTCTCTGTTCGACGGGAAAACCGACCCGAAGGACCACTTGGACGCTTTCACCGCGGGAATGAGCTTCCAAGATCACTCCGATGCCGCCTAGTGCAGGGCCTTCCCGGCCACCCTCATCCGCGCGGGTCGGGACTGGTTCCGGGGGCTCGAGCCCCGCTCAATTTCAACCTTCGACGAGCTGGCCACCCAGTTCCTCGGTCATTTCGTGGGGAACCGTTGACAGAAGCGCACGGTCAACTACCTCTTCAAGGTTAAAAGCGGGGACAAGGAAACGTTCAAGGCCTATATTACCCGCTTCAACAACGCCCTCCTCGAGGTGCCCAAGCACCGGGACGAGACCGTCATAACGGCACCCAGATCTGGTCTGAGGCACAAAGAATGGTTGCACTCCTTCGCGCTGGCTTAACCTAAGACCATGGCCGAAGTCAAGGCGTGGACCGAGCGCGAGGTCCAGCTGGAATCCGAAGTGAATGCCAACCTTCCCCGGGCGGATCGGCCCGACCAGAAGAAAAGGACTCGGGAGGACAGGCCGGAGCGTCAGCAACCCTACCACCCGAAGTTCCAAGAGTATACCCCCTTCAACGTCTCCCTCACGGTGTTGCTGGAGGAGGCCCAGAATGAGTGGTTCTTCAAGTTCCCCTCGGTCCCACGTCAGGCCGCTAAGCCAACCCAGGGCCCCTACTGCGCTTTCCACCGGGTACTGGGCCACCCCACGGAGGACTGCAAACAACTGAGAGACTACATCGAGGAGCTCATCCGGTCTGGGCACCTCGCCACTTACCTAAAGGACAAACGGTAGGCCGACCGCGAGCAAGAGCAGCCTCGCCCTCCCACCGACCTGACCATCGGCCAGATCATGCTTGTTTCAGCAGACAGCCAGCCCGGGGCTCAGGGAGCCCCATGCCTTATGCCAAGCACGGGGGCTGGCAGCCCTTTAGGGAGCTCGGCCTAAGCCAACCAAGTCATCCTTTAACCTGCACCTGTTCTTTTTCTTTTTTAAAAAAGCAATGTAAATTCTTCCTAGAATCTACTGTTGACTAAATAAAGATCAATGAAACATTGCGAAAAGGAAAGGAAATCTTTGTTTATTCAAAGGGTATTATGGGCTCCTCGGCCATACAAAAAAAAAGGTTACAATAGCAGGGGTAAGGGGTGCAGCGAGCACTACTCGTGGTACTCGGCGAAGATCTCCGCCAACCGGGGCCGCACAAGTTCCAGCCTCCGTTCTCGGTTCCCCCCGCGGGCGTTGACCCCAAGCCTCATCTCGTAACATTCGCGGACGAGCGCCACCGAGCGCGCCAGCCGGTTCGCGGAGATCAAGACAAAGCGCCTCAAAGACCGCAGCTTGCCCACGGCCTCGTCGAAGAGCTGCTCCGACAGGGGGTTGTAAAGCCCCAGCGATGCCCTCCAGATGGAGTACATCAGTAGCTGCAACAGGGAAGAGCGCCTAGGGAGCAGCCGACCGAAGTGCTCCTCAATGCGAGCAACCACCAACTGCACCGTGTCCTCGGTGCGGTCATAAAGGTACACATTTGCGGAACTGATGATTTCGGGGATAGTGAACGGGAAATCCTCCATTTTCGATGGCCTATCTGCGAAGGGGGAAGAACCAGTACTCCTTATATAGCCCGCTTTGCAGCCCAACGGACGCCACGCGGCGTCCATCGAACGCCACCCGGTGGAAACGAAGCGACGCGCCATGCGGCGTCCATCGAACGTTACTCGGTAGAAACGAAGCGACGCACCCCTGTCGCTTCATCTCCCCCCGCATTCAATGTACTAGATGCACACGTCGTTGCCCCGACCGTTCCCATTCCCCGCACCTACGGCCGAACGACCGGGCCGTGCTTCGTCAAAGATCAACTCAGCAGCCGCCCTGCTCAAACATCCCCGGCCGGCAGCTCCCCTGCCACAACGCCGAGGACCAAAAACCCCTACCAGAGGCAGCCGAGCCCGAGGTTCCCTCGCTCGGCTATCCCCCGCGGGCAGCTTCCCTGCCACAACGCCGGGGATCAAAAAGCCCTCCCAGAGGCAGTCGAGGCCCGAGGTTCCCTCGCTCGGCTATCCCCCGCGGGCAGCTTCCCTGCCACAACGCCGGTGTTCCCCTCCGAATGACGGCGTGACGGACGTCTTGCCTGAGATTCGGGGCAGATGCTAATAGGTGCTATCCGTCCACCTCTCCGAGGATGCCAAGTTCATTTATGGCACCGTGTATCGGAGGTTTAAACGGATGCGGCCGATATAGCAGACTTCGTCAGATTCCTCCTCGTTTGAGAGGTTTTTGATTGTGGGGACGCTCTTCCCTGCAGGCGCAAGCCCCTGCAGTTAATTACGCTACCGCGTTGCGGTAACAACTTTCTCCTTCTCCAGGTGGTCACTTCGTGTCGTGTGTGTTTAATTTGTGTTTGGTTGCTCATGGATTGTATACGGAGACTGAGTTATGTTGTCGCCCGTAGGGCGTGGACTAGTCCAAATCCGTATTATCTTAGATTTGGGTTTGGGGGTTTGGGTTTAAAGATACGTTAGCCTCGTTTGAGACTAAGATCGACTTAAACGTTTGTTAAGGATACGTTAGTCCAGTTTGAGACTAAGATCAACTTAACGGGATCGTTTAGATCCGACAAGAGAGTGATTAGGGGAGCCCTGTTGTTTAGTTTAGTGACATTGCGGTCAATAGATAGTTTAAGGACATTGCGGTCCAGTGTTAGTTTTAAGACGTTGCGGTCAAGGTTAAGGACGTCGTAGTCCGTGGATTTAAAGACTCCACAGTCCGATGTTAGTTTTAAGACATCACGGTCAAGGTTAAGGACGTCATAGTCCGTTGTTAGTTTTAAGACATTCCGGTCAAGGTTAAGGACGTCGTAGTCCGTGGATTTAAGGACTCCACAGTCCGATGTTAGTTTTAAGATATTACGGTCAAGGTTAAGGACCTCATAGTCCATGAGTTTAAGGACCCCACAGTCCGTATCAATGCGTGGTCATTGGGACCCGTCACCTCTTTGAAGACGTTGAGGAATTACAACGCCAAGTATCAAAAGAGTGAAAAGATGTACCCTTAAACCAAGATAGATTAAGCGATCCATAGTCCAATTTGGAAACCAAGATCAATTATTATATTATGATCCCATTGGCCCAGTTGAATTTGAATTGAGGACTTATGTCCATCTTGGGCTAAGTCCAATTATGTTTGGGATATTGGCCCTCTGTTGATTCATTGAAGGGGATGCTTTGCCTCTAGAAACTTAGCCAATTGGGCTAAAGCTGGTGTTAAACACTAGAGACCAACAGTGTTGAACACTGGGAAAAGATTGACAAGTTAGTGTCAAACACTAAAAAATAATCAGTGTTGAACACTGGAAAAAGAGTTTTCAAATTAGTGTTAAACACTAAGCAAATCAGTGTTAAACACTGCAAATAGAGTTTTCTACATTAGTGTTAAACACTAAGGAGAATCAGTGTTAAACACTGGATACAGAGGTTTCAATTTAGTGTTAAACACTAAGGCAAGAGGGGTTACGTGGTAACACGTGATAGTGCCCTTCTTCCCTTTATTTTGTTCTACAGATAAGTATTTAACACTTTTAGTTCTGAAAGCCATCACGTGCGGGCACGTGATGGGGGCTCATGCTCTGGTTTATTAGAATACTCATTAGGGGTCACGTGGTGACACGTGAGGGCGCCCCAGAGTCTCTGTTTATTTTGCTGTTTCTTTATGTGCTTCAGGGGTCACGTGGGGCACGTGGGGCGTTGCCTCAAAACTCTCTTTTATCTATCTTCATAGGAGTCACGTGGTAACACGTGAGATGTCTACTTTAGAGTTTTATTCTGTGGGTCTCTGCATGTTTTAAAGTTTTGTTAAATAATAAATCTTTTAAAGCCGGTCACGTGTGGCCACGTGACCCCTGGTCACGTGTAGGCACGTGACTCTTGGTCACGTGTAGACACGTGACCCCTGGAACGGGCCTTTCTTCTTCTTTTGTGCTCTGTCTTCTGGCCGCTGCTTAGTCGTCACGTGCCAACACGTGACCTTTTCTGGAGTTTTTTCTTGAAAGCGCTTTGTGCCGCTGTTTTGAACGTCACGTGCCAACACGTGACCGCTGGTCACGTGTGTGCACGTGATGCCTCTTCTGAGTCCTTTCCTGATTTTTAATTAGGGAACAAATGCCCCCATATCGTTGTTCTCACGTGTCTGCACGTGAGTGCAACGCTGTCTCTTTTGTGACCGTCGGATCTGCTTTGGGAGTAGGGTAGATGAATTGTCCTTTCAGAAGCGCCTTTACTTTTTCATCCTCTTCTTTTCAAACCTTTCTTTTAAGAATTTGATTCTCGTTCTCAGAGCTTAGTTTTATGTTGTGTCTGTGCAGTGCTGCTTTATCTTCCAATCAAAAGCTAGTACTCAGGTGTTGCGCATGCAGGGCTCTGCTTGATGGGGACGTTTCATTTCCCTGATCTGATTCCAATGCGTCGCTGGATTTCATTTTCAACGCTCTCCCCTTCTTTCCGGGCTTTGAGAATAGTCCCACCATGCACAACATTTTTTGTGCATAGCATTAAATGCTCCCTTTTATAACCTGAACCCATGCCTTACCTATTTTCTTCACAGAGAAACCCATTTATACCTTAAGGTGATCATCTTTGAGAACCCGACCAATCGCCATGGTTTGCAATCGTCCCCATGCTCGTCGGCAACCATGGGAGGTGCCCATTGAGGAGATAATCCCTCGCTTCGCTGTGCGGCTGGCAGATCCCCTTCTCACCGACGCTCAATGCGACACGGTGATGTACGAGCTACTGACTCGTCGGGGCTCTCCTCTTCCCATGGGCTCCATTTGGCTCCGGATGATCCTCCTGTCTGTGCTTGCCAATATACCCCCTCATCCGGCAGAGATGACTTCGACGATCCTTGACGCGGCGGAGGACAAACTTGAGTGCTTTCACGAGGCTTGTCTAATCACTCATGCTCTGAAGGATCACTCAGTTCATATACTGAGTCAAATAAGAGCCGTCGGGCCATCATGTCTGCTTTCGCTGATGAGCACGGCTCCAACCGATGGGGAGCGACTCCTCGCGAAAATCGTCGCTTTGACGTGCTGGAGAAGGCGGAGAGGGAGCTGGAGAATTTTGTGTTTTGCTTTGTTAACCCTTGTATTTCTGATCCCTTGTTTGGTGATCTTTTCCCACTAGTGTAGTATGTTTGAATCAATGTACTCCTTTAATTATTGACGGTTTGCATGCTTTCTGTTGAATTTTCATGTTTGTCAGATAGTCGTACGTATGTCTTGCTTGCGTAAATGAGCTGCCTGTTTTTCTCATGGGAATTTTCTTTAATTGCGAGCACCATCGTTACGTTGCATGCGCGTCAGTGCCTCGGGCAACATTTCCTTTTAAACATTCGTACAGTTGCAAATGCACGCCTGATAGGATACAGATCAGAAACTTTCCTTGTTATCTCCCGTATCGAGTGGTTTGTGTTGGCTTTAGATAGAGTATTGTTGTCGAAGGGAGCTTTATGAATGAAGACATATTTTCTTCTCAGTGGTGTGTCCCATTTTTATTGAATGTATTCTGCGGATAGTCTATCTTGATCTCTTTGCAGGGCAGCGATGGCTTAGGATTCAGGGTTAAGATCTGTCTCCTAAGACTTTTGAGCTTTATGAGCCATGAGGGTCTCATAAGGAGTTTTTCTCCCTACAGGTCGAGAGGATCCCGTAGGTGTAAATTCTTCTTAAGAATCGTGAGAATTCTTAAGCGGGTTCTCCTTTGGGAGTCGTAAGGATCTCACAAGAGAGTTTTCTTCCTTACAGGTCGTGAGGACCCACAAGTGCTGAGTGTGGTCGCCCTTATCCGTATTTCATGGGGTCAGGGGTTGCTTTGGGATGTTCTCCAGGGTACCGTAGTTTAAATACATCGCGGTCAAGGTTAAGGACATCATAGTTGTAACAACTCCAATTTTGTATACCAAAAATTTGCTTTAAAAATAGTGTACAATTGGAGTATTGTTGTTGCTGGAAACAACTTAAATATTTAATTCCTTACAATAATTACAAGAAAGAGCTTGTAGCTCATTGGTAATACCTTGCATTGTTGAACCAAGCCACCAGAGTTCGAATCCCATACCCCACATTATTTTTAATATGGATTTTTTAAAAAAACCTTTAGAATACCAAGAGTTTACACGTGCATATCTCACAAAAACCCCACTACACCCAAAGATGTAACACTTGCATAGGGTAGATGAACCGTCGGGGGAGATCCAGGTCACCGGAATCGGTCGGGAATCGGCCAACTCGGCCTTGACTCGGCCGACTCAGTGATCCGACCGAGTCACGGCCGAGTCACCCCCGATTCGGCAGATTCCGGCGAGGGTCACAACATGAAAGTTGTGTCTTTTGGTATTCCCTACGCACCTGCAAAGTTTCAGCCTCATACCACTTCCAGAGCTCTTTAAAACCCCCAATTACTCCACTTTTAATACATTTTTATTACATTTTATCATATTTTTATTTTTAACTTTTCATCTACCCTAACCCTAACCTAACCCTATAAATACCAACCCTACACACTACCCTATCACCCCCCAAAATCTTGAGCCACTCTCTCAAAAGTTTCCACAAGAAGTGTGCTTCGAAATCGAGTTCCCGGCGAAGCTCTGACGGAATTCCGACGACGCGTTTTGGAGCAACCGGCGACGTAATCACCCCTCGGCCTTCCTCCCTAGTTCTCTTTACTCTTTAAAAGAGTTTAAACCTGTAAGTCCCACCTCTTCTACCTTCTTTTTCTTTAATGTAAAAATACGAATTTCTGGAACCCGACGGAAATCGGACAAACCGATTTCCGATTCGATTTTTCTTTAAAATTCCACTTGTCACCTAATACATATTATCTACCCATATGCATGTTGACTATTAATCACCCTTAAACCAATTTAATCACACTTTTCCACATGAAATGATAAGTTCTTTACAAAACCGTATTTCTTTCATTAAAATACCATGAAGTTCATTTTTCTTAATGTAATCAAGTACCTCACTCCTAAACATGTTTATTGTGATAACTAAACTTGTTTCAATCAATTTGAATGAAATTTCACACATGAAATGATAACGTTTACGAATACCGTATTCTTGCACTTTAATACCTTTAGGTTTAACGTAGCTTATTTCACCTTTAAACTTCACCAAAACCTAATATAAGTCACGGGGTAATGACCTACCCTTACACACACTCAATATAACCCTAAATGATAAACATCAAAAATACAGAATACGAAATTACAGGACTTTTCACTAAAATACCATAACCTTTATAACCTTTAGTTAAATCTTTAAATTGTAAACTTTTCTAAATAAAATCTTATATAAAATGAAAGCACGATTGGTCATGGACATCGATCGTTTATCTAAACTGTCTTGTGGGTCTAGGCAAGTGTGTCTAAGGCTAGTGATTTTTAATTAGGCCCACGACTGTGGTTCCTTCCCACTTACCTGGCACTTATCTGGCCGCAATTGACGGTGAAGAGGCGATTTGAGGCTTCTAATGACTCATCGTTTAGACCATAGAAATAGGCTAGTTGGCTTAGGAAACCCTAATAACTAAAATACGGAAACTATACTCTTTTGCAAATAAACACCCTATATTTATAAAACCGTTTTTCCTAAATGAAAAATATTTATAAAACCTAAGCAAAGTACCGCTACAACCCATCTTTGGGGAACCTGTTAGGGATAGTATGGTTCATCGTGCACCCGCAGGCTACTAGTGCGAGATTCAGACCTCCGCAAGGAGCATTCGGTCTCGAAAGGTTTAAAATACGATATTTAAGGAACGTGAGACTTTTTGTAAATAAAATATTCATATAAAAGAAAATTATTTATGTGTTTAATTATATATAATTATCATTTAAACACCTATTTTGTTATAATATAAAGTTTCCACTTTTTCCTAAAATTCAAGATTAAAAGTTACATTAAAATACCACGAATTTCAAATAAACAATTAATTCTTCTATTAGGATATATTCACTAGAATAACACAAATAAAATTCACATTCATTATAATAATAAAGATGATTATTAAATACTTGAGGTATATTTTGAAAACTATACAAAAGTACTTTTTACATAAAACCCCCTCAAGTTTCACAAATTACAATAAGGCCCCTAACTAATATTGAACTTTAAATTATCTTTCTTTTAGTCTGACTCGGGTTGGAGTCTGACTAATTCTGACTTGAATATAATTCAAGTCAACCTATATTCAATCATATTCCAATACAAATTTGAATACAAGAATCCCTGAATCCAGTTAACAATATATTCATTTTGACTGAATCAAACCATGGATATTCATCCATTATCCTGATATTCCATTTTCCTGATTATACAGTTACAACATGTTTACTGATATCATGGTGTTGGTCAGTCATCCAGTTTACATATTCCAATACTACAACACTGTTAAAACACTACGGGGTTTAAATGGGTAGATTGGTACGGAAGGTGTTAAAGATGGCACGAGGTGGTCAGATTAAGACACCTAACATGAATACTGTTGCTGTTGTACCGTGGCATAACGGTTCCTTGTACTCTCCATTTGCCCTGATCTCTAGCATATAGAGATCCCCCTCGTATACACTGGCATCATTCTGTACCAAGCTATAAACAACGGCGTTAAACAATATTCCATAATATTCAACAACATAATACTTTAGAAAATACTGCTACTCTGCCATTCTCATTCTTCTTTTCTTTGGGACTTACCGAGCGACCTGTTCGCTGACGACATTCTATTTCTTTCTTCTTTGAATGTCGTCAGGTGCGTTGGACCAAGTTGAGACCGAGCCCACAAGTGAAGATTTGGAGCAGTTCCAAGAAGACCCAGAGCTCTAGATAATTGTACTTTGTTCTTTCCAGTATTTCCTTTTATTATTATGGCACTGTTTAGGCATTGCTTTTCCATTCCAGTTGCATTTTCATTTCATGCATTGTACAAAGAATGATATTAATAAAAGTTGCTGTTATTTCAATATCATTTGTCTCTTGTGATTATTTTATATTGCTTAGTTACGCTTAGCGTATGTACTTCTGAGTACATACGTAGCGGGCCTCGTCACGTCCACTTCGCCGTACACTGGGAAGCGGGGCGTGACAGGTTTTGTTGGTGGCCCATGCAGGTCCGAGCTGTGTGAATCCCTGTCATGCAGTTCTGGTCTGCGTGAACAACCTAAGCAATATAACACAAGAAACAGCAACTAAAATATTCTTTACAATTCATGTTCTTTGAATCTTACAAGTCTTTATTCCTTGAATCTTATCATTTCATGTATTTGAATCTGTCCTAATCCAAATTTTTCTTCAGGGTTATGGATTTCCCGAACAATTCCCCGAACAACACCAGCACCAACGCCAACAATACCCTTTCAGCACTACCTCTCACTCCAGTTGTTTCCGCACCATCCACTGAGCAAACCATGCTATTCGATGCGATCCGCAGTCTGCTAGAGGGACAGCAACAACTTCTGAGTCGTCCTGAGGCAGATGCACCGGGAATAAAACAATTCAGAGCTTTGCACCCAAAGCAATTCTCGGGTAAAGGAAGCCCTCTTGAAGCAGAAGAATGGGCACAAAGTATTGAAGACGATCTGGCAGCAGCTCAAGTGCTAGATAATGCTTGGGTCCGTGTAGCGAAGCTACAGCTCACGGATAACGCTCGTAATTGGTGGAAGGCGGAAGAAACCCGTCTGGAACAGCCGATTGAATGGAAAACATTTCGCGAGAAGTTTGACGCGAAATATTTCCCTGTGACCGCCAGGTTCGCTATGGAGTAGCAATTTATTCATCTACAGCAAGGATCAATGTGGGAGAAATCAGTAGATGAATATGATGCTGAGTTCACTATGTTGAGCCGATTCGCGGCACACCTGATACCGACGGACGAGATCAGAGCTCGTCGTTTTCAGCAAGGTTTGGACACCGAGATCAAGGCTGCTCTAGCCACCGGAAAGTTTTTGACTCATGAGGAAGCCCTTGAAGCTGCCCACAGTTACGAGGCAGTGATAAAAGAGAGGGGAAGACCTCACTCTGTAGGAGTCAAGCGCCCTGCCAACCAGATGGCAGGTGGAGCCATGTCCAGACCACCCTTCGTGCCAAGGCGACCCGGAGTACCAACTCATCGTCCTAGCCCAGCCTTTTGCACCTACTGCAAGAGAAAGAGGCATATGATGAAGGATTGCCGTCGAGCCAACCGCCTTTGCTTGATCTGCGGTTCAGCCACTCATGATATTGGATCTTGTCCTCAAAGGCAGAACTCGATTGCTGCATCCCGGCCAGCAAATACTTATCAGCAGCGACCAGCTTTTCCGGCACCTGCTACCAGACTTGCACTGCCTGCACCACCTAGGGGACCACAAGCTGCACCACCTCCTCGACAGTTCCATCAAGCACAAAGGAACGTTCAGAGGAATGCTCCTCAGGCCAGGAGGAATGTGCCGAAGCGCCAGGCGTTCATGATGTCTGTTGAAGAAGCTGAGGCCACTGGCCAAGTCATTACTGGTAAACCTACTTTCTCAAATTTATCTTTTAGTTTTGTTTACCTACACACTTTCCCTATACCTAAAACCTATCCCATATACCTTAGGTACAATCCTAGTAGCTTCACTACCTGCACTTGCACTGTTTGATACTGGGGCATCCCACTGCTTTATGTCGCAACGGTTTGTCCGAACCCATGCGATTCCAGTCTCACCGCTTGTATCCAGCTGGAACGTCAGTTCTGGAAATGGTGTTCTAAAGGCAACTATGGGATACAACATGTGTCCAGTCATCGTCTGCAGTCGAGAGTTTTACGCCGACTTCAAAGTTCTGGACATACCAAACTTCGATGTGGTTCTAGGAATGGACTGGCTTGGAACCTTTTATGCTACCATCGACTGTCGTCAAAGGAGGGTAGTATTTGAGATTCCAGATCATCCGGTCTTCTATTTCAAGAGTGGAGATCGTACACTAGAACCAAGCACTTACAAAGCAAAGCCAAGGGAAGCAGTAGTTGCAGCAGCTCATGCAGAAGAAGAAACAAGACCGGAGGTAGTTTCCCTAACGATATATCAGGTTTGCCTCCTGATCGAGCTCTTGAATTTAGTATTGACTTAGTACCAGGAGCACAACCAGTAATCAAAGCACCCTATAGACTAAGTCCGGAAGGATTGAAGGAAGTACGAACACAGTTGGACGAATTACTGGCGAAAGGATGGATTCGTCCCAGCACTTCAAGTTGGGGAGCACCTGTACTGTTGGTGAAGAAGAAGGAAGGTTCATACAGAATGTGCATCGACTATAGGGCCTTGAACGAAGTTACTATAAAGAACAAGTATCCACTCCCGCGCATCGACGATTTATTCGATCAGCTAAGTGGATCTTGTGTCTTCTCTAAACTAGATCTTCGTTCAGGATATCATCAAGTGAAGGTCAAGGAGGCTGATATTCACAAAACAGCTTTCAGAACTCGTTATGGACATTACGAATTTCTAGTAATGCCATTTGGAGTGACCAATGCACCAGCAATCTTCATGAACCTTATGAACCAAGTTTTCCGGGAGTATTTAGACAGGTTCGTTGTCATCTTCATCGATGACATCCTGGTATATTCTAAGAATCGGAAAGAGCATGCGGAGCACTTACGAATTGTCCTGGAAACACTTCGACAACATAAGCTTTATGCCAAGTACAGCAAGTGCGAGTTTTGGCTAAAACAAGTTGGTTTTCTTGGACACATCGTATCAGGAGAAGGGATTTCTGTAGATCCAGCAAAAGTTTCAGCAGTCAGCGAATGGCCTACACCAAAATCAGTGAAGGATATTCGGAGTTTCTTGGGTTTAGCTGGATATTACAGAAGATTCATTGAAGGCTTTTCGAAGATAGCAACACCCCTGACCAAGCTCACACGAAAAGATGAGGAATTTGTGTGGTCAGAAGCATGCGAGCAAGCTTTCGTAGAACTCAAGTCAAGACTGACATCTGCACCTATTCTCGTCATACCGGATCAATCTGGAGGATTCGAAGTGCATTGCGATGCATCCGGTAAGGGATTAGGATGTGTTCTACATCAGCACGGTAAGGTTGTGGCTTATGCTTCAAGACAACTGAAGATTCATAAGCGCAATTATCCGACGCATGATCTAGAGTTGGCAGCTGTTATTTTTGCTCTCAAGATTTGGCGCCACTACTTACTTGGTGAACGAGTGAACATCTACACAGATTACAAAAGTCTGAAGTATGTGTTTACTCAGAAGGAATTGAATATGCGGCAGAGAAGATGGTTAGAACTTATGGTGGACTTCGACATCAATTTGCAATATCATCCAGGAAAGGTGAACGTAGTACCTGATGCTCTTAGTCGCCAACCATTAGCAATGAATCTCACCGCACAGTGGAAGCTTCAGCAAGACCTACATCAGATGGAGATCGAACTAGTCATGCCAGGTGATGTTTCAAATTCGATGAATTTACAAGTTCAATCAACTATTGTCAATCAGATCAAAGCAGCTCAAGCCAGCGATGCTAAGTTGCAAAAGATCAGAGAACAAGTGGAGAATGGACTCAGAACAGATTTCATCATCCATGAAGACGGATCTTTGAGATACGGCAGCAGATTGTGTGTACCAAAAGGTCCTGTTCGGGAAGAGTTAATGAAAGAAGCCCACAGCTCTCCCTATTCAGTACATCCTGGAGGTACCAAAATGTACAAAGATCTACGTCAGAATTATTGGTGGCATGGAATGAAGCGTGAAGTAGCCAGGAGTGTCGCAAAATGTTTGGTGTGTCAGCAGGTAAAGGCTGAACATCATAGGACAGCTGGACTACTTCAACCGTTACCAATCCCAGAATGGAAGTGGCAGCACATCACGATGGACTTTGTAACTGCTCTTCCTCGCAGCACAAAGGGTAACGATGCGATTTGGGTCATTGTGGATCGACTCACAAAGTCGGCTCACTTCATCCCATTTCGAGTTGGCCAATCAACTGAGACATTAGCAAAGAAGTACATGGAGGTAATAATCTATTTTAGATTTAAAAACTCTTCATAATGTACTATCTCTGATACCCATGAACTCATACAGGAAATTGTGAGACTTCATGGAGTACCGGTCTGCATTGTCTCTGATCGTGACACCAGGTTCCGATCACAATTTTGGCAGAGTCTGCAAGCTAGCTTGGGAACAAGTCTGAACTTCAGCACGGCTTATCATCCACAAACAGATGGTCAGTCGGAACGAACTATTCAAATCTTGGAGGATATGCTCAGAGCATGTATGCTCGACTTCAAAGGATCGTGGGAAGATCACTTGCATCTTGTGGAGTTCGCGTACAACAACAACTACCAAGCAAGCATAGGAATGGCACCTTTTGCAGCATTATATGGAAGGAATTGTCGATCGCCATTAAGTTGGGACGACATCGGAGATAGGGAACTCCTTGGACCAGAGATGATAGTAGCGACCGTTGATGTGGTTCGTACTATCAGAGAAAGAATACGCATAGCCCAAGATAGACAGAAACATTGGGCTGATGCGAAGAGACGACACTTGGAGTTCCAGCCAGGAGATCATGTATTCTTGAAGATATCTCCGAACCGCGGAGTGATCAGATTTGGGAGACGGGGAAAGTTGAGTCCGAGATACATTGGACCGTTCGATATACTCGAACGAGTCGGTGAAGTGGCATACCGATTAGCGCTTCCACCTTCATTGGAAGGAGTGCATAACGTGTTCCACATATCTCAACTCAGAAGGTATGTGAGTGACCCCAGCCATGTACTTGATCATTCAGAGCTCACGATACAGCCCGATTTGTCTTGTGAGCAGCAACCTGTGGAGATCCTGGACAGGAAAGTGAAGACACTTCGGAACAAAGAAGTTAATTTGGTCCGGGTAATGTGGAGGAAAGACACTCCAGGAGAATCCACGTGGGAGAGGGAAGATGAGATGCGTGCAAGATATCCGCACCTTTTTATAAACTAGTCCTCAAATAAAAGTTGTAAATTTCGAGGACGAAATTTTTGTAAGGAGGGTAGATTGTAACAACTCCAATTTTGTATACCAAAAATTTGCTTTAAAAATAGTGTACAATTGGAGTATTGTTGTTGCTGGAAACAACTTAAATATTTAATTCCTTACAATAATTACAAGAAAGAGCTTGTAGCTCATTGGTAATATCTTGCATTGCTGAACCAAGCCACCAGAGTTTGAATCCCATACCCCACATTATTTTTAATATGGATTTTTTAAAAAACCTTTAGAATACCAAGAGTTTACACGTGCATATCTCACAAAAACCCCACTACACCCAAAGATGTAACACTTGCATAGGGTAGATGAACCATCGGGGGAGATCCAGGTCACCGGAATCGGTCGGGAATCGGCCAACTCAGCCTTGACTCGGCCGACTCAGTGATCCGACCGAGTCACGGCCGAGTCACCCCCGATTCGGACGATTCCGGCGAGGGTCACAACATGAAAGTTGTGTCTTTTGGTATTCCCTACGCACCTGAAAAGTTTCAGTCTCATACCACTTCCAGAGCTCTTTAAAACCCCCAATTACTCCACTTTTAATACATTTTTATTACATTTTATCATATTTTTATTTTTAACCTTTCATCTACCCTAACCCTAGCCTAACCCTATAAATACCAACCCTACACACTACCCTATCACCACCCCAAAATCTTGAGCCACTCTCTCAAAAGTTTCCACAAGAAGTGTGCTTCGAAATCGAGTTCCCGGCGAAGCTCTGACGGAATTCCGACGATGCGTTTTGGAGCAACCGGCGACGTAATCACCCCTCGGCCTTCCTCCCTAGTTCTCTTTACTCTTTAGAAGAGTTTAAACCTGTAAGTCCCACCTCTTCTACCTTCTTTTTCTTTAATGTAAAAATACGAATTTCTGGAACCCGACGGAAATCGGACAAACCGATTTCCGATTCGATTTTTCTTTAAAATTCCACTTGTCACCTAATACATATTATCTACCCATATGCATGTTGACTATTAATCACCCTTAAACCAATTTAATCACACTTTTCCACATGAAATGATAAGTTCTTTACAAAACCGTATTTCTTTCATTAAAATACCATGAAGTTCATTTTTCTTAATGTAATCAAGTACCTCACTCCTAAACATGTTTATTGTGATAACTAAACTTGTTTCAATCAATTTGAATGAAATTTCACACATGAAATGATAACGTTTACGAATACCGTATTCTTGCACTTTAATACCTTTAGGTTTAACGTAGCTTATTTCACCTTTAAACTTCACCAAAACCTAATATAAGTCACGGGGTAATGACCTACCCTTACACACACTCAATATAACCCTAAATGATAAATATCAAAAATACAGAATACGAAATTACAGGACTTTTCACTAAAATACCATAACCTTTAAAACCTTTAGTTAAATCTTTAAATTGTAAACTTTTCTAAATAAAATCTTATATAAAATGAAAACACGATTGGTCATGGACATCGATCGTTTATCTAAACTGTCTTGTGGGTCTAGGCAAGTGTGTCTAAGGCTAGTGGTTTTTAATTAGGCCCACGACTGTGGTTCCTTCCCACTTACCTGGCACTTATCTGGCCGCAATTGACGGTGAAGAGGCGATTTGAGGCTTCTAATGACTCATCGTTTAGACCATAGAAATAGGCTAGTTGGCTTAGGAAACTCTAATAACTAAAATACGGAAACTATACTCTTTTGCAAATAAACACCCTATATTTATAAAACCGTTTTTCCTAAATGAAAAGTATTTATAAAACCTAAGCAAAGTGACGCTACAACCCATCTTTGGGGAACCTGTTAGGGATAGTACGGTTCATCGTGCACCCGCAGGCTAGTAGTGCGAGATTCAGACCTCCGCAAGGAGCATTCGGTCTCGAAAGGTTTAAAATACGATATTTAAGGAACGTGAGACTTTTTGTAAATAAAATATTCATATAAAAGAAAATTATTTATGTGTTTAATTATATATAATTATCATTTAAACACCTATTTTGTTATAATATAAAGTTTCCACTTTTTCCTAAAATTCAAGATTAAAAGTTACATTAAAATACCACGAATTTCAAATAAACAATTAATTCTTCTATTAGGATATATTCACTAGAATAACACAAATAAAATTCACATTCATTATAATAATAAATATGATTATTAAATACTTGAGGTATATTTTGAAAACTATACAAAAGTACTTTTTACATAAAACCCCCTCAAGTTTCACAAATTACAATAAGGCCCCTAACTAATATTGAACTTCAAATTATCTTTCTTTTAGTCTGACTCGAGTTGGAGTCTGACTAATTCTGACTTGAATATAATTCAAGTCAACCTATATTCAATCATATTCCAATACAAATTTGAATACAAGAATCCCTGAATCCAGTTAACAATATATTCATTTTGACTGAATCAAACCATGGATATTCATCCATTATCCTGATATTCCATTTTCCTGATTATACAGTTACAATATGTTTACTGATATCATGGTGTTGCTCAGTCATCCAGTTTACATATTCCAATACTACAACACTGTTAAAACACTACGGGGTTTAAATGGGTAGATTGGTACGGAAGGTGTTAACGGTGGCACGAGGTGGTCAGATTAAGACACCTAACATGAATACTGTTGCTGTTGTACCGTGGCATAACGGTTCCTTGTACTCTCCATTTGCCCTGATCTCTAGCATATAGAGATCCCCCTCGTATACACTGGCATCCTTCTGTACCAAGCTACAAACAACGGCGTTAAACAATATTCCATAATATTCAACAACATAATACTTTAGAAAATACTGCTACTCTGCCATTCTCATTCTTCTTTTCTTTGGGACTTACCGAGCGACCTGTTCGCTGACGACATTCTATTTCTTTCTTCTTTGAATGTCGTCAGGTGCGTTGGACCAAGTTGAGACCGACCCCACAAGTGAATATTTGGAGCAGTTCCAAGAAGACCCAGAGCTCTAGATAATTGTACTTTGTTCTTTCCAGTATTTCCTTTTATTATTATGCCACTGTTTAGGCATTGCTTTTCCATTCCAGTTGCATTTTCATTTCATGCATTGTACAAAGAATGATATTAATAAAAGTTGCTGTTATTTCAATATCATTTGTCTCTTGTGATTATTTTATATTGCTTAGTTACGCTTAGCGTATGTACTTCTGAGTACATACGTAGCGGGCCTCGTCACGTCCACTTCGCCGTACACTGGGAAGCGGGGCGTGACAATAGTCCATGGGTTTAAGGACTCCACAGTCCAGCATTAGTTTTAAGACATCACGGTCAAGGTTAAAGACCTCATAGTCCGTGGGTTTAAGGACTCCACGGTCCGTGGGTTTAAGGACTCCACAGTCCAATGTTAGTTTTAAGACATCACGGTCAAGGTTAAGGACCTCATAGTCCGTGGATTTAAGGACTCCATAGTCCGCGAAATGTGTGGTTACCGGGACCCGTCGCCTCTTTGAAGACGTTGAGGAATTACAACGCCAAATAATAAAGGAGTGAAGAGATGTACCCTTTAACCAAGGTGAAAATCAGTCTAGAATCATCGTGGTTGGTCGTTAGTTTTAAGATACTACGGTCGAGGTTAAGGACATCATAGTCCGTGGATTTTAAGGACTTCACAGTCCGGTGTTTGCTCTGGATGCTTCACACGGGTTCACGGCCGTGGTTGGCGAGGACCAGGCTCCGCTCTGGGCGTTGTCCGCGGGGTCAAAGAGTGACGTTATCCGTGTTCCACGTAACCAGGAATTTTGCACTAGATGCTTCACACGGGTTCACTGCTGTGCTCGGCGAGGACTAGGCTCCGCTCTGGATGCTTCACACGGGTTCACTGCCGTGCTCTGCGAGGACCAGGATCCGCTCTGGACGTTTTCCACGGGGTCAAAGGGTGACGTTATCCGCATTCCACGTGACCAGGAATTTTGCACTACATGCTTCACACGGGTTCACTGCCGTGCTCGGCGAGGACTAGGCTCCGCTCTGGATGCTTCACACGGGTTCACTGCCGTGCTCTGCGAGGACCAGGATCCGCTCTGGACGTTTTCCACGGGGTCAAAGAGTGACGTTATCCACGTTCCACATGACCAAGAATTTTGCACTAGATGCTTCACACGGGTTCACTGCCATGCTCGGCGAGGACTAGGCTCCGCTCTGGATGCTTCACACGGGTTCACTGCCGTGCTCTGCGAGGACCAGGATCCGCTCTGAGCGTTTTCCGCGGGGTCAGAGTGACGTTATCCGCGTTCCACGTAACCAGGAATTTTGCACTAGATGCTTCACACAGGTTCACTGCCGTGCTCGGCGAGGACTAGGCTCCGCTCTGGATGCTTCACACGGGTTCACTGCCGTGCTCTGCGAGGACCAGGATCCGGACGTTTTCCACGGGGTCAAAGAGTGACGTTATCCGCGTTCCACATGACCAGGAATTTTGCACTAGATGCTTCACACGGGTTCACTGCCGTGCTCGGCGAGGACTAGGCTCCGCTCTGGATGCTTCACACAGGTTCACTGCCGTGCTTTGTGAGGACCAGGATCCGCTCTGGACGTTTTCCACGGGGTCAAAAGGTGACGTTATCCGTGTTCCACGTAACCAGGAATTTTGCACTAGATGCTTCACACGGGTTCACTGCCGTGCTCGGCGAGGACTAGGCTCCGCTCTGGACGTTTTCCACGAGGTCAAAGAGTGACGTTATCCGCGTTCCACGTGACCAGGAATTTTGACTTTGTCTGTATTTCACGGAGTCGGAATTTGACTCTCGGCCAGCTGTACGCCGCCGAGTCATGGAACAGGGAGTTGCCGCTGTTCCGCTTTGCTCGAGGTTGTATATGCTGCAATGAGACGAACGTCGAGATGATCTCTGAGCTATCTGTGACTCATCGAGATTTGGCTTCTTCTTCTGATGAAACCTGGGAGAGGAGGAGTGCGATTCCTTCTTTGTTTGCGTCCCTGGATTGTATTCAGGGATTGATGTAATATCACATGTAGGGCATAAATTTCATTTTTATTTTATTTCTTTTTCCGCGATGCTCTATCATTTCAGCTTTTATATCATGAGGGTCGCGATTGTCCCATCATTTCGGCTATTTTTTGCGGTGCCCCATCATTTCGGCTATTTATTTCATTTTTACTCGCTGCTTTTTATTGCGACTTGCCCAATCATTTCGGCTATTTTTCATGCATACATTTTTACTTGCTGCTTTTTATTGCAAGTTGCCTCATCATTTCGGCTATTTTTTCAGGCATACATTTTTACTTGCTACTTTTTATTGCAAGTTGCCCCATCTTTTCGGCTATTTTTTCATGCATACATTTTTACTTGCTACTTTTTATTGCAAGCTGCACCATCATTTCGGCTATCTCGTATGCATGTGTGGCTCGCTAGCCTTTTTGCTGCAAGCTTGGATTTTAGACACTGATTTCGGCATCAGCACCGCTGCAACTGGGATATTGCCAGGAGCGAATCATCATTTGCCTCTGTCGATGTTGACCAAAGGTGGCTTAGTAAACAGGGTTAAGGGTCCTGTTGACTAAGGCTTTTGACTTCATGAGCCGTAAGGGTCTCACAAAGGGATTTCTCCCTACAATCGTGAGGATCTTGCAGGTGTGTTTTCTCCTTGGGAATCGTGAGGATTCCTAAGTGCATGTCCTCTTGCAAGTCGTAAGGATCTTACAAAAGGGTTTTCTCCTTATAAGTCGAGAGGACCTATAGGGGTTGTTTGCCATACGAACATATTCTTAGTCACGGACGGGACTTGGTTAGGGAAATGTTTATTCGCGCCCGTGGATTGTATACAAGGGTCAGTATTGAGCCACTTGTAGGGCATAAATTTAGGTTTGTGGGAGTTGCTCAAGCACAGGTTTAGGTATCTGTGACTTAAGACTTTCAAATCTTATGAGCCGTGAGGGTCCCATAAGAGAGTTGTCCTTACGAGTCGTGAGGATCTCGCAAGTGTAATTTCTCCCTAGGAATCGTGAGGACTCCTAAGTGTGTTGCTCCCTTATGAGTCGTAAGGATCTAACGCATGTGATTTCTCCTTACAAGGTCGAGGGGACCCTGTAAGTGTTTTTTAACGAGGTTGTGCCCTTTCGGGTTTTCACAAACACTCGCCGGTAGTCCTGCTGTTTTTACTCACGGAGCCCTTTCGGGTTTTCATCCGTGCCCTTTTTGCTTATGGACGTACCCCTTTTTTTTATTCTTTTTATATATATATTTTTACGAGGTCGCGCCCTTTCGGGTTTTCACGAACACTCGCCGGTAGCCCTGCTGTTTTTACTCACGGAGCCCTTTCGGGTTTCATCCGTGCCCTTTTTGCTTATGGACATACCGTTCTTATATATATATATATATTTTACTTTATATTTTTTTCTTTTCTTATTCTTTTTTTTATTCATCTCGTCAGCCTGAAGATACTGCGGTAGTAGTTTAAGGACGTTTCGGTCCGTCATTAGTTTAAGGACGTTTCGGTCCGCCATTAGTTTAAGGACGTTTCGGTTCATCCAGGAGAAGGCTGTCTACTGCTTATAAAGTTTGAGCTTAGAAAGATAGCGAGCGGACATAGTCGTCGTCATCTATCATTGACCTAGGCAGTAACTCACTAAGCGTAGTATTTCTTTAGGAATCGACCATTTATTGGCCTGTAAGGCCTTTCACCGTGCATATCCATGAGTAGATAGGCTCCATCCTGGTAGACCTTGTCTATGATGTACGGGACTTCATAGTTCGGCTCGAATTTTCCTCGCTTGGCGCGATTGGGGATCATAGGTCTTTTGACTACTAGCACGAGCTCGCCTTGGCGGAATGTCCTCGGCCTGGTCAATCTTTCATATGAGCGCGTCATCTTTACTTTGTAAGCCTCCAGATTTTGTTGCGCTATGAGCCGGGTTTCATCAAGGGCATCAAGCTCCTCAAGCCGAAGGTGATCATTTTCTTCGTCCGTCAGCTCGTAGTGGACAGCCACTCGTAGAGAGGGTAACTCTATTTCGATGGGGAGTACCGCTTCTGTACCGAATACCAACGCATATGGCGTTGTGTTTGTGGATGTCTTGAACGTAGTTCGATACGCCCAGAGAGTTTCTTGCAGCCTCTCATGCCAGTCCTTCTTATTTGGGGACACCGTTTTCTTCATGATCTTCGTCAAGGTCTTGTTGAAAGCCTCGGCCAGACCGTTAGCTCGCGGATTATAAACCGATGAATATCTCCAGTCTATGTTGTGTTGTTGCGCGAAGCGACTGATTTTGTGGCTTATGTAAGCTGGCCCGTTATCGGAAATGATTCTTCTCGGAGTTCCGAACCGATAAATGACGTGCGTCTTGAAGAAATGGAGAATATTCTCCGTCTTTACTTCCCTCAACGGTACTGCTTCTGCCCATTTGGAGAAGTAGTCAGTGGTCGCTAGGATGAAACGATGTCCTCTGGATGATGCTGGTTCGATGGGGCCGACTATATCAGTCCCCCACATTTCGAATGGCCAGCTAGCCACCGTTGGATGGAGTGGATTTGGATGCTGGTGGATAAAGTCCCCATGAATTTGGCATGAGTGGCATTGCTTCGTATACTCGAGGCAGGCCTGGATCATCGTGGGCCAATAGTAACCCATCCGTTTGATCTTTAACTTCATGTTCGGTCCCGCTTGGTGAGAACCGCGGAGTCCGTCATGAACTTCCTGAACGACTCTTTTCGCTTCTTCAGGTCCCAGGCATCTCAACCACAGAGAATCAAACGACCTCTTGTACAGAGTTTCATTGACGAAGGCGAAAGATAGGGCTCTCTTCATGAGCTGATGTTTTGAGGACGCGTCTTCAGGCGTTCGACAGGATTTGAAGTAGTCTATAAAGACTTCCCTCCAATCCTCGGCCTTTTCTTGGTCATTCATTTGCAGGGCCGTATGCTCATTTGCTCCCCTTCCTTCGGGTGACTCCAGGGATATCCCTGTAGGGGCAAGTACTTGACGGCTTCATACCACGATCCTAACGTCATCAAGGTTCTCATCAGCCAGTTCTTTAGCGAGCTTAGCCAATGCATCCGCTTTGCTATTTTCGACACGCGGTATGTTTTCTAAGGTGTAGGAAGGGATTTGAGTCAGCAGCTGTCGTACTCTCTCCCCATACTTCACCAGCTCTGGCTTGCATGTTTGGTAGTCGCCGTTTACTTGACTAACGACCAGTTGGGCGTCTCCGTATATGAGGAGGTTTTCAATTCTCATATTGATAGCGATCTCGAGACCTGCTATCAAAGCTTCGTACTCGGCTTCATTGTTCGTCCTCGGCTCTGTTAAGGAGAAAGCGAAGCGCATTATCCCTCATTGTGGAGTTACGAAAATAAGACCCACCCCTGATTTGATTATAGGGGCGCTTTGTTTGCGCTTCTTCATGGAAGATGCTCCATCGAAATAAAGCTCCCATCGGATATTACCGCCGTCGATCGCGTCAAACGCATGTTCGTCTGGCAGATCGCAATTCAGAGGAGAATCGGCAGGTATCGGATGTTCAGCGAGGAAGTCGGCAATGACCTGGCCTTTCACTGCCTTGAGAGGATGATAGGTTATCGAGAACTCCATCAATAGCAGGGCCCATTTAGCGAGTCGACCAGTCAATATGCCCTTCGACATTAAATATTTGAGGGGGTCCACCTTCGATATGAGACGGACTTCATGCGCCAATGCATAGTGCTTGAGCTTTGTTATCGCAAAGATTAACGCCAGGCAATGTTTTTCGATAGGGGAGTAGTTGCTTTCTGCCTCCCAGTAGGACTCGACTTAAGTAGTAAAGTGCTCTTTCTTTCCCTTGATCGTTCTCCTGCGCCCATAATGCGCCTGAGGACCCTTCAAGGGCGGTTGTATACAGAATGAAAGGTTTTCCCCTGACCGGAGCAGCCAACACTGGCGGGTTCTGCATGTACTTCTTGATCTCATCTAGCGTGCTTTGGCATTTCTGGTCCCAGACGAACGGGGTTCCCTTCTTCATCAGGTGACTGTAGGGGCGGCACTTGCCTGAAAGATTGGCTATAAATCGCCAGATATACGCGAGCTTCCCTTGGAGAGACCGCAATTGTTTGAGAATCCTTGGCGGTGGCATTTTCATGATCTCCTTGATCTTCGACGGATCTATTTCAATGCCCCGGTGCCGGACAATGAACCCTAGGAACTTGCCTGAGGATACCCCGAACGCGCATTTGAAGGGGTTCATCTTCAAGTTGTATTGCCGAAGGCGTTGAAATACGGTCTTCAGATGCTCGAGATGTTCCTCGTACGATTTGCTTTTCACGACGAGGTCGTCAATATAGAATTCGACGATTTCATGTATAAGGTCATCAAAGATCTTCGTCATGGTCCTTTGATAAGTAGCACCGGCGTTCTTTAAACCGAAGGGCATCACTTTATAACAGAATATTCCCAAAGTAGTCCAAAAAGCGGTGTGCTTCTGGTCTTCAGGATGCATCTTTATCTAATTATACCCTGACGAGCCATCCATGAAGGAGAAAACCTCATGAGTGGACGTATTGTCTACCATCAGTTCGGTGACTGGCACTGGGAAATCGTCCTTCGGGCAGGCTTTATTGAGATCCCGGAAGTCCACGCATATGCGCACTGTCCCATTTTTCTTCATTACCGGGACGATATTGGCGATCAAGTCAGGATATTGAACTTCTTGGATAAACCCAGAGTCGATCAGCTTCTTGACTTCGGCGTTGATGCTCATTTCAAGCTCGAGCCGCATTCTTCTCGGCGCCTGTTTGATTGGCTTGACGTCCGGGGATATTGCCAGTTTATGCACAGCAATTTCTAGATCTAGTCCTGGCATTTCAGAGTAGTTCCATGCGAAACAATATCTATGCTGCATAAGCACGTCTTTTAACGCAGCCACCCTTTCTTCAGATAGCAGCTCGCTGACGAATGTCGGTCGTGGGTCGTTCGCCGTCCCTAACTCAATCTTCTTGAGGTTATCTGCAGTAGTATGTATTCCATCTTCCAGCTCTCTCGGCGCTGGTGGAAATTCTGAGATTACCTCGTCGTCCCAGTTTTCGAAGCACCAGGGAAAGTCATCCGTATTCTCGGGCTCTTCTTTTGATACCGTTATCATACGACAGGTACGAGCTCGTTTCCAAGACCGATGTGGATCTAGTTGTGCTCTTGTGGCTTTGGGTTCATGCTTCTATGGCGGGGTTACCCTCCAGCTGTCAGATAGAGCGAACTTGCCTTGCCGGTACCGATCTTCGACCCAGTTCTTGAAGCTGAAGCAGTCTTAGATAGGGTGTCCTATGGCTCGGTGATAAGAGCAATAGCCCGGATGAAAGACCTTATTAGCTTGCTCAGGGTGTTTAGACTTCGGAAGTGTAATCATTCGATGTTTTAAAGCGAGGTCAAGTATCTTCCGTGTCTTGTCTTGAGGGAAAGAATACGCCCGACTCATCTTCTTCATGAGGGACAAATCCGGACCGCGCAATACCCGATCACATGACTTCTTGGTCCCGCTTTGTCGCTGTTGAACGCCTTTTCTTCTCTTTGACTTGTCTCTACCTTTGCATCGGGCCTCTCGCACAACAGATTGATAGGGGGAGCGTTTTCATCTTTCGCAGCCTGTTGAAAAAGGCGTTGCGCCCTGGCCTTCTTGTAAATGGCCATTTCGCGATTATGATCGTCTCGAGCTTTTTGACCCGCTTTCCTAATAAGCTTGTCTATTCGCTCTTCAAATGATGGACTCGGGACTTCAATCGCGGGATCCAGTTCCGATGAAGGGTTGACATTTTCTGACAAGGCGTCCTTCTCTTCATCGAAGGTATATATGGCGTAGCTACAGTAGACCCGTTCCCGTTTTTCGGCTCTCACGTATCCAAGCCCAAGCGTTTCCATTCTCCCGTTGGGCAACTTGTGCTGATTCCCAGGGACATCCCAAATCCTGTTATAGAATCGAGCTTGTCGGGTAGTTTGTTTTAAGGGTACCCCTTGGCGCTTCAATAGCCTTTTCAGTCCGTTCGTGTAATATCTGGGCAAACGGATGGGTTGAAGCTTGTCAAGTGTAGAATTCGCGCAGTGCTAGATCTCTTTCTCCACTCTTGTTTCCGAGGATCGATAGAATAGGATCGCCTTTTCGCCTTTTCGCTTGGGAGGGACGTAAAACGTCTGCAGGTCTTGCACGTTGTAAGCTTCGAGTGCATTAAGGTCTTTGTAGTGCTCCCGCGGAATCATGGTGATTTGCAAACTCTGATCATCACCAGGGAATTCTTGTATTGGCGGCCGACTGGAGAACACGACATTAACCTCATCTTCCGAGTCGCTTCCGAAGATCAACATGGGGGCGGACGGTCCCGGGTTATTGCGTCGAGACGACCCAGAGTAAACTATCTCTTCTTCTTCTTCGGTATCACTCCCGAAAACAGGAATGGTGGCAGCGGCTTTGTTCTCCGGTTTGCGACATCTCTCTGTATCCTCGAAGTCTGGCAAAAAGTACTTTGCATCTTCGTACTTGCGGACTTCGTTCACGGAGAATGGGTTCAGCTCACCTATTACGGTATATTCAAGACCATCCTTAAAATACTTCATACACTGATACTGTGTAGAAGGGATGATGTTGTACTCGTGTAACCATGGTCGGCCGAGTAAGGCATTGTAGCAGGTCTTGGCGTCAATGACGTGAAACTTAATGTCCGTGACGAGCAGTCCGAAGCGCAATGTTAGTATTACAGATCCGAGGGTCCGTGACGACTGGGAGTCGAAACCGGAGATGGTAATTTTGTCACGAGCGAGGTGCTACACACTCATGCAGATTTCCTTCAATACCCGAACATTTAGGAGATTGACGGAGGACCCATTATCCACCAGGATTTTGCCTATCTTGATATCGTGGCAGTATCCAGAGACGTATAGGGGACGGTTGTGTTCGCACGTCCCAAGGAGAAGGTCCTCATCACCAAAAGTGATATCGGCCGCGTGCACTTCTTCCAGTTCGTCCTTCATCCTTTCTTCGGCGAGGAAGGCTTGGAATTGTTCGGGCTCTTGTAGCGCCTTGATTAATGAATCCCTCGCTTCCTTTGATAACAGGAGGGCGTTGAGAATGCTGAGCTGCGAGGGTAGCTTCTTCAGGTGCGCTAGGATGTTGTAGTCCACCCTACTCTTCTTGGGCAGGTCTTTGGCAGTCAGCTCTTTCATAACTTCGTTATCTAAGGTAATATCCTCAGCGACCTTTTCCTTTCCCTTATCTTTTCTAGTTGCGGGCCCGAGATTCTTTTCCCGAAGCGTGCGATTGCGCAGCTGAATGTTTTCGCAGGCTTCTGGTTATTCTTCTTTTCCCGAGGTGGACTCTTTAAAGAGAGGGCTAAGAGCCATTTCCTCGTCAGAATCGCTCCCGAATGTGAGCACTTGCGATCCCCCGGCGTTGACCGTGTAACAGTTACTGGTAGTTCTTTTGCGTCCTTCGGTCGTATTTCTCTGCTCCCGACGAGTTCTGCGTTTCATTCCCTTAAAATGTTGCCGATGAGCAACATATCCCCGCCATCATATCTTAAAAGCGTCGCACTCCTCAGTGGGGTGTGAAATCTTCCGATGATATGAGCAGTAATTAGGGTGCCTCAGCGTGTTTCTTTCCGAGGGTGGTAGTTTCATTCCCCTTGACATGGCTTTGGCAAACCTGTCACGCCCCGCTTCCCAGAGTACGCTAAGATGGGCACGTGACATAGCCAACCATGCTACCTGTGGATAGGAAAAATCCCTCTACAGTCACATTACGGTTGTAGAGATATTAAGAACATGAAAGTAAACCAACTATCTAGTACATGTCCATAAGCCAGAGCAAAAAAGTCAAGAAATAACAATATGCGGAAGCCAAGAGGTACAATAATGAAACCTGGAAATGAAACTACAAACCGACAGGAACTTCACCGCTCGTCTAACAGCGGCAATACTCCTGATCAGTCTGCAACAAGGTAGAAGGATCTGGGCCATGCAAAACCCAGACGTCAGCACGTCATGTCATCAAGTAATAAAACATGAACAGAGAAACAGGCAATGCAAATATAATCATGAATGAAAAGCAGGTGTAACAGTAATGTAAATCAGGCGGTGCAGGGTAGTGTGCAGTGAGTAAACTAAACTGTTCTATTGGGTTTTCTATTCTAAGTCTTGAAATCAAATTGATGAATCATCGATGTAACTCAATAGTATCCCGTGTGTACCCGGGACCACGGTCCAGATTCTCGGGCTGAAACCGAGACATGCTGCTAGGCACTAAAACAGGAAGAAGTACAGATGAATGATGTCAGCAGCATCATTCCAAGGCTGGCCTAGCCTCTAAAACTGATCAGAACAGGTATCGAACTGTCGAGTTACAAGTCAGCTTTCATCATTGATTTCCCCATACCCCCAAGTTATCTGTGTATGTCAAGTCAGGTATTCAGTAATCAAGAACTAATGCCAACTCAGGATCAGGTAGGTGCATGTTTGTCTGGATAGACAACAGGAACGGTCCGTGAGGACTACATGTCAGGTTTGTTGGCATTAGACACAAGATCAGGTAACGGGTCAAGCCATGGTACATCAGGTCAAGCCAGGTAATGTGTAAAGGTGTCATGTCATGTCAGGAGTGTACGGTACCATGTCATATCAAATATGCAGTGCATCAGGTCATGTCGGGAGCACAAGATATCATGTGGGTACTCATGACCAAACTAACAAAAACAAGATTATAAATGAACCAGCATGAATACTATCGTAACAATAAACTGGCTTATGTAATATGACATTGCAAATAGGTACAGGTTAAACTATTAGATGTACGGTTATCAGTTTGGCTTAAGGAATACTTTAAACGCTTTAGGGATGCAGTATAACTCGTGAGAATGATGGAATCATATTAATATGTATTAAAACCATCTAGAGATGCAATAGAATGTGGATAAAGCTAAGGGTATGCAATCGGTCGTCCGATAGGACAAAACTTTAAAAGGGTAATATAATTAATAAACAATTGTGAGTGTGTGATATAACATTTAAATGTGATTATGTATGCTTAGTAAAAAAATTGCAATGGTTACCTTTCAAGTTCTAGATCTGGAATAATGTAAATAGATGCAACGGGACATCGAGATGTCATAAAACAATGCATGGGTGCTAAATTCAACTGCAGGTATGTTATATATATAGAATAGGTATAGAATTGACTCAAATAGCATGTAGCAAGATTAACTTGCCTGATGGGTCACGATACGGATACGCACGGCACGTCCGACGTCGGGCAACCGTCGCAACATCCACACGCGCACACGGGACAGGTCCAGGCAACGTAAGAGGGTGATCACGCAGGTACGGTACGTCCTCTGGGTCGTCTGGATCGGCAGCGACATTCACGGCTCCGGCGAACTATGAAAATACAGAATTTCAAGAAATAAAGAAAAGGAAGAGAAAAGAAAGAAAGGGGAAGAAGAAGAAGAAGAAAGAGGAAAGGGAACTGAGGTTTGGATGTACTGGGATCAGAAAGGAAGGCGAGGGGGTGACGTCGACGATGGTGTCGACGGTGAGGATGCAGGCGAGGGTTTTCCGGCGACGAGACAGTGGGTTTTGGGTTTCTTAGGGTCGGGTTCTTGTGCAGGGAATGAGTCGGGGATGGTGGTGGTGGTGGTGTCAGGAGTTGAAAGGGGAGGCGAGGAGACGGAGGTGGTGATGCGGATGACGGGTACGGCCATCGAAGAGGTCTCCGGCGCGGGTACGTGTTGTGGGATTTTCTGCAGTTGTGGGTCTTGGTGCTCGGGGTCTGCAGGGAAGGTGAGGATGGGGTCGAGGAGAAGGAGAGGAAGAGAGAGTGGCGACGAGGTGGTGGCGACAAAGGGTCGGCGACGTGAGGGATCCGGTAAGGGTTGCAGGCGATGGGTCGTGGGTTCGGTGTATGGGTTGTGTGAGTTGCAGGTGGTGGTGGTGATGAAGGGAAGTGGAGGAGAAGGTCGAGGAGGTGGGGATGCCGGCGGTGAGGAGACTGCGACGAGCACGAGGGAGAGCTAGGGTTAGAGTTAGGGTTTACGTGAGGCGGCGGCGAAGGAAACGAAAGGAAGAAGAGAAGGGAACGTAGGTTTTTTTAGGTTTAATAAAAAAAAATAAAGAGTGTATATAAATGCGTGGGGGGGGGGAGAGACAATTAGGAGAGAGAGAGAGAGAGAAATAGAGAGATTTGATTTTTAAGTTAAAAATATATATTTAGTTAAGAACTTTAGAAGTAAGGTAAAGATTATAATATTATAATATTAGTCCGTTGAGATTTTGGCGAACACAAATCTACTCCAAAATATGTCCGAGTCGGGTCCAAAAATTTAGATTTAAAATACGAAAATTAAATGCGACTTCCAAATTTCAAAATGAATGCTCAGTTAAAGAAAAAGTATACCCCCAAGAACGGATGTACGAACGTGCGTGTTGCCATCCAAACACGTCCGTTTCACTGGACGGGACGAGGACAAGATACGCGGATACTACCACGGGGTTAGGGGTATCATGCCGGCCATGAAATGAAATTTTAAATTATTTTTCGTGATTTAAATTGTTATATGCAAAAAGATGCGATACCAGATAGAATGCCAGTATAAACTAAATTATGAGATGCAATAGCCCATGCAACCAGTCAAGGTAAACTATAAATAAGAGTCACGCAAGTTCAATTAAGCGGGTCGGGTTGAATGCAAAGTAATATGTAGAAATACCATTCGCACCCAAACACGCCAAATCAAGAAAGACCACGGATAAATAAATACGGAACTGGAATTGGTATAAGTGAACTCGGGTGTTACATTATACCCAACTACAAAAGAATTTCGTCCTCGAAATCCCAAGAACAAGAAAGGATAAACAAACAAGAAATTTCAAGAATAGATGGGGAAACTTCTGTCGGACTTCATCTTCTCGTTCCCAAGTTGATTCTCCATGTGAGTGATTCCCTCAAGAAACAAATACAAGAGATATAACTTTATTCTAAAAGAAACCCTTTTCTTTTGATCCACAATCGACATCAGTCGTTACTCAAAGGCTAAATCTTCTCGTACAGTCAGCTCTGAATGATCCAGCACATGCTTCATCTCGAACATACTTACGGAGTTAAGGTACAAGAAACATGCCATGACCATTCACCAAAGATTGCGGTAATGCCAAACGATAAGCCACTTCTCCAACACATTCCAAGATCTCAAAAGTCCAACGAATCGAGGACTAAGCTTTCCTCTTTCGAAATGGATCACCCCTCTAGTCGGTGATATCTTCAAGGATACCAAATCGCCAACGCCGAACTCTAGAGGTCTTCCCGATGAATCTGTCCAACTCTTCTGTCGGTCTTGTGCTGCTTTCATATTTTTCCGGATAGTAGTAACCTTCTCAACTGTCTGTACAATCAAATCCGGTCCCAACAATCTTCGTTCTCCAACGTCGTCCCAACAACCAGGTGAACGACACTTGCGACCATATAATGCTTTGAATGGAGCCATCTGATTAGTCTCCTGAAAGCTGTTGTTGTACGAAACTCCACCAAGTGTAGATGATTCTCCCATGAATTCTTGAAGTCTAACATACACGCCATCAGCGTGTCTTCAAGAGTTTGGATCGTTCTCTCCGACTGGCCATCTGTTCGAGGATGATAAGCTGTACTAAACTTTAATCGAGTCCCCAAACTTTCCTGTAAGCTCCTCCAAATGTGTGATAAGAAACGAGTGTCACGGTCGTACACGATACTTACCGGCACTCCGTGCAATCTTACTATCTCCTGTATGCACCGTTCTGCCAAACTTCTGTTGATTGACTAACTTGAAATGGAATGAAATGAGCTGCCTTGGTCAATCGATCAACAATCACCCAACTGCATTGTTGTCTTTTGGACTCTTCGGTAGAGCCGTCACGAAAACCATGGTTATATATTCCCACTTCCATTGAGGAATCAGAAGTGGTTGCAATAAACCAGCAACCCTTTGATGTTCAGCCTTATACTTACTGACATACCAAGCACTTCGCTACAAGCGGCAATTTCCCGTTTCATACCTTCCACCAGAATTGCTGCCGTATATCTCAGTACATCTTCGTGCCTCCTAGATGTACGGAATATGCTGATCTGTGCACCTCCTTCATCAGTTCTTCATGAATATCTCCCTTTGGCACACACAAACGGCTACCATATTTCAACGAACCATCTTCATAGATCAATAAATCTGTTCGAAGCCCAGCTTCAACCTGTTCTCGAAACTTTTGCCATCTAGAGTCCTACGATTGCGCTGCTTTAATATTCTCGATCAACGACGACTGTACTTGCAGCTGCATCAACTGTCCCGAAGAATGCGGTAGCACAATCTCCAACTCGAATCTTCGAAAGAAAAATCTTCGATAAATTCCTTCTGTGCAGTCAACATCTGAATTGCTGGCAACCGATTAAGCGCATCCGGCACAACATTAACTTTCCCCCGGATGGTTCTTGAGACCAAGATCGTAGTCAGCCATCAGCTTCAACCATCTTCGCTGTCTCACATTTAGCTCCTTCTGAGCGAACACGTACTTTAGGCTTTTGAGGTCGATGAATACTCCGACTCTTTCGCCCAATAGGTAGTGTCTCCAAATTTTCAAAGCGAATATCACAGCTGTTAGCTCCAAATCATGAGTTGGGTAATTCTTCTCATGGGTCTTCAACTGTCTCGATGCGTAAGCTATAATTTTCTCATGCTGCATCAAAAAACATCTTAAACTTTTCCCAGATGCGTCACTGTGAATCACCAATCCTCCGGAACTGTCTGGTACAGTCAAAATGGGAGCGGCAATCAATCTCTGCTTCAACGCCTCAAAAGCTGACGCACACTTATCCGTCCATACAAATGATACTTCCTTGCGCGTAAGCTTGGTCAGAGGCTCAGCAAAACGAGCAAAATTCTCCACGAACCTTCTGTAATACCTGGCAAGTCCAAGAAACTTCTTATCTCCGCACCTTCTTCGGAATCGTCCATTCTCGAACTGCTGCAATCCTTTCGGGATCGACGGCGATTCCATCGCCAACCATAACATGTCCCAAAACTTTACTTCTTCAAGCCAAAACTTGCACTTGCTCGTCTTTGCATAAAATCTTTCTTGCCTCAATGTCTGCAGTACGATCTTCAAGAGTTATGCATGGTCTTCAATGTTCCTCGAGTAGACCAGAATATCTTCAATGACCATTACCAAAACTGGTCCAAGAATGGTGAACAGATTCAGTTTATCAAGTCCATAAATATTGCCGGTGTATTCGTTACTCCGAAGGGCATCACTAATACTCGTAATGCCCATACTGAGTTCGGAACGCAGTCTTGCAAATATCTTTAGATTTAACTCGGACCTGATGATATCCGAACCGCAAATCCAGCTTCGAGAATACCCTCGCGCCATTAAGCTGCTCAAACACTTCGCCAATGCGAGGGATTGGGTACTTGTTCATAACAATCACTCGGTTTAATTCTCGATAATCAACGCATGCCTTTCCTGTGTCATCTTTCTTCTTTACTAGAAGAACTGGAGATTCCCCAGTTAAGTTGTTGCGGCGAAACCAACCCTTCTCAAGTAATTCAGCAACCTACTACCTGACTTCTTCCAACTCCACTGGTGCCATCAGTAATACGCTTTTAAGATTGGCGCTGCACCAAGAACAAGATCAATTGCGAACTCCACGTCTCGCCTCGGCGGTAATCCTGATACATCTTCAAACACATCCATGAAATCTCGAACTATAGCCGGTGCTTCCTCCTGATCAAATCCCATCTATAAAAGAACCTTGTTTGTCGGCCTAGCCCTAAACTCGACTGGCCAACAGAACTGCTTCCTCCAGCAAAACAAACTCCGGATGTCCGGGAATTTGGAGATTCACTTTTCTTTCCTTACCATCAATATAAGCGTGGAAAGTGCCACGAAAATCCATTCCCAAGATGACAACAACCAAAGGATGCACCAGGATTGAATAGTCCTAATGCGGGGAAAAACAAGAACAAGTAAGATACCGAGATGACTTCATCCGAAGTCAAGATACTGAAGAGGATTAAGCATGGTAAACTTGATTCAAGCTGGCGATGAAACAAGAACTGGTAAGTAATGAGACTGTAACAACCCTATTTTTCTACACCAAAATTTTTCAAATATTTTTTCAAAAATCCACAAAGGGGTATTTTAGCATGAGCACAAGATATAGGTAATTATTTTGTTTTTAATTACAAGCTACAAGAATGTAATAACTCTATTTTTAGTGTACAAGAAATTACTTTAAATTTAATGTATACTCGGAGTATTTATTCTTGCTGCTATCAGTTTAAGTAATTAAATACCACAATAATTACAAGAAGGAGCTTGTAGCTTATTGGTAATACCTTGCACTGCTGAACCAAGCCACCAGAGTTCGAATCCCATGCCCCACATTATTTTTTATATTATTTTGTTTTAAATTTTTTGGAAAGTCAACAGTCAAACAGCCATAACTCTCAAAATTTATACTGAACCAAAAAAGTTAGATGCACCAAAATTCCCCCCAGGTGATGACCCACCCGACGAGCCCTCGACTCGGGCCGGCGCCGCCGGCCGGACTCGGCCGGACGGCCGAGTCGTCAACACGGAATTTCTCCGTGTTGACCCGGTCTTCTCACCTGAATACTTTAATTCTCTTGATCGGTTATCAAATTCCCAATAAATCACTTTTATTCCAAAATTTAATGATTTTTAATGTTTTTTTAAATATATTTTTATATTTTTTAATTAAAACCCTAACCCTAGCCTAGCCCTATATAAACACTCCTACCCTCTACCCTTTCACCTTACATTCCTATGTCCACTCTCCCAAAATCTCAAGAGAACTTGGTACATTAGAAAACGAGCGAAATGCGAAGCACTGCCGAAATCAACGGCGAATTCCGGCGATCGGACTAGGACCTTTTCACGACGATTCGACGCCCGGCAAACCCTCTACCTCCTTCTCACTCTCTAACGTGTCCAAAACCCGTAAGTCCCACTCTTTCTATCTTTCTTTTCTTTTAAGAAAAATACGACTTTTTAAAACCCGACGGAAATCGGAACAAACCGATTTCCGATTCGGTTTTCTATCAAAACTCACTTGTCACAAATTCCATAATGCTTAAACATATTCATGTTGACTATTAATCACTTAAAAATCAATTTGGATAAAGTTTTTCATATGAAATGATAACGTTTCCATTTATCATATTTCTTTCACTTAAATACCACAATATTTAGTTTATCACATTTAACCCTTAACAATTGCTATACCTTAACGTAGATCACGAGGTAATGACCTACCTCCACACACATGCAAATACAACCGTAATTGATATCATCAAAACTTAGAATACGAAAATACAAGACTTTACATTAAAATACCATTTTCTTTATAAACCTTTTCTGAAAGTTCTAAGTTGTATAAAATTTTAAAACAAAATCTTTTAATAGGAAAATACGATAAGTTGTGGACATCGATCGTTTATCTAAAATGACTTTGTGGTGTCTAGGCTAGGCAAGTGAGCTTGGGTAACTTTAAAAGGCCGGCCTCACGATTCGTGAGCGGATCCCTCCCTCCTCACTTGTACTTACCTGGCCGCAATTGGCGGTGAAGAGGCGATTTGAGGCTTCTAATGACTTATCGTTTAGACCCTTTAGAAATAGACTAGTTGCCTTAGGAAATCCTAGAATCTAAAATACGGAAATTTACACCGTTTTACAAATAAATACCTTATTTTATAAAACCGTTTTCTAAATGATTAGTATTTAATAAATCTTTGCAAAGCGCCACTACAACCCATCTTTGGGGAACTCGTTAGGGATAGTATGGTTTATCATGCACCCTCGAGCTTAGTAGTGCGAGATTCAGACCTCCGCAAGGAGCATTCGGTCTCGAAAGGTTTAAAATACGACATTTAAGAAAAATGAGATTTTGGAAAATAAAATGTTTATTTAAAATTATTCTTGTATTAACATATATATAATTATCATTTAAACGCCTATTTTGTTATAAGATAAAGTTTCCACCTTTTTCTAAAAATTACAAGATTAAAAGTTACATTAAAATACCATGAATTTTCAAATAAATCAATGTTATAACTTAATACTTTTATTAGGATATATTTACTAGAATAACACAAATAAAATTTACACTCATTATAACAGTAAATACGAATAATAAATACTTGGGGTGTATCTTGAAAACTATACAAAAGTATTTTTATATAAAACCCCCTCAAGTTTTATAATTTACAATAAGGACCCTAACAATTATAGAACTTCAAATTACATTTCTTTTAGTCTGACTCGGGTTTGAGTCTGACTATTTCTGACTTGAATATGATTCAAGTCATTCTATATTCTTTAATATTCCAACTCAATATGAATACATGAATCCCAGAATCCTGTTAACAATCATTACAACTTGACTGAATCAAACCATGGATATGCATCCATTATTCCGTTATTCCATTTACCTGATTATGCAGTTACAACATGTTTACTGATATCATGGTTTTGATCAGTCATCCAACTTATACAATACAATACTACAATACAATCATAACACTACGGGGTTTAAGGGGTAGACTGGTACGGAATATGTTAAAGGTGGCACGAGGTGGTCACTTAAGACGTAATTATATCCATGTCGTTGTTCCGTGGTATTATCGACGGAGCCTTGTACTACAGGTTACCAAGGTCCCCGGTGTAAGTGGGACTCCCCTCGTATACACTGGCATCTTCTGTACCAGGCTACAAACAACAACGTTAATACAATATTACAATATTATAATACAACATTAAAAGCTCTCTCTCTCTCTTTCTTACTTTCTGTCTATTTCTCCCTTATCTTTGGGACTTACCGAGCGACCTGTTCGCTGACGACATTCTATTTCTTTCTTCTTTGAATGTCGTCAGGTGCTTTGGACCCAGCAGAGATTGATCCCACCGGTGAAGACTTGGAGCAGTTTCACGAAGACCCCGAGCTCTAGATATTGTACCTTGTTCTTTTCAGTATTTTCATTTCCTGTTATGTCACTGTTTAGGTATCGCTTTCCATTTCAGTTGTATTTACTTTTCATGCATTGTACAAAAGAATGTTATTAATAAAGTTGTTGTTATTTCTATATCTCTTGTCTCTTGTGATTTACTTTTATATTGCTTAGATACGCTTAGCGTATGTACTTCTGAGTATATACGTAGCGGGCCTCGTCGCGTCCCCTTCGCCGTATACTGGGAAGCGGGGCGTGACAGAGACCGAGAGAAGCAAGGTAATATAACGATCATGGAATAGGGAAGTGAATCAAGACCAGGACTCTAAGTTACTTAAATAGAGTACCGCATTGTAACCATGCTGCAGTTCATGGGTACAATTACATAACTCCACTCAAGTCGCCCAAATCCTAGTATCAGAATCAAGAAACATGGAGAAACAATGGTGAATCCAAAAAGGTTTCAGGCCGAGATGCAAAGTTGTTTGCATATCGTCAAGGCAAACGATACGAGAAAGATATGATTCAAGAATCACGATAACAAGGTGGCATGACATATTCCTAATCATGAGTATTCTGATTCGTGTATTGGGTCCAATACCCAACTACAAAAGAATCAAACTCAATTAATCTATATCATATGGCTTTGATACCAAAAGAACCATGTCACGCCCCGCTTCCCAGAGTACGCTAAGATGGACACGTGACATAGCCAACCATGCTACCTGTGGATAGGAAAAATCCCTCCACATTCACATTACGGCTGTAGAGATATCAAGAACAGGAAAGTAAACCAACTATCTAGTAAATGTCCATAAGCCAGAGCAAAAGAGTCAAGAAATAACAATGTGCGGAAGCCAAGAGGTACAATAATGAAACCTGGAAATGAAACTACATACCGACAGGAACTTCACCGCTCGTCTAACAGCGGCAATACTCCTGATCGGTCTGCAACAAGATAGAAGGATCTGGGCCATGCAAAACCCAGACGTCAACGCGTCATGTCATCAAGTAATAAAACATGAACAGAGTAACAGGCAATGCAAATATAATCATGAATGAAAAGCAGGTGTAACAGTAATGTAAATCAGGCGGTGCAGGGTAGTGTGCAGTGAGTAAACTAAACTGTTCTATTGGGTTTTCTATTCTAAGTCTTGAAATCATATTGATGAATCATCGATGTAACTCAATAGTATCCCGTGCGTACCCGGGACCACGGTCCAGATTCTCGAACTGAAACCGAGACATGCCGCTAGGCACTAAAACAGGAAGGTGTACAGATGAATGATGTCAGCAGTATCATTCCAAGGCTGGCCTAGCCTCTAAAACTGATCAGAACAGGTATCGAACTGTCGAGTTACAAGTTAGGTTTCATCATTGATTTCCCCATACCCCCAAGTTATCTGTGTATGTCAAGTCAGGTATTCAGTAATCAAGAACTAATGCCAACTCAGGATCAGGTAGGTGCATGTTTGTCTGGATAAACAACAGGAACGGTCCGTGAGGACTACATGTTAGGTTTGTTGGCATTATACATAAGATCAGGTAACGGGTCAAGCCATGGTACATCAGGTCAAGCCAGGTAATGTGTAAAGGTGTCATGTCATGTCAGGAGTGTACGGTACCATGTCATATCAAGTATGCAGTGCATCAGGTCATGTCGGGAGCACAAGATATCATATGGGTACTCATGACCAAACTAACAAAAACAAGATTATAAATGAACCAGCATGAATACTATCGTAACAATAAACTGGCTTATGTAATATGACATTGCAAATAGGTACAGGTTAAACTATTAGACGTACGGTTATCAGTTTGGCTTAAGGAATACTTTAAACGCTTTAGGGATGCAGTATAACTCGTGAGAATGATGGAATCATATTAATATATATTAAAACCATCTAGAGATGCAATAGAATGTGGATAAAGCTAAGGGTATGCAATCGGTCGTCCGATAGGACAAAACTTTAGAAGGGTAATATAACTAATAAACAATTGTGAGTGTGTGATATAACGTTTAAATGTGATTATGTATGCTTAGTAAACAAATTGCAATGGTTACCTTTCAAGTTCTAGATCTGGAATAATGTAAATAGATGCAACGGGACATCGAGATGTCATAAAACAATGCATGGGTGCTAAATTCAACTGCAGGTATGTTATATATATAGAATAGGTATAGAATTGACTCAAATAGCATGTAGCAAGATTAACTTGCCTGATGGGTCACAATACGGATACGCACGGCACGTCCGACGTCGGGAAACCGTCGCAACATCCACATGCGCACACGGGACAGATCCAGACAACATAAGAGGGTAATCACGCAGGTACGGTACGTCCTCTGGGTCGTCTGGATCGGCAGCGACATTCACGGCTCCGGCGAACTATGAAAATATAGAATTTCAAGAAATAAAGAAAAGGAAGAGAAAAGAAAGAAAGGGGAAGAAGAAGAAGAAGAAAGAGGAAAGGGAACTGAGGTTTGGATGTACTGGGATCAGAAAGGAAGGCGAGGGGGTGACATCGACGATGGTATCGATGGCGAGGATGCAGGCGAGGGTTTCCGGTGACGAGACAGTGGGTTTTGGGTTTCTTGGGGTCGGGTTCTTGTGCAGGGAGTGAGTCGGGGATGGTGGTGGTGGTGGTGTCAGGAGTTGAAAGGGGAGGCGAGGAGACGGACGTGGTGATGAGGATGACGGGTACGGCCGTCGAAGAGGTCTCCGGTGCGGGTACGTGTTGTGGGATTTTCTGCAGTTATGGGTCTTGGTGCTCGGGGTCTTTAGGGAAGGTGAGGATGGGGTCGAGGAGAAGGAGAGGAAGAGGGAGTGGCGACGAGGTGGTGGCGACAAAGGATCGGCGACGTGAGGGCTCCGGTAAGGGTTGCAGGCGATGGGTCGTGGGTTCGGTGTATGGGTTATAGGAGTTGCAGGTGGTGGTGGTGATGAAGGGAAGTGGAGGAGAAGGTCGAGGAGGTGGGGATGCCGGCGGTGAGGAGACTGCGACGAGCACGAGCGAGAGCTAGGGTTAGAGTTAGGGTTTACGTGAGGCGGCGGCGAAGGAAACGAAAGGAAGAAGAGAAGGGAACTTGGGGTTTTTTTAGGTTTAATAAAAAAATAAAGAGTGTATATAAATGCGTAAGGGGGGAGAGAGAGGATCAGGAGAGAGAGAGAGACAGTTAGGAGAGAGAGAGAGAAACAGAGAGAGATTTTATTTTTAAGTTAAAAATATATATTTAGTTAAGAACTTTAGAAGTAAGGTAAAGATTATAATATTATAATATTAGTCCGTTGAGATTTTGGCAAACACAAACCTACTCCAAAATATGCCTGGGTCGGGTCCAAAAATTTAGATTTAAAATACGAAAATTAAACGCGTCTTCCGAATTTCAAAATGAATGCTCTGTTAAAGAAAAAGTATACCCCCAAGAACGGATGCACGAACGTGCGCGTAGCCATCCAAACACGTCCGTTTCACTGGACGGGACGAGGACAAGATGCGCGGATGCTACCACGGGGTTAGGGGTATCATGCCAGCCATGAAATAAAATTTTAAATTATTTTTCGTGATTTAAATTGTTATATGCAAAAAGATGCGATACCAGATAGAATGCCAGTATAAACTAAATTATGAGATGCAATAGCCCATGCAACCATTCAAGGTAAACTATAAATAAGGGTCACGCAAGTTCAATTAAGCGGGTCGGGTCGAATGCAAAGTAATATGTAGAAATACCATTCGCACCCAAACACGCCAAATCAAGAAAGACCACGGATAAATAAATACGGAACTGGAATTGGTATAAGTGAACTCAGGTGTTACAAAACCTTTTCCTCGTCTTGAATACGTTTTTATCCATGTCGGGTGCCTTTCGATCTGGCGGGAGTACCTCTACTCTTTCGTTTAATCGCCTGCGTTTGTCTCCTTCCGATGCGGCCATCTCACGCTCCTGGTCTGCTTTATTTTTCAAACGAATCTTATCTAGAAAGGCGTCGATCATCTCGTCTGTTGGCCACGCAAACTCCGGTTCAGGCTCCGTCCCCAGTTTCTTAGTGCCAGGAGTTTTTTCATCATCGGTAAACGAGTGGGAGATCACATTACAACTTGCCACGTATCCCTCAGATTCATCCGACGAACTCTCCCCCTCATTTTCCTCTTGAAAGATGTGGTTGAGGAACTCTTGGAGTGTGATGGGAGTCCATGCTTTCTGGTTATATTCCTCCACCGCGTCAATCTGCTTCTGCAAGTCTGTACGCTTGTCACCAGGCTTTACGGGCTTCTTAGATTTCTTCTTCTTTTTCTTTGAAGATTTCGACGGCTGGTTGCGAGTGCTCGGACTATCACCACTGATCCTCGGAGTTGGGCGCGGCTTCTGCATCCCTTCAATGACCCGGGGTTCCAGCGGGTTCTTCCACCTGATCGCCGGGCATGTTTTAAGACCGTTTAGCATCCTCTTGGTTTTTGCTGAAAGCACGATTTCCCATGGGGCTTCTTCAATGAAAGAACAAGTTTCCCCCGGTGTGTCCGTCTTCTTAGCAGCGTGAGGTTGTGGCGGGTTCACCTTCCACTTCTCGGACAGCGCAAACTTGCCCTGTAGGTATTGATCTTCAATCCATCCTTTGAAGACGAAGCAATCCTCAATCGGATGGCTTACCGTTTGATGGTAAGGGCACTAGTTGGGGTTGTTCACCTCACTGGGTTGCGGCGGTCGTCTTGGGTTTGGCAAGTTGATAAGCCTGTTGCGTATTGCCAGCTCAAATAGCCTCTTCGTCTTATCCCGCGGGAATGAATAGGGGCGCTTTATTTTCTCATTATAATACCGCCGTCTTTCTTCCAGTTGATCCGTCAGCTTTGGAGCACTGGGTTGCTGCTGAGCGTTTGCGACGAAGGTCGCATTCCCTTTATCCTTGTCATTTCGAGGTTCTGGCTTCGGGGGAGACGGTCTGTGACCCATCTGGTCCATCTGGCCCAACTTTTTGATCAAAGCCTGGAACATGGTTGACTTAAAAAATATCATGAACTGTGAGATAGTTGCATGAGGATCTAGGGTAACCACGAACATGCCCAACGCGGGCACTTCCTCAATGCGTTGTTCGCATTTCGACCACAGGTTTTGCCAGCGTATAGCGTACTGGACCCACGTCTCACCTGGTTTCACCCTGGCATTAATCAATGTTGTTATCGTGGTACGTTCGTTGGCGCTTGCAAATCCCTAAGTGAATAGCAACTCCATTTCAGCGAATGTCTTGATGGAATTATTCGGGAGCTCAGAATATCACTCGAACGCTGTTTCTGACAAGCTGCCGATGAATTGGTGAAGCAAGAGCTTATCGTCGCCACCAGTGTTGCCACAAAGCGCCCTGAACTGGGCCACATACTGATGGGAATTGCCTGTCCCCTTGTAGACATGGAATTTCGGGATTGTGTAGCCCGGTGGGTGTTCCCCTCCGAACGGCGGCGCACAAGACTGCGATGTCCTGACGTTGAGATTCGGGACAGATGCTATTTGGTTTTATCCGTCCACATCTCCGAAGATGCCAAGTTGATTTATGGCACCGTATATCGGAGGTTTAGACGGATGCGGCCGATGTAGCAGACTTAGTCAGATTCCCCCTCGCTTGAGGGGTTTTTGATTGTGGGGATGCTCTTCCCTGCAGGCGCAAGCCCCTACAGTTAATTACGCTACCGCGTCGCGGTAACAACTTTCTCCTTCTCCAGAATTTCACTTCGTGTCGTGTGTGTTTGTTTTGTTTGTGGTTGCCCATGGATTGTATACGGAGACTAATTTATGTCGTCTCCCGTAGGACGTGGATTAGTCCAAATCCGTATTTTCTTAGATTTGGGTTTAGGGTTTTGGTTTAAGGATACGTTAGCCATTTTTGAGGCTAAGATCAACTTAAACGTTTGTTAAGGATACGTTAGTCTAGTTTGAGACTAAGATCAACTTAACGGGATCGTTTAGAGCCGACATTGTATGTATGGCCATCGGGACCCGTCACCTCTCTGACGACGTTGAAGGATTACAACGACAGATATCAGAGGAGTTCAGAGATGTACTCTTGAACCAAAGTTGGTTGAGAGATCTATAGTCCAATTTGGGACTAAAGTCTGTTTGAAGGTTTAAGTATACATTAGCCATATTTGAGGCTAAGATCAACTTAAACGGTTGTTAAGGATGCGTTAGTCCAGTTTGAGACTAAGATCAACTTAACGGGATCGTTTAGATCCGACAAAAGAGCGTTTGGGCACTATTGTTCCAGTTTAGGGACATAGTGGTCCATCGCCAGTTTAGGGACATGGGGGTCCATATTCCAGTTTAGGGACATGGTAGTTCGATATTAGTTTAAGGACGTTTCGGTCCGATATTAGTTTAAGAACTTTTCGGTCCAATATTAGTTTAAGGACGTTTCGGTCCACGAGTTTGATGACCCCGCAGTCCGTATGGGTGTGTTTAAGGACGCATTAGTCCGTTAGTTTAAGGACGCATAAGTCCGCGGGTTTAAGGACCCCACAGTCCGTATCTTGGTTTAAGGATGCATAAGTCCATGAGTTTAAGGACCCCACAGTCCGTGTTGATGTGTGGTTGTCAGGACCCGTCACCTCTCTGACGTCGTTGAAGGATTACAACGATAGGTGTCAAAGGAGTTCGGAGATGTACCCTCGAACCGATTACAAATTGATTTAGGGAGCAGCTGTGCTCAGTCAATTTAAATTTGAGGACTTACGGTCATGATTGGGCTAAGTCCAGTTGAAAAATATTCAACGCCTTTTATTTGTTTTTGGTCTGTTAGACCTGTGCTAGGTCTTGGCCCATTTTTAAATAATGCATTGCATTATTTTCTATTTTTTTTGTTTGGGCTCTGCCCATAAAAGATGCAGAGCATCAATTTATTCTGAGCTCTGTAAGGCATCTACTTTGTTTGGGCTCCGCCCCTTTTAAAATGCATAGCATTTTTATTATTTTATTTGGGCTCTTCCCATTTATAAATGATGCAGAGCATCAATTTAATTAGGCCTGCTTGGTCTTTTGACTTGGGCCTGGCCCTTTGAGAAATGCATTGCATTTATCAGGCGCTTTGCGCCAATCAGAGAGCGCAACCGCTTATAGTACTGACACGTGTCGTGCAAGCGCAGTGCGCTGCGCTAGTGCGCTGCGCCTGCGTTGCTGACACGTGGCGCACTCTGGTGGCTTGCGCCAATCCAGGATCGCAACAGCGCAGTTTACAAGTGCAAAGCATTATAACTTAAGAATCTTTCAGATTCAGGAACCAATGGTTCATAAGAAGAAGTGCAAAGCACTACTCGTTTCCTTGATCTAATTTAGATCAAAGAAAAAAACAAGTTTTTTCTTTTTATTTCAAGAACCAGAGGTTCAAAAAAGTGCAAAGCACTATTTTTTTATTTTGTTGTTTTCTTGTTTTAAAGAATCAGTGGTTCATAAGAAGTGCAAAGCACTGTTTATTATGTGAAGATCATTGATCTGGTTTTTAGATCAATGATTTATTAAAAGAAATTTCTTCTCTCTCGTGAAGGTTTTTACCTTTTTCTTGAAATTTTCTCAGAGTTCTTTCTGTTTGAAGCTCTTGACTTTTTTAAAGAAATGTTCATGCCTTTGAATTGAGGCCTAGGGTCCTTTTTATAGTGCCCATAAATTAGTTAAATTTGTTAAGGAGATCTTTCTCTGAGTGATTTGGGGAATTTTCCCTACCGTTGGATCTTTGATCCAAAGGCCTCTGCTTTACAGAAGAAAATCTTCTTGTTTTAACAAGAACAGAAAAAATTTCTTTAAATCTCCATTTTATTTTGTGCAAATGCCCCAGCGCGTGACACGTGTCGCGCAGCGCAACTGCGCTAGCGCATCTGCGCTGACACGTGTCGCGCAGCGCAAAGAGCAGCGCATCTGCGCTGACACGTGTCGCGCAGCGCACCACGGAGCGCATCTGCGCTGACGCGTGTCGCGCAGCGCAACTGCGCCAGCGCATCTGCGCAGCGCAGTGTCGCGCAGCGCAGTGCTTGCGCAGCTGAAGCGTTGCTTCATTTAATTTTGTTTAAAACAGAGCTTTGCTCTGATTGGGTGCGCTGCCTTGGGCGCTGCGCTGATGCATCTGCGCCAGACACGTGGCGCGTTGCGCCCGGGATTTGAAGCGCTGCTTCAAAATTTTGAATTTTGAATTTCAACAGAGCTTTGCTCTGATTGGGGGAAACAAATGCCCCCCCACCGTTGCGCTCACGTGGCGCGTACGTGAGTGCATCGGTGGCAAACTCCTGATCGTTGGATCAAGGGGTGAGCTGAAGGGGCGCAAGCGCCTTATAAATAGGACTCTTTGCCCTTAGAAAATCTTCACCATCTTCAAGATTTTAATTACCAGAGCTTTGCTCTTGCTTGAGAATTTCAGAGCTTAGCTCATTTCCAAAGTTAGAAACTTTAGGTAAAATTAATTTAAATCAAATTAACTTAAATTAACCTTAACCAAAGAGCTTTGCTCTTACAGATTTTTTTGATCTAAAGAGATCCCCATTGGGGTTTCATAAACAGAGCTTTGCTCTCAAAAACTTATAGATCTGTAGAGATCTTGTTCATGGGTTCTAACCCATGGACAGAGCTTTGCTCTTTGAATCATCTGTAGATCTTTTAGATCTGAAAAATGAAGAAATTTTCATAAGTTTTTCATGGATTTTTCAAGATTCCAAAATTTTTAATTCTTTTAGGTGTAAACATTTTCTGATGGACCTTTCCATTATTACCATAGAGCTATGCTTTTTTAAGGAATCTTATTTCCCTGAGACCAGAGTTTGATAAGTGTCACTCTGTGACAGAGCTTTGCTCTGAAAGAGGAGATTTTCTCCTTGTCTCTAGGGATTCTTCCCCTTTTTTATTAATGGGAATGTTTTCCTGGGGGACCAACTGACAATCTCATCCAATGATGAGGTTGTCTTATTAACTGACGTATTGTCATCTAGATTTTGTGGGTCCCCCTTCGGTCTCCTACCCACTGCACTGCTGTGTGGTGTAATTAATTAATTTTAATTTAATTAATGCATTTTTCTTTTTTAAACGCCAAGCGTTGGAATCACAACACTAACAGCTAAATTGTTCTTTTGCAGCGATCATGTCTCTAGACACTTCATCCCCGTTCGTCCGCTCGGAGGAGGGATTTCCCGAGGCGCCCTTGGACCGTGAAGTCCTGGCCATGATTAAGGAGTACGACCGGAATACAAGAGTCTCCACCTTTGGGGGTCGTGGTACAATCAGATCATCATGGGCCGACGGAGCTTCACATGCGCGGTGCCGTCAGAACCCATAACGGCGATTGATTATGCTACCCCACCCTCGGTGCAGTATGCCGTGGAGATGGTGGGTTGGACCGCGAACAGCTTTCTTCATTCCGCTATGGATGCGGTTCCGGTCCAACGTCCTATGGTCTTGGATATCCTAGGACGTCGTATCTGTCAGGGCGAGGCGAGACCCTGAGGGTAATCGTATAACATTGGTCTGATCCCCCGCCACCCGATTGGCTATCTGCCATGGGCCCGGTACATCCTGTCAACGAAGAAGTCGCAGTTGATAAGACTAGGATTGTACACCGCGGTCTACGTCTCCCTCTTCCAGTATCCCACGCTCCCCACTTGGTGGTTTAAGGCTTTCCTGGAGCAGTGGAATATTCCTACCCACACTTTCCTTGCCATGGATCGGGAAGTGTCCATCTCTTTGGAGGAGTTCACGGAGGTATCCGGTCTGCCAGTTATCGGAGAACATTATGAGGAGCTTCTCTCGACAGATGTGTACGTCTTTGGTGCTAGGCCGGTGGTAAGGGGGGTCACACCGGAGAATGTTGTTCAACATCAATTCCCAAGCTTGATTAAGGTGTTGAACATCTATGAATCTCTTTTTATCGAACATGGGAGCCGGGGAGTTAACTTTGAGGATTTCATCGCTCGGTTCCTTCACCCAATCGTCCTCTCATCAGAGGCTGCCAAGTTTGCCACTCTGGATGACCCTTTCGGTCTAGGTGCGGATAACCTACCGGAGAAGGAGATAGATCAAAAGGGTTTTTTCCTTCCGGACTTCCCTACTATGTCATTTGCAGAAATTGCGGCCCCTGGAATGGATGAGGAGGCCTTTTTCTTAGGATTTCTTGGATTGTGGCTGAGCTGGTTTGCGATCCCAATGCACTCTCATCGTATGCGGCCCTCTGTCTTTTACCCAGCCCACCGGATGGCCATCGGGGTAAAGGTGGCTGTTGGGATTGCTGGCTTGGCGCACCTATATCATGGCCTCAGCCGAGCAGCGGATGCTAACGAGCCTGGGGTATTGCACATGGTCTTCCCGATGCACTACTTTATGTCGTGGCTCGAGCTACATACGGCGGGTGTCTTCGGCATGCATAAAAGGCCCTCGTTCTTCGACAAGTGCGGTTTCCCTCGCATCATACAGCTGATTGGCGCATCAATCGTGACCTCGTCACCACGGAACGCCAGGGGTTTACTCCTTCGCTCTCACACCGTTGGAGCCGGGATGTCTTTTATCGACAAGGTATTGACCATTGGAAAAGCGTCTACCACTGCGGTGCGACCATTACAGGACTCCTTTAAGGATGGAGCTTCAATTCTGACGGCCCGAGAGACCCTCCACTTGTATTCTATTAGACCGGGCTTCCTAGTCTTCAGGCAGGACGGTGCGACAATTTTCATGAGATATAACCCGCATCGTTTCGCCCAACAACTGGGTTACGATCAAGGGGTACCCTTGGAAGCTTTCTTACTGGAACCTGCTGCCAATGAAGAAGGGATGGAGAACGCGTTACATCACTTCATGTGCTTGAACACGGGTTCTCATTTTTTTATCAGTACGCCGGCCTGCGCTCCACGACTCCTTAATGTATATAAAGACTGGTACAATCATGCAACAGGAGCCGTTATAAAGGAGGAAAGGCGACTGCTGGTTGATCGTAAGGGTACGCCTCCAGGCAGTGACCGCAACACTCCTTTGGTTCCTAGGACTCCAGTAGTTGCTCCTCTAAAAGAGGTTAGAACCGGGCCATCGCGTGCGCGAAGTCCTCCACACGGATCGCCGCTCCCTGGTATTGCAGATGCACCTCTAGCCCCCCGTCCTTCAGCGGAAATAGTGGTCGTGGCCTCGCCGGAATCCGGTGTAGGTGCAGACATCGTGACCCGCCGTCCCAAGGTGGCTTCCAAACGTAAGTCGATCCCGCGTGCACCTAGGGTTGGCGGGCAGAAGAAAAAGAAGTCGCTCTTCGCCGCGGACGTCGTGTTCGGTCAGGAACCCCATGCTCCCTATGCCGAGGGCCTGATCGAATATGGGACTAATGAGGGATTAGTCATGCCGCCGCCGGACGATACAGATTTGGAGGCCGCTCTCGAAGCTTCAGCGTGGTTGGCAAGGCGTGACGCGTGGCTAGCTAGGCTTGCGCAATCAGGTAACTACTAGTCGCATTTTTTTTATTGCAACATATTCTCTTCATTGCTTTTGACTAACGCTTTTCTTTCCTTTTTTCCAACAGGCATTACTGATGAAGAAGCCATTGCCGCTTCTCTGAAGACTTTCCAGGAGGAGGAACGTCTTAGAGCGTCCATGGGTCTTAGTAAGTTTCGATTCATCAAGTTTTCATTTCCCTTGTGTTATGGTCGATCTAACCTTTCCCTTTTTATCACAGGAACCTCAATGCCGCTCCAGCCAAGCGACGTAGATGTTCCATCAGTTGCCGATGTTCCTGCTTCCTCAGGGTTACTGCAGGAGGTTCGTCTTGAAGAGCCGATGAGAGACGCCTTAAAGGCTCTGGAGGCATCTTTAAATGAGGACGACGACGCTTCGATGAAGGAAGCATCAAGGAGGTCTGTCGTGACAGCCCGGGAGGAACGGAAGCGGTCCAGGCGCGAAGCAAAGGCACACAGGGCTGCCTTGGCTACGGGGGCGGGCCCTAGCACCGCCCCTCGTGCTGATACTCCATCCGAAGAGGCCCCTGTCGCCCTATCCACTGCTCGCAGACAAGTGGCGCGCGCAGTTCGGAGCGCAAACGGTAAATCCACTTCAGGTAATAATCCTCTCAGAGTTTTTGCTGTAAGAATTTTAATGCCATTGGTTCTTATATGTCTTATCTTATAGGGCCGAGTCCAACCATGAGGGAGGCGGAGACCGTTGAACCCAAGGAAGTAGAGGAGGCGGTACCTGCCGAACTCGAGCCGACGGTGGGCAACGTCGTTGTGGCTTTGGAGCCTGAGGTGGAGGTCGAGGGGCCTGCAGCCGAGAAGGTCATTGATGCCGAACCTGAAGTGGTGGCAGATGAAATGATCATTATAACTGAGCCCAGGGTGGTGGCGGATGAGGCGCTCGAGGCCGGCGATCTCGTGGTGATGGTGGACGAGACAACCGCGACTACTGAATCTGAGAGAGTAGTGGGTGAGGTGGCCATGATTCCCGAGGACGAGCCAACCGCTCCTTCTCTGGAATCTGGTAATGCTCCAGTCATAGCCTTCCCCGTCTATGGTCCTCCGCCGTCTCCAGGTCTCGCGAGCACAACAACGGATCCCATTGAGTCGGGTGATGAGGCCATGGGCGGTGGCCTCATGTCAATAGAGGAGGGAATCGCCTCCGTTTCAGCCGGCAGCTCATCAGGTAAATCCCAAGTTGCTATCTTCTTTATCTTACAATCCTTTCTGACAAATTCGTATTTGTTGTAACGCAGGTGCAGCCAACACCGATGGCCCACTGCTTGAGGGAGCGCCTTCAACGACTGCCTTGGCGGTGGTCACCTCTCAACCCTCTCTCATACCATCTAAGATGTTGGAAGGTATGGGTTTGCAATTTATTAATCCTATACTTCAGACCCATAATTTGTATACTAAAGTCATATTGTTGTGTCTTTTCAGGAGTGCTCTTTGATCATGTATATCAGATGTTTCTCCCACACTTCTCCTTCCCATCCGAACTTGCTTCTTCCCCTGGTGGCGTTGGTGAGTATGATTTCCATTAACATCTTTCTTTTTTCATTGATGGAATTACCTCTAACCCCTTTTTTTTTATCTCGACTGTAGTGCTACAGATTGAAGGAGGGGATAAAAGATCAGCTGCGCCACCGGCCCTTCCGACCTTGCCACCTGTCTCAACTGGTACAGCGACTATCACATTGATAACTTCCCTCTCTTTATTTTCTGTACTGTTATCTGATCGCATCCTGTTTCTTTTCAGCTGTCGTTCCGGCCTCGTCGCCCTTCGAGCCTCGTATTACAATGCCGGCGGGTCCTTATCTGAGAAGTCCGTCTTCAAAAGGCGCCGCGAATAGTCTGCGCATGTTGAGTGACTATGTCGAGGAACTCGACGTTGAAACTCCTACATCTGCCGCAGACTTCGCTACGGTGGTTAACCCGATGCTGGCAATACTCGAGAACTTTCATGATGAGGGCATCATCGCATCTTGGGTTAACCATTGCAGGGAGATCGAGGGCCGCCTATATCAATTGGAGTCGCTGCGTCCCGCTTCCGAGACCTTGGCTGCCAGCAATCAAAGAACAGCGTGGATTGAGCAGAGCATTTCTTACTTCCGCCACCTTGAATAAGAAGTCATTTCAAGGCGTAAGGAGCGTGGTGAGACTTCGAGCAAGTCTGCCCAATTGCATGCTCGGATGGAGGCCAACGCCGCACGGCTGAAGGTTGTCTTTGAGGGCCTTCTGCAATGTCTTTCTGAAGGGTTATCATTGAGGCAACAACTTGACGTTGTCGAGCGAGATGCACCCAGCCAGGAAGCAGCCCAGAAGGCGGCGGAGGAGCAACTTTCATCCTTCTTGCAGCAGCGGGCCCAGGTGGAGGCGGAGGTGGCTGCGGCTGTCACTCAGGAGGAGGCGCTGAAGGAAGTGCGAGAGCAGCTTGTGGATTTACTAAAGACACTTCCTCCTCAGTAGCTATCCCTCTTTGTATCGTTTGTACTTGTAGATAAAAGAATGTGTATATATATTTTTTTATTCTTTGACATAATGTATCCTGTACCCAATCAAGTTTATGAATAAAAGATACACATTTTTTGTAATATGTCGTTTTCTCCGTCTTTTCTTTCTTTTACTATCAGCATACCACCTTAGCAAACATGGTTGACGGATGATTAGAACGAGTATTCTGACTTTCTTAAGAAATAGCGATGGCTTAGGCCGCAGGTTCAGATCTGCTGCCTAAGACTTTTCAACTCTATAAGCCGTGAGGGTCTCATAGAGACTTTTCTCCCTACGGATCGAGAGGATCTCGTAGGGGTTTTTTTCTCCTTAGGAATCATGAGGATTCCTAAGTGTGGTTTTCTCTTATAAGTCGTAAGGATCCTATAAGAGAATTTTTCCCTCTTACTAGTCGAGAGGACTTGTAAGCAGTTGTTTCCCTCCTTGTCGAAGTTCGATGTTGGAGAGTGAGACCCGTGGATGGTATGCAAGAGACCGTTTTGGGCCAACTTGCGGGGTCCCAATGCTTAGGAAACAGGCTTCTTTTATGCCCACTGCCTAAGGCTTTATCTCACGAGTCGAGCCGCCTCAACAATTTTTTCACAAGTCGAGACGAATCGAGCGTTTCTCGCAAGAACATCTTAACGTCGCATTTAACCTCTGCTCTTTACGACAGAAGCCTGTTAAGGTTGGTGGTACTTAGGGTTTTGGCCATCGTACCGTCGCATAAGCTGATATAGTCCTCGATAGGCAATCGTGCTGTCCGAGTAGCCCTACGACTGCCTTGTCTCTGATCCCTTTGGGGGCTGGACAAGACGTCTTCAAGCAATCCTCCTTGGCAGTTTGACCGTCGGAAGAGAAAGCGTTAGGAATTTTCTATGTCGCTTTTTACTTGAGATTAGGCTTATTTTGGAGAGCCCCGATGAGTCATAACCACTCCGCGCTGGTGTGGGGATGATCTCCGATAGTCTTTCGGGCTTTATGTGAGTTGCCGTCAAGATCCTGAAGCTAGGAATTTGGCCTTTGCTTCGTTTGCTGGCATTGCGTCTGCTGTATCGAGACGAATGTTGCGGTAGGAACTAGGGATTTTGCCGTGGCTCCGTTTGTTCGATGACTTTGCGTCTGCTGTGTCGAGACGAACGTTGGGGTGACATCTCGTCTGCTGTATCGAGACGGATGTCGAGGTTGTCTCTAGGTTGCTGGTGAACCGCTGAGGTTTGGAACTAGGGATTTTGCCGTGGCTCCATTCGTTTGATGACGTTGCGTCTGAAGTGTCGAGACGAACGTTGGGGTGACATCTCGTCTACTGTATCGAGACGGACGTCGAGGTTGTCTCTAGGTTGCTGGTGAACCGTCGAGGTTTGGAACTAGGGATTTTGCCGTGGCTCCATTCTTTTAATGACGTTGCGTCTGCTGTGTCGAGACGAACATTGGGGTGACATCTCGTCTGCCGTATCGAGACGGACGTCGAGGTGGTGACCATTCTGTGCTGGTGCGAGATGATCTACGATTGTCTTTCCGGTTTTATATGAGTTACCGTCAAGACGTTGAAGCTAGGAATGTGGCCTTCGCTTCGTTTGCTTTGGTTTGTCCAAATCCTGTTGGAGGAAGAACGCTGGGGTGACAACTCGACTGCTGTATCGAAACGAACGTCGGGGTGGAGCTGGGATTTTGCCGTGGCTCCGTTTGTTTGATGATGTCGCGTCCGAATCCCGCTGGAGGAAGAACGCTGGGTGACAACTCGTCTGCTGTATCGAGACGAATGTCTAGGTGGAGCTGGGATTTTGCCGTTACTCCGCTTGTTTGACTATGGGGTCTTTTGTTGACGTTGTATCTGTATCTTGATGGACTGTGAAAGAACGTCGTTGTTAACATCTCGTCTGCTGTATCGAGACGATTGTTGAGATGAAGCTAGGATTTTGCCGTTGCTTCGTTTTGTTTTGACCGCGAGGTCTTTTGTTGGCGTTGCATCTGCATCTTGATGGGTTGCGAAGGAACGCCGTTGTTGACATCGCATCCGCTGTAACGAGACGAATGCTAAGGTGGAGCTGGGATTTTGCCCTCACTCCACTTTATGGTGTAACATCTGTATCCTGCTGGAATGAGGGGGCGCACCGTTGTTGGTCTCCAGGCTGTAGATGTGGCCATTGAGATTTGGCTCTGGGGATTATACCATGGCTCCGTTTCGTTGTGTCGCTTCCGTGCCTTGCTGGCATAAGGAGGAACGCTGTTGTTAGTCTTTTGGGATGTAGATGTGACCGTCGAGACTTGGCTCTCTTTCTGATGGAGCCTGAGGAGGGAAGGTGTAATTCCTTCTTTGTTTGCGCCCCTGGATTGTATACAGGGATGGATGTGATATCACCTGTAGGGCATGAATTTCGTTACATATATATATATTTTATTTTAGTTCTTTCCGCGATGCTCTATCATTTCAGCTTTTATATCGCGAAGGTCACGATTGCCCAATCATTTCGGCTATTTTTCGCGGTGCCCAATCATTTCGACTGTTTACTTTATTTTTACTCGCTGCTTTTTATTGCGAGTTGCCCAATCATTTCGGCTATTTATTTTATTTTTACTCGCTTTTTTTTATTGCGAGTTGCCCAATCATTTCGGCTATTCTGCATGCATACCTTTTACTTGCTGCTTTTTATTGCAAGTTGCCCCATCATTTCGGCTATTTCGTATGCATGTGCGGCCTACTGGCCTTTCGCCGTAAACCTGAAATTGGATACCGATTTCGGCATCAACATCGCTACAACTGGGATATCGCCAGGAGCGAATCATCATTTGCCTCTGTCAATGTCGAACAAAGGTGGCTTAGCGACCAGGGTTAAGGTCCTGTCGACTAAGACTTTTGACTTCATGAGCCGTAAGGGTCTCACAAAGTTATTTCTCCCTACAAGTCGTGAGGATCTTATAGGTGTATTTTCTCCTTAGGAATCGTGAGGATTCCTAAGTGTTTGTTCCTCTGTAGTTCGTAAGGATCTTACAGGAGGGTTTTCTCTTTGTAAATCGGGAGGATTTACAAGGGTTGCTTACCATACGAACATATCCCCAGTCACGGATGAGACTTGGTTAGGGAAATGTTTATTCGCGCCCGTGGATTGTATACAAGGGCCAGTATTGAGCCACTTGTAGAGCAATATCGGAAGTTGTAGGGGTTGCTTAAGCACAGGTTTAGGTCTCTGTAACTTAAGACTTTCAAATCTTATGAGCCGTGAGGGTCCCATAAGAGAGTTCTCCTTACGAGTCGTGAGGATCTCGCGAGTGTACTTTCTCCTTAGGAATCGTGGGGATCCCTAAGTGTGTTTCTCCCTTGTGAGTCGTAAGGATCTCACGCGGGTGGTTTCTCCTTATAAGGTCGAGAGGACCCAATAAGTGTCTTTTAACGAGGTTGCGCCCTTTCGGGTTTTCACAAACACTCGCCGGTAGCCCTGCTGTTTTTACTCACGGAGCCCTTTCGGGTTTTCATCTGTGCCCGTTTTGCTTATGGACATACCGTTTTTTTATTCTTTTTATTTTCTTCTTCTATCTTTTTTTTTATTTAACGAGGTTGCGCCCTTTCGGGTTTTCACGAACACTCGCCGGTAGCCCTGCTGTTTTTACTCACGGAGCCCTTTCGGGTTTTCATCCGTGCCCTTTTTTCTTATGGACATACCGTTTTTATTTATTATATTTTTCTTTCTTTATTTTTTTTTGTTCGCCTCGTCAGCCTAAGGATGCTGCGGTATTAGTTTAAGGACGTTTCGGTCCTTTGCAAGTTTTAGGACATTGCGGTCCATCATTAGTTTAAAGACATCTTGGTCCGGGGTCGCCGTATTTGAGGCGAATATCTAGTTTATTGACTTTTCGGTCTGTGGGTCCTTCCCCATGAATGAGCATGATGCCCCCGGCGTATTCATCTTTCTCGGAGCGTGCGGTTGTGGCGGGTTCACCTTCCAATTTTCGGACAACGTGAACTTGCCCTGTTGGTATTGGTCTTCAACCCAGTTCTTGAAGACGTAGCAATCCTCGATCAGATGACCTACCGTTTGATGGTAAGGGCTATAATTAGGATTATTAACATCGCCTGGCCGCAACGGACGTTTTGGACCCGGCAGATTGATGAGTCTGTCGCACACTGCCAGCTCGAACAGTACCCTTGTTTTATCTTGTGGAAAAGAGTAAGGACGTTTCAACTTTTCCTGGAGGGGTTGCCGCTTGTTGCTTTGGCGAGCAACCGGTCTAGGGTCACTTAATTGTTGTTGAGCGCTGGCGATGAAGGCCGTTTTTCCTTTTCCTTTATCCCTTTTGTTCGCTCCGTTGTTTGCGGGGCCGGGATTTTTTCCGAGTAGCGTGCGATTGCATGGCTGAACGTTCTCGCAGCTCCTCAATTCCTTCATTTTTGAAATAGATTCCCCGAGGGAAGGGTTGGGGGTAGCTTCTTCGTCAGAGTCGCTTCCAAAGGTGATAATTTGCGATACCTTAAAGTCGGCTATATGACAATCATCGGCGGCTCTTTTGCGCTCATCTATCGCATTTTTTCGACATCTACAAGCTTCACATTTTGTCCTGTCGAAGTGTTGCTTTTGAGCGACATACCCTTGCCACCAACAATTAAAGGATTCACAGTCTTCGGTAGGATGTATGATCTTCTGATGATATAAACAGAAGTTAGGGTGCATCTCTACCTCAGCGAGAGTATTTTCTTCAGAAGGCGGTAGCTTCATTCCTACTGATAGAACTTTGGCGAACCTTTTCCTCGTCTTGAATTTGTTTTTACCCGCAGTGTATGGCTTTTGATTTGACGGGAATGCCTTGGCTCTTTCCGGTATGGCCATTTCACGCTCTTGATTGGCTTTTGCTTTCAGACGAATTTCATTTAGGAAAACATCGATCAGCTCGTCTGATGGCTGTAGAATTTCCAGTTCGGGGTTCGCCATTGGTTTCTCGGCGCAAGAAGCCTCTTCATCATCTGCCAGTGAGTGAGAAATCACACGACAAGTCGCTACGTAGTCTTCAGATTCATCTGATGAGTTTTCTCCATCGTTTTTATCTTTGGCTAAAGAACAAGCTGCCCCCGGCGTGTCCGTCTTCTTTGGAGAGTGCGGCTGTGGTGGGTTTACTTTCCAGTTTTCCGACAGCGCGAACTTGCCTTGTAGGTATTGATCCTCGATCCATCCCTTAAAGACGAAACAATCCTCAATCGGGTGACTTACCATTTGGTCGTAAGGGCAATAATTGGGATTATTAAGATCGCCTGGCTGCGACAAACGCTTTGGACTCGGCAGATTAATGAATCTGTTGCGCACTGCTAGCTCGAACAGTCTTCTCGTTTTATTCTGAGGAAACGAGTAAGGACGTCCTAGCCTCTCTTCAAGGGATGGGCATGGACGCACGTTGTTTTGGCGAACGACCGGCTTTGAGTTGCTTGAATGTTGTTGAGCATTAGCGACCACAATTGCTTTTCCTTTCCCTTTGTCATTTCGGGAATCTGGTTTTGGAGGAGACGGTCCATGGCCTATCTGGTCCATTTGGACTAATTTTTCGATCAAGGCCTGGAAGGTGGTCGGCCTGAAGAACATCATGAATTGCGAGATGGTCACCTGCGGATCGAGAGTGCCCACAAACATGCCTACCGCAGGTGCCACTTCTATGCGTTGTTCGCATTTCGACCATAGGTTTCGCCATCGTGTTGCGTATTGGACCCACGTTTCGCCTGGCCTTATTCTGGCATTTATTAGTGCTGTTATCGAGGTGCGTTCACTGGCGCTTGCAAAACGCTGAGTAAACAGCAGCTCCATCTCCGCAAATGTTTTGACAGAGTCGTTAGGTAGCTCCGAATACCATTCAAAGGCTGTTTCTGCTAAGCTGCCGACGAATTGACATAGCAACAATTTGTCATCGCCTCCAGTATTGCCGCATAAGGCCCTGAATTGAGCGACATGCTGATGCGGATTCCCTGTCCCTTTATATACGTGGAATTTAGGGATCGTATATCCCGGCGGGTAACTGATTTGGTCGTACCAGCTCGGATACGGTCGTCCGGTTCTAGCAATTTGCCCAGCCGCTTCATTCGCCTGATGAACCCGGATCTGCTGAGCTATATATTCGTCTAGCGCGGCCTTGGAAATGGTTTCATCTTTGGCTGCTGAAAGAACCAGCGGAGGATTAGATGTCTCCCCTCCGTCATCTTTAACAATGATTGGAGGGTCTTCAGCTGGAAGGTCTGGCTGTAACATCATCCCTACCATATCTTGGAAGAGGAGGGCCATTTTCTTTATGCTGGCCGCTTGTTCCGCAGCCTCTTTATCCTTTTTCTCTAATATCCGGCGAAAAAACTCAGCGTCAGTTTCTTGCTCTTGACGCTCACTGGAGGACGTTTCAGAGCTTTCTTTTGGCCCAGTGAGTGCAGCCATTGCAGTCATCATTTCCTGAAGCTTTTGTTGTTGCTCCTGGGCTTTCGTCACAGATCGGGTGAGCGGTCGGTGGCCCGTAGAAGTGCGGCTTTCTTCCTTTCCAGAAGCCATATAAACGGTGTGCACTATCATGCCCCCAGACTTGGGGCATTTGTGCTTAACGCTTTTACAGTGTGCCTTGTTCACAGGAGTGTAGGGTGTTTTTCGTCACCCCATTGAGATGGGAATACGTGCGCGCTTGTCAGGCGCACTACATATTCCCCCGGCCTAGGGTAGGCCGGGGTTTATTGATTGTGGGGATCCGAATCTCCGGCAGCCGCGGACTAAGCTGCCGTTAATTACCCCTCGCCTTTGGGGCGAGGGAACCTCCGATTAACGGGTTAAACTGGTCATGCGAACTCAATGTGCAGTGTACGTGTGTTGTGTTTTGAAAGGGGGGTTTTGGATATATCGGGAGCCACGCAGAGTTTTTACGGGGGTCCCGCTACCCGGATAGCGGGCTGGGGGTCAAGGGGGCTAGCAGCCCCCTTGCGGGGTGCAGGACAGTGCCCCGTTAGAAATTTTTTTCTAATAGGGACAGTGTCGCGGAGTATGTGTATGTGTACATTTATATACATATGTATATATATACATGTAAATATAAGTAAAGGGGAAAAAGACATCCAAAGGATGCGTGGGGCCAGCATCTAGAGCGCTGTGCGCTAAGGTGCTGTGCGCTCAGGCGCGCGCGCGCCACGTGTCGGCATGTGGGCGTTTTGCGCAAGAGCGCTGCGCGCAGGTGCGCAAGCGCGTGCGCGCCACGTGTCGTCACGCGGGCGCTTTGCGCACTTGCGCAAGCGCGCCACGTGTCGTCACGCGGGCGCTTTGCGCACTTGCGCAAGCGTGCAGGTGCGCAAGTGCGCGCGCCACGTGTCGGCACGCGGGCGCTTTGTGCAAGAGCGCTGCGCGCAGGTGCGCAAGCGCGCGCGCGCCACGTGTCGGCACGCGGGCGCTTTGCGCAATTGCGCAAGCGCGCCACGTGTCGTCACGCGGGCGCTTTGCGCACTTGCGCAAGCGCGCAGGTGCGCAAGCGCGCGCGCCACGTGTCGGCACGCGGGCGCTTTGCGCACTTGCGCTGCGCGCCGGAGAGGACAAGAGGCTTTTAGCCTAAAAAGATTTCTCTGAAGAGAGATCAAAGAGGAGTTGGACTCCTGAGTGTTTTTTTCTTCTTTCTTGGGGGTTTAGTGAAAGATGTTCTTCTTCTTCCTCCTCTGTTGGCTGGATCTTGATGATCAAGAGATGTGAGATCTAAAAATCTCTCCTTTCTGAGATCTAATGGTAGATCCAAGTTCCCCTTTGTGGGTTTTGTGGTGAAAGACTTCTTAGTTTTTGAAAAGAAAGAGTAAAACTCTTGATTTAATTCAAAAGAAATTAGAAGGTTTAGAACCTTGGAGAAGGAGCAGGAGGCACAAAAAACCCTAATTTTTGGGGGAATGAAAAGTTGTTCTTTTTTTATTCATCATGTTGCCTTTTATAGGCTTACATATTTACATATAGCCCCTTGGGCTTTGCAAAAAATGGCATTTTGGCCATCCCATGGCTCATGTGCCATTTCATTTTTGCACATAAGCCATGGGCTTACAAAATATTGGCTTTTATGCCCATTTTGTTTACATTCATGCATAAAAAATTACATAAAAATTATTTATTACATGGTCTATATTTTGGCATGGGGAGGCTGGCCGTGGGCTCGACTTGGGTATGGGCCCGCTTGACCTGGGCTTCGGCCCACTTAGCTTGGGGGTTGACCTTGACTTTGACTCGGTTAACGGGGTGTAAATTTTTACCCCAACAAAGTGCCCCCCATCAATAAATGCACACCACACATTTGAGTTGTGTGCATGAAATTGATGGATCTTCTTTCACGTGGAGGCGACTTGCCTTGGTTCCCACTTTTTGGGATGCACTGCCCTTTTTACGACATGGACGGTCGGCGCTTGACGCGTCTCCGAGACAGAGTGTCCGTGGTAGACGTTTCCCTTGCCCGGAGCGATCCGGTTCCTGCTTTGTAGGAAGCCTGCACTGCCCTTTTTGTGACATGGATGGTCGACGCTTGACGCGTCTCCGAGACGGAGTGTCCGTGGTAGACGTTTCCCTGACCCGGAGTGATTTGGTTCCCGATTTGTGGGGAGCCTGCACTGCCCTTTTTGCGACATAGACGGTCGACGCTCTGTTACGAAGCGATTTGGGTTTGGGTTCCCAATTTGCGGGAGCCTGCACTGCCCTTTTTGCGACATAGACGGTCGACGCTCTGATCCGGAGCGATTTGGGTTCCCAATTTGCGGGAGCCTGCACTGCCCTTTTTGCGACATAGACGGTCGACGCTCTGATCCGGAGCGATTTGGGTCCCCAGTTTGCGGGAGCCTGCACTGCCCTTTTTGCGACATAGACGGTCGACGCTCTGATCCGGAGCGATTTGGGTTCCCAATTTGCGGGAGCCTGCACTGCCCTTTTTGCGACATAGACGGTCGACGCTCTGATCCGGAGCGATTTGGGTTCCCAATTTGCGGGAGCCTGCACTGCCCTTTTTGCGACATAGACGGTCGACGCTCTGTTACGAAGCGATTTGGGTTCCCAATTTGCGGGAGCCTGCACTGCCCTTTTTGCGACATAGACGGTCGACGCTTGACGCGTCTCCGAGACGGAGTGTCCGTGGTAGACGTTTCCCTGACCCGGAGTGATTTGGTTCCCGATTTGTGGGGAGCCTGCACTGCCCTTTTTGCGACATAGACGGTCGACGCTCTGTTACGAAGCGATTTGGGTTTGGGTTCCCAATTTGCGGGAGCCTGCACTGCCCTTTTTGCGACATAGACGGTCGACGCTCTGATCCGGAGCGATTGGGGTTCCCAATTTGCGGGAGCCTGCACTGCCCTTTTTGCGACATAGACGGTCGACGCTCTGATCCGGAGCGATTTGGGTCCCCAGTTTGCGGGAGCCTGCACTGCCCTTTTTGCGACATAGACGGTCGACGCTCTGATCCGGAGTGATTTGGGTCCCCAGTTTGCGGGAGCCTGCACTGCCCTTTTTGCGACATAGACGGTCGGCGCTCTGATCCGGAGCGATTTGGGTCCCCAATTTGCGGGAGCCTGCACTGCCCTTTTTGCGACATAGACGGTCGATGCTCTGTTACGAAGCGATTTGGGTTCCCAATTTGCGGGAGCCTGCACTGCCCTTTTTGCGACATAGACGGTCGACGCTCTGTTACGAAGCGATTTGGGTTCCCAATTTGCGGGAGCCTGCACTGCCCTTTTTGCGACGTAGACGGTCGACGCTCTGATCCGGAGCGATTTGGGTTCCCAATTTGCGGGAGCCTGCACTGCCCTTTTTGCGACGTAGACGGTCGACGCTCTGATCCGAAGCGATTTGGGTTCCCAATTTGCGGGAGCCTGCACTGCCCTTTTTGCGACATAGACGGTCGACGCTCTGTTACGAAGCGATTTGGGTTCCCAATTTGCGGGAGCCTGCACTGCCCTTTTTGCGACATAGACGGTCGACGCTCTGTTACGAAGCGATTTGGGTTCCCAATTTGCGGGAGCCTGCACTGCCCTTTTTGCGACATAGACGGTCGACGCTCTGTTACGAAGCGATTTGGTAGACGTGCCCCCGGCACGGAGTGTCGCTGTTTGACGCAAAGGTCGATGTTGGAATTGGATTGTTTGATTTGTTTGACTTGAGTTGACATCAGCATCGCTATACTGGAATATGGTACCAGGAGCGAATCATCATTTGTCATGAGAGAATTTTGGGATTGGTATTTTTGTCGGCATCTGCATTGCTGCACTGGAATAATGCCAGGAGCAACTCATCATTTGCCCCGGGAGGATTTGGATTTGGTTTTTTTTTGTTTGGCATCTGCATTGCTGCACTGGAATAATGCCAGGAGCAACTCATCATGTGCCCCTGGAGGATTTGGGAATTGGTGGCTTACGAGACAGGTTTAGATCCCAGTCACCTAAGGCTTTTCAATTTTATGGGCCGTGAGGGTCCCATAAAAGCATTTTCTCCCTACGAGTCGAAAGGATCTCGTAGGTGTATTTTCTCCTTAGGAGTCATGGGGACTCCTAAGTGTATTGCTCCTTTGTGAGTCGTAAAGATCTCACGCGGGAATTTTCTCCTCACAAAGTCGAGAGGACTTTGCGAGTGCATTTCATTTCTTCTTTTTTTTTTACGAGTTTGCGCCCTTTCGGGTTTTCACAAACTCGCCGGCAGTCCTGCTGTTTTTACTCACGGAGCCCTTTCGGGTTTTCATCCGTGCCCATTTTGCTTATGGACATACCATTTTATTTATTTTATTTTTCAATCAAAATTTTTTTTGGACTTTGAATGCGGTCTCACCAGTAGGACTTGGGAGAGGTTGGGATCGTTTTACGCCCGTGGATTGTATACGGTTTTGCAGGATGTATGATCCAGACCGTAGGGCCGTAAAAAAAGATTTTGGGGCTTTGTTGGCGTCTGCATCGCTGCACTGGAATATGGTACCAGGAGCGACTCATCATTCGCCGTTGGGGTATGGGATTTGGAATTTGGTTGGCGTCTGCTCGCTGCACTGGAATATGGTACCAGGTGCGACTCATCATTCGCCACTTGGGGATTGGAGAGCGATGGCTTAGGAGACAGGTTTGGATCCCTATCACCTAAGACTTTTCAATTTTATGGGCCGTGAGGGTCCCATAAAAGCATTTTCTCCCTACGAGTCGTAAGGATCCCGCAGGTGTATTTTCTCCTTAAGAGTCGTGAGGACTCCTAAGTGTGTTTTTCCTTGGTGAGTCGTAAGGATCTCACGAAGGTTTGTTCTCCTCATGCATCGTGAGGACACATGAGTGGGTATTTCCAATGAAGCATAATTCCAAAGGCGGAGACCAGCCGCGTAACTGGTGGTTGCGGTGGGGCATGGGTATACTGAGAATTATTTGAGCCCGTGGATTGTATACGGTAGTCAATTTGGGGACTGGCCGTAGGGCTGAAAGAATTTTGGGAAATTGGATTTTGTTTGGCGTCTGCATTGCTGCACTGGAATAATGCCAGGAGCGACTCATCATCCGCCCTTTTTCTTTTTCTTTTTTTTTCTTTTTTTTTATACCGCGATTGCTCTATCATTTCAGCTTTTCTTATCGCGAAGGTCGCGATCGCCCTATCATTTCGGCTATTTATTCGCGGTTGCCCCATCATTTCGGCTTTATTTTCATTTTTATTTTTACTCGCTGATTTTTATTGCGAGTTGCCCCATCATTTCGGCTTTTCTTTATTTTTCTTTTATTTACACATTTCTTTTATTTACATTTTTTTTTACATTCCCAGTTTAACGACTTAGAGGTCGATTATTCCCAGTTTAATGACGTGGCGGTCGATTGTTTCCCAGTTTAACGACGTGGTGGTCCTCTTTGCTTATCCCAGCTCCTTGAACATTGATCTTGGCGGAGCTGTGTTGATGACCTAGCTCTGTGGCTCGCCGATACATCCGAGGATTGTGAGGTTTTTCCAAGCTTATGTTGGTCCTCTGCCCAATCTTTGAAAACACAGCAGTCTTCAATGGTATGGCTCAGCACTCTATGGTATGGGCAGTATATGGGACTGCCAGTCATATTCATTTCATGTGGCCTCTTCGGAATAGGCAGTTGCAGGCCATTATTCAGGGCTTCCTCGAATATATCGCGGACCTCATCCCTCCTAAAGGAGTACACCTTCTTCCTTCTCTCCATCAGAGTAGGTGCCCTCACTGACGCCGGTCCCTGAGGCCGATCAATCTTTGGTTCGCCCTGCACATGTCTGGGAGGATTAGGTTCCCGAAAGGTTTCGGTCTCCATTTGCATGAAATCGGCGGTTGTAGCTTGACTGTTTGCTAACACGCCTTTAGACAGTTCTATCTCTCCCGTCTTGTATTGCCTTTCAACCCAATCTTTGAAAACGAAGCAGTCCTCAATGGAATGACCTATCACCCTGTGATAGGGGCAATATTTTGGGTTGTCGGTTATATTCTCTTCTTGCGGTCTCTTTGATTCTGGCAGTTGTAGACCGTTTCTTAGGGCGTCCCTGAATATCTTGTGGACCTTTTCCCTCTTGAAGGAATAGACCTTTTCCAGCTTCTCTTTCAGAGGCGATTCCCCCCCGGCGTATGTATCGGAGGGACTGGAGGCTAATTGCGGCCGTTTCTCGCGAAGGCGCTCCGCTTTTAGGTTTAAAGGGATATCAGTTGGCTGCTCCCGGGTACCAATCCCTGGCTCATGAGCCAAAATTTGATTCTGCTGTAATTGCAACCGGGCGACTTGGGTCGCGAGATCTGCCACGACGTTTGCCAGCTCGTCGACTTTGGAATAGACCTCGGCCATCTTCTCATCCCTGTCCTGAAATTGCCTTTGAAGCCATTGGAATAATGCTTGCTCTGTAGTTCCGGCTATGACAACCGGGTAATCTTTATTGCCTGAGCTCAATTCCGTAGGAACCACGGGCTCCTCTGGCTTATCGGCCTGAGCGGGCTCTTCATCATTTAGATCGAGCCGATGCTGGGTAGCGTCAACCATATCATCACCATGGCTGTGAAGAAGAGGAGGGTTCGTTTCTTCATGTCCGGCCATGTAGACAGTGTGGATAACACATTCAGCCGTTCTTTCACCACTGGCAGCTGGTTTCGCGGAGTGGTCCGGGCTTTGGAAATTCATAAATTTTAACATGGCCAGAGCCCTAGCCCTTTTGTTGGCTCTATATCTGAGCCGCTTCTGCCTCAGCTTCTCTGCCTTAAGCGCTTGGCAGGCTTCTGCTCCTCGGGAAGCCGCCATAGGCCGAGTGATAGGGATGCCTGAGAAGATTCCCGATCGAGCGGTTGTCAAGGGCACCGCCGGAGCTTGCTCGAGAGGCCTTGTTGCTTTGTCGATGTTGATGGCCTTGCCCCCAGCTGGGGCCAAGGAAAGTCGTTCAGATACCGACTCGCGTTTGGGTTGGGGCGCCCTCGAGATCACCACATTTGGTCTCTTACCTTTCGAGACCGGTTTGTCTGCCACCGGGGCTTGAGGAGCTGGGATGGCGCCAACTGGCATGAACATGATAGAGCCGAATGGTAGCAGTGGCTCCTCCCATTGTCTCCCGAGACTGGCCGGAAGGACCGTCCTAGAGTCTATCCTCATCGTGTAGGAGACGGGAGCTGAGTTCATCTTCGGAGACATTGTTGAAAGGTGATCGCTTGAAAATCCTGCATGAAAAAAGCATTATTTTTAGTATAAATATAGGTACGTACATTGATTGAGTTCGCATGAATGCTTAACCCGAAATATGGGAGGAGAGATTGGTCCCACCGGGCGTGCCAGAATCTGTAGGGTGTTTTTCGTCACCCCATTGAGATGGGAATACGTGCGCGCTTGTCAGGCGCACTACAGATTCCCCCGGCCTAGGGTAGGCCGGGGTTTATTGATTGTGGGGATCCGAATCTCCGGCAGCCGCGGACTAAGCTGCCGTTAATTACCCCTCGCCTTTGGGGCGAGGGAACCTCCGATTAACGGGTTAAACTGGTCATGCGAACTCAATGTGCAGTGTACGTGTGTTGTGTTTTGAAAGGGGGGTTTTGGATATATCGGGAGCCACGCAGAGATTTTACGGGGGTCCCGCTACCCGGATAGCGGGCTGGGGGTCAAGGGGGCTAGCAGCCCCCTTGCGGGGTGCGGGGCAGCGCCCCGTTAGAAATTTTTTTCTAACAGGGACAGTGTCGCGGAGTATGTGTATGTGTACATTTATATACATATGTATATATATACATGTAAATATAAGTAAAGGGAAAAAAGACATCCAAAGGATGCGTGGGGCCAGCATCTAGAGCGCTGTGCGCTAAGGTGCTGTGCGCTCAGGCGCGCGCGCGCCACGTGTTGGCATGTGGGCGTTTTGCGCAAGAGCGCTGCGCGCAGGTGCGCAAGCGCGCGCGCGCCACGTGTCGTCACGCGGGCGCTTTGCGCACTTGCGCAAGCGCGCCACGTGTCGTCACGCGGGCGCTTTGCGCACTTGCGCAAGCGCGCAGGTGCGCAAGCGCGCGCGCGCCACGTGTCGGCACGCGGGCGCTTTGCGCACTTGCGCAAGCGCGCAGGTGCGCAAGCGCGCGCCACGTGTCGGCACGCGGGCGCTTTGCGCACTTGCGCTGCGCGCCGGAGAGAACAAGAGGCTTTTAGCCTAAAAAGATTTCTCTGAAGAGAGATCAAAGAGGAGTTGGACTCCTGAGTGTTTTTTTCTTCTTTCTTGGGGGTTTAGTGAAAGATGTTCTTCTTCTTCCTCCTCTGTTGGCTGGATCTTGATGATCAAGAGATGTGAGATCTAAAAATCTCTCCTTTCTGAGATCTAATGGTAGATCCAAGTTCCCCTTTGTGGGTTTTGTGGTGAAAGACTTCTTAGTTTTTGAAAAGAAAGAGTAAAACTCTTGATTTAATTCAAAAGAAATTAGAAGGTTTAGAACCTTGGAGAAGGAGCAGGAGGCACAAAGAACCCTAATTTTTGGGGGAATGAAAAGTTGTTCTTTTTTTATTCATCATGTTGCCTTTTATAGGCTTACATATTTACATATAGCCCCTTGGGCTTTGCAAAAAATGCCATTTTGGCCATCCCATGGCTCATGTGCCATTTCATTTTTGCACATAAGCCATGGGCTTACAAAATATTGGCTTTTATGCCCATTTTGTTTACATTCATGCATAAAAAATTACATAAAAATTATTTATTACATGGTCTATATTTTGGCATGGGGAGGCTGGCCGTGGGCTCGACTTGGGCATGGGCCCGCTTGACCTGGGCTTCGGCCCACTTAGCTTGGGGGTTGACCTTGACTTTGACTCGGTCAACGGGGTGTAAATTTTTACCCCAACAAGGAGCTTTTTGCGGCCTCCTTCTCTTTTGAGTGATTGGCGTTGAGGGTGTCGCTGCAGTAGACACTCGAGTAGCCGTTGCTTCTTCCGGTCTGACAGAGCAATCTTTCTTTTGCCTAACCTCTGTCCTTTTCTGTCGGTGGAGATAGTTTTCATCAATCACCGACTCCTGGACTTGTCGCCAGACCTTGTAAATTTTAGAGGACAACCGTTGAGGAGGCTGTCCTAGCTTCTTCTCTGGAGCATTCTCCACAGGTGAAGGAGCTCTCCTCAGCACCGCAGTAGGAGAGTTTCTGCGCACCGCATTTAGCAATTCAAAGTTGTTCCCGGTTGGAACGGCAACATCGATCTCTACCATCGGAGCTGATGAAGTAAATCCAGAGGGGGAGTTGCCCCCAGCCTTCCTCACTCGGCGCCAGTGGCGACGTCGAGCATGTCGTGCCGATGGAGTTGTTTCAGTTATAGGGGTGACCTCCTCATGCCCCCTGTCAAAAGCAGACTTCCGAGCAGGGGAAGCAACCTTGGTGATCTCGCCGAGAACGGGAGTAGGGATGGCTATCCGCTTCGGGATAACGCCTTCTGGTATTGCGGGATTATTTATGGGCCCGTTGGAGCTCTGGTCTAGTCCGTTAAAAACCGAGGCAGTGGAGTTGGGCGACCCGTTGAGAGGGGCCACGGCATTGGTAAGCCGATCAAAGATCGACTTCTTTGGAGCTTCTTGCGACGTCATTGGGGCATTGAAGCTCATCGGTGGGAGCATGGTCCCGAAGAATAGTCCATTGGTGGCCTGAGTTACCTGCTCCACTGGTATCTTGAAAAAGGAGGCCGCTTGGGGCCCATAAGTCACTCCTCCAGCAAGGACCGAACGAGAGTTGCAGCTGCAGGCGGTGCAGTTCGAAGCCATCGATCTTCTGTTTTCTGCACGGAGCAAGACACCAAATCTTAGTACCTTAAATCCACAGGCAACCACAGCAAACCGCGATTTGCTTGCGAACACGACACACGAAGTGTGGAGTGGAAAGAGGAAAAGGTCCCACCGGGCGTGCCAGAATCTGTTCCCCTCCGAACGGCAGCGCACAAGACTGTGATGTCCTGACGCTGAGATTCGGGGCAGATGCTATTTGGTTTTATCCGTCCACCTCTCCGAAGATGCCAAGTTGATTTATGGCACCGTATATCGGAGGTTTAGACGGATGCGGCCGATGTAGCAGACTTCGTCAGATTCCCCCTCGCTTGAGGGGTTTTTAATTGTGGGGACGCTCTTCCCCGCAGGAGCAAGCCCCTGCAGTTAATTACGCTACCGCGTCGCGGTAGCGTAACTTTCTCCTTCTCCAGAATTTCACTTCGTGTCGTGTGTGTTTGTTTTGTTTGTGGTTGCCCGTGGATTGTATACGGAGACTAATTTATGTCGTCGCCCGCAGGACGTGGATTAGTCCAAATCCGTATTTTCTTAGATTTGGGTTTGGGGTTTTGGTTTAAGGATACGTTAGCCATTTTTTAGGCTAAGATCAACTTAAACGTTTGGTAAGGATACGTTAGTCTAGTTTGAGACTAAGATCAACTTAACGGGATCGTTTAGATCCGACATTGCATGTATGGCCATCGGGACCCGTCACCTCTCTGACGACGTTGAAGGATTACAACGACAGATATCAGAGGAGTTCAGAGATGTTCCCTTGAACCAAAGTTGGTTGAGAGATCTATAGTCCAATTTGGGACTAAAGTCTGTTTGAAGGTTTAAGGATACATTAGCCATATTTGAGGCTAAGATCAACTTAAACGGTTGTTAAGGATACGTTAGTCCAGTTTGAGACTAAGATCAACTTAACGGGATCGTTTAGATCCGACAAAAGAGCGTTTGGGCTCTATTGTTCCAGTTTAGGGACATAGTGGTCCATCGCCAGTTTAGGGACATGAGGGTCCATATTCCAGTTTAGGGACATGGTGGTCCGATATTAGTTTAAGGACGTTTCGGTCCGATATTAGTTTAAGGACTTTTCGGTCCGATATTAGTTTAAGGACGTTTCGGTCCGATATTAGTTTACGGACGTTTCGGTCCACGAGTTTGAGGACCCCGCACTCCGTATGGGTGTGTTTAAGGACGCATTAGTCCGTTAGTTTAAGGACGCATAAGTCCGCGGGTTTAAGGACCCCACAGTCCGTATCTTGGTTTAAGGACGCATAAGTCCATGAGTTTAAGGACCCCACAATCCGTATCTTAGTTTAAGGACGCATAAGTCCATGAGTTTAAGGACCCCACAGTTCGTGTTGATGTGTGGTTGTCGGGACCCGTCACCTCTCTGACGTCGTTGAAGGATTACAACGATAGGTGTCAAAGGAGTTCGGAGATGTACCCTCGAACCGATTACAAATTGATTTAGGGAGCAGCTGTGCTCAGTCAATTTAAATTTGAGGACTTACGGCCATGATTGGGCTAAGTCCAGTTGAAAAATATTCAACGCCTTTTATTTGTTTTTGGTCTGTTAGACCTGTGCTAGGGCTTGGCCCATTTTTAAATAATGCATTGCATTATTTTCTATTTTTTTTGTTTGGGCTCTGCCCATAAAAGATGCAGAGCATCAATTTATTCTGAGCTCTGCAAGGCATCTACTTTGTTTGGGCTCCGCCCCTTTTAAAATGCATAGCATTTTTATTATTTTGTTTGGGCTCTGCCCATTTATAAATGATGCAGAGCATCAATTTAATTAGGCCTGCTTGGTCTTTTTACTTGGGCCTGGCCCTTTGAAATGCATTGCATTTATCAGGCGCTTTGCACCAATCAGAGAGCGCAAGCGCTTATAGTACTGACACGTGTCGTGCAAGCGCAGTGCGCTGCGCTAGTGCGCTGCGCCTGCGTTGCTGACACGTGGCGCACTCTGGTGGCTTGTGCCAATCCAGGAGCGCAACAGCGCAGTTTACAAGTGCAAAGCACTATAACTTAAGAATCTTTCAGATTCAGGAACCAATGGTTCACAAGAAGAAGTGCAAAGCACTACTCGTTTCCTTGATCTAATTTAGACCAAAGAAAAAAACAAGTTTTTTCTTTTTATTTCAAGAACCAGAGGTTCATAAAAGTGCAAAGCACTATTTTTTTATTTTGTTGTTTTCTTGTTTTAAAGAATCAGTGGTTCATAAGAAGTGCAAAGCACTGTTTATTATGTGAAGATCATTGATCTGGTTTTTAGATCAATGATTTATTAAAAGAAATTTCTTCTCTCTCGTGAAGGTTTTTACCTTTTTCTTGAAATTTTCTCGGAGTTCTCTCTGTTTGAAACTCTTGACTTTTTTTAAGAAATGTTCATGCCTTTGATTTGGGGAATTTTCCCTACTGTTGGATCTTTGATCCAAAGGCCTCTGCTTTACAGAAGAAAATCTTCTTGTTTTAACAAGAACAGAAAAAATTTCTTTAAATCTCCATTTTGTTTTGCGCAAACGCCCCAGCGCATGACACGTGTCGCGCAGCGTACAGCGCAGCGCAACCGCGCTGACACGTGTCGCGCAGCGCAAAGCGCAGCGCATCCGCACTGACACGTGTCGCGCAGCGCATCCGCGCTGACACGTGTCGCGCATCCGAGCTGACGCGTGTCGCGCAGCGCAGTGTTTGCGCAGCTGAAGCGTTGCTTCATTTAATTTTGTTTAAAACAGATCTTTGTTTTGATTGGGTGCGCTGCCTTGGGCGCTGCGCTGATGCATCTGCGCCAGACATGTGGCGCGTTGCGTCCTGGATTTGAAGCGTTGCTTCAAAATTTTGAATTTTGAATTTCAACAGAGCTTTGCTCTGATTGGGGGAAACATTGGGTATTTGATATGGTCATACCAGCTCGGATATGGTCTTCCCGTCCTGACAACTTGACCAGCTGCCTCAGTCGCCTGGTGAACACGTATCTGTTGGGCTATGTATTCGTCCAGGTCAGCCTTGGAGATTGTCTCCTCCTTGGCTGTGGACAGAGCGGGTGGAGGATTTGACGTTTCTCCCCTGTCGTCTTCAAGAACGACTGGAGGATCTTCAGCAGAAGGCTCTTGCTGGATCATCATACCCACCATGTCCTGGAACAGAAGGGCCATTCGTTGTATATTAGCTGCTTGTTCAGCAGCCTCTTTATCCTTCTTCTCCAGTATCCTATGAAGGAACTCAGCGTCAGTTTCTTGCTCCTGGCGTTGATCAGATGACGCTTCGGGGTTTTCTTTCGGCCCAGTGAGTGCGGCCATCGCGTTCATCATTTCTTGGAGCTTCTGTTGTTGCTCCTGAGCTTTGGTCACTGACCGTGTAAGCGGTCTATGATCCGTGGATGCACGGCTGTCTTCTTTTCCAAGCGCCATGTATACTGTATGCACCATCATGCCCCCAGACTTAGGGCGTTTTAGCTTATTGTCCTTGATATTTGCTGCGGGAGTAGGGACTTCCTTCGGTCTTCCTCTCTTGTAGGCCGTTGAAGTTGAGGGGGCCGTTGCTTTGAGCACCCAATTGGTCGTCACCTTTTGTTGCTTGATCGGGGAATTTTCTTCTGGCCGACATTTCAACTTCTCGTGTTGGCGAGAGTAATTAGGATCAATCACAGATTCTCGGACTTGTCGCCATGTCTTGTAGATCCTGGAGGACAGCGATTGAAGAGACTGCTCCGGCTTTCCTGCTTCCACGGCAGTCTCTACCGGTGGAGGAGATCTTTTGAGCACCGCAGTTGGCGAGTTTCTGCGTACCCTGTTCAGCAGCTCAAAGCTGTTCCCAGTTGGGATAGCAGCATTAACTTCTACCGTTGGAGCTGGTGGAGTTAGCCCAGTGGGGGAGTTGCCCCCAGCCTTTCTTATCCGGCGCCAGTGGCGACGTCGGGCGTGACGGGTTGTTGGGACTGGTTCAGCGACGGCTGCGTCTTGCCCCCTGTTCCGGGGAAGGGCTGTTGCCGGTGTCAGCCTCTTGAAGACTGACGTTCGTTGAGAAGCTACAGTTTTCTGAGCGGGAGAGGGAACGGAGGTAGTCAGTCTCGCGAAGACCGATCTCTTAGCAGGAGAAGCTGCCTTGGCGACTTCAGGAGCAGGTTCGACTACTCGTTTTGGAATAACCTTTTCTGGGACTGCAAGCTTCATTGTGGGCCCGCAGGAGTTTTGGCCCAGTCTGGAGAAGACCGAGGAGTTGGACGACCCGTTGAGAGAGGCCGTGGGAGTAGCGAGTCGATCGAAGACCGACTTCTTCGAAGCTTCCGGTATGGGCAATAGGATATCAATGTTCGTCGGCAGGAGCATGGTCCCAAAGAATTGACCGGTAGTAGCTTGGGTCACTTGCTCCATAGGCATAGTGAATAGGGAAGCAGCATGCGGTCCATATGCTACACCTCCAGGTGAGGCGGAGCGTCGGTTGCATTTGCAGTTCGAGCAGTTGAACGCCATCGATCCTTTTTTTTCTGCACCAAGCAAAACGCCAAATCTTAGTACCTCGCAACCCAAGGGCAACCATTAACGAACCGCTATTGGTTCGTGAATCACGACACACGAAGTGTGGAGTGGAAAGAGGAAAAGGTCCCACCGGGTGTGCCAGAATATGTTCCCCTCCGAATGACGGCGCGACGGATGTCTTGCCTGAGATTCGGGGCAGATGCTAATAGGTGCTATCCGTCCACCTCTCCGAGGATGCCAAGTTGATTTATGGCACCGTGTATCGGAGGTTTAAACGGATGCAGCCGATGTAGCAGACTTCGTCAGATTCCCCCTCGTTTGAAGGGGTTTTGATTGTGGGGACACTCTTCCCTGCAGACGCAAGCCCTTGTAGTTAATTACGCTACCGCGTTGCGGTAACAACTTTCTCCTTCTCCAGGTGGTCATTTCGTGTCGTGTGTGTTTAATTTGTGTTTGGTAGCCCGTGGATTGTATACGGAGACTGAGTTATGTTGTCGTCCGTAGGGCGTGGACTAGTCCAAATCCGTATTATCTTAGATTTGGGTTTGGGGGTTTGGGTTTAAGGATACGTTAGCCTCGTTTGAGACTAAGATCGACTTAAATGTTTGTTAAGGATACGTTAGTCCAGTTTGAGACTAAGATCAACTTAACGGGATCGTTTAGATCCGACAAGAGAGCGATTAGGGGAGCCCTGTTGTTTAGTTTAGTGACATTGCGGTCAATAGGTAGTTTAAGGACATTGCGGTCCAGTGTTAGTTTTAAGACGTTGCGGTCAAGGTTAAGGACGTCGTAGTCCGTGGATTTAAGGACTCCACAGTCCGATGTTAGTTTTAAGACATTACGGTCAAGGTTAAGGACATCATAGTCCGTTGTTAGTTTTAAGACATTCCGGTCAAGGTTAAGGACATCGTAGTCCGTGGATTTAAGGACTCCACAGTCCGATATTAGTTTTAAGACATTACGGTCAAGGTTAAGGACCTCATAGTCTATGTGTTTAAGGACCCCACAGTCTGTATCAATGCGTGGTCATCGGGACCCGTCACCTCTTTGAAGACGTTGAGGAATTACAATGCCAAGTATCAAAGGAGTGAAAAGATGTACCCTTAAACCAAGGTAGATTAAGCAATCTATAGTCCAATTTGGAAACTAAGATCAATTATTATATTATTAGCCCATTGGCCCAGTTGAATTTGAATTGAGGACTTATGGCCATCTTGGGCTAAGTCCAATTATGTTTGGGATATTGGCCCTCTATTGATTCATTGAAGGGGATGCTTTGCCTCTAGAAACTTAGCCAATTGGGCTAAATCTGGTGTTAAACACTAGAGACCAACAGTGTTGAACACTGGGAAAAGATTGACAAGTTAGTGTCAAACACTAAAAGATAATCAGTGTTGAACACTGGGAAAAGAGTTTTCAAATTAGTGTTAAACACTAAGCAAATCAGTGTTAAACACTGCAAATAGAGTTTTCCAAATTAGTGTTAAACATTAAGGAGAATCAGTGTTAAACACTGGATACAGAGGTTTCAATTTAGTGTTAAACACTAAGGAAGAGGGGTCACGTGGTAACACGTGAGAGCGCCCTTCTTCCCTTTATTTTGTTCTACAGATAAGTGTTTAACACTTTTAGTTCTGAAAGCCATCACGTGCGGGCACGTGATGGGGGCTCATGCTCTGGTTTATTAGAATACTCATTAGGGGTCACGTGGTGACACGTGAGGGCGCCCCAGAGTCTTTGTTTATTTTGCTGTTTCTTTATGTGCTTCAGGGGTCACGTGGGGCACGTGGGGCGTTGCCCCAAAGCTTTCTTTTATCTATCTTCACAGGAGTCGCGTGGTAACACGTGAGATGTCTACTTCAGAGTTTTATTCTGTGGGTCTCTGCATGTTTTAAAGTTCTGCTCATTGGGTTAAACCCTAAACTTCTGAAGAATTATATTCTTAATAGGGTTAAACCCTAGTTTCTTTCCTTAAAGGAATTAAATTCCTGTGAGTTTGAGAGAATTATATTCTCAGTTAGGGTTGAACCCTAGTTCTGTTCATTTTGAAGGAATTAAATTCCTATAATATAGGGTTAAACCCTAACTTTATCTCAAAGGAATTGAATTCCTATCATTTTGTGAGAATTAAATTCTCTAAACTCAGTCCTTCCTCTGTGTTTTAGATCTGCATGGCAGGATCTCAACCCAATAAGAATTAAATTCTCAATTCATGGGGAGATGTGCACTTTGCAGATCCTCCACCAGAGAAAGAACTAAGTTCTTTTCTTTTTATATAAGAGTTAAACTCTTTTTGAGAATTAAATTCTCCTTTGAAGCCTCCCTTTTCCTTTCTTACCTAAGGTTTTCCTTTTTGCAGAGAATCAAAGGCTCTAACTCTCTCTCTCTCTTTATGTATCAAAAGAAAAAGATCCAAAGGTCTCAAGGTTTCAGAAAAAAGTTTTAGAGAAAAGATCTTCGAAAAAAGGGGTCTCCTTCTCTTCTTTTCTTGGCTCCTATTTATAGGAGAAGGAAGAGAATCAATCTGCTTAGTAAATCTCTCATTGAGAGATTTGATTTGTATGTTGAGAGATTTTTATCATTAATCCGGGCCTTTAGATTGTTAAGCGAATTTCATTCACCATTGGATTTTAAATCCAAAGATATTTCCTTGTTGTTTCGGTTAGATTTAAGGGGAAATCTTTCCAAGTCTAAGATTTTTCCATAAATAGGCGATATTTAATCACCTTTAGATTTTTAATCCAACGGTTCCAAATAATCATTCTCTGTTTTGGAAAGATTTGAATGATCTCTTCTCAGGATTTAATCATGTTAAATAATAAATCTTTTAAAGCTGGTCACGTGTGGCCACGTGACCCCTGGTCATGTGTAGGCACGTGACTCTTGGTCACGTGTAGACACGTGACCCCTGGAACGGGCCTTTCTTATTCTTTTGTGCTCTGTCTTCTGGCAGCTGCTTAGCCGTCACGTGCCAACACGTGACCATTGGTCACGTGTGAGCACGTGACCTTTTCTGGAGTTTTTTCTTGAAAGCGCTTTGTGCCGCTGCTTTCAACATCACGTGCCAACACGTGACCGCTGGTCACGTGTGAGCACGTGATGCCTCTTCTGAGTCCTTTCCTGATTTTTAATCAGGGAACAGCCGGGGATCAAAAATCCCTCCCAGAGGCAGTCGAGGCCCGAGGTTCCTTCGCTCGGCTATCCCCCGCGGGCAGCTTCCCTGCCCCAACGTCGGGGATCAAAAAGCCCTCCCAGAGACAGTCGAGGCTAGAGGTTCCCTCACTGTCACGCCCCACCTCCAATACAGAGAGTATTGTCCGCTCTGGCCGAAGCCGCACGGTTTTGTCCTTCGGAGCGAACCGGACCCGACCAGGGGCCACTTCCCAGGAGGTCACCCATCCCAGGACTTCCCTGGCCCGAGCATGCTTAACTACGGAGTTCTCAAGCTCCTGTAGTGCCGATTCACTTAAAAGGCGCCTCTGTATTGAAGAGTGGTATCATTCCATTTATAGTACAGATCTGCCCCTTTTCGGAATGTATTCCGAAGAGTCCCCATTGTTCTACAGTGGGTCCCACGGACTCAAGAGGTGGCCCCCACGAATTCAAGAGGTGGCCCCCGCCCACTTAACACGACACTTGGCGTGGCACTTTGTTCCGTGTGGCACTTTGCTCCGTGAGCAAGAACCGGGTCCCGACATTCTCCCCACCTTTGAACAATGGTTCGTCCTCGAACCATAGACCTACTATTGAGAGACCAGCTCCGATACCATTCTGTCATGCCCCACCACCAATACAGAGAGTATTGTCCGTTCTGGCCGAAGCCGCACGGTTTTGTCCTTCGGAGCGAACCGGACCCGACCAGGGACCACTTCCCAGGAGGTCACCCAACCCAGGACTTCCCTGGCCCGAGCACGCTTAACTACGGAGTTCTCAAGCTCCTGTAGTGCCGGTTCACTTAAAAGGCGCCTCTGTATTGAAGAGTGGTATCATTCCATTTATAGTACAGATCTGCCCCCTTTCGGAATGTATTCCGAAGAGTCCCCATTGTTCTACAGTGGGTCCCACGGACTCAAGAGGTGGCCCCTACGGATTCAAGAGGTGTCCCCCGCCCACTTAACACGACACTTGGCGTGGCACTTTGCTCCGTGAGCAAGAACCGGGTCTCGACACTCACTCGGCTATGTTTCACGACAAAAGCCCTCGCCAAGAGGCACCGGGCAGTAACCCTGCCCGGCCAAGGGTCCTGGTGGGCTTCCTACAGCCTCATTGCTTTCCTCGCGCCAAGGGCCAAAGTCCTCCCAGAGGCAGTCGGGTCCTAGCCCGGCTATCTCCGGCTGGTAGCTTCCTACCACAACCGACAGGGATCAAAGTCCTCGCCAAGAGGCACTGGGCAGTAACCCTGCTCGGTCCCCGTTCTGAAGGATCTGAAAGCCCTCCCAGAGGCAGTCGAGCCCGAGATTCCCTCGCTCGGCTATCCCCAGCAGGAAGCTTCCCTGCCACACGCCGGGGATCAAAAGTTCCTCCCTGAGGCAGTCGGGTCCTTGCCTGGCCATTGACGGCTGGTAGCTTCCTACCACCGTCCCGAAGGATCTGAAAGCCCTCCCAGAGGAAGCCAGAGCTCGAGGATTCCTAGCTCGGCAATCCCTGGCAAGCAGCTTCCCTGCCACACGCCGAGGATCAAAAATTCCTCCTCGAGGCAGTCGGGTCCTTGCCTCGCCATCTACGGCTAGTAGCTTCCTACCACCGTCCTTAACGATCAAAAGCCCTAATGCAGAGGCACCCGAGCAGCTACCCTGTTCGGTCAAACTCCGGCTCACACCCTTTACGCCAGGGATCAAAATCCCTCACAAGGGGCATCGGAGCGGCTACCCCGCTCAACCCCCCAAGGCTGGTGGTTGCCTACTCACAACTCTAAAGAACCAAGCCCTCGAAAGAGGCGACCGAGCAGCCATCCTGATCGGCCACCCCTCACGGGTAACCCCCTACCGCCGCAACAGAAGCATGAAGCCTTAGCAGGAGATGACGTCACAGCTACCCTGCCCGGTCACCCCCAGATGACGGCCGATACTCTAAATCAGAAACAGATGTCAGGTCTGTCCAAGCCTAAACGATCTCCCCCTCGACCTCGGGGCCCAAGGAGATACCTCCTCGGAGACGCTCGTCGGCAAACAACTGCAGTCAGCTCGACGGACGATCATTAAACAGAGGGCCAACCTGACATGAAAGCACAACGGCGCAAGTAAAAGTATCCCAAGCGAGTATTCTTCACAAACAGATGGTAGAAAGGAAAACTTTATCACAGTTAAAGAAGAAAAACTTTATTACTGCTGCCAAAGATAAGTTTTTACAAAAGGTATTTTCTGACTCCTCGGCCTTACAAAATTCGAAAGAAAAACAAAATGAAGATAGGAGAGCGGAGGCTCTACACCTCGGGCCCGGGCACGACCTCGAGGTCCTCAACCTCGACCACTGGGGGTGCTGGGTCCTCGGCCCCCACCTCGCCGGGAGCCTCTCCCCTTTGCTCGTCAGCGGTCACGAGGGGGAACTCGGCCCGGAGATCCGTGTCGTCAAACTCCGGCATCTTAGACTTCACGGCATCAAGGGCGTCATGCCAAATGCGGGTCGTGGCCACGGCCAGGTCGTCATAAAAATCCCTCGACCTCTTATAGCTCGCCACGGCCTTCGATCCAGCCGACTTAAAGGCCTCGGCTGACGCTCCCAGCTCCTTTCGGAGGGTCTTCACCGTCTTCTTCAGGTTGCCGGCGAGCACCTGGGAGTCCACGAGCTTGCCCTCGGCGATCGCGGCAGCTTCGCGGTGCCGGGCGGCCTCCTTTTTCCCGGCTGCCACTTCGCCCTCCAGGGCGGCGATCCTCGCCGACATCGCCTCCTGCTCTCGCATGGAGCTTTCTTGCAACGCGGCGAGCTGGCCCGCGGCCTCCACCGCCGGGGCTACCACCTCGGTCTCCACACGGAGGGCGAGGGCCACGTCCTGGAGAGTCTGGTAAGGCACAAAAAGAAGAAGGATCAGAAATATGAAGGAAAACACCAAATCTCACCGCTTAATAGGGACTTACCTGCACGGCTTCCTGGGCGATCGACGCCAGCTGAGCTTTGAGGGTCCCTCCAGGAACCCGACCCCCGGCCGAGGTCATTATCTCGTGGAGGAGGTTGTCCGCGACTGACAGCCCGGACGGCACCGCGAACCGGAGCCCCCTTCCTCCACCACGGTCAGCGAGGACCGGCCCTCGTAAGGTCCCCGGGAACTCCTCTTGAGCGGCTCCTAGGGGGAGCCGATCTCCTCTTCCGAGGCCGTGTCCTCCATAATCAGGGCCCGCTTCCGACCCGACGCTCTGCTAGGGCCCGGGGCGGGATCCACCGCCAAACGTCCCCGAGGAACCGTCACTGGAGCAGTGGGAGCAGGGGAAGGCTGCGCCTGGGAAGATCTGGCGCCCCCGGCCCTAGCAGGCTGCCTCGGTTGGCGCATAGCATCTCGGAGAATGCCGAAGTCCATAGATCCTGCATGAAACGAACACCCAACTTATCAGCAACACGAGTAAAGCATAAACCCAGAAAGCAAGCCTAACTTACCAACGAACTCGGCGGGGCTAAGCCCGGCCCAGCTCAAGACCCTCTCGGACAGCAGCACGTCATGTCTGGGGATGGGCTCTCACGACGCCACTCTCACCGCGGCGCGGTCGTTGGACAGGTTCCCCGGCAGACACTTCTCCCTCGACCATTTAGTGGGCACCGGCCAATTCTCTCCCTCGGGAGGGGAAACGAAGAAAAATTTCTTTTTCCAATCATGGATGGAGGAGGGCAAGGCCACGACCCCGGTCTCGGGAGCGACCCCGGGCCGCTTTCTAAAAGTAAAATAAACCCATCTTGGGTCGCCCGCTCGACCGCCGGGGTGACTCTTGAAAACAAGGGAAGAATCGAGAAGGGAAAGACAAAAAGGAACCGTCTGCAGCCTCAGGCGGATCAGGAACCCAAGGAGAAGCCTCCACGCGTTCGGCATTAGCTGGCTGAGGGCCAAACCGAAGAAATTCAGGGCGGCGATGACCTCAGGAGAGAAGGGCAGGCGCATTCCGCCCCAAAAATCTTCCAAATACAGGGCAATCTCCCTGCCCCGTACCTGGTCTGCCCTCTCTCCCTCCTCGGCCAAACAGAGCGAGTAGCTCGGAGGAATGTGGAAGCGAGCTCTAGCGTTGGCGAGCTCGTTCTGATGCCTCACCCAGCACGAGGTGCTGGAGGCTACATCTATCGCCTCCTCCCTGGAGGCGGCCCCCGCCTCACGGCCCCGGGGAGAGGGCCCAGCCCCTGCTCCCCGAGGGGACTCAGACACATCTAAAGGAACCCTAACATCTACTCCTACAACGTATACTGATTCTACAGGGGAAGACATCTAACCTGGGAAAGAAATTCTTCAAAAGTTGGGAACAAAGGAGGGGAGACGAGCGCCGAGCAGCTGGGGCTTGAGAATGAGAAAATATGAGAGAGTAAGGGCCCTAGGGCGGGCCCCACCCGTATTTATTACCGCACACGGCCTCATCCAATGGCACCCATCGTCTCCCGCCGAAACGGCTCCTTGCGCCCAGCGGCTCAGATCGCTCCACGTGGCAGCCCAGCGATTGACCGCGTCCCATCAGACGCCGCAGGCCTGCGCACGTCACATCAGCCAGTTGGCGCTCGACACGTGGACCGTCGCTTCGACTGCAGAATACATGAACCGGCGCACCCTCCTTAAATGCAAAGATCTCGCCTCGATTCGCTAGCAGAAAAGACAACCAATGGACCGAGGGCTCGCCCCGACAAAACCGTAGAAGGGATCTCACCTCAGGAGGCCCGGCAGTCCACTCCTGACCTGACCACTAGCTGGTCGGGACAAGAGTGGGGGACTAATGATAATGCTCGATATTGGCGACCTCCAAGATCAGGACACGTGGTAGATGACGTGTCCCAGGACTCAGAAGAAAGGGCCATCAGTGGCCGACCAGGCCACCCCGCGCCCGACCTGCAAGCACAGACTGGCCCACCTCAGGGCCCCCTGCGAATTGGCCTCCTCAGCCACTCAGCTCGTCTCGAGCTGCCACAAGACCAAGACTCCTCGGTCTCCTCGCTCGTCCCCGAGCCCCTGGCCGAGGCCGCCTTCCTCGGCCCTCCGACCCACTCCACCACTCACAGGCGTAACCGCCGCTCCGCGAATCTCGCCATTCGCAGATTCTACGCCAACAACATCCCACGTTCCACGCTATCACGATCCCCATTAATGGGCGATCCGCTCTCTGCACGGGCGTGACGCCGGGAGTGTAACTGCCGGCGAGATTCTTGCGCCTGCTGCTGCATGCCACCACCGCTATATAAACCTCCATCACAGAGGGGTCAAGTAAGCGATATTTTTTACACTTTACGCTGTTACTCTGCCCGGGTCTCACCATTAACTTGAGCGTCGGAGGGTCCTCAGTGGTACCAAACCACCCCGGGACTTCCTTGCAGGTGCTCGGCGACAGCCTCCTCACCTCACCTTCTCCTCTCAAAACCCATTGAGACCCACACGCAACGAAGGACAATCAACCAAGTTCACCTCGAGATCAACGGAAGACAACATCTGACGGAGGCTCGAAAAGGAGCCCCATCAACATCACTTTATTATGCAATGTTGATCAAACGGTCTCGATCTTATGAAGCACTATTGATGAGAGTTCATGCGCTTAAACAATTTCATATCCACTATCGAATATGCATAACCTCTGAGATCATCCTTGTCGACTTTGCATCAATGGCTTTAGTTGAACAATTTGACAACAAAAAAACCAGTCTGTAGATTGATCAAGCTATGCTTTACTGGCAATTCATCGAAGCAAGTATTCGATTATTTAGTATTGATGATGCCCGATATCGGCAACCTCTAAGATCTGGACACGTGGCGGACGGCACGTCCCAGAACTCTGAAGAAAGGGCCCACAAAGGCCGACCATGCCACCCCTGTACCCGACTGACCAGCACGAGCTATCCCTTCTCAGGGCTCCCCGCAGATTGGCCTCCTCGGCCCCTCGGCTCGCCCCGAGCTGCCACAAGATTAAGTCTTCCTCGGTCATCCGCCCAGTTCGCCGCTCACCGGAGTAACCGCAGCTCCGCGAATCTCGCCATGCACGGATTCTCCGCCAGCAACATCCCACGTTCCACGCCTTCACTATTCCCCTTCATGGGCGATCCGCTCCCTACGCAGGCGTGACGTCGGGAGCATAATTGCCGGTGAGATTCTCGCGCCTGCTGCTGCGTGCCTCCGCTACTATATAAACCCCCATCACAGAGGGGTCAAGTAAGTCATTCTTTACACTTTACGTCGTTACTTTGCTCGGATCTCATCGCTAACTTGAGCGTCGGAGGGTCCTCGGTGGTACCAAACCACCTCGAGACTTCTTTGCAGGTACTCGGCGACAGCCTCCTCACCCAAACTTCTTCTCTCAAAACCCATTGAGACCCACACGCAACGAAGGACAATCAACCAAGTTCACCTCGAGATCAACGGAAGACAACATCTGACGGAGGCCCGAAAAGGAGCTCCATCAATTGGCGCCGTCTGTGGGAACCAAGTTCCACAAAATACAAAGTTGACCTTCCTATCTCCCCTCTCATGGCAGACGACCATCATAGGGATCCAAGTACCAGCCGCCGCCTCCCGCTCACCGAAGGCGGGGATGAACCTCCCCCCATGACCGTCATCAACGCCATCACAGGCCGGATAGATCACCTGCAATCCCTCGTGGAGGCCCTCGTTCGGGTCCAAACGACCGCGCCCGGGCCCCAGATCGCTTCTCCTCCGCCTCCAGAAGACTCTGTCCCTGTCTGGATGGCCAACCAATAGCAGGATGCATCCCCTCGCCACCGGTCCCTCGAACCGGCGCTCCCAGAGGCCCGCTGGGCGCCCCAGGGCTCCACGCCGAGATCCGCCGCCGGGAAGCCTCGCCCCGAGCCTCCCCGTGACCCTTACCCCCCTGAGGAATTGTCGGTCACCTCCCCTATGCATGAGCATGGCCGACCCCACCATGGTCGGCGGGAACGCACAGAAGACCCTGGCGACTCAAGAGCTACCCCATCCCGGGACCTGAGGCACCTTATCGAAAGAAACCGGGGCCGCTCCCAGACGCAGTCCACCCGCAGCGGGGCCCGGGAAACCCGAGGCGCCAATTCCTTGGGATACCACGGATGGCTCGACGCCCTCGAGAAGAAGATCGAAGGCATGCACCGAGAAGCTCGCCTCTCAAGCGACGGGGCTAAGTACGTCTCCGACTCGCTCACGAAGCCATTCACCGAGGAACTTCTCGCCGTGCGAGTCTCCTTGCGTAATAAGCCCCTTAAGGTCTCTCTGTTCGACGGGAAAACCGACCCGAAGGACCACTTGGACGCTTTCACCACGGGAATGAGCTTCCAAGATCACTCTGATGTCGCCTAGTGCAGGGCCTTCCCGGCCACCCTCATCCGCGCGGGTCGGGACTGGTTTCGGGGGTTCGAGCCCCACTCAATTTCAACCTTCGACGAGCTGGGTACCCAGTTCCTCGGTCATTTCGTGGGGAACCATTGACAGAAGCGCACGGTCGACTACCTCTTCACGGTTAAAAGCGGGGACAAGGAAACATTCATGGCCTACATTACCCACTTTTACAACCCCCTCCTCGAGGTGCCCGAGCATCGGGATGAGACCGTCATAACGGCGCTCAGATCTGGTTTGAGGCACAAAGAATGGTTGCGTTCCTTCGTGCTGGCTCAACCTAAGACCATGGCTGAAGTCAAGGCATGGACCGAGCGCGAGGTCCAGCTGGGATCCGAAGTGAACGCCAACCTTCCTCAGGCGGATCGGCCCGACCAGAAGAAAAGGACTCGGGAGGACGGGCCGGAGCGTCAACAGCCCTACTACCCGAAGTTCCAAGAGTATACCCCCTCAACTTCTCCTTCGCGGTGTTGCTGGAAGAGGCCCAGAATGAGGGGTTCTTCAAGTTCCCCCCGGTCTCGCGTCAGGCCGCTAAGCGAACCCGGGGCCCCTACTGCGCTTTCCACCGGGTGCTAGGCTATGCTATGGAGGACTGCAAACAATTGAGGGACTATGTCGAAGAGCTCATCCGGTCTGGGCACCTCGCCACCTACCTAAGGGACAAACGGCAGGCCGACCGTGAGCAGGAGCGGCCTCGCCCTCCCACCGACCTGACCATCGGCCAGATCATGCTTGTTTCAGCAGACAGCTGGCCCGGAGCTCAGAGAGCCCCATGCCCTATGCTAACCACAGGGGCCGACGGCCTTTCAGGGAGCTCGGTCCAAGCCGACTAAGTCATCCTTTAACCTGTACATGTCCTTTTTCTTCCTTTTTTCTAACAGCAATGTAAATTCTTCCTAGGATCTACTGTTGACTAAATAAAGATCAATGGAACATTGCGAAAAATAAGGGAAATCTTTGTTCATTCAAAGGGTATTATAGGCACCTCAACCATACATGCAAAAAAGGGGGGTTACAATAGCGGGGGTAAAAGGTGCACCGAGAACTGCTCGTGATAATCGGCGAAGATCTCTGCCAACCGGGGCCGCGCGAGTTCCAGCCTCCGTTCCCGGTTCCCCCCACGGGCGTCAACTCCGATCCTAAGCTCGTAGCATTCCTGGACGAGCGCCTCCGAGCGCGCCAGCCGGCTCGCGGAGATTAAGCCGAAGCGCCTCAAGGTCCGCAGCTTGCCCACGGCCTCGTCGAAGAGCTGCTCTGACAGAGGGTTGTAAAGCCCCGGCGATGCCCTCCATATGGAGTACATCAATAGCTGCAGCAGGGAGGAGCGCCTAGGGAGCAGCCGACCGAAGTGCTCCTCAATGCGAGCAACCACCAACTGCACCGTGCCCTCGGTGCGGTCGCAGTAATAAAGGTACACGTCTGCAGAGCTGATGATCTCGGCGATAGTGAATGGGAAATCCTCCATCTATGATGGCCTATCTGCGAAGGGGGAAGAACCAGCGCCCCTAATATAGCCCACTGCGCAGCCCAACAGTCGCCCGTTTCCATCCAAGAGGACGCCGCCACGCAGCAGCTATCGAGCCTTCTACGGTGGAGTCGAAGCATCGCGCCCTTAGCGCTTCGCCTCCCCCCGCATTCAATGCAGTGGCTACGATCGTTCCCATTCCCCGCGCCTACAGCTGGACGATCGGGCTGCACCTCGTCAAAGATTCAACCCAGCAGCTATCCTTCTCAGTCGTCCCCAGCGGGCAGTTTCCCTGCCACAACGCTGGGGACCAAAAAGCCCTCCAAGAGGCAGTCGAGCCCGAGCTTCCCTCGCTCGGCTATCCCCGGCGGGCGTCTTCCTGCCACAACGCCGGGGATCGAAAAGACCTCTCAGAAGCAGTCGAGCCTGAGATTCCCTCGCTCGGCTATCCCCAGCGGGTAGCTCCCCTGCAACAACGTTGGGGATCAAAAAGCCCTCCCAGAGGCAGTCGAGCCCGAGGTTCCCTCGCTCGGCTATCCCCTGCGGGCAGCTTCACTGCCACGACGCTGGGGATCAAAGAAGCCCTCACAGAGGCAGTCGAGGCCCAAGGTTCCCTCACTCGGCTATCCTTCAGGACAAAAGCCCTCGCCAAGAGGCACCGGGCAGCAACCCTACCCGGCCAAGGGTCCTTAGTAGGCTTCTTACAGCCCCATAGCTTTTTCTTGCGCCAGGGACAAAGTCCTCCCAGAGGCAGTCGGGTCTTTGCCCGGCTATCCCCGGCTGGTAGCTTCCTACCACAACCGACAGGGATCAAAGTCCTCGCCAAGAGGCACCAGACGGTAACCCCGTTCGGTCCCCATCCTGAAGGATCAAAAGCCCTCGCAAGAGGCAAACCAAGCAGCTACCCTGCTCGGTCATAGATAAAAGCCCTCGCCAAGAGGCGACCGCGCAGCTTCACTGCCCGGTCATCTTTTGCAGGACCCTCCGGCGTCAAGGATCAAGGCCCTCGCCAAGAGGCACCAAGCAGTTACCCTGCTCGGCCATCCTTCGCAGGCCTCTCCCGACCCTTCCAGCGCTAAAAGTCAGAGTCATCGTCATGAGGCCGCCGAGTTCCTTCCTACTCGGCGCATCCCGGCAAGTAGCTTCCTACCCAACATGAGACATCAGGTCTGTCCAAACCTAAACGATCTCCCCTCGACTCCGGGGCCCAGTGAGTACCTCCTCGAAAACGCTCGTCGGCAAGCGATTGCAGTCAACTCGATGGGCGATCGTCAAACAGAGGGTCAACCTAACATTAAAACACAAACACAATGGTGCAGGCAAGAAAAATAACATTCTTCACAGACAGGCAAAACGTGGGACCTAAGGAAAAACTTTATCACTACCAACAAAAACAGTTTTTGTTTACAAAAGGTATTTAATTGCTCCTCATCCTTACAAAAATTCAAAAGAAGAACAAAATGAAGATAGAGGAGCGGAGGCTCTACACCTCGGGCCCGGGCACGACCTCGAGGTCCTCAACCTCCACCACTGGGGGCGCCGGGTCCTCGGCCCCCACATCACCGGGAACCTCTCCCCCTTGCTCGTCGGCGCCCATGAGGGGGAACTCGGCCCGGGGACCCGCGTCGTCGAATTCCGGCATCTTGGACTTCACGGCATCAAGGGCGTCGTGCCAGATGCGGGTCGTGGCCACGACCAGGTCGTTATAAAAATCCCTCGACCTTTTATAGCTCGCCACGGCCCTTGGTCCAGCGGACTCTAAGGCCTCCGCCGACACCCCCAGCTCCTTCCGAAGGGTCTTCACCGTCTTCTTCAGGTTGCCGGCGAGCACCTGGGAGTCCCTGAGCTTACCCTCGACGATCGCGGCAGCTTCGCGATGCCGGGCGGCCTCCCTTTTCCCGGCTACCACCTCGCCCTCCAGGGCGGCGATCCTCGCCGACATCGCCTCCTGCTCCCGTCTGGAGCTTTCTTGCAACGCGGCGAGCTGGCCCGCGGCCTCCACCGCCGAGGCTACCATCTCGGTCTCCATGCGGAGGGCGAGGGCCATATGCTGGAGAGTCTGGGAAGGAGCAAAAGAAGAAGGATCAGAAACACGAAGGAAAACACTAAATATCGCAGCGCACTGTGGGCTTACCTGCACGGCTTCCTGGGCGATCGACGCCAGCTGAGCCTTGAGGGTTCCCCCGGGAACCCCCGACCCCCGGCCGAGGTCTCTATCTCGTGGAGGAGACTGTCCGCGACCGACAGCCCGGACGGCACCGCGAACCGGAGCCTACCTTCCTCCACCACGGTCGGCGAAGACCGGCCCCGGGAAGGTCTACGGGAACTTCTCTTGAGCATCTCCGGGGGGGAGCCGATCTCCTCCTCGGAGGCCGTGTCCTCCACAATCAGGGCCCGCTTTCGGCCCGACACTCTGCTGGGACCCGGGGCGGGGTCCACTGCCGGGTGTCCTCGGGGCACCGCCACTGGGGCGGTAGGAGTGGGGGCAGCCTGCGCCCGGGAAGAGCTGGCGCCTCCAGCCTTAGTAGGCTGCCTCGGTTGGCGCATAGCATCTCGGAGAATGAAGAAGTCCATGGATCCTGCACAAAACAAACACCCCACTTATCAGCAATGCGAGTAAAACATAAACCCAGAAAGCAAGCCTAACTTACCAACGAACTCGACGGGGCTAAGCCCGGCCCAGCTCAAAACCCTCTCGGATAGCAGCACGTCATATCGAGGGAAGGGTTCCCACGACGTCACTCTCACCGCGGCGGGGTCGTCGGACAGGTTCCCCGGCAAACTCTTCTCCCTCGACTACTTTGTGGGCACCGGCCAGTCCTCGCCCTCGAGAGGGGAGACGAAGAAAAACTTCTTCTTCCAGTCGTGGATGGAGGAGGGCAAGGCCACGACCCCCGCCCTGGCGGCGACCCCGGGCCGCTTCCTAAAAGAAAGATAAACCCATCTCGGGTCGCCAGCCCGACCGCCGGGGTGACTCTTAAAAGCAAGGGAGGAATCGAGAAGGGAAAGGCAGAAGGGAATCGCCTGCAGCTTCAGGCGGATCAAGAACCCAAGGAGGATCCTCCACGCGTTCGGCACCAGCTGGCCAGGAGCCAAGCCGAAGAAATTCATAGCGGCGATGACCTCAGGAGAGAGGGTCAAGTGCATTCCACCCCAAAAAGCTTCCAAATACAGGGCGATCTCCCTGCCCCGGACCTGGTCCTCTCTCTCTCCTTCCTCGGCCAGACGAAGAGTGTAGCGTGGGTGAATATGTAACGAGCTCGAGCATTGGCGAGCTCGTCCCTATGCCTCACCCAGCACGAGGTACTGGGGGCTACATCTACCGCCTCATCCACGGAGGCGGCCCCCGCCTCACGGCCGCAGGGAGAGGGCCCAGCCTCTGCTCCCCGAGGAGACTCGGACACATCTAAAGGAACCCTATCATCTACTCCTACGACATGAACTGATTCTATAGGGGAAGACATCTAACCTGGGAAGGGAACTCTTCAAAGGTTGGGAACAAGAGAAGGGGGACGAGCGCCGAGCAGCTGGGGCTTGAGAGTGAGGGATATGAAAGAGTAAGGGCCCTAGGACGGACCCCACCAGTATTTATTTCCGCAAGAGGCCTCATCCAATGGCGCCCATCGTCTCCCGCCGAAACGGCTCCTCGCGACCAGCGGCTCCAATCGCTCCACGTGGCAGCCCAGCGATTGGTTGCGTCCCGACAGACGCCGCAGACCTACGCACGTCACATCAGCCATTAGGCACTCGACACGTGGACCGTCGCTTCAATTGCAGAGTGCACGAACCGGCGCACCCTCCTTAAATGCAAAGATCTTGCCTCGATTCGCTAGCGGAAAAGACAACCGACGGCTCGAGGACCCAACCCTGAGGAGGAGCTCGCCTCGGGGGGCCCGGCAGTCCACTCCTGACCCGACCGCTAACTGGTCGGGGCAAGAGTGGGGGGCTAATGATGTGCCCGATATCAGCAACCTCTAAGATCTGGACACGTGGTGGACGACACGTCCCAGAACTCTGAAGAAAGGGCCCACAAAGGCCGACCATGCCACCCCTGTACCCGACTGACCAGCACGAGCTAGCCCTCCTCAGGGCTCCCCGCAGATTGGCCTCCTCGGCCCTTCGGCTTGCCCTGAGCTGCCACAAGACCGAGTCTTCCTCGGTCATCCGCCCAGTTCGCCGCTCACCGACATAACTGCAGCTCCGCGAATCTCGCCATGCACGGATTCTCCGCCAGCAACATCCCACGTTCCACGCCTTCACGATTCCCCTTCATGGGCGATCCGCTCCCTACGCAGGCGTGACGTCGGGAGCGTAACTGCCGGCGAGATTCTCGCGCCTGCTGCTGCGTGCCTCCGCCACTATATAAACCCCCATCACAGAGGGGTCAAGTAAGCCATTCTTTACACTTTACGCCGTTACTCTGCTCGGTTCTCATCGCTAACTTGAGCGTCGGAGGGTCCTCGGTGGTACCAAACCACCTCGGGACTTCTTTGCAGGTACTCGGCGACAGCCTCCTCACCCAACCTTCTCCTCTCAAAACCCATTGAGACCCACACGCAATGAAAGACAATCAACCAAGTTCACCTCGAGATCAACGGAAGACAACATCTGACGGAGGCCTGAAAAGGAGCTCAATCAAGTATCCTGCAAAGAACTTGTTATTATATATGCACATACACTTTTCTAAATTTGAACTCCAAAATATTATTATAAAATTGCATAACATGGAGAAGAAACCATATGTAAATTTTAGAGAGGTCTACCCTCTCAGTAATTTTTTAAAAGATATCATTTTTAAATACTATCCTTATATCTTTGTTTACTATTTTAATGTAATTATTAAGAAAATAAATAAAAAATTTAAGTCTTCCAAATATATTTAGATTTTTATGTTGTTAAATTTTTGATAAATATTTTTAGTTCTTCCGATTAGGATTTTTAAATCTTCAAAATTCTTTCAACTTTATCCTTTAATTCCGGATAAACAATTTCCAGTGTTTGTAATATATTTATTTTTGAATGTATTACAGAAAAATTTAACAAACTTCTTCTGTTGGTAAAATTGATCCCCTCGCCATATAAAGCACATTAAGATCACAAATTGCACGATCACACTAAAGAAGAAGAATACCAGAAATGTGGTTCGACCACCTCGGCATACATCCACGGTGCTAAATACGGGAATTTCATTAGACACACGAAAGAAATTACAAAGTAGTCATACCGCTCAACGATCTCTCTCTCTCTCATACCTCTCTCTTGCTCTTGCATTACAAGAGGGAGGAGGCACAAAATATCCTTAGATAATTACATTTCTTAAGCCAACGCATCTCTTCCCTAAACACACACACACACAACTAAAAACCTTAGTATCTATTGGTAGCCTACACCAATAAATGACCCGACTAAAATGGTCTATAAATGCATACGGATACGAGACACAATCCCAACAATATCCACCTTGGCTCAAATCCATAGCCCACCTCTCGAAGATACATCATTGTTCTCGTAATCTGCTTCACAAACATCCACTGGAAAATAAACCATGCTCCACCTGCAGGGAACATATCACTATCATCATTGTCTCTAACACGAGCATCATGATCAACTCAACCTGTCATGCATGAACAACCTCTGATCTCTTACAAGCACTTATGATTACACCGTACTCTCTCTCCGAACACTCATGGTCACTATACCGTACTCTACAATGTACCCTCCTCAAAAGTAACAGGACGGGGCAACATACCGTGCGCCAGGTTTTCATGAACATCTCACTACTCCATCTTGTTCCAACCCCGGGACCCAATAACGAGATACCACCGATGACTTGCTCACCATGTGCCACCATATCTGAAACACGTCATGCATTTTTCGACCATAAGGACCATTCTACACAATGCACCATAGTGCCCCCATCGACTCCGATCAATCTCCAATCTATCCAATCATCATAAACATATGATCATTGTCGAACAAGCACTAAATTGTGTCATATCAACCCTAAAACAGTGTAATTTTGCAAATCCGACACTACCACCGCATCCGGAGCGCCTCAAAACATTGGATCGTCAAAATCAGACACCGAATGTTCGATCCACAACCAAATCGATCTAAGCCGTTAATTCAAAAAAAATCCCATCAAAAATTGTGGAGCCACAATTTGTCCAAATCTGACAAATGCCACCACACCACTACCGGCTTCCCAACTCTAGATATGCCAATATCCATTGTCCAGAAATAAGATCTGGTCACCACGAGCCTCCGCAAGCTCCAACTTGACCAATCAACTCCGTACAACGACAAAACATACCATATCCAGTTCTTCTTTATCAAACACAGCTAACTTGTGAACTCAGAATTCAAACGGATCACCCAAAATACAACCAAAGAGACAGACCAAAAGAGTTTTGAAGCAATTTCACAAACATCATGTGGGAACCGTTGCCCTGATACCACTTGTTGGTTAAATTGATCCCCTCATCATATAAAGTACATCAAGATTATAAATAGCACAATCGCACTAAAGAATAAGAACACTGGATTTAACGTGGTTCAACTATCTTGGCCTATATCTACGGGGCTAAATACGAGGATTTCATTAAACACACGAAAGATATTACAAAGTACTCACACCACTCAAAAATCTCTCTCTCATCCCTCTCTTTTGCTCTCACACTACAAGAGAGCGGAATTTCCTCTTGCGTCGAAAAGGTATGCACTCCCTCGTTTTTTCCGACGATCGGCACCCATCATCTTCATCGTTATCTTTCAAGTCGTGGGTACACCAAATTTCATGTGATTCTACAACTTTTTCACCGTTGATTTAGCAAAACAAAAGGTTATGTTGTCGGTAAACCGTTAATCTTGAACTCACAAAATAAACGGTGAAAAAATTATAGAATCACATTAAATTTGGTATACCCTCGTCTTGAATGATAACGATGAAGATGATGGGTGCCAATCGCCGGATAAAACGAGAGAAGATGTATTTTTTTGACGCCATAGGAGTAAACCCAAATGCATACGGATATGAGACACAATCAATAGATGACCTGGCCTACACCAATAGATGACCATACCCAAATGGTCTATAAAAGCATACCGATACGAAACACGATCCCAACATCTTCATATCTTTTTAGCTTTAATTTATTGTTAATTTTAAATCTGTCTCCTTTTCAATTCTTATTTTAGTATTTTTAATCTTGCAAATGTTTTTATGTTTAGATTTTTCACTATTCAAAATCGTTTCACATATTTATATTTTTGAATCTTTGTATGTCTTCTTGTTTTTTTGATTTTTAATCTTTAATTTGTTCTTCATATAAATTTTAAATATCTTTAGATTTTTTGTTTTGTTTCCGTAATCTACTATCGACACAATTGTTCTTTATTTGTAAGGCATAGGTCTACTTTCATAAATAAATATAGAGAGGACTATTCTCCTAATTGTTAATTAAAAAGATATCTTTCTTAAAAATATTTGCTTACTTTTAAATATAGTATCATGAAAATATTTTATTTCCTCAAATGTATAGTTATATAAGGAAAATAATAAATGAAAATTCTCAAATATTGCAATTCCTTTTAGATTATTTTTCAAATCTTTGTAATTAATTTTTATTTTTATTTTTGAATATTTAAAAAATGGATTTGCAATTTTAAATCATAATAAAAGATAGATTTTCACCCTTCAATCCTATAACAATATTATATATTTTCAACCGTATATTAAGGTGAAGTTTGAACAAACAAAATATATACTTACGCTTCAAATTATCGATAACTTATCTTTTCAATTTATTTATAACAAATCTAAACAGTATGAAACAATAAGATTTATTTCTAACAAATCTTTCATATTTTCTTAGCTTTAAATTATTGTTACGTTTTTAATTCATCCCTTGCTTAGTTATTATTTTAGAATTTTTTTTTTATCTTGGAAATCTTTTTCTTATGTATAGATTCCTAAATATTGATAATCAGTTTAGATATTTACATTTTCCAAATCTTTGTAAAGTCTTTTTATATTTCAATTTTGAATTTGTTATTTTTATAAAAAAAAAAATCTTTTATTTTCCTTGCAATCCACACAATTTTTCTTTATATGTTTTAAAACATAGGTTTATTCTCTAGAGATGTAAACGGATCGGATACGAATCAGATATATGCATTACCATATTCGTATCCGGCACCTATTTACGGATGTGAATACTGATACGGATAGTTGTCGGTAACAATAATTTACTGTCCATATCTGCTAAAATCGAATACGAATACGGATCGGATATTTTAAAAACCATATCCGCTAAAATCGGATAAGGATACTATTTGAATAGATATAAGAAGTCACGATTTATAATTACAACCAATAAAATATTTAAATATGTTAACCAATTTTTTTAGATTCAAACACTCACATCAATTCCACGGGTCTCAATAGTTTCAAATTATAACATCGAGTCCACAGGTTACCCTTAAGTCTAGCTATAACTAATAGTTGGATCGTGAATACCATCAGATCGGATATCCGGATCTGGATCCGGATTCGAATAGGAGATTTGTATCCAGGTTGAATCCGGATTCGAATCCGGATACTAACAAAATCTATTTGGATATGGATTTCTAGTATCCATATCTGTAAGTTGTCGGATTCGAAAACGGATCCGGATCGAATTATCCTGGTCCGTTTACATCCTAGATATTCTCACAAATAAATTTTAGAGAGTTCTATGCTTGTAATTATTGATTAACAAAAGGCCTTTCTTAAAAACATTTTCCTTAAATTTTTCTTTATAATTTATAAGAAAAATGATAAATGAAAAAATTTCATATCATGATAGTCTTTTAAGGTTGTATAATTTTCAAATCTTTGTAAATCATTTCATTATTATTTTGGAAATTTAAATCCTTAAAAATCTTATAGAACAACAACTAAGCCTTTTATCCCAAGCATATGGGGCAGGCTACATGAACCAACATGAGAATCACGCCGGGTCTAGCACATAAATCCTTAAAAATCTTATAACTTTTTTAATTTTCGGATTTAAAAATATTCTCAAGTGTTTTTAGATCTTCTCATATTTCTCTTTTTGGATGACCTAGAAATAAAAAATAAATATTTTTAGATTTTATTTATTATTATTTATTTAAAACAGCCATGTTTTAAACTTGTTTTTTGATTAATTACTAAATCTTTAAGAATCTCTTCATTTTATATTTCTTTTCGGAGTTAATAATCTCTTCAAGGTGCTTATAAATATTTATATATTTAAATTTTTTGAATTATCATTTCTTTTTTTCTTTTTCTTTTTATAATTTATTTTTATTTCTTTGAAAATCTTTTTAGACATTGATATTTCTCAATTATTTGTAAATTTTTTTAGTTTTATTTCTGAGACTTTTTTGCATTAAATCTTTAAAATTTTCTTTTCTTTTTGACTTTACCATACACGGACTTGCTTCCTTTATTAGTGGGAAGCTGGGATTTATTAATATGTGATTACTGGATTGATTGTATATGAGAGGTGGGCTGGGATTTGTTGTTAAGACGTGGGATTTGTTAATATATGATCATTGGATTGATTGTATAAAAGGGGGTCTGGGATTTGTTGTTAAGATGTGATTAAGGATTTGTTAATATGCAATTACTGTATGAGAGAATAGCTGGGATTTTTTATTAAGATGTGATTACTGAATTGATTGCATGAGAGGAGAGTTGGATTTGGTACGACGGAGAAAAAAATGCTGATTTGCTTTAAGAAGTATATAGATATGGATTGATAGTGACCATTTATGAATATTAGATTCCTTCCATAAAATCCAATTACAAATATTGGCAACAACAAGATATTAGATATTATAGAAAACCCAATTGTGCAAATATAATATTATAAGAAATGGTTTTTATTATATAAGTCCCTCAAATCTTCATGAATTCCATATCAGTTCCTCAAATTTTCTTATTTGTTATAGGGTCCCTCAAATCAGTTAACTAACTTACCCGCGAGATTAGTCCACGTTGAGTAGTTCCATCCAAATTTATCTCAACCCATTGGTTAACCCAGCCCCTAACCCGATCGATATAGTTAATTTCCAAATTAACCCTAGGTTATAATTATCCATCTCAACCGTTAAAAGAAGTCTTTCCCTTTTCCCTCTTCTCTCATCTCAAATCCATAAATCTCCAAACTCAAAACCCCTAATTTCTACCACAATTTCTTGGGTTTGAAATTTGGACGGAAAGTAAAAGGCTAGGTTTCGAATTTAGAGGAAAAGCGGGAAAGTTAGGATTAAGTTGTTAAAGAAATGAGTTTTAAGTACTACAAGGGCAAGGGTAAAACGGGCCAAACAATCCTTTAACGGAATTTACCCTTAGGCAGAAAAGTAACCCGGGGGCCTAATCTCGGGTGACTTTAATGATACGAGGGATTCTATAACAAATATGAAGATTTCAGAGGCTGATACGGAATTCGTGAAGATTTGTGGGACTTATACCGTAAAAGCCCTTTAAGAAAACTTTTATGCCAAAATTCCTTGACACAACATGCAATAATGAGTCAATAGGCTGCATCAAAAAATCTCCTAACTTACCTCCGACGTTATCTTGTTTTAGCCAGCCCCTCTATCTCCCCTATATAAGGAAGAGTAACCAATTTCTACGGCACACAAAAAGACTCATTTCTCTCTCTTATATATAAGTACCATACATCTACTATTGTTATACACATATCTCCAATAATTAGTTCTAATACTTACAATGATGGACAATTTCATCATCTCCTCTTTCTTGCTTCTCTTTGTGTTGTTCTCTCATGTTTTCGCCGTCGAGGCTCGGGTTTTCGGCCGAGATGTGTTGGCTCTGCAAGAGGCGGACCGAGTTACCCGACTGCCCGGGCAGCCTTCGGTGAAGTTCGGGCAGTATGCGGGTTATGTTACGGTGAATGAGAGCCATGGAAGGGCACTGTTCTATTGGTTCTTTGAGGCTACTCATGATGCTGAGAAGAAGCCTCTCCTTCTATGGCTTAATGGAGGTAAAATATATGTAACAAAAAGGTTTAGATTTTTTTTTTTTGATCGACTTTTATATCAATCGGTCCTTCGGTTCGCTTTTACGGTTGCATTTTTGATCGTTTTGTGTATGAATCTTTTTATGTATACATGAAGGTTGATGAGTCCACAATCAACAAATTAAGCTACTTCTTCTTCTAATAGTTTTTATTAACTTTTATCAAACTAGATTCATTTCTTAAAATTATGTTTTTATTTGTTGTGCTTAGGTTGCCCTGTTTTAAATTAGGCATCATTGTGGAGAAGGACTAAAGAAAAATTTAATGTTTTATAGACAGTGTCAACTTCTACATCAATTCTTTTTTAATCTTTGTTAATTTTTTCCGTCATAAAAACTAACCAAGTTTTTGACGATCTTACCAAAGTTTTACTTGTCCAATTGCCGTTTTTTAAATTCTCGGCTGAAAACAAAAAACAAAAAAAATGTCCACATAAAATAAAAATCTTGTCCACGTCATCAACCAGTATGATGACTGGTCAAATTAGGCTACATCATCAACTAATATGATGATTGGTCAAATTTGGCAAAGTAATCAATTCATCACCAAGAATGTTAGACTGCAATTTAATGATTAGTGCATAATGATTATTTCGGGTGAAATTTATGTCACCTTTTCAACTTGGATGTTGATTTAATTTCTCTAGTTTTCATTTCAAATTAAGTTTCTATGAAAAGGATAGGCTACCTTACTCTTGAATTATTTAATGGGCTAATTTCCTGTCTGTTTGTTAGTATTATTTTATTAATTAATTATTTTACCAGTCAAATATACTTCTAGGGATCAACAAACAATCGACAACAACCACCTTTTGATTAAAATCCACTCAAAGCTTTAGTGTGGCATGATCTCTGACTTCATGAAATTCTCTAGATTTTTTTTTGCCAGAAGATGCTTTGAAAGTTACATAGATATCTTCTGTACAGCTTGTCAGATCTATGAATTATTTTTTTTGTGCACACGATCAAATATTGTAAATAGAATAATCTTCATCATTTTTTGGTTAAGTTGCAGGAAACTCCCTTCATTTTTGCATGATTAGCATAAAACAACCCTCTGTCTAAAGTCGTGAGCTTTACCCTTCCGACTTTAACCGTGCGTTTGTTTCTGTTAAAACCATATTCTTACGCAAACCAATAGTCTCAACTTTACGGTTTGTAATTAATTATTTTAGCAAGGTGATTATTTAAGAATAAACACTTATAGAAATGAAGAGAAAAAAGAAGTCGCTAAACATGAAAGCGAAATGCAGCAATAACGGGAGTGTTCATACAAATTAGGCATCATGTTTTATGACATTTAAGCCACACCCCGGTAAATAACACATGTGTAAGTCGTTTTTCTCTCGTACATTAACATAATTAGAGAAGGCTGATAGGTGATCTGGATTCATGCCTAGCAAATCGGTTAATTAATAACCTTTTAGAAACAACTACATTGTAGGACTGTTTCACCAGGTTTGGTACACCAGCTAAAACAGTAATCAACACAACCAAACAAGATACATAAAGTGCAAAATATTTGCAAAACAACCTGGCCTATTTTGTCACCTAAAAGTTCCTTTATTTAGTGAATGATGATGTGGGGAGCCTAATAACTATTACAAACAACTTCTCCGAAAATGGACAAAGGATGGTGGTTGAGAAAAGAAAAGAAAATGGGACCATCTTCTCTCCATTTGCAAAAGAAGCCCATTCCCTAAAGAAGAGGATCCAACATAAACAGCACCATCCCATTTTGTCTTCTGCTATGCGAAGCCTGTAGGCTCGTTGAATACATAAATCACTGTCGCGCAAAATAACACGATACGATAACGACATTTTTTATTTTTCCCATTTCTACTTTTACCAATGTTTTGCCTTGGGAAATGGATGGGTTATTGCATAGAACATGGGTTAATGCACAATTTAATAGGCTGCTCAATGATTGAGTTTTTTTATAAATTAAAAAAGTTATGATAATGAAATTTTAAGGTATTAAGAATAAATTTTGTTTGATGTTTGATGCAGGGCCTGGGTGTTCATCAATTGGGTATGGAGAGGCAGAGGAGCTTGGGCCCTTTCTGGTGCACAAAGGAGTGCCTGAGCTCAAATTTAACAAGCATTCTTGGAATAAAGGTAATATATATATATATATATATATATATATATATATATATATATATATATATATATATATATATTGTTTTTGTATGATTTTATCTTTATCGGAAAAGAGAGAGATTTTTGAAGGATATGAAGAATTGTGGACAAAATTGGAGTGAATCGATAAATCTTGTAACATATTTCTTCCTATTTGCAGAGGCGAATCTGCTATTTGTCGAATCACCAGTTGGTGTGGGGTTCTCATACACAAACACAAGCTCTGATATAAACCATCTTGGCGATAAGATCACTGGTACAGCAAATTGAGAGTATTATTTCATTGATGTCTTTAAACTTAATATTTATCTCATAAATCTCATGCTAATTACATTTCATTAATTAATGTATTCAGCACAGGATTCTTATATGTTCCTCGTCAATTGGTTTAAGAGGTTCCCACAGTATAAATCCCATGACTTTTACATAGCTGGCGAAAGTTATGCAGGTAATAGAAATATAAAATATTAACCGTATAATTGATATTTCATGAAGAAATTCTCTGGTTTTCTCACCTTTTTTTTTGGTATCAGGGCATTATGTCCCCCAACTTTCTGAACAAATCTTCGATGCCAATAAGGAAACTTCAAAGGAAAACTACATAAATTTCAAGGGTTTCATGGTATCCCCTAGCCTCCACTTAAAAACTAAAATGCTAAATTACACCAAACTACCCTTAATGATTAGCATTTTTCAGAAGACTGCCTTGATTTTTTATTTTTACTTTTATAAAAAAATTACAGTAAGCTCCCTTAAAGTGACGCGCTTACGGGTATTTTAGTGAAAAAACTTTATAATACAAAAGTCGAGGGAGTCACTGTAATTTATTAGAAGGAAAAAAAAAACTTTAGGTAGTCTACTGAAAAGTAAAACCAGTGATAGGTTGGAAGGCATTTTAGGGTGATTTCCGCAGACTAAAAACTACACTCTCTGTTAAATTTATATTATCAGATAGGAAATGCTCTGATGGACGATGACACGGATCAAACGGGAATGATTGAGTATGCATGGGACCATGCTGTGATCTCAGACCAAGTGTATAACGATATAAAGAAAGCATGCAATTTTGGTATGGATCCTGTTACCAAAGCTTGCGACAAAGCGTTGAGCGAGTATTTTGCTGTCTACCACATAATTGACATGTACAGCTTGTATTCCCCAAAATGTGTTGAGCAGAATACAACTTCTAGAAGGACCCAGATGATCGACGGTGTTGCACCCAAGCTCTTCTCCAAATATGTAAGATTTCGAGCCCTTAACTTTCGATCTCCTTATAAAATTTCCGCATAAAGTGGAATTTGCAAGAGTTCACCATGCTGAAAAATCCATATATAACATTAAACAAAAGCAATATTACAATTGTTCGATATGCTGCATGTCATGGTTTCCGTTAATTATTGCCAAAATACCCTGAACTTCTGTGAGGGTTATTTTTGGAATAGAAAAATAATAGAGAGGAAAAGGTTAAAGGTCGTTATAATGGAGGTAAGGTGCAGGTTCCTCAAATTCATGGTGGTTTCCGGCTATTCGCTCAAAAGCAAAAGGTTTCCTGCAATTTAACCAGTATTTATCTAATATTGTCGATCATAAAATTGTCATCAAGCCATCATAAATATATACCACAAACATTCGTAACAACTCACTAACAAACGACAAATAGGTTTCGAATCAAAGATATGTACACGTCTCTTACATATAGTTCACTTGTAGCGATGATTTTTTTCCATTATTTCATGATCATGTTTCGGGATCAGATTATATAAAGAAGGACAAAAGAAACACTATCCATGTTGGTTACATTTTGAACTTTTGTCGAAAATTTCATCTCTTTCAACAGAATGGATGGCATCAGAAGCCGGCAGGTTATGATCCCTGCGTATCGGATTACACAGAAGTGTATCTTAATAGGAAGGATGTCCAGGAAGCTCTACACGCCAATGTCACAGGAATTGAGTACAACTGGACTCATTGCAGGTATGATTCTTTGTTTTGCTCTTGAAATCTTCTTCCGAAATGCTATCTCATATTTTCGACATATAATTGCAATGCTCTCTATATGAATCTGAAATTACTTAGAGGTAATAATACATTTGGCTCTAAGGCCTAAATTTTGACATTTAAGGAAGGAAAAAAAGGAAAAATAATGCTGTGTTATTCCTGCTTTCGTATGACAGTGACGCCATAACCAAATGGCATGATGCTTCGCCCTCTGTGCTCCCGGTTATCCACAAGCTCATCAAGGGTGGCCTCAGAATCTGGGTTTACAGGTAAAAGAGACATTTAACAAGCTAAAGTTATCTTCATTTTTTTCCGGATAACGAATAGATTCAACTGTTGAGATAGGAAGGCTTACACGATTATCGTACAAAACGAACGCATCATAATTATTAATTTTACTACATAAAAACATTATGCTAATTAAATAATTATCTCAAGAAAAAAAATCTTCAAATAAATGTTGAATCATAATAACTATCTAAATTACATAATCCCCTAAAATATTTAACTCGGTCAAATTTTTTTACCTTGTATAAATTTTTAATACATAACTTTGCTTGTACATGTCTGTTTTGCCTTGAGAGAACAATAATTTGTACAAAATATGTAGAACTTCAGCTTGCTGTTTCCAATGTTTTTACTTCATATTGTTGGAAATCCACACAATGCTGCCAGTAATTATGATATAAGAATACAAGATAATGTTGTGTCAAACACCGCAACAGCTAAAATTTTCCAAGCTAAAGAATAGTTTTCAGAAACATCAGGTAGCTTTGAAGTGTCACTAACATGTGACAATTTAAACATATATATACCAAACTCTTGATGAGTAATGAATTATTCTTCGACTGAATTTGTGCTTCATATAAATGTAAAAAAAAAAAAGAGAGAGAAAAAGAAAAGAAATGCCACAATGTAATGGGAAATTCCTTTTCTTTTCTTTGCAGTGGGGACACAGATGGAAGAATTCCTGTCACTGCGACACGATTAACATTGAACAAGCTAGGCCTCAACACCACCCAAGATTGGAAACCATGGTATAACCACAACCAGGTATTAACCTAATTCCATAATCTTATTTTCCTCTTTAATTTCCTTTTCTATTTTCAAATTACTTTTACAAAGATCAAAGTTAAATTCTTCGTATTTCACCTTTATAGGTTGGTGGATGGACAATAATGTATGATGGGCTAACTTTTGTTACTATTCGTGGAGCCGGACACCAAGTCCCAACATTCGCACCCAAACAATCCCTACAACTCATCGGCCACTTTTTGGCTGGTCGACAATTGCCTTCTTCGCCGTTTTAGCAATTTTATTTTCTTAGCCAATAAAACAAAAATTTCTTCCTCTTTAATCGTAGGTCCGTAAAGTTTCATTCTTTTCCTCGTTATTTACAAAAGGAATACCGTTGGTTAAACTTAAAGGTGAAAGCAGATGGCGATCGAATCGCATTGGTAGAATTGATTTATGATAATAAGTCTTCAGCAATGTTATTATGCTGTAAAGGTGTGGAGACCCAAAAACTTAAATGTAGAGTTTCTTAGTCATGTATCCAATTGGAAAAATTTCAGTTTAATTCATTAAATGAATTAGAGATTTCTTTCTTTCTTTCCAAGATATTAGAATTCCGTGTGATGTTTCTCATATCCTGCATGATCTTTTGATTTCTCAATTGCTAGAATTCTGTGTGATATTCATTTTGTGCATAGAACACCGCTTTCTGCTTTAACGGCGGTTGTTGCTTTTACACTGTCGCTCCTTTTACAGTAAAACTCAAACTCATAGCGGACCGTGACGGTACCGTACGATATAATATGGATGAATTTTGAAAGACTAAATAATTCTTTCGGTAATGGAATTTAAACACCATATTCAATATGAAGTGTTACAATATTCGATTACACAACTTTCTCATACTTGCAATTAAACACCGTATGCAGTGAACCTAACCATGACAAATTGGACCATCTCTCTCACGCCCCTTGGGCCTGTCCTGATCAGAGTTGTATCCAAATTGGACCATCTATTTCTTATATCTTATTCTCTGAGGATGAGGGGTATCAACATGTCCAAATTGGACCGCCACTAAAAAATTTATCACCCAACTATTGTTTCCAAAAATGTCCCTTTCAGATCGCGTTATCCGCAATAAGAATTTTCTAGGGTATCAGACATGAAAGCATGCATGTTGTGATATAAATCCCTTTTATTTTCTTATCTTAACTTATTGGTTCTGATATTTATATGGAAGAGTTTGTCCCATTCCTTGGCTGCATATGTACAGCAGTTGTTCCATCGTTAGGTTCATTCAACTTGATCGAGTTTCACATCTGCAACCGAAGCTAATAATTCTGAATAGGGTTTAATGATTCTTCCTAGTTCCAAGTACATCTTCTTATTTTTCTATAATAACTAAACTTTCCTATTGGATTCAGTATTTAATTGAAGCTTGTATTCCTACACATTCATGTCCAATGAAGCAAATCGAAACTGCTAGTGAATACGGACTGCTGACATACTACCGACATAAGTTGATGGGGCGTACTTATATTGGCACATTTTGTGGATATATGCGATGGTTTAGACTAGCTTAATTGAATTTACTTTCTTTAACCATTTAAAATACCTGATTGGATTTGATCCAATAGACACCTGAGAAACAACTGCAAGCATTGTTATGTTTTTTATCAGCTGTACATGATACACACTGCCCATTTTTTTCCTGGAAAAAAAATGTACTGCTGGTCTATTTTTTCTTTCCCCACACCCCCACCCCCTCCAAATCGAAGTGTAGCTCTACTGCAGTGAAAAGCATCTGGGTGTGGTAATTCTACTGGTGCTGTTCAGTATTTTTCAAAGCTTAGACTGTGTTTTGGGAGAAGAGTGATTGTTTAAGTACTTTCGTATTAATTAACCCTATAAAATGATAGTGATTATATTGCAGAAAGGCTAATCATTTTTCGATATTTTTATAATGATGTTCCCAAACGATAATTATACCGACTGGACTTACAGTTTAGGCCCAACCTTGGGTCGTCCAACCCAGCAACAAGGGATCAGTGACCGGAAAGTCCAAAACTGCTCTTTTATCGTAAAACAAATCGATGCCGTTTCACAACTAAAATTAGTTAGAAAATGTTAATAGACATTGGAAGCCTTGGGGCTTTGTTAGGGAAAAGAAATAAAAGGTTAGGAAATGCCGAAATGGTGTTCTTAGCAACAGTAGCTAATGCTGCCTCATTGATATCATACTCTTACATGTAACTAGGCGATTCTATAACACTAATGATGCTTAGGTAATTATTTATCATTGGTCTTAAGCTAAAAAACTAATGCCATTAAATGCTCTTATTATCACCACAAGAAATACCCATTTATTTCGCCAGGCGTTGCCCGACGACAAAAACGGATACCTGACAGAAAAAAGTTATTCCGTCGGCTTAAGTCCGACGGAATAATTTACGACGGAAAAAACCTTAATTCGTTGGGTGCTTATTTTATTTCGTCGAGTGATTTATTTCGTCGGAAATAGCCCGACGAAATAAGTTCTATATAATGATAAAAAACAGAGCATGTTTTACGCTGTTTTCGAGCATTTAATACAATCAATTCAATACAAACAACCGCAACTCAATTCAATTCAATACAAATAACCACAACCATAACTTCTTAAAACGAATTCAATTCAATAACAATTTCAATTCATTTACAAACTCAATTCATTCATTTCGTATTTTACAGCTTGTTAAAATGCAAAAAACATACGAAATGGATACATCCACCGATGCGTGCATGTTTTGTGCTTTTCCACTCCATCTTGAGCTCACTCGGCACTGTCGTCGTCTGGAAACTTAGTGAAATCGAGCAGGTGCTATGGTGTTATCAATAGACAAGTATTAGTAGACAATATTCACGATAATTATATAAAAATTGTATATAAAATAAAGGTTATCAAACTTACATCTCGTACTTTCTTCCCTTGAGATTAAGCTCCGGATGATCTCTTTCCTCGTCTCAAGATCGGTGTGGATTTCTGTAGACAACCTCCTTATTTTCAATCATCATCCAACTTGAAAGCCTTATTATGGCAACATTGCCTCGTCGAAGTCCGGTCTGTTTATAAATAAAAAGGTGAATTTGAATTCCAAACTTGATCTGAAATCAAAACAATAACTTGAAAACAAAACCATAAGTTGCAATGAAAATCTTTAAAAAAATATATGAATTGAATCTTGAACTTCAAAATAATACGAAAATCTTATACTAAGTGTACGAAACTCAATGACAGCATGAAATTTACATGTTATCATCGAGGATCTCACATTAAAAAAACGAAACGCACCTTAAACCCCGTCTATCAGTTATATACGCAATGGTTTCTATAGTGATATAAAACTACGTGATGAGATAAAGCCTTACCATTAAGAATTCACAAAGACACACCATCTCGTAGTTTATGTGACGAGAAAACTAGAGATACCTAAGTTCTGTCATAAGAAGTTGGGGAAGGATCAGAAGTTGGGTATTTTCAAATATAACTTTGTTAATTAATGATTTATCTTCTTCAACGACAAACGCGCCTTTCCCATTCTCTTCTTGTCAATAATCATCCTGTTCTTAATTTTCTCAATGCAGTCACCATAAAAAACCAACTTCCCAACCTCTCTAGTTTTCTCGTCGTATAAACTATGAGATGGTGTGTCTTTATGAATTCTTAATGGTAAGCCTTCTATCCCATCACATAGTTTTATGTCACAATGGAAACCATTATGTATATAACTGATAAACGGGGTCTAACGCGCGTTTTGTTTTTTAATGTGAGATCCTCAATGTTAACATGTAAATTTTATGTTATCATCGAGTTTCATATACTTAGTATCAGATTTTCGAATTATTTTGAAGTTCAAGGTTCAATTCGTATGTTTTTTAAAGTTTTTCATTACAATTTATGATTTTGTTTTCAAATTATTGTTTTGGTTTAACATCAAGCTTGGGATTTAAATTCATCTTTTTATTTATAAACAGAGCGGACTTTGACGAGACAATGTTGCCATAATAAGGCTTTTAAGTTGGATGATGATTAAAAATGCGCACAATTAAAAGGTCTCAGAGGGATTTGAGCTTAGAGTTACGAAGAGAGAGGCCTATACCTAACCAACTGGATAATTTCAAGGCAAATAGCTCCCTATTATATATAAATATGTCAATAAGTTACATAGCTTTATCGAAAACTCAGGATCCAGGTGGGTCGGGTGCCTAACCTCGACCCACCTTGGCTCCGCCCCTGAGCATGTCGATGGTCATAGTTCGTGGAGCCTTACTTCATAGCCGACTCTATTTTCATGGGAACAGGCTTTAGATGATGAGTACAATAGTAATTCAAGTGTCATTCCTGAGAATGTCGTTAAATAAAATAGTGTTCTAATAGAAAACAAAAGCTGGCAAGTATGAGTTTGATCATCTTAAAGTTTCTGATATATGTGGTGTCGCTGTTAGTACCTTACACTTTTTTTGAGCCATTAGTGTCCTACTTCTATATATAGCATACTTGATTCACAATCCAATCAAAGAGAGGTAGCACCAAAGAATACAGGGGAAGGGGGATTCAATTCATCGATTATAATGTATTTGTTTGTTAGCTTTTAACTGATCATAAATAACTAATGATCTGACAAAGAAAAACTGTTTGCAGGGAATACTTGTTTAGATAAAAATCCAACAACATCAACAATCTTGATCTGGCAAAATATTATCGGGAATTTCAAGTGTTGAAATTTGCAATGAGATTGCATACCTTCTATGAGATAGTTGGATCCCGATACCCGCTGCGAGTAAGAGTTACTCCTGGAAGAGTTTTATACATTACAATTAGCCGATCAAGTAGGTGTCTAGAAAGGTGTTAACGAGGTTACGCCTCTGGGAAAACGAGGTTTACATTAATTAGGTTCGTGCGAAAGCACGGGGGACCTCCCTCAAAGTACCGACACTGGCCTGGCTGAAAGATTGGCGAACTTGTAGTGTATAATTAATCCCGGCTAGTCTTTCCTTTTAGGGTTTGAAGGAAGATTTGATAAAAAGCAGTGGGAGCCATCCTGATTAGATAAAATAATAACCAATCTATTCTTAACAGAGCGCACGCTGAGTGTTTTCTTCTCTCTCTCTCCAGGTAGCGACCATATCACGCCTTAATCAAGATAATAATACGGATTATTTGACCGAACCCGCTTGTCATACTGAGCTGGGGAACGTTGGTCCCGCTCCAACTTATAATTGTTATAAGACAGAGCAGGAAATTGGGGAATACCAGATTTCCCGTGCCGCCCAAACGAAGAGAGTGCAGGCTGATGCATCATTTTCGGGTGTGTTCATTATACAGAACTGTTTCTCAGTATCCTCCGCATCCTGGTATATGATACCGGATCAGGATCCCAGATATGTAATCTGTTACATAGGGCTACAAAAGAGTAGAAAAACTGAGAACGGGTGATAAGTTTCATGAGACAGAAAACGGGGCAAGAGTTGCAGCCAAGTCTGTTGGTCACTGTCATCCTGTATTGCTAATACATTGATTCTGAACGAATGTTATTAGATACCGAACCTGATATACAAAATCATATCAGTCTCTTTATCAGTAAAGAAATGATAAAATTTTGTATTGTTGGATAATATTTTGAACATTTCCTATATCAAAAGTTGATCGTATCAGGCACGTTATCTAAAAGCGTTGATGTTCTAAATCAAACTACAGTTCTTAGTATATGGAACACACACAAGAGGAAGAGTTCAGAAATGAACGAATCCTTCTTGAGGCATTGTAGACTAGGTCATATCAATGTGACCCGACTAGCTAGAGTTACATATAGATGCATATTTAAATCAGTTTGAATTTACATCTTGTGAAACTCGCCAGTCATGTCACAAAGATAAGATGATCATAGCTCTGTTTAATGGAAACAGAGAAAGAGTTAGCAAACTCTTGGGATAATACATGTTGATGTATGTAAGGTCCTCTGTCTATACATGCCAGGACCGGTTCTTTCTACTTCATTAAATTCTCTGATGATCTCTTTTGATTCAGACATATGTTCCTGTTGAAACACAAGTCAGAACCTTTTGAGATGTTCACAGAATATAAGTTAGAAGTAGAGAACCAATACGGGTATAAGTATTATGTCCTTTGATGAGATCAAGGAGGAGAATACTTAAGCACGGAAATACTGGACTATTCTAAAGGAGAATGAGATTCTCTCTCAGCATTACTCCTCCGTATACACCATAGCACGATGGTATATCGGGGCGGAGCAATCACACCCTATATGATAAGGTGTGCTCTATGATGAGTACTACTGAGTTACCTATTTCCTTTTGGGAGTTATGCACTTGAGAAGCTGCATACCTATTGAATAGGGTTCCAATCAAATCAGTTGCTTACCACTTCATATATGATATGGAAAGGGAAGAGCCCATGTCTTAAGCTAGTTAAGATTTGGGGTTGTCCGGCCTATGTCTAAAAGCAAAATCCGGACAAGCTCGAGGCAAGATCTGTTATGTAGAACTGGAAATGTTCCGGCTATACGAACTACAGCAGATGATTTGGTAGAACCAAAGGATTCGGTAGATTCCAACGAACCTCAGCCTCTCCGCCGATCTAGTAGGGTACCTCACCCACCTGAGAGATACTTCGGTTTCTCTATGACAGTGGGAGCGAGGATTGCATCATGAGATGATGACCCAACTAGTTTCGACCTGGCCATCAGGAGTGGGACTCTGTAAGAAGGGCTGGATGCTTAGCGATCTGAGATGGAATCCTTATACACCAACAAAGTATGGACTTTGGTTGCTATATCTGAAGGGTTAAATCCCCATCAGGAGCAAGTATATCTTGAGAAGATTACTTGGTGTAGATGGAAAAGTTGAGACTTTCAAAGCTAGACTTGTTAAAAGTTTGCATCATTGACCAGGTGTGGATAATGATGAAACCTTTTCAAGTAGCTATGCTTAAGTCCATCCAAATCCTACTTGTCACGGCTACATACCATGACTACGATATCTGGTGGTTGGGTGTCATGACTGCTTTTCTAAATGATGTTTTAGAAGAGTGCGTCTATAAGTACACAGCCAGAGGGCTTCGTAGACAGTGGGAGCAGCGGAAACGTGTGCAAGATGCTTTATAGGATTAAAGCAGACATCGCGGAGTTGGAACATCTGTTTTGATGTGTTAGTCAAAGAGTTTGACATCATCAAAATGGTAGATGAACCTTGTATAAACAAGAAGGTAGTAGGGAGTATGGTGACGATCCTCGTAGAGTATGTGGATGACATACTCTTGATAGGGAAAGAGTTTCCTATGCTACGCTCGGTCAATCTCCGTTTATCACTATGATTCTCCATATAGGATCAAAATGATACCTCCTAAAATCCAGAGTTTTGGATCTATGAGATAGATTTAATTGGATGTTAGGATTCCCACTAGTTGTAGTGAGATGGTATCAATCGACCCTGGGGAGAATCACTGGAATGGTTCCAGGGTGATAATGACGACTGAGTGTCAGTCACAGGCATTGTCTTTACCCTCAGTAAAGGGACGGTATGTTGGAAGAGTTCCAAGCTAGATACCGTGACATACTAGACGATTAAGGCTGGATACATCGCTACTTAAGATGCTACCAAAGAGGCTGTTTGGGTGTATATTGGTTCATGAGATGAACTACGTTCCCACCATTATGAGACAATGGAGTTGTGGCTTATGCCAAGGAACGAAGGTCCCATCAGTGATCCAGACATATTCTAAGGCAGTATCACCTGATCATAGAGATGGTTGATCTCCAGGGAGATCGAGGTTAGGAGAGTAGACTAAGAGGACAACACAGCGGATCCACTCATAAAGGCCTGTTCCCAGAGAGAGACTTTTATGGGATGGTTGAGTATGAGATACTACAACCACTGCTATCAGATGGCCCTAGTGCAAGTGGGAGATTGTTAGTTATATGTATGCCCTAGAGGCCATTACTATACATAGGATGTATATTGTAGTGGATGCTGGGACATATATAGGGAGGACTTTCTTGCTCGATATGATAGTATGCTATCTGGTTACCCTTTACCTTAACGTGTATGCTGATTGTCTCTCTGTTACATGTTGGTAAAGCCCTTAGGATCTGTACTTGACTACCTGGACTATGATGCGGATCATACTAGTGGGGACATGGTAGTCCATAAGTACATCCTTCAAAGTCCCTAGTCGTGGGTGTATCGAGACGAGGCATCGATATACTAGAGTAGACTAGCGTATACCTTCTCGACCCATACAGATGGGCGATGGATGATCCCATATCCATTGGTGTTTGACATCGGAGATGATATACGGGTGCTCAGTGGAGACTGGGTACACTGGACGGACTCGCCGAGAACTCCCATATGGTATTATACCTCACGTCAGATGGCAGTTCTCTGGTGACACTGGTACAGAGTAGTCTGTTGACCCGAGATCGTCATAGAGTCTTGTGCGGTTCCCACTGTGCTTTGATTTCCATCTTACCACGTCCAAGAGGGCGTGCAAAACGGTGGTTTTTGGGTACAGTCCCGAGTCACATGGAGGCAATGAGCGATAGGAAGGGATTCGTCTCTCCCGGTATAGGGAGTTGATGTTGTGCTGTGTTCGATTGGCTATAACAGGAAATCCCTGGGCAGGGTTGCTGAGATTTACTGGTAAGTGTTACCAGTAGTTTCTCGAATTGTTATAGACCTCATATCGACACGACTTATCGAGCTATTGGGGTCTGACGTTTACCACCCCTAGGCAAGATATGCGACATATCAGACGATCAGACCGGACTGTACGGTAGTGTTACTGGTTGGATTCACTGGAGTGTGAGCGGGCTTGCTCGTCGATCTTCAGATCGCTCAATACCCGGGTGGCCGTTATGTTTAGCAGACCGCTTGCGGCTTGTGGATGCTTGATATGATCATCATCTGCTGCCGGCGTATTGACGAGTCTTTAGAGTCCTACACAGAGGTTTCCTGGCGCAAGCGAAACGAAATAGGAGCGCATATGAGATATGTGCGGGACCGAGAATAATACCAGTATGTAATACTGTATTCGATTCTCGCGATGTGACATTGATCGGTTATATGCGATATAGCCGGGTTATCGGATCAAGTGTTGATTCGATAAGTTGTTACTAATGATACTAGTCGGTTATATGCGATATGACCGGATCGTTAAATCAAGTGTTGATTTAATGATTTAATGCATAATTATATATTTGATATATTACTTTGCATTAACTAGTATCGGTTCACTTTAAATGGATTTTCTCGCTCGGGTGTGCACATTGTATATTCGATATAGTTTTGTGCACTTGCTTGTATCATGTTTGATGATACATGCCTTATGGTTAAGTGTAAAGAATTAAACTATAGTTAAGTGGGTGATTAGGGTTTTTGATTTCATTTTATTCATTTATCTTTTTGGAAAAAGAAAAGGCAAAATGAGGAAAATGGTTGCTTTCTTTTGTTCATTCATGAACCTTCATGAAGACTTTGACTTAATGACCATTTTGTCTCATGCTTAACCCTAACCACTCACTTAAACCTTAGTTAACTCTCTACATCTAACCATGGTTCATTATATGATAAGAATTGATTTTTCTTTTCTATTCTAATATTCTTATCATAATATTTTAGCTTCTTCTTCTTCTTCCTTCAAGTGAAGAAAAGCTTGACCATCAATGGCAACTTGATGAAATGAGTGAGAAATCCAATTCTAAACTCTACTCATTTCCTATTTCTTCATCCTCTACCTCTTGCCAAGTAGTAGAGTGTGTTTCTTTCATAAGTTTTCATGGCAAGGTGAAGGTGGAGCTTGATTTAGCGATGCCTCGACGTAGATCATCTTCGGCATGGACATCGACGACCTAGCTCGCTTATTCTTCGACGAAGCCGACGCTGGAGTCCGGATTCTTTTTGGACAGCGGAGGGGACTTCGTTGCGGAGCTATGGAGGTGGAGCACCGGATCTACAAAGGTTGTATTTCCGTTTTCCCATTAGTTTAATTGTTAACTAGATTTTGTTTTCGCCTAAACTTTAGCCAACGATCCGTAGTCGGGTTTCTCGGCACCTAGATTTTTTGAAATTGGCATGGTTGATGCCTTGTGAGACCTCCTTAGAGTGCGTAGGAACCCTACAGTGGTATCAGAGTCAGGCTAGAGCCTTAGGCGAAGTCTAGACGGAATTTGAAACCCGAACGAACCCGAAACCCACACCCGAGAATGCTCTCTGGATATTTTTGAAATATCTGGATTTTTGTGAATTAAAAATTGCTAAAAAATTCAGCATAGAAAATTAAGAATTACAGTGCAAAATGTTTCTGGTGAACAGTGATTAGTGCGGCGGAACCGCCGCAGAAGCCAGAAGCTTGGCTTCTGCGGCGGTTCCGCGGCCATATAGTGACGTCAGCCCCAACATTTTGCACAGTAATTCCTGATTAATTATTTTGAGTTTTCTGGGAATTTTTAAATTGACTCTAGAGTTGAGTATTCTGGGGTTGTATTGGGAATAGTGGATTCGATCGGATTATCAAGTTTTGTCTATGTGTTTTTCCGGATAATTTTTGAATATGTTAAAAAGTTCGACCGGATAAAAATACCCAATCTTTCCCCTGACGGAAAATTTCCAAGTGTTGGATTTTTCCGAGGTTTAAAGACGTTCTAAGTAGTGCAAGTAACGCGATGGTCCCTCTAGAAGACAACAAACCTTAACTCGATTATGTGACCGTCTTGAACTGTCCTTTGAACCTTCGGGTTTGGGGCAGTACGGCGTGCCACATGTGAGGCATTGGCTTGACCCTTCTACGGCTGGACCGTTGGTACTGAGGCATGAACTGAATGTTTTAAAACCTGTTTCATGTGATGAGCTGTATCGGGAAAACTTGGGTGTTCGATTGTTCGATCGAAAAGTTTAACATTTTCTATTTATCCGGAATGTGATACAATAATTGGAATTCACAATAAGTTATGAGATAACTGAATGAATGTTATAAACATAGCAGTTTAGTCTCACTTGATCGGTTGCCACGAAATTTTGATGTGATCAAAAGTCCGTCGCAATCACGTAGCGTACGCGGATACTCGCCGGGTAAACTTAATAGACAGCCTCACTCCATAGCCCCGACCAAGTGACTGTAGGAGAACCCCGTCGCCGAAAGCATTTGTTCGGGTGCTCGCGGCAGCGGTGTTCCGCCTTGGTGCACTTCGTCGACGGCATCGGGGGTGCAGCCGCCTACTAAAGTTTGCGACGAGTATTCGATCAGAATGTCGGGAATCTTGTTGAATTGCCCGACTTGATATTGAAAAGTGTTTTCGATAATGAGACTAAAATGCGGGGTTTATAATTGTTAGGCATGCGATGTCTAAGTAATTCATTTGGCCAGGCATGTGATGTCTGAGGTGGTTGCGGATTCCAACTGTTGTAGTTTTACACTTTCTTTTCTGTGACCGTGAGTGTAATATGTGATATCGTCGGTTTCGTTGCTATATGTCAACGACAATTGGGATGGACATATTTACTTACGTTGATGACATGTGATGTTATGTGTTGCTGGATATGTTATATTGGATCGTCGTGTTTAAATAGCCGGGGTTTTTTTTATGTGAGATGAGTGTTTTTCATTTTCATTCATGTAAAACTTGTATGTAATATTCTTTTATTGGGGCACTTCCAGGTTGCGGAAGATGTCACCGTTTGTATATTATTTACTTTTCCGCACTAGGATAGACCCAAGGAGGGGAGCACAAGTAACCGGGTTCTGGAGTCCAGTGGGAGACCAACTCGAGGAGTCGAGTCCGGGTCTCCTAACTCTAGAATTGGTAGGGTTGCTTGCCGCTCTCGTAGGGGTCTAGGGGTGTGGGTTTGGCTATTCATCGTGACCGTGGAATCCGTGTTTTATACTGGCTCGTATTAAAAATACGGACGTCCTAGTATATCCAATATTTCATATGTTTCTTCTGCTGCGATATCTGTGATGTGATCATGTGATGTTCTGTGATAAATACAGTATATAGTATATATGATATATTATATAGACGTTACTTATGTTTTACACCCGCGCTAGCCCTGCCCCGCTCTGCCGTTAGTTACCTAACCTAACGGTGCACGAGGGGACATCGAGGCGAATGCGGATGGCATAAGTGTACGTCGTATTTATCTGTGATGTTTAGGTACTTAAATGATGGGACTTCATTAATGTGATTAATGAAAGTAAAAGAAACCTAAGATGTTGTAGAATCGAATTTCAAAATAAAACAGGTAGCTACAGTTCTTGCTTTGCACAGCGGTATATGTGATATATCATGCACCTTATTCGATGAGGAAAGGACCGAGAATCCTTCACCGGGAGTGACTCCTTTAGTAATAACTGGCAGATGCTACACACTCGGTTTGTCTTTTGATTGCTTTTAAGTGTTTCTGCTTTGCACAGTGATATATATGATATATCCAGCACCTCATTCGACGAGGAAAGGACCGACGATCCCTTCACCGGGAGTGACTCCTTTAGCAAAACTAGAAAAGCCTCAAAAACACTCCATTTCAAAATTCATTTGATTCTACAACGATATCAAGTTCATTACGCAATAGGTTTTCAGAAAAACCTGTCGTAGCCCTTCGTCATTTCAGATAAGTACTAGTTAGTATTCGTGCTGCGGTTGTTTGGCATGCGTCAAGGCGTAGTGTACGGTAGCTAACTAGTGCTTATCTGCTAGCATATGATGCGATTGGATTAGGGTATTCGTACGGCGTTGTTTGGCATGCGTCAAGGGTCGTGCGGGTGGGTTTAATTTAATCAAGAAATGTACGTGTTGAACTTGACTAGCAGACTATGGGTTGTTTGGCATGCGTCAAGGTCATAGCGAGCTAGGGGCAAAATATTATCGGGAATTTCAAGTGTTGAAATTTGCAATGAGATTGCATACCTTCTATGAGATAGTTGGATCCCGATACCCGCTGCGAGTAAGAGTTACTCCTGGGAGAGTTTTATACATTACAATTAGCCGATCAAGTAGGTGTCTAGAAAGGTGCTAACGAGGTTACGCCTCTGGGAAAACGAGGTTTACATTAATTAGGTTCGTGCGAAAGCACGGGAGACCTCCTTCAAAGTACCGACACTGGCCTGGCTGAAAGATTGGCGAACTTGTAGTGTGTAATTAATCCCGGCTAGTCTTTCCTTTTAGGGTTTGAAGGAAGATTTGATAAAAAGCAGTGGAAGCCATCCTGATTAGATAAATTAATAACCAATCTATTCTTGACAGAGCGCACGCTGAGTGTTTTCTTCTCTCTCTCTCCAGGTAGCGACCATATCACGCCTTAATCAAGATAATAATACGGATTATTTGACCGAACCCGCTTGTTATACTGAGCTGGGGAACGTTGGTCCCGCTCCAACTTATAATTGTTATAAGACAGAGCAGGAAATTGAGGAATACCAGATTTCCCGTGCCGCCCAAACGAAGAGAGTGCAGGCTGATGCATCATCTTCGGGTGTGTTCATTATACAGAACTGTTTCTCAGTATCCTCCGCATCCTGGTATATGATACCGGATCAGGATCCCAGATATGTAATCTGTTACATAGGGCTACAAAAGAGTAGAAAAACTGAGAACGGGTGATAAGTTTCATGAGACAGAAAACGGGGCAAGAGTTGCAGCCAAGTCTGTTGGTCACTGTCACCCTGTATTGCTAATACATTGATTCTGAACAAATGTTATTAGATACCGAACCTGATATACAAAATCATATCAGTCTCTTTATCAGTAAAGAAATGATAAAATTTTGTATTGTTGGATAATGTTTTGAACATTTCCTATATCAAAAGTTGATCGTATCAGGCACGTTATCTAAAAGCGTTGATGTTCTAAATCAAACTACAGTTCTTAGTATATGGAACACACACAAGAGGAAGAGTTCAGAAATGAACGAATCCTTCTTGAGGCATTGTAGACTAGGTCATATCAATGTGACCCGACTAGCTAGAGTTACATATAGATGCATATTTAAATCAGTTTGAATTTACATCTTGTGAAACTCGCCAGTCATGTCACAAAGATAAGATGACCATAGCTCTGTTTAATGGAAACAGAGAAAGAGTTAGCAAACTCTTGGGATAATACATGTTGATGTATGTAAGGTCCCCTGTCTATACATGCCAGGACCGGTTCTTTCTACTTCATTAAATTCTCTGATGATCTCTTTTGATTCAGACATATGTTCCTGTTGAAACACAAGTCAGAACCTTTTGAGATGTTCACAGAATATAAGTTAGAAGTAGAGAACCAATACGGGTATAAGTATTATGTCCTTTGATGAGATCAAGGAGGAGAATACTTAAGCACGGAAATACTGGACTATTCTAAAGGAGAATGAGATTCTCTCTCAGCATTACTCCTCCGTATACACCATAACACGATGGTATATCGGGGCGGAGCAATCACACCCTATATGATAAGGTGTGCTCTATGATGAGTACTACTGAGTTACCTATTTCCTTTTGGGAGTTATGCACTTGAGAAGCTGCATACCTATTGAATAGGGTTCCAATCAAATCAGTTGCCTACCACTTCATATATGATATGGAAAGGGAAGAGCCCATGTCTTAAGCTAGTTAAGATTTGGGGTTGTCCGGCCTATGTCTAAAAGAAAAATCCGGACAAGCTCGAGGCAAGATCTGTTATGTAGAACTGGAAATGTTCCGGCTATACGAACTACAGCAGATGATTTGGTAGAACCAAAGGATTCAGTAGATTCCAACGAACCTCAGCCTCTCCGCCGATCTAGTAGGGTACCTCACCTACCTGAGAGATACTTCGGTTTCTCTATGACAGTGGGAGCGAGGATTGCATCATGAGATGATGACCCAACTAGTTTCGACCTGGCCATCAGGAGTGGGACTCTGTAAGAAGGGCTGGATGCTTAGCGATCTGAGATGGAATCCTTATACACCAACAAAGTATGGACTTTGGTTGCTATATCTGAAGGGTTAAATCCCCATCAGGAGCAAGTATATCTTGAGAAGATTACTTGGTGTAGATGGAAAAGTTGAGACTTTCAAAGCTAGACTTGTTAAAAGTTTGTATCATTGACCAGGTGTGGATAATGATGAAACCTTTTCAAGTAGCTATGCTTAAGTCCATCCAGATCCTACTTGTCACGGCTACATACCATGACTACGATATCTGGTGGTTGGGTGTCATGACTGCTTTTCTAAATGATGTTTTAGAAGAGTGCGTCTATAAGTACACAGCCAGAGGGCTTCGTAGACAGTGGGAGCAGCGGAAACGTGTGCAAGATGCTTTATAGGATTAAAGCAGGCATCGCGGAGTTGGAACATCTGTTTTGATGTGTTAGTCAAAGAGTTTGACATCATCAAAATGGTAGATGAACCTTGTATAAACAAGAAGGTAGTAGGGAGTATGGTGACGATCCTCGTAGAGTACGTGGATGACATACTCTTGATAGGGAAAGAGTTTCCTATGCTACACTCGGTCAATCTCCGTTTATCACTATGATTCTCCATATAGGATCAAAATGATACCTCCTAAAATCCAGAGTTTTGGATCTATGAGATAGATTTAATTGGATGTTAGGATTCCCACTAGTTGTAGTGAGATGGTATCAATCGACCCTGGGAAGAATCACTGGAATGGTTCCAGGGTGATAATGACGACTGAGTGTCAGTCACAGGCATTGTCTTTACCCTCAGTAAAGGGACGGTATGTTGGAAGAGTTCCAAGCTAGATACCGTGACATACTAGACGATTAAGGCTGGATACATCGCTACTTAAGATGCTACCAAAGAGGCTGTTTGGGTGTATATTGGTTCATGAGATGAACTACGTTCCCACCATTGTGAGACAATGGAGTTGTGGCTTATGCCAAGGAACGAAGGTCCCATCAGTGATCCAGACATATTCTAAGGCAGTATCACCTGATCATAGAGATGGTTGATCTCCAGGGAGATCGAGGTTAGGAGAGTAGACTCAGAGGACAACACAGCGGATCCACTCACAAAGGCATGTTCCCAGAGAGAGACTTTTATGGGATGGTTGAGTATGAGATACTACAACCACTGCTATCAGATGGCCCTAGTGCAAGTGGGAGATTGTTAGTTATATGTATGCCCTAGAGGCCATTACTATACATAGGATGTATATTGTAGTGGATGCTGGGATATATATAGGGAGGACTTTCTTGCTCGACATGATAGTATGCTATTTGGTTACCCTTTACCTTAACGTGTATGCTGATTGTCTCTCTGTTACATGTTGGTAAAGCCCTTAGGATCTGTACTTGACTACCTGGACTATGATACGGATCATACTAGTGGGGACATGGTAGTCCATAAGTACATCCTTCAAAGTCCTTAGTTGTGGGTGTATCGAGACGGGGCATCGATATACTAGAGTAGACTAGCGTATACCTTCTCGACCCATACAGATGGGCGATGGATGATCCCATATCCATTGGTGTTTGACATCGGAGATGATATACGGGTGCTCAGTGGAGACTGGGTACACTGGACGGACTCGCCGAGAACTCCCAGATGGTATTATACCTCACATCAGATGGCAGTTCTCTGGTGACACTGGTACAGAGTAGTCTGTTGACCCGAGATCGTCATAGAGTCTTGTGTGGTTCCCACTGTGCTTTGATTTTCATCTTACCACGTCCAAGAGGGCGTGCAAAATGGTGGTTTTTGGGTACAGTCCCGAGTCACATGGAGGTAATGAGCGATAGGAGGGGATTCGTCTCTCCCGGTATAGGGAGTTGATGTTGTGCTGTGTTCGATTGGCTATAACAGGAAATCCCTGACCAGGGTTGCTGAGATTTACTGGTAAGTGTTACCAGTAGTTTCTCGAATTGTTATAGACCTCATATCGACACGACTTATCGAGCTATTGGGGTCTGACGTTTACCACCCCTAGACAAGATATGCGACATATCAGACGATCAGACCGGACTGTACGGTAGTGTTACTGGTTGGATTCACTGGAGTGTGAGCGGGCTTGCTCGTCGATCTTCAGATCGCTCAATACCCGGGTGGTCGTTACGTTTAGCAGACCGCTTGCGGCTTGTGGATGCTTGATATGATCATCATCTGCTGCCGGCGTATTGACGAGTCTTTAGAGTCCTACACAGAGGTTTCCTGGCTCAAGCGAAACGAAATAGGAGCGCATATGAGATATGTGCGGGACCGAGAATAATACCAGTATGTGATACTGTATTCGATTCTCGCGATGTGACATTGATCGGTTATATGCGATATAGCCGGGTTATCGGATCAAGTGTTGATTCGATAAGTTGTTACTAATGATACTAGTCGGTTATATGCGATATGACCGGATCGTTAAATCAAGTGTTGATTTAATGATTTAATGCATAATTATATATTTGATATATTACTTTGCATTAACTAGTATCGGTTCACTTTAAATGGATTTTCTCGCTCGGGTATGCACATTGTATATTCGATATAGTTTTGTGCACTTGCTTGTATCATGTTTGATGATACATGCCTTATGGTTAAGTGTAAAGAATTAAACTATAGTTAAGTGGGTGATTAGGGTTTTTGATTTCATTTTATTCATTTATCTTTTTGGAAAAAGAAAAGGCAAAATGAGGAAAATGGTTGCTTTCTTTTGTTCATTCATGAACCTTCATGAAGACTTTGACTTAATGACCATTTTGTCTCATGCTTAACCCTAACCACTCACTTAAACCTTAGTTAACTCTCTACATCTAACCATGGTTCATTATATGATAAGAATTGATTTTTCTTTTCTATTCTAATATTCTTATCATAATATTTTAGCTTCTTCTTCTTCTTCCTTCAAGTGAAGAAAAGCTTGACCATCAATGGCAACTTGATGAAATGAGTGAGAAATCCAATTCTAAAGTCTACCCACTTCCTATTTCTTCATCCTCTACCTCTTGCCAAGTAGTAGAGTGTGTTTCCTTCACAAGTTTTCATGGCAAGGTGAAGGTGGAGCTTGATTTAGCGATGCCTCGACGTAGATCATCTTCGGCATGGACATCGACGACCTAGCTCGCTTATTCTTCGACGAAGCCGACGCTGGAGTCCGGATTCTTTTTGGACAGCGGAGGGGACTTCGTTGCGGAGCTATGGAGGTGGAGCACCGGATCTACAAAGGTTGTATTTCCGTTTTCCCATTAGTTTAATTGTTAACTAGATTTTGTTTTCGCCTAAACTTTAGCCAACGATCCGTAGTCGGGTTTCTCGGCACCTAGATTTTTTGAAATTGGCATGGTTGATGCCTTGTGAGACCTCCTTAGAGTGCCTAGGAACCCTACAGGTTTGACAGTACTACCAAGTTCTAGACCAAATAAGAAGCATAAGTAGATGAAGAGACCAGACCGTATGGTAGTTGCCACTAATATGTATTGATTTGCTTGGGTAGTATTTTCCTATTCCAATCCAGTTATCGAAAGTTTACCCAGATAGTCTAAATATGTAGTTATCGTCCTTATAAACTTGTAGATTTTACTGTTCACAGAATTAGTTCGAATTAATTATCCACTGCAGAGTAAACGTCGAGTCTCCGGAGTCACACATAGATGAACTTCTACTTTCCAAACATAGAAGTATAAATAAAGAAGAGATTATATATGTTTGATATGCAAAATGATGTAATTAAATAAGTATATTTGATATACTATTGAAATTTAATTAAATAAAGCTAAAATCGTCAAATGTGATTTGACATACTGCTCAAGATAATATATGATATTAAATGAGTAAATATTACATGCCCATATGTATATGTATTAATTATATTATGAATATATATATATATATATATTTATTTATTTATTTATAAAATAATATTGTTGTGCTTTTGATGTGTATCAATATTATATGCATATGTATATGTGTGGGCCAACATGTATTAAGTTGTAACTAATTAGTTTGTTTAAGAAATTAAATAAATTAATTAATTGAGATGGTTTAAATTAGATCCCTATATATAGGTTTCTAATTGATACAACCCCTAATCCCTAATTATTCTTTTCATCCTCTCAAAAGTTCTTTTCTTTTGGCCAAAATTTTCATGGTAGAAACAAATTAAAAATTTGATTTTTAATTTTCTTCTTTCTTTTATAATTCTGTCGGATTAATTAGATCAGCTAACTAATTAATTAAAGTTCACTAATCTTGGAGATTTGTGTGGAGGCAAGTAAGGAGATCATCAATGTGTAATCAAGTCGCCTTAATTGGATAGAAATCGCTAGCGCATCGAGCGGAACATAGATCCGAATTTGCGCAAATGTATTATCTTTATTGAATCAATTAAGAGTTAATTGATTTCTCTATTAATTAACCTAATTTATAAACCCGAATTGGTGTTGATGTAAAAAAAAATTATTTTCCCCTCCGCCGCGTTTACACCAATTTTATCCAACAGGAGGAGGAGGACGTTGCGAAGGCGGCAACGACTTGGTGGAGGAGGAGGTGGAGGAGGAGGGGGTCAGCAGCTTAGGGGGACCAGGAGTGGGCTTGAAGGAGGAGGAAGAGGAGGGATTTTGAGAGAAGGAGGAGGTCGATCGTCCCTGGCGCGGGAGGAGGAGGTTGGAGCTCTGGGAGAGGAGGAGGGATTTTGGGAAAGAGACAGGGTTTTTTTCAATGAGGAAAGAGGGATCCCGAGCTGTAACGACCTTAAAATCTCTATACCTTCCTATTATCTTTCTATTGTATTTTTTTTGTTTTGTGTATTTTCTAATATATATAATCTCTCCATCTATTTTTCCTATTCTATAATCTTATAAGAACCCAACACCTAAGCTCTCACCCAAAATGGTTCCTTTTGATCTTTTCTTACACCTGTTTCCTTTTCGAGTTACTATATATATTTAATATTTGTTAAATAAATGCAACAAACTCATTATAGCCTACTGGTTAAGACTTTTTATTGATGTCTCATAGCTTGTGTGTTCAAATCCCATTATCTTTAAATATTTTTGTTTTTGACATTTTGGAAGCCCAGGTAGCAACAGAAAAGAAGTATGTAACTGCGACCTTTAAATCCAAATGAGCACATGACACGAACCTCGAGGAAAATGCCCACACCATGGCCGAGATCGATGGCCCCACTGGTCTCGATGGCCTCCATCTTTTGCACGTGCGTCCTTTTTGTCCCGCGTCTTTATTTCCATACTTCAAAACTCCTGCATTCATCCAGAGAACTACTCGCTAAATTTTTACTCATTAAAACTAATTTTTATTACACAAGTTACACTCCTTTAATCCACCACACCCCCTATCTCTTCTATAAATATCTAGACCATTTCTAGTTTTTCCCTTAGGCATATACTCTCTCTCATTCGAAGCCAAGAAATCCTCAAGCGTTTTCATCTTATGACGTTCAATCTCGATTCTACCAACCTAGCATCCTTCATTAGCACAATGACAACCAGTAAGTCTCTCTAATTTCCTTTCCTTTCAATTATCTTCGAATTGACATGTCACCAAATTAGCTAACCTGGTCCACAAAATTCTATTCCTTTCTCTTCTTTTCCTATCGATCGAATCGATTCAATGCAAATTTTCTAAAACTTCACAACTACACTTTTAAAATAAATAAATGAAATGATCATGCTAATAAAAAAATGTGTAACCATGACTCTTCCCTACATGATATTGGACTTTAATAGAACTTTATTGTATGTTAATAAAACACTTTTAATTGATATATGATATTTAACATTTTAATACCATAATTTTTATGGTAGTTCGATATCATTCTTTCTTGTGACATGATAACATCGCACGGGGTAATGACTTATCCCACACACGCACACATATGAAAACAGCACGATTATAATGCCTCTTTTTCTAATAAACAAAATTTCATTAAAAACCCTCAAATTTCAAAATACTCTTTTATAACAAAATAACTTTTAACTATAACTTTCTCCTTTGCAAATACGTCTTTACAGCCCTCTTTAAGAGACTCGTTTATAGTTGGTGTGGATTATCGCAAATCCTGGACTTCGTGGAGTGAGATGCAGAACTCCTCATGGAGAATACGGCCTCAAAAGGAAAAATACGGCTTTAAAGAAAAATAAACAATTTCTATAAAATTTAAAATAAAAGAAAAGGTAACAATTTATGTTGAATTGGGTGATCACTATTTTCTAAATAATTAAAGCAAATTTTTAGAAAATACCTCAAGTTTTCAAAAAATATAGATTTTTCATGAAAATACCATAAATTTTTAAAAGCTAGGTTTTAACACTAAAATATCATAAAATCTAAAATATTTTTATTAAAACCCTTGACATTCAAATTAATATGTTTTTACCAAAACCCCCTCAAGAGTTTAAATGGTTATTTCACATAAATACTTTAGAGATCAAAGACTAGTCTATATTGCGTATTTAGATTGCAGATTAGTTTTAGTATCTTCTCTTTCCAGTGCCTCCGGATTGCCGTAAACAATGATGTACCATTTGTCTCTCCCTAAATGTGGATCGTAATCTTAGGGTGGAATTATCGTTGACAATTGTCTTTGAAGAAGTCATAAATACTGTCGTTCATGCCCGATTGTTCCTAAACTCAAGAAGTTTACTAAGATAAAATCCTTGCTAAAATAAAATATAAAATCACTTGAATCAAACCTCAAGATGTTTGAACTCAAACTCAACCCGACTTGAATTTGAACCTGAACTTGAACACTTGAACTTGATTTGACTTGATCCGAACCAAGAATATGACTTGGCTTGAAATTGATATGAATACTTGAAACAACTCGAACCTGAAATTGTATTTTTTATATTCATGGATTCGGTCAAGACCCGTAAACTTGAACTATACAATAAAATACGCGGGGATAGGGATAGGTTGGTAAGGAACGTATGCCGTGGCACGAAATGTCGCTTTAAAAGACACTTAATCCAAATATCGAGTGTTGTTGTCCCGTGGGTTATTACAGGGCTTGTACTTCCTGTACTTTTGGTCCAGGGGTAAGCTGGACTACTCTTGTTTACACGCATACATTCCTTATCAAGCAACAAATAACCACGTTAAAATAGAATAACCATATTCATATAACTGTCATGCTTAAGATAACTTAGCATACCCATGCTTAATACTCTTACATATTCACTCCTATATATTAGTTTCTACTTGGATCCATATTCCATTTTACATACCCTCGGTTATCATATTTATTTCTTTGAGGACTTACCGAGTGCTGGTTCGCTGACGACATTTCTCCCTCTGTTGTTTTCCTTGGAATGTTCGTTACGAGACCAACGAAAAAGGAGGAGATTGAACCGGGTTCAGAGGACTTCTCGCAGTTTGAAGCCCTGGCTGACTACTAGTCCTTCAGCAATGATCACGTTTCATTCTAGTATGCCACAGTTTAGGCATTTTTCTGTTATTGCACTTTGTTTCAGACATTCATATCTGTACTTTGAAATTTGAATGTAAAATAAAGTTGTTGAATTTTAATTGCTTTTGTTAATTCTTGCATGTTGTTATATTGCTTATAAACGATTAACGTATTTATTATGGAAAACGACCATCTCAAAATAAATACGTCGCGGGTCTCGTTACATACCAATACCGTCTTTTGGGAAGCGGGGCGTGACACGAGTTCCGTCGGATAACAACCGATGGAATAACCCAACACAATTTTTTTAATGATTTCGGTGGCAGATTTGTTTTATTGGAGTTTTTTTCGTTGGATAGCAGCAGACGAAATAGTTACGTTTTTCTTGTAATGAATCACTGTTATGGATACAATCTCTAATTGGGGCAACCTACTTTCGTATGCGGCTAGGGCTAAGATGCAGCGACTCATACCTGAGGCAGATACAGCGGCGCCGAGGATGGGGAGGAGGACGAGGAGATGGAGCATGACGGGGAAGAGGAGGGAGACACCGAAAACATCTGGGATGCGTCGTGTGGCTTAGTTGGCAGGGGAGGGGGAAGGAAGTTATTTACCTGTCATACGGGCCAGGATGTCGTGATCAACTTTTGTAATTAGTGAACCCCTTATTATGTTGCTTTTGATTTTATGGCGTTGTGGCCGGTGTATGTGGAACTTATCTATGGTACTTCATTAAAGCTTTTAATGATTGTGGTGGTCTAATTTACCCACCTTTATCTCGAAAAGAAAAAACTATTGCCATTGTTAATGAACTGAATAAATTTATAGGCACTATGGAATTCCAAATCCCTGGCCGTGCCTCAGGAGCTTCAGGTTCATGATATGTCTTAAACAATGATATCGTGCTCCTACTTAAAACTAGGAGCCCCTAATATGCACTATATATTATATAATGCTTCGATAATAAATCTCATGGATTGATATCTATGTGTGTTTAACTGATATAACATAATTACCATCGCTAAGGAATTCCAAATCGCTGCAGCAACACAGAAAATCACGCATGCATGTTGGGTATGGGCACTGCAAAATTTTGTTAGACGCAACAAGATCTTATGAATCACATAGACAGTGCTAGCTCATGACCTGGACATCTAACATAATTAATCTGTTCTCATAGATCATAGATAAGTTTCCACTCTAGATACAGCACAAATCAGCAATGGCAGTAAATTTATGCACAAAATGCGTCTCAATATAATTAAAGAAACAATATATTTAAATGAAAAGTATTGTAAATAAATAAATAAAAGTGCATGAGAAAGTATATAGATTTTTTTTAATTTTGATAAACGGTGTTTCCACCCAAACTTCATTAATAAGAAGATAATGAAACAAGATGTCGTGATCCACGTATACAGATACACAGTAGCACATAGATATAGGCTGCCTTCTTCAACACCGAGGTAAGGCCAACACCCAACATACTGCATCTAAAATTAAACATGAAAGGAAACCATAAGCAACAATCCTAAAGCAAAAGAGCTGCAGCTTAACACAGCGCCCGGGACCTTCCAAGACTTGGAGTTCCCAACAACGCCACCACCAAAAAAGCCTTGCCTCCCAACCCGCCTACTACTCCCCGCCATCATCCGCTCCAGGAGCATCCCCAAATAAGCGACCCGGCTGGAGGTTTCCTTGCTTCTTCAACATGCCTGTCCGAAGCAATCAATTATGGGAAATGGCATTAGTGAAGTCATCAAAAAATTTGTGGGTGTTACTAAAACAAGCATCGTTACGTTGTAGCCAAATTGACCAAAGGTCCGAAGCTACAGTTGCATCCCAAACTCTTCTACGAGCATGCATAATATTGTTTGTTCTCCACTCTCTCCATCAAAACCAACACTCAATATCTCTCCCCGCTATGCCAAACCTATTAAACACCCATAACCATATCCTAATGGCCATCGGACATGAGAAGAAAAGGTGTTCAATCGTTTCATCGTTTTCCCTACAAAGAAGACAAATGGTAGGTGCCATTATGTTCCTTCTCCTCAAATTATCATCCGTGAGAATCGCCTTTTTGCATAACAACCACAAAATGACTTTAATTCGTAAGGGAACTTGAGAGTTCCAAATCACCACCGCATCGCAAGACAACACCCCCCCCCCACAATTAATAACGGAGTAAGCCGACTGCACCGAGAACAATCTGTGGGGGTTCCAACTCCAGACTCTCACGTCATGTGTACCTTGAACTTGTGGGACCAACACAAGTCTACCAGCCAACTCCTTCTCTTGGCTAGTGATTGTTTCGATAGAGTGTTTTTAGAATAACCGCAATCAGAACGGTGTCGCGCGTATCTAGACCGAGGTGAGTACGGGTCGTCCTCAGGGAAACGTTGAATATTTTAATCTTACTTTAGATGTGTTGAGAAAAAATGGAGGGATAAGAATGTTGTCGAATGGTTTCTAGATCTACGTTAAGCACTAATACAAAATATAGATCTAGATTATTTATGGATGTAGGTAATATAAGAAGGGGCTTGTAGGGTTCGTTAGGATTTAGTAGTTATGGATGATTAATTAAAAATTACTCTTTCTATCTTTTAATAAATTTAAAACTAAAACGACAGTGATGCGTGTAGATTAGGATTTCTGGAGGGCAAAGGAATCCCACTCTTAACCCCTATCTCGACACGGAACTCCGTTCATATCTAGCCTTTACCAAAACAATCATTAATCTAATCTCTAATCGCGGTCGAGACTAACAATGAATTGGTAGCGTGCCCGATTAGGATGTTAATGATTCTTTTGATAAAGTTTATAAACTTTATAGGACGTAAAAAGAGTTTAAAGATCTTCATCATCCATTAACCTATCCTAATCCTACGAACCCTAACAAGCGGAGAATTACTCGCGCATGTTGGGAGAAAAAGAGATGGAGAGAAAATGCATAATTAAACTACGAAGAAATAGAATAAGAAAAAGAAAGCTATCTTTATTAATCAACAATATTCATTACACTTTGATTCCTTAGAAAATGATTACAAATCCTAGTTTTGCTTCTCGATCTCTTCTAAGGAGGTAGATGAACCGTTGATGATAAGCCTGGATGCGTGAGCCGTCTTGGACTTCGTGATCTCGTTGACTTGATGATTTTTCCAAGAGGCTCTCGGTCTTTATTTATAGTCCCAAAGCCAGAAGTCTAGCTTCCAAATTTAGAAGATAACAGTAAATATTCCCCTAAAAAATTCTCAGCTTCTAACTCCTCTTCCCTGCGGCGGATCCGCGGCCAACATGGGGGTTTGGCCGCGGATCCGCGGCCCTATGATCTGATCTGTTGATCATTTCTCTGTGGCTTCATCTGTGTAACATGTGGCGATCTCTGGAACCATTGGAACTTGGAAATCTTCTCGTAGTTGCTGCCAGACTTAATTTCTAAGTTTTGCTTTCTTAATTAGGCAGGTTTGCTTTAACAACTTGATTTCCTTGATTTTAGTCCTGAAAATTTTGCACAACAACTCAAATGATATTTAGTAGAGTTTGTTTTCTTAAGATTTGGTCAATAATATTTTTGCATACATTTTCCTACTAGATGCTAATTATAATATATCAACACATGGAAAATAGTATTTTTACAAATAAACCCTCATATGTATGATATATTATAATAAAGTCCTTTTTTAATATAGAAATAGTAGGAAAAATGTAATAACAAATGTGTAGTTTTATCAACTGAACAAATACCCCCAAACTTATCTTTGATCGTCCCGAGCAAACTAGTTTATTCAAGAGAAGGAGAAAGAAGAAAGGAGAAAACTAGGCACACTTTCGTAGGCAAACACGATTGCACTGAGCACGTGCAACAAGCCGTTAAACCTCTAGGTGTCCCTAGTAGGAGGAGTGTTGTCTCCTGAGAGTTTTCAGCGGATTACACCCACAAAATTCTATAATAAAAGAGAGATGATGAAATTTATATATAAAGATAAGAACCATAAAAGAAATACTTTGAAAATTTAGAGTTTCCAACTACACTAGCTTTTTAGTTGTCATGAGCCCTATCTTAATAGTCATGAAAAGATGTTAGAAATCACATTATCCCTCAATAAAACATTGTCTTTATTCTTCATTCCAACCTTTCATCCAAACATCGATCATATAACCCCACGTGTGTGTAATGGACATTCCTACACTTGGAGAATTCAATTCAAGCTATTATACTCTTGTCCATCTATCTCAGTACTTTTTAATTTGATGAATATTTATGGATTTGCTCACACATTTTCATGCAACCGTTAATACTTCTTGAGGTACTAACCGACCGATTACTTATGTGCTTGCTGATAGTATTTTCCTCGTCTTGCACCACCTAAGACTTAGCAGTGACTCCCAAACCAGTTGGTCTAAGGCACTAGGTGATGAAGCACTCTCGCTATATTTTTTATTGCTGTCTTGGCGATAACAAAACCAGTGTTCATTTTTCTTTTCACCACTTTATATTTTATTCATTATTTTATTTCCTTCATGCTTTGGCTTTTAGACAAGAGCATTTCAAGGCATCCTCTACTATCCCGAGTTTCAAGACGTGTGTAAGTGCATATAGTAGGATATCAACATTCAAATGTTTGGCTTCCAGAATAGAAACTATTTTTCAGACTTATTTTTATCCTCAGATTAGTGACTCCCTTCATCTTACTAACCCTTGGGACAACAGCTCATAACTACTTATTACTAGTTTGTTTAAGAAAAATTCTAATTTTCTTGGTTTTCTTAAACTATTCCTATTTTTCATATATAATTTTTCACTTTCTACTTTTTTCTTATAAAATTTTTTTTGAATGCCCAGTGTCAAAGATAATTCAGTGAATACAAACCTCCCCCCCCAAACCTGTTTTCAGCAGTGTCCTCGCTGATGTAGCCTTTTGAGAGCATAGACCTGTATACTAGGAGAGAGACACAAGGGGTAAAATAATAGTTAAATGAAAACTACCCCCAAACTTGTTCTTTGGCACGCACAGATATTCAATTAAATCCCTTTTCACTCACCTCCATTCTTAAAATGAGAAAATGTTACCAAAACATGGAGGTGAGGCGGAGGAAATTTAGTTTTGATAAAGCGGCTCCTGTAAAACAGGAGCTCCTCCGCGGGGTCAGCAGAAAAATACGGTTTTAATCTATGCCCATTTACTTTAAAAATTGAACCGTTTTTCAAATTTTCAACTTCTACTGCCCCGTGCGGGTGTACATACCGCACCACAAAAGGTCATTTCCAACGAGATTTAAGTTTACCCGGATGAAGATGGAGACGGGAATCGTAAAGAAGGACTTGTTTCCCCGATGCGAAGGTTTTTCTAAAAAGATTTTTATCGTGGAACACTTTAGTCCTGTTCTTTACTATCACCGCATTATCGTAAGCTTCAACGCGGAGTTCGCTTAGCTCATTCAACTGCAGCTTCCAATAGCTGCCTGCATGATCAAGATCAAAATTAAGCTCTTTAATAGCCCACATTGCTTTATGTTCGATCTCGACAGGAAGGTGGCATGCCTTCCCAAACACAAGGCGGTATGGAGACATACCAAGATAGGTCTTATAAGCGGTGCGGAAGGCCCAAAGAGCATCCGTCAATTTGGTTGACCAATCCTTACGGTTCTTAGAAACCGTCTTCTCCGAGATTTGTTTGATCTGCCTATTTGAGATCTCAGCATGCCCGCTTGTTTGGGGATGATAGGGCGTAGAAAGCTTGTGAGTGATTGAATATTTCCGCATCATTGTCTCGAAAGACCGATTATAGAAATGTGTCCCGTTGTCGCTAATTATAGCGCGAGCGTGTCCGAATCGCGAAAAGATATTTTCTTTAAGGAACTTAATGACAACTTTGTTGTCATTAGTGCGACACGGTATAGCTTCCACCCATTTCGAGACATAATCAACCGCTAACAAGATGTATAAGTTCCCAAAGGAGTTGGGAAAAGGGCCCATAAAATCAATACCCCAAACATCGAATATTTCCACAACCAATATAGGTTGGAGCGGCATCTCGTTTCTTCGTGAAATCCGACCCAAATGCTGACATCGTGGACAAGTTTTGCAATATTCATATGCATCTTTAAATAATGTTGGCCAATAAAAGCCACATTGCAAAACTTTCTCCGCCGTTTTTCGATGACCAAAATGACCGCCACATGCCTGATCATGACAAAATGATAACACGCTCTTGAATTCATCGTTAGGGACACACCTGCGAATGATTTTATCGGAACAATACTTAAACAGATAAGGTTCATCCCAGTAAAAGTATTTTACTTGGGATAGAAATCGAAGTTTGTCTTGTTTCGACCAATCGCTAGGAATAAGTCCCGTCGCAAGCTAGTTCACGATATCCACGAACCAAGGTTCGTAGGATACAGTCTAGAGCTGTTCGTCGGGAAATGAGTCATTTATCGGCACGGTCAAATTTGGCGAAGAAGTGATGCGTGAGAGATGGTCGGCTACAACATTTTCACATCCACTCTTGTCTCGGATGACAAGATCAAATTCTTGTAACAATAGGATCCAACGTATTAGCCTGGCCTTCGCATCCTTCTTCGATAAAAGATGTCGTAGGGCGGAGTGATCTGTGTAAACCACAATAGGCGAGCCAATCAAGTAGGGCATGAATTTCTCTAATGCAAATACAACTGCCAAGAGTTCTTTCTCGGTAGTTGTGTAATTTATTTGTGCATCATTCAAGGTCCTACTTGCATAGTAAATTACATGTGGCATCTTACCAATGTGTTGTCCTAAGACAGCACCAATAGCAAAATCTAATGCATCATACATAAGCTCGAACGGGTGGTTCCAATCCGGAGATGATAGAACGGGGGCTGTAGTGAGTGATCCTTTAAGCGATTCAAAAGCAGCCTCACAATCCGAATCGAAGTGAAATGTAGTGTCCTTGGCCAATAGAAGGGTTAAGGGTCTAGCAATTTTACTAAAGTCCTTAATAAATCTTCTATAAAATCTTGCATGACCAAGGAAGGATCGTATATCTTTGACGCAATTAGGACGAGGGAGGTTATGAATGACATCTATTTTAGCTCTGTCAACCTCAATGCCTTTTCGTGAAATTATATGTCCAAGTACAATATCTTCTTGGACCATAAAATGGTATTTTTCCCAATTCAAAGTCAAGTTCTTATCCTTACAGCGGGTAAGAACCGCGTCAAGATTACGAAGGCAGTCCTCAAAGGAGTCCCCAAAAATGGAGAAATCGTCCATAAAAATTTCCATAAAATTCTCCACCATATCTGAAAATATCATCATCATGCACCGCTGAAATGTAGCGGGAGCGTTGCATAACCCAAAGGGCATGCGTCTATAAGCAAAAGTTCCGAAAGGACAAGTAAATGTGGATTTATCTTGATACTTTTCGGCGATGGGGACCTGGTTATAGCCAGAGTATCCGTCCAAGAAACAGTAGTATTCGTGTCCAGCTAATCGTTCTAACATCTGGTCAATGAAAGGTAGAGGGAAGTGATCTTTCCTCGTCGCGGCATTGAGTTTCCTGTAATTCATACATACGCGCCACCCAGTTTGGGTGCGTGTTTGGATTAACTCATTAGCCTCATTAGTGATGACCGTGATGCCAGACTTTTTAGGGACCACATGAATTGAACTTACCCATTGGCTATCAGATATGGGGTAAATTATTCCACTATCAAGGCACTTGACGATTTCTTTCTTTACTGCCTCCTTCATAACGGGATTTAACCGTCTTTGTGGGTCTCGGGTTGGTTTGGCTTCATCCATCAGATGTATGTAATGTTCAACAATTAAGGGGCTAATCCCTTTGATGTCGGCCATTGTCCAACCAAATGCTTGCCTATTCGATCTCAACACTGCCAAAAGTGCGTTCTCTTGCTCTAAGGCTAGAGAAGCGGATATAATCACCGGCAAAGTCTCATTCTCTCCTAAATATGCATATTTAAGATGAGAAGGTAGCGGTTTGTGATCACGAATTGGCGGAGAGACAATAGAAGGTGGGGTAACGGAATGATATTCGGACTCCCTAAGAGGTTCAAAACTTGCATAAGATATTGACTCGGAAAGTGCTGCTGACTTTTGCAACGAGTCATGGGTTCAAACTCAAGGATGGACTCATTGAACATATCCTCACTATGAAGTGGTGCAAGATCAAACGATGTCTCATTAGAGTTGTCGAGATCATCAAAGCAAAGTTCCTCATCCGTGCAGCTTTCGGGAGCTATCTTGTGGATGGAACAAACGTCCAGCAAATGAGCAGAAGGTTCTGATGACTGACTTCCTAGCTTGTAAATATTAAGCTCAATTGTCATTTTCCCGAAGGATAAGTTCATAGAACCGTTACGATAATTAATTACAGCGTTAGAAGTTGTTAGGAAGGGTCGACCAAGTATCACCGGGATTTGATTGCGTGGGTTTGCCACAGGTTGTGTATCTAAAATAATAAAGTCCACGGGAAATATAAATTCCCCGACTTTAATCAACGCATCCTCTAGTTCGCCCCGAAGTTTGGTGATCGATCGGTCCGCCATCTGAAGAGTACAATGGGTGGGTTTTAACTCTCCAATTCCTAACTGCTCGTATACTGAATAAGGAAGAAAGTTAACGCTAGCGCCAAGATCGAGTAAAGCACGATTAATATTTTTACCCCCAATAGAAATAGAGATTGTGGGACAGCCAGGGTCCTTACGTTTCTTTGGTATTTGCTGGGTAAAAGCTGTGCTAACATTACTCGTCATGAAAACCTTCTTAGGCACTTGAGTTTTTCTCTTCCTAGTGTACAAGTCTTTAAGGATTCTTGCATAAGATGAGACTTGTTGAATAGCATCTAGAAGAGGAATATTCACGCTAACTTGCTTAAACATTTCCACAATCTTCTCCATTTGTGGGTTAGGTCGGTTGGCCCTTAATCTGTTTGGAAATGGAGCTTGATCAATAAGTTTTGGGTCCAATGTTTGTGGAGAAGATTGAGGGGACGGATTCGATCCCAAAATTGGAGTGGGAATCGACTTAGATAGATCGGAGCGAAGTGTTCGAGCCTTGGGGAAAACAGAGAATAGGCTCGGATGAAAGTGGGAGACTAGACGAATTAGGGGAAGAAAAAGAAGCTGGGGTATCATTGGTGCCACTAACATCAAATTGCTCACCCAATCGGTTATTCAGCACCTTTCCCGATCTCAACGTAGTAACGGCATTCATATTATGACTTTGTGAGTGGCCAGGATTTGGTAGGGGTTGAGATGGAAGTTTCCATTTCTCTCTCGCACTCATTGCGGCGTTCAACTGTGCAATTTGGTTTTCTATTGATTTAATACTCTCACCGTGGGAGGTGGAATCTTTCTTTATGGTATCAATAGAAGACTTCATATCAGCCGACATTTGAATGGTATGTTTCATAAACATATCCAAAGTTTGTGCGAGTGAAGAGTTATCAGCACCGGCCACTTGTGGTGTAGAAGTGTTGGCCGGATTTTGAAAATTTTGTGACTGAAAGGGGAGGTGACTTTGTGGTTATGGTTGCTGTGGAGGAGGTCTTTGATAATTGCTTTGGAACTGATTTTGATTTTGGGGTTGGTTTTGGTTCCAAGCAAAGTTAGGATGATTCCTCCATCCTTGATTGTACGTGGAAGAATAAGGATTGTTTCTAGGCCGCTGCTGAATAAGGATTAGTTTGAAACGAAGCGTTCATAGGACATTCTTCCGTTAAGTGTGAAGGATCTGAACAGCAACCACAGACGGTCTTGGGAAGCGTGACCTGATTTAGGGAGACTGATGAGAATTTGTTCTCAATAGCGTCGAGTTTCTTCTGCATCGCTGCCATTTCGGCTTTCACTGCGATGGAAACATCGAGCTGGTGAATTCCTCCCCTAGATGAAGATGGTCTTACGCTTTCCCACAACAAAGTGTTTTCAGCGAGATCTTCAAGATATTTCCATGCTTCGCCATCGTCTTTGGACATGAAATTGCATTGACACATTGTTTCAAGCATCTGCTTTGTCGCTGGATTAATGTCCTCATATATAATTCGACATAAATCCCATCTTTGTATTCCATGATGAGGACATTGGACAAGCAGATCCTTGAAACGTTCAAAGCACTTCCAAAATGGTTCATTGGGAAGTTGGGTGAACTGGTTGATCTCGCTCCTAATATGGGCAGTCTTATGGTTTGGGTAAAACTTCTTAAGAAATACTATTACGAATTCATCCCAATTAGTGATAGAGTGCGCGGCAGTATTATAAAGCCATTTTTCTGCCAAGTCGCACAGTGTGAATGGGAGAAGACGCAAGCGCATAGCATCCACAGTCAATTGTGAAGTACCCATCATTGCACATACGTTTTCGAATTTAGTGATGAAAACGTACGCGTCTTCCGACTCAAGCCCGTGAAATTTGGGCAGCAGATTGATGTAGTGGGGTTTAATTTTGAAATTATCCCCATTAGCTGGTGGAATAGATAGACAAGTGGGAAGAGGACCACGAATAGGCTAACATCTCTCTTGGAGAGAGATGCGCGGTGGATTCTGCTCACCTACGGGCAGTGGCAGCGTGGTGTTATAATTTGATAGAGTGCCGTCCATCTCGGTCGATGTGGTGGGTGGTAGGGGAAAAGAAGATGAAGAAGTACCGACTTCGGCGTCAATAGCAGGAACGCGGACAAGACGGGCACTAGAATCCCGTGTCCAGCCAAGCATGCACTAAGCGGGTTTAGTGCAAGTGGCAGCGTGTGTGTGATTTAAAATTGGTCCGTTTTGAAAAAGTGGGACTTTAAGACAAATCACACAAAAATGCACAAACAACCCTAGAACTAAGATTACCTAGGTCCAGTCTCTAGACCGCTCCTAGACTTCCAAAGGACAAGCCGTAGGATCAATCCTCTACCATCTCTTTACTAATCTTTTGGCCAGGTAAGTGCCAGATAAGTGGGAGGTATCCGCTATACGAATCACCGAAAATAGCGGGCCTAATTAAGTAAACCACTTGCCTTAGACACACTTACCTAGGAACCACAAAAATAATGCGGATAAGCGATAGATTACCCACGACCTTTCTCTATCCTTAATGAGCGCGACAGTCCTTAGAGTCTGGTCTAGATATTTTTTAAATTAATGTAGGGTTGATGCAGATGCTCGGTTTGTGATTTGTGGGGCTTAGGAAGGGCGATGAAATCCCCACCTAATCTGGATTTGGTCTTTGCCCCTTAAAGTCCGTATTAAAATATGCAAAACAAAACCAATCACAAAACTTTTGCAAAAATATTTTTGAGCGGCGCTATTTTGCAAAGAATCCTACAGAAAATAGATTTTATTGGATTTTAGAGGAGAGAGAAAGAGTTGAAAAAGATACCAGAGAAGTTTGGAACCCTAGATCTCCTAGACCGCCGCGCTTCCGCCGCGAATATGCCTCCTTTGCCGCCGATCCGCCGCAAGAAGGAAAGATCTGTTGATGAAATTTTCTCTGTTCCCTTCTGTGCTCCTCTGGATCTCTAAGAATGTCTCTGTTTCCTGTTTCCTCAAATCTGTGACTCCATATCTCCTTGCAAAAATTCACGCACAAATCGTTAAATATGCAATTTGCAGTCTTGTTTTAATTATGATATTGATCGTATAAGAATTCAACACAAATAGTAAGAATAAAAAATTATGCACGTATCCCCGGCAACGGCGCCATTTGATTGTTTCGAAAGAGTGTTTTTAGAATAACCGCAATCAGAACGGTGTCGCGCGTAGCTAGACCGAGGTGAGTACGGGTCGTCCTCAGGGAAACGCTGAATATTTTAATCTTACTTTAGATGTGTTGAGAAAGAAAGGAGGGATAAGAATGTTGTCGAATGGTTTCTAGATCTACGTTAAGCACTAATGCAAAATATAGATCTAGATTATTTATGGATGTAGGTAATATAAGAAGGGGCTTGTAGGGTTCGTTAGGATTTAGTAGTTATGGATGATTAATTAAAAATTACTCTTTCTATCATTTAAAAGATTTAAAACTAGAACGACAGTGATGCGTGTAGATTAGGGTTTCTGGAGGGAAAAGGAATCCCACTCTTAACCCCTATCTCGACACGGAACTCCGTTCATATCTAGCCTTTACCAAAACAATCATTAATCTAATCTCTAATCACGGTCGAGGCTAACAATGAATTGGTAGCGTGCCCGATTAGGATGTTAATAATTCTTTTGATAAAGTTTATAAACTTTATAGGACGTAAAAAGAGTTTAAAGTTCTTCATCATCCATTAACCTACCCTAATCCTACGAACCCTAACAAGCGGAGAATTACTCGCTAATGTTGGGAGAAAAAGAGATGGAGAGAAAATGCATAATTAAACTACGAAGAAATAGAATAAGAAAAAGAAAGCTACCTTTATTAATCAACAATATTCATTACACTTTGATTCCTTAGAAAATGATTACAGATCCTAGTTTTGCTTCTCGGTCTCTTCTAAGGAGGTAGATGAACCGTTGATGATTAGCCTGAATGCGTGAGCCGTCTTGGACTTCGTGATCTCGTCGACTTGATGATTTTTCCAAGAGCCTCTCGGTCTTTATTTATATTCCCAAAGCCAGAAGTCTAGCTTCTAAATTTGGAAGATAATAGTAAATATTCTCCCAAAAAATTCTCAGCTTATAACTCATCTTCCCTGTGGCGGATCCACGGCCAACAGGGGAGTTTAGCCGCGGATCCGCGGCTCTATGATCTGATCCGTTGATCATTTCTCTGTGGCTTCATCTGTGTGACATGTGGCGATCTCTGGAAATTTTGGAACTTAGAAATCTTCTCGTAGTTGCTGCCAGACTTGATTTCTAAGTTTTGCTTTCTTAATTAGGCAGGTTTGCTTTAACAACTTGATTTTCTTGATTTTAGTCCTGAAAATTCTGCACAACTCCTCAAATGATATTTAGTAGAGTTTGTTTTTCTTAAGATTTGGTCAATGATATTTTTGCATACATTTTCCTACAAAATGCTAATTATAATATATCAACACATGGAAAATAGTATTTTTACAGATAAACCCTCGTATGTATGATATATTATAATAAAGACCTTTTTTAATATAGAAATAGTAGGAAAAATGTAATAACAAATGTGCAGTTTTATCAACTGAACAGCTAGTCGCTCTAGTACTCAACCTAAACGGCACTCTCCATCCCGTCCGTGAATAAGACAGTTGGTCCGAACGTGAAATCATATCTACCCTTGTGAAAACATCCGAATACTCGTAGCATAGCGGAATATCCGAACACCATGCATTTAACCAAAATCTCATACCCCTTCTATTTCTCACAATTGACCTTGTGTTAGCAAAGAAGAATCTACCCGCTTCCGAGACCCCCTTCCAAAACAAGGACACCCTTAACACTCTCTGTGTTTCCCCAAACCTAAACCTTGCTTATCGCTGTTCCCGCCAAAAATTTCTACGCAAAAGAGTCCAAGGTATCAAATGGCAGCGATATACTTAAGGAAATGCGAACCAGTATCTTCCGGGCTATTTTTTGACAAACTTCCGAATGAGAAACAGATAAATTCTGATGGTTTCGAAAGCGTCTCGAAAAACCCTTCGATTTGATATATTATGGGCCTCGTAATTCATCCGGGATCAAAAGTTATGAGGAATTACGTGTCCACACGTGATGGACTTTTAAGAACCGGCTGGAGGAGTTAAAAAATATAATAAAACTCAGAAAAGACCCCAATGGGGCATCACGTGCTCACACGTGACCATGGGTCACGTGCAGACACTTGATGGGCTTTTAAGGCCTCTAAAATAATGAATAGAATTAAATTCTAAAATCTGTTCCCTGATTAAAAATCAGGAATCACGTGCTCACACGTGACCAATGGTCACGTGTTGACACATGATGGTTAAAACTGAAGCGTAAACAAACAGCTGAAGGAAATACCTCAATGAGGTGTCACGTGCTCACACGTGACCAATGGTCACGTGTTGACACGTGATGGTTACAACTGAAGCGTAAGTAAACACTGAGAAAAGGACTCAATTGGGGGTCACGTGGCAGCACGTGACTGGCTATAAAAGCCTTGCTGTTCAACAGAATTAAATTCTGAAAAAAGATCATTTAAATCTTTTGAAATAGAATTAAAATTCTAAATTTCTCTAAATCTTTCCAAATGGAAAAGGATTATGGGGACCGTTGGATTAAGGATCCAATGGTGATTAAATATCACCAATTTATAGAAAAATCTTGGACTTGGAAAGATTTCCCCCCTAAATCTGACCGAGATAACAAATGGATATCTTTGGATTTAAAATCCAATGGTGAATAAAATTCAATTAACAATCTAAAGGCCCAGATTAATGATAAATATAAATCAAATCTCTCAACAATCAAATCAAATCTTTCAATGAGAGATTTGCTAAACAAATTGATTCTTTTCCTTCTTCTATAAATAGGAGCCAAGAAGAGAAGAGGGGGGATCTACTTTTTTGAGAGAGAAACAGAGTGAGGAGAATTTAATTCTCAAGAGAAAAAAGAAAAGAGGGGAGAATTTAATTCTCTGCAAAAGAAAAACCCTAGGTAAGAAAAGAGAGGCTTCAAAAGAGAATTTAATTCTCAAAATCCAAGAGTTTAACTCTTATATAAAAAAAAAGAACTTAGTTCTTCTTCTGGTTGAAGATCTTCATAGAGCACATCTCCCCATAGGATGAGAATTTAATTCACATCGGGTCGAGATCCTGCCATGCAGATCCTAAACTTAGAAGGGGAATTGAGTTTTGAGAATTTAATTCTCCCAAACTCACAGGAGTTTAATTCCTCCTAAAATGAAATCGGGGTTTAACCCTAATCAAGAATTTAATTCTTTTACATATCTGGGAATTTAATTCCTTTGAAAAGAAATCAAGGTTTTATCCTAAATAAGAATTTAATTCTTTCACGATAGGAATTTAATTCCTCCAAAATCATAATTAGGGTTTAACCCTACAAAGAATTCAATTCTTAAAAGATCTCTGTTCATGAAAAGAACTAGGGTCACGTGCCCCCACGTGACCCTTGAAAAGATCCCCTGCAAAGAACTTTGAAGCATCACCTCACGTGTTCCCACGTGATTCCCAAAACGCAGAAAGAAAAAGCAAAGGAAATGAAAGCTTTGGGCACACTCACGTGTTATCACGTGACCCCTCAGCAAATGCTTTAACAATTGGCGCACAGATCCCCATCACGTGCCAACATGTGATGCTCTAAAATAAAACCAAAAGTGTTTAACACTTATTCGCAGATTTAAGGATAAACCAAAAGGAGATCTGGCTCCACATTTAGGACGCCTTCACGTGTCACCACGTGACCCCTAATGAGCATTCTAACAGACCAGAGCGGGGGCCTCCATCACGTGCTCACACGTGATGGCCGTCAGAATTAAAAGAGTTAAACACTGATCTGCAGAATAAAATAAGGGAAATCAGGGTGCTCTCACGTGTCCACACGTGACCCCTCCTTCCTTAGTGTTTAACACTAATTGGAAAACTCTATCTGCAGTGTTTAACACTGATTTTCTTAGTGTTTAACACTAATTTGGAAAACTCTATTTGCAGTGTTTAACACTGATTTTCTTAGTGATTAACACTAATGTGAAAACTCTGTTCCCGGTGTTTAACACTGATTTGCTTTAGTGTTTAACACTAATTTGAAATCTCTGCTACCAGTGTTTAACACTGATTTGCTTTAGTGTTTAACACTAATTTGAAAGCCCCATTGCTAGTGTTTAACATTGATTAAATTTTAGTGTTAAACACTAACTTGCTAATCTTAATTCCAGTGTTCAACACTGTTGGTCTTTAGTGTTTAACACTAGCTTTAGCCCAATTGGCTAAGTTTCTAGAGGCAAAGCCGCCAACAGAGGGCCAATATTTCAAACATAATTGGACTTAGCCCAAACTGGCCATAAGTCCTCAAATCATCTTGAACTGAGCACATCTGCTCTTTCAACCAACTCATTGGTTCAAGGGTACATCTCTGAACTCCTCTGATATTTTTCGTTGTAATCCTTCAACGTCTTCAGAGAGGTGACGGGTCCCGACAACCACACATCAACACGGACTGTGGGGTCCTTAAATTCATGGACTTATGCATCCTTAAACCAAGATACGGACTGTGGGGTCCTTAAACCCGCGGACTTATGCGTCCTTAAACTAACGGACTAATGCGTCCTTAAACACACCCATATGGACTGTGGGGTCCTTAAACCCATGGACTTATGCGTCCTTAAACTACCAATGGACCACTATGTCCCTAAACTGGAACATGGACCGCAATGTCCTTAAACTACCAATAGACCACTATGTCCCTAAACTGGCAATGGACCACTATGTCCCTAAACTGGAACAATAGAGCTCAAATGCTCTTTTGTCGGATCTAAACGATCCTGTTAAGTTGATCTTAGTCTCAAATTAGACTAACGTATCCTTAACAAACGTTTAAGTTGATCTTAGCCTCAAATACGGCTAACGTATCCTTAAACCCTCAAACAGACTTTAGTCCCAAATTGGACTACAGGTCTCCCAACCAATTTTGGTTCAAGGGTACATCTCTGAACTCCTCTGATATTTATCGTTGTAATCCTTCAACGTCGTCAGAGAGGTGACGGGTCCCGGCGGCCATACCTTCATTGGACCACTATGTCCCCAAACTGGAACAATAGAGCCCAAATACTCTTTTGTCGGATCTAAACGATCATGTTAAGTTGATCTTAGTCTCAAATCGGACTAACGTACCCTTAACAAACGTTTGAGTCGATCTTAGTCTCAAATATGGCTAACGTATCCTCAAACCAAAACCACAAACCCAAATCTAAGTAAACATGGATTTGGATTAATCCACGTCCTACGGGCGACTACATAAATTAGTCTCCGTATACAATCCACGGGCAACCACAAACAAAACAAACACCCCCGACACGAAGTGACCAGCTGGAGAAGGAGAAAGTTGTTACCGCGATGCGGTAGCGTAATTAACTGCAGGGGCTTGCGCCTGCAGGGAAGAGCGTCCCCACAATCAAAAATCCCTCAACGAGAGGGAATCTGACGAAGTCTGCTACATCGGCCGCATCCGTTTAAACCTTCGATACACGGTGCCATAAATCAACTTGGCATCTTCGGAGAGGTAGACGGATAACACCAATTAGCATCTGCCCCGAATCTCAGGCAAGACAGCCCATGTCTTGGCCGCCATTCGGAGAGGAACAGATTCTGGCACGCCCGGTGGGACCTCTTCCTCTTTCCACTCCACACTTCGTGTGTCGTGTTCGAGAACAAATCGCGGTTTGCTGTGGTTGCCTGAGGATTTGAGGTACTAAGATTTGGTGTCTTGCTCCGTGCTGAAAACAAAAGATCAATGGCTTCAAACTGCACTACCTGCAACTGCGACTCTCACTCCGTCCCTGCTGGAGGAGTGACTTACGGGCCCCAAGTGGCCTCCCTTTTCAAGATACCAGTAGAGCAGGTAACTCAAGCCACCACTGGATTATTCTTCGGGACCATGCTCCCACCGTCGAGCTTCAATGCCACAATGTCGTTGCAAGAAGCCCCAAAGAAGTCAGTCTTTGAGCGACTTACCATTGCTGCGGTCCCTCTCAACGGGTCGCCCGACTCCACTGCCTCGGTTTTTAACAGGCTAGGTCAGAGCTCCAACGGGCCCATGAAAAAACCAGCAATACCGGAAGATGTTATCCCGAAGCAGATAGCCATCCCTGCTCCCGTTCCAGGCAAAATCACCAAGGTTGCTTCCCCTACTCGGAAGTCTGCTTTTGATAGGTTGACTGTCCCCACTCAACGGACGTCGGTCTTTAAAAGGCTGATACCGGCGAATTCTGACCAACACTGGGGGTATGAGGAGGTCGCCCTACGGCCAAACCAACTCCATCCGCACGACACGCTCGACGTCGTCACCGACGCCGAGTAAGGAAGGCTGGGGGAAACTCCCCCTCTGGATTTACTCCACCAGCTCCAACGGTGGAGATCGAGGCTGCTGTTCTAACCGAGAACAGCTTTGAATTGCTCAACAAAGTGCACAGAAACTCTCCTACTGCATTGCTGAAGAGAAATTCTTCGCCTGTGGAGAATGCTACAGAGAAGAAGCCGGAGCAACCTCCTCAACGGCTATCCTCTGAAATTTACAAGGTCTGGCATCAAGTCCAAGACTCCATAATAGATCAAAACTATCTCCGCCGACAGAAAAAGATGAAGGTTCGGTAGGAGAAGGACTACTCTATCAAGCAGGAAAAAGCAACAGCTGGCTGGGTGCCCACTGCAACGGCTTCCTCAACGTCAATCACTCAAAAGAAAAAGAGGCCGCAAAAAGCCCCTATGAACATGGCGAACCGTAAAAGCGCTGAGCACAAACGCCCCAAGTCTGGGGGCATGGTGGTGCACACTGTTTATATGGCTTCCGGAAAGGAGGAAGGCCGTGCTTCGACGGGTCACCGACCGCTCACCCGATTCGTGACGAAAACCCAGGAGCAGCAACAGAAGCTTCAGGAGATGATGATTGCAATGGCCGCACTCACTGGGCCAAAAGAAAGCCCGGAGGCATCATCAGAGAAGCGTCACGAATAAAAAACCGACGCTGACTTTTTACGCAGAGTCCTCAAAAAGAGGGACAAAGAAGCTGCAGAGCAAGCGGCTAACATAAAACAGATGGCGCTCCTCTTCCAAGATATGGTAGGGATGATGTTACAGCCGGACCCTCCTGCTGAAGACCCTCCAATCATTATTGAAGACGATAGAGAGGAGACATCTAATCCTCTTCCGGCTCTTTCAGCAGCCAAGGAAGAAACCATTTACAAGGCCGCACTGGATGACCATATAGCTCAGCATATATGAGCTCACCAGGCAAATGAAGAGGCCGGGAAAATTGCTAGAACTGGACGACCCTACCCGGGCTGGTATGACCAAATTAGTTACCCGCCGGGATATACGATCCCTAAGTTCCACGTATATAAGGGGACAGGGAATCCGCATCAGCATGTCGCTCAATTCAGGGCCTTATGCGGCAATACCGGAGGCGATGACAAATTGTTGCTTCGCCAATTCGTCGGCAGCTTAGCAGAAACAGCCTTTGAATGGTATTCGGAGCTACCTAACGACTCTGTCAAAACATTTGCGGAGATGGAGCTACTGTTTACACAAAGATTCGCGAGTGCTAGTGAACGCACCCCGATAACAGCACTGATCAATGCTAGGATAAGGCCAGGCGAAACGTGGGTCCAATATGCAACACGATGGCGGAACCTATGGTCGAAATGCGAACAACGCATCGAAGAAGCACCTGCGGTAGGCATGTTCGTGGGCACTCTTGACCCTCAAGCGGCCATCTCCCAGTTCATGATGTTCTTCAAGCCGACCGCCTTCCAGGCCTTGATTGATAAGCTGGCCCAAATGGACCAGATGGGCCATAGGCCTTCCTCTTTAAAGATGGAGCCTTGGAATGAAAAGGGCAAAGGGAAAGCAACCTTCGTCGCCAACGCTTAACAACAACCGAGCAACTTAAAGCCGGTTGTTCTCCAAAACAATGTGCGTCCATGCCCATCCCTTGAGGAGAGACTGGGACGTCCTTACTCGTTTCCCTAGGAGAAAACGAGAAAACTGTTCGAGCTGACGGTGCGCAACAGACTCATCAATCTGCCGAGTCCAAAGAGTCCGTTGCAGCCAGGCGATGTTAACGATCCCAATTATTGTCCTTACCACCAAACGGTAAGCCACCCGATTGAGGATTGCTTCGTTTTTAAGGGATGGATCGAGGATCAATACCTACAAGGGAAGTTTGCACTGTCTAAGAAGTGGAATGTAAACCCACCACAACCGCACACTCCTAAGAAGACAGACACACCGGGGGCAACTTGTTCTTTTGTTGAAGAAGCCCCATGGGAGGTCGTGCTTTCATCCAAAACCAAAAGGATACTGAGTGATCTTCATACGCGCTCAGCGGTCAGATAGAAGAACCCGCTCGAACCTCAAGTCATCGAAGGGATGCTAAAGCCGCGCCCAATTCCAAAGATCGGTGATGATAGCCAAAGCGCTCACACTCAGCCGTCAAAGTCGTCGAAGAAGAAGACCAAAGAGCCCGTGAAGCCTAGTGACAAGTGCACGGACATGCAAAAGCAGATTGACGCGTTGGAAGAATACAATCAAAAAGCACGGACTCCAATCACACGCCAAGAATTTCTCAGCCACGTCATTAAGGACGGAGATGATGACAATGGAGAAGACTCGTCGGATGAATCTGAAGATTATGTGGCGAGCAGCCATGTGATCTCTCACTCGTTGATAAACGACGAAGGAGCTCCTTACACAGAGAAGCTGGGGGCAGATCCTGAGCCAGAACTTCTAGGACCATCAGACGAAATGATTGATGCATTCCTGAACGAAGCCCGTCTTAAAAGCAAAGCTGATCGAGAGCTCGAGATGGCCATATTCGAGAAAGCCAAATGCCGGCGACTAGATGAAAGGGTCAAAACACTCCCACCGGATCAAAGTACATCCGCCGCAAATAAAAGCAGGTTCAAGATGAGGAAAAGATTCGCCAAAGCCATATCGATGGGAATGAAGCTCCCCTCTTTCAGAGGAAATTCTCCCACCGATATATATCTAGATGAAGCGGACATGCATCTTAACTTCTGCTTATATCATCAGAAGATTGCACACCCTACTGAAGAATGCAATGCCTTTAAAAACTGGTGGCAGGGATACGTTGCTCACCGGCAGCACGTTCAACGATTGAAGCGCGAAGCTCGTCGGAAATAGAACACGACAAATGAACATATGAAAACTGCCAGCAACGGTTACATGGTTGACGGCAGAAGATCGCAAGCTCTCACCTTCGGGAGCAATTCTGAAGAAGAAATGACTTTCAGCCCTCCCTTCAAAGAATCCACGTCATGAAAAGAGGAAGAAAAGAAGAGCTGCGAGAACGTTCAGCTGCGCAATTGCACGCTACCCGAAAAGAATCTCGAACCCGCAAACAAGGGATCGAACAAAAGGGATAAGGGGAATGGAAAAGCGACCTCCGTCGCCAATGCTCAACAACAACCGAGTGAACCGAAACCGTTTGGTCGTCAAAACAACAAGCCGCAATACCTCAATGAGAAGTTGAAACGTCCTTACTCATTTTCCAGAGATAAAACAAAGAGACTGTTCGAGCTAGCGGTGCGCAGCGGGCTCATCACTCTGCCGGATCCAAAACGTCCGTTGCAGCCAGGTGACGTTGACAATCCTAACTATTGTCCCTACCACAGAGTAATGGGTCACCCACTCGAAAATTGCTATGTCTTCAAAGGCTGGATTGAGGATGAATACCAACAGGGTAAATTCGCGTTGTCTGACAACTGAAAGGTGAGCTCGCCACAACCACATGCTCCGAAAAAGATGGACATGCCGGGGGCATCGTGCTCTTTCATAGAGAAAGCCCCATAGACCGAAAAGTCAGTAAACTATAGAGTCGCCTCAAATACGGCGACGGTGGACCACTATGTCCTAAAACTGGCGTCGGACCGAAACGTCCCTAAACTAACGACGGACCGCAATGTCCTAAAACTTGCAAATGACCGAAACGTCGTTAAACTACTATCAACCCGCGGCATCCTCTGGCCGGCATGGTAAAAAAAAACGGTATGTCCACAAGCAAAATGGGCACGGATGAAAACCCAAAAGGGCTCCGTGAGTAAAAACAGCAGGGCTACCGTCGAGTCTTGTGAAAACCCGAAAGGGCGCAATCTCGTTAGAATAAAAAAAAGAAGAAAGAATAAACAAAATCAAAAAAAAAAGAAAAAGAAAACGGTATGCCCATAAGCAAAATGGGCACGGATGAAAACCCGAAAGGGCTTCGTGAGTAAAAACAGCAGGGCTACCGGCGAGTGTTTGTGAAAACCCGAAAGGGCACAACCTCGTTAAAAGACACTTACAGGGCCCTCTCGACCTTATAAGGACCACCCGCGTGAGATCCTTACGACTCACAAGGGAGAAACACACTTAGGGATCCTCACGATTCCTAAGGAGAAAATACACTTACGAGATCCTCATGACTCGTAAGGAGAACTCTCTTATGGGACCCTCACGGCTCATAAGATTTGAAAGTCTTAAGTTACAGAAACCTTAACCTGTTCTTAAGCAACCCCCACAACCTTCGATATTGCCCTACAAGCGGCTCATATTGACCCTTGTATACAATCCACGGGCACGAATAAATATTTCCCTAACAAATTCTCATCCGTGACTAGGGATATGCTTGTACAGCAAACAACACTTGTAAGTCCTCTCGACTTATAAGGAGAAAACCCTTTTGTAAGATCCTTACGACTTACAAGAGAACATGCACTTAGGAATCCTCACGATTCCCAAGGAGAAAACACACCTACCAGATCCTCACGACTTGTAGGGAGAAATACCTTTATGAGACCCTTACGGCTCATGAAGTCAAAAGCCTTAGCCGACAGGACCCTTAACCCTGTTTACTAAGCCACCTTTGTTCAACATCGACAGAGGCAAATGATGATTCGCTCCTGGTAATATCCCAGTTGCAGCGATGCTGATGCCTAACCCGGTATCAAATTCCAAGCCTTTTCAAGGCAAATGATGATTCGCTCCTGGCAATATCCCAGTTGCAGCGATGCTGATGCCTAAACCGGTATCAGATTCTAAGTCCTTTCATGGTAAATGATGATTCGCTCCTGGCAATATTCCAGTCGCAGCGATGCTGATGCCAAGATTGGTATCAGATCCCAAATCCCCTACTCGCAAAAAAAAATCAGTGAGCCAAAAAAAATGCATACGAAATAGCCGAAATGATTGGGCAACTCGCAATAAAAAAGCAGCGAGTAAAAAGAAAAATAGCCGAAATGATTGGGCACCGCGAAAAATAGCCGAAATGATAGGGCAATCGCGATTTTCGCGATATAAAAAGCTGAAATGATAGAGCATCGCGGAAAGAATAAAAAAATGAAAGAATGAAACTTTTTGCCCTACAGGTGAGATCACATCGATCCTTTTATACAATCCAGGGGCACAAACAAAGAGGGAACAATACCTTCCCGACAGGCTCCATCAGAAAGCGAAGCCAAATCTCGACGGTTCACGGACAACCTAGAGACAACCTCGACATTTGTCGCAATATTGCAGACACAATGTCAACAAATGAAGTGAAGGAAGATCCCTAGCTTCAGGGTCTCGATGTCAACATCGACAACTTAGAGATCACCAACGGCGTTTCTCCTCGCTCTAACCAGATGCAGACGTGATGTCAACAACCGACCTCAGAGTCGCAACGAAACGGAACCATGGCAAAGTCCCTAGTTCCAAATCTCAATGGCCACATCTGCAGCCTGGAGACCAACAACGGTGTGCCTCCTCATTCCAGCAGGACACATATGTTACACCATCAAACGGAGTGACGGCGAAATCCCAGCTCCACCTCAGCATTCGTCTCGATACAGCAGACGAGATGTCAACGACAGCGTTCCTTCGCAGTCCAGCAGGATACGGATACAACGTCAACAAAAGACCTCACGGTCGAAACAAAGCAGAGCGACGGCAAAATCCCAGCTCCATCTCAGCATTCGTCTCGATACAGCAGACGAGATGTCAACGACAGCGTTCCTTCGCAGTTCAACAGGATACGGATACAACGTCAACAAAAGACCTCACGGTCGAAACAAAGCGGAGCAACGGCAAAATCCCAGCTCCACCTCAGCATTCATCTCGATACAGCAGACGCAGTCAAAGCAAGTAAAGCAAAGGCCAAATTCCTAGCTTCAGGGTCTTGACGGCAAGTTATATAAAGCCTGAAAGACAATCGGAGATCATCTCGCACCAGCGCGGAGTGGTTACCACCTCGACGATCGTCTCGATACAGCAGATGAAATATCACCCCAGTGTTCTTCCCACAGCAGGATTCGGACGCGCCAAAGCAAATAAAGCAAAAGGCCACATTCCTAGCTTCAACGTCTTGATGGTAACTCATATAAAACCGGAAAGACAATCGGAGATCATCTCGCACCAGCACGGAGTGGTCACCACCTCGACGATCGTCTCGATACAGCAGATGAAATGTCACCCCAGCGTTCTTCCCCTAGCAGGATTCGGACGCGCCAAAGCAAACGAAGCGAAGGCCAAATTCCTAGCTTCAACGTCTTGACGGTAACACATATAAAACCGAAAAGACAATCAGAGATCATCCCATATGGAGTGGTCACCACCACGACATTCGCCTCGATACAGCAGACGAGACGTCAACAACAACGTTCTTCCTCCAACAGGATTAGGACACACCAAGAAAACGAAGCGAAGGCCAAATTCCTAGATTCATGCGTCTTAACGGCAAGTCATATAAAGCCTGAAAGACAAACGGAGATTATCTCGCACCAGTGCGGAGTGGTCACCACCTCGACGTTCGTCTCGATACAGCAGACGCAACATCACCAAAAGGAGCCACAACAAAATCCCTAGTTCCAAATCTCGACGGTTCACCAGCAACCTAGAGACAACCATGACATTCGTCTCGATACAGAGGACGTGATGCCAGCAAACGAAGCCAAGGCCAAATTCCTAGCTTCAGGGTCTTAACGGCAAGTCATATAAAGCCTGAAAGACTATCGGAGATCATCCTACACCAGTGTGGAGTGGTTATGACTCATCGGGGCTCTCCAAAATGAGCCTAACCTTAAGTAAAAAGCGGCATGGCAAATTCCTAACGCTTGCTCTTCCGACGGTCAAACTGCCAAGGAGGATTGCTTGAAGACGTCTTGTCCAGCTCCCGAAGGGACCAGAGACACGGCAGTCGCAGGGCTATTCGAACAGCACGATTGCCTATCGAGGAATATATCAGCTCATGCGACGGTACGAAGGCCAAAACCCTAAGTACCATAGACCCTAACGGACTTCTGTCGTAAAGAGCAGAGGTTAACTGTGACGTTAGGATATTCTTGCGAGATCTGCTCGATTCGTTTCGACTCATGAGGAAATTGATGTCTTTGCGAGAACTTCTCGATTCGTCTCGACTTGTGAGATAAAGCCTTAGGCAGTAGGGATTAAAAAACCTGTTTCCTAAGCACTGGGATCCTGCAAGTCGGCCCAAAATGGTCTCTTGCATACTATCCATGGGTCTCACTCTCCGAAGTCGAATTTCGACAAGGAGGGGAACAACCGCTTACGGGTCCTCTCGACTCGTAAGAGGGAAAAATTCTCTTACAAGATCCTTACGACTTATAAGAGAGACACACTTAGGAATCCTCACGACTCCTAAGGAGAAAATACACCTACGAGATCCTCTTGATCCGTAGGGAGAAAAGTCTTTATAAGACCCTCACGGCTCATAAAGTTGAAAAGTCTTAGGTGGCAGATCCTAACCCTGTCTCCTAAGCCATCACTGCCCTGCAAAGAGGTCAAGATGGACCATCTATGAGCCACACTTGCCAAAGCTACATGCCACTGAAATGGAGAACTTACTCATAAGCGTATAAACTACTCCATGCCAGAGTAAGACATAAAGAGATAAAAGGGTGCGGCTCATGGAGTTAAGGGTTTGGAACTATATCTCTTAAGAGTCAAGATTTGAGTCAATGATAAATGACGACGCTTGTGTCCGCTCGTTATCTTCTCAGATCAAGATCCTGAAAGTTATATACCAATCCGAAACTGGTCATATGCCATGCATTACTCTGCACTACTTCACCCACGTATATACTTACGTGGGCAAAGTAGTGGGGGGCATTTGTTCCTGCCAAAAATTTCTGCGCAAAAGAGTTCAAGGTATCAAATGGCAGCGATATGCTTAAGGAAATGCGAACCAGTATCTTCCAGGCTATTTTTTGACAAACTCCTGAATGAGAAACAGATAAATTCTGATGGTTTCGAAAGCGGCTCGAAAAACCCTTCGATTTGATATATTATGGGCCTCGTAATTCATCCGAGATCAAAAGTTATGAGGAATTACGTGTCCACACGTGATGTACTTTTAAGAACCCGCGGGAGGAGTTAAAAAATATAATAAAAACTCAGAAAAGACCCCAATGGGGCATCACGTGCTCACGCGTGGCCATGGGTCATGTGCAGACACGTGTGATGGGCTTTTAAGGCCTCTAAAATAATGAATAGAATTAAATTCTAAAATCTGTTCCCTGATTAAAAATCAGGAATCACGTGCTCACACGTGACCAATGGTCACGTGTTGACACGTGATGGTTAAAACTGAAGCGTAAACAAACAGCTGAAGGAAATACCTCAATGAGGTGTCACGTGCTCACACGTGACCAATGGTCACGTGTTGACACGTGATGGTTACAACTGAAGCGTAAGTAAACACTGAGAAAAGGACTCAATTGAGGGTCACGTGGCAACACGTGACTGGCTGTAAAAGCCTTGCTGTTCAACAGAATTAAATTCTGAAAAAAGATCATTTAAATCTTTCAAAATAGAATTAAAATTCTAAATTTCTCTAAATCTTTCCAAATGGAAAAGGATTATGGGGACCGTTGGATTAAGGATCCAATGGTGATTAAATATCACCAATTTATGGAAAAAATCTTGGACTTGGAAAGATTTCCACCCTAAATCTGACCGAGATAACAAATGGATATGTTTGGATTTAAAATCCAATGGTGAATAAAATTCACTTAACAATCTAAAGGCCCAGATTAATGATAAATATAAATCAAATCTCTCAACAATCAAATCAAATCTTTCAATGAGAGATTTGCTAAACAAATTGATTCTTTTCCTTCTCCTATAAATAGGAGCCAAGAAGAGAAGAGGGGGGATCTACTTTTTTGAGAGAGAAACAGAGGGAGGAGAATTTAATTCTCAAGAGAAAAAAGAAAAGAGGGGAGAATTTAATTCTCTGCAAAAGAAAAACCCTAGATAAGAAAAGAGAGGCTTCAAAAGAGAATTTAATTCTTAAAATCCAAGAGTTTAACTCTTATATAAAAAAAAGAACTTAGTTCTTCTTCTAGTTGAAGATCTGCACAGAGCACATCTCCCCATAGGATGAGAATTTAATTCTCATCGGGTCGAGATCCTGCCATGCAGATCCTAAACTTAGAAGGGGAATTGAGTTTTGAGAATTTAATTCTCCCAAACTCACAGGAGTTTAATTCCTCCTAAAATGAAACCGGGGTTTAACCCTAATCAAGAATTTAATTCTTTTACATATCTGGGAATTTAATTCCTTTGAAAAGAAATCAGGGTTTTATCCTAAATAAGAATTTAATTCTTTCACAATAGGAATTTAATTCCTCCAAAATCATAATTAGGGTTTAACCCTACAAAGAATTCAATTCTTAAAAGATCTCTGTTCATGAAAAGAACTAGGGTCACGTGCCCCCCGTGACCCTTGAAAAGATCCCCTACAAAGAACTTTGAAGCATCACCTCACGTGTTCCCACGTGATTCCCAAAACGCAGAAAGAAAAAGCAAAGGAAATGAATGCTTTGGGCTCTCTCACGTGTTATCACGTGACCCCTCAGCAAATGCTTTAACAATTAGCGCACAGATCCCCATCACGTGCCAACACGTGATGCTCTAAAATAAAAACAAAAGTGTTTAACACTTATTCGCAGATTTGAGGATAAACCAAAAGGAGATCTGGCTCCACATTTAGGGCGCCCTCACGTGTCACCACGTGACCTCTAATGAGCATTCTAACAGACCAGAGTGGGGGCCTCCATCACGTGCTCACACGTGATGGCCGTCAGAATTAAAAGAGTTAAACACTGATCTGCAGAATAAAATAAGGGAAATCAGGACGCTCTCACGTGTCCACACGTGACCCCTCCCTCCTTAGTGTTTAACACTAATTGGAAAACTTTATCTGCGGTGTTTAACACTGATTTTCTTAGTGTTTAACACTAATTTGGAAAACTTTATTTGCAGTGTTTAACACTGATTTTCTTAGTGATTAACACTAATGTGAAAACTCTGTTCCCGGTGTTTAACACTGATTTGCTTTAGTGTTTAACACTAATTTGAAATCTCTGCTACCAGTGTTTAACACTGATTTGCTTTAGTGTTTAACACTAATTTGAAAGCCCCATTGCTAGTGTTTAACACTGATTAACTTTTAGTGTTAAACACTAACTTGCTAATGTTAATTCCAGTGTTCAACACTGTTGGTCTTTAGTGTTTAACACTAGCTTTAGCCCAATTGGCTAAGTTTCTAGAGGCAAAGCCGCCAACAGAGGGCCAATATTTCAAACATAATTGGACTTAGCCCAAACTGGCCATAAGTCCTCAAATCATCTTGGACTGAGCACATCTGCTCTTTCAACCAACTCATTGGTTCAAGGGTACATCTCTGAACTCCTCTGATATTTTTCGTTGTAATCCTTCAACGTCTTCAGAGAGGTGACGGGTCCCGACAACCACACATCAACACGGACTGTGGGGTCCTTAAATTCATGGACTTATGCATCCTTAAACCAAGATACGGACTGTGGGGTCCTTAAACCCGCAGACTTATGCGTCCTTAAACTAACGGACTAATGCGTCCTTAAACACACCCATATGGACTGTGGGGTCCTTAAACCCATGGACTTATGCGTCCTTAAACTACCAATGGACCACTATGTCCCTAAACTGGAACATGGACCGCAATGTCCTTAAACTACCAATGGACCACTGTGTCCCTAAACTGGCAATGGACCACTATGTCCCTAAACTGGAACAATAGAGCCCAAATGCTCTTTTGTCGGATCTAAACGATCCTGTTAAGTTGATCTTAGTCTCAAATTAGACTAACGTATCCTTGACAAACGTTTAAGTTGATCTTAGCCTCAAATACGGCTAACGTATCCTTAAACCCTCAAACAGACTTTAGTTCCAAATTGGACTACAGGTCTCCCAACCAATTTTGGTTCAAAGGTACATCTCTGAACTCCTCTGATATTTATCGTTGTAATCCTTCAACATTGTCAGAGAGGTGACGGGTCCCGACGGCCATACCTTCATTGGACCACTATGTCCCTAAACTGGAACAATAGAGCCCAAATGCTCTTTTGTCGGATCTAAACGATCCTGTTAAGTTGATCTTAGTCTCAAATCGGACTAACGTACCCTTAACAAACGTTTGAGTCGATCTTAGTCTCAAATATGGCTAACGTATCCTCAAACCAAAACCACAAACCCAAATCTAAGTAAACACGGATTTGGATTAATCCACGTCCTACGGGCGACTACATAAATTAGTCTCCGTATACAATCCACGGGCAACCACAAACAAAACAAACACCCCCGACACGAAGTGACCAGCTGGAGAAGGAGAAAGTTGTTGCCGCGATGCGGTAGCATAATTAACTGCAGGGGCTTGCGCCTGCAGGGAAGAGCGTCCCCACAATCAAAAACCCCTCAACGAGGGGGAATCTGACGAAGTCTGCTACATCGGTCGCATCCGTTTAAACCTTCAATACACGGTGCCATAAATCAACTTGGCATCTTCGGAGAGGTAGACGGATAACACCAATTAGCATCTGCCCCGAATCTCAGGCAAGACAGCCCATTTCTTGGCCGCCATTCGGAGGGGAACAATCGCCTATATAGATCAATCAACGGTTCTCAAATTAACCCTCCCACACAGATTTGTAAAAAGAGACCACCATTTGGCAAGCAAAGCTAAGTTCATATCTCTAAGATCAAGAATACATAGACCCCCAAATTCCTTTTTCTTACACACACGTCCCCAATTAACCAAGCAAATGCCTCTATTATCCTCTCTTCGTCCTTTCCAAAAGAAGTTCCTCCTAATCTTATCTACGGATTTCACAACCCACTTAGGCGCCTTAAAGACCGACATCGTATATAGTGGTATTGCCGAAAGAACGGTATTGGTTAGAATGAGCCTACCCTCAAGGGACAAGGAACTTCTTTTCTAACTCACGAGTTTCTTATCCACTTTCTCCACCGTCACGTTCCAATCCTCTTTCCTTAACGCACCTGGTCTTAAAGGGAGCCTCAAATATTTCAACAGAAATTGGCCAATCTTGCAGCCAAAAATCGATGCACATTCCCTCAAATTCAGCAGCTCCCCTCCCACACTAAGAACCTCACTCTTATGAAAGTTAATTTTTAACCCCGACCAAAACTGGAAAAGCAGCAACACTCATTTAAGAATAATCGTACTCATCAGATCCCCGGTTCCAAAAAAAAGGGTATCATCCGCATATTGAAGTATGACAAAGCCCTCAACCGTCCATTCCCTTGCAAGTGGTGTTGGGGTCGAAAATTGCACCCCGGTTGACCAAGTCAAAGTCAAGGTCAACCCCAAGCCAAGTGGGCCCATGCCCAGGTCAAGCCCGAACATGAAGTGGTCGGCCTCCCCCATGCTGAAATAAAAAATCATATAATAAATAAATTTTGATGTAATTTTTATGCATGAATGGGCATAAAACCAAATTTTTATAAAGCCCATGGCTTATGTGTAAAAAGAAATAGCACATAAGACATGGGATGGGCAAAATGTCGTTTTGTAAAACCCAATAGCCTATATGTAAATATGTAAGCCTATATAAGGCAACATGATGATGAATAAAGCACACATTTTTCATTCCTCTAAAAAAGGTTAGGGTTTTTTGTGCCTCCTTCTCCTTCCTCAAGATTCTAAACCTTCTTCTTTTTTGAATTAAATCAAGAGTTTTACTCTTCCTTTACCAAAACTAAATAGTTTTTCACCACAAAACCCACAAAGGGGGACTCAGATCTTCCATTAGATCTCAAAAAGGAGAGATTTTTAAAATTTCATACTTCTTGTTCTTTAAGATCCGGCCAACAGAGGAGGAGGAAGGAGAACCGCTTCCAAGAACCCTATTTTGGGGATGATCCAGGGCTCAAGGGAGAAGCCCCTTCCATCAGCTTTAAAATATCTTAGGAGTTCAACTCCTTAAAAATATATATACATATATACACAAAATAATAAATATTTCCTTTCTGGAGCACAGCTCCCAGTGCAGGGACCAAGTCCCTTCTGCAGCTGACGCCTAGCGCCCGCGTGCCAGGCACGTGGTGCGCTGGCGCTCTGGCGCACAGCACCTGCGTGCCTGGCACGTGGGGCGCTGGAGCCTTCTCCCACGCATCCTTTGGATGCCCTTTCCCTTTATATATATATATATGTATGTATGTATGTATGTATGTATGTGTGTTTGTGTGTGTGTGTATACACAAACACACACATACTCCACGACACTATCCCTGTTAGAAAAAAATTTCTAACGGGGCGCTGCCCCGCACCCCGCAGGGGGGCTGCTAGCCCCCTTGACCCCCAGCCCGCTATCCGGGTAGTGGGACCCCCATAAAAACTCTGCGGGGACCCCGATATATCTAAAACCCCTTCAAAATACAACACTACATATTGAGTTCGCATGACCAGTTTAACCTGTTAATCGGAGGTTCCCTCGCTTCAAAGGCAAGAGGTAATTAACGACAGCTTAGTCCTCGGCTGCCGGAGATTTGGATCCCCACAATCAATAAACCCCAGCCTACCCTAGGCAGGGGGAACCTATAATGCGCCTGACAAGCGCGTGCGTATTCCCATCTCAATGGGATGACGAAAAACACCCTGCAGATTCTGGCACGCCCGGTGGGACATATCTCTCCTCCCATATTTCGGGTTAAACGTTCATGCGAACTCAATCAATATACATATCTATATTTATATTAAAATAATGCTCTTTCATGCAGGTTTTCAAGCAATCACTTCTCAACAATATCTCCAGAGATGAACTCAGCTCCCATCTCATACACGATGAAAATGGACTCTAGGACGGTCCTCCCAGCAAGTCTCGGACGACAGTGGGAAGAACCGCTGCTATAATTTAGTTCTATTCTGTTTGTCTCGGCTAATGCCATCCCTGCACCTCAAGCCCCAATAACTGTCACGACCCGAAGGTACGGAACGTGACCGACACTTAAATTACGAAGCGTCTAGAGGCACAACGTAATCTAAGTAAGCCGAAACCCAGAAATCTAAACCATTTAAAAGAAGAAGTAAAGGAAAATATGTTTAAAAGAAACATCAAACTTCTCAAAAATTTCGGCAGAATCTCCTTTGTAAAAACTGGCCCCAAATGGGTATAAATAAGAATATATACAAAAGCAATAATAAAAAGGTATCCCCAAGCGGAAGCTAGCTCTGCGCCAAAAGGCGGAAACAACCACACAATGGACTATAATATACAACGCTGAAGGGCGAGGCCCAAAACTCAAAAGAAAACCAAATCCACCAAAAACCATAATAATACAAGCGCGACTCCAAGATCGAAATAAAAACAACTGGTCTTCTAAATCTATCAAGTAATACAGGTCTGGTTGATGGAGCTTACTAAATACAAATGAAATAATAAAAGTACAACGGCAGTCCTGATACAAGTGAACCAACCTACCAAGCAAATCATCCTGAATGAAATGATGTGCCAGCAAGCCGCCAAGGAAACCTGTACATTGAAACCTGTAAGAAAATTTGGCACAACGGGGGTGAGTTGCCAACTCGTGAGTAGAAGACATCTGCGAGTAGAAATCGCATGAACGACGATCTCCTAGGTCATAATAATATACTTAATATAACACTAGTCATCTAGTAGTGGCAGGGTAATAATCTATGCATAAGTGAACTGTTCAGTGCTCGTATCAGTGCCTCAAGTAGTAACATGTCATGTGTATGAGTATGCATGCACCATGAATGTAAAACAATCAACCATGAAATCTGGATATATCTGTATAAGAAATCTTTTAACTTGTATCATAGTAAAATTTGTATGGTAATCTGAAACATCATCAATGAAATCCATGGAAATCCGTGTCAAGTATCGACACAAACATGTAAATCTCAAAGTTTCAATACCTCATAGTCTCAATATCTCATAGTCTCAATATCTCGGGCTTCGTCAGTCCGGATCGGCCCATATCATCAAATCTCACGACAACGATCGGTATCCTCCGGATATCCGCCGGCCAGATATCACCGGTAAGTAGTCTTCCCCTGCTAGGCTCATCGTCTACAACTCGAGCTTCTTGCCCCGGGTACCATACCGGGCCCACCATGTACCCGAGACGGTTCATCCACTTCTCGAATCGGGTCTCGAAATCCAACAGAAAACATGAAATCTCATGGTGGACGACACATACATCACAAGAAAACTGCAACTTGTATTTTAAAATGAGAGGGAGAGAGAGAGAGAGAGAAAAGTTTATATATATAGTCTTGCGGTTTCCCCCCAAAATCCAGAAATCTCATAGAAATCCAAAATCCCAAAATCATGAGTAAGTAAATAATGAGTATCGGCATAAGCCCCACAATACTGCATGATAATATGAAAATGTGAATGCATGAAGTGTCTAAGTAATAAATGTAATGTCTAAACTAGCACATGAGAGTAATCACACAATATTATATTGGTTTAGCATTTAACTAATTATATCAATAAAAGATAATATGTTCTAAAGTGTATGTGGCATGGCAATTACCGTGATGATGTGTGTGAGCCGGCAAATAAGTGCACGTAGAACATGCGCATCATCGGTAATGGTGATGGTGTCCTAACAGGCAGAGTTTCATATTAGCTAAAGAAACATATGTATGAATATGCAATGCGATGCATACAACATGAATATAACAATGAAAGTGTAGTAAACACGCAACTAGAGAATACATACTAATTACGAGTCATACAGTTTGTTGTTTGAAAAAAAAGCACGATTCATTAGTTTTGAAAATAAGTATGACTCGAGCCTAAACTAAGATGTACCTAACCAACTAAGGAACTAACTAAACATACTAGTCGAAAGGTAAGAAGAATTCTCCTAACGTCTGAGTCGATATCTCAAGTAGTTGGCGATCCAGTCTCAATAGCGTCACGTACATAGTACGACTTCCTCAAGTCAAGAGTGCGGATCAATTATCACATATATACATCATCGTTCGCATAGTATCATCGTCAAACAATATCATGATCAAGGGTACTATACTATAACCGCATACATCCCAATATCATCAAACATATTTCATCGTCTGTGTAAATATACATTGTCAAATGATCCACTAAAATATCATGTCATATGTCATATCGTGATTTAGTCATATATTACAATCTGGGTTCTATTCTAGAGTCTCGTTCATTCTAATGTCATCAACACATATTATCGTTTATATAAATATATACTTTCGCATTCCCCAACGATCCGCTAATATCATAACACATCTCATGTCATAACTCGATCGTATATCTAATATCTCACGGCATCATGCCCAGTCATACCGACTCAACCCCATGTATCATATAACCTTCTCATATCACGCGTATGTGTGTGTGTATGTATAGAAACCTACCCACATTCACACACACACACACACACACACACCAAGTCAAGTGTATGTGTGTGTGTGTGTCTACATGAAACCTACGAATTCCCTCCAAGGCAGTCATCCTCTGATTAAGTCTTTCTAAATCAGTCTAGTCCAACCTAAAGTCTTCAATAGGACCCTACTCGCCAAGAATCTAAGGTCACGTCTGACTTCCTAATAATAGTACGTAATATCCTTATTCTACGTTTGTGGGAGTGCTATATGCCATCCACCCGACTTCCTTCGTAGATATACATCTACTCATCTGGTCCATGTCTGCCGAAGTCGATGCCGACATCCTCTTCTTCATCGTCCGAAGTCCACGTGAGAGGTACCTATATGCAAACATATATGTATATCATAAACCGAATCGCGAATAAAACCAAAACGGCGCACGAAACGCGCATAGGTTAAAACCTATGACCCGCTCATGCAAAAGAACCAAATATCTCTAGATATCGGCGTACAAACGCCGATTGATCGAGATAAAACACAAACATACATATCGTAGTTCCAAAACTCACTAATTATAATATAAATAAGGTTTAAATCATCAAAACCTTAAAATTAATCAAATCGTTTTATTTCGCAAAAACCTAGAAAGCACTTAATTACCGTTTTAATTCGAAACTTAATATTTTAACAAAACTAATGGCCATACTATTCACTAAATATCATAACTAAGTTATATAAACCATTTCTATAATTTATTCTCGTCAATTTGTATTGAATTGAAAATTCTAGTTTGCAAAAATATCAAATTTTAACACTTTTTAAAGCAAAATTCACAATTCAACAACCAAGCTAGATTTTGCATATTTTAAATTGTTAAACCACTCATGGAAACCTTAATGATGTGTTAAAAACCCTAACTATATTTTAATCCCACATTTTAATTTAATTTCTAAAAACCTAGTTAGAAAATATCATAATTATCACAATTTTTAAACTAACAATTAGTAACTAGTAACCAAATTAGATTTTGCATTCAATTACATGTTAATCTCTTCATTAAAACCATAACCTAATGATAAAAACCCTAATTAGAATTTTATCTCACCAATATATATATATATATATATATATATCTTAAAAACCTAGTTTGCAAAAATCCTAATTAGGACAATTTAAATGCAACAATTAACAAATTTATTACTAGATTAGGTTTTGCATTATTTAACATGTTAAACTACACCATGTAATCATAAACAATTTATAAAAACCCTAACTTGATTTACAAACCCCTTTACTTGAATTTTAAATCTACAATTTAAAACCGTATTAAACACCAAATTGAGCTAGATTAAAATAATTAACCAAATATTAAACTTTAGGGTTAGGATTTATACCTCACAATCTCAAGAGATCAAACTTGAGTTCTTGGTCTTCTAAATTTCTCTCTAGCTCCAAGATCCATGCTTACTTTGATAAAAGAATATTGGGTAATGGTTAAATGATGAATTAGTGGGAATTTATATTGATTTTTTAATGGATTTTTAAACATTTTTTGGAGTGAGAATGAGTTTGGAAAATTTGGGGCTGCCTCCAAGCTAGGCTCGGCCATGAGGATGGGAGAGAGAAGAGAGAGAGAAAAGTGTGTAGGTTTGTGTAGAAAGTTCATGATTAAATGTATCTTTCATTTAAACCCTTACTTATCTAACTTTTTCAATTTAATCATTTTCCTATAAATTTCTAGAACCATGGAAAGATTTGAAAAAGAATTTTGCATGTTACACACTTGTTTTTAATTATCATGGTTCACTTTGTAAAATTAACCCATTTCTAATTTGTAATTTGCACTAATTTAATGTATAATTAAAACTTATGTTAATATTTGAATTTAATTAATTAAGGAAAAATATTTAAGTAAACTAATAATTTATAAGTCACTAAATAATTACCAAATACTACCAATTACATAGTTAAAATAGGCGTATTTAATTCTATATTGAAAAATATTTATAGTTGAGTTTTATGGAAAATACGGTTTATTTTACCGATTATCCAAAAATTCACCTAAAGTATTTTATTTATTTAATTACTTATTTATTTATTTTTAAAACGTTACAGTAACAGACAAACCGGTCTCAAAAGGCAAGAGGCCAAATGTGGTGGTCTCGAAAACACCCCAACTCAAACGCAAGTCGGTGTTTGAACGACTTTCCTTGGCCCCAGCTGGGGGCAAGGCGATCAACACCAACAAAGCAATAAGGCATCTCGAGCAAGCTCGGGCGGTGCCCCTGACAACTGCTCGATCGGGTGTCTTCTCTAAGATCCCGCTAATCGATTCACGGTGGCTTCCCAGGAAACAGATGCCCGCCAAGCCCTTAAAATTGATAAGCTAAGGCAGAAAAGGCTCAGATACAGAGCCAACAAAAAGGCTAGGGCTCAAATTAGGCTGAGCTTCATGAGGCTCCAAGAACGGGGTTACCTCGCCAAAGATAAAGAGATGACTGGATATGTGGTCCACACTGTCTACATGATCGGACATGAAGAAACGAACCCTCCCATGCTTCACAGCCATAGTGATGATATGGTGGACGCTACATAACGTCCACTCGGTCTAAATGATGAAGAGCTCGCTCAGGCCGATAAGCCAAAAGAGCCAGGGGTTCCTGCAGAATTGTGCTCAGGCAATAAGGATGACCCGGTTGTCATAACTGGAACTACAGAATAAGCATTATTCCGATGGCTTCAGAGGAAGCTTTAGGACAGGGACGAGAAGTTAGCCAAAGTACAGTCTAAGGTCGACGAATTGGTAAACGTCGCGGCAAATCTCGCGACCCAAGTCGCCCGATTGCAATTACAGGAGAATCAAATTTTGGTTCATGAGCCAGGGATTGATACCCGGAGGCAGCCAACTGATACCCTCTTCAACCTAAGAGTGGAGCGTCTTTGCGAAAAACGGTCCCGATTAGCCTCCAGTCCCTCCGATACATACACCGAAGGGGAATCACCTCTGAAAGAGAAACTGGAAAAAGTCTATTCATTCAAAAGGGACAAAATCCGCAAGATATTCAAGGATGCCCTAAGAAACGGTCAACAACTGCCAGAATAAAAAAAATCGCAAGAAGCGAATATGACCAACGACCCAAAATATTGTCCCTATCACAGAGTGATAAGTCATGCCATTGAAGACTGCTTCGTCTTTAAAGATTGGGTCGAAAGGAAATACAAGACGGGAGAGATAGAACTGTCTAAAGGCGTGTTAGCAAACAGTCAAGCTACGACCGCCGATTTCAAACATGTCACGACCCAAAATTGGGCACATGACCGGCACTTAAACTACGTAACTTCAACAGGCGTAACGCAATTAAGTAAGCCAAAAAACCCAACAATCTAAACCATTACAAGAAATAAAGATAGATCACTTTTAAAAATCTCGATGCAAAAACTTTTAAACTTAAGTTTGATTTTCATAAAAATTTCGACAGCACCTCCTTTGTAAAAACTAGCCCCGAAACGGGTACAAACATAAGATAAAAGTAAAGCATCCCCAAACGGGAGCAAATCTCGTCCAACGGCGGAACAACCACCACAACAGATATACAACGCCGTAGCGAAGAAAAGATAAACCATATATATAAAAGGTCGGCTCACATGAGCATGACAACCAGAGTCTTAAGAATATACAATACCGATCCTCACAACTCGCCTCTAAGTCAATATATGAAGGTGGTAGATGGAGAGTACTAGATACAAGAAATATACAATGTACATCATCGGATAACTGCAGCCTACCTATAACAAACGGCTTCACAGCCAACCGTAGCGGTATCCGCAAAAGTAGAGATAATAAGGCGCCCTGCCGCGACCACTCTGATGATCAGACCTGAAAAACCCTGCGGCACAACGGGGGTGAGTTGCCAACTCGTGAATATTAAATAACATCATACATTAATCGCAAGTATGTACTAACAGCGATAATCTATCACATGTAATCTGATAGCATAAGTATGACAAAATGTATATGCAACAGTCATGAAGGGTACTCTATCAGGTACTACTAATACATGAAGCAATGCATATAGAATAAATGCGAAGTATGGGGTAAAACGTGTCATCCTCACGGAATCCTCATCGTGGCGGACCAGTGTCCATCAAGACAATCTAAATCCTTAAATTCCCTCACATCGGCCCCCATATTGGCTCTCATATCGGGCACTTCGGCCCCTCACATCGGGCACATCGGCCCCTCATATCGGTGAATAAGAATACATGCACAGATCATTATGATGATATATATTATAGGTATACATATATAACAGGGTCCCATACCACTGATATATATGTGTGTGTGTGTGTGTGTGTGTGTGTGTGTACATATATAACAGCATCCCATACCATTGATATATATACATTATATATATCAGTGTCTCATACCACTGATATATATACACAGGAGTAAAACATCCAGAAACATCATATGAAATCCATATTTCAATGCGAAATTCATGAAATATAATATATGCAACATGAAACAGTAATATGAGCATATATAGGAAAAACCGCTATTTAACTGCAACATGTTATTAAATATATCATGCGGTTCCTAATTTCTCCGAAATCCCAGGCAACATCATATAAAGGTGAACATGTAGTTATAGCCAGTAATGCGTAACCATATCGGTATAGCAAGATATGTGTATCTACCTATCAATAATGATGTAATACCCTCCAGGTATATGTGTAGCTATATCAAGCTAGGTATGTGTATATACATGTCAATAATGATACAATACCCTTCAGGTATATGTGTAGCTAGCATGTAGTCATGGCAAAACATATGTGTAAGCATGTAAGTATACAGGTATGCTATATGTCATATGCGCAATGGAATATGAATCAATGTCTCAATGTTCCTAACCATACAATATCACGTATGTATAGGTGTTATGCGTGTCATGGCAATTATTGACGGTGTGAGTGGCATACAATCAGTGCCCGTGCAACATGAACCGTCAATAATAATGCAGTGTCCAAGCACATCAAATAATAGTATGCAATGAAGTTTTATGCACAATCTTTATATGTGCAATATAAAAATGCGGCTAATATCATATCGTATCTAGCCCTGACGCATAACGCCATGCGGGTGAATTCCCCGTAGATGTTAAATCCACTCACAGACAATCGCGGGCTAGGTAAACCCAATCACCCGCTTCCCTTTCTTTGCAGTGTCTGAAGTCCCCGCCTGCGATCCTATTAACACAAAACATAACCAGTGCAAATCTCAGAAAGCGATCAATATCACGTACACAAGACGTTTGACCAACGCACCAACTCCAATCCGACCCACGAGTGTTCGTCTAACGGCTAACGTGCGTAACGACACACCAACACCAGTCCAAGTGTAGCAGCACACCAGATCACGAACCGTGTCGGATAACGTAACATGCGTACACAAAACACTAGAATATAGCAAAGTCGTCCCAAATTTTGATACACAGATAATTGGTAAAAGTTGCAAGTACCACGAGACCACAAACAACCACAGTGACCCTACACCCAAACCCTAACACCCCAGCCCCACTCTGGCCGCAATTTGCGGCCAGAACCATTAAATTTGCGGCCTAAACATTAAGGGGTGGTCTCAGGTTTTTATGGTGGGTTCTATACCTCAACACTATATCACTGTGATGGAAACTTTTCCAACAAACACCTGGTTCTACAGCAGATTACAGAGTCACAAAGTTGACACTAAAAATACGATATTTTGCACAAAATGCTACCTTTAGTGTTCCAATTCATAACAACAAGGCAACACAACAATATAACTCCTAATTATCAGTTTGAGATCATTACCTAGCCACTCTTACTCAAAAATCCTAGCTTTCCAAGTTCCAAGGCAACTTATTGGTTAATCAAGACATTTGAAGTGTTTTCCATGGATTTTTGTGAAGTTTTTGCAAGGATTTGTGAAGAGGGAGTGAGGGTTAAGTTTGGGGTTGAGGGAAATGAGAAATGATTGAGAGTGAGAGACAATGAGAGAGTGAGAGAGTTAGAGGGTGAGTGTAGGGTCAACTAATTCCTTATGCTCACTCTCTCCCTCACCTCCATTAATGCCACCATTAATGCTTCCATGACTCACTAGCCACCTCTCTCTCTCTCTCCAAACAAGATAGGCAAGGTTAAATTGGGCAAGGTTTAGCTTAAGGTGTTATGGTTGCTAAACAAGGTTAACACTAAATATACCCTCACATTAACATGCACGTGTGTGTGCAAGCCATATCAAATAATAATAAACTATTAATTAATTGATATAAAATATGAGGAACACGATTTGGTAAACTTTTCCTTAAAAACCCGCACTAATGATTAATTAACACTAATCGCATTCCAAGGTGTTACAATCTCCCCCTTAAAGAAAATTCATCCCCGAATTAAAATTCTTACAAGCGTACCTTGAAAGAGATGAGAGAACTTCTTCCGCATCTCGCTCTCGGCCTCCCAAGTGATCTCCTCACTAGTTGGACTACGCCAAAGAACCTTCACAGATGGCAAGACACTTGACCGAAGTTTCTTCACCTGCCGATCCAATATAACTACTGGCTGCTCGGTGAACGAAAGATCGCGCTCAAGCTGAACGGTCTGGTTTTGAATCATGTTAGAAGGATCATGAAGGTATCTATGAAGTATCGGCACATGGAACAAGGGGTCAACATCCGGAAAACTGGGCGGGAGCGTCAAACGATAAGCAACAGAACCCACTCGCTCAAGGATCTCGAAGGGACCTACAAATCTGGGACTGAGCTTCCTCTTCCTCCCAAATCTCATAATGCCCTACATCGGAGAAATCCACAGGAATACATGATCCCCCACTGCAAACTCAAGTCTGGGACGACGACGGTCGGTATATGACTTTTGTCTGCTCTGGGCTGCTCTCATCCTGTCCTGAATCAGCTGGATCATCTCCGTAGTCTCCTGAACTAGCTGGGGTCCCAAAACCCTACTCTCAAAGAGTTCGGTCCAACAGACCGGCGATCGACACTTCCTATCATACAAGGCTTCAAAAGGTGTCATCTGAATAGTCTCCTGAAATCTATTGTTGAAGGAGAACTCAATCAACGAACAGTGACGATCCCAACTGCCACCAAATTCAAGCACGCATGCTCGAAACATATCATCTAGAGTTTGTGTCGTCCGCTCTGACTGACCATCGGTCTGCGGATGGAAAGCGGTGCTAAAACTCAACCGGGTACCCAAAGCTTCCTAAAGTTTCTGCCAAAGATGGCTAGTAAACTGGGTGCTCCTGTCGGATACAATGCATGTGGGAACGCCGTGCAAACGCACAATCTCATCTATATACAATTAAGCATACTGAGCATAACCGAAAGTGGTCCTCACTGGAAGGAAGTGAGCCGCTTTCGTCAACCGGTCAACAATCACCCGAATGGAGTCATACCCCTGACTAGTCATGGGTAGACTCACAACAAAGTCCATGAAAATCTGCTCCCATTTCCACTCAGGAACGGGTAAAGGCTGCAACTCTCCAGCCGGTCTCTGATGCTCAGCCTTGACTTGCTGACAAGTCAGGCACCTCGACACGAAGTCAGAAACATCACGCTTCATTCCTTCCCACCAGTAAAAGTCTCTCAAGTCCCAGTACATCTTGGTGGAACCTGGATGAACGCTAAAGGCTGACTGATGTGCCTGCTTTAGGATCTCGCGTCTTAACCCATCAATATCGGGTACACGCAAGCGAGTCCCGCAACGTAGCACACCCCGGTCGTCAATCATGAACTCCGAAATTGTACCCTGTCGAACAAGCTCAAGAATCTCAACCAAACGGGCATCACTGGGCTGCGCCTCACAGATATGATCCAAATGAAACGGACGGGCGCGGACATGAGTAAGTTGTCCCCCATTGGAAATGAACTCAAACTGTACTCTACCATCGCACAAGGTCTGCCAATCCGCAGAAGACTGTCTCTGAACTGCGCTCAACTGGGACAAGATACCCCTGGGCCTACGACTCAAAACGTCAGCTACCACATTCGCCTTACCCGGGTGATAAAGGATCTCACAATCATAATCCTTCACAAACTCCATCCACCGGCGCTGTCTCAAATTTAGATCCCGCTGCTGGAAGATGTACTTCAAGCTCTTGTGGTCCGTGAAAATCTGACATGACTCCCCATACAAGTGGTGTCTCTAAATCTTCAACGCAAAGACCACCACAGCCATCTCAAGATCGTGAGTGGGGTAATTCTTCTCGTGCTTCTTCAGCTGCCTAGAAACATAAGCAATCACTCTATCATACTGCATCAGCACATACTCGAGCCCCACTCGAGACGCATCACAGTAAACTACAAAGCCATCTGATCCAGAAGGCAAAGATAGAACGGGTGCAGTCGTCAACCGAGTCTTCAACTGCTGAAAACTCTGCTCGCACGCATCAGTCCAAAGAAAAGGAACCCCCTTCCGGGTCAGTCCAGTCGGTGGTGCAGCAATACTCGAAAAATCCTGCACGAAATGGCGGTAATAACCAGCTAAGCCCAAAAATCTGCGAACCTCTATCACGGATACAGGTCTGGGCCAAAGCTGCACAGCCTCAATTTTCCTCGGGTCCACAAGAATACCGTCTCCCGTCACTACATGACCCAGGAAGTCAACTCAATCAAGCCAAAATGCGCACTTTAAGAATTTAGCATACAGCCGGTGCTCTCTCAATAGCTGCAAAGCAATCCTCAAGTGTTGTCCGTGCTCCTCTAGACTCCTAGAGTAGATCAGAATGTCATCAATAAACATAATAATGAACTGGTCAAGGAACGGCCTGAAAATCTGGTTCATCAGATTCATGAACGTTGCTGGGGCATTGGTGAGTCCGAACGACATCACCAGAAACTCATAATGCCCGTAGCGTGTACGAAAAGCAATCTTCGGAATGTCATCTTTCCGAACCCGCAACTGATGATAACCCGAACGCAAATCAATCTTGGAAAAATATTTCGCACCCTGGAGCTGATCAAACAAATTGTCAATGCGAGGTAAAGGATACCTATTCCGAACCGTAACTCGGTTCAATTGACGATAATCAATACACAATCTCAAACTGCCGTCTTTCTTCTTGACGAACAGCACAGGAGCTCCCCACGGCGAATCACTCGGACTCACAAGTCCCTTATCAAGCAATTCTTGCAATTGATCTTTGAGCTCTCGAAGCTCCGTCGGAGCCATCCGGTAAGACGGTATAGAAATACGCCCCGTGCCAGGAATCAGATAATGCAAAACTCAATATCGCGCTCTGGCGGCAAACTAGGTAACTCATGAGGAAAAACGTCGAAAAACTCTCGCACGATAGAAACCCGGTCCAACGACCCTACTGTAGCCCCAGTATCTCAAACGAAAGCTAAGAATCCCCGACATCCCCTCCTCAAAAACCGACTAGCGCAAAGGGCAGAAATCCACGGTCCCCCCGCACAACACGAACAAACTCGCCCGGAAAACTGAAACTGGCCGTCTTCTCACGGCAGTCCACCGATGCATAACAAGCTGCCAACCATTCTATGCCAAGGAGAACGTCGAAGTCCAACATATATAGAAGGATCAAATCAACGGACGAATCTCTATCTCCAATCTGAACGGCACACGACCGAAACATATAACGCGCGACAAAAGAATCGCCAACAGGTGTAATCACAATAAGCGGCTGATCTAGCAAACACGACTCTCAGCCCAAACTCGGCAAGAAGTGCGTAGAAACATACGAATGCGTAGATCCTGGATCAAAAAAAACATGAGCCTCAAAAGAACTTACAGAAAGAGCACCTGAAACCACTACATTGGACGCCTGCGCTTCCTAATGAGTCAAAGCAAACACTCGAGCCTATCTTCTACCGGCGACTGGCTGACCTCTGCCTCTACCACCCCGCCCTCTCGGCACAAAACCGCCGCGTCCTCGACCTCTCTGCATAAGAGTCTGATGTGGAGCAACAACAGGCATAAGGGGCAACGCCCTCTGCAGTGAAGAATGTGGTAAAGTAACCTACGGTACAACTACCTCGTGCTCATGTGGCCCAGTACAATCTCGAACCCGATGACCCAAACTCCCGCACCGGTAACATCCAGATGAAAACTGCTGACTCCCCTGAGAATAAGAGCTAAAAAGTTGTCCTCGTCCCGGACCTCCACTACCCCCGGTATCTGAACGGGAACAGTCACGACGTAACGCCCGCCTCCCTGCTGAATCACCAGTACGAACCCTCTTTGGTTCGACGCCTCAGAAAGACACTCCTCAACCAACAGGGTTGCGTCCACCGCTGCTGCATAGGTGTCGCAATGCTAAACGCTGATAGCGAGGAACAAATGGGTAAGCAGGCCTCGAACAAACCTCTTGACCCGCATCTCCTCCGTAGCCACCAAATACGGAGCATACACAGACAGCTCGGTAAACAGCACATCATACTCGGCCATCGTCATACCCTGAGTCTGGCGTAACGACTCGAATCTGCGCGCTCGAGCATCCCTGATGCTCAGCGGAAGAAAACGCGCAAGAAACACTGTCACGAACTCAGCCCAGGTCATATGAGAAAGACATGCGGCTCTGCCCTTCTCTAAGGACTCGCACCACTTCTGGGCCAGACCGTCCAGACGAAAGCTCGCGAACTCTACCCATCTCGCGTCGGAGCATCTAAGCGAACGACATATCCTAGCCATCCGGTCGATAAATGACTGCGGATTCTCAGCTGCATCGGTACCAGTGAAAACCAGAGGCCTCAGCCTCATGAACTCGGATAACGATACGGTGATCACCTCCGTAGCTGCAGGTACAACCGCCTGAACAGTAGGTGCCAACACGGTCCCCGTAACGGGTGGAACAACCGCCTGCCCCTGCACTCGAATGGCCTTAACTAACGAACCCATCATCTGGCGCAAATCCTGCATACCAACCCCTAGCATAGCCATATGGTCTGTCGAAGGTGGAATAATCTGCTCCTGCACAACGGGAGTACCGCCCTGGTCAGTCCTCGTCTCAAACGAGTCAACTTTGACCTCGGCCCTCGCGGCCGCTCTCTGTGCCCTCATAGTCTTCGGCGGCATAAAGGCTGGAAATGGAAACAGGATTCGATAAGAATACCGAAATCGGATCAAAAGGATATGTAAACACGGAAGGAATTTCAAGCAATAAGTCCTAAGGTCACTTAGGCAGAGTACCATATAGTAAGTATGACGCGGAACATACGCACGCTACGTTACTCTGCTTAAGCTACATACTCCATCATACCAAGGTCATGCTACACTCCGAAAGGTAAAACCTAGCGCTCTGATACCAACTTTGTCACGACCCAAAATTAGGCACATGACCGACACTTAAACTACGTAACGTCAACAGACGTAACGCAATTAAGTAAGCCGAAAAACCCAGCAATCTAAACCATTACAAGAAAGAAAGATAGATCACTTTTAAAAATCTTGATGCAAAAACTTTTAAACTTAAGTTTGTTTTTCATCAAAATTTCGGCAGCACCTCCTTTGTAAAAACTAGCCCCGAAACGGGTACAAACATAAGATAAAATTAAAGCATCCCCAAACGGGAGCAAATCTCGCCCAACGGCGGAACAACCATTACAACAGATATACGACGCCGTAGCGAAGAAAAGATAAACCACATATATAAAAGGCCGGCTCACATGAGCACGACAATCAGAGTCTTAAGAATATACAATATCGATTCTCACAACTCGCCTCTAAGTCAATACATGAAGGTGGTAGATGGAGAGCACTAGATGCAAGAAATATACAATGTACATCATCGGATAACCGCAACCCACCTATAACAAACGGTTTCACAGCCAACCGTAGCGGTATCCGCAAAAGTAGAGATAATAAGGCGCCCTGCCGCGACCACTCTGATCAGACCTGAAAAACCCTACGGCACAACGGGGGTGAGTTGCCAACTCGTGAATAGTAAATAACATCATACGGTAATCGCAAGTATGTACTAACAGCGATAATCTATCACATATAATCTGATAGCATAAGTATGACAAAATGTATATGCAACAGTCATGAAGGGTACTCTATCAGGTACTACTAATACATGAAGCAATGCATATAGAATAAATGCGGAGTATGGGGCAAAACATGTCATCCTCACGGAATCCTCATCGTGGCGGACCAGTGTCCATCAAGATAATCTAAATCCCCAAATTCCCTCACATCGGCCCCCACATCGGCCCCCACATCGGCCCTCATATCGGGCACTTCGGCCCCTCACATCGGGCACATCGGCCCTTCATATCGGTGAATAAGAATACATGCACAGATCATTATGATGATATATATTATAGGTATACATATATAACAGCGTCTCATACCACTGATATATATATATATATATATATATATATAAATGTACATATATAACAGCATCCCATACCACTGATATATATATATATACATGTATATATATCAGCGTCCCATACCACTGATATATATACACAGAAGTAAAACATTCAGAAACATCATATGAAATCCATATACCAATGCGAAATCCATGAAATATAATATATGCAACATGAAACAGTAATATGAGCATATATAGGAAAAACCTCTATTTAGCTGCAACATATTATTAAATATATCATGCGGTTCCTAATTTCTCTGAAATCCCACGTGACATCATATAAAGGTGAACATATAGCTATAGCCAGGTATGCGTAACCATGTCGGTATAGCAAGATATGCGTATCTACCTATCAATAATAATGTAATACCCTCCAGGTATATGTGTAGCTATATCAAGTTAGGTATGTGTATATACATGTCAATAATGATACAATACCCTCCAGGTATATGTGCAGCTAGCATGTAGTCATGGCAAAGCATATGTATAAGCATGTAGGTATACAGGTATGCTATATGTCATATGCACAATAGAATATGAATCAATGTCTCAATGTCCCTAACCATACAATATCACGTATGTATAGGTGTTATGCGTGTCATGGCAATTATTGACGGTGTGAGTGGCATATAATCAGTGCCCATGCAATATGACCGTCAATAATAGTGCGGTGTCAAAGCACATCAAATAATATGCAATGAAGTTTTATGCATAATCTCTATATGTGCAATATAAAAATGTGGCTAATATCATATCGTATCTAGCCCTGATGCATAACGCCATGCGGGCGAATTCCCCGTAGATGTTAAATCTACTCACAGACAATCGAGGGGCTAGGTAAACCCAATCACCTGCTTCCCTTTCTTCGCAGCCTCCGAAGTCCCCGCCTGCGATCCTATTAACACAAAACATAACCAGTGCAAATATCAGAAAGCGAACAATATCACGTACACAAGACATCTGACCAACGCACCAACTCCAATCCGACCCACAAGTGTTCGTCTAACGGCTAACGTGCGTAATGACACACCAACACCAGCCCAAGTGTAGCAGCGCACCAGATCACGAACCGTATCGGATAACGTAACACGTGTACACAAAACACTAGAATATAGCAAAGTGGTCCCAGATTTTGATACACAAATAATTGGTAAAAGTTGAAAGTACCACGAGACCACAAACAACCACAGAGACCTTACGCCCAAACCCCAACACCATAGCCCCCACTCTAGCCGCAATTTGCGGCCAGAACCATTAAATTTGCGACCCAAACATTAAGGGGTGGTCTCAGGTTTTTATGATGGGTTCTATACCTCAACACTATATCACTGTGATGGGAACTTTTCCAACAAATATCTGGTTCTACAGCAGATTACAGAGACACAAAGTTGACACTAAAAATACGATATTTTGAACAAAATGCTACCTTTAGTGTTCCAATTCATAACAATAAGGCAACACAATAATATAACTCCTAATTATCATTTTGAGGTCATTACCTAGCCACTCTTGCTCAAAAATCCTAGCTTTCTAAGCTCCAAGGCAACTTAGTGGCTAATCAAGACATTTGAAGTGTTTTCCATGGATTTTTGTGAAGTTTTTGCAAGGATTTGTGAAGAGGGAGTGGGGGTTCAGTTTGGGGTTGAGGGAAATGAGAAATGATTGAGAGTGAGAGAAAATGAGAGAGTGAGAGGGTTAGAGGGTGAGAGGGTGAGTGTAGGGTCAACTAATTCCTTATGCTCACTCTTTCCCTCACCTCCATTAATGCCACCATTAATGCTTCCATGACTCACTAGCCATCTCTCTCTCTCTCCAAACAAGATATCTTCCCCACACAAAATATCTAGGAAAAGGTTAAGGCAAGGTTAAATTGGGCAAGGTTTAGGTTAAGGTGTTATGGTTGCTAAACAAGGTTAACACTAAATATACCCTCACATTAATATGCACGTATGTGTGCAAGCCATATCAAATAATAATAAACTATTAATTAATTGATATAAAATGTGAGGAACCCGATTTGGTAAACTTTTCCTTAAAAACCCGCACTAACGCTTAATTAACACTAATCGCATTCCAAGGTGTTACAATACAAATAGAGACCGAAGCCTTTCGGGAGCCTAATCCTCTCAGACATGTGCCATTATCTGAAAAGGGCGAACCAAAAACTGATCGGCCTCAAGGACCAGCATCAATAAGGGCACCTACTTTAATGGAGAGAAAGAAGAAGGTGTACTCCTTCAGGAGGGATGAGGTCCGCAATATATTCGAGGAAGCCTTGAACAACGGTCTGCAATTGCCTATTCCGAAGAGGCCACATGAAATGAATATGACCGGCAATCCCGTATACTGCCCATACCATAGGGTGGTGAGTCATACCATTGAAGACTGCTGTGTTTTCAAAGATTGGGCAAAGGACTAATACAAACTTGGAAAAACCTTACAGTCCTCGGATGTATCGGCAAGCCACAGAGCTACGGTCATCAACACAGCTCCGCCAAGGTCAAAATTCAAGGAGCTGGGATAAGCAAAGACGACCACCACGACATTAAATTGGGAATGATAGACCTCTAAGTCTTTAAACTGGGAACCGCTGACCACCACGTCGTTAAACTGGGAACGATAGACCTCTCAGTCTTTATACTGGGAACCGCTGACCACCACGTCATTAAACTGGGAACGATAGACCTCTAAGTCTTTAAACTGGGAACCGCTGACCACCACGTTATTAAAGTGGGAACAGTCGATCTCTAAGTCATTAAATTGGGGATGCAAAAATGTGTAAATAAAATATATGTATATATGTATATATAAATAAAAAGCCAAAATAATGGGGCAACTCGTAATAAAAATCAGCGAGTAAAAATAAAAATGAAAATAAAGCCGAAATGATGGGACAACCGCGAATAAATAGCCGAAATGATAGGGCAATCGCGACCTTCACGATAAGAAAAGCTGAAGTGATAGAATAATCACGGTAAAAAAAACGGCGAATGATGAGTCGCTCCTGATACCATATTCCAGTGTAGCGATGCAGACACCAACCAAATTCCAAATCCCAAAATGGCGAATGATGAGTCGCTCCTGGTACCATATTCTAGTGCAACAATGCATACGCCAACCAAAATTCCAAATTTCTGAATGTCCCAACGGCGAATGATGAGTCGCTCCTGGTACCATATTCCAGTGCAGCGATGCAGACGCCAACCAAAATCCAAATTCCTAAAATCTTGCGGCCCAACGGTTGGTCCCCAAGTTGACTACCGTATACAATCCATGGGCTCAAATAATTCTCATCATACCCATAACCCACCGCAATCACCAGTTACGCGGCTGGTCTCCGCCCTTGGAATTATGCCCCATTTGGGAAGACCCACTCATGTGTCCTCACGATACATGAGGAGAACAAACTTACGGGATCCTCACGACTCGTAAGAAAACACCTTCGTGGGATCCTTACGACTCATAAAGGAAAAACACAATTGGGGTCCTCACGACTCCTAAGGAGAAAATGCACATACGGGATCCTTACGACTCGTAGGGAGAAAATGCTTTTATGGGACCCTTACGGCCCATAAAATTGAAAAGCCTTAGGTGATAGGGATCTAAACCTGTCTCCTAAGCCATCGCTTTCCAACAGGGAAAGACAAATGATGATTCACTTCTGGTACCATATTCCAGTGTAGCGGTGCTGATGCCGACCCAAAAAACCAATTCTCAAATCCTCTCGGGGCAAATGATGAGTTGCTCCTGGCATTATTCCAGTGCAGCAATGCAGATGCCGACAAAAAACCAATTCCCAAATCCTCCCGGGACAAATGATGAGTTGCTCCTGGCATTATTCCAGTGCAGCAATGCAGATGCCGACAAAAAACCAATCCCCAAATCCTCTCAAAGACAGATGATGATTCGCTCCTGATACCATATTCCAGTATAGTGATGCTGATGTCAACCCAAATCACAATTAACAAGTCAACTTCAACTCCGACACCGCAGAAAGCGGAGCAAGTCAGAATCCAATCTCGACACCGCAAGAAGCGGAGTAAGTCAAGATCACCCTTGACACTGCAAGAAGCAGAGCAAGTCAAATCAGGCGTCGACCGTCCATGTTGTAAAAAGGGTAGTGCAGGCTTCCCACAAATCGGGAACCAAATCGCTCCGGGCCAGGGAAAAGTCTACCACGGACACTCCGCCTCGGAGACGCGTCAAGCGTCGACCGTCCATGTCGTAAAAAGGGCAGTGCAGGCTTCCGAAAAATCGGGAACCAAATCGCTCCAGGTCAGGGCGTCGACCGTCCATGTCGTAAAAGGGCGGTGCAGGCTTTCCACAAATCGGGAACCAAATCGCTCCGGGCCAGGGCGTCGACCGTCCATGTCGTAAAAAGGGCAGTGTAGGCTTCCGAAAAATCGGGAACCAAATCGCTCCAGGTCAGGACGTCGACCGTCCATGTCGTAAAAGGGCGGTGCAGGCTTTCCACAAATCGGAAACCAAATCGTTCCGGGCCAGGGCGTCGACCGTCCATGTCGTAAAAAGGGCAGTGCAGGCTTCCCAAAAATTAGGAACCAAATCGCTCCGGGCTAGGGAAAAGTCTACTACGGACACTCCGCCTCAGAGACGCGTCAAGCGTCGACCGTCTATGTCGTAAAAAGGGCAATGCAGGATTCCCACAAATTGGGAACTGTTTCGCCCAATCAGAGCAAATCTCTGTTGAAATTCAAAATTCAAAATTTTGAAGCAACGCTTCAAATCTCGGGCGCAACGCGCCACGTGTCAGGCGTTGATACGTCAGCGCAGCGTCCAAGAAGGTGCGCCCAACCAGAGCAAAGCTCTATTTAACTGAAGCAACGCTTCAGCTGCGCTAGCACTGCGCTGCGCGACACGTGTCAGCGCAGATGCGCTAGCGCAGTTGCGCTGCGCTGTGCGCTGCTCGACACGTGTCAGCGCAGATGCGCTAGCGCAGTTGCGCTGCGCTGTGCGCTGCGCGACACGTGTCAGCGCAGATGCGCTAGCGCAGTTGCCGCTGCGCTTTGTGCTGCGCGACACGTGTCAGCGCAGTTGCGCTAGCGCAGTTTCCGCAGCGCTGTGCGCTGCGCGACACGTGTCACGCGCTGGGGCGTCTGCGCCAAACAGAATTAAATTTCTAAGAAATCTTTTCTGTTCTTGTTAAAACAAGAAGATTTTCTTCTGCAAAGCAGAAGCCCTTGGATCAAAGATCCAATGGTAGGGAAAATTCCCCAAATCACTCAGAGAAAAATCTCTTTAACAAATTTAACTAATTTATGGGCACTATAAAAAGGACCCTAGGCCTCAATTCAAATGAGGAACATTTTCTTGAAAAAAGTCAAGGGCTTCAAACAGAGAGAACTCTGAGAAAATTTCAAGAAAAAGGTAAAGAACCTTCATGAAATAGAAGAAATTTCTTCTAATAGATCATTGATCTAAAAACAAGATCAATGATCTTTACATAATAAACAGTGCTTTGCACTTCTTATGAACCTCTGGTTCTTTAAAACAAGAAAACAATAAAATAAAAAATAGTGCTTTGCACTTTTATGAACCTTTGGTTCTTGAAACAAAAAAAAAAGAGAAAAATTTATTTTTCTTTGATCTAATTTAGATCAAGAAATTAAATAGTGCTTTGCACTTCTGTTCTTGAATCTAAAAGATTCTTAGTGCTCTGCACTTACAAACTGCGCTGTTGCGCTCTTAAGAGAGCGCCACGTGTCAGCCATAGAACCACTTACGCTACGCGCTCTTGAAATAGAGCTTTGCTCTCTGGAATTGGCTCAACTCACCAGAGCGCACCACGTGTCAGCAGCGCAACAGCGCAGCGCACTAGCGCAGCACACTAGCGCAGCGCACTGCGCTATTGCGCTTGCGCTCACCACAGCGCGACACGTGTCACCACCATATGAGTTTGCGCTCATTACTTAGCGCAAAGCGCCTGACAAGCCACGTGGGGCACTGTCAGAGTATTTAATGCTCTGCATTATTAAAGAAAAGGGACAGAACCCAATTAAAAGGCCTAACAGGCCTAATAAAAAAATGCTATGCATTTTAAAAAGGGGGGGCAAAGCCCAAACAAAAAGAAATAGATGCTCTGCATCATTTATAAAAGGGCAAAGCCCAATCAAAACAAGAATAATGCAGTGCATTACTAAAAGGGCTAAAGCCCTAGCACATGCCAAAGACAAAAAAATGTTGAAACTGGACTTAGCCCAATTTTGGCCATAAGTCCTTAAATTAAATTGACTAAGCAAGATTGCTCTACGGGTTCAAGGGTACATCTCTCAACTCCTCTGACACATGTCGTTGTAATCCTTCAACGACGTCAGAGAGGTGACGGGTCTCGACAACCACATATCAATATATAGACCGAGACGTCCTTAAACTAATATCGGACCGAGACGTCCTTAAACTAATATCGGACCGAGACATCCCTAAACTAATATCGGACCGAGACGTTCCTAAACTAATAACGGACCACCATGTTCCTAAACTGGAACATGGACCACCATGTCCCTAAACTGGAACATAGACCGCCATGTCCCTAAACTGGAACAGTAGAGCCTCCAAATGCTCTTTTGCCAGATCTAAACAGTCCCGTTTAAGTTGATCTTAGCCCCAAATATGGCTAACGTATCCTTAGACATTTAAATGAATGATAAAACTCTAAATCAATTTTGGTTCAAGGGTACATCTCCGAACCCCTCTGACACCTGTCGTTGTAATCCTTCAACGACGTCAGAGAGGTGACGAGTCCCGACGGCCATATATTAATCACTACGTTAAGTTGATCTTAGTCTAAAACAGGACTAGCGTATCCTTAACGAACGTTTAAGTTGATCTTAGCCATAACACGACTAATGCATCCTTAAACTAAAAATACCAAACCCAAATCTAAGTAAGTACGGATTTGGACTAATCCACGTCCTACGGGCGACGGCATTACTCAGTCTCCGTATACAATCCACGGGCAACCACAAACAAAACAAACACCCACGACACGAAGTGAAATTCTGGAGAAGGAGAAAGTTGTTACCACGACGCGGTAGCGTAATTAACTGCAGGGGCTTGCGCCTGCAGGGAAGAGCGTCCCCACAATCAAAAACCCCTCACCCTGAGGGGGAATCTGACGAAGTCTGCTACATCGGCCGCATCCGTCTAAACCCCCGATGCACGGTACCATAATTCAACTTGGCATCTTCGGAGAGGTAGACGGATAAAAACCATATAGCATCTGCCCCGAATCTCAGTGCCAGGACTTCGCAGTCTTGTGCGCCTCCTTTCGGAGGGGAACAGATTCTGGCACGCCCGGTGGGACCTTTTCCACTTTCCACTCCACACTTCATGTGTCGTCCTCGCGAGCCAATCGCGGTTTTTTAAATGGTTGACTTCGGATTTCAAGTTGCTAAGATTTGGTCTTTTTCCTGGCGCAGAACTCAAGATTCAATGGCCTTCAACTGCACCAACTGCTCGAAACGCCACTGCAACGGACGCTCCACCTCACCAGGAGGTGTAGCATATGGACCCCAAGCGGCTTCCTTCTTCACTCTGCCGGTAGACCAGGTGACCCAGGCCACCACTGGCCTGTTTTTCGGGACCATGATTCCACCTACAAGCTTCTCTGCACCAATGCCTACACCGGAAGTGAACAAAAACTCGGTCTTCGACCGGCTCACTGCTATGATGGCCCCTGTCAACGGGTCGCCCGCTACCAAACTGACAGCCTCTGTTTTGACCAGGCTAAATCAGAACTCTAAACTGGCTGTCCCAAGGAAAGCAATAACTGCTGCTTCAGAAGTCGTCGAGGCGGCTTCCCCTGTCAAAGAGTCAGTCTTTTCAAGACTGACGATTCCTGCTCCTGCCCCTGCACGAAGATCTGTCTTTGACAGATTGGATATTACCCCGTAAGGAACAACCTCAGTTTTTAAAAGGTTAACACCGGCGGTGCCTCATTCAGACAGGGGACAAAAAGAAGCTATCTCTATCTCTGAGCCAGTCCCAACGGCTCGTCGTGCTCGACGTCGCCATTGGCAACGAGTGAGGAAGGCAGGGGGCAATTCCCCCTGAGGGATAACTCCACCGGCTCCAGCAGTGGAAATCAACGTTGCTGTTCCAACTGGGAACAGCTTTGAACTGCTGAGGAGGGTACGGAAGAATCCAACCGCTACATTGAAGAGATCTCCTCCACCTGCGGAGAGAGTTCCAGAAACGAAACGAGAACAGCCCCCTCAATGGTTGTCTTCAAAAATTTATAAAGTTTGGCGGAGGGTTCAAGACTCTGTGATTGACCCAGGTCACTCTCGTCACCAGAAAAAGGCGAAAGTGGAAAAAGACAAGGATTGTCCTATTAAACAGCAGGAGACAGCAGGTGCTAGGGTGCCCCCTTCAATGGTTCCTTCAACCTCAACGGCCCATAAAAGAAGGAGGCCAGAGAAAACCCCCGCGTCAGCGGCAAAAGTTAAAAATGGTGAACCTAAACGCCCCAAGTCAGGGGGCATAACAGTTCATACGGTTTACATGGCATCGGGAAAAGAAGACAGCCGTGCATCCACGGGTCATAGACCGCTTACACGGTCAGTGACCAAGGCTCAGGAGCAGCAACAGAAGCTCCAGGAGATGATGAATGCTATGGCCGCACTAACAGGGCCGAAAGAAACCCCGGAAACATCCTCAGAGGAACGTCAAGAACAAGAAACGGATGCCGAATTCCTTCGGCGCGTACTAGAGAAGAAAGATAAAGAAGCTTCGGAGCAGGCAGCCAACATAAAGAAAATGGCCCTCCTGTTCTAGGATATGGTGGGTATGATGATTCAACAAGATCCACCTGCTGAAGATCCCCCGATCATTCTTGAAGACGATAGGGGAGAGACGTCGAATCCTCCACTGGCTCTATCCACAGCTAAAGAGGATACCATCTCAAAAGCTGATTTGGATGAATACATCGCCCAGCAAATACGGGTGCATCATGCGACTGAAGCGGCCGGTCAGGTCATAAAAACGGGGCGGCCATACCCAAGTTGGTACGATCAAATCAAGTACCCGCCGGGTTATACATGTAAGTGCACGGCGGCGCCCCGGCCGTCAATCCGACGGCCAAACGCGGAAACGGTGGTAAACTTAAATTTTGCGGACTTTGCAAACCGGCACCACCGCGCACTAAACCCCGGATCGTGCCATTAAACTAAATCTAGCTAACTACAAAGAGAAGGGGAAGAGATATACCGACGATCCAAGTCCTCCGGTCTTCATCTCCACTCCGATCTCCTCGCGGGATCTCCGTCCACATCGTCGCCTCCTCGCCGAAAAGGGCACCACATCGCCTTCGTCTTTTACGGGCTCCCGCCTCAATACCGAGGCAACTCGAGCATGAAGCCGGCAACTCGACATGCTCAAGATATGCTGTAGGAAGTGTAGTGTAGAGTGGATGTCTCACTTTGGGGTTTGTTGCCATTTGTAGATGATGGAGGAAACAAGATAAGAAAAATGGTGCTTGCATTTTTCTTAGCATGAAAAGAGATCAAGAATGAAGAAAACTCTCAAAGATGAAGCTCTCATCTTCTTCTCACTCAACCATGGAAAAACTTATGCATCAAGTGAGAATAATGGTGGAGGAAAATCTATATCAAGCAAGAAGGGAGGTGAGTGTAGGAGATGTAGAAAGGGTGACCACATCAAGAGACAAAGAAACATACACCATGCTTCATACTATTGAAACCATACCCTTTCAAATCTCATAAAGCAAAAGCATGGTTGAAAAGAAATGAAAGCTATCATAATCAATCTTTTACAAGAAACCCCCTCCACAAAAGTAATTTGCAAAACTGCAAATAACCCCCTCCATCGGAAAAGTCCGGCCGGGAAAGAACAAAGGAAAACCGGCCGGAACGGAATGCAAACTGGCAACTCCAGAAAACTGGTCCCGTAATAAATTACAGGAAAACCCCGATACTGTGCATACACACCCGCATCTGTATTCCGTCCGGATACAAATGCAATAAGACAAAATCTACACTGTACTAAATTAAGACCAGCTTAAGCCAAAGCCGGCTAGTTAAATCCGTTCGATCCTGATCCGTGCAATACCGCACGTATCAGATCAAACCCTGCCATATAACTATACGGCCACTAGTACAAAACTGTCCGATCCTGATCCGTGCAATACCGCACGTATCTGATCGGACCTTGCCATATCTCCATACGGCCTCTACAGCGTTTCGCCCGAAAGCTGAGTAACTGAAAGTGTGGTGGACTCTAAAGACTCGTCAATACTATGGCTGTGGATTTAACCACTAGCCCGTCAGAGGTATAAGCCAATACGTGACGGGCCACCAGCTATTGACCAAAAGGGACGTCGATGAGCGAACTTATCCTGACACCCTACTGAGCCTGTCAGTGACAATATCCGTGCAGTCCGGTCCGTTCGTCTATGAGTATCGCATGGCGGGCCTAGGGGGTTGGTAAAAGTCAGACCCCCAAAAGCGGTACAAGTCGTGTCGGAGTGTAGCCCAGAACACCCTGAGATACTACTGGAATACCTACCAGTAAGTCTCCTTGCCTTGGCCAAGGACTTTGTGTAATGGCTCTCCTAGACACAGCACGACCTCACCCCCAATACCGGGAGAGACGAACCCCTGAAGATACGCTCACTGCCTCCATGTGGCTCGGGACTGTACCCAACTAAAACCTGTTTGCACGACTCCTTTGAGCCGTGGTAGGGTAGTAATCAAAGTACAGTGGGAACTCACACGAGACAAATGACGATCCCCAGGTCGATGAACTAACCTGCACACATGTCACCAGGGAACTGCCATCTGACGTCTGGTATATGACCAACTAGCATGTTCCCGGCGAGTCCTGTCCGGTGTACTCATAACCCAATGAGCACCTGTATACATCTTAGGTGATCCAACTGACACCAGTGGCTTGTGAGACCGGCCACCGCCCCTCGTCGGGGTCTCGACTGTATACACTAGTCTACTAATGGAGTATCGATGCCCGGTCTCGAAACTCCCACGACTAGGGACCTTTTAAGGATATGCTTGTAGACCCCCAGCTCCCACTTATATGATCGCCCTCATACTGCTGGTGGTCAAGCAAGAATCCTAGGGGCTCTATCAACGTGTAATAGCGACGTGTCATGTCACCTAAAACAGTACACGATGATAAAGGTAAACCAGATAGCATACTATCATCTCGAGTAAGACTGTCCTACCGGGATAGGTCCTCCCTCAATCATTACAATCACGTACCTGTGACCTAATAATTGACTCTGAGGGCACTATCTCCAACAATCTCCCACTTGCACTCAAGGCTAATTATTGCGATGTCGCATACTCACAGCCCGTGTGATACCGAACATCCAACTCCTCTACTAGTCAGTCTCACAAAGCTCGTTTGCGGAACTATTGCGTTCGAGGAATAGCCTCAGTGAGTGGATCCGCTTAGTTGTTTCTTTCTATGTCTCTCTATATCTCAAGTTCGCGGAGAAAGCCATCTCCCGAAATGAGCAAAATCAGTCTTAGAATATGTCTGGATGTCTGATGGGACGTAGCTCATAAATGAACTCCAAATCCAAACTTCTTAGACTGTATTGACAACTGAACTTAATCAGTGTCCTGCGCGCCATGCCTCCCTCAGTATTGCCTTGGACCACCTGTCCAAAATACTGCCCCTCATCAGAAGGAAAAACTATAACTCTGACAACCTCCTTGTCGTCCATGTCACCTTGGAAGCCTGGAATGATAACCGTCTCCTGAATGAGGCTGTCGTTATCATATCCCTAGAACATCCACTTATGTTCTAAAACTGCTTCCGACTGTTTCTCCAGGATTGGATTAATGTCAACTTATTGCATCTAGTGCAAGAACAACATCTGGTGTGGTACTTGACATCTCATGATTGACTCACTTGCCTAAGCAAGTGATCTGCCAATCATGCACGTCCCTCTCCCCTTTAGTCTGTAAGAAACCTTTAGAGAGGGTGACTCCATTACCTGCAGGTACACTACCGTGCCAGGAGTCGTCCATCCTAAATACTCTTAGAATGCTGTCAAGTACCCTGATTGGGAAACCACCCAAATCTAGATCTAAAACCACAGATCTAGTAACCAGTATGTCTGATATAAAATCCATGTCCTTTGTGGAGAAACCACTGTGTGACGACCAAAGTATAACCGATTGTAGTATAGGAGTTTCTTTTCCTATTCTGTGTATGTCATCCAGATACCAGGACATCACACCCTACTACCTTCTCAACAGATCCATCCCCTATTCTGATGAAGTCAAACTCATGACTGTCACGTCAGAAATAGATGATCTATCTCCGCTACATCTGCTCTAGTCTATAAATAGACATAAGCAAGATGTCCACCAATGCTTCCGCTGCTCCCACTGACTACGACAACCCTCTGGCAGAGTCATATAGACGTGCACTTCCAAAGCAAGTTTAGAACGACGCTATACGCATCCTCCTGCCGGGTCTCGCAGCCTGGAACAACAACAATGGCAAGTGTGGGTAAACAAGAACTTCCCTGTCACCGTCCTTGAGGCTACCGGAGTACCTCTCGGGTGCCTGAAGTTACCCACCAAAACTGCGGAGTGGCCAATGGAATGTCAAATCAGATTGAATCTTTAGGTTCCTTATCAAATCTTCAGTAATCGTTTGCGGTTCTGGAATCACTTCCAGTTCTACCATACTCCCACTACTGTTTTTGAAAAAATCCATTTTTAATAAAACTGTGGCGAGTCTAGAACAATATTGCTATTGTTCATCCAGATGGTAGAAAATCAACCCGCGTCATAGCCTGGGTCAACCCACAAACAGCCATTACAGAAACGTGCCTTGAGTTATCCAGAGTCTGGTTTTAAGCATAATCCGGACAACTCCCCGTACCTTAACATCGTTAAGATACGAACTGTTCTATATCCAATATAGGACCAGAGGCACTGATTTAATTGAACCAGATTCAAATCATGCAGCTGTCCCCAGCGCATGTCAACTAAATGGAAGGAGGCCGATCAGCGTTACTCAACTTAGGAATACTTCCAATTATGAGTAACCTGAAAGAGAAGCAAGATCTCTTTATCATTACTATCAACTGAATACCATACACAAGTATCTACATCTTCGATCACTTTGAAGAATCCCGATACTTGCTACACCTGGTTCTCTACTCTATTCAAATACCTATAACTCCTCAAAACTTAGACCCTGTGTTTCCACGAAACACCGGTCTAAAAACTAGAGAAGTCATAAGTAAACCGAATATAGTACGAGGACCTACCCCTCTGTCCTGATGGACCCTGGACAACATACAATACTCTGTATAAGTCCCTTGAGTCTAATAACTCATTCACTGTGTGCCGTAGGTTGAAAACTGTACTTATGGTTAAGAAGAATTACACCGCTGTTTAATGCTCCTTACCTAACCATCCACTGATATAGGTAAATGTCGTAGACATAATTTCAGAAAGGTATATCTCACTCTATGAAAATAGACGTACAGATATATCAATTTGAAATTGGTGCATAACAGCGGATATTCAAAACCAAATATTTGCCGACCGGCAAACAGCCCAGGTGATTTCCTCAAATATCACCGATTACAACGAATCCCGATATAATGAGGATGATCACCCAATTCCCAATAACTTACTCCCACTCATCATCTGTAAAACCATACAGATGTGAGGATCGTACCTGGTAAATACATACCCTGGAGTAAGTATCTAATCGGGAAATCAGTTTTCCTTTAACATTACACTGTGAAACTGAAACATTGAAATGTTCCGATGGGGTATTCTGGTATTCCTAGTAATGCCTCTTCCAGATTTACGACTGTAACCGTATAGTTCTTTGCCACCTCTCCAAATCCCTTCATATGTCTTTAGTCTTTACCTTCTGCACACCCTTTTAGGCCAAATGGTTTTCTTCCTTCCCTACCGTTCGGCACCAGCCTATGGTTTGGAAGAAGACTATCCAAAAAGCATAAAGGGTGTACTGTCCTAATCCTAAGAACACTCGCAATGCGAGAGAAGGTGAAGATAAAAGGCACCTGAATGTACTTTATTCCTATTTCTCCTGGACCAGAATCCATCCCCGAACTGGAACAAGTTCCTTTCGAGTTCATATATAACCATACGATGGAATATCCAATAAACTGTGGATCTTCGTAGTGATACGGAGTGTCCTGGAGAAATACAAAGGTGATTTTAGGATTGGCGAAGAAATACCTGGTTTGGTCGTGAATATCTGTTGCAATTTACTTTGCCCTCTTACTAATCCCTTGCTTTGTCTGAACTTAATACCTTCTGCACACCATCGTTATGCTAATTGGTTTTCTTCCTTCCCTACCGGTCGGCACCAGCCTAAGGTTTGGAAGAAGACAATCCAATTTGCGTAACAGGTGTACTACCCCTAAACCAAGGAGTACTCATAACCTGAGAGAGGGTAAAAGGAAAAGACAACTGAATAATCCTATCCGTTTTCTCCAGAACCGGAAACCATCCTCGAATAAATTCTTTCGAGTTCGTATCTAACCATACGATGGTTTTGTCCAATGGAAGTGGACGTTCGTAGTAAAACGGGGTGTCCTGGAGAAAAGGGTAAAAGTAGGAGTGGCAATGAGGTCTGCAACTCTGACAATCCAAAAGCCAGTGTTTAAGAAGGTTCGGTCAACTTGGTCACTGAGTCAAAGTCTTAGGGTCGGGTCAATGGTCGCTGCCAAAGAGAGAGAGAAAAGAAACACTCAGCGTGCACTCTAACCTAGATCAGAATGGTTACCAATTTATCTAATCTGGAATCCTCCCACTGTACCTCAAATTCTCCTCCAAACCTGAAAGAAGAATTAGTCGGGGTCACCCGAGGAGTAAACTAACTCATCAGTGGGAATCGGGATCCAACTATCATCGTATGATAACGTGACGGAATCCGCTCACGGTATCACACTCCAGAAGGTATGCGCATATCTGGCAAGTTTCAGTACTTTTGAAACTCCCGATGTGATTTCTGCCCCATGCTCTTATGACCTTGACTAAGGCCAACAAATCATAAGTCACATGTCAAGTTCTACCCGTCATTCTCCAGGTTGATTTGAACCCACCCGTACAAGCCCTTGACTAAGGCCAACAAGGCTATACGACTGTCCCAAACCAACGCATCTATCTATGCAGCATATGAATACCCAATAGCTACCAAACACTGTGCCTTGACTAAGGCCAACAAACACAGCTTGAATACTATTGACTACCCATATGAAACGACGGAGGGCTACGAATGGTTTCTGGCGAAAACCTTTAACGTAATGAACTTGATATCGTTGAAGGAACGGATAGCTTTTTAGAAAATATAGTGACGAAAACCTTTACTAAAGAGGTCACTCCCGGTGAAGGGATCTCGGCTCTTTCCCCGTAGAATGAGGTGCAGGATATTCCAAATGAATACCACGATGCAAAGCAAAAGTAATCGGCTATAGTGAAGTTAATGCCCTGACGCAAACTTCTGTCCAAGGGGTCACTCCCGGTGAAGGGATCTCGGCCCTTGCCTCGTCGACTGAGGAGCAGGATATTCTAAATGAATACCACGATGCAAAACAAAAGTAAACGTCCTTGCAATAGCAGCTTTTGAAAAAGTGTTCCAACAACATCAGATTAGGTTTGTTTTTAACTTGCATTGATCCGAATCAACGCAGTCCCATCAATTGATCACACCAAAAAGAACGAAAATATACTGATGTACGTATATGCCATCCGCATTCGCCACTGGGTCCCGTCATTACCCGTTAGGTTAGCTTACTAACGACAGAGCGGGGACTGGACTAGCGCGGATGCAAAACATATACAACATCTACTAATATATATACCAATATATTATATTCGCTCAAGGCGTGAATAAAATGCAACATCACAGAAATGTACAGCATCACAGAACAATACAGATATCTGGGATCCCCGGGTTTCACAGAGCCGCTGAAACCCGACGTTCCCCTGGTCGTGTGGATAGCCTGTGCAATGAAATCCTAGACCCCTACGGGCGCGGCAAGTTACCCGCCAAAACCTGAAGCGAGGCAGCCCCCTTCAGCACCGTGAATGGACCACCCAGCACTCCACGGAATCCGGCAACTTGGGCACCCCTCCTGGGTCAACCTGTACCCCCTACGAGTGCGGCGAATAGCCCGCCAATCCCAGAGTGAAGCCCCCTCCGTCTCAATGCCATGAGATGCGGGCTTGTTGCCCTCTAGAACCCGGCTATCCGTGCACCCCACCGCGGGGTAATCCTAGTACAGAAAGTAAAATATACATACAACGGGTACATCGACCGCAACCAGGTCGTGCCCCAAAAGAATAATACAATCAGGCAGTGACGGCAGTCCACATGTCGGACGCTCGCCCCGCAAAATCAAATGTACATAATACAACAATACAGTACTAGCATTGCATCCAGGCTATCCCCCACGACCGATCCGCAACATCACAGCATAAACATAGAACATCAACGTGAAAATCACGTTCGCAAATCCGTCTAACCGGGCTATAGCAGTTAGACCGGATTTACCGATCGAGTGACATTCACGGTCGCAGATATAATGTAAATACTGTGAAAAATGTGTTTAAAATTTTCCGATCGACCAAAAATTAACAAGTGGGCCCTCAATCAAAAACTGTAGCACTCACAGAAATCCTGGGCCCAATTTTAATATTCCAAAACCCATAATTTAAGCCCATAAGGCCTCTGGAAAAATTTGGTGATGTGACGTGAATAGTGCGCGGCGGAAGGGCCGCACGAGGTGGGGTTTCGCGGCGGTTCCGCGCTCCAACTGTGGAGTTACATCGTCAAATTTTTACAGAGCTCTTAGATTTTCCAGTACATCAATATTTTACAACCTGAAAAATTTTTGGACTTCAAAAAATTTCGACAGAAACTGATGTGAAGGGAAAAATACGGTTTTTGGAATTTTGGTCGATCGGAACTTAAAAACACATAAAACCAAGCTAGACTAAGTTAATGGCGAGGCTCTGATACCATTGTAAGTGCACGGCGGCGCCCCGGCCGTCAATCCGACGGCCAAACGCGGAAACGGTGGTAAACTTAAATTTTGCGGACTTTGCAAACCGGCACCACCGCGCACTAAACCCCGGATCGTGCCATTAAACTAAATCTAGCTAACTACAAAGAGAAGGGGAAGAGATATACCGACGATCCAAGTCCTCCGGTCTTCATCTCCACTCCGATCTCCTCGCGGGATCTCCGTCCACATCGTCGCCTCCTCGCCGGAAAGGGCACCACATCGCCTTCGTCTTTTACGGGCTCCCGCCTCAATACCGAGGCAACTCGAGCATGAAGCCGGCAACTCGACATGCTCAAGATATGCTGTAGGAAGTGTAGTGTAGAGTGGATGTCTCACTTTGGGGTTTGTTGCCATTTGTAGATGATGGAGGAAACAAGATAAGAAAAATGGTGCTTGCATTTTTCTTAGCATGAAAAGAGATCAAGAATGAAGAAAACTCTCAAAGATGAAGCTCTCATCTTCTTCTCACTCAACCATGGAAAAACTTATGCATCAAGTGAGAATAATGGTGGAGGAAAATCTATATCAAGCAAGAAGGGAGGTGAGTGTAGGAGATGTAGAAAGGGTGACCACATCAAGAGACAAAGAAACATACACCATGCTTCATACTATTGAAACCATACCCTTTCAAATCTCATAAAGCAAAAGCATGGTTGAAAAGAAATGAAAGCTATCATAATCAATCTTTTACAAGAAACCCCCTCCACAAAAGTAATTTGCAAAACTGCAAATAACCCCCTCCATCGGAAAAGTCCGGCCGGGAAAGAACAAAGGAAAACCGGCCGGAACGGAATGCAAACTGGCAACTCCAGAAAACTGGTCCCGTAATAAATTACAGGAAAACCCCGATACTGTGCATACACACCCGCATCTGTATTCCGTCCGGATACAAATGCAATAAGACAAAATCTACACTGTACTAAATTAAGACCAGCTTAAGCCAAAGCCGGCTAGTTAAATCCGTTCGATCCTGATCCGTGCAATACCGCACGTATCAGATCAAACCCTGCCATATAACTATACGGCCACTAGTACAAAACTGTCCGATCCTGATCCGTGCAATACCGCACGTATCTGATCGGACCTTGCCATATCTCCATACGGCCTCTACAGCGTTTCGCCCGAAAGCTGAGTAACTGAAAGTGTGGTGGACTCTAAAGACTCGTCAATACTATGGCTGTGGATTTAACCACTAGCCCGTCAGAGGTATAAGCCAATACGTGACGGGCCACCAGCTATTGACCAAAAGGGACGTCGATGAGCGAACTTATCCTGACACCCTACTGAGCCTGTCAGTGACAATATCCGTGCAGTCCGGTCCGTTCGTCTATGAGTATCGCATGGCGGGCCTAGGGGGTTGGTAAAAGTCAGACCCCCAAAAGCGGTACAAGTCGTGTCGGAGTGTAGCCCAGAACACCCTGAGATACTACTGGAATACCTACCAGTAAGTCTCCTTGCCTTGGCCAAGGACTTTGTGTAATGGCTCTCCTAGACACAGCACGACCTCACCCCCAATACCGGGAGAGACGAACCCCTGAAGATACGCTCACTGCCTCCATGTGGCTCGGGACTGTACCCAACTAAAACCTGTTTGCACGACTCCTTTGAGCCGTGGTAGGGTAGTAATCAAAGTACAGTGGGAACTCACACGAGACAAATGACGATCCCCAGGTCGATGAACTAACCTGCACACATGTCACCAGGGAACTGCCATCTGACGTCTGGTATATGACCAACTAGCATGTTCCCGGCGAGTCCTGTCCGGTGTACTCATAACCCAATGAGCACCTGTATACATCTTAGGTGATCCAACTGACACCAGTGGCTTGTGAGACCGGCCACCGCCCCTCGTCGGGGTCTCGACTGTATACACTAGTCTACTAATGGAGTATCGATGCCCGGTCTCGAAACTCCCACGACTAGGGACCTTTTAAGGATATGCTTGTAGACCCCCAGCTCCCACTTATATGATCGCCCTCATACTGCTGGTGGTCAAGCAAGAATCCTAGGGGCTCTATCAACGTGTAATAGCGACGTGTCATGTCACCTAAAACAGTACACGATGATAAAGGTAAACCAGATAGCATACTATCATCTCGAGTAAGACTGTCCTACCGGGATAGGTCCTCCCTCAATCATTACAATCACGTACCTGTGACCTAATAATTGACTCTGAGGGCACTATCTCCAACAATACAATTCCTAAGTTCCATGTCTACAAGGGGACGGGCAATCCTCATCAGCATGTTGCCCAGTTCAGGGCACTCTGCGGCAATACCGGTGGTGATGACAAGCTTTTACTGCGCCAGTTTGTTGGAAGTTTATCGGATATGGCGTTCGAGTGGTACTCTGAGCTCCCAAATGACTCTATTAAAACCTTCGCGGAGATGGAGCTGTTGTTTACTCAACGTTTTGCAAGTGCCAGTGAACGTACCCCGATGACGGCACTGATTAACGCCAGGATAAAACCCGGCGAGACGTGGGTTCAATACGCTATATGATGGCGGAACTTATGGTCGAAGTGTGAGCAGCGCATTGAAGAAGCTCCTGCAGTGGGCATGTTTGTGGGAACCCTCGATCCACAAGCGACCATCTCGCAGTTTATGATGTTTTTCAAGCCGACTACCTTCCAAGCCTTGATCGACAAACTAGCGCAAATGGATCAAATGGGCCATAAACCCCCTCTTCCAAGGCCGAATTCCCGAAATGACAAAGGGAAGGGAAAAACGATCGTCGTCGCTAATGCTCAACAACAACCAAGCGACTCGAAGCCGGTTGCTCGTCAAAATAATATGCGCCCGTACGTACCCCTTGAGGATAGGATGGGGCGTCCTTATTCCTTTCCCCGCGATAAAACGAGGAGGTTATTCGAGCTGGCGTTGCGCAACAGACTCATAAATCTGCCGGATCCAAAACGTCCATTGCAACCAAATGACGTCAACGAGCCCAACTACTGTCCTTATCATCGAGTACTAGGCCATCCGATCGAAGATTGCTACGTTTTCAAGAATTGGCTTGAAAACCAGTACCGACAGGGCAAGTTCGCGTTATCTGACAAATGGAAGGTGAATCCCCCGCAGCCCCACACTTCTAAGGGGACGAATACGCCGGGGGCAACATGCTCCGTCATTGAAGAAGCTCCTTGGGAGGTTGTATTACCAGCCAAGACAAAGAGGATGCTAAACGATCTTCAGGCATGTCCAGCGATCAAGTGGAAGAACCCGTTGGAACCGCAGGTCATTGAAAGGATGTTGAAGCCGCGTCCGACTCCAAAAACCGATAGTGGTGGTTCAAACACCTGCAGCCAGCCGTCAAAATCCTTGAAGAAGAAGAAAAAGAAGTCAAAGAAGCCCGTGAAGCCTGGCGACAAGCGCACGGACTTACAAAAGCAAATTGACGCGCTGGATGAATACAACTAAAAGGCACGGACTCCTATTACGCTCCAAGAGTTCCTCAATCACGTCTTTCAAGAAGAAGATGAGGGAGAAAGTTCATCGGATGAATCCGAGAAATATGTGGCGAGCTGTCATATGATCTCTCATGTGATAGCGAACGATGAGGAGACTCCTGGCACTAAAACGCTGGGGGCAGATATCGAATTAAAAATTCCGGAGCTGTCAGTTGAAATGATTGACGCGTTCCTTGACGAAGCTCGACTGAAAAGTAAAGCTGATCGAGAACGCGAGATGGCTATATTTGAAAGGGCCAAGCGCCAGCGACTTGATGAAAGAGCTGAGACGATCCCGCTGGAGCAAAACACCTTCGCTACCGACAAAAGCCAATTCAGGATAAAGAAAAGGTTTGCTAAGGCCATATCAATGGGCATGAAGCTACCATCCTCTGAAGGAAAAATTACTGGTGAAATAGAAATGCACCCCTCCTATTGCTTATATCATCAGAAGGTCTCGCACCCCACTCAAGAGTGCAAAGCTTTCGATAAATAGTGGTAAGGATATGTTGCTCGTCGACAACGCTCCAAGCGGGAAAAGCGTAAAACTCGTCGAGAGTAAAGAAATACGACCGAAGGGCTTGAAAGAACTACCGGCGATTGTCGCATGGTTAACACTGGCGGGTCACGAGTGCCTACATTCGGGAGCGATTCTGATGAGGAGCTGGAACTCGCCCCTCTCTTTAAATAGTCAACTTCGGGAAAAGAAGAAGAGCTAAAGGTTTGCGAAAATATCCAGCTACGCAATCGGACGTTACCTGAAAAGAATCTCGGACCCTTAAACAAGAAAGATAAAGGGAAAGAAAAGGTCTCTAAGGGTATTACTCTAGATGACCCAGTTGCGGGAGAGCTAACCGCCAAGAATCCGCCGAAGAGAAATAAGGTGGATTACAATGTCTTGGCGCATCTGAGGAAGCTGCCCTCACAACTCAGCATTCTTGATGCCCTGTTACTATCAAAAGAGGCGAGGGATTCTTTGATTAAGGCGCTACAAGATCCGGACCAGTTCCAAGCCTTCCTGGCCGAAGAAAAGATGAAGAATGAGTTGGAAGAGGTGCACACGGCCGACGTTGCTTTTGGCGATGAAGACCTTCTCCTCGGGACATGCGAACACAATCGTCCCCTTTATGTCTCAGGATACTGCCATGACATAAAGATAAGTAAAATCTTGGTCAATAACGGATCGTCTGTTAATTTACTCAATGTGCGGGTGTTAATGGAAGTTTGCATGAGTGTCCAACACCTCGCCCGAGATAAGATCACCATCTCCAGGTTCGACTCCCAATCATCAAAAACTCTTGGATCTGTGATATTGACGTTATGCTTCGGGTTGCTCGTCACAGATATTAAATTCCATGTCATAGATGCCAAGACATGCTACAATGCTCTGCTCGGTCGACCATGGTTACACGAGTACAATATCATCCCTTCTACACAGCATCAGTGTATGAAATATTGCAAGGATGGTCTCGAGTACACTGTGGCAGGAGAATTGAATCCGTTTTCCGTGAATGAAGTTCGTAAGTATGAAGATGCCAAATACTTCTTGTCGAGTTTCGAGGACACGGAAAGGTGTCACAAGCCTGAAAACAAAACTAACGCCACCATCCCTGTCTTCGGCAGCGATATCGAGGAGGAAGAGGATATAACTTATTCGGGTCCGCCCCAATACACCAAGCCGGGACCATCCGTTCCTTCATTGATCTTCGGTAGTGATTCGGAGGATGAAGTTCATGCTGTATTCCCTGCTCGGCTTTCAATACGAGCTTCTGCTGATGAAGAGCGAAGTCTGCAGATAGCCATGGTGCCGCTTAGACACCATAAAGAACTGGATACACTTAATATCTATAGTGTAGAAGAATTGCGGACATTCTATATCCCTCCTAGGAGAAAGAGAGAGAAAGCAATTCTGCTTTACCGCTCTGAAGAAAATAAAGTGGAGAAAGAAATCTGGTATGGAGCAGATCCAACGCTGGACAGGCTTCAACCCATTCGTCTACCTAGATATTATACAGAAGGCTTGAAACGACTGTTAAAGCACCAAGGGATACCCTTCGAACAGACTGTTAGGAAGGCCAAATTCTATGACAGGGTTTGGAACGTCCCCGGAACTCAACACAAGCTACCTAATGGGAGGATAGAGACGATCGGGCTCGGATACATCCGGTCAAAGAAACGGGAGCTATTAAACAGCTGCTATGTCATATATGACTTCGATGAAGAAGCGGATGCTCAATGGGAGGACGCTAATCCTGAGCCAATAAAAGTGCCAGATGCAAAGGAGCCCAGTCCGTCGTTCGAAGAACAAATGGACAAGCTTATAAGGGAAGCGGGTCAAAAAGTCCGAGACGACCATAACCGCGAAATGGTCATCTACGAAAAAGCCAGAACGCAACGCCTTCTCCAACAAGCCGTGAAAAATGAAAAGGCTGTTCCCTGTCAACCTGTTATAAAAAAGGCTCGACGCAAAAGCAGAAATAAGTCGGAAGGCCGAAAAGACGCTCAACAGCAACAAAGCGGGGCTAAGAAGCCACGCAAACAGGAGTCGAACATTATTGACCTAACCCTTATGAAGAAAATGGGTCGAGCATACTCGTTTCTGCGAGATAAGACGAAAAAGATATTTGATCTTGCTCGAAAACATCAGATGCTTACACTGCCGGAGTCCAAACACCCCGAACAAGCAGGCGAAGTCTCACACCCAGACTATTGCTCTTACCATCGAGTAATTGGGCATCTTCTTGAGGACTGCTTCACCTTCAAGAATTGGGTAGAAGATCAATATCAGCTTGGCAAGTTCACTCTGTCCGACAACTGGAGGGTAACACCGCCATAAAAGCACGAGCCCAAGGCCACGAAAGAAGAACTGGTTCCACATTGGGATTGGAAGCAAATTCGCACCTGTCACACGATTACAATATTAAAAGAAAAGCCCGAGGACATCGATGACCTTCCCTGGTGCTTTGAAAACAGCAACGATGAGGTGATCTCAGAATTCCCACCAGCGCCAAAAGAGCTGGAAGATGGAATCCATACCACTGCAGATAACCTTAAGAAAATTGAGTTGGGAACGACGAACGATCCACGACCGATATTCATCATCGAGCTGCTATCTGAAGAAAGGGTGGCTGCATTAAAGGACATGCTTCTACAGCATAGAGATTGCTTCGTATGGAACTATTCCGAAATGCCGGAACAAGATCCAGAAATTGCTGTACAAGATTGGCGATATCCCCGGACATCAAGCCATTCAAACGGGCGCCGAGGAGAATGCGTCTCGAGCTTGAAATGAGTATCAATGCTAAAGTCAAGAAGCTGATCGACTCTGGCTTCATCCAGGAAGTTCAATACCCTGAATGGATCGCCAACATCGTCCCGGTGATGAAGAAAAATGGGACAGTGCGTATATGCATAGACTTCCGGGATCTTAATAAAGCTTGCCCGAAGGATGATTTCCCAGTGCCAGTCACCGAACTGATGATAGAAAACACGTCCACTCATGAGGTTTTCTCCTTCATGGATGGCTCATCAGGGTATAATCAGATAAAGATGCATCCCGAAGACCAGAAGCACACCGCCTTCCGGACTCCTTTGGGTATATTCTGCTATAAGGTGATGCCCTTTGGTCTAAAGAACGCTGGTGCCACCTACCAAAGGGCCATGACGAGGATCTTCGATGACCTTATACACGAAATCGTCGAATGCTATATCGATGATCTCGTGGTTAAAAGAAAATCATACGAGGAACATCTCGAGCATCTGAAGACCGTATTTCAACGCCTTCGACAATATAACTTGAAAATGAACCCGCTCAAGTGTGCATTCGGAGTTTCCTCGGGCAAATTCCTGGGATTCATTGTTCGACACCGAGGTATTGAAATAGATCCGTCAAAGATTAAAGCGATCATGGAAATGCCTCCGCCGAGAACTCTCAAACAGCTGCGGTCTCTACAAGGGAAGCTCGCGTACATACGGCGATTTATAGCCAACCTTTCAGGAAAGTGCCGTCCTTACAGTCACCTGATGAAGAAGGGAACCCCATTCGTCTGGGATCAAAAATGCCAAAGCGCACTAGACGAGATCAAGCAATACCTGCAGAACCCGCCGGTGTTAGCTGCTCCGGTCAAGAGAAAACCCCTCATTCTTTATACAACCGCCCTCGAAGGTTCCTTAGGCGCATTATGGGCACAAGAGAACGATCAAGGGAAAGAAAAAGCACTCTACTACTTAAGTCGAGTTCTGCTGGGGCAGAAAGCAACTACTCCATTGAAAAACACTGCCTGGCGTTGATCTTTGCGATAACAAAGCTCAGGCACTATGCGTTGGCGCACGAATTCTGTCTCATTTCAAAGGTGGACCCCCTTAAATACTTGATGTCAAAGGCCATATTGACGGGACGACTCGCTAAATGGGCCCTGCTCTTGATGGAGTTCTCGATAACGTATCAACCTCTCAAGGCAGTGAAAGGCCAGGCCATCGCTGATTTCCTCGCTGAGCACCCGATACCTACCGACTCTCCTCTGAATTGCGATCTTCCAGACGAACATGCATTTGATGCGATCGACGATGATAATATCCGATGGGAGCTTTATTTCGACGGAGCGTCTTCCGTGAAGAAGCGCAAACAAAGTACCCCTATAATTAAATCGGGGGTAGGCCTCATCTTCGTGACTCCACAAGGAGAGATAATGCGTTTCGCTTTATCCTTAACAGAGCCGAGGACAAACAATGAAGCCGAATATGAAGCTCTGATAGCAGGTCTCGAGATCGCCATCAACATGGGAATTGAAAACCTCCTCGTATATAGGGATTCTCAACTTGTCGTTAGTCAAGTAAACGGCGACTACCAAACGTGCAAGCCAGAATTGGTGAAATACGGGGAAAAGGTACAACAACTGTTGACCCAAATTCCCTCTTATACTTTGGAGAACATACCGCGTGCGGAAAATAGCAAAGCAGACGCGTTGGCCAAACTTGCTAAAGACTGGCTGACGAGAACCTCGACGACGTTAGAATCGTGGTACAAAGCCGTCGAGTTCTTGCCCCAGCAGAAATATCTCCGGAATCATCCGAAGAAAAAGGAGCGAACGAGGAAACAACCCTGCAAGTAAAAGATTGGGAAAATACCGAGGATTGGAGGGAAGTCTTCATAGACTACTTTATGTCCCACCGATTGCTCGAAGAAGCGTCCACGAGACATCAGCTCATAAAACGAGCTCTGTCTTTCGCCTTCGTCAATGATACTCTGTACAAAAGGTCATTTGATTCTCTGTGGCTGAGATGCTTAGGACCTGACGAAGCGAAAAGGGTCGTCCAGGAAGTTCACGACGGACTCTGCGGTTCTCACCAAGCAGGCCCAAAGATGAAGTTGAAGATCAAACGGATGGGTTACTATTGGCCCACGATGATCCAGGACTGCCTCGAATATGCGAATTAATGTCACTCATGCCAAATTCATGGGGACTTCATCCACCAGCATCCAAATCCATTACATCCAACGGTGGCTAGCTGGCCATTCGAAATGTGGGGGACTGATATAGTCGGCCCCATCGAACCAGCATCGTCTAGAGGACATCTTTTCATCCTAGCAACGACTGACTACTTCTCTAAGTGGGCAGAAGCGATACCGTTAAGAGAAGTGAAGACGGAAAATATCCTCCACTTCTTCAAAACGCACGTCATATATCGGTTTGGAACTCCGCGACGGATCATCTCCGATAACGGGCCAGCTTACAGAAGCCACAAGATCAGTCGCTTTGCGCAACAGCATAATATAGACTGGAGATATTCCTCGGTTTATAATCCGCGAGCTAATGGTCTAGCTGAAGCCTTCAACAAGACCTTGACAAAGATCATAAAGAAAACGGTGTCCCGAAATAAGAGAGACTGGCACGAAAGATTGCAAGAAGCTCTTTGGGCATATCGAACTACGTTCAAGACGGCTATGAACACAACGCCGTACGCGTTGGTGTTCGGTACAGAAGCAGTACTCCCCCTCGAGATAGAGTTACCCTCTCTATGAGTGGCAGTCCACTACGAGCTAACGGACGAAGAAAATGCTCACCTTCGGCTTGAGGAGCTTGACGCCCTTGATGAAACCCGGCTCATAGCACAGCAAAATCTGGAAGCTTATAAAGCAAAGATAACGCGCTCATACGAAAGATTGACCCGACCGAGGACATTCCGCCAAGGCGAACTCGTGCTAGTGGTCAAAAGGCCTATGATCCCCAATCACGCCAAGCAGGGAAAATTCGAGCCAAACTATGAAGGCCCGTACATCATAGATAAGGTCTACCAAGGCGGAGCCTATCTACTCATGGACATGCACGGTGAAAGGCCCTTCAGGCCGATAAACGGTCGCTTCCTAAAGAAATACTATGCTTAATGAGCTGCAGCCTAGGTCAATGGTAGATGACGACGACTATGTCCGCTCACTATCTTCCTAAGCTCAAGCTTTATAAGCAGTAGCCGACCTTCTCCATGACGGACCGAAATGTCCTTAAACTAATAGCAGACCGAAACGTCTTTAAACTACTACCGCAGCATCTTTAGGCCGACCAGATATAAAAAATATATATATAAATAAAAAGAAAAAAAAAAGGTATGTCCATAAGCAAAAAGGACATGGATGAAAACCCGAAAGGGCTCCATGAGTAAAAACAGCAGGGCTACCGGCGAATGTTCGTGAAAACCCGAAAGGGCGCGACCTCGTAAAAAAAATATATATAAAAATAAAAAGAATAAAAAAACGGTATGTCCATAAGCAAAATGGGCACGAATGAAAACTTGAAAGGGCTCCGTGAGTAAAAACAGCAGGACTACCGGCGAGTGTTTGTGAAAACCCGAAAGGGCGCAACCTCGTTAAAAGACACTTATAGGGCCCTCTCGACCTTATAAGAAGAAACCACCCGCATGAGATCCTTATGACTCACAAGGGAGCAGCACACTTAGGGATCCCCACGATTCCTAAGGAGAAAATACACTTACGAGATCCTCATGACTCGTAAGGAGAACTCTCTTATGGGACCTTCACGGCTCATAAGAGTTGAAAGTCTTAAGTTACAGAGACCTAAACCTGTGCTTAAGCAACCCCCACAACTTACGATATTGCCCTACAAGTGGCTCAATATTGACCCTTGTATACAATCCATGGGCGCGAATAAACATTTCCCTAACCAAGTCTCATCCATGACTGGGGATATGTTCGCATGGTAAACAACCCTTGTAAATCATCTCGATTTATGAGGAGAAAACCCTCCTGTAGGATCCTTACGACTTACAGAGGAAACGAACACTTAGGAATCCTCACGAGTCCTAAGGAGAAAATACACCTGCAAGATCCTCACGACTTGTAGGGAGAAATAACTTCGTGAAACCCTTACGGCTCATGAAGTCAAAAGCCTTAGCCGACAGGACCCTAACCCTGGTCGCTAAGCCACCTTTGTTCGACATTGACAGAGGCAGATGATGATTCGCTCCTGGTAATATCCCAGTTGTAGCGGTGCTGATGCCGAAATTGGTCTACAGCAAAAAGCCAATAGGCCGCATATGCATATGCAATAGCCGAAATGATAGGGCAACTTGCAATAAAAAACAGCAAGTAAAGAAAATGTATGCATGGAAAATAGCCGAAATGATTGGGCACCGCGAAAAATAGCCGAAATGATTAGGAAGTCGTGACCTTCGCGATTTAAAAGCTGAAATGATAGAGCATCGTGAAAATAAAATAAAATAAAAAAAGAAGAAATGATAAAACTTTGGCCCTACAGTTAAGATCACATCGATCCCTGTATACAATCCAAGGGCATAAACAAAGAGGGGACCATACTTTCCCAACAGGCTCCGCCAGAAGACGAAGCCAAATCTCGACGTTTCAGTCCAACTCCGAAGAAACAAATGTCTTCAGCAGATACCTCGACTCACGGATGCAAACACTCCTTGACAAGAGCTTCCTGATCCGCGTCGACTCGCAGAGCCACCAGTGCCTCCGTGGGGAATCCTCGACTCGTTTCAAACCCTAAGGAAACAAATAATCCTTGGTGCTCGGGAAACAAATAATCCTTAGCAAACTCCTCGACTCACGGATACAAACGCTCCTTGACGAGAGCCTACTGATCCGCGTCGACTCGCAGAGCCACCAGCGTCTCCGTGGGAATCCTCGACTCGTTTCAAACCCCAAGGAAACAAATAATCCTTGGTGCTTGGGAAACAAATAATCCCTAGCAAACTCCTCAACTCACGGATACAAACACTCCTTGACGAGAGCTTCCTGATCCGCGTCGACTCGCAGAGCCACCAGCGTCTCCGTGGGAATCCTCGACTCGTTTCAAACCCCAAGGAAACAAATAATCCTTGGCGCTTGGGAAACAAATAATCCCTAGCAAACTCCTCAACTCACGGATACAAACACTCCTTGACGAGAGCTTCCTGATCCGCGTCGACTCGCAGAGCCACCAGCGTCTCCGTGGGAATCCTCGACTCGTTTCAAACCCCAAGGAAACAAATAATCCTTGGCGCTTGGGAAACAAATAATCCCTAGCAAACTCCTCAACTCACGGATACAAACACTCCTTGACGAGAGCTTCCTGATCCGCGTCGACTCGCAGAGCCACCAACGTCTCCGTGGGAATCCTCGACTCGTTTCAAACCCCAAGGAAACAAATAATCCTTGGCGCTTGGGAAACAAATAATCCCTAGCAAACTCCTCGACTCACGGATACAAACACTCCTTGACGAGAGCCTCCTGATACGCGTCGACTCGTAGAGCCACCAGTGCCTCCGTGGGGAATCCTCGACTCATTTCAAATCCCAAGGAAACAAATAATCCTTGGCGCTTGGGAAATAAATAATCCCTAGCAAACTCCTCGACTCACGGATACAAACACTCCTTGACGAGAGCCTCCTGATTCACGTCGGCTCGCAGAGAAACCAGTGTCTCCGCAGGAAATTCCCGATTCGTCTCAACATGCAAATAAAGCATCAGGCAGCAGGAACTAAAAACTTTCTTCCTGAACAATGGGACCCTGCAAGTTAATCCAAAATGGTCTCTTGCATACTATTCTTGGGTCTCACTCTCCAAAGTCGAATTTTGACGAGGAGGGAAACAACCGCTTGTGGGTCCTCTCGACTCATAAGAGGGAAAAATTCTCTTATAGTATCCCTACGACTTATAAGAGAAAACCACACTTAGGAATCCTCACGATTCCTAAGGAGAAAACCCACCTACGAGATCCTCTCGATCCGTAGGGAGAAAAGTCTCTATGAGACCCTCACGGCTTATAGAGTTGAAAAGTCTTAGGTAGCAGATCTGAACCTGCGGCCTAAGCCATCGCTATTTCTTGAGAAGGTCAGGATACTCGTTCTAATCATCCGTCAACCATGGTTACTAAGGTGGCATGCTGATAATGAAAGAAAGAAAAGACGGAGAAAATAACACATTACAAAAAAAAGGTGTATTTTTTATTCATAAACTTGATTGGATACATGATACATTATGTCAATGAATATATATATATATATATATATATATATATACATTCTTTTATCTACAAACACGAACGATACAAAGATGGATAGCTACTCAGGAGGAAGTGTCTTTAGTAAGTTCACAAGCTGCTGTCGCACTTCCTTCAGCGCTTCCTCTCGAGTGACAGCCGCGGCCACCTCCGCCTCCACCTGGGCCCGCTGCTGCAAGAAGGATGAAAGTTGCTCCTCCGCCGCCTTCTGGGCTGCTTCTTGGCTGGGTGCAGCTCGCTCGACAACGTCAAGTTTTTGCCTCAATGATAACCCTTCGGAGAGACATTGCAGAAGGCCCTCAAAGATTACCTTCAGCCGTGCGGCGTTGGCCTCCACCCGAGCATGCAGTTGAGCAGACTTGCTCGAAGTCTCACCACGCTCTTTACGCCTTGAAATGACTTCTTGTTCGAGATGGCGGAAGTAAGGAGCGCTCTGCTCAATCCACGCTGTTTTTTGATTACTGGCAGCCAAGGTCTCGGGTGCAGGACGCAGCGACTCCAACTGATATAGGCGACCCTCGATCTCCTTACAATGGTTAACCCAGGATGCAATGATGCCCTCATCATGAAAGTTCACGAGTATTGCTAGCATCGGGTTAACCACCATAGCGAAGTCTGCGGCAGATGTAGGAGTTTCAACGTCGAGTTCCTCGACGTAGTCGCTCAACATGCGCAGACTATTCGCGGCGTCTTTTGAAGACAGACTCCTCAGATAAGGACCCGCCGGCATTGTAATGCGAGGTTCGAAGGACGCCGAAGCCAGAACGACAGCTGAAAAGAAACAGGATGCGATCAGATAACAGTACAGAAAATAAAGAGAGGAAAGTTACCAATGTGATGGTCATTGTACCAGTTGAGACAGGTGGCAAGGTCGGAAGGGCTGGTGGCGCAGCTGATCTTTTATCCCCTCCTTCAATCTGTAGCACTGCAGTTGAGATGAGAAAAAGAGGTTAGAGGTAATTCCATCAATAAAAAAAAGAGGAAGGATGTCAACGGAAATCATACTCACCAACGTCACCAGAGGAAGAAGCAAGCTCGGATGGAAAAGAAAAGTGTGGGAGCAACATCCGATATACATGATCAAAAAGCACTCCTGGAAACACAACAGTGTGACTTTAGCACACGAATTATACGTCTGGAATGTAAGATTAATAAATCGTAAACACATACCTTCCAACATCTTCGAGGGTATAAGAGAGGGTTGAGAGGTGACCACCGCCAAGGCAGTCGTTGAAGGCGTTCCCTCGAGCAGTGGGGCATCGGCACTGGCTGCACCTGGATTACGAAAAGGTGAACTTGTCAGAAAAGATTGTAAAGTAAAGAAAAGCAGCCACTTAGGGTTTACCTGAGGAGCTCCCGGCTGAAACGGAGGCGACTCCCTCCTCTATCGACATGAGACCACCGCCCGTGGCCTCGTCACCCGACTCGATAGGGACCGTCGTCATGCTCGCAAGACCTGGGGACGGTGGAGGGCTATAGACGGGAAGGACTATGATTGGAGTATTGCCAGATTCCAGAGAAGGAGCAGTTGGCTCGTCCTCGGGAATCATGGCCACCTCACCCACCACTCTCTCAGGTTCAGTAGTCGCGGTTGTATCGTCTACCATCGCCGGGGGATCGCCGGCCTCGAGCGCCTCATCCGCCACCACCCTGGACTCAGTTATAATGATCATATCATCTGCCACCACTTCAGGTTCAGCATCAATGACCTTCTCGGCGGTAGGCCCCTCGACCTCCACCTCACGCTCCAAAGCCACAACGACGTTGCCCACCGTCGGCTCGAGTTCGGCAGGTACCGCCTCCTCTGTTTCTTTGGGATCAACGGTTTCCGCCTCCCCCTCGATCGGACTTGGCCCTGCAAGATAAGAGATATAAGGACCAACGACATTAAAATCCTTATAAAAAAATCTGAGAGAAACATTACCTGAAGCAGATTTACCGTTTGCGCTCCGAACTGCGCACGCCACCTCTCTGCGGGCAGTGGATAGGGCGACAGGGGCCTCTTCAGATGGATTATCAGCACGAGGGGCAGTGCTAGGACCCGCTCCCATAGCCAAGGCAGCCCTGCGTGCCTTCGCCTCACGCCTCAGCCGCTTCCTTTCCTCCCGGGCTGTCGCGATGGATCTTAGTGACGCCTCTTTCAAGGCGTCATCATCCTCGTTCAGGGATGCCTCCAGAGCCTTTAAGGCATCTCTCATCGGCTCTTCAAGACGAACCCCCTGCGGTGGCCCAGAGGAAGCAGGAACATCGGCAGCCGGTAGAGCATCTGCGTCACTTGGAGGGAACGGCATCGAGGTTCCTGTGATTAAAAGGGGAAGGTTAGATTGACCATAACACAAGGAAAATGAAATCTTGATGAATCGAAACTTACTAAGGCCCATAGATGCTCTAAGACGTTCCTCCTCCTGGAAAGTCTTCAGAGAAGCGGCAATGGCTTCTTCATCAGTGATGCCTGTTGAAAGAAAGGAAAGAAAAGCATTAGTCAAAGGCAATGGAGAAGACATATTGCAATAAAGAAAGGCGACTAGTAGTTACCTGACTGCGCAAGCTTAGCTAACCACGCGTCACGCCTCGCCAACCATGCTGAAGCTTTGAGAGCAGCCTCCAAGTCTGTATCGTCCGGCGGCGGCATCACTAATCCTGCGTTAGTCCCATATTCGAGCAAACCCTCAGCATAGGGAGCATGGGGTTCCTGACCGAACACAACGTCCGCAGCGAAGAGCGACTTCTTTTTCTTTTGCCCTCCGACCCTAGGCTCATGGGGGATCGACTTCCGCTTAGCAGCCACTTTGGGACGACGGGTCCCGGTGTCCGCACCCACGCCAGACTCCAGCGAGGGTACAACCACTGTCTCCACTGGAGCACAGGGTGCGGGAGGTGCATCTGTGATATCAGGGAGCGGCAGCTCACGTGGAGGACTTTGCGCATGTGATGGTCTGCCCCCAGCATCTTTTAGAGGAGGAGCCACCGGGATCCTTGGCACTAGGGGAGTGTTACGGTTGGTGCCGGGGGGTACTTCTTTACGGTCGATCAACACTCGCCTCTCCTTCTTTATAACAGCCCCCGTCGCATGATTATACCGCTCTTTATATACAGTAAGGAGTCGTGGAGCATAGGCCGGCGTGCTGATGAAAAATGAGAACCCGTGTTCAGGCGCATGAAATGATGTAACGCGTTCTCCATCCCTTCTTCATTGGCAGCAGGTTCCAATAAGAAAGCTTCCAAGGGTACCCCCTGATCGTAACCCAGTTGTTGGGCAAAACGATGCGGGTTTATATCTCATGAAGATTGCTGCACCGCCCTGCCTGAAGACTAGGAAACCCGGTCTAATAGAATACAAGTGGAGGATCTCCCGGGCCGTTAACACTGAAGCTCCATCCTTGAAGGAGTCCTGTAATGGTTGCACCGCAGTGGTGGACGCTTTTCAAATGGTTAATACCTTGTCAATAAAGGACATCCCGACTCCAACGGTGTGAGGGCGAAGCAGTAAACCCCTGGCGTTCCGTGGTGAAGGGGTCACGATTGATGAGCCAATCAACTGTATAATGCGAGGAAAACCGCACTTGTCAAAGAATGAAGGCCTTTTATACATACCGAAGACACCCGCCGTGTGTAGCTCGAGCCATGATGCAAAAGTAGTGCATTGGGAAGATTGGGAAGACCACATGCAGTACCCCGGGCTCATTGGCATCCGCTGCTCGGCTGAGGCCATGATATAGGTGAGCCAAGACAGCGATCCCCACAGCCACCTTTACCCCTATGACCATTCGGTGGGCTGGGTAAAAGACAGAAGGCCGCATGCGATGAGAGTGCATTGGGATCGCGAACCAACTCAGCCACAATCCGAGAAATCCTAAGAAAAAGGCCTCCTCATCCATTCCGGAAGCCGCAATTTCTGCAAAGGACATGGTTGGGGAGTTAGGAAGAAAAAAGTCCTTTTGGTCTATGTCTCTCGCTGGCAGGTTATCCAAACCTAGACCGAAAGGGTCCTCAAGGGTGGCAGACTTGGCAGTTTCTGCCGAGAGGACGTTTGGATGAAGGAACTGAGCAATGAAATCCTCAAAATTAACTCTGCGGCTCCCGCGTTCGATAAAGAGAGATTCATAAATGTTCAACACCTTAATCAAGCTCGGGAATTAGTATTGAACGGCATTCTCCGGCGTGACCCCCCTTACCACTGGCCTGGCGCCAAAGACGTACACATCTGTCGGGAACAGCTCCTCATAATGTTCTCCCATGACCAGTAGGCCGGATACCTCCGCGAGTTCCTCCAAAGAGATAGACACTTCCCGATCCATGGCAAGGAAAGTGTGGGTGGGAATATTCCATTGCTCCAAGAAAGCCTTGAACCACCAGGTGGGGAGCGTAGGATATTGGAAGAGAGAGACGTAGACCGCAGTGTACAGTCCTAGTCTTATCAACTGCGACTTCTTCGTCGACAGGATGTACCGGGCCCACGGCAGATAGCCAATCGGGTGACGGGGAATCAAACCAAGGTTATATGATTGCCCCCAGGGCCGTGCTTCTCCCTGACAAATACGGCGTCCTAGGATATCCAAGACCATAGGACGCTGAACCGGAACCGCATCCATAGCGGGATGAAGAAAGCTGTTCGCGGTCCAGTCTATCATCTCCACGGCATACTGCACTGAAGGTGGGGGTAGCGTAGTGAATTGCCGTGATGGGCTCAGACGGCACTGCGCATGTGAAGCTGCGTCGACCCATAATAATCTGGTTATACCAAGACCCCCAAAGGTGGAGTTTCTTGTACTCCGGGTCGTATTCTCTAATCATGGTCAGGATTTCACGGTCCGAGGGTGCCTCGGGAAATCCTCCTCCGAACGGACGAATGGGAATGAAGTGTCTAAAGACATGATCGCTGCAAAGAACAATTTAGCCATTAGTGTTGTAATTCCAACGTTTGGCGTATAAAAAAAAAGAAAATGCATTTATCAAATTAAATTAAAATTAATTAATTACACCACACAACAGTGCAGTGAGTAGGAGACCAAAGAGGGACCCACAAAATCTAGATGACAATACGTCAGTTAATAAGACAATCTCATCATTGGATGAGATTGTCAGTTGGTCCCCAGGAAAACATTCCCATTTATAAAAAAAGGGGGGGAAGAATCCCTAGAGACAAGGAGAAAACCTCCTCTTTCAGAGCAAAGCTCTGTCACAGAATGACACTTGTCAAATTCTGGTCTCAAAGGATTAAAATTTCTTAAAAGAGCATAGCTCTGTGATAATAATGGAAAAGATCCATCAAAAAAAATTTAACACTTAAAAATTTAAAATTTTTGGGACCTCGAAAAATCCATGAAAACTTATGATAAGTTCTTCACTTTGCAGACCTAAAAGATCCACACTTGATCTAAGAGCAAAGCTCTGTTCATAGGTTAGAACCCATGAACAAGATCCCTGCAGATCTATAAGTGTTTGAGAGCAAAGCTCTGTTTATGAAACCCCAATGGGGGTCTCTATAGATCAAAAGTTCTGTGAGAGCAAAGCTCTTTGGTTAAGATTAATTAATTTGATTTAAATTAATTTTTACCTAAAGTTTTCTAACTTGGAAAATGAGAGCAAAGCTCTGAAGTTCTAAGCAAGAGCAAAGCTCTGGAATCAAAATCTAGAAATGGTGAAGTTTTCTAAAGGGCCATAGTTCCTATTTATAAGGCGCTTGCGCCCCTTGAGCTCACCCCTTGATCCAACGATCAGGAGTTTGCCACCGCTGCACTCACGTGTGCGCCACGTGAGTGCAACGGTGGGGGGGCATTTGTTTCGCCCAATCAGAGCAAAGCTCTGTTGAAATTCAAAATTCAAAATTTTGAAGCAACGCTTCAAATCTCGGGCGCAATGAGCCACGTGTCAGGCGCTGATACGTCAGCGCAGCGCCCAAGAAGTTGCGCCCAATCAGAGCAAAGCTATATTTAATTGAAGCAACGCTTCAGCTGCGCAAGCACTGAGCTGCGCGACACGTGTCAGCGCAGATGCGCTAGCGCAGTTGCGCTGCGCTGTGCGCTGCGCGACACGTGTCAGCGCAGATGCGCTAGCGCAGTTGCACTGCGCGACACGTGTCAGCGCAGTTGCGCTGCTCTTTGCGCTGCGCGACACGTGTCACGCGCTGGGACGTCTGCGCCAAACAGAATTAAATTTCTAAGAAATCTTTTCTGTTCTTGTTAAAACAAGAAGATTTTCTTCTGCAAAGCAGAAGCCCTTGGATCAAAGATCCAATGGTAGGGAAAATTCCCCAAATCACTCAGAGAAAAATCTCTTTAACAAATTTAACTAATTTATGGGCACTATAAAAAGGACCCTAGACCTCAATTCAAATGAGGAACATTTTCTTGAAAAAAGTCAAGGGCTTCAAACAGAGAGAACTCTGAGAAAATTTCAAGAAAAAGGTAAAGAACCTTCATGAAATAGAAGAAATTTCTTCTAATAGATCATTGATCTAAAAACAAGATCAATGATCTTTACATAATAAACAGTGCTTTGCACTTCTTATGAACCTCTGGTTCTTTAAAACAAGAAAACAATAAAATAAAAAATAGTGCTTTGCACTTTTATGAAACTCTGGTTCTTGAAACAAAAAAAAAGAGAAAAATTTATTTTTCTTTGATCTAATTTAGATCAAGAAATTAAATAGTGCTTTGCACTTCTGTTCTTGAATCTAAAAGATTCTTAGTGCTCTGCACTTACAAACTGCGTTGTTGCGCTCTTAAGAGAGCGCCACGTGTCAGCCATAGAACCACTTGCGCTACGCGCTCTTGAAATAGAGCTTTGCTCTCTGGAATTGGCGCAACTCACCAGAGCGTGCCACGTGTCAGCAGCGCAACAGCGCAGCGCACTAGCGCAGCGCACTGCGCTATTGCGCTTGCGCTCACCACAGCGCGACACGTGTCACCACCATATGAGTTTGCGCTCATTACTTAGCGCAAAGCGCCTGACAAGCCACGTGGGGCACTGTCAGAGTATTTAATGCTCTGCATTATTAAAGAAAAGGGACAGAGCCCAATTAAAAGGCCTAACAGGCCAAATAAAAAAATGCTATGCATTTTAAAAAAGGGGGGCAAAGCCCAAACAAAAAGAAATAGATGCTCTGCATCATTTATAAAAGGGCAAAGCCCTATCAAAACAAGAATAATGCAGTGCATTACTAAAAGGGGTAAAGCCCTAGCACAGGCCAAAGACAAAAAAAATGTTGAAACTGGACTTAGCCCAATTTTGGTCATAAGTCCTTAAATTAAATTGACTAAACAAGATTGCTCTACGGGTTCAAGGGTACATCTCTGAAATCCTCTGACACATGTCGTTGTAATCCTTCAACGACGTCAGAGAGATGACGGGTCCCGACAACCACATATCAATATATGGACCGAGACGTCCTTAAACTAATATCGGACCGAGACGTCCCTAAACTAATAACGGACCACCATGTCCCTAAACTGGAACATGGACCACCATGTCCCTAAACTGGAACAGTAGAGCCTCCATATGCTCTTTTGTCGGATCTAAACGGTCCCGTTTAAGTTGATCTTAGCCCCAAATACGGCTAACGTATCTTTAGACATTTAAATGAATGATAAAACTCCAAATCAACTTTGGTTCAAGGGTACATCTCCGAACCCCTCTGACACCTGTCGTTGTAATCCTTCAACGACGTCAGAGAGGTGACGAGTCCCGACGGCCATATATTAATCACTACGTTAAGTTGATCTTAGTCTAAAACGGGACTAACGTATCCTTAACGAACGTTTAAGTTGATCTTAGCCGTAACACGACTAATGCATCCTCAAACTAAAAATACCAAACCCAAATCTAAGTAAGTACGGATTTGGACTAATCTACGTCCTACGGGCGACGGCATTACTCAGTCTCCGTATACAATCCACGGGCAACCACAAACAAAACAAACACCCACGACACGAAGTGAAATTCTGGAGAAGGAGAAAGTTGTTACCGCGACGCGGTAGCGTAATTAACTGCAGGGGCTTGCGCCTGCAGGGAAGAGCGTCCCCATAATTAAAAACCCCTCACCCTGAGGGGGAATCTGACGAAGTTTGCTATATCGGCCGCATCCGTCTAAACCCCCGATGCACGGTACCATAAATCAACTTGGCATCTACGGAGAGGTAGACGGATAAAAACCATATAGCATCTGCCCCAAATCTCAGTGCCAGGACTTCGCAGTCTTGTGCGCTGCCTTTCGGAGGGGAACAGGAACCAAATCGCTCCGGGCCAGGAAAAAGTCTACCACGAACACTCCGCCTCGGAGAAGTGTCAAGCGTCGACCGTCCATGTCGTAAAAAGGGCAATGCAGGCTTCCGACAAATCGGGAACCAAATCGCTCCGGGTCAGGGCGTAGACCGTCCATGTCGTAAAAAAGGCAGTGCAGGCTTCCTACAAATCGGGAACCAAATCGCTTCGGGCCAGGGAAAAGTCTACCATGGACACTCCGCCTCGGAGACGCGTCAAGCGTCGACCGTCCATGTCGTAAAAAGGGCAGTGCAGGCTTCCCACAAATCGGGAACCAAATCGCTCCGGGTCAGGGCATCGACCGTCCATGTCGTAAAAAGGGCAGTGCAGGCTTCCCACAAATCGGGAACCAAATCGCTCTGGGTCAAGGCGTCGACCGTCCATGTCCTAAAAAGGGCAGTGCAGGCTTCCCACAAATCGGGAACCAAATCGCTCCGGACCAGGGCATCGACCGTCCATGTCGTAAAAAGGGCAGTGCAGGCTTTCCACAAATTGGGAACCAAATCGCTCCGGGCCAGGAAAAAGTCTACCACGGACACTCTGCCTCGGAGACGCGTCAAGTGTCGACCGTCCATGTCGTAAAAAGGGCAGTGCAGGCTTCCGACAAATCGGGAACCAAATCGCTCCGGGTCAGGGCGTCGACCGTCCATGTCGTAAAAAAGGCAGTGCAGGATTCCCACAAATCGGGAACCAAATCGCTCCGGTCCAGTGAAAAGTCTACCATGGACACTCCGCCTCGGAGACGCGTCAAGCGTCGACCGTCCATGTCGTAAAAAGGGCAGTGCAGGCTTCCCACAAATCGGGAACTAAATCGCTCTGGGTCAGGACGTCGACCGTCTATGTCATAAAAAGGGCAGTGCAGGCTTCCCACAAATCGGGAACCAAATCGCTCCGGGTCAGGGCGTCGACCGTCTATGTCGTAAAAAGGGCAGTGCAGGCTTCCCACAAATCGGGAACCAAATCGCTCCGGGTCAAGGCGTCGACTGTCCATGTCATAAAAAGGGCAGTGCAGGCTTCCCACAAATCGGGAACCAAATCGCTCCGGGCCAGGGCGTCGACCGTCCATGTCGTAAAAAGGGTAGTGCAGGCTTCCCACAAATCGGGAACCAAATCGCTCCGGGTCAGGGCGTCGACCGTCCATGTCGTAAAAATGGCAGTGCAGGCTTCCCACAAATCGGGAACCAAATTGCTCCGGGCCAGGGAAAAGTCTACCACGAACACTCCGTCTCGGAGACGCGTCAAGCGTCGATCGTCCATGTCGTAAAAAGGGCAGTGCAGGCTTCCAATAAATTGGGAACCAAATCACTCCGTGCCAGGGAAACGTCTACTACGGACACTCCGTCTCGGAGACGCGTCAAGCGTCGACCGTCCATGTCGTAAAAAAGGCAATGCCGGCTTCCCAAAAAGTGGGAACCAAATCAAGTCGCCTCCACATGAAAGAAGATCCATCAATTTCATGTACATGACCTACATATGTGGTGTGCATTTATTGATGGGGGCACTTTGTTGGGGTCGATAATTGCACCCCGGTTGACCAAGTAAAAGTCAAGGTCAACCCCAAGCCAAGTGGGCCCAAGCCAGATCAAGTGAGCCCATGCCCAGGTCGAGCCCGAACATAAAGCGGCCGGCCTTCCCCATGCTGAAAGAAAAAATCATGTAATAAATTAATTTTGATGTAATTTTTATGCATGAATGGGCATAAAGCCAAATTTTTGTAAAACCCATGGCTTATGTGCAAAAAGAAATAGCACATGAGACATGGGGTGGGCAAAATGCCATTTTGTAAAGCCCAAGGGGCTATATGTAAATGTGTAAGCCTATATAAGGCAACATGATGATGAATAAAGCATACACTTTTCATTCCTCTAAAAAAAGTTAGGGTTCTTTGTGCCTCCTTCTCCTTCCTTAAGATTTTAAACCTTCTTCTTTTTTAAATTAAATCAAGAGTTTTACTCTTCCTTTTCCAAAACTAAATAGTTTTTCACCACAAAACCCACATAGGGGAACTCAGATCTCAAAAAGGAGAGATTTTTAAAATCTCATACTTCTTGTTCTTCAAGATCCGGCCAACAGAGGAGGAGGAAGGAGACTCGCTTCCAAGAACCCTATTTTGGGGAAGATCCAGCGATCAAGGGAGAAGTCCCTTCCATCGGCTTCAAAATATCTTAGGATTTCAACTGCTCAAAAATATATATACATATATACACAAAATAATAAATATTTCCTTTCTGGAGCACAGCTCCCAGTGCAGGGACCAATTCCCTTCTGCTGCTGGCGTCCGGCGCCCGCGTGCCAGGCACGTGGTGCGCTGGCGCTCTGGCGCCCGGCGCCCGCGTATCAGGCACGTGGGGCGCTGGCGCCTTCTCCCACGCATCCTTTGGATGCCCTTTCCCTTTATATATATATGTGTGTGTGTGTGTGTGTGTGTGTGTGTACACACACATACTCCACGACACAGTCCCTGTTAGAAAAAAAATTTCTAACGGGGCGCTGCCCCGCACCCCTCAAGGGGGCTGCTAGTCCCCCTTGACCCCCAGCCCTCTATCCGGATAGTGGGACCCCCGTAAAAACTCTGCGGGTCTCCCGATATATCCAAAACCGCTTCAAAACACAACACTACACATTGAGTTCGCATGACAAGTTTAACCCGTTAATCGGAGGTTCTCTCGCTCCAAAGGCGAGGGGTAATTAACGGCAGCTTAGTCCGCGGCTGCCGGGGATTCGAATCCCCACAATCAATAAATCCCAGCCTACCCTAGGCAGGGGGACATGTAATGTGCCTGACAAGCGCGCGCATATTCCCATCTCAATGGGGTGACGAAAAACACCCTACAAGTGGCATAATGAGCCCTTCTCTCACACAGTTTTTAATCATCTTATTTAGTTCATCTGTAACTAGGGTAAAGAGAAGAGAGGATAAAGGGTCCCCTGTCTCAACCCTCTTGCTCTTAATATCTCTCCCTTGTATCACATTAATCACCATTTTCGTCAAACCCCCTCCTAGGCACCTATCCACGGCCAACCTCTCCATCTATTCCCAAACCCCCTCCTATACAAAGCTTACACTGCATCCCACTCAACCGAATCATAGGCTTTCTCAAAATCAAGTTTGAGGATAAAGCCTAACTCTTTTTTCTTTGCACATCGATTGATGATTTCATGTGCACACACAATCAGGTCAAGAATGCCTTAGTTGGGTTATCACTTGTGCAGTATGGAAGATTTCCCAGATTTCGAAATTGCAACTCCTTTTTCCAGTACAGGGCTATAGAGAAAATCATAATTATTTTTATGCTTCCTATAAATCAAAGAGACAGAAACACGTTTATCATGAAGATTGCTTGGCTTCGGTCATCAAAGTAAGTAAATGCTGATGTAGGAATCGAATTCTGGAAACCATTTAGTAGCGGCAAATAATGTTTCGTCTTGAAGAAAGACACTATGAAGAACGAATACTTGTATATGCCTCATGAATATTCCGCGTCAGAGTCCGAAACTCTCGGATTCGTTCGGACTTGTAAATATCTCACCAACCTTTCTTGTATCAATGTATCATCTCTTTCTCTCAAAAATTAAGGCACTCAAAAGTTTGAAAGTGTATTGAATATCTAACATAATGCCGTTATTTATTTATATTATTATATATCGGTATGTATACCTTAATATATATTAATTCATATTTAGTTAATTTAAAATCGATAAAAAAACATATCTCGTATCCTAGGATTTTGGAAAATTAAGGAACCGAGAATCCATATCATATCGTATCTTATATCTGTATCCAAACTCGTGCTATATAGGAAGCACATACCGCAAAAAGGACTAGAGAAAGCATTCAAGGAAATTACATTAGACACATAATATAGAGCTTTCACTCAATAGAAAGACAAGGACCCTGGATAATGGCAAAACCCAAATGCTACAGGAGGATAGAATAAAAAAATTAAGATAGTAAGATAAGTAGTAGGAATGAACAAAAATCTTTCAAAAAAATGATTTCTTCTTTCCTGTTTGTTGTTTCTTATAACATAACAATCAAATCTGGATTTTAGGCTTTTTCGAACAAAACATCAATTTGAGCTCGAGTTTCGATTGAAGTTTCGAATCAAAGAAAAAGTATATTTATTTATTTTTGGCTCTAGGACCAGTAATTCTCGGGATCAACTCGGCTCTCTCAAACTGTTTTTCATTATTAAGAAAAGGTAATAAAGATAAAATACGAGCTTGTTTTATAGCAATAGTAATTAATCGTTGTTGTTTCAAGATCAATCTATTCATCCTTCTAGATAATATTTTTCCTTGTTCACTAATAAATCGACTAATTAAACTCATGTTTCTATAATCAATTTGATCCCCGATTCAATTGGGGGGGGAAACGCCTACGAAAGGATCGCTTGGATTTACGAAAAGGTTGCTTGGATTTATCCATGATTTATTCCTAGTCTCTAAAATTCTATTCTTTATTCATTTCAGATCCGTTCTCTTTTTATTTGTATATTATATATGCATATGTATATATGTTAAGTTCTTACTTTTCATGCTCATTTGGAAGATTATACACATATGTTCCATTCGACCTATTTCTTTATTTTCTTATGAATCGTATAGTTGTGACAATAGCGACAAAATTTTCTCAAGTCTAATCGACTGGGTGAATTGTGTCAATTCTTTTGAGTAATATATCTAGAAATGCCTGGCAATTCCTTATTGACACCGTTTTGGACACAACTGGTACATTCCAAAATAACTCTAATTCGGACATTTTTCCCCTTAGCCATGAATCTCCTTTGAATTTTTTATCAATTTAACTCTTCTATTTTCGACCAGAAACTAAGAAGATGAAAAGAACAAAAAAGAAAAATATCAATATCAATAGAAGTTACTAACTAAAAATTCCATTTCTAAAGATTTCGTTGTATTGGAATTCTAATTAATATTAATATATTAATATTATCTAGCATTAATGTAAGTAATACAATTTTTTTTAACTATCAATTATTCCCATCCTAATCCCAATATTTCATTTCAGTATCTTTTTTCTATGCTATGATTTTTGGAGCTTTTATTTATTTTATTTACCTTAGACTAGACCCATTTTCAATTTCTCTTCTATAAAATAGGATCTTAGATACACCGGATTTTTGCTAAGGTTCAATACACATTTTCTTTCTCTTTCCTTCCTCTCCTAAAGAACAGGGGAAAAAGGTGCGAAGTTTTAGTCACGTTACCTAGAATTGTTTTTTTTCATTTTTTCGCATATCAACAACTAGAATTTAAAAAAGGGAATGACAAAGCATCAGGAAATAAACGATTAGTTTCTATCAATACCTGCTAAAGACCCAAACCATGAAGTAGTTAACACAGGTGTTGTGGAGAAATATGTTTTTATATCTTGCATTGAAAATACTGCTTCTTTATTGTAATATATATACGGTCAGATGTTGTAGTTCAAGATCATTTGTATTTCTTTTGTACAGAATTCCTAACAAAAATGAATATGTACAATGAACAGTAGATGAGAAGATGAGATTTTTCTCTCTGTTCCTAAAAAATAAAAGAGGCCCCCTTTTTCTTTCCTAAGCATTACTGATAAATATTCATTTTTTTTTTAAACATTAGGTTTCAAATGTATATAATTCTTTTATTATATGAAACCAAAATGAAGAAGTAACAAGAAAATTGTATGTAAACATAATTATCAAAAATTTCTTTTAAGAATTTGGCAACAAGAAAAGCATTTACGGCTTTTTTTTAAGCAAGTCATATTCACAGACCGCATGAAACCTAGAAATGCATGCCGTCAATAGAAATTTATTTCGCGCCCCACATAATGTAGAGCCTTCATTCAATTGGAAACCTAGCTACACAAGCATGCTCCGCACACGAGTGCAATCAGAAGGAATGCCTGAGAAACTACCGAGTCTAAACGTGCTAAGATTAGCAAGATATTGAAGCTACCATATTAGTTAACCTGTTACACTGAATTGATGACAAAACCAATGTAAAATATAACAAATAACAATATTGTTGCATTAGCTTTCCAGCTCAATTCTTTTTTCCTGAATGGTGTGAATTACATACAACCCTGCTAGACTCATAAAATAAAAAAGAAAAATTAAAAACCAAATATTTTCTCATGAAATTAAAATAAGAAAAACACCGTGCAAGCAGTGCACGCCGTCTGAACTGTCCTAGAATGAGCGAATGTTTCATGGATTCGCCATGGGAGGAAGTCCGTCGACTGTGCGTGCACTGCTAATCTCCATTAGACGAGTCTTTCCAAAATCCACAACCTTTGCACACTAAACATTTTTGTGAAGGGCTCTATGAAGCCAAGATGAGTTAATAGAGAGCACATATATATCCTCTACATTTGTGAAGTTGCTTCATGCTGCTCTGCTTTATATAGGGCTCTTTCCTAATTATTAGTAAGCATGCGGTTTAACTAAAATATATGCATGCCGGTATCTCAAAAGATTTTATTTTACTCATTCTTTTTGGATTTATTTATGGGTATCTTAATTCACTACTACAAATAAGGGTTGCCCCTACGGATTTATCGGTAGGGGCAACCCACTGCCCCTACGGATATATACGTAGGGGCGAAAAAGACCCCGTAGGTGCAAAGGCCGCAGGTGCAAGTTGAGGCCCTGAACGTGCCCCTACGGACAAATTTAAGCCCCTACGGATATATCAGTAGGTGTTATAGCCCCTACGGAGTACCCCGTAGGGGTAATAAAATCATATATGTAATTTTTTTTTTGAATATATTGTATATACCTACGGATATACCCGTAGGTCCCTTTTAGATCCCTACGGATATATCCGTAGGGGATATAATGTATTTCCTACGGTTAAGTCCGTAGGGGCTTATCCCAACACCCTGGACTGATATCAGGTGGGAAAATATCAGGAAACCTGATATTTTCCCCTACGGATAAATTCGTAGGGGATAGACACTGGCCCCTACGGACATATCCGTAGGGACAACCCCAACACCCTGCACTGATATCAGGTGGGAAAATATCAGGTTTCAGGCTGAAAATCATAATCCAACTGAAAATACAAAAAAAAACATTGTTATTAGATTGCAAGTGTTAATAATAAACATATTGGATAGATCAAATGAAAATATATATTAATACATACCTGAGCCTGTTCAAAGAAGAGGGCGAATGAACGCTGGTGCTGCTCGCCCCACTCAACGTGAAGTGGATAGTTCTTCACGATCCGGCTCTCGTCCCCCAAATACCGGCCGAACCTCTCGGCATGAGGACCGGTATAGCGATAGTCAAGGGTAAAAAATAGGGGGAATGCTGCCTCCCCCCTAGCTCTATTAGGCCTCAGCCTATGGGACTGATTCGGGCCTCGAGTCCTCCTCTGGGGATGGAGAGGCCCTGCGTCTGCACGAAATATCAAGACAATCAATAATAAGACAAAGTTGTATTAAGAAATCAAGGTTAAACAAAAATTCAAGTGTGATATATGCCTCCGGTGAATAACGCACGAGCCTGGGCCCGAGCAGCAGCACGAGCGGGACGATAGTTCCTCCGGTGAGGAACAACCGGGGTCCCGGACCCGGACGCATCCCCTCCAACTATAAAATAAATATCGACGCTAAATCTCCATGAAGTTCATATTTATTCTATAGAGCATATGTAAAATAAATAAATATTTTAAATTTATTCATACTAACCTGCAGACGATGCGGAGGGTACGGAAGCGGCAGGAGTGGCCCCTGTGGAAGGTGTGGACGCACCACCTATAATTAGACAATTAAAAATAGATTTTATAAGTAATTGCAAAAAGAATGTGTAGATCAATAATATAACGTTCTAAATCAATATGCATGAACTATAGGACATATAAACATACCCGCATGTGCGGTGGTGTCACCACCTACAGCTAGACAATAATAAAAATTGCTAAGTAAGAGCAAAAGGAATGTGTATATTTATGATATAGCATTCTAAATCAATATACATACACTATATGATATATAAACATACCTGGAGGAGCGGGGGTGGCCTCTGTCCCAGATGTGGACGCAGGACCAACAACTAGACAATTAAAAATAGATTTGATAAGTAATTGCAAAAAGAATGTGTAGATCAATAATATAACGTTCTAAATCAATATGCATGCACTATAGGACATATAAACATACCCGCAGGTGCGGTGGTGTCACCACCTACAGCTAGACAATAATAAAAATTGCTAAGTAAGAGCAAAAGGAATGTGTATATTTATGATATAGCATTCTAAATCAATATACATACACTATATGATATATAAACATACCTGGAGGAGCGGGGGTGGCCTCTGTCCCAGATGTGGACGCAGGACCAACAACTAGACAATCAAACATTGACAATATAAGTAATTTTGACATAAACAGGCATGAATATCTGTAATATTAAATTGAAAATGGATATGCGTGCAGTATACCTGGAGGTGTGGCAAAATCCACACGGAAGGAGGCATCCGAAGGGGTCTCCGATCTGGGTGCAAGACCGGCCCTCTGAAGCTCCCTACGGAGCTCTCCGGGCGGCAGAACCGCTCTGCCTCTGCCTCTGCCTCTGCCGCGGCTGGAGCTCCTGCCGCCCCTCGCTGCTCCCGACATCGTCATCCAATCTAGATAAACGGTTCGTGGACGCATTAGACAATCATTAAAAGTATTGACTATATATGATCTAGAGCGTAAAATGTGAAGTAATAATATAACATTACTGATAACCTTTTTCGTTTCGTGGGCGCATCATACATATCTACTTGGATTTCATCGTCGATGTCATTTCTAACCCACGTAACTTCATGATCGGTCGAAGACAACCCGTCCTTCGAAACAGACGGTCGGAGCACTTTAAGCCTTCTCTCTTCTTCGTCCTCATCGCTGTCCTCGTATTCTGGGACATCGTAGACATCTCTAGGTTTCCATCGGCATACAACACTCCACCCCGGATGCTTCAAACACTTTGAGTAGTATACTTGGAACGCTTGGTTCGGAAAGATAAACGGATCGTCTTGACCGTAAAATCGAAGTGTGTTCACACTGGTCAATCCATATTCATCTTTCCAAGTCCCAAGACTGCTTCTCCACCTGTCTGTATCGGTTCGCGGATCGTACCAAGTACACTGGAATATATAAAAGGGTTCTGATCGTCCGGGATAGTGGATGCCGAGTATACAATTTAAGTACCCATAGTAAATCACACCGTCCGATCCTACCGTCGCAATACCACTATTCTGAGTGATTCTAGATGTTTCTATGTCCTTAACTTCGAATTTGTATCCAAGGACACCAAATCCTTTGTAATGTGCAACCTCCATACTAGGAAATTGAGCTAAACATCTTGAATCACTCTCAAATGATGCAGACAAGTTCGGATCGTGGATCTAACAAAACAAATTTTACGATAAATACATAACGATACAAGTTTAGATTAAAACTGATAGCAATAAAATGTAATTCGGATAACTTACATGCTCTGTGACCCAATAACAAAAATTATCCTGATGGTATTTTTCCAAACGCTCTTCGTTCCAATCAGGATGCCCCTCACGTACCTCGTTAAAATGAGTTCTGTTTTCGACAAATAATTGTGACATTAATATTATGTCATTTCATACACACACAAACACAGATATAACAATTAATCCAAAAGAACTTACTCTCTAATTTGTTCAAGACATTCGCAATTAAGCAAGATAAACCGGTATATCTTGTTGATAAACATAGTGTCTACCCTCTTATACTCGGCTTTACCATATGGCCCGTCTTGAATTCTTCGTGGTCGGTTAAGCCTTGTCTCAATGTTCTCGTCCAGATAGCGGGAACAAAATGTGGTTGCTTCATCAAGAAGATAACCTTGCATGATAGAACCCTCTGGTCGATTTTTATTGCGTATATACTTCTTAAGAGTGTAAAGGTACCTAATGAGAATATGTTGAATAAATAAACACGGGCATACATGACAAAAATAAATTTATAAATTGCGCGAAACGAAAAATTACACGTACCTCTCGACGGGATACATCCATCGATATTGTACCGGTCCGGCTAACTTCGCCTCAGTTGCAAGATGAACCGTCAAGTGTATTATGATATCGAAGAATGACGGTGGGAAAATACGCTCAAACTTGCAAAGTATCAACGCAATAGAATTTTCTAGTTTATCCAGCGTCGCAACCTCCAGCGTTTTAGCACACAACTCCCTGAAAAAACAACATAGGTCGTTGATTACTAGACCAACCGAGTCGGGGAGAGAAGTCCTGAGGGCTAATGGAAGAAGGTGCTCCACGATAACATGGTGGTCATGACTTTTCAGCCCATCGATCTTGCCCTTCACAATTTTTATTTTCTTGCTGAATGATCCTGAGAAACCTGTGGGGACTTTCAAATCATGCAACACCTGCAGGAATCTTTTCTTCTCCGGTTGTGACATATGATAAGCGGCATTGGGAAGTACAAACTTGCCCGGTTTACCCGCTACCGGTTTAGGGTGCAGTTCATTTCTTATTCCCCACTCTTGTAGATCCATCCGGGCATTCATGTTGTCTTTCGATTTCCCGTCTTTACACAGAAGCAAGTTAAGTATGTGCTCTGATACTCCCTTCTCTATATGCATGACGTCCAGACAATGACGCACTGAATTTGTAGACCAGTACGGAAGCTCGAAGAAAATGCTTAACTTGTTCCAATATTATGGTTTGACCTGTCTCGTCGGATCCATCCCGAAGGTCACGTTATTGTAACCATCCCATTTAGCTGTCACGTCCTCTCCGGACAATGGGGATGGAGGCCCAAGAAGCTCCTGATGACCATCAAAGTGAACCGTGTCTAATCTGTAGGGGTGGTCTGGAGGCAGAAAACGTCGATGGCCGCAATAACAAACCTTCCTGCTAAAATTCAAAAATTTTGATGTTGTGTGTTCATGGCAATGAGGACATGCTTTGTGACCATGTACGGACCAACCTGAAAGCATTCCATATGCAGGAAAGTCATTAATTGTCCACATTAAAGCCGCACGCAGTATGAAGGTTGTATTTGTGTTTGAATCATATGTCTCTACACCATCAATAAACAAAGTTTTCAGCTCCTCAATCAGAGGTCGGAGATAGACGTCGATATTGTTCCCCGGTGAGTTTGGTCCGTCGATAAGAAGAGGCATCATAAAGTATGATTGGTCCATAGCCAACCAAGGCGACAGATTATAAATTATCATTACAACGGGCCATGTACTGTGACTTCCAGCCATATAGTTGAATGGGCAGAAGCCATCGGCAGCCAGTCCGAGCCGGACATTGCGGGGATCGCTACTGAATATTGTGTGCCTCCTATCGAAATCCTTCCATGCCGGTGAATCTCTTGGATGGCTCATTTTTCCATTTTCGCTTGGAGGAGCACGATGATGCCAAATCATTGCCTCGGCTGTTTTCTTGCACCTGAATAGCCTCTGTAGCCTCTGTGTTATGGGAAAATATCGTGCTATCTTCACAGGTATATCAGGCTTCTTATCAGAATCTTTCGGCTTATACCTGGCCTCTCCGCATGTTGGACACTCTTTCAAATCTGAATTCTCTTTCCGGTACAACACGCAATTTTTAGGACATGCTTGAATCTTCTCGCACTTTAGACCCAAATCAGACATCATTTTCTGGGCTTCGTACCAGCTTTCGGGCACATTATTTCCCGGAGGCATAGAATCTTTCAAGAACGAAAGAAGCATTGTGAATGACTTGTTGCTCCATCCATTTAGGCACTTAATTTGGAAAAGTTGGAAGAACCATGAGAGGGTGGAATACTTCGCATTCTCATAAACTGGTTTCCTAGCATCATTCATGAAATTTTCATATTTATCCGCACGCGGTCCTTGACCGGAAGGAATGTCATCTTCGGTACGAATAGATTCACCTAGGGCAGCCTCTACCATATCCTCCATTTCTTCTGATGGAAATAAATTTTCGTATCCTGCCGTATTACCGAATTCTTCTTCTTCTCCTGCCGCATTATCGTGTTCTCCTTCTTCTACCGCAGTACTGCATTCTTCTCCTTCCCCGTGATATTTCCAAATTGAATAAAGTCTAGTAAACCCATGTTTTACAATATGAAGCTCTGCCAATTCTACCTTCTGCCAGTACTTATTGCCACATCTATCGCACGGACAGAGAATCTTCTCTATTATGATCTTATTATGTGCTCGTGCAAATTCAAGGAAAGCAGCAACCCCTGCGACAAACTTAGGTTGCATACGTTGTTTCCAATCCACATACATCCAGTCCTTAACTCTGACGTACTCATGAGCCATGTTAGACTGAATAACATATAAATTGTAGGTTATGCTGACTATATTGAGAAATATAAGAACGGGATAGTTACTGACAAAGGAGAAAATCCATGTATATGCTTTGTGTGTGCGTTTGTCGTTGAAAAGAATAAATTATCGCACGTTATGTTGACCGATAGACGGGGACTAAGTGGCGCTTTTAATTAGTTTCATATATGGGTATCGATGGGAATATGAAGGTTTCATATTATCATATATTGGTTTTAACCCGAACATCTCGAGTCGCTCTCTGATTATGCGTTTGTATGTATGTGTTCCGGCTGTCGGGGGTAGGCTTCTATCCCATTAAGAATGTATAGAGCGAACGCCCATCACTTGTACTTTCAACCGTTTCGAGTAAATTTCGGCAGCACCTCCCCGCTGTTCTCCGAGTACACTGTAATAGAATAGATAATCATTTCAAAGCTGTGAAACAACGTTGAAATGAACATCTAATCTATCTTTGTACACGGAGAACCAGCGGAAGGTACCGACGAAATATCTCGAAACGGATGAAAACACAAGTGAATGAAGGCGTTTGCTTTATACATTCTTAACTTGTCCACACGGGACAAATCTATGGGTTACCATACGATTGAATTTTCTCGTCGCGCAGACTATACGACGGTTGTTAGTATCGAGCTATACTGTCCGATATTTAACAACCTTCGTATAGTTCTAGGTCACGACGAGCATCGCACGTATGTTAACCGATAGACGGGGACTAAGTGGCGCTTTAGTTTCATATACGGGTATCGATGGGAATATGAAGGTATCATATCATCATCGAGTATCATATATTGGTTTTAACCCGAACATCTCGAGTCGCTCTCTGATTATGCGTTTGTATGTATGTGTTCCGGCTGTCGGGGGTAGGCTTCTATCCCATTAAGAATGTATAGAGCGAACGCCCATCACTTGTGCTTTCAACCGTTTCGAGTAAATTTCGGCAGCACCTCCCCGCTGTTCTCCGAGTACACTGTAATAGAATAGATAATCATTTCAAAGCTGTGAAACAACGTTGAAATGAACATCTAATCTATCTTTGTACACGGAGAACCAGCGGAAAGGTACCGACGAAATATCTCGAAACGGATGAAAACACAAGTGAATGAAGGCGTTTGCTTTATACATTCTTAACTTGTCCACACGGGACAAATCTATGGGTTACCATATGATTGAATTTTCTCGTCGCGCAGACTATACGACGGTTGTTAGTATCGAGCTATACTGTCCGATATTTAACAACCTTCGTATAGTTCTAGGTCACGACGAGCATCGCACGTATGTTAACCGATAGACGGGGACTAAGTGGCGCTTTAGTTTCATATACGGATATCGATGGGAATATGAAAGTTTCATATCATCATCGAGTATCATATATTGGTTTTAACCCGAACATCTCGAGTCGCTCTCTAATTATGCGTTTGTATGTATGTGTTCCGGCTGTCGGGGGTAGGATTCTATCCCATTAAGAAAAAATGGAGTGTATTTCGCTGTGAGAGACTCTTCAAAGAAATGGAGGAAGAAGCACTAAAGAAAAAAGAGAGAAAAATAAGAATATAAAGTTGAAACTAAACTTGAGCTATCCGCTGAAATCATAAAGCATAGAAAAGTTGATTGAGTCTTGATCTATTGCTCTTTCTTTGCATTATCTCGTATGTCCATTTATAGATTTTAATGCCACATGAGATGTAATCAGTCAGCTCCCTATGGTTGTATTAATGTCAGCTCTTACACAATATGGGTATCTGCCTTACGATTAAGACAACTATGGAATATGTTAATTTAAAATGTAAGGCTAGCTTTCTATGTATTCTGAGGGACTGCTTGCATAGAACTTAGCTTGATCCTCTCAATTATTACACATAAATATGCTGACATGCCTCTCATAACCCTAACCCCAGCCCCACAGTAACCCTAACCCTAGCCCCAACCCTAACCCCAGCCCACCGTAACCCTACCCCAGCCCCACAGTAACCCTAACCCTAGCCCCAACCCTAACCCCAGCCCACCGTAACCCTACCCCAGCCCCACAGTAACCCTAACCCTAGCCCCAACCCTAACCCCAGCCCACCGTAACCCTACCCCAGCCCCACAGTAACCCTAACCCCAGCCCCACCGTAACCCTAACCCCAGCCCCACCACAGCAGCAGCCGAACCCCAACCCTAACCCTACCCCGACCCCGACCCCGACCCCGACCGCCACCGCGCCCCTGCCCAAACCCAACTCTCGCGCGCGCAACCCAGACCCAGCCATGAATAATCCAAAAATGCTTTAATTTACCTCGAGATTTATACCTGAACGGGCGGTGGCGACGACGGCGTCGAATTGGCGAAGAAACCGGCGGTGGCGACGAAACCGGCGGTGGCGACGAGGATGGCGACGAAATCGGCGGTGGCGACGACGGTGGCGACGACGGCCGGCGACGGTGGCGACGCGACGGTGGCGATTTAGGGTTTTTCGAGCGCGTTTGAGGGAGAGAGAGAAAATGAGCATAGGCTTTTCGATCTGGATTTGTTTTAAATCGATATTTACTTGCCCCTACGGATATATCCGTAGGTCCTTTGTTTGCGCCACCGTAGGGGCAAACACCAAATTAAGAATTAAATTTTTTATTCTTGAAAGTCAGTGCCCGTAGGGGCAACCCTTTAGCCCTACGGATTAATCCGTAGGGCCAAGTAAAATCTGCCCCAACGGATAATTCCATCCGTAGGGGCAACCCCCTATTTTACTAGTGATTTTATAATAACATAAGATACTGAAAATATTTTATTATGTTTCAAGATTAGGAGCATTTATGGAGCAAAAAAATCATGAATTTAAACGGATGATAATTCCTAAAATCAAATGGAATTGTATGCTCGTTAATAGAATGCAATAATGAGCATATTTGATTATGCAAAATTAGTTAGAATAATGTAGGTCAATTAATTTTCATCGAATAGCTAGTGTCGCGGATTCGAATTCCTTGCATTCATTTAAAATCAGTATTGGGATCCAACAGTGTATACAAGAGGGAATACATGGGACAGTTGATTTTTGATATGCTGATGAAGGGTTGAGATATATCAGTGCATTGCAGTGTTATTATCAATGTTAGGGGATCCTGAGTTAAGCAGGAGTTAAGGATGAAGACTCAAACCTTGGTGCCAAAAGGATGAGACAATTGGTTAAATCACGAGAATTGTGACAAAAACGGCACAAGTTCAAGTCATGCAACCAATAGAATATAAAAGACCACTTCCATTAATTAATAATATATAATATGGTCGGGGACGGATCCCATCTAATAACTCCAAATTATCTCACAAGCCTACTAGATCAAACTTTAAATAAATTCCTTGAATATAAAAAATTGTTCACACCAAAGCAGAAAATAAGCTTCTTCATAAAAAAAGAAAAGCTATTCCTGCAAAAGATTCATCATCTCAGAACCTTGTTATGGGCAAAAATGTTCACAAGATGTAATGAATACCAAACAAAGCTTCTAAAATATATATAGAATTAATTATTATTCCCAAATCACTTGGCATAAGAAAATTAATGTGCATCAATAACACAAAATAAATAAGTAAAGAAAATATCAACCTTCTCATAACAAAGACCCCAAAAGATAGATCTTCACATCACCAACAAATTTGAAACCCCAAAAAACAATTAGACCTCGATCGATCCAAAGTAATGCTATTCAAACTAAAGATTCATGAACTCAGAGCCTTGATATGGGCAAACATGTTCACAAATTATAACTGAATCTAACAAAGATTACAAAAGTTGAATATCCATAGATCTATCCTGCATCACTTGGGACAAGGATATGTGAGACAACAAAATATCTCATATACATAACCCAAATAATAAAGAAATCTATCAATCCACACACACATACGTACCTACTAATTAAATCTTCACATCTATGACAAATTCCACACCCAAACACACAAAACAGACAAGGAACACTACAAAACCTTTTAGATCCAATACAAAACACATATAGAGGATCTCAAACTCTCAACCCCTAATATGTTTAACTTTGTGCCATCCCTTTTTGCATGAATCACCCACAACCTTCACCCCTTTCTTCACCAAATGCTTCAACTCATTTGCTCTGTCCTTCACTTGCTTTTGAAAGTCTCCCATGATATCAGTAGCGTAAAGACTAAGACGAAGGAGATATACAGAGGATACGATGAGATGAAGATGAGATTGAGAATGGTGATGAGGGAGAGATGCTTGCGGCTTAAGAAGAGGCAGTGGAGACACGTGGGGACATGTGATTGCTTGGGGTATCAGATTCGATAAGCTAAAGCCCTGGTCTTGAGGAAAACAATTAATGGGAACAGAGAGTTAACATCTTTGGAATTAGTTGATTGGTTGGTAGTGGACTACAGCTCAGATGGGGGCCCACATCACTTTAGCTGACTGGATGATTATGAGCCAGCTCATGCCACCAACAAGAATCCATCAAGTTGGATTTTTGCAGCATGTTGTTTTGGACATTCTTTTCGAATAGATTTGGTTTTATTTTCAAATCTTCACCGTTACGATGTAATCATTGAGGCCTCATCTAGCGACGAGGTTACGGATTCCCAAACCTTTAGTTTCTCATTGAGAGAGGAGCACATATCGAGAGCAATATTGTTATATCTCATTCATCCCGACACATCATTTCTCACTACTCACGGCATTACTCATATGAAGATCTTTTACTGAGGAAGGAAAATATTTTATGAAAAACTTCTATGTGAACTTTTTGGTCACCTGAAACATCCCACCTACATTCCACTAAACTCACTCTCTCCTGGATATCTCAACTAGACAACTACCTCATCCCAATATTAAACCAAAAATTATTAGATTCATTAACTATTTATAACGAATCTCTAAAACCCATTACCTAACTACAATCATTTAATAGCAAACAAAACAATCCTGTAATGAATTTCTTTTCAGCTGGTGCATCGTGCACACCACAAATAGGTCATTTAATTCTAGACAACAGAATTTTGCACGTGCGCGTACGTGTGTGTAGAAGTCTTTCGCCTAAAAGTAAATGCAGAACACAAATTAATTAGGAGGGAGAGAGAGAAGGCGGACATCTTGTTATTTAAGCATAAATCAAAGAAATTTTATCCTTTACTCTGAATTTTCCTAGAAAATTCAGAAATATCATGTGATCCTCTTGAGTTTGAGTTATAATAGTAGAGGTTTCTATTTACAATATTCTAAATTATTAAAGCTTCATCTTGTAAGTCTTAATAATTTATAGAATTACAAACAATTCGAATATTATGTTAATTCATGTAACTTAAATGACACAAACAAGGATTCATTTTCCCCTCTATAAATCATGGAAAAGACAATCATTAGTAACACAACCCTTATTTACCTTTCCATCTCTCCTAAAATACACAACTTATTGGCTTATTTACTAAAAAAATCCCACAGGTTTGGGCTATTTTAACAAAACCACCAATACCTTTAAAATTATCAAATAACTACCAAAGATAACGGTGTCACGTCAGCACAGTTAGTCATCCGGTCAATTGGCTATCACATTAGTATAAAACGATTATGAAATGCGTAAAATACCCCTCTCTATCCTTAATAATATGTTGAGAATAATGGAGGAAAGAGGTCATAGGAGGGAATTTCTTCCTATAGCGTCGAACAAGTACGCCCTCCGTCGTGTTTTCCGACGATCGGAATTCATCATCTTCATCGTTATCATCTAAGATATGGGTACGCCAAATTTCATGTGATTCTACAACTTTTTCACCGTTGATTTAGCAATGTAAAAAGTTCTATTGTCGGTAAACCGTTAATTTTGAACCCACTAATTAAACGGTGAAAAAGTTGTAGAATCACATGAAATTTGGTGTACCCATATCTTAGATGATAACGATGAAGATGATGGGAGCCGATCGTCGGAAAATACGATGAAGGGCGTACTTTTTCGACGCCATAGGAGGAAATTCCCTCCTAGCATCTTTCCTCCGTTATTCTCTAATATGTTTTAGGTTTTTATTGGGTAAAAACCTAATTTTCTTCTTCCTCATATCGTAGAAGCTATAGTGACCATGGAGTGCTTGGATAATTGAGTTCTCTTTTGCAAATGTGGCCAGAAATCTAGGGTTACGATCTCCCACTCAGAAATAACCCGGTCGAGAATTTTGGGGATGATCTAAAGGAATTTGTGGCTTCGCCGATTGGGTTCGTCATAAACCCGAAGACAATAGGAAACGAGTTCTTACATAAAAGTATGGTAACAACTCCCAAGATTCTGCTAAGTATGGTAATAGCTCTCAAGATGGCCATATAGAGAAGAATTTCTACTGTCAAAGTCACTGTTTTTATCTTTTCTTTATTATCTTTAGTATTTTCTCTGGTATTATTGTAGGTTTCTTCCTTGGACGACTTTGAAGTTGTAATTTAATCAGTGTTTTTTTTATAGAGTTTGTGTTGTAGAAGACTATATATGTCCGTGAAATGTCTCGACAACAAGTGATGGATAATGTACTCTAGTTTGCTTGTTAAACTATGAAATGCAAGTTCATTTTGCGAAGGATTATGTCCAATTTTATCTATACTATCATTTTATCATGTATTTACGATGATCTTAGAACTAAAACAAAGAGAGTTACGTTGTCTTACAAGTTTATGGAATTGACAGAAAACTACCATAGTAGTTTATGGAATTGACAGAAAACTACAATACTAGTATATGAAATTATCAGAAAACTACCAATGTAGTTTATGAATTATCAGAAAACTACCATACTAGTTTATGAAATTATCACAATACTACCGGTTGTCAAGAATCTTGTAAAAAATAACAGCAATCCAGATTTCTGCACTAATTCTACATTTTCAACAATTCCATAGTAATTCCAGACACGGTATTATCAACTCTCCACACATGGAAATAAAACACATCAAAATAGCATTTATCACATTCAAAAGGTAAAAACATAACATACCACATCACATACAACATATGTAAACCAATAAAAACATAACATAGTAGCAAATACCTCACATTCAACAGTTATAACATAACAAGTTTTGGACTAAACCACATTCAAAATATTTGCATTGTAAACATCAACCAACAAGCCTGACACTTGAGTTTTGTGACCCATTTGAGCTTTGCTACTTAATTGAATGTCCAAGCACCTAGATGAAATTACTCTCCTCTTGGTAGGTGCTCCAGTATGGTGCATGTTGCTGCCTTGTGATCATATTTCCCTACCAATAGTGATTCCAGTTGTTTGAGCATTGAGTCCACATCCTGGCCGAGTAACACTTCCAATATACCCCCTGTACCAACAAGATGTGTTGTTCTTCCTGCTCCTCTTGTTCCACATCTTGAACCCCTGCCTCCCCTGCCACTGCCTACTACATAAAATATAGAACAATTACAAATCTCATTGGGAGCAATTCAAATATAATAGACAACATATAAGATAGGAAAAAATAGAGCAGTATCTGAAGTGATAGCAACCTCACCAACTGCAGCATCACCCCCAGCAGCAAAATCACCCCCATCAACTGCAGCAATACCCCACCACCAGCAGTGCTATCAATTGGAATGGGTATTCTTGGCCTCCCACCTTCTGAAACTGGTTGTTTTCTGATCTTTCTTACAAATGGATTCTTGCAACTCCTTTGTTATGGCCAGTTTGCTTGCAATTGCTACAGCTTAAGGTCATACCTACTTTAGTACCACCTAGCTTACTTCTTGGCTTATCAGCTCCCCTCCTTCTCTTCTTTGGTGGTGTCCTTGGTTGTTTCTTGACATGTGGTGGTAAAATTGACAAGGAATCTAGATGATGCCAGTTCTTGGGATCATGAATAGGATTTATCATTCAAGCATATGTCTCTAAGTATATTGATCTAGCATAACAATCATCTATATACCTTTCAGCATCTCCTTTCAAATGCCTTATGCAAGATAATGCATGCTTACATGGTATGCCACTCAACATCCATTACCTACAATCACAACTATCAGAATCCAACTGAACAATATGATACTCTCCCTACTTTAACACCTCAAAAGTGTTGGCTCCTGCTAATATCGATTGATAATCTCTACATTCATCAGCCCTTATTCTCAACTTCTCTAGAATTTTTGGACAAATGTTACTCTTCTACTTTGCCCCACCTCTTTCTTCATCTGGAATCTTCTCATCAGACCTCTCCTGGTAATTTCACGCATGGTTATTATTGGCTTGTCTCTTGCTTCAAGGATGTACTTGTTCCAAGCCTCACAAATGTTGTTGTAAAGGATATCACACTTGGAGCCTAGGCTAAAATGACTCCTAGTCCACATCTCTTTATTTATCTTCTTCAAATACATCCAAGCATCCTCATTCAATTTCTTGATCTGCTCCATAGCATTCTCAAAATCACAAACTTCAGTGGCATAAGCAGCCTCCCACAACAAGTTTTTCAACTTCAATCCTCTGTGATTCTGCTGGAAATTGGCATATATATGCCTCACACAAAATCTGAAAAATGTTGTTGGGACAAAATCCTTCAAACTCTCCACCATACCCTAGTTCAAACAATACGAAAAAGTTAGAAATCATGAAAAATTGAATAAATAAGTAGAAATATAAAAATCAGCTAAAGTTCATAGTTCATTACCTTTTATCTATTACTTATGAAATTCCAGTCCCTCATGTGTTGCACACCTATAGCTTCCAGCATATGTGTGATGAACCAACTCCAAGTCTCCTTATTCTCCACTTCTACTACAGCACAAGTAATGGGAAACATTTGATTGTTAAGATCTCTGGAAATAGCACTCAGTAGAATACCCCTAAATATTCCTTTGAGATGACAACCATCTAAGCTAATAATTGGCTTACACTCCTTCAATGTACTATCTGTTCCCCTACGGAAAATAAATAAATAAATAAAGCAGCGGGAAAAAGTCCCCAAGTGGAGCATCACGTGTCCACACGTGATAGGCGCTGCGCTTAAACAAAACTAAGCTAAAACTGGGCCTCACGTGCAGACACGTGACCTTTAAAACAAAGTATACAAGCGCCTGAATAAAGCAAACGAGTTAGACAAAAAGGAACTCGCGTGATAGCACGTGACACCCTTTGGCCGGCTTAATTTGGTGGGGTCACGTGCTACACGTGATAGATTCCTATTCCCTCTGAAACAATAGAAGTAAAATCCAATTAAAAGGGACCAAAAGCTTTATTTGGAAAATATTTCCTTGGATCTTTCTAAACGAGAAAGATTACGCTCTGTAAGATAGAGCGCCGTTGGATTAAAAATCCAATGGTGATTAAAAATCACCAATCTACAGAAAAATTCTATATAAGGAAATATCTTCCTAAACTTGTTAAGAACAACAAAAGAAATAATTTCTGTAAAACAGAAGTGCTCGGATTAAAAATCCAACGGTGAATAAAATTCACCGATTGATCTAAAAGATCACTTTTTGTTGATCAAAATCTCTCAATGAGAGATTTTATGAACGAATTGATTCTCTTATTTCTCCTATAAATAGGAGCAAAGAAACGCAAAAAAGGGGAGAGAGATCAGAAGAAGAAGAAGAGGATATAAAAGAGAATTTAATTCTCCAGCGAGAGAAAGTGAAGAAGAAACTCTAGGTAAGAGAAGGAACAAAATACAAAGAATATCCCCTCTTCTTTTTTTACCTCCATAAGAGTTTAACTCTTCTAAAAAAGAACTTAATTCTTCCTCTGGTTAAGATCTGCAGAAGCAGATCTCCTCACAAGTTGAGAATTTAATTTTCATCAGGGAGATTTTGCCATGCAGATCCAAAACCTAGAGGGGGTCTAAGTTCAGAGAAATTAATTCTCCCATGAAAGTTATATAGGAATTTAATTCCTAGGAATTTAATTCCTTTAATAAACAAGGGTTTAACCCTTTATATGAGAACTTAGTTCTCCCTTATGGCGAAAATCTGCAGAAACAGATCTCCTCATAAGTTGAGAATTTAATTCTCATCGGGAAGATTCTGTCATACAGATCCCAAACCTAAGAGAAAAACTAAGTCTTAAGAATCAAATTCTCATAAAACAATGGGCTCGAAAGTTTCAAGACTCGGGATTTCCATGCACGTAAAAGGATCGGCACCCAACATGATAACAGCCGATCACGTGCTCCCACGTGAGCGCCTTTGATGAACAAAAGAGAATAAGAGAAATTGACTCACGTGATCACACGTGACCCCATAGTAGTGCTTAGCACTTAAAAAGCAAAAGGGAATGAATCAAAGGCAGTTTCCACTTTTGGGTCGTCTCAGGTGATCTCACGTGACCCAACAAAGCTTGAACAAAAGAATAAACCCAAAGAAGTAGATTCTTGGATTTTAATGCTATTTTGAAGCACCTCACGTGCTTGCACGTGACGGCCACAGGGTTAACATGTTTAACACTTATATGCATCACTGCCTCAAGAGTATCACGTGGGAGCACGTGAGTGCTGAATAAATATGTTAGTGTTGAACACTATGAAGGGCTAACATTAGCCAGAATCAGACCCAATATTCCAACGACCATCAATCGAGCCCTTCATGCTCGGGGTTTCCAAAGTCGATCTCAAGATAGCTAATAAGCTCCCAACAGATGACATCAAAACTGATGTTCATCCCACTTCCCAAAATCGGGACTTTGGTTCAAGGGTACATCTCTTCATACCTCTGATACATGTCGTTGTAATTCTTCAACGTCTTCAGAGAGATGGAGGGTCCCAATAACCAATAATTATTGACGCATCCCCAAACTGGTCAAACCAGAACCCCATGGACTATGATGTCCTTAAACTTATGGACCGCAATGTCCCTAAACTAAACTCTGTGGACTATAAGGTCTTTAAACTCATGGACTGTGAGGTCCTTAAAATTATGGGACTGTGAGGTCCTTAAATTTTATGGACTGTGAGGTCCTTAAACTCATAGACTATGAAGTTTTTAAACTTTACAGACTATGATGTCTCTAAACTCCATGGACTATGACGTCCTTAAACTCATTGGACCGCAATGCCCCTAAACTAAAATAATAGAGTCCAAATACTCTTTTGTTGGATCTAAACGATCCCAAAACCCTGTTAAGTAGATCTTAGTTTAAAAATTAGACTAACGTATCCTTAACAAACGTTTAAGTTGATCTTAATCTCAATAAGATTAACAATCCTTAAACCCACTGGATCGCAACGTCCCTAAACTAAAACAATAGAGTACAAATACTCTTTTGTTGGATCTAAATGATCCCAAACCCCCCGTTGAGTAGATCTTAGTCTAAAAATTAGACTAACGTATCCTTAACAACGTTTAAGTTGATCTTGATCTCAATGAGATTAACGATCTTTAAACCCAAACTAAACCCAAATCTAAGAAAATACGGATTTGGACTAATCCACGCCCTACAGGCGACAACATAAATTAGTCCTTGTATACAATCTATGGGCAACCAAAAACAAAACAAACATACACGACACGAAGTGACCATATGGAGAAGGAGAAAGTGGTTACCGCGATACGGTTGCGCAATTAACTGCAGGGGCTTGCGCCTGCAGGGAAGAGCGTCCCCACAATCAAAAACCCCTCGCAATGAGGGGGAATCTGACGAAGTCTGCTACATCGGCCGCATCCGTCTAAACCTCCGATACACGGTGCCATAAATCAATTTGGCATCTTCGGAGAGGTGGACGGATAAAACCAAATAGCATCTGCCCCAAAATTTAGGCAAGACGATCCATCCCGGACCCGTCTCCGTTTTCGGCGATAGTGAAATAAAGTCTGTCTTGATGACCACATGGCTTCCAGAATTCCTTGCAAGCAAGATGGATGCATAGTCCCTGAGTTTAGAGAACTGCTCAAGATGCTTCCATTATATCTCATCTAGAGCTATTCTCTTGGCTCTGTAGCAAGCTTGCTAAGAGATTTCAACACCAATTTCATGCTGCACGGTATTCTTAAATACCTCCCATCTCATAGATCAATCAATTCTGAATTTGTCTAAGAACTTTTTTGCAAGCCATCTAGCAGTTACTTGCTTGTTCACAAGAGCCCTAACACAGTTGTGACCTGATTTCATGGTCTTCAACACAAAAGCACTCTTGTCTTGAGTCCAAGTTGCATAAACCCTAAAGTCACACTTCCCTCCTTTGCAACCAACAATGATCTATTCCCCTCATTCTTTAGACCACTTGAGATCAAAACCCTTTTCTATGGCATAAGTCCTTATTAAACTCCTTAACTGCCCATGGGTTTTCAAACTACATACCAACCTCAACATGAGGGTTATTTAAGTCTTTCTTTTCATTAAATACAGGGAATCTTACTTTACTATTGACTCTTTCATCATCTGAGTTCATTGGGGTATGCAACTCATCTGAATCTGATTACTCAGACACAAGATCATTGACTTGGTCAAATCCTTGAATATCTATATCAATGTTGTCAGGTATATGTATCTTACTAGCTAGCCTACCGTCTTTATTGGGCTCTGCATTACCACTTTTGTTTGCTTCTCCTTTTGCTGTTTCCAAACTCTTGGCTCCCTTGTTCACATCTTCAGCTCCCATGTTGACATTTTCATCTCCTTGTTGCTCTCCCACCTCTTGCATCTCTTCAACATGTTGAATATAGGTGCTCTTAAGGTAATTATTGTAATTGAAGAAAGATCTATACAAACAACAATCTTACTCGAGATGATAGTATGATATCTGTTGCTTGACTGTCAGGATTAATGATAGGAATCATACTAGTAGGACCTAGGGTAATCTATAAGCACATCATTAAATGTCCCTAGTCGTAGGAGTATCAAGACTAGGCATCAGTATTCCAGTTTAAACTAGTGTGTACGTTTCCTGACCCGGTTGGAGGGTGATAGCTGATCTCACGGCTATAGGTGTTTGACACCGAGGATTATATATAGGTGCTTATTGGAGTATGAGTTTCACTAGACGGACACACCGAGAACTCCTGGATGGTATTACCAATGTCAGGTAGCAGTTCTCAGGTGAAGATAATACAGGGTAGTCCTTCGACCTAAGATTGCCACAGTGTTGTGTGTGTTCCCAATATACTTTGATTACTACCCTACTACGGCTCTACTGAGTCGTGCAAACAGGTTTTAGTTGGGTATAGCCCTGAAGCACATGGAGACGGTGAGCGGTCAAAGAGATTTGTCTATCCCGATATAGGAAGTCGATATCGCATTATGCAAGACACGATTATAATCAGAAGCCGATGGCCACCGCAGTGGAAATAAACTGATAAGTGTTTTCAGTTGTATCTCTGAATGGTTATGAGTCCACTGTCACACGGCTTATCGGGTTGTTGGGGGTCCGACAGTTTCCACCCCTTAGACCCGACATGCGATACTCTTTGACGAAAAGACCGGACTGTATGGTATTCGTCACTTATAGAATTTGTCGGGTTCGGATGAGTTCACTCATCGACCTATCTTTATATTGCTCATACCTGGGTAGCCGTTACGTGCAGCTAGTACCGCCGACGAGCTTGTGGGTTAACCTGTGAGGGGATTGAATCAGAAAGTGTTTCGGATTCAATCGGATATGATCATGTTTAACGTACTGCCAGCATATTGACAGGTCTTTAAAGTCCCGCAACGAAAGTGCCTGTCCGGGTAAAATGTTGATGTGGCGTGCGTATTGGATACATGCGGGAGTTCGAATAAATGCTTGATTTAATCGAACATCCGAAAATACTAACCGGTTTAAAGCCGGAATATTAAATCAAGTGTTGACTTGATAACCGTATTTTGATGCGGTTTTTAGTATTGTGTATATGATGAACGCACTCTCTTCAGTATATGATACTGATATGATAAAGATGGCTAATCATGTATGCGATACATGATGTGTATGTGTATGTGATACATATATTTCTCTCTTTATAGTTATATTATTATTATGTATATATATATGGATACATATACACTCTCATTTATATGTATTAGATACATATAATACATGTTATGTATTTGATACATTGTGTATTTATATTTTGATACAAATACACTCTTTGTTATTAGAAAACAAAGAGAGCATCTGGGACCCACTCTCTCATTTTGATAAACATTAGAGGAGAGAGTAAGAAGAGAGAAGATAATATGAAATATATATATATATATATATATATAAGAGAAAAAGAGAAAAGAAAATAAGTGAGTGTAAGCCTCTTTAAAAAGAACTTCGTCTTTATCTTCTTATTCTTTTGAGCTTCTTCTTATTCATGGTTTTTCCTCTCTTGATTTTTCGGAGTTGGATAAAATGAGAAGTAAAAAGAAAAAAAGAGTGTTTTTCATGATTACATCACCTCACTTAACACCTAGCAGGACCCTAAAGGGAGTTTCTCCACTTGGATATGAAGATGAAACTTCGGGCGGCCGCCTCTCTCCGCGGATCATCTATGGCGAGGCGGTCGGCGTCCTAGCACATCCGGGATTTCACTTGTCTGGCGAGAGTCTTCCGATAGGCGATTGGACACGCTACAAAGGTTGTAGCAAACTCTAGACCTCTCTAATTTCTATGTATGCTTCTCTTTTGTATGCCTGATCATGTGTTTGGATGATTACTTGGTGTTGTGGATGCTTGTGCTTCTAGGAAAATTATTGTTTTTCGTTCTTGTCGCTTCCGTCTAGCCTATTAGTGAGCACAACCATCCCTACACAACATTCATATTGTTCTCAACCTGCACTTCTTCTGCTGGCAAATAATCATAATCATCTTCATCAGGATCACCAAATAGATGCCTCTCCTTTACTATATCTTCATCAGTGTAACTATCATCATCTTCATCTTCATCTGGATCCACAAATTGTTGCATCTCCTTTATTACATCTTCATCAGTGAAATTATCACTATCCCCATCTTCATCTATATCCCTAAATTCGTGGTTCTCTTTTACTACATATTCATCAGTGTCATCATCAGTGACACTATCACCATCATCAGAAGAAGAACCCTCAACTCACTGAAATTATCACTATCTTCATCTTCATCAGTAACACTATCACCATCATCAGAAGAAGAACCCTCAACTCACTTTTTCTCTACAACTTTTACTTCCTCTTTCTTTAGTTTTCTCAAAAGTGAGTAATCAACTTCTTTTTTTGTTTCTATAGATTGCTTATATTGAGCTCTCCTTTCATCACATTCAATTCTATATCTATTCAATCCAGCATCTATTCTAGCTGCACCCTCCAAATCCAATTGAATTAACATTTTCTTTCTTCTTGTTTTCTTTTCAAGTTAGCTTTTTGTTTCTTCTTTTTCTCCCTTGCTTCAATTTCCTCCTTCTGTATTTTTTAGCTATCTCTTCCTCTTTCTGCTTCAATGCCCCATCTTGTTTACTCTTTTTGGCAGCTTCTACAAGCTCTTTTTCCCTCTGGGTAGCTTCCATTTCTTGTATCTTCTTCTTGAGTGTTACTTCTCTTCTAACTTTAATCCTCTTTTGTAACCGTACTCTCCTCAAATCTGCTTCTATTGCTCTTCTGGTTACATTCTCCTGTTCTTCTCTCCTTGCTTGTTCATCTACTGTTCAAACCAGAATATTGCATTTTATTACCACCCATTCATTATCTATTTTTTGTTTATATCGGTACTATTAACCTGTGTGCTCAGTAATACAGATTACAGGTGTCCGTGACAAAAGGCTGGAAATACATCCAAAATCACGGATGTATCATTTGCGAGACGACACTGCAGCCAGAACCACAAACCGATCGATATCCCAAGAGTTATTTTGCAAACAAGTGTGTGCACAATATTTTGGTCCAACACATAACATGTGTACACACTAACTCTTGGAGCTTGGACCTTGGACCTAGGGGCTGCCATGACACACTCAAGTGGGCTAGTGCAAGTAGGCTATATGGTGTGATGTGCATTTATTACAAAAAGTAGTGATGTGATGCATAGCTACTTATTTCCCTCCAAGAACTGGATACATACAAAGTCAAATTTAAGAAAACCAGCAACACCAAAGTCATATTGGAGACGACCCCTGCACACCACAGAAGCACGAGCCTAGGGGCTCGGAATTTGGCCGGGCCCTACCCTACAAAATCCGGCCAGGCCGGCCCCACCTCCTCCTCTGGCCTCAAGCTTGCTGTGGGCCCCTCCTTGCTGCCACATAGCCCTATTTTTATTGTTTATTTTCTTTTCTTCTTTGCCTATAAATAGCAGGCAGAAGGCAATGGTTCATGGTCATTCTTTAGTCTTTGGATTGTGATTCTTTGTTCAAGCTTTTGTTTTTCTTTTCTTCTCTTGTAAATAGCTAACCCCCTTGAGCTCTCTACCTTAACTTGATCATGCAACCTCTTTATTGAGCTTGCAAGTTTAAGCTTGGGTCATTGATCTCAAGGGGTTGTATCTTCATATGGAATCAATAAAACTCTTCTCTTTTGTGCTTCATTTCACATGAGTTCTTTACCTTTCTCTTGATCTTGCAACCCCTTCATTGGGCTTGCAAGTTTAAGGGTTGGTTATTGATCCCATGGCTTGTCTTGAGTTGTATGGTTCTTAGTGTTTCATTCTTGCTTATTTCTTTCTTGCTTTTTACTTACTTGCATTTCCATTCTTGTCTTTTATTACTTGCAATTTATTACCATGTCATTTAATTACTTGCTTGTAACCTTTTCTTTTCTTTGCTTATCTCCTCTTTTGTTCTCTCTTTTTGGTTGTTTTGTGAATGGGTGTTAATATGGTGTTGTTAGGAATAAATACGATATTGTAAGTTATGCTTTTTTTACTCATTCCTTTTTCCCGTATTTTCCATTGAACTCCGTCCAAACGTTACGCAGGTGCTCCGTTAGGCACCCTACCCTACCAAGGTAACGGTGATTCCTAACCGCGACCGGTTGCGTTCGGTTTGGCCGGAGGCGAAAGCAAGAGACAAGAACGGACGGACAAGCGTCAATAAGCCGGATTCCACGAATACCGTGCTTAAGCACCCTAATCCACGTTATTGCCAATTGTTCAAGCTTCAATCGTTAAGTTCGGCTCAAAGGTTTTAGTGCGGATTCCTTAGCTTACACTTTTGTATATTTTCCTAACAACTTTATACTTGCATATATACACATAGGTTAGATTTGAACAAATTCCGCTCTCGCGCAATAACTCGTAACCACAAGAACGTAAAACGCTCCGTCTCCCTGTGGATCGACCCGTGCTCATCGCGGCTAGCTGCAAAGCAACACCGTCTTGATTGCGGTTAACTTAAAATTCTTCCAATCAAATGACGTTGTTGCCGGGGAGACAGTAACGCTTTACTTCTTGTTAATTCGGGTTAATCATTGTACATCTCACTTATACATCTATCCCTATTTTCAAAATCAACTAAAAATCTTAAAATTTTCAAAACCAAACAAAAAAACTAACTTCGCTAACTTTGTTTTGTTCTCTGGAATTCTTACCTGCTCACACTCTGGAACTAAACTGAAGAAATAAACAATACCTGTGAGATACCTATAGAACACTGAAACACCTGAAGAATTTTGGAGCCAAGAATCCCAAAGAAATCCGGCGACTTCCCCTCAAATTCCGGCGTCGCCGGCCGTACTGCCACCTTTTGTTTCCACTTTTTCTTCTGTGCTCCAGTGTTCTATTTTTGTCCTATTTTTATTGTTTGTTTTTTTATAACTTTTAGTGTGCGGGTATTTAGGCATTCATATCGCTTTTTCGCACTAACATCCGTTTTTCCGACATTTCAGATCTTTGCGGATTTACGAACTGCGATTGTGGGGAGCAAAATGTACATTCCAAGCTAAGGTGATTGCGAAGTACAGTACCAAATATCCGAGTAGTTTGACCCGCGCAAGCGAACTTTTCAAGCTTACCGGATTTGATTCAACGAGAGTTTCTTAACTCGAAAACTTATCGGTAAGCATTTTACTAACACCTTCTCAAATCCGACGCAACCAATTTTCTATCTTTGCAGGATTCTTTGCAAGTTCGCTGTAAAACTCTAAAACTTGACTAGCCCGTATTTGTTGCAGTGCCGAGCTTAAACGAAAAACGATTGCTTGATTCTTTGAATAATTTTTTATTGAATTGCGCATGGCAGCCATTAATACGGACTTAAGGACAAGCGAACCCCACAACATACGGTAAAAGATTTCATCACCTTTTCCGTGGCCCACAAATCACGAACTTAAGCATAACGATCACCCGCACAAATTTTAAAAGAAATTAGACTTTAAGCCTTAAGGACTTCGCGCCCACTAGGTGAAATTAACTGTGTTTAGAACACCGCTTAACGTTATATTGTTTACGGGATGTCTAGGAAAGTATTCAACGGCGAAACCGCCAAAAGAGAAATGGTTATTTAATTAAGGACCTTCGCGAAAGCGTCGGAAAACCTCCCCTTATCTCTGCACTTACCTGGCCTCGTAGTCAGTATATCTTGAGCCCGTTTCTCGACACAGTTTTGCTTCGACAATCAAGTTCTTGAGCAGGTCTAGTTGATCTAGGTGAACCCTAGACCGATTAGGTGCGTGGTATTTTTATGTCGTGGTTGTTTTTGTCCAGATTCTTTTTGTGTGTATATTTCATTCTTTTGTTCATAACTAACTAAAAATATTTTAAAAAACACATTCTTTTTTCTCTTATTTTTCTTCCTCTCTTCATATCATGGGTACCTCACCTCGAAAAACTCTTGCTGAACTTTGGTACCCACAAGCAGACATAACTTCCTACGGTTCTTGCTTTGGCCGAACGTCGAACGATTCATCCATGCCAAAAATTTCTTTGAAAGATCGGATAGAGGCGTCTAGGACGAACAACTGGACCCCGCAATCCACCTTGTATCAACCATTTCAACTTTCACCACCTTCTTACGTTGATACCCCTTTTGAGAGTCCAGTTGTAACTCCAAGACCTATGTCTCTTGCTGAACGTATTGAACAATCTCGTAGTCGATCTTTCACTCATGTCACCACTGCAAATTTTTGGGATCAACAATTCCATTCACCTTCTTATCCAAATGTTGTTCATACTCATGTCCAACCATTCAATTCCTATCCATCCTATCCAACTTTTGCACCTTCCCTAGACATTGCTTCTACACAGCCATTTGGGACTTTCCAATATCAAACAACTTTGAATTTTTTACTGAAATCTCTTCACAACCCATGTCTAGTCTGGAACAGTCATTGGAAGACTTTAGGGTAGCGTCATACCAACAGATGATGGATTTAAATGCGTGCATGGCCGCCCTCATACAACCTAGTGACCCAGTAGCTCGTTTTCAACCAGCTCCATATTTTCCAATGTATGAAGAAGCGGTAGAACATGATGAGAATTTGAGTGGAGAGAGTGAGCTGTACACCCTTCTAAATCAAACCTACCCATTGCAAATTGAAACCCACAACTCCGGTTTTGAAAGTCTATCGAGTGTCCCAAATGATTTATCAATTGAAGATAGAATGATTAATGAGTTGTGCGACTTTGTGGTGTTTGATTTGCCCGATTGTGAAGGATCCCTTTCGAGTGAAACCAATTCCCAACCTTTTGACATCTACACCTCCATCTTAGAACCAGAATTGATTGAAATCCATGTTTTTAATGAGACGTCTGAGAATATTGATTTTCACTTGATTGAGGATATTAACGCTGGGATATTTTGGATGATTAACCCGCAGATTTGGATGAGTTTTTCTCTCCAATTCATCATCCCGGGTCATTAACCGTTTTTCCCGAATTTCATATGCGTCTTGATATTGATAATAAATGCATGGATGGGCTGAATATTGAGGAGAATTTTGAGGATATTTTTTAGGATGAACCAGTTTTGCTTGATGAGTCGGATTTTCCAATTTATCCTATTCCTTCCACTGACTGTGTACACCCTCCTGAACCCTTACCCGATACCCTTCCTCGATCACTTCCCTCCATCCTTTCCGTCGTTCCGATCTTACAAGAAACCGTATTACTTTCATTTCTTATGTCTGGTTTACCAAGTTCGGCGTACCCATATTTTCTCACGAATTTTGAGGGATTTGACCCCATTTCTCGACAGGTTAATAGATTAGCACAAACACTTCTTACACATCAGTCATCACAAATTGTACTAATTTATTCTCTATTTTCACCCTCAAGTTCGTACTCCACTTCTTTCTCCCTTCCGCCATTCTTCTCCTTCACCGAGACCGGACGCCGCTTATATTCCCACATGGTCTCGCGTGTTTCTCATTTCTTTTCTCTACATTCTATTCTTTCACCAACCGCCGATTTATAACGATAGAATTTTTGAATGGTTGGTGTTAACTTTTGGCCTTTGTAAGGCCTTGATACTGTTCTCTTTCCCCCATAATCCTGAACTTCAACGCTTAACAGTAGCAAACATTTTTTTACTAAAGTTTGGGGGGAACCTTTTGGTGTATATATTTTTGGTTTTCTTTTTTTGTTTTGTATATATTTCTTTTAGGAAGCGCCGACAATTTTGACCCTCTTGGTGTAGCCTGACAGTGAGGGCACTGTCAAGTTTAAGTTTGGGGGTGTGCTCGGTAAGCTTTCTTCATTCGCATTCATTTGTATATTCTGCATTTACATACATATTTAAAAACCCACAAAAATCGAGAAAAAATCCAAAAATATAAAAACTTTGTCGTCAAGTTAGCTAATAGGGTAACTTAGATTTTTATTCCGAAAGTTTAGTTGATACGTTAGAAATAACTAAATTCTAGGCCTAGGAATTGAAAACCCTAAAAATAACCCTCATTCTGTTTAACTTTGGAAAGTATACGTCCTTACAATTTTTTTTGAGAAATAGATAATCTTGAGTTCAGTTCTTTAGTTATGTCGAGATGAAGGGAAAGTATTGATGTTTTACTGAAGGATAAGTCTGAAAAATAGTTTCCATTATTGAGTTCAAATTTATAAACTATATACCCTACAAACTGCACAAACACGCACCTTGAAACTTGGGATGGTAAAGGATACCTAGAAATACTCTTGTCTGAAAACCTAGTATGAAAGGAAAAACGGTAATTAAAGCTAAACACCAAAAGAGCATCATTGAAAAATATATCCGGTCTTGAAAAAGAAAAAAAGAAAAGAAAAAGAAATAAAGAAATAAAGTCAAGACCTGGAGACTGCTATTTACGGTTTAAGCTCACACATTCAGTAATCGGCCGTTAGTGCCTCAAGAAGCATTAATAGTCGCATGAAAAGTGTGTGAGCAACACCGTCCATCACTTAATGAAAAGAAGTAGTATTAGGTATTCGGGCAAGGGTGTTATACCTTGAATTGAATTCTTGAATATAGGGGTGCAAATATACACACACGTAGGGGTATACAATCGATATTTGGATGAAAGATAGAAATAAAGAATAAGACTTATATTTTCCGTAAAGTTGATAAAAATCTCTGATTTAAGACCGCACTTTTAGAAGGAAAACTCAGGAGATACCATCTTTTTAAACTTTTTTGGAACGTATAGGATCTAAGGTTAAATAGATAGGAGGTGTGAAACATAAGGATTGGATATTTCTAACTTAGGATAATAGAATTTCTAGCCTAGATACTAAACTGTAGGAGTAGAATCAATATTAACTTATGACACTAGCTTGACGGGATTTTGTGGGTAGTATCCGCTGAAAACCCTCAGGAGACAACACTCCTCCTACTATGGACACTTAGAGGTTTAACGGCTTGTTGCACGCGCTCAGTGCAATCGCGTTCCCTGCGAAAGTGAGGCTAGGATTTTGTTTTGCTCGGGACGAGCAAAAGATAAGTTTGGGGGTATTTGTTCAGACCAGAATATTGCATTTTATTACCACCCATTCATTATCTATTTTTTGTTTATATCGGTACGATTAACCGGTGTGCTCAGTAATACAGATTACAGGTGTCCGTGACAAAAGGCTGGAAATACATCCAAAATCACGGATGTATCATTTGCGAGCCGACACTGCAGCCAGAACCGCAAACCGATCGATATCCCAAGAGTTATTTTGCAAACAAGTGTGTGCACAATATTTTGGTCCAACACATAACATGTGTACACACTAACTCTTGGAGCTTGGACCTTAGACCTAGGGGGCTGCCATGACACACTCAAGTGGGCTAGTGCAAGTAGGCTATATGGTGTGATGTGCATTTATTGCAAAAAGTAGTGATGTGATGCATAGCTACTTATTTCCCTCAAAGAACTGGATGCATACAAAGTCAAATTTGAGAAAACCAGCAACACTAAAGTCATATTGGAGACAACCCCTGCACACCACAGAAGCACGAGCCTAGGGGATCGGAATTTGGCCGAGCCCTACCCTACAAAATCCGGCCAGGCCGGCCCCACCTCCTCCTCTGGCCTCAAGCTTGCTGTGGGCCCCTCCTTGCTGCCACATAGCCCTATTTTTATTGTTTATTTTCTTTTCTTCTTTGCCTATAAATAGCAGGCAGAAGGCAATGGTTCATGGTCATTCTTTAGTCTTTGGACTGTGATTCTTTGTTCAAGCTTTTGTTTTTCTTTTCTTCTCTTGTAAATAACTAATCCCTTGAGCTCTCTACCTTAACTTGATCTTGCAACCTCTTCATTGAGCTTGCAAGTTTAAGCTTGGGTCATTGATCTCAAGGGGTTGTATCTTCATATGGAATCAATAAAGCTCTTCTCTTTTGTGCTTCATTTCACATGAGTTCTTTACCCTTCTCTTGATTTTGCAACCCCTTCATTGGGCTTGCAAGTTTAAGGGTTGGTTATTGATCTCATGGCTTGTCTTGAGTTGTATGGTTCTTTTGTTTCATTCTTGCTTATTTCTTTCTTGCTTTTTACTTACTTGCATTTTCATTCTTGTCTTTTATTACTTGCAATTTATTACCATGCCATTTAATTACTTGCTTGTAACCTTTTCTTTTCTTTGCTTATCTCCTCTTTTGTTCTCTCTTTTTGGTTGTTTTGTGAATGGATGTTAATATAGTGTTGTTAGGAATAAATACGATATTGTAAGTTAAGCTTTCTTTGCTCATTCATTTTTCCCGTATTTTCCATTGAACTCCGTCGAAACGTTACGCAGGCGCTCCGTTGGGCATCCTACCCTACCAAGGTAACGGTGATTCCTAACCGCGACCGGTTGCGTTCGGTTTGGCCGGAAGCGAAAGCAAGAGACAAGAACGGATGGACAAGGGTCAATAAGCCGGATTCCACGAATACCGTGCTTAAGCACCCTAATCCACGTTATTGCCAATTGTTCAAGCTTCAATCGTTAAGTTCGGCTCAAAGGTTTTAGTGCGGATTCCTTAGCTTACACTTTTGTATATTTTCCTAACAACTTTATACTTGCATATATACACATAGGTTAGATTTGAACAAATTCCGCTCTCGCGCATTAACTCGTAACGACAAGAACGTAGAACGCTCCGTCTCCCTGTGGATCGACCCGTGCTCATCGCGGCTAGCTGCAAAGCGACACCGTCTTGATTGCGGTTAACTTAAAATTCTTCCAATCATCTACTTCCCTCTTCCTTTTAGCTGCATTGTATTCTTCTCTTCTCTTTCCAGATTCTTCTCTCTTTGCTAATTGCTCTTCTTCTCTTTTCTTTGCAGCTGCTAGCTCATTCATCAATTTATTGGCTGTAGCCCTAGGTTGGTTTGCATCCTGAACATTCTCATTCTTCTTCTTGTTTTTTCCGTTTCCTAGAAATCTCATCTACATCAATAGTTGAATAATTGCAACCACATAAATAAATTGAACATGTACATATCATTAAAATATGTAAACATAAGCAATTTAAATTCCATACCTTTTCTGCAATATTCAGGTAACAAATCTTCTGCACAACTTCTGTGATTCAATGCTTCAATAGTTAGTTGTATGTTTCTATCAAGTTCTAAGAATTTCATCATCTCCATAACTCCTATATCAGAATCTATCACAACAAGACCTCCATTCATAGGCTGATTAGGCAATAGTTGACAAACAATGTAGTTTTCAAGTAATCCTACATAGTTCTTTACCAATTGTCTCAAAACAAACCAGCCCATTTTATCACTGTCAAAGTTCTTGATTATGGTACAATTCCCCCCAGCATATCCTCTTATTCCTCCAGCATGTTCAAACACTCCACTGCCATGATGAACTTCTATATGCATGGCTGTAGCAAGGTAATCTAATATGGAAGAATGATAACATGATTCAAGAATAAATAATTGCAAATTTACCAAATTGGTCAATAGTAGGGGGGACCACAAATTTATTGATAAAAATTGTATTTTTTGATTAAAAAAAATGTTCCTCAGAATAAATTTTGTGAGTGGATTGCTTAATTCTGAACTACAAAATCATAAAAAAAGAATTTTTATATCAAGTATTATGCATAAAAACTGATTTTTATATCAACTTACAGGAGTCTCAACAATAACAACTAATTTAAAGCTCGTAAATCACAAATTGAACCAAAGATATTACTAACAGTTCGCCTTGATGCTTCGGAATAAGAATCGACCCTCAATTCGAATCTTCAAAAGTAACCACTGCTTATGGCAAAAGGATCGTGGCTGAGGTGGCAAGCAAAGGGTTCGTTGGTGAGGTGGCAAGCAGAGGGATCGTCGATGAGGCGAGGAAAAGGGATCGTCGACGAGGCGATGAAAAGGGATCGTCGACGAGGCGAAGCAAACGGATCATGGATGAGGTGGCAAGCAAAGGGATCATGGGCGATGTGGCAAGCAAAAGGTTTGTCGACAAGCCAAAAGGATCGTCAACGAGGCAAGGAAAAGGGATCGTCGACGATTCAAAGGGATCGGTGGTTGGAGAGAGAAGAAGGTTTGGTTGGTAAAAAAGTAAATAACTGAGTTTAATCTTCGAATTTAAGTCGGGTAAAACTGCCATTTCGACATGGGAGTTGGACTGTCTCCGTTAACTTTGGTAGTTTTTTAATAATTTTAAAGACATTGGTAGTTTTGTTAAAATGGCACAAACCCGTTGGGAGTTTTCAGTAAATAAGCCTAACTGATTTATCACACCTAGTCCTAATACACCAAAAGTATCATGAGTTTCTAAACTTAAACATCATTTGATTGAGCTGGCCACCTCTCTCCCTTCTCCAAGAATTCAATCAATTCTCTTTAATGAGTGACAGCAATTTATTTGACCAATATGTTTCCTATATCCTGGTTCTTGTGTGATCTAGAAATATCAAGGTTAGTCTAATATATTGATTTTTCAATGTATTGATGTGTATTCAAGACATTTGTGACCTCTATTTATAATAAGTTGATTTAGGCGTTGGATAATTGATGACCGTCTTAATTTATTATTTTTAATGAATATTAAGGACATTTTCATCATACCTCAAGGTGACCAAAGAGATGGATATGTTACGAACATATATTGTTAGGACTATTTGTTTGTGACTTCACAAAGATAGAATAATTATATATTTACATGACTAATGATAAATAAAATATACCACCCCATGTCTGGGGATGGAATCTGACCCAAACGAAGATTCTGTCTTTCGATCCAGAATAATGCAAATAGCTTAGACCGCTACAGATTATAAATTGATTACTGATCTCTTATCATGTGTATGTCAGATATCACAATAAATTACCCAAATATATGGCTAAATTGCACGTAAATACTCAAGGTTTCACCGTTTTGACAGATAAATACCTAATTTTCTATGAGTTGCGCATAAATACCCAACTTTCACTATGTTTGCACTTAACTACCTACGTGTAATATATTAAGACGGTATAACGGTTATTTTTGTCATTGCTGTTACTTTTGTTAGTCATAAAAATGCTTGTGTCAAAGATAGGTATTTATGAGCAACTCATAGAAACTTAGGTATTTATCTGTCAAAACGGTGAAATGTTGAATATCAAAGTTGTCAACATCATTATTCAAAGCTGCATTATTATTGTGAGTTGGAGAACATTATTAGACTTTTTTACGAAATCTTTTTTTTGGAAAAAAGGATTGAGCCACTGCACGGCGAAAGGAAGAGGTGTCAGCAGAGTCCTTTCTAACGGAACTGGAAGCTGCTGGTTCAACCCCATAGGTCTCGGTTTTCCCAGACCGCTAGTGTGAAAATCACTCACTCTAAGGTAGTTTGAACTTGTCCCTTTCAGCCTTTGCTTTGAATTATCTACTTGAAGCCCGTTATGGGACTTTCCGGGCTCGGAAGGCTTTAGGGCGCACCACTGCTTTTGGCGAAAAAACCATCTCCTATCTGGATCCCTATGCTATCTTTTCTTGATACCTAGCTCTTTTCCCGTACGCTTTCCTCAAGGCAACGGGACAAGCTCTCAGGTATTGTTCTGATTCAGGGCTTCCATCTCTTCTTCCATGGCATTTTTCCTTTCAGGATGAGACAACGCTTCAACAAGGCGATCTAGCCCTCGGCGATTGATAGCTAACCCCTACCTGCTGAGTTGCTCTCTTTGTTGCTTCTTTAACGTCTAGGTTCTCAACGCCTTAAGTCCGGGTTGCTTGCTCGAGTGAATGGTCCCATCGCTCATGATAAGGAGATTTTTCTGCAAATCGACGCCTAGGGAAATGCCAGCAAGAAACCTTAGAAACTTGCGCTAACGCTCAATTGGTTTGATTATGGGAGTGTGTGACTTGAACTATTGATTGGGTCATGCCGATATATGATTTTATCTTGGTTGTTCCCTAAAGCATTTCCCGTTCGCCCCTTGGCTTCGTTCAATCAAAAAGCATTTCTCGCGGTTTTTATTTTCTGCAAATTCGGTATCGAATATCAGACTTGGCCTCGATGAAATTCGAAGTTTCCTTTCAGGAAACTCGGGAGTCCCGTCCTAGTCAGAAACCCGTCGGTCTCTCCCTATCGGCTATCATGGCCTCGACCGGGTTTCGGATCTCGTTCATTCTTTCAGACCCATGGATCTCCTCCAATAACTCGGTAAGCCTTTCGGCTTCCTCATTTGCAGGCCGACATAGGATCACTTGAGTTTTATGGTTTCGATTCAAAAGTCGAGATTGACTTAGTGTTCCGAAAACGACTGGTTTAGGCATATTTACATGCAATTTACCCTCCCCCCAACACTCACCCACACACACACGCATATATACATACTCATGTAAAAAAGTTTGAAGTGTATTAGGTATATGCAAGGTTCGAGATTTCGGCCGAAACCACCGATACGCGGTGGTTTCGTATCGGTTTACGTGGAGACCGATACGAGACCAACCGAGACCGATACGAAACCAACTATACAATATCTTTTCGGCAAAAATCATTAAAACTTATTTTTTATACCATTTTTACAGTCATTATGATCATTGTAGGCTTTCGATGTTAGAAATCCGTGAAAAAGTAAACCTAAATCCTATATTAATACTTGTCTAAGTACACTTTTCAATATATTTTTGTTAGAATATAAAATATATTCTCTCAACCCTCACCACAACTTCGGAGTTTTGGTGCAATGGAAGGGACATTTAACATGGTATCAGAACAACCCAGGTTCGATTCCCATTGGGCGCGTATTAAATTAAAAATACCGCTGCGCAAAAACCCAGGTTTTGGCCCAAAGGACTCGCGTGTTAGAATATAAAATATATTCTCTCAACCATCACCACAACTTCGGAGTTTTGGTGCAGTGGAGGGGACATTTAACAATTTTGTATTATGGCTGGATTTTTAAATGATAGGATCATTGTCTTGTAATATAAAAGCATAAATTTAAGTATTTAATATATCTACACTTATGTATGTTTTATTACCGTTGAAACCCAAACCCAAACCGAGACTAAAGAAACTAGACAAAACCCAGCGAAACTAATAAAATTATGAGAGACCGAAACCGAGTTCTCGAACCTTGGGTATATGTAGAGGGAGCAGTATCATATACTACCAATCGCTATGGATCTTATTTGCTTTACTAAGAAGAAATTCAATCAAAAAAGGGAGGGAAGGACAGAAATCGAGTTTCACTTTTTTCGGTTGTATAAATTTCTTTGTATAAAGCTTCAGCTATGCCTGAGACATAATAGTCACAAATAAAATCATTGCATTATACACAGAATGAACGGTAAAAGAAGCAGCCAAATTTCCCGTCCAACAATAAACAGAGCCAAGAACACAACCAATGAGGAAGAGTTGGAGAGAATTCTCACCAGAAAAGTGAGCTATGGTGAAAACACAAGAGCTGATAATAACAGCTTGCCACCATTTTGTCTTTGAGGAAAGAGAAGTTAGAAGAAATCCACGATAAACTATTTCCTCTAGGAGCGGAGCGATGAGGCAATAAAGCATGAAGCATGCTGTTTTAGAACTGGGGCTATATAAAAGTATATCCTTCAATATGGGATTGTTGACATCCTGCAAGAAGCAATATAGCAATGTCAATGTCGTTAGAATTTAGGAGCACTATTAACTCTCATGAAAATAACTAGTATTGAACTACGCAATTGTGTCAGTTCTCATGGAAAAGGTTGAAGGATTGCCTATGCTGGGTCTCGAACAAAAGGAGATGGGTGGTTGGTTTCAAATGCGCCGAAATTGCAAGAAAAATTGTCCTCACCGGATGTTCATAGCAAGGTATTATAAGAAGTCCGCGATCACATATAGGCCTTAACGTCCTTTCCTTTCTGTCCTTGCCCCTTACTCCAGTTTCCATAGAATACCATTGCAAATTAACTTAATCGCCCAGTGGATTCCTTTGTTCTCATTCGTCCATTCGACTATCTAATATTCAATCTTGTTCAAATTGTTTATGCATTAGCGGGTCAAATTCTTTCGAAGGACGAAAGTTGATATAATCTTCTCTTTCTATTTTAAAGCATTTAAAAAACATCAAAGTTGATGATATGAGAATTGTGATACAAATAATAATAAAACGTTCATCATTCATGTGCTTTATTGCATATACCACTATTAACTATTAAGAGCTTAATATATAGAGCTATAATATACGATTAACAAAGTAAAACAGGGAGTAAAAAAAAATGGAAGTCCCTATTATCATTTTTCTTTTGGAGATTAGTTAATGAGCGAGGACATCATCCTGTAAATCTAATTCTATCAAAACTTCACAGATGGAATGCCTGGTGTGGTCTTAACTTTTATCGAATCCCTTCTCATCGTACATGCATTATGCTAGTTAATACATGTTCTTTTTTATAGCATACACATTCTGCACATTTATAATGGAAAATGACTCCTCCACCTCCATACCCTTATAATTGAAACATACAATGTATGCTATCTTAATAGTTTGCATCAGAGGGGAAATATGTAACTACATTTTTCCTGTTGATGATCAGGCATAGACTGCATGATGTGTATATGCCCACAAAAAATGATTGAGAGTGGATTGATTTACGATTAATATTATTTTAAATTGAACAGGCAGCGTTTGGTCTAAGGGTAGACGAAAACAAACAGGTTTGAGGCAATTTTAAAAAAGGTAAAATAAAATGCTAGAAGTATCATGACAGCTAACTTAATAAAGATGATAGTCTTTATGAAACCTGAATAGAAATAGGATTCATATAACTGAGTCACTGATAAATATTTCATTAGAGGATCCACCAGAGTTATTGCTTTGTAAGTCCATATTCTTAATTTGAAACCACCAGAGTTTGCTTTGTAAATCCATCTTCTTAATTGGAAACCACCAGAGTTATTGCTTTGTAAATCCATTTTCTTAAAAAAAATACAAGCAGCGGTTATTGTTCTGTAAATATTTATCACCAATATCTTTTCGATGTAAACTCAAGCAACATAATAAGGCCAGAACACATACATATTCAATCCATTTCATAAGCATTTGTCTTCTATTTTTAATGATTGCATTGATTTGAGAAATGCATTCAATTAGTATTTTAAGTGATAATAATTGGGAATTAAAATAGTCTGTAGTGTGGTTAATCATTTGGTCCACAAAGAAAAAGTAAGATTAATTCTCTTCATTAATTAATGGACAAGAGTTCTGATATAGCTGAAGAGATTCATAACTGATAGAAAGCAATGTATTAAATATAGTACCATTCAAACTATTCTACATACCTTAGGACCAACCAATCTATCAGCAAGAGCAGAAGTGAGCCAAACTAATCCAATAAGAAACCCTATGCCCAAAGCAGATGCATGTATCCAATTTCTTCATTCCGAATTCAACATTTCTGTGATAAATTTCAGAAACCTATATTGTGGTTTTGCAGTGTAATGCAAGAGTGCTATAGTCCCAACTGTCTCTGTTGTTTGCAGTACTAGGGCTGATACAGCCTGGATTGGTTAAGTAGGCACACATCAATGACTATTGATTAAGTAGCACTCTTATATATTTAACGAATTTAGAGTAGCACATGCATGCTTTTCGTGTCAAAGTGTTGATGCGTGTAATCATGAGTAGGCATGGAAACAAGTGTGAGACCATACAAAACTCCGAAGCCCAAGGGATGTTATTAGCAGGACCATCAAATGTTAGCACTTCCTACGTTTAAGTGTTACAAAACCACTACAACAATATTGGATTTGCAGTTGATAAATGATATGAGAAATACAATTTTATTATTTTATAATGAAAATGAGCTTATAATTTTTTTATGGAAGTATCTCGGTATGGGCATGATGCATGCTTTTTTTTTACTACGAGGTTGCTATTTATATAGGAATGAATTGTTTTAAGAAGAAGGATAAGTGATGATGCTATTGATGATCTCCCGCGGAAGTGAGAAGAGAAAGGATTAAAAGATGAAAAAAGAACGAGGAGGATATCTATGTTTTTAATAAAATATTTTCAGGCCAGAAAGTAGATACCTTTTGAATTATGTTGCATCAGTAACATTCGTTTACTAGGTATTTGATGCTGATATTTTCCAATTTTTTTAAATAAACCGAAATCAAAAGAAAGAAATACCAGCAAAAAGATATTCTTATTTTTGCTCACCATTGTTAGTGGATCGAGAACAGATTGATGTAAGATGTTAGCAGTAATAGAGAGTCCTCCAAAACTCAAGGGAATATGCAAAACAAAGAAATATGCAGCAAACGTGCTCCATAAATTATCAGAATCCCATGGCATATCCGAAGAAAGCACCGAGAAACCCTGCTAATGAGATAAAACAAATGTCACATAAATTACAGCCTACGAGAAAATCATATAATTGTAAGGACGCAAAAACTTCACAAATCAAGTTATTTGCTAATGCTGAAGAACACCTTTGTAAAGAAATAACTGCATGAAAGTAGCAAAAATCTTTTACCAGTTAGAAATGAAATATAATCGAAAGGTTGCTTTCCTAATTGAACATTTTGAAAACTGAGGACAAGCAACAGATTTTCCATTAAGAAGAGAACAAGGACAATGATTCAACAATGTATCAATCTCATGCATATTTTCACTATGATTTAAAATATCTCAATATGTCACAACAGATAATTTATGTCTCCTACAGAAGTTTGCGGTGCTAGATAACAGCAACAATATTGATGTGCCAAATGATGAAGGCGTTCATTGATCCTTTAAATGCAATCCACAAGAATTCCTCCAAATAAAGATTGGATCTTTATTACCTATCTCTTCCCCTTCAGATTCAAACTTCTAATTCCACAACATGAGCATAGATTTGAGAATGCAACTGCTAATCAACATGGGTTTCATTTCTACATGATCTCCAAACATTTGAAAGGCACAAAATGGTATTCCCAAAATCAAAAAATGGGAACTATACAACCCATCAATTCAAAATATTGCGTCATAACAAAGTTTCAGTAAAGATCACAGCAAGATTGATGGAAGCAAAGATAGGGGACTTACGACGAACACTTCATGGGCACTGTCCTTTTTGGTAGACAAAAGAGCCCGTCCCTTTTGAAGTTTGAATGCAGAGAAGGAAACAGATGAAACCTTTGAAGATGGGGAAACTGTGGATTTGGTGACATTAGAAGTTGAAGAAAATGCAGGAGCTTTGATATTGATTGTGAATTTTGTAGGACGAGGCAGAAGATGTGGCGCTAGTATCATATTTTGTTTTCGCTGGTTTCAGCTCTCTAGCTATTCACTTTTGTCAACAACCCCTTCAACTTCTCAAATAATTTATTTATAATCATAGTAACAAATTCTTTGTTCGGCAATAATTCGGCGAGGTCGAAAATTCGGATTCGGAGAACTATTCGGAAAAAATCGGCAGGTATTCGGAAAAGATTCGGTAAGTGTTCGGGAAATGTTCGGAAAGGATTTCGAGCAAAAAATTAATATAAAATGAATATATGAGACTTTAGATTTCGATTTCGTCAATTATTTGCTGTTTTTTTAATAATTCGTTTTTTTTTTTGAATAATTCGCGAATAATTTAGGAATTATTCGCGAATAATTCGGCAACAATTCGGCGTGTTCGGTGATGGCGAATAATTCGCAGATTTAATCGGCAGTCACATAATTCGCGAATTCGCCGAATAATTCGCGAATTATGTGACTATGTTTACAATAGCTGATATTTGTAGACGACTAGCACGTGCCTGTATATATACTGGAGAGTTGTATTTAAATAAAAATACAATTTTAGAAAGCGGGGGATGCATTTTTAAAATTTATTTTTGAAAAAAAAAGTCAGGAGAACACTTGTACCCTCGTAAGCTTGAGTTATAATACTAGAATTTTGATTTTGTCATCTTGCCAGTTTTTTCCCCACTCCATAAGACCCCTCTCAATAAATTTTTCATCGGATAATTAGCCTATCATCATATAAGTAGTTGAGATTATTTTGTACTGGATTTTTTGGCATGTGTGTTGCACGTAATTATAAAAACTATATTGATAAATTTCTCTATTCCTTTAACTACGTGCATAGCGTTTATAAAATAATAATGACATGTCATTTAATTATACGCATGGCACATAAACCAATGAATTTTTTTGTATGAACTCTCTCAAAAAAAAGGAAGTCACGTGCATGGCCTATAATAGTAGAGATATTGGATATGCATATTTATGTGTGAAAAGTATTTAAAAGGAAATGTTGGTAAAATCCCAGTTTTATGTTGCATAAGTAGGTGAGAAAAGGAATAGTTAATAGAGTTAATTGTGAGATATATAATAAGTGTGTGAATTATAGGGTGCGATAAAATTTCATGCTCTCCAGTAAGAAGTCTAGGGTTTAAATCCAACTTGCATGAGAGTTTCGTCTATTATAAAAAAAAATTGTGAATTATATAAAACTATTAAGAATATCATAGGGTGAAAGTATTTTTGGGATATGCAAAGAAACACATTTTTTTTTAAAATTTCACATATATACAGGTGAAGAAATCCGCATGTTCTTTGATTTTGCATCTAAAATTCAGTTTTTGTATTGGAATTTTATGATTTAATTAGAAGATTGGGACTAGCTAGCCTATTTATGACCCAAGAAAAGTGAACACCGAGGACATGCAGCAATAGGCGCAAGATATTATTATGGGCGGAAAAAAGAGATTAACAGGGCTATGGACATTCGCAACCAACTTAGCTGTGAATGTTTACTTAGAAAAGAAGTAAAACAGAAGGATGGGTCCATAAATTTAAGTTCGGTGAAACCCATCTTCGTGTTTCACGGATCCATAGCTAACTCAGCTATGACGATTACAGCTTCTAAGGTTTCGTTTTTGGAAAAATAGGACAAGGTACTTTGCCAAATAAATTAATAAATGAAAGTGTATTCATATTGCCAAACGTTGTGGCTTAAAGTTAAGAAAGCCAAAAAAAAGAATTCATTACTCACAAGTCAATAGCTAATTTGTTGAACTGAATTGAGGACAAAACCAGTATAATATGTAATCAATTACATTATTGTCTCGTTAATCTCAACAAAAGAAATTATTCCAAAATGATGCAAAATTACAAACAACTGACTCGACTGATCATTAAAAATTCAAATTAAACCAAATATTTTCTTATAAAAAATAAGAAAAACATCGTGCAAGCAGTGCGCGCCGCCTTAGCTATCCTACCCTGAGCGATGTTTCATGGAGTCGCCATGGGAGGAAGAGCTTTGACGGCAGGCACACTGATAATCTCCATTAGATGAGTCTTTCCGGTTGTCGCACACTTCGAACACTAAACATTTTTGTGAAGGGCTCTATATCAAGCTAAATTGAGTTAACAGAACACATATCCTCTCCATTTGTGAAGATGCTTCATGTTGCTCAGCTTTATATAGGGCTCTTTGCTAATTATTAGTAAGCATGCGGTTTAACTATAATGCATGTCAAAATCTAAAAATATTTTATTTTGTTCTTTCTCGTTGTGTATTTGTATAGCCTTAATTGTATATATATGGAATAAGATACTGACAATATTTATTTTGTTCAAAACTAGGAGCATTTATGCCAAAAAAAAATCATAAATTTAAACAGAGGAATTTTTCTCAAATCCAATGGAATGATACGAGTTCGTTAACAGAATGCGATAATGAGCATTAATCAAATTAGAGCAGTATCGGTTTTTTCATCCATAAGTGTGCAAAAGATCTTTGATAGGGAAAGCTAAGATTAAGACTCAAAACAAATATATTAAGATAGCTTTATAACTGAGGGCAACTACAGACCAGTGGTAAAGCCTTTCTGCAGGTGAGAAAAAAATCTGGGGTTCAAATGCAGTTTGCATCAGACTGGCCAATTAACTAGTTGATAAACAGACTAATACAGAAATCGCCGTGCAAGTCAAGTCAAAGTCGATGAAACATAAAAGAAACCCATAACCTGATTGATTTTGTGATAAAATTCCTAAGTCAAAGCCCAAGCTTTGAGCCTGAAGACCGACCGAAGTGAAGCCCACGTGGAGCTCACGGTCAAGGGCGAGATTTCTCACAGAAAAATGCAGCAAGGATGGGTATTTTGCAAGCTCTAAACCATCTTGAGATACAATGTATAATCGAGTGTGATTCGATCAATATTGTGCAGTGTATAAACGATTGCAGAATGACACCACCATGCATGGTCTATTGCACACATCGTTCATGAACATCGTCAACTCTTGCGAGATAACTCATACATTATCATTAAGCATGTCAAGAGAGGTCTCAACAGAGCAGCACATTCTGTCGCACAATGTAGTCTTCATCAAGATTTGTATGGATCATGGAGTATGCAAGAATTACCTTATCTGTTTAAACAAGTGCTTAACCTTGTAAGTTCCAATGTTTGCTTATTACAAATAAAGCCGTGGTTTCTTTTCAAAAAAATATATCAAAACATAATTAGGGGTGAAAATCTTCTTTTTTGGTGTGGTGATCAGCTTTTTAATTAGTTTGAACGTGTAAATCATTTTTGTTTTGTAACAGTTTTTATTATTATAATGTTGCATTTTGCCGACGGGACATTTCCGTCGGCAATTACATTCCGATGAAAAATACATCGATAAAAAAGCCATTTTCGACATAGCTGCAAGGGTCAAGTTTGTCATGTGACTAAAGCATCTTCATACAATCGAAATAAATTTCTTCAATTTCTCTTAAGAAGTTTAGAGTGCATAGCACATTTGGAAGTATTTTCGTTTTTTCCTTTAGATTTTTTAATTATTTTTTGTTATTAAAATAAAAATTGGTATGGTAGCTCAGATTGAATGGGAGAAAGAGTTGTAATTTAGATCAATTCTTAAGTTTTTCTCCTGTTGCAAATGTTGGATATTTTAATAAAATATTCAATTTTAATTATTTTATTTTTTCTTAAAGTAGAATAAATATTTTTGTATGCAATAATTTTTGAGAATTACTCTCATTTGACCGTTGGGTGAAGCCTTTGAATTTCATTATTAACGTGGATGTTAAGGGCATAATTATGTGGTCCTTTAACTTGAATATTTATTGACCATTAATTATGTTTATGGCCACTAACTCCCATTTGAGTTTAATGCATTAGCATAGGTTGATTATTTCCTCTAAGCCCATTAACTTGAGTATGCATGTTGAGATTATGTATTTGGTCAATGGAATCATGAAATTAATTGATTTTATTTGCCAATTAAATCAAAAAATTATGTTACAATCCTATGGCATACACACACACACGTGTCAATTGAAACACATTAATTATCGGTATTTGTGGAGATTTTATGTAAGTGTAGAGGGTGAAGATTTTATATATTGAAAACCCGATTTTTATCGGCAAATATATGGTATATTCGTGATACATTATTAGTCCGCACTTGTGGATTGATTAATTGGAAGAAAACTCTTAATTTTATAGAAATTTTTATGCCGACACAATCTACATGTTCTTTAATATTGGGTGATTGATTATTTATAAAAAAAACCAGTGCTCTACACCAATAAAGGTTGAGCTTCTCATCTAGCTAACTTGCTAGTTGGATAGTGACATGTTATTTTCAATTTGGAAAATATATATTGTAAGTCTACGGTAGCGCCCCGGCCGTCCACTGACGCCAAATGCGGAACAAAAACTTTTTAACTTGCGCTATCGTATACTATAAGCCGGATCTGCCATTATTGCTAAACTAACAATCTGTAAAGAGTGTAGAAAGGTTATACCGAACGATCCGAGTCCTTCGTTCTTCAACCATCATCCCACGCTCCGTTGCGGCTACTCCGATCTCGTCGGTCTCCGATCTGCTCGTCTAGGTGGCACCACGTCAACAATTCTTTAAACGGGCTCCCGTCTCTGACTCGAGGCAACTCGGTCGTCAAGTTTGCTAAAAGAGACGACCAAGAATGATGTAGAGAATGAGTAGATGACTTTGTCTCACTTCGTCCAAATCCGTGGACGATCGGTTAATGAAGCTGCCATATTTATCGGGTGATGGAATGAAAGAGGCAATGAAATTTCCATGCACTCTAAAACTATCATAATCTTTTCACAAATAAATGAAAACCTCAAGTGAGAGGTCCAGAAAGGAGGGGGAAGGGGCCGGCCACTCTTATGGAGAAGGGAGGTGATGGTAGGAGCAAGAGAGTGACCATTAGCAAAATATCATGTGTGAACACCATTAATGCAAAACAATGAGTCATTAGAAACATTGAACCTAAAACACTTGGTCACCAATGCATTAATGGCACCAATGCACTAATGACTCACCATGTCAAGTCATCATCCTAGTCATCATCTAGAAGCTTCCACAATCATCTCAAGAAAAGATAAACCCGTCTTTAACCAAATGTTAAAAGACGTCTGATAGAAAACTGAAAACTGGCAACTTCCAAAAGTGATCCTGAAACGAATTTCAGGACAACCCCGAAACTGTATAAATATACCCGCATTTGTATTACGACCGAATACAAATGCAACTGAGATAAAGATATTATATCTACTCAATACAATACTTGGATCCGGCTTAAACCAAAGCCGACCAGTATCAACTGTCCGAAAACCGACACGTGCGTAAACGCACGTGCATTTTCCGAACCCTGCCATAAAACCATACGGCCTCTACAACGTTTCGCCCGAACTTGGGAAACTATCTGTGGGGGACTCTAATGACTCGTCAGTACCCTGGCAGTGGGTTTAACCACAAACCGTCAGCGGCACTAGCAATGCGTAACGGCTGCCCATGGACTGACCTCAAGGGATGCTGATGAGCGAACTCATCCAGGAAACCCTACTGAGCCTAACAGTGACAATGTATATACAGTCCGGTCCGTTCGTCTATGAGTATCGCATATCTGCCTAGGGGGTTAGTAACGTCAGACCCCCAATAGCAGTATAAGTCGTGTCGGAGTATAGTCTCAATACACCCTGAGATACTACTGGAGTACCTACCAGTAAATCTCCTGCCATGGCCATGGACTTTGTGTAATGGCTCTCCTAGACACAGCGCGATCTCGCCCCCAATACCGGGAGAGACGAATCCCCTGCCGATCCGCTCACGTGCCTCCATGTGGCTCGGGACTGTACCTAAAAACTACCTGTTTGCACGACTCCTTTGAGCCGTGGTAGGGTAGAAATCAAAGCACAGTGGGAACTCACACGAGACAAATGACGACCTTAGGTCGATGAACTAACTTGTACATATGTCACCAGGGAACTGCTATCTGACGATAGGTATAGTACCAACTAGCAGATTCCCGGCGAGTCCTGTCCGGTGTACTCATAACCCAATGAGCACCTGTATACATCTTAGGTGATCCAACCGACACCAGTGGCTTGTAAGACCGACCACCGCCCCTCGTCGGGGTCTCGACTGTATACACTAGTCTACTCCGGAGTATCGATGCCCTGTCTCGAAACTCCCACGACTAGGGACCAAAATCAAGGATATGCATATAAACCACCCAACTCTCACGTATATGATCGCCATCATACTGTTGATGGTAAAGCAAGATCCTAAGAGCTCTATCAAAGTGTAGCAGTAATCAGTCACCTGAACCTGTACACGACTGATAGAGGCAAACCGGATAGCATACTATCATCTCGAGTAAGACTGTCCTACTGGTATAGATCCTCCGCAATCATTGCAATCACGTACCTGCGATCCAATAATTGACTCTGAGGGCACTATCTCCAACATATATATCACCAATTTTAATTCATGGGATGGTACTTCTAACAAGTAGCAAGTGCAAAACCGTTCATTGTAATGATATATCTAAACCGTTTGATATGACGTTATGAGCTCATATTTGAGGATGCGTACCGTACTTGTTTACATAAAGATTAAATTATAATCTTCCTCAGAGACAATTTTTATGGTTTGGTCAACATCGAGGGAATTTGGACTTAAACCCAATAATAATATACTGTCTATAAGGATACCCAACCCGGAGACTGGAGATCCTGAGAACTGGGTTCAATGAGAAAAATGAATCATAAAGTAAGTTGTGGTTAGGATGCACCAATATTTCGAATACACTCGCGGTCCATCTCTAAGACGTAGGTGCATCACCCTATAACGAGTAGAAAGTTGAGTTTATCAGTTAATGAAAATCTGTGTCTTTTATAAGTGATATGCAAAATGTTACAGAAGCACTCTTGACGGATTTCACCTATATGAGTCCGAGAGTGGAGCCGCTTTCTTAAGAGAACATGGGCTTATTCTCTGAAACAAATCATCAAACCCAGATAAAGCACAATGCCGAAACATGCTAGCTTAATAGTTTAATTAGACACCTGGAATACTATGTGCACGACACAACCTTTCATTTCCCATAAGCTAGTGGTCATAGTTCAAGGTCAGGTCCACTATGACTTAAGAGTGAAAGTAGTTGACAACTAAGTTAAAGATTCACTGCATGTCACAACTTCACCATGCGATCTACTCACCGTTATAATTTTTTTTCTAAATTCGGTATTGATTTATTATTTGTTTTTTATTTTATTAAGGGTAGCGATATTGTCAAATCTTAAATTGATAAATCCACACTAAAAGTTATATATGGCAAAAATTACCCCAACTACAACACCCTTTAATTATACTGTTAGTTTAATTTACTAAAATACCCCCACTGATATTCTCTCTGTTACCCACCCATGAATTAATAACTAAAAGAATAATTTTGTTTGCTACATTGATGAATTAATATCAAAAAAACCATCTCATCACCCCAAACCCTTCCGCCTGCAATTGCAACCCCTCACCCACCGCGACATCGCCTCGACCTCTCCTCCTCCAACCTCACCGGGTCCATTCTCTCCCTCTCCGTCTCCTTACTCTCCCACCTCCGTCTCCTCAACCTCTCCAATAAATATCAATAAACATGCATTGATTTGTAATAGTCGGTAAATTTGGCAAAATTGATTTGTAGAGCAAAGGTATATTCAAAGTGACTTGTTATACACCAATTTTTTGTAGTAGTTTGTTATCTATTCTGCCAAGTTTTTTGAGTTAAAGTTGCATCAGTTGCATATATTATATTATGTTTAAGCAATCTGTTAAAACCATTTTATAAAAAAAATAATCTAACTCTGCCTTTTGGAAAGTGGCAGTACTGATGGATATAAGAGTAAAATATCCCCAGCAAAACATTATCATCCATCAAAAGTATTCCTAGCATTTGGAAAGAATTGCAATTTCGATCAGTTAAAAAATGAATTAATTATCCAAAAAAATGTATTAATATGTCATTGGTGGATGCTAGAGAGAAGTATTTTTTAAGTTATCAATGGGGTATTTCAGTAAATTAAACCAATAGTATAATTAAAGGATGTTATAGTTGAGGTAATTTTAGGATGTTATAGTTGAGGTAATTTTGTCCATATATAATTTTTTATGTGGATTTAACAATCTATAGTTTGGCAATATCACTGCCCTTTATTAGAATTGGTGGGGGATTGCTAGAAATTCTAATAAAAATAATTTCGACTAATAATGATATTTTGTTACAAATAATTAGAGTATGGATTTTGAGATTTATGGCATTGGACTCTTAGCCTTAAAAACCTTTTTTTAGTATTGATTCATGTTTTATGGCTGCATTAAATGCTTAACCCATTACTTAACATTAAGTTAATTTTGGATATTTTACTCTTATTGAATGAGTAATTTATTTGGCCATAATGTCCATCACATGAGGATTTGACTTTTGGTCCAGCCTAAGGTATTTGATGGATTTTATGTAACAATTAAATCATATGATTTATTTGTTTTTAACATGCCATTAATTTCATCTATCAAATGTTACTCTGTATTCCCCTATAAATTGATATATTCTCTACTTATTCTACAGATGCAAGATATACAACTCTTATATGGTTTCATATATCAAATATATTTTCTATACGGGTAGAGAAAAGGTGTGGGTAGAGTTCTTGCACTTTATTCTTTGCAGGAATGAAGGGCGAAACTGTGATGAAGTTGGTTGATATATCCTGGAGGAAACGTGTCGGGACCCACTGCATCAATAAAGAACCATTAGCTTCTCATCGTGCGCGGTGGCACGAATTGCCTTAAAAAAAACTAGATGCCCGTGCCTCAGCCAATTTTGGTTTCATTGTATACAACTTAGGAACAACAACAAATTGTTAAAGTTGAAAAAAAAACTTCACTCGCTAACATAACTTTCAAGCTAAATCGGTCTTGCATATCCTAGTCATTGTATCTCGGCAATCTCAGTTTCCTTATAATGACTATTTCCGGTTGTTCTCCAACGCCATTTTTCATATTAAATTCCTAATCAGTTCGTACGGAAAACTATGGTTTTTACCAAACTGGTTCTGATGTTATGAAAGATCTCCCTTGCCATTGTAAACATTATAACAACTCTTACAAGTATAAGTATTCTGGCCTCGATGATTTTCTTCACCGTGGCTCTTCATTCAAGATTTATAAAACTACTCTCTCGATTCTATTTTCTTTTATTTTTATAATCACTATGTTAAGAACAACAACATTCCTTATAAATAGGTAATGAAACACAAAATTTCTAATACAAGTTAAGAAATACAACCAACATGGCCTTAGAGCGAAAATATCGAAATACAAAGGAGACCTTAAAATTTTCCTTTGGGGGCCAGAAGAAAACATAAACTCTAACATAAAAACATAAAAATGTCTTTTAAAGCCCTTCTAGATTAGTGTAATTATCTTTCTGCTCTTACAAGTTGATTCAATTTTAGAGACTTTAAATTCAAAGAAGCTATATATATTTTATTCCATTTTTCAAAATAAAATAATAATATTTCCAAATAGATTTGATTCAGTCGTGTCTAAATTATTGACTAACTTGAATTTATACGGTATACTTAGAATATAGTTATATACATGTTTTTTCTTTATTTTTCAATAATACAATATGTATAGTTGAAATTAATAAAATAAACACATATATTAAATCCGAAAATATCCAAAATGCCATAAAAAATAGATTATTAAATACAACTATCTCAATAATACTCAGCAATTTTTTTTTTGCTGTCTAAAGTGGATGGTGCTAAGCATGCTAAAGATTTCAGACCCATTAGCCGTTTTTATGGTATCTTTAAAATTTTTACTAAGATTTTGGCTAATAGACTTGGTAAAGTCTTACATGACTTGCTGAGTAAAACTCAGTTTGCCTTCAAGAGCAATAAATCTACTTTGGAATGTTTTTCCATTGCACATGAGCTTGTTAATGCTTGTTCCAGAACTAAAACTGAATTAGTTTTACTCAAAATTGATTTTCAAAAATCTTTTGATTCCATTCATTGGGATTATATCATAAATGTTTTAAAAGTTAGAGGCTTTGGTCATAACTGAATAAGATAGATAAATATGATTATGCTCTCTTCAAGTTCTAAGGTTCTTGTTAATGGTAGCTTGGGCAAAATAATCAAATGTAGAAGAGGTCTTAATCAAGATGATCCTTTGTCTCCCATGCTGTTCAATCTTGCCGTTGATACCTTAGCTAGAATGCTAATGCAGGTTAGGAAGCATGACAAGCTCTCAACACCCAATCTTAAAGGTGAACTCAAATTTCTTCTTTCTATCCAGTTTGCTGATGATACCATACTCTTTTGTAAAGCCAATGAAGAGGAGTTTCTTAATTTGAAAGTGGCGTTGTATGTCTTTGAGGGTTTATCTGATTAAAGATCAATTTTAGCAAGAGTTCTTTGTTCTATTTTGAAAAAAAAACTTCATATGGGTACTAAGCTTGCAAATGTTCTTAAATGTGCTTTATCTATTTTGCCTACTACTTATTTGGGTCTGCCTTTGAGTTCAGGTAAAGTTCAGAAGAAAAACTGGCATTTGCTCATTACAAAAATTCAATCCAAGTTGTCTACTTGGAAAGGAAGTCATCTTTCAATTGGGGGAAGGCTTACTCTTATTAATTCTGTTTTAACTGTTATGCCTTTATATTATATGTACTTCTTTAAGCATCCTAAATGGGTTATTAGAAAAATTGATAGCATAAGATCTACTTTTCTTTGGAAGGGTACTAATAATGTGAGCAAGGGGTATAACCTGATTAATCGAAAGAAAGTTTGCACTAGTAAAGTTGATGGGGGTCTGGGTGTCAAGGATATTGCTCATTGTAGCATCTCTCTTTTATGTAAATGGCTTTGGAAATTGTTCAAATCCTCTGAATATTCTATGGTTGTTCTCAGATCCATTTATAAGCTTAACAAAAGATTTGTGACCACCTTTGATAATTCTTCTTGTTTTTGGAAGGGATTGAAAGAATGCAATGTTAGTTTTTATGATCATATTTCTTGGAATGCGGGTGATTGCAAATTTTTGAAATGATAAGTGGGCTTCATCTCAAGCTCTTTCTGAGGTATACCCTTCTCTTTACAAAATTAATCAGCATGCATTAGTGCATACTCAAGGTTATTTTAGCAAAGGTACGTGGATTTGGAAAATTGTATTCAATAATGTCATTCTTTCTAGTGATAGAGTCCATCTGCAAAATCTTATGAACAGTCTTACTAATTATACCATTAAGCCTAATACTATTGATACTTTCATTTGGTCAGATTCTCCTAATGGTTTATTCACTCTTAAATCTGCTTATAATACTTTGAATAGACTTAATCTTCATTACTCATTCTATGCTATTGTGTGGAAAAATTCTATTCCCGTCAAGATTAAAAAAATTTAATGGTTGTTAGTCCAAAACCGGATTCTGACTAAAGAAAATCTTGTTAAGTGAGGTTGGTTTAACAATACTGCTTGTGTTTTTTGATTCTTGTATAATTGAAACTTCTAATCATCTCCTTTTTGAATGTAAAGTTGCTAAATCTATATGGAAAGACTTACATCATGCTATCAATGTGCAATCTGTCTCTGACTCATTCATTAAGGCTATTGATGGTTGGAAATCTGCCAATATTCAGACCAGGTTTGCTCATATGTGGTTACTTTTACTCTATTCTACTTATTGGATCATATGGAAATGTAGAAACAATAAAATCTTCAACAATATTGATTGTTCTCATACTCAAAGTTTAAATACCATCCTTTATCATTTCTTTAGTTGGGTGGATGGGATGCCTAGCAAGAACAAACATAAAATCCTTACTTCTCATGAATTCAAAAATCTGCAAGACCTTTATAATGGAGAGGTGGATGTACTTGTCAATAGGCAATACAACCCCTTTTGATGCCTTGATTATCTGCTCTTGATAAGTTGATCTTTCTATTCTCCTTCTTTATATGAGGTATATGTTGCTAAATTTACTCTTGCTTAATAGCATATAACCTTATTGATGATGTAACTATCTTTTCTGATCTTTATGAGGAAGTCCATTCTCACAAAGGAGCTTTCTTATAAAATTCTATTAGTTTTGCAGTCAGGTTCATGGAAAAAATAAGGTGTTTTTTTCCTGCTCTAAGTACAAAATAAAACATGGGATCTAGGGTCAAGAGCTGGTTTAATCCTCATGTTTGTTACTTGGGTTCAGTTTTTTTTAGAACTACATATTTTATATATGCTCATGCTCAAAAAATTTTCCAATTGTTTATCTGATTCTGGTTCCTAGGTAAAATTCTTATGATTGAAGTATTTTACATATGTTTAACTTTTAAAAAAAATTCAATTGTCTTTTGCTTCTGGTATTTAAAAGTTTTATTAATAATGTTGTTTCTAAGTTTTTAAACCATGTCTGTTTTTTCTGAACACATGCTACTTTGAAAAGTTTTTTTCTCATTTATTGGTTGCCAGGGAGAGATGGATAATATCGTTACTGAAATTCTTCTAGTTTTTAGCAAGAAGGAATTTAGCTTTAAATATACCTCATATAAAAAATGAAATTTGGTTTCAATATTCAAATTCTTACATTGGTGTTGGTACTGCTGGTTGTTTATTGGTATGTAGGTTTGCTGAGGATGTAGCTGCTACTGATTCATATTTACACCACAAATAGAGTTCTCCTTCTTGTTCAATTCACAGAGTTGATGCTGCTGTCTGAAGATACATCTGCTGTTAATACTTCTCTTATCTGTTCAAAGCCTAAAGTCTTGGGAAAACTGTTCATCTGAGATACTTCAAAAGTTATGCAAATTTGGATGCTTCAGGTCTCTGCAATTCCAGTTTTTTTTTCAAGTTGCTATTTTCTTTGTTCTCCCCTTCATCGTTTCCTGTTCTTTCTCTTATCTGTAATTTTTGTTGGTGCAAGTGTGTACGAGTTCGTTGTTGTTTTTGCTACAGTTTTTTGGTTGTATTTCTTTGTTGGTTTTTAATAAAAGTTATGGGATAGACGGTTCGAATCCTGCTCTTTTTTCAAAAAAAAAAACAAAAACAGAGGCTTGATTATGATATTTATTTTACTAAAGCCACTTATTAATAATCACTTAGCATGGAAGATTTAATAACAACATATATTTTCTCATATTTATTTATGCCCGTTTAATCTTTTCTGTTGATGTTGTGGTCATTTTTGTAAGATTTTTTCTCTTTTCTATCGATAATTTCTGTAACCTGAAATAACTAGAACACACGCACACACATAAGTATTCAAACTTAAATATTTGGGTTTTTTACTTGTAGCCCCCCTAAAACATAGCAAATTCTTTTCTACCCAAAAAACTTGGTATTCACCTTTTACCCCTAAAAACCAATAAGATATATCATTTTACCCCCCTTTACGATTTTCATTAACTTTTAATTGTAAGACTACAATAGCGCCCCGGCCGTCTGTCCGAGGCCAAAATGCGGAAACAAAAACTTTTCTTAACTAGAAACCGTCGCTATCGTATGCTTAAAATCCGGATCGAACCATTAACCTACAACTAGCTATCTAGAGATGGGATAGAAAGGCTATACCGATCGATCCATGTCCTTCGGTCTTTGGCCACCATCCCAACCTCCTCGCGGCATCTCCAGTCTCGATCTCCTCGTCGGAAAGGGCACCACATCATCGATTCCTTTTACGGGCTCCCGCTTCATCCGAAGCAACTCGGGCACGAAGTGTGGTAGCCGACGTGTCCAAGGTATTGTAGAGAATGTTTGTGATCACTTTGTCTCTTGCATCCATGAGATGGATGGAGATTAGAGGTGTTGCCATTGATGGGGATAATGAGCTAGAGGAAGAAGAAGTTTTCTCTCTTTCTTTTCTTTTGTGATATGTGTGATAAAATGAGAAAGAGTGGGTAGAATAATATGAGAGCTCCCCTCTTCATGGCAACCCCGTCTCTCTCTCTCTTTATCAATTCATCACTCAAATCAATCTCATAATATGACACATGCACAAGAAAAGAGACCATGAGTCATCACTTGTGCATGTATCACCATTAATGCTCCAAATGATGATACTTAGCTCATAATTTCCATTTACAAATATTAATCCAAATGTTTGCAACAATAAAAAGATACGGCAACATCTAAAGTAAACTCGTAACGGATCACAAGGATACCCCTCACCTGTATATATATACCTGCATCCGCATTCCGACTGAATGCGAATGCGATGAGACTAAAGTAATCCAACAAATCTAATACTAGGATCTGGCTTAAACCAAAGCCCATTAGTATGATCCGTCCGATCATGATCCGTGCATTACTGCACGTATATGATCGGACCCTGCCATATATCATACGGCCTCTACAACGTTTCACCCGAAACTTGAGAAACAGTCTGTGGGGGACTCTAAAAACTCGTCAATACTTTGGCTGTGGATTTAATCACTAGCACGTCAGAGATACTAGCTGTACGTAACGGGCTACCAGGTATTGACCAAAAGGGAGGTCGATGAGCGAACTCATCCTGACACCCTACTGAGCCTGTCAGTGACAATATCCGTACAGTCCAGTCCGTTCGTCTATGAGTATCGCATGGCGGGCCTAGGGGGTTGGTAAAATTCAGACCCCCAAAAGCGGTACAAGTCGTGTCGGAGTGTAGCCCAGAACACCCTGAGATACTACTGGAATACCTACCAGTAAATCTCCTGCCTTGGCTGAGGGCTTTGTGTAATGGCTCTCCTAGACACAGCGCGATCTCACCCCCAATACCGGGAGAGACGAATCCCCTGCCGATCCGCTCACTTGCCTCCATATGGCTCGGGACTGTACCCAACTAAAATCTGTTTGCACGACTCCTTTGAGCCGTGGTAGGGTCGTAATCAAAGCACAGTGGGAACTCACACGAGACAAATGACGACCTCAGGTCGATGAACTAACCTGTACACATATCACCAGGGAACTGCTATCTGACGTCAGGTATAATACCAACTAGCATGTTCCCGGCGAGTCCTGTCCGGTGTACTCATAACCCAATGAGCACCTGTATACATCTTAGGTGAACCAACTGACACCAGTGGCTTGTGAGACCGGCCACCGCCCCTCGTCGGGGTCTCGACTGTATACACTAGTATACTCCGGAGTATCGATGCCCTGTCTCGAAACTCCCACGACTAGGGACCACTTTTAAAGATGTGCTTATGAACTACCCAACTCTCACGTATATGATCGCCATCATACTGTTGGTAGTCAAGCAGGATCCTAAGGGCTCTATCAACGTGTAATAGTGAACATGTCACCTAAAGCTGTACACGACTGATAAAGATAAACCATGGCAGCATACTATTCTCTATCAACGTGTAATAGTGAACTACAATGTCACCTAAAACATGTACACGATGATAAAGACAAACCAGATAGTATACAAACCTCTCGAGTAAGACTGTCCTACCGGTATAGGTCCTCCCTCAATCATTGCAATCACGTGCCTGCGATCCAATAATTGACTCTGAGGGCACTATATCCAACAATCTCCCACTTGCACTCAAGGCTAATTATTGCGATGTCGCATACTCACAGCCCGTGTGATACCGAACACCCAACTCCTCTACTAATCAGTCTCACAAAACCCGTTTGCGAAACTATTGTGTTCGAGGAATAGCCTCAGTGAGTGGATCCGCCCTGATGTTTCTTTCTATGTCTCTCTTAATCTCAAGTTCACGGAGAAAGCCATCTCCCGAAATGAGCAATACCTGTCTTAGAATATGTCTGGATATCTGATGGGACCTAGCTCATAAATGAACTCCAAATCCAAACTTCTTAGACTGTATCGTCAACTGAACTTAATCAGTATCCTGCGTAGTGCATCCCTCAGTGTCCGCTTGGATCACCTGTCCCAAACACTGCCCCTCGTCAGAGGGAAAACTATAACTCTGACAGTCACTCTGTCATCCAGGTCGCCTTGGAAGCCTGGAATGATAATTGTCTCCCGAAGGAGAATGTCGTTATCATATCCCTAGAACATTCACTTATGTTCTAAAACTGCTTCCGAATGTTTCTCCAGGATTGGATTAATATCAACTTATTGCATCTCGTGCAAGAACAACATCTGGTGTGGTACCTGACATCTCATGATCAACTCAATTGCCTAGCAAATGATCTTCCGATCATGCACATCCCTCTCCCCTTTAGTCTGTATGACACCTTTAGAGAGGGTGACTCTATCACTTGCAGGTACACTACCGTGCCAGGAGTCGTCCATTCTAAAACACCTTTAGAATACTGTCTAAGTACCCAAATTGGGACACTTCCCAAATCTAGATCTAAAACCATAGATCTAGTAACCAAAATGTCTGATATTATATCTATATCCTATGTGGAGAAACCACCGTGTGACAACCAAAATATAACCGATCGTAGTGCAGGAATATCACTTCCTACTATGTGTATGTCATCTAAATACCAGGACATCACACTCTACTACATTCTTAACAGATCCATCCCCTATTCTGATGAAGTCAAACCTATGACTGCCACATCAGAAAGAGATGATCTATCTCTGCTATATCGTCTTTAGTCTATAAATAGACATAAGCTACTTGTCCACTATGCTTCCGCTGCTCCCACTGACTACGACAACCCTCTGGCAGAGTCATATACACGTACACTTCCAAAGCTAGTTTAGAACGACGTTATACTCATCCTCCTGCCGGGTCTCACAGTCTGGAACAATAGCAACGGCAAGTCTGGGTAAACAAGAACCTCCCTGTCACCGTCCTTGAGGCTACCAGAGTACTTCTCGGATGCCCGAGGTTACCCACCATATCTGCGGAGTGGCCAATGGAATGTCAAACCAGATTGAATCGTTATGTCCTATTAAATTTTCAGTAATCGTTTGCGGTTCTGGAATCACTTCCAGTTCTACCATACTCCCACTACTGTTTTCTGAAAAAATCAATTTTTATTAAAACTGTGGCGAGTCAAGAACAATATCACTATTGATCTTCTAGATGGTAGAAAGTCAACCTTCGTCATAGCCCGGGTCAACCCACAAACAGCCATTACAGAAACGTGCCTTGAGTTATCCAGAGTCTGGTTTTAAGCATAAGCCGGACAACTCCCCGTACCTTAATATCGTTAAGATATGAATCGTTCTATATCCAATATAGAAAACGAGGTACTGATTTAATTAGAACCAGATTCAAATCATGCAGCTGTCTCCAGTACATATCAACTAAATGGAAGGAGGCCGATCAGCGTTACTCAACTTAGGAATGCATCCAGATATGAGTAACCTGAAAAAGAAACAAGTTTCTCATAATCATTACTATCAACTGAATACCATACACAAGTATCCACATCTTCGATCACCTTGAAGAATCCTGATACTTGCAATACCTGGTTCTCTATTTTATTCATATACCTATAACTTCTCAAAACTTGGACCTTGTGTTTCTATGAAACACTTGTCCAAGAACTAGAGAAGTCACAAGTAAACAGAATATAGTACGAGTACCAACCCCTCTGTCCTAATGGACACTGGACAACATACAATATTCTGTATAAGTCTCTTGAGTCTTATAACTCATTCCCTGTGTTTCGTAGGTTGAAAATTGTACTTATGGTTAAGAAGAATTACACCGCTGTTTAATGCTCTTTACCTAACCATCCACTGATATAGGTAAATGTCATAGACATAATTTCAAAAGGTTATATCTCACTCTATAAAAATAGACGTACAGATATGTCAATTTGAAATTGGTGCATTACAACGGATATTTAAAATCAAATATTTGCCGTCCGGCAAACAGCCCAGGCGATTTCCTCAAATATCACCAATTACAACGAATTCCGAGATAATGAGGATAATCACCCAATTCCCAATAACTTACCCCCACTTATCATCTGTAAAACCATACAGATGTGAGAATCAAACCTGGCAAATACATACCCTGGAGGAAGGACTAATTGGGAAATCAGTTTTCTTTATACGGTACACAGTGAAACTGAAACATGTAAATGTTTCGAAGGGGTATCCGGGTATTTCTAGTAATACCTCTTCCATTATCCAGATTCACAACTGTAACCGTATATTTCTTTGCCATCTCTCCAAATCCCTTTATATGTCTTTAGTCATTACCTTCTGTACACCCTTTTAGGCTAAATGGTTTTCTTCCTTCCCTACCGTTCGGCACCGGCCTATGATTTGGAAGAAGACTATCCAATAAGCATAATAGGTGTACTGTCCCATCCTAAGGGCATTCATAACCTGAGCGAAGGTGAAGATAAAAGACAACTGAATAAACCTTATTCCTATTTCTCCTGAATCAGAATCCATCTCCGAACTGGAACAAGTCCCTTCGAGTTCGTATATAACCATACGATGGAGTATCCAAATAACTGTGGATCTTCGTAGTGATACGGAGTGTTCTGGAGAAATACAATGGTGAAAATGGGAGTGGCGATGAAATACTCGGTTTGGTCATGAATAACAGTCGCAATTTACTTTGCCATCTTTCTAATCCCTTTATTTGTCTTTACTTGATACCTTCTGTACACCACCGTTAGGCTAATTGGTTTTCTTCATTTCCTATCGTTCGACACCATCCTAAGGTTTGAAAGAAGATTATCCAATTAGCATAATAGGTGTACCGTCCTAATCCAAGGAGCACTCGCAACATGAGAGAAGGTAAAAGGAAAATATAACTGAATAGTTCTATTCATTTTCTCCAGAACCGGAAACCATCCTCGAATTTGAAACAAGTTCCTTCGAGTTCGTATATAACCATACGATGGTTTTATCCAATGGAAGTGGATGTTCGTAGTAATACGGGGTGTTCTAGAGAAAAGGGTAAAAGAAGGAGTGGCAATGAGGTATGCAATTCTGACAATCCAAAAGCCAGTGTTATAAGAAGGTCCGGTCAACTTGGTCACTGAGTCATAGTCAAGGGTCAGGCCATGGTCGCTGCCAAAGAGAGAGAGAAAAGAAACACTCTGCGTGCACTCTATTCTAGATCAGAGTGGTTATAAATTTATCCAATCAGGAAACTTCCCACTGTAAGCTCAAATTCTCCTCCAAACCTGAAAGAAGAATTAGTCAGGATCACCCGAGGAGTAAACCAACTCATCAGTGGAAATCGGGATCCAACTATCATCGCATGATAATGTGATGGAATCCACTCACATTATCACACTCCAGAAGGTATGCGCATGCCTGGCAAGTTTTAGTTTCTTTAGAAACTCCCGATGTGATTTTTACCCCTAGGACCCAAGTGACCTTGACGAATAATCAACAAATCAAAAGGTCCTAATCAAGTTCAACACGTCATTATCTTGATTGCGTTAAACCCACCCGCACAACCCTTGACGAATAATCAACAAAGTCGTACGACTGTCCTAACCAATCCACATATCCATGCGACAGAAAAGCATAACAGAGCTACCGCACACTACGCCTCGGCGAATAGCAACGACAAACGTAGCGCGAATACTAAGCAATACTGATCTGAAATGACGGAGGTCTACGGCTGGTTTTTGGCGAAAAACCTTTAACATAATGAACTTGATATCGTTGAAGAAACCGGATAGATTTTTATAAAAATATAGTAGCGAAAACCTTTGCTAAAGAGGTCACTCCCGGTGAAGGGATCTCGGCTCTTTCCCCGTAGAATGAGGTGCAGGATATTCCAACTGAATACCACGATGCAAAGCAAAAAAGGCAATCGGCTATAGTGAAGCTATTACCCTGACACAAACTTCTGTCCAAGGGGTCACTCTCGGTGAAGGGATCTCGGGCCTTGCCTCGTCGACTGAGGTGCTGGATATTCATAACCGAATACCACTGTGCAAAAAAAAAGAGAACGTCCTTGTAATAACAGCTTTTTGAAAAATGTTCCAACAACATCAGAATTGGTTTGTTTAGCTTGCATTGATCCGAATCAATGCAGTCCCATCAATTGATCACACCAATAAAAAACGAAAATACGATGTACGTATATGCCATCCGCATTCGCCACTGGGTCCCGTCATCACCCGTTAGGTTACTTAACTAACGACAGAGCGGGGACTGGACTAGCGCGGGTGTAAAACATATACAACATCTACTAGTATATATATCAATATATAATATTAGCTCAAGGCGTGATAAAATGCAACATCACAGAAATGTAATAAGCATCATAGAACAATACAGATAAACTGGGATCCCCGGGTTTCATAGAGCCACTACTGAAACCCGACATTCCCCTGGTCGTGTGGATAGCATGTGCAATGAAATCCTAGACCCCTACGGGCGCGGCAAGTTACCCGCCAAAACCTGAAGCGAGGCAGCCCCCTTCAACAACGTGAATGGACCACCCAGCACTTCACGGAATCCGGTAACTTGAGCACCCCTCCTTGGATCAACCTGTACCCCCTACGAGTGCGGCGAATAGCCCGCCAATTCTAGAGTGAAGCCCCCTCCGTCTCAAAGCCATGAGATGCGGACCCGTTGCCCTCTAGAACCCGGCTATCCGTGCACCCCACCTTGGGGTAATCCTAGTACAGAAAGTAAAATATATACAACGGGTACATCGACCTCAGCCCGGTCGTGCCCCAAAAGAATAATATACAAACAGGCAGTGACGGCAGTCCACATGTCGGACGCTCGCCCCGCAATATCAAATGTACAAATATAACCAAACTGTACTGTTTCCCTCCGAAAGACGGCGACGACGTGAGGGCGTCTTGCCTGAGATTCGGGGCAGATGCTATATGGTTTTATCCGTCTACCTCTCCGAAGATGCCAAGTTGATTTATGGCACCGTGTATCGGAGGTTTAGACGGATGTGGCCGATGTAGCAGACTTCATCAGATTCCCCCTCGCTAGAGGGGTTTTTGATTGTGGGGACGCTCTTCCCTGCAGGCGCAAGCCCCTGCAGTTAATTACGCTACCGCATCGTGGTAGCCACTTTCTCCTTCTCTAGAATTTCACTTCGTGTCGTGTGTGTTTGTTTTGTTTGTAGTTGCCCGTGGATTGTATACGGAGACTGAGTAATGCCGTCGCCCGTAGGACGTGGATTGGTCCAAATCCGTATTTACTTAGACTTGGGTTTGGTGTTTTTAGTTTAAGGATACGTTAGCCGTATTGAGGCTAAGATCAACTTAAACGTTCGTTAAGGATACGTTAATCTCATTTGAGACTAAGATCAACTTAACGTGGTGATCCATTTAATATATGGCCGTCGGGACTCGTCATCTCTCTGACGTCGTTGAAGGATTACAACGATAGGTGTCAGAGGAGTTCAGAGATGTACCCTTGAACCGAAGTTGATTAGGGAATATGGAGTCTGTTGAAATGCTTAAGGATACGTTAGCCTTGTTTGGGGCTAAGATCTACTTAAGCGGGATCGTTTAGATCCGACAAAAGAGCGTTTGGAGGCTCTACTGTTCCAGTTTAGGGACGTGGTGGTCCATCATTAGCTTAAGGACGTTTCGGTCCAACATTAGTTTAAGGACGTTTCGGTCCATCATTAGTTTAAGGACGTTTCGGTCCAATATTAGTTTAAGGACGTCTCGGTCCAATGTTAGTTTAAGGACGTTTCGGTCCGTATTGATGTGTGGTCGTCGGGACCCGTCACCTCTCTGACGTCGTTGAAGAATTACAACGATAGGTGTCAGAGGAGCTCGGAGATGTACCCTCGAACCGGATGTAAATTGATTTAGGAGAGCAATTTAGCTCGGTCAATTTAATTTGAGAACTTACGGCCATGATTGGGCTAAGTCCAGTTGAAAAAAGTTCAACACTTTTATTTGTTTTTATTTTTTTGTTTGGGCTCTGCCCATAAAGGATGCAGAGCATCAATTTGTTTTGGGCTTTGCTCATTTTATAAATGATGCAGAGCACCAATTTTACCTGGGCTCTGTCCATCTATTGCTTTGCAATTTATTCTGGCCTACTGGGTCTTTTTGATTTGGGCTTGGCCCTTTAGGAAATACATTGCATTTGTCAGGCGCTTTGCGCCAATCAAAGAGCGCAAGCGCTTATGGTGTTGACACGTGTCACGCAAGCGCAGTGCGCTGCGCCAATGCGCTGCGCTTGCGCTGCTGACACGTGTCGCGCTCTGGTGAGTTGCGCCAATTCCAGAGAGCAAGGCTCTATTTCAAAAGCGCATAGCGCAGATGGTTCAGATACTGACATGTGGCGTTCTCTGGTAGCTTGCGCCAACCCAAGAGCGCAACAGTGCAGATTTGCAAGTGAAGAGCACTATTAATTTGAGAATCTTTTAGATTCAAGAACCAATGGTTCATAAAGAAAGTGCAAAGCACTATTTTTATTTTGTTTTTTATTAAAGATCATTGATCTTGTTTTTGGATCAATGATCTATCAGAAGAAATTCTTCTATCTAAAAGGTCTTTTACCTTCTTTTTTCTTGGAATTTCCTCAGAGTTCTCTCTGTTTAATTTCTCAAAGAATGTTCATTCTTTTGATTTGAGGTCTAGGGGTCTTTATATAGTGCCCATAAATTAGTTAAATTTGTTAAAGAGATCTTTCTCTGAGTGATTTGGGGAATTTTTCCCACCGTTGGATCTTTGATCCAAGGGATTCTGTTTTACAGAAGACAATCTTCTTGTTTTTAACAAGAACAGAAAGATCTTTTTAAAATTTTAATTCTGTTTGGCGCAAGCACCCCAGCGCGTGACACGTGTCGCGCAGCTCACAGCGCAGCGCAACTGCGCTGCCACGTGGCGCGTGATTAGTGTCAAAAATATGAGTTTATCGTAATCAGAAACGGCGTCGCTTCGCAGCTAGCCGGTGAGTACGGGTCGATCCACAGAGACGGGTAAATTCCTTTTATGTGTTTTAACGAGTTGATTCGATTTGTCGTTTTGGTTGGTTTATGAAAATCTATAAAAACGGATCTAATTTATCTAATTAAAAGTCTTGCTAGGGTTAGGCTTCGGGAAAGTTTTGGAGATTAAATGTTTTCCTCACCGCTTTCATTGCCATATTTTTAGATCTGTTAGATGTTACGGTAATTATCGATAAAGTGGATACGAATCTTTTGGGAAGATATTTCTTCCTCTAGGTTCGTATCCTTCCTTTATCGTTAATTACCCTAACCCCCACGGAAAACGCGCGCAACCGGCCATTTATACTGCGGTTCACCGTTACCTCTAGGGGTAGGGTGCCGCAGGGAGCGGTTGTGCGCGCATGCATGGAGTGCTAATTCTTTAGTTTAATATGGCATTGAAAGGGGTGAGAGATTTCATCTCTCAACCCTTTTCCTAAGGCTAACCCTAACAAGCGAGGAGACTACTCGCTCATTAGGGGATGATAAAACATTAAAAGAATAAAAAAAGTACTTACTAATTTGACGGCTCCCTCCAAGCGATAAAGAACAGATCTGAATAATCACTCCCAGAAATTCTGAATTTTTATTGATTAAAAAGAGGCATCGGTTTTTACAGATCTGGGAATACAATTTATAGGAAAGCAGGAGATCTAGGGTTACAGACTCTCGGAAATATGAAATTACAGATTTGACCCCTGAAAATCCTAACATATACACCGACGCACCGACGCACTAAAATTGCACCGACACGGGCTCTGTATGGCCGCGGAACTGCGGCGCCAGGCTGGGTTTGGCCGCGGTTCCGCGGCCAAAGAGAGGAGATGGGTTCTGAAAAGTTTGGGTTTGGTTCAGGGGTTCTTGGGCTTCTTGTTTCCATATGTAGTTTCTCTGTTGGGCTTCTTATTCTCCTCCAGATATTTCAGTGAATACTTGTAGCGATCTTTTAACCGTTCACATGACATTTTGGACCTTGCACTGTTCTTTGTCTAGGCTTGACTAGGGTCCGTCTAATTGTTGGTCAAAAGTCCCTTTTTCTGTTGTTTGGTGTCTTTTTCACTGTATTTGCTCCAGAAACCTGTATCCTGTAATATGCAACAAACGTGCGTCGAGAGTACCTGTTTATTTATAAAAAGGATAAGAAAAAGGGGAATGAAAAATGCAATATTATGGTCTGAACAAATACCCCCAAACTTACCTTTTGCTCGTCCTCGAGCAAACTTATTATTTTATTCACTAAAATCCTAACCGCACTTTCGCAGGGAAACGCGATTGCACTGAGCACGTGCAACAAGCCGTTAAACCTCTAGGTGTCCCTAGTAGGAGGAGTGTTGTCTCCTGAGGGTTTTCAGCGGATCACACCCACAAAATCCTATCAATTCGGCCCATTAACTTTAGTTCTCCAATTAGGTTTTCTAACAAGGAATTCTATTATCTTATACTTGTAAATTATCCACCCATATTCTTCACGCATCCTTATCATTTAATTTAAGATTATATATGTTATGTAGACCTACTTAGCTTTCGGCATCTCTTAAGTTTTCCTTCTAGGGTTACATCTCTACTCAGGAATTTCTATCAACTCATATTAATGATACAAGTTCTATTCTTCATTCCTTTTTCTCATCTAAACACCAATCACATATCCCTACGTGTGTGTATAAGTCACCCCTACACTTGGAAATTCAAATTAAGCAATCAACCCCTTGTCCGTTGTCCAAAGTACTAATTAGTTAGTGACTTTAAATGAAATTTGCTTACACATCCTTCATGCGACCGTTAATACTTCTTGAGGTACCAACAACCGATTACAAAATGCGCATGCACTTTAAAGCGTACTTCCCAGTCTTTGCAACACCCAAGGCTTTAGCAGTGACTCCCAAACCAGTTGGTCTAAGGTACTAGGTGATGAAGCACCCTCGCTAAATATTTTTTCTATTTTTACAGCCTTAAGTAATTACAAAAACCAGTGTCCATTTTTTTTTATTCACTTTTTTTTATTTTTTTTATTTTCATTGTACTAAGGACTTTAGACAAGAGCATTTCAAGGTCTCTTCTACTATTCCAAGTTTCAAGGTGCGTGATTGTGCAAATTGTAGGGTATACATTTTCAGAATTTAGACTTAAGCTAGGAACTATTTTTCAAACTTATACTCTAATAAGAACATCAATACTCTTCCTTTGTTTCGACTTAGCCCAAGAAGTGAACCCAAAATTTTCCTATATCTAAATAAACTACAAGGCATATACTTTCTACCGTTAAACTTTAAGGAAGGTTATTTTTAGGGTTTTCAACTTACTAAGTCTAAGATCTAGTTGTTCCTAACTAGTTGACCTATTTGTCAAACTAAAGTCAATTAGTCAAAATTGAATACATTTATTTTTATAATTTTTGAAATTTTTCAAATTTTCCAAGGTTTTCAAATAAGTATGCAAATGCAAAAATATGTACACATGAATGCGAAGGAAGAAGACGTACCGAGCATACCCCCAAACTTGAACTTGACAGTGTCCTCACTGTCATGCTAAACCAAGAGGGTCAAAATACCGATACTCCCCTGTTTATTTATTTATAAAAAAAATTTATTGTTAAGAAAAACAAAAATATATACAAAAAAGGCCCTCCCCCAAACTTATTTAAACTATGTGAGACATTACCGCCAAACTTTGCATCGGCCAAAAGTCAACACCAACCAGTTGAAAAATTTATCAGTAGAGAATATTGGTTGGTGGAAAAATAAATTGTGGTGGTCCGCAAAGAATTGGGGAAGATAAAAGTAGTAGTATGGGAGGTGTGGAGGTAAATATACAGGTGATGGTGATGCATAGAAACGAGAATGTAAATGATCAGCAATCAGTGGAGTGTTGGCATTCTCGTACCTTATTAAAAGAAATGGGGGTATTTCAACTTCTAAAGGAGGAGGTTGACTCACCACAATACCCCCAAGATGTTCCTGTGGGTCCTCTATTGATATGGCATCATCCATCAATTGTGTATGATATTCACTTATGAGGGAACTTATCTCCTCGATGTCCGCTATAGTCCAACCGAAAACTTGCCGCCTATCTTGTAAGACCGTTAAGAGGGCGTTCTCTTGCTCGAGGGCTAGAGAGGCCGATATGATAATGGGAAAGGTCTCATTCTCACCTATGTAGGCATATCTAAGGTGAGACGGCAAGGGCGTGAGTTCGAATTTCTGAGGCGAAAGAATCATTGCGGAATCTACCTCGAACTCAAAGGACTCTAACACAGGTTCGAAATCACTGCAAACAACCGATTCGGATGGTTCGACTGACTCATCCAAAAATTCAAACGACTCATATTCGGGCTGTGAGTCGTCATCATCCAAAAAAGTGAAACATTCATAATCAACATCGGTTGTGTCAACGGTAGTAGGCTCAAGGAGGGACGCACTAGTGGCGTCAAAACTGTTTTCATCAAATAGAAATCTTTCAAGCTCGCAGTCCTCCTGCGTGATTTCGTGAATAGAGCAAACTTCTCGTGTACTAGTTTTAGGTACGGGGGGCAGACTTCCCATCTTATAAATATTGAACTCACTAGACCTCTTTCCGAAGGATAGAGTCATGGAGCCATTGCGACAATTTATTACGGCATTGGAAGTGGCCAAAAATGGTCGACCAAGAATCACCGAAATTTGGTTTCTTGGGTTAGCAACAGGTTGTGTATCCATGATGATAAAATCAACGGGGAATATGAACTCCCCAACTTTGATCAACACATCCTCTAGCTGACCCCTTGGATGGGTGATTGATCGATCAGCCATTTGGAGAGTGCAACGAGTGGGTTTCAACTCTCCAACCCCTAATTGTTCGTACACAGAGTAAGGAATCAGGTTAACACTAGACCCAAGATCTAAAAGTGCTCGATTAATTTTCTTATCCCCAATTGTGATGGAAATCGTAGGACAGCCAGGGTCCTTTCGTTTTTGGGGTAAGGTTTGATGGTGGTTAATAGCATTGCTCACTGCACTAGCCACTAGCACTTTCTTGGATACTTGAGATGCCTTTCTCTTCGAGGTGCATAAGCCCTTTAAGATTTTCGCGTATGAAGGGACTTGTTGGATAGCATCTAAGAGAGGTATATTTATGCTAACCTGCTTAAATATCTCCACAATCTTTTCCACTTGTGCACTTGATTTATTAGGACTCAACCTATTTGGAAATGGTGCATTTTGAAAATTAGTTGAGTCACATGTTTGTGGAGTAGAATGTGGAGTAGGAACGGATCCCGGTGTGGATGTGTTCGTGTTGTGAGAAATGGGTCCGTTCGAGTCAGAAGAAGTAGAGCCGTGCGAAGGGTGGAGAATAGGCTCTAAAGAAAAAGGTGAAGAAGGAAGTGAAGAAAATGAAGAAGGGGAAGAAGAACCACCGGCGGGGATGTCATCACTAGTTCCCACATTATTTTGCAACTCTCTTCCGGATCTCAACGTGGTCACCGCATTTACATTGTGATTGTGATATGCGTTTTGTGTGTGACCGGGATTGGGCAATGGTTGAGATGGAAGCTTTCCCTTTTCTCTCTCGCTCAACGCAGCAGTTAATTGTGCAATTTGTGCCTCAATAGATTTGATACTTTGATCGTGTGAGGCATTGTTATTCATTAAAGATTGAACATAACTTTCAAATCTTGCTGCGGATTCTGTAGATTGCTTGAGAAATGCTTCTAGACTCTTCTCGAGCGAGCTAACCTTATCATCATTTGGTTGAACTAAGTTGTTCGTTTGATTTGTATAAGGTTGTTGTTGGAAAGGTTGCTGGTTTTGAGTTTGTGAGGGTGCTTGTTGTTGTTGTGGAGGAGGTCTTTGAAAATTATTATTCCCTTGGAACTGTTGATTTGGGTGACTCATCCACCCCTGATTGTATGTCGAAGAGTACGGATCATTTCTTTGTCGTTGCTGAAATGCAGCATTGACTTGATCCTGTCCTTGAATGGGTGCATTATAAGGACACTCTTCGGTTAGGTGCGATGGGTTCGAACAACAAGCACAAACAGTTCGTGTGGGTAGAGTAGGGGCAGGAGAAGACGATGAGATTTTGGTCTCAATGGCTTCTAGCTTTTTCATAAGTGACGCCATCTCGGCCTTCATAGCTATCGACATATCTATTTGATGTATGCCTACCCTAGATTGACCAACTGAAGAAGATGATGTGGTTTTGGTACTCTCCCACTGAATTGTTTGCTCACTTAGGTCCTCAAGAAACTGCCAAGCTTCGTCGCTAGACTTGGAGAGAAAATGACCTTGACATATTGTTTCTAGCAACTGCTTCGTTGCTGCGTTCAATCCCTCGTATAATGTTTGGCAAAGTTGCCAATTTTCTATCCCATGATGAGGGCATTGAACAAGTAGGTCTTTAAATCTCTCGAAGCACTTCCAGAATGGTTCGGACGGAAACTGTGAAAATTGTATAATCACGTTTCGGATTCTAGCAGTTTTATGATGAGGGTAGAACTTTTTCAGAAAAGCTCTCACAAACTCGTCCCAATTTCTAATGGAATGTGATGCGGTGCTGTATAGCCACTTCTCGGCTAGGTCACATAAGGTAAAAGGAATGACCCTTAGCCTTATTGCGTCATCACTTAATTGGGTTGTCTTCATCATGGCGCAAACGTTTTGGAATTTATTAATGAAAATATATGCATCTTCGGATTCCAAACCATGAAACTTAGGCAGCATATTGATGAAGTGTGGTTTTATTTCAAAATTATCCCCATTCGCCGGTGGGGGTGAAAGACATGTAGGTAAAGAAGTGCGGACGGGGTAGAAGAGATTCTGGAGCGCAACTCGTGCGGGCGCTACAACAGGCGGAAGATTCGGGTTATTCGCACCTGGCGGAGGTGGAATCATTCCCGTCGGTAAGGTATCGTTGGGGTTGAATCCCGACATACCTTCGAAAGAATTTAAGGGTGGAGGTAAGGAGATGAACGGAATGTCGACGAAGGGTTCGTCGAAGGGTTCGTTGGTCGGTACCAACGAAACACGGACTAATCGGGCGTTAGTATCCCTAGTCCAAAATGACATACACTAAAGGGTAGTGCAGTCAGAAAAAAGAGAAAAACAGAATATGGGGGTAAGAGAACGTCAGTGAGGGAAAGTGGTGGAAGTGAGTTTGTAAGTTTTCTTTAGCGGCAAGTTGCAAGTTTTTAAAAGATTTTTCTTTTTCTTTTTCTTTTATTTATGTGAAGGTTTTGCAAGGAGGTTTTAGGAAAGGGACTCGTGACACCAATGTGTCAACCACACATGCACAATCAGGCCTAGATCTAGGGTCGCCTAGGTCTGCTAGACAGCTCATAACTAGGGCTAGAAATAGACCTCAAACCGCCTCTTCACGGACAAATACGGCCAGGTAAGTGGGAAGGAACCACCACTACAGTGGGCCTAATTAATAACCACTAGCCTAGACACCGCAATGTCGGTTAGGATAAACGGCCGATGCCTACCCTAGTCCTTTTACTATTGAGCTCGCTGTCCTTAGGTCTGAGTCTAATCTTTTTTAATTAAAAGTGGTCGATGCAAAATGCTTTAGGTGTTTTTTTTTTTGGGGTCCTGGGAAGGGTGATGAAATCCCCACCCAATCTGAGTTTGGTTAAATAGCCCCTTAGAGTCCGGTTAAATTATGCAAAACAAATAAAATCACTTGCAATCAATTTTAGCGCGGCGCAAAGAAACCTGCAGAAATCTGTTATTTAGAAGGGGGAGAAAGACTTTTTACGCAAAGAATTCCTGCAGAAAATTTTTACAGTGGAGATATGGAGGTTACAGAGGAGAGGGAGAGAAAACAAACCACACAAATTTTTAGGGCTGACGTGGCAATGCAAGCGCGGAACCGCAGCCTGGGGGAGTTATTGCGGCGGAAGCGCGGCAAGGGGATGGGTTCAGCCTCTGGAAAAATTTTCACTGCTCTTGACTTGCAATTCCTCTCTGTTCTTATATACCAATTTATGTTTTGGCCTCTGTAAAATTCCAGATCCGCGATTCGACGCTGTTCCTGCAAGATTCAAAAATATACACCCTTCAAACAGATCAAATTTGATAAATTTTGTATTTTTTAATATTTTCAGATTTTTATAATTTTTCAAAATTTATATCAACCCGAAAATTCACAAAAAGAAGTATTACGCCGTCCCCGGCGATAGCGCCATTTGATTAGTGTCAAAAATATGAGTTTACCGTAATCAGAAACGGCGTCGCTTCGCAGCTAGCCGGTGAGTACGGGCCGATCCACAGAGACGGGTAAATTCCTTTTATGTGTTTTAACGAGTTGATTCGATTTGTCGTTTTGGTTGGTTTATGAAAATCTATAAAAACGGATCTAATTTATCTAATTAAAAGTCTTGCTAGGGTTAGGCTTCGGGAAAGTTTTGGAGATTAAATGTTTTCCTCACCGCTTTCATTGCCATATTTTTAGATCTGTTAGATGTTACGGTAATTATCGATAAAGTGGATACGAATCTTTTGGGAAGATATTTCTTCCTCTAGGTTCGTATCATTCCTTTATCGTTAATTACCCTAACCCCCACGGAAAACGCGCGCAACCGGCCCTTTATACTGCGGTTCACCATTACCTCTAGGGGTAGGGTGCCGCAGGGAGCGGTTGTGCGCGCATGCATGGAGTGCTAATTCTTTAGTTTAATATGGCATTGAAAGGGGTGAGAGATTTCATCTCTCAACCCTTTCTCTAAGGCTAACCCTAACAAGCGAGGAGACTACTCGCTCATTAGGGGATGATAAAACATTAAAAGAATAAAAAAGTACTTACTAATTTGACGGCTCCCTCCAAGCGATAAAGAACAGATCTGAATAATCACTCCCAGAAATTCTGAATTTTTATTGATTGAAAAGAGGCATCGGTTTTTACAGATCTGGGAATACAATTTATAGGAAAGCAGGAGATCTAGGGTTACAGACTCTCGGAAATATGAAATTACAGATTTGACCCCTGAAAATCCTAACATATACACAGACGCACCGACGCACTAAAATTGCACCGACACGGGCTCTGTATGGCGCGGAACCGCGGCGCCAGGCTGGGTTTGGCCGCGGTTCCGCGGCCAAAGAGAGGAGATGGGTTCTGAAAAGTTTGGGTTTGGTTCAGGGGTTCTTGGGATTCTTGTTTCCATATGTAGTTTCTCTGTTGGGCTTCTTATTCTCCTCCAGATATTTCAGTGAATACTTGTAGCGATCTTTTAACCGTTCACATGACATTTTGGACCTTGCACTGTTCTTTGTCTAGGCTTGACTAGGGTCCGTCTAATTGTTGGTCAAAAGTCCCTTTTTCTGTTGTTTGGTGTCTTTTTCACTGTATTTGCTCCAGAAACCTGTATCCTGTAATATGCAACAAACGTGCGTCAAGAGTACCTGTTTATTTATAAAAAGGATAAGAAAAAGGGGAATGAAAAATGCAATATTATGGTCTGAACAGCGCGCAGCGTAGAGCGCAAGTCATCTGAAGCGTTGCTTCCTTTAATTTTTGTTTTAAATAGAGCCTTGCTTTGTTTGGGCGCGCTGCCTTGGACGCTGCGCTCCTTGCACTGGCGTGTCTGATTTTGACACGTGGCGCGTTGCGCGCAGCGCAAGAAATCTGAAGCGTTGCTTCATTTATTTTAACTTTTAATTTTTACTTTAATTTTCAAAGCAGAGCTTTGCTCTGATTGGGGAAACAGAAGCGTTGCTTCGTTTCCTGCCTTGGAATTTGAACAGAGCTTTGCTCTGATTGGGGTAAACAAATGCCCCCCCACCGCTGCGCTTACGTGGCCCTTGGAACGTGAGCGTAGTGGTGGCAGAATTCTAACCGTCGCGGCAACTCTTGGGAGTTGAAAGGGCATTTGATGCCTATAAATAGGGCCTTTAGCCCCTAAGATGATTTTTCATCCTTTCATAAGCATTTTGTCCAGAGCTCTGCTCTTGCCTTTAAGAACTCCACGAGTTAGAACTTCTTAAAACCTTTTAGGTAAAGATTTTAATTTAAATTGAATCAATTTTAATTAACAGAGCCTTGCTCTCAATAGATCCCTGATCTAAAGAAAACCCATTTAGGGTTTCACTTAGCAGAGTTTTGCTCTAAAGGGGTCTAAAGAGGACTAAGGAGTACCCTATTAGGGTTCCAATAATAGAGCTCTGCTCTCTAAAAGATTTTCCTTGGATTTTCTTAATTCATTAATGGAGCTTTACTCCTTCCAAATCATATAGAAGAACTCTTAAGAATTCCTCATGGATCTTGGAAGTTAAAGATGGCATTTGGTACCATTATTATTATTATATCATTTTTTCCCTGAGCAAAGCTCTCAATGTTCTTAGGGGATTTTCCTCAAATTCTCCTCATAATTGATTTTGACAGGTGTCACTCCTGTCTATAGAGCATTGCTCTCGAGGAGTTTTAACTCTCTATGCTTTTTCCTCATTGCTAATCTTCCCATGATGTCTCCTTCAGGTATTATGGCGGTGCGTCTATATAGTCTGCACGAATTCATCAACTACGAGGATATCCGTGCACAGGGCCGTCAAGAAAACCATGAGTTTACAGATGCCCAATGTGCAGAGGTCATGAGTCGTCTGAACGCACGCGCCGGTTGGCTGCTCCCTCGCCGTTCCGCTCTTTTGAAAGTCGTGCTGGGAGCAATCTGGAGAGCACTCCCGGGGTTCCAGGAGGCCTTACCGCTCAATGCGCTGGATGATGCCGAAGACAAGGTGCATTCAGTGTACTTGTCGGGGCTGATCTCGAAGAAGCAGCGGGATAACCTTATCGACATCCTGCATCAAATTTTCCAGCAGATGACGATAATCACTGCTTATCAAAAGATAGAGGGCCTTGCCGAAGACCTTGACACACAGGAGCGCGAGAGGCTGCGCACGAGGATAATCAGAAAGGCCAGAAGAACTTTGGAAGGCCTTACTTTTGAATTCCTCAATCCGTGCCCTGGATCTGAGGTTATTCCATTGTAGAATCTATTTCTCATTTACTGCTTTCATGATTGTAAGGATTTTTGGCAATATATATGAAAAAAAATTATCCCAACTTGTCTTATTTCTCGTACTGAGTCTTTTGCACATGCGTGAATGAGTGTGTCTCGAATGCTTGATTAAACGCCAATCAGGTGTTCTTTCTGTCGCTTTCTTCTTTCTTTTATTATCAGCATGTTGACTTGATAATCATAATTGGCAGATAACTTAGTTTCTTCCAAAAGATAGCGATGGCTTAGGCCGCAGGTTCAGATCTGCCGCCTAAGACCTTTCAACTCTATGAGCCGTGAGGGTCTCATAGAGACTTTTCTCCTTATGGATTGAGAGGATCTCGTAGGTGGATTTTCTCCTTAGGAATCGTGACGATTCCTAAGTGTATTTTCTCTTATAAGTCGTAAGGATCTTATAAGAGAATTTCCCCCCTTACATATCGAGAGAATCCGTAAGTGGTTGGTGAGTTGACTTGTTTCTAAGTTGAAGTATAACTCCGCCGGGGAGGTCGTCGGTTGACTTGTTTCCGAGGCGGAGGTCGCTGATGACTTGTTTTCGAGACGGAGGTCGCTGATGACTTGTTTCTGAGACGGAGGTCTTGGATTGACTTGTTTCTGAGACGGAGGTTTTTGATTGACTTGTTTCCGGGTCGGAGGTCGTTGTCGACTTGTTTCCGAGACGGAGGTCTTTGATTGACTTGTTTCCGGGTCGGAGATCGTTGTTGACTTGTTTATGAGACGGAGGTCTTTGATTGACTTGTTTACGGGTCGGAGGTCTTGGATTGACTTGTTTCCGGGTCGGAGGTCGTTGTTGACTTGTTTCCGAGACGGAGGTCTTTGATTGACTTGTTTCCGGGTCGGAGGTCGTTGTTGACTTGTTTCCGAGACGGAGGTCTTTGATTAACTTGTTTCCGGGTCGGAGGTCGTTGTTGACTTGTTTCCGAGATGGATGTCTTTGATTGACTTGTTTCCGGGTCGGAGGTCGTTGTTGACTTGTTTCCGAGACGGAGGGCTTTGATTGACTTGTTTCCGGGTCGGAGGTTACTTGTTTCCGAGACGGAGGTCTTTGATTGACTTGTTTCCGGGTCGGAGGTCGTTGCTGACTTGTTTCTGAGACGGAGGTCTTTGATTGACTTGTTTCCGGGTCGGAGATCGTTGCTGACTTGTTTCCGAGACGGAGGTCTTTGATTGACTTGTTTCCGGGTCGGAGGTTGTTGCTGACTTGTTTCTGAGACGGAGGTCTTTGATTGACTTTAGGTTGTCTGTGAACCGTAAAGTCTTGGAACTGGGGACTTTGCCGTGGCTCCGATTGATGATGTCACGTCCGTGTCCTGCTCGAATGAGGGGGAAAGCCGCTGTTGGTCTCCAGGCTGTTGGTGAATCGTCGAGATTTGGCTTAGCTTTATGGCGGAGCTTGTTGGGAAGGTGTGGTTCCCTCTTTGTTTGTGCCCTTGGATTGTATACAGGGATCGATGTGATCTTAACTGTAGGGCAAAAGGTTTCATATATTTCTTTTTATTGTTTTATTTCCGCGATGCTCTATCATTTCAGCTTTTATATCGCGAAGGTCGCGATTGCCCAATCATTTCGGCTATTTTTCGCGGTGCCCAATCATTTCGGGCGTTTATTTTTATTTTTACTCGCTGCTTTTTATTGCGAGTTGCCCAATCATTTCGGCTGTTTATTTTTATTTTTACTCGCTGCTTTTTATTGCGAGTTGCCCCATCATTTCGGCTATTTCATATGCATATGCGGCCTACTGGCATTTCGCCGTAAACCTAAAATTAGACACCGATTTCGGCCTCAACACCGCTACAACTGGGATATTGCCAGGAGCGAATCATCATTTGCCTCTGTCGATGTCGATCAAAGATGGCTTAGTGAACATGATTAAGGTCCTGTCGACTGAGGCTTTTGACTTCATGAGCCGTAAGGGTCTCACAAAGTTAGTTCTCCCTACAAGTCGTGAGGATCTTGTAGGTGTATTTTCTCCTTAGGAATCGTGAGGATTCCTAAGTGTTTGTTCCTCTGTAAGTCGTAAGGATCCTACAAGAGGATTTTCTCCTTGTAAGTCGAGAGGATTCACAAGGGTTGTTCATCATGCGAACATATCCCTAGTCTCGGATGGGACTTGATTAGGGAAATGTTTATTCGCGCCCGTGGATTGTATACAAGGGCCAGTATTGAGCCACTTGTAGGGCAATGTCGGAAGTTGTGGGGGTTGCTTAAGCACGGGTTTAGGTCTCTGTAACTTAAGACCTGAGCCGTGAGGGTCTCATAAGAGAGTTCTACTTACGAGTCGTGAGGATCTCGCAAGTGTATTTTCTCCTTAGGAATCGTGGGGATCCCTAAGTGTGTTGCTCCCTTGTGAGTCGTAAGGATCTCATGCGGGTGGTTTCTCCTTACAAGGTCGAGAGGACCCTATAAGTGTCCTTTAACGAGGTTGCGCCCTTTCGGGGTTTCACAAACGCTCGCCGGTAGTCCTGCTGTTTTTACTCACGGAGCCCTTTCGGGTTTTCATCCGTGCCCGTTTTGCTTATGGACATACCGTTTTTTTTAACGAGGTCGCGCCCTTTCGGGTTTTCACGAACACTCGCCGGTAGCCCTGCTGTTTTTACTCACGGAGCCCTTTCGGGTTTTCATCCGTGCCCTTTTTGCTTATGGACATACCGTTTTATTTTATATTCTTTTTTTTTCTTCTTCTTCTTTTTTCCTTTTTTTTTACGAGGTCGCGCCCTTTCGGGTTTTCACGAACACTCGCCGGTAGCCCTGCTGTTTTTACTCACGGAGCCCTTTCGGGTTTTCATCCGTGCCCTTTTTTGCTTATGGACATACCGTTTTATTATTATTATTATTATTATTATTTATTTTTTTTATCTCGTCAGCCTACAGATACTGCGGTATTAGTTTAAGGACGTTTCGGTCCATTATCCAGTTTTAGGACGTAGTGGTCCGCCATTAGTTTAAGGACGTCTCGGTCCGCTATCCAGTTTTAGGACGTAGGGGTCCGCCGGGCTTTCTCTATGAATGAGCGTGATGCCCCCGGCACATCCATCTTTTTCGGAGCATGTGGTTATGGCGGGCTCACCTTCTAGTTTTCAGACAGCGCGAGTTTGCCTTGTTGGTACTGGTCTTCAACCCAGTTTTTGAAGATGAAGCAATCTTTGAGCGGATGACTTACTGCTCGATGGTAGGGACAGTAATTAGGATCGTTGATATCTCCCGGCTGTAGCGGACGTCTCGGATTCGGCAGATTGACGAATCCGTTGCGCACTGTCAGTTCAAACAGTTTCCTCGTTTTATCTCGGGGAAACGAGTAAGGACGTCCCAGTCTTTCCTCAAGTGATGGTCGTGGGCGTATGTTGTTTTAGCGAACAATCGATTTTGAGTTGCTCGGCTGTTGTTGAATGTTGGCGACGAAGGTCATTTTTTCTTTTCCTTTATCCTTTTTGTTCGCTCCGTCGTTTCCGGGTCCGAGATTCTTTCCGGGTAGTATGCCCTTGCACTGATGAATGTTCTCATGACTCTTCAATTCTTCAGAGACGGATCCCTTGAAGAGAGGGTTGAAGGCTGTTTCTTCATCGGGGTCGTTCTTGTGGCAATTGCCGGCGACTCTTTTATGCTCATCTGTCATATTTTTTCGACGTCTACGAGCTTCACACTTTGTCATGTCGAAGTGTTGCTTTTGGGCGACATACCCTTGCCACCAACACTTAAAGGATTCGCAGTCTTCAGTAGGATGTATGATCTTCTGATGATATAGGCAATAATTAGGATACATCTCTATTCCACCGAGAGTGTTTTCTTCCGAGGGCGGTAGCTTCATTCCTATTGATATGGCTTTAGCAAACCTTTTCCTCGTCTTGAATTTGTTTTTATCGGCAGCGGATGTATTTTGATTTGATGGGAGTGCCTCGACTCTTTCGTCCAGTCGGCGGTGTTCAGCTCCTTCCAGTATGGCCATCTCACGCTCTTGATTGGCTTTTACTTTCAGACGAATCTCATTCAGGAAAGCATCGATCATCTCATCTGACGGTCGCAGAATTTTTGGTTCAGGGTCCGTCCCTAGCTTCCCAGTGCAAGGAATTTCCTCGTCGTCTGTAAACGAATGGGAAATCGTATGACAGCTCGCCACGTATTCTTCAGATTCATCCGACGAGCTGTCTCCCTCATCTTCTTCTTGAAAGGCGTGGTTGAGAAACTCTTGGAGTGTAATGGGAGTCCGCGCTTTCTGGTTGTATTCTTCCAGCGCGTCAATTTGTTTTTGTAAGTCCGTGCGCTCGTCGCTAAGCTTCACGGGCTTCTTGGATTTCTTCTTCTTCTTCTTCGAAGATTTTGACGGCTGGTTGTGAGTGCTTGGGCAACTACTATCGATCTTTTGAGTTGGACGCGGCTTCAACATTCCCTTAATAATCTGAGGTTCCAACGGGTTCTTCCACCTAATCGCTGGGCATGCTTGAAGGTCGTTCAGCATCCTCTTTGTTTTAGCTGACAGCACAACCTCCCATGGGGCTTCTTCGACGAGAGAGCATGTTGCCCCCGGCGTATTCATCCTCTTAGAGGTGTGGGGCTGCGGCGGATTCACCTTCTATCTGTCGGATAACATGAACTTGCCCTGTTGGTACTGGTCTTCAACCCAATTTTTGAAGATGTAGCAATCTTCGATCGGATGACCCAGTACTCGGTGATAGGGACAGTAGTTGGGCTCACTGATATCATTTGGTTGCGACAGACGTTTTGGCTCCGGCAGATTTATGAGTCGGTTGCGCAACGCCAGCTCGAATAATCTTTTCGTCTTATCTCGGGGAAACGAGTAAGGACGTCCTAGTCTCTTCCCAAGGGGTACCTGCGGACGCATATTATTCTGACGAACAACCGGCTTCGAGTTACTCGGCTGTTGTTGAGTATTAGCGACAACGATCGCTTTTCCCTTCCCCTTTTCATTTCGGGAGTCAGGCTTTGGAAGATGACGTCTATGGCCCATCTGATCCATTTGCGCTAGCTTGTCAATCAAGGCCTGGAAGGTAGTCGGCTTGAAGAACATCATAAATTGTGAGATGGTTGCTTGCGGATCAAGGGTTCCCACAAACATACCCACTGCAGGAGCTTCTTCAATGCGCTGCTCGCACTTTGACCATAAGTTCCGCCACCGTATAGCATATTGAACCCATGTCTCACCTGGCCTTACCCTGGCGTTAATCATGTAAGTGCACGGCGGCGCCCCGGCCGTCAATCCGACGGCCAAATGCGGAAGTGGTGATAAACTTTAAATTTTACTTGAACTGGCAAACCGCCGCGCACTAATACCCGGATCGAACCATTTTTGGTGGAAGAATAATACAAGAACTATATGGAGGGACTTGGGGATTTTTGGAGCATGAAATGAAGCAAAAACCCCACTTCCAAAATTTGGACAGCCCCCCTCCCCAATGTGGCCGGCCATGTATATGATGGTGGAGAGAGTGAAAGAGTGGGAGTGTGTCAAAAAAAGATGGGAGCCATTCTCATCTCATACAAGAGAGAGAGTCAAGACAAAGAGGTGGTTGAAAAGCAAGTGATGATGAGAAACAATGATCACTCCCAAAACCAATACTCAACCAACAATCATCAACAACCATGATTGTTTACAAAGTCAAGCCATGATGGAAAAGAAAGAGTCAAAGGATGGGCTCCATCATGAAACCATCATGATACAAATATATGCAAAGAACACCCTCCACAAATGCCTATTTGCAACAATGCAAATAAGCCCTCCTCCACCAATCTTCGGCCAATGAACGATACAAAGGAAATCGGCCGAAACGAAAAGCAAACTGGCAACTCCAGAAAACTGGTCCCGTAATAAATTACAGGAAAACCCCGATACTGTGTATACACACCCGCATTTGTATCTCGACCGAAATACAAATGCAATGAGACAAAGTCGACACTGTACTATACTAGAATCCAGCTTAAACCAAAGCCGTCTAGTAATATCCGTTCGATCCTGATCCGTGCAATACCGCACGTATCTGATCGAACCCTGCCATATATCCATACGGCCTATAGTACAAACTGTCCGATCCTGATCCGTGCAATACCGCACGTATCTGATCGGACCTTGCCATATCTCCATACGGCCTCTACAACGTTTCGCCCGAAAGCTGAGTAACAGAATGTGGGGGACTCTAAAGACTCGTCAACATCTTGGTTGTGGATTTAACCACTAGCACGTCAGAGGTATAAGCCAATACGTAACGGGCTACCAGGTATTGACTAAAAGGGACGTCTGTGAGCGAACTCAGCCCGACAACCCTACTGAGCCTGTCAGTGACAATATCCGTACAGTCCGGTCCGTTCGTCTATGAGTATCGCATGGCGGGCCTAGGGGGTTGGTAAAAGTCAGACCCCCAAAAGCGGTACAAGTCGTGTCGGAGTGTAGCCCAGAACACCCTGAGATACTACTGGAATACCTACCAGTAAATCTCCTGCCTTGGCCAAGGACTTCGTGTAATGGCTCTCCTAGACACAGCGCAACCTCACCCCCAATACCGGGAGAGACGAACCCCTGAAGATACGCTCATTGCCTCCATGTGGCTCGGGACTGTACCCAACTAAAACCTGTTTGCACGACTCCTTTGAGCGGTGGTAGGGTAGTAATCAAAGTACAGTGGGAACTCACACGAGACAAATGACGATCCCCAGGTCGATGAACTAACCTGCACACATGTCACCAGGGAACTGCCATCTGACGTCTGGTATATGACCAACTAGCATGTTCCCGGCGAGTCCTGTCCGGTGTACTCATAACCCAATGAGCACCTGTATACATCTTAGGTGATCCAACTGACACCAGTGGCATGTGAGACCGGCCACCACCCCTCGTCGGGGTCTCGACTGTATACACTAGTCTACTCTGGAGTATCGATGCCCTGTCTCGAAACTCACACGACTAGGGACCATTTAAGGATATGCTTATAGACCCCAGCTCCCACTTATATGACCGCCCTCATACTGCTGGTGGTCAAGCAAGAATCCTAGGGGCTCTATCAACGTGTAATAGCAACTTGTCAGGTCACCTAAAACAGTACACGATGATAAAGGTAAACCAGATAGCATACTATCATCTCGAGTAAGACTGTCCTACCGGGATATGTCCTCCATCAATCATTGCAATCACGTACCTGTGACCTAATAATTGACTTTGAGGGCACTATCTCCAACAATCTCCCACTTGCACTCAAGGCTAATTATTGCGATGTCGCATACTCACAGCCCGTGTGATACCGAACACCCAACTCCTCTACTAGTCAGTCTCACAAAGCTCGTTTGCGAAACTATTGCGTTCGAGTAATAGCCTTAGTGAGTGGATCCGCTTTGTTGTTTCTTTCTATGTCTCTCTATATCTCAAGTTCGCGGAGAAAGCCATCTTCCGAAAAGAGCAATACCTGTCTTAGAATATGTCTGGATGTCTGATGGGACCTAGCTCATAAATGAACTCCAAATCCAAACTTCTTAGACTGTATCGTCAACTGAACTTAATCAGTATCCTGCGCCATGCCACCCTCAGTATTGCCTTGGACCACCTGTCCAAAATACTGCCCTTTGTCAGAAGGAAAAACTATAACTCTGATAACCTCCTTGTCGTCCAGGTCACCTTGGAAGCCTGGAATGATAACTGTCTCATGAATAAGGCTGTCGTTATCATATCTCTAGAACATCCACTTATATTCTAAAACTGCTTCCGACTGCTTCTCCAGGATTGGATCAATGTCAACTTATTGCATCTAGTGCAAGAACAACATCTGGTGTGGTACTTGACATCTCATGATTGACTCAATTGCCTAAGCAAGTGATCTGCCAATCATGCACATCCCTCTCTACTTTAGTCTATAAGACACCTTTAGAGAGGGTGACTCCATCACCTGCAGGTACACTACCGTGCCAGGAGTCGTCCATTCTAAATACTCTTAGAATGCTGTCAAAGTACCCTGATTGGGAAACCACCCAAATCTAGATCTAAAACCATAGATCTAGTAACCAGTATGTCTGATATAATGTCCAAGTCCCATGTGGAGAAACCACTGTGTGATGACCAAAATATAACCGATTGTAGTATAGGAGTTTCTTTTCCTACTCTGTGTAGTGTATGTCATCCAAATACCAGGATATCACACCCTACTACCTTCTCAACAGATCCATCCCCTATTCTGATGAAGTCAAACCCATGACTGTCACGTCAGAAATAGATGATCTATCTCCGCTACGGCTGCTTTAGTCTATAAATAGACATAAGCTACTTGTCCACCAATGCTTCCGCTGCCCCCACTGACTACGATAACCCTCTGGCAGAGTCATATAGACGTACACTTTTAAAACTAGTTTAGAACGACGCTATACTCATCCTCCCGCCGGGTCTCGCAGCCTGGAACAACAGCAATGGTAATTGTGGGTAAACAAGAACTTCCCTGTCACCGTCCTTGAGGCTACCGGAGTACCTTTCGGGTGCCTGAAGTTACCCACCTTACCTGCGGAGTGGCCAATGGAATGTCAATCCAGATTGAATCTTTAGGTTCCTTATCAAATCTTCAGTAATCGTTTGTGGTTCTGGAATCACTTCCAGTTCTACCATACTCCCACTACTGTTTTTCTGAAAAAATCCATTTTTAATAAAACTGTGGCGAGTCTAGAACAATATTGCTATTGTTCATCCAGATGGTAGAAAGTCAACCCTCGTCATAGCCTGGGTCAACCCACAAACAGCCATTACAGAATCGTGCTTTGAGTTGTCCAGTGTCTGGTTTTAATCATAATCCGGACAACTCCCCGTACCTTAACACCGTTAAGATATGAACTGTACTATATCCAATATAGAAACAGAGACACTGATTTAATTGAACCAGATTCAAATCATGCAGCTGTCTCCAGTGCATGTCAACTAAATGGAAGAAGGCCGATCAGCGTTACTCAACTTAGGAATGCTTCCAATTATGAGTAATCTGAAAGAGAAGCAAGTTCTCTTAATCATTACTATCAACTGAATACCATACTCAAGTATCTACATCTTCGATCACTTTGAAGAATCCCGATACTTGCAATACCTGGTTCTCTACTTTATTCAAATACCTATAACTTCTCAAAATTCGGACCCTGTGTTTCCATGAAACACCTGTCTAAAAACCAGAGAAGTCATAAGTAAACCGAATATAGTACGAGGACCAACCCCTCTGTCCTGATGGACCCTGGACAACATACAATACTCTGTATAAGTCCCTTGAGTCTGATAACTCATTCACTGTGTGTCGTAGGTTGAAAACTGTACTTATGGTTAAGAAGAATTACACCGCTGTTTAATGCTCCTTACCTAACCATCCACTGATATAGGTAAATGTCATAGACATAATTTCAGAAAGGTATATCTCACTCTATGATAATAGACGTACAGATATATCAATTTGAAATTGGTGCATAACAGCGAATATTCAAAACCAAATATTTGCCGACCGGCAAACGACCCAGGTGACTTCCTCAAATATCACCGATTACAACGAATCCCGATATAATGAGGATGATCACCCAATTCCCAATAACTTACTCCCACTCATCATCTGTAAAACCATACAGATGTGAGAATCATACCTGGTAAATACATACCCCGGAGTAAGTATCTAATCGGGAAATCAGTTTTCTTTTAACAGTACACAGTGAGACTGAAACATTGAAATGTTTCGATGGGGTATCCCGGTATTTCTAGTAATGCCTTTTCCATTATCCAGATTCACAACTGTAACCGTGTAATTCTTTGCCACCTCTCCAAATCCCTTCATATGTCTTTAGTCATTACTTTCTGCACACCCCTTTAGGCCAAATGGTTTTCTTCCTTCCCTACCGTTCGGCACCAGCCTATGGTTTGGAAGAAGACTATCCAATAAGCATAATGGGTGTACTGTCCTAATCCTAGGAACACTCGCAATACGAGAGAAGGTGAAGATAAAAGACAACCGAATAAATCTTATTCCTATTTCTCCTGAACCAGAATCCATCCCCGAACTGGAACAAGTTCCTTTCGAGTTCGTATATAACCATACGATGGAGTATCCAATAAACTGTGGATCTTCGTAGTGATACGGAGTGTCCTGGAGAAATACAAAGGTGATTTAGGATTGGCGAAGGAATACTTGGTTTGTTCGTGAATATCTGTTGCAATTTACTTTGCCCTCTTACTAATCCCTTACTTTGTCTTAACTTAATACCTTCTGCACTCCATCGTTATGCTAATTGGTTTTCTTCATTCCCTACCGGTCGGCACCTGCCTATGGTTTGGAAGAAGACTATCCAATTTGCGTAATAGGTGTACTATCTCCTAAACTAAGGAGTACTCGTAACCTGAGAGAAGGTAAAAGGAAAAGACAATTGAATAATCCTATCCGTTTTCTCCAGAACCGGAAACCATCCTCGAATAAATTCTTTCGAGTTCGTATATAACCATACGATGGTTTTGTCCAATGGAAGTGGACGTTCGTAGTAATACGGGGTGTCCTGGAGAAAAGGGTAAAAGTAGGAGTGGCAATGAGGTATGCAACTCTGACAATCCAAAAGCCAGTGTTTAAGAAGGTTCGATCAACTTGGTCACTGAGTCATAGTCTTAGGGTCAGGTCAATGGTCGCTGCCAAAGAGAGAAAGAAAAGAAACACTCAGCGTGCACTCTAACCTAGATCAGAATGGTTACCAATTCATCTAATCTGGAAACCTCCCACTGTACCGTTAAATTCTTCTCCAAACCTGAAAGAAGAATTAGTCGGGGTCACCCGAGGAGTAAACTAACTCATTAGTGGGAATCGGGATCCAACTCTCATTGCATGATAACGTGACGGAATCCGCTCACGTCATCACACTCCAGAAGGTATGCGCATATCTGGCAAGTTTCAGTTCTTTTGAAACTCCCGATGTGATTTCTGCCCCATGCTCTTATGACCTTGGCGTGAGGTCAAAATATCATAAGTCACATGTCAAGTTCTGCCCGTCATTATCCAGGTTAATTTGAACCCACCCGTACATACCCTTGACGTAGGCCAAAATAGTAGTACGACTGTCCCAAACCAACGCATCTATCTATGCAACAGATAAATACCCGGCAGCTACCAATCACTATGACTTGGCGTGAGGTCAAAATACATAGCTTGAATACTACCGAATATTTAACTGAAATGACGGAGGGCTACGAATGGTTTCTGGCGAAAACCTTTAACGTAATGAACTTGATATCGTCAAAGGAACGGATAGCTTTTAAAAATATAGTGACGAAAACCTTTGCTAAAGAGGTCACTCCCGGTGAAGGGATCTCGGCTCTTTCCCCGCAGAATGAGGTGCAGGATATTCCAACTGAATACCACGGTGCAAAGCAAAAGTAATCGGCTATAGTGAAGTCATTGCCCTGACGCAAACTTTTGTCCAAGGGGTCACTCCCGGTGAAGGGATCTCGGCCCTTGCCTCGTCGACTGAGGAGCAGGATATTCTAACTGAATATCACGATGCAAAACAAAAGTGAACGTCCTTGCAATAACAGCTTTTGAAAGAGTGTTCCAACAACATCAGATTAGGTTTGTTTTTAACTTGCATTGATCCGAATCAATGCAGTCCCATCAATTGATCACACCAAAAAGAACAAAAATATACTGATGTACGTATATGTCATCCGCATTCGCCACTGGGTCCCGTCATTACCCGTTAGGTTAGCTAACTAACGACAGAGCGGGGACTGGACTAGCGCGGATGCAAAACATATACAACATCTACTAATATATATACCAATATATTATATTCGCTCAAGGCGTGATAAAAATGCAACATCACAAAAAATATACAGCATCACAGAAACAATACAGATATCTGGGATCCCCGGGTTTCACAGAGCCACTACTGAAACCCGACGTTCCCCTGGTCGTGTGGATAGCCTGCGCAATGAAATACTAGACCCCTACGGGCGCGGCAAGTTACCCGCCAAAACCTGAAGTGAGGCAGCCCCCTTCAGCAACGTGAATGGACCACCCAGCACTTCACGGAATCCGGTAACTTGGGCACCCCTCCTGGGTCAACCTGTACCCCCTGCGAGTGCGGCGAATAGCCCGCCAATTCTAGAGTGAAGCCCCCTCCGTCTCAATGCCATGAGATGCGGGCTTGTTTCCCTCTAGAACCCGGCTATCCGTGCACCCCTCCACGGGGTAATCCTAGTACAGAAAGTAAAATATACATACAACAGGTACATCGACCGCAACCAGGTCGTGCCCCAAAAGAATAATACAATCAGGCAGTGACGGCAGTCCACATGTCGGACGCTCGCCCCGCAATATCAAATGTACATAATACAACCACAACTGTACTAGCATTGCATCCAGGCTATCCCCCACGACCGATCCGCAACATCACAGCAAAAACAGAACATCAACGTGAAAGTCATGTTCGCAAATCCGTCTAACCGGACTATAGCAGTTAGACCGGATTACCGATCAAGTGACATTCACGGTCGCAGATATAATGTAAATACTGTGAAATAATGTGTTTAAAACATCCGATCAATCAAATTTTAACAAGTGGGCCCCCAAGCATTACTGTAGCAGATCAAGAAATTCTGGGCCCAATGTAATTATTCCAAAACCCATATTTTCACCCCAGAAAGCCTCTGTAAAAAATTGGTGCAGCGAATCCAAAGTAGTGCGGCGGAACCGCGGCGAGAAGGGGGTGTTTGCGGCGGTTCCGCGCTCCCACAGTGGAGTCACTTCATCGAATTTTTACAGAGATCTTAGATTTTCCAGTACATCAATGTTTTACAACCTGAAAAAATTTTCGAGACCAAAAATTTTCAACAGAAACTGATGCTAGTGAAAATGTAGATTTTGGAATTTTGGTCGATCGGAAATGCAAAACACATTAAACCAAGCTAGACTATGTTAATAGCGAGGCTCTGATACCACTGTAAGTGCACGGCGGCGCCCCGGCCGTCAATCCGACGGCCAAATGCGGAAGCGGTGATAAACTTTAAATTTTACTTGAACTGGCAAACCGTCGCGCACTAATACCCGGATCGAACCATTTTTGGTGGAGGAATGATACAAGAACTATATGGAGGGACTTGGGGATTTTTGGAGCATGAAATGAAGCAAAAACCCCACTCCCAAAATTTGGACAGCCCCCCTCCCCAATGTGGCCGGCCATGTATATGATGGTGGAGAGAGTGAAAGAGTGGGAGTGTGTCAAAAAAAGATGGGAGCCATTCTCATCTCATACAAGAGAGAGAGTCAAGACAAAGAGGTGGTTGAAAAGCAAGTGATGATGAGAAACAATGATCACTCCCAAAACCAATACTCAACCAACAATCATCAACAACCATGATTGTTTACAAAGTCAAGCCATGATGGAAAAGAAAGAGTCAAAGGATGGGCTCCATCATGAAACCATCATGATACAAATATATGCAAAGAACACCTTCCACAAATGCCTATTTGCAACAATGCAAATAAGCCCTCCTCCACCAATCTTCGGCCAATGAACGATACAAAGGAAATCGGCCGAAACGAAAAGCAAACTGGCAACTCCAGAAAACTGGTCCCGTAATAAATTACAGGAAATCCCCGATACTGTGCATACACACCCGCATTTGTATCTCGACCGAAATACAAATGCAATGAGACAAAGTCGACACTGTACTATACTAGAATCCGGCTTAAACCAAAGCCGGCTAGTAATATCCGTTCGATCCTGATCCGTGCAATACCGCACGTATCTGATCGAACCCTGCCATATATCCATACGGCCTATAGTACAAACTGTCCGATCCTGATCCGTGCAATACCGCACGTATCTGATCGGACCTTGCCATATCTCCATACGGCCTCTACAACGTTTCGCCCGAAAGCTGAGTAACAGAATGTGGGGGACTCTAAAGACTCGTCAACACCTTGGTTGTGGATTTAACCACTAGCACGTCAGAGGTATAAGCCAATACGTAACGGGCTACCAGGTATTGACTAAAAGGGACGTCTGTGAGCGAACTCAGCCCGACAACCCTACTGAGCCTGTCAGTGACAATATCCGTACAGTCCGGTCCGTTCGTCTATGAGTATCGCATGGCGGGCCTAGGGGGTTGGTAAAAGTCAGACCCCCAAAAGCGGTACAAGTCGTGTCGGAGTGTAGCCCAGAACACCCTGAGATACTACTGGAATACCTACCAGTAAATCTCCTGCCTTGGCCAAGGACTTCGTGTAATGGCTCTTCTAGACACAGCGCGACCTCACCCCCAATACCGGGAGAGACGAACCCCTGAAGATACGCTCATTGCCTCCATGTGGCTCGGGACTGTACCCAACTAAAACCTGTTTGCACGACTCCTTTGAGCCGTGGTAGGGTAGTAATCAAAGTACAGTGGGAACTCACACGAGACAAATGACGATCCCCAGGTCGATGAACTAACCTGCACACATGTCACCAGGGAACTGCCATCTGACGTCTGGTATATGACCAACTAGCATGTTCCCGGCGAGTCCTGTCCGGTGTACTCATAACCCAATGAGCACCTGTATACATCTTAGGTGATCCAACTGACACCAGTGGCTTGTGAGACCGGCCACCGCCCCTCGTCGGGGTCTCGACTGTATACACTAGTCTACTCTAGAGTATCGATGCCCTATCTCGAAACTCACACGACTAGGGACCATTTAAGGATATGCTTATAGACCCCAGCTCCCACTTATATGATCGCCCTCATACTGCTGGTGGTCAAGCAAGAATCCTAGGGGCTCTATCAACGTGTAATAGCAACTTGTCAGGTCACCTAAAACAGTACACGATGATAAAGGTAAACCAGATAGCATACTATCATCTCGAGTAAGACTGTCCTACCGGGATAGGTCCTCCATCAATCATTGCAATCACGTACCTGTGACCTAATAATTGACTCTGAGGGCACTATCTCCAATAAATCAGTGCCGTCATCGGGATGCGTTCACTGGCGCTTGCAAAACGCTGGGTAAACAACAGCTCCATCTCCGCGAAGGTCTTGATAGAGTCATTCGGGAACTCAGAGTACCATTCGAACGCTGTATCTGATAAGCTTCCAACGAACTGGCGAAGCAACAGTTTATCATCGCCGCCAGTGTTGCCGCAGAGTGCCCTGAACTGGGCAACATGCTGGTGGGGATTGCCCGTCCCCTTATAGACATGGAACTTGGGTATCGTATAACCTGGCGGGTACCTGATCTGGTCGTACCAGCCTGGATACGGTCGCCCCGTTTTTACGACCTGTCCTGCTACTTCAGTCGCTTGATGAACCCGGATTTGCTGAGCTATATATTCGTCCAGGTCGGCTTTGGAGATCGCCTCCTCCTTGGCTGTTGACAGAGCCGGTGGAGGATTCGACGTTTTTCCCCTATCGTCTTCAAGGACGATCGGGGGATCTTCGGCTGGAGGATCTTGTTGGATCATCATCCCCACCATGTCTTGGAACAGGAGGGCCATACGCTTTATGTTGGCTGCTTGTTCAGCAGCCTCTTTATCCTTCTTCTCCAATATTCGTCGAAGGAATTCGGCGTCAGTTTCTTGCTCCTGGCATTCATCCGAGGACGTTTCACGGCTTTCTTTTGGCCCAGTAAGTGCGGCCATTGCGTCATCATCTCCTGGAGCTTTTGCTGTTGCTCCTGAGCTTTGGTCATTGACCGTGTAAGTGGTCTATAACCCGTGGATGCACGGCTGTCCTCCTTTCCTGACGTCATGTATACTGTATGAACTGTTATGCCCCCGGACTTAGGGCGTTTAGGTTTACCATCTTTGGCATTTGCCGCGGGCACGGAGGTTTTCTCCGGCCTTCTTCTTTTGTGGGCCGCTGAAGTTGAAGGGGCCGTTGTAGTGGGCACCCTGGCGATTGCTGTCCTTTGTTGTTTAATAGGACGGCCCTTTTCTTTTTGTACTTTCGCCTTCTTTTGTTGACGAGAGTGATCTGGGTCGATCACGGAGTCTTGAACCCTTCACCAAACCCTGTATATTTTTTAGGACAGCCGTTGAGGGGGCTGTTCTTGCTTTGTTTCCGGAACTCTCTCCGCGGGCGGAGGAGATCTTTTCAATGTAGCGGTTGGAGAGTTCTTACGTACCCTCCTCAGCAGTTCAAAGCTGTTCCCAGTTGGAACAGCAGCGTTGACCTCCACCACTGGAGCAGGTGGAGTTAGCCCTGTGGAGGAGTTGCCCCATGTCTTCCTTACTCGCCTCCAATGGCGACGTCGAGCATGACGAGCCGTTGGGACTGGCTCGGCGATAGAGACAGCTTCTTTTTGCCCCCTGTCCGGATGAGGCGCTGCTGGTGTTAACCTTTTAAAGACTGAGGTTGTCCTTTGAGGGGTGATATTCAATCTGTCAAAGACAGATTCTCGAGCAAGGGCAGGAGCATGAATAGTCATCCTTGAAAAGACTGACTCTTTGACAAGAGAAGCCGCCTTGGCGACTTCGGGAGCGGCCGTCTTCTCTGGGATGGCCTTCTCAGGTATCATGGGTTTTTTGGCGAGCCCTTTGGAGTTCAGACTCAGTCTGGTGAAGACCGAGGAGTTGGACGACCCGTTGGTAGGGGCCGTGGGAGTAGCAAGTCGGTCAAAGACTGACTTCTTGTTCGTTTCTGGTGCAAGTATTGGCATAGAGAAGCTTGTAGGTGGGATCATGGTCCCGAAAAACAGGCCGGTGGTGGCCTGGGTCACCTGTTCTACCGGCAGAGCGAGGAAGGAGGCCGCTTGGGGCCCATATGCTACACCTCCAGGTGAGGTGGAGCGTCCGTTGCAGTGGCACTTCGAGCAGTTCGAGCAATTTGAGGCCATTGATGCTTGATTTCTGCGCCAGGCAAAAAACCAAATCTTAGTAACTTGAAATCCAAAGGCAACCATTAACAAACCGCGACTCGTTTGCGAAGACGACACACGAAGTGTGGAGTGGAAAGAGGAAAAGGTCCTACCGGGCGTGCCAGAATCTGTTTCCCTCCGAAAGACGGCGACGACGTGAGGGCGTCTTGCCTGAGATTCGGGGAAGATGCTATATGGTTTTATCCGTCCACCTCTCCTAAGATGCCAAGTTGATTTATGGAACCATGTATCGGAGGTTTAAACGGATGTGGCCGATGTAGCAGACTTCGTTAGATTCCCCCTCGCTAGAGGGGTTTTTGATTGTAGGGACGCTCTTCCCTGCAGGCGCAAGCCCCTGCAGTTAATTACGCTACCGCATCGCGGTAGCCACTTTCTCCTTCTCTAGAATTTCACTTCGTGTCGTGTGTGTTTGTTTTGTTTGTGGTTGCCCATGGATTGTATTCGGAGACTGACTAATGCCGTCGCCCGTAGGACGTGGATTGGTCCAAATCCGTATTTACTTAGACTTGGGTTTGGTGTTTTTAGTTTAAGGATACGTTAGCCGTATTGAGGCTAAGATCAACTTAAACGTTCGTTAAGGATACGTTAATCTCATTTGAGACTAAGATCAACTTAACGTGGTGATCCATTTAATATATGGCCGTCGGGACTCGTCACCTTTCTGACGTCGTTGAAGGATTACAACGATAGGTGTCAGAGGAGTTCAGAGATGTACCCTTGAACCGAAGTTGATTAGGGAATATGGAGTCTGTTGAAATACTTAAGATACGTTAGCCTTGTTTGGGCTAAGATCTACTTAAGCGGGATCGTTTAGATCCGACAGAAGAGCGTTTGGAGGCTCTACTGTTCCAGTTTAGGGACGTGGTGGTCCATGTTCCAGTTTAGGGACGTGGTGGCCCATCGCCAGTTTATGGACGTGGTGGTCCATCATTAGTTTAAGGACGTTTCGGTCCAACATTAGTTTAAGAACGTTTCGGTCCACCATTAGTTTAAGGACATTTCGGTCCACCATTAGTTTCAGGACGTTTTAGTCCATCATTAGTTTAAGGACGTTTCGGTCCAATATTAGTTTAAGAACGTCTCGGTCCAATGTTAGTTTAAGGACGTTTCGGTCCGTATTGATGTGTGGTCATCGGGACCCGTCACCTCTCTGACGTCGTTGAAGGATTACAACGATAGGTGTCAGAGGAGCTCGGAGATGTACCTTCGAACCGGATGTAAATTGATTTAGGAAAGCAATTTAGCTCGGTCAATTTAATTTGAGGACTTACGGCCATGATTGGGCTAAGTCCAGTTGAAAAAAGTTCAACACTTTTATTTGTTTTTATTTTTTTGTTTGGGCTCTGCCCATAAAGGATGCAGAGCATCAATTTGTTTTGGGCTTTGCTCATTTTATAAATGATGCAGAGCACCGATTTTACCTGGGCTCTGTCCATCTTTTGCTTTGCAATTTATTCTGGCCTACTGGGTCTTTTTGATTTGGGCTTGGCCCTTTAGGAAATGCATTGCATTTGTCAGGCGCTTTGCGCCAATCAAAGAGCGCAAGCGCTTGTGGTGTTGACACGTGTCACGCAACTGCAGTGCGCTGCGCCAATGCGCTGCCCTTGCGCTGCTCCAATGCGCTGCTCTTGCGCTGCTGACACGTATCGTGCTCTGGTGAGTTGCGCCAATTCCAGAGAGCAAGGCTCTATTTCAAAAGCGCATAGCGCAGATGGTTCAGATACTGACACGTGGCGCTCTCTGGTGGCTTGCGCCAACCCAAGAGCGCAACAGTGCAGATTTGCAAGTTCAGAGCACTATTAATTTGAGAATCTTTTAGATTCAAGAACTAATGGTTCATAAAGGAAGTGCAAAGCACTATTTTTATTTTGTTTTTTTATTAAAGATCATTGATCTTGTTTTTGGATGAATGATCTATCAGAAGAAATTCTTCTATCTAAAAGGTCTTTTACCTTTCTTTCTTTTTTCTTGGAATTTCCTCAGAGTTCTCTCTGTTTAATTTCTCAAAGAATATTCATTCCTTTGATTTGAGGTCTAGGGGTCTTTATATAGTGCACATAAATTAGTTAAATTTGTTAAAGAGATATTTTTCTGAGTGATTTGGGGAATTTTCCCCACCGTTGGATCTTTGATCCAAGGGCTTCTGTTTTACAGAAGACAATCTTCTTGTTTTTAACAAGAACAGAAAGATCTTTTTAGAATTTTAATTTTGTTTGGCGCAAGCGCCCCAGCGCGTGACACGTGTTAAGCAGCACACAGCGCATCGCAACTGCGCTTGACACGTGTCTCGCAGCGCAGAGCGCAGCGCAACTGCGCTGCCAAGTGGCGCGCAGCGTAACTGCGCTAGCGTAACTGCGCTGCCACGTGTCGCGCAGCGCAGAGCGCAAGTCATCTGAAGCGTTGCTTCCTTTAATTTTTGTTTTAAATAGAGCATTGCTTTGTTTGTGCGCTGCGCTCCTTGCACTGGCGTGTCTGATTTTGACACGTGGCGCGTTGCACGCAGCACAAGGAATCTGAAGCGTTGCTTCATTTATTTTAACTTTTAATTTTTACTTTAATTTTCAAAGCAGAGCTTTGCTCTGATTGGGGGAAACAGAAGCGTTGCTTCGTTTCCTGCCTTGGAATTTGAACAGAGCTTTGCTCTGATTGGGGTAAACATGTACTACCATTGCATCCAGGCTATCCACCACGACAAATCCGCAACATCACAGCACAACACAGAATATCAACGTGAATGTCACGTTCACAAATCCGTCTAAAAGAGCTATAGCAATTAGACAGGATTTACAGCTCGAATGACATTCACGGTCGCAGATATAATGTAAATACTGTGAACTAACATGTTTAAAATTTTCGATCGACAAAATTTCCCGAAGTGGGCCCCAAGCACAACTGCTGCACTGAAAATAATCCGGGCCCAAACAAATAATACCAAAAACCCCAATTCCAACACAGAGACCACTGTAGGAAAAATGTTGCATTGAAGGCACAAAGTGGCGGCGGAACCGCGGCCAAAAGAGGGGTATTGTCGTGGTTCCGCGGCGGAACAGTGTCTTCATGCAACCAAATTTCTGCAGTGGTCTTATAAAAGCCTGCACGTATTTCTGCAACATACCAAATAATTTTTTGACAACAAAAGAAAATCGACAGAAACTGCATTTTTGAAATTGTGGTTTTTGAAAATTTCGTTCGATCGAAGTTCGAAACACGCTAGAGCAAGCTAGTAAAGATTAATGGCGTGGCTCTGATACCATGTAAGACTACGGTAGCGTCCCGGCCGTCTGTCCGAGGCCAAAATGCGGAAACAAAAACTTTTCTTAACTAGAAACTGGCGCTATCGTATGCTTAAAATCCGGATCGAACTATTAACCTACAACTAGCTGTCTAGAGATGGGATAGAAAGGCTATACCGATCGATCCGTGTCCTTCGGTCTTTGGCTACCATCCCAAGCTCCTCGCGGCATTTCCGGTCTCGATCTCCTCGTCGGAAAGGGCACCACATCATCGATTCCTTTTACGGACTCCCGCTTCATCCGAAGCAATTCGGGCATGAAGTGTGTTAGCCGACGTGTCCAAGGTGTTGTAGAGAATGTTTGTGATCACTTTGTCTCTTTCATCCATGAGATGGATGGAGGTTAGAGGTGTTGCCATTGATGGGGATAATGAGCTAGAGGAAGAAGAAGTTTTCTCTCTTTCTTTTCTTTTGTGATACGTGTGATAAAATGAGAGAGAGTGAGTAGAATAATATAAGAGCTCCCCTCTTCATGGAAGCCCCCCCTCTCTCTTTATCAATTCATCACTCAAATCAATCTCATAATATGACACATGCACAAGAAAAGAGACCATGAGTCATCACTTGTGCATGTGTCACCATTAATGCTCCAAATGATGATACTTAGCTTATAATTTCCATTTACAAACATTAATCCAAATGTTTGCAACAATAAAAAGATACAGCAACATCTAAAGTAAACTCGTGACGGATCACAAGGATACCCCTCACCTGTATATACATACCTGCATCCGCATTCCGACTGAATGCGAATGCAATGAGACTAAAGCAATCCAACAAATCTAATACTAAGATCCGGTTTAAACCAAAGACCATTAGTATGAGCCGCCCGATCATGATCCGTGCACTACTGCATGTATACGATCGGACCCTACCATATATCATACGGCCTCTACAACGTTTCACCCGAAACTTGAGAAACAGTCTGTGGGGGACTCTAAAGACTCGTCAATACTTTGGTTGTGGATTTAACCACTAGCACGTCAGAGATACTAGCTGTACGTAACGGGCTACCGGGTATTGACCAAAAGAGAGGTCGATGAGCGAACTCATCCTGATACCCTACTGAGCCTGTCAGTGACAATATCCGTACAGTCCGGTCCGTTCGTCTATGAGTATCGCATGGCGAGCCTAGGGGGGTGGTAAAAGTCAGACCCCCAAAAGCGGTACAAGTCGTGTCGGGAGTGTAGCCCAGAACACCCTGAGATACTACTGGAATACCTACCAGTAAATCTCCTGCCTCGGCCGAGGGCTTTGTGTAATGGATCTCCTAGACACAGCACGATCTCACCCCCAATACCGAGAGAGACGAATCCCCTGCCGATCCGCTCACTTGCCTCCATGTGGCTCAGGACTGTACCCAACTAAAACCTGTTTGCACGACTCCTTTGAGCCATGGTAGGGTAGTAATCAAAGCACAGTGGGAACTCACACGAGACAAATGACGATCTCAGGTCGATGAACTAACCTGTACACATGTCACCAGGGAACTGCTATCTGACGTCAGGTATAATACCAACTAGCATGTTCCCGGCGAGTCCTGTCCGGTGTACTCATAACCCAATGAGCACATGTATACATCTTAGGTGAACCAACTGACACCAGTGGCTTGTGAGACCGGCCACCGCCCCTCGTCGGGGTCTCGACTGTATACACTAGTCTACTCCGGAGTATCGATGCCCTGTCTCGAAACTCCCACGACCAGGGACCACTTTTAAGGATGTGCTTATGGACTACCCAACTCTTACGTATATGATCGCCATCATACTGTTGGTAGTCAAGCAGGATCCTAAGGGCTCTATCAACGTGTAATAGTGAACATGTCACCTAAAACTGTACACGACTGATAAAGACAAACCATGGCAGCATACTATTCTCTATCAACGTGTAATAGTGAACTACAATGTCATCTAAAACATGTACACGATGATAAAGACAAACCAGATAGTATACAAACCTCTCGAGTAAGACTGTCCTACCGGTATAGGTCCTCCCTCAATCATTGCAATCACGTGGCTGCGATCCAATAATTGACTCTGAGGGCACTATATCCAACATTAATGGTATAACATGTTTTTCTTTAAAATATCTCAAGCTCTCTTCTATTTGGGAATACGCAATTTTTTCCCCAAATTGAAATTAAGATTTAGGCTTCTGATGTACCTTTCTCAAAATCGACCATGAAATCAGAACCATCTTTAACATTCTTCTCTATCTATGAAGAAGTTGAATGCTTCCGCGCTCTTACTTGTTGTTTTCGGGTAAATGGTAAAATTAAAATAGAAAAATTAAAGTTAAAATTAACAGGGTTTTTTTCTGACGGAAATCGTAAATGGGGTAAAATGATGTATCTTATTTGTTTTGGGGGTAAAAAGTAAATACCAAGTTTTGGGGGTTAGAAAGGAATTTGCAATGTTTTGAGGGACTTACACGTAAAAACCCTAAATATTTATATAAGAATAATGTTTATTAGGGGGCGGCTAAGAATAAGGTGTCATCTTAAAAGCCAACTACTCATCTTTTTTGTCGAAGATCGACACCGTTTATCTTATTCTCCACGGTCTAAAACATGACAATACACCAATTTTTATGCAATACACCAATTTTTATGCAATGTCGATAACATTTGTTAATGAATATAGTTTTGACAAGTGTTCCATTATTTACAACCATCTGATGCAAGGGTAAAGATAATCAAGATCGTATGAATTTTAGATTATACCATGATTTAGATTATGTAGATTAAAATGAACGGTGTCATTTATCCAAAAGATGGTGGAAAATTAACTTTTAAGGCAATACCTTACTTAATAGATAATCATCATCTTATTTATACTTTTCTCAATTTATCTATAAAAGATTTGCCATATTTATCTGGCTCTCCCAATGGCTAAATCCTGACGTCGCCCCTGCACAAACTAAATGTTGATGGATCTCAATCAAAAGAAACTAAAAAGAGTGCCGGTGGAGCCGCTCTTAAGGCTTGTTAGTCAATTGAGACTTTTCGATAAAAATATTACTTTTGAAACTAGTACATTTTCTTAGGACTTCAATAAATTAGGACCTTTTTTATAGGATCCAAGAACTAAACTAGAACTCAAAATTAAAACTATATTAGATCATTGTATTTTTATTGGTGAAGTCCAAATTATACATATAAGCTCAATTAGAAAATATTTAATTGTTTCTAAATGGTTTGTAAGATAAAAAATTAATTTACTAATTTAATTATAGAAAATAAGACTTCTGTATACTGATAAAACAAAATTAAATCTATCTATCTTTTAGTTTGATTAAATTAGATAAATTAGAGGTACATACATATTTAATAATTTTTATATTTTCTAATTAATTTTGGGTGTATTTAAATTAGATGGATTTAAAAGAGATCGAAAAGTTTTGTGTTGAATCAATTGGATTTGGTTGATAAAAAAGAGGAACAAAAGATTTGAAAGTTTATAGAAAAAAAATGGTGGAGGAGGAGGAGGAGGGAGAGAGAAGGGGGAAGAGAGAGAAGGTTAGGGTTTGGAGATTCTGATTTTTAATTTTTGTTCCATCTAAATACCTGGGATATTTTCAAGGGTGGAACACTTTTCATATTCTATAGTATATTATATAGTTCTATAGTATTAATAATACTAAGAAATGACACTTCTCTCATAGGAATGGAGATAGAAATTGTCTTGGTTGTTGCTCCAATAAGTTCAATAACAAGTATTTTTGATTTGATATCAAATCAAAAATAATAAAATTGTTTAATCTATTAAAGAAATGATTCATCAGAAATAATAGCCCGGCCAGTACTTAACTAGGCCGGAGGAATGTACCTTTTTTACAAAATCAAAGAAGTAAGGTATTCTTTCTATATATATTCTATTGGAGATAAGATATCTCCTTCAAATCATTACATTATCTAAATTGAATTACTGATTAAATTTGTAGATATCTTATCTATTTTAATATATTATTTATTTAGAATATAATATATTATTAGCATTATTTTATCCTTATAATAAAGAAAGAAAACGAGGTGTTTTTTCAATCTTTTTTATTTCACGTGTCACATCACATAAAAAATTTCAATTTAGAATTGGAAGAGATGGCTGAGTGAACTTAAGCGGCGGATTGCTAATCCGTTGTACGAGTTATTTGTACCGAGGGTTCGAATCCCAGTTCTAGTTGGAACATTTTTTATTCTAGTTCCAGTTCCAGTTCTATTCATGACTAATTAACACCAAATTTAGAACTTTAAATTTCAGTTCTAATTGGCCGACACTAACTAATATATTGTTCCAGTATGTTCCAGTTCTAATTGTTTGTTCCAACTGACTAAACACAAACTGATTCCCAGTAGTCGTTAGCTGGTTATGCGCAGAGTCTCAATTCAACTCCTTGGATTGTTGTGTACATTGTCAAAGCTAAACGGAAATTGCTGCAGATCTGGTTCACGTTTACAAGGAAGTTAACAATCTTGCATATTATGGTAAATCTGTTTCAGTTTAGACTTTGTGTGAGTTGTATAGCCCTTTTCAGTATTAATTAATGAAAATGCAAGCTCTGTGAGAGCCTGGCACTTTTAGTTAAATAAATAAATAAATAAATACAATCATCAAGACTTGAATCGTGACTTCTAAACTCATAATATAATGGTTCTACTAATATACCATAAGTTCGCATTAATTAATTTTATACTGATATTGTATTTAAAATAACCATAAAAGGTCAATTAAAGGAAAAAAAAATTAAACATATATATATGTGGAGAATAATAGAGAAAAGAGGCCATGGGAGGGGATTTCCTCCTATGGCGTTGAAAAAATACAACCCCACCATTTTTTCCGACGATCGGTATTCATCATCATCACCGTTATCATCTAAGATGTGCATACACTAAATTTCATGTGATTCCACTACATTTTCATCGTTGAATTAGCAATGTAAAAAGTTCTATTGTCGGTAAACCATTAATTTTGCACTAACTAAATCATCGGTGGAAAAGTTGTAGAATCACATGAAATTCGGCGTACCCACATCTTAGATGATAAAGATGGATGTAATGCATGCCGATCGTCTAAAAAATCACGGAGGATGCATTTTTCCGACGCGAAATCACCTCCTATGGCACCTTTCCTCCATTGACCTCGTAGTAATCGCGTCCATCTTCGGCGTCCGTCATAGCCTTGGGAGGTCTAGGGCCCCCAGCTTGTCGCTGGCCCATCCCCTGTCCAACATGCCCAGTAAAAGATCTCTCATTTGTCCAAATCATTCATTTCTCTTTGAATTCTATGGCGTGATTAATTTTTTTAAAATCTCCAAATAATCTCCCTCTGTATCTTCCCATTTCTTGAATTCTGTAATGTTTAATTTATTTATTTTTGAATAATAGGATGTAATCAAGTGGGACTTGAATCCCAAAGCTCTAGCACGACAGAAGCAAGCAGTGCTTTTATTTATTATTTTTTTAACACACCCCATAGTTATTTTTACATAACTTATATATGAATCATGAAGTAATTTTAATAGTATTATAAATATATTGTATTTCACTCAACATATGTATTTTATATATCTCATACATATGTATTATGTATGTATAATTTTAATACACATATTTAAACATACACATATACATCACAAGTGCAAAATGCAAGCATATATTGACAGGTACAATATAGAGTTAATTTCACCAAACTACCAAAAACCATGTCAGGTTTTCAATAAACTCCGTGGAGGCTGAAACATTATAAATTACAAGTATACATATTCGAGGGCAAACCAATTTGTTCCATGGTAGGATATTTTAGGCTTTGAATTATACAAATATATAAAACAAAAACTTTGAGTTCCTTTACTTTATTCATTAGTTAAACCAATATATCATTTGGATAATTTTGTACCGCAATATTGCCAGTAAATCCAATCAAGGTAATATCCACACTTCTATACAAATTAAAGAAGGAATGATAACTGCAGATAACTGAAAATTAAGGATAACTGAAAATTAAAATAACGAAATTAATCCAAAGAGGTTACAAATTACGAACACCGTATCCAATATTATTATTCAAATATCAAAATCCAAATACATTCTGTATGCATTCCTGTCTGAAGAATAATATCCCTCAACAAATTCATCAATTTGGAAGCCTAGCTTTTTATAAAGAGAAACAGCAGGAGTCCTTACGGGATCAACGTGAAGGCAAACCCTTTGGATACGCCTCGTTCTACATTTTTGAATAGCTGCTTTCAACAAAGCTTCGCCATGGCCATGTCTTCTGGAGTTCTCTTTCACTGAACAAATAAATAAAATAGTAGTGATGCAAGCCACAGAAAAAATGACTGACAAAAGGTTCAAAACAAAATAAAGCAGTTAAATATCGAAACTTTGCCTTCGAAAGCAAAGGGTGCTCTTAGTTGAGGAAATGCAAAAAAGAGGATAAGGAAAAAACGCTCACCAAATATTACCTTACTTTATCACATTTTATTATTTATTTTGAGAAAGCGCGTACAATAAATCTTCCAATTTCTTGAGCTAACCAGGAAGGAAAGGAAACAAAGTCTACTTCAACTCAGGAAAGCTTTATAATGCATAGCGCTGATTCTTCTCAATTCTTTATTTGGCAGTAATAATTATGTATCTGATGTGAGTGAAGAATATATTAATCGGACTAACATGTACACTGCTCCCAGCAAAAATTTAGGTGCTCCGTCAAGCTTTTGGAGGGGGGCTAATGTCTGCCAGAAATGCATTATCCTGTGGCATAATTTTTAGAACATGTAACGGGAGGAATGACAGTTTTTGAAAAGATAGGTGTTGTGGGGGAAATAAGACAGTTATAAATTTCCTAAATTGTTCGATCTGACAAAGGATAAGGTTGCATCAGTGAGGAGTCAATGGCGTAGGGATACATGGTGGCTGAAATTCAGTAGAGCACTTGCTAGTGTGGAGATGAAGGAAAGACGGGATTTGATTCAATATTTGAACTCGTGAAAACCCGAGGGTACTGAAAAGAGTCTATAGCGTCAAAACTTGTACAAGGGATTTGAGTCAAGGGGAAGTGGGGAACTGTTACATGGTCGTGGTATAAAAATGGTCATTATTGGTCAAAACTTATAACAAGGGATTTGAGTCAAGGGGGAATTTTACAAGGGATTTGAGTCAAGTGTCGTCTCATCATCAAGTGATACTCACAAAAAAAAACCTAATAAGAGGAAATTGGTGGGGTCGGATGTACGTGGACATTTGTAATGGGGAAACAGAGACCACTAATTACTTGTTTTGTGATTTGAGTACGCAAAGTGAGGAATTGGTTTATCAACAAATTTAGTTTACCTAGGTATCTGACACGGATCGAGGGTCTCTGAGGTACTTAGTGGACTAATACCGTCTAAAGATTAAAAAGATGCTATGGGATATGGTTGCGGCAGCCATATGCTTGTTTCCTTTGGAAGGAGCGTGTTAAACTCGGTGTTGGGCTCAATGGGCCCAATCATGGATGCACATGGGCTTTTAATATCAATCATGGATGCAAATGGGCTTTTAATATAGTGAGACTCCATCCAAAAGACCCAAACCTTATGGAGGTTGAAAATAATCATGAGAAAATAATTGGCTTAATTAATAAAGAGTTCATACACAGATATATAGAGAGAGTAATACACCATCTCTCATATCCAAACCAATCTAAATAACAGATAATATCTACTAACAAAATATATATTCATAACTAATATATAATTAGTAATTATATTCATAACACTCTCCGTAAGCTAGAGCGTAAATATCAATCATGCCAAGCTTGGACAGAAGACGGACGAAAACCGGTCGAGAAAGAGTTTTGGTAAGATATCTGCTAGTTGAGTCGAAGATGAAACATATTGGAGTGCAACCGTCTTATTTGTCACTTTGTCACGAATGAAATGGCAATCTATTTCGATATGTTTGGTCCGCTCATGAAAAACTGAATTCTTAGCAATATGAATTGTGGTCTTGTTATCACAGAAGTATGTAGTCAGAAGAGAAGGAACCCCAAGATATATCAGGAGAGAAATAAGACATACCAACTCAGCAACTGTATACGCCATAAATCTATACTCGGTCTCTGCAGAAGAACGAGCCACTACATTTTACTTCTTACTTCTTCGTGTAACCAAGTTCTCCCAAGAAGACAATAGCCACTAGTGGAATGACGATTATCAATGGATCCAGCAAAGTCAGCATCCGTAAAGGCTGTGAGCGATAATATAGATGATAGTTTGTAAAGAAGACCCTGACTTGGAGAAACTTTTGATGTATCTGAAAATATATTAAACCGTCTTAAGGTGAGAGGTCAAAATATTCTGCATATATTGACTCACCGGGTTAACGGCAAAAGCAATGTCAGGATGAGTGTCAGTGAGGTAAATAAACTTCCTAATTAGACGTCGATATCATTCTGGGTCAGGTGATGGAGGATCCGAAGGAGAGCTTAATCGAGACAGCTTAACTGAGAAATCTGTTGGGGTTTAAATTTATACCCTATTGACCAAAAGTCAAAGTCAAACCGCGAACAAGTAGGCCCAAACCAATGAAAACAAACCCTACTGTCGAATCCAAGCCGGGCCACGCCTGAACCTATGCAGGGTCCACACCCGAACACAAGTCCAAGCAGGTAGGCCCAAGCCCAGACTGGCCCATGCCAAAGATAAAATCATGTATTAAATAATTTTAATTTTTATGAATAAATGTAAGAAAAATGGGCATAAAGCCAATTTATGCAACGTCCATGACTTGTGTGCAAAAGAAGTGAGCACATAGGCATATGTAAGGCAAAAATGCCATTTCGTAAAGCCTAATGGGCTGTGTAATTTGTAAGCCTATATAAAGCAACATCATAAAGAAATGAAGCATAATCAATTCCCCAAATAAAATCTAGGGTTTTAACCTTCTCTCTTCTCTCCCTTCAAGTTCTTCATCTTCTTCTCTTTTAAATTAAATCAAGAGCTTAAGCTTTCATTTTTCAAAACTAATTATATTTTAGCCAAAAACCCTTTGAAAAGAGAGTGATTTCTCCATCAAATCCCAAAAAAGGAAAGATTTTTACCATCTTCTTCTTTCTCCTCAAGATCCAATTTAAGAGAAAAAGAAGGAGAACACATTACCAAAAGCTCCATTATGAGAGGTTCCGAGACTTGGCAAAGGGAAAAGTCCCTTTTCATCATCCAAGATCCCAAATCCAAGTTCTGATGAATAAGAGAGCCTCTCTAAGCCAAAAGAAGAGAACACCCCCTTGAGCCCAAGCTCCAAAATCCGGGTTTCACCCCCCAAAAAAGGACCTTTTGGCCCATACGGAACCTTTTGGCTCCCTCCTCACGCATAATGTGCTACTGCAGTGCGCACTATAGCTGCGCCTTTACACTTCACTTGCACACTTTTAAAAAAAGAAATAAAAGGAAAGAAAAAAATGTTTACCAAAATTTTATTTTTAAAGTCTTTCTTGCAAATATTTACCGAATAAACAAAAAAATGAAATGAACACGCCGTTTTGCACTGTTTACAAAACACATCACATACTACATATTGAGTTCGCATGATCTATTGATCCGTTAATCGGAGGTTCTCTCGCTCCACAAACGAGGGGTAATTAACGGCTGTTTTGTCCACGGCTGCCAGAGATTTGGATCCTTACAATCAATAAGCCCCGGCCTACTCTTAACTGGGGGAATCTGTATACACCTGAAAAGCGCGCGCATTGCTATCTCAATAGAGTGACGAAAACACTCTACAGAATATATAGAGGTGTTTACTAGTTTACATCCCAGAAATCATATCTCTGATAGAAGATCAAGTGTATACTTGCGCTAAGAGAGTTGTAATCTACCAGAATTCTATGATACTTCAATTCCAAGAAAATATTTAAGTGGTCCAAGATCCTTGGTATGGAAATGTGAAGCCAAATGTTCCTTCACTTTGGAGAAGCCAACAAAATCATCTCCAGTGATGATAATATTTTCAACTTACACAAACACAATTACCCTGCCATGAGGACGATTATGGGTAAAAAGAGACGTGTCGGCCCGACTGCATTTGAAACCAATCTGTCGCAAAATCATACTAAACTTTTCAAATAAAGCACGCGGTGACTATTTCGGTCCATATAACGATTTGTGTAGGAGACAAACCATAGACTCCTCCGGTTGCTCAAAGTCAGGAGACAGCTGCATATAAAGTCTCCGATAGATCTCCATTAAGAAAGGTATTTTTCACATCAAGCTGATGAAGAGGTCATGCCTTAGAAACAGCTAAGGATATAAGAAAACGAACCGATGTTAATTTGGCAATTGGCGAATAAGTCTCAACATAATTCAAACCATTCTGCTGAGTAAATTCTTTGGCTACCAATCGAGATTTGAGACGGTCAGTTGTCCCATCTGAATTTTTTTTACAGTAAAAACCCATCGACAACTAACAGCCTTCTTATCTGGAGGCGGAGTTACCAATTTTCAAGTTTGATTAGAACGCAACGCGGCAATCTCCTCTAACATAGAGACATGTCAACCTGGATGCTGAAGTGCTTTCGGAACAGAGAAAGGGAGAGTGATGGCAGACAAGAGAGAAACAAACTGACGAACAGATAGGGTCAGTCTATGATAGGAAACAAAATTAGAAATCGGATATACAGTAGTACATGAATGCTTACCCTTACGTAAAGTAATAGGAAGAGAGATTTTCTTCTGAAGACTATCGGTGGAGAAGCAGGAATAATGGACTGTATAAGAGTACCTGCAGAAGAATTGTGAGAAAAAATAGCAATGGGAAGGGTGGGAAAATTTTGTTATGACGGTGATACACCTGTGGAAAATGGGCTACAGGCTTAAAACATGTCCTACGAGTTGAACAGACGAATCAAGTTATGAAGAAGGTAGGTAAGGTACACTTAGTAGGAGTGGGGTCCGTAACAGTTGGTGGAAAATAGGCTTGATTTTCTAAGATCACATCACAGGAAGTACAAACTTTATATGAGGCAGGGTCAAAACAAACATACTCTTTCTGAGATCGTGAGTAACATACAAACACCATACGGGTAGCTCGAGGATCTAGCTTGTCTATATGAAAACCTAGTATATGAGGATAGCATAAACAACCAAACACTTTAAGAGAGACAGGAAAATGATTGCCCTATAGGAAAAAATAGAGAAAGGTGACTGGTCGCCTAAGACCGGAGAAGCCATGCGATTGATATAAAAGCATGCAGCTAAAACCGTAAAATTCCATAATCGTTTAGGGACATACATATGCAAAACAAAAGAACGGGCTATCTCAAGCAAATGTCGGTTCTTCCGTTCAGTAATCTCATTTTGCTGAGTATAAGAATATGAAGTTTGATGCCATATACCCTAGGTCTAACCAAATGCATTAAACTCCGTGCTAATATACTTTTTAGCATTATCTGAACGAATAGCCTTTACCGGAACACCAAATTGATTAGTAATCTCAGCTACAAAGATTTTAAAGTTAGACAAAAATTCAGACCTATTACGCAGAAGATACTACACCAAATCATATATGAATGATCGTCGATAAAAGTCATAAAATATCTATAACCAAACACACTAGGAATTTTAAATGGGTCCCAAATATCCTAATGAAATAACGCAACGGGTAAATCATGTCTTTTATTAACCGGAGGAAAAAATGAGCGATGATATTTACCAAGAATATATGATTCATAATTAAACTCCGATAATTCAAGAGAAGGCAGTATATTACGTAAAGAAGAAAGAGGATGACAAAGTCGCCGATGCCATTGGATAGTAGAAACAGCTGCAGACGTACCGGAAAGGTAATCAACGTAGTACAGTCCACTCTGTTCATGCCCCCATCAATCCGCTGCTTCGTCAGAAGTTTATGTATTATAAAGTGAGTAAGATAAAATGTTACGGAGCAGTTAGAATCATTTGTAGGCTGACGAATAGAAAGCAAGTTTTGTTTTAAAGATGACACAATTAAAACATTTTTCATGTGTAAAGATAAAGGAATAAATCAACAGCGCCAGAAATAGGTATGACATTACCATCCGCCATGAAAATAAGCTTGTGAGGACTAGAAGACCAGACGGTCCATCACGAGACATATGATGTGAGGCGCCGAAATCAGCGACCTACGAATTAGAATGAGAAAGGAACGATATACTTGGTAGAATAGAAAGGTTGGCACGAGCTATAAAAGAAAGGAGACGAGATAACGTGCTCCACTCATCACTGGATAAAGGTTGCTGGCCCGCAGAGGAGGACGGTCAGTAGCAACTGGTATGGATGTCTGGCGAACTGTAGGTGTATCATCATGGTAACCGTGCTTCTCCCAACACCGGTCTTTGCGATGATTAATGTCGCCGCAATAAAAACAATAAATGTTGGTACGGCCACGACCACGTCCACGGAAACCACGAGCACTAATAGAGGGACGACCACGCGACGCCCCACGACCATCAGAGACCGGATCAGAATTCATGATGAATGGCGCAAAAGTAAATCACAAGCGAGAGAATAAGGTTGTTTAACACAATCAATCTCCGACTGCTCTAAACAACAACAACAAACCCAAACCAACTCAATCGGATCGAAACACAAACTCTAGTGAAGGCAAAACTCTGATAACATAGTCGATATCACAATCAACACATCAAAATATAGCCAAAATTGACGAAAACATCTTGAAAATCACAAAAAATACCTTCAAATCTCGGTTACTGTAGCATCCGTAAAGAAATGCCCTTCAAACTCTTAAACTCGGCTAGTATGAAAGCAAATCAGCCAAGAAAACTCACCAAACGAGTAAGAAATCATGAACCTGGGTCAATCTGAAGGGAAAATCAGCACATCGAAGACAAATTGACTCTGTGTCAGCAATCAAAGCAATCCAGAACTCAAAAGACCCAAGGCGAAATCGATTTTATCCCAAAAACAAAGTCGAAGCCCATATAAGTTCTCAAATCAACAAGAAAACATCAAGAATCAATGAGGAATCAAGATCAAACACCAAATCGAGCCATGTCGATTTGAGATATGAGGATATCGACGCTGAGAATGGCTCGATCTGGTCTGAATATTGTCGATTAATGTTGTGGGGGGTGAAGTGGGTCGGCGAGGTTGGTGAGGTCGGCGGCGAGATCGAGGTGGAACAGTGAGATCGAAGAAGGAAGAAGAGAGGCGGCGGTGGCGGCCGGGGGAGATTTCGAGAGTGCTGGAGGGGGACCAGAGGGCAGGCGAGGGTGCTGGGAGTTCGCAAGGGGGCTAGAGGGGGCGGCGACTGGTGAGGAGGTAGGGTTAGGGTTTGGAAAAATTATGGTTTTTTCTCCTCAATTATTTTCAAAGCTATGAAACCATGAAAATAATCAAGAGAAATAATTGGCTTAATTGATAAGGAGTTCATATATATATATAACCAATCTAAATAACAGCTAATATCTACCAACAAAATATATATTCATAACTAATATATAATTAATTATTATATTCATAACAGAGGTTTATCCATCCCAAAATTTTTCCAATGTGGGACTATGTTAACCATATTCTCAACACTCTCCCTCACGTGAGGGAGGAAATTCAACCTCACGTGAAACGAGGACTTCACATGCAATGAGGAATCAAGCTCCTTGTGCAACGTGGACGAACAAACACCTGAGCTATGATACCATGTTAAACTCGGTTTTGGGCCCATCCCAATGGGCCCAACTATGAATGCACATGAGCTTTTAATATAGTGGGACTCCATTCAAATGACTCAAGTCTTATGAAGGTTTATCTCATCTTATATCTTATACCCATATGCATCTCATAGTTTTTCCAATGTGGGGCTCTGTTAACCACATTTTCAACAAAGCAGAAAAACCTTACTTTTCATAACCACTAAACCCGTTCCTTATAATATAAATCTTGTTAAGGAAAAGACCATTATTTGGATACGGGTGCATCTCACTGGTTGAGGACGAAAGCATGCAAGATGGTTAGACTTTAGACTAGTTGTATACCATTATTTTGCTGCCCTTGGGATGCCTCGCCCATGTTAAGTGCATATTGGAGTGCTATTTTTAACACGATAACTCACTTATACCGATGAATTTGTGGTTATTATACTTTTTTATTGCTGCGTTTTATTTCTGCGCTTGTTTTGTTAAAGCCTATTTAAAGCATAATCAATAGGAGCCTGGTGAGAAGTTCTCAGCAGTCAACAGTGGCTATGACGGCTGAAACGTGGGGAGCTTTTCACCCATTTTCCTTCATAAGAAAAAAATATGCCTCTACTGATAAAACATACCAACAAAGTTCAATGTTTTATGCTGATTGTAACAATATGTTTTTAGAATCAACATAATTTCATTTAAACTTTGATTAATTATTTATTGCATTGCACGAATTGATTTTGGCCAGACCTCACTCGTGCCATATTATTATAAAGAAGACGGCTGATAATTTTTCATCCCGCCTTCCGGCCTATTATTCATAATTAGTTCACAAAAATTTCTTTTTTCATGAAATTGAAAGAAAAGGAGGAACCACAAATATTTATATTGATGTGGCGAAACTTTAAACCTTCTCTACTGTAATGAAGGTACCTCGTTTGTAATGAAGGTACCTCGTTGGTGAATTTTCGTTAAGAGAGATTTCAAATTTTGTTTTGATAGTTAAAGTAAAACACAATATATACTTTGGTATTATACACAGAGGTATGAATTAGATGCACTCACTACTGATGCCCAATGGCTTGATGTTATCAATTAAGCTGAGTTATGTGCTGAAATTATATGTGAGGTTCAGTTCAAATTGGTAGAATGAGCATAGGGAACACCAACTAACAACACTAGCTTAGAAATTATGCATTTACAAGAAGCTTGGCATAAATCAATCTATTGACAAATAAAATAATAGAAGGTAGGCTCAATTTCACTACACACAAAAAAGCAATGCATGTAAGAAAAATATATATAGAAAAAGAAAAGAAAGAATATGAAATAAACCCTAATTAAATGTCATCTTAGGCTCCCCAACTTCACCAACAAAAACTAGAAGAAGAACCCATTAATATTCATCATCTCAAGTGACTACATAATCCCAAACCAACCCAAAAAAAAAATGAACATTTGCACACAAAGTTATCATCATTATATCTAAGATTAATAAGCTAAAATAAAACAATTTAAAAAATGAAAGAAAAGAAAAGGGATTTGTTGATACCAGCGAGTTTGGTGATGGAAGCACACAAGGAAGAGGTCCATGAGTACATAGCATACCCAACAATCTCTTCTTCCCCTTTAGCATTTGATTTCCCCAATTTGGCAAAAATCAATCCAGTGTTCTTCTTGCAAAACTCATCGTGAAATGATTTGGAGAGGGACTCGTGCTTTGGAAAAATCTTTTTCTCTAATCTCACAATCTCCTCTATTATCCGTGAGGATGAAGGATTTCGAGGATCTAACTCTTGGATTTCAGCCGCCATTTTGCTTGGGTTGAACACGCCTTTATTTTTCTAATAAGTAGCAATTTTGATCCAAGTTTAGTGCGAATTGTCAAAAAATACCTGAAAAAATTTTCCACTGTCAAAAATCCCCTGGCCCAAAGCGTCTTTTCGAAATCCACTCCGCTGAAAGGTTTTCAGCAGTCAAAATTCTCATGCGTTTGATATCTATATTGTTGTCTGCAATATCTAGTTCGTACATTCATGTCACAGGGGACTATATAAATATATCAATGGGAACTATTCAAATATGTCGATTAACGGCATACATATTGCAGAAAACTAGATATTCCAGACAACTTAGGGTTTTTGACAGGTGAAAATTTTTCCAGGGGGTTTCTAAGGAAATTCTTTGGTGAGGGGTCTTTTGATAGCGAAAAATTTGTTGGGTATTAGATACTTTTCCTTAAAATTTTATAGTGTGAGTGTCATCTGTATCCACTCATGAGAAAAGTAAAACTAAGAATAAGCACCACCATCAACAGGCTGCCTGAAATTCTAAAATATATTTTCTCTTTCTTTACAAAATGCATTATACTTGGCACACCAAAAAATATCTCCACCGATGGCTTGGTAGTTAGGATTAGGATGTGTGATTGGTTACTTGTAATTGGAAAAAAAACAATATATTTGATGCTGCAAGCGGATGCAACTACTATTGTCATGTCGCGCTTCCTAAAATACTTTAAAATAGGGACGTAACAGAGTCAACCATGCTATCTACGGTAAGGAAACATCTCTCTATAATCATATTAAGTCTATCATGCAGTAATCAAGTACAGAATAAAATTTCTATATCTAAACTTGTCCAATAGCCACAATATAATAACATGAAATAATAGTAGAAACAATACGACCCAAAGAACTAAAGAAACAATAACCGACAGTTGTCCATCATGGGCTCACAACGATAATTGCAACAAGTTCAAAACTAGAAAAAAAACTAAACCATAACTAATAACTAGATCCATGAAAAGCTCTTCACTGATCGGTAAGCTTCTCGAAGTACTCACGATACTCCTATGCTAAAGTCAATGGATTTGGGTCATACAAAACCCAGCCGTCAGTAAATCATAAATATCATTAATAATTATGATGTGATATAACATACCATTTGCAAAAACACGATATCATGTATATAAATAACAAGCAGCAATAATAATATGTGATGGACAAGCAATATACGATGGGTCAATCATATCAGCGCATCATATACGCCCATGTTGCTAAGTTATATATTTTATAGGTATTTGAAACCAATTAATGAAATATTCATTGTAACTCAACAGTATATCCCATCCACGCCTGAAAAACGGTACAAGTATATCTCGTCCACGTCCAGGAAAATAGTACAAGTGTATGTGTGTACAGTCCACGCCTGGAAAAACGGTACAAGTATATCAATAAAATAATATCTCGTCCACGCCCAGAAAAACGGTACAAGTAAATAATCACTTAAGTTACAATTTGGTTCCATTCTTAATTTCCCATTTTTCCAGTTTTATGTTTATGTTAGGTATAACTGTAATATCTACCTAATACTAACATAGGAACAATCATGCGCGTGTTATGTCCATCAAGACAACAAGTCCAGTCAATCAAGTTAATATCATGATTGTTAGTATATCAGTGAATATTACTTTACATGTAGCTTAACAAGATGTGCAAATAATACAATAACAATAACAAGATATTAGGTTTCATGTCAACAACAGGTATAACCAATCAGGTAACCAGTCAAGTAACATGTCAAGCAAGATGATATGATAAGCATAATTATAAGTTTAACATGCAAATAAAGCGTTACTATGATATCAACTATTTATTTGTTTACTGTATATGTAATATTTATATTCTACCGTGATATTATCAAATTAGTGACACTTATATCAATTCCTATATATCAAATTGACCGTATTAAAATAATCTAAAATTAATGTTAATTAACTATATCTGAATAATTTATCCGAAAATAACCATAATGATAATTTTATAGCAAGATTGCGCCTTGTGATAAATAGCCTTGGAGATGAACACGCGAATGGAACGATACGACGTCACGAAGCACAACGCGACCCAAAATCTCGGCGATGGGTCTCGAGTACATGTTGCTGAGGGATGAAGCCACGACAAGGTTATTAGTGTGTGGGTGCTTGGGGATCGTGGCTGCCGTCGAGGGCTAAAGGAAGAAGAAAACGACGTCAGAGTTGGATCGGGGTCGACGGCGACCCGGTCAGATATGGCTCGGCTAGGGGATCAATGACGGTGATGCTTGATGGCTAGAGAAGAGGGTGTTCTCGGTTGTGGGTGCAGAGAGAAGAAGAATGAGAAGTTGAAGGTGATGGTGACTTTGGTTGCTTGGGGTGTTGGGCTCGGTTGAGAGGGAAGGAGAACGAGATAGGTGCTCGGGGAAGATGGGTTGCAGCGACGGAGATGGAGCGATGGTGGTCGAAGAAGAAAGAAGTTAATGGTTAGAGGTGAAGGAGACGGGTTTGGCCACGAAGGCCAGGCGCTGGCTCGAGCACGAGGACTAGGGGAGGAGAAGAGATGGGTTTGGGTTAGGTGACGAGAAGAATCTGCGGTGATGTGGCTGGTGGTGGGATAAGCGATGGAGGCGACAAGCTCGAGCGAGGGGCGTCGACGGTCACGGGCACGATCGAGCGCGAGGGAGAAACGGAAATTCTTTGGTGCTTCCCAAAGAAGGAGAGAGAGGGGAGAGAGAGAGAGAGAGTGTGTGAGAGAGAGAGAGAAAATTGGGAAGCACCAGAGAATTACCCGAGGAGAAAGGAAGAAGATGTCGCCTTTTTTATTTTATTTTAATTTAAAAAGTAAAGGTGTGTGTGTGTAAATCCTAGTTAACTAATCTAATACTATTTGAATATATTATAAAAACCCCGGCAATCTCTATAAAATCTCGAAAGATATCTGGGTATTATCAACCTATAAATATATGTACATACTATCTTAACAGTCTATTTAAACCATAATATAACGGCTACAAAATATTCTAATCAAAATATTGCATACATATTGTTTTAAGATGAATATAGATTTATAACCAATAGATAAATATCAATAAAATATCATAGGAGTTTTAAAATAAGTAACACACTTGCAAATAACTCTTAGATACTAATTATCCTTTTATCAACCAACTTATATAATATATTCCATCTAAATATTATCTTCCATAATAGATTTCATATAAACGGGTCAGGTTCAAACATGATCAATTCGTATAAACATCTAAGATCATATATAACCCAATAACACGGATAATCTATCTTGCCCAGCATATTTATTTAATATAATTAAATAACGTACGATCGTGATAGGGTGTTACAATTATATTTGCAACGTTATTTCTTTGCTTACTTGAAATTTACGTGTAATTAATTGTTTATATGCTTCTCGAATTAAATATGCGTTTGCTTGTTTCATGTAGTACTTTGCAACACAGGAAACAATTTTTCCGTTTATTTTTAGTTCCGAACACCCCTAAGTTGTTAAAGCATTTAAAATCGAACGTTTATTGCGACTATATGTTTCCTAATTGAAATTTGTGTTTCAACTGCATGTTGAAACAGCAAATATTTAAAGCCAAACATCTATATATATTTTTAATTTCAATCTAAACCCTAACCCTATGTGGTTCCGAATACAACCAAAGAAAGTACAAAGATGGTTTATTGTTATTCCAATTTCAACAGCCAACGAGCGTTCAAGCTTAACTTTGGAGTCTAGAGAAAAAAGATCATACTAAATTCTAAGAATCACAGTGATCTTACTTTTGGAGTTGATTTTTACTTCGAAAGAGAAAGAGGCGTGGTCATGATATTAGAGTCAAGATAGTTTAACTAGTATTTATCATGTGTGATGCACATTGTATATTTTGATATCAAGAACAAAGATTCGAATTATTTTATAGAACTTAGTTAAAATAATATATGTTTTCGAAAGCTTTTATTAGGATTTTTATTTTGTTATAATTTAGAAATCGACTATTTATTAGAATATATTTCACAAAAAAAAAATCGAGAATGTATCATACCGTCACTATTATTGTTGTGTTGTTTAAAGTTGGTCTTTTGATCTTGCAGAGAACTCTAATTAAGTCGGAGATTTGGCTGCTAGTTTGGGCTTGAATTTGAATTTTAAAGTTTTGAGCTACAGAATATGGAAGTTGATTTTCTTTTATCTTTTATTGAAATGACGTTGCAAGTTCAATTTTATTATAAATCACAATTTTTTCCTCCTTGTTTCTTTGTATTTGTATAAAATCTAGAATATTCATGAGCTACAAATAAATGTAAAATCTCTTTTGCAAGTTGGCATTATAACAATACAAATTGTATACAAATTTGCTATTATGCATACAAACTTTGAGAAAAGAGTAAATTTATGCAATTTGCACTCTACCATGTAAAAATATTTAATATCAGCAAGAGATTTCAGATGAGTTGGACTGACAACTTTATCTTTATCTTGATATATAAATAAGAAAGCTGATAGCAGGCGGAACAGGAGACAAGAAACCAAGCTTTACGCATTTCCCGTTATGCCCTTGGCTTCCGACAAAATGCCACTTGAGCCATCCATAATTGGCTGCATCGATCCCCTGCCAATTCAGACGCGTGGAGAATGAAGATGCATGTGGCGTTCATGGAGCAAACCCCTAATTTTCTTTTTTGAGGTTGCCTGAGATCCTATAATTGAAAAGTTAAAAGAAAAATGAAAAAGTGAAGAAGTGGAATAAGATTCATCAAGGTATTACATCTTTCCTCTTCTAATTTTATTTGTTTCCTTAATTTACTTTCACTTGATTTTTGATTACAGGATCCTCTCATCTCCATTTTCCTCTGGGATCAATAATGAAAGGCTCTTGCCCACCTCAACGATACCCTTATCTTTACCCTTTGAATCTCTCTCTCTCTCGATGCGACCAAGAGCAATTCTCGGCCATGAATTCACTCGCTCTCCTACTCTTATTCTCTACGCTCTCTCTTTCTCAGGTACATATAAAAAAGGATTTTGCGCTTTTTGTTGCATTTGAGAAGACCCATCAGTCTTCACTCTATGTGTTACATTTTTCCATGCATGGTACTTGATGTTTTGATGGAGCAACACTTGGAGATAGAAAGCAATTTATTCTGTTTGGCCTCCTGGGTTAAAAATTAAAGCATCCTTCTATTTGAAGATTACTACAGTAAATTTGCTTTAAATCTGCCATGGGTACGTGGGATAAATTATTTATTTACTTATCTATTTTTATCATTTTTCTGGATTACACTTAATTTTTTGATAGGCTGATTTCCATCTTGGATGCAGTTACAACTTCAACCCCTTTCCCACAACATTCAAAAAGACTAGGAAATTAAAGATGTTGATGGATAAGATAATAACCATTTTAGTATAAGAGCTGGTTCCTTTAATTTAACATTTTCACTTCTCAAACTAACTCTTTAGGCATCATGAATAAACGTAGAAGTATGTAGGGATTCGCGAGATAGATGTAAATTAAACCACAGTGACCACCACAAGATTTCCACACAACAGCTACTAGAGAACCCCATGGAACAAAAGAGATTCTTGCTATATCGGCTGCAAGGATTACAATGCAGGCATGCAGCGCATGCTCTTTCATAACTATAAATAAGTAATAATCAAATACGTATTAACATTTGGGTGGCTAGATCACAAAGTCACACAATTGTGGATCGAGTTCCTGTGATCTGAGGAGAGCGATTTGGGATCTGAAACCCTAATCCATCAAATCCATCAAAGATCCTTCGAAATCCATCAAAGATCCATCAAATCCATCAAAAGTCCTTTGATTCTTCCACAAAATCATTCAAAAAAAATATTTTTTTTGAAGAATCCTACGTGGTGATTTCGTTTTTCTCATTTTCTTTAAGATTCTTCTTTGTTCTGGAGTATGATTTCGAAGCTGAAATATAAGCTGAAGGGTTCTTGAAGCTCGGGTTTTTTAATTCTATGATCGATTTGTATATCAAAAAAATTCTATGATCGATTTAGGTTCTTTCTGCATTGGCTTGCCATTCAGATTTTGATCTGGGATTATATCTTTGGAGATCTTTTGTTGTATGCTGCTTGAATTGGGCTTGATTTGCGGTTACTGATTTGGATCTTCAAAGTTACGGTTTCTCTACAAAGGAAATTTTTAGGTTAAATTTGATATCTTCTTTATTGTTTCTAGCATCAAGATCTGGATATTTCTAAAAGGGAACAATCATATGCTTCTGTTCTTTTGATTAATTGTAACAAGTTCAATGAGTCGGATGCTATAATTAAAGAAAAATCAGTAATTTTAAATGAAGAAGAGAATCCTGCCATTTATTTATTTTACTGAAAATGAGATTGAGAAATCTATTGTTAATTGGCAATTCACTTTGGTGGCTAAATGTGTTCATAGTAGGCCTCCACTTGCTGATATTAGATTTTTTTTGACAAAAAATGAATATGCTGAAGAAATTTGATATCGCTTCTTTAGATTCTAGACATCTTTTGATTAAAATGACAGATGGTGGAGATTTTGTTAAGTTATGGATGAAAGAGGTTATTTTCATATAGGGATACACTTACTGTTCAAATGGAATTCTTTCTATTCAACCAAATTGGAACCGATCATTGTTCCGGCTTGGACGGTGCTGCCAAAATTGCCTCCAAATTATTACAATTTGAGTGTGCTATAATCAATAGTCAAACCTATTGAAAAATTAATTGCTCTGGATCATACTATTGCTACTTGTAAGGGAACATATAGAGCTAGAGTATGTGTAGAATTGGATATTTTGAAAACTCTGCCAAAGCTGATTTGGATTGGGACTTCAGCAGAAAAAAGATTTGCTCCCGCTTTTATTATTGAAAAGCTGTTCAAATACTGAACTCAATACCATAAGCAAGGTCATGAAAATGCAAAATCCAAAAAGGCTACTTAATCTATTAAAGTTGCTGCTACTATAGAAAAAAATCATGTGGCTCCTACTAATTAGAAAATGATACAGCAGTGGAAGAAAAGAATGCAAAATCCTCGAATAGAGATTCAAAATGCAGGAAAATTACCTGTTGCTGTAGATACTACTGTTGAGAGCTCTAAAGCATTGGAGAAAAGGAGAAAAAGAAAATCCTTAATGTTAAAGAATTGCCATGGAACCTTTGGTTGATTTCTCTAAAACCAAACATATTGCATCCTCTACTGGTTTTACTCATGTTTGGGAGAATATATCAAATAAAATCTGAATTTTTGCAGTCTCCTCTATTCAAGCTACTACTATTTCTACTTTAGAACATGCCTTACAATAAAGCTTATGCAATAGTGCAGATGAGCTCAATATAACTGTAGTATATGGTAAAATTACTGATCTTGAGTCTGGGAAGTTCTTATTGATATCAGCCAGGTTATTTCTGCTCCTTGGATTGTAGGGGGTGATTTCAATGCTATTTCTTCTGTAACTGACAGAAAAGGCAGAGATAAGCCTAATATGCAGAGTATTGAAGATTTTAATGATATGATTGATTCTTGCGGCCTAATTGATAGTGGTTTTTCTGGATCCCCTTTCACTTACTGCAATGCTTAAGAGAGATTTAGAAGGTTTTATTTGAGATTTATATATATATATAAATCTCAAATAAAACCTCCAAAACTTAAACTTCTCACAACACCATAAAATTTTGTGTAAGGATCACCTAAAAATTCTCAAAGGATTAATAATATTTAAGCATATCTTTTATTAAAACTATCACAATAAAATATATCTCTTTTAAAGTTATGAAACCAAAATATATCTTTTGTTAAAAGGACATACTAATATATTTAATATTTAAATATACTATATGAATATTAAAATAAGATATTATTAGACTAGCAAACAAACTTAAAACTAATTATCATATATTTAACTACTTAGATAACCATAATATTTTTTGTTAAAAAACTAATATTTGATAATATATTGTATGGATATTAAAACAGATAGTAATAGACTAGCAAACAAAATATTGGAAACTAATTATCCTTTATTTAACAAACTAGATAACCATAAATATATTCTATTAATATAATACATTTTTCTTATCTTATGATATTTTACATATATTATATGAATAAGATATAAGATTAGCAATAAAACTTAAATACTAACAAAATATCATAAGTTAACATGCATGCAGGTCGAGTACCAATATTATATCAATCCGAACTAGAGATCAAGACAAGATAAAACAATACGATTATCATAATAAACATCCAAATATCAATCATAACCCAACAAAAATAATAATATAAATACCCAATATATTTATTTAATATAATTAAATAACGTACGATCATGTTAGGGTGTTACAATATGAGCTTCAACAAACAGTTACTCATTTTTTAAGATATGGTTGGGTGCCCAAATCGGTGAATTCTACAATTATCTGCCTCATTTCAAAAAAGAAAGTTGTACAAAAGTTATCGACTTCAGGCGTCACGCCCCGCGTCACAGTGTACGGAGATGATGACGTGGCAGGCCGCAACGTATTTACTCAGAAGTAAACACGTTAAACGTAAATAAGAAATATAAATAAATACACAAGAATAATAAGAGATGCAATATAAACAACCACTTTTATTAATATTCATTCTTTACATTACAACTGATTTGAAAAGAAAATATACAATGATAAAAGCAATGTCTAAACAGTGGCATATAAAACGAATAGTAAGTAAGTACAAGTATGCTAGTAGTCGTGCTGCTTGGTGATCTGCTCTAAGTATTCCTGGCTGGGCTCGGTCTTCTGATAGTCGGATCCTCCTGACTAATATTCCAAAGAAAGAAAGAGACATGAATGTCATCAGCGAACTAGCGCTCCGTAAGTCCCAAAAGTAAGAGTGGAATAGAATAGTACAAGTAATGTGGAATGAAACTAGTAGGTTATACATGTATAAGATTATTATTCTAACGTAGTTATTTGTAGCTTGGTACAGAATGTATCAGTGTATACGAGAGGAATCCAACTACCCCGTGGACTAAGGTAACATGTAAGTATAAGGTCCCGTCAAAACTCACGGGACAACTGCACGAGAGTTCTGGTGTATTTAGTATCCATCATCATGCCACTTTTAACACGTTCCGTACCAATCTACCCTATTAAACCCCGTAATGTATTATATTGAATTATAGTTACAAGTCTTGTCAAATCTATAGATACGAGTTCATGTAATCAAGTTCAGGATGTAAATAAGTAGTCATGTAATCAAGTCAAGTTATAATTATGGTTCAGTCAAGTTATGTTTGCATATTGATATTGTTCTGGTATTCAAGTTCAGATTCAAGTATATATGTTTGGTATATTGGATTCATGTTGAATTGGATTCAGATTGATTTAGACTCAGACTTGAGTTAGACATTTTAAACTGAATTGGATCCTGAATTACGTTCGGATGTTATCGGTAACTGTTGCATATGAACGGCATAATTTGTGTATTTTTCCAAGACAATTACCATCGATAGCCTCGTTAAGTTTTTCTACCTTAAATTGATCCCGCTTCTCCGGCTTCTTGAGGCTCAAGAAAATTGATCCCGTTTAAATCTATATTTACTAAAGTCCTTAAATGTAATTTTATATAAATCAAGGGTTTATGAAAAATATTTTTATATACTTTCAAAATAAATCTCGAGTATTTATTTATATTATTTAGGGTTCCATAATTATGAATTTTAAGAATGTGAAATATTTTAGTGATAATAGTTTCGCTTGGATAGTTCAAGGTATTTTATGGTAAAACTTGTCTTTTGGATAACTTGAAGGTATTTTGATGAAACTTGTCACTCTTTTATTTTTTAAAAAACATGGAATTTTATTATATCTTGAAAATATGTGGTTTGATAATATTTATATAATTATTAAAAATTAATTTTTATTATTAAGTAGAAACTTTTGTTTTTTTTAAATAATCGTATTAAAATTCTTTCGAGATCGAATACTCCGTGAGGAGGACTGCATCTCACTCTAGTAGCCCGTGGATGTGCGATAATCCGCACCATCCAATAACGGGTTCCCCAAATGGATTATAGAGGTATAATCGTAAAGAGTTTTGATAATACAACTCAAAAGAAAACCGGGATTTTATGGTTCAAGGTATTTTAATGAAATATATTGTATCCTCCACAAAAATATGTTCAAAGAGTATCGTGCTATGTAACATGTATGTATGTGAGGGGTAGGTCATTACCTTGTGAAGTTTTATATAGGTATGATTAAGCAAAGTAATAAAATACGGTAAATACAAAGTTCATGGTATGTAAACGAAAAACTCAATTAAAGTTATCTAACATGATGATTTAGGGTGAAAGTTGTTTCTATTTATTAGTTTCATGAATTACAATCAAGGTATATAATATGAATGAGCAATACTTAAGAAAAAGTGTAAATAAGATGTCGGTATAACTTCACTTACCGACATGTTTTATGAAAAGAGGCTTTTAGAGAAGAAGGGAGAGGATTAGAAGGAACTTACAAGCTAGAATGGTGAATAGGAAGTAGAGGGAGAGGATGTAGTTGTCGTGGCGTCACGGGGTCGCCAGAACTTGCTCGATTCCTCGTCGGAAGTTGGTCTTTGGCCAACTCCAGTTCTACTCTACTTGTACCTGAAAAAATTTGAGGGTTTTGATTAGAATTTTCAGAATGAGGAAGGGCTAGGGTATGAGGTTGTATTTATAATGTGGAATTAGGGTTTTGAAATTGAAAGAATGAATTAAAATGCATTTAAATTGAATTTAAAGATGAAATTGAATTCTCTGTTTAATTTCAGAGTAAACAAACAGTGCAGGGTAATGGAGGTAGGCCAAGAGTCCCGTGTACAGAGCACGGGGGTTTTTTCCCCACGGACAGACCGTCGGTGCCGGCCTCCCAGAACATCTCGCCGGTCCATTTTTGGAATGGAGCGTTGGATTCTCGTCATGTGCCCTACTCTGTGTACACAACATTTTAAACATGTTTAATTTTCCAGACTTCATTTCTGTGTGCAGTGCACGTGTAAACTTTTGGGCTTCCAAAAAATTTAAAAGAAAAATTAGAAAAAATAATGTGTCTGAGGGGATTCGAACACAGGGGCCACGTCACAATAGTGCAAAGCTTTTACCACTGAGTTACAAGCTATTTCTTATTGTTTTTAAACAAAAATAACTTTTAAATTGAACTCAGGCTTGTAAACTTTTTTCTGTACATTAAATTGAAAATTTTCGTGCAGTAAAATCAGAGTCGTTACATCAGGCCTATAAGTCTTTGCAACTTCTTATATAAAAATTTTACCAAAATCTTATGCAGTAGACTTGCCAGTATTCTGTCTAATATCCTCTCTCAAGCACAAGGGGCATTTGTAAAAGGTAGAGAATATATGAGAATATTGCTTTGGCTCAAGAAGTTACTTAAGACTTATGCAAGAAATCAAGGGGGCATAATATTATTCTTATACTGGATATGGAGAAAGCTTTTGGCAGATTAGAATGTGCTTTTATATTTCAAGTTATGAAATTCTTTGGCTTTTCTGAAAAGTTTGTGGATTTAATAAAAGTATGTTTGGCAACACGATACTTTTCTATAAATATAAATGGACAATTGAAAGAATTTTTTCAAGGCTCGAGAGGAGTAAGACAAGGTGACCCCCTATCTCATGCTCTTTCTATTATAGCATCTGAATATCTTAGTAGATGCATAACATACTTAAATGCAGAAGTAAAAATAATTCCAAACATGAACAAAACGAACAGTGTTGGTATTGCTCACCGGTTGTATGCTGATGACACTTTTATATTCACTAATGGCAGTAAAAGAGCCTGAAAACTCTTTGATTTTCTACATGTATATGAGGAGCTATCTGGTTAGAAGATAAACAAGCAAAAGAGTGCTTTTTACATAAGAAAAAACTGTCCTCTCTCCACTTGTTCTTCCTTCCAGACAATGATTGATATTAACAAAGGAACTTGGCTTTTGATTTACCTTGGTGCTTTAGTGTTTCATGGTAGATTCAAAATTAGCTACTTTGAGCCTCTTATAGAGAAGATTAAAGCAAAGTTGCAAGGTTGGCAAAATAAGCTATTATCTGCAGCAGGTAGATATACTTTTATCAATCATGTTCTGATGTCTATACCAGTACACGTTTTAGCTTCCTGCAATCCACTTAATATAGTGATAAATAGAATCACTTCCATGATTGTAAAGTTCTTTTGGAATGACTGTGACAGCCACAATCATCATCACAGGGTCTCGTGGAAGAAAATATGTAAGCCTCAACAGGAAGGGAGCCTCAACATCAGACTTCCAAGTGAAGTTACAGAAGTTTATAATAATGAAAAAGGCTTGGATATTTATTAAAAACAACAACTTGTGGGCCAATTATATGTACGCAAAATATATGAAAGCTTCAGATCCTATTATCAATGCTACAACATCTTCTTCTTGGAAAAAGATTTATGACTATATTCCTATCATCATTTCATTATTGGTCAAGAAAATATTGATTTCTGGTCTGATATATGGAATGGAGATATGCCTTTGAAAGTTGGTATGATTCATTAGAAAGCTGCAGTTCCTGTTAATGATTTTTTGACTGAAAGTGGATGGAGTTTCCTTACTATTCAAGATGAGATCCCTGCAAGCATTATTTCTGAGATCAAAAGCAAAAATTATTGTCTCAATAATAATCCAGATAAATTGATTTGGAAGCTTACCAACTCAGGAGATTTTACACTTCATTCAGCATGGGAATTTATAATGCAGAATAAATAGCTGGACAATAAAGCTAAGTTTCTTAAACTCAGTAATATTGCTAAAAAAAGTTATGATCTTTAGCTGGAAACTTCTTAGAAATGCTTTACACTTTATTCCAAAATTAGGAGTTTGGGTTTTAATATTCCTAGCAAGTGTATATGCTGCAGTAATTCACAGCAAGAAGACAGAGAACATTTATTCCTTAAAAGTGAAGTATCAGAATATCTATGGAATGCTATGCATGATATTTTCAAAACTGGAAAGAGAGTATATGATTTTGATACCATTGAAGCTATGTTTAAGTTTTGGTATGAAATATCAAAAGGCGCAGAGATTTCTAAGTGGATTCCACACATTATTAGTTAGAATATCTGGAAAATGAGATGCAAATGCAGATTTCAAGATGAAAGGATTGCTGCTTCTACAGTTTCCCCCCCAAAAAACATTAATACTTAAACATCTAGCAATAAAAATATTCTTGAAACATAAAAAATTCAAATACATTAAACTCTTCTTAATATGAATAAATTTGATGGCAATTTGTAGGATCTAACTATAACTTTTATTTTTTCTTCGGGACAAGAACCTCATTTATCAGTCTCTCCAAATTTAGAAAAGAATTTCCATTTAGTTGTGCGGCTTTAATGGCAATTTGTTTCCACTTCAATGCCATTCTCTTCATCTCTTTTCCCTTCTCCTCTTCCATCAATTCTCTTATTAATCCCTCCACTTCCTCTCTTTTCACATCTCCACTGATTTCCGATCCAATTCCCCACTCATTGCATGCGTATCGGCAATTCGTTTGTTGGTCTCCAAAGTATGGCCAACAGAGCATTGGAATTCCCCAGCTTATGCTCTCCATTGAAGAGTTCCATCCACAATGCGTCAAGAACCCTCCAATTGAAGGGTGCATCACAACTTTTTCTTGCGGACACCAATCTATTAGCAAGCCCCTTTCACTCACCTCGGATAAGAACTCTTTAGGAAGACTAGCTGAATCTTCAGACACCATATCAGGCCTGATCACCCATAGAAAGTTGTAGCCGCTATTGGCGAAACCCCATGCAAACTCTACCAATTGTTTTCTACTCAGGACTGTTAGACTTCCAAAATTTATATAAATAACCGATCTGGGTTTTTTATTCGTTAGCCAATCCAAACAGCTTTCGTTATATTTCCAGAAGCTAGTCCCAATAGTTTTCAACGAATCGTCCAACACTTGACGACACATTAAATCTAGAGGGCCTATTGCGTAAACTGGAGGAAGTATGGCCGACATTGCATCAAGAACCGGGCCTTCCAATTCATCAAATGTATGCACGACCATGGCAGTGGCTTTTAAGGAATCTTGGGCTTCGTCTTTGATGAAGTTCAGCAGGAGATTGTTAGGATCCGTGGTTTGAACAAAACTCGAAAAATCTCTTAGGCGCATGTTCTTCATCCCAGGTATGCAATCAATGGGAGTGTCAAGATATCCATTGCTAAGATCGCTTTCACCTGACGAGCAAACCATAACAAAACAAAAGGAAAGGTTTAGGACCTTTCATATACTAGTCCTTCAATATTCATTCATGCCACCTACTTATATTTTCAAAAAAGAAAAAGAAAAAAGGAAAGTAAATACATATTTAATAATCGATTAAATAAATTATCAAAATTCATACTTTTGAGTGGTATGATGCCTCTCTCCATAAGCTCCTTCACCGCGAAGAACCCCAGAAATCCACAAGCGCTCAACGAGCAAAAAGACACATCAGGGATCCCAAACTCCGCCGCGATATCAAGAGTAAAGCTCAAAAACGTATCTGAAACTATACAGGTCACCCTTGGCCCTTCGGAATCCTCGTCCATCAGCCTTTTGAGCAGTTTCCTAAACGGGTCACACATGTTTCTGCGCATGGCGAGATAGGCTTCTGACATATTTTTGTGGTTGGTTTGACCGTCAGGAATAATCTCGAAGCGGAAGTCGGGAAGGCCGTCGAGAGAAGTGGGGCCCGACGAGGCGAGGATTCGGTTGTAGACGGTCTCTGTATGGACAAAAGTGATGTGGAAGCCTTTGAAGTGGAGGAGTTTGGAGAATTTGAGCATGGCGTTTATGTGGCCTTGTCCTGAGCATGGTATGCACACAGCATGAGGCTTCTCGTTTTTCCAACCACAATCCATCTCTACTTCACTGCTCCTTCTCACCCCTTTGGTCCTTTCTATATATATAGGAGCGAGTAAGCAGTGCATGTTGCTTTACAAACATAAAGAAAAGCAATACGATTTTGTTTTTCTAACCTTGTTTAGCAAGGAACTGATGATGATTTTTTCCACCTTCACCTATTATATTACTAGTGGTCAACACATGGATGCTTCAAGTTTTGAAATTAAGTAGAAAACTATATTCTTAGTTCCTTTTTCTAACCTTGTTTGACAAGGAACCGATGATGATTTTTTCCACCTTCACCTATTATATCACTAGTGGTCAACACATGTATGCTTCAAGTTTTGAAATTAAGTAGAAAACTATATTCTAAGTTCCATGTTGCACCTTCTTGGACTTTTTCCATTTCCGTCTAGATGTCATGAGTTAACGAAGTGTTCAAATATAAAGTATATTCTCTCAACTAATGTTGGTCTTAATTTTCTTTTTCATGTGTTGGTTACATATTAGAATCTATAGCATACTTAGAGGATAGATATAACTGAGCATGCTTATTCACAATAAACTGGCCTAAGAATGCACAATCATTCACAATAAAACTAGCTTTTTTCATTGTAATTAGAGAGGTTTTAACGAGTATCACGATTTTAAGTGCTATATTGTCAGCCATTGATTCTTATTTCCCATCGTTATTTAAAATATCATCCCTCCGTTAGTTTGCAGTATAAATAAAATTCGAAGAAAATTTCTTAATTTGCTCGGAGTAGGAAAAGAATCTCTCTAAACAATCTAATTGAGGCACATGCTAAGATTCAAGCTCTTTTTTGTCCTTTTTCTTGAGAGGCACGAGTAAAAATTTCAACCAATTTTAAAAGGAATCCTATACGGAGATTTGAAGGACGAGAGGCTACGTTTCCAATAAAAGTGTGCTAAAATCAATCTTTTTTCCGCTATTTTCCAAGGAAATTTATACTCCACTCCTTTCTTTTAATGAAATTTGCATTTGGCTCCTTCCCTTTAACGGAAATATTTAGCCCCTGTGACCCATTTATGTTTATCCAATATCTAGACAGAGCCAAAAAGATTGAAAAATTAGTTTTGCCCCTTCTCTTTTGTTGAAGATTTTTTTTGAATCCTTTTACAATGTATCTTTTGACCTTTTTACCTTATCTATACATGGCTAAAAACTAAAAAAAATTATTTCAGTTTCTTTTATGTACTAATTAACTTTAGTCGCATCATCTAAGCTGAGATATTTGGAGAAATATCAAACCGCGGTCAACAATAGTAAACTTAATATGGTCCGCCATGTCTCAAAAAGAAAAGATAGTGGAACAATGTACCTTTTAAGTTTTCTGGAGTGGCGCTCATCATGGGGGTTATATCATGCAACTGCAGTCATGAGGTTGTAGTCGATCTTACGACCATTTCTGTCTATATTTATGTGATTTTTAAACTAAATCAAACATGATAGAATCGGCATAATTTATATATGCTTTTGTTTCGCTGAAGATCAACCTCTCTAACATATAAGTTGCTACCGACAATTATATAGATGACTTAATTATTACTTTAGATACATTTTCATATTAATTATTTTTATTCAAACGCAATATCAATATAGACTGTAGCATACTATCTTTCCTTAATTGTTATAAATTATTTAGCATTTAATTATCTTAAACTTTTTATGCAACTTTCTTTCATATGAGTTATTCAATTTCATTCGTTGAACATGAAAAGTACCATAATAGAATCTTTCCAGTATTTTTCACGAGCCCGAGCCCATGCATTTGTAGAATTTGGCGATTTAAGTGTGATAAATATTAAATTAATGAATCATGCGTCTCTTTGCAAATGGTGGTGGAAATTAAAAACAACCTAAACCAATGTCATGTTCTGAGTTTGGAGGGAGTTTGGAGGGGTAAAACTAAAAATCATGCGACACTGTCTGGTTTTCGGAGGGGCATACAAATCATCTAAGGGAAGATTTTGGGATGGCATCATGAATGATGTAGGCCAAGGCTCTGTTATCATTATCACGCGATACACGATACGTATCTTATGATATGATGTGATTAATGAGGATTTCGAAATTTATTGTTTACGGAAACGCCGGTTTTAGAAGGAATATAGGAAACAAAGAAGAAATGACAAAAGAACTTTATCACTGGCCTCGCCGCCGATGGGCCTTTCGCCGTCGGTCCGCCACCGATCGACCGTTCGTTGCTGGCCTTGACGTCTACTCTGGATTATCGATACCCCGTCTCGATAATCCTACGAACAGAGACCTGTATAAGGATGTGTTTATAGACTACCCAGCCCCTACTAATGTGACTGCCATCAGAACATTGATAGTCAAGCAAAAATCTTAAGGGCTCTATCAATATGTATAAGCGATATGCTAAAAGAAACATATGCACATATTGAGGTAGAATCAAACCAAGTAGCATACTACCATTTTGAGCAAGACTGTTAATATAACCGCGAATATCCCAAGCTTCCAATATGTAATATACAGTCCAGTATGATACAATAATGACCTCTAAGGCATATCTCACTAATACAAGGCGCGCATCGGGAACACCCACGATGCGCCCTCCGTCTTGAAGAGTCTGGACGAGCTTTCCGAAATTCGGACTCGATTCCACATCCCCTCTAACTATTCCATCCGTTTAGCTAGAGAGGGTGAGCGGGCAGACCAGGTGCAGGGTAGAAAGATTGCCTTGTATTTGGAAGTGTTCTGGACATGAATGCTTCTGCTCTTCCCAACCGAGATTTGTGGGGTGTTTCGTTGCTTCCATCTTGCCCCAGGCCAGCTAGCGTCGAGCTCATGGAGAATCCTCCTCGGGTTTCTGGTCCGGTTAAAACTTGATCAAATTCCCTTCAGTTTGACCCTTCTTGTGTCTTTCCTTTATTATAAAAATCACCCCAGCACCAGCAAGGAAGAGCCGAGTTGGATTTATTTTTCGTTTAAAAAACATAAGGGTGGGGCGGCCAGGTCGGGATAGTAGTCGTCCCTTCTTCCATACATAAATGGAAGGAGAAGTTTGTATTCGTCGGGCCACCCAAGGGCGAGAATTGGCCTGTGCCTACACAGTGGCATAGGGCCGACTGAGTGGCATAGGGCCGACTGTCCGAAGGCAAAGCAGTCGACTTCCCCCGAGGCGAAGGCTGTGTCCCAGTACGAACCGATCCAGCGGGTGGATGTCCTGCTATCCGAGCGTGTACTGAGCTGGGCTGGGCTCAGTCATTCGCGTTTCTTGGGTAAGTTAGGGCTTTCGACAATCTGTCTAGACTTTATTGAATTTTCTTTTTCGTTTCAGTGTCGCTAACCCCCTTTGTTTGCGTGTTCATTTTTGCAGAGTCCATGGATCGATAAAAAATCCTAGCTGCCATGGCCGCCAAGACCCAAGGAAGGAAGACCAGGGTTGCAAACTCGTCCCGACCTGGTTCGAGCTCAGCCCCGATGCCAACTCCACCGACCAAACCTTCCGCCGCTCCCCGAGCCACAGAAGAACGCCGTGGGGGGAAGGGGGTCATAAGCACGCGGGGGACCCGATGCCCCGGACGAGGGAGGAGGAAGAGGTTGAGACCGCCGAAATCCCCCTCAAAAGGCAGAAGCGGGCAGTCTCTCGGCCACCTCCTACCGGGATCCCAGTGCACGAGGGCGACTTCTGCATTGTGGTGCCTTCAGGGCTTTCCGTCGCCGACAACTTGTTTTCGAACATGGAGTAGGAAGCCGGAGACAAGATTCCCCGGGGGACCATGAAGGCCCAGGTGCTTGCCATAGTGCAGTAGGCGGTTCAGATCGGTACTTGACTTTTCTTAAAATTTCTTAAGTCTTATTTTCTTGGTTTGAGCTTTCTAACCCGTTTGTTGCTTTTCTCAGGTCCTTCATCGCCGCGCTCTCTTCGTCACCATGGAATCCGAGGAGGTAGCCCCGGCCATGAAAAAGGCGAGTGAATCCTCCTCGCGGGAGGAGGAACTTCACCTCCAACTGCAGTAGGCGGAGGAGAAGGCGGCTCTTCTCGACACTCGATTGGTCGCCGAGGGGCTAACGAACTCCCGGTTGAAGGAGTCTCATCGGCTCCTGGATGAGTCCAACTGGGCTATCCAAGCCAAGTTGGAGGAGGTGAACAGCCTCTACAATGCGATGAAGAGGTTGAGGGATGCCCTCAAGAGGGACGTCCGGGTGGCTATAGACGCGGTGAAGCTCGCAGAGAGCTGGGCAGCGAAGGCCGTGGAGGGATACAAGGCGTCCAATCAATTTTACGCCGATCTCGCCGAATCCGCAGCCGTCGTGTGACACAGCGCCCTCGACGCCGTCAAGGAGTCTATGCCGGGGTTCGATGACTGCGAGCTACGCTCCAAGTCCTCTCTGGCCGAGGAAGCGCCGCAGGGGGAAGTCGCCGAGGCGGCCGTTGCGGGCGAGTCTGTCGGTGGAAGCACCGACCCCGAGGTCGCAGTTTCGCTCCTTGATGGTGGCATCAAGCAGGGAGAGATCTTGGCCGAGCGGGCCGCCTGAGCTTTCCTTCGTTGGGGATTTTTTCTTTTTCAAAATTTTGTAAGCCTCCGGACATTTTTGTAAGGCTGAGAAGCCCAGAATACATTGTATTTATTTTTTATTATAAATAAAGTACACCTTTTTTCTTTGCCCAAATGTCTGCTCACTGCGCAAGTACTTTTAGCTCGTATACTTTTCATTGTTCGAATCTTCCTTCTGCAAGTATTTTTAGCTCATAGATCTTTTCATCTTGTAAGTATTTTTAGCTTGTAAGTATCTTTATCTTGCAAGTGTTAGGCCGGTGTCCACCCTTCCCACACTTGCTGACCGTTCATCGAGTAGAGTCGAACGATAGCCAGGTGTAGGAAGGTCGGTACCCTTTTCCCCGGACTCGAGGTGGCGATAACGCATCGAGTATGAGTCGATTGATGGCCAAGTGTAGGAAGGTCGGCATCCTCCTTTTCCCCGGATTCGAGGTGGCGATCGCGCATCGATCCGAACTATAGCCATGTGTAGGAAGGTCGGTATCACTCGATTCTACTCAGCTGCCTCGTGGTGAAGGATTTGGATCCACAGTATTGTTGGGTAGGAAGCTACCCACTGCGGATGGACCGAGCAGAAAGCTACTCAGTGGCCTTGTAAGGAAGACTTTTGATCCACAATGTTGTTGGGCCAGAAGCTACCCGCTGCGGATGGACCGAGTAGGAAACTACTTGGTGGCCTCGTGAGGAGGGCTTTTGGTCCACAGCGTGGTTGGGCAGGAAGCTACCCACCGCGGATGGACAGAACAGAAAACTACTCCTGGCCTCGTGAGGAGGGCTTTTGATCCACAGCGTAGTTGAGCAGTAAGCTACCCACTGCGAATGGACCGAGCAGGAAGCTACTCGGTGGCCTCGTGAGGAGGGGTTTTGATCCACAACGTTTTTGGGCAGGAAGCTACCCTCCGCGGATGGACCGAGCAGGAAACTACTCGGTGGCCTCTGTTGGGGTCAAAAATTACACACCAGTTGACCAAGTCAAAGTCAACCCTAAGTCAGGCGGGCCCAAGCCCAGATCAAGTGGACCCATGCCCAAGTCGAGCCCCGCGGCCGGCCTCCCCCATGCCAAAATGAAATCATGTAATAATAATTTTGATGTAATTTTTTTTACGAATGAATGTAAGAAAAAAGGGCATAAAGCCAAATTTTTGTAAAGGCTATGGCTCATGTGCAAAAGAAATGAGCACATGAGATATGAGATAGGCAAAATACCATTTTGTAAAGCCCATGGGGCTATATGTAAATTTGTAAGCCTATAAAAGGTAATATGATAATGAAATAAAATAATAGAATTTCATTCCCCTAAAAATCTAAGGTTTCTGTGTCTCCTTCTCTTTTCTCAAGGTTTAAACTTTCTTCCCCTTTTTGAATTAAATCAAGAGTTTAACTCTTCCTTTTCAAAAAATAAACAGTTTTCACCATCAAACCCATGAAGGGGAACTCAGATCTTCCATCAGATCTCAAAAAGGGGAGATTTTGAATTTCACCCCTCTTTTCTTTTAGATCCAGCCGACAAAAGGAGAATGAAGGAGACCTATCTCCGAAAATCCCACATTGGGAAAGATCCAAGGCTCAAGAAAAGATCCAAGGCTTAAGAGAGAAGAAAGGGGCCCCCTTTGACCACTTCTAAAGATCTTTAGGGAGTTCAACTCCAAGACCTAAATCCTCAAAGGAGTTTAACTCCTAATCCAGATCCTTTAAGAATTTAACTCTAAATCTAAATCTTTTGGAGTTTAACTTCACTCAAAATGCTCTTTCGGAGTTAAACTCCTATTTCCGGGACTAAAAGCCCCTTCTTTCTGTCGGCGCCCAGCGCTCAAGCGTCTAGCGCCCAGCTCCCTAGCGTCTTTAAGACGCTCCTCATCCTACTTTTTCCCACACTCAAAATACACCCCCGTTGGGAAAATTTTTCTAACGGGATGCTGCCCCGCACCCCGCAAGGGGGCTGCTAGCCCCTTGACCCCTAGCACTATATTCGGGTAGCAAGACCCCCGTAAAAGCTCTGTGAGGCCCCCGATATATCCAAAACCCCACTTTCAAAACACATGTACACTGCACATTGAGTTCGCATGACCTATTTGACCCGTCAATCGGAGGTTCTCTCGTTCCAAAAGTGAGGGGTAATTAACGGCAGCTTAGCCCGCGGCTGCCGGAAATTCGGATCTCCACAATCAATAAATCCTAGCCTATCCTAGGTAGGGGGAATCTGTAATACGCCTGACAAACGCGCGCGTATTCCCATCTCAATGGGGTGATGAAAAGAACCCTAAATATTCTGGCACGTCCGGTGGGACATTTTCTCTTCTCCCATATTTCGGGTTAAATGTTCATGTGAACTCAATTAACATATACATTGATTGCCTGTGCTGAAATCATGCTTCTTTGTACAGGTAAACGGTTTCAAATTGCAATCTTCGGACGCAACAAAATGTCTCTAAGGACAATCTCAGCTTTCAGCACAACTCCCATCTCCTACACGATGAAGATGGACGTCAGGACGGTCCTCTCGGCCAGTATCGGGCGACAGTGGGAGGATCCGCCGTTACCATTTGGCTCTATTCTGTTCGTGCCAGCTAGCGCCGTCCCAGCTTCTCAAGCTCCAGTAACAGACAGACCGATCTCGAAAGGCAGGAGGCCAAATGTGGTGATCTCGAGAGCACCACTACCCAAACGTAAGTCGGTGTTTGAACGACTTTCTTTGGCCCCGGATGGGGGCAAGGCCATCTGTTAGTTATATGTATGCCCTAGAGGCCATTATTGTATATGATTGTATATTATAGTGGATGTTTGGACATATATAGAGAGGACTTTCTTGCTCGACATGATAGTATGCTATCTGGTTGTTCTTTGTATTAACATGTAGACTTGTATTATGATACTGTCTTGCTCTCACATGTTGATAAACCCCTTAAGATGTCTACTTGACTACCGGGACTGCGATGGAGATCATACTAGTGGGTCCAGGGTAGTACACAAGTTCATCCTTTAATTGTTCCTAGTCGAGGGTGTATCGAGATAGGGCATCGATATTCTAATGTAGACTAGCGTATATGCTTCTTGACCCATATGATGGGCGATGGATGATCGCACATCCATTGGTGTTTGACATCAAAGATAGTATACGGGTGCTCAGTGGAGACTGGGTACACTGAACATGACTCGTCGAGAACTCCTAGATGGTATTATACCTAGCGTCAGATAGCAGTTCTCTGGTGACATTGGTATAGGTTAGTCTGTAGAGCCGAGATCGTTATAGATTCTTGTGTGATTCCCACCGTGCTTTGACTTCCACCTTACTACGTTCAAGAGAACATGCAAAACGGTGGCTTTTGGGTACAGTCCCGAGTTATATGGAGGCAATGAGTGATAGGAGGGGATTTGTCTCTCCCGGTATTGGGGGTTGATATTGCGCTGTGCTCGATTGGCCATAACAGGAAGTCCCTGGCCAGGGCTGATACGGAGATTTACTGGTAAGTGTTATCAGTAGTTTCTCGACCTGTTATGAGCTTCACATCGGCACGACTTATCGGTTACTGGGGTCTGACGTTTACCACCCCTAGACTAGATATGCGACATATCAGACGAAGAGACCGGACTGTACGGTAGTGTTACTGACAGGCTTTGTGGGAGTTTAGACAATCTTGCTTGTTGATCTTTTGATCGCTCAATACCTGGGTAGCCGTTACGTCCAGCTAGTACTGCTGACGGCTTGTGGGTGATTGATATGATCATCACCTACTGCCGGCGTATTGACGAGTCATTAGAGTCCTAAACAGAGGTTTCCTAGCTCAGGCGAAATGAAGTAGGAGCACATATGTGATATGTGCGGGACAGAGATTAATACGTGTATGTGATACCGTATTCTAATCTCGTGATATGTGACATCGGACGGTTATATGTAATATAGCCGGATTATCGAAACAAGTGTTGATTCGATAAGATGATACAAATAATATTAGTCGGTTATATGTGATATGTCCGGATTATTAAATCAAGTGTTGATTTAATAATTTAATGTATGATTATATATATTTGATAAATTAATTTTACGTTAACCAATATTAGCTCACTTAAGCATTTCTTTTTCTCACTTGTGCATATTTAATATATATGTGATATATATTATTGTGTCATGCTTGTTGATACATAGTACATGGGTGTATGAGACTCACACCATGCTTATGATAATGAAGGGTTTTATTTATTTAAAGTAAATCAAAATTAGTCATGGTTGATACTTAGTGGAAGCTTGTAGAACCCATTGACTTAGTCCACTAATTTTGTCTTACATTAGATATTTATTAACCCAACCATTGTCATTAGCCATGGTTAAGTCTCTACAAGAGTTAATAAATGATGTTTTCTCACCCATGGTTGCTAATCTTCTTCTTCATTTCAATTAAGCTCTCTAGCTTTTTGGAAAGTGAAGAAATATAATGAAAAAAATTATTCTAAAGTGAGCAAAAATCCTACTTTATCAACCTATACTAGATTAGCCATTTATTTTAGGTTGTTTGCTTCACTAATTTCTAATTAGTGAAGAGATAACTTGAGTTGGAGTTTTCTCGACGTAGATCATCTTCGACCTTGAAGATTTCAAGCAAGCTTGTTCGTTTCGCTTTGTGAACCTTTACTAGAGTCTGGGAAATCACTACTTTGAGCAAAGAGACTACTACACGGAGCTTTAGAAGTGAAGGACCGGTCTACAAAGGTTGTATTCCTCATTCACTTAGTGTAATATTTGATTACAGGCTAGCTTAACTCCTAATTGTCTAGTTTGATCCTTCGTATGGGTTGCATAGCTCTCTAGGTTTTTTAAAATTGCATACTTGATGCCCCATAAATCCTAGTTAGGGTGCTATGGAACCCATCACCATCAACACCAGCAAAGCAACAAGGCATATCGAGCAAGCCCCAACGGCGTCCCTGATGACTACTCAATCGGGTATCTTCTCTAAACTCCCCATCAATCGACTCATGATGGCTTCTTGGATGACGGATGCCCGTCAAGCCTTCAAGATTGAGAAGCTAAGACAGAAAAGGCTCAGATATAGAGCCAACAAAAGAGCTAGGGCTCATGATAGGCTGAACTTCATGAGGTTCCAAGAACAGGGTTACCCCGCCAAAGATAAATAGATGGATGGATATGTGGTCCACACTGTCTACATAGTGGGCACACGCAGCAAGAGCAAGGACGGGGCCACCACATCTCAGATCCAATATGGTATGAATGTGGCCGCCACTTTCCAAGACCAGCATTCTCTGGGAGGTAATGAAAACCCTTTCAATGAGGCTGATAAGCAGAGAGATCTCTCGGTTTATGAGGAGTCAGGCTCGAAAAGCGAAGATGGACCAATCTTTCATTCCAAGACCACAGAGCAACAACTTCTCCAAGAGCTCAGAAAAAATCTCAGAAACAAAGACAAAGAGATGGCCAAGTTCTACTAAAAAATTGACGAATTGACAAACGTCGTCTTACAGCTCACGGCCCAACTTGCCTCTCAGCCGCTTAATCAAGTGCAAGGCTCTGCTCATGAACCGGGAAACGGTGTCCCGAAACTGCTGATGCCTATTTCCTCAAATCCAAAGGTGGACGGACCGCATGAAAGTCAGTCACATCCTATCTCGGGAAATGTCTTAGCTACCGATGACAGTAGCCCGCTAACTCAAGATTAAATCATGGATTTGGTTGCTAACAAAGTCAAAACATTGGTAGCCGAAGCCGAAGCGCAAAAAGATATCAGCAGTACTTGGAGACCATATCCTGCTCAGTATGATCTGGTAGAATTTCGTAGCGGCCATGCCATCCCCATATTCGGAAGATTTGATGGGACGGGAAATGTGAATCAGCACATCGCCCATTTTGAATCCTCATGTGGGAATATTAGGGGCAATGATGCGCTTCTCCTCCGCCATTTTGTTAATAGCTTAACCGATGTCACTTTTGACTGGTACGCGAGCATACCGGATGGCTCCGTTACTATTTTCGTTCAAATGGAATTTCTGTTCTGATAATGATTCATGAGTGTCAGCGATAGGATCACCATTGTCGACCTCGTAAGGACCAATCCAAAGAACAACGAAAGTATCATGGATTTTATAACCTGATGGCGCAATCTCTCCGTCAAATGTGAACCGCCGATAGATCATGACCAACCTGTCAGCCTCCTCGTCGGAAATCTCAACAATTGGATGGCCCCGTTTCTATGCACCACGGGTTTCAAAACATTCCAAGAGCTGACCAGGAAAGTTCATATGTTGGAGCGCTCAAAGCAGGAGTCCTCTTTTGATTCCCAAAATAACAATAGGTCCTGCAGAAACCGAAAGGACGATAATCGCAAAGGCGAAAGTTCCGACGATGCTAAGTCTTTTAATACTTTGGCTAACCGAAATAAGCGGGGTATGAGCGGGCCTAATGCCAATCGGCCTCAGAAGCCAGTGTTCGGAGAAGGAGGAGAATCTCTACTGAAAGAGAGGCTGGATAAGGTCTATTCCTTCAGAAGGGATAAAATCCGTAAAATGTTCAAAGACGTCCTTAGGAACGGTCTACAATTGCCAGAATAAAAAAAACCGCAAGAAATGAATATGACCGACGACCCCAAATATTGCCCATATCACAGAGTGATAAGTCATGCTATTGAGAACTGCTTCATCTTCAAAAATTGGGTCGAAAAATAATACAAGGCATGAGAGATAGAACTGTCTAAAGGCGTGTTAGCAAACTATCAAGCTGCGACCACTAATTTCATACAAAACAGACGACCGCCACGTTATTAGACTGGGAACAATCGACCTCTAAGTCGTTAAACCGGGGATATAAAAAATGTGTAAATAAATAAATAAAAAAGCCGAAATAATGGGGCAACAATAAAAATTAGCGGGTAAAATAAAAATGAAAATAAACAGCCGAAATGATGGGGCAATTGCGAATAAATAGCCGAAATGATAGGGCAATCGCGACCTTCGCGATGAGAAAAGCCGAAATGATTGAGCAATCGCGGTTAAAAAAACTCCAAAGGCGAATGATGAGTCGCTCCTGGTACCATATTCTAGTGCAGCGATGCAGACGCCAACAAAAAATTCAAATCTCTGAATATCCCAATGGCGAATGATGAGTCGCTCCTGGTACCATATTACTGTGCAGCGATGCAGACACCAACCAAAATTTCAAATTTCTGAATGTCCTAACGGCGAATGATGAGTTGCTCTTGCTACCATATTCTAATACAGCGATGCAGATGCCAACAAAGTCCCAAAATTCTCCCAGCCCTACGGTTGGTCCCTAAACTGGCTACCGTATACAATCCACGGGCTTAAATAATTCTCATCACACCCATACCTCACCGCAATCACTAGTCACGCGGCTGGTCTCCGCCCTTGGAATTATACTCCATTTGGGAAGACCCACTCATGTGTCCTCACGATACATGAGGAGAACAAACTTACGAGATTCTCTTGACTCGTAAGAAAACATCTTCGTGGGATCCTTATGACTCACTAAGGAAAAACACACTTGGGAGTCTCCATGACTCCTAAGGAGAAAGTACACTTATGAGATCCTTTCGACTCGTAGGGAGAAAATGCTTTCATGGGACCCTTACGACTCATAAAATTGAAAAGTCTTAGGTGATAGGGACCTAAACCTGTCTCCTAAGCCATCGCTCCCCAACAGGGAAAGACAAATGATGAATTTCTCCTGGCACCTGTACTTCAGTGTTAGCAACGCTGATGCCGACCCCAACCCCAAAATCCCAAAACTTTTGACCCAATAGACCCCTAAATCTTTAAACTGGGAACATATGATCTCTAAGTCGTTAAACTGGGAACAGATAACTCCTAAGTCGTTAAACTGGGAACGAAGGAAATCCCCTCACGGCAGACGATGATTCGCTCCTGGTACCATATTCCAGTGTAGCGGTGCTGATGCCAGACCAAAACTAAAATCCTTAAATCCTCTCATGGTAAATGCTGATTCGCTCCTGGTACCATATTCCAGTGTAACGATACTGATGTCAACCAAAATCATATCAAGTCAGCAAGACAACCAACGACCTCCCTAGCGGAATCAAGCTCCACCTCGGAAACAAGTCAAATCCCGACACCGCGGAAAGCGGAGCAAGTCAAGTCAAATCCCGACACCACGGAAAGCGGAGCAAGTCAAGTCAAATCCCGACACCACAGAAAGCGGAGCATGTCAACTTCAACCCTGACACCACAGAAAGCGGAGCAAGTCAAATCCAATCCCTGACACCGCAAGAAGCGGAGTGAGTCAAATCCAGAACCGACCGTCCACGTTGCTAAAATGACAGCACCGACCGTCCAATTCGCCAAAAGGGCAGAACCGATCGTCCAAGTCGCAAAAGGGCAGCACCGACCGTTCAAGTCGCAAAAATGGCAGAACCGACCGTAATGGCAGAACCGACCGTCCAAGTCACAAAAATGGCAGAATTGACTGTCCAAGTCGCAAAAATAGCAGAACCGATCGTCCAAGTCGCAAAAATGGCAACATCGACCGTCCAAGTCGCAAAAATGGCAGAACCGTCCGTCCAAGTCACAAAAATGGCAGCACCGACCGATTGGTACGATGTTTGTCGTATGCTTTTTGAAATCAAAGAATTTACCGCAATCAAGAACGATGTCGCTTGGTAGTTATCCGGTTGAATACGGGTCGGCCCACAGGGAAAACATGTCTTTTCTAGTTGTTCTAACGAGTCAATTCCTATTTGTGGTAGGTTTTGATTTTTATAAAACCTGAAGTTGAAATTGATTTGGATTAAAACTTTGCTAGGGTTAGGATCAGGATAGTTTGGAAAGTTAATTCTACTCACAGCTTTTTTTTCCCTAATTAATAACTTAGATGTTAAGGTAATAATTAACAAAGGGGATTAGCGCGATCGGGAAGAAACTTCGTTTTTACCTTTCGGCCCTTGTCCGTCCTTTCTTAATTCTTAGCCCTAACCTCTATCTAAATCAACCATGACCGGTCTAACTGGGGAATCACCGCTATCTCGTAGGATAAGGTGTCGTAGTGAGCGGTGGGTGATCGATTTACATTGAGTCCTAATTTATAAAGTTGAACGGACAAGAAAAGAGTGAGAGATTTCCATCTCTCAAACCTACCCAATCCTAACCCTAACAAGTGAGGAACTACTCACTCATTAGGGAAATAGCCACAAAATTCATTTTTATGATTTTTATTAACCTACTTAACTTGCAGATAAATAAAGACAGGTAAAAAATTGCAGAGAAATAAAATTGCAGATAAGAAAGATTCAAAATAAAAACTTACTTTTATTGATGCACTCTTTGACAATTATAAGGGAATTAAAAATCTAAACTAGAATTAAAAAGAGGCATGCTCCAAAAAGAGCTGTAGGCTTCCTATTTATAGATAGGAGAAAACCCTAAGGTTTACATCTGATCCATATCTAAAATTACAAAAATACCCTAAGAAAACCGGGTCAATGCACCGACTCCACCGACACGCGCCGACACGGGCTTTGCACGGCCGTGGAACTGCGGCCATAAGCCTTGTTTGGCCGCGGATCCGCGGCCATATGGTGAGGTCTTGAGTTCTTTCTTTCTGTGATGATTTAAGTTGCTTTTTACTTCAATTTTCTTTACTTGGTTCTTCAGAATCTTTTCTAGTTTCTTCCAAATTTCCACAGTGCAGAATGTTGTGAAGTTTTACCGTTTGTTTCGTGTTGAAGTCTTGAATCTTGTGCTGCCTTTGTACTTTGTGCAATCGAACTGTTTGCTGATTTTTGTTTGTTCTTCAAACCGGTAGGCGGCATCTTACAAATTCATCTATTTGTTGGTCGTAGTCTCATATTTGTAGCGTTTTTTTACCATTCTCACTGTATTGTTTCGAGAAACTGTAACCTGCAACTATTTAGCAGATATGGATCAAAAGCACCTATTTATTTGCAATATGATTAAGAATGAGGAATATAATAATGCAAAAATCTGATATGAACAAATACCCCAAAACTTATCTTTTGCTCGTCCCGAGCAAAACCAATTTATTCTCGAAAAAAAAACCTAACCTCACTTTCGCAGGGAATCGCGATTGCACTGAGCTCGTGCAACAAGCCGTTAAATCCCTAGGTGTCCCTAGTAGGAGGAGTGTTTTCTCTTGAGGGTTTTCAGTGGATACTACCCACAAAATCCGATCAATTTGGCCTATTGACTTTCATTCTTCAATTCAGTGTTCTAGCAGGAAATTCTATTTTCTTTAACCCAGAAATTATCAATCCATATTTTTCATGCTCACTTATCATTTGACTTAAGATCGTATATGTTCTGCAAATTTATTTAGCTTTCAGTATCTTTTGAATTTTCCTCCTAAGATTCCATCTCTACTCAGGAATTTCTATCATCTCTACTAAAAATATAAGTCCTATTTTTCATTCCTATCTCTCATCCAAACCCAATCATATACCCTACGTGTGTGTATATATCACCCCTACACTTGGAAATTCAATTCAAACTATCATACTCTTGTCCATTATCCAAAGTACCTTTAGTTGGTGAATTTAGATGAAATTGCTCACACATCCTTCATACGACCATTAATACTTCTTGAGGTACTAATAACCGATTACAAAATGTGTTTGCGCTTTAAGCGTAATTTCTCATGTTGTAATACCTAAGTCTTTAGCAGTGACTCCCAAACCAGTTGGTCTAAGGCACTAGGTGATAAAGCACCATCGATATATATTTTTTATTTTACGTAGCCTTAAGTAATTACAAAACCAGTGTTCATTTTTTTATATTTCTTATTTCACACTTATACTTAATTTTTTTCTTCTTATAGTAAGGATTTTAGACAAGAGCATTTTAAAGTATCCTCTACTATCCCAAGTTTCAAGATGCGTGTATGTGCGAGTTGTAGGGTATATACTTTCAGACTTTAGACTAAAAGTTCAGAATTATTTTTCAGACTTACACTTCAATAAAATTTCAATACTCTTCCCTTATTTTGACTTAGCCCAAGAACTGAACTTAAAATTTGCCTATTTCAAAGTAAATTATAAGTACATATATTTTCTACCGTTAAATTTTAAAAAAGGCTATTTTTTAGGGTTTTTAATTTACTAAGTTTTGGGATCTAGTTTTTCCTAGCTAGTTAACCATCTTGTCAAACTTAAGTCAATTATGGCCAAAATTGAATTTTTCAATTTTTATAATTTTAAAATTTTTTTATTTGATTTTATTTTTTTATAATTTTTTTTATTTTCAATTTTTTTAATTTTTTATAATTTTTTTATAAAGATGCAATGCAGAATTAAACATGTAAAGAAAAAGAAAAAATATGTACAAAAATTAAAAAATATGCAATGCAGTGCAATGATAACTATTTACATCCACCTCCTCCCCTAAACTTACCAAAAGCAGTGCCTTTACTGCTCTGGCCCTCGGCGTCCCCTAGAACATGAGCGGGAACGGTCCTCTCGCGCCAGCAGGATTCTGATCCCCTGCTCTACTTGTGTTAGGCGCTGATCATGCTGCCTTATCATCCCCGTCAAATTGTCAATCCCCCTAATGGCTCTTCTCATTAAACGTGCATGTTCTATGGGGGTGAGCTCTTCCTCGCTCGCGGTTGAGCTGGAGCTGGGTGTTCTGGCGGGCATGTGTTCAGCCGGTTCTGTTCGTGACCAAACATCAGTCAAGCGGGTATAGGACGTGGATACGCCCTCAATGAGAGGCCTGATGGGTATACCTCCATGCATATAGAATTCAAATTCCTCCACAGGGAGGAAATAGCGACACAGTTGTGTCACTAAAATGGTGCATGGGTAATTCGCGGCCCTTTTGCCAGCACCAATTGAATAAAGCAAAACCGTGCACATATCAAATCTAGGGTTCCTAGTCATTAGGGTGTGCACGATATGAAGTGACGGGGTGGAAAATGTGGTATTATAAGAACTCCCAAAAATATTATTTTATGCCCACCGGCACACGGTTAAAACATTAGCGAAAAGGGTTCTAGCCTGTATTCCCTTTCTCGGTTCCCTCGAGCAGTTATTACCTATTAAGGGTATGTAATCTTCAAATTGAAGGGGTTGGTTGTGAACAGGTAATCTAGGGATTAAAGTGACTTCATGGATGAAGTCTCTATTAATAATTATCCCCCTATCGCCCCAAAGTAGTTTGACAAAACCGTATTGTGCAAGGCAGCCTTCTTCCATGCACTCGTAAAAACGAGTGACTAGGTCTGGAAGGGCATAAGCATTGGGATGATTATAGATTAAAAAATTCCACTCCCTCTGTGTGATTTCATCAGCAAAATAACTTCCATACGTCGTGTGTGAAAAGATTTGTGAAAAATCACTCTAATTGCATATTAGATGCCATCACAGAAAGTTCTCAGATCTAAAAAAAATTTTAACAGAGAGGAGTTTAAAGATCGAACCTCCTTTGAAAAAATTCAGAGGAAGAAGCGGCAGGGGAGCGGTGGAAGCGCAGCCAAATGTGGGCTTGGCCGGCGGAAGCGCGGCGGAAGAAGGAGATCTCGGTGCAAAAGTTTGAGCAGCAGCTAGGGTTTGAAGGAATGAAATTTTAGGGTTATGGAAAAAGGCAGAGAGGGTTCGGGTGTTATATATAGGGGGAAGTGTGTAGGGTATTTGCAAAAAACCCTCTTAAAAAGAGGAAATTATTTGCAAATAAATTTTATTTATTTTTTATTTTATTAAAATTGGAAATTTACAAAAAAAACCCAAAAATTTTTTTATTTTCAAATTTTTATTTATTTTTATATAATTACAAATGATACATATCCCCAAACTTGTTTGAAACAGTGTTTTGGTTAGATAATCGAAAATTTAGGGGTACATAGAGGAAGATCAGTCAATATAAATCGGCTCCTGTAAAAACAGGAGCTCCTGTGAAGGGTCCGCAGTGAGGAACGGTTTAAATCTATATCTGTTCACTTTAAATAGTGAACCGTCCTCCGGATTTTCTAAATCGACCGCACCGTGCAGATATACGGTGCGTACCAAAAATGACCCTTTCTATCGAGATCTGAGCTTTCCGGGATGGAAATTTAACCGAGTGTCGTAAAGTAAAACCTGTTGACCAGGTTTGAAAGTCTTGCGCATAAGGTGTTTATCATGGAACACCTTCGTTCGGGTTTTGACAACTACTGCGTTCTCATAGGCTTCATTCCGCAGCTCGTCTAATTCGTTCAATTGCAGCTTTCTATTGCTGCCCGCATCTCCCAAAGATAGGTTCAACTCTTAAATTGCCCAAAATGCCTATGCTCTATTTCAACTGGAAGGTAGCAAGCCTTTCCATAAACAAGCCTATATGGAGACATGCCAAGATCGGTCTTATAGGCAGTACAGAATGCCCAAAGGGCATCAATCAGTTTTGATGACCAATCTTTACGGTTCTTTGAAACCGTTTTCTCTAATATTTGTTTAATCTGCCGATTATAAATCTCGGCTTGCCCACAAGTTTGGGGATGATAAGGCGTTGATAGCTTGTGAGTAATAGAGTACTTTCGCATTAAGGACTCGAAAGTCCTATTACAAAAGTGAGATCCATTATCACTGATAATCGCGCGAGGATGCCCAAACCGAGAAAAAATGTTCTCTTTGAGAAATCTAACGACAACCTTGTTGTCATTAGTTCGGCTGGGCACAGTCTCGATCCATTTTGAAACATAGTCAATAACAAGTAGAATATACATGTTCCCAAAAGAGTTGGGAAATGGTCCTATAAAGTCTATCCCCCAAACATCAAAAATTTCAACAACCAAACTTGGTTGGAATGATATTTCATTTCTCCAAGATATCCGGCCCAAGTGTTGGCACCGGGAGCATGTCTTGCAGTATTCGTATGCGTCTTTAAAAATTCGTGGCCAGTAGAAGCCACACTGCAGGATTTTTTCTGCTTTCTTTTTGGGGCCAAAATGCCTGTCACATGCTTGATCGTGGCAGAATGACAACACGCTCTTAAACTCGTTGTCGGGGACACACCGACGAATGATTTGGTCGGAACAATATTTGAAGAGATACGGTTCATCCCAGTAAAAATGTTTTACTTGGGACAGGAATCTGAGTTTATCCTGTTTCGACCAATCGTTTGGTATCAGTCCGGTGGACAAATAATTTACGATATTAGCGAACCAAGGTTCGCATGACACGGTTAAGAGCTGCTCATCTGGAAAAACGTCTTTAATAGGATTTGAAGAGTAGGCGAAGAAGGGAGTCGTGAAAGGTGGTCGATAACTATATTTTCGCATCCTCTCTTGTCTCTTAGGACAAGGTCAAACTCTTGTAGTAAGAGGATCCAGCGTATCATCTGAGATTTAGCACCTTCTTCACAAAAAGATGGCGAAGTGCTGAGTGGTCTGTGTAAACGATGATTGGAGAGTCGATTAAATAGGGCCTGAACTTTTCTAGTGCAAACACAATATCTAAGAATTCTTTTTCAGTTGTTGTGTAATTCAATTGGGCCTCGTTTAATATTCGGCTAGCGTAATAAATTACGTGTGGCATCTTATTTATGTGCTGTCCAAGGACAACACCAATGGCAAAATCAGATGCATCGCACATAATTTCAAATGGATGCGTCCAGTCGGGATATGAAAGAACGGGAGCGAAAATGAGTGAGTTTTTCAACGACTTGAACGGTTTCATGCAGGTTGAGTCAAAATAAAAAGTGATGTTCTTGGCTAATAAAAAAGTCAAGGGTCTAGCTATCTTGCTAAAATCCTTGATGAACCGTTTATAGAAACCAGCATTGCCACGGAAGGCTCGGATGTCTTTGACGCACTTGGGAGGAGGAAGATTGGAAATGACTTCAATCTTAGCTTTATCAACCTCAATGCCATTTTGCGAGATGATATGTCCTAAGACAATATCTTCTCGTACCATAAAGTGGCATTTCTCCCAATTTAATGTGAGGTTCTTATCCCTACACCGGGTAAGAACTGCGTCTAAATGTAGCAAACACTCATCAAAGGAGTCGCCGAAAATGGAGAAATCATCCATAAAAATCTCCAAGAATTTTTCCACCATGTCTGAAAAAATTCCCATCATACACCGCTGGAAAGTAGCGGGTGCATTGCATAACCCAAAGGGCATGCGACGGTAAGCGAATGTACCGAAGGGACAAGTAAATGTGGTCTTGTCTTGGTCCTTTTCGGCGATGGGAACTTGATTATAGCCAGAGTAGCCATCTAAAAAGCAGTAAAATTCATGCGCAGCCAATCGTTCCAGTATTTGGTCAATGAAAGGTAATGGAAAGTGGTCTTTCTGCGGCGTTGAGTTTTCTATAATCGATGCACACCGCCACCCGGTTTGGGTGCGAGTAAGTATTAACTCATTCACCTCATTAGTTATGACCGTTATGCCCGATTTCTTTGGGACAATGTGAATGGGGCTAACCCACTGGCTATCAGAAATAGGGTAAATAATACCACTATCAAGACATTTTACAATCTCCTTTTTAACAGCCTCCTTCATTACAGGGTTGAGGCGTCTCTGTGGATCCTTTACTGGCTTGGCATCATCCATCATATGAATATGATGTTCAACTATGAGGGGACTAATTCCCTTGATGTCCGCCATAGTCCAGCCAAAAACTTGCCGATTATTTTGTAAGACCGTAAAAAGGGCTTTCTCTTGCTTAGGGGATAGAGAGGCCGATATGATAACAGGAAGGGTCTCATTCTCACCTAAGTAAGCGTATTTAAGGTGAGACGGTTATAGCTTGAGTTCGAGTTTTGGAGGTGAAACAGTTGAAGGTAAAATTGGTGAAACTGTCTCAAACTCGAAGGATTCTAACAATGGTTCGAAGCGAGTGTAAGCAACCGAATCGGATGGTTCAGCTAACTCATCCAAAAATTCAAAGGACTCAAACTCGGGTGGTGATTCTTTAAAATCTTTCGAAAAAGTGAAACACTCGTAATCGTTATCGGGTGTGAAAGCTGTGTCAGATTCAAGGAGGAACGCACTAGCGGCGTCAAAACTGCTGTGACCGAACAGAATTTTTTCGAGCTCACAGTCCTCCTGAGTGATCTCTTGGATCGAGCAAACATCAAGTATATTAGCATTAGGCTCGGAGGGCTGATTCCCTAACTTAAAAATGTTGAGTTCAATTGTCATATTTCCAAAAGATAGGTTCATTGAACCATTTCGACAATTGGTCACTGTATTAGAAGTTGCAAGGAATGGTCCACCAAGTATCACTGGAATTTGACTCCGGAGGTTAGCTACAGGCTGTGTGTCCATAACAATGAAATCAACGGGGAAAATGAAGTCCCCTAATTTAATTAACATATTCTCTAACTCACCCCTAGGATGGGTGATGGATCGGTCGGCCATTTGGAGAGTACAATATGTGTGTTTCAGCTCTCCAACGCCTAATTGTTCATATACTGAATAGGAAAGCAAATTAACACTGGCACCAAGATCTAAAAGTGCGCGATTGATGTTCTTATCCCTAATTGTTATTGAAATTGTATGACAGCCTGGGTCCTTACGTTTTTGGGGTAAAGATAGGTAAGAGCATCACTCACTGCACTAGCCACGAATACTTTCTTGGGTACCTGCGACTTCCTCTTCTTGGTGCATAAGTCCTTCAAGATTTTAGCGTAAGAAGAGACTTGTTGGATTGCATCCAAGAGAGGTATGTTAATACTAACCTGTTTGAATAACTCCACAATCTTCTCCATTTGTGGAGTTTGTTTATTGGATCTCAACCTGTTTGGAAATGAAATATTTTAAAAATTTATTGAGTCCAATATTTGTGGAGTAGATTGCGGAGTTGGAATGGATTCCAGTGTTAGTGTTTTCGTTGAGTGAGATGTGGGTCATTCGAATTAGAAGAAGTAGAGCCTTGTGAAGAGTGAAGAATAGGCTCTGAAGATGAAGATGAAGAAGATGAAGATGCGAAAGAAGAAGAAGCGGCGGCCGGGGTGTCATTACTAATACCCACATTATTGTGCAACACTTTTTCAGATCTCAACGTAGTCACAGTATTTACATTATGATTTTGTTGTTCATAAGCAACATGTGCGTTGTGTGTGTGACCGGGATTTGGCAGTAGTTGAGACGTAAGCTTTCTCTTTTCTCGCTTGCTTAACACAGCATTCAATTGTGCAATTTGGGCTTTAATTGTTTTGATGCTCTGATCATGTGAAGCAGTGTGTTGCACCAAAGACTGAATGGAAGACTGGATGCTGGCTGAGGATTGTGTAGATTGTTTTAAAAACGCATCCAGACTTCGTTCTAGCGAAGAAACTTTATCGTTATTCGGCTGAACAAAATTGTTTTTAGGATAAGAGTTGTTTGGTACAAAATTGTTCATTGGGTTTTGGTAAGGTTGGGGTTGGAAAGGTTGCTGATATTGAGTTTGTTGAGGGGCTTGTTGTTGTGGAGGAGGCCTCTGAAAATTGTTATTGCCTTGGAATTGTTGTTGATTTTGATTCCAAGCAAAATTTGGGTGGCTCCTCCAACCAGAATTATAAGTTGAAGAGTATGGATCATTTCTTTGACTTTGCTGAAAGACAGCATTGACTTGATCTTGTCTTTGAACAGGTGGATTGTAGGAACACTCTTCAGTAAGATGGGACGGATCCGAACAACAAGCGCAAATAGTACGTGGGGTAAAGCTGGGGTAGGAGAAGGCGATGAGAATTTGTTCTCAATTGCTTCTAGTTTTTTCGTGAGTGCAGCCATTTCGGCCTTCATTGCAATCGACATATCAAGTTGATGTATGCCTGCCCTAGACTGACCTGATGAAGTAGATAAAGTTGTCTTAATGCTTTCCCACTGAAGTGTTTGTTCAGCAAGATCGTCGAGAAATTGCTAAGCTTTCTCGCTCGATTTTGTAAGAAAGTGATCTTGACAAATAGTTTCCAACAACTGCTTAGTTGCTGGGTTCGGTCCTTCGTATAAAGTTTGGCAAAGTTGCTATGTCTCGATACTGTGGTGAGGACACTGAACAAGAAGGTCCTTAAATCTTTCAAAACACTTCCAAAAAGGTTCGGAAGGAAGCTGGGAAAATTGATTAATTTCATTGCGAATTCTCGCGGTCTTGTGGTTTGGGTAAAACCTTTTTTAGAAAAGCCTTAACAAACTCTTCCCAATTTTTTATGGAGTGTGATGCTGTGCTATATAACCATTTTTCAGTTAGGTCACATAAAGTGAATGGAATGACACGTAGCCTTATAGCATCTTCAGAAAGTTGGGTGGTCTTCATCATTGCGCAAACATTCTGGAATTTGTTAATGAAGATGTAGGCATCTTCGGATTCCAGCCCGTGAAATTTGGACAACATATTGATGAAGTGGGGTTTAATTTCAAAGTTGTCCCCATTTGGCGGCGAAAGTGAAAGACAAGTGGGAAGTGCGGTACGGGTGGGATAGAAGAGATCCTGGAGCGCGATTCGTTCGGGCGTTTCAACAGGAGGTAAAGGGTTGTTGGGATTGAAACCCGACATCTCTTTAGAAGATGATGAATTAGAAGATGAAGGTAAAGAAATGGAGGGAATTTCGACTTCGGAGTCAAACGCATCGTCAGTAGGAACTAACAAGACACGGACTAAATGGGCACTAGTGTCCCTAGTCCAACTGGACATACACTAACGAGGTGTAGTGTAGTAAAAAGGTAAAAAAAAAATAGAAGGTGCGGGTAAGAAAACGTCAATGAGAGAATGTGGGTGGAAGTGAGGTGCAATGGATCTCTAGCGACAAAATGGCAAGTTTTTGTAAAAAAAAAATTTGTTTTGTGGATTTTTTTTAAAATTCTTTTATAAAGATTTTTGCAAACGATTTTATACGGAACCATGACACACTTTCAAGCAATCACAATATGCACAATCAAGTCTAGAGCTAGGGTCTCCTAAGTCAACTAGACCGCTCCTAACTGATCCAAAGGACAAGTTGTGAGATATATCCTTCGAATCGCTTCTTCACCGCCAATTGTGGCCAGGTAAGCACAAGTAAAGAAATGAGGGATCCGCTCACGAATCACCGTGAGACAGGCTTTTTAAAATTACATTTCCTACTTGTCTAGCCTAGACACCACAAAGTCTGGTTTAGATAAATGACCGATTGCCCACAACCTTCCTTTGTCCTATTGAGCGCGACAGTCCTTATTGGTCGAGTCTAATATTTTTTATTAACTCGAGGGTTGATGCAAATGCTTTTTATGATTTTTGGGGTCGTAGGAAGGGTAATGAAATCCCCACCTAATCTGGATTGGTTTTATAGCCCCTTAAAAGTCCGTTTTAAAAATGCAAAGCAGTAAACACACAAAAATCCAAAACACTTGCCAAATTTTTTTTTATTGCGGCGCAAAGAATCCTGCACAAGATTGATTTATTGGAGAAGGGGGAAGAAGTTTTGCGCAAAAAGTCCTGCAGGAAATTTTTTCAGAGGACTACAGAGGGTAGAAGGGAAGAAATGGAGTGCTTACAGAGAATTTAGACTGATGACATCAGCACACTGCCGCGGAAGCGCGGTCAAAGTCAAGAAATAGTGGCGGTTCCGCGGTCGTATGGTCGGTTCACCCAAAAATTCTGTTCTGTGTTGTTTTGGTTCTCCTCTGACTGTTCAGATTTTCTGTTTGTTGATTTGTTCACTGGATTTTTCCAGATCTGAATTTGTCCGTCTTTCTTTCCTATACAATCCGCACAAAAACCCTTCAAAAAATAACAAAATGATATTTTTATATTTTCAGTTTTTATGATTTTTTTAATTTTTAATTAACCCGAAATTACAAAAAGAAAATAACTACCGTTAGCCCCGGCAACGACGCCATTTGATTGGTACGATGTTTGTGCGTATGCGTTTTGAAATCAAAGAATTAACCGCAATCAAGGACGGTGTCGATTGGTAGCTAGCCGGTTAAGTATGGGTCGGTCCACAGGGAAAACGTGTCTTTTCTAGTTGTTCTAACGAGTCAATTCCTATTTGTGGTAGATTTTGATTTTTATAAAAACTGAAGTTGAAATTGATTTGGATTAAAATCTTGTTAGGGTTAGAATTAGGATAGTTTGGAAAGTTAATTCTACTCACAGCTTTCTTTGCCCTAACTAAGAACTTAGGTGTTAAGCTAATAATTAATAAAGGGGATTAGCGCGATCGGGAAGAAACTTCGTTTCTTCCTTTTGGCCCTTGTCCGTCCTTTCTTAATTCTTAGCCCTAACCTCTATCTAAATCAACCACGATCGGTCTAACTAGGGAATCACCGCTATCTCGTAGGATAGGGTGCCATAGTGAGCTGTGGGTGATTGATTTACATAGAGTCCTAATTTATAAAGTTGAACGGGTAAGAAAGGAGTGAGAAATTTCCATCTCTCAAACCTATCCAATTCTAACCCTAACAAGTGAGGAACTACTCACTCATTAGGGAAATAGCTACAAAATTCATTTTTATGATTTTTATTAACTTACTTAACTTGCAGATAAATAAAGACAGGTAAAAAATTGCAGAGATATAAAATTGCAGATAAGAAAGATTCAAAATAAAAACTTACTTTTATTGATGCACTCTTTGACGATTACAAGGGAATTAAAAATCTAAACTAGAATTAAAAAGAGGTATGCTCCAAAAAGAGCTGTAGGCTTCCTATTTATAGGTAGGAGAAAACCCTAGGGTTTACATCTGATCCATATCTAAAATTACAAAAATACCCTAAGAAAACCGGGTCAATGCACCGACTCCACCGACACGCGCCGACACGGGCTCTGCACGGCTGCGGAATTGAGGCCATAAGCCTTGTTTGGCCGCGGATCCGTGGCCATATGGTGAGGTCTTGAGCTCTGTCTTTCTGTGATGCTTCAAGTTGCTTTTTACTTCAATTTTCCTCACTTGGTTCTTCAGAATCTTTTCTAGTTTCTTCCAGATTTCCACAGTGCAGAATATTGTGAACTTTTACCGTTTGCTTCATGTTAAAGTCTTGAATCTTGTGCTGCCTTTGTACTTTGTGCAATCGAACTGTTTGCTAATCTTCGTTTGTTTCTCAAACTGGTAGGCGGCATCTTGCAAATTCATTTATTTGTTGGTCGTAGTCTCACATTTGTGGCGTTTTTTTACCATTTTCACTGTATTGTTCCGAGAACCTGTAACCACCAACTATTTAGCAGACATGGATCAAAAGCACCTATTTATTTGCAATATGATTAAGAATGGGGAATATAATAATGCAAAAATCTGATATGAACACCGACTGTAACACCCTAGTTCGTTATACAATGACTTATTTGATTAATTAATATATTGGATGGCTATTTATTGATTTATTGTTGTTATGAATGTGAATAGTGTAATTGGTATCTATATTTGCATCCGATCCGACCCGCTTACTGGAAACCCATCTTGATTCCTGTTTATAATTTATCCCGGCTAGTTATAAGAATCCGTGCACCTTCTTATTCTATATCCTGTTTACCCGTATCATATATTGGGCATCTACATTGTTTTAATAATACAGATATAATCAAATAATATATTTTAAAAATACCCAGCATGACATGTATCATACCCTTGACCCTGTGGTTCCATTAGTATATCGTGTTCTCATTCCGTTTATTGAAACGGACTCGTTTGGATCGCTACGTGCATTTTACGTGCATCCGTTCTTGGGGGTATGCATTTTTATCAACCGGACATCGCATTATGATTTTAACTTATCCGTATATTGTTTATATTTTAAAACTAGAATTTTAGAACCCGGGAATTTTTCGGAAAACTTTTATTTTAGCCCAAGAACCCAAATTTATATATCATTATATTTCTAAACTAATTTTGCTATATGCAAACACTGTTCACACACGTTATTCATATAAAAATATATTATATTATATTATATTATATATTATTATTATTATATATATTATTATATTATATAATATAATATAATATTATATTATATTATATTATATTATTAATTAGTTATTATTTTTTTAAAAACTTACGTTCACATCTCTCTTTCTCTTCTTTCTCTCTCTCCGTTCTCTCTCCAATCTCTTTCTCTCTCTCTCTCTTTTCTTCCTCCTACAATCACGCCGCAATCTTTGCCCTCTCTCTTTTTCTTTCTTTCCTCCGCCAATCACTCTCTCTCTCTCTCTCTTTCTTTCTCTCCTCCGCCTGATCTCTCTATCTCTCTCTTCTCTCTATATATATTTAACCCTCACCTCCTCTACCTCACGTCTCTCTCCCCTCTTCTTCTTTTCTTTTTTTCTTTTTTATTTTCTTCTTCCACCCCAGCCTTCACCTCCTGCAAACCCACGCCCGAGCAGTCACCCTCGCCGCCGTACGCATCCGTCGTGCGATCCGTTCAGGCAAGTTTATCTTGCTATATGCTATGCTAATACATCTATATTCTTATGAATAAAATATCACATGTTTACTGCATCGTGCATCCCATGTTACAATTTTACGGTTTGATACCCGTTCGCACCCGGATTATTTATTACATATCTAGTCGCATGCAAGTTTACCTTACTACATGCTTGATACATATTTTACATCCATATTAATAATAATATTACATGTTCATTACATTATGCATCCATATTGCAGTTTACCGCTTTACAACACCCGGTCATATCCGTGCTGTATATTACATATTTAATTGCATGCCTGAACCTGATTGCTTCATGTTACTGCTAGATTCATATACCATACTTGCTACAGTTGATTACGATTACCCATTTGTTACTTGTGCATTACCTGACTTGACCTGATACCCTATTTGACATGACTTGATACATGTGCACCACCTGACATGACCTGATATATTACTACTTGACTTGATATCTGATCCTGTTACTAATGCCGACAACCTTGACATGTTGTCCCTGCGGACATTTCCTGTTGTCTATTCAGACAAATCTGTACCTGCTTGATCCTGTGTTGGCATTAGCTCCAGATTTATCAATACCTGACTTGAACACATAACTTGGGGGTATGGGGAAATCAAAAATGTAGCTGAACGTAACTTAAAGGGCTATTATATATTGTACCGTGGTCCCGTGGGGAATGAACGGGACATAGACTCACAGTCTATTATATTGTACCGTGGTCCCGTGGGGAATGAACGGGGCATAGACCGATGGGTTACGATGAGGATTACATTAATTGATTTCGAATAGTTTTAGAGTAGATAACCCTATAGCACAGTTTAGACTACTCACTGCACTTCACCTGTTTATATCCTGTTCACTGATCTATATTCATGTTACTGATGACTTGTTACTGTTCATACTTCATGCCTACATATTTCATTACATCCTGCTTGCTTAGGAATTATTGATATTATGACGCACCGACGTCTGGGTTTTGCATGGCCAAGATCCCTTATCTTTATCGCAGGCTGTTCAGGAGTATTTTGATCAACAGGCCGAGCAGTGAGGACCTGTTATTAGTTTAGTCAGTTTTCCTTTCAGCATTTTATTCCTGATGTGAGCCCGCATTATGGGACGTACTTTCTTGATGTTATTGTACTTGGATCTTTTGCTTCTGCACATTATTTCATGACTCTTTCATTCTGCCTTATGGACATGTGTTAGATAGTTTATTACTGTTCTTGATATCTCTACAGCCGTAATGTGACTGTGGAGGGATATTTCCTAGCCACAGGTAGCATGGTTGGCTCTGTCACGTGCCGATCTTAGCGCACTCTGAGAAGCGGGACGTGACAGGGTTTGTTTGGTATCAGAGACATAAGATATAGGTTAATCGGGTTTGATTCTTTTGTAGTTGGGTATTGAACCCAATACACGAATCAGAATACTCGTGATTAGGAACATGTCCTGCCACTCTACCATCTTGCCATTCTTGAATCCTATCTTTGTCTTGATCCTTACCTTGACGATATGCAAACCACTTTGCATCTCGACTTGAAACCTTTTGGTTCCCTATTGTTTCTCCCTGTTCCTTGATTCGGATACTAGAATTTGGACGAATTGAACTAAGTTATGTGATTGTAACTATGAACTGCAGCATGGTTACATGCAGTACTCTATTTAAGTAACTTGGAGTTCTAGTCTTGATTCCTATCCTTGATTCATGATCATCAGTCATCGCAAGTTTTAAATCTTGTTCATCATACTAATCCTCTTTGGTATCTTGGTTGCAGGATCATGGCAGCCAGGAATCTACGATCGTACCAGAGGCGTATGGATGACGCCACTTTGCTTGGAAAAATTCGTGACTTGCTAGAGGACCACAAGCAGCAGACTGAGCTGAAGCCGGCGTTCGTACCAACCCAAATGCCCGTACGTAGAGGTATTCCGGTGAACCGACGTGGCGTAGCACCGATGAAGAAAACAGTCGTTGCAGATCGGAGAAAGGGCGTGATTTGTAACTTCTGCCATCTACCCGGGCACATAAGAAGAGATTGTCGAAGGATGCGGGGACTCTGTTTAATTTGTGGATCGGCGGATCATACTATCAATGCTTGTCCGTCAAAACTTCGTACGAAAGAAGATGTTGAGAGGCCGGTTTTGCCCAAGCAAAAAGGAAGGATGTTGTGCGATTACAGCCAACGACCGGGTCACTATCGAAGGGATTGTTGTAAGAGGCTTGGACTTTGTCTTGTTTGCGGATCAGTTGATCATATCATTGATACTTGTCAGTCAAAGCTAAGTTTGAAGGAAGATACTCAGAAGCCACCGCAAAAGCAGTTTCAGGAGCAGAAGCAGTTGAATCAAGGACCCAATCAAGCTCGAGCTTTTATCCTGACGGCTGAAGAAGCCAAGGCTTCAGAGGAAGTCGTTTCAGGTATCCTACTTGTTCATGATTTTCCCGCTTTACCGTTAGTCGATTCTGATGCATCCCATTGTTTTATGTCGTCCAAGTTTATTACTACACACTTGATTACTTGCACGACCCTGTCTAGTTGTTGGGACATACACACTGGGAATGGGAAGATCATAGCTAGTAGAGAATGTAAGGATTGTACAGTTATTGTTCGCGGATGGGAGTTATTTGCAATTTCTTGGTGATTGATACCGGCGGTTATGAAGTTGTCTTGGAAATGATGGTCTTACTTTCCACGCTCACATTAATTGTAGAGCAAAGAAAGCGATTTTCCAGATTTCCGGACATCCGGAGTTTGTTTTACTGGAGGTAGCAGTTCTGTCGGGCCGGTCGAGTTTAGGGCTAGGCTGACAAACACCGTTCTTTCGTCAATGGACGTTGATAAGGAGGAAGCGCCAGTTATAGTTCTAGAGTTCATGGACGCGTTCGAGGACATCTCGGGTGTACCGCCAAAACGAGATGTGGAGTTCGCGATCGACCTTATTCCTGGAGCAGCTCTAATCTCGAAGACGTATTATCCGATGGCACCGGTGGAGTTAGAAGAAGTCAAGAAGAAAGTTATCGAATTGCTAGAGAAGAGTTTGATTATCAGCAGCAATTCACCCTAAGGAGTTCCAGTTCTTCTAGTAAAGAAGAAAGATGGCACATTCTTGAATGTGCATCGAATATCAAGAATTAAACCGAGTGACTATTAAGAACAAGTACCCGATCTCTCGCATTGGCGAATTATTCGAGCAACTTAATGGCGCGAGGGTATTCTCGAAACTGGATCTACGATCCAGAATCACATGAAGGCAGCACGAGATCGGCAGAAGAGTTGAGCCGATACATCGAGAAGACCTCTAGAGTTCGCTGTTAGTGATCTTGTGTTCTTGAAGATATCACCAACTAGAGAAGTGATTCGTTTTGGGAGTCGAGACAAGCTTAGTCCTCGATTCGTGGGGCCTTATGGTATTATCGAGCGCGTTGGAGAAGTAGCTTACCGATTGGCTTTACCACCTTCTTTGACGAGTGTTCATGATGTGTATCACGTATCTCAACTCCGTAAGTATGTTCGAGATGAAACACATGAGCTAGATCATTCGGAGCTGACTGTAAGAGAGGATTTGACTTTTGAGGAACGACCGATATTGATTTTTGATCGAAGAGAAAAGATCCTTAAGAAAAAGGTTATCCCTCTCGTACTAGTTTCATGAGGGAATCGCTCGCATGGAGAATTGACTTGGGAACGAGAAGACGAGATTCGACAGAAGTTTCAACACCTCTTCTCGTAGATTCATGTTTGGTTGTCTTTTCTTGGTTTGGGAATTTCGAGGACGAAATTCTTTTGTAGTTGGGTATAATGTAACACCCTAGTTCGTTATACAATGAATTATTTGATTAATTAATATATTGGATGGCTATTTCTTGATTTATTGTTGTTATGAATGTGAATAGTGTAATTGGTATCTATATTTGCATCCGATCCGACCCGCTTACTGGAAACCCATCTTGATTCCTATTTATAACTTATCCCGGCTAGTTATAAGAATCCGTGCACCTTCTTATTTTATATCCTGTTTACCCGTATCATATATTGGGCATCTACATTGTTTTAATAATACAGATATAATCAAATAATATATTTTAAAAATACCCAGCATGACATGTGTCATACCCTTGACCCTGTGGTTCCATTAGTACATCGTGTTCTCATTCCGTTTATTGAAACGGACTCGTTTGGATCGCTACGTGCATTTTACGTGCATCCGTTCTTGGGGGTATGCATTTTTATCAACCGGACATCGCATTATGATTTTAACTTATCTGTATATTATTTATATTTTAAAATCAGAATTTTAGATACAATCCGGGAATTTTTCGGAAAACTTTTGTTTTAGCCCAAAAACCTAAATTTATATATTATTATATTTCTAAACTAATTTTACTATGCAACAAACACCTGTGTTCACGTTATTCATATAAAAATATATTATATTATATTATATATTATTATTATATATATTATTATATTATATAATATAATATTATATTATATTATATTATATTATATTATTAATTAATTATTATTTTTTTAAAAACTTACGTTCACATCTCTCTTTCTCTTCTTTCTCTTTCTCCGTTCTCTCTCCAATCTCTTTCTCTCTCTCTCTCTCTTTTCTTCCTCCTACAATCACGCCGCAATCTCTGCCCTCTCTCTCTTTTTCTTTCTTTCCTCCGCCAATCACTCTCTCTCTTTTTCTTTCTCTCCTCCGCCTGATCTCTCTATCTCTCTCTTTCCTCTATATATATTTAACCCTCACCTCCTCTACTTTACGTCTCTCTCTCCTCTTCTTCTTTTCTTTTTTATTTTCTTCTTCCACGCCAGCCTTCACCTCCTGCAAACCCATGCCCGAGCCGTCACCCTCACCGCCGTACGCATCCGTCGTGCGATCCATTCAGGCAAGTTTATTTTGCTACATGCTATGCTAATACATCTATATTCCTATGAATAAAATATCACATGTTTACTGCATCGTGCATCCCATGTTACAGTTTTACGGTTTGATACCCGTTCGCATCCGGATTATTTATTACATATCTAGTCGCATGCAAGTTTACCTTACTACATGCTATGATACATATTTTACATCCATATTAATAATAATATTTCATGTTCATTAAATTATGCATCCATATTGCAGTTTACCGCTTTACAACACCCGGTCATATCCGTGCTGTATATTACATATTTAATTGCATGCCTGAACCTGATTGCTTCATGTTACTGCTAGATTCATATACCATACTTGCTACAGTTGATTACGATTACCCATTTGTTACTTGTGCATTACCTGACTTGACCTGATACCCTATTTGACATGACTTGATACATGTGCACCACCTGACATGACCTGATATATTACTACTTGACTTGATATCTGATCCTGTTACTAATGCCGACAACCTTGACATGTTGTCCCTACGGACATTTCCTGTTGTCTATTCAGACAAACCTGTACCTGCTTAATCCTGTGTTGGCATTAGCTTCAGATTTATCAATACCTGACTTGAACTGTAACGTTTTGAAAATCGTTTCGGTGAAATTTCGAAAAATCGGTAAAATAAGGGGGTTTTCTGTAAAAAGTCAAAATACAAATATCTTATTATAAAAATTAAATATACATATTCTAGCTATGTAATTGCTATTATTTGGTGTTTATTGAGCCGCTGGTGAAATTTCAAATTTTCTGAAAAAAATATTATTTTATTATTATTTTAAGCCGTCACTAATACATTTAATTAGGGAAAATTACAAATTGGAATGAGTTGAAACAAATTTTGTGCATCATAAAGCATTAAAAAAAATTTATCATGTGGTTTTTGGAACGAAATCATTTGCCAAAATGGTTTAGAAATTATTGAAGAAAAAAGTCTTTTTTTTAGCGTAAATGGATGTTTGGGGTATTGTATTTATCATTTTTCATCACCCCACACCCGTGCCCACACCCATACACCCCCACTTACTCCTCCCCATGACTGAATTCAGTACCCACCCTATTTTTTCCCCACTTGATTTTCAAATGAAAGGAAATGAAAGAAAAAAATAGAAAATGGATAAAGTAGTTAGACTTTTGACTTGCTTTGACCTTGACTTTGTTCCCCCCCATTTTCTCTACCTCCCTCTCTCTCCTCACTCCCATTTCTGGCCGAATCCTTCTCCCTACAGCAGCAGCCCTTCCCCCCCCAAAAATCCACACTATTTTGCTTCAAAAATCCACAAAAAAGCTTCAAAATCCATACAATTTCAAAGCTTTTTCCAAATCGAACCCTTACCCATTATTTCTTGCCCAAGCAAGCATGGATCTAGGAGCTTGGAGGCCGTTTTGGGAGGCTAGATTTCAAGCTTGGTCTCTTGATTTTGTGAGGTATAAATCCCAAGCCAAATTTAAATTGTTGGATAGTTTTTTTCATCAAGGTCTATTAAGTTTAAATGCGATTCTAATTGGGATTTAGTTTGTAATGGAAAGAGTTTGAGATCAAGTTAGGTTGTGATCATGTGTTCATGGTTGTGTGATGTTCTTTTTTTGCATCTTAAGCTATGCAACTTAAATTTGTTACTTATTGCCAATTGTAATATGTAAAATGTCCAAATTAAGATTTTGTGTAAACTAGGGTTTTATAAAATGCATTATATGTGAGGTTAAAAATGTGTTTAGGTTTTTCATGACTTCATTAACTTTATTGTGGTTTAATGCTTTAGATCATGCAAATCTAAGCTAGATTGTAGTTTGTGCATTATTACTTTGAAATTGTTAAAAAGGGTATTTTTGTAAACTAGAATATTAGGGTTTTTGGAATTTAATGAGATTAAATTCCGAAAATTGTTTATATGACTTATTTAAGATATTTAATAAATATTTTGGCCGCTACATTCATTTAAATATCATGTTTTGTACAAAAACGGCGAAATGTGCTTGCTAGATTTTCGGAAAAATGACCTTTTAAGTGAAATTGGGGTTTTTGTGAGTTTTAACCTAGTTTATATTAAAATTAGTGTTCGTGAATGTGCAAATGAGTGTGATTAAATTTTTCTCGATGGTTTGACGTTTGTACATCGACATCGAGGGTTGGTTTTACTATTCTTGCATGCGTAGGCGATAGGTTTGGACCTATGCGTGATACGCGTGCCGATTTGATTTTCGTATGCCGTTTCGATTTCGAATTTAGTTTTAATGCGATATGGTGCGTTATGATATGTAGGTACCCCCATGTGGACTTCGAGGCGACAAGCAAGCGCGTGGCGACGTCGGCACTGGCTAGCGAGGACCAGGTGAGTAGATTTATATCTACGGGGAGAAGTCGGGTGGATGGCGTATAGCACCCCCGCAGTCCGTGGTGGTGTATACAGATGCGTATACACACCAACAATTATTATATGTTATTTGGGATTAATAACGATGCTTAGGATGGATATTGGTGTGTTGGATTACTTTAGTGTTGCGAACCCTAGGGTAGTGTTACACACACATACATACTTGCATACATTCCTATTGTTATGTGCTCATGGGAATATATTTATATGTTCACATGGGTATGGGACTATGTGTTCACATACGGATTTGAGGAGGATACTTGGGATTGAGCTGAGTCGATGAGATTTGTTTGTGGTTGTGATCTCGGTGATATGGCAGGATTCGTACTTAAGGTACGTCCTGGTGTTATAGCGGATCTTGCGGCGGCGATACGGGTGAATAGTGTTATAAATAAATGGTCGACATGTGATCGTGATATGAGGCATAATATGCTAGGATATTGATATTTGGCCGTATTGGGCGATGTATACCCTTTGATGATGATATGTGCTGACGATATCGGTTTGTACGAGATTGTCGATCAGTAGTCAGATCATGAGTATATTGAGGATATTAGTATTGTACTAGATATAGGTCAGTACCCTAGACTATGATCTTGGATAAAGAGGATACCAGAGGAATAGTGTGAGGAATATGATATTGACCCGTACCCAGATTTGGGGATGCCGTACGACGGATTTACGTACGAGCTATATCTTGATGATTGATCCGCACTCTTGACTTGGGATGTCTGATTATAGATATGGTATCGGATACGATATTATTGAGGCGGGATCACCGACTAATATATATACAGGTATGTATATGTATCGACTCAGATGTCAGGCGGTTTCCATACCTGTAGTCTAGCTTATAGCGTAGCCCTTTAGTTTAGTTAGTTGTTAGATTAGATTCGGTTCCTACCTATTTCAAAGCTTACGAATCGTGCATATTTTTAAAGACAGCCTAAGGGATCCTACGGATATTTCAAAAAACGTATCTTTTCTTAAAAACACCGTAGCCCCTATTTTCAAAACCCCACGATTCGTGTTATTTCAAAAGGCACCAGTGTAGGACTTATACTAGGTTAAAACAGATTAATTATCGTTGCGTCTAGTATTCAGCTCCCGCTCATTATTGTTGTTTGCTCCGCATCACATGCTTATATTATGCTTCATATTCTACTGTTGATATCTTGTGGTTAGGACACCAGCACCATTACCGATGATGCGTATGTACCACGTACACTTACTTGCCGGCTCACACACATCTTCATAGGTAATTGCCATGTCACGTACACCTTAGAAAATATTATTGCTTGACATAGCCTGCTAGCTAATAGTTTAGACATGATATTAGTGTACTTGCCTTATATGTTAGTTTAGACATTATAGTTATTACCTGCTACCTCATGCATACTGTTATTCATTGTTATGCCGCATTCATGGATTCTCATGCATATATTCACTTTTTACGTGCTATTGAGGTTGTGGATTTGGATTTCCATGAGATTTTCTGGATTTGGGGAAAACCGCAAAACATATACAAACTTCTTTTTTTTTAAAATAAAAAGCGCGGTTTTTTCCCATGATGTATGAGTCATCCACTATGAGTTTGCTGATAGATTTGGAGACCCGATTCGAGGAGTTGGATGAACCATTTCGGGTACATGGTGGACCCGGTAAGGTACCCCGGGGCAAGAAGCTCATGGTGATGACGATGAGCCTGGCAGGGGGAGACTATCTACCGGTGATTTTACCCGACGCGTTGGATATCCGGAGGATACCGTCGTGGTCTTGAGATGGATGGTAGGGGCCGGTCTGGACTGACGCCGCCCTAGATATTGAGATTGAGACATTGAGATTTCGAGATATTGAGGTACTGAGATTTGATGATACAGGCCAGTCCGGATGGCCGGAGCCTGAGGTTTTGAGACATTGAGATTTATGTTTTGTGTCGATGCTAGACACTGTTGATGCTGATTTCATTTATGATACCTCATTTTAAAAATACAAAGAAAATCTCACTAATTTATGAAAACAGTTTCTTCATTTACATGTATTCTGTTTTCATGCATTCATACCTCATTCATATGATATATTGCTACCTGAGGCACTGACACGGGCACATGAGATCACCCTCGGGTTAGATATTACCCTAGCCATTGTTATAGGCTGCATGTTATTCATATATTTGAGGATATATTATGATCATTGACCTAGGTTGCGTTATTCATGCGATTTTCTGTTCGTAGATCTTTTTCTACTCACGAGTTGGCAACTCACCCCTGTTGTGCCCCAGTTTCTTGCAGGTGTTGCCGTACGGATTTCATTACGGCTTTGCGGGCACGGTTTCTTTTCGGATGACTTGCTAGTAGGTGGGTTTATTGTATCTTACCCATCATTATACCTTATATATTATATTTCAGTTGTATCTAGAAGTTCCATCAACCAAACTTGTATTTTTTTGAGATAGAGACCAGTAATGTTATTCTTTCGACCATAGAGTAGCATGTTATATTTCTTGAGTTTCTTGCTGGTTGAGTTCCATTTCTGTTGTGATCCTCGCCTTTAGGCGTTGTATATTATGTTGCATACAGGTTGATTTGATATGGTTCTTCCTATTCTCTACTACTTCTCTTGGTTTGGATTTCTGGGTTTCGGCTTACTTAGCATACGTACGCCTTGAGACGTTCGTAGTCTAAGCGCCGGTCATGTTTCGTACTTTCGGGTCGTGACAAAGTTGGTATCAGAGCGTTAGGTTTTATCTTCGGAGCGTAGGATGACCCTTGGTTGATGGAATAGGTGACTAAAGTAGAGTGACGTACCGTTGGTATGTTCCGCGGCATATTTACGACACGCCACTCCACTTAAGAAGCCTTAGGATATACATTTTCTTGTTCAGTATTATATTCCTTCCTGATCTAGCCTCATCGGTACCAGTTTGGTTTTGCTGCCACGATTACGGGCAGGGAGAGCTACGGTTAGAGTTGTGGTCAGCACGAGCTCGGCACGAACGAGGACTGACCAGGGCATAATTCCGGCGACACCCGATTATAGAGAGGTGTCTTTTGACTGTGTTTCCGCGCCACGAGCGTTTGGCGGATCGCCTTTATGAGGTTACTCGGATGTGCTGATCGACATTAGAGGATTGAGCTAATGATAGAGGCCAGCCAGATCTTGATGACCGTTGGTGTGTTGCTTATTCATGATGATCGAGGCACTGTTCGGCGTGCAGACGAGCGAGCCAGTTATTGCTGCGAACGACGAGGTATTGCCCCAGATGCTGGAGTTAGTGCAGAACGAGTTGTACTAAGAGATGATAGAAGGTCGCTAGTCATCGTGGATGAATGACTAGGACATGTGGATCGTTCGCCTAACCCGATGCGAGGTCATCAGATAGATGGATTCCAGCTAGAGACGACTTCACGTGGAGACGTTGGGAGTCGACAGAGACGATCGAATGTCAGAAACCTATTATTCCAAGGATAAAGTAGTCGGAAAGACATGCAGGCAATTCTATGGTCCCTCTAGAAGAATGAAACCCTAACTCGACTTAATGACCGTGTGAAAGCCTTTGAACCTTCGGGTTTGCGGCAGTTCTACGGCGCCATTAGTGAGGCTTGGGTTTGCCCTTCTACGGCTGGACCACCGAGGCTGTGGTATGTACTCGATACTATTAAACTGTGCCCAAGAGGTTGAGCTCTTGGGGGATTGTGAGGTTTTGACGACTCGATCGGATGGCTCGACTTAATTCGGATGCTAGGTGGTGAGATGCATTCTTGGGAGACTCCAGATACGAGGATAGCCGTTGGAGCTCAGTCCATGCAGCCGCGACGAGACGAGTCCAAAGCAGACGACATTAGAGAAAAGTGGAATAAGAGGTTCGCACCAGATCTAGATGAGATGACGTTCCACTCCGCCGACATCAGAGAGGCGATGCGCATGCCGAGGCATGGTACTTGGACTTACCTTCCAGAAGGAGTCGCGATGAGTATGCAGTCGTTCCAGAGCAAGATGCAGATATAGGAAAGGACAATGACTTCCGGACAGTTGGCAGAGACGAGACATGGAAGAGACCGTGAGCAGGATTCCTTCCAGGATACTGCTGCGATGGTACTTGCACCCAGGATCAGATGTGTCACGTGCATTCAGAGAGCCAGAGGCCGACGCCAGTGATATGCTGCCTTGACAGGGCCGATGAGCCGATGGATTGTGAGATTGGTAATTCACAGTGAAGACCTTGACCCAGGAGTGGTCATGGTTACGCACACCAGCAGGACAGAGTTCATGATCATCGACGAGACGTCCCACTAGTGACCGCGACAGTTGGCCGAGATTCTTAGAGAATGCACTTGAGCGGTACTGTTCCGCCATTTTTGATTACGATGTTTTGGGTGATTTATTCGTATGATTTGATTTTGATGATTGAGGATTTACGATCTTTGCACAGTGTTGCACTTGATATCGTTTTCGTGCTTTAGTTTCACATGTTTGTGATTTTACGGTTTTAAACAGTTGAGTTGGTTTTGTGCGTATGCATGCACACGATTTGGTTCCTGCACTCTGTATAGTTATTATATGCTTGCAGTGCAGTGATACGCCTTTTGTGCACTTAGATGCACTGGACTTCGATTTCGATTGTGATACTCGATATTTGTTTTGTGCACTTTATGCACCTGATTGGATTTTGCGCATGTTCGACGCTTGATATTGGATTTCATGATTTCGTGCACGATGGATGCACCTGATTTGGATTTTCGCGCATGTTGGGCGCATGTTTTGAAGGGTGATTTTGGTGCGTACCAGATGCACTAAATCGAGATTTTTTTTCGTGCATGTCAGATGCACCTGATTTTGCTGTCAGGCACACATGTTGCCTACGACAGATGTTTCGTGCACACCCGATGCACTTAGATGTTGTTTCTGTGCGCATGTATGGCACATTCATGGATTTTGATTTCCGTGCGCACCGGACGCACGTTGTATTCATGTGCATATTTTGGGATTGATTTCTTATAGAGCAGTACGTTTTTATGATATTGCTATGTGTTTTCGTACTGAGCAGGACTAGTCAGAGGACAGTACCTGAATATATTTTGCATGCATTGATAGTTATTGAGGGGATTTCCAAAAAGCGAGCTATAGCCTCAGTATTTACCTACGTGTCTGATATGACACGAAATATTTAAAACAAGGAGATCCTTCTAAATTGTTTCCAAAACGGCGGAACGTACATTTCAAACAAAGGTATATATGTATATAGTTATTTCCTTATGATAGACGTCCGCCACTGTGCAGTGTTATACGCGTGCACAGCGACATAAAGAGATTTGGCATGCATTTCCTTCAGATACTTACATATATAGATTCGATATTTACATGTATAGTTTCGAGTTATGGCATATTGGTTTTGATTTGGATTTGGCATTGATGTCTTCTCCATGACTCCGATGATTGCGGGATGCTTAACGGAGTTTCGATTTGAGTTATATGCTCATTTTTCAAGCGCATGCGCTGCGCTACGATTTGTTTTATATAGTTACAATTTCGGAGCTCCGACGACTTGATGGTTTTTCTTAGATGTTTTAGTATTTGGGGGAGTTTGAATTTAAATTCGGGGACCGAATTTGTAACACCCGAGCCCAATAATACTATTTCTGTTACTGGTTGAGTGTTTGGCATTGCTCATTTCATTTATCTTGCTTGTTTGGTTCTTATTGCACAATTTTAACCGGCTAAGTCATTCTGCATATAACAAATTTTAGCACCTAAAATAAAATTGAAAATATTCTTCTTGGCCTACTTGACACCCTTAGCCTCGTGGTAGCGTCCGTGCATTGTATTCTCGTCCCGTTCAGTGAAACGGGCGAGTTTGGATGGCTACGTGCACGTGCGTGTGTCCGTTTTGGGAGTATGCTTTTTAATCATAAAACATTTCATTTTAAAATTTGGAACCCGCCTAAAATCCTATTATTTGAATTTCGAATTTTTGGACCCAACCCGGGCGCAATTTGGAAATGTTTCATTTGGCGCCAAAATCCTAAATTTTTAATATTATTAAAACCAGCGCATATATTTTTCTAACCTGATATCTTACTGTTCATTACCTATCTTTTAAATCTTTAAGTTAACCATATAATATTTTTACAATCTTTATATCCTTCTTAATTTATTCTCTCAGCCAATCGCAACCTCCTCTTTAACCCCGTGGGCCCCACTTTCTCTCTCTCTCTCTCCACTTTTTCCTCTCTCCCTCTCCCTCATATATTCTCTCGTACATCTCTTTATCATTTTTCTCTTCTTGCTTCATGTCTCGTTTCTCATTTCTTTTAACTGTTCTTTTGTTGCCGGAATTCCGTCGTGCCGGTGACGTTTCTCGACGTTCCAGCGAGATACCCCGACCCGTGTGGTTCCTTTGTTCGTCGTTTGGGTTCATTCCGTGAACCGTGCGCCGTCGCGAGTTTTCCCCGCCGACGGTTAACGTTCCGTTTTCCCGATTCGCGACCCATCGAGGCAAGTTAATCTTGCTACATGCTATATACTTTTATAATCTTCATTTTATAATATTATACATTTGAAAATCTTATAGTTTACATATGAAATGTCGTTGAAAAATCGGATATGACAAATCTGAAATTTACTGTACACCTTATCTTATAAAAGTCATTATAAATCATAGAAAAATCATTAGTATACGTTCTTTAGTTCGTTACGAAGCTAATTCAGAATAATATAACTCTATGAAATATTTACTTGCAAAATAAATTGTTTAAATAACGTAAAATGCAAATGAAAATTCCTTTAAACTGCTGTCCAGGGAAATTCCAGCAGCAAACTTTCAAGTTTGAATATTCATAACTTTTTGTAGGGATAACCTGAGATGCTTATACTTATAAAACTGAAAACCTTATTGAATTATCTTTGTTTTGGTATAAGATACGTCTCTTTTGGAGAATGTTTGTTATTTTTAAGCTATTTTACAAATTAGGGTGACGCTGAATTTCTGAACGGAACCTTCTTGTGCATGGTTAATCAATACAGCTTTTATAGTTACTAATCGCTTTGAATATGCTATCCATATTAATATTATTATATAAATATTTATATCACATATTGCTTAGTTGTACATCCCACACTACCATTTTATAGTTTTATAACTCTTCGGATACCCGTTTGCATCCATCGCATTTAAGATAAATATAATTGCATCCATAGATCACATTACTACATAATAATGTGATATTAATACTCCATGTTTAATAAATTGCATCCTAATTAATATTGGAACTATAAATGTAACCCTAATCGATAACTGTGCATCCATATCCTTGAAATTATATCTATTTGCCTATCATATTACATGTTCCAGTTTATTGTTCTAATAGTACTCATGCTTGTTTATTTATACACATGTTTATGATAGTTTGATTATGAGCACCCACATGACATCTTGTGCTCCTGAAATGACCTGTTACACTTCCTACTTGACATGATATGGTACCGTACACTCTTGACATGACATGACACCTTTATACATTACCTGACCTGTTACCTGATCTCATGCCTAATGCCGACAAACCTGACCATTCCTGCTGTCTATCCAGACAGACCTACTCTTACCGGATTTTGTGTTGGCATTAGTCCTTGACTACTGAATACCTGATCTGACATACATAGCTTGGGGGTATGGGGAAATCAAAAATGAACCTGACTTGTAACTCGACAGTTCACTACCGTTCGAGTGTACACATTCCTATTCTGTGCCTAACGGCATGTCTCGGTTTCAGCCGAGAATATTGTGGCCGTGATCCCGGGTATGTACGGGGTAATACCGAGTGTACACTTTCCCATTCTGTGCCTAACGGCATGTCTCGGTTTCAGCCGAGAATATTGTGGCCGTGGTCCCGGGTATATACGGGATACTAACACTTTCCCATTCTGTGCCTAACGGCATGTCTCGGTTTCAGCCGAGAATATTGTGGCCGTGGTCCCGGGTATGTACGGGATACTAACACTTTCCCATTCTGTGCCTAACGGCATGTCTCGGTTTCAGCCGAGAACATTGTGGCCGTGGTCCCGGGTATGTACGGGATACTATTGGGTTACATCGACGATTCATCAATTGGTTTCAAAGACTATAGAGTAGAAAACCTGATAGGACAGTTTAGTCCACCATTACACATTACCCTGCTTGTTATTTCTTATTACTGCTTTATTCATGTTCATACTTGCATTGCTTATTACCATGTTTATACTATATTATTTGGTTGACATGACGCCCTGACGTCTGGGTTTTGCATGGCCCAGATTCCTTACCTCTACCGACGACCGAGCAGGAGTACTTCAGCCAGCAGGCTGATTTGTGAGTTCTGTAGTGGTTAGTTCATTTATTGCATTTTACTTCCAGGTGTGATCCCGCATTACGGGACGTACCTTTCTATTATTGCATTGGATCATTTGCTTCCGCACTTATTGTTTATTGATTCTTGTTATTATGGACTTGGACATGTATTAGATTAGTTTATTATTTTGTTCTTGATATCTCTACAACCGTAATGTGACTGTGGATGGATATTTCCTACCCACAGGTAGCATGGTTGGCTATGTCACGTGCCCAATCTTGCGTACTCTGGGAAGCGGGGCGTGACATGGTTCTTTTGGTATCAGAGACATGGGTTAATTGGGTTAATTCTTTGTAGTTGGGTATTGCACCCGATACACGAATCAGAATGCCCGTGATTAGGAAACATGTCCTGCCACCTTGACCGTTTTACCATTCTTGAATCACATTCTTCCGGATTATATCTTTTACGACGTGCAAACTTACTTTGCATTGTCAACTCGAAAACCTGATTTCTTGTTATCCCTAGGACTTGGGCGACTTGAGTGGAGTTAAGTAATTGCGGCTATGATACCGCGGCATAGCTACAATGCAGTACTCTATTTAAGTATCTTGGAGTTCTAGCCTTGATCCACATTCAGAATCTATCATCATGCTAATGTTGGGTGTTTTGAGTTCAGGATTATGACAGGTAAGAAGTTGAAGACTTACCAGAGGCGTGTGAACGAAGCCGCCATGCTTGGAGTGATAAGAGGAATGCTGGAAATCAAAGAGACAGACTGAGCTGATCCAGCAATAGCAGATTCGTTTCAGGAAGGTTTGCAGATCGTTCAGCAGTCTGTAAACAATGATGGAACTAGACCAGTCGAACGAGTAGGGACTGTAGCAGATTTCAGACTTTTGGGTCCGTCTACTTTCACTGGTCTGGAGGAGCCGTTGCCAGCCGAGCAGTGGCTAGTGACACGGAGAATTTGCTGATTGCGGCACAGATTCCAGAGGACAAAGGAGTTGATGTAGTGCGCATTCAACTAGTGGATTACGCCCGAGAGTGGTGGCTTGTGGAGGAGAACCGCTTGCCCCAGGCCAAGCAGTGGGCGGATTTCTCTAAGAGTTTACTGGAGAAGTCCTTCCGCGGACTGCGCGGAGGAAATGGAAGAGAAGTTCATCGGACTAAGGCAGAATGGAGCAACCGTGGACGTGCATGCAGCAGAATGGACGAGACTCAGTAGTCTTGCTGGACCTTTCGTGGCCAACAATGTAGACAGCAGTTGCGGTAAGGAAGCAGTTCTGTCGGGCCAGTCGAGTTTAGGGCTAGGCCGACAAACAGTGTTCTTGCAGCTATGGAAGTTGATAGTAATGAAGAGCCGGAAGTTGTTCGCGATTTTATGGACGTATTTGAAGATATATCGGGCTTACCGCCGAAGCGAGATGTGGAGTTCGCGATTGACCTTATTCCTGGTGCAGCGCCAGTATCAAAATCTTATTATCCGATGGCACCGGTGGAATTGGAAAAAGTTAAGAAACAAGTTGGTGAATTACTCGAGAAGGGTTAGATTCGAAGTAGCAACTCACCTTGGGGGGCCCCAGTTCTTTTAGTAAAGGAGAAGGACGGCACGAGAAGGATGTGCATTGATTATCGAGAGTTGAACCGGGTGACTATTAAGAACAAGTACCCGATCCCTCGCATTGGAGAACTTGTTGAGCAGCTTAGTGGCGCGAGGGTATTCTCGAAACTGGATTTGCGATCAGGATATCATCAGGTCCGAGTGAGAGCAGAAGACATTTGCAAGACGGCGTTTCGGACTCGATATGGACATTTCGAGTATCTAGTGATGCCCTTCGGAGTGACTAATGCGCCGGAAATATTCATGGATTTGATGAACATGATCTTTTCACCATTCTTGGACCAGTTTATTGTGGTATTCATTGACGATATTCTGGTATACTCGAAGAGTCCGGAGGAGCCTGCTGAGCATTTAAGGATCGCACTGCAGACGCTGAGGCAAGAGAAGTTATTCGCGAAGATGAGTAAGTGCGAATTCTAGCTGGAAGAAGTGAAGTTTCTGGGGCATGTTGTGTCGGGCGATGGAATCACCGTCGATCCCGAAAAGATTGCAGCAGTTCGAGATTGGCCTATTCCAAGGAATGTAGCTGAGATAAGAAGTTTCCTTGGATTAGCCGGATACTACAGGAGATTTGTGGAGAACTTCGCTCGTTTGGCAGAACCGTTGACCAAGTTTACGCGCAAGGAGGTACCTTTTGTATGGACGGATAAGTGTGCGTTGGCTTTTGAGACGTTGAAGCAGAAGTTGATAACCGCCCCTATCCTGACCGTACCAGACAATTCCGGAGGACTAGTGATTCATAGCGACGCATCTGGGAAAGGATTGGGATGTGTTTGGATGCAGCATGGGAAGGTTATAGCATACGCATCGAGACAGTTGAAGACCCATGAGAAGAATTATCCAACTCATGACTTGGAGCGTGCGGCTGTGATTTTCGCTTTGAAGATTTGGAGACACTACCTTTTGGGGGAAAGAGTCGAAGTTTTTACAGATCATAAGAGCTTGAAGTATGTGTTTACACAGAAGGAGCTTAACATGAGGCAGCGTAGATGGTTGGAGCTGATGGCTGACTACGATCTTGATCTTAAGTACCATCCGGAGAAGGTTAATGTTGTGCCGGATGCGCTTAGTCGGTTACCAGCAATTCAGGTGTTAACTACACAGGGGGAGATCATTGCAGATTTTCGAAGATTTGACTTGGAAGTTGTGCTACCACATTCTACGGGACAGTTGATGCAGTTGCAAGTACAGTTGTCCTTGGTTGAGAAGATTAAAGCGGCACAATCGCAGGATCCTAGACTGCAGAAGTTTCGAGAGCGGGTTGAGGCTGGACTACGAACAGATTTACTGGTCTACGAAGATGGTTCGTTGAGGTATGGTAGCCGTTTGTGTGTGCCAAAGGGGGATGTTCGTGAAGAGCTTATGAAGGAGGCACACAGTTCAGCTTATTCTATACATCCAGGAGGTACAAAGATGTACCGAGATATTCGACAGCATTTCTGGTGGGAAGGCATGAAACGGGAGATTGCTCGCTTCGTGGCTAAGTGCTTGGTATGTCAGCAAGTCAAGGCTGAACACCAAAGGGTTGCTAGTTTGTTGCAACCACTTCCGATTCCTCAGTGGAAGTAGGAACATATAACCATGGATTTCGTGACGGCTTTACCGCGAAGTCCAAATGGCAACAATGCAGTATGGGTGATTGTCGATCGATTGACCAAGGCAGCTCACTTTATTCCTTTCCAGGTTGGTCAATCAACGGAGACTTTGGCAGAGCGGTACATGCAGAAGATTGTAAGATTGCATGGCGTACCGGTGAGCATCGTGTCCGATCGGGACACTCGGTTCTTATCACACTTCTGGAGGAATTTACAGGAAAGTTTGGGGACTCGATTGAAGTTTAGCACAGCTTATCATCCTCAAACTGATGGTCAGTCGGAGAGAACGATCCAAACTCTTGATGATATGTTGAGAGCATGCATGTTGGACTTCAAGGGTTCGTGGGAGGATCATCTACACTTGGTGGAGTTTTCTTACAACAACAGTTTTCAGGCAACTACCCAGATGGCTCCGTTTGAAGCTTTGTATGGTCGTAAATGTCGTTCACCTATTTGTTGGGATGATGTCGGTGAACGAAAATTGTTGGGACCAGATTTGGTGATGCAGACAGTTGAGAAGGTTAACACTATCAGAAATCATATGAAGGCAGCACAAGACAGACAGAAAAGTTGGGCTGACACATCGAGAAGACCTCTAGAATTCACCGTGGGTGATTTGGTGTTCTTGAAGATATCACCGACTAGAGGGGTGATTCGTTTTGGAAGGCGAGGAAAGCTCAGTCCTCGGTTCGTTGGACCCTTGAGATCGTGGAGCGTGTTGGTGAGGTAGCATATCGTTTGGCGTTACCACAGTCCTTGGCAAATGTGCATGATATGTTTCACGTATCTCAACTCCGTAAGTATGTTCGAGATGAAACACACGTTTTGGATCATTCGGAGCTAACAGTACGAGAAGACTTGACTTTTGAGGAGCGACCAATTGAAATCAAGGATCGAAGAGAAAAGGTTCTTAAGAACAAGGTTATCCCCCTTGTGCTAGTCTCTTGGGGTAATCGATCGCATGGAGAATCCACTTGGGAGCGAGAAGACGAGATCCGGCAGAAGTTTCCTCACCTTTTCCTGTAGTTATCTATCTTGAATTCTTGGAATTTCGAGGACGAAATTCTTTTTGTAGTTGGGTATGATGTAACACCCGAGCCCAATAATACTATTTCTGTTACTGGTTGAGTGTTTGGCATTACTCATTTCATTTATCTTGCTTGTTTGGTTCTTATTGCACAATTTTAACCGGCTAAGTCATTCTGCATATAACAAATTTTAGCACCTAAAATAAAATTGAAAATATTCTTCTTGGCCTACTTGACACCCTTAGCCTCGTGGTAGCGTCCGTGCATTGTATTCTCGTCCCGTTCAGTGAAACGGGCGAGTTTGGATGGCTACGTGTACGTGCGTGTGTCCGTTTTGGGAGTATGCTTTTTAATCATAAAACATTTCATTTTAAAATTTGGAACCCGCCTAAAATCCTATTATTTGAATTTCGAATTTTTGGACCCAACCCGGACGCAATTTGGAAATGTTTCATTTGGCGCCAAAATCCTAAATTTTTAATATTATTAAAACCATCGCATATATTTTTCTAACTAACCTGATATCTTACTGTTCATTACCTATCTTTTAAATCTTTAAGTTAACCATATAATATTTTTACAATCTTTATATCCTTCTTAATTTATTCTCTCAGCCAATCGCAACCTCCCCTTTAACCCCGTGGGCCCCACTTTCTCTCTCTCTCTCTCCACTTTTTCCTCTCTCTCCCTCTCCCTCATATATTCTCTCGTACTTCTCTTTATCATTTTTCTCTTCTTGCTTCATGTCTCGTTTCTCATTTCTTTTAACTGTTCTTTTGTTGCCGGAATTCCGTCGTGCCGGTGACGTTTCTCGACGTTCCAGCGAGATACCCCGACCCGTGTGGTTCCTTTGTTCGTCGTTTGGGTTCATTCCGTGAACTGTGCGCCGTCGCGAGTTTTCCCCGCCGACGGTTAACGTTCCGTTTTCCCGATTCGCGACCCATCGAGGCAAGTTAATCTTGCTACATGCTATATACTTTTATAATCTTCATTTTATAATATTATACATTTGAAAATCTTATAGTTTACATATGAAATGTCGTTGAAAAATCGGATATGACAAATCTGAAATTTACTGTACACCTTATCTTATAAAATCCATTATAAATCATAAAAAAATCATTAGTATACGTTCTTTAGTTCGTTACGAAGCTAATTCAGAATACTATAACTCTATGAAATATTTACTTGCAAAATAAATTGTTTAAATAACGTAAAATGCAAATGAAAATTCCTTTAAACTGCTGTCCAGGGAAATTCCAGCAGCAAACTTTCAAGTTTGAATATTCATAACTTTTTGTAGGGATAACCTGAGATGCTTATACTTATAAAACTGAAAACCTTATTGAATTATCTTTGTTTTGGTATAAGATACGTCTCTTTTGGAGAACGTTTGTTATTTTTAAGCTATTTTACAAATTAGGGTGACGCTGAATTTCTGAACGGAACCTTCTTGTGCATGGTTAATCAATACAGCTTTTATAGTTACTAATCGCTTTGAATATGCTATCCATATTAATATTATTATATAAATATTTATATCACATATTGCTTAGTTGTACATCCCACACTACCATTTTATAGTTTTATAACTCTTCGGATACCCGTTTGCATCCATCGCATTTAAGATAAATATAATTGCATCCATAGATCACATTACTACATAATAATGTGATATTAATACTCCATGTTTAATAAATTGCATCCTAATTAATATTGGAACTATAAATGTAACCCTAATCGATAACTGTGCATCCATATCCTTGAAATTATATCTATTTGCCTATCATATTACATGTTCCAGTTTATTGTTCTAATAGTACTCATGCTTGTTTATTTATACACATGTTTATGATAGTTTGATTATGAGCACCCACATGACATCTTGTGCTCCTGAAATGACCTGTTACACTTCCTACTTGACATGATATGGTACCGTACATTCTTGACATGACATGACACCTTTATACATTACCTGACCTGTTACCTGATCTCATGCCTAATGCCGACAAACCTGACCATTCCTGCTGTCTATCCAGACAGACCTACTCTTACCGGATTTTGTGTTGGCATTAGTCCTTGACTACTGAATACCTGACCTGACATACATAGCTTGGGGGTATGGGGAAATCAAAGATGAACCTGACTTGTAACTCGACAGTTCACTACCGTTCGAGTGTACACATTCCTATTCTGTGCCTAACGGCATGTCTCGGTTTCAGCCGAGAATATTGTGGCCGTGATCCCGGGTATGTACGGGGTAATACCGAGTGTACACTTTTCCATTCTGTGCCTAACGGCATGTCTCGGTTTCAGCCGAGAATATTGTGGCCGTGGTCCCGGGTATGTACGGGATACTAACACTTTCCCATTCTGTGCCTAACGGCATGTCTCGGTTTCAGCCGAGAATATTGTGGCCGTGGTCCCGGGTATGTACGGGATACTAACACTTTCCCATTCTGTGCCTAACGGCATGTCTCGGTTTCAGCCGAGAATATTGTGGCCGTGGTTCCGGGTATGTACGGGATACTAACACCTTCCTATTCTGTGCCTAACGGCATGTCTCGGCTGCCGCTGAGAACATTGTGGCCGTGGTCCCGGGTATGTACGGGCTACTATTGGGTTACATCGACGATTCATCAATTGGTTTCAAAGACTATAGAGTAGAAAACCTGATAGGACAGTTTAGTCACCATTACACATTACCCTGCTTGTTATTTCTTATTACTGCTTTATTCATGTTCATACTTGCATTGCTTATTACCATGTTTATACTATATTATTTGGTTGACATGACGCGCTGACGTCTGGGTTTTGCATGGCCCAGATTCCTTACCTCTACCGACGACCGAGCAGGAGTACTTCAGCCAGCAGGCTGATTTGTGAGTTCTGTAGTGGTTAGTTCATTTATTGCATTTTACTTCCAGGTGTGATCCCGCATTACGGGACGTACCTTTCTATTATTGCATTGGATCATTTGCTTCCGCACTTATTGTTTATTGATTCTTGTTATTATGGACTTGGACATGTATTAGATTAGTTTATTATTTTGTTCTTGATATTTCTACAACCGTAATGTGACTGTGGATGGATATTTCCTACCCACAGGTAGCATGGTTGGCTATGTCACGTGCCCAATCTTGCGTACTATGGGAAGCGGGGCGTGACAGAATTTCTTTAAGGGGGGAAGATTGTAACGTTTTGAAAATCGTTTCGGTGAAATTTCGAAAAATCGGTAAAATAAGGGGGTTTTCTGTAAAAAGTCAAAATACAAATATCTTATTATAAAAATTAAATATACATATTCTAGCTATGTAATTGCTATTATTTGGTGTTTATTGAGCCGCTGGTGAAATTTCAAATTTTCTGAAAAAAATATTATTTTATTATTATTTTAAGCCGTCACTAATACATTTAATTAGGGAAAATTACAAATTGGAATGAGTTGAAACAAATTTTGTGCATCATAAAACATAAAAAAAAAATTTATCATGTGGTTTTTGGAACGAAATCATTTGCCAAAATGGTTTAGAAATTATTGAAGAAAAAAGGCTTTTTTTAGCGTAAATGGATGTTTGGGGTATTGTATTTATCATTTTTCATCACCCCACACCCGTGCCCACACCCACACCCCCCCACTTACTCCTCCCCATGGCTGAATTCAGCACCCACCCTATTTTTTCCCCACTTGATTTTCAAATGAAAGGAAATGAAAGAAAAGAATAGAAAATGGATAAAGTAGTTAGACTTTTGACTTGCTTTGACCTTGACTTTGTCCCCCCCCCATTTTCTCTACCTCCCTCTCTCTCCTCACTCCCATTTCTGGCCGAATCCTTCTCCCTACAGCAGCAGCCCTTCCCCCCCAAAATCCACACTATTTTGCTTCAAAAATCCACAAAAAAGCTTCAAAATCCATACAATTTCAAAGCTTTTTCCAAATCGAACCCTTACCCATTATTTCTTGCCCAAGAAAGCATGGATCTAGGAGCTTGGAGGCCGTTTTGGAAGGCTAGATTTCAAGCTTGGTCTCTTGATTTTGTGAGGTATAAATCCCAAGCCAAATTTAAATTGTTGGATAGTTTCTTTCATCAAGGTCTATTAAGTTTAAATGCGATTCTAATTGGGATTTAGTTTGTAATGGAAAGAGTTTGAGATCAAGTTAGGTTCTGATCATGTGTTCATGGTTGTGTGATGTTCTTTTTTTGCATCTTAAGCTATGCAACTTAAATTTGTTACTTATTGCCAATTGTAACATGTAAAATGTCCAAATTAAGATTTTGTGTAAACTAGGGTTTTATAAAATGCATTATATGTGAGGTTAAAAATGTGTTTAGGTTTTTCATGACTTCATTAACTTTATTGTGGTTTAATGCTTTAGATCATGCAAATCTAAGCTAGATTATAGTTTGTGCATTTTTACTTTGAAATTGTTAAAAAGGGTATTTTTGTAAACTAGAATATTAGGGTTTTTGGAATTTAATGAGATTAAATTCCGGAAATTGTTTATATGACTTATTTAAGATATTTAATAAATATTTTGGCCGCTACATTCATTTAAATATCATGTTTTGTACAAAAACGGCGAAATGTGCTTGCTAGATTTTCGGAAAAATGATCTTTTAAGTGAAATTGGGGTTTTTGTGAGTTTTAACCTAGTTTATATTAAAATTAGTGTTCGTGAATATGCAAATGAGTGTGATTGAATTTTTCTCGATGGTTTGACGTTTGTACATCGACATCGAGGGTTGGTTTTACTATTCTTGCATGCGTAGGCGATAGGTTTAGACCTATGCGTGATACGCGTGCCGATTTGATTTTCGTATGCCGTTTCGATTTCGAATTTAGTTTTAATGCGATATGGTGCGTTATGATATGTAGGTACCCCCATGTGGATTTCGAGGCGACAAGCAAGCGCGTGGCGACGTCGGCACCGGCTAGCGAGGACCAGGTGAGTAGATTTATATCTACGGGGAGAAGTCGGGTGGATGGCGTATAGCACCCCCACAGTCCGTGGTGGTGTATACAGATGCGTATACACACCAACAATTATTATATGTTATTTGGGATTAATAACGATGCTTAGGATGGATATTGGTGTGTTGGATTACTTTAGTGTTGCGAACCCTAGGGTAGTGTTACACACACATACATACTTGCATACATTCCTATTGATATGTGCTCATGGGAATATATTTATATGTTCACATGGGTATGGGACTATGTGTTCACATACGGATTTGAGGAGGATACTTGGGATTGAGCTGAGTCGATGAGATTTGTTTGTGGTTGTGATCTCGGTGATATGGCAGGATTCGTACTTAAGGTACGTCCTGGTGTTATAGCGGATCTTGCGGCGGCGATACGGGTGAATAGTGTTATAAATAAATGGTCGACATGTGATCGTGATATGAGGCATAATATGCTAGGATATTGATATTTGGCCGTATCGGGCGATGTATACCCTTTGATGATGATATGTGCTGACGATATCGGTTTGTACGAGATTGTCGATCAGTAGTCAGATCATGAGTATATTGAGGATATTAGTATTGTACTAGACATAGGTCAGTACCCTAGACTATGATCTTGGATAAAGAGGATACCAGAGGAATAGTGTGAGGAATATGATATTGACCCGTACTCAGATTTGGGGATGCCGTACGACGGATTTACGTACGAGCTATATCTTGATGATTGATCCGCACTCTTGACTTGGGATGTCTGATTATAGATATGGTATCGGATACGATATTATTGAGGCGGGATCACCGACTAATATATATACATGTATGTATATGTATCGACTCAGATGTTAGGCGGTTTCCTTACCTGTAGTCTAGCTTATAGCGTAGCCCTTTAGTTTAGTTAGTTGTTAGATTAGATTCGGTTCCTACCTATTTCAAAGCTTACGAATCGTGCGTATTTTTAAAGACAGCCTAAGGGATCCTACGGATATTTCAAAAAACGTATCTTTTCTTAAAAACACCGTAGCCCCTATTTTCAAAACCCCACGATTCGTGTTATTTCAAAAGGCACCAGTGTAGGACTTATACTAGGTTAAAACAGATTAATTATCGTTGCGTCTAGTATTCAGCTCCCGCTCATTATTGTTGTTTGCTCCGCATCACATGCTTATATTATGCTTCATATTCTACTGTTGATATCTTGTGGTTAGGACACCAGCACCATTACCGATGATGCGTATGTACCACGTACATTTACTTGCCGGCTCACACACATCTTCATCGGTAATTGCCATGTCACGTACACCTTAGAAAATATTATTGCTTGACATAGCCTGTTAGCTAATAGTTTAGACATGATATTAGTGTACTTGCCTTATATGTTAGTTTAGACATTATAGTTATTACCTGCTACCTCATGCATACTGTTATTCATTGTTATGCCGCATTCATGGATTCTCATGCATATATTCACTTTTTACATGCTATTGAGGTTGTGGATTTGGATTTCCATGAGATTTTCTGGATATGGGGAAAACCGCAAAACATATACAAACTTCTTTTTTTTTAAAATAAAAAGCGCGGTTTTTTCCCATGATGTATGAGTCGTCCACCATGAGTTTGCTGATAGATTTGGAGACCCGATTCGAGGAGTTGGATGAACCGTTTCGGGTACATGGTGGACCCGGTAAGGTACCCCGGGGCAAGAAGCTCGTGGTGATGACGATGAGCCTGGCAGGGGGAGACTACCTACCGGTGATTTTACCCGACGCGTCGGATATCCGGAGGATACCGTCGTGGTCTTGAGATGGATGGTAGGGGCCGGTCTGGACAGACGACGCCCTAGATATTGAGATTGAGACATTGAGATTTCGAGATATTGAGGTACTGAGATTTGATGATACAGGCCAGTCCGGATGGCCGGAGCCTGAGGTTTTGAGACATTGAGATTTATGTTTTGTGTCGATGCTAGACACTGTTGATGCCGATTTCATTTATGATACCTCATTTTAAAAATACAAAGAAAATCTCACTAATTTATGAAAACAGTTTCTTCATTTACATGTATTCTGTTTTCATGCATTCATACCTCATTCATATGATATATTGCTACCTGAGACACTGACACGGGCACATGAGATCACCCTCGGGTTAGATATTACCCTAGCCATTGTTATAGGCTGCATGTTATTCATATATTTGAGGATATATTATGATCATTGACCTAGGTTGCGTTATTCATGCGATTTTCTGTTCGTAGATCTTTTTCTACTCATGAGTTGGCAACTCAACCCCGTTGTGCCCCAGTTTCTTGCAGGTGTTGCCGTACGGATTTCATTACGGCTTTGCGGGCACGGTTTCTTTTCGGGTGACTTGCTAGTAGGTGGGTTTATTGTATCTTACCCATCATTATACCTTGTATATTATATTTCAGTTGTATCTAGAAGTTCCATCAACCAAACTTGTATTTTTTTGAGATAGAGACCAGTAATGTTATTCTTTCGACCATAGAGTAGCATGTTATATTTCTTGAGTTTCTTGCTGGTTGAGTTCCATTTCTGTTGTGATCCTCTCCTTTAGGCGTTGTATATTATGTTGCATACAGGTTGATTTGATATGGTTCTTCCTATTCTCTACTATTTCTCTTGGTTTGGATTTCTGGGTTTCGGCTTACTTAGCATACGTACGCCTTGAGACGTTCGTAGTCTAAGTGCCGGTCATGTTCCGTACTTTCGGGTCGTGACATGAACACATAACTTGGGGGTATGGGAAAATCAAAAATGTAGCTGAACGTAACTTAAAGGGCTATTATATATTGCACCGTGGTCCCGTGGGGAATGAACGGGACATAGACTCACAGTCTATTATATTGTACCGTGGTCCCGTGGGGAATGAACGGGGTATAGACCGATGGGTTACGATGAGGATTACATTAATTGATTTCGAATAACTTTAGAGTAGATAACCCTATAGCACAGTTTAGACTACTCACTGCACTTCACCTGTTTATATCCTGTTCACTGATCTATATTCATGTTACTGATGACTTGTTACTGTTCATACTTCATGCCTACATATTTCATTACATCCTGCTTGCTTAGGAATTATTGATATTATGACGCACTGACGTCTGGGTTTTGCATGGCCCAGATCCTTTATCTTTATTGCAGGCTGTTCAGGAGTATTTTGATCAACAGGCCGAGCAGTGAGGACATGTTATTAGTTTAGTCAGTTTTCCTTTCAGCATTTTATTCCTGATGTGAGCCCGCATTATGGGACGTACTTTCCTGATGTTATTGTACTTGGATCTTTTGCTTCCGCACATTATTTCATGACTCTTTCATTCTGGCTTATGGACATGTGTTAGATAGTTTATTACTGTTCTTGATATCTCTACAGCCGTAATGTGACTGTGGAGGGATATTTTCTAGCCACAGGTAGCATGGTTGGCTCTGTCACGTGCCGATCTTAGCGCACTCTGGAAAGCGGGGCGTGACACCGACCGTCCAAGTCACAAAAATAGGAGAACCGACTGTCCACGTCGCTAAAATAGCAGCACCGACCGTTCACATCGCAAAAAGGGCAGCACCGACCGTCTACGTCTCAAAAAGGGCAGTATCGACCTCCACGTCGTCAAAACGGGAACCAAATCAAGTCAACCTCCACGCGAAAGAAGATCCATCAATTTCATGCACATAACCTACATATGTGGTGTGCATTTATTGATAGGGGGCACTTTGTTGGGATCAAAAATTTCATCCCAGTTGACCAAGTCAAAGTCAACCCAAATTCAGACGGGCCCAAGCCCAGATCAAGTGGGCCTATGCCCAAGTCGAGCCCCACGGCCGGTCTCCCTCATGCCAAAATAAAATCATGTAATAAATAATTTTGATGTAATTTTTCTTATGCATGAATGTAAGAAAAATTGGCATAAAGCCAAAATTTTGTAAAGCCCATCGCTGATGTGCAAAAGAAATGAGCACATGAGGCTTGGGATGGTAAAATGCCATTTTGTAAAGCTAAAGGGGCTATATGTAAATTTGTAAGCCTATAAAAGGCAACATGATAATGAAATAAAATAATAGAATTTCATTCCCCTAAAAATCTAGGGTTTCTGTGTCTCCATCTTCTTCATCAAGGTTCTAAACTTTCTTCCCCCTTTTGAATTAAATCAAGAGTTTAACTCTTCCTTTTCCAAAAATAAACAGTTTTTTACCATCAAACTCTTGAAGGGGAATGTTTACCGCCGAAAACAGAGACGGACCGCATAGGTCATCTTGCCTGAATATGGGGACAGATGCTATTTGGATTTATCCGTCCACCTCTCTGAATATGCCAAGTTGATTAATGGTATCGTATATCGAAGGTTTGGACGGATGCGGCCGTTGTAGCGTGACTTCGTCAGATTCCCCCTCGTTTATGAGGGGGTTTTGATTGTGGGGACGCTCTTCTTTATAGGCGCAAGCCCCTACAGTTAATTACGTTACCGCATCGCGATAACCACTTTCTCCTACTCCAGAGATTCACTTCATGTCGTGTGTGTTTGTTTTATTTTTGGTTGCCCGTGGATTGTATACGGAGACTAATTTATGTTGTCGCCCATAGGGCGTGGATTAGTCTAAATCCGTATATCCTAGATTTGAGTTTGGGTTGATTTAAGGATCATCAATCTCGTTTGAGATTAAGATCGAATTAAATTTTTGTTAAGGATACGCTAGTCCGATTTGAGAATAAGATCTACTTAACGGGGTCTCATTTAGATCGAACAAAAGAGGATTTGTGCTCCATTATTTTAGTTTAGGGACGTTATGGTCCGTTGTTAGTTTAAGGACGTTTCAGTCCGTAGATCACCATTTTATGCCCGTGTATTTATTGCGTGACGGGATGTACGACGATGATGCGGGATACACCCATTTGGTATGGTTTGGTTTAAGGTGTGCACGTCCGCTCAGGAAGTACACCCAAGAGCAGTTGGTTGTCGGGACCCGCCACCTCTCTGAAGACGTTGAGGAATTACAACGATATGCATCAGAGGTATGGAGAGATGTACTTTTGAACCAATTCCCATGTCTGAGGGAATGGATCATGGTGGACCATCTAAGAATCATTAGTCATTTTTGGAGGACTAAGATTAACTTAGGAAATGTGGTATGAACATCATTTTGGATGCCATGAGTCATATTTAGGAAGTAATGAACCCATGGGCTCAGTTGATCTGAACTCGGACATGACCCACTCAATTTTCTTTTATTTGAAATAAGTGTTAAGCACTGGTTTGGGTTCATTCCCCTTTTTCTTGCAAAAAGTGCTGAGCACTTATGTGAGTTCTGACGCTCACACTTTACTTTCTTTTTTCTTTGTCTCTGTATGGAGTGCTGAGCACTTTTTATGGCGCCCACGTGCGAAGCACGTGAGGCGCTAGGCGCCGCCCACTGAGTGCTAAGCACTCTTTATTTTATAGCGCCTACGTGAGGGACACGTGAGGCACTAGGTGCTGAGCGCTAGCCTTTGAGTGCAAAACATTCTTTATTTTATGGCGCCGGGGCGCTGAGCGCCGCCCACTAAGTGCTAAGCACTCATGAGTTCTCTTTCTTCTTTTCTTTGAATGATCCACATGATCTTTATTTAATTTTATTTACCTAAAATTTCAAAGAAGAGAGTTCTTATTTCTCGAGAATTTAATTCTCCGTTCTTTAAAAGTTTTCTCTTTTTTTTAAGCTTATGGGGGAGGGGGGTTCCTCCATGTTAGACTAGAAGTCTTGGGTCCTTTATATAGTAGAGGCAGGTCTATTGATTAGTTGAAGAAATCTCTCATTGAGAGATCCTAATTGATTTGGGGATTTTTCCCACCGTTGGATCTTTCATCCAAGAACTTCTGTTTTACAGAAGGTATTTTTCTTGTTTTTAACAAGATTAGGGAAATATTTTCCCATACAGAATTTATTCTGTAGATTGGTGATTCTTTAATCACCATTGGATTTTTAATCCAACGGTACTCTGTTTTACAAAGAGTAATTTTTCTTGTTTAGAAACATTTAAGGAATATTTTCTCAATCAAAATTTAATTCTGCATTCTGATGATTTATCATCTCCGCTGGATCGGCTTTGTTTAACAAAGAGTAGAATTTAATTCTACTAGGCGCTTACGTGCTGTGCACGTGCAGCGCTAATAAGAGTTTTTTGAAAGGTTCCTAGGCACCCTAGTGAGGTCTCACAAGGCATCGAACATGCCAATTTCAAAAAAAATGGTGCCGAGAAACCCTAGACTACGGATCGTCGCTAGAATTCTAGGCGAAATACAAAACTAGTTAACAAATTAACTATAGGTTAGATGCTACAACCTTTGTAGATCCGGTAATCCTCTTCCTTGGCTCCACGTAGGCATCCTCTCGCTGTCCTTCTCGAATCCTAGACTCGTTCATCGGCTTCATCGGGAAAACGAGCGGAATAGGTCGTCGGCTTCGTGTCAAAGACGATCTACGTCGAGGTTGCACAAGCTCAAGCTCCGACTTCAACAATTGGTGAAACTTGTGAAGAAAACACCCAAAACAACTTGGCAAGAGGTAGAGGGTGAAGAAATAGGAGGTGGGTTCACTTTAGAATTGGATTTCACTCACTTATGCTCAAGTTGCCATTGATGGCATCTTGTTTTCTCTCTTGAAGAAGAAGGAGATGAAGAAGAAAGAATATGATAAGTATTGTGAAAAAGAATAATAAAAACAAATACTTATCATGTTCTAACCTAGGTTAAGTGTAGAGAATAAACCATGGTCACTTGAGAGGGTTAGGGTTAAGCATGAAGATAAGGATGGTTACAAAAGTCAAAACTTCATGAAGCTTCAACTTAAAACAAAAAAAGCCACCATTCTTATCATAATCCTTTTCAAATAAATAAACAAATAAATAAATAAAAAGACAAAACCCTAATCATCTCTTAACCATGGTTTAATACTTCATACTTAACCTAATGAGCAAGCATCATCAAACATGATACAAAGATGCGCACAAAAGTATATCACATATACAACATGTACATCAAGTGAGAAAATCCATTTAAAGTGAACCAATACTAGTTAATGCAATGCAATATATCAAATATATAATTATGCATTAAATCATTAAATCAACATTTGATTCAATGATCCGGTCATGTCGCACATAACCGACTAGAATCCAATGTATCGATTTATCGAATCAATGATTCGATAACTAGGTCATATCGAATATAACCAATCGAAACATATATCGCGAGAATGAAATGCGGTATCACATACACGCATTATTCTCGGTCCTGCACATATCTCATATGCGCTCCTATTTCGTTTCGCTTGAACCAGGAAACCTCTGTGTAGGACTCTAAAGACTCGTCAATACGCCGGTAGCAGATGATGATCATATCAAGCACCCACAAGCCGCAAGTGGTCTGCTAAACGTAACGGCCATCCGGGTATTGAGCGATCAGAAGATCGACAAGCTAGCCCGCTCACACTCCTGTGAATCCAACCAGTAACACTTACCGTACAGTCCGGTTTGTTCGTCTGATACGTCGTATATCAAGTCTAGGGGTGGTAAACGTCAGACCCCAATAACCGATAAGTCGTGCCGATGTGAGGCTCATAACGGGTCGAGAAACTACTGGTAACACTTACCAGCAAATCTCTGATCAGCCCTGGCCAGGGACTTCCCTGTTACGGCCAATCGAGCACAGCGCAACATCAACCCCCAATACCGGGAGAGACGAAACCCCTCCTATCGCTCATTGCCTCCATGTGACTCGGGACTGTACCTAAAGACCACCGTTTTGCACGCCCTCATGGACGTGGTAAGGTGGAGATCAAAGCACAGTGGCAATCACACAAGACTCTATGACGATCTCGGGTCTACAGACTAACCTGCACAAGTGTCACCTGAGAACTGCCATCTGACGTGAGGTATAATACCATCTGGGAGTTCTCGGCGAGTCCGTCCAAGTGTACTCAGTCTCCACTGAGCACTCGTATACCATCTCTGATGTCAAACACCAATGGATATGGGATCATCCATCGCCCATCTCATGGGTCAAGAAGCGTATACGCTAGTCTACTCTGGTATATCGATGCCCCGTCTCGATACACCCACGACTAGGGACCTTGAAGGATGTACTTATGGACTACCATGTCCCCACTAGTATGATCTGCATCACAGTCCAGGTAGTCAAGTACATATCCTAAGGGCTTTACCAACATGTAACTATAAGACAGTATAAAGAGACTAGTGTACATGTTAAGATAAAGATCAACCAGATAGCATACTATCATGTCGAGCAAGAAAGTCATCTCTATATATGTCCAAGCATCCAATATAATATACATAATCTGTACAATACTGGCCTCTAGGGCATACATACAACTAACAATCTCCCACTTGCACTAGGGCCAGCTGCTGTAGTATCTCATACCGAGCATCCCGAAGAGTCTCTCAAACTGTATCTGGGGAATGGCCTTCGTGAGTGGATCCGCCGTGTTGTTCTTCGTGTCAACCCTCCTGACCTCGATCTCCCGGCGATCAACTATCTCCCGGATCAGGTGATACCGCCTCAGAATATGCCTGGACCGCTGATGGGACCTGGGTTCCTTGGCCAAAGCCACCGCTCCATTGTTATCGCAATACAAAGGTATTGGATGCTCAATGGATGGAACCACTCCAAGTTCAGTAATGAACTTCTTGATCCAGACAGCCTCTTTGGCAGCATCGTTGGCAGCGATGTATTCAGCCTCCATCGTCGAGTCTGCCACGGTTTCCTGCTTGGAACTCTTCCAGCTAACCGCCCCTCCGTAAAGGGTAAAGACAAAGCCCGACTGCGACTTAGAGTCGTCCTTATCACTCTGGAAGCTCGAATCGGTAAAGGACTCCACTTGGAGTTCTCCGTTACCATACACCAAGAACATATCTCTAGTCCTTCGCAAGTACTTGAGAATGCTCTTCACAGCTGTCCAGTGACTCTCTCCAGGATCAGCTTGATACCTGCTCACTACACTTAGTGAGTATGCTACATCGGGTCTGGTACATAGCATCGCATACATGATAGAGCCTACTGCCGAAGCATAGGGTATCCCTTGCATGCGAGCTCTCTCCAAATCAGTCTTGGGAGACATCTCTTTGGAGAGAGTGACTCCAGTGATCGTGGGCAAGTTCCCACGCTTGGACTCTTCCATACTAAACCTCTTTAGTATGGTGTCAATGTACCTGGATTGGGACAATCCCAAAATCCGTTTGGATCTATCTCTATAGATCCTGATTCCCAATATGCAGGAGGCATCACCAAGATCTTTCATTGAGAATCTTTGTGATAAGAAGAGCTTGACCGATTGCAGCATAGGAATATCATTTCCTATCAAGAGTATGTCGTCCACGTACAATACGAGGAAGATAACCTTACTCTCTGCCACCTTCTTGTAGATACAAGGTTCATCTGGATTTTTGACGAAATCAAACTCTTTGATAACGACGTCAAAGCAGATGTTCCAACTCCGCGATGCTTGCTTTAATCCATAAATGGATTTAAGCAGCTTGCACACCTTTCCGCTGCTCCCACTGTCTACGAAGCCCTCTGGCTGAGTCATGTACACGCACTCTTCTAAATCACCGTTTAGAAAGGCGGTCTTAACATCCATTTGCCAGATTTCGTAATCATGATATGCAGCGATGGCAAGCATGATCCGGATGGATTTAAGCATAGCTACTGGAGAAAAGGTCTTGTCATAGTCCACACCTGGTCTTTGACGAAAACCCTTTGCTACAAGTCTAGCTTTGAAAGTCTCCAGTTTCCCATCTACACCAAGTTTCTTCTTGAAGATCCACTTGCTCCCAATGGGTTTTACCCCTTCAGGAGCAACTTCCAAAGTCCATACTTTGTTGGTGTACATGGAATCCATCTCAGACCGCATAGCATCCAGCCATTTCACTGAGTCCCCACTCGTGATGGCCTGCTCGAAGCTAGTTGGGTCATCATCCTCCATGATGCAATCCTCGCTCCCACCATCCATGAGAAAACCGTAGTATCTCGCAGGTTGGCGAGGAACCCTACTAGATCGGCGGAGAGGCTGAGGTTCATTGGGAGCTACTGAATCTTCTGGTTCCACTAAATCTTCAGTTACGGTTTGTGTACCTGGAACCTCTTCCAGCTCTACCACTTTGCCACTAATTTCTTTTTCAAGGAATTCCTTTTCTAAAAAGGTGGCATGTTGAGCAACAAACACTTTTTGTTCCTCACTGTGGTAGAAAAAATACCCATAAGAATTCTTTGGATATCCCACAAACTTGCAGAGAACTGACCGTGCCTCGAGCTTGTCCGGATTTTGTCTTTTGACATAGGCCGGACAACCCCATATCTTAACTCGTTTAAAATATGGTCTCTTCCCACTCCATATCTCATATGGTGTGGTAGGTACAGATTTAGATGGAACTTGATTCAATAGGTATGTTGCTGTTTCCAGCGCATAACCCCAGAAGGAAATAGGTAACTCAGCTGTGCTCATCATAGAGCGCACCATATCTAATAGGGTGCGATTCCTTCGTTCAGATACACCGTTGTGCTGTGGTGTATATGGAGGAGTCAGCTGAGAGAGAATCCCATTCTCTTTTAGGAAGTCCAGGAATTCATTGCTCAAGTATTCCCCTCCTCGATCAGATCGAAGGATTTTAATACTTTTTCTGGTTTGGTTCTCAACTTCTTGTTTATATTCCCTAAATTTCTCAAAAGCTTCTGATTTGTGTTTCATCAGGAACACATATCCGAACCTAGAGAGATCGTCAGTGAATGTAATGAAGTATGAAGAACCATCCCTGGCATGTGTAGACATGGGACGGCATACATCACTATGTATAAGTCCCAAGAGTTCGGTAACTCTTTCTCCGTGTCCCGTAAACGGAGTTTTGGTCATCTTGCCTTTGAGACATGACTGGCAAGTGTCATAAGATGAAAATTCGAAAGGTTTCAAATATCCATCCTTATGCAACTTAGCCAGTCGTGTCACATTGATGTGACCTAGTCTACAATGCCACAAGAAGGATTCGTTGAGTTCAGAACTCTTCCTCTTGTGTGTGTTTGTTATGCTCAGAACTGTTGATTGATTTAGAACATAAATGCCATTGCATAACGTGCCTGATCCAACCAACTTTTGGTTACGGAAAATGTTCATAACATTGTCCTGTAATACAAAATTATATCCTTCTTTGCTTAATAAAGAAACCGATATAATGTTGCATATCAGGTTCGGCATGTAATAGCATTCGTTCAGAACCAATGTATTACCAGTTGGTAATACAAGGTGATATTCCCCGACAGTCTTAGCTGAAACAATTGCACCATTTCCAACTCTAATGTCTTTATCACCTTCTCCAAGTTCTCTACCTTTCATTAGCCCATGTAACTGATTACATATATGGGATCCCGACCCGGTATCCAATACCCAGGATGTAGAGCAAATGGAGAAACAGTTCTCAGTAACGAACACACCCGAAGAAAATGCATCAACATGTACTTTCTTCATTCGGGTGGCATTGGAATCCTGGTATTCCCCTATTTCCTGTTCATTCCTATAACTCTTATAAGAAAGAACGGAACCAACGTTCCCCAGCACAGTATAACATGCGGGTTCGGTCAATACATCCATATTATTATCTTGATTAAGGCTTGAACTGGTCGCTACCTGGAGAGAGAGAGAAGAAAACACTTTAGCGTATGCTCGTGCAAGATCAGATTGGTTATTATCTTATCTAATCAGGATGGCTCCCACTGCTTTTTATCAAATCTTCCTCCAAACCCTAAAAGGAAAGACTAGCCGGGATTAATTACACACTACAAGTTCGCCAATCTTTCAGCCAGGCCAGTGTCGGTACTTTGAGGGAGGTCCCCCGTGCTTTCGCACGAACCTAATTAATGTAAACCTCATTTTCCCAGAGACGTAACCTCATTAACACCTTTCTAGACACCTACTTGATCGGCTAATTGTAATGTGTAAAACTCTCCCAGGAGTAACTCTTACTCGCAGTAGGTATCGGGATCCAACTATCTCATAGAAGGTATGCAATCTCATTACAAATTTCAACACTTGAAATTCCCGATAATATTTTGCCCCGAACGATCTATGACCTTGACAAGGTCAACAAACCATAGACCGCAAGTCAAGTTCAACCCGTCATTTCTTGATTGAATCAAACCCACCCGCACGACCCTTGACAAGGTCAACAAGGCCGTACGACTACCCTAACCCAATCTGCATCATATGCATAAGCAGACAAATACTGATTAGCTACCGCACACTGCGCCTTGACAAGGTCAACAAACGCAGCACGAATACTAAACAGGACTTATCTGAAATGACGGAGGGCTACGCTAGGTTTTTCTGATAACCTATTGCGTAATGAACTTGATATCGTTGTAGAATCAAATGAAGTTTTGAAATGGAGTGATTTTGAGGCTTTTCTAGTTTTGCTAAAGGAGTCACTCCCGGCGAAGGGATCTCGGTCCTTTCCTCGTCGAATGAGGTGCGGGATATATCATATATATCGCTGTGCAAAGCAAAAACCCAAAAGCAGTCAAAAGCAAACCGAGTCTGTAGCATCTGCCAGTTATTGCTAAAGGAGTCACTCCCGATGAAGGGATCTCGGTCCTTTCCTCATCGAATAAGGTGCAGGGTATATCATATATACCGCTGTGCAAAGCAAGAACTGTAGCTACCTGTTTTATTTTAAAATTCGATTCCACAACATCTTAGGTTTCTTATCTTTCATTAATCACATTAATGAAGTCCCATCATTTAAATACCTAAACATCACAGATAGATATGACGTACACTTATGCCATCCGCATTCGCCTCGATGTCCCCTCATGCACCGTTAGGTTAGGTAACTAACGACAGAGCAGGGTAGGGCTAGCGCGGGTGTAAAACATAAGTAACGTCTATATAATATATCATATATACTATATACTATATCCATCACAGAGTTACAACACAGATATCGCAGCAGAATAAACATATGAAATATTGGATATACTAGGACGTCCGTGTTTTCAATACGAGCCAGTATAAAACACGGATTCCACGGTCGTGATGAATAGCCAATCCCACACCCCTAGACCCCTACGAGAGCGGCAAGCAACCCTGCCAATTCTAGGGTTAGGAGACCCGGACTCGACTCCTCGAGTTGGTCTCCCACTGGACCCCAGAACCCGGTTACTTGTGCTCCCCTCCTTGGGTCTATCCTAATGCGGAAAAGTAAATAATATACAAAGGGTGACAACTTCCGCTACCTGGAAGTGCCCCAAATAAAAGAATATTACATATAAGTTTTTACATGAATGAAAATGAAAAACACTCATCTCACATAAAAACCCCCGGCTATTCGAATACGACGATCCAATATAACATATCCAGCAACACATAACATCACATGTCATCAACGTAAGTAAGTATGCATACCCCAATTGTCATTGACGTATAGCAACGAAACCGGCGATATCTGCATACTACACTCACGGTCACAGAAAAGAAAGTGTAAAACTACAACAATTGGAATCCGCAACTTCTTTAGACATCGCATGCCTAATTAAATGAAATACTTAGACATCACATGCCTAACAGATATAAATCCCGCATTTTAGTCTCATTATCGAAAACTTTTTTCAATATCATATGGGACTAAACTGCTAAATTTACAACATTCATTCAGTTATCACATAACTGTTTGTGAATTCCAATTATTGTATCACATTCCAGATAAACAGAAAATGTTAAACTTTCCGATCGAACAGTCGAATACCCAAGTTTTCCCGATATAGCTCAACACATGAAATAAGTCTAACAACATTCAGTTCGTGCCTTAGTACCGACGGTCCAGCCGTAGAAGGGTCAAGCCAACGCCTCACATGTGGCACGCCGTACTGCCCCAAACCCGAAGGTTCAAAGGGCAGTTCAAGACGGTCACATAATCGAGTTAAGGTTTGTTGTCTTCTAGAGGGTCCATCGCGCTACTTGCACTACTTAGAACGTCGTTAAACTGCAGAAAAATCCAACACTTGGAAATTTCCCGACAGGGGAAAAATTGGGTATTTATATCCGGTCGAACTTTTTTAACATATTCTAAAAATTATCCGGAAAAACACAAAGACGATATTTGATACCCCGATTGAAACACCGAATCCCCAAAGCAACCCCAGAAAATTCAACTCTTGAATAATTATTAAAAACACCCAGGAAAATCACCACTGGAAATTAAGGATTACTGTGTAAAATCCTTTAAATAATTAGGCCGTACGACCGCGGATCCTCCGCATGAGCCGTGATAATGCCGCGGATCTGCGCTTGCAAAGTGGAATTACACTCACGAATTTCACAGTAAACCTTATAATTTCCTGCTTATTTTTCTGCATATTTTTAATATTGAAAAATCCCACTTTTTGGAAAAAGTCCAGAGAGCAAGATAAGTTTAGGGTTTCGGGTTCGTTCGGGCTTCAAATCGCGTCTAGACTTCGCCTAAGGCTCTAGCTAGGCTCTGATACCAGTGAAAGGTTCCTAGGCACCCTAGTGAGGTCTCACAAGGCATCGAACATGCCAATTTCAAAAAAAATGGTGCCGAGAAACCCTAGACTACGGATCGTCGCTAGAATTCTAGGCGAAATACAAAACTAGTTAACAAATTAACTATAGGTTAGATGCTACAACCTTTGTAGATCCGGTAATCCTCTTCCTTGGCTCCACGTAGGCATCCTCTCGCTGTCCTTCTCGAATCCTAGACTCGTTCATCGGCTTCATCGGGTAAACGAGCGGAATAGGTCGTCGGCTTCGTGTCAAAGACGATCTACGTCGAGGTTGCACAAGCTCAATCTCTGACTTCAACAAGTGGTGAAACTTGTGAAGAAAACACCCAAAACAACTTGGCAAGAGGTAGAGGGTGAAGAAATAGGAGGTGGGTTCACTTTAGAATTGGATTTCACTCACTTATGCTCAAGTTGCCATTGATGGCATCTTGTTTTCTCTCTTGAAGAAGAAGGAGATGAAGAAGAAAGAATATGATAAGTATTGTGAAAAAGAATAATAAAAACAAATACTTATCATGTTCTAACCTAGGTTAGGTGTAGAGAATAAACCATGGTCACTTGAGAGGGTTAGGGTTAAGCATGAAGATAAGGATGGTTACAAAAGTCAAAGCTTCATGAAGCTTCAACTTAAAACAAAAAAAGCCACCATTCTTATCATAATCCTTTTCAAATAAATAAACAAATAAATAAATAAAAAGGCAAAACCCTAATCATCTCTTAACCATGGTTTAATACTTCATACTTAACCTAATGAGCAAGCATCATCAAACATGATACAAAGATGCGCACAAAAGTATATCACATATACAACATGTACATCAAGTGAGAAAATCCATTTAAAGTGAACCAATACTAGTTAATGCAATGCAATATATCAAATATATAATTATGCATTAAATCATTAAATCAACATTTGATTCAATGATCCGGTCATGTCGCACATAACCGACTAGAATCCAATGTATCGATTTATCGAATCAATGATTCGATAACTAGGTCATATCGAATATAACCAATCGAAACATATATCGCGAGAATGAAATGCGGTATCACATACATGCATTATTCTCGGTCCTGCACATATCTCATATGCGCTCCTATTTCGTTTCGCTTGAACCAGGAAACCTCTGTGTAGGACTCTAAAGACTCGTCAATACGCCGGTAGCAGATGATGATCATATCAAGCACCCACAAGCCGCAAGCGGTCTGCTAAACGTAACGGCCATCCGGGTATTGAGCGATCAGAAGATCGACGAGCTAGCCCGCTCACACTCCTGTGAATCCAACCAGTAACACTTACCGTACAGTCCGGTCTGTTCGTCTGATACGTCGCATATCAAGTCTAGGGGTGGTAAACGTCAGACCCCAATAACCGATAAGTCGTGCCGATGTGAGGCTCATAACGGGTCGAGAAACTACTGGTAACACTTACCAGCAAATCTCTGATCAGCCCTGGCCAGGGACTTCCCTGTTACGGCCAATCGAGCACAGCGCAACATCAACCCCCAATACCGGGAGAGACGAAACCCCTCCTATCGCTCATTGCCTCCATGTGACTCGGGACTGTACCTAAAGACCACCGTTTTGCACGCCCTCATGGACGTGGTAAGGTGGAGATCAAAGCACAGTGGCAATCACACAAGACTCTATGACGATCTCGGGTCTACAGACTAACCTGCACAAGTGTCACCTGAGAACTGCCATCTGACGTGAGGTATAATACCATCTGGGAGTTCTCGGCGAGTCCGTCCAGTGTACTCAGTCTCCACTGAGCACTCGTATACCATCTCTGATGTCAAACACCAATGGATATGGGATCATCCATCGCCCATCTCATGGGTCAAGAAGCGTATACGCTAGTCTACTCTGGTATATCGATGCCCCGTCTCGATACACCCACGACTAGGGACCTTGAAGGATGTACTTATGGACTACCATGTCCCCACTAGTATGATCTGCATCACAGTCCAGGTAGTCAAGTACATATCCTAAGGGCTTTACCAACATGTAACTATAAGACAGTATAAAGAGACTAGTGTACATGTTAAGATAAAGATCAACCAGATAGCATACTATCATGTCGAGCAAGAAAGTCATCTCTATATATGTCCAAGCATCCAATATAATATACATAATCTGTACAATACTGGCCTCTAGGGCATACATACAACTAACAATTTTAACCCTGGGGCCGGCGCCCTCATGGCAGACACGTGAGGCGCTGCCTCTTTAGTTTTGAACAGAGCATTGCTCTTTTAAGAGTTTTTAACTCCGGTGCTGGCGTCCTCGTGGCAGACACGTGAGGCGCTGCCTCTTGAGTTTTGAACAGAGCTTTGCTCTTTTAAGAGTTTTTAACACCGGCGCTGGCGCCCTCGTGGAAGACACGTGAGGCGTTGCCTCTTGAGTTTTGAACAGAGCTTTACTATTTTATTAGGGAAACAAATTCCCCCCCACTGCTCCGTTCACGTGGCTCACACGTGAGCGCACCGGTGACATTTTTACCACCGTTGGATCTTTTCGGGAGTGGAACCGTCTCCATGTGCCTATAAGTAGGGCCTTTGGCCCTTGATATGTCCGTTGTTCATTTTCCCTAAAATTCTGATTTTCTGAGAATATAATTCTTTTTCCAGAGCTTAGATCTCTGCCCAAAGAAACTCTTTTAAGTTAGAACTTTGCCAAAAAACTTGGTATGGATTATGGTCGATCCCATTAACAGAGCTTTTCTCTTCTTAGATCGTAGATCTTAAAATGTGTTTTAGGGTTTCTTAACCCGTTAATCAGAGCTTTACTCATCTTTCATGGAGAACTCTTAGAATTTTTTAGGATTTTTCTTGCAGATCTTAAAGATCTTGAGGTTTTACGCTGTTAAAAAGCTTTGCTTTTGAGGGTTCTGGTAGATTACCCCATTGTTTTACAGAGCATGGCTCTAAAAAATTTTGGGGAATTTTATTCCATCCTTAATTTTCTGACAGATGTGAAAATCTGTTTGCAGAGCACAACTCTCGAGGGAGCTTAATTTCTTAGTCCAATGATATTTCTCATTAAATAAGAATCCTTTCAGGATTCCATTCTTAATGAGTGACCGCCCCATCAATGATGGGGCATCACCTTAATTTTGTAGGGCCCTTTATCCCTTTCTTTTGCACTGCAATGCAGTACAAATTTATTTAAAGTATCAAAGAACGTTAAAGTCCTGAACATAACGTCAATAACCAAACCTTCTCCTTTTGTACAGGTGCAATTGCCTTCGACTTTTCCTTCCCTTTCATACGTAGAGAGCGCCTTCGCCGACGCGCCCGTGGATCTAGAAGTCTTCGCGCTTATTAAAGATCATGACCCAGAGCAGAAATCTCTCACCTGTGGAGGTCGTGGTATAATCAGATCATTCGGGGTCGGCGTAGTTTTTCTTGTGCAGCGCCCTCAGAGCCAATTTCAGCGATTCTTTACGCTGATTCGCCTCAAGTGACTTATGCCATAGAAGAGGTCAACTGGACCTCGGAGGGTCGCCTTCAGCCCTCCATGGCATCAATACCCGTACAGCCACCGATGGCTTTGGACATTTTGGGACGGCGCATATGCTAAGGCGAGTCGCGCCTTTTGGGGAAAGTATATATGATAGGGTTGACTACTTGCCATTCAGCCAGCTACCTGCAGTGGGCTCGGTATATCCTGTCGGCCAAGAAGTCGCTGCTGCTGAAGTTCGGGTTGTATCTTGCAATCTATGCGTCCTTTTTCAATATCCCGCGCCTCATGTGTAGTGGGTCAAGACTTTTTTGGAACAGTGGAACATCCCAACCTACACATTTCTTCTATCGTACCGGGAGGTCTCAATTTCATTGGAGGAGTTTGCGGAAATTTCCGACTTACCCGTCAGAGGGGAACATTACAAAGAGATACTTTCCCCTGATGAGTATATTTTTGCCACCAAATTAGTGGTGATGGGCTTTACTCCAGAGAATGCCGTTCAACACCGGTTCCCGAGCCTAATCAAGGTGTTGAACATTTATGAGAGTTTATTCTTAGAGTCTGGAGGGTATGGGGTCGGCTTTGCAGATTTCATCGCCCGTTTTTTCGCCCAGAAGTCTTGTCAAAACAAGCCGCGAAATTCTCTAAACTTGATGACCCGTTCAGTTTTGGTTTCGATAACTTGCCGACGGCATAGGCGGATTTGAAGAATTTCTTTATTCCAGACGTTCCGGTCATCCCTTTTGCAGAGCTCGCTGCTCCAGACGTCGACGAAGAGACGTTCTTTCTAGAGTTCATCGGCCTATGGTTGAATTGGTTTGTTCTTCCGACGCATCCTCTCTATATGAGGCCGTCTGTCTTTTATCCGGCCCACCGCATGATTGCAGGGACGCGTGTGGCTGTTGGGATCGCAGGGCTGGCTCATCTATATCATGACCTGAGCTTAGCGGCAGACACTACTCGGCCGGGGGTAAAGCCCGTACATCTTCCGTTGCACTACTTCACGTCGTGGATCGAGATGCACGTGCTAGGTGCCTTCGGTGCCCCGATTCTATGCCAGCTATAACTTTCCTCAGGTCATATATCTGGTTGACGCTTCTGCGTCAGACCCGTCGCAGCGAGAGGCTCGGCGGCTGGTCCTCCGCCCGCGCATGGTTGGGGATAACATGACCTTTATCGATAGTGTTTTGACTATCGGCAAGGAATCTACTAAGGTGGTGCAACCGTTGCGTGACATTTTCAAAGACGGGGCTTCCACATTGAGGGTTCGGGAAATCTAGCACCTGTATTCCATCAGGCCGGGATTTTTAGTATTTAGACAGAGCGTCTCGGTACTGTTTATGAGGTCTAACCCGCACCTCTTTGTTCAACAGTCGGGTTATAATCAGGGTGTTGATCGCACGCTTTTGGCGTGTCGTGTATTCAAAATTCTAAAGTTAACCACGATCAAGGACGGTGTCGCTTTGCAGCTAGCCAGTTGAGCACGGGTTGATCCACAGGGAGATGGTTGTATGTCCGTTCGTGTTTTAGATGAGTCAATGAAGAATGTGTATTTGTTTGTTCAATTCTATCCTAAGTGTTCGTATTTATGTTCAAGTGAGCTTGTTAAGGTTAAGCTTGGTTAATAGAGTTAGGATTAGTCTTGTGCTTATCTTTTGCCATTCTTAAAACGATGTTGGGATAATCGAAAGTAGCGGGGATTAAGAGAACATAGGAATGGGATTTGCGATTTTAAGCAAGCTTTCCAACGCTAAATCCATTCCCAGTGCCCCTTGTCCGTCTGTTAAATACACTTATTTCCAACCCTCGGCCAAACACCCGCAACCATGTATCTAATTATGTCACAACTATATGTTACGTTGTAGTGCGCTTAAAGGACTTCTCGACTTAGGTCACGGCTACATGTCACGTATAGCGCGCCTAAGTGAGGGGGTTGCGTTTGTTTGGTAGGGGTTTGTTTCAAGATGTTTGGCGAAGAGAAGCACAATGGATTTTTCCGTCCCTCATACCACCTTCCTTAGCCTTAACAAGTGCGGAATTATTCACACATTATAAAAGCAAATAAAACAAAACAAGAAGGAAGAAAAGAAGGAAAAGGAAAAACGGGTTTACAAGTGAAGCAAGCTAACTCTTGGGTCCTCACCTTAGTAAGGAATTCCGTCAAGTATCATCGCTTGAAAATAATACGGAAAAGAGAAGAGAAGAAAAATAAAACAAGCAAAGAAATATCAACAACTAATTAACAACAAGAATAAAAATTACACTAGAATTAAAATAACAATGCAAGAATTAAAAGATACAAGTTAAATAAAAATAACAAACCCTCATCTTCATTCATCATCCACTCAATGCTCTCACTACATTTTAATGGAAGAATACATGAAGAAGAAGAAGAAGAAGAACTAACACTACACTAATTCCTAACAAAAAGAAGCATAAGAATTGGACCCTTGGTTTGGCACAAAACCGGGCTATTATAGGCTGAGTGCTGAAACCCTAGGTCAAGATTCTCTGCCCAAATGAAATGTCCAAACTACCCCCAAAATATCTTCTGGCACCGAGTCAACTCGGCCGCGGATCCACGGCTGAGTCGCCACATTGGCCGCAGTTCCGCGGCGCTTTGAGGGAGTTGCGATGTCGTTTTTTCTGGGTTTTCTTGTGTTGCTCTCTTCTGTTATTCTACATGCTCCAAATTGCAAATTTCCTTCACAATTTCTTCAGATCTACAACAGTCCAAAAATAGCTTCACTTTTGATTGATTTGACCTTTCTCCCTCGAGCTCCGTGCACCCATTGATTCTTGTGCTGCCCCCCTCGTGCTCTGTGCTTGTCCGAGACATGAATGACCACTGTCATATGTCTTGTCTCTGAAAATGGTACGCGGCACTGGACGGATATGGATGACCGGAACATGACTTTTATCTGTTGTCAACAGATGTTCTGGATTTTGGCGTAACAGTGGAGATTTTGTATGATTTGCATTATTTTGGACTAGGAACCTGTAGTCTGTAAATATGTAGCAAACATGGATTAAAAGCATCTACCTATAAACAAACGAACGTAAGAATGAGCGGTATTAAATGCAATATTCCGGTATGAACAAATACCCCCAAACTTAACTTTTGCTCGTCCCGAGCAAAACCTATTATTCACAAAAAAGTCCTAACCTCACTTTCGCAGGGAACGCGATTGCACTGAGCTCGTGCAACAAGCCGTTAAACCTCCAGGTGTCCCTAGTAGGAGGAGTGTTGTCTCCTGAGGGTTTTCAGCGGATACTATCCACAAAATCCCGTCAAGCTAGTTTCATAAGTTAACGTCGATTCTACTTCTATGGTTTAGTATCTAGGTTAGAAATTCTATTACCCTAAGTTAGAAATATCCTACCCTTATGTTTCACACCTCCTATTTATTTAACCTTAGATCTTATACATTCCAAAAAATTTTAGAAAGATGTTGGTATCTCCTGAGTTTTCCTTCTAAAGTGCGGTCTCCAATCAGGGATTTTTATCAGTTTTACGGAAAATATAAGTCTTTTTCTTTATTTCTATCTTTCATCCAAATATTGATTGTATACCCCTACATGTGTGTAAATTATTCACCCCTACACTTAAGAATTCAATTCAAGCTATAGAACCTTTGCCTTAATGCCTAATACTACTTCTTTTCATTAATAATGGACGGTGTTGCTCATACACTTTTCATGCGACTATTAATGCTTCTTGAGGCACTAACGACCGATTACTGAATGTGTGAGCTTAAAGCGTAAATAGCAGTTTCCAGGTCTTGACTTTATTTATTTTTATTTTTATTTTTATTTTTCTTTTTCAAGACAGGATATATTTTTCAATGATGCTCTTTTGGTGTTTAGTTTTAATTACCGTTTTTTCTTTCATACTAGGTTTTCAGACAAGAGTATTTCTAGGTATCCTCTACTATCCTAAGTTTCAAGGTGCGTGTATGTGCAGTTTGTAAGGTATATACTTTCTAAATTTGGACTCAAGAATATAAACTATTTTTTAGACTTATCCTTCAATAAAGCTTCAATACTTTCCCTTCATTTCGACTTAATTCAAGAACTGAACTCAAGATTATCTATTTCTATAAAAAAAACTGTAAGGACGTATAATTACCAGGTTTAAACAAAATGAGGGTTAGTTTTAGGGTTTTCAATTCCTAAGCTTATGATTTAGTTATTTCTACTGTATCAACTAAACTTTCGGAATAAAATATCTAAGTTACCCTATTAGCTAACTTGACGACAAAGTTTTTATATTTTTATAAGAATTTTTTGACTTTTATGGGTTTTTAAATGAGTATGCAAATGCAAAATATACAAATGAATGCGAGGGTAGAAAGCTTACCGAGCATACCCCCAAACTTAAACTTGACAATGCCCTCACTGTCAGGCTACACCAAAAGGGTCAAAATTGTCGGTGCTCCCTAAAAATAAATTATATACAAAACAAAAAAGAAAACCAAAAATATATACACAAAAAGGGTCCCCCCAACTTAAGTAAAACAGTGTTTCCACTATTAAGCGTTGAAGTTCAGGATTAGGGGGGAAAGAACAATATTAATGTATACAAGGCCTTACACAGGCCAAAAGTGAGCACCAACCATTCAAAGATCTTATCATTATAAAGTGGCGGTTGGTGAAAGAATGGAGTGTAGAGAAAAGAAATGAGAAACACGCGAGACCGTGTGGGGATAGAAGCGGTGTCCGGTCTCGGTGAAGGAGAAGAATGGCAGAAGGGAGAAAGAAGTGGAACACGAACTTGAAGGTGAAAATGGAGCGAATAAATTAGCACAATTTGTGATGACCGATGTGTGAAAAGCAATTGTAATAATCTATTAACCTATCGAGAAATTGGGTCAAACCCCTCAAGATTCGTGAGAAAATATAGGTACGCCGAACTTGGTAAACCAGACACAGGAAGTGAAAGTGATACGGTTTCTTATAAGGTCGGAATGATGGAAAGGATGGAGGGAAGTGATCAAGGAAGGGTATCAGTTAAAGGTTCAGGAGGGTGTACACAGGCAATGAAAGGGATAGGATGAATTGGAAAATCCGACTCATCAAGCAAAACTGGTTCATCCTCAAAAATATCCTCAAAATTCTTCTCAAAATTAAGCTCATCCATGCATTTATCATCAAATTCCAGACGCATATAGGGCTCGGGAAAAACATTTAATACTCGGGATGATGAATTGGAAAGAAAAACTCATCCAAATCTGCGGGTTCATCATCCACATTATCCCCAGCGTCGATATCCTCAATCGAGTGAAAATTAATTTTCTCAGACAGCACATCAAAAGCATGGATATTGATCAATTCAGGTTCTAGGATGGAGGTGTAAAAGTTAAAAGGGTTGGGATTTGTTTCACTCGAAAGGGACCCTTCACAATCGGGCAAATCAAACACTACAAAGTCGCACAACTCATTAAACGTTCTATTTTCAACTGGTGAATCATTTGGAACACTTGATAGACATTCAAAACTGGAGTTGTGCGATTCAATTTGGGATGGGTAGGTTTGATTTGGAAGGGTGTACAACTCACTCTCTCCACTCAAATTATCAGCCTGTCCTACCGCATCATCATACATTGGAAAATTTGGAGCTGGTTGGAAACTAGTTACCGGGTCACTAGGTTGTATGAGAGCGGCCATGGACGCATTCAAATCTATCATCTATTGGCATGACACTATCCTAAAGTCTTTCAATGACTGTTCAAGACTAGACATAGGTTGTGAAGGGGTTTCGAAGTTGTTTGGATACTGGAAACTCCCAAAAGGCTGTTTAGAAGCAATGTTTAAGGAAGGTGCAAAAGTTGGGTAGGATGGATAGGAATTGAATAGTTGGACAGGGGTAGGATCAACATACGGATAAGAAGGTGAATTGAATTGTTGATCCAAAACAGTGGTGAAAGGAATGAAAGATCGGTTACGAGATTATTCAATATGTTCAGCAAGAGACATAGGTCTTGGGGTTACAACTGGACTATCAAAAGGGGTATCAATGTAAGAAGGTGGTGAAGGTTGAAATGTTTGATACAAGGTGGATTGTGGAGTCCAATTGGTTATCTTAGACGCGTCTATCTGATCTTTCAAAGAAATTTTTGGCATGGATGGATCGTTCGAAGTTCGGCCAAAACAAGAACCGTAGGAAGTAATGTCTGGTTGTGGGTACCAAAATTCGGCAAGAGTTTTTCTAGGTGGAGTACCCATGATATGAAGAGAAGAAGAAGAAAAGGAGGGGAAAAGAATGTGGATTTTTTTTATTTAAAAAAAAAGTTCGTTTTTGGAGTTTTGAAATTGTTTGTTTCGAAAGAATATGGAATTATGGAACTAAACTTTATACAAGCACAATCACAATCAGAATATGCACAAACAATACCTAGAGTTAGGGTTTTCAAAGTCCAACTATACCACTCCTAGAGCTCCAAGCGACAAGTTGCAGGATAACCCTTGAATCGCCTCTTCACTGCCAATTGTGGCCAGGTAAGCACAAGTGAGGTAAGGAGGGTTCCGCTCACGAACTACCGTGAAATGGGCCTTTTAAAATTACCTCCTCACTTGTCTAGCCTAGGCACCACAAAATCAAGTTTAGATAAACGACCGACTCCCCGCAACCTTCACGTGTCCTAAATGAGCGCGACAAGTCCTTATAGGTTTGGTCTAGATATATTTTTTTATTAGCTCAAGGTAATGCGTATGCAATTAGTGATTTGTGGGGTCATAGGAAGAGTGATGAAATCACCACCCAATCTTAATTGCTGTTATAGCCCCTTAATGTCCGTATTAATATATGCAAAGCGGTAAACAAACAAAATTTAAAACAACAAAAATTTTATTTGGCGGCGGAACAATCTGTGCAAAGAAACCTGTATGAAATACAGTATAGTGGAATTCACAGAGGAGATAAAACGAAAGAGAAAGGGTGGAAAAAAATTCAGGCTCAGAAGCCTGAATACAACCGCGGAACCGCCGCCAAATCCCCACTTTGACCGCAGTTCCGCGGTCAAACAGTAGAATTGGAGCTATAACTTGGGTCACTGCACTCTCATTGATCTCTACTCCAAAATAAAATGCTTTGTTTCTTTAAATGATTACTGTACTTGCTCCAGATACCCTGCACATTTGCACAAAAAAATATCAAAAATAACAAAAAGGGTTTTGTTATATTTATTTATTTATATATTTATAATACACACACACACAAAAAAAAAAAAAGAATATTAACCCGAATGACAAGAAGGAAAATACGTTACCGTCTCCCCGGCAACGACGCCATTTGATCGCACGACGGCATGTCGTGTATTCAAAATTCTAAAGTTAACCGGGATCAAGGACGGTGTCGTTTTGCAGCTAGCCAATTGAGCACGGGTCGATCTGCAGGAAGATGGTTGTATGTCCGTTCGTGTTTTAGACAAGTCAATAAAGAATATGTATTTGTTTGTTCAATTCTATCCTAAGTGTTCGTATTTATGTTCAAGTAAGCTTATTAAGGTTAAAGTTGGTTAATAGAGTTAGAATTAGTCTTGTGCTTATCTTTTACCATTCTTAAAACGATATTGGGATAATCGAAAGTAGCGAGGATTATGAGGACATAGGAATGGGATTTGCGATTTTAAGCAAGCTTTTCAACGCTGAATTCATTCCCAGTGCCCATTGTCCGTCCGCTAAATACGCTTATTTCCAACCCTCGGCCAAACACCCGCAACCATGTATCCAATTAAGTCACAACTACATGTCACGTTGTAGTGCGCTTAAAACACTTCTCGACTTAGGTTGCGGCTACATGTCACGTATAGCGCGTCTAAATAAGGGGATTGCGTTTGTTTGGTCGGGGTTCATTTCAAGATGTTTGGCGAAGAGAAGCACAATGGATTTTTCCGTCCCTCATACCACCTTCCTTAGCCTTAACAAGTGCGGAATTATTCACACATTATAAAAGCAAATAAAACAAAATAAGAAGGAAGAAAAGAAGGAAAGGGAAAAACAGTTTTACAAGTGAAGTAAGCTAACTTTTGGGTCCTCACCTTAGCAAGGAATTCCGTCAAGTATCATCGCTTGAAAATAATACAGAAAAGAGAAAAGAAGGAAAATAAAACAAGCAAAGAAATATCAACAACTAATTAACAACAAGAATAAAAATTACACTAGAATTAAAATAACAATGCAAGAATTAAAAGATACAAGTTAAATAAAAATAACAAACTCTCATCTTCATTCATCATCCACTCAATACTCTCACTACATTTTAATGGAAGAATATATGAAGAAGAAGAAGAACTAACATCACACTAATTCCTAATAAAAAGAAGCATAAGAATTGGACCCTTGGCTTGGCACAAAACTGGGCTATTTATAGGCTGAGTGCTGAAATCCTAGGACAAGATTCTCTGCCCAAATGAAATGTCCAAACTACCCCCAAAATATCTTCTGGCATCGAGTCGCCACATTGGCTGCGGTTCCGCAGCACTTTGAGGGAGCTGGGATGTTGTTTTTTCTGGGTTTTCTTGTGTTGCTCTCTTCTGTTGTTCAACATACTCCAAATTGCAAATTGCCTTCACAATTTCTTCAGATCTGCAACAGTCCAAATATAGCTTCACTTATGATTGATTTGGCCTTTCTCCCTCGAGTTCCACACACCCATTGATTCTTGTGCTGCCCCTCTTGTGCTCTGTGCTTGTCCGAGACATGAATAACCACTGTCATATGTCTTGTCTCTGGAACTGGTACGCGGAACTGGATGGATATGAATGACCGGAACACGGCTTTTATCTGTTGTCAATAGATGTTCTGGATTTTGGCACAACAGTGGAGATTTTGTATGATTTGCATTATTTTGGACTAGGAACCTGTAGCCTGTAAATATGTAGCAAAAACGGATTAAAAACACCTACCTATAAACAAACGAGCGTAAGAATGGGCGGTATTAAATGCAATATTCCGGTATGAACAGGTGTTCCTCTCAAGGCATTCTTAGCCGAGCCGGCTGCTACGGAGGAGGGTATTCGCAGCACGCTGCACCACTTTATCCGACTAAATACGAGGTCCAATTTTCTCATTAGCGAGCCCAGCTATGTGCCGAAAGCTTCAAACGCTTACGTGGCGTGGTACCAGTATGCGATGGGTGTTGTTATCAGGGAAGAAAGGCAGCTATTGCTCGATCACAAGGATGCAGTCCCCGCTGGTAATCCATCGATCCCTTTAAAGCGATGGACTGCCGTTCGTCCCTCCTTAAGAGAAGATATTACGACTTTGGTTCCACGAGCTTTCCCTGAGAAGCTTCATTCAGGTGTTCCCGCAACTACGGTAGCCGTGGCATCCCCAGAATCTGGTGTTGGTTCGGAAGTCGGGACCCGCCGCCCGAAGATGCCTGTCAAGCGCAAGCTCTTATCGTCAGCCGCTGGTGTCCGTTCGCAGAAAAAGAAGAGGTCTCTATTCTCTGCCGACGTCGTATTTGTCCAGGAGCCCCATGCTCCCTACAGTGAGGGCTTGTGCGAATACAGCACCGATGAAGGTTTGTTCGACACTCCTGCGACCGATATTGATCTACAAGCTGCTCTCGCATCTTCCGAGCGACTGGCTCGCGAGGAAGCGGTGTTGATCTCTATCGTGGAGTCAAGTATACTTCAGTTATATTCTTCTGCGCCTATCTCTTCTCTCTTTATTATGCTTTTATTAACGCTTTTTTCTTCAACATGTATTTCTGCTGAAGAGGCTCTCGTAGCTTCCCTCAGGACGTTCGCGGAGGAAGAGAGGCTTCGCGCTTTTTTGGGCCTTAGTATAATTCATTTCATTATGCCTTTACTCTTTTTTTTATTCATGATCTGACCCTTCTCTTCGCCCTATTGCAGGAATTACCGCAGCTCAGATCGTTCCAAGTGTAGTGCCAATCCCAAGTGGCGATGCAACAAAGCTTCTAGAGCTAGCTACTATGGCCATGACCATCCCAAAGTCACCACAGGAGGCATTGCTGAAGCAACCGATGATGGACGCTGTAGCGGCTCCGGAGGCAGAGCTCGGTTCGGACGACAACGTCCCCTGTCGGAAGTCTTAAGAAGGTCAGTTCTCACTGCTCGGATCGAAAGGAAGCGCAGGAAGCATGCGGCGAGGGAACGCGATGCTGTTTTGGCCGTAGGTGCGGGCTCAAGCGGTATTCCGCCTGCTGACATTCCTTCGGCAGATGTTCCTTCCTCCCTGTCTACCGCCCATAGACAGGTTGCACGTGCAGCTCGGGAAGAAACTGAAAAGCTACTTCAAGATAACGTAATGCCCAGTCCTTTATTAGAACTTGGTCCTAGAATTCTGACATACGTATTTTCTTTTAAGCAGGGCCGAGTCCTGACGATGGTATGGCAGGTGAAACTCCTATGATTATAGAGCCCGAAGTGGCCACTCTTTCTCGACTGCTGCTCTTTCCCATTGTGGCTCCTTGGTATCGGCAGGTATCGTAAGCATTAAGACGGCCCTCGTTGATTCAGGGGATGAAGCTATGGGTGTAGAATCTATTCCCCCGAGAGAGAGTGAGGAAGCCGTTACACTTGGTGACGCTTCCGGCACGGTTTCGGTCCCTGATCTATCAGGTATTCCTTGAGTTGTTTTTGAGTTTTTCAATCCTGTTAAGCCCTTCTAATGATATTTTGTTTGTCTTGAGCATAGGCGCGGTAAACCTTGAGGCTGTGTCGGTTGAAAAAGTGTCGCCGACCGCCACTTTGACGGTCGTTGTTCCTTTGCTTTCTTCCGCGCCTCCTAAAATCTTGGAAGGTATGGGTTTCTCACTTATTTGCTTCACTGTGCAAACAATCCTCCTTGTATTGACTGTACATTGTCGCGACTCTGCAGGAGTACTTTTCGACCATTTGTACCAGGTGTTAAACCCGCATTTTTCCTTTCAATCGGAAATCGTTCCACCTTCTGGTATTGGTCAGTATATTCTTCACCTAATGTTTCTTCCCCCCTTTTTTATGAATAGACTTATTGTAGCTAAGCCTTTCTTTTATTGACCACAGTATCACGGGTCAGGGGAGGAGGCGAAAGAATGCCCACACCTTCGGTACTCCCTGTTCTGTCGCCTGCGACAGCTGGTACGATAAATTCCACCCCTCGGGTGTTTTCTTTGTCTTTCGAGTTGAAATTTGACCTAATTCATTTTGTAGAGATTACACCGGCTCCAGCTCCTTTTGAGTCTCGTATTCCAATGCTCCCGGGGCCCTTCGCTAAACATACATCCTCCAGGGGCGCCGCAAATAGCCAGCGAACGTTAAGCGAGTTTATCGAAGATCTCAATACCGAGGCCCTCACTTCTGCTATGGATTTTGCTGACGAAGTCAATCCAATATCGGCGACACTCGTGAACTTCCATAATGAAGATATCGTCGGTTCTTGGGTTGATTATTGCAGGAAGATTGATGCTTGCCTGCACGAGATTGAGCTTAAGCGTCTCGCTCCTGAGGTGTTTTGCTTCGAACTCTCAGCGGGCTGCGTGGGTCGAGCAGAGTGTTCCTTTCATTCGCTATTTTGAACAAGAGGCGGCTCTAAGGTGAAAGGAACATGAGGCGGCTTCCGGCGAATCCATCCAATTGCGTGCCCAGGTTGAAGCGAATACTGTGCAGCTAAAAGTTATTTTCGACCACCTCCAACGATGTATTTCGGATGGGTTAACGGTAAGGCGGAAGCTTGACTTCACTGAGCGAGTCACGCAGGATTGCGAAGCTGCCAAGCAAGAAATCAATGAAAAGCTTTCATCCTGTTTGCAGCAACGGACTCAAATCGAAGCGGAGTTGGCAGCTATAGCTGAACACGAGAAGGAATTGAGAGGAGTGCGTGAGGGGCTTGTCAGTTTGTTGAAGATGCCCCTCCTTAATAACTGTCATTGTACCCCTTTTCTTGTACTGGCTATAAACTTCTGATTCATGAATAACGTGTATTCATTTTGATTCCTTTACAAAATGTATCTTGTATTCACTTGAATTCATGAATAAAAGACATATTTTATTTCATACTGGTATTTCTCTCTTCTTCGATGTCTTGATATGGTGTGAAGTAGTTTATATACTCATTTCGGAGTTTGTAGTTTATTCACTCATCCCGGAGTCTCTAGTTTATGAACTCGTTTCGGAGTTTGTAGTTTATTCACCCATTCCGGAGTCTCTAGTTTATGAACTCATTTCGAAGCTTGTAGTTTATGGACTCATTTTAGAGTTTGTTTAGTTTACCTCCCTTGGGCTTGTAGGCAAACATACCCTAACGTTACAGTTAACCCCTGCTCTTTACGACTGAGGTCCGCTAGGGTCTGTGGTACTAGGTTTTTGTCCGTCGTGTCGTCACGTTGGCTGATGCATTCCCCGATATGCAGACTTTACGCTGCTGTTCGAGTAGCCCCGCAGCTGTCGTGTCTCTGATCCCTTCGGGGGCTGGACAAAACGTCTTCAAGTAATCTCTTTAGGTCATATTACCGTCGGAAGAGCAAACGTCAGGAATTTTCCATAACGCTTTTTTACTTGAGGTTAGGCTCAGTTTGGGAGCCTCGATGAGTCATAACCACTCCGCGCTGGTGTGGGATGATCTCTGATAGTCTTTCAGGTTTTATTTGAGTTGCCTTCAAGACCCTGAAGCTAGGAATTTGGCTTTCGCTTCCTTTGTTGACACCGCGTTTGCTGTAATGAGATGAATGTCGAGGTGGTCTCTAGGCTGTTTGTGAACCGTCGAGATTTAGAACTAGGGACTTTGCCATGGCTCCATTTTTTTGACCCTGGGGTCACTTGTTGACGCCGTGTCTGCATCCTGCTGGATTGAGAAGAAACGCCGCCGTTGATCTCTAGGCTGTCTGTGAACCGTCGAGATTTAGAACTAGGGACTTTGCCATGGCTCCATTTTGTTGACCCTGGGGTCGCTTGTTGACGTCGCGTCTGCATCCTACTGGAGTGAGAAGAAATGCTGTTGTTAATCTCTAGGCCGTTTGTGAACCGTCGAGATTTGGAACTAGAGACATTGCCATGGCTCCGTTTTGTTTTGACCCTAGGATCTTTGTTGACGTCATGTCTGCATCTTGTTGGAGTGAGAGAAAGCGCCGTTATTGACACTGCGTCTGCTATAAGGAGACGAGCATCGAGATGGTCTCTAGGTTGTCTGTGAACCGTCGAGACTTAGAACTAGGGACTTTGCCATGACTCCGTTTTGTTTACGTCATATCTGTATCTTGGAACTAGGGACTTTGCCATGGCTCTATTTTGTTGACGTCGCGTTTGCATCTTGGAACTAGGGACTTTTCCATGGCTCCGTTTGTTGACGTCGCGTCATCCTTGCTGGAGTGAGAAGAAACGCCGAATTGACTTCTCGACTGTGGTTGTCGCCGTCAAGATCTGGCTCTCCCTTTGACGAAGCCTGGTGGGAAAATATGGTTCCATTTTCCTTTGTGCCTATGAATTGTATACAAGTGTCGATGTGGACTCACCTGCAGGGCAAAAGTTTTATTTTTTATTTCTTTCCGCAATACTCTATCATTTCGGCTTTTTATATCGCGGAAGTCACAATTGCCCAATCATTTCGGCTTTTTATCACGGTGTCCAATTATTTCGGCTATTCTTTTTCTTTTTACCCGCTGCTTTTTTATTGCGAGTTACCCAAATATTTCGACTGTTTTTATATATATATATTTTGCTCGTTGATTTTTATTACAAGTTGCCCCATCATTTCGGCTGTTTCATATGCATTTATTTTGGCTCGCTGATTTTTGTTGTGAGTAAGGAACTTGAGATCTGATACCAATCTTTGCATCAGCACCGCTGCGACTGGAATATTGCCAGGAGCGAATCATCATTTGCCGTGAAAGGACTTGAGATTTGCTACCGATTTAGGCATCAGTATCGCTACCGCTGGGATGTTTCCAGGAGCGAATCATCATTTGCCTTTACTGATTTGAATAAAGGTAGCTTAGCAAACAGGGTTAGGATCCTGCCGACTAAGGCTTTTTGACATTACAAGCCGTAAGGGTCTTATAAAGGTATTTCTCCCTACAGGTCGTGAGAATCTCGTAGGTGTATGTTCTCCTTAGGAATCGTGGGGATTCTAAAGTGTGTGTTCTGCTTAGGAATCGTGGGGATTCTTAAGTGTGTGTTCTCTTATAAGTCGTAAGGATTTTATAAGAGTGTTTTCTCCTTATAAGTCGAGAGGACTTACAAGTGTCATTCACTATATGAGGACATTCCTCGTGATTGGTAGAACTTGGTGGGGGAAACATTTATTTTTGCCCGTAGATCTATATAAGGGCCAATATCGGACCTTATGTAGGGCAACTTGGGGAATATGACGGATTAAGGACAGGTTTGGATCCCTGTAACGTAAGAGTTTGAATTCTATGAGCCGTGAGGGTCTCATAGGGGAAGTTCTCCTTACGAGTCGAGAGGATCTCGTAAGTGAAAATTTTATGAAATTGCGCCCTTTCGGATTTTCACAAGCTAGCCGGTAGCCCTACTATTTTTACTCACGGCGCCCTTTCAGGTTTTCATCCGTGTCTATTTCGCTTGTGGACATACCGTTTTTTTACTCCTCTGTTTGCCAATGGAACTTAGGGGGGGCTTCGCCACCGGGGAAGCTGTGTAGCCAGCGAGACTTGAGTTGTAGTTTTTACCGTTGGGACTTGAATTCCATTATCGCCGTGGTTGAGACGACTTATTAGTTTAAGGACATTACGGTCCATTGTTAGTTTAGGGACATCTCAGCCCATTGTCACCATTTTGGGGGCGACGGTTAGTTTAAGGAAATTTCAGTCCGTTGTCGCTATTTTGGAGACGACGGTTCTGTTGGATACTACTTTAGAGTTTTGACTCAGGAAGATAGTGAGCGGACACGAGCGTCGTCATCTATCATTAACCTGAGTCGTGACTTATCAAGCGTAGTATTTCTTAAGGAATCGGCCGTTTATTGGCCGGAAGGGTCTTTCGCCATGCATATCCATGAGCAAATAGGCCCTACCTTGGTAGACCTTGTCTATGATGTATGAGCCCTCATAGTTTGGCTCAAATTTCCCCCATTTTGCATGATTGGGGATCGTAGGTCTTTTGACGATTAGCATGAGTTCTCCTTGGCGGAACATTCTTGGCCTAGTTAGTCCTTCGTATGAGCACGTCACCCTTACTTTGTAAGATTCCATGTTTTACTGCGCCATTAGACGAGTTTCATCGAGGGCATCGAGTTCCTCAAGCCGAAGATAGGCATTTTCTTCATTCGTCAGCTCATATTGAACTGCCACTCGTTGAGAGGGCAGCTTTATCTCCAAGGGGAGTACCGCTTCTGTGCCTAATACCAACGCGAATGTCGTTGTATTCGTGACTGTTTTGAACGTGATTCGATATGCCCAGAGAGCTTCATGCAGTTTCTCGTGCCAGTCCGTTTTATTTCTGGACACCGTTTTCTTCATGATCTTCGTTAAGATCTTGTTGAAAGCCTCAGCTAGACCGTTAGCTCAGGGATTATAGACTGAAGAGTATCTCCAGTCTATATTATGCTGCTGTGCGAAGTGGCTGATCTTATGGCTTCTGTAGGCCGGCCCATTATCCGAGATGATCCGTCGCGGAGTGCCGAACCGGTAGATCACCTGTGTCTTGAAGAAATGGAGGATGTTCTCCGTCTTTACTTCCATGAGCGGCACTGCTTCTGCCCACTTAGAGAAGTAGTCGATTGTTGCTAATATGAACCGATGTCTTTTGGATGACGCTGGTTCGATGGGCCCAATTATATCGGTTCCTCACATTTTGAACGGCCAACTAGCCAGTGTTGGGTATAGCGGATTCGGATGTTGGTGGATGAAGTCCCTGTGAATTTGGCACGAGTGACACTGCTTCACATATTCGAGGCAGTCCTGAATCATCATGGGCCAATAATAACCCATTCTCTTGATCTTCAGCTTCATCTTTGGCTCGGCTTGATGAGAACCGCAGAGTCCATCGTGGGTTTCTTGGACGACTCTCTTTGCTTCTCCTGGTCCTAGGCACCTTAGCCACAAACTGTCGAACGATCTCTTATATAGAGTATCATTGACGAAGGCAAAAGACAGAGCTCGTTTCATGAGCTGATGTCTTGAAGATGCGTTTTCGGGTGTTCGATGGGATTTGAAGTAGTCTATGAAGACTTCTCTCCAATCCTTAGCCTTTTCTTCATCCTCTAATTGGAAGGGTGTTTGTTCAGTCACTTCCTTTCTGTTAGACGACTCTGGAGATATTTCTGTCGGCGCGAGAATCCGACGGTTTTGCATAATAATCCTTACATCATCGAGGTTTTCGTCGGCCGGTTCTTTAGCGAGTTTGGCTAACGCTTCCGCCTTGCTATTTTCCGCACGTGGTATTCTTTCCAGGATGTAGGAGGGAATTTGAGTCAGCAGTTGCTGCACTCTTTCGCCATATTTTACTAACTCCGGTTTACACGTCTGATAGTCACCCTTTACTTGACTAACGACTAGCTGGGAGTCTCTATATATGAGGAGATTTTCGATTCCCATGTTGACAGCAATCTCAAGACCCGCTATCAAAGCTTCATATTCAGCTTCGTTGTTTGTTCTTGGCCCTGTTAAGGAGAGAGCGAAACGCATTATCCCTCCTTACGAAGTCATGAAGATAAGGCCCACCCCAGCTTTGATTATGGGGGTGCTTTACTTTCGCTTCTTCAACGACGATGCTCCGTCGAAGTATAGTTCCCATCGGGCATTATTTCCTTCCTTCTCCCTTTCGATTGTGTCGAACGTGTGTTCGTCTGGCAATTCACAATTTAAGGGAGAATCGGCTAGTATCGAATGTTCAACGAGAAAGTCGGTGATGGCTTGGCCTTTCACCGCCTTGAGGGGTCGATACGTTATCGAGAACTCTATTAAGAGGAGGGCCCATTTAGCAAGCCTTCCTGTTAGTATGGCTCTTGAAATCAAATATTTGAGTGGATCCACCTTTGATATGAGATGGACCTCATGTGCCAGGGCATAGTTCCTGAGCTTCGTTATCGCGAAGATTAGTGCCAGGCAATGCTTTTCAATGAGGAGTAGTTGTTTTCTTCCCCCAGAAGGACTCGACTTAAATAATAGAGAGCTCTCTCCTTTCCTTGACCGTTCTTGTAGGGTGTTTTTCGTCACCCCATTGAGATGGGAATAGACGCGCGCTAGTCAGGCGCATTACAGATTCCCCCTGCCTAGGGTAGGCTGGGGTTTATTGATTGTGGGGATCCGAATCTCTAGCAGCCGCGGACTAAGCTGCCGTTAATTACCCCTCGTTTTTGGAGCGAAAGAACCTCCGATTGACAGGTTAAACTGGTCATGCGAACTCAATGTGCAGTGTTATGTTTTGAAAGGGTTTTGGATATATCGGAGGCCCCGCAGAGTTTTTACGGGGGTCCCGCTACCCAGATAGCGGGCTGAGGGTGAAGGGGGCTAGCAGCCCACTTGCGGGGTGCGGGGCAGCGCCGCGTTAGAAATTTTTTCTAACCGGAACAGTGTGGTGGAGTATGTATGTGTGTGTGTGTACACACACACATACATATATATATTTATAAAAGGGAAAGGGCATCCAAAGGATGCATGGGAGAAGGCGCCAGCGCCCCACATGTCAGGCACGCGGGCGCTGTGCACCAGAGCGCCAGCGCACCACGTGCCAGGCACGCGGGAGCTGAGCGCCAGAGCGCCAGCACACCATGTGCCTGGCATGCGGGCACTCGGCGTCAGCACCAAAGGGACTTGGTCCCTGCACCGGGAGCTGTGCTCCCGATTTGACTTATGGAGTTGAACTCCTAACAGAGATTAATTTAGGGATTTAAACTCTAATGGATCTTGAATGGAGTTAGACTTCTAAAAATATCTAGATATGATCAAAAGTGGCTGCTTTGTTTCTCCCTTTGCCTCTGAATCTTCTCAAGATGAGATTTCTGGAGATGAGTCTCCTTCCTCCTCCTCTGTTGGCCGGATCTTGAAGAACAAGAAGTATGAGATTTTAAAAATCTCTTATTTTTAAGATCTGATGGGAGATCTAAATTCCCCTTTGTGGGTTTTGTGGTGAAAAACTATTTAGTTTTGAAAAGGAAGAGTAAAACTCTTGATTTAATTCAAAAGAAAGGAGAAGGTTTAAAACCTTGAGGAAGGAGAAGGAGGCACAAACCCTAGATTTTTGAGCGAAATGAAAAGTATACCTTTATTCATCATCATGTTGTTTTTTATAGGCTTACCCATTTACATTTAGCCCATTAGGCTTTACAAAATGGCATTTTGCCCATCCCATGGCTCATGTGTCATTTCTTTTTGCACATAAACCATGGGCTTTACAAAAATTTGGCTTTATGCCCATTCATGCATAAAAAATTACATAAAAATTATTTATTACATAATTTTTTTTATTTGCATAGGGGAGGCTGGCCGCTTCATGTTCGGGCTCGACTCGGGCATGGACCCACCTGATCTGGGCTTGGGCCCACCTGGCTTGGGGTTGACCTTGACTTTGACCCGATCAACTGGGATGCAAATTTTGACTCCAACAAAGTACCCCCCATCAATAAATGCCCACCGCACATTTGAGTTGTGTGCATGAAATTGATGGATCTTGAACCTGGACTTCAAGATGGAACATCATTCCGGGGGCGGAGCATCCCTCGGGGAGCATAATTCCCGGAGATCGGAGTATCATTCCAATTTGCAGAGCATAATTTCAGGGTCGGAGTATCATTCCGAAGAGTCGGAGCATAATTCCGATTTGCGGAGCATAATTTCAGGGTTGGGGTATCATTCCGAAGAGTCGGAGCATAATTCCGAGGATCGGAGCATAATTCCGAGGGTCGGAGCATAATTTCGAAGAGTAGAGGCGTGATTCCAGGGATCGGAGTATGATTCCGATGAGCATAACTTCGGGGATCGGAGCATAATTCTGAGGATCGGAGTATCATTCCGAAGAGTCGGAGCATAATTCCGATTTGCGGAGCATAATTCTAGGGATCGGAGCATAATTCCGATGAGCGGAGCATGATTCCAAAGGGTCGGAGCATAATTCCGACGAGTGGAGCATGATTCCAAAGGGGTCGGAGCATAGTTTCGACGGGCGGCAGACATTCTGATCGAAGCATAATTTTAATGTAGAGGTTGATTCCCAAGCGAAGTATAATTTCGACAGGGAAGGCAGATACTTCGAGACGAAGCTTGATTTCAGCGCGGGGTATACTATGAGATGAAGCATGATTTTGGCGCAGAGCTTGTTGGCTGACTTGATTCCGAGATGAAGTATAATTTCGATAGGGAAAGCAGATACGTCGAGGCAAAGCATGATTTTGACACGGGGTACACTCTGAGACGAAGCATGATTCCGGCGTAGAGCTTGTTGGTCGACTTGATTCCAAGGCGAAGCTTGATTTCGACGAGGAGGTCGCTTGTTGATTCCGAGCCGAAACATAATTCCGACAGGGAAGACAGATACACCGAGGTGAAGCTTGATTTCGACATGGGGTACACTCTGAGACGAAGCATGATTCCGGCACAGAGCTTGTTGGTCGACTTGATTTCGAGGCGGAGCTTAATTCCGACGAGGAGGTCGCTGGTTGATCTGATTCCAGGTCGGAGTATAATTCCGACGAGAAGGTCGCTGGTTGACTTGATTCCAGGGCGGAACATAATTCCGACGAGGAGGTTGCTGGTTGACTTGTCCCCGGCACGGAATGTCTGTGGTCGACGTTTTTAGTGTCACTGGTTTTGATGTAGAGGATGATTCCCAGGTGAAGCATAATTCCGACAGGGCAGGTGGATACTCCGAGGCGAAGTATGATTTCGACACGGGGTACATTCTAAGACGGAGTATGATTCCGCCGCAGAGGTTGTTGGTTTGATTTGATTTGGGTTGACATCAGCATCGCTATGCTGGAATATGGTACCAGGAGCGAATCATCATTTGCCATGAGTGGATTTGGGGATTTAAGTTTTTGTTTGGCATCAGCATCGCTACACCGGAATATGGTACCAGGAGAGAATCATTATTTGCGTTTGCTTATTAGGAAGCGATGGCTTAGGAGACAGGTTTTAAGTCCCTATCCCCTAAGAATTTTCAGTTTTATGAGCCGTAAGGGTCCCATAAAAGAATTTTCTCCCTACGAGTCGTAAGGATCCTGTAGGTGTATTTTCTCCTTAGGAGTTGTAACACCCGAGCCCAATAATACTATTTATATTACTAGTTGAGGGTTATATATTGCTCATTCCAATTATCCTGAATGTTTGGTGCTTTTTGCTAAATTTTAACCGGTTAAGTCATTTTGGCACATAACAAATTTTAACTCCTAAAATGAAATTAAAAGTGTCCATGTTGGCCTACTCGTCGCCACTAGTCGCGTGGTAGCGTCCGCGTGTCGAGATTCCGTCCCGTTCGGCTAAACGGGCAAGTTTGGACGACTACGCGCGCGTGCAAGTGTCCGACTTGGGGGCATGCATTTTAATCACTAAACACCTCTTTTCAAAATTTGGAACCCGCTTAAAATCCTATAATTTGAATTTGGAGCATTTGGGCACAACCCGGGCGCGATTTGGAAATGTTTCATCTTGCGCCAAAAAGGCCCATTTAATTTAATATCTAAAACTATAATACGAATATATTCTTTAACAGTTCAATCCCTTAAAATCCTTCTTGAAATCTTTTAAACTTTTTCCCGTACGACCTCCCAACCAATCGCGTGCCTACACTCTCTCTCGTGGGCCCCTTCCTTCAACAGTTTCTCTCTCTCTCTCTCTCTCTCTATCTCTCTCCATCTCTCGCTCAAATCTCTCTCTCTCTCCTCCTATATTTTTATCCCATGCAGCCGCCTCTTCTTCTCCCATCGCGAGAGAGAACCTACGAGAAACGCCCACGAGAACCTTCAAACCCTAACCCTAGCCTCCTCGTGACCTCGCCGCCGGCCCCACCGCGACCTCATCGTCGCCATCATCGCCTCTTCGACCTCACCGCACCCACTTACCTCCTTCCTCCGCCGATTCCCGCACCTACACCCAACCCCGACGACGCCTCCAACCCCCGCAGATCTCGCCGTCGACGCCACCTCCCGTCGCCGACGACTCCCGCGACACCCTCTCACCCTCCTCGTCCCGACCTCGTCGTCGCTTCCCTCCTCCCCTCGCCGGACCACCAACCCGAGCCCTTAACCCCATCACCTACCTCTGCTGTTCGCCGGAAATCGCGCCGACGACCCTCGTCGACGTCACCCGTGTCATCTCCGACCACCCTCGACCACCAGAGCAGGCCAGCAGGCCCATACTCACCGCACCACCTTCCCAGCGACCCAGGAAGTTTTCCAGCCCTTGTTGCATCGCCGTCGCTGCCTCGCCGGCGTCCCATCGCCGTCGAGCTCATCGTATTTGCCCTGGTTCTTCCCTGTAGGTATCCCTTTATCTTTCCTTGTGTGCTAGTTTCCCCTGCTGGTCCGTAATTGTATGTGTTTGTTATGTTGCTAACTTCGTTACTTTTGACTGTTGACCGGATTCCGACCGTGCCGTCTTGGCGAACCCGACGCTCCAGCGAAGTACCCTGGTCCGTGTGATCCCGTTGTTCTCTGTTGGGGCTCGATCCGTGGCCCGTGCTATCATATCGCGTTTTCTGCCGACATCGCTTCCGTGTTCCGGTTTGCAAAACCGTCGAGGCAAGTATCTGAATACTTGCTTTAACATGCTAGCGTGCGAGATCTAGTCTTGCCACGCAGTGGAATTCATACTATATGATACAACAACGTAATGATGGAAATTGATATTATATTATAAGTTAGAATTGACCGTTGCAGTTATCTTTAACATGGAATCGCTATAATAGTTTCTCGTAATTAATCGACCCACTACCAATCCATATTACAAATAAATAAAACAATTGGATCATATCTGCTTTAATTGTTAAATCATTCACGAGACAATTATTATACTTAGTGCAATTTCATGTAGCTTCATTTCCTTATGATTGTGGATATTGCTTCACCTTGTGGCTATTGCACCTCAAAGGTGTGTGAACCTGATTAATAAGAGAATACAAAACATCACTGTGTTTACATAGATTAATATTGTTAGTTACTGTTCCTGCTGCTGTTCATTACTCGTTACTATACCTGTTATCAGCATACATCTGATTGCATTACATATTGACCGATCTTGATACACCTGACACATGTACTGATACACCGGACATGACACCCTGTACATATCGACCCAACCTGTTGAAAAGTAACCTGACCTGTTACCTGATTTCATGCCTAATGCCGACAAACCTGACCATTCCCGCTGTCTATCCAGACAGACCTACTCTTACCGGATCTTGTGTTGGCATTAGTCCTTGACAACTGAATACCTGACTTGACATACATAGCTTGGGGGTATGGGGAAATCAAAGGTGAAACCGACTTGTAACTCAACAGTTCGATACTTGTTCTGATCAGTCTTACGGGCTTGGCCAGCTCCGGAGTGGTGATGCTGACACTACTCGTCCATCTTGCTACCTTTTACTGCTTAGCGGCACGTCTCGGATTCAGCCCCGAGGGTCTTGACCGTGGTCCCGGGCATGCACGGGATACTATTGAGTTACATCGACGATTCATCAAATTGATTTCAAAGACTATAGAGTAGAAACCTGATAGGACAGTTTAGTCACCACTGCACATTACCCTGTTCTGTCATTTCTTAGTACTGCTTTGTTCATGTTCATATTTGCATTGCTTATTATCATGTTTACATTATATACTTGATGTCACGACGCGCTGACGTCTGGGTTTTGCATGGCCCAGATTCCTTACCACTATCGACGACCGAGCAGGAGTACTTCAGCCAGCAGGCTGAACTGTGAGTTCTTTAGGGTTTAGTTTATTTATTTTCATTTCATTTCCAGATGTGAGCCCGCATTATGGGACGTACTGTTTATTCATTGTATTGGATCATTAGCTTCCGCACTTATTGTTTATTGATTCTTGTTATTATGGAGTTGGACATGTATTAGATTAGCTTATTATCCTGTTCTTGATATCTCTACAACCGTAATGTGACTGTGGACGGATACGTCCTACCCACAGGTAGCATGGTTGGTTATGTCACGTGCCCAATCTTGCGTACTCTGGGAAGCGGGGCGTGACATGGTTCTTTTGGTATCAGAGATATAGGTTAATTGGGTCGATTCTCTGTAGTTGGGTATTGCACCCGATACACGAATCATAATACCCGTGATTAGGAAACATGTCCTGCCACCTTGACCGTTTTACCGTCCTTGAATCATTCTTCCGGATCATGTCGACATGCAAACTTACTTTGCATTGTCAATTCGAAAACCCAATTTCTTGTTATCTCTAGGACTTAGGCGACTTGGGTGGAGTTAAGTAATTGCGGCTATGATACCGCGGCATAGCTACAATGCAGTACTCTATTTAAGTATCTTGGAGTTCTAGCCTTGATCTATACTTAGAATCTATCATCATGCTAATGTTGGGTACTTTGATTTTCAGGATTTATGGCCGGTACGAATTTGAAGATGGACCAAAGAAGTGCGGTCTTAGCCGCCAGGCGTAGAGTGATAAGGGGATTGCTGGAGAGTCTAAAAGAACAGACCGAGCTGGAACCGGCTTTTGCACTGAACCAAACGTCGGTACGTAGAAGTATTCCAGTGAACAGGCGCAGCGTAGCGCCAATGAAGAAGCCTGTGATCGCTGATCGAAGAAAGAGCATAAGTTGTAACTACTGCAATTTACCGGGCCACATGAAAAAGGATTGTCGAAGGAGGCTGGGACTCTGTTTTAGATGTGGAGCGGCAGATCACGCCGTTAATGCTTGTCTGTCGAGGCCTCCGCAGGGACCGTTCCAAGGGCAGGAACGGCTTACTCAAGGACCGAAGCAGGCTCGAGCGTTCACGTTGACAGCTGAAGAAGCCAAGGCATCGGGAGAAGTGGTTTCAGGTAATTTACTCGTTCTTGGTTTTCCCGCATTGGCATTAGTTTAATTTCGGAGCATCCCACTGTTTTATGTCATCCAAATTTATAACTATACACTCGATTACCTGCACGACCCTGTCTAGTTTTGGGACATACACACTGGGAATGGGAAAATCATAGCTAGTAAGGAATGTAGAGTTTGTACAGTTGTCGTTTGCGGACGAGAGCTCTTTGCAGACTTCTTAGGTGATAGATACGGGCAGTTATGAAGTAGTTTTGGGAATGGATTTTCTTGGCACTTTCCACGCCCACATTGACTGTAGGGCAAGGAAGGTAATTTTCCAGATTCCCGGACACCCTGAGTTTACTTTCATTGGAGGAAGCAGTTCTGTCGGGCCAGTCGAGTTAGGGCTAGGCCGACGAACAATGTTCTTGCGGCTATGGTAGTGGATAGTAATGAAGAGCTAGCAGTTGTCCGCGACTTTATGGATGTGTTTGAGGATATTTCGGGCTTACCGCCGCAGCGAGATGTGGAGTTTGCGATTGACCTTATTCCTGGTGCAGCGCCAGTATCAAAATCTTATTATCCAATGGCACCGGTGGAACTAGAAGGAGTTAAGAAACAAGTTGGTGAATTACTCGAGAGGGGATGGATTCGAAGCAGCAACTCACCTTGGGGAGCTCCAGTTCTTTTAGTAAAGAAGAAGGATGGCACGAGAAGAATGTGCATTGTTTATCGAGAATTGAATCGGGTGACTATTAAGAACAAGCACCCGATCCCTCGCATTGGAGAACTTCGCTCGTGTAGCTGAGCCGTTAACCAAGCTCACACGAAAGGAGGTACCGTTTGTGTGGACGGATGGATGTGCTTTAGCCTTCTAGACGTTGAAGCAGAAGTTGATAACCGCCCCGATCCTGACCGTACCAGATAATTCAGGAGGACTTGTGATTCTCAGCGACGCATCAGGAAAGGGATTGGGATGTGTTCTGATGCAGAATGGGAAAGTCGTTGCGTACGCATCAAGACAACTGAAGACTCATGAGAAGAATTATCCGACTCATGACTTGGAGCTTGCAGCCGTGATCTTCGCCCTGAAGATTTGGAGACACTACCTTTTGGGCGAGAGAGTCGAAGTCTTTACAGATCACAAGAGTTTGAAGTATGTGTTCACTCAAAAGGAGTTGAACATGAGGCAACGCAGATGGTTGGAGCTGATGGCCGACTACGACCTTGATCTTAAGTACCATCCGGGAAAAGTTAACGTCGTGCCAGATGCGCTAAGTCGGTTACCAGCAATTCAGATATTGACCGCACAAAGGGAGGTCATTGCGGATTTTCAGAGATTTGACTTGGAAGTTGTGCTACCACGTGCTACGGGACAGTTGTTGCAATTGCAAGTACAGTCGTCCTTAGTTGAGAGGATTAAAGCAGCACAATCGCAGGATCCTAGACTACAAAAGTTTCGGGAGCAGGTTGAAGCAGGACTACGAACCGATTTACTGATCCACGAAGACGGTTCATTGAGATATGGTAGCCGTGTGTGTGTGCCAAAAGGAGATGTGCGTGAAGAGCTCATGAAGGAGGCACACAGTTCAGCTTACTCCGTACATCCAGGAGGGACAAAGATGTACCGAGATATTCGACAGCACTTCTGGTGGGAGGGTATGAAACGGGAAATTGCTCGCTTCGTGGCTAAGTGCTTGGTGTGTCAGCAAGTCAAGGCTGAACACCAAAGGGTTGCTGGTTTGTTGCAACCACTTCCGATTCCTCAGTGGAAGTGGGAACATATAACCATTGATTTCGTGACGGCCTTACCGCGGAGTCCAAAGGGCAACAATGCTGTATGGGTGATTGTCGATCGGTTGACCAAGGCAGCTCACTTTATTCCTTTTCGGGTTGGTCAATCGACAGAGACTTTGGCAGGGCGGCACATGCAGGAGATTGTGAGATTGCATGGAGTACCGGTAAGCATCGTGTCCGATCGGGACACTCGGTTCTTGTCGCACTTTTGGAGGAGTTTACAAGAAAGTTTGGGGACTCGATTGAAGTTTAGCACAGCTTATCATCCTCAGACTGATGGACAATCGGAGAGAACGATCCAGACCCTTGAAGATATGTTGAGAGCTTGCATGTTGGACTTCAAAGGTTCTTGGGAAGATCATCTACACCTGGTGGAGTTTTCGTACAACAATAGCTTCCAAGCGACTATTCAGATGGCTCCGTTTGAAGCGTTGTATGGTCGTAAGTGTCGTTCACCTGTTTGTTGGGATGATGTTGGTGAACGAAGGTTGCTAGGACCAGATTTGGCAGTGCAGACAGTTGAGGAAGTGAATACAATCAGGAAGCATATGAAGGCAGCTCCAGACAGACAGAAGAGTTGGGCCGACACGTCAAGAAGACCTCTAGAGTTCGCCGTGGGTGATTTGGTATTCCTGAAAATATCACCGACTAAAGGGGTGATTTGCTTTGGAAGTCGGGGAAAGCTTAGTCCTCGATTCGTTGGACCCTTCGAGATATTGGAGCGAGTTGGAGAGGTAGCGTACCGTTTGGCGTTACCACAGTCTTTGGCAGGAGTGCACGATGTGTTTCATGTGTCTCAACTACGGAGGTATGTTCGCGAAGAGGCTCATGTCTTGGATCATTCGGAGTTGACTGTGCGGGAAGACCTAACTTTTGAGGAGCGACCAGTTGAAATCAAGGATCGAAGAGAAAAGGTTCTTAAGAACAAGGTTATCCCTCTTGTGCTAGTTTCTTGGGGTAATCGATCGCATGGAGAATCCACTTGGGAGCGAGAAGACGACATTCGGCAGAAATTCCATCACATTTTCCAGTAGTTAGCCATCTTGTATTCTTGGAATTTCGAGGACGAAATTCTTTTTGTAGTTGGGTATGATGTAACACCCGAGCCCAATAATACTATTTATATTACTAGTTGAGGGTTATATATTGCTCATTCCAATTATCCTGAATGTTTGGTGCTTTTTGCTAAATTTTAACCGGTTAAGTCATTTTGGCACATAACAAATTTTAACTCCTAAAATGAAATTAAAAGTGTCCATGTTGGCCTACTCGTCGCCACTAGTCGCGTGGTAGCGTCCGCGTGTCGAGATTCCGTCCCGTTCGGCTAAACGGGCAAGTTTGGACGACTACGCGCGCGTGCAAGTGTCCGACTTGGGGGCATGCATTTTAATCACTAAACACCTCTTTTCAAAATTTGGAACCCGCTTAAAATCCTATAATTTGAATTTGGAGCATTTGGGCACAACCCGGGCGCGATTTGGAAATGTTTCATCTTGCGCCAAAAAGGCCCATTTAATTTAATATCTAAAACTATAATACGAATATATTCTTTAACAGTTCAATCCCTTAAAATCCTTCTTGAAATCTTTTAAACTTTTTCCCGTACGACCTCCCAACCAATCGCGTGCCTACACTCTCTCTCGTGGGCCCCTTCCTTCAACAGTTTCTCTCTCTCTCTCTCTCTCCCCCTCTCGCTCAAATCTCTCTCTCTCTCCTCCTATATTTTTATCCCATGCAGCCGCCTCTTCTTCTCCCATCGCGAGAGAGAACCTACGAGAAACGCCCACGAGAACCTTCAAACCCTAACCCTAGCCTCCTCGTGACCTCGCCGCCGGCCCCACCGCGACCTCGTCGTCGCCATCATCGCCTCTTCGACCTCACCGCACCCACTTACCTCCTTCCTCCGCCGATTCCCGCACCTGCACCCAACCCCGACGACGCCTCCAACCCCCGCAGACCTCGCCGTCGACGCCACCTCCCGTCGCCGACGACTCCCGCGACACCCTCTCACCCTCCTCGTCCCGACCTCGTCGTCGCTTCCCTCCTCCCCTCGCCGGACCACCAACCCGAGCCCTTAACCCCATCACCTACCTCTGCTGTTCGTCGGAAATCGCGCCGACGACCCTCGTCGACGTCACCCGTGTCATCTCCGACCACCCTCGACCACCAGAGCAGGCCAGCAGGCCCATACTCACCGCACCACCTTCCCAGCGACCCAGGAAGTTTTCCAGCCCTTGTTGCATCGCCGTCGCTGCCTCGCCGGCGTCCCATCGCCGTCGAGCCCATCGTATTTGCCCTGGTTCTTCCCTGTAGGTATCCCTTTATCTTTCCTTGTGTGCTAGTTTCCCCTGCTGGTCCGTAATTGTATGTGTTTGTTATGTTGCTAACTTCGTTACTTTTGACTGTTGACCGGATTCCGACCGTGCCGTCTTGGCGAACCCGACGCTCCAGCGAAGTACCCTGGTCCGTGTGATCCCGTTGTTCTCTGTTGGGGCTCGATCCGTGGCCCGTGCTATCATATCGCGTTTTCTGCCGACATCGCATCCGTGTTCCGGTTTGCAAAACCGTCGAGGCAAGTATCTGAATACTTGCTTTAACATGCTAGCTTGCGAGATCTAGTCTTGCCACGCAGTGGAATTCATACTATATGATACAACAACGTAATGATGGAAATTGATATTATATTATAAGTTAGAATTGACCGTTGCAGTTATCTTTAACATGGAATCGCTATAATAGTTTCTCGTAATTAATCGACCTACTACCAATCCATATTACAAATAAATAAAACAATTGGATCATATCTGCTTTAATTGTTAAATCATTCACGAGACAATTATTATACTTAGTGCAATTTCATGTAGCTTCATTTCCTTATGATTGTGGATATTGCTTCACCTTGTGGCTATTGCACCTCAAAGGTGCGTGAACCTGATTAATAAGAGAATACAAAACATCACTGTGTTTACATAGATTAATATTGTTAGTTACTGTTCCTGCTGCTGTTCATTACTCGTTACTATACCTGTTATCAGCATACATCTGATTGCATTACATATTGACCGATCTTGATACACCTGACACATGTACTGATACACCGGACATGACACCCTGTACATATCGACCCAACCTGTTGAAAAGTAACCTGACCTGTTACCTGATTTCATGCCTAATGCCGACAAACCTGACCATTCCCGCTGTCTATCCAGACAGACCTACTCTTACCGGATCTTGTGTTGGCATTAGTCCTTGACAACTGAATACCTGACTTGACATACATAGCTTGGGGGTATGGGGAAATCAAAGGTGAAACCGACTTGTAACTCAACAGTTCGATACTTGTTCTGATCAGTCTTACGGGCTTGGCCAGCTCCGGAGTGGTGATGCTGACACTACTCGTCCATCTTGCTACCTTTTACTGCTTAGCGGCACGTCTCGGATTCAGCCCCGAGGGTCTTGACCGTGGTCCCGGGCATGCACGGGATACTATTGAGTTACATCGACGATTCATCAAATTGATTTCAAAGACTATAGAGTAGAAACCTGATAGGACAGTTTAGTCACCACTGCACATTACCCTGTTCTGTCATTTCTTAGTACTGCTTTGTTCATGTTCATATTTGCATTGCTTATTATCATGTTTACATTATATACTTGATGTCACGACGCGCTGACGTCTGGGTTTTGCATGGCCCAGATTCCTTACCACTATCGACGACCGAGCAGGAGTACTTCAGCCAGCAGGCTGAACTGTGAGTTCTTTAGGGTTTAGTTTATTTATTTTCATTTCATTTCCAGATGTGAGCCCGCATTATGGGACGTACTGTTTATTCATTGTATTGGATCATTAGCTTCCGCACTTATTGTTTATTGATTCTTGTTATTATGGAGTTGGACATGTATTAGATTAGCTTATTATCCTGTTCTTGATATCTCTACAACCGTAATGTGACTGTGGACGGATACGTCCTACCCACAGGTAGCATGGTTGGCTATGTCACGTGCCCAATCTTGCGTACTTTGGGAAGCGGGGCGTGACAGGAGTCGTAGGGACTCCTAAGTGCGTTTCTCCTTTGTGGGTTGTAAGGATCTCACGCGGGAATTTTCTCCTCACAAAATCGAGAGGACTTTGCGAGTGCATTTCATCTCTTTTTCACGAGTTTGCGCCCTTCCGGTTGTTACAAACTCACCGACAGTCCTGCTGTTTTTACTCACGGGTCCCTTTCGGGTTTTCATCCGTGCCCATTTTGCTTGTGGATATACCTTTTTTTTTAATCTTCATCGCCGGTGGGACTTTGAATGTGGTCTCACCGGTAGGACTTAGGAGAGATTGGAACCGTTTTACGCCCGTGGATTGTATACGGTTTTGCAGAATCTATCATCCAGACGGTAGGGACGGAAAAATTTTGGGACTTTGTTGGCGTCTGCATCGCTGCACTGGAATATGGTACCAGGAGCGACTCATCATTCGCCGTTAGGGTATGGGATTTGGAATTTTGTTGGCGTCTACATTGTTGCACTGGAATATGGTACCAGGAGCAACTCATCATTCGCCACTTGGGGATTCAGAGTTTGGTTGGTGTCTGCATGCTGCACCGGGGTATGGTACCGAGAGCGACTCATCATTCGCCGTGAGGGGATCTCTATCATTTCCAATTTAATAACTTAAGGGTCATCTGTTCCCAGTTTAACGACTTAGAGGTCATATGTTCCCAGTTTAAAGACTTAGGGGTCTACTGTTCCCAGTTTAAAGACTTAGGGGTCTATTGGATCGAAGGTTTGGAATTTTGGGGTTAGGGTAAGCATTAGCGTTGCTAACACTGAAGCACATGTGCCAGGAGCAATTCATCATCTGCCTTTACTCGTTGGGGAGAGATGGCTTAGGAGACAGGTTTGGGTCCCTATCATCTAAGACTTTTCAATTTCATGGGTCGTAAGGGTCCTATAAAAGCATTTTCTTCCTACGGGTCGTAAGGATCCCGTAGGTGTATTTTCTCCTTAAGAGTCGCGAGGACTCCCAAGTGTGTTTTTCCTTTGTGAGTCGTAAGGATCCCACGATGGTTTGTTCTCCTCATGCATCGTGAGGACACATGAATGGGTCTTCCTAATGGAGCATAATTCCAAAGGCGAAGACCGACCGCTAGACTGGTGATTGCGGTGGGGTAAGGATATGATGAGAATTATTTGAGCCCTTGGATTGTATACGGTAGTCAACTTGGGGACCGACCGTAGGGATGGGAGAATTTCAGGAGATTGGATTTTAGTTGGTGTCTGCATCGCTACACTGGAATATGGCACCAGGAGTGACTCATCATTCACCGTTTTTTTTTATTGTTTTTGTTTTGTTTTTTTTACCGCGATTGCTCTATCATTTCATCTTTTCTAATCGTGAAGGTCATGATTGCCCTATCATTTCGGCTATTTATTCGTGGCCGCCCTATCATTTTGGCTTTATTTTTCATCTTTATTTTACTTGCTGATTTTTATTGCGAGTTTCCCCATCATTTCGGCTTTTCCATTTCTTTTCTTTTTATTTACACATTTTTTTACATTCCCAATTTAACGACTTAGAGGTCGATTATTCCCAGTTTAATGACATGGTGGTCAGATCTTTTTAGAGAAAGGCAGATGTCTGAGAATCAGATTCCCGTAAGACTTCAGTCTCCGTTTGTATGAAATTGGCGGTCGCAGCTTGGCCGTTTGTTAACACGTCTTTAGACAGTTCTATCTCTCCTGCCTTGTATTGCTTTTCGACCCAATTTTTGAAGACGAAGCAGTCCTCAATGGTATGACCTATCAGTCTGTGATAGGGGAAGTATTTGAGGTTGTTAGTCATATTCGCATCTTGCGGTCATTTTCATTCTGGCAATTGTAGACCGTTCCTCAGGGTGTCTTTGAATATTTTACGGATTTTGTCCCTTCTGAAGGAATAGACCTTATCCAGCTTCTTTTTCAGTAGAGATTCTCCTCCCTCTCCGAACACTGGCCTCCGAGGCTGGTTGGCATTAGGTCTGCTCATCCCTCGCTTATTTCGATTAGCTGAAGTGTTGAAAGATTCAGTATCGTCGGAATTTCCGCCTTTGCGATTTTCGTCCTTTCGATTTCTCCAGGACCTATTGTTATTTTGGGAGTCAGAGGAGGACTCCTGCTTTGAGCGTTCCAACATCTGGACTTTCCTGGTCAGCTCTTGAAATGTTTTGAGACCCGCGGTGCATAGAAACGGGGCCATCCAATTGTTGAGATTTCCGACGAGAAGATTGACAGATTGGTCCTGCTCTATCGGCGGTTCACATTTGACAGAGAGATTGCGCCATCGGGTTATAAAATCCATGCCGCTTTCATTGTTCTTTGGCTTGGTCCTTATGAGGTCGGCAATGGTGATCTTATCACTGACACTCATGAACCTTTGTCGAAACAAAAATTCCATTTAGACGAAAGTAGTAACGGAGCCATCCGGTATACTCGTGTACCAGTCGAAAGCGACATCGGTCAGGCTATTAACGAACTGGCGGAGGAGAAGCGCATCATTGCCCCCAGTATTCCCGCATGAGGCTTTGAAGTGGGCGATGTGCTGATTCGCATTTCCCGTCCCATCAAATCTTCCGAATTTAGGGATGACATAGCCGTTGGGAAATTCTACCAGATCATACTGAGCAGGATATGGTCTCCCTCTACTGCTAACATCTTTTCACGCTTCGGCTTTAGCTACCAATGTTTTGACTTTGTTGGCAACCAAATCCATGATTTGATCTTGAGTTAGTGGGCTACTGTCATCGGTAGCCAAGACATTTCCTAAGATAAGATGAGACTGATTTTCATGCGGTCCTCCCACTTTAGGATTTGAGGGAATAGGCGTCGGCTGTCTCGGGACACCGTTTCCCGGTTCATGAGCGGAGCCCTGTGCCTGATTGGGTGGCTGAGAGGTAAGTTGGGCCGTGAGCTGTAAGACGACGTTTGTCAAGTCGTCAATTTTTGAGTAAAGCTTGGCCATCTCCTTGTCTTTGCTTCTGAGCTGTTTTCGGAACTCTTGGAGAAGTTGTTGTTCTGCGTTCTTAGGACGGAAGATTGGCTCATCTTCGCTTTCCGAGCCCGACTCCTCATAAACCGAGGGTTCTCTCTGCTTATCAGCCTCACTGGAAGGGTCTTCATTACCTTCCAGAGGAGGCTGGTCTTAGAATGTGGCGGCCATATTCACACCAGATTGGATTTGACATATGGTGGCCCCATCCTTGCTTTTGTTGCGAAGGTTGTCACTGGGACGCATGCCCACAATGTAAGCGGTGTGGATAACACATTCAGCCATTCTTTCATCACTGGCAGCTGGTTTCGCGGAGCGGTCCGGGCTTTGGAAATTCATAAATTTTAACATGGCCAGAGCCCTAGCCCTTTTGTTGGCTCTGTATTTGAGCCGCTTCTGCCTCAGCTTCTCTGCCTTGAGCGCTTGGCAGGCTTCGGCTCTTCGGGAAGCCGCCATAGGCTGAGTGATGGGGAGGCTTGAGAAGACATCCGCCCGTGTGTCCGTCGAAGGTATTGCCTGGGCTTGCCCACGATGTCTGGTAACTTCTTTTGTTCTTACGGCTTTGCCCCCAGCTGGGGCCATAGAGAGCCGTTTGAACACCGACTCGCGTTTCGGTTGGGGCGCCATCGAGATCACCACATTTGGCCTTTTGCTTTTCGAGGTCGGTTTGTCGGTTACCGGAGCTTGAAGAGCAGGGACGATGTTAGCTGGCACGAACAGAATAGAACCAAATGGTAGCAGTGGCTCCTCCCATTGTCGTCCGAGACTGGCCGGTAGGACCGTCCAGGAGTCCATCTTCATCATGTATGAGATGGGAGCCGTGTTGAGAGCTGAGCTGGTCCTTGGAGACATGGTTGAGGCTTGATCGCTTGAAGTCCTGCATGAAAGAGCATTATTTTAGTATAAATATCGATATGTATATTGATTGAGTTCGCATGAATGCTTAACCTGAAATATAGGAGGAGAAATAACTCCCAACGGGCGTGCCAAAATCTGTAGGGTGTTTTTCTTCACCCCATTGAGATGGGAATATGCGTGCGCTGGTCAGGCACATTAAAAATTTCCCCTGCCTAGGGTAGGCTGGGGTTTATTGATTGTGGGGATCCGAATCTCCGACAGCCGCGGACTAAGCTGCCGTTAATTACCCCTCACCTTTGGAGCGAAGGAACCTTCGATTGACGGTTAAACTTGTCATGCGAACTCAATGTGCAGTGTTGTGTTTTGAAAGGGTTTTGGATATATCGGGGGCCCCGCAGAGTTTTTACGGGGATCCCGCTACTCGGATAGCGGGCTGGCGGTCAAGGGGGCTAGCAGCCCCCTTGCGGGATGGGGGCAGCGCTCTGTTAGAAATTTTTTCTAATGAGAACAATGTGGTGGAGTATGTGTGTGTGTGTGTGTGTAATGGGAAAGAGCATCCAAAGGATGCATGGGAGAAGGCGCCAGCGCCCCGCGTGTCAGGTACGCGGGCGCTGTGTGCCAGAGCGCCAGCGCCCCGCATACCTGGCACGCGTGCGCTATGCTCCAGAGCGCCAGCGCACCGCGTGCCGGGCACGCAGGTGCTGTGTGCCAGAGCGCCAGTGCACCACGTGCCTGGCACGCGGGCGCTAGGCGTCAGCACCAAAGGGACTTGGTCCCTGCACTGGGAGCTGTGCTCCGATTTGACTTATGGAGTTGAACTCCTAACAGAGATTAATTTAGGGATTTAAATTCCAATGGATCTTGAATGGAGTTAGACTCCTAAAAATATCTAGAAATGATCAAAGGGGGCTGCTTTGTTTCTCCCTTTGGCTCTGGATCTTCCCAAGATGGGATTTCTGGAGATGGGTCTCCTTCTTCCTTCTCTGTTGGCCGGATCTTGAAGAACAAGAAGTATGAGATTTTAAAAATCTCTTATTTTTAAGATCTGATGGGAGATCTAAGTTCCCCTTTGTGAGTTTTGTGGTGAAAAACTATTTAGTTTTTAAAGGCATGCGAAGCAGTCTTTATACTGCATAAGCACGTCCTTTGGTGTGACCACTTGTGTTTTAGACAATAGCTCACTGACGAATGTTGGCCTTTGGTCGTTTTCCATCCCTAAGTCAATTTTCCTTAGATTGTCCGCCGTGGTGTGTATCTCATCTTCCAACTTTTTTGGCACTGGTGGAAATTCTGAGATCACCTCGTCTTCATCCTTATCTACGAAGCGCTGGGAGAGGTCGTCCATATTCTCGTGCCCCTCCTCCTTTAAGAATGTTATCATGTGGCAGGTGCAAGTTCGTTTCCAAGCTCAATATTGATCTGGACTTACCCTCGCAATATAGGTTGCTTTTGGCTCATGTTTTCATGGTGGGGTTGCCCTCCAACTGTCAGATAGAGAAAACCCGCTTGCCGATACTGGTCTTCGACCCAGTCTTTGAAGGTGAAGCAGTATTCAAGAGGATGTCCTACTGCTTAGTGGTAGGAGCAATAACCCGGATGATGGACCTCATTAACTCGTTCGGGGTACTGAGGCTCCGGGAGCGTCATCATTTGATGCTTCATGACAAGGTTTAATATTTTTCTCATCTTGTCTTGAGGGAAAGAGTATTCCCGACCCCTCTTCTTCATAAAAGACGGATTCCAGCTGACTTTTTCTCGATCGCGTGGCTTCTTGGATCCGCTTTACTGTTTTTGAACGTCATTCCTGTTCTTCACCTTGTTGTTGCCTCTGCATCGGGCTTTTTCCTTGCCATAAGAGCGCACAGCGGGCTGAGGGTGAAGGGCATCGTAGTCTTCTTTTTCCGTAGACTGCTGAGTGAGACACTGCGTACTGACTTTCTCGTAAATGGCCATTTCGCAGCTGTGGTCATCTCGAACCTTTTGACTTGCTTCCCTTATTAGCTTGTCAATCTGTTCTTCAAATGACGGGCTTGGCATTTTTACGGGGGATCTCGCACTGGTTCAATGTCAGAGCTATCTGGAAAAGCATTCCCTTCCCTACCGGAGTTATTTATGACACGGCAGTCATGGAGTCGTTCCCGTTTCTTGGACCGAACGTATCCAAGTCCAGTCGTCTCCATCTTCCCGTTGGGCATCTGTCGCTGAGTCTCGGGAATGTCCTAAATCTTGTTGTAGAACTGGGCTTGTCGAGCGGTTTGCTTGAAAGGCACGCCTTGGCATCTTAATAGCCTTTTCAATCCCTCTGCGTAATATCTGGGCAGAAGGATTGGTTGAAGCCTGTCTAGCGCAAGTTCGGCACCATGTCAGACTTCTTTTTCCACTTTAGTCTCCATAGATTGGTAGAAGAGAATCACCTTTTCACCTCTTCGTCTAGAAGGGATATAGAAGGTTTGCAGCTCTTGCACGCCATATGTATCAAGCGCATCAAGTTCCCTGTAATGCCACCGTGGAACTATGGTAATTTGTAAATTCTGATCAACTCCAGTGAAGGTTTGCATTAACAGGTAGACGGAGAACACCGCGTTGGCATCGTCCTCAGAGTCACTGCCGAGGACCAAAATAGGGGTAGATGATACGGGTCTGTTGCCTTGGGGTTTCCCTGAGTAGATTACTTCTTCATCTTCTTCGATATCTCTCCCAAAGATAGGGATAGTGGCGACGACTTTTTTATAGTTCTTCGGTTTATGACTTCTTTCCGTGTCTTCAAAGTCTGGTAGGAAGTACTTGGCGTCTTCATATTTGTGGACTTCATTTACGGAGAATTGGTTTAGCTCCCATGTAACTATGTACTCGAGGCCGTCTTTGAAATACTTCATACATTGATATTGTGTAGAAGGGATGATGTTGTACTCATGTAACCAAGGCCGGCCGAGTAGGGCGTTGTAGCAAGTCTTGGCGTCGATGACATGAAATTTGATGTCGGTGACAAGTATCCCAAAGCATAATGTCAATATCACGGACCCAAGTGTTTGTGATGACTGCGAGTCGAACTCGAAGATAGTAATTTTGTCCCGGGCCAGGTGCTGAACATTCATGCAAATCTTCTTCAGCACCTTCATGTTGAAAAGGTTGACGGAGGACCCGTTGTCGACCAGGATCTTCCCTATCTTAATATCGTGGCAGTACCCGATGACATATAAAGGATGGTTGTGCTCGCACGTTCCAAGGAGGAGATCTTCATCGCCGAATGTGATGTCGGCTGTATGAACCTTTGCCAGCTTGTCTTTCATCTTTTCTTCAACTAAGAAAGCTTGGAATTGATCAGGCTTTTGTAATGCCTTGATCAGAGAATCTCGTGCCTCTTTGGACAAGTGGAGATCATCCAGTATGCTCAGTTTTGTGGGTATCTTCCTCAAATGTGCCAGGACATTGTAATCCACCTTGTTTTTCTTAAGCGGGTCCTTAGCCATAAGCTCTTTGACGAATCTATCGTCGAGGGCAATTTCCTCAGGGCATTTCTCTTTTTCTTTTCTCTTTTGTTCGAACCCTTATTTGTAGGCTCGAGATTCTTTTCAGGCAACGTATGGTTACACAGCTAAGTGTTCTCGTAGTTCTTCTCCTCCTTTTCTTTTCCAGAGGTGGATTCTTTGAAGAGAGGGCTGAGGGTTATTTCTTATTTAGAACCGCACCCGAATGTAAGAACTTGAGATTTTCCTTTTGTCGAACTGGTATCAACTATATGGCAGTTTCCAGCCGTTCCTTCATGCTCGTCTGTCGCGCTTCTTTGTTGTCGACGAGTTTTGCGCTTCATCCGCTTGAAGTGTTGCCGGTTAGCAATGTATCCTTTCCACCACTTCTGGAAGGCATTGAACTCTTCGGTGGGGTGTGTGACCCTTCGATGGTATAAGCATTAGTTCGGATGTACATCCGCTTCGTCAAGGCACATACTCCTGGGAGTGTTTTCCACAAGAGAAGGCAGCTTCATTCTCATTGACAGGGCTTTGGCGAACTGCTTCTCTACTTTGATCTTGCCCTTGTTTGTAGCAGGTGTGCTTTGGCTTGGGTGTAGTATTTTATGAATCATCCTTACCGCAGCTTCTTCATCCTGACGCCGACGCTTGGCCTTTTCGTATATGGCCGTTTCACGTTCTCGGTCGGCTTTGCTCTTTTGAAGGGCTTCATTCAGCAGCCTGTCAATTGGGTCTTCTGATAGTTCTAGGGATTCTGGAGTCGGTCCTGCCCCCAGTTCCTCTGCGTTTCTTTCCGACGCCGAGGGAGTTTCTTCATCTTTTAACGACGAGTGAGAGACCATGTGTCAACTCGCTACATAATCCTCGGGTTCTTCTAACGAGCCGTTTCCCTCATCAATGTCACTGTCTCCGTTCTCAAGTATGTGGTTGAGAAACTCTTCGAGTGTGACTGGGGTTCACCCCTTCTGATTGTATTCCTACAGTGTGTCGATATATTTTTGTAGGTCCGTACGATTGTTGTCGAGTTGCACGGGTTTCTTAGTCTTCTTCTTTTTCTTTGAAGACTTCGAAGCCTTAGCCTAGAGGCCTTGCCCATCGTTAGTAGTTTTCGGTGTTGGGCGCGGTTTAAGCATTCCCTCAATGATCTCGGGCTCCAGCGGGCTTTTCCATTTGATTGCCGGACATGCTTGAAGGTCTTTCAGCATTCTTTTAGTTTTAGCTGAAAGGACAACTTCCCACGGAGTTTCTTCTACAAGCGAGCATGATGCCCCTGGTGTGTCCATATTTTTAGGAGCATGCTTCTGTGGTGGGTTCACCCTCCATTTTTCGGACAGCACAAACTTACTTTGTTGATATTGGTCCTTGACCCAGTTTTTGAAGACGTAGCAATCCTCAATTGGGTGGCCCACTACTCTGTGGTAGGAGCAGTAGTTGGGACTGTTGGCGTCACCAGGATGCAGTGGACGTCTCAGATCCAGAAGAGTGATGAGTTTGTTGCGCATCGCCAGTTCGAACAGTCTCCTCGTTTTATCACGGGGAAACGAGTAAGGTCGTTCTAGTTTCTCTTCAAGGGATTGGCGCGGGCGCACGTTGCTTTGGCGAACAATCGGTTTCAAGTTGCTCGGCTGTTGTTGAGCGTTGGCAACGAAGGCCTCTTTCCCGTTGTCCTTTTCATTCCAAGGATCCGTTTTTGAAGAGGACGGCCTATGGCCCATCTGGTCCATTTGGGCCAGATTGTCGATCAATCCTGGAAGATGGTCGTCTTGAAAAACATCATAAACTGGGATACAGTCACTTGAGGATTGAGAGTCCCTATGAACATACCCACGGCAGGAGCTTCTTCTATGCGTTGTTCGCATTTTGACCACAGGTTCCTCCACCAGATTGCGTATTGAACCCAGGTCTCTCCTGGCTTCACCGTGGCATTGTCTAATGTCGTGATCGGGGTGTGCTCGCTTGCGCTCGCGAACCGCTGTATGAATAGAAGTTCCATTTCTGTGAATGATTTGACGAAGTCATTTGAGAGCTTCGAGTGCCATTCAAATGCCGTTGCTGACAGGCTGCCAACGAACTGGCGGAACAACAATTTGTTGTCGCCTCCAGTATTGCCATATAAAGCTCTGAACTGAGCGACGTGCTGACGCGGGTTGCCTGTCCCCTTGTATACATGGAACTTAGGGATCGTATATCCCGGAGGGTACTTGATTTGATCATACCGGCCTGGGTAAGGTCGCCCGGTTCTGACGACTTGGCCAGCTGCTTCTCTTGCCTGATGAGCTCATATTTGCTGAGCTATATAGTCATCGAGGGCAGATTTGGAGATCGTTTCCTCCCTGGTTGCTGATAAAGTGGGAAGAAGGTTTGATGTTTCCCCTCTGTCGTCCTCGATAATTATCGGTGGATCTTCGGCTGGAGGTTCTGGCTGGATCATCATTCCAACCATGTCTTGGAACAGGAGGGACATTTGTTTTATATTAGCTGCTTGTTCCGCGGCCTCGTTATCCTTTCTTTCCAACACCCTTAGCAAGAATTCCGTATCTGTCTTCTGCTCTTGGCGCTATTCAGATGCTGTTTCCGGGATTTCTTCCTATCGGTGAGTGCTGCCATTTTCGTCAGCATCTCCTGGAGCTTTTGTTGCTGCTTCTGAGCTTTCGTCAACGAGCGAGTTTGCGGCCGATGAACCATGGAAGCATGGCTCTCCTCTTTCCAAAAGACATGTACACCGTGTGTACGATCATGCTCCCAGCTTAGGGCGTTTGGATCCATCACCTTTGGGATTTACCGCCGGCGGTGGTAGATTCTTTGGCCTTCTCTTTTTGTGAGAAGTCAAAGTTGAAGGAGCCATTGTAACAGGTGCCTTCGTAGAAGAAGTCCCTCGCTGCATGGTGGAGGGATTGTCCTCCTCTTGCCGAGCCTTTGTTCTCTTTAGTCGGCGAGAGTAGTCTTTATTAATCACAGAATCTTAGACCTTCCGCCAGACTCTGTGGATTCAGGAGGACAGCCACAGAGGGGCTGCTCCGGCTTCGTCTGTATTATGTTTTCAACAGGTGGGGAAGATTTCTTCAGCACCGCGGTCGGGGAGTTCCACTGCACTCTCCTTAGCAGTTCAAAACTATTCCCGGTTGGAACAACAAAGTCAACTTCCACCATTGGAGCTGGTGAAGTAAGTCCAAAGGGGGAGTTGCCCTTATCTTTCCTGTCATGCCCCGCTTCCCAGTGTAAGGGCAGAGGCCGCAACGAGACTGCTACGTATTTACTCTGAAGTAAATACGCTAAGCATACCTACGCAATATAAAAGAAATATACACAACAAACAAAATGTAATGAACAAAAACTTTATTTATTCACATTCTTTTACAGTACATGGAAAGTAAATACATGAGATGGAAAACAATGCTTAAACAGTGGCATAACAGAAAAGGATAATACAGAATGTACATGTGTACAAGAATCTAAAGCTCTGGGTCATAAGCTGGCTGTTCCAAATCCTCGCTGGTGGGCTCGATCTCCGAAAGTCCGAATCACCTGACAACGTTCTAAAGAAGAAAGAAAATGAATATCGTCAGTGAACAAATGCTCGGTAAGTCCCAAAGATAAGGGAGAAGTAGAATAGACAGAGAGAGAGTGTGTAACTTTTAAAATGGTATTATATTATTATAATGTTGTATTTAGTGTTAAGGCCGTTGTTTCTAGCTTGGTACAGAAGAGGCCAGTGTATACGAGAGGAGTCTCAGTAGACCAGAGACTAAGGTGAACGGAATGTACAAGGAACCGTTTATGCCACGGTACAACAGCAATGTAATACAGGTTAGGTGTCTTAATTCTTACAGTCTCATGCCACTTCTAACACCTTCCGTACTAATCACCCCTTATAAACCCCGCGATGTCTTGATTGTATTGTTTGAATTGTAAATATGTTGTTTATACTGTTTTGTAAATGTAAATGGAAGACTAGTATTGTAAATGGAAGACTTGCCGAAACAATGATATTGTATAAATGGAAATGGATGTACTGGATAATCATGTAAATGGAATATATCCATGGTTCGGTTCAGTCAAGTTATATAGATTGATAAATTGAACAGATTAAATATATAGATTCATATTGAATTGTTATATATATACTTGAATCTCATTCAAGTCAGATTGATTATATCGAGACTCGGTCTGAGTCAAACAATTAGAAAAAAATTGAATCCTGAATTAGGTTTTGGTGTTATCGGTAACCGCTACACATGGACGGCAGGATTTGTGTCTTTTTCAAAGACGATTACCGTGTTGATAACACTGTTTGTTAAGTTGTCTACCTTAAATAGGCAAGCACCCATATCTCCGGCTTCCTGAGGCTCAAGAGACTGGTCCCGCTTAAACATATGTTTACTAGGGTCCTTAAGGTAATTTATAGAATTTGAGGGGGTTTTATGTAAAAATAATTTTTGTATAATTTTCAAAATACACCTCAAGTATTTAATTATCGTCTTTAGAGTTTTCATAGATGTGGATTTTATATATGTGACATTTCTAGTGAATAAAACCTAATTTCATAATATATGGTATTTAATTGTAAAGCATTGAACTTGTAGGAAATTGCATGGTATTTTCATGTAAAGTGATTCTTTTGATTTAGAAAAGTTAGAATATTTATATTATATCAAAAATTAGATATTTTGATGACACACACACACACATATATTTATATTAAATAATTTTAATTTATTATTTTTCTAGAAATCTCATTTTCTTAAGATATTTGTATTTTTAAATCTTTCGAGACCGTATGCTACTTGCGGAGGTCTGCATATCGCACTACTAAACCCGAGGATGTGCGATAATCTGCACCATCCTGAACGGGTTCCCCAAAATGGGTTGTAGCGGCAATTTGCAAATATTTGTTTAAAATACATAATCTTGTAGAAAAAGGTTTTGTAGTTTATGGTATTTATTTGTAAGAATTGTATCTCCGTATTCTAGCTTCCCAAGAGATATCGTGCTATGTTACATATGAGTGTTGTGAGGAGGTAGGTCATTATCTCGTGAACTATCTAAAGGTATAGCAAGGGTAATGATGTTTTATGTCGAAACTAAACTACATGGTATTTTTCTGTAAAAGTGCTATAAAAATTGAAATATAAATTCTTTTGATATGGAATGTGTTCAATATGTCTTGTTAATATTTAATGGTCATGATGTGCAAGTTCGGTATTGTTGTATTTAAGAAAATTGGAACTTTTTAAAGAAAACCGAATTGGAAGTCGGATTAACTCCGCTTTCGTCGGGTTTTAGAATTACGAGTTTTCAGAATAGAAAAGAGAAGAGGGAGGAGGGACTTACTGGATTGTAGATTAGGAAAGAGGAAGAGGGAGTGGTATGAGGTGCCGGTGCGTCATTTCGTCAGAAGTGTAAGTCCATGTTACCTCTCCCGGTTCTTTCGGGCTTGCGGAAACGGTGAAAAACAATTTTTTCGGTATAGGTAACTTGGACTACAAAGACGGATCTAGGCTAAACTACACACTAGCAACCTAACTAGAGAGTTGTCTACTCGGTTAGGGGTTATACCTCAACTTGAACTCCTTCGTCTTGGACTCTTTGCAGTGGTCGGATGGTGCCTTCCTCGTCGCCTTCTCTTGTCGAAGATCGATCCACCTGAGGGTTTCTTCCTTTGAGCTCCTTTCTCGAACTTTGAGAGAACTAAGGTATCCGGCTTGCTAAACCTTCTACCTTAGAGTAAGTAGAGAGTGTCTTAGGGTGTTTTATCTTCAAGGAGATGTTTCTCAACACATGAGAATTGTTTTCCTTGAATTAGAGGAGGAAGAAGAAGAGAGGAAGAGAGAGAATGGTTATGATAGAATGAAAATGGTTTTTTAAAACCATAAAAATATAAGTGAATTATCAAATTAATAAAATAAATCAAATGGAAAAGTTGATGGAAGGTTTGATGAGACTATGATCATTTCACATTAAATGGTTTTTGCTAGGATCAAAGAGCATCTTTGATGTGTAATGATGATAGTCAATGTTTCAACCATGGTCAACTAGTCAATCTTGGTCAACAAGTCAACAAACCCAACCATGACACAATTTCATTTAATTAATATTATTAATTGATAAATCACAAGTTCATTAGGGTTTGGAAAAAGACGACTGTCAACTGTGCATACACACCCGTTCCAAAACCCTAATGAAAAACCTCTTCCTCTGACTCAAACAACTGTGCATACACACACCCGCATTCGTGTCCCGAGGAACATGAATACTATGAGATAAAACTAACCCCAAAACATATATTAGGATCTGGCTCAAACCAGAGCCCGCTAGTAATGACCGTCCGGACACCAACCGTGCACACGTGCGCGGATGTGAACGAACCCCGTCGCAAAACCATGCGACCTCTACTCTGTTTTGCCCAAAGGCGAATAACCCTCTTTGTGGGACTCTAAAGACTCGACACTAGGCTGGCAGTGGGTTTAACCATAGACCGCAAGCGGCACTAGCTGTGCGTAACGGCCCCCAGGTAGATGCCGATAAGAAGACGGACGAGGTGAAACCTATCTGAACTCCTACTGAGCCTGAATGTGACAGTCTCCGTACAGTCCGGTCTGTTCGTCTGATAATATCGCATGGCGGGCCTAGGGGGTGGTAAACGTCAGCCCCCTAATAGCGGTACAAGTCGTGTCGGAGTGTAACCCAGAACACCCTGAGATAACACTGGAAACCTACCAGTATATCTCGCTTGTCCTGGCCAGAGACTACTTGTGTAATAGCTCTCCTAGACACAGCGCGATGTCAACCCCCAATACCGGGAGAGACGAATCCTGTCTAACCGTCACTGCCTCTAGATGCTTCGGGACTGCACCCAACTACTACCTGTTTGCATGACTCTTTTGAGCCGTAGTAGGGTAGTAATCAAAGTACAGTGGGAACACACTCGAGGCGAAGTGTCAATGTCAAGTCAGCGGACTAAGCTGTACTCATGTCACCTGGGAACTGATAACTGACGATAGGTATAATACCAACCAACAGTTCCCGACGAGTCCTATCCAGTGTACTCGTAACCTAACGAGCACCCGCATACTATCTCAAGTACGACGTACTGACGGTTGTGGGACAGACCGCCTCCCGCACTGGGATGAGAAGTGCATGCGCTAGTCTACTCCGGAGTATCGATGCCCTGTCTCGATAATCCCATGACTAGGGACGTGTGTATAAGGATGTGCTTGTAGATTACCCAGCTCCCACGAGTGTGACTGCCATCACAACGCTGGTAATCAAGCAAAGATCCTAAGGGCTCCACTAATGCGTATAGATGATACAATAAAGAAACACATGTACACATTAAAGCAGAGACAAACCAAGTAGCATACTACCATTTCGAGCAAGATTGTCTATACAAATGTGAATATCCCAAGCTTCCATCAAGTAATATACATACTAGTATGATACAGTAATGGCCTCTAGGGAATATACACTAACAATCTTCTACTTGCACTGAGGCCATGTACTGGCGTATCGAAGACCTATCATCTCGATCAGCCGCTCGAAATGAGTCTGGGGCAAGGCCTTCGTGAATGGATCAGCAGTGTTATCTTCTGAAGCAACCCTCCGAACCTCAATCTCCTTGCGATCCACGATCTCCCTGATCAGGTGATACCGCCTCAAGATGTGTCTGGATTTCTGATGGGACCTGGGTTCCTTTGCTAAAGCTATAGCCCTGTTGTTGTCGCAATACAGAGGTATTGGATCAACAATGGACGGAACCATCTGAAGTTCTTTCAAGAACTTCCTCATCCAGACGGCTTCATTTGCGGCATCAGATGCAGCGATATATTCCGCTTCCATAGTCGAGTCAGCAACGGTTTCCTGTTTGGAGCTTTTCCAACACACCGCCCCTCCGTTGAGGGTAAAGACAAAGCCCGACATGGACTTGGAATCATCCTTGTCACTCTGGAAGCTGGAGTTAGCAAAGGCCTCAATCTGGAGGTCTTTTCCGCCATACACCAAGAACATCTCCTTAGTCCTTCTTAGGTACTTGAGAATGTACTTTACCGCTATCCAGTGTTTCTCCCCAGGGTTTGACTGATACCGGCTTACCACACTCAGTGCATAAGCCACATCTGGTCTGGTACACAACATCGCATACATTACAGAGCCTACCGCAGAAGCGTAAGGTATAATAGACATGCGATCCCTTTCCAAATCAGTCTTGGGAGACATCTCTTTGGAGAGGGTGATCCCGTGACAAGCCGGTAGATTACCGCGCTTGGAATCTTCCATACTGAATCTTTTCAATATGGTGTCGATGTACCTGGACTGCGAAAGTCCTAATATCCTCTTGGATCTATCACGATGGATCCGGATCCCCAGAATGTAGGGTGATGCCACCCAGGTCTTTCATGGAGAACCTGTGTGACAAGAACCCTTTGATAGATTGTATCATAGGAATGTCATTTCCTATCAAGAGAATGTCATCCACGTAGAAAATGAGGAATACGATAGTTCTTGCTACAATCTACTATAGATACATGGTTCATCTGGATTTTTGATAAAGCCAAATTCTTTGACCGTCTCATCAAAATAGATGTTCCAACTCCGCGATGCCTGCTTTAGTCCATAAATGGATTTAAGCAACTTGCACACCTTTCCGCTGCTCCCACTCTGAATGAAACCCTCTGGCTGGTCCATATAGACACACTCCTCTAAATTTCCGTTTAGAAAAGCGGTCTTTACGTCCATCTGCCAGATTTCATAATCGTGGAAGGCAGCAATGGCAAGAAGGATCCGAATGGATTTCAGCATAGACACTGGAGAAAAGGTTTCGTCATAGTCCAAACCAGGTCTTTGACGAAAACCCTTTGCAACAAGTCTAGCTTTATAGGTCTCGACCTGTCCATCTATACCAATCTTTCTTTTGAAGATCCACTTGCATCCTACAGGTTTTACCCCATCTGGAGCAATGTCCAAAGTCCATACTTTGTTGGTATACATGGACTCCATTTCGGTCCGCATTGCATCCAGCCATTTTACCGAGTCAACGCTCTGAATGGCTTGCTGGAAGCTAGTAGGCTCATCACTATCAATGATGCAATCCTCTCTACCCCCGTCTATAAGAAAACCGTAGTATCTCTCGGGCGGATGAGACTGCCTACTACTTCTGTGGAGCGGCGTAGGATTGTCCTGTTCTTTTGAACCTTCCGGTTCTACTAGGCTTTCAGTAATAGTCTGTGGTACTGGAATTTCTTCCAGTTCTATTGCGCTCCCACTAATTTCCTTTTCTAAGAACTGGTGTTCCAGAAAGTGGGCATTACGAGAAACAAAGACCTTTTGTTCCTCTGCGTGATAGAAAAGATACCCCCTGGAGTTCTTTGGGTATCCCACAAACTTGCACAGTACTGAGCGTGCCTCAAGTTTGTCCGCATGCTGCTTTTTGACATAAGCTGGACACCCCCAAATCTTCAAGTATTGAAGATAGGGTTTCTTCCCATTCCATAACTCATATGGTGTGGTAGGCACAGTATTAGTGGGAACTCGGTTCAAAAGGTATGCGGCTGATTCTAGCGCATATCCCCAGAATGATCGTGGCAACTCAGCGTTACTCATCATGGACCGTACCATATCCAATAGGGTTCGGTTCCGTTTCTCCGATACACCGTTGTGTTGCGGAGTGTATGGAGGAGTAGGCTGATAGAGAATTCCATTCTCTTTTAGGTAATCCAGGAACTCGGCACTCAAGTATTCACCATCTCGATCAGATCTCAGTGTTTTGATACTTTTGCCTGTTTGTTTTTCTACTTCATTCTTGTATTCTTGGAACTTTTCAAAAGCTTCAGATTTATGCTTCATTAAGAAGACATGTCCGAACCTTGAAAAATCATCCGTAAAAGTAATGAAGTAAGAATAACCGCTTCGCGCATGTGTAGACATTGGACCGCACACATCACTGTGTACGAGTCCCAAGAGCTCGCTTGCTCTTACTCCGTGTCCAGTGAACGGAGTTTTTGTCATCTTTCCTTTGAGACAAGATTGACAAGTTGTATATGAATGATATTCGAATGAATCCAAATATCCTTCTGTATGCAACTTCATCAACCTTCTCTTATTGATGTGACCGAGTCTACAATGCCATAAGAAAGCCTGATTGATTTTTGGAGACTTTCTTTTGTGTGTATTCTGGACATTGAAAATCTGTGGTTGGTTTAATACGTATATACCATTGTTTAATGTACCTGACCCAATCAAAACTTGATTAAGGTAATGTTCACAACATTACTTACAAATGCAAATTCATAAACTTCTTTAGATAATAAAGATACAGAAATGATATTACAAGTTGCATTTGGAACAAAATAACAACCACGTAAAACCAAAAAATGTTCATCTGACAAACCCAGGTGATAGTCCCCCACGGCCTCAGCATCCATGCTAGCTCCGTTTGCAACTCTGAGGGTCATGTCACCTGCTTTCAAAAACCTACGCTTTCTCAACGCCTGCAAAAAATTACAGATATGAGATCCTGATTCGGTATCCAATACCCAGGAAGTAGAGTTTATTGATAGACAGTTTTCAATAACATACACACCTGAAGCTGAAGCCGCAACTTGCTTCAGATCCTGTGTTCCGGCCTTCCAAGCCCTGCAATCCTTTTTCCAGTGTCCACTCTTGTGACAGTAAAAGCATTCTTCTTTCCCCACAAGCTTCCCCGCTACCTCCGTTGCTTTTGCCTTTTCCTTCGTATCCACTTTACTAACACCGCCCCTTGGTTTGGCGGGGGCTTTCTTCTTCTTTCCCTTGGCTTTCGCCTTGGACTTAGAAGAGGAAGATCCTCCTACAAACAAAGTGGATGTTTCCCTACCCTTTTATAGGGTGCCCTCAGCACTCCTCAACATGTTCAGATGCTCGGAAAGTTCAACCTCCTTTCCTTGCATGTTGAAGTTTAGGATAAACTGGGCGTAAGTGGAAGGAAGGGACTGGAGAATCAAGTCCGTATAGAGTTCATTCTCCAACATGGTCCCAAGGTCCGCGAGCTCCTCAATGTAGCTAATCATCTTAAGCACGTGTTCCGCTACCGATGATCCGATGGCCAATCTTGCCGAAAACAGCTTCTTCGACACTTCGTATCTGGCGATACGAGATTGCTCTCCATACAGTTCTTTTGTATGGAGAAATATGGATTCGAGGTCCATATTCTCGTGCCTCCTCTGATGTTCATTATCCATAGAGGCAAGCACGAGGCACTTGGCCTTCACGCAGTCTAGTTCCCTGGTCTTATAGATTTCCCTATCTACGACATTGGTTTTGGGACCGGCGACATGGGGAGCTTTGGTGGTAAGAAGATATCCCAACTTGTCATAAGTGATTGCCATTTTGACATTCCTGAGCCAATCTTTGTAGTTTGGCCCTGCCAGTATGTTTTTATCTAGTAATAACTTAAGTCCGGTCATGTCGATTGGTCGCCGCAATTAGGAGAGAGAAAAGAAACACTCAGCATGATGCTCTTGCAAGTTTAGAGTGGTTTTTAGTTTGTCTAAACAGGATGGCTCCCACTGTCTCTCGAATTCCTCCTCAAACCATAAAGGAAGAATTAGTCGGGATCAATCTCACCGCACAATACTTGCTTAACCGTTCAGCCAGGCCAGTGCCGGTACTTCGAGGGAGGTTTTCCAACGCTTTCGCGAAGTTCCTTAATTTAAGAACCTCTTTTCCCTGGGGGCGTAGCCCCGCTAACACTTTTCTAGACACCTACTAGGTTTATAGCATTGATCGTTTAGTGAGAAATTTCCCGAGGAGTAGCATATACTCACAGTAGGATCGGGATCCAAATATCATCGCGTGACAAAACTGAAGGAATCCTACCAGAATCATCATACTCCAAATGGTATGCAACACTAGCAAGTTTCAGTACTTTTGAAACTCCCGATGTGGATTTTTGCCCCATGCTCTTATGACCTTGGCGTGAGGTCAAAATGTCATAAGTCACATGTCAAGTTCTACCCATCACTATCCAGGTTGATTTGAACCCACCCGTACCTACCCTTAACGTAGGCCAAAATGGCAGTACGGCTGTCCCAAACCAACACATTCTATCTATGCAACAGATAAATATCCGGCAGCTACTAAACACTATGCCTTGGCGTGAGGTCAAAATACATAGCTTGAATACTACCGAATATTTAACTGAAATGATGGAGGGCTACGAATAGTTTTGGCTAAACCGTGAACGTAGTGAACTTGATATAATCGATGGAACGAGATAGATTTTAAAAGGAGTGGCTCTAGCTCCGCATTTAAAAGTTGGTTTTTGAAAAGAACCGAGTGGTTTTGAAAGTGTTCCAACGACTTTTACTTGGTTTATTTTTCTTGTATTAAATTTTAATGCGTCCTATCATTTAATCCTACCATTGCAGAAAACAACCAAAATATGACGTACGCTTATACCATTCGCATTCGCCACGGAGCCCCATCATCACCCGTTAGGTTACTTAACTAACGACAGAGCGGGGGTTGGGCTAGCGCGGCTGAAAAACATAAGCAACGCCTAAATAGATATCGTATATAGATATATAGCAATGATAGATATTACAGATCACAGATGAATACATTGGATATACTAGGAATCCGCAATCCGTTCGAGCCTGTAACGAAAAGCGGATTACACGGTCGCGATGAATAGCCAATACCCCACCCAAGACCCCTACGGGTGCGGCAAACTACCCGCCAAGTACCCGAAGCGAAGAAACCTCCCTCAACACCGTGAGTAGGTCACTCGGCACTTCGAGATACCCGGTAGTTTGTGCACCCCCACCATGGGTCTATCCTAGGAGCAAAAACAATAAAAAGAATTATACAATGGCGGCTACAAGCTCATCCCGTATGTGCGGCCATACAAATAATATTACATCAAATTTACATAATACATGAATTGAAAGATAAACAAAACTCTCATCTCACAATCCCCCCGTCTATTCATCCGCGACAATCCAACGAATTCATATACACATACCATCAACAACACAGATCACAGATATGTATAACCCCCACTAATCGACGTATAGCGATTAGCAGACGTTCAATACATATATAACATTACAGATACAACCCATTAGCCAAAGTCTACAGAAAATTGACCAAAAATACGGATTTGTAACCACCCCAAAAACGAACTTGTTCTCTAGAAATTCTGGGCAGAAACAAACCATCTCAAAATTCCTAAAACACCCCCAGAAACAAACTGCATGAGAAACGATCCGCGGCCGAGTCAACTCGGCCGCGGAACCGCGGTGAGTTGGTCGGTTCACTGGATTGTTTTTCTTGCAGTTTCATAAAACAGCTTGAGCCGATTTTTAGTACATGATTTATTATTTTTAGAGCAGGAAAAAAATCAGCAGAAACTAGGGTTTTCCGGGGTGTTTTGCGGTTTTCTCGTTCGGTCAATATTCTAAATACTTTGCTAACATACTAGGGTGTGTTTAGTTAGGCTCTGATACCACTGTAAGTCCATGTTACCTCTCCCGATTCTTTCGGGCTTGCGGAAATGGTGAAAAACAATTTTTTCGGTATAGGTAACTTGGACTACAAAGACGGATCTGGGCTAAACTACACACTAGCAACCTAACTAGAGAGTTGTCTACTCGGTTAGGGGTTATACCTCAACTTGAACTCCTTCGTCTTGGACTCTTTGCAGTGGTCGGATGGTGCCTTCCTCATCGCCTTCTCTTGTCGAAGATCGATCCACCTGAGGGTTTCTTCTTTTGAGCTCCTTTCTCGAACTTTGAGAGAACTAAGGTATCCGGCTTGCTAAACCTTCTACCTTAGAGTGAGTAGAGAGTGTCTTAGGGTGTTTTATCTTCAAGGAGATGTTTCTCAACACATGAGAATTGTTCTCCTTGAACTAGAGGAGGTAGAAGAAGAGAGAAAGAGAGAGAATGGTTATGATAGAATGAAAATGGGTTTTTACAACCATAACAATATAAGTGAATTATCAAATTAATAAAATAAATCAAATGGAAAAGTTGATGGAAGGTTTGATGAGACTATGATCATTTCACATTAAATGGATTTTGCTAGGATCAAAGAGCATCTTTGATGTGTAATGATCATAGTCAATGTTTCAACCATGGTCAACTAGTCAACCATGGTCAACAAACCCAACCATGATATAATTTCATTTAATTAATATTATTAATTGATAAGTCACAAGTTCATTAGGGTTTGGAAAAAGACGACTGTCAACTGTGCATACACACTCGTTCCAAAACCCTAATGAAAAACCTCTTCCTCCGCCTCAAACAACTATGCATACACACACCCGCATTCATGTCCCGAGGAAAATGAATACTATGAGATAAAACTAACCCCAAAACATATATTAGGATCTGGCTCAAACCAGAGCCCGCTAGTAATGACCGTCCGGACACCAACCGTGCACAAGTGCGTGGATGTGAACGAACCCCGTCGCAAAACCATGCGACCTCTACTCTGTTTTGCCCAAAGGCGAATAACCCTCTGTGTGGGACTCTAAAGACTCGACACTACGCTGGAAGTGGGTTTAACCACAGACCGCAAGCGGCACTAGCTGTGCGTAACGGCCCCCAGGTAGATGCCGATAAGAAGACGGACGAGGTGAAACCTATCTGAACTCCTACTGAGCCTGAATGTGACAGTCTCCGTACAGTCCGGTCTGTTCATCTGATAACATCTCATGGCGGGCCTAGGGGGGTGGTAAACGTCAGTCCCCTAATAGCGGTACAAGTCGTGTCGGAGTGTAGCCCAGAACACCTAGAGATAACACTGGAAACCTACCAGTATATCTCGCTTGCCCTGGCCAGGGACTACTTGTGTAATGGCTCTTCTAGACACAACGCGATGTCAACCCCCAATACCGGGAGAGACGAATCCTGTCTAACCGTCACTGCCTCCAGGTGTTTCGGGACTGCACCCAACTACTACCTGTTTGCACGACTCCTTTGAGCCGTGGTAGGGTAGTAATCAAAGTACAGTGGGAACACACTCGAGGCGAAGTGTCAGTGTCAAGTCAGCGGACTAAGCTGTACTCATATCACCTGGGAACTGATAACTGACGATAGGTATAATACCAACCAACAGTTCCCGACGAGTCCTGTCCAGTGTACTCGTAACCTAACGAGCACCCGCATACTATCTCAAGTACGACGTACTGACGGCTGTGGGACAGACCGCCTCCCGCACTGGGATGAGAAGCGCATGCGCTAGTCTACTTCGGAGTATCGATGTCCTGTCTCGATAATCCCACGACTAGGGACGTGGGTATAAGGATGTGCTTGTAGATTACCCATCTCTCACGAGTGTGACTGCCATCACAACGCTGGTAATCAAGCAAAGATCCTAAGGGCTCCACTAATGCGTGTAGATGATACAATAAAGAAACACATTACACAATAAAGCAGAGACAAACCAAGTAGCATACTACTATTTCGAGCAAGATTGTCTATACAACTGTGAATATCCCAAGCTTTCATCAAGTAATATACATACTAGTATGATACAGTAATGGCCTCTAAGGCATATACACTAACAATCTCCCACTTGCACTAAGACCATGTACTGGCGTATCGAAGACCTATCATCTCGATCAGCCGCTCGAACTGAGTCAGGGGCAAGGCCTTCGTGAATGGATCAGCAGTGTTATCTTCTGAAGTAACCCTCCGAATCTCGATCTCCTTGCGATCCACGATCTCCCTGATCAAGTGATACCGCCTCAAGATGTGTCTGGATTTCTGATGGGACCTGGGTTCCTTCGCTAAAGATATAGCCCCGTTGTTGTCGCAATACAGAGGTATTGGATCAACAATGGATGGAACCACCTAAAGTTCTTTCAAGAACTTCCTCATCCAGATGGCTTCTTTTGCGGCATCAGATGCAGCGATATATTCCGCTTCCATAGTCGAGTCAGTAACGGTTTCCTGTTTGGAGCTTTTCCAACACACCGCCCCTCCGTTGAGGGTAAAGACACAGCCCGACATGGACTTGGAATCATTCTTGTCACTCTGGAAGCTAGAGTCAGCAAAGGCCTCAATCTGGAGGTCTTTTCCGCCATACACCAAGAACATCTCCTTAGTCCTTCTCAGGTACTTGAGAATGTTCTTGTTTCCCTAATCAGAGCAAAGCTCTGTTTGAATTTCAAAATTCAAAATTCGAAGCAACGCTTCAAATTCTTTGTGCTGCGCGCAACGCATCACGTGTCAAAAATTGATACGGCAGCGCAGCGCCCAAGGCAGCGCGCCCAATCAGAGCAAAGCTCTATTAAAAAAACAAAATAAAAGCAAAGTTTCAGTTGCGCAAGCGCTGCGCGACACGTGTCAGCGCAGCCGTGTTTGCGTAAGCGCTGCGCTACGCGACACGTGTCAGCACAGTTGCGCAATCGCAGCAGCGCTGCGCTGTGCGCTGCGCGACACGTGTCAGCGCAGGTGCGCAAGCGCAGCTGCGCTGCGCGACACGTGTCACGCTCTGGAGCATTTGCGCCAAAAAGAATTAAAATTCTAAGATATTTTTCTGTTCTTGTTAAAATAAGAAGATTTGCTTCTGTAAAACAGAAGCCCTTGGATCAAAGATCCAACGGTGAGGAAAATTCCCCAAATCGCTCATAGAAAGATCTCTTTAACAAATTTAACTAATTTATGGGCACTATAAAAAGGACCCTAAGCTTCAATTCAAAGGCATCAACATTTGGTGAAAAATCAAGAACTTCAAACAGAGAAAACTTGAAGAAATTTCAAAAGAAGAAAAGGCAAAACCTTTACGAAAAAGAGAAAATTCTCTTATGAACAGATTATTGATCTAAGAACAAGATCAATAATTTTAAATAAAAAGAAAAATAAATAATAATAGTGCTTTCCACTTTTTTATGAACCATTGGTTCTTTGAAAACAAAAAAAACTTGTTTTCTTTGATTTAAAATCGATCAAAATATAAAACAGTGCTTTGCACTTGAAAAAGTGCGCTGTTGCTCTCCTTTGTTGGCGCAAGCCACCAGGAAGCGCCACGTGTTAGCAGCGCAACAGCGCAGCGCACTGACACAGCGCACTGCGCTGTTGCGCTTGCGCTCACCAGAGTGTGACACGTGTCACCTCCGCAAGCGCTTGCGCTCATTAATTGGCGCAAAGCGCCTGACAAGCTACTGTCAAATAACTAATGCACTGCATTATTTACAAAAGGGCCTAGCCCAATTAAAAAAAAACCTAACAGGCCAAATTAAATACTTTGCATTATTTTAAAAGGGGGTAGAGCCCAAACAAAGACAGATGCTCTGCATAAAAAATAAAGGGACAGAGCCCAAATCAGAAAGGCCTAGCAGACCAGAATAAAATGCTGTGCATTACTAAACATGGGCAAAGCCCTAACACATGTCTAACAGGCCAAATGCAAACAAAACGTTGGACATTTCTCAGTTGGACTTAACCCAATCATGGCCATAAGTCCTCAAATTAAATTGACTGAGCACGTCGGCTCTCTTAAATTAATCAACTCCGATTCGAGGGTACATCTCCGAACTCTTCTGACACCTATCGTTGTAATCTTTCAACGACGTCAGAGAGGTGACGGGTCTCAACGGCCACAAATCCGATAGACCGTAATGTCCTTAAACTACCTATGGACCACCATGTCCCTAAACTGGAATATGGACCGTAATGTCCTTAAACAACCTATGGACCACCACGTCCCTAAACTGGCGATGGACCATAATGTCCTTAAACTACCTATGGACCACCATGTCCCTAAACTGGAATATGGACCGCAATGTCATTAAACTACCCATGGACCCCCATGTCCCTAAACTGGAACCCGGACCGCTAAGTTCCTAAACTGGAACAATAGGGCCCCCAAATGCTCTTTTGTCGGATTTAAACGATCCCGTTTAAGTCGATCTTAGCCTAAAATACGGTTAACGTATCCTTAAACCTTCAAACAGATTTTAGTCCCAAATTGAACTACAAACCCCCTAACCAACTTTAATTCAAGGGTACATCTCCGAACTCCTCTGACACCTATCGTTGTAATCCTTCAACGACGTCAGAGAGGTGACGGGTCCCGATGACCATAGACATAAAATGGACCACTATGTCCCTAAACTGGAACAATAGAGCCCTAAAATGCTCTTTCCGTTAAGTTGATCTTAGTCTCAAATCAGACTAACCTATCCTTAGCAAACGTTTAAGTTGATCTTAGCCTCAAAAATGGCTAATGTATCCTTAAACCAGAACCCAAAACCCAAATCTAAAAAATACGGATTTGGACTAATCCACGTCTTACGGGCGACGAAATAAATAGTCTCCGTATACAATCCATGGGCAACCACAAACAAAACAAACACCCACGATACGAAGTGAAATTCTGGAGAAGGAGAAAGTTTTTACCGCGATGCGGTAACGTAATTAACTGCAGGGGCTTGTGCCTGCAGGGAAGAGCGTGCCCACAATCAAAAACCCCTCAAGCGAGGGGGAATCTGACGAAGTATGCTACATCGGCCGCATCCGTCTAAACCTCCGATACATGGTACCATAAATCAACTTGGAATCTTCGGAGAGGTAGACGGATAAAATCATATAGCATTTGCCCCGAATCTCAGGCAAGACGGCGTCCTCACGTCGTCTCCGCAGCCATTTGGAGGGGAACAGATTCTGGCACGCCCGGTAGGACCTTTTCCTCTTTCTACTCCACACTTCGTGTGTCGTGTTCGCGAACAAATCGCGGTTTGCTGTGGTTGCCTGTGGATTCGAGGTACTAAGATTTGGTGTCTTGCTCCGTGCAGAAAACAGAAGATCAATGGCTTCAAGCTGCACTACCTGCAACTGCAACTCTTGCTCCGTCCCTGCTGAAGGAGTGACTTATGGGCCTCGAGCGGCCTCCCTTTTCAAAATGCCGGTGGAGCAGGTGGCTCAAGCCACCACTGGACAATTTTTTGGGACCATGCTCCCACCAATGAGCTTCAATGCCCTAATGACATTGCAAGAAGCTCCAAAGAAGTCGGTCTTCGATCGGCTTACCACTGCCGCGACCCCTCTCAATGGGTCGCCCAACTCCACTGCTTCAGTTTTTAACGGATTAGGCCAGAGCTCCAATGGGCCCATGAAGAAGCCTGCAATACCAGAAGGCGTTATCCCGAAGCGGATAGCTTTCCCTACTTCAGTTTCAGGGGAAATCACCAAGGTTGCTTCCCCTGCTCGGAAGTCCGCTTCTGATAGGTTGGCCGTCCCCATTCAACGGACGTCGGTCTTTAAAAGGCTGGTACCAGCAGATTCTGACCAACGCAGGGGGCATGAGGAGGTCACCCCTATAGCTGAAACAACTCCATCAGCACGACATGCTCGACGTCGCTACTGGCGCCGAGTGAGGAAGGCTGGGGGCAACTCCCCTCCGGATTTACTCCTCCAACTCTAACGGTGGGGATCGATACTGCTGTTCCAACCGGGAACAGCTTTGAGTTGCTGAACTCGGTGCGCAAAAATTCTCCTACCGCGGTATTGAAGCGAACTCCTTCGCCTGTAGAAAATACCACGGAGAAGAAGCTAGGACAGCCCCCTCAACAGCTATCCTCTAAAATTTACAAGGTCTGGCGACAGGTCCAGGAGTCGGTGATTGATGAAAACTACCTCCACCGACAGAAAAGGATGGAGGTTCGGCAAAAGAAAGATTACTCTGTCAGGCCAGAAGAAGCAACGGCTACTTAGGTGTCTACTGCAGCGACACCCTCAACGCCAATCACTCAAAAGAGAAGGAGGCCGCAAAAAGCCCCTGTGAGCATGGCAAAGAGTAAAAGCGTTGAGCACAAATGCCCCAAGTCTGGGGGCATGGTGGTGCACACTGTTTATATGGCTTCCGGAAAGGAGGAAAACCGTGCTTCTACGGGTCATCGACCGCTCACCCGATCAGTGGCGAAAGCCCAGGAGCAACAACAAAAACTCCAGGAAATGATGACTGCAATGGCCGCACTCACTGGGCCAAAAGAAAGCTCTGAAACGTCTTCGGATGAGCGTCAAGAACAAGAAACTGACGCTGAGTTTCTTCGCCGGATATTAGAGAAAAAGGATAAAGAGGCCGCGGAACAAGCAGCCAGCATAAAGAAAATGGTCCTCCTCTTCCAAGATATGGTAGGGATGATATTACAGCCGGACCCTTCAGCTGAAGACCCTCCAATCATTGTTGAAGATGATGGAGGGGAGACATCTAATCCTCCGCCGGCTCTTTCAGCAGCCAAAGATGAAACCATTTCCAAGGCCGCGCTAGACGATTATATAGCTCAGCAGATCCGGGTTCATCAGGCGAATGAAGCGGCTGGGCAAATTGTTAGAACCGGACGACCCTATCCGAGCTGGTCCGACCAAATTAGTTACCCGCCGGGATATACGATCCCTAAGTTCCACGTATATAAAGGGACAGGGAACCCGCATCAGCATGTCGCTCAATTCAGGGCCTTATGCGGCAATACTGGAGGCGATAATAAATTGTTGCTTTGCCAATTCGTCGGCAGCTTAGCAGAAACAGCCTTTGAATGGTATTCGGAGCTACCTAACGACTTTATCAAAACATTTGCGGAAATGGAGCTATTGTTCACACAAAGATTCACGAGTACTAGTGAACGCACCCCGATAACAGCACTGATAAATGCCAGGATAAAGCCAGGCGAAACGTGGGTCCAATACGCAACACGATGGTGAAACCTATGGTCGAAATGCGAACAACGCATAGAAGAGGCACCTGCGGTAGGCATGTTTTTGGGCACTCTCGATCCGCAGGCGACCATCTCGCAATTCATGATGTTCTTCAGACCGACCACCTTCCAGGCCTTGATCGACAAATTAGCCCAAATGGACCAAATGGGCCATGGACCGTCTCCTCCAAAACCAGATTCCCGAAATGAGAAAGGAAAAGGGAAAGCGATCGTCATCGCCAATGCTCAGCAACAGTCGAGCAACTCAAAGCCGGTCGTTCGCCAAAAAAACATGCGTCCACGCCCATCCCTCGAAGAGAGGCTAGGACGTCCTTACTCGTTTCTTCAGAATAAAACGAGAAGACTGTTCGAGCTGGCAGTGTGCGACAGACTCATCAATCTGCCGGGTCCAAAACGTCCGTTGCGTCTAGGCGATATTAATAATCCTAATTATTGCCCTTACCACCAAACAGTAGGTCACCTGATCGAGGACTGCTACGTCTTCAAAAACTGGGTTGAAGACCAATACCAACAAGGCAAATTTGCGCTGTCGGAAAACTGGAAGGTGAGTCTGCCACAACCGCACGCTCCGAGAAAGATGGATACGCCGGGGGCATCATGCTCATTCATGGGGAAGGACCCATAGACCAAAAAGTAAATAAACTAGATATTCGCTTCAAATACGGCGACAACGGACCGAAACGTTCTTAAACTGATGATGGACCGCAATGTCCTAAAACTTGCAAATAACCGAAACGTCTTTAAACTACTACCGCAACATCCTTAGGCTGACGAGATAAAAAAAAGAAAAAAAATATGAATATAAAAAGAATAATAAAAAATAAAAATAAAAACGGTATGTCCATAAGCAAAATGGGTACGGATGAAAACCCGAAAGGGCTCCGTGAGTAAAAACAGCAGGGCTACCGGCGAGTGTTGTGAAAACCTGAAAGGGCGCAACCTCGTTAGAAAAACTAAGAAGAATAAAAAGAATAAAAAAAAGGTATGTCCATAAGCAAAATGGGCACGGATGAAAACCCAAAAGGGCTCCGTGAGTAAAAACAGCAGGACTACCGGCGAGTGTTTGTGAAAACCCTAAAGGGTGCAACTTCGTTAGAAGACACTTGCAGGGTCCTCTCGACCTTGTAAGGAGAAAACACCCGTGCGATATCCATACGACTCACAAGGGAGCAACACACTTAGGGATCCTCATGATTCTTAGGGAGAAATTATACTTGCGTCCTCATGACTCGTAAGGAGAACTCTCTTATGGGACCCTCACGGCTCATAAGATTTGAAAGTCTTAAGTTACAGAGACCTAAACCCGTGCTTAAGCAAAACCTCCACAATCTTCGATGTTGCCCTACAAGTGGCTCAACACTGATCCTTGTATACAATCCACGGGCGCGAATAAACATTTCCCTAATCAAGTCCCATTCGAGACTGGGGATACGTTCGCATGACGAACAACCCTTGTAAATCCTTTCGATTTATGAGGAGAAAACCCTCCTGTAGGATCCTTACGACTTACAGAGGAACATACACTTAGGAATCCTCACGATTCCTAAGGAGAAAATACACCTACAAGATCCTCACGACTTGTAGGGAGAAATAACTTTGTGAGACCTTTACGGCTCATGAAGTCAAAAGTCTTAGTCGACATGACTCTAACCCTGGTCGCTAACCCACCTTTGTTCAACTTCGACAGAGGCAGATGATGATTCGCTCCTGGTAATATCCCAGTTGTAGCGGTGCTGATGCCAAAATCTGTGTCTAATTTCAGGTTTACGGCGAAAAAGCCAGTAGGCCGCACATGCATACGAAATAGCCGAAATGATGGGGCAACTTGCAATAAAAAGCAGCAAGTAAAAATGTACACATGTAAAATAGCCGAAATGATGGGGCAACTCGTAATGAAAAGCAGCAAGTAAAAATAAAGTAAACAGCCGAAATGATTGGGCACTGAGAAAAATAGCCGGAATGATTGGGCAATCGCGACCTTCGTGATATAAAAGCTGAAATGATAGAGCATCGCGGAAAGAAATAAAATGAAAAAAATATATGTAACGAAATTCATGCCCTACAGACGACAGCACAACAATCCCTGTATACAATCCAGGGGCACATACAGAGAAGAAAACACGTCTTCCCTCCCCATGCTCCATCAGAAAACGGAGCCAAGTCTTGACGGTAACTCATATAAAACCGGAAAGACGATCGGAGATCATCTCGCACCACGCGGAGTGGTCACCACCTCGACGTCCGTCTCAATACAACAGATACTTGACGTCAACCTATATAAAGCCAGAAAGACAACTGGAGATCGTCTCACACCAGTGTGGAATGGTCACCACCTCGACGTTCGTCTCGACACAGCAGACGCAACATCATCAAACAAAGGGAGCCACGGCAAAATCAGTTCCAAACCTTGACGGTTCACCAGCAACCTAGAGACAACCGCGACATCCGTCTCGATACAGTAGACGAGATGTCACCCCAGCGTTCTTCCTCCAGCAAGGATCAGACGCGACAATCAAACAAACGGAGCCACGGCAAAATTCCAGCTCCACCGCGACGTCCGTCTCGATACAGTAGATGAGATGTCACCCCAGCATTCTTCCTCCAGCAAGGATCAGACGCGACAATCAAAAAATGGAGCCATAGCAAAATTCCAGCTCCACCTCGACGTTCGTTTCGATACAGTAGACGAGTTGTCACCCCAGCGTTCTTCCTCCAGCAGGGATCAAACACGACAATCAAACAAACGGAGCCACGGCAAAATTCCAGCTCCACCTCGATGTTCGTTTCGATACAGCAGACGAGTTGTCACCCCAGCGTTCTACATCCAGCGGGATTCGGACGCGACAATCAAACAAACGGAGCCACGGCAAAATCCCTAGTTCTAAACCTCGACGGTTCACCAGCAAGCCAAAGACAACCGCGACATTCGTCTCGATACAGCAGACGCGATGCCAGCAAAACGAAGCAAAGGCCAAATTCCTAGCTTCAGGGTCTTGACGGCAACTCACATAAAACCTGAAAGACTATCGGAGATCATCCCACACCAGCGCGGAGTGGTTATGACTCATCGGGGCTCGCCAAAATGAGCCTAACCTCAAGTAAAAAGCGTCATGGCAAATTCTAAACGCTTTCTCTTCTGACGGTCAAACTGCCTAGGAAGATTGCTTGAAGACGCCTTGTCCAGACCCCGAAGGGTTCAGAGACACGGCAGTCGCAGGGCTACTCGAACAGCACGATTGCCTATCGAGGACTATATCAGCTTATGCGATGGTACGATGGCCAAAACCCTAAGTACCACCGACCTTAACGGGCTTCTGTCGTAAAGAGCAGAGGTTAAATGCGACGTTAGGATGTTCTTGCGAGAAATGTTCGATTCGTCTCGGCTTGTGAAGAAATTGATGTCTTTGCGAGAAATTCATGAGGCGGCTCGACTCGTGAGATAAAGCCTTAGGCAGTAGGCATAAAAGAAGCCTGTTTTCTAAGCACTGGGACCCTGCAAGTCGATCTAAAACGGTCTCTTGCATACTATTCACGGGTCCCACTCTCCAAAATCGAGTTTCGACAAGGAGAGAAACAACCGTTTACGGGTCCTCTCGGCTCGTAAGAGAGAAAAAATCTATTATAAGATCCTTACGATTTATAAGAGAGAACACACTTAGGGTTCCTCACGATTCCTAGGGAGAAAATACACCTACGAGATCCTCTCAATCCGTAGGGAGAAAAGTCTCTATGAGACCCTCACGACTCATAGAGTTGAAAAGTCTTAGGCAGCAGATCTAAACCTGCGGCCTAAGCCATCGCCATCTCGTGGAGGAATTAAGATGCTTACTCTATTATCTGTCAATCATGTTCATCAAGAAAATATACTGATAATGAGAAAAAGGGAGAAAGCAAAAGGGCATACAAGACATTGCAAGGAAGAAATGTGTATCTTTATTTATTAATTCAATCAAGTACAAAGTGGATTGTACAAAAGAATAAAGAATGGATACATGTTATTCGAAAAGGAGAAATTTTTTACAAGTAAATGGATACAAGGGGAACTACGGGGAAGGAAGCGTCTTGCATAGTCCTAACAATTGTTCGCGCACCTCCTTCCACGCTTTCTCCTGATCGGCCACCACCGCCAGGTCTGCCTCCACTTGAGCCCGCTGCTGCAAGAAAGATGCAAGCTGCTCCCCTATGGCCTGATGAGCAGCTTCGCGGCCTGGAGCGTCGCGCTCGGCGACATCAAGCTCCCGCTTCAAATTTAGCCCGTGAGAGATGCGCTCCATGAGGCCCTCAAAAATAGCCTTCACTTGGGCAGCATTCGCTTCAACCTCAGCACGCAGGAGAGCAGTCTTGCCCGAGGTCTCTTGATATTTCCTCAGCCTTAAAGCCGCTTCTTGTTCCAAGTGGTGGACGTAAGAAGCGCTTTGCTCAATCCATGCGGCTCTTTGACGACTTGCGGCTAAGGTCTCAGGAGCGGGGCGCATAAGCTCCAGTTGATGCAGGCAGGCTTCGATCTCCCTGCAGTGGTTAACCCAAGACGTGATGATGTCCTCGTTATGGAAGTTCACGAATATCACCAGTATTGGGTTAACCGTCATAGAAAAATCCGCGGCAGACGTAGGAGTCTCGACGTCGAGCTCCTCAATGTAGTCGCTCACCATGCGCAGGCTATTCACAGCACCCTTTGAAGAAGGACAGCTCAGGAAGGGGCATGCTGGCATTATAATACGAGACTCGAAAGGCGCCGAGATCGGAACGACGGCTGAAAAGACAAAATGTGATTAGATAATGGTTCAACAAATATAAAGAAGTTATTGATGAGATGGTCTACTATACCAGCTGCAGCGGGTGGCGAGGCCGGAAGGGCCGGTGGCTCGGCCGATCTTTCGTCTCCCCCTTAGATTTGTAGCACTGCAGTCAGGACGAGAAAAAGTTAGAAATAATTTCATCGTCGAAAGGAAAGGTGTCAGTCGGGAACTATACTCACCAGCGCCACCAGAGGGAGAAGCGAACTCAGATGGGAAGGAGAAGTGTGGGAGCAGCACTTGATATAGATGATCGAAGAGCACCCCTGAAAAAACATAACAGTACGATTTTAGTACACAAATTATACGTCTGAAGGATACGATTAATAAATTGCAAACCCATACCTTCAAACATCTTCGATGGTATGAGAGAGGGAGGAGAAGTGACCACCGCCAAGGCAGTCGTTGAATGCACTCCCTCGAGCAGTGGGGCATCGGCACTGGCTGCACCTGCGTTACGAAAAAGGTGAACTTGTCAGAAAGGATTGTAAAGTAAAGAAAAATAGCAACTTGGGATCTACCTGATGAGCTCCCGGCTGAAACGGAAGTGACTCCCTCCTCTATCGACATGAGGCCACCGCCCGTGGCCTCATCACCCGACTCGATGGGGACCGTCGTCGTGCTCGCGCGACCAGGAGACGGCGGAAGATCGTAGACGGGGAGGGCAATGATAAGAGCATTGCCGGACTCTTGAGAGAGGGCGGCCGACTCTTCCCCAAGAGTTATGCCCATCTCACCCGCTACTTCTTCGGGCTCCGCTATCTCCTTTGGCTCATCCGCCGTCACCACGAGATCGCCGGCCTCAAGCGCCTCGTCCGCCACTGGCCTGGGCTCAGTTACGACGATCATTTCATCTGCCGCCACTTTAGGCTCGGCATCAATGACCTTCTCGGCGGCAGACCCCTCAACCTCCATCTCAGGTTCCGAAGCCTCAATGATGTTGCCCACCGTCGGCTCGGGTTAGGCAGGCGCCGCCTCCTCTACTTCCCTGGGTTCAACGGTCTCCGCCTCCCCCTCGGTCGGACTTGGCCCTGCAAAATAAGATATATAAGAACCGTTGGCATTATAATTCTCACAATAAGAATTCTGAAAGGAATGTTACCTGAAGTGGACTTATTATTTGTGCTTCGAGCGGCGCATGCCACTTGTCTGCGAGCAGTGGATAGGGCGACGGGGGCCTCTTCGAAGGGAGTATCAGCCCGAGGGACGGTGCTTGTGTAAGTCCATGCTACCTCTCCCGGTACTTTCGGGCATGCGGAATTTGGTGAAAAACAATTTTCTAAAAGTGGTAACATGCACTCAAAACCGGATCTTTGTTAAATATCTAACTAACAACCTAACTAGGAGTTGTTAACTACTCGGTTAGGGGGTTATACCTTTCTTTCTTGAACTCCTTCGTCTTCAAGCCTCGATGGTTGTCCGGATCGGCTTCACCCCGTCGTCTCTTTGCGCCGAAGATCGATCCACCTGAAAGCTTCTACCTTTGGCTTCTTCTTCGGTCTTTGAAGAAAACTAGTTCACTTGGTTTGCTAAACCTTATGAACTAGAGTGAGTAGAGAAGAGTGTGTTGGGATTTTCTTTATGGTTCTTGGTTCTCAACACATGAGACAAGTGAACCATAGACTAAGGAGAGGGAGAGCAAGAGGAAGAAGATGAGAGCTCAAGAACAAGAGAGAGAATGAAAATGATAGAATGAGAAAGACTTTTCTCTCTTGGCTCACATAATCCAAAGCCATCATCACAAAAATAGTAATCAAGTATTGTGTAAATGGTTTAAGTCAAAATGGCTATATCTTTTCATGCACTCATATTGCGCAAGAGAACAAGCAAGTGAAAAGTCTTTGCCATGAAATGATAGCCATTGTCATCATGATGGTCAACTAGTCCAACCTAGTCAACCGGTCAACAAAGTCAACAAGTCAACAAAGTCAACCCCTCAACAACCATGTCACCAGAATACTTAATTAATATTATTGTCAATCATATATCATATTCTCATTAGGGTTGAGCAAAAAGTCAATAGTCAACAGTCAACGGTCAATAACCCTAATGAGAATCCTCTGCCTCTGTCTCTCCGCCAACTGTGCATACACACCCGCATCCGCGTTCCGAGGAACACGAATACATACTGGATAAAACCAATCCCAATACGTACACTAGGATCTGGCTTAAACCAAAGCCCGCTAGTGTAAACTGTCCGGACACTAAACGTGCACAAGTGCATGGATGTGACTGAACCCTGTCGCAAAACCATGCGACCTGTCGCAAAACCATGCGACCTCTACTCTTTTGCCTAAAGGCGAATAGCTTTCTGTGTGGGACTCTAAAGACTCAACACTACACTGGCAGTGGGTTTAACCACAGACCGCAAGCGGCACTAGCTGTGCGTAACGGTTCCCAGGTAGATGCCGACAAGAAGACTGACGAGGTGAAACCCATCTGAACTCCTACTGAGCCTGAATGTGACAATCTCCGTACAGTCCGGTCTGTTCGTCTGATACATTGCATGGCGGGCCTAGGGGGGCAGTAAACGTCAGTCCATTAATAGTAGTACAAGTCGTGTCGGAGTGAAGCCCAATACACCCTGAGATAACACTGGAAGCCTACCAGTATATCTCGCTTGCCCTGGCCAGGGACTACTCGTGTAATGGCTCTCCTAGACACAGCGCGATGTCAACCCCCAATACCGGGAGAGACGAATCCTGTCTAACCGTCACTGCCTCCAAGTGCTTTGGGACTGCACCCAACTACTACCTGTTTGCACGACTCTTTTGAGCCGTGGTAGGGTAGTAATCAAAGTACAGTGGGAACACACTCGAGGCGAAGTGATAGTGTCAAGTCAGCGGACTAAGCTGTACTCATGTCACCTGGGAACTGATAACTGACGATAGGTATAATACCAACCGGTCAGTTCCCAACGAGTCCTGTCCAGTGTACTCGTAACCCAACGAGCACCCGCATACTATCTCCAGTACGACGTACTGAGTGATGTGGGACAGACCATCTCCCACTCTGGGATGAGAAGCGCATGCGCTAGTCTACTCCGGAGTATCGATGCCCTGTCTCGATAGTCCTGCGACTAGGGACCTGCATAAGGATGTGCTTATAGATTACCCAGCCCCCACTAGTGTGACTGCCATCACAACGCTGGTAATCAAGCAAAGATCCTAAGGGCTCCACTAATGTGCATAGGCGATATACTAAAATAAACACATGTACACATTGAAGTAGAAACAAAGCAAGTAGCATACTACTATTTTGAGCAAGATTGTATATACAAGGTGAATATCCCAAGCTTCCATTAAGTAATATACAAACTAGTATGATACAGTAATGGCCTCTAGGGCATATACACTAACAATCTCCCACTTGCACTAAGGCCATGTACTGGCGTATCGAAGACCTATCATCTCGATCAGCCGCTCGAACTGAGTCTGGGGCAAGGCCTTGGTGAATGGATCTGCAGTGTTATCTTCTGAAGCGACCCTCCGAACCTCGATCTCCTGGCGATCCACGATCTCCCTGATCAGGTGATACCGCCTCAAGATGTGTCTAGATCTCTGATGGGACCTGGGTTCCTTCGCTAAAGCTATAGCCCCGTTGTTGTCGCAATACAGAGGTATTGGATCAACAATGGACGGAACCACCTGAAGTTCTTACAAGAACTTCCTCATCCAGACAGCTTCTTTTGCGGCATCAGATGCAGCGATGTATTCCGCTTCCATCGTCGAGTCTGCAACGGTTTCCTGTTTGGAACTCTTCCAACACACCGCCCCTCCATTGAGGGTAAAGACAAAACCCGACATGGACTTGGAATCATCCTTGTCACTCTGGAAGCTGGAGTCAGCAAAGGCCTCGATCTGGAGGTCTTTTCCGCCATACACCAAGAACATCTCCTTAGTCCTTCTCAGGTACTTGAGAATGTTCTTTACCGCTATCCAGTGTTTCTCCCCAGGGTTTGACTGATACCGGCTTACCACACTCAGTGCATAAGCTACATCCGGTCTGGTACACAACATCGCATACATTATAGAGCCTACCGCAGAGGCGTAGGGTATAATAGACATGCGATCCCTCTCCAAATCAGTCTTGGGAGACATATCTTTAGAAAGGGTGATCCAGTGACAAGCCGGTAGGTTACCGCGCTTGGAATCTTCCATACTGAATCTTTTCAGTATGGTGTCGATGTACCTGGACTGTGAAAGTCCTAATATCCTCTTGGATCTATCACGATGGATCCGGATCCCCAGGATGTATGAGGCATCACCCAGGTCTTTCATGGAGAACCTGTGTGACAAGAACCCCTTGACAGATTGTAGCATAGGAATGTCATTTCCTATTAAGAGAATGTCATCCACGTATAAAACGAGGAATACTACAGTTCTCGCTACAAATCTACTATAGATGCATGGTTCATCTGGATTTTTGATAAAGCCAAATTCCTTGACCGTCTCATCAAAACAGATGTTCCAACTCCGCGATGCCTGCTTTAGTCCATAGATGGACTTAAGCAACTTGCACACCTTTCCGCTGCTCCCACTCTGAATGAAACCCTCTGGTTGGTCCATATAGACACACCCCTCTAAATTTCCATTTAGAAAAGCGGTCTTTACGTCCATTTGCCAGATCTCATAATCGTGGAAGGCAGCAATGGCAAGAAGGATCCGAATGGATTTCAGCATAGCCACTGGAGAAAAGGTTTCGTCATAGTCCAAGCCGGGTCTTTGACGGAAACCCTTTGCAACAAGTCTAGCTTTATAGGTCTCAACCTGTCCATCTACACCAATCTTCCTTTTCAAGATCCACTTGCATCCTACGGGTTTTACCCCGTCTGGAGCAATGTCCAACGTCCATACTTTGTTGGTGTACATGGACTCCATTTCGGTCCGCATTGCATCCAGCCATTTTACCGAGTCAACGCTCTGAACGGCCTGCTGGAAGCTAGTAGGCTCATCATAATCTATGATGCAATCCTCTCTATCCCCATCTATGAGAAAACCGTAGTATCTCTCGGGCGGATGAGACTGCCTACTACTCCTGCGGAGTGGCGTAGGAATGTCCTGTTCTTTTGAACCCTCTGGTTCCACTAAGCTTTCAGTAATAGCTCATGGTTCTAGAATTTCTTCCAGTTCTACTGCGCTCCCACTAATTTCCTTTTCTAAGAACTGGTGTTCTAGAAAATGGGCATGACGAGAAACAAAAACCTTTTGTTCCTCTTCGCAATAGAAGAAATGTCCCTTGGAGTTCTTTGGATATCCCACGAACTTGCACTGTACTGAGCGTGCCTCGAGCTTGTCCGCATGCTGCTTTTTGACAAAAGCTGGACTTCCCCATGTCTTAATGTGATTAAGATAGGGTCTCTTCCCACACCACATCTCATATGGTGTAGTAGGCACAGTCTTAATGGGAACTCGGTTCAAAAGGTATGCAGCTGATTCTAGCGCATACCCCCAGAATGATCGCGGTAACTCAGCGTTACTCATCATGGACCGTACCATATCCAATAGGGTTCGGTTCCGTCTCTCCGATACACCGTTATGTTGCGGAGTGTATGGAGGAGTAAGCCGAGAGAGAATTCCGTTCTCTTTTAAATAGTCCAGAAACTCGGCACTTAAGTATTCTCCACCTCGATCCAATCTTAGAATCTTGATACTTTTGCTGGTTTGTTTTTCTACTTCATTCTTATATTCCTGGAATTTTCCAAAGGCTTCGGACTTATGTTTCATTAAGAAGACATAACCATACCTTGATAAGTCATCCGTAAAAGTAATGAAGTAAGAATAACCGCTTCGCGCATGTGTAGATATTGGACCACACACGTCGCTGTGTACGAGTCCCAAGAGCTCGCTCGCTCTTACTCCGTGTCCAGTGAACGGAGTCTTTGTCATCTTTCCTTTGAGACAGGATTGACAAGTGGCATACGATTGATATTCGAACGGATTCAAATATCCTTCTGTATGTAACTTCGTCAACCTTCTCTCATTGATGTGACCCAGTCTACAATACCATAAGAAAGTCTGATTGATTTCCGGAGACTTTCTTTTGTGTATTCTGGACATTGAAAATCTGCGGATGGTTTAATACGTATATACCATTGCTTAATGTACCTGACCCAATCAGAACTTGATTAAGGTGAATGTTTACAACATTACTTACAAACGCAAATTCATAACCTTCTTTAGAAGTCAAAGATACAGAAATGATATTACAAGTTGCGTTGGGTACAAAATAGCAATTACGCAAAACCAAAACGTGTCCATCTGACAACCCCAGGTGATAGTCCCCTACGGCCTTAGCATCCATGCTAGCTCCGTTTGCAACTTTGAGGGTCAAGTCACTTGCCTTCAAAACCCTACGATTTCTCAACGCCTGCAAAGAATTACAGATATGAGATCCTTATCCGGTATCCAATACCCAGGAAGTAGAGTTTATTGAAAGACAGTTTTCAATAACATACACACCTGAAGCTGAAGCCGCAACCTGCTTCAGATCCTATGTTCTGGCCTTCCAAGCCCTGCAATCATTTTTCAAGTGTCCCTTCTTATGACAATAGAAGCATTCTTCCTTATCCATAAGCTTTCCCACTTTCTTTGTTGCTTTTCCCTTTCCCTTCGTATCCACTTTACTAACACCGCCCCTTGGTTTGGCGGGGGCTTTCTTCTTCTTTCCCTTGGCTTTCGCCTTGGACTTAGAAGAGGAAGATCCTCCTACAAACAAAGTGGATGTTTCCCTACCTTTCTGTAAGGTGCCCTCTGCACTCCTCAGTATGTTGAGGAGTTCTGAAAGTTCAACTTTCTTTTCTTGTAAGTTGAAGTTCAGGATAAACTGGACGTAAGTGGAAGGAAGGGACTGGAGAATCAAGTCCGTATAGAGCTCATTCTCCAACGTGGTCCCAAGGTCCGCGAGCTCTTCTATGTAGCCAATCATCTTAAGCACGTGTTCTGCTACCGATGATCCGACGGCCAACCTTGCCAAAAATAACTTCTTCGACACTTCGTATCTTGCGATACGAGACTGCTCTCCATACAGTTCTTTTGTATGGAGAAATATGGATTCGAGGTCCACATTCTCGTGCCTCCTCTGATGTTCGTTGTCAATAGAGGCAAGCACGAGGCACTTAGCCTTCGCGCAATCTAGTTCCCAGGTCTTACGGATTTCCTTATCCGCGACGCTGGTTTTGGGACCTGGGACAGGGGGAGCTTTGGTGGTAAGAAGATACCCCAGTTTGTCGTAAGTGATTGCCATCTTGACATTCCTGAGCCAATCTTTGTAGTTTGGCCCTGTCAGTATGTTTTTATCTAGAAGTAACTTAAGTCCAGTCATGTCGATTGGTCGTTGCAATTAGGAGAGAGAAGAAACACTCAGCATGATGCTCTAGCAAGTTTAGAATGGTTTTTAGTTTGTCTAAACAGGATGGCTCCCACTGTTTCCCGAATCCCTCCTCAAACCAAAAAGGAAGAATTAGTCAGGATCAATCTCACCGTACAATACTTGCTTAACCGTTCAGCCAGGCCAGTGTCGGTACTTCGAGGGAGGTTTTCCAACGCTTTCGCGAAGTTCCTTAATTAAATAACCTCTTTTCCCTGGGGGCGTAGCCCCGCTAACACCTTTCTAGACACCTACTTGGTTTATAGCATTGATCGTTAAGTGAGAAATTTTCCGAGGAGTAGCATATACTCACAGTAGGATCGGGATCCAAATATCATCGCGTGACGAAACTGAAGGAATCCTATCAGAATCATCACACTCCAAATGGTATGCAACACTAGCAAGTTTCAGTTCTTTTGAAACTCCCGATGTGGATTTTTTCCCCATGCTCTTATGACCTTGACTTTGGCCAAAATATCATAAGTCACATGTCAAGTTCTACCCGTCATTCTCCAGGTTAATTTGAATCCATCCGTACCTACCCTTGACTTTGGCCAAAATGGCAGTACGACTGTCCCAAACCAACGCATCTATCTATGCTACACATGAATACCCAATAGCTACCAATCACTATGCCTTGACTTTGGCCAACATACACAGCTTGAATACTATTGACTATTCATGTGAAACGACGGAGGGCTACGAATGGTTTTGGCAAAACCGTGAACGTAGTGAACTTGATATAATCGACGGAACGAGATAGCTTTTAAAAGGAGTGGCTCAAGCTCCGCATTTAAAAGTTAGTTTTGAAAAGAACCGAGTGGTTTTCCGAAAGTGTTCCAACGATTTTAACTTGGTTTATTTTCTTGCATTAGTTCTTTTAATGCGTGATATTCTTGCATTAGTTCTTTTAATGCGTCCCATCATTTAATCCTACCATTGCAGAAAACAACCAAAATATGACGTACGCTTATGCCATTCGCATTCGCCATGGGGCCCCGTCATTACCCGTTAGGTTACTTAACTAACGACAGAGCGGGGGCTGGGCTAGCGCGGCTGTAAAACATAAGCAACGCCTAAATAATATCATATATAGATATATTGCAATGATAGCCATTTCAGATCACAGATGAACACATTGGATATACTAGGAACCCGCAATTCGTACGAGCTTGTAACGAAAAGCAGATTACACGGTCGCGGTGAATAGCCAATACCCCACCCAAGACCCCTACGGGTGCGGCAAACTACCCACCAAGTACCCGAAGCGAAGCAACCTCCCTCATCTCCGTGAGTAGGCCACTTGGCACTTCGGCAAACCCGGTAGTTTGTGCACCCCCTCCATGGGTCTATCCTAAGAGCAAAAACAGTAAAAAGAAATTATACAATGACGGCTACAACCCCGACCCGGTTGTGCAGCCATACAAATAATTATTGCATCAATTTACAAATTTACATGAATTGAAAGAATAGAAAACTCTCGTCTCACAACCCCCCGGCTATTCACCCGCGAAAATCCAATGAATTCATATACACATTCCAATAACATTACAGATCACAGATTTGTATAACCCCCACTAATCGACATATAGCGATTAGCAGACGTTCAATACAAATATCACATCACAGAAAAACCCGTCAGCTTAAGTCTTTTAGAAGTTCGATCAAAAATACGAATTTTCAGGCCCCAAACACAAAATTTTCGTTCTGGAAAATCTGGGCAGAAAATACATATTCCAAAAATCCCAAAACAACCCCAGAATAACACTGCACAAAATTTGGACCTCGGCCGAGTCAACTCGGCCGAGGAACCGCGGCGGGAGCGTGCTCCCGCCGCGTTTCCGCGGCGCTTTGACCGGTTCGTGGGACCAAATTTCGTGGGTGTTTAATAAAAACCCTGAGCCGATTTTTAAGATGAAATTTATCAATTTTACAGAACTTTAAAAATCGACAGCAACTTTGAATTTTCGGGTTTATTTCGGGACTTTTTCTCCGATCGAATTTCTAGCTACTATGCTAACATGTTAGATAGAGTTTAACCTGGCTCTGATACCACTGTAAGTCCATGCTACCTCTCCCGGTACTTTCGGGCATGCGGAATTTGGTGAAAAACAATTTTCTAGAGGTGGTAACATGGACTCAAAACCGGATCTTTGTTAAACATCTAACTAACAACCTAACTAGGAGTTGTTAACTACTCGGTTAGGGCGTTATACCTTTCTTTCTTGAACTCCTTCGTCTTCAAGCCTCGATGGTTGTCCGGATCGGCTTCACCCCGTCGTCTCCTTGCACCGAAGATCGATCCACTTGAAAGCTTCTACCTTTGGCTTCTTCTTCGGTCTTTGAGGAAAACTAGTTTACTTGGTTTGCTAAACCTTATGAACTAGAGTGAGTAGAGAAGAGTGTGTTGGGATTTTCTTTATGGTTCTTGGTTCTCAACACATGAGACAAGTGAACCATAGACTAAGGAGAGGGAGAGCAAGAGGAAGAAGATGAGAGCTCAAGAACAAGAGAGAGAATGAAAATGATAGAATGAGAAAGACTTTTCTCTCTTGGCTCACATAATCCAAAGCCATCATCACAAAAATAGTAATCAAGTATTGTGTAAATGGTGTAAGTCAAAATGGCTATAACATTTCATGCACTCATATTACACAAGAGAACAAGCAAGTGAAAAGTCTTTGCCATGAAATGATAGCCATTGTCATCATGATGGTCAACTAGTCCAACCTAGTCATTTAGTCAACAAAGTCAACAAGTCAACAAAGTCAACCCCTCAACAACCATGTCACCACAATACTTAATTAATATTATTGTCAATCATATATCATATTCTCATTAGGGTTGAGCAAAAAGTCAATAGTCAATAGTCAACGGTCAACGGTCAACAACCCTAATGAGAATCCTCTGCCTCTGTCTCTCCGCCAACTGTGCATACACACCCGCATCCGCGTTCCGAGGAACACGAATACATACTGGATAAAACCAATCCCAATACGTACACTAGGATCTGGCTTAAACCAAAGCCCGCTAGTGTAAACTGTCCGGACACTAAACGTGCACAAGTGCACGGATGTGACTGAACCCTGTCGCAAAACCATGCGACCTGTCGCAAAACCATGCGACCTCTACTCTTTTGCCTAAAGGCGAATAGCTTTCTGTATGGGACTCTAAAGATTCGACACTACACTGGCAGTGGGTTTAACCACAGACCGCAAGCGGCACTAGCTGTGCGTAACGGTCCCCAGGTAGATGCCGACAAGAAGACTGACGAGGTGAAACCCATCTGAACTCCTACTGAGCCTGAATGTGACAGTCTCCGTACAGTCCGGTCTGTTCGTCTGATACATTGCATGGCGGGCCTAGGGGGGCGGTAAACGTCAGTCCCCTAATAGCGGTACAAGTCGTGTCGGAGTGAAGCCCAATACACCCTGAGATAACACTGGAAGCCTACCAGTATATCTCTCTTGCCCTGGCCAGGGACTACTCGTGTAATGGCTCTCCTAGACACAGCGCGATGTCAACCCCCAATACCGGGAAAGACGAATCCTGTCTAACCGTCACTGCCTCCAAGTGCTTCGGGACTGCACCCAACTACTACCTGTTTGCATGACTCCTTTGAGCCGTGGTAGGGTAGTAATCAAAGTACAGTGGGAACACACTCGAGGCGAAGTGATAGTGGCAAGTCAGCGGACTAAGCTGTACTCATGTCACCTGGGAACTGATAACTGACGATAGGTATAATACCAACCGGTCAGTTCCCGACGAGTCCTGTCCAGTGTACTCGTTACCCAACGAGCACCCGCATACTATCTTCAGTACGACGTACTGAGGGCTGTGGGACAGACCATCTCCCACTCTGGGATGAGAAGCGCATGCGCCAGTCTACTCCGGAGTATCGATGCCCTGTCTCGATAGTCCTGCGACTAGGGACCTGCATAAGGATGTGATTATAGATTACCCAGCCCCCACTAGTGTGACTGCCATCACAACGCTGGTAATCAAGCAAAGATCCTAAGGGCTCCACTAATGTGCATAGGCGATATACTAAAATAAACACATGTACACATTGAAGTATAAACAAACCAAGTAGCATACTACTATTTTGAGCAAGATTGTATATACAAGGTGAATATCTCAAGCTTCCATTAAGTAATATACAAACTAGTATGATACAGTAATGGCCTCTAGGGCATATACACTAACGGTTTGGGCCCGTTCCCACAGCCAAAGCAGCCCGGCGCGCCTTCGCCTCACGCCTCAGCCGTTTCCTTTCCTCCCGGGCCGTTGAAACGGACCTTTCCAGAGCCTCTTTCATTGAGGCGTCCTCGTCTGTATACAGGGATGCCTCCAAATTCTTCAAGGCATCCCTCGTCGACTTGTCAAGTCGAGGCTCTTGCAGCAGCCCTGACGAGACCGGAACTCCTGTAACAGGTTCCGGGAGGATCCCCTCATCGACTGGTATAACCCCAATAAAGAAACAAAGGAAGAAAGTTAGGTTGACCATCAAAAAAGATAACGAAATTTGTTTTAAAAAAAGGGGGGTGGGACATACCGGAGCCCGCTAAAGCGCGTTTCTTCTCCTCCTCCTGGAAGGTTTTCAAAGAGGCAGCAATAGCTTCTTCGGTAGAGACACCTGTTGAAAATGGGGAAAGGTATTAGCCAAGAATAATGATAAGAAAAAATGCGATGAAATGATGAAGAAAACAGCTAATAATTACCTGACTCAGCGAGTTTACTCAACCACGCTTCAAGCCTCGCTGATCGCTCAGAAGCCGCAATGGCGGCCGCCAGGTCAGTGTCGGTGGGGCCTACCGCGAAGCCCTTATTGCTGCCATATTCACTTATTCCTTCGGTAAGAGGGGCCTCAGGCTCTAAGCCAAGAATCGCGTCAAGGGAAAGGAGCGACTTCTTCTTCTTTTGCCCGCCAGCTCTGGATGCACCCGGGACTGATTTACGCTTGGCAGACACCTTGGGGCGGCGGGTCCCGATATCCGCACCTACACCAGACTCCGGCGATACCACAATTACCGTCTCCACTGGAGCACGGGGGGCTGGTGGCGCATCCACAGTATCGCAAGGCGGTAATTCGCGCGGAGGGCTCAACACGCGCGGAAGTCCAACTCCGGCGCCTTTCAATGGAGGGATGACCGGGGTCCTCGGCCTTAAGGGAGCCTTACGATCGCCGCCGCGAGGTGCACCCTTGCGGTCAACCAGCATACGTTTCTCCATCAGAATAACGGGCCCCATTGCATGCGCATACCAGGCCACGTACGCGTTGAGGACTTTGGGGACGCAGCTCGGTTCGCTAATAAAGAAATAAGAACCCGTGTTAAGCCGCGTAAAGTGGTGCATTGCGTTCTTCATCCCCTCTCGGCTAACCACGGGCTTTTCCAAGAAAGCTTCCATCGGGATCCCTTGGTTGTAGCTCGATTGCTGAGCGAAACGGTGCAGATTATACCTCATAAAGAGTGCTGTCTCATTCTTCCTGAACACCAGATATCCCGGCCGAATGGAATAGAGGTGGAGGATTTCCCGAGCCTTCAATATGGAAGCCCCGTCCTTAAAATCATCGCGTAGCGACACTACTGACTTGGTGGTCTCAGAGCCTATTGTTATGACCTTATCCAAGAAAGAAGTCTTCGCCCCGACCAGGTGCGGTCGAAGGAGCAGCCCCCTAGCCTCCCATGGAGGTGCAACTACGATCGAAGCCCCGACCAGCCGTATGACCCTTGGGAGCCTGCATTTCTCAAAAAAGGGAGGAATCTTATGGGCACCGAACACCCCGTGCACGTGCATTTCCATCCAAGAGGTAAAGTAGTTCATCGGGAAGTTGGCGGGTTGCACCCCTGGCTCACTAGCGTCCGCCGCTACACTAAGTCCATTATAAAGATGAGCCAGCCCGGCGATTCCTATTGACAACTGCAAACCAGCCACCATCCGATGCGCTGGGTAGAAAACAGTCGACCGCATATGGCGTGGGTGCATAGGAAGAGCAAAGCTGCATAGCCACAAACACAAGAACCCTATAAAAAAGGTCTCCTCATCTATGCCCGGGACGGCGATTTTTGAGAAAGGAACGCTGGCAGCGCCGGAGAGATAAAAATCCCTTTGATCATTCTCCGATACGGGTCGGCGGTCCAAGCCGAAACCGAAAGGGTCATTGAGCTGGGCGAACTTCTCGCTCCGCTCTGATAGGAACTCCGGGCGAATGAAGCGGGCAATAAAATCTACGAAACTGATGCCCCGGTCGCCCGATTCCAGGTGGAGTCCTTCATAGATCTCCAACACCTTCACTAAGCCCGGATATTGATGCTGAATGGCGTTCTCCGGAGTCAGGTCAAACACCAGTGGCTTGGTGGCAAAGACGTATTCGTCAGGAGGGAGCAACTCCTCGTAATGCTCCCCCTCATTGGCAGATCCGAGACTTCAGCAAACTCCTCCAAAGAGATAGAGACCTCCCTGTCCGTCATCAGGAAGGTATGGGTGGGGATATTCCATTGTTCAATAAAGGCCTTGATCCACCACGTCGGAGGAGAGGGATACTCGAAGAGCGAGACATAGATGGCCGAATACAAACCAATCTTCGTCAAATGAGTCATTTTCGCCGATAAGATATACCGGGCCCATTGCAAGTATCCGGCAGGGGGTCTCGGGACCAATCCGATATTATAGGCCTATCCCTAAGGGCGTGCTTCACCCTGACAGATTCGCCTTCCTAAAATATCTATTGCCGGCGGCTGCTGCATGGGAATAGCACTAATTGCAGGCTGTAGAAGGTCATCTGAATTCCAATTCTTAACCTCCACGGCATACTTCACCGGGGGTTCATCCGCATAGGGGATCGAAACTATGGGCTCAGACGGCATGGCGAAACTGAAACTGCGGCGACCCTGGATGATTTCATCGTACCACCTTCCCCACAAGTGAAGGTTTTTGCGCTCGGGGTCATGATCCTTAATAAGAGCGAACGCCACCCGGTCCACTGGTGCATGGGGAAACCCTCCCTCCGAGCGAACAAAGGGGAAAGCCAAGTTGGCAGACATGTTTCCTGTAGAAAGACAAAAATAACCGTTAGTGTTCCAACGCTTCGCATTTTAAAATCTTACACCACACTGCAATGCAGTGGGTAGGGGACCCACAAAATCTGGATGACGGCGCATCATTTAATAAGACAACCTCATCATTGGATGAGACTGTCAATTAATGAAAAGATCCTCAAGAGAATATCCTCATTGATGGGAAATCCCTAAGGACAAGAAGAAAGTCCCCTCTTTTAGAGCAAAGCTCTGTCAACAGAGTGGCACTTGTCAAACTCTGGTCTCAAGGGTAAAGATTTTTAAAAAAGAGCTTAGCTTTATAATAATGATGGAAGAATCCATCAAAAAGAAAATTTTAACCCCTAAAAATAAATAAGTTTTTGGGATCGTAAGGATCCATGAAAACCTTTAGAAGTTCTCCATGTTCAGATCAGAAAAGATCTACATTTGATCCATGAGCAAAGCTCTGTCCATGGGTTAAAACCCATGAACAAGATCTCTGTAGATCCATAGATTTCTGAGAGCAAGGCTCTGTTAATAAAACCCCAAAGTGGTTTTCTTTAGATCAAAGATCTATAAGAGCAAGGCTCTGTTAATCAAATTTAATTTAATTTAATTTTTACCTAAGTTGTTCTAAAAATCTGAACTCTGGAGTTCTTGGGAAGAAATGAGAGCAAGGCTCTAAAAATCTTAAAACAAGAGCAAGGCTCTGAAATTCAAGTCCTTGAAAATGGTAAAAAAATTTAAGGACCAAAGGTACTATTTATAGGCGCTTGCGCCTTTTCACCTAACCCCTTGGATCCAAAGGTTAAGATTTTGCCACCGCTGCACTCACATGTGCGCCACGTGAGCGCACGGTGGGGGGGCATTTGTTTCCCCCAATCAAAGCAAATCTCTATTTGAATTTCAAAATTCAAAATTCGAAGCAACGCTTCAAATTCTTTGCACTGCGCGCAACGCGTCACGTGTCAAAAATTGATACGGCAGCGCAGCGCCCAAGGCAGCGCGCCCAATCAGAGCAAAGCTCCATTAAAAAAACAAAATAAAAGCAAAGTTTCAGTTGCGCAAGCGCTGCACTGCGCGACACGTGTCAGCGCAGCCGTTTTTGCGTAAGCGCTGCGCTGCGCGACACGTGTCAGCGCAGTTGCGCAAGCGCAGCTGTGCTGCGCTGTGCGCTGCGCGACACGTGTCAGCGCAGGTGCGCAAGCGCAGCTGCGCTGCGCTGTGCGCTGCGTGACACGTGTCACGCTCTGGAGCATTTGCGCCAAACAGAATTAAAATTCTAAGAAATTTTTCAGTTCTTGTTAAAACAAGAAGATTTGCTTCTGTAAAACAGAAGCCCTTGGATCAAAGATCCAATGGTGGAGAAAATTCCCCAAATCGCTCATAGAAAGATCTCTTCAACAAATTTAACTGATTTATGGGTACTATAAAAAGGACCCTAAGCCTCAATTCAAAGGCATCAACATTTGGTGAAAAATCAAGAACTTCAAACAGACAAAACTCTGAAGAAATTTAAAAAGAAGAAAAGGTAAAAACCTTTAGGAAAAAGAGAAAATTCTCTTATGAACAGATTATTGATCTAAGAACAAGATCAATAATCTTAAATAAAAAGAAAAATAAATAATAATAGTGCTTTGCACTTTCTTATGAACCATTGGTTCATTGAAAACAAGAAAAACTTGTTTTCTTTGATTTAAAATCGATCAAAATATAAAACAGTGCTTTGCACTTGAAAAAGTGCGCTGTTGCGCTCCTTTGTTGGCGCAAGCCACCAGGGAGCGCCACGTGTCAGCAGCGCAACAGCGCAACGCACTGACACAGCGCACTGCGCTGTTGCGCTTGCACTCACCAGAGCGTGACATGTGTCACCTCCGCAAGCGCTTGCGCTCATTAATTGGCGCAAAGCGCCTGACAAGCTACTGTCAAATAACTAATGCACTGCATTATTTACAAAAGGGCCTAGCCCAATTAAAAAAAGACCTAACAGGCCAAATTAAATACTTTGCATTATTTTAAAAGGGGCAGAGCCCAAACAAAGACAGATGCTCTGCATCAAAAATAAAGGGACAGAGCCCAAATCAGAAAGGCCTAGCAGACCAGAATAAAATACTGTGCATTACTAAACATGGGCAAAGCCCTAACACATGTCTAACAAGCCAAATGCAAACAAAACGTTGGACATTTCTCAGTTGGACTTAACCCAATCATGGCCATAAGTCCTCAAATTAAATTGACTGAGCACGTCGGCTCTCTTAAATTAATCAACTCCGGCTCGAGGGTACATCTCCGAACTCCTCTGACACCTATCGTTGTAATCCTTCAACGACATCAGAGAGGTGACGGGTCCCAACGGCCACAAATCCGATGGACCGTAATGTCCTTAAACTACCTATGGACCACCATATCCCTAAACTGGAATATGGACCGTAATGTCCTTAAACAACCTATGGACCACCACGTCCCTAAACTGGCGATGGACCGTAATGTCCTTAAACTACCTATGGACCACCATGTCCCTAAACTGGAATATGGACCGCAATGTCTTTAAACTACCCATGGACCCCCATGTCCCTAAACTAGAACCCGGACCGCTAAGTCCCTAAACTGGAACAATAGGGCTCCCAAATGTTCTTTTGTCGGATTTAAATGATCCCGTTTAAATCGATCTTAGCCTAAAATACGGTTAACATATCCTTAAACCTTCAAACAGATTTTAGTCCCAAATTGGACTACAAACCCCCTAACCAACTTTGGTTCAAGGGTACATCTCCGAACTCCTTTGACACCTATCGTTGTAATCCTTCAACGACGTCAGAGAGGTGACGGGTCCCGATGACCATAGACATAAAATGGACCACTATGTCCCTAAACTGGAACAATAGAGCCCTAAAATGCTCTTTCCGTTAAATTGATCTTAGTCTCAAATCAGACTAACGTATCCTTAGCAAACGTTTAAGTTGATCTTAGCCTGAAAAATGGCTAATGTATCCTTAAACCAGAACCCAAAACCCAAATCTAAAAAATACGGATTTGGACTAATCCACGTCCTTCGGGCGACGAAATAAATAGTCTCCGTATACAATCCATGGGCAACCACAAACAAAACAAACACCCACGACACGAAGTGAAACTCTGGAGAAGGAGAAAGTTGTTACCGCTATGCGGTAGCGTAATTAACTGCAGGGGCTTGCGCCTGCAGGGAAGAGCGTCCCCACAATAAAAAACCCCTCAAGCGAGGGGGAATCTGACGAAGTCTGCTACATCGGCCGCATCCGTCTAAACCTCCGATACATGGTACCATAAATCAACTTGGCATCTTCGGAGAGGTAGACGGATAAAACCATATAGCATCTGCCCCGAATCTCAGGCAAGACGGCGTCCTCACGTCGTCTCCGCCTCCATTCGGAGGGGAACAGTTCTTTACCGCTATCCAGTGTTTCTCCCCAGGGTTTGACTGATACCGGCTTACCACACTCAGTGCATAAGCCACATTTGGTCTGGTACACTACATCGCATACATTATTGAGCCTACCGCAGAAGCGTAGGATATAATAGACATGCGATCCCTTTCCAAATCAGTCTTGGGAGACATCTCTTTGGAGAGGGTGATCCCGTGACAAGCCGGTAGATTACCGCGCTTGGAATCTTCCATACTGAATCTTTTCAGTATGGTGTCGATGTACCTGGACTGCGAAAGTCCTAATATCCTCTTGGATCTATCACGATGGATCCGGATCCCCAGAATGTAGGAGGCATCACCCAGGTCTTTCATGGAGAACCTGTGTGACAAGAACCCTTTGACAGATTGTAGCATAGGAATGGCATTTCCTATCAAGAGAATGTCATCCATGTATAAAACGAGGAATACGACAGTTCTTGCTACAAATCTACTATAGATACATGGTTCATCTGGATTTTTGATAAAGCCAAATTCTTTGACCGTCTCATCAAAACAGATGTTCTAACTCCGCGATGCCTGCTTTAGTCCATAAATGGATTTAAGCAACTTGCACACCTTTCCGCTGCTCCCACTCTGAATGAAACCCTCTGGCTGGTCCATATAGACACACTCCTCTAAATTTCCATTTAGAAAGGCGGTCTTTATGTCCATCTGCCAGATTTCATAATCGTGGAAGGCAGAAATGGCAAGAAGGATCCGAATGGATTTCAGTATAGCCACTAGAGAAAAGGTTTCGTCATAGTCCAAACCAGGTTTTTGACGAAAACCCTTTGCAACAGGTCTAGCTTTATAGGTCTCGACCTGTCCATCTATACCAATCTTCCATTTGAAGATCCACTTGCATCCTACGGGTTTTACCCCATCTGGAGGAATGTCCAAAGTCCATACTTTGTTGGTATACATGGACTCCATTTCGGTCCGCATTGCATCCAGCCATTTTACCGAGTCAACGCTCTGAATGGCTTGCTGGAAGCTAGTAGGCTCATCACTATCAATGATGCAATCCTCTCTATCCCAGTCTATGAGAAAACCGTAGTATCTCTCGGGCGGATGAGACTGCCTACTACTTCTGCGGAGCGGCGTAGGATTGTCCTGTTCTTTTGAACCTTCCGGTTCTACTAAGCTTTCAGTAATAGTCTGTGGTTCTGGAATTTCTTCCAGTTCTATTGCGCTCCCACTAATTTCTTTTTCTAAGAACCGGTGTTCCAGAAAGTGGGCATTATAAGAAACAAAGACCTTTTGTTCCTCTGTATGATAGAAAAGATACCCCCTGGAGTTCTTTGGGTATCCCACAAACTTGCACAGTACTGTGCGTGCCTTAAGTTTGTCCGCATGCTGCTTTTTGACATAAGCTGGACACCCCCAAATCTTCAAGTATTGAAGATAGGGTTTCTTCCCACTCCATAACTCATATGGTGTGGTAGGCACAGTCTTAGTGGGAACTCGGTTCAAAAGGTATGTGGCTGATTCTAGCGCATATCCCCAGAATGATCGCGGCAACTCAGCGTTACTCATCATGGACCGTACCATATCCAATAGGGTTCGGTTCCGTCTCTCCGATACACCATTGTGTTTTGGAGTGTATGGAGGAGTAAGCTGAGAGATAATTCCATTCTCTTTTAGGTAATCCAGGAACTTGGCACTCAAGTATTCACCACCTCGATCAGATCTCAGTGTTTTGATACTTTTGCCTGTTTGTTTTTCTACTTCATTCTTGTATTCTTGGAACTTTTCAAAAGCTTCAGATTTATGCTTCATTAAGAAGACATGTTCGAACCTTGAAAAATCATCTGTAAAAGTAATGAAGTAAGAATAACCGCTTCGCGCATGTGTAGACATTGGACCGCACACATCACTGTGTACGAGTCCCAAGAGCTCACTTGCTCTTACTCCGTGTCCAGTGAACGGAGTTTTTGTCATCTTTCCTTTGGGACAAGATTGACAAGTTGCATATGAATGATATTCGAATGAATCCAAATATCCTTCTGTATGCAACTTCGTCAACCTTCTCTCATTGATGTGACCGAGTCTACAATGCCATAAGAAAGCCTGATTGATTTCTGGAGACTTTCTTTTATGTGTATTCTGGACATTGAAAATATGTGGTTGGTTTAATACGTATATACCATTGTTTAATGTACCTGACCCAATCAAAACTTGATTAAGGTGAATGTTCACAACATTACTTACAAATGCAAATTCATAATCTTCTTTAGATAATAAAGATACAGAAATGATATTACAAGTTGCATTTGTTACAAAATAACAACCACGCAAAACCAAAAAATATCCATCTGACAAACCCAGATGATAGTCCCCCACGGCCTCAGCATCCATGCTAGCTCCGTTTTCAACTCTGAGGGTCATGTCACCTGCTTTCAAAAACCTACACTTTCTCAACGCCTGTAAAGAATTACAGATATGAGATCCTGATCCGGTATCCAATACCCAGGAAGTAGAGTTTATTGATAGACAGTTTTCAATAATATACACACCTGAAGCTGAAGCCGCAACCTGCTTCAGATCCTGTGTTCTGGCCTTCCAAGCCCTGCAATCCTTTTTCCAGTGTCTACTCTTGTGACAGTAAAAGCATTCTTCTTTCCCCACAAGCTTCCCCGCTACCTCTGTTGCTTTTGCCTTTCCCTTCGTATCCACTTTACTAACACCGCCCCTTGGTTTGGCGGGGGCTTTCTTCTTCTTTCCCTTGGCTTTTGCCTTAGACTTAGAAGAGGAAGATCCTCCTACAAACAAAGTGGATGTTTCCCTACCCTTTTGTAGGGTGCCCTCAGCACTCCTCAACATGTTCAGAAGCTCGGAAAGTTCAACCTCCTTTCCTTGCATGTTGAAGTTTAGGATAAACTGGGCGTAAGTGGAAGGAATGGACTGGAGAATCAAGTCCGTATAGAGTTCATTCTCCAACGTCGTCCCAAGGTCTACGAGCTTCTCAATGTAGCTAATCATCTTAAGCACGTGTTCCGCTACCGATGATCCGACGGCCAATCTTGCCGAAAACAGCTTCTTCGACACTTCGTATCTGGCGATACGAGATTGCTCTCCATGCAGTTCTTTTGTATGGAGAAATATGGATTCGAGGTCCATATTCTTGTGCCTCCTCTGATGTTCATTGTCCATAGAGGCAAGCACGAGGCACTTGGCCTTCGCGCAGTCTAGTTCCCAGGTCTTATAGATTTCCTTATCCACGACACTGGTTTTGGGACCTGGGACAGGGGGAGCTTTGGTGGTAAGAAGATATCCCAACTTGTCATAAGTGATTGCCATTTTGACATTCCTGAGCTAATCTTTGTAGTTTGGCACTGTCAGTATGTTTTTATCTAGTAATAACTTAAGTCCGGTCATGTCGATTGGTCGCTGCAATTAGGAGAGAGAAAAGAAACACTCAGCATGATGCTCTTGCAAGTTTAGAGTGGTTTCTAGTTTATCTAAACAGGATGGCTCCCACTATCTCTCGAATCCCTCCTCAAATTATAAAGGAAGAATTAGTCGGGATCAATCTCACCGCACAATACTTGCTTAACCGTTCAGCCAGGCCAGTGTCGGTACTTCGAGGGAGGTTTTCCAACGCTTTCGCGAAGTTCCTTAATTTAAGAAACTCTTTTCCCCGGGGGGCGTAGCCCTGCTAACACTTTTCTAAACACCTACTAGGTTTATAGCATTGATCGTTTAGTGAGAAATTTCCCGAGGAGTAGCATATACTCACAGTAGGATCGGGATCCAAATATCATCGCGTGACAAAACTGAATGAATCCTACCAGAATCATCACACTCCAAATGGTATGCAACACTAGCAAGTTTCAGTACTTTTGAAACTCTCGATGTGGATTTTTGCCCCATGCTCTTATGACCTTGGCGTGAGGTCAAAATGTCATAAGTCACATGTCAAGTTCTTCCCATCACTATCCAGGTTGATTTGAACCCACCCATACCTACCCTTGACGTAGGCCAAAATGGCAGTACGGCTGTCCTAAACCAGCGCATTCTATCTATGCAACAGATAAATATCCGGCATCTACCAAACACTATGCCTTGGCGTGAGGTCAAAATACATAGCTTGAATACTACCGAATATTTAACTGAAATGATGGAGGGCTACGAATGGTTTTGGCTAAACCGTGAATGTAGTGAACTTGATATAATCGATGGAACGAGATAGCTTTTAAAAGGAGTGGCTCTAGTTCCGCATTTAAAAGTTGGTTTTTGAAAAGAACCGAGTGGTTTTGAAAGTGTTCCAACGACTTTTACTTGGTTTATTTTTCTTACATTAAATTTTAATGCGTCCCATCATTTAATCTTACCATTGCAGAAAACAACCAAAATATGACGTACGCTTATGTCATTCGCATTCTCCACGGGGCCCCGTCATCACCTGTTAGGTTACTTAACTAACGACAGAGCGGGGGCTGGGCTAGCACGGCTGAAAACATAAGCAACGCCTAGATATCGTATATAGATATATAGCAATGATAGACATTACAGATCACAAATGAAGACATTGGATATACTAGGAATCCGCAATCCGTTCGAGCCTGTAACGAAAAGCGGATTACACGGTCGCGGTGAATAGCCAATACCCCACCCAAGACCCCTATGGGTGCGACAAACTATCCGCCAAGTACCCGAAGCGAAGCAACCTCCCTCAACACCGTGAGTAGGCCACTCGGCACTTCGAGATACCCGGTAGTTTGTGCACCCCTACCATGGGTCTATCCTAGGAGCAAAAACAATAAAAAGAATTATACAATAGCGGCTACAATCTCATCCAGGATGTGCGGCCATACAAATAATATTACATCAAATTTACATAATACATGAATTGAAAGATAAACAAAACTCTCATCTCACAATCCCCCCGGCTATTCATCCGCGACAATCCAACGAATTCATATACACATACCATCAACAACACAGATCACAGATATGTATAACCCCCACTAATCGACGTATAGAGATTAGCAGACGTTCAATACATATATAACATTACAGATACAACCTATTAGCCAAAGTCTACAGAAAATCGACCAAAAATACGGATTTGTAACCACCCCAAAAACGAACTTGTTCTCTGGAAATTCTGGGTAGAAACAAACCATCTCAAAATTCCTAAAACACCCCCAGAAACAAACTGCATGAGAAACGATCCACGGCTGAGTCAACTCGGCCGCGGATCCACGGCAGAAGCAAGCTTCTACCGTGGAACCGCGGTGAGTTGGTCGGTTCACTGGATCGTTTTTCTTGCAGTTTCATAAAAAAGCCTGAGCCGATTTTTAGTACATGATTTATTATTTTTAGAGCAGGAAAAAAAATCGGCAGAAACTAGGGTTTTTCGGGATGTCTTGCGGTTTTTTCGTTCGGTCGATATTCTAAATACTTTGCTAACATTCTAGGGTGTGTTTAGTTAGGCTCTGATACCACTGTAAGTCCATGTTACCTTTCCTGGTTCTTTCGGGCTTGCGGAAATGGCGAAAAACAATTTTTTCGGTATAGGTAACTTGAACTACAAAGACGGATCTAGGCTTAGCAACCTAACTAGAGAGTTGTCTACTCGGTTAGGGGTTATACCTCAACTTGAACTCCTTCGTCTTGGACTCTTTGTAGTGGTCGGATGGTGCCTTCCTCGTCGCCTTCTCTTGTCGAAGATCGATCCACCTGAGGGTTTCTTTCTTTGAGCTCCTTTCTTGAACTTTGAGAGAACTAAGGTATCCGGCTTGCTAAACCTTCTACCTTAGAGTGAGTAGAGAGTGTCTTAGGGTGTTTTATCTTCAAGGAGATGTTTCTCAACACATGAGAATTGTTCTCCTTGAACTAGAGGAGGAAGAAGAAGAGAGGAAGAGAGAGAATGGTTATGATAGAATGAAAATGGTTTTTTACAACCATAACAATATAAGTGAATTATCAAATTAATAAAATAAATCAAATGGAAAAGTTGATGGAACGTTTGATGAGACTATTATCATTTCACATTAAATGGTTTTTGCTAGGATCAAAGAGCATTTTTGATGTGTAATGATGATAGTCAATGTTTCAACCATGGTCAACTAGTCAACCTTGGTCAATAAGTCAACAAACCCAACCATGACACAATTTCATTTAATTAATATTATTAATTGATAAATCACAAGTTCATTAGGGTTTGGAAAAGGACGACTGTCAACTGTGCATACACACCCGTTCCAAAACCCTAATGAAAAACCTCTTCCTCCGCCTCAAACAACTGTGCATACACACACCCGCATTCGTGTCCCGAGGAACATGAATATTATGAGATAAAACTAACCCCAAAACATATATTAGGATCTGGCTCAAACCAGAGCCCGCTAGTAATGACCGTCCGGACACCAACCGTGCACAAGTGCGCGGATGTGAACGAACCCCGTCGCAAAACCATGCGACCTCTACTCTGTTTTGCCCAAAGGCGAATAACCCTCTGTGTGGGACTCTAAAGACTCGACACTACGCAGGCAGTGGGTTTAACCACAGACCGCAAGCGGCACTAGCTGTGCGTAACGACCCCCAGGTAGATGCCGATAAGAAGACGGACGAGGTGAAACCCATCTGAACTCCTACAGAGCCTGAATGTGACAGTCTCCGTACAGTCCGGTCTGTTCGTCTGATAACATCGCATGGCGGGCCTAGGGGGTGGTAAACGTCAGTCCCCTAATAGCGGTACAAGTCGTGTCAGAGTGTAGCCCAGAACACCCTGAGATAACACTGGAAACCTACCAGTATATCTCGCTTGCCCTGGCCAGGGACTACTTGTGTAATGGTTCTCCTAGACACAGCGCGATGTCAACCCCCAATACCGGGAGAGATGAATCCTGTCTAACCGTCACTGCCTCCAAGTGCTTCGGGACTGCACCCAACTACTACCTGTTTGCACGACTCCTTTGAGCCGTGGTAGGGTAGTGATCAAAGTACAGTGGGAACACACTCGAGGCGAAGTGTCAGTGTCAAGTCAGCGGACTAAGCTGTACTCATGTCACCTGGGAACTGATAACTGACGATAGGTATAATACCAACCAACAGTTCCCGATGAGTCGTGTCCAGTGTACTCGTAACCTAACGAGCACCCGCATACTATCTCAAGTACGACGTACTGACGGCTGTGAGACAGACCGCCTCCCGCACTGGGATGAGAAGCGCATGCGCTAGTCTACTCCGGAGTATCGATGCCCTGTCTCGATAATCCCACGACTAGGGACATGTGCATAAGGATGTGCTTATAGATTAGCCAGCTCCCACGAGTGTGATTGCCATCACAACGCTGGTAATCAAGCAACGATCCTAAAGGCTCCACTAATGCGTATAGATGATACAATAAAGAAACACATGTGCATATTAAAGGAGAGACAAACCAAGTAGCATACTACCATTTCGAGCAAGATTGTCTATACAACTGTGAATATCCCAAGCTTCCATCAAGTAATATACATACCAGTATGATACAGTAATGGCCTCTAGGGCATATACACTAACAGGAAGTTCGTCGAAGCTTCATCCTTCGCTAACTCCATTTGTACACAAAAGTTCTAGAGAGTTTTCTTGAGAGTTTGGACAGAGTTTGTGAGTTTGTGTGTGTGTGTGTGTGTGTGTGTGTGAATTGGAGTGGTACTTATAGGAAAAGATTAGGGTTAGGGTTTGATAGAAAACACATTAAAAATTATGCATTAAAAAGAGTTTAATTATGTTTTATTATTCTCTGGAATAATGCAAGGAAATTAAACATGACAGGGGTTATAAGGAGGACAAATGGTACAGGAGTCAGGAAGGAAGAATCAGGGTTGGGGCGAGTTGACCCCGCGGCGCCGGCCGAGTCAGCCGCGCCGCCGGCCTGATCCGACCGGGTCTTGGGGCCACGTGTCCCTTGCCAATTTTTCTACCCCTAGACTCGTTTGTTTTTAGTGTGACCTTGGTTTTTACGTGTTATGCACGTGTAGGCTTTTGGGCTTCTAAAAATTTAAAAGAAAACTAATTAAAAAATAATGTGGCTAAAGGGATTTGAACTCTGGTGCTTTGGTTCAGCAGTGCAGGGTCTTACCAATGAGCTACAAGCTCTTTCTTGCTATTAAAAAGCAAAACAAATATTTATAGCACTCACAGGAAATATAAATACCCAAAGTTTACATTAACTTTAAATCAATTTTATGTACACAAGAATTGGAGTTGTTATATTTCCTCACTCGGTGCCAGTGGCGACGTCGAGCATGTCTCGCAGACGGGATTGCCTCAGTTGTGGGTAGGCTCCGTCATGCCCCCGGCTTTGGTGAGGGGCTGCTGCTGGTGCCAGCCTGTCGAAGACTGACGTCCGTTGGGAGCGACGGTCAATCTTTCGAAAGCCGACCTTCTGGTATGGGAAACAGTCTTGATGACTTCACCTGCCGGAGCTGGAACGGCTATCCGTTTCGAGATAACCCCTTCAGGTATTGCGAGTCTCTTTGCGGGCTGATTGATCCGTATTTTAAAGAAGTGTTTGTAGTAACCGCAATCAGAACGGTGTCGCGTGTAGCTAGACCAAGGTGAGTACGGGTCGTCCTCAGGGAAACGTTGATTCTTTTAGTCTTACTTTAGGCGTGTTGTTCATATCATAATATTGCATTATTATATTCCCCATTCTTATGCATTTTACAAATAAACAGGTGCTTTTGACCCATATCTGCTACATAGTACATGTTACAGGTTCTTGGAGCAAAAACAGTGAAAAAGATAAAAGACGATGCAAAAGTGAGAGTACGACCAACAAATAGAAGGATCTTGATCAAGCCTATACGAAGATCAGTACAAAGCAGCGCGCAAGGTTCAAAACTTCGTCACGAAGCAACGGCAAAAGTCCACTATAATTATTCACTGTGGAGATCTGGAAGAAACCTAGAAGCCAATTTGAGAAAAGAACTAAAGAAGTAGGAAGACCAAACAGCCCAAAGCCAGCAGAAGAAATTGCAGATTTCAAGACCATTATTGGGCCGCGGAACTGCGGCCAAACCCTGGCTGCGGCCCGCGGCCGTGTTGCGCACGTAGAAGCTAAAATTTTTACCATATTTTGTGGCGGCGCTGACTAGTCTTCCTAGGGGTATTCTTGTAAAACTAGACATGCGGCAATTGTAAACCTAGGGTTTTCTATATCCTATAAATAGAGATCCAAATTCTTGTATTAGTTCATGCCTCTTTTCATCAATAAAAATTCAGATTTCTTTTGAAGTTTGGTGAGCATCAATTTGTAAGTAGGTTTATTTTCTGTCTTAGTTCTTAGATTTATTTTTTGCCCTAGATAGTTAAATTCTTCTCTGTCTTAGTTTAATTTAGAATAGAATTTTTCTCTGCAGTAGATCATTAATCTCTTAACCCTAAAACAAAATAAAGATTATGTCTTTCTTAGATCCCTCAATGAGTGAGTAGTTTCCTCGCTTGTTAGGGTTAGGAATAGGGAAGGGTTTGAGAGATGAAGATCTCTCACCTCTTTCTTTGCCAATCTCTTATGAACAATTAGGACTCCATGCATATTTTCATATTCCGCTCCCTACGGCACTCTACCCACAAGGTAACGGTGATACCGTAGTATAAAAGACCGGATATGAATGTTTTCCATGGAGGTTAGGGTAAGAATTAAGAAAGGATGGACAAGGATCCAGAGGAAGAAACATGGTTTCTTCCCGATCATCCCAATCCCCTTTATTAATAATTACCATAACTCCTAAAAAGATATCTAATTTAGGGCATTGAAAGAGGTGTAGATCTTTAACTTACCAAACTTTACCTAAACCTAATCCTAACAAGTTTCCTAATCCTAGTATAACTCAACTTAGTTTTTGTGATAAAAGATCCAACATCCTTTGGAATTAGCTCGTAAGAACATTTATGAGATTTACACCATCCCTGTGGACCAACCCGTATTCACCGGTTAGCTACCGAGCGACGACGTTCTTGATTGCGGTAACATATATTTTTGATCGTAGAAACCACACAAATCAAATGGCGCCGTTGCCGGGGATGGCGTAAAAATTTCCTTTTTGTAATTTCGGGTTAATACAAAAAAAATCATAAAAATCTAAAAAAATCAAAAATATAAAAATTTTATCATCTTTTATTGTTTGAAGGGTTTCTTGTGTGAATCTTTGCAGGATCGACGGATCTAGAAAAATCCAGAGTGCGAAACAGAAAAAGGTAGATCAGAACAGAAGGGGATTGGAGAAACAGAATACCAGAATTTTTCCAGAGACCTGAACCCTCCACACAGCCGCGCTTCCGCCGCTGCAACCTACCTCCGACCTCAGATCCGCGGCTCCCTGGCGTCTTCATCGCGTAAAAATTGCACTGTTTGTTCTCTCTTTCCCCCTTCTGCAACCTAAAATATCTCTTCTGTCAAATCTTCTGCAGGATTCTTTGCGCTAAAAAATCTTCCCCCTTCCAATAATTGATTTTCTGTAGAATTCTTTGCGCCGCACTTAAAAGAAAATTGATTGCAACCGATTTACTGTTTTGCATATCTTTAATCGAACTTTAAGGGGCTTTTGATCAATTCAGATTGGGTGGGGATTTCATCACCCTTCTCAGGACCCCAGAAATCACATAAGGCATTTGCATTGACCATTCTTAATTAACAAAATACTAGACTCAGCCCTAAGGACGTCGTGCTCAATAGGACAGAGAACTAGTTCTAGGCATCGGCCGTTTATCCTAACCTGACTTTGCGGTGTCTAGGCAAGTGTGTCTAAGGCGAGTGGTTACTTAATTAGGGCCACTACTTATAGTGAAGAGCCTCCCACTCACCTGGCACTTACCTGGCCGCAATTGGCGGTGAAGAAGCGGTTTGAGGTTCTATTTCTAGCCCTTTGGAACAGTTAGGAGCTGTCTAGCTGACCTAGGTGACCCTAGATCTAGGCCTGATTGTGCATTTGTGGTTGATTGCATTTGTGTCAAAGTCTCTTCTCAAAAATATTTTTGCAAAAAGCTCCACATAAAAAAAAAGAAAAAAAATCTTTTAAAAACTTGCAACTTGTCGCCAAAGAAATCTTTGCACTCCATTTACACAACTTTCTTCTCATTGACGTTTTCTTACCTCCACATTCTGTCTTTCACCTTTTTGACTACACTACCTTTTTAGTGTATGTCCGATTGGATTAGGGACACTAACGTCCGATTAGTCCGTGTTTCGTTGGTACTGACCGACGATCTTTTCGACTCCGAAGTCGAAATCCTTTCCACTTCTTCACTTTCACCTTCAAATTCTTCTTCCGAAAGTATGTCGGGATACAATCCTGACAACACCTTACCGACGGGAATGATTCCACCTCCGTTAGATGCGAATAACCCGAATCACCCGCCTGTTGAAGAGCCCCAACGAATCGCGCTCCAGGATCTTTTCTACCCAATCCGCACCGCCCTACCTACTTGTCTTTCACTCCCACCGGCAAATGGGGACAATTTTGAGATCAAACCCCACTTCATCAATATACTGTCTAAGTTTCACGGATTGGAATCCGAAGATGTATATATCTTTATCAACAAATTCCAAAACGTTTGCGCCATGATGAAAACAACCCAATTATCCAACGATGCTATAAGGCTAAGGGTCATTCCTTTCACCTTATGCGACTTAGCCGAGAAGTGGCTATACAGCACAATGTCGCATTCAATTAAGAATTGGGAAGAGTTTGTGAAAGTTTTTTTGAAAAAGTTCTATCCTCATCATAAGACTGCTAGAATACGTAATGAGATTATACAATTTTCCCAGCTTCCTTCCGAACCATTTTGGAAGTGTTTTGAAAGATTCAAAAACCTACTCGTTCAATGCCCTCACCATGGGATAGAAAATTGGCAACTTTGCCAAACATTATACGAGGGATTGAATCCGGCAACGAAGCAGTTGCTAGAAACCATTTTTCAAGGTCACTTTCTAACCAAATCTAATGAGGAAGCATGACAGTTTCTCAAGGATCTCAGTGAACAAACAATTCAGTGGGAGAGCACCAAGACCACATCATCTTCATCTATTGGTCAGTCTAGAGCAGGCATACATCACTTAGATATGTCGATCGCTATGAAGGCCGAATGGCCGCACTTACAAAAAAGCTAGAAGCGATTGAGACCAAAATCTCATCGCCTTCTCCTGCCCCTGTTGTGCCACCACGAACCGTTTGTGCTTGTTGTTCGGATCCATCACACTCACCGAAGAGTGTCCTTACAATCCATCTACTCAAGGACATGATCAAGTCAATGCTGCTTTTCAGCAACGACAAAGAAATGATCCATACTCTTCGACATACAATCCGGGTTGGAAGAGTCACCCAAATTTCGTTTGGAACCAAAATCAACAATTCCAAAGAAATAACAATTTTCAAAGGTCTCCTCCTCCACAACAACAAGCACCTCCACAGACTCAATTTCAGCAACCTTTCCAACAACAATCTTACCCTAATCAAGTAAACAATTTTGTGCCCAACAATTCTTGCCCGCCAAACAATTTTGTTCCACCTCATAATGACAAGGTTAACCCACTCGAAAGAAGTCTAGATGCGTTCCTAAAGCAATCTACACAATCCGCAGCAAGGTTAGAAACTTCTATTCAATTTTTGGTGCAAAACAGTGCCTCACACGATCAAAGCACCAAATCTATTGAGGCACAAATTGCACAACTCAATGCTGTGTTGAAAGAGCGAGAAAAAGAAAGCTTCCATCTCAACCACTGCCAAATCCCGGTCACGCACATGTTGCATATGAACGGCAGAATCATAACGTAAATGCCGTGACCACGTTGAGATCCGGAAAAGTGTTGCAAAATAATGTGGGAATTAACAATGACACCCCTGCTGGTGGTCCTTCTTCATCTTCTTCACCTTCATCTTCTTCACCTTCTTCTTCTTCTTCGTTAGAGCCTATTCTTCATCCTTCACAAGGCTCTACTTCTTCTAGCTCGAACGGACCTACTTCTCACAACACGAACACATCTACACGGGGATCCGTTCCAACTCCATAATCTGATCCGCAAAAATTGGACTCAACAACTTTTCAAAATGTTCCTTTTCCAAACCGGTTGAGATCTGATAAACCAACTCTACAAATGGAGAAGATTGTAGAGTTGTTCAAATAGGTTAGCATAAATATCCCTCTCTTGGATGCAATCCAACAAGTTCCTTCATATGCAAAAATCTTAAAGGACTTATGCACCAAAAAGAGGAAGTCACAAGTATCAAAGAAAGTTTTCGTGGCTAATGCTGTTAGCGATGCTCTTGTTCAATCTTTACCCCAAAAGCATAAGGACCCCGGTTGTCCTACTATCTCGATAACAATTGGGGATAAGAACATCAATAGAGCACTATTAGATCTTGATGCTAGTATCAATTTGCTACCTTATTCTGTGTACGAACAATTAGGCGTTGGAGAGCTTAAGCCCACTCATTGTACTCTCCAAATGGCCGACCGATCCATCATCCATCCTAGGGGAGAGTTGGAGGACGTGTTAATTAGAGTAGGGGATTTCATTTTCCCCGTTGACTTTATTGTTATGGATACACAACCTGTAGCTAACCCCGGAGTCAAATTCCGGTAATACTTGGTCGACCATTCCTTGCGACTTCTAATGCGGTGATGAATTGTCGTAATGGTTCAATGAATCTATCTTTTGGCAATATGACAGTTGAACTCAACATTTTTAAGTTGGGAAATCAGCCTTCCGAGCCTAATTCTAGCGTACTTGATGTTTGCTCGATCAATGAGATCACGAAGGAGGACTGTGAGTTCGAATATTTTATGTTTGACCACTGCAGTGTTGACGCCACTAGTGCGTTCCTCCTAGAATCCGATACAGTTTTCACGGCGTACAACGATTATGAGTGTTTCACCTTTGTAGACGATTTTGAAGACTCACCACCCGAGTTTAAGTCTTTTGCTTTTTTGGATGAGTTAGTTGAACCATCCTACTAGGTTGCGTACACTCGATTTGAACCGTTGATGGAATCCTTCGAGTTTGAAACAGTTACTCTATTGTTATCATCTATTGTTTCACCTCCTAAACTCGAACTAAAGCTTTTGTCGTCGTACCTAAAATATGCTTATCTAGGTGAGAATGAGACCCTACCCGTCATCATATCGGCCTCTCTAGCTCTCGAGCAAGAGAAGGCCCTTTTAATGGTCTTACAAAATAATCGGCAAGATTTTGGCTGGTCTATGGCGGACATCAAGGGGATTAGTCCCCTCATAGTTGAACATCATATACACTTGATGGATGATGCCAAGCCAGTAAGGGATCCACAAAGACGCCTCATCCCCATAATGAAAGAGGCTGTCAAGAAGGAGATTGTTAAATGTCTTGATAGTGGTATCATTTACCCTATCTTGGATAGCCAATAGGTTAGCCCCATTCATGTTGTGCCAAAAAAATCGGGCATCACGGTCATTACCAATGAGGCACATGAGTTAATACCTACTCGCACCCAAACTGGGTGGCGAGTTTGCATCGACTATAGAAAACTCAATGCCGCGACAAGGAAAGACCACTTTCCTTTACCTTTCATTGACCAAATGCTAGAACGATTGGTTGGGCACGAGTTCTATTGCTTTTTGGACGGCTATTCCGGCTATAACCAAGTCCCCATCGCCAAAGAGGATCAAGACAAGACCATATTTACTTGTCCTTTTGGCACTTTTGCTTATCGACGCATGCCCTTTGGGTTATGCAATGCACCCGCTATATTTCAGCAGTGTATGATGAGGATCTTTTCAGACATGGTTGAAAAGTTTTTGGAGATCTTTATGGATGATTTCTCCATTTTTGGTGACTCCTTCGACGAGTATTTGCTACACCTTGACGCAGTTCTTACCCGCTGTAGGGATAAGAACCTAACTTTAAATTAGGAGAAGTGCCACTTTATGGTACGAGAAGGTATTGTCTTAGGACATGTCATCTCGCAAAATGACATAGAGGTTGATAAAGCCAAAATTGAAGTTATTTCTAATCTTCCTCCTCCTAAACGCGTCAAAGATATCCGAGCTTTCCTTGGCCATGCCGGTTTTTATAGACGGTTCATCAAGGATTTTAGCAAGATTGCTAGACCCTTGACTCTTTTATTGGCCAAGGACACAACATTTGATTTTGACTCAACTTGCATGGAAGCGTTCGAGTCATTGAAACACTCTCTCATTTCTGCACCCATTCTTTCATCTTCAGACTGTATGCATCCCTTCAAAATTATGTATGACGCATCAGATTTTGCCATTGGTGCTGTTCTTGGACATCACATTAATAAGATGCCGCACGTGATTTATTACGCTAGCCGTACATTAAATGAGGCCCAACTAAACTACACAACAATAGAAAAAGAATTTTTAGACGTTGTGTTTGCACTTGAAAAATTCCGGCTTTATTTAATCGGCTCTCCAGTTATTGTGTATACGGACCATTCAGCTCTTCGCAACCTTTTTGTGAAGATGGATGCTAAATCGAGGCTCATACGTTGGATCCTCTTACTACAAGAGTTTGACCTTATCATAAGGGACAAAAGAGGATGTGAAAACGTAGTGGCCGATCACCTTTCACGACTTCCTTCTTCGCCAGCACTTGAAATTCCGATAAAAGATGTCTTTCCCGATAAGCAACTCTTAACCGTTTCTTGCGAACCATGGTTTGCTGATATCGTAAACTACTTAGCCACCGGCTTAATACCTAAAGATTGGTCGAAACAGGATAAACTTCGATTCTTGTCCCAAGCAAAGTATTTTTACTGGGATGAACCTTATCTTTTTAAATACTGTTCCGACCAAATCATTCGTCGGTGTGTACCAGAAAACGAGTTTAAAAGTGTGCTGTCTTTTTGCCACGATCAAGCATGTGGCGGGCACTTTGGCCCAAAGAAGATAGCCGAGAAAATCTTGCAGTGTGGTTTCTATTGGCCACGACTCTTTAAGGATGCATATGAATACTGCAAGACATGCTCCCAGTGCCAACACTTGGGCCGGATATCGCGGAGAAACGAAATGCCATTCCAACCAATTTTGGTTGTAGATGTTTTTGATGTTTGGGAAATAGACTTCATGGGGCCATTTCCTAATTCTTTTGGGAATGTGTATATTCTTTTGGCTGTTGACTACGTGTCAAAGTGGGTCGAGGCTGTGCCTAACCGAACGAATGACAACAAGGTCGTCGTTCGATTTCTTAAAGAACATATCTTTTCTCGGTTTGGGCACCCTCGAGCGATTATAAGTGATAATAGTTCTCACTTTTACAATAAGACTTTTGAGTCCTTAATGCGCAAATATTCTATTACTCACAAGTTGTCAACGCCATACCATCCCCAAACATGTGGGCAAGCTGAGATTTCGAATCGTCAAATCAAGCAAATCTTGGAGAAAATGGTTTTTAAAAACCGTAAAGATTGGTCACTCAAACTGATCGATGCACTATGAACTTTCCGTACTGCATATAAGACCGATCTTGGTATGTCTCTATACCGGCTTGTTTACGGGAAGGCTTGCTACCTCCCAGTAAAGATTGAGCATAAGGCATTTTGGGCAATCAAAGAGTTGAATTTATCATTAGGAGATGCGGGCAGCAATCGAAAGCTGCAATTAAATGAACTAGAAGAGCTGCGGGATGAGGCTTATGATAATACCATAATTGCTAAAAATCGAACTAAAGTGTTCCGGGATAAACACCTTCTGCGAAAAACATTTACACCTGGTCAACATGTTTTACTCTATGACACTCGATTACATTATCACCCCGGCAAGCTCCGTTCTAGGTGGAAATGGCCATTAGTAGTTCGCACCGTTTATCCGTACGGTGCAGTCGATCTTGAAAATCTGGAGGACGGTACTTTATTCAAAGTAAATGGACATCGATTGAAGCCGTTCTTCACAGCGGACCTGTCGGAGGAGCTCCTGTTTTTGCAGGAGCCGATCTATACGATTAAATCTCCTCCACTTTCACCCCCGAATTTCCAATTTTCTTGCCAAAACTTAGTTTCCAATAAATTTGGGGGTGTGTATCATTTGTAAATACATAAATACAAAATACCATAAAAAATAAAAAAAAATTGAAAAACAAAAAAAAAATATTTTTTTGGACCTTTTTGTAAAATTTCAGAATCAATAAATAAATAAAAATTTTATTTACAGATAAATTCCTCCCTTTGGAGGATATTTTCTCCAAATTTCCATCTTTCCATCCTATTTAAAAGCCCGAACCCCCCTGTTCTCCGAATCCTAAATTTTTCCTCATCTAAAAAACCTAGCCGCCACAGGCACCTGTCTGCAAAGAGAAACCAGAGTGCCGCCTCCATCTCGCTGCACTTCCGCCGCAGGAGCCTGCTCCCGCCGCCCAACCGCCGCCGCTCCGCCGCGTCGCCTCCTGTAATTTTCAGGGGAGGTAAATTTGCTCATTTCTTCTCTGTTTCTTGCACTTTTTCGATCTGAAACTCATCATGGCACATAGAATGCAATTAGAAAGGGATTTTTCTCAAGTTTTCTCACACGAAACTTATGGTAGCTACTTCGCGAACGAAATTGAGCGGAGTGGTTAGAATTTTCTGATCTATAACCACCCTTCTGCATTTGCACTACCTGATTTAGTTCACCAATTTTACGAATCCATGGAGGATGGGTGTCTGGCTGACTTAGGTTATATAAAATTGAACTGGGGAGATCGCGAGATAAACATTGATAGGGATTTAATTCACGAGGTCACACTTATACCTCGCTTACCCGCACACGACCACCCCCTACAATTTGAGGACTACATGCCCCTGATGAGCACCGATTGCTCGAGGGCGCCGCGACAGGGTATTTAAGCTTGATCCCTTTTCGCGAATGTCTTGACCGTGTGCCGCTGGGCACAAAATAACATTTTTGGCAGCTCTCACAATACAACTTTTTTCACCCCCTCCTTACATATTGTGCACACACTTATGACGAAGAACGCACGTTTCGATATGTGCACAGATTGCTTAATTCGATAGGTACGAGAAAACGGGCCTCTAATTACCCATGTCCTATGCTTGTCACACAGCTTTGCCGTTATTTCCTCCCCGTTGAGGAATTTGAGTTTTACATGATGGGAGGAATTCCGGTTCGACCACTTGTTGAGGGCGTTTCTACGTCCTACTTTAGATTGACTGATATATGGTCGCGAACCGAACCGGTGGAAAATATACCCGCCCTCACTCCTAGCTCTAGCTCGACATCGAGCGAGGGCGAAATGACACCTCAAGAGCATGCACATTTAATGAGGAGAGCTGTGAGAGGAATTGATGCTTTAAGGGAGGAGTTTAGGGCGACGGCAAGGGAGCACGACCGTCGACTGACGGAGATTGAGAGGGGTATTCAAACCTTGTTGGCTAGGGAAGAGCGATCACGTTTACGCTCGAAAGCGCGACGTGGGGCCGGACAGTGAGGGCACTGCTTTGTTTAAGTTTGGGGAGATGGTGGTGTATATGGTTATCTTTTGCATTGCATATTTTAATATTTTTGTATATATTTTTCTTTTTCTTTTGCATATTTAATTTCTGCATTGCATCCTTATATATATATCATAAAAATTGAAAATTTTGAAAAATAAAAAAAATATAGAAAAAGAAAAACCCATAAAAGTTGAAAATTTAAAAAATTATAAAAATTAATGTATTCAATTTTGGCCGTATTTGACTTAACTTTGACAAATAGGTTAACTGGTTAGGAACAATTAGATTTTAGACTTAATAAATTAAAAACCCTAAAAAAACCTTTCTTAAAGTTTAACGGTAGAAAGTATATGTCTTTGTAGTTTATTTAGAAATAGGCAAATTTTGAGTTAACTTCTTGGGCTAAGTCAAAACAAAGGAAAAGTATTGATATTTTTATTAGAGTATAAGTTTGAAAAATAGTTCCTAGCTTAAGTCTAGATTCTGAAAACGTATACCCTACAAATTGTACAATCACGCACCTTGAAACTTGGAATAGTAGAAGAGACCTTGAAATGCTCTTGTCTAAAGTCCTTAGTACGATAAAAAATAAAAAAAATATACAAGTGTGAATAAAGAAAAAAAATGAACACTGGTTTTTGTGATTACTTAAGCCTGCAAAAATAGAAAAATATTTAGCAAGGGTGCTTCATCACCTAGTGCCTTAGACCAACTGGTTTGGAAGTCACTGCTAAAAAGTCTTAGGTGATACAAGACTAGGAAGTACGCTTTAAAGTGCAAACGCATTTTGTAATCGGTCGTTGGTACTTCAAGAAGTATTAACGGTCGCATGAAGGATGTGTAAGCAAAATTCATTTAAAAATTCACCAATTAAGAAGTGGTTTGGACAAAGGACAAGAGTATGATTGCTTGATTTGAATTTCCAAGTGTAGGGGTGATATACACACACACGTAGGGATATGTGAGTGGAGTTTAGATGAGAGATAGGAGTGGAGAATAGAACTTGTATCTTTAGTAGAGTTGATAAAAATTCCTAAGTGGAGATGGAACCCTAGAAGGAAAACTTAAGAGATGCCCAAAACAAAGTAGGTCTGCAGAACATATATAATCTTAAGTTAAATGATGAGGAAGTGTAAAGAATATGGGTGGATAATTTACGAGTCGACGATAATAGAATTCCTTATTAGAAAACCTAATTGGAGAATTAAAGTCAATGGGCCGAATTGATAGGATTTTATGGGTAGTATCTGCTGAAAACCCTCAGGAGACAACACTCCTCCTATTAGGGACACCTAGAGGTTTAACGGCTTGTTGCACGAGCTCAGTGCAATCGCGATTCCCTGGGAAAATGAGGTTAGGTTTTTGTCGAGAATAAAGCTAAGTTTGCTCGAGGACGAGCAAAAGATAAGTTTGGGGGTATTTGTTCATATCATAATATTGCATTATTATATTCCCCATTCTTATGTATTTTACAAATAAACAGGTGCTTTTAACCCATGTCTGCTACATAGTACAGGTTACAGGTTCTTGGAGCAAAAACAGTGAAAAAGATAAAAGACGATGGAAAAGTGAGACTACGACCAACAAATAGAAGGATCTTGATCAAGTCTACACGAAGACCAGTACAAAGTAGCGTAAGGTTCAAGACTTCGTCACGAAGCAACGGCAACAGTCTACTATAATTATTCACTGTGGAGATCTGGAAGAAACCTAGAAGCCAATTTGAGAAAAAAACTAAAGAAGTAGGAAGACCAAACTGCCCAAAGCCAGCAGAAGAAATTGCAGATTTCAAGACCATTATTGGGCCGCGGAACCGCGGCCAAACCCTAGCTGCGGCCGTGGTTCCGCGGCCGTGTTGCGTATGTAGAAGCTAAAATTTTTACCATGTTTTGTGGCGGCGCTGACTAATCTTCCTAGGGGTATTCTTGTAAAAGTAGACATGCGGCAATTGTAAACCTAGGGTTTTCTATGTCCTATAAATAGAGACCCAAATTTTTGTATTAGTTCATGCCTCTTTTCATCAATAAAAATTCAGATTTCTTTTGAAGTTTGGAGAGCATCAATTTGTAAGTAGGTTTATTTTCTGCCTTAGTTCTTAAATTTATTTTCTGCCCTAGATAGTTAAATTCTTCTCTGCCTTAGTTTAATTTAGAATAGAATTTTTCTCTGCAGTAGATCATTAATCTCTTAACCCTAAAACAAAATAAAAATTATGTCTTTCTTATATCCCTCAATGTGCGAGTAGTTTCCTCGCTTGTTAGGGTTAGGAATAGGGAAGGTTTTGAGAGATGAAGATCTCTCTCCCCTTTCTTTGCCAATCTCTTATGAACAATTAGGACTCCATGCATACTTTCATATTCCGCTCCCTATGGCACTCTACCCACAAGGTAACGATGATACCGTAGTATAAAAGACCGGATATGAATATTTTCCATGAAGGTTAGGGTAAGAATTAAGAAAGGACGGATAAGGATCTAGAGGAAGAAACATGGTTTCTTCCCGATCATCCTAATCCCCTTTGTTAATAATTACCATAACTCCTAAAAAGATATCTAATTTAGGGTATTGAAAGAGGTGTAGATCTTTAACTTACCAAACTTTACCTAAACCTAATCCTAACAAGTTTCCTAATCCTAGTATAACTCAACTTAGTTTTTGTGATAAAAGATCCAAAACCCTTTGGAATTAGCTCGTAAGAATATTTAGGAGATTTACACTATCCCTGTGGACCGATCCGTATTCACCGGCTAGCTACCGAGCGACGCCGTTCTTGATTGCGGTAACATATATTTTTGATCATAAAAACCACACAAATCACGTGTTGAAAGAGAGAGAAGGAATAAAGAATGGTAGAAATAGTTTCTAAATCTACGTTAAACAAGGATGCAAAATATAGATCTAGATTAACTACGGATGTAAGTTTAATAAAAAGGGGGCTTGTAGGGTTCATTAGGATTTAGTAGTTATGGATGATTAATTAAAGATTACTCTTTTTATCTTTTGATATATTTAAAACTAGAATGACAGTGATGCATGTAAATTAGGGTTTATGAAGGGAAAATGGTTCCCACTCTTAACCCCTATCTCGACATGGAACTCCGTTCATATCTAGCCTTTACCAAAACAATCATTAATCTAATCTCTAATCGCGGTCGAGACTAACAATAAATTGGTAGCGCGCGCTGATTAGTGTTAATGATTCTTTTGGTAAAGTTTATAAACTTTATAGGACGTAAAAAGAGTTTAATGATCTTCATCATCCATTAATCTATCTTAATCCTACGAATCCTAACAAGCGGAGAATTACTCGCGCATGTTGGGATAAGAAGAGATGGAGAGGGAAATCATATTAAAACTATGAAGAAATAGAATAAGAAAAAGAACTACCTTTATTAATCAACAAAATTCATTTACACTTTGTTCCCTTAGAAAATGATTACAAAATGCTAGTTTGCTTCTCGATCTCTTCTAAGAAGGTAGACGAACAGTTGATGATCAGCCTGAATGCATGAGCCGTCTTGAACTTCGTGATCTCTTCAACTTGATGATTTCTCCAAGAGGCTCTCGGTCCTTATTTATAGTCCCAAAGTTAGAATCCTAGTTTCCTAATTTGGAAACCAGTTGTTCAGATCCTAACAACAAAAATCCAGCACCCAATTCATCTGGCACGCGGCGGATCCGCGGCCAATAGGAAGGTTTGGCCGCGGATCCGCGGCCTTATGGAGCGATCTTCTGTTTTGGTCTTCTGGGCTCTTATCTTCATGACACGTGGCGATCTTTTGAATCTCAGGAAACTGAAAATCTTCTCGTAGTTACTGCCAGACTTAATTTCTTAGTTTACTTTCTTAATTAGACAGGTTTGCTCTAACAACTTTGATTCTCTTAATTTTAGCCCTGAAAATTCTGCACAACAACTCCACAAATAATATTAGTAGAGTTTGTTTAATTGAGATATTAATTTCAACATTAAGATTTGGTCAATGGTATTTTTGCATACATTTTCTTACTAAATGTTAATTATAATATATAAACACATAAAAATAGTATTTTTACATATAGACCCTCATATGTATCATATATTATAATAAACACCTTTTCTAATATAGAAATAGTAGGAAAAATGTCATAATAAATGTGCAGTTTTATCAACTGAACAAATACCCTCAAACTTATGTTTGATCGTCCCGAACAAACTAGTTTATTCAAGAGAAGGAGAAAAAGAAAGGAGAAAACTAAGCACACTTTCATAGGCAACACGATTGCACTGAGCACGTGCAACAAGCCGTTAAACCTTTAGGTGTCCCTAGTAGGAGGAGTGTTGTCTCCTGAGGGTTTTCAGTGGATTACACCCACAAAATCCTATAATAAAAGTGAGATGGTGAAATTTACATATAAAGATAAGAACCATAAAAGAAATACTTTGAAAATTTAAAGTTTCCAACTAATACTAGATTTTCGGTTGTCATGAGCCCTATCTTAATAGTCATGAAAAGATTTTAGAAATGACAATATCCCTTAATAAAATATTGCCTTTAGTTTTCATTCCTACCATTCTTCCAAACATTGATCATATACCCATACATGTGTGAACTGGACATCCCTACACTCAGAGAATTCAATTCAAGCAATCATACTCTTGTCCATCTACCTTAGTACTTTTTAATAGATATTTAGATAGAATTTGCTCACACATTTTTCATACGACCGTTAATACTTCTTGAGGTACTAACTGACCGATTACTCATGTGCTTGGTTATTTAGGTGTATTTTCTCGTCTTGCAACACCTAAGGTTTAGCAGTGGCTCCCAAACCAGTTGGTCTAAGGCACTAGGTGATAAAGCACCCTCGCTATATTTTTTTTATTGCTGCCTTGGCGATAACAAAACCAGTGTTCATTTTTCTTTTCACCATTTTATCTTTTATTCTCCACTTTTATTTTCTTCATACTTTGGCTTTTAGACAAGAGCATTTCAAGGTATCCTCTACTATCCCGAGTTTCAAGATGTGTGTAAGTGCGTATAGTAGGGTATCGACATTTAAATGTTTAGCTTCCAGAATAGAAACTATTTTTCAGACTTATTTTTATCCTCAGATTAGTGACTTCTTTTATCTTACTAACCCTTGGGACAACGGCTCATAACTATTTATTACTAGTTCGTTTAAGAAAACTTCTAATTTTTTTGATTTTCTTAAACTATTCCTATCTTTTGGATGTAATTTTTCACTTTCTACTCTTTTATTATCAAAAAAAATTTTAAAATTTTTGAAAATGTTGTGCTTATGCAAAGTATGATGCAAATTGATGCGTAAATAACCACAAACCTCCCCCAAACCTGTTTACAGCAGTGTCCTCACTGATATCATCCGTTAAGCTTAAAAAACCTGTAGACTTGGGAGGAAAAAGGGGACAAGAAATAATGCAAGTGAAATCCTCTCCCAAACTTATTTTTGGCTCACAATCTTATAAAAATTCTTTCAAGAGCCAAAATATCCCCCCAAACTTGAGTTAAACAATATTAAGCTTTTAAAATTATAGGGGGGTTAAAGTTATTGGTCAAAGTAAAGCCTTACAAGACCAAAAGTCAATACCAACCATTCAAAAATTTTATCGATGAAGCACCAAGGTTGGTGAAAGAACATGTCACCTATTGACGTGAAGAAGTGGGGAGGAGATAAAAGGTGGGATAGAATGTGTTTGCGTCTCGTTTTGGAGAGATAACACAGTGATAGTGATGATGGATTACTCGCATTATCATGATTGTCCAGAAGAAGGGGTGGAGGTTCAATTTCTTCGTCTTGGAGTTGATTCATCTCAACACCCGTGTCTTTTAAAAATGCGAGTTCATCAGCGAAAATTTCCTCAAAGCTTTCATCGATACCCCAAAGAATAATCTCATCAGAAAAAACAGGGTGATCGTCAGACTCTATAAAAAGTTCCTCATCAGCGTTAGATGTTGACCCGGACAACTCGGTGGAAGAGTCCGTGTATGTATAATACATGGTTGGATCAAACAACAACATATAAAAAGAGTCAGTATCATGAGATTGATCAAATTCGCTGCTGTCGACGTCCATTAACTCGACAGAACACACATGAGCATAGGGTTCGGAGGGTTCACTTCCCAACTTATAAATGTTAAGCTCAATTGACTTCTTTCCAAAGGATAGGGTCATAGAGCTGTTTCTACAATTGATTACTGCGTTGGAAGTTGCTAGGAAGGGTCGACCGAGTATCACCGGGATTTGATTGCGTGGATTTTCCATATGCTGTGTATCTAAAACAATAAAGTCCACAGGGAATATGAATTCCCCGACTTTGATTAACACATCCTTTAGCTCACCCCTACGTTGGTTGATAGATCAATCGGCCATCTGAAGAGTGCAATGCGCAGGTTTTAACTCTCCGGTTCCTAATTGCTCATAAACAGAATACGGAAGTAAGTTAACACTAGCACCTAAATCGAGTAGGGCACGATTGATATTTTTCCCCCCAATAGAAATAGAAATTGTAGGACTTCCGGGGTCCTTTCGTTTCTTGGGTAGTTGTTATGTAAAAGTAGTGCTCACATTACTCGCAAGGAAAACTTTTTTAGGCACTTAAACTTTTCTCTTCCTAGTGCATAAGTCCTTTAGGATTTTCGCATAAAACGGAACTTGTTGAATAGCATCTAGGAGATGTATGTTTATGTTAACTTGCTTAAAATTTTCCATAATCTTCTCCATTTGTGGATTAGGTCTGTTGGCCCTTAATCTGTTTGGAAATGGAGCTTGATCAATAAGTTTTGGGTCCAATATTTGTGGAGAAGATTGTGGGGACGGATTCAATCCCAAAATTGGAGTGAGAATCATCTTAGATAGATTGGGCGAAGTGTTCGAGCCTTGGGGAAAACGGAGAATAGGCTCGGATGAAGATGGGAGACTAGACGAATTAGAGGAAGAAGTAGAAGCCTGGGTATCATTGGTATCACTAACATCATCAAATTGCTCACCCACTCAGTTATCTAGCACTCTCCCCGATCTCAACGTAATAACGGCACTCACATTATGATTTTGTGAGTGGCCAGGATTCAGTAGGGGCTGAGATGGGAGTTTCCCTTTCTCTCTCGCACTCATTGCAGCGTTTAATTGTGCAAGTTGGTTTTATATTGATTTAATACTCTCACCATGGGAGGCGGAGTCTTTCTCATGGTATCAATAGAAGACTTCATATCAGCCGACATTTGAATGGCATATTTCATAAACAAATCCAAAGTTTGTGCGAGAGAAGAGTTATCAGTACCGGCCAATTGTGGTGCAGAAGTGTTGGCCGAATTTTGAAAATTTTGTGACTGAAAGGGGTGATGGCTTTATAGTTGTGGTTGCTGTTGCTGTGGAGGAGGTTTTACATAATTGCTTTGGAATTGGTTTTGATTTTGGGGTTGGTTTTGGTTCCAAGCAAAGTTAGGATGATTCCTCCATCCTTGATTATACGTGGAAGAATAAGGATCGTTTCTAGGTTGCTGTTGAAAAGCAGCATTAGTTTGCTCGTGACCTTGAAACGATGCATTCATAGGACATTCTTCCGTCAAGTGTGAAGGATCTGAACAGCAACCACACACGGTCTTGGGTAGCGTGACCTGATTTAGGGAGATTGATGAGAATTTGTTCTTAATAGCATCGAGTTTCTTTTGTATTGTAGCCATTTCGGCTTTTACTGCGATGGAAATATCGAGCTGATGAATACCTCCCCTAGATGAAGGTGGTCTTATGCTTTCCCACTGCAAAGTGTTTTCGGCGAGATCTTCCAGATATTTCCAAACTTCACCATCATCTTTAGACATGAAATTGCATTGACAATTTGTTTCAAGCATCTGCTTTGTCGCTGGATTAATGCCCTCATATATAATTCGACACAAATCCTATCTATTTATTCCATGATGAGGACATTGGACAAGCAGATCTTTGAAATGTTCAAAGCACTTCCAAAATGGTTCGTTGGGAAGCTGGGTAAACTGATTGATCTCGCTCCTAACACGGGCGGTCTTATAGTTTAGGTAAAACTTCTTAAGAAATGCTATTACGAATTCATCCCAATTAGTGATAGAGTGTGCGGCAGTATTATAAAGCGATTTTTCTGCCAGGTCGCATAGAGTAAATGGGAGAAGATGCAAGCGCATAGCATCCACAGTCAGTTGTGAAGTACCCATCATTGCGCATACGTTTTCGAATTTAGTGATGAAAACGTACGCGTCTTCAGACTCAAGCCTATCAAATTTGGGTAACAGATTGATGTAGTGGGGTTTAATTTCAAAATTATCCCCGTTGGCTGGTGGAATAGATAAGCAAGTGGGAAGTGGGCCACGGATAGGATAGCATCTCTGTTGGAGAGAGATGCGCGGTAGATTCTACTCACCTACGGGCGGTGGCAGCGTGGTGTTATAAGTTGATGGAGTACCATCCATCTCGGTGGATGTGGTGTGTGGTGGGGGAAAAAAGATGAAAAAGCACCGACTTTAGAGTCGATAGCAGGAACGCGAACAAGACGGGCACGAGAATCCCGTGTCCAGCCAAGCATGCACTAAGCGGGTTTAAGGCAAGTGGCAGCGTGTGTACTTTTAAAAATGGTCTGTTTTGAAAAGTGTGTTGGACTTAACAAACCACACAAAAATGCACAAACAACCCTGGAACTAAGGTTACCTAGGTCAAGTCTCTAGACCGCTCCTAGACTTCCAAAGGACAAGCCGTAGAATCAATCCTCTACTACCTCTTTACTACTCTAGTGACCAGGTAAGTGCCAGGTAAGTGGGAGGTATCCACTACATAAGTAGTGGGCTTAATTAAGTAACCACTTGCCTTAGACACACTTGCCTAGACACCACAAAAGTAATGTGGATAAGCGATAGATTACCCACGACATTCCTTTGTCCTTATTGAGCGCGACAGTCCTTAGAGTCTTGTCTAGATATTTTTAAAAATTAATGTAGGGTTGATGCAGATGCTCGGTTTATGATTTGTGGGGCTTAGGAAGGATGATAAAATCCCCACCTAATCTGGATTTGGTCTTTGCCCCTTAAAAATCCGTATTAAAATATGAATTAACAAACCAATCACAAAATTTTGCAAAAAGATTTTTTTTTGAGCGGTAATATTTTGCAAAGAATCCTGCAGAAAAGATATTTTATTGGATTTCAGAGGAGAGAGAAAGAGTTGAAAATTTCACCAGAGAAGTTTGGAACCCTAATTTCTCACTTAAGCCGTGGATCCGCAGCTAAAATAGCCTTTCTGCCGCGCTTCCGCCGTGCTTTGAGGGAATCTTTTGATGATTTTTGCTATGTGGCTTCCTGTGCTCCTCTGGATCTTGATGAATGTCTCTGGCTCTCTGTTTCTTCAAGTCCGTGACTCCAGATCTCCTTGCAAAATTCACACACAAATTGTTAAATATACAATTTGTAGTTTTGTTTTAATTATGATATAGATCGAATAAGAATTCAACACAAATAGTAAGAATAAAAAATTACGCACGTATCCCCGGCAACGGCGCCATTTGATTGATCCGTATTTTAAAGAAGTTTTTGTAATAACCGTAATCAGAACAGTGTCGCGTGTAGCTAGACCGAGGTGAGTACGGGTCGTCCTCAGGGAAATGTTGAATCTTTTAGTCTTACTTTAGGCGCGTTGAAAGAGAGAGGAGGAATAAAGAATGGTGGAAATAGTTTCTAGATCTACGTTAAACACGGAGGCAAAATATAGATCTAGATTAACTACGGATGTAAGTTTAATAAAAAGGGGGCTTGTAGGGTTCATTAGGATTTAGTAGTTATGGATGATTAATTAAAGATTACTTTTTTTATTCTTTAATAGATTTAAAACTAGAACGACAGTGATGAATGTAGATTAGGGTTTCTGGAGGTAAAATGGTTCCCACTCTTAACCCCTATCTCGACATGGAACTCCGTTCATATCTAACCTTTACCAAAACAATCATTAATCTAATCTCTAATCGCGGTCGAGACTAACAATAAATTGGTAGCACGCCCGATTAGGATGTTAATGATTCGTTTGGTAAAGTTTATAAACTTTATAGGACGTAAAAAGAGTTTAATGATCTTCATCATCCATTAATCTACCCTAATCCTACGAACCCTAACAAGCGGAGAATTACTCGCTCATGTTAGGATAAGATGAGATGGAGAGGGAAATCATATTAAAACTAAAAAGAAATAGAATAAGAAAAAGAACTATCTTTATTAATCAACAAAATTCATTAACACTTTGTTCCCTTAGAAAATAATTACAAAATGCTAGTTTGCTTCTCGATCTCTTCTAAGGAGGGAGACGAACAGTTGATGATCAATCTGGATGCGTGAGCCGTCTTGGACTTCATGATCTCTTCAGCTTGATGATTTCTCCAAGAGCCTCTCGGTCCTTATTTATAGTCCCAAAGTCAGAACCATAGTTTCCTAATTTGGAAACCATTCGTTCAGATCCTAACAACAAAAATCAAGCACCTAATTCATCTAGCACGCGGTGGATCCACGGCCAATAGGAGGGTTTGGCCGCGGATCCGCGGCCTTATGGAGCGATCTTCTGTTTTGGTCTTCTGGGCTCTTTTCTTCATAACACGTGGCGATATTTTGAATCTCAGGAAACTGAAAATCTTCTCGTAGTTACTTCCATACTTGATTTCTTAGTTTGCTTTCTTAATTAGGCAGGTTTGCTCCAACAACTTTGATTTCCTTGATTTTAGGCCTGAAAATTCCGCACAACAACTTCACAAATAATATTAGTAGAGTTTGTTTTATTAAGATTTTAATTTCAACATTAAGATTTGGTCAATGGTATTTTTGCATACATTTTCCTACCAAATGTTAATTATAATATATAAACACATGAAAATAGTATTTTTACAGATAGACCCTCATATGTATCATATATTATAATAAACACCTTTTCTAATATAGAAATAATAGGAAAAATGTCATAATAAATATGCAGTTTTATCAACTGAACACGGGCCCACTTGAGCTTTGGCTCAGCCTATTGAAGGCTGAGGTGGCAGGCTTTGACGACCCGTTGAGAAGGGTCATGGTAGTTGCAAGTCGATCGAAGACCGGCTTTTTTGGAACTTCTTGTGATGGCACTGGGGCGCTGAAGATTGTTGGTGGGAGTATTGTCCCGAAGAACAATCCAGTGGTGGCCTGAGTCACCCGTTCCACTGGCATTAAAAAGTTGCAGACCGTATTTGGCCCGTATGTCACTCCTCCAGCGGGGACGGAGCAGGAGTTGCTGTTGCAGGTACACTTGGAAGCCATTGATCTTCTTTTCTCTACATAGGAGCAAGATACTAAATCATAGTACTTCGAATCCAGGGGCAACTATAATAAACCGTGATTTGTTCACGAACACTACACACGAAGTGTGGAATTTGGGGGCCGAAAACAGAGACGGACCGCGTAGGTCGTCTTGCCTGAATTTGGGGGCAGATGCTGTTCCGTATATCGAAGGTTTGGACGGATGCGGCCGTTGTAGCGTGATTTCGTCAGATTCCCCCTCATTTATGAGGGGTTTTTGATTGTGGGGACGCTCTTCCCTGTAGGCGCAAGCCCCTGCAGTTAATTACGTTACCGCATCACGATAACCACTTTCTTCTGCTCCAGTGGTTCACTTCGTGTCGTGTGTGTTTTTTTTAATTTTTGGTTGCCCGTGGATTGTATATGGAGACTAATTTATATTATCGCTCGTAGGGCGTGGATTAGTCCAAATTCGTATATCTTAGATTTGGGTTTGGGTTGATTTAAGGATCATTAATCTCGTTTGAGATTAAGATCAACTTAAATTTTTGTTAAGGATACGTTAGTCCGATTTGAGACTAAGATCTACTTAACGGGGTTTTAGGATCATTCAGATTCAACAAAAGAGCATTTGGGCTCCATTGTTTTAGTTTAGGGACGTTACGGTTCATTGTTAGTTTAAGGACGTTTCGGTCCATAGATCACCATTTTATGCCCGTGCATTTGTTACATGGCGGGATGTACGGCGATGATGCGGGACACACCCATTTGGTATGGTTTGGTTTAAGGTGTGCACGTCAGCTTGGGAAGTGCACCCAAGAGCAGTTGGTTGTCGGTACCCGCGTTGAGGAATTACAATGACATGCATCAGAAGTATGGAGATATGTACCCTTGAACCAATTCGCCTGTCTGAGGGAAGGGATCATGGTGGACCATCTAAGAATCATTTGCCATTTTAGGGGGACTAAGATTAACTTAGGAAATATGGGATGGACATCATTTTGGATGTCATGAGTCATGTTTGGAAGTAATGAACCAATGAGCTCAGTTGATCTGAACTTGGACTTGACCCACTCAATTTTCTTTTATTTGAAAAAAGTGCTAAGCACTAGTTCGGGCTCAGTTCCCTTTTTCTTGCAAAAAGTGCTGAGCACTCATATGAGTTCTGACGCTCACACTTTACTTTCTCTTTTCTTTGTCTCTATATGGAGTGCTGAGCACTATTTATGGCGCCTACGTGCGAAGCACGTAAGGCGCTAGGCGTTGAATGATGAGTATCAAACACTTTATGTTCTGTGGCGCCCACATGAGGGTCACGTGAGGGCTAGGCGCTGAGCACCGCCCACTGAGTGCTAAGCACTCTTTATTTTTTAGTGCCCATGTGAGGGGCACGTGAGGCACTGGACGCTGAGCGCCAGCCACTGAGTGCTAAACACTCTTTATTTTATGGCACCCACGTGAGGGGCACGTGGGGCGCTTGGCGTTGAGCGCCAGCCACTGAGTGTTAAACATTCTTTATTTTATGGCGCCCACGTGAGGGGCGCTGGGCGCTTAGCACCGCCTACTGAGTGCTAAGCACTCCTAAGTTCTCTCTCTTCTCTTTTTTGAATGATCCACATGACCTTTATCTAATTTTATTTACCTAAAATTTCCAAGAAGTGAGTTCTTCTTCCTCGAGAATTTAATTCTCTATTCTTTCAAAACTTTCTCACTTTTTTTTAAGCTTATGGGGGGTTTCCTCCGTGTTAGACTTGAAGTCTTGGGTTCTTTATATAGTAGAGACATGTCTGTTGATTAGTTGAAGAAATCTCTCATTGAGAGATCCTAATTAATTTGGGGATTTTTCCTACCGTTGGATCTTTGATTTAAGGATTTCTGTTTATAGAAGGTTTTTTTCTTGTTTTTAACAAGATCAGGGAAATATTTTCCCATACATTATTTATTCTGTAGATCGGTGATTTTTTAATCACTATTGGATTTGTAATGCAACGATACTCTATTTTACAGAGAGTAATCTTTCTTATTTAGAAAGATTTGAGGAATATTTCCTTAATCAGAATTTAATTCTGCATTCTGATAATTTATCATCTCCGTTAGATCTTTGATCCAACGACTCTTTTTAACAGAGAGTAGAATTTAATTCTACTAGGCACTGGCACTCACGTGCTGTGCACGTGCGGCGCCAATAAGAGTTTTTAACCCTGGTGCCGGCGCCCTCGTGTCAGACATGTGAGGCACTGCCTCTTGAGTTTTGAATAGAGTTTTGCTCTTTTAAGAGTTTTTAACGCTGGCGCCGGTGCCCTCATGACAGACACGTGAGGCGCCGCCTCTTAAGTTTTGAATAGAGCTTTGCTCTTTTAAGAGTTTTTAACTCTGGCGCCGGCACTATCATGGCAGACACTTGAGGCATTGCCTCTTGAGTTTTGAACAGGGATTTGCTCTTTTATTGGGGAAACAGGGAACTCAGATCTTCCATCAGATCTCAAAAAGGGGAGATTTTGAATCTCACCCTCCCTTTTCTCCAAGATCCAGCCAACAAAAAGGAGGGAGAAGGAGACCCGTCTCCGAAAATCCCACTTTGGGAAAGATTCAAGGGTTAAGAAAAGATCCAAGGCTTAAGAGAGAAGAAAGGGGTCTCTTTTAACCACCTCTGAAGATCTTTGGGAAGTTCAACTCCAAGACCCAAATTCTCAAAGGAGTTTAACTGCTAATCCAGATCCTTTAGGAGTTTAACTCCAAATCTAAATCTTTTGAAGTTTAACTCCACTCAGAATCCTCTTTTAGAGTTTAAATTTACTTCAAATCCTTTTTCGGAGTTTAACTCCTATTTCCGGGACTAAAACCCCTTCTTACCGCCGGCGCCCAAGCGTCCAGCGCCCATGTACCGAGTATGTGAGGCGCTAGCGCCCAGCTCCCTAGTGTCTTTAAGACGCTGCTCACCCTACTTTTTCCCACACTATCCCACACTCAAAATACACACCCGTTAGAAAAAATTTTCTAACGGGGCACTGTCCCGCATTCCGCAAGGGGGCTGCTAGCCCCCTTGACCCCCAGCCTGATATCCGAGTAGCGGGACCCCCGTAAAAACTTTACGGGCCCTCAGATATATCCAAAACCCTTTCAAAACACACGTCCACTCCACATTGAGTTTGCATGACCTATTTGACCCATCAATTGGAGGTTATCTCGTTCCAAAGGCGATGGGTAATTAACAGCAACTTAGCCCGCGGCTGTCGGAGATTCGGATACCCACAATCAATAAACCCTAGCCTGCCTTAGGGAGGGGAAATCTGTAATGCGCCTGACAAGTGCGTGCGTATTCCCATCTCAATAGGGTGATGACAAACACCCTACAGCCTTGTGAGGAGGGATTTTCATCCACAGCGTAGTTGGGGTAGGAAGCTACCAACTGTGGATGGACCGAGCAGGAAGCTACTTGGTAGCCTCATGAGGAGGGCTTTTGACGGCGCCCAAAGGGGGTACCGACCATATCCATCCCCCATTGCGCAAACGGCCAAGTGGAGCTGAGTGATGTTAGTTCGGTGGCGGGAAGACGAGGAATGCTACCGAAGAGTTGACAGTTCTTTCATCTTCTGACCAGCTTCTCGGCGTCCTGGTGTAATTTCGGCCAGTAGTACCCTTGGAGCAGCTGTTCCCCGCCGAACATGGAGACACGACCGCGCATGTCCGTCTTGCCTGAAATTTGAGCAGATGCTAATTGGTGCTATCCGTCCACCTTTCCGAAGATACCAAGTTGATTTATGGCACCATGTATTGAAGGTTTAAACGGATGCGGCCGATGTAGCAGACTTCGTCAGATTCCCCCTCGTTTGAGGGGTTTTTGATTGTGGGGACGCTCTTCCCTGCAGGAGCAAGCCCCTGCAGTTAATTACGCTACCGCATCACGGTAACAACTTTCTCCTTCTCTAGCTGGCCACTTCGTGTCGTGGGTGTTTGTTTTGTTTGTGGTTGCCCGTAGATTGCATACAGAGACTAATTTATGTTGTCGCCCGTAGGACGTGGATTAGTCCAAATCCGTATCTTCTTAGATTTGGGTTTGGGAGTTTGGTTTAAGGATACGTTAGTCTCTTTTGAGACTAAGATCAACTTAAACGTTTGTTAAAGATACGTTAGTCTAATTTCTAGACTAAGATCTACTTAACGGGATCATTTAGATCCAACAAAAGAGAGAGCATTTGGGCTATATTGTTTAGTTTAGGGACATCGCGGTCGATTAGTTTAAGGACATTATAGTCCATTGTTAGTTTAAGGACATCTCAATCCGTTGCTAGTTTAAGGACATCTCGGTCCAAGGTTAAGGATATCGTAGTCCATGAGTTTAAGGACCCCAGAGTCCATAGTTTAAAGACATCATAGTCTGTAAAGTTTAAGGACATCGTAGTCCATGAGTTTAAGTACCCCACAGTTCAGGTTAAGGACATCATAGTCCATGTGTTTAAGGACCCCACAGTCCGTGAAATGTGTGGTTTTCGGGACCCGTCACCTCTCTGAAGACGTTGAAGGATTACAACGACAGATATCAGAGGAGTAAAGAGATGTACCCTCAAACCGGTGTGAGTTGGTTGAAGGACCTGTAGTCCAGTTTGGGACTAAGATCTGTTAAATATTCGTGAGCAGATGGGCTCAGTTCGATATAAGTTAAGGACTTATGGCCAATATTGGGCTAAGTCCAATAAACACTTAAACATTTTGTTTATTCTGGCTATTGAGCCTTTGCTTGGGCCTGGCCCTTTTAATAATGCTAAGCATTGGGCTCTGACGTCTTTTGTCTTGTATTGAATGCATAGCATTCATCAGAACAATGTATGTTCTGACAGTGCGCTACGTGGCGCGCCAGGCGCTTTGCGCCAATCAAATAGCGCATTACGCTTCTGTCGGGTAGCGCACATGAAGATGAAACGTGTCGCGTTGAGCGTTAAGCACTAGTTTATTAGCGCATTGCACTTTCAATTTATGAGCGCTTTGCGCTGATTTAATGGCGCACCAACAAGTGATACGTGGTGCGCTTGGCGCTGAGCGCCAGTCCATGGGCGCAGTGCTCTGTCTCAGAAACGCAAAGCACAAGCTGTGTCTGTGGTTGACACGTGGCATGTTTTTATGATGAGATCTTTTGATCTATTTTTTATCAAAGACCTTGGACTTTTGTAGATCTATGATCTTTTTTAGAAGATAGTTCTTCTTTTCAAGAGATGATTTCATCTCTGTGTTCAAGAATCATGTTCTTTACCTTGAAGAAATGATCTTCTTTTGCTAAAAGCTTGCTTTTCTCTCTTTGAGTTTTCTCAAAATTTGTAGGGGGTTTCTCTATCTCAGACTTGAAGTCTTGGGGCTTTTATATAGGGCAAATTGATTTGATAAATCAGTTAAAGAGATCTTTCTCTGATTGATTTAGGAATATTTCCCACCGTTGGATCTTTGATCCTAAGGCTTCGGTTTTACAGAAGGTAATTTTCTTGTTTTTAACAAGATTGGAAAGATCTTTCCACAACAGAATTTTAATTCTGATTAATTAATAATTTATTATTATTAGATCTTTTGATCTAACAGTGTGGAATTTTTAATTCCAGCGCTGGCGCACCCGTGCTTTGCACGTGGTGCGCTGCTTAGAGCGCAGCGCACTTTGCGCTAGCGCACCTACATTTGATACATGGCGCGCAGCGTAGAGGGCAGCGCAGCCTGCGCTTTTGCACCCTGTTCCCGCCAAAAATTTCTGCGCAAAGAGCCTAAGGTATCAAATGGCAGCGATACGCTTAAGAAAATGCGAACCAGTATTTTTCGGGCAGTATTTTGAAAAACTTCCGAATAAGAAACATCTAAGTTCTGATGGAATCGAAAGCGTCTCGAAAAATCCTTCGATTTGATATATTATGGGACTCATAATTCATTCGGGATCAAAAGTTATGAGGCATCACGTGTCTATACGTGACCATTTACAGGCAAAGCCTGTAGGCACTTAATATAATAAATAATTAAAGGGGTCACGTGACCACACGTGATGGGCCTTTAAACCCACTGAAAAGAATTAAAAAATATTATAAAACAACAAGGAATACCCCAATGGGGCATCACATGCCCACACGTGACCTTTGGTCACGTGCAGACACGTGATGGGTTCCTAAGCTCTCTGAATTAATAGAATTAAATTTTAATTAAATAATTAATCGGTGGAGTCACGTGCTAACACGTGATGGGCTCTTAAACCCTCTGAAATAATAAGAATTAAATTCTAAACAATGGAGTCACGTGCCAACACGTGATGGGCCTCTAAACTCATTAAATAGAGTTAAAAAGTATAATAAAACAACAGGAAAAATCCCAATGGGGTATCACGTGCTAACACGTGACCAAGAGTCACGTGCTGACACGTGATAATTCCTGAGTTTTTTAAAACAACAGAATTAAATTCTGGTCAAATGCATAATCGAGAGGGTCACGTGTCAACACGTGATGGGATTCTAAGATCTCTGAAATAATAGAATTAAATTCTAATTAAGGGAAATCAAAAACCCTAACTGGAAAAATATTTTTCTAAATCTTTCCAAACAAAAAGATGGTGCTCTGTAAAATGGAGCACCGTTGGATTAAAAATCCAATGGTGATTAAAAAATCACCAATTTATGGAAAGATTTTATACAAGGAAAGATTTCCCTGAAATTTGAATAACAGATAAAAGATCTTTTGGATTAAAAATCCAATGGTGAATAAAATTCACTGAGTGATCTAAAAGATAATGTTGGTTACAAAAACAAACAAAATCTTTCAATGAAAGATTCACTAAACAATTTGACTTTTTTTTCTCTCCAATAAATAGGAGCCAAGAAGAGAAGAGAAGGGATCTACTTTTTTTTGAGAGAAGAACAGAGAGAAAAAAAGAGAGGAGAATTTAATTCTCAAGAGAGAAAAGAAGAGAGGAGAATTTAATTCTCAAGAGAGAAAAGAAAATTTCTTCAGAAGAGAAAAGAAAACCTTATGTGAGAAAAGAAAGGGGATCAAAACTTCAAAAAAGAGAATTTAATTCTCAAATCTAAGAGTTTAACTCTTCTGCACAAAAGAACTTAATTCTTTCTCTGGTTGAAGATCTGCAAAGAGCACATCTCCCCACAAGTTGAGAATTTAATTCTCATCGGGTTGAGATCCTGCCATGCAGATCCAAAACTTAGAGGTGGAATTGAGTTTAGAGAATTTAATTCTCCCAAAACAAAGTTAGGGTTTAACCCTATATGAGAATTTAATTCTCCCAAAATTACAGGAATTTAATTCCTTCAAGATGGACAGAACTAGGGTTTAACCCTAATTGAGAATTTAATTCTCTCAAATTCACATGATTTTAATTTCTCTTAAAATGAAATTAGGGTTTTACCCTATACAAGAATTTAATTCTTTTACATATATGGGAATTTAATTCCTCTAACAGAAATTAGAATTTAACCCTACATAAGAATTTAATTCTTTCATAATAGGAATTTAATTCCTCTAAAATCATGATTAGGGTTTAACCCTACAGAGAATTTAATTCTTAAAATAAAGAGACTTGAAAGATCTTCATGCACATAAAGAATATTGGTCATGTGATGACACGTGACCCCAATCCGCAGTGATCAGAAAAAAGGAATAAAACTAGGTCACGTGTCCCCACGTGACCCCTAAAAAGATCCCCAGAAATGAGAAGGAAAGAGCTCAGACGCAACGCCTCACGTGCTCCACGTGACCCCCGAAACACAGAAAGAAAAAGTAAAAGAAATAAAGGCCTTGGACGTTCTCACGTGCTCCCATGTGACCCCTTGGAGGACGCTTTAATGATCAGTGCATGAATCCTCCTCACGTGCCTGCACGTGATGCTCCAAAATAAAATATAAAAAGTGTTTAACACTTAATTGCAGAACGAAGAAAAGGAATCTGGTCCCACCTTTGGGCGCCCTCACGTGACCCATTTTTCTTTAATGTTTAACACTAATTCGAGAGCTTTATTCCCAGCGTTTAACACTGATTATCTTTTAGTGTTTAACACTAATTTGAAAATCTTATTTCCAGTGTTTAACACTGTTATTTTCTAGTGCTTAACACTAATTTGGGGATTCTATATTTCCAGTATTTAACACTGATTGTCTTTTAGTGTTTAACACTAATTTGAGGGGTCTATTTTCAGTGTTTAACACTGTTTTCTCTAGTGTTTAACACTACTTTTAGCCAAATTGGCTAATTTTCCAGAGGCAAAAGACCCTCCTCCAAATGAATCTCAAAATTGAGAAAATCAAAAATGAAAATGTTTAGCATTGCTAAATAATGTAAGTTTGAACCTAGACAAATGTTTAATGGTTCAACAAAGGGCCAACACTTCAAATCCAATTGGACTTAGCCCAAGTTGGCCATAAGTCCTCAACCCAGACTCAACTGAGCCAACGTGCTCACAATATAATTAATTGATCTTAGTTTCCAAATTGGGCTACGGATCACTTAATCCACATTGATTCAAGGATACATCTTTGAACTCCTCTGATATTTGTCGTTGTAATCCTTCAACGTTTTCAGAGAGGTGATGGGTCCCGACAGCCATATATTCCATGGACTACAATGGACCACCATGTCCTTAAACTGGTAATCGACCGCAATGTCACTAAACTAAACAATAGAGTTCAATTACTCTTTTGTTGGATCTAAACGATCCCGTTAAGTTGATCTTAGTCTTAAATTAGACTAACGTATCCTTAACAAACGTTTAAGTTGATCTTAGTCTAAAATAAGACTAACGTATCCTTAAAACTAACCCCAAACCCAAATCTAAAAAAATACGGATTTGGACTAATCCACGCCCTACGGGCGACAACATAAATTAGTCTCCATATACAATCCACGTGCAACCACAAACAAAACAAACACACACGACACGAAATGACCATCTGGAGAAGGAGAAAGTTGTTACCGCGATTCGGTAACGTAATTAACTGTAGGGGCTTGCTCCTGCAGGGAAGAGCGTCCCCACAATCAAAAACCCTTCAAACGAGGGGGAATCTGACGAAGTCTACTACATCGGCCGCATCCGTTTAAACCTTTGATACACGGTGCCATAAATCAACTTGGCATCTTCGGAGAGGTAGACGGATAGCACCAATTAGCATCTGCCCCGAATCTCAGGCAAGACGTCTGTCTTGCGCGTCTTTCGGAGGGGAACAGATTCTGGCACACCCGGTGGGACCTTTTCCTCTTTCCACTCCACACTTCGTGTGTCGTGTTTTTCCCACGATCAAATAATCACAGTGTGTATGTTTTTAGTTTCCCTTAAGGGAGTGGATATTGAAGTCGGCATTTCGTTTCTATGAAGATTGGCATTTGCTCCCACCCTAGCAACTCAGGCTCTATCATATCCGGCGGAGTCAAGTATGGGTCACTTGCAGCCTCAAATCTCTGCAATCCGGCTCTTCAAGAAATCAACGGGCTTCTTTTTGGGTTGATGGTCCCACCTCCCACCCTCGGTGCCTCAACACCGATGGAGGAAGCCCAGAGGATGTCTGTCGTCCATAGGCAGGCTCCCCAAGCAGCAACCTTGCCGACGGAATTGGTCCTCAAACAACTGTCACATGCCAAAGACCAAGGTCGACGCAGGGGGCAGAATATTCAAGCTCTTCAAGAAATCAATAACTGCAACAGAAACTCTCGCTCTGTCCCATTTGGAGGAGTAACCTACAGGCCCCAAGCGGCCTCCCTTTTCACTTTGCCAGTGGAGAAGGTAACCCAAACCATCACTGGGTTATTCTTTGAGACCATGCTCCCGCGAACGAGCTTCAATGCTCCTGTACCATCGTAAGAAGCTCCCAAGAAGTCGTTTTTCAGCGCTCCTGTGCTTATTTACGCCCTACTTTGCATTATACTATATATAAGCACACAAAAAAAAATTTGTGATAATAAAAGAGTAGAAAGTGAAAAATTATATTTAAAAGATAGGAATAGTGTAAGAAAAACAAGAAAATTAGATGTTTTCTTAAATAAAACTAGTAATAAGTAGTTATGAGCTATTTTCCTAAGGGTTAGTAAGATGAAGAAAATAACTAATCTGAGGATAAAAATAAGCCTGAAAAATAGTTTCTATTCTGGAAGCCAAACATTTCAACGTTGATACCCTACTATACACACTTACACACATCTTGAAACTCGGGATAGTAGATGATACCTTGAAATGCTCTTGTCTAAAAGCCAAAGTATGAAGAAAATAAAAGTGGAGAATAAAAGATAAAATGGTGAAAAGAAAAATGAACACTGGTTTTGTTATCACCGAGGCAGCAATAAAAAATATAGCGAGGATGCTTTATCACCTAGTGCCTTAGACCAACTGGTTTGGGAGCCACTGCTAAGCCTTAGGTGTTGCAAGATGAGGAAAAACACCTAATTAGCAGGCACATGAGTAATCGGTCGGTTAATACCTCAGGAAGTATTAACGGTCGCATGAAGAATGTGTGAGCAAATTCCATCTAAATATCTATTAAAAAGTACTAAGCTAGATGGACAAGAGTATGATTACTTGAATTGAATTCTCTGAGTGTAAAAATGTCCAGTTCACACACGTAGGGGTATATGATCAATCTTTGGAAGAAAGGTAGGAATGAAAACTAAAGGCGATGTTTTATTGCGGGATAATGTGATTTCTAATATTTTTTCATGACCATTAAGATAGGGCTCATAGCAACTGAAAAGCTGGTATAGTTGAAAACTCTTATTTTCAAGTTCTTTCTTTTATAGTTCATATCTTTATATAACTTTCACCATCTCTCTTTTATTATAGGATTTTGTGGGTGTAATCCGCTGAAAACCCTCAGGAGACAACACTCCTCCTACTAGGGATATGCCACTGGCGCCGAGTAAGGAAGGCTGGGGGCGACTCTCCTTCTGGACTGACTTCGCCGACTCCAACGACGGAAATTGATACTGCTATTCCAAATGGGAACAACTTTGAAACACTTAGGAAGGTCCACAAGAACTCTCCGACCGCTATGCTGAAAAGATCTCCTCCACCTATGGAGAGCACTGCAAAGGTGAAGCCGGAACAACCCCCTCAACGGCTGCCCTCTAAAATCTACAAGGTCTGGCGTCAAGTCCAAGACTCGGTAATTGATCAAGATTATCCCCGCCGACAGAAAAAGGTGAAAGTTCAGCGGGAAGAGGACCGTCCTATCATTCCATAGAAGGCGATAGCTACTTGAGTGCCCACTGCAACGGACCCCCTCAACTTCGACCGCTCACAAGAGGAGAAGGCTGGAGAAAATCCCTGGGTCTGCGACGAACTGCAAGACCACTGAACCCAAACACCCTAAGTCTGAGGGCATGATGGTACATACCGTCTATATGGCATCCGGAAAAGAGGATTTCCATGTCTTCACAGGTCATAGACTGCTTACGCGATCAGTGACTAAGCCTCAGGAGCAACAACAACAAAAGCTCCAAGAAATGCTGACAGCCATGGCCGCACTTACGGGACCGAAAGCAAGCCCGGAGACATCCTCGGAGCAGCGCCGTGAGCAGGAAACTGATACCAAGTTTCTTCAGAGAATTCTCGAAAAGAAGGACAAAGAGGCAGCGGAACAAGCTACCAACATAAAACAAATAGCGTTCTTATTCCAAGACATGGTCGGGATGATGTTACAGCCGGATCCTCCAGCTGAAGATCCTCCGATTATTCTCGAAGACGACCAAGTGGAGACGTCAAACCCTCCTCAAGTTCTTTCAGCGGCCAAGGAGGAGACCATCTCCATGGCCAATCTGGATGATTACATCGCTCAGCAAATACGAGCTCACCAGGCGAATGAAGCGGCTGGGCAGAGCGTTAAAACGGGACGACCCTATCCAGGATGGTATGACCAAATAAGGTACCCGCCGGGATATACGATCCCCAAATTCTACGTATATAAGGGGACGAGAAATCCGCACCAGCACGCTGCTCAATTCAGAGCCTTGTACGGTAATACTGGGGGTGACGATAAATTACTGCTTCGCCAATTTGTTGGCAGTTTATCGGAGACAACGTTTGAATGGTACTCGGAGCTTCCCGACGACTCCGTCAAAACGTTTACAGAAATGGAGTTGCTATTTACCCAACGTTTCGCAAGTGCTAGTGAACGCACCCCAATAACATCATTGATCAATTCTAGGGTGAAGCCAGGTGAAACGTGGGTGCAGTACGCAATACGATGGCGGAACTTGTGGTCAAAATGTGAGCAGCACATTGAAAAAGCGCCGGCAGTGGGCATGTTCGTGGGCACTCTTGAACCTCAAGCAACTATTTTCCAATTCATGATGTTCTTCAAGTCGACCACGTTCCAGGCCTTGATTGACAAACTGGCCCAAATGGACCAGATGGGTCATAGACCGTCTCCTCCAAAGCCGAAGCCGCGAAATGAAAGGGGTAAAGGGAAAGCGATTTTGTCACCAATACCCAACAACAACCGAACAACTTAAAACCGGTCGTTCGCCAAAACAACGTGCGTCCACGCCCATCCTTCGAGGAGAGACTGGAACGCCCTTATTCGTTTCCCCAAGACAAAACAGGGAGATTATTTGAGCTAGCGGTGCGCAACAGGCTCATCATTCTTCCGAATCCAAAATGACCGTTGCAACCCGGTGAGGCTAATAGTCCCAATTATTGCCCTTACCATCAAACGGTAACCATCCAGTTGAAGATTACTTCGTCTTTAAAGGCTGGATCGAAGACCAATACCAACAGGATAAATTTACACTGTCTGAGAATTGGAAAGTAAGCCCGTCTCAGCCGCACGCTCTCAAAAAGATGGACACACCGGGGGCATCATGCTCGTTTGTCGAAGAAGCTCCATGGGAGGTCGCACTTTCAGCCAAAACGAAAAAAATGCTGAAGGATCTTCAAACATGCCCGCCGATCAGGTGGAAAAATCCACTGGAACCCGAGATCATCGAGGGAATGCTGAAACCGTGCCCAATTCCAAAAAATAGTGGTGATAATCAAAGTGCTCACATTCAACCGTTAAAGTCTTCGAAGACGAAAAAGAAGAAATCCAAGAAGCCCGTAAAGCCTGGCGACAAGTGCATGGACTTGCAAAAACATATCGACGTGCTGGAAGAATACAATCAAAAAGCACGGACTCCAATCACACTCCAAGAATTTCTCAGCCATGTCCTTAAGGACGGAGATGATGACAATGTAGAAGACTCGTTGGATGAATCTGAAGATTATGTGGCAAGCTGCCATGTGATCTCTCACTCGTTGATAAACGACGAAGAATCTCCTTACACAGAGAAGCTGGGGGCAGATCCTGATCCAGAACTTCTAGGACCATCAGACAAAATGATTGATGCATTCCTGAACGAAGCCCGTTTTAAAAGCAAAGCTGATCGAGAGCGCGAGATGGTCATATTCGAGAAAGCCAAACGCCGGCGACTAGATGAAAGGGTCGAAACACTCCCACCGGATCAAAATACATCCGCCGCAAATAAAATCAGGTTCAAGATGAGGAAAAGATTCGCTAAAGTCATATCGATGGGAATGAAGCTGCCACCCTATGAAGGAAACACTCCTGATGAAGCAGATATACATCCTAGCTACTGCTTATATCATCGAAAGATTGCGCACCCAACCGAAGAGTGCAATGCCTTTAAAAACTGGTGGCAGGGATACGTTGCTCACTGGAAGCACGTTTAGCGATTGAAGCGCAAAGCTCGTCAGAAACAGAAAAGCACGACAGAAGAGCACGAAAGAGCTGCTGGCAACTGTCGCATAGCCGACACCAAGGGATCGCAAGTTATCACTTTTGGAAGCGACTCTGACGAAGAAATCGCCCTCAGCCCTCTCTTCAAGGAATCCACCTCAGGCACAAAACATGCGAAGATTTGCAGCAAAATCTAGCTGCGTAATCGTACGTTGACAAATGACCGAAACATCGTTAAACTACTCCCAACCCGCGGCATTTTCAGGCTGACATAGTAAAAAAACTGTATGTCCATAAGCAAAATGGGCACGGATGAAAACCCAAAAGGGCTCCGTGAGTAAAAACAGCAGGACTACCGGCGAGTTTTGTGAAAACCCGAAAGGGCGCAAACTCGTTAAAAGACACTTGCAAGGTCCTCTCGACCCTGTAAGGAGAAACCACCTGCGTGAGATCCTTACGACTCACGAGGGAGAAATACACTTAGGAATCCTCATGATTCCTAAGGAGAAATTACACTTACGAGATCTTCACAACTCGTAGGAAGAATTCCCTTTTAAGACCCTCACGGTTCATAGGATTCAAAAGTCTTAAGCTACAGGGATCTGAACCTGTTCTTAAGCGGCCACCACAACCTCCAATGCTGCCCTACAAGCGGCTCAATGCTGACCCTTGTATACAATCCATGGGCACGAATAAACATTTCCCTAACAAAGTCCCACCAGCGACTAGGGATATGCTCACATGGTGAAGGACCCTTGTAAGTCTTCTCGACTCATATGGAGAAAACACTCTTTGTAAGATCTTTACGACTTATAAGAGAACATACACTTAGGAGTCCTCACGATTTCTAAGGAGAAAACACACCTGCGAGATCCTTACGACTCGTAGGGAGAAACACCTTTATGAGACCCTTACGGCTCATGAAGTCAAAGGCCTTAGTCAACGGGATCCTAACCCTGTTTGCTAAGCCACCTTTGTTCAACATTGATAGAGGCAAATGATGATTCGCTCCTGGCAATATCCCAGTTGTAACGATGCTGATGCCTAAATCGGTATCAAATTCCAAGTCCTTTCATAGCAAATGATGATTCGCTCCTGGCAATATTCTGGTTGTAGCGATGCTGATGCTGAGATTGGCACCAGATTCCAAGTTCCACACTCGCGATAAAAAATCAGCGAGCCAAAAATGCAAATGAAATAGCCGAAATGATAAGGCAACTTGCAACAAAATCAGCAAGTAAAAATGTATGCATACAAAATAACCGAAATGATTGGGCAACTCGTAATAAAAAGCAGCGAGTAAAAATAAAACAAATAGCCGAAATGATTGGGCACCGCGAAAAATAGCCGAAATGATTGGGCAATTGCGATTTTCGCGATATAAAAAGCTGAAATGATAGAGCATCGCGGAACGAATAAAAAAAATGAAATGAAGGAATGAAACCTTTTGCCCTACAGGTAAGATCACATCGATCCCTGTATAAAATCCAGGGGCACGAACAAAGAGGGAACCACACCTTCCCAACAGGCTCCATCAGAAAGCGAATCCAAATCTCGATGGTTCATAGACAGCCTAGAGACAACCTCGACATTTGTCGCAATATTGCAGACACAATGTCAACAAACGAAGCAAAAGAAGATCCCTAACTTCAAGGTATCGACATCGATATCGACAACTTAGAGATCAACGCCGGCGTTCTTCGTCCCTCCAATCAGATGCAGACATGACGTCAACAACCGACCTCAGAGATGCAACGAAACGGAGCTACAGCATAGTTCCTAGTTCCAAATCTTAATGGCAATATCTACAGCCTAAGAATCAGCAACGGCGTTCTTTCGCAGTCCAGCAGGATGCAGATGCAACGTCAACGAAAGACCCCATGGTCAGCAAAGAGGAGTGACAGCAAAATCCCGGCTCCACCTCAGCATTCGTCTCGTTACAGCAGACGCAATATCAACAACGGCGTTCCTTCGCAGTCCAGCAGGATGCAGATGCAACGTCAACGAAAGACCTATGGTCAACAAAGCGGAGTGACGGCAAAATCCCAACTCCACATCAGTATTCGTCTCGTTACAGCAGACGCAATGTCAACAACGGTGTTCCTTCGCAGTCCAGCAGGATGCAGATGCAACGTCAATGAAAGACCCCATGGTCAGCAAAGCGGAGTGACGGCAAAATCCCAACTCCACCGCAGCATTCGCCTCGTTACAGCAGACGCAATGTCAACAGCAGCGTTCCTTCGCAGTCCAGCAGGATTCGGACATGCCAAAGCAAGCGAAGCGAATGCCAAATTCCTAGCTTCAGTGTCTGGACGGTAACTCATATAAAACCTGAAAGACAATCGTAGATCATCCCACACCAGCGCGGAGTGGTCACCACCTCGACGTTCGTCTCGATACAGCAGACGAGATGTCACCACAACGTCCTTCCTCAAACAGGATCCGGACACGACAAAGCAAACGAAGCAAAGGCCAAATTTCTAGCTTCAGGGTCTTGACGGCAACTCATATAAAACCTGAAAGACTACCGGAGATCATCCCACATGGAGTGGTCACCACCTCGACGTTCGTCTCGATATAGCATACGCAACGACAAAGCAAACGAAGCGAAGGCTAAATTCCTAGCTTCAGGGTCTTGACGGTAACTCATATAAAACCTGAAATACTACCGGAGATCATCCCACATAGAGTGGTCACCATCTCAACGTTCGTCTTGATACATCAGATGAGATGTCACTACAGCGTCCTTCCTCCAACAGGATTCGGACACGCCAAAGCAAACGAAGCGAAGGCCAAATTCCTAGCTTCAAGGTCTTGACAGTAGCTCATATAAAACCTGAAAGACCACCAGAGATCATCTCACACCAGCACGGAGTAGTCACCACCTCAACGTTCGTCTCGATACAGCAGACGATATATCACCACAGCGTTCTTCCTCCAGCAGGACTCAGACGCCACATCACCAAGCGGAGCCATGGCAAAATCCCTAGTTTCGAAGCTCAATGGTTCACAGCAACCTAGAGACAACCGCGACATTCGTCTCGATACAGCAGACACGATGCCAACAAATGAAGTAAAGGCCAAATTCCTGGCTTCAGGGTCTTGACGGTAACTCATATAAAACCTGAAAGACTATCGGAAATCATCCCACACCAGCATGGAATGGTCACCACCTCGACGTTCATCTCGACACAGCAGACAAGATGTCACCACAGCGTTCTTCCTCCAGCAGGATTCAGACGCGACAATCAAACAACGGAGCCACAGCAAAATCCCTAGTTCCAAACATCGACGGTTCACCAACAACCTAGAGACAACCGCGACATTCGTCTCGATACAGCAGACGCAATGCCAACAAACGAAGCGAAGGCCAAATTCCTAGCTTCAGGGTCTTGACAGCAACTCATATAAAACCTGAAAGACTATCGGAGATCATCCTACGCTAGCGCGGAGTGGTTATGACTCATCGGGGCTCTCCAAAATGAGCCTAACCTCAAGTAAAAAACGACATGGCAAAATTCCTAACGCTTGCTCTTCCGACGGTCAAACTGCCTAGGAGGATTGCTTGAAGACGTCTTGTCCAGCCCCCGAAGGGATCAGAGACACGACAATCACAAGGTTACTCGAACAGTAAGATTGCCTATCGAGGGATACATCAGCTAACGCGACAGTACGACGGGCAAAACCCTAGTACCACAGACCCTAACGGACCTCTGTTGTAAAGAGCAAAGGTTAACTGTGACGTTAGGACATCCTTGCGAGAAATGCTCGATTCGTCTCAACTTGTGAGGAAAAGCCTTAGGCAGCGGGGATAAAAAAAAATGTTTCCTAAGCATTGGGGCCCTGCAAGTCGGTCCAAAATGGACTCTTGCATACCATTCACGGGTCACAGTCTCCGAAGTCGAACATCGACAAAGAGGGAAACAACCACTTACAAGTCCTCTCGACATGTAAGCGGGAAAAATTCTCTTGTGAGATCCTTATGACTCTCAAGAGAAAACACGCACTTAGGAGTCATTACGACTCCTAGGGAGAAAATACACCTACGGGATCCTCTCGACTCGTAGGGAGAAAAGTCTTTATGAGACCCTTACGGCTCATAACGTTGAAAAGTTTTAGGTGGCAGATCCTAACCTTATCTCTTAAGCCATCACTGCCCTACAAAGAGGTCAAGATGGACTATCTATGGACCACACTCCCCGAAGTCAAATATCGACAAGGAGGGAAACAATCACTTATGAGTCCTCTCGACTTGTAAGGGAGAAAATTCTCTTGTGTGATCCTTACGACTCTCAAGGGAAAACACACTTAGGAGTCCTTACGACCCCTAAGGAGAAAATACACCTGTGGGATCCTCTCGACCTGTAGGGAGAAAAAACCTTCTTGAGACCCTTACGGCTCATGAAGATGAAAAAAATCTTAGGTTACAAGAACCCTAAACTTGTCTCTTAAGCCATCAATTCTATTGCCATGCGTAACTCTGCACTACTTCACCCACGTACATACTTACGTGAGCAAAGTAGTGGGGGGCATTTGTTCCCGCCAAAAATTTCTACGCAAAGAGCCTACGGTATCAAATGGCAGCGATACGCTTAAGAAAATGCGAACCAGTATTTTCCGGGCTGTATTTTGATAAACCCCTGAATAAGAAATAGCTATATTCTGATGGAATCGAAAGCGTCTCGAAAAATCCTTCGATTTGATATATTATGGACCTCATAATTCATCTGGGATCAAAAGTTATGAGGCATCACGTGCCCACACGTGACCATTTACAGGCAAAGCCTGTAGGCACTTAATATAATAAATAATTAAAAGGGGTCACATGACCACACGTGATGGGCCTTTAAACCCACTGAAAGGAATTAAAAAATATTATAAAACAGCAAGGAATACCCCAATGGAGCATCACGTGCCCACACGTGACCTTTGGTCACGTACAGACACGTGATGGGTTCCTAAGCTCTCTGAATTAATCGAATTAAATTCTAATTAAATAATTAATCAGTGGAGTCACGTGCTAACACGTGATAAGCTCTTAAACCCTCTGAAATAATAAGAATTAAATTCTAAACAATGGGGTCACGTGCCAACACGTGATGGGCCTCTAAACTCATTAAATAGAGTTAAAAAGTATAATAAAACAACAGGAAAAATCCCAATGGGGCATCACGTGCCAACACGTGACCAAGGGTCACGTGTTGACACATGATAATTCCTGAGTTCTTTAAAACAACAGAATTAAATTCTGGTCAAATGCTTAATCGAGGGGGCCACGTGTCAACACGTGATGGGATCCTAGATCTCTGAAATGATAGAATTAAATTCTAATTAAGGGAAATAAAAAATCCTAACTGGAAAATTATTTCTCTAAATCTTTCCAAACAAAAAGATGGTGCTCTGTAAAATGGAGTACCGTTGGATTAAAAATCCAAGGGTGATTAAAAAATCACCAATTTATGGAAATATTTTATACAAGGAAAGATTTTCATAAAATTTGAATAACAGATAAAAGATCTTTTGGATTAAAAATCCAATGGTGAATAAAATTCACTGAGTGATCTAAAAGATCATGTTGGTTACAAAAACAAACAAAATATTTCAATGAAAGATTCATTAAACAATTTGATTCTTTTCTTTCTCCTATAAATAGGAGCCAAGAAGAGAAGAGAAGAGATCTACTTTTTTTGAGAGAAGAATATAGAGAAAAAAAGAGAGGAGAATTTAATTCTCAAGAGAGAAAAGAAGAGAGGAGAATTTAATTCTCAAGAGAGAAAAGAAAACCCTAAATGAGAAAAGAAAGGGGATCAAAACTTCAAAAAAGAGAATTTAATTCTCAAATCTAAGAGTTTAACTCTTCTGCACAAAAGAACTTAATTCTTCCTCTGGTTGAAGATCTGCAAATAGCACATCTCCCCATAAGTTGAGAATTTAATTCTCATCGGGTTAAGATCCTGCCATGCAGATCCAAAACTTAGAGGGGGAATTGAGTTTAGAGAATTTAATTCTCCCAAAATAAAGTTAGGGGTTAACCCTATATGAGAATTTAATTCTCCCAAAATTACAGGAATTTAATTCCTTCAAGATGGACAGAACTAGGGTTTAACCCTAATTGAGAATTTAATTCCCTCAAATTCACAGGAATTTAATTTCTCTTAAAATGAAATTAGGGTTTTACCCTATACAAGAATTTAATTCTTTTACATATATGGAAATTTAATTCCTCTAAAAGAAATTAGGGTTTAACTCTACATAAGAATTTAATTCTTTCATAATAGGAATTTAATTCCTCCAAAATCATGATTAGGGTTTAACCCTACAGAGAATTTAATTCTTAAAATAAAGAGATTTGAAAGATCTCCATGCACATAAAGGATATTGGTCACGTGATGACACGTGACCCCAATCCGTAGTGATCAGAAAAGAAGGAATAAAACTAGGTCACGTGTTCCCACGTGACCCCTAAAAAGATCCCCAGAAATGAGAAGGAAAGAGCTCAGACGCAACGCCTCACGTGCTCCACGTGACCCCCGAAACACAGAAAGAAAAAGTAAAAGAAATAAAGGCCTTGGGCGCTCTCACGTGCTCCCACGTGACCCCTTGGAGGACGCTTTAATGATCAGTGCATGAATCCTCCTCACGTGCTAGCACGTGATGCTCCAAAATAAAATATAAAAAGTGTTTAGCACTTAATTGCAGAACGAAGAAAAGGAATATGGTCCCACCTTTGGGCGCCCTCACGTGTCCACACGTGACCCATTTTTCTTTAATGTTTAACACTAATTCGATAGCTTTATTCTCAGTCTTTAACACTGATTATGTTTTAGTGTTTAACACTAATTTGAAAAATATTATTTCTAGTGTTTAACACTGTTATTTTCTAGTGCTTAACACTAATTTGGGGATTCTATATTTCCAGTGTTTAACACTGATTGTCTTTTAGTGTTTAACACTAATTTGAGGGATCTATTTTCAGTGTTTAACACTCTCTAGTGTTTAACACTACTTTTAGCCAAATTGGCTAATTTTCTAGAGGCAAAAGACCCTCCTCCAAATGAATCTCAAAATTGAGAAAATCAAAGATGAAAATGTTTAGCATTGCTAAATAATGTGGGCTTGAACCTAAACAAATGTCTAATGGTCCAACAAAGGGCCAACACTTCAAATCCAATTGGACTTAGCCCAAGTTGGTCAAAAGTCCTCAACTCAGACTCAACTGAGCCAACGTGCTCACAATATAATTAATTGATCTTAGTTTCCAAATTGGGATACAGATCACTTAATCCATATTGGTTCCAGGGTACATCTCTAAACTCCTCTGATATTTGTCTTCAACGTCTTCAGAGAGGTGATAGGTCCCGACAGCCATATATTCCACGGACTTTAATGGACCACCATGTCCTTAAACTGGTAATCAACTGCAATGTCACTAAACTAAACAATAGAGTCCAATTACTCTTTTGTTGGATCTAAACGATCCCGTTAAGTTGATCTTAGTCTTAAATTAGACTAACGTATCCTTAACAAACGTTTAAGTTGATCTTAGTCTAAAATGAGACTAACGTATCCTTAAACCTAAACCCCAAACCCAAATCTAAGAAAATACGGATTTGGACTAATCCACGCCCTACAGGCGACAACATAAATTAGTCTCCATATACAATCCACGGGCAACCACAAACAAAACAAACACACACGACACGAAGTGACCATCTGGAGAAGGAGAAAGTTATTACCGTGATTCGATAGCGTAATTAACTGCAGGGGCTTGCGCCTGCAGGGAAGAGCGTCCCCACAATCAAAAACCCCTCAAACGAGGGGGAATCTGACAAAGTCTGCTATATCAGCCGCATCCGTTTAAACCTTCGATACATGTTGCCATAAATCAACTTGGCATCTTCGGAGAGGTGGACGGATAACACCAATTAGCATCTTCCCCGAATCTCAGGCAAGACGTCTGTCTTGCGCGTCTTTCGGAGGGGAATACACCCTTGTTTGACACGTGGCGTGCAGCACGCCTAGCGCTGGATTTGAAACGTTGCTTAAATTTTGAATTTTAAAACAGAGCTTTGCTCTGATTGGGGTGCACTGCCTAGGGCGCAGCGCACCTGGCGCTAGCGCATCCGTGTTTGACACGTGGCGCGTAGCGCACCTAGCGCTGGATCTGAAGCGTTGCTTCAACTTTTAAATTTTGAATTTCAAAACAGAGCTTTGCTCTGATTGGGGGAAATAAATGCCCCCCCACCACCGTTATGCTCACGTGGCGCACACATAAGTGCAGCGGTGGAAGCGTCTGAGCCCTTGGATCAACTCAGAAGTTGAAGAGGCGGTTCAATGCCTATAAATAGGACCTTTGGTCCTCTAGATGATTATCATCTTCTTTTAGAATTTTTCTTCAGAGCACAGCTCTTCTGTTTAAGAACTTCTCAAGAGTAAACACTCTTTCCAAACTTAGGTAAAATTTTAATAAATTTTATAAGTTAGGGTTTTACCCATTAACAGAGCCTTGCTCTTTATGGATCTATGATCTACAGAAAACCCATTTAGGGTTTCATTAGTAGAGCTTTGCTCTCATGAATCCATAGATCTAAAGAGATTTTTTGGGGTTTCTCAGCCTATAAACAGAGCCTTGCTCTTTTGAATCATGTATAGATTTCTTAATCTTAGATGAAGAACTCTTAAGAGTTTTTTCATGGATCTTGATGTTCCCAGAATTTTTAATTCATAAAAATTAATTTTAATTAATTCTTGATGGATTTTTCCACCATCATTACAGAGCCAGGCTCTTTAAGGAATTATATTCCTTCATGATCAGAGCTTAACAAGTGTCACTTTGTCGTAGAGCTTTTCTCTCAAAGGGAGACTATCTCCTCCTCCCGAGGGATCTTTCCTTCAATGAGAATCTCCCTGAGGATTCTCTCATTAATTAACAGCCTCATCCAATGATGGGCTGTTTTATTAATTGATGCGTTGTCATCTAGATTTTGTGGGTCCCCCTTTGGTCCCCTTTCTACTGCGTTGCATTGTTGCACAACTTTTAAAGTACCGAGTGTCAGAAATTTAAAATTGAGTTATAGCACTGACAGTTGACTTCTGTCTCCCTTTTTTTGCAGGCGACATGCCTTTCGACGCTACGTTTCCATTCGTCCGTTCAGAGGGAGATTCCCTGGAGCACTTGTAGACCGGGAAGTCCTAGCTTTGATCAAAGATCATGACCCGGAACATAAGAAACTTCATCTTGGGGGATATGGTACAATCAGATTAATAAGGGTCGACAAAGCTTTTCGTGCGCGGTACCCTTGGAGCCCATCATGGCGATCCACTATGCCAACTCACCCCTGGTGAACTACGCTGTGGAGATGGTTAATTGGACTTTAGAAGGCCTTCTTCAGCCTGCTATAGCTTTGATACCCGTTCAGCTTCCCATGGTTTTAGATACTTTGGGGCGATGTATTTGTCAAGGCGAGGCGTGGTCGTGGGGGCAACCATATAATATAGGTCTGATTCCTCGTCATCCGACCGGTTATTTGCAATGGGCCCGCTACATTCTGTCAGTGAAGAAGTCACAGTTGTTGAGGCTTGGGCTGTATCCCGCCGTTTATGCTTCTCTCTTCCAGTATCTTACGCTTCCCACCTGGTGGGTTAAGGCATTTCTGGAGCAATAGAACATTCCTTCCCACACCTTCCTTTCGCTGGACCGAGAAGTATCAATTTCCTTAGAGGAATTTGCAGAAGTTTCTGGCTTATCGTTCATAGAGGAGCATTATGAGGAGCTGCTTCCCACAGACGACTATGTTTTTGGTGCCAAGCCAGTGATGACGGGCCTTACCCCGGTGAATGCCGTTCAACACCAATTTCCTAGTTTGATCAAAGTGTTGAATATTTACGAGGGCCTTTTTCTTGAATCTTGGAGCCGCGGGGTTAATTTCGAGGATTTCATCGCTCGCTTGCTTCACCCAAAAGTCCTTTCGAAGGAGGCCGTTAAATTCGCCACGCTTGACAACCCTTTCGGCTTAGGTTTGGACAACCTGCCAACGACGGAGGTAGATCAGAAGAGTTTCTTCCATCCCAACTCTCCAGTTGTTCCTTTTACGGAGATTGCAGTCCCTGAGATTGATGAGGAAACATTCTTCTTGGGATTTCTTAGGCTATGGTTGAGCTGGTTCGCGCTCCCGATGCACCTTCGCGGTATAAGGCCGTCCGTCTTTTATCCGTCTCACCGAATGACTATTAGGGTGAAAGTGGCTATCGGGGTCGCCGGTTTAGCCCATTTATATTACGGCCTTGGTCAAGCGGCGGATACCACTGAGCCTGGAGTACAGTATGTGAACTTCTCGATGCATTACTTCATGTCATGGCTCGAGCTACATGCACTTAGCGTTTTTGGCATTCACAAAAGGCCTTCATTTTATGACCGGTGCAGCTTCCCCCGGATTATGCGACTAGTCGGCGCATCAATTATAAATCCATCACCGCGGGATGCTAGAGGTTTGCTCCTTCGTCCTTGCACGGTTGGAGACGGCATGACCTTCACCGACAAGGTTTTAACCATCGGAAAAGAGTCCGCCACATCGGTGCGGCCATTGCAGGACATTTTTAAAGATGGAACCTCAGTTTTGAAAGCTCGGGAGATCCTCCATTTATATTCTATCAGACCGGGCTTCCTAGTGTTTAAGTAAAATGATATGGGGCTTTTCATAAGATACAATCCGTATCGTTTTGCCCAGCAATTGAGCTATAATCAAGGAGTGCCGCTGGAGGCTTTCTTGCTAGAGCCCACTGCCACTGAAGAGGGGATGCGGAACGCGCTGCATCACTTCATGCACTTGAATACGGGCTCTCACTTCTTTATCAGCGAGTCGAGTTGCATCCCGAGGATCCTTAATGTGTACACGGCATGGTACCAGCATTCAATGGGCACCGTCATTAAGGAAGAAAGGCGGCTGCTGCTCGATCGCAAAAGTGCGCCCCCTGCCGGCGATCGCAACGTCCCTTTGAAGCGACGGACCACTGTTCCCCCTCCGCTAAGAGAGGTTGCTGCAGTTGAGCCTCCACGTGTGCTAAACCCTACGCGCGGGTTGCCCCATGCTCCTGTTGAGACGATGGATGTACCATTGGTGCCCCGTGCTCCCTTGGAGACGGTAAATGTAGCTTCTCCCGAATCTTGCGTGGGCTCAGACATCGGGACTCGCCGTCCCAAAGTGCCCACCAAGCGCAAGCTGGTGCTGTCTGCGACCGGAGCTTGCTCACAGAAGAAGAAAAAGAAGTCGATCCTTTCTGTCGACGTTGTACTTGGCCAGGAGCGTCACGCTCTTTACGGCGAGGGCCTGAGCGAGTATAGGACAAACGAGGGCTTATTCATACCGCCAGATGATACTGATCTGGCGGCTGCCATTGCAGCTTCCGAGCAATTGGCCAGCCACGAAGAGGGGTTGTCTATCCTCGCGCGATCAGGTAATCATTAGCTGTATTTTTCGCCATTGCATCGTATTTCTATTATCGTGTTTTGACTGACGCTTTTCTTTCTTTAACAGGTATTTCCACTGAAGAAGCTCTCGCAGCTTCTCTCAAGACTTTTGAGGAAGAGGAAAGACTTCGAGCATCCTTAGGCATCGGTACATTTCAGTTCACCATGTTCCCTCTCTCATTTCTTATGAGTAATCTGACCCTTTCTTCGTCTTATCGCAGGGACCACAATGCCGATCCCGCAAGCTGATGCGGAGATTCTTCCCGGGCCAGGCATCGATGTCCCGGCCTCCTCAGGGTTGCCAAAAGAGGTTTTACTCAAGCAACTGATGACGGACGCCGTAATGGCTCCAGAGGTAGCTCCTGGCATGGATGATGACGTCACATTGACGGAGGTCTTGAGAAGATCGGTTCTCACGGCCCGGGCAGAAAGGAAGCGCAGAATGAGTGCAGCAAGGGAGCGTAGTGCTGCCTTAGCCATGCGTGCGGGTTCGAGTACCGCTATCCCTGCTCCTACTCCCTCAGAGGAATCTCTGGCTGCCTTGTCTACAGCCTACGGACGGGCAGCACGCGCGACTCGGGAAGCGGTCAGAAGACTAGCCTAAGGTAAAGTGACACAGGGTTTCGTCGTCAAAGTTTTAAGTATCAATTCTCATATATCTTATCTTGCAGGGCCGAGTCTTCCCAAAGAGGTGGCGGCGACCACTGAGCCTGAGGTAGCGGTGGAGGAGGTAACCGTGATTGCCGAACCCGAGGTGGCGGTAGGCAAGATGGCTGCAATTGCCGGGCTCGAGGTAGTGACTGGCAAGTCAGTCACGATTACCGAGCCTGAGATAACTATAGGTGAGATGGCTACAGCCGCCGAGCCTAAGGTGACGATGGGTGAGACGGGTACAACCGTCGAGCCTGAGGTAGTCACTCTGTCGCAAGAGTTGGGCACTGCCCCGATCGTCGCTTTTTATGCCTGCGACCCTTTTCCATCTCCTGGCATCACGAGCGTTACGACGGCTCTGGTAGAGTCAGGGGATGAGGCGACGGGAGGTGAGACCATTCCGATGGAAGAGGATGAAGCAGTTATTGTGTCAAGTGATGCCCTTGTCGCGGTTCCGACTGGAGACTCACTAGGTAGATTTTGGATCATTGCTTTTCTTTTTATTCTGCAATCTTTTCCAATCTTTCCTGACAGAGTTTATCTTGTTTCTAATGCAGGTGCAGCGAGTGTTGAGGTTGCGCTACCCGAGGCAGCGCCATCAATTACCGCCTTGACGGTTACCACTCCTCTACCTTCTCTCATACCGTCTCAGATGTTGGAAGGTATGGATTTGTGACCCATCAGTCCTACTTCTAGGCTGCATGACTTATGTACTGACGTTGCATTACTGCGTCCTTGCAGAAGTCCTTTTTGACCACCTGTATCTGGTGCTGCACCCACACTTCTTCTTCCTGTCAGAGATTAGTCCGCCCGGTGGTGTCGGTGAGAATCTTTTCTAAATGACGTCCTTTCTTTAATGGGAAGTCATATTATTCCTAATTCTTCTTTGTATTGCTTGTAGCCTTACAAATTGAAGGAGGGGGCGAGGCTATCGTTGCGTCACCGGAACTCCCAGCTTTGCCCCCTGTTGCAGCCGGTATAGTAGACTCTATTTTTCGTGTATTCTTTATTTCCTGAGCCGACATCTGATTATGATCTATTTTGCAGCGATCACGTCGACTCCAGCCCCGTTCGAGTCTCGCATTATGATGCCGGCAGGGCCCTTTTCTAGACGTCCATTCTCAAAGGGTGCCACAAATAGTCTGCGCATGTTAAGCGACTATATTGAGGAGCTTGACGTGGAGGCCCCCACATTTGTTGCGGACTTTGCTGTGAAGGTTAATATAATGCTGGCGACGCTTATGAACTTCCATAATGAAGGCATTGTCGAGTCTTGGGTTAACTACTGCCGGAAGATTGAGGCCTGCCTGCACAAGCTTGAGCTTATGCGTCCTGCCCCTGAGACTCAGGCTTTAAACTCCCAGCGGGCCGCATGGGTTGAGAAGAGCGTTCCGTTCCTTCACCATTTCGAACGAGAGGTAACCCTTAAGCGAAAGGAACGTAAGGCGACTTCCGCTGAATCTTTTCAACTGCGCGCTGAGGTTGCAGCAAATGCTGCCCTGCTGAACTCTATCTTTGAAAGTCTTCAACGATGTATCTCTGACGGGCTGGTTTTGAGGAAGAAGCTTGATCTTAGTGAGCAAGTTGCGCAGAGCCAGGAGGCTGCTCAGCAGGAAATTGATCAGAAACTTTCATCCTGTCTGCAGCAACGGGCCTAAATTGAAGCAGAGCTGGCCGCGACGGCTGATCGTGAGAAGGAGTTGAAAGGAGTGCACGAGCAGCTAGCTGATTTATTGAAAACGCCTCCTTCTTAGTAGCTGCCTTTGCATCAGTAAAACACTTGTAATCTTTTGAATAACATGTATCCATTTTTTGTTCTTTTACATGATGTATCTTGTATTTACATGATGTATCTTGTAATCATGAATAAAGACACATTTTTCTTATCTCCCACTGTTATTTTCTTTTCTTTGCTGTGTTGTTGGTATGTTACTCTGGCAAGCGTGGCCTGTAGGTAATAAAGAACATTTCATCTTGAACTCTCCGAGAGGTAGTGATGGCTTAGGAAGCAGGTTCAGATCTGCTGCCTAAGACTTTTCAACTTTATGAGCCGTGAGGGTCTCATAAAGACTTTTCTCCCTATGAGTCGTGAGGATCTCGTAGGTGTATTTTCTTCTTAGGAATCATGAGGATTCCTAAGTGCGTTTTCCCTTATAAGTCGTAAGGATCTTAGAAGAGAGTTTTCTTCCTTACGAATCGAGAGGATCCGTAAGTGTTTAGTGGGATTGACATGTAGATGAAGTATTTCCGAAACGGGATCATATGGATGACGTATTTCCGTAACGGGGTCATGCGGATGACGTATTTCCGAGACGGGGTCATGTTGATGACGTATTTCCGAGACAGGGTCATGTGGATGACGTATTTCCGAACGGGGTCATGTGGATGACGTATTTCCGAACGGGGTCATATGGATGACATATTTCCGAGCGGGGTCATGTAGATGACGTATTTCCGAGACGGGGTCATGTTAATGACGTATTTTCAAGATGGGGTCATATTTTCGAGACGGAGTCATGTGGATGACGTATTTCCGAACGGGGTCATATGGATGACGTATTTCCGAACGGGGTCATGTGGATGACGTATTTCCGAGCGGGGTCATGTGGATGACGTATTTCCGAGACGGGGTTATGTTAATGACGTATTTCCGAGACGGGGTTATGTTAATGACGTATTTCCGAGACGGGGTCATGTTAATGACGTATTTCCCAACGGGGTCATGTGGATGACGTATTTCCGAACGGGGTCATGTGAATGACGTATTTCCGAACGGGGTCATGTGGATGACGTATTTCCGAGACGGGGTCATGTTAATGACGTATTTCCGAGACGGGGTCATGTGGATGACGTATTTCCGAACGGGGTCATATAGATGATGTATTTCTGAACGGGGTCATGTGGATGACGTATTTCCGAACGGGGTCATGTGGATGACGTGTTTCCGAATGGGGTCATATGGATGACGTTGCGTCTGTTGTAATGAGACGAATATCGGAGTGGTCTCTGTAGGGTGTTTTTCGTCACCCCATTGAGATGGAAATACGCGCACGCTTATCAGGCGTACTACAGATTCCCCCTGCCTAGGGTAGGCCGGGGTTTAACGATTGTGGTGATCCGAATCTCCGGCAGCCGCGGACTAAGCTGCCGTTAATTACTCCTCGCCTTTGGAGCGAGGGAACCTCCGATTGACGGGTTAAACTGGTCATGCGAACTCAATGTGCAGTGTACGTGTGTTTTGTTTTGAAAGGGGGGATTTGGATATATCGGGAGCCACGCAGAGTTTTTACGGGGACGGTCGGTGCTGCTCTTTTAGCGACTTTGACGGTCGGTGCTGCCATTTTAGCGACTTGGACGGTCGTGGCTGCCCTTTTAGTGACTTGGACGGTCGGTGCTGCCCTTTTAGCGACGTGGACGGTCGGTGCTGCCCTTTTAGCGACGTGGACGGTCGGTTTTGCCCTTTTTGCGACGTGGATGGTCGATGCTGCCCTTTTTGCGACTTGGACGGTCGATGCTGCCCTTTTAGCGACTTGGACGGTCGGTTCTGCCCTTTTAGAGACTTGGACGGTCGGTACTGCCCTTTTAGCGACTTGGACGGTCGGTGCTGCCCTTTTAGCGACGTGGACGGTCGATGCTGCCCTTTTTGCGACTTGGACGGTCGATGCTGCCCTTTTTGCGACTTGGACGGTCGATGCTGCCCTTTTAGCGACTTGGACGGTCGGTGCTTGATTTGACTTGCTCTGCTTCTTGCAGTGTCAAGGGTAGACTTGACTTGCTCCGCTTCTTGCGGTGTCAAGATTGGATTCTGACTTGCTCCGCTTTCTGCGGTGTCGGAGTGGGAATTGACTTGTTGATTTTGATTTGGGTTGACATCAGCATCGCTATACTGGAATATGGTACCAGGAGCGAATCATCATCTGTCATTGAGAGGATTTTGGGATTGTTTTACGCCCATGGATTGTATACGGTTTTGCAGGATGTATGATCCAGACCGTAGGGCCGGAAAAATTTTGGGATTTTGTCGGCGTCTGCATCACTACACTGGAATATGGTACCAGGAGCGACTCATCATTCGCCGTTGGGGTATGAGATTTGGAATTTGGTTGGCGTCTGCATCGCTGCACTGGAATATGGTACCAGGAGCGACTCATCATTCGCCATTGGGGTATGAGATTTGGAATTTGGTTGGCGTCTGCATTGCTGCACTGGAATATGGTACCAGGAGCGACTCATCATTCGCCATTTGGGGATTGGGGAGCGATCGCTTAGGAGACAGGTTTAGATCCCTATCGCCTAAGACTTTTCAATTTTATGGGCCGTGAGGGTCCCATAAAAGCATTTTCTCCCTACGAGTCGTAAGGATCCCGCAAGTGTATTTTCTCCTTAGGTGTCGTGAGGACTCCTAAGTGTGTTTTTCCTTTATGAGTCGTAAGGATCCCACAAAGGTTTGTTCTCCTCATATATCGTGAGGACACATGAGTGGGTCTTATCAATGGAGCATCATTCCCAAAGCGGAGACCGGCCGCGTAACTGGTGATTACGATGGGGCATGGGTATGATGAGAATCATTTGAGCCCGTGGATTGTATACGATGGTCAATTTGGGGACCTACCGTAGGGCCAGGAGAATTTTAAGAAATCGGATTTTGGTTGGCGTCTGCATCGCTGCACTGGAATGTGGTACCAAGAGCGACTCATCATTCGCCGTTTGGGGACTTGGAATTTGGATCTTGTTTGGCCTCAGCATTGCTGCACTGGAATAATTCCAGGAGCAACTCATCATTTGCCTTGGGAGAACTTGGGATTTGGGTTTTTGGTCGGCATCAGCACCGCTAACACTGAAGCGAAATGCCAGGAGCGACTCATCATTTGTCGTTGCCTGTTGGGGAACGATGGCTCAGGAGACAAGTTTGGGCCCCTATCACCTAAGGCTTTTCAATTTTATAGGCCGTGAGGGTCCCATAAAAGCATTTTCTCTCTACGAGTCATAAGAATCCCGCAGGTGTATTTTCTCCTTAGGAATCGTGAGGATTCCTAAGTGTGTTGCTCCTTTGTGAGTCGTAAAGATCTCACGCAAGGGTTTTCTCCTCACAAGGTCGAGAGGACTTTGCGGGTGTATTTCATCTCTTTTCACGAGTTTGCGCCCTTTCGGGTTTTCGCAGACTCGCCGGTAGTCCTGCTGTTTTTACTCACGGAGCCCTTTCGGGTTTTCATCCGTGCCCGTTTTGCTTGTGGACATACCGTTTATTTCATTTTTTTTCTTTTTTTTCTTTCTTTTTTGCCGCTGGTGGGACTTTAAAAGTAGTCTCACCGGCAAGATTTGGGAGAAATAGGGGCCATTTATGTGTAGTATTTCTTGAGATATCGGCCATTGATGGGTGGCATGAGCCTTTCTCCCTCGGCACTTATTAGTTAGTAGGATCCTCCGTCGAACACTTTCTCGATGACGTATGGTCCTTCCCAGTTCGGCTCGAATTTTCCCTTGGCATGTCGATTGGGGATGATCGGTCTTTTGAGGACCAACACCAATTCACCTTTCTTGAAAGCGCGGAGACGGGTTATCTTGTCATAGGCCCGTGACATTTGGGCTCGGTATAACTCCAGATTTTGCTGCACCGCGAGCCTCTTTTCTTCTAGGGCATCGAGCTCTTCAAGTCGAAGGAGCACGTTTTCCTCCTCCGTCAACTCATGCTGAACGGCCATTCTTAAGCTTGGAACTTCGACTTCGAGGGGGAGGACCGCCTCCACTCCGAAGAGCAATGAGTATGGAGTGGACTGAGTTAGAGTACGGTGCGTGGTACGATATGCCTACAACGCCTCGTGAAGTTTGAGATTCCAGTCTCTCTTGTTGGCTGAAGCATTTTTCCTCAGGAGCTTACATAGAGTCTTATTGAAGGCTTCGGCTAGCCCATTGGCTCTTGGATTATAGATGGAGGAATATCTCCAGTCTATCTTGTGCTGAGTAGCGAACCTTGAGTCATTGAAGCTCTTGAAAGAAGGCCCGTTGTCAGAAATGATTCTTCGTGGTGTACCGAAGCGGTATAGAATATTGTGTTGGAAGAATGTCAGAATATCTTTTGTCTTGACTTCTTTTAGCGGGACAGCTTCAGCCCATCTGGAGAAGTAATTAGTTGCGGCCAGTATGAACCGGTGGCCTTTGGATGACGGAGGATCAATTGGGCCAACAATGTCGGTGCCCCAGACTTCGAAGGGCCACGACGCCACCGTAGGATGCAATGGATTGGGATGCTTGTGAATAAAATCACCGTGAATTTGGCAGATATAACATTTCTTTGCATGCTCTCTGCAGTCCCGTATCATGGTTGGCCAGTAGTACCCAAGCCGTTTAATTTGCAGTCGCATCTTGGGGCCAGATTAGTGAGCACCGCAAACGCCTGAGTGGACTTCTTTCATGACTTTTTGGGCTTCGGCCGATGACAGGCACCTGAGCCAGAGTTGGTCATATGACCTGCGGTATAGAGTGTCATTTACAAACACGTATCGGAGAGCTCTTTTCTTCAGCTGAATCCTCGCAGATTTTTCTTCGGGCAGCTTGTCGTATCGGAGGTACTCTATGAAGGGTTCTCTCCAATCGGGCTCGTCTTGGATGATCGAAGCTTCTTCCGCAGGAATGATCTTCTGTTCCGCGCTTTCCTCTTCTCGTAGAGAGACTGGGGGTAGAATTTGCCGGCTCCTGACTGTGATCAGAATTTCGTCCATGTCAGGATCAGCCAGCTCCTTAGCCAAGCGAGCGAGTACATCAGCCTTTCCGTTCAACGCTCTGGGGATTCTCATTATTTCAATGTGAGTGAACCGTTTCATGAGTTCCACTGCTCGGCCTCTGTATCGAGCTAACTCGGGTTTGTATATCTTATAGTCGCCGCTTACTTGGTTGACAACAAGCTGGGAGTCACCGTAAACCCGTAGCCGAAGAATTTCCATTTCTATGGCGAGCTCCAAACCAGCTATCAGGGCTTCATACTCAGCTTCATTGTTTATCCGAGGCTCGGTGAGAGCGAAAGAACGCCGTAGGGTTCCCATTGATGGCGTGATGAACACCAATCCTATCCCCGCTTTTACATCCGGGATGCTTGATCGGCCGGAGCTTCTTATTGATGAGGCCCCATCGAAGTAGAGCTCCCAACATGGCTCGTCATTCTCTAGGTGCAGCACTTGTTCGTTGGGCAACTCGCAATTGAGTGGTGACCCCTCTGGTATAGGATGAGCAGCGAGGAAGTCTGCAAGAGCTTGACCTTTTACTGCTTTCTGGGGGGTATAAACTATGTCAAACTCAAGTAGCATGACAGCCCATCTTGCCATTCTGCCGGCTAGGCTTGCTTTGGTCATCAAGTGTTTGAGCGGGTCGAGCTTGGAGATCAGCATAACCCGATGAGTGAGCAAATAGTGCCTCAGCTTCTTCATAGCAAATATTAGAGCCAGGCATTGCTTTTCGATTGGGGAGTAGTTGTGTTCCGCCCCGACTAGAGTTCGACTGAGATAGTAGAGGGCATTTTCTTTTCCCTCCTCGTTATTCTGGGCAAGGAGCGCACCGAGTGACTCGTCCAGCGCGGCAGTGTAGAGAATCAGCGGTTTATTTGGAATGGGAGCGGCCAGCATTGGAGGGTGCAACAAGTATTATTTGATGCTTCCGAACGCTGCTTGACATTCGGCATCCCAGATAAAAGGAGCTCCTTTCTTCATGAGCTTCAAGAAGGGCCTACATCTCCCCGATAAATTTGAGATAAACCTCCGTATATAAGCAAGCTTGCCTTGAAAAGATCTTAGCTGCGTCAGACTCTTCGGAGGGGGCATCTCCATGATGGCTTTTATCTTTGATGGGTCAACTTCGATCCCTCAATGTCGGACTATGAAGCCCAGGAATTTTCCCGATGACACACCAAAAGCGCATTTCAGAGGATTCATCTTTAGGTCATATTCCCTCAGTCTTGTGAGAACGGTCCTAAGATCTTGGATATGATCAGCCTTGGCTTTAATCTTGACGACCAGATCATCAACATAGCATTCGACGACTTTATGGATTAGGTCATCAAAGATATTAGTTATTTCCCTTTGATATGTAGCACCTGCGTTCTTCAGTCCGAACGGCATGACCTTGTAGCAATATATTCCGATCGGGGTTCGAAATGAGGTGTGTTTCTCATCCTCAGGCAACATCTTGATCTGATTGTATCCAGACGAGCCATCCATAAAGGTGAACAGCTCGTAATTTGAGGTGTCATCGACTATCATTTCCATGACCGGTGGCGGGAAGTCGTCTTTAGGACATGCCTTGTTGAGGTCCCTGAAATCGATACAAACTCGGATCTGCCCATTTTTCTTCTTCACTGGGACTATGCATGTGATCCAGTCCGCATATTTCTCTTCCCTGATGAAGCCGGCATCGATGAGCTTCTTAGTTTCCTCGATGACCTTTTCTTCTAGTTCCCTTCTCATTCTTCGAGGAGCTTGTTTGACTGGCTTAGCATCAGGAGATATAGCCAACTTATGCACGGCTACCTCAGGGGAAAGGCCAGGCATTTCTTTGTACGTCCACGCGAAGAAGTTGACGAACTCACGCAGCAGGGCAATTATCTGCTCTTTCATTTCCTCCGACAAGAGTGAGCTGATGTAGGTCGGCCGTGGATTATCGGGCCTTCCTAAGTCAATCTCGGTTAGCTCATCAAAGGTTGCTTGTCCGCCATCTTCGAGCTCTTGAGGAGCTTCTTCTGGCTCGGCTATCTCGTCATCATCATTCGTTCTTTCGCTGGCCTCACCAACATGGATCATGTAGCACGCTTTGGAATCAGGTTGAATGTAGCCTATGCCCCGTCTATCTGGAATTCGTCCATCGATGAGTGCTCGGACCTGGGGTGGATACCATAGCCCTTCGTAAAACTTTGCTTCAGACTCCGTTTGATATAACCGGCATCCGCACTTCTTAAAGTATTCCCGCATCTCGGGCGCATAGTATCTGGGATTGAGGACGGCTCTTATGCCTCTCTCATAGGGAAGGCACGCGACAGAAAGGTCGTCCGGGTGCACAACGGGGTTTGACCTGTAAAACAGGATGCCCTTCTGTCCATTTTTCCTCCCGGGCACGTAGAAAGTTTACAGCTGGTCCACGGTAGAGACTGACAATGCGTCGAGCTCTTTGCACATCTGCTCTGGTACCCTTGTGACGGCTAGGGACCCTTCTGCGACTTCGAAGGTCTCTTGTAGTTTCGCTTGCTGCATGGGGGGCCGATCTACACAGCTGTTGCACGGCAGGTCCTCTTCTTCTGACTCTTCAGTGTCACTGCCAAGATGAGGGCGGACTTTGCTGCTAGATGGGCCTTCAGTAACAGATTCGTCCGTATCGCTGCCGAAACGAGGGCGGGTTTTACGGAAGGACGGGCTTCCAGCGTCGGACACATCAGTGTCGCTACCGAAATGTGGGCGCACTTGGGCGTTTTTACTTTTGAAAGTGACAACCGGCGCAGGTTTGCTTTTGGGTCTTGGGGACGGTCTATCCTCAGTCAGTTGTGGCTTAGCATTTTGGTGGTTCATAAAGTACCGAGAATCTTCATAGCGGACTTCATGCACACCGAACGGCTGGATGTCTCCGTCAATGCGTCTTTCTTCGCCATTTTTAGTATACTTCATGCATTGATGGAGAGTTGACGGAATGATGCCGTAATCATGGAGCCACGGCCGCCCCAAGAGAATCTTATAAGACGTGTCGGCATCGATCACGTATATCTTAGCTTCAGTCTGCAGATCCCCGAATTTGATTGGCAGAGCTATGGACCCCAGAACCTGCTGGCAATTTTGGTTGAAGCCTTGAATGACAATCCTTTCCCTTGACAGGTGTCGGACGTCCATTGAAAAACTCTTCAGAGTTCGCAAGTTCATGATGTTCACTGAGGACCCCAGATCAATCAATATGCGATTAATTCGATCTCCGTCGCTGTACCCGGTCACGTAAAGCGGCCGATTATGCTCAGCCGTTCCCAGTAGCAAGTCTTCGTCCTTAAATGTGACTGCGGCGGTATGCAAAGCGTGCTGGGCTTCTTTCATATTAATTTCCGCAAAGTGAGCCTGATACCGCTCGGGGTTTTGTAGAGCGTGAATGAGAACATCTCTAAGCTCCTTAGATAGGACCAAGGCGTCGTAGATGCTCAGGAGAGACGGAAGCTTCCGGAGATGTGCCAAGACATTATAGTCCACCGAGGAAGGACTTATGTTTTCATCAGTCGGTTCTCTGCCATCTTCTTCATTAGTGACATGTTTTTCCTTCCCTTTTGGGGCGTTGCCCTGATTTGGCGGTAGAGCCCTGCCACTTCTGAGCTGGATTTGATTGGCCTTTGTGGCGAGCTCCTCGTCCTCTTCGGGAAAACAGAGCTCATCCTCGGAGTCGCTGCCAAGATGGATGGCGTAGCAGGTCACTACTGGGATCTCTTCATTGGAGTCTTCTTCTAACCCCTCCAGAATTTCAGCCGCTTGTACAGGGAAGAACTCCTTCAATTGAATCAATGTTCTTTCCTTTTGTTCATATTCTTCGAGGGAATCGATATATTTTTGAATGGTCGATCTCCCTGCAGAATCTTTTTTGCGCCGAGCTGCACTTTTCTTCTTCTTGAGCTTCTTGGATTTTGAGCCTGATGGAGCCGCATTGGCAGCTGGACAGGTAGGCTTCTTCTGCCCTTCCCATTCCATCCTGGGTTCCTTCCGAAGTAGCTTTATCATCTTCTTCGTCTTATTAGATATGTGCGTACTCCACGGAGGCCGCAATGAGTCAGTTTCGTTTGTCAGGGCAGCAGGTTCAGCTGCCTGCTCCCAGAAGGCTTCAACTTCTGTCTGTATAAAGTTGGCGGTTGCAACTTGATTGTTCACCAACACGCTTTTAGACAGCTCGATCTCTCCAGCCTTGTACTGCTTCTCGACCCAGTCTTTGAAGATATAGCAATCCTCGATCGCATGGCTCACTACTCGGTGGTACGGGCAATACAGAGGATTGTCGGTCATTTTTGCTTCTTGGGGTCTTTTCGACTCCGGCAATTGTAGGCCGTTGTTCAAGGCATCTTTAAATATCTTGCGGACCTTGTCCCTTCTGAAAGAGTAAACCTTGTTCTTTTTCTCCTCTAGGGAAGGCCCATCTCTTCCCAGCAATGGCTTTCGAGACCGGTTGGTTTTGGATTCGCCCGCCCTTCGCTTTTCTTCATTGTCGGAGGCATTGAAGACATTGGTACTGCTGGAACTCCCGCTTCTACGGTTGTCGTCCCGCTTGCTTTTCCAGGTTCTGTCTCTCTGAGAGTCCGGCGGGGACACTTGCTTCGAGCGTTCCAGCATTTGGACTTTCTTGGTTAGCTCCTGAAATGTCTTGAGGCCCGCTGTATACAAGAATGGGACCATCCAATTGCTGAGGTTCCTAATGAGAAGGCTGACGGACTGGTCCTGCTCCAGCGGCGGTTCACACTTGACTGTGAGATTACGCCATCGAGCGATAAAGTCGGTGTTTCTTTCATTCTTCCCCGGCTTGGTCCTCACAAGGTCGGCAATGGAGATTTTATCACTGACACTCATGAACCTTTGCCGAAATAGGGACTCCATTTGGGCAAAGGTAATGACGGACCCATCCGGTATACTCGCATACCAGTCGAAGGCGATGCCGGTCAGGCTGTTGACAAACTGACGAAGAAGGAGCGTGTCATTGCCCCCTGTATTTCCGCACGATACTTTGAAGTGGGCGACGTGCTGGTTTGCATTCCCCGTTCCATCAAATCTTCCGAACTTAGGAATGACATAGCCGCTTGGGAACTCAATCAGATCGTACTGTGCGGGATATGGCCGCCCACTACTGCTGATTTCTTTCTGAGCTTCAGCTTCGGCCACCAATGTTTTAACCTTGCTGGTGACCAAATCCATTATACGATCCTGTGTTAGCGGGATAGTGCTATCTGGGGCCAAGGCGTCCCCAGAAGCGGAGTGTGGCTGGCTTTCATGTGGCTCGACCAGTCTTGGACCCGAAGGAACAGGCATTGGCTGCCTCGGATTGTCATCACCCGGCTGATTAGTAGCGGCTTATGCTTGATTAGGAGGCGCTCGAGCAATTTGATCCGTAAGCTGCATCACCACGTTCGTTAAGTCGTCAATCTTCGAATAGAGCTTGTCCATCTCTTTATCTTTGCTCCTGAGCTATTTTCGAAGCTCTTGAAGCAGCTCTTGCTCCGCAGTCCTGGGGCGGAAAGTAGGCTCTTCCTCGCTGTCCGAGCTTGACTCTGCATGGACCGACAGGTCTTTCTGCCTATCATCCTCATCGAGAGGGTTTTCTTCATCCAGCGAGGGCGGCTGTTCTTGGGCAGCGGCAACCACATTCAGACTAGATTGGGCTTGGGATGTGGTGGCCCTATCCTTGCTTTTGCTGCGAAGGTTGTCGCTGGGGCGCCCGCCCGCCATATAGACCGTATGGATGATATATTCGGCCGTCTTTCTATCATTGGCAGTTGATTTCACGGATCGCTGTCTTGACCCCCTTGTTTCGGTAGCTGGTAGTCGATTGAAGGCGGCTGGCCTGACCAGGTTCTTGAATGGTGCTGGCGCTTCTTTTCTGGGTTTGCCCCGCTGCTTTCGTGCGGCACAGAATGCTTGATAGACTCTTGAAGAGACAGTGTCAAACTTTTTTTGTTGGGGCCGGGACGCGTCTCTTTGTGGCACTGTTCGGACCGCTGTCTTCTTGATTCTGGCGGTCATGGCATTTTTCTGAACCCACTTCAGAGGCTCGAAGGAATTGCTGATTCTTACGTCCGACTCAGCCGTCGTCGCGGGGCAACCCTGCACTTGGAACTTCACATGATTCCATTTGGCCGAAGCCTTAGCCCTCTTGTTGGCGCGATACCTGAGCCGCTTCTGCCTTAACTTTTCTTTTCTAAGCACCTGGCAGACTTCGGCTCTTTAGGAAGACGCCGCAGATCGGGCGATGGAGGGCCTTGGAGATACGCTCAATTGTGCATTTGTTAGAGTCACTGCCTGAGCTCGTCCGCGACGTTTGATGTTTCCCTTCGCACCGGAAGTCTTGCCCCCAGCTGGGGCACCAGGGAGTCGTTCAGACACCATCTTAAGTTTCGGTTGTGGTGCCTTAGCAATCACAACATTCGGCCTCTTGCCTCTTGGGACTGGTTTGGCCACCTGTTCGCCGGGATCTCCGCCAGATGAGCGCTTCCGGCAGGGTAGATAATGACAGAGCCAAACTGGCGGGGCGGTTCCTCTCACTGTCGACTGAGGCTTGCGGGGAGAACCACACGAGCGTTGATCTTGACCATGTACGGAATCGGGGTCGCTTTGGAAGTTGAATTCATCTTGAGAGTCATTGTCGTCGAAGGTTGATTGCTGCACAGAGAAGAAAAAAAAATCATTTCAGTATAGACAATCGACATGTATATTTATTGAGTCCGCATGAACGTTTAACCTGAAATATGGAAGGAGAGAAGGATCCCACCGGGCGTGCCAGAATCTGTAGGGTGTTTTTTCGTCACCCCATTGAGATGGGAATACGCGCGCACTTGTCAGGCGTAGACTACAGATTCCCCCTGCCTAGGGTAGGCCGGGGTTTAATGATTGTGGGAATCCGAATCTCCGGCAGCCGCGGACTAAGCTGCTGTTAATTACCCCTCGCCTTTGGAGAGAGGGAACCTCCGATTGACGGGTTAAACTGGTCATGCGAACTCAATGTGCAGTGTACGTGTGTTTTGTTTTGAAAGGTGGGGTTTGGATATATCGGGAGCCACGTAGAGTTTTTACGGGGGTCCCGCTACCCGGATAGCGGGCTGGGGGTCAAGAGGGCTAGCAGCCCCCTTGCGGGGTGCGGGGCAGCGCCCCGTTAGAAATTTTTTTCTAACAGGGACAGTGTCGTGGAGTATGTGTATGTGTACATTTGTATACATATGTATATATATACATGTATATATAAATAAAATGGAAAAAGACATCCAAAGGATGCGTGGGGCCAGCGCTTGAGCGCAAGCGCGCCACGTGTCGGCACGTGGGCGCTTTGCGCTCGAGCGCAGAGCGCTGGAGCGCAACGCGCCACGTGTCGGCACGAGGGCGCTTTGCGCTCGAGCGCAGAGAGCTGGAGCGCAAGCGCGCCACGTGTCGGCATGTGGGCGCTTTGCGCTCGAGCACAGAGCGCAAGCACGCTAGAGCGCAAGTACGCCACGTGTCGGCACGTGGGCGCTTTGCGCTCGAGCGCGAGGCGCTAGAGCGCAAGCGCGTCACGTGTCGACACGTGGGCGCTTTGCGCTCGAGCGCTAGCGCACCAGTGAGGAAAAATGGGGGGTTTTAGCCCCGGAAATTCTCTAAAGAGAAAATAGGGTAGAGTTAAACTCCTAAGATGCTTTGGGTTATGGAAATGGGTCCTTCTTCTTCCTTTGCTGGCCGGATCTTGGTGGTAAAGAGATGTGAGTTTTAAAAATCTTTTCTTTTTGAGATCTGATGGCAGATCTGAGTTCCCCTTAATGGGTTTTGTGGTGGAAAACTATTTAGTTTTGAAAAAGGAAGAGTAAAACTCTTGATTTAATTCAAAAGAAAGAAGAAGGTTTTGGAACCTTGAAGAAGGAAGAAAGATCTCAGATCTGAAACTTTTTTGGAGAGAGAAAAGTTGTTGAGATATTTCATTATCTTTGCCTTTATAGGCTATACACTTTACACATAGCCCCTTGGGCTTCACAAAATGGCATTTTACCTATCCCATGGCTCATGTGCCATTTCTTTTTGCACATAAGCCATGGGCTTTACAAAAATTTGGCTTTATGCCTATTTTTCTTACATTTATCCATAAAATAAAATAAAAGAAATGCAACAAAATTATTTATTACAATTTTTTTATCTTGGCATGGGGGGAGGCCGGCCGCTTCATGTTCGGGCTCGACCCGGGCATGGGCCCACTGGATCTGGGCTTGGGCCCACTTGGCTTGGGGTTGACTTTGATTTTGACTTGGTCAACCGGGGTGTAAATGTTTACCCCAACAGTCTCCAGGTTGTTTGGGAACCATCGAGATTTGCCTTCGTTCTTCTGATGGAGCCTGAGGAGGGAAGGTGTGATTCCTTCTTTGTTTGCGCCCCTGAATTGTGTATAGGGATTGATGTAATATCACCTGTAGGGCATAAATTTTATTTTATTTTATTTCTTTCCGCGATGCTCTATCATTTCAGCTTTTATATCGCGAAGGTCGTGATTGCCCCATCATTTCGGCTATTTTTTCGCTGTGCCCAATCATTTCGGCTATTTATTTTATTTTTACTCGCTGATTTTTATTGCGAGTTGCCCAATCATTTCGGCTATTTTGCATGCATACATTTTTTTACTTGCTGGTTTTGTTGCAATTTTCCCCATCATTTCGGCTATTTCGTATGCATGTGTGACTTGCTAGCTTTTTTTTTTTTGCTGAAAGCTTGGAATTAGACACCGATTTCGGCATCAGCACCGCTACAACTGGAATATTGTCAGGAGTGAATCATCATTTGCCTCTGTCGATGTCAAACAAAGGTGGCTTAACGAACAGGGTTAGGATCCTGTCGACTAAGGCTTTTGACTTCATGAGCCGTAAGGGTCTCATAAAGGTATTTCTCCCTACAAGTCGTGAGAATCTCGTAGGTGCGTTTTCTTCTTGGGAATCGTGAGGACTCCAAAGTGTATGGCTTCTCTTATAAGTCATAAGGATCTTACAAGGATGTTTTCTCCTTATAAATCGAGAGGACTCACAAGGGTTGTTCACCGCGCAAACATATCCCTAGTCACGGATTGGACTTTGTTAAGGAAATGTTTATTCGCGCCCATGGATTGTATACAAGGGTCAACACTGAACCGCTTGTAGGGCATATTGGAGGTTGTGGTGGCCGCTTAAGAACAGGTTCAGGTCCCTATAAGTTAAGACTTTTGAATCCTATGAGCCGTGAGGGTCTCATAAGAGGGTTCTCCTTACGAGTCGTGAGGATCTCGCAAATGTAATTTCTCCCTGGGGATCCCTAAGTGTGTTGCTCCCTTGTGAGTTGTATGGATCTCACGCAGGCGGTTTCTCCTTACAAAATCAAGGGGACCTTGCAAGTGTCTTTTTAACGAGATTGCGCCCTTTCGGGTTTTCACAAAACTCGCCGGTAGCCCTGCTATTTTTTACTCATGGAGCTTTTTCGGGTTTTCATCCGTGCCTTTTTTGCTTATGGACATACCGTTTTCTTTTTTTTTCTATTTTTTGTATCAGCTTTGGGATGCTGTAACCCACAGTAGTTTATCGACGTCTCGGTCAACAGCTAGTTTTAGGACATAGTAGTCCATCGTTAGTTTAAGGACGTTTCGGTCCGTTGTTAGTTTAAGGACGTTTCGGTCCGTTGCCGGCTACCATCTATAGAGTTTGGGCTTAGGAAGATAGCGAGCAGACATAGTCGTCGTCATCTAGCATTGAGCTAGGCCGTGACTCATTAGGCGTAGTACTTTTTCAGGAAGCGACCATTTATTGGCCTGAAAGGCCTTTCGCCATGCATGTCCATGAGTAGATAGGACCCACCCTGGTAGACCTTGTCTATGATATACGGGCCTTCATAGTTCGGCTCGAATTTCCCCCGTTTGGCACGATTGGGGATCATAGGTCTTTTGACCACTAGCACGAGTTCGCCTTGGCGGAATATTCTTGGCCTGGTCAATTTTTCGTATAAGCGCGTCATCTTTGCTTTGTAAGCTTCGAGATTTTGTTGCGCTATGAGCCGGGTTTCATCAAGGGCATCGAGTTCCTCAAGCCGAAGGTGAGCATTCTCTTCGTCTGTCAGCTCATAGTGAACTACCACTCGTAGAGAGGGTAGCTCTATCTCGAGGGGAAGTACCGCCTCTGTACCGAATACCAATGCATACTGCGTTGTGTTCGTGGCTGTTTTGAACGTAGTTCGATACGCCCAGAGAGCTTCGTGCAGTCTCTCATGCCAGTCCTTCTTAAAGTCTTGTTGAAAGCCTCAGCTAGACCGTTAGCTCGGGGATTATAGACTAAGGAGTATCTCCAGTCTATGTTATGTTGTTGTGCGAAGCGGCTGATCTTATGGCTTCTATAGGCTGGCCCGTTATCGGAGATGATCCGTCTCGGAATTCCGAACCGATAAATGATGTGTGTCTTGAAGAAATGTAGGATATTCTCCGTCTTCACTTCCCTCAGCGGTACTGCTTCTGTCTATTTGGAGAAGTAATCAGTTGTTGCCAAAATGCATCGATGTCCTCTGGACGATGCTGGTTTGATGGGGCCGATTATATCAGTCCTCCACATTTCAAACGGCCAGCTAGTCACTGTCGAATGTAGCGGATTCGGATGCTGATGGATAAAGTCTCCATGAATCTGGCACGAGTGGCACCGCTTCGCGTATTCGAGGCAGTCTTGGATCATCGTGGTCCAATAATAACCCATTCGTTTGATCTTCAGCTTCATCTTCGGCCCGACTTGGTGAGAACCGTAGAGTCCGTCGTGGGTTTCTTGGATGACTATCTTTGCCTCTTCAGGTCCCAGGCATCTTAGACACAAAGAATCGAATGATCTCTTATACAGAGTATCATTAACGAAGGCGAAAGACAGAGCTCGTTTTATAAGCTGATGTCTTGAGGACGCATTTTCAGATGTTCGACGGGATTTGAAGTAGTCTATAAAGACTTCCCTCCAATCCGTAACCTTTTCCTGGTCTTTTATTTGCAGAGTCATTCGCTCGGTCGCTCCCTTTTCTTCGAACGACTCCGGAGATATTTATGCTGGTGCGAGAACTCGACGGCTTTGCACAACGATCCTCACGTCATCGAGGTTTTCGTCAGCCAGTTCTTTAGCGAGCTTGGCTAATGCATCCGCCTTGCTATTTTCTGCACAGGTATGCTTTCCAAGGTGTAGTAAGGAATTTGAGTCAGCAGTCGTTGTAGTTTCTCGCCGTACTTCACCAATTCATGTTTGCACGTTTGATAGTCGTTGTTTACTTGACTAACGATCAGTTGGGAATCTCCGTATATGAGGACTTTTTCAATTCCCATGTCGATGGCGATCTCAAGACCTGCTATCAAAGCTTCATACTCGGCTTCATTGTTTGTCCTTAGCTCTGTTAAGGAGAAGGCGAAGCGCATTATCCCTCCTTGTGGAGTCACGAAGATGAGGCCTACCCCGGATTTGATTATAGGTGTGCTTTGTTTGCGCTTCTTCATGGAAGATGCTCCATCGAAGTAAAGTTCCTATTGGGTATCATTCTCTCTTCTCTCCCTGTGGATTGTGTCAAACGCGTGTTCGTCCGGCAGTTCGCAGTTCAAGGGAGAGTTGGCGGGTATCGAATGCTCGATGAGGAAGTCAGCGATGGCCTGGCCTTTCACTGCTTTAAGAGGCCGATAAGTTATCGAGAACTCCATTAAGAGCAGGGCCCATTTAGTAAGCCATCCTGTTAGTATGGCCTTCGATATCAAATATTTGAGAGGATCCACCTTCGATATGAGATGGACCTCATGTGCCAACGCGTAGTGTCTGAGCTTCGTTATTCAAAGATCAACGCCAGGCAGTGTTTTTCAATGGGAGAGTAATTGCTTTTTTCCCCCAGGAGAACTTGACTCAAATAGTAGAAGGATCTCTCTTTCCCTTGGTCGTTCTCTTGTGCCCACAGCATGCCTAAAGAACATTCGAGGGTTGTTGTATACAGAATGAGAGGCTTTCCCTTGACCGGAGCAGCCAGCACTGGCGGATTCTGCTGGTACTGTTTGATTTCGTCCAGTGCGCTTTGGCATTTATGATCCCAGATGAACGGGGTTCCTTTCTTTATCATGTGACTGTAGGGGCGGCACTTGCTGGAAAGATTGTTTATAAATCACCGGATATATGTGAGCTTCCCTTGGAGAGACCGCAGTTGCTCAAGAGTTCTTGGCGGAGGCATTTCCATAATCGCCTTGATCTTTGATGGATCTATCTCGATGTCTCGGTGTCGGACGATGAATCCTAGGAATTTTCCCGAGGAAACTCCGAACGCGCATTTGAGAGGGTTCATCTTCAAGTTGTATTGCCGAAGGCGTTGAAATACGATCTTCAGATGCTCTAAATGTTCCTCGTATGATTTGCTTTTTACCACAAGGTCATCGATATAGCATTCGACGATTTCATGTATGAGGTCATCGAAGATCTTCGTCATAGCTCTCTGATAGGTGGCGCCGGCATTCTTTAGACCGAAAGGCATCACCTTATAGCAGAATATGCCCAAAGGGGTCCGGAAAGCGGTGTGTTTCTGGTCCTCGGGATGCATCTTTATCTGATTGTATCCTGACGAGCCGTCCATGAAGGAGAAAACTTCATGAGTGGACGTGTTGTCTATCATCAGCTCGGTGACCGGTACTGAAAAGTCGTCCTTCGGGCAGGCTTTATTGAGATCCCGAAAGTCTACGCAGATGTGCACCGTCCCATTTTTCATCATCACTGGGACGATGTTGGCGATCCAGTCAGGATATTCAACCTCTTGGATGAAGCCGGAGTCGATTAGCTTTTTGACCTCGGCGTTGATGCTCATCTCAAGCTCAAGCCGCATTCTTCTCGGTGCTTGTTTGATCGGCTTGACGTCCAGAGATATCGCTAATTTGTGCACAGCAATCTCTGGATCTAATCCTGGCATCTCGGAATAGTTCCATGCAAAGTAATCTTTATGCTGCATAAGCACGTCCTTTAGCGTAGCCACCCTTTCTTCAGACAACAGCTCACTGACGAACGTCGGCCGTAGGTCACTTGCCGTCCCCAAGTCAATTTTCTTGAGGTTATCTGCAGTAGTATATATTCCATCCTCCAGCTCTTTCGGTGCCGGTGGAAATTCTGAGATTACCTCATCATCATCGTTTTCGAAGCACCAGGGGAGTTCATCCACATTCTCGGGCTCCTCTTCTGACAGTATTAACACGTGATAGGTACGAGCTCGCTTCCAAAACCGATATTGATCTGGTTCTATTCTCGTGGATTTGGGTTCATGCTTCTGCGGCGGGGTTACCCTCCAGCTGCTGGATAGAGAGAACCTGCCTTGTCGATAGTGGTCTTCTACCCAATCTTTAAATATGAAGCAGTCTTCAATAGGATACCCTATTGCCCTGTGATAGGAGCAATAGTCCAGGTGAGAGACTTCGCTTTCTTGCTCGGGGTGCTTGGACTCCGGGAGGGTAATCATTTGATGTTTTATAACGAGATCAAATATCTTCCTTGTCTTGTCTTGAGGAAAAAAGTATGCTCGACCCATCTTTTTCATAAGAGACGAATCCGGACTGACAAATCCGGATTGCTCGATTCCTGATCACGTGGCTTCTTAGACCCGCTTTGTCGCTGTCGAACGCCTTTCCCGTTCTTTGATTTATTTCTGCCTCTGCATCGGGCCTTTTGCATAACAGGTTGACAAGGAGGAGCATTTTCATTTTTCACAGCCTGCTGAAGGAGGCGTCGAGTCCTGGCTTTTTCGTAGATGGTCATTATGTGATTATGGTCATCTCAAACCTTTTGACCTGCTTTCCTTATAAGCTTCTCCATTTGTTCTTCGAACGACGGACTGGGCATTTTCACGGCGGGAGCTCTTTCTGGTCCAGGGTTAGCATCCTCCCATAGAGAATCTCCCTCTTCATCAAAGTCATGTATGACGTAGTAGTCACAGAATAGCTCCCGTTTCTTGGATTGAACGTACCCAATTCCGGTCGTTTCCACTCTCCTGTTGAGCAACTTTCTTTGAGTTCCAGGAACGTTCCGGATCCTGTTATAGAATCGTGCTTGTTGCGCAGTTTGCTTAAGGGGTACACCTTGGCATCTCAAGAGTCTCTTTAGTCCGTTCGTGTAATATCTGGGCAAACGGATGGGCTGGAGCCTGTCAAGTGTAGAATCCGCGCCATGCCAGATTTCTTTCTCCACTTTGGTTTCCCTGGATCGGTAGAATAGGAACGCCTTTTCACCTTTTCGCGTAGGAGGGACGTAGAATGTCTGCAGTTCTTCCACACTGTAGGTATCAAGCGTGTCTAGTTCTTTATGATGCTTGGGTGGAACCATGGCAACTTGCAAACTTTGATCTTCATCAGCGAAGGTTTGTATTGATTGCCGAGCAGAGAATACGACATTGACCTCATCTTCTGAGTCGCTGCCGAAGATCAACATATGAGCGGACGGTCCCGGCTTGTTGCACTGGGACGGACCTGAATAAACTATTTCTTTTTCCTCCTCGGTATCACTCCCGAAGACCGGAACAGTGGCGATAGCTTTGTTCTTATCCTTCGGTTTGCGACATCTTTCTGTGTCCTTGATATCTGGCAGGAAGTATTTTGCATTTTCGTACTTTCGGACTTCGTTCATGGAGAACGGGTTTAGTTCCCCTGTCACAGTGTACTCGAGATCATCTTTGAAATACTTTATACACTGATGTTGTGTAGAAGGGATGATGTTGTCCTCGTGTAACCAGGGCCGGACGAGCAAAGCATTGTAGCATGTCTTGGCGTCAATGACGTGAAACTTAATTTCCGTGATAAGCAGCCCAAAGCGTAGTGTCAATATTACGGACCCAAGCGTCCGTGACGACCGGGAGTCAAACCCGGAGATGGCAATCTTATCCCGAGCGAGGTGTTGAACGCTCATGCAGATTTCCTTCAACACCCTTACGTTAAGGAGATTGATGAAGGACCCATTGTAGACCAGGAATTTACCTATCTTGATGTTATGACAGTATCCGGAGACATAAAGGGGACGGTTGTGCTCGCACGTCCTAAGGAGGAGATCTTCATGGCCGAAGGTGATATCGGCTGTGTGTACTTCTTCCAGCTCGTCCTTCATCTTTTCTTCGGTGAGGAAAGCTTGGAATTGCTCTGGCTCTTGTAGCGTCTTGATCAATGAATCTCTCGCCCCTTTGGATAACAGAAGGGCGTCGAGAATGCTGAGCTATGAGGCTAACTTTCTCAAGTGTGCGAGAACGTTGTAGTCCACCTTACTCTTCTTTGGCGGGTCCTTGGCTGTCAGCTTTTCGACGGCTTGGTCATCAAGGATGATATCCTTAGAGACCTTTTCTTTCCCTTTATCTTTTCTATTCGACCCAATGTTTCAGGGCCCAAGATTCGTTTCGGGCAGCGTACGGTTGCGCAGCTGAATATTTTCACAGGTCCTCGATTCTTCCTCTTTTCCTAAGGCGGACTCTTTAAAGAGAGGGCCAAGAGCCATTTCTTTATCAGACTCGCTCCCGAAAGTAAGAACTTGCGATCTCCCGGCGTTGGCCAAGCGATAGTTGCCGGTAGTTATTTTATGCTCTTCGGTCATACTTCTCTGCTCCCGACGAGTTTTGCGTTTTATTCGCTTGAAATTTTGCCGGTGAGCAACATATCCCTGCCACCATCTTTTAAAAGCGTTGCACTCTTCGGTGGGGTGCGCAATCTTTCAATGATATAAACAGTAGCTAGGATGTATTTCCGCTTCACCAAGAATGTTTCCTTCGGAGGGTGACAGCTTCATTCCCATTGATATGGCTTTGGCGAACCTCCTCCTCGTCTTGAACCTGTTTTTATTCGCGATGGATGTATTTTGATCTGGTGAGAGTGTTTTAATCCTTTCGTCCAGTCTCCGGCGTTTGGCCTTTTCAAATATGGCTATCTCGCGCTCCCGATCAGCTTTACTTTTCAAAAGAGCCGTGTTCAGGAATGCATCAATTATTTCATCTGATGGCCCCAGAAGTCCCGGCTTAGGATTTGCCCCCAGCTTCTCAGTGCAAGGAGTTTCTTCATCGTCTATCGACGAGTGACAGATCACATGACAACTTGCCACGTACTCTTCAAATTCATCCGACGATTGTTCTCCATCATCTCCGTCCTCAAGGACGTGGCTGAGAAACTCATGAAATGTGATCGGGGTCTGCGCCTTCTGGTTATACTCTTCCAGCGCGTCAATTTGCTTTTGTAGGTCCGTGCGCTTGTCGCCAGGCTTCATGAGCTTCTTGGATTTCTTCTTCTTCTTCGAAGATTTTGACGGCTGGGTATGAGTGATTTGGCTACCATCACCGATTTTTGGAGTTGGTCGCGGCTTCAGCATCTCCTCGATGATTTCAGGTTCCAGTGGATTCTTCCACCTAATTGCCGGACATGTGTGGACATCCTTCAACATTCTTTTAGTTTTAGCTGAGAAAGAGACCTCCCATGGAGCTTCTTCTATGAAAGAGCATGATGCCCCCGGTGTATCAGTATTCTTGGGAGTGTGTGGCCGAGGCGGGTTCACCTTCTAATTCTCAGATAATACGAATTTGTCCTGCTGGTATTTATCTTTTATCCAGCTTTTGAAGATGTAACAATCTTCGATCGGATGGCCCAACATTTTGTGATAAGGGCAATAGTTAGGATTGCTAATGTCACCGGGTTGCGTTGGGCGTCTTGGCTCCGGCAGATTGATGAGCCTGTTGCGTAGTGCAAGCTCGAATAACCTCTTCGTCTTGTCTCTAGGAAACGAGTAAGAGCGTCTCATTTTATCTTCGAGAGATCGAGTTCTGTTATTTTGGCGATCAACTGGTCTTGGACCACCAGGTTGCTGTTGAGCATTGGCTACGACGATCGCTTTCCCCTTTTCCTTCTCGTTTCGAGAGTCCGGCTTTGGAGGGGACACTCCATGACCCATCTGGTCCATTTGGGCCAGTTTGTCGATCAAGGCTTGGAATGTGGTCGGCTTAAAGAACATCATGAATTATGAAATAGTTGCATGAGGGTCCAAAGTGCCTACCGCCGGCGCTTCTTCGATCCACTATTTGCATTTCGACCACAGGTTCCGCCATCGGATTGCGTATTGAACCTATGTCTCGCCTGGCTTCACCCTGGCATTGATCAATACCGTTATTGGGGTGCGTTCACTAGCACTCGCGAATCGCCGGGTGAATAACAACTCCATTTCTACGAAAGTCTTGATGGAGTCGTTTGGAAGTTCGGAGTACCACTCAAATGCCGTCTCCGACAAGTTGCTAACGAACTGGCGGAGCAAAAGCTTATCATCACCCCCGGTGTTGCCATAAAGAGCCCTGAACTGAGCGACATGTTGATTGGGATTACCTGTCCCCTTGTACACATGGAATTTAGGGATCGTGTATCCCGGCGGGTATTTTATTTGGTCATACCAGCCTGGATACGGTCGTCCAGTTTTAACGATTTGGCCGGCCGCTTCACTCGCCTGGTGAGCTCGTATTTGCTGATCTATATAGTCATCCAGGACGGCCTTGGAAATAGTTTCCTCCTTGGCCGCTGAAAGAGCAGGAGGAGGGTTAGATGTCTCCCCTCTGTCGTCTTCAATAATGATCGGAAAGTTTTCAGCTGGAGGATCCGGCTATAACATCATCCCTACTATGTCTTGGAAGAGAAGCGCCATTCGTTTTATGTTGGCAGCTTGTTCTGCAGTTTCTCTGTCCTTCTTTTTGAGGACTCTGCGTAGGAAGTCAATATCGGTTTCTTGTTCGTAATGCTGCTCTGATGATGCCTCCGGGTTTTCTTTTGACCCGGTGAGTGCGGCCATTGCAGTCAGCATCTCCTGAAGCTTCTGCTGCTGCTGTTCCTGAGCCCTTGTTATTGATCGGGTGAGCGGTCGGTGACCCGTCAAAGCGCGGCTTTCCTCTTTTCCGGAAGCCATGTAAGCAGTATGCACCATTATGCCCCCAGACTTAGGGTGTTTGGGCTCAGTGTCTTTACGATCTGCCGTAGTCATAGGGGCTTTCTCTAGCCTCCCTCTCTTTTGAGTGGTTGACGTTGAGGGGGCCGTTGCAGCGGGCACTCAGGTGGTTGACGTCCTTTGTGGCTTGATAAGAAGGTTCTCTTCCTATTGAACCTTCACATTTTTCTGTCGACGGAGATAGTCTTGATCAATCACCGACTCTTGAACCCGTCGCCAGACTTTGTAAACTTTGGAGGACAGCCGTTGAGGGGGCTGATCCAGCTTTATTCCAGTAACATTCTCTACCGGCGGAGGGGATCTTTTCGGTACGGCGGTAGGAGAATTCCTGCACACCTTGTTCAGCAGTTCAAAGTTGTTCCCGGTTGGAACAGCAGCATTGACTTCCACCGTTGGGGTTGGTGGAGTTAGTCCAGAGGGGGAGTTGCCTCCAGCCTTCCTTACTCGGCGCCAATGGCGACGTCGAGCACGTCGAGCTGTTGAGATGGTTTCAGCTTGAGGAGTGACTTCGTCTTGCCCCCTGTTCAGGTGAGGCGCTACCGGTACCAGCCTCTTGAAGACCGACGTCCGTTGAGTAGCGGTATCCAATCTGTCAAAGACAGACTTTTGAGCAGGAACGGGAGCCGGAGTGGGAGCCGGAACAATCAGTCTTGTGAAGACCGACCATTTGGCAGGAGAAACCGTCTTGACGACTTCGGGAGCAAGGATGGCTATCTTCTTCGGAATAACCTGTTCTGGAATTGCAGGCTTCATCGTGGGCCTATATGAACTTTGGCTCAATCTGGCGAAGACCGAGGCGCTGGAGCTGGACGACCCATTAAGAGGGGCCGCTGTAGTGGTAAGACGATCGAAGACCGACTTTTTGGGAGTTTCCTGTGTTGGTATAGCAGTGCTGAATCTCATCGGTGGGAGCATGGTCCCGAAAAACAATCCAGTGGTGGCCTGCGTGACCTGGTCCACCGGCATCATGAACAGGGAGGCTGCTTGGGGCCCGTAAGCTATGCCTCCAGATGAGGCGGAGCGTGAGTTGCAATTGCAATTGGAACACTTCGCGCAAGTAGACGCCATTCTTTTCTGCACCCATCAAGACACCAAATCTCAGTACCTCGAACCCAATGGCAACCATATCAAACCGCGATTCATTCGCGAACATGACATACAAAGTGTGGAGTGGAAAGAGGAAAAGGTCCCACCGGGCGTGCCAAAATCTGTTCCCCGCCGAACACGGAGATGCGACTGCACAGGTCCGTCTTGCCTGAAATTCGGGGCAGATACTAATTGGTGCTATCTGTCCACCTCTTCGAAGATACCAAATTGATTTATGGCACCATGTATCGAAGGTTTAAACGGATGCGGGCGATGTAGCAGACTTCGTCAGATTCCCCCTCGTTTGAGGGGTTTTTGATTGTAGGGATGCTCTTCGCTGCAGGCGCAAGCCCCTGCAGTTAATTATGCTACCGCATCACGGTAACAACTTTCTCCTTCTCCAGATAGTCACTTCATGTCGTGGGTGTTTGTTTTGTTTGTGGTTGCCCGTGGATTGTATACGGAGACTAATTTATGTTGTCGTCCGTAGGACGTGGATTAGTCCAAATCCGTATCTTCTTAGATTTGGGTTTGGGAGTTTGGTTTAAGGATACGTTAGTCTCTTTTGAGACTAAGATCAACTTAAACATTTGTTAAGGATGCGTTAGTCTAATTTCTAGACTAAGATCTACTTAACGGGATCATTTAGATCCAACAAAAGAGAGAGCATTTTGGCTCTATTGTTTAGTTTAGGGACATCGCGGTCGATTAGTTTAAGGACATTACGGTCCATTGTTAGTTTAAGGACATCTCAGTCCATTGCTAGTTTAAGAACATCTCGGCCCAAGGTTAAGGACATCGTAGTCCATGAGTTTAAGGACCCCACAGTCCGTAGTTTAAAGATGTCATAGCCTGTAAAGTTTAAGGATATCGTAGTCCATGAGTTTAAGGACCCCACAGTCTAGGTTAAGGACACCGTAGTCCATGAGTTTAAGGACCCCACAGTCCGTGAAATGTGTGGTTGTCGGGACCCGTCACCTCTCTGAAGACGTTGAAGGATTACAACGACATATATCAGAGGAGTAAAGAGATGTACCCTCAAACCGGTGTGAGTTGGTTGAAGGACCTGTAGTCCAGTTTGGGACTAAGATCTGTTAAATAATCATGAGCAGATGGGCTCAGTTCGATATAAGTTGAGGAATTATGGCCAATATTGGGCTAAGTCCAATAAACACTTAAACATTTTGTTTATTCTGGCTATTGAGCCTTTGCTTGGGCTTGGCCCTTTTAATAATGCTAAGCATTGGGCTCTGACGTCTTTTGTCTTGTATTGAATGCATAGCATTCATCAGAACAATATATGTTCTGACGGTGCGCCACGTGGCGCGCCAGGCGCTTTGCGCCAATCAAACAGCGCATTGCGTTTCTGTCGGGTAACGCAAATGAAGATGACACGTGTCGCGCTTAGCGATAAGCGCTAGTTTATTAGCGCATTGCGCTTTCAATTTATGAGCGTTTTGCGCTGATTTAATGGCGCACCAACGAGTAACACGTGGCACGCTTGGCGCTGAGCGCCAGTCCATGGGCGCAGCGCGCTATCTCAGAAGCGCAAGCTGTGTCTGTGGTTGACACATGGCTTGTTTTGGCGCTGAGCGCCGGTCCAAGGAACGCAAAAGCGCAGTTCATAAATGCAAGGCACTTTTCAGTAGCGTAAAACGCATTTAATCAAACTTATGATCAGAGAACAAGTTTGTATTCTTTTTAAAGGAGGCTTTGTCTCAAGTTTCAAGAAGAGCAGTTCTTATCTTGGAAAGGGCCTTGTCTTTGTAGATCAATAATCTGTGGATGAAGTAAATACTTCTTTTGTTTTTATGATGAGATCTTTTGATCTATTTTTTATCAAAGACCTTGGTCTTTTGTAGATCTATGATCTTTTTTAGAAGATAGTTCTTCTTTTCATGAGATGATTTCATCTCTGTGTTCAAGAATCATGTTCTTTACCTTGAAGAAATGATCTTCTTTTGCTAAAAGCTTGCTTTTCTCTCTTTGAGTTTTCTCAAAGTTTTTAGGGGGGTTTCTCTATCTCAGACTTGAAGTCTTGGGGCCTTTATATAGGGCAAATTGGTTTGATAAATCGGTTAAATAGATCTTTCTCTGATTGATTTGGGAACATTTCCCACCGTTAGATCTTTGATCCTAAGGCTTCTGTTTTACAGAAGGTAATTTTCTTTTTTTTTAACAAGATTGGAAAGATTTTTCCATAACAGAATTTTAATTCTGATTAATTAATAATTTATCATTATTAGATCTTTTGATCTAACAGTGAGGAATTTTTAATTCCAGCACTGGGGCACCCGTGCTTTGCACGTGGTGCGCTGCTAAGAGCGCAGCGCACTTTGCGCTAGCGCACCTACGTTTGACACATGGCGCACAGCGCAGCCTGCGCTAATGCACCCGTATTTGACACATGGCGCGCAGCGCTGGATCTGAAGTGTTGCTTTAATTTTGAATTTTGAATTTTAAAACAGAGTTTTGCTTTGATTAGGGGTACACTGACTAGGGCGCAGCGCACCTGGCGCTAGCACATCCGTGTTTGACACGTGGCGTGCAGTGCACTTAGCGCTGGATCTGAAGCGTTGCTTCAACTTTTAAATTTTGAATTTCAAAACAGAGCTTTGCTCTGATTGGGGGAAACAGCAGCGTCTTCTGGACCAAGGTGCGGGCTCCTTGATACTCTCCCCCGATCCCTTCATGTATTTCCCATAGAACGTAGTTAGACTCATGGGGGTCGATGCATCGGAGCAGAGGCTGAGTGCATGACTTCTTGTACAGGTTTCTATTGCACCGGACGAAATGGCGTGCTTTGGTCCGTAGCCGGGGAGCTTCTCCTCGGTCTTCGGGGAGTACACCGTCTTTTAGGAACACCACAAGGGGTCTCCTCCAATCTTGGCCTTCTTCCTGGGCTGCGTAGATCTGGAGCGTTACTCCCCCTCTTCTACGTTGGGTCGTAGCAAGACTTCGAAGAGGATATTTCTTTTACGTGTGGCCGAATAGGAAGAAACGAGCTTGCTCAAAGCGTCAACCCGGGTGTTCAAGTTCTTGGGGATTTTCTACACTTGGACTTCATCAAAATTTGTCGAAGCCCTTTTACTTTGGCTAGGTATTTTATCATGAGTGGTTCCCTAACTTCGAAACGCCCGGTTACTTGGCTGACGACCGATGCGGATTCGCTGCGAATTCTGTGTTCTTCAGTCCTACCCTAAAGGCGATTCATAGTCCTGCCAAGAAGGCCTTGTATTTCGCAGCGTTGTTTGACGCTCTGAACCCAAGCTTTAAGGCTCCATTTCCGCTTCGTTCGGGCCGCGGATGATCAGGCCAGCCCTGCTCCCCTCTTCGGTAGAGGATCCGTCCACGTAGAGCACCCAATCCGGGATGGGTCGGGAACCTCATCGACCGAGGGACGTGGTTCGGGGACCCATGTCGACGTTTCTTCTTTAGTGGGGATGGTGCATTCGACAACAAAATCCGTCAAGACCTGTGTTTTGATGGCTTTTCGGGGGCGGTATTTGATATCGAATTGAGATAGTTCCCACCTCCATTTTTCCAGACGTCCTGATGACTCGGGGGAGGCGAGAATCGACCCTAAAGGGCGCTTGGTGAGGACGAGGATCATGTGTGGTTGAAAATAGTGCCGAAGTTTTCTAGAAGCGACGACAAGCTCCGGGACTATTTTCTCTATGGCCGGGTATCTCGTTTATGCATCCTTGAAAACATGGCTCATGTAATAGATCGGCCTCTGTATGCCTTCGCATTCTCTGACAAGTATTAAGCCAGCATCTTGGTCGGAGATGGCCAGATATAGCAATAGTTCGTCACCCTCGACCGGTCGGGTGAGTAGCGGTGGGGTCGCTAGATGCGTCTTGAGTTGTTCGAAAGCGTTCTGGCACTCCTCAGACCATTCGAACTTGGGGACCTTCCTTAGGACCCTGAAAAACGGGAGGCACTTCTCTTCGGACCTGGACATAAAGCGACTCAGGGTAGTGATCCTTCTCGTGAGCTGCATGATGTCGACATTGCTCTTGGGCGTAGCCATGTTGAGGATGGCACTGATCTTTTCAGGATTTGCTTCGATTCCTTGGTGGGTTACCATGAACCCGAGGAACTTTCCACTGGTGACTCCGAAAGCGCACTTAGCTAGATTCATCTTCATTTTGTATCTGTGCAAGACGTTGAATGTCTCTCCGAGGTCTTTAGTGTCCCTAGCTAACGGGATGGATTTTACGAGCATGTCGTTGACGTAGATATCCAAATTTTGCCAATTTGAGGTTTGAACATCTTATTGACCAGACGCTGATATGTGGCCCCGGCGTTCTTGAGTCCAAAGGGCATCACATTGTAGCAGTATACCCCCCGATCAGCGGTGAAGGCAGTAAGTTTTTCGTCGGCCAGGTTCATCCTGATCTGATTGTAACCAGAGAAAGCGTCCATGAAGCTCAATGGTTCGTGGCCGGCTGAACTTTCTACCAGCTGGTCTATTTGAGTAAGTGGATAGTTGTCTTTAGGGCATACCATGTTTAAATCCGTGAAATCGATGCACATGCGCCATCCCGGTTTGCCTTCTTGACCATCACCACATTCGCCAGCCAATCTGAGTAGTCCAGGTTTCTGATGAAGTTTGCGGTGAGCAGTCGATCCACCTCGTCTTCTATCGTTTTTTGCTTGGCCGGCGCAGAGCTTCTCTTCTTTTGTCGGACGGGCTTTACTTTCGGGTCGACCTCGATTTTGTGGGAGATCACTCTAGGGTCGATTCCAGGCATATCCACCGGCACCCAAGCGAATACGTCCGAGTTATCTCGGAGGAACCGGATCAAGTCTTCGCAGTGATCCCCCGTCAGGAGAGAGCCAATCTGGACTGTCCAGCCATCGACCCCTTCTGCGAGGGGGACTTCCGTCAATGCTTCTACCGGGGCACCTCTAACCTCCCTTTGGTCGTCGCGTGTATCTAAAGACCCTTGGAAGTCATGTGTGTCCTCAAAATCGTTGTCCTGATCTCCGGCGGTGGACGTCGAGGCAAGGCAAATCTTAGCAGTTTGTTGGTTTCCATAGGCCCGGCCTATTCCTCCTCAATCCAAAGGAAATTTGATCGCAAGGTGATAAGTCAAGATCTGGGCCCGGAGAGCGTTTAAGGTAGAGTGTCCTAGGAGAATGTTGTAGGATGAAGGGACCTTGGCGACGAGGAAGTCCACTAGTATGGTTTGCGTATTGCCCGCTCCCCAAATGTTGTGGAGGAGGATGGACAATCCCTCGGCAGGGACGGAATGATTGGTGAACCCAAAGAGTACTTGGGAGGTAGGTTGAAGGTCGGATGTTCCTAGCCCCATACACTGGAAACAGTCGTGGAATAGGATATCCGCCGAGCTCCATGAGTTAACCAATATCCTCTGAACTTCGTAACGGTGGACTCTGGCCATTATCACGAGAGGGTCATTGTGAGGGAGCGATATTCCGTGGAGGTCTTCATCGGTGAAAAAGATCGGCTTGTCCCTCCTGCACCTCTTGTGTGGCATACCTCTTGTACCCTCGACTAGGAGGATGTGGCGGTTCCCCCTGCTTTCCAGAGATTGATCCGAGGTAACGACCATGATCTGCCCGATCGTTAATTCCACGGGAGGGGTTTGGTCCTTTTGCTCCCTCTCTGCTTGCCGCTTGTCCCTTAAGTACTTCGCTAGGTGGCCGGAGCGGATCAACTTCTTAATATAGTTACGGAGTTGTTTACAGTTCTCAGTCGGGTAACCCTGCGACTTGTAGAAGGCGCAGTACGGGCCGCGGAGATGCTTGTTGGCCCTTTGGGTAACTACCGGGAGCTTAAAGAACCTCTTTCTCTTAGTCTCCTCCAGCAGCTCGGTCTGGAAAATGTTTAAAGAAGTATACTGCTGGAACCTCGGGGAGTAAAGTTTTGGGCGGTCGACTTTCTTTTTCTTCTCTCTGTCACTTTTCTTTCGGTCCGATTGGTCTGCTCGGGGAAGGTTGGAGTTCACCTCAGACTCAAGTTGGATCTCTTTCTTGGTCCATGCCTTCACTTCGGTCATGGTCTTAGGTTACGCTAATGCAAAAGAGCGAAGCCACTCTTTGTGCCTAAGACCCGATCTCAACGCGGTGATAACCGTTTCGTTACAGTGCTCGGGAACCTCCAGGAGGGCATTGTAGAAGCGAGTGACATACCCATTGAACAATTCCTTATCTTCGCTCTTGATGGTGAACATGTAATCGACCGTCCTTTTCTGTCATCGGTTTCCGATGAAATGACCAAGGAATTAGGTAGCCAGCTCGTCGAAGGTTGAGATGGAGCGCGGCGAGAGCCCCCGGAACCGGTCCCGGCCAGCCTGGATGAGGGTAGTGGGGAAAGCTCGGCATTGAGCCGCGTCTGAGTTATCTTGGAAGCTGATGCCCGCCATAAATGCGTCCAGGTGGTTCTTTAGGTCGGACTTCCCATCGAAGAAGTCCACTTTGGGCGGCTTGTTCCTGAACGAGACGTGCTCGACCGACAGCTTTTCTGTGAAGGGTTTTGTGAGTGAATCAGCGGAATACCTGGCCCTTCACCGGACATGTGGCCATCTCCTCGTATACCATCGAATTTCTTTTCGAAGGCTTCAAGCCGGTGGTGGTACCCCGAGGATTTTGCACAGTCGGAGTGGTGGCTAACCCCGCTCCGGGCCTGCGCAATTGTGCGGCTGCGATTCTGCTCTATTAAATTTCTTAAATTCTCGGAAGAGGCCCTTCTCGAGTAATCCCAATGGTCTCCATTTGCACGGCCTCTGCGGGAGTGGGGCATCGGTCATGCCTGGAAGCAGGTGAGCTGACCGACACCTCCTCAGGGGGAGAGGACACACGGCGGGTATCGGAGCGACGGTCCAGTCTTTCTTGGGATCGGAGCATAGAGCTGTCCGACGCCCATCGAATCATGGAACCAATCGCCGCATGCGGGTCATGGTGGCCGGAGTCGGCACGCCGGTGCTCGGTGATGCTGAGATGAGCGTGAGCGAGATTGAGGGCTTGAGCATGGCTCTCCATCCTTTTGTGGACGCCGTTATCCCGAGGAGGGGGAACTGCGATCTGATAGGTAGGACCCGCCGCTTGGACGTGGATGAGTACATCCACTATCGATGTGAGCCTGTCGATCCGAGCGGATAAGATACTAATGACGTTAGGAGAGGGAGACGAGGAGCTCCTGCCTCCGTTGTGGGGGGTGTGGCGGCTCGTATTTGGATCGTTGCGGTCATCGCTCGCCATCGGGTCGAGAGCGGAAGATCAACTTTTCGGGATGGAGAAGCTGCTGAAAACGTTCCCACAGACGGCGCCAGCTGATAGAGGTTGTGATCTCTCTCAGATATTTTCCTCCGTCGATCCTGAGATGGCGGTTTTTGGGAGTTGTTAAGTATGGATCTCAATGGGTTGGTGTTGACGCCGAGCTATCAACAAAGAATGCCCCGGAATGGATGACCACCTTAGGACCCTCCGACGATCAAGTTAATGCCGAGGAATAAAAGCTAAGTAGCGGTTTTTTGGAATGAGTTCGAGTTACCTAAGTCGTCTGAGAGAGGGGTTATATAGTGGTCGTGTAGAGCGAGCATGCTTGAAATCATTGCCGTCCATTTTGCCCCCGCGTTATTCTCGCATTTAATGGCGGGATGCGCTTATTAATGGGGGGATGCGCTAGCGTGGAACGCAGAACGTGGGGAGGTGGATATCTCGCCCTGGCAATAAACGTGGAGCCGTTGCGGGGGTGCATGGGCTCCGCGCTCTTGATTGATCGGGGGAAACTCAGGAAGCTCGGTTCATCGGGGGCTCGGAAACGAGCCGGGAGGCCGAGAAAGCTCGGCTTGTCAGGAACTCGGAGACAAGCTAAGAGACCGAGGAAGCTCGGCCTGACGGATGGCTCGAAGACGAACACGAAGACTGAGGAAGCTCGGAGACGACCTGTTGGTATTTTGCTAGATAAAGGCGGAAAGTACCGAGGGAGGTCTCCTAAAAGATCGGATACGGACCTTGGAGACGAGGTCACAAGGAATGCCCCTAATGCAACTCATTTATTCCATCTCCGTAGCTTTCGGGATACATCATCCGCCATGTGTCGTAATCTGAGAAAATACCACTTGTGGGCATCATCATACTTTATGATTTATTTGAAGTTAAATGTGGCTTGATAGACATTAGCTGCTGCATGAATGTTTGGACTTTTCTTCGAAGTTAACCGTGGAATTGGCTTGACAGACGTCAGCTGCCTTGAACTTTTCTTGACATCAAACAGGCATTTTTTCTGGCAGTTGTAGAATGCTTCAACGGAGGCACCGTGTGATTCGTCTTGGAATAATTTCATTCTCTTTCTCAACTTTCAGGATTCAAAGAGAATCTGTTAGCAACGCTAATTCATGACCCGAGACCTTCATTTTTTTTTCCTCTTCAAATGGATTTCTCTCTTTCTTCATCCATCATTGATAATGCTTCAAAGTTTGGGCACGGTTTGGTAATCAATGGGGAGACTTGAAATCATGCAAATTTGTAGCATATTGATCATGTTGCATTTGTGTGTAGTAGTGTCCTGTATTCTTTTATTTGTACATTTATACATATGTTCGATTGTTATCAATTTTCTGTTATTTATACATTTATACATATGTTGATTGTTATCAATTTTGTTTCCTTCTGCCTCCGTATAATGTTGCACAATAGAACTAATTAATATTCGCATATAATGTTTCTCATTATAACTAATATTTGATAATTTTGATCTATAAAGTGAACGGATTGATTCGTGAAAATTATGAGCTATGGGTCCATGAAATTTCAATCCAAGAGCAGTTTTCCTGCTGTATCTTCCAGGCATGACTTGGGGTTACATGCTAGTTCAACAGAATAGCCAAAATTTTAAGTAATTGTAGACAATTTTCCCCCAAAAAACATTAATACTTATACATCTAGCAATAAAAATATTCTGTAAACATACAAAATTCAAATACATTAAACTCTTCTTAATATGAATAAATTTGATGGCAATTTGTAGGATCTAAGTATAACTTTTATTTTTTCTTCAGGAGAAGAACCTCATTTATCACTCTCTCCAAATTCAGAAAAGAATTTCCATTTGGTTCTGCGGCTTTAATGGCAATTTGTTTCCACTTCAATGCCATTCTTTTCATCTCTTTTCCCTTCTCCTCTTCCATCAATTCTCTTATTAATCCCTCCACTTCCTCTCTTTTCACATCACCACTGATTTCCGATCCAATTCCCCACTCATTGCATGCGTATCGGCAATTCGTTTGTTGGTCTGCAAAGTATGGCCAACAGAGCATTGGAATTCCCCAGCTTATGCTCTCCATTGAAGAGTTCCATCCACAATGCGTCAAGAACCCTCCAATTGAAGGATGCATCATAACTTTTTCTTGCGGACACCAATCTATTAGCAAGCCCCTTTCACTCACCTCGGATAAGAACTCTTTAGGAAGACTAGCTGAATCTTCAGACACCACCATATCAGGCCTGATCACCCATAGAAAGTTGTAGCCGCTATTGGCGAAACCCCATGCAAACTCTACCAATTGTTTTCTACTCAGGACTGTTAGACTTCCAAAATTTATATAAATAACCGATCTGGGTTTTTTATTCGTTAGCCAATCCAAACAGCTTTCGTTATTTTTCCAGAAGCTAGTCCCAATAGTTTTCAATGAATCGTCCAACACTTGACGACACATTAAATCTAGAGGGCCTATTGCGTAAACTGGAGGAAGTATGGCCGACATTGCATCAAGAACCGGGCCTTCCAATTCATCAAATGTATGCACGACCATGGCAGTGGCTTTTAAGGAATCTTGGGCTTCATCTTTGGTGAAGTTCAGCATGATATTGTTAGGATCCGTGGTTCGAACAAAGCTCGAAAAATCTCGTAGGCGCATGTTCTTCATCCCAGGTATGCAATCAATGGGAGTGTCAAGATATCCATTGCTAAGATCGCTTTCACCTGACGAGCAAATCATAACAAAACAAAAGGAAAGGTTTAGGACCTTTCATATACTAGTCCTTCAATATTCATTCATGCTAACCTACTTATATTTTAAAAAAGAAAAAAAGAAAAAAAAGAAAAGTAAACACATATTTAATAATCGATTAAATAAATTATCAAAATTCATACTTTTGAGTGGTATGATGCCTCTCTCCATAAGCTCCTTCACCGCGAAGAACCCCAGAAATCCACAAGCGCTCAACGAGCAAAAAGACACATCAGGGATCCCAAACTCCGCCGCGATATCAAGAGTAAAGCTCAAAAACGTATCTGAAACTATACAGGTCACCATTGGCCCCTCGGAATCCTCGTCGATCAGCCTTTTGAGCAGTTTCCTAAACGGGTCACACATGTTTCTGCGCATGGCGAGAGAGGCGTCTGACATATTTTTGTGGTTGGTTTGACCGTCGGGAATAATCTCGAAGCGGAAGTCGGGAAGGCCGTCGAGAGAAGTGGGGCCCGACGAGGCGAGGATTCGGTTGTAGACGGTCTCTGTATGGACAAAAGTGATGTGGAAGCCTTTGAAGTGGAGGAGTTTGGAGAATTTGAGCATGGCGTTTATGTGGCCTTGTCCTGGGCATGGTATGCACACAGCATGAGGCTTCTCATTTTTCCAACCAGAATCCATCTCTACTTCACTGCTCCTTCTCACCCCTTTGGTCCTTTCTATATATATAGGAGCGAGTAAGCAGTGCACATGCTTGTATACGGCGCCACCAATTTGCTGCTTTACAAACATAATAAAGAAAAGCAATACGATTTTGTTTTTCTAACCTTGTTTGACAAGGAACTGATGATGATTTTTTCCACCTTCACCTATTATATTACTAGTGGTCAACACATGTATGCTTCAAGTTTTGAAATCAAGTAGAAAACTAAGTTCCATGTTGCATCTTCTTGTACCTTTTCCATGGCCGTCTAGATGTCATGAGTTAACGGAGTGTTCAAATATAAAGTATATTCTCTCAACCTTTACCATATTTTTGAAGTTTTGATACAGTAGTAAGAATAATTAATTGGTATAAGAGCAACTCATTCGACCTACGGAGACGTGTTAGAATCTATAATATATTCACTTACTAATTCTCATCATGACATTCTCATTATCTCATAAGATATTTTTTTTAGATCTAGCTTGCCGAGACTTTGTTTTGCCAACTAGCAGAGCAAAACGTTTCTAGATTTTTCCACCTACGAAGTTTGATGCCTCTTTCATCACAACTTTCTTGTCAACCAAACAATCTCTAGTCAATAGTCAACATCTTAATTTCTATTAGGAGAAAAAGCCCAGCTATCCAAGGAAAACAACCACCGCTCTGCGCGGCGATGTACGTGTTTATTTTTTTGGGATATAAGGTCATGATCCATCCTCTATTTAATAGATAATGTTGATCTTAATTTTCTTTTTCATGTGTTGGTTACATATTAGAATCCATAGCATACTTAGGGGTTAAAAGGGTACATATAACTAAACATGCTTATTCACAATAAACTGGCCTAAGAATGCACAATCATTCACAATAAAACCAGCTTTTTTCTTTGTAATTAGAGAAGTTTTAACGAGTATCACGATTTTGAATGCTGTGTTGTCAGGTACTGCTTCTTATTTCCCAGTGTTATTTAAAATATCCTCTCTCCGTTAGTTTGCTGTATAAATAAAATTCGAAGAAAATTTCTTAATTTGCGCGGAGTGGCGAAAGAATCTCTCTAAACTATCTGATGGAGGTCCTTTTCGGGTCTCCGTCAGATGTTGTCTTCCGTTGATCTCCCGGTGAATTTCGGTGGTGATCTTCTGTTGCGTGTGGGTCTCAATGGGTTTTGAGGAGATTGGTGATTTGAGGAGTTTAGCGCCGAGTACCTGCAAAGAAGTGTAATACCCAGCCCCTTTTTATACCAGAATCTGTATTTTGTTACTTTATAATTTTATTTATTTTATTTTATAATGTTATCTATTTTATTTTACATACCTTAAACCTAACTAAAATTTCCTTTCCTAATATTTTTATTATTCAGCCCAGCCCATTCATATTTTAGTTTAACCTTCTCTTCAATTATCTTTAATTTTCATCCCCGGCCCAATCAAGCCCGGCCCCCTCAATTTATTCATTTTGTTTCTTTTAAATTTTAAGCCGACCCGTTTCCCAAACAGCCCACACACAAATCACAATTCCCTTATTAATTTCTCTTTTATTCTCCGGCCCAGCCCACTTCCCCCACTTCCCAGCCTCTAACTCACGCCCGCTTCCCCCACTACTGTGCATCTCCTTCAATTTTTCCAACGGCTACCCCCTTCTCCCGCGCGCATTCCTTCGCCCACGCCGCCTCCTCCGCCTGCGCCCACGTCGCCTGGCCGTTACTCCCCACGACATCACCCTCGCCTGCCTTCCTCTCTCCTCCCTCCAAAACCCCGAGCCACTCCTCACCTCCCTTCAATACCCGACGACCCAACACCCGAGCACCCAATAAACCCATCCACCACCGCCGACCCCCTCGTTCCCTCGTCGTCACCACCACCTCCGTCACCACCTACACCTCCTCTCCATCCCCAAGAACCCAACAGCCAACTCCAAACTCCCGAGCACCCCAGACCAACTCAAGAATCCTTCTGTCGTCACCGGAAAACTTCACCGTCCCATCACCCGACATCACCGACCCCACCACGACCTCCACACCCTCTCTCATGCTTCATCTCCCTCTCCATTCCCGAGCTCCCCACACTTCCCCGACCTCCGATCACTTCCTTCCTCTCCCTGCAGTTTTCCCCTCTCTCTCAGTTCTCTCTCTCTATCTCATTCCTCTGTCTCTCTCCCTCTTCCTGCATCTCCCTCTCACTCTATCTCCTTCTCACTGCTTCCCTCTCTCTCTCTCTCTCACTATGTGCCTTTTTCCCTTCACTCTCTCTCTGCATACACACATTTCCCTCTCTCCCAATCTCCCACACTCTCTCTGTCCCTCACCCTATCTCTCTGTTCTCATTCTCTTCTCTCTCTGTGATTTCAACCTCCCTCAGCTCTCTCATTCTCTAACTCTCTCTCACTCACTGTCTTTCTCTAACTCTCTCTCTCTCTACAATTTTTTCTCTCTTGATCCCTCTCACCCAAACCCACTGCAGCCCGCCATCAAAGAGCTTCGGCCACCCGTCACTGTGCTCACCATCTCTGAAGCTCGAACAGCCGACTCCAGTAACCAAGCCGCCGCGGCCGAGACACGAGTCCGAGCCAAATCTAGTTGTCGTGCCGTGCGTGTGTCGCGCGTTCGTGACGTTACAATCACCGTGCATCCCCGGGACTGATCCAGGCAAGTTTTTACTTGCTACATGCTATTTATTACTAGTTTACAAATTAAAATCGTAGACATACCACATGTTTTGCCTTATGTAAATATTGCCACAAACTGTTCGATGCTTGTTCTCATAGAAAATCATTATCAAATTTGACAGAACTGGATATATTGCTTTGGCCCTTGCTGTGATGGGTATCCTGTGCAAGTTTCGCTAGAAAATATGACCGTTCAAGATTAAAACGACTACCCCCAAGTTTAACCGTAAAACTGAAATTCTATTGTACCTAAAAATCGTTAAATTCACCATAAATCATATACATACGAGAATGGTGCGTTCGAGGGCTCAAATCGAAGCCGACTCGACAAACTTTAACCCTGTACTAGTTTCCAGACATTCCTGTACTTAAACCATGATGAAAATTGGATCGGAGTGTGACTCTGGACTGCAGTCCAGAGCGACTCCAGTTATTGGTTGCTGTTCCGTAATGGGTACCACATGATTTAATTAACTCTTAGGTTGCGGAACTCTGCTGTTTATTGTAGATAAACCTGTTAGCTAGACAACACAACTGGTTCCATTCTGTTTCGTTACCGTTTGATATTTAATCTGTAATTTAGTAGATCGGGACACATAACAGTCCCAGCAGAATCAGAATTGACATGTTAATATTAAACAGTGTATAACTCTTGACGTGCAGACGCGATCGAAGATCCGTCTGTTGCGTTGAAAACCTTACTGAAAACCCTAGAATTCATCCAACTGTAGCGTCGCTAAAATATGATCCCAACTAGGGTTAAAATGCGTTGCGAAACGGACATCTGATTCTGAAACCGGATTTCCAGCCGCGAGCGCTTAAAATGAAATGGTTATAACTATTGATCCTGGAACCCGATTGGCTTGAAACAAAATTCTATGGATCGCTATCTGAACATACTAATTACTACCTGTGTATCGTTTCGCTAAATTATATACGTATGTTTCATGATAAATCGTGCAAGTGATAGACGATTGTTTTTATGACACCTTAGTTGTGCTTCTTATACTGTCCATGCATCATATCATACCCATATCATTGTAGTGATTATCCAGTGATGTCGTGCATTTACCCAGTGTTAGATTTTAGCGGTGATTGTGGCAAGTACGTCTGTGTTCGTGTATCCGTGAATAAGTGAAAGTGATACGTACTTGTACACAATCAGTGACCTCATTGTTCTATTGCATTGTCAACGTCTGTGGGATGCGTGTACGTGTGACTATAAGTGGTATGGGACACTTATGGAAGCGCTTGCACGGGTGTCACAGATAAGGCATCCGACACTGCCATTTATCTTAGGTATTAGTCGGGATGTGCTTGATGGAGGTCCTGCCTCCAGTTCTCGCGCAGACTTATCACGGATCGATTAGTATTTAGGGTGATGGTTAGCGTTTGATGTAGACCACGGGGTGTGGGGTAGTTTAAGTGTGAGTTCAACAGAATCTCGGGAGTCTCATGCCGGCTTATATATTTAGGGAGTTATATGGAGATTTACAGGGTACGTGATATATACACCGTGATATTCTTGTTACATGTTGGGCCCGTGGTCCCTTGCCCTTGGGTTCTACCCTTAGGTGGAGGACACTCACGAGTGGTTGACTCTCACACTTGGACTGACGATAGGCTTAGCGACCTGTACAGTGAAACTTAGAGACTGATAGGGATACTGGCATTTATATTACTTTTATACTGTGTTGACATACGTGACATATCGTTATACGGCTTTACTGTTCCGCTGCGTTGATTACTGCACATGTATATTCATGATGTCATTTATTTACTGCTTCACATACCTACTATCACTGTTAGAACTGTCACTTAATTTTATATATATTATATTGCTATTGTGTCGCTCTGACGACCTGAGTATGCATGCTCAGTGTGAGAAGACGATTTAGCCTGGACCAGTGCATCACAGACTTCCTGACTTGCCGTTCCTAGTTACATCCGTTTGTTCCACTTCAGGTCAGTTTACATTATTGTATCTTTCAGTTACTGCATTTCTCATTACCTGCGCATCGTTTACTATTTACCATGATAAACTAGAAGCCGAAGTGTGACTACGGCAGGACTTTTCCTTGACCGTAGGAGCATGGCTGGCCTTGTCTACCCCTCGTATTCCGTATTTTGGGAAGCGGGGCGTGACAAGAAGTCCCGGGGTGGTTTGGTACCACCGAGGACCCTCCGACGATCAAGTTAGTACTAGATCCGAGCAGAGTAACGGCTAAGTGGAATCAAGCCGGCTTACTTGACCCCTCTGTGATGGGGGTTTATATAGCGGCGGCGGCACGCAGCAGCAGGCGCGAGAATCTCGCCGGCAGTTACGCTCCCGACGTCACGCCCGCGTAAAGAGCGGATTGCCCATTAATGGGGATCGTGATGGCGTAGAACGTGGGACGTTGCTGGCAGAGAATCTGCACATAGCGAGTTTGGCGGAGCGGCGGTTACGCCAGTGAGTAGTGGAGTTGATCGGTCGGAGGGACCGAGGAAGACGGCCTCGGCTGGGGAGCTCGGAAATGAGCAAGAGGGCCGAGGAGTTTTGGTCCTGTGGCAGCTCGGGGCGAGCTGAGGGGCCGAGGAGGCCAATTTGCAGGGGGCCCCAAGGAGGGCCAGCTTGTGCTTATAGGTCGGGTACAAGGGTGGCATGGTCGGCCTCTGTGGGTCCTTTCTTCTGGGTCTTAGGACATGTCACCTGCCACGTGTCCTGATCTTGTAGATCGCCAATATTGAGCATCATCATTAGCCTCCCACTCTTGTCCCGATCAGCTCGCGGGTCAGATCAGGAGTGGACTGCCGGGCCGCTCGGGGTAAGCTCCCTCCTAAGGTTTCGTCGGGACATGTCCCCGGGCTGTCAGCTGTCTTTTCTGCCAGCGAATTAGGACGAGATCTCTGCATTTAATGAAGGTGCGCCAGTTCGTGCATCCTGCCACTGAAGCGACGGTCCACGTGTCAAGCGTCGGTTGGCCGACGCGACGTGTGCAGACCCATGGCGTCTGATGGGGCGCGGCCCAGTGGGGGGACGACAAGTGGAGCAATCGGTTGTTGAGTTGACTTCGATCACCTGCAGCGTCTGTTGGGCAGGAGGATGCCTGCTAGGGATGACCGAGCAGGGAAGCTGCTCGGTTGATCTTGGCTAGGGCCTTGAGCCCTGGTGTTGCGAGTAGGGAAGCTACTGGCCAGGGATAGCCGAGCAGGGAAGCCGCTCGGCTGCCTCTGGGAGGACATTGATCCTTAGCGTTGGAGGGGTTGTAAGAAGCCTGCCAAGGATAACCGGGCAGTGAAGCTGCGCGGTTGCCTCTTAGTGAGGGCTTTGATCTCTGGCGTCTTGGGTAGGCAACTGGCAGCCTGGGATGACCAAGCGGGGTAGCCGCTCAGATGCCTCTTGCGAGGGCTTTGATCCCTGGCGTTGCGGGTAGGGAAGCTACCGGCCAGGGATATCCGAGCAGAGAAGCCGCTCGGCTGCCTCTAAGAAGGACTTCGATCCTTAGCGTTGGAGGGGTCGTAGGAGGCATGCTAAAGATAACCGAGCACTGAAGTTGCGCGGTTGCCTTTTGGCGAGGGCTTTGATCTCTGGCATTGCGAGTAGGAAAGCTACCGGCCAGGGATAGCCGAGCAGGGAAGCTGCTCGGCTGCCTCTAAGAAGGACTTTGATTCTTGTCTTTGTTGTGTAGGAAGCTACCCGCTGGGATGCGCCGAGCAGAAAGGGGCTCGGCGGCCTCGCGAAGAAGGCTTCAGATCTTCAGCGTCTGATGGGCAGGAAAACGCCCGCCAGGGATGCGCCGAGTAGAAAGGGGCTCGGCGGCCTCGCGAAGAAGGCTTCAGATCCTCAGCGTCTGATGGGCAGGAAGACGCCCGCCAGGGATGCGCCGAGCAGAAGGAACTCGGTGGCCTCACGGTGAGGGCTTGAGATCCTCAGCGTCTGATGGGCAGGAGGATGCCCGCTGGGGATGCGCCGAGCAGAAAGGATCTCGGCGGCCTCGTGGTGATGGCTTGAGATCCTCAGCGTGAGAGGGGCCGTGAAAGGCCTGCTGAGGATGGCCGAACAGAGTAGCTGCTCGGTGCCTCTTGGCGAGGGCTTGGATCCCTGGCGTCGTGGGTAGGGACCTACCAGCCGGGGATGACCGAGCAGGGTAGCTGCTCGGTGCTTCTTGGCTAGGGCTTTGATCCTTAGCGTTGGAGGGGCTGTAAGAAGCCCACTAAGGATGACCGGGCAGTGAAGCTGTGCGGTTGCCTCTTGGCGAGGGCTTTGATCTCTGGCGTCGTGGGTAGGCAACTACCAGCCTGGGATGACCGAGCGGGATAGCCTCCCGGATGCATCTTGCGAGGGCTTCGATCCCTGGAGTCATGGGTAGGGAGCTACCGGCCGGAGATAACCGAGCAGGGTAGCTTCTCGGTTGCCTCTTGCGAGGGCTTTGATCCTTCAGGACGGGGATCGAGCAGGGTTACTGCCCAGTGCCTCTTGGCGAGGACTTTGATCCCTGTCGGTTGTGGTAGGAATCTACCAGCCGAGCAAGGACTCGACCGTCTCTGGGAGGACTTTGGTCCTTAGAGCGGGAGGGGCTGTAAGAAGCCTACTAAGGACTCTTGGCCGGGCAGGGTTACTGCCCGGTGCCTCTTGGTGAGGGCTTTTGCCCTGAAGGATAGCCGAGCGAGGGATCCTCGGGCTCGACTGCCTCTGAGAGGGCTTTCTGGTCCCCGGCGTTGTGGTAAGGAAGCTACCCACCAGGGATAGCCGAGCGAGGATCGGGTTCGACTGCCTTTGGGAGGACTTTTTGATCCATAGCGTTGCGGTAGGGAAGCTACCCGCCAGGGATAACATGAGCAGGGTAGCTGTTGGGTTGCCTCTTGGCGAGGGCTTTCATCCCTAGCGTTGCGAGTAGGGAAGCTACCGGCCAGGGATAGCTGAGCCGAGAAGCTGCTCGGCTGCCTCTACGGAGGACTTCGATCCCTGGCGTTACGAGTAGGGAAGCTACCGGCCAGGGATAACCGAGCAGGGTAGCTGCTCGGCTAATTCTTCATGAGGTTTCGCCGTACCATTCATTTGCAAGTATGGGGAATACGAACGGTCACGGCGAACGTGCGCGTAGCACGTGCATCGATTATGCGGGGAGGCGAAGGTCCAGGGTCGCGTCATTTCGATTCTGCCATAGAAGGCTCAATGATCGCCCAGCGGACGAGTATCGGCCCATGAGATCCGTGGCCATGGGACGTAGCCTGTCGGTGGTCAGCCGTTCCAACGAGGGCAGAGTCTTCTAGAGGCGGGGGGCAGCGATCTGGGGCTCTGGCCTGGCCGTTTGGACTTTAACCGGTCTATCGTCCGGCGAGGGCGTTGATGACGGTCGCCGGAGGAGGTTCATCCGCGCCTCCGATGAGGGGGAAGCGGCAGCTGGTACCTGGATTTTCAGGGCGATCGCACGCCATGTGGACGGAGATCGGAAGGCCAACTTTTGTTTTTGTGGAGTTTCGTTTTTCACAGACGGCGCCAACTGATGGAGGTCCTTTTCGGGTCTTCGTCAGATGTTGTCTTCCGTTTATCTCCCGGTAGATTTCGGTGGTGATCTTCTGCTGCGTGTGGGTCTCAATGGGTTTTGGGGAGATTGGTGATTTGAGGAGTTTAGCGCCGAGTACCTGCAAAGAAGTCCCTGGGTGGTTTGGTACCACCGAGGACCCTCCGACGATCAAGTTAGTACTAGATCCGAGCAGAGTAACGGCTAAGTAGAATCAAGCCGGCTTACTTGACCCCTCTGTGATGGGGGTTTATATAGCGGCGGCGGCACGCAACAGCAGGCGCGAGAATCTCGCCGGCAGTTATGCCCCCGACGTCACGTCCGCGTAAAGAGCGGATCGCCCATTAATGGGGATCGTGATGGTAGAACGTGGGACGTTGCTGGCGGAGAATCTGCATGTGGCGAGATTTGCGGAGCGGCGGTTATGCCTGTGAGTGGTGGAGTTGGTCGGTCGGAGAGACCGAAGAAGACAGCCTCGGCTGGGGAGCTCGGAGACGAGCAAGAGGGCCGAGAAGTCTTGGTCCTGTGGCAGCTCGGGCCGAGCTGAGAGGCCGAGGAGGCTAATTTGCAGGGGGCCCAAGGAGGGTCAGCTTTTGCTTGCAGATCGGGTATAAGGGTGGCCTGATCGGCCTCTGTAGGCCCTTTCTTCTGGGTCTTAGGACATGTCACCTGCCACGTGTCCTGAACTTGTAGATCGCCAATATTGAGAATCATCACTACCTAATTTAGGCACATGCTAAGATTCAAGCTCTTTTTTTTCATTCTTCTTGAGGGGCATGGGTAAAAATTTCAACCAATTTAAAAAGGAATCCTGCACCGAGATTTGAAGGACGAGAGGACTACGTTTCCAATAAAAGTGTGCTGAAATCAATCTTTTTTCGGCTATTTTTCTAGGAAATTTATACTCCACCCCTTTCTTTTAATGAAATTTACATTTGGCCCCTTCCCTTTAACGGAAATATTTAGCTCTTGTGACCCCATTTATGTTTATCCAATATCTATATAGAGCCAAAAAGGTTGAAAAATTATTTTTGACCCTTCTCTTTTGTTGAAGTTTTCTTTTGAATCCTTTACAATGTATCTTTGGCCCTTTTTACCTTATCTATGCATGGCTAAACACTAAAAAAATTGTTTCAGTTTCTTGACGTACTAATTAACTTTAGCGGCATCCTCTAAACTGATATGTATTTGGAGAAATATGAAACCGCGGTCAACAATTGTAAACTTAATATGGTCCGCCACGTTTTAAAAAGAAAAGATAGTTGAACAATATACCTTTTAAGTTTTCTGGAGTGGCACTCATCGTTAGGGTTATATCATGCAACCGCAGTCATGAGGTTGTAGTCGATTTTACGACCATTTCTGTCTATATTTTATGTGAATTTTAAACTAAATCAAACATGATAGAATCGACATAATTTATATATGCTTTTGTTTTGCTAAAGATCAACCTCTCTACCAAATAAGTTGCTACTAACAAATATATAGGTGACTTAATTATTACTTTAGATACATTTTCATATTAATTATTTTTATTCAAGCGCAATATCAATATAGGCTGTAGCATACCATCTTCCCTTAATTGTTATAAATTATTTTGCATTTAATTATCTTAAACTTTTTATGCAACTTTCTTTCATATGAGTTATTCAATTTGATCGTTGAACATGAAAAGTATCATAATAGAATCTTTCCAGTATTTTTCACGAGCCCATGCATTTAGAGAATTTGGCGATTTAAGTGTGATAAATATTAAATTAATAAATCATGCGCCTAGTTGGAAATGGTGGTGGAAATTGCAATAACCTAAACCAAATGTCATGGTCTGAGTTTGGAGGGATAAAACTAAAAATCATGCGACACTGTCCGGCTTTTGGAGGGGCATACAAATCATCTAAGAGAAGATTTTGGGATGGCATCATGAATGATGTAGGCCAAGGCTGTGTTATAATTATCACGTGATATACAATACGCTATCTTATGATATGATGCATAAGGATTCCGAAATTTATTGTTTTAGATGGAACATAGCAAACAAAGAAGAAATAACAAAAGAATTTTATCGCTGGCCTCGCCGCCGATGGCCCTTTCGTCGTCAGTCCACCGCCGATCTACCGTTCGTCGCTGGCCTCGCCGTCATCCACCGGCTCTCCTCCGGCCGTGCCATTTGTAGACGGTTACACATACATATATTAGCGGTAATAATTAAAGTATATTTATTGAGCAATCGGCGTTAGGGTCGCAACAATTATGGATCCGGTGGAAAACTAGAACAAAAATTCAAAGCATACATAGCACACCAATTGCCTTCCAAAATCATAATCTACTTGTAATTTGCAAAAACAAAGAAACAAATGAAAGGAAAGTGGGTTACAACTTTTGTGGCGCGTCCACTTTCTAGCAGGAGACCCAAGCTATGCTACATTGCCTTCCGGATGAAGCTTGATAGCCGACCGTCTCGCCGACGATGATCCACATGAAAGAACCGGCCAAACGCTCCACTTCACTTCAAAAAGAGTAGAAACTAGCTCCAATCACTTGCTAAGGTGATGGATGTGGAAAATCTCTTTATCTCTTTTCATTTCATTCTCCTCACTTTGGAATTTTCAAGAGAGCATAGGAGGAAGAAGAAGCTTCATGTTTCTCTCATTTTCTATTTTCCCTTTTCTAATAAAATGAATTATCAAGAGACAACAGAGTATATGATGGAGGTCAGGATCTCCTTTAGATGTTGTCCTCAGTCGATCTATCGCGAGCGTCGATGAACAGCTGAGATTGGGTTTGAGGGTTACCTCCTGGAGCGTGTGGATCTCAGTGGGCTTGATTTGGAATGAGGCCGAGCTACCTGCAAAGAAGTCCCGGGGTGGCTGTACCACCGTGGACCCTCCGACGATCAAATTAGTCGAGATATTTGAGCAGAGCAGCGGCCTATTGGGATAAAAATTGCCTTACCTGAGTAGTTTGAGGAAGGGGTTTATATAGTGGTTGCCATGGGCTAGCTGGCGCGAGATCTTCGCCGGCCGTTACGCCCCTGGCGTTACACCAACGTAAATGGCGGGATCCCCCATTAATGACGGGATACGCTCGTTAATAGGGTGATATGACGGCGTGGAACACGGGATCGTGGGACGGCGGATACTTCGCATCTGGCGAGATCCGCGGAGCCATGGCGGAGGCGCCTGTGATCTGCGTTTTAGATCGCTCGATAGAACCGAAGAAGCCTATTTCGGCGAGGGGCCTAAATGAGGGCGGGAGGCCGAGCTAGTCCGGTTCTGTGATAGCTCGAAGGCAAACGGCCGAGGAGCTCGGCGTATAGGAGGGCTCGGAGGCGAGCCGATGGTTATTTGTATGGCGAGCACAGGGATGTTCAGGTAACCCTCGGAGGTCGGGTCCAGGCAAGGGGGCAATGGCCCGGGGGACGTCTCCAGTGTGTGGTTCTTGCACTTTTTCAGTGTGTCTCGGGATACGTCATCTGCCATGTGTCATGATCTAGGGAGCTTTCACATATGAGCATCATCATTAGCCCCCCACTCTCGTACCGACCTATTTATGGGTCGGGTAGAGAGTGGTCTGATTGGTCCCCTGGGCTCAGCCAGTGGTTAAGGGCCTCGTCAGCATGGATTTCCGAGGCGGTTAGGCGTATCTTTTGATGACGTTAGTGGATCAGAGAGGAGATCATGCATTAAAGAGAGAGCGCCGATTCGATCATACGTTCGTTGAGGCGCAGGCCACATGTCCGACACGGATTGGCTGTAACAACCCTAAACTTTCTATACGAATTTTTTTCAAAATACAGAAAGGGAGACCTAAGCCTGAGCACGAGTTATAAATTTGTTTGCTTTTAAATAGCAAGAAGGAGCTTGTAGCTCATTGGTAAGACCTTGCATTGTTGAGACATAGCACTCGAATTCAAATCTCATCAGCCACATTATCTTTTTATTAAAATTTCTTTTAATCCTTTAAAAGTACAAGAGTTTGCACATGCACTACACGTAAACTGAAGAGTCGCTGACTATTTAAACATGTATACTGAAGAAAACTAAGCGACAGAGACACGTGGCACCCAAACCCTACCCCCTTCGCCGGTAATGACCCATAGAAATGACATTTTTGGCCGGTACCGCCGGTCAAAACCGTCGCTAAAGCCTTGATCTTTTTCCCCCTGCAACCTTTGGCCTACCCTACTTCCCCTAGACTGTTTGTATACTCTGCACATTTCCAAAGAACAATAAAATGCCCATTTAATCCAATTTTAATGCATATTTTAAATGCATTTTTTAACACACCAAACCCTAATTTTCCTTATAAATACCATACCCCATTTCTCACATCCTCATTCAGAATTCCCTACCAAAACTGTCAAAAATTTTCAAGTTCTTTAGTGTACAAGTGGAGTTAACAAAAGGGTGAAGTTCCGGCGACGAAACGACGCCCCGAAGCCTTCTTTAGAACCCCCTCTCTTTTCTCTAGCCCAAAAGCCTGTAAGTCCCCTCTCCCCCTTCTTCTTCTTCTATAAAAATATTCTTTTCTAAAATCCGACGGAAACGGAGTTAATCCGACTTTCAATTCGTTTTTTCTTTAAAAATCCTATTTTTCTTAAATAAGAAAATACTAAACTCTCGTATCATATTTAATAAATATTAACAAATATATTAAATAAGTTTCACATTAAAAGAATTTATATTGCAATTTTTATCGCAGTTTTACAGTAAAATACAACATACTTTAGTTTCCGACATAAACAACATATTAACTTTAGATAGTTCACGAGATAATGACCCAGCTTATCACAACAGACATCTCTAACATAGCACAATGGAAATTTGTGAACATAATTATGTGATAAAACGAATTTACAAATAAATACCATCAACTTATAAAACCATTTCTTTAAAAAGATGTATTAAACATTTCCATGCAATTGCGCCTCTACAACCCACTTTTGAGGAACCTGTTTTGGATGATGCGGATTATCGCACATCTTTGGACCTAGTAGACTGTAACAACATAGTTCATTTATACCAATTCCAGTTCTCGTATTTCCTTAATTGTGGTATTTTCCTGATTTATCGTGTTTTGGTTGCGAATAGTATTTTACATTTTACATTACTTTCGACACGACCTGCTTGCTTGAACTTATTTGATTCATACTTATAAATTATCCTGACTTATTACGTAGACTGGTGCATTTTCATGTTTAGTGCATACTAGCATTTTATCTAGCATTTGAACTTTTACAATATAACATTTTAAGTCACATAAAATATTTTTAAAAATATATTGCATGGCCTGCATGATAACCCTAACCCCGTGGTAGCATCCGCGCATCTTGTTCTCGTCCCGTTCAGTGAAACGGACGTGTTTGGATGGTTACGCGCACGTACGTGCATCCGTTCTTGGGGGTATGCATTTTCGTTATCTGGGCATTCATTTTGAATTTTGAAAGTCGCATATATTTTTCGTATTTTAAATCTGAATTTTTAGACCCGACCCGGACGCGTTTTGAAATATTTTTGTATCCTGCCAAAATTCAATTTATTTAATTTTAAAATTTAGTTTAAATATTTTCATACGATTTCTTTAAAAAACTGATACCTCTTATCTAAAATTTTAAATCTAAAAATCTTTTAAAATTTTAAATCTAATTTCCTAACAAACTAACAACCCCTTTCTCTCTCTCTCTCTCCTCTGCATATATATATTCATATATTTTTTGTTTATTTAAATTTTTCTTTCCTTATTTAATTCACAGCCTCTTTTTCTTCTTCTTTTTTCTTTCTTTTTCTTGATCTTGTTCTTTTGATTCCGGTGATCACCGCCGGAGCCGTTCTCGTCGCTGACGATACGAGTGATCCAGTGAACGTGCCTGACTTGCGTGATCACCCTCGTGCGTTGTTTGGAACCGTTCCGTGTACCGTGCGCGCGTCGCGACATTTCGCCGACGAAAGATGTTCCGTACACATCCGTTCTTGTTCCGTCTAGGCAAGTTAATCTTGCTACATGCTATATAATTCATTTTATACCTATTTAAATAAATACCAAACCTATAGTTTAAATCTACTATCTCATGTTTAATTTTATAACGTTTCGATGTTCCGTTTGCATCCATTTATATCATTTTAAATGTAGATCATGAAAACTTATCTTGTGACATACTTGATTACATTATACTGCATCCATATCATTTAAAATATATATCGTCGTAATATTTCTTATTATTATCTTTAATTAGTGTATAATCTGAATTTTATAATATTATGCATTTGAAAATATTATAGTTTAGACATGAAACGTCGTTGAAAAGCGGATACGACAAATCTGAAGTTTACTGTACACCTTAACTTATAAAATTCATTATAAATCATAGAAAAATCATTAGTATACGTTCTTTAGTTCGTTACAAAGCTGACTCAGAATACTATAACTCTATGAAATATTTACTTGCAAAATAAATTGTTTAAATAACGTAAAATACAAATGAAAATATCTTTAAACTGTTGTCCAGGGAAATTCCAGCAGCAAACTTTCAATTTCGAATGTTCATAACTTTTTATAGGGACAATCTGAGATGCTTATATTTATAAAAATGAAAACCTTATTGAATTATCTTTGTTTTGGTATAAGACACACGTTTTTTTATTTTTAAGCTATTTTTACAAATCAGGGTGACGCTAAATTTCTGAACGGAACTTTCTTGTGCATGGTTAATCATACCACTTTTATAGTTATTAATTGCTTTGAATATGCTATCCATATTGATATTATTATATCACATATTGCTTAGTTGTACATCCCACATTACCATTTTATAGTTTTATAACTTTTCGGATAACCGTTTGCATCCATCGCATTTAAGATACATATAATTGCATCCATAGATCACATTACTACATAATACTGTGATATTAACACTCCATGTTTAATAAATTGCATCTTAATTAATATTGGAACTATAAATGTAACCCTAATTGATAACTGTGCATCCATATCCTTGAAATTATATTTATTTGCATACCATATCACATTATTCCATTTTATTGTTATATTAGTACCCCATACTTGTTTTGTGTACCCATACTTATTATAGTTTGATTATGAGCACCCATGTGATACTTGTGCACTCCTGACATGACTTGATACACTACTACTTGACACGACTTGATACCTGTGCACTCCTTGACATGATTGATACTTGTTCACTATCTGACATGACCTGATGTACCATAGCTTGACTTGTTACCTGATCTTGTTATTAATGCCAACAATCTTGACCTGTTGTCCCTACGGACATTTGCTGTTGTCTATTCAGACAAACCTGTACTTGCTTGACCCTGTGTTAGCATTAGCTCCAGATCTATCAATACCTGACTTGAATACACAACCTGGGGGTATGGGGAAATCAATGATGAAACCTGACTTGTAACTCGACAGTTCGATACCTTTACTGATCAGTTTTAGAGGGTAGGCCAGCCTTGGGATGCTGCTGCTGATATCATCCATCGTTATCCACTACCTTTTAGAGGCTAGGCCAGTCTTGGGATGATGACGTGGACATCATTCATCATTACCCTTTTCCTTTAGTGCCTAGCAGTATGTCTCGGTTTCAGCCCGAGAATCTTCACCGTGATCCTGGGCACGCACGGGATACTATTGAGTTACATCGATAATTCATCAAATTGATTTCAAAGACTTGAGAGTAGTTAACCCAGTAGACCAGTTTAGATTACTCACCGCACATCACCTGTGCCTTACCCTTCACTGTCACTATTTATATTATTGTTATACCTGTTTTACCGTTCATACTCATTCCTGTATGCCTTGCTACTCCTTGATTTTATTATTGCTTGATATTATGACGCACTGACGTCTGGGTTTTGCATGGCCCAGATCCTCTACCTTTGTTGCAGGCTAATCAGGAGTATTTTCCGCCGTCAGGCCGAGCAGTGAGGATCCAGTTAGTATCCAGTTTTACTTTCCAGGTGTTTTGTTTCTATTGCTTCCGCATATTATTTCTTGACTCGTTTATTATGGCATATGGACATGAACTAGATAGTTATTTTATTTTCCTGTTCTTGATATCTCCCAGACAGCCGTAATGTGACTGTGGAAGGATGTTTCCTAGCCACAGGTAGCATGGTTGGTTCTGTCACGTGCCGATCTTAGCGCACTCTGGGAAGCGGGGCGTGACATAGTTTGTTTGGTATCAGAGCCATAGGATCTAGGTTAATCGGATTGATTCTTTTGTAGTTGGGTATTTGACCCAATACATGAATCGGAATACTCGAGACTAGGAACATGTCCTGCCACTTTTCCATCTTGCCATTCTTGAATCTTAACTCCCTCCTGATCCTTACTTTGACGATATGCAAACTTCTTTGCATCTCGACTTGAGACTTTTGGTTCCCTATTGTTTCTCCATGTTCCTTGATTTTGATATTAGAATTTGGGCGACTTGAGTGGAGTTATGTGATTGTAACTATGAACTGCAGTATGGTTACAATGCGGTACTCTATTTAAGTAACTTGGAGTCCTAGTCTTGATTCACTTCCTTATTTCATGGTCGTTATATTACCTTGCTTCTCTTGCTTTCCAGTTCATGTTTTATCGCAAGCTTAAATTCTGTTTACCGTGCTTATCTTCTTCAGTGTTTGGCTTCAGGTGAAATCGTTTCAGGTATCCTACTTGATCATGTCTTCCCCGCATTAGAATTATTTAATTCTGGTGCATCCCTTTGTTTGTTGTCGTCTTGGGAATGGATTTTCTCAGCACTTTCCACGCTCACATTGATTGTAGGGCAAAGAAAGTGATTTTCCGTATTTCCGGACATCCGGAGTTTGTTTTACTGGAGGAAGCAGTTCTGTCGGGCTAGTCGAGTTAGGGTTAGGCCGACAAGCAATGTTCTTTCGTCAATGGAAGTTGATAAGGAGGTGTTCCCATGTCGGTTGGCCGACGCGACGTGTGCAGACCCATGGCGTCTGATGGGGCGCGGCCCAGTGGGGGGACGACAAGTGGAGCAATCGGTTGTTGAGTTGACTTCGATCACCTGCAGCGTATGTTGGGCAGGAGGATGCCTGCTAGGGATGACCGAGCAGGGAAGATGCTCGGTTGATCTTGGCTAGGGCCTTGAGCCCTGGTGTTGCGAGTAGGGAAGCTACTGGCCAGGGATAGCCGAGCAGGGAAGCCGCTCGGCTGCCTCTGGGAGGACATTGATCCTTAGCGTTGGAGGGGTTGTAAGAAGCCTGCCAAGGATAACCGGGCAGTGAAGCTGCGCGGTTGCCTCTTGGTGAGAGCTTTGATCTCTGGCGTCTTGGGTAGGCAACTGCCAGCCTGGGATGACCAAGCGGGGTAGCCGCTCAGATGCCTCTTGCGAGGGCTTTGATCCCTGGCATTGTGGGTAGGGAAGCTACCGGCCAGGGATATCCGAGCAGAGAAGCCGGATATCCCTCTCACCCCTTTGCTCCTTTATATATATATAGGATCGAGTAAGCTTGTTTGGCAAGGAACTGATGATGATTTTTTGATGATAAAGAAAAGCAATACGATTTTGTTTTTCTAACCTTGTTTGGCAAGGAACTGATGATGATTTTTTCCACCTTCACCTATTATATTACTAGTGGTCAACACATGTATGCTTCAAGTTTTGAAATTAAGTAGAAAACTAAGTTCCATGTTGCATCTTCTTGGACCTTTTTCATGGCTGTCGAGATGTCATGAGTTCACGGAGTATTCAAGGAGTGTTCAAATATAAAGTATATTCTCTCAACTAATGTTTGTCTTAATTTTCTTTTTCATATGTGTTGGTTACATATTAGAATCTATAGCATACTTAGGGGTTAAAAGGATAGATATAACTAAGCATGCTTATTCACAATAAACTGACCTAAGAATGCACAATCATTCACAATAAAACTAGCTTTTTTCACTGTAATTAGAGAAGTTTTAACGAGTATCACGATTTTGAATGCTGTGTTGTCAGCCATTGCTTCTTATTTCTCAGCGTTATTTAGAATATCATCCCTGCATTAGTTTGCAGTATAAATAAATTCGAAGAAAATTTCTTAATTTGCTCGGAGTAGCAAAAGAATCTCTCTAAACAATCTAATTGAGGCAAACGCTAAGATTCAAGTTCTTTTTTGTCCTTTTTCTTGAGGGGCATGAGTAAAAATTTCAACCAATTTTAAAAGAAGTCATATACCGATATTTGAAGGACGAGAGTCTACGTCTTTTTGCCGCTATTTTCCAAGGAAATTTATACTCCACTCCTTTCTTTTAATGAAATTTGCATTTGGCCCCTTCCCTTTAACGGAAATATTTAGCCCCTCTGACCCCATTTATGTTTATCCAATATCTAGATAGAGCCAAAAAGTTTGAAAAATTAGTTTTGCCCCTTCTCTTTTGTTGAAGATTTCTTTTGAATCCTTTACAATGTATCTTTTGGCCTTTTTTACCTTATCTATACATGGCTAAACACTAAAAAAATTGTTTCAGTTTCTTTTAGGTACTGACTTTAGTGGCATCATCTAAGCTGATAGATATTTGGAGAAATATGAAACTGCAGTCAACAATAGTAAACTTAATATGGTCCGTCACGTCTCAAAAAGAAAAGATAGTGGAACAATATACCTTTTAAGTTTTCTGGAGTGGCGCTCATCGTGGGGGTTATATCATGCAACTGCAGTCATGAGGTTGTAGTCGATTTTACGACCATTTCTATCTATATTTTATGTGATTTTTAAACTAAATCAAACATGATAGAATCGGCATAATTTATATATGCTTTTGTTTCGCTAAAGATCAAACTCTCTAATAAATAAGTTGCTACCAACAATTATATAGGTGACTTAATTATTACTTTAGATACATTTTCATATTAATTATTTTTATTCAAACGCAATATCAATATAGACTGTAGCATACTATCTTCACTTAATTGTTATAAATTATTTAGCATTTAACTATCTTAAATTTTTTATGCAACTTTCTTTCATATGAGTTATTCAATTTCATTCGTTGAACATGAAAAGTACCATAATAGAATCTTTCCAGTATTTTTCACGAGCCCGAGCCTATGCATTTGTAGAATTTGGCGATTTAAGTGTGATAAATATTAAATTAATGAATCATGCGCCTCTTTGCAAATGGTGATGGAAATTACAACCACCTAAACCGATGTCATGTTCTGGGTTTGGAGGGGGAAAACTAAAAATCATGCGACACTGTCTGGTTTTCGGAGGGGCATACAAATCATCAAAGGGAAGATTTTGGGTTGGCATCATGAATGATGTAGGCCAAGGCTCTCTTATCATTATCACGCGATACACGATACGTATCTTATGATATGATGTGATTCATAAGGATTTCGAAATTTATTGTTTACGGAAACGCCGGTTTTAGATGGAATATAGGAAACAAAGAAGAAATGACAAAAGAACTTTATCACTGGCCTCGCCGCCGATGGGCCTTTCACCGTCGATCCGCCGCCGATCGACCGTTCGTCGCTGGCCTTGCCGTCTACTCTGGATTATCGATGCCCCGTCTCGATAATCCTACAACTAGGGACCAGTATAAGAATGTGCTTATAGACTACCCAGCCTCTACTAGTGTGAATGCCATCAGAACGCTGATAGTCAAATAAAGATCCTAAGAGCTCTATCAATATGTATAAGCGATATGCTAAAAGAAACATATGCACATATTGAGATAGAATCAAACCAAGCAGTATACTACCATTTTGAGAAAGACTGTTAATATAACCGCGAATATCCGAAGCTTCCAATATGTAATATACAGTCCAGTATGATACAATAATGGCCTCTAGGGCATATCTCACTAACACAAGGTGCGCATCAGGAACATCCGCGATGCGCCCTCCGTCTTGAGAGTCTGGACGAGCTTTCCGAAATTCAGACTCGATTCCACACCCCCTCTAACTATTCCATCCGTTTAGCTAGAAAGGGTGAGCGGGCAGACCAGGTGCAGGATAGGAAGATTGCCCTATATTTGGAAGCGTTCAGGACAGGAATGCTTCTGCTCTTCCCAACCGAGATTTGTGGGGTGCTTCGTTGCTTCCATCTTTCCCCAGGGCAGCTAGCGTCGAGCTCATGGAGAATCCTCCTCGGGTTTCTGGTCCGGTTAAAACATGATCAAATCCCCTTCAATTTGACCCTTCTTGTGTCTTTCCTTTATTATAAAAATCACCCCGGCACCAGCAAGGAAGTGCCGAGCTGGATGTATTTTTCGTTTAAAAAGCATAAGAGGGGGGCGGCCAGGTCGGGGTAGTACTCGTCCCTTCTTCCATCCATAAATGGAAGGAGAAGTTTGTATTCGTCGGGTCACCTGAGGGCGAGAATTGGCCTGTGCCCACACAGTGGCACATGGCCGACTTCCCGAAGGCAAAGCAATCGACTTCCCCCGAGATGAAGGCGGTGTCCCAGTAGGAACCGATCCAGCGGACGGATGTCCTGCTATCCGAGCGTGTACTGAGCTGGGCTGGGCTCAGTCATGCGCGTTTCTTGGGTAAGTTAGGGCTTTCAACAATCTGTCTAAACTTTTCTGAATTTCCTTTTCCATGCGATTGTCGCTAACCCCCTTTGTTTGCGTATTCATTTTTGCAGAGCCCATGGATCGATCAAAAATCCTAGCTGCCATGGCCGCCAAGACCCAAGGAAGGAAGGCCGGGGGTGCAAGCTCGTCCCGACCCGGTCCGAGCTCGGCCCCAATGCCAACTCCACCGACCAAACCTTCCGCCGCTCCCCGAGCCCCAGAAGACGCCGCGGAGGAGGGGGGTCATAAGCACGTGCGGGACCCGGTGCCCCGGACGAAGGAGGAGGAGGAGGAGGCTGAGACCACCGAATTCCCCCTCAAAAGGCAGAAGCGGGTGGTCTCTCGGCTACCTCCTACCGGGATCCCAGTGCAGGAGGGCGACTTCTGCATTGAGGTGCCTTCAGGGCTCTCCGCCGCCGACAGCTTGTTTTCGAACATGGAGTAGGCAGCTGGAGATAATATTCCCTCGGGGACCATGAAGGCCCAGATGGTCGCCATAGTGCAGTAGGCGGTTCAGATCGGTACTTGACTTTTCTTAAAATTTCCTAAGTCTTATTTTCTCTGTTTGAGCTTTCTAACCTATTTGCTGCTTTTCTCAGATCCTTCATCACTGCACTTTCTTCGTCGCCATGGAATCCGAGGAGGTAGCCCCGGCCATGAAAAAGGCGGGCGAATCCTCCTCGCGGGAGGAGGATTCGCCCGCCTTTTTCATGGCCGGGGAACTTCGCCTCCAACTGCAGCAGGCGGAGAAGAAGGCGTCTCTCTTCGACACTCAATTGGTTGCCGAGGGGCTGACGAACTCCCGGCTGAAGGAGTCTCATCGGCTCCTGGATGAGTCTAATTGGGCTATCCAAGCCAAGTTGGAGGAGGTGAACAACCTCTACAACGCGATGAAGAAGTTGAGGGATGCCCTCAAGAGGGACGTCCTGGTGGCTGTAGACGCGGTGAAGCTCGCAGAGAGCCGGGCGGCGAAGGCCGTGGAGAGATACAAGGCGTCCAATCAATTTTACGCCGATCTCGCAGAATCAGCGGCCATCGTGCGACACAACGCCCTCGACGCTGTCAAGGAGTCTATGCCGGGGTTCGATGACTGCGAGCTCCGCGCCAAGTCCTCTCTGACCGAGGAAGCGCCGCAGGGGGAAGTCACCGAGGCATCCGTTGGGAGCGAGTCTGTTGGCGGAAGCGCCGACCCCGAGGTCGCAGTTTCGCTCCCTGATGGTGGCATCAAGCAGGGAGAGATCCTGGCCGAGCGGGCCGCCTGAGCTTTCCTTCGTTGGGGATTTTTTCTTTTTAAAAATTTTGTAAGCCTCCGGGCATTTTTGTAAGGCTGAGGAGCCCAGAATACCTTGTATTTATTTTTGATTATAAATAAAGTACACCTTTTTCCTTTGCCCAAATGTCTGCTCACTGCGTAAGTACTTTTAGCTCGTATACTTTTCATTGTTCGAATCTTTCTTCTGCAAGTATTTTTAGCTCATAGATCTTTTCATCTTGCAAGTATTTTTATCTTGTAAGTATCTTTATCTTGCAAGTGTTAGGCCGGTGTCCACCGTTCCCACACTTGCTGACCGTTCATCGAGTAGAGTCGAACGGTAGCCAAGTGTAGGAAGGTCGGTACCCCCTTTCCCGGACTCGAGGTAGCGATCACGCATCGAGTATGAGTCGATTGATGGCCAAGTGTAGGAAGGTCGACATCCTCCTTTTCCCCGGAGTCGAGGTGGCGATCGCGTATCGAGCCGAACGATAGCCAAGTGTAGGAAGGTCGGTATCACTCGATTCTTGTAACAACCTAGTTCACTTATACCAATTCCAGTTCCCGTATTTATTTATTTGTGACATTTTATTAATTTATCGTGTTTGGGTGCGAATGGTACTTTACATTCTACATTGCATTCGAACCGACCCGCTTGCTTGAATTTGTTTGATTCTTATTTATAGATTACCTTGACTTGTTGCATGAACACGTGAATCTCATGATTAATACATACTGGCATTTCATCGAGCATCGCATGTTTTACCATATAAAATTTGAAGTCACGGAAAATAAATTAAAATTGCATTTCATAGCCTGCATGATATCCCTAACCCCGTGGTAGCGTCTGCGCATCTTGTTCTCGTCCCGTTCAGTGAAACAGACGTGTTTGAATAGCTACGCGCACGTACGTGCATCTGTTCTTGGGGGTATGCATTTACTTTAACTGAGCATTCATTTTAAAATTTGGAAGTCGCATTTATTTTTCGTATTTAAAATCTGAAATTTTGGACCTGACCCGGGCGTGTTTTGGAATATTTTTGTATCCCACCAAAATTCAAATTTTATTAAAATTAATATCTTTAAATTTTAAAGCCGACAGTTTAAATTTTTATTCAACAATTTTAAAATGAGTTAACAAACAAAAATATTTTTAAAAGCAAAATCCAAACAATTCTTTTTAACAACTCACAAACTCTCTTTCTTTATCTTTCTGGCCCCACCACCACGAGCCAATCAGGTTACTCCTTTCCTAGCGTTGGGCCCCACTCAAATCTCTCTCTCCTCTTCTCTTTCTCTCTCCCCTTCATGGCACTCTCTCTCTCTCTCCTCTTTCTCTCTCCTCTCGCACTTCCTCTCTCATCTCGCGATTACTGTGGATTCCTCGAATCTGGTCACCGCCCCTTGGATCTCTTCATCTCCCTCCTATATTTTTCCTTTCTTCTTTTTTTAACCCCGAGCCTCCATCGCCAAGAACCCATCGCCGAGCCTTTCTCTTCGAAACCCTAACCCTATCTTCATCGCCTCTCTTCCCTCAACCTCTCCTCCTCCTCATCTCCATCTTCCTCTTCTTCTTTTCCTTCCAAACCCTCGCCTGCACACCCACTGCACCATTGCAGAACCCATCACCATCGCCTTTTTCCCTTCGTCGCCGACCACGTCACCACGTCACCATCATCTTCTTCTTCTTCTCTCCTCTCTCCTCTGCCTTCTCCCCTCACAGAACCCTCAAACCCAACAAGAACCCTGCCAACTAAAACCCAAACCCTAGACACCGAAACCCTAAACTCCATCTCGATCGCCGCTCATCGCCGGTGAACCCTACACCACTCCCTCATCTCCTCAATCCCCTAGAACCCCAGTGCACCAATCCACAGTGAGCCTTCTCTCTCTTACTCCTTCTCTTTTTCCTTTCTTCTTTTCCCTTCTTTCTTTCTTTTATTTTCTTTTCTGTATTTATTAATTTCTGTAGATCGCCGTCGCCGTAACGCCGTCGACGATCCCGACAACCCAGCGAGCGTACCTGACTTGTGTGGACACCCTTGTACGTTGTTTGGATCCGTTCCGTGTACCGTGCGCGCGTCGCGACTTTTTCCGCCGACGTGAGACGTTCCGTACACCCGTTTCTTGATCCGTCTAGGCAAGTAAAACTTGCTACATGCTATTTAAATTATTACATACTTATTTAAATACATATTAAATCTGTTGCTTGAATCTAGTGCCCTATATTACATTTTTTAACATTTCGATATTCCGTTTATATCATTTTAGATCTAGAACATGAAAACATTTCTTGTTGCATATTAGATTACCATGCACTGTACCCATATCCATATTTATATCACATATTGCTTAGTTCTATAGCCCATAGTACCATTTTTAATAATTTATAACCTTTCGGATACCTATTTGCATCCATCTCGTCTAATATACATATTATTGCATCCATAGATCACTTGAATATATAACATTGTAATATTGACATCCCATGTTTAATAAAGTACATCCTAATTAATATTAGAACTATAATCTTAACCCTAATCGATAACTGTGCATCCGTGTGTTTGAATTTATACATATTTGCATACACATCACACTATTCCATTTTATTGTTACATTGGTATCCCATACTTATTTTTGTGTACCCATGCTTAGTATGGTTTGATTATAAGCACCCACGTGATACTTGTGAACCCCCCTGACATTACTTGATACACTACTACTTGATACGACTTGATACCGTGCACTTCTTGACATGATTGGATTTATATACACTACCCGACTTGACCTGATGTACCATAGCTTGACCTGTTACCTGATCTTGTTACTAATGCCAACAATCTTGACCTGTTGTCCCTACGGACATTTACTGTTGTCTATCCAGACAAACCTGTACCTATTTGATCCTGTTTTGGTACTAGCTCCATATTTATTAATACCTGACTTGAATACATAACTCGGGGGTATGGGGAAATCAATGATGAAACCTGAATTGTAACTCGACAGTTCGATACCTTTACTGATCAGTCTTACGGGCTAGGCTAGCCCCGGGGTGATGCCGCTGACATCACTCGTCATTACATACTACCCTTTTTACTGCCTTGCGGCATGTCTCGGATTCAGCCCGAGAGTCTTAGACCGTAGTCCCGGGCACGCACGGGATACTATTGAGTTACATCGATGATTCATCAAATTGATTTCAAAGGACTTGAGAGTAGATAACCCAGTAGACTAGTTTAGATTACTCACTGTACATCACCTGTGCCTTACCCTTCACTGTCCTTATTTATATTGTTATCTTACCTGTTTTACCGTTCACGCTTATACCTGCATGTCTTGCTACACTTATTTATATTATTGCTTGATATTATGATGCACTGACGTCTGGGTTTTGCATGGCCCAGATTCTTTACCTTTGCTGCAGGCCGAGCAGGAGCATTTTAGTCAGCAGGCTAAGCAGTGAGGACTTATTAGTTGTTCGTCTATTTTCCTTTTAGTATTTTCATTCCTGATGTGAGCCCGAATTATGGAACGTACATTCCAGTTTATTCCTGGATTGGATCTTTTTTCTTCCGCATTATTTTATTCTTGACTCGTTTATTCTGTCTTATGGACATGTATTAGATAGTTATTATTATTGTTCTTGATATCTCTACAGCCGTAATGTGACTGTGGAAGGATATTTCCTACCAACAGGTAGCATGGTTGGCTATGTCACGTGCCTATCTTAGCGTACTCTGGGAAGCGGGGCATGACAATTCTACCCAGCTGCCTCGTGGTGAGGGATTTGGATCCACAATATTGTTGGGTAGGAAGCTACCCACTGCGGATGGACCGAGCAGAAAGCTACTCAGTGGCCTTGTGAGGAAGACTTTTGATCTACAGTGTTTTTGGGCCAGAAGCAACCCGTTGCGGATGGACCGAGCAGGAAACTACTTGGTGGCCTCGTGAGGAGGGCTTTTGATCCACAACGTGGTTGGGCAGGAAGCTACCCACTGCGGATGGACAAAACAGAAAACTACTCGTGGCCTCGTGAGGAGGGCTTTTGATCCACAGCGTAGTTGAGCAGGAAGCTACCCACTGCGAATGGACCGAGCAGGAAGCTACTCGGTGGCCTCGTGAGGAGGGGTTTTCATCCACAGCGTTTTTGGGCAGGAAGCTACCCTCCGCGGATGGACCGAGCAGGAAACTACTCAGTGGCCGCTGTTGGGGTCAAAAATTACACACTAGTTGACTTAGTCAAAGTCAACCTTAAGTCAGGCGGGCCCACGCCCAGATCAAGTGGGCCCATGCCTAAGTCGAGCCCCGCGGTCGGCCTCCCCCATGCCAAAATGAAATCATGTAATAAATAATTTTAATGTAATTTTTTTATGCATGAATGTAAGAAAAATAGGCATAAAGCCAAATTTTTGTAAAGCCCATGGCTCATGTGCAAAAGAAATGAGCACATGAGGTATGGGATGGGCAAAATGCCATTTTGTAAATCCCAAGGGGCTATATGTAAATTTGTAAGCCTATAAAATGTAACATGATAATGAAATAAAATAATAGAATTTCATTCACTTAAAAATCTAGGGTTTCTGTGTCTCCTTCTCTTTTCTCAAGGTTTTAAACCTTCTTCCCCTTTTTGAATTAAATCAAGAGTTTAACTCTTCCTTTTCAAAAAATAAATAGTTTTTCACCATCAAACTCTTGAAGAGGAACTCAGATCTTCCATCAGATCTCAAAAAGGGGAGATTTTGAATTTCACCCCCATTTTCTCCTAGATCCAGCTAACAAAGAGGAGAATGAAGGAGACCTATCTCCGAAAATCCCACATTGGGAAAGATCCAAGGCTTAAGAAAAGATCCAAGGCTTAAGAGAGAAGAAAGGGGTCCCCTTTGACCACTTCTGAAGATCTTTGGGGAGTTCAATTCCAAGACCCAAATCCTCAAAGGAGTTTAACTCCTAATCCATATACTTTAAGAATTTAACTCTAAATTTAAATATTTTGGAGTTTAACTCTACTCAAAATCCACTTTCGGAGTTTAACTCCTATTTCCGGGACTAAAAGCCCCTTCTTTCTGTCGGTGCCGGCACCTAGCGCTAGCGCTCAAGTGTCCAGCGCCCAGCTCCCTAGCGTCTTTAAGACGCTCCTCATCCTACTTCTTTCCACACTCAAAATACACCCCCGTTAGGAAAATTTTTCTAACGGGATGCGGCCCCGCACCCCGCAAGGGGGCTGCTAGCCCCCTTGACCCCCAGCCCTCAATCCGGGTAGCGGGAGCCCCATAAAAGCTCTGCGAGACCCCCGATATATCCAAAACCCTTTCAAAACACACGTACACTGCACATTGAGTTCGCATGACCTGTTTGACCCGTCAATCGGAGGTTCCCTCGTTCTAAAAGCGGGGGGCAATTAACGACAGCATAGCCCGCGGCTGCCGGAAATTCGGATCTCTACAATTAATAAACCCTAGCCTACCCTAGGCAGGGGGAATCTGTAATGCCCCTGACAAGTGTGCGCGTATTCCCATCTCAATGGGGTGATGAAAAACACCCTGCAGATTCTGGCACGTCCGGTGGGACCTTTTCCCTTCTCCCATATTTCGGGTTAAATGTTCATGTGAACTCAATCAACATATACATTGATTGCCTGTGCTGAAATCATGCTTCTTTGTACAGTTAAACGGTTTCAAATTGCAATCTTCGGACGCAAAAAAATGTCTCTGAGGACAATCTCAGCTCTCAACACATCTCCCATCTCCTACACGATGAAGATGGACATCAGGACGGTCATCTTGGCCAGTCTCGGGCGACAGTGGGAGGATCCGCCGCTACCATTTGGCTCTGTTCTGTTCGTGCCAGCTAGCGCCGTCCCAGCTTCTCAAGCTCCAGTAACAGACAGACTGATCTCGAAAGGCAGGAGGCCAAATGTGGTGACCTCGACAGCACCACTACCCAAACGCAAGTCGGTGTTTGAACGAATTTCTTTGGCCCCGGCTGGGGGCAAGGCCATCTGTTAGTTATATGTATGCCCTAGAGGCCATTATTGTACATGATTTTATATTATAGTGGATGTTTGGACATATATAGAGAGGACTTTCTTGCTCGACATGATAGTATGCTATCTGGTTGTTCTTTGTATTAACATGTAGACTTGTATTATGATATTGTCTTGCTCTCACATGTTGATAAAGCCCTTAGGATGTCTACTTGACTGTCAGGACTGCGATGGAGATCATACTAGTGGGGCCAGGATAGTCCACAAGTTCATCCTTTAATTGTTCCTAGTCGAGGGTGTATCGAGACAGGGCATCTATATTCCAATGTAGACTAGCGTATATGCTTCTTGACCCATATGATGGGCGATGGATGATCCTACATCCATTGGTGTTTGACATCAAAGATGGTATACGGGTGCTCAGTGGAGACTGGGTACACTGAAAATAACTCGCTGAGAACTCTTAGATGCTATTATACCTAGCGTCAGTTAGCAGTTCTCTAGTGACATTGGTATAGGTTAGTTTGTAGACCCGAGATCGTCATAGAGTCTTGTGTGATTCCCACTGTGTTTTGACTTCCACCTTACCACGTTCAAGAGAACGTGCAAAACAATGGCTTTTGGGTACAGTCCCGAGTCACATGGAGGCAATGAGCGGTAGGAAGGGATTTGTCTCTCCCGGTATTGGGGGTTGATATTGCGCTGTGCTCTATTGGCCATAACAGGAAGTCCCTGACCAGGGCTGATACGGAGATTTACTGGTAAGTGTTATCAGTAGTTTCTCGACACGTTATGAGCTTCACATCGGCACGACTTATCGGTTACTGGGGTCTAACGTTTACCACCCCTAGACTAGATATGCGATATATCAGACGAAGAGACCGGACTGTACGGTAGTGTTACTGACAGGCTTTGCGGGAGTTTAGACAATCTTGCTTGTTGATCTTCTGATCGCTTAATACCCGGGTAGCCGTTACGTCCAGCTAGTACCGCTGACGGCTTATGGGTGACTGATATGATCATCACCTACTGCCGGCGTATTGACAAGTCTTTAGAGTCCTAAACAAAGGTTTTCTGGCTCAGGCGAAATGAAATAGGAGCACATATGTGATATGTGTGGGACAGAGATTAATACGTGTATGTGATATTGTGTTCTAATCTCGTGATATGTGACATCGGACGGTTATATATGATATAGCCGGGTTATCGAAACAAGTGTTGATTCGATAAGATGATACAAATAATATTAGTTGGTTATATATGATATGGTCGGATTATTAAATCAAGTGTTGATTTAATAATTTAATGTATGATTATATATATTTGATATATTAATTTTACGTTAACTAATATTAGCTCACTTAAGCATTTCTTTTTCTCACTTGTGCACATTTAATATATATGTGATATATATTATTGTGTCATGCTTGTTGATACATAGTACATGGGTGTATGAGACCCACACCATACTTATGATAATGAAGGGTTTTATTTATTTAAAATAAATCAAAATTAGATGGAAATTAGTCATGGTTGATGCTTAGTGGAAGCTTGTAGAACCCATTGACTTAGTCCACTAATTTTGTCTTACATTAGATATTTATTAACCCAACCATTGTCATTAGCCATGGTTAAATCACTACAAGAGTTAATATATGATATTTTCTCACCCATGGTTGCTAATCTCACTCTTATTCCATTCGCATCTTCATCTTCTTCTTCATTTCAATTTTGCTCTCTAGCTTTTTGGAAAGTGAAGAAATATAGTGAGAAAAATTATTCTAAAGTGAGCAAAAATCCTACTTTATCAACCTATACTAGATTAGCCATTTAGTTTAGCTTGTTTGCTTCACTAATTTCTAATTAGTGAAGAGGTAACTTGAGCTGGAGTTTGCTCGACGTAGATCATCTTCGGCCTTGAAGACTTCAAGCAAGTTTGTTCCTTTCGCCTTGTGAACCTTTACTAGAGTCCGGGAAATCACTACTTTAAGCGAAGGGACTACTACACGGAGTTTTAGAAGTGAAGGACCGGTCTACAAAGGTTTTATTCCTTATTCACTTAGTGTAATATTTGATTACATGCTAGCTTAACTCCTAATTTTCTAGTTTGATCCTTCGTATGGGTTGCATAGCTCTCTAGGTTTTTTAAAATTGCATACTTGATGCCCCATAAATCCTAGTTAGGGTGCTATGGAACCCATCACCATCAACACCAGAAAAGCAACAAGGCATATCGAGCAAGCCCCAGCAGCGCCCCTGATGACTACTCAATCGGGTATTTTCTCTAAGCTCCCCATCAATCGACTCATGATGGCTTCCTGGATGATGGATGCCCGTCAAGCCCTCAAGATTGAGAAGCTAAGACAAAAAATGCTCAGATATAGATCCAACAAAAGAGCTAGGGCTCATGATAGGCTGAACTTCATGAGGTTCCAAGAACAGGGTTACCCCGCCAAAAATAAAGAGATGGATGGATATGTGGTCCACACTGTCTACATGGTGGGCACGCGCAGCAAGAGCAAGGACGGGGCCACCACATCTCAGATCCAATCTGGTATGAATGTGGCTGCCACTTTCCAAGACCAGCATTCTCTAGGAGGTAATGAAAACCCTTCCAATGAGGCTGATAAGCAAAGAGATCTCTCGGTTCATGAGGAGTCAGGCTCGAAAAGCGAAGATGGGCCAATCTTTCATTCCAAGACCTCAGAGCAGCAACTTCTCCAAGAGCTCAGAAAACAACTCAGAACAAAGACAAAGAGATGACCAAGTTCTACGAAAAAATTGACGAGTTGACAAATGTGGTCTTACAGCTCACAGCCCAACTTGCCTCTCAGCCGCTTAATCAAGTGCAAGGCTCTACTCATGAACCGGGAAACGATGTCCTGAAACAGCCGATGCCTATTTCCTCAAATCCAAAGGTGGACGGACCGTATGAAAGTCAGTCACATCCTATCTCGGGAAATGTCTTAGCTACCGATGACAGTAGCCCACTAACTTAAGATCAAATCATGGATTTGGTTGCCAACAAAGTCAAAACATTGGTAGCCGAAGCCAAAGTGCAAAAAGATATCAGCAGTACTTGGAGACCATATCCTGCTCAGTATGATCTGGTAGAATTTCGTAGCGGCTATGTCATCCCCAAATTCGAAATATTTGATGGGACAGGAAATGCGAATCAGCACAACGCCTATTTTAAAGCCTCATGTGGGAATACTGGGGGCAATGATGCGCTTCTCCTTCGCCATTTCGTTAATAGCTTAACCGATGTCACTTTTGACTGGTACGCGAGCATACCGGATGGCTCCGTTACTACTTTCATTCAAATGGAATCTCTGTTCTGATAATGGTTCATGAGTGTCAGCGATAGGATCACTATTGCCGACCTTGTAAGGACCAAGCTAAAGAACAACGAAAGCAGCATGGATTTTATAACCTGATGGCGCAATCTCTCCGTCAAATGTGAACCGCCGATAGAGCATGACCAACCTGTTAGCCTCCTCGTCAGAAATCTCAACAATTGGATGGCCCTGTTTCTATGCACCGCGGATCTCAAAATATTCTAAGAGCTGACCAGGAAAGTTCAGATGTTGGAGCGCTCAAAGCAGGAGTCCTCCTCTGATTCCCAAAATAACAATAGGTCCTGCAGAAATAGAAATGACGATAATCGCAAAGGCGGAAGTTCCGACGATGCTGAATCTTTTAATACTTTGGCTAACCGAAATAAGCGAGGGATGAGCGGGCCTAATGCCAAAGGCCCTTGGAAGCCAGTGTTCGGAGAAGGAGGAGAATCTCTACTAAAAGAGAGGCTGGATAAGGTCTATTCCTTCAGAAGGGATAAAATCCGTAAAATGTTCAAAGATGTCCTTAGGAACGGTCTACAATTGCCAGAATAAAAAAGACCGCAATAAGCGAATATGACCGACGACCCCAAATATTGCCCCTATCACAGAGTGATAAGTCATGCTATTGAGAACTGGTTCGTCTTCAAAAATTGGGTCGAAAAATAATACAAGGCAAGAGAGATAGAACTGTCTAAAGGCGTGTTAGCAAACCGTCAAGTTGCGACCACCAATTTCATACAAAACAGATGACAGCCACGTTATTAGACTGGGAACAATCGACCTCTAAGTTGTTAAACCGGGGATGTAAAAAAATGTGTAAATAAATAAATAAGTTGAAATAATGGGGCAACTCGTAATAAAAATCAGCGAGTAAAATAAAAATGAAAATAAATAGCCGAAATGATGGGGCAACCGCGAATAAATAGCCGAAATGATAGGGCAATTGCAACCTTCGCGATGAGAAAAGCTGAAATGATAGAGCAATCGCGGTTAAAAAAACTCCGAAGGTGAATGATGAGTCGTTCCTGGTACTATATTCCAGTGCAGTGATGCAGATGCCAACCAAAAATTCAAATCTCTGAATATCCCAATGGCGAATGATGAGTCGCTCCTGGTACCATATTATTGTGCAGCGATGCAAACACCAACCAAAATTTCAAATTTCTGAATGTCCCAACAGAGAATGATGAGTTGCTCCTGCTACCATATTCTAGTAAAGTGATGCAGATGCCAACAAAGTCCTAAAATTCTCCCAGCCCTACGATTGGTCTCCAAACTGGCTACCGTATACAATCCACGGGCTTAAATAATTCTCACCACACCTATACCTCACCGCAATCACCAGTCACGCGGCCGATCTCCGCCCTTAGAATTATGCTCCATTTAGCAAGACCCACTCATGTGTCCTCACGATACATAAGGAGAACAAACTTACGAGATTCTCTTGACTCGTAAAAAAACATCTTCATGGGATCCTTATGACTCACTGACGAAAAACACACTTGGGAGTCCCCACGACTCCTAAGGAAAAAGTACACTTACAAGATCCTTTCAAATTGTAGGGTGAAAATGCTTTTATGGGACCCTTACGACTCATAAAATTGAAAAGTCTTAGGTGATAGGGATCTAAACCTGTCTCCTAAGCCATCGCTCCCCAACAGGGAAAGGCAAATGATGAATTTCTCCTGGCACCTGTACTTCAGTGTTAGCAACGCTGATACCGACCCCAACCCTAAAATTCCAAAACTTTTGACCCAATAGACCCCTAACTCTTTAAACTGGGAACATATGACCTCTAAGTCGTTAAACTGGAAACAGATAACCCCTAAGTCGTTAAACTGGAAATGATAGAAATCCCCTCACGACAGACGATAATTCCTCCTGGTACCATATTCGAGTGTAGCGGTGCTGATGCCAGACCAAAACCAAAATCCTCAAATCCTTTCATGGTAAATGATGATTCGCTCTTGATACCATATTCCAGTGTAACGATACTGACGTCAACCAAAATCATATCAAGTCAGCAAGACAACCAACGACCTCCTTAGCGGAATCAGGCTCCACCTCGAAAACAAGTCAAACCTGACACCGCGGAAAGCAGAGCAAGTCAAGTCAAATCCCGACACCGCGGAAAGCGGAGCAAGTCAAGTCAAATCCCGACACCGCGGAAAGCGAAGCATGTCAACTTCAACCCTGACACCACAGAAAACGGAGCAAGTCAAATCCAATCCCTGACACTGCAAGAAGCGGAGCTAGTCAAATCCAGAACCGACCGTCCACGTTGCTAAAATGGCAGCACCGACCGTCCAATTCGCAAAAATGGCAGAACCGATCGTCCAAGTCGCAAAAAGGGCAGCACCGACCGTCCAAGTCGCAAAAATGGCAGAACCGACCGTAATGGCAGAACCGACCGTCCAAGTCATAAAAATGGCAGAACCGACCGTCCAAGTCACAAAAATAGCAGAACCGACCGTCCAAGTAGCAAAAATGGCAGCATCGACCGTCCAAGTCACAAAAATAGCAGAACCGACTGTCCACGTCACTAAAATAGCAGCACCGACCGTCCAAGTCGCAAAAATGGCAGAAATGACCGTCCACGTCGCTAAATTAGCAGCACCGACCGTCCACGTCGCGAAAAGGGCAGCACCGACCGTCCACGTCGCACAAAGGGCAGTATCGACCTCCACGTCATCAAAACGGGAACCGAATCAAGTCAACCTCCACGCGAAAGAAGATCTATCAATTTCTTGCATATAACCCACATATGTGGTGTGCATTTATTGATGGGGGCACTTTATTGGGATCAAAAATTACACCTCAGTTGACCAAATCAAAGTTAAAGTCAACCCCAAGTCAGGCGGGTCCAAGCCCAAATCAAGTGGGTCTATGCCCAAGTCGAGCCCCACGGCCGGCCTCCCTCATGCCAAAATGAAATCATGTAATAAATAATTTTGATGTAATTTTTCTTATGCATGAATGTAAGCAAAATGGGTATAAAGCCAAAATTTTGCAAAGCCCATCGCTCATGTGCAAAAGAAATGAGTACATGAGGAATGAGATGGGCAAAATGCTATTTTGTAAAGCCCAAGGGGCTATATGTAAATTTGTAAACCTATAAAAGGCAGCATGATAATAAAATAAAATAATAGAATTTCATTCCCCTAAAAATCTAGGGTTTCTGTGTCTCCATCTACTTCATCAAGGTTCTAAATTTTCTTCCCCTTTTTGAATTAAATCAAGAGTTTAACTCTTCCTTTTCTAAAAATAAACAGTTTTTACCATCAAACTCTTGAAGGGGAATGTTTACCGCCGAAAACAAAGATGGACCGCGTAGGTCATTGTAACAACTTCATTTTTAGTGTACATAAATTTACTTTAAATTTAAAGTATACTTGGAGTATTTAATATTGCTGTTACCACTTTAAGTATCTATTTCACTCCATAATTACAAGAAGGAGCTTGCAGCTCATTGGTAATACCTTGCACTGCTGAACCAAGCCACCAGATTTCAAATCCCATGCCCTACATTATTTTTAATATTTATTTGTTTTAAATTTTATAGAAGCCCAACAGTCCACACGTAATAACTCCCACAATTCCCACTATACATGAAAATGTTAATGCACCAGTGACTACCTCCAGCGACCCCCCATCTTTCCCGGACTCGACCGGTCGGCCGAGTCGTCTGAATGAAAAATGTGCCTCTTGGTCTTCTCAACCCCCTTGCACACTCCAATTACTCAGATCGTTTCCAAAGAGCTTTTAATACCTCTTTTACTCCATTTTTAATGATTTGTAATACATTTTTACATTTTTTAAATTAAAACCCTACATCTACCCTAACCCTAACCTAACCTTATAAATACACCCCTACCCTCTGTTAGTGTATATGCCCTAGGGGCCATTATTGTATCATACTAGCTTGTATATTACTTAATAGAAGTTTGGGATATTCACAGTTATATAACAGTCTTGCTAAATATGGTAGTATGCTACTTGATTTTATCTATCTTAATATGTATGTACGTATTGATAGAGCCCTTAGGATCTTGCTTGACTACCATGTGTCAACTCACTGCATAATCTTCGAGTTCTTCTAACGAGCCGTTTCCCTCATTAATGTCACTGTCTCTGTTCTCAAGTATGTGGTTGAGAAACTCTTCGAGTGTGCCTGAGGTTCACGCCTTCTGGTTGTATTCCTCCAGTGCGTCGATATATTTTTGTAGGTCCGTACGATTGTTGTCGAGTTGCACGGGTTTGTTGGTCTTCTTCTTTTTCTTCGAAGAATTCGAAGGCGTAGCCTGGAAGCCTTGCCCATCGTTAGTAGTTTTCGGTGTTGGGCACGGTTTAAGCATTCCCTCAATGATCTCGGACTCCATCGGGCTTTTCCATTTGATCGCCGGACATGCTTAAAGGTCTTTCAGCATTCTTTTAGTTTTAGCTGAAAATGAAACTTCCCACGGAGCTTCTTCTACAAACGAGCATGATGCCCCCGGCATGACCATCTTTTTAGGAGCATGCTTCTACGGTGGATTCATCCTCCAGTTTTCGGACAGCGCAAACTTCCTTTGTTGGTATTGGTCCTCGACCCAGTTTTTGAAGACGTAGCAATCCTCAATTGGGTGGCCCACTACTCTGTGGTAGGAGCAGTAGTTGGGACTGTTGGCGTCACCAGGATGCAGTGGACGTCTCGGATCCGGCAGAGTGATGAGTTTGTTGCGCATCACCAGTTCAAACAGTCTCCTCGTTTTATCATGGGGAAACGAGTAAGGACGTCATAGTTTCTCTTCAAGAGATTGGCGCGGGCGCACGTTGCTTTGGCGAACAATCAGTTTCAAGTTGCTCGGTTGTTGTTGAGCGTTAGCAACGAAGGCCTCTTTCCCTTTGTCCTTTTTCATTCCGAGGATCCGTTTTTGAAGAGGACGGCCTATGGCCCATCTGGTCCATTTGGGCCAGCTTGTCGATCAAGCCTGGAAGATGGTCGGCTTGAAAAACATCATAAACTGGGATACATTCGCTTGAGGATCGAGAGTCCCTATGAACATGCCCACGACAGGAGCTTCTTCTATGCATTGTTCGCATTTTGACCACAGGTTTCTCCACCAGATTGCGTATTGAACCTAGGTCTCTCCTGGCTTCACCCTGGCGTTGATTAATGTCGTGATCGGGGTGCACTCGCTTGCGATCGTGAACTGTTGTTTGAATAGAAGTTCCATTTCTGTGAATGATTTGACGGAGTCATTTGGGAGCTCCGAGTACCATTCAAACGCCATTGCTGACAAGCTGCCAACGAACTGGCGAAATAGCAATTTGTCATCACCTCCAGTATTGCCCCATAAACCTCTGAATTGAGAGACGTGCTGATGCGGGTTGCCTGTCCCCTTGTATACGTGGAACTTGGGGATCGTATATCCCGGAGGGTACTTGATTCGATCATACCAGCCTGGGTAAGGTTGGCCGGTTCTGACGACTTGGCCAGCTGCTTCTCTTGCCTGATGAGCTCGTATTTACTGAGCTATATAGTCATCGAGGGCAGATTTGGAGATCGTTTCTTCCATGTCTGCTGATAAAGCCGGAAGAAGGTTTAATGTTTCCACTCTGTCGTCCTCGATAATTTTCGGCGGATCTTCGGCTAGAGGTTTTGGCTGGATCATCATTCCAATCATGTCTTGGAACAGGAGTGCCATCTGTTTTATATTAGCTACTTGTTCCGCGGCCTCGTTATCCTTTCTTTCCAGCACCCTTAGCAAGAATTCCGTATCTGTCTCCTTCTCTTGGCGCTGTTCAGATGCTGCTTCCGGGCTTTCTTCGTGCCCGGTGAGTGCTGCCATTTTCGTCAGCATCTCCTGGAGCTTTTGTTGCTGCTCCTGAGCTTTCGTCAACGACCGAGTTTACGGCCAATGAACCACGGAAGTATGGCTCTCCTTTTTTCCGAAAGACATGTACACCGTGTGCACGATCATGCCCTGAGACTTGGGGCGTTTGGATCCATTACCTTTGGGATTTGCCGCCGGTGGTGTTAGATTCTCTGGCCTTCTCTTTTTGTGAGAAGTCAAAGTTGAAGGAGCCATTGTACCAGGTGCCTTCGTAGAAGAAATCCCTCGCTGCATGGTGGAGGGATGGTCCTCCTCTTGCCGAGCCTTTGTTCTCTTCAGTCGGCGAGAGTAGTCTTTATTGATCACAGAATCTTGGATCTTCAGCCAGACTCTGGATTCGGGAGGACAGCCGCAGAGGGGGCTGCTCCGGCTTCGCCTATATCATGTTTTCAACAGGTGGGGGAGATTTCTTCAGCACCGCGGTTGGGGAGTTCCGCCGCACCCTCCTTAGCAGTTCAAAGCTGTTCCCGGTTGGAACAGCAATGTCAACTTCCACCATTGGAGCTGGTGAAGTAAGTCCAGAGGGGGAGTTGCCCCCAGCTTTCCTGTCATGCCCCGCTTACCAGCGTATGGGCAGAGGCCGCTACGAGGCCGCTACATATTTACTCTGAAATAAATAAGCTAAGCATACCTAAGCAATATAAAAGAAATATACACAAGAGACAAAATGTAATGAACAACAACTTTATTTATTCACATTCTTTTACAGTTCATGGAAAAGTAAATATATGGGATGGAAAGGAATGCCTAAACAGTGGCATAATAGAAAAGGAAAATACAGAATGTACATGTGTACAAGAATCTAAAGCTCTGGGTCGTAAGCTAGCTGGTCCAAATCCTCGCTAGTGGGCTCGATCTCCGGAATGTCCGAATCACCTGACAACATTCCAAAGAAGAAAGAGAAGGAATTTCGTCAGCGAACAAATGCTCGGTAAGTCCCAAAGATAAGGGAGAAGTAGAATAGACAGAGAGAGAGTGTAACTTTTAAAGTGGTATTATATTATTATAATGTTGTATTTAGTGTTAACGTTGTTTTTTGTAGCTTGGAACAGAAGAGGCCAGTGTATACGAAAGTAGTCTCAGTAGACCAGAGACTAAGGTGAACAGAATGTACAAGGAACCGTTTATGCCACGGTACAACAGCAATGAAATACAAGTTAGGTGTCTTAATTCTTGCAGTCTCTTGCCACTTCTAACACCTTCCGTACAATTTACCCCTTATAAACCCCACGATGTCTTGATTGTATTGTTTGTATTGTTTGAATTGTAAATGTGTTGTTTATACTGTTTTGTAAATGTAAATGGAAGACTAGTATTGTAAATGGAAGACTTGCCGAAAGCATGATATCGTATAAATGGAAATGGAAGTACTGGATAATTATGTAAATGGAATATATCCATGGTTCGGTTCGGTCAAGTTATATAGATTGATAAATTGAACAGATTGAATATATAGATTCATATTGAATTGTTATATATATATACATGAATCTCATTCAAGTCAGATTGATTATATCGAGACTCAGTCTGAGCTAGAAAATTAAAAAAAAAATTGAATCCTGAATTAGGTTTTGGTGTTATCGGTAACCGCTGCATATGGACGGCAGGATTTGTGTCTTTTTCAAAGACGATTACCGTGTTGACAACACTGTTTGTTAAGTTGTTTACCTTAAATAGGCAAGCACCCATATCTTCGGCTCTCTGAGGCTCAAGAGGCTGGTCCTGCTTAAACATATGTTTACTAGGGTCCTTAGGGTAATTTATAAAACTTGAGGGTTTTTTTTTGTAAAAATAATTTTTGTATAATTTTCAAAATACATCTCAAGTATTTAATTATCGTCTTTAGAGTTTTCATAGATGTGGATTTTATATATGCGACATTTCTAGTGAATAAAACCTAATTTCATAATATATGGTATTTAATTATAAAGTATTGAACTTGTATGAAATTGCATGGTATTTTCATGTGAAGTGATTTTTTTGATTTAGAAAAGTTGGAATATTTATGTTATATAAAAAATTAGATATTTTGATGATATATATATATATATATTTATAAAAAATAATTTTAATTTATTATTTTTCTAGAAATCTCATTTTTTTAAAGATATTTGTATTTTTAAATCTTTCGAGACCGTATGCTTCTTGCGGAGGTCTGCATATCGCACTACTAAGCCCGAGGATGTGCGATAATTTGCACCATCCCGAACGGGTTCCCCAAAATGGGTTGTAGCGGCACTTTACAAATATTTGTTTAAAATACATAATCTTGTAGAAAAATGTTTTGTAGTTTATGGATTTTATTTGTAAGAATCGTATCTCCGTATTCTAGTTTCCCAAGAGATATCGTGCTATGTTACATATGAGTATTGTGAGGAGGTAGGTCATTACCTCGTGAACTATCTAAAGGTATAGCAAGGGTAACGATGTTTTATGTCAAAACTAAACTACATCGTATTTTTCTGTAAAAGTGCTATAAAAATTGAAATATAAATTCTTTTGATATGGAATGTGTTCAGTATGTCTTGTTAATATTTAATGGTCATGATGTGCAAGTTTGGTATTGTTGTATTTAAGAAAATTGGAACTTTTTAAAGAAAACCGAATTGGAAGTCGGATTAACTCCGCTTCCGTCGGGTTTTAGAATTATGAGTTTTCAGAATAGAAAAGAGAAGAGGGAGGATGGACTTACTGGATTATAGATTAGGAAAGAGGAAGAGGGAGTGGTATGAGGTGCCGGTGCGTCGTTTCATCGGAAGTTCGTCGAAGCTTCGCCTTTCGCTAACTCCATTTGTACACAAAAGTTCTAGAGAATTTTCTTGAGAGTTTGGACGAAGTTTGTGAGTGAGGTGTGTGTGTGTGTGTGTGAGTTAGAGTGGTATTTATAGGAAAAGATTAGGGTTAGGGTTTGATAGAAAATGCATTAAAAATTATGCATTAAAAAGAGTTTAATTAGGTTTTATTAGTCTCTGGAATAATGCAAAGAAATTAAACATGACAGGGGTTATAAGGAGGCCAAAAGGCATAGGAGTCAAGAAGGAAGAATCGGGGTTCACCGCCGGCCGAGTCAGCCGCGCCGCCGGCCGAATCCAGACGAATCAGGCCGGGTCTTGGGGCCATATGTCCCTTGCCGATTTGTCTACCCCTGGACTCGTTTGTTTTTAGTGTGACCTTGGTTTTTATGAGTTATGCACGTGTAGGCTCTTGGGCTTCTAAAAATTTAAAAGAAAACTAATTAAAAAATAATGTGGCTAATGGGATTTGAACTCTGATGTTTTGGTTCAGCAGTGCAAGGTTTTACCAATTAGCTGCAAGCTCTTTCTTGCTATTAAAAAACAAAACAAATACTTATAGTACTCACAGGAAATGTAAATACCCCAAGTTTACATTAACTTTAAATCAATTTTATGTACACAAGAATTGGAGTTGTTATATTTCCTCACTCGGTGCCAGTGGCGACGTCGAGCGTGTTTCGCAGACGGGATTGCCTCAGTTGTGGGTTGGCTCCGTCATGCCCCTGGCTTTGGTGAGGGGCTGCTGCTGGTGCCAGCCTGTCGAAGACTGACGTCCGTTAGGAGGCGACGGTCAATCATTCAAAGGCCGACCTTCTGGTAGGGGAAGCAGTCTTGATGACTTCACTTTCCAGAGCTGGAACTGCTATCCGTTTCGAGATAACCCCTTCAGGTATTGCGAGTCTCTTTGCGGTCCCACTTGAGCTTTGGCTCAGCCTGTTGAAGGCTGAGGTGGCAGACTTTGACGACCCGTTGAGAGGGGTCATGGTAGTTGCAAGTCGATCGAAGACCGACTTCTTTGGAGCTTCTTGTGATAACACTGGGGCGTTGAAGTTTGTTGGTGGGAGCATAGTCCCGAAGAACAATCCAGTGGTAGCCTGAGTCACCCGTTCCACTGGCATTGAAAAGTTGCAGGCCGCATTTGGCCCGTATGTCACTCCTCCAGTGGGGACGGAGCAAGAGTTGCTGTTGCAGGTACACTTGGAAGCCATTGATCTTCTTTTCTTAGCACAGGAGCAAGACACCAAATCATAGTACTTCGAATCCAGGGGCAACCATAATAAACCGCGATTTGTTCACGAACACGACAAACGAAGTGTGGAGTGGAAAGAAGAAAAGGTCCCACCGGGAGTTCCAGAATCTGTTTACCGCCGAAAATAGAGACGGACCGCGTAGGTCGTCTTGCCTGAATTTTGGGGCAGATGCTATTTGGATTTATCCGTCCACCTCTTCGAAGATTCCAAGTTGATTTATAGCACTGTATATCAAAGGTTTGGACGGATGTGGCCGTTGTAGCGTGACTTCGTCAGATTCTCCTTCATTTATGAGGGGTTTTTGATTGTGGGGACGCTCTTCCCTGCAGGCGCAAGCCCCTGCAGTTAATTACGTTACTGCATCATGATAACAACTTTCTTCTGCTCCAGAGGTTCACTTCGTGTCTTGTGTGTTTGTTTTATTTTTGGTTGCCCGTGAATTGTATACGGAGACTAATTTAAATTGTCGCCCGTAGGGCGTGGATTAATCCAAATTCGTATATCTTAGATTTGGGTTTGGGTTGATTTAAGGATCATTAATCTCGTTTGAGATTAAGATCAAATTAAATTTTTGTTAAGGATACGTTAGTCCCATTTGAGACTAAGATCTATTTAACGGGGTTTTAGGATCATTCAGATCCAACAAAAGAGCATTTGGGCTCCATTGTTTTAGTTTAGGGACGTTACGGTCCGTTGTTAGTTTAAGGACGTTTCGGTCCATAGATCACCATTTTATGCCCGTGTATTTGTTACATGGCGGGATGTACGACGATGATGCAGGATACACCCATTTGGTATGGTTTAGTTTAAGGTGTGCACGTCAGCTTGGGAAGTGCACCCAAAAGCAGTTGGTTGTCGGGACCCATCACCTCTCTGAAGACGTTGAGTAATTACAATGACACACATCAGAGGTATGGAAAGATGCACCCTTGATCCAATTCCCCTGTCTGAGGGAAGGGATCATGGTGGACCATCTAAGAATCATTAGCCATTTTTTGGGGACTAAGATTAACTTAGGAAATATGGGATGTACATCATTTTGGATGTCATGAGTCATGTTTGGGAAGCAATGAACCCATGGGCTCAGTTGATCTGAACTTGGACTTGACCCACTCAATTTTCTTTTATTTGAAAGAAGTGCTAAGCGCTAGTTTGGGCTCAGTTCCCTTTTTCTTGCAAAAAGCGCTAAGCACTCATGTGAGTTCTGACGCTCACACTTTACTTTCTCTTTTCTTTGTCTCTATATGGAGTGCCGAGCACTATTTATGGCGCCCACGTGCGAAGAACGTGAGGCGCTAGACGCTGAATGATGAGTATCAAACACTTTATATTCTGTGGTGCCCATATGAGGGTCACGTGAGGCGCTAGGCGCTGAGCGCCACCCACTGAGTGCTAAGCACTCCTTATTTTATAGTGCCCATGTGAGGGGCACGTGAGGCACTAGACGCTGAGCGCCAGCCACTGAGTGCTAAACACTCTTTATTTTATGTCACCCATGTGAGGGGTGCTGGGCGCTGAGCACCAGCCAGTGAGTGTTAAACATTCTTTATTTTATGGCGCCCACGTGAGGGGCGTTGGGCGCTTAGCGTCGCCCACTGAGTGCTAAGCACTCCTGAGTTCTCTCTCTTCTCTTTTTTTGAATGATCCACAGGACCTTTATCTAATTTTATTTACCTACAATTTCCAAGAAGTGAGTTCTTCTTCCTCGAGAATTTAATTCTCTGTTCTTTGAAAACTTTCTCTTTTTTTTTAAGCTTATGGGGGGTTTCCTCCGTGTTAGACTTGAAGTCTTGGGTTCTTTATATAGTAGAGGCAGGTCTGTTGATTAGTTGAAGAAATATCTCATTGAGAGATCCTAATTGATTTGGGGATATTTCCCACTGTTGGATCTTTTGATTTAAGGATTTCTGTTTTACAAAAGGTTTTTTTTCTTGTTTTTAACAAGATTAGGAAAATATTTTCCTATACATTATTTATTCTGTAGATTGGTGATTTTTTAATCACTATTGGATTTGTAATCCAACGGTACTCTATTTTACAGAGAGTAATCTTTCTTATTTAGAAAGATTTGAGGAATATTTTCTCAATCAGAATTTAATTCTGCATTCTGATGATTTATCATCTCTGTTGGATCTTTGATCTAACGACTCTTTTTAACAGAGAGTATAATTTAATTCTACTAGGCACCGGCACTCACGTGCTGTGCACGTGCGGCACCAATAAGAGTTTTTAACTTTGGCGCCGTCGCCCTCGTGTCAGACACGTGAGACACTGCCTCTTGAGTTTTGAACAGAGCTTTGCTCTTTTAAGAGTTTTTAACGCTGGCGCCGGCGCCCTTGTGGCAGACACGTGAGGCGCCGCTTCATGAGTTTTAAACAGAGCTTTGCTCTTTTATGAGTTTTTAACTCTGGCTCCGGTGCTCTCGTGGCAGACACTTGAGGTATTGCCTCTTGAGTTTTGAGCAGGGATTTGCTCATTTATCGGGGAAACAGGGAACTCAGATCTTCCATCAGATCTTAAAAAGGGGAGATTTTGAATCTCACCCTCCCTTTTCTCCAAGATCCAGCCAACAAAGAGGAGGAAGAAGGAGACCCGTCTCCGAAAATCCCACTTTGGGAAAGATTTAAGGGTCAAGAAAAGATCCAAGGCTTAAGAGAGAAGAAAGGGGTCCCTTTTAACCACCTCTGAAGATCTTTGGGGAGTTCAACTCCAAGACCCAAATCCTCAAAGGAGTTTAACTGCTAATCCAGATCCTTTAGGAGTTTAACTCCAAATCTAAATCTTTTGAAGTTTAACTCCACTCAAAATCCTCTTTTGGAGTTTACCTTTACTCAAAATCCTCTTTCGGAGTTTAACTCCTATTTTCGGAACTAAAAGCCCCTTCTTACCGCCGGCGTCCAAGCGTCCAGCGCCCATATACCGGGCATGTGAGGCGCTAGCGCCCAGCTCCCTAGTGTCTTTAAGACGCCACTCACCCTACTTTTTCCCACACTATCCCACACTCAAAATACACATCCGTTAGGAAAATTTTTCTAACGGGGCGCTGTTCCGCGTCCCATATCCCGCAAAGGGGCTGCTAGCCTCCTTGACCCCCAGCTTGATATCCGAGTAGCGGGACCCCCGTAAAAACTCTGCGGGGCCCCCGATATATCCAAAACCCTTTCAAAATACACGTACACTGCACATTGAGTTTGCATGACCTATTCGACCCATCAATCGAAGGTTATCTCATTTCAAAGGCGATGGGTAATTAATGGCAGCTTAGCCCGCGGCTGCCGGAGATTTGGATCCCCACAATCAATAAATCCTAACCTACCCTAGGAAGGGGAAATCAGTAATGCGCCTGACAAGCGCGTGTGTATTCCCATCTCAATGGAGTGATGAAAAACACCCTACAGCCTCGTGAGGAGGGATTTTGATCCACAGCATGGTTGGGTAGGAAGCTACCTACTGCGGATGGACCGAGCAGGAAGCTACTTGGTAGCCTCGTGAGGAGGGCTTTTGACGGCGCCCAAAGGGGGTACCGACCATATCTATCCCCCATTGTGCAAACGGCCAGGTGGAGCTGAGTGATGTTAGTTCGGTTGCAGGAAGACAAGGTATGCTGTCGAAGAGTTGACGGTTCTTGCATCTTCTGACCAGCTTCTCGACGTCCTGGTGTAATTTCGGCCAATAATACCTTTGGAGCAACGTCTTCTGGACCAAGGTGCGGGCTCCTTGATACGCTCCCCCGACCCCTTCATGTATTTCCCATAGAACATAGTCAGCCTAGTAGGGGTCGATACATCGGAGCAGAGGCTGAGTGTATGACTTCTTGTACAGGTTTCCGTTTCACCAGACGAAATGGCGTGCTTTGGTCCGTAGCCGACGAGCTTCTCCTCGGTCTTCGGGCAGTACACCGTCTTTTAGGAACACCATAAGGGGTCTCCTCCAATCTTGGCCTTCTTCCTGGGTTGCGTAGATCTGGAGTGTTACCCCCCTTCCACATTGGGTCTTAGCAAGACTTCGAAGAGGATATTTCTTTTACAGGTGGCCGAATAGGAAGAAGCGAGCTTGTTCAAAGCGTCAACCCGGGTGTTCAAGTTCCTGGGGATTTTCTACACTTGGACTTCATCAAAAATTTTCGAAGCCTTTTTACTTCGGCTAGGTATTTTATCATGAGCGGTTCCCTGATTTCGAAATGCCCGGTTACTTGGCTGACGACCAATGCGGATTCGCTACGAATTCTGTGGTCTTCAGTCCTACCCCAAAGGCAATTCATAGTCCTACCAATAAGGCCTCGTATTTCGCGGCGTTGTTTGACGCTCTGAACCCGAGATTTAAGGCTCCATTTCCGCTTCGCCCTGGCCGCGGATGATCAGGCCAGCCCCGCCCCCCTCTTCGGTAGAGGATCCGTCCACGTAGAGCACCCAATCCGGGATGGGGTCGGGCACCTCATCGACCGAGGGACGTGGTTCGGGGACCCGTGTCGGCATTTCTTCTTTAGTGGGGATGGTGCATTCGACAACAAAATCCGCCAAGATCTGTGTTTTGATGTTTTCGGGGGCGGTATTTGATATCGAATCGAGATAGTTCCCACCTCCATTTTTCCAGACGTCCTGATGACTCGGGGGAGGCGAGAATCGACCCTAAAGGGCGCTCAGTGAGGACGAGTATCATGTGCGCTTGAAAATAGTGCCGAAGTTTTCTGGAATAGACGACAAGCGCTGGGACTATTTTCTCTATGGCTGGGTATCTCGTTTCTGCATCCTTGAAAATATGGCTCACGTAATAGACTGGCCTCTGTATGCCTTCGCATTCTCTAACAAGTATCGAGCTTGCAGCTTGGTTGGAGATGGCTAGATATAGCAATAGTTCGTCACCCTCGACTAGTCGGGTGACTAGCAGTGGGGTCGCTAGATGCGCCTTGAGTTGTTCGAAAGCGTTCTGGCACTCCTCAGACCATTCGAACTTGGGGACCTTCCTTAGGGCCCGGAAAAATGGGAGGCACTTCTCTTCGGACCTGGACATAAAGCGACTCAGGGTAGTGATCCTTCTCATGAGCCGCATGATGTCGACATTGCTCTTGGGCGTTGCCATGTTGAGGATGGCGCTGATCTTTTCAGGGTTTGCTTCGATTCCTTGGTGGGTTACCATGAACCCGAGGAACTTCCTACCGGTGACTCCGAATGCGCACTTAGCTGGATTCAACTTCATTTTGTATCTTTGCAGGACATCGAATGTCTCTCCGAGGTCTTTAGTGTGCTTAGCTGACGAGATGGATTTTACGAGCATGTCGTCGATGTAGATATCCAAGTTTTTGCCAATCTGAGGTTTGAACATCTTATTGACCGGATGCTGATATGTGGCCTCGGCGTTCTTGAGTCCGAAGGGCATCACTTTGTAGCAGTATACCCCCGATCAGCGGTGAAGGCAGTAAGTTTTTCCTCGGCCAGGTTCATCCTGGTCTGATTGTAACCAGAGAAAGCGTCCATGAAGCTCAATAGTTCGTGGCCGGCCGAACTTTCTACCAGCTGGTCTATTCGAGTAAGTAGATAGTTGTCTTTGGGGCATACCTTGTTTAAATCCGTGAAATTGATGCACATGCGCCATCCCGGTTTGCTTTCTTGACCATGACCATGTTCGCCAGCCAATCTGAGTAGTTCAGGTTTCTGATGAAGTTGGCGGTGAGCAATCGATCCACCTCGTCTTCTATCGTCTTTTGCTTGGCCGACGCAGAGCTTCTCTTCTTTTGTCGGACGGTCTTTGCTTTCGGGTCGACCTCGAGTTTATGGGAGATCACTCTAGGGTCGATTCCAGGCATGTCCGCCGGCGCCCAAGCGAATACGTCCAAGTTATCTCGGAGGAACCGGATCAGGTCTTCGCAGTGATCCACAGTCAAGAGAGAGCCGATCTGGACTGTCCGGCCATCGACCCCTTCTGCGAGGGGGACTTCCGTTAATGCTCCTACCGGGGTACCTCTAACATCCCTTTGGTCGTCGCGTGTATCTAATGACCCTTGGAAGTCATGTGTGTCCGCAAAATCATCGTCCTGCACTCCGGCGGTTGACGTCGAGGCAAGGAAAATCTTAGCAGTTTGTTGGTCTCCATAGGCCCAGCATAATCCCCCTCGATCCAAAGGAAATTTGATCGCAAGGTGATAAGTCGAGATCTGGGCCCGGAGAGCGTTTAAGGTAGGGCATCCCAGGAGAATGTTGTAGGATGAAGGGACCTTGGTGACGAGGAAGTCCACTGGTATGGTTTGCGTATTGCCCGCTCCCCAATGTTGAGGAGGAGGATGACCAATCCTTCGGCAGGGACGGATTTATTGGTGAACCCAGAGAGTACTTAGGAGGTAGGTTGAAGGTCGGATGGTCCTAACCCCATACGCTGGAAATAGTCGTGGAATAGGATATCCGCCGAGCTCCCTGAGTCAACTAATATCCTCTGGACTTCGTGTAACGCCTTGAAAAGTCGTTTTGGTGTTTTCCCGAAAATCGGTGAAAATTTGGTATTTTTCCGTAAATTGTCTTTTTTGTTATTTTGCAGTTTAGGCCTAATTATACCTAATTTAGATAGGTAATTGCTGGTTTTTAGTAGCTAATGAGTTACTTATAAATTTCTGGTCATTTAAAATTTTCTCCTAATTTTTCAATTTTTAATATTATTTTAAGCCGGTAAAAAAAATACATTAAATTAGCGATAAATACAAATTTAAATGGGCTAATTTTAATCTTAAAAATCATGTTAATTAAAATCTAGTTGTAATATAATTTTTTAGTATTTTATTTCAAGTTTTAATGGGATTTTATTATGGAAAACAAAAACATATTTATTTTGAACTAAAACGTGCAAATATGGTATTGTGGGGGATCTTTTTGCATAGAATTTCTTTGTAAAACCTCTCTCACTCATTCCTCTCCCCTAGGCCGGCCCCACATCGAGCAGCCCAAGAAATTTCCTTGCCTCTTTTGACTTTAAACCATGTGAGGAAATGATGTGTTTTAAAAAGGTTTTAAAAAAGGGTTAATTTGGAAGTATGTGTACATTATTTGAGAGGGTTGACTTGGGCACTTTCCCACAACACCCACACCATCCCCATTTCCTCCTCCACAGCCAAAATTCTTCAGTTTATAGCAGCCCCATCCCCCTTCTTGTCTCATCTCTTTTCATCATCAAATTTCTTCAAAAATTTCTCCAAAAATCCAAATCAAACCTCAAAATTCCAAGCCATTCTTCATCCCACTTTTCTTAGCCTTTCTAGCTTGGATCTTGGATGCTAGGAGGCATCTTGGGAGGCAACATTTCTTTCCAGGTCTCTAGATCTAGAGGTATAACCCTTACCCATTTAAATTCTTTTGGTTAGATTTCCTTAATTGAGTTGTTTTAGTGTAAATATTAGTGTTAATTTCTAATCTAGTTTTTTTAGTTCATGGCTTGAATTTTAATTAGGGTTTAGAAAACCATTATTAGGTTAATTAATTTATTTTGCTATCTAGTGTTTTGTTAACCTAAATCTAAGAGATTAGCTTTCTATTGGGTTTCAAATTAGTGCTAATCTAAGTTAATCTAGTGTGAAATTTTGATTGCTATTGCTAATAAGAAAAATCAAGAAAGGGTTTGCTTGTGGAAAATAGGTTTTGAAGAATGGTTAATATGTTAAAATTTTGTGTAGTGGCTATCTAATGGTGTGACTTGGGTGATTATGCTAGATTTTAGTCTTTTTTGTCGCAAATCGGCGATATTTGCACCGATTTTGGAATGTAAATGCTTACTAGTTTTTTTTATAAAATTATGTGATGAATTATTTGTGATATCTTGATGATTGTATTGGCATCTCCTATGACTTTTAGGGTGTGTGAATGCAGATTTTTTATTTTATCGGGTTTTAGCTTTGCCGGGTATCCAAAACGACGATTATAGTTAGTTTTTGTGGTTTTTGTGATTTTTGTGTGTGTTCCGCGCACCTTGTGCACGTTGTGCCTAACTCATGATTGTTGATGTTTTCGTTTGGGATTTGCGTCGTTTCATGATATATAACCTTATGTTTTGTATTGGTGCAAATTCCAGGTTCGGTCGCGGAGACTTCGGACGCGGCACGAAAAGGAAAGGTGGTGATTGGACATAGCTAGCTGGGGATTCCGGTGAGTAGATGTAACATCTATGGGGGACTATCGTTCGGATGGCGCAAGTCGCCCGATAGTTTAAGTAGTTTAAAGATTTCTAGTGATATTAGTAATTAGGAGTAAATGCTTGCGTAACATCTTACTACATCCATGCTTTATATTGTCATACATATGCGAAACCATTCTATAGGACACATGCACCATTACCAGGGCTTTTATATGCAGCACGAGCACTATTCATGCGTACACACACGCTCTGGTAATTGCCATACCACGACACTAGATAACATATAATAACCTGTACATTTGCAATAAATCCTTAATATAACATTGTAAAATTGCTATTCATGTGTATGTATACCATTACATCAATTGTTCACTCCTAGTTTATTAATCATACATTGAAACTTGATTATTGATACCATATGCATTCATTATCATTGACATATGCACTTATGATGATTTCTTAAGATTTATGATATTTCTGGATTTCGGGGGAAAGCCGCAAAATTTCTAAAACTTATTACTTTTTTAAAATATGCAAGATTGCGGTTTTCTAGTGATGTAAGTGTCGTCCACCATGAGTTTGCTGTGGTTTTCGAGACCCGTTTCGAGAAGTTGGATGAACCGTCTCGGGTACATGGTGGGCCCGGTAAGGTACCCCGGGGCAAGAGGATCGCAGATGATGGCGTTGAGCCTGGCAGAGGATGGATTACCTACCGGTGACTGTTTTGGCATGGCGGATATCCAGAGGATACCGACCGTGGCCGCGAGATGATGAGATATTGATATTTGAGATGGGTCAGCCGGACGGCTGAGGCCAGAGATACTACGATATGGATATATGAGATTTGAGACAGTTTTGAGGTGTCGTTGCTGGACACAGATTCTTGTTGATTCTATTGGTATTGTGCTGATATTTCAAAAGAGATTCCTAAAGGAAAAATATGATTTCTTATACTTACACATGCAGATCATGAGGTGATTCATATTGCATACATACCTGCTAGTATATTCATGTTGCATACATACCTGCTAGTATATTCATGCTGCATACATACCTGTTAGTATATCTTGCCATACTTGTATTATAGATGCTAGGATGCTTGTGTGCATGCTTGCGTTAGCCTCTATAGATATTATTATTCACGAGTTGGCAACCCACCCCCGTTGTGCCACAGTCTTTTACAGGTCCGCTCCGTCAGCACAGTAGCGGTGGGCGCACCGCTTCTTTTGCCTCTTTTGCCTGGACTCGAGGCTTTTGCTCGTAGGTGGGTTGTATTATTATTTTGTACCACCTTGTATATTCTTTGTATCTAGAGTACTCCATCTACTGTATCTACCAGTATTGTTGTATATTGACCTAAAGACTAGACTGTGAGATTTGTGGGCTTTTTATGCTGTATTTTGGGGTCGAGCTCACTTGAGCCGACATGTTGCTTCTAACTTATGCCTTTTTATGCTTATTTTGCATATTGCTGATTTATATTGCGTGGGATTTGTGACCGCCTTGTGGCGAAGAGCTAGCTCCTGCTTGGGGATGCCTTATTTGTTGTATTCATATATATTCTTGTTGTACCCATTTTGGGGGCCAGTATTTAAAAAGGAGACCCTGCCGAAATTTTCGACAAAATTGATATTGTTTTTAAAAAGGCTTGATATGACTTATTTGATAAACTCGCTTTCAATTGATTGGTTTTCCTTCACTCTCCTGCTTTTTGGTTTTGATTTCTGGGCTTTGGCTTACTTATTTTACGGAAGCCTTGAGACGTTTCGTAACTTAAGTGCCAGTCACGTTCCGTACCCTACGGGTCGTGACAAAGTTGGTATCATAGCGATAGGTTTTACCTTTTTGAGTGTAGGATGACCCTTGGTAGATAGAGTAAGTGACTTAAGCAGGGTAACATAGCGTGCGTATGTCCGCGGCATACTTGTGACACGGTACTCCGCCTAGGTGACTTTAGGATATACTTGCTTGAAATTCCTTCTTCAATTCCGTGTATCCTATGATTCTATTCTTATTATCCTGTTCTTGTAACAGCCACTATGCCGCCGAAGGCTACGAGAGCGCAGAGGGCTGCCGCCCGAGATGAGATCCGAGCAGGCTCGTCCGAGACGAGGAATGAGCAGGGTGGCGTACCTACGCCTCAGGGACAGACTGATCCGCATTCCTCAGGCCGCATGGACAGGCTAGATTCTAGTATGGAGGAGCTACGACAAATGATGGGAGGTATGCAGGAGTTACGACAGATGGTAGGATCCTTAGTAGTGGCCAGTCGTGCACCGAGATCGGAGGATGTACCTACCACATCACAGACTACCATGGTACCTACTGCCCAGACAGTTGTTACTGCTACTACCGTGGCTATCCCAGTATCGCTACAGAATTTCATGAGGCTGAGACCTCCAGTCTTCATGGGCACCGATGCAGCAGAGGATCCGCAGACATTCCTTGACAGTTTAGCCAGGATCTGCCGTTCGCTCAGATGTTCTGACGATCGATGGGTGGAGCTTGCGAGTTTCCGTCTAGAGGGTCTCGCGCAGACATGGTGGGAGTCAGTCTTGAGAGGTCGAGCTGCAGGTCTACCTCCTATGATTTGGGCCGAGTTCACAGCGGTATTTCTAGCTTGTTTCCTCCCAGAGAGTGTTCGTGACGCTAGGGCTCGCAGTTTTGAAGCTTTGATCAAGACCCCAGGGATGACGGTGTCTGCGTACGATGTCCAGTTCATGCAGTTGTCCAGATATGCTCCGTATTTGGTGGATACCGAAGAAAAGAGAGTGAAGAGGTTCGTACAGGGACTTAACACCCAGCTATTTCTTGCTATCGGCGCCCAGCACTTCGACACTTATTCAGCTGCTATGGATGCGGCGTTGCGGATAGAGGCACGCATTTCAGCGACTTCGGCCGTTCCCGGGCCGAAGAGGATTCGTACCGGTATGCCAGATCTGAGGCATTATGCCAGATCCTTTCAGAGAGATGGTGCCGGCAGAGGGGTTGGGCGAGGTCAGCTATGTGGTTCATATCCACAGGGACAGTAGGCGTCGCCAGGATGTTTTGGGTGCGGGAGTCTGCACCATCATATCAGATAATGTCCGGTGAGACGACATGGAGCAGCGACAGTTCCACATGTGACCTTACCACTTTCACAACCTCCACCTCAGAGAGCTCTACTTCCTACCACAGGCGATACTCCATGCCAGTTAGGTGCACCCAGAGGCCGTGGACACGGCGGTCCTATTCAGAAAGGACGAGGAGGCCGAGGCTGAGGCCGAGGACAGCCAGCTATTGGTGGGGGACAGGCCCGAGTTTTCGCCTTGACACCTTAGGATGCGCAGGCATCCAATGCCGTTGTGACAGGTACCTTGCCAGTATGTTCTTTCGACGCGCGAGTATTATTCGACCCAGGTTCAACACATTCGTACGTATCTACACACTTTGCACCGATGTTGGGCCGTGAGTCGTCGTCGTTAGATCAGCCGCTTGTTGTTATTACCCCGGTAGGCGAGTCGCTTGTCGCTTGTTTTGTGTTTCGATTGTGTTCCGTTCGTATCGGGGAGAGAGATTCGTAGGTTGATTTGATTCTCCTCGATATGTTGGACTTTGATGTGCTTCTGGGCATAGACTGGCTGGCCACTTGTTATGCTTCGGTGGACTGCCGTGAGAAGGCAGTCAGATTTAGCTTTCCGGGAGAGCCAGTCCTTGTTATTCAGGGAGACCGCAGTGTCACCCTTCCCAGCTTGATTTCGTCTCTTCGTGCCAGTCAGCTCTTGCGGAAGGGATGTCAGGGATTCTTAGCGTATATTTATGATACTCGAGCTGCAGAGGTTCCGTTGGACCGGGTCCCGATTGTTTATGAGTTCCCTGATGTTTTCCCTGATGAGCTGCCTCGGTTACCGCCTGAGCGCGATGTTGAGTTCTGCATTGACTTGATTCCCGGCTCGGGGCCTATTTCTATACCGCCTTATCGGATGGCCCCGGCAGAGCTTAGAGAGATGAAGGATCAGTTGCAGGATTTGTTAGATAAAGGGCTTATTCGACCTAGCGTTTCTTCGTGGGGTGCTCCGGTCCTGTTTGTCAAGAAGAAGGACGGCAGTTTGCGTTTGTGTATCGACTACCGCCAGCTGAACAAAGTTACCGTGCGGAACAGGTATCCCTTACTACGCATTGATGATTTGTTTGACCAGCTTCAGGGTGCGGGATATTTTTCGAGGATCGATTTGGGATCAGGATATCATCAGCTACGAGTTCGACAGGAGGATATACCGAGGACAACTTTCCATACGCGCTACGGCCACTATGAGTTTTTGGTGATGTCGTTCGGACTCACCAACGCCCCAGCATCATTCATGGATTTAATGAACTGTATATTCAGGCCGTATCTCGACTTGTTCATCATCGTGTTCATCGACGATATTTTAGTGTATTCCCGGAGCCGAGAGTAGCACGAGCAGCACTTGCGGATTATGTTGCAGACTTTGAGGGAGGACCAGCTTTTCGCAAAATTTTCCAAGTGTGCATTCTGGTTGGATAGCGTTGGTTTCTTGGGCCATGTGATTACGAGAGATGGCATATGTGTGGACCCGAAGAAGATCGAGGCTGTTCAGCAGTGGCCCAGACCGACATCAGTTACGGAGATCCGCAGTTTCCTAGGCCTGGCTGGCTACTACAGGCGATTCGTTCAGGACTTCTCCCGTATTGCTGCACCTTTGACCGGATTGACCTGGAAGGGAGTTCCTTTCGTTAGGACGGAGGAGTGCGAGCACAGTTTTCAGCAGCTACGGACTTGTTTGACTACGGCACCGGTATTATCATTGCCTTTAGGATCAGGCGGATTCGTGGTTTATTGTGACTCTTCACGAGTGGGGCTAGGGTGCATATTGATGCAGCATGATAGGGTGATCGCGTATGCTTCACGGCAGTTGAAGAAACATGAACAGAACTACCCCACTCACGATTTGGAGATGGCTGCAGTGGTCTTTGCACTTAACATCTGGCGACATTACCTATACGGCGAGTCGTGCCAGATATTCACCGATCATAAGAGCTTAAAGTATATATTTCAGCAGCGATGCCTGAATCTCAGACAACGCCGTTGGATGGAACTAGTAAAGGACTACGATTGCGAGATTTTGTATCACCCGGGCAAGGCTAATGTAGTGGCGGATGCTTTGAGCAGGAAGCCCAGGGGTAGTCTATCTTGTTTGCGCGCAGTACAGAGGTAGTTGTCGGCAGATTAGCAGGCTTTATTCGACAGCTGGGTTGAGTTCGAATTCACTCCGATAGGGGGACAGCTTGCGCATGTTCGTTCACGTCCGCAGTTACTTGACCGTATTCGAGAGGCACAGCCCAGCGATGACCGTCTTTCAGAGATCATGGAATAGATTAGGCAGGGCAGAGATTCCGAGTTCGTGATCGATGATCAGGGAATACTGCGATTTGGGACTCGACTGTGCGTACCAGATTCTGAGGGACTGCGGCGTGAGATTCTTGAGGAGGCGCATAGATCCACATACAGCGTTCATCCGGGTTCCACCAAGATGTACCACGATTTGCGAGATGTTTACTGGTGGGACGGGATGAAGAGGGACGTCACTGAATTCGTGTCGAGATGCCTGACTTGTCAGCAAGTTAAGCCCGAGCACCAGAGGCCCGCGGGAGAGTTGCAGCCTTTGCCCATTCCGGAGTGGAAATGGGAGCAGATTTCTATGGACTTCATTATGGGTCTACCCAGGACCAGTCGAGGGTACGACTCCATTTGAGTAATCATGGATCGATTGATGAAAGCGGCTCACTTCCTGCCAGTGAAGACCACTTTCAGTTTTGCTCAGTATGCCCAGATATACATCGACGAGATCGTACGGTTGCATGGCGTACTGACTTGTAACGTGTCAGACCGAGGCACCTAGTTTACCAGCCGACTATGGCAGCGACTTCAGGAGGCATTGGGCACCCGTTTGAGTTTCGGCACAACATTTCATCCGCAGACAGATGGCCAGTCAGAGCGGACTATTCAGACTCTTGAGGACATGCTCCGAGCGTGCGTTTTAGACTTCGGAGGTAGCTGGGATCATCATTTACCCTTAGTGGAGTTCTCCTACAACAACAGCTTCCAGGATACTATTCAGATGGCACCTTTCGAGGTATTGTATGGGAGGAGATGCAGATCGCTCGTCTGTTGGAAAGAGCTCAGCGAGAGCAGTATATTGGGGCCGCAGCTTGTTGAGGAGACGACAGCGAAGATACAGTTGATCTGAGACCGGATGAGAGCGGCTCAGAGTAGGCAGAAATCGTATGCAGATAGGCGCCGTCGCAGGCTAAAGTTTGCTGTTGGCGATCATGTTTTTCTGAGGGTCTCTCCGATGAAGGGCGTGATGCGATTTGGGCGAAAAGGAAAGCTTAGTCCCAGATTTGTGGATCCCTTCGAGATTCTCGAGCGTGTCAGCGCAGTTGCATATCGTTTGGCTCTTCCACCCAGCTTTCCCGTTGTTCACCCCGTCTTCCATGTTTCGATACTCCGCAAGTACCTTCACGACCCTTCGCATGCGATTCAGCACCCGACAGTCCAGCTAGAACGTGACCTTTCTTTTGCAAGGAAGCCGGTCGTCATCCTGGATCGACAGGTGAAGAAATTGAGATTGAAAGTTATACCGACCGTCAAGGTCCTTTGGCGTGGCCCGAGCAGCGAGGAGGTCACCTGGGAGACCGAGGACGAGATGAGGAAGAAATATCCCCATCTCTTTGAAGGTACGCGTAGTTATATTTTTAAATTCGGGGACCGAATTTCTTAAAGGGGGGAAGATTGTAACGCCTTGAAAAGTCGTTTTGGTGTTTTCCCGAAAATCGGTGAAAATTTAGTATTTTTCCGTAAATCGTCTTTTTTGTTATTTTGCAGTTTAGGCCTAATTATATCTAATTTGGATAGGTAATTGCTAGTTTTTAGTAGCTAATGAGTTACTTATAAATTTCTGGTCATTTAAAATTTTCCCCTAATTTTTCAATTTTTAATATTATTTTAAGCCGGTAAAAAAAATACATTAAATTAGCGATAAATACAAATTTAAATGGGCTAATTTTAATCTTAAAAATCATGTTAATTAAAATCTAGTTGTAATATAATTTTTTAATATTTTATTTCAAGTTTTAATGGGTTTTTATTACGGAAAACAAAAACATATTTATTTTGAACTAAAACTTGCAAATATGGTATTGTGGGGGGTCTTTTTGCATAGAATTTCTTTGTAAAACCTCTCTCACTCATTCCTCTCCCCTAGGCCGGCCCCACAACCAGCAGCCCAAGAAATTTCCTTGCCTCTTTTTACTTTAAACCATGTGAGGAAATGATGTGTTTTAAAAAGGGTTAATTTGGAAGTATGTGTACATTATTTGAGAGGGTTGACTTGGGCACTTTCCCACAACACCCACACCATCCCCATTTCCTCCTCCACAGCCAAAATTCTGCAGTTTACAGCAGTCCCATCCCCCTTCTTGTCTCATCTCTTTTCATCATCAAATTTCTTCAAATATTTCTCCAAAAATCCAAATCAAACCTCAAAATTCCAAGCCATTCTTCATCCCACTTTTCTTAGCCTTTCTAGCTTGGATCTTGGATGCTAGGAGGCATCTTGGGAGGCAACATTTCTTGCTAGGTCTCTAGATCTAGAGGTATAACCCTTACCCATTTAAATTCTTTTGGTTAGATTTTCTTAATTGAGTTGTTTTAGTGTAAATATTAGCGTTAATTTCTAATCTAGTTTTTTTAGTTCATGGCTTGAATTTTAATCAGGGTTTAGAAAACCATTATTAGGTTAATTAATTTATTTTGCTATCTAGTGTTTTGTTAACCTAAATCTAAGAGGTTAGCTTGCTATTGGGTTTCAAATTAGTGCTAATCTAAGTTAATCTAGTGTGAAATTTTGATTGCTATTGCTAATAAGAAAAATCAAGAAAGGGTTTGCTTGTGGAAAATAGGTTTTGAAGAATGGTTAATATGTTGAAATTTTGTGTAGTGGCTATCTAATGGTGTGACTTGGGTGATTATACTAGATTGTAGTCTTTTTTGTCGCAAATTGGCGATGTTTGCACCGATTTTGGAATGTAAATGCTTACTAGTTTTTTTTATAAAATTATGTGATGAATTATTTGTGATATCTTGATGATTGTATTGGCATCTCCTACAACTTTTAGGGTGTGTGAATACGGATTTTTTGTTTTTGTCACGCCCCGCTTCCCAGAGTACGCTAAAATGGGCACGTGACATAGCCAACCATGCTACCTGTGGGTAGGAAGTATCCATCCACAGTCACATTACGGCTGTAGAGATATCAAGAACAAAATAAAACTATCTAACCATGTCCATAATCCAATATAACATGAGTCAAGAATAATAAAATGCGGAAGCGAAAGATCCAATACAAATAACTGGAATGTATCTCCCATAATGCGGGCTCACATCAGGAAATAAAATGCAGGAAATAAAGGACTAACTAACTACTGACACCTCACAGCTCAGCCTGCTGGCTGAAATACTCCTGCTCGGACTGCAACAGCGGTACAGAATCTGGACCATGCAAAACCCAGACGTCAGCGCGTCATGTCATCAAGTAATAAATACAAACAGGGTAACAGGCAATGCAATATAAACATGAATAAAGCAAGGGTAACAATAATATGAATCAGAGCAGTGCAGGGTAGTGTGCAGTAGGTAACTAAGCTGTTCTATCAGGTGTTCTATTCTAATGTCTTTGAAACCAAGTAATGTAATCCTCATTGTAACTCGTCGGTAGTTATTCCGTAACGCTCGGAAAGACGGTAACCAATAGGTATTCCGTAACGCTCGGAAGCGGGCTCACATCAGGAAATAAAATGCAGGAAATAAAGGACTAACTAACTACTGACACCTCACAGCTCAGCCTGCTGGCTGAAATACTCCTGCTCGGATTGCAACAGCGGTACAGAATCTGGGCCATGCAAATCCCAGACGTCAGCGCGTCATGTCATCAAGTAATAAATATAAACAGGGTAACAGGCAATGCAATATAAACATGAATAAAGCAAGGGTAACAATAATATGAATTAGAGCAGTGCAGGGTAGTGTGCAGTAGGTAACTAAGCTGTTCTATCAGGTGTTCTATTCTAAAGTCTTTAAAACCAAGTAATGTAATCCTCATTGTAACTCGTCGGTAGTTATTCCGTAACGCTCAGAAAGACGGCTACCAATAGGTATTCCGTAACGTCCGGAAGAACGGCAAACAATGGGTATTCCGTAACGCCCGGAAGAACGGCAAAAATTGGGTATTCCGTAACGCCCGGAAGAACGGCAAACAATGGGATGGCCCTTTGAGTTTCGTTCGGTTACAATACTGATTTCCCCATACCTCCAAGTTATGTATGTATGTCAAGTCAGGTATTCAGTAATCAAGAACTAATGCCAACACAGGATCAGGTAAGAGCATGTTTGTCTGGACAGACAACAGGAACGGTCCGTGAGGACTACATGTCAGGTTTGTTGGCATTAGACACAAGATCGGGTAACGGGTCAGGTCATGTTACATCAGGTCAAGTCAAGCAGTATACGGTACCATGTCGGGTAAATCAATATATATGTAGTAAGTCAGGTCAAGGTATAAACGATATCATGGGTGTGCTCACAATCAGCTAGCATAATCAACATCATGATCTAATCAATGAGTGAAGCAATAAAGCGGATTAATTATTTAGCTGTACAGTTATCAATTGTGTTAAACAGATAGTGTCAATATAACGTGAATACAGAATGGTAAATGTAACTGCTGGAATTAGGTTAATAAAATATTGAGTGTTCCAAGAATGCGACGACATGTATAATCTGTTTAAAGAATGCAATTGTAATTAGACCGGTTTAAGTTGCACATGAATATCTGATAGGCTAAACTGGAATAAAAGTACCATAGCAGTAAACCAAATGTAATCTATCATGTACAGGGGTTGTTAGGTATGAATAATTCGATGCGAGATTAAGTCTCAAGTTCGGAATCATAAAATGTGCAACGGAGCCTTATACGGTTAATCTAAACTCCATTGTTATCACTTCTAAATAGGGATTTAACAAGAAGATAATTAATTTAGTATGCTACTAGAGTTAAACAGAAAGCAATGTATGTAAGGTGATTTACTGATAATACATTATTAGATCATAGATAAATATTAAGGCAGTTTAAATTTTCTGTAGCATGTAAGCAAGTATCGGATACTTGCCTCGAAAATGACGATCACGAAAACGGAGGCGCGAACCCAACGTGACACGATCTCAGCTAGGGCTTGACTGGGATCTAGGTGGTGCTCGGTTCGATCTTTGAGATGAAGTGATGATGATGGCAATGGGTGAAGAACTAGGTTGCTGGGTGTTGCGAGATAAAGAGGTGGAGATGAGCAAGAAGATCGTGACGGCGAGGAGACAACGACGACTGCTCTATTGATAGTGAGGGTGATGAAGCTGATGATGGTGGCAGTGCTTGAGACGTTGGCTGCTTGGGTATAGGGTCTTGGGTCGGCAGCGAAAGGAAGAAGAACGAGGTGAGGAGGATGTGGTTGTCGAGTCAGGGTGATGGGTAGCTCTGGGTATGGATGTAGGCGATGGACAGGAGGCGACGACAGCGAGAAGATGATGTTGGATGATGGGTTTAAGGAAATAAAGATGGAGACGATCGAGGATGGTGACGAGGCGGTGGAGGCGATGAGGTCGGCGACGATGGAAGGAGATGATGCGAGTTGGGTTTTCCTTGGGTGCAGGGTGCACGGCCTCGGGAGATAAAAGGAGGAAGAAGACGAGAAGAAGAAGACGAAGATGCAGGCGGTGACCGTAAGGATGGAGGGCGGTGATGAGACCAAAACTCACCGCGAGAGGAGAGAGAGGGAACTGCGGGAGGAGAGAGAAAGGCTTGAGAGAGAGAGAAAGAGAAAGAGGAGGAGTGAGGGAGGTATGTGGTAAATAATAAATTTAGGGTTTAAAAAAAGATATAATATATAAGTGTATGCAGAGGAGAGAGAGGGGGGGATAGAAAATTTAGTGGGGCCCAGAGAGTACTAAGAGGATTGTGATTGGTTGGGATAGCATCGTGGGAGGTTAAGAAAATTTATAAAAGACTTAGGAAAAATCTATACGGTTAAAAAAGTATTTGATGGTTAAAAAAATTAAATAAAAGATTAAAGTTAGGAAAATATAGTATATGGTTTTAAAATATTTTGACGGTTTAAAAAATATTAGAAATTTGGGATTTTGGCGTAAAGTAAAACATTTCCAAATCGCGCCTTGGTCGGGTCCAAAAATTTGAAATTGAAATAAGAAAATTTTAGGCGGGATCCAAAATTTAAAATGAAGTGTTTTATGATCAAAAAGCATACCCCCAAGACGGACACACGTACGTGCGCGTAGCCGTCCAAACTCGCCCGTTTCACCGAACGGGACGAGAACACGATGCCCGGACGCTACAACAGGGTTAGGGGTGTCAAGCAGGCCATGATGAATATTTTTAATTTTATTTTAGATGCCTTAAATTGTTATATGCAAAAATGAATTAACGGGGTAAAATTGCAATAAGTAACGATCAAGCATGATAAATGAAATAAATACCACGCATCAACATATGATAACTGGAATTAGTAGAACTGGACTCGGTTGTTACATTATACCCAACTACAAAAAGAATTTCGACCTCGAAATTCCAAGAACACAAGATAGGCGACAAACCACTATAAGAAAAGGTGAGGAAACTTCTGCCGGACTTCATCTTCCCGTTCCTAAGTGGACTCTCTATGCGTGCGATTTCCCCAAGAAACAAGAGGGATCACCTTGTTCATAAGAACCCTTTCCCTTCGATCCACGATTTCAATCGGTCGCTCCTCAAAAGTCAAGTCTTCTCATACTATTAGCTCCGAATGATCCAATACATGTTTTTAATCATGAACATACCTTCGTAGTTGAGATACGTGAAACACATCGTGCACATTCGTCAAGGACTGCGGTAACGCCAAACGATACGCTACCTCACCAACACGTTCCAAGATCTCAAAGGGTCCAACGAATCGAGGACTAAGCTTTCCTCGACTTCCAAAACGAATCACCTCTCTAGTTGGTGATATCTTCAAGAATACCAAATCACCCACGGCAAACTCTGGAGGTCTTCTTGACGTGTGCCCAACTCTTCTATCGGTCCTGAGCTGTCTTCATATGATTTCTGATAGTGTTAACTTTCTCAACTGTCTGCACAACCAAATCTGGTCCCAACAATCTTCGTTCGTCAACATCGTCCCAACAAACAGGTGAACGGCATTACGACCATACAAAGCTTCAAATGGAGCCATCTGGATAGTTGCCTAAAAACTGTTGTTGTAAGAAAACTCCACCAAATGTAGATAATCCTCCCAAGAACCCTTGAAGTCCAACATGCATGCTCTCAACATATCTTCAAGAGTTTGGATTGTTCTCTCCGACTGACCATCAATTTGAGGATGATAAGCTGTGCTAAACTTCAAACGAGTCCCCAAACTTTCCTGTAAGCTCCACCAAAAGTGGGATAAGAACCGAGTGTCCCGATCGGACACGATGTTCACCGGTACTCCATGCAATCTTACAATCTCCTGCATATACCGCTCCGCCAAAGTCTCTGTTGATCGACCAACCCGGAAAGGAATAAAGTGAGCTTCCTTGGTCAATCGATCAACAATCACCCATACTGTATTGTTGCCTCATATTAAGGTCTTTCTGCGTGAACACATACTTCAAGCTCTTATGATCAGTAAAATCTTCGACCCTTTCGCCTAAAAGGTAGTGTTTCCAAATCTTCAATGCGAAAATCACTGCCGCAAGCTCCAAGTCATGAGTTGGGTAATTCTTCTCATGGGTCTTTAACTGTCTCGATGCGTACGCTACAACCTTCCCATGCTGCATCAAAATACATCCCAATCCTTTCCCAGATGCGTCGCTGTGAATCACCAATCCTCCGGAATTGTCTGGCACGGTCAGAATAGGGGCGGTTATCAACTTCTAATTCAACGTCTCAAAAGCTAACGCACATTGTCCGTCCATACAAAAGGTACCTCCTTGCGCGTAAGCTTGGTTAACGGCTCTGCCAGACGAGCAAAGTTCTCCACAAATCTTCTGTAATATTCGGCGAGTCCAAGAAGGCTTCTTATCTCCGCAACATTCTTTGGAATCGGCCAATCTCGTACTGCTGCAATCATTTTAGGATCGACGGCGATTCCATTGCCAAACACAACATGCCCAAAAACTTTACTTCCTCCAGCCAAAACTCGCACTTACTCATCTTCGCATACAACTTCTCCTGTCTCAACGTCTACAGTGCGATCTTCAAATGCTCAGCATGCTCTTCAAAACACTTTGAGTAAACCAGAATATCGTCACTGAACAGCACAATAAACTGATCCAAGAACGGTGAAAAGATTTGGTTCATCAAGTCCATGAATACTGCCGGCGCATTCGTTACTCCGAAGGGCATCACTAAGTATTCGTAATGTCCATACCGAGTTCGGAACGCCGTCTTGCAAATATCTTCTGCTTTCACTCGGACCTGATGATATCCGGATCGCGAATCCAGCTTCGAGAATACCCTCGTGCTACTAAGCTGCTCAAAAAGTTCTCCAATGCGAGGGATAGGGTACTTGCTCTTAATAGTTGTCACGCCCCGCTTCCCAGTGTACAGCGAAGTGGACGCGACGAGGTCCGCTACGTATGTACTCAGAAGTACATACGCTAAGCGTAGCTAAGCAATGTAAAATATTACACAAGAGACAAGAGTATAAAAAGAACAGCAACTTTTATTTATTAACATTCTTTGTACAATACATGAAAGGAAATACAACTGAAATAAAAGATGCCTAAACAGTGGCATAACAGGAAATGAAAAGTACAGAAAGGAAAAGTGTACAATGAAACTACAGTGCGGGGTCTTCGGCAAACTGCTCTAAGTCTTCTTGAGATGGCTCGATCTCCGCCGGGTCCAAACCACCTGACGACATTCAAAGAAGAGAGAAACAGAATGTCGTCAGCGAACAGGTCGCTCGGTAAGTCCCAATGATAAGAGAGGGATAGACAGAGAGTAAGAGAGGGAGAGTGTAGCTTTTAATGTTGTATTATAATATTGTAATGTTGTATTAACGCTGTTGTTTGTAGCCTGATACAGAAGATGCCAGTGTATACGAGGGGAGTCCCACTTACACCGGGGACTTTGGTAACCTGTAGTACAAGGCACCGTCGATAATACCACGGAACAACGGCATGGATGTAATTACGTCTTAAGTGACCACCTCGTGCCATCTTGAACATATTCCGTACCAGTCTACCCCTTAAACCCCGCGATGTCTTGTTTGTATTGTTATCTTGTAAAATTGTGTTGATTGTATGCGTGATTAACTGACTGACCGAAACCATGATATCAGGAAACGGCTATAACCATAGAGTCATGTAAATGGAATACTGGGAATCATGTAAAAGGAATATCCATGGTTCGGTTCAGTCAAGTTATATAGATTGTTAACTGGATTCTGGGATTCATGTATTCATCTTGAGTTGAAATATAAAGAATATAGATTGACTTGAATTATATTCAAGTCAGAAATAGTCAGACTCTAACCCGAGTCAGACTAGAGAAGATAATTTGAAGTTCTTCATTTGTTAGGGGCCTTATTGTAATTTATAAAACTTGAGGGGGTTTATTGTAAAAAGTAATATTGTATAGTTTGCAAAATACGCCTCAAGTATTTGTTATTCGTCTTTATAGTTATAATGAGTATGGATTTTCTTTATGTTATTCTAGTGAATATATCCTAATAAAAATATTAATTGATTATTTGAAATTCATGGTATTTTAATGTAACTTTTAATCTTGTAATTTTAGAAAAAAATGGAAACTTGTTATTATAATAAAATAGGTGTTTAAATGATAATTAAATATATTTTAATACAAGAATAATTTTAAATAAATATTTTATTTTCCAAAATCTCATTTTCCTTAAAAGTCGTATTTTAAACCCTTCGAGACCGAATGCTCCTTGCGGAGGTCTGAATCTCGCACTACTAGCCTGCGGGTGCACGATGAACCGTACTATTCCTAACAGGTTCCCCAAAGATGGGTTGTAGCGGCACTTTGCTTAGGTTTTATAAATACTTTTCATTTAGGAAAACGGTTTTATAAATATAGGGTGTTTATTTGCAAAAGAGTATAGTTTCCGTATTTTAGTTATTAGGGTTTCCTAAGCCAACTAGCCTATTTCTAGGGTCTAAACGATGAGTCATTAGAAGCCTCAAATCGCCTCTTCACCGTCAATTGCGGCCAGATAAGTGCCAGGTAAGTGGGAAGGAACCACAGTCGTGGGCCTAATTAAAAACTACCAGCCTTAGACACACTTGCCTAGACCCACAAGACAGTTTAGATAAACGATCGATGTCCATGACCAATCGTGCTTTCATTTTATATAAGATTTTATTTAGAAAAGTTTACAATTTAAAGATTTAACTAAAGGTTATAAAGGTTATGGTATTTTAGTGAAAAGTCCTGTAATTTCGTATTCTTTATTTTTGATATTTATCATTTAGGGTTATATTGAGTGTGTGTAAGGGTAGGTCATTACCCCGTGACTTATATTAGGTTTTGGTGAAGTTTAAAGGTGAAATAAGCTATGTTAAACCTAAAGGTATTAAAGTGCAAGAATACGGTATTTGTAAACGTTATCATTTCATGTGTGAAATTTCATTCAAATTGATTGAAACAAGTTTAGTTATCACAATAAACATGTTTAGGAGTGAGGTACTTGATTACATTAAGAAAAATGAACTTCATGATATTTTAATGAAAGAAATACGGTTTTGTAAAGAACTTATCATTTCATGTGGAAAAGTGTGATTAAATTGGTTTAAGGGTGATTAATAGTCAACATGCATATGGGTAGATAATATGTATTAGGTGACAAGTGGAATTTTAAAGAAAAATCGAATCGGAAATCGGTTTGTCCGATTTCCGTCGGGTTCTAGAAATTCGTATTTTTACATTAAAGAAAAGGAAGATAGAAGAGGTGGGACTTACAGGTTTAAACTCTTCTAAAGAGTAAAGAGAACTAGGGAGGAAGGCCGAGGGGTGATTACGTCGCCGGTTGCTCCAAAACGCGTCGTCGGAATTCCGTCAGAGCTTCGCCGGGAACTCGATTTCGAAACACACTTCTTGTGGAAACTTTTGAGAGAGTGGCTCAAGATTTTGGGGGGTGAGAGGGTAGTGTGTAGGGTTGGTATTTATAGGATTAGGCTAGGGTTAGGGTAGATGAAAAGTTAAAAATAAAAATATGATAAAATGTAATAAAAATGTATTAAAAGTGGAGTAATTGGGGGTTTTAAAGAGCTCTGGAAGTGGTATGAGGCTGAAAATTTGCAGGTGCGTAGGGAATACCAAAAGACACAACTTTCATGTTGTGACCCTCGTAGGAATCGGCCTAATCGGGGGTGACTCGGCCGTGACTCGGTCGGATCACTGAGTCGGCCGAGTCAAGGCCGAGTTGGCCGATTCCCGACCGAGTCCGGTGACCTAGATCTCCCCCGACGGTTCATCTACCCTCTGCAAGTGTTACATCTTTGGGTGTAGTGGGGTTTTTGTGAGATATGCACGTGTAAACTCTTGGTATTCTAAAGGTTTTTAAAAAATCAATATTAAAAATAATGTGAGGTATGGGATTCGAACTCTGATGGCTTGGTTCAGCAGTGCAAGGTATTACCAATGAGCTACAAGCTCCTTCTTGTAATTATTGTGGTATTTAATTACTTAAACTGATAGCAGCAAGAATAAATACTCCTAGTATACATTAAATTTAAAGTAAATTCTTGTACACTAAAAATTATATTCTTGTAGCTTGTAATTAAAAACAAAATAATTACCTATATCTTGTGCTCATGCTAAAATACCCCTTTGTGGATTTTTTGAAAAAAAAAATATTTGAAAAAATTTTGTATAGGAAAATTAGGGTTGTTACAATAGTCGCCCAGTTTAATTCTCGATAGTCGATGCGCATCCTTCTGGTGTCATCTTTCTTCTTTACTAAAAGAACTGGAGCTTCCCAATGCGAATTACTACTTCGAATCCAGCCCTTCACAAGTGATTCCGTAACCCGTTTCTTAACTTCTTCCAACTCCACTGGCACCACTGGGTAATACGCTTTGGATACTGGCGCTGCACCAGGAATAAGATCAATTGCGAACTCCACGTCTTGTCTTAGCGGTAAATACCTGAGATGTCCTCGAACTCGTCCATGAACTCTCAAACTACAGCTGGTGCTTCGTCTTTAACAATCCTTGCCGACGGAAGAACATTAGTTGTCGGCCTAGCCCTAAACTCGACTGGCCTGACAGAACTGCTTCCTCAAAACAAACCTCTGGATGTCCGGGAATCTGGAAATTCTCTTTCTTTACTCTACGCTTAATGTGAGCGTGGAAAGTGCCGAGAAATCCATTCCCAAGACGATTTCACAATTGCCGGTAACAGACACCAAGGAATCTGCAATTAACTCCCGTCCACCAACAACAACAGAACAATCCTTACATCTTCTATTAGTTAAGATTTTCCCTTTCCCAGTGTGTATGTCCCAAAACTAAACAGGGTCGTGCAATCCTTCGAGTGTATAGTAATAAACTTGGACGACATAAAACAATGGGATGCACTAGAATTGAATAACGCTAATGCGAGAAAACAAAGATCCAGTAGGGTACCTGAAACGACTTCCTCTGGAGCTTTAACCTCTTCAGCCGTCAGGGTAAAGGTTCGAGCTTGATTGGGTCCTCGAGTTATCCGCTTCTGCTCCTGAAACTGTCTCTGCGGTGGCTTCTGAGTATCTTCCTTTAACCGTAGCTTCGACGGGCAAGTATCAATGGTGTGATCCGCTGATCCGCAAATAAGACAAAGTCCAAGCCTCTTACGACAATCTCTGCGATAATGACCCGGTCGCTGGCAGTAATCGCACACCATCCTTCCCTTTTGCTCGAGCAAAACTGGCCTCTTCATTGGTACAATGCCACGCCTGTCCACCGGAATACCCTTGCGTCCATGTGCTCGGTTTGGTGCAAATGTTGGCTTCCGTGCTGTAACCGCTGGCTGCGATGTACCCCCGGTCTTCATAGTTAGCCTCTGCTGCTCTCGGGCTGCTGTAAGTACTTGTGAGAAAGTGGTCAAACCCAGGGAGAAAATCTGCCTCTGGATGTCCACATCCAAACTGCGCATGAACCTTCTTGCCCTATCAGCATTGTTGGCAACCAAAGGTCCAGCGAATCTACTGAGCCGCGTCCACTCAGCTGCATGCACATCTACAAGTGCGCCGTTCTGCTTCAAGCTGACGAATTTTTCCTCCATTTCCTCCCGTGCAGTCCGCGGGAAGAACTTCTCCAAGAAACTCTTCGAGGAATCCACCCAACTGATCGGCTTGGACAAACGGGTCTCTTCCACAAGCCACCATTCCCGGACGTAGTCTACCAACTGGATGCGTACCACATTCACCTTCTTATCCTCTGGGATCTGTGCCGCAACAAGTAAATTCTCCGTATCAACCAGCCACTGTTCCGCTGGCAAAGGCTCCTCCAGGCCAGTGAAGACAGATGGACCCAGTCTCCTGAAATCTGCCACGGTACCCATACGATCCACTGGTCTGGCCACAACACTGCTCAAGGACTGCTGAACGGTCCACAAACCTTCCTGGAATGATTCCGCTTGCTGCTGGATCAGCTCGGTCTGTCTCTTTTGATTCTCCAGCATTCCTCTTATCACTCCAAGCATGGCGGCTTCGTCTACACGTCTTTGGTACGTCTTCAAATTCTTACCTTCCATATTCCTGAAATCAAAACACCCAACATTAGCATGATGATAGATTCAAAATATAGATCAAGACTAGAACTCCAAGTTACTTAAATAGAGTACCGCATTGTAACTATGCCGCGGTATCATAGCCACAATTACATAACTACACCCAAGTCGCCTAAGTCCTAGAGATAACAAGGAATCAGGTTTTCGAGTCGATATGTAAAGGAAGTTTGCACATCGTAAAAGATATAACCAGGAAGAATGTGATTCAAGAACGGTAAACGGAAAGGTGGCAGGACATGTTTCCTAAACACAGGTATTCTGATTCGTGTATTGGGTACAATACCCAACTACAAAAGAATCAACCCGACTAACCTATGGCTCTGATACCAAAAGAACCATGTCACGCCCCGCTTCCCAGAGTACGCTAAAATGGGCACGTGACATAACCAACCATGCTACCTGTGGGTAGGAAGTATCCATCCACAGTCATATTACGGCTGTAGAGATATCAAGAAAAAAATAAAACTATCTAAACATGTCCATAATCCAATATAACATGAGTCAGGAATAATAAAATGCGGAAGCGAAAGATCCAATACAAATAACTAGAATGTATGTCCCATAATACGGGCTTACATCAGGAAATAAAATGCAGGAAATAAAGGACTAACTAACTACTGACACCTCACAGCTCAGCCTGCTGGCTGAAATACTCCTGCTCGGACTGCAACAACGGTACAGAATCTGGGCCATGCAAAACCCAGACGTCAGCGCGTCATGTCATCAAGTAATAAATATAAACAGGGTAACAGGCAATGCAATATAAACATGAATAAAGCAAGGGTAACAATAATATGAATCAGAGCAGTGTAGGGTAGTGTGCAGTAGGTAACTAAGCTGTTCTATCAGGTGTTCTGTTCTAAAGTCTTTGAAACTAAGTAATGTAATCCTCATTGTATTCCGTAACGCCCGGAGACGGCAACCAATAGGTATTCTGTAACGCCCGGAAGAACGGCAAACAATGGGTATTCCGTAATGCCCGGAAAAAACGGCAAACAATGGGTATTCCGTAATGCCCGGAAGAACGACAAACAATGGGTATTCCGTAACCCCCGGAAGAACGACAAACAATGGGATGGCCCTTTGAGTTACGTTCGGTTACAATACTGATTTCCCCATACCCCCAAGTTATGTATGTATGTCAAGTCAGGTATTCAGTAATCAAGAACTAATGCCAACACAGGATCATGTAAGAGCAGGTTTGTCTGGACAGACAACAGGAACGGTCCGTGAGGACTACATGTCAGGTTTGTTGGCATTAGACACAAGATCGGGTAACGGGTAAGGTCATGGTACATCAGGTCAAGTCAAGCAGTATACGGTACCATGTCGGGTAAATCAATATGTATGTAGCAAGTCAGGTCAAGGTGTAAACGATATCATGGGTGTGCTCACAATCAGCTAGCATAATCAACATCATGATCTAATCAATGAGTCAAGCAATAAAGCGGATTTATTATTTAGCTGTACAGTTATCAATTGTGTTAAACAGATAGTGTCAATATAACGTGAATACAGAATGGTAAATGTAACTGCTGGAATTAGGTTAATAAAATATTGAGTGTTCCAAGAATGCGACGACATGTATAATCTGTTTAAAGAATGCAATTGTAATTAGACCGGTTTAAGTTGCACATGAATATCTGATAGGCTAAACCGGAATAAAAGTACCATAGCAGTAAACCAAATGTAATCTATCATGTACAGGGGTTGTTAGGTATGAATAAGTCGATGCGAGATTAAGTCTCAAGTTCGGAATCATAAAATGTGCAACGGAGCCTTATACGGTTAATCTGAACTCCATTGTTATCACTTCTAAATAGGGATTTAACAAGAAAATAATTAATTTAGTATACTACTAGAGTTAAACAGAAAGCAATGTATGTAAGGTGATTTACTGATAATACATTATTAGATCATAGATAAATATTAAGGCAATTTAAATTTTCTGTAGCATGTAAGCAAGAATCGGATACTTGCCTCGAAAATGACGATCACAAAAACGGAGGCGCGAACCCAACGTGACACGATCTCAGCTAGGGCTTGACTGGGATCTAGATGGTGCTCGGTTCGATCTTTGAGATGAAGAGATGATGATGGCAATGGGTGAAGAACTAGGTTGCTGGGTGTTGCGAGATAAAGAGGTGGAGATGAGCAAGAAGATCGTGACGGCGAGGAGACAATGACGACTGCTCTGTTGATGGCGAGGGTGATGAAGTTGATGATGGTGGCAGTGCTTGAGAAGTTGGCTGCTTGGGTATAGGGTCTTGGGTCGGCAGCGAAAGGAAGAAGAACGAGGTGAGGAGGATGTGGTTGTCGAGTCAGGGTGATGGGTAGCTCTGGGTATGGATGTAGGCGATGGACAGGAGGCGACGACAGCGAGAAGATGATGTTGGATGATGGGTTTAAGGAAATAAAGATGGAGACGATCGAGGATGGTGACGAGGCGGTGGAGGCGATGAGGTCGGCGACAATGGAAGGAGATGATACGAGTAGGGTTTTCCTTGGGTGCAGGGTGCATGGCCTCGGGAGATAAAAGGAGGAAGAAGACGAGAAGAAGAAGAAGAAGCAGCAGGCGGTGACCGTAAGGAAGGAGGGTGGTGATGGGACCAAAACTCACCGCGAGAGGAGAGAGAGGGAACTGCGAGAGGAGAGAGAGAGGCTTGAGAGAGAGAGAAAGAGAAAGAAGAGGAGAGAGGGAGGTATGTGGTAAATAATAAATTTAGGGTTTAAAAAAAGATATAATATATAAGTGTATGCAGAAGAGAGAGAGAGGGAGGGGGGGACAGAAAATTTAGTGGGGCCCAGAGAGTACTAAGAGGATTGTGATTGGTTGGGATAGCACTGTGGGAGGTTAAGAAAATTTATAAAAAATTTAGGAAAAATCTATACGGCTAAAAAAGTATTTGATGGTTAAAAAAATTAAATAAAAGATTTAAAGTTAGGAAAATATAATATATGGTTTTAAAATATTTTGACGGTTTAAAAAATATTAGAAATTTGGGATTTTGGCGCAAAGTAAAACATTTTCAAATCGCGCCCGGATTGGGTCCAAAAATTTGAAATTGAAATAAGAAAATTTTAGACGGGATCCTAAATTTAAAATGAAGTGTTTTATGATCAAAAAGTATACCCCCAAGACGGACACACGTACGTACGCGTAGCCATCCAAACTCGCCCGTTTCACCGAACGGGACGAGAACACGATACCCGGACGCTACAACAGGGTTATGGGTGTCAAGCAGGCCATGATGAATATTTTTAATTTTATTTTAGATGCCTTAAATTGTTATATGCAAAAATGAATTGACGGGGTAAAATTGCAATAAGTAACGATCAAGCAAGATAAATGAAATAAATACCACACATCAACATATGATAACTGGAATTAGTAGAACTGGACTCGGTTGTTACAGTTTTATCGGGTTTTAGCTTTGCCGGGCGCCCAAAACGACGATTACAGTTAATTTTTATGATTTTCGTGTGTGATCCGCGCACCTTGTGCACGTTGTGCCTAACTCGTGAACGTTGATGTTTTCGTTTGTGATTTGCATCGTTTCATGATATGTAACCTTATGTTTTGTATTGGTGCAAATTCCAGGTTCAGTCGCGGAGACTTCGGACGCGGCACGAAAAGGAAAGGTGGTGATTGGACATAGCTAGCTGGGGATTCCGATGAGTAGATGTAACATCTACGGGGGACTATCGTTCGGATGGCGCAAGTCGTCCGATAGTTTAAGTAGTTTAAATATTTCTAGTGATATTAGTAATTAGGAGTAAATGCTTGCGTAACATCTTGCTACATCCATGCTTTATATTGTCATACATATGCGAAACCATTCTATAGGACACCTGCACCATTATCAGGGTTTTTATATGCAGCACGAGCACTATTCATGCGTACACACACGCCCTGATAATTGCCATGCCACGATACTAGATAACATATAATCTAGAATATTGTCACCATATTTGATACTTAAACCTGTACATTTGTAATAAATCCTTAATATAATATTGTAGAATTGCTATTCATGTGCTTGTATACCATTACATCAATTGTTCACGCCTAGTTTATTAATCATATATTGCAACTTGATTATTGATACCGTATGCATTCATTATCATTGACATATGCACTTATGATGATTTCTGGATTTCGGGGGAAAGCCGCAAAATTTCTAAAACTTATTACTTTTTTAAAATATGCAAGATTGCGGTTTTCTAGTGATGTAAGTGTCGTCCACCATGAGTTTGCTGTGGTTTTTGAGACCTGTTTCGAGGAGTTGGATGAACCGTCTCGGGTACATGGTGGGCCCGGTAAGGTACCCCGGGGTAAGAGGATCGTAGATGATGGCGTTGAGCCTGGCAGGGGATGGATTACCTACCGGTGACTGTTTTGGCACGGCGGATATCCAGAGGATACCGACCGTGGCCGCGAGATGATGAGATATTGATATTTGAGATGGGTCAGCCGGACGGCTGAGGCCAGAGATACTACGATATGGATATATGAGATTTGAGACAGTTTTGAGGTGTCGTTGCTGGACACAGATTCTTGTTGATTCTATTGGTATTGTGCTGATATTTCAAAAGAGATTCCTAAAGGAAAAATATGATTTCTTATACTTACACATGCAGATCACGAGGTGATTCATATTGCCTACATACCTGCTAGTATATTCATGTTGCATACATACCTGCTAGTATATTCATGCTGCATATATACCTGCTAGTATATCTTGCCATACTTGTATTATAGATGCTAGGATGCTTGTGTGCATGCTTGCGTTAGCCTCTATAGATATTATTATTCACGAGTTGGCAACCCACCCCCGTTGTGCCACAGCCTTTTACAGGGCCGTTCCGTCAGCACAGTAGCGGCGGGCGCACCGCTTCTTTTGCCTCTTTTGCCTGGACTCGAGGCTTTTGCTCGTAGGTGGGTTGTATTATTATTTTGTACCACCTTGTATATTTTTTGTATCTAGAGTACTCAATCTACTGTATCTACCAGTATTGTTATATATTGACTTAGAGACTAGACTGTAAGATTTGTAGGCTTTTTATGCTATATTTTGGGATCGAGCTCACTTGAGCCGACATGTTGCTTCTAACTTATGCCTTTTTATGCTTATTTTGCATATTGCTGATTTATATTGCGTGGGATTTATGACCGCCTTGTGGCGAAGAGCTAGCTCCCGTTTGGGGATGCCTTATTTGTTGTATTCATATATATTCTTGTTGTACCCATTTTGGGGGCCAGTATTTAAAAAGGAGACCCTGCCGAAATTTTCGGAAAAATTGATATTGTTTTTAAAATGGCTTGATATGACTTTTTTGATAAACTCGCTTTCAATTGATTGGTTTTCCTTCACTCTCCTTCTTTTTGGTTTTGATTTCTGGGCTTTGGCTTACTTATTTTACGGACGTCTTGAGACGTTTCGTAACTTAAGTGCCAGTCACGTTCTGTACCCTACGGGTCGTGACACTTCGTGACGGTGGGCTCTGGCCGTTATCACGAGAGGGTCATTGTGAGGGAGTGATATGCCGTGGAGGTTTTCATCGGTGAAAATGATCGGCTCGTCCTTCCTGCACCTCTTGTGTGGCATACCGCTTGTACCCTTGACTGGGAGGATGTGGCGGTTCCCCATGCTTTCCAAAGATTGATCCGAGGTAACGACCATGATCTGCCCAATCGTTAATTCCACGGGAGCGGTTTGGTCCTTTTGCTCCCTCTCTGCTTACCGCTTGTCCCTTAAGTACTTCGCCAGGTGGCCGGAGCGGATCAACTCCTCAATGTAGTCACGGAGTTGTTTGCAGTTCTCAGTCGGGTAACCCTGCGACCTGTGGAAGGCGCAGTACGGGCCGCGGAAATGCTTGCTAGCCCTTTGGGTAACTAGCGGGAGCTTAAAGAACCTCTCTCTCTCTCTTAGCCTCCTCCAGCAGCTCGGTCTGGAAAATGTTTAAAGAAGTATACTCCTGGAACCTCGGGAAGTAATGTTTTGGGCGGTCGACTTTCTTTTTCTTCTCTCTGTCCCTTTTCTTTCGGTCCGATTGGTCGGCTCGGGACAGGTTGGAGTTCACCTCAGACTCAAGTTGGATCTCTCTCTCGGTCTATGCCTTCACTTCGGTCATGGTCTTAGGTTGCGCTAATGCAAAAGAGTGGAGCCACTCTTTGTGCCTAAGACCCGATCTCAGCGCGGTGATAACCGTTTCGTCGCAGTGCTCGAGAACCTCCAGGAGGGCATTATAGGAGCGAGTGACATACTCATTGAACGATTCCTTGTCTCCGCTCTTGATGGTGAACAGGTAATCGACCGTCCTTTTCTGTCGTCGGTTTCCGATGAAATGACCGAGGAATTAGGTAGCCATCTCGTCGAAGGTTGAGATGGAGCGCGGTGGGAGCCCCCGGAACCAGTTCCGGACAGCCTGGATGAGGGTAATGGGGAAAGCTCGGCATTGAGCCGCGTCCAAGTTATCTTGGAAGCTGATGCCCGCCGTAAATGCGTCCTGGTGGTCTTTCGGGTCGGACTTCCCATCGAAGAAGTCCACTTTGGGCGGCTTGTTCCTGAACGAGACGTGCTCGGCCAACAGCTCTTCTGTGAAGGGTTTTGTGAGTGAATCAGCGGAATACCTGGCCCCTTCGCCGGACATGTGGCCATCTCCTCGTATACCATCGATTTTCTTTTCGAGGGCTTCAAGACGGTGGTGGTACCCCGAGGATTTTGCACAGTCGGAGTGGTGGCTAACTCCGCTCCGGGCCTGCGCAATTGTGCGGCTGCGATTCTGCTTTATCAAATTTCTTAAATCTTCGGAAGAGGCCCTTCTCGAGTAATCCCAACGGTCGCCGTTTGCACGGCCTTTGCGGGATTGGGGGCGTCGGTCATGCCTGGAAGCAGGCGAGCTGACCGACACCTCCTCAGGGGGAAATGACACGCGGCGGGCATCGGAGCGACGGTCCAGTCTTTCTTGGGATCGGAGTGTGGAGCTGTCTGACGCCCATCAGATCATGGAACCAATCGCCGCATGCGGGTCATGGTAGCCGGAGTCGGCACGCCGGCGCTCGGTGACGCTGAGATGAGCGTGAGCGAGATTGAGGGCCTGAGCATGGCCCTCCATCCTTTTGTGGATGCCGTTATCCCGAGGAGGGGGAACTGCGGTCTGATGGGTAGGATCCGCCGCTTGGACGTGGATGAGTGCATACACTATCGATGTGAGCCTGTCGATCCGAACGGATAAGGCGCTGATGACATTAGGAGAGGGAGACGAGGCGCTCCTGCCTCCGTTATGGGGGTGTGGCGGCTCGTATTTGGATCGCTGCGGTCGTCGCTCGCCATCGGGTCGAAAGCGGAAGATCAACTTTTCAGGGTGGAGAAGCTGCTGAAAACATTCTTATAGACAGCGCCAGCTGATGGAGGTTGTGATCTCTCTCAGATATTGTCCTCCGTCGATCCTGAGATGGCAGTTTTTGGGAGTTGTTGAGTGTGGATCTCAATGGGTTGGTGTTGACGCCGAGCTATCTACAAAGAAAGCCCCGGAATGAATGACCACTTTAGGATCCTCCGACGATCAAGTTAATGCCGAGAAATAAAAGCAGAGTAGCGGTCTATTGGAATGAGTTCGAGTTACCTGAATCGTCTGAAAGAGAGATTTATATAGTGGTCGTGTAGAGCGAGCATGCACGAAATCATTGCCTTCCGTTACGCCTCCGCGTTATCCTCGCATTTAATGGCGGGATGCGCTTATTAATGGGAGGGATGTGCTAGCGTGGGACGCGGAACGTGGGGAGGCGGATATCTCGCCCTGGCGATAAACATGGAGCCGTTGCGGGGATGCATGAGCTACGCGCTCTTGATTGATGAGGGGAAACTCAGGAAGCTCGGTTCGTCGGGAGCTCGGAAACGAACCGAAAGGCCGAGCAAGCTCGGCATGTCAAGAAGTCGGAGACAAGCTGGGAGGCCGAGGAAGCTGGGAGGCCTGACGGATGGCTCGAAGACGAACACGAAGACTGAGGAAGCTCGTAGGCGAGCTGTTGGTATTTTGCTAGATGAAGGTGGAAAGTACCCAGGGAGGTCTCCTAAAAGATCGGATACGGACCTTGGAGACGAGGTCACGAGGAATGCCCCTAATGCAACTCATTTATTCCAGCTCCGTAGCCTTCGGAATACGTCATCCGTCATGTGTCGTAATCTGAGAAAATACCACTTGTGAGCATCATCATACTTTATGATTTATTTGAAGTTAAATGTGGCTTGATAGACATTAGCTGCTGCATGAATGTTTGGACTTTTCTTTGAAATTAACCGTGGAATTGGCTTGACAGACATCAGCTGCCTCATGAATATTTCAACTTTTCTTGACATCAAACAGGCATTTTTTCTGGCAGTTGTAGAATGCTTCAACGGAGGCACCGTGTGATTCGTCTTGGAATAATTTCATTCTCTTTCTCAACTTTCAGGATTCAAAGAGTATCTGTTAGCAACGCTGATTCATGACTAGAGACCTTCATTTTTTTTTCCTCTTCAAATGGGTTTCTCTCTTTCTTCATCCATCATTGATAATGCTTCAAAGTTTGGTCACGGTTTGGTAATCAATGGGGAGACTTGAAATCATGCAAATTTGTAGCATATTGATCATGTTGCATTTGTGTGTAGTAGTGTCCTGTATTCTTTTATTTGTACATTTATACATATGTTCGATTGTTATCAATTTTCTGTAATTTATACATTTATACATATGTTGATTGTTATCAATTTTGTTTCCTTCTGCCTCCGTATAATGTTGCACAATAGAACTAATTAATTTTCGCATATAATGTTTCTCATTATAACTAATATTTGATAATTTTGATCTATAAAGTGAACGGATTGATTCGTGAAAATTATGAGCTATGGGTCCATGAAATTTCAATCCAAGAGCAGTTTTCCTGCTGTATCTTCCAGGCATGACTTGGGGTTACATGCTAGTTCAACAGAATAGCCAAAATTTTAAGTAATTGTAGACAATTTTCCCCCAAAAAACATTAATACTTATACATCTAGCAATAAAAATATTCTGTAAACATACAAAATTCAAATACATTAAACTCTTCTTAATATGAATAAATTTGATGGCAATTTGTAGGATCTAAGTATAACTTTTATTTTTTCTTCAGGAGAAGAACCTCATTTATCACTCTCTCCAAATTCAGAAAAGAATTTCCATTTGGTTCTGCGGCTTTAATGGCAATTTGTTTCCACTTCAATGCCATTCTTTTCATCTCTTTTCCCTTCTCCTCTTCCATCAATTCTCTTATTACTCCCTCCACTTCCTCTCTTTCCACATCACCACTGATTTCCGATCCAATTCCCCACTCATTGCATGCGTATCGGCAATTCGTTTGTTGGTCTGCAAAGTATGGCCAACAGAGCATTGGAATTCCCCAGCTTATGCTCTCCATTGAAGAGTTCCATCCGCAATGCGTCAAGAACCCTCCAATTGAAGGGTGCATCAGAACTTTTTCTTGCGGACACCAATCTATTAGCAAGCCCCTTTCACCCACCTCGGATAAGAACTCTTTAGGAAGACTAGCGGAATCTTCAGACACCATATCGGGCCTGATCACCCATAGAAAGTTGTGGCCGCTATTGGCGAAACCCCATGCAAACTCTACCAATTGTTTCCTATTCAGGACCGTTAGACTTCCAAAATTTATATAAATAACCGATCTGGGTTTTTTATTCGTTAGCCAATCCAAGCAGCTTTCGTTATTTTTCCAGAAGCTAGTCCCAATAGTTTTCAACGAATCGTCCAACACTTGATGACACATTAAATCTAGAGGGCCTATTGCGTAAACTGGAGGAACTATGGCCGACATTGCATCAAGAACCGGGCCTTCCAATTCATCAAATGTATGCACGATCATGGCAGTGGCTTTTAAGGAATCTTGGGCTTCATCTTTGGTGAAGTTCAGCAGGATATTGTTAGGATCCGTGGTTCGAACAAAACTCGAAAAATCTCTTAGGCGCATGTTCTTCATCCCAGGTATGCAATCAATGGGAGTGTCAAGATATCCATTGCTAAGATCGCTTTCACCTGACGAGCAAATCATAACAAAACAAAAGGAAAGGTTTAGGACCTTTCATATACTAGTCCTTCAATATTCATTCATGCTAACCTACTTATATTTTCAAAAAGAAAAAAAGAAAAGTAAACACATATTTAATAATCGATTAAATAAATTATCAAAACTCATACTTTTGAGTGGTACGATGCCTCTCTCCATAAGCTCCTTCACTGCGAAGAACCCCAGAAATCCACAAGCGCTCAACGAGCAAAAAGACACATCAGGGATCCCAAACTCCGCCGCGATATCAAGCGTAAAGCTCAAAAACGTATCTGAAACTATACAGGTCACCATTGGCCCCTCGGAATCCTCGTCGATCAGCCTTTTGAGCAGTTTCCTAAACGGGTCACACATGTTTCTGCGCATGGCGAGAGAGGCGTCTGATATATTTTTGTGGTTGGTTTGACCGTCGGGAATAATCTCGAAGCGGAAGTCGGGAAGGCCGTCGAGAGAAGTGGGGCCCGACGAGGCGAGGATTCGGTTGTAGATGGTCTCTGTATGGACAAAAGTGATGTGGAAGCCTTTGAAGTGGAGGAGTTTGGAGAATTTGAGCATGGCGTTTATGTGGCCTTGTCCTGGGCATGGTATGCACACTGCATGAGGCTTCTCATTTTTCCAACCAGAATCCATCTCTACTTCACTGCTCCTTCTCACCCCTTTGGTCCTTTATATATATAGGAGCGAGTAAGCAGTGCATGCTTGTATAAGGCGCCACCAATTTGCTGCTTTACATACATAAAGAAAAGCAATACGATTTTGCTTGTCTAACCTTGTTTGACAAGGAACTGATGATGATTTTTTCCACCTTCACCTATTATATTACTAGTGGTCAACACTTGTATACTTCAAGTTTTGAAATTAAGTAGAAAACTATATTCTAAGTTCCTTGTTGCATCTTCTTGGACTTTCTCCATGGCCGTCTAGATGTCATGAGTTAATGGAGTGTTCAAATATATAAAGTATATTCTCTCAACTAATGTTGGTCTTAATTTTCTTTTTCATGTGTTGGTTACATATTAGAATCTATAGCATACTTAGGGGTTAAAAGGATAGATATAACTAAGCATGCTTATTCACAATAAACTGGACTAAGAATGCACAATCATTCACAATAAAACTAGCTTTTTTCATTGTAATTAGAGAAGTTTTAACGAGTATCACGATTTTGAATGCTGTGTTGTCAGCCATTGCTTCTTATTTCCCAGCGTTATATAAAATATCATATCTCCGTTAGTTTGCAGTATAAATAAAATTGGAAGAAAATTTCTTAATTTGCTAGGAGTAGCAAAAGAATCTCTCTAAACAATCTAATTGAGGCACATGCTAAGATTCAAGCTCTTTTTTGTCCTTTTTCTTGAGGGGTATGAGTAAAAATTTCAACCAATTTTAAAAGGAATCCTATACCGAGATTTGAAGGACGAGAGGCTACGTTTCCAATAAAGGTGTGCTAAAATCAATCTTTTTTCCACTATTTTCCAAGGAAATTTATACTCCACTCCTTTCTTTTAATGAAATTTGCATTTGACCCCTCCCCTTTAACGGAAATATTTAGCCCTTGTGACCCCGTTTATGTTTATCCAATATCTAGATAGAGCCAAAAAGATTGAAAAAATAGTTTTGCCCCTTCTCTTTTGTTGAAGATTTCTTTTGAATCCTTTTACAATGTATCTTTTGGCCTTTTTTACCTTATCTATACATGCCTAAACACTAAAAAAATTATTTCAGTTTCTTCTATGTACTAATTAACTTTAGTGGCATCATCTAAGCTGATAGATATTTGGAGAAATATGAAACCGCGGTCAACAAAAGTAAACTTAATATGGTACGTCACGTCTCAAAAAGAAAAGATAGTGGAACAATGTACCTTTTAAGTTTTCTGGAGTGGCGCTCATCGTGGGGGTTATATCATGCAACTGCAGTCATGAGGTTGTAGTCGATCTTATGACATTTTCTGTCTATATTTTATGTGATTTTTAAACTAAATCAAACATGATAGAATCGGCATAATTTATATATGCTTTTGTTTCGCTAAAGATCAACCTCTCTAACAAATAAGTTGCTACCAACAATTATATAGGTGACTTAATTATTACTTTAGATACATTTTCATACTTATTATTTTTATTCAAACGCAATATCAATATAGACTTGTAGCATACTGTCTTCCCTTAATTGTTATAAATTATTTAGCATTTAGTTATCTTAAACTTTTTATGCAACTTTCTTTCCTATGAGTTATTCAATTTCATTCGTTGAACATGAAAAGTACCATAATAGAATCATTCCAGTATTTTTCATTGTTGGATATATATGCCCTAGAGGCCTTTATTGTACAGGATGTTAGGAATATGTATGTACATGACAATCTTGCTTGATATGATAGTACGCTATTTGGTTTGTTTTTATCTTAACATATAATATATTTTGTGTTGTATTCATTTATATATACATGTTGATAAAGCCCATAGGGTGTTTGCCTGACTACCGGCGTTGTGATGGCAGTCATACTAGTGGGAGCTGGATAGTCAATAGGCACATCCTTAAATGTCCCTAGTCGCAGGAGTATCGAGACTGGGCATCGATACTCCGGAGTAGACTAGTGTATACATATCTAGACCCTGACGAGGGGCGATGGATTGGTCCCGCAGCCATTGGTGGTGTGCACTTAAGATTGTATACAGATGCTCACTGGGTGTGAGTACACCGGACAGGACTCGCCGAGAACTGACTGGATGGTATTATACCTAACGTCAGATAGCAGTTCTCAGGCGACATGTGTGCAGATAATCTGTTGACTTAAAGTCATCATTTGTCTCGTGTGAGTTCCCACTGTGCTTTGATTATTACCCTACCACGGTTCAAAAGAGTCGTGCAAACATGTTTTAGTTGGGCACAGTCCCGAGCCACGTGGAGGCAGTGAGCGACTGTTAGGGATTCGTCTCTTCCGGTATAGGGAGTTGATATCGCACTGTGGTCGGTTGGTCATTACCATAAGTCCCTGGCCAGGGCTGATTGAGAATTACTGATGGACTGATCAGTAGATTCTTGGATGGTCTTGAGCCATACCGACACGACTTGTATGGTTATTAGGGGTCTGACGTCCACCACCTCCCTAGACCATACATGCGATACTCTTAGACGAACAGACCGGACTGCGCGGATATTGTCACGGACAGACTCAGTAGGATTTCGGATGGGTTACCTCATCGGCTTTCTTATCGACAACTACCCGAGGACCGTTACGTACAGCTAGTGCTGCTTGCGGTCTGTGGTTAAACCCACTGCCAGCGTAGTAGTCGAGTCTTTAGAATCCCACACAGAGATTTCCCAAACCCAGGCGAAAAGATATAGAGGTCGTATGGTTTTACTACAAAGGTTCGGACGCATACGTGTTTAAACGTGCGTACGACATTCGGACAGTTTTTATTAGCCGGCTTTGGTTTAAGCCAGATTCTAGTATCAGGTTATTGGATTTATACAGTCTAAAGTTTTTCCGTGTTTTCACGGATGCGAGGGGCGTTCTCGTAATTTCCGAGAAGCTTCTATAAGAATGTGACATGAGGGGTTAAGGTGGCATTTTCATTAATTGCTTTAGTGACTCATTCATATGATTCATCATATCATTAAATGCATCATTAATGATCTAATGACTCACATGATGAATCACTCTTCTTGAATAAATGAAGCATGGTGAATAATCATTTAATTGATATTATTTGATAATTCATTATGTTCGATATATTCAAGTGAGAAGCTTTTCTCTTCTCATTATCATCTTCACCTTCTCTCTCCTCAAGTGCACTCCTTCTTCAAGCCCTAATCCTACCACTCATGAGTTGAGATCATGGATTAGGATAGACTAAACACTCCATAACCTAACTCTACATCATCTTAGTTACTTTGGTTAGCAACTAGAGAAACAAAGTTACCTCAAGTCTTGAGGTGTAGCTTGGATTAGGGTACTCGGGTGGATCTTCTATTACGGAAAGGAGGCCGAGGAGGACGTGAAGATCACAAAGACGAAGGACTAGAATCATTAGGTATAATCTCTTTACATAGTAGCTAATAACTCTATGGTTGTTGTTAATTATCGTTTAGCAAAGATCTTCGGTTAGTCGATGTATGCTTCAAAACAAGATCGTTTTTCATATTTCCGCCTCCCCACAACTCGTGGGGTGATGCGCATCGACTTACAGCGGTATCAGAGCCTCACTAAACAATAATTAACACACTTGCAAAGTTGTATGAATTTCGAACGGAAAACAAACCGGAAAAAACCCCGATATCACATAGTTTCTGTCGATTTTAAAATGAAGTCCAAAAATTTTTCAGGGACCTCCAGAATGACCAGCATGAAAATATAAGAACACACAAGAAAAATAGGCTCTTGAATCGGCCAAAGAGCCGCGGAACCGCGGCCGATCCCACCGATCCGCCGCGGATCCGCGGCCGAGTTGGGGCCGATTCAGTCCAGTTTTCTTCTGTGCATCTTTTGTGATATATTGTATTTTCTGGTATTTTTTAATTTTTGCTCAGATTTCAAATTTACAGAGAAGTATTGGAGCAAAATTTAATGTGTTTAATCGATCGAAATTATACGATGTTTGCTTGTTTGATTATATCTGTGAAATGTATTATGTGTTCGTAAACCTCCCCTAACTGCTAGTATGTCGGTTGGCAAGGGGTTGCACATATCTGTGATGTTATTTTTAACTGTTTGTGTATATAAACTGTATTGGATTGTTGTGGTGATTAGCCGGGTTTTGTGATGTGTTATTGTATTAATTCATTCTATATAAATGTAATAAGTTGTAATATTATTTTGCGGGGCACATCCACGTTGCGGTTGTAGCCACCGTTGTATTATTTTTTTTACTGTTTTTGCTCCTAGGATAGACCCAAGGTGGGGTGCACAAACTACCGGGTATTTTGAAGTGTTGAGGTAGACCGCTTCACTTCTGGTCCTTGGCGGGTAGTTTGCCATACCCGTAGGGGTCTGGGATGGGGTAAATGGCTATTCATCACAACTGTGTAATCCGTATTTCGTTGCAGGCTCAAAAGAAACGCGGATTGCTTTCAAATCCAATAAAGTTTATCTGTGATCTGGAATGCCTATTATTGCGTCTGACGAATGTACAATATCTATATATGATAGCTATTTAGACGTCACTTATGTTTTACACCCGCGCTAGCCCAGTCCCCGCTCTGCCGTTAGTTAAGTAACCTAACGGGTGATGACGGGACCCAGTGGCGAATGTGGATGGCATAAGAGTACGTTGTATTTTCGTTGTTATCTGTAATGATAGGTTAATGATGGGACGCATTATTATTAATGCAAAGAAAATAAAACCTAAACTGAATCGTTGGAACAATTTCAAAACCACTCGGTTTTCTTCAAAACGCAAATTTTAAATGCGGAGTTTAAACCACTCCTTTTAAAATAAAAGCTATCAGAGTTCCTTCAATGATATCAAGTTCACTACGTTAACGGTTTTTTGCCAAAAACCAGCCGTAACCCTCCGTCGTTTTAAGTAGACAGCACATCGTATTCATGCTATGCTTGTTGGCCTACGTCAAGGCATAGTGCATGATAGCAGTGTGTTTGCCTATTTGTTGTATAGATAGATGCATTAGTTTAAGACAGGCGTACACCTTGTTGGCCTACGTCAAGGGCTTGTACGATGTACTTAAATTGCTCAAGACAATGACGGGTAGAACTTGACTTGCGTCTTATAATTTGTTGGCCTACGTCAAGGTCATAAGAGCTTGGGGTAAAAATCATATCGAGAGTTTCAAACATAAAGGAAACTTGCAGATTTAGCATACCTTCTGAAGTGTGGTGACTAAAATGGCTTCCATCTAGGGCATCATGCAATGATAGTTGGATCCCGATCCCACTGATGAGTAGGATTACTCTCGGGAATTTTTCTCACTTAACAATCAATGCTATAAACCAAGTAGGTGTCTAGAAAGGTGTTAGAGGGGCTACGCCTCCAGGGAAAAGATGTTCTTTAATTAAGGAACTTCGCGAAAGCGTTGGAAAACCTCCCTCGAAATACCAACACCAGCCTGGCTGAAAGGTTAAGCAAGTATTGTGACGTGTGATTAAATCCTGACTAGTTCTTCTTTTAGGTTTTGAAGAAGGATTTGAGGAAACAGTGGGAGCCATCCTGTTTAGATAAATTAATAACCAATCTAAATTTGCAAGAGCATATGCTGAGTGTTTCTTTTCTCTCTCTCTGGCAGCTACCATGACAGGACTTAAACTATTACTTGAAAAAAATATACTGACCGGGCAGAACTATAAAGATTGGCTAAGGAACGTCAATATTGTGCGACTTATGACAAAGTTGCATATGTTACCACCGCTGTTCCTCCCCTTATCCCAGGACCAGATTCCTCAGTTGCGGATAAGGAAGTTCGCAAAACCTGGGATCTAGACTGTGAGCGAGCTAAGTGTATCGTGCTGGCGTCCATGAACAATGAACTCCAGAAACAGCACGAGAGTATGGATATTGTATCCATATTCCTCCATTGCAAGGATTTATATGGGGAACACTCCCGTATCGTGAGGTACGAGACCTCAAGGAAACTCTTCCAGACGAGGTTAGCTCCAGGATCGAATGTTGGAGAGCACGTCCTGAAAATGATCACCCTCATTGAGGAACTCTGTCACGCCCCGCTTCCCAGAGTACGCAAGATTGGGCACGTGACATAGCCAACCATGCTACCTGTGGGTAGGAAGTATCCATCCACAGTCACATTACGGTTGTAAGGATATCAAGAACAAGATAAAGTACTGATCTAACACATGTCCAAATCCATAATAACAGGAATCAACAAACAATAAGTGCGGAAGCAATGATCCAATATAATAATAGAAATGTATGTCCCATAATGCGGGATCGCACCTGGAAATAAAATGCAATAAACGAACTAACCACTATAGAACTCAAATCAACCTGCTGGCTGAAGTACTCCTGCTCGGTCGTCGACAGTGGTACGGAATCTGGGCCATGCAAAACCCAGACGTCAGCGCGTCATGACATCAAGTACCCAGTGTAAACATGGTGATAAGCAATGCAAATATGAACATGAATAAAGCAGTACTAAGAAATAACAGAGCAGGGTAATGTGCAATGGTGACTAAACTATCCTGTCAGGTTTCTACTCTACAGTCTTTGAAATCAATTGGTGAATCGTCGATGTAACTCAATAGTATCCCGTGCGTGCCCGGGACCACGGTCAAAGCCCTCGGGGCTGAATCCGAGACGTGCCGCTAAGCAGTAAAAGGTAGTAGGATGGGCTAGTGATGTCAGCATCAACACTCCGGGGCTGGCCAAGCCCGTAAGACTGATCAGAACATGTATCGAACTGTTGAGTTACAAGTCGGTTTCACCTTTGATTTCCCCATACCCCCAAGCTATGTATGTCAGGTCAGGTATTCAGTAGTCAAGGACTAATGCCAACAGAACCTCCGGTAAAAGTAGGTCCGTCTGGATAGACAGCAGGGATGGTCAGGTTTGTCGGCATTAGGCATGAAATCATGAAACAAGTCATGTCACGGTACAACAGGATTAGTCGGTATGTATGTATATGTCATGTGTAGCAGGGTCAGGCCAATATGTAGTGCAATCGAGCATGTACTCACAACAGGTATACAATCAAATAATGAACAGCAGCAGGAAACAGTAAATAACAATATTATTCCATGTAAACACAATGATGTTATGTATTCTCTTATTAACAGGTTCAAGCACCCTGGGGTGCATAGTCATAAAGTGGAACAATATTAACCATACGTAATGAAACCACATGAATTTAAACTAAAATATAATAATTGTCTCATGGATGATTTAACAATTAAAGCGGATATGATCCAATTGTTTTATTTAGTTGAAATATGGATTGATAGTGGGTCGATTAATTACGAGAAACTATTATAACGATTCCATGTTAAAGATAACTGCAACTATCAATTCTAACTTATAATACAATATCAATTACCATCATTAAGTTGTTGTATTATATAGTATGATATTCAACTGCATAGCAAGACTAGATCTCGTATGCTAGCATGTTAAAGCAAGTATTCAGATACTTGCCTCGACGGTTTTGCAAACCGGAACACGGATGCGAAGTCGGCAGAAAACACGATATGATAGCACGGGCCACGGATCGAGTCCCAACAGAGAACAACGGGATCACACGGACCAGGGGTACTTCGCTGGAGTGTCGGGTTTAAAAGACGGCACGGTCGGATTCCGGCAAAAACATCGGCAACGAAGTTAGCAACAATGATAAACGTAATACGATCAGCGGGGGTTAATGCACAAAGGGAAAGATGAGGAAGCTTACAGAGAGATATACCAGGGTGACCCCGGCGGGCCCGACGGCGCTGGAACGCCGGCGAGGCAGCGACGACGGCTGCGAAGACTTGAACGGCCTCGGGGTTCGCTGGAGAGGGTGTTGCGACGAGTGGAGGAGTGCTGGTCTGCTCCGGTGGTCGAGGGGGAGACGGAGGTGGCGCTGGTGACGACGGCGAGGATCGTCGGCGCGTTCTCCGGCGAACTGCAGAGGGTAGTAGGGCTGGGCTCGGGTCTGTTGGTGGTCCGGCGATGGGAGAGGGAAGGCGACGACGAGGTTGCGACGAGGAGGAGGAGAGGGAGTCGCGGGAGTCGTCGGCGACGGGAGGCGGCGCCGACGTCGGGCTCTGCGGCCGAGTGGAGGCGTCGAGGGTTGGGTGCCGGCACGGGAAGCGGCGGAGGAAGGAGGTAGGAGGTGCGGCAGGGCTCGCGGTGGCGAGGGCGACGACGGCGAGGTCGCGGGGAGGTCGGCGGCGCGGTTACGAGGTGGCTAGGGTTAGGGTTCTGAGGGTTTCTCGTGGTCGAGCGGGGAAGAGAAGGAGGCGGCTGCATGGGAAGATTATAAAGGAAGAGAGAGAGAGAGATTGGAAAGAGAGAGAGAAAGATTTAGAGTGAGAGAGAGAACGAGAATAGGGAGGAGAGAGATAGAGAGAGGCGGAGAGAGAGATTGAATGCGGGGCCCACGAGAAAGGATCCCAAGCTCGCGATTGGCTGGGGAGGTTTAGAAAATCCAATTTAAAGATTTAGTGGGGATTAAAACTGTTAAGGTAAGATATATTCGTAAATATACAGTTTAAAGATATTAAATTAAAAATGGGCCTTTTTGGCGCGAAATGAAACATTTCCAAATCGAGCCCGGTTTGCACCCAAATGTTCCAAATTCAAATTATAGGATTTTAAGCGGGTTCCAAATTTTGAAAAGAGGTTTTTAATGATTAAAATGCATGCCCCCAAGTCGGACACTTGCACGCGCGCGTAGTCGTCCAAACTTGCCCGTTTAGCCGAACGGGACGGAATCTCGACACGCGGACGCTACCACGCGACTAGTGGCGACGAGTAGGCCAACATGGACATTTTAAATTTCATTTTAAGAGTTAAAATTTGTTATGTGCCAAAATGACTTAACCGGTTAAAATTTAGCAAAAAGCACCAAACAATCAGGAAAATTGGAATGAGCAATAAATAACCCTCAACTAGTAATATAAACAGTATTATTGGGCTCGGGTGTTACAAACTCGCAAACCTGGGATGCATGCTAAAGAATGATTTGTACATCAACTTGATTTTGCAGTCCCTTCCCCACACATTCTCTCAGTTCGTACTGAACTTTAATATGCACGAGATGGAAGCCGATCTTCCAAAGCTCCTCAACATGTTGAGGGTAGCAGAGAGCCCTTTGAAAAAGGAGAAGACCCCCGTTCTGTATGTCGGCCAATCATCCTCTTCTAAATCTAATGCGAAAGCAAAAGGGAAGAAGAAGATGAAAGCCACCAAACTGAAGGGTGGGGTCAAGAAGGTGCAGGGAACGAACAAGGCAGGAAGGGTGAAGGCAGAAAAGAACGAATGCTTTTATTTTCATAAGCAAGGGCACTGGAAGAAGGACTGTTTGGCCTTTAAAGCCAAGGACAAGAAACAAGCTGTTGCTTCTGCTTCAGGTGTGTTCGTAATCGAAAATTGTCTTTCAGTAAACTCTACTTCATGGGTACTTGATACTGGTTCTGGTTCTCACATCTGTAATTCTTTGCAGGATCTGAGAAATAGTAGAGTACTGGGGACATGTGATATGACTCTCCGGATGGGCAATGGAATGCATGTAGATGCTGTTGCAATAGGGGAATATCACCTAGGGTTGAATAGTGGACACATTTTGGTGTTGTCAGCTGTTTTTGTATTCCCAGTATGTTGTGTAATATTATATCAGTATCTTTGTTGTCTAATGAAGGATATAATTTTGCGCTTGAAAGAAATGTCATGAACATTTTCCTAAATTAAGAACTGATTGGGTTTGGCACACTGGAAAACGGTATATACATACTTAATCAACCTCAAATTTTCAATATACAAAATACACGTAAAAGAAAGGCTCCAGATTCAAATCAAGCCTTCCTATGACATTGTAGACTTGGTCATGTAAATGAAACAAGGTTGACTAAGTTACATAAAGATGGATATCTAGATCCGTTTGAATATTCATCATATGCAACTTGTCAATCATGTATCAAAGGAAAAATGACCAAATCTCCGTTCACCGGACACGGAGAAAGAGCCACAGAACTCTTGGGACTTGTACACAGTGATGTATATGGTCCAATGTCTACACATGCACGAAACGGTCACTCCTACTTCATAACTTTTACTGATGACTTCTCTAGGTATGGACATATATTCTTAATGAAACATAAATCCGAGGCCTTTGAGAAGTTTAAGGAGTATAAAAATGAAGTAGAGAAACAGACTGGTAAAAGCATCAAGACACTTCGATCTGATCGAGGTGGAGAATACTTAAGTACCAGTTTCCTTGAATACTTAAAAGAGAATGGAATTCTCTCTCAGCTTACTCCACCTTATACACCTCAGCATAATGGTGTATCAGAAAGGAGGAATTGCACTCTGTTAGACATGGTGCGTTCAATGATGAGTAATGCTGAGTTGCCACTTTCCTTCTGGGGATTTGCTCTAGAATCAGCAGCATACCTATTAAATAGAGTTCCGACTAAGTCAGTGCCTACCACTCTATATGAAATATGGAGCGGGAAGAGACCGTATCTCATGTATATCAAGATATGGGGGTGTCCGGTTTATGTTAAAAAGCATAATCCGGACAAGCTGGAGGCACGATCGGTTTTGTGCAAGTTTGTAGGATACCCCAAGTATTCAAGGGGGTATATGGTCTACTACACTGAAGAACAAAATGTGTTTTTCGCTCGCCACATTGTCTTCTTAGAAAGCGAATTTCTTGCAAAAGAAATTAGTGGGAGCGCGGTAGAACTGGAAGAAATTCCAGAACCTCAAACTGCTACCGAGGACTTAGAAGAATCTCAGATTTCAATAGAACATGACGAACCAACGCCACTCCGCAGATCTAGTAGGCTTTCTCATCCTCCAAAAAGATACTATGGTTTTCTTCTTGATGGGGATCGAGAGGATTGCATCATCGATGATGATGAGCCTACTAGTTTTCAGCAGGCTATCACGAGTAGCGACTCAGTGAAGTGGCTGGATGCTATGAGATCCGAAATGGAATCCATGTACACCAATAAAGTATGGACTTTAGAAGTTGCTTCTCCTGGGGTGAAACCAGTTGGGTGCAAATGGATCTTCAAAAAGAAGATTGGTGCATTTGGACAAGTGGAAACCTACAAAGCTAGACTAGTTGCAAAAGGTTTTCGTCAAAGATCAGGATTGGACTATGATGAAACTTTTTCACCAGTAGCTATGCTTAAATCCATTCGGATCATGCTTGCCATTGCTGCCTTCCATGACTATGAAATCTGAAAAATGGATGTAAAAACAGCTTTTCTAAATGGACATTTAGAAGAGAGTGTTTACATGGATCAACCAGAAGGTTTCTTAGACAGTGGGAGCAGCGGAAGAGTGTACAAATTGCTTAAATCCATTTATGGGTTAAAGCAAGCATCGCGGAGTTGGAACATCTGCTTTGATGAGACAGTCAAGGAATTTGACTTTATCAAAAATATAGATGAACCATATATTTATAGGAAGATTGTAGAAGGAGCAGTAGTCTTCCTCGTTTTGTACGTCGACGACATACTACTGATAGGGAATGATATTCCTATGCTACAATCAGTAAAGCTCTTCTTGTCACAGAAATTCTCCATGAAAGACTTGGGAGATGCATCATACATTCTGGGCATTAAGATCTATCGTGATAGATCTAATAGAATGTTGGGACTTTCCCAGTCCAGATATATTGACACTATACTAAAAAGATTTAGTATGGAAGATTCCAAGCGCGGCAATATGCCCGCTTGTCACGGGAACACCCTCTCCAAAGAGATGTCTCCAAAGACTGATGAAGAGAGGGCTCGCATGGGCATTATACCCTACGCTTCGGCGGTAGGATCTATAATGTATGCGATGTTATGTACCAGGCCAGATATAGCTTACGCATTTAGTGTGGTAAGCAGGTATCAATCTGACCCAGGTGAGAAACATTTGATAGCGGTAAAGAACATTCTTAAATACCTGAGAAGGACTAAAGAGATGTTCTTAGTTTACGGTAATGGGGACCTCCAGGTAGAGGATTTTACCGACTCCGGCTTCCAAAGTGATAAAGATGATTCTAAATCCATTTCGGGTTTTGTGTTTACCCTCAATGGAGGGGCGGTATGTTGGAGGAGTTCCAAACAGGATACCGTCGCAGACTTAACTATGGAGGCTGAGTATATAGCTGTTAGTGAAGCCGCAAAAGAGGTTGTCTGGATGAATAAGTTCATTTCTGAACTTCAAGTGGTTCCGTCCATTGCCAATCCAATACCTTTGTATTGTGATAACAATGAGACTGTAGCATTAGCAAAGGAACCAAGGTCCCATCAGAAATCCAAGCATATCTTAAGGCGGTTTCACCTGATCAGGGAGATCGTGGATCGTCGGGAGATCGAGGTACGGAGAGTAGATACAAAAGACAATACGGCAGATCCATTCACCAAGGCCATCACTCAAGTCCAGTTCGAGAGGCTGTTTGAGATGTTGGGCATGCGGTACGCCAGCAACTGGATCTAGTGCAGATAATGGGTACTCATTGCGCCAATTATAGGCCTTAGTGCAAGTGGAAGATTGTTGGATATATATGCCCTAGAGGCCTTTATTGTACAGGATGCTAGGGATATGTATGTACATGACAATCTTGCTTGATATGATAGTACGCTATTTGGTTTTTCTTTATCTTAACATATGATATATTTTGTGTTGTATTCATTTATATGTACATGTTGATAAAGTCCATAGAGTGTTTGCCTGACTACCGGCGTTGTGATGGCAGTCATACTAGTGGGAGCTGGATAGTCAATAGACACATCCTTAGATGTCCTTAGTCGCAGGAGTATCGAGACTGGGCATCGATACTCCGGAGTAGACTAGTGTATACATATCTAGACCCTGACGAGGGGTGATGGATTGGTCCCGCAGCCATTGGTTGTGTGCACCTAAGATTGTATACAGATACTCACTGGGTGTGAGTACACCGGACAGGACTCGCCGAAAACTGACTGGATGGTATTATACCTAACGTTAGATAGCAGTTCTCAAGCGACATGTGTGCAGATAGTCTGTTGACTTAAAGTCATCATTTGTCTCGTGTGAGTTCCCACTGTGCTTTGATTATTACCCTACCATGGCTCAAAGGAGTCGTACAAACAGGTTTTAGTTGGGCACAGTCCCGAGCCACGTGGAGGCAGTGAGCGACTGTTAGGGATTCGTCTCTCCCGGTATAGGGAGTTGATATCGCACTGTGGTCGGTTGGTCATTACTATAAGTCCCTGGCCAGGGCTGATTGAGAATTACTGATGGACTGATCAGTAGATTCTCGGATGGTCTTGAGCCATACCGACACGACTTGTACGGTTATTAGGGGTCTGACGTCCACCACCTCCCTAGACCATACATGCGATACTCTTAGACGAACAGACCGGACTGTGCGGATATTATCACGGACATGCTCAGTAGGATTTCGGATGGGTTACCTCATCGGCTTTCTTATCGACAACTAGCCGGGGACCGTTACGTACAGCTAGTGCCGCTTGCGGTCTGTGGTTAAACCCACTGCCAGCATAGTAGTCGAGTCTTTAGAGTCCTACACAGAGATTTTCTAAACCCAGGCGAAAAGATATAGAGGTCGTATGGTTTTACGACAAAGGTTCAGACGCATACGTGTTTAAACGCACGTACGACATTCGGACAGTTTTTACTAGCCGGTTTTGGTTTAAGCCAGATTCTAGTATCAGGTTATTGGATTTATACAGTCTAAAGTTTTTCCGTGTTTTCACGGATGCGAGGGGCGTTCTCGTAATTTCCGAGAAGCTTTTAGAAGGATGTGACATGAGGGGTTAAGGTGGCATTTTCATTAATTGCTTTAGTGACTCATTCATATGATTCATCATATCATTAAATGCATCATTAATGCATCATTAATGATCTAATGACTCACATGATGAATCACTCTTCTTGAATAAATGAAGCATGGTGAATAATCATTTAATTGATATTATTTGATAATTCATTATGTTTGATATATTCAAGTGAGAAGCTTTTCTCTTCTCATTATCATCTCCACCTTCTCTCTCCTCAAGTGCACTCCTTCTTCAAGCCCTAATCCTACCACTCATGAGTTGAGGCCATGGATTAGGATAGACTAAACACTCCATAACCTAACTCTACATCATCTTAGTTACTTTGGTTAGCAACTAGAGAAACAAAGTTACCTCAAGTCTTGAGGTGTAGCTTGGATTAGGGTACTCGGGTGGATCTTCTATTACGGAAAGGAGGCCGAGGAGGATGTGGAGATCACAAAGACGAAGGACTAGAATCATTAGGTATAATCTCTTTACATAGTAGCTAATAACTCTATGGTTGTTGTTAATTATCGTTTAGCAAAGATCTTCGGTTAGTCGATGTATGCTTCAAAACAAGATCGTTTTTCATATTTCCGCCTCCCCGCAACTCGTGGGGTGATGCACATCGACTTACATTTTTCACAAGCCCGAGCCCATGCATTTGTAGAATTTGGCGATTTAAGTGTGATAAATATTAAATTAATGAATCATGCGCCTCTTTGCAAATGGTGGTGGAAATTACAACAACCTAAACCAATGTCATGTTCTGAGTTTGGAGGGGTAAAACTAAAAATCATGCGACACTGTCTGGTTTTCGGAGGGGCATACAAATCATCTAAGGGAAGATTTTGGGATGGCATCATAAATGATGTAGGCCAAGGCTCTGTTATCATTATCACGCGATACACGATACATATCTTATGATATGATGTGATTCATAAGGATTTCGAAATTTATTGTTTACGGTAACGCCGGTTTTAGATGGAATATAGGAAACAAAGAAGAAATGACAAAGGAACTTTATCACTGGCCTCGCCACCGATGGGTCTTTCGCCGTCGATCGACCGTTCGTTGCTGGCCTTGCCGTCTACTCTGGATTATCGATGCTCCGTCTCGATAATCCTACGAATAGGGACCCGTATAAAGAAGTGCTTATAGACTACCCAGCCCCTACTAGTGTGACTGCCATCAGAACGCTGATAGTCAAGCAAAAATCTTAAGGGCTCTATCAATATGTATAAGCGATATGCTAAAAGAAACATATGCACATATTGAGGTAGAATCAAACAATGTAGCATACTACCATTTTGAGCAAGACTGTTAATATAACCGTGAATATCCCAAGCTTCCAATATGTAATATACAGTCCAGTATGATACAATAATGGCCTCTAGGGCATATCTCACTAACACAAGGTGCGCATCGGGAACACTCGCGATGCGCCCTCGGTCTTGAAGAGTCTGGACGAGCTTTCCAAAATTCGGACTCGATTCCACATCCCCTCTAACTATTCCATCTGTTTAGCTAGAGAGGGTGAGCGGACAGACCAGGTGCAGGGTAGGAAGATTGCCCTGTATTTGGAAGCGTTCCGGACAGGAATGCTTCTGCTCTTCCCAACCGAGGTTTGTGGAGTGCTTCGTTGCTTCCATCTTGCCCCAGGCCAGCTAGCGTCGAGCTCATGGAGAATCCTCCTCGGGTTTCTGGTCCGCTTAAAACTTGATCAAATCCCCTTCAGTTTGACCCTTCTTGTGTCTTTCCTTTATTATAAAAATCACCCCGGCACCAGCAAGGAAGAGCCGAGCTGGATGTATTTTTCGTTTAAAAAACATAAGGGTGGGGCGGCCGGGTCGGGGTAGTAGTCGTCCCTTCTTCCATCCACAAATGGAAGGAGAAGTTTGTATTCGTCGGGTCACACGAGGACGAGAATTAACCTGTGCCCACACAGCGGCACAGGGCCGACTGCCCGAAGGCAAAGCGGTCGACTTCCCCCGAGGCGAAGGCGGTGTCCCAGTAGGAACCGATCCAGCGGGCAGATGTCCTGCTATCCGAGCGTGTACTGAGCTGGGCTGGGCTCAGTCATGCGCGTTTCTTGAGTAAGTTAGGGCTTTCGACAATCTATCTAGACTTTACTGAATTTCCTTTTTCGTTTCAGTGTCGCTAACCCCCTTTGTTTGCGTGTTCATTTTTGCAGAGTCCATGGATCGATCAAAAATCCTAGCTGCCATGGCCACCAAGACCCAAGGAAGGAAGGCCGGGGGTGCAAGCTCGTCCCGATCCGGTCCGAGCTCGGCCCCGATACCAACTCCACCGACCAAACCTTCTGCCACTCCTCGAGCCCCAGAAGAACGCCGCGGGGGGAGGGGGGTCATAAGCACGCGCGGGACCCGGTTCCCCGGACGAGGGAGGAGGAGGAGGCTGAGACCGCCGAAATCCCCCTCAAAAGGCAGAAGCGGGTGGTCTCTCGGCTACCTCCTACCGGGATCCTAGTGCAGGAGGGCGACTTCTACATTGAGGTGCCTTCAGGGCTCTCCGTCGCCGATAGCTTATTTTCGAACATGGAGTAGGCAGCCGGAGACAAGATTCCCAGGGGGGACCATGAAGGCCCAGGTGGTCGCCATAGTGCAGGAGGCAGTTCAGATTGGTACTTGACTTTTCTTAAAATTTCTTAAGTCTTATTTTCTTGGTTTGAGCTTTCTAACCCGTTTGCTGCTTTTCTCAGGTCCTTCATCACCGCGTTCTCTTCGTCGCCATGGAATCTGATGAGGTAGCCCCGGCCATGAAAAAGGCGGGCTAATCCTCCTCGCGGGAGGAGGAACTTCGCCTCCAACTGCAGCAGGCGGAGAAGAAGGCGGCTCTCCTCGACACTCGATTGGTCGCCGAGGGGCTGACGAACTCCCAGCTGAATGAGTCTCATCGACTCCTGGATGAGTCCAACTGGGCTATCCCAGCCAAGTTGGAGGAGGTGAACAGCCTCTACAACGCGATGAAGAAGTCAAGGGATGTCCTCAAGAGGGATGTCCGGGTGGCTATAGACACGGTGAAGCTCGCAGAGAGCCGGGCGGCAAAGGCCGTGGAGGGATACAAGGCGTCTAATCAATTTTATGCCGATCTCACCGAATCCGCGGCCGTCGTGTGACACAGCGCCCTCGACGCCGTTAAGGAGTCTATGCCGGGGTTCGATGACTGCGAGCTCCGTGCCAAGTCCTCTCTGGCCGAGGAAGCGCCGCAGGGGGAAGTCGTCGAGGCGGCCGTTGCGGGCGAGTCTGTCGGCGGAAGCGCCGACCCCGAGGTCGCAGTTTCGCTCCCTGATGGTGGCATCAAGCAGGGAGAGAGCCTGGCCGAGCGAGCCGCCTGAGCTTTCCTTCGTTGGGAATTTTTTCTTTTTCAAAATTTTGTAAGCCTCCGGGCATTTTTGTAAGGCTGAGGAGCCCAGAATACCTTGTATTTATTTTTGATTATAAATAAAGTACACCTTTTTCCTTTGCCCAAATGTCTGCTCACTGCGCAAGTACTTTTAGCTCGTATACTTTTCATTGTTCGAATCTTCCTTCTGCAAGTATTTTTAGCTCATAGATCTTTTCATCTTGCAAGTATTTTTAGCTTGTAAGTATCTTTATCTTGTAAGTTTTAGGCCGATGTCCACCCTTCCCACACTTGCTGACCGTTCATCGAGTAGAGTCGAACGATGAACGGTCACACATCGAGTATGAGTTGATTGATGGCCAAGTGTAGGAAGGTCGGTACCCCCTTTCCCCGGACTCGAGGTGGCGATCACGCATCGAGTATGAGTCGATTGATGGCCAAGTGTAGGATGGTCGGCATCCTCCTTTTCCCCGGATTCGAGGTGGTGATCGCGCATCCATCCGAACGATAGCCAAGTGTAGGAAGGTCGGTATCACTCGATTCTACCCAGCTGCCTCGTGGTGAGGGCTTTGGATCCACAGTATTGTTGGGTAGGAAGCTACTCACTGCAGATGGACTGAGCAGAAAGCTACTCGGTGGCTTTGTGAGGAAGACTTTCGATCCACAGTGTTGTTGGGCCAGAAGTTACCCGCTGCGAATGGACCGAGCAGGAAACTGCTTGGTGGCCTCGTGAGGAGGGCTTTTGATCCACAGCGTGGTTGGGCAGGAAGCTATCCACTGCGGATGGACAGAACAGAAAACTACTCGTGGCCTCGTGAGGAGAGCTTTTGATCCACAACGTAGTTGAGAAGGAAGCTACCCACTTCGAATAGACCGAGCAGGAAGCTACTCGGTGGCCTCATGAGCAGGGGTTTTGATCCACAACATTTTTGGGCAGGAAGCTACCCTCCGCGGATGGACCGAGCAGGAAACTACTCGGTGGCCTCTGTTGGGGTCAAAAATTACACACCAGTTGACCAAGTCAAAGTCAAAATCAACCCTAAGTTAGGCGGGCCGAAGCCTAGATCAAGTGGGCCCATGCCCAAGTCGAGCCCCGCGGCTGGCCTCCCCCATGCCAAAATGAAATCATGTAATAAATAATTCTGATGTAATTTTTTTTATGCATGAATGTAAGAAAAATGAGTATAAAGCCAAATTTTTGTAAAGCTCATGGCTCATGTGCCAAAGAAATGAGCACATGAGGTATGGGATGGGCAAAATGCCATTTTGTAAAGCCCAAGGGGCTATATGTAAATTTGTAAGCCTATAAAAGGTAACATGATAATGAAATAAAGTAATAGAATTTCATTCCCCTAAAAATCTAGGGTTTCTGTGTCTCCTTCTCTTTTCTCAGGGTTTTAAACCTTCTTCCCCTTTTGAATTAAATCAAGAGTTTAACTCTTCCTTTTCAAAAAGTAAACAGCTTTTCACCATCAAACCCTTGAAGGGGAACTCAGATCTTCCATCAGATCTCAAAAAGGGAACATTTTGAATTTCACCCCCCTTTTCTCCTAGATCCAGCCAACAAAGAGGAGAATGAAGGAGACCTATCTCCGAAAATCCCACATTGGGAAGGATCCTAGGCTCAAGAAAAGATCCAAGGCTTAAGAGAGAAGAAATGGGTCCCCTTTGACCACTTCTGAAGATCTTTAAGGAGTTCAACTCCAAGACCCAAATTCTCAAAGGAGTTTAACTCCTAATCCAGATCCTTTAAGAATTTAACTCTAAATCTAAATCTTTTGGAGTTTAACTCCACTCAAAATCCTCTTTCGGAGTTAAACTCCTATTTCCGGGACTAAAAGCCCCTTCTTTCTGCCGGCGCCCACGTGTCGGGCACGTGAGGCGCCGGTGCCCAGCGCTAGCGCTCAATCGTCCAGCGCCCAGCTCCCTAACATCTTTAAGATGCTCCTCATCCTACTTTTTCCCACACTCAAAATACACCCCCGTTAGGAAAATTTTTCTAACGTAGTTGTTTGTAGCTTGGTACAGAATGTATCAGTGTATACGAGAGGAGTCCAACTATCCCGTGGACTAAGGTAACAGGTAAATATAATGCCCCGTCAAAACCCACGGGACAACGGCACGAGAGTTCAGGTAGGTGTATTTTAGTGTCCATCATTGTGCCAATTTTAACACGTTCCGTACCAATCTACCCCATTAAATCCCGTAATGTATTGTATTGAATTATAGTTACAAGTCTTGCTGAATCCATGGATACGAGTTGTTCATGTAATCAGGTTTAGGATGTAAACAAGTAGTCATGTAATCAAGTCAAGTTATAGCTATGGTTCGGTCAAGTCAAGTCATGTTTATATATTGATGTTGTTCTGGTATTCAGCTTCAGCTTCAAGTATACATGTTTGGTATATTGAATTCATGTTGAATTGGATTCAGATTGATTTAGACTCAGACTTGAGTCAGATATTTTAAACTAAATTGGATCATGAATTACGTTCGGATGTTATCGAAAACTGCTGCATATGGACGACACAGTTTGTGTATTTTTTCAAGACAATTACCATTGATAACTCCATTAAGTTTTTCTACCTTAAATTGATCCCGCTTCTCCGGCTTCTCGAGGCTCAAGAAAATTGATCCCGTTTAAACCTATATTTACTAAAATCCTTAAATGCAATTTTATATAAATCAAGGGTTTATGAAAAATATTTTTATATACTTTCAAAATAAATCTTGAGTATTTATTTATATTTTTTAGGGTTTCCAAAATTGTGAATTTTAAGAATGTGAAGTATTTTAGTGATAATAGTTTAGCTTGGATAGTTCAAGGTATTTTAGGGTAAAACTTGTCTTTTGGATAACTTGAAGGTATTTTGATGAAACCTGTCATTCTTTTATATTTTAGAAAACATGGAATTTTATTATATCTTGAAAATATGTGGTTTGATAATATTTATATAATTATTAAAAATTAATTTTTATTATTCAGTAGAAAATTTTGTTTTTTTTAAAAATATTCGTATTAAAATTCTTTCGAGACCGAATACTCCATGAGGAGATCTGCATCTCACTCTAGTAGCCCGTGGATGTGCGATAATCCACACCATCCAATAACGGGCTTCCCAAATGGGTTGTAGAGGTATAATCGTAAAGAGTTTTGATAATACAACTCAAAAGAAAACCGGGATTTTATGGTTCAAGGTATTTTAATGAAATATATTGTATCCTCCACAAAAATATATTCAAAGAGTATCGTGCTATCTAACATGTATGTATGTGAGGGGTAGGTCAATACCTTGTGAAGTTTTATATAGGTATGATTAAGCAAAGCAATAAAATACGGCAAATACAAAGTTCATGGTATTTAAACGAAAAACTCAATTTAAAGTTATCTAACATGATGATTTAGGGTGAAAGTTGTTTCTATTTATTAGTTTCATGATTTACAATCAATGTATATAATATGAATGAGCAATACTTAAGAAAAAGTGTATTTTCTAAGGTTTTAGAATAAGATGTCGTATAACTTCACTTACCGACATGTTTTATGAAAAGAAGCTTTTAGAGAAGAAGGGAGAGGATTAGAAGGAACTTACAAGCTAGAATGGTGAATAGGAAGCAGAGGGAGAGGGTGTAGTTGTCGTGGCGTCACGGGGTCGCCGGAACTTGCTCGATTCCTCGCCAGAAGTTGGTCTTTGGCCAACTCCAGTTCTACTCTACTTGTACTTGAGAAAATTTGAGGGTTTTGGTTAGAATTTTCAGAACGAGGAAAGGCTAGGGTATGAGGTTGTATTTATAGTGTGGAATTAGGGTTTTGGAATTGGAAGAATGAATTAAAATGCATTTAAATTGAATTTAAAGATAAAATTGAATTCTCTGTTTAATTTCAGAGTAAACAAACAGTGCAGGGTAATGGAGGTAGGCCAAGAGTCCTGTGTGCAGAGCACGGGGAACATCTCGCCGGTCCATTTTGGGAATGGAGCCGTTGGATTCTCGTCATGTGCTCTACTCTGTGTACACAACATTTTAAACATGATTAATTTTCCAGACTTCATTTCTGTGTGCAGTGCACGTGTAAACTTTTGGGCTTCCAAAGAATTTAAAAGAAAAATCAGAAAAAATAATATGTGTCTGAGAAAATTCGAACACAGAGGCTACGTCACAATAGTGCAAAGCTTTTGCCACTGAGTTACAAGCTATTTCTTGTTGTTTTTAAACAAAAATAACTTTTAAATTGTACCCAGACTTGTAAACTCTTTTTTATACATTAAACTGAAAATTTTCGTGCAGTAAAATCATAGTCGTTACATCAGGCCTACAAGTCTTTGCAACTTCTTATATAAAAATTTTACCAAAATCTTATGCAGTAGACTTACCAGTATTCTGTCTAATATCCTCTCTCAAGCACAAGGGGCATTTGTAAAAGGTAGAGAATATATGAGAATATTGCTTTGGCTCAAGAAGTTACTTAAGACTTATGCAAGAAATCAAGGGGGCATAATATTATTCTTAAACTGGATATGGAGAATGCTTTTGGCAGATTAGAATGTGCTTTTATATTTCAAGTTATGAAATTCTTTGGCTTTTCTGAAAAGTTTGTGGATTTAGTAAAAGAATGTTAGGCAACACAATACTTTTCTATAAATATAAATGGACACATTTGAAAGAATTTTTTCAAGGCTTGCGAGGAGTAAGACAAGGTGACCCCCTATCTCATGCTCTTTCTAAAAAAGCAAGAGAGTGCTTTCTACATTAGAAAAAACTAATCATCTCTCCACTTGTTCTTCCTTCCAGACAATGATTGATATTAACAAAGGAACTTGGCTTTTGATTTACCTTGGTGCTTTAGTGTTTCATGGTAGATTCAAAAGTAGCTACTTTGAGCCTCTTATAGAGAATATTAAAGCAAAGTTGCAAGGTTGGCAAAATAAGCTATTATCTGCAGCAGGTAGATATACTTTTATCAATCATGTTCTGATGTCTATACCAGTACACGTTTTAGCTTCCTGCAATCCACTTAATATAGTGATAAATAGAATCACTTCCATGATTGTAAAGTTCTTTTGGAATGACTGTGACAGCCACAATCATCATCACAGGGTCTCATGGAAGAAAATATGTAAAGCCTCAACAAGAAGGGAGCCTCAACATCAGACTTCCAAGTGAAGTTACAGAAGTTTATAATAATGAAAAAGGCTTGGATATTTATTAAAAACAACAGCTTGTGGGCCAATTATATGTACGCAAAATATATGAAAGCTACAGATCCTATTATCAATGCTACAACATCTTCTTCTTGGAAAAAGATTTATGACTATATTCCTATCATCAGTTCATTATTGGTCAAGAAAATATTGATTTCCGGTCTGATATATGGAATGGAGATATGCCTTTGAAAGTTGGTATGATTCATTAGAAAGCTGCAGGTCAAGAAAATAATGATTTTTTGACTGAAAGTGGGTGGAATTTCCTTACTATTCAAGATGAGATCCCTGCAAGCATTATTTCTGAGATCAAAAGCAAAAATTATTGTCTCAATAATAATCCAGATAAATTGATTTGGAAGCTTACCAACTCAGGAGATTTTACACTTCATTCAGCATGGGAATTTATAAGGCAGAATAAATAGCTGGACAATAAAGCTAAGTTTCTCAAACTCAGTAATATTCCTAAAAAAAGTTATGATCTTTAGCTGGAAACTTCTTAGAAATGCTTTACAATTTATGAGGAGTTTGGGTTTTAATATTCCTAGCAAGTGTATATGCTGCAGTAATCCACAGCAAGAAGACAGAGAACATTTATTCCTTAAAAGTGAAGTATCAGAATATCTCTGGAATGCTATGCATGATATTTTCAAAACTGGAAAGAGAGTATATGATTTTGATACCATTGAAGCTATGTTTAAGTTTTGGTATGAAATATCAAAAGGCGCAGAGATTGCTAAGTGGATTCCACACATTATTAGTTAGAATATCTGGAAAATGAGATGCAAATGCAGATTTCAAGATGAAAGGATTGCTGCTTCTACAGTTTTCCCCCCAAAAAACATTAATACTTAAACATCTAGCAATAAAAATATTCTTGAAACATACAAAATTCATATACATTAAACTCTTCTTAATATGAATAAATTTGATGGCAATTTGTAGGATCTGAGTATAACTTTTATTGTTTCTTCGGGAGAAGAACCTCATTTATCACTCTCTCCAAATTCAGAAAAGAATTTCCATTTGGTTCTGCGGCTTTAATTGCAATTTGTTTCCACTTCAATGCCATTCTTTTCATCTCTTTTCCCTTCTCCTCTTCCATCAATTCTCTTATTAATCCCTCCACTTCCTCTCTTTTCACATCACCACTGATTTCCGATCCAATTCCCCACTCATTGCATGCGTATCGGCAATTCGTTTGTTGGTCTGCAAAGTATGGCCAACAGAGCATTGGAATTCCCCAGCTTATGCTCTCCATTGAAGAGTTCCATCCGCAATGCGTCAAGAACCCTCCAATTGAAGGGTGCATCAGAACTTTTTCTTGCGGACACCAATCTATTAGCAAGCCCCTTTCACTCACCTCGGATAAGAACTCTTTAGGAAGACTGGCTGAATCTTCAGACACCATATCGGGCCTGATCACCCATAGAAAGTTGTGGCCGCTATTGGCGAAACCCCATGCAAACTCTACCACTTGTTTCCTATTCAGGACCGTTAGACTTCCAAAATTTATATAAATAACCGATCTGGGTTTTTTATTCGTTAGCCAATCCAAGCAGCTTTCGTTATTTTTCCAGAAGCTAGTCCCAATAGTTTTCAACGAATCGTCCAACACTTGACGACACATTAAATCTAGAGGGCCTATTGCGTAAACTGGAGGAAGTATGGCCGACATTGCATCAAGGACCGGGCCTTCCAATTCATCAAATGTATGCACGACCATGGCAGTGGCTTTTAAGGAATCTTGGGCTTCATCTTTGGTGAAGTTCAGCATGATATTGTTAGGATCCGTGGTTCGAACAAAGCTCGAAAAATCTCGTAGGCGCATGTTCTTCATCCCAGGTATGCAATCAATGGGAGTGTCAAGATATCCATTGCTAAGATCGCTTTCACCTGACGAGCAAATCATAACAAAACAAAAGGAAAGGTTTAGGACCTTTCATATACTAGTCCTTCAATATTCATTAATGCTAACCTACTTATATTTTAAAAAAGAAAAAAAGAAAAAAAGAAAAGTAAACACATATTTAATAATCGATTAAATAAATTATCAAAATTCATACTTTTGAGTGGTATGATGCCTCTCTCCATAAGCTCCTTCACCGCGAAGAACCCCAGAAATCCACAAGCGCTCAACGAGCAAAAAGACACATCAGGGATCCCAAACTCCGCCGCGATATCAAGAGTAAAGCTCAAAAACGTATCTGAAACTATACAGGTCACCCTTGGCCCTTCGGAATCCTCGTCGATCAGCCTTTTGAGCAGTTTCCTAAACGGGTCACACATGTTTCTGCGCATGGCGAGATAGGCCTCTGACATATTTTTGTGGTTGGTTTGACCGTCAGGAATAATCTCGAAGCGGAAGTCGGGAAGGCCGTCGAGAGAAGTGGGGCCCGACGAGGCGAGGATTCGGTTGTAGACGGTCTCTGTATGGACAAAAGTGATGTGGAAGCCTTTGAAGTGGAGGAGTCTGGAGAATTTGAGCATGGCGTTTATGTGGCCTTGTCCTGAGCATGGTATGCACACAGCATGAGGCTTCTCGTTTTTCCAACCAGAATCCATCTCTACTTCACTGCTCCTTCTCACCCCTTTGGTCCTTTCTATATATATAGGAGCGAGTAAGCAGTGCATGTTGCTTTACAAACATAAAGAAAAGCAATACGATTTTGTTTTTCTAACCTTGTTTAGCAAGGAACTGATGATGATTTTTTCCAACTTCACCTATTATATTACTAGTGGTCAACACATGGATGCTTCAAGTTTTGAAATTAAGTAGAAAACTATATTCTTAGTTCCTTTTTCTAACCTTGTTTGACAAGGAACTGATGATGATTTTTTCCACCTTCACCTATTATATCACTAGTGGTCAACACATGTATGCTTCAAGTTTTGAAATTAAGTAGAAAACTATATTCTAAGTTCCATGTTGCACCTTCTTGGACTTTTTCCATTTCTGTCTAGATGTCATGAGTTAACGGAGTGTTCAAATATAAAGTATATTCTCTCAACTAATGTTGGTCTTAATTTTCTTTTTCATGTGTTGGTTACATATTAGAATCTATAGCATACTTAGAGGATAGATATAACTGAGCATGCTTATTCACTTATTCACAATAAACTGGCCTAAGAATGCACAATCATTCACAATAAAACTAGCTTTTTTCATTGTAATTAGAGAGGTTTTAACGAGTATCACGATTTTGAGTGCTGTATTGTCAGCCATTGATTCTTATTTCCCATCGTTATTTAAATTATCATCCCTCCGTTAGTTTGCAGTATAAATAAAATTCGAAGAAAATTTCTTAATTTGCTCGGAGTAGGAAAAGAATCTCTCTAAACAATCTAATTGAGGCACATGCTAAGATTCAAGCTCTTTTTTGTCCTTTTTCTTGAGAGGCACGAGTAAAAATTTCAACCAATTTTAAAAGGAATCCTATAGGGAGATTTGAAGGACGAGAGGCTACGTTTCCAATAAAAGTGTGCTAAAATCAATCTTTTTTCCGCTATTTTCCAAGGAAATTTATACTCCACTCCTTTCTTTTAATGAAATTTGCATTTGGCTCCTTCCCTTTAACGGAAATATTTAGCCCCTGTGACCCATTTATGTTTATCCAATATTTAGACAGAGCCAAAAAGATTGAAAAATTAGTTTTGCCCCTTCTCTTTTGTTGAAGATTTCTTTTGAATCCTTTTACAATGTATCTTTTGGCCTTTTTTACCTTATCTATACATGGCTGAAAACTAAAAAAATTATTTCAGTTTCTTTTATGTACTAATTAACTTTAGTCGCATCATCTAAGCTGAGATATTTGGAGAAATATCAAACCGCGGTCAACAATAGTAAACTTAATATGGTCCGCCACGTCTCAAAAAGAAAAGATAGTGGAACAATGTACCTTTTAATTTTTTCTGGAGTGGCGCTCATCATGGGGGTTATATCATGCAACTGCAGTCATGAGGTTGTAGTCGATCTTACGACCATTTCTGTCTATATTTATGTGATTTTTAAACTAAATCAAACATGATAGAATCGGCATAATTTATATATGCTTTTGTTTCGCTAAAGATCAACCTCTCTAACAAATAAGTTGCTACCGACAATTATATAGATGATTTAATTATTACTTTAGATACATTTTCATATTAATTATTTTTATTCAAACTCAATATCAATATAGACTGTAGCATACTATCTTTCCTTAATTGTTATAAATTATTTAGCATTTAATTATCTTAAACTTTTTATGCAACTTTCTTTCATATGAGTTATTCAATTTCATTCGTTGAACATGAAAAGTACCATAATAGAATCTTTCCAGTATTTTTCACGAGCCCGAGCCCATGCATTTGTAGAATTTGGCGATTTAAGTGTGATAAATATTAAATTAATGAATCATGCGTCTCTTTGCAAATGGTGGTGGAAATTAAAAACAACCTAAACCAATGTCATGTTCTGAGTTTGGAGGGAGTTTGGAGGGGTAAAACTAAAAATCATGCGACACTGTCTGGTTTTCGGAGGGGCATACAAATCATCTAAGGGAAGATTTTGGGATGGCATCATGAATGATGTAGGCCAAGGCTCTGTTATCATTATCACGCGATACACGATACGTATCTTATGATATGATGTGATTAATGAGGATTTCGAAATTTATTGTTTATGGAAACGCCGGTTTTAGATGGAATATAGGAAACAAAGAAGAAATGACAAAAGAACTTTATCACTGGCCTCGCCGCCGATGGGCCTTTTGCCGTCGGTCCGCCACCGATCGACCGTTCGTTGCTGGCCTTGACGTCTACTCTGGATTATCGATACCCCGTCTCGATAATCCTACGAATAGAGACCTGTATAAGGATGTGCTTATAGACTACCCAGCCCCTACTAATATGACTGCCATCAGAACATTGATAGTCAAGCAAAAATCTTAAGGGCTCTATCAATATGTATAAGCGATATGCTAAAAGAAACATATGCACATACTGAGGTAGAATCAAACCAAGTAGCATACTACCATTTTGAACAAGACTGTTAATATAACCGCGAGTATCCCAAGCTTCCAATATGTAATATACAGTCTAGTATGATACAATAATGGCCTCTAAGGCATATCTCACTAATACAAGGCGCGCATCGGGAACACCCACGATGCGCCCTCCGTCTTGAAGAGTCTGGACGAGCTTTCCGAAATTCGGACTCGATTCCACATCCCCTCTAACTATTCCATCCGTTTAGCTAGAGAGGGTGAGCGGGCAGACCAGGTGCAGGATAGAAAGATTGCCTTGTATTTGGAAGCGTTCCGGACATGAATGCTTCTGCTCTTCCCAACCGAGATTTGTGGGGAGCTTCGTTGCGTCCATCTTGCCCCAGGCCAGCTAGCGTCGAGCTCATGGAGAATCCTCCTCGGGTTTCTGGTCCGGTTAAAACTTGATCAAATTCCCTTCAGTTTGACCCTTCTTGTGTCTTTCCTTTATTATAAAAATCACCCTAGCACCAGCAAGGAAGAGCCGAGTTGGATTTATTTTTCGTTTAAAAAACATAAGGGTGGGGCGGCCAGGTCGGGATAGTAGTCGTCCCTTCTTCCATACATAAATGGAAGGAGAAGTTTGTATTCGTCGGGCCACCCAAGAGCGAGAATTGGCCTGTGCCTACACAGTGGCATAGGGCCGACTGCCCGAAGGCAAAGCAGTCGACTTCCCCCGAGGCGAAGGCTGTGTCCCAGTACGAACCGATCCAGCGGGTGGATGTCCTGCTATCCGAGCGTGTACTGAGCTGGGCTAGGCTCAGTCATTCGCGTTTCTTGGGTAAGTTAGGGCTTTCGACAATCTGTCTAGACTTTACTGAATTTTCTTTTTCGTTTCAGTGTCGCTAACCCCCTTTGTTTGCGTGTTCATTTTTGCAGAGTCCATGGATCGATAAAAAATCCTAGCTGCCATGGCCGCCAAGACCCAAGGAAGGAAGACCAGGGTTGCAAACTCGTCCCGACCTGGTTCGAGCTCAGCCCCGATGCCAACTCCACCGACCAAACCTTCCGCCGCTCCCCGAGCCACAGAAGAACGCCGTGGGGGGAAGGGGGTCATAAGCACGCGGGGGACCCGGTGCCCCGGACGAGGGAGGAGGAGGAGGTTGAGACCGCCGAAATCCCCCTCAAAAGGCAGAAGCGGGCGGTCTCTCGGCCACCTCCTACCGGGATCCCAGTGCACGAGGGCGACTTCTGCATTGTGGTGCCTTCAAGGCTTTCCGTCGCCGACAACTTGTTTTCGAACATGGAGTAGGAAGCCGGAGACAAGATTCCCCGGGGGACCATGAAGGCCCAGGTGGTCGCCGCGGTTCAGATCGGTACTTGACTTTTCTTAAAATTTCTTAAGTCTTATTTTCTTGGTTTGAGCTTTCTAACCCGTTTGCTGCTTTTCTCAGGTCCTTCATCACCGCACTCTCTTCGTCGCCATGGAATCCGAGGAGGTAGCCCCGGCCATGAAAAAGGCGAGCGAATCCTCCTCGCGGGAGGAGGAACTTCACCTCCAACTGCAGTAGGCGGAGGAGAAGGCCGCTCTTCTCGACACTCGATTGGTCGCCGAGGGGCTAACGAACTCCCGGTTGAAGGAGTCTCATCGGCTCCTGGATGAGTCCAACTGGGCTATCCAAGCCAAGTTGGAGGAGGTGAACAGCCTCTACAATGCGATGAAGAAGTTGAGGGATGCCCTCAAGAGGGACGTCCGGGTGGCTATAGACGCGGTGAAGCTCGCAGAGAGCTGGGCAGCGAAGGCCGTGGAGGGATACAAGGCGTCCAGTCAATTTTACGCCGATCTCGCCGAATCCGCAGCCGTCGTGTGACACAGCGCCCTCGACGCCGTCAAGGAGTCTATGCCGGGGTTCGATGACTGCGAGCTACGATCCAAGTCCTCTCTGGCCGAGGAAGCGCCGCAGGGGGAAGTCGCCGAGGCGGCCGTTGCGGGCGAGTCTGTCGGCGGAAGCACCGACCCCGAGGTCGTAGTTTCGCTCCTTGATGGTGGCATCAAGCAGGGAGAGATCCTGGCCGAGCGGGCCGCCTGAGCTTTCCTTCGTTGGGGATTTTTTCTTTTTCAAAATTTTGTAAGCTTCCGGACATTTTTGTAAGGCTGAGAAGCCCAGAATACATTGTATTTATTTTTTATTATAAATAAAGTACACCTTTTTTCTTTGCCCAAATGTCTGCTCACTGCGCAAGTACTTTTAGCTCGTATACTTTTCATTGTTCGAATCTTCCTTCTGCAAGTATTTTTAGCTCATAGATCTTTTCATCTTGTAAGTATTTTTAGCTTGTAAGTATCTTTATCTTGCAAGTGTTAGGCCGGTGTCCACCCTTCCCACACTTGCTGACCGTTCATCGAGTAGAGTCGAACGATAGCCAAGTGTAGGAAGGTCGGTACCCCCTTTCCCCGGACTCGAGGTGGCGATAACGCATCGAGTATGAGTCGATTGATGGCCAAGTGTAGGAAGGTCGGCATCCTTCTTTTCCCCGGATTCGAGGTGGTGATCGCGCATCAATCCGAACTATAGCCAAGTGTAGGAAGGTCGGTATCACTCGATTCTACTCAGCTGCCTCGTGGTGAAGGCTTTGGATCCACAGTATTGTTGGGTAGGAAGCTACCCACTGCGGATGGACCGAGCAGAAAGCTACTCAGTGGCATTGTAAGGAAGACTTTTGATCCACAATGTTGTTGGGCCAGAAGCTACCTGCTGCGGATGGACCGAGTAGGAAACTACTTGGTGGCCTCGTGAGGAGGGCTTTTGGTCCACAGCGTGGTTGGGCAGGAAGCTACCCACCGCGGATGGACAGAACAGAAAACTACTCGTGGCTTCGTGAGGAGGGCTTTTGATCCACAGCGTAGTTGAGCAGTAAGCTACCCACTGCGAATGGACCGAGCAGGAAGCTACTCGGTGGCCTCGTGAGGAGGGGTTTTGATCCACAACGTTTTTGGGCAGGAAGCTACCCTCCGCGGATGGACCGAGCAGAAAACTACTCGGTGGCCTCTGTTGGGGTCAAAAATTACACATCAGTTGACCAAGTCAAAGTCAACCCTAAGTCAGGCGGGCCCAAGCTCAGATCAAGTGGACCCATGCCCAAGTCGAGCCTCGCGGCCGACCTCTCCCATGCCAAAATGAAATCATGTAATAATAATTTTGATGTAATTTTTTTTACGAATGAATGTAAGAAAAAAGGGCATAAAGCCAAATTTTTGTAAAGGCTATGGCTCATGTGCAAAAGAAATGAGCACATGAGATATGAGATAGGCAAAATACCATTTTGTAAAGCCCATGGGGCTATATGTAAATTTGTAAGCCTATAAAAGGTAATATGATAATGAAATAAAATAATAGAATTTCATTCCCCTAAAAATCTAAGGTTTCTGTGTCTCCTTCTCTTTTCTCAAGGTTTAAACTTTCTTCCCCTTTTTGAATTAAATCAAGAGTTTAACTCTTTCTTTTCAAAAAATAAACAGTTTTCACCATCAAACCCATGAAGGGGAACTCAGATCTTCCATCAGATCTCAAAAAGGGGAGATTTTGAATTTCACCCCTCTTTTCTCTTAGATCCAGCCAACAAAAGGAGAATGAAGGAGACCTATCTCCGAAAATCCCACATTGGGAAAGATTCAAGGCTCAAGAAAAGATCCAAGGCTTAAAAGAGAAGAAAGGGGTCCCCTTTGACCACTTCTAAAGATCTTTGGGGAGTTCAACTCCAAGACCTAAATCCTCAAAGGAGTTTAACTCCTAATCCAGATCCTTTAAGAATTTAACTCTAAATCTAAATCTTTTGGAGTTTAACTCCACTCAAAATGCTCTTTCGGAGTTAAACTCCTATTTCCGGGACTAAAAGCCCCTTCTTTCTGTCGGCGCCCAGCGCTCAAGCGTCTAGCGCCCAGCTCCCTAGCGTCTTTAAGACGCTCCTCATCCTACTTTTTCCCACACTCAAAATACACCCCCGTTGGGTAAATTTTACTAACGGGATGCTTCCCCGCACCCCGCAAGGGGGCTGCTAGCCCCTTGACCCCCAGCACTATATTCGGGTAGCAAGACCCCCGTAAAAGCTCTGCGAGGCCCCCGATATATCCAAAACCCCACTTTAAAAACACATGTACACTGCACATTGAGTTCGCATGACCTATTTGACCCGTCAATCGGAGGTTCTCTCGTTCCAAAAGTGAGGGGTAATTAACGGCAGCTTAGCCCGCGGCTGCCGGAAATTCGGATCTCCACAATCAATAAATCCTAGCCTATCCTAGGTAGGGGGAATCTGTAATGCGCCTGACAAACGCGCGCGTATTCCCATCTCAATGGGGTGATGAAAAATACCCTACAGATTCTGGCACGTCCGGTGGGACCTTTTCTCTTCTCCCATATTTCGGGATAAATGTTCATGTGAACTCAATTAACATATACATTGATTGCCTGTGCTGAAATCATGCTTCTTTGTACAGGTAAACGGTTTCAAATTGCAATCTTCGGACGCAACAAAATGTCTCTAAGGACAATCTCAGCTTTCAGCACAGCTCCCATCTCCTACACGATGAAGATGGACGTCAGGACGGTCCTCTCGGCCAGTATCGGGCGGCAGTGGGAGGATCCGCCGTTACCATTTGGCTCTATTCTGTTCGTGCCAGCTAGCGCCGTCCCAGCTTCTCAAGCTCCAGTAACAGACAGACCGATCTCGAAAGGCAGGAGGCCAAATGTGGTGATCTTGAGAGCACCACTACCCAAACGTAAGTCGGTGTTTGAACGACTTTCTTTGGCCCCGGATGGGGGCAAGGCCATCTGTTAGTTATATGTATGCCCTAGAGGCCATTATTGTATATGATTGTTTATTATAGTGGATGTTTGGACATATATAGAGAGGACTTTCTTGCTCGACATGATAGTATGCTATCTGGTTGTTCTTTGTATTGATATGTAGACTTGTATTATGATACTGTCTTGCTCTCACATGTTGATAAAGCCCTTAAGATGTCTACTTGACTACCAGGACTGCGATGGAGATCATACTAGTGGGTCCAGGGTAGTACACAAGTTCATCCTTTAATTGTTCCTAGTCGAGGGTGTATCGAGATAGGGCATCGATATTCTAATGTAGACTAGCGTATATGCTTCTTGACCCATATGATGGGCGATGGATGATCGCACATCCATTGGTGTTTGACATCAAAGATAGTATACGGGTGCTCAGTGGAGACTGGGTACACTGAACATGACTCGTCGAGAACTCCTAGATGGTATTATACCTAGCGTCAGATAGCAGTTCTCTGGTGACATTGGTATAGGTTAGTCTGTAGAGCCGAGATCGTTATAGATTCTTGTGTGATTCCCACCGTGCTTTGACTTCCACCTTACTACGTTCAAGAGAACATGCAAAACGGTGGCTTTTGGGTACAGTCCCGAGTTATATGGAGGCAATGAGCGATAGGAGGGGATTTGTCTCTCCCGGTATTGGGGGTTGATATTGAGCTGTGCTCGATTGGCCATAACAGGAAGTCCCTGGCCAGGGCTGATACGGAGATTTACTGGTAAGTGTTATCAGTAGTTTCTCGACCCGTTATGAGCTTCACATCGGCACGACTTATCGGTTACTGGGGTCTGACGTTTACCACCCCTAGACTAGATATGCGACATATCAGACGAAGAGACCGGACTGTACGGTAGTGTTACTGACAGGCTTTGCGGGAGTTTAGACAATCTTGCTTGTTGATCTTTTGATCGCTCAATACCTGGGTAGCCGTTACGTCCAGCTAGTACTGCTGACGGCTTGTGGGTGATTGATATGATCATCACCTACTGCCGGCGTATTGATGAGTCATTAGAGTCCTAAACAGAGGTTTCCTGGCTCAGGCGAAATGAAGTAGGAGCACATATGTGATATGTGCGGGACAGAGATTAATACGTGTATGTGATACCGTATTCTAATCTCGTGATATGTGACATCGGACGGTTATATGTAATATAGCCGGATTATCGAAACAAGTGTTGATTCGATAAGATGATACAAATAATATTAGTCGGTTATATGTGATATGTCCGGATTATTAAATCAAGTATTGATTTAATAATTTAATGTATGATTATATATATTTGATAAATTAATTTTACGTTAACCAATATTAGCTCACTTAAGCATTTCTTTTTCTCACTTGTGCACATTTAATATATATGTGATATATATTATTGTGTCATGCTTGTTGATACATAGTACATGGGTGTATGAGACTCACACCATGCTTATGATAATGAAGGGTTTTATTTATTTAAAGTAAATCAAAATTAGTCATGGTTGATACTTAGTGGAAGCTTGTAGAACCCATTGACTTAGTCCACTAATTTTGTCTTACATTAGATATTTATTAACCCAACCATTGTCATTAGCCATGGTTAAGTCTCTACAAGAGTTAATATATGATGTTTTCTCACCCATGGTTGCTAATCTTCTTCTTCATTTCAATTAAGCTCTCTAGCTTTTTGGAAAGTGAAGAAATATAATGAAAAAAATTATTCTAAAGTGAGCAAAAATCCTACTTTATCAACCTATACTAGATTAGCCATTTATTTTAGGTTGTTTGCTTCACTAATTTCTAATTAGTGAAGAGGTAACTTGAGTTGGAGTTTTCTCGACGTAGATCATCTTCGACCTTGAAGATTTCAAGCAAGCTTGTTCGTTTCGCCTTGTGAACCTTTACTAGAGTCTGGGAAATCACTACTTTGAGCGAAGAGACTACTACACGGAGCTTTAGAAGTGAAGGACCGGTCTACAAAGGTTGTATTCCTCATTCACTTAGTGTAATATTTGATTACAGGCTAGCTTAACTCCTAATTGTCTAGTTTGATCCTTCGTATGGGTTGCATAGCTCTCTAGGTTTTTTAAAATTGCATACTTGATGCCCCATAAATCCTAGTTAGGGTGCTATGGAACCCATCACCATCAACACCAGCAAAGCAACAAGGCATATCGAGCAAGCCCCAGCGGCGTCCCTGATGACTACTCAATCAGGTATCTTCTCTAAACTCCCCATCAATCGACTCATGATGGCTTCCTGGATGACGGATGCCCGTCAAGCCTTCAAGATTGAGAAGCTAAGACAGAAAAGGCTCAGATATAGAGCCAACAAAAGAGCTAGGGCTCATGATAGGCTGAACTTCATGAGGTTCCAAGAACAGGGTTACCCCGCCAAAGATAAATAGATGGATGGATATGTGGTCCACACTGTCTACATAGTGGGCACACGCAGCAAGAGCAAGGACGGGGCCACCATATCTCAGATCCAATATGGTATGAATGTGACCGCCACTTTCCAAGACCAGCATTCTCTGGGAGGTAATGAAAACCCTTTCAATGAGGCTGATAAGCAGAGAGATCTCTCGGTTTATGAGGAGTCAGGCTCGAAAAGCGAAGATGGACCAATCTTTCATTCCAAGACCACAGAGCAACAAATTCTCCAAGAGCTCAGAAAAAATCTCAGAAACAAAGACAAAGAGATGGCCAAGTTCTACTAAAAAATTGACGAATTGACAAACGTCGTCTTACAGCTCACGGCCCAACTTGCCTCTCAGCCGCTTAATCAAGTGCAAGGCTCTGCTCATGAACCGGGAAACGGTGTCCCGAAACTGCTGATGCCTATTTCCTCAAATCCAAAGGTGGACGGACCGCATGAAAGTCAGTCACATCCTATCTCGGGAAATGTCTTAGCTACCGATGACAGTAGCCCGCTAACTCAAGATCAAATCATGGATTTGGTTGCTAACAAAGTCAAAACATTGGTAGCCGAAGCCGAAGCGCAAAAAGATATCAGCAGTACTTGGAGACCATATCCTGCTCAGTATGATCTGGTAGGATTTCGTAGCGGCTATGCCATCCCCATATTCGGAAGATTTGATGGGACGGGAAATGTGAATCAGCACATCGCCCATTTTGAATCCTCATGTGGGAATATTGGGGGCAATGATGCGCTTCTCCTCCGCCATTTTGTTAATAGCTTAACCGATGTCACTTTTGACTGGTACGCGAGCATACCGGATGGCTCTGTTACTATTTTCGTTCAAATGGAATTTCTGTTCTGATAATGATTCATGAGTGTCAGCGATAGGATCACCATTGTCGACCTCGTAAGGACCAATCCAAAGAACAACGAAAGTATCATGGATTTTATAACCTGATGGCGCAATCTCTCCGTCAAATGTGAACCGCCGATAGATCATGACCAACCTGTCAGCCTCCTCGTCGGAAATCTCAACAATTGGATGGCCCCGTTTCTATGCACCACGGGTTTCAAAACATTCCAAGAGCTGACCAGGAAAGTTCATATGTTGGAGCGCTCAAAGCAGGAGTCCTCTTCTGATTCCTAAAATAACAATAGGTCCTGCAGAAACCGAAAGGACGATAATCGCAAAAGCGAAAGTTCCGACGATGCTAAGTCTTTTAATACTTTGGCTAACCGAAATAAGCGGGGTATGAGCGGGCCTAATGCCAATCGGCCTCAGAAGCCAGTGTTCGGAGAAGGAGGAGAATCTCTACTGAAAGAGAGGCTGGATAAGGTCTATTCCTTCAGAAGGGATAAAATCCGTAAAATGTTCAAATACGTCCTTAGGAACGGTCTACAATTTCCAGAATAAAAAAAACCGCAAGAAGTGAATATGACCGACGACCCCAAATATTGCCCATATCACAGAGTGATAAGTCATGCTATTGAGAACTGCTTCGTCTTCAAAAATTGGGTCGAAAAATAATACAAGGCATGAGAGATAGAACTGTCTAAAGGCGTGTTAGCAAACCATCAAGTTGCGACCACTAATTTCATACAAAACAGATGACCGCCACGTTATTAGACTGGGAACAATCGACCTCTAAGTCGTTAAACCAGGGATATAAAAAATGTGTAAATAAATAAATAAAAAAGCCGAAATAATGGGGCAACAATAAAAATTAGCGGGTAAAATAAAAATGAAAATAAACAGCCGAAATGATGGGACAATTGCGAATAAATAGCCGAAATGATAGGGCAATCGCGACCTTCGCGATGAGAAAAGCCGAAATGATTGAGCAATCGCGGTTAAAAAAACTCCAAAGGCGAATGATGAGTCGCTCCTGGTACCATATTCCAGTGCAGCGATGCAGACGCCAACAAAAAATTCAAATCTCTGAATATCCCAATGGCGAATGATGAGTCGCTCCTGGTACCATATTACTGTGCAGCGATGCAGACACCAACCAAAAATTCAAATTTCTGAATGTCCTAACGGCGAATGATGAGTCGCTCTTGCTACCATATTCTAATACAGCGATGCAGATGCCAACAAAGTCCCAAAATTCTCCCAGCCCTACGGTTGGTCCCTAAACTGGCTACCGTATACAATCCACGGGCTTAAATAATTCTCATCACACCCATACCTCACCGCAATCACTAGTCACGCGGCCGGTCTCCGCCCTTGGAATTATACTCCATTTGGGAAGACCCACTCATGTGTCCTCACGATACATGAGGAGAACAAACTTACGAGATTCTCTTGACTCGTAAGAAAACATCTTCGTGGGATCCTTATGACTCACTAAGGAAAAACACACTTGGGAGTCTCCATGACTCCTAAGGAGAAAGTACACTTATGAGATCCTTTCGACTCGTAGGGAGAAAATGCTTTCATGGGACCCTTACGACTCATAAAATTGAAAAGTCTTAGGTGATAGGGACCTAAACCTGTCTCCTAAGCCATCGCTCCCCAACAGGGAAAGACAAATGATGAATTTCTCCTGGCACCTGTACTTCAGTGTTAGCAACGCTGATGCCGACCTCAACCCCAAAATCCCAAAACTTTTGACCCAATAGACCCCTAAATCTTTAAACTGGGAACATATGATCTCTAAGTCGTTAAACTGGGAACAGATAACTCCTAAGTCGTTAAACTGGGAACGAGGGAAATCCCCTCACGGCAGACGATGATTCGCTCATGGTACCATATTCCAGTGTAGCGGTGCTGATGCCAGACCAAAACTAAAATCCTCAAATCCTCTCATGGTAAATGCTGATTCGCTCCTGGTACCATATTCCAGTGTAACGATACTGATGTCAACCAAAATCATATCAAGTCAGCAAGACAACCAACGACCTCCCTAGCGGAATCAAGCTCCACCTCGGAAACAAGTCAAATCCTGACACCGCGGAAAGCGGAGCAAGTCAAGTCAAATCCCGACACCGCGGAAAGCGGAGCAAGTCAAGTCAAATCCCGACACCACAGAAAGCGGAGCATGTCAACTTCAACCCTGACACCACAGAAAGTGGAGCAAGTCGAATCCAATCCTTGACACCGCAAGAAGCGGAGTGAGTCAAATCCAGAACCGACCGTCCACGTTGCTAAAATGGCAGCACCGACCGTCCAATTCGCAAAAAGGGCAGAACCGATCGTCCAAGTCGCAAAAGGGCAGCACCGACCATTCAAGTCGCAAAAATGGCAGAACCGACCGTAATGACAGAACCGACCGTCCAAGTCACAAAAATGGCAGAACTGACTGTCCAAGTCGCAAAAATAGCAGAACCGATCGTCCAAGTCGCAAAAATGGCAACATCGACCGTCCAAGTCGCAAAAATGGCAGAACCGTCCGTCCAAGTCACAAAAATGGCAGCACTGACTGATTGGTACGATGTTTGTCGTATGCTTTTTGAAATCAAAGAATTAACCACAATCAAGAACGATGTCGCTTGGTAGTTATCCGGTTGAATACGGGTCGGTCCACAGGGAAAACATGTCTTTTCTAGTTGTTCTAACGAGTCAATTCCTATTTGTGGTAGGTTTTGATTTTTATAAAAACTGAAGTTGAAATTGATTTGGATTAAAACTTTGCTAGGGTTAGGATTAGGATAGTTTGGAAAGTTAATTCTACTCACAGCTTTCTTTGCCCTAATTAATAACTTAGGTGTTAAGGTAATAATTAACAAAGGGGATTAGCGCGATCGGGAAGAAACTTTGTTTTTTCCTTTCGGCCCTTGTCCGTCCTTTCTTAATTCTTAGCCCTAACCTCTATCTAAATCAACCATGACCGGTCTAACTGGGGAATCACCACTATCTCGTAGGATAAGGTGTCGTAGTGAGCGGTGGGTGATTGATTTACATTGAGTCCTAATTTATAAAGTTGAACGGACAAGAAAAGAGTGAGAGATTTCCATCTCTCAAACCTACCCAATCCTAACCCTAACAAGTGAGGAACTACTCACTCATTAGGGAAATAGCCACAAAATTCATTTTTATGATTTTTATTAACCTACTTAACTTGCAGATAAATAAAGACAGGTAAAAAATTGCAGAGAAATAAAATTGCAGATAAGAAAGATTCAAAATAAAAACTTACTTTTATTGATGCACTCTTTGACAATTACAAGGGAATTAAAAATCTAAACTAGAATTAAAAAGAGGCATGCTCCAAAAAGAGCTGTAGGCTTCCTATTTATAGATAGGAGAAAACCCTAGGGTTTACATCTGATCCATATCTAAAATTACAAAAATACCCTAAGAAAACCGGGTCAATGCACCGACTCCACCGACACGCGCCGACACGGGCTTTGCACGGCCGTGGAACTGCGGCCATAAGCCTTGTTTGGCCACGGATCCGCGGCCATATGGTGAGGTCTTGAGTTCTGTCTTTCTGTGATGCTTTAAGTTGCTTTTTACTTCAATTTTCTTTACTTGGTTCTTCAGAATCTTTTCTAGTTTCTTCCAGATTTCCACAGTGCAGAATGTTGTGAAGTTTTACCGTTTGTTTCGTGTTGAAGTCTTGAATCTTGTGCTGCCTTTGTACTTTGTGCAATCGAACTGTTTGCTGATCTTTGTTTGTTCCTCAAACCGGTAGGCGGCATCTTACAAATTCATCTATTTGTTGGTCGTAGTCTCATATTTGTAGCGTTTTTTTAACCATTCTCACTGTATTGTTTCGAGAACCTGTAACCTGCAACTATTTAGCAGACATGGATCAAAAGCACCTATTTATTTGCAATATGATTAAGAATGAGGAATATAATAATGCAAAATCTGATATGAACAAATACCCCAAAACTTATCTTTTGCTCGTCCCGAGCAAAACCAATTTATTCTCGAAAAAAAAACCTAACCTCACTTTCGCAGGGAATCGCGATTGCACTGAGCTCGTGCAACAAGCCGTTAAATCCCTAGGTGTCCCAAGTAGGAGGAGTGTTTTCTCTTGAGGGTTTTCAGTGGATACTACCCACAAAATCCGATCAATTTGGCCTATTGACTTTCATTCTTCAATTCAGTGTTCTAGCAGGAAATTCTATTATCTTTAACCCAGAAATTATCAATCCATATTTTTCATGCTCACTTATCATTTGACTTAAGATCGTATATGTTCTGCAAATTTATTTAGCTTTCAGTATCTTTTGAATTTTCCTCCTAAGATTCCATCTCTACTCAGGAATTTCTATCATCTCTACTAAAAATATAAGTCCTATTTTTCATTCCTATCTCTCATCCAAACCCAATTATATACCCTACGTGTGTGTATATATCACCCCTACACTTGGAAATTCAATTCAAACTATCATACTCTTGTCCATTATCCAAAGTACCTTTAGTTGGTGAATTTAGATGAAATTGCTCACACATCCTTCATACGACCATTAATACTTCTTGAGGTACTAATAACCGATTACAAAATGTGTTTGCGCTATAAGCGTAATTTCTCATGTTGTAATACCTAAGTCTTTAGCAGTGACTCCCAAACCAGTTGGTCCAAGGCACTAAGTGATAAAGCACCATCGATATATATTTTTTATTTTACGTAGCCTTAAGTAATTACAAAACCAGTGTTCATTTTTTTATATTTCTTATTTCACACTTATACTTAATTTTTTTCTTCTTATAGTAAGGATTTTAGACAAGAGTATTTCAAAGTATCCTCTACTATCCCAAGTTTCAAGATGCGTGTATGTGCGAGTTGTAGGGTATATACTTTCAGACTTTAGACTAAAAGTTCAGAATTATTTTTCAGACTTACACTTCAATAAAATTTCAATACTCTTCCCTTATTTTGACTTAGCCCAAGAACTGAACTTAAAATTTGCCTATTTCTAAGTAAATTATAAGTACATATATTTTCTACCGTTAAATTTTTAAAAAGGCTATTTTTTAGGGTTTTTAATTTACTAAGTTTTGGGATCTAGTTTTTCCTAGCTAGTTAACCATCTTGTCAAACTTAAGTCAATTATGGCCAAAATTGAATTTTTCAATTTTTATAATTTTAAAATTTTTTTATTTGATTTTATTTTTTTATAATTTTTTTTATTTTCAATTTTTTTAATTTTTTATAATTTTTTTATAAAGATGCAATGCAGAATTAAACATGTAAAGAAAAAGAAAAAATATGTACAAAAATTAAAAACTATGCAATGCAATGCAATGATAACTATTTACATCCACCTCCTCCCCCAAACTTACCAAAAGCAGTACCTTTACTGCTCTGGCCCTCGGCGTCCCCTAGAACATGAGCGGGAACGGTCCTCTCGCGCCAGCAGGATTCTGATCCCCTGCTCTACTTGTGTTAGGCGCTGATCATGCTGCCTTATCATCCCCGTCAAATTGTCAATCCCCCTAATGGCTCTTCTCATTAAACGTGCATGTTCTATCGGGGTGAGCTCTTCCTCGCTCACGGTTGAGCTGGAGCTGGTTCAGCCGGTTCTGTTCGTGACCAAACATCAGTCAAGCGGGTATAGGACGTGGATACGCCCTCAATGAGAGACCTGATGGGTATACCTCCATGCATATAGAATTCAAATTCCTCCACAGGGAGGAAATAGCGACACAGTTGTGTCACTAAAATGGTGCATGGGTAATTCGCGGCCCTTTTGCCAGCACCAATTAAATAAAGCAAAACCGTGCACATATCAAATCTAGGGTTCCTAGTCATTAGGGTGTGCACGATATGAAGTGACGGGGTGAAAAATATGGTATTATAAGAACTCCCAAAAATATTATTTTGTGCCCACCGGCACACGGTTAAAACATTAGCGAAAAGGGTTCTAGCCTGTATTCCCTTTCTCGGTTCCCTCGAGCAGTTATTACCCATTAAGGGTATGTAATCTTCAAATTGAAGGGGTTGGTCGTGAACAGGTAATCTAGGGATTAAAGTGTCTCTGTTAATAATTATCCCCTTATCGCCCCAAAGTAGTTTGACAAAACCGTATTGTGCAAGGCAGCCTTCTTCCATGCACTCGTAAAAACGAGTGACTAGGTCTGGAAGGGCATAAGTATTGGGATGATTATAGATTAAAAAATTCCACCCCCTCTGTATGATTTCATCAGTAAAATAACTTCCATACGTCGTGTGTGAAAAAAATTGTGAAAAATCACACTCTAATTGCATATTAGATGCCATCACAGAAAGTTCTCAGATCTAAAAAAAATTTTAACAGAGAGGAGTTTAAAGATCGAACCTCCTATGAAAAAATTCAGAGGAAGAAGCGGCAGGGGAGCGGCGGAAGCGCGGCCGAATGTGGGCTTGGCCGGCGGAAGCGCGGCGGAAGAAGGAGATCTCGGTGCAAAAGTTTGAGCAGCAGCTAGGGTTTGAAGGAATGAAATTTTAGGGTTATGGAAAAAGGCAGAGAGGGTTCGGGTGTTATATATAGGGGGAAGTGTGTAGGGTATTTGCAAAAAACCCTCTTAAAAAGAGGAAATTATTTGTAAATAAATTTTATTTATTTTTTATTTTATTAAAATTGGAAATTTACAAAAAAAAACCCAAATTTTTTTTTATTTTCAAATTTTTATTTATTTTTATATAATTACAAATGATACATATCCCCAAACTTGTTTGAAACAGTGTTTTGGTTAGATAATCGAAAATTTAGGGGTAGATAGAGGAAGATCAGTCAATATAAATCGGCTCCTGTAAAAACAGGAGCTCCTGTGAAGGGTCCGCAGTGAGGAACGGTTTAAATCTATATCTGTTCACTTTAAATAGTGAACCGTCCTCCGGATTTTCTAAATCGACCGCACCGTGCAGATATACGGTGCGTACCAAAAATGACCCTTTCTATCGAGATCTGAGCTTTCCGGGATGGAAATTTAACCGAGTGTCGTAAAGTAAAACCTGTTGACCAGGTTTGAAAGTCTTGCGCATAAGGTGTTTATCGTGGAACACCTTCGTTCGGGTTTTGACAACTACTGCGTTCTCATAGGCTTCATTCCGCAGCTCGTCTAATTCGTTCAATTGCAGCTTTCTATTGCTGCCCGCATCTCCCAAAGATAGGTTCAACTCTTAAATTGCCCAAAATGCCTTATGCTCTATTTCAACTGGAAGGTAGCAAGCCTTTCCATAAACAAGCCTGTATGGAGACATGCCAAGATCGGTCTTATAGGCAGTACGGAATGCCCAAAGGGCATCAATCAGTTTTGATGACCAATCTTTATGGTTCTTTGAAACCATTTTCTCCAATATTTGTTTAATCTGCCGATTATAAATCTCGGCTTGCCCACAAGTTTGGGGATGATAAGGCGTTGATAGCTTGTGAGTAATAGAGTACTTTCGCATTAAGGACTCGAAAGTCCTATTACAAAAGTGAGATCCATTATCACTGATAATCGCACGAGGATGCCCAAACCGAGAAAAAATGTTCTCTTTGAGAAATCTAACGACAACCTTGTTGTCATTAGTTCGGCTGGGCACAGTCTCGATCCATTTTGAAACATAGTCAACAACAAGTAGAATATACATGTTCCCAAAAGAGTTGGGAAATGGTCCTATAAAGTCTATCCCCCAAACATCAAAAATTTCAACAACCAAACTTGGTTGGAATGACATTTCATTTCTCCAAGATATCCGGCCCAAGTGTTGGCACCGGGAGCATGTCTTGCAGTATTCGTATGCGTCTTTAAAAATTCGTGGCCAGTAGAAGCCACACTGCAGGATTTTTTCTGCTTTCTTTTTGGGGCCAAAATGCCTGCCACATGCTTGATCGTGGCAGAATGACAGCACGCTCTTAAACTCGTTGTCGGGGACACACCGACGAATGATTTGGTCGGAACAATATTTGAAGAGATACGGTTCATCCCAGTAAAAATGTTTTACTTGGGACAGGAATCTGAGTTTATCCTGTTTCGACCAATCGTTTGGTATCAGTCCGGTGGACAAATAATTTACGATATTAGCGAACCAAGGTTCGCATGACACGGTAAGAGCTGCTCATCTGGAAAAACGTCTTTAATAGGATTTGAAGAGTAGGCGAAGAAGGGAGTCGTGAAAGGTGGTCGATAACTATATTTTCGCATCCTCTCTTGTCTCTTAGGACAAGGTCAAACTCTTGTAGTAAGAGGATCCAGCGTATCATCTGAGATTTAGCACCTTCTTCACAAAAAGATGGCGAAGTGCTGAGTGGTCTGTGTAAACGATGATTGGAGAGTCGATTAAATAGGGCCTGAACTTTTCTAGTGCAAACACAACATCTAAGAATTCTTTTTCAGTTGTTGTGTAATTCAATTGGGCCTCGTTTAATATTCGGCTAGCGTAATAAATTACGTGTGACATCTTATTTATGTGCTGTCCAAGGACAACACCAATGGCAAAATCAGATGCATCGCACATAATTTCAAATGGATGCGTCCAGTCGGGATATGAAAGAATGGGAGCGAAAATGAGTGAGTTTTTCAACGACTTGAACGGTTTCATGCAGGTTGAGTCAAAATAAAAAGTGGTGTTCTTGGCTAATAAAAAAGTCAAGGGTCTAGCTATCTTGCTAAAATCCTTGATGAACCGTTTATAGAAACCAGCATTGCCACGGAAGGCTCGGATGTCTTTGACGCACTTAGGAGGAGGAAGATTGGAAATGACTTCAATCTTAGCTTTATCAACCTCAATGCCATTTTGCGAGATGATATGTCCTAAGACAATATCTTCTCGTACCATAAAGTGGCATTTCTCCCAATTTAACGTGAGGTTCTTATCCCTACACCGGGTAAGAACTGCGTCTAAATGTAGCAAACACTCATCAAAGGAGTCGCCGAAAATGGAGAAATCATCCATAAAAATCTCCAAGAATTTTTCCACCATGTCTGAAAAAATTCCCATCATACACCGCTGGAAAGTAGCGGGTGCATTGCATAACCCAAAGGGCATGCGACGGTAAGCGAATGTATCGAAGGGACAAGTAAATGTGGTCTTGTCTTGGTCCTTTTCGGCGATGGGAACTTGATTATAGCCAGAGTAGCCATCTAAAAAGCAGTAAAATTCATGCGCAGCCAATCGTTCCAGCATTTGGTCAATGAAAGGTAATGGAAAGTGGTCTTTCTGCGGCGTTGAGTTTTCTATAATCGATGCACACTCGCCACCCGGTTTGGGTGCGAGTAAGTATTAACTCATTCACCTCATTAGTTATGACCGTTATGCCCGATTTCTTTGGGACAATGTGAATGGGGCTAACCCACTGGCTATCAGAAATAGGGTAAATAATACCACTATCAAGACATTTTACAATCTCCTTTTTAACAACCTCCTTCATTACAGGGTTGAGGCGTCTCTGTGGATCCCTTACTGGCTTGGCATCATCCATCATATGAATATGATGTTCAACTATGAGGGGACTAATTCCCTTGATGTCCGCCATAGTCCAGCCAAAAACTTGCCGATTATTTTGTAAGACCGTAAAAAGGGCTTTCTCTTGCTCAGGGGCTAGAGAGGCCGATATGATAACAGGAAGGGTCTCATTCTCACCTAAGTAAGCGTATTTAAGGTGAGACGGTTATAGCTTGAGTTCGAGTTTTGGAGGTGAAACAATTGAAGGTAAAATTGGTGAAACTGTCTCAAACTCGAAGGATTCTAACAATGGTTCGAAGCGAGTGTAAGCAACCGAATCGGATGGTTCAGCTAACTCATCCAAAAATTCAAAGGACTCAAACTCGGGTGGTGATTCTTCAAAATCGTTCGAAAAAGTGAAACACTCGTAATCGTTATCGGGTGTGAAAGCTGTGTCAGATTCAAGGAGGAACGCACTAGCGGCGTCAAAACTGCTGTGACCGAACAGAATTTTTTCGAGCTCACAGTCCTCCTGAGTGATCTCTTGGATCGAGCAAACATCAAGTATATTAGCATTAGGCTCAGAGGGCTGATTCCCCAACTTAAAAATGTTGAGTTCAATTGTCATATTTCCAAAAGATAGGTTCATTAAACCATTTCGACAATTGGTCACTGCATTAGAAGTTGCAAGGAATGGTCCACCAAGTATCACTGGAATTTGACTCCGGAGGTTAGCTACAGGCTGTGTGTCCATAACAATGAAATCAACGGGGAAAATGAAGTCCCCTACTTTAATTAACATATTCTCTAACTCACCCCTAGGATGGGTGATGGATCGGTCGGCCATTTGGAGAGTACAATATGTGTGTTTCAGCTCTCCAACGCCTAATTGTTCATATACTGAATAGGAAAGCAAATTAACACTGGCACCAAGATCTAAAAGTGCGCGATTGATGTTCTTATCCCTAATTGTTATTGAAATTGTATGACAGCCTGGGTCCTTATGTTTTTGGGGTAAAGATTAGGTAAGAGCATCACTCACTGCACTAGCCACGAATACTTTCTTGGGTACCTGCGACTTCCTCTTCTTGGTGCATAAGTCCTTCAAGATTTTAGCGTAAGAAGAGACTTGTTGGATTGCATCCAAGAGAGGTATGTTAATACTAACCTGTTTGAATAACTCCACAATCTTCTCCATTTGTAGAGTTTGTTTATTGGATCTCAACCTGTTTGGAAATGAAATATTTTAAAAATTTATTGAGTCCAATATTTGTGGAGTAGATTGCGGAGTTGGAATGGATTCCAGTGTTAGTGTTTTCGTTGAGTGAGATGTGGGTCATTCGAATTAGAAGAAGTAGAGCCTCGTGAAGAGTGAAGAATAGGCTCTGAAGATGAAGATGAAGAAGATGAAGATGCGAAAGAAGAAGAAGCGGCGGCCGGGGTGTCATTACTAATACCCACATTATTGTGCAACACTTTTTCAGATCTCAACGTAGTCACAGTATTTACATTATGATTTTGTTGTTCATAAGCAACATGTGCGTTGTGTGTGTGACCGGGATTTGGCAGTAGTTGAGACGGAAGCTTTCCCTTTTCTCGCTTGCTTAACACAGCATTCAGTTGTGCAATTTGGGCTTTAATTGTTTTGATGCTCTGATCATGTGAAGCAGTGTATTGCACCAAAGACTGAATGGAAGACTGGATGCTGGCTGAGGATTGTGTAGATTGTTTTAAAAACGCATCCAGACTTCGTTCTAGCGAAGAAACTTTATCGTTATTCGGCTGAACAAAATTGTTTTTAGGATAAGAGTTGTTTGGTACAAAATTGTTCATTGGGTTTTGGTAAGGTTGGGGTTGGAAAGGTTGCTGATATTGAGTTTGTTGAGGGGCTTGTTGTTGTGGAGGAGGCCTCTGAAAATTGTTATTGCCTTAGAATTGTTGTTGATTTTGATTCCAAGCAAAATTTGGGTGGCTCCTCCAACCAGAATTATAAGTTGAAGAGTATGGATCATTTCTTTGACTTTGCTGAAAGACAGCATTGACTTGATCTTGTCCTTGAACAGGTGGATTGTAAGAACACTCTTCAGTAAGATGGAACGGATCCGAACAACAAGCGCAAATAGTACGTAGGGTAAAGCTGGGGTAGGAGAAGGCGATGAGAATTTGTTCTCAATTGCTTCTAGTTTTTTCGTGAGTGCAGCCATTTCGGCCTTCATTGCAATCGACATATCAAGTTGATGTATGCCTGCCCTAGACTGACCTGATGAAGTAGATAAAGTTGTCTTAATGCTTTCCCACTGAAGTGTTTGTTCAGCAAGATCGTCGAGAAATTGCTAAGCTTTCTCGCTCGATTTTATAAGAAAGTGATCTTGACAAATAGTTTCCAACAACTGCTTAGTTGCTGTGTTCGGTCCTTCGTATAAAATTTGGCAAAGTTGCTATGTCTCGATACTGTGGTGAGGACACTGAACAAGAAGGTCCTTAAATCTTTCAAAACACTTCCAAAAAGGTTCGGAAGGAAGCTGGGAAAATTGATTAATTTCATTGCGAATTCTCGCGGTCTTGTGGTGTGGGTAAAACCTTTTTTAGAAAAGCCTTAACAAACTCTTCCCAATTTTTTATGGAGTGTGATGCTGTGCTATATAACCATTTTTCAGCTAGGTCACATAAAGTGAATGGAATGACACGTAGCCTTATAGCATCATCAGAAAGTTGGGTGGTCTTCATCATTGCGCAAACATTCTGGAATTTGTTAATGAAGATGTAGGCATCTTCGGATTCCAGCCCGTGAAATTTGGACAACATATTGATGAAGTGGGGTTTAATTTCAAAGTTGTCCCCATTTGGCGGCGAAAGTGAAAGACAAGTGGGAAGTGCGGTACGGGTGGGATAGAAGAGATCCTGGAGCGCGATTCGTTCGGGCGTTTCAACAGGAGGTAAAGGGTTGTTGGGATTGAAACCCGACATCTCTTTAGAAGATGATGAATTAGAAGATGAAGGTAAAGAAATGGAGGGAATTTCGACTTCGGAGTCAAACGCATCGTCAGTAGGAACTAACAAGACACGGACTAAATGAGCACTAGTGTCCCTAGTCCAACTGGACATACACTAACGAGGTGTAGTGTAGTAAAAAGGTAAAAAAAAAATAGAAGGTGCGGGTAAGAAAACGTCAATGAGAGAATGTGGGTGGAAGTGAGGTGCAATGGATCTCTAGCGACAAAATGGCAAGTTTTTGTAAAAAAAAAATTTGTTTTGTGGATTTTTTTAAAAATTCTTTTATAAAGATTTTTGCAAACAATTTTATACGGAACTATGACACACTTTCAAGCAATCACAATATGCACAATCAAGTCTAGAGCTAGGGTCTTCTAAGTCAACTAGACCGCTTCTAACTGATCCAAAGGACAAGTTGTGAGATATATCCTTCGAATCGCTTCTTCACCGCCAATTGTGGCCAGGTAAGCACAAGTAAAGAAATGAGGGATCCGCTCACGAATCACCGTGAGACATGCCTTTTAAAATTACCTTTCCTACTTGTCTAGCCTAGACACCACAAAGTCTGGTTTAGATAAATGACCGATTGCCCACAACCTTCCTTTGTCCTATTGAGCGCGACAGTCCTTATTGGTCGAGTCTAATATTTTTTATTAACTCGAGATTTGATGCAAATGCTTTTTGTGATTTTTGGGGTCGTAGGAAGGGTAATGAAATCCCCACCCAATCTGGATTGGTTTTATAGCCCCTTAAAAGTCCATTTTAAAAATGCAAAGCAGTAAACACACAAAAATCCAAAACACTTGCCAAATTTTTTTTTTATTGCGGGACAAAGAATCCTGCACAAGATTGATTTATTGGAGAAGGGGGAAGAAGTTTTGCGCAAAAAACCCTGCAGGAAATTTTTTCAGAGGACTACAGAGGGTAGAAGGGAAGAAATGGAGTGCTTACAGAGAATTTAGACTGATGACATCAGCACACTGCCGCGGAAGTGCGGTCAAAGTAAAGAAATAGCGGCGGTTCCGCGGTCGTATGGTCGGTTCACCCAAAAATTCTGTTCTGTGTTGTTTTGGTTTTCCTCTGACTGTTCAGATTTTCTGTTTGTTGATTTGTTCACTGGCTTTTTCCAGATCTGAATTTGTCCGTCTTTCTTTCCTATACAATTCGCACAAAAACCCTTCAAAAAATAACAAAATGATATTTTTATATTTTTATATTTTTCAGTTTTTATGATTTTTTTAATTTTTAATTAACCCGAAATTACAAAAAGAAAATAACTACCGTTAGCCCCGGCAACGGCGCCATTTGATTGGTACGATGTTTGTGCGTATGCGTTTTGAAATCAAAGAATTAACCTCAATCAAGGACGGTGTCGCTTGGTAGCTAGCCGGTTGAGTATGGGTCGGTCCACAGGGAAAACGTGTCTTTTCTAGTTGTTCTAACGAGTCAATTCCTATTTGTGGTAGGTTTTGATTTTTATAAAAATTGAAGTTGAAATTGATTTGGATTAAAACCTTGTTAGGGTTAGAATTAGGATAGTTTGGAAAGTTAATTCTACTCACAGCTTTCTTTGCCCTAACTAAGAACTTAGGTGTTAAGCTAATAATTAATAAAGGGGAGTAGCGCGATCGGGAAGAAACTTCGTTTCTTCCTTTTGGCCCTTGTCCGTCCTTTCTTAATTCTTATCCCTAACCTCTATCTAAATCAACCACGACCGGTCTAACTAGGGAATCACCGCTATCTCGTAGGATAGGATGCCGTAGTGAGCTGTGGGTGATTGATTTACATAGAATCCTAATTTATAAAGTTGAACGGGCAAGAAAGGAGTGAGAAATTTCCATCTCTCAAACCTATCCAATTCTAACCCTAACAAGTGAGGAACTACTCACTCATTAGGGAAATAGCTACAAAATTCATTTTTATGATTTTTATTAACCTACTTAACTTGCAGATAAATAAAGACAGGTAAAAAATTACAGAGATATAAAATTGCAGATAAGAAAGATTCAAAATAAAAACTTACTTTTATTGATGCACTCTTTGACGATTACAAGGGAATTAAAAATCTAAACTAGAATTAAAAAGATGTATGCTCCAAAAAGAGCTGTAGGCTTCCTATTTATAGGTAGGAGAAAACCCTAGGGTTTACATCTGATCCATATCTAAAATTACAAAAATACCCTAAGAAAACCGGGTCAATGCACCGACTCCACCGACACGCGCCGACACGGGCTCTGCACGGCTGCGGAATTGCGGCCATAAGCCTTGTTTGGCCGCGGATCCGTGGCCATATGGTGAGGTCTTGAGCTCTGTCTTTTTGTGATGCTTCAAGTTGCTTTTTACTTCAATTTTCCTCACTTGGTTCTTCAGAATCTTTTCTAGTTTCTTCCAGATTTCCACAGTGCAGAATATTGTGAACTTTTACCGTTTGCTTCATGTTAAAGTCTTGAATCTTGTGCTGCCTTTGTACTTTGTGCAATCGAACTGTTTGCTGATCTTCGTTTGTTCCTCAAAGTGGTAGGCGGCATCTTGCAAATTCATCTATTTGTTGGTCATAGTCTCACATTTGTAGCGTTTTTTTACCATTTTCACTGTATTGTTCCGAGAACCTGTAACCACCAACTATTTAGCAGACATGGATCAAAAGCACCTATTTATTTGCAATATGATTAAGAATGGGGAATATAATAATGCAAAAATCTGATATGAACACCGACTGTAACACCCTAGTTCGTTATACAATGACTTATTTGATTAATTAATATATTGGATGGCTATTTCTTGATTTATTGTTGTTATGGATGTGAATAGTGTAATTGGTATCTATATTTGCATCCGATCCGACCCGCTTACTGGAAATCCATCTTGATTCCTGTTTATAATTTATCCCGGCTAGTTATAAGAATCCGTGCACCTTCTTATTCTATATCCTGTATACCCGTATCATATATTGGGCATCTACATTATTTTAATAATACAGATATAATCAAATAATATATTTTAAAAATACCCAGCATGACATGTATCATACCCTTGACCCTGTGGTTCCATTAGTACATAGTGTTCTCATTCCGTTTATTGAAACGGACTCGTTTGGATCGCTACGTGCATTTTACGTGCATCCGTTCTTGGGGGTATGCATTTTTATCAACCGGACATCGTATTATGATTTTAACTTATCCGTATATTATTTATATTTTAAAAATAGAATTTTAGACACAACCCGGGAATTTTTCGGAAAACTTTTGTTTTAGCCCAAAAACCCAAATTTATATATTATTATATTTCTAAACTAATTTTACTGTATGCAAACACTGTGTTATTCATATAAAAATATATTATATTATATTATATATTATTATTATTATATATATTATTATATTATATAATATAATAATAATATATATATATATATATATATATTATATTATTAATTAATTATTATTTTTTTAAAAACTTACGTTCACATCTCTCTTTCTCTACTTTCTCTCTCTCCGTTCTCTCTCCAATCTCTTTCTCTCTCTCTCTCTCTCTCTCTTTTCTTCCTCCTACAATCACGCCGCAATCTATGCCCTCTCTCTCTTTTTCTTTCTTTCCTCCGCCAATCACTCTCTCCCCTCCGCCTGATCTCTCTATCTCTCTCTTCCCTCTATATATATTTAACCCTCACCTCCTCTACCTCACGTCTCTCTCTCCTCTTCTTCTTTTCTTTTTTTCTTTTTTATTTTATTCTTCCACCCCAGCCTTCACCTCCTGCAAACCCACGCCCGAGCCGTCACCCTCGCCGCCGTACGCATCCGTCGTGCGATCCGTTCAGGCAAGTTTATCTTGCTACATGCTATGCTAATACATCTATATTCTTATGAATAAAATATCACATGTTTACTGCATCGTGCATCCCATGTTACAGTTTTACGGTTTGATACCCGTTCGCATCCGGATTATTTATTACATATCTAGTCGCATGCAGGTTTACCTTACTACATGCTATGATACATATTTTACATCCATATTAATAATAATATTACATGTTCATTACATTATGCATCCATATTGCAGTTTACCGCTTTACAACACCCGGTCATATCCGTGCTGTATATTACATATTTAATTGCATGCCTGAACCTGATTGCTTCATGTTACTGCTAGATTCATATACCATACTTGCTACAGTTGATTACGATTACCCATTTGTTACTTGTGCATTACCTGACTTGACCTGATACCCTATTTGACATGACTTGATACATGTGCACCACCTGACATGACCTGATATATTACTACTTGACTTGATACCTGATCCTGTTACTAATGCCGACAACCTTGACATGTTGTCCCTGCGGACATTTCCTGTTGTCTATTCAGACAAACCTGTACCTGCTTGATCCTGTGTTGGCATTAGCTCCAGATTTATCAATACCTGACTTGAACACATAACTTGGGGGTATGGGGAAATCAAAAATGTAGCTGAACGTAACTTAAAGGGCTATTATATATTGTACCGTGGTCCCGTGGGGAATGAACGGGACATAGACTCACAGTCTATTATATTGTACCGTGGTCCCGTGGGGAATGAATGGGGTATAGACTGATGGGTTACGATGAGAATTATATTAATTGATTTCGAATAACTTTAGAGTAGATAACCATATAGCACAGTTTAGACTACTCACTGCACTTCACCTGTTTATATCCTGTTCACTGATCTATATTCATGTTACTGATGACTTGTTACTGTTCATACTTCATGCCTACATATTTCATTACATCCTGCTTGCTTAGGAATTATTGATATTATGACGCACTGACGTCTGGGTTTTGCATGGCCCAGATCCTTTATCTTTATCGCAGGCTGTTCAGGAGTATTTTGATCAACAGGCCGAGCAGTGAGGACCTGTTATTAGTTTAGTCAGTTTTCCTTTCAGCATTTTATTCCTGATGTGAGCCCGCATTATGGGACGTACTTTCCTGATGTTATTGTACTTGGATCTTTTGCTTCCGCACATTATTTCATGACTCTTTCATTCTGGCTTATGGACATGTGTTAGATAGTTTATTACTGTTCTTGATATCTCTACAGCCGTAATGTGACTGTGGAGGGATATTTCCTAGCCACAGGTAGCATGGTTGGCTCTGTCACGTGCCGATCTTAGCGCACTCTGGGAAGCGGGGCGTGACAGGGTTTGTTTGGTATCAGAGACATAGGATATAGGTTAATCGGGTTTGATTCTTTTGTAGTTGGGTATTGAACCCAATACACGAATCAGAATACTCGTGATTAGGAACATGTCCTGCCACTCTACCATCTTGCCATTCTTGAATCCTATCTTTCTCTTGATCCTTACCTTGACGATATGCAAACCACTTTGCATCTCGACTTGAAACCTTTTGGTTCCCTATTGTTTCTCCCTGTTCCTTGATTCGGATACTAGAATTTGGACGACTTGAACTAAGTTATGTGATTGTAACTATGAACTGCAGCATGGTTACAATGCAGTACTCTATTTAAGTAACTTGGAGTTCTAGTCTTGATTCCTATCCTTGATTCATGATCATCATTCATCGCAAGTTTTAAATCTTGTTCATCATACTAATCCTCTTTAGTATCTTGGTTGCAGGATCATGGCAGCCAGGAATCTACGATCGTACCAGAGGCGTATGGATGACGCCACTTTGCTTGGAAAAATTCGTGACTTGCTAGAGGACCATAAGCAGCAGACTGAGCTGAAGCCGGCGTTCGTACCAACCCAAATGCCCGTACGTAGAGGTATTCCGGTGAACCGACGTGGCGTAGCACCGATGAAGAAAACAATCGTTGCAGATCGGAGAAAGGGCGTGATTTGTAACTTCTGCCATCTACCCGGGCACATAAGAAGAGATTGTCGAAGGATGCGGGGACTCTGTTTAATTTGTGGATCGGCGGATCATACTATCAATACTTGTCCGTCAAAACTTCGTACGAAAGAAGATGTTGAGAGGCCGGTTTTGCCCAAGCAAAAAGGAAGGATGTTGTGCGATTACAGCCAACGACCGGGTCACTATCGAAGGGATTGTCGTAAGAGGCTTGGACTTTGTCTTGTTTGCGGATCAGCTGATCACATCATTGATACTTGTCAGTCAAAGCTAAGTTTGAAGGAAGATACTCAGAAGCCACCGCAAAAGCAGTTTCAGGAGCAGAAGCAGTTGACTCAAGAACCCAATCAAGCTCGAGCTTTTACCCTGACGGCTGAAGAAGCCAAGGCTTCAGAGGAAGTCGAAACAGGTATCCTACCTGTTCATGATTTTCCCGCTTTAGCGTTAGTCGATTCTGATGCATCCCATTGTTTTATGTCGTCCAAGTTTATTACTACACACTTGATTACTTGCACGACCTTGTCTAGTTGTTGGGATATACACACTGGGAATGGGAAGATCATAGCTAGTAGAGAATGTAAGGATTGTACAGTTATTGTTCGCGGACGGGAGTTATTTGCAATTTCTTGGTGATTGATACCGGCGGTTATGAAGTTGTCTTGGAAATGATGGTCTTACTTTCCACGCTCACATTAATTGTAGAGCAAAGAAAGCGATTTTCCAGATTTCCGGACATCCGGAGTTTGTTTTAATGGAGGTAGCAGTTCTGTCGGGCCGGTCGAGTTTAGGGCTAGGCTGACAAACACCGTTCTTTCGTCAATGGACGTTGATAAGGAGGAAGCGCCAGTTATAGTTCTAGAGTTCATGGACGCGTTCGAGGACATCTCGGGTGTACCGCCAAAACGAGATGTGGAGTTCGCGATCGACCTTATTCCTGGAGCAGCGCTAATCTCGAAGGCGTATTATCCGATGGCACCAGTGGAGTTAGAAGAAGTCAAGAAGAAAGTTATCGAATTGCTAGAGAAGAGTTGGATTATCAGCAGCAATTCACCCTAAGGAGTTCCAGTTCTTCTAGTAAAGAAGAAAGATGGCACAAGAAGGATGTGCATCGAATATCGAGAATTAAACCGAGTGACTATTAAGAACAAGTACCCGATCTCTCGCATTGGCGAATTATTCGAGCAACTTAATGGCGCGAGGGTATTCTCGAAACTGGATCTACGATCCAGAATCACATGAAGGCAGCACGAGATCGGCAGAAGAGTTGAGCCGATACATCGAGAAGACCTCTAGAGTTCGCTGTTAGTGATCTTGTGTTCTTGAAGATATCACCAACTAGAGGAGTGATTCGTTTTAGGAGTCGAGACAAGCTTAGTCCTCGATTCGTGGGGCCTTATGGTATCATCGAGCGCGTTGGAGAAGTAGCTTACCGATTGGCTTTACCACCTTCTTTGACGAGTGTTCATGATGTGTATCACGTATCTCAACTCCGTAAGTATGTTCGAGATGAAACACATGAGCTAGATCATTCGGAGCTGACTGTAAGAGAGGATTTGACTTTTGAGGAACGACCGATATTGATTGTTGATCGAAGAGAAAAGATCCTTAAGAAAAAGGTTATCCCTCTCGTACTAGTTTCATGGGGGAATCGCTCGCATGGAGAATTGACTTGGGAACGAGAAGACGAGATTCGACAGAAGTTTCAACACCTCTTCTCGTAGATTCATGTTTGGTTGTCTTTTCTTGTTTTGGGAATTTCGAGGACGAAATTCTTTTGTAGTTGGGTATAATGTAACACCCTAGTTCGTTATACAATGACTTATTTGATTAATTAATATATTGGATGGCTATTTCTTGATTTATTGTTGTTATGGATGTGAATAGTGTAATTGGTATCTATATTTACATCCGATCCGACCCGCTTACTGGAAACCCATCTTGATTCCTGTTTATAATTTATCCCGGCTAGTTATAAGAATCCGTGCACCTTCTTATTCTATATCCTGTTTACCCGTATCATATATTGGGCATCTACATTGTTTTAATAATACAGATATAATCAAATAATATATTTTAAAAATACCCAGCATGACATGTGTCATACCCTTGACCCTGTGGTTCCATTAGTACATCGTGTTCTCATTCCGTTTATTGAAACGGACTCGTTTGGATCGCTTCGTGCATTTTACGTGCATCCGTTCTTGGGGGTATGCATTTTTATCAACCGGACATCGCATTATGATTTTAACTTATCCGTATATTATTTATATTTTAAAATCAGAATTTTAGACACAACCCGGAAATTTTTCGGAAAACTTTTGTTTTAGCCCAAAAACCCAAATTTATATATTATTATATTTCTAAACTAATTTTACTATACAACAAACACATGTTAACACGTTATTCATATAAAAATATATTATATTATATTATATATTATTATTATATATATTATTATAATATATATATTATTATATTATATAATATAATAATATATTATATTATATTATATTATTAATTAATTATTATTTTTTTAAAAACTTACGTTCACATCTCTCTTTCTCTTCTTTTTCTCTCTCCGTTCTCTCTCCAATCTCTTTCTCTCTCTCTCTCTCTCTCTTTTCTTCCTCCTACAATCACGCCGCAATCTCTGCCCTCTCTCTTTTTCTTTCTTTCCTCCGCCAATCACTCTCTCTCTCTTTTTCTTTCTCTCCTCCGCCTGATCTCTCTATCTCTCTCTTCCCTCTATATATATTTAACCCTCACCTCCTCTACCTTACGTCTCTCTCTCCTCTTCTTCTTTTCTTTTTTTCTTTTTTATTTTCTTCTTCCACACCAGCCTTCACCTCCTGCAAACCCACGTCCGAGCCGTCACCCTCGCCGCCGTACGCATTCGTCGTGCGATCCGTTCAGGCAAGTTTATCTTGCTACATGCTATGCTAATACATCTATATTCCTATGAATAAAATATCACATGTTTACTGCATCGTGCATCCCATGTTACAGTTTTACGGTTTGATACCCGTTCGCATCCGGATTATTTATTACATATCTAGTCGCATGCAAGTTTACCTTACTACATGCTATGATACATATTTTACATCCATATTAATAATCATATTACATGTTCATTAAATTATGCATCCATATTGCAGTTTACCGCTTTACAACACCCGGTCATATCCGTGCTGTATATTACATATTTAATTGCATGCCTGAACCTGATTGCTTCATGTTACTGCTAGATTCATATACCATACTTGCTACAGTTGATTACAATTACCCATTTGTTACTTGTGCATTACCTGACTTGACCTGATACCCTATTTGACATGATTTGATACATGTGCACCACCTGACATGACCTGATATATTACTACTTGACTTGATATCTGATCCTGTTACTAATGCCGACAACCTTGACATGTTGTCCCTACGGACATTTCCTGTTGTCTATTCAGACAAACCTGTACCTGCTTGATCCTGTGTTGGTATTAGCTTCAGATTTATCAATACCTGACTTGAACACATAACTTGGGGGTATGGGGAAATCAAAAATGTAGCTGAACGTAACTTAAAAGGGCTATTATATATTGCACAGTGGTCCCGTGGGGAATGAACGGGACATAGACTCACAGTCTATTATATTGTACCGTGGTCCCGTGGGGAATGAATGGGGTATAGACTGATGGGTTACGATGAGGATTACATTAATTGATTTCGAATAACTTTAGAGTAGATAACCCTATAGCACAGTTTAGACTACTCACTGCACTTCACCTGTTTATATCCTGTTCACTGATCTATATTCATGTTACTGATGACTTGTTACTGTTCATACTTCATGCCTACATATTTCATTACATCCTGCTTGCTTAGGAATTATTGATATTATGACGCACTGACGTCTGGGTTTTGCATGGCCCAGATCCCTTATCTTTATCGCAGGCTGTTCAGGAGTATTTTGATCAACAGGCCGAGCAGTGAGGACCTGTTATTAGTTTAGTCAGTTTTCCTTTCAGCATTTTATTCCTGATGTGAGCCCGCATTATGGGACGTACTTTCCTGATGTTATTGTACTTGGATCTTTTGCTTCCGCACATTATTTCATGACTCTTTCATTCTGGCTTATGGACATATGTTAGATAGTTTATTACTGTTCTTGATATCTCTACAGCCGTAATGTGACTGTGGAGGGATATTTCCTAGCCACAGGTAGCATGGTTGGCTCTGTCACGTGCCGATCTTAGCGCACTCTGGGAAGCGGGGCGTGACACCGACCGTCCAAGTCGCAAAAATAGGAGAACCGACTGTCCACGTCGCTAAAATAGCAGCACCGACCGTTCACATCGCAAAAAGGGCAGCACCGACCGTCTACGTCTCAAAAAGGGCAGTATCGACCTCCACGTCGTCAAAACGGGAACCAAATCAAGTCAACCTCCACGCGAAAGAAGATCCATCAATTTCATGCACATAACCTACATATGTGGTGTGCATTTATTGATGGGGGCACTTTTTTTGGGATCAAAAATTTCACCCCAGTTGACCAAGTCAAAGTCAAAGTCAACCCAAATTCAGACGGGCCCAAGCCCAGATCAAGTGGGCCCATGCCCAAGTCGAGTAAAATCATGTAATAAATAATTTTGATGTAATTTTTCTTATGCATGAATGTAAGAAAAATTGGCATAAAGCCAAAATTTTGTAAAGCCCATCGCTCATGTGCAAAAGAAATGAGCACATGAGGCTTGGGATGGTAAAATGCCATTTTGTAAAGCTAAAGGGGCTATATGTAAATTTGTAAGCCTATAAAAGGCAACATGATAATGAAATAAAATAATAGAATTTTATTCCCCTAAAAATCTAGGGTTTCTGTGTCTCCATCTTCTTTATCAAGGTTCTAAACTTTCTTCCCCCTTTTGAATTAAATCAAGAGTTTAACTCTTCCTTTTCCAAAAATAAACAGTTTTTTACCATTAAACTCTTGAAGGGGAGTGTTTACCGCCGAAAACAGAGACGGACCGCGTAGGTCGTCTTTCCTGAATATGGGGACAGATGCTATTTGGATTTATCCGTCCACCTCTCTGAATATGCCAAGTTGATTTATGGCATCGTATATCGAAGGTTTGGACGGATGCGGCCGTTGTAGCATGACTTCGTCAGATTCCCCCTCGTTTATGAGGGGGTTTTGATTGTGGGGACGCTCTTCTTTATAGGCGCAAGCCCCTACAGTTAATTACGTTACCGTATCGCGATAACCACTTTCTCCTGCTCCAGAGATTCACTTCGTGTCGTGTGTGTTTGTTTTATTTTTGGTTGCCCGTGGATTGTATACGGAGACTAATTTATGTTGTCGCCCGTAGGGCGTGGATTAGTCTAAATCCGTATATCCTAGATTTGAGTTTGGGTTGATTTAAGGATCATCAATCTCGTTTGAGATTAAGATCAACTTAAATTTTTGTTAAGGATACGCTAGTCCGATTTGAGAATAAGATCTACTTAACGGGGTCTCATTTAGATCGAACAAAAGAGGATTTGTGCTCCATTATTTTAGTTTAGGGACGTTATGGCCCGTTGTTAGTTTAAGGACGTTTCAGTCCGTAGATCACCATTTTATGCCCGTGTATTTATTGCGTGGCGGGATGTACGACGATGATGCGGGATACACCCATTTGGTATGGTTTGGTTTAAGGTGTGCACGTCCGCTCGGGAAGTACACCCAAGAGCAGTTGGTTGTCGGGACCCGCCACCTCTCTGAAGACGTTGAGGAATTACAACGATATGCATCAGAGGTATGGAGAGATGTACTTTTGAACCAATTCCCATGTCTGAGGGAAGGGATCATGGTGGACCATCTAAGAATCATTAGTCATTTTTGGAGGACTAAGATTAACTTAGGAAATGTGGTATGAACATCATTTTGGATGCCATGAGTCATATTTAGGAAGTAATGAACCCATGGGCTCAGTTGATCTGAACTCGGACATGACCCACTCAATTTTCTTTTATTTGAAATAAGTGTTAAGCACTGGTTTGGGTTCATTCCCCTTTTTCTTGCAAAAAGTGCTGAGCACTTATGTGAGTTCTGACGCTCACACTTTACTTTCTTTTTTCTTTGTCTCTGTATGGAGTGCTGAGCACTTTTTATGGCGCCCACGTGCGAAGCACGTGAGGCGCTAGGCGCCGCCCACTGAGTGCTAAGCACTCTTTATTTTATAGCGCCTACGTGAGGGACACGTGAGGCACTAGGTGCTGAGCGCTAGCCATTGAGTGCAAAACATTCTTTATTTTATGGCGCCGGGGCGCTGAGCGCCGCCCACTAAGTGCTAAGCACTCATGAGTTCTCTTTCTTCTTTTCTTTGAATGATCCACATGATCTTTATTTAATTTTATTTACCTAAAATTTCAAAGAAGAGAGTTCTTATTTCTCGAGAATTTAATTCTCCGTTCTTTAAAAGTTTTCTCTTTTTTTTAAGCTTATGGGGGAGGGGGGGTTCCTCCATGTTAGACTAGAAGTCTTGGGTCTTTTATATAGTAGAGGCAGGTCTGTTGATTAGTTGAAGAAATCTCTCATTGAGAGATCTTAATTGATTTGGGGATTTTTCCCACCGTTGGATCTTTCATCCAAGAACTTCTATTTTACAGAAGGTATTTTTCTTGTTTTTAACAAGATTAGGGAAATATTTTCCCATACAGAATTTATTCTGTAGATTGGTGATTCTTTAATCACCATTGGATTTTTAATCCAACGGTACTCTGTTTTACAAAGAGTAATTTTTTTTGTTTAGAAACATTTAAGGAATATTTTCTCAATCAAAATTTAATTCTGCATTCTGATGATTTATCATCTCCGCTGGATCGGCTCTGTTTAACAAAGAGTAGAATTTAATTCTATTAAGCGCTTACGTGCTGTGCACGTGCGGCGCTAATAAGAGTTTTTAACCCTGGGGCCGGCGCCCTCGTGGCAGACACGTGAGGCGTTACCTCTTTAGTTTTGAACAGAGCATTGCTCTTTTAAGAGTTTTTAACTCCGGTGCTGGCGCCCTCGTGGCAGACACGTGAGGCGCTGCCTCTTGAGTTTTGAATAGAGCTTTGCTCTTTTAAGAGTTTTTAACACCGGCGCTGGCGTCCTCGTGGAAGACACGTGAGGCGCTGCCTCTTGAGTTTTGAACGGAGCTTTACTATTTTATTAGGGAAACAAATTCCTCCCCACTGCTCCGTTCACGTGGCTCACACGTGAGCGCATCGGTGACATTTTTACCACCGTTGGATCTTTTCGGAAGTGGAACCGTCTCCCTGTGCCTATAAGTAGGGCCTTTGGCCCTTGATATGACCGTTGTTCATTTTCCCTAAAATTCTGATTTTCTGAGAATATAATTCTTTTTCCAGAGCTTAGATCTCTGCCCAAAGAAACTCTTTTAAGTTAGAACTTTGCCAAAAAACTTGGTATGGATTATGGTCGATCCCATTAACAGAGCTTTTCTCTTCTTAGATCGTAGATCTTAAAATGTGTTTTAGGGTTTCTTAACCCGTTAATCAGAGCTTTACTCATCTTTCATGGAGAACTCTTAGAATTTTTTAGGATTTTTCTTGCAGATCTTAAAGATTTTGAGGTTTTACGCTGTTAAAAAGCTTTGCTTTTAAGGGTTCTGGTAGATTACCCCATTGTTTTACAGAGCATGGCTCTAAAAAATTTTGGGGAATTTTATTCCATCCTTAATTTTCTGACAGATATGAAAATCTGTTTGCAGAGCACAACTCTCGAGGGAGCTTAATTTCTTAGTCCAATGATATTTCTCATTAAATAAGAATCCTTTCAGGATTCCATTCTTAATGAGTGACCGCCCCATCAATGATGGGGCATCACCTTAATTTTGTAGGGCCCTTTATCCCTTTCTTTTGCACTGCAATGCAGTACAAATTTATTTAAAGTATCAAAGAACGTTAAAGTCCTGAACATAACGTCAATAACCAAACCTTCTCCTTTTGTACAGGTGCAATTGCCTTCGACTTTTCCTTCCCTTTCATACGTAGAGAGCGCCTTCACCGACGCGCCCGTGGATCTAGAAGTCTTCGCGCTTATTAAAGATCATGACCCAGAGCAGAAATCTCTCACCTGTGGAGGTCGTGGTATAATTAGATCATTCGGGGTCGGCGTAGTTTTTCTTGTGCAGCGCCCTCAGAGCCAATTTCAGCGATTCTTTACGCTGATTCGCCTCAAGTGACTTATGCCATAGAAGAGGTCAACTGGACCTCGGAGGGTCGCCTTCAGCCCTCCATGGCATCAATACCCGTACAGCCACCGATGGCTTTGGACATTTTGGGACGGCGCATATGCTAAGGCGAGTCGCGCCTTTTGGGGCAAGTATATATGATAGGGTTGACCACTTGCCATTCAGCCAGCTACTTGCAGTGGGCTCGGTATATCCTGTCGGCCAAAAAGTCGCTGCTGCTGAAGTTCGGGTTGTATCTTGCAATCTATGCGTCCTTTTTCAATATCCCGCGCCTCATGTGTAGTGGGTCAAGACTTTTTTGGAACAGTGGAACATCCCAACCCACACATTTCTTCTATCGTACCGGGAGGTCTCAATTTCCTTGGAGGAGTTTGCGGAAATTTCCGACTTACCCGTCAGAGGGGAACATTACAAAGAGATACTTTCCCCTGATGAGTATATTTTTGCCACCAAATTAGTGGTGATGGGCCTTACTCCAGAGAATGCCGTTCAACACCGGTTCCCGAGCCTAATCAAGGTGTTGAACATTTATGAGAGTTTGTTCTTAGAGTCTGGAGGGTATGGGGTCGGCTTTGCAGATTTCATCGCCCGTTTTTTCGCCCAGAAGTCTTGTCAAAACAAGCCGCGAAATTCTCTAAGCTTGATGACCCGTTCAGTTTTGGTTTCGATAACTTGCCGACGGCATAGGCGGATTTGAAGAATTTCTTTATTACAGACGTTCCGGTCATCCCTTTTGCAGAGCTCGCTACTCCAGACGTCGATGAAGAGACGTTCTTTCTAGAGTTCATCGACCTATGGTTGAATTGGTTTGTTCTTCCGACGCATCCTCGCTATATGAGGCCGTCTGTCTTTTATCCGGCCCACTGCATGATTGCAGGGACGCATGTGGCTGTTGGGATCGCAGGGATGGCTCATCTATATCATGACCTGAGCTTAGCGGCAGACACTACTCGGCCGGGGGTAAAGCCCGTACATCTTCCGTTGCACTACTTCACGTCGTGGATCGAGATGCACGTGCTAGGTGCCTTCGGTGCCCCGATTCTACGCCAGCTACAACTTTCCTTAAGTCATATATCTGGTTGACGCTTCTGCGTCAGACCCGTCGCAGCGAGAGGCTCGGCGGCTGGTCCTCCGCCTGCGCATGGTTGGGGATAACATGACCTTTATCGATAGTGTTTTGACTATCGGCAAGGAATCTACTAAGGTGGTGCAACCGTTGCGTGACACTTTCAAAGACAGGGCTTCCACATTGAGGGTTCGGGAAATCTAGCACCTGTATTCCATCAGGCCAGGATTTTTAGTATTTAGACAGAGCGTCTCGGTACTGTTTATGAGGTCCAACCCGCACCTCTTTGTTCAACAGTCGGGTTATAATCAGGGTGTTGATCGCACGCTTTTGGCGTGTCGTGTATTCAAAATTCTAAAGTTAACCACGATCAAGGACGGTGTCGCTTTGCAGCTAGCCAGTTGAGCACGGGTCGATCCACAGGGAGATGGTTGTATGTCCGTTCGTGTTTTAGATGAGTCAATGAAGAATGTGTATTTGTTTGTTCAATTCTATCCTAAGTGTTCGTATTTATGTTCAAGTGAGCTTGTTAAGGTTAAGCTTGGTTAATAGAGTTAGGATTAGTCTTGTGCTTATCTTTTGCCATTCTTAAAACGATGTTGGGATAATCGAAAGTAGCGGGGATTAAGAGAACATAGGAATGGGATTTGCGATTTTAAGCAAGCTTTCCAACGCTAAATCCATTCCCAGTGCCCCTTGTCCGTCTGTTAAATACGCTTATTTCCAACCCTCGGCCAAACACCCGCAACCATGTATCCAATTATGTCACAACTATATGTTACGTTGTAGTGCGCTTAAAGGACTTCTCGACTTAGGTCGCGGTTACATGTCACGTATAGCACGCCTAAGTGAGGGGGTTGCGTTTGTTTGGTAGGGGTTTGTTTCAAGATATTTGGCGAAGAGAAGCACAATGGATTTTTCCGTCCCTCATACCACCTTCCTTAGTCTTAACAAGTGCGGAATTATTCACACATTATAAAAGCAAATAAAACAAAACAAGAAGGAAGAAAAGAAGGAAAAGGAAAAACGTGTTTACAAGTGAAGCAAGCTAACTCTTGGGTCCTCACCTTAGTAAGGAATTCCGTCAAGTATCATCGCTTGAAAATAATACGGAAAAGAGAAGAGAAGAAAAATAAAACAAGCAAAGAAATATCAACAACTAATTAACAACAAGAATAAAAATTACACTAGAATTAAAATAACAATGCAAGAATTAAAAGATACAAGTTAAATAAAAATAACAAACCCTCATCTTCATTCATCATCCACTCAATGCTCTCACTACATTTTAATGGAAGAATACATGAAGAAGAAGAAGAAGAAGAACTAACACTACACTAATTCCTAACAAAAAGAAGCATAAGAATTGGACCCTTGGTTTGGCACAAAACCGGGCTATTATAGGCTGAGTGCTGAAACCCTAGGTCAAGATTCTCTGCCCAAATGAAATGTCCAAACTACCCCCAAAATATCTTCTGGCACCGAGTCAACTCGGCCGCGGATCCACGGCCGAGTCGCCACATTGGCCGCAGTTCCGCGGCGCTTTGAGGGAGTTGCGATGTCGTTTTTTCTGGGTTTTCTTGTGTTGCTCTCTTCTGTTATTCTACATGCTCCAAATTGCAAATTTCCTTCACAATTTCTTCAGATCTGCAACAGTCCAAAAATAGCTTCACTTTTGATTGATTTGACCTTTCTCCCTCGAGCTCCGTGCACCCATTGATTCTTGTGCTGTCCCCCTCGTGCTCTGTGCTTGTCCGAGACATGAATGACCACTGTCATATGTCTTGTCTCTGAAACTGGTACGCGGCACTGGACGGATATGGATGACCGGAACATGGCTTTTATCTGTTGTCAACAGATGTTCTGGATTTTGGCGTAACAGTGGAGATTTTGTATGATTTGCATTATTTTGGACTATGAACCTGTAGTCTGTAAATATGTAGCAAATATGGATTAAAAGCATCTACCTATAAACAAACGAACGTAAGAATGAGCGATATTAAATGCAATATTCCGGTATGAACAAATACCCCCAAACTTAACTTTTGCTCGTCCCGAGCAAAACCTATTATTCACAAAAAAGTCATAACCTCACTTTCGCAGGGAACGCGATTGCACTGAGCTCGTGCAACAAGCCGTTAAACCTCCAGGTGTCCCTAGTAGGAGGAGTGTTGTCTCCTGAGGGTTTTCAGCGGATACTATCCACAAAATCCCGTCAAGCTAGTTTCATAAGTTAACGTCGATTCTACTCCTATGGTTTAGTATCTAGGTTAGAAATTCTATTACCCTAAGTTAGAAATATCCTACCCTTATGTTTCACACCTCCTATTTATTTAACCTTAGATCTTATACATTCCAAAAAAGTTTAGAAAGATGTTGGTATCTCCTGAGTTTTCCTTCTAAAGTGCGGTCTCCAATCAGGGATTTTTATCAATTTTACGGAAAACATAAGTCTTATTCTTTATTTCTATCTTTCATCCAAATATTGATTGTATACCCCTACATGTGTGTAAATTATTCACCCCTACACTTAAGAATTCAATTCAAGCTATAGAACCTTTGCCCTAATGCCTAATACTACTTCTTTTCATTAATAATGAACGGTGTTGCTCATACACTTTTCATGCGACTATTAATGCTTCTTGAGGCACTAACGACCGATTACTGAATGTGTGAGCTTAAAGCGTAAATAGCAGTTTCCAGGTCTTGACTTTATTTATTTTTATTTTTATTTTTATTTTTATTTTTCAAGACAGGATATATTTTTCAATGATGCTCTTTTGGTGTTTAGTTTTAATTACCGTTTTTTCTTTCATACTAGGTTTTCAGACAAGAGTATTTCTAGGTATCCTCTACTATCCCAAGTTTCAAGGTGCGTGTATGTGCAGTTTGTAAGGTATATACTTTCTAAATTTGGACTCAAGAATATAAACTATTTTTTAGACTTATCCTTCAATAAAGCTTCAATACTTTCCCTTCATTTCGACTTAACTCAAGAACTGAACTCAAGATTATCTATTTCTATAAAAAAAACTGTAAGGACGTATAATTACCAAGTTTAAACAAAATGAGGGTTAGTTTTAGGGTTTTCAATTCCTAAGCTTATGATTTAGTTATTTCTACTGTATCAACTAAACTTTCGGAATAAAATATCTAAGTTACCCTATTAGCTAACTTGACGACAAAGTTTTTATATTTTTATAAGAATTTTTTGACTTTTATGGGTTTTTAAATGAGTATGCAAATGCAAAATATACAAATGAATGCGAGGGTAGAAAGCTTACCGAGCACACCCCCAAACTTAAACTTGACAATGCCCTCACTGTCAGGCTACGCCAAAAGGGTCAAAATTGTCGGCGCTCCCTAAAAATAAATTATATACAAAACAAAAAAGAAAACCAAAAATATATACATAAAAAGGGTCCTCCCAACTTAAGTAAAACAGTGTTTCCACTATTAAGCGTTGAAGTTCAGGATTAGGGGGGAAAGAACAATATTAATCTATTCAAGGCCTTACACAGGCCAAAAGTGAGCACCAACCATTCAAAGATCTTATCATTATAAAGTGGCGGTTGGTGAAAGAATGGAGTGTAGAGAAAAGAAATGAGAAACATGCGAGACCGTGTGGGGATAGAAGCGGTGTCCGGTCTCGGTGAAGGAGAAGAATGGCAGAAGGTAGAAAGAAGTGGAACACGAACTTGAAGGTGAAAATGGAGCGAATAAATTAGCACAATTTGTGATGACCGATGTGTGAAAAGCAATTGTAATAATCTATTAACCCATCGAGAAATTGGGTCAAACCCCTCAAGATTCGTGAGAAAATATAGGTACGCCGAACTTGGTAAACCAGACACAGGAAGTGAAAGTGATACGGTTTCTTATAAGGTCGAAATGATGGAAAGGATGGAGGGAAGTGATCAAGGAAGGGTATCAGTTAAAGGTTCAGGAGGGTGTACACAGGCAATGAAAGGGATATGATGAATTGGAAAATCCGACTCATCAAGCAAAACTCGTTCATCCTCAAAAATATCCTCAAAATTCTTCTCAAAATTAAGCTCATCCATGCATTTATCATCAAATTCCAGACGCATATAGGGTTCGGGAAAAACATTTAATACTCGGGATGATGAATTGGAAAGAAAAACTCATCCAAATCTGCGGGTTCATCATCCACATTATCCCCAGCGTCGATATCCTCAATCGAGTGAAAATTAATTTTCTCAAACAGCACATCAAAAGCATGGATATTGATCAATTCAGGTTCTAGGATGGAGGTGTAAAAGTTAAAAGGGTTGGGATTTGTTTCACTCGAAAGGGACCCTTCACAATCGGGCAAATCAAACACTACAAAGTCGCACAACTCATTAAACGTTCTATTTTCAACTGGTGAATCATTTGGAACACTTGATAGACATTCAAAACTGGAGTTGTGCGATTCAATTTGGGATGGGTAGGTTTGATTTGGAAGGGTGTACAACTCACTCTCTCCACTCAAATTATCAGCCTGTCCTACCGCATCATCATACATTGAAAAATTTGGAGCTGGTTGGAAACTAGTTACCGGGTCACTAGGTTGTATGAGAGCGGCCATGGACGCATTCAAATCCATCATCTATTGGCATGCCACTATCCTAAAGTCTTCCAATGACTGTTCAAGACTAGACATAGGTTGTGAAGGGGTTTCGAAGTTGTTTGGATACTGGAAACTCCCAAAAGGCTGTTTAGAAGCAATGTTTAAGGAAGGTGCAAAAGTTGGGTAGGATGGATAGGAATTGAATAGTTGGACAGGGGTAGGATCAACATACGGATAAGAAGGTGAATTGAATTGTTGATCCAAAACAGTGGTGAAAGGAGTGAAAGATCGGTTACGAGATTATTCAATATGTTCAGCAAGAGATATAGGTCTTGGGGTTACAACTGGACTATCAAAAGGGGTATCAATGTAAGAAGGTGGTGAAGGTTGAAATGTTTGATACAAGGTGGATTGTGGAGTCCAATTGGTTATCTTAGACGCGTCTATCTGATCTTTCAAAGAAATTTTTGGCATAGATGGATCGTTCGAAGTTCGGCTAAAACAAGAACCGTAGGAAGTAATGTCTGGTTGTGGGTACCAAAATTCGGCAAGAGTTTTTCTAGGTGGAGTACCCATGATATGAAGAGAAGAAGAAGAAAAGGAGGGGAAAAGAATGTGGATTTTTTTATTTAAAAAAAAGTTCGTTTTTGGAGTTTTGAAATTGTTTGTTTCAAAAGAATACGGAATTATGGAACTAAACTTTATACAAGCACAATCACAATCACAATATGCACAAACAATACCTAGAGTTAGGGTTTTCAAAGTCCAACTAGACCACTCCTAGAGCTCCAAGCGACAAGTTGCAAGATAACCCTTGAATCACCTCTTCACTGCCAATTGTGGCCAGGTAAGCACAAGTGAGGTAAGGAGGGTTCCGCTCACGAATTACCGTGAAATGAGCCTTTTAAAATTACCTCTTCACTTGTCTAGCCTAGGCACCACAAAATCAAGTTTAGATAAACGACCGACTCCCCGCAACCTTCACGTGTCCTAAATGAGCGCGACAAGTCCTTATAGGTTTGGTCTAGATATATTTTTTTATTAGCTCAAGGTAATGCGTATGCAATTAGTGATTTGTGGGGTCGTAGGAAGAGTGGTGAAATCACCACCCAATCTTAATTGCTGTTATAGCCCCTTAATGTCCGTATTATTATATGCAAAGCGGTAAACAAACAAAATTTAAAACAACAAAAATTTTATTTAGCGGCGGAACAATCTGTGCAAAGAAACCTGTATGAAATACAGTATAGTGGAATTCACAGAGGAGATAAAAAGAAAGAGAAAGGGTGGAAAAAAATTCAGGCTCAGAAGCCTGAATACAACCGCGGAACCGCCGCCAAATCCCCACTTTGACCGCAGTTCCGCGGTCAAACAGTGGAATTGGAGCTATAACTTGGGTCCCTGCACTCCCCTTGATCTCTACTCCAAAATAAAATGCTTTGTTTCTTTAAATGATTACTGTACTTGCTCCAGATACCCTGCACACTTGCACAAAAAAATATCAAAAATAACAAAAAGGGTTTTGTTATATTTATTTATTTATATATTTATAATACACACACACACACACATGCAAAAAAAGAATATTAACCCGAATGACAAGAAGGAAAATACGTTACCGTCTCCCCGGCAACGACGCCATTTGATCGCACGACGGCATGTCGTGTATTCAAAATTCTAAAGTTAACCGCGATCAAGGACGGTGTCGTTTTGCAGCTAGCCAGTTGAGCACGGGTCGATCTGCAGGAAGATGGTTGTATGTCCGTTCGTGTTTTAGACAAGTCAATAAAGAATATGTATTTGTTTGTTCAATTCTATCCTAAGTGTTCGTATTTATGTTCAAGTAAGCTTGTTAAGGTTAAAGTTGGTTAATAGAGTTAGAATTAGTCTTGTGCTTATCTTTTACCATTCTTAAAACGATATTGGGATAATCGAAAGTAGCGAGGATTATGAGGACATAGGAATGGGATTTGCGATTTTAAGCAATCTTTTCAACGCTGAATTCATTCCCAGTGCCCATTGTCCGTCCGCTAAATACGCTTATTTCCAACCCTCGGCCAAACACCCGCAACCATGTATCCAATTAAGTCACAACTACATGTCACGTTGTAGTGCGCTTAAAACATTTCTCGACTTAGGTTGCGGCTACATGTCACGTATAGCGCGCCTAAATAAGGGGATTGCGTTTGTTTGGTCGGGGTTCATTTCAAGATGTTTGGCGAAGAGAAGCACAATGGATTTTTCCGTCCCTCATACCACCTTCCTTAGCCTTAACAAGTGCGGAATTATTCACACATTATAAAAGCAAATAAAACAAAATAAGAAGGAAGAAAAGAAGGAAAGGGAAAAACAGTTTTACAAGTGAAGTAAGCTAACTCTTGGGTCCTCACCTTAGCAAGGAATTCCGTCAAGTATCATCGCTTGAAAATAATACGGAAAAGAGAAAAGAAGGAAAATAAAACAAGCAAAGAAATATCAACAACTAATTAACAACAAGAATAAAAATTACACTAGAATTAAAATAACAATGCAAGAATTAAAAGATACAAGTTAAATAAAAATAACAAACTCTCATCTTCATTCATCATCCACTCAATACTCTCACTACATTTTAATGGAAGAATATATCAAGAAGAAGAAGAACTAACATTACACTAATTCCTAATAAAAAGAAGCATAAGAATTGGACCCTTGGCTTGGTACAAAACTGGGCTATTTATAGGCTGAGTGCTGAAACCCTAGGACAAGATTCTCTGCCCAAATGAAATGTCCAAACTACCCCCAAAATATCTTCTGGCACCGAGTCGCCACATTGGCTGCGGTTCCGCAGCACTTTGAGGGAGCTGGGATGTTGTTTTTTCTGGGTTTTCTTGTGTTGCTCTCTTCTGTTGTTCTACATACTCCAAATTGCAAATTGCCTTCACAATTTCTTCAGATCTGCAACAGTCTAAATATAGCTTCACTTATGATTGATTTGGCCTTTCTCCCTCGAGTTCCACACACCCATTGATTCTTGTGCTGCCCCTCTTGTGCTCTGTGCTTGTCCGAGACATGAATGACCACTGTCATATGTCTTGTCTCTGGAACTGGTACGCGGAACTGGATGGATATGAATGACCGGAACACGGCTTTTATCTGTTGTCAATAGATGTTCTGGATTTTGGCACAACAGTGGAGATTTTGTATGATTTGCATTATTTTGGACTAGGAACCTGTAGCCTGTAAATATGTAGCAAAAACGGATTAAAAACACCTACCTATAAACAAACGAGCGTAAGAATGGGCGGTATTAAATGCAATATTCCGGTATGAACAGGTGTTCCTCTCAAGGCATTCTTAGCCGAGCCGGCTGCTACGGAGGAGGGTATTCGCAGCACGCTGCACCACTTTATCCGACTAAATACGGGATCCAATTTTCTCATTAGCGAGCCCAGCTATGTGCCGAAAGCTTCAAACGCTTACATGGCGTGGTACCAGTATGCGATGGGTGTTGTTATCAGGGAAGAAAGGCAGCTATTGCTCGATCACAAGGATGCAGTCCCCGCTGGTAATCCATCGATCCCTTTAAAGCGATGGACTGCCGTTCGTCCCTCCTTAAGAGAAGATATTACGACTTTGGTTCCACGAGCTTTCCCTGAGAAGCTTCATTCAGGTGTTCCCGCAACTACGGTAGCCGTGGCATCCCCAGAATCTGGTGTTGGTTCGGAAGTCGGGACCCGCCGCCCGAAGATGCCTGTCAACCACAAGCTCTTATCGTCAGCCGCTGGTGTCCGTTCGCAGAAAAAGAAGAGGTCTCTATTCTCTGCCGACGTCGTATTTGTCCAGGAGCCCCATGCTCCCTACAGTGAGGGCTTGTGCGAATACAGCACCGATGAAGGTTTGTTCGACACTCCTGCGACCGATATTGATCTACAAGCTGCTCTCGCATCTTCCGAGCGACTGGCTCGCGAGGAAGCGGTGTTGATCTCTATCGTGGAGTCAAGTATACTTCAGTTATATTCTTCTGCGCCTATCTCTTCTCTCTTTATTATGCTTTTATTAACGCTTTTTTCTTCAACATGTATTTCTGCTGAAGAGGCTCTCGTAGCTTCCCTCAGGACGTTCGCGGAGGAAGAGAGGCTTCGCGCTTTTTTGGGCCTTAGTATAATTCATTTCATTATGCCTTTACTCTTTTTTTTATTCATGATCTGACCTTCTCTTCGCCCTATTGCAGGAATTACCGCAGCTCAGATTGTTCCAAGTGTAGTGCCAATCCCAAGTGGCGATGCAACAAAGCTTCTAGAGCTAGCTACTATGGCCATGACCATCCCAAAGTCACCACAGGAGGCATTGCTGAAGCAACCGATGATGGACGCTTTAGCGGCTCCGGAGGCAGAGCTCGGTTCGGACGACAACGTCCCCTGTCGGAAGTCTTAAGAAGGTCAGTTCTCACTGCTCGGACCGAAAGGAAGCGCAGGAAGCATGCGGCGAGGGAACGCGATGCTGTTTTGGCCGTAGGTGCGGGCTCAAGCGGTATTCCGCCTGCTGACATTCCTTCGGCAGATGTTCCTTCCTCCCTGTCTACCGCCCATAGACAGGTTGCACGTGCAGCTCGGGAAGAAACTGAAAAGCTACTTCAAGATAACGTAATGCCCAGTCCTTTATTAGAACTTGGTCCTAGAATTCTGACATACGTATTTTCTTTTAAGCAGGGCCGAGTCCTGACGATGGTATGGCAGGTGAAACTCCTATGATTATAGAGCCCGAAGTGGCCACTCTTTCTCGACTGCTGCTCTTTCCCATTGTGGCTCCTTGGTATCGGCAGGTATCGCAAGCATTAAGACGGCCCTCGTTGATTCAGGGGATGAAGCTATGGGTGTAGAATCTATTCCCCCGAGAGAGAGTGAGGAAGCCGTTACACTTGGTGACGCTTCCGGCACGGTTTCGGTCCCTGATCTATCAGGTATTCCTTGAGTTGTTTTTGAGTTTTTCAATCCTGTTAAGCCCTTCTAATGATATTTTGTTTGTCTTGAGCATAGGCGCGGTAAACCTTGAGGCTGTGTCGGTTGAAAAAGTGTCGCCGACCGCCACTTTGACGGTCGTTGTTCCTTTGCTTTCTTCCGCGCCTCCTAAAATCTTGGAAGGTATGGGTTTCTCACTTATTTGCTTCACTGTGCATACAATCCTCCTTGTATTGACTGTACATTGTCGCGACTCTGCAGGAGTACTTTTCGACCATTTGTACCAGGTGTTAAACCCGCATTTTTCCTTTCAATCGGAAATCGTTCCACCTTCTGGTATTGGTCAGTATATTTTTCACCTAATGTTTCTTCCCCTCTTTTTTATGAATAGACTTATTGTAGCTAAGCCTTTCTTTTATTGACCACAGTATCACGGGTCAGGGGAGGAGGCGAAAGAATGCCCACACCTTCGGTACTCCCTGTTCTGTCGCCTGCGACAGCTGGTACGATAAATTCCACCCCTCGGGTGTTTTCTTTGTCTTTCGAGTTGAAATTTGACCTAATTCATTTTGTAGAGATTACATCGGCTCCAGCTCCTTTTGAGTCTCGCATTCCAATGCTCGCGGGGCCCTTCGCTAAACATACATCCTCCAGGGGCGCCGCAAATAGCCAGCGAACGTTAAGCGAGTTTATCGAAGATCTCAATGCCGAGGCCCTCACTTCTGCTATGGATTTTGCTGACGAAGTCAATCCAATATTGGCGACACTCGTGAACTTCCATAATGGAGATATCGTCGGTTCTTAGGTTGATTATTGCAGGAAGATTGATGCTTGCCTGCACGAGATTGAGCTTAAGCGTCTCGCTCCTGAGGTGTTTGGCTTCGAACTCTCAGCGGGCTGCGTGGGTCGAGCAGAGTGTTCCTTTCATTCGCTATTTTGAACAAGAGGCGGCTCTGAGGTGAAAGGAACATGAGGCGGCTTCCGGCGAATCCATCCAATTGCGTGCCCAGGTTAAAGCGAATACTGTGCAGCTAAAAGTTATTTTCGACCACCTCTAACGATGTATTTCGGATGGGTTAACGGTAAGGCGGAAGCTTGACTTCACTGAGCGAGTCACGCAGGATTGCGAAGCTGCCAAGCAAGAAATCAATGAAAAGCTTTCATCCTGTTTGCAGCAACGGACTCAAATCGAAGCGGAGTTGGCAGCTATAGCTGAACACGAGAAGGAATTGAGAGGAGTGCGTGAGGGGCTTGTCAGTTTGTTGAAGATGCCCCTCCTTAATAACTGTCATTGTACCCCTTTTCTTGTAATGGCTATAAACTTCTGATTCATGAATAACGTGTATTCATTTTGATTCCTTTACAAAATGTATCTTGTATTCACTTGAATTCATGAATAAAAGACATATTTTATTTCATACTGGTATTTCTCTCTTCTTCGATGTCTTGATCTGGTGTGAAGTAGTTTATATACTCATTTCGGAGTTTGTAGTTTATTCACTCATCCCGGAGTCTCTAGTTTATGAACTCGTTTCGGAGTTTGTAGTTTATTCACCCATTCCGGAGTCTCTAGTTTATGAACTCATTTCGAAGCTTGTAGTTTATGGACTCATTTTAGAGTTTGTTTAGTTTACCTCCCTTGGGCTTGTAGGCAAACATACCCTAACGTTACAGTTAACCCCTGCTCTTTACGACTGAGGTCCGCTAGGGTCTGTGGTACTAGGTTTTTGTCCGTCGTGTCGTCACGTTGGCTGATGCATTCCCCGATATGCAGACTTTACGCTGCTGTTCGAGTAGCCCCGCAGCTGTCGTGTCTCTGATCCCTTCGGGGGCTGGACAAAACGTCTTCAAGTAATCTCTTTAGGTCATATTACCGTCGGAAGAGCAAACGTCAGGAATTTTCCATAACGCTTTTTTACTTGAGGTTAGGCTCAGTTTGGAATCCTCGATGAGTCATAACCACTCCGCGCTGGTGTGGGATGATCTCTGATAGTCTTTCAGGTTTTATTTGAGTTGCCTTCAAGACCCTGAAGCTAGGAATTTGGCTTTCGCTTCCTTTGTTGACACCGCGTTTGCTGTAATGAGATGAATGTCGAGGTGGTCTCTAGGCTGTTTGTGAACCGTCGAGATTTAGAACTAGGGACTTTGCCATGGCTCCGTTTTTTTGACCCTGGGGTCGCTTGTTGACGCCGTGTCTGCATCCTGCTGGATTGAGAAGAAACGCCGCCGTTGATCTCTAGGCTGTCTGTGAACCGTCGAGATTTAGAACTAGGGACTTTGCCATGGCTCCATTTTGTTGACCCTGGGGTCGCTTGTTGACGTCGCGTCTGTATCCTACTGGAGTGAGAAGAAATGCTGTTGTTAATCTCTAGGCCGTTTGTGAACCGTCGAGATTTGGAACTAGAGACATTGCCATGGCTCCGTTTTGTTTTGACCCTAGGATCTTTGTTGACGTCATGTCTGCATCTTGTTGGAGTGAGAGAAAGCGCCGTTATTGACACTGCGTCTGCTATAAGGAGACGAGCATCGAGATGGTCTCTAGGTTGTCTGTGAACCGTCGAGACTTAGAACTAGGGACTTTGCCATGACCCCGTTTTGTTTACGTCATATCTGTATCTTGGAACTAGGGACTTTGCCATGGCTCTATTTTGTTGACGTCGCGTTTGCATCTTGGAACTAGGGACTTTTCCATGGCTCCGTTTGTTGACGTCGCGTCATCCTTGCTGGAGTGAGAAGAAATGCCGAATTGACTTCTCGACTGTGGTTGTCGCCGTCAAGATCTGGCTCTCCCTTTGACGAAGCCTGGTGGGAAAATGTGGTTCCATTTTCCTTTGTGCCTATGAATTGTATACAAGTGTCGATGTGGACTCACCTGCAGGGCAAAAGTTTTATTTTTTATTTCTTTCCGCAATACTCTATCATTTCGGCTTTTTATATCGCGGAAGTCACAATTGCCCAATCATTTCGGCTTTTTATCACGGTGTCCAATTATTTCGGCTATTCTTTTTCTTTTTACCCGCTGCTTTTTTATTGCGAGTTACCCAAATATTTCGACTGTTTTTATATATATATATTTTGCTCGTTGATTTTTATTACAAGTTTCCCCATCATTTCGGCTGTTTCATATGCATTTATTTTGGCTCGCTGATTTTTGTTGTGAGTATGGAACTTGAGATCTGATACCAATCTTTGCATCAGCACCGCTGCGACTGGAATATTGCCAGGAGCGAATCATCATTTGCCGTCAAAGGACTTGAGATTTGCTACCGATTTAGGCATCAGTATCGCTACCACTGGGATGTTTCCAGGAGCGAATCATCATTTGCCTTTACTGATTTGAATAAAGGTAGCTTAGCAAACAGGGTTAGGATCCTGCCGACTAAGGCTTTTTGACATTACAAGCCGTAAGGGTCTTATAAAGGTATTTCTCCCTACAGGTCGTGAGAATCTCGTAGGTGTATGTTCTCCTTAGGAATCGTGGGGATTCTAAAGTGTGTGTTCTGCTTAGGAATCGTGGGGATTCTTAAGTGTGTGTTCTCTTATAAGTCGTAAGGATTTTATAAGAGTGTTTTCTCCTTATAAGTCGAGAGGACTTACAAGTGTCATTCACTATATGAGGACATTCCTCGTGATTGGTAGAACTTGGTGGGGGAAACATTTATTTTTGCCCGTAGATCTATATAAGGGCCAATATCGGACCTTATGTAGGGCAACTTGGGTAATATGACGGATTAAGGACAGGTTTGGATCCCTGTAACGTAAGAGTTTGAATCCTATGAGCCGTGAGGGTCTCATAGGGGAAGTTCTCCTTACGAGTCGAGAGGATCTCGTAAGTGAAAATTTTATGAAATTGCGCCCTTTCGGATTTTCACAAGCTAGCCGGTAGCCCTACTATTTTTACTCACGGCGCCCTTTCAGGTTTTCATCCGTGTCTATTTCGCTTGTGGACATACCGTTTTTTTACTCCTCTGTTTGCCAATGGAACTTAGGGGGGACTTCGCCACCGGGGAAGCTGTGTAGCCAGCGAGACTTGAGTTGCAATTTTTACCGTTGGGACTTGTGGACTTGAATTCCATTATCGCCGTGGTTGAGGCGACTTATTAGTTTAAGGACATTACGGTCCATTGTTAGTTTAGGGACATCTCAGCCCATTGTCACCATTTTGGGGGCGACGGTTAGTTTAAGGAAATTTCAGTCCGTTGTCACTATTTTGGAGACGACGGTTCTGTTGGATACTACTTTAGAGTTTTGACTCAAGAAGATAGTGAGCGGACACGAGCGTCGTCATCTATCATTAACCTGAGTCGTGACTTATCAAGCGTAGTATTTCTTAAGGAATCGGCCGTTTATTGGCCGGAAGGGTCTTTCGCCATGCATATCCATGAGCAAATAGGCCCTACCTTGGTAGACCTTGTCTATGATGTATGAGCCCTCATAGTTTGGCTCAAATTTCCCCCATTTTTCATGATTGGGGATCGTAGGTCTTTTGACGATTAGCATGAGTTCTCTTTGGCGGAACATTCTTGGCCTAGTTAGTCCTTCGTATGAGCACGTCACCCTTACTTTGTAAGATTCCAGGTTTTACTGCGCCATGAGACGAGTTTCATCGAGGGCATCGAGCTCCTCAAGCCGAAGATAGGCATCTTCTTCATTCGTCAGCTCATATTGAACTGCCACTCGTTGAGAGGGCAGCTCTATCTCCAAGGGGAGTATCGCTTCTGTGCCTAATACCAACGTGAATGTCGTTGTATTCGTGACTGTTTTGAACGTGATTCGATATGCCCAGAGAGCTTCATGCAGTTTCTCGTGCCAGTCCGTTTTATTTCTGGACACCGTTTTCTTCATGATCTTCGTTAAGATCTTGTTGAAAGCCTCAGCTAGACCGTTAGCTCAGGGATTATAGACTGAAGAGTATCTCCAGTCTATATTATGCTGCTGTGCGAAGTGGCTGATCTTATGGTTTCTGTAGGCCGGCCCATTATCCGAGATGATCCGTCGCGGAGTGCCGAACCGGTAGATCACCTGTGTCTTGAAGAAATGGAGGATGTTCTCCGTCTTTACTTCCATGAGCGGCACTGCTTCTGCCCACTTAGAGAAGTAGTCGATTGTTGCTAATATGAACCGATGTCTTTTGGATGACGCTGGTTCGATGGGCCCAATTATATCGATTCCTCACATTTTGAACGGCCAACTAGCCAGTGTTGGGTATAGCGGATTCGGATGTTGGTGGATGAAGTCCCCGTGAATTTGGCACGAGTGACACTGCTTCACATATTCGAGGCAGTCCTGAATCATCGTGGGCCAATAATAACCCATTCTCTTGATCTTCAGCTTCATCTTTGGCTCGGCTTGATGAGAACCGCAGAGTCTGTCGTGGGTTTCTTGGACGACTCTCTTTGCTTCTCCTGGTCCTAGGAACCTTAGCCAAAAACTGTCGAACGATCTCTTATATAGAGTATCATTGACGAAGGCAAAAGACAGAGCTCGTTTCATGAGCTGATGTCTTGAAGATGCGTTTTCGGGTGTTCGATGGGATTTGAAGTAGTCTATGAAGACTTCTCTCCAATCCTTAGCCTTTTCTTCATCCTCTAATTGGAAGTATGTTTGTTCAGTCACTTCCTTTCTGTTAGACGACTCTGGAGATATTTCTGCCGGCGCGAGAATCCGACGGTTTTGCATAATAATCCTTACATCATCGAGGTTTTCGTCGGCCGGTTCTTTAGCGAGTTTGGCTAACGCTTCCGCCTTGCTATTTTCCGCACGTGGTATTCTTTCCAGGATGTAGGAGGGAATTTGAGTCAGCAGTTGCTGCACTCTTTCGCCATATTTTACTAACTCCGGTTTACACGTCTGATAGTCACCCTTTACTTGACTAACGACTAGCTGGGAGTCTCTATATATGAGGAGATTTTCGATTCCCATGTTGGCAGCAATCTCAAGACCCGCTATCAAAGCTTCATATTCAGCTTCGTTGTTTGTTCTTGGCCCTGTTAAGGAGAGAGCGAAACGCATTATCCCTCCTTACAAAGTCACGAAGATAAGGCCCACCCCAGCTTTGATTATGGGGGTGCTTTACTTTCGCTTCTTCAACGACGATGCTCCGTCGAAGTATAGTTCCCATCGGGCATTATTTCCTTCCTTCTCCCCTTCGATTGTGTCGAACGCGTGTTCGTCTGGCAATTCACAATTTAAGGGAGAATCGGCTAGTATCGAATGTTCAACGAGAAAGTCGGTGATGGCTTGGCCTTTCACCGCCTTGAGGGGTCGATACGTTATCGAGAACTCTATTAAGAGGAGGGCCCATTTAGCAAGCCTTCCTGTTAGTATGGCTCTTGAAATCAAATATTTGAGTGGATCCACCTTTGATATGAGATGGACCTCATGTGCCAGGGCATAGTTCCTGAGCTTCGTTATCGTGAAGATTAGTGCCAGGCAATGCTTTTCAATGGGGAGTAGTTGTTTTCTTCCCCCAGAAGGACTCGACTTAAATAATAGAGAGCTCTCTCCTTTCCTTGACCGTTCTTGTAGGGTGTTTTTCGTCACCCCATTGAGATGGGAATAGACGCGCGCTAGTCAGGCGCATTACAGATTCCCCCTGCCTAGGGTAGGCTGGGGTTTATTGATTGTGGGGATCCGAATCTCTGGCAGCCGCGGACTAAGCTGCCGTTAATTACCCCTCGTTTTTGGAGCGAAAAAACCTCCGATTGACAGGTTAAACTGGTCATGCGAACTCAATGTGCAGTGTTATGTTTTGAAAGGGTTTTGGATATATCGGAGGCCCCGCAGAGTTTTTACGGGGGTCCCGCTACCCAGATAGCGGGCTGAGGGTGAAGGGGGCTAGCAGCCCCCTTGCGGGGTGCGGGGCAGCGCCCCGTTAGAAATTTTTTCTAACCGGAACAGTGTGGTGGAGTATGTATGTGTGTGTGTACACACACACACACATATATATTTATAAAAGGGAAAGGGCATCCAAAGGATGCATGGGAGAAGGCGCCAGCGCCCCACATGTCAGGCACACGGGCGCTGTGCACTAGAGCGCCAGCGCACCACGTGCCTGGCACGCGGGCGCTGAGCGCCAGCACACCATGTGCCTGGCATGCGGGCACTCGGCGTCAGCACCAAAGGGACTTGGTCCCTGCACCGGGAGCTGTGCTCCCGATTTGACTTATGGAGTTGAACTCCTAACAGAGATTAATTTAGGGATTTAAACTCTAATGGATCTTGAATGGAGTTAGACTCCTAAAAATATCTAGAAATGATCAAAGGTGGCTGCTTTGTTTCTCCCTTTGGCTCTGAATCTTCCCAAGATGAGATTTCTGGAGATGAGTCTCCTTCCTCCTCCTCTGTTGGCCGGATCTTGAAGAACAAGAAGTATGAGATTTTAAAAATCTCTTATTTTTAAGATCTGATGGGAGATCTAAATTCCCCTTTGTGGGTTTTGTGGTGAAAAACTATTTAGTTTTGAAAAGGAAGAGTAAAACTCTTGATTTAATTCAAAAGAAAGGAGAAGGTTTAAAACCTTGAGGAAGGAGAAGGAGGCACAAACCCTAGATTTTTGAGCGAAATGAAAAGTATACCTTTATTCATCATCATGTTGTTTTTTTATAGGCTTACACATTTACATTTAGCCCATTAGGCTTTACAAAATGGCATTTTGCCCATCCCATGGCTCATGTGTCATTTCTTTTTGCACATAAACCATGGGCTTTACAAAAATTTGGCTTTATGCCCATTCATGCATAAAAAATTACATAAAAATTATTTATTACATGATTTTTTTTATTTGCATAGGGGAGGCTGGCCGCTTCATGTTCGGGCTCGACTCGGGCATGGACCTGTAAGTCGATGTAGTACACCCCAGTACTTGTGGGGAGGCGGAATTTTCAAAAACGATCATGTTTAAAGAACGAACATCGACTAACCGCTTGAATCGAAGCTAAACTTTAAATAACCGTACACAATGAGTTTCTTATCAATTGTGTTTAGGGATTATACCTAATGAAACCTGTCCTTCGTCTTTGTGTCCTCCTTTGTTCTCCTCGACCTTCTCTAGGTAGTAGACGATCCACCCGAGAGCAAAACACCAAGCTACACCTCTAACTTGAGGTAACTAATCTACTTTGATTGCTAATCAAAGAAGAAAGGATGATAAAGAGTGAAGGTAAAGGATGTTTAAGTCTAACTAATCCTTTGATCTCAACACATGAGGATTAAGGATTAGTCTCTTGAAGATGAGAGCTTGAGGAGAGAGAATATGATAATGATCATGAGATGAGAAAGTGAGTGTATCATAATTTATTATGAAGCATTCTTATTTAAGAATAATGAATAATAGAAATGAATAAGCATGCTTCATAAATGAAAAGAGGTGATTCATTAAGCATGTGTCATTATCATTTATGGTGCAATAATGATAATGATGAATCACTCTCATGACTCACAATCTTATCCAAAGTAACCTCCTTAGTCACATCTTCTAGAAGCTTCTCGTACAATTACGAGAATGCCCCTCCAATCCGAAAAAATACGGAAAAACTTTAGACTGTAAAAATCCAATAACCGGATACCAGTAACTGGCTTAAACCAAAACCGACTGGTAAAAACTGTCCGAAAGTCGTACGTGCGTAAACGCACGTATGCGTCCGAACCCTTTGTCGCAAAACCATGCAACCTCTATATCGTTTCGCCTGGAGTAGGAAACTCTCTGTGTGGGACTCTAGAGACTCGACTACTACGCTGGCAGTGGGTTTAACCACAGACCGTAAGCGGCACTAGCTGTACGTAACGGTCCCCAGGTAGTTGTCGATAAGAAGGCCGATGAGGAAACCCATCCGAACTCCTACTGAGTCTGATGTGACAATCTCCATACAGTCCGGTCCGTTCGTCCAAGACTATCGCATATCGGGCCTAGGGGGGCGGCAGGCGTCAGTCCCCTAATAGCGGTATAAGTCGTGTCGGAGGGAAGCCCATTACACCCTGAGAAACTACTGGAACCTACCAGAAAATCTCGCTTGCCCTGGCCAGGGACTTTGCGTAATGGCTCTCTGACACAGCACGATATCTACTCCCAATACCAGGAGGGACGAATCCTGTCTAACCGCCACTGCCTCCAAGTGCTCGGGACTGCACCCAACTGCTACCTGTTTGCACGACTCCTTTGAGCCGTGGTAGGGTAGCAATATAAGAACAGTGGGACACACTCGAGGCGAAGTAGCAGTGTCAAGTCTGCGGACTATGCTGTACTCATGTCACCTGGGAACTGCTCACTGACGACTGGTATCAAACCAACCAACAGTTCCCTGTGAGTCCTGTCCGGTGTACCCGTAACCTAACGAGCACCTGCATACTATCTCCAGTACGTCGTACTGATGGCTGTGGGACAGACCATCTCCCCAACTGGGATGAGAAGCGTACATACTAGTCTACTCCGGAGTATCGATGCTCTGTCTCGATAATCCACGACCAGGGACCTGAATAAGGATGTTCTTGTAGACTACCCAGCCCCCACTAGTGTGACTGCCATCACAACGCTGGTAGACAAGCAAGATCCTAAGAGCTCTATCAATACGTACACTCACATATTAAGATAGAAAAACCAAGTATTATTTTACTACCATGTTTAGCAAGACTGTTATATACATGTGAATATCCCAAGCTTCCATTAAGTAATATACAAACTAGTATGATACAGTAATGGCCTTCTAGGGCATAAACACTAACAATCTCCCACCTAGGGCCATGTACTGGCATATCGTAGACCAATGATCTCGAGCAGCCTCTCGAACTGAATCTGAGGAAGGGCCTTCGTGAATGGATCATCAATGTTCTCTTCAGAAGCAACTCTCCGAACCTCGATCTCCTGACGATCAATGATCTCCCTGATCAGGTGATACTGCCTCAAGATGTGTCTGGACTTCTGATGGGACCTTGGTTCCTTCGCTAAAGCTATAGATCCGTTGTTGTCGCAATACAGAGGTATTGGATCAACTATGGTAGGAACCACCTGAAGTTCTGTTAGGAACTTCTTCATCCAGACTGCTTCTTTTGCGGCATCGCAAGCAGCTATATACTCCGCTTCCATCGTTGAGTCAGCAACGGTGTCCTGCTTGGAGCTCTTCCAGCACACCGCCCCTCCATTGAGGGTAAAGACATAACCCGACATGGACTTGGAATCGTCCTTATCACTCTGGAAGCCGGAATCAGCAAAGGCCTCCAACCTGAGGTCTTTTCCGCCGTAAACCAAGAACATCTCCTTAGTCCTCCTCAGGTACTTGAGAATGTTCTTTACTGCTATCCAGTGTTTCTCCCCTGGGTCTGACTGATACCGGCTTACCACGCTCAGTGCGTAAGCTACATCTGGTCTGGTACACAACATCGCATACATTATAGAGCCTACCGCAGAAGCATAGGGTATAATAGACATGCGTTCCCTTTCCAAATCAGTCTTGGGAGACATCTCTTTGGAGAGGGTGATTCCGTGACAAGCCGGTAGATTACCGCGCTTAGAATCTTCCATACTGAATCTTTTCAATACAGTGTCGATATACCTGGACTGCGAAAGTCCCAACATCCTCTTGGATCTATCACGATAGATCCGGATCCCCAGAACGTAAGAGGCATCACCCAGGTCTTTCATGGAGAACCTGTGTGACAAGAATCCTTTGACAGATTGTAGCATAGGAATGTCATTTCCTATCAATAGAATGTCATCCACGTACAAGACGAGGAATACGACACTTCTGGCCACAACTTTACTATATATGCACGGTTCATCTGGATTTTTGATAAAGTCATATTCTTTGACTGTCTCATCAAAACAGATGTTCCAACTCCGCGATGCCTGCTTTAGTCCATAAATGGACTTAAGCAGCTTGCATACTTTCCCGCTGCTCCCACTCTGATTGAAACCCTCTGGCTGATCCATATAGACGCACTCTTCTAAATTTCCATTCAGAAAAGCCGTCTTTACGTCCATCTGCCAGATTTCATAATCATGGAAGGCAGCAATAGCAAGAAGGACCCGAATGGATTTGAGCATAGCCACTGGAGAAAAAGTTTCGTCATAGTCCAAACCAGGTCTTTGACGAAAACCCTTTGCAACAAGTCTAGCCTTATAGGTTTCCACCTGTCCATCTACACCAATCTTTTTCTTGAAGATCCATTTGCATCCTATGGGTTTTACCCTATCTGGAGCAAAGTCCAAAGTCCATACTTTGTTGGTGTACATGGACTCCATTTCGGTCCGCATTGCATCTAGCCATCGTACCGAGTCGCCGCTCTGGATGGCCTGCTGGAAGTCAGTAGGTTCATCATCATCTATGATGCAATCCTCTCTATCCCCGTCTATGAGAAAACCGTAGTATCTCTCAGGCGGATGAGACGGCCTACTACTCCTGCGGAGGGGTGCGGGAATGTCCTGTTCTTCTTGAACTTCCGGTTCTACCAAACTTTCAGTATTGGTTTGTGGTTCTGGAATTTCTTCCAGTTCTATTTCGCTCCCACTTGATTCCTTTTCTAAAAACTGATGTTCTAGAAAATGGGCATTACGAGAAACAAATACCTTTTGTTCCTCTGCGTAATAGAATAGATATCCCCTGGAGTGCTTTGGATATCCCACAAACAAACACTTTACTGATCGTGCCTCGAGCTTGTCCACATGCTGCTTTTTAACAAAAGCTGGACATCCCCAAATCTTTATATACTGTAGATGGGGTTTCTTCCCACTCCACATCTGATATGGAGTGGTAGGCACAGTCTTGGTAGGTACCATGTTCAAAAGATATGCCGCTGATTCTAGCGCATGTCCCCAGAAAGATCGCGGTAACTCAGCATTACTCATCATGGATCGTACCATATCCAATAGGGTTCGATTCCGTCTCTCCGATACACCGTTATGCTGTGGAGTGTACGGAGGAGTAAGCTGAGAGAGAATTCCTTTCTCTTTTAGGTAACCTAGGAACTCGGCACTCAAGTATTCACCACCTCGATCAGATCTAAGTGTCTTAATACTTTTGCCGGTTTGGTTTTCTACTTCATTCTTATACTCCTGAAATTTCTCAAAAGCCTCGGATTTATGTTTCTTCAGATAAATGAATCCGTATCTTGAGTAATCATCCGTGAAAGTAATGAAATAGGAAAAACCACCTCTCGCATGTGTAGACATTGGACCACATACATCGCTGTGTATGAGTCCTAAGAGCTCGCTCGCTCTTACTCCTTGTCCAGTAAAAGGAGTCTTTGTCATCTTTCCTTTGAGACAGGATTGACAAGTGTCATAAGTTTGATATTCGAACGTGTCCAAATATCCTTCTCTATGCAACTTAGTCAACCTTCTCTCATTGATGTGACCCAGTCTACAATGCCATAAGAAAGCTTTATTTAAATCTGGAGACTTTCTTTTTAGTGTGTTCTGGACATTGAAAATTTGGAGTTGGTTTAAAACATATATGCCGTTATTTAATGTACCGGACCCAATCAAACCATGATTAAGGTGGATGTTGACAACATCTCTTACAAACGTGAAATCATAACCTTTATTTGATAACAAGGAAACTGATATGATATTACACGTTAAGCTGGGTACAAAATAACAGTTATGTAAAACCAAAATGTGTCCACTCGTCAATCCTAGGTGATAATCCCCGACGGACGCAGCTCCCACGCTAGCTCCGTTAGCAACCTTTAGGGTCATATCACCTTCCTTCAGCACTCTACGGTTTCTCAGTGCCTGCAATGAATTGCAAATATGAGATCCTGATCCGGTATCCAATACCCAGGAAGTAGAGTTGATCGACAGACAATTCTCAATTACAAACACACCTGAAGTCGAAGCCACAGCTTGCTTCGGTTCCTGGTTCTTGGCGTTCCACGCCTTGCAATCCTTCTTCCAGTGCCCTTTCCTGTGACAATGGAAGCACTCATCCTGGCCAACTATCGGTACTGCTATCTTTTTCTTTCCCTTCCCTCCCACCTTACTAACACCTCCTCTAGGTCTGGGTGCGGCCTTCTTCTTCCTTCCTTTGGCCCTAGCCTTGGACCCGGAAGAAGATGAACCGCCAACAAACATAGCGGGTGTTTCCCTTGAATTCTTCAAGGTGCCCTCTGCACTCCTTAACATGTTCAGGAGTTCCGGAAGTTCAACTTCTTTTCTTTGAAGGTTGAAGTTCAGGATAAACTGGGCGTAGGTGTGAGGAAGGGACTGGAGAATAAGGTCTGTATAGAGCTCATTATCCAAAGTCGTCCTAAGGTCTGCGAGCTCTTCTATATAGCCGATCATCTTTAGGACATGTTCTCCTACCGATGACCCGACAGCCAACCTCGCTCGAAACAAGTTCTTAGAGGTCTCGTATCTTGCTATACGAGATTGCTCTCCATAAAGTTCCTTTGTATGGAGAAATATGCCATCTAGGGACATATCCTCGTGCCTCCTCTGATGTTCATTGTTCATCGAGGCAAGCACGATGCACTTGGCTCTCGCGCAATCTAAATCCCAGGTTTTGCGGATTTCCTTATCCGCATTGCTGGATTTGGGACCAGGGACAGCAGGTGCCGTAGCGGTGAGGATGTACCCCAATTTGTCATAGGTCAAAGCCATCTTGACATTCCGCAGCCAATCTTTATAGTTTGGCCCTGTCAGTATATTTTTCTTAAAAGTAACTTAAGTCCAGTCATTTTCAGGGTCGCTGCAATTAGGAGAGAGAGAAGAAAACTCTTTAGCATGATGCTCTTGCAAGTTTAGAGTGGTTTTTAGTTTATCTAAACTGGATGGCTCCCACTGTTTCTCGAATCCTTCCTCAAACCATAAAAGAAGAATTAGCCAAGGCTATTCTCACCGTACAATACTTGCTTAACCGTTCAGCCAGGCTGGTGTCGATACTTCGAGGGAGGTTTTCCAACGCTTTCGCGAAGTTCCTTAATTAAATAACCTCTTTTCTCTGGGGGCGTAACCCCGCTGACACTTTTCTGGACACCTACTAGGTTTATAGCATTGATCGTTAAGTGACGAATATCCTGATAAGTAGCATATACTCACAGTAGGATCGGGATCCAAATATCATCGTCTGATAATGTTGTAGGAATGCTACCAACATTCATCAAACTCAAAATGGTATGCATCTCTTTGCAAATTTCAGTTTCTTTAGAAATTCCCGATATAAGTTTTTGCCCCATGCTCTTATGACCTTGGCGTTAGGTCAAAATGTCATAAGTCACATGTCAAGTTCTACCCATCATTATCTTGTCAATTTGAACCCATCCGTATATATCCTTGACGTTCGGCCAAAATGATAATACGACTGTCCCAAACTAACTCATCTATCTATGCAATAAATGAATATCCAGCAGCTACCAAACACTATGCCTTGGCGTTAGTTCAAAATACATAGCTTGAATACTACTGAATACCCAGATGAAATGACGGAGGGCTACGAATGGTTTTGGCGAAACCGTGAACGTAGTGAACTTGATATAACCGAAGGAACCTGATAGCTTTTAAAAGGAGTGATTAAAGCTCCGCATTTAAAAATATCTGTTTTTAAAATTAACCGAGTGGTTTCTTTTAAATTGTTCCAACGATTAAAACTTTGGTTTATTTTCTTTGCATTATAGATAATGCGTCCCATCATTAACCTATCATTGCAGAAAACAACGAAAATACAACGTCCTCTTATGCCATCCGCATTCGCCACGGGGTCCCGTCATCACTCGTTAGGTTACTTAACTAACGACAGAGCGGGGGCTGGGCTAGCGCGGGTGTAAAACATAAGTGACGTCTAAATAGCTATCATAAATATAGATATTTTACATTCGTCTGACGCAATGATATTCATTCCAGAACACAGATAAACAATATTGGATTTGCAAACAATCTGTATTTCTTTTGAGCCTGCAAGAAAAGACAGATTACACAGTTGTGATGAATAGCCGTTACCCCACCCTCGACCCCTACGGGTACGGCAAACTACCCGCCCGGCAGTTTGTGTACCCCACCTTGGGTCAGTCCTAGGAGCAAAAACAGTAAAATGAAATAATACAATGGTGGCTACAACCGCAACCTGGAAGTGCCCCGCGAAAATAATATTACAACAAATTACATTTTCAACAAATGAATTAAACAATAACCCATTGCTAACCCCGGCTATACACCACAACAGTCCAATACAGTTTATATGCACAAACAGATATAACCATTTCAGAAATGTGCAACCCCCTGCCAACTGACATACTAGCAGTTGGGGAAGGTTTACGAACACATTTATCAATCACAGATATAATCCAACATGCAAATACTGTACAATTTCGATCGATTAAACATCATTAATATTGCTCCAAAAACTGCTCTGTTAAACTAAAACCTGAGCAAATATTAAATATCCTAGAAAACCCCAAATACCAGAGAGGACCCACACATGAAAGATGAGTCCATGACTCGGCAACTCGGCCGCGGAAGCGCGGCGGATCGGTGGGATCCGCCGCCCTTCCGCGGCGCTTTAGCCGAGTCATGGGCTCAAATTTCATGGGTGTTCTCCTGGACTCTTTTCTAGCTTTCTAAGCAACCCTGAACAATTTTAGGATATCATTTTAAATTCGACAGAAACTGAAATATTTTAGGGTTTTCCGGCTTCGTTTTTCCGTTCGAAATTCGTACAAATTTGCAATCAAGTTATTTAGTATTTAGCGAGGCTCTGATACCACTGTAAGTCGATGTAGTACACCCCAGTACTTGTGAGGAGGCGGAATTTTCAAAAACGATCATGTTTAAAGAACGAACATCGACTAACCGCTTGAATCGAAGCTAAACTTTAAATAACCGTACACAATGAGTTTCTTATCAATTGTGTTTAGGGATTATACCTAATGAAACCTGTCCTTCGTCTTTGTGTCCTCCTTTGTTCTCCTCGACCTTCTCTAGGTAGTAGACGATCCACCCGAGAGCAAAACACCAAGCTACACCTCTAACTTGAGGTAACTAATCTACTTTGATTGCTAATCAAAGAAAAAAGGATGATAAAGAGTGAAGGTAAAGGATGTTTAAGTCTAACTAATCCTTTGATCTCAACACATGAGGATTAAGGATTAGTCTCTTGAAGATGAGAGCTTGAGGAGAGAGAATATGATAATGATCATGAGATGAGAAAGTGAGTGTATCATAATTTATTATGAAGCATTCTTATTTAAGAATAATGAATAATAGAAATGAATAAGCATGCTTCATAAATGAAAAGAGGTGATTCATTAAGCATGTGTCATTATCATTTATGGTGCAATAATGATAATGATGAATCACTCTCATGACTCACAATCTTATCCAAAGTAACCTCCTTAGTCACATCTTCTAGAAGCTTCTCGTACAATTACGAGAACGCCCCTCCAATCCGCAAAAATACGGAAAAACTTTAGACTGTAAAAATCCAATAACCGGATACCAGTAACTGGCTTAAACCAAAACCGACTGGTAAAAACTGTCCGAAAGTCGTACGTGCGTAAACGCACGTATGCGTCCGAACCCTTTGTCGCAAAACCATGCAACCTCTATATCGTTTCGCCTGGAGTAGGAAACTCTCTGTGTGGGACTCTAGAGACTCGACTACTACGCTGGCAGTGGGTTTAACCACAGACCGCAAGTGGCACTAGCTGTACGTAACGGTCCCCAGGTAGTTGTCGATAAGAAGGCCGATGAGGAAACCCATCCGAACTCCTACTGAGTCTGATGTGACAATCTCCATACAGTCCGGTCCGTTCGTCCAAGACTATCGCATATCGGGCCTAGGGGGGCGGCAGGCGTCAGTCCCCTAATAGCGGTATAAGTCGTGTCGGAGGGAAGCCCATTACACCCTGAGAAACTACTGGAACCTACCAGCAAATCTCGCTTGCCCTGGCCAGGGACTTTGCGTAATGGCTCTCTGACACAGCACGATATCTACTCCCAATACCGGGAGGGACGAATCCTGTCTAACCGCCACTGCCTCCAAGTGCTCGGGACTGCACCCAACTGCTACCTGTTTGCACGACTCCTTTGAGCCGTGGTAGGGTAGCAATCTAAGAACAGTGGGACACACTCGAGGCGAAGTAGCAGTGTCAAGTCTGCGGACTATGCTGTACTCATGTCACCTGGGAACTGCTCACTGACGACTGGTATCAAACCAACCAACAGTTCCCTGTGAGTCCTGTCCGGTGTACCCGTAACCTAACGAGCACCTGCATACTATCTCCAGTACGTCGTACTGATGGCTGTGGGAAAGACCATCTCCCCAACTGGGATGAGAAGCGTACACACTAGTCTACTCCGGAGTATCGATGCTCTGTCTCGATAATCCACGACCAGGGACCTGAATAAGGATGTGCTTGTAGACTACCCAGCCCCCACTAGTGTGACTGCCATCACAACGCTGGTAGACAAGCAAGATCCTAAGAGCTCTATCAATACGTACACTCACATATTAAGATAGAAAAACCAAGTAGCATACTACCATGTTTAGCAAGACTGTTATATACATGTGAATATCCCAAGCTTCCATTAAGTAATATACAAACTAGTATGATACAGTAATGGCCTTCTAGGGCATAAACACTAACAGGACCCACCTGATCTGGGCTTGGGCCCACCTGGCTTGGGGTTGACCTTGACTTTGACCCGATCAACTGGGATGCAAATTTTGACTCCAACAAAGTACCCCTCATCAATAAATGCACACCGCACATTTGAGTTGTGTGCATGAAATTGATGGATCTTGAACCTGGACTTCAAGATGGAACATCTTTCCGGGGGCGGAGCATCCCTCGGGGAGCATAATTCCCGGAGATCGGAGTATCATTCCAATTTGCGGAGCATAATTTCAGGGTCGGAGTATCATTTCGAAGAGTCGGAGCATAATTCCGATTTGCGGATCATAATTTCAGGGTTGGGGTATCATTCCGAAGAGTCGGAGCATAATTCCGAGGATCAGAGCATAATTCTGAGGGTCGGAGCATAATTTCGAAGAGTAGAGGCGTGATTCCAGGGATCGGAGTATGATTCCGATGAGCATAACTTCGGGGATCGGAGCATAATTCTGAGGATCGGAGTATCATTCCGAAGAGTCGGAGCATAATTCCGATTTGCGGAGCATAATTCTAGGGATCGGAGCATAATTCCGATGAGCGGAGCATGATTCCAAAGGGTCGGAGCATAATTCCGACGAGTGGAGCATGATTCCAAAGGGGTCGGAGCATAGTTTCGATGGGCGGCAGACATTCTGACCGAAGCATAATTTCAATGTAGAGGTTGATTCCCAAGCGAAGTATAATTTCGACAGGGAAGGCAGATACTTCGAGGCGAATCTTGATTTCAGCGCGGGGTATACTCTGAGATGAAGCATGATTCCGGCGCAGAGCTTGTTGGCTGACTTGATTCCGAGATGAAGTATAATTTCGATAGGGAAAGCAGATACGTCGAGGCAAAGCATGATTTCGACACGGGGTACACTCTGAGACGAAGCATGATTCCGGCGTAGAGCTTATTGGTCGACTTGATTCCAAGGCGGAGCTTAATTTCGACGAGGAGGTCGCTTGTTGATTCCGAGCCGAAACATAATTCCGATAGGGAAGACAGATACACCGAGGCGAAGCTTGATTTCGACGTGGGGTACACTCTGAGACGAAGCATGATTCCGGCACAGAGCTTGTTGGTCGACTTGATTTCGAGGCGGAGCTTAATTCCGACGAGGAGGTCGCTGGTTGATCTGATTCCAGGTCGGAGCATAATTCCAACGAGAAGGTCGTTGGTTGACTTGATTCCAGGGCGGAACATAATTCCGACGAGGAGGTTGCTGGTTGACTTGTCCCCGGCACGGAATGTCTGTGGTCGACGTTTTTAGTGTCACTGGTTTTGATGTAGAGGATGATTCCCAGGCGAAGCATAATTCCGACAGGGCAGGTGGATACTCCGAGGCGAAGCATGATTTCGACACGGGGTACATTCTAAGACGGAGCATGATTCCGCCGCAGAGGTTGTTGGTTTGATTTGATTTGGGTTGACATCAGCATCGCTATGCTAGAATATGGTACCAGGAGCGAATCATCATTTGCCATGAGTGGATTTGGGGATTTAAGTTTTTGTTTGGCATCAGCATCGCTACACCGGAATATGGTACCAGGAGAGAATCATTATTTGCGTTTGCTTATTAGGAAGCGATGGCTTAGGAGACAGGTTTTAGGTCCCTATCCCCTAAGAATTTTCAGTTTTATGAGCCGTAAGGGTCCCATAAAAGAATTTTCTCCCTACGAGTCGTAAGGATCCTGTAGGTGTATTTTCTCCTTAGGAGTCGTAGGGACTCCTAAGTGTGTTTCTCCTTTGTGGGTCGTAAGGATCTCACGCGGGAATTTTCTCCTCACAAAATCGAGAGGACTTTGCGAGTGCATTTCATCTCTTTTTCACGAGTTTGCGCCCTTCCGGTTGTCACAAACTCGCCGGCAGTCCTGCTGTTTTTACTCACGGGTCCCTTTCGGGTTTTCACCCGTGCCCATTTTGCTTGTGGATATACCTTTTTTTTTGAATCTTCATCGCCGGTGGGACTTTGAATGTGGTCTCACCGGTAGGACTTAGGAGAGATTGGAACCGTTTTACGCCCGTGGATTGTATACGGTTTTGCAGAATCTATCATCCAGACGGTAGGGACGGAAAAATTTCGGGACTTTGTTGGCGTCTGCATCGCTGCACTGGAATATGGTATCAGGAGCGACTCATCATTCGCCGTTAGGGTATGGGATTTGGAATTTTTTTGGCGTCTACATTGTTGCACTGGAATATGGTACCAGGAGCAACTCATCATTCGCCACTTGGGGATTCAGAGTTTGGTTGGTGTCTGCATGCTGCACCGGGGTATGGTACCGAGAGCGACTCATCATGCGCCGTGAGGGGATCTCTATCATTTCCAATTTAATAACTTAAGGGTCATCTGTTCCCAGTTTAACGACTTAGAGGTCATCTGTTCCCAGTTTAAAGACTTAGGGGTCTACTGTTCCCAGTTTAAAGACTTAGGGGTCTATTGGATCGAAGGCTTGGAATTTTGGGGTTAGGGTAAGCATTAGCGTTGCTAACACTGAAGCACATATGCCAGGAGCAATTCATCATCTGCCTTTACTCGTTGGGGAGAGATGGCTTAGGAGAAAGGTTTGGGTCCCTATCATCTAAGACTTTTCAATTTCATGGGCCGTAAGGGTCCCATAAAAGCATTTTCTCCCTACGGGTCGTAAGGATCCCGTAGGTGTATTTTCTCCTTAAGAGTCGCGAGGACTCCCAAGTGTGTTTTTCCTTTGTGAGTCGTAAGGATCCCACGATGGTTTGTTCTCCTCATGCATCGTGAGGACACATGAATGGGTCTTCCTAATGGAGCATAATTCCAAAGGCGAAGACCGACCGCTAGACTGGTGATTGCGGTGGGATAAGGATATGATGAGAATTATTTGAGCCCTTGGATTGTATACGGTAGTCAACTTGGGGACCGACCGTAGGGATGGGAGAATTTCAGGAGATTGGATTTTGGTTGGTGTCTGCATCGCTACACTGGAATATGGCACCAGGAGTGACTCATCATTCGCCGTTTTTTTATTGTTTTTGTTTTGTTTTTTTTACCGCGATTGCTCTATCATTTCATCTTTTCTAATCGTGAAGGTCGTGATTGCCCTATCATTTCGGCTATTTATTCGTGGCTGCCTTATCATTTTGGCTTTATTTTTCATCTTTATTTTACTTGCTGATTTTTATTGCGAGTTTCCCCATCATTTCGGCTTTTCCATTTCTTTTCTTTTTATTTACACATTTTTTTACATTCCCAATTTAACGACTTAGAGGTCGATTATTCCCAGTTTAATGACATGGTGGTCAGATCTTTTTAGAGAAAGGCAGATGTCTGAGAATCAGATTCCCGTAAGACTTCAGTCTCCGTTTGTATGAAATTGGCGGTCGCAGCTTGACCGTTTGTTAACACGTCTTTAGACAGTTCTATCTCTCTTGCCTTGTATTGCTTTTCGACCCAATTTTTGAAGACGAAGCAGTCCTCAATGGTATGACCTATCAGTCTGTGATAGGGGAAGTATTTGGGGTTGTTAGTCATATTCGCATCTTGCGGTCATTTTCATTCTGGCAATTGTAGACCGTTCCTCAGGGTGTCTTTGAATATTTTACGGATTTTGTCCCTTCTGAAGGAATAGACCTTATCCAGCTTCTTTTTCAGTGGAGATTCTCCTCCCTCTCCGAACACTGGCCTCCGAGGCTGGTTGGCATTAGGTCTGCTCATCCCTCGCTTATTTCGATTAGCTGAAGTGTTGAAAGATTCAGTATCGTCGGAATTTCCGCCTTTGCGATTTTCGTCCTTTCGATTTCTCCAAGACCTATTGTTATTTTGGGAGTCAGAGGAGGACTCCTGCTTTGAGCGTTCCAACATCTGGACTTTCCTGGTCAGCTCTTGAAATGTTTTGAGACCCGCGGTGCATAAAAACGGGGCCATCCAATTGTTGAGATTTCCGACGAGAAGATTGACAGATTGGTCCTGCTCTATCGGCGGTTCACATTTGACAGAGAGATTGCGCCATCGGATTATAAAATTCGTGCCGCTTTCGTTGTTCTTTGGCTTGGTCCTTATGAGGTCGGCAATGGTGATCTTATCACTGACACTCATGAACCTTTGTCGAAACAAAAATTCCATTTAGACGAAAGTAGTAACGGAGCCATCCGGTATACTCGTGTACCAGTCGAAAGCGACATCAGTCAGGCTATTAACGAACTGGCGGAGGAGAAGCGCATCATTGCCCCCAGTATTCCCGCATGAGGCTTTGAAGTGGGCGATGTGCTGATTCGCATTTCCCGTCCCATCAAATCTTCCGAATTTAGGGATGACATAGCCGTTGGGAAATTCTACCAGATCATACTGAGCAGGATATGGTCTCCCTCTACTGCTAACATCTTTTCATGCTTCGGCTTTAGCTACCAATGTTTTGACTTTGTTGGCAACCAAATCCATGATTTGATTTTGAGTTAGCGGGCTACTGTCATCGGTAGCCAAGAAATTTCCTAAGATAAGATGAGACTGATTTTCATGCGGTCCTCCCACTTTAGGATTTGAGGGAATAGGCGTCGTCTGTCTCGGGACACCGTTTCCCGGTTCATGAGCGGAGCCCTGTGCCTGATTGGGTGGCTGAGAGGTAAGTTGGGCCGTGAGCTGTAAGACGACGTTTGTCAAGTCGTCAATTTTTGAGTAAAGCTTGGCCATCTCCTTGTCATTGCTTCTGAGCTGTTTTCGGAACTCTTGGAGAAGTTGTTGTTCTGCATTCTTGGGACGGAAGATTGGCTCATCTTCGCTTTCCGAGCCCGACTCCTTATAAACCGAGGGTTCTCTCTGCTTATCAGCCTCACTGGAAGGGTCTTCATTACCTTCTAGAGGAGGCTGGTCTTGGAATGTGGCGGCCATATTCACACCAGATTGGATTTGACATACGGTGGCCCCATCCTTGCTTTTGTTGCGAAGGTTGTCGCTGGGACGCATGCCCACCATGTAAGCGGTGTGGATAACACATTCAGCCATTCTTTCATCATTGGCAGCTGGTTTCGCGGAGCGGTCCGGGCTTTGGAAATTCATAAATTTTAACATGGCCAGAGCCCTAGCCCTTTTGTTGGCTCTGTATTTGAGCCGCTTCTGCCTTAGCTTCTCTGCCTTGAGCGCTTGGCAGGCTTCGGCTCTTCGGGAAGCCGCCATAGGCTGAGTGATGGGGAGGCTTGAGAAGACATCCGCCCGTGTGTCCGTCGAAGGTATTGCCTGGGCTTGCCCACGATGTCTGGTAACTTCTTTTGTTCTTACGGCTTTGCCCCCAGCTGGGGCCATAGAGAGCCGTTTGAACACCGACTCGCGTTTCGGTTGGGGCGCCATCGAGATCACCACATTTGGCCTTTTGCTTTTCGAGGTCGGTTTGTCGGTTACCGGAGCTTGAAGAGCAGGGACGATGTTAGCTGGCACGAACAGAATAGAGCCAAATGGTAGCAGTGGCTCCTCCCATTGTCGTCCGAGACTGGCCGGTAGGACCGTCCAGGAGTCCATCTTCATCATGTATGAGATGGGAGCCGTGTTGAGAGCTGAGCTGGTCCTTGGAGACATGGTTGAGGCTTGATCGCTTGAAGTCCTGCATGAAAGAGCATTATTTTAGTATAAATATCGATATGTATATTGATTGAGTTCGCATGAATGCTTAACCTGAAATATAGGAGGAGAGATAACTCCCACCGGGCGTGCCAAAATCTGTAGGGTGTTTTTCTTCACCCCATTAAGATGGGAATATGCGTGCGCTGGTCAGGCACATTAAAAATTTCCCCTGCCTAGGGTAGGCTGGGGTTTATTGATTGTGGGGATCCGAATCTCCGACAGCCGCGGACTAAGCTGCCGTTAATTACCCCTCGCCTTTGGAGCGAAGGAACCTTCGATTGACGGTTAAACTTGTCATGCGAACTCAATATGCAGTGTTGTGTTTTGAAAGGGTTTTGGATATATCGGGGGCCCCGCAGAGTTTTTATGGGGGTCCCGCTACTCGGATAGCGGGCTGGCGGTCAAGGGGGCTAGCAGCCCCCTTGCGGGATGGGGGCAGCGCTCTGTTAGAAATTTTTTCTAATGAGAACAATGTGGTGGAGTATGTGTGTGTGTGTGTGTGTAATGGGAAAGAGCATCCAAAGGATGCATGGGAGAAGGCGCCAGCGCCCCGCGTGTCAGGTACGCGGGCGCTGTGCGCCAGAGCGCCAGCGCCCCGCATGCCTGGCACGCGTGCGCTATGCTCCAGAGCGCCAGCGCACCGCGTGCCGGGCACGCAGGTGCTGTGTGCCAGAGCGCCAGCGCACCACGTGCCTGGCACGCGGGCGCTAGGCGTCAGCACCAAAGGGACTTGGTCCCTGCACTGGGAGCTGTGCTCCCGATTTGACTTATGGAGTTGAACTCCTAACAGAGATTAATTTAGGGATTTAAATTCCAATGGATCTTGAATGGAGTTAGACTCCTAAAAATATCTAGAAATGATCAAAGGGGGCTGCTTTGTTTCTCCCTTTGGCTCTGGATCTTCCCAAGATGGGATTTCTGGAGATGGGTCTCCTTCTTCCTTCTCTGTTGGCCGGATCTTGAAGAACAAGAAGTATGAGATTTTAAAAATCTCTTATTTTTAAGATCTGATGGGAGATCTAAGTTCCCCTTTGTGAGTTTTGTGGTGAAAAACTATTTAGTTTTTAAAGGCATGCGAAGCAGTCTTTATACTGCATAAGCACGTCCTTTGGTGTGACCACTTGTGTTTTAGACAATAGCTCACTGACGAATGTTGGCCTTTGGTCGTTTTCCATCCCTAAGTCAATTTTCCTTAGATTGTCCGCCGTGGTGTGTATCTCATCTTCCAACTTTTTTGCCACTGGTGGAAATTCTGAGATCACCTCGTCTTCATCCTTATCTGCGAAGCGCTGGGAGAGGTCGTCCATATTCTCGTGCCCCTCCTCCTTTAAGAATGTTATCATGTGGCAGGTGCAAGTTCGTTTCCAAGCTCAATATTGATCTGGACTTACCCTCGCAATATAGGTTGCTTTTGGCTCATGTTTTCATGGTGGGGTTGCCCTCCAACTGTCAGATAGAGAAAACCCGCTTGCCGATACTGGTCTTCGACCCAGTCTTTGAAGGTGAAGCAGTATTCAAGAAGATGTCCTACTGCTTAGTGGTAGGAGCAATAACCCGGATGATGGACCTCATTAACTCGTTCGGGGTACTGAGGCTCCGGGAGCGTCATCATTTGATGCTTCATGACAAGGTTTAATATTTTTCTCATCTTGTCTTGAGGGAAAGAGTATTCCCGACCCATCTTCTTCATAAAAGACGGATTCCAGCTGACTTTTTATCGATCGCGTGGCTTCTTGGATCCGCTTTACTGTTTTTGAACGTCATTCCCGTTCTTCACCTTGTTGTTGCCTCTGCATCGGCCTTTTTCCTTGCCACAAGAGCGCACAGCGGGCTGAGGGTGAAGGGCATCGTAGTCTTCTTTTTCCGTAGCCTGCTGAGTGAGACACTGCGTACTGACTTTCTCGTAAATGGCCATTTCGCAGCTGTGGTCATCTCGAACCTTTTGACTTGCTTCCCTTATTAGCTTGTCAATCTGTTCTTCAAATGACGGGCTTGGCATTTTTACGGGGGATTTCGCACTGGTTCAATGTCAGAGCTATCTGGAAAAGCATTCCCATCCCTACCGGAGTTATTTATGACACGGCAGTCATGGAGTCGCTCCCGTTTCTTGGACCGAACATATCCAAGTCCAGTCGTCTCCATCTTCCCGTTGGGCATCTGTCGCTGAGTCTCGGGAATGTCCTAAATCTTGTTGTAGAACTGGGCTTGTCGAGCGGTTTGCTTGAAAGGCACGCCTTGGCATCTTAATAGCCTTTTCAATCCCTCTGCGTAATATCTGGGCAGAAGGATTGGTTGAAGCCTGTCTAGCGCAAGTTTGGCACCATGTCAGACTTCTTTTTCCACTTTAGTCTCCATAGATTGGTAGAAGAGAATCACCTTTTCACCTCTTCGTCTAGAAGGGATATAGAAGGTTTGCAGCTCTTGCACGCCATATGTATCAAGCGCATCAAGTTCCCTGTAATGCCACCGTGGAACCATGGTAATTTGTAAATTCTGATCAACTCCAGTGAAGGTCTGCATTAACAGGTAGACGGAGAACACTGTGTTGGTATCGTCCTCAGGGTCACTGCCGAGGACCAAAATAGGGGTAGATGGTACGGGTCTGTTGCCTTGGGGTTTCCCTGAGTAGATTACTTCTTCATCTTCCTCGATATCTCTCCCAAATATAGGGATAGTGGCGACGGCTTTTTTATAGTTCTCCGGTTTATGACTTCTTTCCATGTCTTCAAAGTCTGGTAGGAAGTACTTGGCGTCTTCATATTTGTGGACTTCATTTACGGAGAATTGGTTTAGCTCCCATGTAACTATGTACTCGAGGCCGTCTTTGAAATACTTCATACATTGATATTGTGTAGAAGGGATGATGTTGTACTCATGTAACCAAGGCCGGCCGAGTAGGGCGTTGTAGCAAGTCTTGGCGTCGATGACATGAAATTTGATGTCGGTGACAAGTATCTCAAAGCGTAATGTCAATATCACGGACCCAAGTTTTTGTGATGACTGCGAGTCGAACTCGAAGATAGTAATTTTGTCCCGGGCCAGGTGCTGAACATTCATGCAAATCTTCTTCAGCACCTTCATTTTGAAAAGGTTGACGGAGGACCCGTTGTCGACCAGGATCTTCCCTATCTTAATATCGTGGCAGTACCCGATGACATATAAAGGATGGTTGTGCTCGCACGTTCCAAGGAGGAGATCTTCATCGCCGAATGTGATGTCGGCTGTATGAACCTTTGCCAGCTTGTCTTTCATCTTTTCTTCAACTAAGAAAGCTTGGAATTGATCAGGCTTTTGTAATGCCTTGATCAGAGAATCTCGTGCCTCTTTGGACAAGTGGAGATCATCCAGTATGCTCAGTTTTGTGGGTATCTTCCTCAAATGTGCCAGGACATTGTAATCCACCTTGTTTTTCTTAAGCGGGTCCTTAGCCATGAGCTCTTTGACGAATCTATCGTCGAGGGCAATTTCCTCAGGGCATTTCTCTTTTTCTTTTCTCTTTTGTTCGAACCCTTATTTGTAGGCTCGAGATTCTTTTCAGGCAACGTATGGTTACACAGCTAAGTGTTCTCGTAGTTCTCCTCCTCCTTTTCTTTTCCAGAGGTGGATTCTTTGAAGAGAGGGCTGAGGGTTATTTCTTATTTAGAACCGCACCCGAATGTAAGAACTTGAGATTTTCCTTTTGTCGAACTGGTATCAACTATATGGCAGTTTCCAGCCATTCCTTCATGCTCGTTTGTCGCGCTTCTTTGTTGTCGACGAGTTTTGCGCTTCATCCGCTTGAAGTGTTGCCGGTTAGCAATGTATCCTTGCCACCACTTCTGGAAGGCAGTGAACTCTTCGGTGGGGTGTGTGACCCTTCTATGGTATAAGCATTAGTTCGGATGTACATCCGCTTCGTTAAGGCACATACTCCTGGGAGTGTTTTCCACGAGAGAAGGAAGCTTCATTCTCATTGACAGGGCTTTGGCGAACTGCTTCTCTACTTTGATCTTGCCCTTGTTTGTAGCAGGTGTGCTTTGGCTTGGGTGTAGTATTTTATGAATCATCCTTACCGCAGCTTCTTCATCCTGACACCGACGCTTGGCCTTTTCGTATATGGCCGTTTCACGTTCTCGGTCGGCTTTGCTCTTTTGAAGGGCTTCATTCAGCAGCCTGTCAATTGGGTATTCTGATAGTTCTAGGGATTCTGGCGTCGGTCCTGCCCCCAGTTCCTCTGCGTTTCTTTCCGACGCCGAGGGAGTTTCTTCATCTTTTAACGACGAGTGAGAGACCATGTGTCAACTCGCTACATAATCCTCGGGTTCTTCTAACGAGCCGTTTCCCTCATCAATGTCACTGTCTCCGTTCTCAAGTATGTGGTTGAGAAACTCTTCGAGTGTGACTGGGGTTCACCCCTTCTGATTGTATTCCTACAGTGTGTCGATATATTTTTGTAGGTCCGTACGATTGTTGTCGAGTTGCACGGGTTTCTTAGTCTTCTTCTTTTTCTTTGAAGACTTCGAAGCCTTAGCCTAGAGGCCTTGCCCATCGTTAGTAGTTTTCGGTGTTGGGCGCGGTTTAAGTATTCCCTCAATGATCTCGGGCTCCAGCGGGCTTTTCCATTTGATTGCCGGACATGCTTGAAGGTCTTTCAGCATTCTTTTAGTTTTAGCTGAAAGGACAACTTCCCACGGAGTTTCTTCTACAAGCGAGCATGATGCCCCCGGTGTGTCCATATTTTTAGGAGCATGCTTCTGTGGTGGGTTCACCCTCCATTTTTCGGAAAGCACAAACTTCCTTTGTTGATATTGGTCCTTGACCCAGTTTTTGAAGACGTAGCAATCCTCAATTGGGTGGCCCACTACTCTGTGGTAGGAGCAGTAGTTGGGACTGTTGGCGTCACCAGGATGCAGTGGACGTCTCAGATCCGAAAGAGTGATGAGTTTGTTGCGCATCGCCAGTTCGAACAGTCTCCTCGTTTTATCACGGGGAAACGAGTAAGGTCGTTCTAGTTTCTCTTCAAGGGATTGGCGCGGGCGCACGTTGCTTTAGCGAACAATCGGTTTCAAGTTGCTCGGCTGTTGTTGAGCGTTGGCAACGAAGGCCTCTTTCCCTTTGTCCTTTTCATTCCAAGGATCCGTTTTTGAAGAGGACGGCCTATGGCCCATCTGGTCCATTTGGGCCAGATTGTCGATCAAGCCTGGAAGATGGTCATCTTGAAAAACATCATAAACTGGGATACAGTCGCTTGAGGATTGAGAGTCCCTATGAACATACCCACGTCAGGAGCTTCTTCTATGCGTTGTTCGCATTTTGACCACAGGTTCCTCCACCAAATTGCGTATTGAACCCAGGTCTCTCCTGGCTTCACCGTGGCATTGTCTAATGTCGTGATCGGGGTGTGCTCGCTTGCGCTCGCGAACCGCTGTATGAATAGAAGTTCCATTTCTGTGAATGATTTGACGAAGTCATTTGAGAGCTTCGAGTACCATTCAAATGCCGTTGCTGACAGGCTGCCAACGAACTGGCGGAACAACAATTTGTTGTCGCCTCCAGTATTGCCATATAAAGCTCTGAACTGAGCGACGTGCTGACGCGGGTTGCCTGTCCCCTTGTATACATGGAACTTAGGGATCGTATATCCCGGAGGGTACTTGATTTGATCATACCGGCCTGGGTAAGGTCGCCCGGTTCTGACGACTTGGCCAGCTGCTTCTCTTGCCTGATGAGCTCATATTTGCTGAGCTATATAGTCATCGAGGGCAGATTTGGAGATCGTTTCCTCCCTGGTTGCTGATAAAGTGGGAAGAAGGTTTGATGTTTCCCCTCTGTCGTCCTCGATAATTATCGGTGGATCTTCGGCTGGAGGTTCTGGCTGGATCATCATTCCAACCATGTCTTGGAACAGGAGGGACATTTGTTTTATATTAGCTGCTTGTTCCGCGGCCTCGTTAGCCTTTCTTTCCAACACCTTTAGCAAGAATTCCGTATCTGTCTTCTGCTCTTAGCGCTATTCAGATGCTGTTTCCGGGATTTCTTCCTACCGGTGAGTGCTGCCATTTTCGTCAGCATCTCCTGGAGCTTTTGTTGCTGCTTCTGAGCTTTCGTCAATGAGCGAGTTTGCGGCCGATGAACCATGGAAGCATGGCTCTCCTCTTTCCGGAAGACATGTACACCGTGTGTACGATCATGCTCCCAGACTTAGGGCGTTTGGATCCATCACCTTTGGGATTTACCGCCGGTGGTGGTAGATTCTTTGGCCTTCTCTTTTTGTGAGAAGTCAAAGTTGAAGGAGCCATTGTAACAGGTGCCTTCGTAGAAGAAGTCCCTCGCTGCATGGTGGAGGGATGGTCCTCCTCTTGCCGAGCCTTTGTTCTCTTCAGTCGGCGAGAGTAGTCTTTATTAATCACAGAATCTTAGACCTTCCGCCAGACTCTGTGGATTCAGGAGGACAGCCGCAGAGGGGCTGCTCCGGCTTCGTCTGTATTATGTTTTCAACAGGTGGGGAAGATTTCTTCAGCACCGCGGTCGGGGAGTTCCACTGCACTCTCCTTAGCAGTTCAAAACTATTCCCGGTTGGAACAACAAAGTCAACTTCCACCATTGGAGCTGGTGAAGTAAGTCCAGAGGGGGAGTTGCCCTTATCTTTCCTGTCATGCCCCGCTTCCCAGTGTAAGGGCAGAGGCCGCAACGAGACTGCTACGTATTTACTCTGAAGTAAATACGCTAAGCATACCTACGCAATATAAAAGAAATATACACAACAAACAAAATGTAATGAACAAAAACTTTATTTATTCACATTCTTTTACAGTACATGGAAAAGTAAATACATGAGATGGAAAACAATGCTTAAACAGTGGCATAACAGAAAAGGATAATACAGAATGTACATGTGTACAAGAATCTAAAGCTCTGGGTCATAAGCTAGCTGTTCCAAATCCTCGCTGGTGGGCTCGATCTCCGAAAGTCCGAATCACCTGACAACGTTCTAAAGAAGAAAGAAAATGAATATCGTCAGTGAACAAATGCTCGGTAAGTCCCAAAGATAAGGGAGAAGTAGAATAGACAGAGAGAGAGTGTGTAACTTTTAAAGTGGTATTATATTATTATAATGTTGTATTTAGTGTTAAGGCTGTTGTTTCTAGCTTGGTACAGAAGAGGCCAGTGTATACGAGAGGAGTCTCAGTAGACCAGAGACTAAGGTGAACGGAATGTACAAGGAACCGTTTATGCCACGGTACAACAGCAATGTAATACAGGTTAGGTGTCTTAATTCTTACAGTCTCGTGCCACTTCTAACACCTTCCGTACTAATCACCCCTTATAAACCCCGCGATGTCTTGATTGTATTGTTTGAATTGTAAATATGTTGTTTATACTGTTTTGTAAATGTAAATGGAAGACTAGTATTGTAAATGGAAGACTTGCCGAAACAATGATATTGTATAAATGGAAATGGATGTACTGGATAATCATGTAAATGGAATATATCCATGGTTCGGTTCAGTCAAGTTATATAGATTGATAAATTGAACAGATTGAATATATAGATTCATATTGAATTGTTATATATATACTTGAATCTCATTCAAGTCAGATTGATTATATCGAGACTCGGTCTGAGTCAAACAATTAGAAAAAAATTGAATCCTGAATTAGGTTTTGGTGTTATCGGTAACCGCTACACATGGACGGCAGGATTTGTGTCTTTTTCAAAGACGATTACCGTGTTGATAACACCGTTTGTTAAGTTGTCTACCTTAAATAGGCAAGCACCCATATCTCCGGCTTCCTGAGGCTCAAGAGACTGGTCCCGCTTAAACATATGTTTACTAGGGTCTTTAGGGTAATTTATAGAACTTGAGGGGGTTTTATGTAAAAATAATTTTTGTATAATTTTCAAAATACACCTCAAGTATTTAATTATCGTCTTTAGAGTTTTCATAGATGTGTATTTTATATATGTGACATTTCTAGTGAATAAAACCTAATTTCATAATATATGGTATTTAATTGTAAAGTATTGAACTTATAGGAAATTGCATGGTATTTTCATGTAAAGTGATTCTTTTGATTTAGAAAAGTTAGAATATTTATATTATATCAAAAATTAGATATTTTGATGACACACACACACACACATATTTATATTAAATAATTTTAATTTATTATTTTTCTAGAAATCTCATTTTCTTAAGATATTTGTATTTTTAAATCTTTCGAGACCGTATGCTACTTGTGGAGGTCTGCATATCGCACTACTAAACCCGAGGATGTGCGATAATCTGCACCATCCTGAACGGGTTCCCCAAAATGGGTTGTAGCGGCACTTTGCAAATATTTGTTTAAAATACATAATCTTGTAGAAAAAGGTTTTGTAGTTTATGGTATTTATTTGTAAGAATTGTATCTCCGTATTCTAGCTTCCCAAGAGATATCGTGCTATGTTACATATGAGTGTTATGAGGAGGTAGGTCATTATCTCGTGAACTATCTAAAGGTATAGCAAGGGTAATGATGTTTTATGTCGAAACTAAACTACATGGTATTTTTCTGTAAAAGTGCTATAAAAATTAAAATATAAATTCTTTTGATATGGAATGTATTCAATATGTCTTGTTAATATTTAATGGTCATGATGTGCAAGTTCGGTATTGTTGTATTTAAGAAAATTGGAACTTTTTAAAGAAAACCGAATTGGAAGTCGGATTAACTCCGCTTTCGTCGGGTTTTAGAATTACGAGTTTTCAGAATAGAAAAGAGAAGAGGGAGGAGGGACTTACTGGATTGTAGATTAGGAAAGAGGAAGAGGGAGTGGTATGAGGTGCCGGTGCATCATTTCGTCGGAAGTGTAAGTCCATGTTACCTCTCCCGGTTCTTTCAGGCTTGCGGAAATGGTGAAAAACAATTTTTTCGGTATAGGTAACTTGGACTACAAAGACGGATCTAGGCTAAACTACACACTAGCAACCTAACTAGAGAGTTGTCTACTCGGTTAGGGGTTATACCTCAACTTGAACTCCTTCGTCTTGGACTCTTTGCAGTGGTCGGATGGTGCCTTCCTCATCGCCTTCTCTTGTCGAAGATCGATCCACCTGAGGGTTTCTTCCTTTGAGCTCCTTTCTCGAACTTTGAGAGAACTAAGGTATCCGGCTTGCTAAACCTTCTACCTTAGAGTGAGTAGAGAGTGTCTTAGGGTGTTTTATCTTCAAGGAGATGTTTCTCAACACATGAGAATTGTTCTCCTTGAACTAGAGGAGGTAGAAGAAGAGAGAAAGAGAGAGAATGGTTATGATAGAATGAAAATGGGTTTTTACAACCATAACAATATAAGTGAATTATCAAATTAATAAAATAAATCAAATGGAAAAGTTGATGGAAGGTTTGATGAGACTATGATCATTTCACATTAAATGGATTTTGCTAGGATCAAAGAGCATCTTTGATGTGTAATGATCATAGTCAATGTTTCAACCATGGTCAACTAGTCAACCATGGTCAACAAGTCAACAAACCCAACCATGATATAATTTCATTTAATTAATATTATTAATTGATAAATCACAAGTTCATTAGGGTTTGGAAAAAGACGACTGTCAACTGTGCATACACACTCGTTCCAAAACCCTAATGAAAAACCTCTTCCTCCGCCTCAAACAACTGTGCATACACACACCCGCATTCATGTCCCGAGGAACATGAATACTATGAGATAAAACTAACCCCAAAACATATATTAGGATCTGGCTCAAACCAGAGCCCGCTAGTAATGACCGTCCGGACACCAACCGTGCACAAGTGCGTGGATGTGAACGAACCCCGTCGCAAAACCATGCGACCTCTACTCTGTTTTGCCCAAAGGCGAATAACCCTCTGTGTGGGACTCTAAAGACTCGACACTACGCTGGAAGTGGGTTTAACCACAGACCGCAAGCGGCACTAGCTGTGCGTAACGGCCCCCAGGTAGATGCCGATAAGAAGACGGACGAGGTGACACCCATCTGAACTCCTACTGAGCCTGAATGTGACAGTCTCCGTACAGTCCGGTCTGTTTATCTGATAACATCTCATGGCGGGCCTAGGGGGTGGTAAACGTCAGTCACCTAATAGCGGTACAAGTCGTGTCGGAGTGTAGCCCAGAACACCCAGAGATAACACTGGAAACCTACCAGTATATCTCGCTTGCCCTGGCCAGGGACTACTTGTGTAATGGCTCTCCTAGACACAACGCGATGTCAACCCCCAATACCGGGAGAGACGAATCCTGTCTAACCGTCACTGCCTCCAGGTGCTTCGGGACTGCACCCAACTACTACCTGTTTGCACGACTCCTTTGAGCCGTGGTAGGGTAGTAATCAAAGTACAGTGGGAACACACTCGAGGCGAAGTGTCAGTGTCAAGTCAGCGGACTAAGCTGTACTCATATCACCTGGGAACTGATAACTGACGATAGGTATAATACCAACCAACAGTTCCCGACGAGTCCTGTCCAGTGTACTCGTAACCTAACGAGCACCCGCATACTATCTCAAGTTCGACGTACTGACGGCTGTGGGACAGACCGCCTCCCGCACTGGGATGAGAAGCGCATGCGCTAGTCTACTCCGGAGTATCGATGCCCTGTCTCGATAATCCCACGACTAGGGACGTGTGTATAAGGATGTGCTTGTAGATTACCCATCTCTCACGAGTGTGACTGCCATCACAACGCTGGTAATCAAGCAAAGATCCTAAGGGCTCCACTAATGCGTGTAGATGATACAATAAAGAAACACATTACACAATAAAGCAGAGACAAACCAAGAAGCATACTACCATTTCGAGCAAGATTGTCTATACAACTGTGAATATCCCAAGCTTCCATCAAGTAAGATACAGTAATGGCCTCTAAAGCATATACACTAACAATCTCCCACTTGCACTAAGGCCATGTACTGGCGTATCGAAGACCTATCATCTCGATCAGCAGCTCGAACTGAGTCTGGGGCAAGGCCTTCGTGAATGGATCAGCAGTGTTATCTTCTGAAGTAACCCTCCGAACCTCGATCTCCTTGCGATCCACGATCTCCCTGATCAGGTGATACCGCCTCAAGATGTGTCTGGATTTCTGATGGGACCTGGGTTCCTTCGCTAAAGATATAGCCCCGTTGTTGTCGCAATACAGAGGTATTGGATCAACAATGGATGAAACCACCTAAAGTTCTTTCAAGAATTTCCTCATCCAGACGGCTTCTTTTGCGGCATCAGATGCAGCGATATATTCCGCTTCCATAGTCGAGTCAGTAACGGTTTCCTGTTTGGAGCTTTTCCAACACACCGCCCCTCCGTTGAGGGTAAAGACACAACCCGACATGGACTTGGAATCATCCTTGTCACTCTGGAAGCTGGAGTCAGCAAAGGCCTCAATCTGGAGGTCTTTTCCGCCATACACCAAGAACATTTCCTTAGTCCTTCTCAGGTACTTGAGAATGTTCTTGTTTCCCCAATCAGAGCAAAGCTCTGTTTGAATTTCAAAATTCAAAATTCGAAGCAACGCTTCAAATTCTTTGTGCTGCGCGCAACGCATCACGTGTCAAAAATTGATACGGCAGCGCAGCGCCCAAGGCAGCGTGCCCAATCAGAGCAAAGCTCTATTAAAAAAACAAAATAAAAGCAAAGTGTCAGTTGCGCAAGCGCTGCGCGACACGTGTCAGCGCAGCCGTTTTTGCGTAAGCGCTGCGCTACGCGACACGTGTCAGCACAGTTGCGCAATCGCAGCAGCGCTGCGCGACACGTGTCAGCGCAGGTGCGCAAGCGCAGCTGCGCTGCGCTGTGCACTGCGCGACACGTGTCACGCTCTGGAGCATTTGCGCCAAAAAGAATTAAAATTCTAAGTTATTTTTCTGTTCTTGTTAAAATAAGAAGATTTGCTTCTGTAAAACAGAAGCCCTTGGATCAAAGATCCAACGGTGGGGAAAATTCCCCAAATCGCTCATAGAAAGATCTCTTTAACAAATTTAACTAATTTATGGGCACCATAAAAAGGACCCTAAGCTTCAATTCAAAGGCATCAACATTTGGTGAAAAATCAAGAACTTCAAACAGAGAAAACTTGAAGAAATTTCAAAAGAAGAAAAGGTAAAACCTTTACGAAAAAAAGAAAATTCTCTTATGAACAGATTATTGATCTAAGAACAAGATCAATAATTTTAAATAAAAAGAAAAATAAATAATAATAGTGCTTTCCACTTTTTTATGAACCATTGGTTCTTTGAAAACAAAAAAAACTTGTTTTCTTTGATTTAAAATCGATCAAAATATAAAACAGTGCTTTGCACTTGAAAAAGTGCGCTGTTGCTCTCCTTTGTTGGCGCAAGCCACCAGGAAGCGCCACGTGTTAGCAGCGCAACAGCGCAGCGCACTGACACAGCGCACTGCGCTGTTGCGCTTGCGCTCACCAGAGTGTGACACGTGTCACCTCCGCAAGCTCTTGCGCTCATTAATTGGCGCAAAGCGCCTGACAAGCTACTGTCAAATAACTAATGCACTGCATTATTTACAAAAGGGCCTAGCCCAATTAAAAAAAGACCTAACAGGCCAAATTAAATACTTTGCATTATTTTAAAAGGGGGCAGAGCCCAAACAAAGACAGATGCTCTGCATAAAAAATAAAGGGACAGAGCCCAAATCAGAAAGGCCTAGCAGACCAGAATAAAATGCTGTGCATTACTAAACATGGGCAAAGCCCTAACACATGTCTAACAGGCCAAATGCAAACAAAACGTTGGACATTTCTCAGTTGGACTTAACCCAATCATGGCCATAAGTCCTCAAATTAAATTGACTGAGCACGTCGGCTCTCTTAAATTAATCAACTCCGGTTCGAGGGTACATCTCCGAACTCTTCTGACACCTATCGTTGTAATCTTTCAACGACGTCAGAGAGGTGACGGGTCTCAACGGCCACAAATCCGATAGACCGTAATGTCCTTAAACTACCTATGGACCACCATGTCCCTAAACTGGAATATGGACCGCAATGTCCTTAAACAACCTATGGACCACCACGTCCCTAAACTGGCGATGGACCATAATGTCCTTAAACTACCTATGGACCACCATGTCCCTAAACTGGAATATGGACCGCAATGTCATTAAACTACCCATGGACCCCTATGTCCCTAAACTGGAACCCGGACCGCTAAGTTCCTAAACTGGAACAATAGGGCCCCCAAATGCTCTTTTGTCGGATTTAAACGATCCCGTTTAAGTCGATCTTAGCCTAAAATACGGTTAACGTATTCTTAAACCTTCAAACAGATTTTAGTCCCAAATTGGACTACAAACCCCCTAACCAACTTTAATTCAAGGGTACGTCTCCGAACTCCTCTGACACCTATCGTTGTAATCCTTCAACGACGTCAGAGAGGTGACGGGTCCCGATGACCATAGACATAAAATGGACAACTATGTCCCTAAACTGGAACAATAGAGCCCTAAAATGCTCTTTCCGTTAAGTTGATCTTAGTCTCAAATCAGACTAACGTATCCTTAGCAAACGTTTAAGTTGATCTTAGCCTCAAAAATGGATAATGTATCCTTAAACCAGAACCCAAAACCCAAATCTAAAAAATACAGATTTGGACTAATCCACGTCTTACGGGCGACGAAATAAATAGTCTCCGTATACAATCCACGGGCAACCACAAACAAAACAAACACCCACAACACGAAGTGAAATTCTGGAGAAGGAGAAAGTTGTTACCGCGATGCGGTAACGTAATTAACTGCAGGGGCTTGTGCCTGCAGGGAAGAGTGTGCCCACAATCAAAAACCCCTCAAGCGAGGAGGAATCTGACGAAGTATGCTACATCGGCCGCATCCGTCTAAACCTCCGATACATGGTACCATAAATCAACTTGGAATCTTCGGAGAGGTAGACGGATAAAATCATATAGCATCTGCCCCGAATCTCAGGCAAGACGGCGTCCTCACGTTGTCTCCGCAGCCATTTGGAGGGGAACAGATTCTGGCACGCCCGGTAGGACCTTTTCCTATTTCTACTCCACACTTCGTGTGTCGTATTCGCGAACAAATCGCGGTTTGCTGTGGTTGCCTGTGGATTCGAGGTACTAAGATTTGGTGTCTTGCTCCGTGTAGAAAACAGAAGATCAATGGCTTCAAGCTGCACTACCTGCAATTGCAACTCTTGCTCCGCCCCTGCTGAAGGAGTGACTTATGGGCCTCGAGCGGCCTCCCTTTTCAAAATGCCGGTGGAGCAGGTGGCTCAAGCCACCACTGGACAATTTTTTGGGACCATGCTCCCACCAATGAGCTTCAATGCCCTAATGACATTGTAAGAAGCTCCAAAGAAGTCGGTCTTCGATCGACTTACCACTGCCGCGACCCCTCTCAATGGGTCGCCCAACTCCACTACTTCAGTTTTTAACGGATTAGGCCAGAGCTCCAACGGGCCCATGAAGAAGCCTGCAATACCAGAAGGCGTTATCCCGAAGCGGATAGCTTTCCCTACTTCAGTTTCAGGGGAAATCACCAAGGTTGCTTCCCCTGCTCGGAAGTCCGCTTCTGATAGGTTGGCCGTCCCCATTCAACGGACGTCGGTCTTTAAAAGGCTGGTACCAGCAGATTCTGACCAACGCAGGGGGCATGAGGAGGTCACCCCTATAGCTGAAACAACTCCATCAGCACGACATGCTCGACGTCGCTACTGGCGCCGAGTGAGGAAGGCTGGGGGCAACTCCCCTCCGGATTTACTCCTCCAACTCTAACGGTGGGGATCGATACTGCTGTTCCAACCGGGAACAGCTTTGAGTTGCTGAACTCGGTGCGCAAAAATTCTCCTACCGCGGTATTGAAGCGAACTCCTTCACTTGTAGAAAATACCACGGAGAAGAAGCTAGGACAGCCCCCTCAACAGCTATCCTCTAAAATTTACAAGGTATGGCGACAGGTCCAGGAGTCGGTGATTGATGAAAACTACCTCCACCGACAGAAAAGGATGGAGGTTCGGCAAAAGAAAGATTACTCTGTCAGGCCAGAAGAAGCAACGGCTACTTAGGTGTCTACTGCAGCGACACCCTCAACGCCAATCACTCAAAAGAGAAGGAGGCCGCAAAAAGCCCCTGTGAACATGGCAAAGAGTAAAAGCGTTGAGCACAAATGCCCCAAGTCTGGGGGCATGGTGGTGCACACTGTTTATATGGCTTCCGGAAAGGAGGAAAACCGTGCTTCTACGGGTCATCGACCGCTCACCCGATCAGTGGCGAAAGCCCAGGAGCAACAACAAAAACTCCAGGAAATGATGACTGCAATGGCCGCACTCACTGGGCCAAAAGAAAGCTCTGAAACGTCTTCGGATGAGCGTCAAGAACAAGAAACTGACGCTGAGTTTCTTCGCCGGATATTAGAGAAAAAGGATAAAGAGGCTGCGGAACAAGCAGCCAGCATAAAGAAAATGGCCCCCCTCTTCCAAGATATGGTAGGGATGACCCTTCAGCTGAAGACCCTCCAGCTGAAGACCCTCCAATCATTGTTGAAGATGACGGAGGGGAGACATCTAATCCTACGCCGGCTCTTTCAGCAGCCAAAGATGAAACCATTTCCAAGACCGCACTAGACGATTATATAGCTTAGCAGATCCGGGTTCATCAGGAGAATGAAGCGGCTGGGCAAATTGTTAGAACCGGACGACCCTATCCGAGCTGGTACGACCAAATTAGTTACCCGCCGGGATATACGATCCCTAAGTTCCACGTATATAAAGGGACAGGGAACCCGCATCAGCATGTCGCTCAATTCAGGGCCTTATGCGGCAATACTGGAGGCGATAATAAATTGTTGCTTTGCCAATTCGTCGGCAGCTTAGCAGAAACAGCCTTTGAATGGTATTCGGAGCTACCTAACGACTTTATCAAAACATTTGCGGAGATGGAGCTGTTGTTCACACAAAGATTCGCGAGTACTAGTGAACGCACCCCGATAACAGCACTGATAAATGCTAGGATAAAGCCAGGCGAAACGTGGGTCCAATACGCAACACGATGGCGAAACCTATGGTCGAAATGCGAACAACGCATAGAAGAGGCACCTGCGGTAGGCATGTTTGTGGGCACTCTCGATCCGCAGGCGACCATCTCGCAATTCATGATGTTCTTCAGACCGACCACCTTCCAGGCCTTGATCGACAAATTAGCCCAAATGGACCAAATGGGCCATGGACCGTCTCCTCCAAAACCAGATTCTCGAAATGAGAAAGGAAAAGGGAAAGCGATCGTCATCGCCAATGCTCAGCAACAGTCGAGCAACTCAAAGCCGGTCGTTCGCCAAAACAACATGCGTCCACGCCCATCCCTCGAAGAGAGGCTAGGACGTCCTTACTCGTTTCTTCAGAATAAAACGAGAAGACTGTTCGAGCTGGCAGTGTGCGACAGACTCATCAATCTGCCGGGTCCAAAACGTCCGTTGCGTCTAGGCGATATTAATAATCCTAATTATTGCCCTTACCACCAAACAGTAGGTCACCTGATCGAGGACTGCTACGTCTTCAAAAACTGGGTTGAAGACCAATACCAACAAGGCAAATTTGCGCTGTCGGAAAACTGGAAGGTGAGTCTGCCACAACCGCACGCTCCGAGAAAGATGGATACGCCGGGGGCATCATGCTCATTCATGGGGAAGGACCCATAGACCGAAAAGTAAATAAACTAGATATTCGTTTCAAATACGGCGACAACGGACCGAAACGTTCTTAAACAAATGATGGACCGCAATGTCCTAAAACTTACAAACGACCGAAACGTCTTTAAACTACTACCGCAACATCCTTAGGATGACGAGATAAAAAAAATAAAAAAAATATGAATATAAAAAAATAATAAAAAATAAAAATAAAAACGGTATGTCCATAAGCAAAATGGGTACGGATGAAAACCCGAAAGGGCTCCGTGAGTAAAAACAGCAGGGCTACCGGCGAGTGTTGTGAAAACCTGAAAGGGCGCAACCTCGTTAGAAAAAATAAGAAGAATAAAAAGAATAAAAAAAAAGGTATGTCCATAAGCAAAATGGGCACGGATGAAAACCCAAAAGGGCTCCTTGAGTAAAAACAGCAGGACTACCGGCGAGTGTTTGTGAAAACCCTAAAGGGTGCAACTTCGTTAGAAGACACTTGCAGGGTCCTCTCGACCTTGTAAGGAGAAAACACCCGCGCGAGATCCTTACAACTTACAAGGGAGCAACACACTTAGGGATCCTTACGATTCTTAGGGAGAAATTATACTTGCGTCCTCACGACTCGTAAGGAGAACTCTCTTATAGGACCCTCACGGCTCATAAGATTTGAAAGTCTTAAGTTACAGAGACCTAAACCCGTGCTTAAGCAAAACCTCCACAATCTTCGATGTTGCCCTACAAGTGGCTCAACACTGACCCTTGTATACAATCCACGGGCGCGAATAAACATTTCCCTAATCAAGTCCCATTCGAGACTGGGGATACGTTCGCATGACGAACAACCCTTGTAAATCCTTTCGATTTATGAGGAGAAAACCCTCCTGTAGGATCCTTACGACTTACAGAGGAACATACACTTAGAAATCCTCACGATTCCTAAGGAAAAAATACACCTACAAGATCCTCACGACTTGTAGGGAGAAATAACTTTGTGAGAGCCTTACGGCTCATGAAGTCAAAAGTCTTAGTCGACATGACTCTAACCCTGGTTGCTAAGCCACCTTTGTTCAACTTCGACAGAGGCAGATGATGATTCGCTCCTGGTAATATCCCAGTTGTAGCGGTGCCGATGCCAAAATCTGTGTCTAATTTCAGGTTTACGGCGAAAAAGCCAGTAGGCCGCACATGCATACGAAATAGCCGAAATGATGGGGCAACTTGCAATAAAAAGCAGCAAGTAAAAATGTACACATGTAAAATAGCCGAAATGATGGGGCAACTCGCAATGAAAAGCAGCAAGTAAAAATAAAGTAAACAGCCGAAATGATTGGGCACTGAGAAAAATAGCGGAAATGATTGGGCAATCGCGACCTTCGCGATATAAAAGCTGAAATGATAGAGCATCGCAGAAAGAAATAAAATGAAAAAAATATATGTAACGAAATTCATGCCCTACAGACGACAGCACAACAATCCTTGTATACAATCCAGGGGCACATACAGAGAAGAAAACACGTCTTCCCTCCCCATGCTCCATCAGAAAACGGAGCCAAGTCTTGACGGTAACTCATATAAAACCGGAAAGACGATCGGAGATCATCTCGCACCACGCGGAGTGGTCACCACCTCGACGTCCGTCTCAATACAACAGATACTTGACGTCAACCTATATAAAGCCAGAAAGACAACTGGAGATCGTCTCACACCAGTGTGGAATGGTCACCACCTCGACGTTCGTCTCGACACAGCAGACGCAACATCATCAAACAAAGGGAGCCACGGCAAAATCAGTTCCAAACCTTGACGGTTCACCAGCAACCTAGAGACAACCGCGACATCCGTCTCGATACAGTAGACGAGATGTCACCCCAGCGTTCTTCCTCCAGCAAGGATCAGACGCGACAATCAAACAAACGGAGCCACGGCAAAATTCCAGCTCCACCGCGACGTCCGTCTCGATACAGTAGACGAGATGTCACCCCAGCATTCTTCCTCCAGCAAGGATCAGACGCGACAATCAAAAAATGGAGCCACGGCAAAATTCCAGCTCCACCTCGACGTTCGTTTCGATACAGTAGACGAGTTGTCACCCCAGCATTCTTCCTCCAGCAGGGATCAAACACGACAATCAAACAAACGGAGCCACGGCAAAATTCTAGCTCCACCTCGACGTTCGTTTCGATACAGCAGACGAGTTGTCACCCCAGCGTTCTTCCTCCAGCGGGATTCGGACGCGACAATCAAACAAACGGAGCCACGGCAAAATCCCTAGTTCTAAACCTCGACGGTTCACCAGCAACCCAAAGACAACCGCGACATTCGTCTCGATACAGCAGACGCGATGCCAGAAAAACGAAGCAAAGGCCAAATTCCTAGCTTCAGGGTCTTGACGGCAACTCACATAAAACCTGAAAGACTATCGGAGATCATCCCACACCAGTGCGGAGTGGTTATGACTCATCGGGGCTCGCCAAAATGAGCCTAACCTCAAGTAAAAAGCGTCATGGCAAATTCTAAACGCTTGCTCTTCTGACGGTCAAACTGCCTAGGAAGATTGCTTGAAGACGCCTTGTCCAGCCCCCGAAGGGATCAGAGACACGGCAGTCGCAGGGCTACTCGAACAGCACGATTGCCTATCGAGGACTATATCAGCTTATGCGATGGTACGATGGCCAAAACCCTAAGTACCACCGACCTTAACGGGCTTCTGTCGTAAAGAGCAGAGGTTAAATGCGACGTTAGGATGTTCTTGCGAGAAATGTTCGATTCGTCTCGGCTTGTGAAGAAATTGATGTCTTTGCAAGAAATTCATGAGGCGGCTCGACTCGTGAGATAAAGCCTTAGGCAGTAGGCATAAAAGAAGCCTGTTTTCTAAGCACTGGGACCCTGCAAGTCGATCTAAAATGGTCTCTTGCATACTATTCACGGGTCCCACTCTCCAAAATCGAGTTTCGACAAGGAGGGAAACAACCGTTTACGGGTCCTCTCGACTCGTAAGAGGGAAAAAATCTATTATAAGATCCTTACGATTTATAAGAGAGAACACACTTAGGGATCCTCACGATTCCTAGGGAGAAAATACACCTACGAGATCCTCTCAATCCGTAGGGAGAAAAGTCTCTATGAGACCCTCACGACTCATAGAGTTGAAAAGTCTTAGGCAGCAGATCTGAACCTGCGGCCTAAGCCATCGCCATCTCGTGGAGGAATTAAGATGCTTACTCTATTATCTGTCAATCATGTTCATCAAGAAAATATACTGATAATGAGAAAAAGGGAGAAAGCAAAAGGGCATACAAGACATTGCAAGGAAGAAATGTGTATCTTTATTTATTAATTCAATCAAGTACAAAGTGGATTGTACAAAAGAATAAAGAATGGATACATGTTATTCGAAAAGGAGAATTTTTTTACAAGTAAATGGATACAAGGGGAACTACGGGGAAGGAAGCGTCTTGCATAGTCCTAACAATTGTTCGCGCACCTCCTTCCACGCTTTCTCCTGATCGGCCACCACCGCCAGGTCTGCCTCCACTTGAGCCCGCTGCTGCAAGAAAGATGCAAGCTGCTCCCCTATGGCCTGATGAGCAGCTTCGCGGCCTGGAGCGTCGCGCTCGGCGACATCAAGCTCCCGCTTCAAATTTAGCCCGTGAGAGATGCGCTCCATGAGGCCCTCAAAAATAGCCTTCACTTGGGCAGCATTCGCTTCAACCTCAGCACGCAGGAGAGCAGTCTTGCCCGAGGTCTCTTGATATTTCCTCAGCCTTAAAGCCGCTTCTTGTTCTAAGTGGTGGACGTAAGAAGCGCTTTGCTCAATCCATGCGGCTCTTTGACGACTTGCGGCTAAGGTCTCAGGAGCAGGGCGCATAAGCTCCAGTTGATGCAGGCAGGCTTCGATCTCCCTGCAGTGGTTAACCCAAGACGTGATGATGTCCTCGTTATGGAAGTTCACGAATATCACCAGTATTGGGTTAACCGTCATAGAAAAATCCGCGGCAGACGTAGGAGTCTCGACGTCGAGCTCCTCAATGTAGTCGCTCACCATGCGCAGGCTATTCACAGCACCCTTTGAAGACGGACAGCTCAGGAAGGGGCATGCTGGCATTATAATACGAGACTCGAAAGGCGCCGAGATCGGAACGACAGCTGAAAAGACAAAATGTGATTAGATAATGGTTCAACAAATATAAAGAAGTCATTGATGAGATGGTCTACTATACCAGCTGCAGCGGGTGGCGAGGCCGGAAGGGCCGGTGGCTCGGCCGATCTTTCGTCTCCCCCTTAGATTTGTAGCACTGCAGTCAGGACGAGAAAAAGTTAGAAATAATTTCATCGTCGAAAGGAAAGGTGTCAGTCGGGAACTATACTCACCAGCGCCACCAGAGGGAGAAGCGAACTCAGATGGGAAGGAGAAGTATGGGAGCAGCACTTGATATAGATGATCGAAGAGCACCCCTGAAAAAACATAACAGTACGATTTTAGTACACAAATTATACATCTGAAGGATAAGATTAATAAATTGCAAACCCATACCTTCCAACATCTTCGATGGTATGAGAGAGGGAGGAGAAGTGACCACCGCCAAGGCAGTCTTTGAATGCGCTCCCTCGAGCAGTGGGGCATCGGCACTGGCTGCACCTGCGTTACGAAAAAGGTGAACTTGTCAGAAAGGATTGTAAAGTAAAGAAAAATAGCAACTTGGGATCTACCTGATGAGCTCCCGGCTGAAACGGAAGCGACTCCCTCCTCTATCGACATGAGGCCACTGCCCGTGGCCTCATCACCCGACTCGATGGGGACCGTCGTCGTGCTCGCGCGACCAGGAGACGGCGGAAGATCGTAGACGGGGAGGGCAATGATAAGAGCATTGCCGGACTCTTGAGAGAGGGCGGCCGACTCTTCCCCAAGAGTCGTGCCCATCTCACCCGCTACTTCTTCGGGCTCCGCTATCTCCTTTGGCTCATCCGCCGTCACCACGAGATCGCCGGCCTCAAGCGCCTCGTCCGCCACTGGCCTGGGCTCAGTTACGACGATCATTTCATCTGCCGCCACTTCAGGCTCGGCATCAATGACCTTCTCGGCTGCAGACCCCTCAACCTCCATCTCAGGTTCCGAAGCCTCAATGATGTTTCCCACCGTCGGCTCGGGTTAGGCAGGCGCCGCCTCCTCTACTTCCCTGGGTTCAACGGTCTCCGCCTCCCCCTCGGTCGGACTTGGCCCTGCAAAATAAGATATATAAGAACCGTTGGCATTATAATTCTCACAATAAGAATTCTGAAATGAATGTTACCTGAAGTGGACTTATTATTTGTGCTTCGAGCGGCGCATGCCACTTGTCTGCGAGCAGTGGATAGGGCGACGGGGGCCTCTTCGGAGGGAGTATCAGCCCGAGGGACGGTGCTTGTGTAAGTCCATGCTATCTATCCCGGTACTTTCGGGCATGCGGAATTTGGTGAAAAACAATTTTCTAGAGGTGGTAACATGCACTCAAAACCGGATCTTTGTTAAACATCTAACTAACAACCTAACTAGGAGTTGTTAACTACTCGGTTAGGGGGTTATACCTTTCTTTCTTGAACTCCTTCGTCTTCAAGCCTCGATGGTTGTCCGGATCGGCTTCACCCCGTCGTCTCCTTGCGCCGAAGATCGATCCACCTGAAAGCTTCTACCTTTGGCTTCTTCTTCGGTCTTTGAAGAAAACTAGTTCACTTGGTTTGCTAAACCTTATGAACTAGAGTGAGTAGAGAAGAGTGTGTTGGGATTTTCTTTATGGTTCTTGGTTCTCAACACATGAGACAAGTGAACCATAGACTAAGGAGAGGGAGAGCAAAAGGAAGAAGATGAGAGCTCAAGAACAAGAGAGAGAATGAAAATGATAGAATGAGAAAGACTTTTCTCTCTTGGCTCACATAATCCAAAGCCATCATCACAAAAATAGTAATCAAGTATTGTGTAAATGGTTTAAGTCAAAATGGCTATATCATTTCATGCACTCATATTGCGCAAGAGAACAAGCAAGTGAAAAGTCTTTGCCATGAAATGATAGCCATTGTCATCATGATGGTCAACTAGTCCAACCTGGTCAACCGGTCAACAAAGTCAACAAGTCAACAAAATCAACCCCTCAACAACCATGTCACCATAATACTTAATTAATATTATTGTCAATCATATATCATATTCTCATTAGGGTTGAGCAAAAAGTCAACAGTCAACGGTCAACAACCCTAATGAGAATCCTCTGCCTCTGTCTCTCCGCCAACTGTGCATACACACCCGCATCCGCGTTCCGAGGAACACGAATACATACTGGATAAAACCAATCCCAATACGTACACTAGGATCTGGCTTAAACCAAAGCCCGCTAGTGTAAACTGTCCGGACACTAAACGTGCACAAGTGCTTGGATGTGACTGAACCCTGTCGCAAAACCATGCGACCTGTCGCAAAACCATGCGACCTCTACTCTTTTGCCTAAAGGCGAATTTTGTGGGACTCTAAAGACTCAACACTACACTGGCAGTGGGTTTAACCACAGACCGCAAGCGTCACTAGCTGTGCGTAACGGTCCCCAGGTAGATGCCGACAAGAAGACTGACGAGGTGAAACCCATCTGAACTCCTACTGAGCCTGAATGTGACAGTCTCCGTACAGTCCGGTCTGTTCGTCTGATACATTGCATGGCGGGCCTAGGGGGGCAGTAAACGTCAGTCCCTTAATAGCGGTACAAGTCATGTCGGAGTGAAGCCCAATACACCCTGAGATAACACTGGAAGCCTACCAGTATATCTCGCTTGCCCTGGCCAGGGACTACTCGTGTAATGGCTCTCCTAGACACAGCGCGATGTCAACCCCCAATACCGGAAGAGACGAATCCTGTCTAACCGTCACTGCCTCCAAGTGCTTTGGGACTGCACCCAACTACTACCTGTTTGCACGACTCCTTTGAGCCGTGGTAGGGTAGTAATCAAAGTACAGTGGGAACACACTCGAGGCGAAGTGATAGTGTCAAGTCAGCGGACTAAGCTGTACTCATGTCACCTGGGAACTGATAACTGACGATAGGTATAATACCAACCGGTCAGTTCCCAACGAGTCCTGTCCAGTGTACTCGTAACCCAACGAGCACCCGCATACTATCTCCAGTACGACGTACTGAGGGATGTGGGACAGACCATATCCCACTCTGGGATGAGAAGCGCATGCGCTAGTCTACTCCGGAGTATCGATGCCCTGTCTCGATAGTCCTGCGACTAGGGACCTGCATAAGGATGTGCTTATAGATTACCCAGCCCCCACTAGTGTGACTGCCATCACAACGCTGGTAATCAAGCAAAGATCCTAAGGGCTCCACTAATGTGCATAGGCGATATACTAAAATAAACACATGTACACATTGAAGTAGAAACAAACCAAGTAGCATACTACTATTTTGAGCAAGATTGTATATACAAGGTGAATATCCTAAGCTTCCATTAAGTAATATACAAACTAGTATGATATAGTAATGGCCTCTAGGGCATATACACTAACAATCTCCCACTTGCACTAAGGCCATGTACTGGCGTATCGAAGACCTATCATCTCGATCAGCCGCTCGAACTGAGTCTGGGGTAAGGCCTTGGTGAATGGATCTGCAGTGTATCTTCTGAAGCGACCCTCCGAACCTCGATCTCCTGGCGATCCACGATCTCCCTGATCAGGTGATACCGCCTCAAGATGTGTCTAGATCTCTGATGGGACCTGGGTTCCTTCGCTAAAGCTATAGCCCCGTTGTTGTCGCAATACAGAGGTATTGGATCAACAATGGATGGAACCACCTGAAGTTCTTACAAGAACTTCCTCATCCAGATAGCTTCTTTTGCGGCATCAGATGCAGCGATGTATTCTGCTTCCATCGTCGAGTCTGCAACGGTTTCCTGTTTGGAACTCTTCCAACACACCGCCCGTCCATTGAGGGTAAAGACAAAACCCGACATGGACTTGGAATCATCCTTGTCACTCTGGAAGCTGGAGTCACCAAAGGCCTCGATCTGGAGGTCTTTTCCGCCATACACCAAGAACATCTCCTTAGTCCTTCTCAGGTACTTGAGAATGTTCTTTACCGCTATCCAGTGTTTCTCCCCAGGGTTTGACTGATACCGGCTTACCACACTCAGTGCATAAGCTACATCTGGTCTGGTACACAACATCGCATACATTATAGAGACTACCGCAGAGGCGTAGGGTATAATAGACATGCGATCCCTCTCCAAATCAGTCTTGGGAGACATCTCTTTAGAAAGGGTGATCCCGTGACAAGCCGGTAAGTTACCGCGCTTGAAATCTTCCATACTGAATCTTTTCAGTATGGTGTCGATGTACCTGGACTGTGAAAGTCCTAATATCCTCTTGGATCTATCACGATGGATCCGGATCCCCAGGATGTATGAGGCATCACCCAAGTCTTTCATGGAGAACCTGTGTGACAAGAACCCCTTGACAGATTGTAGCATAGGAATGTCATTTCCTATTAAGAGAATGTCATCCACGTATAAAACGAGGAATACTACAGTTCTCGCTACAAATCTACTATAGATGCATGGTTCATCTGGATTTTTGATAAAGCCAAATTCCTTGACCGTCTCATCAAAACAGATGTTCCAACTCCGCGATGCCTGCTTTAGTCCATAGATGGACTTAAGAAACTTGCACACCTTTCCGCTGCTCCCACTTTGAATGAAACCCTCTGGTTGGTCCATATAGACACACTCCTCTAAATTTCCATTTAGAAAAGCGGTCTTTACGTCCATTTGCCAGATCTCATAATCGTGGAAGGCAGCAATGGCAAGAAGGATCCGAATGGATTTCAGCATAGCCACTGGAGAAAAGGTTTCGTCATAGTCCAAGCCGGGTCTTTGACGGAAACCCTTTGCAACAAGTCTAGCTTTATAGGTCTCAACCTGTCCATCTACACCAATCTTCCTTTTCAAGATCCACTTGCATCCTACGGGTTTTACCCCGTCTGGAGCAATGTCCAACGTCCATACTTTGTTGGTGTACATGGACTCCATTTCGGTCCGCATTGCATCCAGCCATTTTACCGAGTCAACGCTCTGAACGGCCTGCTGGAAGCTAGTAGGCTCATCATAATTTATGATGCAATCCTCTCTATCCCCATCTATGAGAAAACCGTAGTATCTCTCGGGCGGATGAGACTGCCTACTACTCCTGCGGAGTGGCGTAGGAATGTCCTGTTCTTTTGAACCCTCTGGTTCCACTAAGCTTTCAGTAATAGCTCATGGTTCTAGAATTTCTTCCAGTTCTACTGCGCTCCCACTAATTTCCTTTTCTAAGAACTGGTGTTCTAGAAAATGGGCATGACGAGAAACAAAAACCTTTTGTTCCTCTTCGCAATAGAAGAAATATCCCTTGGAGTTCTTTGGATATCCCACGAACTTGCACTGTACTGAGCGTGCCTCGAGCTTGTCCGCATGCTGCTTTTTGACAAAAGCTGGACTTCCCCATGTCTTAATGTGATTAAGATAGGGTCTCTTCCCACACCACATCTCATATGGTGTAGTAGGCACAGTCTTAGTGGGAACTCGGTTCAAAAGGTATGCAGCTGATTCTAGCGCATACCCCCAGAATGATCGCGGTAACTCAGCGTTACTCATCATGGACCGTACCATATCCAATAGGGTTCGGTTCCGTCTCTCCGATACACCGTTATGTTGCGGAGTGTATGGAGGAGTAAGCCGAGAGAGAATTCCGTTCTCTTTTAAATAGTCCAGAAACTCGGCACTTAAGTATTCTCCACCTCGATCCGATCTTAGAATCTTGATACTTTTGCCGGTTTGTTTTTCTACTTCATTCTTATATTCCTGGAATTTTCCAAAGGCTTCGGACTTATGTTTCATTAAGAAGACATAACCGTACCTTGAAAAGTCATCCGTAAAAGTAATGAAGTAAGAATAACCGCTTCGCGCATGTGTAGACATTGGACCGCACACGTCGATGTGTACGAGTCCCAAGAGCTCGCTCGCTCTTACTCCGTGTCCAGTGAACGGAGTCTTTGTCATCTTTCCTTTGAGACAGGATTGACAAGTGGCATACGATTGATATTCAAACGGATTCAAATATCCTTCTGTATGTAACTTCGTCAACCTTCTCTCATTGATGTGACCCAGTCTACAATACCATAAGAAAGTCTGATTGATTTCCGGAGACTTTCTTTTGTGTGTATTCTGGACATTGAAAATCTGCGGATGGTTTAATACGTATATACCATTGCTTAATGTACCTGACCCAATCAGAACTTGATTAAGGTGAATGTTTACAACATTACTTACAAACGCAAATTCATAACCTTCTTAAGAAGTCAAAGATACAGAAATGATATTACAAGTTGCGTTGGGTACAAAATAGCAATTACGCAAAACCAAAACGTGTCCATCTGACAACCCCAGGTGATAGTCCCCTACGGCCTTAGCATCCATGCTAGCTCCGTTTGCAACTTTGAGGGTCAAGTCACCTGCCTTCAAAACCCTACGATTTCTCAACGCCTGCAAAGAATTACAGATATGAGATCCTGATCCGGTATCCAATACCCAGGAAGTAGAGTTTATTGAAAGACAGTTTTCAATAATATACACACCTGAAGCTGAAGCCGCAACCTGCTTCAGATCCTATGTTTTGGCCTTCCAAGCCCTGCAATCATTTTTCCAGTGTCCCTTCTTATGACAATAGAAGCATTCTTCCTTATCCATAAGCTTTCCCACTTTCTTTGTTGCTTTTCCCTTTCCCTTCGTATCCACTTTACTAACACCGCCCCTTGGTTTGGCGGGGGCTTTCTTCTTCTTTCCCTTGGCTTTCGTCTTGGATTAGAAGAGGAAGATCCTCCTACAAACAAAGTGGATGTTTCCCTACCTTTCTGTAGGGTGCCCTCTGCACTCCTCAGTATGTTGAGGAGTTCTGAAAGTTCAACTTTCTTTTCTTGTAAGTTGAAGTTCAGGATAAACTGGACGTAAGTGGAAGGAAGGGACTGGAGAATCAAGTCCGTATAGAGCTCATTCTCCAACGTGGTCCCAAGGTCTGCGAGCTCTTCTATGTAGCCAATCATCTTAAGCACGTGTTCCGCTACCGATGATCCGACGGCCAACCTTGCCAAAAATAACTTCTTCGACACTTCGTATCTTGCGATACGAGACTGCTCTCCATACAGTTCTTTTGTATGGAGAAATATGGATTCGAGGTCCACATTCTCGTGCCTCCTCTGATGTTCGTTGTCCATAGAGGCAAGCACGAGGCACTTAGCCTTCGCGCAATCTAGTTCCCAGGTCTTACGGATTTCCTTATCCGCGACGCTGGTTTTGGGACCTGGGACTGGGGGAGCTTTGGTGGTAAGAAGATACCCCAGCTTGTCGTAAGTGATTGCCATCTTGACATTCCTGAGCCAATCTTTGTAGTTTGGCCCTGTCAGTATGTTTTTATCTAGAAGTAACTTAAGTCCAGTCATGTCGATTGGTCGCTGCAATTAGGAGAGAGAAGAAACACTCAGCATGATGCTCTAGCAAGTTTAGAATGGTTTTTAGTTTGTCTAAACAGGATGGCTCCCACTGTTTCTCGAATCCCTCCTCAAACCAAAAAGGAAGAATTAGTCAGGATCAATCTCACCGTACAATACTTGCTTAACCGTTCAGCCAGGCCAGTGTCGGTACTTCGAGGGAGGTTTTCCAACGCTTTCGCGAAGTTCCTTAATTAAATAACCTCTTTTCCCTGGGGGCGTAGCCCCGCTAACACCTTTCTAGACACCTACTTGGTTTAAAGCATTGATCGTTAAGTGAGAAATTTCCCGAGGAGTAGCATATACTCACAGTAGGATCGGGATCCAAATATCATCGCGTGACGAAACTGAAGGAATCCTACCAGAATCATCACACTCCAAATGGTATGCAACACTAGCAAGTTTCAGTTCTTTTGAAACTCCCGATGTGGATTTTTGCCCCATGCTCTTATGACCTTGACTTTGGCCAAAATATCATAAGTCACATGTCAAGTTCTACCCGTCATTCTCCAGGTTAATTTGGATCCATCCGTACCTACCCTTGACTTTGGCCAAAATGGCAGTACGACTGTCCCAAACCAACGCATCTATCTATGCTACACATGAATACCCAATAGCTACCAATCACTATGCCTTGACTTTGGCCAACATACACAGCTTGAATACTATTGACTATTCATGTGAAACGACGGAGGGCTACGAATGGTTTTGGCAAAACCGTGAACGTAGTGAACTTGATATAATCGATGGAACGAGATAGCTTTTAAAAGGAGTGGCTCAAGCTCCGCATTTAAAAGTCAGTTTTGAAAAGAACCGAGTGGTTTTCCGAAAGTGTTCCAACGATTTTAACTTGGTTTATTTTCTTGCATTAGTTCTTTTAATGCGTGATATTCTTGCATTAGTTCTTTTAATGCGTCCCATCATTTAATCCTACCATTGCAGAAAACAACCAAAATATGACGTACGCTTATGCCATTCGCATTCGCCACGGGGCCCCGTCATTACCCGTTAGGTTACTTAACTAACGACAGAGCGGGGGCTGGGCTAGCGCGGCTGTAAAACATAAGCAACGCCTAAATAATATCATATATAGATATATTGCAATGATAGCCATTTCAGATCACAGATGAACACATTGGATATACTAGGAACCCGCAATTCGTACGAGCTTGTAACGAAAAGCAGATTACACGGTCGCGGTGAATAGCCAATACCCCACCCAAGACCCCTATGGGTGCGGCAAACTACCCGCCAAGTACCCGAAGCGAAGCAACCCCCCTCATCTCCGTGAGTAGGCCACTCGGCACTTCGGCAAACCCGGTAGTTTGTGCACCCCCTCCATGGGTCTATCTTAAGAGCAAAAATAGTAAAAAGAAATTATACAATGACGGCTACAACCCCGACCCGGTTGTGCTGCCATACAAATAATTATTACATCAATTTACAAATTTACATGAATTGAAAGAAAAGAAAACTCTCGTCTCACAACCCCCCGGCTATTCACCCGCGAAAATCCAATGAATTCATATACACATTCCAATAACATTACGGATCACAGATTTGTATAACCCCCACTAATCGACATATAGCGATTAGCAGACGTTCAATACAAATATCACATCACAGAAAAACCCGTTAGCTTAAGTCTTTTAGAAGTTCGATCAAAAATACGGATTTTCAGGCCCCAAACACAAAATTTTCGTTCTGGAAAATCTGGGCAGAAAATACATATTCCAAAAATCCCAAAACAACCCCAGAATAACACTGCACAAAATTTGGACCTCGGCCGAGTCAACTCGGCCGCGGAACCGCGGCGGGAGCGTGCTCCCGCCGCGTTTCCGCGGCGCTTTGACTGGTTCGTGGGACCAAATTTCGTGGGTGTTTAATAAAAACCCTGAGCCGATTTTTAAGATGAAATTTATCAATTTTACAGAACTTTAAAAATCGACAACAACTTTGAATTTTCGGGTTTATTTCGGGACTTTTTCTCCGATCGAATTTCTAGCTACTATGCTAACATGTTAGATAGAGTTTAACCTGGCTCTGATACCACTGTAAGTCCATGCTAGCTCTCCCGGTACTTTTGGGCATGCAGAATTTGGTGAAAAACAATTTTCTAGAGGTGGTAACATGGACTCAAAACCGGATCTTTGTTAAACATCTAACTAACAACCTAACTAGGAGTTGTTAACTACTCGGTTAGGGGGTTATACCTTTCTTTCTTGAACTCCTTCGTCTTCAAGCCTCGATGGTTGTCCGGATCGGCTTCACCCCGTCGTCTCCTTGCGCCGAAGATCGATCCACCTGAAAGCTTCTACCTTTGGCTTCTTCTTCGGTCTTTGAAGAAAACTAGTTTACTTGGTTTGCTAAACCTTATGAACTAGAGTGAGTAGAGAAGAGTGTGTTGGGATTTTCTTTATGGTTCTTGGTTCTCAACACATGAGACAAGTGAACCATAGACTAAGGAGAGGGAGAGCAAGAAGAAGAAGATGAGAGCTCAAGAACAAGAGAGAGAATGAAAATGATAGAATGAGAAAGACTTTTCTCTCTTGGCTCACATAATCCAAAGCCATCATCACAAAAATAGTAATCAAGTATTGTGTAAATGGTTTAAGTCAAAATGGCTATATCATTTCATGCACTCATATTACACAAGAGAACAAGCAAGTGAAAAGTCTTTGCCATGAAATGATAGCCGTTGTCATCATGATGGTCAACTAGTCCAACCTAGTCAACCGGTCAACAAAGTCAACAAGTCAACAAAGTCAACCCCTCAACAACCATGTCACCACAATACTTAATTAATATTATTGTCAATCATATATCATATTCTCATTAGGGTTGAGCAAAAAGTCAACAGTCAACGGTCAACAACCCTAATGAGAATCCTCTGCCTCTGTCTCTCCGCCAACTGTGCATAGACACCCGCATCCGCGTTCCGAGGAACACGAATACATACTGGATAAAACCAATCCCAATACGTACACTAGGATCTGGCTTAAACCAAAGCCCGCTAGTGTAAACTGTCCGGACACTAAACGTGCACAAGTGCACGGATGTGACTGAACCCTGTCGCAAAACCATGCGACCTGTCGCAAAACCATGCGACCTCTACTCTTTTGCCTAAAGGCGAATAGCTTTCTGTGTGGGACTCTAAAGACTCGACACTACACTGGCAGTGGGTTTAACCACAGACCGCAAGCGGCACTAGCTGTGCATAACGGTCCCCAGGTAGATACCGACAAGAAGACTGACGAGGTGAAACCCATCTGAACTCCTACTGAGCCTGAATGTGACAGTCTCCGTACAGTCCGGTCTGTTCGTCTGATACATCGCATGGCGGGCCTAGGGGGGCGGTAAACGTCAGTCCCCTAATAGCGGTACAAGTCGTGTCGGAGTGAAGCGCAATACACCCTGAGATAACACTGGAAGCCTACCAGTATATCTCGCTTGCCCTGGCCAGGGACTACTCGTGTAATGGCTCTCCTAGACACAGCGCGATCTTAACCCCCAATACCGGGAGAGACGAATCCTGTCTAACCGTCACTGCCTCCAAGTGCTTCGGGACTGCACCCAACTACTACCTGTTTGCACGACTCCTTTGAGCCATGGTAGGGTAGTAATCAAAGTACAGTGGGAACACACTCGAGGCGAAGTGATAGTGGCAAGTCAGCGGACTAAGCTGTACTCATGTCACCTGGGAACTGATAACTGACGATAGGTATAATACCAACCGGTCATTTCCCGACGAGTCCTGTCCAGTGTACTCGTTACCCAACGAGCACCCGCATACTATCTCCAGTACGACGTACTGAGGGCTGTGGGACAGACCATCTCCCACTCTGGGATGAGAAGCGTATGCGCTAGTCTACTCCGGAGTATCGATGCCCTGTCTCGATAGTCCTGCGACTAGGGACCTGCATAAGGATGTGCTTATAGATTACCCAGCCCCCACTAATGTGACTGCCATCACAATGCTGGTAATCAAGCAAAGATCCTAAGGGCTCCACTAATGTGCATAGGCGATATACTAAAATAAACACATGTACACATTGAAGTAGAAACAAACCAAGTAGCATACTACTATTTTGAGCAAGATTGTATATACAAGGTGAATATCCCAAGCTTCCATTAAGTAATATACAAACTAGTATGATACAGTAATGGCCTCTAGGGCATCTACACTAACAATCTCCCACTTGCACTAAGGCCATGTACTGGCGTATCGAAGACCTATCATCTCGATCAGCCGCTCGAACTGAGTCTGGGGTAAGGCCTTGGTGAATGGATCTGCAGTGTTATCTTCTGAAGCGACCCTCCGAACCTCGATCTCCTGGCGATCCACGATCTCCCTGATCAGGTGATACCGCCTCAAGATGTGTCTAGATCTCTGATGGGACCTGGGTTCCTTCGCTAAAGCTATAGCCCCGTTGTTGTCGCAATACAGAGGTATTGGATCAACAATGGATAGGTTCATCCATAGAGGGGATCGAAACTATGGGCTCAGACGGCATGGCGAAACTGAAACTGCGGCGACCCTGGATGATTTCATCGTACCACCTTCCCCACAAGTGAAGGTTTTTGCACTCGGGGTCATGATCCTTAATAAGAGCGAACGCCACCCGGTCCACTGGTGCATGGGGAAACCCTCCCTCCGAGCGAACAAAGGGGAAAGCCAAGTTGGCAGACATGTTTCCTGTAGAAAGACAAAAATAACCGTCAGTGTTCCAACGCTTCGCATTTTAAAATCTCACACTACACTGCAATGCAGTGGGTAGGGGACCAAGGGGGGACCCACAAAATCTGGATGACGGCGCATCATTTAATAAGACAACCTTATCATTGGATGAGACTGTCAATTAATGAAAAGATCCTCAAGAGAATATCCTCATTGATGGGAAATCCCTAAGGACAAGGAGAAAGTCCCCTCTTTTAGAGCAAAGCTCTGTCAACAGAGTGACACTTGTCAAACTCTGGTCTTAAGGGTAAAGATTCTTAAAAGAGAGCTTAGCTTTATAATAATGATGGAAGAATCCATCAAAAAGAAAATTTTAACCCCTAAAAATAAATAATTTTTTGGGATCGTAAGGATCCATGAAAACCTTTAGAAGTTCTCCATGTTCAGATCAGAAAAGATCTACATTTGATCCATGAGCAAAGCTCTGTCCATGGGTTAAAACCCATGAACAAGATCTCTGTAGATCCATAGATTTCTGAGAGCAAGGCTCTGTTAATAAAACTCCAAAGGGGTTTTCTTAAGATCAAAGATCTAAGAGCAAGGCTCTGTTAATCAAATTTAATTTAATTTAATTTTTACCTAAGTTGTTCTAAAAATCTGAACTCTGGAGTTCTTGGGAAGAAATGAGAGCAAGGCTCTAAAAATCTTAAAACAAGAGCAAAGCTCTGAAATTCAAGTTCTTGAAAATGGTAAAAAAATTTAAGGACCAAAGGTACTATTTATAGGCGCTTGCGCCTTTTCACCTAACCCCTTGGATCCAAAGGTCAAGATTTTGCCACCGCTGCACTCACATGTGCGCCATGTGAGCGCACGGTGGGGGGGCATTTGTTTCCCCCAATCAAAGCAAATCTCTATTTGAATTTCAAAATTCAAAATTCGAAGCAACGCTTCAAATTCTTTGTGCTGCGCGCAACACGTCACGTGTCAAAAATTGATACGGCAGCGCAACGCGCCCAATCAGAGCAAAGCTCCATTAAAAAAACAAAATAAAAGCAAAGTTTCAGTTGCGCAAGCGCTGCACTGCGCGACTCGTGTCAGCGCAGCCGTTTTTGCGTAAGCGCTGCGCTGCGCGACACGTGTCAGCGCAGTTGCGCAAGCGCAGCTGTGCTGCGCTGTGCGCTGCGCGACACGTGTCAGTGCAGGTGCGCAAGCACAGCTGCGCTGCGCTGTGCGCTGCGTGACACGTGTCACGCTCTGGAGCATTTTCGCCAAACAGAATTAAAATTCTAAGAAATTTTTCTGTTCTTGTTAAAACAAGAAGATTTGCTTCTGTAAAACAGAAGCCCTTGGATCAAAGATCCAATGGTGGGGAAAATTCCCCAAATCGCTCAGAGAAAGATCTCTTCAACAAATTTAACCGATTTATGGGCACTATAAAAAGGACCCTAAGCCTCAATTCAAAGACATCAACATTTGGTGAAAAATCAAGAACTTCAAACAGACAAAACTCTGAAGAAATTTCAAAAGAAGAAAAGGTAAAAATCTTTAGGAAAAAGAGAAAATTCTCTTATGAACAGATTATTGATCTAAGAACAAGATCAATAATCTTAAATAAAAAGAAAAATAAATAATAATAGTGCTTTGCACTTTCTTATGAACCATTGGTTCATTGAAAACAAGAAAAACTTGTTTTCTTTGATTTAAAATCGATCAAAATATAAAACAGTGCTTTGCACTTGAAAAAGTGCGCTGTTGCGCTCCTTTGTTGGTGCAAGCCACCAGGGAGCGCCACGTGTCAGCAGCGCAACAGCGCAACGCACTGACACAGCGCACTGCGCTGTTGCGCTTGCACTCACCAGAGTGTGACACGTGTCACCTCCGCAAGCGCTTGCGCTCATTAATTGGCGCAAAGCGCCTGACAAGCTACTGTCAAATAACTAATGCACTGCATTATTTACAAAAGGGCCTAGCCCAATTAAAAAAAGACCTAACAGGCCAAATTAAATACTTTGCATTATTTTAAAAGGGGGCAGAGCCCAAACAAAGACAGATGCTCTGCATCAAAAATAAAGGGACAGAGCCCAAATCAGAAAGGCCTAGCAGACCAGAATAAAATACTGTGCATTACTAAACATGGGCAAAGCCCTAACACATGTCTAACAATCCAAATGCAAACAAAACGTTGGACATTTCTCAGTTGGACTTAACCCAATCATGGCCATAAGTCCTCAAATTAAATTGACTGAGCACGTCGGCTCTCTTAAATTAATCAACTCCGGCTCGAGGGTACATCTCCGAACTCCTCTGACACCTATCGTTGTAATCCTTCAACGACGTCAGAGAGGTGACGGGTCCCAACGGCCACAAATACGATGGACCGTAATGTCCTTAAACTACCTATGGACCACCATGTCCCTAAACTGGAATATGGACCGTAATGTCCTTAAACAACCTATGGACCACCACGTCCCTAAACTGGCGATGGACCGTAATGTCCTTAAACTACCTATGGACCACCATGTCCCTAAACTGGAATATGGACCGCAATGTTTTTAAACTACCCATGGACCCCCATGTCCCTAAACTAGAACCCGGACCGCTAAGTCCCTAAACTGGAACAATAGGGCCCCCAAATGTTCTTTTGTCGGATTTAAATGATCCCGTTTAAGTCGATCTTAGCCTAAAATACGGTTAACATATCCTTAAACATTCAAACAGATTTTAGTCCCAAATTGGACTACAAACCCCCTAACCAACTTTGGTTCAAGGGTACATCTCCGAACTCCTTTGACACCTATCGTTGTAATCCTTCAACGACGTCAGAGAGGTGACTGGTCCCGATGACCATAGACATAAAATGGACCACTATGTCCCTAAACTGGAACACTAGAGCCCTAAAATGCTCTTTCCGTTAAGTTGATCTTAGTCTCAAATCAGACTAACGTATCCTTAGCAAACGTTTAAGTTGATCTTAGCCTCAAAAATGGCTAATGTATCCTTAAACCAGAACCCAAAACCCAAATCTAAAATATACGGATTTGGACTAATCCACGTCCTACGGGCGACGAAATAAATAGTCTCCGTATACAATCCATGGGCAACCACAAACAAAACAAACACCCACGACACGAAGTGAAACTCTGGAGAAGGAGAAAGTTGTTACCGCTATGCGGTAGCGTAATTAACTGCAGGGGCTTGCACCTGCAGGGAAGAGCGTCCCCATAATAAAAAACCCCTCAAGCGAGGGGGAATCTGACGAAGTCTGCTACATCGGCCGCATCCGTCTAAACCTCCGATACATGGTACCATAAATCAACTTGGCATCTTCGGAGAGGTAGACGGATAAAACCATATAGCATCTGTCCCGAATCTCAGGCAAGACGGCGTCCTCACGTCGTCTCCGCCGCCATTCGGAGGGGAACAGTTCTTTACCGCTATCCAGTGTTTCTCCCCAGGGTTTGACTGATACCGGCTTACCACACTCAGTGCATAAGCCACATCTGGTCTGGTACACTACATCGCATACATTATTGAGCCTACCGCAGAAGCGTAGGATATAATAGACATGCGATCCCTTTCCAAATCAGTCTTGGGAGACATCTCTTTGGAGAGGGTGATCCCGTGACAAGCCGGTAGATTACCGTGCTTGGAATCTTCCATACTGAATCTTTTCAGTATGGTGTCGATGTACCTGGACTGCGAAAGTCCTAATATCCTCTTGGATCTATCATGATGGATCCGGATCCCCAGAATGTAGGAGGCATCATCCAGGTCTTTCATGGAGAACCTGTGTGACAAGAAGCCTTTGACAGATTGTAGCATAGGAATGGCATTTCCTATCAAGAGAATGTCATCCACGTATAAAACGAGGAATACGACAGTTCTTGCTACAAATCTACTATAGATACATGGTTCATCTGGATTTTTGATAAAGCCAAATTCTTTGACCGTCTCATCAAAACAGATGTTCTAACTCCGCAATGCCTGCTTTAGTCCATAAATGGATTTAAGCAACTTGCACACCTTTCCGCTGCTCCCACTCTGAATGAAACCCTCTGGCTGGTCCATATAGACACACTCCTCTAAATTTCCATTTAGAAAAGCGGTCTTTATGTCCATCTGCCAGATTTCATAATCGTGGAAGGCAGAAATGGCAAGAAGGATCCGAATGGATTTCAGCATAGCCACTGGAGAAAAGGTTTCGTCATAGTCCAAACCAAGTCTTTGACAAAAACCCTTTGCAACAGGTCTAGCTTTATAGGTCTCGACCTGTCCATCTATACCAATCTTCCTTTTGAAGATCCACTTGCATCCTACGGGTTTTACCCCATCTGGAGGAATGTCCAAAGTCCATACTTTGTTGGTATACATGGACTCCATTTCGGTCCGCATTGCATCCAGCCATTTTACCGAGTCAACGCTCTGAATGGCTTGCTGGAAGCTAGTAGGCTCATCATCAATGATGCAATCCTCTCTATCCCAGCCTATGAGAAAACCGTAGTATCTCTCGGGCGGATGAGACTGCCTACTACTTCTGCGGAGCGGCGTAGGATTGTCCTGTTCTTTTGAACCTTCCGGTTCTACTAAGCTTTCAGTAATAGTCTGTGGTTCTGGAATTTCTTCCAGTTCTATTGCGCTCCCACTAATTTCTTTTTCTAAGAACTGGTGTTCCAGAAAGTGGGCATTATAAGAAACAAAGACCTTTTGTTCCTCTGTATGATAGAAAAGATACCCCCTGGAGTTCTTTGGGTATCCCACAAACTTGCACAGTACTGTGCGTGCCTCAAGTTTGTCCGCATGCTGCTTTTTGACATAAGCTGGACACCCCCAAATCTTCAAGTATTGAAGATAGGGTTTCTTCCCACTCCATAACTCATATGGTGTGGTAGGCACAGTCTTAGTGGGAACTCGGTTCAAAAGGTATGTGGCTGATTCTAGCGCATATCCCCAGAATGATCGCGGCAACTCAGCGTTACTCATCATGGACCGTACCATATCCAATAGGGTTCGGTTCCGTCTCTCCGAGACACCATTGTGTTGCGGAGTGTATGGAGGAGTAAGCTGAGAGAGAATTCCATTCTCTTTTAGGTAATCCAGGAACTCGGCACTCAAGTATTCACCACCTCGATCAGATCTCAGTGTTTTGATACTTTTGCCTGTTTGTTTTTCTACTTCATTCTTGTATTCTTGGAACTTTTCAAAAGCTTCAGATTTATGCTTCATTAAGAAGACATGTCCGAACCTTGAAAAATCATCTGTAAAAGTAATGAAGTAAGAATAACCGCTTCGCGCATGTGTAGACATTGGACCGCACACATCACTGTGTATGAGTCCCAAGAGCTCGCTTGCTCTTACTCCGTGTCCAGTGAATGGAGTTTTTGTCATCTTTCCTTTGAGACAAGATTGACAAGTTGCATATGAATGATATTCGAATGAATCCAAATATCCTTCTGTATGCAACTTCGTCAACCTTCTCTCATTGATGTGACCGAGTCTACAATACCATAAGAAAGCCTGATTGATTTCTGGAGACTTTCTTTTGAGTGTATTCTGGACATTGAAAATATGTGGTTGGTTTAATACGTATATACCATTGTTTAATGTACCTGACCCAATCAAAACTTGATTAAGGTGAATGTTCACAACATTACTTACAAATGCAAATTCATAATCTTCTTTAGATAATAAAGATACAGAAATGATATTACAAGTTGCATTTGTTACAAAATAACAACCACGCAAAACCAAAAAATGTCCATATGACAAACCCAGATGATAGTCCCCCACGGCCTCAGCATCCATGCTAGCTTCGTTTTCAACTCTGAGGGTCATGTCACCTGCTTTCAAAAACCTACACTTTCTCAACGCCTGCAAAGAATTACAGATATGAGATCCTGATCCGGTATCCAATACCCAGGAAGTAGAGTTTATTGATAGACAGTTTTCAATAATATACACACCTGAAGCTGAAGCCGCAACCTGCTTCAGATCCTGTGTTCTGGCCTTCCAAGCCCTGCAATCCTTTTTCCAGTGTCTACTCTTGTGACAGTAAAAGCATTCTTCTTTTCCCACAAGCTTCCCCGCTACCTCTGTTGCTTTTGCCTTTACCTTCGTATCCACTTTACTAACACCGCCCCTTGGTTTGGCGGGGGCTTTCTTCTTCTTTCCCTTGGCTTTTGCCTTAGATTTAGAAGAGGAAGATCCTCCTACAAACAAAGTGGATGTTTCCCTACCCTTTTGTAGGGTGCCTTCAGTACTCCTCAACATGTTCAGAAGCTCGGAAAGTTCAACCTCCTTTCCTTGCATGTTGAAGTTTAGGATAAACTGGGCGTAAGTGGAAGGAAGGGACTGGAGAATCAAGTCCGTATAGAGTTCATTCTCCAACGTCGTCCTAAGGTCTGCGAGCTTCTCAATGTAGCTAATCATCTTAGCACGTGTTCCGCTACCGATGATCCGACGGCCAATCTTGCCGAAAACAGCTTCTTCGACACTTCGTATCTGGCGATACGAGATTGCTCTCCATACAGTTCTTTTGTATGGAGAAATATGGATTCGAGGTCCATATTCTTGTGCCTCCTCTGATGTTCATTGTCCATAGAGGCAAGCACGAGGCACTTAGCCTTCGCGCAGTCTAGTTCCCAGGTCTTATAGATTTCCTTATCCACGACACTGGTTTTGGGACCTGGGACAGGGGGAGCTTTGGTGGTAAGAAGATACCCCAACTTGTCATAAGTGATTGCCATTTTGACATTTCTGAGCCAATCTTTGTAGTTTGGCACTGTCAGTATGTTTTTATCTAGTAATAACTTAAGTCCGGTCATGTCGATTGGTCGCTGCAATTAGGAGAGAGAAAAGAAACACTCAGCATGATGCTCTTGCAAGTTTAGAGTGGTTTTTAGTTTGTCTAAACAGGATGGCTCCCACTATCTCTCGAATCCCTCCTCAAACTATAAAGGAAGAATTAGTCGGGATCAATCTCACCGCACAATACTTGCTTAACCGTTCAGCCAGGCCAGTGTCGGTACTTCGAGGGAGGTTTTCCAACGCTTTCGCGAAGTTCCTTAATTTAAGAAACTCTTTTCCCCGGGGGGCGTAGCCCTGCTAACACTTTTCTAGACACCTACTAGGTTTATAGCATTGATCGTTTAGTGAGAAATTTCCCGAGGAGCAGCATATACTAACAGTAGGATCGGGATCCAAATATCATCGCGTGACAAAACTGAATGAATCCTACCAGAATCATCACACTCCAAATGGTATGCAACACTAGCAAGTTTCAGTACCTTTGAAACTCCCGATGTGGATTTTTGCCCCATGCTCTTATGACCTTGGCGTGAGGTCAAAATGTCATAAGTCACATGTCAAGTTCTACCCATCACTTTCCAGGTTGATTTGAACCCACCCATACCTACCCTTGACGTAGGCCAAAATGGCAGTACAGCTGTCCCAAACCAGCGCATTCTATCTATGCAACAGATAAATATCCGGCATCTACCAAACACTATGCCTTGGCGTGAGGTCAAAATACATAGCTTGAATACTACCGAATATTTAACTGAAATGATGGAGGGCTACGAATGGTTTTGGCTAAACCGTGAACGTAGTGAACTTGATATAATCGATGGAACGAGATAGCTTTTAAAAGGAGTGGCTCTAGTTCCGCATTTAAAAGTTGGTTTTTGAAAAGAACCGAGTGGTTTTGAAAGTGTTCCAACGACTTTTACTTGGTTTATTTTTCTTGCATTAAATTTTAATGCGTCCCATCATTTAATCCTACCATTGCAGAAAACAACCAAAATATGATGTACGCTTATGTCATTCGCATTCTCCACGGGGCCCCGTCATCACCTGTTAGGTTACTTAACTAACGACAGAGCGGGGGCTGGGCTAGCACGGCTGAAAACATAAGCAACGCCTAGATATCGTATATAGATATATAGCAATGATAGACATTACAGATCACAGATGAAGACATTGGATATACTAGGAATCCGCAATCCGTTCGAGCCTGTAACGAAAAGCGGATTACACGGTCGCGGTGAATAGCCAATACCCCACCTAAGACCCCTACGGGTGCGACAAACTACCCGCCAAGTACCCGAAGTGAAGCAACCTCCCTCAACACCGTGAGTAGGCCACTCGGCACTTCGAGATACCCGGTAGTTTATGCACCCCTACCATGGGTCTATCCTAGGAGCAAAAACAATAAAAAGAATTATACAATAGCGGCTACAATCTCATCCAAGATGTGCGGCCATACAAATAATATTACATCAAATTTACATAATACATGAATTGAAAGATAAACAAAACTCTCATCTCACAATCCCCCCGGCTATTCATCCACGACAATCCAACGAATTCATATACACATACCATCAACAACACAGATCACAGATATGTATAACCCCCACTAATCGACGTATAGAGATTAGCAGACGTTCAATACATATATAACATTACAGATACAACCTATTAGCCAAAGTCTACAGAAAATCGACCAAAAATACGGATTTGTAACCACCCCAAAAACGAACTTGTTCTCTGGAAATTCTGGGCAGAAACAAACCATCTCAAAATTCCTAAAACACCCCCAGAAACAAACTGCATGAGAAACGATCCACGGCCGAGTCAACTCGGCCGCGGATCCGCGGGAGAAGCAAGCTTCTACCGCGGAACCGCGGTGAGTTGGTCGGTTCACTGGATCGTTTTTCTTGCAGTTTCATAAAAAAGCCTGAGCCGATTTTTAGTACATGATTTATTATTTTTAGAGCAGGAAAAAAAATCGGCAGAAACTAGGGTTTTTCGGGATGTCTTGCGGTTTTTTCGTTCGGTCGATATTCTAAATACTTTGCTAACATTCTAGGGTGTGTTTAGTTAGGCTCTGATACCACTGTAAGTCCATGTTACCTTTCCTGGTTCTTTCGGGCTTGCGGAAATGGCGAAAAACAATTTTTTCGGTATAGGTAACTTGAACTACAAAGACGGATCTAGGCTTAGCAACCTAACTAGAGAGTTGTCTACTCGGTTAGGGGTTATACCTCAACTTGAACTCCTTCGTCTTGGACTCTTTGTAGTGGTCGGATGGTGCCTTCCTCGTCGCCTTCTCTTGTCGAAGATCGATCCACCTGAGGGTTTCTTCCTTTGAGCTCCTTTCTTGAACTTTGAGAGAACTTAGGTATCCGGCTTGCTAAACCTTCTACCTTAGAGTGAGTAGAGAGTGTCTTAGGGTGTTTTATCTTCAAGGAGATGTTTCTCAACACATGAGAATTGTTCTCCTTGAACTGGAGGAGGAAGAAGAAGAGAGGAAGAGAGAGAATGGTTATGATAGAATGAAAATGGTTTTTTACAACCATAACAATATAAGTGAATTATCAAATTAATAAAATAAATCAAATGGAAAAGTTGATGGAACGTTTGATGAGACTATGATCATTTCATATTAAATGGTTTTTGCTAGGATCAAAGAGCATCTTTGATGTGTAATGATGATAGTCAATGTTTCAACCATGGTCAATTAGTCAACCTTGGTCAACAAGTCAACAAACCCAACCATGACACAATTTTATTTAATTAATATTATTAATTGATAAATCACAAGTTCATTAGGGTTTGGAAAAGGACGACTGTCAACTGTGCATACACACCCGTTCCAAAACCCTAATGAAAAACCTCTTCCTCCGCCTCAAACAACTGTGCATACACACACCCGCATTCGTGTCCCGAGGAACATGAATATTATGAGATAAAACTAACCCCAAAATATATATTAGGATCTGGCTCAAATCAGAGCCCGCTAGTAATGACCGTCCGGACACCAACCATGCACAAGTGCGCGGATGTGAACGAACCCCGTCGCAAAACCATGCGACCTCTACTCTGTTTTGCCCAAAGGCGAATAACCCTCTGTGTGGGACTCTAAAGACTCGACACTACGCAGGCAGTGGGTTTAACCACAGACCGCAAGCGGCACTAGCTGTGCGTAACGACCCCCAGATAGATGCCGATAAGAAGACGGACGAGGTGAAACCCATCTGAACTCCTACAGAGCCTGAATGTGACAGTCTCCGTACAGTCCGGTCTGTTCGTCTGATAACATCGCATGGCGGGCCTAGGGGGTGGTAAACGTCAGTCCCCTAATAGCGGTACAAGTCGTGTCGGAGTGTAGCCCAGAACACCCTGAGATAACACTGGAAACCTACCAGTATATCTCGCTTGCCCTGGCCAGGGACTACTTGTGTAATGGTTCTCCTAGACACAGCGCGATGTCAACCCCCAATACCAGGAGAGATGAATCCTGTCTAACCGTCACTGCCTCTAAGTGCTTCGGGACTGCACCCAACTACTACCTGTTTGCATGACTCCTTTGAGCCGTGGTAGGGTAGTGATCAAAGTACAGTGGGAACACACTCGAGGCGAAGTGTCAGTGTCAAGTCAGCGGACTAAGCTGTACTCATGTCACCTGGGAACTGATAACTGACGATAGGTATAATACCAACCAACAGTTCCCGATGAGTCGTGTCCAGTGTACTCGTAACCTAACGAGCACCCGCATACTATCTCAAGTACGACGTACCGACGGCTGTGAGACAGACCGCCTCCCGCACTGGGATGAGAAGCGCATGCGCTAGTCTACTCCGGAGTATCGATGCCCTGTCTCGATAATCCCACGACTAGGGCATGTGCATAAGGATGTGCTTGTAGATTAGCCAGCTCCCACGAGTGTGATTGCCATCACAACGCTGGTAATCAAGCAAAGATCCTAAAGGCTCCACTAATGCGTATAGATGATACAATAAAGAAACACATGTGCATATTAAAGAAGAGACAAACCATGTAGCATACTACCATTTCGAGCAAGATTGTCTATACAACTGTGAATATCCCAAGCTTCCATCAAGTAATATACATACCAGTATGATACAGTAATGGCCTCTAGGGCATATACACTAACAGGAAGTTCATCGAAGCTTCATCCTTCGCTAACTCCATTTGTACACAAAAGTTCTAGAGAGTTTTCTTGAGAGTTTGGACAGAGTTTGTGAGTGTGTGTGTGTGTGTGTGTGTGTGTGTGTATGTGTGAATTGGAGTGGTACTTATAGGAAAAGATTAGGGTTAGGGTTTGATAGAAAACACATTAAAAATTATGCATTAAAAAGAGTTTAATTATGTTTTATTATTCTCTGGAATAATGCAAGGAAATTAAACATGACAGGGGTTATAAGGAGGCCAAATGGTACAGGAGTCAGGAAGGAAGAATCAGGGTTGGGGCGAGTTGACCCCGCGGCGCCGGCCGAGTCAGCCGCGCCGCCGGCCTGATCCGACCGGGTCTTGGGGCCACGTGTCCCTTGCCAATTTGTCTACCCCTAGACTCGTTTGTTTTTAGTGTGACCTTGGTTTTTACGTGTTATGCACGTGTAGGCTCTTGGGCTTCTAAAAATTTAAAAGAAAACTAATTAAAAAATAATGTGGCTAAAGGGATTTGAACTCTGGTGCTTTGGTTCAGCAGTGCAAGGTCTTACCAATGAGCTACAAGCTCTTTCTTGCTATTAAAAAGCAAAACAAATATTTATAGCACTCACAGGAAATATAAATACCCAAAGTTTACATTAACTTTAAATCAATTTTATGTACACAAGAATTGGAGTTGTTATATTTCCTCACTCGGTGCCAGTGGCGACGTCGAGCATGTCTCGCAGACGGGATTGCCTCAGTTGTGGGTTGGCTCCGTCATGCCCTCGGCTTTGGTGAGGGGCTGCTGCTGGTGCCAGCCTGTCGAAGACTGACGTCCATTGGGAGCGACGGTCAATCTTTCGAAAGCCGACCTTCTGGTAGGGGAAACAGTCTTGATGACTTCACCTGCCGGAGCTGGAACGGCTATCCGTTTCGAGATAACCCCTTCAGGTATTGCGAGCCTCTTTGCGGGCTGATTGATCCGTATTTTAAAGAAGTGTTTGTAGTAACCGCAATCAGAACGGTGTCGCGTGTAGCTAGACCAAGGTGAGTACGGGTCGTCCTCAGGGAAACGTTGATTCTTTTAGTCTTACTTTAGGCGTGTTGTTCATATCATAATATTGCATTATTATATTCCCCATTCTTATGCATTTTACAAATAAACAGGTGCTTTTGACCCATATCTGCTACATAGTACATGTTACAGGTTCTTGGAGCAAAAACAGTGAAAAAGATAAAAGACGATGCAAAAGTGAGAGTACGACCAACAAATAGAAGGATCTTGATCAAGCCTACACGAAGATCAGTACAAAGCAGCGCGCAAGGTTCAAAACTTTGTCACGAAGCAACGGCAAAAGTCCACTATAATTATTCACTGTGGAGATCTGAAAGAAACCTAGAAGCCAATTTGAGAAAAGAACTAAAGAAGTAGGAAAACCAAACAGCCCAAAGCCAGCAGAAGAAATTGCAGATTTCAAGACCATTATTGGGCCGCGGAACTGCGGCCAAACCCTGGCTGCGGCCCGCGGCCGTGTTGCGCACGTAGAAGCTAAAATTTTTACCATATTTTGTGGCGGCGTTGACTAGTCTTCCTAGGGGTATTCTTGTAAAACCAGACATGCGGCAATTGTAAACCTAGGGTTTTCTATATCCTATAAATAGAGACCCAAATTCTTGTATTAGTTCATGCCTCTTTTCATCAATAAAAATTCAGATTTCTTTTGAAGTTTGGTGAGCATCAATTTGTAAGTAGGTTTATTTTCTGCCTTAGTTCTTAGATTTATTTTCTGCCCTAGATAGTTAAATTCTTCTCTGCCTTAGTTTAATTTAGAATAGAATTTTTCTCTGCAGTAGATCATTAATCTCTTAACCCTAAAACAAAATAAAGATTATGTCTTTCTTAGATCCCTCAATGAGCGAGTAGTTTCCTCGCTTGTTAGGGTTAGGAATAGGGAAGGGTTTGAGAGATGAAGATCTCTCACCTCTTTCTTTGCCAATCTCTTATGAACAATTAGGACTCCATGCATATTTTCATATTCTGCTCCCTACGGCACTCTACCCACAAGGTAACGGTGATACCGTAGTATAAAAGACCGGATATGAATGTTTTCCATGGAGGTTAGGGTAAGAATTAAGAAAGGATGGACAAGGATCTAGAGGAAGAAACATGGTTTCTTCCCGATCATCCTAATCCCCTTTATTAATAATTACCATAACTCCTAAAAAGATATCTAATTTAGGGCATTGAAAGAGGTGTAGATCTTTAACTTACCAAACTTTACCTAAACCTAATCCTAACAAGTTTCCTAATCCTAGTATAACTCAACTTAGTTTTTGTGATAAAAGATCCAACATCCTTTGGAATTAGCTCGTAAGAACATTTAGGAGATTTACACCATCCCTGTGGACCAACCCATATTCACTGGCTAGCTACCGAGCGACGCCGTTCTTGATTGCGGTAACATATATTTTTGATCGTAGAAACCACACAAATCAAATCGCGCCGTTGCCGGGGATGGGGTAAAAATTTCCTTTTTGTAATTTCGGGTTAATACAAAAAAAATCATAAAAATCTAAAAAAATCAAAAATATAAAAATTTTATCATCTTTTATTGTTTGAAGGGTTTCTTGTGTGAATCTTTGCAGGATCGACGGATCTAGAAAAATCCAGAGTGCGAAACAGAAAAAGGTAGATCAGAACAGAAGGGGATTGGAGAAACAGAACACCAGAATTTTTCCAGAGACCTGAACCCTCCACACAGCCGCGCTTCCGCCGCTGCAACCTGCCTCCGACCTCGGATCCGCGGCTCCCTGGCCTCTTCATCGCATAAAAATTGCACTGTTTGTTCTCTCTTTCCCCCTTCTGCAACCTAAAATATCTCTTCTGTCAAATCTTCTGCAGGATTCTTTGCGCTAAAAAATCTTCCCCCTTCCAATAATTGATTTTCTGCAGAATTCTTTGCGCCGCACTTAAAAGAAAATTGATTGCAACTGATTTACTGTTTTGCATATCTTTAATCGGACTTTAAGGGGCTTTTGATCAATTCAGATTGGGTGGGGATTTCATCACCCTTCTCAGGACCCCAGAAATCACATAAGGCATTTGCATTGACCATTCTTAATTAACAAAATACTAGACTCAGCCCTAAGGACGTCATGCTCAATAGGACAGAGAACTAGTTCTAGGCATCGGCCGTTAATCCTAACCTGACTTTGCGGTGTCTAGGCAAGTGTGTCTAAGACGAGTGGTTACTTAATTAGGGCCACTACTTATAGTGGAGAACCTCCCACTCACCTGGCACTTACCTGGCCGCAATTGGCGGTGAAGAAGCGGTTTGAGGTTCTATTTCTAGCCCTTTGGAACAGTTAGGAGCTGTCTAGCTGACCTAGGTGACCCTAGATCTAGGCCTGATTGTGCATTTATGGTTGATTGCATTTGTGTCAAAGTCTCTTCTCAAAAATATTTTTGCAAAAAGCTCCACATAAAAAAAAAAGAAAAAAAATCTTTTTAAAAACTTGCAACTTGTCGCCAAAGAAATCTTTGCACTCTATTTACACAACTTTCTTCTCATTGACGTTTTCTTACCTCCACATTCTGTCTTTCACCTTTTTGACTACACTACCTTTTTAGTGTATGTCCGATTGGATTAGGGACACTAATGTCCGATTAGTCCGTGTTTCGTTGGTACTGACCGACGATCTTTTCGACTCCGAAGTCGAAATCCTTTCCACTTCTTCACTTTCACCTTCAAATTCTTCTTCCGAAAGTATGTCGGGATACAATCCTGACAACACCTTACCGACGGGAATGATTCCACCTCCGTTAGATGCGAATAACCCGAATCACCCGCCTGTTGAAGAGCCCCAACGAATCGCGCTCCAGGATCTTTTCTACCCAATCCGCACCGCCCTACCTACTTGTCTTTCACTCCCACCGGCAAATGGGGACAATTTTGAGATCAAACCCCACTTCATCAATATGCTGCCTAAGTTTCACGGATTGGAATCCGAAGATGTATATATCTTTATCAACAAATTCCAAAACGTTTGCGCCATGATGAAAACAACTCAATTATCCAACGATGCTATAAGGCTAAGGGTCATTCCTTTCACCTTATGTGACTTAGCCGAGAAGTGGCTATACAGCACAATGTCGCATTCAATTAAGAATTGGGAAGAGTTTGTGAAAGTTTTTTTTAAAAAGTTCTATCCTCATCATAAGACTGCTAGAATACGTAATGAGATTATACAATTTTCCCAGCTTCCTTCCGAACCATTTTGGAAGTGTTTTGAAAGATTCAAAAACCTACTCGTTCAATGCCCTCACCATGGGATAGAAAATTGGCAACTTTGCCAAACATTATACGAGGGATTGAACCCGGCAATGAAGCAGTTGCTAGAAACCATTTGTCAAGGTCACTTTCTAACCAAATCTAATGAGGAAGCATGACAGTTTCTCAAGGATCTCAGTGAACAAACAATTCAGTGGGAGAGCACCAAGACCACATCATCTTCATCTATTGGTCAGTCTAGGGCAGGCATACATCACTTAGATATGTCGATCGCTATGAAGGCCGAATGGCCGCACTTACAAAAAAGCTAGAAGCGATTGAGACCAAAATCTCATCGCCTTCTCCTGTCCCTGTTGTGCCACCACGAACCGTTTGTGCTTGTTGTTCGGATCCATCACATCTCACCGAAGAGTGTCCTTACAATCCATCTACTCAAGGACATGATCAAGTCAATGCTGCCTTTCAGCAACGATAAAGAAATGATCCATACTCTTCGACATACAATCCGGGTTGGAAGAGTCACCCAAATTTCGTTTGGAACCAAAATCAACAATTCCAAAGAAATAACAATTTTCAAAGGTCTCCTCCACAACAACAAGCACCTCCACAAACTCAATTTCAGCAACCTTTCCAACAACAATCTTACCCTAATCAAGTGAACAATTTTGTGCCCAACAATTCTTGCCCGCCAAACAATTTTGTTCCACCTCATAATGACAAGGTTAACCCACTCGAAAGAAGTTTAGATGTGTTCCTAAAGCAATCTACACAATCCGCAGCAAGGTTAGAAGCTTCTATTCAATTTTTGGTGCAAAACAGTGCCTCACACGATCAAAGCACCAAATCTATTGGGGCACAAATTGCACAACTCAATGCTGTGTTGAAAGAGCGAGAAAAAGGAAAGCTTCCATCTCAACCACTGCCAAATCCCGGTCACGCACATGTTGCATATGAACGGCAGAATCATAACGTAAATGCTGTGACCACGTTGAGATCCGGAAAAGTGTTGCAAAATAATGTGGGAATTAACAATGACACCCCTGCTGGTGGTCCTTCTTCATCTTCTTCACCTTCTTCTTCTTCTTCGTTAGAGCCTATTCTTCATCCTTCACAAGGCTCTACTTCTTCTAGCTCGAACGGACCCACTTCTCATAACACGAACACATCTACACGGGGATCCGTTCCAACTCCATAATCTGATCCGCAAAAATTGGACTCGACAACTTTTCAAAATGTTCCTTTTCCAAACCGGTTGAGATCTAATAAACCAACTCCACAAATGGAGAAGATTGTAGAGTTGTTCAAACAGGTTAGCATAAATATCCCTCTCTTGGATGCAATCCAACAAGTTCCTTCATATGCAAAAATCTTAAAGGACTTATGCACCAAAAAGAGGAAGTCACAAGTATCAAAGAAAGTTTCCGTGGCTAATGCTGTTAGCGATGCTCTTGTCCAATCTTTACCCCAAAAGCATAAGGACCCCGGTTGTCCTACTATCTCGATAACAATTGGGGATAAGAACATCAATAGAGCACTATTAGATCTTGATGCTAGTGTCAATTTGCTACCTTATTCTGTGTACGAACAATTAGGCGTTGGAGTGCTTAAGCCCACTCATTGTACTCTCCAAATGGCCGACCGATCCATCACCCATCCTAGGGGAGAGTTGGAGGACGTGTTAATTAGAGTAGGGGATTTCATTTTCCCCGTTGACTTTATTGTTATGGATACACAACCTGTAGCTAACCCCGGAGTCAAATTCCGGTAATACTTGGTCGACCATTCCTTGCGACTTCTAATGCGGTGATGAATTGTCGTAATGGTTCAATGAATCTATCTTTTGGCAATATGACAGTTGAACTCAACATTTTTAAGTTGGGAAATCAGCCTTCCGAGCCTAATTCTAGCGTACTTGATGTTTGCTCGATCAATGAGATCGCGAAGGAGGACTGTGAGTTCGAATATTTTATGTTTGACCACAGCAGTGTTGACGCCACTAGTGCGTTCCTCCTAGAATCCGATACAGTTTTCACGGCGTACAACGATTATGAGTGTTTCACCTTTGTAGACGATTTTGAAGACTCACCACCCGAGTTAAGTCTTTTGCTTTTTTGGATGAGTTAGTTGAACCATCCTACTAGGTTGCGTACACTCGATTTGAACCGTTGATGGAATCCTTCGAGTTTGAAACAGTTACTCTATTGTTATCATCTATTGTTTCACCTCCTAAACTCGAACTAAAGTTTTGTCGTCGTACCTAAAATATGCTTATCTAGGTGAGAATGAGACCCTACCCGTCATCATATCGGCCTCTCTAGTTCTCGAGCAAGAGAATGCCCTTTTAATGGTCTTACAAAATAATCGGCAAGATTTTGGCTGGTCTATGGCGGACATCAAGGGGATTAGTCCCCTCATAGTTGAACATCATATACACTTGATGGATGATGCCAAGCCAGTAAGGGATCCACAAAGACGCCTCATCCCCATAATGAAAGAGGCTGTCAAGAAGGAGATTGTTAAATGTCTTGATAGTGGTATCATTTACCCTATCTTGGATAGCCAATAGGTTAGCCCCATTCATGTTGTGCCAAAAAAATCGGGCATCACGGTCATTACCAATGAGGCACATGAGTTAATACCTACTCGCACCCAAACTGGGTGGCGAGTTTGCATCGACTATAGAAAACTCAATGCCGCGACAAGGAAAGACCACTTTCCTTTACCTTTCATTGACCAAATGCTAGAACGATTGGTTGGGCACGAGTTCTATTGCTTTTTGGACGGCTATTCCGGCTATAACCAAGTCCCCATCGCCAAAGAGGATCAAGACAAGACCATATTTACTTGTCCTTTTGGCACTTTTGCTTATCGACGCATGCCCTTTGGGTTATGCAATGCACCCGCTACATTTCAGTAGTGTATGATGATGATCTTTTCAGACATGGTTGAAAAGTTTTTGGAGATCTTTATGGATGATTTCTCCATTTTTGGTGACTCCTTCGACGAGTATTTGCTACACCTTGACGCAGTTCTTACCCGCTGTAGGGATAAGAACCTAACTTTAAATTAGGAGAAGTGCCACTTTATGGTACGAGAAGGTATTGTCTTAGGACATGTCATCTCGCAAAATGACATAGAGGTTGATAAAACCAAAATTGAAGTTATTTCTAATCTTCCTCGTCTTAAATGCGTCAAAGATATCCGAGCTTTCCTTGGCCATGCCGGTTTTTATAGACGGTTCATCAGGGATTTTAGCAAGATTGCTAGACCCTTGACTCTCTTATTGGCCAAGGACACAACATTTGATTTTGACTCAACTTGCATGGAAGCGTTCGAGTCATTGAAACACTCTCTCATTTCTGCACCCATTCTTTCATCTTCAGACTGTATGCATCCCTTCAAAATTATGTGTGACGCATCAGATTTTGCCATTGGTGCTGTTCTTGGACATCACATTAATAAGATGCCGCACGTGATTTATTACGCTAGCCGTACATTAAATGAGGCCCAACTAAACTACACAACAATAGAAAAAGAATTTTTAGACGTTGTGTTTGCACTTGAAAAATTCCGGCCTTATTTAATCGGCTCTCCAGTTATTGTGTATACGGACCATTCAGCTCTTCGCTACCTTTTTGCGAAGATGGATGCTAAATCGAGGCTCGTACGTTGGATCCTCTTACTACAAGAGTTTGACCTTATCATAAGGGACAAAAGAGGATGTGAAAACGTAGTGGCCGATCACCTTTCACGACTTCCTTCTTCGCCAACACTTGAAATTCCGATAAAAGATGTCTTTCCCGATAAGCAACTCTTAACCGTTTCTTGCGAACCATGGTTTGCTGATATCGTAAACTACTTAGCCACCGGCTTAATACCTAAAGATTGGTCGAAACAGGATAAACTTCGATTCTTGTCCCAAGCAAAGTATTTTTACTGGGATGAACCTTATCTTTTTAAATACTGTTCCGACCAAATCATTCGTCGGTGTGTACCGGAAAACGAGTTTAAGAGTGTGCTGTCTTTTTGCCACAATCAAGCATGTGGCGGGCACTTTGGCCCAAAGAAGATAGCCGAGAAAATCTTGCAGTGTGGTTTCTATTGGCCACGACTCTTTAAGGATGCATATGAATACTGCAAGACATGCTCCCGGTGCCAACACTTGGGCCGGATATCGCGGAGAAACGAAATGCCATTCCAACCAATTTTGGTTGTAGATGTTTTTTATGTTTGGGGAATAGACTTCATGGGACCATTTCCTAATTCTTTTGGGAATGTGTATATTCTTTTGGCTGTTGACTACGTGTCAAAGTGGGTCGAGGCTGTGCCTAACCGAACGAATGACAACAAGGTTGTCGTTCGATTTCTTAAAGAACATATCTTTTCTCGGTTTGGGCACCCTTGAGCGATTATAAGTGATAATGGTTCTCACTTTTACAATAAGACTTTTGAGTCCTTAATGCGCAAATATTCTATTACTCACAAGTTGTCAACGCCATACCATCCCCAAACATGTGGGCAAGCCGAGATTTCGAATCGGCAAATCAAGCAAATCTTGGAGAAAATGGTTTTTAAAAACCGTAAAGATTGGTTACTCAAACTGATCGATACACTATGAACTTTCCGTACTGCATATAAGACCGATCTTGGTATGTCTCTATACCGGCTTGTTTACGGGAAGGCTTGCTACCTCCCAGTAAAGATTGAGCATAAGGCATTTTGGGCAATCAAAGAGTTGAATTTATCATTAGGAGATGCGGGCAGCAATCGAAAGCTGCAATTAAATGAACTAGAAGAGCTGCGGGATGAGGCTTATGATAATACCATAATTGCTAAAAATCGAACTAAGGTGTTCCGGGATAAACACGTTCTTCGAAAAACATTTACACCTGGTCAACATGTTTTACTCTATGACACTCGGTTACATTATCACCCCGGCAAACTCCGTTCTAGGTGGAAATGGCCATTAGTAGTTCGCACCGTTTATCCGTACGGTGCAGTCGATCTTGAAAATCTGGAGGACGGTACTTTATTCAAAGTAAATGGACATCGATTGAAGCCGTTCTTCACAGCGGACCTGTCGGAGGAGCTCCTGTTTTTGCAGGAGCCGATCTATACGATTAAATCTCCTCCACTTTCACCCCCGAATTTCCAATTTTCTTGCCAAAACTTAGTTTCCAATAAATTTGGGGGTGTGTATCATTTGTAAATACATAAATACAAAATACCATAAAAAATAAAAAAAAATTGAAAAACAAAAAAAAAATATCTTTTTGGACCTTTTTGTAAAATTTCAGAATTAATAAATAAATAAAAATTTAATTTATAGATAAATTCCTCCCTTTGGAGGATATTTTCTGCAAATTTCCATCTTTCCACCCTATTTAAAAGCCCGAGCCCCCCTGTTCTCCGAATCCTAAATTTTTCCTCATCTAAAAACCCTAGCCGCCACAGGCACCTGTCTGCAAAGAGAAACCAGAGTGCCGCCTCCATCTCGCTGCGCTTCCGCCGCAGGAGCTTGCTCCCGCCGCCCAACCGCCGCCGCTCCGCCACGTCGCCCCCTGTAATTTTCAGGGGAGGTAAATTTGCTCATTTCTTCTCTGTTTCTTGTACTTTTTCGATCTGAAACTCATCATGGCACATAGAATGCAATTAGAAAGGGATTTTTCTCAAGTTTTCTCACACGAAACTTATGGTAGCTACTTCGCGAACGAAATTGAGCGGAGTGGTTAGAATTTTCTGATCTATAACCACCCTTCTGCATTTGCACTACCTGATTTAGTTCACCAATTTTACGAATCCATGGAGGATGGGTGTCTGGCTGACTTAGGTTATAAAAAATTGAACTGGGAAGATCGCGAGATAAACATTGATAGGGATTTAATTCACGAGGTCACACTTATACCTCGCTTACCCGCACACGACCACCCCCTACAATTTGAGGACTACATGCCCCTGATGAGCACCGATTGCTCGAGGGCGCCGCGACAGGGTATTCAAGCTTGATCCCTTTTCGCGAATGTCTTGACCGTGTGCCGCTGGGCACAAAATAACATTTTTGGCAGCTCTCACAATACAACTTTTTTCACCCCCTCCTTACATATTGTGCACACACTTATGACGAAGAACGCACGTTTCGATATGTGCACAGATTGCTTAATTCGATAGGTACGAGAAAACGGGCCTCTAATTACCCATGTCCTATGCTTGTCACACAGCTTTGTCGTTATTTCCTCCCCGTTGAGGAATTTGAGTTTTACATGATGGGAGGAATTCCGGTTCGACCACTTGTTGAGGGCGTTTCTACGTCCTACTCTAGATTGACTGATATATGGTCGCGAACCGAACCGGTGGAAAATATACCCGCCCGCACTCCTAGCTCTAGCTCGACATCGAGCGAGGGCGAAATGACACCTCAAGAGCATGCACATTTAATGAGGAGAGCTGTGAGAGGAATTGGTGCTTTAAGGGAGGAGTTTAGGGCGACGGCAAGGGAGCACGACCGTCGACTGACGGAGATTGAGAGGGGTATTCAAACCTTGTTGGCTAGGGAAGAGCGATCACGTTTACGCTCGAAAGCGCGATGTGGGGCCGGACAGTGAGGGCACTGCTTTGTTTAAGTTTGGGGAGATGGTGGTGTATATGGTTATCTTTTGCATTGCATATTTTAATATTTTTGTATATATTTTTCTTTTTCTTTTGCATATTTAATTTCTGCATTGCATCCTTATATATATATATCATAAAAATTGAAAATTTTGAAAAATAAAAAAAATATAGAAAAAGAAAAACCCATAAAAGTTGAAAATTTAAAAAATTATAAAAATTAATGTATTCAATTTTGGCCGTATTTGACTTAACTTTGACAAATAGGTTAACTGGTTAGGAACAATTAGATTTTAGACTTAATAAATTAAAAACCCTAAAAAAACCTTTCTTAAAGTTTAACGGTAGAAAGTATATGTCTTTGTAGTTTATTTAGAAATAGGCAAATTTTGAGTTAACTTCTTGGGCTAAGTCAAAACAAAGGAAAAGTATTGATATTTTTATTAGAGTATAAGTTTGAAAAATAGTTCCTAGCTTAAGTCTAGATTCTGAAAACGTATATCCTACAAATTGCACAATCACGCACCTTGAAACTTGGAATAGTAGAAGAGACCTTGAAATGCTCTTGTCTAAAGTCCTTAGTACGATAAAAAATAAAAAAATATACAAGTGTGAATAAAGAAAAAAAATGAACACTGGTTTTTGTGATTACTTAAGCCTGCAAAAATAGAAAAATATTTAGCAAGGGTGCTTCATCACCTAGTGCCTTAGACCAACTGGTTTGGAAGTCACTGCTAAAAAGTCTTAGGTGATACAAGACTAGGAAGTACGCTTTAAAGTGCAAACGCATTTTGTAATCGGTCGTTGGTACCTCAAGAAGTATTAACGGTCGCATGAAGGATGTGTAAGCAAAATTCATTTAAAAATTCACTAATTAAGAAGTGGTTTGGACAAAGGACAAGAGTATGATTGCTTGATTTGAATTTCCAAGTGTAGGGGTGATATACACACACACGTAGGGATATGTGAGTGGAGTTTAGATGAGAGATAGGAGTGGAGAATAGAACTTGTATCTTTAGTAGAGTTGATAAAAATTCCTAAGTGGAGATAGAACCCTAGAAGGAAAACTTAAGAGATGCCCAAAACAAAGTAGGTCTGCAGAACATATATAATCTTAAGTTAAATGATGAGGAAGTGTAAAGAATATGGGTGGATAATTTACGAGTCGACGATAATAGAATTCCTTATTAGAAAACCTAATTGGAGAATTAAAGTCAATGTGCTGAATTGATAGGATTTTGTGGGTAGTATCTGCTGAAAACCCTCAGGAGACAACACTCCTCCTATTAGGGACACCTAGAGGTTTAACGGCTTATTGCACGAGCTCAGTGCAATCGCGATTCCCTGGGAAAAGAGGTTAAGTTTTTGTCGAGAATAAAGCTAAGTTTGCTCGAGGACGAGCAAAAGATAAGTTTGGGGGTATTTGTTCATATCATAATATTACATTATTATATTCCCCATTCTTATGTATTTTACAAATAAACAGGTTCTTTTAACCCATGTCTGCTACATAGTACAGGTTACAGGTTCTTGGAGCAAAAACAGTGAAAAAGATAAAAGACGATCGAAAAGTGAGACTACGACCAACAAATAGAAGGATCTTGATCAAGTCTACACGAAGACCAGTACAAAGCAGCGCAAGGTTCAAGACTTCATCACGAAGCAACGGCAACAGTCTACTATAATTATTCACTGTGGAGATCTGGAAGAAACCTAGAAGCCAATTTGAGAAAAAAACTAAAGAAGTAGGAAGACCAAACTGCCCAAAGCCAGCAGAAGAAATTGCAGATTTCAAGACCATTATTGGGCCGCGGAACCGCGGCCAAACCCTAGCTGCGGCCGTGGTTCCGCGGCCGTGTTGCGTATGTAGAAGCTAAAATTTTTACCATGTTTTGTGGCGGCGCTGACTAGTCTTCCTAGGGGTATTCTTGTAAAAGCAGACATGCGGCAATTGTAAACCTAGGGTTTTCTATGTCCTATAAATAGAGACCCAAATTTTTGTATTAGTTCATGACTCTTTTCATCAATAAAAATTCAGATTTCTTTTGAAGTTTGGAGAGCATCAATTTGTAAGTAGGTTTATTTTCTGCCTTAGTTCTTAAATTTATTTTCTGCCCTAGATAGTTAAATTCTTATCTGCCTTAGTTTAATTTAGAATAGAATTTTTCTCTGCAGTAGATCATTAATCTCTTAACCCTAAAACAAAATAAAAATTATGTCTTTCTTATATCCCTCAATGTGCGAGTGGTTTCCTCGCTTGTTAGGGTTAGGAATAGGGAAGGGTTTGAGAGATGAAGATCTCTCTCCCCTTTCTTTGCCAATCTCTTATGAACAATTAGGACTCCATGCATACTTTCATATTCCGCTCCCTATGGCACTCTACCCACAAGGTAACGATGATATCGTAGTATAAAAGACCGGATATGAATGTTTTCCATGAAGGTTAGGGTAAGAATTAAGAAAGGACGGATAAGGATCTAGAGGAAGAAACATGGTTTCTTCCCGATCATCCTAATCCCCTTTGTTAATAATTACCATAACTCCTAAAAAGATATCTAATTTAGGGTAGTGAAAGAGGTGTAGATCTTTAACTTACCAAACTTTACCTAAACCTAATCCTAACAAGTTTCCTAATCCTAGTATAACTCAACTTAGTTTTTGTGATAAAAGATCCAAAACCCTTTGGAATTAGCTCGTAAGAATATTTAGGAGATTTACACTATCCCTGTGGACCGATCCGTATTCACCTGCTAGCTACCGAGCGACGCCGTTCTTGATTGCGGTAACATATATTTTTGATCGTAAAAACCACACAAATCACGTGTTGAAAGAGAGAGAAGGAATAAAGAATGGTAGAAATAGTTTCTAGATCTACGTTAAACACGGATGCAAAATATAGATCTAGATTAACTACGGATGTAAGTTTAATAAAAAGGGGGCTTGTAGGGTTCATTAGGATTTAGTAGTTATGGATGATTAATTAAAGATTACTCTTTTTATCTTTTGATATATTTAAAACTAGAATGACAGTGATGCATGTAAATTAGGGTTTATGAAGGGAAAATGGTTCCCACTCTTAACCCCTATCTCGACATGGAACTCCGTTCATATCTAGCCTTTACCAAAACAATCATTAATCTAATCTCTAATCGCGGTCGAGACTAACAATAAATTGGTAGCGCGCGCTGATTAGTGTTAATGATTCTTTTGGTAAAGTTTATAAACTTTATAGGACGTAAAAAGAGTTTAATGATCTTCATCATCCATTAATCTATCCTAATCCTACGAACCTTAACAAGCGGAGAATTACTCGCGCATGTTGGGATAAGAAGAGATGGAGAGGGAAATCATATTAAAACTATAAAGAAATAGAATAAGAAAAAGAACTACCTTTATTAATAAACAAAATTCATTTACACTTTGTTCCCTTAGAAAATGATTACAAAATGCTAGTTTGCTTCTCGATCTCTTCTAAGAAGGTAGACGAACAGTTGATGATCAGTCTGGATGCATGAGCCGTCTTGGACTTCGTGATCTCTTCAACTTGATGATTTCTCCAAGAGGCTCTCGGTCCTTATTTATAGTCCCAAAGTTAGAATCCTAGTTTCCTAATTTGGAAACCAGTTGTTCAGATCCTAACAACAAAAATCCAGCACCCAATTCATCTGGCACGCGGCGGATCCGCGGCCAATAGGAAGGTTTGGCCGCGGATCCACGGCCTTATGGAGCGATCTTCTGTTTTGGTCTTCTGGGCTCTTATCTTCGTAACACGTGGCGATCTTTTGAATCTCAGGAAACTGAAAATCTTTTCGTAGTTACTGCCAAACTTAATTTCTTAGTTTGCTTTCTTAATTAGACAGGTTTGCTCTAACAACTTTGATTCTCTTGATTTTAGCCCTGAAAATTCTGCACAACAACTCCACAAATAATATTAGTAGAGTTTGTTTAATTGAGATATTAATTTCAACATTAAGATTTGGTCAATGGTATTTTTGCATACATTTTCTTACTAAATGTTAATTATAATATATAAACACATAAAAATAGTATTTTTACATATAGACCCTCATATGTATCATATATTATAATAAACACCTTTTCTAATATAGAAATAGTAGGAAAAATGTCATAATAAATGTGCAGTTTTATCAACTGAACAAATACCCTCAAACTTATGTTTGATTGTCCCGAACAAACTAGTTTATTCAAGAGAAGGAGAAAAAGAAAGGAGAAAACTAAGCACACTTTCATAGGCAACACGATTGCACTGAGCACGTGCAACAAGCCGTTAAACCTTTAGGTGTCCCTAGTAGGAGGAGTGTTGTCTCCTGAGGGTTTTCAGTGGATTACACCCACAAAATCCTATAATAAAAGTGAGATGGTGAAATTTACATATAAAGATAAGAACCATAAAAGAAATACTTTGAAAATTTAAAGTTTCCAACTAATACTAGCTTTTCGGTTGTCATGAGCCCTATCTTAATAGTCATGAAAAGATATTAGAAATGACAATATCCCTTGATAAAACATTGCCTTTAGTTTTCATTCCTACCATTCTTCCAAACATTGATCATATACCCCTACGTGTGTGAACTGGACATCCCTACACTCAGAGAATTCAATTCAAGCAATCATACTCTTGTCCATCTACCTTAGTACTTTTTAATAGATATTTAGATAGAATTTGCTCACACATTTTTCATACGACCGTTAATACTTCTTGAGATACTAACTGACCGATTACTCATGTGCTTGGTTATTTAGGTGTATTTCCTCGTCTTGCAACACCTAAGGTTTAGCAGTGGCTCCCAAACCAGTTGGTCTAAGGCACTAGGTGATAAAGCACCCTCGCTATATTTTTTTTATTGCTGCCTTGGCGATAACAAAACCAGTGTTCTTTTTTCTTTTCATCATTTTATCTTTTATTCTCCACTTTTATTTTCTTCATACTTTAGCTTTTAGACAAGAGCATTTCAAGGTATCCTCTACTATCCCGAGTTTCAAGATGTGTGTAAGTGCGTATAGTAGGGTATCGACATTTAAATGTTTAGCTTCCAGAATAGGAACTATTTTTCAGACTTATTTTTATCCTCAGATTAGTGACTTCTTTTATCTTACTAACCCTTGGGACAACGGCTCATAACTATTTATTACTAGTTCGTTTAAGAAAACTTCTAATTTTCTTGATTTTCTTAAACTATTCCTATCTTTTGGATGTAATTTTTCACTTTCTACTCTTTTATTATCAAAAAAAAATTTAAAATTTTTGAAAATGTTGTGCTTATGCAAAGTATGATGCAAATTGATGCGTAAATAACCACAAACCTCCCCCAAACCTGTTTACAGCAGTGTCCTCACTGATATCATCCGTTAAGCTTAAAAAACCTGTAGACTTGGGAGGAAAAAGGGGACAAGAAATAATGCAAGTGAAATCCTCCCCCAAACTTATTTTTGGCTCACAATCTTATAAAAATTCTTTCAAGAGCCAAAATATCCCCCCAAACTTGAGTTAAACAATATTAAGCTTTTAAAATTATAGGGGGGTTAAAGTTATTGGTCAAAGTAAAGCCTTACAAGACCAAAAGTCAATACCAACCATTCAAAAATTTTATCGATGAAGCACCAAGGTTGGTGAAAGAACATGTCACCTATTGACGTGAAGAAGTGGGGAGGAGATAAGAGGTGGGATAGAATGTGTTTGCGTCTCGTTTTGGAGAGATAACACAGTGATAGTGATGATAGATTACTCGCATTATCATGATTGTCCAGAAGAAGGGGTGGAGGTTCAATTTCTTCGTCTTGGAGTTGATTCATCTCAACACCCGTATCTTTTAAAAATGCGAGTTCATCAGCGAAAATTTCCTCAAAGCTTTCATCGATACCCCAAAGAATAATCTCATCAGAAAAAACAGGGTGATCGTCAGACTCTATAAAAAGTTCCTCATCAGCGTTAGATGTTGACCCGGACAACTCGGTGGAAGAGTCCGTGTATGTATAATACATGGTTGGATCAAACAACAACATATAAAAAGAGTCAGTATCATGAGATTGATCAAATTCGCTGCTGTCGACGTCCATTAACTCGACAGAACACACATGAGCATAGGGTTCAGAGGGTTCACTTCCCAACTTATAAATGTTAAGCTCAATTGACTTCTTTCCAAAGGATAGGGTCATAGAGCTGTTTCTACAATTGATTACTGCGTTGGAAGTTGCTAGGAAGGGTCGACCGAGTATCACCGGGATTTGATTGCGTGGGTTTTCCATATGCTGTGTATCTAAAACAATAAAGTCCACAGGGAATATGAATTCCCCAACTTTGATTAACACATCCTTTAGCTCACCCCTACGTTGGTTGATAGATCAATCGGCCATCTGAAAAGTGCAATGCGCAGGTTTTAACTCTCCGATTCCTAATTGCTCATAAACAGAATACGGAAGTAAGTTAACACTAGCACCTAAATCGAGTAGGGCACGATTGATATTTTCCCCCCCAATAGAAATAGAAATTGTAGGACTTCCGGGGTCCTTTCGTTTCTTGGGTAGTTGTTATGTAAAAGTAGTGCTCACATTACTCGCAAGGAAAACTTTTTTAGGCACTTAAACTTTTCTCTTCCTAGTGCATAAGTCCTTTAGGATTTTCGCATAAAACGGAACTTGTTGAATAGCATCTAGGAGATGTATGTTTATGTTAACTTGCTTAAAATTTTCCATAATCTTCTCCATTTGTGGATTAGGTCTGTTGGCCCTTAATCTGTTTGGAAATGGAGCTTGATCAATAAGTTTTGGGTCCAACATTTGTGGAGAAGATTGTGGGGACGGATTCAATCCCAAAATTGGAGTGAGAATCATCTTAGATAGATTGGGCGAAGTGTTCGAGCCTTGGGGAAAACGGAGAATAGGCTCGGATGAAGATGGGAGACTAGACGAATTAGAGGAAGAAGTAGAAGCCTGGGTATCATTGGTATCACTAACATCATCAAATTGCTCACCCACTCAGTTATCTAGCACTCTCCCCGATCTCAACGTAGTAACGACACTCACATTATGATTTTGTGAGTGGCCAGGATTCAGTAGGGGCTGAGATGGGAGTTTCCCTTTCTCTCTCGCACTCATTGCGGCGTTTAATTGTGCAAGTTGGTTTTATATTGATTTAATACTCTCACCATGGGAGGCGGAGTCTTTCTTATGGTATCAATAGAAGACTTCATATCAGCCGACATTTGAATGGCATGTTTCATAAACAAATCCAAAGTTTGTGCGAGAGAAGAGTTATCAGTACCGGCCAATTGTGGTGCAGAAGTGTTGGCCGAATTTTGAAAATTTTGTGACTGAAAGGGGTGCTGGCTTTATGGTTGTGGTTGCTGTTGCTGTGGAGGAGGTTTTTGATAATTGCTTTGGAATTGGTTTTGATTTTGGGGTTGGTTTTGGTTCCAAGCAAAGTTAGGATGATTCCTCCATCCTTGATTATACGTGGAAGAATAAGGATCGTTTCTAGGTCGCTGTTGAAAAGCAGCATTAGTTTGCTCGTGACCTTGAAACGATGCATTCATAGGACATTCTTCCGTCAAGTGTGAAGGATCTGAACAGCAACCACACACGGTCTTGGGTAGCGTGACCTGATTTAGGGAGATTGATGAGAATTTGTTCTTAATAGCATCGAGTTTCTTTTGTATTGTAGCCATTTCGGCTTTTACTGCGATGGAAATATCGAGCTGATGAATACCTCCCCTAGATGAAGGTGGTCTTATGCTTTCCCACTGCAAAGTGTTTTCGGCGAGATCTTCCAGATATTTCCAAGCTTCACCATCATCTTTAGACATGAAATTGCATTGACAATTTGTTTCAAGCATCTGCTTTGTCGCTGGATTAATGCCCTCATATATAATTCGACACAAATCCTATCTATTTATTCCATGATGAGGACATTGGACAAGCAGATCTTTGAAACGTTCAAAGCACTTCCAAAATGGTTCGTTGGGAAGCTGGGTAAACTGATTGATCTCGCTCCTAACACGGGCGGTCTTATAGTTTAGGTAAAACTTCTTAAGAAATGCTATTACGAATTCATCCCAATTAGTTATAGAGTGTGCGGCAGTATTATAAAGCGATTTTTCTGCCAGGTTGCATAGAGTAAATGGGAGAAGATGCAAGCGCATAGCATCCACAGTCAGTTGTGAAGTACCCATCATTGCGCATACGTTTTCGAATTTAGTGATGAAAACGTACGAGTCTTCAGACTCAAGCCTATGAAATTTGGGTAACAGATTGATGTAGTGGGGTTTAATTTCAAAATTATCCCCGTTGGCTGGTGGAATAGATAAGCAAGTGGGAAGTGGACCACGGATAGGATAGCATCTCTGTTGGAGAGAGATGCGCGGTAGATTCTGCTCACCTACGGGCGGTGGCAGCGTGGTGTTATAAGTTGATGGAGTACCATCCATCTCGGTGGATGTGGTGTGTGGTGGGGGAAAAGAAGATGAAAAAGCACCGACTTTAGAGTCGATAGCAGGAACGTGAACAAGACGGGCACTAGAATCCCGTGTCCAGCCAAGCATGCACTAAGCGGGTTTAGGGCAAGTGGCAGCGTGTGTACTTTTAAAAATGGTCTGTTTTGAAAAGTGTGTTGGACTTAACAAACCACACAAAAATGCACAAACAACCCTGGAACTAAGGTTACCTAGGTCAAGTCTCTAGACCGCTCCTAGACTTCCAAAGGACAAGCCGTAGAATCAATCCTCTACTACCTCTTTACTACTCTAGTGACCAGGTAAGTGCCAGGTAAGTGGGAGGTATCCACTACGTAAGTAGTGGGCTTAATTAAGTAACCACTTGCCTTAGACACACTTGCCTAGACACCACAAAAGTAATGTGGATAAGCGATAGATTACCCACGACATTCCTTTGTCCTTATTGAGCGCGACAGTCCTTAGAGTCTTGTCTAGATATTTTTAAAAATTAATGTAGGGTTGATGCAGATGCTCGGTTTATGATTTGTGGGGCTTAGGAAGGGTGATAAAATCCCCACCTAATCTGGATTTGGTCTTTGCCCCTTAAAAATCCGTATTAAAATATGAATTAACAAACCAATCATAAAATTTTGCAAAAAGATTTTTTTTTGAGCGGTAATATTTTGCAAAGAATCCTGCAGAAAAGATATTTTATTGGATTTCAGAGGAGAGAGAAAGAGTTGAAAATTTCACCAGAGAAGTTTGGAACCCTAATTTCTCACTTAAGCCGTGGATCCGCAGCTAAAATAGCCTTTCTGCCGCGCTTCCGCCGTGCTTTGAGGGAATCTTTTGATGATTTTTGCTATGTGGCTTCCTGTGCTCCTCTGGATCTTGATGAATGTCTCTGGCTCTCTGTTTCTTCAAGTCCGTGACTCCAGATCTCCTTGCAAAATTCACACACAAATTGTTAAATATACAATTTATAGTTTTGTTTTAATTATGATATAGATCGAATAAGAATTCAACACAAATAGTAAGAATAAAAAATTACGCACGTATCCCCGGCAACGGCGCCATTTGATTGATCCGTATTTTAAAGAAGTTTTTGTAGTAACCGTAATCAGAACAGTGTCGCGTGTAGCTAGACCGAGGTGAGTACGGGTCGTCCTCAGGGAAACGTTGAATCTTTTAGTCTTACTTTAGGCGCGTTGAAAGAGAGAGGAGGAATAAAGAATGGTGGAAATAGTTTCTAGATCTACGTTAAACACGGAGGCAAAATATAGATCTAGATTAACTACGGATGTAAGTTTAATAAAAATGGGGCTTGTAGGGTTCATTAGGATTTAGTAGTTATGGATGATTAATTAAAGATTACTTTTTTTATTCTTTAATAGATTTAAAACTAGAACGACAGTGATGAATGTAGATTAGGGTTTCTGGAGGGAAAATGGTTCCCACTCTTAACCCCTATCTCGACATGGAACTCCGTTCATATCTAGCCTTTACCAAAACAATCATTAATCTAATCTCTAATCGCGGTCGAGACTAACAATAAATTGGTAGCACGCCCGATTAGGATGTTAATGATTCGTTTGGTAAAGTTTATAAACTTTATAGGACGTAAAAAGAGTTTAATGATCTTCATCATCCATTAATCTACCATAATCCTACGAACCCTAACAAGCGGAGAATTACTCGCTCATGTTAGGATAAGAAGAGATGGAGAGGGAAATCATATTAAAACTAAAAAGAAATAGAATAAGAAAAAGAACTATCTTTATTAATCAACAAAATTCATTAACACTTTGTTCCCTTAGAAAATAATTACAAAATGCTAGTTTGCTTCTCGATCTCTTCTAAGGAGGGAGACGAACAGTTGATGATCAATCTGGATGCGTGAGCCGTCTTGGACTTCATGATCTCTTCAGCTTGATGATTTCTCCAAGAGCCTCTCGGTCCTTATTTATAGTCCCAAAGTCAGAACCATAGTTTCCTAATTTGGAAACCATTCGTTCAGATCCTAACAACAAAAATCGAGCACCCAATTCATCTAGCACGCGGTGGATCCACGGCCAATAGGAGGGTTTAGCCGCGGATCCGCGGCCTTATGGAGCGATCTTCTGTTTTGGTCTTCTGGGCTCTTTTCTTCATAACACGTGGCGATATTTTGAATCTCAGGAAACTGAAAATCTTCTCGTAGTTACTTCCATACTTGATTTCTTAGTTTGCTTTCTTAATTAGGCAGGTTTGCTCTAACAACTTTGATTCCCTTGATTTTAGCCCTGAAAATTCCGCACAACAACTTCACAAATAATATTAGTAGAGTTTGTTTTATTAAGATTTTAATTTCAACATTAAGATTTGGTCAATGGTATTTTTGCATACATTTTCCTACCAAATGTTAATTATAATATATAAACACATGAAAATAGTATTTTTACAGATAGACCCTCATATGTATCATATATTATAATAAACACCTTTTCTAATATAGAAATAATAGGAAAAGTGTCATAATAAATGTGCAGTTTTATCAACTGAACACGGGCCCACTTGAGCTTTGGCTCAGCCTATTGAAGGCTGAGGTGGCAGGCTTTGACTACCCGTTGAGAAGGGTCATAGTAGTTGCAAGTCGATCGAAGACCGGCTTCTTTGGAACTTCTTGTGATGGCACTGGGGCGCTGAAGATTGTTGGTGGGAGTATTGTCCCGAAGAACAATCCAGTGGTGGCCTGAGTCACCCGTTCCACTGGCATTGAAAAGTTGCAGGCCGTATTTGGCCCGTATGTCACTCCTCCAGCGGGGACGGAGCAGGAGTTGATGTTGCAGGTACACTTGGAAGCCATTGATCTTCTTTTCTCTACATAGGAGCAAGATACTAAATCATAGTACTTCGAATCCAGGGGCAACTATAATAAACCGTGATTTGTTCACGAACACTACACACGAAGTGTGGAATTTGGGGGCCGAAAACAGAGACGGACCGCGTAGGTCGTCTTGCCTGAATTTGGGGGCAGATGCTGTTCCGTATATCGAAGGTTTGGACGGATGCGGCCGTTGTAGCGTGATTTCGTCAGATTCCCCCTCATTTATGAGGGGTTTTTGATTGTGGGGACGCTCTTCCCTGTAGGCGCAAGCCTCTGCAGTTAATTACGTTACCGCATCACGATAACCACTTTCTTCTGCTCCAGTGGTTCACTTCGTGTCGTGTGTGTTTTTTTTTTTAATTTTTGGTTGCCCGTGGATTGTATATGGAAACTAATTTATATTATCGCTCGTAGGGCGTGGATTAGTCCAAATTCGTATATCTTAGATTTGGGTTTGGGTTGATTTAAGGATCATTAATCTCGTTTGAGATTAAGATCAACTTAAATTTTTGTTAAGGATACGTAAGTCCGATTTGAGACTAAGATCTACTTAACGGGGTTTTAGGATCATTCAGATTCAACAAAAGAGCATTTGGGCTCCATTGTTTTAGTTTAGGGACGTTACGGTTCGTTGTTAGTTTAAGGACGTTTCGGTCCATAGATCACCATTTTATGCCCGTGTATTTGTTACATGGCGGGATGTACGGCGATGTGCGGGATACACCCATTTGGTATGGTTTGGTTTAAGGTGTGCACGTCAGCTTGGGAAGTTCACCCAAGAGCAGTTGGTTGTCGGTACCCGCGTTGAGGAATTACAAACATGCATCAGAAGTATGGAGATATGTACCCTTGAACCAATTCCCCTGTCTGAGGGAAAGGATCATGGTGGACCATCTAAGAATCATTTGCCATTTTAGGGGGACTAAGATTAACTTAGGAAATATGGGATGGACATCATTTTGGATGTCATGAGTCATGTTTGGAAGTAATGAACCAATGAGCTCAGTTGATCTGAACTTGGACTTGACCCACTCAATTTTCTTTTATTTGAAAAAAGTGCTAAGCACTAGTTTGGGCTCAGTTCCCTTTTTCTTGCAAAAAGTGCTGAGCACTCATATGAGTTCTGACGCTCACACTTTACTTTCTCTTTTCTTTGTCTCTATATGGAGTGCTGAGCACTATTTATGGCGCCTACGTGCGAAGCACGTAAGGCGCTAGGCGCTGAATGATGAGTATCAAACACTTTATGTTCTGTGGCGCCCACATGAGGGTCACGTAAGGGCTAGGCGCTGAGCACCGCCCACTGAGTGCTAAGCACTCTTTATTTTATAGTGCTCATGTGAGGGGCACGTGAGGCACTGGACGCTGAGCGCCAGCCACTGAGTGCTAAACACTCTTTATTTTATGGCACCCACGTGAGGGGCACGTGGGGCGCTGGGCGTTGAGCGCCAGCCACTGAGTGTTAAACATTCTTTATTTTATGGCGCCCACGTGAGGGGCGCTGGACGCTTAGCACCGCCCACCGAGTGCTAAGCACTCCTAAGTTCTCTCTCTTCTCTTTTTTGAATGATCCACAGGACCTTTATCTAATTTTATTTACCTAAAATTTCCAAGAAGTGAGTTCTTCTTCCTCGAGAATTTAATTCTCTATTCTTTCAAAACTTTCTCACTTTTTTTTAAGCTTATGGGGGGTTTCCTCCGTGTTAGACTTGAAGTCTTGGGTTCTTTATATAGTAGAGACATGTCTGTTGATTAGTTGAAGAAATCTCTCATTGAGAGATCCTAATTGATTTGGGGATTTTTCCTACCGTTGGATCTTTGATTTAAGGATTTCTGTTTATAGAAGGTTTTTTTCTTGTTTTTAACAAGATCAGGGAAATATTTTCCCATACATTATTTATTCTGTAGATCGGTGATTTTTTAATCACTATTGGATTTGTAATGCAACGATACTCTATTTTACAGAGAGTAATCTTTCTTATTTAGAAAGATTTGAGGAATATTTCCTTAATCAGAATTTAATTCTGCATTCTGATAATTTATCATCTCCGTTAGATCTTTGATCCAACGACTTTTTTAACAGAGGGTAGAATTTAATTCTACTAGGCACCGGCACTCACGTGCTGTGCACGTGCGGCGCCAATAAGAGTTTTTAACCCTGCTACCGGCGCCCTCGTGTCAGACACGTGAGGCACTGCCTCTTGAGTTTTGAATAGAGTTTTGCTCTTTTAAGAGTTTTTAACGCTGGCGCCGATGCCCTCATGACAGACACGTGAGGCGCCGCCTCTTAAGTTTTGAATAGAGCTTTGCTCTTTTAAGAGTTTTTAACTCTGGCGCCGGCACTATCATGGCAGACACTTGAGGCATTGCCTCTTGAGTTTTGAACAGGGATTTGCTCTTTTATTGGGGAAACAGGGAACTCAGATCTTCTATCAGATCTCAAAAAGGGGAGATTTTGAATCTCACCCTCCCTTTTCTCCAAGATCCAGCCAACAAAAAGGAGGGAGAAGGAGACCCGTCTCCGAAAATCCCACTTTGGGAATGATTCATGGGTTAAGAAAAGATCCAAGGCTTAAGAGAGAAGAAAGGGGTCTCTTTTAACCACCTCTGAAGATCTTTGGGAAGTTCAACTCCAAGACCCAAATCCTCAAAGGAGTTTAACTGCTAATCCAGATCCTTTAGGAGTTTAACCCCAAATCTAAATCTTTTGAAGTTTAACTCCACTCAGAATCCTCTTTTAGAGTTTAAATTTACTCAAAATCCTTTTTCGGAGTTTAACTCCTATTTCCGGGACTAAAAACCCCTTCTTACCGCCGGCGCCCAAGCGTCCAGCGCCCATGTACCGGGTATGTGAGGCGCTAGCGCCCAGCTCCCTATTGTCTTTAAGACGATGCTCACCCTACTTTTTCCCACACTATCCCACACTCAAAATACACACCCGTTATAAAAATTTTTCTAACGGGGCACTGTCCCGCATTCCACAAGGGGGCTGCTAGCCCCCTTGACCCCCAGCCTGATATTCGAGTAGCGGGACCCCCGTAAAAACTTTACGGGCCCTCAGATATATCCAAAACCCTTTCAAAACACACGTCCACTCCACATTGAGTTTGCATGACCTATTTGACCCATCAATTGGAGGTTATCTCGTTCCAAAGGCGATGGGTAATTAACAGCAACTTAGCCCGCGGCTGCCGGAGATTCGGATACCCACAATCAATAAACCCTAGCCTGCCCTAGGGAGGGGAAATTTGTAATGCGCCTGACAAGCGCGTGCGTATTCCCATCTCAATAGGGTGATGACAAACACCCTACAGCCTTGTGAGGAGGGATTTTCATCCACAGCGTAGTTGGGGTAGGAAGCTACCAACTGCGGATGGACCGAGCAGGAAGCTACTTGGTAGCCTCATGAGGAGGGATTTTGATGGCGCCCAAAGGGGGTACCGACCATATCCATCCCCCATTGCGCGAACGGCCAAGTGGAGCTGAGTGATGTTAGTTCGGTGGCGGGAAGACGAGGAATGCTACCGAAGAGTTGACAGTTCTTTCATCTTCTGACCAGCTTCTCGGCGTCCTGGTGTAATTTCGGCCAGTAGTACCCTTGGAGCAGCTGTTCCCCGCCGAACACGGAGACACGACCGCGCAGGTCCGTCTTGCCTGAAATTCGGGCAGATGCTAATTGGTACTATCTGTCCACCTTTCCGAAGATACCAAGTTGATTTATGGCACCATGTATCGAAGGTTTAAACGAATGCGGCCGATGTAGCAGACTTCGTCAGATTCCCCCTCGTTTGAGGGGATTTTGATTGTGGGGACGCTCTTCCCTGCAGGAGCAAGCCCCTGCAGTTAATTACGCTACCGCATCACGGTAACAACTTTCTCCTTCTCTAGCTGGCCACTTCGTGTCGTGGGTGTTTGTTTTGTTTGTGGTTGCCCGTAGATTGCATACAGAGACTAATTTATGTTGTCGCCCGTAGGACGTGGATTAGTCCAAATCCGTATCTTCTTAGATTTGGGTTTGGGAGTTTGGTTTAAGGATACGTTAGTCTCTTTTGAGGCTAAGATCAACTTAAACGTTTGTTAAAGATACGTTAGTCTAATTTCTAGACTAAGATCTACTTAACGGGATCATTTAGATCCAACAAAAGAGAGAGCATTTGGGCTATATTGTTTAGTTTAGGGACATCGCGGTCGATTAGTTTAAGGACATTATAGTCCATTGTTAGTTTAAGGACATCTCAATCCGTTGCTAGTTTAAGGACATCTCGGTCTAAGGTTAAGGATATCGTAGTCCATGAGTTTAAGGACCCCAGAGTCCATAGTTTAAAGACGTCATAGTCTGTAAAGTTTAAGGACATCGTAGTCCATGAGTTTAAGTACCCCACAGTTCAGGTTAAGGACATCATAGTCCATGTGTTTAAGGACCCCACAGTCCGTGAAATGTGTGGTTTTCGGGACTCGTCACCTCTCTGAAGACGTTGAAAGATTACAACGACAGATATCAGAGGAGTAAAGAGATGTACCCTCAAACCGGTGTGAGTTGGTTGAAGGACCTGTAGTCCAGTTTGGGACTAAGATCTGTTAAATATTCGTGAGCAGATGGGCTCAGTTCGATATAAGTTAAGGACTTATGGCCAATATTGGGCTAAGTCCAATAAACACTTAAACATTTTGTTTATTCTGACTATTGAGCCTTTGCTTGGGCCTGGCCCTTTTAATAATGCTAAGCATTGGGCTCTGACGTCTTTTGTCTTGTATTGAATGCATAGCATTCATCAGAACAATGTATGTTCTGACAGTGCGCTACGTGGCGCGCCAGGCGCTTTGCGCCAATCAAATAGCGCATTACACTTCTGTCGGGTAGCGCACATGAAGATGAAACGTGTCGCGTTGAGCGTTAAGCACTAGTTTATTAGCGCATTGCGCTTTCAATTTATGAGCGCTTTGCGCTGATTTAATGGCGCACCAACAAGTGATACGTGGTGCGCTTGGCGCTGAGCGCCAGTCCATGGGAGCAGTGCTCTGTCTCAGAAACGCAAAGCACAAGCTGTGTCTGTGGTTGACACGTGGCATGTTTTTATGATGAGATCTTTTGATCTATTTTTTATCAAAGACCTTGGTCTTTTGTAGATCTATGATCTTTTTTAGAAGATAGTTCTTCTTTTCAAGAGATGATTTCATCTCTGTGTTCAAGAATCATGTTCTTTACCTTGAAGAAATGATCTTCTTTTTCTAAAAGCTTGCTTTTCTCTCTTTGAGTTTTCTCAAAATTTGTAGGGGGTTTCTCTATCTCAGACTTGAAGTCTTGGGGCTTTTATATAGGGCAAATTGATTTGATAAATCAGTTAAAGAGATCTTTCTCTGATTGATTTGGGAATATTTCCCACCGTTGGTCATCCCAGGCTGGGCTAAGGTAATTTTCTTGTTTTTAACAAGATTGGAAAGATCTTTCCACAACAGAATTTTAATTCTGATTAATTAATAATTTATTATTATTAGATCTTTTGATCTAACAGTGTGGAATTTTTAATTCCAGCGCTGGCGCACCCGTGCTTTGCACGTGGTGCGCTGCTTAGAGCGCAGCGCACTTTGCGCTAGCGCACCTACATTTGATACATGGCGCGCAGCGTAGAGGGCAGCGCAGCCTGCGCTTTTGCATCCTGTTCCCGCCAAAAATTTCTGCGCAAAGAGCCTAAGGTATCAAATGGCAGCGATACGCTTAAGAAAATACGAACCAGTATTTTTCGGGCTGTATTTTGAAAAACTTCCGAATAAGAAACATCTAAGTTCTGATGGAATCGAAAGCGTCTCGAAAAATCCTTCGATTTGATATATTATGGGACTCATAATTCATTCGGGATCAAAAGTTATGAGGCATCACGTGCCTATACGTGACCATTTACAGGCAAAGCCTGTAGGCACTTAATATAATAAATAATTAAAGGGGTCACGTGACCACACGTGATGGGCCTTTAAACCCACTGAAAAGAATTAAAAAATATTATTAAACAATAAGGAATACCCCAATGGGGCATCACATGCCCACACGTGACCTTTGGTCACGTGCAGACACGTGATGGGTTCCTAAGCTCTCTGAATTACTAGAATTAAATTCTAATTAAATAATTAATCGGTGGAGTCACGTGCTAACACGTGATGGGCTCTTAAACCCTCTGAAATAATAAGAATTAAATTCTAAACAATGGAGTCGCGTGCCAACACGTGATGGGCCTCTAAACTCATTAAATATAGTTAAAAAGTATAATAAAACAACAGGAAAAATCCCAATGGGGTATCACGTGCTAACACGTGACCAAGAGTCACGTGCTGACACATGATAATTCCTGAGTTCTTTAAAACAACAGAATTAAATTCTGGTCAAATGCATAATCGAGGGGGTCACGTGTCAACACGTGATGGGATTCTAAGATCTCTGAAATAATAGAATTAAATTCTAATTAAGGGAAATCAAAAATCCTAACTGGAAAAATATTTCTCTAAATCTTTCCAAACAAAAAGACGGTGCTCTGTAAAATGGAGCACCGTTGGATTAAAAATCCAATGGTGATTAAAAAATCACCAATTTATGGAAAGATTTTATACAAGGAAAGATTTCCCTGAAATTTGAATAACAGATAAAAGATCTTTTGGATTAAAAATCCAATGGTGAATAAAATTCACTGAGTGATCTAAAAGATAATGTTGGTTACAAAAACAAACAAAATCTTTCAATGAAAGATTCACTAAACAATTTGACTCTTTTTTCTCTCCAATAAATAGGAGCCAAGAAGAGAAGAGAAGGGATCTACTTTTTTTTGAGAGAAGAACAGAGAGAAAAAAAGAGAGGAGAATTTAATTCTCAAGAGAGAAAAGAAGAGAGGAGAATTTAATTCTCAAGAGAGAAAAGAAAATTTCTTCAGAAGAGAAAAGAAAACCTTATGTGAGAAAAGAAAGGGGATCAAAACTTCAAAAAAGAGAATTTAATTCTCAAATCTAAGAGTTTAACTCTTCTGCACAAAAGAACTTAATTCTTCCTCTGGTTGAAGATCCGCAAAGAGCACATCTCCCCACAAGTTGAGAATTTAATTCTCATCGGGTTGAGATCCTGCCATGCAGATCCAAAATTTAGAGGGGGAATTGAGTTTAGAGAATTTAATTCTCCCAAAACAAAGTTAGGGTTTAACCCTATATGAGAATTTAATTCTCCCAAAATTACAGGAATTTAATTCCTTCAAGATGGACAGAACTAGGGTTTAACCATAATTGAGAATTTAATTCTCTCAAATTCACATGATTTTAATTTCTCTTAAAATGAAATTAGGGTTTTACCCTATACAAGAATTTAATTCTTTTACATATATGGGAATTTAATTCCTCTAACAGAAATTAAAATTTAACCCTACATAAGAATTTAATTCTTTCATAATAGGAATTTAATTCCTCCAAAATCATGATTAGGGTTTAACCCTACAGAGAATTTAATTCTTAAAATAAAGAGACTTGAAAGATCTTCATGCACATAAAGAACATTGGTCATGTGATGACACGTGACCCCAATCCGCAGTGATCAGAAAAAAGGAATAAAACTAGGTCACGTGTCCCCACGTGACCCCTAAAAAGATCCCCAGAAATGAGAAGGAAAGAGCTCAGACGCAACGCCTCACGTGCTCCACGTGACCCCCGAAACACAGAAAGAAAAAGTAAAAGAAATAAAGGCCTTGGACGCTCTCACGTGCTCCCATGTGACCCCTTGGAGGACGCTTTAATGATCAGTGCATGAATCCTCCTCACGTGCCTGCACGTGATGCTCCAAAATAAAATATAAAAAGTGTTTAACACTTAATTGCAGAACGAAGAAAAGGAATCTGGTCCCACCTTTGGGCGCCCTCACGTGACCCATTTTTCTTTAATGTTTAACACTAATTCGAGAGCTTTATTCCCAGCGTTCAACACTGATTATCTTTTAGTGTTTAACACTAATTTGAAAATCTTATTTCCAGTGTTTAACACTGTTATTTTCTAGTGCTTAACACTAATTTGGGGATTCTATATTTCCATTGTTTAACACTGATTGTCTTTTAGTGTTTAACACTAATTTGAGGGGTCTATTTTCAGTGTTTAACACTGTTTTCTCTAGTGTTTAACACTACTTTTAGCCAAATTGGCTAATTTTCCAGAGGCAAAAGACCCTCCTCCAAATGAATCTCAAAATTGAGAAAATCAAAAATGAAAATGTTTAGCATTGCTAAATAATGTAAGTTTGAACCTAGACAAATATCTAATGGTTCAACAAAGGGCCAACACTTCAAATCCAATTGGACTTAGCCCAAGTTGGCCATAAGTCCTCAACCCAGACTCAACTGAGCCAACGTGTTCACAATATAATTAATTGATCTTAGTTTCCAAATTGGGCTACGGATCACTTAATCCACATTGATTCAAGGATACATCTTTGAACTCCTCTGATATTTGTCGTTGTAATCCTTCAACGTTTTCAGAGAGGTGATGGGTCCCGACAACCATATATTCCATGGACTACAATGGACCACCATGTCCTTAAACTGGTAATCGACCGCAATGTCACTAAACTAAACAATAGAGTTCAATTACTCTTTTGTTGGATCTAAACGATCCCGTTAAGTTGATCTTAGTCTTAAATTAGACTAACGTATCCTTAACAAACGTTTAAGTTGATCTTAGTCTAAAATAAGACTAACGTATCCTTAAACCTAAACCCCAAACCCAAATCTAAAAAAATACGGATTTGGACTAATCCACGCCCTACGGGCGACAACATAAATTAGTCTCCATATACAATCCACGTGCAACCACAAACAAAACAAACACACACGACACGAAGTGACCATCTGGAGAAGGAGAAAGTTGTTACCGCGATTCGGTAACGTAATTAACTGTAAGGGCTTGCTCCTGCAGGGAAGGGCGTCCCCACAATCAAAAACCCTTCAAACGAGGGGGAATCTGACGAAGTCTGCTACATCGGCCGCATCCATTTAAACCTTTGATACACGGTGCCATAAATCAACTTGGCATCTTCAGAGAGGTAGACGGATAGCACCTATTAGCATCTGCCCCGAATCTCAGGCAAGACGTCTGTCTTGCGCGTCTTTCGGAGGGGAACAGATTCTGGCACACCCGGTGGGACCTTTTTCTCTTTCCACTCCACACTTCGTGTGTCGTGTTTTTCCCACGATCAAATAATCACGGTGTGTATGTTTTTAGTTTCCCTTAAGGGAGTGGATTTTGAAGTCGGCATTTCGTTTCTATGAAGATTGGCATTTGCTCCCACCCTAGCAACTCAGGCTCTATCATATCCAGCGGAGTCAAGTATGGGTCACTTGCAGCCTCAAATCTCTGCAATCCGGCTCTTCAAGAAATCAACGGGCTTCTTTTTTGGTTGATGGTCCCACCTCCCACCCTCGGTGCCTCAACACCGATGGAGGAAGCCCAGAGGATGTCTGTCGTCCATAGGCAGGCTCCCCAAGCAGCAACCTTGCCGACGGAATTGGTCCTCAAACAACTGTCACATGCCAAAGACCAAGGTCGACGCAGGGGGCAGAATATTCAAGCTCTTCAAGAAATCGATAACTGCAACAGAAACTCTCGCTCTGTCCCATTTGGAGGAGTAACCTACAGGCCCCAAGCGGCCTCCCTTTTCACTTTGCCAGTGGAGAAGGTAACCCAAACTACCACTGGGTTATTCTTCGAGACCATGCTCCCACCAACGAGCTTCAATGCTCATGTACCATCGTAAGAAGCTCCCAAGAAGTCGTTTTTCAGCGCTCCTGTGCTTATTTACGCCCTACTTTGCATTATACTATATATAAGCACACAAAAAAAATTGTGATAATAAAAGAGTAGAAAGTGAAAAATTATATTTAAAAGATAGGAATAGTTTAAGAAAAACAAGAAAATTAGATGTTTTCTTAAATAAAACTAGTAATAAGTAGTTATGAGCTATTTTCCCAAGGGTTAGTAAGATGAAGAAAATTACTAATCTGAGGATAAAAATAAGCCTGAAAAATAGTTTCTATTCTGGAAGCCAAACATTTCAATGTTGATACCCTACTATACACACTTTCACACATCTTGAAACTCGGGATAGTAGATGATACCTTGAAATGCTCTTGTCTAAAAGCCAAAGTATGAAGAAAATAAAAGTGGAGAATAAAAGATAAAATGGTGAAAAGAAAAATGAACACTGGTTTTGTTATCACCGAGGCAGCAATAAAAAATATAGCGAGGATGCTTTATCACCTAGTGCCTTAGACCAACTGGTTTGGGGGCCACTGCTAAGCCTTAGGTGTTGCAAGACGAGGAAAAACACCTAATTAGCAGGCACATGAGTAATCGGTCGGTTAATACCTCAGGAAGTATTAACGGTCGCATGAAGAATGTGTGAGCAAATTCCATCTAAATATCTATTAAAAAGTACTAAGCTAGATGGACAAGAGTATGATTGCTTGAATTGAATTCTCTGAGTGTAAGAATGTCCAGTTCACACACGTAGGGGTATATGATCAATCTTTGGAAGAAAGGTAGGAATGAAAACTAAAGGCGATGTTTTATTGAGGGATAATGTGATTTCTAACATTTTTTCATGACCATTAAGATAGGGCTCATAGCAACTGAAAAGCTGGTATAGTTGAAAACTCTTATTTTCAAGTTCTTTCTTTTATAGTTCATATCTTTATATAACTTTCACCATCTCTCTTTAATTATAGGATTTTGTGGGTGTAATCCGCTGAAAACCCTCAGGAGACAACACTCCTCCTACTAGGGATATGCCACTGGCGCCGAGTAAGGAAGGCTGGGGGCGACTCTCCTTCTGGACTGACTCCGCCGACTCCAACGACGGAAATTGATACTGCTGTTCCAAATGGGAACAACTTTGAAACACTTAGGAAGGTCCGCAAGAACTCTCCGACCGCTGTGCTGAAAAGATCTCCTCCACCTATGGAGAGCACTGCAAAGGTGAAGCCAGAACAACCCCCTCAACGGCTGCCCTCTAAAATCTACAAGGTCTGGCGTCAAGTCCAAGACTCGGTAATTGATCAAGATTATCCCCGCCGACAGAAAAATGTGAAAGTTCAGCGGGAAGAGGACCGTCCTATCATTCCATAGAAGGCGATAGCTACTTGGGTGCCTACTGCAACGGACCCCCTCAACTTCGACCGCTCACAAGAGGAGAAGGCTGGAGAAAATCCCTGGGTCTGCGACGAACTGCAAGACCACTGAACCCAAACACCCTAAGTCTGAGGGCATGACGGTACATACCGTCTATATGGCATCCGGAAAAGAGGATTTCCATGTCTTCACAGGTTATAGACTGCTTACGCGATCAGTGACTAAGCCTCAGGAGCAACAACAAGAAAAGCTCCAAGAAATGCTGACAGCCATGGCCGCACTTACGGGACCGAAAGCAAGCCCGGAGACATCCTCGGAGCAGCGCCGTGAGCAGGAAACTGATACCAAGTTTCTTCAGAGAATTCTCGAAAAGAAGGACAAAGAGGCAGCGGAACAAGCTACCAACATAAAACAAATAGCGTTTTTATTCCAAGACATGGTCAGGATGATGTTACAGCCGGATCCTCCAGCTGAAGATCCTCCGATTATTCTCGAAGACGACCAAGTGGAGACGTCAAACCCTCCTCAAGTTCTTTCAGCGGCCAAGGAGGAGACCATCTCCATGGCCAATCTGGATGATTACATCGCTTAGCAAATACGAGCTCACCAGGCGAATGAAGCGGCTGGGCAGAGCGTTAAAACGGGACGACCCTAGCCAGGATGGTATGACCAAATAAGGTACCCGCCGGGATATACGATCCCCAAATTCTACGTATATAAGGGGATGAGAAATCTGCACCAGCACGTTGCTCAATTCAGAGCCTTGTACGGTAATACTGGGGGTGACGATAAATTACTGCTTCGCCAATTTGTTGGCAGTTTATCGGAGACAGCGTTTGAATGGTACTCGGAGCTTCCCGACGACTCCGTCAAAACGTTTACAGAAATGGAGTTGCTATTTACCCAACGTTTCGCAAGTGCTAGTGAACGCACCCCAATAACAGCATTGATCAATTCTAGGGTGAAGCCAGGTGAAACGTGGGTGCAGTACGCAATACGATGGCGGAACTTGTGGTCAAAATGTGAGCAGCACATTGAAAAAGCGCCGGCAGTGGGCATGTTCGTGAGCACTCTTGAACCTCAAGCAACTATTTTCCAATTCATGATGTTCTTCAAGTCGACCACGTTCCAGGCCTTGATTGACAAACTGGCCCAAATGGACCAGATGGGTCATAGACCGTCTCCTCCAAAGCCGAAGCCGCGAAATGAAAGGGGTAAAGGGAAAGCGATTTTGTCACCAATACCCAACAACAACCGAACAACTTAAAACCGGTCGTTCGCCAAAACAACGTGCGTCCACGCCCATCCTTCGAGGAGAGACTGGAACGCCCTTATTCGTTTCCCCAAGACAAAACATGGAGATTATTTGAGCTAGCGGTGCGCAACAGGCTCATCATTCTTCCGAATCCAAAATGACCGTTGCAACCCGGTGAGGCTAATAGTCCCAATTATTGCCCTTACCATCAAACGGTAACCATCCAGTTGAAGATTGCTTCGTCTTTAAAGGCTGGATCGAAGACCAATACCAACAGGGTAAATTTGCACTGTCCGAGAATTGGAAAGTAAGCCCGTCTCAGCCGCACGCTCTCAAAAAGATGGACACACCGGGGGCATCATGCTCGTTTGTCGAAGAAGCTCCATGGGAGGTCGCACTTTCAGCCAAAATGAAAAAAATGCTGAAGGATCTTCAAACATGCCCGCCGATCAGGTGGAAAAATCCACTGGAACCCGAGATCATCGAGGGAATGCTGAAACCGCGCCCAATTCCAAAAAATAGTGGTGATAATCAAAGTGCTCACATTCAACCGTTAAAGTCTTCGAAGACAAAAAAGAAGAAATCCAAGAACAGGGACTTGCAAAAACATATCGACGTGCTGGAAGAATACAATCAAAAAGCACGGACTCCAATCACACTCCAAGAATTTCTCAGCCATGTCCTTAAGGATGGAGATGATGACAATGTATAAGACTCGTTGGATGAATCTGAAGATTATGTGGCAAGCTGCCATGTGATCTCTCACTCGTTGATAAACGACGAAGAAGCTCCTTACACAGAGAAGCTGGGGGCAGATCCTGATCCAGAACTTCTAGGACCATCAGACAAAATGATTGATGCATTCCTGAACGAAGCCCGTTTTAAAAGCAAAGCTGATCGAGAGCGCAAGATGGTCATATTCGAGAAAGCCAAACGCCGGCGACTAGATGAAAGGGTCGAAACACTCCCACCGGATCAAAATACATCCGCCGCAAATAAAATCAGGTTCAAGATGAGGAAAAGATTCGCTAAAGTCATATCGATGGGAATGAAGCTGCCACCCTATGAAGGAAACACTCCTGATGAAGCGGATATACATCCTAGCTACTGCTTATATCATCGAAAGATTGCGCACCCAACCGAAGAGTGCAATGCCTTTAAAAACTGGTGGCAGGGATACGTTGCTCACTGGCAGCACGTTTAGCGATTGAAGCGCAAAGCTCGTCAGAAACAGAAAAGCACGACAGAAGAGCACGACAGAAGAGCACGAAAGAGCTGCTGGCTACTGTCGCATAGCCGACACCAAGGGATCGCAAGTTATCACTTTTGGAAACGACTCTGACGAAGAAATCGCCCTCAGCCCTCTCTTCAAGGAATCCACCTCAGGCACAAAGCATGCGAAGATTTGCAGCAAAATCTAGCTGCGTAATCGTACGTTGACAAATGACCGAAACATCGTTAAACTACTCCCAACCCGCGGCATTTTCAGGCTGACATAGTAAAAAAAACTGTATGTCCATAAGCAAAATGGGCACGGATGAAAACCCAAAAGGGCTCCATGAGTAAAAACAGCAGGACTACCGGCGAGTTTTGTGAAAACCCGAAAGGGCGCAAACTCGTTAAAAGACACTTGCAAGGTCCTCTCGACCCTGTAAGGAGAAACCACCTGCGTGAGATCCTTACGACTCACGAGGGAGAATAACACTTAGGAATCCTCATGATTCCTAAGGAGAAATTACACTTACGAGATCCTCACAACTCGTAGGAAGAATTCCCCTTTAAGACCCTCACGGTTCATAGGATTCAAAAGTCTTAAGCTACAGGGATCTGAACCTGTTCTTAAGCGGCCACCACAACCTCCAATGCTGCCCTACAAGCGGCTCAATGCTGACCCTTGTCTACAATCCATGGGCACGAATAAACATTTCCCTAACAAAGTCCCACCAGCGACTAGGGATATGCTCACATGGTGAAGGACCCTTATAAGTCTTCTCGACTCATAAGGAGAAAACACTCTTTGTAAGATCTTTACGACTTATAAGAGAACATACACTTAGGAGTCCTCACGTTTTCTAAGGAGAAAACACACCAGCGAGATCCTTACGACTCGTAGGGAGAAACACCTTTATGAGACCCTTACGGCTCATGAAGTCAAAGGCCTTAGTCAACGGGATCCTAACCCTGTTTGCTAAGCCGCCTTTGTTCAACATTGATAGAGGCAAATGATGATTCGCTCCTGGCAATATCCCAGTTGTAACGATGCTGATGCCTAAATCGGTATCAAATTCCAAGTCCTTTCATAGCAAATGATGATTCGCTCCTGGCAATATTCTGGTTGTAGCGATGCTGATGCTGAGATTGGCACCAGATCCCAAGTTCCACACTCGCGATAAAAAATCAGCGAGCCAAAAATGCAAATGAAATAACCGAAATGATAAGGCAACTTGCAGCAAAATCAGCAAGTAAAAATGTATGCATACAAAATAACCGAAATGATTGGGCAACTCGTAATAAAAAGCAGCGAGTAAAAATAAAACAAATAGCCGAAATGATTGGGCAACGCGAAAAATAGCCGAAATGATTGGGCAATTGCGATTTTCGCGATATAAAAAGCTGAAATGATAGAGCATCGCGGAACGAATAAAAAAAATGAAATGAAGGAATGAAACTTTTTGCCCTACAGGTAAGATCACATCGATCCCTGTATAAAATCCAGGGGCACAAACAAAGAGGGAACCACACCTTCCCAACAGGCTCCATCAGAAAGCGAATCCAAATCTCGATGGTTCATAGACAGCCTAGAGACAACCTCGACATTTGTCGCAATGTTGCAGACACAATGTCAACAAACGAAGCAAAAGAAGATCCCTAACTTCAAGGTATCGACATCGATATCGACAACTTAGAGATCAACGCCGGCGTTCTTCGTCCCTCCAATCAGATGCAGACATGACGTCAACAACCGACCTCAGAGATGCAACGAAACGGAGCTACAGCATAGTCCCTAGTTCCAAATCTTAACGGCAATATCTACAGCCTAAGAATCAGCAACGGCGTTCTTTCGCAGTCCAGCAGGATGCAGATGCAACGTCAACGAAAGACCCCATGGTCAGCAAATAGGAGTGACGGCAAAATCCCGGCTCCACATCAGCATTCGTCTCGTTACAGCAGACGCAATATCAACAACGGCGTTCCTTCGCAGTCCAGCAGGATGCAGATGCAACGTCAACGAAAGACCTATGGTCAAACAAGCGGAGTGACGGCAAAATCCCAACTCCACATCAGTATTCGTCTCGTTACAGCAGACGCAATGTCAACAACGGCGTTCCTTCGCAGTCCATCAGGATGCAGATGCAACGTCAACGAAAGACCCCATGGTCAGCAAAGTGGAGTGACGGCAAAATCCCAACTCCACCGCAGCATTCGCCTCGTTACAGCAGACGCAATGTCAACAGCAGCGTTCCTTCGCAGTCCAGCAGGATTCGGACATGCCAAAGCAAGCGAAGCAAATGCCAAATTCCTAGCTTCAGTGTCTGGACGGTAACTCATATAAAACCTGAAAGACAATCGTAGATCATCCCACACCAGCGCGGAGTGGTCACCACCTCGACGTTCGTCTCGATACAGCAGACGAGATGTCACCACAACGTCCTTCCTCAAACAGGATCCGGACACGACAAAGCAAACGAAGCAAAGGCCAAATTTCTAGCTTCAGGGTCTTGACGGCAACTCATATAAAACCTGAAAGACTACCGGAGATCATCCCACATGGAGTGGTCACCACCTCGACGTTCGTCTCGATATAGCATACACAACGACAAAGCAAACGAAGCGAAGGCTAAATTCCTAGCTTCAGGTTCTTGACGGTAACTCATATAAAACCTGAAATACTACCGGAGATCATCCCACATAGAGTGGTCACCATCTCGACGTTCGTCTTGATACATTAGATGAGATGTCACTACAGCGTCCTTCCTCCAACAGGATTCGGACACGCCAAAGCAAACGAAGCGAAGGCCAAATTCCTAGCTTCAAGGTCTTGACAGTAACTCATATAAAACCTGAAAGACCACCAGAGATCATCTCACACCAGCACGGAGTAGTCACCACCTCAACGTTCGTCTCGATACAGCAGAAGATATATCACCACAGCGTTCTTCCTCCAGCAGGACTCAGACGCCACATCACCAAGCGGAGCTATGGCAAAATCCCTAGTTTCGAAGCTCAATGGTTCACAGCAACCTAGAGACAACCGCGACATTCGTCTCGATACAGCAGACACGATGCCAGCAAACGAAGTAAAGGCCAAATTCCTGGCTTCTGGGTCTTGACGGTAACTCATATAAAACCTGAAAGACTATCGGAAATCATCCCACACCAGCATAGAATGGTCACCACCTCGACGTTCGTCTCGACACAGCAGACAATATGTCACCACAGCATTCTTCCTCCAGCAGGATTCAGACGCGACAATCAAACAACGGAGCCACGGCAAAATCCCTAGTTCCAAACATCGACGGTTCACCAACAACCTAGAGACAACCGCGACATTCGTCTCGATACAGCAGACGCAATGCCAACAAACGAAGCGAAGGCCAAATTCCTAGCTTCAGGGTCTTGACAGCAACTCATATAAAACCTGAAAGACTATCGGAGATCATCCTACGCTAGCGCGGAGTGGTTATGACTCATCGGGGCTCTCCAAAATGAGCCTAACCTCAAGTAAAAAACGACATGGCAAAATTCCTAACGCTTGCTCTTCCGACGGTCAAACTGCCTAGGAGGATTGCTTGAAGACGTCTTGTCCAGCCCCCGAAGGGATCAGAGACACGACAATCACAAGGTTACTCGAACAGTAAGATTGCTTATCGAGGGATACATCAGCTAACGCGACAGTACGACGGGCAAAACCCTAGTACCACAGACCCTAACGGACCTCTGTCGTAAAGAGCAAAGGTTAACTGTGACGTTAGGACATCCTTGCGAGAAATGCTCGATTCGTCTCAACTTGTGAGGAAAAGCCTTAGGCAGCGGGGATAAAAAAAATGTTTCCTAAGCATTTGGGCCCTGCAAGTCGGTCCAAAATGGACTCTTGCATACCATTCACGGGTCACAGTCTCCGAAGTCGAACATCGACAAAGAGGGAAACAACCACTTACAAGTCCTCTCGATATGTAAGCGGGAAAAATTCTCTTGTGAGATCCTTACGACTCTCAAGAGAAAACACGCACTTAGGAGTCATTACGACTCCTAGGGAGAAAATACACCTACGGGATCCTCTCGACTCGTAGGGAAAAAAGTCTTTATGAGACCCTTACGGCTCATAACGTTGAAAAGTTTTAGGTGGCAGATCCTAACCTTATCTCTTAAGCCATCACTGCCCTACAAAGAGGTCAAGATGGACTATCTATGGGCCACACTCCCCGAAGTCAAATATTGTCAAGGAGGGAAACAATCACTTATGAGTCCTCTCGACTTGTAAGGGAGAAAATTCTCTTGTGTGATCCTTACGACTCTCAAGGGAAAACACACTTAGGAGTCCTTACGACCCCTAAGGAGAAAATACACCTGCGGGATCCTCTCGACCTGTAGGGAGAAAAAACCTTCTTGAGACCCTTACGGCTCATGAAGATGAAAAAAATCTTAGGTTACAAGAACCCTAAACCTGTCTCTTAAGCCATCAATTCTATTGCCATGCGTAACTCTGCACTACTTCACCCACGTACATACTTACTGAGCAAAGTAGTGGGGGGCATTTGTTCCCGCCAAAAATTTCTACGCAAAGAGCCTACAGTATCAAATGGCAGCGATACGCTTAAGAAAATGCGAACCAGTATTTTCCGGGCTGTATTTTGATAAACCCCTAAATAAGAAATAGCTATATTCTGATGGAATCGAAAGCGTCTCGAAAAATCCTTCGATTTGATATATTATGGGCCTCATAATTCATCTGGGATCAAAAGTTATGAGGCATCACGTGCCCACACGTGACCATTTACAGGCAAAGCCTGTAGGCACTTAATATAATAAATAATTAAAAGGGGTCACATGACCACACGTGATGGGCCTTTAAACCCACTGAAAGGAATTAAAAAATATTATAAAACAGCAAGGAATACCCCAATGGAGCATCACGTGCCCACACGTGACCTTTGGTCACGTACAGACACGTGATGGGTTCCTAAGCTCTCTGAATTAATCGAATTAAATTCTAATTAAATAATTAATCAGTGGAGTCACGTGCTAACACGTGATAAGCTCTTAAACCCTCTGAAATAATAAGAATTAAATTCTAAACAATGGGGTCACGTGCCAACACATGATGGACCTCTAAACTCATTAAATAGAGTTAAAAAGTATAATAAAACAACAGGAAAAATCCCAATGGGGCATCACGTGTTGACACATGATAATTCCTGAGTTCTTTAAAACAACAGAATTAAATTCTGATCAAATGCTTAATCGAGGGGGCCACGTGTCAACACGTGATGGGATCCTAGATCTCTGAAATGATAGAATTAAATTCTAATTAAGGGAAATAAAAAATCCTAACTGGAAAATTATTTCTCTAAATCTTTCCAAACAAAAAGATGGTGCTCTGTAAAATGGAGTACCGTTGGATTAAAAATCCAAGGGTGATTAAAATATCACCAATTTATGGAAATATTTTATACAAGGAAAGATTTTCATAAAATTTGAATAACAGATAAAAGATCTTTTGGATTAAAAATCCAATGGTGAATAAAATTCACTGAGTGATCTAAAAGATCATGTTGGTTACAAAAACAAACAAAATATTTCAATGAAAGATTCACAAAACAATTTGATTCTTTTCTTTCTTCTATAAATAGGAGCCAAGAAGAGAAGAGAAGAGATCTACTTTTTTTTGAGAGAAGAATATAGAGAAAAAAAGAGAGGAGAATTTAATTCTCAAGAGAGAAAAAAAGAGAGGAGAATTTCATTCTCAAGAGAGAAAAGAAAACCCTAAATGAGAAAAGAAAGGGGATCAAAACTTCCAAAAAGAGAATTTAATTCTCAAATCTAAGAGTTTAACTCTTCTGCACAAAAGAACTTAATTCTTCCTCTGGTTGAAGATCTGCAAATAGCACATCTCCCCATAAGTTGAGAATTTAATTCTCATCGGGTTAAGATCCTGCCATGCAGATCCAAAACTTAGAGGGGGAATTGAGTTTAGAGAATTTAATTCTCCCAAAACAAAATTAGGGGTTAACCCTATATGAGAATTTAATTCTCCCAAAATTACAGGAATTTAATTCCTTCAAGATGGACAGAACTAGGGTTTAACCCTAATTGAGAATTTAATTCTCTCAAATTCACACGAATTTAATTTCTCTTAAAATGAAATTAGGGTTTTACCCTATACAAGAATTTAATTCTTTTACATATATGGGAATTTAATTCCTCTAAAAGAAATTAGGGTTTAACTCTACATAAGAATTTAATTCTTTCATAATAGGAATTTAATTCCTCCAAAATCATGATTAGGGTTTAACCCTACAGAGAATTTAATTCTTAAAATAAAGAGATTTGAAAGATCTCCATGCACATAAAGGATATTGGTCACGTGATGACACGTGACCCCAATCCGCAGTGATCAGAAAAGAAGAAATAAAACTAGGTCACGTGTTCCCACGTGACCCCTAAAAAGATCCCCAGAAATGAGAAGGAAAGAGCTCAGACGCAACGCCTCACGTGCTCCACGTGACCCCCGAAACACAGAAAGAAAAAGTAAAAGAAATAAAGGCCTTGGGCGCTCTCACGTGCTCCCACGTGACCCCTTGGAGGACGCTTTAATGATCAGTGCATGAATCCTCCTCACGTGCTAGCACGTGATGCTCCAAAATAAAATATAAAAAGTGTTTAACACTTAATTGTAGAACGAAGAAAAGGAATCTGGTCCCACCTTTGGGCGCTCTCACGTGTCCACACGTGACCCATTTTTCTTTAATGTTTAACACTAATTCGATAGATTTATTCCCAGTCTTTAACACTGATTATGTTTTAGTGTTTAACACTAATTTGAAAAATCTTATTTCTAGTGTTTAACACTGTTATTTTCTAGTGCTTAACACTAATTTGGGGATTCTATATTTCCAGTGTTTAACACTGATTGTCTTTTAGTGTTTAACACTAATTTGAGGGATCTATTTTCAGTGTTTAACACTCTCTAGTGTTTAACACTACTTTTAGCCAAATTGGCTAATTTTCTAGAGGCAAAAGACCTTCCTCCAAATGAATCTCAAAATTGAGAAAATCAAAGATGAAAATGTTTAGCATTGCTAAATAATGTGGGCTTGAACCTAAACAAATGTCTAATGGTCCAACAAAGGGCCAACACTTCAAATCCAATTGGACTTAGCCCAAGTTGGTCATAAGTCCTCAACTCAGACTCAACTGAGCCAACGTGCTCACAATATAATTAATTGATCTTAGTTTCCAAATTGGGATACAGATCACTTAATCCATATTGGTTCAAGGGTACATCTCTAAACTCCTCTGATATTTGTCTTCAACGTCTTCAGAGAAGTGATAGGTCCGGACAGCCATATATTCCACGGACTATAATGGACCACCATGTCCTTAAACTGGTAATCAACTGCAATGTCACTAAACTAAACAATAGAGTCTAATTACTCTTTTGTTGGATCTAAACGATCCCGTTAAGTTGATCTTAGTCTTAAATTAGACTAACGTATCCTTAACAAACGTTTAAGTTGATCTTAGTCTAAAATGAGACTAACGTATCCTTAAACCCAAACCCCAAACCCAAATCTAAGAAAATACGGATTTGGACTAATCCACGCCTTACAGGCGACAACATAAATTAGTCTCCATATACAATCCACGGGCAACCACAAACAAAACAAACACACACGACACGAAGTGACCATCTGGAGAAGGAGAAAGTTATTACCGTGATTCGATAGCGTAATTAACTGCAGGGGCTTGCGCCTGCAGGGAAGAGCGTCCCCACAATCAAAACCCCTCAAACGAGGGGGAATCTGACAAAGTCTGCTATATCAGCCGCATCCGTTTAAACCTTCGATACATGTTGCCATAAATCAACTTGGCATCTTCGGAGAGGTGGACGGATAGCACCAATTAGCATCTTCCCCGAATCTCAGGCAAGACGTCTGTCTTGCGCGTCTTTCGGAGGGGAATACACCCTTGTTTGACACGTGGCGTGCAGCGCGCCTAGCACTGGATTTGAAGCGTTGCTTAAATTTTGAATTTTAAAACAGAGCTTTGCTCTGATTGGGGTGCACTGCCTAGGGCGCAGCGCACCTGGCGCTAGCGCATCCGTGTTTGACACGTGGCGCGTAGCGCACCTAGCGCTGGATCTGAAGCGTTGCTTCAACTTTTAAATTTTGAATTTCAAAACAGAGCTTTGCTCTGATTGGGGGAAATAAATGCCCCCCCCACCGTTATGCTCACGTGGCGCACACATGAGCGCAGCGGTGGAAGCGTCTGAGCCCTTGGATCAACTCAGAAGTTGAAGAGGCGGTTCAATGCCTATAAATAGGACCTTTGGTCCTCTAGATGATTATCATCTTCTTTTAGAATTTTTCTTCAGAGCGCAGCTCTTCTGTTTAAGAACTTCTCAAGAGTAAACACTCTTTCCAAACTTAGGTAAAATTTTAATAAATTTTATAAGTTAGGGTTTTACCCATTAACAGAGCCTTGCTCTTTATGGATCTATGATCTACAGAAAACCCATTTAGGGTTTCATTAGTAGAGCTTTGCTCTCATGAATCCATAGATCTAAAGAGATTTTTTGGGGTTTCTCAGCCTATAAACAGAGCCTTGCACTTTTGAATCATGTATAGATTTCTTAATCTTAGATGAAGAACTCTTAAGAGTTTTTTCATGGATCTTGATGTTCCCAGAATTTTTAATTCATAAAAATTAATTTTAATTAATTCTTGATGGATTTTTCCACCATCATTACAGAGCCAGGCTCTTTAAGGAATTATATTCCTTCATGATCAGAGCTTAACAAGTGTCACTTTGTCGTAGAGCTTTTCTCTCAAAGGGAGACTATCTCCTCCTCCCGAGGGATCTTTCCTTCAATGAGAATCTCCCTGAGGATTCTCTCATTAATTAACAGCCTCATCCAATGATGGGCTGTTTTATTAATTGATGCGTTGTCATCTAGATTTTTTGGGTCCCCCTTTAGTCCCCTTTCTACTGCGTTGCATTGTGGCACAACTTTTAAAGTACCGAGTGTCAGAAATTTAAAATTGAGTTATAGCACTGACAGTTGACTTCTGTCTCCCTTTTTTTGCAGGCGACATGTCTTTCGACGCTACGTTTCCATTCGTCCGTTCAGAGGGAGGATTCCCTGGAGCACTTGTAGACCGGGAAGTCCTAGCTTTGATCAAAGATCATGACCCGGAACATAAGAAACTTCATCTCTGGGGGATATGGTACAATCAGATTAATAAGGGTCGACAAAGCTTTTCGTGCGCGGTACCCTTGGAGCCCATCATGGCGATCCACTATGCCAACTCACCCCTGGTGAACTACACTGTGGAGATGGTTAATTGGACTTTAGAAGGCCTTCTTCAGCCTGCTATAGCTTTGATACCCGTTCAGCTTCCCATGGTTTTAGATACTTTGGGGCGATGTATTTGTCAAGGCGAGGCGTGGTCGTGGGGGCAACCATATAATATAGGCCTGATTCCTCGTCATCCGACCGGTTATTTGCAATGGGCCCGCTACATTCTGTCAGTGAAGAAGTCACAGTTGTTGAGGCTTGGGTTGTATCCCGCCGTTTATGCTTCTCTCTTCCAGTATCTTACGCTTCCCACCTGGTGGGTTAAGGCATTTCTGGAGCAGTGGAACATTCCTTCCCACACCTTCCTTTCGCTGGACCGAGAAGTATCAATTTCCTTAGAGGAATTTGCAGAAGTTTCTGGCTTATCGTTCATAGAGGAGCATTATGAGGAGCTGCTTCCCACAGACGACTATGTTTTTGGTGCCAAGCCAGTGATGACGGGCCTTACCCCGGTGAATGCCGTTCAACACCAATTTCCTAGTTTGATCAAAGTGTTGAATATTTACGAGGGCCTTTTTCTTGAATCTTGGAGCCGCGGGGTTAATTTCGAGGATTTCATCGCTCGCTTGCTTCACCCAAAAGTCCTTTCGAAGGAGGCCGTTAAATTCGCCACGCTTGACAACCCTTTCGGCTTAGGTTTGGACAACCTGCCAACGACGGAGGCAGATCAGAAGAGTTTCTTCCATCCCAACTCTCCAGTTGTTCCTTTTACGGAGATTGCAGTCCCTGAGATTGATGAGGAAACATTCTTCTTGGGATTTCTTAGGCTATGGTTGAGCTGGTTCGCGCTCCCGATGCACCTTCGCGGTATAAGGCCGTCCGTCTTTTATCCGTCTCACCGAATGACTATTAGGGTGAAAGTGGATATCGGGGTCGCCGGTTTAACCCATTTATATTACGGCCTTGGTCAAGCGGCGGATACCACTGAGCCTGGAGTACAGTATGTGAACTTCTCGATGCATTACTTCATGTCATGGCTCGAGCTACATGCACTTAGCGTTTTTGGCATTCACAAAAGGCCTTCATTTTATGACCGGTGCAGCTTCCCCCAGATTATGCGACTAGTCGGCGCATCAATTGTAAATCCATCACCGCGGGATGCTAGAGGTTTGCTCCTTCGTCCTTGCACGGTTGGAGACGGCATGACCTTCACCGACAAGGTTTTAACCATCGGAAAAGAGTCCGCCACATCGGTGCGGCCATTGCAGATGGAGCCTCAGTTTTGAAAGCTCGGGAGATCCTCCATTTATATTCTATCAGACCGGGCTTCCTAGTGTTTAAGTAAAATGATACGGCGCTTTTCATAAGATACAATCCGCATCGTTTTGCCCAGCAATTGAGCTATAATCAAGGAGTGCCACTGGAGGCTTTCTTGCTAGAGCCCACTGCCACTGAAGAGAGGATGCGGAACGCGCTGCATCACTTCATGCACTTGAATACGGGCTCTCACTTCTTTATCAGCGAGTCGAGTTGCGTCCCGAGGATCCTTAATGTGTACACGGCGTGGTACCAGCATTCGATGGGCACCGTCATTAAGGAAGAAAGGCGGCTGCTGCTCGATCGCAAAAGTGCGCCCCCTGCCGGCGATCGCAACGTCCCTTTGAAGCGACGGACCACTGTTCCCCCTCCGCTAAGAGAGGTTGCTGCAGTTGAGCCTCCACGTGTGCTAAACCCTACGCGCGGGTTGCCCCATGCTCCTGTTGAGACGGTGGATGTACCATTGGTTCCCCGTGCTCCCTTGGAGACGGTAAATGTAGCTTCTCCCGAATCTTGCGTGGGCTAAGACATCGGGACTCGCCGTCCCAAAGTGCCCACCAAGCGCAAGCTGGTGCTGTCTGCGACCGGAGCTTGCTCACAGAAGAAGAAAAAGAAGTCGATCCTTTCTGTCGACGTTGTACTTGGCCAGGTGCGTCACGCTCTTTACGGCGAGGGCCTGAGCGAGTATAGGACAAACGAGGGCTTATTCATACCGCCAGATGATACTGATCTGGCGGCTGCCATTGCAACTTCCGAGCAATTGGCCAGCCACGAAGAGGGGTTGTCTATCCTCGCGCGATCAGGTAATCATTAGCTGTATTTTTCGCCATTGCATCGTATTTCTATTATCGTGTTTTGACTGACGCTTTTCTTTCTTTAACAGGTACTTCCACTGAAGAAGCTCTCGCAGCTTCTCTCAAGACTTTTGAGGAAGAGGAAAGACTTCGAGCATCCTTAGGCATCGGTACATTTCAGTTCACCATGTTCCCTCTCTCATTTCTTATGAGTAATCTGACCCTTTCTTCGTCTTATCGCAGGGACCACAATGCCGATCCCGCAAGCTGATGCGGAGATTCTTCCCGGGCCAGGCATCGATGTCCCGGCCTCCTCAGGGTTGCCAAAAGAGGTTTTACTCAAGCAACTGATGACGGACACCGTAATGGCTCCAGAGGTAGCTCCTGGCATGGATGATGACGTCACATTGACGGAGGTCTTGAGAAGATCGGTTCTCACGGCCCGGGCAGAAAGGAAGCGCAGAATGAGTGCAGCAAGGGAGCGTAGTGCTGCCTTAGCCATGCGTGCGGGTTCGAGTACCGCTATCCCTGCTCCTACTCCCTCAGAGGAATCTCTGGCTGCCTTGTCTACAACCTACAGACGGGCAGCACGCGCGACTCGGGAAGCGGTCAGAAGACTAGCCTAAGGTAAAGTGACACAGGGTTTCGTCGTCAAAGTTTTAAGTATCAATTCTCATATATCTTATCTTGCAGGGCCGAGTCTTCCCAAAGAGGTGGCGGCGACCACTGAGCCTGAGGTAGCGGCGGAGGAGGTAACCGTGATTGCCGAACCCGAGGTGGCGGTAGGCAAGATGGCTGCAATTGCCGGGCTCGAGGTAGTGACTGGCAAGTCAGTCACGATTACCGAGCCTGAGATAACTATAGGTGAGATGGCTACAGCCGCCGAGCCTGAGGTGACGATGGGTGAGACGGGTACAACCGTCGAGCCTGAGGTAGTCACTCTGTCGCAAGAGTCGGGCACTGCCCCGATCGTCGCTTTTTATGCCTGCGACCCTTTTCCATCTCCTGGCATCGCGAGCGTTACGACGGCTCTGGTAGAGTCAGGGGATGAGGCAACGAGAGGTGAGACCATTCCGATGGAAGAGGATGAAGCAGTTGTTGTGTCAAGTGATGCCCTTGTCGCGGTTCCGACTGGAGACTCACTAGGTAGATTTTGGATCATTGCTTTTCTTTTTATTCTGCAATCTTTTCCAATCTTTCCTGACAGCGTTTATCTTGTTTCTAATGCAGGTGCAGCGAGTGTTGAGGTTGCGCTACCCGAGGCAGCGCCATCAATTACCGCCTTGACGGTTACCACTCCTCTACCTTCTCTCATACCGTCTCAGATGTTGGAAGGTATGGATTTGTGACCCATCAGTCCTACTTCTAGGCTGCATGACTTATGTACTGACGTTGCATTACTGCGTCCTTGCAGAAGTCCTTTTTGACCACCTGTATCTGGTGCTGCACCCACACTTCTTCTTCCTGTCAGAGATTAGTCCGCCCGGTGGTGTCGGTGAGAATCTTTTCTAAATGACGTCCTTTCTTTAATGGGAAGTCACATTATTCCTAATTCTTCTTTGTATTGCTTGTAGCCTTACAAATTGAAGGAGGGGGCGAGGCTATCGTTGCGTCACCGGAACTCCCAGCTTTGCCCCCTGTTGCAGCCGGTATAGTAGACTCTATTTTTCGTGTATTCTTTATTTCCTGAGCCGACATCTGATTATGATCTATTTTGCAGCGATCACGTCAACTCCAGCCCCGTTCGAGTCTCGCATTATGATGCCGGCAGGGCCCTTTTCTAGACGTCCATTCTCAAAGGGTGCCACAAATAGTCTGCGCATGTTAAGCGACTATATTGAGGAGCTTGACGTGGAGGCCCCCACATTTGTTGCGGACTTTGCTGCGAAGGTTAATATAATGCTGGCGACGCTTATGAACTTCCATAATGAAGGCATTGTCGAGTCTTGGGTTAACTACTGCCGGAAGATTGAGGCCTGCCTGCACGAGCTTGAGCTTATGCGTCCTGCCCCTGAGACTCAGGCTTTAAACTCCCAGCGGGCCGCATGGGTTGAGAAGAGCGTTCCATTCCTTCGCCATTTTGAACGAGAGGTAACCCTTAAGCGAAAGGAACGTGAGGCGACTTCCGCTGAATCTTTTCAACTGCGCGCTGAGGTTGCAGCAAATGCTGCCCTGCTGAACTCTATCTTTGAAAGTCTTCAACGATGTATCTCTGACGGGCTGGTTTTGAGGAAGAAGCTTGATCTTAGTGAGCAAGTTGCGCAGAGCCAGGAGGCTGCTCAGCAGGAAATTGATCAGAAACTTTCATCCTGTCTGCAGCAACGGGCCCAAATTGAAGCAGAGCTGGCCGCGACGGCTGATCGTGAGAAGGAGTTGAAAGGAGTGCACGAGCAGCTAGCTAATTTATTGAAAACGCCTCCTTCTTAGTAGCTGCCTTTGCATCAGTAAAACACTTGTAATCTTTTGAATAACATGTATCCATTTTTTGTTCTTTTACATGATGTATCTTGTATTTACATGATGTATCTTGTAATCATGAATAAAGACACATTTTTCTTATCTCCCACTGTCGTTTTCTTTTCTTTGTTGTGTTGTTGGTATGTTACTCTAGCAAGCGTGGCCTGTAGGTAATAAAGAACATTTCATCTTGAACTCTCCGAGAGGTAGTGATGGCTTAGGAAGCAGGTTCAGATCTGCTGCCTAAGACTTTTCAACTTTATGAGCCGTGAGGGTCTCATAAAGACTTTTCTCCCTATGAGTCGTGAGGATCTCGTAGGTGTATTTTCTTCTTAGGAATCATGAGGATTCCTAAGTGAGTTTTCCCTTATAAGTCGTAAGGATCTTATAAGAGAGTTTTCTTCCTTACGAATCGAGAGGATCCGTAAGTGTTTAGTGGGATTGACATGTAGATGAAGTATTTCCGAAACGGGATCATATGGATGACGTATTTCCGTAACGGGGTCATGCGGATGACGTATTTCCGAGACGGGGTCATGTTGATGACGTATTTCCGAGACAGGGTCATGTGGATGACGTATTTCCGAACGGGGTCATGTGGATGACGTATTTCCGAACGGGGTCTTGTGGATGACGTATTTCCGAACGGGGTCATATGGATGACATATTTCCGAGCGGGGTCATGTAGATGACGTATTTCCGAGACGGGGTCATGTTAATGACGTATTTTCGAAACGGGGTCATATTTTCGAGACGGAGTCATGTGGATGACGTATTTCCGAGCGGGGTCATGTGGATGACGTATTTCCGAGACGGGGTTATGTTAATGACGTATTTCCGAGACGGGGTCATGTTAATGACGTATTTCCCAACGGGGTCATGTGGATGACGTATTTCCGAACGGGGTCATGTGGATGACGTATTTCCGAACGGGGTCATGTGGATGACGTATTTCCGAGACGGGGTCATGTTAATGACGTATTTACGAGACGGGGTCATGTGGATGACGTATTTCCGAACGGGGTCATATAGATGATGTATTTCTGAACGAGGTCATGTGGATGACGTATTTCCGAACGGGGTCATGTGGATGACGTGTTTCTGAACGGGGTCATATGGATGACGTTGCGTCTGTTGTAATGAGACGAATATCAGAGTGGTCTCTGTAGGGTGTTTTTCGTCATCCCATTGAGATGGAAATACGCGCACGCTTGTCAGGCGTACTACAGATTCCCCCTGCCTAGGGTAGGCCGGGGTTTAATGATTGTGGGGATCCGAATCTCCGGCAGCCGCGGACTAAGCTGCCGTTAATTACCCCTCGCCTTTGGAGCGAGGGAACCTCCGATTGACGGGTTAAACTGGTCATGCGAACTCAATGTGCAGTGTACGTGTGTTTTGTTTTGAAAGGGGGGTTTGGATATATCGGGAGCCACGCAGAGATTTTACGGGGGTCCCGCTACCCGGATAGCGGGCTGGGGGTCAAGGGGGCTAGCAGCCCCCTTGTGGGGTGCGGGGCAGCGCCCCGTTAGAAATTTTTTTCTAACAGGGACAGTGTCGTGGAGTATGTGTATGTGTACATTTGTATACATATGTATATATATACATGTATATATAAATAAAGGGGAAAAAGACATCCAAAGGATGCGTGGGGCCAGCGCCTAGGCGCTTGAGCGCAAGCGCGCCACGTGTCGGCACGTGGGCGCTTTGCGCTCGAGCGTAAAGCGCTGGAGCGCAACGCGCCACGTGTCGGCACGAGGGCGCTTTGCGCTCGAGCGCAAGCGCTGGAGCGCAAGCGCGCCATGTGTCGGCACGTGGGCGCTTTGCGCTTGAGCGCAAGCACGCTAGAGCGCAAGCACGCTAGAGCGCAAGCGCGCCACGTGTCGGCACGTGGGCGCTTTGCTCTCGAGCGCGAGGCGCTAGAGCGCAAGCGCGCCACGTGTCGGCACGTGGGCGCTTTGCGCTCGAGCGCGAGCGCACCAGTGAGGAAAGGGGGGGTTAGCCCCGGAAATTCTCTAAAGAGAAAATAGGGTGGAGTTAAACTCCTAAGATGCTTTGGGTTAAGGAAATGGGTCCTTCTTCTTCCTTTGCTGGCCGGATCTTGGTGATAAAGAGATGTGAGTTTTAAAAATCTTTTCTTTTTGAGATCTGATGGCAGATCTGAGTTCCCCTTAATGGGTTTTGTGGTGGAAAACTATTTAGTTTTGTAAAAGGAAGAGTAAAACTCTTGATTTAATTCAAAAGAAAGAAGAAGGTTTTGGAACCTTGAAGATGGAAGAAAGATCTCAGATCTGAAACTTTTTTGGAGAGAGAAAAGTTGTTGAGATATTTCATTATCTTTGCCTTTATAGGCTATACACTTTACACATAGCCCCTTGGGCTTCACAAAATGGCATTTTGCCTATTCCATGGCTCATATGCTATTTCTTTTTGCACATAAGCCATGGGCTTTACAAAAATTTGGCTTTATGCTTATTTTTCTTACATTTATCCATAAAATAAAATAAAAGAAATGCAACAAAATTATTTATTACAAATTTTTTATCTTGGAATGGGGGGAGGCCGGCCGCTTCATGTTCGGGCTCGACCCGGGCATGGACCCACTGGATCTAGGCTTGGGCCCACTTGGCTTGGGGTTGACTTTGATTTTGACTTGGTTAACCGGGGTGTAAATTTTTACCCCAACAAATTGCCCCCCATCAATAAATTCACACCATATATGTGGGTCGTGTGCATGAAATTGATGGATCCTCTTTTACTTAGAGGCGACCTGATTTGGTTCCCGCTTTTTGGGAAGCTAGCACTGCCCTTTTTACGATATGGACGGTCGTTGCTTGACATGTCTCCGAGACGGAGCGCCCGTGATAGACGTTTCCCTGGCCCGGAGTGATCTGGTTCCCGCTTTGTAGGAATCCTGCGCTGCCCTTTTTACTGCATGGACAGTCAATGCTGCCCTTTTTGCGACTTGGACGGTCGATGCTGCCCTTTTAGCGACTTGGACGGTCGATGCTGCCCTTTTAGTGACTTGGACGGTCGATGCTGCCCTTTTAGCGACGTGGACGGTCGATACTGCCATTTTAGCGACTTGGACGGTCGTGGCTGCCCTTTTAGCGACGTGGACGGTCGGTTCTGCCCTTTTAGCGACGTGGACGGTCGGTTCTGCCCTTTTTGCGACTTAGATGGTCGATGCTGCCCTTTTTGCGACTTGGACGGTCGTTGCTGCCCTTTTAGCGACGTGGACGGTCGATGCTGCCATTTTAGCGACTTGGACGGTCGTGGCTGCCCTTTTAGCCACTTGGACGGTCGGTGCTGCCCTTTTAGCGACATGGACGGTCGGTTCTACCCTTTTAACGACGTGGACGGTCGGTTCTGCCCTTTTTGCGACTTGGACGGTCGGTGCTGCCCTTTTAGCGACTTTGACGGTCGGTGCTGCCATTTTAGCGACTTGGACGGTCATGGCTGCCCTTTTAGTGACTTGGACGGTCGGTGCTGCCCTTTTAGCGACGTGGACGGTCGGTGCTGCCCTTTTAGCGACGTGGACGGTCGGTTTTGCCCTTTTTGCGACGTGGACGGTCGATGCTGCCCTTTTTGCGACTTGGACGATCGATGCTGCCCTTTTAGCGACTTGGACGGTCGGTTCTGCCCTTTTAGCGACTTGGACGGTCGGTACTGCCCTTTTAGCGACTTGGATGGTCGGTGCTGCCCTTTTTGCGACTTGGACGGTCGATGCTGCCCTTTTTGCGACTTGGACGGTCGATGCTGCCCTTTTAGCGACTTGGACGGTCGGTGCTTGATTTGACTTGCTCTGCTTCTTGCAGTGTCAAGGGTAGACTTGACTTGCTCCGCTTCTTGCGGTGTCGAGATTGGATTCTGACTTGCTCCGCTTTCTGCGGTGTGAGATTGGGAACTGACTTGTTGATTTTGATTTGGGTTGACATCAGCATCGCTATATTGGAATATGGTACCAGGAGCGAATCATCATCTGTCATTGAGAGGATTTTGGGATTGTTTTACGCCCATGGATTGTATACGGTTTTGCAGGATGTATGATCCAGACCGTAGGGCCGGAAAAATTTCGGGATTTTGTCGGCGTCTGCATCACTACACTGGAATATGGTACCAGGAGCGACTCATCATTCGCCGTTGGGGTATGAGATTTGGAATTTGGTTGGCATCTGCATCGCTGCACTGGAATATGGTACCAGGAGCGACTCATCATTCGCCATTGGGGTATGAGATTTGGAATTTGGTTGGCGTCTGCATTGCTGCACTGGAATATGGTACCAGGAGCGACTCATCATTCGCCATTTGGGGATTGGGGAGCGATGGCTTAGGAGACAGGTTTAGATCCCTATCGCCTAAGACTTTTCAATTTTATGGGCCGTGAGGGTCCCATAAAAGCATTTTCTCCCTACGAGTCATAAGGATCCCGCAAGTGTATTTTCTCCTTAGGTGTCGTGAGGACTCCTAAGTGTGTTTTTCCTTTATGAGTCGTAAGGATCCCACAAAGGTTTGTTCTCCTCATATATCGTGAGGACACATGAGTGGGTCTTATCAATGGAGCATCATTCCCAAAGCGGAGACCGGCCGCGTAACTGGTGATTACGATGGGGCATGGGTATGATGAGAATCATTTGAGCCCGTGGATTGTATACGATGGTCAATTTGGGGACCTACCGTAGGGCCAGGAGAATTTTAAGAAATCGGATTTTGGTTGGCGTCTGCATCGCTGCACTGGAATGTGGTAGCAGGAGCGACTCATCATTCGCCGTTTAGGGACTTGGAATTTGGATCTTGTTTGGCCTCAGCATTGCTGCACTGGAATAATTCCAGGAGCAACTCATCATTTGCCTTGGGAGAACTTGGGATAGGGTTTTTGGTCGGCATCAGCACCGCTAACACTGAAGCGAAATGCCAGGAGCGACTCATCATTTGTCGTTGCCCGTTGGGGAACGATAGCTCAGGAGACAAGTTTGGGTCCCTATCACCTAAGGCTTTTCAATTTTATGGGCCGTGAGGGTCCCATAAAAGCATTTTCTCTCTACGAGTCATAAGAATCCCGCAGGTGTATTTTCTCCTTAGGAATCGTGAGGATTCCTAAGTGTGTTGCTCCTTTGTGAGTCGTAAGGATCTCACGCAGGGGTTTTCTCCTCAAAAGGTCGAGAGGACTTTGCGGGTGTATTTCATCTCTTTTCACGAGTTTGCGCCCTTTCGGGTTTTCGCAGACTCGCCGGTAGTCCTGCTGTTTTTACTCACGGAACCCTTTCGGGTTTTCATCCGTGCCCGTTTTGCTTGTGGACATACCGTTTATTTCATTTTTTTTTCTTTTTTTTTCTTTCTTTTTTGCCGCTGGTGGGACTTTAAAAGTAGTCTCACCGGCAAGATTTGGGATAAATAGGGGCCATTTATGTGTAGTATTTCTTGAGATATCGGCCATTGATGGGTGGCATGAGCCTTTCTCCCTCGGCACTTATTAGTTGGTAGGATCCTCCGTCGAACACTTTCTCGATGACGTATGGTCCTTCCCAGTTCAGCTCGAATTTTCCCTTGGCATGTCGATTGGGGATGATCGGTCTTTTGAGGACCAATACCAATTCACCTTTCTTGAAAGCGCGGAGATGGGTTATCTTGTCATAGGCCCGTGACATTTGGGCTCGGTATAACTCCAGATTTTGCTGCACCGCGAGCCTCTTTTCTTCGAGGGCATCGAGCTCTTCAAGTCGAAGGAGCACATTTTCCTCCTCCGTCAACTCGTGCTGAACGGCCATTCTTAAGCTTGGAACTTCGACTTCGAGGGGGAGGACCGCCTCCACTCCGAAGAGCAATGAGTATGGAGTGGACTGAGTTGGAGTACGGTGTGTGGTACGATATGCCCACAACGCCTCGTGAAGTTTGAGATTCCAGTCTCTCTTGTTGGCTGAAGCATTTTTCCTCAGGAGCTTACATAGAGTCTTATTGAAGGCTTCGGCTAGCCCATTGGCTCTTGGATTATAGATGGAGGAATATCTCCAGTCTATCTTGTGCTGAGTAGCGAACCTTGAGACATTGAAGCTCTTGAAAGAAGGCCCGTTGTCAGAAATGATTCTTCGTGGTGTACCGAAGCGGTATAGAATATTGTGTTGGAAGAATGTCAGAATATCTTTTGTCTTGACTTCTTTTAGCGGGACAGCTTCAGCCCATCTGGAGAAGTAATCAGTTGCGGCCAGTATGAACCGGTCGCCTTTGGATGACGGAGGATCAATTGGGCCAACAATGTCGGTGCCCCAGACTTCGAAGGGCCACGACGCCACCGTAGGATGCAATGGATTGGGATGCTTGTGAATAAAATCACCGTGAATTTGGCAGATATAACATTTCTTTGCATGCTCTCCGCAGTCCCGTATCATGGTGGGCTAGTAGTACCCAAGCCGTTTAATTTGCAATCGCATCTTGGGGCCAGATTGGTGAGCACCGCAAACGCCTGAGTGAACTTCTTTCATGACTTTTTGGGCTTCGGCCGATGACAGGCACCTGAGCCAGAGTTGGTCATATGACCTGCGGTATAGAGTGTCATTTACAAACACGTATCGGAGAGCTCTTTTCTTCAGCTGAATCCTCGCAGATTTTTCTTCGGGAAGCTTGTCGTATCGGAGGTACTCTATGAAGGGTTCTCTCCAATCGGGCTCGTCTTGGATGATCGAAGCTTCTTCCGCAGGAATGATCTTCTGTTCCGCACTTTCCTCTTCTCGTAGAGAGACTGGGGGTAGAATTTGCCGGCTCCTGACTGTGATCAGAATTTCGTCCATGTCAGGATCAGCCAGCTCCTTGGCCAAGCGAGCGAGTACATCAGCCTTTCCGTTCAACGCTCTGGGGATTCTCATTAGTTCAATGTGAGTGAACCGTTTCATGAGTTCCACTGCTCGGCCTCTGTACCGAGCTAACTCGGGTTTGTATATCTTATAGTCGCCGCTTACTTAGTTGACAACAAGCTGGGAGCCACCGTAAACCCGTAGCCGAAGAATTTCCATTTCTATGGCGAGCTCCAAACCAGCTATCAGGGCTTCATACTCAGCTTCATTGTTTGTCCGAGGCTCGGTGAGAGCGAAAGAACGCCGTAGGGTTCCCATTGATGGCTTGATGAACACCAATCCTATCCCCGCTTTTACCTCTGGGATGCTTGATCGGCCGGAGCTTCTTATTGATGAGGCCCCATCGAAGTAGAGCTCCCAACATGGCTCGTCATTCTCTAGGTTCAGCACTTGTTCGTTGGGCAACTCGCAATTGAGTGGTGACCCCTCTGGTATAGGATGAGCAGCGAGGAAGTCTGCAAGAGATTGACCTTTTACTGCTTTCTGGGGGGTATAAACTATGTCAAACTCAAGTAGCATGACAGCCCATCTTGCCATTCTGCCGGCTAGGCTTGCTTTGGTCATCAAGTGTTTGAGCGGGTCGACCTTGGAGATCAGCATAACCCGATGAGCGAGCAAATAGTGCCTCAGCTTCTTCACAGCAAATATTAGAGCCAGGCATTGCTTTTCGATTGGGGAGTAGTTGTGTTCCGCCCCGACTAGAGTTCGACTGAGATAGTAGAGGGCATTTTCTTTTCCCTCCTCGTTATTCTGGGCAAGGAGCGCACCGAGTGACTCGTCCAGCGCGGCAGTGTAGAGAATCAGCGGTTTATCTGGAATGGGAGCGGCCAGCATTGGAGGGTGCAACAAGTATTATTTGATGCTTCCGAACGCTGCTTGACATTCGGCATCCCAGATAAAAGGAGCTCCTTTCTTCATGAGCTTCGAGAAGGGCCTACATCTCCCCGATAAATTTGAGATAAACCTCCGTATATAAGCAAGCTTGCCTTGAAAAGATCTTAGCTACGTCAGACTCTTCGGAGGGGGCATCTCCATGATGGCTTTTATCTTTGATGGGTCAACTTCGATCCCTCGATGTCGGACTATGAAGCCCAGGAATTTTCCCGATGACACACCAAAAGCGCATTTCAGAGGATTCATCTTTAGGTCATATTCCCTCAGTCTGGTGAGAACGGTCCTAAGATCTTGGATATGATCGGCTTTGGCTTTAGTCTTGACGACCAGATCATCAACATAGCATTCGACGACTTTATGGATTAGGTCATCAAAGATATTAGTCATTGCCCTTTGATATGTAGCACCTGTGTTCTTCAGTCCGAACGGCATGACCTTGTAGCAATATATTCCGATCGGGGTTCGAAATGAGGTGTGTTTCTCATCCTCAGGCGACATCTTGATCTGATTGTATCCAGACGAGCCATCCATAAAGGTGAACAGCTCGTAATTTGAGGTGTCATCGACCATCATTTCCATGAACGGTGGCGGGAAGTCGTCTTTAGGACATGCCTTGTTGAGGTCCCTGAAATCGACACAAACTCGGATCTGCCCATTTTTCTTCTTCACTGGGACTATGCATGCGATCCAGTCCGCATATTTCTCTTCCCTGATGAAGCCGGCATCGATGAGCTTCTTAGTTTCCTCGATGACCTTTTCTTCTAGTTTCCTTCTCATTCTTCGAGGAGCTTGTTTGACTGGCTTAGCATCAGGAGATATAGCCAACTTATGCACGGCTACCTCAGGGGAAAGGCCAGGCATTTCTTTGTACGTCCACGCGAAGCAGTCGACGAACTTACGCAGCAGGGCAATTATCTGCTCTTTCATTTCCTCTGACAAGAGTGAGCTGATGTAGGTCGGCCTTGGATTATCGGACGTTCCTAAGTCAATCTCGGTTAGCTCATCAAAGGTTGCTTGTCCGCCATCTTCGAGCTCTTGAGGAGCTTCTTCTGGCTCGGCTATCTCGTCATCATCATTCGATCTTTCGCTGGCCTCACCAACATGGATCATGTAGCACGCTTTGGAATCAGGTTGAATGTAGCCTATGCCCCGTCTATCTGGAATTCGTCCATCGATGAGTGCTCGGACCTGGGGCGGATACCATAGCCCTTCGTAAAACTTTGCTTCGGACTCCGTTTGATATAACCGGCATCCGCACTTCTTAAAGTATTCCCGCATCTCGGGCGCATAGTATTTGGGATTGAGGACGGCTCTTATGCCTCTCTCATAGGGAAGGCACGCGACAGAAAGGTCGTCCGGGTGCACAACGGGGTTTGACCTGTAAAACAGGATGCTCTTCTGTCCATTTTTCCTCCCGGGCACGTAGAAAGTTTCCAGCTGGTCCACGGTAGAGACTGACAATGCGTCGAGCTCTTTGCACATCTGCTCTGGTACCCTTGTGACGGCTAGGGACCCTTCTGCGACTTCGAAGGTCTCTCGTAGTTTCGCTTGCTGCATGGGGGGCCGATCTGCACAGCTGTTGCACGGCAGGTCCTCTTCTTCTGACTCTTCAGTGTCACTGCCAAGATGAGGGCGGACTTTGCTGCTAGATGGGCCTTCAGTAACATATTCGTCCGTATCGCTGCCGAAACGAGGGCGGGTTTTACGGAAGGACGGGCTTCCAGCGTCGGACTCATCAGTGTCGCTACCGAAATGTGGGCGCACTTGGGCGTTTTTACTTTTGAAAGTGACAACCGGCGCAGATTTGCTTTTGGGTCTTGGGGCCGGTCTATCCTCAGTCAGTTGTGGCTTAGCATTTTGGTGGTCCATAAAGTACCGAGAATCTTCATAGCGGACTTCATGCACACCGAACGGCTGGATGTCTCCGTCAATGCGTCTTTCTTCGCCATTTTTAGTATACTTCATGCATTGATGGAGAGTTGACGGAATGATGCCGTAATTATGGAGCCACAGCCGCCCCAAGAGAATCTTATAAGACGTGTCGGCATCGATCACGTATATCTTAGCTTCAGTCTGCAGATCCCCGAATTTGATTCGCAGAGCTATGGACCCCAGAACCTGCTGGCAATTTTGGTTGAAGCCTTGAATGACAATCCTTTCCCTTGACAGGTGTCGGACGTCCATTGACAAACTCTTCAGAGTTCGCAAGTTCATGATGTTCACTGAGGACCCCAGATCAATCAATATGCGATTAATTCGATCTCCGTCGCTGTACCCGGTCACGTAAAGCGGCCGATTATGCTCAGCCGTTCCCAGTAGCAAGTCTTCATCCTTAAATGTGACTGCGGCGGTATGCAAAGCGTGCTGGGCTTCTTTCATATTAATTTCCGCAAAGTGAGCCTGATACCGCTCGGGGTTTTGTAGAGCGTGAATGAGAACATCTCTAAGCTCCTTAGATAGGACCAAGGCGTCGTAGATGCTCAGGAGAGACGGAAGTGTTCCCCTCCGAACGGCGGCCGGGACGCGGGGGCGTCCGTGCCTGAGGTTCGGGGCAGATGCTAATTGGTGCTATCCGTCCACCTCTCCGAAGATGCTAAATTGATTTATGGCACCGTGTATCGAAGGTTTAGACGGATGCGTCCGATGTAGCAGACTTCGTCAGATTCCCCCTCGTTTGAGGGGTTTTTGATTGTGGGGACGCTCTTCCCTGCAGGCGTAAGCCCCTGCAGTTAATTACGCTACCGCGCTGCGGTAACAACTTTCTCCTTCTCCAGATGGTCACTTCGTGTCGTGGGTGTTTGTTTTATTGCCCGTGGATTGTTTACGGAGACTGGGTTATGTCGTCACCCGTAGGGCGTGGACTAGTCCAAATCCGCATTATCTTAAATTTGGGTTTGGGTGGTTTAGTTTGAGGATACGTCAGCCACACTCGAGGCTAAGATCAACTCAAACGTTCGTTAAGGATACGTTAGTCTAGCTTTGTGACTAAGATCAACTTAACAGGATCGTTTAGACCCGACAAAAGAGTGTTTGGACTCTAATGTTCCAGTTTAGGGACATAGTGGTCCATCGTATGTATGGCCGTCGGGGCCCATCACCTCTCTGACGACGTTGAAGGATTACAACGACGGATGTCAGAGGAGTTCAGAGATGTACCTTCGAGCCGGAGTTAATTTGGGGGATTTGTAGTCCAGTCGGTTTAAAGGTTTAAGGACACGTTAGCCATTTTTGAGGCTAAGATCAACTTAAACGGGACCGTTTAGATCCGACAAAAGAGCATACGGGGCTCTATTGTTCTAGTTTAAGGACGTTGCGGTCCATGGGTAGTTTTAAAGACGTTGCGGTCCATGGGTAGTTTAAGGACGTTGCGGTCCATGGGTAGTTTAAGGACGTTGCGGTCCATTGTTAGTTTTAAGACATCTCGGTCAAGGTTAAGGACGTCGTAGTCCATGGGTTTAAGGACCCCACAGTCCGTTGTTAGTTTTAAGACATCTCGGTCAAGGTTAAGGACGTCGTAGTCCATGGGTTTAAGGACTCCACAGTCCGGTATGTGCTCTGGATGCTTCACGCGGGTTCACTGCCGTGCTTAGCGAGGACCAGGCTCCGCTCTGGGCGTTTTCCGTGGGGTCAAAGAGTGACGTTATCCACGTTCCACGTAACCAGGAATTTGTATGAGTTTAAGGACCCCACAGTCCGTATCAATGTGTGGTTATCGGGACCCTTCACCTTTCTGAAGACGTTGAAGGATTACAACGACAAGTATCAGAGGAGCTCAGAGATGTACCCTTGAACCAACGAGCTGGTTGAAAGAGCAGATGTGCTCAGTTCAATGTGATTTGGGGACTTATGGCCATCTTGGGCTAAGTCCAGTTCAGGAGAGGCTTTACCTCTATCCATTGAGGCCAATTGGGCCAAAGTCTAGTGTTAAACACTACAGAGCAGTCAGTGTTGAACACTGGGAATGTGGTTGTCAAATTAGTGTTTAACACTAAGAGATAATTAGTGTTAAACACCAGCAACAAGGCTTTTCAAATTAGTGTTAAACACTAAAACAGATCAGTGTTGAACACTGTAAATAAAGCTTTTTATTTAGTGTTGAACACTAAGGCCCAACATTGTTTTAACACTGGGTTCGAGAGTTTTAATTTAGTGTTAAACACTAAGGCAAGAGGGGTCACGTGGCGGCACGTGAGAGCGCCCTCCCTTCATTTGCTCTGCTGAAGTTATTGCGTCTTTCAGAGCATCACGTGCCATCACGTGATGGGCGTTCAAATGCTTGTGTATTAGAGCTTCTGCCAAGGGTCACGTGGGTCACGTGGGGTGCTGCCTCAAAGGGGCTTTTGTATATCTCTTGGGGGGTCACGTGGTGGCACGTGACCCCGCCTTCATGTATTTTGTTTGGAGACTTTGTTAATCTCTTTCAGGAATTAAATTCCTCGAGCTGTAGATTTTCAGAGGAATTAAATTCCTACTTCCCTTTGAGGACTTTGTTTCTCTGTAACAGAGTTTAACTCTGAATTTTCTGTGGGAATTAAATTCCTCGTATATGTGAAGGGCTGAATAGGGTTAAACCCTAATAAAAGTTTTTTTTAAGGTGTTTAAACTTCCATCCTCTGTCAAATTATGATTAAGGGAATTAAATTCCCAATGTTTCAACAGAACTGGGTTTTTTAATTAGGATTAAATCCTGTTTCTTTTTAGTTCTGGAGGAATTAAATTCCCATGATACAGGGTCCAGCCCCACTTTTATTTTGGAGGAATTAAATTCCTATAGTTCTGTGAGAATTAAATTCTCGAGCTTGCATTCCTTCTCTATGTTTTGGATCTGCATGGCAGGATCTCAACCCATTGAGAATTAAATTCTCAACCTTAAGGGGAGATGTGCACTTTGCAGATCTTCTATCAAAGAGAGAAGAAATATGTTCTTCTGTTTTTATATTATCAGAGTTAAACTCTGTTGAGAATTAAATTCTCCTTCTTTCCAATGTCTTTCCCTTTCTTACCTAGGGTTTTTTGCAGAAGATCTGAGTCTTTTCAAAGTATCAAAGCTCTTCTCCTTTCTCTTTTCTTCTCTGCGTATGTCTATGTCTTTTTTGTGTCTCTTGGCTCCTATTTATAGGAGAAGCAGCCGAATCAATCAGTTTTTTTGTGAATCTTCATTGAGAGATTTGATTTGCATCCATCATTCATTTTGGGCCTTTGGATTACCAGGTGAATTTTATTCACCATTGGATTTTAAATCCAGAGATTTTCCTTTGTTATTTTGGTTAGATTTAAAGGGCAAATCTTTCCAAACCCGATATTTTCCATAGATAGACGATATTCAATTATCTCTGGATCTTTAATTTGATTGGTCCCAGATAATAACTTTCTTTGGAAGGATTCAGATTTCCTTCAGAATTTAATTCTGTCGTCAAAACTGGGCTTTGAAAGCCGGTCACGTGTGACCACGTGATCCATGGTCACGTGTGGACACGTGACCCCCTTTGGAATGAGCCTTTCTCTTTCTTTTGCACACTGCTTTCTTCTGCTGTTTAGCCGTCACGTGCTACCACATGACCCTTGGTCACGTGTGAGCACGTGACCCCTTCCGAAGCCTTTTTCTCGACTTGATCAGAGAACTTGTGTGTCTTTGACGCTTGCATTTAAACGTCACGTGTCGCCACGTGACCCTGGTCACGTGGGAGCACGTGACTCTTTCTGAAGCCCATTTTCTTCAGCGTAGTCAGGAGACTGAACTCGACTTGATGATGCTTTTTAGGTGTCACGTGCCAACACGTGACCGCTAGTCACGTGTAAGCACGTGACCCTCCTCTGAAGCTTTTCCCAGAAGCTTTCCTGATTTTTAAATCAGGAAACAAATGCCCCCACAGCGTTGTTCTCACGTGTCTGCACGTGAGTGCAACGCTGTCACCTCTTGTGACCGTTGGATTCCTCTAGGGATCTGGGAAGACGAAACGTTTTCATTGTCTTCTATAAATAGCTCTGTCTCTTCACAGGAGCCTTCACCTTGTTCATCTTCTTCTTCTGAGAACTTTTTCTGAGAATTTAATTCTCCTTTTCCAGAGCTTAGTTCTCTGTCTTAAAACAGTCTGCAGAGTTTAACTCTGTTCGGCAAGGATCCTTTTTCCTCAGGTAATGTTCTTGGACAACGATGGACCTTTTTCTTCATATTTTTCCATGAGAACATAAGACTGTTTAATCTTCAAACTGTAGATCCTTTTAGGGTTTAGATGATCCCTTAGGGAGACGATGATGGCGGTTCAAACCCATGGAATTTAATTCCATTCGAAATGTTTCTGGGAATTTAATTCCCTTTCTTTAATAAGGAATTAAATTCCAACGAAGAACTCGATTTCTTCATACAGAGAATCTCTGGGGTCTCTTGGCCCAAGGCGGTTCTTCTGCCATTAATGCGATGGGGATTTTGTAATGATACCCTCTGTGGGAATTTAATTCCCTTGATTTTGTTGGGTTCGCTGTAGAGCCCTAGACAGATCTCGTTGAGGGGAATTTGCATGGTTACCACCTTTTATTAAATGAGGACATTCCCTTTGTCTTATTGCAACGTTTTGGCTTTATTGTTAATGCGCCGTCATCTGGATTCTGTGGGGCCCATATGTTTTGTGGTCAATGGTCCCAGAAAACCCTACTTTTGCTTTCTTTAACTAGTCTTCATGTTCATGCATGAATGTACACTGCTGACTTTCCTTTTAACGGTCTTCCTTTATTGGGTTTCAGGTGTGATGGCTTTTGCTCCACGCTTTCCCTTTTCTCGCTCGGAGGCTGCTTTTCCTCAGTCACCATCTGATGAGGAAGTGATGGCAATGATTCGGGCGCATGACCCGAACTGTACCAACCTTCTTCAATGGGGGTCTTGGTATAGTCAGATTATTCAGGGTCGTCGGAGTTTTCTCTGCGCGGTGCCAACGGAGCCTACTTTCCCCTTTTTACCGATGGATCCTCCAAGGACAGCTTTTGCTGTAGAAATGCCCAACTGGACTCCAACGGGGAGGCTTGAGCCTTCGACGACCGGTATTCCGAACCATCCGATTCCGGCCATAGACATCTTGGGGCGGCGTATCTGCCAGGGTGAGGCCCACCCATGGGGGCAAATTTATAAGATAGGGCTCACTCCCCGGCATCCCACGGGCTATCTTCTCTGGGCTCGCTACATTCTTTCTGCCCATCGTGCGTGGTTGCAGAAAGTCGGGCTTTATCAGGCCATATACGCGTCGCTATTCCATTACAAGTCCCCGCATGCCTGGTGGGTCAAGGCGTTTTTGAACCAGTGGAATCTTCCCACTAATACTTTCATTCTGGGAGATCGAGAGGTTTCGATTTCTCTGGCCGAATTTTATGATATCTCGGGGCTGCCGATAAGGGGTAATCTGTATGAGGAGTTGTTGCCTCCTGACGAGTACGTTTTTGAACCCGAGCTCGCCCCAGTTGACGGCCTATCCGCCGAGAATGCTGTTCGCCACAAGCGCCCTAGTTTAATTAGGGCCCTAGGCATTTTCGACAGATTGTTCACCGAGTCCGAGGAGCAGGGCGTTACTTTCAAGAGCTTCATTGCTCGTTTCCTTCGTGAGGACGCCGTATCGAAGACTGCTCCGAAGTTTGCTAACATCAGAGACCCCTTTGGGTTTGGTCCGAAGAGGCTACCGACTGCTGAATCGGACCTGCCGCAATATTATATCCCCATCGTGTCGCCGATGCCTTTTGAGTCCGTTGCAGCACCCGGTATGGATGAGGAAACATTTTTTGTGGGGTTTATCAGTGTTTGGCTTAGCCGGTTCGTTATCCCGATGCATCGCCGCTTCATGAGAGCCTCGGTCATCTACCCGGCTCATCGTATTGCTGAGGGGACGCGGTTGGCCATCGGCATCCCGGCCTTGGCGCACCTCTATAATGGATTGGGCACCGCGGCTAATACCTCTACGCCTGGCGTGGACGTAGTGAACTTTTCGCTTCATTATTTCACGTCGTGGATCGAAATGCACGTGCTGGGGTCTTTTGCTATGCATCATAGGCCCGCTTTTTACGATGCCTATACCTTCCCGCGACTCATGCGACTGGTAGGTGCTTCTACTGCCGATCCAACTCAATTTGGGGCCATTCGGGTGCTGATTTCCCCTCACGCCACCGCCGGCGGGTTAGTTTTTAACGATCGGGTTCTGTCTTCTCCTTCGGGTCCCGTCCAGCAACTTTGAGATCAGTCAAAGGACGACGCGCCTTCTCTGAAGCCCCGAGAGGCCACGCATTTGTATTCAATTAGACCGGGCTACTTGGTGTTTCGCCAGGACAGTGCGGCTCTTTTCATGCGGTATAATCCGCATCGATTTGCCCGACAGCTCGGATACGACCAGGGCGTTCCTTTCGAAGCTTTTATAGTGGCCCCGATCCCTTCGCTCGATGCTGTTCGCGATGCCACCCATCATTTCATGAGGCTGAACACCGGTTCTCATTTCATGGTCCCTGAGGCCGAGTACATGCCTCGATGCGTGGGCGCGTTTACGGGTTGGTATCTTCATCGGGTCAACCCAGTCATTATCGAGGAAAGGAGGGTGCTTCTTGGCCACGATGCCCCTCCTCTAGCTCCCGGGGTTGAGTTACGACCGAGGGTTCCAGTCCGCTTTCCTTTGAGGGAGATCGGCACCGCGCTCATTCCAGGGGAGTCCGGGGTAGACCTTACTCCGACAGCTGGTATGCCCTTGGGTTCCCGCTCGCGGGGTAGACGGGCTCCAGTAGTAGCACCTCCGCCGGTGGCGGCACCGCCCCCAGTGGCGTCGACGACGGCGATATCGTCCCTGATCGTGGCACCGAGTGAGAGTAACAGGGACGAGGGCGTTGAAGGCGATGTGGGCCAGCGTCGCCCTAAGGCTTCGCGAGGGAGGAAACGGTCATCCTCGGCGACTGGCTCCGGGTCTAAACGGCGGAAGAAAGCGGCTACTGCCCCGCTTGACTCTGTGGTGGAGTCTGAGCCTATCCTTGAAGACGAGCCATTGGCCCTGCAAGGGTCAGACGCAGGGCTTCTCTTCCCGAGCTCAGCTGACGAGGAGGCTGCACAGTTGGCCGAGGCCATACGGCGCTCAAAAGACGCGTCTCATAACGCTAAGGTTCCGAAGAAGTCTTACCCCGCAGTAATTTTCTACGAAGACCCCTCGTGGATTCGGCGGCGTTTTATCGGCCCTTTGGAGGGATGGGGGGAAAGGGCCTTGAAGCAGGCCGCTACAGAAGACGCGGCTGATGCACTCTCTTTGTGGACCGGCGGTCATGAGTCTACCCTTGAACCTCGACGAGCTTACCTCCTTGAGAAGGAGAAGCGGCTTGAAGAAGCCATGTTGAGGGCTTCTTTGCGTATAGGTATGTTGTGCTTATCCTGTAATCTTGTCGATTATTTATACTTGTGGATATGTATCATTATTTTTGTTTGAATCGTGCAGAATCTTCGACGTTGGGGGAGCTCCCTACTGGCCCATTAAAGCTGACGCCCGCCGAAGTTCTTAATGACGTTTTGCCGGATGTGGAGAGGGTTGGCGAGGCTGCTCCTCTCATGATAGAACCTCCAGCGGCGGTTCTTGATCAGGGAATGCCTGCCCCTTTGGGGGATGCTTTCTTGGAGGCCGCCATCCCAATGACTCTTGCTGAGGGTGGCCCAAAGGCTGGAAGCGAGGTAGTCGGGACTACTCTCCCTTTGTTGGAGCCCGAAGCCACGGCGGAGACCGTTGAGGCTGCTATCCCCCCGGCTCAGAATGGGAGGAGTGTTGAAGGTATCCCTCTGCATTTTAATTTAGCAACCCCTTCATAGTCTAAACTCTTTTATCTTTCTCAGAATTGCGCGGCTTGGCGGCTACGATCGCGGATCTGTCGCCTCGCCAATCATTTCAGCGTTTGTTGGAGATGGCAGCTCCACAGGCGATCCCCCCTCAGCGTATTGTCCTTTCCTCTGGGCAAGGTTAGTGTCATTCGCCATTTTTTACCATAGTATTGTTACTATTTTGCGGAATGACGTTGATGTCTCTTATAGTTTTAGAAGCCGATGATGAGGTTAAGGTCGTTGAAGGGCCAGGGGAACCTTCAGCTCCTACTTGCATGACTGTCGGTGAGCGACATTTTATTATAGTCCCGTTGGTTCCGCGTTTAAGAGTTTTACTAACGTTCGCCAAACTTGAACAGCCTTGCCAGTTTCCATGGCTCTGGAATCGCGCATTGTGATGCCGTCCGGCCCCTACGCCTTGCGGGCTTCAGAGCGATTGGCCCAATTGAGCCTTGTCTCCCTATCTTCCTTCATCGAGGAGCTCCGCGCTGGTTGTACGACGACGGCCGAAGCATTTGCCGCTGAGGCTAACGGCTCCCTCCCTTTTCTCGCCACTTATCATGGCGAGGAGGTGGTGCGGGTTTGGGTGGAGTTCTGTAGGAAGGTGGAGGCTTATTTGTACGCCCTCGAGTGTTCTCGCCTTTCCTCGGAGGCCGTGGCTGCAAAGGCAGAGTTACGAGGTTTGATAGCACGACATGCGGCCAACATGACGTCGTGCGAGAAGAGACTCGGTCGCAAGTTCTCGGAGAGGGAGCTAGCCTCCAAGGCGTTGAGCGAGCTTCAGGCCAGCCTTACAGCCAAAGCCAACAAAGCATATGAGCTATGGCGGGTGCTTCAGGAGTCCATCAAAGAGGTGGTGTCTCTTGATAAAGCCGCCACGTTTACTCGCGAGAGGGTTGAGGCTCACAAGGCCACTGAAAAAGAGCTTGAAGCCCGGCTTGCTTCATATCAGGCCCAGCAGGCTCAGGCAGAGGCTCGTCTTCTAGAAATTTTGCGTCATGAAGCCGTGGCTCAGCAACAGAATGACGAGCTGGTGAAATTATTGCACCGCCCGCCGGCTTAAGGACTTGTATCTTTTCTTCTCTTTTTTTTGTACATACTCATGAATAAGAGTATCTCTTTTTGTTTTGAATTGTATTTTGTATCCATTTTGGTTTATGAATAAAAGATACAATTTTCCTCTCAGTGATGTGTCCCCTTTTCATTGAATGCATTCTGCGGATATTCTATCTTAATCTTCTTGCAGGATGGCCGTGGCTTAGGATTCAGGGTTAGGATCTGTTTCTTAAGGCCTTTGCATCTTATGAGCCACGAGGGTCTCATAAGGAGTTTTTCTCCCTACAGGTCGAGAGGATCCCATAGGTGTGAGTTCTTCTTAAAGATCGTGAGGATCCTTAAGCGGGTTTTCCCTTGAGAGTCGTAAGGATCTCACAAGAGAGTTTTTCTTCCTTACAGATCGTGAGGGCCTGCAAGTGCCGGATGTGATCACCCTTATCCGTGTTTTACGGGGTTAGGGATCTCTCAAGGTATTGTAGTTTAAAGACGTCACGGTCAAGGTTAAGGACCTCATAGTCCGTGGATATAGGGACTCCACAGTCCAATGTTAGTTTTAAGACATCACGGTCAAGGTTAAGGACCTCATAGTCCGTGGATTTAGGGACTCCACAGTCCGGTGCTAGTTTTAAGACATCACGGTCAAGGTTAAGGACTTCATAGTCCGAGGATTTAAGGACTCCACAGTCCGATGTTTGGTTGCAGGGACCCGTCACCTCTTTGAAGACGTTGAGGAATTACAACGCCAGGTATCAAAGGAGTGAAGAGATGTACCCTTAAACCAAGGCAGGCTCCGTAGGGAATCGGGGGTTGATCGTTAGTTTTAAGACATCGCGGTCGAGGTTAAGGACGTCATAGTCCGTGGATTTTAAGGACTCCACAGTCCGGTATTTGTTCTGGATGCTTCACACGGGTTCACTGTCGTGCTCTGCGAGGACCAGGCTCCGCTCTGGACGTTTTCCACGGGGTCAAAGAGTGACGTTATCCGCGTTCCACGTAACCAGGAAGTTTGCACTAGATGCTTCACACGGGTTCACTGCCGTGCTCGGCGAGGACTAGGCTCCGCTCTGGATGCTTCACACGGGTTCACTGCCGTGCTCTGCGAGGACCAGGATCCGCTCTGGACGTTTTCCACGGGGTCAAAGAGTGACGTTATCCGCGTTCCACGTAACCAGGAAGTTTGCACTAGATGCTTCACACGGGTTCACTGCCGTGCTTGGCGAGGACTAGGCTCCGCTCTGGATGCTTCGCACGGGTTCACTGCCATGCTCTGCGAGGACCAGGATCCGCTCTGGACTTTTTCCACGGGGTCAAAGAGTGACGTTATCCGCTTTCCACGTAACCAGGAAGTTTGCACTAGATGCTTCACACGGGTTCACTGCCGCGTTAGGCGAGGACTAGGCTCCGCTCTGGATGCTTCGCATGGGTTCACTGCCATGCTCTGCGAGGACCAGGATCCGCTCTGGACGTTTTCCACGGGGTCAAAGAGTGACGTTATCCGCTTTCCACGTAACCAGGAAGTTTGCACTAGATGCTTCACACGGGTTCACTGCCGCGTTAGGCGAGGACTAGGCTCCGCTCTGGATGCTTCGCACGGGTTCACTGCCATGCTCTGCGAGGACCAGGATCCGCTCTGGACGTTTTCCACGGGGTCAAAGAGTGACGTTATCCGCTTTCCACGTAACCAGGAATTTTGTTGATTGTATCCGCATTTCACGGAATGGAGGTTTGACTCCTGGTGACGTGTATATCACCGAGTCATGGAACTGGGGGTTGCCGCTGTTCCGTTTCGCTTGATATTATATCTGTCGAACGACGAGATGATCTCTAGGCTATCTGTGAACCGTCGAGATTTGGCTTCTCCTTATGATGAAACCTGGGGAAGGGGTATGATCCCTTCTTTGTTTGCGCCCCTGGATTGTATACAGGGATAGATGCAGCATCACCTGTAGGGCGAGGATTTCACTTTTATTTTATTTCTTTTTCCGCGATGCTCTATCATTTCAGCTTTTTTTTTTATATCGCGAAGATCGCGATTGCCCAATCATTTCGGCTCTTTTTCGCGGTGCCCAATCATTTCGGCTATTTATTTATTTTCTGCTCGCTGCTTTTTTATTGCGAGCTGCCCCATCATTTCGGCTATTTTTCATGCCTTCATTTTTACTTGCTGCTTTTTATTGCAAGTTGCCCCATCATTTCGGCTATTTTGTAGGCATGTGTGGCTTGCTAACTTTCTCGCCGCAAGCTTGGATTTTAGGCACCGATCTCGGCATTAGCACCGCTACAACTGGAATGTTGCCAGGAGCGAATCATCATTTGCCTTTGTCGATGATGAACAAAGGTGGCTCAGCAAACAGGGTTAAGGGTCCTGTCAACCAAGGCTTTTGACTTCATGAGCCGTAAGGGTCTCACAAAGGTATTTCTCCCCGCGAGTCGTGAGGATCTCGTAGGTGTGTTTTCTCCTTAGGGATCGTGAGGATTCCTAAGTGTGTGCTCCTCTGTAAGTCGTAAGGATCCTACAAGAGGACTTTCTCATTATGGGTCGAGAGGACCTATAAGGGTTGGACTTTGTTGGGGAAATGTTTATTCGCGCCCGTGGATTGTATACAAGGGTCATCATGGAGCCTCTTGTAGGGCAGTATCGGAGGTTGTGGAGGATTTGCTTAAGAACAGGTTCAGGTTTCTGTAACTTAAGACTTTCAAATCTTATGAGCCGTGAGGGTCCCATAAGAGAGTTCTCCTTGCGAGTCGTGAGGATCTCGTAAGTGTATTTTCTCCTTAGGAATCATGAGGATCCCTAAGTGTGCTGCTCCTTTGTGAGTCGTAAGGATCTCACGCAGGTGATTTCTCCTTACAAGGTCGAGGGGACTCTGCAAGTGTCCTTTAACGAGGTTGCGCCCTTTCGGGTTTTCACAAACACTCGCCGGTAGTCCTGCTGCTTTTACTCACGGAGCCCTTTCGGGTTTTCATCCGTGCCCATTTTGCTTATGGACATACCGTTTTTGTTGTTTTATATACTTTTTTTTTTTATCTTGTCAGCCTAAGGATGCTGCGGTAGTAGTTTAGGGACGTTTCGGTCCATTGTTAGTTTATGGACGTTTCGGTCCGTCGATAGTTTAGGGACGTTTCGGTCCGTTGTTAGTTTCAGGACGTTTCGGTCGGCCGTTAGTTTTAAGGACGTTTCGGTCCGTAGATAGTTTAAGGACGTTTCGGTCCGTCGTTAGTTTAAGGACGTTTCGGTCCGTCGTTAGTTTAAGGACGTTTCGGTCCGTCGTTAGTTTAAGGACGTTTCGGTCCGTAGACAGGGGAAGGCCGGCTGCTGCTTGTAGAGTCTGAGCCTAGGAAGATAGCGAGCGGACATAGTCGTCGTCATCTATCATTGACCTGGGCTGTGGCTCATTAAGCATAGTATTTCTTTAAGAAGCGGCCGTTTATTGGCCTGAAAGGCCTTTCACCGTGCATGTCCACGAGTAGGTAAGCTCCACCCTGATAGACCTTGTCTATGATGTACGGGCCTTCATAGTTTGGTTCAAATTTTCCTCGCTTGGCACGATTGGGGATCATAGGTCTTTTGACCACTAGTACGAGTTCGCCTTGGCGGAATGTCCTCGGCCTGGTCAATCTTTCGTATGAGCGCGTCATCTTTGCTTTGTAGGCTTCTAGATGTTGTTGTGCTATGAGCCGGGTTTCATCGAGGGCATCGAGCTCCTCAAGCCGGAGGTGAGCATTCTCTTCGTTCGTCAGCTCGTGATGGACTGCTACTCGTAGGGAGGGTAACTCTATCTCGAGGGGAAGCACTGCTTCTGTCCCAAATACCAACGCGTATGGCATTGTGTTTGTGGCCGTCTTGAATGTAGTTCGATAGGCCCAAAGGGCTTCTTGCAGCCTTTCGTGCCAGTCTCTCTTATTCCGGGAAACGGTCTTTTTCATGATCTTCGTCAAGGTCTTATTGAAGGCCTCGGCCAGACCGTTAGCTCGTGGGTTGTAAACTGAAGAATATCTCCAGTCTATGTTGTGCTGCTGTGCGAAGCGGCTAATCTTATGGCTTCGGTAGGCCGGCCCATTATCGGAGATAATCCGACGTGGGGTCCCAAACCGATAGATGACGTGCGTTTTGAAGAAATGGAGGATATTCTCCGTCTTCACTTCCCTCAGTGGTACTGCTTCTGCCCATTTGGAGAAGTAGTCAGTTGTTGCCAGAATAAAACGGTGTCCCCGGGATGATGCTGGCTCAATGGGGCCGACTATGTCAGTCCCCCACATTTCGAATGGCCAACTAGCCAGCGTCGGGTGCAGTGGATTCGGATGTTGGTGGATGAAATCTCCATGGATCTGGCATGAGTAGCATTACTTCGCATACTCGAGGCAGTCCTGGATCATCGTGGGCCAGTAATAACCCATCCGTTTAATTTTCAGCTTCATCTTTGGGCCCGCTTGATGAGAACCGCAAAGTCCGTCGTGAACTTCCTGAATGACTCTTTCTGCTTCGTCAGGTCCCAAGCATCTCAGCCATAGAGCATCAAACGATCTCTTGTACAGAGTATCGTTGACGAAAGCGAAAGATAGCGCTCGTTTCATGAGCTGATGTCTTGAGGACGCTTCTTCGGGCATTCGGTGGGACTTAAAGTAGTCTATAAAGACTTCCCTCCAGTCTTCAGCCTTCTCACAGTCTCTTATTTGCAGGGTCGCTTGTTCAGTCGCTCCCTCTTCTTTATATAATTTCGGAGGTATTTCTGCCGGGGCGAGCACTCGACGGCTTTGTACCACGATTCTGACGTCATCGAGGTTCTCGTCAGCCAGTTCTTTAGCGAGTTTGGCCAACGCGTCTGCTTTGCTGTTTTCCGCGTGCTGTATGTTCTCCAGGATATAGGAGGGGATTTGGGCCAACAGTTGTTGCACCTTTTCGCCGTACTTCACCAATTCCGGTTTGCACGTTTGGTAGTCACCATTTACTTGGCTAACGACCAGCTGAGAATCCCCGTATATGAGGAGGTCTTCAATTCCCATGTCGATGGCGATTTCGAGGCCTGCTATCAGAGCTTCGTATTCGGCTTCATTGTTTGTCCTTGGCTCTGTTAAGGAGAAGGCGAAGCGCATTATCCCTCCTTGTGGAGTTGCAAAGATAAGGCCTATCCCCGATTTGATCATCGGGCTACCCTGTTTCTGTTTCTTTATGGAGGACGCTCCGTCGAAATAGAGTTCCCATCGTGTGCTTCGACCGCCAATTGCATCAAATGCATGCTCGTCCGGCAAATCACAGTTCAGAGGAGAGTCGGCCGGTATCGGGTGCTCGGCGAGGAAGTCGGCAATGGCCTGGCCTTTCACTGCCTTGAGGGGTTGATACGTTATCGAGAACTCCATCAAGAGCAGGGCCCATTTAGCGAGTCGTCCCGTCAATATAGCCTTTGACATCAGGTATTTAAGGGGATCCACCTTTGAAATGAGACGGACTTCATGCGCCAACGCGTAGTGCCTGAGCTTCGTTATTGCAAAGATTAATGCCAAGCAATGTTTTTCGATGGGCGAGTAATTGCTTTCTGCCCCCAGCAGCACTCGACTTAAGTAGTAAAGTGCTCTTTCTTTCCCCTGATCGTTCTCTTGTGCCCATAACGCGCCCAAAGAACTTTCAAGGGCGGCCGTGTAAAGAATGAGAGGCTTTCCCTTCACTGGAGCAGCCAACACCGGAGGGTTTTGCAAGTATTGCTTGATCTCGTTTAGTGCACCTTGACATTTGTGATCCCAAACGAACGGGGTTCCCTTTTTCATCAGGTGGCTGTAAGGACGGCATTTGCCCGAAAGATTAGCAATAAACCGCCGGATGTATGCGAGCTTCCCTTGGAGAGACCGCAACTGCTTGAGGGTTCTTGGCGGAGGCATTTCCATGATCGCCTTAATCTTTGACGGATCTATTTCAATACCTCGGTGTCGAACGATGAATCCTAGGAATTTGCCCGAGGAGACTCCAAACGCGCATTTGAGAGGATTCATTTTTAAATTATATTTCCGAAGGCGTTGAAATACGGTTTCCAGATGCTTCAAATGCTCTTCATATGACATGCTCTTCACTACAAGGTCATCGATATAGCACTCGACGACGTCGTGTATGAGATCGTCGAAGATCTTCGTTATGGCCCTTTGATAGGTGGCACCAGCGTTCTTTAGACCAAAGGGCATAACTCTGTAGCAGAATATACCCAAAGGGGTCCGGAAAGCGGTGTGCTTCTGGTCTTCGGGATGCATCTTTATCTGATTGTATCCTGAGGAACCGTCCATAAAGGAGAAGACCTCGTGAGTGGATGTGTTATCTATCATTAGCTCGGTTACCGGCACCGGGAAATCATCCTTTGGGCATGCTTTATTGAGATCCCTGAAATCCACGCATATGCGTACCGTCCCATTCTTCTTCATTACCGGGACGATATTGGCGATCCAATCGGGATATTGGACTTCTTGGATAAATCCAGAATCGATCAGCTTCTTGATTTCGGCGTTGATGCTCATTTCAAGCTCGAGTCGCATCCTTCTCGGCGCCTGCTTGACTGGCTTGATATCTGGGGATATTGCTAATTTATGCACAGCAATCTCCGGATCTAATCCTGGCATCTCAGAGTAGTTCCACGCGAAGCAGTCTTTATGCTGTAGAAGCACGTTCTTTAACGCAGCCACCCTTTCTTCAGAGAGCAGCTCGCTGACAAATGTCGGTCGTGGGTCGTTTGCCGTTCCCAAATCGATCTTCTTGAGGTTATCTGCGGTAGTATATATACCATCTTCCAGTTCTTTCGGAGCTGGCGGAAATTCCGAGATCAACTCATCATCGCTGTTCTCAAAGCACCGGGAAAGGTCATCTACGTTCTCGGGATCTTCTCCTAATATCGTAATCGTATAACAAGTGCGAACCCGCTCCCCGGACTGAGGTGGACCCGGTTCTGTTCTTGCAGCTTTGGGCTCATGCTTTCGCGGTGGCGTTACCTTCCAACCGTCGGATAAAGCAAATCTACCCCGTCGGTACTGGTCCTCGACCCAATTCTTGAAGGCGAAGCAGTCTTCGGTAGGATGTCCTATGGCTTGGTGATAAGAGCAATAATTCGGATGAGAGACCTTGCTAGCTTGCTCAGGATGCCTAGACTCTGGAAGTGTAATCATTTGATGTTTTAGGGCGAGCTTGAGTAACTTTTCCGTCTTGTCTCGGGGGAAGGAATATGCTCGACTCATCTTTTCCATGAGGGACGAATCCGAGCTGCGCAGTACCCGTAACCCTCTAATCCTGCATCGTTGTCGGCTCCTTTTCTCGCTTCTTAATTTATTTCCGTCCCCGCATCGGGCCTTTCGCACAACGGGTTGACAAAGATGAGCATCTTTGTCTTTTGGAGCCTGTTGAAATAGACGTTGCACCTGGCCTTCTCGTAGATGGCCATTTCGCGGTTGTAGCTTTCCTGAGCCTTCGGACCCATTCTCCTGACAGGCTTTTCCGTTCGTTCTTCAAACGACGAACTCGACGCTTCAATCGCGGGGCCTAGTTTTGATGAGGGGTTAGCCTCTCCTGACAGGGCGCCTTCTTCTTCATCAAAGGTATATATGGCGTAGCTGCCGTGGGCTCGCTCCCGTTTTCCGGTTCTCGCGTATCCAAGCCCAAGTGTTTCCATTTTCCCGTTGGGCAATTTGCGTTGAGTCCCAGGGACATCCCAAATCCTGTTGTAGAACCGAGCCTGCCGCACAGTCTGTTTTAAGGGTACTCCTTGGCGCTTCAATAGCTTCTTTAATCCATTTGTATAGTATCTAGGCAGACGGATGGGTTGGAGCCTGTCAAGTGTAACATCCACGCCGTGCCAGATCTCTTTCTCTACCTTCGACTCTGAGGATTGGTAGAATAGGATCACCTTCTCACCCCTTCGCCTGGGAGGGACGTAAAATGTTTGCAGGTCCTGCACGCTGTGAGCTTGAAGCATGTCGAGATCCTTATAGTGTTCTTGCGGTACCATGGTGATTTGCAAACTATGGTCATCGCAAAGGGGTGCCTGTATTGACAGCCGACTGGAGAACACGGCGTTAACCTCGTCCTCCGAATCACTCCCGAAGACCGGTATGGGGGTGGGCGTCCCCAGGTTATTGCGTTGGGATGGCCCTGTATACACTATCTCCTCCTCTTCTTCGGTATCGCTCCCGAAAACAGGGATGGTGGCGGCGGTTTTGTTCTCCGGGTCGCGACACCTTTCTGTATCCTCGAAATCTGGCAAAAAGTATTTCGCATTTTCGTATTTGCGAACTTCGTTCACAGAAAACGGATTCAACTCGCCTGTTACGGTGTACTCGAAACCATCCTTGAAGTACTTCAAACACTGATGTTGTGTAGAAGGGATGATGTTGTACTCGTGTAGCCAATGACGGCCGAGCAAGGCGTTGTAGCAGGTCTTGGCGTCAATGACATGGAATTTGATGTCTGTGACGAGAAGTCCGAAGCGTAACGTCAGTATTACAGATCCGAGAGTCCGTGACGATTGAGAATCGAAACCGGAGATAGTAATTTTGTCACGAGCGAGGTGTTGCACACTCATGCATATTTCCTTCAACACTCGAACATTAAGGAGGTTGACGGAGGATCCATTATCCACCAGGATCTTGCCTATCTTGATGTCATGGCAGTATCCAGAGACATATAGGGGGCGGTTGTGGTCGCTCGTCCCGAGAAGGAGGTCTTCATCACCGAAAGTGACATCGGCCGTGCGCACTTCCTCCAGTTCATCCTTCATCCTTTCAGTGGCGAGAAAGGCTTGGAATTGTTCAGGTTCTTGCAACGCCTTAATTAGTGAGTCTCGTGCTTCTTTTGATAATAGGAGGGCATCAAGAATGCTAAGCTGAGAGGGCTAGCTTCCTTAAGTGCGCGAGGATGTTATAGTCCACCTTACCCTTCTTAGGAGGGTCCTTGGTAGTTAGCTCTTTTGTGACCTGGTCATCTAAAGTGATATCTTCAATGACCTTTTCCTTTCCCTTATCTTTTCGGCCAACGGGCCCGAGATTCTTCTCTGGGAGCGTGCGATTGCGCAGCTGGATGTTCTCGTAGGCCTCTGATTCCTCCTCTTTTCCTAGAACGGATTCTGTAAAGAGAGGGCCCAGAGCCATTTCTTCATCAGAGTCGCTCCCAAAGGTGAGAACTTGTGACCCCCCGGCGTTAACCATGTAACAGTTGCCAGTAGTCTTGTTGTGCCCTTCGACAGTGCTTCTTCGCTCCCGACGGCTCTTGCGTTTCATGCGCTTAAAATGTTGCTGACGAATAACATATCCTTGCCACCATATTTTAAAGGCGTCGCACTCCTCCGTGGGGTGTGAGATCTTCCGGTGATATGCGCAATAGTCAGGGTGCCTCTCCGCTCCGTCGTGCCTATTTGCTTCCGAAGGTGGTAGCTTCATTCCCATTGACATGGCTTTGGCAAACCTTTTCCTTGTCTTGAACATTTTCTTGTCCACTTCGGAGGCCTTTTGCTCTGGAAGGGTAACTCAATTCTTTCGTCCAGTTGCCCGCCTCTGGTTCCCGTTGTTGCCATTTCGCGCTCTTGATCCGCTTTACTTTTTAAACGAATCTCGTCTAGGAAGGCATTGATCATATCAGTTGTCAGTCTCGCACGCTCTGGTTCAGGCTGCGTCTCCAGCCTCCTAGTGCTAGGAGTTTTCTCGTCATCGGTAAACGAGTGGGAGGTCACGTTGCAACTTGCCACATACTCTTCGGATTCATCCGACGAGCTCTCTTCATCATCTCTTTCTTGCAAGATGTGGTTAAGGAACTCTCGCAGTGTGACAGGAGTTCGCGCCTTTTGATTGTATTCTTCTAGCGCATCGATTTGCTTCTGCAAGTTTGTTCGCTCGTCTCCAAGCTTCGCGGGCTTCTTGGATTTCTTCTTCTTTTTCTTTGAAGATTTTGACGGTTGGGCGTGAGTATCTGGGCCCTTATCACGAGTCCTTGCATGGTGCGGGGCTTCAACATCCCTTCGATAATTTGAGGTTCAAGAGGGTCCTTCCATTCGATTGCGGGGCATGCATGAAGGTCTCTCATCATTCTTTTGGTTTTAGCTGATAGCACGACCTCCCATGGAGCTTCTTCAATAAAAGAACATGTTGCCCCCGGTGTATCCGCTTTCCTAGGAGCATGCGGCTGTGGTGGATTCACCTTCCACTTTTCGGATAGTACAAACTTCCCCTGGAGGTACTGGTCTTCAATCCATCCTTTGAAGACGAAGCAATCTTCAATCGGATGGCCTACCGTCTGATGGTAAGGGCAATAGTTGGGGTTATTCACCTCGGTGGGTTGCGGCGGTCGCCTTGGATTTGGCAGGTTTATAAGTCTGTTGCGTATTGCCAGCTCGAATAACCGTTTCGTCTTGTCCCGTGGGAACGAGTAGGGACGCGTCATTTTCTCATTATAGTACCGGCGTCTCTCCTCCAGCTGATCCGCCGGTTTCGGGGCGTTAGGTTGCTGTTGGGCATTCGCAACGAAGGTTGCCCTCCTTTACCCTTGTCATTCCGAGGTTCCGACTTCGGTGTAGGTGGTCTATGACCCATCTGGTCCATCTGAGCTAACTTGTCGATCAGAGCCTGGAATGTGGTTGGCTTAAAGAACATCATAAACTGGGAGATAGTTGCGTGAGGGTCTAAAGTTCCCACGAACATGCCCACCGCAGGTGCTTCCTCAATGCGTTGCTCACATCTCGACCACAAGTTCCGCCAGCGTATAGCGTACTGGACCCCCGGTTTCGCCCGGTTTTACCCTGGCGTTAATAAGTGCAGTTATTGGAGTGTGTTCGCTGGCACTTGCAAATCGCTGAGTGAACAACAACTCCATTTCAGCGAACGTTTTGATAGAATCGTTCGGGAGTTCTGAATACCATTCGAACGCTGTTTCTGATAAGCTGCCCACGAACTGGCGAAGCAACAATTTATCGTCACCGCCGCCGGTGTTACCGCATAGGGCCCGAAACTGCGGCGACATGTTGATGGGGATTGCCGGTCCCCTTATACACGTGGAATTTTGGTATCGTATAGCCTTGTGGGTATTTGATTTGGTCGTACCAGCTCGGATACGGCCGCCCCGTTTTCACGACTTGACCAGCTGCCTCAGTCGCATGATGAACTCGGATTTGCTGGGCTATGTAGTCAGCCAAGTCAGCCTTAGAGATTGCCTCCTCCTTGGCCGTTGAGAGGGCTGGTGGTGGATTTGACGTTTCTCCTCGGTCGTCTTCAAGAACGATCGGGGGATCCTCGGCGGGTGAGTCCTGCTGGATCATCATTCCTATCACGTCTTGAAAGAGAAGGCCCATCCGTTGTATGTTGGCTGCTTGTTCAGCAGCCTCTTTGTCCCTTTTCTCCAGTGTCCGGCGAAGGAATTCAGCGTCTGTTTCTTCCTCCCGGCGTGCGTCTGAGGACGTTTCTGGGTTTTCTTTTGGTCCGGTGAGCGCGGCCATAGCATTCATCATTTCTTGAAGCTTTTGTTGCTGCTCCTGAGCCTTCGTCACGGATCGAGTTAGGGGTCGGTGGCCTGTAGAAGTGCGGCTTTCCTCTTTTCCAAAGGCCATGTAAACGGTGAGCGCCACCATGCCCCCAGACTTAGGGTGCCTGGGCTTAGTGCTTTGAGCCGTCATTGCATGCTGTGGGGTCCTCTCTGGCCTCCTCCCTTTGTGAGCCAGTTGATCAACAGCCTTTTGGGGTTTAGCCTGGTGACCAGCTTCAGGTTGGATTTTCGGTTTCTTGTGCTGGTGGGAGAAGTTTGGATCGATGATCGAATCTCGGGCCCGCCGCCAAACCTTATAGATTTTGGAAGGCAGCCGTTGAGGAGATCGGGGCTGTTCGGGTTTTGTTTCCACAACCTTTTTCGATGAGGGGGGAGACCTCTTTAGTACTGCCGTAGGGGAATTTCTTCGCACCTTATTTAGCATTTCAAAGCTGTTCCCAGTTGGAACAGCAGCATTGACCTCTGCCACCGGGGCCGATGGAGTCAACCCAGAGGGAGAGTTGCCCCCAGCCTTCCTTACTCGGCGCCAATGGCGTCGTCGAGCGTGTCGAGCGGACGGCGTTGGGTCAGCGGTAAGAATCGTTTCGTCTTGCCCCCTGTGTGGGTGGAGGGTTATCGTTGGTGTTAGCCTATCGAAGACCGATGTCCTTTGGGCAGCAGGAGCAAAGGCTGGAGCCGTCAATCTTGTAAAGACTGACCTTTTGGCCGGAGAAGTCGCCTTGGCGATTTCGGGGGCAGAAGCGGCCACTTTCTTAGAAGCAGCCTTCTCTGAGATTGTAGGTCCCATGATGAGTTCGCAGGATTTCTGGCCCAACCTAGAGAAGACCGAGGCGTCGACGTTGGGCGACTCGTTGAGAGGAGCCGCGGCAGGGGTAAGACGATCAAAGACCGACTTCTTGAGAGCTTTCGTCGGCAGCACTGGAGCGGTAAAGTTTGTCGGCGGGATCATGGTCCCAAAGAACAATCCTGTGGTGGCGCGAGTGACCTGTTCCACTGGCATTGTGAATAGCGAAGCAGCTTGGGGTCCATAGGCTATACCTCCTGGCGAGGCAGAGCGTTGGCTGCAATTGCCGTCTGAGCAGTTGGAGGATTTCGCAGGAGCAGAAGCCATCGATCCTTTGCTTTCTTCAATAAGCAAGATGCCAATTCTCAGTACCTTGAAACCCAAGGGCGACTATTAGCGAACCGCGATTGGTTCGCGAATCACGACACACGAAGTGTGGAGTGGAAAGAGGAAAAGGTCCCACCGGGCGTGCCAGAATCTGTTCCCCTCCGAACGGCGGCCGGGACGCGGGGGCGTCCGTGCCTGAGGTTCGGGGCAGATGCTAATTGGTGCTATCCGTCCACCTCTCCGAAGATGCCAAATTGATTTATGGCACCGTGTATCGAAGGTTTAGACGGATGCGTCCGATGTAGCAGACTTCGTCAGATTCCCCCTCGTTTGAGGGGTTTTTGATTGTGGGGACGCTCTTCCCTGCAGGCGCAAGCCCCTGCAGTTAATTACGCTACCGCGCTGCGGTAACAACTTTCTCCTTCTCCAGATGGTCACTTCGTGTCGTGGGTGTTTGTTTTATTGCCCGTGGATTGTTTACGGAGACTGGGTTATGTCGTCACCCGTAGGGCGTGGACTAGTCCAAATCCGCATTATCTTAAATTTGGGTTTGGGTGGTTTAGTTTGAGGATACGTCAGCCACACTCGAGGCTAAGATCAACTCAAACGTTCGTTAAGGATACGTTAGTCTAGCTTTGTGACTAAGATCAACTTAACAGGATCGTTTAGACCCGACAAAAGAGTGTTTGGACTCTAATGTTCCAGTTTAGGGACATAGTGGTCCATCGTATGTATGGCCGTCGGGGCCCATCACCTCTCTGACGACGTTGAAGGATTACAACGACGGATGTCAGAGGAGTTCAGAGATGTACCTTCGAGCCGGAGTTAATTTGGGGGATTTGTAGTCCAGTCGGTTTAAAGGTTTAAGGACACGTTAGCCATTTTTGAGGCTAAGATCAACTTAAACGGGACCGTTTAGATCCGACAAAAGAGCATACGGGGCTCTATTGTTCTAGTTTAAGGACGTTGCGGTCCATGGGTAGTTTTAAGGACGTTGCGGTCCATGGGTAGTTTAAGGACGTTGCGGTCCATGGGTAGTTTAAGGACGTTGCGGTCCATAGGTAGTTTAAGGACGTTGCGGTCCATGGGTAGTTTAAGGACGTTGCGGTCCGTTGTTAGTTTTAAGACATCTCGGTCAAGGTTAAGGACGTCGTAGTCCATGGGTTTAAGGACCCCACAGTCCGTTGTTAGTTTTAAGACATCTCGGTCAAGGTTAAGGACGTCGTAGTCCATGGGTTTAAGGACTCCACAGTCCGGTATGTGCTCTGGATGCTTCACGCAGGTTCACTGCCGTGCTTAGCGAGGACCAGGCTCCGCTCTGGGCGTTTTCCGTGGGGTCAAAGAGTGACGTTATCCACATTCCACGTAACCAGGAATTTGTATGAGTTTAAGGACCCCACAGTCCGTATCAATGTATGGTTATCGGGACCCTTCACCTCTCTGAAGACGTTGAAGGATTACAACGACAAGTATCAGAGGAGCTCAGAGATGTACCCTTGAACCAACGAGCTGGTTGAAAGAGCAGATGTGCTCAGTTCAATGTGATTTGGGGACTTATGGCCATCTTGGGCTAAGTCCAGCTCAGGAGAGGCTTTACCTCTATCCATTGAGGCCAATTGGGCCAAAGTCTAGTGTTAAACACTACAGAGCAGTCAGTGTTGAACACTGGGAATGTGGTTGTCAAATTAGTGTTTAACACTAAGAGATAATTGGTGTTAAACACCAGCAACAAGGCTTTTCAAATTAGTGTTAAACACTAAAACAGATCAGTGTTGAACACTGTAAATAAAGCTTTTTATTTAGTGTTGAACACTAAGGCCCAACATTGTTTTAACACTGGGTTCGAGAGTTTTAATTTAGTGTTAAACACTAAGGCAAGAGGGGTCACGTGGCGGCACGTGAGAGCGCCCTCCCTTCATTTGCTCTGCTGAAGTTATTGCGTCTTTCAGAGCATCACGTGCCATCACGTGATGGGCGTTCAAATGCTTGTGTATTAGAGCTTCTGCCAAGGGTCACGTGGGTCACGTGGGGTGCTGCCTCAAAGGGGTTTTTGTATATCTCTTGGGGGGTCACGTGGTGGCACGTGACCCCGCCTTCATGTATTTTGTTTGGAGACTTTGTTAATCTCTTTCAGGAATTAAATTCCTCGAGCTGTACATTTTCAGAGGAATTAAATTCCTACTTCCCTTTGAGGACTTTGTTTCTCTGTAACAGAGTTTAACTCTGAATTTTCTGTGGGAATTAAATTCCTCGTATATGTGAAGGGCTGAATAGGGTTAAACCCTAATAAAAGTTTTTTTTAAGGAGTTTAAACTTCCATCCTCTGTCAAATTATGATTAAGGGAATTAAATTCCCAATGTTTCAACAGAACTGGGTTTTTTAATTAGGATTAAATCCTGTTTCTTTTTAGTTCTGGAGGAATTAAATTCCCATGATACAGGGTCCAGCCCCACTTTTATTTTGGAGGAATTAAATTCTTATAGTTCTGTGAGAATTAAATTCTCGAGCTTGCATTCTTTCTCTATGTTTTGGATCTGCATGGCAGGATCTCAACCCATTGAGAATTAAATTCTCAACCTTAAGGGGAGATGTGCACTTTGCAGATCCTCTATCAAAGAGAGAAGAAATATGTTCTTCTGTTTTTATATTATCAGAGTTAAACTCTGTTGAGAATTAAATTCTCCTTCTTTCCAATGTCTTTCCCTTTCTTACCTAGGGTTTTTTGCAGAAGATCTGAGTCTTTTCAAAGTATCAAAGCTCTTCTCCTTTCTCTTTTCTTCTCTGCGTATGTCTATGTCTTTTTTGTGTCTCTTGGCTCCTATTTATAGGAGAAGCAGCCGAATCAATCAGTTTTTTTGTGAATCTTCATTGAGAGATTTGATTTGCATCCATCATTCATTTTGGGCCTTTGGATTACCAGGTGAATTTTATTCACCATTGGATTTTAAATCCAGAGATTTTCCTTTGTTATTTTGGTTAGATTTAAGGGGGAAATCTTTCCAAACCCGAGATTTTCCATAGATAGACGATATTCAATTATCTCTGGATCTTTAATTTGATTGGTCCCAGATAATAACTTTCTTTGGAAGGATTCAGATTTCCTTCAGAATTTAATTCTGTCGTCAAAACTAGGCTTTGAAAGCCGGTCACGTGTGACCACGTGACCCATGGTCACGTGTGGACACGTGACCCCCTTTGGAATGAGCCTTTCTCTTTCTTTTGCACACTGCTTTCTTCTGCTGTTTAGCCGTCACGTGCTACCACGTGACCCTTGGTCACGTGTGAGCACGTGACCCCTTCCGAAGCCTTTTTCTCGACTTGATCAGAGAACTTGTGTGTCTTTGACGCTTGCATTTAAACGTCACGTGTCGCCACGTGACCCTGGTCACGTGGGAGCACGTGACTCTTTCTGAAGCCCATTTTCTTCAGCGTAGTCAGGAGACTGAACTCGACTTGATGATGCTTTTTAGGTGTCACGTGCCAACACGTGACCGCTAGTCACGTGTAAGCACGTGACCCTCCTCTGAAGCTTTTCCCAGAAGCTTTCCTGATTTTTAAATCAGGAAACAGGAAGCTTCCGGAGATGTGCCAAGACATTATAGTCCACCGAGGAAGGACTTATGTTTTCATCAGTCGGTTCTCTGCCATCTTCTTCATTAGTGACATGTTTTTCCTTCCCTTTTGGGGCGTTGCCCTGATTTGGCGGTAGAGCCCTGCCACTTCTGAGCTGGATTTGATTGGCCTTTGTGGCGAGCTCCTCGTCCTCTTCGGGAAAACAGAGCTCATCCTCGGAGTCGCTGCCAAGATGGATGGCGTAGCAGGTCACTACTGGGATCTCTTCATTGGAGTCTTCTTCTAACCCCTCCAGAATTTTAGCCGCTTGTACAGGGAAGAACTCCTTCAATTGAATCAATGTTCTTTCCTTTTATTCATATTCTTTGAGGGAATCGATATATTTTTGAATGGTCGATCTCCCTGCAGAATCTTTTTCGCGCCGAGCTGCACTTTTCTTCTTCTTGAGCTTCTTGGATTTTGAGCCTGATGGAGCCGCATTGGCAGCTGGACAGGTAGGCTTCTTCTGCCCTTCCCATTCCATCCTGGGTTCCTTCCGAAGTAGCTTTATCATCTTCTTCGTCTTATTAGATATGTGCGTACTCTACGGAGGCCGCGATGAGTCAGTTTCGTTTGTCAGGGCAGTAGGTTCAGCTGCCTGCTCCCAGAAGGCTTCAACTTCTGTCTGTATAAAGTTGGCGGTTGCAACTTGATTGTTCACCAACACGCTTTTGGACAGCTCAATCTCTCCAGCCTTGTACTGCTTCTCGACCCAGTCTTTGAAGATATAGCAATCCTCGATCGCATGGCTCACTACTCGGTGGTACGGGAAATACAGAGGATTGTCGGTCATTTTTGCTTCTTGGGGTCTTTTCGACTCCGGCAATTGTAGGCCGTTGTTCAAGGCATCTTTAAATATCTTGCGGACCTTGTCCCTTCTGAAAGAGTAAACCTTGTTCTTTTTCTCCTCTAGGGAAGGCCCATCTCCTCCCAGCAATTGCTTTCGAGACCGGTTGGTTTTGGATTCGCCCGCCTTTCGCTTTTCTTCATTGTCGGAGGCATTGAAGACATTGGTACTGCTGGAACTCCCGCTTCTACGGTTGTCGCCCCGCTTGCTTTTCCAGGTTCTGTCTCTCTGAGAGTCCGGCGGGGACTCTTGCTTCGAGCGTTCCAGCATTTGAACTTTCTTGGTTAGCTCCTAAAATGTCTTGAGGCCCGCTGTACACAAGAATGGGACCATCTAATTGCTGAGGTTCCTAATGAGAAGGCTGACGGACTGGTCCTGCTCCAGCGGCGGTTCACACTTGACTGTGAGATTACGCCATCGAGCGATAAAGTCGGTGTTTCTTTCATTCTTCCCCGGCTTGGTCCTCACAAGGTCGGCAATGGAGATTTTATCACTGACACTCATGAACCTTTGCCGAAACAGGGACTCTATTTGGGCAAAGGTAATGACGGACCCATCCGGTATACTCGCATACCAGTCGAAGGCGACACCGGTCAGGCTGTTGACAAACTGACGAAGAAGGAGCGCGTCATTGCCCCCTGTATTTCCGCACGATGCTTTGAAGTGGGCGACGTGCTGGTTTGCATTCCCCGTTCCATTAAATCTTCCGAACTTAGGAGTGACGTAGCCGCTTGGGAACTCAATCAGATCGTACTGTGCGGGATATGGCCGCCCACTACTGCCGATTTCTTTCTGAGCTTCAGCTTCGGCCACCAATGTTTTAACCTTGCTGGTGACCAAATCCATTATACATCCTGTGTTAGCGGGATAGTGCTATCTGGGGCCAAGGCGTCCCCAGAAGCGGAGTGTGGCCGGCTTTCATGTGGCTCGACCAGTCTTGGACCCGAAGGAACAGGCATTGGCTGCCTTGGATTGTCATCACCCGGCTGATTAGTAGCGGCTTATGCTTGATTAGGAGGCGCTCGAGCAATTTGAGCCGTAAGCTGCATCACCACGTTCGTTAAGTCGTCAATCTTTGAATAGAGCTTGGCCATCTCTTTATCTTTGCTCCTGAGCTGTTTTCGAAGCTCTTGAAGTAGCTCTTGCTCCGCAGTCCTGGGGCGGAAAGTAGGCTCTTCCTCGCTGTCCGAGCTTGACTCTGCATGGACTGAGGGGTCTTTCTTCCTATCATCCTCATCGAGAGGGTTTTCTTCATCCAGCGGGGGCGGCTGTTCTTGGGCAGCGGCAACCACATTCAGACTAGATTGGGCTTGGGATGTGGGGGCCCCATCCTTGCTTTTGCTGCGAAGGTTGTCGTTGGGGCGCCCGCCCGCCATAAAGACCGTATGGGTGATATATTCAGCCGTCTTTCTATCATTGGCAGTTGATTTCACGGATCGCTGTCTTGACCCCCTTGTTTCGGTAGCTGGTAGTCGATTGAAGGCGGCTGGCCTGACCAGGTTCTTGAATGGTGCTGGCGCTTCTTTTCTGGGTTTGCCCCGCTGCTTTCGTGCGGCACAGAGTGCTTGATAGAATCTTGAAGAGACAGTGTCATACTTTTTTTGTTGGGGACGGGACGCGTCTCTTTGTGGCACTGTTCGGACCGCTGTCTTCTTAATTCTGGCGGTCATGGCATTTTTCTGAACCCACTTCAGAGGCTCGAAGGAATTGCTGATTCTTACGTCCGACTCAGCCGTCGTCGCGGGGCAACCCTGCACTTGGAACTTCACATGATTCCATTTGGCCGAAGCCTTAGCCCTCTTGTTGGCGCGATACCTGAGCCGCTTCTGCCTTAACTTTTCTGTTCTAAGCACCTGGCAGACTTCGGCTCTTTGGGAAGACGCCGCAGATCGGGCGATGGAGGGCCTTGGAGATACGCTCAATTGTGCATTTGTTAAAGTCACTGCCTGAGCTCGTCCGCGACGTTTGATGTTTCCCTTAGCACCGGAAGTCTTGCCCCCGGCTGGGGCACCAGGGAGTCGTTCAGACACCATCTTAAGTTTCGGTTGTGGTGCCTTAGCAATCACAACATTCGGCCTCTTGCCTCTTGGGACCGGTTTGGCCACCTGTTCCGTCGGGATCTCCGCCAGATGAGCGCTTCCGGCAGGGTAGATGATGACGGAGCCAAACTGGCGGGGCGGTTCCTCCCACTGTCGACTGAGGCTTGTGGGGAGAACCACACGAGCGTTGATCTTGACCATGTACGGAATCGGGGTCGCTTTGGAAGTTGAATTCATCTTGAGAGACATTGTCGTCGAAGGTTGATTGCTGCACAGAGAAGAAAAAAAAAACATCATTTCAGTATAGAAAATCGACATGTATATTTATTGAGTCCGCATGAACGTTTAACCCGAAATATGGGAGGAGAGAAGGGTCCCACCGGGCGTGCCAGAATCTGTAGGGTGTTTTTCCGTCACCCCATTGATATGGGAATACGCGCGCACTTGTCAGGCGTATACTACAGATTCCCCCTGCCTAGGGTAGGCCGGGTTTAATGATTGTGGGGATCCGAATCTCCGGCAGCCGCGGACTAAGCTGCCGTTAATTACCCCTCGCCTTTGGAGCGAGGGAACCTCCGATTGACAGGTTAAACTGGTCATGCGAACTCAATGTGCAGTGTACGTGTGTTTTGTTTTGAAAGGGGGGGTTTGGATATATCGGGAGCCACGCAAAGTTTTTACGGGGGTCCCGCTACCCGGATAGCGGGCTGGGGGTCAAGGGGGCTTGCAGCCCCCTTGCGGGGTGCGGGGCAGCGCCCCGTTAGAAATTTTTTTCTAACAGGGACAGTGTCGTGGAGTATGTGTATGTGTACATTTGTATACATATGTATATATATACATGTATATATAAATAAAAGGGAAAAATACATCCAAAGGATGCGTGGGGCCAGCGCCTAGGCGCTTGAGCGCAAGCGCGCCACGTGTCGGCACGTGGGCGCTTTGCGCTCGAGCGCAGAGCGCTGGAGCGCAACGCGCCACGTGTCGGCACGAGGGCGCTTTGCGCTCGAGCGCATAGAGCTGGAGCGCAAGCGCGCCACGTGTTGGCACGTGGGCGCTTTGCGCTCGAGCACAGAGCGCAAGCACGCTAGAGCGCAAGTACGCCACGTGTCGGCACGTGGGCGCTTTGCGCTAGAGCGCAAGGCGCTAGAGCGCAAGCGCGTCACGTGTCGACACGTGGACACTTTGCGCTCGAGCGCTAGCGCACCAGTGAGGAAAATGGGGGGTTTTAGCCCCGGAAATTCTCTAAAGAGAAAATAGGGTGGAGTTAAACTCCTAAGATGCTTTGGGTTATGGAAATGGGTCCTTCTTCTTCCTTTGCTGGCCGGATCTTGGTGGTAAAGATATGTGAGTTTTAAAAATCTTTTCTTTTTGAGATCTGATGGCAGATCTGAGTTCTCCTTAATGGGTTTTGTGGTGGAAAACTATTTAGTTTTGAAAAAGGAAGAGTAAAACTCTTGATTTAATTCAAAAGAAAGAAGAAGGTTTTGGAACCTTGAAGAAGGAAGAAAGATCTCAGATCTGAAACTTTTTTGGAGAGAGAAAAGTTGTTGAGAAATTTCATTATCTTTGCCTTTATAGGCTATACACTTTACACATAGCCCCTTGGGCTTCACAAAATGGCATTTTGCCTATCCCATGGCTCATGTGCCATTTCTTTTTGCACATAAGCCATGGGCTTTACAAAAATTTGGCTTTATGCCTATTTTTCTTACATTTATCCATAAAATAAAATAAAAAAAATGCAACAAAATTATTTATTACAAATTTTTTATCTTGGCATGGGGGGAGGCCGGCCGCTTCATGTTCGGGCTCGACCCGGGCATGGGCCCACTGGATCTGGGCTTGGGCCCATTTGGCTTGGGGTTGACTTTGATTTTGACTTGGTCAACCGGGGTGTAAATGTTTACCCCAACAGTCTCCAGGTTGTTTGGGAACCATCGAGATTTGCCTTCGTTCTTCTGATGGAGCCTGAGGAGGGAAGGTGTGGTTCCTTCTTTGTTTGCGCCCCTGGATTGTGTATAGGGATTGATGTAATATCATCTGTAGGGCATAAATTTTATTTTATTTTATTTCTTTCCGCGATGCTATATCATTTCAGCTTTTATATCGCGAAGGTCGCGATTGCCCCATCATTTCGGCTATTTTTTCGCGGTGCCCAATCATTTCGGCTATTTATTTTATTTTTACTCGCTGTTTTTTATTGTGAGTTGCCCAATCATTTCGGCTATTTTGCATGCATACATTTTTTTACTTGCTGGTTTTGTTGCAATTTTCCCCATCATTTCGGCTATTTCGTATGCATGTGTGACTTGCTAGCTTTTTTTTTTGCTGAAAGCTTGGAATTAGACACCGATTTCGGCATCAGCACCGCTACAACTGGAATATTGCCAGGAGTGAATCATCATTTGCCTCTGTCGATGTCAAACAAAGGTGGCTTAACGAACAGGGTTAGGATCCTGTCGACTAAGGCTTTTGACTTCATGAGCCGTAAGGGTCTCATAAAAGTATTTCTCCCTACAAGTCGTGAGAATCTCGTAGGTGCGTTTTCTCCTTGGGAATCGTGAGGACTCCAAAGTGTATGGCTTCTCTTATAAGTCATAAGGATCTTACAAGGATGTTTTCTCCTTATAAGTCGAGAGGACTCATAAGGGTTGTTCACCGCGCAAACATATCCCTAGTCACGGATTGGACTTTGTTAAGGAAATGTTTATTCGCGCCCATGGATTGTATACAAGGGTCAACAATGAACCGCTTGTAGGGCATATTGGAGGTTGTGGTGGCCGCTTAAGAACAGGTTCAGGTCCCTATAAGTTAAGACTTTTGAATCCTATGAGCCGTGAGGGTCTCATAAGAGGGTTCTCCTTACGAGTCGTGAGGATCTCGCAAATGTAATTTCTCCCTGGGGATCCCTAAGTGTGTTGCTCCCTTGTGAGTTGTATGGATCTCACGCAGGCGGTTTCTCCTTACAAAATCAAGGGGACCTTGCAAGTGTCTTTTTAACGAGATTGCGCCCTTTCGGGTTTTCACAAAACTCGCCGGTAGCCCTGCTGTTTTTTACTCATGGAGCTTTTTCGGGTTTTCATCCGTGCCTTTTTTGCTTATGGACATACCGTTTTCTTTTTCTTTCTTTTTTTTGTATCAGCTTTGGGATGCTGTAACCCACAGTAGTTTATCGACGTCTCGGTCAACAGCTAGTTTTAGGACATAGTAGTCCATCGTTAGTTTAAGGACGTTTCGGTCCGTTGTTAGTTTAAGGACGTTTCGGTCCATTGCCGGCTACCATCTATAGAGTTTGGGCTTAGGAAGATAGCGAGCAGACATAGTCGTCGTCATCTAGCATTGAGCTAGGCCGTGACTCATTAGGCGTAGTACTTTTTCAGGAAGCGACCATTTATTGGCCTGAAAGGCCTTTCTCCATGCATGTCCATGAGTAGATAGGCCCCACCCTGGTAGACCTTATCTATGATATACGGGCCTTCATAGTTCGGCTCGAATTTCCCCCGTTTGGCACGATTGGGGATCATAGGTCTTTTGACCACTAGCACGAGTTCGCCTTGGCGGAATATTCTTGGCCTGATCAATTTTTCGTATAAGCGCGTCATCTTTGCTTTGTAAGCTTCGAGATTTTGTTGCGCTATGAGCCGGGTTTCATCAAGGGCATCGAGTTCCTCAAGCCGAAGGTGAGCATTCTCTTCGTCCGTCAGCTCATAGTGAACTGCCACTCGTAGAGAGGGTAGCTCTATCTCGAGGGGAAGTACCGCCTCTGTACCGAATACCAATGCATACTGCGTTGTGTTCGTGGCTGTTTTGAACGTAGTTCGATACGCCCAGAGAGCTTCGTGCAGTCTCTCATGCCAGTCCTTCTTAAAGTCTTGTTGAAAGCCTCAGCTAGACCGTTAGCTCGGGGGTTATAGACTAAGGAGTATCTCCAGTCTATGTTATGTTGTTGTGCGAAGCGGCTGATCTTATGGCTTCTATAGGCTGGCCCGTTATCGGAGATGATCCGTCTCGAAATTCCGAACCGATAAATGATGTGTGTCTTGAAGAAATGTAGGATATTCTCCATCTTCACTTCCCTCAGCGGTACTGCTTCTGTCTATTTGGAGAAGTAATCAGTTGTTGCCAAAATGCATCGATGTCCTCTAGACGATGCTGGTTTGATGGGGCCGATTATATCAGTCCTCCACATTTCAAACGGCCAGCTAGTCACTGTCGGATGTAGCGGATTCGGATGCTGATGGATAAAGTCTCCATGAATCTGGCACGAGTGGCACCGCTTCGCGTATTCGAGGCGGTCTTGGATCATCGTGGTCCAATAATAACCCATCCGTTTGATCTTCAGCTTCATCTTCGGCCCGGCTTGGTGAGAACCGTAGAGTCCGTCGTGGGTTTCTTGGATGACTCTCTTTGCCTCTTCAGGTCCCAGGCATCTTAGACACAAAGAATCGAATGATCTCTTATACAGAGTATCATTAACGAAGGCGAAAGACAGAGCTCGTTTTATAAGCTGATGTCTTGAGGATGCATTTTCAGGTGTTCGACGGGATTTGAAGTAGTCTATAAAGACTTCCCTCCAATCCGTAACCTTTTCCTGGTCTTTTATTTGCAGAGTCATTCGCTCGGTCGCTCCCTTTTCTTCGAACGACTCCGGAGATATTTATGCTGGTGCGAGAACTCGACGGCTTTGCACAACGATCCTCACGTCATCGAGGTTTTCGTCAGCCAGTTCTTTAGCGAGCTTGGCTAATGCATCCGCCTTGGTATTTTCCGCACAGGTATGCTTTCCAAGGTGTAGTAAGGAATTTGAGTCAGCAGTCGTTGTAGTTTCTCGCCGTACTTCACCAATTCATGTTTGCACGTTTGATAGTCGCTGTTTACTTGACTAACGATCAGTTGGGAATCTCCGTATATGAGAAGTTTTTCAATTCCCATGTCGATGGCGATCTCAAGACCTGCTATCAAAGCTTCATACTCGGCTTCATTGTTTGTCCTTAGCTCTGTTAAGGAAAAGGCGAAGAGCATTATCCCTCCTTGTGGAGTCACGAAGATGAGGCCTACCCCGGATTTGATTATAGGCGTGCTTTGTTTGCGCTTCTTCATGGAAGATGCTCCATCGAAGTAAAGTTCCTATTGGGTATCATTCTCTCTTCTCTCCCTGTGGATTGTGTCAAACGCGTGTTCGTCCGGCAGTTCGCAGTTCAAGGGAGAGTCAGCGGGTATCGAATGCTCGATGAGGAAGTCAGCGATGGCCTGGCCTTTCACTGCTTTAAGAGGCCGATAACTTATCGAGAACTCCATTAAGAGCAGGGCCCATTTAGTAAGCCATCCTGTTAGTATGGCCTTCGATATCAAATATTTGAGAGGATCCACCTTCGATATGAGATGGACCTCATGTGCCAACGCGTAGTGTCTGAGCTTCGTTATTCAAAGATCAACGCCAAGAAGTGTTTTTCAATGGGAGAGTAATTGCTTTTTTCCCCCAGGAGAACTTGACTCAAATAGTAGAAGGATCTCTCTTTCCCTTGGTCGTTCTCTTGTGCCCACAGCATGCCTAAAGAACCTTCGAGGGTTGTTGTATACAGAATGAGAGGCTTTCCCTTGACCGGAGCAGCCAGCACTGGCGGATTCTGCTGGTACTGTTTGATTTCGTCCAGTGCGCTTTGGCATTTGTGATCCCAGATGAACGGGGTTCCTTTCTTTATCATGTGACTGTAGGGGCGGCACTTGCCGGAAAGATTGTTTATAAATCGCCGGATATATGCGAGCTTCCCTTGGAGAGACCGCAGTTGCTCAAGAGTTCTTGGCGGAGGCATTTCCATAATCGCCTTGATCTTTGATGGATCTATCTCGATGTCTCGGTGTCGGATGATGAATCCTAGGAATTTTCCCGAGGAAACTCCGAACGCGCATTTGAGAGGGTTCATCTTCAAGTTGTATTGCCGAAGGCGTTGAAATACGATCTTCAGATGCTCTAAATGTTCCTCGTATGATTTGCTTTTTACCACAAGGTCATCGATATAGCATTCGACGATTTCATGTATGAGGTCATCGAAGATCTTCGTCATAGCTCTCTGATAGGTGGCGCCGACATTCTTTAGACCGAAAGGCATCACCTTATAGCAGAATATGCCCAAAGGGGTCCGGAAAGCGGTGTGTTTCTGGTCCTCGGGATGCATCTTTATCTGATTGTATCCTGACGAGCCGTCCATGAAGGAGAAAACTTCATGAGTGGACGTGTTGTCTATCATCAGCTCGGTGACCGGTACTGGAAAGTCGTCCTTCGGGCAGGCTTTATTGAGATCCCGAAAGTCTACGCAGATGCGCACCGTCCCATTTTTCATCATCACTGGGACGATGTTGGCGATCCAGTCAGGATATTCAACCTCTTGGATGAAGCCGGAGTCGATTAGCTTTTTGACCTCGGCGTTGATGCTCATCTCAAGCTCAAGCCGCATTCTTCTCGGCGCTTGTTTGATCGGCTTGACGTCCAGAGATATCGCTAATTTGTGCACAGCAATCTCTGGATCTAATCCTCGCATCTCGGAATAGTTCCATGCAAAGTAATCTTTATGCTGCATAAGCACATCCTTTAGCGTAGCCACCCTTTCTTCAGACAACAGCTCACTGACGAACGTCGGCCGTAGGTCACTTGCCGTCCCCAAGTCAATTTTCTTGAGGTTGTCTGCAGTAGTATATATTCCATCCTCCAGCTCTTTCGGTGCCGGTGGAAATTCTGAGATTACCTCATCATCATCGTTTTCGAAGCACCAGGGGAGTTCATCCACATTCTCGGGCTCCTCTTCTGACAGTGTTAACACGTGATAGGTACGAGCTCGCTTCCAAAACCGATATTGATCTGGTTCTATTCTCGTGGATTTGGGTTCATGCTTCTGCGGCGGGGTTACCCTCCAGCTGCTGGATAGAGAGAACCTGCCTTGTCGATAGTGGTCTTCTACCCAATCTTTAAATGTGAAGCAGTCTTCAATAGGATGCCCTATTGCCCTGTGATAGGAGCAATAGTCCGGGTGAGAGACTTCGGTTGCTTGCTCGGGGTGCTTGGACTCCGGGAGGGTAATCATTTGATGTTTTATGACGAGATCAAATATCTTCCTTGTCTTGTCTTGGGGAAAAAAGCATGCTCGACCCATCTTTTTCATAAGAGACGAATCCGGACTGACAAATCCGGATTGCTCGATTCCTGATCACGTGGCTTCTTGGACCCGCTTTGTCGCTGTCGAACGCCTTTCCCGTTCTTTGATTTATTTCTGCCTCTGCATCGGGCCTTTTGCATAACAGGTTGACAAGGAGGAGCATTTTCATTTTTCACAGCCTGCTGAAGGAGGCGTCGAGTCCTGACTTTTTCGTAGATGGCCATTATGTGATTATGGTCATCTCAAACCTTTTGACCTGCTTTCCTTATAAGCTTCTCCATTTGTTCTTCGAACGACAGACTGGGCGTTTTCACGGCGGGAGCTCTTTCTGGTCCAGGGTTAGCATCCTCCCATAGAGAATCTCCCTCTTCATCAAAGTCATGTATGACGTAGTAGTCACAGAATAGCTCCCGTTTCTTGGATTGAACATACCCAATTCCGGTCGTTTCCACTCTCCTGTTGAGCAACTTTCTTTGAGTTCCAGGAACGTTCCAGATCCTGTTATAGAATCGTGCTTGTTGCGCAGTTTGCTTAAGGGGTACACCTTGGCATCTCAAGAGTCTCTTTAGTCCGTTCGTGTAATATCTGGGCAAACGGATGGGCTGGAGCCTGTCAAGTGTAGAATCCGCACCATGCCAGATTTCTTTCTCCACTTTGGTTTCCCTGGATCGGTAGAATAGGAACGCCTTTTCACCTTTTCGTGTAGGAGGGACGTAGAATGTCTGCAGTTCTTCCACACTGTAGGTATCAAGCGTGTCTAGTTCTTTAAGATGCTTGGGCGGAACCATGGCAACTTGCAAACTTTGATCTTCATCAGCGAAGGTTTGTATTGATGGCCGAGCAGAGAATACGGCATTGACCTCATCTTCTGAGTCACTGCCGAAGATCAACATAGGAGCGGACGGTCCCGGCTTGTTGCACTGGGGAGGACCTGAATAAACTATTTCTTTTTCCTCCTCGGTATCACTCCCGAAGACCGGAACAGTGGCGATAGCTTTGTTCTTATCCTTCGGTTTGCGACATCTTTCTGTGTCCTTGATATCTGGCAGGAAGTATTTTGCATTTTCGTACTTTCGGACTTCGTTCATGGAGAACGGGTTTAGTTCCCCTGTCACAGTGTACTCGAGATCATCTTTGAAATACTTTATACACTGATGTTGTGTAGAAGGGATGATGTTGTACTCGTGTAACCAGGGCCGGACGAGCAAAGCATTGTAGCATGTCTTGGCATCAATGACGTGAAACTTAATGTCCGTGACAAGCAGCCCAAAGCGTAGAGTCAATATTACGGACCCAAGCGTCCGTGACGACCGGGAGTCAAACCCGGAGATGGCAATCTTATCCCGAGCGAGGTGTTGAACGCTCATGCAGATTTCCTTCAACACCCTTACGTTAAGGAGATTGATGAAGGACCCATTGTCGACCAGGAATTTACCTATCTTGATGTTATGACAGTATCCGGAGACAAAAAGGGGACGGTTGTGCTCGCACGTCCTAAGGAGGAGATCTTCATGGCCGAAGGTGATATCGGCTGTGTGTACTTCTTCCAGCTCGTCCTTCATCTTTTCTTCGGTGAGGAAAGCTTGGAATTGCTCTGGCTCTTGTAGCGTCTTGATCAATGAATCTCTCGCCCCTTTGGATAACAGAAGGGCGTCGAGAATGCTGAGCTATGAGGCTAACTTTCTCAAGTGTGCGAGAACGTTGTAGTCCACCTTACTCTTCTTTGGCGGGTCCTTGGCTGTCAGCTTTTCGACGGCTTGGTCATCAAGGATGATATCCTTAGAGACCTTTTCTTTCCCCTTATCTTTTCTATTCGACCCAATGTTTCAGGGCCCAAGATTCGTTTCGGGCAGCGTACGGTTGCACAGCTGAATATTTTCACAGGTCCTCGATTCTTCCTCTTTTCCTAAGGCGGACTCTTTAAAGAGAGGGCCAAGAGCCATTTCTTTATCAGACTCGCTCCCGAAGGTAAGAACTTGCGATCTCCCGGCGTTGGCCAAGCGATAGTTGCCGGTAGTTCTTTTATGCTCTTCGGTCATACTTCTCTGCTCCCGACGAGTTTTGCGTTTTATTCGCTTGAAATTTTGCCGGTGAGCAACATATCCCTGCCACCATTTTTTAAAAGCGTTGCACTCTTCGGTGGGGTGCGCAACCTTTCAATGATATAAACAGTAGCTAGGATGTATTTCCGCTTCACCAAGAATGTTTCCTTCGGAGGGTGGCAGCTTCATTCCCATTAATATGGCTTTGGCGAACCTCCTCCTCGTCTTGAACCTTTTTTTATTCGCGATGGATGTATTTTGATCTGGTGAGAGTGTTTTAATCCTTTCGTCCAGTCTCCGGCGTTTGGCCTTTTCAAATATGGCTATCTCGTGTTCCCGATCATCTTTACTTTTCAAAAGAGCCGTGTTCAGGAATGCATCAATTATTTCATCCCATTGCCCCAGAAGTCCCGGCTTAGGATTTGCCCCCAGCTTCTCAGTGCAAGGAGTTTCTTCATCGTCTATCGACGAGTGAGAGATCACATGACAACTTGCCACGTACTCTTCAGATTCATCCGACGATTGTTCTCCATCATCTCCGTCCTCAAGGACGTGGCTAAGAAACTCGTGAAATGTGATCGGGGTCTGCGCCTTCTGGTTATACTCTTCCAGCGCGTCAATTTGCTTTTGTAGGTCCGTGCGCTTGTCGCCAGGCTTCATGAGCTTCTTGGATTTCTTCTTCTTCTTCGAAGATTTTGACGGCTGGGTATGAGTGATTTGGCTACCATCACCGATTTTTGGAGTTGGTCGCGGCTTCAGCATCTCCTCGATGATTTCAGGTTCCAGTGGATTCTTCCACCTAATTGCCGGACATGTGTGGACATCCTTCAACATTCTTTTAGTTTTAGCTGAGAAAGAGACCTCCCATGGAGCTTCTTCTATGAAAGAGCATGATGCCCCCGGTGTATCCGTATTCTTGGGAGTGTGTGGCCGAGGCGGGTTCACCTTCTAATTCTCAGATAATACGAATTTGTCCTACTGGTATTAATCTTTTATCCAGCTTTTGAAGATGTAACAATCCTCGATCGGATGGCCCAACATTCTGTGATAAGGGCAATAGTTAGGATTGCTAATGTCACCAGGTTGCGTTGGGCGTCTTGGCTCCGGCAGATTGATGAGCTTGTTGCGTAGTGCAAGCTCGAATAACCTCTTCGTCTTGTCTCTAGGAAACGAGTAAGAGCGTCTCATTTTATCTTCGAGAGATCGAATTCTGTTATTTTGGCGATCAACTGGTCTTGGACCACCAGGTTGCTGTTGAGCATTGGCTACGACGATCGCTTTCCCCTTTTCCTTCTCGTTTCGAGAGTCCGGCTTTGGAGGGGACACTCCATGACCCATCTGGTCCATTTGGGCCAGTTTGTCGATCAAGGCTTGGAATGTGGTCGGCTTAAAGAACATCATGAATTATGAAATAGTTGCATGAAGGTCCAAAGTGCCTACGAACATGCCTACCGCCGGCGCTTCTTCGATCCACTATTCGCATTTCGACCACAGGTTCCGCCATCGGATTGCGTATTGAACCTATGTCTCGCCTGGCTTCACCCTGGCATTGATCAATACCGTTATTGGGGTGCGTTCACTAGCACTCGCGAATCGCCGGGTGAATAACAACTCCATTTCTACGAAAGTCTTGATGGAGTCGTTTGGAAGTTTGGAGTACCACTCAAATGCCGTCTCCGACAAGCTGCCAACGAACTGGCGGAGCAAAAGCTTATCATCACCCCCGGTGTTGCTATAAAGAGCCCTGAACTGAGCGACATGTTGATTGGGATTACCTGTCCCCTTGTACACATGGAATTTAGGGATCGTGTATCCCGGCGGGTATTTTATTTGATCATACCAGCCTGGATACGGTCGTCCGGTTTTAACGATTTGGCCGGCCGCTTCACTCGCCTGGTGAGCTCGTATTTGCTGATCTATATAGTCATTCAGGGCGGCCTTGGAAACAGTTTCCTCCTTGGCCGCTGAAAGAGCAGGAGGAGAGTTAGATGTCTCCCCTCTGTCGTCTTCAATAATGATCGGAAAGTTTTCAGCTGGAGGATCCGGCTATAACATCATCCCTACTATATCTTGGAAGAGAAGCGCCATTCGTTTTATGTTGGCAGCTTGTTCTGCAGTTTCTCTGTCCTTCTTTTTGAGGACTCTGCGTAGGAAGTCAATATCGGTTTCTTGTTCGTGATGCTGCTCTGATGATGCCTCCGGGTTTTCTTTTGACCCGGTGAGTGCGGCCATTGCAGTCAGCATCTCCTGAAGCTTCTGCTGCTGCTGTTCCTGAGCCCTTGTTATTGATCGGGTGAGCGGTCGGTGACCCGTCGAAGCGCGGCTTTCCTCTTTTCCGGAAGCCATGTAAGCAGTATACACCATTATGCCCCCAGACTTAGGGTGTTTGGGCTCAGTGTCTTTACGATCTGCCGTAGTCATAGGGGCTTTCTCTAGCCTCCCTCTCTTTTGAGTGGTTGACGTTGAGGGGGCCGTTGCAGCGGGCACTCAGGTGGTTGTCGTCCTTTGTGGCTTGATAAGAAGGTTCTCTTCCTATTGAACCTTCATATTTTTCTGTCGACGGAGATAGTCTTGATCAATCACCGACTCTTGAACCCGTCGCCAGACTTTGTAAACTTTGGAGGACAGCCGTTGAGGGGGCTGATCCAGCTTTATTCCTGTAACATTCTCCACCGGCGGAGGGGATCTTTTCGGTACGGCAGTAGGAGAATTCCTGCACACCTTGTTCAGCAGTTCAAAGTTGTTCCCGGTTGGAACAGCAGCATTGACTTCCACCGTTGGGGCTGGTGGAGTTAGTCCAGAGGGGGAGTTGCCTCCAGCCTTCCTTACTCGGCGCCAATGGCGACGTCGAGCACGTCGAGCTGTTGAGATGGTTTCAGCTTGAGGAGTGACTTCGTCTTGCCCCCTGTTCAGGTGAGGCGCTACCGGTACCAGCCTCTTGAAGACCGACGTCCGTTGAGTAGTGGTATCCAATCTGTCAAAGACAGACTTTTGAGCAGGAACGGGAGCCGGAGTGGGAGCCGGAACAATCAGACTTGTGAAGATCGACCATTTGGCAGGAGAAACCGTCTTGACGACTTCGGGAGCAGGGATGGCTATCTTCTTCGGAATAACCTGTTCTGGAATTGCAGGCTTCATCGTGGGCCTATATGAACTTTGGCTCAATCTGGCGAAGACCGAGGCGCTGGAGCTGGACGACCCATTAAGAGGGGCCGCTGTAGTGGTAAGACGATCGAAGACCGACTTTTTGGGAGTTTCCTGTGTTGGTATAGCAGTGCTGAATCTCATCGGTGGGAGCATGGTCCCGAAAAACAATCCAGTGGTGGCCTGCGTGACCTGGTCCACCGGCATCATGAACAGGGAGGCTGCTTGGGGCCCGTAAGCTATGCCTCCAGATGAGGCGGAGCGTGAGTTGCAATTGCAATTGGAACACTTCGCACAAGTAGACGCCATTCTTTTCTGCACCCAGCAAGACACCAAATCTTAGTACCTCGAACCCAATGGCAACCATATCAAACCGTGATTCATTCGCGAACATGACACACAAAGTGTGGAGTGGAAAGAGGAAAAGGTCCCACCGGGCGTGCCAAAATCTGTTCCCCGCCAAACACGGAGATGCGACTGCACAGGTCCGTCTTGCCTGAAATTCGGTGCAGATACTAATTGGTGCTATCTGTCCACCTCTTCGAAGATACCAAATTGATTTATGGCACCATGTATCGAAGGTTTAAACGGATGCGGCCGATGTAGCAGACTTCGTCAGATTCCCCCTCGTTTGAGGGGTTTTTGATTGTGGGGATGCTCTTCGCTGCAGGCGCAAGCCCCTGCAGTTAATTATGCTACCGCATCACGGTAACAACTTTCTCCTTCTCCAGATAGTCACTTCATGTCGTGGGTGTTTGTTTTGTTTGTGGTTGCCCGTGGATTGTATACGGAGACTAATTCATATTGTCGCCCGTAGGACGTGGATTAGTCCAAATCCGTATCTTCTTAGATTTGGGTTTGGGAGTTTGGTTTAAGGATACGTTAGTCTCTTTTGAGACTAAGATCAACTTAAACATTTGTTAAGGATGCGTTAGTCTAATTTCTAGACTAAGATCTACTTAACGGGATCATTTAGATCCAACAAAAGAGAGAGCATTTTGGCTCTATTGTTTAGTTTAGGGACATCGCGGTCGATTAGTTTAAGGACATTACGGTCCATTGTTAGTTTAAGGACATCTCAGTCCATTGCTAGTTTAAGAACATCTCGGTCCAAGGTTAAGGACATCGTAGTCCATGAGTTTAAGGACCCCACAGTCCGTAGTTTAAAGATGTCATAGCCTGTAAAGTTTAAGGATATCGTAGTCCATGAGTTTAAGGACCCCACAGTCTAGGTTAAGGACACCGTAGTCCATAAGTATAAGGACCCCACAGTCCGTGAAATGTGTGGTTGTCGGGACCCGTCACCTCTCTGAAGACGTTGAAGGATTACAACGACATATATCAGAGGAGTAAAGAGATGTACCCTCAAACCGGTGTGAGTTGGTTGAAGGACCTGTAGTCCGGTTTGGGACTAAGATCTGTTAAATAATCATGAGCAGATGGTCTCAGTTCGATATAAGTTAAGGACTTATGGCCAATATTGGGCTAAGTCCAATAAACACTTAAACATTTTGTTTATTCTGGCTATTGAGCCTTTGCTTGGGCCTGGCCCTTTTAATAATGCTAAGCATTGGGCTCTGACGTCTTTTGTCTTGTATTGAATGCATAGCATTCATCAGAACAATATATGTTCTGACAGTGCGCCACGTGGCGCGCCAGGCGCTTTGCGCCAATCAAACAGCGCATTGCGTTTCTGTCGGGTAACGCAAATGAAGATGACACGTGTCGCGCTTAGCGATAAGCGCTAGTTTATTAGCGCATTGCGCTTTCAATTTATGAGCGTTTTGCGCTGATTTAATGGCGCACCAACGAGTAACACGTGGCACGCTTGGCGCTGAGCGCCAGTCCATGGGCGCAGCGCGCTATCTCAGAAGCGCAAGCTGTGTCTGTGGTTGACACATGGCATGTTTTGGCGCTGAGCGCCGGTCCAAGAAGCGCAAAAGCGCAGTTCATAAATGCAAGGCACTTTTCAGTAGCGTAAAACGCATTTAATCAAACTTATGATCAGAGAACAAGTTTGTATTCTTTTTAAAGGAGGCTTTGTCTCAAGTTTCAAGAACAGTTCTTATCTTGGAAAGGGCCTTGTCTTTGTAGATCAATGATCTGTGAATGAAGTAAATACTTCTTTTGTTTTTATGATGAGATCTTTTGATCTATTTTTTATCAAAGACCTTGGTCTTTTGTAGATCTATGATCTTTTTTAGAAGATAGTTCTTCTTTTCATGAGATGATTTCATCTCTGTGTTCAAGAATCATGTTCTTTACCTTGAAGAAATGATCTTCTTTTGCTAAAAGCTTGCTTTTCTCTCTTTGAGTTTTCTCAAAGTTTTTAGGGGGGTTTCTCTATCTCAGACTTGAAGTCTTGGGGCCTTTATATAGGGCAAATTGATTTGATAAATCGGTTAAATAGATCTTTCTCTGATTGATTTGGGAATATTTCCCACCGTTAGATCTTTGATCCTAAGGCTTCTGTTTTACAGAAGATAATTTTCTTTTTTTTAACAAGATTGGAAAGATTTTTTCATAACAGAATTTTAATTTTGATTAATTAATAATTTATCATTATTAGATCTTTTGATCTAACGGTGAGGAATTTTTAATTCCAGCACTGGGGCACCCGTGCTTTGCACATGGTGCGCTGCTAAGAGCGCAGCGCACTTTGCGCTAGCGCACCTACGTTTGACACATGGCGCACAGCGCAGAGCACAGCGCAGCCTGTGCTAATGCACCCGTATTTGACACGTGGCGCGCAACGCTGGATCTGAAGTGTTGCTTTAATTTTGAATTTTGAATTTTAAAACAGAGTTTTGCTTTGATTGGGGGTGCACTGACTAGGGCGCAGCGCACCTGGCGCTAGCACATCCGTGTTTGACACGTGGCGTGCAGTGCACTTAGCGCTGGATCTGAAGCGTTGCTTCAACTTTTAAATTTTGAATTTCAAAACAGAGCTTTGCTCTGATTGGGGGAAACAGCAGCGTCTTCTGGACCAAGGTGCGGGCTCCTTGATACTCTCCCCCGATCCCTTCATGTATTTCCCATAGAACGTAGTCAGACTCATGGGGGTCGATGCATCGGAGCAGAGGCTGAGTGCATGACTTCTTGTACAGGTTTCTATTGCACCGGACGAAATGGCGTGCTTTGGTCCGTAGCCGGGGAGCTTCTCCTCGGTCTTCGGGGAGTACACCGTCTTTTAGGAACACCACAAGGGGTCTCCTCCAATCTTGGCCTTCTTCCTGGGTTGCGTAAATCTGGAGCGTTACTCCCCCTCTTCTACGTTGGGTCGTAGCAAGACTTCGAAGAGAATATTTCTTTTACGTGTGGCCGAATAGGAAGAAGCGAGCTTGCTCAAAGCGTCGACCCGGGTGTTCAAGTTCTTGGGGATTTTCTACACTTGGACTTCATCAAAATTTGTCGAAGCCCTTTTACTTTGGCTAGGTATTTTATCATGAGTGGTTCCCTAACTTCGAAACGCCCGGTTACTTGGCTGACGACCAATGCGGATTCGCTGCGAATTCTGTGTTCTTCAGTCCTACCCTAAAGGCGATTCATAGTCCTGCCAAGAAGGCCTTGTATTTCGCGGCGTTGTTTGACGCTCTGAACCCAAGCTTTAAGGCTCCATTTCCGCTTCGTTCGGGCCGCGGATGATCAGGCCAGCCCTGCTCCCCTCTTCGGTAGAGGATCCGTCCACGTAGAGCACCCAATCCGGGATGGGTCGGGAACCTCATCGACCGAGGGACGTGGTTCGGGGACCCTTGTCGACGTTTTTTCTTTAGTGGGGATGGTGTATTCGACAACAAAATCCGTCAAGACCTGTGTTTTGATGGCTTTTCGGGGGCGGTATTTGATATCGAATTGAGATAGTTCCCACCTCCATTTTTCCAGACGTCCTGATGACTCGGGGGAGGCGAGAATCGACCCTAAAGGGCGCTTGGTGAGGACGAGGATCATGTGTGGTTGAAAATAGTGCCGAAGTTTTCTAGAAGCGACGACAAGCTCCGGGACTATTTTCTCTATGGCCGGGTATCTCGTTTATGCATCCTTGAAAACATGGCTCATGTAATAGATCGGCCTCTGTATGCCTTCGCATTCTCTGACAAGTATTAAGCCAGCATCTTGGTCGGAGATGGCCAGATATAGCAATAGTTCGTCACCCTCGACCGGTCGGGTGAGTAGCGGTGGGGTCGCTAGATGCGTCTTAAGTTGTTCGAAAGCGTTCTGGCACTCCTCAGACCATTCGAACTTGGGGACCTTCCTTAGGACCCTGAAAAACGGGAGGCACTTCTCTTCGGACCTGGACATAAAGCGACTCAGGGTAGTGATCCTTCTCGTGAGCCGCATGATGTCGACATTGCTCTTGGGCGTAGCCATGTTGAGGATGGCACTGATCTTTTTAGGATTTGCTTCGATTCTTTGGTGGGTTACCATGAACCCGAGGAACTTTCCACTGGTGACTCCGAAAGCGCACTTAGCTAGATTCATCTTCATTTTGTATCTGTGCAGGACGTCGAATGTCTCTCCGAGGTCTTTAGTGTCCCTAGCTAACGGGATGGATTTTACGAGCATGTCGTTGACATAGATATCCAAATTTTGCCAATTTGAGGTTTGAACATCTTATTGACCAGACGCTGATATGTGGCCCCGGCGTTCTTGAGTCCAAAGGGCATCACATTGTAGCAGTATACCCCCCGATCAGCGGTGAAGGCAGTAAGTTTTTCGTCGGCCAGGTTCATCCTGATCTGATTGTAACCAGAGAAAGCGTCCATGAAGCTCAATGGTTCGTGGCCGGCTGAACTTTCTACCAGCTGGTCTATTTGAGTAAGTGGATAGTTGTCTTTGGGGCATACCATGTTTAAATCAGTGAAATCGATGCACATGCGCCATCCCGGTTTGCCTTCTTGACCATGACCACATTCGCCAGCCAATCTGAGTAGTCCAGGTTTCTGATAAAGTTGGCGGTGAGCAGTCGATCCACCTCGTCTTCTATCGTTTTTTGCTTGGCCGGCGCAGAGCTTCTCTTCTTTTGTCGGACGGGCTTTACTTTCGGGTCGACTTCGATTTTGTGGGAGATCACTCTAGGGTCGATTCCAGGCATGTCCACCGGCGCCCAAGCGAATACGTCCGAGTTATCTCGGAGGAACCGGATCAGGTCTTCGCAGTGATCCCCCGTCAGGAGAGAGCCAATCTGGACTGTCCAGCCATCGACCCCTTCTGCGAGGGGGACTTCCGTCAATGCTTCTACCGGGGCACCTCTAACCTCCCTTTAGTCGTCGCGTGTATCTAAAGACCCTTGGAAGTCATGTGTGTCCTCAAAATCGTCGTCCTAATCTCCGGCGGTGGACGTCGAGCAAGGCAAATCTTAGCGGTTTGTTGGTTTCCATAGGCCCGGCCTATTCCTCCTCGATCCAAAGGAAATTTGATCGCAAGGTGATAAGTCAAGATCTGGGCCCGGAGAGCGTTTAAGGTAGAGTGTTCTAGGAGAATGTTGTAGGATGAAGGGACCTTAGCGACGAGGAAGTCCACTGGTATGGTTTGCGTATTGCCCGCTCCCCAAATGTTGCGGAGGAGGATGGCCAATCCCTCGGCAGGGACGGAATGATTGGTGAACCCAAAGAGTACTTGGGAGGTAGGTTGAAGGTCGGATGTTCCTAGCCCCATACGCTGGAAACAGTCGTGGAATAGGATATCCGCCGAACTCCCTGAGTTAACCAATATCCTCTGAACTTCGTAACGGTGGACTCTGGCCGTTATCACGAGAGGGTCATTGTGAGGGAGCGATATGCCGTGGAGGTCTTCATCGGTGAAAATGATCGGCTTGTCCCTCCTGCACCTCTTGTGTGGCACACCTCTTGTACCCTCGACTAGGAGGATGTGGCGGTTCCCCCTGCTTTCCAGAGATTGATCCGAGATAACGACCATGATCTGCCCGATCGTTAATTCCACGGGAGGGGTTTGGTCCTTTTGCTCCCTCTCTGCTTGCCGCTTGTCCCTTAAGTACTTCGCTAGGTGGCCGGAGCAGATCAACTTCTCAATATAGTTACGGAGTTGTTTACAGTTCTCAGTCGGGTAACCCTGCGACTTGTAGAAGGCGCAGTACGGGCCGCGGAGATGCTTGTTGGCCCTTTGGGTAACTACCGGGAGCTTAAAGAACCTCTCTCTCTTAGTCTCCTCCAGCAGCTCGGTCTGGAAAATGTTTAAAGAAGTATACTGCTGGAACCTCGGGGAGTAAAGTTTTGGGCGGTCGACTTTCTTTTTCTTCTCTCTGTCCCTTTTCTTTCGGTCCGATTGGTCCGCTCGGGGAAGGTTGGAGTTCACCTCAGACTCAAGTTGGATCTCTTTCTTGGTCCATGCCTTCACTTCGGTCATGGTCTTAGGTTACGCTAATGCAAAAGAGCGAAGCCACTCTTTGTGCCTAAGACCCGATCTCAACGCGGTGATAACCGTTTCGTTACAGTGCTCGGGAACCTCCAGGAGGGCATTGTAGAAGCGAGTGACATACCCATTGAACGATTCCTTATCTTCGCTCTTGATGGTGAACATGTAATCGACCGTCCTTTTCTGTCATCGGTTTCCGATGAAATGACCAAGGAATTAGGTAGCCAGCTCGTCGAAGGTTGAGATGGAGCGCGGCGGGAGCCCCCGGAACCGGTCCCGGCCAGCCTGGATGAGGGTAGTGGGGAAAGCTCGGCATTGAGCCGCGTCTGAGTTATCTTGGAAGCTGATGCCCGACATAAATGCGTCCAGGTGGTTCTTTAGGTCGGATTTTCCGTCGAAGAAGTCCACTTTGGGCGGCTTGTTTCTGAACGAGACGTGCTCGACCGACAGCTTTTCTGTGAAGGGTTTTGTGAGTGAATCAGCGGAATACCTGGCCCTTCACCGGACATGTGGCCATCTCCTCGTATACCATCGAATTTCTTTTCGAGGGCTTCAAGCCGGTGGTGGTACCCTGAGGATTTTGCACAGTCGGAGTGGTGGCTAACCCCGCTCCGGGCCTGCGCAATTGTGCGGCTGCGATTCTGCTCTATTAAATTTCTTAAATTCTCGGAAGTGGCCCTTCTCGAGTAATCCCAATGGTCTCCATTTGCGCGGCCTCTGCGGGAGTGGGGCATCGGTCATGCCTGGAAGCAGGCGAGCTGACCGACACCTCCTCAGGAGGAAAGGACACACGACGGGTATCGAAGCGACGGTCCAGTCTTTCTTGGGATCGGAGCATGGAGCTGTCCGACGCCCATCGAATCATGGAACCAATCGCCGCATGCGGGTCATGGTGGCCGGAGTCGGCACGCCGGTGCTCGGTGATGCTGAGATGAGCGTGAGCGAGATTGAGGGCTTGAGCATGGCTCTCCATCCTTTTGTGGACGCCGTTATCCCGAGGAGGGGGAACTGCGATCTGATAGGTAGGACCCGCCGCTTGGACGTGGATGAGTACATCCACTATCGATGTGAGCCTGTCGATCCGAGCGGATAAGATACTGATGACGTTAGGAGAGGGAGACGAGGAGCTCCTGCCTCCGTTGTGGGGGGTGTGGCGGCTCGTATTTGGATCGTTGCGGTCATCGCTCGCCATCGGGTCGAGAGCGGAAGATCAACTTTTCGGGATGGAGAAGCTGCTGAAAACGTTCCCACAGACGGCGCCAGCTGATAGAGGTTGTGATCTCTCTCAGATATTTTCCTCCGTCGATCCTGAGATGGCGGTTTTTGGGAGTTGTTGAGTGTGGATCTCAATGGGTTGGTATTGACGCCGAGCTATCAACAAAGAATGCCCCGGAATGGATGACCACCTTAGGACCCTCCGACGATCAAGTTAATGCCGAGGAATAAAAGCTAAGTAGCGGTTTTTTGGAATGAGTTCGAGTTACCTGAGTCGTCTGAGAGAGGGGTTATATAGTGGTCGTGTAGAGCGAGCATGCGCGAAATCATTGCCGTCCGTTTTGCCCCCGCGTTATTCTCGCATTTAATGGCGGGATGCGCTTATTAATGGGGGGATGCGCTAGCGTGGAACGCAGAACGTGGGGAGGTGGATATCTCGCCCTGGCAATAAACGTGGAGCCGTTGCGGGGGTGCATGGGCTCCGCGCTCTTGATTGATCGGGGGAAACTCAGGAAGCTCGGTTCATCGGGGGCTCGGAAACGAGCCGGGAGGCCGAGAAAGCTCGGCTTGTCAGGAACTCGGAGACAAGCTAAGAGGCCGAGAAAGCTCGGCCTGACGGATGGCTCGAAGACGAACACGAAGACTGAGGAAGCTCGGAGACGAGCTGTTGGTATTTTGCTAGATGAAGGCGGAAAGTACCGAGGGAGGTCTCCTAAAAGGTCGGATACGGACCTTGGAGACGAGGTCACAAGGAATGCCCCTAATGCAACTCATTTATTCCATCTCCGTAGCTTTCGGGATACATCATCCGCCATGTGTCGTAATCTGAGAAAATACCACTTGTGAGCATCATCATACTTTATGATTTATTTGAAGTTAAATGTGGCTTGATAGACATTAGCTGCTGCATGAATGTTTGGACTTTTCTTCGAAGTTAACCGTGGAATTGGCTTGACAGACGTCAGCTGCCTTGAACTTTTCTTGACATCAAACAGGCATTTTTTCTGGCAGTTGTAGAATGCTTCAACGGAGGCACCGTGTGATTCGTCTTGGAATAATTTCATTCTCTTTCTCAACTTTCAGGATTCAAAGAGAATCTGTTAGCAACGCTGATTCATGACTCGAGACCTTCATTTTTTTTTCCTCTTCAAATGGATTTCTCTCTTTCTTCATCCATCATTGATAATGCTTCAAAGTTTGGGCACGGTTTGGTAATCAATGGGGAGACTTGAAATCATGCAAATTTGTAGCATATTGATCATGTTGCATTTGTGTGTAGTATTTATTTGTACATTTATACATATGTTCGATTGTTATCAATTTTCTGTAATTTATACATTTATACATATGTTGATTGTTATCAATTTTGTTTCCTTCTGCCTCCGTATAATGTTGCACAATAGAACTAATTAATATTCGCATATAATGTTTCTCATTATAACTAATATTTGATAATTTTGATCTATAAAGTGAACGGATTGATTCGTGAAAATTATGAGCTATGGGTCCATGAAATTTCAATCCAAGAGCAGTTTTCCTGCTGTATCTTCCAGGCATGACTTGGGGTTACATGCTAGTTCAACAGAATAGCCAAAATTTTAAGTAATTGTAGACAATTTTCCCCCAAAAAACATTAATACTTAAACATCTAGCAATAAAAATATTCTTGAAACATACAAAATTCAAATACATTAAACTCTTCTTAATGTGAATAAATTTGATGGCAATTTGTAGGATCTGAGTATAACTTTTACTGTTTCTTCGGGAGAAGAACCTCATTTATCACTCTCTCCAAATTCAGAAAAGAATTTCCATTTGGTTCTGCGGCTTTAATGGCAATTTGTTTCCACTTCAATGCCATTCTTTTCATCTCTTTTCCCTTCTCCTCTTCCATCAATTCTCTTATTAATCCCTCCACTTCCTCTCTTTTCACATCACCACTGATTTCCGATCCAATTCCCCACTCATTGCATGCGTATCGGCAATTCGTTTGTTGGTCTGCAAAGTATGGCCAACAGAGCATTGGAATTCCCCAGCTTATGCTCTCCATTGAAGAGTTCCATCCACAATGCGTCAAGAACCCTCCAATTGAAGGATGCATCAGAACTTTTTCTTGCGGACACCAATCTATTAGCAAGCCCCTTTCACTCACCTCGGATAAGAACTCTTTAGGAAGACTAGCTGAATCTTCAGACACCATATCAGGCCTGATCACCCATAGAAAGTTGTAGCCGCTATTGGCGAAACCCCAGGCAAACTCTACCAATTGTTTCCTACTCAGGACTGTTAGACTTCCAAAATTTATATAAATAACCGATCTGGGTTTTTTATTCGTTAGCCAATCCAAGCAGCTTTCGTTATTTTTCCAGAAGCTAGTCCCAATAGTTTTCAACGAATCGTCCAACACTTGACGACACATTAAATCTAGAGGGCCTATTGCGTAAACTGGAGGAAGTATGGCCGACATTGCATCAAGAACCGGGCCTTCCAATTCATCAAATGTATGCACGACCATGGCAGTGGCTTTTAAGGAATCTTGGGCTTCATCTTTGGTGAGGTTCAGCATGATATTGTTAGGATCCGTGGTTCGAACAAAGCTCGAAAAATCTCTTAGGCGCATGTTCTTCATCCCAGGTATGCAATCAATGGGAGTGTCAAGATATCCATTGCTAAGATCGCTTTCACCTGACGAGCAAATCATAACAAAACAAAAGGAAAGGTTTAGGACCTTTCATATACCAGTCCTTCAATATTCATTCATGCTAACCTATTTATATTTTCAAAAAGAAAAAAAGAAAAAGGAAAAGTAAATACATATTTAATAATCGATTAAATAAATTATCAAAATTCATACTTTTGAGTGGTATGATGCCTCTCTCCATAAGCTCCTTCACTGCGAAGAACCCCAGAAATCCACAAGCGCTCAACGAGCAAAAAGACACATCAGGGATCCCAAACTCCGCCGCGATATCAAGAGTAAAGCTCAAAAACGTATCTGAAACTATACAGGTCACCCTTGGCCCTTCGGAATCCTCGTCGATCAGCCTTTTGAGCAGTTTTCTAAACGGGTCACACATGTTTCTGTGTATGGCGAGAGAGGCGTCTGATATATTTTTGTGGTTGATTTGACCGTCGGGAATAATCTCGAAGCGGAAGTCGGGAAGGCCGTCGAGAGAAGTGGGGCCCGACGAGGCGAGGATTCGGTTGTAGACGGTCTCTGTATGGACAAAAGTGATGTGGAAGCCTTTGAAGTGGAGGAGTTTGGAGAATTTGAGCATTGCGTTTATGTGGCCTTGTCCTGGGCATGGTATGCACACAGCATGAGGCTTCTCATTTTTCCAACCAGAATCCATCTCTACTTCACTGCTCCTTCTCACCCCTTTGGTCCTTTATATATATATATAGGAGCGAGTAAGCAGTGCACATGCTTGTATAAGGCGCCACCAATTTGCTGCTTTACAAACATAAAGAAAAGCAATACGATTTTGGTTTGCTAACCTTGTTTGACAAGGAACTGATGATGATTTTTTCCACCTTCAACTATTATATTACTAGTGGTCAACACATGCATACTTCAAGTTTTGAAATTAAGTAGAAAACTATATTCTAAGTTCCATGTTGCATCTTCTTGGACTTTCTCCTTGGCCGTCTAGATGTCATGAGTTAACGGAGTGTTTAAATATAAAGTATATTCTCTCAACTAATGTTGGTCTTAATTTTCTTTTTCATGTGTTGGTTACATATTAGAATTTATAGCATACTTAGGGGTTAAAAGGATAGATATAACTAAGCATGCTTATTCACAATAAACGGGCCTAAGAATGCACAATCATTCACAATAAAACTAGCTTTTTTCTTTGTAATTAGAGAAGTTTTAACAAGTATCACGATTTTGAATGCTGTGTTGTCAGGTATTGCTTCTTATTTCCCAGTGTTATTTAAAATATCATCCCTTCGTTAGTTTGCTGTATAAATAAAATTCGAAGAAAATTTCTTAATTTGCGCGGAGTGGCGAAAGAATCTCTCTAAACTATCTGATGGAGGTCATTTTCGGGTTTCCGTCAGATGTTGTCTTCCGTTGATCTCCCGGTGAATTTCGGTGGTGATCTTCTGTTGCGTGTGAGTCTCAATGGGTTTTGAGGAGATTGGTGATTTGAGGAGTTTAGCGCCGAGTACCTGCAAAGAAGTCCCGGGGTGGTTTGGTACTACCGAGAACCCTCCGACGATCAAGTTAGTACTAGATCCGAGCAGAGTAACGGCTAAGTGGAATCAAGTCGGCTTACTTGACCCCTCTGTGATGGGGGTTTATATAGCGGCGGCAGCACGCAGCAGGCGGTGCGAGAATCTCGCCGGCAGTTACGCTCCCGACGTCACGTCCGCATAAAGAGCGGATCGCCCATTAATGGGGATCGTGATGGCGTGGAACGTGGGACGTTGCCGGCGGAGAATCTGCGCGTGGCGAGATTTGCGGAGCGGCGGTTACGCCTGTTAGTGGTGGAGTTGGTCGGTCGGAGGGACCGAGGAAGACGGCCTCGGCTGGGGAGCTCGGAGACGAGCAAGAGGGCCGAGGAGTCTTGATCCTGTGGCAGCTCGGGGCGAGCTGAGGGACCGAGGAGGCCAATTTGCAGGGTCCCCCAAAGAGGGCCAGCTTGTTCTTACAGGTCGGGTACAAGGGTGGCCTGGTCGGCCTCTGTGGGCCCTTTCTTCTGGGTCTTGGGACATGTCACCTGCCACGTGTCCTGATCTTGTAGATCGCCAATATTGAGCATCATCATTAGCCCCCCACTCTTGTCACGATCAGCTAGCGGGTCGGGTCAGGAGTGGACTGCCGGGCCGCTCGGGGTAAGCTCCCTCCTAAGGTTTCGTCGGGACGCATCCCGGGGCTGTCAGCTGTCTTTTCTGCCAGCGAATTAGGGCGAGATCTCTGCATTTAAGGAAGGTGCGCCGGTTCGTGCATCCTTCCACTGAAACGACGGTCCACGTGTCAAGCGTCGGTTGGACGACGCGACGTGTGCAGACCCGTGGCGTCTGATGGGGCGCGGCCCAGTGCGGGGACGACAAGTGGAGCAATCGGTTGTCGAGTTGACTTCGATCACCTGCAGCGTCTGTTGGGCAGGAGGATGCCTGCTGGGGATGACTGAGCAGGGAAGCTGCTCGGTTGATCTTGGCGAGGGCCTTGATCCCTGGCGTTGCGAGTAGGGAAGCTACCGGCCAGGGATAGCCGAGCAGGGAAGCCGCTCGGCTGCCTCTGGGAGGACTTTGATCCTTAGCGTTGGAGGGGTTGTAAGAAGCCTGCCAAGGATAACCGGGCAGTGAAGCTGCGCGGTTGCCTCTTGGCGAGGGGTTTGATCTCTGGCGTCATGAGTAGGCAACCGCCAGTCTGGGATGACCGAGCGCGGTAGCCGCTCAGATGCCTCTTGCGAGGGCTTTAATCCCTGGCGTTGCGGGTAGGGAAGCTACCGGCCAGGGATAGCCGAGCAAAGAAGCCGCTCGGCTGCCTTTAAGGAGGAATTCGATCCTTAGCGTTGGAGGGGTCGTAGGAGGCCTACTAAGGATAACCGGGCAGTGAAGCTGCACGGTTGCCTCTTGGCGAGCGCTTTGATCCCTGGCGTTGCGAGTAGGAAAGCTACCGGCCAGGGATAGCCGAGCAGGGAAGCCTCTCGGCTGCCTCTAAGGAGGACTTTGATCCTTGTCTTTGTTGTGTAGGAAGCTACCCGCTGGGATGCACCAAGAAGAAAGGGCCTCGGCGGCCTCGTGAAGAGAGCTTTAGATCCTCAGCGTCTGATGGGCAGGAGGACGCCCGCCAGGGATGCACCAAGAAGAAGGAACTCGGCGGCCTCGCGGTGAGGGCTTGAGATCCTCAGCGTCTGATGGGCAGGAGGATGCCCGCTGGGGATGCGCCGAGCAGAAAGGATGTCACGCCCCGCTTCCCAAAATACGGAATGCGAGGGGTTGATATGGTTTGCCATGCTCCTACGGTCGAGGAAATATCCTTCCGTAGTCACACTTAGGCTTCTAGCTTTACGTGGTAATCAGTAATCAATGCACAGGTAATGAGAAATGCAGTAACTAAATCAAAAAAAGTACAAAGGAACTAACCAGAAGGAGATCAAGAGGATATAGCTCTGAGTAGCTGATCGAGATGTCCGCGATATCCTCGAGGTACGTCGGGTCCTGGTCCAGGCTAGATCCACTTCTCACTCTAAGCATGCATACTCAGGTCGTCAGAGCGATACGATAGCAAATTATATATATAGATGCAAGTGGTAACTCGAACAGTGATAATAGATATATAACAGTAAATCAAGACAGTAAAGATGTGAACATGGAGTAACCAATGCGATGGTTAATAGAGCAGGTGAACAGTAAAGCAGTAAAATAGTATGACAGGTGTGTCAATACAGTAAGTAATGCATGTCAATGTCACTATCCCTATCAGTCTCTAAATCTGACTGTACAGGTCACTAAGCCTATCGTCAGTCCAAGTGTGAGAGTCAACCACTCATGAGTATCCCCCACCCAAGGGTAGGACCCAAGGGCAAGGGACCACGGGCCCAAAATATAACGCACGGTAATAATCATGTAATATCCCTGTAAATCTCCATATATCTCCATATATATATGCCGGCATGGGACTCCCGAGATTCTGTTGAACTCACACTCAAACTACCCCACACCCCGTGGTCTACATCAAACGCCAACCATAACCTCAAATACCGGTCGGTCCATGACAAGTCTGCGCGAGAACTGGGGACAAGATCTCCATCAAGCACGTCCCGACTGATACCCAAGATAAATGGACAGTATTTGGTGCCTTACCTGTGACACCCATACAAGTGCTTCCATAAGTGTCTCATACCACTTATAGTCACACTTATATACGTCCCACAGACGTCGACAATGCAATAGAACAATAGGGTCCACTGATTGTGTACAAGTACATGTCACTCTCACTTATCCATTCATGCTCAAACGCTGACGTATTTGCCACAATCACCACTAAAACCTAACACTGGGTAATACACATGATCACTAGGTTACCAATGCAATGACATATATATGATGTGATGAGAAAACAGTATGTAAGGCATGATTAAGATGTCATAAGTCGGTATCCTACCACTTGCATAATTTATCATAAATCAGGTATGCACAATTTAGCGAAACTATGAACAGGGGATAAGTAGTATGTTTGATTATCTAACCGGAAAATTTGATTTCACGTCAATCGGGTTTCGGGATCACTAGATATGGCCATTTCATCTTAAGCTTTCACTGCTGGAAATCCGGTTTCAGAATCGGAAGTCCGTTTCGTAACACAATTTAATCCCAGTTGGGATGAGAATTAGGTGACGCTGCAGTTGAACTATATGTATGATTTCCAATCAGGTTTCCACCGCAATTGGCGGATCAATATTACTTTATGCCAATAGGGATCTATGGCCAGATTAAGTTAGGGGTGTAAAATCTGCTTCTGCAAAATTCAGCAAGACATGACGACAAGGTAAAATGAATTAGAAATATCAAATGGGTGAGGAAACCAGTGAGGCTAGTCGAGTAAGAAAGCTAATCCAATTTCATACGTAACGGTATAGGATTCCGCGCATTCTCTTACATGAGAAGTGATAAACAGGGGTTTAACAACAGGGTTAACCTGGATTTTCATTCTGGACTGCAGTCCAGAATCATAATCCACCGCAGTTATCTCTATCATAACGTACTACAATTCAGTGATCAATAATATTTTACAGTAGGTTAACCAGTTAGCTTCGTTACGAGCCGTCAAACGCTAAAATCCGGTTTATACACGATTTAATATGAATTTTAGTTTGGGATGAACGAAGGTTTTCAGGTTTCACGACAATCATAGGGGCGCCATTTTATGTGAGCGAACGACCCTATTTTGCAACCAAACTCTTAAGGGGTATTCACTATATTTCGGGCCATCCAAAGTCATCTAGTGCCGTCAATTTGATTGGGTTTGTAGGTCATGGTTCACATCGAACACTCACTTATAACAATTTACATGGAAAGTATGAGTGGGAAATTTTGGTAACTAGAAATGTAATATAGAAAATAGCATGAAGCAAGTATTAAACTTGCCTGAAGACGTGTCGACGAGGGTCCGGCAGCGGCAACAGCACGATCGTGTCACGGGCGCAGCACATGTTCGGCCTTTTGGAATCAGATAATTGTACTCAATCCAGTTACTCTCCGTGCCCTCCTTTTCTTCACTGCTCCAAATTGTTCCTTGTTTTGATGTGAGGGGGTAGATATGCTGATAAAGAGAGAGAGAGAAATTTAGAGAGAGAGAGAGAGAGAGATTTAGAGAGAGAGATTTAGAGAGAGAGAGAGAAACAGAGAGAGTCGGGCTCGACTGCCTCTGGGAGGACTTTCTGATCCCTGGCGTTACGGTTGGGAAGCTACCCGCCAGGGATAGCCGAGCGAGGGTCAGGCTCGACTGCCTCTGAGAGGACTTTTTGATCCCTGGCGTTGCGGTAGGGAAGCTACCCGCCAGGGATAACCTGAGCAGGGTAGCTGCTGGGTTGCCTCTTGGCGAGGGCTTTCATCCCCGGCGTTGCGAGTAGGGAAGCTACCGGCCAGGGATAGCCGAGCAGAGAAGCTGCTCGGCTGCCTCTACGGAGGACTTTGATCCCTGGTGTTGCGAGTAGGGAAGCTACCGGCCAGGGATAACTGAGCAGGGTAGCTGCTCGGCTGATTCTTCATGAGGTTTCGCCCGACCATCCATTTGCAGGTATGGGGAATAGGAACGGTCACGGCGAACGTGCGTGTAGCACGCGCATCGATTATGCGGGAAGGCGAAGCGCCAGGATCGCGTCTTTTCGATTCCGCCAGAGGAGGCTCAATGATCGTCCAGCGGACGAGTATCGGCCCGTGAAATCCGTGGCCATGGGACGTAGCCTGCCGGTGGTCAGTCGTGCCAACGAGGGCAGAGTCTTCTAGAGGCGGGGGCGGCAATCTGGGGCCCTGGCCTGGCCGTTTGGACTTTAGTCGGTCTATCGGCCAGCGAGGGTGTTGATGACGGTCGCCGGAGGAGGTTCATCCGCGCCTCCGATGAGGGGGAGGCGGCGGCTGGTACCTGGATCTTTAGGGTGATCGCACACCATGTGGACGAAGATCGGAAGGCCAACTTTTGTTTTTGTGGAGTTTTGTTTCCTGCAGACGGCGCCAACTGATGGAGGTCCTTTTCGGGTCTCCGTCAGATGTTGTCTTCCGTTGATCTCCCGGTAGATTTCGTTGGCGATCTTCTATTGCGTGTGGGTATCAATGGGTTTTAAGAAGATTGGTGATTTGAGAAGTTTAGCGCCGAGTACCTGCAAAGAAGTCCCGGGGTGGTTTGGTACCACCGAGGACCCTTCGACGATCAAGTTAGTACTAGATCCGAGGAGAGTAACGGCTAAGTGGAATCAAGCCGGCTTACTTGACCCCTCTGTGATGGGGGTTTATATAGCGGCGGCAGCACGCAGCAGTAGGCGCGAGAATCTCACCGGTAGTTATGCTCCTGATGTCACGTCCGCGTAAAGAGCGGATCACCCATTAATGGGGATCGTGATGGCGTGGAACGTGAGACGTTGCTGGCGGAGAATCTGCGTGTGGCGAGATTTGCGGAGCGGAGGTTATCCCTGTGAGTGGTGGGGTTGGTCGGTCGGAGGGACCGAGGAAGACGGCCTCGGCTGGGGAGCTCGGAGACGAGCAAGAGGGCCGAGAAGTCTTGGTCCTGTGGCAGCTCGGGGCGAGCTGAGGGGCCGAGGAGGCCAATTTGCATGGGGCCCCAAGGAGGGCCAGCTTGTGCTTGCAGGTCGGGTACAAGGGTTGCCTGGTCGGCCTCTGTGGGCCCTTTCTTCTGGGTTTTTGGACATGTCACTTGCCACGTGTCCTGATCTTGTAGATCGTCAATATTGAGCATCATCACTATCTAATTTTGGCACATGCTAAGATTCAAGCTCTTTTTTGTCATTCTTCTTGAGGGGCATGAGTAAAAATTTCAGCCAATTTAAAAAGGAATCCTGCACCGAGATTTGAAGGACGAGAGGGCTACGTTTCCAATAAAAGTGTGCTGAAATCAATCTTTTTTCGGCTATTTTCCTAGGAAATTTATACTCCACCCCTTTCTTTTAATGAAATTTACATTTGGCCCCTTCCCTTTAACGGAAATATTTAGCTCCTGTGACCCCATTTATGTTTATCCAATATCTAGATAGAGCCAAAAAGGTTGAAAAATTAATTTTGCCCCTTCTCTTTTGTTGAAGTTTTCTTTTGAATCCTTTACAATGTATCTTTGGCCCTTTTTACCTTAACTATGCATGGCTAAACACTAAAAAAATTATTTCAGTTTCTTTGACGTACTAATTAACTTTAGTGTCATCATCTAAACTGATATGTATTTGGAGAAATATGAAACCGCGGTCAACAATTGTAAACTTAATATGGTCCGCCACGTCTTAAAAAGAAAAGATAGTTGAACAATATACCTTTTAAGTTTTCTGGAGTGGCACTCATCGTTTGGGTTATATCATGCAACCGCAATCATGAGGTTGTAGTCGATTTTACGACCATTTCTGTCTATATTTTATGTGATTTTTAAACTAAATCAAACATGATAGAATTGACATAATTTATATATGCTTTTGTTTCGCTAAAGATCAACCTCTCTAACAAATAAGTTGCTACCAACAAATATATAGGTGACTTAATTATTACTTTAGATATATTTTCATATTAATTATTTTTATTCAAACGCAATATCAATATAGACTATAGCATACTGTCTTCCCTTAATTGTTATAAATTATTTTGCATTTAATTATCTTAAACTTTTTATGCAACTTTCTTTCATATGAGTTATTCAATTTGATCGTTGAACATGAAAAGTATCATAATAGAATCTTTCCAGTATTTTTCACGAGCCCGTGCATTTGCAGAATTTGGCGATTTAAGCGTGATAAATATTAAATTAATGAATCATGCCCCTAGTTGGAAATGGTGGTGGAAATTGCAATAACCTAAACCAAATGACATGGTCTGAGTTTGGAGGGATAAAACTAAAAAATATGCGACACTGTCCGGTTTTTGGAAGGGCATACAAATCATCTAAGAGAAGATTTTGGGATGGCATCATGAATGATGTAGGCCAAGGCTGTGTTATCATTATCACGTGATATACAATACGCTATCTTATGATATGATGCATAAGGATTTTGAAATTTATTGTTTGCGGAAACGCGGTTTTAGATGGAACACAGCAAACAAAGAAGAAATGACAAAAGAACTTTGTCGCTGGCCTCGCCGCCGATGGCCCTATCGTCGTCGGTCCACCGCCGATCTACCGTTCGTCGCTGGCCTCGCCGTCATCCACCGGCTCTCCTCCGGCCGTGCCATTTGTAGACGGTTGCACATACATATATTATCGGTAATAATTAAAGTATATTTGTTGAGCAATCGGCGTTAAGGTCGCAACAATTGCGGATCCGGTGGAAAACTAGAACAAAAATTTAAAGCATACATTGCACACCAATTGCCTTCCAAAATCATACATCTACTTGTAATTTGCAAAAACAAAGAAACAAATGATAGGAAAGTGGGTTACAACTTTTGTGGCGTGCCCGCTTTCTAGCAGGAGACCCAAGCTATGCTACATTGCCCCCCGGATGAAGCTTGATGGCCGACCGTCTCGCCGACGATGATCCACATAAAAGAACCGGCCAAACGCTCCACTTCACTTCAAAAAGAGTAGAAACTAGCTCCAATCACTTGCTAAGGTGATGGATGTTTATCTCTTTTCATTTCATTCTCCTCACTTTGGAATTTTCAAGAGAGCATAGGAGGAAGAAGAAGCTTCATGTTTCTCTCATTTTCTATTTTCCCTTTTCTAATAAAATGAATTATCAAGAGACAACAGAGTATATGATGGAGGTGAGGATCTCCTTTAGATGTTGTCCTCAGTCGATCTGTCGCGAGCGTTGATGAACGGCTGAGATTGGGTTTGAGGGTTACCTCCTGGAGCGTGTGGATCTCAGTGGGCTTGATTTGGAATGAGGCCGAGCTACCTGCAAAGAAGTCACGGGGTGGCTGTACCACCGTGGACCCTCCGACGATCAAATTAGTCGAGATATTTGAGCAGAGTAGCGGCCTATTGGGATAAAAATTGCCTTACCTGAGTAGTATGAGGAAGGGGTTTATATAGTGGTTGCCATGGGCTAGCTGGCGCGAGATCTTCACCGGCCATTACGCCCCTGGCGTTACACCAACGTGAATGGAGGGATCCCCCATCAATGACGGAATACGCTCGTTAATAGGGGGATATGACGGCGTGGAACGCGGGATCGTGGGACGGCGGATACTTCGCGTCTGGCGAGATCCGCGGAGCCGTGGCAGAGACGCCTGTGATCTGCGTTCTAGATCGCTCGATAGAACCGAAGAGGCCTAGCTCGGCGAGGGGCCTAAATGAGGGCGGGAGGCCGAGCTAGTCCGGTTCTGTGATAGCTCGGAGGCGAAGGGCCGAGGAGCTCGGCGTATAGGAGGGCTCGGAGGTGAGCCGCTGGTTATTTGTATGGCGAGCACAGGGATGTTCAGGGAACCCTCGGAGGTCGGGTCCAGGCAAGGGGGCGATGGCCCGGGGGACGTCTCCAGTGTGTGGTTCTTGCACTGTTACCGTGTGTCTCGGGACACGTCATCTGTCATGTGTCATGATCTGGGGAGCTCTCACATATGAGCATCATCATTAGCCCCCCACTCTCGTACTGACCTATTTATGGGTCGGGTAGAGAGTGGTCTGATCGGTCCCCTGGGCTCAGCCCGTGGTTAAGGGCCTCGTCAGCACGGATTTCCGAGGCGGTTAGGCGTATCCTTTGATGACGTCAGTGGATCAGAGAGGAGATCATGCATTAAAGAGGGAGCGCCGATTCGATCATACGTTCGTTGAGGCGCAGGCCACGTGTCCGACACGGGTTGGCTGTAACAACCCTAAACTTTCTATACGATTTTTTTTCAAAATAAAGAAAGGGAGACATAAGCCTGAGCACGAGTTATAAGTTTGTTTTGCTTTTGAATAGCAAGAAGGAGCTTGTAGCTCATTGGTAAGACATTGCATTGTTGAGACATAGCACCCGAATTCAAATCCCATCAGCCACATTATCTTTTTATTAAAATTTATTTTAATCCTTTAAAAGTACAAGAGTTTGCACGTGCACTACACGTAAATTGAAGAGTCGCTGACTATTTAAACATGTATACTGAAGAAAACCAAGCGACAAAGACACGTGGCACCCAAACCCTACCCCCTCCGCCGGTAATGACCCAGAGAAATGACATTTTTGGCCGGTACCGCCGGTCAAAACCGTCGCTAAATCCTTGATCTTTTTCCCCCTGCAACATTTGGCCTACCCCACTTCCCCTAGACTGTTTGTATACTCTGCACATTTCCAAAGAACAATAAAATGCCCATTTAATCCAATTTTAATACATATTTTAAATGCATTCTTTAACACACCAAACCCTAATTTTCCCTATAAATATCATACCCCATTTCTCACATCCTCATTCAGAATTCCCTGCCAAAACTCTCAAAAAATTTCAAGTCCTTTAGTGTACAAGTGGAGTTAGCAAAAGGGTGAAGTTCCGGCGACGGTCCAAGAAGTTTCCGGCGACGAAACGACGCCCCGAAGCCTTCTTTAGAACCCCCTCTCTCTTCTTTAGCCCAAAAGCTTGTAAGTCCCCTCTCCCCCCTCTTCTTCTTCTATAAAAATATTCATTTCTAAAATCCGACGGAAACGGAGTTAATCCGACTTCCGATTCGTTTTTTCTTTAAAAATCATATTTTTTTTAAACAAGAAAATACCAAACTCTCATATCATGTTTAATAACATTAACAAATATATTAAATAAGTTTCATATTAAAATAATTTATATTGCAATTTTTATCGCAGTTTTACAGTAAAATACAACATACTTTAGTTTCCGACATAAACGACATATTACCTTTAGATAGTTCACGAGGTAATCACCCACCTCATCACAACACACATCTCTAACATAGCACAATGGAAATTTGGGAACATAGTTATGGGATAAAACGACTTTACAAATAAATACCATCAACTTATAAAACCATTTCTTTTAAAAAGATGTATTAAACATTTCCATGCAATTGCGCCTCTACAACCCACTTTTAGGGAACCCGTTTTGGATGATGCGGATTATCGCACGTCTTTGGACCTAGTAGATCGAGATACAGACCTCCGCAAGGAGCATTCGATCTCGATGGAATTTTTATACATTTTTCTTTAGAAAATGAGATTTCTACAAAATTATTTTCATCATATATATATATATATATATATATATATATTATCAAAATATCTATTTTAATTATATAAATATTTCAATTTTTCTAAATCAAAGAAAGCACTATTACATGAAAATACCATCCAAATACAACACAATATCCATATTACAAATAAATACCATATACAATGAAAATTAGGTTTTACTCACTAGAAATTTTACATTTATAAAATATACATGTATGAAAACTCTAAAGACGATAATTAAATGATTGAGGTGTATTTTGAAATTATATCGAAACTATTTTTACATAAAACCCTCTCAAGTTATACTAAATTACAATAAGGACTCTAGTAAACATAGGTTTAAGCAGGACCAGTCTTTTGAGTCTCAGGGAGTCGGAGATATTGGTGCTTTCCTATTTAAGGTAGACAATCTAACAAACGGTGTTATCAACACGGTAATTGTCTTGGAAAAAGACACAAATTCTACCGTCCATGTGCAGCAGTTACCGATAACATCAAAACTAATTCAGAATTTCAAGTTATTTTTGAAGTGTCTGACTCAGACTGAGTCTCAATCTAATCAATCTGACTTGAATGTGATTCAAGTATAAACTACAATTCAACATGAATCTATGAAACTGTCTATTCAATCTATATCAATCTATTTGACTGAATCGAACCATGAATATACTCCGTCTACACGACTCTCCATTTATATCCATACCATTTACTGATATCATGGTTTCAGCAAGTCATCCACTTACTATAAGACAAGACAATACGATCAATTAGTGCAATCAATATAATAAGACATATGGGGTTTATAAAGGGGTAGACTGGTACGGAATATGTTAAAGGTGGCACGAGATGGTTACTTAAGACGTAATTACATTCATGCCATTGTTCCGTGGTATTTTCGACGGAGCCTTGTACTACGGATTACCAAAGTCCACGGTATAAGTTGGACTCCCCTCGTATACACTGGCATCTTTTGTACCAAGCTACAAACAACCGCGTTAACAATATAATCAAACATTATAAGTATATTCTTTTTCTGTATATTCTATCTCTACTCATCTTTGGGACTTACCGAGCGATTGTTCGCTGACGTCATTCCTTTTCTTCTTCTTTAGAATGTTGTCAGGTGGATCGGACTCACTGGAGATCGAATCCAGCAACGAGGATTTGGAGCAGTACATTGAAGACCCGAAGCATTAGACTTTACTTGTACATATTTTTATTTCTGTTATGTCATTGTTTAGGCATTGCTTTCATTCCATGTATTTACATTTCTAGTTGTACATGTAAAAGAATGTTAAATAAATAAAGTTGATGTTCATTTATATATTGTCTTTTGTGTATTTTACTTTATATTGCTTAGATACGCTTAGTATGTTTACTTCTGAGTAAATACGTCGCGTGGCTCGTCGCGTCCTCTGCCCATACACTGGGAAGCGGGGCGTGACATTGGCGGACGTGGCGGGTCGTTGCCGTCTTCTGCGCTCGAAGGGACATTTCCAATGGCCGCGCGATACGTGGAGCGTCGACGACTGGCGAGCGCGAAGCGTTGTTTTGGCGGGAAACGATCTGAGCCGTTGGATACATTGCCAAAGTACTATAAATAGGGGTGGGATCCCCCCAGGGTCCACAGTTTCACTATCATTTCCCTATTGCTGTGAGAGATAGCTCGGCGCTCTTTCCTTTAGATTGGATCTCTCGCTCTCTTTCCTCGAAGGACTCCTTCTTTGAATCAGGTTAGATATCTTCCTCTAAGGAGTCTGTTGAGATAGTTAGGGTAGAGTCTAGGGAGTATTCTTCTGCTTCCTCCTCTGCCCCATCCGAGTTGGATTCCCCCTGTAGAGTTAGGGTTACCCACGCCGCTCGTGGTCAGACGACGGGAAGGGTCCCCAAAGCGCGCATCGGGAATGCTCGCGATGCGCCCTCCCTCCTAAGGAATGTGGACGAGCTCACTACGATCCGGGCTCATTTCCACATTCCCCCTAGTTATTCGCTTTGTTTGGTTAGGGAGGACGAGAGGGCGGATCAGGTGCAGGGCAAGAAGATCGCCTTGTACCTGGATGCATTCTGGGCCGGAATGCGTCTGCTCTTTCCCCCCGAAGTATGCGGGGCGCTACGTTGCTTTCAACTAGCCCCGGGCCAGTTAGTGCCGAACTCATGGAGAATTCTCCTTGGGTTCCTAGTCCGGCTGAGACTTGAAGAAATCCCCTTCAGCTTGACCCTTCTCCTTTCCTTCTTTTGTTATAAAAATCATCCTGGCACACATAAGGACGAGCCGAGCTGAGTGTACATTTCCTTCAAAAAATGCAAGGGAGGGACGGCCGGGTCGGAGGTAGTTTTAGTTCCTTCTTCCATCCATGAATGGAAGGAGAAGTTCGTATTCGTCGGGCCACCCGAGGGCGAGGATTGGCATGTGCCTGTACAGTGTCACATGGTCGACTGCCCGCGGGTGAAGCGGCCGTCCTCTTCCGAGACGAGGGCGGTGTCGATGTAGGAGTCGATCCAACGAGCCGATGTTTTGCTTTCCGAGCAGGCCCTTAGTTGGACCGGGCTCAGCCCCGCTCGATTCGTGGATAAGTTAGGAGCTTAGCCGACCTGTCTAGACTTGCATATTTTTCTTCTGCTCTTTCTAGCGTCACTAACTCCCTTTGTGTATTTTCCTTTTTGCAGAACCGATAGACCGATCCAAATTCCTGGCTGCCATAGCCGCGAAGAAGGGGAGGAAGACCGGGAGCGCTAGCTCATCCCACCCCAGTTCAAGCTCGACCCCTAAGGCCGCTGCACCGGCTAGGCCCTCCTCCACGCCCTGAGCTTCGGAAATCAACCGCAGGGAGAGCCACAAGAACGCTTGGGAACCAGAGCCCCGGGTGACAGAGGTGGAGGATGAGGCCGATCCCCCCGAGGCCCCTCTCAAAAGATACAAGAGGACGGTTTCTCGCTCCTCGGCCTCCCTGATCCTCGTCCAGGAGGGGATGTCTGTTTTGAGGCGCCCTCGGGGTTTTCTGTCGCCGATAGCTTGCTTTCGGAGATGGAACGATCGGCTGGGGGAAAAATACCCCGGGAGACCCTCAAGGCCCAAGTGGCCGCCATTGCTCAGGAGGGCGTACAAGTCAGTATCGCTTTCGTAGACATTTTCGTTAAGTATTTTTAGATCGGATACCTTTAATCCCGTTCTTTAGTTTCCTTAGGTCCTCCAGCACTGCGCCCTCATCGTTAATATGGAGTCCGAGGAGATAGGCCCGGCGATGCAGAAGGCGGGCGAGTCTTCCTCACGGGAGGAGGGCCTGTGCCTGGAGCTGCGTTAGGCGAAGGAGAGGATCGCCGCCCTCGAAACCCGGGTGGCCGCCGAGGAGGCGGTGAACTCTAAATGCAAGGAGTCCATCCGACTTCTGAAGGTGTCCAATAAGGCCGTCCAGGCTATGTTGGAGGAGGCTAGGGTGCTCAACGCTACAATGAAGAAGACACAGGACACCCTTAAGAGGGAAACCGAGGCGGCGAAGGAAGTGATGAAGCTCGCCGACCTCCGGGCCACAAAGGCAGTGGAGAGGCACAAGACGTCGGAGCAATTCTATGCCGGCCTTGCCGACGTCTCAGCCGTTGTCTGGCACCAAGCTCTTGATGCCGTCAAGGCGTTGATGTCAGGATTTGACGACGGCGAGCTCCGGCTCAAGTACCCCCTTGAGGACGAGCCGCAGGGAGATCCTGCCGGGAGTGTCGCCGGGGGAGAGGCTGTCGGCGGGAGTGCTGGAGACAAGGCTCCTGGTGGGAGCACCGATCCAAAAGCTGCCACCTCGGTTCCCGACGCCGGCGTCGAGCAATCGAGGTCCTCCCCGGTCCCGAGGCCTGAGGCTTTCTTCCTGCTCTTTTTTCTTTTTTGAATTTTATAAAGCTGAGAAGCTCATAATACCTTTTGTAAAGACTCTCAGATTGTGAATAAAGCCGTTTTGATTTTTCTTCGCGTGTCAATGTTTTCTTGTGTGAGCCTGTTAGTGTTTTCCTTGTCTTGCGAGTTAGACCACAGGTCGATGATCAGTCTTTTGGATGGCGATCGCGCGTCGTGTGAAAGCCAATTGTTTGTCAAGTATACAAAGGCCGGTGTCCATGTGCCCCAGAAGTCGAGGTGACGATCGCTCACTTAAGATAAGTCAGCAGACTCCTACGAGTTGAAAGGCTATAGAGTTGCCCGTTCCTTTGAGTTGGACCGGGGACCACTTTCCTTATCGTAAGTTAGACAACAGCCAAGTTTGACTTGGTCGGGGTCGGCAGACAAGTAAAGCCGTTCGGCTGCACCCGAACGAAGGCTTCAGATCCTTAGCATAGATGGGTAAGAAGTTACCCACTAAGGATGGACAGAGCAGGAAAGCTTCTCAGTGGCCTCTTGATGAGGGCTTCGATCCTTAGCGTAGATGGGCAAGAAGTTACCCGCTAAGGATGGACCGAGCAGGGAAGCTGCTCGTTGGCCTCTTGGTGAGGGCTTCAATCCTTAGCTTAGATGGGTAAGAAGTTACCCACTAAGGATAGATCGAGCAGGGAAGCTGCTCGGTGGCCTTTCAGTGAGGGCTTTTGATCCATAGCGTTGGGGGGTAATAAACTACCAGCCAGGGATGGACCGAGCAGAGAAGCTGCTCAGTGGCCTCTTGATGAGGGCTTCGATCCTTAGCGTAGATGGATAAGAAGTTACCCGCTAAGGATGGACCGAGCATGGAAGCTTCTCGGTGGCCTCTTGGTGAGGGTTTCGATCCTTAGCGTAGATGGGTAAGAAGTTACCCACTAAGGATGACTGAGCAGGGAAGCTGCTCGGTGGCCTCTTAGTGATGGCTTTTGATCCTTGGCGTCGGGGGGTAGTAAACTACCAGCCAGGGATGGACTGAGCTGATAAGCTGCTCGGTGGCCTCTTGATGAGAGTTTCGATCCTTAGCGTAGATGGGTAAGAAGTTACCCGCGAAGGATGGACTGAGCAGGGAAGCTGCTCGGTGGCCTCTTCCACGTCGGTCAGCCTCCTTTGACCTGTGAAACCTGGGGGAGAGAGACCGTCACAGACAATATCTGACAGAAACTGATGGGAAGGCATACCGATCCGTAGTACGCGTCATTCTGACTTCCGTTTGGCCACCTTTAGGGCATGGGCGCCACGTGGCGGCTCTATTATGGGAAATATGAAAATATCCCAAGATTCACGCCCATGCACGCGTAAATTTCGGCCCCTGGGGATTCTATTGGGGGGCTATAAATAGCGAGGGTGGGTTGGTCCCTTTATCTTTGCGTTTCTGAAAAATGGCAGGCCTCATCTACTCGATTGAAGAGATCATCACTCTCGATGACATATATTTGTATAACCAGTCCCTCTCTGAGGAGACGTACCGGGAGGTGGTCCAGCGCATCGAGGACCATTTCGGCCGTCTACTTCCTCGTCGGTCGTCCCTCCTCCAATTGCTCATGTTTGCAATTTGGAGGAAGTCCCTGGGGCTGTATAACCCCCTCTCCGAGGAACTGCAAGATGAGGTGCTCGATAAGCCGCACTCGCTTTATGTCCGCGGCCTCATCTCGAAGAACATGCATGATCGATCGACGACCCTTCTTTTGGAGTATTTCCAAAAGAGGCAGGTCGCGGACTCTTGCCCGGCAGGTGGAAGTTCCGGTGCTTCCGTGGCGTCCCGGGCACGTGGGTAGCATCAGAGGGAGCGGGCTGAGGAGGCTAGGGCTCGGCTGGCGGAGATCTCCTCGGAGTACCATCAGCAGTGCTTTCTCGATCCTCTACCCCCTCTGTTGTAATTTTAACTTTTGTGTAAGGCTGAGGAGCCCATAATACCCATGTTGAACAAAATTCTTCTTTTGCGACGTGCCATTGTCTTCATTTTATCCTCTTTGTGTGTTTGAGTATGTTCATAAAACGAAATCAGCGACTCTAACCGAGGAAGAGGGAAGCATATTGAAGAGGTTTCTTCTAATTCAGAAGACTTAAAAGAAAAATTTATATCGCTTTGGTAAAGAAGAAACACATATTCACGGATACAAATTTTAAATTCACTTATACAATTTGAGCTTTTCGGCGTTGTAAGGTCGCGGAAACTTACGACCCGCAGCGTCTTGCAAGCGATAGGCCCCGCCGGGCAATACCCCGGAGATGAGGAATGGGCCGTTCCACTTCGGAGAAAACTTGTGCAGCTTTCCCTGGTCTACGAACTTATTTCGCCTTAGGACCAGATCTCCCGCCTTAAAGATGCGATACCTGACTCGTGCGTTATAGTAGCGAGCAATTTGCTGTTGGTAAGCGGCGGCTTTGATCTGTGCCCGATCCCGCTTCTCTAGATAGATGTCCAAATTAGTCCGGAGCGCCGATATGTTTGCTTCTTCGTCGAAATGTTCGACTCTGTAACTGGGCAGTCTGATCTCTGTTGGGACCATTGCCTCGGTGCCGTAGCAAAGACTGAAGGGGTCTCTCCCATGGGGGTCTTCCTCGATGTGCGTAAGACCCATAAGACCCGGGGTAATTCCTCGACCCAGCTGCCCTGTCTTCCTTCTAAGCGAGTTCAAAGACCTCGGATAACGTCACGGTTAGCGACCTCGGCCTGCCCATTGCATTGAGGATGCACGGCCGCAACAAACTTCATGAGTACGTGGTATTCGTTGCAGAATCCCTTGACTTTGTCATTTTCAAAATTTATCCCGTGGTCGGTAACAATACATCTCGGGATCCCGAACCGGGATATTATGTTATTCTGTAAGAATTTGATGGTCATGGTGGCGTCCGGTTTTCTGATAGGAACGGCCTCGATCCACTTTGTAAAGTAGCCTACCACGACAAGGAAGTATTTGTACCCGCTAGTGCCAGTTGGGAGTTGGCCTACCATGTCCATTCCCCACTGGGCAAACAGCCATGGGGAGGTCAGGGCCGTTAGCTCGGTAGCCGAAAGTCGGGGTATGCTTCCATAGATTTGACAGCTTTTGCATCTTCTGATGAGCTTTTGAGAATCCTGATGAATGGTCGGTCAATAGTACCCTTGGAGCAGCATTTTCTGGACTATGGTGCAGGCCCCCTTCCTGTATCTCACGTAGGACATATTCGGCTTCGTGGGGGTCGACGCACCGAAGCAGAGGTCGCGTATACGATTTCTTATAGAGTTTCCCGTTGCTCCAGATGAAATGGCGGGCTTTGGTTTGGAGGTGGCGTGCTTCCCCTCGATCTTCTGGGAGTGTACCCTCCTTCAGGAACTCTATGAGGGGCTTCCTCCAATCTCGGCCTTCTTCCTGAGCAGTGTAAACTTGAAGTGCTGTCTTCCTGTCTTCCACGCTGGGCCGTGGTAAGACTTCGAAGAAGATGTTCCTCTTATTGTTGGTCGTATAGGAGGAGGCTAGCTTGCTCAGGGCATCGGCCTGGGTGTTTACATGCTGAGGAATCTTCTCCACTTGAACTTTGTCGAAGTCCTTTCACAGTCTTTTTACCTCGGCTAAGTACTTTACCATCAGCAGCTCCCGGGCCTCGAAACGGCCGGTCACTTGGCCCACCACAAGGGCAGAGTCACTGCAGATTCATATCGTCTTTAGCCTCACTCCGGAGGTGATTCGTAGTCCAGCTAGCAAGATCTCATACTCAGTGTCGTTGTTTGAAGCTTTGAACCCGAGATTCAAAGAGTACTCCATCTCTGCCTCGTTCGGGCCTCGAATGATAAGGCCAGCACCGCTCCCATTCTCGGTAGAGGATCTATCGACATAAAGGACCTAATCGGGGACGGAGTTGGGCCTCTCCTTGATCGAGGGTTGAGGCCCGGGGACTGGCACCGACACTGCCTTCTTGTTGGGGATAGTACATTCGACAACGAAGTCTGCCAGGACTTGTGCTTTGATAGCCTGCCTCAGGCGGTATTTGATGTCGGACTGAGATAATTCCCACCACCATTTCTCCGGACGAACAGACGATTCATGGGAGGTGAGGATAGCCCCAAGGGGACGCTAAGTGAGGACGAGGATGGTGTATGCCTGGAAGTAGTGCCGTAGCTTCCTTGAGGCCACGATAAGCGCCAAGACAATCTTTTCTATGGCAGAGTTCCTTGTCTCCGTGTAACAACTCCAATTTTAATGTACATAAAATTGTTTAAAAGTTAATGTACACTTGGGGTATTTACAATTCCTGTGAGTACTATAAGAATTTTATTTAGTTTTGAACAGCAAAAAAGAGCTTCTAGCTCACTGGTAAGACCTTGCACTGCTGATCCATAGCACCAGAGTTCAAATCCCATCAGCCACACATTATTTTTATTTTAAATTCTTTTAATCTTTTAGAAGCCCAAGAGTCTACACGTGCATAACACGTAAGACCAAGAGTCACAGCCTAAACAAACATGTGTACGAGGCTAGGCCAAGCGTCAGGGACACGTGGCGAAAATCCGAGCCCCCATACCTCGGATCCGACCGGCGAGAGGTGAGGTTAGGCCGGCGCCGCCGGTTCTAGTGAGCCCAAACCCTAATTTTTTTAACCCTAGCGACTCTTGGACTCCCCCCATAACCCCAGTAGTGTTTATTTTCTGCACATTTGCAGAGAATAATAAAATCCCTTTAAATCCCATTTTAATGCAAATTTAAATGCATTTTTATCACACCCTAACCTTAATTTTCCCTATAAATACCCACTCTATTTTTACACCCCTTCACACTAAAATTTTCTACAAAAACTCTCAAGAAAATTCCAAGATCCTTTTGTATGCAAGTGGAGTTTGCAAAGGGCGAATCTCCGACGAATTTCCGCCGACAACTCAACGAGTTTCCGATGACGAAACAACGCACGGGCAACTCCCACCTCTTCCTATTTCTCTGCTCTAGCCAATCATCCAGTAAGTCCCTATTTCTTCTTCTTTTCTTTATTCTAAAAACGTGGCACGAGATGGTCACTAAAAAACACCTACATGAACTCTCGTGCCTTTGTCCCGTGGGTTTTGACGGGGCCTTGTATCTACATGCTACCATAGTCCACGTGGTAAGATGAACTTCTCTCGTATACACAGATACCTTCTGTACCAAGTTACAAACAACTACGTTAGTATAACAAACTTATACCTTTACATCTTATCGATTCCATTTCATACTGCTTGTTCTATTCCATACTTTATTTTGGAACTTACCGAGCGATAGTTCGCTGATGATATTCCTGTCTATTTTCTCTCTTTGGAATGTTCGTCAGGAGGACCGGACTCTCAGGAGATCGAGCCCAGTTAGGAGGACTTGGACCAGTTCACCGAGCAACACGACTTCTAGTTCATCTTGTACTTATTTCTTTTTATATGCCACTGTTTAGGCACTGCTTTACTCATTGTACTTTCCTTTTCAAAACAGTTGTATGTAAAAATGAATGTTAATAAAAGTTGCTGTTCATTTTATATCTCTTGTCAATTCTTGTGCATTATATATATATATATATATATATATATATATATATATATATATATTGCTTAATTACGTCGTTTAAACATATTTATTTCTTAGTAAATACGTTGCGGTCTGACACGCCACAGTTTCAGTACACTGGAAAGCGGGACGTGACATGCCCACTTGAGTGGATGCCCTATATATTCATATATAGGAGGGCTAGGGTTTCATACAATATATAAGACATATGAGAGAGATTACATGATAATGCATAGAGAGTTTTTCTTGAGAGAAAAACTAGAGTGTCGTCATCTCCTTTATCTTCCTTTTCTACTTTAAATTGGTTTGCGGGGTGATCAAGTGGGGGATTCTCGCTTTCTACTAAAGTGTGGTTTCCTTCCGGCCATTGTTTAGAGATGGTAAAGATCGGATCTTCTACATGACGTGGAAGAAAAACGATCCATTCAACCAATCGGATCAGATATATCGTAAACCTTTATGGTAGATAGATATATTTCCGCTGTGCATGATTACTTATTATGTATCTACGTCATATAAAGTGAACAGCGGTCAACAATAGTAAACTTAATATGGTCCTCCACGTCTCAAAGAGAAAAGATAGTCGAATAATGTGCCTTTTAAGTTTACTAGAGTGGTGCTCATCGTTAGGGTTATATCATGCAACCGCAGTCATGAGGTTGTAGTCAATCTTATGACCATTTCTATCTACATTTTATGTGATTTTTAAACTAAATCAAACATGATAGAATCGCTTAATTTATGCTTTTGTTTCGCTAAAGATCAACCTCTCTAACAGATAAACTGCTATCGATAAATATATAGGTGACTTAATTATTACTTTAGATACATTTTCATATTAACTATTTCTATTCAAACGCAATATCAATATAGACCGTAACATACTATCTTCCCTTAATTGTTATAAATTATTTTGCATTTAATTATCAAAAACTTTTTATGCAACTTTCTTTCGTATGAGTTATTTAATTTCATCGTTGAACATGAAAAGTATCATAATAGAATCTTTCCCGTATTTTTCACGAGCCCATGCATTCGCATAATTTGGTGGTTTAAGAGTGTGATAAATATTAAATTAATGAATCAAGCGCCTCTTTGCAAATGGTGGTGGAAATTACAATAACCTAATCCAATGACATGGTCTGAGTTGGTAGCTAGAGGCTAATTATTTCAAAACATGAATTTGGAGGGGTAAAACAAAAAATCATCCCACAGTGTCCGGTTTTTGGAGGGGCATACAAATCATCAAAGAAAAGATTTTGGGATGGCATCATGAATGATGTAGGCCAAGTCGGTGTTATCACTGTCACGCGATACACGATACGTATCTTATGATATGATATGATTCATAAGGATTTCAATACTTATTGTTGGCGGAAACGCCAGTTTTAGATACGACATAGCAAACAATGAAGAAATGACAAGAGAATTTTCTCAACCAAAGAAAACTTTGCACGATGAAGAGAAAGCTATTTTATAAGGAAGTTGAGGACCGCAGAATTTTACAAGAGCCCTCACACTTTTATTCTCTCACAATAACGCACTGCATCTTACATTGTGGGTTGCTTCATGACCTATCTCAAATGTATGTATTTATAAGGATCCATTACATGGTTCTTGGGGTGCGCTTGGTAAGAGGTTTTACCATGAAATATTACCACACCTGTTTAAGTGTAAAAGATACTCCCGGAAATATAGGATTACCATAGTAATCAAAGGACCCCATTTCATGGTAATTCTATTTCTTCCAAAATATGTATATCCTAAATTATTATGAAATATCCTCGCCTGACATGAATGAGCCATGCCCATCCGCTGTCGACCTCCCTCACCACCCGCAGGACGGTTAGCAGTGCTGGCCATCCTCGATCGTCGATCATCACCGATGGTTTCCGAACAGCCCGCCGCCGATTGGACGTTCCCCGCCTGCCGGTCTTAGTTCGTCGTCGGTCGACCCCGCCTCCCAGTGCTGATCGCTCGCCGTCCCCCCGTCGACGGGCCTTTTGTCCCCGATCTGCCGCTGATCGGCCGTTCATTGCCGGCCTCACCGCCATCCACCGGTCCTCCTCCGGCCTCATTGCCGGTAAAGGGTTGCACATGCATATATTATCGGCAATGATTAAAGTATACTTGTTGGACAATCGGTGCGGGTCGTAACAATTGCTGACCCGGTGGAAAAATAGAACAAAAATTCAAAGCATACATAGCTTCAATTGCCTTCCAAAATGGAACATCTACTTGTAATTTGCAAAAAACAAGAGAGGGGAAAGGGGCTACAATCTTTGTAGCGTGTCCGCTCTTTAACGGAAGACCCAAGCTATGCACTATTGCCGTGTGGATGAAGCTTAGTGGCCAACCGTCTCGCCGAAAATGATCCACGTGAAATAACCGGCCTAAAGCTCCACTTCACTTCAAAAAGAGAAGAAACTAGCTCCAATCACTTGGTAGCGGATGGAGATGGAGGTAGATGATTGATGTGAAAAATAACTCTCTTTATGTCTTTTCATTTCTCCTCATTATGGAAATTTTCAAGAGGAGAGGGGAGGAAGAAGAAAAGCTCCATGGCTCTCTCATTTTCTATTTTCTCTTTTCTAATCAAATGAATTATCAAGAGACTATAGAATGTTCTCTTCTTCCTCTCTCTCTCTCTCTTTTTGTCATCCATTGAGAGAGGAGGCCCCACTCTCCACGTGGATAACCATAATGTCACCTAATGACTAAGTATTTGTACATAAACACTTACAACTATGTATTATAATACATAGATTAAAAGAGAGAAAGAATGCATTAGGTATCATATACATAGTTTGTGTGTGCGTATATGCAGTGTATACCTATCATATACATATACAAATATCATGTATCACATACACAATGCTAAGAGAGAGAATATATATATATAGAGAGAGAGAGAGAGAGAGAGAGGTGGGGGGGAGAGAGAGAGAGAGAGTATCATATATACTATACTAGATAATATATCACATATATGGATATTAAGTCAACACTTGACTTAACAAGCCGGCTAGTATAAACGAACGTCCGATTAAATCACACATTTAATCGGACTCCCGCATGTATCCACATACGTACGCTACATCATCATTTCGTCTGGACAGACACTTTCGTTGTGGGACTCTAAAGAACTGAAAATACACTGGCAGTAGATTAAACACGATCATATCCGATTGAATCTGAAACACTTTCAGATTCAATCCCTTCACGGGTTTACCCACAAGCTCATTAACGGTACTAGTTGCACGTAGCAGCTACCCAGGTATTGATCAATAGGTGAGTCGACGAGCAAACTCATCCGAACCCAACAAAGCCTATAAGCAACGAATAACATACAGCCCGGTCTCTTCGTCAAAGAGTATCGCATACCTGGTCTTAGAGTGGAACCGTCAGACCCCAAATAACCCAATAAGTCATGCAGACATCTAACTCATAACCATGCGAGATACAACTGATAACATTTACTAATTTATCTCAACCATCTCGGTCGAGGGTTTCTGGTTATAGTCATGTCCTACACTGTACGATATCGACTCCCTATACCGGGATAGACGAATTCTCTCGATCGCTCACTGCCTCCATATGTTTCGGGACTATACCCAACTAAAACCTGTTTGCATGGCTCTTTAAAGCTGTGGTAGGGTAGTAATCAAAGTATAGTGGGAACACACATAACACATTATGGAGATCTCAGGTCAAAGAACTACCATGTACTATCGTCATCAGAGAACTGCTATCTGACAATACGTATAATACCATTTAGGAGTTCTCGGCGAGTCCGTTCAGTATACTCATTCTCCAATGAGCACCTATATACAATCTCGGTGTCAAACACTAATTGCTGTGGGACCGGCCATCGTCTCGGTCGGGATCAAGAAACGTATACTTTGGTCTACTCTGGAGTACTGATGCACTGTCTCGATACTTTCACGACTAAGAACATTTAAGGATGTGCTTATGGACTACTCAAGCCCCACTGATATGAACCCGATTATAACCTGGTAGTCAAGCAAATATCTTATGGGTTTTCTCAATATGTATTAGCGATACGTAATAATAAGTAAAATATATTCATATGATGATAAAGACAAACCAGATAGTATACTATCATCTTGAGTAAGATTGTTCTATTCATATAGATCCTATACAATTACAATAATTGCCTTCACGACACCTATATCCAACAACACTAAACACGTTAATACAAGATTCCTTGGAATTAGATGTCCGATCATCCCATTTCCGGAAATGCGAGGATTCACGGTAATATTCCATTCCATGTACCAAGCGCAACTTAGAAAGCTTCTAGAAGCTCTTTAGAATTTCTAGACTATTTCAAGAAATTCTTCTAGAAAATGTCTAGAGTCATTCCAAAATAATTTCTAGAAGACGATCTCAAGAACTTCTATACTTTTTCCAGAAGCACTTTAAAACTTGGGTTTTGGCTCAAGAATTTAGGCTTGGGCTTATGTGATTTTGTCTCAAAACAACTCTTATCGCATTTGTGGATCATACCCTTTATATATCAGACGCTACAGCTACTGTATCATATGATACAATATGATACAATACATAATGTCGATACACGATACAGTCTAATAATTTGATGAAGATTCTATCGGGTTTTAAATTGTGGGTAATGGATTTGCTCTATCTATAATTACTCTATCATATGTTTGAATTACTTTTTTTCTCATCGCTGGCCTGAAACTTCAACGTCTTTTAAAATTCAATTGTGGGTCGTGGGAATTGTGGGCCGTGGTGGTAATCGTCGTTTCTCATCGAATACTTTGATATTGGTGCCTCGCCACTCCTTTTTCAATCGAACTTTATTTGATGTCTATTAGATCGAGAACATGCTTCAGTAATTTATCTTTTTCGGTGGAAAAGGTTTCATTGGAAAATCTTCATTTCCTTCAACGTCAATCACCAACTAAATCCAAGCAATAATTGGATTTTAACAGTAAGTGAATTTTATAGGTTTATCATTTTTTTAAGGATAATCATGGTTGTATATTTAATTACTTAAATATTGCACAAGGAATGTATCTTAATCACTTAATGGTCAATAGTTAAGTTATATATTAATACTTAGACAGCTACTAAAGAGAAAATTCTCCAAACATATAAGAGATAAATGCATTGAAATATTCTGAATAATTTGAATAAATTTGGCATCAAATTGAAACTAAGGCTGCAAAGATGACATTTATTCATTCTTTAGGAGAAGAACCTCATTTATTACTCGCTCCAAATTCAGAAAAGAATTTCCATTTGGTTGTGCGGCTTCAATGGCACTTTGTTTCCACTTTAATGCCATCTTTCGCATCTCTTTTCCCTTCTCCTCTCCAAACAACTTTTTGATAAGCACTTCTACTTCCTCTCTACTCACATCGTTACTGATTTCCAACCCAATTCCCCACTCGTTACATATATAATGGCAATTTGGTTGTTGATCTGCAAAGTATGGCCAACAAAGCATCGGAATTCCGCAGCATATGCTCTCCATGAAAGAGTTCCATCCACAGTGCGTCATAAACCCTCCAATTGAAGGGTGCATTAGTACGTTTTCTTGCGGGCACCAATTTGTTAGCAAGCCCCTCTCGCCGACCTTCGATAAGAGTTCTTCAGGAAGATTAGCCGAATCTTCAGACACCAAATCAGGCCTTATCACCCATAGAAAGTTATGGCCGCTGTTTGCCAAACCCCACGCAAACTCTATCAGTTGTTTCCTACTCAACACTGCTATACTTCCAAAATTTACGTAAATAACTGATCTAGGTTCTTTATCTGTTAGCCAGTCTAAGCAACTTGTATCTTTTTTCCAGAAGCTGGACCCAATTGTATTCAACGAATCATCGAATGCCTGACGGCACATTAAGTTTAGAGGACCTATCGCGTAAACTGGAGGAAGTATAGCCGCCATTGCATTAAGAACCGGGGCTTCCAATTCATCAAATGTATGCACGACCATCGCTGTGGCTCTTAAAGCATATTGGGCTTCCTCTTTGGTGAAGTTTAAGAGGAAGTTGTCAGGATCTGTTGTCCGTATAAAACTCGGAAAATCTCTAAGACGCATGTTGTTCATTCCAGATATGCAGTCAACAGCAGTGTCAAGATATCCATTGCTAAGATCGCTTTCACCTAATTAGCAAGCAAACCAATGAAAACAAAAAGGGGATTAAGAAAGTGGAGCTAATTATTGTGGGAACAATGTATAGATTGCCAATGATTTGAACTTGTGTAGTGCATGAGAAATCGTCCAGTATGCCGAGTGCAATGCATCCAGCCAGAAAAGAGAAATGTATGAGATTATTTTCGGACAACATCGGCAATTTGTGGGCTCCATTTCTTTAATTCATTTTGTCTCATGGTCGGGCACATGCACAGTGCATGAAAGAAATTTTGGTAGCAAAGAGACTTTAGGACAATGATTTGATATTTATACCTTGGTTCACTACTTAACATCCCTCATAAGCCACCACATTTGCATTTATATGGTTTTTTTTTAACACTTTAATATCCTAATATACTTCACCATTAGCATTTTATTACCTTTTATTTTTACCGCCATATCTGTTTTGTGTCGGGTTATTCCAAGTATCATGTAAACAAGTGTTTGTACAAACGGTTCAAAATGAATAAAAAGATGCTAAAAGCAAAACACCACGATAAAAACAAAAGATAATCAAGTGTTAACCGCGAAAATCGGGATATGAAATTAATGAGAAATATCTATAAGATGTTATAAAGTACATGAGTGATTATTAAACAATTTACCTTTATATCTAATATCTCCAAATAAATCAACTTCTCAATGTAGGCTTTAAATGTTGTTTCTTTTGCTATGGACGAGTGATTTCCATAATTGGTGAACACTATAGCTTGTCTATTTTCCTTGTGTTCTGCCTCTCATAAAGCTTTCCTTTTCCTTTGTGAGATATAACACAATTATATTCATTCTTCGACTTAACATTTTTTAATGATTTAAAATCATTTGATTTATTTAAATTAAAATGGTATTCATGCATGTTTTTATCAAGTCCTTCAATCATTCATGCTACCTAATGCATATAAAATAGTAAATACATACTAATTAATCAATAAGAATTTCAATTAATAAAATTTTCAAAATCCATACTTTTGAGCGGGACGATGCCTCTTTCCATTAGCTCCTTCATCGCGAATAATCCTAGGAATCCACAAGCGCTCACCGAGCAGAAAGACACGTCAGGGATCCCGAACTCCGCCGCGATATCAAGCGTAAAACTCAAAAACGTATCTGAAACAATACAGGTCACCTTCGGCCCTTCCGGATCCTCGTTGAGCCTGTTAAGCAATTTCCTAAACGGATCGCACATGTTTTCACGCAAGGCGAGAGCGACACATGAGAGGTTTTCATTGTTGGTTAGGCTTTCATCAGGCGGCATGCCGTCTGGAATAGCCTCGAATCGGAAGCCGGGGAGGCCATCGAGAGAGGCGGGGCCGGACGAGGCGAGGATACGGCTATAGCTGGCTTCTGTATGGACAAAAGTTATGTGGAAGCCTTTGTGGTGTAGGAGTTTTGAGAATTGGAGCATGGAATTAATGTGGCCTTGTGCTGGGCATGGTATGCACACAGCATGGGGCATCTCTTTTTTTAGAATAGAGCCCATTTTATTTCCTTCGGCCCTCCCTCTACCCCCTATATGTACTAGCATTTTGGTACGATGTGTTCCACGTGATTATAAAAAAATTATGAAAAGTTCCTTCAGGATTTTTACTTGTAGCCCCACACATACCAAATACCTTTATGTCTCAAAAACTTTTGGTACTTACTTTTTACCCCCAAAATTAATATTATGCATCGTTTTATCCCTTTTATGATTTCCATCAATTTTTAACGGCATAATATTAAGTTTTTTTTAAAAATATCACCACCACTCTTCTTTTTTTCGGTTTTTTTTTCATATGTGACCCCCCGAAACTTAGGTATTTCCATATTTAACCCCTAAAAGTTTGAAATTTTAACTTTCATTCCCAAAATTACTCTGTTAACCAAAATATCCGCGTCATTATGTACTTTTCCATCAAAATGTAACTTTAGTTAGAATTATTTACGAAGGGTACTTAGTATAAGTTAAGACTTGTGTTCTCTCATCTAATCAATGTCATTTACTCGACGGTATATCCCTAATGGATGCTGACATATGGAAAAAAACCATTTTTCTTATTATGACATTTTCTCTTGTATAATATCTACTATTATGATGCTAAGGTACTCTCCGATTTTGAAATTAATTGCTGACGTGTCATTTCTCTTTTTCAAGAAAAATCAATAAAAAAACCCATAAAAATCCAACCGCAATTAACCCCACCACTTATTATAAAAAAAAAAAACTAAACCAATCATATAATAACTATATTATTACAATTTTTATGAAAAAATAAAGTAAATGAAATTTGATATATACGTGCATCTTACGTGTGAATTGCTGGTTCATATTGTGACAAATACTGGCCATTGTAAATTTCAGTTTGTCCAACTTTATATTGCTAGCATCTTATGCATCGCTCTAGTGATTTATTAATTTTCTATCATATCTTGATTTTAACGAAAATAGATTAGTATTATTATTATAACGATGTAACGTTGCATGTTGCTTTCAAAAGTGATGTTTAAGTATCTTTATTCATTTAAATTTATTTTTCTTACCTTGTTTGAAACAGAACGAGAATGGCCTTATCATTTCTCCACCTTCGCCTATTATATTATTTTGAAAAGGGTCTACATATAACGTCAAGTTTCAAATAATAAAACTATATATCAAGTGGAATATTCTGAGTAATGTTGCGCGCATCTTTGCGAACTTTTCCATGACCACTTAGATGTCATCTTTACTATATCATTAATATAGATTATTGGTCAAAAGCAATCGCGTAATTAAAAATCTCTTGCTTAATTACTGTACTTAATTTTTTTTCTGAGTTTTTCTTTGTTAAAAGTTTGTTTCTTTACTCTTTGTAATGTGTCAGGCATGAGAGAATTTGTTGCTGAAGAATTTGAGAGGTTGAAATGGAAAATGGAACGCATGACATGTGTCGTATCCTGTTTTTGTTCAATTTCATTAAAAAATCAATATGCCATGAATCACCAATCAATTTCAAATTTAATTCACCCCCTTCCTTTTGTCAAATAATATAACTAACATTTCCCTTTTGTCTTATAATATAACTAACATTTTCGGTACGTGCTTGCATGTAATTATAGTAATTTCGATGATAATATTTTTTATTAATTTTATATTGCAAATTGAAATAGGTCCTAATCATATGTAAATATTTTGAGTGGATTTTTTTTTTGAATGCCACCTTAGAGATAGGGGGAGGAGTAGTAGCTACTGGAGTGAGAGGGGAAAGTAAGCAAAATTTTAATTTTAAATATTTTTTTTTGCTTGAAAAAGTAAGGAAATTTTATAGCCCGGGCTGTTATTGAAATTGGGTTTTCAATTTTGGACCTCTCCCTGCAAAGATAGCGTTTTCGATACATGCTGTGCATGTAATTACAGTAATTTTGATGATAAATTTCTTTACTAATTTAACTTTGTGCATCGCATTTATAAAATAATAATGACATAGCAATTTAATTACGTGCATGCACTTGTAAAATAATAATGACATGGTATTTAATTACGTCCATGGCACATAAATCAATGGTGGATTTTTGTTTGATTTCTTTAAAATAATAAGAAACCACATTATCAATCAATTTCAAAATCAAATGACCATTTTACTTTTGCCCTATGATAATAGAGATATATACTTTTGCCCTATGATAATAGAGATATATACTTTTGTAATAGAGATATATACTAGTATCAAATCTCCAAATCAATTTCTGTAATACCCAGTTCCTTTTGTACGCCAATATCCGTATTTATATAAAGTGTTGTTTACAAAATTTGTTTATTTATATTTATATTTATTTTATTTATTTTAAAACCCTAACTCTTTTGCTATCAAACTTAAAGCTTAAAACCATAAGCGCGAGTCTATATTTAATCATTCTTTTCTTTCTAAATTCTTCTTGAGACCCGGCCCGCATCTTTTTCCCAAGCCAAAACAATTATCCCTTCTTTTTGAATTCCCACAAATCCAAACCGAAATCTTCACCATGAATTTCCATTAATCACAATAAATCCCATCTTCATATCCTATTAATTCTAATTAATTATTTTAATTAAATCCTCTCATTCGCTCTCTCTCCAAGCTTAAAACCATAAACACACACTCACTCTCCCCTCTCGCACTCTCTCTCCTTCCTCTTTTCCCGCCGCCTCCGAGCTCGAACCCGTGCCCACACCCATGCGTCGCGCTCGCCGCCGTCCCCTCACCGTCGGCATCCCCATTTCTCCGACTCCGCCTCCACCTCCTCGTCTTCCTCTCCCCAACACCAGCGCACACAAGCCCAACCTCGACCGCACCTGTCACGCCCCGCTTCCCAAAATACGGAATACGAGGGGTAGAGAAGGCCGGCCATGCTCCTACGGTCAAGGAAATGTCCTGCCGTAGTCACACTTCGGCTTCTAGTTTTTCATGGTAAACAGTAAATGTGTAACACCCGGCCCCTTTTTATACCAAAGACCGTATTTTGTTACTTATATTTCTCCTTATTCTTATTTAGGAATTATTTATTTTATTTATTATTATATTTTATTTTCAAACCCCATTTTCTTCTATTAGAACCCAAGCCCCTTTAAATAAATTTATTTCCTATTTAAATTTTTAGCCCAGCTCTTTCTCGGCCGGCCCTTTCATTTCTTTTTCCTTTTGTATTTTTCCCTGCGGCCCAGTGCCTTAGCTCACTTTCTTTTTCGTTTAGTAATTAATCAAATTTTAAACCCTAAAACCCAAACCCTAATATATCTTATTTTTTCAACTATTTCCCTCAGCCCATTCTCCCATTTGCCAGCCCTTTATTTTTCCCTCATCTCTATCAATTTTTCCCTGCGGCCCATCCCCCTCCATTTCTCACCATATTTTATTTAATAAATCCCTAGCCCGCCTCTGTCAGCCCATCTCTTTTCCTAAAACAAAAATTCCCTTCAATTCTTTCTCCGACCCCGGCCTAAGCCCACGTAGCCCGGCCCACACTTCCTTTTCTCCATTTTTTCCCCTCTTTTTCTCCCTACAGCCCGCGTCCACACTTCGACCCGCACCGCCTCGCCAACCCGACCCGCTCACCACAGTGCCTTCTCCCCCAACGGCTCTTTCCTTCCTTCGCGCGCGCGATCCGACTTCTCCGCCGCCTCCTTCGCCCACGCTCGTGCCACGTCGTCGCGACGTTATCCCACGAAGCGCACCCCCTCTCTAACCCCCGTCGCCTCCTTTCCCTCTCGTCGCCGTTCTCTTTCCTCCTTCCTCTTTTTCCCTCACCCCCGTCACCTGTGCACTCCGTGCTCCCACCATCGCCGCCGTCGCTACCCTCCTTTCTCCTATCTCGCTCACCCGCAGCCGACCTCCCTCGCTCTCTTCTCACCCACCAACACGACTCCTCTCGTCCTCCCCCTCGTTCACCCAGAAACCCCCTGCTTCGAGCCCTCGCCCTCGACGCCGCGACGATCCCCTAAGTCGTCGTCATCCTCCCTCACCATCTCAACTCCTTCTCACTCTGTTCCTCTCTCTCCCTCTGCCCCTCTTTCTCCCCCTCCATCTGTGCACTCTCTCTCTGCTGCTCTCTCTCTCTCCTTCCCCTGTTTTTCTCTCTTTCATCTCTCTCGTTTCTCATACTCTCCCTCTCTTTCACCCTCTTTCTCACCCTCAGCTAGCTCTCTCTCTCTCTCTGATCTCACAATCTTTCTCTCAATCTCACTCTCTGGATCTCTCTCTCACTCCCTCACTCTCCTACCATTGCTCACTTTGCATTTCACTCTCTCTCTCTGTAATTCTCTCTCTAAAAATCTCTCTCTCTTCCTCAGCAATTCTCTCTCTCTCTCTGTGTGGCCAACAGTCCACCTTCCGGCCACCACCACACAAGCAGCCCATCATCAAGAGTTGCGACCACCGCGGACAACCCGTGCTCACCCGGAGCTGTTGCTGCCATAGTGCCGATTCGTCGCGCGACCGTGCTGTTTTACGCTGCCGTGCATCGCCTTGCCACCTCCAGGCAAGTTTTTACTTGCTTCCATGCTATTCTATAAAGGTTACAAATCAATACCGTATATGAATTATGCTTTTCTTTTCCGTAAGATTATTCAACACAACTGTTCGATACTTGTTCTCTAAGGAAATCTTTCCCCAATTTGGCGGAACTAGACAGTATTGGTTGGCCCGTATAACTGTGAACATAGTGTGTGATTTTCGTTGGATAATTTGATCGTTAACGACTAAAACAACTACCCCAAGTTTAACCGTAAAACTGAATTTCTACGGTGCCTGAAAATCGTTAATTTTACCATGAATCATGTACATATTAGAATGGTGCGTTCGAGGGCTCAAATTGAAGCTAACTCGACGAACTTTAACCCTATGCTAGTTTCCAGAAATTCCTGTACTTAAACCACGATGAAAATTGGATCGGAGTGCGACTCTGGACTGCAGTCCAGAGTGACTCCAGTTATCGGTTGCTGTTCCGTAATGGATACCATAGGTTTTCCTTAACTCGTAGGTTGCGGAACTCCGCTGTTTATTGTAGATAAATCTATTAGCTAGACAACACAATTGAATTCATCCTGTTTCGTTACTGTTTGATATTTAATCTGTAATTTAGAAGATTGGGACGCATAACAGTCCCAACAAAATCAGAACTGACATATTAGTGTTAAATAGATTATAACTCCTAACGTACAGATGCGATTAAAGATCCGTTTGTTGCGTTGAAAACTTTACTGATAACCCTAGAATTCATCCAACTGTAGCGTCGCTAAATTATGATCCCAACTGGGGTTAAAATGCGTTGCGAAATGGATTCCTGATTCTGAAACCAGATTTCCAGCCGCGTGCGCTTAAAATGAAACAGTTATAACTAATGATCCTGAAACCCGTTTGACCTGAAACAAAATTCTAAGGATAGATAACTGAACATATTAAATACTACCTGTTTATCATTTTGCTAAATTATATACATATGTTTCATGATAAATCGTGCAAGTGATGGACTGCTGTTTTTATGATACCTTAGTTGTGCTTCTTATACCGTTCATGCATCATATCATGCCTATATCATTGTGGTGATAACCTAGTGACATCGTGCATTCACCCAGTGTTAGATTTTAGTGGTGATTGTGGCAAGTACGTCAGTGTTCGTGTATTCGTGATTAAGTGAAAGTGATACGTACTTGTGCACAATCAGTGTCCCTTTATTCTATTGCATTGTCGACGTCTGTGGGATGCGTGTACGTGTGACTATAAGTGGTATGGGACACTTATGGAAGCGCTTGCACGGATGTCACAGATAAGGCATTCGACACTGCCATTTATCTTAGGTATTAGTCGGGACGTGCTTGATGGAGGTCCTGCCTCCAGTTCTCGCGCAGACTTGTCACGGATCGATTAGTATTTAGGGTTATGGTTAGCGTTTGATGTAGACCTCGGGGTGTGGGGTAGTTCAAGTGTGAATTCAACAGAATCTCGGGAGTCCCATGCCGGCTTATATATTTAGGGAGTTATATGGAGATTTACAGGGTATGTGCTATATCACCGTGATACATTCGTTACATGTTGGGCCCGTGGTCCCTTGCCCTTGGGTTCTACCCTTGGGTGGAGGACACTCGCGAGTGGTTGACTCTCACACTTGGACTGACGATAGGCTTATTGACCTGTGCAGTGAGACTTAGAGACTGATAGGGTTACTGTCATTTACATTCATTCTTTACTGTCTTGACATTCATGACATATTGTTATACTGCTTTATTTTTCCGCTGCATTGATCTCTGCACATGCATATTCATGATGTTATTATTTACTGCTTCACACACCTATTATCACTGTTAGAACTGTCACTTGATTTTATACATACTATATTGCTATTGTGTCGCTCTGACGACCTGAGTATGCATGCTCAGTGTGAGGAGACGATTTAGCCTGGACCAGTGCATCACAGACTTCTTGACTTGACTTCCCGAGTTACATTCATTTGTCCCACCTCAGGTCAGTCTTTACATTGTTTACTTCAGTTACTGCATTTCTCATTACCTGCGCATTATATACTGTTTACCATGATAAACTAGAAGCCGAAGTGTGACTACGGCAGGACATTTCCTGGACCGTAGGAGCATGGCTGGCCTTGTCTACCCCTCGTATTCCGTATTTTGGGAAGCGGGGCGTGACATGGTTTAGTTGGTATCAGAGCCCAGGTTTTGCATCGATTGGGATTGCAGTTTTCCGTGTACAGTTTGACAATCTAAGACATCCTTCGGTCTAGGTTGTAAACTGTCATTCTTGATCCATATTCACATCGTGCGTTCAGCTATCCATTCACTATGGTTTCGGGTGACTTGACGAGGGTACGTGGTGGCAATTGCACTACCGTACTCTATTCAAGTGACTTAAAGTCATACAGTTGATTCCCCATTTGTAATAAATTCATCATCTCTGAAATTCTTGAATCTTTGTCCATTCGTCAAATTTATATTCTGATTCGTTTACCTTGTGACTTGTATCATTCTCAAAATTGTTGTCTCAGGATCATGTCTTTCAACGACTCTTCGTCCATATCCACTCCTCGGAATCAGACCATTGAGATCCTTAGTGTACTGCAAGGATTAAAGGAAGCCCAGAAGCGAACGAACGACTTGTTGGCTGAAGGACTGAGAAGACAGGTGAGTCAGACCCCAGCGGGAGTCTCCTATCATAAAGGGATCCCTAGTAGACGAAGGAAAGAGAAGATGATGAAGCGTCAGTTTGTTCCCCAGCGACAAAAGCGGCAGAAGACCCCATGCTGTGGATACTGTAAGAGGCCAGGACATCTTCAGAAGGATTGTTGCCGCGCCCAAGGGAAATGTTTGATATGCGGGTCCAACAAACATCTTATCAACGGTTGCCCTGATAGGAAGGAGCTAAAAGGAGGAGACTTGTCTGCACTCTCCACTGCTGCCAAGTGAGGATTTCTACCTAGTTCGAATTTCGAGGATAAAGCGGACCCAACACAGGATTCAACTTGCGTAACGGTGATGCAGCGTTCTGGCAGTCAAAGAAGAATTTTATGTCTTTCCAATTTCAGTATTATGCTGTCATACTCTTATAAACATTTCCTTTCATCCGAACCTTTGTATCCGTCGAACTTTTAGTTGAATGAAATAAAATTTGAATCATAATACATGTATCATTCTCTTGCTTTTCTTTATCTAATTTTATTCATGATCACAGTATTCTGATCTTGATCTTCCAACTCCTGCAACCGCATGTTTTCCTATAGTTCGTACCCGGAGCTTTTTCCTTGATGTATCCCACTATCTGATCATGACTTTTCTTTTCGGGCCATGGCACCTCCCGGAGCAGCGCCGCATCTAGTTAAGGATGCACAGTCATGCGTATCCTTAGACCACACGATGACGAGTTCTGACGATGAGATCCACGGTCCCCAAGTTAACTTCGGAAACAACGACTCAGAGGACGAAGAAGCAGCTGCCCCAGAGTTTAACGTGTTAGCTGATTCCGACGAGGAAGAAGGAGATCCCGAAGAGAACCCTGTAGAGGAAGACCCGATAGAGGAAGATCCCGATGAAGACCCCGAGGAAGAACCGATGGAAGAAAACCAAGTGGGGGAAAATCCCATGGAAGAGAATGCAGAAGAAGAAAACCACATGGGATCGGACCTCGATGAAGAAGTTCCATCTGAGGAAGAAGGACCAGAAGATCAGGACCCTGCTGTGGACGAACTTCCAATAGCGATACCTGCGGGGCGATATGGAAATGGACGCCCCTGCCTGAGTGCGTGAGCCTACCGCGACCTACTGAATCTCCACAACCGCGACTGTTGGAATATCTTTTGATGTTGTCTCCGGCCAAATAAATTGTGTATAGTTTAGGGCCACTTTTCGCCTTTAGGAATGCCTTGTTTCAAATTTTCTTGAATGAGATGAATCTTCGGAGTTCGTAAATTCCCGATTATTGATTCGCTTGACACTTGTTTATTGCTCATATCCGTTTATTTTCTACTGAGTTCCCTGACTGTCCACCCCTACTCATTGTATAGTTTTCACCCTCGTTTCGATTAGAAAGTACCGCACCCTGATCCTTGGAATGAGCCACCCTCCATTCCTCGTCTGTACCCCGTTTGAGATCCTTCTAGGAGGAGAACCATTCTTGTGAAACTTCCGAGTTCGCTAACTCTTCAAATTTTGATTCGTGTGTTGTACCAACTGTTGTTTTCCCCACACTTTTCCTTTTGTATTCCTGTGTTGCTCATCTTTACTCTCTGTGCTGACCCGATCCCAGACTCCTTGATCTTCAGTTTAAAGCCGACACACTTCAACCTTCTTATTGAGCCACACTTCCTTATAATCATTACCCTATCTAGCCCTATACCTATTCGTGTTTTTCCTATTACCCTAATTATATTTAGGGACGCTGTTATTCAAAATTTAGTTTTCAGTACTTTAAATTTATCAAAAAGTACGTTTTATTAATTACTCTATTTCATATATTTTAAGTACGCTGTTATTAATCTCGTTTTCAGTAGCGCAAACTTACAATGCGCATATATCGTTTCATGTTTCCTTTTTCCGTTATACGAGTTTTCTAAGTTAATTTAAAACTATTCGATCGATAAATTACCTTAAAATGTTTTAACCTATCAACTAAGTTTTCACTACCTCATTGTCATTACTATATTTTCGGGTGTTGTACCTATGCTTACTATTATAAATAGTTGAACCTTACGACTATTTTCTCTGCTTAATTTTTATAAACATAGAAGTGCACATATTTGAGTCTCGACTTTTATCGAGCACACTTTGATTGTTATTCGTTATTGTACCCTATATTCTCGTATATTTGTACTTGCCCTTATAGTTTTCATGCATTATACCTTGTAAGCCTATTTTTGTATATGGTTTTTTATATATAGGTATGTACCTTCAAAACTTTATCTACCCGTTTAAAATAAATCAGCACATATTAGTTTTCGATATGATAATCCTTCGTTTATTATTTATAGCTAGTTGTTTCTTTTAAATTTCGAGGACGAAATTTTTGTAAGGGTGGTATGATGTAACACCCGGCCCCTTTTTATACCAAAGACCGTATTTTGTTACTTATATTTCTCCTTATTCTTATTTAGGAATTATTTATTTTATTTATTATTATATTTTATTTTCAAACCCCATTTTCTTCTATTAGAACCCAAGCCCCTTTAAATAAATTTATTTCCTATTTAAATTTTTAGCCCAGCTCTTTCTCGGCCGGCCCTTTCATTTCTTTTTCCTTTTGTATTTTTCCCTGCGGCCCAGTGCCTCAGCTCACTTTCTTTTTCGTTTAGTAATTAATCAAATTTTAAACCCTAAAACCCAAACCCTAATATATCTTATTTTTTCAACTATTTCCCTCAGCCCATTCTCCCATTTGCCAGCCCTTTATTTTTCCCTCATCTCTATCAATTTTTCCCTGCGGCCCATCCCCCTCCATTTCTCACCATATTTTATTTAATAAATCCCTAGCCCGCCTCTGTCAGCCCATCTCTTTTCCTAAAACAAAAATTCCCTTCAATTCTTTCTCCGACCCCGGCCTAAGCCCACGTAGCCCGGCCCACACTTCCTTTTCTCCATTTTTTCCCCTCTTTTTCTCCCTACAGCCCGCGTCCACACTTCGACCCGCACCGCCTCGCCAACCCGACCCGCTCACCACAGTGCCTTCTCCCCCAACGGCTCTTTCCTTCCTTCGCGCGCGCGATCCGACTTCTCCGCCGCCTCCTTCGCCCACGCTCGTGCCACGTCGTCGCGACGTTATCCCACGAAGCGCACCCCCTCTCTAACCCCCGTCGCCTCCTTTCCCTCTCGTCGCCGTTCTCTTTCCTCCTTCCTCTTTTTCCCTCACCCCCGTCACCTGTGCACTCCGTGCTCCCACCATCGCCGCCGTCGCTACCCTCCTTTCTCCTATCTCGCTCACCCGCAGCCGACCTCCCTCGCTCTCTTCTCACCCACCAACACGACTCCTCTCGTCCTCCCCCTCGTTCACCCAGAAACCCCCTGCTTCGAGCCCTCGCCCTCGACGCCGCGACGATCCCCTAAGTCGTCGTCATCCTCCCTCACCATCTCAACTCCTTCTCACTCTGTTCCTCTCTCTCCCTCTGCCCCTCTTTCTCCCCCTCCATCTGTGCACTCTCTCTCTGCTGCTCTCTCTCTCTCCTTCCCCTGTTTTTCTCTCTTTCATCTCTCTCGTTTCTCATACTCTCCCTCTCTTTCACCCTCTTTCTCACCCTCAGCTAGCTCTCTCTCTCTCTCTGATCTCACAATCTTTCTCTCAATCTCACTCTCTGGATCTCTCTCTCACTCCCTCACTCTCCTACCATTGCTCACTTTGCATTTCACTCTCTCTCTCTGTAATTCTCTCTCTAAAAATCTCTCTCTCTTCCTCAGCAATTCTCTCTCTCTCTCTGTGTGGCCAACAGTCCACCTTCCGGCCACCACCACACAAGCAGCCCATCATCAAGAGTTGCGACCACCGCGGACAACCCGTGCTCACCCGGAGCTGTTGCTGCCATAGTGCCGATTCGTCGCGCGACCGTGCTGTTTTACGCTGCCGTGCATCGCCTTGCCACCTCCAGGCAAGTTTTTACTTGCTTCCATGCTATTCTATAAAGGTTACAAATCAATACCGTATATGAATTATGCTTTTCTTTTCCGTAAGATTATTCAACACAACTGTTCGATACTTGTTCTCTAAGGAAATCTTTCCCCAATTTGGCGGAACTAGACAGTATTGGTTGGCCCGTATAACTGTGAACATAGTGTGTGATTTTCGTTGGATAATTTGATCGTTAACGACTAAAACAACTACCCCAAGTTTAACCGTAAAACTGAATTTCTACGGTGCCTGAAAATCGTTAATTTTACCATGAATCATGTACATATTAGAATGGTGCGTTCGAGGGCTCAAATTGAAGCTAACTCGACGAACTTTAACCCTATGCTAGTTTCCAGAAATTCCTGTACTTAAACCACGATGAAAATTGGATCGGAGTGCGACTCTGGACTGCAGTCCAGAGTGACTCCAGTTATCGGTTGCTGTTCCGTAATGGATACCATAGGTTTTCCTTAACTCGTAGGTTGCGGAACTCCGCTGTTTATTGTAGATAAATCTATTAGCTAGACAACACAATTGAATTCATCCTGTTTCGTTACTGTTTGATATTTAATCTGTAATTTAGAAGATTGGGACGCATAACAGTCCCAACAAAATCAGAACTGACATATTAGTGTTAAATAGATTATAACTCCTAACGTACAGATGCGATTAAAGATCCGTTTGTTGCGTTGAAAACTTTACTGATAACCCTAGAATTCATCCAACTGTAGCGTCGCTAAATTATGATCCCAACTGGGGTTAAAATGCGTTGCGAAATGGATTCCTGATTCTGAAACCAGATTTCCAGCCGCGTGCGCTTAAAATGAAACAGTTATAACTAATGATCCTGAAACCCGTTTGACCTGAAACAAAATTCTAAGGATAGATAACTGAACATATTAAATACTACCTGTTTATCATTTTGCTAAATTATATACATATGTTTCATGATAAATCGTGCAAGTGATGGACTGCTGTTTTTATGATACCTTAGTTGTGCTTCTTATACCGTTCATGCATCATATCATGCCTATATCATTGTGGTGATAACCTAGTGACATCGTGCATTCACCCAGTGTTAGATTTTAGTGGTGATTGTGGCAAGTACGTCAGTGTTCGTGTATTCGTGATTAAGTGAAAGTGATACGTACTTGTGCACAATCAGTGTCCCTTTATTCTATTGCATTGTCGACGTCTGTGGGATGCGTGTACGTGTGACTATAAGTGGTATGGGACACTTATGGAAGCGCTTGCACGGATGTCACAGATAAGGCATTCGACACTGCCATTTATCTTAGGTATTAGTCGGGACGTGCTTGATGGAGGTCCTGCCTCCAGTTCTCGCGCAGACTTGTCACGGATCGATTAGTATTTAGGGTTATGGTTAGCGTTTGATGTAGACCTCGGGGTGTGGGGTAGTTCAAGTGTGAATTCAACAGAATCTCGGGAGTCCCATGCCGGCTTATATATTTAGGGAGTTATATGGAGATTTACAGGGTATGTGCTATATCACCGTGATACATTCGTTACATGTTGGGCCCGTGGTCCCTTGCCCTTGGGTTCTACCCTTGGGTGGAGGACACTCGCGAGTGGTTGACTCTCACACTTGGACTGACGATAGGCTTATTGACCTGTGCAGTGAGACTTAGAGACTGATAGGGTTACTGTCATTTACATTCATTCTTTACTGTCTTGACATTCATGACATATTGTTATACTGCTTTATTTTTCCGCTGCATTGATCTCTGCACATGCATATTCATGATGTTATTATTTACTGCTTCACACACCTATTATCACTGTTAGAACTGTCACTTGATTTTATACATACTATATTGCTATTGTGTCGCTCTGACGACCTGAGTATGCATGCTCAGTGTGAGGAGACGATTTAGCCTGGACCAGTGCATCACAGACTTCTTGACTTGACTTCCCGAGTTACATTCATTTGTCCCACCTCAGGTCAGTCTTTACATTGTTTACTTCAGTTACTGCATTTCTCATTACCTGCGCATTATATACTGTTTACCATGATAAACTAGAAGCCGAAGTGTGACTACGGCAGGACATTTCCTGGACCGTAGGAGCATGGCTGGCCTTGTCTACCCCTCGTATTCCGTATTTTGGGAAGCGGGGCGTGACAAAATGATGCACAGGTAATGAGAAATGCAGTATCTGAAAGAAACAATAATAAAAACTGACCTGAAGTGGAACAAACGAATGTAACTCGGAACGGTAAGTCAAGAAGTCTTTGATGCACGTCTAGTTCTGGTCCAGGCTAAATCTTCTCCTCTCACTGAGCATGCATACTCAGGTCGTCAGAGCGACACAATAGCAATATAATATGTATAAATTCAAGTGACAGTTCTAACAGTGATAATAGATATGTAAAGCAATAAATCAATGACATCATGAATGTGAATGTGCAGTAATCAATGCAGCGGAATAGTAAGGCAGTAGAACGATATGTCACGTATGCCAACACAGTATATGAGGAATATAAATGCCAGTATCCCTATCAGTCTCTAAGTCTCACTGTACAGGTCACTAAGCCTATCGTCAATCCAAGTATGAGAGTCAAACACTCGCGAGTGTCCTCCACCCAAGGGTAGAACCCAAGGGTAAGGGACCACGGGCCCAACATGTAACGAGAATATCACGGTGTATATATCACATACCCTGTAAATCTCCATATAACTCCCTAAATATATAAGCCGGCATGGGACTCCCGAGATTCTGTTGAACTCACACTTAAACTACCCCACACCCCGTGGTCTACATCAAACGCTAACCACAACCCTAAATACTAATCGATCCGTGACAAGTCTGCGCGAGAACTGGAGGCAGGACCTCCATCAAGCACGTCCCGACTAATACCTAAGATAAATGGCAGTGTCGGATGCCTTATCTGTGACACCCGTGCAAGCGCTTCCATAAGTGTCCCATACCACTTATAGTCACACGTACACGCATCCCACAGACGTCGACAATGCACTAGAATAATAGGGTCACTGATTGTGTACAAGTACGTATCACTTTCACTTAATCACGAATACACGAACACTGACGTACTTGCCACAATCATCGCTAAAAACTAACACTGGGTAAATGCACGATATCACTAGGTTATCACTACAATGTTATGGGCATGATATGATGCGTGAACAGTATATAAACATGATCAAGATGTTATGAAACAGTATTCTATCACTTGCACGATTTATCATGAAACGTACATATATATTTTAGCGAAACGATAAACAGGTAATATTTAGCATGTTCAGTTGTCCATCCATCGAATTAAGTTTCAAGCCTATCGGGTTCCAGGATAACTAGTTATAACCATTTCATTTTAAGCGCTCGCGGCTGGAAATCCGGTTTCAGAATCAGAAATCCATTTCGCAACGCATTTTAATCCCAATTGGGATCAGATTTTAGCGACTCTACAGTTGGATGAATTCTAGGGTTTTCAGTAAGGTTTTCAACACAACAGACGGATCTTCAATCGCATCTGCACGTCAGGAGGTATACAATGTTTAACCCTAACATGTCAATTCTGATTCTGTTGGGACTGTTATGCGTCCCGATCTTTTAAATTATAGAATAAATAACAAATGATAACGAAACAGAATGAAACCAATTGTGTTGTCTAGCTAACAGATTTATCTATACTAACCAGCGGAGTTCCGCAACCTACGAGTTAAGGAAATCTTGTGGTACCCATTACGGAACAGCAAGCAACAACTGGAGTCGCTCTGGACTGCAGTCCAGAGTCGCACTCCGATCCAAATATCATCATGGTTTGAGTACAGGAATATCTGGAAACTAGTGTAGGGTTATAGTTCGTCGAGTTGGCTTCGATTTGAGCCCTCGAGCACATCAATCCAGCATGTATATAATTTATGGTGATTTTTATGGTTTTCAGGTACAGAAAATATCCAGTTTTACAGGCAAACTTGGGGGTAGTTGTTTTGATCTTTAACAATCGTATTTTCTAATAAAATTCACACACTAGAATCATAGGCTTACGGGCCAAATTATACAAGTGATTACCGTCAATTTAAGCGAGAACTCTCATAGAGAACATACATCGAACGGTTGAATCAGATAATTTGACGGAAAGTAAAGCATGAAATATATAAACGATTATAATTTTGTAATTAATAATAAGTAGCATGTAGCAAGTGGGGACTTGCCTGGACACGTATCGACGATAGTACGGCAGCGACGCGGCACGGTGGTGACTAACAGCTACGGCAACGGCGGGACGCAACAAGACCACGACGAGGTTTAGCTAGGCTTAGGCTTGTGTCGTGGGGCTCGACTCGGTGGAGCTCGGCTCGGAGGTGGAGACGGGGCAGCTTCGGACGACAGCAACGATCCCAGTCGATGGCCGGAGTTGCGGAGAGGTGCAGGATCAAGATGAGAAAGAATAGAGAAATAGAGAGTGAGAGAGAGAAAGAGAGAGAGTTGTAGAGTGAGAGAGAGAGATAGAGAAAGAGGGTGAGGGAGAGGAAGAGAGAAGGAGGAGGGAAGGAAGGGCTCGACGGTGGTGGCGGAGCTCGTTGGCGAGGGGTGTGAACTGGGAGTCTTCGAGAGAAGAGAAGTGTGGGTTCGAGGGTGGAGTCGGGATGGGAGGGAGACAACGCATGCGTCGTGGGTGTAACGTCGCGAGAGCGGGGACGACGGCGGAGGAAGCGGATCGCGACGAGGAGTAACGGCGCACGAGCACAACGTGGGCGCAAGCGGAGGAAACGGGCGTGAACTGCGGCGAAGAGATGGGATCGCGCGTTACCGTTGGGGATTTTAAAAGAAGATGAACAGTAGCGGGGTCGGGTTGCGTAGGCGCGCGGGTTGAAGTGGGGACGCGGGCTGGGCCAAGAAATAAGGAAGGGATTTATTTGGGGAAGAAACGGGGCAGGCCGGGCCAAGTATAAAAAGAATATAATAAACTAAACAAAATGAGAGGGGCCCGGGCTGAGTTGGGGTTAGGCCGGGATTAAAAATCGAATAATAAAAAAAACAAAAGGAAGAATGGAGCCGGGCTGGGCTTTCAAAGAATTAAAGGGGAATAGAACGGGCCAGGTTGGAATTGGGCTGGAAAAATAAGAAAGAATTAAGGGGAAATGGGATAAGAGGCCGGGCCGGGGTTGGGTTATTTAAAAAGGAAAATTTCCTTGGGAAAAAGTGTGGGCTTGGGTCAGAAAATAAATAAGAAAAGGGAATGGAAAAGAAATTAATTAGTGAACGGGCCAGGGCTATGAATGAAGAATGAAAGGATAAAATGAGATAAGGAATGGGCTTGGGGTTTATAAAATAAAAGGGAAAAATAGATTTGGGTTTAAATCAAATAACTGGGAAAATTGAAAAAGTTGGGCTGACGAAATGGGCTGAGGGTTACTGTGTGGGGATTTCGGATTTTAGTAAGGGAATGGGGAGAACTAAAATAGATTGGGAAAAATTTAAAGTAATAGATAATTTTAAATAAAATCTTATAGTTGAAAAGAAAATTACGGATATAGACGTACAAAAGTTGCTGGGTATTACATCATACCACCCTTACAAAAATTTCGTCCTCGAAATTTAAATAAACTATAAGTAATACAACCACATGCGAAAGCTATTATTTTGCAAATTAACACATAAAGATTTACTAGAAATGTGTGGACGGAGAAATTTTGAAGATATAAAATACGTAAGCATGACATACAAAATATAGATTTAAGTAGGTATAAAAAATAGGAACAACTATAAGAGTAGCTACATATATACGGAATATAAATAACAACATTACGACAACATCATTCGAGGCGTACTCGATAAGATCGAAACTCAGATATATGCATATGTAAGTATGTCAAAAGTAGTATGTCAGAAATAAATAGTATAAAGCACAAGCATTGATAATAGTAAACATAGGCACAAAACCCGAAAATAAAATAACGAGAATAAAGCAATGAAAATGTATCGGTAGGTTAGACCATTTTAGAATAATGTATCGAAAAATTTTAAAATAATTTAGAAAACTTGTATAGTGAATTTAAGAAACATGGAGCAAAATTTGCGCGGTGTAAGGGTTGCGCCGCTGAAAAAGAGAATAATAATAATGTACTTAAAATTCATAAAACGGAGTAATCAATAACACGTACTCTTTTACAAAATACTGAAAACTAAATTTTCGAATAACAGTGTTCCTAAATATAGCTAGGGTAGCAAGAAAACACAAAGAGATATAGGGCTAGCTAGGGTAATGATTACAAAGAAGTGTGGCTTATTCAAAAGTCAGAGTATGGCGGCTTTAGGCTGAATGTTAAGGAGATTGGGATAGGGTCAGCACAGGAAATAAGGATGAGCAACAAAGGAATCCGAAAGGAAGGGTGTGGGGGAAACAACAGTCGATACAACACACGAATCAAGATTTGAAGGGTTAGCTATCTTGAAATTTCGCTATGAACTTCTCCTTCCAGAAGGATCTCAATCGAGACACAGACGAAGGATGAATGGTGGCTCATTCCAAGGATTCGGGTGCGGCATTTTCTAATCGAAACGGGGTGAAAACTATACAATGAGTAGGAGTGGACAGTCAGGGAACTCAGCAGAAAGAATAAATGGATATGGGCAGTAGACAATTATCAAACGAACCAATAATCAAAAGGTTTACGAATTCAGAAGATTTATTTTATTGAAGAAAATTTGAAACAGACATTCTCAAGGACGATAAGTGGCCCTAAACTATACACATTTTATTTGGCCAGAAAGACAACATCCCAAAGGAATTCCGTCAGTCGCGGTTGTGGAGATTCAGCAGGTTGCGGTAGGCTCGCGCACTCAGGTAGGGACGTCCATTCCCATAGCGTCTCGCGGGGACTGCCAAAGGGAGTTCTTCCACGGCAGGGTCTTGATCTTCTGGTCCTTCATCCTCGGATAAAGCTTCTTCATCGCGATCTGATTCCATGTGATTTTCTTCTTCTGGATTTTCTTCCACGGGGTTTTCCTCAACTGGATTTTCTTCTACCGTGTCCTCATCGGGATCTTCTTCTATATGGTCTTCCTCTACAGGGTTCTCTTCGGGATCTTCTTCCTCTTCATCAGAATCAGCTATCATGTCGAACTCTGGGGCGGCTGCTCCTTCGCCCTCTGGAACGTGGTTTCCGAGATTGGCTTGGGGACCGTTGACCTCATCATCGGAACTCGTCAGTGTGTGATCTAAGGAAACGCATGACTGTGCATCCTCGTCTAGATGCGGCGCTGTTCCAGGGTGGGCCATGGCCTGAAAAGAGAAGTCATGATTAGACAGTGGAATACCTCAAGGAAAGCTCAGGGTACGAAATATAGGAAAATATGCGGTTGCAGGAACTGAAAGATCAGAATGAAAATACTGTGATAATGAATAGAATTTGACATAGAGAAAGCATGAGAATGATACCTATATTATGATTCAAATTTTATTTCATTTAACTAAAGTTCGACGGATACAAAGGTTCAAATGGAAGGAAATATTCATAAAAGATGACAACATTATCATAGAATTCTTCTTCGATTGCCAGAACGCTGCAACATCGTTATGCGAGTTGAATCCTGCGTTAGATCCACCTTATGGTCGAAGTTCAAACTACGCGATGATCCTCACTTGGTAGAAGTGGGGAGTGGGGACGAGTTTCCTCCTTGTAGTTCTTTCCTTTCTGGGCAACCGTTGATGAGATGTTCGCTGGATCCACAAATCAGACATTTCCCTTGGGCGCGGCGACAATCCCTCTGAAGGTGTCCTGGCCTCTTACAATATCCACAGCAAGGGTTATTCTGATGCTTCTGTTGACGCTTCATCTTTTTCTCCTTTCCTCGTTCAATAGGAATTCCTTTACGATAGGAGACTCCCGCTGGGGTCTGACTCACCTGTCTTCTCAGCCCTTCAGCTAACAAGTCGTTTGTTCGCTCCTGGGCTTCCTTTAGACCTTGCAGTATACTCAAAATCTCAATGGTCTGATTCTGGGAAGCGGATACAGATGAAGAGTCGTTGGAAGACATGATCCTAGGACAACAATTTTGAGGATGATATAAGTCACAAGCCAAACTAATCAAAATATAATATGGATGGGACAAGATCCAAGAATATCAGAGATGATGAATTTACTACAAGTGTGGAAATCAACTGCATGACTTTAAGTCACTTGAATAGGGTACGGTAGTGCAATCGCAACTACGTAACCTTGTCAAGTCACCCGAAACCATAGCGAATGGATAGCTGAACGCAGAATGTGAATATGGATCAAGACTGACAAGTTTACAATCTAGACCGAGGGATGTCTTAGATTGCCAAACTGTACACGGAAAACTGCAATCCCAATCGATGCAAAACCTGGCTTTGATACCAACTAAACTATGTCACGCCCCGCTTCCCAAAATACGGAATACGAGGGGTAGACAAGGCCAGCCATGCTCCTACGGTCAAGGAAATGTCCTGCCGTAGTCACACTTCGGCTTCTAGTTTTTCATGGTAAACAGTAAATGATGCACAGGTAATGAGAAATGCAGTATCTGAAAGAAACAATAATAAAAACTGACCTGAAGTGGAACAAACGAATGTAACTCGGAACGGCAAGTCAAGAAGTCTGTGATGCACGTCTAGTTCTGGTCCAGGCTAAATCTTCTCCTCTCACTGAGCATGCATACTCAGGTCGTCAGAGCGACACAATAGCAATATAATATGTATAAATTCAAGTGACAGTTCTAACAGTGATAATAGATATGTAAAGCAATAAATCAATGACATCATGAATGTGAATGTGCAGTAATCAATGCAGCGGAACAGTAAGGCAGTAGAACGATATGTCACGTATGCCAACACAGTATATGAGGAATATAAATGCCAGTATCCCTATCAGTCTCTAAGTCTCACTGTACAGGTCACTAAGCCTATCGTCAGTCCAAGTATGAGAGTCAACCACTCGCGAGTGTCCTCCACCCAAGGGTAGAACCTAAGGGCAAGGGACCACGGGCCCAACATGTAACGAGAATATCACGGTGTATATATCACATACCCTGTAAATCTCCATATAACTCCCTAAATATATAAGCCGGTATGGGACTCCCGAGATTCTGTTGAACTCACACTTAAACTACCCCACACCCCGTGGTCTACATCAAACGCTAACCACAACCCTAAATACTAATCGATCCGTGACAAGTCTGCGCGAGAACTGGAGGCAGGACCTCCATCAAGCACGTCCCGACTAATACCTAAGATAAATGGCAGTGTCGGATGCCTTATCTGTGACACCCGTGCAAGCGCTTCCATAAGTGTCCCATACCACTTATAGTCACACGTACACGCATCCCACAGACGTCGACAATGCACTAGAATAATAGGGTCACTGATTGTATACAAGTACGTATCACTTTCACTTAATCACGAATACACGAACACTGACGTACTTGCCACAATCATCGCTAAAAACTAACACTGGGTAAATGCACGATATCACTAGGTTATCACTACAATGTTATGGACATGATATGATGCGTGAACAGTATATAAACATGATCAAGATGTTATGAAACAGTATTCTATCACTTGCACGATTTATCATGAAACGTACATATATATTTTAGCGAAACGATAAACAGGTAATATTTAGCATGTTCAGTTGTCCATCCATCGAATTTAGTTTCAAGCCTATCGGGTTCCAGGATAACTAGTTATAACCATTTCATTTTAAGCGCTCGCGGCTGGAAATCCGGTTTCAGAATCAAAAATCCATTTCGCAACGCATTTTAATCCCAATTGGGATCAGATTTTAGCGACTCTACAGTTGGATGAATTCTAGGGTTTTCAGTAAGGTTTTCAACACAACAGACGGATCTTCAATCGCATCTGCACGCCAGGAGGTATACAATGTTTAACCCTAACATGTCAATTCTGATTCTGTTGGGACTGTTATGCGCCCCGATCTTTTAAATTATAGAATAAATAACAAATGGTAACGAAACAGAATGAAACCAATTGTGTTGTCTAGCTAACAGATTTATCTATACTAACCAGCGGAGTTCCGCAACCTACGAGTTAAGGAAATCTTGTGGTACCCATTACGGAACAGCAAGCAACAACTGGAGTCGCTCTGGACTGCAGTCCAGAGTCGCACTCCGATCCAAATATCATCATGGTTTGAGTACAGGAATATCTGGAAACTAGTGTAGGGTTATAGTTCATCGAGTTGGCTTCGATTTGAGCCCTCGAGCACATCAATCCAGCATGTATATAATTTATGGTGATTTTTATGGTTTTCAGGTACAGAAAATATCCAGTTTTACAGGCAAACTTGGGGGTAGTTGTTTTGATCTTTAACAATCGTATTTTCTAATAAAATTCACACACTAGAATCATAGGCTTACGGGCCAAACTATACAAGTGAGTACCGTCAATTTAAGCGAGAACTCTCATAGAGAACATACATCGAACGGTTGAATCAGATAATTTGACGGAAAGTAAAGCATGAAATATATAAACGATTATAATTTTGTAATTAATAATAAGTAGCATGTAGCAAGTGGGGACTTGCCTGGACACGTATCGACGATAGTACGGCAGCGACGCGGCACGGTGGTGACTAACAGCTATGGCAACGGCGGGACGCAACAAGACCACGACGAGGTTTAGCTAGGCTTAGGCTTGTGTCGTGGGGCTCGACTCGGTGGAGCTCGGCTCGGAGGTGGAGACGGGGCAGCTTCGGACGACAGCAACGATCCCAGTCGATGGCCGGAGTTGCGGAGAGGTGCAGGATCAAGATGAGAAAGAATAGAGAAATAGAGAGTGAGAGAGAGAAAGAGAGAGAGTTGTAGAGTGAGAGAGAGAGATAGAGAAAGAGGGTGAGGGAGAGGAAGAGAGAAGGAGGAGGGAAGGAAGGGCTCGACGGTGGTGGCGGAGCTCGTCGGCGAGGGGTGTGAACTGGGAGTCTTCGAGAGAAGAGAAGTGTGGGTTCGAGGGTGGAGTCGGGATGGGAAGGAGACAACGCACGTGTCGTGGGTGTAACGTCGCGAAAGCGGGGACGACGGCGGAGGAAGCGGATCGCGACGAGGAGTAACGGCGCACGAGCACAGCGTGGGCGCGAGCGGAGGAAACGGGCGTGAACTGCTGCGAAGAGATGGGATCGCGCGTTACCGTTGGGGATTTTAAAAGAAGATGAACAGTAGCGGGGTCGGGTTGCGTAGGCGCGCGGGTTGAAGTGGGGACGCGGGCTGGGCCAAGAAATAAGGAAGGGATTTATTTGGGGAAGAAACGGGGCAGGCCGGGCCAAGTATAAAAAGAATATAATAAACTAAACAAAATGAGAGGGGCCCAGGCTGAGTTGGGGTTAGGCCGGGATTAAAAATCGAATAATAAAAAAAACAAAAGGAAGAATGGAGCCGGGCTGGGCTTTCAAAGAATTAAAGGGGAATAGAACGGGCCAGGTTGGAATTGGGCTGGAAAAATAAGAAAGAATTAAGGGGAAATGGGATAAGAGGCCGGGCCGGGGTTGGGTTATTTAAAAAGGAAAATTTCCTTGGGAAAAAGTGTGGGCTTAGGTCAGAAAATAAATAAGAAAAGGGAATGGAAAAGAAATTAATTAGTGAACGGGCCAGGGCTATGAATGAAGAATGAAAGGATAAAATGAGATAAGGAATGGGCTTGGGGTTTATAAAATAAAAGGAAAAAATAGATTTGGGTTTAAATCAAATAACTGGGAAAATTGAAAAAGTTGGGCTGACGGGATAGGCTGACGGTTACTGTGTGGGGATTTCGGATTTTAGTAAGGGAATGGGGAGAACTAAAATAGATTGGGAAAAATTTAAAGTAATAGATAATTTTAAATAAAATCTTATAGTTGAAAAGAAAATTACGGATATAGACGTACAAAAGTTGCTGGGTATTACAGCACCTCCTTCTCCTCGAGCTAGCCTCGGCTGCAGCCCAAGCCGACTTTAACCACCTCATGAAACCACTGCCTTCCTCCAAGCTCCGAGCTCCACTTCGCCGATGACCACCGTCGACCCACCTTAAGCGATCACCAAGCCCACCCCGAGCTCCCCAACTGCCCGCACCTGAGCCTCCTTGCCACCACCTCCACAACTCCAACCACCTCGTCATCACCGAACCCAACTTCCAGCACCCTCGACTCGAGCAGCCACCTTCACCATCGCCGGTGATCAACTCTTTTCATCGTCGCCTCCTTCTCCCCAATCACCATTGCCATCGCTTCGTCTCCACCGAGCATCACCACCACCATCTCTCCGACACCCTGAGCTATCCCCTTGCACCACGAGCCCGAGACCCATCTCCACCCACGAGCCCACTCCTCTCAAACCCAGCCCCTAACTGCACTCACCGCCACCACAAACCTCCTGCCATTGCCGACGAGCATCTCCGGTCACCGTCACCTTGCACCGATCCCTTGCACCGCCCGAGGCTCCGCTACCTTCCTCCTCGACTCCTCCTCGGCCTTAAAAGCTCAACCGAGCACCCCCAAAACTAGCCGTCGCTGTCCAAGCTGTTGCTGCCCGTGCCATTATCTCAGCCATCTTCATCTCGCCAATCTCGACCACCCCCACTGCCTCATCGCCTGCCCATCGTAACACACCATCATCGTAGCCAAATCGAAGCCCGTCATTTCATCGAACATTTATGGTTGTCGCAGACACCGTTGTCCCAGTTTCCGTCGTCGCTGATTAAGCCATGTCTTCGGTCGGTCTAATCATTGTCATCGTCGACGCAGTAGCCGTCGCAACGCCAGCGCACGTCCGTCGCACCCACCGAGCCATCAAATCTAAGAATCAAGCTCCACCGAGGCTAACTCTTGTCGTGCTCGAGTCATAAACGCGCCGTTGCTGCTGCCGTAGCCGTGGTTCACCACTGTGCCGTCCGCTGCTGTCATATCACCGATCGTCGTCGTCAGGCAAGTTTTACATACTTGCTTCATGCTATTATACAATCATTTCGATTGCGATTCAATATTATTACAAGTATTCGATGCAAAATTTTAATTGAAAACCCATTTTAAACGGTAGAACTTGTGATTGTTAAACCCGTCTAATATTCATAGTAGTGCTGCGGAAATTGGGTTACAAATAAATATCGTTTGACCTATAAAATATTACTCCCGATAATCATTGCGAAATCAGAATTTTCCTGAATAGGCTAGACCGTTAAATTCATATTAAATTTTTTGCAAATTGGATTTTAGCATTCCATGGCTTGTATCGAAACTAACAGATTAACCTACAGTACTCTATATTTGATCTCTGAATTTTAACAAGTTATGATAGAGAAAACTGAGGAGAATTACGATTCTGGACTCCAGTCCAGAGCAGTAATCCCAGTTAACCTTGTTTTTAAATCACTGTATATCCTTGCTCAAATGCGAAAATGTGCGGAACCCTATATCTTTAAGTAGAAAATTGAGTTAGATTTCTTACTCCACTGGTTTCACTGGATTCCTTTTCTATATGATATTTTTAACACATTTTATAATGTCGATGTGTCTATCTGAATTCTGCAGTGGCAGATTTTACACGTCGAACTTAACCTGACTATAAATCCCAGTTGATATAGGATATTACTGATCTGCCAATTGCGTTGGAAACCTAAATGATAACCCTAAATATTGTTCATCTAAAGTGTTGCCTAATTATGATCCCAACTAGGAGTAAAATGTGTAACGAAACGGACTTCCAGTTCAGAAATTGAATTTCCAGCAGGGAACACTTAAAAAGAAATGACCATAACTAACAAACCTGAAACCCGATGGACACGAAACTAATTTTTCTGTATATATGATTAAATATACTGCCTACTCCTTTTATATTGTTTTGCTAAATTATGCACGTGTGATTTTATATGATTTTCCTAGTGCAACCGACACCGGTTGTTTATAGGTTGTTAGCGGTAGATTTACTATATCCCTACCATGTGCATGATTGTCATACTCGTGTAAATAATGTTCATTAGTATCGATAACCTAGTGATCGTGTACATTACCAGTGATAAGTATTAGTGATTAGGGTGTGGCAAGTACGTTAGTGTATAAGTGTGATTGAATAGTGAAAGTGACACGTACTTGTACACACTCAGCGGAACCAGTTAATTATTGCATTGTCGACGTCTATGGGACATATATAAGTGTAACTATAACTGAAATGGGACGGTTATGGATCATTTATATTAGTGTCATAGGTAAGGCGTCAAACACTGTCCATTTATCTTAGGTACCAGTCGAGACATGCTTGATGGAGATCTTGTCTCTAGTTCTCGCATAGATTTATCATGGACCGACTAGTATTTGGGTTTATGGTTGGTATTTGATATAGACCGTGGGTGTGGGATAGTTTGAGTGTGAGTTCAACGGAATCTCGGGAGTCTCATTGCCGGCATATATATCGATTCTGGGAGTTATATGGGTGATATTACTAACTATTAGAGAGCGTGTTTCGGGCCCGTGTTCCCTTGCCCCTGGGGCCCTACCCTTGGGTTGGCGATACTTCTGCGTGGTTGACTCTCACACTTGGACTGACGATAGATATAGTGACCGGGACATTGAGACTTAGAGACCGATAGGTTTAGTGACATAAACATTGCATTGGCTACTGATTCGATACACATGCTTTACTGTTTATCTGTACCGGTTATTTCATCCTCACGTCATTACTTTATGTTACTGTTTCATGTTTATCATCACTATATATATTACATATTTTATATATTTTACTATTGTGTCGCTCTGACGACCTGAGTATGCATGCTCAGAGTGAGAAGTGGACTTAGCTTGGATCGGGACTTGACGTACCTCGAGGATATTGCGGACATCTAGATTGGCGATGCCAGCGCTATTTTTCTCTTGATCCCTTTCTGGTATATCTTACACCCTTTTGATAGTGTAGTGACTGCATTTCTCATTACCTGTGTATTGATTACTGATTACCATGTAAAACTAGAAACCGAAGTATGACTACGGCAGGATATTTTCTTGACCGTAGGAGCATGGTTGGTCTTGTCACCCCTCGTATTCCGTATTTTGGGAAGCGGGGCGTGAAAATTTCAAAATTGGAGTGTCCATGCATTTTGCACTATATAATAATATACTAATGTTTTGCAAGTGCGTTGTAGGTTAAGTGCAATTAAAAATAAGATTTGCATAATTAAAAAACCTGTATAGCGTTTAGTTACTGAGAGATTGGAGTGTGTTATTAAAAGAGATGTATAAGGTTGGTTGCGGTTATAATTTGAGATTGGATTTTTTTTATATTTTTGCAATGAATTTCTCTTGCAAATTAAAGGTCCAAATCTCCAAATCAATCTCAAAATTGGAGACCCCTCTTTTTTACACTATAATAGAATATATACTATTTTTTTACACGTGTGATGCACGTATAAGGAAAAAAATTACACCTATCAAAAGATGTTGTACAAAAATATGGGCGAAACTAATCTGTTATGTAATCTTGTGATGAGAATCGATTGTGTCTTAACCGACATAAGGCAATTTCAAACTTATCTTTTTATCAAAATAAATTACCTTTTGTTTAATATCGGTTGATTCCACAGCGTCATGGCGCTCGTCATCTTGAGTTTTAACGTGAATGCATTCATAATCCTGAAAAAGAATATTATATAAAATCAATCAAAAAATAATTAAAGGGACAGACAAAGTTGGAGGTGCAAAGTTAAACCCCAAAAAAACACGAGTATGATAGTGAAAAAACAATAGATGGTTTGAAAGAGTTTAGTATCATGTCATGAATGGATAAGTAATTTTGGGGGTTATTTGTAGACACCCCAGCGAAACAACAATTTGTGAATTTACCCTTTTACCCCTGCATTATTTTTTGCATCATAGCCTTCCATCTTCATCATGCCAGTGCATCTGCATCACGTTATTCACCACATTTTTGCATAAAATAAATGTTTGGTGTACATAAAGACAACTTAAGTGCATGATTTAAGATTCGTTTAAATGACCGAAATACCTTTTTTGAGATGCTCAAAAATCTGTATCTCATGAATTCTTGCACGACTCGTCATAAGGATTTTTGTAAAGGTTTTTTAATGATTTATCATGAATTACCAAAGCATAAAATTAGATTTGACTTGTCAAATTCCTTGAGAACTTTCAAGATTATCCGTTAAATTTGAGGTTGTTTGGACATTGTTTGCTATAGGTTTGAATATGTGCGATTATGGGTTCATAAGCTAATCATCTTATCAAACACTTATTAGCGATAATTAATGACCACTTAACTTGTCAAAACCTAAAACATAGGATTCTATTCTTAGTGAACCATTAACTTAATTTGCACCTTATGAACATCAAAATATGCCTCTTTTATCTAGAAGAATACCTAACTTTTATATTTTTTTTGTTTTATTATGAAATATTTGGTGTCTCAACATTTCATTATGAGATAAACTTAGATGAATATTGGGATTAGTGATCTCTATAATATCTCAACCAATATATTCTCCAGAATCAATCATAACTCTCCATCTCATATCCTAACCATTCTTTTTTCTATAAATAAGACTTCTCATTTAAGAATGACTCTCTCTTTCTCTCTCTCTCTCTTCTTCTTCTTCTTCTTCCTCTCTCTTGCTAAGAGCTCAAACCTCCTACTCATTTCTCAATTGAAATAAACATTATACCAGCTTAAAAAACCCTCAAAAACCCAAAAAAATCCAAAACATCTCAAAAAACCACAAGCTAGAGAAAGAAAGATGTCCAGTCGAAAATATTGTGCATTTGATATGATATTTTCCTTACTATTTTTATATAATAAAAGGGGTTTATTATAAATATGACACATATGAGGGTTTATCTGTAAAAATACTATTTTCATACGTTTATATATTATAATTAATATTATGAAGGAAAATGTAAGCATATAATATCTATATAATATTTGGTCCATTTAAATATACTTACCTTATTAAATATCTTTGACCAATTCTCTTAAAACTATAATATCATGTCAAATGCTTAAGATAAATCTTAATAAAAACAAATTCTACTAACATTATTTATTGAGATAATTGTGCAGAAATTATATCAGGATTGGAATCAAGGAAATCCGAGTTATCAAGATCAAATCTGCCGAAATCTTAAAGTAAATCGAAGAAATCAATTCTGACAGAGACTTAGAGAAGATTTTCAGATTCCAGATATCAAAATAGTCTACATGTGTCACCAGAAGAGGCCACAAGATTTTTGAAGTAACGAACCCCCTAACACACCGCGGATCCGCGGCCAAACCCACCAAATGACCGCGGTTCCGCCGCAATATTGAGAAGTTAGAGCTCTGGATTTTCTGGTTGGGATCCTAACAACTAGTTACCATATTAGGAAACTAGGGTTCTGGCTCTATGACTATAAATAAGGACCGAGAGCCTCTTGGAAAGATCATCAAACCGACGCGATCACGAAGTTCTCGATAGCTCAAGAATCCTGGTTGATCATCGACAGTTCATCTACCTCCTTAAGAAGAGATCGAGAAGCAAACTAGGGTTTTGTAATCATTTTCTAAAGGAACAAAGTGTACTTGATCTTGTTGATTAATAAAGGTAGTTTTATTCTATTGCATTTTATTTTCTTCATGATTTCTATCTTTTCTTTTTCCAACATGCGCGAGTAATTGTCCGCTTGTTAGGGTTTGTAGGATTATGGTAGATTAATAGATGATGAAGATCCTTAAACTCTTTTTACGTCCTATAAAGTTTATAAACTTTATCAAAAGAATAGTCAACATCCTAATCGGGCATGCTATCAATTCACTGATATTCACGACCACGATTAGAGATTAAATTAACAATTGTTTTGGTAAAAGCTAGACGTGAACGAAGATCCATGTCAAGGTAGGGGTTAAGAGTGGGAACCCTTTTCCCTCTAGAAACCCTAATCTACATGCATCATTGTCGATCTAGTTTTAAATCTATTAAAAGATAAGAGGAGTAATCTTTAATTAATCATCCACGACCGCTAAATCTTAACGAACCCTACAAACCCCCTTCTAATATAAAACCTACATCCGTAGTTAATCTAGATCTATATTCTACATCCATATTTAACGTAGATCTAGAAACTATTTCCACTATTCATTATTCTTCCTCTTTTCCTAATCAATACGTCTAAAGTAAGATTAAAAGATTCAACATTTCCCTGAGGACGACCCGTACTCATCTCGGTCTAACTATACGCGACACCGTTATTGATTGTGGTTACAACACAACTACAAAAAAATCAACCAATCAAATGGCGCCGTTGCCGGAGATACATGCGTAATTTATTTTTCTTAGCTGAATTCTTATTCGATTCATATCATAAATAAACAAAACCGCAAATTGTATATTTAATGATTATTGTGTGAATTTTGCAAGGGGATCTGGAGTCACAGACTTGAGGAAATAGAGAGCCGGAGACATTCATCAAGATCCAGAGGAGCAAAGGAGGCCACGTAACAAAAATCTCCACCAGATCTCCTAAGTAGGCGGCGGAACCGTGGCAAGAAGAGCCAATTGGCGGCGGAACCGTGGTTTTCTTGGGGAATTAGGGTTGCAAAATTCTCTGGTATCTTTTCTATATCCTTCTCTCCCCTCTGAAATCCAATAAAATATCTTTTCTGCAGGATTCTTTGCAAAATATCGCTGCGCAAAAATCTTTTTGCTAGTTTTGTTTTCCGGTTTGTTTTTGCATATTTTAATATGGACTTTAAGGGGAAAAAACCAAATTCAGATTAGGTGGGGATTTCATCACCCTTCCTAGGCCCTACAAATCACAAAACGAGCATCCGCATCAACCCTACATTAATTAAAAAAATATCTAGATAAGACTCTAAGGACTGTCGCGCTCAATAAGGACAGAGGAAGGTCGTGGGTAATCTATCTCTTATCCGCATTACTTTTGTGGTGCCTAGGCAAGTGTGTCTAAAGTGAGTGGTTATTTAATTAGGCCCGCTATTTTCGGTGATTCGTATAGTGGATACCTCCCACTTACCTGGCACTTACCTAGCCACAAGAGTAGTAAAGAGGTGGTACAGGATTGATCCTGCGGCTTGTCCTTTGGAAGTCTAGGAGCGGTCTAGAGACTTGACCTAGATAACCTTAGTTCTAGGGTTGATTGTGCATTTTTGTGTGATTTGTCTCACGTCCGACACTTTTTAAAACAAACCAATTTTAAATCTCACACACGCTGCCACTTGCGCTAAAACCGTTTAGTGCATGCTCGGCTAGACACGCGATTCTAGTGCCCGTCTTGTCCGTGTTTCGGCTATCGACTCCGAAGTCGGTACTTCTTCATCTTCTTTTCCCCCACCACCCACCACATCGACCGAGATGGACGGTACTCCATCAGATTATAACACTACCCTGCCATCGCCCGTAGGTGCACAGAATCCACCGTGTATTTCTCTCCAAGAGAGATGCTATCCTATACACGGTCCACTTCCTATCTGTCTATCCATTCCACCAGCCAACAGGGATAATTTTGAAATTAAACCCCACTATATCAACCTGTTGCCCAAATTTCACGGGCTCGAGTCTGAAGACGCATACGTTTTCACCAAATTCGAAAACGTATGCGCAATGATGGGTACTTCACAATTGTCCGTGGATGCTATGCGGTTGCGTCTTCTCCCGTTCACTTTGTGCGACTTGGCAGAAAAATGGCTTTATAATACTACCGTACACTCTATTACCAATTGGGATGAATTCATGATAGCATTCGTTAAAAAAATTTACCCCAATCATAAGACCGCCCGTGTTCGGAGCGAGATCGACCAGTTTACACAGCTTCCCAATGAACCATTTTGGAAGTGCTTTGAACGGTTTAAGGATCTGCTTATCCAATGTCCTCATAATGGAATACATAGATGGGATCTGTGCCGAATTATATATGAGGGCATTAATCCAGCGACAAAGCAGATGCTTGAAACCGTGTGTCAATGCAATTTCATGTCCAAAGACGATGGTGAAACTTGGAAATATCTGGAAGATCTCGCTGAAAATACTTTGCAGTGGGAAAGCGTTAGACCACCTTCATCTAGGGGAGGTATCCATCAGCTCGATATTTCCATCGCAGTAAAAGCCGAAATGGCAGCGATACAAATGAAACTCGAGGTTATGGAGAACAAATTCTCATCAATCTCCTTAAACCAGGTTACGCTTCCCAAGGCCGTGTGTGGTTGCTGTGCTGATCCATCACATTTGACGGAAAAATGTCCTATGAATGCACCGTTTCAAGATCAAGAGCAAACTAATGCTGCTTTTCAGCAGCGACCTAGAAACGATCCTTATTCTTCCACATACAATCAGGGGTGGAGGAATCATCCTAACTTTTCTTGGAACCAAAACTAGTTCCAAAGAAATTATCAAAGACCTCCTCTACAACAACAGCAACCACCACCACAGAGTCAGTACCCCTTTCAATCGCAACCTGTTCTCCGCCGAAAAGACGCGACCGGGACGTTGGGACGTCCGGCCTGAATTTTGAGGGCAGATGCTATTTGGTGCTATCCGTCCACCTCTCCGAAGATGCCAAGTTGATTTATAGCACCGTGTATCGAAGGTTTAAACGGATGCAGCCGATATAGCAGACTTCATCAGATTCCCCCTCGTTGAGGGGTTTTTGATTGTGGGGACGCTCTTCCCTGCAGATGTAAGCACCTACAGTTAATTATGCTACCGCATCGCGGTAACCACTTTCTCCTTTTTCAGACGGTCACTTCGTGTCGTGAGTGTTTATTTTGTTTTTAGTTGCCCGTGGATTGTATACGGAGACTAATTTATGTTATCGCTCGTAGGGCGTGGATTAGTCCAAATCCGTATTTTCTTAGATTTGGGTTTTATTTTGGGTTTAAGGATACATTAGTCTCATTTGAGACTAAAATCAACTTAAACGTTTGTTAAGAATACGTTAGTCTAATTTTAGACTAAGATCAACTTAGCGGAATAATTTAGATTCAACAAAAGAGCATTTGGGCTCTATTGTTTTAGTTTAGGGATATTGCGGTCCGTAATTAGTTTAAGAACATTACGGTCCAGATTAAAGACGTCATAGTCTATAAAGTTTAAAAGCATCATAGTCTATGAGTTTAGGGACCTCACAGTCTATAAAGGTTAAGGACATCATAGTCCATGAGTTTAAGGACCTCACAGTCCATAGAGCTTAAGGACATCATAGTCCATGAGTTTAAGGACCTCACAGTCCATAGAGGTTAAGGACATCATAGTCCATGAGTTTAAGGACCTCATAGTCCATAGAGTCTAGTTTAGGGACATTACGGTCCATAAAGGTTAAGGACATCATAGTCCGTGAGTTTAAGGACCTCACGGTCCATAGAGGTTAAGGACATCATAGTCCATGAGTTTAAGGACCTCATAGTCCATAGAGTCTAGTTTAGGGATATTACGGTCCAGTTTAAAGACGTCATAGTTTGTTTGGTTTTGATTCAACTGTTTTGGGATGCACCAAAAGTTATCGGTTATTGGGACCCTCCATCTCTCTAAAAACGCTGAGGAATTACAACGACATGTATCAGAGGTGTGAAGAGATGTACCCTTGAACCAATATTGGTTGGGAGATCTGTAGTCCAATTTGGGACTAAGATCAAACATTTATGAGCATATGGGCTCAATTAATCTGAGTGAGAGTTCTGTGGCCACTTTGGGCTCGGCCAACTCAGTTAAAATGTTGAACATTTAGCAATACTGAGCATTGGTTTGGATTCTGACAGCCTTTTTGTCTTTTATTAAGTGTTGAACACTAATTATAGCTCTGGGGCCCTTTTTTTTATAGAACAGTTTATGTTCATTTAGCGCACAGGTGGGAAGCACGTGGCGCACTTGGCACTGTGCACCAGACAATGAGCGCATTGCGCTTCTGGTGAAGTAGCGCACACGTGAGGAGCACGTGGCGTGCTTGGCGCTGAGCGCCATTCAATGAGCGCATTGCGCTTTTGGTGAAGTAGCGCACACGTGAGGAGCAAGTGGCGCGCTTAGCGTTGAGCGCATTGCGCTTCTGGTGAAGTAGTGCACACGTGAGGAGCACATGACGCGCTTGGCGCTGAGCGCCAGATAATGAACGCAGTGCGCTTCTTGTGAAATTTGGAGCGCTAAGGCTCTGCAACGCTATGCATTAGTTTTGGAGCGCTATGTCTCTGCAGCGCTGTGCGCTATATTTGGAACGCTGAGGCGCTTCTTTTAATTTAGAGCGCTAAGGCTCTACAGCGCTGTGCGCTAGACTTGGAGCGCTGAAGCGCTTTAATTGGAGCGGTAGAGGCTCCTTTTAGACAACTCTGCTCCCTGAGAATTAAATCCTTTCTTATAAGAGACTTTGTCTCATGGATCTAAGAACAAAGTTCTTGTTTTATAGGAGATGTTTCAATCTCTTATGCTTTTGGTGAAAGGCTTTGCCTTTTTGGATCTGTGATCCTAAGAGAATTGAATTATTCTTCTTCCTTTTATAATGATATATTATAATCTCCGAAAGACAATTTATCTTATAGATCTATGATCTGAAAAAGATTAATTTCTTCCTCTTATTATTTTTTATGATGAGATACTTTGATCTTTGTTTGTGAAAGATCTTGGTCTTATAGGTCTATTAGACTTGAAGTTTTGGGGCTTTTATATAGGGCAAGTGTTCAGTTGATAAAACTGCACTTTTAATATGACATCTTTCCTACTATTTCTATATAATAAAATATGTTTATTATAAATATGACACATATGAGGGTTTATCTGTAAAAATACTATTTTCATGTGTTTATATATTATAATTAACATTATGAAGGAAAATGTAAGCATATAATATCTATGTAATATTTGGTCCATTTAAATATGCTTACCTTATTAAATATCTTTGACCAATTCTCTTAAAACTAAAATATCATGACAAATGGTTAAGATAATATCTCAATAAAAACAAATTCTACTAATATCATTTATTGAGATAATTGTGCATGAATTATATCATGACTGAAGTTTCAAGGAAATCCAAGTTGGCGAGATCAAATCTGCCGAAGATATTCAAGTAAATTGAAGAAACCAATTCTGGAAGAAATTTAGAGAAGATTTTCGAAGTCTAGATATTCAAAAGATCACCAAGTGCTACAGAGATGAAGCCCCAGAAACTGGAGCCCAAGATCCCACCAACAAGCGGCGGATCCGCGGCTAAAACCCACTATTGGTGGTGGATCCGCGGCCTGTTAGGGAAGTTGGGATGTGAGATTTATAGGTTGGGATCCTAACAACTAGTTGCCTTATTAGGAAACTAAAGATTCTGGGTCTGCGACTATAAATAAGGATCGAGAGCCTCTTGGAAAAATCATCAAACCGACGCGATCACGAAGTCCAGAAGGATCACGCATCCAGGCTGATCATCAATGGTTCATCTACCTGCTCAGAAGAGATCGAGAAGCAAACTAGGGTTTTGTAATCATTTTCTAAGGAAACAAAGTGTACTTGATCTTGTTGATTAATAAAGGTAGTTGTTTTCTTATATCATTTTATTTTTCTGCATTTTACATTATGTTTTCCCTCTCTATTTTTTCTTTTCCCAACATGCGTGAGTAATTCTCCGCTTGTTAGGGTTCATAGGATTGGGATAGATTAATGGAAGATGAAAACCCTTAAACTCTTTTTAAATCCTATAAATTTATAAACTTTATCGAAAGAATAGTTAACATCCTACTAGGGCGCGCTATCAATTCATTGATGGTCACAACCATGATTAAAGATTAGATTAACAATTGTTTTGGTAAAGGCTAGACATGAACGGAGATCCAAGGTAAGATAGGGGTTAAGAGTGGGAACCATATTCCCTCCAGAAAGCCTAATCTACATACATCGCTGTCGATCTAGTTTTAAATCTGTTAAAGGATAAAAAGAGTAATCTTTAATTAATCATCCATGACTACTAAATCTTAATGAATCCTACAAGCCCCCTTCTACTATAAAACTTACATCCATAATTAATCTAGATCTATATCCTGCATCCGTGTTTGACGTAGATCTAGAACCTACAACCATTATTTATTCTTCCTCCTTTCTTTCTCAACACGCCTAAAGTAAGATTAAAAGTTTCAACGTTTCTCTGAGGACGACCCGTACTCATCTCGGTCTAGTTACATGCGACACCATTATTGATTGCGGTTAACTACTAATACACATAAAACAGATCAATCAGCAAGCTGATTTGTTGAATCAGTTGAAGAGATCTTTTCTCTAATTGATTTGGAGTTGTTTCCCCCGTTGGATGTTTGAACCAAGGGCTTCTGATTTACAGAAGGCAATCTTCTTGTTTTTAACAAGATTGGGAAATCTTTTCCCCTACAGAATTTATTCTGTATTTTGGTGATTTTTAATCACCATTGGATCATTGATCCAACGGCGCTCTGATTTTCAGAGCACAATCTTTCCTGTTTGGAAAGATTGTGAGGAGTGTTTCCTTAACAGAATCTTACTCTGATTAATTGATAATTTTTAATCTTGTTCGTTGGATCTTTGATTCAACGGTTGGGAATATTTAATTCCAGCGCTAGCGCACTCGTGCTTTGCACGTAGTGCGCTGCTTAGGGTGCGGCACACTTAGCGCTAACGCTTACGTGCTTTGCAGGTGGTGCGCTGCTTAGGGTGCGGCACACTTAGCGCTAACGCTTACGTGCTTTGCAGGTGGTGCGCTGCTTAGAGTGCAGCGCTCTTAGCGCTAGCGCTCATGTGCTTTACATGTGGTGCGCTGTTTAGAGTGCAGCGCTCTTAGCGCTAGCGCTCATGTGGTTTGCACATGAGCGCTGCCTCAGAGTCTTTGACTCTCTCAGCCAGCTGTTATGAAGCGCTGCTTCATTTCAAAATTTGAAATTTTGAACAGAGCTTTGCTTTGATTGGGGGAAACAAATGCCCCCCCACCGTTGCGCTCACGTGGCCCACACGTGAGTGCAGCGGTGGCAGCATCTCTGCCATTGGATCAACTCAGAAGTTGAAACGGCTCTCAACGCCTATAAATAGGGCCCTTGGCTCTTTATATGATCTCTGTTCATCTTCTCACTTTTTCCTTCTGAGAATTATTTCTCTTTCAGAGCATAGCTCTTCCCTTTAAGAAATTTCTTAAGAGTCAAAACTCTGCCCAATTTAGGTAAAAATTGAACTTTTTAACAGAGCTTTGTTCTCCTTAGATCATAGATCTAAAACTATGTCTTTAGGGTTTTATCCATTAACAGCTATGCTCATTTCCAAGATGTAATCTTTTTTTAGGGTGATTTTAACCCATGAACTGGATAGAGTTCATAAAGAACTTAAGGGTTTATTCACAGATCATGAAGATCTTAGAGTTTTTACTCTGTAGAAGCTTTGCTACTTAGGGTTTCTTGATAGATTGTTTCAGCTTCCTTACAGAGCATTGCTCTTTTTGAAATTTGGGGGGGGATTTTATTCCCCTCATGATTAATTATGATAGTTGTCTGTCTGTTGCAGAGCACTGCTTTTAATGGGAGATTTACTCCTTGGCCCGAGGGGCCCTCATTAAATGAGAATCTTTTGAGAATTTCCTCATTTAATGACAGTCTCATCAAATGATGAGACCGTTTTATTAATAGTGAGAATCATCTAGATTGTGTGGGTCCCATTTGGCCTCTTTTTACTGCATTGTAGTATGGTACGAATTTAAAGTACCAAGTACCGAACTTGACTTGTAGCATTGACTGCTAACTTTGTTCTTTTCTGTGCAGTTACTATATCTTTCGATACTTCTCTTCCCTTTGTCCGTTCAGAAGGCGAATTCCATACAACGTCAGTGGATAGGGAAGTCTTCGCATTGATAAAAGATCATGACCCGGAGCACAAGAATCTTCATTTATGGGGAATATGGTACAACCAGATTATCAGGGGCCGACGGAGCTTTTCTTGCGCGACACCTTCGGTGCCTATCTCAGCGATCCCTTATGTAGATGCACCCCCAATAAACTATGCCGTGGAGGAGGTCAATTGGACTTCGGAGGGTCTCCTTCAGCCTTCTATGGCTGCAATACTCGTTCAGCCGTTGGCGGCTTTGGATACTCTAGGACGGCGTATATGCCAGGGTGAGTCGCATCATTGTAGATAGCCATATAACATAGGCTTAACTTCCTGTCACCCAGCCGGATATCTGCAATGGGCCCGCTATATTTTGTCGGCTAAGAAGTCGCAACTGCTGAAGCTTGGGTTGTATCCCGCAGTTTATGCGTCTCTCTTCCAGTATTCCACGCCTCCTGCCTGGTGGGTCAAGGCTTTTCTGGAGCAATGGAACATTCCGACCCACACCTTCCGTCTGTTGGATCGAGAAGTTTCAATTTCTTTAGAGGAGTTTGCCGAGGTTTCTGGCCTACCAGTTAGGGGAGAACATTATGAGGAGCTGCTTCCTCCGGATGAGTATATCTTTGCCACCAAATCAGTGGTAATGGGTCTTACCCCAGAGAACGCCATTCAACACCAATTCCCGAGTTTGATAAAGGTGTTGAATATCCATGAGAGCCTCTTTCTCGAATCAGGAGGCCGCGGGGTTAATTTCACAGATTTCATCGCCCGTTTTCTCTTCTCGGAAGTCTTGTCGAAGGAAGTCACGAAATTTGCCAAACTCGACAATCCTTTTGGTTTCGGTTTGGACAACCAACTGGCAGCGAAGGCGGATCAGAGAAATTTCTTTCTCCCCAACACCCCGGTCGTCTCTTTCACAGAACTTGCAACTCCTGGAATTGACGAAGAAACATTCATTTTGGGGTTCCTCGGGCTATGGCTAAACTGGTTTGCACTTCCAATGCACCATCGCCATATGAGGCCGTCCGTTTTTTATCCATCTCACCAAATGGTTGCTGAATGCAAGTGGCCGTCGGGATCACTGGGTTAGCCCATCTGTATCACGGCCTCAGCTTGGCAGCATACACTACTGAACCAAGGGTGTAGCACGTGAACTTCTCGATGCATTATTTTATGTCATGGATCGAGCTACATGTACTTGGCGTCTTCGGTATCCACAAAAGGTCTTGCTTTTATGATAAGTGTAAGTTCCCTCGGATCATGCGGCTAGTTGACGCATCCATTGTAAATCCGACACAGCGGGAAGCTAGGGATTTGCTCCTTCGTCCACACACTGTTGGAGTGGCATGACCTTCACTGATAAAATTCTGACCGTCGGCCAGGAATCCGCAAAAATGGTGCATCCATTGCAGGACATCTTTAAAGACGGGGCCTCCGTCTTGAAAGCTCGGGAGATTCTTCATTTATACTCCATCAGGCCGGGCTTTCTCGTGTTTAGGCATAATAATTCGGCGTTGTTCATAGGATACAACCCGCATCATTTCGCCCAGCAGCTAAGCTATAACCAAGGCGTCCCGCTTGAGGCCTTCTTGGCAGAACCGGCAGCTACTGAAGAGGGTATCCGGAGCGCGTTGCATCATTTTATACGGTTGAACACCGGCTCTAATCTTTTTATTAGTGAGCCGAATTGCGTTCCAAAAGCCTTAAACGTATATATTGCATGGCACCAGCATTCGATGTGCGCCGTTATTAGAGAGGAAAGGAGATTGTTGCTTGATCGCAAGGGTACCCCTCCGGCTGGTAATCCAAATATTCCTCTGAAGCGACGGACCATTGTCCGTCCTCCCTTGAGAGAAGCTGCTGCGTCTGTGGTTCCACATGCTATACGTGAGCTGCCTCTACCCAGTGTTCCTGAAAAAGAGGTAGCTGTCGCGTCTCCCGAGTCGGGTGTGGGTACGGAAATTAGGACTCGTCGCCCAAAGGTGCCCACCAAGCATAAACTTGTGCTAGCGGCTACCGGCACTCGCTCGCAGAAGAAAAAGAAGTCAATACTCTCTGCAGACATTGCATTCGGCCAGGAGCCTCATGCCCCTTACAGTGAGGGCATAAGTGAATACGGGACTAATGAAGGCTTATTCATAGCGCCGGATGATACTGATCTAGAGGCTGCTATTGCAGCTTCCAAGCGATTAGCTAGCCACAAAGCAGGACTGGTCACCCTTGCACAATCGGGTAGACTTCAGTCATATCTTTCTGCTGTTACGTTTTTATTATAATGCCTTGACTGACACTTCTTCTTCAACAGGCATTTCCACTGAAGAAGCTCACGCGGCTTCTCTCAAGACTTTTATAGAGGAGGAAAAGCTTCGTGCTTCCTTAGGCATTGGTATATTTCGGCTCACTGTGCCTCCATTCTCGTTTTTATGGATAAACTAACTCTTATTTTCCAGTTTATTGTAGGGACTACCTCGACTCAGGTTATCCCAAGTGCAGTGCTGATCGCGATTGGTGACGCGGCGACGCTCCTAAGGCCGTCTGCCAAAGTCCCAGCTCGCTCAGTATTGCCGAAAGAAGCTTCGCTCAAACAGCCGATGACGGACTCCATAGAGGCTCTAGAGGCAGAACTTGGTTCGGATGATGACATCTCCTTGACGGAGGCTTTGTGGAGGTCACTTCTCTCTGCCAAGGCCGACAAGAAGCGTAGAAAGCGCGCAACTAAGGAACATGATGCCGCTTTGGCTATAGGTGCAGGCTCAAGCGCTATTCCATCCGTCACTATTTCCTCCGAAGATGCTCCAGCCGCCTTGTCTACCGTTCGTAAACAGGTTTTGCGCGCAGCTCGGGAGGCAATAAAAAAGCCATCTCAAGGTAACGTAACACTAGGTCCTTTTATTAGAGTTTGATCTTCAGATTCTCATATATCGTATCCTGCAGGACTAAATCTTGGCGATGAGGCAGCAGGTGAGATAACGGCAACCGCTGAGCCTGAAATGGCTACTCTCTCCCAGGAGTCCGGGACTGCTCCACTTGCCGCTCTTTCCCCTTGCAGTTCCCTGCCATCACCCGGCATTATGAGTGCCACGACGGCTCTCGTAGAATCAGGGGATGAAGCCACTAGTGCCGAAAATGCCCCCCCAAATGAGACCGAAGAAGTCGCGACGCTTGGTGATGCTTCCGTCATAGTTTTGGCTGATGACCAGTTTGGTAGGTCTCAGATCGCTGCATTCTTTTCGTTTCGCAATCCCTTTGGGTCCCTTCTATTGACATTTTGTTCTTTTCGAGTATAAGTGTGGTGAGCGCTGAGGTTGTGCCATCTGAAGAAGCACCACCAGCTGCCGCTCTGACAGTCGCTTCCCCTTCGTCTCCTCTTATATCCTCTCGATTGCTGGAAGGTATGGGTTTGCGATTAATTTAAATCGGGGACAACATCTTTTATGTACTGACCATGTATTATCGTAATCTGGTAGGAGTTCTCTTTGATCATCTATATCAAGTGTTGAATCCGCATTTCTCCTTCCAGTCGGAAGTTACTCTGCCTGCTGGTGCCGGTGAGTATAGTTTTTAAACCGATGTCCTTTCCTTTCTTAGACGGGCAACCCGGCCGTTGTTAATTTTGAATTGATTGCAACACTACAAATTGAAGGAGGGGATGAGGGAATCGTCGCGCCACCAGTACTCCCAACTCTGCCCTCTGTTGCAGCCGGTATAGTAGACTCTATTGTCTGTGTATTTTCTTTATTTCTTGAGCCGACATCTAACTATGATTTGTTTTGCAGTGGTTGCACCGATTCCATCTCCGTTCGAGTCTCGCATCATAATGTCGGCAGGGCCTTTTTCTAGACGTCCATCTTCAAAAGACGCTGTGACCAGTCTGCTTGAGTGAATGCATCGAGGAGCTTGATGCGGAGGCCCCTATATTCACTGCAGATTTTGCTGCCGAGGTTAATCCAATGTTGGCGACACTTATGAACTTGCATAACGAAGGCGTCGTTGAGTCTTGGGTTAGCCATTGTAAGAAGATTGAGGCCTGCCTGCATGAGCTTGAGCTTAGGCGTCCTGTTCCTGATATTCTAGCTTTGAACTCCCAGCGGGCTGCGTGGGTTGAGCAAAGTGCCCTTTTCCTTCGCCATTTCGAATAAGAAGTGACCTTGAGGCGGAAGGAACACGATGAGGTTTCAGGTGAATCTGCCCGGCCGCGTGCCTAAGTTGAAGTGAATGCCGCGCAACTGAGAGCCGTCTTTGACAATTTGCAGCGATGTATTTCGGACGGGCTGGCACTGAGGCGGAAGCTTGACTTCATTGAGCGGGTTACGCAGAGTCGCGAAACTGCCCAACGGGAAATCGATGAGAAGGTTTCATCGTGCTTGCAGCAACAGGTTCAAGTTGAAGCGGAGCTGACCGCGGCAGCCGATCATGAGAAGAAGTTGAGAGGAGTGCGCGAGCAGCTAGCTGATTTATTGAAGACGCTTCCTTCTCAGTGGCTGTTTTTGTATAGATTGAACACTTGTAATCTTTGAATAACATGCCTTTATTCATTTCAATTTTTTTATTCTTTTGTATGATGTATCTTGTACTCAATTGAACTCATGAATAAAGACACATTTTTTAACTCCCCCATTGTTGCTTTCTTCTCTTTGCTGTGTTGTTGTCATGTGATTTTAGCAAGTGTGGCCTGTAGATAGTATGTAGCTGTCCATCTTGGACTCTTTGCAGGGTGGTGATGGCTTAGGAAACAGGGTTAGGATCTGTCACCTAAGACTTTTCAATTTTATCAGCCATGAGGGTCTTATAAAGATTTTTCTCCGTACGAGTCGTGAGAATCTCGTAGGTGTATTTTCTCCTTAGAAATCGTGAGGATTCCTAAGTGTGTTTTCTCTTGAGAGTCGTAAGGATCTCACAAGAGAATTTTCTCCCTTACAAGTCGAGAGGACTCGTAAGTGATTGTTTCCCTCCTTGCCGATGTTCGACTTCGGAGAATATGGCCCGTAGATAGTCTATCTTGACCTTCCTGCAGGGCAATGATGGCTTAGGAGACAAGATTAGAAACTGCTACCTAAGACTTTTCAACTTTATGAGCCGTGAGGGTCTCATAAAGATTTTCCTCCCTACGAGTCGAGAGGATCTTATAGGTGTATTTTCTCCTTAGGAATCGTGAGAATTCCTAAGTGTGCTTTTCTCTTGAGAGTCGTAAGGATCTCACAAGAGAATTTTCTTCCTTACAAGTCGAGAGGACTCCTAAGTGATTGATGAGTTGACCTGCTTCCGAATCAAAGTATTGCTTTGACGGAGAGGTCGAGGGTTGACTTTGGCCATTTTCCACGGGATCGGGATTGACTTTAGCCGTGTTCCACGGGGTCGGGGGGTGACTTTGGCCATATGGGGTCAGGATTGATTTTAGCCATACGGGGTCATGGGTTGACTTTATCCATACGGGGTCAGGATTGACTTTGTTCGTACGGGATCAGGGGTTGACTCTCAGTTGTCTGTGCACCGCCGAGTCATGGAACTGGGACCATTTGTCGCGGCTCCGAGATAGTCTCTAGGCTTTCTGTGAACCTTCAAGATTTGGAACTAGGGACTTTGCCATGGCTCCGAGGCTGATTGTTGCGTCTGAATTCTGCTGGAATGAGGAGGAACGCTGTTGTGGGTTTCCCGGCTACAGATGTGGCTGTCGAGATTTGGAACTAGGGACTCTGCAGTGGCTCCGAGATAGTCTCTAGGCTGTCTGTAAACCATCGAGATTTGGAACTAGGGACTTTGCCGTAGCTCCGCTTTGCTCGGGTCGACGTGAATCGAGATGCTCTCGTTAAGGACGCTGATTTCCCTGAATCGAGATTTTTGCCAATGACACCGATTTTCTCAGAGTTGAGACGAATCGAGGTATTCTTGCAAAGACACCGATTTCCTTGAGAGTAGACGCGAATCGAGATGCTATCGTCCATGAATCGAGGTTTTTACCAAGGACACTGATTTCCTCGGAGTTGAGACCCGAGATATTCCTGCAAAGAGACTAATTTCCTTGTGGATCGACGCGAATCGAGATGTTCTCGTCAAGGACGTTGATTTCCCTGAATCGAGGTTTTTGCCAAGGACACTGATTTCCTCGGAGTTGAGACGATCGAGGTATTCCTGCAAAGACACCGATTTCCTTGCGGGTCGACGCAAATCGAGATGCTCTCGTCAAGGACGCTGATTTCTCCGAATCGAGGTTTTTCCAAGGATACTGATTTCCTCGGAGTTGAGACGAGTCGAGGTATTCCTGCAAAGACACTGATTTCCTTGCAGGTCGACCCGAATCGAGATACTCTCGTCAAGAACGCTGATTTCCCTAAATCAAGATTTTGTCAAGGACACTGATTTCCTCGGAGTTGAGACGAGTCGAGGTATTCCTGCAAAGACATTGATTTCCTTGCGGGTCGACGTGAATCGAGATGCTCTCGTCAAGGACGTTGATTTCCCTGAATCGAGGTTTTGCCAAGGACCCTAATTTCCCTGGGGGCCGGTTGACTTGTTTCCGAGACAGAGCATTGATCCGGCGGGGAGGTCATTGGTTGACTATAGGTTGTCTGTGGCCTGTAGAGTCTTAGAACTAGGGACTTTGCCATGGCTCCGTTTGGTGATGTTGCATCCGAATCCTGTTGGAATAAGGAGGATCACCATTGCTGATTTTTAGGGTGTAGATGTTGCCGTTAAGATTTGGAACCATGGACTTTGCCATGGCTCTATTTTGTTGTGTCGCTTCTGTGCCCTGCTGGTATAAGAAGGAACGCCGTTGTTGATTTTCTGGGATGCAGATGTTACTGTTGCGATCTGACTTTCCTTTTTGACAGGATCCGGTGGGGACATGTGGTTCCCTTTTCGTTTATGCCCATAGATTGTATACAGGGGTTAGTATGGACTCACCTGTGGGGCAAAAAGTTTCATTTCATTTTTTTATTTTTTTCCGCGATACTCTATCATTTCAGCTTTTTATATCGCGAAAGTCGCGATTGCCCAATCATTTCGAATATTTTTCGTGGTGCCCAATCATTTCGGTTGTTTTTTTTACTCGCTGCTTTTTATTGCGAGTTGCTCAACCATTTCGACTATTTTTGTATGCATATATTTTACTCGCTGATTTTTATTGCGAGTTGCCCAATCATTTCGGCTATTTCATATGCATTTATGGCTCACTGATTTCTTGCCGCGAGTATGAGACTTGGGATCTGATACCGATTTAGGCATCAGCACCGCTACAACTAGGATATTGCCAAGAGCGAATCATCAATTGCCTTTGTCGGTTTGAACAAAGGTGGCTTAGTAGATCGGGTTAAGATCCTGTCAACTAAGGCTTTTGACTTCATGAGCCGTAAGGGTCTCACAAAGATATTTCTCCCTACAAGCCGTGAGGATCTTGTAGGTGCGTTTTCTCTTTAAGAATCGTGAGGATTCCTAAGTGTATGTTCTCTTATAAGTCGTAAGGATCTTACAAGAGTGTTTTCTCCTTATAAATCGAGAGGACTTGCAAGTGTCATTCACTAAATGAGGACATTGCACGTCATTGGTGGAACTTGGTGGGGAAATGATTATTTGCGCCCGTGGATTGTATACAAGGGTCAATATTGAACCGCTTGTAGGGCAGTCTGGGAAAGGTGATGGCTTAAGAACAAATTTAGATCCCTGTAGTTTAAGGCTTTTAAATTTTACGAGCCGTGAGGGTCTCATAAGAGGGTTCTCCTTACGAGTCATGTGGATCTCGTAAGTGTAATTTCTCCTTAGGAATCGTGGGGATCCCAAAGTGTGTCGCTCTTTTGTGAGTCGTAAGGATCTCACGCAGGTAGTTTTCTCCTTAAAAGGTCGAGAGGACCTTGCAAGTGTCTTTTAATGAGATTGCGCCCTTTCGGGTTTTCACAAACTCGCCGATAGCCTTACTATTTTTACTCACGGAGCCCTTTCGGGGTTTCATCCGTGCCCATTTTGCTTGTGGACATACCCTTTTTTTTGCGAGTATGGAACTCGAAATCTGGTATCAATCTTAGCATCAGTATCGCTGCGACTGGAATGTTGCCAGGAGCGAATCATCATTTGCCATGAAAGGACTTGGAATTTGATTCCGATTCAGGCATCAGCATCGCTACCACTGGGACATTTCCAGGAGCGAATCATCATCTGCCTTTGTCGGTTCGAACAAAGGTGGCTTAGCAATCAGGGTTAGGATCCTGTTGACTAAGGCTTTTAACTTCATAAGCCGTAAGGGTCTCATAAAGGTGTTTCTCCCTACGAGTCATGGGGATCTTGTAAGTGCGTTTTCTTCTTAAAAATCGTGAGGATTCTTAAGTGTATGTTCTCTTATAAGTCATAAGGATCTTACAAGAGTGTTTTCTCCTTATAAGTCGAGAGGACTTACAAGGGTCGTTCACCAAGAGGGAAAATTTCGCGCCATAGGCGGAAACTTGGTAGAGGAGACGTTTATTTATGCCCGTGGATTGTATACAAGAGTCAATATTGAACCGCTTGTAGGACAATCTGGGAAAGGTGATGGCTTAAGAACAGGTTCAGATCCCTGTAGCTTAAGTCTTTTGAATCTTATGAGCCGTGAGGGTCTCATAAGAGGGTTCTCCTTACGAGTCCTGAGGATCTCGTAAGTGTAATTTCTCCTTAGGAATCTTGGGGATCCCTAAGTGTGTTGCTCCCTTGTGAGTCTTAAGGATCTCACACAGGTATTTTCTCCTTACAGGGTCGAGAGGACCTCGCAAGTGTGCATGAATTTTTTTACGAGCCTGCGCCCTCTCGGGTTTTCACAAACTCGCCGGTAGCCCTTCTGTTTTTACTCACGGAGCCCTTTCGGGTTTTCATCTGTGCCCATTTTGCTTGTGGACGTACCTTTTTTTTACGTCAGCCTAAGGATGCTGCGGTTCATAGTAGTTTACAGACGTTTCGGTCAGTTGCAAGTTTTAGGACATTGCGGTCCATCGTTAGTTTAGGGACGTTTCGGTCCGTTGCTTTGAGGCGAAGTTTCGCCGAATACTCTATGAATAAGTAGGTTTTCCCTTGATAGACCTTGACACATAGTCTAAGGATTTTGTCACTGCTTCTGCCCGCAGCTCCTCTATGTTATCTTCTAACACCGAGTGAGCTTCTTTGCTACTTAGTGACGAATGAGAGATCATGTGGCAACTTGCCACATAATCTTTGAGTTCCTCTAACGAGTCGTCTCCCTCATCATTGTCGTTATCTTCACTTCCAAGGATGTGATTGAGAAACTCTTGAAGCATGACTGGGGTTCGCGCCTTCTGGTTGTAATCCTCCAGCGCGTTAATATGCTTTTGCAGATCCGTGCGCTTGTCGTAAGACCGCGCGGACTTTTTGGTCTTCTTCTTTTTGTTCGAAGACTTTGACGGCTGGGCCTGGGTGTTTTGCCCATTGCTCCTAACTCCTGATGTTGGGCGTGGTTTCAGCATCCCATCGATGATCTCTGGCTCTTGTGCGCTTTTCCACCTGATCGCCGAACATGTTTGAAGATCTTTCAGCATTCTTTTAGATTTTGCCGAAAAAACAACTTCCCATGGAGCTTCCTCTATGAATGAGCACGATGCCCCCGGCATGTCCATCTTTTTTGCATCATGTGGTTGTGGCGGGTTCACCTTTCAGTTTTCAGACAACGCGAATTTGCCTTACTGGTACTGGTCTTCAACCCAGTTCTTTGAAGACGTAGCATTCTTCAATTGGATGACTCATTACTCGATGGTAGAGACAATAGTTAGGATGGTTGGTGTCATCGGGTTGCGATTAATGTCTCGGCTCCGGCAAGGTGATGAGCCCATTGCGTATTTCCAGTTCGAACTGTCTCCTTGTTTTATCTCGGGAAAACGAGTAAGGACGTCCCAATTTCTCCTTGAGGGATTGGCGTGGGCGCACGTTGTTTTGGAGAACAACCGGTTTTATGTTACTCGGCTGTTGTTAAGTGTTGGCGACAAAGGTCGCTTTCCCTTTTCCTTTTTCATTTCGGAGCTCCGTTTTTGAAGAGGATGGCCTGTGGCACATCTGATCCATCTGGGCCAGCTTGTCTATCAGGGCCTGAAAGGTAGTTGGCTTGAAGAACATCATGAATTGAGATATGGTCGCCTGCGGATCGAAGGTACCCACGAACATGCCTACTGCAGGAGCCTCTTTTATGCGTTGTTCGCACTTAGACCATAGATTCCGCCACCGTATCGCATACTACACCCATGTTTCGCCTGGCTTCACACTGGCGTTAATTAACACGGTGATCGAGGTTCGCTCGCCAGCGCTGGCAAAACGTTGGGTGAACAACAATTCCATCTCCATAAAAGTTTTGACGGAGTCGTTGGGAAGCTCTGAGTACCATTCGAACGTTGTCTCCGCCAAGCTGCCGACGAATTGGCGAAGCAGTAGCTTATCATCCCCTCCAATGTTGCCGCAGAGAGCCCTGAACTGAGCGACATGTTGATGGGGATTGCCTGCCCCTTGTACACATGGAATTTAGGAATTGTGTATCCTGGCGGGTACTTTATCTGATCGTACCATCCTGGATATGGTCGCCCAGTTCTGACGACTTGGCCGATTGCTTCATTCGCTTGATGAGCTCGTATTTGCTGAGGTATATAATCATCGAGCATGGCTTTGGAGACGATCTCCTCCTTGGCTGCTGATAGAGCCGGCAGAGGATTTGATGTCTCTCCTTTATCATCTTCAATTATTACTGGAGGATCTTCGGCTGGAAGGTCCGGCTGGATCATCAGGCCCACCATATCTTGGAATAAAAGGGTCATTTGTTTTACGTTGGCCACTTGTTCCGCGGTCTCTCTGTCCTTCTTCTCAAGCATTCTCCGAAGGAATTCGGCATCCGTTTCCTGCTCGTGACGCTAATTCGAAGATATCTCTGGGCCTTCTTTTGGTCCAGTGAGTGCGGCCATGGCTGTCAGTATTTCTTGGAGCTTTTGTTGTTGTTACTCCTGAGCCTTAGTCACAGACCGTGTAAGTGGTCGGTGACCCGTAGAGATACGACTATCCTCTTTTCCGGAAGCCATATAAATAGTGTGAACCACCATACCCCCAAACTTGGGGCATTTAGATTCAGTGTCATTGCGATTTGCCAAAGACGCAGGGATCTTCTCCGGCCTCCTTCTTTCGTAGGTGGTCGAAGTTGAGGGAGCCGTTGCAGCGGGCACCCAAACAGATGACACCTTCTGTAGCTTGACCGGGTGATCCCCTTCTCCCCGAACTTTCATTCTTTTCTGTCGGCGGGGGTAGTCTTGATCAATCACGGAGTCTTGGACCTGTCGCCAGACTTTGTAAATTTTGTAGGACAGCCGCTGAGGGGGCTGCTCCAGCTTCACCTTTGTAACGTTCTCCATAGGTGGAGGAGATCTTTTCAGCACGGCAGTTGGCGAATTCCTGCGCACCCTGTTAAGTAGTTCAAATCTGTTCCCAGTTGGAACAGCAGCATCAATTTCCACCATCGGAGCCGGTGGAGTCAGTCCGGAAGGAGAGCTGCCCTCAGCCTTCCTCACTCGGCGCCAGTGGCGACGTCGAGCATGGCGAGCGTCCGGGACCACCTCCATTGTTGAATCAGCTTTTCCATGCCCCCTGTTCTGATGAGAGTCTGTTGTTGGTGCCAGCCTGTCAAAGACAGATGTCCGTTGAGAGGGAATGGTCAACCTGTCGAAAGCTGACCTTCGAGTAGGGAGAGCAGCTTGGACGGCCTCAACTGCAGCAGGAGTTGGAGTGTTCTTTTCTGGTATTGCGAGCCTCTTTGCGGGCCCACTTGAGCTTTGACCCAGCCTGTCGAAGACTGGGGCATTGGAGTTGGATGACTTGCTGAGAGGGGCCGTGGTGGTTGCAAGCCGATCAAAGACCGACTTCTTCGCAGCTTCCTGTGACGGCATCTAAACGTTGAAGCTTGTTGGTGGGATCATAGTCCCGAAGAATAGCCCAGTGGTAGCTTGAGTCACTTGTTCCACCGGCATTGTGAAAAGGGAGGTGGCTTGAGGCCCGTAGGTCACTCCTCCGGCGAGGACGGAGGGGGAGTTGTTGCAATTAGTGCAGTTTGAAACCATTGATCTTCTGTTTTTTTTTGCATGGAGCAAGATACCAAATGTTGGTACTTCACATCCAAGTCAACCATGTCAGACCGCGACTTGTTCGCGAAACACGACACACGAAGTGTGGAGTGGAAAGAGGAAAAGGTCCCACCGGGCGTGCCCGAATCTGTTCTCCGCCGAAAAGACGCGACCAAGACGTTGGGACGTCCAGCCTGAATTTCGAGGGCAGATGCTATTTGGTGCTATCCGTCCACCTCTCTGAAAATGCCAAGTTGATTTATGGCACCGTGTATCGAAGGTTTAAACGGATGCGGCCGATGTAGCAGACTTCGTCAGATTCCCCTCGTTGAGGGGTTTTTGATTGTGGGGACGTTCTTCCCTGCAGGCGTAAGCCCCTGCAGTTAATTACGCTACCGCATCGCGGTAACCACTTTCTCCTTCTCCAGATGGTCACTTCATGTCGTGGGTGTTTGTTTTGTTGTTGGTTGCCCGTGAATTATATACGGAGACTAATTTGTGTTGTCGCCCGTAGGGCGTGGATTAGTCTAAATCTGTATTTTCTTAGATTTGGGTTTTAGTTTGGGTTTAAGGATACATTAGTATCATTTGAGACTAAGATCAATTTAAACGTTTGTTAAGGATACGTTAGTCTAATTTTAGACTAAGATCAACTTAACGGAATCATTTAGATTCAACAAAAGAGCATTTGGGCTCTATTGTTTTAGTTTAGGGACATTGCGGTCCGTAATTAGTTTAAGGACATTACGGTCCAGTTTAAAAACATCATAGTCTATAAAGTTTAAAGACATCATAGTCTATGAGTTTAGGAACCTCACAGTCCATAAAGGTTAAGGACATCATAGTCCGTGAGTTTAAGGACCTCACAGTCCATAGAGGTTAAGGACATCATAGTCCGTGAGTTTAAGGACCTCACAGTCCATAGAGGTTAAGGACATCATAGTCCATGAGTTTAAGGACCTCATAGTCCATAGAGTCTAGTTTAGGGACATTACGGTCCAGTTTAAAGACGTCATAGTCTGTTTGGTTTTGATTCAACTGTTTGGGGATGCACCAAAAGTTATCGGTTATTAGGACCCTCCATCTCTCTGAAGACGCTGAGGAATTACAACGACATGTATCAGATTTGTGAAGAGATGTACCCTTGAACCAATATTAGTTGGGAGATCTGTAGTCCAATTTGGGACTAAGATCAAAGATTTATGAGCATATGGGCCCAATTAATCTTAGTGGGTATTCTGTGGCCACTTTGGGCTCAGCCCACTCAGTTAAAATGTTGAACATTTAGCAATGTTGAGCATTGGTTTGGATTCTGACAGCCTTTTGTCTTTTATTGAGTGATGAACACTCATTATAGCTCTGGGGCCCTTTTTTTTATAGAACAGTTTATGTTCATTTAGCGCGCACATGGGAAGCACGTGGCGCGCTTGGCGCTGTGCACCAGACAATGAGCGCATTGTGCTTCTGGTGAAGTAGCGCACACGTGAGGAGCACGTGGCGTGCTTGGTGCTGAGCGCCAGTCAATGAGCGCATTGCGCTTCTGGTGAAGGAGCGCACACGTGAGGAGCACGTGGCGCACTTGGTGCTGAGCGCTAGACAATGAGCGCATTGCTCTTCTGGTGAAGTAGCGCACACGTGAGGAGCCCGTGACATACTTGGCGCTGAGCGCTAGACAATGAGCGCAGTGCGCTTCTTGTGAAATTTAGAGCGCTAAGGCTCTGCAACGCTATGCGTTAGTTTTGGAGCGCTATGGCTCTGTAGCGCTATGCGCTATATGTTAGTTATATATATGCCCTAGAGGCCATTGTTATACATATGATGTATATTATAGTGGATGCTTGGATATATATAGAGAGGACTTTCTTGCTCGACATGATAGTATGCTATTTGGTTGCACTTTGTCTTAACATGTTGACTTGTATTAGTTTATTGTCTTGCTCTCGCATGTTGATAAAGCCCTTAGGATATGTACTCGACTACTGGGACTATGATGAGATCATACTAGTGGGGCCAGGGTAGTCAATGAGTACATCCTATAACTGTTCCTAGTCGAGGGTGTATCGAGACAGGGCATCGATACACCAGAGTAGACTAGCGTATACGCATCTTGACCCATATGATGGGCGATGGATGATCCCATATCCATTGGTGTTTAACATCAAAGATAGTGTACGGGTGCTCAGTGGAGATTGGGTATACTGAACGGACTCGCCGAGAACTCCTAGATGGATTTATACCAATCGTCAGATAGCAGTTCTCTGGTGACACTGGTACAGGTTAGTCTGTAGACCCGAGATCGTCATAGAGTCTTGTGTGATTCCCACTGTGCTTTGATTTCTACCTTACCACGTCCAAGAGGGCGTGCAAAACGGTAGCTTTTGGGTACAGTCCCGAATCACATGGAGGCAATGAGCGATAGGAGGGGTTTCGTCTCTCCCGATATAGGGAGTTGATGTTGTGCTGTGTTCGATTGGCTATAACTGGAAGTCCCTAGCCAGGGCTGATATGGAGTGCTACTGGTACGTGTTATCGGTAGTTTCTCGATCTGTTATGAGCCTCACATCAACACGACTTATCGGTTACTGGGGTCTGACATTTACCACCCCTATACTAGATATGCAACATATCAAACGAAGAGACCGGACTGTACGGTAGTGTTACTGATTGGATACACAAGACAATGCACAGACATTCTTGTTGATCTTCTGATCGTTCAATACCTTGGGTGGCTATTACGTTTAGCTGACCGCTTGCAGCTTGTGAGTGTTTGATATGATCATCACCTACTGCCGGCGTATTGACGATTCTTTAGAGTCCTACACAGAGATTTCCTGGCTCAGGCAAAACGGAGTAGGAGCACATATGTAATATGTGCGGGACCGAGAATATTACGATATGAGATATCGTATTCCATTCTCGCGATATATGATATCGACCGGGTATATGTGATATAGCCGGGTCATCGGATCAAGTGTTGATTCGATGAATCGGTACATGTTATATTAGTCGGTTATATGCGATATAACCGGATTGTCGGATCAAGTGTTGATTCGATAATTTAATGTATAATTATATATATGATATATTATATTACATTAACTAATATAAGCTCGCTTTATTGATTCATTTTCTCACCGGATAATACATTGATATATATGCGATATATATTAATTGTATTATTTTCTTTTTTTACAAAAATATATTATATATGTGATATATAATATTGTAACAAGTTATGATTACAAATGCAACATGATTTGTGGAGATTAAACAAGTTAGGGTTTTATTTGGGTTAGCATTTGGGTTAGCTATTTCATGAAGCTTCTAGAAGCTTTATTTTGTTTTAAGCTTAGATATTTTGTATTGATATTTTGTGTAGATATTTCTTAACCCAACCCAAACCCTTTACCCTAGTTAATTCTCTACAAAGGTTAAGCCTTCATTCTTAACCCAAGATTGGATTTATAACCACAACAATAATTGATTATTCATCATAAAAGATTTCATCTTCTTCTTCTTCATTCTCTTGAAAGAAAACCGTGACTAGCTTTTTATTTGTGATGATAAATGGTGAGAAATTGAAAATAAAAGAGAGCTAAATTTCTACTTCATCATCCTCATCTATTCTAGCCACATAGATTAGGGTTTTCACTTCTCAAATAAGTTGTTTAGTGAAGTGTAAGCTTGGGTTAAAGATTCTTCAAGGTAGATCATCTTCGAAAAGGAAGACTTCAAGTAAGTATGGATCATTCGGCTTGTGGAGCTTCTCTAGAGTCCGGAAGTTCATGGATCACGGCGAAGGGACTACTACTCGGAGCTTATGAAGTGAAGGAACGGACTACAAAGGTTGTAATCCCTCTCTCTTAGATGTAAAGTTGTTTACATGCTATGTTTATCCTAATCCTCTAATTAAGATCTTGGTTAGGGTTTGTTTAGCACCCCAAAAAATTTAAAGTAGCATGTTTGATGCTTGCCAAAACCCTCACAAGGTGCTATGCTTACCCTACATTGGTATCAGAGCCAGGTTAGAGCATTAGGCGATGTGTAGACGAAGTTAAAAGTCTGATCGAACCCCGAAATATGATTTTGGACCCCCTCTCTGGAAATGTTTTTAAAATTTGGTTTTTTCCGTATTAAAAATACTCAGAAAAATAAGCAGGGGATTCTATAGATATCTGTGAAGTACGACTCCCTAAATCCATCAAGCCACCGCGGAACCGCGGCTAAACCAAGCTATTGGCGGCGGTTCCGCGGCTGAACATGAGGATTGAGGGATCGTACTTCAAGAGGTGATCCGTAGGTATTAAATTATGCTTCTGGGAATTTTTAATATTACTTAAGTGTTGAGTTTTCTGGAGATCTTAAGAATTCGTTGATTCGATCGGAAAGTTTAATATCGTTTAGTTTTCCGGATAATTTAGAATGTGTTAAAAGGTTCGAACGGATATCAATAACTCATTTTTTCCATAATGGAAAACTTTCAAGTGTTGGATTTTTCCCGAGTTTAAAACTTTCGGGAAATCATGCAAGCGTATCTGTGGACCCTCTAGAAGAACGTAACCTTAACTCGATTATGTGACCGTCAAAACTGCCACTGAACCCCAGGGTTTGTGGTAGTTTAGCGTTGCCACATGTGAGGCGTTGGTTTGACCCTTCTACGGCTGGTTCATTGGGGCTGTGACATGTTCTGAGCCTTTTTGAACTTCGTTCAAGTGTTGAGCTATTTGGGAAATCTTGGGTATTTGATTATTCGATCGGGAAGTTTAACATTGTCTATTTATCTGGAATGTGATACAATATGTGGAATTCATATAGTTAGGCATGAAATGCGAAGTATGTGATATTTCAGATTTAAGATGTCTAAAGTGATTGTGTATTCCAAATATTGTAGTTTTACACTTTCTTTTCAGTGACCGTAAGTATAGTATGTGGTGTATCACCGGCTTCGTTGCTATACATCAACGACAATCGGGATACGCATACTTGCTTACGTTGATGATATGAGATATTATGTGTTGCTGTCATATGTTATATTGGATTATCGTGTTCTGAATAGCCGGGGGTTTCATGTGAGATGAAGGTTTTTTATTTTCATTCATGTAAAATTCTTTTGTATGTAATATTCTTTTATTGGGGCACTTCCAGGTTGAGGATGATGTCACCATTGTATATTATTTATTTTTCCGCATTAGGATAGACCCGAGGAGGAGAGCACAAGTAACCGGGTTCTAGGGTCCAGTGGGAGGCCATCTCGAGGAGTCGAGACTGGGTCTCTTAACCCTAGAATTGGCAGTGTTGCTTGCCGCTCTCGTAGGGGTCTAGAGATGTGGGTTTGGCTATTCATCGCGACTGTGGAATCCGTGTTTTATACAGGCTCGAAATAAAACACGGACGTCCTAGTATATCCAATATTTCATATATTATCTTCTGCTGCAATGTTCTGTGATGAGATCGTATTACTGCCTGAGACGAATGCTTATACTATATATATATGATGATATATAAATATTACTGCTTTCGTTTCTTCTGTTATGCTTAGGAAGCATAATTGATGGGATTTATTAATAAGATTAATAAAAGAAAAGAAACCTAAAAGATGTTGTAGAATCAAAACTTTATAAAAAGGGTAGCTAAAGTTTTGCTTTGCATAGCGGTATATATGATATACCCTGCACCTTATTCGATGAGGAAAGAGCCGAGATCCCTTCACCGGAAGTGACCTCTTTAGCAAAACCGGTAGATGCTACAAACTCGCGGTTTAGTTTTTGATTGCTTCTATAGTTCTTGCTTTGCACCGCGGTATTTGTGAAATATCCTGCACCTTATTCGATAAGGAAAGAGCCGAAATCCCTTCACCGGGAGTGACCTCTTTAGCGAAACTAGAAAAAGCCTAAAAAACACTCCATTTCAAAATCACTTGTTTCTACAACGATATCAAGTTCATTACGCTCATGGTTTTCTGAAAAACCTGCGTAGCCCTCCGTCATTTTAGATAGGTATTAATTAGTATCCGTGCTACGTTAGTTTTGCATTCGTCAAGGCGTAGTGTACGGTAGCTATTTACTACTTATCTGTAGCATGAGATGCGATTGGCTTAGAGTATTCGTACGGCGTTGTTTGGCATTCGTCAAGGGTCGTGCGGGTAGGTTTAATTCAATCAAGAAATGTACGGGTTGAACTTGACTAGCGGACTATGGGTTGTTTGGCATTCGTCAAGGTCATAGCACGTTAGGGGCAGAAGCATTATCGGGAATTTCAAGTGTTGAAATTTGCAATGAGATTGCATACCTCCTATGAGATAGTTGGATTCCGATACCCACTGCGAGTAAGAGTTACTCCTGGGAGAATTTTACACAGGACAATTAGCCGATCAAGTAGGTGTCTAGAAAGGTGTTAACGGGGTTATGCCTCTGGGAAAACGAGGTTTATTTTAATTAGGTCCATGCGAAAGCACGGGGAACCTCCCTCAGAGTACCAACATTGATCTGGCTGAAAGATTGGGGAACTTGTAAGGTGTAATTAATCCCGGCTAATCTTACCTTTTAGGGTTTTAAGGAAGATTTGATAAAATGCAGTGGGAGCCATCTTGATTAGATAAGATCATAACCAATCTAATTTTGCAAGAGCATATGCTAAAGTATTTTCTTCTCTCTCTCTCCAGGTAGCGACCCTGTCATGCCTTAATCAAGATAATAATATAGATGTATTGATTGAACCCGCTTATTATACTGAGCAAGGGAACGTTGGTCCAGTTCTTTCTTATAAGTGTTATAAGACTGAGTAGGAAATAAGAGAATATCCGGATTCTCACGCCGCCCAAACGAAGAACAAGCATGCTGATGCATCTTCTTCGGGTGTGTTAGTTATCGAGAACTGTTTCTCAGTTCACTCTACGTCCTGGGTATTAGATACCGGATCGGGATCCCACATATGTAATATGTTACATGTGCTACGTAAAGGTAGGGAACTGGGAGAGGGTGATCATTCTCTAAGAGTAGGGAATAGTGCAAATGTTGCAGCCAAAGCAGTTGGCGAATATCATCTTGTATTACCAAATGGTAATACATTGGTTCTGAACGAGTGCTATTATATTCCGACCCTGATATGCAATATTATATCAGTTTCTTTATTGAATAAAGAAGGATATAATTTTGTAGTACAGGATAATGTTATGAACATATTCCTGAATTAAAAGTTGATTGGATCAGGATCGTTAAATAATGGCATATACATTCTCAACCAAACTACAGTACTTAATGTACAAAACACACACAAGAGGAAGAGTTCAGAAATGAACGAATCCTTCTTGTGTCATTGTAGACTAGGTTATATCAATGCGACACGGCTAGCTAAATTGCATAAGGATGGATATTTGAATCCGTTCGAATTTTCATCTTATGACACTTGCCGGTCATGTCTCAAAGGCAAAATGACCAAAACTCCGTTTAATAGACACGGAGAAAGAGTTACAGAACTCTTGGGGCTGATACATAGTGATGTATGTGGTCCCATGTCTACACATGCCAGGAACTGTTCTTCCTATTTCATTACATTCACTGACGATCTCTCAAGATACAGACATGTGTTCTTGATGAAACACAAGTCTGAAGCTTTTGAGAAATTCAGGGAATATAAACACGAAGTAGAGAACCAAACGGGCAAAAGTATTAAGATCCTTCGATCAGATCGAGGAGGAGAATACTTGAGCAATGAGTTCCTGGACTATCTAAAAGAGAATGGGATTCTCTCTTATCTTACTCCTCCCTATACACCACAGCACAATGGTGTATCGGAGCGGACGAATCTCACCGTATTAGATATGGTACGCTCTATGATGAGCAATGCTGAGTCGCATATTTCCTTTTGGGGGTATGCGCTTGAGACAGCCATACACCTATTGAATATGGTTCCAACCAAATCAGTGCCTACCACTCCATATGAGATATGGAAGGGGAAGAGACCATCTCTTAAGTATGTTAAGATATGGGGTTGTCCGGCCTATATCAAAAGGCAAAATCCGGACAAACTCGAGGCAAGGTCTGTCTTATGCAAGTTTGTAGGATATCCCAAAAATTCATAAGGGTATATATTCTACCACCCCGAGGATCAAAAGTGTTTATTTCTCGACATGCCACTTTCTTAGAAAAAGGTTTTCTTATGAAACAAATTAGTGGCAATGAGGTAGAACTGGAAGAGCTTCCAGCGACACAAACTACGACAGAAGATTTGATGGAACTAGAGGATTCGGTAGTTCCTGACGAACCCCAGCCTCTCCGCCGATCTAGTAGGGTTCCTCATCCACCTGAGAGATACTACGGTTTTCTCCTAGATGGTGGTAGCGAGGATTGCATCATGGAAATTGATGACCCGACTAGCTTCGAGCAGGCCATCACGAGTGGGGACTCTGTGAAGTGGCTGGATGCAATGCGATCTGAGATGGAATCCATGTACACTATCAAAGTATGGACTTTGAAAGTTGCTCCTGAAGGAGTAAAACCCATTGGGAGCAAATGGATTTTTAAGAAGAAACTTGGTGTAGATGGAAAGGTTGAGACTTTCGAAACTAGACTTGTTGCAAAGGGTTTTCGTCAACGACCAGGTGTGGATTATGACGAAACCTTTTCTCCAGTGGCTATGCTTAAGTCCATCCGGATCCTACTTGCCATTGCTGCATAGCATGACTACAAAATCTGGCAGATGGATGTTAAGACCGCCTTTCTAAATGGTGATTTAGAAGAGTGCGTGTACATGACTCAGCCAGAAGGCTTCATAGACAGTGGGAGCAGCGGAAAGATGTGCAAGCTGCTTAAATCCATCTACGGGTTAAAGTAGGCATCGCGGAGTTGGAACATCTGCTTTGATGTTGTAATCAAAGAGTTTGACTTCATAAAAACGTAGATGAACCTTGTATATACAAGAAGGTTGCAGAGAGTAAGGTTGTCTTCCTCGTATTGTACGTGGATGACATACTCTTGATAGAAAATGATGTTCTTATGCTGCACTCGGTCAAGCTCTTCTTATCAAAAAGATTCTCAATGAAAGATCTAGGTGATGCCTCCTGCATACTGGGAATTAAGATTTATAGATATAGATCTAAACGGATACTGGGATTGTCCCAATCCAGGTACATTGACACCATACTAAAGAGGTTTAGTATGAAAGGATCCAAGCATGGGAACCAACCCACGATCTCTGGACTCACTCTCTCCAAAAAGATGTCTCCCAAGACTGATTTGGAGAGAGCTCGCATGCAAGGAATACCCTATGCTTCGGCAGTAGGCTCTATCATGTACGCGATGCTATGTACCAGACCCGATGTAGCATACTCACTAAGTGTAGTGAGTAGGTATCAAGAAGATCCTGGAGAGAGTCTCTGGATAGCTGTGAAGAATATTCTCAAGTACTTAAGAAGGACTAAGGAGATGTTCTTGGTGTATGGTAACGGTGAACTCCAGGTGGAGTCCTTTACCGATTCAAGCTTCCAAAGTGATAAGGACGACTCTAAGTCGCACTCGGGATTTGTCTTTACCCTCTATGGAAGGGCGGTGTGTTAGAAGAGTTCCAAACAGGAAACCGTTGCAGACTCGACAATAGAGGCTGAATACATCGCTGCCAACGATGCTGCCAAAGAGGCTGTCGGGATGAAGAAGTTCATCACTGAACTTGGTATGGTTCCATCCATTGAGCATTTAATACCTTTGTATTGTGATAACAATGGAGCTGTGGCTTTAGCCAAGGAACCCAGGTCCCATCAGAAATCCAGACATATTCTGAGACGGTATCACCTGATCCGGGAGATAGTTGATCGCCGGGAGATCGAGGTCAGGAGAGTTGATACAAAGGACAACACTGCGGATCCACTCACAAAGGCCATTCCCCATACACAGTTTGAGAGACTCTTCGGGATGTTGGGTATGAGATACTACAACAGCTGGCCTTAGTGCAAGTGGGAGATTGTTAGTTATATATATGTCCTAGAGGCCATTTTGTACATATGATGTATATTATAGTGGATGCTTGGATATATATAGAGAGAACTTTCTTGCTCAACATGATAATATGCTATTTGGTTGCACTTTGTCTTAACATGTTGACTTGTATTAGTTTACTGTCTTGCTCTCACATGTTGATAAAGCCCTTAGGATATGTACTCGACTACTGGGACTATGATGAGATCATACTAGTGGGGCCAGGTTAGTCAACGAGTACATCCTATAACTATTCCTAGTCGAGGGTGTATCGAGACAGGGCATCAATATAACAGAGTAGACTAGCGTATACGCAGCTTGACCCTTATGATGGGCGATGGATGATCCCCTATCCATTGGTGTTTGACATCAGAGATGGTGTACGGGTGCTCAGTGGAGACTGGGTACACTGAACGGACTCGCCGAGAACTCCTAGATGGATTTATACCAATCGTCAGATAGCAGTTCTCTGGTGACACTGGTATATGTTAGTCTGTAGACCCGAGATCGTCATAGAGTCTTGTGTGATTCCCACTGTGCTTTGATTTCCACCTTACCACATCCAAGAGGGCATGCAAAACGGTGTCTTTTGGGTATAGTCCTGAATCACATGGATGCAATGAGCGATAGGAGGGGTTTCGTCTCTCCCGGTATAGGGAGTTGATGTTGTGCTGTGTTCGATTGGCTATAACTGGAAGTCCCTGGCCATGGCTGATATGGAGTGCTACTGGTAAGTGTTATCAGTAGTTTTTCAACCCGTTATGAGCCTCACATCGACACGACTTATCGGTTACTGGGGTCTGACGTTTACCACCCCTCAACTAGATATGCAACATATCAGACGAAGAGACCGGACTATACGGTAGTGTTACTGATTGGATAAACAGGAGAATGTATAGGCTTGCTTGTTGATCTTCTGATCGCTCAATACCTGGGTGGCTGTTACATTTAGCTGACCGCTTGCAGCTTGTGGGTGTTTGATTTGATCATCACCTACTGCCGGCGTATTGACGATTCTTTAAAGTCCTACACAGAGATTTCCTGGCTCAGGCAAAACGGAGTAGGAGCAGATATGTGATATGTGCGGGACCGAGAATATTACGATATGAGATATCGTATTCCATTCTCGCGATATATGATATCGACCGGGTATATGTGATATAGCCGGGTCATCGGATCAAGTGTTGATTCGATGAATCGGTACATGTTATATTAGTCGGTTATATGCGATATAGCCGGATTGTCGGATCAAGTGTTGATTCGATAATTTAATGTATAATTATATATGTGATATATTACATTACATTAACTAATATAAGCTCGCTTTATTAATTCATTTTCTCACCGGATAAGACATTGATATATATGCGATATATGTTAATTGTATTATTTTCTTTTGTTACAAAAATATATTATATATGTGATATATAATATTGTAACAAGTTATGATTACAAATGCAACATGATTTGTGGAGATTAAAGAAGTTAGGGTTTGATTTAGGTTAGCATTTGAGTTAGCTTTTTCATGAAGCTTCTAGAAGCTTTATTTTGTTTTAAGCTTAGATATTTTGTATTGATATTTTGTGTAGATATTTCTTAACCCAACCCAAACCCTTTACCCTAGTTAATTCTCTACAAGGGTTAAGCTTTCATTCTTAACCCAAGGTTGGATTTGTAACCACAACAATAATTGATTATTCATCACAAAAACTTTCATCTTCTTCTTCTTCTTCATTCTCTTGAAAGAGAATCTTGACTAGCTTTTTATTTGTGATGATAAATGGTGAGAAATTGAAAATAAAAGAGAGCTAAATTCCTACTTCATCATCCTCATCTATTCTAGCCACGTAGATTAGGGTGTTCACTTCTCTAATAAGTTGTTTAGTGAAATGTAAGCTTGGGTTAAAGATTCTTCAAGGTAGATCATCTTCGAAAAGGAAGACTTCAAGCAAGTATGGATCATTCGACTTATGGAGCCTCTATAGAGTCCGGAAGTTCATGGATCGCGGCGAAGGGACTACTACTCGGAGCTTATGAAGCGAAGTAACGGACTACAAAGGTTGTAATCCCTCTCTCTTAGATGTAAAGTTGTTTACATGCTATGTTTATCCTAATCCTCTAGTTAAGATCTGGGTTATGGTTTGTTTAGCACCTCAAAAATTTTAAAGTAGTATGTTTGATACTTGCCAAAACCCTCACAAGGTGCTATGCTTACCCTACACTATATTTGGAGTGCTGAGGCGTTTCTTTTAATTTAGAGCGCTAAGGCTCTTTTAAATTATGAGCGCTAAGACTCTACAGCGCTGTGCGCTAGACTTGGAGTGCTGAAGCGATTTAATTGGAGCGCTAGAGGCTCCTTTTACAAAACTCTGCTCCCTGAGAATTAAATTCTCTCTTATAAGAAACTTTGTCTCATGGATCTAAGAACAAAGTTCTTGTTTTATAGGAGATGTTTCAATCTCTTATGTTTTTGGTGAAAGGCTTTGCTTTTTTGGATCTGTGATCCTAAGAGAATTGAATTATTCTCCCCCCTTTTATAATGATATATTATAATCTCTGAAAGATAATTTGTCTTATAGATCTATGATCTGAAGAAAATTAAGTTCTTCCCCTTATTATTTTTTATGATGAGATACTTTGATCTCTGTTTGTGAAAGATCTTGTTCTTATAGATCTATAATCTTAAAAAAAGAAGTAAATTCCTCTTTTTATATGAGATGAATTCATCTCTCTATTCTTTTTTTTACCTTGAAGAAAATTTTCTTCTTCTGAGAGCTTGCTCTTTGTCTTTAAAATTTCTTAAAGTTTATGGGGGGTTCCTCTCTATTAGACTTGAAGTCTTAGGGCCTTTATATAAGGTAAGCTGATCTGTTGAATCATTTGAAGAGATCTTTTCTCTAATTGATTTGGGGATGTTTCCCCCGTTGAATCTTTGAACCAAAAACTTCTTATTTACAGAAGGCAATCTTCTTGTTTTTAACAAGATTGGGAAATCTTTTCTCCTATAGAATTTATTCTATATTTTGGTGATTTTTAATCACCATTGGATCATTGATCTAACGGTGCTCTGATTTTCAGAGCACAATCTTTCCTGTTTGGAAAGATTGTGAGGAGTGTTTCCTTAACAGAATCTTACTCTGATTAATTTATAATTTTTAATCATGTTCGTTGGATCTTTGATTCAACTGTTGGGAACATTTAATTGCAGCGCTGGCGCTCACGTGCTTTGCACGTGGTGCGCTGCTTAGAGTGCAGCGCACTTAGCGCTGGCGCTCACGTGCTTTGCACGTGGTGCGCTGCTTAGAGTGCAACGGTCTTAGCGCTGGCGCTCACGTGCTTTGCACGTGGTGCGCTGCTTAGAGTGCAGCGCACTTAGCGCTGGCGCTCACGTGGTTTGCACGTGAGTGCTGCTATGAAGCACCGCTTCATTTCAAAATTTAAAATTTTGAACGGAGCTTTGCTCTGATTGGAGGAAACACAACCTTTTCAAAACCCGGTCAATAATTCTTTCCAAACTGCCGGGAATGAAAACTCATCTGCACTCGAACGAAGCGTGGATATGTTTATTAAACATTCCATGCAATCGACGGACGAAATAAAGTCTTCTATCCGATCTTTAAAACAGACCACCAACTCCCACGGTGAGAATATAAAATCGATAGAAGCATAACTTGCACAAATAAATGCTACGATGAGTGCGAGATAAAAAGATAAACTTCCATCTCAAGCCCTACCGAATCCTGGCCACTCACAAAGTCATAATGTGAGTACCGTTACAACGTTGAGATCAGGAAGAGTGTTGAACAATCAAATGGGTAAACAGATTGATGATGAGGAATCAATTGAAACCCTGGCTTCTACATCTTGCCCTAACTCGTCTAGTCTCCCACCTTCTTCCGAATCTATTCTCCGTTTTCCCTAAGGCTCGAACACTCCGCCCACTTTCTCGAATCTACCTAAAACGATCCTCACTCCAATTCTTGGATCGATTCCATCCCCACAAGCTTCTCCACAAATGTTGGACCCAAGGCTTATTGATAAAGCTTCTTTTCCAAACAGGTTGAGGGCCAACAAACCTAACGCACAAATGGAGAAAGTTGTGAAAATATTTAAGCAAGTTAACATAAATATCCCTCTCCTAGATGCTATTCAACAAGTTTCGTCTTATGCGAAAATCCTTAAGGACTTGTGCACTAGGAAAAGAAAAACTCAAATGCCGAAAAAGGTATTCATGACAAGTAACTTGAGTATAGCTTTTACCCAACAATTGCCTAAGAAACGTAAGTACCCCGGTTGTCCTACAATATCTATAACTATTGAGGGTAAAAGCATCAATCGTGCTCTACTTGGGACGCTAGTGTTAACTTGCTTCCATTTTCCATCTATGAGTAGCTAGGTATAGGAGAGTTGAAACCTGCCCACTGCACTCTCCAGATGGCAGATCGATCTATCGCGAATTCATATTCCCTGTGGACTTTATTGTTTTGGATACACAACCTTGGCGAACCCACACAACCAAATCCCGGTGATACTCGGCCGACCTTTCCTGGCAACTTCCAACGCTGTCATTAATTGTCGTAACGGTTTTATGAACTTATCATTCGGGAAGATGACAATTGAGCTTAATATTTACAAGTTAGGAAGTCAACCATCTAAACCTTCTGCTCATTTAATCGATGTCTGTTCCATCAACGAGATAGCTTCCGACAGCTGCGAAGCTGAAGTACTTTGCTATGATGATCTCGACATCACTAGTGCAACATTGTTTGATCTGGAAAATCATTATAGTGAGGATACTTTTGACGAGTCTACCCCGGAGTTCGAATCTTTTGACTCGTCGCAAAAGTCAGTAGCGCTTTCTGAGTCAATATCCTATGCAAGTTATGAACCTCTTGGGGAGTCCGAATATCATTCCCTTACCCCTCCTTCTATCGTCTCTCCGCCGACTCTAGATCTCTCTAGATCTCAAACCACAACCTTCTCATCTGAAATATGCATATTTAGGTGAGAATGAGTCTTTACTCGTGATAATATCCACTTCTCTAGCTTTAGAGCAAGAGAACGCTCTTTTGACGGTATTGAGATTGAATCGGCAAGTATTTGGTTGGACAATTGCTGATATCAAAGGGATTAGTCCCTTAATTGTTGAACATTATATACATCTGATGGATGAAGCCAAACCAACCAGAGACCCACAAAGACGGTTAAATCCTGTTATGAAGGAGGCGGTAAAGAAAGAAATTGTCAAGTGCCTTGATAGTGGTATAATTTACCCGATATCTGATAGCCAATGGGTAAGTCCTATCCATGTAGTCCCTAAAAATTCTGGCATCATGGTCATAACCAATGAGGCTAATGAGTTAATCCAAACACGCACCCAAATGGGGTGGCGCGTCTGTATTGATTATAGGAAACACAATGCCGCAAAGAGGAAAGATCACTTCCCTTTACCTTTCATTGACCAGATGTTGGAACGATTAGCTGGACATGAATACTATTGTTTCTTAGACGGATACTCTGGCTATAATCAGTTCCCCATCGCCGAAAAGGATTAAGATAAAACCATATTTACTTGTCCTTTTGGTACTTTTGCTTATAGACGCATGCCTTTTGGGTTATGCAACGCTCCCGCTACATTTCAGCGGTGTATGATGGGGATATTCTTAGATATGGTTGAGAATTTCCTGGAGATATTTATGGACGATTTCTCCATATTTGGGGACTCCTTTGAGTACTGTCTTCGTCATCTTGACGCAGTTCTTACCTGCTGTAAGGATAAGAACCTAACTTTGAATTGGGACAAATTTCATTTCATGGTCCAAGAAGTTATTGTTCTTGGACATATCATTTCACAAAAAGGCATTGAGATTGACAGAGCTAAAATTGATGTCATCCATAACCTTCCTCCTCCCAAATGCGTCAAAGATATACGATCCTTCCTTGGTCATGCAGGATTTTATAGGAGATTCATTAAGGATTTTCGCAAAATTACTAGACCCTTAACTCTTCGCTTGGCCAAGGATACTACATTTCACTTCGATTCGGATTGTGAGACTACTTTTGAATCGCATAAAAGATCTCTCGCTACAGCCCCCGTTCTATCATCTCCGGATTGGAATCACCCGTTCGAGCTTTTGTGTGATGCATCAGATTTTGCTATCAGTGCAGTCTTATGACAGCACATTGATAAGATGACACATATAATTTATTATGCAAGTAAGACCTTGAATGATGCACAAATTAATTACACAACTACCGAGAAAGAACTCTTGGCAGTTGTATTTGCATTATAAAAATTCAGGCCCTACTTAATTGGCTCGCCAATAGTGATTTACACTGATCACTCCGCCCTACGACACCTTTTATCGAAGAAGGATGCTAAGGACAGGCTAATACGTTGGATCCTGTTGTTACAAGAATTTGATCTTGTCATCCGAGACAAGAGTGGATGTGAAAACGTAGCAGCTGACCATTTTTCACGCATCTCTTCTTCACCAACGTTGACCGTGCCGATAAATGACTCATTTTCTGACGAACGGCTCTTGACCGTATCCTGCGAATCTTGGTTCGTGGATATTGTGAATTATCTAGCGACGGGACTTACTCCTAGCAATTGGTCGAAACAAGACAAACTTCGATTTCTATCCCAAGTAAAACACTTTTACTGGGATGAACCTTATTTGTTTAAATATTGTTCCGATCAAATCATTCGCAGATGTGTCCCTAACGATGAATTCAAGAGTGAATTATCATTTTGTCATGATCAGGCATGCGGCGGTCACTTTGGTCTTCGAAAAATGGCGGAGAAAGTTTTGCAATGTGGCTTTTATTGACTAACATTATTTAAAGATGCATATGATCATAGCAAAACTTGCCCGCGGTGTCAACACTTGGATCAGATTTCACGTAGAAATGAGATGTCGCTCTAACCTATCTTGGTTGTGGAGATATTCGACGTTTGCGGTATTGATTTTATGGGCCATTTTCCCAACTCTTTTGGAAATCTATGTATCTTGTTAGCGGTTGATTATGTCTTAAAATGGGTAGAAGCAATACCGTGTCGCACTAATAACAACAAGGTTGTTATTAAGTTCCTTAAAGAAAATATCTTTTCGCCATTCGGACACTCTCACGCTATAACTAGTAACAACGGAACGCATTTCTTTAATCGGTCTTTCGAGGCTTTGATGCGGAAATATACAATTAACCACAAACTTTCTACGCCCTATCATCCCCAAACAAGTGGGCAAGCTGAGATCTTAAATAGGCAGATCAAGCAAATTTTGGAGAAGACGGTTTCTAAAAACCGTAAAGATTGGTCAACCAAATTGACGGATTCTCTTTGGGCATTTCGTACTGCTTATAAGACCGATCTTGGTATGTCTCCATACCGCCTTGTGTTTGGGAAGGCATGCCACCTTCCTATCGAAATCGAACATAAAGCAATATGGGCTATCAAAAAGCTAAACTTCGATTTTGATCAAGCCAACAGCTATCGGAAGCTGCAATTGAATGAGCTAAGCGAACTCCGCGATGAAACTTATGATAATGCGGTGATAGTAAAGAACCGGACTAAAGTGTTTCACGATAAAAACCTTTTTAGGAAAACTTTCACACCGGGACAACAAGTCCTTCTTTACGATTCCCGTCTCCATCTTCATCCGGGTAAGCTTAAATCTCGTTGGAAAAGACCTTTTGTGGTGCGGTATGTATACCCGCACGGGACAGTAGAAGTTGAAAATATAAAAAACGATTCAATTTTTAAAGTAGATGGACATAGATTAAAACCGTATTTTTTCTGCTGACCCAGCGGAGGAGCTTTTTTTTTCAGGAGCCGCTTTATCATAACTAAATTTCCTCCGCCTCACCTCCATGTCTCGGTAACATTGTCTCATCTTAAGAATGGAGGTGAGTGAAATAGGATTTAATTGAATATCTGTGCGTGATAAATCATAAGTATGAGGATAGTTTTCATTTAACTATTATTTTACCCCATCATTTTCGCTCCCCAAGTCTATAGGTCTATGCATTCAAAGAACAACATCAGTGAGGACACTGCTGAAAACAGGTTTGGGGGGGAGGTTTATATTAATTGAACTATAGTTTGGCACTAGGCACTATGTAAAAAAAAATTAATAATAAAAGATTAAAAAGTGAAGAATTATATATGAAAGATAGGAATAGTTTAATAAAAGCAAGAAAGTTAGATGTTTTCTTAAATAAAACTAGTAATAAGTAGTTATGAGCCGTTGTTCCAAGGGTTAGTAAGATGAAGGAAATTACAAATCTGAGGATAAAATTAAGTCTGAAAAATAGTCCTTATTCTTGACGCCAAACATTTGAACGTTGATACCCTACTATACGCACTTACACACATCTTGAAACTTAGGATAGTAGAGGATATCTTGAAATGCTCTTGTCTAAAAGCCTCAGTATGAAAAAAAAAGTTTAAATGGTGAAGAAAAAATGAACACTGGTTTTGTAATTACCAAGGCAGCATAAAAAAATATAACGAGAGTGCTTTATCACCTAGTGCCTTAGACCAACTGGTTTGGGAGCCACTGCTAAGCCTTAGGTGTTGCGAAACGAGGAATTACGCCTAAATACGTTAGCACTTTTTGTAATCGGTCGGTTAGTACCTCAAGAAGTATTAACGGTCGCATGAAAGATGTGTGAGCAATTTTATTGAAAATATTCGCCAACTATAAAGTACTTTGGAAAATGGACAAGAGTATAATAGCTTGAATTGAATTCTCTAAGTGTAGGGATGTCTTTTACATACATGTTTGGGGGTATTTGTTCAGTCAAAAATATTGTGCATTTGATATGACATTTTTCTTACTATTTTTATATAATAAAAGGGGTTTATTATAAATATGACACATATGAGGGTTTATCTGTAAAAATACTATTTTCATATGTTTATATATTATAATTAACATTATGAAGGAAAATGTACGTATATAATATCTATGTAATATTTGGTCCATTTAAATATGCTTACCTTATTAAATATCTTTGACCAATTCTCTTAAAACTATAATATCATGTCAAATGGTTAAGATAATATCTCAATAAAAACAAATTCTACTGATATTATTTATTGAGATAATTGTGCAGAAATTATATCAGGAGTGGAATCAAGGAAATCCGAGTTATCGAGATCAAATCTACCGAAATCTTAAAGTAAATCGAAAAAATCAATTCTAGCAGAGACTTAGAGAAGATTTTCAGATTTCAGATATCAAAATAGTCTACATGTGTCACCAGAAGAGGCCATAAGATTTTTGAAGCAACGAACCCCCTTACCCACAGCGGATCCGCAGCCAAACTTACCAAATGGCCGCGGTTCCGCTGCAATATTGAGAAGTTAGGGCTCTAGATTTTCTGGTTGGGATCCTAACAACTAGTTACCATATTAGGAAACTAAGGTTCTGCCTCTGTGACTATAAATAAGGACCGAAAGCCTCTTGGAAAGATCATCAAACCGACGCGGTCACGAAGTCCATGACGGCTCAAGAATCCTGGTTGATCATCGACAGTTCATCTACCTCCTTAAAAAGAGATCAAGAAGCAAACTAGGGTTTTGTAATCATTTTCTAAAGGAACAAAGTGTACTTGATCTTGTTGATTAATAAAGGTAGTTTTATTCTATTGCATTTTATTTTCTTTATGATTTCTATCTTTTCTTTTCCCAACATGCACGAGTAGTTTTCCGCTTGTTAGGATTCGTAGGATTAGGGTAGATTAATGGATGATGAATATCCTTAAACTCTTTTTACGTCCTATAAAGTTTATAAACTTTATCAAAAGAATAGTTAACATCCTAATCGAGTGCGCTATCAATTCATTGATATTCACGACCACGATTAGAGATTAGATTAACAATTGTATTCGTAAAGGTTAGACATGAACGGAGATTCATGTCAAGGTAGGGGTTAAGAGTGGGAACCCTTTTCCCTCCAGAAACCCTAATCTACATGCATCATTGTCGATCTAGTTTTAAATCTATTAAATGATAAGAGAAGTAATTTTTAATTAATCATCCATGACTACTAAATCTTAACGAACCCTACAAGCCCCCTTCTAATATAAAACCTATATCCGTAGTTAATCTAGATTTATATTCTACATCCGTGTTTAACGTAGATCTAGAAATTATTTCCACTATTCATTATTCTTCCTTTTTTCCTAATTAACACGGCTAAAGTACGATTAAAAGATTCAACGTTTCCCTAAGAACGACCCGTACTCATCCCGGTCTAGCTACACGCGACACCGTTATTGATTGCGGTTACACACAACTACAAAAACATCAACCAATCAAAAGACATGAACTATCCTATTTAGGACTAGAATTTAGGAGTGATGGCCCTATCTTCCTAGCTTTATATTGTCTAATTTAACTTTGAATCCTTCAAATAACAACAACTTTGAAAAATTGGGGATTCAAGATTCCTTCCTTATGTTTTCTTTCTTTTTGTGCATTTTTAGATTATTTTATGCAAGTAGAATGTTTTTTGTGTTTTTCTCTTGAGTTTTCTTGCTTATATTCTTGAGGCTGTGATCTATAGGAGAAATAGAGGAGGATCGCACCCTAGGACTCTCTTCATTAATCAAAATCTCCAAAAAAAAATTAGTTAAACTGTGTAGTATTTTGATTCTCTACTTGTTTCTTGCTCATTTATTCATGGATTATGATTAAAAAAGCATGGTGTAAAAGATCATATCCAATGATCCTCTGTTAGAAAGCTTTTGTAAATCAATTACAAGTAAAAAAACTGTAAGTCTACGGTAACGTCACGGCCGTCGATCCGAGGCCAAAATGCGGAAACAAAAACTTTTTATAAACTTGAAACCGGCGCTAACGCGGACTTTTATATAGATCAAACCATTAACATTAAACTAGCAATCTAAAGAGGGTTAGAAAAGCTATACCGATCGATCCGTGTCTTTCGGTCTTTAGCCACCGTCTTTAGCTGCTTGAGGCATCTCCGATCTCGCTCGGTCTCCGGTCTTCTCGTCGGAAAGGGCACCACATCTATGAATCCTTTTACGGGCTCTCGCTTCGAACTGAAGCAACTTAGACACGAAGTTTGCTAGCCGACATGTCCAAGGTGAAGTAGAGAATGTGTGTGATAACTTTGTCTCTTGACACTCTAGGATTCTCAACACATGAGATGGTTAGAGTGGGGAGGTAGAAGATGATGCCATGGTGGATGTTGTGAGCAAGAAGAAGAAAGAAAGTTGAGAGCTTTTTGTTATTATTTTTAGATGAAGAAAAATGAGAGTGGTTAAATAAATCAAGAGCAACCCCAAGCCTAACATAGCTTCCCCCTCTCTCTCCAAGCATCATATCAACATAATAATCAATCAAATAAATTGACATAGCACAAGAAAAGAGACCATGAGTCACTACCCATGTCCATGTCACATTTAATGCCCTTCATGATGAAATCCACTCACAATTTCCACAAGCAAACATTAATCCAAATGTTTGCAACAATAAAAAGATATGGCAACATCTAAAGTAAACTCGTGATGGATCACAGGGATATCCCTCACCTGTATATACATACCTGCATCCGCATTCCGACTGAATGCGAATGCAATGAGACTAAAGTAATCCAATAAATCTAATACTAGGATCCGGCTTAAACTAGAGCCCACTAGTATGATCCGTCCGATCATGATCCGTGCACAACTGCACGTATATGATCGAACCCTGCCATAATACCATACGGCCTCTACAACGTTTCGCCCGAAACTTGAGAAACTATCTGTGGGGGACTCTAAAGACTCGTCAATACTTTGGCTGTGGATTTAACCACTAGCACGTCAGTGGTACTAGCTGTACGTAACGGGCTACCAGGTATTGACCAAAAGGGAGGTCGATGGGCGAACTTATCCTGACACCCTACTGAGCCTGTCAGTGACAATATCCGTACAGTCCGGTCCGTTTGTCTATGAGTATTGCATGTCGGGCCTAGGTGGTTGGTAAAAGTCAGACCCCCAAAAGCTGTACAAGTCATGTCAGAGTGTAGCCCAGAACACCTTGAGATACTACTGGAATACCTACCAGTAAATCTCATTTGCCTTAGCCAAGGACTTCGTGTAATGACTCTCCTAGACCCAGCGCGATCTCACCCCCAATACCGGGAGAGACGAAACCCCTGCCGATCCGCTCACTGCCTCTATATAGCTCGGGACTGTACCCAACTAAAATATGTTTGCACGACTCCTTTGAGCGGTGGTAGGGTAGTAATCAAAGCACAGTGGCAACTCACACGAGACAAATGACGATCTCAGGTCGATGAACTAACCTGTACACATGTCACTAGGGAACTGCTATCTGACGTCAGGTATAATACCAACTAGCATGTTCCCGGCGAGTCCTGTCCGGTGTACTCATAACCCAATGAGAACCTGTATACATCTTAGATGATCCAACTGACACCAATGGCTTGTAAGACCGGCCACCGCCCCTCGTCGGGGTCTCGACTGTATACGCTAGTCTACTAATAGAGTGTCGATGCCCAGTCTCGAAACTCCCACGACTAGGGACCACTTTAAGGATGTGCTTATAGACTACCCAACTCTCACTATATGATCGCCATCATACTGCTGGTAGTCAAGAAAGAATCCTAAGGGCTCTATCAACGTGTAATAGTGATCCGTAAGGTCACCTAAAGCATGTACACGATGATACAGATAAACCAGATAGCATATTATCATCTTGAGTAAGACTGTCCTACCGGCATAGGTCCTCCCTCAATCATTGCAATCACGTGCCTGCGATCCAATAATTGACTTTGAGGACACTATATCCAACAATCTCCCACTTGTACTCAAGGCTAATTATTGCGATGTCGAATACTCACAGCCCGTGTGATACCGAACACCTAACTCCTCTACTGATCAGTCTCACAAAGCCCGTTTGCGAAACTATTGCGTTCGAGGAATAGCCTCAGTGAGTGGATCCGCCCTGATGTTTATTTCTATGTCTCTCTTTATCTCAAGTTCGTGCAGAAAGCCATCTCCCGAAATGAGCAATACCTGTCTTAGAATATGTCTGGATATCTGATGGGACCTAGTTCATCAATGAGCTCCAAATCCAAACTTCTTAGACTATATCGTCGACTGAATCTAATCAGTATCCTGCGCCATTCCTCCTTCAGTATCCGCTTGAACCACCTGTCCAAATTACTGCCCCTCGTCAGAGGAAAAACTATAACTCTGACAGTCACTCTGTCATCCAAGTCACCTTGGAAGCCTGGAATGATAACCGTCTCCCGAAGGAGGTTGTCGTTATCATATCCCTAGAACATCCACTTATATTCTAAAACTGCTTCCGAACGTTTCTCCAGGATTGGATTAATATCACAACTTATTGCATCTAGTGCAAAAACAACATCTGGTGTGGTACTTGATATCTCATGATTGACTCAATTGCCTAAGCAAGTGATGTGCCAATCATGCGCATCCCTCTCCCCTTTAGTCTGTAAGACACCTTTAGAGAGGGTGACTCCATCACCTGCAGGTACACCACCATGCCAGGAGTCGTCTATTCTAAAATACCTTTAGAATACTGTCTAAGTACCAAGATTGGGACACTTCCCAAATCTAGATCTAAAACCATAGATCTAGTAACCAGAATGTCTGATATAATATCCAAGCCCTATGTGGAGAATCCACTGTGTGACAACCAAACTATAACCGATCGTAGTATAGGAATTTCACTTCCTACTCTGTATATGTCATCCAAATACCAGGACATCACACCCTACTACCTTCTTAACAGATCCATCCCCTATTCTGATGAAGTCAAACCTATGACTGTCACATCAGAAATAGATGATCTATCTCCGCTATATCTGCTTTAGTCTATAAATAGACATAAGCTACTTGTCCACTATGCTTCCGCTGCTCCCACTGACTACGACAACCCTCTGGCAGAGTCATATACACGTGCACTTCTAAAGCTAGTTTAGAACGACGCTATACCCATCCTCCTGCTGGGTCTCATAGCCTGGAACAACAGTAGTGTCAAGTCTGGATAAACAAGAACCTCTCTGTCACTGTCTTTGAGCATACCGAAGTACCTCTCGAGTGCCTGAGGTTACCTACCATATCTGCGGAGTGGCTAATGGAATGTCAAACCTGATTGAATCTTTAGGTTCTTATCAAATTTCCAGTAATCGTTTGTGGTTCTAGAATCACTTCCAGTTCTACCATACCCCCACTACTGTTTTCTGAAAAAATCCATTTTTATTAAAACTGTGGCGAGTCAAAGAACAATATCACTATTGATCTTCCATATAGTAGAAAATCAACCCTCGTCATAGCCTGGGTCAACCCACAAACAGCCATTACAGAACGTGTCTTGAGTTATCTAGAGTCTGGTTTTAAGCATAAGCCGGACAACTCCATATACCTTAACATCGTTAAGATATGAGCCATTCTATATCTAATATAGAAACAGAGGCACTGATTTAATTGGAACCAGATTCAAATCATGCAGCTGTCTCCAGTGCATGTCAACTAAATGGAAGGAGGCCGATCAGCGTTACTCAACTTAGGAATGCATCCAGATATGAGTAACCTGAAAGAGAAACAAGTTTCTCAAAACCATTACTATCAACTGAATACCATACACAAGTATCTACATCTTCGATTATCTTGAAGAATCCTGATACTTACAACACGTGGTTCTCTACTTTACTCTTATACCTATAACTTCTCAAAATTTAGACCTTGCATTTGTACAAAACACTTGTCTAAAAACTAGAGAAGTCATAAGTAAACAGAATATAGTACGAGGACTAACCCTTCCGTCCTAATAGACACTGGATAATATAAAATGTTTTGTATAAGTCCCCTGAGTTGAATAACTCATACCCTGTGCGTTGTAGCTTGAAAACTGTACTATGGTTATGAAGAATTACACCGCTGTTGAATGCTCCTTACCTAACCATCAACTGATATAGGTAAATATCATGGACATAATTTCAAAAATTTATATCTCACTTTATAAAAATAAACATACAGATATATCAATATGAAATTAGTGTATAACAACGGATATTCAAAACCAAAATTTGCCGTCCGGTAAACAACCCAGGCGATTTTCTCAAATATCACCAATTACAACGAATCCCGATATAATGAGGATGATCACCTAATTCCCAATAACTTACTCCCACTCATCATCTGTAAAACCATACAGATGTGAGAATCATACCTGGTAAATACATACCCTGGAGTAAGGGCTTATAGGGAAATCAGTTTTCTTTTAACAATACACAGTGAAACTGAAACATGAAAATGTTTCGAAGGGGTATCCGGGTATTCCTAGTAATGCCTCTTCCATTATCAGATTCACAACTGTAACCGTATATTTCTTTGCCATCTCTCCAAATCCCTTTATTTGTCTTTAGTCATTACCTTCTGTACACCATCGTTAGGCTAAATGGTTTTCTTCCTTCCCTACCATTCGGCACCAGCATATGGTTTGGAAGAAGACTATCCAATAAGCGTAATAGGTGTACCGTCCTAATCCTAGGAGTACTCACAACCTGAGAGAAGGTAAAGATTAAAGACAACTGAACAAACCTTATTCCTATTTCTCCTGAACCAGAATCCATCCCCGAACTGGAACAAGTTCCTTCAAGTTCGTATATAACCATACGATGGATTATCCAAATAACTGTGGATCTTCGTAGTGATACGGGGTGTTTTAGAGAAATACAAAGGTGAAGTAGGAGTGGCGATGAAATACTTGGTTTGGTCGTGAATAGCAGTCGCAATTTACATTGTGCTCTTTCTAATCCCTTTATTTGTCTTTACTTATTACCTTCTGTACACCTCACTTAGGCTAATTGGTTTTCTTCATTCCCTACCTTTCGGCACCTATCTATGGTTTGGATGAAGACTATCCAATTAGCATAATAGGTGTACCGTCCTAATCAAAGGAGCACTCGCAACCTGAGAGAAGGTAAAAGGAAAAAGACAACTGAATAGTCCTATTCATTTTCTCCAGAACCGGAAATCATCCTCGAATCCGGAACAAGTTCCTTCAAGTTCGTATATAACCATACAATGGTTTTATCCAATGAAAGTGGATGTTCGTAGTGATACGAAATGTTCCGGAGAAAAAGGGTAAAAGTAGGAGTGGCAATGAGGTATGCAACTCAGACAATCCAAAAGCCAGTATTTTAAGAAGGCTCGGTTAATCTTGGTCACTGAGTCATAGTCAAGGGTCGGGTCATGGTCGCTGCCAAAGAGAGAGAGAAAAGAAACACTCTGCGTGCACTCTAACCTAGATCAGAATGGTTATCAATTTATCTAATCAGGAAACCTCCCGCTGTATTCTCAAATTCTCCTCCAAACCTGAAAGAAGAATTAGTCGGGATCACCCGAGGAGTAAACCAACTCATCAGTGGGAATCGAGATCCAACTATCATCGCATGATAACGTGATGGAATCCACTCACGTTATCACACTCCAGAAGGTATGTGCATATCTGGCAAGTTTCAGTTTCTTTAGAAACTCCCGATGTGATTTTTACCCCAAGTTCTTATGACCTTGACGAAGGTCAACAAATCATAAGTCACATGTCAAGTTCTACCCGTCATTGTCCAGGTTAATTTGAACCCACCCGTACAATCCCTTGACGAAGGTCAACAAGGCTGTACGACTGTCCCAAACCAACGCATCTATCTATGCAACAGAAAGGTAACAAGCAGCTACCATATACTATGCCTTGACTAAGGTCAACAAACATAGCATGAATACTAAGTGCTACCCGTCTGAAATGACGGAGGGCTACGAATGGTTTTTGGCGAAAAACCTTTAATGTAATGAACTTGATATCGTTGAAGGAACCGAATAGCTTTTTATAAATATATAGTGGCGAAAACCTTTGCTAAAGAGGTCACTCCCGGTGAAGGGATCTCGACTCTTTCCCCGTAGAATGAGGTGCGGGATATTCCAACTGAATATCGTGATGCAAAGCAAAAAGTAATCGACTATAGTGAAGTTATTACCCTGACGCAAACCTTTGTCCAAGGGGCCACTTCCGATAAAAGGATCTCGGCCCTTCCCTCGTCGACTGAGGTGCTGGATATTCATAACCGAATACCACTTTGCAAAACAAAAGAGAACGTCCTTATAATAACAGCTTTTTGAAAAATTGTTCCAACAACATCAAACAGGTTTGTTTAGCTTGCACTGATCCGAATCAATGCAGTCCCATCAATTGATCACACCAATAAGGAACGAAAATATGATGTACGTATATGCCATCCGCATTCGCCACTGGGTCCCGTCATCACCCGTTAGGTTACTTAACTAACGACAGAGCGAGGAATGGACTAGCGCGGATGAAAACATATACAACATCTACTAGTATATATATCAATATTTAATAATCGCTCATGGTGTGATAAATGCAATATCACAGAAATGTAATAAGCATCACAGAACAATACAGATAATCTGGGATCCCCGGGTTTCCTTTGAGCCGCAACTGAAACCCGACGTTCCCCTAGTCGTGTGGATAGCCTGTGCAATGAAATCCTAGACCCCTACGGGCACGGCAAGTTACCCGCCAAAACCTGAAACGAGGCAGCCCTCTTCAACAAAGTGAATGGGCCACCCAGCACTTCACAGAATCCGGTAACTTGAGCACCCCTCCTTGGGTCAACTATACCCCTTACGAGTGCGGCGAATATCCCGCCAATTCTAGAGTAAAGCCCCCTCCATCTCAAAGCCATGAGATGCGGGCTCGTTGCTCTCTAAAACCCGGCTATCCGTGCACCCCACCGCGGGGTAATCCTAGTACAGAAAATAAAATATGTACAACGGGTACATGACCTCAACCCGGTCGTGCCCCAAAAGAATAATATACAAACAGGCAGTGACGGCAGTCCACATGCCGGACGCTCGTCCCACAATATCAAATGTACAAATATAACCAAACTGTACTACCATTGCATCCAGGCTATCCACCATGACAAATCCGCAACATCACAGCACAACACAGAACATCAACGTGAATGTCACGTTCACAAATCCGTCTAAAAGGGCTATAGTGATTAGACAAGATTTAATGATCGAATGACATTCACGGTCACAGATATAATATAATGCACTGTAAACTTTAAACAATATTATAAAATATCGAATCCGAAATAACCCCCCGAATAGTCCAGAAAAACTGATAAAACCATATCCAAATTGGGCCGAACAAACAATACCACTGCACCAAAATCCCAGAGACCAGAGTATAACCAAAAACCAAACCCAGAATCCCCTTAATGGACGGCCTGGCCAGAATTTATTGCTATATGGCCGGTTTTTTTCCGAGGGTTGGGGCTCGTTTTTGGGCAGTGGTCATATGGTAGGTTCAGTAGTCTTCTGCACATGTTTGAAAAGTTTTCTGGACCATTTTAAAAACGACAGAGGCTGGGACAACAGTGGTAGTGTTTGGGTTCAGTTTCGGTTTCGATAAATTATCATTGTCTAAACAAGATAGTAAACTGTTAATGGTGTGGCTCTGATACCATGTAAGTCTACTGTAGCGCCCCGGCCGTCGATCCGAGGCCAAAATGCGGAAACAAAAACTTTTCATAAACTTGAAACTGGCGCTAACGCAAACTTTTACCCGGATCGAACCATTAACATTAAACTAGCAATCTAAAGAGGGTTAGAAAAGCTATACCAATCGATCCGTATCCTTCGGTCTTTAGTCACCGTCTTTAGCTCCTTGCCGCATCTCCGATCTCGCTCGGTCTCCGGTCTCCTCGTCGGAAAGGGCACCACATCTATGAATCCTTTCACGGGCTCTCGCTTCGAACCGAAGCAACTCGGACATGAAGTTTGCTAGCCGACGTGTCCAAGATGAAGTAGAGAATGTGTGTGATAACTTTGTCTCTTGACACTCTAGGAATCTCAACACATGAAATGGTTAGAGTGGAGGTAGAAGATGATGCCATGGTGGATGTTGTGAGCAAGAAGAAGAAAGAAAGTGGAGAGCTTTTTGTTATTATGTTTAGATGAAGAAAAATGAGAGTGCTTGAATAAATCAAGAGCAACCCCAAACCTAACATAGCTGCCCTCTCTCTCTCCAAGCATCATATCAACATAATAATCAATCAAATAAATTGACATGGCACAAGAAAAGAGACCATGAGTCACTACCCATGTCCAAGTCACATTTAATGCCCTTCATGATGAAATCCACTCACAATTTCCACAAGCAAACATTAATCCAAATGTTTGCAACAATAAAAAGATATGGCAATATCTAAAGTAAACTCGTGACGGATCACAAGGATACCTCTCACCTGTATATACATACCCGCATCCGCATTCCGACTGAATGCGAATGCAATGAGACTAAAGTAATCTAACAAATCTAATACTAGGATCCAGCTTAAACCAGAGCCCACTAGTATGATCCGTCCAACCATGATCCGTGTACGACTGTACGTATATGATCGAACCCTGCCATAATACCATACAGCCTCTACAACGTTTCGCCCGAAACTTGAGAAACTGTCTGTGGGGGACCTTAAAGACTCGTCAATACTTTGGCAGTGGATTTAACTACTAGCATGTCAGTGGTACTGGCTGTACGTAACGGGCTACCAGGTATTAACCAAAAGGGAGGTCGATGAGCGAACTCATCCTGACACCCTACTGAACCTGTCAGTGACAATATCCGTACAGTCCAGTTCGTTCGTCTATGAGTATCGCATGTCAGACCTAGGGGGTTGGTAAAAGTCAGACCCCCAAAGCGGTACAAGTCATGTCGGAGTGTAGCCCAAAACACTCTGAGATACTACTGGAATACCTACCAGTAAATCTCACTTGCCTTGGCCAAGGACTTCATGTAATGGCTCTCCTAGACACAACGCGATCTCACCCCCAATACCGGGAGAGATGAAACCCCTGCTAATCCGCTCACTGCCTCCATGTGGCTCGGGACTATACCCAACTAAAACATGTTTGCACGACTCATTTGAGCCGTGGTAGGGTAGTAATCAAAGCACAGTGGGAACTCACACGAGACAAATGACGATCTCAGGTCGATGAACTAACCTGTGCACATGTCACCGGGGAACTACTATCTGACGTCAGGTATAATACCAACTAGCATGTTCCCGGCGAGTCCTGTCTGGTGTACTCATAACCCAATGAGCACCTGTATACATCTTAGGTGATCCAACTGACACCAATGGATTATGAGACCGGCCACCGCCCCTCGTCGGGGTCTCGACTGTATACACTAGTCTATTAATGGAATGTCGATGCCCAGTCTCGAAACTCCCACGACTGGGGACCACCTTAAGGATGTGCTTATAGACTACCCAACTCTCACGTATATGATCGCCATCATACTGCTGGTAGTCAAGCAAGAATCCTAAGGGCTCTATCAACGTGTAATGTTGATCCGTAAGGTCACCTAAAGCATGTACACGATGATACAGATAAACCAGATAGCATATTATCATCTTGAGTAAGACTGTCCTACCGGCATAGGTCCTCCCTCAATCATTGCAATCACGTGCCTGCGATCCAATAATTGACTTTGAGGCCACTATATCCAACAAACACAAAAAAAAGTTTGAAAAGAACGCTTGTCACCGGAATACCGATATGCAGTTTTTCTGTATAGTCTATACATTTTTGACCATATCTCACTTTACAGATCTTCAAATCTATTGACACTTGTTTGTTAGAAAGTACACTTGATAAGCTTTCCAACGGTGCAAGTTTCATCGAATTTGAAACTCTGGATTGAAAGATACGAGCATTTAAAGTTGAGAGTTACCGAGTAGTTTTTCTTCTCTGTTGAGCTAGATACATGGGCAGTTTTTGACAACCCGTCCAGGTACCCTGCATTTCAGAAACAGTTCCAGATTTGTGGATACAGCTCCGATTAAATCAGTTTCAGTCTCCTTAGGTCTTCATCATTTTTTTCCTCTTCTGAAAACTTCGTCCCTCTGTCCTCACATGTTTTGAACGTGGTTTAAAGTTAAGAACATCTCCAATTCTTTCAAAACAAAGCAATTTAAAGCCGGATTGTGCCTAATTGGGATATTCTTATGGGTAGCCGATTCCGTCGGATTTCCACTAGGATATTGCGATTCCTTGTCCGTGATTCTCTGGTTTTTCATTCCCCCTTCACTGTTTCCCCCTCTCCTCTCTTTTTCTTAGGTTTTGATGCAAGTGGTGATTCTGGTTAACTAACCCAGTTTGACCTTATTTGTAGCTTCTCGGTTTCCTTGTAGATTGATGGCTACATTATTGTTTTATATTTTTTCTATGTAATTTTTTAAAAGGAAAGGATGGTACTTAATCAATCAATTTGGAAAATTTTGCACCCTCTGCCTTCAGCATCATAATAGTACTTGTAATTTACACATATGATGCATGTTAGTTATTGACATAGATTTGTGAAATTGGTTATTGGAATAGATAGCCGGGAAGTAGTTAGTCCAAAGAGAGTGAGCGAAAGATAGAAAGAGTAGTTAGAAAGTTTTTTCTTTTTTGCTAAAGAAAGAAGAAATTTTATAGTCATTTATGAGGCTGTCATTAAAATTGGATTGTCAATCTTGAAACCCCTTTCCTTTAACAATTATATATATATATATATATATATATATATATAAGAGTAATGAAGAAATGGTGCCATAGGAGGGAATTTCCTCCTATGACGTCAAAAAAATACACCCTCTAAGAATTTTTTCGATGGTCGGCACCCATCATCATCATCATCATCATTTTTATCATGTAAGATGTGGATACACCAAATTTCATGTAAATCCATCATTTTTTCACTGTTGATTTAGTGAGTGCAAAGTTAATGGTTTACCGCCAATGGAACTTTTATATTGCTAATTCAACGGTGAAAAAGTGGTGGAATCACATGAAATTGGTGTATCCATATCTTACATGATAAAGATCATGATGCAAGATGCCGATCGTCGAAAAAAATCATGAAAGATATTGATTTTTGACGTCACCTCATGAAAAGCCTCCTATGACCTCTTTTCTTCATTACTCTCTCTCTCTCTCTCTCTCTCTCTCTCTATATATATATATATATATATATATATATATATATATAGAGAGAGAGAGAGAGAGAGAGAGAGGAAATGTGCCATAGGAAGGCCTCTTTTCTTCATATATTCTCTATATAAGGATATGGAGGAAAAGCGCCATAGGAGAGAATTTCCTCCTATGGCGTCGAAAAAATACACCCCCATTGCTTTTTTCGACAATCAGAACCCATCATCATCATCTTTACCATGTAAAATGTGGAAACACCAAACTTTATGTAATTCCATCACTTTTGTAACGAACCAAAATTCCTTGTACCATCCCTTTTATTTTAATTAATAAAATAAGTCATATTTCTATTCTGATTTCGAGTTATAGGTTATTCTTGATAACTTATGTACAAGAAACTCCTTATAGTCCATTAGATAAGACTTTCCACTGCTGTTCCATCACCAGAGAATTCGAATCCTTCTATCCCCAATATTTTATTTTATTTTATTTTTTGACGTTTTGGGAGCTTAAGGGTTTGCACAAGCTTTACACGGACATACGAAAGGTTGTAACAGAAAAGAAGTGTTTAACTGCGACCTTTAAACCCAAAAGATCACCTGGCACATTTCCTGAGTCAAATGCCCACGACTTGGCCGCCGGTTGGCTGCCCCCGTTGGCCCCACATGCCCCGTTCATTCCCATTCTTTGCACGTGCATCTCTTCAACTCCCCTCTACCCCTTTTAATACACTAAAACTCTTGTTTTTACCCAGACAACTGTCAGCCTCTTCATTTCATCCCATTAATCCTTTTTAATCTTTTTAATTAACCATTTCTTTTCCCTTCATCTATAAATACTCACTCAGTCCTAGCTTTCTTCCCCTATTCATATTACTCTCAAAACTATATTTCTATCAATTCTATCTCCTAAGTTCCTTTAAGGAGTCAAGCCCATCTTCATCTCGTGATGTTGTTCCCTCTGTTAGGAATATGTATGCCCTTGAGGCTATTATTGTATGATATAGTGGATACTTGGACATATATATAGAGGACTTTCTTGCTCGACATTATAGCATGCTATCTGGTTGCTCTTTATCTTAACATGTACACTAGTATTTTTATACCGTCTCTCTGATATATATTGATAAAGACCTTAGGATGTTTGTTTGACTACCAGGACTATGATGCTAATCATACTATTGAGACTTGTGTAGTCTACAAGTACATCCTTTAAATGTTCCTAGTCGAGAGAGTATCGAGACTGGGCATCGATATTACAAAGTAGACTAGTGTGTACGTTTCTTGACCCTGTATGGGGCGATGGTTAATCCCATAACCATTGGTGTTTGACATCAAAGATTGTACACAGGTGCTCATTAGAGAATGGGTACACCGAACAGGACTCACCGAGAACTCCTAGATGGTACCATACCTATCGTCAGATAGCAGTTCTCAGGTGACACTGATACAGGTTAGTCTGTAGACCCGAGATCGTCATAGTGTCTTGTGTAGTTCCCACCGTGCTTTGATTTTTTCCCTACCATGGCTCAAAGGAGTCGTGAAAACAGGTGGATTTTGGGTACAGTCCCGAGTCACATGGAGGCAGTGAGCGATAGGAGGGGTTTCATCTCTCCCGGTATTAGGAGTTGATGTTGCGCTATGCTCGATTGGATATAACAGTAAGTCCCTGGCCAGGGCTGATGAGATTTATTGGTAAGTGTTATCAGTAGTTTCTCGAACCGTTATGAGTCATACATCGGCATGACTTATTAAGTTACTGGGGTCTGACGATTCCACCCCTAGACTTAATATGCGACATATCAGACGAAGAGACTTGACTGTACGGTAAGTGTTACTTATAGGCTTCATGGGAGTTTGGACAAGCTTGCTTGTTGATCTTCTATTCGCTCAATACCTGGGTAGCCGTTACATCCAGCTAGTACCGCTGACAGCTTGTGGGTAACTGATGTGATCATTACCTACTGCTGGCATATTGACGAGTCTTTAGAGTCCCACATAAAAGTTTTCTTGTTCAAGCGAAACGAAATAGGGCACATATGCTGATATGTGCGGGGGGCTGATTAAATACGTGTATGTGATACGATATTCTAATCTGGCGATAAATGTTATCGGTTAGGTTATATATGATATAACCGAATTTATGAATCAAGTGTTGATTTGATAATGTGATATATAGATAAATGATATTAGTCGGTTATAAATGATATAACCGGATTATTGAATCAAGTGTTGATTTAATAATATGATATATATTTGTATTTGATATAATTATATATTAACTAATATTATGCTCACTAATTATTTTCTTTTCTTAATATATATGATATATGTATGTGTGTGTGTGTGTACATTATGAAGCGTGGCTTAGATTTTCTATTTTTAGAAAATAGAAAAAGAGGTGGAAAATGGGGAGATATTTTGGGTATGGGTGTGAGGCATGGCACATATTATTGTTTATTACTTTGTCTTTACTATTGAAGCATGGTGCATATTTTCTATGACAAAATATTCATGCTTCAATGGGTGAAGATTATATGAGCCATTCTTTACTTGATGATTAGACTTGCTCATTTTTCATGCTAGCTCATTTCAATATCTAGCTCTCTCCATCTTCTTCCTCCTCCTCCTCCAAGCCCTAACTCTCACATGTGATGTGAACCATAGGGTTTTGGATAAATCCTAAGTGAGCTAAGAACCCCTACTTTCTCATCCTAGTTTAGATTAGAAATTTAAATTAGGGTGTTTCCTTCACTAATGAAAGATTAATGAAGAGCTAACTTGAATTGGTGGAGCTTCGGGTGGATCATCTTCGACACGAAGATCGCAAAGAAAGCTCGTTCATTCTTCAAGTGGAGCCTAGAGAAGTCATAGGGACTACTACCCGGAGCTATAGAAGTGAAGGACTTGGTCTTCAAAGGTTGTTGTTTCTTTCACTTAGATTAGTTCTTATGATATCATCACTATAAACCCGAATAATCTAGTTAGATCTTTGGATAGTGTAGCTTAGCACCATGAAAATTTGAAAATTGCATGCTTGATGCCGGTTTTAACCTTGTGTCGGTGCTAGGATACACTTTCACCCTCAAGTTAGTACCATACACCGTCGGCATCACGGACCAACTTTCCTATCATTCAAGATCTTGCCAAGCCTACTAAAGTCGAAATTCCATTTGAAAACACGCTACTCTTTTTATTCGACGATATGGTTGTTATACCTATAGCACCACGAGAAAGTCCTTATCTTATTTCCTTCCCCTCATATCATTCCTCTTGATCGTTCTTTTCATCCATCTTGATGGATTCTTACTTTCCTTACATGTGCGATATAACAGACACCTTGTTATCATATTGATAATATTATATATAACACCTATAATACCATACACACTAATTTAAACTCGATATATAATTACGATCAATTTGTATGTGTTAGTAATATACTACAACTTGTTTATCATTTGGGTGTGCACGACAAAACATGTCATATACATCACCCAGTTCATGACTCTTCCTAACATGAAATTGTTTGATAGCCTTAATAAGATTTTTATGACATGTTAGCAAAACATTAATAAACGATATATACCAATTAGCGTTTTAATACAATGTTCTTATGTAGCTTTATAATACCTTCTTATGACATGTTAATATTGCATGGGGTATGGACCTACCCACATGTACACATATGAAAATATAGCACGATTATATGGCTACTTTTTCTTAATAAACAATATTTCATTAAAATACCCTCAAGTTAAAATACGGTTTTATCGATATTCTTTTCCTTTGCAATTACGCCTCTACAACCCTCGTTAGGGGAACCCTTTGTGGATGGTGCGGATTATCGCACATCTTGGGGATGGTAAAGTAAGATGCAGAACTTCTCACGGAGAATTCGGTCTCGAAAGGAATAAAATACGGTTTTAAAAGAAAATAAACAAATTCTATAAAATTTAACATAAAAGAAAATATAACAAGTTTTGTTAATTTGGGTTATCACTATTTTCTAAAATATCAATCAAAACACGTTTTTAAAATTAAGTTTTTAAGAAAATACCCACAAGTTTCCAAAAGATAGATTTTCATTAAAATACCATAAACTTTTAAAAGCTAAGTTTTGACACTAAAATACCACAAAATATAAAATACGTTTTTATGAAAAATCTTGATATTTTAATTAACATATTTTTATTAAAAACACTCTCGAGGTTTTAGAATGAGTTAAACACCTCAAGAAATTTTTAAATGACATTCTTCACATAGATACATAGAAATCAAAAGACTAGTTTATATTACGTATTTTGGTTGCAGATTGATTTTTGACGTCTTCTCTCATCAGTGCCTCGGGGTGCCGAAGATAATGATGCAGCACTTGTCTCTCCCTAAATATAGATCGTAACTTCAAGGAAATCAAATCACATAGGACTTGAACACGAATTTGAACTCGAATTTGAACACAAACCTGAACATGAACAATACCTGAACTCGAACTTGATACTTGAACTTGACATAAATACCGGAACACAATATCTACACTTGAATTAACTTAACTCGAACCATGAATACAACTTGACATGAATACCTGAACACTTGACATGAATACTTGATCTTGACATGAACTCAATCTTGCAACTTGATGTATTCATGGATTCGAGTAAGACTGGTAATTTTAACTGTAATCTAGAATATGTGGGGTGTTGAGGTAGTTTAAATGTGAATCGAACGAAATATCAGGAGTCCTAGATTATGAATTCATGTATACTAACACACACAATCTATCATGAGGGTCCGTATTTCCATCCTCCTGGATTACAACCTATTGAGTTTGAAATATTTTAACACTAGGTTGAAGTCCTGTTACTAACACTTGATTCGGGCTCGTGATTTCTTGCTCCTGAATTACAGTCTGTTGGATTCAAGAATACTCTTAAAATTGGTTGACATTCACATTTGAACTAACGATAAGTCAGCTTACCTTGTAGAGACTTTTTAGGATACTTACATGAACTTCATATTCACTATACATACACTACACGACCATGCTATACTATGCTCTTGCTATTTTGACATGTTATATAGAACTGCCATATTACATAAAATTGCATGCTTGTATTAAATGACATTTAATCACAATATCTTCTAGTCCATTGCTTCATGATATCCATTTCCAACTTGTCATTATATCTTTATACTTCATATTTTTTGGGGACTTACCGAACGCAAGTTTGCTGACGGGCATTGCACACACCTTTATTTCTTTAGAATGTTCGTCAGATAATCTAGAGACCGGGGAGGTGGAATCGACTGCAGAGGACTACGACCAAATCGCAGCACAAGCCGACTCTTAGATTTCGTTTTCGGTTTTCAGTACCAGTATGCCATTTATTTAGGCATTTTATTTCATATTATTTCCTTTTCAGACAATCTATCATTGTAATTAAAGTTTGTTGAAGTGAATGTAAATAAAGTTGTTGAAAATTTCAATCTCATGTTAATTTCTTGTCACTTTTATATTACTCATTTACGCTTAGTCTATTTATTTCGAGAAAGCATCTTCTCGGAATAGATACATCGCGGGCCTCGTCACGTTTCTGCTCTCGTATTTTGGGAAGCGAGGCGTGACAACTTTTCACCGTTGATTTAGTGGGTACAAAATTAACGGTTTACCGAAAATAGAAGTTTTTACATTGTTAATTCAACGGTGAAAAAGAGGTGAAATCATATGAAATTTGGTGTATCCACATCTTACATAATAAAAATGATGATGATGAGTGCCGGTCGTCGAAAAAATCATGCAGGATATAGATTTTTGACGCCACCGAATGAAAAAGCCTCATAGGACCTCTTTTTTTCACCTCATTTTTTCATTATTCTCCTCTCTCTCTGTTTCTCTCTCTCTCTCTCTCTCTCTCTCTCTCTCTCTATATATATATATATATATATATATATATATATATATATATATATATATAATGGAGGAAAGCTGCCATTGGAGGGAATTTCCTCCTAAGGCATGGAAAAAATACACCCCCACGATTTTTTTCGATGATCTTCATCCATCATCATCATCTTTATCATCTAAGATGTGGATACACCAAATTTCATGTGATTCCATCACTTTTCACCATTAATTTAGTGGGTGCAAAACTAACGGTTTACCGACAATAGAACTTTTTACATTGCTAATTCAACGGTGAAAAAGTGGTGGAATCGGATGAAATTTGGTGTATCCATATCTTACATGATAAAGATGATGATGATGAGTGTCGATTGTCAAAAAAATTTGTGGAGAATATAGATTTTTGACGCTACCTAATGAAAAGCCTCCTAGGGTCTTTTTTCTTCATTATTCTCTCTCTCTCTCTCTCTCTCTCTCTCTCTCACACACACACACACATATATATATAATCATATTTTTTGCCGTTGAATTAGCAATGTAAAAAGTTCTATTGTCGATAAACTGTTAATTTTGCACCCACTAAATCAACGATGAAAAAGTGATGAAATCGCATGAAATTTGGTGTATCCATATCTTACATAATAAAGATGATGATGATGATGGGTATCGATCGTCGAAAAAAACCGAGTATATAGATTTTCGACGCCATAGGAGGAAATTCCCTCCTTGGCACATTTCCTCCATTAACCCACCCCCTCTCTCTTTATATATATAAGGGAGAAGAAGGTATGAGCCGGCGGTCCCTTTTTAAAAATGAGCACTCGTCTCAAAACACATATACCCTCGTGTATTTCATCGATCCAATCCGGCCATCTTGATCTACGTATGATAAAACTCTTATGTACAAAAAAACTTAATATTTAATTGTTAGATGTACGTGCCCTTAAAGGCAATTTGTTATAATTGTGACCTACATGTATAGAACTTTTTCGTTCGTAATAATAGTATGCTATTTAGTTTTTTCTTTATTAGTATATCTTTTATTATTCTGTTTATTATTGATTGCTAATAAAATCCGTAGAATAATATTAGACTACAAGATTGTGATGTAGATCACAATAGTGAGACCTAACTAGTCGATAAGTATATTCTTAAATGTCCCTAGTCGTTGGAGATCGAGACAAAATATCGATACTCCAGAAGACTGGTATATAATATATTTACTCATCAGAGAGTAATGACTGTTCTCATAGTCATCTGGTGTGGTAACATCAGAGTATCGTATGCAGGTGCTTATAGATGATAAGTATATCGAACGACTCATTTTGAATTTCCAGTTGGTAATTATACATAACTGTCAGATAGAAATTTATATAGTGAGAACTGGTACGACTTAGTCTCTAGACCTGAGACTCGTCATAATACCTTGTGTGTGCTAGAGATTACTTTAGTTACTACCCAACCACAGATCCATTGATACTGTGTATAACGGTAGTATTTGGGTATGATCGAATACATGTGAAGGTTATGAGGAGTTAACATGAGATTCGTCTCTCTGGTATATGAAGAACAGTGTTCTGCAGTATGCGATATATCAGTGACCTAAAATCTCTGGTCAGAGTACTAGAGATCAAATGATAAGTGGTTATCAGTTTGATCTCAGGGTTACGTGATAATATCAACACAATAGTTATTTGAGTTATTAGGGTTTGACAGTACTAACAAGCTCTAGACCAAATAAGGAGCATAAGTAGACGAAGAGACCGGACCGTATGGCGGTTGCTACTGATAGGTATTGATTTGCTTGGATAGTAATTTTCTATTCCAATTCAGTCATCGAAAGTTTACCCGGGTAGTCTAAATACGTAGCTATCGTCCATATAGACTTGTGAATTTTACTATTCACAGAATTTGTTCGAATTAATTATCCACTGCTGAGTAAATATCGAGCCTCCGGAGTCACACATAGGTGAATTCTGACTTGCCAAATATAGAACTATAAAAGAAGAGAAAGTATATAGTTGATATACAAAAAGAGATTTAATTAAATAAGTGTATTTGATGTACTATTAATTAAATAAGGGTAAAATTGTCAAATACGATTTGACGTGCTACTCAAGATAATATGTGATATTAAATGAGTAAAAAATGCATGCTTGTGTGTGTGTGTTGTGTGTGTGTGTAAATAAGATAACGTTGTTATGCATTTAATGTGTATCGAATATTATATGCATACATATGTGTAGACCAACATGTATTAAGTTATAACTAATTAGTTTGTTTAAGAGATTAAACAAATTAATTAATTATGAGGGTTTAAATAGAAAAAATTATATCCCTGTATATAGGCTTCTATTTGATACAAACCCTAAACCCTAATTATATCTCTTATCCCTCAAAAGTTTTGGCCTCCCCACTCCTTTTCTTTTGGCCAAAATTTTCATGGTGAAGAAGAATTAAAAATTTGATTTTTAATTCTCTTCTTTCTTTTATAATTCTCTCTAATTAATTAGATCGACTAACTAATTAATTAGAGTTCACTAATTTTGGAGATTCGTGTGGAGGCAAGTAAGGAGATCATCGAGGTGTAAACAAGTCGTCCTAATTGGATAGGAATCGTTAGCACAGCGAACAGAACGCAAATCCGAATTTGCATAAAGGTATTAACCTTTTCTTGAATCAATTAAGTGCTAATTTATTTCGTTAATTAAATTAGCATAATTTATAAACCATTTCTGATGTCAATTGAAAAAATTTAATTTTTTCTTCCGTTGCGTTTACACCAATTTTCACCAACTTTAAAGATTTCTATCATGTTCATCAAGCAACCGTAATTTTCCTATACCGATAAGTCGTAATTTTTCTATCTGCTTGATGAACCGCTAGAAATCTTTAAATCACAATTTTTTTTTGTATATAAGGGTTTCATGATACATAGATCAAGATGTCCGGTTTAGATCGGTGAAATACACGGGGGTTTGTATGTTTTGGGATGAGAGCTCATTTAAAAAAAATAAGGCCACCGGCTCTCTCTCTCTCTCTCTATATATATATATATATATATATATATATACATATATATATATATACATATATATATATATGAAACAGCTTATTAGCTAGCTAGCTGATATTAGACCGTCAGCTAGCCTATTATATAACCCGATCCAACCGTCAAATAGACGATCCGCTCCGGCCACCTTGTTCTACACATAGAGTGATCGATGTGTATAAAATTTTAGTCCCTTTGACACCATCAATGTCTTCGATCAAGTGTCCATAATATGTCATTTTTATTGCGTTTAACAACCATCCATTTTTTAAATGATTGATCCATCCCGTATAATGCATCATATCGGTCAAAATTTAATTTCACACACATCGATCACTCCATGTGTGGAACAAGGTAGCCGAAACAGATCGTCAATTTGACGATCATATTGAGCTATATAATAGACTAGCTGGGGGTTTAATATCAGCTAGTTAGCTGATAACCCGTTTCCTCATATATATATATATATATATAGAGAGAGAGAGGGGGGGAGGGGGGAGGGGGGAAGATTTAGAATTTTTATGGGAGATATTTTCCGGCATTTCATTAAAATTATTTAACGAAACATTATACAATTTTTTTTAAATCACAAAATATAAAGAAAATATACATCGTTTGAGAGGAAAAACTTGTGATTAGAATTTTTGACATTTGAGTATATTAACTATTTTAATTAAATATTATTTAAATTAAAATATACATTCTCAAAAATCCAAAAACCACTTCTAGATTTTGTATGAAATATGTGTTATCATGACTATTATGTGAAAGACACTTGCCTTATAGAAATATGCCAAATAAATATGACTTAAATTTGTTATAACTTAAGAAAAACTAGGTTTTTAAGGACCGTGCTTTGCACGATATAAATTTATATATTTATATTATTATTATAGATTATTATTATTATTAAAAACTGGCCAAATATAAACATCATAAAAAAATCATTACCATCATCATAGCAGATCCATCTTCTATTTCAAGTTGAATCCTAAATTTGTTCAAAATATAATGCATAAAAAATTTTAAAAATTCACCCTCAATAAAAAACGATTATCATGAATTCATCATCAATTTCAAATTATGATCAAAACCTATTTAAAATATAATGCATTTAAAAATTGCGAAAATCCTCAATTGAAAACAACTTTTCATGAAATTCTTTAACTTGGTAGTTGATATTATACAAATCTATTATAAAAATCGCACCATAGATTTGATTTGAATGGAGTTAAATTTTTTTTGCATGTCTCACCGCATGATATATAATACCGGCTGTAGAAAATAATCTACCAGTGCAGAGAATAAAGGAAACATAATAAACAATAGAATTATAGGATGATTATTCATGTAAATAAAAGTATTAAAATGTTATCTATAATGGCAAAAAAATAATATGAAAAAATATTAATCATGGATGCAATGAATTAGAGCTTTACCAGTATTAGGATACAAACTTAATATAAACCGTTGACTCTCTCTTAATCTTGTACATAAGGTCTTATATAAAATACAAAGAAGTAAAAGAAGAGACCTAACAGTAGAAATTATAACAGATACCAATTATTAACTGATATATATAGAAAGAAAAGATTAAATGGTATTAAATTAAAATGACGTGTATTTAAAATCTACCCGAGAGAATGTATATTTTTATACATATAGATTTATGTCTATATATGTAGATATAAATTTATGGAAAATACCCATATCTATATATATAATAAATATTAATTGATTATTAAAAAAACCCAAATCGATATTTACGCATATCTATATTTACAATTAGTTAATATATTCGCATATCTATAGATTTATTTTTTATTTTTCTATATATATGTATGTGTAGACTATAGATTACTGTTCTCCGCCGAAAGACGCGACCGGGACGTTAGGTCGTCCGGTATGAATTTTGGGGGCAGATACTATTTGGATTTATCCATCCACCTCTCCGAAGATGCCAAGTTGATTTATGGCACCGTGTATCAGAGGTTTGGACGGATGCGGCCGTTATAGCAGACTTCATCAGATTTCTCTTCGTTATGAGGGGTTTTGATTGTGGGGACGCTCTTCCCTGCAGGCGCAAGCCCCTGCAGTTAATTACGTTACCGCATCGCGGTAACCACTTTCTCCTGCTCCAGAAGGTCACATCGTGTCGTGTGTGTTTGTTTTATTTTTGGTTGCCCGTGGATTGTATACGGAGACTAATTTATGTTGTCGCCCGTAGGGCGTGTATTGGTCCAAATCCGTATTTTCTTAGATTTGGGTTTGGGTTGGTTTTAAGGATCGTTAATCTTACTTTTAGATTAAGATCAACTTAAATGCTCGTTAAGGACACGTTAGTCTAATTTTAGACTAAGATCTACTGAGCAAGGTTTTGGGATTATTTAGATCCAACGAGAGAGTATTTGGACTCTATCGTTTTAGTTTAGGGACATTACGGTCCATAAATTTAAGGACATCATAGTCCATGGAGTTTAAACACATCATAGTCTGTGGGATTTAGTTTAGGGACGTTGCGGTCCATAAGTTTAAGGACATCATAGTCCATAGAATGTCTGGTTGTCGGGACCCGCCACCTCTCTGAAGATGTTGAAGAATTACAACGACACATATCAGAGGATTGAAGAGATGTACCCTTGAACCAATGTTGGTTGGGAGATCTGTAGTCAAGTTTGGGACTAAGACCAATTAGAGAAATTGTGAGCACATGGGCTCAGTTGGTCTGAGTTAGGGACTTGTGGTTAACTTGGGCTCAGCCCATTTAGTTTTGATTAAAATGTTGAGCATTTGTTTGGGTGTTTGAACATTTGTTTGGACTCAGTCCCTTTTGGTTCAATAATACTGAGCATTAAATTGGGTTCTGACACTCCTATTTCTTTTTGTCTTTTATTGAGTGTTGAACACTCTTTATGGTGCAGAGCGCTTTATGTACAGAGCGCTTTATGTACAGAGCACTGGAGCGCTAAAGCGCTTCTTTTAGAATAGCGCCCATGTGAAGAGCACGTGGCGCGCTTGGTGCTGAGCACCAGACCTGGAGCGCTAGGTGCTTCTTATAAAATAGCGCTCACGTGAGGAGCACGTGGCGCGCTTGGCGCCGAGCGCCAAACTTGGAGCGCTTAAAGTGCTTCTTTTAAATTGGAGCGCTAAGACGCTTCTTATAAAATAGAGCCCACGTGAGGAGCACGTGGCGCGCTTGGCGCTGAGCGCCAAACTTGGAGCGCTCAAAGCGCTTCTTTGGCAGCTCTGATTAGTTCTGTGCTCTGAGAATTACATTCTCGATTTATAAGAGACTTTGTCTCATGGATCTAAGAACTGAGTTTTTCTTTTTGTGAGGAGATGCTTTGATCTCTTCTTTTTTTGTGAAAGACTTGGTCTTATAGATCTGTGATCTAGAAAAAGAATTGAGTTCTTCTGATATGAGAGTTAAACTCTCAAAATCAAGGAGATGTTATGATCTCACTTATTATCATTTACCTTGAAGAAAATTTCTTCTTCTTAGAGCTTGCTCCTCTCTTTTTATTTTCTGAGAACTTGAAGTTTATGGGAGGGTTCTTCCTTATAAGACTTGAAGTCTTGGGTCCTTTATATAGGGGAGGCTGATTTGTTGAATCAGTTAAGAAAATCTCTCATTGAGAGATTTCTAATTGATTTGGGGGTGTTTCACACCATTGGATCTTTGATCCAAGCGCTTCTGTTTTACAGAAGACATCTTTCTTACTATTAACAAGATTGGGAAATTATTTTCCCATACAGAGATTATTCTATATCTTGGTGATTTTTAATCACCATTGGATCTTTAATCCAACGGTGCTCTGATTTACAAAGCACAATCTTTCTTGTTTGGAAAGATTTGAGGAGTATTTCCTCAGCAGAATTTTATTCTGCTAATTTGATGATTTATCATCTTCATTGGATATTTAATCCAAGGGTTGAGAACTTTTAGTTTTGTCGCTGGCGCTGGTGCTCTTGTGTTTTGCACATGAGCGCTGCCTCAGAGTCTTTGACTCTTAGCGCTGGCGCTCTTGGCGCGAGCTCTCTTGTGCTTTGCATGTGAGCGCTGCCTCAGAGTCTTTGACTTTTAGCGTTGGCACTCTTGGCGCTAGCGCACTCGTGCTTTTCATGTGAGCGCTGCCTCAGAGTGTCTGGCGCTTGCGCTCCTGGCGCGAGTGCTCTCGTGCTCTACACGTGAGGCACTGCCTCTTTACTGAAGGTGTCTTTTCACCTTCTTTCTCTACTTTTCTTGAGTCAAACTTCTCTTTCCCAATGCATTCTCTTAACATAGTTTGGAAACAGTTCCATCATGCACAAAATTTTTTGTGCTTAGACTTAAATGTCTTTCTTTATAATTTGAAGCAATACTTCTCTTCTCTCTCACTTTTAGAGAATTATCTTAACAGAGAAGAGTTATGGTTTGTAATCGTCCACATGCTCGCCGGCAACCATGGGAGGTGCCTATTGAGGAAATCGTTGCTCATTTTGCTGCACGCTTGGTGAATCCTGCTCTTACGGATGACCAATGTGATACGGTGCTGTACGAGCTTTTGACTCGTAGAGGATCTCCTCTCCCCATCGGCTCCATTTGGCTTTGGATAGTCTTCTTGTTCGTGCTCGATCACATCCCTCCTCATCCAGCGGAAATGACTCCGGCAATGCTCGACGCCGCAGAGGATAAGATCGAGTGCTTTCACGAGGCACTTTTGATTACCACAGCTCTGAGAGATCGCTCTGTTCAGCTACTAAGCCAGATACGGGCTCAGCGGGTCGTCATGTCTGCCTTCGCTGATGGGCACGATGCTGACCGATGGGAAGCGGCTGTTCGTGAAGATTGCCGCTTTGACATGGTGGAGAAGAAAGAGAGGGCGTTAGATAATTTTATCCATAGTTTTGTGAATCCCTGTACGTTCGATCCCATGTTTGGTGATCTATTTCCTGTAGAATAAAATGTTCAATTAAATACTTTGTTTTTGTAGTTGACCACCAAGTGCTCCCTTTCTAACACTTGTTCTTTCTCTGATGTGTGCATGTGCATATATGAATGAGCTCGATTTCACATATATCTGAAAACGAAACTTAAACCGGTGTAAACAGGAACAAATAGTTCTTGGCCGGAGATTTTGGCGGGAACAATTACCTAATTGTAAGATTAATTATTCTCATTTATTTTTATATCTTACACATATGTGTTGATTTATTTTTGTATTTATATATATATATATATATATATATATATATATATATATATATATATATATATATATATTTTAATCAATAGAATGTATATTAAATAATTAAAAAATCAATTATTAAAACCTTCTCATTTGTTTTATATTTTTCTATATACATGTAGATAAAGATTTATGGAAAAAACCCAAATCTATATCTATGGAATGTATTATTATTATTATTGCTACTATTACTATTGTTAAAACATTACTAATACTATTATGAAAACATTACTATATTTGATTATGATTAATATTATTTTAACATGACATTATATTATTATTACTATAACTATTATATTATTAGTATTTTATAAGGAAAAATATTAATGGCAAAAACCTAAATTTAATTATTATTATTTTAACATGGACAAGAATATAAGGAAATGTATTAATGAAAAAACTTCTCTCTCTCTCTCTCTCTCTCTCTCTATATATATATATATATATATATATATATATATAAGAAAAGATATTAATGGCAAAAATCTATATGTGTGTGTGTAGACACACACACATTATTACCATTACTATATTATTATTACTGTTACTATTATATTATTATTATTTTAACTTGGCCAAGAATATAAGGAAATTTATTAATGGCCTTATTATATTATTATTATTATTAACATTACTATATTATTATTAATATTACTATTATATTATTATTATTTTAACATGGTCAAGAACATTTATTGGTGCAATTTATTGTACATTTTTATATCACATTTATTGTTTACATTTCATATTTTATACTATTTTGGGTGTTCTTGTCATTAAATACAGATTACAGGACTTAATTGCAAAAAGACAGAAAAGTGCGCTAAAGTGAATGTCACGTGCGTGGAATGTACTTCATGGAGATCATTAGAAAAACTGAAGAGCAATTATCATAATTGAAACAAATTTTGGGGATCTCAACAAAAAATTACAGAAGACGTAACAAACTACTTACGTGCGTGCGATGGAAATCAATCGGAGCTAAATAAAAAACCGAGAATCAATTAGTAGTTTTGGAACAAACTTTGAAAATCTAGAGGTTAAAACAAATATTATGGAAGAAGCCAAAATATCTCGGGTGCAAAAAGTTCGGCTGAAATGGGTATTAATGTGGATTTGGCCGAAATTTGAAGAAATCAAGACTTGAGATTTTTGGCGAGATTTGAGATTTTCTGGTTATTTTGTATAGTTTGTTCCAATTCTCTCAAATTATTATATAAACTCCTGTATTGATTAGAGTTTCATTATCTCTTCCATAGCATTCAAATATAGAGGTTTTCAAAAAAAAAAGAGATCAAGTCAATTGTAAGTTCTCTCATGATCATTAATAAAAATTTAGTTTTTATTTATATCATGAGTAATTAATTGTTTTTCTAGGGTTTTGTATTTGCTTTCATTCTATGGTTGGATATTTTATCTCTTCTTATTGTTGTGCTTGATGATGAATTTATTTTAATTCCTTTCTTTTAAGTTTTCATCATATGAATAAGATTTCAACAAGGATAATTCATAATTTGAATGGATTTAAGGATAGATGATGAACCTAAAAACTAATTAGGATGATTAAGATTTGACAAAGTAGAACCCTAATTATGGTTTTGATTAAAATAAATTCGACCTAGGTCATTATTTTTAATAACCTAGAACTAGGTTTTTAATAGGGTATCTAGATGAACTTTTATAATTGATAGTCTGTCGTTAATTATGTTAATATAACATATGGTTTTATTTAAAGTAATAGCAAACATATTAGAAATAGATAAAGAAAAGAAGTATTTTTGTAAACAAACCATAGAAAGATAGCAATACAAAAACCCTAGATTTTTCTCTTTACCTTTCTTTTAAATTGCTTTTAATATTTGCACTTTTTAATTCCTTTCTGAATAGTTCTTAATTCAATTATCTCTTTTTAAACTTGCATTTAAATTAGTTAAATACAACTTTCTGTGGATCGACCCATAAATGCATTGCTACAACAACCGTACGCTTGCGGTATTTAATTTATAGTGAACAAGTTTTTGGCGCCGTTGCCAGAGAGGTGTACTATTTAATTAATTTAGATTCAGGTTTTATTTTTTTTTAATTCTAGTTTAATTTAGATTTATTTTATTAGATTTGATTCTGGGAATTCTCTGTGTCTAATTTCAGGAATCGAGACAAACTTCCAGGAAAAGCAGATCGAGACGAGCAAGAGGCAATTTGGCGATTTCACCCAGCTTCAAAAATTTCGGCCGAAACCCTCATTAAACAATAATTGGCTGAAAATTTTAGGCTTTTTCCAAAACTTTTTATTGGAGTTTTTTGCAATTCTTGCGCATATTCTGAAACTTTGTTCCATTGTTGATAAAAGTGCCAAACTTGCAACAAAATCGAGGAAAATCTTTGAAGTTTAGGTACGATCTCGTTCTTCCCTAAATATTTTTATTCAAACTAACAGTTTTTGCAGATTTCTTTGCGCCGCATAAAAAAAATATTTAGTTTTAGTTTTTTTTGTTTGTTTTAGAACTTTTGTGATTTTATTTTACATATTTAAAATTATTCGAAGAGGCAACAATCTAAATCAAAATTAGGTGGGGTTTTCATCACCCTTCCTAGGCCCCAAAAATCATAACCAAGCATCCGTATTCACCCCCATTAATTAAAAAATATCTAGACGCAGCCCATTAAGGACATTCGCGCTCAATTAGGATAAAAGAGGGTTGCGGGTAATTTATTGCTTATCTTTGTTTGTTTTGTGGTGATTAAGGCAAGTGCGACAAAGACAGGTGGTTTATTTAATTAGGCCCGCTATTTCGGTGATTTGTATAGCGCAGATCTTCCACTTACCTGGTTACAAGACTTATAAGAAGGTAATAGAGGGTAATAGAGGATTTTATCCTACAACTTGTCCCTTGGAAGTCTAGGAGCGGGTTTAGTAAGTTAACCTAGGTGATCCAAAATCTAAGGTTGTATGAGCATTTTTGCTTGTGGTTTGTTAGAATCCTTAATTCATATTATTTTTGCATAAAATACCATAAAAAGAATATAACTTATATTCTTTTTCTCACAGTGTATGCACGTGTGGGATCGAGACAAAACACATAGATTGACTCGTCTTGATTTAATAGATCCTATGGCTGAGATTGTCCCCGCTACACCTACCATATAGGATAGATGCTATCATGTACGTACATCACTGTCATCTTATATAGTCTTACCGCTAGCAGCCGGTGACTATGAAATTAAACTTGTTTTCATAAACTCACTTACCAAATTTCATGGCTTAGAATCCGAAGACGCCTATGTCTTCATAAGAGAAGTTTAGAACTTATGTCAAATGTTTTAACTTAAGCAGTTAAACCAAGATGCAATCAAACTTAGACTCATACCTTTTGCCCTCGCTCATAAAACAAGCATTGGCTTTGTCACGCCCCGCTTCCCAAAATACGGAATACGAGGGGTAGACAAGGCCAGCCATGCTCCTACGGTCAAGAAAAAGTCCTGCCGTAGTCACACTTCGGCTTCTAGTTTATCATGGTAAACAGTAAACGATGCGCAGGTAATAAGAAATGCAGTAACTGAAAGATACAATAATATAAACTGACCTGAAGTGGAACAACGAAAGTGACTCGGTATAGCAAGTCAAGAAGTCTGTGATGCACGTCTAGTTCGGGTCCAAGCTAAATCTTCTCCTCACACTGAGCATGCATACTCAGGTCGTCAGAGCGACACAATAGGAATAATATATATATATAATCAAGTGATAGTTCTAACTGTGGTAATGAAAATGAATAACAGTAAATTAATGACAGTATGAATATGGATGTGTAGTAATCGATGCAGCGGAACAGTAAAGCAGTATAACGATATGTCACGTATGTCAACACAGCATAAAAGGAATATAAATGCCAGTATCCCTATCAGTCTCTAAGTCTCACTGTACAGGTCGCTAAGCCTATCGTCAGTCCAAGTGTGGGAGTCAACCACTCGTGAGTGTCCTCCACCCAAGGGTAGAACCCAAGGGCAAGGAACCACGGGCCCAACATGTAACAAGAATATCACGGTGTATATATCACGTACCCTGTAAATCTCCATATAACTCCCTAAATATATAAGCCGGCATGGGACTCCCGAGATTCTGTTGAACTCACACTTAAACTACCCCACACCCCGTGGTCTACATCAAACGCTAACCATCACCCTAAATACTAATCGATCCGTGGCAAGTCTGCGCGAGAACTGGAGGCAGGACCTCCATCAAGCACGTCCCGACTAATACCTAAGATAGATGGCAGTGTCGGATGCCTTATCTGTGACACCCGTGCAAGCGCTTCCATAAGTGTCCCATACCACTTATAGTCACACGTACACGCATCCCACAGACGTCGACAATGCAAAAGAATAATAGGGTCACTGATTGTGTACAAGTACGTATCACTTTCACTTAATCACGAATACACGAACACTGACGTACTTGCCACAATCACCACTAAAATCTAATACTGGGTAAACGCACGATGTCACTAGGTTATCACTACAACGATATGGATATGATGTGATGCATGAACGGTATAAGAAGCACAATTAATGTGTCATAAAAACAACAGTCTATCACTTGCACGATTTATCATGAAACGTACGAATATAATTTAGCGAAACAATGAACAGGTAGTAATTAGTATGTTCAGTTATCTATCCTTAGAATTTTGTTTCAAGCCAATCGGGTTCCAGGATTGCTAATTATAACCATTTCATTTTAAGCGCTCGCGGCTGGAAATCCGGTTTCAGAATCAGAAGTCCGTTTCGCAACGCATTTTAATCCCAGTTGGGATCAGATTTTAGCGACTCTACAGTTGGATAAATTCTAGGGTTTTCATTAAAGTTTTCAACTCAACAAACGGATCTTCAATCGCGTCTGTACGTTAGGATTTATACTCTGTTTAATATTAACATGTCAATTCTGAATCTGCTGGGACTGTTATGTGTCCCGATGTTCTAAATTACAGTTTAAATATCAAACGGTAACGAAACAGAATGAGACCAATCGTGTTGTCTAGCTAACAGTGTTACCTACGATAAGCAGCGGAGTTCCGCAACCTACGAGTTAAGGAACACCTGTGGTATCCAATACGGAACAGCAAGCAATGACTGGAGTCGCTCTGGACTGCAGTCCAGAGTCGCACTCCGATCCGAATATCATCACAGTTTAAATACAGAAATGTCTGGAAACTAGCATAGGGTTAAAGTTCGTCGAGTTGGCTTTGATTTTAGCCCTCGAACGCACCATTCTAATATGTATATGATTTATGGTGAATTTAACGGTTTTCAGGTGCAACAGAATTACAGTTTTACGGTCAAACTTGGGGGTGGTCGTTTTAATCTTTAACAGTCGCATTTTCTAATGAAATTTGCACACATTAAACATCTCTACGAGATCCAATGTAATTTATCCAGTTCCGTCAAATTTGATAATGTTTTCCTAAGGGAACAAGTATCGAACAGATACGGCACGTAATAGTTTTAAACTTGTAACTTTATAATCCAAGTAATTAAAGATCGTAACTTAGATAAATAGCATGTAAGCAAGTAGAAAACTTGCCTGGGAGCGTCTCGGGGATGCACGGCAGCGACGCGGTCTATTGTGATGGCCCGACGCGATCACGACAAGTGTTGGCCTCGGCTCGATCTTGGACTAGGCTTGAAGCTCGAGCATGGCATCAAGGCTCGGTTGCTGGGGTCTTGACGGTGAGTGTAATGGTTCACAGAGCGGTGTTAGAGAGAGAGAGAGAGAGAGACAGAGAATGAGAGAGATAGAGGGATTGAGAGAGAGAGGCAGAGTGAGAAAGGGAAATAGAGAGAGAGAGTGAAAGGCAGACAGAGAGAGAGGGTTATAGAGAGAGACAGAGGGGGGGAGAGAGAGGTTTAGAGAGAAAGAGAGACTGAGAGTTACAGAGAGAAAGAGAGTTAGAGGAAAAGAGTGAAAGAGAGAGAGAGAGAAATGGGAGAGAGAGAGTAGGCAGAGAGAGAGGGAGAACTGAGGGAGTGAAAGACATAGAGAGAGGGAGAGAGTGTGTAGGTCGAGAGAGAGAGAGAGAGAGAGTGACTGAGAAGATGGGGTCGGTGATGAGGGCCCGACGAGATGGTCGGCGGAGGGGTGTGGGTGTGGGCTCGAGAGTGGGATGTCGTCGTCGTCGAGGGATATGGAGTGCAGGAGCTCGAGAGTGTGAGAAGGAGGATGGTGAGAGGGATGACGACGAGATGTAGTGGAGCGCTTGCCGACGTCGTGGGTGCCGGCGGCGGGGAAGCTCGGTGGCTGAGTTCGTTGGGCAGGGGTTCGTTGTGCAGGGGAGGGTTCTGCGGTGGTTGGAGGAGGAGAAGGTGAAGGTTTGAGGAGGGGGTTCGGGTGAGGCGATGAAGGAGGAGGAGGTTCGACGTCGTCGTCGAGGGGAGTGGCTGCAACTTGGAGGCGGTGGGTGGAGATTGGGTTTGCGAGAGAGAGATCTGAGAAGGAGTTGGAGACGGGGAGAACATTGAGGGGATCGCGAGTGGTAACGTCGCACGACGTGGGGTAACGGCTCGCGACGAGGGCGCGGACGACGGCGGAGGAGGCGGGTCGCGCGCGCACGCGGGGATGTAGCCGTTGGGAAATTTAAATGGAAGAAGATGTACAGTAAAAGGGGTTGGGAAATTGGGCCGGGCCAAGTAAATAAGGGAATTAATTGGGAAAGAAAATGGAGCGGGCCGAGGAAATAAATGAAAATGGTGAGGGATGTGGGTCGGGCCAAAGAATATAATTAAAGGATTTTAAGAAGAGAACGGGCCGGGGTTTTAGTTTAATAGAAAAGAAATGGAACGGCTGGGCCAAGGAATAAAATAGGTTTAAGCTTTATGGAGAAAAATGAATGGACTGGGGAAAAATTAATGTTGGGCCGCAAGAATAAATTAGAGGGAAAAATGGAAAAGGCCGAGAGATTTGGCTGCAATTTTAGGAGTAACTAATAAAAGGTGATGGGCTGGGCTAGAATTAATAGGAAATTAAATGGGGCTAAATATAGGGAGTGGTTTTATTAAAATAATTAAGTAACCAAGTTTGGTTTAAAAAAGAAAATACGGATTTTAGGCGTATAAAAAGGACCGGGTCTTACATCATACCACCCTTACAAAAATTTCGTCCTCGAAATTTAAAATAAACGGTAAGTAATACAACCATAGGCGAAAGCCATTATTTTGCAAACTAACACATAAGGATTTACTAAAAATACGTGGACGAAGAAATTTGAAAGTATAAAATACGTAAGAATAACATACAAAGATATGGCTTTAAATAGGTATAAAACAGGAACAACTTTAAAGGTAACTACATATATATATATACGGAAATATAAATAAAAATAATACGAGCAGTATTATTCGAGGCGTACTCGATAAGATCGAAACTCAATCACGTACACGTATAAGTATATCAAAAGTAATACGTCAGAAATAAATAGGATAAGGCACAAACATTGATAATAGTAAACATAGGCACAAAACCCGAAAATAAAATAACGAGAATAAAGTAGTGAAATTTATCGGTAGGTTAGAACATTTTAGGTAAAGTATCGATAAAAATAGGTTTAAAATAATTTAGGAAACTTGTATAGTGAAAATAGGAGACATGGAACAAAATATGCGCGTATAAGGGTTGCGCTACTGAAAATGAGAATAATAATAATGTACTTAAAATACATAAAACGGGGTAGTCAATAACACGTACTTTTTGATAAATTTAAAGTACTGAAAACTAAATTTTTGAATAACAGTGTCCCTAAATATAATTAGGGTAATAGGAAAAACACAAATAGGTATAGGGCTAGATAGGGTAATGATTATAAGGAAGTGTGGCTCAATCAGAAGGTTGAAGTGCGTCGGCTTTAGGCTGAAGATCAAGGAGATTGGGATTGGGTCAGCACAGGAAGTAAGGATGAGCAACAGAAGAATACAAAAGGAAAGGTGTGGGGGAAACAACAGTTGGTACAACACACGAATCAAAAATTGAAGAGTTAATGAATTCGGAAGTTTCACAGGAACTATTCTCCTCCCAGAAGGATCTCAAACAGGGTACAGACAAAGGATGAATGGTGGCTCATTCCAAGGATCAGAGTGCGGTACTTTCCAATTGAAACGAGGGTAAAAAAAAACTTTACAACAAGTAGGGGTGGACAGTCAGAGATCTCAGCAGAAGGATAAATGGGTAGGGGCAATAAACAAGTATCAAACGAACCAATAATCAAAATGTTTACGAATCCAGAAGATTTACTTTATTCAAGAAAATTTGAAACAAGACATTCTCAAGGACGATAAGTGGCCCTAAACTATACACATTTTATTTGGCCAGAAAGACAACATCAAAAGAAATTCCGTCAGTCGCGGTTGTGGAGATTCAGTAGGTTGCGGTAGGCTCACGCACTCAGGTAGGGGCGTCCATTGCCATATCGCCTCGCAGGCAATGCCACTGGAAGTTCTTCCACAGCAGGGTCTTGATCTCCTGGTCCTTCTTCCTCGGATGGAGCTTCTTCATCGAGGTCCGATTCCATGTGATTATCTTCTTCTGGATTTTCTTCCACGGGATCTTCCTCAACTGGATTTTCTTCTATCGGGTCTTCATCGGGGTCTTCCTCTATCGGGTTCTCTTCAGGATCCTCTTCCTCTTCGTTGGGATCGCCTATCATGTTAAACTCTGGGGCGGCTACTCCTTCATCCTCTGAATCGTTGTTTCCGAAGTTGACCTGGGGACCGTTGTCCTCATCGTCAGAACTCATCAACGTGTGGTCTAAGGATACGCATAATTGTGCATCCTCGTCTAAATGCGGCGCTGCTCCGGGGTGGGCCATGGCCTGAAAAGAAAGAGTTATGATTATGCAATGGGACACATCAAGGAAATAGCTCAGGGTACGAGGTATAGGAAAATATGCGGTTGCAGGAATTGAAAGATCAGGATTAAAATACTGTGATAATGAATAGAATTAGATAAAGAGAAAGCAAGAGAATGACACATATATTACGATTCAAATTTTTATTGCATTCAATCAAAAGTTCAGCGGATACAAGATTTCAAATGGAAAGAAATATTCATAAAAAGATGACAACTTTATTACTGAAAGTAGATAACATGAAAAATCCTTCTTCGGCTACCATAACGTTGCATTCTCGTCGCGTGAGTTGAATCCTGCGTTAGGTCCGCCTTATCGTCGAAGTTCGAATTACGTGATAATCCTTACTTGGCAGAAGTGGGTAGTGTGGACGAGTTTCCTCCTTTTAGTTATTTCCTTTCTGGGCAACTGTTGATGAGATGTTTGTTGGACCCGCATATCAGACATTTCCCTTGGGCACGGCGACAATCTTTCTGAAGATGTCCTGGTCTCTTACAATATCCACAGCAAGGGTTCTTCTGATGCTTCTGTTGACGCTTCATCTTCTTCTTCTTTCCTCGTCCAATAGGGATCCCTTTATGATAGGAGACTCCCGCTGGTGCCTGATTCACCTGTCTTCTCAGTCTTTCAGCCAACAAGTCGTTTGTTCGCTCCTGGGCTTCCTTTAGACCTCTCAGTGCACTCAGAATCTCAACGGTCCGATTCTGGGGAGCGGAAACATATGAAGAGTTGTTGGAAGACATGATCCTGGGACAACAAATTTGAGAATGATATAAGTCACACGCTAAATGAATCAAAATATGATATGGATAGAACAAGGATTCAAGAATATCAGAGATGATGAATATCATCACAAGTGGTGAAATCAACTGTATCACTTTAAGTCACTTGAATAGAGTACGGTAGTGCAATTGTCACCACGTACCCTTGTCAAGTCACCCGAAACCATAGTGAATGGATATCTGAACGCACGATGTGAATATGAATCAAGAATGACAGTTTACAACCTAAACCGAAGGATGTCTTAGATTGCCAAACTGTACACGGAAAACTGCAATCCCAATCGATGCAAAACCTGGCTCTGATACCAACTAAACCATGTCACGCCCCGCTTCCCAAAATACGGAATACGAGGGGTAGACAAGGCCAGCCATACTCCTACGGTCAAGGAAAAGTCCTGCCGTAGTCACACTTCGGCTTCTAGTTTATCATGGTAAACAGTAAACGATGCGCAGGTAATGAGAAATGCAGTAACTGAAAGATACAATAATATAAACTGACCTGAAGTGGAACAATGAAAGTGACTCGGTATAGCAAGTCAAGAAGTCTGTGATGCACGTCTAGTTCGGGTCCAAGCTAAATCTTCTCCTCACACTGAGCATGCATACTCAGGTCGTCAGAGCGACACAATAGCAATAATATATATATATATATAATCAAGTGATAGTTCTAACTGTGGTAATGAAAATGAATAACAGTAAATTAATGACAGTATGAATATGGATGTGTAGTAATCGATGCAGCGGAACAGTAAAGCAGTATAACGATATGTCACGTATGTCAACACAGCATAAAAGGAATATAAATGCCAGTATCCCTATCAGTCTCTAAGTCTCACTGTACAGGTCGCTAAGCCTATCGTCAGTCCAAGTGTGAGAGTCAACCACTCGTGAGTGTCCTCCACCCAAGGGCAAGGGACCACGGGCCCAACATGTAACAAGAATATCACGGTGTATATATCACGTACCCTGTAAATCTCCATATAACTCCCTAAATATATAAGCCGGCATGGGACTCCCGAGATTCTGTTGAACTCACACTTAAACTACCCCACACCCCGTGGTCTACATCAAACGCTAACCATCACCCTAAATACTAATCGATCCGTGGCAAGTCTGCGCGAGAACTGGAGGCAGGACCTCCATCAAGCACGTCCCGACTAATACCTAAGATAGATGGCAGTGTCGGATGCCTTATCTGTGACACCCGTGCAAGCGCTTCCATAAGTGTCCCATACCACTTATAGTCACACGTACACGCATCCCACAGACGTCGACAATGCAAAAGAATAATAGGGTCACTGATTGTGTACAAGTACGTATCACTTTCACTTAATCACGAATACACGAACACTGACGTACTTGCCACAATCACCACTAAAATCTAATACTGGGTAAACGCACGATGTCACTAGGTTATCACTACAACGATATGGATATGATGTGATGCATGAACGGTATAAGAAGCACAATTAATGTGTCATAAAAACAACAGTCTATCACTTGCACGATTTATCATGAAACGTACGAATATAATTTAGCGAAACAATGAACAGGTAGTAATTAGTATGTTCAGTTATCTATCCTTAGAATTTTGTTTCAAGCCAATCGGGTTCCAGGATTGCTAATTATAACCATTTCATTTTAAACGCTCGCGGCTGGAAATCCGGTTTCAGAATCAGAAGTCCGTTTCGCAACGCATTTTAATCCCAGTTGGGATCAGATTTTAGCGACTCTACAGTTGGATAAATTCTAGGGTTTTCAGTAAAGTTTTCAACGCAACAAACGGATCTTCAATCGCGTCTGTACGTTAGGAGTTATACTCTGTTTAATATTAACATGTCAATTCTGAATCTGCTGGGACTGTTATGTGTCCCGATGTTCTAAATTACAGTTTAAATATCAAACGGTAACGAAACAGAATGAGACCAATCGTGTTGTCTATCTAACAGTGTTACCTACGATAAGCAGTGGAGTTCCGCAACCTACGAGTTAAGGAACACCTGTGGTATCCAATACGGGACAGCAAGCAATGACTGGAGTCGCTCTGGACTGCAGTCCAGAGTCACACTCCGATCCAAATATCATCACAGTTTAAATACAGAAATGTCTGGAAACTAGCATAGGGTTAAAGTTCGTCGAGTTGGCTTCGATTTGAGCCCTCGAAAGCACCATTCTAATATGTATATGATTTATGGTGAATTTAACGGTTTTCAGGTGCAACAGAATTACAGTTTTACGGTCAAACTTGGGGGTGGTCGTTTTAATCTTTAACAGTCCCATTTTCTAATGAAATTTGCACACATTAAACATCTCTACGAGAGCCAATGTAATTTATCCAGTTCCGTCAAATTTGATAATGTTTTCCTAAGGGAACAAGCATCGAACAGATACGGCACGTAATAGTTTTAAACTTGTAACTTTATAATCCAAGTAATTAAAGATCGTAACTTAGATAAATAGCATGTAAGCAAGTAGAAAACTTGTCTGGGAGCGTCTCGGGGATGCACGGCAGCGACGCGGTCTATTGTGATGGCCCGACGCGATCACGACAAGTGTTGGCCTCGGCTCGATCTTGGACTAGGCTTGAAGCTCGAGCATGGCATCAAGGCTCGGTTGCTGGGGTCTTGACGGTGAGTGTAATGGTTCACAGAGCGGTGTTAGAGAGAGAGAGAGAGAGATAGACAGAGAATGAGAGAGATAGAGGGATTGAGAGAGAGAGGCAGAGTGAGAAAGGGAAATAGAGAGAGAGAGTGAAAGGCAGACAGAGAGAGAGGGTTATAGAGAGAGACAGAGGGGGGGAGAGAGAGGGTTAGAGAGAGAGAGAGACTGAGAGTTACAGAGAGAAAGAGAGTTAGAGGGAAAGAGTGAAAGAGAGAGAGAGAGAAATGGGAGAGAGAGAGTAGGCAGAGAGAGAGGGAGAACTGAGGGAGTGAGGGAGTGAAAGACATAGAGAGAGGGAGAGAGTGTGTAGGTCGAGAGAGAGAGAGAGAGAGAGTGACTGAGAAGATGGGGTCGGTGACGAGGGCCCGACGAGATGGTCGGCGGAGGGGTGTGGGTGTGGGCTCGAGAGTGGGATGCTGTCGTCGTCGAGGGATATGGAGTGCAGGAGCTCGAGAGTGTGAGAAGGAGGATGGTGAGAGGGATGACGACGAGATGTAGTGGAGCGCTTGCCGACGTCGTGGGTGCCGGCGGCGGGGAAGCTCGGTGGCTGAGTTCGTTGGGCAGGGGTTCGTTGTGCAGGGGAGGGTTCTGCGGTGGTTGGAGGAGGAGAAGGTGAAGGTTTGAGGAGGGGGTTCGGGTGAGGCGATGAAGGAGGAGGAGGTTCGACGTCGTCGTCGAGGGGAGTGGCTGCAACTTGGAGGCGGTGGGTGGAGATTGGGTTTGCGAGAGAGAGATCTGAGAAGGAGTTGGAGACGGGGAGAACATTGAGGGGATCGCGAGTGGTAACGTCGCACGACGTGGGGTAACGGCTCGCGACGAGGGCGTGGGCGACGGCGGAGGAGGCGGGTCGCGCGCGCACGCGGGGATGTAGCCGTTGGGAAATTTAAATGGAAGAAGATGTACAGTAAAAGGGGTTGGGAAATTGGGCCGGGCCAAGTAAATAAGGGAATTAATTGGGAAAGAAAATGGAGCGGGCCGAGGAAATAAATGAAAATGGTGAGGGATGTAGGTCGGGCCAAAGAATATAATTAAAGGATTTTAAGAAGAGAACGGGCCGGGGTTTTAGTTTAATAGAAAAGAAATGGAATGGCTGGGCCAAGGAATAAAATAGGTTTAAGCTTTATGGAGAAAAATGAATGGACTGGGGAAAAATTAATGTTGGGCCGCAAGAATAAATTAGATGGAAAAATGGAAAAGGCCGAGAGATTTGGCTGCAATTTTAGGAGTAACTAATAAAAGGTGATGGGCTGGGCTAGAATTAATAGGAAATTAAATGGGGCTAAATATAGGGAGTGGGTTTTATTAAAATAATTAAGTAACCAAATTTGGTTTATAAAAGAAAATACGGATTTTAGGCGTATAAAAAGGACCGGGTCTTACAGGCTTCATAGTGTGTCGGCCAACACTATTCACTCATGGAAGGAGTTTACTAAAAGCTTCCTAAAAAATTCTACTCGCATTTTAAAACCACTAAATTTCGAAATAAAATTAGGACTTTTTCGTAAAAATCGGGAGAATCTTTTTGGAAATATTTTGAACACTTTAAAGACCTCCTCATAAAATGCCTACACCATGGTATTGCTAAGTAGGAACTATGTCAAATAGTGTATGACGGTATGGAATTTAAGTTGATGTTAGAGTTTATGTATCAAGGGGACTTTATGATGAAGAAGAAAAACGATGCATGGAACTTTCAAAAGGAACTTTCCGATAAGACCATGGAGTGGGAAAGTAGTAGTGAAAGAGGTGCAACCACTTCTTGGGGAGGGATACGCACAGTGGAAGCAACTATTGGCATGCAAGATGTCACGCCTCGCTTCCTGGTGTACGGGCAGAGGACGCGACGGGTCACGCGACGTATTTACTCAGAAATAAACACTCTAAGCGTATTTAAGCAATATAAACTAAAGTACACAAGAAAATGACAATAGATGTAATTGAACAGCAACTTTATTTACTTAACATTCTCTTTACAATACAGCTGAAATATAAATACATGGAATGAAAGCAATGCCTAAACAATTGCATAACAGAAATGAAAATGAAATATGTACAAGTAATCTAGAACTCTGGGTCAAAGGCTAGCTGCACCAAGTCTTCGCTGCTGGGATCGATCTCCAGTGAGTCCGATCCACCTGACAACATTCCAAAGAAAGAAGAAAATGAATGTCGTCAGCAAACAATCGCTCGGTAAGTCCCAAAAGTGAATAAAGATAGAGTAGACATAAAGAGTATAACTTTTAATGTTTGATTTTTATTGTTAACGCTGTTGTTTGTAGATTGGTATAAAAAATGCCAGTGTATACAAGAAGAGTCCCACTATTTCTGAGACAAAGGTATACGGAGCATAAGAAACCGTTCAGCTACGTTACAACGGCAATAGATATTCAGCTTAGGTGTATTATAGTTACAGTCTCGTGCCACTTCTAACACCTTCCGTACCAATCTACCCCTTATAAACCCCGCGATATCTTAATTGTATTGTTTGTATTGTTTGTTATATAGATGGATGACTTGTCGAAACTATGATATCAGTAAATGGATATAAATGGAGAGTCATGTAGACGGAGTATATCCATGATTCGGTTCAGTCAATATAGATTAATATAGATTGAATAGACGGATTCATAGATTCATGTTGTATTGTAGTTATATACTTAAATCACATTCAAGTCAGATTGATTAGATTGAGACTCAGTCTGAGTCAGACACTTTAAAAAGAACTTGAACTCCTGAATTAGTTTTGATGTTATCGGTAACTGCTGCATATGGACGGCAGGATTTGTGTCTTTTTCCAAGACAACAACCGTATTGATAACATCGTTTGTTAGATTGTTTACCTTAGATAGGCAAGCACCCATATCTCCGGCTCCCTGAGGCTTAAGAGACTGGTCGTGTTTAAACCTATGTTTACTAGGGTCCTTGTAATTTAGTATAACTTGAGGGCGTTTTATGTAAAAATAGTTTGATATAGTTTTCAAAATACCTCAAGCATTTAATTATCGTCTTTAGGGTTTTCATAGATGTATATTTTATACAAGTGAAATTTCTAGTGAGTAAAACCTAATTTCATAATATATGGTATTTTCTTGAAATATTGGAATTGTGTTATATTTAGATAGTATTTTCATATAATAGTGATTCCTTTAATTTAGAAAACTTGGAATATTTATATAATTAAAATAGATATTTTGATAATATATACATATATAAAAATAATTTATTTATTTTCTTGAAGAAATCTCATTTTCAAAAGAAAAATGCATAAAAATTCTATCGAGATCGAATGCTCCTTTTGGAGGTCTGCATCTTGCTCTACTAGGCCCGAGAATGTGCGATAATCTGCACCATCTCGAACGGGTCCCCAAAAGTGGGTTGTAGAGGCGTAATTATAAGGAATGGTTTAATACATCTTTTTATAGAAATGGTTTTATAAGTTAATGGTATTTATTTGAAACATCGTATTATCCCATAACTATGTTCCCAAATTTCCATCGTGCTATGTCAAGAAATATGTGTTGTGATGAGTTAGGTCATTACCTCGTGAATTATCTAAAGGTAATACATGAATTTTGATGATTTATATCGAAACTAAAGTATATGGTATGCTACTGTAAAATTATGATAAAAGTTGTATAAAAGATTATTTTGAGATGATTCTTATTTTAAAGTGTTTGTTAATATTTTTTAAGTATGATATGAGAGTATGGTATTTTCTTGATTAATAAAAGTTGAGTTTTGAAGTAAAACCGAATCGGTAGTCGGATTAACCCCGCTTCCGTCGGGTTTTATAATTTAAAGTTTTTAGATTAGAGAAAGAGAGAGGAAGAGGGAACTTACTGGCTTTTAAGGTAGAGGGGAGAAGAGGGAAGAGTAGGGAAGCGCCGGTGCGTCGTTTCATCGCCGGAAACTCCTTGGATCGTCGCCAGCATTTCAACCTTTGCTAACTCCACTTGCACACAATTAGGATTTGGGAATTTTGTATAGTTTTAGTAATAGAATTCTGAGTGAGGATGAGTGAAATAGAGTGTGGTATTTATAAGGGAAATTAAGGTTTAAAGGGTGAAAGAAATGCATTAAAATTGGATTAAATGGGCATTTTACTGTTCTCTGTATGAATGTAGAGAAAACAAACAGTGTGAGAGGAGTGGGGTAGCTGAAAAGGTGTTGGGGTGAAAAAATCAAGGCATTCCCGACGGTTTTGACCGGCGGTATCGCGGAAATTGGGCATTTCGCCAGCCCTTTACCGGCGGATGGAGGTGGGGTTGGGTGCCACGTGTTGGTGTCGCGTCGTATACCCTCGTGCATATGTTTAAATAATCTGTGATTTTTCATTCTACGTGTTGTGCACGTGTAGACTCTTGGGCTTCTAAAAGATTAAAAGAAATTAAAATGAAAGGATAATGTGGCTGATGAGATTTGAACTCAGTTGCTTTGTGTCAGCAGTGCAAGGCTTTACCGGCGAGCTACAAACTCTTTCTTACTGTTCAAAAACAAAACAAATTCTTATAGCATTCACAGGATTCGCAAATACCCCAATTATACATTAAATTTTAAACAATTTTCTATACATTGAAATTGGAGTTGTTACACAAGTTGAGCTAGCTGCCATTAGAAAGTTTATGGAAAAGCTTACAACTGCTTCCAACCATGTTGCACAAGTTAACCAACTCTTTCCATGTCTTAATTGTCAAGACTCTTTCCACCTTTCAGAAGAATGTCCACTTCTAAGCGGTCCCTAAGGGCAAGAAATCGCAAATGCTGCATACCAACGTAATAACTATAATAATCTTTATTCTTAAACTTAAACCAAGAATGGATGAACCACCCTAATTTATAATAGAATTAAGGAAACACTAGCCAACAATTCCAAAACCTAAGACAATGCCCTCCATCCAACCCTACCCAACCTAACACAACGTATCCACATCATGGGTATGGCAATGAGAATGATATGATTAATAATGTTGAACAGCAGCTAAACACCCTTCTGAAAAATGAACTTAACGCCACTTAAATAATCAATGGCTAATATGGAAAGGCAGATTGGTCAGCTAGATGCAGCATTCGTAGAACGTGAGCTAGGCACCTTACCTAGTGAACCTGTTACAAATCCTGCTCAAATGAATATTATAATCACGTTGAGATCGGGAAAACAGGTTGATAACCTGGTTAGGCTGCCCGATAATTTTGTTGAGATACCGACTGATGAGGAGTAACAAACTCCTGATATTCCTACACAGCGGGCATCAATTTGTACACCCACACCCACACCCACATTCCATCCATCTTCTATAGATACCCCTCTTGAGCCTAGAGCACCATATCCAAAATGTTTAATAGCCAAGAAGCAAGATACTAAAGTGGCGAAGATGATGGATATATTTAAACAAGTCAATGTCAATATGCCTCTTCTAGACATGATTGACCAAATTCCATCCTATGATAAATTTCTTAAAAACCTATGTACTAAAAAGAGGCAAACACAAGTGCCTAAGAAGGTTTTTCTAGCAGATAATGTTAGTGACGTTCTACGTAATGCAATACCCATAAAGTATAAGGACCGGTTGTCCTACAATTTCTTGCATCATAGGAGTTGCAGTCATTAATAGAGTTTTATTTGATCTAGGCGTTAGTGTAAATCTTCTACCTTTTTCAGTCTATGCACAACTAGGATTGGGAGATCTTCAACCTACGAAAGATACTTTACAGTTGGCTGATCGATCCATTAAGACACTAAAAGGTGAGATCAAGAACGTGTTACTTAAAATAGGGGAATTTATATTCCCTGTGGATTTTATTGTTTTAAAAACACAATCTGTCAAAAACCTTAGAGATTAAATTTCGGTGATCCTAGGTCGACCATTCTTAGCCGCCTCAAATGCGTTGATCAACTGTTGCAATGGTTCTATGCAGCTTTCCTTTGAAAACCTTAAAATAGAATTAAATATTTTTAACCTAGGAAGCCAACAAAGCGATATGTATGATCAGAATCGTGAAGTCCATTTAATTCAAGAAGTTTCTCACGATGAGATAGGTACTTTGAGGATGGTGTGTTGAACGAGCTAAAAGAAATCTCTAAAGAGGATGCATTTAATAATGATGACGATGAAAGCGATTCTTTATTTTTTGATACACATGATCAACTTAATGATACTTCTCCTGATTTTCATCATCAACTTAATACGGCAATGTCTCAAAATAGCTTTCTTGAAACCCAAATTTTATTGTTAGAAAAGGAGGAAAAAAGAATTGATTTCTTGTAATGAATCTTTGAAAAACGAAAAAGAGCACTTGATTTTATCTTGCAATTTTTTGAAAGAAGAAAATAATAGTTTGATTGAAATTTTTACTAGCGAAAATGATGTTTTGATTGATAAATTAGAAAAATAGAAAAATGATTTTCTTTCATAAATTGATAAATCAGAGGATGAGAAAATTGAATTTCTTTCAAATCTTGATATTCAATCAAAAACTATTAATACTTTACAAATTGAAAAAGAAGATATAATTTTGTCATGGAATGTTTTGAGAAATAATTATGAAAAATTGATTTCAACTTTTAAAAGCGAAATTGATTCTTTAAAATTATCCTATAATTCTCAAGACGTATTGATAAGGGAAAAGATCGATCCTTTCCCAACCAAAGGGAAAGACCTTTTAAATAAAGGTGATTTTGATTTTAGAACTTTAAATTTTCAAAAACCCTTTTCATCTAAGTTTGTCAGCCATTATTCTAATCATAAATCTAGTTCCATGGGTGTATGTAATCATACTTGTCACTATTGTGGTGTACATGGTCACTTTGCATATTCTTATGAGTTGAAAAGAAATATATGTTTATATCTTAATTTTAAATGGATCCCCAAAACAAACCTCCATAAAGCCAAGAAAGTTTGGATACCAAAATGTACACCAACATCTTCTTTTGTAGGAATTGAGAATGTAAGTGTCACGCCCCGCTTCCCAGTGTACGGGTAAGAAGACGTGATGGGTCACGCGACGTATTTACTTAGAAGTAAATACGCTAAACGTAAATAAGCAATATAATAAAAGTACACAAGAAATGATAAGAGGTACAAAAAAACATCAACTTTTAATTCTTAAATATTCTTTACAATACAATTGGAAAGTAAATATAAGAATAGAAAGCGATGCCTAAACAATGGCATGAACTGAAAGTAAAAGAAGTACAAGTGAAATAAAACTTGGAATCCTCAATAAACTGCTCCGTATAGTCCTGGATGGGCTCGATCTCAATAGAATTGGGTCCTCCCGACAACATTCCAAAGAAGAAGAAATAGAAATGCCGTCAGCGAACAATCGCTCGGTAAGACCCAAAGAGAGATAGAAAAGAATAGACAGAGAATAGAACGGGTGAAATATATAAAGTTATATTTGTTATACTAACATACGTAGTTGTTTGTAGCTTAGTACAGAATATATCAGTGTTTACGAGAGGAGTCCAACTATCTCGTGGACTGTAACAACTCCAATTTCAATGTACAGAAAATTATTTAAAAGTTAATGTACAAATGGAGTATTTGCAATCATGTGTGCACTATAAGTATTTGTTTTACTTTTGAACAGCAAGAAATTACTTGTAGCACATTGGTAAAGCCTTGCACTGCTGTGACGTAGCCCCTGTGATCGAATCCACCCAGCCACATTATCTTTTTATTAAATTTTCTTTTAATCTTTTAGAAGCGCAAGAGTTGTACGTGCACTATACGTAATATGATAAGTTACAGAATAAATAAACACATGCACTGGGGAAAACCAAGTGACAACAACACGTGGAACAAATCCTACCGTCCACCATCAGTTTTGGGTCGGTGACTCATGCATTAGGGACCGGCACTGCCGGGCCGTCCGCAGAGGATGCTCCTCATATTTTTAGCCGAGCACCCCTTGGCCTACCCCATTTTTCCCATATTGTTTGAATACTCTGCATTCATACAGAGAACAATAAAATACCCTTTAATCTAATTTTCAATGCATATTTTTAATGCATTCTTAAACTCTCTAAACCCTAATTTTCCTTATAAATACCACACTTCATTTTACACATCCTCACTCAGAAATTCAGTGCCAAAAATCTCCAAAATTTCTCAAGTCCTTATAGTGTGCAAGTGGAGTTAGCAAAAGATGAAGTTCCGGCGAAGTTCCGAGAAGATTCCGGCAACGAAACGATGCCCCGACACCTTCCTTAGTTTCCCCATCTCTCTTCTCTTGTTCTATAGTCAGTGATCCCCCCCTCTTTTTCTATTCTAAAAACTTTAATTTTTAAAACTCGACGGAAGCGGAGTTAATCCGACTTCCGATTCGATTTTCTTTAAAAATTCTATTTTTCTTAATCAATAAAATACCATACTCTCATATAATGTTTTAAAAACATATTAAAACAAGTTTCATCTCAAAGGAATCATTTATGCAACTTTTATCGTATTTTTACGGTAAAATACCACATACTTTATTTTCGACATAAAATAACATAATACTTGTATTACATTTAGATAACTCATGAGGTAATGACCTACCTCATCACAACACACATTTTTGAAATAGAACAATGAAAATTTAGTACATTAGTTATGGGATAATACGATATTACAAATAAATACCATTAAACTTGCAAAACCATTTCTTTAAAAAGTGTATTAATCAATTCCTTGAAATTGCGCCTCTACAACCCACTTTTGGGGATCCCGTTCGGGATGGTGTGTATTATCGCACATTCTCGAACATAGTAGAGCAAGGTGCAGACCTCCGAAAGGAGCATTCGATCTCGATGGAATTTTAATGCATTTTTCTTTAAAAAATGAGATTTCTACAAAAATAAATAAAATTTATTTTTATTAAATATACATATATAACTATTATCAAAATATCTATTTTAATTATATTATATAAATATTCCAAATTTTCTAAATCAAAAGAATTACTATTACATGAAAATACCATTACAGTTCAATGCAAAATACCGATATTTCAATAAAATACCATATGCTATGAAAACTAGGTTGTACTCACTAGAAATTTCACTTTTATAAAATATACATTTATGAAAACCCTAAAGACGATAATTAAATGCTTGAGGTGTATTTTGAAAATTATATCAAAATTATTTTTACATAAAACCCCCTCAAGTTATACTAAATTACAATAAGGACCCTAGTAAATATAGGTTTAAGCGGGACCAATTCTCTTGAGCCTCAGGGAGCCGAAGAATGTGTGTACTTTCCTATCTAAGGTAGACAATCTAACAAACGGTGTTATCAACACGGTAATTGTCTTGAAAAAAGACACAAATTCTGTCGTCCATGTGCAGCAGTTACCGATAACATCAAAACTAATTCAGGATTTCAAGTTCTTTTCGAAGTGTCTGACTCAGACTGAGTCTCAATCTAATCAATCTGACTTAAATATGATTCAAGTATAAACTACAATACAATATGAATCCATGAATCCGTCAATTCAGTCTATATCAATCTATATTGACTGAACCGAACCATAGTTATACTCCGTCTACATGACTCCAATAATATTCATTCCATTTACTGATATCATGGTTTCGGCAAGTCATCCATCTGTATAACAAAACAATACAATCAATATAAAAGACATTGCGGGGTTTATAAGAGGGAGATTGGGAAGGAATGTGTTAGAAGTGGCACGAGACTGTAACCTTGATACACCTAACCTGAATATCTATTACTGTTGTACCGTGGATGAACAGTTTCTTGTGCTCCGTATACCTTAGTCTCCGGAATAGTGGAACTCCTCTCGTATACACTGGCATATTCTGTACCAAGTTACAAACAACTGCGTTAACATTATAATCAAACATTACTAGTCTTATTCTTTATGTTTATTTTATCTCTACTCATCTTTAGGACTTACCGAGCGATTGTTCGTTGACGACATTCCTTTCTTCTTTCTTTGGAATGTTGTCAGAATATTCGGACGCACTAGAGACCGAGCCCGGTACTGAGGATTTTGAGCAGTTTGCTTTTGACCCAGAGCTTTAGATACTTGTACATATTATTTCATTTCAGTTATGTCATTGTTTAGGCATCGCTTTCTATTCATGTATTTACATTTCAGTTTTACCTGTAAAAGAATGTTTAATAAATAAAGTTGTTTCATTTACATTTTTGTCTCTTATGTACTTTACTTTATATTGCTTAGATATGCTTAGCGTGTTTACTTCTGAGTAAATACATAGCGGGCCTTGTCGCGTCCTCTTGCCGTACACCGGGAAGCGGGAAGTGACAGGTTTTGTTAGCGGCCCATGCATGTCAGCTCTGTATGGACATGCAGGTCAGTTCTGCATAGACATGCGAGTTAATTCTGCATGAAGTCCTAAGCAATATAACACAAGAATCAGCAACTAAAAACATTCTTTACATATTTCTTGAATTTTACAATTTCATATACTTTGAATCTGTCCTAACCCAAATTTTTCTTTCAAGGTTATGGATTTTCTAAACAACACCAATACCAATTTCAACAACACACCACCACCTCTACCGCTTACACCTATCGTCGCTGCTTCGATCAATGAGCAGACGATACCTCTTGAGGCGATCCGCAACCTCCTAGAAGGACAGCAGCAGCAGGCTGCTATTTTGATGAACCACCCAGAAGTGGAAGTACCTGGGGTAAAGCAATTCCGGGCTTTGCATCCCAAGAAGTTTTCGAGAAAAGAGAGCCCTCTAGAAGCTGAGGAGTGGGCTCAGAGTATTGAGGATGACCTGGCAGTGGCACAAGTGCCAAAGATCGCTTGGGTTAGAGTTGTGAAACTGCAACTCACTAACAATTGACGGGTCTGGTCGAATGCGGAAGAAAGCCGTCTTGACCAACCGATCGAATGGTGGACTTTTCGTGACATGTTCGACGCGAAATACTTCCCTGAGACTGCTTGATTCGACATGGAACATCAATTTATCCATCTACAACAGGGTTCGATGTTGACCAAGTCTATAGATGAATATGACGCTGAGTTTACCATACTCAGTAGGTAAGATATGTCTCAATATTCGATTTTCAATTATCACATATTACACAGCTAACATAAGAGCTTAACAGGTTCGCGGCACATTTGATACTAACTGCTGAGATCAGATCTAGAAGATTTCAGCAAGAGTTAGATTCAGAAATCCAAGCTGCTTTAGCTATAGGGGATTTCCCAACCTACGAGATGGTCCTGAAAGCTGCCCGCCGATACGAGGCAGCAGTGAAGATGAGGGATAGACCTCAATCTGTTGGGATGAAGCGTACTGCCACTTAGATGGCAGGAGGAGCCTTTTCAAGGCCACAATTTTTGCCCAGGAGACCGGGAGTACCGAACAACCAGCCTAACCCATCCTTTTGCACTTACTGCAGGAGAGATGGACATTTGGCGAAAGACTGTCAGCGTGCAAATCGCCTTTGCTTAGTCTACGGCTCAGCAACTCATGACATTGGGTCTTGTCCTCGTAGACACAACACAAATGCTGCACCCAGGCCAGCAATCACTTATCAGCAGCGCCCAGCCGTCCAGGCACCTGCTCCTAGACTCGCACTACCTGCTCCAGCTCCTCATGGATCGACTGCACCTCCTCCTCATCAGTTCCATCAAGCTCAGTGGAATGTACCTCAAGTACAAAGGAACGGGAAGAGGAATGCTCCTCCAGCAAGGAGGAATGTGCCGAGACGACAGGCTTTCATAATGACCATGAAAGAGGCTGACGCCACCGGCCAAGTCATCACTAGTAACACATTCCCTTCAAGCTTTATTTTCCATCCATATATACATATCCATATAATTTCCTTATACTTAAAACCCATCCCACATAACTTAGGTACAATCTTAGTAGCCTCACTCCCTGCAATAGCACTCTTTGATACGGAGCATCTCATTGCTTTATGTCGCAACCGTTCGTCTGAACTCATGCAATTCCAGTCAAACCCCTTGTATCCAGCTGGAATGTCAGTTCAGGGAACGACATTCTAAAGGAAATAATGGGATACGACCTGTGTCCAGTGTTCGTCTGCAGCAGAGAATTCTATGCTCACTTCAAGGTGTTGGACATACCAAATTTTGATGTCGTTTTAGGTATGGATTAGCTTGGAACTTTTTACGCTACCATCGACTGTCGTCAAAGGAGGGTAGTATTTGAGATTCCAGACCATCCGGTCTTTTATTTCAAAAGTGGAGACCGTATCCTATAACCAATCACATACAAGACGAAACCAAAGAAGGCAGTGATTGCAACACTTCAAGCGGATGAAGAATCGAAGCCAGAGATAGTTCGAGAGTTCGACGATGTATTTCCTGAAGACATATCAGGTTTGCCTCCCAATCAAGCTCTTGAATTCAGCATTGATTTAGTACCTGGAGCACAACCGGTGATTAAAGCACCATATCACCTAAGCCCTAAAGGATTGAAAGAAGTCAGAACTCAGTTGGATGAATTATTGACTAAAGGATGAATTCGTCCCAGCACTTCAAGTTGGGGATCTCTAGTTCTACTTGTGAAGAAGAAAAAAGGTTCATATCGAATGTGCATTGATTGTAGAGCTCTGAACGATGTAACTATAAAGAACAAGTATCCTCTTCCACGTATAGACGATCTGTTCGATCAACTAAGTGGATCTTATTTTTTCTCCAAGTTAGATCTTCGTTCGGGTTATCATCAGGTGAAGGTCAAAGAATCTGATATCCATAAAACGACATTCAGAACTCGCTATGGACATTACGAATTTCTTGGGATGCCATTTGGAATGACCAACGCACCAGCTATATTCATGAACCTAATAAATCAAGTTTTCCGAGTGTATCTAGACAGGTTTGTTGTCATCTTCATCAACGACATCCTGGTGTATTCTAAGAGTCGGAAAGAACACGCCGAACACCTATGAATTGTCCTGGAGACTTTACGGATGCATCGACTCTATGCCAAGTACAGCAAGTGTAAGTTTTGGCTAGATCAAGTCGGTTTTCTCGGACATATTGTATCAGGCGATGGAATTTCTGTAGATCCAGCTAAAGTATCAGTAGTAAACGAATGGCCGACACCGAAGTCAGTGAAGGACATTCGAAATTTCTTAGGGTTAACAGGATATTACAGAAGCTTTATTAAAGGTTTTTCGAAGATTACAACACCCCTAACCAAGCTCACACGTAAAGATGAAGAATTCGTGTGGTCAGAAGCATGAGAATGAGCTTTCGTAGAATTAAAGTCAAGATTGACATCGGCACCTATTCTCATCATACCGGACCAATCTGGAGGTTTTGAAGTGCATTGCGATGCATCCGGTAAAGGATTAGGATGTGTTCTACATCAGCACGGAAAAGTTGTGGCTTATACTTCAAGACAGCTAAAGATTCATGAGTGCAATTATCCGACGCATGATTTGGAGTTGGCGGCCGTACTTTTTGCTCTCAAAATTTGGCGCCGTTATCTTCTTGGTGAACAAGTGAACATATACACAGATCAAAAGAGTCTGAAATATGTGTTTACTTAGAAAGAGTTGAATATGCGGCAGAGAAGATAGTTAGAACTCATGGCGGACTTCGATATCAACCTACAATATCATCCAGGGAAGGTGAATGTAGTACCTGATGCCCTTAGTCACCAACCATAAGCATTGAATCTCACCGCACAGTTGAAGCTTCAACAAGACTTGCATCAAATGGAGATTGAAGTATTCATGTCAGGTAACGCTTCAAGTTTGATGAACTTACAAGTTCAATCTACCATTGTCAATCAGATCAAAACAGCTCAAGAAAGTGATGCTAAGCTTCAAAAGAGAATAAGTAGAAAGTGGAGTTCGAACAGACCTCATCATACATGAAGACGGATCTTTGAGATACGGCAGTAAATTATGTGTACCAAAAGGTTCTGTGCGGGAAGAGTTGATGAAAGAAGCTCACAGCTCTCCTTATTCAGTACACCCTAGAGGTACAAAGATGTATAAAGATCTGCATCAGAACTACTGGTGGCATGGAATGAAGCGTGAAGTAGCCAGAAACGTCGTTAAATGCTTGGTGTGTCAGCAAGTAAAGGCTGAACATCACAAGACTGCCGGTTTACTTCAACCATTATCTATCCCAGAATGGAAGTGGCAACACAACACAATGGACTTCGTGACTGCACTTCCTCGCAGTATGAAAGGTAACGATGCGGTTTGGGTTATTGTGGATCGACTCACAAAGTCGGCTCACTTTATTCCATTTCGAGTTGGCCAATCTACCGAAACACTAGCAAAGAAATACATGGAGGTAAGAATCTAAGTAAGATTTAAACTCTTCAAATATGTACTATCCCTGATACCCATGAACTCATGCAGGAAAGTCCGTAAAGGAATTTCATTCATGCCAGCAATGAACACTACAATCGTGAGATTACATAGAGTACCGGTCTGCATTGTCTCTTATCGTGACACCAGATTCCGATCGCAATTTTAGCAAAGGCTGCAAGCTAGCTTGGGAACAAGTCTGAACTTCAGCACATCGTATCATCCACAAACAGATGGTCAGTCTGAGCGAACTATTCAGATCTTAGAAGATATGTTAAGAGCGTGTATGCTAGACTTCGGAGGATCGTGGGAAGATCACCTATATCTTGTGGAGTTTTCATACAACAACAGCTACTAAGAAAGTATCGGAATGGCACCGTTTGTAGCACTTTATGGAAGGAAGTGTCGATCTCCATTAAGTTGGAACGACATCGGAGATAGAGAACTCCTTGAACCTGAGATGATAGTAGCAACCGTTGACGTAGTTCGTACTATCAGGGAAAGAATACGCATAGCCCAAGATCGACAGAAGCACTGGGCTGATGCAAAGCGCCGTTACTTGGAGTTCCAACCGGGAGAACATGTATTTCTGAAGATATCTCCGAACCGCGGAGTGATTCGTTTTGGAAGACGGGGTAAGCTTCGTCCGAGGTATATTGGACTGTTCTACATACTCGAACGAGTCGGTGAAGTGGCATATCGCTTGGCACTTCCACCTTCATTGGAAGGAATGCACAATGTGTTCCACATATCCCAACTCAGAAGATATGTGAATGACCCTATCCATATTCTTGATCACTCCGAGCTCACTGTACAGCCAGATTTATCTTGTAAGCAACAACCTGTTGAGATTCTGGACAGGAAGGTGAAGTCATTTCGGAACAAGAAAGTTAACTTGGTTCGAGTGATATAGAGAAAAGATTCACCAGGAGAATCGACATAGGAACGTGAGGACAACATGCGTGCAAGATACTCTCATTTATTTGTAAACTAGTCCTAAAAATAATTGTAAATTTCGATGATGAAATTTGTGTAAGGAGGGTAGACTGTAACAACTCCAATTTCAATGTACAGAAAATTGTTTATAAGTTAATGTACAAATGGAGTATTTGCAATCATATGTACACTATAAGTATTTGTTTTACTTCTGAACAGCAAGAAAGTACTTGTAGCACATTGGTAAAGTCTTGCACTGCTGTGACGTAGCCTCTGTGATCGAATCTTTCCAGCCATATTATCTTTTTATTAAATTTTCTTTAAATCCTTTAGAAGCCCAAGAGTTGCACGTGCACTACACGTAATATGATAAGTTACAGAATAAATAAGCACATGTACTGGGGAAAACCAAGAGACAACAACATGTGGAACAAATCCCACCGTCCACCACCGGTTTTGGGCCGGCGAATCGTGCGTTGGGGACCGGCACCGCCGGGCCTTCCGTAGGGGATGCTCCTCATATTTTCACCCGAGCACCTCTTGGTCTACCCCACTTCTCCCATATTGTTTGAATAATCTGCATTCATAAAGAGAACAATAAAATACCCTTTAATCCAATTTTTAATGCATATTTTAATGAATTCTTTAACTCTCTAAATCCTAATTTTCCTTATAAATACCACAATCCATTTTACGCATCCTCACTCAGAAATTCAGTGACAAAACTCTCCAAAATTTCTCAAGTCCTTATAGTGTGCAAGTGGAGTTAGCAAATGGTGAAGTTCCGGCGAAGTTCCGAGAAGATTCCGGCGACGAAACGACGCCCCGACACCTTCCTTAGTTTCCCCTCTCTCTTCTATTGTTCTCTAGCCAGTAAGTCCCCTCTTCCCCTCTCTTCTTCTATTCTAAAAACTTTAATTTCTAAAACCCGACGGAAGCGGAGTTAATCCGACTTCCGATACGGTTTTCGTTAAAAAGTCTATTTTTCTTAATCAATAAAATACCATACTCTCATATAGTGTTTAACAAAAATTAACAAATATATTAAAACAAGTTTCATCTCAAGGAATCATTTATGCAACTTTTATCGTATTTTTACGGTAAAATACCACATACTTTATTTTCGACATAAAACAATATAATACTTGTATTACCTTTAGATAACTCACGAGGTAATGACCTACCTCATCACAACACACATATTTGATATAGCACGATAAAATTTTGGGATATTGGTTATGGGATAATACGACATTACAAATAAATACCATCAAACTTGCAAAACCATTTCTTTAAAAAGTGTATTAATCAATTCCTTGCAATTGCGCCTCTATAACCCACTTTTGGGGACCCCGTTTGGGATAGTGCGGATTATCGCACATGTTAGGGCCTAGTAGAGCGAGATGGAGACTCCGAAAGGAGCATTTGATCTCGATGGAATTTTAATGCATTTTTCTTTAGAAAATGAGATTTCTACAAAAATAAATAAAATTTATTTTTATTAAATATAAATATATAACTATTATCAAAATATCTATTTTAATTATATTATATAAATATTCCAAGTTTTCTAAATCAAAGAAATCACCATTACATGAAAATACCATTACAGTTCAATGCAAAATACCGATATTTCAATAAAATACCATATACTATGAAAACTAGGTTCTACTCACTAGAAATTTGACTTTTATAAAATATACATTTATGAAAACCCTAAAGACGATAATTAAATACTTGAGGTGGATTTTAAAAATTATATCAAAATTATTTTTATATAAAACCCCCTCAAGTTATACCAAATTATAATAAGGACCCTAGTAAATATAGTTTTAAGCGGGACCAATTCTCTTGAGCCTCAGGGAGCCGGAGAATGTGGGTACTTGTCTATCTAAGGTGGACAATCTAATAAACGGTGTTATCAACACGGTAATTGTCTTGGAAAAAGACATAAATTCTGCCGTCCATATGCAGCAGTTACCGATAACATCAAAACTAATTCAGGATTTCAAGTTCTTTTCAAAGTGTCTGACTTAGACTGAGTATCAATCTAATCAATCTGAATTGAATATAATTCAAGTATAAACTACAATACAATACGAATTCATGAATCCGTCTATTCAATCTATATCAATCTATATTGACTGAACCGAACCATAGATATACTCCGTCTACATGCTCTCCATTTATATCCATTCCATTTACTGATATCATAGTTTCGGCAAGTGATCCATCTGTATAAAAAATCAATACAATCAATACAAAAGATATCGCGGGGTTTATAAGGGGTATATTGGTACAGAATGTGTTAGAAGTGGCACGAGACTGTAATCTTAATACTCCTAACCTGAATATCCATTGCCGTTGTACCGTGGCTGAATGGTTCCTTGTGCTCCGTATACCTTAGTCTCCGAAATAGCGGGACTCCTCTCGTATACACTGGCATATTCTGTACCAAGCTACAAACAACTGTGTTAATATTATAATCAAACATTACTAGTCTTATTCTTTCTGTCTATTCTATCTCTACTCATCTTTGGGACTTACCGAGCGATTGTTTGCTGACAACATTCCTTTCTTCTTTCTTTGGAATGTTATCAGGTGATTCGGAAGCACTAGAGATCGAGCCCAGTACTGAGGATTTGGAGCAGTTTGCTTTTGACCCAGAGCTTTAGATACTTGTACATATTATTTCATTTCAGTTATACCATTGTTTAGGCATCGCTTTCTATTCATGTATTTACATTTCAGTTGTACCTGTAAAAGAATGTTCAATAAATAAAGTTGTTGTTCATTTACATTTCTGTCTTTTGTGTACTTTACTTTATATTGCTTAGATACGCTTAGCGTGTTTACTTCTGAGTAAATACATAGCGGGCCTCGTCGCGCTCTCTTGCCGTACACCGGGAAGCGAGGTGTGACATGGACTAAGGTAACCCGTAGTACAAGGCTCCGTCAAACCCTATGAAACAACGGCAACGAATGTTTAGTTACGTCTTTTAATGACCATCCCGTGCCACTTTTAACACATTCAGTACTAGTCTACCCCTTTTACCCCGTAATGTATATTGTGTTGTTTTTTAGATGTAAGACTTGCCGAAACCATGATATCAGTAGTTCATATAAATGGAAAGGATGTAAACAGATAGTCATGTAAACAATGTCAAAGTATATCCATGGTTCGGTCAAATCATGTTCTTGTTGATATAGATTGAATTCTGGTATAAATGAATTCATATTGAATTGGAATTATACTTGAATTGTATTCAATGATGGATTGATTTCAGATTAGACCGAGACTCAGATTGAGTCAGACTCTTAAACAGAATTTGAAGCCTTGAATTAGTTTTGGAGTTATCGGTAACTACTGCACATGAACGGCAGGATTTGTGACTTTTTCCAAGCTAATTACCGTATTGATTACTCCGTTTTAGTTGTCTACCTTAAATAGGCAAGCACTCAAATCTCTGGCTCCCTGAGGCTCAAAAGAACTGGTCCCGCTTAAATCTATATTTACTAGGGTCCTTATTGTAATTTAATATAACTTGAGAGGGTTTATAGAAAATAGTTTTGGTATATTTTCAAAATAAATCTCAAGTATTTATTTATCGTCTTTAGGGTTTTCATAGATATAATTTTTTATAAGATGAAATATTCTAGTGGATATAAATCTAAACTGAATAGTATAAGGTATTTTCATGTAAAATGACTTGTATTGATTTGTGATGGTTGGTTCATGAAATTTGGGATTCCTTTGTTTAGAAAATATGGATATTTTTATGTATATTTAAAATAGATAGATTGATAATATTATATAATTATTAGAAAATAAATTTATTTATTAAATAGAAATCATGTTTTCTTAAAAATTGTAATATAAATTCTATCGAGATCGTATACTCCGTGAGAAGGTCTGCATCTCGCCCTACTAGTCCGATGGATGTGCGATAACCCGCACCAACCAAATCGGATTCCCCAAAATGGATTGTAAGGACATAATTGTATGGAATTTGATTAAAACAATTAAAAGAAATACGATTTTGATAGTTTATGGTATTTAACTGTAAAATTCGCCTTAACCACAACAATATCATTTTCGAGCCATCGTGCTATATCAAGATGAGTATTGTGATGAGCTAGGTCATTATCTCGTGAGTTATCTAAAGGTAATACAAGTAATATGATGAAGTAATGTCGAATAGAAAGTTTGTAGTATTTAACCGTAAAAGTGAAATAAAAATTGTATAACATCATATTTTGAATTGAAACTTGTTCTAAAGGTTGTTTTAGGGTTGTTAAACAAGATATAAAGATAGGGTTAATTTGTGGTTAAGAAATGTTGGGTTTTTAATGAAAATTAGAATCGGGAGTCGGATTAATTCCGCTTCCGATGAGTTTTAATAGAAAATTGTTTTAGAATAGAAAGAGAGAAGAGGAGTGGGAACTTACTAGTTTGGAGAAGAGAGAAGATATTGAGAGAACGTTTGATGGTTTCGTGGAGTCGCGGCGTCGCCGAATTTATCCCGAAACGTCGCCGGAACTTGACCTTGGGCTAACTCCACTTGTACAACTTTTTGGAGTTAGAAAATTTTGAGAGTTTTAACAAGAGATTTCAGAATGAAGAGGGCTAGGGTGTAGGATGGTATTTATAGAAGAAATTAGGGTTTTGAGAATTGAAGAATGGAATTAAAATGCATTAATATTTTGGATTAATGCCCCATTTTAATTCTCTTTTAATGTGCAAGGAAAACAAATAGACTAGGGTTAGTGGGGGAAGTACAAGGGGTGCTAAGGCAAAAATTGGAGGCATTTGGGACAGAGGGGTCCGGCAGCGCTGGCCCAGAGCCCAATCTCGCTGGCCATCTTGGTGAGATGGGGTGTGCGATTTCTGCCATGTGTCATGGTCGCTTCATATATCTCGGTGCACATGTTTGATTTTTGAGACTTTTCATTTTTACGTGTTTTGTACGTGTAAACTTTTGGGCTTCCAAAAAGTTTAAAAGAAAAATCATTAAAAATAATATGTGGCTGAGAGGATTTGAACACAGGGGATATGTCACGGCAGTGCAAGGCTTTACTAATGAGCTACAAGTGTTTTCTTGCTGTTCTAAAGCAAATTAAATTTATAACTTGTGCTCAGACTAAGCTATTCCTTTCTGTACTTTACAAAAATTTGTACAGAAAGTTTAGGGTTGTTACAGTAAGACCGGGAAGATTTCGGAAAAGGTAAGCATAACTATGCGGGTATAACAAGGTACGTAATCTAACACAATGAGGATATTGTTTAACATAAATGTGGGGGTGGTTTTGTAACAGTTATTTTTTTTTAAAATTATTATCTTTTTGGTTTTTCTTTTCATTTTATTTTAGATTTTCGAATATAAAAGAGATGAAGAGATTTAAGAAAAGCAAGAAAATTAGATATTTCATAATAAAGCTAGTAATACGTGGTCATAAGCTGTTGTCCCAAGGGTTAGTAAGATAAAGGAGTCACTAGTCTGCAGATAGAAAAAAGTCTGAAAAATATTCCCTATTCTTGAGTCCAAACTTCTGAACGTTGATACCCTACTATATGCACATACATATATCTTAATGTTTGGGATACTAAAAGAGATCTTGAAATACTCTTGCCTAGAATGTCTTAGTATAAAGAAAAAATATACTAAGACATAAGATAAATGTCACAAAAAAAGGAAAAAACACATAAAAATGAACACTGTCTTGCAATCGTTAAGGTAGCATAAAAAATTTCAGTGAGGGTGCTTCATTGCCTAGTGACTTAGACCAACCAGTTTGGGATCATTTGATGTGTCTTAGGTGTTGCAAAATTAGAATATTGCTAATTACGGCTTAATAAGTATGCACATTCATTAATCATTTGGTTAGTACCTCAAGAAACATTAACGGTCGAATGAAAGGTGTGTGTGCAACTCCATCAAAAATGTCACCGACTAAAAATTACTAAGGACTATGGGCAAGGGTATGTTAGCTTGAATTGAATTCTCTGAGTGTACGGGTGTACTTTATACACACGTTGGGGGTATATGATCGATGTTTGGAGGGAAGGTAGGGGGATGACTAGGACGATGTTTTATTGAGAGAGGATGTGATTTCCGGCTTCTTTTCAAGACTATTAAGACAGGACTCATGAAAACAGAAAATCTAGTGTAGTTCGAAATTCTTATCTTCAAGTTTTTTCTTTTATATATTCTTATCTTTGTATTTAGTTTTCACTTTTCTATTTTTGTTTCCTTTATTTTCTTTTATAGAAGTAGGAGTAGTTTAGTTAGATTTTAGTTGATAGAGTTAGATATTAGTTTAGTTTAGTTAAAACCCTACATTTGCTCGATGACTAGCAAAAGATAAGTATGAGGGTATTTGATTGATACAATTTATTGCATATTTTTATATTACATTTATCATTTAAATTTCATATTTTATACTAATTTGGTTGTTCTTACCATTAAATAAAGATTACATGACTTAATTGCAAAAGGATGAAAAAGTGCGCTAAAGTGAAGATCACGTGCGTGGAATGTACTTCATGAAGATAATCAGAAAAACTGAAGAGCAATTATCATAATTGAAATAAAGTTTGGGAATCTCAATACAAAATAACAGAAGATGCAACAAACCGCTTACGTGCGTGCGATGGAAATCAATTGGAGCTAAATCAAAAACCGAGAATCAATTAGTAGTTTTGATACAGACTCTGGAAATTTAGAGATTAAAACAAATATTATGGAAGAAACCAAAATATCCCATCTGCAAAAAGTTCGGCCGAAATGGGTATCACTGTGGATTTGGCCGAAATTTGAAGGAACCGAGACTTGAGATTTTTGGCGAGATTTGAGATTTTCTAGTTATTTTGTATAGTTTGTTCCAATTCTCTCAAATACAAACTCCTGTATATATTAGGGTTTTATAATCTCTTCCACAGCATTCAAATTTAGGTTTTTCAAAGAGAAGATATCAAGTCAATTTTAAGTTCTCTTATGATCATTAATAAAGATTTAGTTTTTATTTATATCATGAGTAACTAATTATTTTTCTCGGGTTTTGTATTTGCTTTCATTGTATGATTGGATGTTTTATCTCTTCTTATTCTTGTGCTTGATGATGCATTTATTTTAATTCCTTTCTTTTAAGTTTTCATCATATGAACTAGATTTTAATAAGGATAATTGACAATTTGAATGGATTTAGAGATAGGTGATACATGTTCATTGTTGGATATAGTGCCCTCGGAGTCAATTATTGGATCACAGGCACGTGATTGCAATGATTGAGGGAGGACCTATACCGGCAGGACAGTCTTACTCAAGATGATAGTATACTATCTGGTTTATCTTTATCATCGTGTACTGTTTCAGGTGACCTTACAGGTCACTGTTGCACGTTGATAGAGCCCTTAGGATTCTTACTTGACGGCCAGCAGTATGATGGCGATCATATACGTGGGAACTGGGGTCTATAAGCACATCCTTAAAAGGTCCCTAGTCGTGGGAGTTTTCGAGATAGGGCATCGATACTCCAGAGTAGACTAGTGTATACAGTCGAAACCCCGACGAGGGACGGTGGCCGGTCTCACAAGCCACTGGTGTCAGTTGGTTCACCTAAGATGTATACAGGTGCTCATTGGGTTATGAGTACACCGGACATGACTCACCGGGAACATGCTAGTTGGTTTTATACCTGACGTCAGATAGCAGTTCCTTGGTGACATGTGTACAGGTTAGTTCATCGACCTGAGATCGTCATTTGTCTCGTGTGAGTTCCCACTGTACTTTGATCACTACCCTACCACGGCTCAAAGGAGTCGTGCAAACAGGTTTTAGTTGGATACAGTCCCGAGCCATATGGAGGCAGTGAGTGGATCTGCGGGGGTTTGTCTCTCCCGGTATTAGGGGTGAGGTCGCGCTGTGTCTAGGAGAGCCATTACACAAAGTCCTTGGCCAAAGCAGGAGATTTACTGGTAGGTATTCCAGTAGTATCTCAGGGTGTTCTGGGCTACACTCCGACATGACTTGTACCGTTTTTGGGGGTCTGACTTTTACCAACCCCCTAGGCCCGACATGCGATGCTCATAGACGAACAAACCGGACTGTACGGATATTGTCACTGACAGGCTCAGTAGGGTGTCAGGATGAGTTTGCTCATCGACCTCCCTTTTTGTCAATACCTGGTAGTCCGTTACGTATGGCTAATACCTCTGACATGCTAGTGGTTAAATCCAAAGCCAAAATATTGACGAGTCTTTAGAGTCCCCCACAGACAGTTTCTCAAGTTTCAGGTGAAACGTTGTAGAGGCTGTATGGATTTATGGCAGGGTTCGAACGTACGCGTGCACTTGTGCACGTATTGTGTTTCGGACGGATAATACTAGCGGGTTTTGGTTTAAGCCGGATCCTAGTATTATACAATGTAGATTTTGTCTCATTGCATTTGTATTCGGTCGGAATACAAATGCGGGTATGTATATACAGTCGCGGGGTTTTTCTGTAATTTATTACCGGATCACTTTTTGAAGTTGCCAGTTTGCATTCCGTTTCGGCCATTTTCTTTATTCCATCTTGGCTGAAATTCCTTTGATGGGAGGGGCTTATTTGCAAAAGTAGAAATTAGTAATGGAGAAGGTTTTTATGGCACATGGTTGCTTCATGATGGTTCTAGCATGTTATGATTATTTTGTGGCTTTGTTTGTCATCATTACTTGCTTTATTGGATGGGATTTGAAAAGGAATTGGTGTGACATTCTTCATGATGATCACTCATTTCTCTATTGCATTTATTTTTTTCCCTTTCTCTTTTTTTTGGAGCATGGTCGGCCACACAATGAAGGGGGGCTGTCCAAATTTTGGGGTGGGGTTTCATCTCATTTTGCTTGCAACAAAATTCCATAGCCCATCTCCAAAGTTCATATCTCCACCTCCACATACAAATGGCAACTTCTAATAACCCCTCGAGACATAGCGTTCTACACTTAGTCTACAGCAATCTTGGACACGTCGGCTAGCCAACTTCGTGTCCGAGTTGCCTCGGTCCAGAGGTGGGAGCCCGTAAAAGGACTCGGTGATGTGGTGCCCTTTCCGACAAGGAGACCGGAGATCAGTGATGCTGCGAGGAGCTTGGGATGGTGGCCGAAGACCGAAGGACACGGATCGCTTGGTATAGCCCTCTACCCTCTCTCTAGTTAGCTAGTAGTAGGTTAATGGTCCGATCTGGGTATATAGTCCGCGGTAGCGCCGGTTTATAGTTAAAGAAAAGTTTTTGTTTCTGCATTTTAGCCTCGGACAGACGGCCGGGGCGCTACCTTCGACTTAGATGGTATCAGAGCCACGCCATTAACCTTTACTAGTTTGCTCTAACGTGTTTAGAACTTCAATCGAACGAAAATTTCAAAAACTGCTTTTCCAATTTAACAGATTCTGTCGAATTTTGTTTGTTGTCAGAAAATTATTTGGTGCACTGCATAAATTCAGGCAGGGTTTTCTATGAAATCTGTGAAAAATTGGTATTCTGTTGTTACTGTAGCACGGCGGAACAGCGGCCGTACCCTCCTTTTGGCCGCTGTTCCGCGGCCGAACTGTAGCAACAGTTCGCCATTTTTTCTACAGGGGTTCATGACTTGGAAATGGGGTTTCTGGTAATGTTTGTTTGGGCCCAGATTTTTTTGAGTACTGGGTATTGTGCTTGGGGCCCACTTCAAGAAATTTTGTCAATCGAAAATTTTAAACATGTTAGTTCACAGTATTTACATTATATCTGCGACCGTGATTGTCATTTGATCGGTAAATCCTGTCTAATTGCTATAGCCCTTTTAGACGGATTTGCGAACGTGACATTCACGTTGATATTCTGTGTTGTGCTGTGATGTTGCGGATTTGTTGTGGTGGATAGTCTGGATGCAATGGTAGTACAATTTGGTTGTATATGTACATTTGATATTGCGGGGCGAGCGTCCGACATGTGGACTGTCGTCACTGCCTGATTGTATATTATTCTTTTGGGGCACGACCGGGCTGAGGTCGATGTACCCGTTGTATATTTTTACTTTATGTACTAGGATTACCCCGCGGAGGGGTGCACGGATAGCCGGGTTCTAGAGGGCAACGAGCCCGCATCTCATGGCTTTGAGACGGAGGGGGCTTCACTCTAGAATTGACGGGCTATTCGCCACACTCATAGGGGGTACAGGTTGTCCCAAGGAGGAGTGCTCAAGTTACCGGATTTCATGAAGTGCTGGGCAGTCCATTCACGTTGTTGAAGGGGGCTGCCTCGCTTTAGGTTTTGGCGGGTAAGTTGCCGCGCCCGTAGGGGTCTAGGATTTCATTGCACAGGCTATCCACACGACCAGAGGAATGTCGGGTTTCAGTAGCGGCTCTATGAAACCCGGGGATCCCAGATATCTGTATTGTTCTGTGATGCTTATTACATTTATGTGATGTTGCATTTTATCACGCCTTGAGCGAATATTATATATTGATATATATACTAGTAGATGTTGTATATGTTTTGCATCCGCGCTAGTCCAGTCCCCGCTCTGTCGTTAGTTAAGTAACCTAACGGGTGATGACGGGACCCAGTGGTGAATGCGGATGGTATATACGTACATCGTATTTTCGTTCTTTGGTGGTGTGATCAATTGATGGGACTGCGTTGATTCGGATCAATGCAAGCTAAACAAACCTATTCTGATGTTGTTGGAACATTTTTCAAAAAGCTATTATTGCAAGGACGTTCTCTTTTGTTTTACACATTGGTATTCGGTTATGAATATCCAGCACCTCAGTCGACGAGGCAAGGGCCGAGATCCCTTCATCGGGAGTGACCCCTTGGACAGAAGTTTGCGTCAGGGTAATAACTTCACTATAGTCGATTACTTTTTGCTTTGCATCGTGGTATTCAGTTGGAATATCCTGCACCTCATTCTACGGGGAAAGAGCCGAGATCCCTTCACCGGGAGTGACCTCTTTAGCAAAGGTTTTCGCCACTATATTTTTATAAAAAGCTATCCGGTTCCTTCAACGATATCAAGTTCATTACGTTAAAAGGTTTCTCGCCAAAAACCATTCGTAGCCCTCCGTCATTTCAGACGGGTAGCACGTAGTATTCATGCTATGTTTGTTGACCTTCGTCAAGACATAGTGAATGGTAGCTGCTTGTTACCTTTCTGCTGCATAGATAGATGCGTTGGTTTGGGACAGTCGTATAGCCTTGTTGACCTTCGTCAAGGGCTTGTACGGGTGGGTTCAAATTAACCTGGACAATGACAAGTAGAACTTAACATGTGACTTATGATTTGTTGACCTTCGTCAAGGTTATAAGAGCATGGGGTAAAAATCACATCGGGAGTTTCTAAAGAAACTGAAACTTGCCAGATATACGCATACCTTCTGGAGTGTGATAACGTGAGTGGATTCCATCACGTTATCATGCGATGATAGTTGGATCCTGATTCCCACTGATGAGTTGGTTTACTCCTTGGGTGATCCCGACTAATTCTTCTTTCAGATTTGGAGGAGAATTTGACGTTACAGTGACAGGTTTCCTGATTAGATAAAGTGATAACCATTCTGATCTAGGTTAGAGTGCATGATGAGTGTTTCTTTTCTCTCTCTCTCTTTGGCAGCGACCATGGCCCGACCCTTGACTATGACTCAGTGACCAAGATTAACCGAACCTTCTTAAACACTGGCTTTTGGATTGTCAGAGTTGCATACCTCATTGCCACTCCTACTTTTTACCCTTTTCTCTAGAACACCCCGTATTACTACGAACGTCCACTTCCATTGGATAAAGCCATCGTATGGTTATATACGAACTCGAAGGAACTTGTTCCAGATTCGAGGATGGTTTCCGGTTCTGGAGAAAACGAATAGGACTATTCAGTTGTCTTTTCCTTTTACCTTCTCTCAGGTTGCGAGTGCTTCTTGGATTAGGGGATAGTACACCTGTTACGCTTATTGGATAGTCTTCTTCCAAAACCTTAGGCTGGTGCCGAACGATAAGGAATGAAGAAAGCCGATTAGCCTAAGTGCGGTGTACAGAAGGTATTAAGTAAAGACAAATAAAGGGATTAGAAGGAGGGCAAAGTAAACTGTGACTGCTATTCACGACCAAACCAAGTATTTCATTACCACTCCCACTTCACCTTTGTATTTCTCCAGGACACTCCGTATCACTACGAAGGTCCACAGTTATTTGGATACTCCATCGTATGGTTATATACGAACTCGAAATGAACTAGTTCCAGTTCGGGGATGGATTCTGGTTCAGGAGAAATAGGAATAAGGTTTATTCGGTTGTCTTTTATCTTCACCTTCTCTCGCATTGCGAGTGCTCCTAGGATTAGGACAGTACACATGTTACGCTTATTGGATAGTCTTCTTCCAAACCATAGGCTGGTGCCGAACGGTAGGGAAGGAAGAAAACCATTTAGCCTAACGAAGGTATACAGAAGGTAACGACTAAAGACAAATAAAGGGATTTGGAGATATGGCAATGAAATATACGGTTAAAGTCATGAATCTGGATAATGGAAGAGGCATTACTAGGAATACCCGGATACCCCTACGAAACGTTTCAATGTTTCAGTTTCACTATGTACTGTTAAAAGAAAAACTGATTTCCCAATTAGACACTTGCTCCAAGGTATGTATTTACCAGGTATGAATCTCACATCTGTATGGTTTTACAGATGATGAGTGTGAGTAAGTTATTGGGAATTAGGTGATTGTCCTCATTATATCGGACTTCGTTGTAATTGGTGATATTTGAGGAAACCACCTGAGTTGTTTGGCGGACGGCAAATATTTGGTTTTGAATATCCGTTATTATGCACCAATTTCAAATTGATATATCTGTATGTTTATTTTAATAAAGTGAGATATAACTTTTTGAAATTATGTCTATGACATTTACCTATATCAGTTGATGGTCAAGTAAGGAGCATTAAACAGCGGTGTAATTCTTCTTAACCATAAGTACAGTTTTCAACCTACGACACACAGGGAATGAGTTATTAGACTCAAGGGACTTATACAGAGTATTGTATATTGTCCAGTGCCCGTTAGGACAGAGGGGTTGATACTCCTACTATATTATGTTTACTTGTGACTTCTCTAGTTCTTAGACATGTGTTTCGTAGAGACACAAGGTCTAAATTTTGAGAAGTTATAGGTATATGAATAAGGTAGAGAACCAGGTGTTGCATGTATCGGGATTCTTCAAGGTGATCGAAGATGTAGATACTTGTGTGTGGTATTCAGTTGATAGTAATGATTTTAAGAGAACTTGTTTCTCTTTCAGGTTACTCATAATTGGAAGCACTCCTAAGTTGAGTAATGACGATCGGCCTCTCTCAATTTAGTTGACATGCACTGGAGACATTTGCATGATTTGAATCTGGTTCCAATTAAATTAGTGCCTCTATTTCTATATTGGATATAGAATAGTTCATATCTTAACGATGTTAAGGTACGGGGAGTTGTCCGGCTTATGCTTAAAACCAGACTCTGGATAACTCAAGGCACGTTTCTGTAGTGGCTGTTTGTGGGTTGACCCGAGTTATGACGAGGGTTGAATTTCTACCATCTGGAAGATCAATAGTGATATTGTTCTTGACTCGCTACAGTTTTAATAAAATTGGATTTTTTTCAGTAAACAGTAAGTGGGAGTATGGTAGAACTGGAAGTGATTCCATAACCGCAAACGATTACTGAAAATTTGATAAGAACCTAAAAATTCAATCTGGTTTGACATTCCATTAGCCACTCCGCAGATATGGTGGGTAACCTCAGGCACCCGAGAGGTACTCCGGTAGCCTCAAGAACGGTGACAGGGAGGTTCTTGTTTACTCAGACTTGACACTACTGTTGTTCCAGACTATGAGACCTGGCAGGAGGATGAGTATAGCTTCGTTCTAAAGTAGCTTTAGAAGTGCACGTGTATATTATTCTGCCAGAGGGTTGTCGTAGTCAGTGGGAGCAGCGGAAGCGTAGTGGACAAGTGGTTTATGTCTATCTATAGACTAAAGCAGATATAGCGGAGATAGATCATCTATTTCTGATGTGACAGTCATAGGTTTGACTTCATCAGAATAAAGGATGGATCTGTTAAGAAGGTAGTAGGGTGTGATGTCCTGGTATTTGGATGACATACACAGAGTAGGAAGTGAAGTTCCTATACTACGATCGGTTATACTTTGGTTGTCACACAGTGGTTTCTCCACATATGATATAGATATAATATCAGACATTCTGGTTACTAGATCTATGGTTTTAGATCTAGATTTGGGAAGTTTCCCGACCTGGGTACTTAGACAGCATTCTAAAGGTGTTTTAGAATGGACGACTCCTGGCACGGTAGTGTACCTGCAGGTGGTGGAGTCACCCTCTCTAAAGGTGTCTTACAGACTAAAGGGGAGAGGGATGTGCATGATTGGCAGATCACTTGCTTAGGCAATTAAGTCAATCATGAGATGTCAAGTACCACCTGATCAGTCGAAAATATTGCATTTTTAACACAGCAATTTCCCTACCATTTGCACTCATATAGAAGTGTTCGGTGTTCATATTTCACATAATAGCAAAACATCCCTGAAATACCAGATTGCATGTGTTAGACTTTAAAACCGGCACTTTTAGGGAAATTGTGTGTTTATCATGGCATCACATCATCCTTGTATTGCGCAACTCTTGTCTTGGGGTCCAATGCAGGAAATTCCAGAAGCAGAGCCCAAATTGGGAAAAGAACTGATAAAAGATACGCCAACTCAAAGGCTAAAGATCTGGTAGCAATCTAGAAGGCCAAGCAAAATTCAACATATCAGAAAAAGGCGTATAAGGAAGCCCAAGAATTACCATATAAAAATAAAGTAACAGGGGCCTCAAAGGACCGCGGATCCGCGGCCCAAACACCCTTGGCGGTGACTTCAGGGGCTCAGAATTTTTACACGTGCTCATACTAACGGCCCAAGCTTCCAGAACATTGTAGAAATGCCACGTGGCATATCTAGAAGGCTCGGCTTAACAAACTTCATCTAGAAGCTTCTCTTAACAAACTTTTGGAGGGAAATTCAAATCTTTTGCTAACAAACTTTTGGAGGGAAATTTAAATTTCAAATCCTAGATCTAGAATTTGGAGGTCTATAAAAGAGAGCCTAGATCTAGGGTGAAGGTTGTTCAAGAATCACCATCATCTTCTACCCACAAGTTGAGTGACACAACTTGTGCCTCAAATCCTAACCCCAATTCCAATTCAACCTCAAGATCAAGATCCCGAGTGCAATTCAAGCAAGAGAGCCTTCAACCTTTAGAAGCGACGCCGGATTTCAACGGAGCAAGAGATCCACGCCGATCCACGACTCAAGGAGCCGAGCGAAGCCGAAATCGACGATCTAGTTCCTTCCTTTTGTAAATTCAAGAGAGTTGTAACGAAAATTGTCGATAAATAAAGGTGAATTTTCTATATTCTTGCTTATCTTTTAATTCAAGCATAAGGATTAGATCTCAATTTGTGATTGTGTTTGTGATCATGATGTTTGAGTAATCTCCGCTCGTGTAGGAGTTGTAACGATCTTTAGATGATGATGATTTAGATATTTTTACAATTCTTAAATCTTATAATGTTTAGAAATTCTAGTGAATCAAATGATTAATGACCTAGTTTCGAGATGATACTTTCTTGATCGTGTTCACTCGAAACTAGGGAACAACTATTGACCATTTGATTAACTAGAAGCTAGAATTTGAATACGATCCATCAAAAGGACAAAGGATGAGTTGCGAAATCACTAATTTCCTTGCAAGATCCTTAAACCTCTATGAATTTGCATCGATCTAGTATCAATTCGTTAATAGATAAGAATGAGTAATCATTAGATCCCATCGCATCTATAGATCTGATCTACTCCTACGAGCCATACTTCTAATCTTGATTGTTGGTTGGAAATTATCACACATCTCAATTCTTTTTTTTAATGTTTCTTTTAGATCTAGATTTTTCTTATTCTTGATCTTCAAATGCAAATCATGAATTGTTTTCTTTTCTTTCTCTTAAATTTTCAACTCATCTAATTCGGAAATTAAACGGATCTCACTTTCCTTGTGGACGATCCGCACTTACTAACGCGCTACATCCAACACCGATATTGATTGCGGTCAAAATATTTTCGGTTGTGATTTCTATATACAATTTTCTAACTACCGACACAACGAAGAATCAATCCAATCAAATGGCGCCGTTGCCGGGGATCGTGTGCTATTTGTTCATTTTTTGAAATTTGAGTTGAAAAGTTTATTACATCAATATTTTTTAGATCAAAACTCGCGCAAAACACTAAACGAGTTGTTTTGGTTAATTGCAAGGAAATCTGGAGCTTGCTGTGCAATTGGAAAATTATTTGGAGAATTCCAGAGGGCTCAGGAGTTGAACAGGAACAGTACCAAATTTTTCTGTGCAGAGATCCCACTAAGCCACCGCGTTTCCGCGGCCCTAGCTCCCTAATGCGGCGGTTCCGCGTCTTCTTGAGGGCATCTCTGTAAAAAATTTCTCAGGTAACCTCTATCTTTCTTATCTCCTTCCTAAATCTGCTCCAATTAACAATTTTCTGCAGGTTTCTTTGCAAAAATCGCAGCGCCGCAAAAAGCAAAATAAATTGTGCTTGTTTTTGATTTTGTGGTTGTTTGCATAATTAATACGGACATTAAGGGGCACGGCCAAATCCAGATTAGGTGGGGAGTTCATTACCCTTCTTAAGCCCCAAAAATCACAAACTTGCATCCGCATTACCCTCATTAACTAAAAAATATCTAGAGATGACTCTAAGGATCGTCGCGCTCACTTAGGACAGAAGAAGGCCGTGGGTAGTTCATTGCTTATCCACGTTTCTTTTTGTGGTGTCTAAGGCAAGTGTGTCGAAGGCTAGTGGTTACTTAATTAGGCCCACTACTTACGTAGTAGAGAACCTCCCACTTACTTGGCACTTACCTGGCCACAGGAGAAACAAAGAGGCAGTGGAGGATTGATCCTGCTACTTGTCTTTTGGAAGTTAGGAGCGGTCTAGAGCTTTGACCTAGGTGACCATAAATTTTAGGGTTTCTTGTTGCATTTGTTGTGATCGCATCATATTTTCAAAAAATCCGTATCATTTTTCAAAACAAACACCGCATTCACTTCATTTCCCCTAATTATAAATCACGCTGCCACTTGTACTAACCCCTTTTAGTGCAAGATAAGCTGGACACGGGATTCTAGTGCCCGACTTGTCCGCGTCCCCTCGATCGACTCCGAAGTCGGTATTTCTCCATTTACCTTTCTTTTACCCACCACCACACCCACACCGATGGATCAGTCTCCATCGAACCTCTTTACCGCTGCTCTGCCGCCGTCCGTTGGTGCACAGAATCCTCCCCGCATCTCTCTCCAAGAGAGGTGCTACCCTTTGCGATGTCCTCTCTCGACCTGCTTATCCATTCCACCAGCCAACGGGGATAATTTTGTGATTAAACCCCAGTACATCAACCTTCTACCCAAATTGCACGGTCTCGAGACTGAAGACGCATACGTTTTTATCACCAAATTTGAAAACGTATGCGCAATGATGAGTACGTCACAACTTTCTGTGGATGCCATGCGTCTACGACTTCTTCCATTTACCTTGTGCGATATAGCCGAGAAGTGGCTGTATAACACCACCGCACATTCCATCACGAATTGGGAAGAATTCGTTGCGGCATTCCTTAAGAAATTCTACCCTATGCAAAAGACAGCTCGAATCCGTAGCGAACTATATCAATTCTCCCAGCTTCCAGCTGAACCATTCTCTAAATGCTTTGAACGATTCAAGGATCTTTTGGTTCAATGCCCACATCACGGCATCCCGAGATGGGACCTTTGCCGTATCATATATGAGGGCGGTAACCCTACCACTAAACAAAATCTTGAAAACATGTGTCAAGGCACCTTTATGACCAAGGATGATGGGGAAGCATGGAAATTTTTAGAAGAGTTCGCTGAAAAGTCCTTACAGTGGGAGACTAGAACCCAGCCATCGAGTAGGGGTGGCGTACACCAAATAGACGTATCCATAGGTGTTTGAGCTGAGATGGCAACAATGCAAAAGAAGCTCGACGCTATGGAACACAAATTCTTAGCAGCCTCCCTAAACCCAAGGTCGCTCCCCAAAACTGTTTGTGGGTGCTGTTCTGATCCTTCTCACTTAACGGAAGAATGTCCATTAAACTCTCAGTTTCAAGGTCACTTTAATGCTGCACTTCAGCAAAGACCTGGAAACTATCCTTCTTCTTCCTCATATAATCAGGGTTGGAGGAATCACCCGAATTTTGCTTGGAACCAATCCCAAAACACGGTTCCAAATCCGAATCAATTCCAAAGGGTCCTTCCTCTACAACAGCAACCACTTCAACTCACCCAGCACCCCTACCAGTCACAAAATTTCCAAAACCAGGTCAACCCTCCTGCACCTTCTAATCCTATACAGTCGACCTGTTCTGACGAGTTCTCTCAATTCGCTCAAACCATGAAATCACTCTTGTCAAATTTCATGGAAGTGTCGGCCGAGGTTAAGTCTTCTGTCGGTGAGATAAAGAAAAACTCAGCGTCCCAAGCTGAGAGTGTCAGAATGATGGAAGCTGAAATTGCACAACTAAAGGCCGAAATGAGTGCAAGAGAGAAAGGGAAACTCCCAGCTCAACCTTTACCCAATCCTGGCTATTCACATCATGTGAATGCAATCACCACGTTGAGATCTGGAAGAGTGATGGATAACCATGTCGGGGAAGAAGTTGATGATATTGAAAATCCTATCAACACCCCGGCTGAGACCTTTCCTCACACACACGCTTCTGCTTCTGATTCTTGTTCTTTTACCCCACCGCCTTCTCGCGAGCCTATTCTCCATTTCCCTCTAGGCTCGACACCTCAGCCCACCTCTTCTACTCCTCCATAGACGATCCCCACTTCTATTCTGGGATCGAGTCCACACACACTTCCTTCTCCTATGATGGACCCAGCGCTTATTGCTAAAGCACCTTATCCTAATCGGTTAAGGGCTAATACATCGAGTCCACATATGGAGAAGATTTTGGACATGTTTAAGCAAGTTAACATCAACATCCATCTCCTAGATGCTATCCAACAAGTTCCGTCCTATGCGAAAACTCTTAAGAACTTGTGCACTAGGAAGAGGAAGACTCAAGTGCCCAAGAAAATTTTCATGGCAAAGACTGTAAACACGGCTTTCCCCCAACAATTACCGAGGAAACGTAAGGATCCTGGATATCCTACTATTTCCATTTCTATTGGGGAAAAACACATTAACCGTGCTCTACTAGACTTGAGCGCAAGTGTTAACCTGCTTCCATACTCAGTCTATGAGCAATTAGGGATCGAAGAGTTGAAGCCAACCAATTGCACTATCCAGATGGCTGACCGATCAATCACCAAACCTAGGGGTGAACTGGAGGATGTGTTAATAAAAATCGGGGAATTCGTATTCCCTGTGGATTTTATTGTATACACAGCCTGTAGCGAACCCACGGAATCAAATTCCGGTGATTTTAGGTCGCCCCTTTTTGGCTACTTCCAACGCTATCATCAACTGTCGTAATGGTTCTATGACCCTATCCTTCGGAAATAGGTCAATAGAGCTGAACATTTACAAGTTGGGAAGTGTACCCTCCGAACCTACTGCTCATGTCTGTTCTGTCGACTTAATGGATGTCGACGGCAGCGAATTTGATGATCCTCCTGATACCGATCTTGACTCTTTTCATACGTTGTTGTTTGACCCAACTATATATCATACACATACGGACTCTTCCACCGAGATATCCGGGTTAACAACTAACACCGATTATGAACTGCTTTTGGAGTCTGAAGATCACCCCGCATTTTGTGATGACATTATTCTTCGGGGTATTGATGAAACTTTTGAGGAGATCTTCGCTGATGAACTCGCATTTTTGAATGACACGGGTGTTGAGATGAATCATGTCCCAATCAATAAAATTGAACCTCCACCCTTTCTTCTGAACTGTAAAAAGAATGCGAGCAATCCATCACATTCACTGCATCGTCTCTCCAAAATGAGACGCACACACATTCTATTTCACCCCTTACCCTTTCCCCACTTTTTCTTCCACCAACCAGAGCACTGCATTGATAAAATTTTTGAATGGTTGGTGTTAACCTTCGGTGTTTGCAAAGCTTGGTATCGACCAATGATTTTTGACCCCCACATGTGATTTTCAAAGATTAACATTGCTTAACTCAAGTTTGGGGGGGGGGGGGTATAATCAGGCTCTTGAAAAGAAAATTTTACAAAATTTTGAGCCAAGAATAAGTTTGGGGGAGGTTCTTCACTTAAATATTTTGCCCCCACTAATAAATTCCTCCCAAGCTTACAGGTTTTTCGAGATTTAGCAGATGGCAACAGTGAGGACGTTGTTGAAAACAAGTTTGGGGGAGGTTTGTGCTTATTTTCGCATCATTTACATCATACTTTGCATAAGCACAAAACATTTTTGAAAACCTATAAAAATTTAAAAATTTTCAAAAGATAAAAAAATATTTTTTTTACATAAATAAGATAATAAAAGTTTAGACAGTGAACAATTACATCCATGAGATTAGAAAAATTTAAGAAAACCAAGAAAATTAGAAATTTTCTTATACGAACTAGTAATAAGTAGTTATGAGCCGTTGTCCCAAGGGTTAGTAAGATGGAGTCACTAATCTGAGAATAAAAATAAGTCTGAAAAATAGTTTCTATTCTGGAAGCCAAACATTTTGAACTTTGATATCCAGCTATTCGCACTTACACACGTCTTGAAGCCTGGGATAGTAGAGGATGCCTTGAAATGCTCTGGTCTTAAAACCAAAAGTATGAAGGAAATAAAAAAAATGATGAATAAGATATAAAATGGTGAGAAAAATGGACACTGGTTTTGTTATCGCCAAGGCAGCAATAAAAAAATATAGCGATGGTGCCTCTTCACCTAGTGCCCTAAGGCCAACTGGTCTGGGAGTCACTGCTATGCCTGAGGTGGTGCAAGACGAGGAAAATACACCAAATAAGCAAGCACATGAGTAATCGGTCGGTTAGTACCTCAAGAAGTATTAACAGTCGCATGAAAGTGTGTGAGCAATCTCATCTAAATATTCATTAATTAAAAGGTACTGAGGCTGATGGGCAAGAGTATGATAGCTTGAATTGAATTCTCCGGGTGTAGGGATGTCTTTACACACACGCAGGGTGATATGATCGATATTTGGAAGAAAGATAGGAATGAAGAATAATACGATGTTTTATTGAGGGAGGACGTGATTTCTGACATTTTTTCATGACCATTAAGATAGGGCTCATGACAACCGAAAAGCTAGCTTAGTTGGAAACCCTAATTTTCAAGGCTTTCCTTTTACAATTCTTGTCTTTAAATGTAATATTCATGATCTTCCTTTTATTATTGGATTTTGTGGGTGCAATCCGCTGAAAACCCTCAGGAGACAACACTCCTCCTACTAGGGACACCTAGAGCTTTAAAGGCTTGTTGCACATGCTCAGTGCAATCGTGTTGCCTACGAAAGTGTGCTTTTCTCTTTCTTTATTTTCTCCTTCTCTTTTTAATAAAACAGTTCGATCGAGACGATCAAAAATAAGTTTGGGGGAATTTGATCAGTCGAAAATACTGCATTTTTAACACGGCAATTTCCCTGCCATTTGCACTCATATAGAAGTGTTCGGTATTCATATTTCACATATTAGCAAAACATCCCTGAAATACCAGATTGCATGTGTTAGACCTTAAAACCGGCACTTTTAGGGAAATTTTGTGTTTATCATGGCATCGCATCATCCTTGTATTGCGCAACTCTTGTCTTGAGGTCCAATGCAGGAAATTCTAGAAGCAGAGCCCAAATTGGGAAAAGAACTGATAAAAGATACGCCAACTCAAAGGCTAAAGATCTGGTAGCAATATAGAAGGCCAAACAAAATACAACATATCAAAAAAAGGCCTATAAGGAAGCCCAAGAATTACCATATAAAAATAAAGCAACAAGGGCCTCAAAGGACCACGGATCCGCGGACCAAACCCCCTTGGCGCCGCGGATCCGCGGCGCTATGGTGACTTCAGGGGCTCAGAGTTTTTACACGTGCTCACACTAACGGCCCAAGCCTCCAGAACATTGTAGAAACGCCACGTGGAACATCTAGAAGGCTCGGCTTAACAAACTTCATCTAGAAGCTTCTCTTAACAAACTTTTGGAGGGAAATTCAAATCTTTTGCTAACAAACTTTTGGAGGGAAATTTAAATTTCAAATCCTAGATCTAGAATTTGGAGGTCTATAAAAGAGAGCCTAGATCTAGGGTGAAGGTTGTTCAAGAATCACCATCATCTTCTACCCACAAGTTGAGTGACACAACTTGTGCCTCAACTCCTAACCCCAATTCCAATTCAACCTCAAGATCAAGATCCCGAGTGCAATTCAAGCAAGAGAGCCTTCAACCTTTAGAAGCGACGCCGGATTTCAACGGAGCAAGAGATCCACGCCGATCCACGACTCAAGGAGCCGAGCGAAGCCGAAATCGACGATCTAGTTCCTTCCTTTTGTAAATTCAAGAGAGTTGTAACGAAAATTGTCGATAAATAAAGGTGAATTTTCTATATTCTTGATTATCTTTTAATTCAAGCATAATGATTAGATCTCAATTTATGATTGTGTTTGTGATCATGATGTTTGAGTAATCTCCGCTCGTGTAGGAGTTGTGACGATCTTTAGATGATGATGATTTAGATATTTTTACAATTCTTAAATCCTATAATGTTTGGAAATTCTAGTGAATCAAATGATTAATGACCTAGTTTCGAGATGATACTTTCTTGATCGTGTTCACTCGAAACTAGGGAACAACTATTGACCATTTGATTAATTAGAAGCTAGAATTTGAATGCGATCCATCGAAAGGACAAAGGATGAGTTGCGAAATCACTAATTTCCTTGCAAGTTCCTTAAACCTCGATGAATTTGCATCGATCTAGTATCAATTCGTTAATGGATAAGAATGAGTAATCATTAGATCTCATCACATCTATAGATCCGATCTACTCCTACGAGCCATACTTCTAATCTTGATTGTTGGTTGGAAATTATCACACATCTCAATTCTTGTTTTTAATGTTTCTTTTAGATCTAGATTTTTCTTATTCTTGATCTTCAAATGCAAATCATGATTTGTTTTCTTTTCTTTCCCTTAAATTTTCAACTCATTGTTTCCCCCAATCAGAGCAAAGCTCTGTTCGAATTCAGAATTCAAAATTTTGAAGCAACGCTTCAAATCCCAGGCGCAACGCGCCACGTGTCTGGCACAGATGTCTCAGTGCAGCGCCCGAGGCAGCGCACCCAATCAGAGCAAAGCTCTGTTTAAAGCGAAATCAAAAAGAAGCAAAGCTTCAGTCGCGCAAGCGCAGTTGCGCTGTGCTGTGCGACGCACGACAGCGCAGATGCGCTAGCGCAGTTGCGCTACGCTGTGCGCTACGCGACACGTGTCAGCGCAGAGGCGCTAGCACAGTTGCGCTACTCTGTGCACTGCGTGACGCGTGTCACGCGCTGGGGCATTTACGCTAAACAGAATAAAGATTTTAAAGAAATCTTTCTGTTCTTGTTAAAATAAAAAAAATTTCTTCTGTAAAACAGAAGCCCTTGGATCGAAAATCCAACGGTGGGGAAAATTCCCCAAATCACTCAGAGAAAAATCTCTTTAACAAAATTAACTAATTTATGGGCACTATAAAAAGGACCCTAAGCCTCAATTCAAAGGCATGAACATTTTTTATTGAGAACTCTGAAGAATTGAAGAGAATTCCTCAAGAAAAAAAAGGTAAAAAAACCTTTAGAAAAAAGAGAAATTTCTTCTAATAAGATCATTGATCTAAGAACAAGATCAACGATCTTCACATAATAAACAGTGCTTTGCACTTCTGATGAACCACCGGTTCTTTAAAACAAGGAAAAAAACAAAATAAAGAACAGTGCTTTGCACTTTTTATGAACCTTTGGTTCCTGAAATAAGAAAAAACTTATTTTTTCTTTGATCTAAATTAGATCAAGCAATCAAATAGTGCTTTGCACTTCTTTTATGAACCATTGGTTCTTGAAGATTCTCATATCGTAGTGCTTTGCACTTGCAAACTGCGCTGTTGCGCTCCTGGATTGGCGCAAGCCCCCAGAGCGCGCCACGTGTCAGCAGCGCAGGCGCAGCGCATTAGCGCAGCGCACTGCGCTTGCGTGACACGTGTCAACACCACAAGCGCTTGCGCTCTCTGACTGGCGCAAAGCGCCTGATAAATGCAATGCATTTCTTAAAGGGCCAGGCCCAAATCAAAAAGAACTAGCGGGCCTAATTAAATTACAAAGCAATGAAAGGGCAGAGCCCAAATAAAATTGATGCCCTGCATCATTCATAAATGGGCAGAGCCCAAGATAAATTGATGATTTGCATCCTTTATGGGCAGAGCTCAAATCAAAATACAATGCTAAACGTTTTTTAACCGGACTTAGCCCAATTTTGGCCGTAAGTCCTCAAATTAAATTAACTGAGCAAGATTGCTCCCCTAAATCAATTTACCTCCGGTTCGAGGGTACATCTCCGAACTTCTCTGACACCTATCGTTGTAATCCCTCAACGACGTCAGAGAGGTGACGGGTCTTAACAACCACACATGAATGTGGACTGCGGGGTCCTTAAACTCGTGGACCGAAACATCCCTAAACTAATATTGGACCGAAACGTCCCTAAACTAATATTGGACCACCACGTCCCTAAACTGGCGATGGACCACCACGTCCCTAAACTAGAACAATAGAGCATCCAAATGCTCTTTTGTCGGATCTAAACGGTCCCGTTTAAGTTGATCTTATCCCCAAACACGGCTAACGTATCCTTAAACATTTAAATGAACGATAAAACTTCAAATCGACTTTGGTTCAAGGGTGCATCTCTGAACTCCTCTGACACCTATCGCTGTAATCCTTCAACGACGTCAGAGAGGTGATGAGTCCTGATGACCATATATATTAAATCGATCGCCACGTCAAGTTGATCTTAGTCCAAAACAGGACTAACGTATCCTTGACGAACGTTTAAGTTGATCTTAGTCTCAATACGACTAACGTATCCTTAAACTAAAAACACCAAACCCAAATCTAAGTAAATACGGATTTGGACTAATCCACGTCCTACGGGCGACGGCATTACTCAGTCTCCGTATACAATCCACGGGCAACCACAAACAAAACAAACACACACGACACGAAGTGAAATTCTGAAGAAGGAGAAAGTGGTTACCGTGATGCGGTAGCGTAATTAACTGCAGGGGCTTGCGCCTGCAGGGAAGAGCGTCCCTACAATCAAAAACCCCTCAATCGAGGGGGAATCTGACGAAGTCTGCTACATTGGCCGCATCCGTCTAAACCTCCGATACACAGTGCCATAAATCAACTTGGCATCTTCGGAGAGATAGACGGATAAAACCAAATAGTATCTGCCCCGAATCTCAGGCGAGACGCAAAGTCTCGGCCGCCATTCGGAGGGGAACAGATTCTGGCACACCCGGTGGGACCTTTTCCTCTTTCCACTCCACACTTCGTGTATCGTCTTCGCGAACCAATCGCGGTTTGTTAACGGTTGCCTTTGGATTTTCAAGTTACTAAGATTTGGTTTTTTGCCTGGCGCAAAACTCAAGCATCAATGGCCTCTAGCTGCTCGAACTGCTCGAAGTGTCAGTGCAACCGACGCTCCACCTCACCTGGAGGTGTAGCATATGGGCCCCAAGCGGCCTCCTTCCTCGCTCTGCCGGTAGAACAGGTGACCCAGGCCACCACCGGCCTATTTTTCGGGACCATGGTCCCACCTACAAGCCTCTCTATGCCGATACCGGCACCGGAAGTGAACAAGAAGTCGGTCTTCGACCGGCTCACGGGTACGATGGCCCCTATTGACGGGTCGTCCATTATTAAACCAACAGTCTCTATCTTTGCGAGGCTGGATCAAAACTCTGAAAGGCCCGCTAAGAAGCCCAGGAACTCTAAAATGGCTGTCCCAAGGAGGGCAACGGCTGCTGCTCCGGAAGTCGTCATGGCGGCTTCTCCCATCAAAGAGTCAATCTTTTCAAGGCTGACTATTCCTGCTTCGGCCCCTGCACGAGGATCTGTCTTTGACAGATTGGATATCTCACTTCAAAGGACAACCTCAGTCTTTAAGAGGTTAACACCAGCGGCGCCTCATTCAGACAGGGGGCAAAAAGAAGCCGTCTCTATCTCCGAGCCAGTCCCAACGGCTCGTCATGCTCGACGTCGCCATTGGCGACGAGTGAGGAAGGCAGGGGGCAACTCCCCCTCACGGCTAACTCTACCGGCTCCAGTGGTGGAAGTCAACGCTGCTGTTCCAACTGGGAACAGCTTTGAATTGCTGAGGAGGATACGTAAGAATTCTCCAACCGCTACATTGAAAAGATCTCCTCCGCCCGCGAAGAGAGTTCCGGAAACGAAGCAGGAGCAGCCCACTCAATGGCTGTCCTCAAAAATATACAAGGTTTGGCGGCAGGTTCAAGACTCCGTGATTGACCCAGATCACTCTCGTCAACAGAAAAAGGCGAGGATGCAAAAAGAAAAGGACCGTCCTATTAAACAGCAGAGGACAACGACCACTTGGGTGCCCAAAACAACGGCCCTCTCAACCTCAACGGCCCAAAGAGAAGAAGGCCAGAAAAAATCCCTACACCTATGGCGAATATCAAAGGTGGTGAACCCAAACGCCCTAAGTCTGGGGGAATGGTAGTTCATACTGTCTACGTGGCGTCTGGTAAAGAGGACAGCCGCATATCAACAGGTCATAGACCGCACACACGGTCAGTAACCAAGGCGCAGGAGCAGCAGCAGAAGCTCTAAGAGATGATGAACGCTATGGCCGCACTTACAGGGCCAAAAGAAAATACTGAAACGTCCTCGGATGAACGCCAGGAGGAAGAAACCGACGCCGAATTTCTTCGTTGAATATTGGAGAAGAAAGACAAAGAGGCGGCTGAACAAGCAGCCAACATACAGCGTATGGGCCTCCTCTTCCAAGATATGATAGGGATGATGATACAACCGGATCCACCCGCTGAAGATCCCCCGATCATCCTTGAAGATGATAGGGGAGAAACGTCGAATCTTCCTCCGGCTCTGTCAACAGCCAAAGAGAAGGCAATTTCCAAAGTCGACCTGGACGAATATATAGCTCAGCAAATCCGGGTCCATCAAGCGACAGAAGCAGCCGGACAGGTCATAAAAACAGGGCGACCGTATCCGGGCTGGTACGACCAGATCAAGTACCCGCCAGGATATACGATACCAAAATTCCATGTATACAAGGGGACTGGCAATCCCCACCAACATGTTGCTCAGTTCAGGGCGCTTTGCGGCAACACCGGCGGGGATGATAAATTGTTGCTCCGTCAGTTCGTTAGTAGCTAGTCGGATACAGCGTTCGAGTGGTATTCTGAGCTCCCGAACGACTCTATTAAGACCTTTGCTGAAATGGAACTGCTATTTACCCAACGTTTCACGAGTGCCAGCGAACGCACCCCGATAACGGCATTGATTAATGCCAGGGTAAAGCCGGGCGAGACATGGGTCCAGTATGCTATACGATGGCGTAATTTATGGTCAAAATGCGAGCAGCGTATAGAAGAAGCTCCTGCGGTGGGAATGTTTGTGGGAACCCTCGATCCGCAAGTAACCATTTCGCAAATTTATGATGTTCTTCAAGCCCACCACCTTCCAGGCGCTAATTGACAAGCTAGCGCAAATGGATCAAATGGGCCATAAAGCTCCTCTTCCAAAGCCGGACTCTCGAAATGAGAAGGGAAAGGGGAAAGCGATCATTGTCGCTAATGCTCAGCAACAGCCAAACAACCCAAAGCCTCGTTCAACTCAAAAGATCGATGGAGGTGGCCCAAGCATCCATAACCAGCCGTCAAAATCTTTAAAGAAGAAGAAAAAGAAATCAAAGAAGCCCGTGAAGCCTGGCGACAAGCGCACGGACTTACAAAAACAAATTGACGCGCTGGAGGAATACAACCAGAAGGCACGGACTCCCATTACGTTCCAAGAGTTCCTCAACCACGTTTTTCAAGAGGAAGATGAGGGAGATAGTTCGTCGGATGAATCCGAGGAATATGTGGCAAGCTGTCATGTGATTTCTCATTCGTTCGTAGACAATGAGGAGACTCCTTGTACTGAAAAGCTGGGGGCAGATCCTGAACCAAAAATTCTGGGGCCATCGGATGAAGTGATTAATGCATTCCTCAACGAAGCGTTCTTAAAAAGAAAAGTTGATCGGGAGCGCGAGGCGATTATATTCGAAAGAGCCAAACACCAGCGCCTTGACAAAAAAATTAAGATACTCCCGCTGGAGCAAAGTGCACTCACGGCGGATAAAAGCAAATTCAAGATGAGGAAGAGGTTTGCTAAAGCCGTGTCAATGGGTATGAAGCTACCATCCTCTGAGGAAAGCGTTAGTGGTGAAGTGGAAATGCACCCCTCCTATTGCTTGTATCATCGGAAGATTTCACACCCCACTGAAGAGTGCAAAGCTTTCGATAGGTGGTGGCAAGGATATGTTGCTCACCGGCAGCATTTTAAGCGGGAAAAGCGCAAGACCCGCCGAGAACAGAACGGTACGACCAAAGGGCTTAACAGAACTACCTGCAATTGTCACATGGTCAACGCTGAGGGATCACAAGTGCTCACATTCGGGAGCGATTCTGATGAGGAACTGGAGCTTGCCCCTCTCTTCAAAGAATCCACTTCGGGAAAAGAAGAAGAACCGAAGGTTTGCGAAAATATCCAGCTACGCAATCCGACGCTACCTGAAAAGAATCTCAGACCCTCAAACAAGAGAGATAAAGGGTAAGAGAAGGTCTCCGAGGACATCGCCTTAGATGACCAAGTTGCGGAGGAGCTAACTGTCAAGAACCCGCCAAAGAGAAATAAGGTGGATTACAACGTCTTAGCGCATCTGAGGAAGCTACCCTCGCAGCTCAGCATTCTTGACGCCCTTTTATTATCAAAAGAGGCGAGAGATTCGTTGACAAAGGCACTACAGGACCCGGAGCAGTTCCAAGCTTTCCTGGCCGAAGAGAAAATGAAAGATGAATTGGAGGAAGTGCACACGGCCGATGTTGCTTTTGGCGATGAAGACCTTCTCCTTGGGACGCGAACACAATCGCCCCCTTTATGTCTCAGGATACTGCCATGACATAAAGATAAGTAAAATCCTGATCGATAACGGATCGTCTGTTAATCTACTCAATGTGCGGGTGTTAAAGGAAATCTGCATGAATGTCCAACACCTCGCTAGAGACAAGATCACCATCTCCGGGTTTGACTCCCAATCATCAAAGACTCTTGGATCTGTGATACTGACGCTACGCTTCGGGCTGCTCGTCACAGACATTAAATTCCATGTCATAGATGCCAAGACGTGCTACAATGCTCTGCTCGGCAGACCATGGTTACACGAGTACAATGTCATCCCTTCTACACAGCATCAGTGTATGAAATACTGCAGGGATGGTCTTGAGTACACCGTGACGGGAGAATTGAATCCGTTTTCCGTAAACGAAGTTCGCAAATATGAAGATGCTAAATACTTCTTACCGAATTTCGAAGACACGGAAAGGTGTCACAAGCCGGAGAACAAAACTAACGCTACCATCCCTGTCTTCGGCAGTGATACCGAGGAGGAAGAGGAGATAGTTTACTCGGGTCCGCCCCAATACACCATGCCGGGACCATCCGCTCCTACGTTGATCTTTGGTAGTGATTCGGAGGATGAAGTCCATGATGTATTCTCTACTCGACCTTCAATACGAACTTCCGCTAATGAAGAGCAAAGTTTGCAAGTCGCCATGGTGCCGCTTAAACATTATAAAGAACTGGATGCGCTCGATACCGACAGTGTAGAGGACCTGCAGACGTTCTATATCCCTTCCAGGTGAGAAGGCGAGAAGGCAATTCTATTCTACCGCTCTGAAGAAAACAAAGTGGAGAAAGAAATCTGGCACGGTGCAGATCCTACGCTGGACAGGCTTCAACCCATCCGCCTACCCAGATATTATACAGAAGGCTTGAAGAGGCTGTTGAAGCGCCAAGGGATACCCTTCAAACAGACCGTTAGAAATGCCAAATTCTATGATAGAGTCTGGAACGTTCCCGGAACTCAGCACAAGCTGCCTAGTGGGAGGATGGAGACGATCGGGCTCGGACACATTCGCTCCAAGAAACGAGAACTGCTCCGCGACTGTTACGTCGTACACGACTTCAATGAAGAAGCAGATGCATAACGGGAGGACACTAATCCCGAACCAGTAAAAGTTCCTGATACAAAAATGCCCAGTCCATCGTTTGAAGAACAAATGGATAGGCTTATAAGGGAAGCTGGTCAAAAAGTCCGAGATGATCACAATCGCGAAATGGCAATCTACGAGAAAGCCAAAACGCAACGCCTCCTTCAGCAGACCGTGAAAGACGAAAATGCCGCCCCATGTCAACCTGTTATAAAGAGGGTTCGACGCAGAGGCAGAAACAAGTCGAAAGGCCAAAAGAGCGTTCAACAGCAACAAAGTGAGGCTAAAAAGCCACGCGAACGGCAGTCGAGCGTTATTGAGCTACCCCTCATGAAGAAAATGGGTCGAGCGTACTCGTTTCCTCGAGACAAAACGAAGAAGATTCTTGATCTTGTTCTAAAACATCAAATGCTTACACTGCCGGAGTCTAAAAACCCCGAACGAGCGGGTGAAGTCCCTGACCCAAATTATTGCTCTTACCATCGAGTAATAGGGCATCCTCTCGAGCACTGCTTCACCTTTAAGAATTCGGTTGAAGATCAATATCAGCTTGGCAAGTTCGCTCTGTCTGACAACTGGAGGGTAACGCCGCCACAGAGGCACGAACCCAAAACCACGAGAACAGAACCAACTCTACATTGGGATTGGAAGCGGATTCGTACATGTCACATGATAACAATATTAAAAGAAGAGCCTGAGGACATGGACAGCCTTCCCTGGTGCCTCGAAAACAGCGATGATGAGGTGATCTCAGAGTTCCCGCCAGCTCCGAAAGAACTGGAGGATGGAATACATACCACTGCAGATAACCTCAAGAATATTGAGTTGGGGACGGCAAGTGACCCACGGCCGACATTCGTCAGTGAGCTGCTATCTGAAGAAAGGGTGGCTGCGTTAAGAGACGTCCTTGTACAGCATAGAGATTGCTTCGCATGGAACTATTCCGAAATGCCAGGATTAGATCCAGAAGTTGTTGTACACAAATTGGCGATATCCCCGGACGTCAAGCCAGTTAAACAGGTGCCGAGAAGAATGCGGCTCGAGCTTGAGATGAGCATCAACGCCGAGGTCAAAAAGCTAATCGACTCTACCTTCATCCAGGAGGTTCAATACCCTGAATGGATCGCTAACATCATCCCGGTGATGAAGAAAAAGGGACGGTGCGCATATGTGTGGACTTTCGGGATCTCAATAAAGCCTGCCCGAAGGATGATTTCCCGGTGCCAGTCACCGAGCTAATGATAGATAATACGTCCACTCATGAGGTTTTCTCCTTCATGGACGGCTCATCAGGGTATAATCAAATAAAGATGCACCCCGAAGATCAGAAGCACACCGCCTTCAGGACCCCTCTAGGGATATTTTGTTACAAGGTGATGCCCTTCGATTTAAAGAACGCCGGTGCTACTTACCAGAGGGCCATGACGAAGATCTTCGATGACCTTATACATGAAATCGTCGAGTGCTATATCGACGATCTCGTGGTCAAGAGCAAATCATACGAAGAACATCTCGCGCATCTGAAGACCGTATTTCGACGTCTTCGACAATACAACTTTAAGATGAACCCTCTCAAGTGTGCATTCGGAGTTTCCTCGGGCAAATTCCTGGGATTCATCGTCCGACACCGGGGTATCGAAATAAATCCGTCAAAGATCAAGGCGGTCATGGAAATGCCTCCGCCGAGAACTCTCAAACAGTTGCGGTCTCTCCAAGGGAAACTCGCGTATATACGGCGATTTATAGCCAACCTCTCTGGCAAGTGCCGCCCTTACAGTCACCTGATGAAGAAAGGAACTCCATTCGTCTGGGATCAAAAATGCCAGGGCGCGCGGGAAGAAATTAAACAGTACCTGCAGAACCCGCCAGTGTTGGCTGCTCCGGTTAAGGGAAGCCTCTCATTCTTTATACAACCGCCCTCGAAGGTTCTTTAGGCGCATTATGGGCGCAAGAGAACGATCAAAGGAAGGAAAGAGCACTCTACTACTTGAGTCGAGTTCTGCTGGGGGCAGAAAGCAACTACTCCCCCATTGAAAAACACTGCCTGGCGTTGATCTTCGCGATAACAAAGCTCAGGCACTATGCGTTGGCGCATGAGGTCCGTCTCATTTCAAAGGTGGACCCTCTCAAATATTTGATGTCGAAGGCCATACTGACAGGACGGCTCGCTAAATGGGCCCTGCTCTTGATGGAGTTCTCGATAACGTATCAACCTCTCAAAGCAGTGAAAGGCCAAGCCATCACCGACTTCCTTGCTGAGCATCTGATACCGGCCGATTCTCCTCTGAATTGCGAGTTGCCAGACGAACATGCGTTTTACGCTATCGATGGGAACGATACCCGATGGGAACTCTATTTTGATGGAGCGTCTTCCATGAAGAAGCGCAAACAAAGTACACCAATGATCAAATCAGGGTAGGACTCATCTTTGTAACTCCACAAGGAGGGATAATGCGCTTTGCTTTCTCCCTAACAGAGCCGAGGACGAATAACGAAGCCGAATACGAAGCTTTGATAGCAGGCCTCGAGATCGCCATCGACATGGGAATTGAAAACCTCCTCGTATACGGGGATTCTCAACTGGTCGTTAGTCAAGTGAACGGCGACTACCAAACGTGCAAACCGGAATTGGTGAAGTACGGTGAAAAGGTGCAACAACTGTTGACCCAAATTCCCTCCTATACTTTGGAAAGCATACCGCGCGTGGAAAACAGCAAAGCAGACGCGTTGGCCAAACTTGCTAAAGAACTGGCTGACGAGAACCTCGATGACGTTAGAATCGTGGTACAAAGCCGTCGGGTGCTTACCCCAGCAGAAATATCTCCGGAATCATCCGAAGAAAAAGGAGCGAGTGAGCAGACGACCCTGCAAGTAAAAGATTGGGAAAATACCGAGGATTAGAGAGAAGTCTTCATAGACTACTTTAAATCCCACCGAATGCCTGAAGAAGCGTCCACAAGACATCAGCTCACGAAACGAGCTCTGTCTTTTGCCTTCGTCAACGATACTCTGTACAAGAGGTCGTTTAATTCTCTATGGCTAAGATGTCTCGGACCTGACGAATCGAAAAGAGTCGTTCAGGAAGTTCACGACGGACTCTGCGGTTCTCACCAAGCAGGCCCAAAGATGAAGTTGAAGATTAAACGGATGGGCTACTACTGGCCCACGATGATTCAGGATTGCCTCGAATACGCGAAGCAATGCCACTCATGCCAAATTCATGGGGACTTTATCCACCAGCATCCAAATCCACTACATCCAACGGTGGCTAGCTGGCCATTTGAAATGTGGGGGACTGATATAATCGGCCCTATCGAACCAGCAACGTCCAGGGGACATCGTTTTATCCTGGCGACGACTGATTACTTCTCCAAATGGCCAGAAGCAGTACCGTTGAGAGAAGTGAAGACGGAGACTATCCTCCATTTCTTCAAGACGCATGTCATATATCGGTTTGGAACACCAAGACAGATCATCTCCGATAACGGGCCAGCCTACAGAAGTCACAAAATTAGTCGCTTCGCGTAACAGCATAATATAAATTGGAGATATTCCTCAGTTTATAATCCGCGAGCTAACGGTCTTGCCGAGGCCTTCAACAAGACCTTGACAAAGATCATGAAGAAAACGGTGTCCCGAAATAAGAGGGACTGGCACAAGAGACTGCAAGAGGCTCTTTGGGTGTCTCGAACTACGTTTAAGACGGCCACAAACACAACGCCGTACGCGTTGGTATTTGGGACGGTAGAAGTACTCCCCCTCGAGATAGAGCTACCCTCTCTACGAGTAGCGGTCCACTACGAGCTAACGGACGAAGAAAATGCACACCTTCGGCTTAAGGAGCTTGATGCCCTCGATGAAACCCGGCTCATATCACAAAAAAATCTAGAAGCTTATAAAGCAAAGATGACGCGCTCATATGAAAGATTAACCCGACCGAGGACATTCCACCAAGGCGAACTTGTGCTAGTGGTCAAAAGGCCTATGATCCCCAATCGCGCCAAGCGAGGAAAATTCGAGCCAAACTATGAAGGCCCGTACATCATAGACAAAGTCTACCAAGGTGGGACCTATCTACTCATGGACATGCACGGTGAAAGGCCTTTCAGGCCAATAAATGGCCGCTTCCTAAAGAAATACTACGCTTAATGAGCCACAGCCTAGGTCAATGATAGATGACGACGACTATGTCCGCTCGCTATCTTCCTAAGCTCGAACTTTGTAAGCAGTAGCTAGCCTTCTCCTGGACGGACCGAAACGTCCTTAAACTAATGACGGACCGAAACGTCCTTAAACTAATGACGGACCGAGACGTCCTTAAACTAATGCTGGACCGAGATGTCTTTAAACTAATGCTGGACCGAAACGTCCTTAAACAACTACCGCAGCATCCTTAGGATGACGGAAAAAAATATATATAAAATAAAAAAAACGGTATGTCCATAAGCAGAAAGGGCACGGATGAAAACCCGAAAGGGCTCCGTGAGTAAAAACAGCAGGGCTACCGGTGAGTGTTCGTGAAAACCCGAAAAGGGCGCGACCTCGTAAAAAAAAAAGAAGAAAATAAAAAGAAGAAAATAAAAAAAAACAGTATGTCCATATGCAAAATGGGCATGGATGAAAACCCGAAAGGGCTCCGTGAGTAAAAACAGCAGGACTACCGGCGAGTGTTTGTGAAAACCCGAAAGAGCGCAACCTCGTTAAAAGACACTTATAGGGTCCTCACAACCTTGTAAGGAGAAACCACCCGCGTGAGATCCTTACGACTCACAAGGGAGAAAACACACTTAGGAATCCTCACGATTCCTAAGGAGAAAATACACTTGCGAGATCCTTATGACTCGTAAGGAGAACTCTCTTATGGGACCCTCACGACTCATAAGATTTGAAAGTCTTAAGTTACAGAGATATAAACCTGTGCTTAAGCAACCCCCACAACTTCAGATATTGCCCTACAAGTGGCTCAGCACTGACCCTTGTATACAATCCACGGGCGCGAATAAACATTTCCCTAACCAAGTCCCATCCGTGACTGGAGATACGTACGCGTGACGAACAACCCTTGTAAATCCTTTCGATTTATGAGGAGAAAACCCTCCTGTAGGATCCTTACGACTTACAGAGGAACATATACTTAGGAATCCTCACGATTCCTAAGGAGAAAATACACCTACAGGATCCTCACGACTTGTAGGGAGAAATACCTTTGTGAGACCCTTACGGCTCATGAAGTCAAAAGCCTTAGTCGACAGGATCCTAACCCTGGTCGCTAAGCCATCTTTGTTCGACATCGACAGAGGCAAATGATGATTCGCTCCTGGCCATATCCCAGTTGTAGTGGTGCTGATGCCGAAATCGGTGTCTAATTTCAGGTTTACGACGAAAAGCCAGTAGGCCGCACATGCATATGAAATAGCCGAAATGATGGGGCAACTTGCAACAAAAAGAAGCAAGCAAAAGTGTATGAATGCAAAATAGCCGAAATGATGGGGCAACCTGCAATAAAAAGCAGCAAGAAAAAATGTATGAATGCAAAATAGCCAAAATGATTGGGCAACTCGCAATAAAAAGCAGCGAGTAAAAATAAAATAAACAGCCGAAATAATTGGGCACCGCGAAAAATAACCGAAATGATTGGGCAATCGCGACCTTCGCGATATGAAAGCTGAAATGATAGAGCATCGCGGAAATAAAATAAAAAAATAATGATAAAACTTTTGCCCTACAGTTAAGATCACATCGATCCCTGTATACAATCCAAGGGCGCAAACGAAGAGGAAACCATACTTTCCCAACAGGCTTCGCCAGAAAACAAAGTCAAATCTCAACAGTTCATCCCAACTCCGAAGAAACCAGTGTCTTCAGCAAATTCCTCGACTCAGGGAAACAAACAATCCTTGACGAGAGCCTCCTGATCCGCGTCGACTCGCAGAGCAACCAGTGCCTCCGTGGGAAATTCTCGGCCCGTTTCAACTCCAAGGAAACAAATAATCCTTGGCGCTAGGGAAACAAATAATCCTTAGCAAATTCCTCAACTCAAGGAAACAAATAATCCTTGACGAGAGCCTCCTGATCCGCGTCGACTCACAGAGCAACCAGTACCTCCGTGGGAAATTCTCGGCCCGTTTCAACTCCAAGGAAACGAATAATCCTTGGCGCTAGAGAAACAAATAATCCTTAGCAAATTCCTCAACTCAAGGAAACAGATAATCCTTGACGAGAGCCTCCTGATCCGCGTCGACTCACAGAGCAACCAGTTCCTCCATGGGAAATTCTCGGTCCGTTTCAACTCCAAGGAAACAAATAATCCCTAGCGCTAGGGAAACAAATAATCCTTAGCAAATTCCTCAACTCAGGGAAATAAACAATCCTTGACGAGAGCCTCCTGATCCGCGTCGACTCACAGAGCAACCAGTGCCTCCGTGGGAAATTCTCGGCCCGTTTCAACTCAAAGGAAACAAATAATCCTTGGCGCTAGGGAAACAAATAATCCTTAGCAAATTTCTCAACTCAGGGAAACAAACAATCCTTGACGAGAGCCTCCTGATCCGCGTCGACTCGCAGAGCAACCAGTGCCTCCGTGGGAAATTCTCGGCCCGTTTCAACTCCAAGAAAAAAAATAATCCTTGGCGCTAGGGAAACAAATAATCCTTAGCAAATTCCTCAAACTCAAGGAAACAAACAATCCTTGACGAGAGCCTCCTGATTCGCATCGACTCGCAGAGCAACCAGTGCCTCCGTGGGAAATTCTCGGCCCGTTTCAACTCCAAGGAAACAAATAATCCTTGGCGCTAGGGAAACAAATAATCCTTAGCAAATTCCTCAAACTCAAGGAAACAAACAATCCTTGACGAGAGCCTCCTGATTCGCATCGACTAGCAGAGAAGCCAGCGTCTCTGTGGGAAATTCTCGATTCGTTTCAACACCATGGAAACAAATAATCCTTGGCGCTAGGAAAACAAATAATCCTTAGCAAATTCCTCAAACTCAAGGAAACAAACAATCCTTGACGAGAGCCTCCTGATTCGCGTCGGCTCGCAGAGAAACCAGTGTCTCCGCGGGAAACTCCCGATTCGTCTCAACTTGCAAGATGAAGCCTCAGGCAGCAGGGATAAAAAAAAACTTACTTCTTGAACAATGGGACCCTGCAAGTCGATCTAAAACGATCTCTTGCATACTATTCACGGGTCTCACTCTCCAAATTCTCTTATAGGATCCTTACGACTTATAAGAGAAAACCACGCTTAGGAATCCCCACGATTCCTAAGGAGAAAAACCCCCCTATGAGATCCTCTCGATCCATAGGAAGAAAAGTCTCTATGAGACCCTCACGGCTCATAGAGTTGAAAAGTCTTAGACGGCAGATCTGAACCTGCGGCCTAAGCCATCACTATCTCGTGAAGAAACCAAGATGCTTACTCTATTACCTGCTAATTGTGACAGTATGCTGATAATAAGAGAGTGACAGAAAGAACATCCGATTTACATTTGATCAAGCGTTTAAGACATACTCATTCATGCATGTGCAAACGGTTCAGAACGAGGAATAAGACAAGCTGAAATGTAAATTTTCTATTCATATCATAAAAAGGGGTTCTTACAATCACGGAGAAATAAATAATAACATTATCAAAATGTTTACAAAGGTATAACCTCGGATCCGGGGCACGGATTGAGGAATTCAAAAGTAAGGCCATCCAGAGTTCTCCTGGCCTTTCTGATGATTCTTGTGCACAGCCGCTCGCGCTCCTGTGTGTCAAGGTCTTCGGCAAGGCCCCCTATCCTTTGATAAGCAGCGATTATCGTCGTCTGCTGGAAGACTTGATGTAGGATGTCGATGAGGCTGTCCCGCCGTTTCTTCAAGATCAGTCCCGTCAGGTACACTGAATGCACCTTGTCTTCGGCATCATCCAGCGCATTGAGCGATAGGGCCTCGTGAAACCCCAGAAGTGCTCTCCATATTGCTCCCAGCACGACCTTCAAAAGAGCTGAACGACGATGTAGGGTGATTTTCGTCACCCCAGTGAGATGGGAATACGCGCGCGCTTGTCAGGCGTACTACAGATTCCCCCTGCCTAGGGTAGGCCGAGGTTTAATGATTGTGGGGATCCGAATCTCCGGCAGCCGCGGACTAAGCTGCCGTTAATTACCCCTCGCCTTTGGGGCGAGAGAACCTCCGATTAACGGGTTAAACTGGTCATGCGAACTCAATGTGCAGTGTACATGTGTTTTGTTTTGAAAGGGAGTTTTGGATATATCGGGAGCCACGCAGAGTTTTTACGGGGGTCCCGCTATCCGGATAGCGGGCTGGGGGTCAAGGGGGCTAGCAGCCCCCTTGCGGGGTGCGGGGCAGCGCCCCGGCCCAAAAAATTTTGAGGAGGACAGTATTGTGGAGCGTGTGTGTATCTATACATGTGTATGCATATGTTATATATATATATAAAAGGGAAAAGGCATCCAAAGGATGCGTGGGGCAGCACCTTGGGCGCTGTGCGCTTAGGTGCTGTGCGCTCAGGCGCAAGCGCGCCACGTGTCGGCACGTGGGCGCTTTGCGCAATGAGCGCTGCGCGCAGGTGCGCAAGCGCGCGCGCCACGTGTCGGCACGTGGGCGCTTTGCGCAAGAGCGCTGCGCGCTTGCGTAAGTGCGCAAAGCGCCCGCGTGCCGACACGTGGGCGCTTTGCGCAATGCGCGTTGCGCGCAGGTGCGCAAGCGCACGCGCGCGCCACGTGTCGGCACGCGGGCGCTTTGCGCAATGCGCGTTGGAGCGCAAGCGCGCGCGCGCCACGTGTCGGCACGCGGGCGCTTTGCGCACTTGCGCATGCGCGCAGGTGCGCAAGCGCGCGCGCCACGTGTCGGCACACGGGCGCTTTGCGCACTTGCGCTGCGCGCCAGAGAGGACAAGAGGCTTTTAGCCTAAGAAACAGAAGCTGTGCTTTAGAAATGAAATATTTATTATGTATATATGTATGGAGTTAAACTCCTATGATGTTTTGAAGCTGATAAAGGGGTTCTTCTTCTTCCTCCTGTTGTTTGGCCGGATCTTGAAGATCAAGAAGTAGGAGATTTTAAAAATCACTCCTTTTTGAGATCTGATGGGAGATCTGAGTTCCCCTTTGTGGGTTTTGTGGTGGAAAACCATTTAGTTTTGGAAAAGAAAGAGTAAAACTCTTGATTTAATTCAAAAGAAATGAGAAGGTTTAGAACCTTGGAGAAGAAGCAGGACGCACAAAGAACCCTAGGTTTTTTTTTTGGGGGAATGAAAAGTGTTCTTTATTCATCATCATTTTGCCTTATATAGGCTTACATATTTACATATAGCCCCTTGGGCTTCACAAAATGGCATTTTGCCTATCTCATGGCTTATGTGCCATTTCATTTTTTGCACATAAGCCATGGGCTTACAAAATATTGGCTTTATGCCCATTTTGCATACATTCATGTATAAAAAAATTACATAAAAATTATTTATTACATGATTTCATTTTTGGCATGGGGAGGGTCGGCCGCTTCATGTTTCTGACTCGACCTGGGCATGGGCCCACTTGACCTGGGCTTAGGCCTACCTGGCTTGGGTTTGACCTTGACTTTGACTCGGTCAACCGGGGTGTAAATTTTTACCCCAACAAAGTGCCCCCCATCAATAAATGCACACCGCACATTTGGGTTGTGTGCATGAAATTGATGGATCTTGAAGCTGAACTTCGAGGTGGAACATCATTCCAGAGGCGAAGCATCATCCCGGGGAGCATGATTCCCGGGGATCGGAGCATCATTTCGATGAGCGGAGCATGATTCCAGGGTTCGGAGCATCATTCCGATGAGCGGAGCATGATTCCAAGGATCGGAGCATCATTCCAATTTGCGGAGCATCATTCCAGGGATCGGAGCATCATTCCGATGGGCAGAGCATCATTCCAGGGGATCGGAGCATCATTCCGATGGGCGGAGCATGATTCCAAGGATCGGAGCATCATTCCGATTTGCGGAGCATCATTCCAGGGGATCGGAGCATCATTCCGATGGGCGGAGCATGATTCCAAGGATCGGAGCATCATTCCGATTTGCGGAGCATCATTCCAGGGATCGGAGCATCATTCCGATGGGCGGAGCATAATTCCAGAGATCGGAGCATCTTTCCGAAGAGCGGAGCATAATTCCAGGGATCGGAGCATCGTTTCGATGGGCGGAGCGGAGCATCATTCCGATGAGCGGAGCATCATTCCAGGGATCGGAGCATCGTTCCGATGGGCGGAGCATTATTCCAGGGGATCGGAGCATTATTCCGATGGGCGGAGCATCATTCCAGGATTCAGAGCATCATTCCGAAGGGCGGAGCATGATTCCAAGGATCGGAGCATCATTCCGATGAGCGGAGCATGATTCCATGGGATCGGAGCATCATTCCGATGAGCGGAGCATGATTCCAGGGGATCGGAGCATCATTCCGAAGAGCGGCAGACATTTTGACCGAAGCATACTTTCGATGCAGAGGTTGATTCCCAGGCGAAGCGTAATTTCGACAAGGAAGGCAGATATTCCGAGGCGAAGCATTGATTTCGACACGGGATATATTCTGAGACGGAGCATGATTCCGGCGCAGAGCTTGTTGGCTGACTTGATTCCGAGACGAAGCATAATTTCGACAGGGAATGCAGGTACACCGAGACGAACCATCATTTCGACACGGGGTGCACATTCTGAGACGAAGCATGATTCCGACGCAGAGCTTGTTGGTTGATTTGATTTGGGTTGACATCAGTATCGCTACACTGGAATATGGTACCAAGAGCGAATCATCATTTGTCATGAGAGGGTTTGGGGATTTTGGTTTTGGTCGGCATCTGCATTGCTGCATTGGAATAATGCCAGGAGCAACTCATCATTTGCCCCGGGAGGATTTGGGAATTGGTTTTGTTTTGGCATCTACATTGCTGCACTGGAATAATGCCAGGAGCAACTCATCATGTGCCCCGGGAGGATTTGGGAATTTTTTTTGTTTTGGCATCTGCATTGCTGCACTGGAATAATGCCAGGAGCAACTCATCATTTGCCTGAGAGGATTTGGGAATTGGTTTTTGTTTGGCATCAGCATTGTTGCACTGGAATGATGCCAGGAGCAACTCATCATTTGCCCCGGGAGGACTTGGGAGAGATTGGGATTGTTTTACGCCCGTGGATTGTATACGGTTTTGCAGGATGTATGATCCAGACCGTAGGGCCAGAAACATTTCAGGACTTTGTTGGCGTCTGCATCGCTGCACTGGAATATGGTACCAGGAGCAACTCATCATTCGCCGTTGGTATGAGATTTGGAATTTGGTTGGCGTCTGCATCGCTACACTGGAATATGGTACCAGGAGCGACTCATCATTCGCCGTTGGGGATTGGGATTTGGAATTTGGTTGGCGTCTGCATCGCTGCACTGGAATATGATATCAGGAGCGACTCATCATTCGCCACTTGGGGATTGGGGAGCGATGGCTTAGGAGACAGGTTTGGATCCCTATCACCTAAGACTTTTCAATTTTATGGGCCGTGAGGGTCCCATAAAAGCATTTTCTCCCTACGAGTCGTAAGGATCCCGCAGGTGTATTTTCTCCTTAAGAGTCGTGAGGACTCCTAAGTGTGTTTTTCCTTGGTGAGTCGTAAGGATCTCACGAAGGTTTGTTCTCCTCATGCATCGTGAGGACACATGAGTGGGTCTTTACAATGAAGCATAATTCCAAAGGCGGAGACCAGCCGCGTAACTGGTGGTTGCGGTGGGGCATGGGTATACTGAGAATTATTTGAGCCCGTGGATTGTATACGGTAGTCAATTTGGGGACTGGCCGTAGGGCTGAAGGAATTTTGGGAAATTGGATTTTTGTTTGGCGTCTGCATTGCTGCACTGGAATAATGCCAGGAGCAACTCATCATCCGCCCTTGTTTTTTTTTTGTTTTTTTGTTTTTTTTTTATTTTACCGCGATTGCTCTATCATTTCAGCTTTTCTTATCGCGAAGGTCGCGATTGCCCTATCATTTCGGCTATTTATTCACGGTTGCCCCATCATTTCGGCTTTATTTTCATTTTTATTTTTACTCGCTGATTTTTATTGCGAGTTGCCCCATCATTTCGGCTTTTCTTTATTTTTCTTTTATTTACACTTTTTTTTTTTACATTCCCAGTTTAACGACTTAGAGGTCGACTGTTCCCAGTTTAATGACGTGGTGGTCGATTGTTTTCAGATAAAGGCAGATGCCTGAGAGAATCGGTTTCACGAAGAACTTCGGTCTCCGTTTGTATGAAATTGGCGGTTGCAGCTTGACTGTTTGTTAACACGCCTTTGGACAGTTCTATCTCTCCTGCCTTGTATTGCTTTTCGACCCAATCTTTGAAGACGAAGCAGTCCTCAATGGCATGACCTATCACTCTGTGATAGGGGCAGTATTTGGGGTCGTCGGTCCTATTCGCTTCCTGCGGTCTTTTTGACTCTGGCAGTTGTAGACCGTTCTTCAGGGCATCTTTGAATATTTTACGGATTTTGTCCCTTCTGAAGGAATAGACCTTATCCAGCTTCTCTTTCAGTGGAGATTCTCCTCCCTCTCCGAACATTGGCTTCCGAGGCTGGTTGGCGCTAGGCCTGCTCAACCCTTGCTTATTTCGGTTGGCCAAGGCATTGAAAGATTCAGAATCGTCGGAATTTCCGCCTTTGCGATTATCGTCCTTTCGGTTTCTCCAGGACCTATTGTTATTTTAGGAATCCGAGGAGGACTCCTGCTTTGAGCGCTCCAACATTTGAACTTTTCTGGTCAGTTCTTGGAATGTTTTGAGACCCGCGGTGCATAGAAACGGGGCCATCCAATTGTTGAGATTTCCGACAAGGAGACTGACAGATTGGTCCTGCTCTATCGGTGGTTCACATTTGACGGAGAGATTGCGCCATCGGGTTATAAAATCCGTGTTGCTTTCGTTGTTCTTGGGCTTGGTCCTTACGAGCTCGGCAATGGTGATCTTATCGCTGACGCTCATGAATCTTTGTCGAAACAAAGACTCCATTTGGACGAAAGTAGTAACGGAGCCATCTGGTATGCTCGCGTACCAGTCGAAAGCAACATCGGTCAAGCTATTAACGAACTGGCGGAGGAGAAGCGCATCATTGCCCCCAGTATTCCTGCATGAGGCTTTGAAGTGGGCGATGTGCTGATTCGCATTTCCTGTCCCATCAAATCTTCCGAATTTAGGGATGACATAGCCGCTAGGAAATTCTACCAGATCATATTGAGCAGGATATGGTCTCCCGCTACTGTTAACATCTTTTTGAGCTTCAGCTTCGGCTACCAGTGTTTTGACTTTGCTGGCAACCAAATCCATAATTTGAACTTGAGTTAGCGGGCTACTGTCATCGGTAGCCAAGACATTTGCTGAGATAGGATGCGACTGATTTTCATGCGGTCCGCCCACTTTTGGATTTGAGGGAACGGGCGTCGGCTGTCTCGGGACACCGTTTCCCGGTTCATGAGCTGAACCCTGTGCTTGATTGGGCGGCTGAGAGGCAAGTTGGGCTGTAAGCCGTAAGACGACATTTGTCAAGTCGTCGATCTTTGAGTAGAGCTTGGCCATCTCCTTATCTTTACTTCTGAGCTGTTTTCGGAGCTCTTGGAGAAGTTGCTGCTCTGCGGTCTTAGGACGGAAAGTTGGCTCATCTTCGCTTTCCGAGCCTGACTCCTCATGAATTGAGGGCTCTCTCTGCCTATCAGTTTCATCGAGAGGGTTTTCATCATCCAGCGGAGGCGGCTGTTCTTGGGAACTGGCAACCACATTCAAGCCAGATTGGATTTGAGATGTGGTGGCCCCGTCCTTGCTCTTACTGCGCGTGCCCACCACGTAGACAGTGTGGATAACACATTCAGCCATCCCCTCATCTTTGGCGGGGTAACCCTGTTCTTCGAACCTCATGAGGTTTAGCCTGGAAGTAGCCCTAGCCCTTTTGTTGGCTCTATATCTGAGCCTTTTCTCCCTCAGCTTCTCGATTTTGAAGGCTTGGCGGGCATCTGCTACCCGGGAAGCCATTGTGAGTTGATCAGAGGGGAGCTTAGAGAAGACACCCGATCGAGCAGTGGTCAAGGGCACCGCTGGAGCTTGCTCGGGACGCGTTGTAGCTTTATTGGTGTTGATGGCCTTGCCCCCAGCTGGGGCCAAGGAAATTCGTTCAGACACCGACTTGCGTTTGGGTTGGGGCACCCTTGAGATCACCACATTTGGTCTCCTGCCTTTCGAGACCGGTTTGTCTGCCACCGGGGCTTGAGGAGCTGGGATGGCGCCAATCGGCATGAACACAATAGAGCCGAATGGTAGCAGCGGCTCCTCCCATTGTCGCCCGAGACTGGCCGGAAGGACCGTCCTAGAGTCTATCCTCATCGTGTAGGAGACGGGAGATGAGTTCATCATCGAAGACATCGTCGGAAGGTGATTGCTTGAAAATCTGCATGAAAAAGCATTATTTTTAGTATAAATACAGGTATGTATATTTATTGAGTTCGCATGAACGCTTAACCCGAAATATGGGAGGAAAGATTGGTCCCACCGGGCGTGCCAGAACCTGTAGGGTGTTTTTCGTCACCCCAGTGAGATGGGAATACGCGTGCGCTTGTCAGGCGTACTACAGATTCCCCCTGCCTAGGGTAGGCCGAGGTTTAATGATTGTGGGGATCCGAATCTCCGGCAGCCGCGGACTAAGCTGCCGTTAATTACCCCTCGCCTTTGGGGCGAGAGAACCTCCGATTAACGGGTTAAACTGGTCATGCGAACTCAATGTGCAGTGTACATGTGTTTTGTTTTGAAAGGGGTTTTTGGATATATCGGGAGCCACGCAGAGTTTTTACGGGGGTCCCGCTACCCGGATAGCGGACTGGGGGTCAAGGGGGCTAGCAGCCCCCTTGCGGGGTGCGGGGCAGCGCCCCGGCCCAAAAAATTTTGAGGAGGACAGTATTGTGGAGCGTGTGTGTATCTATACATGTGTATGCATATGTTATATATATATAAAAAAGGGAAAAGGCATCCAAAGGATGCGTGGGGCAGCACCTTGGGCGCTGTGCGCTTAGGTGCTGTGCGCTCAGGCGCAAGCGCGCCACGTGTCGGCACGTGGGCGCTTTGCGCAATGAGCGCTGCGCGCAGGTGCGTAAGCGCGCGCGCCACGTGTCGGCACGTGGGCGTTTTGCGCAAGAGCGCTGCGCGCAGGTGCGCAAGCGCGCGCGCGCCACGTGTCGGCACGTGGGCGCTTTGCGCAATGCGCGCAGGTGCGCAAGCGCGCGCGCGCCACGTGTCGGCACGTAGGCGCTTTGCGCAATGCGCGTTGGAGCGCAAGCAAGCGCGCGCCACGTGTCGGCACGCGGGCGCTTTGCGCACGCGCGTTGGAGCGCAAGCGCGCGCGCGCCACGTGTCGGCACGCGGGCGCTTTGCGCACTTGCGCAAGCGCGCGCGCCACGTGTCGGCACGCGGGCGCTTTGCGCACTTGCGCATGCGCGTTGGAGCGCAAGCACGCGCGCGCCACGTGTCGGCACGCGGGCGCTTTGCGCACTTGCGCAAGCGCGCGCGCCACGTGTCGGCACACGGGCGCTTTGCGCACTTGCGCTGCGCGCCAGAGAGGACAAGAGGCTTTTAGCCTAAGAAACAGAAGCTGTGCTTTAGAAATGAAATATTTATTATGTATATATGTATGGAGTTAAACTCCTATGATGTTTTGAAGCTGATAAAGGGGGTTCTTCTTCTTTCTCCTGTTGTTTGGCCGGATCTTGAAGATCAAGAAGTAGGAGATTTTAAAAATCACTCCTTTTTGAGATCTGATGGGAGATCTGAGTTCCCCCTTGTGGGTTTTGTGGTGGAAAACCACTTAGTTTTGGAAAAGAAAGAGTAAAACTCTTGATTTAATTCAAAAGAAATGAGAAGGTTTAGAACCTTGGAGAAGAAGCAGGACGCACAAAGAACCCTAGGTTTTTTTTTTTGGGGGAATGAAAAGTGTTCTTTATTCATCATCATTTTGCCTTATATAGGCTTACATATTTACATATAGCCCCTTGGGCTTCACAAAATGGCATTTTGCCTATCCCATGTCTTATGTGCCATTTCATTTTTTGCACATAAGCCATGGGCTTACAAAATATTGGCTTTATGCCCATTTTGCATACATTCATGTATAAAAAAATTACATAAAAATTATTTATTACATGATTTCATTTTTGGCATGGGGAGGGTCGGCCGCTTCATGTTTCTGACTCGACCTGGGCATGGGCCCACTTGACCTAGGCTTGGGCCCACCTGGCTTGGGTTTGACCTTGACTTTGACTCGGTCAACCGGGGTGTAAATTTTTACCCCAACAGACGAGGAAGCAGCCAACCACCACTTGCGTTGAGGCGACCCATGACCTCCGCACACCGGGCGTCCGTAAACTCCTGGTTTTGATGACGGCCCTGTGCGCGGATATCGTCGTAGGTGATGAACTCGTGCAAACTATATAAACGCACTACCATTATGCCTGGAGGAAATACCACAGGAAGATTAGCGATAAAAAATATATATATATATACACAGAGAGTTGAATTTCTCGAGAGCAGTGCTCTGCAAATAGGAGTGATTACCAAAATCCTAATAAGGGGAATTTAAATAAATTTCCCGAGAACTCTAAGATCGTTACTATTAAAAGATGATATAATCCATTAGATACAAAACTCCATTTTTAGTTTTCATTATCCATATTCAAACTCTTAAGAGTACATCATTTTCTTAGATCAAAGATCTATGTTTTGCCAAAGATGCAAGGGTCTGTTCATGGGTTAAGAAACCCTGAAACAGATTCTTAAGAGCAAAGCTCTGTTGGGATTTCTTAGATCAAAAGATCTGTAAGAGCAAAGCTCTTTGGTTAAGATTAATTTAAGTTAATTTGATTTAAATTAATTTTACCTAAAGTTTCTAACTTTGGAAATGAGCGAAGCTCTGAAATTCTCAAGCAAGAGCAAAACTCTGGAAATTAAAATCTTGAAGATGGTGAAGATTTTCTAAGGGCCGAGAGTCCTATTTATAAGGCGCTTGCACCCCTTCAGCTCACCCCTTGATCCGATGATCAGGAGTTTGCCACCGCTGCACTCACGTGCGCGCCACGTGAGCGCAACGGTGGGGGGCATTTGTTTCCCCCAATCAGAGCAAAGCTCTGTTGGAATTCAAAATTCAAAATTTTGAAGCAACGCTTCAAATCCCAGGCGCAACGCGCCACGTGTCTGGCATAGATGTCTCAGCGCAGCGCCCGAGGCAGCGCACCCAATCAGAACAAATCTCTGTTTAAAGCGAAATCAAATAGAAGCAAAGCTTCAGTCGCGCAAGCGCAGTTGCGCTGCGCTGTGCGCTGCGCGACACGTGTCAGCGCAGATGCGCTAGCGCAGTTGCGCTGCGCTGTGCGCTGCGCGACACGTGTCAGCGCAGATGCGCTAGCGCTGCGCGACGCGTGTCACGCGCTGGGGCATTTGCCCCAAACAGAATAAAAATTTTAAAGAAATCTTTCTGTTCTTATTAAAACAAGAAGATTTTCTTCTATAAAATAGAAGCCCTTGGATCAAAAATCCAACGGTGGGGAAAATTCCCCAAATCACTCAGAGAAAAATCTCTTTAACAAAATTAACTAATTTATGGGCACTATAAAAAGGACCCTAAGCCTCAATTCAAAGGCATGAACTTATTTTATTGAGAACTCTGAAGAATTGAAGAGAATTCCTCAAGGAAAAAAAACCTTTAGAAAAAAGAGAAATTTCTTCTAATAAGATCATTGATCTAAGAACAAGATCAATGATCTTCACATAATAAACAGTGCTTTGCACTTCTGATGAACCACTGGTTCTTTAAAATAAGGAAAAAACAAAATAAAGAACAGTGCTTTGCACTTTTTATGAACCTTTGGTTCCTGAAATAAGAAAAACTTATTTTTTCTTTGATCTAAATTAGATCAAGAAATCAAATAGTGCTTTGCACTTCTTTTATGAACCATTGGCTCTTGAAGATTCTCAGATCGTAGTGCTTTGCACTTGCAAACTGCGTTGTTGCGCTCCTGGATTGGCGCAAGCCCCCAGAGCGCGCCACGTGTCAGCAGCGCAGGCGCAGTGCATTAGCGCAGCGCACTGCGCTTGCGTGACACGTGTCAACACCACAAGTGCTTGCGCTCTCTGACTGGCGCAAAGCGCCTGATAAATGCAATGCATTTCTTAAAGGGCCAGGCCCAAATCAAAAAGAACTAGCGGGCCTAATTAAATTACAAAGCAATGAAAGGGCAGAGCCCAAATAAAATTGATGCCCTGCATCCTTCATAAATGGGCAGAGCCCAAGATAAATTGATGCTTTGCATCCTTTATGGGCAGAGCTCAAATCAAAATACAATGCTAAACGTTTTTCAATTGGACTTAGCCCAATTTGGCCGTAAGTCCTCAAATTAAATTAACTGAGCAAGATTGCTCCCCTAAATCAATTTACCTCCGGTTCGAGGGTACATCTCCAAACTCCTCTGACACCTATCGTTGTAATCCCTCAATGGCGTCAGAGAGGTGATGGGTCCCAACAACCACACATGAATTTGGACTGCGGGGTCCTTAAACTCGTGGACCGAAACGTCCCTAAACTAATATTGGACCAAAACGTCCCTAAACTAATATTGGACCACCACGTCCCTAAACTGGCGATGGACCACCACGTCCCTAAACTGGAACAATAGAGCATCCAAATGCTCTTTTGTCGGATCTAAACGGTCCCGTTTAAGTTGATCTTAGCCCCAAACACGGCTAACGTATCCTTAAATATTTAAATGAACGATAAAACTTCAAATCGACTTTAGTTCAAGGGTACATCTCTGAACTCCTCTGACACCTATCGTTGTAATCCTTCAACGACGTCAGAGAGGTGATGAGTCCTGATGACCATATATATTAAATCGATCACCACGTCAAGTTGATCTTAGTCCAAAACAGGACTAACGTATCCTTGACGAACGTTTAAGTTGATCTTAGTCTCAATACGACTAACGTATCCTTAAACTAAAAACACCAAACCCAAATCTAAGTAAATACGGATTTGGACTAATCCACGTCCTACGGGCGATGGTATTACTCAGTCTCCGTATACAATCCACGGGCAATCACAAACAAAACAAACACACACGACACGAAGTGAAATTCTGGAGAAGGAGAAAGTGGTTACCGTGATGCGGTAGCGTAATTAACTGCAGGGGCTTGCGCCTGCAGGGAAGAGCGTCCCCACAATCAAAAACCCTCAATCGAGGGGGAATCTGACGAAGTCTGCTACATCGGCCGCATCCGTCTAAACCTCCGATACACAGTGCCATAAATCAACTTGGCATCTTCGGAGAGGCAGACGGATAAAACCAAATAGCATCTGCCCCGAATCTCAGGCGAGACGCAAAGTCTCTGCAAACAGGAGTGATTACCAAAATCCTAATAAGGGGAATTTAAATAAATTTCCCGAGAACTCTAAGATCGTTACTATTAAAAGATGATATAATCCATTAGATACAAAACTCCATTTTTAGTTTTCATTATCCATATTCAAACTCTTGAGAATACATCATTTTCTTAGATCAAAGATCTATGTTTTGCCAAAGATGCAAGGGTCTGTTCATGGGTTAAGAAACCCTGAAACAGATTCTTAAGAGTAAGGCTCTATTTGGTGAAACCCCAAAGGGTTTCTCTTTAGATCAAAGATCTATGAGAGCAAAGCTCTATTAATTAAAATTGATTTAATTCAAGATTAATTCTTACCTAAATTGTTTCTTTTAAAGAAAATCTAACCCAGGGAGTTCTTGAAGGCAAGAGCAAAGCACTGAAGTTTTTGAAAGTAAAAGTCTTGAAGATGAAAATCATCTAAGGACCAAAGGTCCTATTTATAGGCATCAAATGCCCTTTCAACTTCCAAGAGTTGCCGCGATGGTTGGAATTCTGCCACCGCTGCGCTCACGCTTGGAAGGCCACGTAAGCGCAACAGTGGGGGGGCATTTGTTCACCCCAATCAGAGCAAAGCTCGGTTCAAATTCCAAGGCGGGAAATGTAGCAACGCTTCTGCTTCCCCTAATCAGAGCAAAACTCTGTTTAGAAATTTAAGAGTCAAAATTGAAGCAATGCTTCGAATCTTGCGCTGCACGCCACGTGTCTGGCACAGATGTCTCAGCGCAGCGCCCGAGGCAGCGCACCCAATCAGAGCAAAGCTCTGTTTAAAGCGAAATCAAATAGAAGCAAAGCTTCAGTCGCGCAAGCGCAATTGCGCTGTGCGCTGCACGACACGTGTCAGCGCAGATGCGCTAGTGCAGTTGCGCTACGCTGTGCGCTGCGCGACACGTATCAGCATAGAGGCGCTAGCGCAGTTGCGCTACTCTGTGCGCTACGTGACGCGTGTCACTCGATGGGGCATTTGCGCCAAACAGAATAAAGATTTTAAAGAAATCTTTCTGTTCTTGTTAAAGCAAGAAAATTTTCTTCTGTAAAACAGAAGCCCTTGGATCAAAGATCCAACGGTGGGGAAAATTCCCTAAATCACTCAGAGAAAAATCTCTTTAACAAAATTAACTAATTTATGGGTACTATAAAAAGGACCTTAAGCCTCAATTCAAAGGCATGAACGTTTTTTATTGAGAACTCTGAAGAATTGAAGAGAATTCCTCAAGAAAAAAAAGGTAAAAAAACTTTTAGAAAAAAGAGAAATTTCTTCTAATAAGATCATTAATCTAAGAACAAGATCAATGATCTTCACATAATAAACAGTGCTTTGCACTTCTGATGAACCACCGGTTCTTTAAAACAAGGAAAAAACAAAATAAAGAACAGTGGTTTGCACTTTTTATGAACCTTTGGTTCCTGAAATAAGAAAAAACTTATTTTTTCTTTGATCTAAATTAGATCAAGAAATCTAATAGTGCTTTGCACTTCTTTTATGAACCATTGGTTCTTGAAGATTCTCAGATCATAGTGCTTTGCACTTACAAACTGCGCTGTTACGCTCCTGGATTGGCGCAAGCCCCCATAGCGCGCCACGTGTCAGCAGCGCAGGCGCAGCGCATTAGCACAGCGCACTGCGCTTGCTTGACACGTGTCAACACCATAAGCGCTTGCGCTCTCTGACTGGCGCAAAGCGCCTGATAAATGCAATGCATTTCTTAAAGGGCCAGGCCCAAATCAAAAAGAACTAGCGAGCCTAATTAAATTACAAAGCAATGAAAGAGCAGAGCCCAAATAAAATTGATGCCTTGCATCATTCATAAATGGGCAGAGCCCAAGATAAATTGATGCTTTGCATCATTTATGGGCAGAGCTCAAATCAAAATACAATGCTAAACGTTTTTCAACTGGACTTAGCCCAATTTTGGCCGTAAGTCCTCAAATTAAATTAACTGAGCAAGATTGCTCCCCTAAATCAATTTACCTCCGGTTCGAGGGTACATCTTCAAACTCCTCTGACACCTATCGTTGTAATCCCTCAACGACGTCAGAGAGGTGACGGGTCCCAACAACCACACATGAATGTGGACTGCGGGGTCCTTAAACTCGTGGACCGAAACGTCCCTAAACTAATATTGGACCGAAACGTCCCTAAACTAATATTGGACCGAAACGTCCCTTAACTGGCGATGGACCACCACGTCCCTAAACTGGCGATAGACCACCACGTCCCTAAACTGGAACAATTGAGCATCCAAATGCTCTTTTGTCGAAACTAAACGGTCCCGTTTAAGTTGATCTTAGCCCCAAACACGGCTAACTTATCCTTAAACATTTAAATGAACGATAAAACTTCAAATCGACTTTGGTTCAAGGGTACATCTCTGAACTCCTCTGACACCTATCGTTGTAATCCTTCAACGACGTCAGAGAGGTGATGAGTCCTGATGACCATATATATTAAATCGATCACCACGTCAAGTTGATCTTAGTCCAAAACAGGACTAACGCATCCTTGACGAACGTTTAAGTTGATCTTAGTCTCAATACGACTAACGTATCCTTAAACTAAAAACACCAAACCCAAATCTAAGTAAATACGGATTTGGACTAATCCACGTCCTACGGGCGATGGCATTACTCAGTCTCCGTATACAATCCACGGGCAACCACAAACAAAACAAACACACACGACACGAAGTGAAATTCTGGAGAAGGAGAAAGTGGTTACCGTGATGCGGTAGCATAATTAACTGCAGGGGCTTGCGCCTGCAGGGAAGAGCATCCCCACAATCAAAAACCCCTCAAGTGAGGGGGAATCTGACAAAGTCTGCTACATCGGCCGCATCCGTCCAAATCTCTGATACACAGTGCCATAAATCAACTTGGCATCTTCGGAGAGGTAGACGGATAAAACCAAATAGCATCTGCCCCGAATCTCAGGCGAGACGCAAAGTCTCGGCCGCCATTCGGAGGGGAACACTCATCTAATTCGGAAATTGAACGGATCTCACTTTCCCTGTAGACGATCCGCACTTACTAACGTGCTACATCCGACACCGTTATTGATTGCGGTCAAAATATTTTTGGTTGTGATATCTATATACAATTTTCTAACTACCGACACAACGAAGAATCAATTCAATCACCATCCAGATGTTGTTTTTGCAGTAGATGCAATAAGATATTGATCCAATCCTGGAGAAACATTCGGAAGCAGTTTTAGAACATAAGTGGATGTTCTAGGGATTTGATAACGACAGCCTCATTCGGGAGACAGTTATCATTCCAGGCTTCCAAGGTGACCTGGATGACAGAGTGACTGTCAGATTTATAGTTTTCCCTCTGACGAGGGGCAGTATTTTGGACAGGTGGTCCAAGCGGATATTGAGGGAGGCATGGCGCAGGATACTGATTAAGTTCAGTCGACGATACAGTCTAAGAAGTTTGGATTTGGAGTTCATTTATGAACTAGGTCCCATCAGACATCCAAACATATTCTAAGACAGGTATTACTCATTTCGGGAGATGGTTTTCTCCGCGAACTTGAGATAAAGAGAGAGATAGAAAGAAACATCAGGGCGGATCCACTCACTGAGGCTATTCCTCGAACGCAATAGTTTCACAAATGGGTTTTGTGAGACTGATTAGTAGAGGAGTTGGGTGTTCGGTATCACACGGGTTGTGAGTATGCGACATCGCAATAATTAGCCTTGAGTGCAAGTGGGATATTATTGGATATAGTGCCCTCAGAGTCAATTATTGGATCACAGGCACATGATTGCAATGATTGAGGGAGGACCTATACCGGTAGGACAGTCTTACTCAAGATGATAGTATGCTATCTGGTTTATCTTTATCATCGTGTACTGTTTCAGGTGACCTTACAGGTCACTATTGCACGTTGATAGAGCCCTTAGGATTCTTGCTTGACAGCCAGCAGTATGATGGCGATCATATACGTGGGATCTGGGGTCTATAAGCACATCCTTAAAAGGTCCTTAGTCGTGGGAGTTTTCGAGACAGGGCATCGATACTCCAGAGTAAACTAGTGTATACAGTCGAGACCCCGACGAGGGGCGGTGGCCGGTCTCACAAGCCACTGGTGTCAGTTGATGTATACATGTGCTCATTGGGTTATGAGTACACCGGACAGGACTCGCCGGGAACATACTAGTTGGTTTTATACCTGACGTCAGATAGCAGTTCCCTGGTGACATGTGTACAGGTTAGTTCATCGACCTGAGATCGTCATTTATCTCATGTGAGTTCCCACTGTAGTTTGATCACTACCCTACCACGGCTCAAAGGAGTCATGCAAACAGGTTTTAGTTGGGTACAGTCCCGAGCCACATGGAGGCAGTGAGCGGATCTGCAGGGGTTCGTCTCTCCCAGTATTGGGGGTGAGGTCGCGCTGTGTCTAGGAGAGCCATTACACGAAATCCTTGGCCAAGGCAGGATATTTACTGGTAGGTATTCCAGTAGTATCTCAGGGTATTCTGGGCTACATTCCGACACGACTTGTACCGCTTTTGGGGGTCTGACTTTTACCAACCCCCTAGGCCCAACATGCGATGCTCATAGACGAACGGACCGGACTGTACGGATATTGTCACTGACAGGCTCAGTAGGGTGTCAGGATGAGTTCGCTCATCGACCTCCCTTTTTGTCAATACCTGGTAGCCCATTACGTATGGCTAATACCTTTGACGTGCTAGTGGTTAAATCCACAGCCAAAGTATTGACGAGTCTTTAGAGTCCCTCACAGACAGTTTCTCAAGTTTCGGGCGAAACGCTGTAGAGGCCGTATGGATTTATGGTAGGGTTCGAACATACGCGTGCACTTGTGCACGTGTTGTGTTTCAGACGGATAATACTAGCGGGCTTTGGTTTAAACCGGATCCTAATATTATACAGTGTAGATTTTGTCTCATTGCATTTGTATTCGGTCGGAATACAAATGCGGGTATGTATATACAGTCGCGGGGTTTTCCTGTAATTTATTACCGGATCACTTTTTGAAGTTGCTAGTTTGCATTTCGTTTCGGCCATTTTTCTTTATTCCATCTTGGCTGAAATTCCTTTGATGGGAGGGGCTTATTTGCAAAAGTGGAAATTAGTAATGGAGAAGGTTTTTGTGGCACATGGTTGCTTCATGATGGTTCTAGCATGTTATGATTATTTTGTGGCTTTGTTTGTCATCATTACTTGCTTTATTGGATGGGATTTGAAAAGGAATTGGTGTGACATTCTTCATGATGATCACTCATTTCTCTCTTGCATTTATTTTTTTCCCTTTCTCTTTTTTTTTTTTGGAGCATGGCCGGCCACACAATGAAGGGGGCTGTCCAAATTTTGGGGTGGGGTTTCATCTTATTTTGCTTGCAACAAAATTCCTTAGCCCATCTCCAATGTTCATATCTCCACCTCCACATCCAAATGGCAACTTCTAATAACCCCTCGAGACATAGCGTTCTACACTTAGTCTACAGCAATCTTGGACACGTCGGCTAGCCAACTTCGTGTCCGAGTTGTCTCGGTCTAAAGGTGGAAGCCCGTAAAAGGACTCGGTGATGTGGTGCCCTTTTCGACGAGGAGACCGGAGATCAGTGTTGCCACGAGGAGCTTAGGATGGTGGCCGAAGACCGAAGGACACGGATCGCTCGGTATAGCCCTCTACCCTCTCTCTAGTTAGCTAGTAGTATGTTAATGGTCCGATCTGGGTATATAGTCCGCGGTAGCGCCGGTTTCTAGTTAAAGAAAAGTTTTTGTTTCCGTATTTTAGCATCGGACAGACGGCCGGGGCGCTACCGTCGACTTACATTCATCACAGAAAACTGCATTTTAATACCGCTCATTCATTATCAATTTTGTTATATATCGGTACTATTAACCAGTGTCTGCTCAGTAAATACAGATTACAGGTATTTGTGACAAAACACTAGAAAACATACTCATATTCACGGATATGATACTTATGAGTCGATACTACAATCAGAACAGAAAACCGATCGATATTCAAAGAATTCTTTTTGCAACAAATAAAGTGTACACAATTTTGGTCCAACACATTACAAGTGTAAACACTAACTCTTTGAGGCATAGACTTAGGTGGGGATGCCTATGGCACAAGTGGGCATATACAAATGATGAATTGTGCAAGTGGAGGGCACAAGTGGGTGTGAATGCAAAAAGGTGTGATGTGCTATAAAGCTATTGTTTCCCTCCAAATCCACTGAGTGCAAACCAGGGTTATTTAGACAAATCAAACAGCACCATAGAGATCATGGAGAGCACTCGAGGCCCCCACACCAATACAGGCCCCACATCTCATGATGTGGCCGGCAAGAACCTCAAAAGAACTGGCTCCGCCGGCCCCCTGGCTCCAATGTTCCCCAATTTTCTTCTAGTCATTTATAGACGTCACATCATCCTATTTATATTGTTTGTTTATTCTAATTTGGTGCCTATAAATACTAGAACAGATTTAGAGAGAAGGGATCCCAATATCCAATTTCCATTCTTTAGTTTTAGTTTTAGTTTAGTTTTGAGAGAGTTGTGTGAGCTTAAGCTTGATTTTCTTCTTCTTCTTCTCTCTTGGAGCTTTCTTTTGAGAGCTTCATTATGGAGGTTGAATAAGTAACCAATACCATGTATCTTAACTCATTCATTTGTTAATATTATTGTTATTTCATTCTTTGTTTACTTCTTTTGTTGTTTTCATTTTATTTTATTATGTTTGAGTAATCTTTTGGTTGTGGTGATGGTAAGGATGTGAGATGAATGGCTTTGTCTTTCTCCTCCTCTTGTGAATGTTTAATGTGCTTATGTTGTGATTATAAACTTAAGATTGTTCTATGGTATTTTTGTGATATGATATTTTGAAACCATGGTTACAAGGTAACCTCTTCATATACCCTATTCACACCTATTCTCCATTTTACAATGTTAAGATTAGAATTGACTTAATGTTAAGGTTGCTAAGCATTAGATATGGTATTTTGTTAACAAGTGGCTTAACAGACTTCTTGTTTACATATGCCCTATACTATCACAAGCCACTTAGCATACTTAACACTAAAACTACTTACTCTCACTCACTAATTTGTGTATTTGATGTTGATGTTGATGTATGCTTGCTAACTCTTGTGCTTAGTGTTGATACTTCAAACTTGGACATACAAACGGTAAGTGAGACAAGACGGATTCGTTTCGTGTCTTGAGTCGAATATCGGCAACTTGATGATTTATGCTTCACAACCGTCTTAACAAGGCATACTTCACGTCGGGATCAACACAAGGACGGACAATTCATGTTCAAAGGAGCGTCAATGAAATCGCCGCGATTTAACCATCCGAACCAAAGCCATGGACACACATTTCTTTAACTTGTTTTCTATAATTCCATGTTTTCTATTTTTGTGACATAAAACCCAAATTCTTTTATTCTCGAACCTTAAGCAACAATCCCTAATCACCAATTCCCTGCGGATCAACCCGTACTTGCCGGCTTACTACAACGCGCCGTACACTTGCGGTTTATAAATTTTAAAACGAGACCGAGCTCGCGTGCGCAATCTTTCCAATAACAATTCTTTTCAAAACCTACAAATTGGCGCGCGGGTGAATTCCCAACAAGTTTTTGGCGCCGTTGCCGGAGATGCGGTAATCATTAGGTGTTGTTATTTCTGGTTCAAACTAACAAACTAACTATTAACTCAAATTTTTTCAAAACTAATAAAAAAAATTCTAACTTTGTTCTCTGTCTTTGTGACCTGCTATCACCCTGTAATTAAATTAAAACATTGAAGTATACTATTAGAATACTAATATAGCCTGGAAATCATATACAAAAATAGAAAACCCAAAGTTTTTCTTTGGCCGGCGACATTCTCTAAATTCCCGGGGGTGTCGGCCCCCTATATGGTGTTTTTGAATTTTCTTTTTGTGGTATCTCCACTATCTTGTTATTACTCTATTAGTATTATTTGATTTTTATGATTATGTGTGTGCAGGAATTTGAGCAGATATATCGCTTTTTGCACTAAATATCGTATTTTCTGACATTTTCAGATTTTTACGGAATTACGAGCAGCGATCGTGTGGAGTAAGGTTCAAATTCAATAACAAGACGTTAGTGAAGTATAATGCCAAAGATCCGGGTAGGTTGACACGCGCAAGCGAACATTCAAATACTCGTAATCACTTCAAAGGGGGTTTCGTAACCTAAATCGCATCGGTACATATTTTTCTAACACCTTCGCTTAAATCCAACGCATTCCAATATTCTATCTTCTGCAGGATTCTTTGCACAAATTTGCCACAGAGAACTAACCCGTATTTGTAGCAGCGCTTAAGCCTAAACGAAAAAGATTTGCTTGATTGATTGATTTCTTAAATTCTTTTATTGAATTGCGCATTTGCATCTTAATATGGATATTAAGGGCACGAGAACCAAACAAGATACGGTAAAGGATTTCATCACCTTTTTCCGTGGCCCACAAATCACAAAACTGCATTCTTGCATACCCCCAGTAATTTTAAAATCAATTAGAACTCTGACTTTAAGGACTTCACGCTCATTAGGAGAAGTTAACTGTGTTTAGAACACCGCTTAGCGGTATATTGTTCACAAGGTGTTTAAGCAAGTGTTCACGGCGAAACCGCCAAAAGAGAAAAGGTTATTCTAATTAAGGAATTTCACGAAAGCATTGATAAACCTTCCCTTATCTCTGCACTTACCTGGCTTTGTGATCTGTATATCTTGAGCCCGTTTCTCGACACAGTTTTACTCCGACAATCAGGTTCTTGAGCAGTTCTAGTTGACTTAGCATACATAGACTGCTAGGAGTGTGATATTATCTGTTTTGTGATTTTGTGAGTGCTTGTTGATATGGGTGATACAGAGTTTGATTCGATTCTTCATGATTCACATTCTTTTGTTTATACTCATACCCAATTCTTTTGTTCAAATTGCCAAGATTCTTTCCACATTCATGAAGACTGTCATTTCTTAGGGGGTGGCCAACCGTCCCAGAATTTTGATATCGGTCACCCACGTAACACTCTTGAACCCAGTCCCACTTTAAACATAGATCAGATGATTGAAAACTTAGAGAAAGAGGTCGACAGGATGACAGCTTTAGTATCACCACCATCACAACCCTTCTTTCCTGAAATAACTGACAGTTCATTAGGGTATGATAGTGAAATGGATGCTAGGTTGACCACTTTAGAGAAGGGTATTGAAGTGATGACTGCAGTCGAGAATCAAACATCTATGATGCTAGTCCTGTTCATACAACAATCTGAGCAATTGTTTCACGCTCAAGCTCAATGCTTGGCTAGAATCGAAGAACAAGTGAAATATTTAACTGTGAGAATTCTATGGAGTGAACACTGTCAATTGGAACCCAATAATGTCAATATCTATCATCTAGGAAGTCGGATGGGTGAGATAAAAGATCAAACAAATTTTGATGATTTCCTAGATGATGATGTAATTGAGTTGACTAAGTGTTATCATGACAAACAAGAAAACTCTCTAAGTCAGTCCAACATTAGCCTTCAGGTACCAATTGAGCCTCTTGTCATTTGTGATCTTGAGGTTGATTTAACCGATATACTTGAAGATGAGCTTCTTGCACCGGCTGACTTCTGCGCTCAAATTTTAGAGGAAGGAGCTTGTGAATTTGACAGGTATAGTATAATTCACAATCAGGAACCCACAATTTTATTATCACCTATTGATATAATTTTGGACGAAACGCTAGTGTGGGAATCTACATTTTTAGATGACATGGACCTACCCATATATGAATGTGATGAGGGAGAACTCGTATTGGGAGTTGTGAGCCGTTACGACGAGAGTAGGATTGTAGAGGATTATAGGGAGGAAGACAGACTTGAGAAAAATTCTTTCATGCCGTATTTTGAGGAGATATTTACGGATGAACTTGATATTCTTTGTGAGTTTGAGTTAGGATCAATTTGGGAACATCCTACGAACATTTCTTTTGCTGAACTTTTTGAGGATGAACTCCATTTTTTAAACAAACCTGACCTCGGAACTCAACACATACTTCTTGAACATTCAGTTCATTCGGGCAACAATTCTTCGACTCCTTCAAAACTTCATCTACACATTCAGCTTCTTTTGATCCCTACTTTCATACACACGTGTCCTTTACTAATATCTAACCATACAACCAACATTTTCTTTTTCTTTTTCATATACTTTTTCTTTTACCAGCCCTGACCATATATCGACAAAATTTTTGAATGGCTGGTATTAATCTCTGGACTAACACAATCTCTTAACTTGTGAATACTGTAATTAGTTCTTAAATTTTTTCTTTTTATGAATAAATTCTCACCCTGATGTCTAAGTCTAGCTACCGGAGATGGGGGCAATGATGAGAACATCGTAAATCTCATGTTTGGGGGCGAGCACTGCGTTTATTTTTGCTGCATCATGTGTAAATTTTGCATTGCATACATTTTAAAAACCCATAAAAAATTGAAAAATTTTCAAAACATAAAAACTTTATCGTCATGTTAGCTAGCGGGAAAACTTAGACTCGTAACTCTAACGGTTCGGTTGATAAAATAGAAATAACCAAATCCTTTTCGAAAGATTGAAAACCCGAAAGATAACCCTCCTTTGAGTTTAACCTAGCCAATATACGTCTTTTATATCACTTTACATGTGTCATATGTTTTTGAGAATTAGATGAATGTCTGACATGTCTTTAAACCTTTTGAAAATTGATAAATATCTTTAGGATCAAACAGATTTGTTTTGAATTAAATGATATCAAGAATAGTTCGTAAAGTAAAGTGGATATGAAGGATATTATTGATGTTTTAATAAAAGCTAAAAGTCTGAAAAATAACTCATCTGAAATCTTGTTGGAGTGATTACACACATTATCCACAAGAACATGTCTTTAGGATTAAAAAGAAAAATGCTGGCTATATCTCCGTTCGCACTGCTTTCAGAATATTTTAAAACATGACAAAATGAGTCTTTTTTTTGTGGCCTTGGTAACTTGGACAATTAAGTCTTAGGGGTGTCTCTACACCTAATACCCTAAAACTATCTGATTTGGGAGTCATTGACCCAAAGCTCGCCAAGTCTCTAATCGCCAAATAAAACAAGCTAAGCAAGTGTTCTCTCCGAGTTAAAAGTCCTCACGGTTCTTTATGGGAGAATAATCTTGGCAGAGTCAGGTTTTCTATTGTAACAGTTTTTTCGCGGGGATATGAAGGTTTATATTATAAGACTTTATGCACGATCACGAAAAGTGTGTATGAACGAAAACAGGTGAAGGGTAGGAGTGAAGAATAAGACTTAGTTCTCTGTTAAAAATGATAGAAATTCTGACTTGAAACTTAACTGGAGAACGAAACTTCAGCAAATCTTAAGTCTTTTCAAACTCGTGTGATCTTTTAGAAGTCTATCCTGGTCCGTATTTATGACATGACGACCCTAATCGAAGTTCTTAAAAACTTGACAACACTATTCACACAGCAACGTAAAGACGTGTATAGCTTATGTTAAATAAGATGTGAGGAGTGAAAATAAGGGTTGGATGTTTCTAACTAGGATGATAGAACATCTAGCTTTGATACTTAACTTAATATTAGAATCAGCAGTTTCTTCACAACACTAACTTGACAGGATTTTGTGGGTGTAATCCGCTGAAAACCCTTAAGAGACAAAACTCCTCCTATTAGGGACACCTAGAGGTTTAACGGCTTGTTGCAAAGGCTTAGTGCAATCGCTTTCCCTGTGAAAGTGAGGATGGGATTTTGTTTTGCTCGGGACGAGCAAAAGATAAGTTTGATGGTATTTGTTTATCACAGAAAACTGCATTTTAATACCGCTCATTCATTATCAATTTTGTTATATATCAGTACTATTAACCAGTGTCTGATCAGTAAATACAGATTACAGGTATTCATGAAAAAACACTAGAAAACATACTCAAATTCATGGATATGACACTTATGAGCCGACACTACAACCAGAACAGAAAACCGATCGATATTCAAAGAATTCTTTTTGCAACAAATAAAGTGTACACAATTTTGATCCAATACATTACACCTGTAAACACTAGCTCTTTGAGATATGAACCTAGGTGGGACTGCCTATGGCACAAGTGTGCACATACAAATGATGAATTGTGCAAGTAGAGGGCACAAGTGGGTACGCATGCAAAAAGGTGTGATGTGATATAAAGCTATTGTTTCCCTCCAAATCCACTGAGTGTAAACCAGGGTTATTTAGACAAATCAAACAGCACCAGAGAGATCATGGAGAGTACTCGAGGCCCCCACACCAATACGGGCTCCACATCTTATGATGTGGACGGCGAGAACCGCAATAGAATTGGCGCCGCCGGCCCCCTGGCTCCAATGTTCCCCAATTTTCTTCTGGTCATTTATAGAAGTCACATCATTCTATTTATTTTTTTTATTTATTCTAATTTGATGCCTATAAATACCAGAACAGAATTAGAGAAGGGATCCCAATATCCAATTTCCATTTTTTAGTTTTAGTTTTAGTTTAGTTTTGAGAGAGTTGTGTGAGCTTAAACTTGGTTTTCTTCTTTCCTCTTGGAGTTTTCTTTTGAGAGCTTCATTATGAAGGTTGAACAAGTAACCAATGCCATGTATCTCAACTCATTTATTTGTTAATATTATTGTTATTTCTTTCTTTGTTTACTTCTTTTATTGTTTTCATTTTATTTTATTATGTTTGAGTAATTTTTTGGTTGTGGTGATGGTAAAGATGTGAGATGAATGGGTTTGCCTTTCTCATCCTCTTGTGAATGTTTAATGTGCTTATATTGTAATTATAAACTTAAAATTGTTCTATGGTATTTTTGTGATATGATATTTTGAAACCATGGTTACAAGGTAATCTCTTCATATACCATATTCACACCTATTCTCCATTTTACAATGTTAAGGTTAGAATCAATTTAGTGTTAAGATTGCTGAGTATTAGATATGGTATTTTGTTAACAAGTGGCTTGACACACTTCTTGTTTTTATATGCCCTATACAATCACAAGCCACTTAGCAAACTTAACACTAAAACTATTTACTCTTACTCACTAATTTGTGTATTTGATATTGACGTATGCATGCTAACCCTTGTGTTTCAAGTTTGGACATACAAACGGTAAGTGGGACAAGACGGATTCGTTTCGTGTCCTGCGTCGAATATCGACAACTTGATGATTTGTGCTTCGCAACTGTCTTGACAAGTCATACTTCACGTCGGGATCAACACAAGGACGGACAACTCATGATCAAAAGAGCCTCGATAAAATTGCCACGATTCAACCATCCAAAGCAAAGCCACGGCCACACTTTTCTTTAATTTGTTTTCTATAATTCCGTATTTTCTAGACACAAAACCCAAATTCTTTTATTCTCGAACCTTAAGCAACAATCCCTAATCACCAATTCTCTGTGGATCGACCCGTATTTGCTGGCTTTCTACAATGCGTCGTGCACTTGCGGTTTATAAATTTTAAAACGAGCCCGAGCTCGCGTACGCAATCTTTTCAAAAACAATTCTTTTCAAAACCTACAAATTGGTGCGCAGATAAAGTCCCAACAATACACCTAAAAACTAATTAGGATGATGAGGTTTAACAAACTAGAACCCTAATTAGGGACGGTAAAAATATGATTTTGATTAAAATAAATTCGACTTAGGTCATTATTTTTAATAATCTAGAACTAAGTTTTTAATATGGTATCTAGATGATCTTTTATAATTGATAGGCTATTGTTAATTATGTTAATATAACTTGTGCTTTTATTCAAAGTAATAGAAAACATATTAGAAATGGATAAAAAAAAAAACAAGTAGTATTTTTTTAAACCAATCATAGGAAGATAGTAATACAAAAAGCTTAGAGCCTTCTATTTATAAAAAACCACCTTTCTTTTAAATTGCTTTTAATATTTGCACTTTAATTCCTTACTAAGGGGTTCTTAATTCATCTCATTTTAAACTTGCATTTAAATTAGTTAAATGCACCTCTCTATGGATCGATCCATAAAGGTATTGCTATAACAACCGCTCTCTATGGATCGATCCGTAAACGTATTGCTACAAGAACCGTGCGCTTACGGTATTTAATTTATAACGAACAAATATAAGAAAAGGTATTAATGACAATATATATAAGGTATTAATGGCAATAAATATATATATATATATATATATAAAAAGAAAGAAAGCTATTATATATATATATATATATATATATAAAAATAAAGAAAGCTATTATGGCCTTATTATATTGTTATTATTATCATTACTATATTATTAATTCTATTACTATTACTATTATATTATTATTATTTTAACATGTCCAAGAATATAAGGAAATGTATTAATGTCTCACACACTCTCTCTCTCACACACACACATATATATATGTGTGTATGTGTGCACGCCCTTATTTAAATGTATATATGACGGGCGCAAAATCTAATAGGCATGTATTATTTTCCCAATATGCAATATGCATTTCGTATTTCTATCCCTATCCATCTTATCAAATAGATCAAATATAGATAGTAACTTCAATTCTTTTGGGCTCAGACCTTAATATATCAGGATTGGATTTTAAACGGATTGACTTTTAAATTTGAATTCAATTAAAGAAGAATATAAAGCCTTTTTTTGGATGCAGTTGCTTTGGGATTGAACATTCAACATCTCATTTTGGAAGAAAAGCTATACCGCATGAGCTATGGCAGATGAAAATAATGTCAAACTCAAGTTCATACGAGTTCGGCCCAAATCCGAGCATTCAAATTGATTTTTCTCTTCTTCTTTTTTCCCACATAATCACATCTAATCTCTTGTTAAGATAGAGCTATGTCATATATTTTAGTCTTAATTCCCAAAATCTATCAAAATCTTAGGGGCATGTCATAAGTAACTACCAAATTTTTTGAAAATTACAGTAAACTACCAAACTGTATGGACATCCTTAAATTTTTTTAAACTAGTTTAGGAGCTTATTGAAAATTAGTAAACGGGTTTGGTAGTTTATTAAATATTTACTAAACAAGTATGGTAGGTTTTTGAACATTTGCTAAACAAGCTTGGTGGTTTATTGTTTATTAATTAATTTTACAAGTTTACGCTAGTTTCATGTAATTTTAAAAAAATTTGATAGTTACTGTCCCATGCACTAGGTTTTTTTTATTTATAGTTTTTGGAAATTAAGCCTATATTTTAACACTACTATTTTTTAACTAAGAAAAGAGGGGGCCTCAAATAAAAATCTCAATCTGATTCATGTGTCAAGGAATATAATTCTCATAACCATTGGGCAAAAAAAATAAAAATTATTCTGATATTTCAAATCTCGAATAATCTATGCTAAACATCTTTTAAAACAAACTCAATAAAATATTTTCAAATCTTTTTCAATAAATCTAATATGTCTACATTTATATGTGTATAGCATATACAATATACTAATTTGTTGGAATAGAATTATTTGATTAGGGCTCCTAGCTCCTTACCCAGTCTAAGTTTTAGTTTTTCTAGCTATTTTATTTTATCTTTTGAGAAAATTCTAAGTTTAATTTTATCTGGGAACCAACTGTGTTTCCTATCTCCTACTCCGACTTGGATCAATATACCTTAAATTTGATCTATAAATGCATGCCCCATCACAACTTGCATCAACAACAATCATCAATCTACTACAAAAAGATGATCAAGCTACTTAGTCTCGACGGCAAACTCTTTGAAGTCCGTAATGCAATCTCTGACGATTGGGTGGATGATCGAGGACGGTTATGGTTATGGCGACGATGATGTTATTCCTGTTCCCAACATAGAAAGTTCGATCCTCAGCAAAGTGTTGGAATATCGCAGGAGGTGCAAAGACAACGTCGACCCATGATCTCAAGTCTTATTTAGAGATAAATGATCTCAGGTCTTTCGACTGGGAATTAATTAAGCACACCCTACTGCAGCTCTCTTGCTGGTGAGTAACTATCGATTTCGTTAATACTATATCGGAGTTATATATCTAGGCCATGCCGTGCAAATTTTACGGTATGTATTACATATTTCAATGGTAATTTAATATGCATTTTGTATTTTATTCTAAATACCATGCAAATATGCAAATAAATAAAGGAGATAGAAAAACAAATCTAATAGAAAAATACAATTCTTTTACTAAATTTATATCCTCCGTGTGTATGCTTGTATGTTTCCACCTTTTCGGTAGTATATTTTTATGTTTCTACATCGTGATAAAACATAATCTCGTATGCCATAGAAGCATATTTCTGTCAAAAAAGCTAACTCTTTTGTTAGAATTCCATGATTGGATGATTAGGAGAGTGCATATAATATAAAACATAGACATACCAAATTCCATCTGATTTTTATAATGCATTTTGCTTATAGGTGTACAAGAAAATTGTTTTATTATCAACAAATTAAGCAACCATCCGATGAAAGGGCTAAAAGCATACATATTTTTACAAGAAGATTGGTTTACTTAGGTTGTAGATCATGTAGAATATCATGAATAGTGCTGATCTTTCGAATAAATTATGGAAAGTATTTATTTCATTATTTCTGCTTCATTATAAAATAAAATTCATCTAATTAATTCCGGCTGAGATATCGTTTACATATATAGGGCCTAATTAGCATGATTAATCTTTATATTTTTATTTACAGGCAGCATATATATATTTGGAAATTAAAGACTTGATTGGATTGTGTTGTCAGAAGGTAGAACGAACGACTTTACATTTGAAGAAGAACAAGAGATGAAGAACAACTATTTTTGGGCTTAATTTTGAGTGAAAAGATCATATTTCGAACAAAGATTTTTCTTATTCATGTTTTTGAATCTCTTAATAGTGTTATCGTGGGGATGAGTTTTGATATATAATTTAAGGGCTTAATTATCAGATATCTTTCTTATATTTAAGCAAATATTTATAGTCATTTTATTATTCCATCTCTCATGAGATTTATTTTAGCCATCCTACTTTTTTAAATTTTTTAAGATGAGAAATCGATGCTAATCAAACGAACACACGCGTCAAGTCTAATTTGGAATTTGCAAATCACATTTTAGATGAGTTTATCTGTGATGATGCTCGATATCGGTGATCTTCTAGATCAAGACACGTGGCGGATGGCGTGTCCCAGAGCATGCAAGAAAGGACCTACAGTGGCCGACCAGACCACACCTATGCTCGTCCTACCGAGCAAACGCCAGCTCACCTCCGAGCCCCCTGCATAACCGGCCTCCTCGGCCTCACGGCTCGTCTCCGGGCTACCGCAGAACCAAGATACCTCGGCTTTTCCATTCGTCTGTGAGCTCTCCCGCCGTCATCTTCCTCGGTCTCATCAACCGACCAACGACACCGCTTGCAAGCGTAACCGCCGTCTCGCGAATCTCGCCATGCGCGAGATCTCCGCCGACCACATCTCACGTTCCACGCCACCACGATCCCCCATTAACGAGCATGTCTCGTCATTAATGGGAGGTCTTGCTCATCACGCGGGCGTGACGTCGGGAGCGTAACGGCCGGTGTGATTCTTGCGCCTGCCCTGCCTGCTGCCACCGCTATATAAACCCCTTCTTCAGACGGTTCAAGTAAGTCATTTTTACGCCACTAAGCCGTTACTCTGTTCGGATCTCTAGTTTAACTTGACCGTCGGAGGGTCCTCGGTTGTACAACCACCCCGGGACTTCCTTACAGCTAGCTTGTCAACCACAACCTCAAATCCATTGAGATTCACACGCTTCAGGAGCGACAGCCTCCAGATCCAACCTCGGCCACCCATCGCCGCCATTAGCAGATCAACGGAAGGCAACATCTGAAGGAGATTCACGCCTCCATCAGCTGGCGCCGTCTGTGGGAATGTTCTTGATTCCACAAAAACAAAAGTTCGCCTTCCGATCTCAACCTAATGGCGAGCGATCATCATGACGATCCAAGCGCCAGCCGCCGCCTCCCTCTCAACGGAGGCGCGGACGAACCTCCTCCGCCGAATGCCATCAGCGCTCTCGTCGGCCGGATAGACCGACTCGCGTCTGTTGTGGAGACGCTGATCCGCGTCCAAACGGCGGGGCAAGATCACCAAGTCGCCGCTCTCCCACCTCGGGACCAGGACCCCTACATGGGGAGAGAAGACTCCGTCCACGTCGGCACTGCCGACCACCGCCTCATCATTTCCAGCAACCGCGGTTTCCTCGGGCCGACGTACCAAAAAACCCGGTAGGGAGTTTGGCTCCGAGGTCTTACGCTAGGGAGTTTCGCCCCGAGTTTTGTCGCACCCCTGTCCTTCCCAAGGCGGTGGCGATCAGCTCACCTATTTACAGGCACGGCCGGCACCCCCTCTCTCAACGAGGTCGCGCACGCGAGACTCTCCACGGCGGCTCAAAAACAACCCCACCGGGGGACGTAAGGAACCTCACTAAAGGGAACCAAGGCTCATTGAAAATCATGGTCATGGCGGCCGGGGGTATGTCGGGTACATACGAGACTCAGTACCCCGCGCCAGCCGCGGAGGTCGACAGCCGACCGACGAAGAGGTTAAGGGAGACCGAGCCGATCACTTTTGATGACGGGGACTTTCACGGCATATCCTTTCCCCACAACGACCCCCTGGTGATTACGGCTCGAGTCCATCAATACGAGGTGCACAGGATCCTGATCGACTCGGAAAGCTCGGCAGACATTCTCTTCCACGACTGCTTCCTGCGCATGGGGCTCGCCTTGGCAGACCTGAGGCCGACCTCCCACGTCCTCTCAGGATTCACCAACCACTCCATCCTAGCGGAAGGGGTAATCACTCTACATTTCAATATCGGGGAGGCCAACCGTACGCGGACACTGCCGGTGGAATTTATCATAGCGAGAATCCCATCGGCCTACAACATCCTCCTCGGCCGCCCCACGCTGAACTCCCTCCAAGCCCAGATATCGACCTATCACCTGGCGATGAAGTTCCCTCTAGACCAGGGCGGGATAGGTCGGGTCTATGGAGACCAGCGAATTGCAAAGGTTTACTTCACCGCAACATCTTCATCGGAAAGACCGGTCGACGATGTCGAAGGTGAGGGTGATATCAGGGGTTCTCTAGACACTCGAGACGAGCAAACAAAGGTCCGAGGGACCTCGGTGGAGCCTCTGACAGAGGTCCCCCCTCATAAAAGGGGACGACGAAAAACTCGTTCAGATCGGGTCGCTTCTGACAAGAACTTAGCGAGATGACCGGGTCCATTTCCTCAGAAACAACTCCGACGTGTTTGCCTGGGCGCCTGCTGACATGCCTGGGATCGACCCCAAAATTATATCTCACAAGCTCGGGGTTGATCCTACGGCCCGACCCGTCAGACAGAAAAAGCGAAGCTTCGCCCCGGTCAAACAGAAGGCTATCGAGGACAAGGTAGATCGGTTCCTCTCCGCTAACTTCATTCGGAACATGCCCTATTCGGAGTGGCTAACAAACGTAGTCCTGGTCAAGAAATCAAGCGGGAAGTGGCGCATGTGCATCGACTTCACCGACCTCAACAAGGCCTGCCCCAAAGACAACTATCCTCTATCTCAGATAGATCAACTCGTCGACAGCTCGGCAGGCCACGAGCTATTGAGCTTCATGGATGTCTTCTCCGGCTACAATCAGATCCGTATGAGTCCGGCAGATGAAGATCTTACCACATTCACAACAGACCGGGGGGTATACTGCTACAAGGTGATGCCCTTCGGCCTCAAGAACGCCGGGGCTAGATACCAACGGTTGGTCAACCGCATGTTCAAGCCCCAGATCGGCAGGAATATGGAAGTTTACGTCGATGACATGCCCGTCAAATCAGTCTCGTCGACCGACCACGCCAAGGACCTGGGCGAGGCCTTCGAGGTACTTCGCAAGTTCAAGATGAAGCTGAACCCCGCCAAGTGCGCATTCGGGGTCATCGGGGGAAAGTTCCTCGGTTTCATGGTCACCCACCGTGGAATCGAGGCCAACCCGGAAAAAATCAACGCCATCCTCAACATGACCGCGCCCAAGACCAACGTCGAGATCATGCGACTAACTGGGCGGGTGGCCGCTCTGAGCCGTTTCATGTCGAGGTCTGGGGAAAAGTGACTCCCATTCTTCAAAGCTCTAAGGAAAATCCCGAGGTTCGAGTGGTCAGAAAAGTGTCAGACCGCCTTCGACCAGTTAAAGAGGCACCTTGCGGCGACGACGCTGCTCACCCGACCAGTTGAAGGAGACGAGCTATCGCTATATCTGGCGGTATCCGACCAAGCGGCAGTCTCAGTGCTCGTCCGGGAGGTCGACGGAGTGCAGAAACCGGTATGCTACATGAGCCATGTCTTCAAAGACACAGAAACGAAGTATCCAGCCATAAAGAAGATCGTCCTGGCCCTCATAGTGGCCTCAAGGAAGCTACGACACTACTTCCAGGCGCACACTATCCTCGTCCTCACCGAGCGCCCGCTGGGGGCTGTCCTCGCCTCACCCGAATCCTCAGGCCGCTTAGAGAAGTGGAGGTGGGAGCTGTCCCAGTTTGATATAAAATACCGCCCGAGGCAGGCCATTAAGGCACAGGCACTGGTCAACTTCATCATCGAATGCACCATCCCCAGCCAGAAAACGGAGTCCAGGCTGACCCTTGCGGCTCAACACCCGACTGTAGGGAGACCCGACTCGGTCCCTGAGTGGGTCATTTACGTCGACGGGTCCTCGACCGAGGAAGGCTGTGGCGCCGACCTCATCATTCGGGGCCCGAACGAGGTAGAAATGGAGTATTCTCTAAAGCTCGAATTCAGGGCCTCAAACAACACGGCAGTGTACGAGGCCCTGCTGGCTGGACTGTGCATGGCCTCCGGACTGGGGCTGAAAACAATTCGAATCTGCAGTGACTCAGCCCTAGTCGTTGGTCAAGTGACCGACCATTTCGAGGCTCGGTAACCTCTAATGGCGAAGTACCTGGCCGAAGTAAGAAAACTTCGGAGGAACTTCGACGAAGTCCAGGTAGAGAAAATACCCAGGCAACTCAATGCCCAAGCCGACGCCCTGAGCAAGCTGGCTTCGTCCTACTCGGCCAACAACAAGTGATCTATCCTCTTCGAGACCTTGCCACGGCCCAACGTGGAAGACGGGGCGACAATACTTCATGTGTACACGGCGCAGGAAGACGACAAAGACTGGAGGAAGCCCTTCGTGGAATTCCTAAGGGATGGAGCGCTCCTAGGAGATCGGGGAGTAGCCCGCCGTCTCTGGGCCAAAGGCCGTCACTTCGTCTGGAGCAATGGGAACCTTTACAAGAAATCCTTCACTCAGCCCCTCCTCCGGTGCGTCGACCCCACGAAGCTGACTACGTCCTCCGTGAAATCCATGAAGGGGTCGGCGGCGCACACCAAAGGGCCCGAACCTTAATCCAGAAGGCATTGCTCTAGGGGCACTACTGGCCAACTATTCACGAGGACGCCCAGAAACTCGTCAGGAGATGCAAAAGCCGCCAACTCCATGGAAGCGTACCCCGCCTCCCGGCTACCGAGCTAACCACACTGACCTCCCCGTGGCCGTTCGCCCAGTGGGGATTGGACATGATAGGCCAGTTCCCCACCGGCGCAGGCGGGCATAAATATATTCTTGTCGCGGTAGATTACTTTACGAAGTGGATCGAGGCAGTCCCCATCAGGAAACCACTCCGCCACGACCATCAAGTTCCTGCAGAAAACCTTATGCTCCGGTTCGGCATCCCGAGGTGCATCATCACCGACCACGGGACGAACTTCAAAAATGAAAAAGTGAAGGATTTCTGCAACGAATATCGTATCCTCATGAAATTCGCCGCGGTCTCACATCCCCAATGCAACGGGCAGGCCAAAGTCGCTAACCAAGATGTCCTCCGGGGTCTTCGGACCCGCTTGGAAAGACACCGAGGCAGTTGGGTCGAGAAATTGCCCCGGGTCTTATGGGCCCTGCGCACGTCAAAGAAGACCCCCATCAGGGAAACCCTTTTCAGCCTCTGCTATGGGACCGAGGCAATGGTCCCAGATAAGATCGGGATACCCAGTCACCGGTTCGAACACTTCGACGACGAAGCAAACACCATGGCACTACGGACCAACCTGGACGTCTTGTTGGAGAAGTGAGACCGGGCTCAGATCAGAGCTGCCGCCGATCAGCAGCAAACTGTCTAATACTACAATGCGAGGGTCAAGCATTGCTCCTTCAGGACGGGAGATCTGGTCCTACGGCGGAACGAATTCGTCGAGCAAGGCAGGCTGCATAAGTTCTCCCCGAAATGGGACAGTCCCTTCCTCGTCTCCGAGGTGCTTCCCGGCGGGGCATACCGCTTACAGGACGCGGACGGGCGCAAGTTTCCATGCCCTTACAACGCTGAGAAGCTAAAACTGTACCAGTGAAATGAATACCGACGAAAGGGAGCGCTAAAGCCTTGCAGAAAGAGGAATCTCATTTATTCAAAAAGGTACTATGGGCTCCTCAGCCTTACAAGAAAAAGAAAAAGGTTACAACAAAGGCGGAACGGGATCGAGGAAGTACTCCCGGTGATACTCGGAGTAGATCTCTGCCAACTGGGCCCTAGCTGCCACAGGCCGCTCCTGCCGACGCTGCCCACGGACCCGCGACGCCACAGAAGCACCCGACGCACCACCTTCTGGGCCTTGGCCCACGATGTACCTCATCTTGAAACACTCAAGAACTGAGCAGCCCTCACTGCTTGGTTCATCCTTGGCAGGCCTCCCACGGCCCCTCCAGCGCCAAGGATCGAAGCCCTCACCAAGAGGCAGCCCTGCAACTACCCTGCTCGGCTATCCCTGGCCGGTAGCTCGTCTACCCCACAACGCCAGGGATCTAAGCCCTCACTAAGAGGCGACCGAGCAGCTTCACTGCTTGGTTCATCCTTGGCAGGTCTCCCACGGCCCCTCCAGCGCCAAGGATCGAAGCCCTCACCAAGAGGCAGCCCTGCAGGTACCCTACTCGGCTATCCCTGGCTGGTAGCTCACCTACCCCCACAACGCCAGAGATCTAAGCCCTCACTAAGAGGCGATCGAGTAGCTTCACTGCTTAGTTCATCCTTGGCAGGCCTCCCACGCCCCCTCTAGTGCTAAGGATCGAAGCCCTCACCAAGAGGCAGCCCTACAGCTATCCTGCTTGGCTATCCCTGGCTGGTAACTTTCCTACCCCACAACGCCAGGGATCAAAGCCCTCGCCAAGAAGCACCGGGCAGTAACCCTGCTCGACCATCCTTAGTAGGCCACTTACGGCCCCTCCCTCGCTAAGGATGAAAAGCCCTCGAAAGAGGCAACCGGGCCCGCCCTTACTCGGTTATCCCTGGCCGGTAGCTCCCTACCCAAACAAATCAGGGATCAAAGCCCTCGCCAAGAGGTAACCGGGCCTGCCCTTGCTCGGTTATCCCTGGCCGGTAGCTCCCTACCCACAACAAACCAGGGATCAAAGCCCTCGCCAAGAGGCACCGGGCAGTAACCCTGCTCGGCCCGTCCTTAAAGATCAAAGCCCTTGCAAGAGGCAACCGGGCCCGCCCTTGCTCGGTTATCCCTGGCCGGTAGCTCACTATCCCAACAAACCAGGGATCAAAGCCCTCGAAAGAGGCAACCGGGCCCGCCCTTGCTCGGTTCTCCCTGGCTGGTAGCTCCCTACCCCAATAAACCAGGGATCAAAGCCTTCGCAAGAGGCAATCGGGCCCGCCCTTGCTCGGTTATCCCTGGCTGGTAGCTCCCTACCCCAACAAACCAAGGATCAAAGCCCTCGAAATAGGCAACTGGGCCCGCCCTTTCTCAGTTATCCCTGGCTGGTAGCTCCCTATCCCAACAAACCAGGGATCAAAGCCCTCGCCTAGAGGCCCTGGGCAGCTATCCTGCTCGGTTTGTCATCAGCATGCCTCTCCAAGCTCCCCACGCTAAGGAACATGACTTCACCAAGTGGCATCCGGTTCTACGTCTAAGCAATCTCCACCTCGACTTCGGGGCTATGAAGATACCGTCTTCGCACCAGTCTTTGCACACTTGGCAAATGAACAGATTCAACTCGATATGTGATCGCTAGACAAAGAACCGACATAAAACGAAGGCAGTGCTGCGCAAATACGAGTGCTTACCGATAAAGAAAAATACGAGCACAAACACTACTGCAAAAACAAAAATCTTTATTCACAAAGTCAAAGTTTTTACAAGGGTATTGTGGGCTCCCCAGCCTTACAAAAATGCCCGAAAGCCTACAAAATACCCGACGAAACAAAAAGAAGAAAAAAACATGAAGATAAAGGGCTTCAGGCCTTAGGGCCGGACGCAACCTCGGGAAGCCCAGCGCCTACCATAGGAGCCTCGGCGTCGCCCTCGTCGGGTATCTCCCCGGGGCCGTCCTCCTGCTCGTCATCCCCTCAGGAATATTCGGCTCAGAGCTCTTCGTCAGCGAACTCCGGCATCCGAGCCTTGACGGCGTCAAGGGCCTCGTGCCAGATGGCAGTGGTGGCCGAGGCTAGGACGGTGTAGAACTGTTTTGACTTTTGGAAGTTCTCCACCGGCTTCGCCGCTCTGAGGTCGGATCGCTTCGCCGCATCTCCCGCAGCCTCCAACTCCTTCCGGAGGGTGCTCACAGACTTCTTCATGGTGCCGACGAGCACCCTGGAGTCCCGAAGCTCGGCCTCGCGGAACATGGCAACCTCTTGCCTCGCGTCCGCCGCCTCCTGCCTCGCGGCCGCCACCTCCTGCCTCCCGGCCGCCGCCCTCAAGGGCAGCGACCCTCGCCATCGCCGCCTCCAGCCCCCACTTCGAACTCTCCCCCAGCGAGGAGAGCTCGCCCGCGGCTCGCATCGCCGGGGCTATCTCCTCCTCCTCCATTCGGGCGACGATAGCGACGTGCTGGAGGACCTGAAGAAATCGGAGGGGGTCGGAAAGAAAAAGGGGCACCAAATCCCGCAAGCGATGAGACGATGTACGAGCACTAACCTGCACGGCCTCTTGGGCGATGGACGCCATTTGTGCCTGAGCATCCCCTAGGGACCCGGCCCTCGGCCGATCTCTCCATGTCGTGTAGCAAGCTGTCAGCGACGGAGAGCCCCGAGGGCACCTCAAAACGGAGCTCCTCCTCGTCCACCAAGATCGGAGAGGCCGGGGTCCGCGGAACTGTTTAGGGGAACCTCTTAAAAGACGACGGCGGGGAGCTCGTCTCCACATCCGAAGCCTGGGCATCCTTTCCCCGAGCCCTTTTTCTGCTCGGCGCCTGGCTGGGCTCCGGGCGCAACCCGCACTCGAGCGCTGGGGCGGGACGGCTGCGGGGGGAGCCAGGACCGGCGTCTGACGAGAAGAGCTGGCCCCTTCAGTCTTTGACCCTTTCTTCGGCTTGTGCATAGCTGCTCGGAGGAGGTCCATGTCCATGGTTTCTACACGACAAGATATAATAGAATCAGCGACACAAACAGAAATGGAAACAAATACAAGCCTAACTTACCGACGAACTGGACGGGGCTGAGCCCGACCCAACTAAGGGCCCGCTCAGAAAGCAGCACGTTGGCCCAGAGAATAGGTTCCCACCCCGCCACCCTCACCGCGTCGGGGTCATTGGACGGATTTCCCTCCCAGCACTAATCCCTAGACCACTGGACGGGTACGGGCCAGTCCTCATCCTCTGGCGGCCCGATGAAGAAAAACTTCTTCCAATCATGGATGGAAGAAGGCAAGACGACAACTCCTGACCCGTCTACACTCCTCCGTTGCTTCCTAAAGGAGAGGTAAACCCACCTCGGGTCGCCCGGGCGAGTTTCGGGTTGACTTTTGTAAACGAGAGAGGAGGCAAGGATGGACAGACTAAAGGGGATCATCTGCAGCTTCAGCCAGACCAGAAATCCAAGGAGAATCCTCCAGGAGTTCGGCATTAGCTAGCCCGGGGCTAGCCCAAAGTAATTTAACGCAGCTACAACCTCAGGAGAGAAAGGCAGGCGTATTCCGGCCCAAAGGGCTTCCAGGTACAAGGCGATCTCTCTACCCCGCACCTGATCTGCCATCTCTCCTTTCTCGGCCAATCGTAGCGTGTAGCCCGAAAGAATGTGGAAACGAGCCCGAGCGGTGACAAGCTCGTCCTCATATCTTACTAAGGACGACGCCCCAGGAGCGTCCGCCGCCACCGCTCCGGGAACCGCCCCAGACGCGCGATCCCGGGAAGAGGATCTGACCCCAACTTCCCGAAGGGGCTCCAACCCAGGGGAAGAATCCCTAGTTTCTACCCCTACGACATCTACAAACTCCTCAAAACAAGACATCTGACCTGATGGGAAGAAATCCTCGAGAAGAGAAAACGCAAAATCCGACCTAAAAGGGGAGAGCGCCGAGCTAACAAGACTTAGAATGAGGAAAATGTGAAGAGAGAGAGAGATCCCGAATCAGGCCTCCCCTCGATTTATACTGTCGGCGTCTTCATCCAACGGCGATGGTCGACTCCCGCCAAAACGGTTCACCGCACTCGACGGCTATGATCGCTCCACCTGTCGCAAGCGCAGCATCCCATCGAACGCCAGAAGCCTGCGGTACGTCACATCAGCCAACCGACACCCGACACGTGGTCTGTCGCTTCAGCAAAAGTGCACACGATCCAGCGCACCCTCTTTAATGCGGGGATCTCGCCCTGATTCGCTGGCATCACCCAGAAAAAACAACTGATTGCCCAGGGACACGCCCGATGATATCTTCGAAAAGGAGCTCACCGCGGGTGACCCAGCAAACCACTCTCGACCCGACCCGTCAGCTGGTCGGGACGAGAGTGGGGGGCTAATGATGATGCTCGATATCGGTGATCTCCCAGATTAGGACACATGGCGGATGACGTGTCCCAGAGTATGCAAGAAAGGACCTACAGTGACCGACCAGACCACACCTATGCTCGTCCTACCGAGCAAACGCTGGCTCACCTCCGAGCCCCCAGCATAACCGGCCTCCTCGGCCTCACAGTTCGTCTTCGGGCTACCGCAGAACCAAGATACCTCGGCTCTCTCGCTCGTCTGCGAGCTCTCCCGCCGAGGTCATCTTCCTCGGTCTCATCGACCGACCAACGGCACCGCTTGCAGGCATAACCGCCATCCCACGAATCTCGCCATGCGCGAGATCTCCGCCGGCCCCATCCCACATTCCACGCCACCACGATTCCCCATTAACGAGCCTGTCTTGCCATTAATGGGAGGTCTCATTCATCACGCGGGCGTGACGTCGGGAGCGTAACGGCCGGCGTGATTCTCGCGCCTGCCCTGCCTGCTGCCACTGCTATATAAACCCCTTCTTCAGACGGTTCAAGTAAGTCATTTTTTCTCCACTAAGCCGTTACTCTGCTCGGATCTCTAGTCTAACTTGACCGTCAGATGGTCCTCGGTGGTACAACCAGCCTGGGACTTCCTTGCAGGTAGCTTGGCAACCACAACCTCAAACCTATTGAGATCCACACGCTTCAGGAGCGACAGCCTCCAGATCCAACCTCAGCCACCCATCGCCGCTATCAGCAGATCAACGGAAGACAACATCTGAAGGAGATTCACGCCTCCATCAATGTGATTAGAGAGAAGCCGAATAATAGATGGAGACTTGAATAATATGGGAGGCTAACCCATATTGTCCAACTAGTCAAAATTAAGAAAATTGCCCCGAATTTATCGGAAATGAAAACTCCGGAGAATCTCTAATAGCGGCATTAGAATAAAACGGCTCTATCTTTCGATTTTCTAAACTATACACACCCATATCCTGACAACCATATATACGTACGTAGCCATCACGACCATCATCTATGAAATAAATGTGGCATCTACTCCACTCTGAAAAGTCACTGACAGGGTCAGACACGGAATGGTTATCTCCCAAGAATAAAGACCGATCGCCACTTAAATTTTCAACCCACATCCACCTGCTTCTTATTTTACTTGCTTCTCTGTCCCATTTGAACACATCAAATCTTTTTCTCTTGTAAATGTGCTGAGTAATTTTATTATTTAATCCGATAGTCTTCTTATCTGCTAATCTAATCTCTTGTAACTCAAGATCGTTTTCTATTTCTTGCACATACCTTATGATATGCAGTAACTCTCCACCAGACTACCAAAATATCTCGTAACTTTCAAATTATCAAACATTCAACTTTTCAGCTGGAGAAATTCCTTCACATTGAGAGCTGGACAAGAGTCACAGTCTACCGCATAATGCAAATAGTGTTCTTTCATACCATATGATGTCTCGAAAATTGATAAAATGATCTCTCATTTGAGGCAAGCCGTCCATTTTCCTTCTGTCAGCTTAAAAAATGACAGCATATCAAAATCGGAGCAATAGCCATTACGATGCAATTGGCGTTCAAAGGGTTGTCTGACAGGGTAGCATACGAAAAGATGCTTTAGAGTATCGGTCCTGGAAATTTAGCTTGGATCTTAGGAAACGGTGGATGCAGAGGAACAGTAATTTGAACTTTTGGAGAATGGATTGACTAGCACTGGTATTTTGCATGTGCTGCACGTGTTCAAATAAAAATTATGTTTATTTTTTTTAATTTGAATTCAAAAAAATTAGAGATGATTAAAACTTACGTGGTTTAAAATGATTCATAATAATTCTAGTAGATATTTAAGATCAATCTAGAGATGATTGTAGTTATAAGCGATTCAGTTGATGATTGTGTTTATTAAATATTTATTTAAAAAATTCTATATTTAATTTTTTACTGCTGAAGTGGCACTATTTGAGACTTCGTTAGATATTAATTTGGGGACTCTCAAGTATTATGGTTATAATAGCAGTAGATGATATTAAAATCGTCGCCTAACATCAACCGGCCATCCATCCCTTTGATGATCCACAGCAAATGTCCATACATATATAAAATTTCAATTTTGGAGATTAAATGTCCATGCAATATCAAACTGATATTTCATGCAACTTAAAAATGAGAAAAATATGCAACAGATGCATTGTTAATTAGAATAACAAAATGATTAAAATACATCCAACCTTTGACAAAATTGTGATGATTTAAATCTAATACATTTAGATTAATATCATATCGAATATCACCATGATCACAAAAAAAAAAGTTACACAAATTTGCTTTTAGGAGTAGTATAGAATAGATATCAAGCAATTATATTTGTATCGATACTCATATCCTTATCAGTATTCCTATTTGCATTAGTATCCAGACATTCGGTTCTATTCATACCCTAGCCGAAAAGATATTTAAATATCTTATCAGGTTTGATAAAACAAGTAATTGTATTCAAAAAACGACAAAAATACTTTTATACCCATTTTTACAGCTAAGCGTATATACTCAAATGATAAATACTATGGGCCTTGTATATAACATTAATATCTGGATAATATGATACTCATGTATCTTTTGGATACATGCTGATAGAGAAAAGAAATGGATAGAAAAAGTATTTTTCATTAGAAAAATATCCAGATAATATCCTGATGCAGCATGTAATTCCCATATGAAATTTTATATTTTGCAGGGGGCTAAGAAGAAAACTCGTTGATTGACAACATCTCACATTCTCCTCTCAAATTTTATTCCTTCCCGTGGACCGAAAATCCCCTCGATCCATCTCTTGCTGGAAGGTAAAACCCATGAAATTCCAACAAAATCCTCTCTTTTTCATAGAATCGCCTTAAAAATCCAATCTTTTTATCTGGGCTGTGTTCTGATTTGGTCCTTTTTTGCTTGCAGCTCAACTATTGGGGAGGGGATCGATGGGGAGATTGATGAGGAGTTGCTTGCAATCGCTGCTGAAACTTGTGAATTCTGTTGTAGGATTTGTTGGGCTTGGGATGGCCCTGTATGCCCTTTGGATGATTAGGGTTTGCTATGAGCACATGGATAGCTTTTGGGACGATTCTAACCCTCCTTGGTCTGTAGATCTTTCCTAAACTTTTCTTTTAAATGTATAATTTTGATCGTTGTAGGTGATTTTGGAAATGGGTTCTTTCCCTTTTCTAGCAAAATCCTTTGAGTATTGTTTTGTTGATAAGGAATAATTTCTCTGAGAAATTGAGTAATTTTGTGGGCTAAGATGTTTCCATTTGAAAGGAGAATATATGTTTTGATTCCTCGATTTCCTATTTGTTTCCTTTTTTACATTAATTTTCTAAATTTTCTTTTGTTCTAGGGCTTGATTCTCTTTTTAGAATGTTTCCTAACTCTTTAGCTAGCTTATTATTCTCTAAGTCAGCTACATAATAACTTGTAGAAGGTAAAATAATTACTATGGATGCTGATGCAATGTTTTTTCTTCTACTAATTGCATTGTTTAGTGTATTCTCTAGTAAAAGTAACTGTCATTTATTAAACTAACTAGGATTGTTTAGTAACTTAATTAGTTAACAACATTAAGCAAATCAATGTTTTACATCAGGACATGGGTTATTGTTGGTATGAAATTGGGTCTTTTCCTAGTTCTTTATTCAACCAATGTAATTAATGCGCAAGGTGCAATTTATGGCGTGAGGTACCTTTTGGTGCCCTAGATGCAAGGCTGGCCTAACTGTTATATGTGTTAGTTCAGTTGATGGGAAAAAATGTATTAAATGAATATAATTTTGTTGACAACATTACCTTTACTATTCTGTTGCATTCAGCATCCAAATATGTAAATATGTTGTAACTTCAGAGGTCTCCATGCTATAGGGAATTAGGGAGTTTAGTAATTGACTGGTAAGTGGTAACAAGATGTCTATCATACTTTGCTTAATAGGAAAGCACATTTTCCGATCGTATTGATTAACGAATGTAAGCTGAAAACTAAAGTGAGCTGAGTAGCTGACCTCCCCTTTATATGGAGTTATTTGTTTGTCGTCTCCATTGCCTTTTAAGCCTTTCAAAATCTTCCCTTTTTTTTATTTTCCTGCATCTTTTAACAATCATTTTTACGCAATTATATTCTTCCATCAAAGTATTGCCCTTTCCTTTAATATCCCGCTTGATATTACTTTGTAAATTGTAAGCATAGATAGCTTCCAATTAAAATTACTCTTTCATCATGACAAGACCAGTTGACACTCTCTTGCAATTAAACATGATATCCAATTGATTTATCTAATTCTACTGTTGGAGTTCCTTCCAGATATTTAGAGAATATTTTAAAGCTTTCAATATAATTTTGTTTATGCGAGTTTACGCAACAGAGATGCTTCTCTTGACACGGTCCTTATGAATTATTGACGAAATTCTTTTGACATACAGGTTTATTTACACTTTCCTTGGCCTAGGAGTTTCCTTGTGTTTGATAACTTGCTCTGGCCATATCGCTGCCGAAACTGCAAATGGATGTTGCCTTTCCTGTGTATCCTTTTACGTATAAGCAGGGAATGCCTCTATTGTTTATTTTGATTAAGTGGATATTATCAGTATATTATTCAGATTTCATTCTTAAACTAAACTAACAACCATTTACATGGGTTATATCCTTGTGTTTCTTCATGTTGAGATCATATTTGTTCGAAACCATCCATTAATTCTTTCCACATCGCCCATTTGTAAAGTTTGTATTGATTGTTAATGGTGTGGCTTGAGATATGAGTCAAGGTTTGATTGAATCAGATCATAATAGGTAAAACTTATGATGCCAATCTTAACATGTCTAGTTACAATTGCACTGGAATAAATTTATTTATTACTTAAGAATATATGGAATAACCATTAATGACTTGCGTAAAGCTCCCCATCGTGGATTTTGTTTGGCTAGAAATTTGGTGCCAATTTAGAGCTTCCATAAAATTTTCAACGTTTCAACGAATAGCCCACCCATTTTGATTGATAACTGCTTAAATGATGGTCATGAACATAAGAAATTCAAAGACGTGGATCTTTTTCCCCCCCAAAAAAGTGCTGGATCCTGTGTTCAAGTATTCATTGGATCACGAGACTGTTTAGAAATAACTATATGTTGTAAATTCAGTTAAAGAAATGGAGGTGGATGCTATTTTCTTAACAAATGAATGTGAATACGGAAATTAATATGATTATGTTACACTTTGGACAATATATTCAGATGTATAGCATTATGTAAATAATCTTCGCACCCATAATGTGTCTTTGATTGCTTGGAGAACATGAGTGTTTTTCAAATGAATGCATGCTGTTAGCTGGAGAATTTAAAATTGGTAACCTAATTCTATATAGGAACGTAATAACAATATAATGCTTCATGATTTCATACTAAAGCTGACGCCGTAAACCAATCGAGCTAATTGTCATCTTTTTCAAGCCTTGGGATCAGTTCCTTATAAAACTATTCAAGCATGTACTTATTAATACTAGAATTTATGCATATGCTATAAAAAATAAGAGATAATTGATTTAAGAGAGAATATGTTTTAACTAATAAATATTGAAGTGCTTGTGTATAGCTTTCTATAAATTCCAATATGCATTGATGCCTTTTGTGTGTGTGTGTGGTGTGTGTGTGTGTGTGTGTGTGAGAGAGAGAGAGAGAGAGAGAGAGAGAGGTGATGTGGACAACTTTAGGGTTTAGAGTAAATTGTAGATATACAAATTTTATTTCTTTTTTTATTTTTTCTTGAAGAAAGGACAAAGGGTCACGTGTCCCCCTTATGTTCTAGTAAAGAATACCATAAGTTGGTTGAATTCCAGCGTTGCTGGAAATTTGTGTAACAACTATGGTTTTGAACTTCTGTTCCGAACCATGTCACTGTTACATTCCAAAACACTAAATTCGGTGTACCGAACAATTACACTATGGAGATATATAATGCATATTAATTAAAACTTAGCTATTTAAATTTAAATAGATATCAACAATTACCAACTGCAACATGGACATATTCCTATCACATAATAGTAAAAATAGTTTCTTAAGTTTACTAATAATGTTTTTTTAGTCTTTGTAAATAGCTATTCGGTCCACCCACTAATGTAATTCGTTTCGCCCAATTGTTCTGGTGAAATCTACCCCTACCATACATGTCTATTCTTAGTAGCGATTCTAGCGAAGCATGTTCTTGTGTTCGTTTTAACGTTCACATACTGTAATGTTTCACGTTTTAGGTAATTTTGTGTTAAAGTACCACTATCAACGAGTTGGGTCTAGTCAGAAAAGTTTATCCAATTAATAATTCGGTCAAGTTTTGGATCGGCACAAAATTCAAATCCAACAGACCCAACCCGACCTGTTTTGACACGTTCCGGACAATTACCACTCTACTACCTTTTTACTTTTAGATCGTGTATCTTTTTTATGGTATATAAATTAAGTACTAAGCCAGCTATTATAGTAAGTTAACCTATTTCCTTAACTTTGAATGGGTGTTGAATAGTATATGGTGTTTGTCTTTGTGCTTGTTATAATGGAGGCTGCCATCACTGCTGATGTATTTCTGAACAGGAATTGGGAAGAGGTACCTATCTATTCTTATGCTTTCTTAAAATATCCATTTTCTCCCTTATTTATGCATCAATTTATTTATGTGTTTTTCTCTTTGACCGTCATCAATAGGATTTCCCAGGGGATAAAACAGGGAGATTCGACGAGTTGAAGAATTTTGTGAAATCAAACTTTGACATGTGCAAATGGATAGGCTTGGGGATTGTGGGTGCACAGGTATGCTCTTATGATAATAAGCTTGTACAAAGCAGAAGCCTACTTTAGACTTACGAATATATAGCATTGTTTCTTTGCTGTTCTTGTCGACTATAGGCATTATTTCTCACAGCTGCTGCCCTCTGTCAGTTATGATGGTTTTGTTTCGCGTTAGGTAATTGGTAAGATAGTAATACTTGGGTTTGAAAGAAACGTAAATACCTTTCTACTTTAGCAGTTTCAAATGATACCGTTCATGAATGAGGGAAAATGAAGATGTATGATTTTCCCCACTCCCGGAATTAAGCAATGTTTTTAATGAAAATAACTATTTTCCTTTCAGTATAGATACCTTTAGCAATTTTCAATCTCTGGGAGAGTTCTTTGCTAGCATATTAAGTGTCTCAGTCAGAAGCATGTATTATTTTATTACTATAATTCGCCTGCTTCGGCATATAATAGCTATATTTTTTCATTTATTAGCCGATTCATGTCAAAATCACAAGCCTTCGGCGACATCGACATTTGGCTTTCAATTCAGGCACTATTCACTCACATTTTTTTCCACCAAGAACGTTTTATGAAACTCTTTGACCCCTGAATTTGGAGTAGATTTTAATTGTGATTTGTATTGTTGTTATATCTGTGCCAACTTTTAGTTGTGCTTTCTCACCATCTCCTCTTTGCTATGGCTAAATCGCCGGAAACTCCCCTTACCTTCGGTCAAATAAGTAGCCATGCTGATCCCAAATAATATGCACCCCCCCCCCCCCCGAAAAAATCTTTTTTCTTCAATCACCACCTCCTGCATCAAAATTTGCCTCACCCTTGTCGTTTTGCTTCAAAATCGGACTAATTAAGACACTTTTGAAGATTTGATGCTTAACAGGGAAGAAGGTGCACGTTATTTAGGGTTATTAGGTTAGCATGGTTTTCTCCTATTTGGCTGAAAAATTGTATGGGTTTCGTGCAATTAAACGCTTTCTATTTGTTAGGAGATGTATATTTTATGTGATTTATATAATTGAAATTTATATCTCCTACCACTATTAAATGGACAAGTCACCTAGAATAGCAATAAATCTTGAATTTGTTTTGTTTCCGCAAATAACAATTGTCATGCCTCCTATGCTTCTCTGTAGGCATTCTCTATATTCTTAGCAATGGTTCTTCGAGCTCTTGGTTCAGACAGCAGCAGCAACTACGACAGTGATGACGACTCTATTCCTGCAAGGCTCCCTCTTTTGAAAAACCAGGTGCAACACACTCCATACATTGTGAATCCTCATGTAGCTGTGCTGCCCAATGATTCTTGGAACATGAGGATAAACGAAAAGGTGAATATATTACCCTTACACTAGCCAGTGTTTGCACGTATAAAAAAATTGGTTTAAGTTGCGTCGAACACCATCGAACTTTTTAGATGTTAATCAAGTTGATTCTATGCCTCTCACGTGACCCAATAAAACCCCAAAATACCCCTCGTCCCCTTTCGATGAAGAAGGGGTGTTCGCTAAAAGCACCTTTTCTGTTAACGCCATAATTGTTTTAAATCTAATGACGTAAGATCAATGGTGTTAGCAGTATATTTCCAGTGATCAGCGGTGTTGAAGCGGAAACTGCAATAGTTTGCTGGTGTTTTATATAATTTACCCTTACAAATTAGAAACCTAATGACACATTTGTGTTCCTTTTTTCTCAGGTTAACAGGGGATAATCTTCTTCTTGGTCTTCAAGTAATGGTAGTTTCGTATAAACTATGGTTGCGCTTGTGATTTCGGTCAACTGTGGTACCTTGTGATATTAAAAATTGCACCTTTATAAAATGTGTATATATTGGTATATTTATTAATTACCTTAGATCACCATAAAAATGCCATTGTTTATTGGCTGTAAGTTCCTTTACTCATCTGTGATTTCATGGTCATGCTCTGGTTTAGACCTACTGCATCATTAACTATGAATTATGTGAAGTATTTTATACTAGAGAACTATATCTATAAAATTCAATTGAGCAAATTTTTGGTGAAAAAGAGAGGCAAATGAATTTTATTTCGTGAACAAGAATGTTTTTCTTAGCAATTTTTATATTCTGCTGCAAGAGGCAAATGGTTACAGACTTTCTGCAATTATTAAAAGTTCAATACAAGATGAATGTTTTAGGAAGTTACAGTATTATATCAGCTTAAGAAAATCTTATCTTAATTATTTATTTGTTTGTGATCAGTTTTCTTTATTTTGCACCGTACACTTTACAACCTGCAAATTATGATATGCCATGTTGATTAAAAATTATAAATTTTGTTCAAAGTTTTGTAGATATTCTCATAAAAAATGAAAATAGGGTAAATTGTCAACAAGCATTCGGTCTGCTGTTCAAAATCTCTGTCAAACAACCCTTGGGCTGTATTTCATTTAGATTTTGTATTTTCTTAATTGCTTGGATATTATAAACAATTACTTGGACACAGGCAATGGCAATTGGTATAAGGGGTTTTGTTTGGGCCCAGGGTCTTTTTAACAAGAGCAAAAGGCCCAAAGGATTTTACACTAGTCAGGCCTTTTGCCAATTTACTCAAAAAAATATCTTGCCTTTTGACAATTTACCCAAAAAAATATCTTGTGCTCTGATATATCGTTTATTTTGTATTTTCTTATAATTTATTGAAATAAGGTAACTAAATGATGATTTCGTTTATAAATCCCGTACTGATTTCATAAAATCTCACTGTATAATTGTATCCCATACTATCTTACCATGTGTAGGCAAAAAAGATTTGAATAAAGAAAAAAATATTCTATTCAAAATTATTTTTGGCATAGATCGCAATTAATGTGAAGATGTGTAATGTGCATTTCAATAAATAGGTATTAGATTTCCTGTTAAAATTCAACTAGAACGTTTAGGTACGTTTTCTGAATACAGCCGCTAAGAAAAAGCAAAAAAAGTCAAGTCCATATTATCTACTTTGGCAAAATGAAGTTACCTATTTAAAAAGGGAAATTTTAAAGTTATAAATTTGTATAAGATATGCTTCACTAATGGAACTACTACACACCAAAAAAGTATAAAATCATGTTTCGATATACAAAAAATGCATTTTTGACTACGAATCTAATTTTTTCTGTAGGTTTATGAGTGTTTGTTTTTGTTTTTTTCTCTATGTGATATCCTTGAACATTGTCGGGTAACTAAAATTTATCAGCGGAGACATCCCGAATTCTAAAATAAAGTTAATTTCTCATGATTTTGTGACATTGAAAACTATCGAAATAATGAGTTTGTAGTCTTCACATTCTTTCTCTCTTACTCTTTTCTGGCTGGGACCCTAAAGACCTCGCAACCTTTCATTTTTGAGAGGGAAGTTTTCCAACAAAAGCTATGTTCCTTAAAGATATGAGATATATAAGCTGCGGTATGATCAACCATGGCCCCTATGGGTCTGTGGTGGATCCAGAACGCTTGTAACCTGTGATGAAATTTATACTATAATTTTTCTTAATTTACATACATGCATTAAGGGGGGGCGCGGGGGGGGTGGGGGTGGGGGGTGGGGGGGGAATATTATTTAATGGGTAGAAGATTTTCATATTAAAAATATAATTTTACTAAAATATTGATGTCATAAATTAGAAAATGTTGTCCATTCTACTATTCTAAACAAATATTGATGTGAAGGAGTTATTTGACGAAGAAGTAGAATGATCAATTTACAGCAAGTTAACGGGGTACATGCAATTATACATATTGGGTCTGAGAGTTTAAGAATGACCAAGATTGCAAACATTAAAGCTTCAAATTTGATTTTATTTGCTATTTTCTTTATATTGAGACGGCTTCCCCTCTTGGGGTTTCTGCGGACTCCGCTCAGTCCTCAAGAGCGGATGTGCACATGCCTGAGCTATTGCCCATTGGTACATATATATTACTTCATCCCTTTTTCATGGCTAGTTGAGAATAAATGGCATTATGAATACCATGATTCTATGCATCTCGCCTCCGTATTTTCCTCGTAGCTGCTATTGTGTCTGTGGTATACAAAAAAAGCTGAGCTGAGCTGAGCGGATCTAAACAAAAATGCTTTTGGCAAAATGGAGGCTTATTACTACAACAACAAATTAACGCGCATCCTTGTGTTGGCTTCAAGATATTTGCCGCAAAGAAATTGAAAGAGCGACAAACAGCTTTGACGCACGCCAGGTAAAAGGGCGTGGAGGCCAAGGCATTGTATACGAAGGAACGCTCGACGATAAGCGCAAGGTCGCGGTGAAGAAATCTATCATGATTGATGTGAAGAAGAAGAAGGAAGAGTTTGCCAAGGAAATGTACACACTCTCCCTCATCAACCACAAGAATGTGGTTCAGATTTTGGGATGTTGTCTAGAAGTGGAAGTACCCATTTTAGTCTCTGAGTTTATCTCAAGTTGGACACTCTACCAACAAATCCAAAACAAGAATCAGATCATGCCCTTGGGCTTCCGGCTAAAGATCGCAATCGATTCCGCATCGGCGCTTGCCTATTTGCATTCTGATGCTTCTCCTGCGATCATTCACAGAGACATCAAGTCTTCAAACATGCTGCTTTACGATGAATACATACAGCGAAAATATCTGATTTTGGAGCTTCTATGTTCCCTCTCAAGGATATAAATGAAACAAGCCTGCCCAGGACATACGGCTACCTAGATCCGGAGAGTTTGCAATCCGGCCGACTTTCAGAAAAGAGCGATGTTTATAGTTTCGCAGCGGTGATTCTCGAGCTACTTACAAGAAAAAGGCGGTATATCTAGAAGGCTCAGGAGAAAAGAAAGACCTGGCGCGAACATTCAAGAGAAGCAGTCTCCAAGAAATTTTAGATGACGTAATCAGGCACGAAATCACGGAGGAGCAAACTGCGGAGTTTAAAAAGTTGTTGAGGGTTTGCTTGAGTGAGAGAGGCGGAGAAAGACCTACAACGACGAAAGTCATTGCTTGGCTCCGAATAATGAGAGAGTTTGATCAGAAGTTATCGGCAGTGGAGAGCAACCTTGAATATAAAGAGATAATTCATGGGAAATTTATTATCCGACCTACTTAAGGCTCTTGCTTGTCCGATAATCCCAAACTCAATCTCTGCATCCGAAGGCTGAATGGGACCAATCACCGACCCTCTTAAAACGTCGACTTTGACTTTGACAAATGAAACACAATATTATAGTTCAGAATGTGAAGCAGCCTTTGAATTGGACTGCAGCCTCACAAGATAATTCATTTTGGTGTAAGAGCAAAATTAGGGTTACAATTTAACCCACCTATAATTTCACACAAAATTAGAAAAAAGAAAAATAGAATAAAAGATGTGTTTTTATGATGAATCATGACTAGCGTAGCAAACTTCGCCATGGGTGGCAGTTGATGTATTTGCTTTAGCTTGTATTTGATACAATTCGAAAAATTATTCGGAGTACCAACCATATGTGCCCAGTCATAGGAGAAAAAGAAACAAGAACACAGATCCTACCAAGCTGCTCGAAATTCTCTATCATTTTCTCTATCTTTATCAAGATGCTTGGTATCTACCATCCAAAGTGACGTAGAGTTGTCTCCTGATCAAGCACTTGGTTATGCATAGAACATTTGACTGTAGCATATGATAAAGGATAAAATGGAAACATGAAACTTGTGACATAAAATGACGAAAAAAAATATATCATAATATATGACAAATCCAAGCCTAAAGAATACAATTACCTAATCAAGATGAGTTCTTCTCATGATTAAAGCCGAATGGCATACAGAGTTTCTTGCAAATTTCAGGCAGCCTTCTACATATCTTTCTTTGGCGATTTCCTCTTCATCCGACTAAAAGGCCCAACACTCCTATCCACAACGTACATGTAGATAACCTGACTCCACGACCGATAAGACTCCAGGTTCTCATAATAATCCGGCGCTATCGCCTTCAACTTATGCAACCTACTCCCTGCAATCCTTGGAAAATCATGATGCTCGTTATGATACCCTACATTCCACGTCATCAAATTCAAAGGGCCATAATAAGAATAAGTCTCCTGGTCCGGACTAAACACGTAATGCTCAGAGATAAAATGGCCCGCCATCGGGTGCATCCCTCCTCCAACAAACGTCGACAGAATCAGATACGCAAACGACCTCCACCCGAAGCAATAGACTAAAAATGCATCCAAAGAGACCTGGACAAGCAAGTTAGAGAATTCCCAGAGACCCGGGGGTTTGGGTTTTAGGAACAGGGGCCTTAGCGCATAGAAGAAGAGCTGTAGCAGGACCCAAATGGATTTGGTGATCGGATTAGTCACGGCACGGGCTTCTGCCATGCTGGGGATGTCCATGTCGATGCCATCGACACCCTGGAAGTGATGGTGCTCGAGGTGGTACTTTTGGAAGGTGATGGACATGGGGACGCCGATGGGGAGGTTGGCAAAGATGCCGAGGCAGCGGTTGAGGAACGGGGTGGAGAAGGCCAGGTTGTGGCTCAGCTCGTGGATAGCCAGGAAGAGGTTGTGGTTCAGAAAGGAGCCGAAGAAGTATGAAACTGTTAAAATCTTTAGCCAGGATGCATTGTGGAGGTAGGCTGAGGTCCAGAGCTGGAGAAGGACAACAATAGTGATCTGCAACCATATGAGAATGTGTAATTAGTTTTGGGAATGTTTAATTAAGGATTGATATCAAGGGGTAATATATCGTGGAGGTTAATATACACATTAAAAATGCAAAAAGGTTTAAAACTGAGCAATCTCAAATATATAGTCATAATATTAATGATACTATATTTTAGACAAGGAATCGGGACCTACGGTGTCCCTGTAGGCCCCTCCCTTAAGTGGCCTCACCCAGAGATGGGTGGGACCCAGGGGCTATATTGTAAAATCACCCCTGGCCCCCACCCGTCTCTGGGTAAGGCCACTACAGGGAGGGACTTGCAGGGACACCGCATGCCCCTTAAGTCATTTTAGACCTGATAATATCTTTTGAACCACCTCTTGTGACAGGCACCACACGAGCAGGTTATTAAACAACTTGGGGGCAAGCCACACTTGATGGATGATCATAGCATAAACACAGCCTTTATAGCATGAGAGATACTTGAATTCATGATACCTCTGGGAATTAAAGAATCTAATGGCGAAAATCATTAAGTACATCTGCAAATTCAAGTAACTTAGATATATGTATCTAGAAAAGGAGAAAAACAATCTATAGTTGTTTGATTACGAAAATAGTTTTTTTTATGAATCAGACAACTTTATAGTACTCTGATGCTTCAAAACTCGAATGCTAGACAAAAATTCATTTTGATAATAACCCACCAATCTTTTTTATTTGCGCATATAGAAACATTGTATCATAAACGCTAAAGCTCTTTGCGAGTTTTAATTTATTTTTCTTTAAAAAAATTGGCAGTAGTGATTCTAGGAATAAATAAGAAAAACCATTCAATAATTTGAGATTTAATTTATTATCCGTCTCTTACATTAGTGATTCTAGGAATAAATAAGAAAAACACAATAATTTTTTGAACTAAGAAAACTGATGCTATCCCGTTGCAGTTAAATCTTACCATAATACCCAGTTCCCTTTTCTAATATAAAATTCCCTCCTATCTGTCCTATATATTGGACAATAACATCATCTCGTCCCGTTCTTTTCTAACAATTTGTAAGTACCCTAAGGAATCACAACCCATTCTTCTTTGACTGTTGTCAAAGAAGAATGCTTGTAAAATTCACTATGATTTGATTAAAATGTTCATTATGCCAGCAAATGGGTCCATTACTTGTGAAGTTTGTTGCTTACAATGTTCTTTACCTTCATTGCAGTCTTTAAATTTATTGATCACATTGCTCTATGGTAAACTAGAGGAGGCACACAAGTTTCTCAATTTAAATCCTACCAACTTCTTTCATTCAACATTTGTACATTTTCTTAAATAGTAGAAAAATAGCGTGTCAACTTAAATTAGGATCAGGTTAGTTTCTAGCTTGATATCAACCGACTAGTAACTATTTATTTATTCAACTCATTAGAGCTTCGGTCAAAATACTTCGTTCCTACCCACGGAAATGTCCTCAAACCTATAAAATGTGTTCAATTATTTTAAACTGTGTGCAAGTCCTTCTTCCTCCAAGTGTCTAATCCCTATCCAGCAATGAGCTCCCATTGTCTAAAGTTACTCTATTTTATATCGCATTATAACGTAATATTACCAGAGAATGTAAATATTTGTGTTACCGTTTGTCCTTGTTTTACCAATTCACCTCAAAGTTCTACATTTTGCTCTCTATCCTGTTAAATTAAGAAACTTATATTGTTTAAATGGCATCCAAAAAATTCAACCCCAAGAAACCAATGTGTCCTTAGCTCTTCATAATCACAGCTAATAACCAAAGAATTCCCAATATAATCATGAAGTACAGGATAGCCCATCCAGGATTCGGGGATGATGCTATTATTCCATGCTATAGTTAGATCAAAAAACACAAACCTATTTGGATCTAATAGTATGGAATAGGGTAGAATAACAGCATGGACCCCGACAACACCCATCGAACATCGACACATTTTCAATATTTAATTGCGTTCCATGTAATAAAGACTTCAATCAATGCCGATACTGCACAGAAAACAAATAAGCACAAATCAACATAAAAACGCACCAAGATCAGTTTTTTATGTAATACAATCCCCAAACAGCACACCACCCAGATTTCAAACAAAAAACTAACAAATTGGGCAAATGCAGATGATCGGTGGTTAGGGCAACGAACCTTGAGGAAAGCCCAAGGGTCAGGGCCGAAGAGGTCTCGGATCTGAGGGTACTGAGAGAGGATCTGTTTCCTCCTCGATGCGTGAGGCTCGTCTGTGTATGGCCAGTAGAAATCTGCTGCCATTACTCCTTTCTCTTCTTCCTCTCTCCCCCAAACCATCTCTTTTTTCTTTTTTCTCTTTCTTCAAATGTTTGTGTCTGCAAATTGTGTGACAGAGAGAGAGAGAGATTTCTCCCTTTCCTTCCATACTTATTCAAAGATTTACAGTTCACAGGGTAAGGGCGGACCTTTGACGCACATGTATGAGAAATTATTTGTTCCCTTTCTTGTCGACAGGTGGGAGAGAGCTTGTGTGCCCAGCATTTCTATTTGTTCCCTTTCTTTCTTGTCCCCATGTATACCGCAAACATAACGAATCTTTTTTTTCACTCTATACGATTGCCTTTGTTGGTTCTTGCTATTTTTTTATTCTTGTTATTCACTCCAATGGCCAAAATGATATGTCTCGGATTGCAAAATAGCATGGAAGTAAAAGAGAAACTAGCAGAGTCGCCAATAACATTTATAGCACGTCAAGAGACGCATGGGCACAAACACCCTAGAGACTTTTCGAACCGGTGTAGTCGTTTGATATTTCTTGATGAGTAGGATGCAAATCATATAGATTTTACTCTTCCAGCATATCTTGATACAAGCTATTTTTTAAACGTATGAAATGATCGGCTTCACGTTTGCAGTTAGTGTTTGTGGTCGTGTGCGGACTAGTCATTTCTTAAACTTTTTCTAAGCTAGCCAGTATATTTTAAGTAATTTTGTTGCTTCTTTACGGATATGATGTAATACCCAGTTACTTTAAATAATTCCGTACTTTTAAAAACAAAAATTATAAAATTTTATTAACTTAAATATTTTATTTTCCTAACTCTAACCCTTTTTATTATTCCAAATTCTTTTTCCTAATCTATTCCCTTGACCCGAACCTCTTCCCTCTTCCTTACCCGACCCGAATCGGCCTACCGACCCGACCCGCTCCCTTCTTCTTCTCCTCTTCACTTTTCTTTTCCCGCTCGTTTCCCCTGCTTCCCCCGCTCCTCACGCCCACTTCCCCACGACCCGTGCCCACGCCCCAACGGCCGCGCCCGCTTTCCCCGCCACCCGCGCTCGCCCCACGACCCCTCCTCCTTCGCCAACCGTCGGGATGACCACATCTCCCTCGCCAACAAACTTCCCACGACCGCGTCTCAACCCACCGACCCCCTCTCTCGTTCTCATTCCCTCACTCTCACTCTCCCCTCTTCCTTCCCACACACCACCATTGCCTTCATCTCCCTCACCCCGAACACCCCACTGTAAACCCACCGCCGGAGCTCCCCCATCGCCTCCACCAACCCAGCTCCATCCCTCCCCGCGACCACCACCAGTACCGCCTTCATCTCCTCCTCTTCTTCCTCCTCGTCACGGACACAGCACCACTACCATCATCACCGTCGATGCACCCTCCACCATCACTTCGTCGCCTCCACCCCCGACCTCGCCTCCTCTCCGACACCGCAATCACCGCCTCTCCATCACCTCCTCTCCCGTGCAACCTCTCCCCCTGCGGCCTCAAACCCAACAGCCCTCATCATCGCCTGCACCTCTTCGCCGGAGCTCGTCGCCGTCGAGCTCCTCACTTCCTACTCCCTAGATCCCGAGCCTCCTCGCTGCACAGAGCCGCGTCCGAGAACCCATTGCCTGCACCCTCTCGTCGCAAGACCTCGCTGGAGATCCGACCCTCGCAACGTCACCCATCGCCGCCTACGGCGTCTGATCTCATCGCCGTCGCCGGCTCTGACCCACAGGCTCCTTGCTGTGTTGGGTCGCTGCCTCGTATCGCCACTGCGCCATCTTCGAAGCCAAAGCCCGAGCCCCCAATCTTCACGAACCGCGGCAACCATCACCACCGTTCACCACCTCGCTGTCGAGCTCCGAGCTCAGTCGCCATTGCCGACGAACCCTGGACCACCCCTTTTCTGCCGCATCGTGCCCACCATCGTGCTCGGACCGCATCATCCCGTGCCCGTTATCACTCCCGGGTCCAGCATCGTGCCACACCGTGCCCGCCTCCGTGCCACCGTATACCCAGACGTGTCGCGCACCGTGTCCACTCCTCGTGCCACATCGTACCCAGTCCCCGTGCCACGTCGTGCCAGCCCCCGTGCCACACCGTACCCGATCCAGTGCACGCGCCGTGCCGCTCCCGGACCACGTACCGAGTCAAGACGGTGCCCAGTACCATGTCGCGCCCGCGTTATCACCACGTCCACTACCGTATCGCGCCCGTGTCGCGCACGTGTCCAGCATCGCATCGTCTCGAGTGACGAGACGAATTCCGCGCGTGGTGTCGCTTCTATATCAAGCGACCGAAGACAAGTTGAAACCCCCTTCACTTGCAAATCATGATACTATAATTTATATAAATTATATCATATTGCTACGTAATTAGAGGTATATACGTGCGTGTGTTATCGTGCGTAGATATATCAATTCCGTTGTAGTAATAAGTTTAATTGAACACGTATACCTCAAGTCATCATGTTTGTTCATATTGGATCGGACCCACCTTGGGTTTATTGATCGTATGAATATAATTTTGATTTCTCATGAATTAATCGGGTTAGATTGTCACCTGTATACACCAGTCAAGAGTTCAATATGAAAACCAAATAAAATATGGCGTAACTTAGATGTAACGGATTCCCTTAGTGATAATGAATACTATGTAAAGAGTTGGGTTGAAAATACGGACCCTAACACCGTGAAATGTCATCCCCATTTAGATCTGTCAAATCTGAAATTTCCCGTACACTTAACTTGTGAAAATCATAATAATTTGGATACACACCGGAATACTGTGTTCGAGGGCTCTTATCGAAGATGACTCAACAACCTATAACCCCATATAATTTAAAATCTGTTTCTGTTTCATAATGGGGACGGAAACTGTTCGGGAGTGCGGCTCTGTACTACAATCCAGAGCAGCACTGCTTGCCAAGACTTGATTAGAAATTCTCTTGTATCTCTGTGTGAAAATGATATTATGCGTAACCCTATACCGTGGCGAAGATAAATCTGTTAGCTAAATATTGAAAGTGGTTTCATTCGTTTTTAACATCGTTTTCTATTTTAATCACATTTTAAACTATCAGTATATACTGCAGTCCCAAGCAGGGACAGAACGCATATCCCGACATTAAACATTGCATAACTCCCAGCACACAGCGGATATTATCAATCCGTCTGATACTTTGGAAACCTAACTATTAAACCTAAATATTTTTCAACTGCAATGTTACCTAATTATGCTCCCAACTGGGAGTAAAATGTGTTACGAAATGAACTTCCAGTTCAGAAATTGGATTTCCAGCAGTAAATACTTAAAATGAAATGACCATAACTAACAAACCTGAAACCCGATTGAAGCGAAACCAATTTTGATGGACAGATAATTAAACATACTGCTTACCCCTTTTTATTGTTTTGCTTAATTCTACACGTGTGACTTGTAGTACATTTTTGCAAGCGGTATGATATTGGCTGCTATATTTTATTCGTATTATAACCAATTGCGTTCTCATCATATCATGTAGCGGTTATATCCTCAGTTGAATAGTGGTCATAAAATATTGATAATCTAGTGATCGTGTACATTACCCAATGATAAATATTAGTGATTGGATTGTGGCAAGTACGTTAGTGTATAAGCGTGATAGAATAGTGAAAGTGACACGTACTTGTACACAATCAGCGGAACCAGTTAATTATTGCATTGTCGACGCCTATAGGGAACATGTAAGTGTAACTATAACTAGTATGTGACGGTTATGGAAGAACTTATATTAGTTTCATAGGTAATATGTCGAGTACTGTCCATTTATCTTGGATACCAGTCGAGACATGTTTGATGGAGACCCTGTCTCTAGTTCTCGCGTAGACTTGTCATGGAGCGACTAGTATTTGAGTTCATGGTCAGTGTTTGATGTAGACCACGGGGTGTGGGGTAGTTTGAGTGTGAGTTCGATCAACAGAATCTCGGGAGTCTCACTGCCGGCATATACAACGATTTTGGGGGTCATATGGGTGATATTGCTGATTATTAGCGAGCGTGATTCGGGCCCGTGTTTCCTTGCCCCTGGGGTCTATCCTTGAGTTGGGGATACTCATGCGGTGGTTGACGCTCACTTGGACTGACGATAGGTTTAGCGACCTGGACAGTGAGACTTAGAGACTAATCGGTTTAGTGACATAGACATGCATTGATTACTGATTCAATATACTTGCTTTACTGTTTACCTGTACCGATTATTTCATGCGCGTCATCATTCTATATTTACTGCTTCATGTTCATCATTATTGCACGTGTTTACATATGTTTATATATATATATATATATATATATATATATATATATATATATATATATATATATATATATATATATTGTTATTGTGTCACTCTGACGACCTGAGTATACATACTCAGAGTGAGAAGTGGACTTAGCTCGGATCAGGATCGGTCATACCTTGAGGATATCGCGGACATCTAGATCAGCCACGCTAGCGCCGTTTTTTCCTTGATTTCTATCTGGTTAGTTTTGTATCTATTTGGTAGTATTTAGTGACTGCATTTTCTTTACCTGTGCTATGATTACTGATAACCACGTAGTGCTAGAAGCCGAAGTGTGACTACGGCAGGATATCTCTTTGACCGTAAGAGCATGGCTGGCCTTGTCATCCCTCGTATTCCGTATTTTGGGAAGCGGGGCGTGACATATGCAAAGTGGCACTTTAGATATTTTCAATCATCCATGTGGCACTTGACTGTTAATTACTAAATTTACATTGGTTCATCAGAGACTCGTAAAATGAATATAATCGGTAGTTTTTTTTACTGCAACTTAAACGCATAAGGATGGTATTTGAACCTGGATTGTTCCTATGGTTTTTAATATAAATTTTCGATCTATAGTAAAGTGGTACTTTTTAATATAATTTTACCAGGGGAATGTTTGCCTAGCTCGGCGAGTTTACATGGTATATGCAACAAAGTTGGGATTCATCCAAACATCCATTAATAAATGGACGTTTGAGATACAAAAATCAACCCATCCTACATTTTCAAAAGAATGATGAGATGAGGTATAGGGTATCTCTGCTAAACTTAATAGTGGGAAAGAACATTCATTATACGTGCGTGCTTAATACGAAGAAAATGGACATAAGAACGTTCTCAAGGCCACTTCCTAAGAATCCGAGACATGGGCTAGGATAGGACAGGAGGGTCCTACTCATGTACATGGGACCCACACTCCTGCCATGTCATACGTTCTCAGGTAAACGGCCTTGAGAACATTCTCGAAGCCATTTTGCTCGCGTAATATAAGAATTTTCTTTGCATAAGATGTGTTTTACAATAAAACCTCATTTGGAGTAAAAAATCTACCCACCTCATTGCATAACTTTTTAGCATTTTTATACAACTGGGTATAGTAGAAAACTATGAAATACAGTCTACTTGTTTATTTTTGCAGTTTTATTTTCAGCCAACCAAACAGTTCTTTAGTATAGTTTACATTTGTTTAAGGAACACTCCACTAAGATGACTATCGTATTCTCAAGACATAAAAGAACAATGCCATATTAATAATACCATCTTCAGATTTAACATTTTCTCTCTTTTCATCAAATTGTTGCAAGGCCAATGATCTAACAGCCAACAGACAAAAGCTATGTAGTTTAACAAAAAGGTATCCATATCATATTAAAAAAATAGATCATATTAAAAAAATAGAATTTAACTGTAAATGTCAACACAGATGGTACCGAACGAACGACGGTGCCTTCATCCGGCCCGGACACATATAACAAATTTCGGCCTCAAAAAAAGGCCTGGTATGCGATACCTTGGCCGTTATTACAAAATAGGGTAAACTGTCAAAAAGCGCCCCCCCCCCGGGAGTTGTAAAAAAGCCCATAGTATTTTCAAAACACTGAAAAAGAGCCTATCTTTGCAAAACTTTGTGAGAAACCCCTAGGGTCTCACGCACGGGACTATATTTGAGATGGAGTGATAAAAATGCCTTTCTCCTCACAACTAATTACTTTCAAAATCCCTTCTTTTTCTCTATCGCTCTTACGATCCTCTCTCATCTCCTCTGTCGCTACCATCACAACCGACGATTCTCGATGTTGGATATAGTGTCCTCAAGGCAATTATTGTAATTGCAGGTAGGTAATTATGATAATTAAGAGAGGACTTATACAGGTAGATCAGTCTTGATCGAGATAATAATATACTATCTGGTTTATTTTTATCATTCATATATATACATTTTATTACGTGTTGTTAATACATAATGATAAAACCCGTAAGATCCTTACTTGACTACCAGTATTATGATGGTGATCATACTTATGGGAACTTGATAGTCCATAAGCACGTCCTTAAATTTTCTTAGTCGTGGGAGTATAGCAACCGGGCATCGATATTCCGGAATAGACTAGCGTATATGTTTTTAGACCCGACGAAGGGCCGTGGCTGGTCTCATAGCCATTGATGTGTAACATCTAAGATTGTATATAGGTGCTCATTGGAAGTGAGTACACCGAACGGACTCACCGAGAACTCTTGGATGGTATTATACCTATTTTCAGATAGCAGTCCGCCGATGACTTAAGTACATGGTAGTCTTTATACCTGATATCGTCATTTGTCTCGTGTGAGTTCACACTGTGCTTAGATTACTACCCTACCACATCTCAAAGGAGTCGTGCAAACAGGTTTTAGTTGGGTACAGTCCCGAGCCACATGGAGGTAGTGAGCTACGAAAGGGATTCGTCTTTTCCGGTATAGGGAGTCGATATCGTGCTGTGTACGGTTGATCATCACCACGAGTCCCCAGTCAGGGCGGATGAGATTTACTGATAGGAGATCAATAGTTTCTCGGTTGGTCATAAGTCTGACACCGGCACGACTTATCGGGTTATTAGAGGTCTGATGTTATCCACCTCTCAGACCCGGTACGCGACACTCTCAGACGAAAAGACCGGACTGTACGCAGATTGTCACTTACAGGATCAGTATGGTACGGACGGACTTAATTGTTGACCTCCCTTTCGACATAAACCTAGGTAGCCGTTACGTATAGCTAGTGCCGCTAGCATGCTTGTGCTTATGGATTTATCCAGTAACTCACTACCAGTGTATTATCGAGTCTTTAAAATCCTACACAGAGAGTTTTCCCGGTTCAGGCGATACGATGTAAAGGCCGTATGTTGATACGTGCAGGAGTCCAATTAAATACGTGTACTGGCTATACAGACTTTAGTCGGACATTTTATAATACTGGTCGGCTTAGGTTTAAGCCGAATTATTAAATCAAGTATTGATTTGATAATATACATATTTATTTGATATATATATTCTAGTATTATGTTCACTATTCATTTTCTCTCTCTTGGATATTCGTATTTTTATACGGATACGCGTATATGTATGTGATACATATACCTGGTATTATGTATTTATACATAGATAATTCTAGAAGGAGGACACCTCATTATTTGTTTTCTTTTTATTAAAAGAAAAAAATGAGGTGGAAGGTAAGATGTAAAGAAGGGATGAGCTCATTATTTTATAGGAAAATTGTATAACATATTTTTTCAAAGATGGAAAATTATCCCTCTCGCTTGCTCATTCTATTATGGCCAACCCTCTCTCCTCTCATCCTCCTTCTTGCTCATCTGTTGAGCTCTCATTCTTGAGATGGAAAATTGAGAGATTATAAAAATGATAAATCCCTACATCTCTCACACTCTATCCCTAACAAGTTTAGACGGTGAGTTCCTTCCTCAAAGTTCACTTTGGAGCGAAGCTGAATGTTGGATCAGTTTCTAGGTGGATCATCTTCAGCAAGGGTGATCATCTCTCAAGCTCGTTCTTGACGGCCTACGAGCCTAGAAGGGGTTTTCAATGATTGGGTGGACATGCTACAAAAGTTGTATGTTCGTATCCTAGTAGCTAGATATCTTGTATGCTTGCTAAATTAGTGTTTAGAATGATTTCTAAGTTGCGGTTTCTAGTGCTATGTTTACCGCAGAAAACTGGACTGAGACGTTGGAACGTCTAGCCTGAATTTAGGAGCAGATACTATTTGGACATATCCATCCACCTCTCCGAAAATACCAAGTTGATTTATGATACCGTATATTGGAGCTTTGGATAGATGCGACCGATATAGCAGACTTTATTAGATTCCCCCTCATTTGTGAGAGGTTTTTTATTGTGGGGACGCTCTTCTCCGCAGACGTAAGCCCCTGCAGTTAATTACGTTATCGCGTTATGATAATCACTTTCTCCTACTCCAGTAGTTCACTTCGTTTCGAATTATGTTTGGTTTATTTTAGTTGCAAGTAGATTGTATACGGAGACTAGTTTATATCGTCGCCCGTAGGGCGCGAATTAGTCCAAATCCGTATATTTTAGATTTAGGATTTGAACTTAGGTTGTATGTCATGTTAGTTTAAAGAGTATTTTATTTAAAGACCGTTAACCTGTTTTTAGATTAAGATCAACTTAAATATATGAGCATTTAGGCTCAATTTATTTTAACTAAGGATACGTTAGTCCTATTTGAGACTAAGTTCAACTTAGCAATATTTTCAGGATCATTAAATTTAATTAAGATCCAACAACAGAGCATTTGGGCTCAGCTGCAAGCAACTTCAAAATGACTTAGCCAATTTGGGCTCGGTTTGATCGGTCTTGGGCTTTTTCCCTTTATTCAGAAGTGCTAAGCACTTATTTCTGGCTCTGGCGCTCATGTGGGAAGCACATAAGGCGCTCAAACATGGTTTTTGCCCAATCAGTGCTAAACACTTAATCATTTTGGCTATATATAGTACTAAACACTTTTATATAGCGCTTACGTGTGTTTCACGTCAGGCACTGAGTCTTCACCTCTGAGCGCTCACATAAGAAGCACGTGAGGCACTGAGTTTATATTTTTGGGTGCTCACGTGGGAAGCTCGTGAGGCGTTGAACTCCTTTTGCTGGGCGCTCACGTGGGAAGCACGTGAGACACTAAGTTCTTTTCTTTTATAGATTTAATCTCTGTTAATGGCGATTTTAGCCATTAATGATCATCAGATCTCTGTTTTGAGGATCTGAGATCAAGTTTTCTTTGAGAACTAAGTTCTTATGTTTTTCTTATTATAAGAACTAAGTTCTTTATAAGGTTAAACCCTATTTTAAGAGGAATTAAATTCCTGAAATATATTTATTTTCTTTCTTCTTTTTACCTAGTTCTTTTCCCTAGGTTTTGAGTTTGAAGAACAGAATCTTCCCAATGAGAATTGAATTCTCAACTTATGTGAGATTTGTCTTACGGATCTCAGATCCAGAAAAAGAACTAAATTCTTTTATGAAGGGATAAACTCTTGTTTTTTACTTGTACTGGGCAAAGGAGATATATTTAATCTCTTCTTTTTCTTTACCTAGGTTTTGAAAGCAGAAAGATCTTCTTCTTTGAAGAGAATTAAATTCTCTGTTGCAGTTTCTAACTTTTTATTTGCAGAAACTTATATGGGTTCTTCATATAAGTGTCTATCCTCTTGAGACTTGAAGACTCAAGTCCTTTATATAGGGATTGTCAACTGTTGATCAGTTTAAGAAAATCTCTCATTAAGAGATACCGATTGATTTAATTGGTCTCAAGTATTATTTAGGGAATTTTATTCACCGTTGGATATTTTATCCAATGATTTCTGTTTTACAAAATATATATATCCTTATTTTTAACAAGATTGGGAAAATATTCTCTCATATATAGAATTTAATTCTATTAAATGGTGATTTTTAATCACCATTGGATTTTTGATTTAAGGGCTCTCTGTTTAACATAGCATATCTTCTTATTTAGAAAGATTGAGAAAATATATTCCCAAAAAAAATTAATTTTATCATTTGATGATTTTTAATCACTATTGAATCTTTAATCCAACGACTCTGTTTAACAGAGAATATCCCCAGATTTTAGGGAAATATTTCGCATGTAGAATTTAATTCTTCCTGCTTTAATTTGGACGCTAACGCTAATGTGCTATGCACGTGGGCGCCGCTCAAAAATTTAATTCTTACACATAAACAGGCATCCACGTGCTTTGTAGGCCGGCGCTCACGTGTGTATCACGTGAGGTGCAGCCATAAGATTTAATCAAGCGTCCACGTGCTTTGCATGCCAGCGCTTACGTGTGTTTTACGTGAGGCGCTGCTATAGGATTTAATCTTATTAGAGACTGGCGTCGGCGCTCACATACCTTTTGTAGGGTGTTTTTCGTCACCCCATTGAGATGGGAATACGCGTGCGCTTGTCAGGCGCAGGGTAGGCAGGGGTTTATTGATTGTGGGGATCCGAATCTCCGGCAGCCGCAGACTAAGATGCCGTTAATTACCCCTCGCCTTTAGAGCGAGAAAACCTCCGATTAACGGGTTAAACTGGTCATGCGAACACAATGTGCAGTGTGCGTGTATTGTGTTTTAAAAGGGGTTTTGGATATATCGGGGGGCCCGCAGAGTTTTTACGGGAGTCCCGCTATCCGGATAGCGGGCTGGAGGTCAAGGGGGCTAGCAGCCCCCTTGCGGGGTGCGGGGTAGCGCCCCGTTAGAATTTTTTTCTGATGGGGGAGGTGTTTTTAGTGTGGAGTATGTGTGTGTGTATGTATATATACATATATATATATATATATAAGGGAAAGGACATCCAAAGGATGTGTGGGAAAAAGCGCCAACGCTTTGGGCGCTAACGGTCTGAGCGCAAGAGCGCTAGCGCTCTGAGCCCAAGCGCCTCACGTGCCAGGCATGTGGGCGCTCGGACGCTAGCGCTCTGAGCGTAAGAGCGCTAGCGCCCTACGTGCCAGGCACGTGGGCGTTCGGGCGCTAGCGCTCTGAGCTCAAGGACGCTAGCGCCTCACGTGCCAGGCACGTGGACGCTTGGGAGGCAAAAAGAACTTAGTCTCTGCAATGGGAGTTATACTCCCAGAAAGGAGCACTTATTATTTTGTATATATGTATATATATGAGGAGTTAAAATCCTAGGATATTTTGAGTCTGATGAAGGGGCTTCTCCCCTTGAGCCCTAGATCTTCCCCAAAGTAGGGTTTCTGGAGATGAGTTTCCTTCTTCTTACTGTCGTTTGGCCGGATCTTGGAGAAAGGGGGTGCGACTTAAAAATCTTCCCTTTTTGAGATCTAATGGCAGATCCAAGTTCCCCTTTATGGGTTTTGTGGTGAAAAACTATTTAGTTTTGGAAAAGGAAGAGTAAAACTCTTGATTTAAATCAAAAGAAAGAAGAAGGTTTTAGAACCTTGAGAAGGAGAAAGAGAAACATGCCCTAATTTTGAGGAATGAAAAGTCTATGTTTTATTCATCATCATGTTGCCTTATATAGGCTTACATATTTACATATAGCCCATTGGGCTTTACAAAATGGCATTTTGTCCATCCCATTGCTCATGTGCCATTTCTTTTTGCACATAAGCCATGGGCTTTACAAAAATTTGGCTTTATGCCCATTCATGCATAAAAAATTACATAAAAATTATTTATTACATGATTTTATTGTTGGCATGGGGGCCGGCCGCTTCATGTTCGAACTCGACCTGAGCATGGGCCCACTTGATCCGGGCTTGGGCCCACTTGGCTTGGGGGTTGACCTTGACTTTGACTTGGTCAACCGGGGTGCAATTTTCGACCCCAACAAAGTGACCCCATCAATAAATGCACACCACATATGTGGGTCGTGTGCATGAAATTGATGGATCTTCTTTCACGTGGAGGCAACTTGCTTTGGTTCCCATTTTTTGGGATGCACTGCCCTTTTTACGACATGGACGGTCGACGCTTGACGCGTCTCCGAGACGGAGTGTCCGTGGTAGACGTTTCCCTGGCCCGGAGTGATCTGGTTCCTGCTTTGTAGGAAGCATGCACTGCCCTTTTTGCGACATGGACGGTCGACACTCTGATCCGGAGCGATTTGGTTCCCGATTTGTGGGAAGCCTGCACTGCCCTTTTTGCGACATGGACGGTCGACGCTCTGATCCGGAGCGATTTGGTTCCCAATTTGTGGGAAGCCTGCACTGCCCTTTTTTCGACATGGACGGTCGACACTTGACGCGGCTCCGAGACGGAGTGTCCGTGGTAGACGTTTCTCTGGCCCGGAGTGATCTGGTTCTTGCTTTGTAGGAAGCTTGCACTACCCTTTTTGCGACATAGACGGTCGAAACTCTGATCCGGAGCGATTTGGTTCCCGATTTGTGAGAAGCCTGCACTGCCCTTTTTGCGACATGGACGGTCGACGCTTGACGCGTCTCCGAGACGGAGTGTCCGTTGTAGACTTTTCTCTGGCCCGGAGTGATCTGGTTCTGGCTTTGTAGGAAGCTTGCATTGCCCTTTTTGCGACATGGACGGTCGACGCTCTGATCCGGAGCGATTTGGTTCCCGATTTATGGGAAGCCGGCACTGCCCTTTTTGCGATATGGACGGTCGACGCTCTGATCCGGAGCAATTTGGTTCCCGATTTGTGGGAATCCTGCACTGCCCTTTTTGCGACATGAACAGTCGACGCTTGACGCGTCTCCGAGACGGAGTGTCCGTGGTAGACGTTTTCCTGGCCCGGAATGATCTGGTTTCTGCTTTGTAGGAAGTCTGCACTGCCCTTTATGCGACATGGACGGTCGACGCTCTAATCCGGAGCGATTTGGTTCCCGATTTATGGGAATCCTGCACTGCCCTTTTTGCGACATGGACGGTCGACGTTATGATCCGGGGCGATTTAGTTCCCGATTTGTGGGAAGCCTGCACTGCCCTTTTTACGACATGGACGGTCGACGCTTGACGCGTCTCCGAGACGGGGTGTCCGTGGTAGACTTTTCCCTGGCCCGGAGTGTTCTGGTTCCTGCTTTGTAGAAAGCCTGCATTGTCCTTTTTGCGACATGGACTATAACACCCTAGTTCATTTATATCAGTTCTATTTCAAGTATTTCTTTATTTATGGTATTTTCATGATTTACCAGTTCTATTTCAACTACTTAGCATGGTGAATTCAGCGTCATACTCATCTACTGATTTGTCCCACATTGAACCTTGTTGTAGATGAATGAACTGATGTTCCATGGCAAACCTGGTAGTCACAGGGAAGTACTTTGCGTCGAACTTACTGCGGAAAGTCTTCCATTCAATAGGCTGTACAAGACGGCTTTTTTCCGCCTTCCACCAGTTGCGAGCATTGTCCGTAAGCTGTAGTTTCGCCACACAGACCCAAGCTATGTCTGGCACTTGTGCTGCCGCCAGATCATCATCTATGCTTTGTGCCCATTCCTCAGCCTCGAGTGTGCTTCCCTTTCCGGAGAACTGCTTGGGATGTAAAGTCCTGAATTGCTTTACCCCAGATGTGTCAGTCTCGGGACGGTTCAGGAGTTGTTGCTGTCTCTCAAGAAGGCTGCGGATCGCTTCAAGTAGCACCGTTTGCTCGGTGGGTGGTGCAGGAATAGCTGGTATGAGAGGTAGTGGTGGAGGTGTGTTGTTGACATTGGTGCTGGTGTTGTTCGGGGAAACCATAACCTTGAAGAAAAATTTGGGTTAGGACAGATTCAAGTACATGAAATGATAAGATTCAAGGAATATGAAATTGTAAGATTCAAGGAATATAAATTGTAAAGAATGTTTTAGTTGCTGGTTCTTGTGTTATATTGCTTAGGTTTTTCACGCAGAACAGAACTGCATGATAGAGTTTCATACAGCTCTGACCTGCATGGGCCACCAACAAAACCTGCCACGCTCCGCTTCCCGGTATACGGCGAAGAGGATGCGACGGGTCCGCTACGTATTTACTCTGAAGTAAATACGCTAAGCGTATCTAAGCAATATAAAAGTAAATACACAAGAGACAAGATATATAAACTGAACAGCAACTTTATTTATTAACATTCTTTTGTACAATGCATGAAAAGTAAATACAACTGGAATGAAAGCGATGCCTAAACAATGGCATAATAGGAAATGAAAAGTACTGAATGGAAAATGTACAATGTCTAGAGCTCAGGGTCTTCGCTGTACTGATCCAAGTCTTCTGCAGTTGGCTCGATCTCTAACGGATCCAAATCACCTGACGACATTCAAAGAAGAAAGAAATAGAATGTCGTCAGTGAACAGGTCGCTCGGTAAGTCCCAAAGATAAGAAGAAAGTAGAATAGTCAGAATAAGAAGGTATCTTTTAAAGTTGTATTATATTGTAGTAATGTCGTATTAACGTTGTTGTTTGTAGTTTGGTACAGAAGAATGCCAGTGTATATGAGAGAAGTCTCTATATGCCAGAGACTAGAGGCAAGTATAGTACAAGAAACCGTTTATGCCGCGGTACAACAGCAACTAGATTCATGTTAGGTGTATTAAGTCTTACAGTCTCGTGCCACTTTTAACACCTTCCGTACCAATCTACCCCTTTAAACCCCGTAGTGTTTTGATTGTATTGTTTGTCTTGTAAATTGTATTGATTGTATAATTGGTTGACTGACCGAAACCATGATATCAGTAAACGGATGTAACCGTAGAATCATGTAAACGGAATAACTGAAGAACCATGTACGTGGAATGTATATCCATAGTTCGGTTCAGTCAAGTTGTATAGATTGATAATTGGATTCATGGATTCATGTGGAATGTAATATTGAAGATTGTAGATTGTACTTGAATCATATTCAAGTCGGATTATACTGAGATTCAAACTAAGTCAGACAATTAGCAAAATAGATTGAAGTCCTGATTGTTTTTATTAATTTGTCTACCCTAGATAGGTAAGCACCCACTTCTCCGGCTCCCTAAGGCTCAAGAGATTGGTCCCGCTTAAACCTATGTTTACTAGGGTCCTTAGGGTAATTTATAGAATTTGAGGGGGTTTTATGTAAAAATACTTTTATATACTTTTCAAAATATACCCCAAGTATTTATTATTCGTCTTTAGAGTTGTAATAAATGTAGATTTTATATTGTGATATTTCTAATGAAAATATCCTAAATTCAGAAATAAAGGTATTTATTTGTAATAATGATTATATGGAATTCATAATATTTTAGTGTAAAATTGATTCTTATGATATTGTAGGAAATGTGGAATATTTATAATACTTCAAAAATAGATATGTTTATGTTACATATACATATATTTATATGAAAATAATTTTAATATATATTTTATATTCTAAAAATCTCATTTTCTTAAGATGTCGTATTTTAAATCTTTCGAGACCGAATGCTCCTTGCGGAGGTCTGAATCTCGCACTACTAAGCCCGAGAATATGCGATAATCCACACCATCCCGAACGGGTTCCCCAAAATGGGTTGTAGCGGCGCTTTACAAAGATTGTATAAATACTAAATCCTTTAGAACATGGTTTTATGAATTAAGTGGTATTTATTTGTAAAGATGTCAAGTTTCCGTATTCTATGTTCTAGGGTCTCCTAAGTCAACTAGACTATTCCTAACTGGTCCAAAACGACAAGTTGTGAGATACCTCAAATCGCCTCTTCACCGCCAATTGTGGCCAGGTAAGTACAAGTGAAGAAAGGAGGGATCTGCTCACGAATCACCGTGAGACGGGTCTTTTAAAGTTACCTTTCTCACTTGCCTAGCCTAGACACCACAAAGTCAAGTTTACATAAACGACTGATATCCATAATCTTATCCTATTTTCATAATAAGTGGTATTTATTTAAAATGTGTATCAATATTAAATCTTTTAGAAATGGTTTTATTTAGTATAGGGTATTTAAATGAAAATATTCGTTTTCCCGTATTCTAAGTTTTCGATGGTATCGTGTTATATTGCATATGAGTATGTGAGGAGGTAGGTCGTTACCTCGTGATCTACTTTAAATGTATAGCAAGTTTAATGGAGTTAAATGTAGGATTGAAACAATGTGGTATTTAAGTGAAAAATACGATGAATGGAAATAGCTATCATTTCATGTAATAAAACTTGATCAATTTGTTTGATTAGTGTTTAATAGTCAACATGAGGAAGTTTAAGTATGATTGTATTAGTCAGAAGTGGAATTTTATAAGAAACCGAATCGGAAATCGGATTTGTTCTGATTCCGTCGGGTTTTGTAAATCCGTATTTTTAGATAGAAGAGATAGGTAGAAATTGGGACTTACGGGTTTTAGATCATACAAGAGAGTGAGAGTGAAGTAGAGGAATCGCCGATGTATTGCGTCGTCGCCGGTAGTTCCTAAAACGATCGCCGGAAGTTTCCCGTAGATTTCGCCAGAGCTTCGCCCCGAGCTTGTTTTCAAAGTACACAAGTTTTCTTGGAATTTTGAGAGAGTGGGCTCAGAATTTTAGGGTGAGAGGGTAGGGGGTAAGGGTGTATTTATAGGGTTAGACTAGGGTTAGGGTAGGTGTAGGGTTTTTAATTAAAAAATGTAAAAATGTAGGAAATTCATTAAAAATTGTAGTAAATAGGTGTTAATATGCTCTCTGAAACCGATCTCATAAATTAGAGTGTGCAGGGGTTTTCAGAAGATGAAAAGACACAATTTTGCAGTTGGCGACTTGGCCGTCCGGCCGAGATCGGCCGGCGGCGCCGGCCCGAGTCGGCCGGTCCGCCGGCCGAGTCGGCCAAGTCAGGCCGAGTCGGGGTCTTGGGAGGGGGGGTCGCCGGGGGTAGGCACTGGTATATTCAGATTTTCAGGTTCAGTTCAAGATTTGGGAGTTGTCTCAAGTGGACTGTTGGGCTTCTATAAAAATTTAAACAAAATAAATATTAAAAATAATGTGGGGCAGGGGATTTGAACTTTGGTGGCTTGGTTCAGCAATGCAAGGTATTACCAATGAGCTACAAGCTCCTTGTAATTATGGTGTGAGATAAATACTTAAAGTGGTAATAGCAACATTAAATACCCCAAGTATACTTTAAATTTAAATCAAATTTATGTATACTAAAAATGGAGTTGTTACATTCTTGATTGTTCTTGTCTTGGGAATTTCGAGGACGAAATTCTTTTTGTAGTTGGGTATAATGTAACACCCTAGTTCATTTATACCAGTTCTATTTCAAGTACTTATTTATTTATGGTATTTTCCTGATTTACTGTGTTTTGGTGCGAATAGTGTATTTGATATTTGTATTTACATCCGACCAGACCCGCTTGCTTGAAACCTGTCTTGATTCATATTTATAATTTATCCTAGCTTATTATATGGATCCGTGCACTTACATTATTGTATACTACATACTGGCATTTATCTGGCATCTGCATTTTTAAGTGTAACATTTAAAGTCACATAAAATATTTTAAAAATACATTGCATGGCCTGCATGATACCCCTGACCCTGTGGTAGCATCCACGCATCATATTCTCGTCCCGTTCAGTGAAACGGACTCGATTGGATGGCTACGCGCACGTACGTGCATCCGTTCTTGGGGGTATGCATTTTTCGTTACCCGGATATCCAATTTTGGTTTTGGTCGACATGTATATTTTTCGTATTTTAAAACTGAATTTTAGACCCGACCCGGGCATGTTATAGACTATATTTGTATTTACCAGAATATCAAATTTTATTTATATAATATTAATTTTATAAACTGATACAAATTAAAATTTATTTAACTAATAAAAGATTTTTTTTAAATTTAAATCTAAACTAATTTCCTAACAAACTAACAATCCCTTTCTCTCTCTCTCACTCCTCGACATATATATATTTATATATATATTATTTATTTATTTTTTCTTTCCTTATTTAATACACAGCCTCTTCTTCTTACTTCTTCTTCTTTCTTCTTTCTTTTTCTTGATCTTGTTTCTTGATTCCGGTAATCACCGCCGGAGGCGTGCTCGTCGCTGACGATCCGAGTGATCCAGTGGACGTCCTCTACCTGCGTGGTCATTCTCTTGCCTTGCCAGGACCTGTCCCGCGTGCCGTGTGTGCGTTGCGACGATTTACCGACGTCAGACGTGCCGTGCGTATCCGTCGTGTGATCCGATCGAGGCAAGTTTATCTTGCTACATGCTATGATATATTTTACATCCATATTAATAATAATAATTAATGTTTAGTGTATTGTACATCCCCTGTTATCATTTTACTGTTTTACGACGTCCGTTTGCATCCGTACAATTATTTTCATATCTAGTTGCATGCAAGTTAATCTTTCTATATGATATACTACAATATACTGCACCCATTTGAATAATAACATTACTTATTGTTTAATTATGCATCCCACATTACCATTTTACTATTTTACTGTCTTCGGACATCCGTGTGCATCCATATCACTATTTACATATCTAGTCGCATGCTAATTCATCTTGCTGCATGCTAGATATATTATTATGCATCCATATGAGTAAAATATACCCATTTATTATATTATACATCCATATTAAAATTTTACAGTTTTCGGATACCCGTTTGCATCCATATCATTTAAAATATATATAACTGCATTTATAGATCACATTAATTCATATTATTATTGTAGTAACACTCCATGCTTAATAATGTGCATCCCACTTAGTCTTGGAACTGTAAATATAACCCTAATCGATAATTGTGTATCCATACCATTAATATCCATACCATTAATTATATATCTATTTGCATTCCAAGTCACGTTATTTCATATTACTGCTACATTAACACCCCATGCTAAATAATGTGCGTCCTACATAGTCATGAAACTATAGTTGTAACCCCTGATAGTTATTTATGCATCCATGTTTATTTGTGTATCCATACCATTAATTCTGCATAACCAGTTGCACCCCATATTACATTAACTCATATTATTAATACATTAGTACCCCATGCTTAATATTGTGCATTCTACTTAGTCATGATGTAACCCCTGATCGATATTTGTGCATCCATGCTTTTATTGTACATCCGTACTTTCACCCTGATTCAATACTTGCTACAGTTTGATTATGAGCACCCGCTTGATACCTGTGCACTACTTGACATGACCTGATACACCACTACTTGAGATGACTTGATACATGTACACTAGCTGACATGACCTGATATATCATTACTTGACATGTTACCTGATCATGTTTCTAATGCCGACAATCCTGATATGTTGTCCTGATGGACGTTATTGTTGTCTGCATAGACAAAACATGTACCTATTTGATTCTGTGTTGGCATTAGATATCAATTGGCAATACCTGACTTAAACACATAACTTGGGTGTATGGGGAAATCAAGGATGTAACCGAACGTAACTCAAAAGGCTATCATATTATTTGTCGTTTTTCCGGGCGTTACGGAATACCTATTATTTGCCATTTTTCCGGGCGTTACGGAATACCTATTGTTTGCCGTTTTTCCGGGCGTTACGGAATAATCACCGATGGGTTATGATGAGGATTACATTAATTGATTTCGAAGACTTTAGAATAGATAACCCAGTAGCACAGTTTAGATTACTCACTGCACATCACATGTGCTTATACCCTTCACTGTTCCTTATTCGTGATACTGTTATACTCTTATTACCGTTCATACTCATGCATGCATTTCTTGTTACCTCCTGATTGTTTTATTGTTGATATTATGACACACTGACGTCTGGGTTTTGCATGGCCCAGATCCGTTACCCTTGTAGCAGGCTGATCAGGAGTATTTCCGCCGTCAGGCCGAGCAGTGAGGATCCTGTTAGTATCCAGTTAGTTTAGTTATTTCCGTACTTTCCAGATTGTTATTGTTTATTGGATTTATTGCTTCCGCATATTATTTCTTGACTCGTTTATTCTGGCTCATGGACATATACTAGATATTTTATTTTATTTCTATTGTTCTTGATATCTTATAGACAGCCGTAATGTGACTGTAGAGGGATGTTTCGTATCCACAGCTAGCATGGTTGGCTCTGTCACGTGCCTATCTTAGCGCACTCTGGGAAGCGGGGTGTGACAGGGTTTGTTTGGTATCAGAGCCATAGGATATAGGTTAATCGGGTTTGATTCTTTTGTGGTTGGGTATTGGACCCAATACACGAATCAAAAAATTCGTAACTAGGAGCATGTCATGCCACATTGTTATCATGATTCTTGAATCATATCTTTCTCTTGACCCTTTGTCTTGACGATATGCAAACAACTTTGCATCTCGGCTTGAAATCTTCTTGATTCCTTATTGTTTATCCCGCCCTATTCCTTCGATTCTGATGCTAGGATTTGAGCGACTTGAACGGAGTTATGTGATTGTAACTATGAACTGCAGCATGGTTACAATGCGGTACTCTATTTAAGTAACTTGGAGTCCTGGTCTTGATTCATTTCCTTGTTCCATGGTCGTTTTATCACCTTAGTTCTCTCATTTTCATTGCTTACCAGTTCATGTTTTGCAGATTTCTCGGTGATCGATACCGGTAGTTATGAGGTTATCTTGGGAATGGACTTTCTCGGCACTTTCCACGCTCACATTGATTGTTGGGCAAATAAAGTGATTTTCCATATTCCCGGACATCTGGAGTTGTTTTTTCTGGAGGTAGCAGTTCTGTCGGGCCAGTCGAGTTTAGGGCTAGGCCGACAAACAATGGTTTTTCATCGATGGAAGTTGACAAGAAGTAAGTGCCAGCTGTAGTTCGAGAGTTCATGGATGTGTTCGAAGACATCTCGGGTTTACCGCCAAAACGAGATGTGGAGTTCGCGATCGATCTTGTTCCTGGTGCAGCGCCAATCTCAAAGGCATACTATCCGATGGCACCAGTTTAGTTAGAAGAAGTCAAGAAGCAGGTTACCGAATTACTTGAGAAGGGTTGGATCCGCAGCAGCAATTCACCTTGGAAAGCTCCAGTTCTTCTAGTCAAGAAGAAATATGGCACAAGGAGGATGTGCATCGAATATCGAGAATTAACCGGGTGACTATTAAGAACAAGTACCCGATCCCTCGCATTGACGAATTATTCGAGCAACTCAGTGGCACGAGGGTATTCTCGAAGCTGGATTTGCGATCCGGATATCATCAGGTCCGAATTAAATCAGAAGATATTTGCAAGACTGCGTTCCAAACTCGGTACGGACATTACGAGTATTTACTGATGCCATTCGGAGTCACGAATGCACCGGCGATAATTATGGACTTGATGAACCGAATCTTTTCACCGTTCTTGGACCAGTTTATAGTGGTGTTCATCGATGATATTCTGGTTTACTCGAGAAGCATTGAAGAGCATGCGGAACACTTGAAGATCGCACTGCAGACATTGAGGCAAGAAAGATTGTATGCAAAGATGAGCAAGTGCGAGTTTTGGCTTGAAGAAGAGAAGTTTTTGGGGCATGTTGTATCCGGAGATGGAATCGCTGTTGATCCCGAGAAGATTACAGCAGTTCAGGATTGGGCGATTCCGAAGAACGTAGCAGATATCAGAAGTTTTCTTGGACTTGCCGGCTATTACAGAAGGTTCGTAGAGAATTTTGCCCGTTTGGCTGAGCCTTTGACCAAGCTTATGCGTAAGGAAGTACCGTTCGTATGGACGGATAAATATGCGTCAGCTTTTGAGGCATTGAAGCAGAGATTGATAACCGCTCCTATTCTGACCGTACCAGACAGTTCCGGAGGATTGGTAATTCACAGCGACGCATCTGGGAAAGGTTTGGGATGTGTTTTGATGCAGCATGGAAAGGTTATAGCTTACGCATCGAGACAGTTGAAGATCCATGAGAAGAATTACCCAACTCATGATTTGGATCTAGCAGCAGTGATTTTCGCTTTGAAGATTTGGAGACACTACTTATTGGGCAAAAGGGTCGAAGTATTCACCGATCACAAAAGCCTAAAATATGTGTTCACGCAGAAAGAGCTTAATATGAGGCAGCGTAGATGGTTGGAGCTGATGGATGACTACGATCTTGTTCTTAAGTACCATCCGAGAAAAGTTAATGTTGTGTCGGATGCGCTTAGTCGGTTGCCAGCAATTCGGATGTTGACTGCACAGAAGGAGCTTATCGAAGATTTTCAGAGATTCGAGTTGGAGATCGTGCTACCGCATTCTTCGAGACAGTTGATGCAGCTGCAAGTACAGTCATCGTTGATCGATAATATTAAAGCAGCACAGTCACAGGACCCAAGATTGCAGAAGTTTCGAGAACAGGTTGAAGCTGGACTTCGAACGGACTTATTGATTCATGAAGATAGTTCGTTGCGATATGGTAGCCGTTTGTGTGTACCGAAAGGAGATATTCGTGAAGAAGTTATGAAGGAGGCACACAGTTCCGCATATTCCGTACATTCAGGAGGCACGAAGATGTACCGTGATCTACGACAGCATTTCTGGTGGGAAGGCATAAAAAGGGAGATTTCTCGCTTTGTAGCGAAGTGCTTGGTGTGTCAGAAAGTTAAGGCTGAACATCAAAGGATTGCTGGTTTATTGCAACTACTTTCGATTCCTCAATTGAAGTGGGAACATATAACCATGGATTTCGTGACAGCTTTACCATGGAATCCAAAGGGCAACAATGCAATTTGGGTGATTGTTGATCGATTAATTAAGGCAGCTCATTTCATACCATTTCGAGTTGGTCAGTCAATGGAAGCGTTGGTGGAATGGTACATGCAGGAGATTGTGAGATTGCATGGAGTACCTGTGAGCATCGTGTCCGACCGTGACACCCGATTCGTATCACACTTCTGGAGGAGTTTACAAGAAAGTTTGGAGACGCGATTGAAGTTTAGCACAGCTTATCATCCTCAGACAAATGACCGGTCAGAGAGAACGATCCAAACCCCTGAAGATATGTTGAGAGCTTGCATGTTGGACTTCAAGGGTTCGTGGGAGGATCATCTACACTTGGTGGAGTTCTCGTATAATAACATCTTCCAGGCGACTATTCAGATGGCTCCATTCGAAGCGTTGTATGGTCGCAAATGTCGCTCACCTGTTTGTTGAGACGATGTTGGAGAACGAAGATTGTTGGGACCAGATTTGATCGTGCAAACAGTAGAGAAGGTTAATACTATCCGGAATCACATGAAGGCAGCAGGATCGGCAGAAGAGTTGGGCCGATATATCGAGAAGACCTCTAGAGTTCGCTGTTGGTGATCTTGTATTCTTGAAGATATCACCGACTAGAGGAGTGATTCGTTTTGGGAGTCGAGACAAGGTTAGTCCTCGATTCGTGGGGCCTTTCAAGATTATGGAGCGTGTTGGAGAAGTGGCTTATCGTTTGGCGTTACTACAATATTTGGCGAATGTTCATGACGTGTTTCATGTATCTCAACTCCATAAGTATGTTCAAGATGAAACGCACGTGCTGGATCATTCGGAGCTGATTGTAAGAGAGGATTTAACCTTTGAGGAACGACCGATGTTGATTGTTGATCGAAGATAAAAGATCCTTAAGAACAAGGTTATCCCTCTCGTACTTGTTTGGAGGAATCGCTCGCATGGAGAATTGACTTGGGAACGAGAAGACGAGATTCGACAGAAGTTTCCACACCTATTCTTGTAAATTCTTGATTGTTCTTGTCTTGGGAATTTCGAGGACGAAATTCTTTTTGTAGTTGGGTATAATGTAACACCCTAGTTCATTTATACCAGTTGTATTTCAAGTATTTCTTTATTTATGGTATTTTCCTGATTTACTGTGTTTTGGGTGCGAATAGTGTATTTGACATTTGTATTTGCATCCGACCCGACCCGCTTGCTTGAAACCTGTCTAGATTCATATTTATAATTTATCTTGGCTTATTATATAGATCCGTGCACTTACATTATTGTATACTGCATACTGGCATTTACCTGGCATCTGCATTTTTAAGTATAACATTTAAAGTCACATAAAATATTTTAAAAATACATTGCATGGCCTGCATGATACCCCTGACCCTGTGGTAGCATCCGCGCATCTTGTTCTCGTCCCGTTCAGTGAAACAGACTCGTTTGGATGGCTACACGCACGCACGTGCATCCGTTCTTGGGGGTATGCATTTTCGTTACCCAGATATCTAATTTTGGTTTTGGTCGACATGTAAATTTTTCGTATTTTAAAACTGAATTTTAGACCCGACCCGAGCATATTTTGGACTATGTTTGTATTTACCAAAATATCAAATTTTATTTATATAATATTAATTTTATAAACTGATACAAATTAAAATTTATTTAACTAATAAAAGATTTTTTTAAATTTAAATCTAAACTAATTTCCTAACAAACTGACAACCCCTTTCTCTCTCTCTCGTGACTCTCTCTCTCTTTCTCTCCTCTACATATATATATATATATATATATTTATATATATTTTATTTTTTTTCTTTCATTATTTAATACACAGCTTCTTCTTCTTACTTCTTCTTCTTCTTTCTTCTTTCTTTTTCTTGATCTTGTTTCTTGATTCCGATGAACACCGCCGGAGGTGTGCTCGTCGCTGACGATCCGAGTGATCCAGTGGACGTCCTCTATCTGCGTGGTCATCCTCTTGCCTTGCCTGGACCTGTCCCGCGTGCCGTGTGTGCGTTGCGACGATTTACCGACGTCAGACGTGCCATGCGTATCCGTCGTGTGATCCGATCGAGGCAAGTTTATCTTGCTACATGCTATGATATATTTTACATCCATATTAATAATAATAATTAATGTTTAGTGTATTGTACATCCCCTGTTATCATTTTACTGTTTTACGACGTCCGTTTGCATCCGTACAATTATTTTCATATCTAGTTGCATGCAAGTTAATCTTTCTATATGATATACTACAATATACTGCACCCATTTGAATAATAACATTACTTATTGTTTAATTATGCATCCCACATTACCATTTTACTATTTTACTGTCTTCGAACATCCGTGTGCATCCATATCACTATTTACATATCTAGTCGCATGCTAATTCATCTTGCTACATGCTAGGTATATTATTATGCATCCATATAAGTAAAATATTACCCGTTTATCACATTATACATCCATATTAAAATTTTACAGTTTTCGGATACCCGTTTGCATCCATATCATTTAAATTATATATAATTGCATCTATACATCACATTAATTCATATTATTATTGTAGTAACACCCCATGCTTAATAATGCGCATCCTACTTAGTCTTGGAACTGTAAATATAACCCTAATCGATAATTGTGTATCCATACCATTAATTATATATCTATTTGCATTCCAAGTCATGTTATTTCATATTACTGCTACATTAACACCCCATGCTAGATAATGTGCTTCCTACATAGTCATGAAACTATAGTTGTAACCCCTGATAGTTATTTATGCATCCATGTTTATTTGTGTATCCATACCATTAATTCTGCATAACTAGTTGCACCCCGTATTACATTAACTCATATTATTAATACATTAGTATCCCATACTTGATATTGTGCATCCTACTTAGTCACGATGTAACCCCTGATCGATATTTGTGCATCCATGCTTTTATTGTGCATCTGTACTTTCACCCTGATTTAATACTTGCTACAGTTTGATTATGAGCACCCGCTTGATACCTATGCACTACTTGACATGACCTGATACACCACTACTTGACATGACTTGATACATGTACACTACCTGACATGACCTGATATATCATTACTTGACATGTTACATGATCCTGTTTCTAATGCCGACAATCCTGACATGTTATCCTGATAGACGTTATTGTTGTCTGCATAGACAAAACCTGTACCTGCTTGATCCTGTGTTGGAATTAGATATCAATTGGCAATACCTGACTTGAACACATAATTTAGGGGTATGGAGAAATCAAGAATGTAACCGAACGTAACTCATAGGGCTATCATATTGTTTGCCGTTTTTCCGGACGTTACGGAATACCTATTGTTTGCCGTTTTTCCGGGCGTTACGGAATAATCACCGATGGGTTATGATGAGGATTACATTAATTGATTTCGAAGACTTTAGAATAGATAACCCAGTAGCACAGTTTAGATTACTCACTGTACATCACATGTGCTTATACCCTTCACCGTCCCTTATTCGTGATACTGTTATACTCTTATTACTGTTCATACTCATGCCTGCATGTCTTATTACCTCCTGATTGTTTTATTGTTGATATTATGATGCACTGACGTCTGGGTTTTGCATGGCCCAGATCCGTTACCCTTGTCGCAGGCTGATCAGGAGTATTTCCGCCGTCAGGCCGAGTAGTGAAGATCCTGTTAGTATCCAGTTAGTTTAGTTATTTCCGTACTTTCCAGATTGTTATTGTTTATTGGATTTATTGCTTCCGCATATTATTTCTTGACTCATTTATTCTGGCTCATGGACATGTACTAGATAGTTTATTTTATTTCTACTGTTCTTAATATCTTATAGACAGCCATAATGTGACTGTGGAGGGATGTTTCCTATCCATAGGTAGCATGGTTGGCTCTGTCACGTGCCTATCTTAGCGCACTCTGGGAAGCGGGGCGCGACATGGACAGTCGTCGCTCTACTCCGGAGCGATTTGGTTCCCAATTTGTGGGAAGCCTGCACTGCCCTTTTTGCGACATGGACGTTCGACGCTCTGATCCGGAGCGATTTGGTTCCCGATTTGTGGGAAACCCGCGCTGCCCTTTTTGCGATATGGACGGTCGACGCTTGACGCGTCTCCAAGACGGAGTGTCCGTGGTAGACGTTTCCCTGGACCGGAGTGATCTGGTTCCTGCTTTGAGGAATCCTGCACTGCCCTTTGTGCGACATGGACGGTCGATACTCTGATCCGGAGCGATTTGGTTCCCGATTTATGGGAAGCCTGCACTACCCTTTTTGCAACATGGACGGTCGATACTCTGATCCGGAGCGATTTGTTTCCCGATTTATGGGAAGCCTACACTGCCCTTTTTGCGACATGGACGGTCGACGCTTTGATCCAGAGCGATTTGGTTCCCGATTTGTGGGAATCCTGCACTGCCCTTTTTGCGACATGGACGGTCGACGCTTGACGCGTCTCCGAGACGGAGTGTCCGTGGTAGACTTTTCCCTGGCCCGGAGTGATCCGGTTCCTGCTTTGTCGGAAGCCTGCACTGCCCTTTTTGCGACATGGACGGTCGACGCTCTGATCCGGAGCGATTTGGTTTCCGATTTGTGGGAAGCCTGCACTGCCCATTTTGCGACATGGACGGTCGACGCTAGACGCGTCTCCGAGACGGAGTGTCCGTGGTAGACTTTTCCTTAGCCCGGAGTGATCTGGTTCCTACTTTGTAGGAAGCCTGCACTGCCCTTTTTGAGACATAGATGGTCGACGCTCTGATCCGGAGCGATTTGGTTCTCGATTTATGGGAAGCCTGCACTGCCCTTTTTACAACATGGACGGTCGACGCTCTGATCCGGAGCGATTTGGTTCCCGATTTGTGGGAATCTTGCACTGCCCTTTTTGCGACATGGACGGTCGACGCTTGACGCGTCTCCGAGACGGAGTGTCCGTGGTAGACTTTTTACTGGCCCGGAGTGATCTGGTTCCTGCTTTGTAGGAAGCCTGCACTGCCCTTTTTGCGACATGGACGGTCGACGCTCTGATCCTGAGCGATTTGGTTCCCGATTTGTGGAAAGACTACACTGCCCTTTTTTCGACATGGACGGTCGACGCTCTGGTCTGGAGCGATTTGGTTCCTGATTTGTGGGAAGCCCGCACTGCCCTTTTTGCGACATGGACGGTCGACGCTCTGATCCAGAGTGATTTGGTTCCCGATTTGTGGGAAGCCTACACTGCCTTTTTTGCGACATGGACGGTCGACGCTTGACGCGTCTCCGAGACGGAGTGTCCGTAGTAGACGTTTCCTCGGCACGGAGTGATTTGGTTCCCTCTTTGTAGGAAGCCTGCACTGCCCTTTTTACGACATGGACGGTCAATGCTTGACGCGTCTCCGAGATGAAGTGTCCGTGGTAGACGTTTCCCTGGCTTGGAGTGATCTGGTTCCTGGTTCCTGCTTTGTAGGAAGCCTGCACTGCCCTTTTTGCGACATGGACGGTCGATGCTCTATTTGACTTGCTCTGCTTCCTGCAGTGTCAGGGGTGAACTTGACTTGCTCTGCATCTTGCGGTGTCGAGATTGGATTCTGACTTGCTCCGTTTTCTGCGGTGTCAGAGTTGAAGTTGACTTATTGATTATGATTTGGGTTGACATCAGCATCGCTATACTGGAATATGGTACCAGGAGAGAATCATCATCTGTCTTTGAGAGGATTTTGGGATTAGTTTTTTGTCGGCATCTGCATTGCTTCACTGGAATAATGCCAGGAGCAACTCATCATTTGCCCCGGGAGGATTTTGGAATTGGTTTTTTTTTGGCATCAGTATCGCTACACTGGAATATGGTACCAGGAGCGAATCATCATTTGCACTTGCTTATCAGGAAGCGATGGCTTAGGAGACATGTTTTAGGTCCCTATCACCAAAGACTTTTCAATTTTGTGAGCCGTAAGGGTCTCACAAAGTATTTTCTCCCTACGGGTCGTAAGGATCCCGTAGGTGTATTTTCTCCTTAGGAGTCGTGGGGACTCCCAAGTGTGTTGCTCTTTTGTGAGTCGTAAGGATCTCACGCGGAAATTTTCTCCTCACAATGTCGAGAGGACTTTGCGAGTGCATTTCATCTCTTTTTGACGAGTTTGCATCCTTTCGAGTTTTCACAAACTCACCGGCAGTCCTGCTGTTTTTACTCACGCAGCCCTTTCGGGTTTTCATCCGTGCCCATTTTGCTTATGGACATACCCCCTTTTTTTTGTAAATCTTCACCGCCAGTGGGACTTTAGAATGTGGTCTCGCCGGTAGGACTTAGGAGAGGTTGGGATTGTTTTACGCCCATGGATTGTATAAGGTTTTGCAGGATGTATGATCCAGACCGTAGGGCCGGAAAAATTTCGGGACTTTGTTGGCGTCTGCATCGCTGCACTGGAATATGGTACCAGGAGCGACTCATCATTCGTCGTTGGGGTATGGGAGTTGGAATTTGGTTGGCGTCTGCATTGCTGCACTGGAATATGGTACCAGGAGCGACTCATCATTCGCCATTGGGATTTGCGTTTAGAATTTTGTTGGCGTCTGCATCGCTACACTGGAATATGGTACCAGGAGCGACTCATCATTCGCCATTAGGAATTTGAGTTTAGAATTTGGTTGGCGTCTGCATCGCTACACTGGAATATGATACCGGGAGTGACTCATCATTCGCCATTGCCTATTGGGAAGCGATGGCTTAGGAGACAGGTTTAGATCCCTATCACCTAAGGCTTTTCAATTTTATGGGCCGTAAGGGTCCCATAAAAGCATTTCTCCCTACGAGTCGTAAGGATCCCGTAGGTGCATTTTCTCCTTAGGATTCGTAAGGACCTGTAACATTTCAGAAAATATAAAATATTATTTTTGGAATTTAATATTAAAAGAATATTTTTCCCGAAAGCTGCCCGATTTGCAAAATTGGGGTTTTCGAAAAAATGTAAATATATACCAATAATTATGAAATAAATAGAAATTAATTTGATTTATTCATTTAATTATATAATTAAAGGATTTGGAATTTTTAAAATTTATTATATGCAATTTTGATAAAAACCCGATTAGTGCACTGCCAATCGCGATTAAGCCAAATCCGCGTTTTTACAGTTTCCATGGTTAGTGCACCATGACATGTTTCATTTTGTTACATGTTTCATTTCATTTGGGCTATATATTATGGTTTATTGGTGGAGAGAAAAGAAAAGAGAATGATTGGGGAGAAAGTCAAAAAGGGGACATAATGATGACTTGGAGAGAGAGAGAGAAGGTGTGAGTATGTGAGAGAGGGGGAGGGGGTTGCTGCCATTTCCAAATCCCCCATCTTTTTTCCCCTCTTCATCTTTCTCAAGCCATTTCCCTCTTCTTAGAATCCCTAGATCCATCTCCAATTAATCCCCAAAACCCTAAACCCCTTTTACAAAAGTTAATCCCCTCTTCACCCTCTACGCATTGGACCAAGCAAAATTCGATTTTGGTGAATTTGGTCGAGCTAGGGCTTTCTTGGGTTGCCATGGGAGGTATATCTCTTTCTATGTTAGTTTAGTTTGAATTCCTAGCATTTCGGTTTAAATTAGAACTCGTTTAGCGATGTATGAAATTACTAGGGAAGGTTTAAGTGTTGTTTGAAATTGGGTGATGCCTAGTGGCTGTTAACTAGACTTGGGTGCTGTTTAGTGACCTGGACCAGATCTTAGAAACCCCAGAACACGGATTTAGAAACCCCGACATCGGATAATTGTGTAAATTGTGTGGGTATTTTGGAATCTGGAGCAACCCGGGGATACTAGAAATGATTTTGGGATTACTGGGAGTCGTGCAGGCACCTAGGAAGCTACCACCAAGACCTGATCCCCATACCCCAACCCAAGGCCGCAGATTTATCCATTCTGGCCGCAATTTGCGGCCAGAGCAGGGAAATAGGGTCCCAGATTTGGTCCATGGCTCCTTTTGCACTAAAATAGACCCCTCCTATATGCAGTTTTGGCTAATTGTCACCTGGGGAAAATCTGGAAGCATTTTGGTGTGTTTTAGGCTATGTTTTCCGTATTTTAAAATGCACTTTCTTGATATTTGGATTTGTATTTGGTTGTCGGATGTTTGTACATCGACAACAGAGGTTGTTTGATTGATTTGCACGTTTAGGCCATAGGTTCTAACCTGTGAGTACACCTTACGCCATATCGGTTTTCCGGATTCGATTTTAATACGTATTGCGATTGTTTATTATTGTAGGTACCCTCGTATGGATTCCGAGGTGAAGGAGCTCGGCGTCATTGGTTTCGACGAGCGAAGACCAGGTGAGTGGATCTATATCCACGGGGGAAGTCGGGTGGATGGCGTATAGCACCCCCGCAAAGTTTTGGTGGAAACCGATTTATAGAATATGGTTTGGAAACCTAGATTAGGAAACTAGGGTTAGAATGAGATAGCTACGAAACCATATTAGGAACTAGAGGATAGTTAGAAGTGATATGATACTACTATCATAGGTTGACGTTTAGCGATATTGCCGCTTAGGGTACTGTAGAACTAGATAGTCGATATAGATGCGTCATCCGAACCATACCTTTTTCTTAAAAAAAAGAGTCGTATATATCTTTTAAATATATATCTTGAGGGATGTTACGGATTTCCAAATGATATCTTTTTCTTAAAAATCCCGTAACCCCTATTTGCAAAACTACGATTCATTTCTTTAAAAATCGGATTGTATGGTTCGGATGTGTATGTTAGATTAGATACTTATACTTGTAGTGATTGAATGTTTATGTAATTCGATTTGATAGGTGATTTAAAAGCGATGAAAGAATATAAGGCGGATATGATGATATGATAATATGTTGGTATACGGATGCGAGTCGATCGAGATGATTTGTACCCTGCCGATCCCCTGATATGAGATTATTGCGGATGTGACCTGGGACATAGGTACATAGATATATTTACATATATAGAATGTTGTGAATCATGGATGATAGGCCGTACGTGATATTAGGCCGTACCCTCATGTGTCTTATAGGATGATAGGATCCCTATTAGGTTAATGCCGCCGTACGATGATTTTCCGTGCGTGACGAGTTGATTTGATGATTGATCTTTACCCTTGACCAGAGGTTGCCGTACGATAGATTATACCGTACGCAAGACTGTGAGGCTAGATGCCGATTGATTGTTTCCCCAACTCGGTCATATTAGATACGTATACCCGTCAGCATTGCATATTATTTACCTTATGCTGCATTCATATTATTCTCATTGCATCGCTTGTACCTGTGCTAGTACACTTGCACTATTATCGATGATGCGTGTGTTACACGTATACAGATTTGCCGGCTCACACACTTCATCATCGATAATTGCCATGTCACTACACAGTATACATTGGTACATCTATACTTGCGCATATACATATTGTACGTACATAGAGAACTGGTTTTATTGGGAACTGCAGAATATATTTAAAAACTGGAATCATTTTAAAAGAGCGGTTTTCCCTTAATATGTCATATCACTGTTCCATATTGCATGATACACGGATATGCTCTCATTTCTCTTATATGTCGCATACATCATGCTCTATTATTTTACGCATTGAGATATGTTGTTTTCTTGAGATTTCTGGATTTGAGAACCGTGGACATTTTAAAAGAGATTATGTGTTATTTTAAAAACACGGTTTCTCTTGATATTATATTTCAGTGCGTCCACCATGTGCTTTCTCGGTTCTGAGAGCGACATGTGAAACCCGATTCGAGGAGGCGGATGAGGCCGATTGCGGATACATAGTGGACCCGGTATGGTACCCCGGGGCAAGAAAGGGATGCTGTATATACAGACGGTGAGCCTGGTAGAGGGACTACTACCTACCGGTGATAGTATTTGGGCTCGGCGGATATCCGGAGGATACCGACCGGAGTCGAGAGATGATATGAGCCGATCCGGACTGACGGAGCCCGTAGGCCGATCCAGACTGACGGAGCCCGATATATGAGGATTTACGTACCGATGCTGGGCACGGTTTTCATGATGTTTTCGAGTGTCGATGCTAGGCACTCAGGTTCTATGATTTGATGTGTCGGGAGGGACACTGTTGATATATATATCCTCATACTTTCATGCACACTCTTTTATGATATTTACATGCATGATATTGTTGCGTCAGTGGTTGACGCGTGGACTAGATCCACATACATACATACATACACCGATCCTACTATTGGAGATTATGCACATGCTTATAGACATTGATTTATGGGTGGACGAGATCCACATATCTGCATGCATTGATTATTACTGTTGGATGTTATCCGTATGCATTTAGGTATTGACTACCTTGTTGGCACATATACAGACCCGGTCATCCTAGATATCATAGTATTACCTTTATGATATAGTTGACCTAGGAGTCGTTGTTTATTCGATTTCTATCTGTTGATATTTTTCTACTCACGAGTTGGAAACTCACCCCCGTTGTGCCACAGTTCTTGCAGGTTGGCCGCTTGGATCAGTAGCGGTTTCGCTAGCACACAGTTGCATTCGGGTGTTTTGCATTGGTAGGTGGGACACTTGTGTCGTACCCACTCTTGTATCTATATTCTTATTGTATCTAGTTAACTCTATCAATCAAAAGTTGTATTTGTATAAGTAATGAGACTTAGTGGGATTGTGGTTGCGAGACTTAGAGCGAGGGGTTTTCCGCTACTTGTGATTTATATGTCTTGTTTTTCTTTTATTCTTTTATGGTGAACTTCGCCGTTGGGCGTCGTATACTTATTTACACTGTATTGCGTGGTTGTGGAGGCCCCGTTTGGCGAAGAGCTAGCTCCCGCTTGGGGATGCCATTATTCTTATTATGTATTTGTGGTTTTGGATCAAAATTTACAAGGGAGGTGCTGCCAAAATTTTTAAAAGACGAAATATGTTTTCAAACTAGTAAATTTTCACTTGCATCATTCATGTTCATTTTCTATGTAGTAAGAAAACTTGATTTCATATACCTTTATTTCAAAACCTCACCTCCTTTATTTTTCAAAAAGGTTTATATTTCTGGGTTTCAGCTTACTTGAATTCCGTTTGCGTGATTCAAGTGCTGGTCACGAGCTAATATTTCAGGTCGTGACAGGACCCCCAAGTGTGTTTTTCCTTTGTGAGTCGTAAGAATCCCATGAAGGTTTGTTCTCCTCATGCATCGTGAGGACACATGAGTGGGTTTTCCCAATGGAGCATAATTCCAAGGGCGGAGACCAGCCGCGTAACTGGTGATTATGGTGGGGCATGGGTATGATGAGAAGTATTTGAGCTCGTGGATTGTATACAGTAGTCAATTTGGGGACTGGCCGTAGGGCTGGGAGAATTTTGGGAAATTGGATTTTGGTTAGCATATGCATCGCTGCACTGGAATATGGTACCAGGAGCGACTCATCATTCGCCGTTGTTTTGTTTTGTTTTTGTTTTTGTTTTTGTTGTTTTTTTTGTTTTACCGCGATTGCTCTATCATTTCAGCTTTTCTTATCGCGAAGATCGCGATTGCCCTATCATTTCGGCTTTTATTCGCGGTTGCCCCATCATTTCGGCTTTATTTTCATCTTTATTTTACTCGCTGATTTTTATTGCGAGTTGCCCCATCATTTCGGCTTTTCTTTATTTTTCTTTTATTTACACATTTTTTGTTTATTTACATTCCCGGTTTAACGACTTAGAGGTCGACTGTTCTCAGTTTAATGACGTGGTGGTCGACTGGATCAGAAGCTTGGAGAAGATACCCGATTGAGCAGTTGTCAGGGGCACTACTGGAGCTTGCCCGAAATGCCTTATCACTTTGTCGGTGTTGATGGCCTTGCCCCCAGCTGAGGCCAAGAAAAATCGTTCAAATACCGACTTGCGTTCGAAGATGGCAATTGAGAGTCGTTAACCTGCACAAAGAAGCATGATTTCAGTACAGGAAATCAATGTATATTGATTGAGTTTGCATGAATATTTAACCCGAAATATGGGAGGAGAGATAAAGTCCCACCGGGCGTGCCAGAATCTGTAGGGTGTTTTTCGTCACCCCATTGAGACGGGAATACACGCGCGCTTATTAGGTGAAATACAGATTCCCCCTGCCTAGGGTAGGCAGGGGTTTATTGATTGTGGGGATCCGAATCTCCGGCAGCCGCGGACTAAGCTGCCGTTAATTATCCTTCGCCTTTGGAGCGAGAGAACCTCCGATTAACGGGTTAAACTGGTCATGCGAACTCAATATGCAGTGTGCGTGTGTTGTATTTTAAAAGGGGTTTTGGATATATCGGGGGCCCCGCAGAGTTTTTACAGGGGTCCCGCTACCCGGATAGCGGGCTGGGGGTCAAGAGGGCTAGCAGCCCCCTTATGGGGTGCGGGGCAGCGCCCCGTTAGAAATTTTTTTCTAACGGGGGAGGTGTTTTTAGTGTGGAGTATGTGTGTGTGTATGTACATATACATATATATAAAAAAAAGGGAAAGAGCATCCAAAGGATGCGTGGGAAAAAGCGCCAGCGCTTTGGGCACTTGGGAGCTAGCGCCTTGGGCACAAGGGCACTAGCGCTTTGGACGCTCGGGCGCTAGATCTTTGGGCGCTCGGGCGCTAGCACCTTGAGCGCAAGAGCGCTAGCGCTTTGAGCACTAGCGCCCCACGTGCCAGGCACGTGGCCGCTCGAGCGCTCGCGCTCTGAGGGCAAGAGCGCCAGCGCTTTGAGCGCTCGCGCCCTACGTGCCAGGTACGTAGCCGCTCGGGCGCTAGCGCTCGGAAGCTAGCACTCTGAGCGCAAGAGCGCTAGCGCTTTGAGCGCTAGCGCCCCACGTGCCAGGCACGTGGGCACTCGGGCGCTAGCGCTCTGAACGCAAGGGCGCTAGGGAGGAAAAAGGGACTTGGTCCCTGCAATGGGAGTTGTACTCCTAGAAAGGAGCACTTATTATTTTGTATATATGTATATATATGAGGAGTTAAACTCGTAGGATATTTTGAGTCTGATGAAGGGGCTTCTCCCTTTGAGCCCTAGATCTTCCCTAAAGTGGGATTTCTGGAGATGGGTCTCGTTCTTATTACTGTCGTTTGGCCGGATCTTGGAGAAAGGGGGTGAGACTTAAAAATCTCCCCCTTTTGAGATCTAATGGCAGATCCAAGTTCCCCTTTGTGGGTTTTGTGGTGAAAAACTATTTAGTTTTGGAAAAGGAAGAGTAAAACTCTTGATTTAATTCAAAAGAACGAAGAAGGTTTTAGAACCTTGAGGAAGGAGAAAGATGCACATGCCCTAATTTTGGGGAATGAAAAGTCTATGTTTTATTCATCATCATGTTGCCTTATATAGGCTTACATATTTACATATAGCCCCTTAGGCTTTACAAAATGGTATTTTGCCTATCCCCTGGCTCATGTGTCATTTCTTTTTGCACATAAGCCATGGGCTTTACAAAAATTTGGCTTTATGCCATTCATGCATAAAAATTACATAAAAATTATTTATTACATGATTTTATTGTTGGCATGGGGGGCTTTATGTTCGGACTCGACCTGGGCATGGGCCCACTTGATCCGGGCGTAGGCCCACTTGGCTTGGGGGTTGACCTTGACTTTGACTTGGTCAACCGGGATGCAATTTTCGAACCCAACATCTTTCTCGTAATGCTCCACCATATTGTATTTAAACAAAGGGTAATTTTTTTATGAGGGAACAAATGCCCCCACCTTTGTTCTTACGTGATTTGCACGTGAGTGCAACGATGTGTAGTTTTGGATCATCCGATCCGTCTTGGGATACGGAGAATCTGAACCAACCACATCCTTTAAATAGGGCTTCAAGCCCTAGATGACTGCTACGCTTTCATCTCTTCTTCTTCATTGAGAATTTTATTTTCTATTAGAGCTTAACTCTATTTTCATGAAACTTAGTTCTTCACTCTTCTCAGATCTATATTGTAAACCCACTCTACCAAAATTTTCTTAGTAAGAGTATTTTTTCCACAGAGCTTAGCTCTTGTATTTGAAACATTCCTCTTTAGGAATTCCGGAGTTCAACTCCATTTCGATCACAGATCTTGGCTCTAATATATTCTCTTTAGGGATTTCTGGTTACAGAACTTGGTTATGATATTCTTGAAAATTCAATTTGGCAGAGTTTTGCTCTGACAATTTTTGGACTTCTCTCTTTTGGGGATTTTAATTTAACAGAGATTTTCTCTGACAATTTATCACAGAACTTAGTTCTAATCTTTAGATTTTCTCCTTTTTGGGGATTTTCTTGAAATTTTAATTTAACAGAGTTTGCTCTAAGAATTTAACATCAAATCCCTATGGGGATTTTCTTGAGATTTTATTTCTAACTCTCCACCTGGTTTCTTTTCTAGTATCATGGCTGGTCATTTGTACGATCTCGAAGAGATTGTCTCTTATGAGGAGATTTGTATCCAAGGTCATCTTCAAGGCCAAGAATAAATTGCAGCCCAATGCGACGAGGTAATGTATCGCTTCGATGATTACAACAGTTGATTGCTCCCTGTCGTTCTGCCCTTTTAAAGATCATTGTTGGATCGATCTGGGAAGCTCTTCCTGAGCTTGATGAGGCTATGCCGCTCCAGACACTCAATGATGCTAAAAATAAGGTGCATTCAGTATGTCTGATGTGCCTGATCTCGAAGAAGCGGAGAGATGATATCGTCACTATTTTGTATCGCGTCTTCTAATAGAAGGTGATAATATCCTCGTATCAGAAAATGGAAGATATCAGCGGTGATCCCGAAACTTGCATTCGGGAGAGGATGCATAAAAAGATGGTTAATGAAGCTAGAATCGTTTTACTCAAACTTGCCTTTATGTTTGAGAATCCATGTCTGCAATTTAGCGTTTTGCCATTGTACACCTTTGATGATGTTTGTTTCTTTTTTTTATTTCTTTTGTGATCATCCTCATTAACAATGTATAAATTTCTTTGAAGTATGAATGACAAGCCTCTTTCCTTTAATTATTTCTCTTTTTTTATGCCAACGCTCACATGCTCTGCTATAGGATTTAATTCTATAAAAGACTAGCACCAACGCTCATATGTGCTTTACGTGAGGCACTGCCTTATTATATGAGGGAATCGTTTCACTTTCTTGCTCTACTTTTTCTGAGCCACCCCTTTCTTTTCCAATGCCTTCTTTTTGTCAGAGCCTGGAAATAGTTCCACCATACACAACATTTTCTGTGCCGAGACTTAAATGCTTCTGTTTATAATCCAAAACAGTGCTCATCTTCTCCTTCACAGAGAAAGAACTACTTTAGCATGGCTTACAATCACCCTCATACTCCTCGACAGCCATGGAAGGTACCCATCGAGGAGATTATTTCTCGTTTCACTGCTCGTATGGCGAATCCCGATCTCACGGATGATCAATGCGACACGGTGATGCACAAGCTCCTGATTCGTAGAGGGTCTCCTCTCCCCGCCGGCTCTATTTGGTTTCAGATGATCTTCTTGTCCATCCTTGACAGCATTCCCCCTCATCCGATGGAGATAACTCTAACGATGCTCGACGTAGCAGAGGACAAGATCGACTGCGTTCATGAGGTGTGCTTGATTACAAAGCCTCTGAACAACCGCTCGATTCATATGCTGAGTCAGATTCGGGCTCAGCGGGCTGTCATGTCTTCTTTTGCCAACGAGCGTGACACTGATAGATAGGGAAGGACTCTTCGTGAGAACCGCCATTACGATATGGTAGAGCAGGCAGAGAGGGAGTTAGAGAACTTTGTTTATTATTTTGTTAACCTCTGTATTTTTGATCCCATATTTGGTGATCCCTTCCTTATAGAATAAGATGTTTATTTAAATGCATTTCTTTATCGTTGACTGCTGAATGTTTCATCCCCGGCACATATTCATGTGTGCATCTTGTATCTGCGCATGTTGTCACATCCCGCTTCCCAAAATATAGAATACAAGGGTGACAAGGTCAGCCATGCTCCTACGATCAAGGAAAAATCCTGTCATAGTCACATTTTGGCTTCTAGCATTATATGGTAATCAGTAAAATACAATACGGGTAAAGAGAATGCAGTCACTAAAACTGTCGGATATTAAGAAATCTGAGCTCAATGGAAGTAAGCAAAAGGGCAACTAACCAGGGATATCAGTGGAGAAATGTAACTGGTTCACTGGTCTGGATCTTCACGGTCTTCTCGAGATCAGGCGAATCCACCTCTATCACTGAGCATGCATACTCAGGTCGTCAGAGCGACACAAAAGCCATATTATAATAATAACAAAGAGATAAGGAAATAAAATAATAACGGTGGAGATGATAAATGCAAGCAATCAATATGTCAATAACTGATGCAATGTATGATCTATGTCCCTATCGGTCTCTAGTCACTTTTGAAATCGAGTTGTGGAAAGGAGTGATCATGTTTAACGAAGGTCTCGTATGTACCCGAGACTACGGCCCATGATGCCCGGGACATAACCCTGTCGGCCGGACCGCTAGGTCCAACCTAATATATAAGAGTCGTTCGAATGATCATCCTCTGAAATCACTGACCTCGCTAAATACAATTTCCTTTCCACTTCGATTTCCCCTTTTTCCCCAGGTTTCACTATTTATGAGTATGGGCTAGTTGTGTACAAGCACGCACCAATAACACGGTTTTATTCACTGTTCACTGTATTGTCACTATCACGAACCATTCACTTTTCACTGACGTACTTAACACTCCTAAACCGATACCATTCACGCTCGACAATGCATTGTACACTGAAACTTAATAATGACGCGCACTATCACTAGAGGTATTACAGTCGGGTAAAACTGTGAATTATGCCACTAAACAATTTATATGCAGTACAAGTCACTATGCATCTCATGAACTTATAAAAATCGCATTAAATTATACGTTCAGAATTAAGTAAAATGATACAAAAGCAGTAATAAGTAAACTCAGTCGGCAGTTCAACGAAATTAATTTCAAGTCAATCGGGTTTCGGGTTCGCAAATTACAGTCATTTCATTTTAAGTGTTCGCTGCTGGAATTTCAGTTCCTGAACTGAAAGTCCATTTCATAACACAGTTTTCATCCTGTTGGGATCAAAATTAGGTGATGCTATAGTTGAAAAATATTTAGGTTTACCACTTAGATTTCCAACGCACCATACGGATCAACAATATCCACTGTGTGTTCGGAGTTACACATTATTTAAGGTCGGGATGTACGTTCTGTCCCTGGTTGGGACTGCAGTATGTACAGATGGTTTAAAATGTGATTAAAATAGTAAACGGTGATAAAAGTGAATGAAACCACTTTCAATAGTTATCTAACGGATTTATATTCGCTACGGTATAGGGTTTCACATAATATAATTTTTACACATAGACATAAAAGCATTTTTAATCGAGTGTTGGCGATCAGTGCTACTCTGGACTGCAGTCCAGAGCCGCACTCCCGACCAGTTTCCATCGCCTTTTTAAAATAGAGACAGATTTTAGATTATATGGGGTTCTAGGTCGTCGATTCAGCTTCGATATGAGACCTCGAACGCAACATTCTGGTGTGTAACCAATTAACTATAATTTTCACAAAATCCAGGCACGGAAATTTTCAGATTCAATGGATCTAAATGAGGATGACACATCACGTTGTTAAAATCCGTATTTTCAAGCCAAATCTTAACACAGTATTCGTTACTACTCGGGCCATATGTTATGTTTAATTTCCGTCATTTTAAGGGGGCTTATAGATCATGGTTTGCATCAAACACTTGTATTACGTTTGATTCGCAATCGAAATGTATATATAATAGCATGTAGCAAATATTTAAAACTTGCCTGACGACGTATCGATGACGATACGGCAGCGACGTGGCACAGTGGTGCACTACGGCTACGATAATGGCAGCGGCAATGGCGTGATCACGACGCGAGCGTGGCTAGGCCCGACATGGAAACTCGACCTCGGCTCGAACTTGGGTTCGACGGCTCGGCAGCGATGGCTCGGGTGATGCTACGGTGATGATGACACAGAGCACGGTGTGTTATTGGCAAGGTCGTCGGCGGTTCAGAGACGGCTTCGACAAGGTAGGGAGCTCGGTCGAAAAATAGGGTTGTGCTAGGTTTCTGGGCGAGGCGAGCTTTGGCGAGGGGGTGTGCAGGCGAGGGAGTAGGAAGGGTGAAGACGAGGGTGGTGTCACGAAGCCGGCGGCGATGGGGTCGGAGCTCCGGTGAGGTAATCGGCAGTGAGTGCAGGGGCAAGGTCGGGGCTGTGGGTTCGGGGTTGTGCAGTCGGGGTTTTCCTTGGTTGAATTCGGGAAAGAAGAAGGAGTGCAGGTGAGGTAGTCGACGACTACGAGGGTGGAGACGGCGACGGCGTCGCACGGAGGGAAGGGCGGCGACGAGCGTGGGTTCGAAGGTAGCGGGGTTGGGTCATCGAGGACGAGAGTGATAAGGAGAGGTGAGGTGAGGTCGAGGAGATGAGGGCGGTGACGATGGGGGGCCGACGAGGTGGCCGGCGGTGTGGGGTGACGGCGACAGAGGAGGTGGGTGTGTGGATTCTTGGGTCGTGAAGTTTGCAGTTGGGTGTCGAGGATGGAGGGAAGTGGAGGAGGCCGACGACGTGGGTTAGGCGGTGGGGTAGCGACGACGGCGAGGAAGCGAGGCGATGGGTGCGGGCATGAGTTGCGAGCGTCGGGTGATGGCGGTGGTGGTTGTGGTGTTGGGAGGAGGGGTGGTGAGGAAGAAGGAGGTGACGACGGGGATGTGGCGAGGTCGAGGGTCAAGGGTGAGTGAGGTAGTGGCCGTTGGAGGCGTGGGTGCAAGGTTCGCGGTCGTGGGGCGAGGAGCGGGAGACGTGGGGAAGTGGCGGGAAAAAGAAATTGAGAATGAGGAGGGAGGTGAGAATAGGGAAGAAGGGAGAGAGAGGGTGTTCGAGATGAGAGAGAGAGAGAGAGAGAGAGAACGTGAGAGAGAGTGATTTAATTGAGAGGAGAGAGAAATGAACGTGGGGGAGGGGGTTTTACTGGGTTTTTAATTGCGAAAATGATAGGGAAATAAAGAAGAGTGATTGAGGTATTAAAGTAAATAGTTATTAGGTTTTAATTTAGAGTTTAAAGAATGGATTTGGTAGGATTTGGATTTTTAAATTGGAAAAATTTTGAATTGAGGAAGTGGCTATTGAGTAAAGATAGTGAAGGGTTATTGGGATTGTTGGGCTCAAGAAGAATTGAGAAAGAAAAGCGATGGGATCAAAGATGGCCTTAGATAAATATAGAGAGGAAGGGAACTGAGTGGGCATGGGCTTTGGGCAGTTATTAGGGTATTAAAATTTTCTAGGGGGAAATATTGGGAAAAATAATTGGATGGAATAAATTAAATAGAACAATAGGAAAATTCATTATTAGAATATGGATAATGGAGTACAAAATAAACTGGGTATTACATCATATTCTCCTTACAAAAATTTCGTCCTTGAAATTAAAAGAACGAAAACAAGAAGGTAACGATGCAAACGGCAACTCGAAAAAATGTGGGAACCACGAACGGATATCCTTCTCACGTTCCCAGGTAGGTTCCCCAGGAGAATGACCGCCCAACTCTTCTGTCTGTCCTGGACCGTCTTAATGCACCGTCTGATCATCTGAACCTTGTTTACCGTCTGTTGCCCTCCGAAAGACGCGCAAGACATGCTGTCTTGCCTGAGATTCGGGGCAGATGCTAATTGGTGCTATCCGTCCACCTCTCCGAAGATGCCAAGTTGGTTTATGGCACCGTGTATCGAAGATTTACACGGATGCAGCCGATATAGCAGACTTCGTCAGATTCCCCCTCGTTTGAGGGGTTTTTGATTGTGGGGACGCTCTTCCCTGCAGGCGCAAGCCCCTGCAGTTAATTACGCTACCGCACCGCGGTAGCAAATTTCTCCTTCTCCAGAATTTCACTTCGTGTCGTGGGTGTTTGTTTTGTTTGTGGTTGCCCATGGATTGTATACGGAGACTAATTTATGTCGTCGCCCGTAGGACGTGGATTAGTCCAAATCCATATTTTCTTAGATTTGGGTTTGGGGTTTTGGTTTAAGGATACGTTAGCCCTATTTAAGGCTAAGATCAACTTAAACTTTTGTTAAGGATAAATTAGCTTAATCTCCAGACTAAGATCAACTTAACGGGATCGTTTGGATCTGACAAGAGAACAATTGGCTCTATTGTTTAGTTTAATAACATTGCGGTCGATTTCCAATTTAGGGACATGGTGGTCCATCATTCCCATTTGGGGACGAACATTAGTTTAAGGACATTTCGGTCCAACGTTCCCATTTTGGGACGAATATTAGTTTAAGGACGTTTCGGTCCACAAGTTTAAGGACCCCGCAGTCCGTATCGATGTGTGGTTGTCGGGACCCGTCACCTCTCTGAAGACGTTGAAGGATTACAACGACAAATATCAGAGAAGTTCGGAGATGTACTCTTGAACCAGGTGTAAATTGATTTAAGAGAGCAGTTGTGCTCAGTCAATGTTAATTTGAGGACTTATGGCCATGATTGGGTTAAGTCCAGTTGAAAATGTTCAACATTTTATTTATTATTGGCCTATTAGGCCTTTGCTTGGGCTCTGCCCTTTTGTTAATGCATAGCATTGGGCTTTTAATTAAATGCACAACATTTATTTTGGTCTTACAGACCTCTGTTTGGGCTCTGTCCTTTTTAAAGTAATGCATGGCATTTTTATCAGGCCTGTTCGGCCTTTTTAATTGGGCTCTGTCCCTCTTTTAAATAATGTAGAGCATTAAATCTTCGGACAGTGTGCCACGTGGCTTGTCAGGCGCTTTGCGCCAATTGATGAGCGCAAGGCGTAAGTCCATGTGAAGGTGACACGTGTCACGCTCTGGTGAGCGCAAGCGCAGTGCGCTGCACTGTTACTGCTGACACGTGGCGCGCTCTGGTGAGCGCAAGCGCAGTGCGCTGCGCCAGTGCGCTGCTGACACGTGGCGCGCTCTGGTGCAATGCGCCAATTTATGAGAGCAGTGCTCTGTTTTAGAAGCGCATAGCACAGTCTGTTCTGGGGCTGACACGTGGCGCTCTCTGGTGGCTTGCGCCAACCCGAGAGCGCAACAGTGCAATTTTTTCAAGTGCAGGGCACTGTTCAATATCTTGATCCAATTTTGGATCAAAGAAGAGAATCTTTTAAGATTCCAGAACCAATGGTTCATCAAAAGGCAATGCCTTTATTTAGATCAGAAATATCTAAAGAAGAAGTAAATTACTTCTTTTTATTAATATTATCATTTTTTATTGAAGATCTTTGATCTTGTTCTTAGATCATTGATCTTTTCAGAAGAAAATTCTTCTTTTTCTAAAGGTTTTATCTTTTTCTTTCTTTCTTTCTAAATTCTTCTCAAAGTTCTTAGAAGAGCTCTGTGAATTCTCTGTGTGCTCAAAATTTTTTTGTAGACTTGGAGTCTAGGGGGCTTTTTATAGTGCCATTTGATTTGTAAAATCAGTTAAAGAGATCTTTCTCTGAGTGATTTAGGGATTTTCCCCCACCGTTGGATCTTTGATCCAAGGGCTTCTATTTTACAAAAGATAATCTTCTTGTTTTAACAAGATCAGAAAGATCTTTCTAGAATTTTAATTCTATTTTGGTGCTGGCGCAAGCGCACCTGCGCTTGACACATGTCGCGCAGCGCAACTACGCTGCCACGTGTCGCGCAGCGCAGAGCGCAACTCAGCTGAAGCGTTGCTTCCTTTATTTTCATTTTAATTAGAGCCTTGCTCTGATTGGGTGCGCTGCCTTGGGCGCTGCACTGGCGTGTCAACTTTTGACACGTAGCGCGTTGCGCGCAGCGCCAAGAATCTGAAGCGTTGCTTCAATTTTTGAAATTCAAACAGAGCTTTGCTCTGATTAGGGAAACACCGTCTGAATAATAAGTTCGGGGCCCAAAAATTTTCGCTCACCAACGTCATCCCAACAAACAGAAGATCGACATTTCTTCCCGTAAAGTGCTTCGAATGGGGCCATTTAGATGTTAGCTTGGAAACTGTTGTTATAAGAAAACCCCACTAGATGGAGGTGATCCTCCCAAGAACCTTGAAAGTCTAGCATGCACGCCCTCAATATGTTCTCGAGCATCTGAATAGTACGCTCGGACTGTCCGTCCGTCTGTGGATGGTTGTAAATTCCAAGTTCCGTAAATAAAATTTTTCCATATTTTTCCAAGTCCCCTTGAATGTTTTTCTATTTTCTCTGCATTTTTTGTTTGAATTTAGATGCTTATGTTTTAAATATTAAAAATTTTCCTAAACAAAAAAATAAATCCCGGCCCAGCCCATACCCATACCCATGCCTGGCCCAAGCCCTTACCCGACCCATTCCTTTCTTCCCCACTCCCTTTTATTTTTCTCGCTTCTTCTTCTTTCTTCCCCCACGTCGTCGCTCGTCCCCACGCCCCCGCTCCTCGTCGCGACCATGTCCCCACTCTTCGACCCACGACCTCGCGCGCGCGCACGCTCGCGAAACTTCCCTCGACCTCGTCTTTTCCTCCTCCTTCTCTCATCGCCACTCCAACACCATATGAGCTCCTCCTTCTCCTTCCCTGCTCAACTTACAACAAAGAACCCAACACCATCGATCCTCCATCGACCGCCGAGCTTGCTAAGCCGACCCCCTCTGCAACCTCCTTCCCCCATTGCATCAACCGAGCAACCCATCATCGCCCATCGACTGTAACTCGCGAACCCAAAGCCCGATTGACTTGAAATAAATTTTGTTGAACTTACGACTGAGTTTACTTATTACCGTTTTTGCATCTTTTTGCTTAATTCTGAATACGTGATTTAATACGAATTTTCTATGTTCATAAGGTGCATAACGACTTGTACTGCACATAAACTGTTTAGCGGCATGATTTATAGTTCTGCCCGACTACAAGACCTCTAGTGATAGTGAATATTCGTGTTAATTCTCCGTATATTTTGCATTGTCGAACGGGTACAGTATCAGTGTGGTTGTGTCAAGTACGCCAGTGAATAGTGAGTGATTCGTGACAATGAACCATACAGTGAACAGTGAATAAAATCGTGTTACTGTTGCGTACTTGTACACAACTAGCCCATATTCATGAATAGTGAAACCTGGGGAAAAGGGGGAAATCGAAGTGGAAAGGGAGTTGTATTTAGCGAGGTCAGTGATTTAGAGGATAATCATTCGAACAGCGACTCTTATATATATTAGGTCGGGCCTAGCGGTCCGGCTGACAGGGTTATGTCTCGGGCAACAGCGGGCCGTAGTCTCGGGTACGTACGAGACCCTCGTTAAACATGATCCTCCTTTCCACAACTCGATTTCAAAAGTGACTTAGAGACCGATAGGGACACAGATCATATATTGCATCAGTTAGTGACATATTAACTACTTGCATTTTATCTCCACCGTTATTACTTTTATTTTCTTGTCTTTTGTTATTATTATAATATTGTTATTATGTCGCTCTGATGACCTGAGTATGCATGCTCAGACCTTGAGGAAGAACCAGTTCAGGAGTCAGACCTGCCCTTCGAGCTTGCAGAGATTTAAACGGTCGTGCCTCCGTTACCTTTACTATTTTCCCTAAAGAAACCTTATATTCGCAATTGGTTAGTAGTTCTTTTCTTTGTTTCGTTGCAAATTGTGAACAATGAAAGTTGATGTAATAACTAGTGATGTATTTCCTTTATTTCTGTGTTGTGTTTACTGATTACCATGTAATGCTAGAAGCCGAAGTGTGACTACGGCGGGATTATTCCTTAACCGTAGGAGCATGGCTGGCCTAATCATCCCTCGTATTCCGTAATTTAGGAAGCAGGGCGTGACAATGGTAAGCCGTGCTGAACTTGAGGCGTGTACCCAAACTCTCCTGTAAGCCATTCCAAAAGTGTGAAATGAATCTAGTGTCCCGATCTGATACTATACTTACCGGAACTCCGTGGAGCCGCACTACCTCTTGCATGTATTTCTCCGCAAGCGACTCTGTCGACTGTCCCACCCGGAAATGTATAAAATGTTTTGTTGTCGTAAGACGGTCGAAGATAATCCAAACGACGTTGTTGCCTCTTGGACTCCGTGGTAAAGCAGTCACAAAATCCATAGCGATGTGCTCCCATTTCCATTCGGGTATCGGAAGCGGTTGCAACAGTTCATCTGTTCTCTGGTGTATAGCCTTTACTTGCTGGCATACCAAGCACTTGGATACAAACCATGCAATCTCTCGCTTCATCCTGTTCCATCAATAGTCTTGCCTCAGATCTCGATACATTTTCGTGCCTCCCGGATGTACAGAATAAGCTGAACTGTGAGCCTCAGCTAGTACTTCTTCTCTAATATCTCCCTTGGGAACGCAGAGTCTGTTACCGAATCTCAAAGAACCATCTCGATGTATGAGTAAGTGTATCCTCAGCCCGGCTTCCACCTGCTCTCTGAACTTCTGCAGTCGAGGACCTTCAGTTTGCACAGCCTTAAAGCATTCTACAAGTGAAGACTGCACATGTAACTGCTAAAACCGCCTGATTGCACTCGGTGTAACAGCCTCTAGTTCGAGCCTCTGAAAATCCTCAATGATGCTCCTATGCCTGGTCAACATCATAACCGATGGCTTTCGACTGAGAGCGTCGGGTACGACATTTACTTTTCCCCGGATGGTACTGTAAATTCCAAGTCGTAATCCGCCCTTTGTTATAGCCATTGGCGTTGTCTCATATTCAATTCTCTATGAGTGAACATGTATTTCAGACTCTTGTGATCCGTATACACTTCCACCTTTTTGCCCAGTAAGTAATGTCTCCAGATTTTTAATGCGAAAATCACTTCGGCTAACTCCAGGTCGCGTGTTGGGTAGTTCCTCTCGTGATTCTTCAGCTGCCGTGAGGCATAAGCAACCACCTGACCATGTTGCATCAGAATGCGGCTTAAACCTTTCCCTGAATCATCGCTGTGTATCACCAAACCATCTGAATCGTCTGGCACTGTAAGAATAGGTGCCATGGTCAATTTCTGTTTCAGTATCTCAAAAGTCTGAGTGCATTCCTCCGTCCATACGTAAGGCACTTCCTTCCAAGTCGGCTAAATTGGGGGTCAGGTGATTACAAGGTTCAAGGATGAGATAAAATAATTACTTGTAATAAGGGAAAGAAATGTTGTAAAAAGGATCAATTTATGAATCAAGCGGGCTTTAAAAGTACAATACTTCAGGAAAAATTCGATTGAACCAAAACTTTATTATTCAGAAAATCTTGACAGAGTACAGTTGAGAGATAAACGTAGCCCTAAACTATACATCGTTTTTATTTGGCCCTAAGAAAAGAAAATAAGCCGCGTCAGTCGCGATAGTAAAAGTTCAACAAGTTGCGATAAGTTCTTGCGCTAAGATGGAGGCGTCCATTCCCATAGTGCCTTGCCGGGATATCTGCTTGAGGTTCTTCGGCCTCAGGTTCCTCTTCACTCGAGATTTCATCATCCGATTCCTCCTCGGCTGGAGCTTCGTCTTCAGATTCCTCCCTTATAGGGTTTTCTTCTCCTGGCTCTTCCTCTTCGGCGGGAGCTTCCTCATCGAAATCCTCTACCATATGTTCTGCCTCTTCCGGGTCCCTTTCTGGATCCTCTTCCATAGGGTCTTCCTCAGGATTCTCCTCTTCAGGATCCTCATCTGGTTCCTCCTCTACCGCATTTTCCTGTGAATCCTCTTCTATTGGGTCTTCTTCGGAATCTTCCTCTTCAGTGTCTTCTTCTGGATCTTCCTCTTCATCATCCGAATCATTAATCATATTGATCTCTAGAACTGCGACATCGACTCCCTCTTCCTCGGGTTCACTATCGTCGAAAATGACCTGTAGGCCATCGACCTCGTCGTCTGAACTCACTAATATACAGTCGAAAGAAACGCAGGACCGAGTGTCCTCATCGATAAGCGGTGCCATTCCAGAGTTGGCCATGGTCTGAAAGTAAAGGTCATGATCAGATAGTGGAACACGAAAGAAAACAACAACTCATGATGCAGGACACGAGGAAAAGATAAGGTAGATAAGATTCAAAACATGAACTTGAATGGTGATGCACAAGTAGTATATGGAAGTGAAAATTACATGCATTTTATTAGAAGTTACAGACACGTTATTAGAAATTACATGCAACTGCTCAGCTCATTAAAAGTTACAGGCAAGTTCTTAGAAGTTTCAGGCAACTGCTTAGAAATTACATGCAGTTTATTAGAAGTTACATATAAGTTATTAGAAGTTACATGCTACTACTTAGAAGTTAAATGCACCTGCTTAGAAATTACCAGGTTATTAGAAAGTACATGCAAGTTATTAGAGAAATTACAGGCAACTGCTTAGAAACAAGCAACTTATCAGAAGTTACAGGCAACTGCTTAGAAATTATATGCAGCTTATTAGAAATTACAGGCAAACTATTAGAAGTTACAGACAACCGTTTAGAGGTTGCATGTAGCTTATTAGAAGTTACATGCAGTTTATTAGAACTTGCATTCAGTTTACTGGAAATTACAGGTAAGTTATTAGAACTTAAATGAAAATGGTGCAAATGAAAGGAGAATAATAGTGAAAATGAAATAGATAATAGCGATTTAGTTGGCAAATAGAGGTTTTTGGGGGACGGAAAAGTAATGAATTTGTAGGGAAAATAACTTGGATGGAGTATTTAATGCTCAGTTCTTGTAACACTCTGGTGCCTTTATACTGTTTATTTAGGGTATTTCTAATCTTGCGGCAAAAATCCTTATTATTGTTGCTTTGGGTTGCGGATGGTGTAATTAGCAGCTGTGGTTATTATCCGATCCGACCCGCATGGTTGAAAGCTATCATGGTTCTAGATTTCATAAATTATTTGTTAGTACAGAGTATCCATGCAAATCTAAATTTTATAAACATATATTATATATTTTAGTATCCGCATATCTTTTAAAATACAGTATAAAATCAAATAATATATTTTCTTATCTAACCTTGAATGTCATAGTACCCCATATCATGTGGTTGCACCCAAATATCATGTACATACCCTAATTATTAAACAGACTCGTTTTTTTCGCTACGTATATTTACGCGGATCCGTACTTAGTGGTATACATTGTTATTGACAGGATATCGTATTATGATTTAAACTTTTACGTATATTCTCCATATTATAAAACTAGATTTTTAGAAGGAACACGGCTAATATTCGGAGTAATCTGGTATTAGCTTTAAAATCTCATTAATATTCGGAGTAATCTGGTATTAGCTTTAAAATCTCATATATATATATATATATATATATATATATATATATATATATATATATAGAGAGAGAGAGAGAGAGAGAGAATAATGGAGGAAAGATGGCATAGGAGGAAATTTCCTCCTATGGCATAAAAAAATACACCGTCCGTGATTTTTTTCGGCGATCGGCACCCATCATCATCGTCTTTATCATGTAAGATATTGATAAACCAAATTTCATGTGATTTCATCACTTTTTCACCGTTGATTTAATGGGTGCAAAATTAACGGTTTACCGACAATAGAGCTTGTTACATTGTTAATTCGACGGTGAAAAGGTGGTGGAATCACATGAAATTTGGTGTATCCACATCTTACATGCCAAAGATGATGATGATGGGTGCCGATCGTCGAAAAAAATATGGAGGGTATGGATTTTTTTTGCCACCTAACGACAAAGCCTCCTATGGCACCTTTTCTCCATTAACCTCGTATGTGTGTGTGTGTGTGTGTGTGTGTGTGTATTATAAAATCTATTATAAAACTAAAGCCCACTCTCTCTCTTTCCCTTGTTCTTCTTCACGTTCTCACCCGCGAACGCAAACCCTAATCCATGTCGCATCCCTCGCCGACGACGACTTCACCTCGTCACCACCATCTCCTATGTTCTCGCCAAATTCTTAGAACCCCAACAAACCCCAACAGCAACTTCTTCTTCTTCTTCTTCTCTTCTCTTAATCTCTGATCGTCTTGCTGGAGTTGCACGCGTCGCCGATGATCTAGACGGCCCAACCACCGTTGTCATCTAGCTCTGTCACCATGTCACGCAGCTACTCAGCCATGTCCAGTCCTGCGTGCGTAAGTTTGCACCGTAACGTTATTTCGACATCGGAACGTGACATCTATATCTCGACGTGAGATTCGATCAGGCAAATTATAAACTTGCAACATGCTATATTATTATATCAATATTTATTTAATAAATGATAGTGCATGTGTTTTAATATTCAGCAGAACTTACCGATTTACGGTTTTACCGTATCCGTCTGTATCTGTACTGATAATAACTTATCTAGTTACATGCCGGAATGTCACGATATTATTATACTACTATATTGGTTCAATATGTTATCTAGATTGCATCATACATGGTAATGGACCTATAATGGTTATTACAGATAGATACATATGCATCCTGGTATTAGTCGTGTTTCGATATTGATTGCAGTTTTACATTGGTATCTATTTTGGTTAATATACAGTACATGACATGTTCACGACGCATTACTAGACTTGTTACTAATGCCAACAATCTTGACTGTTGTCCTGATGGACGTAGCTTGTTGTCTGCATAGACAAGACCGGTACCTGCTTGATCCTATGTTGGCATTAGATTATATTGACAATATCTGACTTGAACACAAAACCTTGGGAGTAAGGGGAAATCAATAATGAAACCTGACTTGTAACTCAACAGTTCGATATTATACTGATCGGTCTTTACCGGCTCGGCCAGCCCGGAATGATGCTACTGACATCATTCGCCTGTACATGTTACTTGTTTACTGCTTAGCGACACGTCTCGGATTTAGTCAGAGAATCTTTACCATGGCCCCGAGCACGCATGGGATACTATGGAGTTATCCATTAAATTGACTTCAAAAACTTATAGAATAGATAATCTAGAAGCACAGACTCTAAGATACACATCGCATACATATATCTCATTGTTTTATACATGTGTTTATTATATATATTCATATTTAATCATAGCATCATATCCTGGTTATTACTATTATTTTGATATTCTGACGTACTGGCGTCTAGGTTTTGCATGTCCCGGTTCCTCTGACTTTATCGCATGCAGATCAGAAGTATTTTAGCAAGCTGAGCAATGAAGAGCTAGATATTTAGTTTAGAGATGCTTAGTTTCTTTTATTCCAGCAGTTTTATTTCTATTGATGTGAGCCCATATTGGGACGTGATTTAGATGCTATTGTTCTTATTTGGATCTTGATTCGTTTCCACTACATTTATTTCTTAATTGTATCTATTGTGGCAGATGGACACGTGATAGATAGATTTAGTAGTTTTACTGTTCTTGATATCTGCTTGACAGCCGTAATGTGACTGTAGATGGATGATTCCTAACCACATATAGCATGGTTGGCTCTGTCACGTGCCGTATTTACGTATTTTGGGAAGTGGAGCGCGACAGGGTTTGTTTGGTATCAGAGCCTTAGGATTTGGGGTTAGTTGGGTTTGGTTCTTTTGTAGTTGAGTATTGAATCCAATACACCAACCAGGAAATATAGAATTAGGAACATGTCCTGCCACATTATTGTCCTGTCATTCAAATTCTTGAATTTTATCTTTCCCTTAACTCTTTTATCTTGAAGATATGGAAATGACTTTGCATCTCATCTTGGAATCCTCCCGATTCCTTATTGTTTCTCATTTCTTATTCCTTCAATTCTGATACTAGAATTTGGGCGACTTGAATGGAATTATGTGATTGTAATTATATACCGCGGCATAATTACAATACGGTACTCTATTTAGGTAACCTGGAATTTTATTTTGATTCATTTTCTTGATTTATGTTCATTGTGCTACTTTGTTTCTCTCAGTTTCATTATGTTCAGTTGATAAAACTGCACATTTAATATGACATTTTTCCTACTATTTCTATATAATAAAAGGTGTTTATTATAATATATGATACATCCGAGGGTTTATCTGTAAAAATACTATTTTCATGTGTTTATATATTATAATTAACATTTGGTAGAAAAATGTAAGCATATAATATCCTTGTAATATTTGGCCCATTTAAATATGCTTACCATATTAATACGTTTGACCAATACTTAATGGTTAAGTTAATATCTCAATAAAACAAACTCTATTAAATATTATTTGTTGAGTTATTGTGCAGAATTTGCAGGGCTGAAATCAAGGAGATCAAAGTTGGCGAAACAAACCTGCCTAATTAAGAAAGTAAATCAAAGAGATCAAGTCTGGCAGTGACTAAAAGAAGATTTTCAGTTTCCAGAGATTAAAAAGATCACCACGTGTCATAATGAAAAAGTTCCAGAAGAGAAAATCTCATGATCCACCTATAAGGCCGCGGATCCGCGGCCAAACCCACCTATTAGCCGTGGATCCGCCGCGCTTTTGATGAGTTGGGAGTTGGGATTTTGGTGGTTAGGATCTTAACCTCTGGCTTCCAAATTAGGCAGCTAAGGTTCTGGCTTTGGAACTATAAATAAGGACCGAGAGCCTCTTGGAAAAATGATCAAGCCGACGAGATCACGAAGTCCAAGACGGCTCACGCATCCAGGCTGATCATCAACGGTTCATCTACCTTCTTAAAAGAGATCGAGAAGCAAACTAGCATTTGTAATCATTTTCTAAGGAAATAAAGTGTAATTGATTCTGTTGATTAATAAAGATAGTTCTTTTTCTTATTCTATTTCTTTGTAGTTTTAATATGATTTCCCTCTCCATCTCTTCTTATCCCAACATGCGCGAGTAATTCTCCGCTTGTTAGGGTTCGTAGGATTAGGGTAGATTAATGGATGATGAAGATCATTAAACTCTTTTTACGTCCTATAAAGTTTATAAACTTTACCAAAAGAATCATTAACATCCTAATCGGGCGCGCTGCCAATTTATTGTTAGTCTCGACCGCGATTAGAGATTAGATTAATGATTGCTTTGGTAAAGGCTAGATATGAACGGAGTTCCATGTCGAGATAGGGGTTAAGAGTGGGAACCCTTTTTCCCTCCAGAAACCCTGATCTACATGCATCACTGTCGTTCTAGTTTTAAATCTATTAAAAGATAAAAAGAGTAATATTTAATTAATCATCCATGACCACTAAATCCCAATGAACCCTACAAGCCCTCTTTTAGTATTAAACTTACATCCGTAGTTAATCTAGATCTATATTTTGCATCCGTGTTTAACTTAGATCTAGATCCTACAACCATTCTTCACCATTCTTTATTCTCCCTCCTCTCCTAATCAACACGCCTAAAGTAAGAATTGAAGGTTCAACGTTTCCCTGAGGACGACCCGTACTCAGCTTGGTCTAGCTACACGCGACACCGTTCTGATTGCGGTATAACTAAAAACACTTTTTCAAATCAATCAAATGGCGTCGTTGCCGGGGAAACGTGCATAATTTTTTATTCTTACTATTTGTGTTGAATTCTTATTCGATCTATATCATAATCAAAACAAAACTGCATATTGTATATTTAACGATTATTGTGTGAATTTTGCGAGGGGATCTTGAGTCACAGAATTGAGGAAACCGAGAGACAGAGACATTCATCAAGATCCAGAGGAGAACAGGAGGCCACGTAGCAAATCTCATCACCTGATCCCTCAATTCGGCGGCGGAACCGCGGCAAGAAGACCCATTCGGCGGCGGAACCGCGGCGCAACTGAGGAGTTAGGTTCCAAACTTCTCTGGTAAGATTCTCAACTCTTTCTCCCTTCTCTGAAATCCAATAAAATATCTTTTCTGCAGGATTCTTTGCAAAATATCGCCGCTCAAAAATCTTTTTGCAAAGTTTTGTTATTAGTTTGTTATTTCATATTTTAATACGGATTTTTAAGGGGCAAGACCAAAATTCAGATTAGGTAGGGATTTTATCACCCTTCCTAAGCCCCGGAAATCACAAAACTTGCATCCGCATCACCCTCATTAATTAAAAAATATCTAGATAAGACTCTAAGGACCGTCGCGCTCAATTAGGACAGAAGAAGGTCGCGGGTAATCTATTGCTTATCCACATTTCTTTTGTGGTGTCTAAGGCAAGTGTGTCTAAGGTAAGTGGTTACTTAATTAGGTCCGCTACTTACGTAGCGGATAACCTCCCACTTAACTGGCACTTATCTGACCATAGGAGAGATAAAGAGGCAGTAGAGGATTTATCTTGCGATTTGTTTTCTGGAAGTCTAGGAGCAGTCTAGTGACTTGACCTAGGTGACCATTAGATATAGGGTTGCTTGTGCATGTTTTTGTGAATTTTTGAAAATCTGTCATCTTTCAAAACAAACCAATTATTCTCTCCCCTTTTTACCCTTTTCCCCCTCTTCTCTTCTTATAATGGGTGATCCAAACAGACGATCCCTTGCCGAGCATTGCTGTCCACAACCAGATATCTCTTGTTTTCATAATCCTTTCGGTATACCATCCGACTCTCCCATGTCCTTAAGAGATCGGATAGAACAAGCGGGTAGAAACAGTTGGCGACCTCAATCCATGTCCTATCAACAGTATCCTAATTCCACACATGTTTCTGTTGATACTCCGAGTGAGGATGCCCCTAGACACATATCCATTGCTGAGCATATAGCTAGGGCTAGAGGCCAAAGTTTCAACCCGGACCAATATCAACCATCACCACCACTGTCCAAAGAAGAGTTTGATAGGCGGTTTGTGGCATATATGATGTCTATTGAAAATAGCCAACCAACCAACCCATATCAATATTCTTCTTATCATAATATTGATCCTACTCCTACCCAATTTTCGCAACCATTCTATTTCCATCAATCCAATCTGACTTTTCCACCTTCTCTAGACAGTCCTTCTAATCAGTCATTTGGGAGTTTTAATCGTCCACAAGAATTTCAATCTTATCATGAAACCCCTTATCGACCCAAGCCTAGTCTTGAGCAAACATTAGAAAAAAATTTGGAAATGTCGAACCAAATGACAGAGTGGATGCAAGCAAATAATTTCAAACCAGCCCAAAATTTTTCAGTATATGATTCGGGCATAGGACAAAATGAAAATTTGGGTAGTGAGACAGAACTGTACACCCTTCCTAATCAAACCTCCCCATTCAAAACTGAAATCCACAACTCCAGTTTCATAGATTCATCAAGTACACCAAATGATTCATCAATTGAAGATAGAATGTCTGATAAGTTGTGTGACTTTGTAGTGTTTGATTTACCCGATTGTGAAGGGTCCTTTTCAAGTGAAACCATACCCAACCCTTGTAATCTCTACATCTCCACTCTTGAACCAAAACTGATTGAAAACCATACTTTTGATGAGGTGTTTGAGAATTTTAACCTTCACTTGAATGAGGTGATTGACGTTGAGGATATATTGATTGATGAACCCGAAATTTTGGATGATTTTGTCCCGCTAATTCATCAGATCCTTTCACTTCCTTGTGGTCATCATCTTGAGCCTTTAATTCTTCCCGAACCCCAAATACGTCTTGAAGTTGATGATAATGGTATACCCTAAGATCAGACCGAAATACAGCCTCCATCTTCCACATCTGGTTCAGTAACACTCGACACACCAATTTGTTTACCCATTTCACCTTCTACTTTCTCCGGTTCTTCTTTTGTTCCTATAGTTTCAGTGAGTTTTGATGAATCACAATCCGTTAATTCAAGTTCAATAATACCAGAAATTCAACTTGATTTGGATATTTTTGAAAATGAGGTAGATGAGTTTTTCGAGTCCACTACCTCAATGATTTTTTATGAATCAAGTAGGATAAATTCTGGCACAAAACTCTTTGACAGCAAAATGTTCGATCACACCATTGATAAAAGTTTTGAAGAACTTTTTGCTGACGAACTTGAATTTTTAAACAATACGGATTTTGTGATTGATCAATCTCCACCTATAGAGGTTGAACCGCCACCATTCCTTCTTCCTAATCATTCACATGCATCCTCATTCTTTCTTTTCTTTAATTTAAAATTCAAACCCTTTCCAGACCACCTCTTATCCCTTCCCCATTTTTTCTTGACTCGATACAACACATTCTTCCACCGACCTATACGCTATACTGATAAAATCTTTGAATGATTGGTGTTAACTTTTGGTCTTTGTAAAGCCTTACTTTGACCAAATGACTCACCCCCTCTTAAAATGCTTCATATTGTCTAACTCATGTTTGAGGGGGGGTATATTTTTGGCTCTTGAAAATAAAATTTGTCCTCAAAATTGTGAGCCAAAAATAAGTTTGGGGGAGGATTTTCACTTTCAATTTGTGTTGCCCCCGTTAATAACTTTTCCTCCCAAGTCTACAAGTTTTTGAGATTTAAAAGAAACATCAGTGAGGACACTGCTGCAAACAGGTTTGGGGAAGGTTTGTGCTTATTTACGCGTTACTTTTCATTATACTGTATATAAGCACAAAAATTTTTGATAATGAAAGTTAGAAAGTGAAAATTTACATATGAAAGATAGGAATAGTTAAGAAAAACAAGAAAATTAGAAGTTTTCTTAAATGAAACTAGTAATAAGTAGTTATGAGCTGTTGTCCCAAGGGTTAGTAAGATGAAGGAAATTGCTAATCTGAGGATAAAAATAAGTCTGAAAAATAGTTCCTATTCCGGAAGTCAAATATTTGAACGTTGATACCCTACTATACGCACTTACACACGTCTTGAAACTCGGGATAGTAGAGGATACCTTGAAATGCTCTTGTCTAAAAGCCAAAGTATGAAGGAAATAAAAAAATTGAATAAAATATAAAATGGTGAAGAAAAATGAACACTGGTTTTGTTATAGCCAAGGCAGCAATAAAAAAATATAGCGAGGGTGCTTCATCACCTAGTGCCTTAGACCAACTGGTCTGGGAGTCACTGCTAAGCCTTAGATGGTGCAAGACGAGGAAATACACCTAATAAGCGATCACATGAGTAATCGGTCAGTTAGTACCTTAAGAAGTATTAACAGTCGCATGAAAAATGTGTGAGCAGATTCCATCTAAATATCAATTAAAAAGTACTGAGGTAGATGAACAAGAGTATGATAGCTTGAATTGAATTCTCCGAGTGTAAGAATGTCTTTTACACACACGTAGGGTTATATGATCGGTGTTTGGAAGAAAGATAGGAATGAAGAATAAAGACGAAATTATATTGAGGGATGATGTGATTGCTAACATCTTTTCATGACTATTAAGATAGGGTTCATGACAACCGAAAAGCCAGAATTAGTTAGAAACTCTAATTTTCAAAGTCTTTCTTTTACGATTCTTATCTTTACATGTAACTTTCACCATCTCTCTTTTATTATAGGATTTTGTGGGTGTAATCCGCTGAAAACCCTCAGGAGGCAACGCTCCTCCTATTAAGGACACCTAGGGATTTAACGGCTTGTTGCACGTGCTCAGTGCAATCGTGTTGCCTACGAAAGTGTGCTCAGCTTTCTCCTTTCTTTTTCTCCTTCTCTTGAATAAACTAGTTTGCTCGGAACGATCAATGATAAGTTTGGGGGTATTTGTTCAGTTCATAAAACTGCACATTTAATATGACATTTTTCCTACTATTTCTATATAATAAAAGGTATTTATTATAATATATGATACATGTGAGGGTTTATCTGTAAAAATACTATTTTCATGTGTTTATATATTATAATTAACATTTGGTAGGAAAAGGTAAGCATATAATATCCTTGTAACATTTGGCCCATTTAAATATGCTTACCATATTAACACCTTTGACCAATACTTAATGGTTAAGTTAATATCTCAATAAAACAAACTCTACTAAATATTATTGTTGAGTTATTGTGCAGAATTTGCAGGGCTGAAATCAAGGAAATCAAAGTTTGTAAAACAAACCTGTCTAATTAAGAAAGTAAATCAAAAAGATCAAGTCTGGCAGTGACTAAGAGAAGATTTTTAGTTTCCAGAGATTAAAAAGATCACCACGTGTCATAATGAAAAAGTTCCAGAAGAGAAAATCCCATGATCCACCTATAAGGCCACGGATCCACGGCCAAACCCACCTATTGGCCACGGATCCACCGCGCTTTTGATGAGTTGGGAGTTGGGATTTTGGAGGTTAGGATATTAACCTCTGGCTTCCAAATTAGGCAGCTAGGGTTCGGGCTCTGGGACTATAAATAAAGACCGAGAGCCTTTTGGAAAAATGATCAAGCCGACGAGATCACGAAGTCCAAGACGGCTCACGCATCCAGGCTGATCATCAACGGTTCATCTTCCTCCTTAGAAGAGATCGAGAAGCAAACTAACATTTGTAATCATTTTCTAAGGAAATAAAGTGTAATTGATTCTGTTGATTAATAAAGATAGTTCTTTTTCTTATTCTATTTCTTTGTAGTTTTAATATGATTTCCCTCTCCATCTCTTCTTATCCCAACATGCGCGAGTAATTCTCCGCTTGTTAGGGTTCGTAGGATTAGGGTAGATTAATGGATGATGAAGATCATTAAACTCTTTTTACGTCCTATAAAGTTTATAAACTTTACCAAAAGAATCATTAACATCCTAATCGGGCGCGCTGCTAATTTATTGTTAGTCTCGACCGCGATTAGAGATTAGATTGATGATTGTTTTGGTAAAGGCTAGATATGAACGGAGTTACATGTCGAGATAGGGGTTAAAAGTGGGAACCCTTTTTCCCTCCAGAAACCCTGATCTACATGCATCACTGTCGTTCTAGTTTTAAATCTATTAAAGGATAAAAAGAGTAATCTTTAATTAACCATCCATGACTACTAAATCCCAATGAACGCTACAAGCCCCCTTTTAGTATTAAACTTACATCCGTAGTTAATCTAGATCTATATTTTGCATCCGTGTTTAACGTAGATCTAGATCTTACAACCATTCTTCACCATTTTTTTATTCTCCCTCCTCTCCTAATCAACACGCCTAAAGTAAGAATAGAAGGTTCAACGTTTCCCTGAGGACGACCCGTACTCATCTCGGTCTGGCTACACGCGACACCGTTCTGATTGCGGTGTAATTAAAAACACTTTTTCAAATCAATCACATTACTTACGAATCTATGCCTTATCGCGAACTTGAATCCAACAACCATGTTGTATCTTTCCCCTTGTCCCGTAGTGACCAGTCCGTCTGTGTTTCGAAGAATAAGAAGAAACACAGGAGAACATATGATGATCGCAGTAGTTCGAGATTACCCCAGCGAGAGCTGGCACAGACTGCTTCAAGGCTGATCAAATGTAAGATATTTGATTGAAGAAGTTCTAACGAACCCGCCTCAGTTTATCAAAGTAACGCAGCAGAAATGTGGTTGGCTAACAACCCACAAGTCTTAGAACAGATTTGTAAATTCATGATGAAAGGAACTGTTTGTGTGTGTGCTGAAAGACGTATGGTATAAATACACCAGGGTGTTACGGTTCTTTAAGGAAAAATCAATAAAACTTAGCTCATTATAGAAGTTAGAGTCAATCTGATAGAAGTTACATGCAACTATAACATCAGAATTCTTATCCAAAAATTCCCAACTGTCAACCTGTATTTGGGCACATGGGTCTCTAAATGTATTTTTGAAATATACTAAAATACTAAAATACTTACCGTGTGTATGTAATGGAAAAACGATGGGCCTGGGGTGTTCAAAATGTCAACGGGCTTTTTGACAGGTACTACTCGGACCTTGAGTTTTTCAACAACTTACCCTACAAAATATCATCACCCGTGAAAAAAGTCCTTATCCACCACTCATAGAAGCAGTCAGGTTGGGCCCCACAGGCCCTTTGCACTCTCTTCTATTTCAATCCCGAATCTTAACGCGCACAGTTACCTCCGTCCACGTGGCATACCGCAGGCTGCTGTTTCTTTCATCCTCTGCTTTCTCTCTTCTCGAAGCAACGCACCGAGGAAAAAAAGGAAAGCTCTAGGGTTTTATAGAGAGAGAGGGATTTTTTCTAGGGTTTTAAAGTGGGGGGAGAAATTAGGGTTTTGTTTTGTGATGATTAGTGTTGGGAGATGAAGAATTCATTTAAGGATTCGATTAAAGTCCTCGAAGCTGACATCCAGCACGCCAATACCTTGTATGTGCGCTTATTTTTGCATTTTTTTTCCTTGTATTTTTCGCAGTTTTGTTCATATCGATAATTTGATTGATCTAGGTTTTGATAAACGAGGTAACTTTAGATTTGATATTGTGCTTTTAGGTGCGATGAGCTTGCGATTACTTGATAATATGATCTATTGTGAGAGTCTTGTCTTTGCCTTAGTTTCTCGCTGTCTATTCCGCATATGGGCAATCAGATGTTTTATGATCAATGGTTTTCATGAATATGTTTTACATTTTTTTTTTTTTGGATTAGGAACGACTTTCAATTAGAGTTAACTGACACTAGGTTGATAAGACCCCTCATATGTAATTTATGGGGCCGAGGTAGTTTGTGGTTCTGTTCTGGTGATCGGCGGAGCATTGCGTTCTTTGGGTAAAACTTGACCTTGCTCATAGTGTTTTGGTTTTGATGATTGAAGAGACATAGAAAACTCTTACGGAGATGTAGTAATTGTTTGCTGATGCATCATAATAAGCTAATATGTATTTGATGAATGGATAATTATACGATAAGATGTGAATTGGTTTTAGTATATCAATGCCTAACGTATATTTTTTATCATTTCAGAGTTGGCATAGTGAAGATGCACCAGATAAGGTAGCATATAGTTTATGTCGAAATAAATAAATAAATAAAATTAGTGGGTGGGAACAATCCTCAAGGTTACAGAAGCATTAATTTTTCATAAATTTGTTTGGTTTCTGATTCGCTTTATTAGCTGCTTTTTTGTGTAGTTCATCTTTTAGCATTGATGATATGTTTTAGTGGCCATTAACCCATTATGACATTTGTGTCTAAAACCCTGTTTAATCCGATGGTCAATGGTTCAGGGCATCAGATTTTCCGAGGGATGGAGCATGTTTTCAGATGCGTATGTCGTATAGTCCAGCTGCACCCTTATTTCTTTTTCTGGTGCAATGGACTGACTGTAGACTTGCTGGTGCCCTTGGGCTGCTCAGAATTCTGATATATAAGGTTTCCAGCTTATTTCATTCATTTGCTAATCTCATGTTTAATTGTATTTGTATTTTAAAACATAGTATAATCTTATGCTAATACCATACTATTTGAATCTAAATCTTCAGGTTTATGTTGATGGAACCACGACCATGTCCACCCATGAAAGGAAAGCAAGTATCAGAGAATTTTATGGTATATATTGATTTAACTCGTTATTGTCAAGAACCACTTTGCCCAAAAGCTTAAGCTGATGAGCAAACAATATGTATCAAGCTAGCATGACACTCTTTCGGAGCACAAATTCTGCCACACTCTCAGACCTGGAAGGGTCTACGAAATCATAGAGATAATATTTAACGTTTAGTTGGGACATGATTGACCTATTGAAATATATCAATTCATGTAGTGATCCACGCAGAAATATATCCATGTAGCATGAATTGGGAAGGCAAGAAAACTATTCATGACTTTAATAAATCTTTTCATATGCCGATTTATGTAGAGATTCCAACAATTTTCTAATAATGAAACCACATAGTGATATCCTTGTAACATGTATAAGGGACGACAAAGGAACTATTTTATGTCTTTAGCAAATTCTAAACAAATTCTATATTATTATCAATACAAAAAATTTCCAATGTATAATATTAGTACTGATCATATATATTTAATTATTTGTAGTAGAAACTTAAAGAGTACCAAATATCATATAATATGAGTTGGCTTTGTGCATTCGCAATTTTCCAAAAGTTTGGTATAGCTAGTTTTTTGTTGCAGAAATATACACACATATCATTTTCGCAAATCAAAATATAGGACAATTTTTTTTGTTGATACATCAATAGTTGGCGTCTTCGTCATTGACACCGACGTGTTTGACATGTCTATAATAAATTATAAATCTTTAGCATGTGCCTAAAAGAAATATACAAAATTCTTGATGAATCAGAAAGAATCATGTAAGGATACAGATCCAATACATATATGTATCCTCGACAACGATCTGTGCGACATAAATAAGACTTAAACACTCCCTATGGCATAGGGCATTAGGCCGCATGACAAGGCCTCCAGCAGAAGTCCTGCTAGTTAGATAAAATAAACATGGGAAAATAAATGTGTTTAAATGGGCAATGATGAGATTTGAACCCAGAATCTATTAAACCTGGTTCTAATGCCAGGCGAAGTCCATTTTACTCGATAGCTATCAGAGTCACCTTACCCAAAGATTTAAGCTGATTGTTTATGGGCTAATTATGTATCGAGCTAGCATAACACTTTACAGTTGTATGGTTTGTTCCTTGTCAGCTGTAATATTCCCCTCGCTGATGCAACTACAAAAAGGTATAACTGATTTGGAAGACAAAAAACAGAAAGCAGAATGCATGGAAAGGTATAGGAAAAAAGATGATGAAATGCTGCAGTTTACAGAGATAGATGTTGAAAGAGAAGAGGAATGTGGGATATGCATGGAGATGAACAGCAAGATTGTATTGCCTAACTGCGGACATGCTATGTGTATGAAGTGCTACCGCGATTGGTAAATGTTTCATCCTCTTCTCATAATTCTTATTCAGTACTGTAGTTTTAGATGTTTAGTATATTGTAGCTGCACGAGATAAATGTTTGTTTCATTTAGGTTTTTTGCGTAGTGATTGCTTGCCTATGCTATTTTGGGAGAGAGAAAGATAGTTTGTGCCATGTGTTATAAGCACTTGGGGCTTTGAACGTTGGTTTCTCAAAGGAGATTCACTTAATCAGCAGCACATTTTACTTTAAATACTGATTTGCATATCTGTAATTTCCTAGGCCGAGGGATCCACTGCATCACGGATCCTGCCCTCTTTTTCTTCTTTTTTTTTGTTGGAGAAAAAGGTGCCAAGGTGGGCTAGTAATCCCTGCACTGACATTCAGATAATTTTAACTTTCAATGCATACAATCCTGCTTGCTACTTTCACTCTTCTCTTCTCATCTCAACGGAATCTATAAGGCTGAAAGAGTGAAAGTTACTCCTTTTTACCCATGAGATAATATATCTGAGCATGCATTTTTGCAACCATATAATTGCCTTTTTTGTCTTGATATCCTGCTACTGTGTGAACTTATACCCATGAACTAGTGTTCTTTTACTATCAGAACAGACATTATCGGCTTAATGAAAAAATGTATGCCCAGTTATTTCGTAACTAATCACGGTAGGGTCTAGGTATAGTCCCAAGATTTTTGAAGTTGAGAGGTTTGCTTGTACCCTTCTGCATGCTGATTAATGTTTCATAACCTCTCGATATTTGTAAATTGGAATGAAATTTCTATAACCTTTCGATTTAGTAAAGTTTCTAAAGACAGTGGATAACCTTTTGATACATGAGAATCTTATTTTTTGGCTAAATTTTGCACCCAGTTCTTGTGTCAACAACCTCCAAGGGTTTGACTCCATCCAATTTTGTGCCCAAAATAAGCAACAAATGCCTTTACTACTTAGACAGATGGTATACATTGTTAGGCACATTCACACTTAGAATATGTATACAGCTGCAAGTTCTATTTGAAAAAAAACTAGAATATAGAGGTTTATCTTACGAATACATTTCCTTACATAACCAATGTCTACTCTTTCCTCAAAGAAACACATTTCTAGTGACTAGCGGTGAGGTGGACCTTTAAAAATGTGGTTGCTCTAAAATGCACTTTATATCGGGATGTTATGTGTGTGCAATCTTAAATACCAAGTCTGGAGGCCTGGACAAATATAGTGAGACTTGAAGTGAGTCGAAGGGTATTCAGATTCTTTCATTAAAAAAAAAGGTATTCAGGCTCTACCACTACATAGTTCCTTGGCATTGCTTGGCAAGCCAAAATTTGCACCCTTATATTCTAGCCTAAGATGAGTGCATAATTGTGAATCTGTTTAATTCTCAGATGTTTTTTTTATGACTTTTATGTAAGAAAGTAATTAATTATGTGACATTTGTGAAGGACACGCTTAGTAAGTAGAATCAGGGTGTCATAATAAAACATTTATGAATCAAATATTGTCCCTACCAGTCAAATTTAAGCAGATCGATAAAGATTTATACTGAAGCATGAGGATGTTAAAACAAAAAAATATCTGCTGCAACAACTACAAGGAAGCCTTTCTCCCATGCATTGAGCACAGTAAAGTCCTGTTAATTTGAAATTATCTGTTTAACCAGAAACTAGATCATTACATTGTGCTATAACAACTAGGAATGCAGTCTGCGGATTGGTGACTGGGGAAGTATGCTTTGCTGTTTCCTTCTTTCCCTCACCTCTTTGGCATAGCAAAAAATCGTTTTTTTTTTTTTGCATTTTGGCATTGTCAGTAAATACTTTTCACCTGTTTAATAGAGCTCGAAAATAAAAAAATCAGCTGCTGGACATGAAGCACTCAGAAGATGGAGAACCCATAAATAATTGATCTTTCTTGCTACCTTATAGAAGTAAATTTTACAAATTGTATAGTTATGTGTGCCAGGAGTGAAAAAGAAATATCAAAGTATGTAGAAAGTGTAAACATGAAGCACTCAGAAAATGGCAAACCCATAATACTAACTGATAGACATGAGTCTTATGTTTTAACCGAATCACGAGCATTTCTGCATGCAAGGCTTCTGATTGTTCTCATAAGTTCTAAATTACTCGACCTATATTTAATGTGCTTCTCTATCATTTATTGTTTGTATTTTTATTCGTTTCGTTTTGTTTGGTGAAACTTTTGTTCTCAAGGCCTCAATAAACTGGGCAAAGTAATAGGGCCCTGAGGGTTCATCCTGTGCTAAATGGTCGCTCACAATAAACATTATTGAATTAAGAGCATGCATTTGTAGGTCAAGGGTAGAGAAAAAAGTTATAGTATTAGAGGTTTAATTCGACAAAAAGGCATATTTGCTTGGCATGTAGCAACAGTATTTCCTATTATAAAAGGCATTTGGATGACATGTGGGATGACATGTGGGAACACTATTTATAAATGGTAAATTTTATAAAGCACCATCAAACTTTCAAAGTTCATGTGATAGTATCATTGAACTTTTAGACTGGCATGAATCCCCACTGTACTGGCGATGTCTGAAAGCAAGTTTCGACTTGTTTGAGGCACGAATATACTAAATAACCCCACAAAACCTAGTACATGTACTAAATAGTCTCAAAATTAACCAAATGTCATTTTAAAGAAAAAAAATGCCCTCCGTTTCTTTGACAAAACCCTTCAAGGAGGTTCATGTCATTTTGTAAGTTCAATGGTGTACTTCAAAAACTGTGATAAAATTTACCCATTTGTAAATGAGTGTGCGAGAATTTTATAGATCTATTTGTTTCAAAAACATAGATGCTTAACATCGTAGTCTAAATAATTGGCTCATCTTAATTTTATTTCTCCCCTTGATGGTCTCCTGTTTTTAATTAATTATGCAGCCTTAAAAATTTTGGGATGGATGTGTACCAAATTTTATGGGATAGATGTATACATAAATTCCTAGGAGCAAAATCTTTTGATCGATACTATGATTTATGGTCAAGCAACTCTTTGTTGACTATTATGGGGGCTTTGAACAGTAGATTAATATAATTCAATTACACTTGCTTTTAATAAAAAAAACATTAAAACTTCTTTTTGGTTTAGTCTCTGACTCGAATTAGACATTATTCTAGTTGTTTTTACTTTCTTAGACTATTAGTATCCTTTTCGTCTTTTTTCAAGGTCAGTTATTAACATGAAAGTTGACTTGTGTCGATGTAGGCGTTCAAGATCACAATCATGCCCATTTTGTCGCGATAGTCTCAAAAGAGTAGATTCAGGTGAGTTATGGATGTATACTGATGGCAAAGACATCATCGACCCTACGACTGTGATGATAGAAAACCTGAAGCGGTTTTTCATGTACATCAATAAGCTGCCTATTATCGCGCCAACTGCTAATTATGATATCTATGATTCTCATGTTAAATGACATTTCCATTGAATTAGGTTGATTTATGATTTAATGCACTAATTCTGTTTACAAGCTGCTGCTGCTAAAGCAGTTCGAAAACTGGGCGAGTTTATGTATGTATGTGCCTATCTAGAGAGGAGAGTGTAAATTTGTGTATAGTTTGGGATCTATTTCAAGATTTCGCACGGTGTTTATAAAATTCAATGCAGTGAGCGTTTCTTAATGCTTCAGGTTGAGATGAACAGAGTAGAAATTTTTGCAGTAATGGTGTTTAACCTACAATTTTATTTTTATTTTTTCTTGTTTTTGTTTTCTTATTAGAAACCATCAGTGGTGTTATAAGCAGCATTGTTCCTGTACTCTTTTCAATGTGTTCAATTATCTTCCCGCCGTCCTTGTTACCTTTTCATACAATTTGTGTAGTATTCAGCAGTAGAGATGAGTTTGATTAGGAATGTATGCCTCCTTGAATGATGGCCCTGTTTGGATAAAGACTTAGGATAACCGTGGTTTATTTTAAAGTGGAGATAGAAGGCGTGCAAACCTTGATTCTCGAGCCCCAACCTCCAAAAAGAGAGTTTAGTAAACTTTGATCAAATTGGAATTGAGATAGCTGCATTTTAAGGCTGAAAATTGCAGTTATCTCAACTCCAAAATAGCTGCTAAACAAATCCAAGTTAGCATTTTGGAGTTAACTTTTGCCAACTTTATGAAACCACGGTTTACAAAACTTAACTCCGTTCCTAAACAGGCCCTAACTGACTGATACCTGTATCTGTCTCATTTCTCGGAGAACTTGAGATCTATTTTATTTATCCTCATAACATTGAATTGAAATTTACCAGAGGTTAATGGGTCCCAAAAAATTATGATGTCGGTTGTTTTGCAGTTGTTTCAGATGTCTAGTCCAAATTTTCAAACACAATGCCCTTTTGTGATATTAATCGGCTGGAATTACGCAAATACAGTGGTCCATATTAATACAAAACAGGAGGTTCGTGATTGTGCGGAGTTAGACAGGAAATCCAATAGCTTGGACTTGGAGAGGAAGGAACAAGCACAGCAGGAGATTCTAATCCATAAAGGAAAATGCTTGTTAGACTATGAACTCAAATGACAAATAGACCACTTTCCACTGATAAATACAAAACTCTAAAAGAACAAAAGATAAAGAGATAAGCTTAATACTTTTTCTACCGGTGCGATGGAATCCATATAAGCTGCATGTATTCCTATTGGATACAAGATGGCTCATGTTATCCACTGTCTCGGTAATTGTATCATATATCCCATCTTATATCCAACAGGAATACATATAGACTAGGTGAATTCTACCATACCGATAGAGAAAGTATTAACCCACCCACCATACCAAACCATTTCATGGTAGAACTTTAGAATCATTTTTGATCACTTTTTCCATATTATGCAAAAAGGCCCCCTTTCTCTTTAAAGCGCACCAAGGATCTTCCACTTTTCTTTTCAAAAGAACTTGGGCTCTTTAGGACAGAAGAGCATGTGTTGAGCATGTGAGCTTAATTTGGAAGCAAGTTGTATATTTAAGCCATCATGCCAAAATCTTAGTTTTAGAATGGTCATGACGCACTTAATTACAAGAATATTGATTGCTCATGCTATATTGGTTTCTTATTCTCTCATTGAGTAGAATGAAGTTCTCTTAAAAGCTTGAAAACAGACCATGTGGTTGGGTCTCAAACACTATTAAATCTAGTATGAATGTAATTATTAGACAAGAGACAAGAGCATGGGTCTCTTTGGTTGGAGAATTTTGAAAGAATTGGATTATGGAATCCAAATAAGTAAGAGTATTCCACAATTTTGTGTTTGGATTTATAGGATTCCTTTGCTTTTTATGGGGGCTCACCGCAGAAAAGATCCTTGAATTCTCAAAAATTTGGAGAATTTGCAAGAATTTGGCATCATTCATTATAATTTTAGATGGGGCCCGGGTACTTTATTTATTTAATAACTCTCTCTCTATATATCTATCTCTAAAATCCTCAAAACAAAATCTCACTTTCTTTCTACCAACCAAACAAGGTTTACAAGCATCTACAAATCCAATAATAGAAATCCAATACCAACCAAATAACAAATTACCAAATCCAGAAATTTTCAACCGTACTATTTTGGAATCCAAATTTCATAATATTGCAACCAAACAGCCCCATGTGATGTTGTGCCCGTTTGTATGAAAAGCAAATCACGAAGGGCCCATGCCATTTTTTCTCGTTAGGGGCTTTGGTGCTTCCCAAAAAAGGAGAGAGAGAGAGTGAGTGTGTGTGTGAGAAAGAGAGAGAGGAGAGAGTGAGTGTGTGTGTGTGAGAGAGAGAGAATTGTTAGAGAGGAGAGAGAGAGAGTGAGTGTGTGTGTGAGAGAGAGAAAATTGTTGGAAGCATCAAAGAATTACCCATCAGCTCTCAAAGTCAAACATTTCATTTTGAATCACAACAAGAAACCTTTTTTGAGCTATAATCTTTGAAACCCATTAATTTTGCTTTACTCACGTGAGCACGTACCAGACTATCTAGATAACAGTATCAATGTATCATACAAGATGTTTCATGTTGTTTGTGTACGGCTTGGAATATTTATGGAGAGTATAGCGAAGGACCGATTTCTTTTCACCGCAAAAAGAAAATAAGGGTTTAAAAAAAGAGATAAAAGAATGGGTTTGAGATTAAAATAGTTGCGACGAAAGAGTGTTGAAGTGATTAAGGCATGTTTATTATCAACGAGTGAACATACGAAACTCCGTTGAATGTTAGGTTTTCAATTTTTATCTCTTCAAATTTCAATAGTATTGTTCGTTTCAGTGATATAGTGATGTTTGAAATACATATTACTTTTCAATTTTCAATATCTTTTGTTGGTTTGAAAAGAATTGGAACTGAAAAATGGTCTGATATGAGAACAATCGGCGTCCATTGCTTGATGCATGTTTCACCCATTCCAAATCCATTCGTTTTGGATTAGATCGATAAGGGTGATATATGAATCATTTTGAATGATATTTATCTGTTTACTCGTTTGAAAGAAAAGGTTTGGATTACATATCCACTATAAAATTGCCGTTGGTCCCAATAGTTTTAAGATAATAATTTTTTCTTCTCGATCTTCAATTATAATGTTTTATTTAGAAGGATGGAAAAGTGGAATGAGAAATATTGTAAGCATCGAAAACCTCGTGTTATTTATATTGCTCTGTCAAGTCTTTCTCTCCTCATGGTAAATAACATTTCATTTTCTCCACTATTGAATTGAAAGGAATAGGCAATCTATGATATGAAATATTGATGGTGAAATGAAACTGACACGACCTATCAATTGGAAAAATTCAAATCAATTCATAAAAAAAAAACCACATAATATTGCAGATCTCTCATCACAATAAAGAGGCGTCCAATTTAAGACCTCCCAAAAAAAACACCAGCTAGAAAAGAAAAACAAAAATATCTTGAGGAATTGATTTGAGGCCCCGTACATTAAATCATAGATAGATGGGACCTCACAAAAGCTCACATAAATGACAAAGGGGCGCTCTCTCTCCTTTGGAGAAGGCTACAAGGGCCACATTTCTCAGCCCTTTGGCTACCACTGTTACATACAAACTTCCAAACTCAAAGATATCACAAGATTACATATTAAATATAACCTATATAATAAACCCTTGGCATTTGCCTTTGCACTGCAACGGCTCTAACTTCTTCTTTGGTAATGTGTAGCAAATTCAGTGCTCCCGCTAGATGTGTCTCACAATCAGAAGAGGAAACGGTTATCTCATATCTTCTATTCGAGATATTGGAGCGGAATAAGACAGTTCAGATCAAGTAAAATTGAGACTAGAAGTATAGGTGGCCCTAGAAGACCAATTCTTTGGAATCACGTCTCTTGTGGAAAGAGTTTTCTGTGTTGATAATGTGGTGAGTTTTACGGAAAATGGACCCTTAAGAGGTCCCCCAATAATGCACCAATTTGCTCCCCAAACATGTTTCATCTCTAGCCATTCATTGGAACTTGACTGTAAATGTATTAAGAGAAATTATATCAATAATAACACTATAATTAATTATTAGATTATTGCAAGCATGTAAATAAAGTGTGCGCGCCCTAGCGAGTATTTTGATCGTTGGAATGCAGAGCCAAAAGTTTGTGTCCATATATATAGAACAAACAAAAAAGTAGAATTAAAGTAATTGGAATAATCTTAGTGGGCTAATCCAGTGGAGAATTTTTTTTTTCTTTTGCGCGTAGTCCCCAATATTTAATTCTCGCTGACCGCGTCCTATAGAAATCATTGAATTAATAGCAATAAGCCATGTTTGAAGAGGCTCATATACGGAGCGCCTCGAAATAATAAAACTTCGTTTGAAACGATGTGGTAACGTATCTTGATGCCTGAAAGTTGGATAGGCCGGTCCTTACGTAAGTACTATATTACCTCCAATTTTTATGAAATACAAGATGCTCATTGAATGATAATAAACTAAGTCCTAACCTATGCACACAGCACACCCACTCACACCTCACACACAAGCACACGCATCCAGGATACCCATGAGTTTGCCCCAAAAGCGTTAATTTGTGCGCGCTTTCCCTCTTAGGGTTTCTGGGGTTCGAATTCCGTACTCTCTCCTCTCTGGAGAAGTGCCCATGCAGTGGAGAAATTTTAGTTATAAAGAATATGAGTGAAGGTGTGCCTTTGTGACTTTATGTTTAAACTATGGACTTTAAGCTGCTATTAAAGTATAATGCACATTTCAAGCCGATATTATAAAAAATTGTTGCAGGAAAAAAATCTTCAACCAGCCTTCAAGCACTAGTGAATAAAAACTATTGATGTTACCAAGTTTTGAATCTTTGATGTATTGACTCGAGACTGAACACATCGCAGCCACCGATAGAATGATGTTTGATTATTAATTATGATTTCTTTTACAAATTACTGACCTTAAATACTGGCTGTATGGCATTAGATCGACCAAAACTAATTCGTTGGCGTCGACACTGCGTCAAAAGGATAAAACAAAAGGATGGACTCTTAGGATTTGGTTAGGATGAGGCTTATGCTTTAGCTTAATAAATAACTTCGCAAAAAACCTATTTTGGATTGTGGAAGCATTGGGTTAAGGATGATGGCACGTGAGCTTCCACGTGAGCAGGATATTATATCATGTGACTAGTATATATTACTATAAAGTTCCACATTAATTGGAAAAACACTTGAATACTGACGGGACCAAGACACTCACTGACCCTTGTTTTCAGATCAAAAACTTTTGTCCCACAACTTGACACAAGCAGCATGAAAACATGTTGGTTTATTTATTTGTTTGAAACTACAAAATATTACAAGTGTTTATGGCATACAATTTTTTCCCAATAAATTATATCACTATTTTTCCTTAACATGTTGGGTACCATTTTCTCATGGCGACTAAGTCGTTCAATATTGGGTGAAAATAGATTTTAAAGCGGTTTTGAAGAAAAAGAAAGACGCCCGCGCATTATTTATTTAAATAATCTAAATATTAGAGCATGCAAGAATATGCTCACTTGTTTGATATGCATAGATCCGACATCTCCATCGCCGTCTTCAAACTCAACTAAAAGTGAAAGCCAGTAGTCTGTGGATCCTTCGTTCACGTGAAATGCTACATTTTTTCCAGGATATTTACATGGAGTCCTAAATGAAAATTTTACATTTTCACAAATTACTAATGGAATTATATAAAAATAATAACCATACATATAATGCCCGGAAAAAATATATTAATTGCATACAGTTTGTGTAAGAATATCAATTACCATATTTCACATTTTCATGTTCTTATGGGGGAAAAACTTAATTAACGGCACCGTTCACTTATGTACATGAATCAGATAACAAAAACGATATATTTGGAAAAATCGCTTGAAGTAGTCAAGACACACACTTAATTTGCAACCCTTTACGGTCTTTACCTGAGAATAGTGAAAGCTTAGGACATGCTTGCTATACTATTTTCTTGCATTTGCTCTGTTCCAGTGAACTAAAGAGAACTCTTAAATTATACTTTATGGTTTATACCTAATACCAGTATAATTAGTAAAACTCAATTAAACGAAAAGAAAATTATAATAAACAATTTGATCTAAATTAACTCGATTCCCTATAAATTTTGACTAGCCCCAGTCCTCAAACAGAAAGGGACAAACAAAGAAGCGGGTACAAGAAGAAAGTTTCAGTGGGAATTCAATCAAGTCAGTTTTCACATGCCCCCCATTAATTATCCAATTGTCAGAAAAAGTACCATCAAGGGCATATCAGTCATTTACCATTAAAAATTACTCCTATGCGTTACAATTTACCTTCGATAAAGGACCGAGATCTCTCCTCGGTTTCGGAGCAACGAGCCCTCGCCGCCCACGGCCATCCGTCCGAAAGCGGCCCCGCTCATGTCGAAGTGTGTGCGTCCGAAGGCGCAGTACCCGCCGGGGCACTCATCGGTAATTATCACCGTTACGGGACGTCGGGAGCAGATGGACTGATCGGCACATTTGACTTTGTAGCACGCCCCACACCCTTCCCCGTTCTTGAACAGGATGGGGCTCACGGCGCTCACTCGGGCCTTCAAGGGCCGCACGTCCACCAGGGAACCGTACCCGCAAGCCCCACCTAACAAATATTAATGAATTGCAATATAGAATATAAGTTTGCAATCCGTAAAGGATGAATGAAGCTATGCGGCCGCAACGTGTGGAATAGGAAAGATGTGTAACCAAATAACTAATAAAGATAAACCATGCTGATCGGATCATGCTTTGATAAAGAATATAGCAATCAATTAATTAGCTGTGTTGTACCGTAGTTTCGCTAGATATGGCTAAATTCGATAAAAGATCAATTATTTTCATCCATACAGAGAGATGCCCCTAACATACCCCTACTCAAGTCAGTTGCCCTTAATACCAAACATACCCCTACTCAAGCAGATAGTCCGTTTGTTTTTTTCTTTACTTGTTGTTGCGGAAATAACGGTTTCATGCATCTAACATAAGTTATGGGGGTAAAAGACATGAAAACGACAATGTGAACGGGATTCAGAGCTCATGCTATCATTTTCTCTCTACTGTTGCAGCTATTAAATAATCCAACTGTGGATGGAAGGATAATAAAACAGAGCGGCTCATAGGTTTGAGTTTTTTCATCGATCGATGTGTAGGCTGTGATGCAATAATAACAGGAAAAAATATCAGCCTTGATAACAGTGGCTCCGGCCTGGGCGAACGGTGCCAAGGAGGCAGGAGCAAAGTGAGCTTATAAAGGTAGGCACCGCAGAAGAGCATAACCGAACAGGCTAGCTCAGGACACGTGCGAAGCACGTAGAGGTTCTGACGCTGTTTGCTGCAAAGGTGCACGCATCTGATCCCGGCCTCTATGCCCTCAACGGCTAAAAAATTCTGATTCGCGCGTGAGCCTTTTTCTATTTTATTTTACTTATTTAATAAAATAAAAAAGCAACAGCTTTTTCAGCTTCCTGCGCCTCTTAATCAATCAATGACCCAATTCTTTTATTACTCATTATTACTCACTCATTGAAAACTCCCCTCTCCTAATGATACTACGTACCCGTTTAGATGCCTAATTATTAATTTTGATCTTAAAGTACAATCACCACCACTAAGTCATTAAAATTAAGCACAATGAAGCAGAGTGGGGGGTTTGAGCTTGAAATCACGTACCATCGCTGCCGTCACCTTCGGGGCTCCCGTACCAAGTCGCGGTCGCGGGATGCCAATGCAGGTCCATACCCGATCCCGCGCCCGTGCTCGACGACTCACCATTTTCGAATAAGAGAGAGAGATTGATCAAGAGAGAGAAAGAGAAGCAGAAGAAGTAGAAGCTTGACATTCTTCAAGCTAGCTAGCTATCTAGCTAGTTGTTGCTTCTCCACAGGCACAGCCCAATGTGATAACGGCAATGGACTTATATAGAATGAAGAAAGCAGATTGAGCCGCTCATTATTTTAAGAATACTATGCTATTATTATATTTTTCATATACACTCACACACACACAGTTGATACGCACGCTTGTAATTTCTTAAACCTATACCCCACAGCTTGTTAGCGAGATACAAGAGAGATAGGTGCAAGGATCTGGTGGGGCCCAGCATCCATGTGCACGCAGCAGGGGTTTAGTCAGGTGGAAGTTACGGGAATGCCCCTCAGCAAGTCCCGGCATTGTTTCTGCCGACAGTCTCGTTGGCCTCTCTCTCTCTAGCTCCGGCTTTTGAGGCCGAGAGTGAGTTGGTTAGCTGGTCAATTTTTCAAGGACGGAAATGCCCCTGTTTGTTGTAAGCGATGGTAGTTTTTTGAGTAGGGGTATGTTTGGTACAGAAGGAAATTTTGAGATTGCCACAGCGGTTGCGGTTGCGCAGCCACGAAAGATTACCGGGAATTCTTGTATTTCCGAAAATGGGATGATTGGACATCTAATTCCATGGAATCTCACATTAATGTGCTTGGTATACTTTAATCATTACCGATAATATATGTATATGCAAACGTCGACGATGTTGAGGCCAGAAGAGGGCCAGTAGATGGCGGCGAGGCCGCCAACGAACCGACTATCTGCTACAGGCCGGCCGGTGGACTGCCGATCGACGAACTACGGCCATCCTGCGGCGAAAATATTATCGGTGGCGAACATGCCTGTGAATGATCGACGGCCGGCCAATCGACGAACTATGGCCGGCCGGCGGTGAAAATTCTATCGGCGGCTAATATGCCGGTCAATGATCGACGATGACCAGCGGCGGGTCCGACTGGCCGGCGGATGGCGAGAGAGGCCGGCGACGAATAGTCACAACTCATTTCATATTAGGTGAGAATATTTTGTGGTGATATAGGATAGATACATATTTTGGGGATGAGATTAACATGAAATGGGGTTATTTGATTATCATGGTAATTCTATATTCTTAGAAATATCTTTTATACCTAAACAAGCATGATAATATTTCATGGTAATATAGGATTATCGTCTAGATTATCTCCTATCAAGCGCACCCTGAGAAAGAGAAGAATCAGATAGCAACCGACGGATTTGCAGAGCGTAGACGGTTTGTTTTTCGTTTATGGTTGTGAGTCGGTTATTAGGAGATTTTAGAGACGTTTGCATCTGACCGTTGAGGCCTAATCAAACAAATGCTGCTGGGCCACCACGTGTTTGGCATTCATTGCATCAAAAACGGTTTCCCTTGCTTTATCTAATTATTGTTACTAGAAGCAAGTTAACCCAGCGGTGAACATAAGAAAAATTTACTCAGGATTTAGAGAGATGAAGAAAGAGATAGATGGAAATTTACACGGATTCCAGGACGTAGTCAAGATTTGCAGCGATTTTCTATGTTTATTTCAGATTGGAAGGGCTAGATGCAAATTACTTTAGATTCCGGGGGCTGACAATAATTTTCCCGCCAAAGCTAAAAAAATCGGCACCGGCTTTTAGTTATTATATACAATATTCCACTCATGTTTATATAAGACTGGATGTACGTTCTTCCTGAATAAAAAGACGGATAGACAAGCGTTGTTGTTTTACAGCAGCTGTTGTTGTTGTCGTCGTCTATGCAATTAGAGGTGCAGGCTATTGGTAAAGATCGTACAAGCAACCCATGTGCCGGCGCGCTGCCTCGCCGATTCGTGGTATATGAATTAGGGTTATAAATTGTCTTTTTGCTACTAAAACCTTGTTTTATTATGTCTATGCATGCCAGAAAATATCTCTAACAAACAAGTTTTACTAATGTGGGGTGTAAATGTTTTCATATTTAAGTAGATGCTGATAGTAAAGGATCTATATGATTGTTGATGCCTTTTTTTTTGTTGGAAATCTGGTGTCTTGTGGTTGTGGTATGCATATCCAACTCAATTGTAGATAATTCTAGATTTGTATATCTTGTGAGAATAATTGGATATTTTAATTATTAAGATAAATGGCAGATTTAAATAGTAAGCCGGATGTAGGTTAGTACCGACACATGATAGCATTTCAAAGTAATGCTCAACCAAGAAAGAGATAAAAAGAACGTTGTCATTAATTGTCTAATCACTGAGGAGTTCATCAAAGAATGGAACCACATGTTTAATCAATGCTATAGTTTCAATAGTTAGGAATCGGTACCCAATTATATATGTTTGCTAGCAATATAGCAATTTTTCATAATGCGACATCCTCTGCAGGCATAGTTCTCACCAAACAAGTTGGCTTGCAACACATGTGGCTGGTTGCAGGTTTCATGTATCGCCCGCTAAATTCTTACAACAAATAGTTTGTAATTTAGATGTAATAGTAAAGACATTTTTTTTCTTTAGAAAGCATGTTAATGCCAATGTCAGAAGCCAAGTCATTTAAATTTAATTAGTTTTCTTTTCTCCACGCCGGAGAATTTGACCAGTTTTTCAGCAAAGGATACATATGCGAACTGATTTAATTTCCATGTTGCAGTAGCTCTGTATATTAATGTCTCGTGTAACTTGAGTTGGAGTTTTGAGTATTCTTTGTAATCTCGAGAGGAGCATTAATGTGTTCACAAACAAACCATTTCATGTCTTGAGGATTTTGATATAAGAATTAGTTCATCGATCTTTGTAAACTACATGCATCCAATCAGATGTATGGGTTTTTTCCCCTTTCTTTTTTTGTTTTTTTCCCTTCTATCTCTGCCGTGTAATATCTATATAGTTGTGTGCAAAATCTAATTAGCACATACATATTTCAGAAAATTATGCAAATAATGCAGTTGTCTTCATACATATTACAGACAACAATAAAAATATTGCATGTAATGGGTTTTTGAGAAAACTTTTCCATCGGGGTTTTGATGAAATTCTTTGGACAAGGGGTTCTTTGACAACGGAAAAATTCGCACTTCATTTCTTGCACAATTTCCCTTTAAATTTTTTATATTCCAAGCTAGGAAGTAGGCGAAAATCCTGTCCATGGATGTGCTTGCCAATAAAAATATACGAATCCAAGCATAGCGGTGATGCACTGCAGGAAAATATAGTTTAATCCGACTGGAATAATATGTCAAATTAGTGTCTGACTGATGACGCTCGGTACCGAGAACTCCCCCAGATCATGACACGTGGTAGATGACATGTTCCGGGGCTTAAGGGAAAAAAGCAAGCGCGGTACGTTAAAGGGGTATCCCGGGCCTTCGCCCCGAGGATGTCTCGACCTTCGATGACCTCCCAGAACACTCCTATGCTCGTCTTACAAATAATCATTGGCTCACCTCCGAGCCCTCCTGCGCACTGAGCTTTCTTAGCCCTCCCAGTTCACCCTCGAGCTATCACAGAACCAAGCTTTCTCGGCCTTCCGCTCGCCTCCGAGCCTCCCGCCGAGTGCAAGTTGCTCTGTCTCACCGACCAACCCAGAGCACAGATCACAGGTGTTTCCGCCATGGCTCCGCAAATCTCGCCAGACACGAGATATCAGCCGCCCCACGTTCCCGCGTTCCACACCACCGCGTTCTCCCGTTAACGGGCGTATCTCGTCATCAATGGAGGATCCCGCGATTCGCGTAGGCGTAATGTCAACGTCGTAACGGCCGGCGAAAATCTCGCGCCAGCTCGCTCCAAGCGACCGCTATAAAACCCCTCTCCCAGACGACTCAGGTAAGGCAATTCTGATTTAATAGGCCGCTACTCTGCCCAAATACCTCGACTAACTTGATCGTCGGAGGGTCCACAGTGGTACAACCACCCGGGGGCTTCTTTGCAGGTAGCTCGGCTTCACATCAAACCAAACCCATTGAGATCCACACGCCTCAGGAGACAGTCCTCAAACCCGACCTCAGCCTTCCACCAACGCCGTCGGTAGATCGTCGGAAGTCAACATCTGAAGGAGATCCAGAGCTCCATCAGCTGGCGCCGTTTGTAGGAAAATACGAAAATTCCATTCATCGAAAGTTGATCTCTCGATCTCAAGCTGACGACGAGTGATCATCGCGATGATCCCAACACTAACCGCCGTCCTCCCCACAATGGAGGCGCGGACGGATCCCCTCCTCCCCCGAACGCCATTCACGCCCTGTCTGCATGGATCGACAGGCTCGCGTCCATCGTGGATTCCCTTGTCCGTGTCCAGACAGCTGGGCAAGCCACACAGGTCGCCATTCCCTTACCTCGCGACCGAGACCTCCGCAGAGGTGGGGAAGACACTGCCCACGCTAGCACGACCGAACAGCGCCTCGCTATTTCTGACGGCCACAGATCCCCCGTGGCGACAAATTCAATGACTCGCTGGGCACCTCACAGCTCAACGCCGAGGTCTCACGCCAAAGCACCTCACCTCGAGGCCCATCGCGCTCATGTCCTTCCCGAGGAGGTGTCGGTCAGCTCGCCTGCTCCCAGGCATGGTCTGCACCCTCTCCCTCGACATGGTCGCACGAATGGCACTCACCACGGTAGCTCAAGAACGACCTCGCCAGGGGACCTGAGGAACCTCATAGAACGGAACCGAAATCGCGGCCAGGCGCAAGCCGGCAGCGGGAGGGGCCATAACTCCGGGTATGCCGAATCCTCGGGATACCACGACTGATGCCCTCGAAAAGAAGATCGAAGGTATACATCGAGAGAGTCGTCCTTCAAGAGAAGGGGCTAGATATGCCGCCGGCTCGCTTATGAAGCCCTTCACCGAAGAGCTGACCGCTGTCCGCGTCACCTCCTGGAACAAGCCTCCAAAGGTGTCCTTCTTCGACGGAAAGTCCGACCCGAAAGACAACCTGGACGCGTTCACGGCGGGGATGAGGTTTCAGGACAACTCTGACGCCGCCCAATGCCGAGCATTCCCCGCCACTCTCGTCCGCGCTGGATGAGATTGGTTTCGAGGACTCACGCCACACTCCATCTCTACCTTCAATGAGCTGGCCGCCCAATTTCTCGGCCATTTCGTTGGGAACAAACGGCAGAAGCAGACCGTCGATTACCTCTTCACTATAAAGAGCGGGGACAAGGAATCTTTCAAAGGATACATCACCCGCTTCTACAACGCTCTTCTTGAGGTCCCAGAGCACCGGGACGAGACGGTCATCACGGCCCTTAGGTCGGGCCTTAGGCACAAGGAGTGGCTCCGCTCCTTTGCATTAGCGCAACCTAAGATCATGGCCAAGGTAAAAGCCTGGACCGAGTGCGAGATTCAGCTCGAGTCCGAGGTAAACGCAAACCTACCCCGGACCGACCAGGCCGATCAAAGGAAGAGAGACAGAAAAGAAAAAAAGAAGATTGACCGCCCAAAGCCATACTCCCCGAAGTTCTAAGAGTATACCCCGTTCAACATCTCCAAGACAGAGCTGTTGGAGGAGGCAAAGGGCGAGTGATTTTTCAAACTACCTCCAGTCACCAATAGGGCGGCCAAACGGACACGAGGCCCTTACTGTGCTTTACATAGGTCGCAGGGACACCCCACCGAGAACTGCAAACAGCTCCGCGACTACATCGAGGGGTTAATTCGCTCGGGGCACCTGGAAAAATACTTGCGGGAAAAGCGACAAGCCGACCGGGAGCAAGAGAACGATCCCCCTCCCGGTGAGTTGACGATTGGCCAAATCATGGTCATGTCAACAGGAAATGCGCCTGGGGCCAGCGAGATTAGACGCCTCCTGCTGGTCGAGGGGACGAGCAGCCAGCCCCGGAAGAAGAGCAAAGCAACCGAGCCCATCACTTTCACCGACGAGGACCTCCATGGGATATCTTTGCCGCACAACAACCTCCTAGTAATTACAGCGCGAGTCTACCGCTACGAGGTTCAAAGGATACTGGTCGATTCGGGAAGCTCGGCAGACATCCTTTTCTACGACTGTTTCCTACGTATAGGGCTCGGCCAGTCGGACCTGATGCCGACCGCCCACGTTCTGTCGGGGTTTACTAAACACTCTATCCCGGCAGAAGGAGTGGCCACCCTCCTACTTAACATCGGGAAGGGAAGCTGTACGCGTACCGTGCCTGTAGAGTTCATCGTCGCCAGAATTCCATCGGCCTACAATATCCTCATGTGACGCCCGACGCTAAACTCCCTTTGGGCCCAGATATCGACCTACCACCTCGCGATCATGTTTCCACTCAACCAAGGCGGAATAGGTCGAGCCTACGGGAACCAGCAAACCACAAAGATTTGCTTCACAGCGATATCTATGCCCGAGAAGCGAAGCAATGACCTTGAAAGCACGGATGATTTCAGGGGGTCCTTGGATACTCGGGACGAGCAAAAAGAAATCCAAGGAGCCCCGGTGGAGCCGCTAACGGAGGTCCCCCTCGTCGAAGGGGACAACGAACGAACCATCCAAATCGGGTCACTCTTAACGGCGTACCGGCGCGATGACCTGGTCTACTTCCTAGGAAGGAACTCAGATGTGTTCGCCTGGGTGCCCGTCGACATGCCTGGGAGTGACCCCAAAGTAATATCACATAAGCTCGGCATAGACCCGGAGGTCCGGCCCGTCAGGCAGAAGAAACGAAGCTTCGCTCCGATCAAACAAAAGGCGATCGAGAACGAGGTTAACATTGCTTGCAGCCAACTTCATTCGAAACGTGGCCTACTCGGAATGGCTGACGAATGTGGTCATGGTTAGAAAGGCAAGCGGGAAGTGGCGCATGTGCGTCGACTTCATTGATCTCAACAAGGCCTGCGTGAAAGACAACTATCCCCTCCCTCAGATAGATCAGCTCGTCGACAGTTCGGCAGGCCACGAGTTACTCAGCTTTATAGATGCCTTCTCCAGCTACAACCAGATCCGTATGAACCCGCCGACGAAGAGGTCTCCACATTCACAATGGACCGGGGGTATACTGCTATAAAGTGATGCCCTTCGGTCTCAAAAACACCGAGGCTACGTACCAACTCTTGGTTAACTGGATGTTCAAACTGCGGATCGACATGAACATGGAGGTTTACGTCGACGACATGCTCGTTAAATCGACCTCGTCAGATGAGAACGCCAAAGATCTGCGCAAGACTTTCGACGTCGTCTGCAAATACAAAATGAAACTGAATCCCGCCAAGTGCCCGTTCGGGGTCAGTAGTGGAAAGTTCTTCGGATTCATGGTCACCCATCGAGAAATCGAGTCTAACCCGGAGAAAATCAGCGCCATCCTCAACATGGTCGCGCCAAAGACTAACGTCGAAATCATGCGGCTCACAGGGAGGGTAGCCACTCTGAGTCGCTTCATGTCAAGGTCCGGGGAAAAGTGTCTCCCATTCTTCAAAGCCCTGAGGAAGATCCCAAGGTTCGAATGGTCGGAGGAGTGTCAGATCGCTTTTGAACAATTGAAAATGCACTCGACGACTCCCCCACTACTCACCCGTCCAGTTGAAAGAGACGAGCTATCGCTATATCTAGCGGTGTCCGATCAAGACACAGGCTCGGTGCTCGTCCGAGAAGTCGAAGGAGTCCAGAAGTCGGTCTACTATGTAAGCCACGTCTTTAAGGACACAGAAACATGGTACCCGACCATGGAGAAGATTGTCTTGGCGCTTATCGTGGCCTCAAGGAAACTACGACACTACTTCCAGGCACACACCATCCTCGTTCTCACCGAGCGCCCTTTAGGGGCCATTCTCGCCTCCCCCGAGTATTCTGGTCGCTTGGAGAAGTGAAGGTGGGAGTTATCTCAATTCGACATCAAGTACCGCCCAAGGCAGGCTATCAAAGCACAAGTCCTTGCCGATTTTATCGTCGAATGCACTATCCCCTGCAGGGAGGCAGTGTCAATGCCGGCCCCCGGACCTCAACCCTCGATCGAAGAAAGGCCCGACTCCGTCCCCGATTGGGTCCTTTACGTCGATGGACCGTCAACCGAGGATGGCTGTGGTGTCGGCCTGATCATTCGAGGCCCGAACGAGGCAGAGATGGAGTATTCTTTGAAGCTCAGGTTTAAGGCCTCAAACAACGCCTCGGAGTACGATGCCTTGCTAGCCAGGCTACGAATTGCCTCCAGAGTGGGGCTGAAAACGATCCGAATCCGCAGTGACTCTGCCCTGGTCGTAGGCCAGGTGACCGGCCGTTTCGAAGCACGGGAGCCTCATATGGTGAAATATTTACCCGAGGTAAGGAGACTGCGTAAAGATTTTGACGAAGTTCAAGTAAAGCAGATCCCCCGGTACCTAAACGTCCAGGCCGACACTCTGAGCAAACTAGCTTCCTCCTATACGGCCAAAAACAAGAGAAATATCCTTTTTGAGGTCTTGCCACGGCCCAGCATGAAAGACAGAGCGACAACACTTCAAGTTTACGCTGCCCGGAAAGAAAACCGAGATTGGAGGAAGCCCCTGGTAGAATTCCTTAAAGAGGGTACGCTCCCAGAAGATCGAGGGGAAGCCCGCCGCCTCCAAGCTGAAGCCCGCCGCCTCCAAGCCAAAGCCCGCCATTTCTTATGGAGCAGAGGGAACCTCTATAAGAAATCCTTCACTCAACCCCTACTTCGGTACCTCAATCCCCACGAAGCCGACTATGTCCTCCGTGAGGTTCACGAAGGGGTCGGCGGAGCACATCAAGGTGCCCGCACTTTAGTCTAGAAGACACTGCTCCAAGGATACTACCGGCCAATCATCTATCAGGACACTCAGAAGCTTGTCAAAAGGTGCAAGAGCTGCTAACTCCATGGCAGCATATCCCGCCTGTCGGCTACCGAGCTAACGGCCCTGACCTCCCCCTAGCCGTTTGCCCAGTAGGGAATGAACATGATAGGCCAACTCCCTACTGGTATGGGCAGGCACAAATATATCCTCGTCACGGTAGATTACCTTACGAAGTGGATCGAGGCCGTCCCCATCAGAAAACCAGACGCCACCACGACCATTAAGTTTCTGCAAAACAACATAATATTCCGGTTCGGGATCCCGAGGTGTATCGTTACCGACTATGGGACGAACTTCGAAAACGAAAAAGTTAAAGGATTCTGCAACGAATACCATATACTGATGAAGTTTGCCGCGATCGCATATCCCCAGTGCAACGGGCAGGCCGGGGTCGCTAACCGGGACGTCATTCGAGGTCTTCGAGTTTTCCTGGAAGGACGGCAGGGCAGTTGGTTCGACGAATTGCCTCGGGTTTTATGGACCTTGCGCACATCGAAGAAGACCCCCACTGGAAAGACCCCCTTCAGCCTCTGCTACGGCACCGAGGCGATGGTCTCAGCAGAGATCGGGCTGCCCAGTTACAGGGTCGAGCACTTCGACAACGAAGCAAACACCTTGGCCCTCCGGATTAATTTGGACATCTTGTTGGAAAAGTGGGACCGGACACAGATCAGAGCTGCCGCTTACCAACAGTGTAACAACCCCAAATTTCTTATACAAATTTTTTCAAAATATTTTTTCAAAATCCATAAAGGGGTATTTATTGCCTGAACACAAGACTTAAGTAATTAATTAGCAATTTAATTACAAGAAGGAGCGTGTGGCTCATTGGTAATACCTTGCACTGCTGAACCAAGCCACCAGAGTTCAAATCCCATGCCCCACATTATTTTTAATATTTATTTATTTTAAATTCCTTAGAAGCCCAACAGTCGACACGTGTTAAATTCAAATTTTTCCACTATACCCACTAACCTGAAAGCGCCAGAGCCCACACCTGATGACCCCCCACCTCCTGGCACCCCGACTCGGCCGAGTAAGTCGGCCGGGCTGGCGCCGCCGGCCGGACGGCCGAGTCGCCAACTTGGGATTTGTGTCCTTTGGTCTCCTCAGATCACCTGTACACTCCAATTAGTGAGATCAGTTCCACAGACACATTTTATACCCTATTTAATCCATTTTTAATGATTTTTCACACATTTTTTTTTACATTTTTAATTAAAAACCCTACACCTACCCTAAGCCTATAAATACACCCCTACCCTATACCCTCCCATCCCAAAATTCTGAGCCCACTCTCTCTAAATTTCAAGAATCTTGTGCACTTTGAAAATGAGCTCGAGGCGAAACTCCGACGAATTCCCGGCGGAACTTCCGGCGATCGTTTTAGGAACTATCGGCGACGACGCAACACATCGGCGATTGCTCTACTTCCCTTTCACTCTCTTGTGTGACCTACAACCCGTAAGTCCCAATTTCTACCTATCTCTTCTATCTAAAAATACGGATTTACAAAACCCGACGGAATCGGAACAAATCCGATTTCCGATTCGGTTTCCTATAAAATTATACTTCTCACTAATACAATCGTACTTAAACTTCCTCATGTTGACTATTAAACACTAATCAAACAAATTGATCAAGTTTCATTACATAAAATGATAGCTATTTCCATTCATCGTATTTTTCACTTAAATACCACATTGTTTCAATTCTACATTTAAATCTATTAAACTTGATATTCCTTTAAGTAGATCACGAGGTAACGACCTACCTCCTCATACACTCATATGCAATATAACACGATACCCTCGAGAACTCAGAATACGGGGAAACAAACATTTTCATTTAAATACCACATTTCTAAAAGATTTAGTATTGAAACATCTTTGCAAATAAATACCACTTCTTATGAAAATAGGATAGGTTGTGGACACCAGTCGTTTATCTAAACCTGACTTTGTGGTGTCTAGGCTAAGCAAGTGAGAAAGGTAACTTTAAAAGGCCCGTCTCACGGTGATTCGTGAGCGGATCCCTCTTTTCTTCACTTGTACTTACCTGGCCACAATTGGCGGTGAAGAGGCGATTTGATGTATCTCACAACTTATCGTTTTGGACCAGTTAGGAATAGTTTAGTTGACTTAGGAGACCCTAGAACATAAGATACGGAAAATTGACATCTTTATAAATAAATACCATTTATTTCATAAAACCTTTTTCTAAAGGATTTAGTATTTATACAAATCTTTGCAAAGCGCCGCTACAACCAATTTTGGGGAACCCGTTCGGGATGGTGCGGATTATCGCACATCCTCGGGCTTAGTAGTACGAGATTCAGACATCCGTAAGGAGCATTCGGTCTCGAAAAATTTAAAATACGACACCTTAAGAAAAATGAGATTTCTAGATTATAATAAATATATAAAAAATTATTTTCATACAAATATATGTATATGTAACTCCAAAATATCTACTTAGAATTATTATGAATATTCAACCTTTTTCTAAAAATGGCACAAGAATCGGTTTAAACCAAAATACCATGAATTCCATTTAAACAATATTTACACATAAATACCTTTATATATGGAATTAGGTTATTCTCATTAGAAATATCACTAATATAAAATCTACATTCATTACAACTGTAAAGACGATAATAAATACTTGGGTGTATCTTGAAAAGTATATAAAATTATTTTTACATAAAACCCTCTCAAGTGTTATAAATTACCCTAAGGAACCTAGTAAATATAGGTTTAAGAAATAATCAAGACTTCGATTTACATTTCTAATTGTCTGACTCGGGTTCGAGTCTCATTATAATCTGACTTGAATATGATTCAAGTACAATCTACAATCTACAATCTACAATTTACAATATTATAATTCAACATGAATCCATTATTCCATATATTCAATCTATCAACTTGACTGAACCGAACCATGGATATACATTCCATTTACATGATCATCGAGTTTACATGATTCTACAGTTACATCCATTTACTGATATCATGGTTTCGGCAAGTCATCCAATTATACAATTTGATTTACAAGACATTACAATGCAATACAATACTATCAATACAACAACTACACGGGGTATTGGGGTAGTTCATTCGTGAATCCAACATAATCTCAAGAGTCTCCTAGATCATGAATACATGTCTACTAACATAAGCAAGCAATCATGAGGGCCCGTGTTTCCATGCTCCTGGACTGTGGCCTGTTGAGTTTGGAATACTTCGACGACGGTCGAAGTCCCGCTACTAACATATCATTTGGGCTCGTGGTTCCCTACCCTTGGACTGTGGCCTGTTGGGTTTAAGAACTCTCTTGAGATTAGTTGACATTCACCCTTGAACTTACGATAACAACAGCATTAACACTAAAAACAATACGATACAACTGTAAAAGCTACCCTCTCTCTCTCACTCTCTGTCTATTCTATTTCTCCTCTTATCTTTGGGACATACCGAGCTATCTGTTCGCTGACGACATTATCTTTCTTTCTTCTTTGAATGTCGTCAGGTGATCTGGACTCGTCAGAGATTGAGCCCACTACTGAAGACTTGGACCAGTTCAATGAAGACCCCAAGCTCTAGTCATTGTATACTTTCCATTTAGTACTTTTATTTCTGTTATGCCATTGTTTAGGTATCGTTTTCATTTCAGTTGTTTTACTTTTCATGCATTGTACAAAAGAATGTTAATAAATAAAGTTGTTATCTTATATATTGTCTCTGGTGATTTTACTTTTATATTGCTTAGATACGCTTAGCGTATTTACTTCAGAGTAAATACGCAGCGGACCAGTCGCGTCCCCTTCGCCGTATACTAGGAAGCGGGATGTGACAAACAGCAGACTGCCCGCTACTACAATGCACGAATCAAGCATCGCGCCTTCAAGACCGGAGATTTGGTCCTAAGGCGGAACGAGTTTGTTGATCAGGGCAAGTTGCACAAGTTTTCTCCGAAGTGGGGCGACCCATTCCTCATCTCCGAAGTTTGGCCGGCGGGGCTTATCGCTTACAAGACGCGGCGGATCGCAAATTTCCACGGCCTTACAACGCCGATAAGCTTAAGTTGTACCTTTGAAAAGCATATCAATCAGTATATGTTTCTTCTTTGACAAAGCGATGCAAATTTTTCTAAGTTTTTTTAATAATAAGAAGCTTCTCCTATGTGTTTCCCTCTTCCTCGGTTCAAAGGTCACGGATTTCATTTCGTGAAAATACTCAAACGCACCCAGAAGACCAAACAGGAAACAACAGAACGTTGCAAAAAGAGAGCTTTATTTATTTATCAAAAGATATTATGGGCTTCTCAGCCTTACATAAAGATTAAAATTACAACATGGGTGTACGGTCAAGGAAGCACTGCTGGTGATACTCCGTGGAGATCTCCGCTGTCACGCCCCACCCCTCAATACAGAGAGTATTGTCCGCTCTGGCCAAAGCCGCACGATTTTGTCCTTCGGGGCGAACCGGACCCGACCAATGGCCACTTCCCAGGAGGTCACCCATCCCAGAACTTCCCTGCCTCGAGCACGGTTAACTACGGAGTTCTCAAGCTCCTGTAGTGCCGGTTCACTTAAAAGGCGCCTCTGTATTGAGAAATGGTATCATTCCATTTATAGTACAGATCTGCCGTCTTTTCGAAATGTATTCCGAAGAGTCCCTATTGTTCTACAGTGGGTCCCACGGACTCAAGAGGTGGCCCCCATGGATTCAAGAGATGGCCCCCGCCCACTTAACATGACACTTGACGTGGCACTTTGTTCTGTATGGCACTTTGCTCCGTGAGCAAGAACCGGGTCCCGACATTCTCCCCACCTTTGAACAATGGTTCGTCCTCGAACCACAGACCTACTATTGAGGGACCGGCTCTGATACCATTCTGTCACATCCCATCCCCAATACAGAGAGTATTGTCCGCTCTGGCTAAAGCCGCACGGTTTTATCCTTCGGGGCGAACCAGACACGACCAGGGGACACTTCCCAGGAAGTCACCCATCCCAGAACTTCCCTGGCTCGAGCACGCTTAACTACAGAGTTCTCAAGTTTCTGTAGTGCCGGTTCACTTAAAAGGCGTCTCTGTATTGAGAAGTGGTATCATCCATTTATAGTACAGATCTGCCCTCTTTTCGGAATGTTTTCTGAAGAGTCCCTATTGTTCTACAGTGAGTCCCATGGACTCAAGAGGTGGCCCCTACGGATTCAAGAGGTGGCCCCTGACCAGTTAACATGACACTTAGCGTAACACTTTGTTCCGTATGGCACTTTTCTCCGTGAGCAAGAACCGGGTCCCGACATCCACCAGCCGAGCCCTGGCTTCTTCAGCCCGCTCCCGCTGATGCTACATGCGAACCCGGGACGCCACGGAAGCGCCGGGCCCTCCATCTGTCGAGCCCTGGCTTGCGATCTTTCTCTATTGGAAGCACTCCATAATAAGGGCCAGAGACCGGTCGGCTTGTTCTTCGAGATGAGTCCGAGCACATAAATCGTACGCATCTTGTCGAGTGCCTCGTCCAGCAGCTCCTCGGAGAGGGGGTTGTACAACCCCGGGGACCTCCTCCATATTGCGTACATCAGCAATTGGAGGAGGGACGACCGACGAGGAAGTAGACGGCCGAAGTGGTACTCGATGCGCTGGACCACACCCTGGTACATCTCCCCGGAAACGGACCGATCATACAGGTAGACGTCATCGGGAGTGATGATCTATTCAATCACGTAGATACGTCTGGCCATCTCGGAAAAGCAATGCTGAAACAAACCCATCTTCTTCTCTATTTATAGCCTCTATAGAATCCCCCAATGGCCCAAATTTTCTCGTGCGTGGGCGCGAATCCTGGGATTTTCTCGGCGCTTCCAATACCGTACCACCACATGGCGGGTATCCCATATTTCTCGGCCAACCGCAATCGGAACGACGTAGATCCCGGAACGCCTCACCCCACCTATGCGTTTCTGCCACGTGTCGCCCGCGACGGTCACCCTACCGTATTTTCGCACGCCTCGTGAAACCAAGCAGCTTCAAAAGGCCACTGTCACGCCCCACCCCCAATACAAAGAGTATTGTCCACTCTGGCCGAAGCCGCACGGTTTTGTCCTTCGGGACGAACCGGACCCGACCAGGGGCCACTTCCCAGGAGGTCACCCATCCCAGAACTTCCCTGGCTCGAGCATGCTTAACTACGGAGTTCTCAAGCTCCTGTAGTGCCGGTTCACTTAAAAGCCGCCTCTGTATTGAAGTGTGGTATCATTCCATTTATAGTACAGATCTGCCCCCTTTCGGAATGTATTTCGAAGATTCCCCATTGTTCTACAGTGGGTCCCACGGACTCAAGAGATGGCCCCCACGGATTCAAGAGGTGGCCCCCACGGATTCAAGAGGTGGCCCCCGCCCACTTAACACGATACTTGGCGTGGCACTTTGTTCCGTGTGGCACTTTGCTCCGTGAGCAAGAACCGGTCCCTCAATAGTAGGTCTGTGGTTCGAGGACGAACCATTGTTCAAAGGTGGGGAGAATGTCGGGACCCGGTTCTTGCTCACGGAGCAAAGTGCCACACGGAATAAAGTGCCACGCCAAGTGTCGTGTTAAGTGGGCGGGGGCCACCTCTTGAATCCGTGGGGGCCACCTCTTGAGTCCGTGGGACCCACTGTAGAACAATGGGGACTCTTCGGAATACATTCCGAAAGGGGGCAGATCTGTACTATAAATGGAATGATACCACTTTTCAATACAGAGGCATCTTTTAAGTGAACCGGCACTACAGGAGCTTGAGAACTCCGTAGTTAAGTGTGCTCGAGCCAGGGAAGTTCTGGGATGGGTGACCTCCTGGGAAGTGGCCCCTGGTCGGGTCCGGTTCACCCCGAAGGACAAAACCGTGCGGCTTTGACCAGAGCGGACAATACTCTCTGTATTGGGGATGGGGCGTGACAGCGACCAAGCATCCTCCTTGCTCGGTCAATCCTTGGCTGATAGTTTACTACCCACTGATGCCAAGGATCCAAAGGGATGCCAAGGATCCAAAGCCCTCCTCAAGAGGCCACCGAGCATCCTCTTTGCTCGGTCAATCCATGGCTGGTAGTTTACTGCCCACCGACGCCAAGGATCCAAAGCCCTCCTCAAGAGGCCACCGAGCATCCTCCTTGCTCGGTCAATCCTTGGCTGGTAGTTTACTGTCCACTGACGCCAAAGATCCAAAGCCCTCCTCAAGAGGCCACCGAAGTATCCTCCTTGCTCGTTCAATCCATAGCTGGTAGTTTACTACCCACTGACGCCAAGGATCCAAAGCCCTTCTCAAGAGGCCACCGAGCATCATCCTTGCTCGGTCAATCCTTGGCTGGTAGTTTACTACACACCGAAGCCAAGGATCCAAAGCCCTCCTTAAGAGGCCACCGAGCAGCTCCCCTGCTCGGTCAATCCATGGCTGGTAGTTTACTACCCACCGACACCAATGATTGAAAGCCCTCATCAAGAGGCCACCGAGCAGCTTCACTGCTCGGTCCATCCTTAATGGGTAACTTCTTACCCGTCTACGCTAAGGATCAAATCCCTCCTCAGGAGGTCACCGAGCAGCTTCCCTGCTCGGTCTATCCTTAGTGGGTAACTTCTTACCCATCTGTGCTAAGGATCAGGAGCCCCCAACCTCGGAAAACACCGACCAATCCGAACTAGGTTCTTGTCTGACTCATTCTAAGAGAAGTGGTCGCCAGTTCAACTCCAGGGAATGGGTATGTAGGGTTTGGTTAGCACCATGCCTAGGGTTTGTCTTGCATCAAACATGCCACAATAAAAAATTTAGAGGTGCTAAGCAAAACCAACCATGAATCGAACTAGAAATCTAGGGTAACAAGACAAGTATCACACACTACTAATAGTCTAACACTGAGAGGTGAGTAATACGGCCTTTGTAGACCTCCTCTTGTGACTCCTTGTATCTACTTGGTGTTTGAACGGGTTCGCTTGAAACCTTCGAAGTCCACGACGATCCACCACGGAGTCCCTTGGCTCAAGCTCCCGGCTTCACTTGATCAAAATGGAAGTGGAGCAAACAACCTACACTAGTGGGCTAAACTAATATAGATTGATGATGTGGGTTTGGATCTCACTAAAAAACGTTTCCTTTTTATGTTCTTCACTCACTTGAAAAAACTAGAGAGCTTGAATGAGGAAGAAGAAGGAGAATGGCTAAGCTTGAGCTCTTTTGATAATCCTCACAATAATAGTGAGAAAAGAAAATAAATATAAGAGAGTCACGCTCACCCACAACCATAGTTATAAAATATCTAGATATTTTAATATTGAGTTAAAGAACAAATAGAAAATAGATCATGGTTAAGCCTAGGTCAATTAAAGAAGAGTATAGAAAACTAGCCATGATTTATTCCCATTTTCCTTTTTCTCAATAATCAAAATATATAATTATTTCACCATGTAAGTCTTGCATTGCCATCTCCATTGTATCATCAACCATGACATATGTATGCATGCATGTGTGCATTCATATCAATATATATACATACATACATTCATGCATACATCATAATAGAAAAGGTTTTAAATAAATGAGCTAAAAGTCAATAATATTAAATCAACACCTGATTTAATAATCTGTTCAGTGTACCCAGTCTCCACTGAGTACCCGTATGTAGGTGAGTGCTGCATGCTACCACAACTCTTGTGGCGCGGCGGAAGCGATGAACAAAAATTTTCTTTGCATACAACACGCACTAAACCGAAGATCTTGTCTAAACCACAACTAGTAAACCCCAACTAGAGATCTTATCTACTATGTTAGGGATTTTACCTTGATGATACGGTCCTTCGGGTCTTCTCTTTGATGCAACTCCTTGGCACTACGAGAGTTTGAAATGGATCGATGGAAGCCTTCCTTGTCCACGATGATCCACCCACAATCCCGCGGAATGTCCGGTCTCCATCTCGTCGCCGGAAGGGCACCACATCGCCTACGTTTTTTACGGGCTCCCACCTCAATGCCGAGGCAATTCGGGCGCGAAGTTGGCTAGCCGACGCGCCCAAGATTTGATGTAGAATGTGTATTGGATTAACTTGAAATCCTAAGCTTTTGATTCACATCTCATGTGAGGGTTAAAGCTAGGAAGAATGATCACCATCATTTTTCTTTCTCTCTTCTTATGAACTTGTTATGATACACTTATCATAATTTTGTTAAGGAATTGAATGCCTTGATTTCACATCTCATGTGAAGGTATTTATAAGAAGAAATGGAGGAGAGAATAATTTCATTTAAAACTAAAAAGTTTAAGCATGATAGAAAAGTTTAAGAAAAGAATTTAGCACTAACTAAAGCATGTATTATGAAAGAAGTATCATGCTTTAATAGTACATCCACTTCAACAAACATGTTATCATGCTTATACCTTTTAATTTACACCTCACTTATTTATTTCATTTATAATTAAAAAGTTCAAGCATGATGGAAAAAGAAAGAAAAGAATTTAGCACTAAGTAAAGCATGCATTATGAAAGAAGTATCATGCTTTAAATAGTACATCCACTTCAACAAACATGTTATCATGCTTATACCTTTTAATTTACACCTCACTTATTTATTTTCTCAAAATAAATGATGTCATAATTATGTCATTATGAGGTGGTATCTTCTAGAAGGTATTTTGTAACAATTACAAAAATACCCCTCCTCCGTATACCGTATACCGTATACTGTATACCCGTATCCGAATTCCGAAAAATACGAATACCATTAATCCAATAATATAATACTGGTATCCGTCCAGTATTATTCTTTCGATTATTATTCCTGTAACAATTACCGAACATAATCGAAAACCTGCCTCAACACTTTACGGTTGCCGTAACAACTTACGGTTTTCTACATCTTTTCGCCCGAAAACTTGAGTAACTAAATGTGGGGGACTCTAAAGACTCGTCAACACCTTAGTTGTGGATTTAACCACTAGCACGTTAGAGGTATAAGCCAATACATAACGGGCTACCAGGTATTGACAAAAAGGTGGCCGACGAGCGAACTCATCACAACCCTTACGAGCCTGTAAGCAACACTTACCGTATAGTCCGGTCTCTTCGTCTGATACGTCGCATATTCAGTCTAGGGGTGGTAAATGTCAGACCCCAGTAACTTTATAAGTCATGTTGATTTATGGCTCATAACCGGTCGAGGAACTACTGATAACACTTATCAGTAAATCTCGAGAACCCTGGCCAGGGATTTAGGTGTTATAGCCGATCAAACATAGCGCGACATCAACTCCCCATACCGGGAGAGACGAAACCCCTCCTATCGCTCACTGTCTCCATATGATTCGGGACTGTACCCAAAATCCACCTGTTTGCACGACTCAGTAGAGCCGTGGTAGGGAGGAAATCAAAGCACAGTGGGAACCACACAAGACTCTATGACGATCTTGGGTCTACAGACTAACCTGTACAAGTGTCACCAGAGAACTGCTATCTGACAATAGGTATATATACCATCTAGGAGTTCTCGGTGAGTCCGTTCAGTGTACCCAGTCTCCACTGAGCACCCGTACACCATCCTTGATGTCAAACACCGATGGATATAGGATCATCCATCGCCCATCATATGGGTCAAGATGCGTATACGCTAGTCTACTCTGGTGTATCGATGCCCTGTCTCGACACACCCTCGACTAGGAACAGTTATAGGATGTACTCATAGACTACTGTGGCCCCACTAGTATGATCTTATCATAGTCCCAGTAGTCGAGTACAAATCCTAAGGGCTTTATCAACATGTAACAAAAGAGACAATCGGAGTACATGTTTAGATAAAGTACAACCAGATAGCGTACTATCATGTCGAGCAAGAAAGTCTTCCCTATATATGTCCAAGCATCCACTACAATATACATCGTATGTACAGTAATGGCCTCTAGGGCACACATATAACTAACAATCTCCCACTTGCACTAGGGCCATCTGTTGTGGTATCACATACCAATCAATCAGCTGTGGTTTAAGTATCTCATACTCAACCATCCCATAAAAGTCTCTACTGGGAATAAATCCTTAGTGAGTGGATCCGCTCTGTTTTCCTCTGTATCTACTCTCCTTACCTCGATCTCCCTGGAGATCAACCATCTCTATGATCAGGTGACGCTGCCTAAGAATTATATCTGGATTTCTGATGGGACGGTAGTTCCTTGGCAAAAGCCACAACTCCATTGTCACACAATGGTAGGAACGAAGTTCATCTTATGAACTTATATATATCCAGATTTTATCTTTGGTAGCATCTTTAATAATGACGTATTTTGCCTTTCTAGTATGTCATGGTATCTAGTTTGGAATTCTTCCAACATACTGTCCCTTTACTAAGGGTAAAGACAATGTCTGCGACTGACATTTAGTCGTCTTTAATCACCCTGGAACCTTTCCAGTGATTCTCCCCAGGATCGATTGATACTATCTCACTACAACTAGTGAGTATCCTAACATCCATTTAGATCTATCTCATAGATCCAAAAACCTAGGATTTAGGAGGTATTACCTTGATCTTATATGGAGAATCTTATGTGATAAGCGGAGATTGACCGAGTGTATCATAGGAAACTACTTCCCTATCAAGAGTATGTCATCCACGTACTCTACGAGGATCACCACCATACTCCACACCACGAGGTTCAACCATTTTGATGAAGTCAAACTCTTTGACTACCATATCAAAACAAATGTTCCAACTCCGCAGTGATTTTCCCCAGGATCAATTGATACTATCTCACTACAACTAGTGAGTATCCTAATATCCATTTAGATCTATCTCATAGATCCAAAACCCTGGATTTAGGAGGTATCACCTTTGATCCTATATGGAGAATCTTTATAATAAGAGGAGATTGACTGAGCGTAGCATAGGAAACTCCTTTCCTATCAAGAGTATGTCATCCACGTACTCTACGAGGATCACCACCATACTCCCTACTACCTTTTATGTATATATAAGGTTCATGTATTATTTTGATGAAGTCAAACTCTTTGACTACCACATCAAAACAGATGTTCCAACTCCGCGATGCCTGTTTTATCGCATAAAACATCTTGCACACTTTTCCGCTGCTCCCACTGTCTACGAAGCCCTCTGGCTGTGTACTTATAGACGCTCTTTTCTAAAACATCATTTAGAAAAGCAGTCATGACACCCAACCACCAGATATCGCAGTCAAGGTATGTAGCAGTGGCAAGTAGGATCTGGATGGATTTAAGCATAGCTTTGAAAGTCTCAACTTTTCCATGTACACCAAGTAATCTTCTCAAGATATACTTGCTTCTGATGGGGTTTTAACCCTTCAGATAAAGCAACCAAAGTCCATACTTTGTTGGTGTATAAGGATTCCATCTCAGATCGCTAATCTTCCAGCCATTCTTACAGAGTTCCGCTCCTGATGGCCTGCTCGAAACTAGTTAGGTTATACCACTTTGGTCAGTAAGCAACCCCATCCCATTGGATTGCCGTGGCGCCAACGGGTCCCTCAGCAGCTACTTTCTACGCATGCCCCCTCGCGAGGACTGCAACCCGCCGGAACACCTTCCAGTCTCGGGAAACGCTGGGGTAATATGAAATCCTCTCTCCCACTGTCATAGAGAAACCAAAGTATCTCTTAGGTGGGTGAGGAACCCTACTAGATCGGCGGAGAGGCTGAGGTTCGTTAACGTCTATTGAATCTTTTGGTTTTACCAAATCATTTGCTGTAGCTGGAACTCCTTCCAGTTCTATTTCATGACCACTAATTTCTTCACAAGAAATTCCCTTTCATAAAGGTGGCATGCTGAGGAACAAAACAACTTTTGTTCTTCGGTCAGGTCATTTGTTGTAGTTTGTATAGCTGGAACGCCTTCCAGTTCTACCTTATGACCACTAATTTCTTCACAAGAAATTCCCTTTCACAAAGGTGGCATGCTGAGAAACAAAACAACTTTTGTTCCTCTGTTAGGTAGAAGATATTCCCTTGCTAATGCTTAGGATATCCAACAAACTTCCACAGTTTTGACTTTGCCTCGAGCTTGTCCGGATTTAGATTTTTTTAGACATAGGCCGGACAACCCCAAATCTTAACATCTTTAAGAGATGGGCTCTTCCCATACCATATCACATATGGAGTAGTAGGCACCTGATTTGATTAGAACCCTATTCAATAGGTATGCAACTTCACAAGTGCATAACTCCCAAAAGGAAAATAGGAAACTCAGTAGTACTCATCATGGAGCACACCATATCTCATAGGGTGCAATTGCTCCGCCCCGTTATACCATCGTGCTATGGTGTATACGGAGGAGTAATGCTGAGAGAGAATCTCATTCTCTTTTAGAATAGTCCAAGATTTCCATGCTCAAGTATTCTCCTCCTTGATCTCATCAAAGGACATAATACTTATACCCGTTTTTGGTTCTCTACTTCCAATTTATATTCTGTGAATATCTCAAAAGCTTTGGACCTATGTTTCAACAGGAACATATGTCTGAATCTTGAGAGATTATCATAGAATGTAATGAAGTACAAAGAACCGTTCATGGCATATGTAGACAGGGGAACTTTCATACATCATCATGTATCAATCCCAAGAGTTCACTAACTCTCTCTGTTTCCAATAAACAGAGCTATGGTCATCTTATCTATGTGACATGACTGGCAAGTTTCACAAGATGTAAATTCAAACTGGTTTAAATATACATCTAAAATGTAACTTCAGCCAGCCGGGTCGCATTGATCTGACCTAGTCTACAATGCCTCAAGAAGGATCCGTTCATTTTTGAACTATTCCTCTTGTGTGTGTTCTGCATACTGAAAACTGTAGTTTGATTTAGAACGTCTATGCTTTTAGATAACGTGCCTGAATCGATCAACATTTGATATAGGAAATGTTCAAAACATTATCCATCAATACAAAATTTTATCATTTCTTTACTAATAAAGAGATTGATATGATTTTGCATATCAGGTTCGGTATCTAATAGCATTTGTTCAGAATCAATGTATTGGTAATACAGGGTGACAGTGACCAACAGACTTGGCTGCAACACTTGCCCCGTTTTCTGTCTCATGAAACTTATCACCCGTTCTCAGTTTTTCTACCCTTTTGTAGCCCTATGTAACTGATTACATATCTGGGATCATGATCCAGTATCAAATACCCAGGATGCAGAGGATACTGAGAAACAGTTCTTTGTAATGAACACACCCGAAGGAGATGCATCATATGCACTTTCTTCGTTTGGGCGGCATAGGAATTCTGGTATTTCCCTATTTCCTGCTCTGTCCTATAACAATTATAAGTTGGAGCGGGACCAACGTTCCCCAGCTCAATATAACAAGCGGGTTCAGTCAATATATCCGTATTATATCTATTAAGGCATGATATGGTCACTTTCTGGAGAGAGAGAGAAGAAAACATTTTTGGCGTATGGTCTTTGCAAGATTAGATTGGTTATTTATCTAATCCAGATGTCTCCCACTGTTTTTTATCAAATCCTCCTTCAAACCCTAAAAGGTAAGATTAGCCGGGAATAATTACACCCCATAATTTCATCAAATTGTCTTGTGTAAAACTTTCCCAGGAGTAACTCTTACTCGCAGTGAGATCGGGATCCAACTATCATATAGAAGGTATGCAATCTCATTGCAAATTTCAACTCTTGAAACTCCCGATATGGTTTCTACCCCTAGTCCTTATGACCTTGACTATGATCAACATATCATAAGTACTAGTCAAGTTCTACCCGTCATTTCGTGATTAGCCAGACCCACCCACATGACCCTTGACTATGATCAACATAATCACATGAATGTCCTGACTAATCGCATCATATGCTTTGTAGGAATACATCACTTAGCTACCGAACACTACGCCTCGGCTATGGTCGACATACGTAGCACGAATACTAAGTACTCTGCTTCCTAAAATGACGGAGGGCAACGGATGGTTTTTATGAAAACCTTTAACGTTTTGAACTTGATGTCGTTGTAGAATCAAGTGGGAAGGAGTGGTTTAATCTCCAGTTTAAAATATCGAACGGTTTTGTAGTATCTTTCTAATTTTGCTAAAGAGGTCACTCCCGGTAAAGGGATCTCGGCTCTTTCCTTATTGAATAAGGTGCTGGATATGTAAATACCACGATGCAAAGCAACAATAGATCAATTATAAAACCAAATCGAGTTCTTTGTAACATTTTCCAGTTTCGCTAAAGGGGTCACTCCCGGTGAAGGGATCTCGGCCCTTTCCTCATCGAATGAGGTGCAGGATATTCAAGAATACCACTATGCAAAACAAAAGCTAGAGTTACTCTTTTTCAAAAAGATTGATTCTACAACATCTTTAGGTTTCTTTTCTTTTAACATTAATCACATTAATGTTGTCCCATCATTTACGTTTCCTATCTTTTACATTTCCCAAACATCACAGAAAAGAAACACAAATAGAACGTACGCTTATGCCATCCGCATTTGCCACTGGGCCCCGTCATGCACCGTTAGGTTACTTAACTAACGGCAGAGCGGGGGGTGGACTAGCGCGGGTGCAAAACATAAGCAACGTTTAATATATATATATCTCATATATAAATATAGCCATATCAGATCACAGATGAATGCATTGGATATGCTAGGAATTCCGTATTTCATTTAAGCCCTTAATAAAAAACGGGTTCCACTGTCGTGATGAATAGCCAAAACCTCCCCTAGACCCCTACGGGTGCGGCAAACTACCCGCCAAATTCCCGAAGTGTAGCAACCTCCCTCAACAATTGAGTAGGCCACTCGGCACTTGGAGAATGTCGGATTGCAAGTTACAGTCGTTTCATTTTAAGTGTTTGCTGCTGGAATTTCAGTTTCTGAACTGATTGTCCAGTTTGCAACACAGTTTTAACCCTGTTGTGTTCAAAATTAGGCGACGCTACAGTTGAACAAAATTTAGGTTTATCAGTTAGGTTTCCAACGCATCAAACGGATCAATAATATCCATTGGGTACTGGAAGTTATGGACTGAAAACCACAGGGGTATACGTTCTGTCCCTGTCAGGGACTGCAATACGTTCTGTTGATTTAAAATACATTTTAAATAGTAAACGACATTAGAAACGAATGAAACCACTTTCATTGGTTAGCTAACAGATTTATCTTCACTATGATATATAGTTCCGCATAATATCATTTTCATACAGAAGATTGAAAGCATTGCAAAACGAGAATTGACAGCCAGAACTGTTCTGGACAGCCGCACTCCGAACCAGTTTTTGTCATCTAATTGTGGTTTAGTTCGGCTCTGATACCACTGTAGGTGAGTGCTGCATGCTACCACAACTCTTGTGGCGCGGCGGAAGCGATGAACAAAAATTTTCTTTGCATACAACACGCACTAAACCGAAGATCTTGTCTAAACCACAACTAGTAAACCCCAACTAGAGATCTTATCTACTATGTTAGGGATTTTACCTTGATGATACGGTCCTTCGGGTCTTCTCTTTGATGCAACTCCTTGGCACTACGAGAGTTTGAAATGGATCGATGGAAGCCTTCCTTGTCCACGATGATCCACCCACAATCCCGCGGAATGTCCGGTCTCCATCTCGTCGCCGGAAGGGCACCACATCGCCTACGTTTTTTACGGGCTCCCACCTCAATGCCGAGGCAACTCGGGCGCGAAGTTGGCTAGCCGACGCGCCCAAGATTTGATGTAGAATGTGTATTGGATTAACTTGAAATCCTAAGCTTCTGATTCACATCTCATGTGAGGGTTAAAGCTAGGAAGAATGATCACCATCATTTTTCTTTCTCTCTTCTTATGAACTTGTTATGATACACTTATCATAATTTTGTTAAGGAATTGAATGCCTTGATTTCACATCTCATGTGAAGGTATTTATAAGAAGAAATGGAGGAGAGAATAATTTCATTTAAAACTAAAAAGTTTAAGCATGATAGAAAAGTTTAAGAAAAGAATTTAGCACTAACTAAAGCATGTATTATGAAAGAAGTATCATGCTTTAATAGTACATCCACTTCAACAAACATGTTATCATGCTTATACCTTTTAATTTACACCTCACTTATTTATTTCATTTATAATTAAAAAGTTCAAGCATGATGGAAAAAGAAAGAAAAGAATTTAGCACTAAGTAAAGCATGCATTATGAAAGAAGTATCATGCTTTAAATAGTACATCCACTTCAACAAACATGTTATCATGCTTATACCTTTTAATTTACACCTCACTTATTTATTTTCTCAAAATAAATGATGTCATAATTATGTCATTATGAGGTGGTATCTTCTAGAAGGTATTTTGTAACAATTACAAAAATACCCCTCCTCCGTATACCGTATACCGTATACTGTATACCCGTATCCGAATTCCGAAAAATACGAATACCATTAATCCAATAATATAATACTGGTATCCGTCCAGTATTATTCTTTCGATTATTATTCCTGTAACAATTACCGAACATAATCGAAAACCTGCCGCAACACTTTACGGTTGCCGTAACAACTTACGGTTTTCTACATCTTTTCGCCCGAAAACTTGAGTAACTAAATGTGGGGGACTCTAAAGACTCGTCAACACCTTAGTTGTGGATTTAACCACTAGCACGTTAGAGGTATAAGCCAATACATAACGGGCTACCAGGTATTGACAAAAAGGTGGCCGACGAGCGAACTCATCACAACCCTTACGAGCCTGTAAGCAACACTTACCGTACAGTCCGGTCTCTTCGTCTGATACGTCGCATATTCAGTCTAGGGGTGGTAAATGTCAGACCCCAGTAACTTTATAAGTCATGTTGATTTATGGCTCATAACCGGTCGAGGAACTACTGATAACACTTATCAGTAAACCTCGAGAACCCTGGCCAGGGATTTAGGTGTTATAGCCGATCAAACATAGCGCGACATCAACTCCCCATACCGGGAGAGACGAAACCCCTCCTATCGCTCACTGTCTCCATATGATTCGGGACTGTACCCAAAATCCACCTGTTTGCACGACTCAGTAGAGCCGTGGTAGGGAGGAAATCAAAGCACAGTGGGAACCACACAAGACTCTATGACGATCTTGGGTCTACAGACTAACCTGTACAAGTGTCACCAGAGAACTGCTATCTGACAATAGGTATATATACCATCTAGGAGTTCTCGGCGAGTCCGTTCAGTGTACCCAGTCTCCACTGAGCACCCGTACACCATCCTTGATGTCAAACACCGATGGATATAGGATCATCCATCGCCCATCATATGGGTCAAGATGCGTATACGCTAGTCTACTCTGGTGTATCGATACCCTGTCTCGACACACCCTCGACTAGGAACAGTTATAGGATGTACTCATAGACTACTGTGGCCCCACTAGTATGATCTTATCATAGTCCCAGTAGTCGAGTACAAATCCTAAGGGCTTTATCAACATGTAACAAAAGAGACAATCGGAGTACATGTTTAGATAAAGTACAACCAGATAGCGTACTATCATGTCGAGCAAGAAAGTCTTCCCTATATATGTCCAAGCATCCACTACAATATACATCGTATGTACAGTAATGGCCTCTAGGGCACACATATAACTAACACCGTATACAATCTTTAGTGTCACCACACCAATGGATATAGGATCATCCATCACCCATCATATGGGTCAAGAACCGTATACGCTAGTCTACTCTAGAATATCGATGCCCCGTCTTGATACACCCACGACTAGGAACATTTCAAGGATGTGGTTATAAACTGCACATGTCCCACTAGTATGATCTGCATCATAATCCCTGTAGTCAAGCAAATATCTTAAGGGCTTTATCAACATGTACCAAATGAGTAATATGCATGATCAAGTGAACACGTCAAGATAAAGTACAACCAGATAGCATACTATCATGTCGAGCAAGAATGTCCTTTGAATACACACACACACACACACCGATATATCCACCATCAAATAATGGCCTCTATGGCATACATATATCCAACAATCTCCCACTTGCACTAAGGCCAATTATTGGCGTATCTCATACCCAACATTTCAAAAAGTCGTTCATGCTGCGGCTGAGGGAGGGCCTTGATGAGTGAATCCGCTGTGTTATTCTTTGTATCTACTCTCCGGATCTTGATCTCTCGACGATCAACTATCTCCCGGATCAAATGATATCGTCTAAGGATGTGTCTGGATCGCTGATGGGACCTGGGCTCTTTGGCCAACTCCATAGCCTCATTATTATCATAATACAATAGTATTGGATCAATAATGGTTGAAACTACTCCTAGCTCCGAGATGAACTTCCTCATCCAAATGGCTTCCTTGGCAGCATCATTTGCAGAAATATACTCAGCTTCTATCGTAGAGTCTGCAACGGTATCCTGTTTGGAACTCTTCCAACATACCGTCCCTCCATTGAGGGTAAATACAAACCCTGAGATAGATTTGCTGTCATCCTTATCACTTTGGAACCTCGAATCGGTAAAGGCCTCCATTTGGAGATCCCCGTTACCATACACTAAGAACATTTCTTTAGTCCTTCGTAAGTACTTAAGAATGTTCTTCACAGCTGTCTAGTGATTCTCCTCTGGGTTGGATCGATACCTGCTTACTACGCCCAGTGCATAAGCTACATCAGGATGTGTACATAACATCGCATACATTATAGATCCTACTGCTGAAGCGTAGGGTATAATGCTCATGCGAGCTCTCTCTCCATCAGTCTTTGGGCAAAAGTCTTTGGAGAGAGTGACTCCATGACAAGCGGGTAAGGAACCCCTCTTGGAGTCTTCCATACTAAGCCTCTTTAGGATGGTGTTAATGTACCTGGTTTGGGACAATCCCAACAACCTTTTAGATCTATCCCTATAGATCTTCATACCTAATATGTACAAGGAATCACCCAGTAACCTTCATGGAGAACCTTTGTAATAAGAATAGTTTGACCGATTGTAGCATAGGAACATATTTCCTATTAGAAGAATATCATCCACGTACAATACAAGGAATATGACAGTACTTCCTACAAACTTCTTATAAACACAAGATTCATCTGGATTTTTGACAAAATCAAACTCTTTGATGATATCATCAAAACAGATGTTCCAACTCCGTGATGCCTGCTTCTATCCATAAATGGATTTAAGCAACCTACATACTCCCGATGTTCCCACTATCAATAAAGCCCTTTGGCTGATCCATATAAACGCATTCTTCTAAAGCACCATTTAGAAAAGCAGTTTTAACGTCCATCTGCCAGATTTCATAGTCGTAGTGAGCAGCAATAGCAAGTAGGATCCGAATGAATTTAAGCATGGCTACAGGAGAAAAGGTTTCGTCATAGTCCAGTTCTGGTCTTTAACGAAATTCTTTCGCCACAAGCCTTGCCTTATAGGTCTCCACCTGCCCATTTACATCGATCTTTCTCTTAAAGATCCATTTGCACCCAATGGGTTTTACCCCAGAGGGTACAACATCCAAAGTTCATACTTTGTTGGTGTACATAGACTCCATTTCGGATCTCATGGCATCCAGCCACTTCACAGAGTCACCACTCGTGATAGCTTGCTGAAAATTGGTAGGGTCATCATCATGCATGATGCAATCTTCTCTATCACCAACAATGAGAAAACCGTAGTATCTCTCCGGTGGGCGAGAAGTCCTACCAGATCTACAGAGTGTGTAATACCCAGTGATGTAATACCCAGCTCTTTTTGTACACCACTATCCGTATTCTTCATAATATATTATTTACAAAATTTATTTATTTTATTTATAATTATTTTATTTCCTTTAAACCCCAAACCCTAATCCCAATCCCTTCTATTTTTGCCTCAGCCCAACATAATAAAACCAAGCCCAAAAAAATTACACCAAAGAATTAAATACCAAGCCGACCCAGCCATTTTTCCCTTTCCTCAGCCCACATCGTTTTCCTTTACAAAATAACGAACCCCAGCCCAAACAAACAAAACTAAATAAATTAAACGAAATTTCCTAACCCAACCTATCCCGAGCCCGGCCCACCCCTTTCCCCTTTTCCAATTAATTTCCTTTCCCTCACCGGCCCGGCCCATGCCACTCCAAGATCGACCCGACCCGCCTCACGCTTTCTCTTCCCCACTTCATTCGTTTTTCCCGCTCCTTTTTCCTTCTTTCCTCCGCGCGCCCCCACGTCGCCGCCCGCCTCGCCAAAGCCCCGCTTCTTGCGACCACGTCTCTCGCACCCACGACGCACTCACTCCCACCTACGACCCGCTCCCCGCAACGGCCCCTCCTCCTTCTCACTCTCTCTCCCTCCAACCTCTCTATCTCTCTCCCTCTCAAAATCTCCTCCCTCACAACCCGCGACAACTGCATCACCGGCGTCTTTTCACACCGCCGACGTCACCACCATCCTTACCTCCTCCAAAACACCACCACACCGAACGGATCCCCTCCTCCTCCTGTGAGCACGCCGTCACCTCCCGAGCTCCACTACCCGAGCACACCCATCGACAGCCGAACCCCACCGCCGAACTCCGAACCCTGCACGCCTCCTCGCCGCCGACGAGCTCCCTATTGCCTCGTCCTTCCTTCCTCACTCTTCTCTCCAGAGCTCGAGCCCCACTCGCCACTCCCCACACCACCGACCACCTCCACTGCACATCCCTCACCGAGCCCAACTCCACCAAACTCAATCACCGACCTCGACGCCGACGAGCTCCCCACTGTCCCTGAACCGCCTCGTCAACCCGAGCACCACTGCCATCACCTCCTCCAACCACCGAGCCTCTCTCTCTCTCTCTCGCAACATCTCTCACGGTGCCCTTCTCGCTCGCATCGCCTGAGCCCTCTTCTCCGGCGCCCCTGGACCTCCGCAGCCGCTCCTAGCCCTCCTCGGTGCACCGTCGATCACCCCTGCGGACCCATCACCTTCACCGCAGCACCAAAGCTAGCCCAAGTTTCAAATCGAGCCCCGGTGTTTCATCGAACACTTACATCCGACACAGTTCCCATTCCTCTGACCACCAGCGTCGTCATCAAACCGTGGCCCTCGTCCTGTGAAGCCATCATCGTCAACAACACGCCGCCCGTCGTACCCATCGAGCCATCGAATCCAAGAGCCCAAGCTCGAGCCGAGGCCGCGAACCCCAGCCACGCCATTCGCCGCGCGTTCGTGCCGTGGCCGCTGCCGTGCGTCACTAAAGCATCTCCAGGCAAGTACCCTACTTGCTACATGCTAGTTATTACTGTTACATTCTAAAACCTATTAATTCCGTGTTTAAAACTCGTGAAATCTTATATGACATAAGTGCTTGATGCAAAACCTGAACGAAAACCTTCCATTAAACTGACGGAACTTGATTATATACGCTAGCCCATTTGGCAATGAACACTGTGGTAAATTTGACTGGAAAACATAATCGTTACCGGCTTGAACGATCACCCCCAGTTACACCCGTTAAAACTGAATATTTCCCCGCGTCTGAAACTTGTTAAAATCATAATTAATTGTGTACACATTGAAATGATTCGTGCGATGGCTCGTATCGAAGCTAACTATTTAACCCACTGCACTATACTGTTGATCACTGAATTTTAATAGACTATGACAGAGAAAATTGCGGATGAGTTCGATTCTGGACTGCAGTCCAGAATGGAAATCCCGATTAACCCCTGTTTCTAAACCCCAGTATGTTACTGTTCATATAAGAGAATGCGCGGAACCCTATATCGTTACGTAGGAAATTGGATTAGCTTTCTTACTCGACTGGCTTCACCGGATTCCTCAACCGTTTGATATTTTTAATTCATTTTACCTTTTCGACATGTCTTGCTGAATTCTGCAGAAGCAGATTTTACACCTCAAACACAATATGTCCATAACTCTCTGTTGGCATAGTATATTACTGATCCTCCAACTGAGGTGGAAATCTGACTGATAATCCTAAATATAGTTCAACTATAGCGTCGCCTAATTACGATCCCAACTGGGATTAAAATGCGTTACGAAATGGACTTCCGATTCTGAAACCGGATTTCCAGCAGTGAACGTTTAAAATAAAATGGCCATATCTAGTGATCCTGAAACCCGATTAATGTGGAACCAATTTTGATTGATAGATAATTAAACATACTATTTACCCCCTTTTTATTGTTTTGCTAAATTTTGCATGTATGATTTATGATAAATTATGCAAGTGGTAGGACACCGACTTATGACATCTTAATCATGCCTGAATTATCGTATTCTCATCACATTATATATATGTTATTACATTGGTAACCTAGTGATAATGTGTATTACCCAGTGTTAGGTTTTAGCGTTTGATTGTGGCAAGTACGTTAGTGTTTAAGCATGAATGGGCAAGTGAAAATGACACGTACTTGTACACAATCAGTGGACCCTATTGATTTATTGCATTGTCGATGTCCGTGGGACGTGTATAAGTGTGACTATAATTGGTATGAGACAATTATAGAAGCACTTGTATGGGTGTCACAAGTAAGGTACCAAACACTGTCCATTTATCTTAGGTATCAGTCGGGACATGCTTGATGGAGATCCTGTCTCCAGTTCTCGCGCAGACTTGTCATGGACTGACCGATATTTGAGTTTATAGTTGACGTTTGATGTAGACTACGGGGTGTAGGGTAGTTTGAGTGTGAGTTCAACAGAATCTCGGGAGTCCCATGCCGGCACATATGGAGATATAGAGAGATATATAGGGATATCACTGATTATTAGCGAGCAACTCGAGCCCGTGTTCCCTTGTCCTTGGGTCCTACTCTTGGGTAGGGGATACTCACGAGTGGTTGACTCTCACACTTGGACTGACGATAGGCTTAGTGACATGTATAGTGAGACTTATAGACTGATAGGGATAGTGACATTGACATGCATTGCTTACTGATTCAACACACCTGACATACTATCTACTGCTTTACAGTTACCTACTCTATTAGACACCCACATTGGCTACTTCATGTTCATGTCTTTACTCCTTTGATTTACTGTAACATATTCATTATTACTGCACGTGTTACCATTTGTACCTACACATATATTACTATCGTGTCGCTCTGACGACCTGAGTATGCATGCTCAGAGTGAGAAGTGGATCTAATTTAGACCAGGACTTGATGCACCTCGAGGATATCGTGGAAATCTTGATCAGTTACCCGGAGCTATACTCTCTTGATCTCCATCTGGTTAGTTCTTTTAATTTAGTTACTGCATTTCTCATTACCTGTGCATTGTTTACTGATTACCACGTAAAGCTAGAAGCCGAAGTGTGACTACGGAGAGATATTTCCTCGATCGTAGGAGCATGGCTGGCCTTGTCAACCCCTCGTATTCCGTATTTTGTGAAGCGGGGCGTGACAGAATGGCTGTGGTTCATAAGATTCTGTTGCAGCATCAGGTTCAACCAAGTCATCATTTGTAACTTGTGTCTCTAGAACCTTTTCTAGATCTACCATATTGCCATTGACATCATTTGGAAAAATCTCATTTTCCAAAAACATGGCATACTGAGAAATAAACACTTTTTGTTCCTCCTTGTGGTAGAAAAGATATCCAAACGAATGTTCTGGATATCCCACAAATATACACTTGACCGATCGTGTCTCGAGTTTGTCTGGATTCTGCTTTTTGACAAAGGTCGAACAACCCCAAACCTTAACTCATTTAAGAGATGGTCTCTTCCCATGCCATATCTCATATGGAGTGGTAGACACGGTCTTGGTTGGACTTTGTTCAACAGAAATATTGCAGTCTCCAATGCATGTCCCCAAAAGGAGAGAGGTAACTCAGCATCACTCATCATGGACGTACCATATCTAATAGGGTACGATTCCGCCGCTCTAACACATGTTGTGCTGTGGTGTGTATGTTAGTGTATATGCCCTAGGGGCCATTATTGTATCATACTATATTGTATATTACTTAATGGAAGCTTGGGATATTCACAGTTGTATTGACAGTCTTGCTAAACATGGTAGTATGCTACTTGGTTTTGTCTACTTTAATATGTGCATATGTTTCTTGTAATGTATCGCTTATACATATTAGTAGAGCCCTTAAGATCTTTGCATGATTACCAGCGTTGTGATGGCAGTCACACTGGTGGGGGCTGGGTAGTCTATAAGCAATATCCTATACTTGTCCCTAGTCGTAGGATTATCGAGACAGAGCATTGATATTCCGGAGTAGACTAGTGCGTACGCTTCTCATCCCAGTTGGGGAGATGGTCTGTCCCACAGCCATCAGTACATCGTACTGGAGATAGTATGCAGGTGCTCGTTAGGTTACGGGTACACCGGACAGGACTCGCAGGAGAACTAACTGGATGGTATTATACCTAACATCAGATAGCAGTTCTCAGGTGACATGTGTGCAGTTAGTCTGTTGACTTAAGTTCGTCATTTGTCTCGTGTGAGTTCCCACTGTGCTTTGATTACTACCCTACTAAGGCTCAAAGGAGTCGTGCAAACAGGTTTTAGTTGGGTACAGTCCCGAACCACATGGAGGCAGTGAGTGACTGTTAGGGAATCGTCTCTCCCGGTATAGAGAGTTGATATCATACTATGATCGGTTGGTCATTACCATAAGTCCCTGGCCAGGGCTGATTGAGAATTACTGGTGGACTGATCAGTAGATTCTCACATGGTTTTGAGCCATACCGGCACGACTTGTACGATTATTAGGGGTCTGACGCTTACCACCTCCCTAGACCATACATACGATACTCTTAGATGAACAGACTGGACTGCGCGGATATTGTCACGGACAGGCTCAGTAGGAGTTCGGATGGGTTTCCTCATCGGCCTTCTTATCGACATCTACCTGGGGACCGTTACGTACAGCTAGTGCCACTTGCGGTCTGTGGTTAAACCCACTGCCAGCGTAGTGTCGAGTCTTTAGAGTCCCACACAGAGAGTTTCCCTGCTCCAGACGAAACGATATAGAGGTCGTATGGTTTTACGACAAGGATTCGGACGCATACGTGTGTTTACGCACGTACGACGTTCGAACAGTTTTTACTAGTCAGCTTTGGTTTAAACCAGATTCTAATATCAGATTATTGGATTTATACAGTCTAAAGTTTTTCCGTGTTTTCACGGATAGGAGGGGCGTTCTCATAATTTGTCGGGAAGCTTCTAGAAGGGTGATGACTTGAGGGTTAAGGTGGCATAAGCATTTAATGATCTAATGACTCATTTGTGTGATTCATTCATATCATTTAATGTTGCATTAATTGGTTAATGACTCATGTAATGAATCACACAATGAATAAATGAGGCATGATGATTAATCATTTAAATTATTTATTTGATAAATGATTATGCTTCATATATTCAAGAAGGATTGATATTTATCATGATAATTATTATCCTCACCTTCTCTCTCCTCAAGCTCTCTCATTCTTGAAACCCTAATCCTCCCCTCTCATGTGTTGAGATCAAGGATTAGATAGACTAATTAATCCATAACCTCACTCTATATCATCTAGGTGATTTTGATTAGCAACTAAAGAAACCTAGTTATCTCAAGTTAGAGATCAAGCTTGGAGTGGGAGCTTTCGGGTGGATCGTCTTTGACTCGAGGAGGCCGTTGAGGTGCCGACGTTCAAAAGATCCTACGAGGAGTGGAGGACAGCGATGAAGACTCAAAGGACAAGAAACGTGAGGTATAACTTCGAATCCGAATAGTTAAACCTCTCGTAGTTTGTTAGTAATGGTTTAGACAAGATTCATGCGCTTAAGTCCGTGTTACGAAACTTTGATAATCATTTTTCATATATTCCGCCTCCCCGCAAGTTCGTGGGGTGCATGACATGGACTTACAGTGTAAAGGGGAGTGAGCTGAGAGAGAATCCCATTCTCTTTTAGGAAGTTCGAAAACTCTGTACTAAGATACTCTCCACCTCGATCTGATCGAAGTATCTTGATGCTCATTCCTGTTTGTTTTTCTACTTCAAGTTTGTACTCCTTGAATTTTTCGAAAGCTTCAGTCTTATGCTTTAATAAAAACATATGACCAAATCTCGAGAAATCATCAGTAAAAGTCATGAAGTAAGAAAAACCGCCTCTTGCATGTGTATACATTGATCCACATACATCACTATGTATGAGGCCTAAGAGTTTTGTAGCTCTCTCTCCGTGTCCAATAAACGGGGTTTTGGTCATTTTCCCTTTGATACAAGACTGAGAAGTCACATAAGATTTATATCTAAAAGGATTTAAATATCCATCTTTATGAAGCTTGTTTAGTCTTGTTTCGTTAATATGACCAGGTCTACAATGCCAAAGAAAAGCGTCTTTTATATCTAAAAATTTTCTTTTATTTCTGTGTTGTATGTTGAAAACTGTGTGTTGATTTAGGACGTATATCCCGTTATTAAGTGTACCATAACCAATCAACTCTTGATTTAGTTTAATGTTCATAATATTATGCTGCAATACAAAATGATACCCTTCATTGTCTAACAAAGAAACATGTATTATATTACAAAGCATGCTGGATACATAATAACATGGGTTCAAAACCAATATACAACCCGACGGCAACCCTAGGTGATACTCTCCCACAGAAACTGCATGTACATTGGAATCATTGCCAACTCGGAGAGTGTGATCACTGGTCTTCAAAACTCTGCTATTTCTCGAGCCCTGCACAGAATTGCAGATATGAGAACCCGAACCGGTATCCAATACTCAGGAAGTAGAGTTTAAAGAAAAACAGTTTTCAGTTACGAACACACCTGAAGTAGAAGCATCACCATGCTTCTTTTTCTTGAGATCAAGATATTCAGTACAGTTCCGCTTCCAGTGCCCCATCTTCTTGCAGTGGAAACATTCTCCTTTTTCCGACTTCTCAGCCTTGGATTTGTCTCTCCCATGTGCCTTTTTGATCCCAACTCTTGGTTTGGTGGGTTTCTTCTTATTCCTTCCATTGGCCTTGGCATTTTGGAAGGAAGAGGAAGATTGCCCAACAATCAGAGAGGAAGACTTTGCCTTGAGCGTGCTCTCCGCACTTCTCAACATATTGAGAAGTTCGGGTAGTGACTTCTCCATATTGTGCATGTTGAAGTTCACTATGAACGGAGCAAAGGCAGGGGGAAGAGACTAAAGAACAATATCAATATACTGTTCATTCTCTATTGTCCATCCGTGGTCCTCAAGATCTTCAACAAGAGCTATCATCTTCAAATCGTGATCACCTACTGGTGTGCCAGGAGCCATTCGCATCTGAAACAACTTTCGAGACGCCTCGTATCACAGGGTACGAGATTGCTCCCCATACAACTCTTTTGTATGGAGAAAAATGGATTGAACATCCATCTGCTCATACTGCTTTTGATGTGTATTGTCCATCGATGCAAGCATGAGGCATTTGGCAGTAGCACAATCAATATCCCACGTTTTGCGGATCTCCTTATCCACAACAGAAGATTCAGGGCCTGTGCTGGGAGGGGCTGAGGAAGTGAGGACATATTATACCTTATCATATGTGAGAGCAATGTTAATGTTCCTCAGCCAGTCTTTATAGTTCGGCCCAGTTAGCTTATTTTTCTCTAACAAAAGCTTAAGTCCGGTCATGGTTATTTGCCATCAGGAGAGAGAAAAGAATACACTCAGCGAAAGCTCTTGCAAAGATCATATTGGTTATTATCTTATCTAATCGATGTCTCCCACTGCATTTATCAAATTTTCCTTCAAACCTTTAAAAGAAAATTAGCCAGAATTAATTACATTCTACAACTTCGCTAACCGTTCAGCCAGGCCAGTGTGTGTACTTTGAGGGAAGTTCCCCGTGCTTTCATACGATTCTAATTAAAATAAACCTCATTTTTCCAGAGGCGTAGCGCCGTTGACACCTTTCTAGTCACCTAATGGGTTGGCTAATTGTAAAGTACAAAACTCTTCTAGGAGCAACTCTTGCTCACAGTGTGATCGGGATCCTACTATCAGATAGAAGGTATGCAATCTCATTGCAAATTTCAACCCTTGAAACTCCCGATATGGTTTTTACCCCTTGCACTCATCACCTTGGCTATGGTCAACATATCATAAGCACTAGTCAAGTTCTACCCGTCATTTCATGATTAATTAGACCCACCCATATAACCTTTGGTTATGGTCAACATAATCATGTGACTGTCCTAATTAATCGCATCATATGATATGTAGGAAGACATCACTTAGCTACCGCACACTACGTCTTGGCTATAGTCAACATACGTAGCACGAATACTAAGTGCTCTACTTTGTAAAATGACGGAGGGCTGCGAATGGTTTTTAAGAAAACCTTTAACGTTTTGAACTTGATATCGTTGTAGAATCTAATGGTTTTAAAAGAAGTGGCTTAAGCTCTGGACTTTGAAAACTTGCTTTTTCATAAAAAAATTCGATTCTATAATATCTTTTAGGTTTCTTTTTCTTTGCATTAATCTCATTAATGTAGTCTCATCATTTAAGTCCTTAAGCTATCACGGAAAAGGAAACGAAAATAGAACGTACGTTTATGCCATCTGCATTTGTCACAGTATCCCGTTATGTACCGTTAGGTTACTTAACTAACGGCATAGCGGGACGGGACTAGCACGGATGTAAAACATAAGCAACGTTAATTATATATCATATATATAATACACCATTCGTCTCAGAATATAAAGTGATCACATCACATAATATCAACAGCAGAAGAACATATATGAAAATATAGGATATACTAGGAGATCCGTATTTTGTATTTAGCCAACAATAGAAAATACGGATTCTACGGTAGCGATGAATAACCAAGCCCACACTCCTAGACCCCTACGAGAGCGGTAAGTGACTCTACCAATTCTAGAGTTAGGAGACCCGGTCTCGACTCCTCGAGATGGCCTCCCACTGGACCCTAGAACCCGACCACTTATACTCCCCACCTTGGGTCTATCCTAATGCGGAAAAGTAAATAATAAACAACAATGGTGATATCATCCTCAACCCGGAAGTTCCCCAATAAAAGAATATTATATACAATGAATTTTACATGAATGAAAAGAAAAACTTTCATCTCACATAAAACCCCCGGTCATTCAATCATGACGATCATATACATCATATCTCAGCAACACATAACATCACATGTCATCAACGTAAGTAAGTATGCGTACCCCAATTGTCGTTGATTTATAGCAACGAAACCGGCGATACACCACATACTACACTTATGGTCGTAGAAAAGAAAGTGAAAAACTACAACAATTGGAATCACCACTGCCTTTAGACATCATAAACCCGGATTATCACATTTCTGGATTTCATGCCTAACGATGCAAATCTTACATCTTGGTTTCATATATGAAAACATCTTTTCAAAAGAAGTCGGGTAATTCAACAAGATTCCCGATTCCACCCGAGACCAAAATATTAGATTTACACGCAACTAATTACTTTTCACAAAACTAATTAGTGTAGATTCCAATTATTGTATCACATTCACAAAAATCTAGACGATATTAAACGTTTCGATCGAATCAACAAACACCTACAATTCCCCGAGAGCTCAACATTTGAGCAAAATTAAAATACCAAAAACATGCCACAGTACCTATGGACAAACCGTAGAAGGGTCAAACCTTGCTTCACCTATGTCGCCATGGAACTACGGCAACCCTAGGGTTTGGTCGCGATTCCGTGGTCATAGAATCGAGTTAGGGTTACGTTCTTCTAAAGGGTCCATAAAATTACTTGCATGATCTTTTGAATATATTTAATTTGGAAAATTCCAACACTTGGAAAATTTCCAGCGAGAGTAATGAGGTGGTGTTTGATATTCGTTCGAACTGTTAAACGTCGTCAAGGTTACCTAAAACAATGTTAAAATTACGACTACGAAATACTCCGAATTAGCCCCTTAACAAAATTAATATCACATGAAATTTTGAGCTAAACAAACAATACCTGAAACCCCAAAACATATAGACCAGAGTACCAAAGAAATACGAGGTGAATATGAAGTGTTTGGGCCGGCCAGGCCGGAATTTTCTGGCTTTTCACCGGGTGAAAACCGGTGAAATGGCCTCGTTTTTCTCCAGTGTTTTACATGCATCATATGCAAGTTTCTGCAGTTGCTTAAATAATTTTAAGAGGTCATTTAAAAAAATGACAGAAAGAAAATTTTAGCGTTTCAGTTTATCGAACTTTCAGAGTTGTTTCGGTTTCGTAATATTTCTAACATCGTCTAAGTTTCTAGCTTGGCTCTGATACCACTGTAAGGTTTGGTTAACACCATGCTTAGGGTTTGTCTTGCATCAAACATGCCGCAATAAAAAATTTAGTGGTGCTAAGCAAAACCAACCATGAATCGAACTAGAAATCTAGGGTAACAACACAAGTATCACATACTACTGGTAGTCTAACACTAAGAAGTGCGTAATACAGCCTTTGTAGACATCATCTTGTGACTCCTTGGATCAACTTGGTGTTTGAACGGATTCGCTTGAAAACTTCGAAGTCCACAACGATCCATCATGGAGTCCCTTGGCTCAAGTTCCTAGCTTCACTTGATCTAAATGGAAGTGGAGCAAACAACCTACACTAGTGGGCTAGACTAATATAGATTGGTGATGTGGATTTGGATCTCACTAAAAAACTCTACACTAGTGGGCTAGACTAATATAGATTGGTGATGTGGATTTGGATCTCACTAAAAAACCTTTCCTTTTTATATTCTTCACTCGCTTCAAAAAACTAGAGAGCTTGAATGAGAAAGAAGAAGGAGAATGGCTAAGCTTGAGCTCTTTTGATAATCCTCACAATAATAATGAGAAAAGAAAATAAATATGAGAGAGTCACACTCACCCACAATCATGGTTATAAAATATCTAGATATTTTAATATTGAGTTAAAAAACAAATAGAAAATAGATCATGGTTAAGCCTAGGTGTTACGCCCCGCTTCCCAAAATACGGAAAACGAGAGATGACTAGACCAGCCATACTCCTACGGTCAAGGAATAATCCCGCCGTAGTTACACTTCGGCTTCAAGCATTACATGGTAATCAGTAAACAAAGCACATAAGTAAAGGAAATACATCACTAAATTATTACATCAACTTTCATGTTCACAATTTACAAATAAACAAGAAAAGAGCTACCAACCAAGTTCGAATACAAGGTCTCTTTAGGGAAAGCAGAAAAGAAGAAAGAGGTACTCTCAACTAGATCTCCGCAAGCTCAAAGGGTAAATCCGACTCCTACGCTGGTTCTTCCTCGAGGTTTGAGCATGAATACTCAGGTCGTCAGAGCGACGCAATAGCAATATTATAATAATGACATGAAACAGGCAAATAAGATAATAACAGTGGAAGTAAAATGCAGATAATCACTATGTCACTAAATGATGCAAAGTATGATCTGTGTCCCTATCAGTCTCTAAGTCATGTTTGAAATCGAGTTGTGGAAAGGAGGATCATGTTTAACGAGGGTCTCGTACATACCGAGACAACGACCCACACGCCCGGGACATAACCTTGTCAGCCGGATCACTAGATCCTACCTAATATATATAAGAGTCGCTGTTCGAATGATCATCCTCCAAATCACGGTCCTCGCTAAATACGATACTCTTTCCACTTCGATTTCCCTCTTTTCCCTAGGCTTACACTATTGACGAGTATGGTTTAGTCGTGTACAAATATGCACCAATAACACTGTTCCCCTCCGAAGGACGGCGCACAGGACCGCGATGTCCATGACGCTGAGGTTCGGGGCAGATGCTATTTGGTTTTATCCGTCCACCTCTCCGAAGATGCCAAGTTGATTTATGGCACCGTGTATCGGAGGTTTAGACGGATACGACCGATGTAGCAGATTTTGTCAGATTCCCCCTCGCTTGAGGGGTTTTTGATTGTGGGGACGCTCTTCCCTGTAGGCGCAAGCCCCTGCAGTTAATTACGCTACCGCATCGCGGTAGCAATTTTCTCCTTCTCCAGAATTTCACTTGGTGTCGTGTGTGTTTGTTTTGTTTGTGGTTGCCCGTGGATTGTATACGGAGACTAAGTAATGCCGTCGCCCGTAGGACGTGGATCAGTCCAAATCCGTATTTATTTAGATTTGGGTTTGGTGTTTTTAGTTTAAGGATGCATTAGTCGCGTTGCGGCTAAGATCAACTTAAACGTTCATTAAGAATACGTTAGTCCTGTTTTAGACTAAGGTCGACTTAACATGATAATCCATTTAATATCTGGCCATTGGGACTCGTCACCTATCTAACGTCGTTGAAGGATTACAACGACAGATGTCAGAGGAGTTCAGAGATGTAACCTTGAACCAAGATTGATTTGGAGTTTTATAGTCCATTTGAATGTTTAAGGATACGTTAGCCGTGTTTGGGGGCTAAGATCAATTTAAACGGGATCGTTTAGATCCGGCAAAAGAGCATTTGGAGGCTCTATTGCTCCAGTTTAGGGACGTGGTGGTCCATATTCCAGTTTAGGGACTTGGTGGTCCATTATTAGTTTAAGGACGTTTCGGTCCAATATTAGTTTAGGGACGTTTCGGTCCGACATTAGTTTAGGGACGTTTCGGTCCAATATTAGTTTAGGGACGTTTCGGTCCAACCAATATTAGTTTAAGGACGTTACGGTCCACGAGTTTAAGGACCCCGCAATCCGTATCCATGTGTGGTCGTTGGGACCCGTCGCCTCTCTGACGTCGTTGAAGGATTATAACGAGAAGTGTCAGAGGAGCTCGGAGATGTACCCTCGAACTGGATATAAATTGATTTGAGAGAGCATTTGTGCTCAGTTCAATTTACTTTAAGGATTTACGGCCAGAATTGGGCTAAGTCCAGTTGAAAATGTTCAACATTTTTATGCATTGCATTTCTTCAAAATTTTTTGTTTGGGCTTTGCCCATAAAAATGCAGAGCATCAATTTATTTGTGGTCTCTGCTCATTTATGAATGATGCAAGGCATCTGTTTTGTCTGGGCTTTGCCCCCTTTATAAATGCATAGCATTTTTATTATTTCGTTTGGGCTCTGCCCATTTATAAATGATGCAGAGTATCAATTTAATTAGGCCTGTTTAGTCTTTTAATTGGGCCTGGCCCTTCAGGAAAAGAAATGCATTGCATTTGTCAGGCGCTTTGCGCCAATTACTGAGCACAAGCGCTTGTGGTGAGGACACGTGTCATACTCTGGTGAGCGCAAGCGCAACAGCGCAGTGCGCTGCGCTAGTGCGCTGCGCTGTTGCGCTGCTGACACGTGGCGCGCTCTGGTAAGTTGCGCCAATTGCAGAGAGCAAAGCTCTATTTCAAGAGCGCGTAGCGCAAGTGGTTCTATAGCTGACACGTGGCGCTCTCTCAAGAGTGCAACAGCGCAGTTGGGAAGTGCAGAGCACCAAGAATCTTTTAGATTCAAGAACAGAAGTGCAAAGCACTATTTGATTTCTTGATCTAAATTAGATCAAAGAAAAATAAATTTTTCTTTATTATTTTTTTTTTATCTCAGAGAACCAAAGGTTCATAAAAAAGTGCAAAGCACTATTTTATTTTATTTTTTTTATTTAAAGATCATTGATCTTGTTTTTAGATCTATGATCTGTTCATAAGAGAACTTTCTCTTTTTCTAAAGGTTTTTACCTTTTTGTTCTTGAGGAGTTTTTCAGAGTTCTCTTTTTTTTTTAGAAAATGTTGATACCTTTGAATTGAGATCTGAGGTCCTTTTTATAGTGCCCATAAATTAGTTAAATTTGTTAAAGAGATCTTTCTCTGAGTGATTTGGGGAATTTTCCCCACCGTTGGATCTTTGATCCAAGGGCTTCTGCTTTGCAGAAGAAAATCTTCTTATTTTAACAAGAACAGAAAAAATTTCTTAAAATTTTAATTCCGTTTGGCGCAGATGCCCCAGCGCGTGACACGTGTCGCGCAGTGCACAGCGCAGCGCAACTGCGCTAGCGCATCTGCGCTGACACGTGTCACGCAGCGCAGTGCCTGCACAACTGAAGCGTTGCTTCCTTAAAATAGAGCTTTACTCTGATTGGGCGCGCCTTCTTGGGCACTGCGCTGACGTATCAGCGCCGGACACGTGGCACGTTGCGCCCGGGATTTGAAGCGTTGCTTCAAAATTTGAATTTTGAATTTCCAGCAGAGCTTTGCTCTGATTGGGGGAAACAAATGCCCCTCCACCGTTGCACTCACGTGGCACGCACGTGAGTGCAGCGGTGGCAAGCCCCTGACCGTTGGATCAAGGGGTGAGCTGAAGGGGCGCAATCGCCTTATAAATAGGACCTATGGCCCTTTAGAAAACTTCACCATTTTCTAGATTTTGATTCCAGAGCTTTGCTCTTGCTTAGAACTTCAGAGCTTTGCTCTCGTTTCCAGAACTTCAGAGCTTTGCTCATTTCCAAAGTTAAAAACTTTAGGTAAAATTAATTTAAATCAAATTAACTTAAATTAACCTTAACCAAAGAGCTTTGCTCTTACAGATCTTTTGATCTAAAAAGATCCCCATTGGGGTTTCATAAACAGAGCTTTGCTTTCAAAAACTTGTAGATCTACAGGGATCTTGTTCATAGGTTTTAACCCATGAACAGAGCTTTGCTCATAGATCATCTGTGAATCTTTTAGATCTAAAAAAAATGAAAAGTTTTCACAAGTTTTTCGTGGATTTTCCAAGATTTCAAAAATTTTAATTCTTTTAGGTGTAGACATTTTCTGATGGACCTTTCCATTATTACCATAGAGCTGTGCTCTTTTTAAGGAATCTTATTTCCCTGGGGCCAGAGTTTGACAAGTGTCACTCTGTGACAGAGCTTTGCTCTGAAAGAGGAGATTTTCTCCTTGTCTCTAGGGATTCTTCCCACCCCCTTTTTTTATAAACGGGAATGTTTTCCTGGGGCCCAACTGACAATCTCATCCAATGATGAGGTTGTCTGATGTATTGTCATCTAGATTTTGTGGGTCTCCCTTTGGTCTCCCACTCACTGCACTACTGTGTGGTGTAATTAATTAATTTTAATTTAATTAATGCATTTTCTTTTTTTTTTAGACGCCAAACGTTGGAATTACAACACTAACGGCTAAATTGTTCTTTCGCAGCGATCATGTCTCCAGACACTTCATTCCCTTTCGTCCGCTCGGAGGAGGGGTTTCCCGAGGCACCCTCGGACCGTGAGGTCCTGACCATGATTAGAGAATACGACCCGGAGTACAAGAAACTCCACCTTTGGGGTAGGTGGTACAATGAGATCATCCAGGGTCGCCGAAGTTTCGGTTTCGCCACGCCGTCTGAGCCAACATCTTCACTCCCCTACGCAGATGAACCCTCGGTGAAGTATGCCGTGGAGGTCAAAAATTGGAATTCGGATGACCTCCTCCAACCTGCGATTGGTGCTATCCCCGTACAGCCGCCGCCAGCAATAGATATTTTAGGGAGGAGAATTTGTCAAGGTGAAGCACGCCCTTGGGGACAGGCTTATAACATTGGATTGATCTCACGACAGCCTGCTGGATATTTACAATGGGCCCGGTACATCCTATCAGCGAAGAGGACTCATCTGATGAGGATTGGCTTGTACTCGGCCATTTACGTCTCGCTCTTTGAATATCCTTCTCCTCCAACATGGTGGGTTAAGGCTTTTATCGAGCAATGGAATATCCCTATCCACACCTTCCTGATGACGGACCGGGAAGTCTCTATCTCCTTGGAGGAGTTTGCTGAAATCTCGGGTCTGCCGATGAGGGGAGAGCCTTACGAGGAGCTGCTTCCTCCCGATGAGTACGTCTTTGCCACCAAGCCGCTGGTGTTTGACCTGACGCCGGAGAACGCTATTCAGCACCAGTACCTAGGCTTGGTTAAGGTGCTGGAGATCTATGAAGGACTCTATCTTGAATCGGGCATCCGGGGTGTCAGTTTCGCAGATTTTATTGCCCGCTTCATTCGACCGGAGTTCTTATCTGAGCGGAGCGAGAAGTTCGCCCTGCTCGACGACCCTTTTGGATTCGGCTTGGATCGCCGACCCACATCGGAGGATGACCACAAAGATTTTTACCTCCCTGGTGCTGCCGTCGTCTCTTTTTCAGAAATTGCCGTCCCTGACATGGATGAAGAGACCTTCTTTGTAGGGTTCTTGGGCTTGTGGTTGTGCAATTTTGCGCTTCCTATGCATCCACGCTATATGCGGCCGACTATTTTTTACCCAGCGCATCGGATGGTGGCTGGTTTGCAGTTGTCAGTAGGAATCGCCGGGCTGGCTTATCTTTATAACGTACTTAGCGTAGCGGCGGACGCTAGTGAGCCTGGGGTGCAACCCGCCAACTTCCCGATGCACTACTTTACTTCTTGGATGGAAATGCACGTGCACGGGGTGTTTGGCACCCATAGGATTCCTCCCTTTTTTGAGAAATGCAGGCTCCCAAGGGTCATACGGTTGTTCGGGGCTTCGATCGTTGTTGCACCTCCGCGGGAGGCTAGGGGGCTGCTCCTTCGACCACACCTGGACGGGGCGAAGGTTTCCTTCTTGGATAAGGTCATAACAATAGGCTCAGAGACCACCAAGTCGGTAGTGTCGCTACGCAATGATTTTAAAGACAGGGCTTCCATACTGAAGGCTCGGGAAATCCTCCATCTCTACTCCATTCGGCCGGGCTATCTGGTGTTCAGGCAGAATGAGACAGCACTCTTCATGAGGTATAACCCTCACCGGTTTGCTCAGCAATCGAGCTACAACCAAGGGATCCCGATGGAAGCCTTCTTGGAAAAGCCCGTGGTTAGCCGAAAGGGGATAAAGAATGCAATGCACCACTTCATGCGGCTCAACACGGGTTCTTATTTCTTCATCAGCGAACCGAGCTGCATCCCCAAAGTCCTCAACGCGTACGTGGCTTGGTATGCGCATGCTATGGGTCCAGTTATCCAAATGGAAAAACGCATGCTGGTTGACCGCAAGGGTGCGCCTCCCGACGGCGATCGCAAGGCTCCCTTGAAGCCGAGGACCCTGGTTATTTCTCCATTCAAAGGTGCTGGAGTCGGACATCCGCGCGTGTTGAGCCCTCCGCGCGGATTGCCGCTTCGCGATATTGTGGATGTGCCACCAGCCTCCCGTGCTCCAGTGGAGGCGATAAATGTGGTACCGCCAGAGTCTGGCGTAGGCGAGGATATCGGGACTCGCCGCCCCAAGGCGTCCGCTAAGCGTAAATCAGTCCCGGGTGCATCCAGAGCTGGCGGGCAAAAGAAGAAGAAGTCGCTCCTTTCCCTTGACGCAATTCTTGGCTTAGAGCCTGAGGCCTCTCTTACCGAAAGAATAAGTGAATATGGCAGCAATAAGGGCTTCGCGGTAGACTCCGCAGACACCGACCTGGCGGCCGCCATTGCGGCTTCTGAGCGATCGGCGAGGCTTGAAGCGTGGTTGAGTAAACTCGCTGAGTCAGGAAATTATTAGCTGCTCTCCTCATCATTTCATCGCATTTTTCATCATTATTCTTGACTAATACTTTTACCCATTTTCAACAAGTGTCTCTACCGAAGAAGCTATTGTTGCCTCTTTGAAAACCTTCCAAAAAGAGGAGGAGAAACGCGCTTTAGCGGGCGCTGGTATGTCCCACCCCCCTTTCTTTAAAACAAATTTCGTCGTTCTTTTCGATGATCAACCTAACTTTATTTCCTTGTTTCTTTCTAGGGGTTATACCAGTTGACGAATATATCCTTTCGGAACCCGTCACTGGAGTTCCGGTCTCGTCGGGGCTGCTGCAAGAGCCTCGACTTGACAAGTCGACGAGGGATGCCTTGAAGAGCTTGGAGGCATCCCTGTATACGGACGAGGATGCCTCAATGCGAGAGGCTCTGGTTAGGTCCGTCTCAACGGCCCAGGAGGAGAGAAAGCGGCTGAGGCGCGAGGCGAAGGTGCGCCGGGCTGCTTTGGCTACGGGAGCGGGCCCAAGCACCGTCCCTCGGGCAGATACTCCTTCCGAAGAGGCCTCTGTCGCCCTATCCACTGCTCACAGACAAGTGGCGCGTGCCGCTCGAAGCGCAAATGATAAGTCCACTTCAGGTAACATTTCTTTCAGAATTTTTATTGTGAAAGTTATGATGCCGACGGTTCTTACATATATTATTTTGCAGGGCCAAGTCCGACCGAGGGTGAGGCGGAGACCATTGATCCTATGGGAACAGAGGAGGTGGTGCCTGCCGAACCCGAGCCGACAGTGGGCAACATCGTCGAGGCTTCGGGGCCGGAGATAGAGGTTGAGGGGTCTACAGCTGAAAGGGTCATTGATGCCCAGCCTGAAGTGGCGGCAGATGAAATGATCATTACAACTGAACCGAGGGTGGTGGAGGACGAGGAGCTTGAGGCCGGCGACCTCGTGGTGACGGTGGATAAGACGATGGAGACGGCAGAGCCCGAAGACGTAGCGGGTGAGATGGGCACGACACTTGGGGAAGAGTTAGCCACTCTCTCCCAAGAGTCCGGCAATGCTCCAATTATTGCCCTCCCCGTCTACGATCTTCCGCCGTCTCCTGGCTGCGGGAGCACGACGACTGTCCCCATCAAGTCGGGTGATGAGGCTACGGGCGGTGGCCTCATGTCGATAGAGGAGGGAGTCGCTTCTGTTTCAGCCGGGAGCTCCTCAGGTAAACCTTAGGTTACTGTTTTTCTTATTTTACAATCCTTCACCTTTCTTGTAACGCAGGTGCAGCCAGCGCCGATGCCCCACTGCTCGAGAGAGCGCCTTCAACGACTGCCTTGGCGGTGGTCACCTCTCAACCCTCTCTCATACCCTCGAAGATGTTGGAAGGTATGGGTTTGCAATTTATTAATCTTATTTTCCAGGCGCATAATTTGTGTACTAAAGTTATACTGTTGTGTCTTTCAGGAGTGCTTTTTGACCATCTCTATCAAGTGTTGCTCCCACACTTCTTCTTCCCATCTGAATTCGCCTCCCCCTCTGGTGGCGCTGGTGAGTACCGTTCCCGATCGATATCTTTATTTTTCAGTGGTGGAATTATTTCTAACTCTCTCTTGTCCTGACCGCAGTGTTACAAATCGAAGGGGGAGAAGAAAGATCGGTTGCGCAACCGGCCCTCCTGGCCTTGCCACCTGCTTCAACCGGTATAGTAAACTATCTTATCAATGACTTTCTCCGTATCTATTGAATCATCATCTAATCACATTTTGTCCTTTTCAGCTGTCGTTCCAGTCTCGGTGCCTTTTGAGTCTCGTATTACAATACCGAACGGCCCTTCCCAGAGACATCCGTCCTCAAAAGGTGTGGCGAATAGTCTGCGCATGTTGAGTGACTACATCGAGGAACTCGACGTAGAGGCTCCTACATCTACTGAGGACTTCGCTACAACGGTTAACCCGATGTTGGTGATATTTGCCACCTTCCATGACGAGAGCATTGTCGCCTCTTGGGTTAACCATTGTCGGGAGATTGAGGCTCGCCTTCATCAGCTGGAGTCGGTGCGCCTATCCCCCGAGACTTTAGCCGTGAGCACTCAACGGGGAGCATGGTTCGAGCAAAGCACTTCTCATTTCCGTCATTTGGAACAAGAAGCAGTTTTGAGGCTGAAGGAGTGCCAAGAATCTTCAAGCGAAACTGCTCGCTTGCGTGCTGAAGTTGAGGCAAACGCCGCTGAGGTGAAGGCCGTCTTCGAGGGCCTTCTGGAGCGCATCTCAAATGGGCTGAGACTGAAGCGGGCACTTGATGTCGCCGAGCATGACACTCCAAGCCGTGAAGCTGCTCATCATGCCGTCAGGTATCAGCTTGCATCTGTCGCACAACAACGGGCCCAAGTGGAGGCGGAGTTGGCAGTGGTGGCCAATCAGGAAAAGGCATGGAAGGAAGTGTGCGAACAATTGATAAAGCTACTTAAGACGCTTCCTTCCCAGTAGCTGCCTTTGTATCAATGTATTTGTAAAATTTTCCTTTTAAATAATATGTATCCATTCTTTATTCTTTTGTACGATTCATCTTGTATTTGATTGAAGTCAATGAATAAAGATACATAGTTTCTTTTGCAATGTCTTGTATGCTCTTTTGCTTTCTGCCTTCTCTTATTATTAGCATGTTGTCTTTGATAAACATAATTGGCAGATAATTTAGTTTTTTTTTTCCAAGAGATAGCGATGGCTTAGGCCGCAGGTTCAGATCTGCTGCCTAAGACTTTTCAACTCTATGAGCCGTGAGGGTCTCATTGAGACTTTTCTCCCTACGGATCGAGAGGATCTCGTAGGTAGGCTTTCTCTTTAGGAATCGTGAGGATTCCCAAGTGTGGTTTTCTCTTACAAGTCGTAAGGATCCTATAAGAGAATTTTTCCCGCTTACGAGTCGTGAGGACCCACAAGCGGTTGTTTCCCTCCTCGTCGAAATTCGACTTTGGAGAGTGAGACCCGTGAATAGTATGCAAGAGACCATTTTGGATTGACTTGCAGGGTCCCTATTGTTCAGGAAGCAAGTTTTTTAGCCCCTGCTGCCTGAGGCTTCATTTGCATGTTGAGACGAATCGGGAATTTCCCGCGGAGACACCGTTTCTCTGCGAGCCGACGCGAATCAGGAGGCTCTCGTCAAGGAGTGTTTGTATCCGTGAGTCGAAGAGTTCGCTAGGGATTATTTATTTCCCAAGCGCCAAGGATTATTTGTTTCCTTGGGGTTTGAAACGAGTCGAGGATTTCCCACGGAGGCACTGGTTGCTCTGCGAGTCGACACGGATCAGGAGGCTCTCGTTAAGGAGTTTTGTATCCGTGAGCCGAGGAATTTGATAGGGATTATTTGTTTCCCAAGCGCCAAGGATTATTTGTTTCCTTGGGGTTTGAAACGAGTCGAGGATTTCCCACGGAGGCACTGGCGGCTCTGCGAGTCGACGCGGATCAGGAGGCTCTCGTCAAGGAGTGTTTGTATCCGTGAGTCGAGGAGTTTGCTAGGGATTATTTGTTTCCCAAGCGCCAAGGATTATTTGTTTCCTTGGGGTTTGAAACGAGTCGAGGATTTCCCACGGAGGCACTGGTTGCTCTACGAGTCGACGCGGATCAGGAGGCTCTCGTCAAGGAGTGTTTGTATCTGTGAGTCGAGGAATTTGCTAAGGATTTTTTGTTTCCCAAGCGTCAAGGATTATTTGTTTCCTTAGGGTTTGAAACGAGTCGAGGATTTCCCACGGAGGCACTGGCGGCTCTGCGAGTCGATGCGGATCAGGAGGCTCACGTCAAGGAGTGTTTGTATCCGTGAGTCGAGGAGTTTGTTAGGGATTATTTGTTTCCCAAGCGCCAAGGATTATTTGTTTCCTTAGGGTTTGACACGAGTCGAGGATTTCCCACGGAGGCACTGGTGGCTCTGCGAGTCGACGTGGATCAGGAGGCTCTCGTCAAGGAGTGTTTGTATCCGTGAGTCGAGGAATATGCTGAAGACACTGGTTTCTTCGAAGTTGGACTGAACCGTCGGAATTTGGCTTCGTCTTCTGGCGGAGCCTGTTGGGAAAGTATGGTTCCCTCTTTGTTTACGCCCTTGGATTGTATACAGGGATCGATGTGATCTTAACTGTAGGGCCAAAGTTTTATCATCATTTTTTTTGTTTTATCTCCGCGATGCTCTATCATTTCAGCTTTTATATCGCGAAGGTCGCGATTGCCCAATCGTTTCGGCTATTTTTCGCGGTGCCCAATCATTTCGGCTATTTATTTTATTTTTACTCGCTGCTTTTTATTGCGAGTTGCCCAATCATTTCGGCTATTTTGCATGCATACATTTGTACTTGCTGCTTTTTTTATTGCAAGTTGCCCCATCATTTCGGCTATTTCGTATGCATGTGCGGCTTACTGGCTTTCCGCCGTAAACCTGGAATTAGACACCGATTTCGGCATCAGCACCGCTACAACTGGGACATTGCCAGGAGCGAATCATCATCTGCCTCTGTCGATGTTGAACAAAGGTGGCTTAGCGACCAGGGTTAGGGTCCTGTCGTCTAAGGCTTTTAACTTCATGAGCCGTAAGAGTCTCACAAAGTTATTTCTCCCTACAAGTTGTGAGGATTTTGTAGGTGTGTTTTCTCCTTAGGAATCGTGAAGATTCCTAAGTGTATGTTCCTCTGTAAGTCGTAAGGATCTTGCAAGAGGGTTTTCTCCTTGTAAGTCAAGAGGGCTTATAAGGGTTGTTCATCATGCGAACATATCCCCAGTCTCGGATGAGACTTGATTAGGGAAATGTTTATTTACGCCCGTGGATTGTATACAAGGGTCAGTATTGAGCCACTTGTAGGGCAATATCGAAAATTGTGGGGGTTGCTTAAGCACAGGTTTAGGTCTCTGTAACTCAAGACTTTCAACTTTTATGAGCCGTGAGGGTCCCATAAGAGAGTTCTCCTTACGAGTCGTGAGGATCTCGCAAGTGTATTTTCTCCTTAGAAATCGTGGGGATCCCTAAGTGTGTTGCTCCCTTGTGAGTCGTAAGGATCTCACGCGGGTGGTTTCTCCCTACAAGGTCGAGAGGATCTTGTAAGTGTTCTTTAACGAGGTTGCGCCCTTTCAGGTTTTCACAAACACTCGCCGGTAGTCCTGCTGTTTTTACTCACGGAGCCCTTTCGGGTTTTCATCCGCGCCCATTTTGCTTATGGACATACCGTTTTTTTTATTCTTTTTATTTTTATATATTTTTTTTCCTTTTTTTTTACGAGGTCGCGCCCTTTCGGGTTTTCACGAACACTCGCCGGTAGCCCTGCTGTTTTTACTCACGGAGCCCTTTCGGGTTTTCATCCGTGCCCTTTTTGCTTATAGACATACCGTTTTTTTATTATATTTTTTATATATATATATTTTTATTCATCTCGTCAGCCTAAGGATGCCGCGGTATTAGTTTAAAGACGTTTCGGTCTGCTACTAGTTTAAAGACATTTTGGTCCGTCGTTGAGCGGCGGGCTACTGCTTATAAAGTTTGAGCTTAGGAAGATAGCGAGCGAACGTAGTCGTCGTCATCTATCATTGACCTAGGCTGTGGCTCATCAAGCATAGTATTTCTTTAGGAAGCGACCGTTTATCGGCCTGAAAGGCCTTTCACCGTGCATATCCATGAGTAGATAGGCCCCGCCCTGGTAGACCTTATCTATGACGTACGGGCCTTCATAGTTTGGCTCGAATTTTCCCCGCTTTGCGCGATTGGGGATCATAGGCCTTTTGACCACTAGCACAAGCTCGCCTTGGCGGAATGTCCTCGGTCGGGGCAGTCTTTCATATGAGCGCGTCATCTTTGCTATATAGGCCTCCAGATTTTGTTGCGCTATGAGCCGTGTTTCTTCAAGGGCGTCAAGCTCCTCAAGCCGAAAGTGAGCATTTTTTTCGTCCGTCAGTTCGTAGTGGACTGCCACTCGTAGAGAGGGTAACTTTATCTCGAGGGGGAGTACTGCTTCTGTCCCGAATACTAACGCATATGGTGTTGTGTTTGTGGCCGTTTTAAACGTAGATCGATACGCCCAGAGAGCCTCTTGCAGTCTTTCATGCCAGTCTTTCTTATTTCGCGACACTGTTTTCTTCATGATCTTCGTCAAGGTCTTGTTGAAGGCCTCAGCTAGACCGTTAGCTCGCGGATTATAAACCGAGGAATATCTCCAATCTATATTGTGTTGTTGCGCAAAGCGACTGATTTTGTGGCTTCTGTAAGCTGGCCCGTTATCGAAGATGATCCGTCGCGGAGTTCTAAACCGATATATGACGTGCGTCTTGAAGAAGTGGAGGATATTCTCCGTCTTTACTTCCCTCAGCGGTACCGCTTCTGCCCACTTAGAGAAGTAGTCGGTCGTCGCTAGGATGAAACGATGTCCTCTAGACGATGCTGGTTCGATGGGGCCGACTATATCAGTCCCCCACATTTCGAATGGCCAGCTATCCACCGTTGGATGTAATGGGTTTGGATGTTGATGGATGAAGTCCCCATGAATTTGGCATGAGTGACATTGCCTCGCATATTCGAGGCAATCTTGAATCATCGTGGGCCAATAGTATCCCATCCGTTTGATCTTCAACTTCATCTTTGGGCCTGCTTGGTGAGAACCACAGATTCCGTCATGAACTTCCTGAACGACTCTTTTCGCTTCGTCAGGTCCTAAACATCTCAACCACAGAGAATCAAACAACCTCTTGTATAGAGTATCATTGACGAAGGCGAAAGACAGAGCTCGTTTCACGAGCTGATGTCTTGCGGACGCATCTCCGGGCATTTGGTGGGATTTAAAGTAGTCTATGAAGACTTCTCTCCAATCCTCGGTCTTTTCCCGGTCTTTTACTTGCAGGGTCGTTTGCTCGCTCGCTCCTTTTTCCTCGGACAATTCCGGAGATATTTCTGCTGGGGCAAGCACCCGACGGCTTTGTACTACGATTCTAACGTCATCGAGATTCTCGTCAGCCAATTCTTTAGCAAGTTTGGCCAATGCGTCTGCTTTACTGTTTTCCGCACGCGGTATGTTCTCCAAAATATAGGAGGGAATTCGGATCAACAGTTGTTGCACTTTTTCACCGTACTTTACCAATTCTGGCTTGCACGTTTGGTAGTCACCGTTTACTTGACTAACGACCAGTTGAGAATCCCCGTATATGAGGAGGTCTTCAATTCCCATGTCGATGGCGATCTCGAGGCCTGCTATCAGAGCTTCGTATTCGGCTTCATTGTTTGTCCTCGGCTCTGTTAAGGAGAAAGCGAAGCGCATTATCCCTCTTTGTGGAGTCACGAAGACGAGCCCTACGCCCGATTTGATTATAGGGGTACTTTGTTTGCGCTTCTTTACGGAAGATGCTCCATCGAAATAGAGCTCCCATCGGGTATCACCACCGTCGATCGCATCAAACGCATGTTCGTCTGGAAGATCGCAATTTAGAGGAGAATCGGCGGGTATGGGATGCTCAGCGAGGAAGTCGGCGATGGCCTGGCCTTTCACTGCCTTGAGAGGTTGATACGTTATCGAAAACTCCATTAAGAACATAGCCCATTTAGCGAGTCGACCTGTCAATATGGCCTTTGACATTAGATATTTGAGAGGGTCCACCTTCGAAATGAGACGGACTTCATGTGCTAATGCGTAGTGCCTGAGCTTTATTATCGCGAAGATCAACGCCAGGCAGTGTTTTTCAATGGGGGGTAGTTGCTTTCTGCCCCCAGTAGAACTCGACTTAAGTAGTAGAGTGCTCTTTCTTTCCCTTGGTCGTTTTCTTGTGCCCATAACGCGCCTAAAGAACCTTCAAGGGCAGTCGTGTAAAGAATGAGAGGCTTTCCCTTAACCGGAGCAGCCAAAACTGGAGGGTTCTGCAGGTATTGCTTGATCTCGTCTAGTGCGCTTTGGCATTTTTGATCCCAGACGAATGGGGTTCCCTTCTTCATCAGGTGGCTGTAAGGACGGCACTTTCCTGAAAGGTTGGCTATAAATCGCCGTATATATGCGAGCTTCCCTTGGAGGGACCGCAACTGTTTGAGAGTCCTTGGCGGAGGCATTTCCATGATCGCCTTGATTTTGGACGGATCTATTTCGATACCCTGATGTCGGACGATGAATCCTAAGAATTTGCCCGAGGAAACTCCGAATGCACACTTAAGAGGGTTCATCTTCAAGTTGTATTGTCGAAGGCGTTGAAATACAGTCTTTAGATGCTCGAGATGTTCTTCGTATGATTTGCTCTTAACCACGAGGTCGTCGATATGGCACTCAACGATTTCATGTATAAGGTCATCGAAGATCTTCGTCATGGCCCTCTGATAGGTGGCGCCGGCGTTCTTTAAACCGAAGGGCATCACCTTGTAGCAGAATATACCCAGAGGGGTTCTGAAGGCGGTGTGCTTCTGGTCTTCTGAATGCATCTTTATCTGATTATACCCTGACGAGCCGTCCATAAAGGAGAAAACTTCATGAGTAGACGTGTTGTCTATCATCAGTTCGGTGACTGGCACCGGGAAATCATCCTTCGGGCAGGCTTTGTTGAGATCCCGGAAGTCCACATATGCGCACCGTCCCATTTTTCTTCATCACCGGGACGATGTTAGCGATCCATTCAGGATATTGAACTTCCTGGATGAAGACAGAGTCGATCAGCTTCTTGACCTCAGCATTAATGCTCATCTTAAGCTCGAGCCGCATTCTCCTCGGTGCCTGTTTGACTGGCTTGATGTCCGGGGATATCGCCAATCTATGCACAGCGATTTCTGGATCTAGTCCTGGCATCTCGGAATAGTTCCATGCGAAGGAATCTTTGTGCTGTAGAAGCACGTCTTTTAACGCAGCCACCCTTTCTTCAGACAATAGCTCACTGACGAACGTCGGCCGTGGGTCACTTGCCGTCCCCAACTCAATTTTCTTGAGGTTATCTGCAGTAGTATGTATTCCATCCTCCAGCTCTTTCGGAGCTGGGGGAAATTCTGAAATCACTTCATCATTGCTGTTTTCCAAGCACCAGGGAAGGCTGTCCATGTTCTCGGGCTCTTCTTTTAATATTGTTATCATGTGACAAGTGCGGATCCGCTTCCAATTCCAATGTGGAGTTGGTTCTGTTCTTGTGGCTTTGGGTTCGTGCTTCTGTGGCGGCGCTACCCTCCAGTTGTCAGACAGAGCGAATTAGCCAAGTTGATACTGATCTTCCACCCAATTCTTGAAGGTGAAGCAATCTTCAAGAGGTTGCCCCATTACTCGATGGTAAGAGCAATAGTTTGGGTCAGAGACTTTGCCTGCTTGTTCGGGGTTTTTGGACTCTGGCAGTGTAAGCATTTGATGTTTTAGAGCAAGATCAAGTATCTTCTTCGTCTTGTCCCGCGGAAACGAGTATGCTCGACCCATTTTCTTCATAAGGGATAGATCAATAACGCTCGACTCCCGTTTGCGTGGCTTCTTAGCCCTGCTTTGTTGCTGTTGAGCGTCTTTCTGGCCTTTCGACTTATTTCTGCTTTTGCGCCGAGCTTTCTTTATAACAGGTTGACAAGGAGCGGCATTTTCATCCTTTACGGCCTGTTGGAGAAGGCGTTGCGTCTTGGCTTTCTCATAGATGGTCGTCTCACGGTTGTGATCATCTCGGACTTTTTGACCAGCTTTCTTTATAAGTTTGTCCATTTGTTCCTCGAACGACGGACCGGGCTCCTTTGCATCTGGAACTTTCACTGGCTTAATATTAGCGTCCTCCCATTGAGCATCCGCTTCTTCATCAAGGTCATACACGACGTAACAGCCGGGTAGTAACTCTCGTTTCTTTGACCGGATGTATCCAAGCCCTTTTGTTTCCATTCTCCCGTTAGGTAGTTTGCGTTGAGTCCCGGGAACGTTCCAGATCCTGTCATAGAATTTGGCTTTCCTAACGGTCTGTTTGAAAGGGATCCCCTGGCGTTTCAGCAGCTTCTTCAAACCCTCTGTATAATATCTGGGAAGACGGATAGGCTGAAGCCTGTCGAGCGTAGGATCCGCGCCATGCCAGATTTCTTTTTCCACCTTGGTTTCTTCAGAGCGGTAGAACAGAATTGCTTTCTCGCTTTCTCGTTTGGGAGGGATATAGAACGTCCGCAGCTCTTCTACACTGTAGATATTAAGTGCATCCAGTTCTTTATGGTGTTTAAGTGGCACCATGGCGACTTGCAGACTTTGCTCTTCGTCAGCGAACGTTCGTATTGAAGGTCGAGCAGAGAATACAGCGTAGACTTCATCTTCCGAGTCGCTGCCAAAGATCAACGTAGGAGCTGATGGTCCCGGCTTGTTGTGTTGGGGCGAACCCGAATAAACTATCTCCTCTTCCTCTTCAGTATCACTGCCGAAGACCGGGATGGTGGCGTTAGCTTTGTTCTCCGGCTTGTGACACTTCTCTGTGTCTTCGAAATCCGGTAAGAAGTATTTGGCGTCTTCGTATTTGCGGACCTCGTTCACTGAGAACGGGTTCAGTTCTCCCATCACGGTATACTCGAAACCATCCTTAAAATACTTCATACACTGATGTTGTGTAGAAGGGATGATGTTGTACTCGTGTAACCATGGTCGGCCGAGCAAAGCATTGTAGCATGTCTTGGCGTCTATGACGTGGAACTTAATGTCTGTGACGAGTAGCCCAAAGCGTAGCGTCAGTATCACAGATCCAAGAGTCTTTGACGATTGGGAGTCGAACCCGGAGATGGTGATCTTGTCCCGAGCAAGGTGCTGGACGCTCATGCAGATTTCCTTCAACACCCGCACGTTGAGTAGGTTAACAGACGACCCGTTATCGATCAGGATTTTGCCTATCTTTATATCATGGCAATATCCCGAGACATAGAGAGGGCGATTGTGTTCGCACGTTCCAAGTAGAAGGTCTTCATCGCCAAAAGTAACATCGGCCATGTGCACTTCCTCCAATTCATCCTTCATTTTTTCTTCGGCCAGGAAAGCTTGGAACTGCTCCGGGTCCTGTAGCGCCTTAATTAACGAATCTCTCGCCTCTTTTGATAGCAAAAGGGCGTCAAGAATACTGAGCTGTGAGGGCAGTTTCCTCCGATGTGCTAAGACGTTGTAGTCCACCTTATTCTTCTTTGGTGGATCTTTGGCAGCTAGCTCTTCCACCACTTGGTCATCTAAGACGATATCTTCAGAGGCCTTTTCTTTCCCTTTATCTTTCCTGTTCGAGGGTCCGAGGTTCTTTTCGGGCAGCGTGCGATTACGTAGCCGGATATTTTCACAAACCTTCGGTTCTTCTTCTGTTTTCGAAGCGGACTCTTTAAAGAGAGGGGCAAGTTCTAGCTCTTCATCAAAATCACTCCCGAATGTAGGCACTTGTGACCCGCTGGTGTTAACCACGCGACAATCGCCGGTAGTTCTTTTAATCCCTTCGGTCGTATTTCTTTGCTCCCGACGAGTTTTACGCTTTTCCCGCTTAAAGTGTTGTCGATGAGCAACGTATCCTTGCCACCATCTATCGAAAGCTTTGCACTCTTGTGTGGGGTGCGAAACCTTCTGATGATATAAGCAATAGGAGGGGTACGTTTCCATTTCACCAGTGGTGTTTGCTTCAGAGGGTGGTAGCTTCATGCCCATTGATATGGCCTTAGCAAACCTTTTCCTCATCTTGAATTGGCTTTTGTCGGTAGCGGTGGTGTTTAGCTCCAACGGGATCGTCTCAGCTCCTTCATCAAGTCGCTGGCGCTTGGCCCTTTCAAATATAGCCGCCTCGCGCTCCCGATCAGCTTCACTTTTCAACCGAGCTTCATTAAGGAATGCGTCAATTACTTCATCTGACGGCCCCAGAACTTTTGGTTCAGAATCTGCCCCCGGCTTTTTGGTGGAAGGAGTCTCCTCATCGTTCGTGATCGAATGGGAAATCATATGACAGCTCGCCACATATTTCTCGGATTCACCCGATGAACTTTGTCCCTCATCTTCTTCCTGAAAAACGTGATTGAGGAACTCTTGGAGCGTAATGGGAGTCCGTGCCTTTTGGTTGTATTCATCCAGCGCGTCAATTTGCTTTTGTAAGTTCGTGCGCTTGTCGCCGGGCTTCACGGGCTTCTTAGATTTCTTCTTCTTCTTTTCCGAAGATTTTGACGGCTGGCTGCAAGTGCTTAAACCGCCACCATCAATCTTTGGAGTTGGACGTGGCTTCAACATCCTTTCAATGACCTGCGGTTCCAACGGGTTCTTCCACTTGATTGCTGGACATGTCTGAAGATCGTTTAGCATCCTCTTTATCTTGGCTGATAACACAACCTCCCAAGGAGCTTCTTTAATGATGGAGCATGTTGCCCCCGGCGTATTCGTCCCCTTAAAGGTGTGGGGCTGCGGGGGATTCACCTTCCATTTGTCAGATAATGCAAATTTTCCCTGTCGGTACTGTTTTCAAACCAATTTTTGAAAACGTAGCAATCTTCGATCGGATGGCCTAGTACTCGATGATAAGGACAGTAGTTGGGCTCGTTGACGTCACTTGGTTGCAACGGATGCTTTGGATCCGGCAGATTTATGAGTATGTTGCGCAACGCCAGCTCGAATAACCTCCTCGTTTTATCGCGAGGAAAGGAATAAGGACGTCCCATCCTATCCTCAAGGGTTACGTACGGGCGCATATTATTTTGACGAGCAACCGGCTTCGAGTCGCTCGGTTGTTGTTGAGCATTAGCGACGACGATCACTTTCCCCTTCCCTTTGTCACTTCGGGAGTCCGGTCTTGGAAGAGGAGGTTTATGGCCCATCTGATCCATCTGTGCTAGTTTGACAATCAAGGCTTGGAAGGTGGTCGGCTTGAAAAATATCGTAAACTGCGAGATGGTTGCTTGTGGATCGAGGGTTCCCACAAACATACCTACCGCGGGAGCTTCTTCAATGCGCTGCTCACACTTCGACCATAAGTTCCGCCATCGTATAGCGTACTGAACCCATGTCTCGCTGGGTTTTACCCTGGCGTTAATCAGTGCCGTCATCGGGGTACGCTCACTGGCACTTGCAAAACGCTGAGTAAACAGTAGCTCCATCTCCGCGAAGGTTTTGATAGAGTCGTTCGGGAGCTCAGAGTACCACTCGAACGCCGTATTTGATAAACTTCCAACAAACTGGCGAAGTAAAAGCTTGTCATCTCCACCGGTATTGCCGCAGAGTGCCCTGAACTGGGCAACATGCTGGTGAGGATTGCCCGTCCCTTTGTAGACATGGAACTTGGGAATTGTATAACTGGGTGGGTACTTGATTTGATCGTACTAACTTGGATATGGCCGCCCCAATTTTACGACCTGACCGGCCGCTTCGGTCGCATGATGAACCCGTATTTGCTGGGCGATGTATTCATCCAAATCAGCTTTAGAGATTGTATCCTCTTTAGCTGTGGACAGAACTGGTGGAGGATTCGACGTCTCTCCCCTATCGTCTTCAAGAATGATTGGGGGATCTTCAGCAGGTGGATCTTGTTGAATCATCATACCCACCATATCCTGGAACAGGAGGGCCATTTTCTTTATGTTGGCTGCCTGCTCCGCAGCTTCTTTATCTTTCTTCTCTAGTACGCGACGAAGGAATTCAGCGTCCATTTCTTGTTCTTGACGCTCGTCTGAGGATGTTTCAGGGGTTTCTTTTGGCCCTGTAAGCGCGGCCATAGCATTCATCATTTCTTGGAGCTTCTGATGCTGCTCCTGAGCCTTGGCCACTGACCTCGTGTGCGGTCTATGACCTGTTGATATGCGGCTATCTTCTTTTTCCGATGCCATGTAAACCGTATGAACTATTATGCCCCCTGACTTGGGGCGTTTAGGTTCACCATTTTTAACTTTTTCCGCTGACGTGGGAGTTTTCTCTGGCCTCCTTCTTTTGTTGGCCGTTGAAGTGGAGGGGGCCGTTGCAGTAGGCATCTTGGTGATTGTTGTCCTTTGTTGTTTAATAGGACGGTCCTTTTCTTTTTGCACCTTCGCCTTCTTCTGTTGACGAGAATGACCTGGGTCAATCACGGAGTCTTGAACCCTACGCCAAACCTTGTATATTTTTTAGGACAGCCGTTGAGGAGGATGTTCTTGCTTCGTTTCTGGAGCTCTCTCCGCAGGTGGAGGAGATCTCTTCAATGTAGCGGTTGGAGAGTTCTTCCGTACCCTTCTCAGCAGTTCAAAGCTGTTCTCAGTTGGAACAGCAGCGTTGACTTCCACCACTGGAGCCGATGGAGTTAGCCCTGAGGGAGAGTTGCTCTATGCCTTCCTCACTCGTTGCCAATGGCGACGTCGAGCATGACGAGCTGTTGGGACTGGCTCGGAGATTGAGACATTTTCTTTTTGCCCCCTGTCTGAATGAGGCGCCATCGGTGTTAACCTCTTAAAGACTGAGGTTGTCTTTTGAGGGGTGATATTCAACCTGTCGAAGACAGATCTTCGAGTAGGGGGAGGAGCAGGAATCGTCAGCCTTGAAAAGACTGACTCTTTGACAGGGGAAGCCTCCTTGACGACTTCTGAAGCAACAGTTATTGCCTTCCTCGGGACAGCCAATTTAGAGTTCTGATTTAGCCTGGTGAAAACATAGGCTGTCGGTTTGGTAGTGAGCGACCCGTTGACAGGGGCCGTCGTAGCAGTGAGCCGATCGAAGACCGACTTTTTGTTCACTTCCGGTGCATGTATTGGCGTAGGGAAGCTTGTAGGTGGGATCATGGTCCCGAAGAACAGACCAGTGGTGGCTTGGGTCACCTGGTCTACCGGCAGAGCGAGGAAGGAAGCCGCTTGGGGCCCATATACTACACCTCCTGATGAGGTGGAGCGTCCGTTGCAGTGGCACTTCGAGCAGTTGGTGCAATTAGCGGCCATTGAATCTTGAGTTCTGCGCCAGGCAAAAGACCAAATCTTAGTAACTTGAATTCCAAAGGCAACCATTTAACAAACCGCGATTGGTTCGCGAGGACGACACACGAAGTGTGGAGTGGAAAGAGGAAAAGGTCCCACCGGGCGTGCCAGAATCTGTTCCCCTCCGAAGGACGGCGCACAGGACCGCGATGTCCATGATGCTGAGGTTCGGGGCAGATGCTATTTTGTTTTATCCGTCCACCTCTCCGAAGATGCCAAGTTGATTTATGGCACCGTGTATCGGAGGTTTAGACGGATGCGGCCGATGTAGCAGACTTTGTCAGATTCCCCCTCGCTTGAGGGGTTTTTGATTGTGGGGACGCTCTTCCATGCAGGCGCAAGCCCCTGCAGTTAATTACGCTACCGCATCGCGGTAGCAACTTTCTCCTTCTCCAGAATTTCACTTCGTGTCGTGTGTGTTTGTTTTGTTTGTGGTTGCCCGTGGATTGTATACGGAGACTAAGTAATGTCGTCGCCCGTAGGACGTGGATTAGTCCAAATCCGTATTTACTTAGATTTGGGTTTGGTGTTTTTAGTTTAAGGATGCATTAGTCGCGTTGCGGCTAAAATCAAGTTAAACGTTCGTTAAGGATACGTTAGTCCTGTTTTAGACTAAGATCGACTTAACATGATAATCCATTTAATATCTGGCAATCGGGACTCGTCACCTCTCTAACGTCGTTGAAGGATTACAACGACAGATGTCAGAGGAGTTCAGAGATATACCCTTGAACCAAGGTTGATTTGGAGTTTTATAGTCCATTTGAATCTTTAAGGATACGTTAGCCGTGTTTGGGGGCTAAGATCAACTTAAACGGGATCGTTTAAATCCGGCAAAAGAGCATTTGGAGGCTCTATTGCTCCAGTTTAGGGACGTGGTGGTCCATATTCCAGTTTAGGGATGTGGTGGTCCATTATTAGTTTAGGGACGTTTCGATCCGACATTAGTTTAGGGACGTTTCGGTCCGATATTAGTTTAGGGACGTTTCGGTCCGATATTAGTTTAGGGACGTTACGGTCCACGAGTTTAAGGACCCCGCAGTCCGTATCCATGTGTGGTCGTTGGGACCCGTCGCCTCTCTGACGTCGTTGAAGGATTACAACGAGAAGTGTCAGAGGAGCTCGGAGATGTACCCTCGAACTGGATATAAATTGATTTGAGAGAGTATTTGTGCTCGGTTCAATTTACTTTAAGGACTTACGGCCAGAATTGGGCTAAGTCCAGTTGAAAATGTTCAACATTTTTATGCATTGCATTTCTTCCATTTTTTTTTGTTTAGGCTTTGCCCATAAAAATGCAGAGCATCAATTTATTTCTGGGCTCTGCTCATTTATGAATGATGCAAGGCATCTGTTTTGTCTGGGCTTTGCCCCCTTTATAAATGCATAGCATTTTTATTATTTCGTTTGGGCTCTGCCCATTTATAAATGATGCAGAGCATCAATTTAATTAGGCCTGTTTAGTCTTTTAATTGGGCCTGGCCCTTCAGGAAAAGAAATGCATTGCATTTGTCAGGCGCTTTGCGCCAATTACTGAGCGCAAGCGCTTGTGGTGAGGACACGTGTCATGCTCTGGTGAGCGCAAGCGCAACAGCGCAGTGCGCTGCGCTAGTGCGCTGCGCTGTTGCGCTGCTGACACGTGGCGCGCTCTGGTGAGTTGCGCCAATTCCAGAGAGCAAAGCTCTATTTCAAGAGTGCGTAGCGCAAGTGGTTCTATAGCTGACACGTGGCGCTCTCTCAAGAGCGCAACAGCGCAGTTTGGAAGTGTAGAGCACGAAGAATCTTTTAGATTCAAGAACAGAAGTGCAAAGCACTATTTGATTTCTTGATCTAAATTAGATCAAAGAAAAATAAATTTTTCTTTATTATTCTTTTTATCTCAGAGAACCAAAGATTCATAAAAAAGTGCAAAGCACTATTTTATTTTATTTTATTTAAAGATCATTGATCTTGTTTTTAGATCTATGATCTGTTCATAAGAGAACTTTCTCTTTTTCTAAAGGTTTTTACCTTTTTGTTCTTGAGTAGTTTTTCAGAGTTCTCTTTTTTTTTAGAAAATGTTGATGCCTTTGAATTGAGGTCTGGGGTCCTTTTTATAGTGCCTATAAATTAGTTAAATTTGTTAAAGAGATCTTTCTCTGAGTGATTTGGGGAATTTTCCCCATCGTTGGATGTTTGATCCAAGGGCTTCTGCTTTGCAGAAGAAAATCTTCATGTTTTAATAAGAACAGAAAAGATTTCTTAAAATTTTAATTCCGTTTGGCGCAGATGCCCCAACGCGTGACACGTGTCGCGCAGCGCAACTGCGCTGACACGTGTCGCGCAGCGCAGTGCCTGCGCAACTGAAGCGTTGCTTCCTTAAAATAGAGTTTTGCTCTGATTGGGCGCGCCTTCTTGGGCGCTGCGCTGACGTATCAGCGCCGGACACGTGGCGTGTTGCGCCCGGGATTTGAAGCGTTGCTTCAAAATTTGAATTTTGAATTTCCAGCAGAGTTTTGCTTTGATTGGGGGAAACAAACACAGTTTTGTCACTGTTCACTATATTAATCATGTTACGAATCATTCACTTTTTCATTGGCGTACTTGACACTCCTAAACCAATACCGTTCGCGCACGATAATGCATTGTACACTGAATAATAATACGCACTATCATTATGGGTATGGCAGTTGGGTGAATTATGTACATTTATGCAGTTAAAAAGTCATATGTAATATGAACTATTATGCACCTTATAAGCTTATAAAAATTGCAGTAAATCATATGTTCAGAATTTAGTGAAACGATACAAATATGGAAACAAGTATACTCTGTCGGAAGTTCAGCAAGATTTGTTTCAGTGCAATCAGATTTGGGGTTTGCAAGTTACAGCCGTTTCAATTTAAGTGCTCGCTGCAGGAAATTCAGTTTCTGAACTGAACGTCCATTTCGTGACACAATTTTCACCCAGTTGGGATCAGAATTTAGCAACACTACAGTTGAATAAAATTTAGGGTTTTCAATAGGGTTTCCAACGCACCAGACGGATTCTCAATTGTGTCTCTACGTCAGAAGTTATGCACTGTTCAACACTAGGGTATCAGTTCTATTTCTGTTTGGGACTGCTATACGTCCTGTTCTTTTAAATTGCAGTTTAAATAGCAAACGAAGATAAAAAGGGGTGAAATCACTTGAGTTATTTATCTAACAGTTTCATATTCAATAAAGTGTAGGGTTCTGCAACATACAAGTTTAGGCAGCAAAGTAGTAAGCATTACGAGATAGAAATCAACAGTCAGAGCTACTCTGGACTACAGTCCAGAGCCGCTCTCCGAATCAGTTATCATCATATTTTCAGTACAGAAACAATTAAAAACTTTTATAGGGTTCCATGTCGTCGAGTCGTCTTCGATTTGAGCCCTCGAACGCATCATTTCAATGTGTACACCATTAATTATGATTTTAACAAGTTTCAGACACGAGAAATATTCAGTTTTAACGGATGTAATTGGGGGTGATCGTTCAAGCCAGTAACGATTAAATTTTCCAGTCAAGTTTTGCCACAATGTTCATTGCCACACGGGCCAGCATATATAATCAAGTTCCGTCAGTTTAATGGAAGGTTTTCATTCGGGTTTTGCATCGAGCACTTGTGTCATATAAGTTTTCACGAGTTATAAACACGGAATTAATAGGTTTTAGAAATGTAACAGTAATAACTAGCATGTAGCAAGTAGGGTACTTGCCTAGAGACGCTTTGGCGATGCACGGCAGCGGCAACGGCATGAACACGCGACGAACGGCACGATTTGGATTCACGGCCTCGGCTCGCGTTTCGGGTTCGTCATCGGAGTTGCCCGGGGATGGCTCGCGATCACTAGAAGCAGAGTGGGGGTCCTGTGGATCTCCTGGGGTGTGCTGGGGTCGACGATGGTCGGCGGTGGTCGCTCCGGCGATGGGCACAGCGGGGGTAGTGTGTAGGGTTCGGAGCTTGGTGGCGAGGAGTTTGGTGTGGGTTTGGAGGAGGTGATGGTGATGCAGAGGATGCAGAGGCGTCGACGATGGGGCAGGCGGCGCGTTGGGAGCTCGTCGGCGTGAGGGTGCAGGTGGTGGCCGAGGTGGTACGGTGAGGGTTAGGGTTGGAAAATGAAGCTCGGTTGATGGAGGAGGAGGGCTGTGCAGGCGAAGGGTGAAGAGGAGAGAGATGTGAGGGAGGAACAGTGGTGGTCGTAGTCGTCGGCGACATGTATGGGTTGAGGCAGAGAGTTTGGAGAGAGGAGGGGTTTGAAAGAGATCGCGAGTGAGCGGGGAGGGAGTTGGAGAGACGAGGAGGGGTTTGAGGAGTTCGAGAGGCGCGCGTGAACGTGGGTCGTGGGGGTAGCGAAGGCGAGGCATCGGTGACGTGGGGACGTGGGTTCGCGCAGAGATAGAGAAAGAAGCGGGAAATGTTTTGTGGGGAAGAAAGGTTGCTTAACGGGTCAGGTAGGGTTAGGTGCGGGTAAGGAGGTTAGGGAATGGGTATTAGGTTAGGACACGGGCCGGCTGAGGAAATCATTTGGTTTTTCTTATATTTTTTTCCTTGGGCCGGGCTTCTGGGAAATTGGTTATTTCATTTTAAAAATTGGTTTTTTATTTCGCTGGGCTGAGGAGGGATTTGTTTAATTAATTTGATTTTTTATTTGTTTGGGCTTGATTTTAAGGGTTTAGAAAAAATTTAAATACGACAAATCTAGCAACCAATTTCCTACAAAATTACGAGGGAAAAGAAAAAGGAAATATTCGGGGATTTAGGGAAATAGAGAATGATTTTCATTGATGGAAACGGGGATTTACACTAGGTCAATTAAAGAAGAGTGTAGAAAATTAGCCATGATTTATTCCCATTTTCCTTTTTCTCAGTAATCAAGATATATAAATATTTCACCATGTGAGTTGCATTACCATCTCCATTGTATCATCAACCATAACACATGTATGCATGCATGCGTGCATTCATACCAATATACATACATACATTCATTCATGCATACATCATAATAGAAAAGGTTTTAAATAAATGAGTTAAAAGTCAATAATATTAAATCAACACTTGATTTAATAATCCGGTCATATCACATACAACCCGACCAATAGAAAACGCCCGATTAAAATATGGTATCAAATACACGCATTTAATCGAGCTCCCGCGCATATCCCATATGCACCCTACATCATTTCGCCTGAGCTAGGAAACCCCTATGTGGGACTCTAAGACTCGTCAATATATTAGCAGTAGGCAGTGATCATATCACATACCCACAAATTGTCAGCGGCATTAGCTGTATGTAACGGCTCTCAAGTATTTAGCGATCAGAAGAAAAACAAGCAAACCTGTCAAAACTCCCGGTGAGCCAACTGGCAACACTTACCGTACAGTCCGGTCTCTTCGTCAGATATGCTACATATCGAGTTTAGGGATGGTATCGTCGACCCCAATAACTTAATAAGTCATGCTGGTATATGGCCTATAACAGATCGAGAAACTACTAATAACACTTATCAGTAAATCTCATCAGCCTCGGCCAGGGACTTCTTGTTATAGCCAATCGAGCATAGCGCAACATCAATCTCCAATACCGGGAGAGACGAAACCCCTCCTATCGCTCATTGCCTCCATGTGCCTCGGGACTCTACCCAAAATCCACCTGTTTGCATGATTCAGTAGAGCCGTGGTAGGGTGGAGATCAAAGTACAGTGAGAAGACACACAAAACCCTATGACGATATCGGGTCTACATACTAACCTGTACCAGTGTCACCTGAGAACTGCTATCCAACGATAGATATAATACCACATAGGAGTTCTCGGCGAGTCCGTTCAGTGTACTCAGTCTTTACTGAGCACCTGTATACAATCTTTGGTGTCACCATACCAATGGATATGGAATCATCCATCGCCCATCATATGGGTCAAGAATCACATACGCTAGTCTACTCTAGAATATCGATGCCCCGTCTCGATACACACACGATTAGGAACATTTCAAGGATATGCTTATAAACTACACATGTCCCACTACTATGATCTGCATCATAATCCCTATAGTCAAGCAAATATCCTAAGGACTTTATCAACATGTACCAAATGAGTAATATGCATGATCAAGTGAACACGTCAAGATAAAGTACAATCAGATAGCATACTATCATGTCAAGCAAGAATGTCCTCTGAATATATATACACACACACCGATACATCCACTATCAAATAATGACCTCTAAGGCATACATATATCCAACAGGTCAAATATACACTTTTCTGCTCGAAGGTGCCAACCGACATACCTTCAGCAAGCGATCGCCACCTCAACTTCGGGGCCATAAGGTGCCGACCTAATACCGGCCTTTGTACGGTTGACAAATAATTGGATTTAACTCAACGCGTGATCGCCAACTAAAGGACCGGCCGCCGACCTAGCGCATGGCTCGTCAGGCGAGAAAAACGCTAACATTGCCAAACAAATGAAAGCATTACCACACAAGAACTGCACAAATTTTTTTGACAAATGGCTTTATTCACTACTCGGGAGTCTTTACAAAGGTATGATAGACTCCCCAGCCTTACAAAATCGCCGAAGGCTTACAAAATTCCAAAACGAAAACAAGAAAAAAGGAAGAAGGAAGAGAGGCTCAGGCTTTGGGGCCGGGAAGGACCTCGATGTGCTCCGCGCTAGCATCGGAAGCCGGGGTGGCGTTTTAGGGTCGGCGCCCCCAGCAAGAGCTTCGGCACCGGGGGCCGGGGTGATTGCCTTATCCCCAACGCCCCCATCGGGAGCCTTTCCCTCGGCGGCACTTCCGGCGGCATCCCCCTGCGTCTCATCCTCGAGGGAATACTCGAGCTGGAGCCCGCCTTCGGGAAGCTCCGTTATCAACGCCTTGATGGCGTCGAGGGCCCGATGCCAGACGAGGGCCGAGGCATCAGCAAGGTCGGCGTAGAATTGATCCGATGTCTTGTAGCTTTCCACTGCCTTCGCAGCCCGGTGGTCGGCGCTATAGGGTGTTTTTCGTCACCCCATTGAGATGGGAATACACGTGCGCTTGTCAGGCGCATTACAGATTCCCCCTGTCTAGGACAAGCCGGGGTTTATTGATTATGGGGATCCGAATCTCCGGTAGCCGCAGACTAAGCTGTCGTTAATTACCCCTTGCCTTCGGAGCGAGTGAACCTCCGATTGACGGGTCAAACAGGTCATGCGAACTCAATGTGCAGTGTTGTGTTTTGAAGGGGTTTTGGATATATAGAGGGCATCGCAGAGTTTTTACGGGGGTCTCGCTACTCGGATAGCGCGCTGGGGGTCAAGGGAGCTAGCAGCCTCCTTGCGGGGTGCGGGGCAGCTCCCCGTTAGAAAAATTTTCCTAGCGGGGAACATGTTTTGAGTGTAGAGTGTGTGTAAAATGAGGGGGAAATGGCATCCAAAGGATGCGTGGGTGCCTGCACCTCGCATGCCTAGCATGTAGGTGCTGGGCGCCGGCGCCCCACGTGCTTGGCACGTAGGCGCCGGACGCCAAAGCTCCAGCACCCCACGTGCTTGGCATGCGAGCGCCGGGCGTAAGCAACAAAAGGGACTTGGTCCCTGCACTGGGAGCTGTGCACCTGAAAGGAAATATTTTTTTTTTTGTGTGTGTGTGCGTATTTGAGGAGTTGAACTCCTAAGATATTTTGGAGCCAATGAAACGGGCTTCTCCCTTGAGCCCTGGATCTTCCCCAAAGTGGGGTTCTTGGAAGTGAGTCTCATTCTTCTTCCTCTGTTGGCCGGATCTTGAAGAATAAGAAGTATGAGATTTTAAAAAAAATCTCTCCTTTTTGAGATCTGATGGGAGATCTGAGTTCCCCTTTGTGGGTTTTGTGGTGAAAACTATTTATTTTTTAGAAAGGAAGAGTTAAACTCTTGATTTAATTCAAAAGAAGAAGAAGAAGGTTTAGAATCTTGAGGAAGGAGAAGGAGGCACAAAACCCTAACATTTTTTAAAGGAATGAAAAGTGTATGCTTTATTCATCATCATGTTGCCTTATATAGGCTTACACATTTACACATAGCCCCTTAGGCTTTACAAAATAGCATTTTGCCCATCTCATGCCTCATGTGCTTATTTCTTTTGCACATAAGCCATAGGCTTTACAAAAATTTGGCTTTATGCCCATTGTGCTTACATTCATGCATAAAAAATATATCAAAATTATTTATTACATGATTTTTATTTTAGCATGGAGGGGGGCCGGCCGCTTCATGTTCGGACTCGACATGGGTATGGGCCCACTTGGCTTGGTGTTGACCTTGACTTTGACTTGGTCAACCGGGTGTAATTTTTGACTCCAACAAAGTGCCCCCCATCAATAAATGCACACCATATATGTGGGTCGTGTGCATGAAATTGATGAATCTTCTTTCGCGTGGAGGCGACTTACTTTGGTTCCCACTTTTTGGGATGCACTACCCTTTTTACGACATGGACGGTCGACACTTGACGCGTCTCCGAGATGGAGTGTCCGTAGTAGACGTTTCCCCGGCACGGAGAGATTTGGTTACCGCTTTGTAGGAAGCCTGCACTGCCCTTTTTACGACATGGATGGTCGACGCTTGACGCATCTCCGAGACGGAGTGTCTGTGGTAGACTTTTCCATGGCTCGGAGCGATTTGGTTCCCAATTTGTGGGAAGCCTGCATTGCCCTTTTTACGACATGGACGGTCGATGCTTGATGTGTCTCCGAAGCGGAGTGTCCATGGTAGACGTTTCCCTCGCCCCTGTTCGACTTGTCCCCGGCACAGAGTGTCGCCGTTTGACGTTTCCCCGGCACGGAGTGTCGCTGGTTGACCTGATTTCGAGGCGGAGCATGATTCCGACAGGGAGGTCGCTGGTCGACTTGTCCTCGGCGCGGAGTGTCGTTGGTCGACTTGTCCCCGGCATGGAGTGTCGCTGATTGAATTTTCCCCGGCGCGGAGTGTCTCTGTTCAATATTTCCCCAGTGCGGAGTGTCGCTGTTCGACTTGTCCCCGGCATAGAGTGTCGCTATTCGACGTTTTCCCAGCACGGAGTGTCGCTGGTTGACCTGATTCCGAGGCGGAGCATGATTCCGACAGGGAGATCACTGGTCGATTTATCTCCGGCGTGGAGTGTCGTTGGTCGACTTGTCCCCGGCACGGAGTGTCACTGCTCAACTTTTTCCCGGCACGGAGTGTCGCTGGTCGACTTTTCCCCGGCACGGAGTGTTGCTGGTCGACTTGTCCCCGCCAAGGAGTGTCATTGATCGTTCAACTTGTCCTCGGCATGGAGTGTCGCTGATCGATTTGATCCCGAGGCAGAGCATAATTCCGGCAGGGAAGATAGATATCCCGAGGCGAAGCATGGTTTCGACACGGGGTAAATTCTGGGACAAAGCATGATTCCGCCGCAGAGGTTGTTGGTTTGATTTGATTTGGGTTGACATCATCATCGCTACACTGGAATATGGTACCATGAGCGAATCACCATCTGTCATGAGAGGATTTGGGGATTTGGTTTTGGTTTGGCATCAACACCGCTTACACTGGAATATGGTACCAGGAGCGAATCATCATTTTCCTTTGCCCGTTGGAGATCGATGGCTTAGCAGACAAGTTTAAGTCCCTATCATCTAAGACTTTTCAATTTTATGAGCCGTAAGGGTCCCATAAAAGTATTTTCTCCCTACGAGTCGAAAGGATCTCGTAGGTGTATTTTCTCCTTAGGAGTCGTGGGGACTCCTAAGTGTGTTGCTCTTTTGTGAGTCGTAAGGATCTCAGCGGGAATTTTCTTCTCACGAAGTCAAGAGGACTTTGCGAGTGCATTTCATCTCTTTTTCACGAGTTTGCGCCCTTTCGTGTTTTCACAAACTCGCCGGCAGTCCTGTTGTTTTTACTCACGGAGCCCTTTCGGGTTTTCATCCGTGCCCATTTTGCTTGTGGACATACCTTTTTTTTGGGAATCTTTGCTGGTGGGACTTTGAATGTGGTCTAGCCGGTAGGACTTGGGAGAGATTTGGATCGTTTTAAGCTCATGGATTGTATACGGTTTTGCAGGATGTATGATCCAGACCGTAGGGCCGGAAGAATTTTCAGACTTTGTTGGCGTCTGCATCGCTGCACTGGAATATGGTACCAGGAGCGACTCATCATTCGCCGTGAGTGGATCTCGCTCGTTTCCAGTTTAACGACTTAGGGGTCATCTGTTCCCAGGTTAACGACTTAGAGGTCATCTGTTCCCAGTTTAAAGACTTAGGTGTCTATTGTGCCCAGTTTAACGACTTAGAGGTCATATGTTCCCAGTTTAACTATTTAGAGGCATCTGTTCCCAGTTTAAAGACTTAGGGGTCTATTGGATCGGAAGTTCGGAATTTTTGGGGCAAGGGTCGGCATCAGCGTTGCTAACACTGAAGCACAGATGCCAGGAGAAATTCATCATTTGCCTTTGGCTGTTGGAGAGCGATGTCTTAGGAGACAGGTTTAGGTCCCTATCACCTAAGACTTTTTCAATTATATGAGCCGTAAGGGTCCCATAAAAGCATTTCTCCCTACGAGCCAAAAGGATCCCGTATGTGTATTTTCTCCTTAGGAGTCGTGGGGACTCCTAAGTGTGTGTTTTTCCTTCGTGAGTCGTAAGGATCCCATGAAGGTGTTTTCTTACGAGTCGAGAGGATCTCGTAAGTTTGTTCTCCTCATGTATCGTGAGGACACATGAGTGGGTCTTCCCAAATGGAGCATAATCCAAGGACAGAGACCGGCCGCTGGACGGGTGAATTCGGTGGGGCATGGGTTTGTGGAGAATTATTTGAGCCCGTGGATTATATACGGTAGTCAATTTGGGGACCACCCGTAAGGCTGGGAGAATTTTGGGAAATTGGATTTTGGTTAACGTCTGCATCGCTGTACAGGAATATGGTACCAGGAGCGACTCATCATTCGCCATTTTTTTTTGTTTTTTGTTTTACCGCGATTGCTCTATCATTTCAGCTTTTCTTATCACGAAGGTCGCGATTGCCCTATCATTTCGGTTATTTATTCGCGGTTGCCCCATCATTTCGGCTTTATTTTCATCATTATTTTTACTCGCTGATTTTTATTGCGATTTGCCCCGTCATTTTGGCTTTTTATTTTATATTATTTCTTTCTTTTTTTAATCTTTTTTTGTTTTATTTACACATTTTTACATCCCCAGTTTAACGACTTAGAGGCCGATTGTTCCCTGTTTAACGATGTGGTGGTCGGCTGTTTCCGGTTTAACGACGTAGTGGTCGGCTATTTCCGGTTTAACGACGTAGTGGTCGGCTGTTTCCGGTTTAACGACGTAGTGGTCAGCTGTTTCCAGTTTAACGACGTGGTCATCTATTTCCGGTTTAACGACGTGGAGGTCTACTGTTTCCAGTTTAACGACGTGGTGGTCATCTGACGGGGAGCCTAGAAAAGATACCCGATTGAGCAGTTGTCAGGGGTATCGCTGGAGCTTGCTCGAGACGCCTGATTGCTCTATTGGTGTTGATGGCCTTACCCCCTGCTGGGCCAAGGAAAGTTGTTCAAACACCGACTTGAGTTCGAAGATTACAGTCGAAAGTCGTTAACCTGCACAAAGAAGCATGATTTAAGTACAAACAATCGATATGTATATTGATTGAGTTCGCATGAACGTTTAACCCGAAATATGAGAGGAGAGATACGTCCCACCGGGCGTGCCAGAATCTGTAGGGTGTTTTTCGCCACCCCATTGAGATGGGAATACGCGCGCGCTTGTCAGGCGCATTATAGATTCCCTTTGCCTAGGGCAGTCCAGGGTTTATTGATTATGGGGATCCGAATCTCCGGCAGCCGCGGACTAAACTACCGTTAATTACCCCTCGCCTTCGGAGCGAGAGAACATCCGATTGACGGGTCAAACAGGTCATGCGAACTCAATATGCAGTGTTGTGTTTTGAAGGGGTTTTAGATATATCAGGGGTCTCGCGGAGTTTTTACAGGGGTCCCGCTATCCGGATAGCTGGCTGGGGATCAAGGGGGCTAGCATCCCCCTAGCGGGTTGCGGGGCAGTGCCCCGTTAGAAAAATTTTCCTAGCGGGGGACGTGTTTTGAGTGTAGAGTGTGTGTAAAATGAGGGGGAAATGGCGTCCAAAGGACGCGTGGGTGCCAGCGCCCCACGTGCTTGGCACGCGGGCGCCAGAGCCCCACTGTCACTCCCCGCTTCCCAAAATACGGAATACGAGGGTGACAAGGCCATCCATGCTCCTACGATTAAGGAAAGATCCTGTCGCAGTCACATTTCGGCTTCTAGTATTATATGGTAATCAGTAAAATGCAATACGGGTAAAGAGAATGCAGTCACTAAAACTATCAGGTATAAAGGAATCTGAGCTCAATGGAAATAAGCAAAAAGGCAACTAACCAGGAATATCAATGTAGAAATGTAACTGGTTCACTAGTCTGGATCTTCACGGTCTCTTTGAGGTCAGGCGAATCCACCTCTATCACTGAGCATGCATACTTAGGTCGTCAGAGCGACATAATAGCAATATTATAATAATGACATGAAACAAGAAAATAAGGTAATAACAGTGGGAGTAAAATGCAGATAATCACTATGTCACTAAATGATGCAAAGTATGATCTGTGTCCCTATCAGTCTCTAAGTCATGTTTGAAATCGAATCATGGAAAGGAGGATCATTTTTAACGGGAGTCTCGTACATACCCGAAACAACGGCCCACATGCCCGGGACATAACCATGTCAGCCGGATCGCTAGATCCTACCTAATATGTATATGAATCGCTGTTCGAATGATCATCCTCTAAAATACGGTCCTCGCTAAATACGATGCTCTTTCCACTTCGATTTTCCCTTTTTCCCCAGGTTTACACTGTTGATGATTATGATTTAGTCGTGTACAAGTATGCACCAATAACACGGTTTTGTCACGGTTCACTGTATTAATCACTGTCACGAATCATTCACTTTTTCATTGGTGTACTTGACACTCCTAAACCAATATTATTCACGCACGATAATGCAATGTCTACTGAATAATAACGTGCACTATCACTATGTATATGGCAGTTGGGTAAGGTATGTATATTTATGCAGTTAACAAGTCATGCGTAATATGAACTATTATGCACGTCATAAGCTTACAAAAATTGCAGTAATTCATATGCTCAGAATTTAGTGAAACGATACAAATACGGTAATAATTACACTCTGTCAGCAGTTCAGCAAAATTTGTTTCAGTACAATCGGATTTCTGGTATTCAAGTTACAGCCATTTCAATTTAAGTGCTCGCTGCAGGAAATTCAGTTTCTGAACTGAACGTCCGTTTCGTAGCACAATTTTCACCCAGTTGCGATCAGAATTTAGCGATGCTACAGTTGAATGAAATTTAGGGTTTTCAATAAGGTTTCTAACGCACCATACGGATTCTCAATTGCATCTCTACGTCATAAGTTATGCACCGTTCAACACTAGAGTATCAGTTCTGTTTCTGTTTGGGATTGCTAGACGTCCTGTTCTTTTAAATTGCAGTTTAAATAGTAAACGACGATATAAAGGGGTGAAATCACTTGTGTTATTTAGTTAACAGATTCATCTTCAATAAAGTGTAGGGTTCCGCAACATACAAGTTCAGGCGGCAAGTTAGTGAGCATTATGAGACAGAAAACAACAACCAGAGTTGCTCTGGACTGCAGTCCAGAGTCGCTCTCCAAACCAGTTCTCGTCAGATTTTCAGTACATAAACAATCAAAAACTTATATATAGTTCTATTTCATCGAGTCGGCTTCGATTTGAGCCCTCGAACACATCATTTCAATGTGTACATAATTAATTATGATTTTAACAAGTTTCAGTCGCGGGAAATATTCAGTTTTAACGGGTGTAATTGAGGGTGATCGTTTAAGCCAGTAACAATCATATTTTTCAGTAAAATTTCACCACAATGTTCATTGCCACACGGGACAGCATATGCAATCGAGTTACGTCATTTTAATGGAATATTTTCTTTTGGGTTTTGCATCAAATAGCTATGTCATATAAGTTTTCATGAATCGAAAACATGGAATTAATACGGTTTTGATTTGTAACGGAAATAATCTAGCATGTAGCAACTAGGGTACTTGCCTGGAGACGCTTTGGCGATGCACGGCAGCGGCAACGGCATGAACACGCGACGAACGGCACGGTTTGGATTCGCGGCCTCAGCTCGCATTTCGGGTTCGTCGTCGGAGTTGCCCGGGGATGGCTCGCGATCACTGGAAGCGGAGTGTGGTGCTGGGAAGTTCCTGTGAGTGCGCTGGGGTCGGTGATGGTCGGAGGTGGTCGCTCCGGCGATGGCGCAGCGGTGGTTCGGAGCTTGGTGGTTTGGGTTTGTGAGAGAGAGAGAGAGAGGTAGTGGGGGCTCGGGTTTGGAGGTGATGGGGATGATGCTGAGGATGTAGAGGTTAACGAGGTGGTTCAGGACAGTGGGGAGCTCGCCGGCGTTAGGGTGCAGGTGGTGGCCGAGGTGGGTATGCAGGGGAGTTCGAGCTCGAGTGAGGGGGTGCTCGGTTGAGGGGGTGAGGCAGTGTAGGGTTCGGAGTTTTGGAGAGAGAAGCGAGGGAGGAAAGACGAGGAGAGTCGTCGTCATCGGGGATGAGCGGGGTGCAGGGGCTCGAGGCCGGGAGTTTTTGAGAGAGGTGAAGTGAGGAAGACGAGAGAACGAGAGTGATGAGGGAGAGAGAAGAAAGGAGTTTGAGGAGCTCGAGGGGTCGTGGTCGAGGTCGTGGGCACGCAGTCGAGGCGTCGGCGACATGAGCGACGTGGGGGTGACGTGGGTTCGCGCAGAAGAAGGAATGAGCGGGAAAAGAATGAAGTGGGGAAGTGGAGCGGGTTGGGTTTGGTGTGTTGGGTGCGGGTAAGGGATTAGGACACGGGCCAGAGGGGGAATTATTTGTGAGGGCTTGGAGTTGGGCTGGGCCGAGGATAGGGAATTTAATTAGTTTTAGTTTATATATATTTTCTGTTGGGCTAGGTTTTAGTATAAATATTTTGTTTTGGTTTTGGATTGATTTTAATTGGTTTAGAAAAACAAATACTACAACCCAAGCAACTAATCTTCACACAAAATAATAATACGGGAAAAAATGGGAAAATATTCGGGGACTTGGGAAAAATATAGAAAGATTACATTGATGGGAACGGGGATTTACACCCACGTGCTTGGCACGCGGGCGCCGGGCGCCAGAGCCCCACATGCTTGGCACACAGACGCTGGGTGCCAGAGCGCCAACGCCCCACATGCTTGGCACGCGGGCGCTGGCGTCAGCAGCAAAAGGGACTTGGTCTCCGCACTGGGAGCTGTGCTCCTGAAAGGAAATATTTATTATTTTATGTGTGTGTGTGTATATTGAGGAGTTGAACTCCTAAGATATTTTGGAGCTGATGAAAGGGGCTTATCCCTTGAGCCCTGGATCTTCCCCAAAGTGGGGTTCTTGGAAGTGGGTCTCCTTCTTCCTTCTCTATTGGCCGGATCTTGAAGAACAAGAAGTATGAGATTTTAAAAAAAAATCTCTCCTTCTTGAGATCATGGGAGATCTGAGTTCTGAGTTCCTATTTGTGGGTTTTGCGGTGAAAAACTATTTATTTTTGAGAAAGAAAGAGTTAAACTCTTGATTTAATTCAAAAAAAGAAGAAGAAGGTTTAGAACTGTTCCCGGCAAAATTTTGGCTCAAAACCCGCTTCCGTATAAAATAATAACAATAAAAAATAAATAAATAAATAAATAATAATAAAGGAGAAAATCTCCCTATCAGAGCAAAGCTCTGTTTGAATTTCAAATTCAAAAGGTGAAGCAACGCTTCAGATCTCTTGCGCTGCGCGCAGAGCGCCACGTGTCAACAGTAGACACGCCGGCGCAAGGGGCGCTGCGCCCAAGGCAGCGCACCCCAATCAGAGCAAGGCTCTGTTTTAAATTTTAAATTTTAAAATAAACGAAGCAACACTTCAGATAACTTGTACTCTGCGCTGCGCGACACATGTCAGCGCAGGTGCGTTAGCGCAGGTGCGCTGCGCTCTGCGCTGCGCGACACGTGTCAAGTATAGGTGCACTTGCGCCAACTGTGCCAGCACTAAAACTTAAATAATGAATTAATTAATTAGAATTAAAATTCTAGAAAGATCTTTCCAATCTTGTTAAAAACAAGAAGATTGCCTTCTGTAAAACAGAAGCCCTAGGATCAAAGATCCAATGGTGGGGAAATATCCCCAAATCAATCAGAGAAAGATCTCTATAACCAACCTAACAAACTCATTGGCCCTATATAAAGGCCCCTAGACTCCAAGTCTCAGTTATATACATACAGAGATACAACATACAGAACTTCTCTAAAAAATTTTGAGAAGAACTCGAAGAGAAAAAGGTAAACCTTTGGAAAAATAAGAATTTCTTCTAAAAAGATCAATGATCTAAGAACAAGATCAAGATCTTCGATAAAAAAGATCAAAAAAGATCCAATCATAAAAAAGAAGTAATTTACTTCATTATTAGATCTTTTGATCTATATAAAGGCATAGCCTTTCGATGAACCATTAGTTCTTGAATCTTGAGGTAGAACCTCTTTAGAACTGAAAAGATTCTTTTCTTTGATCCAAAATTGATCAAGATGCGCTCTGCGCTATTGAACAGTGCCCTGCACTCTTAATTTGCGCTGTTGCGTTCGTTGGACTGGCGCAAGTCACCAGAGAGCGCCACGTGTCAATCTGCGCCTTGCGCTCCTAAAAACAGAGCACTGCGCTCTTGAGTTGGCGCACTGCACCAGAGCGCGCTACGTGTCGGTAGCGCACTGCGCTAACAGACTTACGCTCAGTAGAGTGTGACACGTGTCAGCAGCGCATGCGCCAGCGCCTTGCGCTCTTTAATTGGCGCAAAGCGCCTGACAAGCCACGTGGCGCACTGTCAAAACATTAAATGCTATGCATTATTAAAAAGGGTAGAGCCCAATTAAAGGTCTAATAGACCAAAGATAAATGTTGTGCATTATAATAAAAGAAAAGGGAGGGCAGAGCCCAATCAAAGGCCTAACAGGCCAAATGTGAATAAAATGTTAGACATTTTCTAACTGGACTTAACCCAATTCTGGCCATAAGTTCTCAAATTAAATTGAACCGAGCACAACTGCTCTCTCAAATCAATTTACACCCGGTTCAAGGGTATATCTCTGAACTCCTCTGACATTTGTCGTTATAATCCTTCAACGTCGTCAGAGAGGTGACGGGTCCCGACAACCATATATTGCTACTGACTGTGGGGTCCTTAAACTCATGGACTATGATATCCTTAAACCAATGTTCGTCCCCAAAATGGGAATGTTGGACCACCATGTCCTTAAACTGGAAATCAAGCCCCCAAATGCTCTTTTGTCGGATCTAAATGATCTCGTTAAGTTGATCTTAGTCTCAAATTAGACTAACGTATCCTTAACAAACGTTTAAATTGATCTTAGCCTCAAATATGGCCAACGTATCCTTAAACCAAAACCCCAAACCCAAATCTAAGAAAATACAGATTTGGACTAATCCACGTCCTACGGGCGACGACATAAATTAGCCTCCGCATACAATCCATGGGCAACCACAAACAAAACAAACACCCACGACACGAAGTGACCATCTGGAGAAGGAGAAAGTTGTTACCGCGATGCGGTAGCGTAATTAACTACAGGGGCTTGCGCCTGCAGGGAAGAGCGTCCCACAGTCAAAAACCCCTCGAACGAGGGGGAATCTGACGAAGTCTGCTACATCGGCCGCATCCGTCTAAACCTTCGATATATGGTGCCATAAATCAACTTGGCATCTTCGGAGAGGTGGACGGATAAAACCAAATAGCATCTGCCCTGAATCTCAGACAAGACGTCCATGTCGCGCCGTCATTCGGAGGGGAACAGATTCTGGCACGCCCGGTGGGACCTTTTCTTCTTTCCACTCCACACTTCGTGTGTCGTGTTCGCGAACAAATCGCGGTTTGCTGTGGTTGCCTGTGCATTCGAGGTACTTAGATTTGGTGTCTTGCTCCGTGCAGAAAACAGAAGACCAATGGCTTCAAACTGCAACTGCAACTCTCGCTCCGTCCTTGCTGGAGGAGTGACTTACGGGCCCCAAGCGGCCTCTCTTTTCAAGATGCCAGTGGAGCAGGTAACTCAAGCCACCACTGGACTATTCTTCGGGACCATGCTCCCACCAATGAGCTTCAATACCCAATGACGTCGCAAGAAGCTCCAAAGAAGTCGGTTTTTGATCGGCTTACAACTACCGCGACCCCTCTCAACGGGTCGCCCAACTCCACTGCCTCAGTTTTTAACAGACTAGGCCAGAGCTCCAACGGGCCCATGAAGAAGCTTGCAATACCAGAAGGCGTTATCCCGAAGCGGATAGCCATCCCTGCTCCCGTTCCAGGCGAAATCACCAAGGTTGCTTCCCCTACTCGGAAGTCTGCTTTTGATAGGTTGGCCGTCCCCATTCAACGGACGCCGGTCTTTAAAAGGCTGATACCAGCAAATTCTGACCAACATAGGGGGCATGAGGAGGTCACCCCTACGGCTAAACCAAATCCAATCGCGCGACATGCTCGCCGTCGTCACTGGAGCCGAGTACGGAAAGCTGGGGGCAGCTCTCCCTCTGGATTTACTCCACCAGCTCCAACGGTGGGGATCGATGCTGCTGTTCCAACCAAGAACAGCTTTGAACTGCTCAACAAGGTGCGCAGAAACTCTCCTACTGCGCAGTGCTGAAGAGAACTCCTTTACCCGTGAAGAATGATACAGAAAACAAACAGGAGCAACCTCCTGAGCGGCTGTCCTCAAAAATTTATAAAGTCTGGCGACAGGTCCAGGAATCGGTAATTAACCAGGACTACTCTCGCCGGCCAAAGAAGCTCAAAGCTCATCAAGAAATGAGCCATCTCGTGGTAACACAGAAGATGTCAGCCGGCTGGGTGCCCACTGCAACGGCTCCCTCAACGTCAATCGCTCAAAAGAAAAGGAGGCCGCAAAAAGCCCCTGTGAACATGGCGAATCGCAAGACCACTGAATCTAAATGCCCTAAGTCTGGGGGCATGGTGGTGCACATTGTTTATATGGTTTCCGGAAAAGAGGATAGCCACACTTCGACGGGTCACCGACCGCTCACCTGATCCATGACAAAAGCCCAGGAGCAACAGCAGAAGCTTCAAGTGATGCTGACTAAAATGGCCGCACTTACCGGGCCAAAAGAGAGACTGGATGCATCATCATAACAGCGTTACGAACAAGAAACTGATGCTGACTTCTTTCGCAGAGTCCTCAAAAAGAAGGACAGAGAGGCAGCAGAACAAGCTGCCAACATAAAACAAATGGCGCTTCTCTTCCAAGACATGATAGGAATGATGTTACAGCCGGACCCTCCAGCTGAAAACCCTCCGATCATTCTTGAAGACGATAGAGGGGAGACATCTAATCCTCCTCCGGCTCATTCAGCAGCCAAGGAGGAAACCATTTCCAAAGCTGCACTAGACGACTATATAGCTCAGCAGATACGAATTCACCAGGCGAATGAAGCGGCTGGGAAAATTATTAGAACCAGACGACCCTATCCGGGCTGGTACAACCAAATCAGTTACCCGCTAGGATACACGATCCCTAATTTCCATGTGTACAAGGGGACAGGGAATCCACATCAGCATGTCGCTCAATTCAGGGCTTTATGCAGCAATACTGTAGGCGATGATAAACTTCTACTTCGCCAGTTCGTGGGTAGTTTAGCAGACACAGCTTTTGAATGGTACTCGGAGCTTCCCGACGACTCCACCAAAACGTTTACAGAAATGGAGTTGTTATTCACCCAGCGATTCGCGAGTGCTAGTGAACGCACCCCGATAACGACATTGATCAATGCCAGGGTGAAGCCAGGTAAGACTTTGGTCCAATACGCAATACGGTGGCGGAATCTGTAGTCGAAATGCGAACAGCGCATCGAAGAAGCAACTGCGGTAGGCATGTTCGTGGGCACTCTTGATCCGCAAGCGACCATCTCGCGATTCATGATGTTCTTCAAGCCGACCACATTCCAGCCTTTAATTGATAAGTTAGCCCAGATGGATCAAATGGGTCACAGACCGTCTCCTCCGAAGCCGGAACCCCGAAACGACAAGGGTAAAGGGAAGGCGACCTTCGTTACGAACACCCAACAGCAGCCCAGTGCCCCAAAGCTAGCGGATCAACTGGATGAGAGACGGCGGTATTATAATGAGAAAATGAAGCGCCCTTACTCCTTCCCGCAGGATAAATGAAGAGGCTGTTTGAGCTAGTGATGCGCAATAGGCTTATCAATCTCCCGAATCCAAGGAGACCACCGCAACCCAGCGAGGTGAATAATCCCAATTATTGCCCATACCACCAAACGGTAAGTCACTTGATCGAGAATTGCTTCGTCTTTAAGGGATGGATCGAGGATCAGTACCTACAAGGCAAGTTTGCATTATCCGAAAACTGGAAGGTGAACCCGCCACAACCTCATGCTCCTAAAAGGGTGGACACGCCGGGGGCATCGTGCTCTTTTATAAAAGAAGCTCCATGGGAGGTCGTTCTTTCAGCCAAGAAGAAAAAGATGCTGAAAGATCTTCACACATGCCCGGCAATCAGGTGGAAAAATCCACTGGAACCCGAGGTCGTAGAAGGGATGCTAAAGCCGCGCTCAACTCCAAAGATCAGTGGCAATAGCCAAAGCTCACACACCCAGCCGTCAAAGTCTTCGAAAAAGAAGAAGAAGACCAAAAAGCCCGTGAAGCCTGGTGACAAGCGCACGAGCCTGCAAAAACAAATCGACGCGCTGGAGAAATATAATCGGAAGGCGCGGACTCCCATCACGCTCCAAGAGTTCCTCAGCCATGTCTTTCAGGAGGAAGATGATGGAGAAAGCTCGTCGGATGAATCCGAGGGTTACGTAGCAAGTTGTCATTTGATCTCTCACTCGTTTACAGACGATGAAAAGGCTTCTTGCACAGAGAAACTGGGGGCAGGTCCCGAACCAGAACTTCTAGGACCATCAGACGAAATGATTGATGCATTCCTAAACGAAGCCCGTCAGGAAAGCAAAACCAATCAAGAGGGTGAACTGGCTATATTTGAAAAGGCTAAACGCCAACGACTGGAGGAAAAGGTCGAGACGCCCCGAATGGAGCAAATCATCCCTATCGCCAACAAAAGCAAGCTTAAAGTAAGGAAACGATTCGCTAGGGCTCTGGCAATAGGAATGAAGTTGCCCTCTTTCAAAGGAAATTCTCCTAAAGGTATACATCTTGATGAAGCGGATATACATCCTAACTTCTGTTTATACCATCAGAGGATTGCACACCCTACCAAGGAGTGCATAGCCTTTAAAAACTGGTGGCAGGGATATGTTGCCCATCGACAACACGTTCAACGAGTGAAGCGCAAGGCTCGTCGGGAAAAGAAAAGCACGACAGATGAGCGCGAAAGATCTGCTGGCAACTGTCACATAGCCGACACCAAGGGATCGCAAGTTATCACCTTTGGAAGCGACTCTGACAAAGAAGTCGCCCCCAACCCTCTCTTCAAGGAATCCCCCACCGGCACAAAACATGTGAAGATTTGCGGCAAAATTTAGCTGCGTAATCATACGTTAACCTATGACCGAAACGTCTTTAAACTACTACCGTAGCATCCTCAGGCTGACGTAAAAAGAAAAAAACGGTATGTCCATAAGCAAAATGGGCACGGATGAAAACCCGAAAGGGCTCCGTAAGTAAAAACAGCAGGGCTACCAGCGAGTCTTATGAAAACCTGAAAGGGCGCAACCTCGTTAGAAAAAAAGAATAAAAAGAATAAAAAAAAATCGGTATGTCCATAAGCAAGATGGGCACGGATGAAAACCCGAAAAGGCTCCGTGAGTAAAAACAGCAGGGCTACCGGCGAGTGTTTGTGAAAACCCGAAAGGGCGCAACCTCGTTAAAAGACACTTACAGGGTCCTCTCGACCTTGTAAGGAAAAACCACCCGCGTGGGATCCTTACGACTCACAAGGAAGCAACACACTTAGGGATCCTCATGATTCCTAAGGAGAAATTACACCTGCGAGATCAGGAGAACTCTCTTATGGGACCCTCACGGCTCATGAGATTTGAAAGTCTTAAGTTACAGAGATCTGAACCTTTTCTTAAGCAACCTCCATAATGTTCGATATTGCCCTACAAGTGGCTCAATACTGACCCTTGTATACAATCCACGGGCACGAATAAACATTTCCCCAGCAAAGTCCCACCCGTGACTAGGGATATGTTTATATGGTGAACAACCCTTGTAAGTCCTCTCGACTTATCAGAAGAAAACCCTTTAGTAAGATCCTTACGACTTATGTCACGCCCCGCTTCCCAAAATACGGAATACGAGGGGTAGACAAGGCCAGCCATGCTCCTACGGTCAAGGACATGTCCTGCCGTAGTCACACTTCGGCTTCTAGTTTATCATGGTAAACAGCATATAATGCGCAGGTAATGAGAAATGCAGTAACTGAAGTAAACAATGTAAAGACTAACCTGAGGTGGAACGAAATAATGTAACTCGGGAAAGCGAGTCAAGAAGTCTGTGATGCACGTCTAGTTCTGGTCCAAGCTAAATCTTCTCCTCACACTGAGCATGCATACTCAGGTCGTCAGAGCGACACAATAGCAGTATAATGTATATAATCAAGTAACAGTTCTAACAGTGGTAAAGGATATGAATAACAGTAAATCAATGACAGCATGAAAATGAATGTGCAGTAATCAATGCAGCGGAAAAGTAAAGCAGTATAACAATATGTCACGAATGTCAACACGGTATAGAAGGAATGTAAATGACAGTAACCCTATCAGTCTCTAAGTCTCACTGCACAGGTCAATAAGCCTATCGTCAGTCCAAGTGTGAGAGTCAACCACTCGCGAGTGTCCTCCACCCAAGGGTAGAACCCAAGGGCAAGGGACCACGGGCCCAACATGTAACGAATGTATCACGGTGTATATATCACATACCCTGTAAATCTCCATATAACTCCCTAAATATATAAGCCGGCATGGGACTCCCGAGATTCTGTTGAACTCACACTTAAACTACCCCACACCCCGTGGTCTACATCAAACGCTAACCATCACCCTAAATACTAATCGATCCGTGACAAGTCTGCGCGAGAACTGGAGGCAGGACCTCCATCAAGCACGTCCCGACTAATACCTAAGATAAATGGCAGTGTCGGATGCCTTATCTGTGACACCCGTGCAAGCGCTTCCATAAGTGTCCCATACCACTTATAGTCACACGTACACGCATCCCACAGACGTCGACAATGCAATAGAAATATAGGGTCACTGATTGTGCACAAGTACGTATCACTCTTCACTTAATCACGAATACACGAACACTGACGTACTTGACACAATCACCACTAAAATCTAACACTGGGTAGATGCACGATGCCACTAGGTTATCACTACCATGATATGGGTATGATGTGATGCATGAACAGTATAAAAGCACAATTAAGGTGTCATAAAAACAACGGTCTATTACCTGCACGATTTATCATGAAGTATATGTATGTAATTTAGCGAAATGATAAACAGGTAGTAATTAATATGTTCAGTTAGCTATCCATAGAATTTTGTTTCAAGCCAATCGGGTTTCAGGATCATTAGTTATAACTGTTTCATTTTAAGCGCACGCGGCTGGAAATCCAGTTTCAGAATCAGGAATCCATTTCGCAACGCATTTTAACCCCAGTTGGGATCATAATTTAGCGACGCTACAGTTGGATAAATTCTAGGGTTTTCAGTAAAGTTTTCAACGCCACAAACGGATCTTCAATCGCGTCTGTACGTTAGGAGTTATAATCGGTTTAATATCAACATGTCAATTCTGATTCTGCTGGGACTGTTATGTGTCCCGATCTTCTAAATTACAGATTAAATAGTAAATGATAACGAAACAGGATGAAACTAATTGTGTTGTCTAGCTAACAGAGTTATATACAATAAGCAGTGGAGTTCCGCAACCTACAAGTTAAGGAAATTCTATGGTATCCAATACGAAACAGTAAGCAAAGACTGGAGTCACTCTGGACTGCAGTCCAGAGTCGCACTCCGGTCCGAATATCACCACAGTTTAAATACAGAAATGTCTGGAAACTAGTATATGGTTGAAGTTCATCGAGTCGGCTTCGATTTGAGCCCTCAAACGCACCATTCTAATATGTATATAATTTATGGTGAATTTAACGGTTTTCAGGTGCAATAGGATTTCAGCTTTACGGTTAAACTTGGGGGTAGTCATTTTAACTGTTAACAGTCGTATTTTCTAATGAAATTTGCACACGTTAATCATCTCTACAAGGGCCAATATAATACGTCCAGTTCCGTCAATTACGATAAGGTTTTCCTAAGGGAACAAGCATCGAACAGTTGTGTTGCGATGTTTTAATATAAGATAACATGGGATATATATACGATATTGATTTGTAACATATATAGAATAGCATGAAAGCAAGTAAGAACTTGCCTGACGACGCTTTGGCGATGCACGGCAGTGAAGGCAGTGGTGTCACGCTTGGGCACGAAGTAGCAACAAAACGACGAGCCTCGGCTGGGCTTGGCTCGAACTTGGTGCCGGGTTGTTGCGAGCTTAGGCGATGGGTGAGACGAGGCAGCTGTTGCGGGCTCGGGCAATGCTGTAGTGGTGGTCGATTGATAGGAGGAGAGAGAGAATTAGAGTTAGACAGAGAGAGAGAGAGAGTTAGGCAGAGGGGGAGAGTTAGATTTAGAGAGAGGGGAGGTTAGAGATAGAGAGACAGAGAGAGTGAGAGAGATAGAGGGATTGAGAGAGAGAGAGAGGGAGAGTAGAGGGTGAACGAGACAGAGTGAGAGAGAGGAGGGGAAAAGCCTGAGAAAGAGAGAGATTGGGAAGTGCGGGTGAAGGCTCGGGTGAGCGAGGGGGTCGAGGATGGTGGCGATGGTGACGATGATGATGATGATGGGGGTCGTCGATGAGACGGGGAACACGCCGGCGCCGGGCAGGGGTGGTCGAGCTCTGATGCAGGGGCTCTGTGGAGGTGGCAACGGTTTGGTGTGCAGGGGTCGCTCGGGCAGTGGGTGAGAGGGTGCAGGGGAGGAGAAAGAAGAGGGAGCTCGTGGCGTGGGTGATGGGTGACTGGAGAGTGAGGGAGTCGACGAGGTAGTGGTGGTCGCTCTCGTCGTCGACGGTGGGGGAAAGTTTGCAGGGAAGTTTGAGGAGGGAGCAATGGGGAAGGAGGCGGAGGAGTTATGAGAGGGGGTGCGCTTCGTGGGATAACGTCGCGACGACGTGGCGCAAGCGCGGGCGAAGGAGGCGGCGGGGAAAGGGGATCGCGAGCGGAAAATGAGGGTATAGCCGTTGGAATTTAAAGAGGGAGAAGATGTACAGTGGTCGGGTCGAGCGGGCCAAGGGAGTGGGTGCTGGGCTTGGTGGGCACTGGGCCGGGATTAAATAAAGGGAAAAATATTTTTATAAAGGGATTATGGGAAATGAACACAGGGCCGGGCCAAGAGATCCTGGGTCAGGGATTTGAAGGGAAAACAAATGAAAAGAAAATTAAAGAAAAGAGGGCCGGGATTGGGCTGAGCCGGCTGAAAAAGAGCTTGGGCCAGACCACGAAAATAAGGGAATTAATTGGGAAAGAAATGGAGCGGGCCGAGGAAATAAATGAAAATGGTAAGGGATGTGGGTCGGCCAAAGAATATAATTAAAGGATTTTAAAGAAGAGAACGGGCCGGGGTTTTAGTTTATTAGAAAAGAAGTGGGACGGCTGGGCCAAGGAAAAAGTTTAAGCTTTATGGAGAAAAACGAATGGACTGGGGAAAACTAATATTGGGCCGCAAGAATAATTTAGAGGGAAAATGGAAAAAGGCCGAGAGATTTGGCTGCTGGGGAAAATTTTAGGAGTAACTAATAAAAGGGTGATGGGGAAAGAATATATATAGAAAATAAAAGGATTGGGAATTTAAAATACTACAAATAATTTATAAATATGAATAAATAAATTTGTAAGTAACCCTTTTTATAACATACGGATATTGGTGTACAAAAAGAGGCTGGATATTACATCATACCACCCTTACAAAAATTTCGTCCTCGAAATTTAAAATAAGCTATAAGTTATACAAACATAGGCAAAAATCCATCATATTTGCAAACTAACATATAAGGATTTACTTGAAATAGGCGGATGAAGAAATCTGAAGGTTTATAAAATATGTAAGAATAACATACAAAATATGGCTCTAAATAGATATAAAACAGGAACAACTTTAAAGGTAGATACATATATATACGGGAATATAAATAACAATAATACGAGCAGTAATATTCGAGACGTACTCGATAAGATCGAAACTCAAACACGTATACGCATAAGTATATCAAAAGTAATACGTCAGAAATAGATAGGGTAAGGCACAAACATTGATAATGGTAAACATAGGCACAAAACCCGAAAATAAAATAACGAGAATAAAGCAGTGAAAATTTATCGGTAGGTTAGAACATTTTAGGTAAAGTATCGATAAAATAGGTTTAATATGATTTAGGAAACTTGTATAGTGAAAATAGGAGACATGGAACAAAATATGCGCGGTATAAGGGTTGCGCTACTGAAAAGAGAGTACTAATAGTGTACTTAAAAATACTTAAACAGAGTAATCAAACACACGCACTCTTCGATAAATTTAAAATAATGAAAACTAAACCTTGAATAATAATATCTCTAAATACATTTGAGGTAAAAGAGAAATCACCAATATGAATAAGGCTAGCTAGGGTAGTGATTACAAGAAGGTGTGGCTCAAACAGAAGGTTGAAGTGTGTCGGTTTTAGGCGGGAGCTCAAGGAGATTGGGATCGGGTCAGCACAGGAAGTACGGATGAGCATAAAAGGATACAAAAGAAAAGCGTAGGGGAAAGCAACAGTCGGTACAACACACGAATCAAAATTTGAAGAGTCAGTGAATTTGGGAGTTTCACAGGAACTGTTCTCCTCCCAGAAGGATCTCAAACGGGTCACAGAAGAGAGATGAAGGGTGGCTCATTCCAAGGATTAGGGTGCGGCACTTCCTCATCGAAGCGGGGTGAAAACTATACACTGAATAGGGGTGGACAGTCAGGGAACTCAGCAGAAAAATAAATGGATATGGGCAAATAAACAAGTATCAAGCGAACCAATAAGTACAAAGTCTACGAATTCAGAAGATTTATTTCATTCAAGAAAATTTGAAACAAGACATTCTCAAAGACGAAAAGTGGCCCTAAACTATACACAGATTATTCGGCCAAAAGACAACATCAAAAGAAATCCCATCAGTCGCGGTGGTGGAGATTCAGCAGGTTGCGGTAGGCTCGCGCACTCAGATAGGGACGTCTGTTCCCATATCGCCTCGCAGGCATCGCCACTGGTAGTTCGTCCACAGCAGGGTCCAGATCTTCTGGTCCTTCATCCTCGGATAGAACTTCTTCATCGAGATCTGATTCCATGTGATTTTCTTCTTCTGGATTTTCTTCCATGGGGTTTTCCTCAACTGGATTTTCTTCTACCGGGTCCTCATCGGGATCTTCTTCTATCTGGTCCTCCTCTACAGGGTTCTCTTCGGGATCTTCTTCCTCTTCATCAGAATCAGCTATCATGTCGAACTCTGGGGCGGCTGCTCCTTCGCCCTCTGGAACGTGGTTTCCGAGACTGGCTTGGGGACCGTTGACCTCATCCTCAGAACTCATCAGCGTGCGGTCTAGGGAAACACATGACTGTACATCCTCGTCTAGATGCGGCGCTGCTCCAGGATGGACCATGGTCCGAAAAGAAAAGTCATGATTAAACAATGGAATGAATAAGGAAAATGGCCAAGTGTACAAAGTATGGAAAGATATGCGGTGAAAGGAATTGAAAGCTCAGAATTTAAAACACTGTGATAATGAATAGAATTTGATATAGAGAAAGCATGAGAATGATACATATATTATGATTCAAATTTTATTTCATCCAACTAAAAGTTCGACGGATACAAAGATTCAAACAGAAGGAAACATTCATAAAACGCCAATATTATTACTGAAAGTAGATAACATGAAAATCATTTTTCGGCTACTATAACATTGCATTCACGTCGTGTGAGTTGAATCCTGCGTTTGATCCGCCTTATCGTCGAAGTCCGAACTACGCGGCAATTCTCACTCGGCAGAAGTGGGGAGTGTGGACGAGTTTCTTCCTTGCAGTCCTTTCCTTTCTGGGCAGCCGTTGATGAGGTGTTTGTTGGAACCGCATATCAGACATTTCCCTTGAGCACGGCGACAATCCCTCTGAAGGTGTCCTGGCCTCTTACAATATCCACAGCAAGGGTTCTTCTGATGCTTCTGTTGACGCTTCATCTTCTTCTCCCTTCCTCGTCCAATAGGAATCCCTTTATGATAGGAGGCTCCCGCTGGGGTCTGACTCACCTGTCTTCTCAGCCCTTCAGTTAATAGGTCGTTCGTTCACTCCTGGGCTTCCTTTAAACCTTGTAGTACACTAAGGATCTCAACATTCTGATTCTGGGGAACGGATAAAGATGGAGAGTCGTTAGAAGACATGATCCTGAAGCAACAATTTGAGGATGATATAAGTCACAAGCTAAATGAATCAAAATATAATATGGATAGAATAAGGATTCAAGAATATCAGAGATGATGAATATCATTACAAGTTGGGAATCAACAGTATCACTTTAAGTCACTTGAATAGAGTACGGTAGTGCAATTGCCACCACGTACCCTTGTCAAGTCATCCGAAACCATAGCGAATGGATAGCTGAACACACGATATGAATATGGATCAAGAAGGACAAGTTTACAATCTAGACTGAGGGATGTCATAGATTGCCAGACTATACACGGAAAACTGCAATCCCAATTGATGCAAAACCTGGGCTCTGATACCAACTAAACCATGTCACGCCCCGCTTCCCAAAATACGGAATACGAGGGGTAGACAAGGCCAGCCATGCTCCTACGGTCAAGGACATGTCCTGCCGTAGTCACACTTCGGCTTCTAGTTTATCATGGTAAACAGCATATAATGCGCAGGTAATGAGAAATGCAGTAACTGAAGTAAACAATGTAAAGACTAACCTGAGGTGGAACGAAATAATGTAACTCGGGAAAGCGAGTCAAGAAGTCTGTGATGCACGTCTAGTTCTGGTCCAAGCTAAATCTTCTCCTCACACTGAGCATGCATACTCAGGTCGTCAGAGCGACACAATAGCAGTATAATGTATATAATCAAGTAACAGTTCTAACAGTGGTAAAGGATATGAATAACAGTAAATCAATGACAGCATGAAAATGAATGTGCAGTAATCAATGCAGCGGAAAAGTAAAGCAGTATAACAATATGTCACGAATGTCAACACGGTATAGAAGGAATGTAAATGACAGTAACCCTATCAGTCTCTAAGTCTCACTGCACAGGTCAATAAGCCTATCGTCAGTCCAAGTGTGAGAGTCAACCACTCGCGAGTGTCCTCCACCCAAGGGTAGAACCCAAGGGCAAGGGACCACGGGCCCAACATGTAACGAATGTATCACGGTGTATATATCACATACCCTGTAAATCTCCATATAACTCCCTAAATATATAAGCCGGCATGGGACTCCCGAGATTCTGTTGAACTCACACTTAAACTACCCCACACCCCGTGGTCTACATCAAACGCTAACCATCACCCTAAATACTAATCGATCCGTGACAAGTCTGCGCGAGAACTGGAGGCAGGACCTCCATCAAGCACGTCCCGACTAATACCTAAGATAAATGGCAGTGTCGGATGCCTTATCTGTGACACCCGTGCAAGCGCTTCCATAAGTGTCCCATACCACTTATAGTCACACGTACACGCATCCCACAGACGTCGACAATGCAATAGAAATATAGGGTCACTGATTGTGCACAAGTACGTATCACTCTTCACTTAATCACGAATACACGAACACTGACGTACTTGACACAATCACCACTAAAATCTAACACTGGGTAGATGCACGATGCCACTAGGTTATCACTACCATGATATGGGTATGATGTGATGCATGAACAGTATAAAAGCACAATTAAGGTGTCATAAAAACAACGGTCTATTACCTGCACGATTTATCATGAAGTATATGTATGTAATTTAGCGAAATGATAAACAGGTAGTAATTAATATGTTCAGTTAGCTATCCATAGAATTTTGTTTCAAGCCAATCGGGTTTCAGGATCATTAGTTATAACTGTTTCATTTTAAGCGCACGCGGCTGGAAATCCAGTTTCAGAATCAGGAATCCATTTCGCAACGCATTTTAACCCCAGTTGGGATCATAATTTAGCGACGCTACAGTTGGATAAATTCTAGGGTTTTCAGTAAAGTTTTCAACGCCACAAACGGATCTTCAATCGCGTCTGTACGTTAGGAGTTATAATCGGTTTAATATCAACATGTCAATTCTGATTCTGCTGGGACTGTTATGTGTCCCGATCTTCTAAATTACAGATTAAATAGTAAATGATAACGAAACAGGATGAAACTAATTGTGTTGTCTAGCTAACAGAGTTATATACAATAAGCAGTGGAGTTCCGCAACCTACAAGTTAAGGAAATTCTATGGTATCCAATACGAAACAGTAAGCAAAGACTGGAGTCACTCTGGACTGCAGTCCAGAGTCGCACTCCGGTCCGAATATCACCACAGTTTAAATACAGAAATGTCTGGAAACTAGTATATGGTTGAAGTTCATCGAGTCGGCTTCGATTTGAGCCCTCAAACGCACCATTCTAATATGTATATAATTTATGGTGAATTTAACGGTTTTCAGGTGCAATAGGATTTCAGCTTTACGGTTAAACTTGGGGGTAGTCATTTTAACTGTTAACAGTCGTATTTTCTAATGAAATTTGCACACGTTAATCATCTCTACAAGGGCCAATATAATACGTCCAGTTCCGTCAATTACGATAAGGTTTTCCTAAGGGAACAAGCATCGAACAGTTGTGTTGCGATGTTTTAATATAAGATAACATGGGATATATATACGATATTGATTTGTAACATATATAGAATAGCATGAAAGCAAGTAAGAACTTGCCTGACGACGCTTTGGCGATGCACGGCAGTGAAGGCAGTGGTGTCACGCTTGGGCACGAAGTAGCAACAAAACGACGAGCCTCGGCTGGGCTTGGCTCGAACTTGGTGCCGGGTTGTTGCGAGCTTAGGCGATGGGTGAGACGAGGCAGCTGTTGCGGGCTCGGGCAATGCTGTAGTGGTGGTCGATTGATAGGAGGAGAGAGAGAATTAGAGTTAGACAGAGAGAGAGAGAGAGTTAGGCAGAGGGGGAGAGTTAGATTTAGAGAGAGGGGAGGTTAGAGATAGAGAGACAGAGAGAGTGAGAGAGATAGAGGGATTGAGAGAGAGAGAGAGGGAGAGTAGAGGGTGAACGAGACAGAGTGAGAGAGAGGAGGGGAAAAGCCTGAGAAAGAGAGAGATTGGGAAGTGCGGGTGAAGGCTCGGGTGAGCGAGGGGGTCGAGGATGGTGGCGATGGTGACGATGATGATGATGATGGGGGTCGTCGATGAGACGGGGAACACGCCGGCGCCGGGCAGGGGTGGTCGAGCTCTGATGCAGGGGCTCTGTGGAGGTGGCAACGGTTTGGTGTGCAGGGGTCGCTCGGGCAGTGGGTGAGAGGGTGCAGGGGAGGAGAAAGAAGAGGGAGCTCGTGGCGTGGGTGATGGGTGACTGGAGAGTGAGGGAGTCGACGAGGTAGTGGTGGTCGCTCTCGTCGTCGACGGTGGGGGAAAGTTTGCAGGGAAGTTTGAGGAGGGAGCAATGGGGAAGGAGGCGGAGGAGTTATGAGAGGGGGTGCGCTTCGTGGGATAACGTCGCGACGACGTGGCGCAAGCGCGGGCGAAGGAGGCGGCGGGGAAAGGGGATCGCGAGCGGAAAATGAGGGTATAGCCGTTGGAATTTAAAGAGGGAGAAGATGTACAGTGGTCGGGTCGAGCGGGCCAAGGGAGTGGGTGCTGGGCTTGGTGGGCACTGGGCCGGGATTAAATAAAGGGAAAAATATTTTTATAAAGGGATTATGGGAAATGAACACAGGGCCGGGCCAAGAGATCCTGGGTCAGGGATTTGAAGGGAAAACAAATGAAAAGAAAATTAAAGAAAAGAGGGCCGGGATTGGGCTGAGCCGGCTGAAAAAGAGCTTGGGCCAGACCACGAAAATAAGGGAATTAATTGGGAAAGAAATGGAGCGGGCCGAGGAAATAAATGAAAATGGTAAGGGATGTGGGTCGGCCAAAGAATATAATTAAAGGATTTTAAAGAAGAGAACGGGCCGGGGTTTTAGTTTATTAGAAAAGAAGTGGGACGGCTGGGCCAAGGAAAAAGTTTAAGCTTTATGGAGAAAAACGAATGGACTGGGGAAAACTAATATTGGGCCGCAAGAATAATTTAGAGGGAAAATGGAAAAAGGCCGAGAGATTTGGCTGCTGGGGAAAATTTTAGGAGTAACTAATAAAAGGGTGATGGGGAAAGAATATATATAGAAAATAAAAGGATTGGGAATTTAAAATACTACAAATAATTTATAAATATGAATAAATAAATTTGTAAGTAACCCTTTTTATAACATACGGATATTGGTGTACAAAAAGAGGCTGGATATTACAACTTACAGGGGAATATACGCTTAGGAATCCCCACGATTCCTAAGGAGAAAACACACCTACGAGATCCTCACGACTTGTAGGGAGAAATACCTTTATGAGACCCTTACGGCTCATGAAATCAAAAGCCTTAGTTGACAGGATCCTAACCCTGTTTGTTAAACCACCTTTGTTCGACATCGACAGAAACAAATGATGATTCGCTCCTGGCAATATCCCAGTTGTAGCGATGCTGATGCCTAAACCGGTATCAAATTCCAAGTCCTTTCATGGCAAATGATGATTCCCTCCGGGCAATATGCCAGTTGTAACGATGCTGATGCTGAGATTGGCACCAGATTCCAAGTTCCACACTAGCGATAAAAAATCAGCGAGTTAAAAATGCATATGAAATAGCCGAAATGATTGGGCAACTCGCAATAAAAAGCAGCGAGTAAAAATAAAAAAAACAGCCGAAATGATTGGGCAACTCACAATAAAAAGCAACGAGTAAAAAGAAAAATAGCAGAAATAATTGGGCACCGCGAAAAATAGCCGAAATGATTGGGCAATCGCGATTTTCGCGATATAAAAAGCTGAAATGATAAAGCATCACAGAAATAAAATAATAATATAAAAAAATGAATGAAACTTTTGCCTTACAGGTAAGATCGCATCGATCCCTGTATACAATCCAGGGGCACAAAAAAAAGGGGGGCGAATCACACCTTCCCTCCCCAGGCTTCATTAGAAAGCAAAGCCAAATCTTGACGGTTCATAGACAACCTAGAGACAATCTCGACATTTGTCGCAATATTGCAGACACAATGTCAACAGACGAAGCAAAAAGAGATCCCTAGCTTCAGGGTTTCGACGTCGATATCGACAACTTAGAGATCACCAACGGTGTTTCTCCTCACTCCAACCGGATACAAACATGACGTCAACAACCGACCTCAGAGCCGCGATGAAACGGAGCCACGGCATAGTCCCTAGTTCCAAATCTTAACGGCAATATCTACAGCCTAAGAATCAGTAACGGCGTTCCTTCGCAATCTAGCAGGATGCAGATGCAATGTCAACGAAAGACCTCATGGTCAAAACAAGGCGGAGTGATGGTAAAATCTTAACTCCATCTCAGCATTCGTCTCGTTACAGCAGACGCAATGTGAACAACGGCGTTCCTTCGTAATCCAGCAGGATGCAGATGCAACGTCAACGAAAGACCTCACGGTCAAAACAAAGCGGAGTGATGGCAAAATCCCAACTCCACCTCAGCATTCGTCACGTTACAGCAGACACAATGTCAACAACGGCGTTCCTTCGCAGTCCAGCAGGATGTAAATGCAACGTCAACAAAAGACCCCATGGTCAGCAAAGCGGAGTGACGGCAAAATCCCAGCTCCACCTCAGCATTCGTCTCGTTACAGCAAACAAGATGTCACTACAGCGTCCTTCCTCCAACAGGATTCGGACACACCAAAGCAAACGAAGCGAATGCCAAATTCCTAGCTTCAGGGTCTTGACGGTAACTCATATAAAACCTGAAATACTACTGGAGATCATCCAGCATAGAGTGGTCACCACCTCGACGTTCGTCTCGATACAGCAGATGAGATGTCAACTACGGCGTCCTTTCTCCAACAGGATTCGGACACACCAAAGCAAACGAAGCGAATGCCAAATTTCTAGCTTCAGGGTCTTGACGGTAACTCATATAAAACTTGAAAGACTACCGGAGATCATCCCACATAGAGCGGTCACCACCTCGACGTTCTTCTCGATACAGCAAACGAGACGTCATGACGGCGTTCTTCCTCCAACAGGATTCGGACATGACAAAGCAAACGAAGCGAAGGCCAAATTCCTAGTTTCAGGATCTTAACGGCAAGTCATATAATGCCTGAAAGACAATCGGAGATCATCTCGCACCAGTGTGGAGTAGTCACCACCTCGACGTTCGTCTCGGCACAGCAGACGCAACATCACCAAAAGGTGCCACGGCAAAATCCCTAGTTCCAAACCTCGACGGTTCACCAGCAACCTAGAGACAACTGCGACATTCGTCTCAATACAGCAGACGCAATGCCAGCAAACGAAGCGAAGGCCAAATTCCTAGCTTCAGGGTCTTAACGGCAAGTCATATAAAGCCTGAAAGACAATCGGAGATCATCTCGCACCAGTGCGGAGTGGTCACCACCTCGACGTTCGTCTCGACACAGCAGACACAATGCCAGCAAACGAAGTGAAAGCTAAATTCCTAACTTCAGAGTCTTAACGGCAAGTCATATAAAGCCTGAAAGACAATCAGAGATCATCTCGCACCAGCATAGAGTGGTCACCACCTCGACGTTCGTCTCGATACAGCAGACGCGACATCACCAAAAGGAGCCACGGCAAAATCCCTAGTTCCAAAGCTCGACGGTTCACCAGCAACCTAGAGACAACCGCGACATTCGTCTCAATACAACAGACGCAATGCCAGCAAACGAAGCAAATGCCAAATTCCTAGCTTCAGGGTCTTAATGGCAAGTCATATAAAGCCTGAAAGACTATCGGAGATCATCCCACAACAGCGCGGAGTGGTTATGACTCATCGGGGCTTTCCAAAATGAGCCTAACCTCAAGTAAAAAGCGGCATGGCAAAATTCTTAACGCTTGCTCTTCCGACGGTCAAACTGCCTAGGAGGATTGCTTGAAGACATCTTGTCCAGCCCCGAAGGGATCAGAGACACGACAATCGCAAGGCTACTTGAACAGCAAGATTGCCTATCGAGGAATATATCAGCCAACACAACGGTACGACGGACAAAACCCTAAGTATCACAGACCCTAACGGACCTCTGTCGTAAAGAGTAGAGGTTAACTGTGACGTTAGGATATTCTTGCGAGAAATGCTCGATTCGTCTCGACTCGTAAGATGAAGCCTTAGGCAGCGGGGATTAAAAAACCTTTTTCCTATGCACTGGGACCCTGCGAGTCGATCCAAAATGGACTCTTGCATACTATTCACGGGTCACACTCTCCAAAGTCGAATCTTGATAAGGAGGGAAACAACCGCTTACGGGTCCTCTCGACTCGTAAGAGGGAAAATTCTCTTGTGAGATCCGTACGACTTTCAAGAGAAAACACACTTAGGAGTCCTCACGACCCCTAAGAAGAAAATACACCTGCGGGATCCTCTTGACTCGTAGGGAGAAAAGTCTTTATGAGACCCTCACGGATCATAAAGTTGGAAAGTCTTAGGCTACAAGGACCCTAAACTTGTCTCCTAAGCCCTCAATTCTGTGACCATGTATAACTTTGCACTACTTCACCCACATACATACTTACATGGGCAAAGCGGTGGGGGGCATTTGTTCCCGCCAAAATTTTGGCTCAAAACCCGCTTCCGTATAAAATAATAACAATAAAATAAAAATAAATAAATAAATAAATAAATAATAATAAAGGAGAAAATCTCCCTATCAGAGCGAAGCTCTGTTTGAATTTCAAATTCAAAAGGTGAAGTAACGCTTCAGATCTCTTGCGCTGCGCCCAGAGCGCCACGTGTCAACAGCAGACACGCCAGCGCAAGGGGTGCTGCGCCCAAGACAGCGCACCCCAATCAGAGCAAGGCTCTGTTTTAAAATTTAAATTTTAAAATAAAGGAAGCAACGCTTCAGATAACTTGCGCTCTGCGCTGCGCGACACGTGTAAGCGCAGTTGCGCTGCACTCTGCGATGTGCGACACATATCAACGCAGGTGCGCTACGCTCTGCACTGCGCGACACGTGTCAAGCGTAGGTGCATTTGCGCCAACTGTGCCAGCACTAAAACTTAAATAATGAATTAATTAATTAGAATTAAAATTCTAGAAAGATCTTTCCAATCTTGTTAAAAACAAGAAGATTGCCTTCTGTAAAACAGAAGTTCTAGGATCAAAGATCCAATGGTGGGGAAATATCTCCAAATCAATCAGAGAAAGATCTCCGTAACCAACCTAACAAACTCATTAGCCCTATATAAAGGTCCCTAGACTCCAAGTCTCAGATATATACATATAGAGATACACATACAGAACTCCTCTAAAAAATTTTGAGAAGAACTCGAAGAGAAAAAGTTAAACCTTTGGAAAAAGAAGAATTTCTTCTAAAAAGATCAATGATCTAAGAACAAGATCAAGATCTTCAATAAAAAAGATCAAAAAAGATCCAATCATAAAAAAAGAAGTAATTTACTTCATTATTAGATCTTTTGATCTATATAAAGGCATAGCCTTTTGATGAACCATTGGTTCTTGAATCTTGAGGTAGAACCTCTTTAGAACTGAAAAGATTCTTTTCTTTGATCCAAAATTGATCAAGATGCGTTCTGCGCTATTGAACAGTGCCTTGCACTTTTAATTTGCGCTGTTGCACTCCTTAGACTGGCGCAAGTCACCAGAGAGCGTCACATGTTAATCTGCACCTTGCGCTCCTAAAAACAGAGCACTGCGCTTTTGAGTTGGCGCACTGCACCAGAGCGCGCCACGTGTCAGTAGCGCACTGGTGCAGCGCACTGCGCTAACAGACTTGCGCTCAGCAGAGCGTGACACGTGTCAGCAGCGCATGCGCCAACGCCTTGCGCTTTTTAATTGGCGCAAAGCGCCTGACAGGCCACGCGGCGCACTGTCAAAACATTAAATGCTATGCATTATTAAAAAGGACAGAGCCTAATTAAAGGTCTAATAGACCAAACATAAATGCTGTGCATTATAATAAAAGAAAAAAGATGGCAGAGCCCAATCAAAGGCCTAACATGCCAAATGTGAATAAAATGTTAGACATTTTCTAACTGGACTTAACCCAATTCTGGCCATAAGTCGTAAAATTAAATTGAACCGAGCACAACTGCTCTCTCAAATCAATTTACACCCGGTTCAAGGGTACATCTCTGAACTCCTCTGACATTTGTCGTTATAATTCTTCAACGTCGTCAGAGAGGTGACGAGTCCCGACAACCATATATTGCTACGGACTGTGGGGTCCTTAAACTCATGGACTATGATGTCCTTAAACCAATGTTCGTCCCTAAAATGGGTGTCACGCCCCGCTTCCCAGAGTACGCTAAAATGACACATGACATAGCCAACCATGCTACCTGTGGGTAGGAAGTATCCATCCACAGTCACATTACGGCTGTAGAGATATCAAGAACAAAATAAAACTATCTAAAACATGTCCATAATCCAAGATAACATGAGTCAATAATAAATAAATGCGGAAGCGAAAGATCCAATATAAAATAACTGGAATGTATGTCCCATAATGCGGGCTCACATCAGGAATAAAATGCAGGAAAGAAAAGCTAACTACTACAGACACTCACAGCTCAGCCTGTCGGCTGAAGTACTCCTGCTCGGACTGCGACAGCGGTATAGAATCTGGGCCATGCAAAACCCAGACGTCAGCGCGTCAAGTAATCAAATAATAACATAATACACAGGCAGTGCGAGTATAAACATGAATATAGCAAGGGTAACAATAATATGAATCAGAGCAGTGCAGGGTAGTGTGCAGTGGGTAAACTAAACTGTGCTATCAGGTTCTCTGTTCTAAAGTCTTTGAAACCAATTGATGAATCATCGATGTAACTCAATAGTATCCCGTACATATCCGGGATCACGGCCTCAATATTCTCGGCTGCAGCCGAGACATGCCACTAGGCACAAAACAGGAATGTGTACACTCAATAGTATCCCGTGCATACCCGGGACCACGGCCACAATATTCTCGGCCGAAACTGAGACATGCCGCTAGGCACAAAATAAGAATGTATACACCCAGAACAGGTAGTGAACTGTCGAGTTACAAGTCAGGTTTCACCTTTGATTTCCCCATACCCCCAAGTTATGTGTGCATGTCAAGTCAGGTATTCCGAAATCAAGAAACTAATGCCAACACAGGATCAGGTAAACAGGTTTGCCTGGATAGACAACAGGAACGGTCCATGAGGACTACATGTCAGGTTTGTTGGCATTAGACACATGATCAGGTAACGGGTTAGGTCATGGTACCTCAGGTCAAGTCAAGCAGTGTACGGTACCATGTCGGATCAATCAATATGCGTGTAGCAAGTCAAGTCAAGATGTAAACAATGTCATAGGTGTGCTCACAATTAGTTATATAATCAAGCATGGTTATCATCAACATGATATAAGCAATGAATTACGCAATAGACAGATTTACTCAATTTGCAATACAGTTATCAATTGTGTCACAGAGATGATTACAAGAGTGCAGTAAGACAATGATAGCCGTTTAGTCATGTGAACAAGTTTAAGAACTTTTAGAGGTGCAATGATTTATATAACGGTTCAGTACAGCTATTACAGGTTAAAAATGCATCCGAGTGTACGAATGGAACAAAACTAAAGAGATCGATGCCATATGCTATGCCAATATTAAAAAATGTGATTAAGCAGGTAAATGTGGTTATTAGGTTCAATTGCAAACTGTAGGTTCTAAGTTTATAGATAAAATGATATATAACAATATTGTACATGGAAAAAGAGAAACGATCGTACCAAGTTAAATTTATCGGTTTAGGGTGTCATAATATATATATGTAAATATTGTATAGCATGTAGTAAGGGGTACTTGCCTCAACGGGTCGCGAATCGGGAAAACGGAATGATAAACGTCGGCGAGGAAACTCGTGACGGGCGCACGGTTCACGGAATGAACCCAAACAACGAACAATGGAACCACACGGGTCGGGGTACCTCGCTAGAACGTCGGGACGCGTCGCCGGCACGGCCGGATTCCGGTGAGATGCAAAACAGCGACGTCAAGAATTACGATCAAGAAAAGAAAATAAACAAAGAAGGAGAGAAGGCTTACAAAGGTTCTGCTCCTGTGGTTTATCTAGAGGGGAGATGTGAGGATGACGACTAGGTCGACGGAGTTCCGGCGGTGGCCTACGACGACGGCGGGAGAGATCTGTCGATCGAGAACCACATCAGCAGAGAATGAAAGAAGAAAGGAAGAGAGGAGGGAAGTTATCTCACCGAGGGGTGCTTGCGAGGCCGGGGACACGGGGACGGGGTCGCCGGCGGCGACAGATCCGGCGTGCAACACGTGTGCAGGGGGGCGCGCGGGCCGCGGTAAAGGTGCAGGGGTGCACGGGAACGTGGGGGAAAGGAGGAAGAGGTGGCCTGGCTGCGACGAGGGCGCGGAGACGACTAGCTCGGCGGTGCTGGTGCCGGCGATGGGGTTGTGGCGGCGAGGGGGGGACGAGGCGGCCGAGCTCAGCGATGGGTTAGGGTTCGCGTAAAAAGAAATGAGAAGGAAGGAAAGAGATTATATATAAGAGAGAGAAAGAAAGATGTGGGAGGGGGAGAGAGAGGGGGGGCGGTGAAAGAGAGGAGAGATATACGTGAGTTGCGGGGCCCAGGGGGGTAAAGGGTTCTCTGATTGGTTGGAAAGGAAATTGAGAAATATTTTAGAATAATTTAAGGGGTTAGAAATATTATATGGTTAAGAATATATTAGATTGGTTAAATTTTAAGTATGCGATCGTTATAAATATATAAAATTTGGGATTTTGGCGCAAAGTAAAACATTTTCAAATCGCGCCCGGGTCGGGTCCAAAAATTTGAAATTGAAATAATAGAATTTTAAGCGGGATCCAAAATTTAAAATGAGGTGTTTTATGATTAAAAAGCATACCCCCAAAACGGACACACGTACGTGCACGCAGCCGTCCAAACTCGTCCGTTTCACTGAACGGGACGAGAACCCGATGCACGGACGCTACAACGGGGTTAGGGGTGTCAAGCAGGTCAAGATGAATATTTTTAATTTTATTTTAGATACCATAAATTGTTATATGCAGAAATGAATTTGCCGAATAAAATTTACAGTAAATAACAATCAAGCAAGATAGGTGAAAAGAGTACCACACTACGCTCAAACAGTAACTGAAATTAGTAGTATTGTGCTCGGGTGTTACAATGGGAATGTTGGACCACCATGTCCTTAAACTGGAAATTGAGCCCCCAAATGCTCTCTTGTCGAATCTAAACGATTCCGTTAAGTTGATCTTAGTCTCAAATTAGACTAACGTATCCTTAACAAACGTTTAAATTGATCTTAGCCTCAAATATGACTAATGTATCCTTAAACCAAAACCCCAAACCCAAATCTAAGAAAATACGGATTTGGACTAATCCACATCCTACGGGCGACGACATAAATTAGTCTCCGTATACAATCCACGGGCAACCACAAACAAAACAAACACGCACGACACGAAGTGACCATCTAGAGAAGGAGAAAGTTGTTACCGCGATGCGGTAGCGTAATTAACTGTAGGGGCTTGTGTCTGCAGGGAAGAGCGTCCCCACAATCAAAAACCCCTCGAACGAGGGGGAATCTGACGAAGTCTGCTACATCGGCCGCATCCGTCTAAACCTTCGATATACGGTGCCATAAATCAACTTGGCATCTTCGGAGAGGTGGACGGATGAAACCAAATAGCATCTACTCCGAATCTCAGGCAAGACGTCCACGTCGCGCCGTCATTCGGAGGGGAACAAGAACCTTGAGGAAGGAGAAGGAGGCACAAAAACCCTAACCTTTTCGAGAGGAAAGAAAAGTGTATGCTTTATTCATCATCACGTTACCTTATATAGGCTTACACATTTACACATAGCCCCTTGGGCTTTACAAAATGGTATTTTGCCTATCCCATGCCTCATGTGCTCATTTCTTTTGCACATAAACCATGGGATTTACAAAAATTTGGCTTTATGCCCATTTTGCTTACATTCATGCATAAAAAAAATTACATCAAAATTATTTATTACATGATTTTTATTTTAGCATGGAGGGGGGCCGGCCGCTTCATGTTCGGACTCGACTTGGGCACGGGCCCACTTGGCTTGGGGTTGACCTTGACCTTGACTTTGTTAACCGGGGGTGCAATTTTCGACTCCAATAGGCACGCTTCATCCCTTCCTTTGCCGCCTCGTTTTCCCTCTTAAGCGTGTCCCGCGTCTTCTTCAGAGTGGCGTTAAGCACCCTGGCCTCAGCGACCTTGTTGGACTCCTTCAAAAATCGGATGGACTCCCTGCAGTTGGAGTTCACCGCCTCCTCGGCGGCCACCCGATCTTCGAGGACGGCGATCCTCTCCCTCACCTGACGTAGCTCCCGGCTCAGGCTCTCCTCCCGCGAGGAAGACTCACCCGCCATCTACATCACCAGCGCAATTTCCTCGTGTCCCATGTTTGCGACGAGGGCACAGTGCTAGAGGACCTGAGGAAAACAAAAGGAGGGGTTAAAAAGTATCTGATTCGATGTACAAAAGAGGCTTAAGGAAAACCCGAACGGGAGGCGGACACTGACATGTACAGCCTCCTGAGCTATGGCCACGATTTGGGTCTTGAGGGTCCCCTGGGGGATTTTGCCCCCGGCCGATCGTTCCATCTCCGAGAGCAGGCTCTCGGCGACAGAAAGCCCCGAGGGCACCTCGAAGCAAAGGCCCCCCTCCTGCACTAACACCGGGGAAGATGGAGGTCGGGATACCGTCTTTTTGTGCCGCTTGAGGGGGGCCTCAGGAGGGGGATCGGCCTCATTCGCCACCTCCAAAACCCAGGGCTCCGACTCCCGAGCATTTTTACGGCTCTCCCCACGGCTGGTCTCCATAGCCCGGGGCGTGGTGGAACGCCTAGCCGATGCGGCCACAGACGGGTCGGGACTTGTAGCAGGGCGTGACGGGCCGGCGCTTCCGACCTTCCTCCCTTTCTTCTCGGCCATGGCAGGCAGAAATTTAGATCGGTCCATCGGTTCTGCAGAAAAAAGGGAAAATACACCAAGGGAGTCAGCGGTGCCAGAAAGAACAGAAGAAAAATAATGCAAGTTTAAACAGGTCGCCCAGGCTCCTAACTTACCCACGAACTGAGCGGGGTTGAGCCGGGCCCAACTAAGGGCTTGCTTGGAAAGCAAAAAGCGGCCCGTTGGACAGGCTCCCACGCTGACACCGCCTTTGCTTCAGGAGAGGACGGCCGCCTCACCAGCGGGCAGCCGGCCCTGTGCCACTGAACAGGCACATGCCAATCCTCACCCTCGGGTGGCCTGACAAATAAAAAAACTTCTCCATCCATGTGTGGATGGAAGAAGGAACTGCTATGACCCCGACCCGTCCTTCCCTCCCCTATGTTTACTAAAGGAAACATATACCCAGCTCAGATCGTCCTTACGGGTGCCGAGATAATTTTTATAGCAATGGAAGGATAGGAGAAAGGTCAAGCTGAAGGGGATTTCTTCGAGCCTCAACCGGACCAGAAACCCGAGGAGAATTCTCCACGAGTTCGGTACTAGCTGGCCCGGAGCTAGTTGAAAACAACGCAGTGCGTCGCTAACCTCGGGGGAAAAGGGCAGACGCATTCTAGCCTAGAAGGCATCCAGGTACAAGGCGATCTCCTTGCCCCATATCTGGTCCGCCTTCTCTCCCTCCCCAGCCAAGCGAAGCGAATACCTAGGGGGAATGTGAAAGCGAGCCTGGATTGTGGTAAGCTTGTCCACATTCCTCAGGATGAAGGGCGCGTCGCGAGCACTCTTGATATGCGCTTTCGGGACCATCCCCGTCGCACGACCACGGGAAGCACGGGTGACCCTAACTCCCCCGGGGAAACTCAACTCAGAGGAAGAAGCAGAGGAAGAAGTAGAAGAAGAAAAGCGGCGAAAGACTTCCTAGACTCCCTGACTATCTCAACAGACACCCCAGAGGAAGACATCTAACCTGAGCAAAGGAAGGAGTCCTCCGAGGAAAGAGCGCGAGAAATCCGACCCAAAAGAGAGAGAGCGAGAGATCCAACCTGAAGGGAAGAGCGCCGAGCTAACTCACGCAGCGATGAGGAAATGATAGCGAAGTGTGGACCCTGGGGGGATCCCACCTCTATTTATAACATTGGGCAGGCGCATCCAACTGCACCGATTGTTTCCCGCCAAAATAACACTTCGCCTGTGACGGCCATCAATGTCCCACGTGTCTCACGATCATAGGACGCGTCCCTTCAAGCGCAGAGAACACCGGTGACCCGTTACGTCATCCAACCGACGTCGGATACGTGGCCTGGCGCCTCAACGAACGTACAATCGAATCGGCGCTTCCCCTTTAATGCACGATCTTCTCTTTGATCCGCTGACGTCATCAAGAGATACGACTAACGTCCCGGGAATCCGTGCCGACGAGGTCTTCAACTAAGAACTTAGTCCGGATGACCGATCAGACCGCTCTCGATCCGACCCTTAAATAGATCAGGGACGATAGTGGGGGGCTAATGATGATGCTCAGTACCGAGAACTCCCCCGGATCATGACACATGGCAGATGACATGTCCCGAGGGTTACGGAAAAAGAGCAAGCGCGATACGTTGATGGGGTACCCGAGCCTTCGCCCTAAGGATGTTCTCGACCTTCAATGACCTCCCAGAACACTCCTATGCTTGTCTTACAAATAACTATTGGCTGACCTCCGAGCCCTCCTGGGCATTGGGCTTCCTCAGCCTTCCCAGCTCACCCCCGAGTTATCACAGAACCAAACTTACTCGGCCTCCCGCCCGCCACCAAGCTTCCCGCTGAGTGCAAGTTGCTCGGTCTCACCGACCGACCCCGAGCACAAATCATAGGTGTTCCCGCCATGGCTCCGCGCATCTCGCCAGACGTGAGATATCCGCCGCCCCAGGATCCCGCATTCCACGCCACCGCGTTCCTCCGTTAACGGACGTATCTCGTCATTAATGGAGGATTCCGCGATTCGTGCAGGAGTAACGTTAGGGGCGTAACGGCCGGCAAAGATCTCGCGCCAGCTCGCTCCAAGCGACCGCTATAAAACTTCTCTCCCAGACGACTCATGTAAGGTAATTCTGATCTAATAGGCCGCTATTCTGCCCAAATATCTCGACTAACTTGATCGTCGGAGGGTCCACGGTGGTACAACCATCCCGAAACTTCTTTGCAGATAGTTCGGTTTCATATCAAACCAAATCCATTGAGATCCACATGGCTCGGGAGACGGTTCTTAAACCCAACCTCAACTTTCTGCTAGTGCCGTTGGTAGATCGCGGAAAGTCAATATCTGAAGAAGATCTGGAGCTCGCTTACTGACCAAGTCAAAAACTCTGACCCCCCACATTAGGCTTTATTCGCTCTCCAAATTATTTCCCCGAAATTAGTTGCATCTCCGCCGCCTCAGCCCCACATCCCCCCTTCGTCTTCATCGCCGCCGCGTCGTCTGCCGCCCCCTACTCCTCGTGGACCTCAGCCTCCTCCTCCTACATCTTCCTCCTCGTCACTGTCCCCTCCTCCTCATCCTCCTCATCCCCGAGCCCCCACTCCTCGTCCTCATCCTCGAGCCCCCCTCCTCCACCTCCTCCTCACCGAGCCCTCCCCCCCTCCTCCTTCACCGAACCCTCACTCCTCCTCCTCCTCCACCCACTACACCAGGTCCCGCCCTCCAGCGACATCGCCCACCCGAGCTATCTCGACGCGAAATCGGGGACGAATTAGGTAAATTAATTTTATAAAATATCAATTTTTCAAAGTTTATTTGTTGTTAATTTTAGTTAATTTCCTTATATGTATTTGTGTAGAAATGTTCTAGAGAAAGTAATTGAAATTTTTTTGTGACGGTAGGGTAGACGGCGGCATGATTGCTTGCTCTTTCTTCGCAATCGATATACATCGGTCTCCGGTACACCACCCTACACCTTTTGGTTCTTAACTACTAAACTTAGACTAAGCCACCAATTAACTATTAATTAAATTGAAAACCACTTAACCCTAATCTAGTTAGTTCATAACCAATCAACCAATTAATCATTAACCCCTAATCTAGATACTTGACATTGCTTAAACCAATTAACCATCTATATACATTTTTGCATGGGTTCAAATCAATTAGTTGACATTGCTTAAACATACGGCCGATGTCGAGATCTTCATCTGCACCCCCAAAAGGCCATGGCTCGCTATCTGCTATGACATTGCTTAAACAAACAAGCATGCTATGACTTTTTTCTTTTTTCCCTGAATCAGGCCATTACTTGATGTTGTTAAGAAATTAACTATATCACTACCACACTTACTCAAACTTAGAATGCTACTGGACACTATTGTAAGTTTGGATAACAAACAAAATAAAAGGAGGATTTGTGACTGTAACACCCTAGTTTGGATACGGTGTTTTTAGAGTTATCGAGATATTTTTTAATAAAAACTTTTACTATAATTTTAAGATTTACTTTATGGTTGGTTGCCAGTATAATTATTTTGACTTTTCCGTATACCATGTAGATATGAAAATCTTCAGTTTTTAGATAATATACGTTAGTTCTTTAGTGGCAACAAAACAATATTTTCATATCCTAAGTTTTTTAAACTAGCCTATTCACATTTGATTTGCAAATATATTTCTTTGCCGCACTTCATTTTGCTGTTGGTTTGAGAATAAGAAAAATCCATACCAAATCTCTGAACACTCATATGAAGATATATATATTATTATATACACACAACCAATAAAATCTCTCTCCCCCCTATATATATATTTCTCCTTTCCCCGATGCCGCCTCCATCCCTCGTCGCCATCGACCCCCCTCTCACCCCATCACCATCGCCGCAGCCCTCTTCTCCATCCCTCGTCGCCACCATCTACGTTGCCTCCATCTGCGTCGCATCCGCACCCACTTCCTTGACCCCAATCCTCCGTTTCTCCTCACCCCCAATTGCCATCGGCGCCCAGACCTCCATCGTCCTCCTCCTCATCTCTTCCCCCCAGTAGCAACCCATCAAAACCAACTTCGAACCCATCATCTCCTCCAAATGCCTCACCGCCGTCATTCCCCAAGTGCCTCGCCGCCGCCACCTTGACACCAACACCACCACCGCAACACCACAACCCCGACTCGCCCTCCTCTCATCCTGACGATCACCACCGTGACACCTCACCGCACCACCATCAACACCACCTTTCACCATCACAGCCCTAACCCTCTTCTCCGACCATCCTCTTGCCACAGCCGCCACATCACCTGCGCCAGCCCTCGCAACCGTTTCCCCTCATCCCAAGAGACGAGCACACTTCGTCTCGCCTCAAACTGAGCAACGACATCATCGCCGAGAATCACCATTGCAGTCGGGGTTGGCGTCGCCTAATCACCATCGTCGCCGCGATCGTCGTTTTCCTGATCCCTCGCTTGCATTCCATAGACGAGACTAACTTCATAGCCGGGGAACTATACAAGAGATCCAAACTTCAATTTTTGCTCTGTGTCGTGTTTCACATATTCATGCCGTTTTGACTCCAAAGCAAGTATTCTTGCTTTACTTTTGGTCGATGCACATTGGTAACCCTCGTATTTGTATATATATTTTTCTTCACTGTTCAAATAGAAAGAAAAGTATTAGTATTCAATTATTTCATATTGTCAGAAAATATAGATTTTTATACAATAAAGAGAAAATTAGCAAGTGTGGATTAAAAATGAAATCTATTTTAAATACAAATAAAAGTTCGGAATTGTTAACCTATCTCATATAAGCATCTTACTAGCTAGTCTGTAATCATTTTATATCCATATTAAGGCTAACGGTAAAGACGACATTTGTGACTTGTGCTATTTTGTGCATCGCTTTCATGCGGTTACTATTACCAGATTAATATTACATTTGACATGTCATGATTACTCGTTACTCTAGTCTTTTAAGAACGAGATCTTTAATTAGGATGCTGAACTGCATGCCATGACACAAACTACTGTTTACCAGTTTCGTTTCTATACAAATACCATATTACAAGTTTCAGCCTTTTCAGCATTCTTAATTAGTGATTTAGTTATTACCATAGTAGATACGAATACGCGGGGTATAGAGGTAGTTTGAGTGTGCGTTCGTACAACATGATCTCAGGAGTTTTATGTTGACAGCTCGTACCAGGTTATATCGCCACATGCTCATTCTACAGTTGGGCTCGTGTTTCCTAGCACCTAAGCCATACTCTTGGGTTAGGAATACTCTTGCAGAGGTTGACGCACACACTCGAATTTACGATAGGATAGATTACCTTTTAGTGACCAGTTAGGTTATGACTTGATCTGTTTACATGTCTGTTTCATAATTTTAATGTATATATATATATATATGTTTCTACTTATGCACACGGGCTTCACTATACTCAACATTCATGTTATCATACCACACACACTTTATACGTTGAGTACTTGATGGGCTGTTCTGACATCCCTGAGACTTGCCATCTCAGGTTTAGAGACGGATTTTCTGGCTGAGCATGATCAGAGCGACTATCGGGACCTTGCAGAATATCAGTAGCTGTATGTTTATTTCTTTGGTATTTATCATGTGCGTCCTTGTGGGATATTATGACTTATATATCTTGTCACGCCCCGCTTCCCAAAATGCGGAATGCGAGGGGTGACTAGGCCAGCCATGCTCCTACGGCCAGGGAATAATCCCGCCGTAGTCATGCTTCGGCTTTTAGCATTACATGGTAGTCAGTAAACAATACTAGAGTAAAGGAAATCACAGTTCACAACTTTATTTCATTACAATAAAAGAGTTCGAGATACATTTATTTTGCAGAAGGAAATAACTAACCAACGAAATACAATGTGCTTAAAGCAAAAAGGAATGGCGTTGATGTTGCGGTCTAGACCTCCGCGAGCTCGAATGGCAGGTCCTGCTTCTTGACTGGGGCCACTTATTCCTCTGAGCATGCACACTCAGGTCGTCAGGACGACACACATATCAATAAATACATATGATGGATACAATACTATTAAACATGAAAGGTGCAACAGAATACAGAATACGAGAATAATGAACATCATTTGAATATGAACAGTGTGATATAAGTATCATGTCGGTAAACCAGACAATGTGTATGTCACTACTTGTCAGTCACTAAGTCAATGAAATCAATTGTTGGAAAGGATACTCGTGTTTAATAAGGGTCTCGTGAATGCCCGAGACTACAGTCCACTGTTGCTCGGGACATAACTCTGCAGTCATGCCGCTAGGCTCACGACCTAATGTATTTATATCACTAATAGTGAATGATCATCCTCTAAGTCACTGTACCTTGCTAAATACGAGTTCAATTCCACATTGATTTCTCCATTCCCCAGGTTATAGTATATTTGATTGAATACGATTTCGGATTGTGTCGGTATTTAGAAAATTGTATAGAAATCACAACCAAAAATATTTTGACCGCAATCAATAACAGTGTCGAATGTAGTGCGTTAGTAAGTGCGGATCGTTCACAGAAAAAGTGTAATCGTTCGTATTTCGAATTAGATGAATTGAAACTTTAAAGAAAAGAAAAAAAAACAATTCATGATTTGTAATTGAAGTTCAAGAATTAGAAAATCTAGATCTAATAAGAAAACGATAGAATCAAGAATTGAGAGTTTGTTGATTTTCCCAAACCAAATATCAAGAATCGAAATGAGGCTCGTAGGAATCGATCGGATCCATAGATGTGGTGTAATCTAGAGATGACGTATTCTTATCCTTCGAAGAATTGATATTAGATCGATGATGATCGACGAGAATTAGGGATTTCTAGTGAAACTAGGGTTTCATCATTTATCCCTTGTTCCTTCGTCGATATCATTCACATTTTAGTCTCTAGTAAATTTAAGAATTGATCGTAGATCCCTAATTTTGAGCGATAACAATCAAGAAAGCATCGTAACGAAACTAGGTAATCGATTCTTCAATTTGCTAGGGTTTTCAAAACTCGTAGGACTTAAGAATCGTTTTAAGATTTGTTACATCATCATTCTATTGATCGTCTCGACTCCTTTACGAGCGGAGTTTTACTCAAACATCACAACAAGAACCACAATTACAAATTGAGATCTAATTATGATGCAAGAATTTAAAGAAAGCAAGATTCAAGAATTTCACCTTTTATTTATATCAACAATTTTGTTACAATCGCTCAAGAACTACAAAAGCAAGAACTCGATCGTCGATTTGGCTTCGCTCGTCTCCGTGAGTCGCGGATAGGCTTGGATCACTTGCTCGATTGAAGATCGGCTCCGCTCCTAAAAGGTTGAAGGCTTCTCGCTTGATTGGTATTCGGGATCTTGAATTTGGATTGGAATTAGGGTTAGGGTTTCGCACAAGTCGTATCACTCAACTTGTGGATGAAGAGGAGGAAGATGAAGAATTAGAGATTAATGAAGTCCTTTAACCCTAGGTCTAGGCTTCTATTTATAGACTTCCCAAAATCCTAGATCTAGGATTTGAATTTGAATTTCCCTCCAAAAGTTAGTTAGAGGAGATTTGAATTTCCCTCCAAAAGTTTGTTGAGAAGAAGCTTCTAAATGAAGTTTGTTAGGAGCTTAATTAGGATTAGCTTAATTAATCATCTTTGCTGATCTGGAAGAAGCTTCGAGAGAATTCTGGAATTTGACGTGTCTTGCTGAGCTGTAGGACTTGAGAGAGATTCTGCACTGAAAAATATGTGCTGACGTGGCACAACCGCGGCGGATCCACGGCGCAAGCAGGCTCCTGTTGCGGATCCGCGGCGCTTTATGGGCCTTAGGGCTTGGTCTCTCTACCGATGCTTTGGGCTGATTTATGGGGCTTTTTATGATATGTTGAATATTGTAATTCCTTCTGTATTGCTACCAGCTCTCAGGTCTTTGAGTCGGCGTAATGTTTGATCAGCAAAATGACAATTTTGGCCTTTCTTCTGGATTTTCCTGCACAATTTCTCGAGACAAGTGTTGCGCAATATAGGGATGTGCGATACCATGAAACACAGTCAATTTTCCTTAAAGTGCCGGTTTAAAAGTCTAACACATGCAATCTGGTATTTCAGAGATGTTTTGCTAATATGTGCAATATGAATACCGAACACTTCTAGATGAGTTCAAATGGTAGGGAAATTGCCGTGTTAAAAATGCAATATTTTCGACTGATCAAATTCCCCCAAACTTATTTTCGATCGTCTCGATCGAACTGTTTTATTAAAAAGAGAAGGAGAAAATAAAGAAAGAGAAAAGCACTTTCGTAGGCAACACGATTGCACTGAGCACGTGCAACAAGCCTTTAAACCTCTAGGTGTCCCTAATAGGAGGAGTGTTGTCTCCTGAGGGTTTTCAGCGGATTGCACCCACAAAATCCAATAATAAAAGGAAGATCATGAATATTACATTTAAAGACAAGAATTGTAAAAGAAAAGCCTTGAAAATTAGGGTTTCCAGCTAAGCTAGCTTTTCGGTTGTCATGAGCCCTATCTTAATGGTCATGAAAAGATATCAGAAATCACGTCCTCCTTCAATAAAACATCGTCTTATTCTTCATTCCTATCTTTCTTCCAAACATTGATCATATCACCCTACGTGTGTGTAATTTACACCCTTACACCCGGAGAATTCAATTCAAGCTATTATACTCTTGCCCATCAGCCTCAGTAGTTTTTAATTAATGAATATTTAAATGAATTTGCTCACACACTTTCATGCGACCGTTAATACTTTTTGAGGTACTAACCGACCGATTACTCATGTGCTTGCTTATTTGGTGTTTTTTCTCGTCTTGCACCACCTAAGGCAGCAGTGACTCCCAGACCAGTTGGCCTTAGGGCACTAGGTGAAGAGGCACCCTTGCTATATATTTTTTATTGCCTTTGGTGATAACAAAACCAGTGTCCATTTTTCTTACCGTTTTATATTTTCTTCATTTTTTATTTCCTTCATACTTTTGGCTTTAAGACGAGCATTTCAAGGTATCCCCTCTACTATCCCGAGTTTCAAGATGTGTGTAAGTGCGAATAGCAGGGTATCAACGCTCAAAATGTTTGGCTTCCAGAATAGAAACTATTTTTCAGACTTATTTTTATCCTCAGATTAGTGACTTCCTTCATCTTACTAACCCTTGGGACAACGACTCATAACTACTTATTACTAGTTCGTATAAGAAAACTTCTAATTTTCTTGGTTTTCTTAAATTTTTCTAATCTCATGGATGTAATTTTTCATTATATAAACTTTTATTATCTTATTTATGTTCAAAAAATATTTTTATCTTTTTTTGAATTTTTTTAAATTTTTATAGGTTTTCAAAAATGTTTTGTGTTTATGCAAAGTATGATGCAAATGATGCGAAAATAAACACAAACCTCCCCCAAACTTGTTTTCAACAGTGTCCTCACCGTTGTCTTCTGCTAAATCTCGAAAAACCTGTAAGTTTGGGAGGAATTTATTAGTGGGGGCAAAATATATAAGTGAAGACCCTCCCCCAAACTTATTCTTGGCTCATCATTTTGTAAAAAATTTCTTTTCAAGTGCCAGAAAAAAAAATGCCCCCCCAAACTTGAGTTAAACAATGCTAATCTTTGAAAATCACATGAGGGGGTCAAAAATCAGTAGTCGATGCCAAGCTTTGCAAAGACCGAATGTCAACACCAACCATTCAAAATTTTTATCAATGCAGTGCTCTGGTTGGTGGAAGAAAAAGTGGGGAAAGGGTAAGGGGTGGAATAGAACGTGTGTGCGTCTCATTTTGGAGAGACGATGCAGTGAATGTGATAGATTACTCGCATTCCTTTTACAATTCAGAAGAAGGGGTGGAGGTTCACTTTCATTGGTTGGGAGATGATTCATCTCAACACCCGTGTCATTCAGAAATGCGAGTTCATCAGCGAAGATTTCCTTAAAAGTTCCGTCAATACCCTGATGAATAATCTCATCACAAAGTGCGGGGTGATCTTCAGACTCTAAAAGCAGTTCATAATCCATGTTAATTGTTGATCCGGATATCTCGGTGGAAGAGTCCGTATGTGTATTGGGTCAAACAATAACGTATGAAAAGAGTCAAGATCGGTATCAGGAGGATCATCAAATTCGCTGCTGTCGACATCCATTAAATCGACAGAACAGATCTGAGCAGTAGGTTCGGAGGGTACACTTCCCAACTTGTAAATGTTCAGCTCTATTGATCTATTCCCGAAAGATAGGGTCATATAACCATTACGACAGTTGATGATAGCGTTGGAAGTGGCCAAAAAGGGGCGACCTAAAATCACCGGAAGTTGATTCCGTGGGTTCGCTACAGGCTGTGTATCAATTACAATAAAGTCCACAGGGAATATAAATTCCCCGATTTTTATTAACACATCCTCCAGTTCACCTCTAGGTTTGGTGATTGATCGGTCAGCCATCTGAAGAGTGCAATGGGTTGGCTTCAACTCTCCGATCCCTAACTGCTCATAGACTGAGAAAGGAAGCAGGTTAACATTTGTGCCCAGATCTAGTAGAGCACGGTTAATGTGTTTTTCCCCAATTGAAATGGAAATAGTAGGACAGCCAGGGTCCTTACGTTTCCTCGGTACTTGCTGGGGGAAAGCCGTGTCTACAGTCTTTGCCATGAAAATCTTCTTGGGCACTTGTTTCTTCCTCTTCCTAGTGCACAAGTTCTTAAGAGTTTTCGCATAGGACGGAACTTGTTGGATAGCATCTAGGAGAGGGATGTTGATGTTAACTTGCTTAAAAATGTCCATGATCTTTTCCATATGTGGACTCGATTTGTTAGCCCTTAACCGATTTGGGTAAGGAGCTTGAGCAATAAGATCAGGGTCCAACATTGGAGAAGATCGTGTGGGTGGGAACGATCTAAAGAATAGGAGTGGGGATCGTTTTCTGTGTAGAAGTAGAAGAGGTGGGCTGAGGTGGCGAGCCTTTTGGGAAACGAAGAATAGGCTCGTAAGAAGGTGGTGGGGTAGAAGAATTAGGGTTAGAATTAGAAGTAGAAGTGGAAGGAAAGGTTTCAGCCGGGGTATCATCGAAAGATTTTTCAGTGTCATCAATGTCTTCCTCAACGTGACTGTCAAGCACTCTTCCAGATCTCAACGTGATTGCATCCACATGATATGAATAGCCAGGATTGGGTAAACGTTGAGCTGGAAGTTTCCCTTTCTCTCTTGCACTCATTTCGGCTTTTAGTTGTGCAATTTGTGCTTCCATCAATTTGATATTCTCATTTTGAGAGACAATGATCTTCATCACATTCTCGATGGAAGATTGCAAACTTGCCGTCCCTTGGATGGATTGTTTCATGAAAGTATCCAAGGTTTGTGCTAGTGCAGAGGTATTATCTGTACCGGTCAATTGCAAAGAGTTTTCATGTGGTGCAAAAGTGTTGGCCAGATTTTGGAAGTTTTGTGATTGGAAGGGGTGCTGACTCAATTGAAGTGGTGGTTGCTGTTGTGGTGGAGGGACCCTTTGGAAATTGTTTTGGGTTGGAACCGTGTTTTGAGATTGTGATTGGTTCCAAGCAAAATTAGGGTGATTCCTCCAACCCTGATTATATGTGGAAGAAAATGGATCGTTTCTAGGTCTTTGAAATGCGGCATTGGTATGCTCGTGACCTTGAAACGGAGAATTTATTGGACATTCTTCCGTCAAATGTGAAGGATCAGAATAGCAGCCACATACAGTTTTGGAGAGTGACATTTGATTTAGGGCGGCGGCTAAAAATTTGTTTTCCATATTCTCGAGTTTCTTTTGCATAGCTGAAATTTCAGCTCTAACTCCTATGGAAATATCATTGCCATCCTTAGTCGATTGACTCACACCCTCCCACTGTAAAGATTTTTCAGCGAAATCTTCTAGAAATTTCCAGGCTTCCCTATCATCTTTGGTCATAAAGTTGCCTTGACACATTAATTCAAGGATCTGTCTTGTGTTAGGATTAATGCCCTCATAAATGATTCGGTACAGTTCCCATCTGGGGATGCCGTGATGTGGATATTGGACTAACAGATCCTTAAAGCGTTCAAGACATTGTGAAAATGTTTCATTTGGAAGCTGGGTGAATTGATTGATTTCGCTACGGACTCGAGCTGTTTTATGATGTGGGTAGAATTTCTTAAGGAATGCTTTGACGAATTCTTCCCAATTTGAAATGGAATGTGCGGTAGTGTTATACAGCCACTTCTCGGCTATATCGCACAAGCTGAATGGGAGAAGACGAAGACGCAAAGCATCCACAGAAAGCTGTGAAGTACCCATCATTGCGCATACATTTTCAAATTTGGTGATAAAGACATATGCGTCTTCAGTCTCGAGACCGTGATATTTTGGTAGAAGGTTGATGTATTGGGGTTTTATTTGAAAATTTTCCCCGTTGGCTGGTGGAATGGAAAGACAGGTGGAAAGGGGAGCTCGTGTAGGATAACACCTCTCTTGGAGAGAGATGCGAGGTGGATTCTGCGCACCAACGGACGGCGGCAGGGTAGTGGTAAAGAAGTTCGATGGAGATGGATCCATCGATGTGGGTGTGGTGGTGGGTAAAGAAAAGGTAAGTGTAGAAATACCGACTTTTGGGTCGATCGGAGGGACGCGGACTAAATATGCACTAGAATCCCGTTGTCCAGCCTATCTTGCACTAAAAAGGGTTAGTACAAGTGGCAGCGTGACTTATAATTAGGGGAGAGAATGAATGTGATTGGTGTTTGTTTTGAAAAAGATACGGATTTTTGAAAAAATGATGCGAGCACAACAAATGCAACAAGCAATACCCTAATTCTATTGGTCGCCTAGGTCAAACCTCTAGGCCGCTCCTAACTGCCAAAAGACAAGTCGCAGGATAAATCCTCCACTGCCTCTTTGTCTCTCCTGTGGCCAGGTAAGTGCCAGGTAAGTGGGAGGTTCTCCACTACGTAAGCAGTGGGCCTAATTAAGTAACCACTAGCTTTCGACACACTTGCCTTAGACACCACAAAAAAAAATACGGATAAGCAATGAATTACCCACGGCCTTCTCTTGTTCTAAGTGAGCGCGATGGTCCTTAGAGTCATCTCTAGATATTTTTTAGTTAATGCGGATGCAAGTTTGTGATTTTTGGGGCTTAGGAAGGGTAATGAACTCCCCACCTAATCTGGATTTGGTCTTTGCCCCTTAATTTCCGTATTAATTATGCAAACAACCACAAAAATCAAAACAAGCACAATTTAATTTTGCTTTTTGCGCGGCGCTGTGATTTTTGCAAAGAAACCTGCACAAAATGTTAATTGGAGCAGATGAGGGGAGAGATAAGAAAGTTTTAGAGGACCTGAGTGAAAAATTGCACAGAGAAGCCTTTAGAAAGCCGCGGAACCGCCGCAGTTAATGGCTTAGACCGCGGATGGGCAGCCGTATGTACTGCTCACTGAACAAATTTTTTACAGAGAGCTTGTCTTAACTCCCTGAGTCCTCTGGAAAATTCTGAAAAATTTTTAAATTGCTCCTCAGCTTCCAGAATTCCTCGTAATCAAATCACAACAACACGTATTAGTGTTTGCGTGAATTTTGATCTAAAAATTGTAATGGAATAAATCTTTCAACTCAAATTTCAAAATACGAACAATTAGCGCACTATCCCCGGCAACGACGCCATTTGATTGAATACGATTTCGGATTGTGTCGGTATTTAGAAAATTATATAGAAATCATAACCAAATATATTTTGACCGTAATCAATAACGGTGTCGAATGTAGCGCGTTAGTAAGTGCGGATCGTCCACAGGGAAAGTGTAATCGTTCGTGTTTCGAATTAGATGAATTGAAACTTTAAAGAAAAGAAAAGAAAACAATTCATGATTTGTAATTGAAGTTCAAGAATTAGAAAATCTAGATCTAATAAGAAAACGATAGAATCAAGAATTGAGAGTTTGTTGATTTTTCCAAACCAAATATCAAGAATCGAAATGAGGCTCGTAGGAATCGATCGGATCCATAGATGTGGTGTAATCTAGAGATGACGTATTCTTATCCTTCGAAGAATTGATACTAGATCGATGATGATCGACGAGAATTAGGGATTTCTAGTGAAACTAGGGTTTCATCATTTATCCTTTGTTCTTTCGTCGATATCATTCACATTCTAGTCTCTAGTAAATTCAAGAATTGATCGTAGATCCCTAATTTCGAGCGATAACAATCAAGAAAGTATCGCAACGAAACTAGGTCATCGATTCTTCAATTTGCCAGGGTTTACAAAACTCGTAGAACTTAAGAATCGTTTTAAGATTTGTTACATCATCATTCTATTGATCGTCTCGACTCCTTTACGAGCGGAGTTTTACTCAAACATCACAACAAGAACCACAATTACAAATTGAGATCGAATCATGATGCAAGAATTTAAAGAAAGCAAGATTCAAGAATTTCACATTTTATTTATATCAACAATTTCGTTACAATCGCTCAAGAACTACAAGAGAAAGAACTCGATCGTCGATTTGGTTTCGCTCGTCTCCGTAAGTCGCGGATCGGCTTGGATCACTTGCTCGATTGAAGATCGGCTCCGCTCCTAAAAGGTTGAAGGCTTCTCGCTTGATTGGTACTCGGGATCTTTAATTTGGATTGGAATTAGGGTTAGGGTTTCGCACAAGTCGTGTCACTCAACTTGTGGATGAAGAGGAGGAAGATGAAGAATTAGAGATTAATGAAGTCCTTTAACCCTAGGTCTAGGCTTCTATTTATAGACTTCCCAAAACCCTAGATCTAGGATTTGAATTTGAATTTCCCTCCAAAAGTTAGTTAGAGGAGATTTGAATTTCCCTCCAAAAGTTTGTTGAGGAGAAGCTTCTAGATGAAGTTTGTTAGGAGCTTAATTATGATTAGCTTAATTAATCATCTTTGCTGATCTGAAAGAAGCTTCGAGAGAATTCTGGAATTTGACGTGTCTTGCTGAGCTGTAGGACTTGAGAGAGAGATCCTGCATTGAAAAATATGTGCTGACGTGGCACAACCGCGGCGGATCCGCTGCGCAAGCAGGCTCCTGCCGCGGATCCGCGGCGCTTTATGGGCTTTAGGGCTTGGTCTATCTGCTGATGCTTTTGGCTGATTTATGGGGCTTTTTATGATATGTTGAATATTGTAATTCCTTCTGTATTGCTACCAGCTCTCAGGTCTTTGAGTTGGCGTAATATTTGATCAGCAAAATGACAATTTTGGCCTTTCTTCAGGATTTTCCTGCACAATTTCTCGAGACAAGTGTTGCGCAATATACGGATGATGCGATGCCATGAAACACATTCAATTTCCCTTAAAGTGCCGGTTTAAAAGTCTAACACATGCAATCTGGTATTTCAGAGATGTTTTGCTAATATGTGCAATATGAATACCGAACACTTCTAGATGAGTTCAAATGGTAGGGAAATTGTCGTGTTAAAAATGCAGTATTTTCGACTGATCAGTATGTATTCAAGTATTAGATAGGTTGTGAGCAAATACGTATCGCTTTTATTTTCAATCATGTTTTCACTTATCAATATCACTTTCGTACTTACCACAACACAATCACTAACACTTATATATCGACAGTGCACAACAGTCGCTGGGTCTCAGTGTAAACGATCACTATGCAGAAGGCATAAAGCAAACACAAAATATATAGAAATGCACTGAACATATATTCACTAAATTATGACAGCCAACGCCATATGACTTGCAAAATTCACTATAAATCACACGTATAGAATCGACCAAAACAATATAAAAGGCGTACGATGTATACTTGATTATCTAAGCGGTAAAATTAGTTTCATGTCAAACGGAATTCAGGTTAAGGACTTATCATCATTTTAAATCAACGATCAGTTGCTGGAATTCCAGTTTCAGAACTGGAAGTCCAACTTCGCGCATGGTGTACTAGGGATTGTGTTCAGATTCAGGTGTTGTCTCAGTTGAATAAAATCTAGTTCTATCTGTTAGGTTTCCGACGCATCAAACGGATTAACCATAGCCTTTCTGTATTAAAAGTTATATCCAGTTTAATGTGAAGGTGTAAGAAATGTCGTTGCAGAAACTGCAGAACACGTCGATATTCTAAAATACAATATCAAACGATTGTGAAATCGAATGAGACCAGATTCATGTGTTAGCTAACTAAATTATCTACGCCATCATGTAGGACTCAGCGCATTTTCAGTTTTATGTAGGTATGTACAGATGCTTAAATTTAGGTATCCTCGTGGAATGCTGTCCCGAACTGCAGTCCAGCGCCGCGTTCCCAGTCAATTCTCGTTATAGTGGCCTATCGATATTGAAGGGTAAACTATAGAGGGTTCTAGCTTATCGAGTCGGCTTCGATAAGAACTTAGAACATCAGGTTTTGATTTGTATTAAATTTACAATGATTTTAATAAAACAACATGCACGGTAAAATTTCAGATTCGACGTAATTAGATGGAGGTATCATTCATAGTGATGAAGTCAATATTTTTTGATCAAATTCTTACAAGTTATTTATTAACCTTAAAGGGATTCATGGGCTATAAATTCCGCTATTTTTTAAATAGGGTTTTTATCGAGGGTTTCGTGTCAAATACATAGGTTATGTATAGGCATCAAATGAAACATCCGTTCTCATTGATCGATCCAAACTAAGGTTATTCAATTGAATTCTAAAATGATATTGACATGGGATGTTAAACTCTCAATATAATCGAACTAAGTGGTTTGCTACAAAACTAATTGATTATTAATTATCGATATAGCTATACATAAAGATATATATACCATATTATGTAACATTACTATCTCAATTAACTAATATAATTATTAGCATGAGTGAGCAAGGGAAGAGGGTTCTACTTGCCTAGCAATAGACGACAACACGGCGGGCACGATCACGGTACAGAGACATCACGACACGATACACGTGCGACTCGCATGGCTCGGGTGAGGACTTGGGGGCTCGGCACGGTGCAGAGGTGAGCACGAGCGCTGTGGCACGACGGTGAGGTGCAGCCGAGCTCCAGGGGTAGTGCAGGCGACGATGTTGGTGACATGAGCAGCGATGAAGCGGCGGCATCGGGAGGATGACGAGGAGGAAGTGGGTGCAGTGGGCTTGGGCTTGGATGCAGTGGGTGTTGGCAGTGGGTAGATGGGATCGTCGTGGTTGATGGAGGCAGCGAGCTCGAGAAAGTTGGTGGTCGCTTGAGGTGGGTGATTGGCGAGGTGGAGCTCGGAGCTCGACGGGGGAGACTTGGGCTTGACTCGAGGTGATGGGAGAGTCGTCAGCAGTGAAGGTGGAGGAAGAGCTCGTCGGTTGTGGGTAGTGACGACGGTGGTGTTGACGAAGGAGTGGGGGAGCTCGGTTTTGTGGAGAAAGAACGAGAGAGAGAAGACGATCAAGAGATGAAGAGAGAGCGATGAAGAGATGGTGAGAGAGAGCGGTTAGGGGTTTAGAAAAGTTAAGCGAGGGGATCACGGGGATCGTTGGCGAGGGGACGAGGTCGTCGTCGCCGTTGGGGAAGCGGGCCTCGCGGAGACGTCGGCGCGAGGAAGAGAGGAAACGAGAGGAGAGAGGATTTGGTGGAGGGGATCGTGAGAAGTAGTTGGCAGTGGGCGCGGTTGTTGCGGAGGTGGACGCGAGACGAAGCGGAGCGGGAAAGAAAAGGAGTGAAGAAGAAGAAGGGGGGAAGCGGAGCGGATCGGGTAGGGGTAGGGGTCGGGTTACGGGTTAGGTTTAGGATTTTGTTTCTATTTTTGAGTTTAGATTTAGGAAATTAAAATAAAATAATAATAAAATATAATAAAAATGTATATAAAATTGAGAAAAATAGGAAAAAATATGGAAAAATATATATACGGGAACTGGGGGTTTACATCATACCCATCTTACAAATATTTCATCCTCGAAATTAAAGAACGAAAATAACGGGGCAAACAACACTACTCAAACATGTGCGGAAACGTGGACGGATGTTCTCCTCGCGTTCCCAGGTAGACTCTCCTGGAGAACGACCACCCCAAGAGATTCGAACCAATATAATGACCTTGTTTTTTAGCACTTTTTCTCGACGATCGAGAATGGTGGTAAGCTGCTCCTCGTAAGACAGGTCAGTGCCCAACGTTAACTCCGAATGGTCCAGGATATGGTTCTCATCCCGAACGTAGCGTCTCAACTGAGATACATGGAAAGTATTATGCACACCAGCTAGCGATAGAGGCAAGGCAAGTCGATAAGCCACCTCTCCTACTCGCTCTAACACCTCAAAAGGTCCGATGAATCGGGGACTGAGTTTCTCGCGACTACTGAACCTGGTCACTCCCCAAGTGGACGATATCTTCAGAAACACGTGGTCATCAATACCAATCTCCAACGACCTTCTGCCGGCATCTGCCCAACTCTTCTGTCGGTCCTGATCCGCCTTGATACGTTGCCTGATCGTCTGAAGCTTGCTCGCCGTCTACACTATAAGATCATGGCCCAACAACTTTCGTTCAACCACGTCATCCAAACAAAAGGGACCGACACTTCTGTCCATACAGAGCCTCGAACGGTGCCATCTGGATGCTAGCTTGGTAGCCGTTATACGAAAACTCTACCAAATGGAGGCGATCCTCCAAAAAACCCTGAAAATTAAGCATGCATGTCCTCAGCATATGCTCGAGCGTCTGGATAGTACGCTCGGATTACCCGTCCGTCTGCGGATGGTAGTCCGTGCTGAACTTGAGACGCGTGTCCAAACTCTCTTTCAGGCTGTTCCAGAAATGAGAAATGAACCTGGTGTCTCGATCAGACACGATACTAACGGGCACCCCATGCAATCTTACAATCTCCTGCATATGGTTCTCCGCAAGTGACTCCGTCGATTGTCCGACTCGGAAAGGTATGAAATGTGCTGCCTTCGTGAGACGATCAACAATAACCCAGACAACATTGTTACCTTTTGGACTTCGTGGTAGTGCCGTCACGAAATCCATGGTGATGTGCTCTCATTTCCACTCTGGCACTGAAAGCGGTTGCAACAACCCAGCTATTCTCTGATACCCGGCTTTCACCTGTTGACATACCAAACACTTGGAGACAAAGCGAGCAATCTCCCTTTTCATTCCGTTTCACCAGAAGTGCCGCCTCAGGTCTTTGTACATCTTGGTCCACCTGAGTGCCGGAGTAAGCGGAACTATGTGCCTCAGATAGAACTTCATCTCGAATACCTCCATTTGGAACACACAACCGACTGCCAAATCTCAGAGAACCATCTTCATGAATCTGCAAATCCGTCCTCAAACCAGCCTCGACTAACCGTCTGAACTTCTGCAACTGAGAGTCTCCAACCTGTGCATCTTTGATGCGATCTATAAGCAATGATTGAACTTGCAACTGCCAGAGCTGTCCGGGCACACCCGGAGTAATTACCTCTAATTCAAGTCTCTGAAGGTCATCGAGAATCCCTTTCCGACAAGTCAGCAACGCAGCTGACGTTCTGCGTCTGAGAGCATCAGGAATGACGTTCACGTTCTCCGGATGATACCACAGGTCAATATCGTTGTCTGCCATCAATTCCAACCATCTGCATTGTCTCATATCAGCTCCTTCTAGATGAAAACGTATTTCAAACTCTTGTGATCCATGTACACCTCCACTCTCTCGCCTAGCAAGTAATACTTTCAAATTTTTAAGGCGAACACAACGACCGCTAACTCCAGGTCATGCGTGGGGTAGTTCTTCTCTTGAGTTTTCAGCTGACGAGACGCATAAGCCACCACTCGACCGTGCTGCATTAATACACAACCCAAACCTTTACCCGACGCATCACTATGAACAATCAAGCCATCCAAGCTGTCTGGCACAGTCAGGATTGGGGCCGTGGTCAACTTCAATTTCAACAGCTCGAACGCCTGGGTGCATTCCTCCGACCAAACATACGGCATTTCCTTCCATGAGCTTCGTCAAGGGTTCCGCTACTGGCGAAATTTTGGACAAACCGTCGATAATACCCAGCCAATCTCAAAAAGCTCCTTATCTCTGTGACCGATTTCGATGTCGGCCAGTTTTTGATAGATTCGATTTTCGTCGAATCCACTGAAATACCGTCACTTGAAACGACATGCCTCAGGAATTGCACCTTGTCGAGCAAAAACTCGCACTTGCTTAGCTTAGCATAGAGCTTCTCTCGCAGAACCTGCAATACAATTCGTAGGTGCTCGGCGTGCTCCTCTCGACTCTTCGAATAGACTAGAATGTCGTCGATGAATACAACGACAAACTGATCCAAGCACTTGGAGAAAACCCTATTCATCAAGTCCATAAATATGGCCGGTGCATTGGTAACACCGAACGGCATTACAAGAAACTCATAGTGGCCATATCGGGTTCGGAAAGCCGTCTTGCATACATTCTCTGCCTTAACCCTGATTTGGTGGTACCCTGATCGAAGATCTAGTTTACAAAACACCCGAGCACCACCCAGCTGGTCAAACAAGTCGTCGATACGGGGGATGGGATACTTGTTCTTCACGGTCACCCCGTTCAACTCCCGGTAGTCAATGTACATGCGCAAGAAACCGTCCTTAACCAGTAACACAGGAGCACCCCACGGGGAAGCACTTGGACGGATAAATCCCTTGTCCAAGAGATCTTCTATCTGCTTTTTAAATTCCGCCAACTCAACCAGTGCCATTATATACGGTGCTTTCGAGACTGGTGATGTACCCGAAATCAAGTCGATTGAGAATCCCAAGACGCGAGGATGTGGTAGACCTGTTAAATCTTCAGGGAACACATCAAGAAAATCCCAAACGATCTCTGGGGCTGGACTCTCATCAATCTCCATAGCCGTCAACGCTTTTGGCTTGGCTCTAAACTTGGCTGGCTCCAAAGACTCGCTTCTGCCTTCGGAAACAAACTCAGGGTGATTGTGAATGCGGAAAGTCACTTTCCTAGCTCGGCAATCGATGATCGCATGGAAGGTACTCATCCAATCCATCCCGAGAATTGTGTCATAGCTGCCCGTCCCGATTAAAAGGAAATTCGCATAGAATTCCTTGCCGCATACTACCACCGGACATAACCTACACTCTTGGTTGGACACAATAATTCTGTTACCCGTATGTATCTCCCAACGCTTGGTCAACGGCTCATGAGGTATAGAGCGTGTGTTAACAAACCGCGTAGAAATAAACTAATGCGAGCACCCGAATTAAAAAGAACTCTAGCTGGTATAGAATAAACAAGGAGGGTACATGTAACTACTTCTCCAGAAGTCTCTGTCTGCTCGGCGGACAGGGTGAAAGCCTGTCCTGATTCAGATCCGTACCAGTGTTCCTCTGATCGAATAACCGCTGCCGGGATATCAGAGGTGGACCCTTCTGAGTTGATGTGCCGTACGACGATTGATGTTGCTCGAACCCTCCCTGTAGCTCAGATCTCTGAGGACATCCGCTGACCCTGTGCTCGTTGGATCCGCAAAGCAAACATTGCCTCTTAGCTCTGCGACAATCTTTCTGCAGTTGCCCTGGTTTCTGGCAATAATCGCAAAACATGGCCCTCCGTTGCGGCTGCTGAGGTGAGAAAGTACGCTTCATCTGCGTAACACCCGGCCTGTGAACTGGGATCGCTGCATGTGGAGAACTGGTGGTTCGTTATGGAACTACGTGGGGTCTCCTGTCCACCGATTGTTGGCCCTTGGTCTTCTCCGCCAATCTTTCCTGTACTCGGACAGCGGTCAACACTTGAGCGAAGATCGGTAGATCGAGAGAAGCGATAAGCTGCTGTAGTTCAATATCGAGCCCTTGCTGAAACCGTCTTGCCCTGGCGGTTTCAGTGGCTACCATGTACGGTGTGAAGCGACTCAGCCAGTTAAACTCTGCGGCGTAGACTTCCAATGAGCGTCCATTCTGCTTTAACATGATGACTTTCTCCTCCATCTCGGCCTTGGCAGTGGCCGGAAAATAGTGATCTAGAAAACATGCGGAGAACGTGTCCGATCTGATAGGTTTCTCTAGCCGGCTTTCCTTTACGGACCACCGCATGCGGGCCTCGTTCTCCAGCTGAATCTTCACCACGTTCACTCTGTCATCGTCAGGGACATGAGCGGCCGTCAAAAGGTTCTCTACGTTGATGAGCCATTGCTCGGCCTTGAGTGGATTTGCCGATCCTGTGAAAACCGCTGGATGAAGCCTCCCGAAGTCCGAAATAGTACCAACCCGAGCCTGTGTAGTCGGTATGAGGGCGTCCTCGGGGGCGGCGGGGATAGTCGTAGATCTCTCTAGAGCGGTAATTGCGGTCTCTTGTACAGTCTTCAATCCTTCAGTCAGGAGATCGGTCTTCCTCTCTTGAGCCTGGGCTATGGTCGTCAGTGTGCTTAGAATCTTCTCAGTACGATCATGGGAACCGGCACCTGAGGAGTTGTCTGAGAAGTCTATATTTCTGAAAGATGATCAAGAAATAAATAAGATTTAGTCAAAGGATTTCATGATGATTCAACGAGGATTAGGAAGTGAAAAGAAATGTAATTAAGCACACATAAGGGTAAGACTCAATCCAGGGATCCCTCGACGGAACCATGATTTCTTCAAAACCTGGTTTTGATACTAACAAAACCATGTCACATCCCTCTTCCCAAAATGCGGAATGTGAGGGGTGATTAGGCCAGCCATGCTCATACGGTCAGGGAATAATCCCGCCGTAGTCATACTTTGGCTTCTAGCATTATATGGTAGTCAGTAAACAGTACTAGAGTAAAAGAAATCACAATTCACAACTTTATTTCATTACAATAAAAGAGTTCGAGATGAATTTATTTTGCAGAAGGAAATAACTAACCAACGAAATACAATATGCTTAAAGCAAAAAGGAATGGCGCTGATGTTGCGGTCTAGACCTTAGCGAGCTCGAATGGCAGGTCCTGCTCCTTGACTGGGTCCACTTCGCCCTCTGAGCATGCACACTCAGGTCGTCAGGGCGACACATATAGCAATAAATACATATGATGGATACAATACTATTAAACATGAAAGGTGCAACAGAATACAGAACACGAGAATAATGAACATCATTTGAATATGAACAGTGCGATATAAGTATCATGTCGGTAAACCAGGCAATGTGTATGTCACTACTTATCAGTCACTAAGTCAATGAAATCAATTGGTGGAAATGATACTCGTGTTTAACAAGGGTCTCGTGTATGTTCGAGACTACGGTCCACTGTTGCCCGGGACATAACCCTGCAGCCGTGCCGCTAGGCCCACGACCTAATGTGTATATATATGTATATATATATCACTAATAGCGAATGATCATCCTCTAAGTTACTGTACCTCGCTAAGTACGAGTTCAATTCCACCTTGATTTCCCCATTCCCCAGGTTATAGTATGTATTCAAGAATTAGATAGGTTGTGAGCAAATACGTATCGCTTTCACTTTCAATCACGTTTCCACTTATTAATATCACTTTCATACTTACCATAACACAATCACCGACATTTATATATCGACAATGCACAACAGTCGCTAGGTCTCAGTGTAAACGATCACTATGCAGAAGGTATAAAGTAAACGCAAAATATATAGAAATGCACTGAACAGATATTCACTAAATTATGACAGCCAACGCCATATGACTTGCAAAATTCACTATAAACCACACGTATAGAATCGACCAAAACAATATAAAAGGCGTACAATGTATACTTGATTATCTAAGCGGTAAAATTAGTTTCATGTCAAACGGAATTCAGGTTAGGGACTTATCATCATTTTAAATCAGCGATCAGTTGCTGGAATTTCAGTTTCAGAACTGGAAGTCCAACTTCTCGCGCGGTTTATTAGGGATTGTGTTCAGATTCAAGTGTTGTCCCAGTTGAATAAAATCTAGTTCTATCTGTTAGGTTTCCGACGCATCAAACGGATTAACCATAGCCTTTCTGTACTAGAAGTTATATCCTGTTTAATATGAAGGTGTAAGAAATGTCGCTGCAAAAACTGTAGAACACGTCGATATTCTAAAATACAAATTAAATATCAAACGACTGTGAAACTGAATGAGACCAGATTTATGTGTTAGCTAACTAAATTTTCTACGCGATCATGTAGGACCCCGCGCATTTTCAGTTTTATATAGGTATGTACAGGTGCTTAAATTTAGGTATGCTCGTGGAATGCTGCCTCGGACTGCAGTCAAGCGCTGCGTTCCCAGTCAATTCTCATTACAATGGCCTATCAATATTGAAGGGTAAACTATACAGGGTTCTAGCTTATCGAGTCGGTTTCGATAAAAACCCTAGAACATCAGGTTTTGATTTATATTAAATTTACAATGATTTTAATAAAACAACATGCGCGGTAAAATTTCAGATTTGACTAAGTAGACGGAGGTATCATTCATACCGATGAAGTCAATATTTTCCCCACAAATTCTTACAAGTTGTTTATTAACATTAAAGGGATTCATGAGTCATAAATTCCGCCATTTTTTAAATAGGGTTTTCATCTAGGGTTTCGTGTCAAATACATAGGTTATGTATAGGCATCAAATGAAACATCCGTTTTCATTTATCGATCAAACTATGGTTATTCAATTGAATTCTAAAATGATATTGACCTGGGATGGTAAACTCTCAATATAATCGAACTAAGTGGTTTGCTATAAAACTAATTGATTATTAATTATCGATATAGCTATACACATAGATATATGCACCATATTATGCAACACTATTATTTCAATTAACTAATATAATTATTAGCATGAGTGAGCAAGGGAAGAGGGTTCCACTTGCCTAGCGATTGACGACAACACGGAAGGCACAACACGGGCACGATCACGGCACAGAGATGTCACGACACGATACACGCGCGACTCGCATGGCTCGGGTGAGGACTTGGGGGCTCGGCACGGTGCAGAGGTGAGCACGGGCGCTGTGGCACGGCGGTGAGGTGCAGCGGAGCTCCGGGGGTGGTGCGGGCGGTGATGTTGGTGACACGAGTAGCGATGAAGTGGCAGCATCGTGAGGATGACGATGAGGAAGTGGGTGCAGTGGGCTTGGGCTTGGGTGCGGTGGGTATTGGCAGTGGGGAGCTAGGATCGTCGTAGTTAATGAAGGCAGCGAGCTCGAGAGACTTGGTGGTTGCTTGAGGTGGGTGATCGGCGAGGTGGAGCTCGGAGCTCGACGGAGGAGACTCGGGCTTGGCTTGAGGTGATGGGGGAATCGTCGGCTGTGAAGGTGGAGGAAGAGCTGGTCGGCCGTGGGTAGTGGCGGCGGTAGTGTTGACGAAGGAGTGGGGGAGCTCGGTTTGGGAAGGGAGAACGAGTGAGAGAAGGCGATCAAGAGATGAAGAGAGCGAGGGAGAGATAGTGAGAGAGAGCGGTTGAGAGTTTAGAAAAGTTAGGCGAGGGGATCACGGGGATCGTTGGCGAGGGGATGAGGTCGTCGTGGCCGTTAGGGAAGCGGGCATCGCGGAGACGTCGGCGTAAGAAAGAGAGGAAACGAGAGGAGAAAGGATTTGGTGGAGGGGATCGCGAGGAGTAGTTGGCAGTAGACGCGGTCGTCGCGGAGGTGGGCGCGAGTCGAAAGGGGAACGTGGGAAAAGGAGGGGGAAAGAAAAGGAATGAAGAAGAAGAAGAAGGGGGAAGCGGGTCGGGTTAGGGGTTAGGTTTAGGATTTTGTTTTTATTTTTGAGTTTAAATTTAGGAAATTAAAATAAAATAATAATAAAATATAATAAAAATATAAATAAAATTGAGAAAAATAGAAAAAAGTCTGGAAAAAATACGGAAAAATATATATGGAAACTGGGGATTTACATCTCTTTTGAATATTGTTTTATTTTGAACCTACCGTATTGGATCGTTATTTGCATCCATTAACCGGTAAATCTATTTTTTTAGTATTCCTTACGGGTTCCTTGCAGCAGTATTATCTCTTTTGTTATTGGATTTTATCTTGGACAAGTCTAGCTAGACTGCCTATATATGGCTATGGAAGGATCTTTCTTACCGTAGGTAGCACGGCTGGCCTTCGTTGCTCTTCGTATTCCATATTTTTGGGAAGCAGGACGTGATAAGGTTTTGTTGGTATCAGAGCCAGGCTGACGTCGAAATTAGCCTTGGTTCTACCGACTTTTAGGGTTAGAATCATATGTCTAGGTTCTTCCCAGTATGTCATGCTGCATATTCCTGACTCTGATTGTAGGATTCAGACGACTTACATAGTTATGATATTGTGCCCATGTATCTTGGCATGGATACATTAGGGTATTCTGTATGAGTAACTTAGAGTTCTACCCTTAATTCGTATCCATTGGTTTAATTATATTGTATTATCTATTTTTTGCTCAATTGTTTTAATACTCTGAATTTGATTTTTATTTTAGCTGCTAAATCTCGTTGTTCGTTTTGACTTCAGAATCATGGCGGAAGAAAATTTGCGGTTATATGGAAGGTGTGACAATAACGCTGCACTACTTGGAGTTATACGCGGCATGTTAGAGAGCCAACAGCAGCAGATTGACTTATTGCAGGAGGGTCTACTCGCTTCTCAGCAGACCGCTACTGCAGCCTTGAATAAGATGGCTAAGATTCGTGAGGGTAGACGTCCGGGTAGTGTCGCTGATTTCAGAAGACTACAGCCGGCCGTTTTCACTGGCTCGGACAGTCCACTTGATGCCGAGCAGTGGACAGTCGACATGGAGAATTTGCTGTCAGCCGCCTGAGTTCCGGAAGAGGACAGAGTAGATATAGTCAAGATTTTGCTGCAAGATGTAGGTAGAATTTGGTGGCCCGCAGAAGAGAACAGGTTGAAGAAACCAATTGCATGGACTGATTTCTTTACGGTTTTTCTTGAGAAATTCTTTTCCAAGTCGGCAGGATCGAAATGGAGCAGCAGTTTATCAGCATTCGGTAGAGAGATTGCACAGTGGACGAGGTAGCGACTGAGTTTATTCGACTCAATCGTTTCGCTCCTTCGATTGTAGCCCAGGAGGAGGACAGGGCCTGGAGATTCTTACAGGGCCTTACTCTAGAGATACATGAGAAACTAGTTTCACATGATCTGGAAACTTATTCTGAGGTATTAAATGCAACCCGCAGAATTGAGGCAGTTATGGATAAGAGGAAGAAACTTCAGGGTGGAGGATTTAAACGTCCGGTGAGTCAAACTTCAGGAAGGATTTCGGTTAAACAGCATGGTGGAGTTCAGATGAAGCGTACTGCATCCTCACTACAACGAGAATCTCCGGTTTGTGGATACTGTCAGATACCGGGACACATTGAGAGGAATTGCCCCCGGGCCAAGGGTCCATGTCTGATTTGTGGTGCGAGTGACCACCATATTGGGAGTTGTCCTAGAAGAGTAGAGTGCAACCAGCCTCAGAAAGGACTTGTCCCTCAGAAACAATTTTTTGATCAGAGACGAGACAACACAGGTCGTGGACAGGGGCGAGCCTTTACCCTGACGGCTGAGCAGGTGGAGGCATCAAAGGATGTCGTTTCAGGTACCATTCTAGTTTACTCTGTTCCTGCTTGAGCAGTTTTCGATTCCGGGGCTTCGCATTGTTTTATGTCCTTGGATTTTGCCACAACACATTCTATTGCACACGAAACTGATTCAAGATTGGGACATTCACACTAGAAATGGAGTAGTTGCCACCAACCTAGAGTGCAAGCTTTGTCCAGTAGTGATTTGCGGCAGCGAGCTTTTCGCAGATTTCCTGCTCATTGGGATCGGTAGTTATGATGTTGTCTTAGGAATGGATTGGTTGGGCACCTTTCATGCACATATTGATTGTCGGGCCAAAACCGCAATCTTTCGCATTCCTAACCACCCAGAGTTTGTGTTTACTGGGGCAGCAAATCTCTAGGACCCATAAAGTTTAGAGCAAAACCGACGAGCAGCATACTAGCGTCAATGGAGATTTATAAGAGTTCGGGACCGGTCGTAGTTCGGGAATTCTTGGATGTCTTTCCCTAGGATTTACCCGGCCTATCCCCGCCTCGTGCTTTGGAGTTTTTGATAGAATTATTACCAGGAACGTCACTGATTTCTAAGGCACCTTACAGGATGACACCAGTTGAGTAGCAGAAATAAAAAAGCAGATAGAAGACCTCATCAGCAAGGATTTCATTCGCCCAAGTACTTCTCCGTGGGGCGCTCCAGTTTACTAATAAAGAAGAAAGACGGTTCGTTACACATGTACGTTGACTATCGAGAGTTGAACCGGGTCACGATTAAAAACAAGTATCCTATATCTCGGATTGATGACTTGTTCGATCAGATATGTGGTGCTCGAATGTTCTCTAAGTTAGATCTTCGATCGGGGTACCATCAAGTTCGGGTTAAAGCAGAGGATATATGCAAGACAGCTTTCAGAACTCGATACGGTCATTATGGGTTTTTAGTGATGCCATTCGGTGTTACTAATGCCCCGGCCCTGTTCATGGATTTAATGAACCGAGTTTTCTCATAGTACCTTGATCAGTTTGTCGAAGTTTTCATTGACGACATTCTTGTGTACTCTAAAAGCAAGGAGGAGCATGCCGAGCATCTGAGGATCGTATTACAAATACCATGACAGGAGAAGTTATACGCCAAACTTAGTAAATGCGAATTTTGGCTTGAACGAGTTCAATTTTTGGGCTACATCGTTTCTGGAGATGGTATTTCAGTAGACCCGGCAAAAATTGAAGCAGTGAAAGATTGGCCAGTATCAAAGTCAGTAGCAGAGATTAGAAGTTTCTTGGGACTCGCAGGCTACTACCGGAGATTTGTTAAGGATTTTGCGCGAGCGGCTGAGCCATTGACGAGACTTACTCGGAAGGGGGTACCGTTCGTATGGTCTGAAGAATGCAACAAAGCGTTCAAGTTATTGAAAGAGAAACTTACAACTGCACCCATATTAATCGTACTAGATGGGACTGGAGAACCAGTGATATATAGTGACGCTTCCGGTAAAGGGCTAGGCTGCGTCTTGACGCAGCGTGGGAATGTTGTTAGCTTATGCCTCGCGTCAATTGAGGATGCACGAGAAGAATTACCCAACCCACGATTTAGAGTTGGCCGCAGTAATTTTTGCTCTGAAGATTTGGAGGCATTATCTTTTGGGAGAGCGAATGGAAGTCTATACGGACCACAAGAGCCTGAAGTATGTATTCACATAAAAAGAGCTAAATATGAGACAACGTAGGTGGTTGGAGTTCAATGACTGATTACAATCTTGGGTTGCAATATCATCCCAGAAAGGTAAATGTGGTAACAGATGCTCTCAGCCGGAGACCAACAGCAATGTTGTTGACTAGTCAGAAGGAAATCCTTGATGAGTTTCGGAGACTCGATTCGGAAGTGGTAGAACAGAGGGCACACGGACAATATTGGCAACTACAAGTGCAATCTTCGTTAGTAGATCGTATTAAAGCTGCACAGGCTGGGGACCCGCAATTGCAGAAGTTTCGCGGGTTAGCAGGGTCGGATTGAGAACAGATTTATTGATACACGAAGATGGCTCTTTAAGATTCGGTAGTCGACTATGCGTGCCAAAGGATGAGATTCGAGAAGTATTGAAAGAAGCACACTGTTCAGCCTATTCAGTGCATCCGGGTGTCACTAAGATGTATCTGGATGTTAAACAACACTTTTGGTGGAATGGCATGAAGAGAGATTGCCCGCTACGTGTCGAAATGCTTATCGTGTCAGTAGGTAAGGGCCGAACATTAGCGAGTGGCCGGTCTTTTGCAATCACTTCCTATTCCCCAGTAGAAGTAGGAACACATCACTATGGACTTCGTGACGACTTTACCGTGGAGTCCTAAGGGCAACAACACTATTTGGGTCATCGTCGACCGTCTCACAAAGGTAGCCCATTTTCTACCCTTTCGAGTGGGACAATCGATGGAGACGTTGGCAAAGAGATATATGTAGGAGGTCGTAAGGTTGCATGGGGTGCCTATCAGTATAGTATCAGACAGAGACACAAGATCTCTCACATTTTTGGAGAAGCTTGCAAGAGAGCTTGGGCACTCGTCTCAATTATAGTACAGCTTACCACTCTCAGACAGACGGACAATCAGAACGTACGATACAGATACTAGAAGACATGTTAAGGGCCTGTATGCTGGATTTCAAAGGGTCATGGGAGGATCACCTACACTTGGTGGAATTCTCCTATAACAACAGCTACCAGGTGAGTATTCAGATGGCCCCGTTCGAGACACTTTATGGGCGTAAGTGTCGTTCCCCACTTTGCTGGGATGATATGGGTGAGCGAAGATTACTAGGACTGGAGCTTATAACCCAAACCGTTGAAACGGTCCAGTCAATTAGAAACAGTATCAAGGCAGCACAAGATCGTAAGAAGAGTTGGACAAATGCTAGTCGAAGACCTCTTAAGTTCGGTGTAGGAGATCATGTTTTCCTTAAGATTTCGCCGACTCGAGGAGTGATTAGATTCTTCAGTCGTAGGAAACTGAGTCTCCGATTCATCGGATCATTCAAGATTATGGAACGCGTTGGAATAGTGGCATTCAAATTGGCTTTACCATCCTCTTTAGCTGGTGTGCACGATGTATTCTATGTATCACAGTTATGTCGGTACGTTCACGATGACAGTCATGTTCTTGATCACTCTGAATTAATCTTGAGCACTGATCTCTCGTATGAAGAACAATCTACAACCATTGTCGACCGTAAAGAAAAGGTGTTAAGGAACAAGATCATCCCTTTGGTTCTTGTATCTTAGGGAGGACGTTCACGCGGGGAATCCACTTGGGAGTATGAGGACGAGATTCGTCAAAAGTACCCACATTTGTTTTCTTAATCTTGTGGTCGTCCTTCCAATTTCGAGAACGAAATTTTCTGTAAAGTGGGTAGGATGTAACACCCTAGTTTGAATACGGTGTTTTTAGAGTTTTAGAGATATTTTTTAATAAAAACTTTTACTATAATTTTAAGATTTACTTTATGGTTGGTTGCCAGTATAATTATTTTGACTTTTCCGTATACCATGTTATGAAAATCTTCAGCTTTTAGATAATATACGTTAGTTCTTTAGTGGAAACAAAACAATATTTTCATATCCTTAGTTTTTTAAATTAGCCCATTCACATTTGATTTGCAAATATATTTATTTCTTTGCTTAATTTCATTTTGCTGTTAGTTTGAGAATAAGAAAAATTCATTCCAAATCTCTGAACATACTCATATATATATATATATATATATATATATATATATATATATATTTCCCTTCCTCTCATTACACATGCTACTCCCGCTCTCCTTTCTCTATTTCTCCTTTCCCCGATGCCGCCTCCATCCTTCGTTGCCATCGACTCCCCTTCCTCTTACCCCATCACCATCGCCGTAGCCCTCTTCTCCATCTCCCGTCGCCACCATTTACGTCGCCTCCATCTGCGTTGCAACCGTACCCACTTTCTCGACCCCAATCCTCCGTTTCTCCCCCTCACCATCGATTACCATTGACGTCTTAGACCTCCATCGTCCTCATCATCGTCATCATCTTTTCCCCCAGTAGCAACCCATCAAACCCACCTTCGAATCCATCATCTCCTCCAAACGCCTCGCCGCCGTCATTCCCCAAGCACCTCACCGCAGCCACCTCGACACCAGCACCACCACCGCAACACCACAACCCTGACTTGCCCTCCTCTCGTCCCGACGATCACCACCGCGAGACCTCACCGCACCACAATCAACACCACCTTTCACCATCACAGCCCCAACCCTCTTCTCCGACCATCCCCTCGCCATAGCCGCCACATCACCTGCGCCAGCCCTCGCAACCGTTTCCCCTCATACCAAGAGACGAACACACTTCGTCTTGCCTTAAACTGAGCAACGACATCATCGTCGAGAATAACCACTACAGTCGGGATTGGCGTCGCCTAATCACCATCGTCGCCGCGATCGTCGTCTTCCTGATCCCTCACTTGCAATCCATAGCCGAGACTAACTTCAGAGCCGGGCCACTATACAAGAGATCCAAGCTTTAATTTTTACTCAATGTCGTGTTTCACATATTCGTGCCGTTCTGACTCCAAGGCAAGTATTCTTGCTTTACTTTTGGCCGATGCACATCGGCAACCCGTATGTGTATATATATTTTTCTGCACTGTTAAAATAGAAAGAAAAGTATTAGTATTCAATTATTTCGTATTGTCAGAAAAATATAGATTTTTATACAATAAAGTGATAAAGAGAAAATTAGCAAGTGTGGATTAAAAATTAAATCTATTTTAAATACAAAAAGAAGTTCAGAATTGTTAACCTATCTTATATAAGTATCTTACTAGCTAGCCTGCAATCATTATATATATTAAGGCTAACGGTAAAGACAACATTTGTAACTTGTGCTAGCTTGTGCATCGCTTTCATGCGGTTACTATTACCAGATTAAGATTATATTTGACATGTCATGATTACTCATTACTCTAGTATTTTAAGAACGAGATTTCTAATTAGGATGCTGAACTACAGGCTATGACACAAACCACTGTTTACTAGTTTCATTTCTATACAATTACCATATTACAAGTTTCAGTCTTTTCAGCATTCTTAATTAGTGATTTAGTTATTACCATAGTAAATACGAATACGTGGAGTGTAGAGGTAGTTTGAGTGTGCGTTCGTACAACAGGATCTCAGGAGTCCCATGCCGGCAGCTCGTATCGGGCTATATCGGTCACATGTTATTACAGCTCGTACCGGGCTATATCAGTCGCATGTTCATTCCACAGTTGGGCCTGTGTTTTCTAGCCCCTGGGGTCCTACTCTTGAGTTAGGAATACTCCTGCAGAGGTTGACGCACACACTCGAATTCACGATAGGATAGATTACTTTTTAGTGACCAGTTAGGTTATGACTTGACCTGTTACATGTCTGTTTCATAATTTTAATGTGTGTGTATATATATATATATATGTTTATACTTGCGCACACGGGCTTCACTATACTCATACATTCATGTTATCATACCACACACACCTTATACGTTGAATATTTGTTGGGATGTTCTGACATCTCTGAGACTTACCATCTCAGATTTAGAGACGGATTTTTAGGCCGAGCAGGATCAGAGCGACTATCGGGACCTTGCCGAAGATCAGTAGCCGTATGTTTATTTCTTTGGTATTTAGCATGTGCGTCATTATGGGACATTAGGACTTATGCATCTCTTTTGGATATTGTTTTATTTTGAACCTACTGTATTGGATCGTTATTTGCATCCATTAATCGGTAAATCTATTTTTTTAGTATTCCTTACGGGTTTCTTGCAGCATGACTATCAGTATTATCTTTTTTGTTATTGGATTTTATCTTGGACATGTCTAGCTAGATAGTCTATATGTGACTATGAAAGGATCCTTTCTTACCGTAGGTAGCACGGCTGTCCTTCGTTGCTTTCCGTATTTCGCATTTTTGGAAAGTGGGACGTGACATCGACTTAACGTTTGCAACTGCAAATTGACGTCTTGGTTATAATAATGCAATCTCACAGGCATGTCAAGCAAGCTTACTGTTAGCTATTTGGAGTGTTGGGCTTATATACGTACACATATAGACTTCCAATATAGTTGAGGTCAATCTAAAAGGCCTAAACCCAATTTGCTTAGGTTCCTATCTACAACTTATATATATATATATATATATTATTGTATAGAACACGAGACTATTACATCACTTCCTCTCAATTCAAATTCAAATTCCAACATTCCCTCTCATGTGCAACCATGATCTTCTTTTTCTTTTTCCCATTATCATGTGGATCATGCAGTAGTACTTGTAGAGCTAATCTTTCAGAGGCATTATCTTTTTAGTGTTTATAGATTGCTCTCTTGGAGGTATCATTGTATTTGGACTTTGATACCCGATTAGAATTTGATATTTTGAATGTTAGACTTATATGCTTGTACACATATGTTCAAATATAATTTAGGTTCCATCCAAAGACCTAAGTCTTCTCTTATATGTGTACACATGAATCACTTTCCCTATAACAAGACATATCAGACTCATGAATTGTCCTAGTATGACGAACTCCACCGACCATACTCGGGAGGGATCCATGCCCAAGTCGCTTTGTCAAGTTCTACCACTTTAATACGTATACTTTAATATGAAAGGAAAGGTTTCAAATCGATTTTTCAATTTCATTCCGAATCTGGTGCAGGGTTCCTCAGTAACCCCAGGAGGGAAAGTTGCCACAAATTAACGCTTTCGAGGTAAATTTATGGGTCCCTGGATGGTGTGGTGTGTGTTTGTATATGATGTGTGCATGAGTATGTTTGTGTGCTTACAAGCCAATGTGAAAAAGATAAATTGTAATGAAAAAAATCATTAAATTTTATGGTCTTCTAAGCGTTTCAATTCTTCAGGAAAAATTAAAAATGTAAACATAAATCTAGTTAAAAAATTTCCAAACGATTTTATAATTCTTTAAAAATTTTAATCTTCCTTTCTCCAAATATGATCGATTCGAAGTAAACAATTAATTAAAAAATTAAATTGAGTAAAAGAAATTGTATTGCTAACTATATACCCTTTTCCTTCAGTGCCCTTGAATTTAGGTCCATGTCTCTCTTGGGATAGCTTATAGGATTGGGTGAAGAAAATATGGATACTTACAATTTCTGGGAGATTTACCTTGTCCTTAGCCTGGGAGTATGTGAGAACTTTGGGAGTATGTGAGAACTTCGACAACTCGATCAAATTTTGGGAGATTGATCAAAAGTAGACAGATTCCAAAGTCAGTGCTAATTAAGTTTCAGTTGGAAGTTGTTTACCGGTGCTTTATCCTTTTACTCTGAAATTAGGAAAATTGGATTCCAGATTCGTAGCAAATGTACATGTTGCCTTGAATCACAACAAGAATATAACACTCATTTATTCATTAAAAGTGATTGAACACAGGCTAAGTAAGGATGTTAAGATAACAGAGAACCAGTTTGGGTTCATGTCTGTACGATCGACGATAGAGCCTATTCATTTGCTTTTGTCAACTTGTCGAGCGTTTTTGAGAGAGGAGAAAAGATTTGCATATGATATTTATTGACTTAGAGAAAACGTACGACAAAATACCTAAAAAGGTATTATGGGAGACAATGATGAAGAAGGGGGCTCCTATTAAGTATATTGATATAATCAATGACATGTACGATAGAATAGTGGCAAATGTCAAAACTTGCGGCGGCCTAACGAGTGATTTTCCGATTATAATTGGTTCATATCAAGAATCTGCATTTAGTCAATTTCTGTTTACCATCGTGATAGATTGGCTTACTAGAATTATCCAAGATGAGATACCTTGGTGTATGATATTTGCTGAAGATATTGTTCCAGTAAATGAGACGAAAGTAGGGATTAATGTCAAATTAGAGTTATAGAAGCATACATTGGAATTTCGGGGGTTCAGATTGAGCATGTCCAAGACAGTATATATGCATTGCAAATTTAGCAAACAGGGAAGTCGAGTCCATATTGGTATAACAATGGAAGGGCAAGAGATATCACCGAGCGACCGGTTTAGATATTTAGGTTCCATCATCCAAAATAATGGGGAGATCGATACCGATGTTAATCAAAGGATCCAAGTTGGTTGGTTGAAATGGAGGAGTGCAACAGAGATTTTGTGCGATCACAACTTTCCGTTAAAGTTGAAAGAGAAGTTTTATTGGAGGGCTATTTGGTCTGTCTTATTATATGATACAAAATACCGGGATCCTAAAAAGCATCATACACAGAAGATGCACGTAGCGGAGATGCACGTGCTTCGTTGGATGTATGGTTACACTAAAAAAGATAAGATGCAAAATGCGGATATTCATACAAAAATTGGTGTAGCACCTGTGGAGGAGAAGATACGGAAAAACCGACTCTAAGATGGTTTGGTCATGTGTGACGCAGACCTATGGAAGTACCGGTTTGACAATTAGATATTCTCAATATAGACAATGTCAAAAGGACGAAAGGAAGACCGAAGAAAATATGGATGGAGATGATACGAAAAGATATGGTTGCCAAAGGCCTCAATGAAAGTATATTGTTCGATAGGAGTGAGTGCAGGTGGAGGATTCATGTGCTGGACCCAGCGTGATTCTCATGTTGGTTCATGTAGCCTACCCTATATGCTTGGGATAAAAGGCTCAGTTGTTGTTATTCATTAAAAGTGAATTACCTAGCCAATTATGGGACAAAATGCAAGAAATATTCAATACTGGGTGGAAATCAAATGATTTTGAAAATATCTATGATTCATTCCATTTCTGGTATCCACATGGCTTACACTGCAGAAATTGCTAAGTGGATTCCTCATATTGTCTGCTGGAACATATGAAAAGCAAGATGCAAAACAAGATTTCAAGATATTGCTGTTTCTTTTACATCAACCTGGCACAAGATTAACTCAAATATCAGAAATATTGTTGAAGGAAACAGATTTGGTATATATTTTGATTTGTATCATGAAATTTTGCACAAGCTAGGGATTTCTGACTTGATTAACATTGAAAAGCCATCTCAAAGGATCATCCTTACACATTGGTTAAAACCAACCAGAACATACTATAAACTCCACTGATGGTGCTAAAAACAATTGCAGCAAGCTTCCTTCTGGAGAGGCAGTTTTAAGGGATGACTCTGGAAAAATTAAGTTTGCATCAAGATTTTACTATGGTAAAATTGGGATTTTTGAAGCTGAATGTAGAGCAATATTTGATGGACTTTTGCGGTGTTATCTTATGGAGATTACAGGGATAATTATAGAGTCCGACTCCAAAATAATTATATTGAATCCCTCAATGGCAAGACTTCCATCCCTTGGGCTCTATACTGCATAATAAAAACAGTCCAATTTCTCGCTATGAAGATGAATATAAGTTGTGTACACATACAGAGAGAATAATGATGTAGCCGACTTGTGAGCTGCTGTCACGCCCCGCTTCCCAAAATACGGAATGCGAGGGGTGATTAGACCAGCATGCTCCTACGGTCAGGGAATAATCCTGCCGTAGTCACACTTCGGCTTCTAGCATTACATGGTAATCAGTAAACACAACACTAGAATAAAGAAAATCACAGTTCACAACTTTATTAAATTAAAATAACAGTTCATGATACATTTATTTGCATGAATGGAATAAATGACCAGAAAAAAAAAACAGTATTCTTATAGCAAGAAAAGACGATGGCGCTGATGTCGCGGTCTAAATCTCCGCAATCTCGAATGGCAAGTCCTGCTCCTAGGCTGGTCCACTTCGTCCTTTAAGTATGCACACTTAGGTCGTCAGGGCGATACATATAACAATAAATATATAGTGTGTGTACAATGTTATTAAATATGAAATATGCAGCAGAATACATAAACATAAGAATAATGAATATCAAGTGAATATGAACAGTACGATATATATATCATGTCGGCAATCCACGCAATATGTATGTCATCACCTATCAGTTGCTAAGTCAAATGAAATCAATTGGTGGAAAGAATGCTCGTGTTTAACAACGGTCTCGTGCATGCCTGACACTATGGATCACTGTTGCCCGGGACATAACCCTGCAGCCGTGCCGTCAGGCCTACGACCTAATGTGTATATATATCACTAATATCGAATGATCATTCTCTAAGTCACCGTACCTTACTAAATACTAGTTCAATTCCACCATGATTTTCCCTTTTTCCCAGGTCGCAATAACTATATGTATATGACTATTTGTGTACGAGCACGCGCTAAATCACGATCTTAATCACTGTCATTCACGAATCAATCATTTATCACTGGCTTACTTGACACAACTAATCCAATATCACTCACGCTCAACAATGCAAAGTTCGCTATAAATCATTATGAACGTTCGCTATCACTAAAGATATCACATTCGGGTAAACTACAAGAATGATGCAACATGGCAAGTCACATACGATACGAAACATTATGCACCTTATGATTTCAGAAAAATATATTAATCTATACGGTCGTATTTAGACAAAATGCTACCAAAGGTAAAAGTAAACTCCAACAACGACCTAACAAAATTGGTTCCATACCAAATGGGTTTTAGGTTTGCGAGATGCGGTCGTTTCATTTTAAGTTTTCATCGCTAGAAATTCAATTCCTGAATCGAAAGTTCAATTCGCGACACATTTTTTACCCTGTTGGGATCATAATTAAGGCAAAACTATAGTTGAGTGAAATTTAAATCTTTTAATTAGATTTCCAATGCACCAAACGGATTGACAATATCCGCTGTGTGCTAGGAGATACGTTCTGTTCAAGGTCTGGACATCCGTTCTGTCCCTGCTTGGGACTGCAGTACACTTCGACAGTTTAAAAGGTGTTATAAATATCAAACGACACTGGACTGCAGTGAGACCAGTACTGTTAGAAAGCTAATTCAATTCTCTACGTTTCTATGTATGGTCTGCATACTTGCGCATTTTAACGGTGAGAAACATGCGTTCTAAAATGAGTAAAGGTAAAGATTCTGGCTAGGACCGCAGTCCAGAGTCATGAATCGCCGCAGTTTTCATTGTCACAACTTATAAAATTTAAGGGATCGACTATGAGGTGCTGTAGGTTCATTTGTTGGATTCGATACGAGCCCTAGAACATTAAGTTACGAGTTGTATTCAGTTTTATATCGATTTTAGAACGAGGCACGTACTGAATTTCAGATTCAACGCCGCCTTTTTGGAGCGTCATTACTTGATATAAACTTCACTATTTTCAACTCAATTTCTGGCATGATGTTTGTTATTCGTAAACGGATATATCTATAACAAGTTCCGTCATATTTGATTTAGTTATCATTCACAGTTTGCATCAAATACTTAGGGTAGCATTCGGTAACGATCGAAACACGAGTTTTCTTTAACCAGTTGAATTTAAATGTTATCCATATAATATCTATGCATTACTAACATAGAAAAATGACCTAGTCGAGCTTTCATCAATAAGACGGCACCATGGTTCGCTACGCAATTTCGAAGATAGTTACGATCTAAATTAGTTATGTATATCTAGTTATAACAAAATCGCTTTGGTTAACGCTAAAAATAGTATGATAAACAAATGAGGGATTTCATTTGCATTCGGTCGCCGATATAGAAGCGACATCACGTGCAGGATTCGTCTCGATACACGAGACGTCGCGATACTGGACACGGTGCGTAGCGCGTGTGCGATGCGTGGTGACCTGGTATTGGACGTGGTGACGATGCGATCGTGATACGACAGTGGGCGTGGTGATGACGCGGGCGTAACACGGCGCTGGGCACGGTCTTGACTCGATGCATGGTGTGGGTGTGACATGGCGCGACACGGTACAGGACACTACTGAACACGGTGCTAGGCACAAAGCGGCACGAGCCGTGACACGTCTGGGAACGTGGGCGACACGGGGCTGGACGCGACGGTGGTGCAGTCGTGGCACAATGCCGGTGCGGAGGTGGGTACGCAGGTAGGCTCGAGCCGGGCACGAAGTGGGCATGGCGCCTGACACAATGGTGCGACGGGGATGCCATGGGCTCGGTGAGAAAGGTGGTGCTTGTGGGGGTGTAGGCGAGAGGAGGTGGCGATCGGGGGTGATGCAGTGCGAGGTGGTGAGCTCGGAGGTGAGGGTGAAGGCCGTGGGTTGCCGGGGAACTCGGGGCGTGCATGGAGTGGTGGTGGGTTCTGGAGTGAGGTGGGTGGCGCTCGAGGGAGAAGAGGCATAGGGTGTCGTCGGCGAGAGGAGTGGGCGGTGGCAGCGGTGGTGTGAGGTGATGGAGGGGCTCGAGCTCGTCGGCGGAAAAGGCGGGTTTTTGAGGAGAAAGTGAGGGAGTGAATGAGAGAGATTTAGAGATAGAGAGAGGGATCAGTTGAAAGAGAGGATGAACAGCGAAGGATTCTCGGCGACGGGATCGTGGGCGAGGTCGTGGGTGAGCGGGTCGTGTGGGCGCCGTTGAGAAAGAGGAGGACGACGTTGGGGGGAGAGAACGAGGGAAGAGAGAGAAGATGTTGAGGGGATGAAGGAGGTGGCCGTAGAGATCGCGGGGGTCCGCGTGGCGAGGACGAGGTCGAGGGCGAGTGCGAGAGAAAGGGAGGAGCCGTTGGGTTTAAAAGAAGTGGGGAAGAGAGATAACAAGAGAGGAAGAGGAAAGAGAGAGGAGGAAAGGGTCGGGTCGGGTGAGAAAGTGGGTTTGGGTTTTAGAAAAAAGATTTATATAAGAAAATTTTGATTAGGGTTAAAAGAAAAATATAGAATTTGAATTTTTTTTGAAGATTGGGATAATATTTAGGGAAAAATATGGAAAAAAATATACAAGGAACTGGGGATTTACAGCTGCTAAAGCTCAAGCAACAAAATGTAGCAGTCAAAACCCTCACTTTGCAACCCTTGAGAACATTTTGAATATGGCAGCACTTGATCTCTCACAAGGATAAGGCAGGAGCATAAACCTTGAGCTAAAGAAGTCATCTAGATTTTGAATTGAAAAAGCGGTTATGGAGTTTTTTGGGTTCTTTTGTCTATTGCATCTGCATCATATGTTTTTGAGGCTTGAACCGCCAAATTTTGGAGCTAAATCTTCTAGGCCTATGGAAACATTCTCTACATAATTGGTTGAAGATTCCTCTTATTACTGTAAGTGGGGGGTTTCGAACTCAAAATCTCCTATCACGTGGGGGGGTGTCATTGCTGCTCGAGCAAAGTCTTTTTGGCGTCCATTGCATCTTTTGAATGATAAAGGAGTAGTAGTACTCTTTAGTTATATTTTCTAATAGTTCAATAAAGCTAGGCCCAAATTTTTGCAGTTTTTAAAAAGAAAAAAGGAAAAAATCCTGACCCATTTAACTCTTCATCATCTGTTCCCTTGAGGCTTGAACCGAGGAATTTTGGGGCCAGATCCAGTTATTTGTTTGCTTTGTTAAGTTGATATGTGATTGCGAGCTCAGGGGAAAAAACCGACAGAGTTAGGGTTCTTCGTGCTTTTAGGGCTCCATCTTTTTTGACGCTCTGCTTCCGATTCCTCCTTGCACCCCTTCTTGCCATCTCTGTCCCGTTGTCGACAGTCTCATCTCGTCGACGATCTCTGTAGGAAAAAATCATTGTCCAAGAACTTGAAACTTTTAAGGTAATCTATCAATTCCCATACCTTATGCAATTTTCAATTATAAAATTTAGTGGAACTTAGAGGGATCAAATGATCATTAATAATTATTGCAATTTACTTAAATTAATTTTGGATATTTGCCTCTCACATCCTCCTCAAACAAAAGCTTGTTTATTTCTATTTTTTCCCCCCAAACTGTCTTGATAGGTTGTAGGTTTTGCTCATGACGATTAAGGGAGTGCCCTTTGATAATGAAATAGCTCAATTTTGTCTTATTTGATAATGCAGCAAGAAGATTACCTCCAAAATCTTGTTTTGGAATTGATCATGTTTGGCTTGATACATAGCAAACAAAAATATACTAAATCCATGAATATGCAGTTTTAAGATTTTGCGATTCCATGTTTTGAAGTCAAGCAACAAAACATGCCCTTTAGGGATAGCTTATCGGGCCAGGTGAAGAAACCCGACCATTTAATTCTATAGAATTTATCTCCTTATTGGGTTCGAGCTCTTTCCACACCCTACCCGTTAAAACCCTATTTTCATTGCGAAGACGATGATGGCAAGAAGCTAGAGCAGGACCAAAGAGGTTTGCTCAGAATCAGATTAGGGTTTTTTGTTACATTATTTTCAATTCAATTTTTTGTGAGAGCAAAGATTCAGGGTTTTCTTTTCTTCGTATTTAAAATTTCTATTTGAATTACTTTTATGCGTTTTCATTGATCGATTGATCAAAATTCGCCGAAAATAATATTCCTATCACTGAGTTCATGCACCACTCAATTAAGACGGTAGAAATTTGTACTGTGCGACTCTCTATAGATATCAAAGTTCAATTTTTGTAAAGAGAGGAACCGCAACATTAGAAAGATACATTCTTTTTTAAACCAATTATTACCAAATTTATGTTATGAATGCATCATGTTGGTCGAAAGTATTAGCCGCAATATTTGGTTTATTTAATCTTGTGTTATCCAGTGTTCTAAAAAACGGTCTAGGCGGAAGCGGTGATAAGCCGCTTCGATTCATCTCTAGACGGTTTAATTAAATGGTTTAAGCGTTTAAGCCGTCTAGCCCGCTTAAGCGGGCGCCTAAATGGACCCAGCCCACTTAATGGAATAAAATTTAGTTATTTTTGAAACATAATCGGTAGGGTTTCTTGTTTTTTTACCATACCTGACCCAAACCTATACTTAATGAAATAGAGCTTAGTTAATTTTGTCGTATTTTTCTGAATATTTTTTAAATTATATAACTCAATTTATTTTTTGCTAACATTTACTGTTAAAACATATCAATGTCGCTGATTATTATGCTGCTTTATCAATATTTCTGTTTCTACTGCTGAAATTTCAATATGTTATTTTCTATGATGAAGTGTTAATATACTGCTGAATTTTCAATATGTATATATATTAGATATAATTTTAATTAAAATTAAAAAATCTTCTGGACGGCGCTTAAGCGGCGGCTAAACGCTAGGCGGTAACCTTAATCGCTCACTTTTGCCAACACTTTTTACAACCTTGGTATGATCATTAGTGCTAATATGTATTTTTGTTTGCCTCTGATATTGGTTTTGGACAAAAGATAGAAGCAAAGAGATAGAATTAGTAACTCAACTATATATGAGCAGGAGCAAGCGTACATGAAAACCAATGTATAATACGATATTTTACTACACTAGAAATCATTTCCGACATTTATATGAAAATTTTACTTTGAGGACATATATCTAACACATATATTAAACTTATCCAACATATGTGGGAACCGAATTCTGTTCCAACTCTAACCGAATTGGATAACTTTTCTTTAGAGAAAGTAGATCAGTTATCTACTTAATGTTTTTAAAAAATTGATCATAAAATCTAAATTAGCTATAAGAATTTATTGAGGGAAATCTTATCTAAATGATTATAAATGTGGATATTATATAAAAACGAACAGTTGAATGATGAAATAAAGATGCACATTTGCCACCTCCTATCCGCTAATAGGATTTCGCCTATTGGTAATTAAAACGGAGAATAATTTGTAGGAACTAAGGTAATAGTAGGCTATTGGTGATTTGTGGAGGACTTGTTAAGTCCTACTCCTTTTCCCATATTTTCGGTATAAAGTATCTCGTATCCATTATCGTTTCGGATTGATTAGTCCTTTTCTTTTATTTCCTTACTACGTGCCATATCCTGCCTTAGAATCCTTTGCTAAATATGGTACTACAATTAATCCATCGTAATGATATGATTTTGATAAAAAAAAGACAAAATACCTACAAATCTATTAATCCCTAATTTAATATTCTAGTTTGGAAATGTTAAATGCGAAGGAATAATTGATGTACTAATTTATGAAACACATCCATACGGCAATTATAGTAAATGGCATGGGGGTAAACGAACAAAGGCAATTAAATCGAGGAGATGATTCTTAACAAAGCAGAATGAAAGAAAAGGTTTTAAATACCGACCCCAAAAATTTGAGATAAAGGCTTGTTGGTGGTGGTGTCTGTACATTCATACTGCAATTTAGAACTTACTAAGAGAAACTTTTCCTATTAAATGGCACACGAAGACATTTTTATTCTTTTTAGTATAAAAAGAACTTTCATTTCTCAAAAAGGAAAAGGTAATCAAATCATAGAAAACTATATGTAAATCTTATCTTGATATATTGTAGTGGCACAAGTCTTTGGATTCTTTACTAAGTTTTTTACATTGCACTTTGTGGGTTCATACTGGCTTTCTTACCACATGATTTTCTACATTAACATCAATTCAAAAAGTTATGGTCATGGGTATTGGGTAAATGATTGTCATACTTTCTGATTAAGGGTGTGCAATATTTAGATAACATCCCAAACATCTTAATCCCGGTATATCCTGTTTTGCTGACTGCTTGCTTGGTAATAATTGTTTTTATTAGCTGCTCTTCTTATGCTCTGGTAATAAGTTTCGGATTCATTACAATTTAGTTGTAAACAATTTCCAGCTTACATATTATCAACAGAAGATAATTTTCAGTGCTTATTGCCAACCAGGGTATTAAAGTTTTTGGTAAACTTAAATATCATGGAGAGCAATATGGAGCAAAATAAACAAGTGAATGATGAGGAAGAGTATGTTTTACTTGACTTAAATGAAGTCTGTGTGCAATCGGATATTCCACCAAATGCTCCATATGTTCTCTCGGTGAGTGTCTTCTTGGTACTTTTTTCTGCAGGATGTCTAAATTCATTACTGTAGATGGGAACACACCATGATGATCTCCTAAAGTTTATAGGTTATCTGTTGTGTTTGAATTTTTGTGACCTATGTTGTCAATTGTTATCAGGTAAGCTTTATGCTTGTATGGTAAGCTCAAATTCATTTCCATGTTACCATAAATCGCTAAACCATTAGCGATATGCGATTTGGAATACCAATCGGAGAACACTAAGGATCCGGATTGGGGAATAATTATCGTTCCGTTTAGGTTGAAAGAGGCAAATTAACTCATCTAGAACTTTAGTTAAATGGGCATAAAGTTAGGTTGTGTTAAATTATATATACTTATAAATATTCATTTTTTCCAAGAATTTATATATAGGCAACAGACGAAATTAAAATGTATATATGTATATTATACATGCATATATACATGCGCTCATACACAAACGATCCAAAAACACCCCACGTTCTAGAGTTATGTTTTCCTATCCATATAAGTGTACAAAAGAAGTCTACCCCAATCGTACCACATTCCATAACAAGTGGCATTTCGTGTTTTCGTTCCCCATACCAAGACGTTCCGCATTCTGGGTAACGTTGGCTCGGTATAGTTTAGTTCTCCTAATCTTCTAAGTTCCAGGGCTATGTTTTAATACAAGGTATTCAACTCACAATTTCAATGAATAGAAAATTAGTAACTGTTCATTGGAGGCATGCCTCAAATTTGTGATCTATGGGTCGCATGCGGATGCCTTTACCAACTCTTCTTAAGTTACTCTCAGGTTCAGTTTTTATTGGTATTTGATATGTAGCTTGAAGTGAGTAACATTGCTCCTTGGGATTTTGAAGCTTCTTTCTCTTGTATTGAAGTGCAACTATCTTGATCCTGATTCCAGATTTATATTTAGAAAGGACATTTTATTACACATACTATCATGGATTGTTCTTTAATTTAATTGAAAGTGATTTCATTCTGTGCATGGTTGTGAATATTTGAACATATGGTTGTGAATCTGTGCAGGGTTTGGACACATTGAATCCTGTATTGTTGATTGGAAATCGTTTGAAGCTGGTAATTTTACAAACATTGCAAACAACTCTTGTTGAAATATTCAAGCGCGCACACAAACAAATTCTATGCACACACAAACAAATTGCTGCTTATATCTTGATTCTTGGGTTTCTCTTAACCTGATATTGTTATGTTTATTGGTCTTTTTGTTTCCAAGGATGCTAGTTATCACATCAGTTACAAACTGAGTTTGTTGACATTGTTTTGACGCATTGTATCTGTATATTTAGCGACTCAGGTGTTGCTTCTTTCCTTCCACTATTCCTCTCTTTGATCATGTTTTCTCAAAGACAAATGGCATGGGTCAATAACATTATAGAGCCCATACTGTTTTCTAACCATTATTTTGGTTCTCTCATGCACTGCTTTAGAAAATTTTGGATGCATTACTTATTGGTTTGGGGCAAACTAATTTGTAGTCAACTGTTTTTTTTTTTTCAAGAAAAAGGTTAGTCTAATTGTGTTTACCTATTATCTTTTTTATAAACCATTATGAATTTCACTATTTTCCTTTATTTTAAAATCATCACCTGCCCATTTCTTTCTCCATGTTTTGGTTTTAGATGACAGCTGGTTACAGTCTAGACATCGGTCAGCTCCTCTGAGTTTCTGCGGCAGGATTGAATCCTAATCCTGGTTATGGCTGTTTTCCACCAAAAGTTAAAAAAAGGTGAAGACTAATTGTTGTTGCCTTATTACTGATCATAAGTTGAACTGAATTAATTGAAAAGAAAAAAATGTAATTCATACATTATTTATGCAAATCTGAAGATTTTGTGCCGGGGGTTGATTTTGCTCATAATCTCAAAAAAATGATACAAGATTTTTAGATAAAAAAGTAAACATGCAGCCGCTAAACATAATACAGAACTGGCGGTAATTTTTCCTGACATAATTGGTCCTTTTGAACCTTAGTTTAATCATATAGTGGGTCATTTGCCAACTTTGTTGGCATTCATCCTACAGAATTTCCCAGTATTTAGTAGTTGTAACATAAATAAAATTCAGATTTTTCAGTTTCCTTAAATAAGGCAAAGCAGCATTTCCCAACTTTATCAACTCAAAAACATACTCCAACCCTACACCGATAGTCATTTGTTTTTCATTCTTTCATCAACCTAACGCACTTTATATTACAGTCAAGAAGTAAGCTTCCCAACACACCCAGCTGCTCATCAGTCTAAATCCTGTGCAATATTTTGAATATGATTGATTGCAATAATCTTTTCAGTTTTGCATCCTTCGTAAGTGGAAGGAGACAGTGAGCTGACTTCAGTTTAAATATTGAAGGCTTCTTTATCGTATTCAGGGTAGTGGTGGTATAGGAACATATAGGTCCCCCCCCTCAATTGGTCTAGGCTAAATCATTATTTATAGGGATTTTTACTAAAAAGCCCCCCGTACTTCGCTAATTACTAAAAAACTCATTATTTGTGTATTTACTTAAAAGACCCCTAACATTTAAGTTGCACTAAAAAAACCCTAACATGCAAAAATGAGAATTTTTTTGGCATCTTTCATTACGCCGTTGGGAGGCTAATATTGAATATCGAGCTAGGATTTTAAAACCCCTCCAACCTCCTGTTCTCTCAAAAATTCTCAATTTTCCCCTAAATTGGTTTTAGGGTTAGGGTTTCGATTAAAGATCTCTCAAATTGATCATGAAAACCGACTCGTCTTCCTCAACCTTCTTCAGCAAAGAGCTTGTCAAATGTCGTTGTCCCTTTAATTGCAAGTTTCGAGATAGTGGGCAACCTCATTCGAAAGGAGAGCGATTCTTTAGTTCCCCGAATTCCTAATCTTCAACTAAGTGAGGACAGGTTATTTTTGTCGGAGAAAGACCTACCAAAATATCTAGAAGGTAAGAGAGGAGCTCAAGCTCCAACTCCATCTCCTGTTAGACATTTAACTTTGGATGGAAAACTAACGAGGGTGCGGCTTCAATGTATGTGGGGGTCTTTAAAGTCAATACAAAATATGATGTTTTTTTTATAGTAATTAGCAAAGTGTGAGGGTTTTTAGTAAAAATCCCTTATTTATAAGTTCATTTGAAATGATGTCATGCAATTTCTTGTGTGTGGCAACAGATAGGGGAATATCAGGAGGCAATGGGGACATGCTACCTTTTTTCTGAAAGTGGTATTTCCCTCCCTTATTCGTTGCTTGTAGTTATATTTAATATAAGTGATTAAGTCGTGCTATTGTGTTGGAAACTTGGAATTGATATCTTAGGCATCATCTTCTCACTACTAAAACTGAAACCCTAGGAACTAAATCTAGTATGACAATTAAGATATTTAGCACATTTCAAGTTAAGTGTCAGGTATGCATCTCATGGTTCCGGTAGAGGCATCGAGAATTGCCATTGTGGTTTCATCATTGTTGGCCGGATAAAAAGACATGGCAGAATAAGCAATGCAATTCTTTTATTTCACTTCACCACCATCGATTGGTAGATGTTAACTGTCAGCCTGCTTGAAATCCTGGATTCTTATCGTTACAGTTTCCTTTCACTAACCGAATGAAAACAACTTACCGATAAAACAGTTCATCGTGAATTTTATGAAAGAAGTATATTTATGTGTGAAGCCCTTGTCATAATGTAACTGCAGATAAAGAAACAGCGGTGCTTCACCCAGAGCCGGGCTCATCAGAGAGAGATCTTTTCAAGGAGAAGTGCATCATAGATTCAAATCCAACCCCATCGAAGCAGGTGCAGCCTATAACTGGCCTTCACAAAGTTCTCAAGTTCAGGCTAGCAACTGAGGACGAAACAAAGCCAGCGACAAGAACTTCGGCAACAATTTTGTGATCTACTTGTCGAAATTTCTACTGTTTATGTGGATTTTATAAGTAATTTTAAAAAAAAGGTCATATTTCATGTGAGGGATCAAAAGGATATCTATTATCAGCTGATCCTGAGGTTGAATAGTTAAATTTATACACTAGCCATTTAAACAGGTTATAGATGCATTGTAACCCCAAATATTATTGTATATATGATTCAGTGTAATATTTTATGTGCTTGATAGAAGCAATTAAAGTCCGGAATCATGGTGGAAGCAACACATTTTTGACCCTGGATATGTTTTATAATAAAGTTAAAGCTAGGGGGAAAAGTTGAAGCAACATGAGGATCTGGCAAGGATCATGTAGAATTTTCCGTCAACATGTTTTTTCTAGATTTAGATATACGTTGGATATCCCTCATCCAAGATGTTAAGATTTGGTAAGAAAGAGCATTTTAAAAGATATGATTTGATTCAATTTTAGTTGTCCGTGTATTCCACCAAGGATAATGAACCACCCTCCTTCACTTCAAAATGTCTATCCTTTATCTTCCATGATCCACCTAAAACGCAGTCCCCTTGAACTGCAAAACATATCCGTGCTGCTCGCATGGTGTTTTGTTTAGGTTTGAAATGTAATTTGCCTCCATTTGGAAGGATTCTAAAAATCCAAAGTTAGTGAGAGTATTGCCATTTGAACAGAGTTGAAGTAATTTACTTCAATTTGTAGAAACGTCGAAACCGTCTGCCAACGGAAAGTATAACTTGGATTTAAACAAGTGTCGAAACAGTTGGTTGTGTGAACACCAAAAACCTAAAAAATGAAAAATTCTTTTCAATTGGAAAATGCATGTTTAGTATGATTAAAGCTAAATTGATCTACAAGTAAAATTAAAATAAATATATAGAGATTAGGTCAACTGTCCAACAAAAAACGCGTGCTAATTATTGTATTTTATTGTTTATTAATATTTTTAAAATTCGTCCACATAAACGCGTGTTAATTCGAGGGCTCTACGTTGTGGATTTGGGTCTCTATCAAACCCAACCCATTATCACCTTTATATTATAGATATTATATTATATTATAAATAAAAGAGATTTCTTTTTACTAAAAGGGCTCATTCTTCTCTATTCAATCTCTTCAATGAATGTCAGGTACGTTCTCTTTTTCCCCTTTCCCTTTCAATTCCTCTTTCAATTTGAAGATGTCTCTTTCTTTTGAATATCATACAACATTAGTAGAATGCTTGAATTGATTAAGAGATTGTATGATTCTGATCATTTCCATGGGTTTTTTACTCATGTTTTATTTACTAGTTGAATAAACCCTTGCTCCCAAACTTAGAAGTTTATTGCGTTAGATCTTCTGGATTGGTTTATTGTTTTAGTTTTATGGTGGAATAGCTCGCTTAAAGTTGTGTTTGGTGCTCATCTTGTTGTAAGAAATGATGCCGATGATATAATTTTCAGTAAAGAAAAGAAGTAATTAATTGTAGAGTTATTTTTACAATTTGTTGGAATTATATGGTGTGAAGATTAATTATTAGATGTCGTTAATGGCTACTTCTGTATTTGATATAGAGTCATTAGTTGTTTAGTTTTGACTTGGAATGATCATTCCCAATCGAGGAACACTATCAACTCATTTATAACTTTAAGTAAATGAGCATAAAGTTTGGTTTGTGTTAACTTACACTAAGAATTATCTATATCTTTGTTGGACGGAAAAAATAAATAAATTATATGTATGTATTTTAACACACACATGCACATACAAACGATCCAAAAACATTCCATTTTCTAGAGTTATGTTTTCCGTTCCATATAAGTGTATCGAAGAAGACTACCCCCAATCATACCACATTTCATGACAAATGGCATTCTGCTTTTCCATTTTCGTTCCGTGTATCGAACATTCCGCGTTGTGAGTAACATTGTTTTTTGAGTTTGATCCCTCGAGGCACATTCATTCTCCTAGGACAATACTAATTACGATGACTAAAGCTTTGAAAAACACTCATAACAATTCGCGTGAGAATAGTTACCTATTAAATTGCAATTGCAAGAAAATGATATATAGTTGTAATGTGAAAGTGCGCTAATAACCCTAGAGGGGTGGTGAATAGGATTTTCAAAAATTAATATCTAACTTTAACACATAGCTAAATGTTCAAACGATAAAACAATTCAAGCACAAGTTAAACTAAATCATTCGTAACACAGATAAAGAAATGCAAACTGTGACACGGTCGATTTAGAGTGGTTCGGCACCCTCTGTCTAGTCCACTACTTAAAGCCCTGTGCTTAGGAGTTTTTCCTTTCACTATAATCCTCCTTTGACCGGACGGAAAACCCTTATAAACACCTCGTTTTCCGGATAGAGGAACACCCTTACACCTCCTTTTCATGGGTAGTGGACCACCTTTACAATGTTTCGATTCTTCTCTCTAAATAAGTGGGAGACAATGAAGCACGTACAAATCTTTTATATGCTATTGAAAGTGATTACTTGAGAGGTTCTTTTAAAATGATTTGATCAAGTGAGTTTCTTCTTTTTCTCTTTTGATATGAAAGTGAAGTACATATCTTTTGAGAAAGCTAGTAATATTTATAAATGAATTTGTAGAGAAGATGAAAATATATTTTTACAATTTTTCTCTCAAAACAATAGCTGAATTCCTAATTATAAATAACGGCTATATTATTCAAAAGCTTGCCAAGTATGGGTATGATACTTTTTCATAAAAAATTTAGTAGCCGTTTAACATAACATATTTGAAATTAAAAACCAATAAACATATGGGTTAAAAATAACATGATATATATTAGGAAAATAATAATAGGCATATTATGAATACCTCATTTGGACATTTGTAATAACGATATAACCATAAGGAACTACATGGAAGTCCAAGGTCTTTATAAAATGGGTAAATTATATTTTGCTCTATTTTAAATATATAGAAATATATTTTAACATGAAACTTATTTAATCCTTTAAAAAGTTTATGAAAAATAATTTTAGATCTAAAATTAAATACGTGTGTGTATTCTCAAGCTCATTAAGTCCCAACCCCTTGACATTTAGGTGCTTAATAAAATAAATAAAAATAAAATCCATTGAGTCCCGACTCTTTTTGCTAGTTGGCTTCAAACTTGGCTTTGAAAATATAGGCTTGTGAAGTCGCAATATTTGTTTATATCCTCCGTTTAGATATGACATTTATAGTTCGCTCATCTATTCTCCATTAAATGTTTCATGTGTGTGTATGTAAAAATGATAATACCCGTAATACGAAACAAATTATTTGGCAATAATCAAAATCTAACTGAGTGAGATCAACATGAATACATGAAGCATGCCTAGATAACTCAATTGAGTGCCGGGTGCCTCAGATGCCGAGTGATCTTCCAATGGTCTATGCTAGCGTTAGTTTGCTTCTTCAAATACACTAACCGACCTAGAAGGAAATGAATAATTAAATATAAAGGATTCTTTTTTTCGCTTTGGAGAAAGGCTAATCCATTATCTTAGGAGGATAAAATCTTAAACCAGCTCAAATTATAAAGGCAATCTAATTCAAAATCTTTCCAAATACACATTATAGACATAGTTTGGTTGCCAAAATATATATAGAATTGATCTCTTATACCATTTGAGATGGTAGTTGCTCATCTTCTCTCAATCATGTTCACACTCTTTGGAATCTTTGTTTAAATTTTTTTAAATGCTGATCAATCCATGTAAGGTCGATAACAAACATATATTCCCGGCCAAAGATATTGATAAAACAAAGGAAACGAAAACAGTTTTCTAACGGAACAGGGAAGCCGAAAGATATCCATATAAGACAACTTATATCCTGTTAATAATAGGATGGATAGAAGCTGAGCCTTCATATTCAGTTTGCTCTACGCAGTAACCCCTTCATATTCAGTTTGCTCTACGCAGTAACCTGTATCAGATTATTAAGGGCAACTTTTGTAAAGAGTGAAAGATTTTCTTATACCTCATGCCTCCTGAGAGCATCACAAAACATCTCAACATCTCTCAAATTCCTTGATACATGAAGCTCATACAATACCTTCGGTAGTAGAACCTTCTCATTATGGTGTACATAACTGAACTAAGGATTTTCATGGTGAAATATTAATCGTTATTATTCTAAAAAAGATGAAAATAGCACTTTTTTGTAATTAATGTTAAACCAAAAGGCTCTGGTCTGGCCGGTGGAGAGAATTAATGTTGAAGCCCAGCCTGGTTTTTCCAATGTGTGATGTTTAGACCTGGTCTGGCCGGTGGAGAGAATTAATGTTGAGGCCCTGCCTGGTTTTTCCAATATGTGATGTTTAGACCTGCACAACGTGCACGTCACTAGAATATCTGATATATTAGTTTCTCATGCTTTCTAAGATATATCATTTACATGAGATGTTGCACCGGAAACACTTTACTTAAAAAAAAATTCCTTCTATTTCAGTCCTTTGTCATTTGAAAGTTATGCTGATTTTTAATATGTGATACTTTAATTGCCCATAAGTTTTCAAGTGAAACAATGCATTTCCCAATTCTTGAATATCTGAGTGGTTGTCAGAAGGATTAAACAGCTTTATAATCTATATCAATAACCATGGATAATTATAATGAATGTTTCAGGCACTAAAGAGATGCACATGCACAGCAGCTAGGATGTCATACACCGTTTTCTTCAAACTGTTTTTCGCAATGGCTGTCTGGTGCATTGCCTATGCTGCAGTTGCAGTTCTCGTATCCATTAGCCTCTTCAATATTTCTCATACACATCTATCGTGAACTAGTGAACAGTTCAGTATAGCTTCAATTGGATTTGTGCAGTTTACGAGGCAACCGAATCGTTCACGTGATGCTAAGTGCTTGACTAAATATCAGCAGATTTTGTCTCGTTTTTGCTCTTTTATCTCTCTTTTCCGAGTTTCCCTTGAATATAAGCTCATGTAATATTTTGAATAATAAAAAGACGAATGTAATTATTCGGCTTTTCTGGTGCTTTTTTTTTTATATATAAATCTAATATATTTCATAGATTGTACCGAAATTTTGAAATTTTGTAAAGACTGCATTCCCTTGCGTCAATATATTTGCAGGAAGATATGCGTATGTGTTTCCTTTGATCCTTTTGAATTTTGCATTTTACGGTTTTATATTAATAGTTTTCATGTATGCTTTCTTTTTAAATGGTATCGCCCCATTGTTTACATGGCTGCTAACTTTAGAGGAATTGAATATTTTTTAGCTCTACCACCTCAACCTCCCCTTTGAGCTTAATTGTCAATACTTTACTGATGGATGTCTCTGCCAGCGAAGATTCGGATAAAATTTTTAATACTCTACCCACACCAAAATCCAGAATTTAGAAATTTATATGCACGGGTTTAGCTAGGACATAATATTGGCGTCCTTACAAACTTCATTTCACATGAAAACTTTTTGCTAGACATAATTATAACAAAGTTGTTTACGGCATGTGGTAATAATATTGGAGTGTCATATTCAATTGACTTGTCTTTTGGAATCAAGCTTTAAGTTTCAAGTATTTGTTTGCATGGTAATATGTTGGATGTAATTTTATTTCTTCTGCCTCAATTCCTATCTTTGCTGCTTATTTTGGAAGGGGAAAAAAACATAAAAATAAAATTTTATTTCTTCTGACTCGTCAGCAGCTTTCTTTTCTTATCCAGTATAACAAACTCCATGTAAATTTTGTCCCTTATCATTCTTGGAAGAAATTAGATCTTCCAATAATGTGGCATTGCTAAAGGAATGATACTGAAAGTTCTTTGCAAACAACCATCAAAATATCAATCTTTGTTTAGCTAGCAAGAAAAATTACTTAGTTTTTAAATATGAATGAGGAGGGCCTACCATACCATCAATTCTTTTTCTGCCTTCTAGTAAATTTTTTCAATGATTTAAATTTGGAGAAATTATCATAACTACCCTGAACTTTCATATAGTTAATAAGAAAGTACCTTAATGCTCTCTAGTTATAAGAAACTACGATAAACCATCATGAATTATGGAAAAACTACGTAATGACATCAATATATTGTTTATTTGCACAGTAATACCCCTCTTATTCAACCTCAATTAATTATAACCCAAACCCCTACTTAAATCCGATACCTTCTCACACTCTACTCCATTCCAGCTGTGAATGACGGTGATCGAGACGAGCAACGTCGTTGAGGAAGCACTTTTTCTTTTTCCTCTTTTTCTTTTTTCTAGGAACGACCTAAATTCATAGGATTTATAAGAGCATCGCTCGTATAGATATGTTTCTTTGACTGGCCATAATTTCACACTGTTGTCGATTTGTTTCTATGTTATTGGTATGTTCCATGACTAAGTTAGCTATATAAGTGTACACCATCATTTATTCCAAAATCAACAGGTTTGTAACCTGAATAGAGCAAATTTTGTTTACCATCTGCTGAATTAGATGCATCGCCAATATTTATACCATTAGCAAATCAAACGAAGTACTAAGTTTTGTCCCCATTGTTTGATCAAAGTTTTCAAGCGCTTCTAAAGTTTTCACCATGCTATAAATTTGATACACTTCCACAAGGAAATGTAGGTGGTTGGAAGGATGGAGGTGATAGAAGGAAGGCCATGAGTTTGAGTTGAATAGGAACATGGGTCTTACTGAAGTTGGGTGTGGGAATAATATTTGTTAAAGAAGAAAACGGTTGAAGTTGTTGTAAAACTAACGAAAGGTTAAATTGGCCGGAAGGCATCATGCCCAATGCATGTGCGGTTTTCGTTAGTGGAGGGAACTTCTTTTACTAATAATTTAGAAAGCATAAGGTAATTTGTAATAAAACGTGTGGAAATTCAGAGTAGTTTCTATTAATTTAGCCTTTACAATTTTAATAATAACAAACTGCCCATTAATGCTCGGACTGCCTTATTTAATGCAACGGTCCGAACTAATGTCTGGCATGATGACTGAATCATGCTCAGTTGCATAAGAAAGCCTACACATCATTAGGAGGAAATGGTCCATGCACTTAAACCATACCATTCAGTCCTTGCATTCAATTCCTTCATATAATCATCATCAGATTTGATCTGTAGGAAGCTAAACTAAATTCTACATAGCTGTATATCTATTCATATGCGACGGTGGACATCCCTCTTTGACAAAGGCAGAATCACATGCCAGTATATTACCATTTGCAGAAGATATAGCAACATCAAAAGGGGGATACCAAAAGTAAATGTCGGTTTTGTATCTTATGAAGCGGATTTAGCCTTCCCAAAGAAATGGTATGATAACATTCAATAATTGGATCCCTGTGTGCACTTCTCGGAGATCCCTGATTCACCCTATAAGTTTTTGTTCGAGTGAGAAACTAGTTAAATTGTTCTGAACATCTATATCACAGACCAATAAATGTGTCAGTCAGTTGGGAGTAACCAAATTGTATTTGATGGAACACGGATGGCTAAAGGTTGGATGGATGGATGAAAAAACTATCACGATTAATAACTTTATCGAGGAGATGATGCTTACAAGATTGGAGTGTGCTATGGACTCATTTTAGACAGCTTCAAAAGTTTGGAATAAAAGCATAACATTTATTTATCTTTTCCATATAAGTCTACTAAAAAATTAAGCTATCTGTTTATCCTTTCCAAGTACTTTTCTATATTCATTTTGATAATACGTCTCATTTTAGCGTGCATTACATGCTTGTTCATTGTATTTCTCGTTTGCTATCATCTCAAACATCATATTTTAATTTCATTTGAGTTTTCTTAGGGAAAAAAACCCTTATAGGTTGTAAGTGATGCATGTCCCTTTCCAAATAATATAGTTTATATTTTAAAAGGATAGATTAGTTTAAGTAACAAGTTTAAGGATTCAGGATCTGTTTTTGTGGTTTGATGATGAAAGGTTTTGGGAGCTTAGGTTTTTCTGATCGGAATTGCTCAGATAAAGTTATGATGCCTTGAACCTATGAAACTTTATGACCTCATTACGTCTCTCAGATTATCACTGGTGTCCCCACACTGTTGCTGTAAGTAAAAAGGCGTGGATTTGAATTTGGGGACCATAAGAGACAACAAGTCAAGCCAACCGCTATTATCATGCATAAAACTGTGGATGATACGTCTATTAAAGCACAAAGCAGTTGAGCATTTGGAAAAGGTGCGCATGGTGTTTTAAAATAATTCGACTCAATTTAACCATCTATATTAGTATTGAATTATCAAGAATTTTATGAATTGAGATAAATGATCGAGCCAACCTCATCTATATTCAATGACAGTTATGCTTTTTACAGACTATGCCTTTCATTTTTGATGTACTTCATTGTGACTAGGTGTTTTGTTATTTTACTCTTGAAAAGAATTCGCTATATGTAACCTATGTATGCTGCTCTTGCATACAATTAAGGCATGTTGCATGCTGGATCGAATTTGCGGATTTCTAAATTTTTACTGATGTTCATAAAAAATAAATAAATGAATAAATAAATAAAAGTAAAAACAGTAATGACTTCAGAGTTGTGTTTTAAAGTAAAATCCTATATGACTTGGCTTAATGTTGGTTGTTAAAACATGAAAATTAATGTAAATGTATTAGACTAGATAACCTCATTGACATAAGAACATAACCCCATGCACCTAGCTCTAAAAATCTTTAAGGAAGAGATTATCTCATCATGCATGATGTCATCTCAATTTCCAGTTCTGACCCGGCTCTTAGTATCTCTCTGGTCTCGTAGAAGAATTTGGCTAGACGATGATAGCTATGTTTGATGTACAAAATTGTGGTAATCTCCAAGGAAGTATAAAGTCGACACCGACAAGTTTTCAACTCTCCGATAAAGAAATTGTGAATTTCAACTCAGGACGGGTTGTTTCTTGTTTGGGATCACTAGCAGAAAACAACAACGAAGTCCTTGCAGATTATCCCTGTAAGAAATGTATCGGACCCAAAATTTTCGTATCAGATTTCTGTCGGCAATAATTGACAGGTCAGCCTAATTCAATTGCGAAGGGATATTTGTCATCAATAATATACTGGGACTGGAAATAGTCTTACCGATGAGAAAATTCATTAGGATTAGCCTATTTTGAGTTATAATTCTAGCAGAGGTTGGTCATCACCATCAGGAAATTTTTTGTGATGTGCAAGAAATTTTGGGGAATGAAATAATTCCAATGATTTTTGTTACATTCTGTGGAAAACGTTCTCTTCTGATGATTTAAAAAAAAATATATTTGTGCTCAGGCAGACTTATATGAAACTGTTGTAATTAAATGTGCTAGTTAAATTATCGGTAGAGACATGCGGAGGATCCCGCACCACAGAATTTGGCGAAAGAGGTTAGACTGAGCGTGCAACCACAAAAGATGATAATGAGATATTTGTATGCACTGTTTTATACCTCTCACAAATGTTAATTTGGGAATTCCTTTTCTTCTTAGCCTTGAGAGGACGTAGAATTCTTATGTACCACACTAGTGGGCCTGCTAATGAAAACGACGCATAACGGAAGTCTGAGGATATTGAATGAAATCAGTAGTGTTATAAAACAGAGGATTTTGAGGTATGACATGGACTTGTGGGCTTCGTTTGCTGTGATTTCGGTGGTGTGCTGTGTGGGACACAAATTTTAGTTTATATCTTTAAAATTATGAAGTCTTTGCATACATGTATCATGAAGAGATTATGAGTTGGCTGCGGGTCGAGTCCAATAAAGGCAGGGTTCAAGCGCCTTAGGAGGGTGAAGCTTAAAGGCTGGATGAGTCCAATGAAGGCAGGGTTCGAGCGCCTTAAGAGGGTGATGCTCAAATCCGATCTGAAAAAAAAAAGAACACTCTGAATTGGGTTGGGTTCTGGGCATATTAAGCCTTTGTTTGTTAGACTACTCTAATCTGGATTTAAATGGTTTTTTTTTTGAGTTAGAAGATTGGTCTTCTCTCATCTTATTGTCATTGCATGTCTTGAACTTGTTTTCTCAGACTTGAAAAATAATCTTTTCACAGATGCAGCTGATTTAGTAGTAGTATAACTTTTGTCCAATTTCTCTCATTGTTGAGAAGGATCAGATGTTCTAAAATGTGAACATATTGGCTACGAAATTAAATTGTAATTTCACTTTTCATAACGTATGCCAAGTTTGACACCTAAACCATGCTTAGTCCAAAAGGAAAGGCTCCACATGATTAATTAGGAGGCAAGGTACCTAAATGGACCATGCTGCTACCTGCTCTGAATAAATTAAAAAGCATTAATGCTTCCTCACTTATCAATTCCCTCATAAAATACAGTCCCCAGATCAACAGTTAGATAATTTAAGTTCTACATGGTTGTTTCCTTACAGATCCTTACAATTGGCATGGCTCCGAGCGAATAATGAATGAAACAGGAGAAGATAGCAAGACCAAAAGGGTTAGGCCAAAAGTAAATGCCATAGTTCTGCTAACCATGAAAACAGACTTTTTAGCCCCCACCAAAAGGATGGATCAGAATAGCATCCATCCATGTGATAAAATCCAAGAGATAATACCTTACCCCTGATCTACCAACAAGTTCAGCATTGTTAGGAGTGAAAATGGTTTAATTTATGTATATTTCTCAAGATCATTTACATGAGAATGATTAATAATTCTTTAAAAAAGATCATTTAGTATGAACTTATCTATGTATGGATTTTATGTTTCATGATTTTAATGAAACTTGGTGGATTTCTACTATTTAGATTAAAAAAACGTGATATATTATTTTTATTACTTTTGTCATTTGTTTGGTAGGAAAAGACTACAATCAGGTCTTTTTAGAACAAAATAAGGACACAATATTATTTATCCTTTGTTTCTTTCTGTTCTTTTATAACCACCTTCTGAAATCTTTTGCTTGAACTAGGTTGAGAAAGCAGAGGTTCCTTGGGAGTATTTTTTCCGACTTTTGTATGTAGAATGCTGAAAAGATTTACCTTAGATACTTACTTTCATGCTTCTTCAAATAATCGAGCATGGATGACGTTAAAAGAATATAATTCATATATACTTTACATTCTAATTTAATTGAATTTTTTTTATCTGCACAATGATACATTCCTACAAAACTGGTCTTTTTTTTGGTTTTAACACACATGTGCCGAAAATATAATTTGACTGCAGTTTGTACTGTAATTCCCTTTACCATCAATATCATTTTAAATTACATGTTCTAATTTCATTGGGAATTCAATGGTTAATTAAGCCTTGATGGCGACTTATATGGTTAATTAAAGCTAGTATGCATCTGCCTTGAAATGTAACTATTGAATGCATACAGAGCTAAAAGGGGGAGATTAGTCGTAAGCAATCAAAATTGAATTATTGAAACATGACATTTCAACAACGCTTCCAAAACAATTGGCTCACATGATCTTTTAAATTGAGCTCTCCTAATTAGAAGTTTAACAATGTAATAGTGTTCAGAAATAGCATCTATACATGCTAATATAATGTGTTTTTGTTTTTATACAAGAAAGAGATAAAGTTGTTGATTCTTTTATGAGGTCAGAGTATCAAAGATGCTCCCAACATGATGATATGGTATATTGGTATTATACGTGAATTTGGACTCTTTGTCATCTAATAAAATACTTCTCTCCTATGATCCATACAGTTTGAACTTTGAAGGACTTTATTCTTTTTTATTTGAAAAACAGCATGATAGTCCAACTAATGTCTCTTATAATCACATGTTCATATCAGTTTTTCTCCCCTAGTCCATTCCCACTTGTTCAAATGCCAAGCTAGGTAATTTTATTTCTCCATAGTCTTTGGATTTTTATTGGATGTGATTGAAGTTGTACAAGTGCCCAACACAATCAAAATTCAGGATAAGGAATAACCTCAAGTTACATATTCCATTTGGAATCGAGGTTAATGATGTAACGAAAGCGGTTTTGGTCTGTAAGATTCCAGATCTTTACTTTTTCACACTTTATTTTACATGTCAAAGAATCATAGAATCAAAATTTGGGAACAATTTTCTTTTAGAGAACTGTAGCATTACTTTCTCACTTCATTCTATCACTAGTATCACACTGCAGAAGCATAAACTTTGCTTCCTTTGCTTTTTGATTCTCCATAGCATAATTTTAATTTGCTGAATAGGATGTGTATACCATACTGTTTCCGTGTAACATCGCCCTCATTTCTGATTTAACAATGGTTTTATATCACTTTGCTTGTCATAATCTTTGGGGGTTTACACGTTCACGGGTATTGAATTTCTTATACACACTGTATGTTGCATTTATATCTAAAACATAATGTAAGTTTACATTGTATGACCATATTTACATGATAAACAATTCATACAAAATGTTAGTTGCATTAATATTTGGCATATTTATTGTTAGCCTGATCTTTTTCCTCATTTGAAATGGAATTGAGTATTGGTACCTTATTAGCATTGTCTTGTAAATCATATTAAATCTTTTGACCTTAATTTCTATATTGAGACAGGTTTTGGGAGCTTAGGCTTCTGATCAGTGCTGATCAAATGAAATTTTGAAATCCCGAATTCTTTAATATTGCACAAACCCGTTGCTTCTCTCAAATCAGCGCAAGTATTTACCACAATGTTGCTGTATCTAACAAAGGTGTGACATTGGATTTGATGACATCGAGAGTCATAAGAAAACGCCTGAAGCCAATCTAAGCTATGATGCATAGGACAATGGATTAAGGTAATATCTATTCAAGCACAAAGCAGTTGAGCGTTTGGAAAGGTGCGTACATCTAGCTCTGTTTAGCCATAAAGTAACTTAGTTATTGACGTATCTCAATAGAATAGTCTCGTTTTTTGCAGGCGTTTTAGTATTGAATGAAAACGAGAATGTTAGCATCTTGAGATATTTGATTGAGCTAAGCCTATCTATTCGCAATGTCAATTTTGTTTTTTACAGAATATTTTGGTTCATTTTCTACTCAATAATGAACTTTTGGAATAGTAACTAGGTGTTGCATTTCAGGCTTTGCTATATATTTATTTCTCTAGTCTTGAAAAATATTGACATATATGACCTATGTATGCTGCAATTAAGTTTCGAAGTTTTATCGACTTCGGGCTGTCCTTGACAGTAAAATTGTATTTGACTATGGAAAGTTTTGGACGCGAAAACACAAAAATTGGAATATGTTTGAACCAACCAAGTGCTATTATCGATTGTAGGATGGCAATAGGTCAAAACAATTTTCTGACCCCAAAAATTTCAGGATATGGTTTCAGAGAAATCTAAACCATACAAATATGGAACGCTATCTTGATCTCAACTTTGATACGATCCTTAGTTCCTCTTATAGTAGGAAAATATAGGCAAATTCATGTTTCCAACTTTGTGAACGAATTTGGATAGCGATGCTTGCTGAAAAAATTGTGGTTGTCTTAAGCAAACGCGAAAGAGATAGCAACATGTATTTATGATTTTCAAACATGTAATTGATTGATGATACGATTTGGCTAGCAAAAAACAGTAACCTTGCAGATTCTCCCTGAATAGTAACCGGGTTGGAAATTTTCAAAAATTAGGCATCTGTCATTAATATTATTTTCCCAATGAAAGTTCATGGAAGAAACGTCTCATTAGTTGACAGGTCATCCTACTTTTGGATTGAAGGAATATTCCTCGGGAATCTATAATATTCATTACAGATGGGAATATTCATTAGGAATCTATAATATCTCGACAGATTGGTCATTACCGAAAGAAGCTTTGTCAGCAATGTGTCTCCACTCTTGAAATTTGACAATGGAATAATTCCAGCGATAGTTGTAGAATTTGTGAGAAGCGTCTTTTCCGAATGCATTTTCTATAAAACTGTGTCGTTTGATGGATAGGGACAAGTTGAGCATCCTGCATCTTAGAATTTGGCAAGAGAGGTTAGAATGGACATGTAACCACAAGAGATGGCAATGCAATATTTGTATGCATTGGCTCCTTTTGACTTGTAATTGTTGGTGTGTCGACGTCTTGCTTTAGAATTCAAAGGACGGATTTTTTATGTACTACTTTTGTGGCCTAGCTAACAAAAGCGACTGATAATTGTAGATATTGAATGAAAATAAAAGAACTTGCAAAACTGCATTTGAGTTATGGGCTTCAATTATCGTCATTTTGGTGGTTTGTTGGGTGGAATACAGACTTTTAGCTTATTGCCAGGAAATTATAATTTATCCGCGCATAAACACACACACACACACACACACACACACACACACACACACACATATATATATATATATATATATATATATAGAGAGAGAGAGAGAGAGAGAGAGAGAGAGAGAGAGAGAATGGAGTATAAAGTGGCAATTTAGGAAATTTCCTAAAACTGTCGGCTTTAAAAGTGTGTGTACATGCGCGCACACGTATGTATGATTGTCATTGTGTGGGTAGGGGTTAGGGTCAAGTGCCGTATGGTCAGGGATTGAGTGGGTTAAACAATAATGCTCTAATTCTCCCCAAAAAATGTCGTTAATAAAGACCACGGATTTAAATCCGAATTATCTTTTTCTTAAAAGAAAATTTGGGTTAGGCTGGGCGGTTTTCAAGCTCTATGTGACTAATTTTATGTTGACGGACGTTTTTCTTTTGGGCGGAAGATATCCTAATAATGTGACATTGATGATAATATACATCTAGAATTTCGTTACAAATTACAACAAGAAGAAGAAGAAAAGGACATAATCACATGCCAATATTACTATCTTAGAGAAGAATAGCAGCATCAAAATGGGGAGACCACAAGTAAATGTCCTACCTCTGCAACTTATGAAGCATAGCTAGCCAGTAAGCCCCCACCCAAAAGAAAGAAAGTGAGGTAACAAATAATAGATTCCATGTGAAAAGAAGTGAGAAGATCTCAGAGATAGCGATACATTAACAAGCTAACCGGTTGAATGAATCGATTGAAAATATATTTTACTAAAGTAAATGAGTACGACAGTGGAAGTATAAGCCGTAGAAATTTTTATAAATGCAAACCAATTTACAATATAGTTTTACTACCTTTTGTATCTGTTTGGTACAAAATATGGACTGGAATTTGGCTCTTTTGTTAAAGAAATAATTAGAACATTATATTATTTACATTTTGTTACTCTCTATTATTTTATAACCAAAAAACTTTTGCTTGAAGTAGATTGAGAAGTAAGAATTCAATTTATTTGGAAGTATTTTTCCAAATTATGTATGTGGTTGCTTTCTAATGAAAACACACAGGAAATATTGAAAAGAATTACCATAGATACTTCAGTGCTTCTTCAACTGCGAAATAGGCCTTTAGTGGTAGGGTTAGTCGAGCATGAATGCCGTTTTAAAGTATGTGTCAGTAATTGATTAATCGTGGGGGTAACCCTAAATAGAGCTAAACAGAAGATAATAATTCCATCTTACTTTATATTATATGTATTTGAAATTTTATTTTCTGCTAAACGTTACGTTATAGTCCTACAAAACTCATTGGATTTTTAATTTATTTAACTCATATGCACTGAAAATCTAAGTTGTTTATACTGTAATTCCCTTCACTATCATTTCTATTATCATGTTTTAATTTCCTTGGAAAGTCAATATTTCATAAAGTCTTGATGGTTACTTCGATCCGGCATTACTCTTCGCACCTTCTGTATTAAAGCTAAGATGCGTGTGCTAATTATATATTAATGCATGTGGAAGCTATAAGGGAGAGACTAGTCTAAGTAATTAAAGTTGAAGTATCGAAACATAAAATCTCAACAATCCTTAAAAAATAATTAATTTGGGTCACACAATCCTTGAAACATTTAAGGCTCATATGTGCCCAAAGATTTTGAAATCTTTCTAAACCGCCGTTCCTTTTTAGTTGTCATTTTGGAGAGAAAAAAGTGTCCTATTTTACTTGACGTTTTTGGAATAACGAGTAAATCATTAATGATAAAAATATCAACACTAGTAAAATAAGGGGTTGCCCCTACGGATAACAACATCCGTAGGGGCAGTTAAAGTTTCGACCTACGGATTAATCCGTAGGGCAAAATGGTTGCCCCTACGGTCGTTCAATATTTATTTAAAATATATTAAATTTTAAAGTGTTTTTTGCCCCTACGGTGGCGCAAACCAAGCACCTACGGGTAAATCCGTAGGGATAAATAGGGATTTAAGAGATCGATCCCTACGCCGATTATTTCTTATTCTCTTTCTTTCGCTCGCGCGAAACCAAATTTCCAAATCGAGATCGTCGTCGCCGCCGCGCTGCAGTGATCTCGTCGTCGCCGCCGCGCTGCAGTGATCTCGTCGTCGCCGAATCCAAGTCGAATCGTCGTCGCCACGCCTGCAGTGATCTCGTGGTCACCACCGTGCTCCGTTCTCGTTGTCGCCACCGCCCTCGTCGTCGCCGATTACCTTTCCGTCGTCGCCTACAGGTAATTAGTTAAACATTATTATAATGATGTTAGGGTAGCGATCGATGAGGGTTAGGATTAGGTATCGGTTGTGGTTAGGGTTAGGATTAGGGTTAGGGTATGGGTTCGATCGGCTGTTGGGGTTCGACTGGTGTTGGGGTTAGGGTTAGGGTTAGGGTTCGGTTGGGGTTTGGTGTTGGGGTTAGGGTTCGGCTGGGGCTGGGTTGGGGTTAGGGTTAGGCCGGGTTAGGGTTTGGTGTTGGGTTGGGGTTCGGCTGGGGCTGGGTTGGGGTTAGGGTTAGGCCGGGTTAGGGTTTGGTGTTGGGTTGGGGTTCGGCTGGGGCTGGGTTGGGGTTAGGGTTAGGCCGGGTTAGGGTTTGGTGTTGGGTTGGGGTTCGGCTGGGGCTGGGTTGGGGTTAGGGTTAGGCCGGGTTAGGGTTTGGTGTTGGGTTGGGGTTCGGCTGGGGCTGGGTTGGGGTTAGGGTTAGGGGTGATATTGGAATCGAGAATATGGAATTTGAACACCCAAACTAGAATGAACAAATGTAACAAATCTACTCAATTTTGTGATCTTTGCAATACCTAGCTATAGTTTGATCCTCATGACTGCATATAACTGAAAAGGTTTGTGGTTTTGCAGGATGCTTCTATTATCAAGAATTTACATTGTGTAATTATCCTCATATATGATTTACAACTCTGTATGTGTCTGTGTGCATGTGCATGCGTGTGTGTGGAGGGGTTATTTGCCAGTGCATTTCAACTTGGCTCCTAGGCTTATGCCGTACCTCAGGAATGGGACACAATTCCCTATTGCAAAACTCTTTTTATCTCCCCCCTCATCAAGATGCTTTCCTGAGCTATGAGAGTATTTGGGGGACTGTACCTTTCTTTGCACTAGCTTAAACTGCATTATCCTTTCCTCTTTGTTGACTGGTTTGCTGGGGGTTCATCCCTTTGCACTAGCTTAAATTTCATCCCTTCCTTCACCAGGATGTGGGTAGGCTGGATACAGGTTCACTGTTAGTGATAAAATTTTGACAAAATTTCTAGCGATCCTTAATTTTTCTGTATGTAGTTTGATGTCGTTCCCAATAGACGGCTCTATTTTGACTACAAAATTTTTAATCCGTAGGGGCAGATTTAACTTGGCCCTACGGATTAATCCGTAGGGGTAACCCTAAAGGGTTACCCCTACGGGCACAGACGTTCAAGAATTAAAATATTAATTCTTAATTTGGTGTTTGCCTTAGGGTTAGGGTTGGGGTTCGGCTGCTGCTGGGGTGGGGCTGGGGTTAGGGTTTGCCTTAGGGTTGGTGTTGGGGTTTAGCTGGCCACGCTGGGGTTGGGCTGGGGCTGGGGGCTGGGGCTGGGCCACGCGGGGTTTTGGGATCTTTGTAATTTGCTTGCTCTGTTTGGGGTTTCAGTTGATCCTCATTAAAAAATTGGTGATTGATATCTTCATTCATATTATTATCTGTATTTAAAATTTTTGTGAAGCCTTCAGAGTTTGGGAAAATTACTGGGGGAATTTTTCCTAAAATGTCTTGAGAGGGGGTTCAAGTGATGGGATAATTTCATTTGGTAATCTTTTACTTATTTTACATCTCTTATTTTTTCATGCAAAAATCTGAATAGGTTTCTTGCAATTTTGCCTATCGATCAATTATTATATTTATTTCTATTTTTTGTGGATGATTTGGCTTCAATTGAATGGAGGCGATGATGGCTTGCCCTCAAGCTTCCACTTTTATGAGCTTTATAGTTATGAGATTGGCGAGACAAGCTGGTTTGTAGCCATCTTATTTCTTTTCCTAAATTCAAATCCAAATATAAACTGTCTGATTGAGAGAGAGAGAGTATGGGAGATTATGTATTATTCAATGTGTTTGGAAGCTGGCATGTTCTGAGCGTCATCTCTGCATGAAAGCTATGGTTTTGCAAAGGGTTTGCCCTAACTATTTTCTGTGGGGAAGCTGAAGGCCTGAAGCTTCATCAAACTCAGGATTGGATTCTGGTCGGGTATTGTAAATTCTTATGAAAGTTCCGTTCAAGATTTGTTCAGAGCTTGCATAACATCCAATATATGATACTCGATGATAATATGAAACCTTCATATTCCCATCGATACTCATATATGAAACTAAAAGCGCCACTTTGTCCCTACGGTGCCCGACATTTTAATTTAAAAATATTATATCTTAATTTGTTGTTTGGCCCTACGGGCACCTAAATGGGAATTGAATTAAAAAAGGCACAGAAATGCCCTACGCCTCGATATCTTTCCCTCTCGTTCCCAAAATTTTATCTCGTTCCCGTGTCTCCAATTTTCTCTTCGTCGCCACCGCGCGCCCTCCGTTCTCAGCCCGCCACCGCCCTCGTTCTTCCTCGTCGAGTTCCTCGTCGCCGATATTTGTGCCTACATTGATGCCTCAAGCAACGAATCAAATGATGTAGATCACAAACTAATTAAATAAATTTTGAATACCAATCTGGACTGGGATTTGAATACCAATCCTAGTTTGCTATATTATATCTTGAATTTGCACGCGCACATAATAAGAAGGAGAAAAGAATAATGTGGCAGAAGAAGAAGGAGAAGACAGTAATGTGGCAGAAGAAGAAAAAAATGACATTCCTCGTTCTCTGTTTCAGCATCAATCTTCTGATATGAACTAATGATGGTTTTCACATAGGCTTTTCCCATTAGAGACTTCTTAGTGTCCAATGGAAAGCATACATCAGATTTGTGCAGGTCGGGTTCTTCTATGACTTTCAAGAGTCTCAACTGATTCTGTTAATTACACTCTAGTTGGGTGGTACTTTTACCACTTCTCACTGCAGGTGCGCTCTCTAATATCTCTAATATTACATTCAAAATGGATATTAGAGAGCGCACCTGCAGTGAGAAGTGAGAAGTGGTAAAAGTATCACCCAACTAGGGTGTAATTTACAGAATCAGTTGAGACTCTTAAAAGTTATAGAAGAACCCGACCTGCACAAATCTGATGTATGCTTTCCATTTGACACTAAGAAGTCTCTAAAGGGAAAAGCCTATGTGAAAGCCATCATTAGTTCATATCAGAGGATTGATGCTGAAACAGAGAACGAGGAATGTCATTTTTTTCTTCTTCCGCCACATTACTGTCTTCTCCTTCTGCCACATTACTGTCTTCTCCTTCTTATTATGTTCGCGTGCAAATTCAATGACTATATTGAGAATATGGATTAATAGTGGGTAGGAAAAGTATTTCTCAAATGGCTTTTGCGTCTTAAAACCATAAACTACTAAGTAATGACATACATAATTTTTTTAGTATAAAGGTTGTTATTTTAAGTTTTCCCTTATAGAGATATGATCTAACTGCATCTATCAACTATAAGTGTGCAGAAAATTATGATAAGAAATCATAAGAAAGGGTCGTAGCCATGTATAACCTTGAATCTACATACCAAATCATGCAAAAGCATGCACTTATTGTCATCTTGCCTTGGAATATAAAATATCTTGGAAGACTATAAGCGAGCATTTAAATCTTGTTAGCTTTTGACTTCAACATATATTTTTCTCAAGTACCATGAAATATACTTGCTCCGTATAAACCGTTTTCAGGAAGATGGATTAATAATGACAAATTATCCATTGTGACTCACTAGGTTAGAATTTTCTCTTCTATTGACCATCTTTCTAATCAACTTGGTAAATTTATTCGGAACCGGCTGCGAATCATTAAAAGACATGCATAAGAAAGAAAACTAAAATACAGATATATAGCATACCGATACATCGAAACTTCATAGTTGCGATGGCAATCCAGAGATATTTATTTCTACACACGTGGTGCGCGTGCGAATGCGTCAGGCATCATGGACAAATATTTCAGAACATGAAAAGTATTATTCGTATAAAGTAATTAAAATTTTTAAACACCTTGGGTAGATATTTTCTTAGTTGATGCAATCATATCATGATGACTAAATTTAAGCTATTATACATATGCTTATGTATTTTTCTAATCTAATATATCACACACACAGAGAGAGAGAGGGGGAGAATACCAGGTAGATAGAGAAATCAGTTAGCAGGATCCTGAAGAAATGGAGTCCACAGCATTGCTCATCATCATCATCCGTGATCCCTTTGAAAAAATATTATCAAAGGGATCATGGATGATGATGATGAGCAATGCTATGGACTCCATTTCTTCAGGATCCTGCTACCTGATTTTTTTACCTACCAGGTGTTCTCTCTCTCTCTTTCTGTGTGTGTGTGTGATATTTTAGGTTAGAAAAATACATATGCATATATATAATAGCTTAAATTTAGTCCTCATGATATGATTGCATCACCTAAGAAAATATCTCTACCCAAGCTTTTTAAAAGTTTTAATTACTTTATACGAATAATACTTTCCATGTTATGAAATATTTGTCCATGTTGCCTGACGCATTCGCACGCGCAACACGTGTGTAGAAATAAATATCTCTGGATTGCCATCGCAACTATGAAGTTTCGATGTATCGGTATGCTATATATCTGTATTTTAGCTTTCGTTCTTATGCTACTCTTTTAATGATTCACAGCCGGTTCCGAATAAATTTACCAAGCAGATTAGAAAGATGGTCAATAGAAGAGAAAATGCTAACCTAGTGAGCCACAATGGATAATTTGTCATTATTAATCCATCTTCCTGAAAACGGTTTATACGGAGCAAGTATATTTCATGGTACTTGAGAAAAATATATGTTGAAGTCAAAAACTATCAAGATTTAAATGCTCGCTTATAGTCTTCCAAGATATTTTATATTCCAAGGCAAGGTGACAATAAGTGCATGCTTTTGCATGATTTGGTATGTAGATTCAAGGTTATGCATGGCTACGACCCTTTCTTATGATTTCTTATCATAATTTTCTGCACACTTATAGTTGATAGATGCAGTTAGATCATATCTCTATAAGGGAAAACTTAAAATAACAACCTTTATACTAAAAAAATTATGTATGTCATTACTTAGTAGTTTATGGTTTTAAGACGCAAAAGCCATTTGAGAAATACTTTTCCTACCCACTATTAATCCATATTCTCAATATAGTCATTGAATTTGCACGCGAACATAATAAGAAGGAGAAGACAGTAATGTGGCAGAAGGAGAAGACAGTAATGTGGCGGAAGAAGAAAAAAATGACATTTCTCGTTCTCTGTTTCAGCATCAATCCTCTGATATGAACTAATGATGGCTTTCACATAGGCTTTTCCCTTTAGAGACTTCTTAGTGTCCAATGGAAAGCATACATCAGATTTGTGCAGGTCGGGTTCTTCTATGACTTTTAAGAGTCTCAACTGATTCTGTAAATTACACCCTAGTTGGGTGATACTTTTGCCACTTCTCACTGCAGGTGCGCCCTCTAATATCCATTTTGAATGTAATATTATAGATATCCATGCCTGTTTATGTCAAAATTACTTATATTGTCAATGTTTGATTGTCTAGTTGTTGGTGATGCGTCCATATCAGGGACAGAGGCCACTCCCGTTCCTCCATGTATGTTTATATATTATATAGGGCATGTATATTGATTTAGAATGCTATATCATAAATATACACACATTTCTTTTGCTCTTAGTCGTCCAACTCATTATCATGGGCTGCTTGATGAGATTAGATTTGCGCCTGATGATCTACAAGAGCTCCTTCACTCCCTGTCATATGTGTAAGCAGCGCTATATGCGAGTTTACCTTGTTAGTATGTATGTACTGAAATTAATTAATATTATTCAAATTTTGATACATGCAGATACCAGAGGAGCACATCTTCTATCTCTGTAGGTAAGGCTTTGAATTTGTTGATTTTGGTGTTTCTTGTCAATTTTATAGACCCGTATGTGCTAAATATAATGTTCTGACAGTTGCTAGGGGAAGGCAACATTCGAGGCTGCTGACCCCAGTCCTGGACGCCGCACACGGACGGCACCACGGAGGTTGGGAGAGAGGCCGAGGACTAGGCTCTAGCAGGGCCCATATGAGGTTGGACTCCACCCCGGTGGTTACTTCCTCCGTCTCCAGTGAGCGACGTATCCATCATGAACTGGATAGCTTGAGGGCCAGCGTTCAGGAGTTGAAGGAGATGCTGGTATGTATACTACTTTATAGTAAAATATCATTTCATATTATATACATATCAACATATCCATAATTAGTACGTAGCTTGAGCTTATTTGGTTTTAGACTTAAGTTTGATTAATCATACATACATATGTAATTGAAATAAACAACGCTTTTCCAAACTAGATATCCAAACAGGGTTTCGAAATAACTTAATAATGATACGAATTCGAATAATAAACAGTTCTTACACGCTTCTTACACACGTTATATCCAGACGCGACAGGGTAGATCGGCCGAGCCTCCACACGCAACTCCTTCGGCTGCGGCTCCGCAAGCCACTACATCGGCTGCGGTTCCGCAGACAGCTCATGTAGCTCCACCGCCCACTCAGACTCCCGCAGCCGCGGCTCCGCAAGCGACTACCTCGACGGCGGCTGCGCAGACCACATGCCGCTCAGACTCCCGCTCGCGACAAATTGCATAGTTTATTGACCGAGGAGCAGGCGCGCGTTATTCTATCGTTATTCAGAGGTGGAGCTGGACCGAGCTAGGGTAGATTTTTGGTTCTTTTTTTTTGAAATATGTATTTATTTATATCATACACATTGTACTACATTTTGAAACGATATTGATATTGGTTTGTATTTATATCATATTCTGTTTTTGTGTTTCTTTTGTATATTATATATATGCGTGAGATATGATTATGAATACTGCAATATATGATTTGATTGATGTATATATTATTGTGCACAGGGCGGGAAAAATCAAACAGCCCATTTTTAAAAAAAAATTTCAGATAATATGTACCTACGGATTAATCCGTAGGCAAACATGTTACCCCTACGGATATCGCCGTAGGGGCAAAATATCAGCAGTAACTGATATTTCCCCCAGATCTCAGTACCAGGGGGTTGGGAAAGCCCCTACGGATATATCCGTAGGGGCTACTGACTATCCCCTACGGCTTTCTTCGTAGGGGCTACATATCAGGAATCCTGAATTTATGCCCCTACGGAAACGTACCTACGCATATATCCGTAGGGGGTAGTACATGCCCCGACGGGTATATCCGTAGGGCAAAGTAATTTATTAAAATAAACCGTAAATAATATAAAATCTTATACCCTACGGATTAAGCCGTAGGGGCAACAGGACCTACACAGATATCCGTCGGGGCAAGAATTTGCCCGTAGGGGCAAGTTAAGGGCCTCAACTTGCACCTGCGGCCTTTGCACCTACGGGGTATTTTTTCGCCCCTACGTATATATCCGTAGGGGCAGTGGGTTGCCCCAACGGATTTATCCGTAGGGGCAACCCCTATTTGTAGTAGTGCAATAATGATACATTACCAAAAATAGCCTTGAAAATTAATTGCTGATATTAAAAAAGTGATAATGCTTTACTTAATAGTTGAGGGCAGAAATGATATTATTTTTTCAGTGCTGACGTGGCAGTAGATTAATTGCTGATATCAAGAAAGTGATAATACTTTCCTTAATCGGTATGCATTTCTCTAAAATGACAAGCAAAAAGGATGGAGGAAGTATATTGCATGTATATCCAAAACATAAATGTGGTTATCAATATCGATAACTACCCAACATTGTATCAATTTTTTTGGCCTTAATTACTCTAGTACAAACAGGATTTGGGAGCTTCGGCTTTTCTCGTCAGCGGTGGTCAAAAAAAATTATGAACCATTGAAAATTTTCAATCTAACTTCGTCTCTCAGATTAGCATGTGGAACAGAAAAAAAAGGCGTGGAAACGAGAAACAACAGCTCAGGGAAGAGTCAATCAGAAAATGTCTGAAGCCAACCCAAATTATGATGCATAAAACAATGGATGATGATGTATCTATCGAAGCACACAAAGCAGTTGAGTGTTCGGAAGAGGTGCGCATGTTGTTGTTTAAATAGTCCTATATAGTTAATGAGCTTAATGGGGCTGCGAACGTTCACAGCCTCATTAATAAAGGGTTAAAAAGGGGGGGTGGGTGGGTCCCAGGTTTAAGTTGTGGCGGGACCCACCTCCTGGGCCGTGAGTGCGTTCACAACCAAGGCTGGCTGTGGCATTCACAACCCCATTTTTCTCATAATTAATTTAGTTTAGACGACAAGTAACTTCAATTTGATGTACCTTAATTTGATAGCAATGTTAATTTAAGATGTGGTAATATTTAAGTATTTTAATACATTTTAATGTATTGATGCAAATAATTGAGGCAAGCCCGTAGCCTATTTATTTTAGATGGCAATTTTGTTCTTAAAGAATGGTTATCTTTCCTCCTTTTTTTCCAAAGTATGTCCTAAAATCAATTGTTACTAGGATTTGCATTTTAGCCTAAGGTATTTTATTCTATTTCTGATCTTGAAGAATTGGCCAGATGTGATCTTATTTAGAATTAAGGCGGTCACAGCCTGAATTGAATGTGTTGGGTTTTATTGCCGATATGGTGTGCTTTATACATGAATTCTATTTGTATGGGGTAAGTGTTGGATGTTAAAATACGAAAATTAACAGAAAAATATTTGATAAATCGTCACTGCGAACTAGTACATACCCCACCAAACTCTGACCTCTAAAATGATTTTATGGAAGAGTGGATCTATATACATGTTGTTACCTCCCTGTCTAGTTCTGAGCTGGCTTTTTAATTGCTTCTTTGTATGTAGGGAAAATATAGGCAAACTTATGTCTCTGACGTTATATATGAAAGAATTTGGCTGAAGAAACATAACAACTTTTGCTGTACAAAATTGTCGACATCTCGGAGAAAATATAAAGTAGATAACAACATGTATTCTATTCAAAATTCCATCAGGGGAACTATGATTTTCAAACCCGGGAGTGGTGGACGAAATGATTTGCCTTGTTAGGCATCGCTATTGTTTGATTTATTTCCATATCAGGGTAATGTCAGTAATAATCGACAGGTTAGCCTGCCTCGAATTTGGAGGAATATTCATCAGGATTAATCTATTTATTAGGAGTAATCTTGGTACTCATAATTCTTGACATATCTTGATATGCATATCAATAATGAAAATAATTCCAATGATCTTTCTGTAAAATCATGTGAGAAACGTTCTCTGATGAATATTTTCTATTTTGCGCTTAGGCTAATATAGAACTGTGTTTAAATACATAATTATACGCTAGTTAAATGGTGGAAAGCGACAAGCTGAGAATTGTGCATCTCAGAATTTGGCAACAGAGATTAAAGTGGATGCGTAACCACAGAAGATGGCGATGCATTAATTATTTGTACGCATCGTCTCCTTTTGGATTTGGTGTAGGTCCTTATGCTCTTAAATCTCAAAGGATGAACTGTTTCTATATATTATGTTAGTGGCCCAGGTAACATAACAACGGCGACTGGTAACTGTGGATATTGAATGGAAGCAGAAGTGCTATAGGAAAAAAATGCTTTTGGGTTATGGACTTCGATTCTTGTCATTTTGGTGGTTTTTTTGTCTGTGGTCCAAACTTTTAGTTTATTCCTAGAACAGTAGTCTTTACACGTATATCTAGTCATCTGTAATAGGAGAAATTATCCCATATACCATACCAGGTGCAATGCATCTGGACAGGAGAGAGACAGAGATGGAATTTTTCAACCACCCTTTGAACACCTTTGTAAAACTTGAATTATTTTTCTTTCTTTCTTTCTTTTTGGATTGGGGTTTGTAAGGGTTGTGCGGTTCATATCTAGATGTGGTCAAGAGGATCCCGGGAACTTCATAAAAGACTTGTGCCATTTGAGCCGTGTCATTTATTGGTGTGGGTTATAAATAAATGACGAGCCGTGCTAAGGTTTAAACATATATATTTTGGGCAGGGAAGATAGCTTAAGAATTTTAGCATCTAGGATGAGGGGTTGTGCCAGGGCAAGAGAAGGGAGATGAGAGCAATGAGAGCGAGAACGTTGTGATTTCTTGAAATCTCTTTCATGTTACTGGAATCTTTATGATTTGCACTCTATGGACGTAGACCAAGTTTTCGAACCACCTTGACTCTGGTGTAGTCTTTTTTTTAATCTTGATTTGCTATTTTGTGTGATTGATGGTTAGAGAGGATCGACATGCGCCCTTATTTCCCTCATTTCTTAGAGGAATTAGATGTCCTAGTAATGTTCCTATGTAGATCATGAAATTAAAATAAAATTTCGGAATTCTACTTAGGGCCTGTTTGGTTGCAAGATTATGAAATTTGGATTCCAAAATAATCCGGTTGAAAATTTCTGGATTTGGTAATTTGTTATTTGGTTGATTTTGGATTTATAGTATTGGATTTATAGATCCTTGTAATTTTTATTTGGTTGGTGAAAAGAAAGTGGGATTTGGATTGGAGGATTTTAGAGAGAGATAGATATAGAGAGGATTATTAAATAAATAAAGTACACGGGCCCCATCTAAAAGTATAATGAATAGTGCCAAATCCTTGAAAATCTTTTAATTTTTTTAGGATTCAGGAATACATGTTTTATGGTGGCCCCTCCATAGAAAACAAAGGAATCCTAGAAATCTAAATCCCCAACCAAACACAAAATTATGCACATGTGGGATTGGATTCCGGTATATCTACTAAAGCCCGTTAAACTAATTAATGCCAAGACAAACATGGTAAAGAATTCAAATTTCTTCCTCTCTTATTTTAACTAATTTATGCTAAGACAAATTTGATAAAAAAAATTCAAATTTCACCTTCTCTTATTTTAAATAATTTACGCTAAGAAAAATTTGTAAAGAATTCAAATTTCTCCTTCTCTTATTTTAACTAATTTATGCTAAGATAAATTTGACAAAGAATTAAAATTTCTCTCTCTTATCCATTTCATCTTCTTTTTGTTCCATCTCTTAAATTTCATATTTACTTTCTCAACTACCATTGTAGCTTGGAAGGTTGGTTGGAGTAAATTTTGCTTATATTGAAGGTATGCTTTCATATTGCTATTCTCTTAAATTGCATGTCTATAAGTTATTTAATATTGGTAGCACAATGTCCAAGTAATCGTTTTCGTTTTGACTTTTTCTTTTTGAAGATTTGGATGATGTGTGTAAATGGTGTTCCCCTAGTCGATTACGAAACACTATCAATATGTTGAGCAATGAGAAAATAGAGCCGTTGTCGAAATCGGTTTTCGTGGATTACGAAAACACTATCAATGTGTAAAATGGCACTTACGGTATGCCTATATGATGTACTCCGGAAGAGTTAACTGCAATGATCACACTACTCTTACATTCAAAACATATCAGCAAAATCTTTTCTTTTCTCAAACCTAAAAGTTTAGTTTTTTGAATGAGTACGTATCACCTAAAACTTTAAAATTCATGTTGTACACTATTACATAAGGAAAAGGCCAAATGCTAACTGCTATTAAAACTTTTTCTATAAGAATGCATGAATTGGATTTGGTTTTGTCCACTGCACCTAATTTTATGTGCTGCGTTGATGATCATACTACCATCAACAAATAGTATGCTAGTTGAAATAGTATGCTCAAATTTTATGTCTTTAATGCTGCATTGTAGAGCATGTATTGTGATTACTATATATTTGATGGCCAGTAATTGAAATAGATTTAGTGAAGCACTACACATACCAAATTCATATTTGAAGACTTTAGAGTACTAAATCTTGTTTTGTAGTATCCTTTCACTTCAAAAGCTGTATAAGGGACAGGATTTAGCTAATTGGTTGTCCTTTTGAATGACTATCTTGCTGTGGTCCATAGCCATGGTGGTTGAGAGTTGAAAAGGAGAATAGCTTTCATTATCATGATAAATGGTAAGTCACATACCCATTCTTGTCAAATATATATACTTGGTCATTCAGTAGTATTTTTTTCTTTGATATTCTGAAAACAACTTGATAATGTAACCAATCTCACTTATAATCACATGTTCATACCACCTTTTCCCCTTAGCCCATTCCCACTTGTTCACACGTTAAGCTAGGTGCCCCCCCCCTTTGGAACTTTATCGAAGGTGGCTGAATTGTGTAATTAAAGTACCCAAGACGATCAAAATCCAGGGTTGAGGAATAATCTTAAGTAGCATGTTGCCTTTGAAATCTATAGGTGTATGACATAGCAAAAGAGGTTTTGGGCTAATGTGATTCCAGATATTAACTGATTCCAGATATTAACTTTCTCACGCTTGATATTATACGCCAGAAGAATCATGGAGTTAATTTCTGGAACAACATGTTTGGGGAGAGTGAAGAAATAACGGTGTTACTTCTTCTCTTCTTCCTGCTATTAGTTTCACACTTTGATTTTTTAGTCATCGTTTTGTAATTTCACTTATGTGTGTACGGTTTTATTAGTTTCATTTCTGAATTTTTCTGAATTTCTGCAAACTAATCTGGTAGTGATTATGTCAATGGTCTTATATTACATCACTTGTCATTATCTTTGGGGCTCATATATTCACAAATTTTGAATTTTTTCTACACACTGTATATTGCATATATATCCAACACAATAATGTCAGATTACATTGCACGACCATATTATATCCTAAACATTCTACACATATCGATAGCTGCATTAATATTTGGCTATATATATATCGTTGGTCAGGAAATTCTTTTCCTTATTTGAAACAAAATTGAATATAAGTATTTCACTGCATGTGTTGTTAATCATCTTACATCTTCTGACCTTAATTACTCTTTTTTCTAAATCTGAATACTGACAGTTTTGTAAAAGATGAGAATCTGATTTCGGGAGCTTAGGCTTTAAATTTTGATCAACCATGCTCAACAATAGATACGAAGCCCCAAATTCTTAAAAATACACCAACCATCAACAGTTCGGGCAAGAGCCAATTAGAGAGTGTCTGAAGCCGACTGAAATTGTCATGCATGGAATGGTCGATGATTAGTCTATTAATGAAGCACAAAGCAGTTGAGCATGTGGAAGAGGTATGCGTCGTTCTCTAAATAATTCAATAGAATTATCTTTCTATAGCTGTTTAGTAACTTAAATGTTGATAATGTATTTTAATATAATAGTATAGTATGGCTATTTGCAGATATGCTTCATTATTGAATTGATTCGAGAATTAGTGTCTTGAGATAAATGATAGGCCGGCCGTAAGGTAATTTTTCTTCTTACAGATTATATATGTTCATTCTTTCTTAACATAGGGTAATTTATATCTCCGACCTTGATGAAATTTTGAAATGCAACCTATTTAGTTAGAATTAAGACCGGTTGCAACCTGGATCGAATTGTGGAGTTCTACTGGAGTTTAGAGTAGCGCTGTATAGAAAAATCCTATTAGACCGGGATAAGTTTCGGACGTAAAAACAAGAAACTTAAAGATTGCCATGTCTTTGCCATCAACCTCATATCTTAAAGACTTGGACTGAAGGAAGATAGCAATGTTTACTTTTACAAAATTGTGGTCGTCTCCGAGGGAATATAAAGTAGAGAGTGACATGTATTCAACGGTCCAATAGGGGAATTATAATTCCAAGACACGGGATTAATAGATGAAATGATTTGGCTTGTTTAGCATCAGTTGCAAAAAAAAAGAAAATACTAATTCCTTGTGGGTTCTAAGTGCATGAAATGTATCGACGGGAAATTTTTGTAGTAGATTTCTGTTGGCAATAACGGCCGGATATTCTACTTCAAATTCGAAGGGATATTGGGAATATTCATTGGGATTTTTTTGCCCTTTTTGGAGGTTTGATGTATTTTGTCAAAGATATCAATAAAAATAAATGGGCCGGCTAGGGTCCATGGAGAGAGAGAAAAATCTATGTGGGGTACGAACTTTTAGTTCATTTCTAGAAAATGATAAAGTCTATCCACGTGTGTGTGTAATTGAACGGTTATGGGGTGGGCAGGGATCGAGTCCTATTTAGTAAGGCTTGAATAAGTTAGAAGGTAACGCCTAAATCCAATCCGTAAGAAAATAGCTCAAATATGTATCTTAACTCATTGGAACATAAAGGCCACTGATCTGAACTTGAATTGTTGGCTGTAAGTTCATTTCTTTCTATTACATTCATTTTCATTGTTTGTTTGGTAGAAGAATTGGAAAAATAAGTGGGAAATTAATCAAGGGGTCCGTGGCTTGTAAATAACCTTTGGACCCATGCAACTAATTTTATGAAGATTTTGGTCAATTAATTTCTCTCATTGTTTGGAGGAATTTTTATGTCTTAATAATGTAACATAGTGATGAGGAAATTAAATTAGAAGTTGATGCCAATTTCTAAAAATGATGTCAAGCCTGATGCCCCCACATCATTGATTACGTCCTAAGTAGGCAATGTGCCTAAATGGACCATGCATGCTGTTGCCTGCCCTGAATTCATTAATTAAAGCTGCTACCTCTCAATTCAGTTCCTTCATAAATTCTAACCCCAGATGTGCACCAAGATAATTTAAGTTGTACATAATTATTGTTTCCTGCTTCATCGATAAAATTGGCAGAATTCCGAATGAATGAAAATAAAAGGACCAAATCACGTGGCAACATATTGCTGTCTTGGAAAAGAATAGTAAAGAGACCAAAATAAATAAATGTCATAGTTCTACAACTTTATGAAGCTACGTACCACTTAGCCCCCACCAGAGAGAAAGATAGAGTGGTCACAAATAATAGCATCCATGTGGGGAGATATCAGACATGATATCTTACCCCTGGTCTACTAAAAAGTTTAGCGTTTTGAGTGAAAATGACAAGTTATTTAGACATATATATGCAATAGAGGTGAACATGCATGTAACGATTAGAAAAATGATAGAATTCTTTTCAAAAATCAAACTGGGGTATGTTTGGTTTAATGGAAGTAATAGAAGCTTTGAAAGAGAGGCTAGAAGAAACATTTTGAAGGGAAAAAGAAAAAGAGACTACTTTTAATGCTTGTTTTAACATATCTTTTAAGCATACAGAAATTAGAAAGTAATAGATGTATAAATAATTACATATGATTTTAGTTTTATTGTTACTCTATTTTTGTTTATTAGGGAAAGATCAGAAGAAGCTCTTTCTTAATAAATAAAGAACAACATAGTAATAAATCATTTACATTTTGTTTCCTTAAGTTCTTGCATAATCAATTTTTTTTTTGGGGGGGGGGGGGGGGGGGGGGCTCTTGTACAAAGTTGATAAAGTAAAAGTGCATTCTATGGAAGTTCTTTTTCTTTTTTCATTTTTCGGTTACTTTCAAATGAATCAGCACATGAAATGCAGAAAAGATTTAATGTCGGTACTTCCGAACATGAATGCCATTAAAAAGAATATGATAATTATTGGTTAGCCAAGGGGATGGCCTTATTCAAGCTATATGAAAAGAAAACCAACATATTTAGTTTCTATTTTCATGTCATTGAAATTTTATTATCTTCACATTGCCACAGAAGAAATTAACTCGTTAACTTTGTTCTAAACTTTAAGTGACATGTCCTAGAAATCTAATTCATTTTGCTTACAGTTTGAATTGGAATTCCTCTTCAGTATCATTTCAAACTATACATTTCAATTTCGTGATGGTGACTTCAAACTTGCATTAGTATTGCCTTCAGCCTTAAAACTTAAGTGCATGCGCCTTTCGAAGTAATCACAGAATTATACATAGCGAAAGGGGACGGATTAGTGTTGGATTAGTGTCGCTATTCAAACCATTGAACCATGACATCTCAACAACCCTGCGCCAAACTAATTAATTTGGCTCACATACATCCATTAAAAAGAACTTTCCACGTTAGAAGTTTATATATCCTCATGTATTGCTTCTTGTTTTTATGTACGCAATTATGCATGAATTGGAGAGAGAAAGCATCTGGATTTTTTGAGGTGCAAGACTGTACATCATGGTGCTCCCAGCTTGATGATGTTGTATTATATTTGTTTAGTATCTTTGTCATCTAATAAATTATTCCCTCTGCTTATATGATCCGTACAATTTGTCGTGTTTTATATTTTAATATTAAAGCAAAACAACATGATAGCCCAACTAATCTCTCTTATAATCACATATTCATGTTACCTTTTCCTTAATTAAGTTCATTCCCACTTGTTCACATGTCAAGCTAGGATTATTCCATTGCTCTGCAAAGGAAATTATACTATAAGTTTTCCTTTGGAATCTTGTTGGAGGTGGTTGAAGTGTTAATTAAGTTGCCCACACTACTATAAAGAAGGGTTGCCCCTACGGATAAATCCGTAGGGGCAACACACTGCCCCTACGGTTATATACGTAGGGGCGAAAAAATACCCCGTAGGTGCAAAGGCCGCAGGTGCAAGTTGAGACCCTGAACTTGCCCCTACGGTTAAATTTTTGCCCCTACGGATATATGTGTATGTCCATTTTCCCCTACGGATTAAACCGTAGGGTATAAGATTTTATATTATTTACGGTTTATTTTAATAAATTACTTGGCCCTACGGATATAGCCGTAGGGGCATGTACTACCCCCTACGGATATATTCGTAGGTACTTTTCCGTAGGGGCACAAATTCAGGATTCCTGATATTTTGCCCCTACGGATAACGCCGTAGGGAAGAGTCAGTGGCCCATATCCGTAGGGGCATTCCCAACCACCTGGCACTGACATCTGGGGGAAATATCAGTTACTGCTGATATTTAGCCCCTACGGATATATCCGTAGGGGTAAAATGTGTGCCTACGGATTAATCCGTAGGTACATATTGTCTGTAATTTTTTTTAAAAAATGGGCTGCTTCATTTTTTCCCGCCCTGTGCACAATAATGTATACATCAATCAAATCATATATTGCAGTATTCATAATCACATCTCACGCATATATATAATATACAAAAGAAACACAAAAATTGAATATGATATAAATACAAACCAATATCAATATCGTTTCAAAATGTAGTACAATGTGTATGATATAAATAAATACATGTTTCAAAAAAAAAGAACCAAAAATCTACCCTAGCTCGGTCCAGCTCCACCTCTGAATAACGATAGAATAACGCGCGCCTGCTCCTCGGTCAATAAACTCTGCAATTCGTCGCGAGCGGGAGTCTGAGTGGGCGGTGGAGCTACAGGAGCTGTCTGCGGAACCGCAGCCGATGTAGTGGCTTGCGGAGCCGCAGCCGAAGAGATGTGTGTGGAGGCTCGGCCGATCTACCCTGTCGCGTCTGGATATAACGTGTGTAAGAAGCGTGTAAAAACTGTTTATTATTCGAATTCGTATCATTATTAAGTTATTTCGAAACCCTGTTTGGATATCTAGTTTGGAAAAGCGTTGTTTATTTCAATTACATATGTATGTATGATTAATAAAATATAAGTCTACAACCAAATAAGCTCAGGCTATGTACTGATATTGGATATGTTGATATCTATAATATGACATTATATTTTACTATTAAGTAGTATACATACCAGCATCTCATTCAACTCCTGAACGGTGGCCTTCAAGCTCTCCTGTTCCTGCTGGATACGTCGCTCACTGGAGACGGAGGAAGTAACCACCGGGGTGGAGTCCAACCTCATATGGGCCCTGCTAGAGCCCAGTCCTCGGCCTCTCTCCCAACCTCCGTGGTGCCGTCCGTGTGCGGCGTCCAGGACTGGGGTCAGCAGCCTCGAATGTTGCCTTCCCCCTAGCAACTGTCAGAACATTATATTTAGCACATACTGGTCTATAAAATTGACAAGAAATACCAAAATCAACAAATTCAAAGCCTTACCTACAGAGATAGAAGATGTGCTCCTCTGGTATCTGCATGTATCAAAATTTGAATAATATTAATTAATTTCAGTACATACATACTAACAAGGTAAACTCGCATATAGCGCTGCTTACACATATGACAGGGAGTGAATAAGCTCTTGTAGATCATCAGGCGCAAATCTAATCTCATCAAGCAGCCCATGATAATGAGTTGGACGACTAAGAGCAAAAGGAATGTGTGTATATTTATGATATAGCATTCTAAATCAATATACATGCCCTATATAATATATAAACATACCTGGAGGAACGGGAGTGGCCTCTGTCCCTGATATGGACGCATCACCAACAACTAGACAATCAAACATTGACAATATAAGTAATTTTGACATAAAGAGGCATGGATATCTATAATATTACATTCAAAATGAATATTAGAGAGCGCACCTGCAATGAGAAGTGATAAAAGTATCACCCAACAAGAGTGTAATTTACAGAATCAGTTGAGACTCTTAAAAGTCATAGAAGAACCCGACCTGCACAAATCTGATGTATGCTTTCCATTGGACACTAAGAAGTCTCTAAAGGGAAAAGCCTATGTGAAAGCCATCATTAGTTCATATCAGAAGATTGATGCTGAAACAGAGAACGAGGAATGTCATTTTTTTCTTCTTCCGCCACATTACTGTCTTCTCCTTCTGCCACATTACTGTCTTCTCCTTCTTATTATGTGCGCTTGCAAATTCAATGACTATATTGAGAATATGGATTAATAGTGGGTAGGAAAAGTATTTCTCAAATGGCTTTTGCGTCTTAAAACCATAAACTACTAAGTAATGGCATACATAATTTTTTTAGTATAAATGTTGTTATTTTAAGTTTTCCCTTATAGAGATATGATCTAACTGCATCTATCAACTATAAGTGTGCAGAAAATTATGATAAGAAACCATAAGAAAGGGTCGTAGCCATGCATAACCTTGAATCTACATACCAAATCATGCAAAAGCATGCACTTATTGTCACCTTGCCTTGGAATATAAAATATCTTGGAAGACTATAAGCGAGCATTTAAATCTTGATAGCTTTTGACTTCAACATATATTTTTCTCAAGTACCATGAAATATACTTGCTCCGTATAAACCGTTTTCAGGAAGATGGATTAATAATGACAAATTATCCATTGTGGCCCACTAGGTTAGCATTTTCTCTTCTATTGACCATCTTTCTAATCTGCTTGGTAAATTTATTCGGAACCGGCTGCGAATCATTAAAAGACATGCAAAAGAAAGAAAGCTAAAATACAGATATATAGCATACCGATACATCGAAACTTCATAGTTGCGATGACAATCCAGAGATATTTATTTCTACACACGTGGTGCATGTGCGAATGCGTCAGGCATCATGGACAAATATTTCAGAACATGGAAAGTATTATTCGTATAAAATAATTAAAACTTTTAAACACCTTGGGTAGATATTTTCTTAGTTGATGCAATCATATCATGAGGACTAAATTTAAGCTATTATACATATGCATATGTATTTTTCTAACCTAATATATCACACACACACACAGAGAGAGAGAGAGAGAACACCTGGTAGGTAAAGAAATCAGGTAGCAGGATCCTGAAGAAATGGAGTCCATAGCATTGCTCATCATCATCATCCATGATCCCTTTGATAATATTTTTTCAAAGGGATCACGGATGATGATGATGAGCAATGCTATGGACTCCATTTCTTCAGGATCCTGCTACCTGATTTCTCTATCTACCTGCTGTTCTCTCTCTCTCTCTGTGTGTGTGTGTGATATATTAGGTTAGAAAAATACATAAGCATATGTATAATAGCTTAAATTTAGTCCTCATGATATGATTGCATCAACTAAGAAAATATCTACCCAACGTGTTTAAAAGTTTTAATTACTTTATACGAATAATACTTTCCATGTTCTGAAATATTTGTCCATGATGCCTGACGCATTCGCACGCGCACCACGTGTGTAGAAATAAATATCTCTGGATTGCCATCGCAACTATGAAGTTTCGATGTATCGGTATGCTATATATCTGTATTTTAGCTTTCTTTCTTATGCATGTCTTTTAATGATTCGCAGCCGGTTCCGAATAAATTTACCAAGCAGATTAGAAAGATGGTCAATAGAAGAGAAAATACTAACCTAGTGAGCCACAATGGATAATTTGTCATTATTAATCCATCTTCCTGAAAACGGTTTATACGGAGCAAGTATATTTCATGGTACTTGAGAAAAATATATGTTGAAGTCAAAAGCTATCAAGATTTAAATGCTCGCTTATAGTCTTCCAAGATATTTTATATTCTAAGACAAGGTGACAATAAGTGCATGCTTTTGCATGATTTGGTATGTAGATTCAAGGTTATGCATGGCTACGACCCTTTCTTATGATTTCTTATCATAATTTTCTGCACACTTATAGTTGATAGATGCAGTTAGATCATATCTCTATAAGGGAAAACTTAAAATAACAACCTTTATACTAAAAAAATTATGTATGCCATTACTTAGTAGTTTATGGTTTTAAGACGCAAAAGGCATTTGAGAAATACTTTTCCTACCTACTATTAATCCATATTCTCAATATAGTCATTGAATTTGCACGCGCACATAATAAGAAGGAGAAGACAGTAATGTGGCAGAAGGAGAAGACAGTAATGTGGCGGAAGAAGAAAAAAATGACATTCCTCGTTCTCTGTTTCAGCATCAATCTTCTGATATGAACTAATGATGGCTTTCACATAGGCTTTTCCCTTTAGAGACTTCTTAGTGTCCAATGGAAAGCATACATCAGATTTGTGCAGGTCGGGTTCTTCTATGACTTTTAAGAGTCTCAACTGATTCTGTAAATTACATCCTAGTTGGGTGATACTTTTACCACTTCTCACTGCAGGTGCGCTCTCTAATATCCATTTTGAATATCGATAATATTACATTCAAAATGGATATTAGAGAGCGCACCTGCAGTGAGAAGTGGTAAAAGTACCACCCAACTAGAGTGTAATTTACAGAATCAGTTGAGACTCTTGAAAGTCATAGAAGAACCCGACCTGCACAAATCTGATGTATGCTTTCCATTGGACACTAAGAAGTCTCTAAAGGGAAAAGCCTATGTGAAAGCCATTATTAGTTCATATCAGAAGATTGATGCTGAAACAGAGAACGAGGAATGTCATTTTTTTCTTCTTCTGCCACATTACTGTCTTCTCCTTCTTCTTCTGCCACATTATTGTCTTCTCCTTCTTATTATGTGCGCGTGCAAATTCAATGACTATATTGAGAATATGGATTAATAGTGGGTTGGAAAAGTATTTCTCAAATGGTTTTTGCGTCTAAAAACCATAAACTACTAAGTAATGGCATACATAATTTTTTAGTATAAAGGTTGTTATTTTAAGTGCGCGTGCAAATTCAATGAAAGTTAGATTTGAGGATACCCATGTATGAGTTGTATTCTATATATGTGTGTTTCGATTTATGATTTCGCTTAAGTGTAGGGTTGTTTTTACTTAAATTTCAAATGTATATACATGCATACTGTCTTCTCCTTCTTCTTCTGCCACATTACTGTCTTTTTCTTCTTCTTCTGCCACATTACTGTCTTCTCCTTCTTATTATGTACAGTACTTCCACAAAATACGTGTTGTCATTTCTAAATGGAAGTTTCTCAGTGCCACCATAGTAGCAGAAGATTGAATTGTTTATCGCCACTAGATTATGCTAAGCCTCGGATAGATTAGGCAAACATGATCTAGAAGAATATAATTAGCAGAGGAAATATGCAAATAAACATGCATGCAAGCTGACATTAAAAGATTAATATAACAGAGATGTCTACTGATGATTTGTAAGATGTTATCGCAGGTAGGGCAACTGCCAATTCTATGGCTTGTGGCCACCAGCGACTGCTTTCCCACCACAGTAAAAATAATGAGGGACTATAACATATCATGAATTCGATATGCACCGTGATTTCATAGCATATGTCTATTAACCTATAATGTATAAGTTCTCGGCGTTGATTGCAGAGGTGCATACAGTCTGAACTAGTAAATATACGTAAGAAGGAAAAAGAAGAAACGATTCATAAATATGGTTGGGCCAGAAACAGACTTAGTCACTGAATGACATATAACTGATATTCCTTGATGTAGAAATCAATACACCTTTGATAACAAACTCATTCTTTTTTGGGAGATATATGAATAACCGAATCTGACCCTCAACATTCCATTGAACACATGGAAATCCATCGTATCTCATATCCAGCCACCTCACTTCACCGATCCTATGATCGCCCTCTTGAGGACGCACAGCCCTAGCCGCAGCCCCAGCCCAAACCCTAGCTTTAGATGGTGGTGATGAATGTGAATCCTCATGTGATTTTGCATATTATTGCAAGAGCGTTAATGGGTTTTCAAGATTTGTACGTAGTCAAGAGCAATTGTGAGTAAGGAAAGTAAAAATAGTTTTGGAATTTTATCAAACGGTTGGTGAGCAAACTAGCAAAACGTTTTGAATGAAAATATAATGTAAAATAATTTCGAGAATCAAAAGTGATAAGCTTTGTTAATGATATGGGAGAGAAGCTTGCTTTTTCTTTTTTGTGAGAAATATTTTAGGTTTTTTTTCCTTATTTCTGTTACATCCTGACCGAAGAACTTTCACAATTGTTAAAATTCAGCATTTTGGTCAGTCCTCTCCTTTATTGATATGCATGTGATGTGAAGGTTGGATTTAACACAGCAACCATTGTTCATCAATATATATTACCAAATAAAGCTCTTTATTGTTGGTTATGTTGGTTTCATCCTATTCTTGCCTCAATTTGGTGTAATTTGAAATGGCCCACGATTCTAGGGTTTGATATGGGATGGCAATAGAAAAGAGAATTTGTTCTCAAGTTATGATCGAATACCATAATAAATTGGGAGTTGGTTAGGATTGTGAAATTGTGAAAGTAGTTGCATTTTTTTCAAGTATGATCTTGTGAAAATCGGATGAAATATTTAACATCATTTTGTTGTTATTTAGGATTAGCACCCTCTAAAGGATTTTAAGTTAAGATAATGGATATGGATCTTTTGTCAGGATAAAGAAGATCTGCACATGCATAAATACTAGTATAAGATAATTCAAAATTTGGGACAACGGATACATACCGCTAAAAGATATAAATGGAAAACCCAAACAATATTTTGTGATAAACTTAAGTGTTCTTGCAAACTAATACAAATCTTGTTAAAAATTTGATAAATTGATCTTCCCCTTCCCCAGCCCTAGCCCCAGCCCGCAGCCCCAGCCGCACCCCCAATAAAAAAATTGATAAATTGACCCTTCCCCTTCCCCGACCCCGACCCTACCCCGACCCCGAACCCGACCCCGCAGCCCAGCCCCTGCCCCAACCCTAACCCTACCCCGACTGCGACTGCGACCCCAGCCCAACCCCAACTCGCGCGCCATGAACCTTAAGCCCAAAATAATCCAATAAATTCTTTAACTTACCTCGAGATTTACTCACCTGAACGGCTGCTGGGGCAGGGGCGACGATCTGAACGGCGGTGGCGACGACCTTAACCGCGGTGGCGACGAGAACTCCAGTGGCGACGAAGCCGGCGGTGGCCACGAGGAGAACAACCTTGACGGCGACGGCGTGGCGCATTGGGGGCTTATTTTCGCGCCCGATCGAGAGAGAGAGGGAAATGAGCGTAGGCGATCGAGATCTGGGATTTTATTAAATCGATATTTACTTGCCCCTACGGATATATCCGTAGGTCCTTTGTTTGCGTCTCCGTAGGAGCAAACACCTAATTAAGAATTAATATTTTTATTCTTGGACGTCTTTGCCCGTAGGGACAACCTTTTAGCCCTACGGATATATCCGTAGGTCCAAGTTATTTCTGCCCCTACGGATTAAACTATCCGTAGGGGCAACCCCCTATTTTACTAGTGCCAACACATTCAAATTACAGGATTGAGAAACAATCTCAAGTTGCTTTGTTGCATTTGACATTTAGGTTTATGCGTAATGATAACTGCATTAGTATTTGGCTTATACATCGTTGGTTAAGATCATTCCTTTTCCTTTTTGAAAACAAAATTGAATAATGGTGCCTCATATGGTAGTTTAATATTTGGCGTCTTATTTATATATATATATATAACTCGTGTCCTCGACCTTATCTATGAAAGAATTTGGCTACATGAAGGTTGAAATGTTTTGCTTTACCAAAGCTGCGAGGAAATAAAAAGTAGATACCGTCATGTACTCAACATTCCAAACAAGGGAATTATAATTTTCACATACAGTATTGGTATATGAAATGAAATTACTTGTTTGGCATCCCTAGCCGAAAACAACTAATTCCTTACCACTAGTATAAAAATGGGATGCCTCTACGGTGGTAACTGTAGGGGCTAAATTAATAACCGTGTGGGCAAAATCCGAGGGGGCAAATATATACCCCTACGGTTGAAAACTATGGTTTACTTCGTAGGAGTATTTTTTATTTCCAAATTATCTGGAAAAAATTGTAATATGTTGCTCCTACGGTGTAGTCCGTACGGGCAAATATGTGCCCCTACAGATTAAACCGTAGGACTAAGTTTTTAAAAAAATTAATTTATTTTAATTTTTTTAAAAAAACCCTTCAGTTAGAACCATGGGTGCAAGTAAATGCCTCTACGGTTGTAACTGTAGGGGCTAAATATCAGAAAAAGTAAGGATAAAATATTAGAAAATATGATATTCATCCTCTACGGTTACAACCGTAGAAGCATCACTTATCCCCACGGTCATAACCGTAGGGGAATATAAATTCTTTTAAAATTCTTTTCCTGTTTTCTTTCCGTCCTGTACAAGATAATATATATAGCGCACACCAATACAGAAATATTTATCCAAAACATCCTACGCATAATAGATATATAACAAAATAACCAAACAAAATGTAAAATAAGAATAAAAAATCAAAACATACAATAAACAATATCCAAGATATACGATACGTATCAAATATAATGCATGTATCGCACAAAAATGAAAAAAATATAAATACATCGCTACTAGCTCAGTCCAGGTGCTCCATGTCACGCCCCGCTTCCCAGAGTACGCAAGATTGGGCACGTGACATAGCCAACCATGCTACCTGTAGATAGGAAGTATCCATCCACAGTCACATTACGGTTGTAAGGATATCAAGAACAAGATAAAAAAACTAATCTAATACATGTCCAAATCCATAATAACAAGAATCAATAAACAATAAGTGCGGAAGCTAATGATCCAATACAATGAATAAACAGTACGTCCCATAATGCGGGCTCACATCTGGAAATGAAATGAAAGAAATAAACTAAACCCTAAGGAACTCACAGTTCAGCCTGCTGGCTGAAGTACTCCTGCTCGGTCGTCGACAATGGTACGGAATCTGGGCCATGCAAAACCCAGACGTCAGCGCGTCATGACATCAAGTATATAGTATAAACATGGTAATAAGCAATGCAAGTATGAACATGAATAAAGCAGTAATAAGAAATAACAGGCAGGGTAATGTGCAATGGTGACTAAACTGTCCTATCAGGTTTTTTACTCTATAGTCTTTGAAACCAATTGATGAATCGTCGATGTAACCCAATAGTATCCCGTACATACCCGGGACCACGGCCACAATATTCTCGGCGGCAGCCGAGACATGCCGTTAGGCACAGAATAGGAAAGTGTTAGTATCCCGTACATACCCGGGACCATGGCCACAATATTCTCGGCTGAAACCGAGACATGCCGTTAGGCACAGAATAGGAAAGTGTACACTCGGTATTACCCCGTACATACCCGGGATCACGGCCACAATATTCTCGGCTGAAACCGAGACATGCCGTTAGGCACAGAATAGGAATGTGTACACTCGAACGGTAGTGAACTGTCGAGTTACAAGTCAGGTTCATCTTTGATTTCCCCATACCCCCAAGCTATGTATGTCAGGTCAGGTATTCAGTAGTCAAGGACTAATGCCAACACAAAATCCGGTAAGAGTAGGTCTGTCTGGATAGACAGCAGGGATGGTCGGGTTTGTCGGCATTAGGCATGAAATCATGAAACAAGTAATGTCATGGTACAACAGGATGAGTTGGTATGTATGTATATGTCATGTGTAGCAGGGTCAGGCCAATATGTAGTGCAATCGGGTATGTGCTCATAACAGGTATGCAATCAAATAATGAACAGCAGCAGGAAACAGTAAATACCCATATTATTCCATGTAACGACAGTGATGTTTTGTATTCTCTTATTAACGGGTTCAGGCACCCTGGGGTGCAATAGTCACAAGGTGGAACAATAATAACCATACGTAATGAAACCACATGAAATTAAACTAAAATATAATGATTGTCTCATGGATGATTTAACGATTAAAGCGGATATGATCCAATTGTCTTATTTAGTTGGAATATGGATTGATAGTGGGTTGATTAATTACGAGAAACTATTATAACGATTCCATGTTAAAGATAACTGCAACTATCAATTCTAACTTACAATATAATATCAATTACCATCATTAAGTTGTTGTCTTATATAGTATGAATTCAACTGCGTGGCAAGACTAGATCTCGCACGCTAGCATGTTAGAGCAAGTATTCAGATACTTGCCTCGACGGTTTTGCAAACCGGAACACGGATGCGATGTCGGCAGAAAACACGATATGATAGCACGGGCCACGGATCGAGCCCCAACAGAGAACAACGGGATCACACGGACCAGGGTACTTCGCTGGAGCGTCGGGTTCACCGAGACGGCACGGTCGGATTCCGGCAAAACATCGGCAACGAAGTTAGCAACAAAGATAAACTTAATACGATCAGCGGGGGTTAAGACTTTGCACAAAGGAGAGATAAGGATGCTTACCGAGAGATACCAGGGACAGCCACGACGGGCTCGACGGCGATGGGACGCCGGCGAGGCAGCGACGGCGAACAACGATGGCTGGAAATCCTGAGTTCGCTGGAAAGAGGGTGCTGCAGTGAGTAGAAGGGTGGTAGTTGACTCTGGTGGTCGAGGGGGAAGGGAGGTGGTCGGAGGTGGCGTCGACGAGGGTCGACGGCGCGGTTCCCGGCGACCCGGGGTAGGTGCAGGGTCGGGCTGCAGGTTGGTGGTGGTCCAGCGAGGAGAGGAGGGAGGTGGTGACGAGGTAGTGACGAGGAGGAGGAGACGGAGTCGCGGGAGTCGTCGGCGACCGGAGGCGGCGTCGACGTTGGGCTCTGCGGCCGAGTGGAGGCGTCGGGGGTTGGGTGCAGGCACGGGAAGCGGCGAAGGAGGGAGGTAGGAGGCGCGGCTGTGCTCGCGGTGGCGAGGGCGACGACGGCGAGGTCGCGAGGAGGTCGGAGACGCGAGTACGAGGGCTAGGGTTAGGGTTCGCGTGGGTTTTCTCGTGGGAAAGAGAAAGGAAGAGGCGGCTGCATGGGGGATTTAAATAGAGGAAGAGAGAGAGGGAGAAAGATTTGATGAGGAGAGAGATAGAGTGTTTGTTAGAGAGAGAGAGAGAAAGAGAATGGAGAGAGAGACAGAGAGAGGCGGAGAGAGAGGGAGTGGAAGGGGGGCCCACGACTCGATTTCAGGGCTCGCGATTGGCTGGAAGGGAAATAAAGGAAAATTTGAGATGATTTTAAAAGGATTTAATAGTTAAAGGATTATATTCGTAATATATATATAGTTTTAAGATATTAAATTAAATGGGCCTTTTTGGCGCAAAATGAAACATTTCCAAATCGCGCCCGGGTTGCGCCCAAATGTTCCAAATTCAAATTATAGGATTTTAAGCGGGTTCCAAATTTTGAAAAGAGGTGTTTAATGATTAAAATGCATGCCCCCAAGTCGGACACTTGCACGCGCGCGTAGTCGTCCAAACTTGCCCGTTTAGCCAAACGGGACAGAATCTCGACGCGCGGACGCTACCACGCGACTAGTGGCGACGAGTAGTCCAACATGGACACTTTTAATTTCATTTTAGGAGTTAAAATTTGTTATGTGCCAAAATGACTTAACCGGTTAAAATTTAGCAATAAACACCAGAAAATCAGGATAATTGAAATGAGCAATATATAACCCTCAACTAGTAATATAAATAGTATTATTGGGCTCGGGTATTACATCATACCCAACTACAAAAAGAATTTCGTCCTCGAAATTCCAAGAATACAAGATAGCTAACTACTGGAAAAGGTGAGGGAATTTCTGCCGGATCTCGTCTTCTCGCTCCCAAGTGGATTCTCCATGCGATCGGTTACCCCAAGAAACTAGCACAAGAGGGATAACCTTGTTCTTAAGAACCTTTTCTCTTTGATCCTTGATTTCAACTGGTCGCTCTTCAAAAGTCAGGTCCTCCCGTACGGTCAACTCCGAATGATCCAAGACATGAGTCTCATCACGAACATACCTCCGTAGTTGAGACACATGAAACACATCGTGAACTCCTGCTAATGACGGTGGTAACGCCAACCGGTACGCTACCTTTCCAACACGCTCCAATATCTCGAAGGGTCCAACGAATCGAGGACTAAGCTTTCCCCGACTTCCAAAGCGAATCACCCCTCTAGTCGGTGATATCTTCAGGAATACCAAATCGCCCACGGCGAACTCTAGAGGTCTTCTTGACGTGTCGGCCCAACTTTTCTGTCTGTCTTGAGCTGCCTTCATATGCTTCCTGATTGTATTCACCTTCTCGACTGTCTGCACCACCAAATCTGGTCCTAGTAACCTTCGTTCACCAACATCATCCCAACAAACAGGTGAACGGCACTTGCAACCATACAGTGCTTCAAACGGGGCCATCTGAATAGTTGCTTGGAAGCTATTGTTGTACGAAAACTCCACCAGGTGTAGATGATCTTCCCAAGAACCTTTGAAGTCCAACATGCAAGCCCTCAACATATCTTCAAGGGTCTGGATCGTTCTCTCCGATTGTCCATCAGTTTGAGGATGATAAGCTGTGCTAAACTTCAATCGAGTCCCCAAACTTTCTTGTAAACTCCTCCAAAAGTGCGACAAGAACCGAGTGTCCCGGTCGGACACGATGCTTACCGGTACTCCATGCAATCTGACAATCTCCTGCATGTACCGCTCTGCCAAGGTCTCTGTCGATTGACCAACCCGAAACGGAATAAAGTGAGCTGCCTTGGTCAACCGATCGACAATCACCCATACGGCATTGTTGCCCTTTGGACTCCGCGGTAAAGCCGTCACGAAATCCATGGTTATATGTTCCCACTTCCACTGAGGAATCGGAAGTGGTTGCAACAAACCAGCAACCCTTTGGTGTTCAGCCTTGACTTGCTGACACACCAAGCACTTAGCCACGAAGCGAGCAATTTCCCGTTTCATACCTTCCCACCAAAAGTGCTGTCGAATATCTCGGTACATCTTTGTCCCTCCTGGATGTATAGAGTAAGCTGAACTGTGTGCCTCCTTCATAAGCTCTTCACGCACATCTCCTTTTGGCACACACACACGGCTACCATATCTCAACGAACCATCTTCATGGATCAGTAAATCGGTTCGTAGTCCGGCTCCAACCTGTTCTCGAAACTTTTGCAGTCTAGGATCCTGCGATTGCGTCGCTTTAATCTTCTCAACTAAGGACGACTGTACTTGCAACTGCATCAACTGTCCTGTAGCATGTGGTAGCACAACCTCCAAGTCAAATCTCCGAAAATCTGCAATGATCTCTCTCTGTGCAGTCAATATCTGAATTGCTGGTAACCGACTCAGCGCATCCGGCACGACGTTGACTTTTCCCGGATGATACTTAAGATCAAGGTCATAGTCGGCCATCAGCTCCAACCATCTGCGTTGCCTCATGTTCAACTCCTTCTGAGTGAACACATACTTTAAACTCTTGTGATCTATAAAGACTTCAACTCTCTCGCCCAAAAGGTAGTGTCTCCAAATCTTCAGGGCGAAGATCACGGCTGCAAGCTCTAAGTCATGAGTCGGATAATTCTTCTCATGAGTCTTCAGTTGTCTCGATGCGTAAGCGACGACTTTCCCATTCTGCATTAAAACACATCCCAATTCTTTTCCAGATGCGTCGCTGTGAATCACCAGTCCTCCTGAATCATCCGGTACGGTTAGGATAGGGGCGGTTATCAACTTCTGCTTCAACGTCTCGAAGGCCAATGCACATCCATCCGTCCAAACAAACGGTACCTCTTTACGCGTAAGCTTGGTTAACGGCTCAGCTACCCGAGCGAAGTTCTCCACAAATCTTCTGTAGTAACCGGCGAGTCCAAGAAAACTTCTTATCTCCGCAACATTCTTTGGAATAGGCCAATCTCGAACTGCTGCAATCTTCTCGGGATCAACGGCGATTCCATCGCCCGACACAACATGCCCCAGAAACTTCACTTCTTCCAGCCAGAATTCACACTTACGGACTCCTCGAGTATACCAGAATATCGTCAATGAATACCACAATAAACTGGTCCAAGAAAGGTGAAAAGATCCTGTTCATCAAATCCATGAATACTGCTGGCGCGTTAGTCACTCCGAAGGGCATCACTAGATACTCGAAATGTCCATACCGAGTTCGAAACGCCGTCTTGCAAATGTCTTCTGCTTTCACCCGGACTTGATGATATCCTGATCGCAAGTCCAGTTTCGAGAATACCCTCGCGCCACTAAGCTGCTCAAAAAGTTCTCCAATGCGAGGGATCGGGTACTTGTTCTTAATAGTCACCCGGTTCAATTCTCGATAATCAATGCACATCCTTCTCGTGCCATCCTTCTTCTTTACTAAAAGAACTGGAGCTCCCCAAGGTGAGTTGCTGCTTCGAATCCATCCCTTCTCGAGTAATTCACCAACTTGTTTCTTAACTTCTTCCAATTCCACCGGTGCCATCGGATAATAAGATTTTGATACTGGCGCTGCACCAGGAATAAGGTCAATCGCAAACTCCACATCTCGCTTCGGCGGTAAGCCCGAAATGTCTTCAAACACATCCATAAAGTCGCGGACAACTGCCGGCTCTTCATCACTATCCACTACCATAGCCGCAAGAACATTGTTCGTTGGCCTAGCCCTAAACTCGACTGGCCCGACAGAACTGTTTCCTCCAATGAAAGTAAACTCAGGGTGTCCGGAAATCTGGAAAATTACTTTCCTTGCCCTACAATCAATGTGTGCGTGGAAAGTGCCAAGAAAATCCATTCCCAAGACTACTTCATAACTGCCCGTATTAATCACCAAGAAATCTGCAAAAAGCTCCCGTCCGCAAACAACTACCGTACAATCTTTACATTCCTTACTAGCTATGATTTTCCCATTCCCAGTGTGTATGTCCCAGAAACTAGACAGGGTCGTGCAGGTGATCGAGTGTGTAGTTATAAATTTGGATGACATAAAACAGTGGGATGCTCCGGAATTAAATAATGCCAATGCGGGAAAACCACGAACGAGTACAGTACCTGAAACTACTTCTCCTGATGCCTTGGCTTCCTCAGCTGTCAACGTGAAAGCTCGACCCTGGTTGGGTCCTTGTGTCAGCTGCTTCTGCCCTTGGAACGGTCTCTGCGGAGGCTTCTGTATCTCATCTCTCGTGCGAAGCTTCGACGGACAAGCACCCACTGCGTGATCGGCTGCTCCACAAACCAGACAAAGTCCCAGTCTCCTTCGACAATCCTTTTGCATGTGGCCCGGTAAATTGCAGTAGTTACAACTTATGCTCTTTCTTCGATCGACGATCACAGGCTTCTTCATTGGCGCTACGCCTCGACGGTCTACTGGAATACCTCTGCGCCCCTGATCTCGGTTAGGTACAAATGCAGGCTTCCTGGCCGCAACTGCTGTCTGGTGAAAGTTCCCTTTCGATCCTGATAAACTCTGTTGCTCTCTGGCTGCCGTAAGAACCTGTGAGAAAGTGGTCAAACCCAGGGAGACAATCTGCCTCTGGATGTCCACATCCAAACTGCGCAAGAACCTTCGCGCCCTGTTTGCCTCCTTGGTGACTAAGGGTCCAGCGAAACGGCTGAGTCTCGTCCATTCCGCTGCATGTACATCCACAACTGCTCCATTTTGTCTCAGCCCAATAAATTTCTCCTCCATTTCCTCCCATGCAGTCCGCGGGAAGAACTTTTCCAAGAAACTTTTAGAGAAATCCGCCCAACTGATTGGCTTGGACAAGCGGGTCTCCTCCACAAGCCACCACTCTCGGGCGTAATCCACCAGCTGAATGCGTACCACATCAACTTTCTTGTCTTCAGGGATCTGTGCCGCAATCAGTAAATTCTCCGTGTCCACTAGCCACTGCTCGGCTGGCAACGGCTCCTCCAAGCTGGTGAAAGTAGTAGGACCCAACCGTCTGAAATCTGCCACGGTCCCTACTCGGTCGACTGGCTTCGCTACAGCGGTGTTTACAGACTGCTGCATAGCCTGCAAACCCTCCTGAAATGAATCTGCTTGCTGCTGGATCAGCTCAGTTTGCCTCTTCTGATTTTCCAACATCCCACGTATCACTCCTAACATGGCGGCTTTATCCACACGCCTCTGATACGTCTTGAAATTCTTATCTGCCATGGTCCTGAAATCAAAACAAACAACATTAGCATGATGATCGATTTAATATATAAGTCAAGGCTAGAACTCCAAGATACTTAAATAGAGTGCTGCATTGTAGCTATGCCGCGGTATCATAGCCGCAATTACTTAACTCCACCCAAGTCGCCTAAGTCCTAGAGATAACAAGAAGTTAGGTTTTCGAGTTGACACTGCAAAGTAAGTTTGCATGCCGACATGATCCGGAAGAATGATTCAAGGATGGTAAAACGGTCAAACTGGTAGGACATGTTTCCTAATCACGGGTATTATGATTCGTGTATCGGGTGCAATACCCAACTACAAAGAATCAACCCAATTAACCTATGGCTCTGATACCAAAAGAACCATGTCACGCCCCGCTTCCCAGAGTACGCAAGATTGGGCATGTGACATAGCCAACCATGCTACCTGTGGGTAGGAAGTATCCATCCACAGTCACATTACGGTTGTAAGGATATCAAGAACAAGATAAAAAAACTAATCTAATACATGTCCAAATCCATAATAACAAGAATCAATAAATAATAAGTGCGGAAGCTAATGATCCAATACAATGAATAAACAGTACGTCCCATAATGCGGGCTCACATCTGGAAATGAAATGAAAGAAATAAACTAAACCCTAAGGAACTCACAGTTCAGCCTGCTGGCTGAAGTACTCCTGCTCGGTCGTCGACAATGGTACGGAATCTGGGCCATGCAAAACCCAGACGTCAGCGCGTCATGACATCAAGTATATAGTATAAACATGGTAATAAGCAATGCAAGTATGAACATGAATAAAGCAGTAATAAGAAATAACAGGCAGGGTAATGTGCAATGGTGACTAAACTGTCCTATCAGGTTTTCTACTCTATAGTCTTTGAAACCAATTGATGAATCGTCGATGTAACCCAATAGTATCCCGTACATACCCGGGACCACGGCCACAATATTCTCGGCGGCAGCCGAGACATGCCGTTAGGCACAGAATAGGAAAGTGTTAGTATCCCGTACATACCCGGGACCACGGCCATAATATTCTCGGCTGAAACCGAGACATGCCGTTAGGCACAGAATAGGAAAGTGTACACTCGGTATTACCCCGTACATACCCGGGATCACGGCCACAATATTCTCGGTTGAAACCGAGACATGCCGTTAGGCACAGAATAGGAATGTATACACTCGAACGGTAGTGAACTGTCGAGTTACAAGTCAGGTTCATCTTTGATTTCCCCATACCCCCAAGCTATGTATGTCAGGTCAGGTATTCAGTAGTCAAGGACTAATGCCAACACAAAATCCGGTAAGAGTAGGTCTGTCTGGATAGACAGCAGGGATGGTCGGGTTTGTCGACATTAGGCATGAAATCATGAAACAAGTAATGTCATGGTACAACAGGATGAGTTGGTATGTATGTATATGTCATGTGTAGCAGGGTCATGCCAATATGTAGTGCAATCGGGTATGTGCTCATAACAGGTATGCAATCAAATAATGAACAGCAGCAGGAAACAGTAAATACCCATATTATTCCATGTAACGACAGTGATGTTTTGTATTCTCTTATTAACGGGTTCAGGCACCCTGGGGTGCAATAGTCACAAGGTGGAACAATAATAACCATACGTAATGAAACCACATGAAATTAAACTAAAATATAATGATTGTCTCATGGATGATTTAACGATTAAAGCGGATATGATCCAATTGTCTTATTTAGTTGGAATATGGATTGATAGTGGGTTGATTAATTACGAGAAACTATTATAACGATTCCATGTTAAAGATAACTGCAACTATCAATTCTAACTTACAATATAATATCAATTACCATCATTAAGTTGTTGTCTTATATAGTATGAATTCAACTGCGTGGCAAGACTAGATCTCGCACGCTAGCATGTTAGAGCAAGTATTCAGATACTTGCCTCGACGGTTTTGCAAACCGGAACACGGATGCGATGTCGGCAGAAAACACGATATGATAGCACGGGCCACGGATCGAGCCCCAACAGAGAACAACGGGATCACACGGACCGGGGTACTTCGCTGGAGCGTCGGGTTCACCGAGACGGCACGGTCGGATTCCGGCAAAACATCGGCAACGAAGTTAGCAACAAAGATAAACTTAATACGATCAGCGGGGGTTAAGACTTTGCACAAAGGAGAGATAAGGATGCTTACCGAGAGATACCAGGGACAGCCACGACAGGCTCGACGGCGATGGGACGCCGGTGAGGCAGCGACGGCGAACAACGATGGCTGGAAATCCTGAGTTCGCTGGAAAGAGGGTGCTGCAGTGAGTAGAAGGGTGGTAGTCGACTCTGGTGGTCGAGGGGGAAGGGAGGTGGTCGGAGGTGGCGTCGACGAGGGTCGACGGCGCGGTTCCCGGCGACCCGGGGTAGGTGCAGGGTCGGGCTGCAGGTTGGTGGTGGTCCAGCGAGGAGAGGAGGGAGGTGGTGACGAGGTAGTGACGAGGAGGAGGAGACGGAGTCGCGGAAGTCGTCGGCGACCGGAGGCGGCATCGACGTTGGGCTCTGCGGCCGAGTGGAGGCGTCGGGGGTTGGGTGCAGGCACGGGAAGCGGCGAAGGAGGGAGGTAGGAGGTGCGGCTGTGCTCGCGGTGGCGAGGGCGACGACGGCGAGGTCACGAGGAGGTCGGAGACGCGAGTACGAGGGCTAGGGTTAGGGTTCGCGTGGGTTTTCTCGTGGGAAAGAGAAGGGAAGAGGCGGCTGCATGGGGGATTTAAATAGAGGAAGAGAGAGAGAGATTGGAGAGAGAGAGGGAGAAAGATTTGATGAGGAGAGAGATAGAGTGTTTGTTAGAGAGAGAGAGAGAAAGAGAATGGAGAGAGAGACAGAGAGAGGCGGAGAGAGAGGGAGTGGAAGGGGGGCCCACGACTCGATTTCAGGGCTCGCGATTGGCTGGAAGGGAAATAAAGGAAAATTTGAGATGATTTTAAAAGGATTTAACAGTTAAAGGATTATATTCGTAATATATATATAGTTTTAAGATATTAAATTAAATGGGCCTTTTTGGCGCAAAATGAAACATTTCCAAATCGCGCCCGGGTTGCGCCCAAATGTTCCAAATTCAAATTATAGGATTTTAATCGGGTTCCAAATTTTGAAAAGAGGTGTTTAATGATTAAAATGTATGCCCCCAAGTCGGACACTTGCACGCGCGCGTAGTCGTCCAAACTTGTCCGTTTAGCCAAACGGGACAGAATCTCGACGCGCGGACGTTACCACGCGACTAGTGGCGACGAGTAGGCCAACATGGACACTTTTAATTTCATTTTAGGAGTTAAAATTTGTTATGTGCCAAAATGACTTAACCGGTTAAAATTTAGCAATAAACACCAGAAAATCAGGATAATTGAAATGTGCAATATATAACCCTCAACTAGTAATATAAATAGTATTATTGGGCTCGGGTATTACACTCCATCTCCAAGTATTTGAGAAATCCGGCGCACCTGGTCTTCGTTGTAGCCCCCGGGCGACAAAACCTGGAAAACTGGATCGTCAGGGGTGGGGATGGGCTGCGGTGCCGAACCAGTGGCTTGCGGAGCCGAAGGAATAGCCTGCGCAGTCGCAGCCGAAGTAGTAGCTTGCGGAGCCGTAGCTTGCGGAGCAGGAGCCACAGCAGCGGCTTGCCACATTTGTAAAATTTAAAAGTTTGTATAATTTAGGATTTGGACTTGCTTATGTGTGTGTTTGTGTGTATGTTTGTGTTTGTGATTGTGTGTATGTGCGTGCATGTGTGTATGTTTGTGCGCGCGCGTGTATGTATGCGTATGTGCGCGCGCGCACGTGCGAGTATGTACGTGCGCGCGCGCGCACACACACGCTCCTAACTATTGTTGTTTTCACTAAAATACCTTGGAAATTTAATTAAATGATCCATCTTCTAAAATTAACTAAATTTACCAAAAAATTCACTAAAATATCCTTAACCACTATTGTTTTTCACTAGACTATCATTAAAATTTTTAATAAAAAAAACTCATTTGCTCAATTTTAATTATTTAAACTAAAACACCCTTAAGTATTGTTGTTTTTCCACTAAAATACCCTTAACTATTGTTATTTTGCACTACACTACTCGCCGAATCTTAGAAATAAGTGTATTTTCTTAATGGTTTAGGGCTTTTTCTTAAGTATTTCATTTTGGAAATCTTTTTTTTAAATAATTAACTTATACCTAATTAATAAATTGTAAATAAAAACTATAACCATAGATTTCACAAACAATATAGAATTTCTTCGTGGTGGTGGTGGTGGTGGTGGGGTCATTGTCCCGTGTGGTATCATCTAAATTATGTTTAACATATTCTAAAATTCATATCAAAATATAATATGGTAGGGTTGGATTTAACAAGAGTTCAATGTAGACGATAATGAAGATGAATTATGGTTTGGGCTTGTTTTAGTGTGCGCGCGCGCTTTTGTGTGCGCGCGCGCGTGTGTTTATGTGTGTGCATGTGTGTTTAGGTGCGTATGTGTATGTGTGTATACGTACCATTGATTTCTGAAAAGCGCGGAATTAGACGGTCAGCTCATCCAACCGCTGCTCCAGACGTCCCTCGTATAGGGTACCAGAAGTAACCGCTGGAGAGGAGGATAACTTCAGGTGGGATATGCTAGGACCAGATCTCCGGCCTCTCTCCCAACCATGGTGGTGCCCTCTATGTACACGGTCTAGGATAAGGGTCGGCACGGCCGGATCGGTCTCTGCGCTGAAATCAATCCCGGATGCCTCCGCCTCCGCCTCCTGCACCACTCACGCCTACACCATGTAAAGCATTCAAACGTAAATAATCCATTTAAATTTAAACTTATCAAAACAAATTTTCATTCGAATTAGAACAATATTAACACTTACGCAATACTCCTGAGTACCAGCGTCGGGATATAGAAGCTCGCCCATGACCGGATCTCTAAATGAAGTGTGGATGAACAGATAATCTGTCAACATGCTCGTTGTGCCATCCTGAGTCACGGTGTGAGCTCTCTGCAGTGCACCAAATACACACATATATAACATAAATTTTCATATTGCATTATATCAAAAGAGATATCTTGTAATTTACCTTTGCCTCTATAGCCCGATTCACGTTCCTGGAGCCGCCGGTGTAGATTGGTTGACCCCTCTTCGTCGACTTCCGATTCTCCTGATTTTACGCGGCCTGTTTCAACTTGCGCTCAGGCACCTAAAACTCGCACAACAGAGGCCATGTCTCTACATCGACGTCTGCAAAAGCCGGAGAATGTAGGAGAGCCGCCCTCTCCACTTCGGGGGTCGCCAATGTCTGGATGTCATGCACATCGAGAAGGGAGTATCCTAGCACGAAGGTTGTATTTCGATTTTCCGTCTTCATAAATAAGCAAGTTAAGTATGTGCTCGGATACTCCCTTCTTGATGTGCATGACGTCGAGACAATAACACACTAAATTTGTTAACCAGTACGGCAGCTCGTAGAAAATGTTTAACTTGTTCCGGTAGGGTGGAGTGTCCTGTCTTACCTGATCTATCTCGAAGGTCACGTTATTGTAACCATCCCACTGAGCAATCACGTCATCTTCGAAAAATAGGGCTGGAGGCTCCTGAAAGTCCCGATGACCATCAAAGTGAGCACTGTCAAGCCTGTAGGGATGGCCTAGTGGCAGGAAACGCCGATGACCGCAGTAACGGACCTTTTTGCTATAAATCAACCGTCTCGATATTGTATCTTGGTGGCAGTAAGGATATACTTTGTAACCATGTATGGACCAACCTGATAGCATTCCATACGCAGAAAAGTCATTAATTGTCCACATTAAAGTCGCACGCAACGTGAAGATAGTATCTTCGTTTGTATCATAAGTCTTCACACCATCAGTGAATAAGAATTTTAACTCATCGATCAGTGGTCGAAGGTAGACGTTGATATTGTTTCCCGGTTATTTCAGTCCGTCAATAAGAAGAGATATCATAAAGTAGGACTGATCCATATCCAACAACGGCGACCGATTATAAAACCATCATTACAACTGGCCATGTGCTGTGTCCTCCATCCATATAGCCGAAAGGGCAGAATCCATCACTAGTCAGTCTGAGCCTGATATTGAGAGGATCATTATTGAATATTGGGTTCCTCCTATCGAAATCCTCACATACCGGTGAATATTTTGGATGACTCATTCTTATAAGTCCCTAGTGCCCTCGCCGCGGAGGCCGCGGCCGGTGCGAAAGCGGAAAACGAAAATTAACGAGGGGGCAACTAGAGACTAAAACCTAGCGATCAATCCAAACGCAAAAAACTAGCAAACTAGCAAGCATAGCTTAGGGATACGACCTTCGACGCGTGTCCACCCAATCGTGGAAGACCCTTCCAAGTTCCGTGTATGTCGTCCGGACCGAGCTTGAATGGAGACCGTCCTTACCGAAGATGATTTACACGAGAGAACTGATCCAAACTCTGGCTTCACCAAGTGAAGCAATCGACGCTCCAAACTCGCTATGAATGGAGAGTGGGAATGTAGGAAGTTTTACTATCCTTTTCTCTCTATTCTAGTGCTCAAGAGAGCATGTGAAGAAGGAGGAGGAGGTGAAGAAACTTAGCCATGGAAAAATAGCTAAGTTTTGAAGTGAAGAAAAAACCATGGTAGAAAAGAATATGGCTCATTTTTTATTTAGCAACCATCCAAGAATAGTATTCACAAATGAAAATACTATATAATAACCAACCCATATCTTTCTACCATGCTACAAAACACCTCATCCTCCACCTCGTTTTTTATTTTCATTAAATGAAAAATCAAGAAATGAAGTGTCCATTTTCTAGAACAAATTCCGTATAAATACGGAATACAACCCGGTATATGTATCAAAATACATATACGCGTATTCGTACAAAAAAATACGAATAGCCAAGAGAGAGAAAATGAATAGCGGACAATAATACTAGAATATACATATTAAAAAATATATATATAAAAATTATTAAATCAAAACCTGATTTAATAATCCGGCATAATCCTAAACCGCTAGTATTATTAACCGTCCGATTAAAGTCCATGCAGCATGTACACTTTTGGGGTTCCTAGCGACCTAGCCGATAACCGCGGCCGTTGCGGAATGAAAACTTTAACTTTTAAAACTTGGCGCTAGAAATGACTGATTAGAATCTAACCTAACATTAACTTAGTAAACTAAAGAGGAGTTCTAGCAACTATGAAAAAGGGTTATACCAAAAGATACGTGTCCTTCGGTCTTCTACCTTCTTCCTTGGCTCCATGGGGTCTCCGTGATCGAGCTTGACCACGGGTCCTCTTCCGTCGAAGATGATCCACCCGAGAGATATGGTTCATGGTAATAGCTCCACTGAAAAAACTAGTGGAGCAACTAAAGGCTCTAGGTTACTAATCTAGAGTGTCTAGTGATGTAGTATGTTATTCTAGTATTTTTTCTATCTCTCTTCACCCTTGATTCCCAACTCATGAGATTATAGGTTGAAGAGGAAGAAGGAGCTCTAGAATAGAGAGAGAAAGAGAATGGTGTAATAAAAATCTCTTCTTGAAAACAATAATACAAGCATGGTTTTATTAAAATGATTTTTGCAATAATAAAAAGCAACCATACTTGAATAGTGTAGACAAATGAATTACCATATTCAACCATGCTTCACACCACTCTCTCTGCCATCTCACCCCTCCACCTTATTTCAATTTTTAATAAAAGAAAAACCATGGAAATGAGGTTTCCTTCTAGATTTTCCGTATAAATACGAAATGCACTCTACCGTATATACATATCCGTATTCGTATCAAAATACAAATACCCAAAGAGATAGAATAATACAAAGAATATATATATCGAAATATGCATATGTAAATTATTAAATCAATACCTGATTTAACAATCCGGCTTAATCCTAAGCCGACTAGTATAATCAACCGTCCGATCGAAAGCTCGGATAACATTAAAATATACCTGTCGAAATATGCATATGTAAATTATTAAATCAATATCTGATTTAATAATCCGGCTTAATCCTAAGTCGACTAGTATTATCATTTGATCGGAACCCTGCACGTATCAAAATACGGCCATTACATCATTTCGCCTGAACCAGGAAAACCCTTTGTGTGGGACTATAAAGACTCGACAGTACGCTGGCAGTGGGTTTAACCACAAACACGTCAGCGGCACTAACTGTACGTAACGGCTACCCAGATACCTATCGAAAGGAAGGCAGACGAGCAAGCTCATCCGAACCTCTACTGAGTTTATCCGTGACAATCTCCGTACAATTAATCTCTTCGTCTAAGAGTATCGCATACCGGGTCTAGGGGGTGGTAAACGTCAGATCCCTGCTGACCCGATAAGTCGTGTCGATGTGGCTCAGGACCAATCCGAGAAACTACTGATCTAACCATCAGTAAATCTCAACTGCCTAGGCCAAGGTCTTATGGTTCTGGTCAACCGGATATAGTGCGATATCGACTCCCAATATCGGAAGAGACGAATCCCTGATAATTACTCACCGCCTCCATATGGCTCGGGATTGTTCCCAACCAAAATCTGTTTACCCGACTCAGTAAAACCGTGGTAGGGTAGTGATCAAAGTACAGTAGAAACTTACACTAGACAAATGATGATCTCAGGTTTAAAGACTAACCTGTTGTCACGCCTCGCTTCTCGGTATACGGCGAAGGGGACGGGACTGATCCGCTACATATTTACTATAGAGTAAATACGTTAAGCGTATCTAAGCAATATAAAAAAAAATATACACAAAAGACAAGATATAAACTGAACAACAACTTTATTTATTAACATTCTTTTGTACAATGCATGAAAAGTAAATACAACTAAATAGAAAGCAATGCCTAAATAATGGCATAACAGAAAAGAAAAGTACTGAAATGGAAAAGTATACAATAAACTAGAGCTCGGGGTCTTCACTGAACTGGTCTAAGTCTTCAGCGCTGGGCTCGATCTCTGATGTGTCCAGATCACCTGACGACATTCAAAGAAGAAAGAGAATGTCGTCAGCGAGCATGTCACTCAGTAAGTCTCACAGATAAGAGGAAAGTAGAATAGACAGAATAAGAATGTATGTTTTAAAGTTGTATTATATTGTTGTAATGTTGTATTAACGCTGTTGTTTGTAGCTTGGTACAGAAGAATGCCGGTGTATACGAGAGCAGTCTCTATATGCCAGAGACTAGAGGCAAGTATAGTATAAGGAACCGTTTATGCCATGATACAACAGCAACTGGATTCATGTTATGTGTATTAAGTCTTATAGTCTCGTGCCACTTTTAATACCTTCCGTACTAATCTACCCTTTAAACCCCGAGATGTCTTGTTTGTATTGTTTGTCTTGTAAATTGTATTGATTGTATAATTGATTGATTGGCCGAAACCATGATATCAGTAAACGGATGCAACCGTAGAATCATGTAAATGGAATAACCGGAGAACCATGTGAATAGAATGTATATCCATGGTTCGTTTCAGTCAAGTTGTATAATAGATTCATGGACTCATGTTGAATTGGAATATTGTAGATTGTAGATTGTAAATTGTAGATTGTACTTGAATCATATTCAAGTCAGATTATACTGAGACTCAAACTGAGTCAGACAATTAGAAAAGTAAATTGAAGTCCTGATTGTTTTGATGTTATCGGTAACCGCTGCACATGAGCGGCAGGATTTGTGTCTTTTTCAAAGACGATTACTGTATTGATGACACCATTATTAATTTGTCTACCTTAGATAGGTAAGCACCCACTTCTCTGGATCCCTGAAGCTCAAGAGATTGGTCTCGTTTAAACCTATGTTTAGTAGGGTCCTTAGGGTAATTTATAGAACTTGAGGGGGTTTTATGTAAAAATAGTTTTATATACTTTTCAAAATACATCCCAAGTATTTATTAACCGTCTTTAGAGTTGTAATGAATGTAGATTTTATATTGTGATATTTCTAGTGAAAATATCCTATTTTCATAATAAAGGGTATTTATTTGTAATATTGATTTGTTTGGAATTCATGATATTTTAGTGTAAATGATTCTTGTGATTTTTTAAAAGAGTTGGAATATTTATATTATTAAAAAATAGATCTGTTGATGTTATATATACATATATTTATATGAAAATAAATTTAATATATATATTATATCCTAGAAATCTCGTTTTTCTTAAGATGTCGTATTTTAAATCTTTCGAGACCGAATGCTCCTTGCGGAGGTTTGCATCTCGCACTACTAGGCCCGAGGATGTGCGATAATCCGCACTATCCCGAACGGGTTCCCCAAATGGGTTGTAGCGGCGCTTTGCAAAGATTTGTATAAATACTAATCATTAAGAAAAAAACGGTTTTATTAATTATGGAATTTATTTGCAAAGATGTTGATTTCCCGTATTCTATGTTCTAGAGTCTCCTAAGTCAACTAGACTGCTCCTAACTGGTTCAAAGCGACAAGTTGTGAGATATCTCTCAAATCGCCTCTTCATCGCCAATTGTGGCCAGGTAAGTACAATTGAAGAAATGAGGGATCCGCTCACGAATCACCGTGAGACGGGCCTTTTAAAGTTACCTTTCTCACTTGTCTAGCCTAGGCACCATAAAATCAGGTTTAGATAAACGATTGAATGCCCACAACCTTTCTCTGTCCTAATGAGTGCGACAGTCCTTAATTGACTGAGTCTAGATATATATATTTTTATTTTTTATTAGCTCAAAGGTTATTTATTTGTAAAGATGTCGATTTCCCGTATTCTATGTTGCATATGGGTGTGTGAGAATATTGGTCGTTACCTCGTGATTTACTTAAAGGTATAACAAGTTTAATGGTTTAAATGTCGCAAATGGAACTATGTGGTATTTAAATGAAAAAATACGGTAAAAGGAACTAGCAATTATTTTGTTATATGAAACTTGATCAATTTGGTTGATTAGTGTTTAATAGTCAACATGAAAGAGTTTAAGCATAATTGTATTAACGAAAAGTGAAGTTTTATAAGAAAACCGAATCGGAAATCGGATTTGTTCCGATTCTGTCGGGTTTTGTAAATCCGTATTTTTAGAATGGAAAAGAAAGTTGAAATGGGACTTACGGGTTTTGGACAATAACGAGAGTGAGATGGAAGGAGAGGAATCGCCGGTGCGTCGCTTCGTCGCCGAGAGCTCCTAGAACAATTGCCGGAAGTTCGTCAGGAATTTCGCCGTAGCTTCGTTTCGTGCTCGTTTTCAAAGTACACAAGTTTTTTTGGAAATTTTAGAGAGTTGTCTCAGAGTTTTGGGGTGAGAGGGTAGAGGGTAGGGGTGTATTTATAGGGTTAGGCTAGGGTTAGGCTAGATGTCGGGTTTTAATTAAAAAAATGTTAAAATGTATGAAAAATGTATTAAAAATGCAGTAAATGAGGTTTAATGGGGTCTCTAGAATTGATATCAGAAATTGAAGTATGCAGAGGAGTGGGGAAGATCAAAAGCCAGATTTTTCATGTTGACGACTCGGTCGACCGGCCGAGTCGATGGCTCGGAATGTAGGGGGTCGCCGGAGGTAGTCATTGGTATTTTCAGTTTTTCATGGGTAGTGGAAAATTTTGGAGTTATTTCGCGTGGACTGTTGGGCTTCTATAAAATTTAGAACAAATAAATATTAAAAAATAATGTAGGGTATGGGATTTGAACTCTGGTGGCTTGGTTCAGCAATACAAGATATTACCAATGAGCTACAAGCTTCTTCTTGTAATTATGGAGTGAAATAGATACTTAAAGTGGTAACAGCAACATTAAATACTCCAAGTATACTTTAAATTTAAAGCAAATTTATGTACACTAAAAATGGAGTTGTTACAGTCTACCCGCCTTATAAAAATTTCGTCCTCGAAATTTACAACTTTTATTTGAGAACTAGTTTACAAAGAGGTGTGGATATCTTGCACGCATTTGATCTTTCCTTTCCCAAGTGGACTCTCCTGGAGTGTCTTTCCTCCACATCACTCGGACCAAGTTGACTTCCTTGTTCTGTAGTGTCTTCACTTTCCAGTCTAGGATCTCCACAGGTTGTTGCTCACAAGATAAGTCGGGTTGTATAGTGAGCTCAGAATGATCGAGAACATGGCTGGGGTCACTCACATACCTTCTGAGTTGGGATATGTAGAACACATTATGCACTCCTTCCAATAAGGGTGGAAGCGCTAAGCGGTATGCCATTTCTACGACTCGTTCGAGTATGTCGAACGGTCCAATGTATCTCGGACTTAGCTTATCCCGTCTTCCAAATCGGATCACTCCGCGGTTTGGAGATATCTTTAAGAACACATGATCTCCTCGCTAGAACTCCAAGTGACGTCTCTTTGCATCAGCCCAGTGCTTCTGTCGATCTTGAGCTATGCGCATCCTTTCCCTGATAGTATGAACCACATCAACAGTCGCTACTATCATCTCTGGTCCAAGAAGTTCCCTATCTCCGATGTCGTCCCAACTTAATGGCGATCGACACTTCCTTCCATACAATGCTGCAAAAGGTGTCATTCCTATGCTTGCTTGATAGCTGTTGTTGTATGAGAACTCCACAAGATGCAGGTGATCTTCCCACGATCCTTTGAAGTTTAACATACACGCTCTGAGCATATCCTCCAAGATCTGAATAGTTTGCTCAGACCGACCATCTGTTTGTGGATGATAAGCCGTGCTGAAGTTCAGACTTGTTCCCAAGCTTGCTTACAGACTCTGCCAAAATTGCGATCGGAACCTGGAGTCACGATCGGAGACAATGCAGACCGGTACTCTATGAAGTCTCACAATTTCCTGTATGAGTTCATGGGTATCAGAGATAGTACATTATGAAGAGTTTAAATCTTAAATAGATTATTACCTCCATGTACTTCTTTGCTAATGTCTCAGTAAATTGGCCAACTCGAAATGGAATGAAGTGAGCTGACTTTGTGAGTCGATCCACGATGACCCATACGGCATCGTTACCCTTTGTGCTGCGAGGAAGAGCAGTCACAAAATCCATCGTAATGTGTTACCACTTCCATTCTGGGATTGGTAACGGTTGAAGTAGTCCAGCTGTCCTGTGATGTTCAGCCTTTACTTGCTGACACACCAAACATTTTGCGACGCTTCTGGCTACTTCACGCTTCATTCCATGCCACCAATAATTCTGACGTAGATTTTTGTACATTTTGGTACCTCCAGGGTGTATTGAATACGGAGAGTTGTGAGATTCTTTCATTAACTCTTCCCGAACAGGACCTTTTGGTACACACAATCTGCTGCCGTATCTCAAAAATCCATCTTTATGGATGATGGAGTCTGTTCTGAGTCCATTCACCACTTGTTCTCTGATCTTTTGCAACTTAGCATCACCTGCTTGAGCTGTTTTGATCTGATTAACAATGGTTGATTGAACTTGTAAATTCATCAAACTTGAAGCATTACCTGGCATGAATACTTCAATCTCCATCTGATGCAAGTCTTGTTGAAGCTTCCACTGAGTGGTGAGATTCATTGATAAAGGTTGACGACTAAGAGCATCAGGAACCACATTCACCCTCCCTGGGTGATATTGCAAGTTGATGTCAAAGTCCGCCATGAGTTCTAACCATCTTCTCTGCCGCATATTCAACTCCTTCTGAGTAAACACGTACTTCAGACTCTTATGATCTGTGTAGATGTTCACTCATTCACCAAGTAGATAATGGCGCCAAATCTTGAGAGTAAAGATGAAAGCTGCCAACTCCAGATCATGCGTCGGATAATTGCGCTCATGAATCTTCAGTTGTCTTGAAGCATAAGCTACAACTTTACCGTGCTGATGTAGAACACATCCTAATCTCTTACCGGATGCATCACAATGCACTTCGAATCCTCCAGATTGATCCGGTATTATGAGAATAGGTGCTGATGTCAACCTTGACTTGAGTTCTACGAAAAGTTGTTCGCATGCTTCTGACCACACAAAATCTTCATCTTTACGTGTGAGCTTGGTTAGGGGTGTTGCTGTCTTTGAAAAGCCTTCAATGAACCTTCTGTAATATCCAGCTAAACCCAAGAAACTCCGAATGTCCTTCACTGACTTTGGTGTAGGCCATTCGCTAACTGCTGAAACTTTCGTTGGATCCACAGAGATTCCTTCTCCTGATACGATATGTTTAAGAAAACCAATTTGCTTTAGACAAAACTGGCACTTGCTGTACTTGACATAGAGCTGATGTTGTCGAAGAATTTCCAGGACAATTCGTAAGTGCTCTGTATGCTCTTTCCGACTCTTAGAATACACCAGGATGTCGTCGATGAAGATGACAACAAACCTGTCTAAGTACTCCCGGAAAACTTTCATTAGGTTCATGAATATTGCTGGTGCGTTGGTCACTCCAAATGGCATCACTAGAAATTCGTAATGTCCATAGCGAGTTCTGAAAGCTGTTTTGTGAATATCAGCTTGCTTGATCTTCACCTGATGATAACCCTAACGAAGATCCAATTTAGAGAACACACAAGATCCACTTAGCTGATCGAATAAATCGTCGATGCGCGGAAGTGGATATTTGTTCTTTATCGTGACTTCGTTCAAGGCTCTATAATCGATGCACATTCTGTATGAACCTTCCTTCTTCTTCACAAGTAGTACAGGTGATCCCCAACTTGAAGTGCTGGGACGAATCCATCCTTTCGCCAATAATTTGTCCAACTGTATTCGGACTTCCTTCAAATCTTCCGGACTTAATCTATAAGGTGCTTTGATCACCGGTTGTGCTCCTGATACTAAATCAATATTGAATTCAAGAGCTCGATCGGGAGGCAAACCTGATATATCGTCCGGAAACACATCGTCGAACTCTCGAACCACATTTGGTCTTGATTCTTCCTCCGCTTGAGCTGCTGCAACTACTGCTTCTCTTGGCTTCGCTTTGTAGGTACTTGGCTCCAGGGTACAGTCTCCGCTTTTGAAATAGAAGACCGGGTGGTCTGGAATCTCCAATACTACTCTCCTTTGACGACAGTCGATGGTAGCATAAAAAGTTCCAAGCCAATCCATACCTAGAACCACATCGAAGTTCGGTATGTCCAGCACTTTGAAGTCAGCATAAAATTCTCTGCTGCAGACAACTACTGGACACAAGCTGTATCCCATGGTTGCCTTTAGAACGCCATTTCCTGAACTGACATTCCAGCTGGATACAAGCGGTGAGACTGGAATCGCATGGGTTCGGACGAACCGTTGCGACATAAAGCAGTGAGATGCTCCAGTATCAAACAGTGCTAGTGCAGATATTGAGGATACTAATATTGTACCTAAAGTATGTGGGATATGTTTTAGGTATAAAGAAAGTATGTAGATAAACAAGACTGAAAGAAAAGTTTGAGAAGAAAAGTTTACCAGTGATAACTTGGCCAGTGGCCCCAGCTTCTTCCACTGTCATCGTGAAAGCCTGGCGCCTTGGTACATTCCTCCTGGCCTGAGGAGCATTTCTCGGAACGTTCCTTTGAGCTTGATGGAACTGACGAGGAGGTGGTGCAGCTTGTGGTCCTCTAGGTGGTGCAGGTAGTGCAAGTCTTGGAGCAGGGGCTTAGATGGCTGGGCGCTGTGGGTAATTGTTTGCTGGCCTGGGTGCAGCAATTGGATCTTGTTTATGAGGACAAGACCCATTACCATGAGCAGCTGAGCTGCAGATCGAGCAAAGGTTGTTCGCACGCCGACAATCTCTCGCAAGATGCCCATTTCTCTTGCAGTAGTTACAAAAGGCTAGGCTGGGCCTGTTGTTTGGTACTCCTGGCCGCCTTGGCACAAAAGGTGGCCTGGACGAGGCTCCTCCTGTCATCTGGTTGATAGGGCGTTTAACTCCTGCAGATTGAGGTCTTCTCCTCGCCTTTACCACTGCCTCATAACGGCGGGCAGCTTTCAGAGCCGATTCATGAGTCGGAAAATCTCCTGTGGCCAATGCAGCCTGGATCTCCGAATCCAAACCTTGTTGAAATCGACGGGCTCTGATCTCATCCGTTGGTATCAAGTGTGCCGCGAATCTATTTAAAGGATTGTGTTAGCTGTGTAGTATGTGATATTTAAAAATTGAACTATTGTGACATATCTTACCGACTAAGCATAGTGAACTCAGCGTCATATTCATCTACCAACTTGGTCCACATCAAACCTTGTTGCAGATGAATGTACCGCTGTTCCATGTCGAACCTGGCAGTCTCAGGGAAGTACTTAGCGTCGAACATGTCACGGAAAGTCTTCCAGTCAATGGGTTGTTCAAGACGGCTTTCTTCCTCCTTCCACCAGTTCCGTGCATTGTCCGTGAGCTGTAATTTTGCTACACGAACCCAAGCTATTTCTGGCACTTGTGCCGCTGCCAGATCATCTTCGATGCTCTGAGCCCATTCCTCAGCTTCTAGTGGGCTCTCCTTTCCTGCAAACTGTTTGGGGTGCTAAGCCCTGAATTGCTTCACCCCAGGCGCTTCTGCCTCGGGACAGTTCATTAAAAGAGCAGTCTGCAGCTGCTGTCCCTCTAGGAGGCTTCGGATTGCCTCAAGTAGAACCGTTTGCTCGTTGAGTGGAGCAGGGACGACAGGTGTGAGTGGTGGAGGTGGAGGTGTGTTGTTGACATTGGTGCTGGTGTTGTTCGGGGAATCCATAACCTTGAAGAAAAATTTGGGTTAGGACAGATTCAAAGTACATGAAATGATAAGATTCAAGGAATATGAAATTGTAAGATTCAAGGAACATGAATTATAAAAAATGTTTTAGTTGCTGGTTCTTGTGTTATATTGCTTAGGTTTTTTCACACAGAATAGAACTGCATAGTATAGTTCTATACAGCTCGGACCTGCATGGGCCACCAACAAAACCTGTCACGCCCCGCTCCCGGTATACGGCGAAGAGGACGGGACTGGTCCGCTACGTATTTACTATGGAGTAAATACGCTAAGCGTATCTAAGCAATATAAAAAAAAATATACACAAGAGACAAGATATAAACTGAACAACAACTTTATTTATTAACATTCTTTTATACAATGCATAAAAAGTAAATACAACTGAATAAAAAGCAATGCCTAAACAATAGCATAACAGAAAAGAAAAGTACTGAAATAGAAAAGTGTACAATGAACTAGAGCTCGGGGTCTTCACTGAACTGGTCTAAGTCTTCAGCACTGGGCTCGATCTCTGATGTGTCCAGATCACCTGACGACATTCAAAAAGAAAGAGAATGTCGTCAGCGAACAGGTCGCTCGGTAAGTCTCACAGATAAGAGGAAAGTAGAATAGACAGAATAAGAAGGTATGTTTTAAAGTTGTATTATATTGTTGTAATGTTGTATTAACGCTGTTGTTTGTAGTTTGGTACAGAAGAATACCGGTGTATACGAGAGAAGTCTCTATATGCCAGAGACTAGAGGCAAGTATAGTACAAGGAACCGTTTATACCACGGTACAACAGCAACTGGATTCATGTTAGGTGTATTAAGTCTTACAGTCTCGTGCCACTTTTAACACCTTCCGTACCAATCTACCCCTTAACCCCTGAGATGTCTTGTTTGTATTGTTTGTCTTGTAAATTGTATTGATTGTATAATTGATTGACTGACCGAAATCATGATATCAGTAAACAGATGCAACCGTTGAATCATGTAAATGGAATAACTGGAGAACCATGTGAATGGAATGTATATCCATGGTTCGGTTCAGTCAAGTTGTATAATAGATTCATGGACTCATGTTGAATTGGAATATTGTAGATTGTCGATTGTCGATTGTACATGAATCATATTCAAGTCAGATTATACTGAGACTCACTGAGTCAGACAATTAGAAAAGTAAATTGAAGTCCTGATTGTTTCGATGCTATCGGTAACCGCTGCACATGGGCGGCAGGATTTGTGTCTTTTTCAAAGACGATTACCGTATTGATAACACCGTTATTAATTTGTTTACCTTAGATAGGCAAGCACCCACTTCTCCGGCTCCCTGAGGCTCAAGAGATTGGTCTCGCTTAAACATATGTTTACTAGGGTCCATAGGGTAATTTATAGAACTTGAGGGGGTTCTATGTAAAAATACTTTTATATATTTTTCAAAATACATCCCAAGTATTTATTAATCGTTTTTAGAGTTGTAATGAATGTAGATTTTATATTGTGATATTTCTAGTGAAAATATCCTATTTTCATAATAAAGGGTAATATTGATTTGTTTGGAATTCATGGTATTTTAGTGTAAATGATTCTTGTGATTTTTGAAAAGAGTTGGAATATTTATATTATTACAAAATAGATCTGTTAATGTTATATATACATATATTTATATGAAAATAAATTTAATATATATATTATATTCTAGAAATCTCGTTTTTCTTAAGATGTCGTATTTTAAATCTTTCGAGACCGAATGCTCCTTGCGGAGGTCTGCATCTCGCACTACTAGGCCCGAGGATGTGCGATAATTTGCAACATCCCGAACGGGTTCCCCAAATGGGTTGTAGCGGCGCTTTGCAAAGATTTGTATAAATACTAATTATTAAGAAAAAACGGTTTTATTAATTATGGTATTTATTTGCAAAGATGTTGATTTCTCGTATTCTATGTTCTAGGGTCTCCTAAGTCAACTAGACTGCTCCTAACTGGTCCAAAACGACAAGTTGTGAGATATCCCTCAAATCGCCTCTTCACCGCCAATTGCGGCCAGGTAAGTACAAGTGAAGAAAGGAGGGATCCGCTCACAAATCAACGTGAGACGGGCCTTTTAAAGTTACCTTTCTCACTTGTCTAGCCTAGGAACCACAATGTTAGGTTTAGATAAACGACTGAATGCCCACAATCTTCCTCTGTCCTAATGAGTGCGACAGTCCTTAATTGGCTGAGTCTAGATATATATATTTTTATTTTTTATTAGCTCAAAAGTTATTTATTTGTAAAGATGTCGATTTCCCGTATTCTATGTTGCATATCAGTGTATGAGGAGGTAGATCGTTACCTCGTGATCTACTTAAAGATATAACAAGTTTAATGGTTTAAATGTCGCAAAAGGAACTTTGTGGTATTTAAATGAAAAAATATGGTAAAAGGAACTAGTAATTATTTTGTGATATAAAACTTGATCAATTTGGTTTATTAGTGTTTAATAATCAACATGAGAGAGTTTAAGCATAATTGTATTAATGAGAAGTGAAGTTTTATAAGAAAACCGAATCGGATTTGTTCCGATTCCGTCGGGTTTGGTAAATCCATATTTTTAGAATGGAAAAAAAGTTGAAATGGGACTTACGGGTTTTGGACAATAACGAGAGTGAGATGGAAGGAGAGGAATCGCTGGTGCGTCGCTTTGTCGCCGAGAGCTCCTAGAACGATCGCCGGAAGTTCGCCGGGAATTTCGCCGTAGCATCACTTCGTGCTCGTTTTCAAAGTACACAAGTTTCTTGGAAATTTTAGAGAGTTGGCTCAGAGTTTTTGGGGTGAGAGGGTAGAGGGTAGGGGTGTATTTATAGGGTTAGGCTAGGGTTAGGGTAGATGTAGGGTTTTAATTAAAAAAATGTAAAAATGTATGAAAAATGTATTAAAAATTAGTAAATGAGGTTTAATGGGGTCTCTGGAATTGATATCATAAATTGAAGTATGCAGAGGAGTAGGGAAGATCAAAAGCCAGATTTTTCATGTTGACGACTCGGCCAACCGGCCGAGTCCGGCCGGCGGCGCCGGCCCGAGTCGGCCGGTCCGCCGGCCGACTCGGCCTAGTCTGGCCGAGTCGATGGCTCGGAATGTGAGGGGTTGCCGGAGGTAGTCACTGGTATTTTCAGTTTTTCATGGGTAGTGGGAAATTTTGGAGTTATCTCGTGTGGACTGTTGGGCTTCTATAAAATTTAAAACAAATAAATATTAAAAAATAATATGGGGCATGCGATTTGAACTCTGGTGGCTTGGTTCAGCAATGCAAGGTATTACCAATGAGCTACAAGCTCCTTCTTGTAATTATGGAGTGAAATAGATACTTAAAGTGGTAATAACAATATTAAATACTCCAAGTATACTTTAAATTTAAAGCAAATTTATGTACAATAAAAATGGAGTTGTTACACCTGTACCCATGTCACCTGAGAACCGCTATCTGACGATATGTATAATACCATTTAGAGGTTCTCGGCGAATCTATCCAGTGTACTCACTCCTAGTGAGCACTTGTATACAATCTTAGGTGATCACACTAATGGCTGTAGGACCAACCACCGCATCTCGTTAGGGTCTAGAAACGTATACATAAGTATACTCTGGAATATCGATGTCCGGTCTCGATACTCCTGCTACTTGAGACCTTTAAGGATGTGATTATGGACTACCCAACTCCCACAAATATGATCGCCATCATAACGTTGGTAGTCAAGCAAAATCCTACGGGCTTTATCAACTTGTATCAGCCATATATGATATCGAGTATAATATATGCACATGTTAAGATAAAGACAAACCAAAATAGTATATTACTGTAACGAGTCTTTATCAACATGTATAAGCAATACAAGGTAGTAAGAAAAACAACTGCACATGTTTAGATAAAGACAACTCAAATAGTATGCTATACAACTGAGGAAAATTGTCCTGTACATACATATCCCCAGCATCTTATACAATACAGGCTTTTAGGGCATACATATCCAATATACACGTATTTAGTCGGACACCCTGTATGCACCAACATACGTCATCTACATCATATCGTCTGAACCGGAAAAACCCTTTGTGTGGGACTCTAAAGACTTGACAATACACTGGTAGTGATTTACTGAATAAATCCAAAAACCATAAGCACGTCAGCGATACTAGCTGTACGTAACAGCTACCCAGGTATCTATCGAAAGGGAGGTCGACAATCAAGTCCATCTGTATCCTATTGAGCCTGAATGTGACAATCTCCATACAGTCCGGTCTCTTCGTCTGAGAGTATCGCATACTGGGTCTAGGGGGTGGAAACGTCAGACCCCTAATAACTCGATAAGTCGTGTCGGAGTAAAACTCATCACCAACCGAGAAACTACTGAACTCATATCAGTAAATCTCATCTACCGTGGCCATGGATTTAAGGTGATAGCCAACCGAACACAGCGCGACATTGACTCCTAATATCAGGAGAGACGAATACCTGACAATCGCTCACTGCCTCTATGTGGCTCGGGATTGTACCCAACTAAAACCTGTTTGTACATCTCTTTTAAGCCGTGGTAGGGTAGTAATCAAAGTACAGTGGGAACTCACACGAGACAAATGACGACCTCAGGTCAAAAGACTAACATGTACTAATGCCACTCGAGAACTTCCATCTGACGATAGATATAATACCATCTAGAAGTTCTCGGCGAGTCCGTCCAGTGTACTCATCTCCAGTGAGCACCTGTATACTATTTTAGGTGACATAACACCAATGGCTTGTGAGACCGGCTACCGTCCCTCGTCGGGGTCTCGAAACGTATACACTAGTCTACTCCGGAATATCGATGCCCGGTCTCGATACTCCCATGACTAGGAATATTTAAGGATGTGCTTATAGACTACTCAGCTCTCACATATATGATTGCCATCATAATACTAGTAGTCAAGCAAGAATCCTACAGGCTTCATCATTATGTATTAGCGGCACGTAATAACAAGTAAAACGTGTACACATCAATGATAAAGACAAACCAGATAACATACTATCATTTCGAGTAAAATTGTTCTACCTGTATAGGTTCTCCCTTAATTATCATAATCGCGTGTCTGCAATTACAATAATTGCCTTGAGGGTGCTATATCCAACAATCTCCCACTGACACTTAAGACTAATTATTGCAATATCGCATACCCACATCCTGTGTGCTATCGAATACGTAATTTCTTTACTAATCAGTTTCTCAAATCTCATTTGAGGAACATCCGTGTTCGAGAAACAGTCTCAGTGAGTGGATACAATGTTTCTACTTCCTCTCTCTATATCTCAACTACTCGGAGATCAACAATCTCCTGAACTAAGAGATACCCCGTCTCAAGAATTTTGTCTGGATACATGATGGGACCAAGTTCATAAATGAACAATTTTATCCTAAAAATTTCTTAGGCTGTATCCTCCATTGAGTTATAACCAGCATTCTGTACCATACCTACCTCGGTATCCTTATTGGAACACTATCTAATATACTGATCTTCAGAAGAGGCAAAACTCAAAACTCTGACAGCATCTCTGTCATCCATGTCACTTTGGAAGCCTAAACCAATAACCGCCTTCCGGAGGAGCCTGTCGTTATCATATACCAAGAACATCCTCTAATGTTCCTAACTGCTTCCCTTTATTTCTCCAGGATTGAATTAATATATGCTTACTACAGCAACTGTATAAGCAATATCTGGTTTTGTGCAAGATATTGCATGATTGACTCAATTGCCTAAGCAAATGACATGTCATTTATGCCAGCCCCTCTCCTCATCAGTATGGAAGAGATCTCTTTAGAGAGAGTGACCCCATCACCTGCGAGTACACCACAACGTCAGGAGTCGTCCATTTTAAAATACTTAAATACTTTTAGAATGCTGTTTAAGTACCCGATTGGGAAACTTCCCAAATCTAGATCTAAAATCATAGATCTAGTCAGCAGAATCCCTGATATATTATCCATATCCAACGTGGAGAAAACAATATGTGACAACCAAAGTTTGACCGATTGTAATATAGGAACATCACTTCATATCTGGAGTATGTCATCCAAATCCCAGAACATTACTCCCTACACCATTTTTACTAGGTTCATTTATTGTTTTGATGAAATAAATTACCTCGACTGTCACATCAAAAACAGATGATCCATCCCCGCTATCCATACTTTGGTCTACAAATAGATATAAGTAACTTGCACACCTTCCGCTGCTCCCACTGACTATGAAAACCCTCTGATAGAGTCATATACATGTGCATTTCCAAATTTCCATTTGGAAAGACGTTATAGTCATTCTCTTGCCAGATATCATTATCCAGAGCAGCAGTAATACCAAGTCATATCCGTATGGACTTTAGCATAGACACTGAAGTAAAAATCTCATCACAATCCACAACGGGTATTTGATGAGAATATTTACAACAAGTCTAATCTTATTAGATTAATACATTTCCACCTGCACAGATCTTTCTGATCCACTTGCTCCTAATGGGTTTTACCCCTTCAGGAGTACCCAACAAAGTTCAAAATTCATAATTTACTGAAGTGCGTGGAGTCCATCTTGGATATAAAATATCCGGTCACCTGAAAGTTACCACTTCCTATGACTTATAGATAACTAGTAGGGCCATCATAACCATAATGTTGACCTTCCTGTCACCGTCTACGAGAATACAAAAGTATCTTTCAGATGGCTGAGGTCACCTGCTAAAATCTGCGGAGTGGCTAATGGATTGTCAAGTCCAATTGAATTCTTAGGTTCTACTAAATTTTCGGTAATCGTTTGTAGTTCTGGAATATCTTCCAGTTCTACTATACCCCTTCCTTTTATAAAAAGGTGGCGAGTCAAGAACAATTTAATTATTGATCTTGAAAATGGTAGAAACAAAACCCTAGCGAATGCTTGGGATAATCCACAAACAGCCATTACCGAAGCGTGCCTTGAGTTTGTCCGGATTCTTCTTTTAAACAGGAACCGGATAACTCCATATCTTAATAACCTAAAGATATGCAACCAATCTATGTCCATATAGAATTAAAGGCACTAATTTAGATGGAACCAGATTCAAATATCGTGCAGCTGTTTCCAGTGCATATCACCTAAATGAAAAAAGGTCAATACAATATTACTCATCAAGGAGCGAACCCGCGGATGAGTAACCTGAGAGATAATCAAGTTCTCAATATTATTATGATGTAATACTTAGCATAAGTATCTATATTTTCGATCATTTCAAAGAATCCTGATACTTCCAACGTATGGTTTTCTACTTTATTCTTATACCTATAAACTTCTCAAAAATTTTGGACATTGCATTTCAACGAATGCGTGTCTAAAACCAGATAACTCATAGGTAAACCTGAATGAAGTAAGAGTACCAACCCCTTGTCCTAATGGATACCGGGAAACATACATTTTCATGTATAAGTCCTAAGAGTATACTAACTCAAATTTCATGTTTTGTAAATGGAAAACTGTATTTTGGTCGAGAATGTCTTACACTGTTATTCAATGCACCTTACCTTATCCTTAACCGATAAAGCTAAATATTTAGAACACAATTTTCAAAATTTATATCTCACTTTATAAAATAAAGATACAGATATATTATTTTAAAAATTGGTGCATAAAAATGGTTGTTTGAAACCAAATTTCCGTTAGGCAAAACCAGGCGATATAATCCAATATCACCAATTACAACGAATTCCGATATTGAGTATCATATCACTCATTTCTCAATATTCTACTCCTACCCAGTATTTGTAATGCCGTACAGATGTGAGATCTAAATCCGGTAAATACATATCCTGAAGTCAGAATTAATTGGAAAACAGTTTTCATTTACAATTACAAAGAAAATCTGAAATATAAATGTTTCAAAGGGATGGCCAGGTATTCCTAGTAATTCCTTTTTCACTATCCAGAATCATGATAGTAGTCACAATTTTCTTTGCCCTTGCTTCAATCGCTTTATATGCCTCTACATCTTATCTTCTGTACACCGCACTTACGCTAACTGGTTTTCTTCTTTCCCTATCTTTCGGCACCTGTCTAAGGTTTGAAAGAAGACTATCCAATAAGCGCAATAGGTGTACTTTCCTAATACAAAGAGCACTCGCAACCTGAGAGAAGGTAAAAAGAAGAGACAACCGAATGATACAATCTAAATTCTCCAGAACCGGTGGCCATTCTCGACTGAAATAATTTATTTGAGTTCGTATATAACTATACGATGGCCATTTCCAAGTAATATGGGTTATCGTAGTGATACGGAGTGTTATGGAGAAATGCAAAGGGAAAGTATAAGTAGCAGCGATATTTACGACTTTGTCGTGAATCACGACAATCCAAAACCAACGTGTGTAAGAAGGTTCGGTTAACTTGGTTAATGAGTTTTAGATAAGTCATAGGTCGATGTACCAGAGAGAGAGAGAAAAGAAACACCAAGCGTGCAATTTATCAAGATCAGATTGGTTATCATTTTATCTAATCAGGATGGCTCTCACTGTTTCCTCGAATTCTCCTTCAAACCCTAAAAGAAGAACTAGTTGAGATCATATACACCCTATAAGTTCGCTAACCGTTCATCCAGGTCGGTGAGGGAGGTCCCCCATGTTTTCGTACGAACCCAATTAATAATCCAGTTTCTGCAGAGGCGTAATCTCGTTAACATTTTTTAGACACCTAATAGGTTAGCTAATTGTAAAGTGAAAATCTCCCGAGAAGTAATTCCTACTCATCAGTGGGAATCGGGGCCCGGCTATCATCGTATGATAATTTTGATGGAAGCCGACCAAAACTACCACACTCCAGAAGGTATGCGCAAACCTGACAAGTTTCCCTTATATTTAAAACCCCGTTATGTTTTTACCCCAAGCGCTTATGACCTAGACGAAAATCAAAATATCATAAGTCGCAAGTCAAGTTCAACCCGTTATTGTCTTGATTAATTTAGACCCATTCGTACACGCCCTTGACGAAGGTTAAAACAGCTTTAAGCCTGTCATAAATTAATGCATTTATCTATGCAACGGACAAGTACCCCTGGCTACCAAACACTATGTCTTGGCGAAGATTAAAACACATAACATGAATACTAGTTGATACTTATCTGAAATGACGGAGGGCTACAGCTGGTTTTGGCGAAAAACCTTTAACGTAATAAACTTGATATCGTTGAAAGAACTCGAGTGTCTTTGAAATGGAGTGGCTTAGGCTACGCATTTTAAAACTAGTAACATAAATTTTTGCTTAAGAGTGAACTCCTCATGAAGGGATCAAAGCTATTTCCTTATAGAATGAGGTGTATAATATTCCTAACCGAATACCTTTATACAAAGCAAAAGAATATGACAGTTGTTTTGCGAAAAACCGAGTAGTTTTAAAAATTGGTTCCGACAATATCAAAGAGGTTTGTTTTCCTTGCATTAAAGATATAATGCAGTCCAATCAAATTTAGTTTCTAAGCCACACCAGAAACAACCAAAATAGCATGCTTTTATATGCCATCCGCATTCATCACGGGGTCCCGGGTATTCACCGTAAGGTTACTTAACTTATGGCAAGGCGGGGACAGGGCTAGTGTGGATACAAAACATATAGAAGCATCTACTATATATATATATATATATATATATAAATATATATATATATATATATATATATATATATATAAATATATATATATATATATATATATATATATATATATATATATATATATATATAGTAGATGCTTCGCAGGCAGATAATAGTCATTACCGGCAGATAATAATCATCACAGGCACGTGAAAAACAATATGGAACAACAGATAAATTAGGAGCTTCGCATTTCATTTGAGCCGCAAATGAGACGCGACGTTCCCCGATCGTGTGGATAGCCTGTACATAGTCGATCCTAGACTCCTACGAATATGGCAAACCACCTGCCAATTCTAGAAATTGGGTAACTCGCCCTCAATGAACTGAGTCGGTCGCCCGTCACTTTCTAGAATCCGGTAACTTGAGCACCCCTCCGTGAGTCGAATCATAGAACCCCTACAAGTGTGGCGAGCAACCCACCAATTCTAGAGCGAGGTGGTCCGGTCTCAACTCTATGAGATGGTCATCTGCTTCACTCTAGAACCCGGCTACTCGAACACTTCTCTTGGGTTAATCCTAGTACAAAAATGAATTATATACAATGGTGATATCGACTGCATCCTGGTCGAGCCCCAAGAAACGAATATATATAATACGGAAACGGCGACCATATGTTGGAGCTCGTCCCGAACAAATGAATATAACAAAGTAAATTAAAACTGTACAAGCAAACGCACGGGGGGCTATCCGACACAACAATCCGACTAAACCATATTCAAAATATATATCCACAGAAATAAGTAACAACAACATATGTGCAACCCCGTCTAATCGAACATATAGAAATTAGACAATGTTTAACAACACATATATAGATACGAAAACCATGACCATAGAATTCATCACACACGAAGCGAACACTTAAAATTTTCCAACACCAAAAATTAAGTGCACACTATACGGCAGAATTTAACATGCAAAAATGGCCGCTAAACTTGATATATTTTTGAAAAGAATGTATTTCTAAGACCCCATGAGTCATCCTCAATACCCTACGGAGTCCTCGTTCCAAACTTAGAGCTCGGGATATCGAGTACACACACGAAAACACAAGTTTGGTGACAATAAGTGCAGTTTTGGACAGCGAAATAAAAACAGTTTTTAGCTCCGAAAAACAACGACAAAACATGATATAATTTAGAAAAAATGGCTTCCCAAGACTCCCCGGGTCACCATCGAACCCGTACGGAGTCCCCGTTCCAAGACGAGAGCTCCGGGGATCGAAAACACACACACGAAAACAACAAATAGTCGCTGAATTTGAAAATTTTTCTTGGTTGTCCTAAAAAGTTCTTCCACGGGTGTTTTATGATGAATTCTTAGGTCATACGAGCTAGTTTAGGGTGTTTGGTTGGCTCTAGTACCAATGTTAATCCCTAGTGCCCTCGACACGGAGGGCACGGCTGGTGCGGAAGCGGAAAACGAAAATTAACGAGGGGGAAACTAGAGACTAAAACCTAGCGATCAATCCAAACACCAACAACTAGAAAACTAGCAAGCATAGCTTAGGGATACTACCTTCGACGCTTGTCCACCCAATCATGGAAGACCCCTCCAAGATCTGTGTATGCCGTCCGGGTTGAGCTTGAATGGCGTCCGCCCTTTCAGAAAATGATCCACCCGAAAGAACCAATTCAGGCTTTGGCTTTACCAAGTGAAGCAACCGACACTCCAAGCTCATTACGAATGGAGAGTGGGATGTAGGAATATTTCAGTATCCTTTTCTTTATATTTTAGTGCTCAAAAGAGCATGCGAAGGAGCTGGAGGTGAAGAAACTTAGCCATGGAAAAATAGCTAAGTTTTGAAGTGAAGAAAAAACCAAGGTAGAAAATAATATGGCTCATTTTTCATTTAGCAAACATCCAAGAATACTATTCACAAATGAAAATACTATATAAAAACCAACCCATACCTCTCTACCATACTACAAAACACCTCATCCTCCACCTCATTTTTTATTTTCATTAAATGAAAAATCAAGAAATGAAGTGTCCATCTTCTAGAACAAATTTCATATAAATACAGAATACAACCCGGTATACGTATCGAAATACATATACGTGTATTCGTACAAAAAATACAAATAGCCAAGAGAAAGAAAATGAATAGCGAACAATAATACTAGAATATATATGTATATATATGTATGTATAAATTATTAAATCAAAACTTAATTTAATAATCCGGTTTAATCCTAAGCCGCTAGTATTATCAACCGTCCGATTAAAATCCATGTAGCCTGTACACGTATTTAATCGGACACCCTATATGCACCAACATACGTCATTTAAATCATATCGCCTAAACCGGAAAAACGCTCTGTGTGGGACTCTAAAAACTCGACAATACGCTCGCAGTGATTTACTAGATAAATCCAAAAACCACAATCACGTCAGCGGCACTAGCTGTACGTAACGGCTACCCAGATATCTGTCGAAAGGGATGTCGACAATCAAGTCTGTCCGTACCCTACTGAGTCTGAATGTGACAATCTCCGTACAGTCCGGTCTTTTCGTCTGAGAGTATCGTATACCGGGTCTACGGGGTGGAAACGTCAGACTCCTAATAACCCGATAAGTCGTGTCAGAGTCAAGCTCATCACCAACCGAGAAACTACTTATAACATCCTAGTACGTTTATACAATATAATTTGGTATTTTAAGTCTTTCTTTATAATTCTTTTATTTTATCTTTTGGATTACGAGTGATGCAAATAAGTAGTGGTGGTTATCCGACCCGACCCGCATATTTAGAACCCGATATGGTACAAGGTTATATCTAATATTTACTAGTATAATATACCTACGTGAATCGAGTACTATATATACTTTATATATGTTTAAATGTTTACATATCTTTTTATAGTACAAGATATAAATAAATAATATTTTTCTAACTGACTTCACATGGTATATCACCTCATATATTATTGTGGTTCTTATTTATTATGGTCAAATCCTAAAATATAGACAACAAAATATTTAGAAAATCTTTATGTATATTTATTTAAATTTTATTTAGGGGTATATGTATTTAACACTAGATTATTGTGGCCAAAAATTTTACGTATGTATTTTATTTTCAAAACTATATTTTTTGCTTAGATTCGGGTAATATTTGGAGTGATTTGATATTATCAAATTACCTTAATATTATATATATACACACTTATAATATTTCTCATATATATATATATATATATATATATATATATATATATATATATATTCCCCGTCTCTAACTCTCTCTCTCTCTCCTCTCGTTCTCATGCCATGACCGTGCCACCACCATGCCATCACCGTGCTACCACCAGACCACCACCATGTCACCATCATGTCATCAGCAGACCACCACCATGTCATCACCAGATCACCAATATGTCACCACCAGACCACCATCATGCCATCACTGTGCCACCACCAGACCACCACCATGTTACCACCAGACCGCCATCATGCCATCACCGTGTCATCACCAGACCGCCATCATGCCATCACCGTGTCATCACCAGACCGCCACCATGTCATCACCAGACCACTACTATACCACCATCATACCCAGATCAGACCACTACCAGACCACCACCAGACCATGCACCATACTCAGACCAGGCCATGACCGTGTCATCACCGTACCCAGACCATGCCATGACCGTGTCACGCCATGTGCCCTGCTCCTATGCCACGCCATGCCCTCTTCGTGCTCAGCTCATGCCACTTGTGTGCCACTATTGCATCAGCCCCGTTTCACCGTAAGGCCCAGCACCGTGTCGTGTCCCTTCACGCACCGTGGCGTGTCGTGTTGCGCCGAGCCGCTGCATACCTTTATCATTGCTGACGCCATTGTCTTTTGATTCTTTGTGTAGCAATAGTCGATCAATCTATTGACATCATCTCCTGCACATCAACCGTTGTTTCCGAGGAAAGTTTCTAAACTTGCGACAAGCTACATTACCTATTCCATCGTATCTAGTCATTATTAGTATGTGTATGTAAATAGTTAGCATGTTATTTGCAATTTACAAATTTTACCGCATCAATCCGTATTCATATCAATAACGGCTTTATCTAGTTGCATGCCAGTTCATTATAAGATTATTATAATGTTATATCAGTTCAGTACCCTTTATCCAGATTGCAGTATACCTTGTAGCAAACGTGAAATGTTATTTCAGATAGATATGTGAATAGATTGGTTACACCCTACTACATAGATAATATGTACTAGTATTTTCTACTATATTTATATAACTGGTTATTGTTTACCACCTAGTATTCTTCCTGTTATTATACATTGCTTGACATGTTCGCGACATATTACCAGACTGGTTACTTGGATTATTACTAATGCCGACAATCCTGACTTGTTGTCCTGATGGACGTGACTTATTGTCTAGATAGACAAGACATGTACCTTCTTGATCCTGTGTTGCCATTAGATTGATATCATTAATCCCTAATTTGAACACAAAACCTGAGGAAAAGGGGAAATCAATAATGAAATCTGACTTGTAACACAACAGTTCGATACTTTTTAGAAACTGGTCAGTCGATACAGGCTTCGGCCCCGGAACGATGATGCTGACATCATTCGTTCGTACATGATACCCTGTTTTTACTGCTTAGCGGCACGTCTCGGATTCAGCCCCGAGGGTCTTGACCGTGGTCCCGGGCACGCACAGGATACTATTAAGTTACATCGATGATTCCATTAATTGATTTCAAAGACTTGTAGAATAGATAACTTAGAAGCACAGACTTTAGATACACATCACATATCAAATCCTCACTGTTTTATACCTGTGTTCATTATTTACACTCATATTTAATCATAGCATCCTATCCTGATTATTACTATTGTTTTGATATTTATGACGCACTGACGTCTGGGTTTTGTATGGCCCAGTTTCTTTGACCTTGTCGCAGGAAGATCAGGAGTATTTTAACAAGCAAGCCGGGCAGTGATGAGCTTGATGATTAGTTTTAAAGATGCTTAGTTTATTTTATTTCCGTAGTTCAATTTATCGATGTGATCCCATAAGGGACGCGATTCAGATATTATTCTTTATTGGATCTTTATTCATTTCCGCTATATACATTTCTTGACTTTTATCTACTGTGGCAGATGGACATGTATTACTTAGATTTTATTTACTTTTCTTGATATTTGATTGACAGCCGTAATGTGACTATGGAGGGATTTTTCCTAGCCATAGGTAGCATGGTTGGCTCTTTCACGTGCCGTATTTACGTATTTTGGGAAGCGGAGCATGACACTGATGAACTCATATCAGTAAATCTTATCTACCATGGCTACGGATTTAAGGTGATAAACCGAACACATCACGACATTGACTCCTAATATCAGGAGAGACGAATCCTCGATAATCGCTCACTGCCTCCATGTGGTTCGGGACAGTATCCAACTAAAATCTGTTTGCACGACTCTTTTGAGCCGTGGTAGAGTAGTAATCAAAGTACAGTGGGAACTCACACGAGACAAATGACGACCTCTGGTCAAAAGACTAACCTGTACTAATGTCACTCGAGAACTTCCATCTGACGATAGATATAATACCATCTAGAAGCTCTCGGCGAGTCCGTCCGGTATACTCACTTCCAGTGAGCACCTGTATACTATCTTAGGTGACATAACACCAATGACTTGTGAGACCTGTCACCCCCTCTCGTCGGGGTCTCGAAACGTATACACTAGTCTTTTCCGGAATATCGATGCCTAGTCTTGCTAGGGACATTTAAGGATGTGCTTATGGATTACCCAGCTCTCACGTATATGATCGCCATCATAATGCTGGTAGTCAAGCAAGATTCCTACGAGCTTCATCATTATGTACTAGCGACACGTAATAAAAAGTAAAACGTGTACACATCAATGATAAAGATAAATTAGATAGTATACTATTATTTCGAGTAAGATTGTTCTACCTATATAGGTCCTCCCTCAATTATCATAATCGTGTGCCTGCAATTACAATAATTGTCTTGAGGGCACTATATCCAACAATTCTTACGTCTTCGCTTGGATCAGCATGGTGATGTCAAATCATTGCCTCCGCTTTTCTTATACTTGAATAGCCTCTGCAGCCTCCGTGTTATATAAAAGTATCATGCTATCTTAACAAATATATCTGAATTCTTATCAGATACTTTTGGCTTATACATGTCTTCTCCGCACGTGGGAAACTCTTTCAAATCTGAATTCTCATTCTGGTACAGCACGCAATTATTGGGACATGCATGAATTTTCTCACAGTTCAGACCCAATTCAGACATCTTCTGGGTTTCGTATCAGCTCTCTGGCACGTTATTTTCCGGGGGCATAGAATCTTTCAGGAACTTGAGAAGTATCGTGAATGAATTATTACTCGAGATTGGTCTCCTGGCATTATCCATGCACTTCTCATACTTATCCGCATGAGCAACTTGACCGGAAGGAGGATTACTATCACCGAGAGCAGTCTCTACCATATCCTCCATTTTCTTTTCTGAAAACAAGTTATCTTCTTTTTCTTCCGCCGCATTATCTTCTTCTTCTTCTTCTCTTTTCCCGTGATATAACCAAGTCGAATAAAATCCGGTAAAATCATGCTTAACGATGTGAAGCTCTAACACTTCTACATTCTGCCAATACTTGTTCCCACACATGTCATACGAACAAAGAATCTTCCCTAAGATTTCCTTATTGTTAGGTCCACATTACCCACCCCGGTTCTTTCGGGGAGGCGGAATAGGTAAAAATCAAAATTTTCTCAACAGGTAACATGGACTATCTATGAAGGATCTTTGCTAAATAAAAACTAACATACTAACTACAAGTTCTAGCTACTATGTAGAATGGTTATACCTAGATCTTGAACTTCTTCTCTTCTTGTTGTGGTTCTCCTTTTTGCTTGCTCCTTGTAGTGGCGTAGACGGCTCCTCCTCGTCGTCTTCTTTTTGCCGAAGATAGATCCACCCGAGGGCCTCTACCTTGAGCTCCTACCTCAACCAAGAGGTAACTAGAGTGCTTGGTTTGCTAGACAAAGAACCCTAGAAAGAGTAGAGAGATGTTTTGATGTTTTTGTCTCAAAAGCTTTTGATTTTCAACACATGAAAGATTAAAGCTTTGAGGGAGGAAGAGGGAGAGCTTTTTCAAGAGAGAGAAAGAGCATGATAGAATGAGAGAAAGAATAATACAACCATCTCTCATATGAGAGAAATAATAGTAATAATAATAATTAAGGGAAAATGTGATGGTTAGTTTGGAATGACTGTTATCATTTCATAATAAATGCAATTTGCAAGAATTAAGAAGTATCTTGCAAATGAAATGATGATGGTCAAAAGGTCAACAAGGGTCAAATGGTCAACCAAAATCAAATTGTCAACCAAAGTCAAATGGTCAACCTAACCATGGCACAATAATCCTTAATTAATATTATTAATCATATTCCTCATTCTCATTAGGGTTTAGAAAAAGTCAACTGTCAAAAACCCTAATGAGATTCCTCTGCCTCCGTCAACCGTGCATACACACCCGCATCCGTGTTCCGAGGAACACAAATACAATGAGACAAAACCAATCCCAAAACAAATACTAGGATCTGGCTTAAACTAAAGCCCGCTAGTAATAACTGCCCAGACACCAAACGTGCACAGGTGCGCGAATGTGAACGAACCCCGTCGCAAAACCATGCGACCTCTACTCTGTTTTTCCCAAAGGCGAATAACCCTCTGTGTGGGACTCTAAAGGCTCGACACTACGCTGGCAGTGGGTTTAACCACAGGCCGCAAGCGGTACTAGCTGTACGTAATAGTCCCCAGGTAGATGCCGATAAGAAGACCGACGAGGTGAACCCATCCGAACTCCTACTGAGCCTGAACGTGACAATCTCCGTACAGTCCGGTCTGTTCGTCTGAGAGTATCGCATGGCGGGGCTAGGGGGCGGTAAACGTCAGTCCCCTAATAGCGGTACAAGTCGTGTCAGAGTGTAGCCTAAAACACCCTGAGAAACTACTGGAAAGACTACCAGTAATTCTCGCTTGCCCTGGCCAGGGACGACTATGTGTAATGGCTCTTCTAGACACAGCGCGATATCAACTCCCAATACCGGGAGAGACGAATCCTGTCTAACCGTCACTGCCTCTAAGTGCTTCGGGACTGCACTCAACTACTACCTGTTTGCACGACTCAATAGAGTCGTGGTAGGGTAGTAATCTAAGAACAGTGGGAACACACTTGAGGCGAAGTGACAGTGTCAAGTCAACGGACTAAGTTGTACTCATGTCATCTGGGAACTGTTAACTGACGATAGGTATAATACCAACCAACAGTTCCCGACGAGTCCTGTCCAGTGTACTCGTAACCTAACGAGCACCTGCATACTATCTCTAGTACGACGTACTGATGGCTGTGGGATAGACCATCTTCCCTGCTGGGACGAGAAGCGTATGCACCAGTTTACTCTGGAGTATCAATGCCCTGTCTCGATAATCCTACGACTATGGACCAAAATAAAGATGTGCTTATAGACTACCCATCCCCCACTAGTGTGATCGCTATCACAACGCCGGTAGTCAAGCAAAGATCCTAAGGGCTCCATCAATATGTTTTTAGCGATATGTTAAAAGAAACACATACACATATTAAGATAGAAACAAACCAAGTAGCATACTACTATATCGAGCAAGACTATCGTAAAATCCGAGTATATATCCCAAGCTTCCAAAATGTATTATACAAACTAGTACTATACAATAATGGCCTCTAGGGCATACATATCCAACACTTATGATGTTCGCGTGCAAATTTGATAAAAGCAGTGACCCCGTCGACGAACTTAGGGTTCATGCGTTGATGCAAATACACGTATATCCGATCCTTAACTCTGTACTCATTGGCCATGTTAGACTGTATGACATATAAGTTGTGAAAGTTCGTTTTTTTATGGTGACTTGAGAATTCTAAGAACAAGATGATTATTGACAAAGAAGAGAATGAGAAGGGCAAATTTGTCGTTGATTTCACTTTTTGATTTCGCTTAGGTATAGGGTTCTTATTGTGTATGTCTTTGTGTATTCTTGTGCTGTGTATGCGTGTTGTATTTGTGTGTTTCGGCTGTCAAGGGTAAGACTTCTATCCTATTAAGAATGTAGAGAACAAACACCCATTCGCTTGTATTTTCATTCATTTCGAAAAAATTTCGGCAGCACCTCCCCGTTATTTTCCGAGTACATTGTAATAGAAAAGATAAATCATTTCAATGCTGTCTACAATATTGAAATGAACATCTAATCTATCGTTATACACGGAGAACCAGCGGAAAGCTACCAATGAAATATCTTAAAACGAATGAAAAACACAAGTGAATACAGGTGTTTATTTTATACATTCCTAACTTGTCTACATGGGACAAATCTATCGCTTATCATACGATTGAATATTCTCATCACAAAGACAACGCGATGATTGTTAGAAACCGAAAGATATCTTCCAATATTTAACAACCTTCGTGTAGTTTTATGTCACGCCGAATATCGAACGTATGTTAACCGATAGACGGGAACTAAGTCGCATTTTGATTTTCACATTTGATTATCGATGATAATATGAAATATTCTTATTATCATCGAGTATTATATATAAACATAGCGTAAAATTTAACTTGAATTGGTTTTACCATTTACATTTCAATTACACGATTTACCGTTTAGGGTAACGTTTAGGGTTTTCTTAGTCAAGTTTAAGCCTTTAGATTTAGTTCAGATAATACAATAAAGTAATGAAATAGGAGATGAAGATTTAGGGTTGGGGTTAGGGGCAGTTTTATAAGAGTTTAATGTAGAGGAGAATGATCATGATGAATTAATGTTTGATCTGTAACATCGTCGTCATTATCACACACAAAATTGCTATAAAATACCTTAAAATTCTTCATTGAAGAACCTTTAGCTATTTTTTCCCCACTAAACCCTAAACCTAACCAAAATCCTAACCCTGATCGTAACATTAATCCTAAATCTATCCCTAACCATTAACCCTAATCCTAATCATAACCTAATCCTAATCAAACCAAACCCTAACCCACAATCAATCTTCTTCTTCTTCCTCTCAGCATCATCTCCAAACTCATCTAAAATTACTTTTCCCGGCATCTCGCTCGACCTACCCGATTCCCGGTTACCTTCCTTGATCTTTTCCCCACCACCACAGCTGTCACCGCCCACCACAGCCACCGCCACAACCGCTGCTACCACCCACATCCCTAAACAACTCCAAATTAAAGACCAGCCATCACCACAGCCGCCGCGACCAACAACAGCCTCCACCACAGCCGCCGTCGTCCACCTTCGACCACCGCCACAATCCAAAATCCCCAAATTAACATTAACCCACAAATTAAATCCCTACCCACCAAATTCAATTTAGGAAAATATTTTTTTTTAATTTGAATAAATTAACTAACCGATTGAGGATTTCGACGTTGACGAGAAAGCTGTGGAGAAGCTTGACGTTGATGAGGAGACGTTGACGAGGAGGGCGCGATCGAGACGACGATCGATCGAGACGGCGCTGGAGGTGATGGAGGCGACACTGGAGGACGTAGGAGGTTGGAGGAGGCGACCAGTGATGAGGAGATGATGATAGCGCTCGTGATCAGAGGAGGAGATGATACGGGAGGAGGAAGCGACTCGAGGTCGGAAGAGGCGACGAGGTCGGAGGAGACTCGAGGATGGGGAAATTTTGGGGGAAATATATTTGGGGAATTAGGATACTGTGGGAACGGGAACGGGAAAATTTTGATTTTGATTTTATTTTTAAACATCTGATTTTGCCCTACAGCAATAACCGCTGGGCCTTCTCTTACGGCACCGTAGGGACAACTGCATATGTTAAATTTCTACATATTTTTATGTATATATATATATATATATATATATATATATATATATAGAGAATAATGGAGGAAAGAGGCCATAGGAGGGAATTCCCTCCTATGGCGTCGAAAAAATACCCTCTCCACCAATTTTTCCGACGATCGGCCCCCATCATCTTCATCGTCATCATCTAAGATGTGCGTACACCAAATTTCATGTGATTCTACAACTTTTTCACCGTTGATTTAGCAATGTAAAATGTTCTATTGTCGGTAAACCGTTAATTTTGAACCCACTAAATCAACGGTGAAAAAGTTGTGGAATCACATGAAATTTGGTGTACGCACATCTTAGACGATGACGATGAAGATGATGGGGGCCGATCGTCGGAAAAATTGGTGGAGGGGGTATTTTTCCGATGCCATAGGAGGGAATTCCCTCCTATGGCATCTTTTCTCCATTATTCTCATATATATATATATATATATGGTGGGAACTTACGAGCAACCTAAATTTGCTCTTAGGGTTTTTCCATCCATAAGGACAAGCATTATTTGTACTAGTATACGCCTGAATGAATGAGAAGTATTTGCGTGAATTTCTGTATCGAATTTTTGTTGGCAATAATGATAGGTCAGTGGAAGGAATGTGTGTCAGGAATAATGTACACTTCTACAGGGTTCGAAAAAGGTTTTACCAAAATGGGCATATTCATTAGGAATGATCTTTGCTAACCAGTAATTCTTGTTATATTGATTTTTACCGACAAAATGTTTGTCAATGGTCTGCGCCTTGTATGTACTAAAATTCAACTACTTTTCTGTAAAATTCGGTAGAAAACGGTCACTACCGGATGAACTTTGCAATCAGAAATGCTTTATATTCAGTGGTGAATATTTTGGTTGTTCTTAAATGCACATATCATGCTTAGGTCTCTTTAGAAACCGTCTTTGTATGATTATGTTGATTTTTTTTGCAGTCCTCGTTGCTCTTAAGCCTTCAAAAGATGCAGTTTTCCGTCTTAATACTACTAGCATTTTGCACATGCGCATATTTTATTAATAAAATGTGTAATACTTATATAATTTTGAATGAACTATATAGTTTTATCCTATTTAGAGTCCGAAAAAAATTTCTTAAACCTATGAATAAATATAAAATGAGGGGCTTTTAGTTTAAAATTATTTTGAATATTAATAAGTGAAGAAAATGGACATTCTAATAACTTAGATCAAGAATATTATAGAAGATATTAAAATATATTATTTACCATATTTAAGTAAAAGAAGATAGGTTTAGGTAAATAAAAATAGAAGTTGAAAAATAATAATATTAAAATATCTTCTAAAAAGTTCTTTTTTGTCTTAAATTTGAGTATAATGTAGATTGAATTTGGAATTCAAATTAATTTCTGAGAAATTTTTTGTCTCAAGTTTTAGAAAATGTGGAATAAATTTGAAATTCAAATTAATAAAACATTTAATTATTTTTGTTTTTTTTCTTTGATGATGTGAAAGCTCTAAGATTTGAGAAATTTTCTCATTTTTTCTTTATTTTTCAAAATATGAAGAAGGTGGACTCTAACCAATGCCACTTGCATTATTGACCAGTATAGATGTTAGTAGTGGCCCAGGTAAGACCGTTTAACAATGTTATGGAAATTGTTTGTTTGTTTGTTCCCAAGTCTATACACTATAAGAAAAATATAGTTTTTCCAAGCCGACGTAAAAACTATGAATCCAACAGATTAAAGTTATTCCGTTGGATTAAGTGTGACGTAAAATAATACGACGTAAAAACATTTATTTCGTCGATGTCTAGCTGACATAATAGGTTAAAAAATCCTAGGCTATTTTGGGGTCTTTCCCCCGGATTCTGCACTTTTTTCATTGGATATTTGACTTGTTACGGTGAGTGCTATCCGACGTAAAAAAATGTCGATAAAAAAATTTGCAGAATTTGGTCGTTCACGCAAATGATACATATTCAATTCAATATAATGCTATACACAATATATATTCCCCACAAACTCATTTCAATCCACCACAAATTCAATTCAAATATTCACAAAATCAATTCATTTTTATTACAATTCAATTATATACAAATCAATTCACTTATATACAAATTTCAATCCAACGGTGATCGACTTCATCCTCATCCGACTTCATCTCGAGCCGCCTCGGCGTCGGCGTCGTTCGGGAACTAACTATTAATCGAGCATGTAGTATAGTGTTTTCAAAAGACAAGTATAAGCACACAATATATATTCTCGATAATTATATAAAAGTTATATATAAAGCAAGAATTATCAAACTTACATCTGGTACTTTTTTTTCTTGATAGGTTAAATTCTGGATGAACACAATTGTATATAACAGTGATCAACTTCTCAAAAGCATCTTTAGAGTCACCAACATCTCTATAAATCAAATTATGTCGTACAAATCAGGTTATGATATCAATGAAGTTAACAAAAGATGGTATATATCAAGTAAACATTACCTTTCAAATAAACTCCATGTTCCTTCCGATGTTGGATAGAGAGTGAGGCATAAGGCACAAAACAAACTACCTAGTAAATCTCTTGTCACAAATAAACAAGCAACCATTTTAGTCTCTCTCCATCCATCCACTCATTTTTCACATCAAAAAAACGGATTGAGATGAGACATAAGGCACATTACTCATTGACGCTCGAAAACATACTTTCATCTCAATTCCAATTTGGAGAAATACACAATTCGGATCAGATGGAGGTGCGGATAGTATGCATTGAGACTGAGAAATCAAATTTTAAAGCTGGTGGTAACGGTGGGAGAAGAAATGTTTCCATTGATGCGAGATTTATTAACGAGCAATACTTAGTTTCCATATCCTCCATGAATAATCAATCGTAAAAAGACACGAGACATGTTTTTTGACACAACTCCCGTATATTTCTAGTGTAGCTTCGTCCTTCCGATATGTTGAAAAATGTATGGGATTTTTTATGTTTTCCATGTGAGAAAAAGATGAGCGAGAGAGGGATTTGAGAAGGTGGTAGGTCAACTGCCTTTTTATCCATCTTTGAAAGTTTGTCATCCAACGTGGTGTTGTGTATCGTCTCTCTCTGTCCATCTTTTCGATGTGAAAAATGGATGAATAGAGAGAGAGAGACACTGGGATGGTTTCTTGGTTTATTTGTGGCAAAACATCTACTAGCTAAATGTGCATAATAAGTCGAGGGAACTGTAAATGAGGAACAAATTGATAAATTAGCTCAATTTTGATCAATTTTACTAATTACACTAAAATACTCTAAGCTATTGGTATTTATTCACTAAACTATACCTCTTCAACTTTTCCTAACCCACCGAAACTAATAAAATTTTACTCGGTGAAATCGATCGAGTAACTACTATAGTGTTATCCATAGACAAGTATTAATTAATACACAATACTATAGATAAATATATGAAAAATGTATATAAAATAAGAGTTATACTTACATCCGATACTATCTTCCCTTGATAGATTATGCTCTGGATGACCTCTCTCCTCAGCTCAAGAGAGAATGAGAGCTATTTTTTCTTTGTATGCCTCGCATACTTCACGCTGAAATAGGAATGCAAACCCTAATCTTTTCGCGGTACAAATATCAAGTCTGCTTCTGTTAAATCAAATCAAATTAAATCATACAAATCAGGTGAGGTTAACAAAAGATGGTCCACATCAAGCAATGATTATCAAACTTACATCCAGTATTTTCTTCCCTTGAGATCTCAAGCTCCGGAATAGGAAATCAAGCTGGAATAGGATCCAAACCCTACCTTTTGGTGTTAACTCATTTTTTACATTGAAAAGATGAATAGAGTATAAGAAGACGAGGAATCCAGTACTTTCTACTAGTTTGTTTGTTTTTCATGCATTTTTATTATTGTATGTTAATATATGACAGTTAATTTTAGGGCTTGATGTGTTAACAACCATCACGTACATATACTCACACGCATCCAAACACACACACTTTCTCTCTTTCTCACACGCAGAAAAAAACACAAAAAAACACACACACACATATAAATAGATGGCCTAATGTATAAATCTAATGTATAAATGAGCTTAAACTACGTGTTTAGTTGTCAAAGTGAGCCAAAGTGAGCTCTCATTGAGCCAAGAATCAAAGTAAAGGAGCTTAAACTACATATTGAGTTGTCAAACGATCCAAAATGAGCCCTCGTTGAGCCGATAATCAAAGTAACAATACTTCAAACAAACTTTGATGGGCCTGCCAAGAAGCTCATGACTCCTGACATGGCCATCGTGAAGAAGACAGCCATCTCCATTCCTGAGGTCGTCAATATGGCTTCCCCTGCTAAAGAGTCGGTCTTTTCAAGGCTAACTATTCCGGCTCCCGTTCCTGCTCGAGGGTCTGTTTTTGACAGATTGGACACCGCCACTCAAAAGGCATCGATCTTCAAGAGGCTGGCACCAGCGGCACCTCATCTAGGCAGGGGGCAAGACGAAACCATCCCAATCACCGGACCAACCCCAACAGCTCGACACGCTCGACGTCGCCACTGGCGCCGAGTAAGGAAGGCCGGGGACAACTCCCCCTCAGGGCTAACTCCACCGGCTCCAATGGTGGAAGTTAATGCTGCTGTTCTAACTGGGAACAGTTTTGAACCGCTAAAGAGGGTACGCTAGAACTCTCCGACTGCCACGTTGAAAAGATCTCCTCAACCTGCGGAGAGTGTTACAGAAGCAAAGCCGGAGCAGCCTCCTCAACGGCTGTCCTCCAAAATTTACAAGGTCTGGCGACGGGTTCAGGACTCGGTAATCATTCAAGATCACTCTCATCGGCAGAAGAAGGTGAAAGTTCAGGAAGAAAAGAACCGTCCTGTCAAATCACAAAGAACGACAACCACTTGGGTGCCTACTGCAACGGCTCCCTCCACGTCGACTACTCAAAAGAGAAGAAGGCCGGAGAAATTCCCCATGCCTACAGCTAATGTCAAAGACAGTAAGCCTAAACGCCCTAATTCTGGGGGCATGGTGGTGCACACCGTTTACATGGCATCCGGGAAAGAGGACAGCCGTACATCTACGGGTCATCGACTGCTCACGCGATCGGTGACTAAAGCTCAGGAGCAGCAGCAGAAGCTCCAAGAAATGATGAATGCGATGGCCACACTCACTGGGCCAAAAGAAAGCCCTGAAGCATCCTCGGATCAACGCCAGGAGCAGGAAACTGACGCTGAATTTCATCGTAGGATACTAGAAAAGAAGGATAAAGAGGCTGCGGAACAAGCAGCCAATATAAAGCGAATGTCCCTTCTGTTCCAGGACATGGTGGGTATGATGATCCAACAAGATCCTCCTGCTAAAGATCCTCCGATCGTCCTTGAAGTTGACAGGGGAGAAACGTCAAATCCTCCACCGGCTCTGTCAACAGCCAAGGAGGAGACAATCTCCAAAGCTGACTTAGACGAATATATAGCTCAGCAGATACGGGTTCACCAGGAAACTCAGGCAGCTGGCCAAGTTGTCAGAACAGGGCGACCATATCCGAGCTGGTATGACCAGATCAAGTACCCGCCGGGATATACAATACCGAAATTCCATGTCTATAAGGGGACGGGCAATCCCCACCAGCATGTTGCCCAGTTCAGGGCGCTTTGTGGCAATACCGGCGGCGACGATAAGCTCTTGCTTCGCCAATTCGTCGGCAGCTTATCAGAAACAGCGTTCGAATGGTATTCTGAACTCCCGAACGACTCCGTCAAGACGTTCGCTGAAATGGAGTTGCTATTCACTCAACGATCCGTGAGCGCCAGCGAACGCACCCCGATAACGGCGTTGATTAATGCAATGGTGATGCCGGGGGAGATGTGGGTCCAGTACGCTATACGCTGGCGAAACTAGTGGTCGAAATGCGAACAACGCATTGAGGAAGCGCCCGCGGTGGGCATGTTCGTGGGTACCCTAGATTCTCATGCAACTATCTCACAGTTCATGATGTTCTTTAAGCCAACCACTTCCAGGCTTTGATCGACAAGCTGGCCCAGATGGACCAGATGGGTCACAGACCGTCTCCCCCGAAGCCGGAACCTCGGAATGACAAGGGTAAAGGGAAGGCAACCTTCGTTGCGAACACCCAGTAGCAGCCCAGTGCCACAAAGCTAGCGGATCAACTGGAGGAGAGACGGCGCTATTACAATGAGAAAATAAAGCGTCCATACTCATTCCCACGGGACAAAACAAAGAGGTTATTCGAGCTGGCAGGACGCAACATGCTTATCAACTTGCCAAATCCCAGGCGACCGCCGCAACCCAGTGAGGTGAATAACCGCAATTACCGCCCTTACCATCAGACGGTAAGCCATCTGATTGAGGATTGCTTCGTCTTCAAAGGATGGATTGAAGATCAATATTTACAGGGCAAGTTTGCGTTGTCCGAGAACTGGAAGGTGAACCCGCCACAACCACACACTCCTAAGAAGACGGACACACCGGGGGCAACTTGTTCTTCCATGGAAGAAGCTCCATGGGAAATCATGCTTTCAGCAAAAACCAAAAGAATGCTAAATGAGCTCCAGACATGCCCAGCGATCAGATGGAAGAGCCCACTAGACCCCCAGATCATTGAAGGGATGCTGAAGCCACGCCCAACCCCAAAGATCGGTGGTGATGGCCCAAGTACTCACACTCAGCCGTCGAAATCTTCAAAGAAGAAGAAGAAGAGATCCAAATAGCCCGTGAAGCCTGGCGACAAGCGCACGGACTTACAGAAACAAATTGACGCGCTGGAAGAGTACAATCAAAAGAAGCGGACTCCCATCACTGTAACACCCGAGCCCAATAATACTATTTCTATTACTGGTTGAGTGTTAGACATTGCTCATTTCAATTATCTTGCTTGTTTGGTTCTTGTTGCAAAATTTTAACCGGCTAAGTAATTTTTGCCTATAACAAATTTTAACACCTAAAATGAAATTAAAAATATCCATATTGGCCTACTTGTCACCACTAGTCGCGTGGTAGCGTCCGCGCGTCGAGATTTCATCCCGTTCGGTGAAACGGGCGAGTTTGGACGGCTACGCGCGCGTGCAAGTGTCCGACTTAGGGGCATGCATTTTAATCATAAGACATCTCATTTTAAAATTTGGAAGCCGCTTAAAATCCTATTATTTGAATTTCAAATATTTGGGCGCAACCCGGGCACGATTTGGAAATATTTTATTTAGCGCCAAAATACCCATTTAATTTATAATCTAAAACTATATAAAATATATTTTTCTGTTACCTAAACTAACGAATTAAATCTTTTAAATTTCTTTTTAAATTCCCTTTTCAACTCCCCCGGCCAATCACGAGGGATTTTATCCCTCGTGGGCCCCACCGTGACCCTCTTTCTCTACCTCTATCTCTCTCTTCTCTGTCTCTCTCTCTCTCTTCCTATAATCTCTCTCTCTCTCTCCTCTTATAACCTCTCTCTCTCTATCTTTATAAATCCCCACTGTTCCTTCGTCTTCGCGAGAAATCCCACGTGAACCCGACGCGAACCCAACCCTAGCCTTGCCCTAACTGCCGCAGCCTCGCCGCCGACCTCCCCGCGACCTCGCCACCATCACCTCTGCACCTCCCTCATCCCTCTCTCCATTTCCCTGTGCCCAGAACCCGCAAACTCCGACCCTTCCCCGATCCCAGAAACTCCACCGCCTGCACCTCACCGTCGACGGCCCTCATCGTCGACGACTCTTTCATCTTCCTCCCTTCGCCCTCTTCCCGACTCAACCACCATTGCTTCACCCCTGCACCCATTGCACCCGAGTCTAACCCTAACACGAAACCCTAGTTCGCCGGAGATCGCGCCGTCGACTCTCGTCGTCGTCGCCAGCGCACCGCCGACCACCTCCTCTTCCCCCTACGATCCAGACCAGGCTAGGACCTCCCCTACTCACAGCACCATCCTATTCCAGCAACCTCCAGCCACTTTCAGCCTACAGCCGCGTTCCCTGTTCGCCGCCGGCGTCCCATCGTCGTCGAACCCGTCGCGGTTGACACCCGTGCCATCCCTGTAAGCATCTCTTTACTTTCTCCCTTCGTGTTAACCCCTCGCTGGTCGTTCGTGTCCATAATTTGTATTTTGCTAACTTCGTCGCCGTTTTGACATTTCGCCGGATTCCGGCCGTGCCGACGACTTGACCCGACTCTCCCGCGAAGTACTCCGGTCCGCGTGGCCCCGCTGTTCGTTGTTTGGACTCGATCCGTGACCCGTGCATCCGTCGCGTGTTTTCCGCCGACGCTACGTTCGTGTTTTCCGGTTTGCGAAACCGTCGAGGCAAGTATTACTTGCTACATGCTACGCTATACCAATTAAGTATGATTGATTCATAAAACTTGCAGATATTAACTAAGTATAGTTACTTTCGTATTTGGGCGAAATATGATATATATATGATACTGCAACCTAAACCGTATTTTGCCACCGTAACCCTAATAACAAACTACCGGTTAATCATTTTGCTATTTAAAGGACGATAGCCGTACACATATATCTTCATTACTTTCTGTTATTAATATTGCGCTACCCTGTGATTATTGCACCCCAAGGGTGCTCGAACCTGTTAATATGATAATACAATTGCACTATAGTAATGCACCATTGCGATTAAATGAACTGTTATTGTTATTTACTTTATTCCTGCTGTTGTTCCTTATTCGCTTCTATACCTGTTATGAGCACACCTTCGATTGCATTACATATTGACCTGACCTTGCTACACATGACATATATATACATACCGATGCACCGGACATGGTACCCTTTACTACCAACTCAACCTGTCGTACCATGACCTGACTTGTTACCTGATCTCATGCCTAATGCCAACAAACCTGACTTGGGGTCCTCATGGACCATTCCTGTTGTCTATCCAGACAAACCTGCTTTTACCTGATCCTGTGTTGGCATTAGTTCTGGATTACTGAATACCTGACCTGACATACATAACTTGGGGGTATGGGGAAATCAAAGGTGAAACCGACTTGTAACTCAACAGTTCGATACCTGTTCTGATCAGTCTTACGGGCTTGGCCAGTCCGGGAGTGATAATGCTGACATCACTCGTCCATCCTGCTACCTATTACTGCCTAGCGGCACGTCTCGGATTCAGCCCCGAGGGTCTTGACCGTGGTCCCGGGCATGCACGGGATACTATTGAGTTACATCGACGAGTCATCAATTGATTTCAAAGACTTTAGAATAGAAACCCGATAGAACAGTATAGTTACCCACTGTACACTACCCTGCACTGTTATTTTATATTATTGTTTTATTCATGTTCATCCCTGCATTGCTTATTACCATGTTCATATTATATTACTGGTTGACATGACGCGCTGACGTCTGGGTTTTGCATGGCCCAGATTCTTTACCACTGTCGACGACCGAGCAGGAGTACTTCAGCCAGCAGGCTGATCTGTGAGTTCCATAGTGATTAGTTTATTTATTTCATTTCATTTCCAGATGTGAGCCCGCATTATGGGACGTACTATTTATTTATTGTATTGGATCATTTGCTTCCGCACTTATTGTTCATTGACTCTTGGATTTGGACATGTGTTAGATTAGTTTATTTATCTTGTTCTGGATATTTCTACAGCCGTAATGTGACTGTGGATGGATACTTCCTACCCACAGGTAGCATGGTTGGCTATGTCACGTGCCCAATCTTGCGTACTCTGGGAAGCGGGGCGTGACAATCACACTCCAAGATTTCCTCAACCACGTCTTTCAGGAGGAAGATGATGGAGAAAGCTCGTCGGATAAATCCGAGAGATATGTGGTGAGTTGTCATGTGATCTCCCGCTCGTTTACGGACGATGAAAAAACTCCTGGCACTGAGGAACTGGGGGCAGAGCCTGAACCAGAGCTTGTGTGGCCGTCGGACGAAATGATCGACGCCTTTTTGGATGAGATTCGTCTGAAAAGTAAAGCCGATCGGGAGTGTGAGATGGCCGCATCAGAAGGAGCCAAACACAGGCGACTAGACGAAAGAGTCAAATCACTCCTGTCAAATCAAAAGACATCCAATGCGGATAAAAACAGATTCAAGACGAGGAAAAGGTTTGCTAAAGCCATATCAATGGGAATGAAGCTACCGCCCTCGGAAGAGAACACTCGCAATGAGACGGAGATGTATCCTAATTACTGCTCTTATCATCTGAAGATTTCACACCCCACGGAGGAATGCGACGCTTTTAAGATATGGTGGCAGGGATATGTTGCTCACCGGCAACATTTTAAGCGGATGAGATGCAGAATTTGTCGGGAGCAGAGAAGTACGACCGAAGGGTACAAAAGAACTACCGGTAACTGTTGCACGGTCAACGCCGGAGGATCACAAGTTCTCACCTTTGGGAGAGACTCTGACGAGGAAATGGCTCTCAGCCCTCTCTTCGAAGAGTCCACCTCGGGGAAAGAGGAAGAACCTAAGGCCTGCAAAAACATTCAGTTGCGCAATCGCATGCTTCCGGAAAAGAACCTCGGACCCGCAACTAGAAAAGATAAGGGAAAGGAAAAGGTCGCTGAGGATATCGCTTTAGACTACCAAGTCATGAAAGAGCTGACTGCCAAGAACCCGCCCAAGAAGAGTAAGGTGGACTACAACATCCTAGCGCACCTGAGGAAGCTACCCTCGCAGCTCAGCATTCTTGACGCCCTCTTATTATCAAAAGAAGCGAGAGATTCATTAATCAACGCGCTGCAAGAGCCCGAGCAATTCCAAGCCTTCCTCGTCGAAGAGAGGATGAAGGATAAACTGGAAGAAGTGCACGCGGCCGATATCACTTTCGGTGATGAAGACCTTCTCCTTGGTACGTGCGATCACAACCGTCCCCTGTATGTTTCTGGATACTGCCATGATATCAAGATATGAAAAATCCTGGTTGATAATGGATCCTCCATCAATCTCCTTAATGTACGGGTGTTGAAGGAAATCTGCATGAGCGTTCAACACCTCGCCCGTGATAAAATTACCATCTCCGGTTTCGACTCCCAGTCGTCACGAACTCTCGGATCTGTAATATTAACATTACACTTCGGACTACTCGTCACGGACATCAAGTTTCACGTCATTGATGCCAAGACCTGCTACAACGCTCTTCTCGGTCGTCCCTGGTTACACGAGTACAACATCATCCCTTCTACGCAGCATCAGTGTATGAAGTATTTCAAAGATGGTCTCGAGTACACCGTAACAGGTGAGCTGAACCCGTTCTCCGTGAACGAAGTCTGCAAGTACGAAGATGCAAAATACTTTTTGCCAGATTTCGAGGACACAGAGAGGTGTCGCAAACCGGAGAACAAAGCCGCCGCCACCATTCCTGTTTTCGGGAGTGATACCGAAGAAGAAGAAGAGATAGTTTACGCTGGACTGTCTCGACGCAACAACCCGGGACCGTCCGCCCCCATATTGATCTTCGGAAGTGACTCGGAAGATGAGGTTAATGCCGTGTTCTCCAGTCGGCCGTCAATACGAGAATTCCCTGGTGGTGATCAGAGTTTGCAAATTACCATGATTCTGCGGGAGCAATACAAAGACCTCGACGCACTTGAAGCTTACAATGTGCAAGACCTGCAGACGTTTTACGTCCCTCCCAGACGAAAAGGTGAAAAGGCGATCCTATTCTACCGATCCACGGAAACAAGAGTGGAGAAAGAAATCTGCCATAGCGCGGATTCTACACTTGACAGGCTCCAACCCATCCGTTTGCCCAGATATTATACGAACGGACTAAAAAGGCTATTGAAGCGCCAAGGGTACCCTTAAAACAGACTATTCGAAAAGCACGGTTCTACAACAGGATTTGGGATGTCCCTGGGGCTTAGCGCAAATTGCACAACGGGAGAATGGAAACGCTTGGGCTTGGATATGTGAGATCTGGGAAACGGGAACGAGTCCACGGTAGCTACGCCATATATAACTTCGATGAAGAAGAGGATGCCCTGTCGGAAAACGCCGACCCTTTATCAAAACTAGATCCCGCAATCAAAATGTCGAGTCCGTCATTTGAAGAGCGAATGGACAAGCTTATCAGGAAAGCGGGTCGGAAAGCTCGGGACGACCATAATCGCGAAATGGCCATCTACGAGAAAGCCAGGACGCAACGTCTTCTTCAACAGGCTGCAAAAGACGAAAATGCTCCTCCCTGTCAACCTGCTGTGCAAAAGGCTCGAAGCAGAGGCAGAAATAAGTCAAAGAGAAGAAAAGGGATTCGACAACGACAACGCGGGATCAAAGAGTCATGTGATCGGGAATTGCACGGTCCGGATTTGTCTCTCATGAAGAAGATGAGTCGAGCGTATTCTTTCCCTCAAGACAAGACGAAGAAGATACTTGATTTCGCTTTAAAACATCGAATGATTACGCTTCCGGAGTCTAAGCACCTTGAGCAAGCTAACAAGGTCCCTCATTCGGGTTATTGCTCTTATCACCGAGCCATAGGGCACCCTATCGAAGACTGCTTCACCTTTAAGAACTGGGTTGAAGATCAGTATCAGCTCGGCAAGTTTGCTCTATCCAGCAGCTGGAAGGTAACGCCGCCACAAAAGCACGAACCCAAAGCCATAAGAGCAGAACCAGATCCACATCGGTCTTGAAAGCGAGTTCGTACTTGTCATATGATAGCAATATCAAAAGGGGAGCCCGAGAATATGGATGACCTTCCTTGGTGCTTCGAAAACAATGACGACGAGGTAATCTCAGAATTTCCACCAGCGCCGAAAGATCTGGAAGATGGCATACATACTACTGCAGATAACCTCAAGAAGATTGATTTGGGAACGACAAGTGACTCAAGGCCTACGTTTGTCAGCGAGCTGCTGTCCGAAGAACAGGAGGCGACACTCAAGGACGTGCTCATACAGTACAAGGACTGCTTCGCATGGAACTACTCCGAGATGCCGGGATTAGATCCAGAGATTGCTTTGCACAAGTTGGCAGTATCCCCGGACATCAATCCAATCAAACAAGAACCGAGAAGAATGCGGCTTGAGCTTGAGATGAGCATTAACGCTGAGGTCAAAAAGCTAATCGACTCCGACTTCATCCAAGAGGTTCAATACCCTGATTGGATCGCCAACATCGTCCCAGTGATGAAGAAGAATGGGATGGTGCGCATATGTGTAGACTTCCGAGATCTCAATAAAGCCTGCCCGAAGGACGATTTCCCAGTGCCAGTCACCGAGCTGATGATCGATAACACGTCCTCCCACGAGGTTTTCTCCTTCATGGACGGCTCAACAGGATATAATCAGATAAAGATGCATCCTGAAGACCAAAAGCACACCGCTTTCCGGACCCCTTTGGGTATATTCTGCTACAAAGTGATGTCCTTCGGTTTAAAGAACGCCGGTGCCACCTATCAGAGGGCCATGACTAAGATCTTCGATGACCTCATACATGAAATCGTCGAATGCTATATCGACGACCTCGTGGTGAAAATCAAATCATACGAGGAACATCTCGAGCATCTGAAGATCGTATTTCAACGTCTTCGGCAATACAACTTGGAAATGAACCCTCTCAAATGCGCATTCGGAGTTTCTTCAGGTAAATTCCTAGGATTCATTGTCCGGCACCGAGGTATCGAGATAGATCCATCAAAAATTAAAGCGATCATGGAAATGCCCCCGCCGAGGACTCTCAAACAATTGCGGTCTCTCCAAGGGAAGCTCGCGTACATCCGGCGATTTATAGCCAACCTTTCAGGCAAGTGTCGCCCTTACAGTCACCTGATGAAGAAGGGAACCCCGTTCGTCTGGGATCACAAATGCCAATGCGCGCTGGACGAGATCAAGCAGTACCTGCAGAACCCGCCAGTGCTGGCTGCTTCGGTCAAGGGAAAGCCTTTCATCCTTTATACAACCGCCCTCGAAGGCTCTTTAGGCGCGCTGTGGGCACAAGAGAACGACCAAGGGAAGGAGAGAGCGCTCTACTATTTAAGTCGAGTTCTTCTGGGGGCAGAAAGCAACTACTCTCCCATCGAAAAACACTGCCTGGCATTGATCTTCGCGATAACAAAGCTCAGGCACTACGCGTTGGCGCACGAAGTCCGTCTCATTTCGAAGGCGGACCCTCTCAAATATTTGATGTCAAAAGCCATATTGACGGGATGACTTGCTAAATGGGCCTTGCTCTTAATGGAGTTTTCAATAACCTATCAGCCCCTTAAGGCAGTGAAAGGCCAAACCATCGCCGACTTTCTCGCTGAGCATCTAATACCCGCCGACTCTCCTTTGAATTGCGAGCTGCCAGATGAACATGCGTTTGACACGATCAACGGAAGTGGTACCCGGTGGGAACTCTATTTTGACGGAGCGTCTTCCATGAAGAAGCGCAAACAAAACACGCCTATAATCAAATCAGGAGTAGGCCTCATCTTCGTAACCCCACAAGGAGAGATAATGCGCTTTGCTTTCTCCTTGATAGAGCCGAGGACTAACAATGAAACCGAATACGAAGCTTTGATAGCAGGCCTAGAGATCTCCATCGACATGGGAATCGAAAACCTCCTCATATACGGAGACTCCCAACTGGTCGTTAGTCAAGTAATCGACGACTACCAAACGTGCAAACCAGAGTTGGTGAAGTACGGAGAAAAGGTGCAAAAACTGTTGACCCAAATTCCTTCCTACACTTTGGAAAACATACCGCGTGCGGAAAATAGCAAGGCGGATGCGTTAGCCAAACTCGCTAAAGAACTAGCCGACGAAAACCTCGATGACGTCAGAATCGTGGTACAAAGTCATCGGGTTCTCACCCCGGCAAAAATATCTCCGGAATCATCTGAAGAAAAGGAAGCAACTGAGAAAATGGCTATGCAAATAAACGACCAAGAGAAGGTTGAAGATTGGAGAGAAGTCTTCATAGACTACTTCAAATCCCGTCGAACACCTGAAGATGCGTCCTCAAGACATCAGCTTGTGAAACGAGCTCTGTCCTTCGCCTTCGTTAATAATACTCTGTACAAGAGGTCATTTGATTCTCTGTGGTTGAGATGCCTGGGACCTGACGAAGCGAGAAAAGTCGTTCAGGAAGTTCACGACGGACTCTGCGGTTCTCACCAAGCGGGCCCAAAGATGAAGTTGAAGATTAAACGAATGGGCTATTATTGGCCCACGATGATTCAGGACTGCCTCGAATATGCGAAGCAATGCCACTCATGCCAGATTCATGAAGACTTTATCCATCAGCACCCAAATCCTCTACATCCGACGGTGGCTAGCTGGCCATTCGAGATGTGGGGAACTGACATAGTCGGCCCTATCGAACCAGCATCATCCAAGGGACATCGTTTCATCCTAGCGACCACTGATTACTTCTCCAAATGGGCAGAAGCAGTACCGCTGAGGGAAGTGAAGACGGAGAATATCCTCCATTTCTTCAAGACGCACGTCATTTATCGGTTTGGAACTCCGCGACGGATCATCTCCGATAACGGGCCAGCCTACAGAAGCCATAAGATCAGCCGCTTCGCGCAGCAACACAACATAGACTGGAGATATTCCTCAGTTTATAATCCCCGAGCTAATGGTCTAGCTGAGGCTTTCAACAAGACCTTGACGAAGATCGTAAAGAAGACGGTGTCCCGAAATAAGAAGGACTGGCACGAGAGACTACAAGAAGCTCTCTGGGCATATCGAACTACATTCAAAACGGCCACAAACACGACGCCGTACGCATTGGTATTCGGTACAGAAGCAGTACTTCCCCTCGAGATAGAGTTACCCTCTCTACGAGTAGCAGTCCACTACGAGCTGACGGACGAAGAAAATGCTCACCTTCGGCTTGAGGAACTTGATGCCCTTAATGAAACCCGGCTCATAGCGCAACAAAATCTGGAGGCTTACAAGGCAAAGATGACGCGCTCATACGAAAGATTGACTAGGCCGAGGACATTCCGCCAAGGCGAACTCGTGCTAGTGGTCAAAAGACCTATGATCCCCAATCGCGCCAAACGGGGAAAATTCGAGCCGAACTATGAAGGCCCGTACGTCATAGACAATGTCTACCAGGGTGGAGCCTATCTACTCATGGATATGCACGGTGAAAGACCTTTCAGGCCAATAAACGGCCGCTTCCTGAAGAAATACTACTCTTAACGAGTCATGGCCCAGGTCAATGATAGATGACGACGACTATGTCCGCTCGCTATCTTCCTAAGTCTAAACTCTATAAAATAGTGACAGGCCTTCTTCAATGACGGACCGAAATGTCCTTAAACTAACGACGGACCGAAACGTCCTTAAACTAACAATGGACCGAAACGTCCTTAAACTAATAACGGACCACTACGTCCTAAAACTAGCTGTTGACCGAGATGTCGATAAACTACGGTGGATTGCAATATCCCAAAGCCGATAAAAAAAAGAATTAAAAAAAGAGAATAAAAAAAACGGTATGTCCATAAGCAAAATGGGCACGGATGAAAACCCGAAAGGGCTCCGTGAGTAAAAACAGCAGGGCTACCGGCGAGGGTTTGTGAAAACCCGAAAGGGCGCAACCTCGTTAAAAGACACTTGCAGGGTCCTCTCGACCTTATAAGGAGAAACCACCTGCGTGAGATCCTTACGACTCACAAGGGAGAAACACACTTAGGAATCCTCACGATTCCTAAGGAGAAATTACACTTGCGAGATACTCACGACTCGTAAGGAGAACTCTTTTATGGGACCCTCACGGCTCATAAGACTTGAAATTCTTAAGTTACAGAGACCTGAACCTGTTCTTAAGCAACCCCTACAAACTTCGATATTGCCCTACAAGTGGCTTAATACCGACCCTTGTATACAATCTACGGGCGTGAATAAACATTTCCCTAACCAAGTCCCATCCGTGGCTGGGGATATTTTCGCATGGTGAACAACCCGTGTAAGTCCTCTCGATTTATAAGGAGAAATCCCTTTTGTATGATCCTTACGACTTACAGGGGAACACGCACTTAGGAATCCTCACTATTCCCAAGGAGAAAACACACCTACGAGATCCTCACGACTTGTAGGGAGAAATACCTTTGTGAGACCCTTACGGCTCATGAAGTCAAAAGCCTTGGTCGACAGGACCCTAACCATGTTTACTAAGCCACCTTTGTTCAACACCGACAGAGGCAAATGATGATTCGCTCCTGGCAATATCCCAGTTATAGCGATGCTGATGCCTGAAACGGTATCAAATTCCAAGTCCTTTCATGGCAATTGATGATTCGCTCCTGGCAATATTCCAGTTGTAGCGATGCTGATGCTGAGATTGGCACCAGACTCCAAGTTCTACACTCGCGATAAAAATCAGCGAGCTAAAAGTGCATATGAGATAGCCGAAATGATGGGGCAACTTGCAATAAAAAGCAGCAAGTAAAAATGTATGCATGAAAAATAGCCGAAATGATTGGGCAACTCGCAATAAAAAGCAGCGAGTAAAAATAAAATAAATAGCCGAAATGATTGGGCACCGCGAAAAATAGCCGAAATGATGGGGCAATCGCGACCTTCGCGATATAAAAGCTGAAATGATAGAGCATCGTGGAAAAAGAAATAAAATAAAAATAAAATTTTCGCCCAACAGGTGATGTTACATCTATCCCTGTATACAATCCAGGGGCGCAAACGAAGAAGGAATCACACTCCTCCTCCCTAGGTTTCATCAAAAGAAGAAGCCAAATCTCGACGGGCCACAACTGACCTAGAGATCATCTCAACACTCGTCTCGTCACAACGGACACAACATCAAGCAAAGCGGAACAGCGGCAACTCCCAGTTCCATGGCTCGGCGATATACAGATCACCAAGAGTCAAATCCCCACCCAGTGAAAGGCGGATATAAGAAGCAAAATTTCTGGTCATGTGGAACGCGGATAACGTCACTCTTTGACCCCATGGAAAACGTCCAGAGCGGAGCCTGGTCCTCGCAGAACACGGCAGTGAACCCGTGGGAAGCATCCAGAGCAAAATTCCTGGTCACGTAGAATGCGGATAACGTCACTCTTTGACCCCGTGGAAAACGTCCAGAGCGGAGCCTGGTCCTCGCAGAACACGGCAGTGAACCCGTGGGAAGCATCCAGAGCAAAATTCCTGGTCACGTGGAACGCGGATAACGTCACTCTTTGACCCCGTGGAAAACGTTCAGAGCGGAGCCTGGTCCTCGCAGAACACGGCTGTGAACCCGTGGGAAGCATCCAGAGAAAAATTCCTGGTCACGTGGAACGCGGATAACGTCACTCTTTGACCCCGTGGAAAACATCCAGAGCGGAGCCTGGTCCTCACAGAACACGGCAGTGAACCCGTGGGAAGCATCCAGAGCAAAATTCCTGGTCACGTGGAACGCGGATAACGTCACTCTGACCCTGTGGAAAACTTCCAGAGCGGAGCCTGGTCCTCGCAGAACACGGCAGTGAACCCGTGGGAAGCATCCAGAGAAAAATTCCTGGTCACGTGGAACGCGAATAACGTCACTCTTTGACCCCGTAGAAAACGCCCAGAGCGGAGCCTGGTCCTCGCAGAACACGGCAGTGAACCCGTGGGAAGCATCCAGAGCAAAATTCCTGGTCACGTGGAACGCGGATAACGTCACTCTTTGACCCCGTGGAAAACATCCAGAGCGGAGCCTGGTCCTCGCAGAACACGACTGTTCCCCTCCGAAAGACGGCTGCACAGGACTTCTTGGTCCGTCCACCTGCGATTCGGGGCAGATGCTATATGGTTTTATCCGTCCACCTCTCCGAAAATACCGAGTTGATTTACGGCACTGTGTATCGGAGGTTTAGACGGATGCGGCCGATGTAGCAGACTTCGTCAGATTCCCCCTCAGGGTGAGGGGTTTTTGATTGTGGGGACGCTCTTCCCTGCAGGCGCAAGCCCCTGCAGTTAATTACGCTACCGCGTCGCGGTAACAACTTTCTCCTTCTCCAGAATTTCACTTCGTGTCGTGTGTGTTTGTTTTATTTGTGGTTGCCCGTGGATTGTATACGGAGACTGAGTAATGCCGTCGCCCGTAGGACGTGGATTAGTCCAAATCCGTATTTAATTTAGATTTGGGTTTGGTGTTTTTAGTTTAAGGATGCATTAGTCGCGTTGCGGCTAAGATCAACTTAAACGTTCATTAAGGATACATTAGTCCTGTTTGAGACTAAGATCAACTTAACATCATGATTGATTTAATTATTCGGCCGTCGGGACTCGTCACCTCTCTGACGTCGTTGAGGGATTACAACGACAGGCGTCTGAGGAGTTCAGAGATGTACCCTTGAACCAAAGTTAATTTGGAGTTTTATCGTTTATTTAAATGTCTAAGGACACGTTAACCGTATTTGGGGTTAAGATCAACTTAGGCGGGACCGTTTAGATCCAACAAGGGAGCATTTGGGCCCTATTGTACCAGTTTAGGGATATGGCGGTCCATTGCCAGTTTTAGGGACGTGGGGGTCCATCATTAGTTTAGGGACGTTTCGGTCCGTCGCCAGTTTAAAGACGTAGTGGTCCATATTCCAGTTTAGGGACGTGGTGGTCCGTCACCAGTTTAGGGACGTAGTGGTCCATTATTAGTTTAGGGACGTTTCGGTCCGATATTAGTTTTAAGGACGTCTCGGTCCAAAATTAGTTTAGGGACGTTTCGGTCCGATATTAGTTTAGGGACGTTTCGGTCCAAAATTAGTTTAGGGACGTTTCGGTCCGATATTAGTTTAAGGACGTTTCGGTCCGATATTAGTTTTAAGGACGTCTCGGTCCAAAATTAGTTTAGGGACGTTTCGGTCCGATATTAGTTTAAGGACGTTTCGGTCCAAAATTAGTTTAGGGACGTTTCGGTCCGATATTAGTTTAAGGACGTTTCGGTCCACGAGTTTAAGGACCCCGCAGTCCATATCGATGTGTGGTCGTTGGGACCCGTCACCTCTTTGACGTCGTTGAGGAATTACAACGACGGATGTCAAAGGAGTTCGGAGATGTACCCTCGAACCGGATGTAAATTGATTTAGAAGAGCGATTTTGCTCAGTCAATTTAATTTAAGGACTTATGGCCAAAATTGGGCTAAGTCCAGTTGAAATGTTCAACATTTTTGTTAAGTAATGCATTGCATTTGGGCTCTGCAGAGCATCAATTTATTCTGAGCTCTGTTCATTTATGAATGATACAATGCATTTGTTTGATTTGGGCTCTGCCCCTGGTAAAAATGCACAGCATTCTGAAGATTCTGTTTAGGCTCTGCCCATTTATAAATGATGCAAAGCATCTGTTTTGATTTGGGCTCTGCCCCTTAAAATAATACATTTACGCTTTATTGAGCCTGTTAGGCCTTCTCTTAGTTGGGCTTGGCCCTTTTGAATGCATTTGTGCTTTGCGCTAAGTAATGAGCGCAAGTCCATACGGTGACGACACGTGTCATGCTCTGATGAGTGCAAGCGCACTAGCGCAGCGCGTTGCGCTGTTGCGCGGCGCAATTGCGCTGCTGACACGTGGCGCGCTCTCAGCGAGTTGCGCTATTTCCAGAGAGCAAAGCTCTATCTTAAGAGCGCTTAGCGCAAATGGTTTTATGGCCGACACGTGGCGCTCTCTCAGCGAGTTGCGCTAGTTCCAGAGAGCAAAGCTCTATCTTAAGAGCGCTTAGCGCAAATGGTTTTATGGCCGACACGTGGCGCTCTCTTAAGAGCGCAACGGCGCAAATTGGAAGTGCAAAGCACTAAGAATCTTTTAGATTCAAGAAGGGAAGTGCAAAGCACTGTTTAATTTCTTCGTCTAAATTGGATCAAAGAAAAATAAATTTTTTCTTTATTCGAAGAACCAGAGGTTCTTAAAAGTGCAAAGCACTATTCATTTATTATTTTATTATTTTTGTTGTTTTTACAGAACCGAAGGTTCACAAGAAGTGCAAAGCACTTTTTTTTTTTATAAAGATCATTGATCTTATTTTTAGATCGATGATCTATTAGAAGGCCCCCATTTTTTCTACCTCATGAAGGTTCTTTACCTTTTTTCTTCTCGGAGTTTTCTCTGTTTTAGGGTTCTTGATTTTTCGAGAAAATTCTTCATGCCTTTTGAATGAGGTCTGGGGTCCTATTTATAGTGCCCCATAAATTTGTTGAATTTGTTAACGGGATCTTTCTTGAATGATTTTTGGGTGTTTTCCCACCGTTGGATCTTTGATCCAGAGGCCGAAGAAAGTCTTCTAGTTCTGGAAAGAACAGAAAAGATTTCATGAAATCTTAATTCAGTTGGGCGCGGATACCTCAGCGCATGACACGTGTCGCGCAGCGCAGAACGCAGCGCAACTGCGCTAGCGCATCTGCGCTGACACGTGTCGCGCAGCGCAGAGCGCAGCGCAACTGCGCTAGCGCATCTGCGCTGACGCGTGTCGCGCAGCGCAGAGCACAGCGCAACTGCGCTAGCGCATCTGCGCTGACACGTGTCACCTAGCGCAGAGCGCAGTACAGCTGAAGCGTTGCTTCCTTTAAACAGAGCTTTGCTCTGATTGGGCGCGTCTCCTTGGGCGCTGCGCGCGGGATTTGAAGCTCTGCTTCAAAGATTTGAATTTTGAATTCAAACAGAGCTTTGCTCTGATTGGGCGAAACAAATGCCCCCCCACCGTTGCGCTCACGTGGCGCACACGTGAGTGCAACGGTGGCCACCTTCCAGACCGTTGGATCAAAGGGGAATCCGAAGAGGCGCAAGCGCCTTATAAATAGGGCGTTTGACCCTCAGAAATTTTTACCATTCTCAGAATTTTAATTTCCAGAGCTTTGCTCTTGCTTGAGAGTTTCAGAGCTTTGCTCATTTCTGAAGTTAGAAACTTTAGGTAATATTAATTTAAATCAAATTAATTTAAATTAACCTTAACCAAAAAGCTTTGCTCTTACAGATCTTTTTGATCTTAAAGAGATCCCCATTGGGGTTTCATAAACAGAGCTTTGCTCTCAAAAACTTATAGATCTGCAGAGATCTTGTTCACGGGTTCTGATCCATGAACAGAGCTTTGCTCTTTGAATCATCTGTAGATCTTTTAGATCTGAAAAATGAGAAAAATTTTTTATGAGTTTTTCATCCAAATTTCTTGATTCTTTTAAGTGTAAACACTTTCTGATGGACTTTTCCATTACTACCATAGAGCTATGCTCTTTTAAGGAAACTTATTTTCCAGAGTTTGACAAATGTCACTCTGTGACAGGGGTTTGCTCTGAAAGAGGAGATTTTCTCCTTGTCCCTAGGGATTCTTCCCCTTTTTTATTAATGGGAATGTTCCCCTGGGGACCAACTGACAATCTCATCCAATGATGAGGTTGTTTTATTAACTGACGTATTGTCATCCAGATTTTGTGGGTCCCTTTGTCCCCTACTCACTGCACTGCTGTGTGGTGTAATTAGTTAATTTTAATTTAATTTAATTAATGCATTTTTTTTAGACGCCAAATGTTGGGATTACAACACTAACGGCTAGATTGTTCTTTTTGCAGCGATCATGTCTGAAGACACTTCATTCCCGTTTGTCCGTTCAGAGGAGGGGTTTCCAGAGGCGCCTTTGGATCGCGAGGTTCTGGCAATGATTAAGGCGCACGACCCGGAGTATAAGAGTCTCCACCTTTGGGGGTCGTGGTACAATCAGATTATTATGGGTCGGCGTAGCTTTACATGCGCGGTGCCGTCGGAACCCATAACGGCGATTCACTATGCCAGCCCACCCCCGGTGCAGTATGCCGCGGAGATGACAGATTGGACATCGAAGGGTTTTCTTCATCCGGCCATAGACGCCATCCCAGTCCAGCGTCCGATGGTTTTGGACATCCTAGGACGCCGTATCTGTCAGGGCGAGGCGAGACCTTGGGGGCAATCATATAATCTTGGTCTGATCCCCCGCCACCCGGTCGGCTATCTGCCATGGGCCCGGTATATCCTGTCGACGAGGAAGTCGCAGTTGATAAGGCTAGGACTGTACACCGCAGTCTACGTCTCTCTCTTCCAGTATCCTACGCTTCCTACTTGGTGGTTCAAGGCCTTCTTGGAGCAGTGGAACATTCCTACTCATACTTTCCTCGCCATGGATCGGGAAGTGTCCATTTCGCTGGAAGAATTTACGGAGGTGTCTGGCCTACCGGCTATGGGGGAACATTATGAGGAATTGCTCCCGCCGGACGAGTACATCTATGGGGCTAAGCCGAGGGTAAGCGAGCTCACGCCAGAGAACGCTGTTCAACATCAGTTTCCAAGTCTGATTAAGGTGTTGAACATCTATGAGAATCTTTTTGTTGAGCATGGGAGCCGTGGAGTTAATTTTGAGGATTTTATTGCTCGGTTCCTTCATCCAAACGTCCTTTCGGCGAAGACTGCCAAGTTTGCTTACCTTGAGGATCCTTTCGGCTTAGGTTTGGATAACCTGCCAGCGAGAGACATAGATCAGAAGGACTTTTTTCTTCCCAACTCTTCAGCCATGTCTTTTGCAGAAGTTGCAGCCCCCGAGATGGACGAGGAGGCCTTCTTTTTGGGATTTCTTGGGCTTTGGTTGAGTTGGTTTGCACTTCCAACGCATTCTCACCGCATGCGGCCCTCTGTTTTTTACCCTGCTCACCGGATGGTTATCGGGGTAAAGGTGGCCGTCGGGATCGCCGGCTTGGCACATTTATATCATGGCCTTAGCCGAGCGGCAGATGCCAATGAGCCTGGGGTGTTGCATGTGGTTTTCGCAATGCACTACTTCATGTCGTGGCTTGAATTACATACAGCAGGTGTTTTCGGCATGCACAAAAGGCCCTCATTCTACGAAAGGTGCATTTTCCCTCGCCTTTTACAGTTGATTGGCGCATCAATCGTAAATCCATCGCCGCGAGATGCCAGGAGTTTACTCCTTCGTTCCCACACCGTTGGAGCCGGTGTGTCTTTTATTGACAAGGTGCTTACCATTGGAAAAACGTCTGCTACTGCAGTGCGGCCATTGCAAGACACTTTCAAGGACGGCGCTTCGATTTTAACGGCCCGGGAGACCCTTCACTTATACTCTATTAGACCGGGCTTTTTGGTGTTTAGGCAAGACGGGGGAGCGATTTTCATGAGATACAACCCGCATCGTTTCGCTCAGCAGCTGAGTTATAACCAAGGGGTACCGCTAGAGGCCTTTTTATCGGAGCCTACCGCGAACGAAGAAGGGATAGAGAGGGCGCTGCATCACTTCATGCGTCTAAACACGGGCTCTCACTTCTTTATCAGTGAACCGTCTTGTGCTCCTCGTCTCCTTAGGGTATACACCGAATGGTATAGTCATTCGACGGGAGCGGTCATAAAAGAGGAAAGACGGTTGCTGATCGACCGTAAGGGTGCACCTCCAGGTAGCGATCGCAGCGCTCCTCTGGTGCCGAGGACTCCAATAGTCGCTCCCTTAAAAGATGCTGGGAATAGACCGTCACGCGCACGAAGTCCTCCACATGAACTACCGCTCCCCGACATCGCGGATGCATCTCCTGTACCCCGCGCTCAGGCGGAAACAGTGGTTGTACCCTCGCCGGAGTCTGGCGCGGGTGCGGACATCGGGACCCGTCGTCCCAAAGCGGCTGCTAAGCGTAAGTCGCTTCCCCGTGAGCCTAGGGCTGGAGGGAAAAAGAAAAAGAAATCGCTCTTCGCCGCGGACGTTGCGTTCGGCCAGGAACCCCACGCTCCTTATTCCGAGGGTTTACTCGAATATGGGACTAATGCGGGATTAGTGATGCCGCCGCCAGACGATACGGATTTGGAAGCTGCTCTCAGAGCTTCGGCATGGCTGGTGAAGCGTGATGCGTGGCTGGTCAAGCTTGCGCAATCAGGTAACTGCTAGTCATTCTTTCTTTACTGTAACGTATTTTCTTCCTTATTTTGTTGTTTTTGGTTGACGCTTTTCTCTCTTTTCCTCTAACAGGCGTTACTGATGAAGAAGCTATTGCCGCTTCTCTGAAGACCTTTCATGAGGAGGAACGTGCCAGGGTGTCTGTCGGCCTTAGTAAGTTTCGACTTCATCGAATTTTTTTTATTTTTCTTGCGTTATGGTCGATCTAACCTTTCCATTTAATTGTAGGGACCTCAATGCCGCTTCCTCCTAGCGACGCAGATGTTCCGCCGGCGGCCGATGTTCCTGTTCCCTCTGGGACACTGCAGGGGGCTCGCCTTGAAAAACCGATGAGAGATGCCCTAAAGGCTTTGGAGGCTTCCCTGAATGAAGATGATGATGCTTTGAGGGAGGCGTCACAGAGGTCCCTCATAACCGCTCGGGAGGAGAGGAAGCGGTTGAGGCGTGAGGCGAAGGCTCGCAGGGTTGCCCTGGCCATGGGAGCGGGACCCAGCGCCGCCCCTCGCGCTGATACTCCCTCTGAAGAGGCCCCTGTTATCTTATCTACCGCCCGTAGAGAGGTGGCGCGAGCGGTTCGAAGCGCAAACGGCAAATCCGCTTCAGGTAACATTTCTCTCAGAGTTTTTTTTTGTTATAAGGGTTTTAATGTCCTTGGTCCTTATATCTCTTATCTTCATAGGGCCAAGTCTGATCGAGGGAGAGGCGGAAGCCGTTGACCCGAGGAGAACGGAGGAGGCGACGCCTGTCGAACTCGAGCCGACAGTAAGTAACATGGTTGAGGCCACGGAGCCTGGGGTGGAGGTCGAGGGGCCTACCACTGAGAAGGTCATTGATGCCGAACCTGAAGCGGGGGCAGATGATATGATCATTATAGCTGAGTCCAGGGTGGTGGTGAGTGAAGCGTTCGAGGTCGGCGATCCTCTGGCGATGGCGGACGATACGACCGCCATTATTGAACCTGAGAAAGTAGTGGGTGAGGCGGCCGTGATTCCCGAGGACGAACCAAACGCTCCTTCTCTGGAATCTGGCAATACTCCAGTCATAGCCCTCCCCGTCTACGGTCCTCCGCCGTCCCCAGGTCTGGCTAGCACGATGACGGTCCCCATCGAGTCGGGTGACGAGGCCACGGGCGGTGGTCTCATGTCGGTAGAGGAGGGAGTTGCCTCTGTTTCCGCTGGGAGCTCCTCAGGTAAACCCTAAGTGGCTACTTTTCTTTACTTTATAACCTTTTCTGACAAGTTCGCCTTTTCGTAATGTAGGTGCAGCTAGTGCCGATGCCCCACCACTCGAGGGAACGCCTTCGATGACCGCTTTGGCGGTGGTCACCTCTCAACCTTCTCTCATACCCTCGAAGATGCTGGAAGGTATATGCTTACACTTTATTAATCTTGTTTTCTAGATATTTAATTCGCGTACTAAAGTCATCCTGTTGTGTTCTCAGGAGCGCTTTTTGATCATGTTCATCAGATGTTGCTCCCATATTTCTCCTTCCCATCTGAGCTTGCTTCTTCCCCTGGTGGCGTCGGTAAGTATAATTTTTGTCGACATTTTTCCTTTTTCTCTTTTCCCCTTTTTTTATTGATGGAATTGTCTCTAAACGTTTTTTTTTATCTCAACTGCAGTGCTACAGATTGAAGAAGGGGATAAAAGCTCAGCTGTACCACCAGCCCTTCCGACTTTGCCACCTGTCTTAACTGGTATAAAGACCATCGTATTGGTAACTTTCCTCTCTCTATTTTCTGTACTGTTATCTGATCGCATCCCGTCTCTTTCAGCTGCCGCTCTGGCTTCGGCGTCCTTCGAACCTCGCGTCACAATGCCGGCGGGTCCTTACCTGAGGAGTCTGTCTTCAAAGGGCGCTGCAAATAGTCTGCGCATGTTAAGTGATTATGTCGAGGAACTCGATGTTGAAGCTCCTACATCTGCCGCGGACTTCGCTCTGGTGGTTAACCCGATGCTAGCAGTACTCGTGAACTTCCATAATGAGAGCACCATTGCATCCTGGGTTAACCATTGTAAGGAGATCGAGGGCTGCCTATTCCAATTGGAATCGCTGCGTCCCACTCCTGAGACTGTGGCTGCCAATATTCAAAGGACTGCGTGGATCGAGCAGAGCGCTTCTTATTTCCGCCATCTTGAACAAGAGGTTATTTCAAGGCGCAAAGAGCGTGATGATGTTTCGAGTAAGTCTGCTCAGCTGCATGCTCGAGTGGAGGCCAACGCTGCACGGCTGAAGGTTATCTTTGAGGGCCTCCTGCAATGTCTCTCCGAAGGATTATCATTGAGGCATAACCTTCACGTTGTCGAGCGAGCTTCAGCCAGCCAGGAAGCAGCCCAGAAGGCGGTAGAGGAGCAACTTTCATCTTCCTTGCAACAACGGGCTCAGGTGGAGGCGGAGGTGGCCGCGGCTGTCACCCGAGAGGAAGTGCTGAAGGGAGTGCGAGCACAGCTTGTGAATTTACTAAAGGCGCTTCCTCCTCAGTAGCTATCCATTTTTGTATCAGTCATACTTATAGATTAAAGAATGTATATGTATGTTTTTTTTTTATCCTTTGACATAATGTATCCTGTATTTGATCAAGTTTATGAATAAAAGATACACCTTTTTGTAATGTCTTGTGTCACTTCTCTGTCTTTCTTTTCTTTTATAATCAGTACGCCACCTTGATAACCATAATTGACGGACAATTGGGACGAGTATCCCGACCTTCTTAAGAAATAACGATGGCTTAGGCCGCAGGTTCAGATCTGCTGCCCCTGACTTTTCAACTCTATAAGCCGTGAGGGTCTCATAGAGACTTTTCTCCCTACGGATCGAGAGGATCTCGCAGGTGAATTTTCTCCTTAGGAATCGCGAGGATTTCTAAGTGTGGTTTGCTCTTATAAGTCGTAAGGATCCTATAAGAGAATTTTCCCTCTTACGAGTCGAGAGGACTCGTAAGTGGTTGTTTCCCTCTTTGTCGAGAATCGACTTCAGAGAGTGAGATCCGTGAATAGTATGCAAGAGACCATTTAGGATTGACTTGCAGGGTCCCATTTTTTAGGAAGCAAGTTTTTGAATCCTTACTGCCCGAGATGTGAGTCAAAGAAACTCTCGTCACGGAGTGTTTGTATCCGTGAGTTGAGAAGTTTTGCGAGGGATTATTTGTTTCCCAAGCGCCAAGGATTATCTGTGTCCTTGGGTTTTGAAACGAGTCGATGGTTCCCATGGAGGCACTGGTTGCTCTGCGGGTCGACGCGGATCAGGAGGCTCTCGTCAAGGAGTGTTTGTATCCGTGAGTTGAGGAATTTGCTGGGATTATTTGTTTCCCGAGCGCCAAGGATTATTTGTGTCCTTGGGGTTTGAAACGAGTCGATGGTTCCCATGGAGGCACTGGTGGCTCTGCGGGTCGACGCGGATCAGGAGGCTCTCGTCAAGGAGTGTTTGTATCCGTGAGTTGAGGAATTTGCTGGGATTATTTGTTTCCCGAGCGCCAAGGATTATTTGTGTCCTTGGGGTTTGAAACGAGTCGATGGTTCCCATGGAGGCACTGGTGGCTCTGCGGGTCGACGCGGATCAGGAGGCTCTCGTCAAGGAGTGTTTGTATCCATGAGTTGAGGAATTTGCTGGGATTATTTGTTTCCCGAGCGCCAAGGATTATTTGTGTCCTTGGGGTTTGAAACGAGTCGATGGTTCCCATGGAGGCACTGGTGGCTCTGCGGGTCGACGCGGATCAGGAGGCTCTCGTCAAGGAGTGTTTGTATCCGTGAGTTGAGGAATTTGCTGGGATTATTTGTTTCCCGAGCGCCAAGGATTATTTGTGTCCTTGGGGTTTGAAACGAGTCGATGGTTCCCATGGAGGCACTGGTGGCTCTGCGGGTCGACGCGGATCAGGAGGCTCTCGTCAAGGAGTGTTTGTATCCGTGAGTTAAGGAATTTGCTGGGATTATTTGTTTCCCGAGCGCCAAGGATTATTTGTGTCCTTGGGGTTTGAAACGAGTCGAGGGTTCCTACGGAGGCACTGGTGGCTCTGCGGGTCGACGCGGATCAGGAGGCTCTCGTCAAGGAGTGTTTGTATCCGTGAGTTGAGGAATTTGCTGGGATTATCGGCTTCTTCGGTTGAAGTGAGCTGTTGAGGCTTGGTTTCGTCGTTTGATGGAATCCACCGGGGAGGTATGGTTTCCTCTTTGTTTACGCCCTTGGATTGTATACAGGGATCGATGTGATCTTGACTGTAGGGCCGAAATTTTATCCTTTCTTCTTTTTATTTTATTTTATTTCCGCGATGCTCTATCATTTCAGCTTTTATATCGCGAAGGTCGCGATTGCCCAATCATTTCGGCTATTTTTCACGGTGCCCAATCATTTCGGCTATTTATTATTTTATTTTTTTACTCGTTGATCTTTATTACGAGCTGCCCGATCATTTCGGCTATTTTGCATGCATACATTTTACTTGCTGCTTTTTATTGCAAGTTGCCCTATCATTTCGGCTATTTCGTATGCATGAGCGGTCTACTGGCTTTCGCCGTCAACCTGAAATTGGACACTGATTTCGGCATCAGCACCGCTGCAACTGGGATATTACCAGGAACGAATCATCATTTGCCTCTATCGTTGTTGAACAAAGGAGGCTTAGCGACCAGGGTTAGGATCCCGTCGGCTAAGGCTTTTGACTTCATGAGCCGTAAGGGTCTCGTGAAGGTATTTCTCCCTACAAGTCGTGGGGATCTTGTAAGTGTATTTTCTCCTTAGGAACCGTGAGGGTTCCTAAGTGTCTTGTTCTTCTGTAAGTCGTAAGGATCCTACAGGAGGGTTTTCTCCTCATAAATCGAGGGGATTTATAAGGGTTGTTTACCATGCGAACGTATTCCCAGTTACGGATGAAATTTGGCTGGGGAAATGTTTATTCGCGCCCGTGGATTGTATACAAGGGTCAGTATTGAGCCACTTATAGGGCAATATTGGAAGTTTGTGGGGGTTTGCTTAAGCCCAGGTTTGGGTCTCTGTGACTTAAGACTTTCAAATCCTATGAGCCGTGAGGGTCCCATAAGAGGGTTCTCCTTACGAGTCGTGAGGATCTCGCAAGCGTATTTTCTCCTTAGGAATCGTGGGGACTCCTAAGTGTGTTGTTCCCTTGTAAGTCGTAAGGATCTCACACGGGTGGTTTCTCCTTACAGGGTCGAGAGGACTCCATAAGTGTTCTTTAACGAAGTTGCGTTCTTTCGGGTTTTCACAACATTCGCCGGTAGTCCTGCTGTTTTTACTCACGGAGCCCTTTCGGGTTTTCGTCCGTGCCCATTTTGCTTATGGACTTACCGCCCCCTTTTTTTTATTTTATTCATATTTCTTTTTTTTATTTATTTATTTTTTATTCATCTCGTCAGCCCAAGGATGCTGTGGTAGTAGTTTAAAGACGTTTCGGTCTGCTATTGAGAGGGCTGGCTACTACTTATAAAGCCTGAGCTTAGGAAGATAGCGAGCGGACATAGTCGTCGTCATCTACCCTTGACCTAGGCTGTGGCTCATTAAGCGTAGTATTTCTTTAGGAAGCGTCCGTTTATTGGCCTGAAAGGCCTTTCACCGTGCATGTCCATGAGTAGATAGGCCCCACCTTGATAGACCTTATCAACGATATACGGTCCTTCATAGTTTGGCTCAAACTTTCCCCGCTTGGCGCGATTGGGGATCATGGGCCTTTTGACCACTAGCACGAGTTCGCCTTGGTGGAATGTCCTCGGGCGGCTCAATCTTTCATATGAGCGCGTCATCTTTGCTTTATAGGCTTCCAGATTTTGTTGTGCTAGAAGCCGGATTTCATCAAGGGCGTCAAGCTCTTTAAACCGAAGGTGAGCGTTTTCTTCGTCTGTCAGCTCGTAGTGGACCGCCACTCGTAGAGAGGGTAACTCTATCTCGAGAGGGAGTACTGCTTCCGTCCCAAATACCAACGCGTATGGTGTTGTGTTTGTGGCCGTTTTAAACGTAGTCCGATACGCCCAAAGAGCCTCTTGCAATCTTTCGTGCCAATCTCTCTTATTTCGTGACACTGTTTTCTTTATGATCTTCGTCAAGGTCTTGTTGAAGGCCTCGGCTAGACCGTTAGCTCGCGGATTATAAACTGAGGAATATCTCCAGTCTATATTGTGCTGCTGTGCGAAGCGGCTAATTTTATGACTTCGGTAGGCGGGCCCATTATCAGAGATGATCCTTCTCGGGGTTCCAAACCGGTATATGACATGCGTTTTGAAGAAATGGAGGATATTCTCCGTCTTCACTTCCCTTAACGGTACCGCCTCTGCCCATTTGGAGAAGTAATCAGTCGTCGCCAAGATGAAACGATGTCCCTTTGACGATGCTGGTTCGATGGGACCGACTATGTCAGTTCCCCACATTTCGAATGGCCAACTAGCCATTGTCGGATGTAGTGGATTGGGATGCTGATGGATGAAGTCCCCATGAATTTGGCATGAATGACATTGCTTCGCATATTCGAGGCAATCCTGCATCATCGTGGGCCAGTAGTAGCCCATCCGCTTTATCTTCAATTTCATCTTAGGGCCTGCTTGGTGGGAACCGCAGAGTCCGTCATGAACTTCTTGGACAACCCTTCTCGCTTCGTCAGGTCCTAAGCATCTCAACCACAGAGAGTCGAATGACCTCTTGTATAGAGTATCATTGACGAAGGCGAAAGACAGAGCTCGTTTCGTGAGCTGATGTCTTATGGACGCCTCTTCAGGTATTCGGTGGAACTTGAAGTAATCTATGAAGACTTCTCTCCAGTCCTCGGTATTTTCCCTGTCTTTTATTTGCAGGGTTGTCTCCTCTTTCGCTCCTTTTTCTTCAGACGATTTCGGAGATATTTCTGTTGGGGTGAGCACTCGACGGCTTTGTATCACGATTCTAACGTCATCGAGGTTCTCGTCAGCCAATTCTTTAGCAAGTTTGGCCAGTGCGTCCGCCTTGCTGTTTTCCGCGCGCGGTATACTTTCCAAAGTGTAAGAGGGAATTTGGGTTAGCAGTTGCTGCACTTTTTCACCGTATTTTACCAATTCCGGTTTGCACGTTTGGTAGTCGCCGTTTATTTGACTAACGACCAGTTGGGAATCGCCGTATATGAGGAGATCTTCGATTCCCATGTCAATGGCGACCTCGAGGCCTGCTATCAGAGCTTCGTATTCGGCTTCATTGTTTGTTCTCGGCTCCGTTAGGGAGAACGCGTAGCGCATTATCCCTCCCTGTGGAGTTACAAAGATGAGTCCTACCCCTGATTTAATTATAGGGGTACTTTGTTTACGTTTCTTCACAGAAGATGCTCCATCGAAATAAAGCTCCCATCGGATATTATCACCGTCGATCGCATCGAACGCATGTTCGTCTGGAAGATCGCAATTCAGAGGAGAATCGGCGGGTATCGGATGCTCAGCGAGGAAGTCGGCGATGGCCTGGCCTTTCACTGCCTTGAGAGGTTGATATGTTATCGAGAATTCCATCAAGAGCAGGGCCCATTTGGCTAGTCTTCCCGTCAATATGGCTTTTGACATTAGGTATTTAAGAGGGTCCACTTTTGAAATCAGACGGACCTCGTGCGCCAATGCATAGTGCCTAAGCTTTGTTATAGCGAAGATCAACGCCAGGCAGTGCTTTTCAATGGGAGAGTAATTGCTTTCTGCCCCCAGCAGGACTCGACTTAAGTAGTAAAGTGCTCTTTCTTTCCCTTGATCGTTCTCTTGTGCCCATAATGCGCCTAAAGAACCTTCGAGGGCGGTTGTATAAAGAATAAGAGGTTTCCCCTTAACTGGAGCAGCCAACACCGGCGGGTTTTGCAGATATTGCTTGATCTCATCCAGCGCGCCTTGGCATTTTTGATCCCAAACGAATGGGGTTCCCTTCTTCATCAGGTGGCTGTAAGGACGGCACTTTCCTGAAAGGTTGGCTATGAATCGTCGTATATACGCGAGTTTCCCTTGGAGAGACCGCAGCTGTTTGAGAGTCCTCGGCGGAGGCATTTCCATGATCGCTTTGATCTTTGACGGATCTATTTCAATACCTCGGTGTCGAACGACGAATCCCAGGAATTTTCCTGAGGAAACCCCGAACGCACATTTAAGAGGATTCATCTTCAAGTTGTATTGCCGAAGTCGTTGAAATACAGTCTTCAGATGCTCGAGATGTTCCTCGTATGATTTGCTCTTGACCACGAGATCGTCGATATAGCATTCGACAATTTCGTGTATAAGGTCGTCGAAGATCTTCGTCATGGCCCTCTGATAAGTAGCGCCGGCGTTCTTCAAACCGAAGGGCATCACTTTATAACAAAATATACCAAGCGGAGTCCTGAAGGCCGTGTGCTTCTGATCTTCAGGATGCATTTTTATTTGATTATATCCCGATGAGCCGTCCATGAAAGAGAAAACCTCATGAGTGGATGTGTTGTCTATCATCAGTTCGGTGACTGGCACTGGGAAATCATCTTTTGGACAGGCTTTATTGAGATCCCGGAAGTCTACGCATATGCGCACTGTCCCATTTTTCTTCATCACTGGGACAATGTTGGCGATCCATTCAGGGTATTGGACTTCTTGGATGAAGCCTGAATCTATCAGCTTTTTGACTTCGGCGTTGATGCTCATCTCAAGCTCGAGTCGCATTCTTCTCGGCGCTTGTTTGACTGGCTTAATGTCTGGGGATATCGCTAACTTGTGTACAGCAATTTCTGGATCTAGTCCCGGCATTTCGGAATAGTTCCACGCGAAGCAATCTTTGTGCTGCAGAAGCACATCCTTTAACGCAGCCACCCTTTCTTCAGATAGCAGCTCGCTGACGAATGTCGGTCGCGGGTCATTTTCCGTCCCCAACTCAATTTTCTTGAGATTATCTGCAGTGGTATGTATTCCGTCCTCCAGTTCTTTCGGAGCTGGGGGAAATTCTGAGATTACCTCATCGCTGCCGCTTTCAAAGCACCAAGGGAGATTGTTCATGTCTTCGGCCCCTTCTTTTAATATTGTTATCACATGGCAGGTGCGAATTTTCTGCCAATCCCAATGCGGAGTTGGTTTTATTCTTGTGCTTTCAGGTTCGTGCTTTTGCGGCGGCGCTACCCTCCAACTGTCAGACAACGCGAATTTGCCAAGCTGATATTGGTCCTCGACCCAATTCTTAAAGGTGAAGCAGTCTTCAAGCTGATGTCCTACTACTTGATGGTAAAAGCAATACTTCGGGTTGGAGACCTTGCCTGCTTGTTCAGGGTGTCTGGACTCTGGCAACGTAAGCATTTGATGTTTTAGAGCGAGATCGAATATTTTCTTTGTTTTGTTCCGAGGAAAAGAGTACGCTCGACCCATTTTCTTCCCGAGGGCTAAGTCAATAACGCTCGATTCTCGGATGCGCGGCTTCTTAGCTCTGCTTTGTAGTTGTCGAGCGCTTCTCTTGCCTTTCGACCTGTTTTTGTTCTTGCGTCGAACCTTTTTTGTAGCAGGTTGACAAGGAACGGCATCTTCGTTCTTTACTGCCTGTTGGAGGAGGCGCTGTGTCTTAGCTTTCTCATAGATTGCCATTTCATGATCGTGATCATCTCGGGCTTTTTGACTCGCATCCCTTATAAGTTTGCTCATCTGGTCTTCAGATGATGGACTGGGCGGTTTTGTATCCGGAACTTTTGCTGGTTCGGGATTAGCGTCCTCCCATTGAGCGTCCGCCTTTTCATCGAAGTCATATATGGCATAACAGCTGTTTACTAGCTCCCGCTTCCTTGGCCGGATGTACCCAAGCCCTTTGGTTTCTACTTTCCCGTTAGGCAGTTTGCATTGGGTCCCGGGAATGTTCCAGACCTTGTCATAGAATTTGGCTTTTCTAACGGTCTGTGTGAAGGACATCCCCTGGCGTTTTAGCAGTTTCTTCAAACCTTCGGTATAATACCGGGGAAGACGGATAGGCTGAAGCCTGTCAAGTGTGGGATCCGCGCCATGCCAAACTTCTTTTTCTACTTTGTTCTCTTCAGAACGGTAGAATAAGATTGCCTTCTCACCCCTTCGTCCGGGAGGGATATAGAATGTCTGCAATTCTTCTACGCTGTTGGTGTCAAGTACATCCAGTTCTTTGTAATGTTCGAGTGGCACCATGGTTATCTGCAGACTTCGCTTTTCATCATCGGAAATCCGTATCAAAGGCCGAGCAGAGAATATAGCATGAACTTCATCCTCTGAATCACTACCGAAGATCAACGAAGGAACGGAAGGTCTTGGCCTGGTAGATTGGGATGGACCTGAATAAATTATATCCTCCTCCTCGGTGTCACTGCCGAAGACAGGGATGGTGGCATTAGTTTTGTTCTCCGGTTTGTGACACCTTTCCGTGTCTTCGAAACTCGGCAAGAAGTATTTGGCATCTTCATACTTGCGAACTTCGTTCACGGAAAACGGATTCAACTCTCCGGCCACAGTGTACTCGAGGCCATCCCTGGAATACTTCATGCACTGATGCTGTGTAGAAGGGATGATATTGTACTCGTGTAACCATGGTCGGCCGAGCAGAGCATTATAGCACGTCTTGGCATCTATAACATGGAACTTGATGTCTGTGACGAGCAACCCGAAGCGTAACGTCAATATCACAGACCCAAGAGTCTTTGAAGATTGAGAGTCGAAACCGGAGATAGTGATCTTGTCTCGGGCGAGGTGTTGGACACTCATGCAAATCTCCTTTAACACTCGTACATTGAGTAAATTGACGGACGATCCGTTATCGACCAAGATTTTACCTATCTTTATGTGATGGCAGTATCCTGAGACATAAAGAGGGCGATTGTGTTCACACATCCCGAGAAGAAGGTCTTCATCACCGAAAGCAACGTCGGCTGTGTGTACTTCTTCCAATTCGTCTTTCATCTTTTCTTCTGCCAAGAAGGATTGGAACTGGTCCGGATCTTGTAGCGCCTTAATCAAAGAGTCTCTCGCCTCCTTTGATAGTAACAAGGCATCGAGGATGCTAAGTTGTGAGGGTAGCTTCCTCAGATGCGCTAAGACATTGTAATCCACCTTACTCCTCTTTGGCGGATTTTTGGCGGTTAACTCTTCCGCGACTTGGTCATCTAAAATGATGTCTTCAGAGACCTTCTCTTTCCCTTTATCTTTTCTATTCGAGGGTCTGAGGTTCTTTTCAGGCAATGTCCGATTCCGCAACTGTATATTTTCGCAAGACTTCGGTTCTTCTTCTTTTCCCGAAGTTGATTCTTTAAAGAGAGGGGCAATCTCCAGTTCCTCATCAGAGTCGCTCCCAAATGTAGGCACTTGCGACCCGCCAGTGTTAACCATGCAACAATGGCCGGCAGTTCTTTCAGGCTCTTTGGTTGTGCTTCTTTGCTCCCGGCGAATCTTACGCTTTTCCCGTTTAAAGCGCTGTTGATTAGCGACGTATCCTTGCCACCATCCATTGAAAGCTTTGCAATCTTGGGTTGAATGCGAGACCTTCTGATGATATAAGCAATAAGAGGGGTGCATTTCTACCACGCCAGTAACTTTTTCTTCAGAGGGTGGTAACTTCATGCCCATCGATATGGCCTTAGCAAACTTCCTTTTTATCTTGAATTGGCTTTTGTCAGCGGTGGAGGCATTTTGCTCCAGTGGGATCATCTCAGCTCTTTCCTCAAGTCGCTGGCGCTTGGCCCTTTCGAATATATCCGTCTCGCGTTCTCGATCAGCTTTGCTTTTCAATCGAGCTTCATTAAGAAACGCGCCAATCATTTCAACTGATAACTCCGGAACCCTTGACTCAGTATTTGCCCCCGGCGTTTTGGTGCCAGAAGTCCCTTCATCGTTCGAGGTCGAGTGGGAGATCATATGACAGCTGGCCACATATTCCTCGGATTCATCCGATGAACTTTCTCCCTCATCTTCTTTTTGGAAGATGTGATCAAGGAAATCTTAGAGCGTAATGGGAGTCCGCGCTTTTTGGTTGTACTCATCCAGTGCGTCGATTTGCTTCTGTAGGTCCGTGCGCTTGTCGCCAGGCTTCACGGGCTTCTTAGATTTCTTCTTCTTCTTTTTTGAAGATTTTGACGGCTGGTTATGAACGCTTGAACTACCACCATCGGTCTTCGGAGTCGGACGTGGCTTCAACATCCCCTCTATAACCTGCGGCTCCAAGGGGTTCTTCCACTTGACCGCTGGACAGGTCTGCAGGTCATTTAGCATTCTCCTCGTTTTGGCTGATAATACAACCTCCCAGGGAGCTTCTTCAATGACGGAACATGTTGCCCCCGGCGTATTCGTTCCCTTATAGGTGTGGGGCTGCGGAGGATTCACCTTCCATTTGTCAGATAGCGCAAACTTGCCTTGACGGTACTGGTTTTCGAGCCAATTTTTGAACACGTAACAGTCTTCGATTGGATGTCCTAGCACTCGATGGTAAGGGCAATAATTAGGCTCGTTAACGTCACTTGGTTGTGACGGACGCTTTGGATCCGGCAGATTTATGAGCCTATTGCGCAATGCCAGCTCGAATAACCTCCTTGTTTTATCACGGGGGAAGGAGTAAGCACGTCCCATCCTGTCCTCAAGGGGTACGTATGGGCGTGTATTATTTGGACGAACAACCGGCTTCGAGTCGTTCGGTTGCTGTTGGGCATTAGCGACGATGATCGCTTTTCCCTTTCCTTTATCGTTTCGGGAGTCCGGCTTCGGGAGAGGGGGTTTATGGCCCATTTGGTCCATCTGCGCCAATTTGTCGATCAAAGCCTGGAAAGAAGTCGGCTTGAAGAACATCATAAACTGCGAAATGGTTGCTTGTGGATCAAGGGTTCCAACAAACATTCCCACCGCAGGGGCTTCTTCTATGCGTTGTTCACATTTGGACCATAAATTACGCCACCGTATAGCGTACTGGACCCACGACTCGCCGGGCTTTACCCTGGCGTTAATCAGCGCCGTCATTGGAGTACGTTCGCTGGCACTTGCAAAGCGTTGGGTGAAGAGCAGTTCCATCTCTGCGAAGGTTTTAACGGAATCGTTGGGGAGCTCGGAATACCACTCGAAAGCCGTATCTGATAAACTTCCTACAAACTGGCGTAGCAAGAGCTTGTCGTCGCCTCCAGTGTTACCACAAAGCGCCCTGAATTGGGCAACATGTTGATGGGGATTGCCGGTCCCCTTGTAGACATGAAACTTTGGAATTGTGTAACCTGGCGGGTACTTGATTTGGTCATACCAGCCCGGATATGGCCGCCCCGTCTTTACAACGTGGCCGGCTGCTTCGGCCGCGTGATGAACTTTTATCTGCTGGGCTATATATTCGTCCAGATCCGTTTTAGAGATTGTGTCTTCTTTAGCCGTCGATAGAACGGGCTGAGGGTTTGATGTTTCTCCCCTATCATCCCCAAGGACGATCGGGGGTTCTTCAGTCGGGGATTCTGGTTGTATCATCATCCCTATCATATCCTGGAAGAGAAGGCCCATGCGCTGTATATTGGCTGCTTGTTCAGCAGCCTCTTGGTCTCTTTTTTCGAGCATTCGGCGAAGGAACTCGGCGTCGGTCTCTTCTTCTTGACGTTCATCTAAGGACGTCTCAGGATTCTCTTTTGGCCCCGTGAGTGCAGCCATGGTAGTCATCATCTCCTGGAGCTTTTGTTGTTGCTCCTGAGATTTGGTCACTGACCGGGTAAGCGGTCGGTGACCCATAGAAGTACGACTTTCTTCTTTCCCCAAAGCCATATAGACTGTATGAACTGTGATGTCCCCTGACTTGGGGCGTTTAGGTTCACCGTTCTTAGACTTTGCCGGTGTCATGGGAGCTTTTTCTGGCCTCTTCCTTTTATGGGCCTTTGAGGTTGAAGGAGCCGCTGAATTGGGCATCCTAGCATTTGTTGCCCCCTGTTGTTTGACGGGGCGATTTTTGTCTTTCTCCACCCTTGCCCTGTTCCGATGACGGAAGTGATCTGAGTCAATCACGGAGTCTTGAACCCTCCGCCAAACTTTATAAACTTTCGCTGACAGCCGTTGAGGGGGCTGTTCCTGTTTCATCTCAGGAGCTTTTTCCATGGGTGGAGGAGACCTTTTTAACGTAGCCACCGGGGAGTTCTTTCTCACTTTCCGCAGCATTTCAAAGCTGTTTCCAGTTGGAACAGCAGCATCGACTTCCACCACTGGAGCAGGTGGGGTTAGCCCTGAGGGGGAGTTGCCCCCTGCTTTCCTTACTCTCTGCCAATGGCGACGTCGCGCGCGACGAGCCGCCGGGATTGGCTCGGAGATTGAGGTGGTTTCTTGTTGCCCCCTGTTTGAGCGTGGGGTAACTGTTGATGTCAGCCTATCGAAGACTGATGCCTTCTGACCAGCTGGAGGAGGAGTAGGAGCCGTCAATCTCGTGAAGACTGACTCTCTGATAGGAGAAGCCGCTTTAACGACTTCCAAAGCAGCGGCCGTTGCCCTCTTTGGGACAGCCATCTTATAGTTCTGACCCAGCCTGGTGAAAACGGAGGCTGTTGGTCCAGTAGCAGGCGACCTGCTGACAGGGGTCGGAATAGCAGTAAGCCGGTCGAACACCGACTTCTTGTTTGCTTCCAGTGTGGGTATCGGTGCCGAGAAGCTTGCAGATGGGACCATGGTCCCGAAGAACAAGCCGGTGGTGGCCTGAGTCAACTGGCCTACCGGCAGTGTCAGGAAGGAAGCCGCCTGGGGCCCATATGCTACACCTCTAGGTGAGGTGGAGCGTCCGTTGCAGTTGCACTTCGAGCAGTTGGTGCAGTTGGTGGCCATTGAATGCTTGAGTTCTGCACCAAACAAAAGACCAAATCTTAGCAACTTGAAATCCGAAGGCAATCATTTAACAAACCGCGATTGGTTCGCGAAGACGACACACGAAGTGTGGAGTGGAAAGAGGAAGAGGTCCTACCGGGCGTGCCAGAATCTGTTCCCCTCCGAAAGACGGCTGCACAGGACTTCTTGGTCCGTCCACCTGCGATTCGGGGCAGATGCTATATGGTTTTATCCGTCCACCTCTCCGAAAATGCCGAGTTGATTTACGGCACTGTGTATCGGAGGTTTAGACGGATGCGGCCGATGTAGCAGACTTCGTCAGATTCCCCCTCAGGGTGAGGGGTTTTTGATTGTGGGGACGCTCTTCCCTGCAGGCGCAAGCCCCTGCAGTTAATTACGCTACCGCGTCGCGGTAACAACTTTCTCCTTCTCCAGAATTTCACTTCGTGTCGTGTGTGTTTGTTTTATTTGTGGTTGCCCGTGGATTGTATACGGAGACTGAGTAATGCCGTCGCCCGTAGGACGTGGATTAGTCCAAATCCGTATTTAATTTAGATTTGGGTTTGGTGTTTTTAGTTTAAGGATGCATTAGTCGCGTTGCGGCTAAGATCAACTTAAACGTTCATTAAGGATACATTAGTCCTGTTTGAGACTAAGATCAACTTAACATCATGATTGATTTAATTATTCGGCCGTCGGGACTCGTCACCTCTCTGACGTCGTTGAGGGATTACAACGACAGGCGTCTGAGGAGTTCAGAGATGTACCCTTGAACCAAAGTTAATTTGGAGTTTTATCGTTTATTTAAATGTCTAAGGACACGTTAACCGTATTTGGGGTTAAGATCAACTTAGGCGGGACCGTTTAGATCCAACAAGGGAGCATTTGGGCCCTATTGTACCAGTTTAGGGATATGGCGGTCCATTGCCAGTTTTAGGGACGTGGGGGTCCATCATTAGTTTAGGGACGTTTCGGTCCGTCGCCAGTTTAAAGACGTAGTGGTCCATATTCCAGTTTAGGGACGTGGTGGTCCGTCACCAGTTTAGGGACGTAGTGGTCCATTATTAGTTTAGGGACGTTTCGGTCCGATATTAGTTTTAAGGACGTCTCGGTCCAAAATTAGTTTAGGGACGTTTCGGTCCGATATTAGTTTAGGGACGTTTCGGTCCAAAATTAGTTTAGGGACGTTTCGGTCCGATATTAGTTTAAGGACGTTTCGGTCCAATATTAGTTTTAAGGACGTCTCGGTCCAAAATTAGTTTAGGGACGTTTCGGTCCGATATTAGTTTAAGGACGTTTCGGTCCAAAATTAGTTTAGGGACGTTTCGGTCCGATATTAGTTTAAGGACGTTTCGGTCCACGAGTTTAAGGACCCCGCAGTCCATATCGATGTGTGGTCGTTGGGACCCGTCACCTCTTTGACGTCGTTGAGGAATTACAACGACGGATGTCAAAGGAGTTCGGAGATGTACCCTCGAACCGGATGTAAATTGATTTAGAAGAGCGATTTTGCTCAGTCAATTTAATTTAAGGACTTATGGCCAAAATTGGGCTAAGTCCAGTTGAAATGTTCAACATTTTTGTTAAGTAATGCATTGCATTTGGGCTCTGCAGAGCATCAATTTATTCTGAGCTCTGTTCATTTATGAATGATACAATGCATTTGTTTGATTTGGGCTCTGCCCCTGGTAAAAATGCACAGCATTCTGAAGATTCTGTTTAGGCTCTGCCCATTTATAAATGATGCAAAGCATCTGTTTTGATTTGGGCTCTGCCCCTTAAAATAATACATTTACGCTTTATTGAGCCTGTTAGGCCTTCTCTTAGTTGGGCTTGGCCCTTTTGAATGCATTTGTGCTTTGCGCTAAGTAATGAGCGCAAGTCCATACGGTGACGACACGTGTCATGCTCTGATGAGTGCAAGCGCACTAGCACAGCGCGTTGCGCTGTTGCGCGGCGCAATTGCGCTGCTGACACGTGGCGCGCTCTCAGCGAGTTGCGCTATTTCCAGAGAGCAAAGCTCTATCTTAAGAGCGCTTAGCGCAAATGGTTTTATGGCCGACACGTGGCGCTCTCTCAGCGAGTTGCGCTAGTTCCAGAGAGCAAAGCTCTATCTTAAGAGCGCTTAGCGCAAATGGTTTTATGGCCGACACGTGGCGCTCTCTTAAGAGCGCAACGGCGCAAATTGGAAGTGCAAAGCACTAAGAATCTTTTAGATTCAAGAAGGGAAGTGCAAAGCACTGTTTAATTTCTTCGTCTAAATTGGATCAAAGAAAAATAAATTTTTTCTTTATTCGAAGAACCAGAGGTTCTTAAAAGTGCAAAGCACTATTCATTTATTATTTTATTATTTTTGTTGTTTTTACAGAACCGAAGGTTCACAAGAAGTGCAAAGCACTTTTTTTTTTTTTTTATAAAGATCATTGATCTTATTTTTAGATCGATGATCTATTAGAAGGCCCCCATTTTTTCTACCTCATGAAGGTTCTTTACCTTTTTTCTTCTCGGAGTTTTCTCTGTTTTAGGGTTCTTGATTTTTCGAGAAAATTCTTCATGCCTTTTGAATGAGGTCTGGGGTCCTATTTATAGTGCCCCATAAATTTGTTGAATTTGTTAACGGGATCTTTCTTGAATGATTTTTGGGTGTTTTCCCACCGTTGGATCTTTGATCCAGAGGCCGAAGAAAGTCTTCTAGTTCTGGAAAGAACAGAAAAGATTTCATGAAATCTTAATTCAGTTGGGCGCGGATACCTCAGCGCATGACACGTGTCGCGCAGCGCAGAACGCAGCGCAAGTGCGCTAGCGCATCTGCGCTGACACGTGTCGCACAGTGCAGATCGCAGCGCAACTGCGTTAGCGCATCTGCGCTGACGCGTGTCGCGCAGCGCAGAGCGCAGCGCAACTGCGCTAGCGCATCTGCGCTGACACGTGTCGCGCAGCGCAGAGCGCAGCGCAACTGCGCTAGCGCATCTGCGCTGACACGTGTCACCTAGCGCAGAGCGCAGTACAGCTGAAGCGTTGCTTCCTTTAAACAGAGCTTTGCTCTGATTGGGCGCGTCTCCTTGGGCGCTGCGCGCGGGATTTGAAGCTCTGCTTCAAAGATTTGAATTTTGAATTCAAACAGAGCTTTGCTCTGATTGGGCGAAACAACGACAGTGAACCCGTGGGAAGCATTCAGAGCAAAATTCCTGGTCACGTGGAACGCGGATAACGTCACTCTTTGACCCCGTGGAAAACGTCCAGAGCGGAGCCTGGTCCTCACAGAACACGGCAGTGAACCCGTGGGAAGCATCCAGAGCAAAATTCCTGGTCACGTGGAACGCGAATAACGTCATTCTTTGACCCTGTAGAAAACGCCCAGAGCGGAGCCTGGTCCTCGCAGAACACGGCAGTGAACCCGTGGGAAGCATCCAGAGCAAAATTCCTGGTCACGTGGAACGCGGATAACGTCACTCTTTGACCCCGTGGAAAACGCCCAGAGCGGAGCCTGGTCCTCGCAGAACACGGCAGTGAACCCGTGGGAAGCATCCAGAGCAAAATTCCTGGTCACGTGGAACGCGGATAACGTCACTCTTTGACCCCGTTGAAAATGTCCAGAGCGGATCCTGGTCCTCGCCGAGCACGTCAGTGAACCCGTGTGAAGCATCCACAGCGGAGCCTAGTCCTCGCCGAACACGGCAATGAACTCGTGTGAAGCATCTAGTGCAAAATTCCTGGTCATGTGGAACGCGGATAACGTCACTCTTTGACCCCGCGGAAAATGCCCAGAGCGGAGCCTGGTCCTCGCCGAACACGATAGTGAACCCGTGTGAAGCATCCGGAGCAATCATCGGACTGTGGAGTCCTTAAAATCCACGGACTATGATGTCCTTAACCTCGACCGTAATGTCTTAAAACTAACGAACAACCATGATGATTCTAGACTGATTTTTACCTTGGTTTAAGGGTACATCTCTTCACTCCTTTGATATTTGTCGTTGTAATTTCTCAACGTCTTCAAAGAGGTGACGGGTCCCGGTAACCAAACATCGGACTGTGGAGTCCTTAAATCCACGGACTATGATGTCCTTAACCTTGACCGTGATGTCTTAAAACTAACATCGGACTGTGGAGTCCTTAAATCCACGGACTATGATGTCCTTAACCTTGACCGTGATGTCTTAAAACTAACATTGGACAGTGGAGTCCTTAAATCCACGGACTATGATGTCCTTAACCTTGACCGTGATGTCTTAAAACCAACATTGGACTATGGAGTCCTTAAATCCACGAACTATGAGGTCCTTAATCTTGACCGTGATGTCTTAAAACTAACATTGGACTGTGGAGTCCTTAAATCCACGGACTATGATGTCCTTAACCTTGACCGTGATGTCTTAAAACTAACATTGGACCGTGGAGTCCTTAAATCCACGGACTATGATGTCCTTAACCTTGACCGCGATGTCTTTAAACTACGGTACCCTGGAAAACATCCAAAGCAACCCCTGACCCCGTGAGATACGGATAAGGGAAACTTCACCCATCACTTGTGGGTCTTCAGGACTCATAAAGGAGCAAATTTTCTTACGAAATCCTTACAACTTCCAAGAGAAAACATGCTTAGGAATCCTCACGATTCTTAAGGAGAAATTACACCTATGGGATCCTCTCGACCTATAGGGAGAAAAACTCTTTATGAGACCCTCACGGTTCATAAAGTTGAAAAGTCTTAGGAGGCAGATCCTAACCCTGAATCCTAAGCCATCGTTATCCTGCAAAGAGATCAAGATAGACTATCCGCAGAATACATTCAATAAAAAGGGACACACCATTGAGAAGAAAAATATGTCTTTTATTCATAAACCAAAATGGATACAAAGTACAATTCGTGAAGGAACAAAAAATATATACTCTCATTCAGGAGTATGTATAAAAGAAGAAAAAAGGGATATATAAGTCTTCAGGCCGGCGGGCGGTTTAGCAGCTTGGTCAGCTCATCCTTCTTTCGCTGGGCCACGCCTTCGTGATTCAGTATCGCCAGAAGACGGGCCTCTGCCTGAGCCTGCTGGGCCTAATATGAGGCAAGCCAACCTTCGAGCTCTTTCTCGGTAGCCTTGTGAGCCTCAACTCTTTCGCGAGTGAACACGACAGCTTTATCGAGGGCCACCACCTCTTTGATAGACTCTTGAAGCACTCGCCAGAGTTCATACGCTTTGTTGGCTTTGGCTGTAAGGATGGTTTGGAGCTCGCTCAGCGTCTTAGAGGCCAGCTCCCTCTCCGAGAGTTTGCGGCCGAGCCTCTTCTCGCACGACACCATGTTCGCCACACATCGCTTTATCAGACCACGCAAGCCCGCTTTCACGACCGCAGCCTTTGAAACAGGACGTGTGCGCTCGAGACTGTATAAACAAGCCCCCGGTCGATAGCAATAGTCGATCTCAAACACGCGCACATCATCTGGAATGGGAAGCAACAAGAAAAATTTCCGATGTATATCCTATCAAGCATGCATTCGCAACTATATGAATATCCGAGAAGAAATAATACCCGAAGCTCTGATGTGCATGCAACATGATGATAGTGTTCGCAATTAAAGAAAGTTCTCATGGGAAGAACACAAAGCTCATTTATGCAAGCAAAAACATACATACGAGTACCCAGCATACATGAAAATTCAACATAAAAGCATGCGAAAACTAATTTGAATATACTACGCTAGCAGGAAAAGGTTACCAAACAAAGGATCGGTAACACAAGGGTTAACAAAACAAAGAACAAAATTCTCCATCTCTCTCTCTCTGCTTTCTCCAACACATCAAAGCGACGGTTCTCGCGGGGAGTCGCTCCCCACCGATTGGCCCCATGTTCGTCCACAAAAGCAGACATAACGGCCCGCCGAGCTCTTATTTGGTTCAACAGATGGACTGAGCGATCTTTCAAAGCCTGAGTAATTAGGCATGCCTCGTGAAAACCCTCGAGCTTTTCTTCAGCCACGTCAAGCATCGCCAGGGTCATCTCCGCCGGGTGAGGAGGGACGTCGGCAAGCACGGCAGCAAAAATCATCCGGAGCCAGAGGGAGCCCATCGGGAGGGGGAACCCCCTACGGGTCAAGAGTTCATATGCCGCTGAGTCGCATTCGTCATCGGTAAGGAAGGGATCCACCAATCGTGCGGCAAAGCGAGGGATCATCTCCTCGATAGGCACTTCCCATGGCTGTCGACGAGCATGAGGGCGGTTGCAGGCCATGGCACTCAGTTGTTTCTCAAGACAAATCACACCAAAGTGAGAATAGATTTCTCTGTGAAGAAAAATAGGCTTTGGCCTCAAGACTATAAAGAAGAGCATTAAATGCTACGCGCGGAGAACATTGCGTGATGGAACTATTTCCAAGGCCCAAAAAGGGGAAGGCATTGGAAGTCAAGGAAAGGGAACTATTTCCAAGGCTCCTTTTCTGTGTCTAATGCCATACACAGAAAATGTGGCATGAAAAATTAAATAGCCCCATAAAAGGGCCCCACGTGTGGAGCACGTGAGCACCATGCTTGGTGTGTACTGGAAAGTGAAATAGTGCCCTGCACGCTAAACACATCAGCAGCAACAATAGCAAAAATGACAAAATCCTACAAAAGGGCATGCAAACACAGAAGGATACGATAATACTTATCGCTCAGACTTTAAAAGTTCATACAAAATAAAAAGAAACGATTACAACGGCAAGAGCTCAGACGCGGGGCATGGATTGAGAAACTCGAACGTAACTTTGTCCAAGATCTTCCAGGCATTTCGAACCATCCTAGTGTGTTTTCTCTCGCGATCATAAGCGTCAGGGTCCTCACGAATGTCCTCCACCCTCCGATAGGCAGCAAGTATGGCTGACTGCTGAAAAGCCTGGTGCAAGAGGTCAATGAGGTTGTCTCGCCTCCTCTTCGAGATTAGGCTCATCAGGTACACCGAATGTACCTTATCCTCAGCGGCGTCCAATGCCCTGAGCGGCACGCCGGTGCAAAAGAGAGGGAGCGCATCCCAGATCGCCAGCACGATGAGTCTCAGAAGAGAAGAGCGGCGAGGGAGTAGCCGACCATTGTACTCGTCGAAGCGGCTCATGATCTCAGCACATTGAGCGTTGGTGAACTCCTGGTTCTGGCTGCGGCCCAGTGCACGAATATTCCCGTAAGAAATGATCTCATCAAGATCATGCAAATGGGCATCCATGATACCTGAAATAACGATCATGGAAATTTATTACAAACTTCTTCCTCACGGTTGAGAAAGAGAACTCAAGGCAAGGAAAACCCAAGAAGTCCCCTGAGAAGAACTGAGTTCTTCATAGGAATTGAATTCCTTGTTAAGAGAGGGGAATTAAATTCCCAGTAACACTTTCCAGACTCAAAGTTTTTTATTTTTGGGACGGAATTAAGTTCCATGGAGGAGACAACCGCCACCATCATCTCCCTAAAGATTAGAGAAAACCTAAGAGATCTACTGTTTGAAGATTAAATAGTTTTCTGTTTGAAAGAAAATGGGTTCTTGTTAAAAAGGGTAAGAACCCTTGCTAGGGATTTAAAATCCAGAGAGATAAAAAAGTGTCTCGATCGTTCAAAGATCACTACCTGAAGAGATGGGTCTTCCCTGAACAGAGTTAAACTCTGAAGATTGTGGAGCAGAGAACTAAGCTCTGGGAAAAGAGAATTAAATTCTCAAAAAAAGAAAGTTCTCAAAGGAGGAAGATGAGCAAAGTGGAGGCTCTCCTGAATGGACATTGGCATTTATAAGATGGGATGGAAAACGTTTCATCTACCCTACTCCCAAGGCAGATCCAACGGTCACAAAAGTGACAGCGTTGCACTCACGTGCAGACACGTGAGAACAACGCTGTGGGGGCATTTGTTCCCTGATTAAAAATCAGGAAAAAGCTTCAGAGGAAGCATCATGTGCTAGCACGTGACCAGCGGTCACGTGTTGGCACGTGACATTTAAAGCAGTGGCACAGAGCAAGCGCAGAAGAGAAGCCCATTCAAGGGGTCACGTGCGTACACGTGACCGAGGGTCACGTGCCCACACGCGACCGAGGGTCACGTGCCCACACGCGACTGGCTTTAAAAGCCCTGCTGTTCAACATGATTAAATTCTGAATAAGATCATTTAAATCTTTCTAAAATAGAGAAGAATTATGTGAAACCGTTGGATTAAGAATCCGAGGGTGATTAAATATCACCAATTTATAGAAAAATCTTGGACATTGAAAGATTTCCCCCTAAATTTAACCGAAATAACAAAAGAATATCGTTGGATTTAAAATCCAACGGTGAATAAAATTCACCTAATAATCTAAAGGCCCAGATCAATGATGAGAATAAATCAAATTTCTCGATAAACAGCTCAAATCTTTCAATGAAAGATTTACTAAAACAGATTGATTCTTTTCCTTCTCCTATAAATAGGAGCCAAAGGAGAGAGTTTAAAAAAAGATAAAAAAAGAGATAGAGAAACAAAGAGAGAGAGAGAGCCTTAGAATTATCAGAGAGAAAAGAAAGAAGAATTTGATTCTCCACAAAAAAAACCCTAGGTAAGAAAAGAAAGGGGGAAAGGCTTCAAAAAGAGAATTTAATTCTCAAAAGAGTTTAACTCTTCTATAAAGAAAAGAAACTTAGTTCTTTCTCTGGTTGAAGATCTGCAAAGTGCACATCTCCCCATAAATTGAGAATTTAATTCTCATTGGGTTGAGATCCTGCTATACAGATCTAAAACATGAAGGAGGAATTGAGTTTTGAGAATTTAATTCTCACAAGAGTTATAGGAATTTAATTACTTTGAGATAAAATTAGGGTTTAACCCTATATTATAGGAATTTAATTCCTTCAAAATGGACAGAACTAGGGTTTAACCCTAATTGAGAACTTAATTATCTCAAACTCACAGGAATTTAATTCCCTAAAAAAAGAAATTAGGGTTTCACCCTATGCCAGAATTTAATTCTTTACATATATGGGGAATTTAATTCCTACAGAAAAGAAATTAGGGTTTAACCCTATCTAAGAATATAATTCTTCAAAAGAAAGTAGGAATTTAATTCATCTAAAGTTATTGCTAGGGTTTAACCCTATGAAGAATTTGATTCTTAAAAGATGAACAGATCTTTAAAACATGCAAAGAACCAGGATCACGTGCTACCACGTGACCCCTGTAAAGATCCATAGAAAAGAACTTTGAAGCTATGGGGCGCCCTCACGTGACCCACGTGACCCCTGAAGCACATAAAGAAAAAACAAAATAAACAGAAGCTCTGGGGCGCCCTCACGTGTCACCACATGACCCGTAGTGAGCATTCTAATGGACCAGAGCATGAGCCACCATCACGTGCCCACACGTGATGGCTGTCAGAATTAAAAGTGTTAAACACTTATCTGCAGAACAAATGAAGGGGATCTGGCCCCACCTTTTGGATCCCATCACGTGCTCCCACGTGATCTCCTCTCTGTTAATGTTTAACACCAAAATGATAATTTGGTTGCCAGTGTTTAACACTGTTATTTTTTTAGTGTTCTACACTAATTTGAGAATCACAATTTCTAGTGTTTAACACTAATCTGAGATCTTTGTTCCCAGTGTTTAACACTAATTTGCTTTAGTGTTTAACACTAATTTGAAATCTCTGTTTCCAGTGTTTAACACTGATTTGCTTTAGTGTTTAACACTGATTTTCTTAGTGTTTAACACTAATTTGAAAACCCTGTTTCTAGTGTTTAACACTGATTTTAGTGTTTAACACTAATTTGCTAATCTTATTCCTGATGTTCAACACTGTTGTTTCTTAGTGTTTAACACTAGCTTGAGCCCAATTGGCTAATTTTCCAGAGGCAAAGCCTCCCCTGCAATTGAATGTGTCTAATGGGCCAACAGAGGGCCAATATTTCAAACATGATTGGACTTAGCCTAAGAAGGCCATAAGTCCTCAATTCAAACTCAACTGAGCCAATGGGCTTATAATATAAGTAATTGGTCTTGGTTCCAAACCAAAGATTATTTAATCTACTTTGGTTCAAGAGTACATCTCTTCACTCCTTTGATATTTGGCGTTGTAATTCCTCAACGTCTTTAAAGAGGTGACGGGTCCCGATGACCACACATTGATACGGACTGTGGGGTCCTTAAACTCATGGACTATGATGTCCTTAACCTTGACCGGGATGTCTTAATACTAACAATGGACTGTGGAGTCCTTAAACTCATGGACTATGATGTCCTTAACCTTGACCGGGATGTCTTAAAACTAACAATGGACTGTGGGGTCCTTAAACTCATGGACTATGATGTCCTTAACCTTGACCGGGATGTCTTAAAACTAACAACGGACTGTGGGGTCCTTAAACTCATGGACTATGATGTCCTTAACCTTGACCGGGATGTCTTAAAACTAACAACGGACTGTGGGGTCCTTAAACTCATGGACTATGATGTCCTTAACCTTGACCGGAATGTCTTAAAACTAACAACGGACTGTGACGTCCTTAACCTTGACCGTGATGTCTTAAAACTAAAGCCGGACCGTGGAGTCCTTAAATCCTCGGACTATGATGTCCTTAACCTTGACCGTAACGTCTTAAAACTAACATTAGACCGCAATGTCCTTAAACTACCTATTGACCGCAATGTCATTAAACTAAACAACAGGGCTCCCTTAATTGCTCTCTTGTCGGATCTAAACGATCCCGTTAAGTTGATCTTAGTCTAAAACTAGACTAACGTATCCTTAACAAACGTTTAAGTTGATCTTAGTCTCAAATGAGGCTAACGTATCCTTAAACCCAAACTCCCAAAACCCAAATCTAAGATAATACGGATTTGGACTAGTCCACGCCCTACGGACGACGACATAACTCAGTCTCCGTATACAATCCACGGGCAACCAAACACAAAACAAATACACATGAGACGAAGTGACCATCTAGAGAAGGAGAAAGTTGTTACCGCAATGCGGTAGCGTAATTAACTGCAGGGGCTTGCGCCTGCAGGGAAGAGCGTCCCCACAATCAAAAATCCCTCAAGTGAGGGGGAATCTGACGAAGTCTGCTACATCGGACGCATCAGTTTAAACCTTCTATACACGGTGCCATAAATCAACTTGGCATCTTCGGAGAGGTGGACGGATAGCACCAATTATCATCTGCCCCGAATCTCAGGCAAGACGTCCCCGCGTCGTCTTGGCCGTCTTTCGGAGGGGAACAGGGGCCACGAGCCTATCACCTTTGGTGACGGAGACCTCCGCGGCATATCCATGCCCCACAACGACCCACTGGTGATCACGGCCCTAATCCACCGGTACGAGGTCCACCAGATACTTGTCGACTCGGGCAGCTCGGCAAACATCCTCTTCCACGACTGCTTTCTGCGCATGGGGCCCATCCCAACAGACTTGAAACTGACCTCCCATGTCCTTTCAGGGTTCACCAACCACTCCATCCCGGCGCAAGGGGTGGTCATCCTGCATATCACCGTTGGGGAGCCCGGCCGCACATGTACGTTGCCTGTGGACTTCATCGTACCAAAGGTCCCATCGGCCTACAACGTCCTCCTCGGCCGCCCGACGCTGAACTCCCTCCAGGCCCAGATATCGACCTATCACCTGGCAATGAAATTCCCTCTCGATCAGGGCGGTATAGGTCGGGTCCATGGGAACCAGCGGGCCACGAAGGTATGCCTAACCGAAACGTCTTCGTCCGAACAGCCGACCGATGACACTGAGGTAAATAGCGACATCAGGGGTTCTCTGGACACCCGGGACGAGCGGAAAGAAGTCCGTGGGACACCGGTCGAACCAATGACCGAGGTTCCCCTGACAGAAGGGGACGAGAAAAAAACCGTCCAGGTCCGATCACTCCCGACGGAGACTCAGCGAGATGACCTGGTCAAATTCCTCAGAAATAACTCCGACATCTTTGCCTGGGCGCCTACTGACATGCCTGGGATTGACCCCAAAATCATCTCCCACAAGCTCGGGGTTGATCCTGCGGCCCGACCCGTCAGACAGAAGAAGGGAAGCTGCGCCCTTGTCAAACAGAAGGCTATCGAAGAGGAGGTTGATCGGCTTCTCGCCGCCAACTTCATCAGGAATGTACCCTACTCGGAGTGGCTGGCGAACGTAGTTCTGGTCAAGAAGTCAAGCGGGAAGTGGCGCATGTGCGTCGACTTCACCGACCTCAATAAGGCCTGCCCCAAAGACAACTATCTACTCCCTCGGATAGATCAGCTCGTCGACAGCTCGACCGGCCATGAGCTGTTGAGCTTCATGGATGTTTTCTCCGGCTACAACCAGATCCGTATGAAACCGGAAGATGAAGATCCCACCGCATTTATAATGGACCGGGGGGTGCTACAAGGTGATGTCCTTCGGCCTCAAGAACGCCGGGGCCACGTACCGACAGTTGGTCAATCGCATGTTCAAACCACAAATCGGCAGGAATATGGAGGTCTACGTTGACGATATGCTCGTCAAATCCGTCTCGTCGGCCGACCATGCCAGGTATCTGGGCGAGGCCTTCGAAGTGCTCCGCAAGTTCAAGATGAAGCTAAATCTCGCCAAGTGAGCATTCGGAGTCACCGGGGGAAAGTTCCTCGGTTTCATGGTCACTCACCGTGGAATCGAAGCTAACCCAGAGAAAATCGACGCTATCCTCAACATGGCCGCGCCCAAAACCAACGTCGAGATCATGCGGCTCACGGGATGAGTCGCCGCTCTGAGCCGTTTCATGTCCAGGTCAGGTGAGAAATGCCTCCCGTTCTTTAAGGCTCTGAGGAAGATCCCGAGGTTCGAGTGGTCGGAGGAGTGACAAGCCGCCTTCGACCAATTGAAAAAGCACCTCGCAACGCCGCCGCTGCTCACACCGACCAGTTGAAGGAGATGAGCTGTCGCTGTATCTGGCGGTATCCGACCAAGAAGCAGGCTCGGTACTCGTCCGGGAGGTCGGTGGATCGCAGAAGCCGGTGTACTATATGAGCCACGTATTTAAGGACGCAGAAACGAGATATCCAGCCATAGAGAAGATTGTCTTGGCCCTCATGGTGGCCTCAAGGAAACTGCATCACTACTTCCAGGCACACACCATCATCGTCCTCACCGAGCGCCCGTTGGGGGCTATCCTTGCATCACCGGAGTCCTCGGGCCGCTTAGAAAAGTGGAGGTGGGAACTATCTCAGTTTGACATAAAATATCGCCCGAGGCAGGCCATCAAAGCGCAGGCCCTGGCCGATTTCATCGTCAAATGCACCATCCCCAGAAAGAAACCAGAGTCCACGCCGCCCGTCGCAATTCAGTGTCCCATCACGGAGAGGCCTAGCTCGGTTCCTGAGTGGGTCATCTACGTCGACGGGTCTTCAACCGAGGAGGGCTGTGGTGCCGGGTTCATTATCCGGGGCCCGAACGATGCGGAAATGGAGTACTCTCTAAAGCTCGGTTTCAAAGCCTCGAACAACGCGACAGAGTATGAGGCCCTCCTGGCCGGACTGCACATGGCCGCCGGGCTGGGGCTGAAGATAATCCGAATCCGCAATGACTCGGCCCTTGTTGTTGGTCAAGTGACCGACCGCTTTGAAGCTCGGGAGCCTCTGATGATGAGGTACCTGGACGAGGTAAGGAAACTCCGGAGGAATTTTGACGAAGTCCAAGTAGAAAAAATACCCAGGTAGCTGAATGCCCAAGCCGACGCCCTAAGCAAGCTGGCTTCGTCATACTCAGCCAACAATAAGAGGTCTATCCTCTTTGAAACCTTGCCTCAGCCCAGCATGGAAGACGGAGCGACAACACTCCACGTATATACGGCGTAGGAAGGTGATCAAGATTGGAGGAAGCCTATCGTGGAATTCCTGAAGGACGGTACGTTCCCAGGAGATTAGGGAGCCGCTCGCCGTCTTCGGGCCAAAGCCCACCACTTCATCTGGAGAAATAGGAACTTCTACAAGAAGTCCTTCACTCAACCCCTGCTCCGGTGCATTGACCCCCACAAAGTCGACTACGTCCTTCGGGAAATCCATGAAGGGGTTGGCGATGCGCACAAAGGGGCCCGAACCTTGATCCAAAAGGCGTTGCTCCAGGGGTACTACTGGCCCACTATTCATGAGGTCGCCCAGAAGCTAGTCAGGAGATGCAAGAGTTGCCAGCTTCACGGCAGCATCCCTCGCCTCCCCGCTACCGAGCTGACCGCCCTAACATCCCCATGGCCGTTCGCCCAGTGGGGATTAGACATGATCGGCCAGTTCCCTACCGGTACAGGCGGGCACAAATACATCCTCGTCGCAGTAGACTACTTCACCAAATGGATCGAGGCCGTCCCCATCAGGAAACCGGAAGCCGCTGCGACCATCAAATTCCTGCAAAACAATCTGATACTCCGGTTCGGCATCCCAAGATGTATCATCACCGACCACAGGACGAACTTCAAGAACGAGAAAGTGAAGGACTTCTGCAAAGAATACCATATCCTCATGAAGTTCGCCGCGGTCGTGCATCCCCAATGCAACGGGAAGGCCGAAGTCGCTAACCGAAATGTCCACCGAGGTCTCCGGACCCACCTAGAAGGGCGACAAGGCGGTTGGGTCGAAGAACTGCCCCAGGTCTTATGGGCCCTACGCACGTCAAAGAAGACCCCCACCGGGGAAACCCCCTTTAGCCTCTGTTACGGGACCGAGGCAATAGTCCCAGCGGAGATCGGGCTACCCAGTCATCGGGTCGAGCACTTCGATGATGATGCGAACACCTCGGCGCTATGGACCAACCTGGACATCTTGTTGGAGAAGAGAGACCGGGCTCAGATCAGGGCTGCCGCTTACCAACAACAAACGGCCCGATACTACAATGCCCGGGTCAAACACCGCTCCTTCCAGACCGAGGATCTGGTCCTACGACGAAATGAGTTCGTTGGTCAAGGCGGGCTTCACAAGTTCTCCCAAAGTAGGACGGTCCCTTCCTCGTCTCTGAGGCGCTCCCCGGCGGAGCCTACCGCCTACAAGATGCGAATGGACGTAAGCTCCCGCGGCCTTGCAACGCCGAGAAACTCAAGCTGTACCAATGAGGCCAAGGCCAACAAGTGTATACCCCTCCTTTTGCAAAAATGATGTAAATATTTTCTAAAAATCTTGTCCATTCGAATAAAGAAACGTCGGGACACCTCGAATAAAGTTCTGTCTTTGCGAGCCAAAGCCCTCACCAAGAGGCGACCGCACAGCTTCACTGCCTGGTCATCCTTAGTGGGCTTCCTACAACCCCTCCAACGCTAAGGATCGAAGTCCTCCGTAGAGGCAGCCGAGCGGCTACCCTGCTCGGGTATCCTTGGCCGATAGCATCCCTACTCGCAACGCCAGGGATCGTAGCCCTCGCCAAGAGGCAGCCGCGCAGCTTCACTGCCCGGGTATCCTTAGCAGGCCTCCTACGGCCCTTCCGACTCTAAGGATTAAAGCCCTCCTTAGAGGCAGCTCAGCAGCTACCCTGCTCAGCCATCACCGGCTGGTAGCTTTCTACCACGACCGACAGGGATCAAAAGCCCTCCCAGAGGCATTCGAGCCCGAGGATCCCTCGCTCGGCTATCCTTCAGGATAAAAGCCCTCGCCAAGAGGTACCGGGCAGTAACCCTGCCCGGCCAAGGGTCCTTGGTAGGCTTCTTACAGCCCCTCCCGCCCTAAGGACCAAAGTACTCCCAGAGGCAGTCGAGTCCTTACTCGGCTATCCCCAGCTGGTAGCTTCCTACCACAATCGACAGGGATCAAAGTCCTCGCCAAGAGGCACTGGGCAGTAACCCTACTCGGTCCCCATCCTGAAGGATCAAAGCCCTCGCAAGAGGCAACCGAGAAGCTACCCTGCTCGGTCATCTCCGGCTGGTAGCTCCCTACCCATGACTCCAGGGCTCGAAGCCCTCGCAAAAGGCGTCCGAGCGGCTACCCCACTCGGTCATCCCAGGCTGGTAGTTGCCTACCCACGATGCCAGAGATCAAAGCCCTCGCCAAGAGGCAACCGCGCAGCTTCACTACCCGGTCATCCTTAGTGGGCTTTTTACAGCCCCTCCAACGCTAAGGATCAAAGCCCTCGCAAGAGGCAACCGAGCAGCTACCCTACTCGGTCATCTCCGGCTGGAAGCTCCCTACCCATGGCGCCAGGGGTCAAAGCCCTCGCAAGGGACATCCGAGCGGCTACCCCTCTCGGTCATCCCAGGCTGGTGGTTACCTACCCACGACGCCAGAGATCGAAACCCTCGCCAAGGGGAGACCGAGCAGCTTCCCATTCATGCTCATTCATCTTCTGAGCCCGTTTGTGCTCGGTACAAATGCGGCGGAAACCCTTCTGCCCGTCACATGCAGAGGATCCGAGGCCCAATAGTGCAAGCAGAGGTATTTTACGAGCATTCTTCATGAACAGAAGATAAAGTGCAAACCAAAGAAAAAAGTTTATTACCAAAGGCAAAACCTTTACAGAAGGGTACTTTGGGCTCCCCAGCCTTACAAACTGCCCGGAAGATTACAAAAAAAAGGGGCCTAAGTCGCAAAACCCCCCTGCGCCTCGCTCGTCGCGGCCTGCCGGAGGCTTCACCACCGGAGGTTTTGCCACCAGGGGTGCGCCTCGCTTTCCTCAGCGTTGTCTGCCGGAGGCCTTACCGCCGGGAGTGGGACCCGAGCACAGAGCTCGCCATCGGCGAACTCGGGAAGCTGCTCCTTCACGGTATCCAGAGTCTTATTCCACGTGACGGCGGAATACTCTCCAAGCTCGACGTAAAACTGCTCTGACACCTTGTAATCGGCCACAGCTTTCCTGGCCCGAGCCTTGGCAGTCTCGGCCACCAAAAGCGCCGCCTCGGCATCCCCCCTGCTGGCGTCTCTCTCCTTCTCCATGGCCGCGAGACGATCGGCCAGATCCGCCAGCTTCCTCTCGGCAACTCGGTGGGATGCACTCAGGCGACGGTAGGCGCCTCGATTCGCTGAATTGGCGAGTTCCGCAGCCTCTGCACGGGCTTCCAGGACATCGACCCTCGCCCTCTCCAGATGCAGGTCACGCCGCAGGGCCTCGACCTCCGACGGAAACGCTTCTACTGGCCTCGGCGTGTGGAACACCCCCTCGGCCTCAGTGCGGATAGCGAGGGCGCGGTGTTGAAGGACCTGATGGGAAGTGGATGAGAAACTCGAAAGCGCTCAAGCCAAAGAAAGGGAGGTCAAAAACAACGCGTAGAGAAGTTCGTACCTGGACCGCCCCTTAGGCTATGACCACCATTTGGGCCCTTAAGGTGCCGTGCGGAAGCCTTCCCCCGGCCGACTCTTCCATCCTAGCGAGCAGTCCGGCAGCAATGGAAAGCCCAGATGGAGCCATGAAGACGGCATCACCCCCCTGCACGGGAATCCCTTCAGGAACCATCGATGGCGGCGTATGAGAGATTGTCCTTTTCCTTTTAAGGGGGACCCCGTCCTCGCCCTCCCCTCTGTCTCTCGTCTGGGGCTCGGATGACCGTGGACGTCTCTGGCCACCGTCGGAACAGTCAACGGGAGCCGTCAACGGAGCGGACGACCCTATCGCCGGTGGAACATTCGGCACAGGGCATGAGCCAGCCAGGGGCACGGCCGCGCCGCTGGCCTCCCTCTAGAACGAGAAACCCAAAGAGTGGGAACGAACCATGTATCCGAATGAAGAAGAGCGCCGAGCAGCCAAAACTTAAAAGAAAGGACATAGAAAGAGTAGGGGCACTGGAGTGGGCCCCGCCTCTACTTATCGCCGCGAACGATCTCATCCAACGGCGCCCTTCATCTCCCGCCAAAAATGTCTCCTCGCGTCCAATGGCTCTGATTGCTCCACTTGTCGTTCCTACACTGGACCGCATCCCATCAGACGCCACAGGTCTGCACACGTCGTGTCGGCCAACCGATGCTTGACACGTGTACCATCACTTCAGTGACAGGAGGCACGAACCGATGCACCTTTCTTAAATGCAAAGATCTCACCCTGATTCACTAGCAAAAAAGACAGCTGACAGCCCGGGGACGCGTCCCGACGAAACCCTAGGAGGGAGCTCATCCCGGGCGGCCCGGCGGTCCACTCCTGAACCGACCCGCTAGCTGATCAGGACAAGAGTGGGGGGCTGATGATAATGCTCAGTATTGGCAATCTCCAAGATCATGACACGTGGCAGATGACGTGTCCCAGAACTCAAAAGAAAGGGCCCACAGGAGCCGACAAGGCCACCCCTGTACCCGACCTGCAAGCACAAGCTGGCTCACCTCAGAACCCCCTGAAGATTGGCCTCCTCGGCCTAGAGCTGCCACAGGACCAAGACTCCTCGGCCCTCTCGCTCGCCCCCGAGTTCCCCGGCCGAGGCCATCTTCCTCAGTCCACATACCGACCAACTCTACCATTCACAGGGGTAACCGCCGCTCCGCAAATCTCGCCACGCGCAGATTCTCCGCCAGCAGCATTCCACGTTCCACGCCATCACGATCCCCATTAATGGGCGATCCGCTCTTTACGCGGGCGTGACATCGGGAGCGTAACTGCCGGCGGGATTCTTGTGCCTGCTGCTGCGTGCTGCCGCCACTTTATAAACCCCAATCACATAGGGGTCCAGTAAGCCCTTTTTTATTCCACTTAGCCGTTACTCTGCTCGGATCTCGTACTAACTTGATCGTCGGAGGATCCTCGGTGGTACCAAACCACCCTAGGACTTCTTTGTTGGTACTCGGCGCTAAACTCCTCAAATCACTAATCTCCTCAAAGCCCATTGAGACCCACACGCAACAGGAGATCATCTCTAAAATCCAACAGGAGATCGACGGAAGACAACATCTGAAAGAGACCCGAAAAGGACTTTCATCAATCGTCGAGGACCAGATCAGAGGAGGGGAATTGGGGATCTAGGGTATTTTGTTTTCGGGGGTAGGGGTGAAATTTAGGCGTCTGATATGAGATCGAGCCTCTTATAATTAATTGGGTTATTACGTTGGGCAAAACCCAACGGAATAACTAAAATAAAATATTAGTGCTGCCGGGCATCCATTTTTTACTTGCGTTTTTATTCCGTCGGCTAAGTTCCGACGGAATAAACTAACTTACGAAATATCCTTTATTTTCTTGCAGTGATATGATATTTGAACCTTGTCATTTGGTTGGTTTGTTAGTTATATGCATGCATTATGTGTGGAATCAAGCAATTACGTGTTGGGTACGGGTGGAGTAATCAGCACCGTAACCAAGAAAGAAATGTAATTCCTATCTCTGAACTGTAACATATTGAGTACATGTGTTCCTTTGTTACATGCAAATTGAGGATGAAATTAAATTAGATCCTGTCCCAATATATAATATCTGTAAATTAAATGATGTCATTGACTATGAGGCAAGATGGACCATGCTGATGCCTCTGAGTCAAATTAAAACACTATCCCTCTTAGAAAATAATGCTCCCATCTGAATCAAGGCAATTTAATAATGTACCTCTCATTTTGTACAATTGGCATTAAGTCCTGAGGACATAATCCCATCCCATGCCAAGGATACCGTCTTTGAAAAGGATTCCATGCAGCATCAAAAGGTTTGCACGGGAGGCCAAAATGTAATGTCCTTTGCTATGCAAACACACATGAAGTAGAATTATTTTACTGCTTGAATGGTGAGATAAAATAATGGCATCCATGTGAGAAAATCTCAGAGTTCACTGCTTGAATGAATTATTTTACTTATTTGAACATATGAAGTAGAATTTTTGATAAATTTGATAATAATATGTTAGCATATGGACGCTTTAGGGGTATGTATATATGATGATGCTCGATATTGGTGATCTCACAGATCATGATACGTGGCAGATGACGTGTCCCAGAGTATGCAAGAAAGTACCTACAGTGGCCGACCAGACCACTCCTATGCCCATCCTACAACAAAGCTGGCTCGCCTCCGAGCCCCCAGCACATTGGCCTCCTCGTCCTCACAGCTCGTCTCCGGGCTACCGCAAAACCAAAATATCTCGGCTCTCCCGCTCATCCGCGAGCTCTCTCGCCGAGGTCATCTTCCTCGGTCTCATCGATCGACCAACGGCACCGCTCACAGGCACAACCGTCATCCCATGAATCTCGCCATGCGCGAGATATCCGCCGGCCACATCCCACGTTCCATGCCATTATGATCCCCCATTAACGAGCATGTCTCGCCATTAATGGGAGATCCCGCTCATCACGTGGACGTGACGTCGGGAGCGTAACTGCCGGTGTGATTCCCGCGTCTGTCCTGCCTGCTGCCACCGCTATTTAAACTCCTTTTTCAGACGGTTCATGTAAGACGATTTTTACTTCACTAAGCTGTTACTCTGCTCGGATTTTCTCTCTAACTTGATCGTCGGAGGGTTCTCGATGGTACAACCATCCCGGGACTTCCTTGCAGGTAGCTCGGCGACAACCAACCTCAAACCCATTGAGATCCACACGCTTCAGGAGCCTGTCTCCAGATCCAATCTCAGCCACCCATTGCCGCCATCAGCAGATCAACGGAAGGTAATATCTTGGCGCGATCCAGGCCACGTCAATATATGTTTGGTCTACTGGAAGTTCCAAAAGTTACCGAAAAAGAGATAGAAACGTCAAAACGTTGAAAGATTTGGCTAAACGAACGTGAATGCCAACAGGAAAACATTATGATAGTTATTAATTAATCTAGAGATGCTCAACGATCATACAGATATAAACTAAAGAAACATAGCTCATATAGTACTTTATATTCTTATGTAATTAAAATTTGATTATCTACACAATGGTACACTCCTACAAGCTCATCAAGTTTCTTTTTCATTTTAATTCGAATATGCCAAATTTCTAATTTGTTTACGGTCCATACCATACCATACGTTTAAGTATCGTTTGAAAATTCAATTATTGAATAGTCTTGATGCACGACTTCAAACTTTGCAATAATCTTCACAGCGGTCTTAAAACTTATCTGCATGTTAATATTTGTGTTACTTACTCATTTTGAGTGTAGCACTTTCTCCGAAAGGAAAAAAGAATTATATGCATGTGAGAGTAATTATAGAATATGCAGAGTTAAAAGGGGTAGATTACTTTGACTAATTAAAGATTAGCTATTGGAATAATCAATTAGGCCACCATGATCCTTTTAACTAGACCATGTCCAATTTATTATAGCCTTAGAATAAAAAATGTCCAAAAGAAACATCTACATATATGCTTACTGCTTCCTGTTTTAAAATATGACTCTTTATTTTCTTGAAAGGTGCGAAGTATGATGGTGTCTCCAACATGATGAGATTGTATTATATGCCATGCAACTCCCTAAAACGATCATATGTATTTAATATTAATAAATGATATTATTTGATTCATTGGAATTAAAGAGTTTTGATCTCAGGGTATCATGAGCCGGCTTAAGAAATGGCTGAGCCGGCTCATGCACCCAGAGAATTAATGATTTCTTGGATTGACTTGTGAGCCGTCTCAGGCTAATATTGAGCCGTCTCAACCTGATTGCTACCTGATATCATTCCTGACTTTTGGTTTTGGTTGCCATGGGTTTATTCTTGACTTTTATTGGGTGTAATAGGGTTCAATATATATAAGATACGTGATATTTAATCATAATCTTACCTCATCTCTAGTCTACTATTATTTGATAGAGGGGTTTTCCTTGATATCCGGCCCATATACTTGCTATCCTATATAACCCCTTTATAATCATGCAATCCTGGTTCCTATTATTTTCCTCTCAAACACCAGAACCCTAGCTTCCATATCTCTCACGCTTGAATCGAACCCTAACTCCAAAACCTGATCTCTTTCCATCTCGTAGCCAACCCCATCATCACCATCATCGTTTACACCGTCTTTAGGAGATCATCGTCATCGTCTTTTTTCTCGCGGTTGTAGCATTAAGATCGAACATACAAGCGAGGGATTTGCGTAAGGTTTCGAGATCGTGCTTGCATCATCATCATCTTCGTGATAATCGTAGATCTAGGCAGGTATATCTAGATCTTCCTACATGTTAGTTACGATCAGATCCGATCTGGTGTAATGTATTTATTAATGTTAAATAGTATATTTAAGCTCTCTCTCTCTCTCTATATATATATATATATATCAAAATCCAAATCTCGATATGTCGCCGAACTTGCTTTAGTCATGATACTTGTTGTGAAACCCTAAAGTTATCTTTTTATTGATAGATTGACCTATTAGGAGGACGTAGATGAATTGATGTAATCATAGCTATTATCAAATGCGTGAAATATGGAGTGAAACCCTAATTAAAATATTTGTTTGTGCCCGAAAATTGACATTGAGCGTGCTCAAGATATACCTGAGCCGTCTCATGCTAACAGTGAAGTTAAATATACGTTTCAAACATGTTTGAGCCGGCTCAAATATTTCCTGAGTTGTTTTAAGCTAACTGGACAGATCAGGTCATAGTAAAACCAACATAACTTCGTGCTCGCTTCAATATTATTGTACTCTATGGAAAGATCTCTTCGAGATCTACAACTTTTATGTTTACCATATTTTCTAATATTGAGTTTATGAGCACCAAAATGTCCTCGAAGTTGATAGTCTCTGACACTTGAGCCGTCTCATGCATTGACGGGCCGTCTCAAACCTGACATTGAACTGATATTAAACCTGACGTATTATATCAATCCACACACACGAGATATCTTACCCGACATGTTTATGATATAGTTATGATATATATATATTTCCTGTTTGATTACGCTTTGCTTAACATGCATAAGAACTCATGTAATATATTGTAAACTTGGCTGAGATTACTATCATTCAAATGCTTACATGATTCTTGTATAACTCATGTTTATGGTATTGCTACGACATGACTCTCGTTATTATCAACATACTTGTAAAACCCTTAACATGATTTCTGTAGTTATTATTGAAATGTATAGAACCTGTGAAATGATATACTTATTCGTGACCATGATGATATACATGACATACAATGTCATGCCCCGCTTCTCCGAGTACGCTAAAATGGGCATGTGACATAGCCAACCATACTACCTGTGGGTAGGAAGTATCCATCCACAGTCACATTACGGTTGTAGAGATATCAAGAACAGAATAAAACTATCTAAACATGTCTATAATCCAAGATAAATCATGAGTCAAGAATAATAAAATGCGGAAGCGAAAAATCCAATATAAACAACTGGAATGTATGTCCCATAATGCGGGTTCACATCAGGAATAAAAATGCAGGAAAGAAAACTAACTACTGCCAACACTCACAGCTCAGCCTGTCGGCTGAAGTACTCCTGCTCGGACTGCGACAGCGGTACAGAATCTGGACCATGCAAAACCCAGACGTCAGCGCGTCAAGTCATCAAGTAATAACATAATGAACAGGCAATGCGAATATAAACATGAATAAAGCAGGGGTAACAATAATATAAATCAGAGCAGTGCAGGGTAGTGTGCAGTGGGTAAACTAAACTGTTCTATCAGGTTCTCTGTTCTGAAGTCTTTGAAATCAAATTGATGAATCATCGATGTAACTCAATAGTATCCCGTACATACCCGGGACTACGGCCTCAATATTCTCGGCTGAAGCCGAGACATGCCGCTAGGCACCAAACAGGGGTGTGTACACTCAATAGTATCCTGTACATACCCGGGACCACGACCACAATACTCTCGGTTGAAACCGAGACATGCCGCTAGGCAAAAAACAGGAATGTGTACACTCAGAACAGGTAGTGAACTGTCGAGTTACAAGTCAGGTTTCACCTTTGATTTCCCCATACTTCCAAGTTATATGTGTATGTTAAGTCAGGTATCCCGAAATTAAGAAACTAATGCCAACGCAGGATCAGGTAAACAGGTTTGTCTAGATAGACAACAGGAACGGTCCATGAGGACTACATGTCAGGTTTGTTGGCATTAGACACAAGATCAGGTAACGGGTCAGGTCATGGTACATCAGGTCAAGTCAAGCAGTATACGGTACCATGTCGGGTAGGTCAATATGTATGTAGCAAGTCAGGTCAAGATGTAAACAATATCATGGGCGCGCTCACAATCAGCCAGCATAATCAACATCATGATCTAATCAATGAGTTAAGAAATAAAGCGGATTTATTATTTAGCTGTATAGTCATCAATTGTGTTTAACAGATAGTGTCAATATAACGTGAATACAGACTGGTAATGTAACTGCTGGAATTAGGTTAATAAAATATTGAGTGTTCCAAGAATGCGACGACATGTATAATCTGTTTAAAGAATGCAATTGTAATTAGACGGGTTTAAGTTGCACATGAATATCTGATAGGCTAAACTGGAATAAAAGTACCATAGCAGTAAACCTAATGTAATCTATCATGTACATGGGTTGTTAGGTATGAATAATTCGGTGCGAGATCAAGTCTCAAGTTCGGAATCATAAAATGTGCAACGGATCCTTATACGGTTAATTTGAACTCCATTGTTATCACTTCTAAAATAGGGATTTAACAAGAAAATAACTAATTTAGTATACTACTAGAGTTAAACAGAAAGCAATGTATGTAAGGTGATTTACTGATAATACATTATTAGATCATAGATAAATATTAAGGCAAGTTTAAATTTTCTGTAGCATGTAAACAAGTATCAGATACTTGCCTCGAAAATGACGACCACGAAACGGAGGCGCGAACCCAACGTGACACGATCTCAGCTAGGGCTTGACTGGGATCTAGGTGGTGCTCGGTTCGATCTTTGAGATGAAGAGATGATGATGGCAATGGGTGAAGAACTAGGTTGCTGGGTGTTGCGAGATAAGGAGGTGGAGATGAGCAGGAAGATCGTGATGGCGAGGAGACAACGACGGCTGCTCTATTGATGGCGAAGGTGATGCAGCTGATGATGGTGGCAGTGCTTGAGACGTTGGCTGCTTTGAATCAACGTCAATGGTGCTTGGGTATAGGGTCTTGGGTCGGCAGCGAAAGGAAGAAGAACAAGGTGAGGAGGATGTGGTTGTCGAGTCAGGGTGATGGGTTGCTCTGGGTATGGATGTAGGCGATGGGCAGGAGGCGACGACAGCGAGAAGATGATGTTGGATGATGGGTTTAAGGAAATAAAGATGGAGACGATCGAGCATGGTGACGAGGCGGTGGAGGCGATGAGGTCGGCGACGATGGAAGGAAATGATGCGAGTAGGGTTTTCCTTGGGTGCAGGGTGCATGGCCTCGGGAGATAAAAGGAGGACGAAGACGAGAAGAAGAAGAAGAAGAAGTGGGCGGTGACCGTAAGGCAGGAGGGCGGTGATGGGACCAAAACTCACCGTGAGGGGAGAGAGAGGGAATTGCGAAAGGAGAGAGAGAGAGAGGCTTGAGAGAGAGAGAGAGAGAGAAAGAGGAGGAGAGAGAGAGGTATGTGGTAAATAAAAATTTTAGGGTTTAAAAAAGGATATAATATATAAGTGTATGCAGAGGAGAGAGAGAGTTAGAGGGTGGAGCCCACGGGGGTTAAAGGAATATGATTGGCTGAAGATTGGGGGGGGGGTGTTAGGGAAAATTTGATAAAATATTTAAGGAACGGAAAACATAATATGAGGTTAGAAAAATATATTCGACAGTTTTAAAATAAATTAGAAATTGGGATTACGGCGCAAAGTAAAACATTTCCAAATCGCGTCCGGGTCGGGTCCAAAAATTTGAAATTGAAATAAGAAAATTTTAGGCGGGATCCAAAATTTAAAATGATATGTTTTATTATCAAAAAGCATACCGCCAAAACGGACACACGTACGCGCGCGTAGCCGTCCAAACTCGTCCGTTTCACTGAATGGGACGAGAACACGATGCACGGACGCTACCACAAGGCTAGGGGTGTCAAGCACGCCATGATGAATATTTTTAATTTTATTTTAGATGCCCTAAATTGTTATATGCAGAAATGAACTGACGGGGTAAAAATTACAATAAGTAACAATTAAGCAAGATAAATGAAATAAGTGCCACACTACATTCAAACGGTAACTGAAATTAGTAGCACTGGGCTCGAGTGTTACATTATACCCAACTACAAAAAGAATTTGGTCCTCGAAATTCCAAGAATGCAAAAAAAGATAACTATAAGAAAAGGTGAGGAAACTTCTGCCGGATTTCATCTTATCGTTCCCAAGTAGACTCTCTATGCGAGCGATTACCCCAAGAAACAAGCACAAGAGGGATCACTTTGTTCTTAAGAACCTTTTCCCTTCGATCCACGATTTCAATCGGTCGCTCCTCAAAAGTCAAGTATTCTCGTACTGTTAGCTCCGAATGATCCAATACATGCGTTTCATCTCGAACATACCTACGGAGTTGAGATACATGAAACACATCGTGCACATTCACCAAGGACTGCGGTAACGCCAAACGATACGCTACCTCACCAACACGCTCCAAGATCTCAAAGGGTCTAACGAATCGAGGACTAAGCTTTCCTCGACTTCCAAAACGAATCACCCCTCTAGTCGGTGATATCTTCAACAATACCAAATCACCCACGACGAACTCTAGAGGTCTTCTTGACGTGTCTGCCCAACTCTTCTGTCGGTCTTGTGCTGCCTTCATATGATTTCTGATAGTGTTAACCTTCTCAACTGTCTGCACAACCAAATCCGGTCCCCAATAATCTTCGTTCACCGACATCGTCCCAACAAACAGGTGAACGGCATTTACGACCATACAAAGCTTCAAATGGAGCCATCTGGATAGTTGCTTGAAAACTGTTGTTGTAAGAAAATTCAACCATATGCAGATGATCCTCCCAAGAACCCTTGAAGTCCAACATGCATGCTCTCAACATGTCTTCAAGAGTTTGGATCGTTCTCTCCGACTGACCATCAGTTTGAGGATGATAAGCTGTGTTAAACTTCAATCGAGTCCCCAAACCTTCCTGTAAACTCCGCCAAAAGTGTGATAGGAACCGAGTATCCCGATCGGACACAATGCTCACCGGTACTCCATGCAATTTTATAATCTCTTGCATGTACCACTCTGCCAAAGTCTTTGTTGATTGACCAACCCGGAAAGGAATGAAGTGAGCTGCCTTGGTCAATCGATCAACAATCACCCATACAGGATTGTTTCCTTTTGGACTCCGCGGTAAAGCCGTCACGAAATCCATGGTTATATGTTCCCACTTCCACTGAGGAATCGGAATTGGTTGCAATAAACCAGCAACCCTTTGATGTTCAGCCTTAACTTGCTGACACACCAAGCACTTCGCCACAAAGCGAGCAATCTCCCATTTCACCTTCCCACCAGAAATGCTGTCGAATATCTCGGTACATCTTTGTGCCTCCTGGATGTATAGAATAAGCTGAACCGTGTGCTTACTTCATAAGCTCTTCACGAATATCTCCCTTTGGCACACACAAACGGCTACCATACCTCAACGAACCATCTTCGTGGATCAATAAATCTGTTCGTAGTCCGGCTTCAACCTGTTCTCGAAACTTTTGCAGTCTAGGGTCCTGCGATTGTGCTGCTTTAATATTCTCGATCAACGATGACTGTACTTGCAGCTGCATCAACTGTCCCGTAAAATGCGGTAGCACAACCTCCAAGTCAAATCTTCGAAAATCTGCAACGATCTCCTTCTGCGTAGTTAACACCTGAATTGCCGGTAACCGACTAAGCGCATTCGGTACGACGTTAACCTTCCCCGGATGGTACTTAAGATCAAGATCGTAGTCAGCCATCAGCTCCAACCATCTACGCTGCCTCATATTAAGCTCCTTCTGTGTGAACATATACTCCAAGCTCTTATGATCAGCAAAAACTTCGACCCTTTCGCCCAAAAGGTAGTGTCTCCAAATCTTCAAAGCGAAAATCACAGCCGCAAGTTCCAAGTCATGAGTTGGGTAATTCTTCTCATGGGTCTTCAATTGTCTCGATGCGTACGCTACAACCTTCCCATGCTGCATTAAAACACATCCCAGTCCTTTCCCAGATGCGTCGCTGTGAATCACCAATCCTCCGGAATTGTCTGGCACGGTTAGAATAGGGGCGGTTATCAACTTCTGCTTCAACGTCTCAAAAACTAACGCACATTTGTCCGTCCGTACAAAAGGTACCTCCTTGCGCGTAAGCTTGGTTAACGGCTCTGCCAGACGAGCAAAGTTCTCCACAAATCTCCTGTAATATCCGGCGAGTCCAAGAAAACTTCTTATCTCCGCAACATTCCTTGGAATCGGCCAGTCTCGAACTGCTGCAATCTTTTCTGGATCGACGATAATTCCATCGCCAGACACAACATGCCCCAAAAAATTTACTTCCTCCAGTCAAAACTCGCACTTACTCATCTTCGTATATAACTTCTCTTGTCTCAACGTCTGCAGTGCGATCTTCAAATGCTCAGCATGTTCTTCAAAACTCTTCGAGTAAACCAGAATATCGTCAATAAAAACCACGATAAACTGGTCCAAGAACGGTGAAAAGATTCGGTTCATCAAGCCCATGAATACTGCCGGTGCATTCGTTACTCCGAAGGACATCATTAAGTACTCGTAACGTCCATACCGAGTTCGGAACGCCGTCTTGCAAATATCTTCTGCTTTCACTCGGACTTGATGATATCCGGATCGCAAATTCAGCTTCGAGAATACCCTCGCGCCACTAAGCTGCTCGAAAAGTTAGCCAATGCGAGGGATCGGGTACTTGTTCTTAATAGTCACTCGGTTTAATTCTCGATAGTCGATGCACATCCTTCTTGTGCCATCCTTCTTCTTTAGTAGAAGAAATGGAGCTCCCCAAGACGAGTTACTGCTTCGAATCCAACCCTTTTCAAGCAATTCAGCAACCTATTTCTTGACTTCTTCCAACTCTATTGGCGCCATTGGATAATACGCTTCGGATACTGGCGCTGCAGCAGGAATAAGATCAATTGCGAACTCCACGTCTCGCTTCGGCGGTAAACCCGATATATCTTCAAACACGTCCATAAAATCGCGAACAACAGCCGGCTCTTCACTTTCATCACTTCCATTGATGCAAGAACATTGTTTGTCGGCCTAGCCCTAAACTCGACTGGCCCGACAGAACTGCTTCCTTACCGCAACTGCTGTCTGCAGCAAACTCCCCTTCATCCCAGATAAACTCTACTGCTCTCGGCTGCCGCAAGTACTTGTGAGAAAGTGGTCAAACCCAGGGAGACAATCTGCCTCTGGATGTCCACGTCCAAGCTGCGCATGAACCTCCGTGCCCTGTCTGCATCGTTGGCAACTAAAGGTCCAACGAATCTACCGAGTCTCGTCTATTCTTCTGCATACACATCTACGGGTGTTCCCTTCTGCTTTATCCCGATGAATTTCTCTTCCATTTCCTCCCGTGCAGTCCGCGGGAAGAAATTCTCCAGGAAACTCTTTGAAAAATCCGTCCACTTGATCGGCTTGGGCAAACGGTTCTCCTCCACAAGCTACCATTCTCGGGCGTAGTCCACTAACTGAATGCGTACCACATTAACTCTTTTCTCATCTAAAATCTGTGCCGCAACAAGCAAATTCTCTGTGTCAACTAGCCACTGCTTTGCTGGCAACGGCTCCTCCAAACCAGTAAATGTAGATGGAACCTAAACGTCTGAAATCTGTTACTGTCCCTACTCGGTCAACTGGCTTAGCTTCAACATTGTTCACAGACTGCTGAACGATCTACAAACCTTCCTGAAACGAGTCCGCTTGCTGCTGGATCAGATCGGTCTGTTTCTTTTGATTCTCCAGCATTCCTCTTATCACTCCAAGCATGGCGGCTTCGTCCACACGCCTTTGGTACGTCTTCAAATTCTTACCGGCCATATCAAACACCCAACATTTGCATGATGATAGATTCGAAATATAGATCAAGGCTAGAACTCTAAGATACTTAAATAGAGTGCCGCATTGTAACTATGCCGCTGTATCATAGCCACAATTACATAACTCCACCCAAGTCGCCTAAGTCCTAGAGATAACAAAGAATCAGGTTTCGAGTCGATATGCAAAGGAAGTTTGCACATCGTAAAAGATATAATCAGGAAGAATGTGATTCAAGAATGGTAAAACGGCAAGGTGGCAGGACATGTTTCCTAAACACGGGTTTCCTGATTCGTGTATTGGGTACAATACCCAACTACAAAAAGAATCAACCCGACTAACCTAGGCTCTGATACCAAAAGAACCATGTCACGCCCAGCTTCCCAGAGTACGCTAAAATGGGCATGTGACATACCCAACCATGCTACATATGGGTAGGAAGCATCCATCCACAGTCACATTACGGTTGTAGAGATATCAAGAACAGAATAAAACTATCTAAACATGTCCATAATCCAAGATAAATCATGAGTCAAGAATAATAAAATGCGGAAGCGAAAGATCCAATACAAACAACTGGAATGTATGTCCCATAATGCGGGCTCACATCAGGAATAAAAATGCAGGAAAGAAAACTAACTACTGCCAACACCCACAGCTCAGCCTGTCGGCTGAAGTACTCCTGCTCGGATTGCGACAACGGTACAGAATCTGGGCCATGCAAAACCAAGACGTCAGCGCGTCAAGTCATCAAGTAATAACATAATGAACAGGAAAAGCGAATATAAACATGAATAAAGCAGGGGTAACAATAATATAAATCAGAGCAGTGCAGGGTAGTGTGCAGTGGGTAAACAAAACTGTTCTATCAGGTTCTCTGTTCTGAAGTGTTTGAAACCAAATTGATGAATCATCGATGTAACTCAATAGTATCCCGTACATACCCGAGACCACGGCCTCAATATTCTCGGCTGAAGCCGAGACATGCCGCTAGGCACCAAACAGGGGTGGGTACACTCAATAGTATCCCGTACATTCCCGGGACCACGGCCACAATACTCTCGGCTGAAACCGAAACATGCCGCTAGGCACAAAACATGAATGTGTACACTCAGAACAGGTAGTGAACTGTCGAGTTACAAGTCAGGTTTCACCTTTGATTTCCCCATACCCCCAAGTTATATGTGTATGTCAAGTCAGGTATCCCGAAATCAAGAAATTAATGCCAACGCAGGATCAGGTAAACAGGTTTGTCTGGATAGACAACAGGAACGGTCCATGAGGACTACATGTTAGGTTTGTTGGCATTAGACACAAGATCAGGTAACGGGTCAGGTCATGGTACATCAGGTCAAGTCAAGCAGTATACGGTACCATGTCGGGTAGGTCAATATGTATGTAGCAAGTCAGGTCAAGATGTAAACAATATCATGGGCGTGCTCACAATCAGCTAGCATAATCAACATCATGATCTAAATAAGTTAAGTAATAAAGAGGATTTATTATTTAGCTGTACAGTTATCAATTGTGTTAAACAGATAGTGTCAATATAACGTGAATACAGACTGGTAAATGTAACTGCTGGAATTAGGTTAATAAAATATTGAGTGTTCCAAGAATGCGACGACATGTATAATCTGTTTAAAGAATGCAATTGTAATTAGACGGGTTTAAGTTGCACATGAATATCTGATAGGCTAAACTGGAATAAAAGTACCATAGCAGTAAACCAAATGTAATCTATCATGTACAGGGGTTGTTAGGTATGAATAATTCGGTGCGAGATTAAGTCTCAAGTTCGGAATCATAAAATGTGCAACGGAGCCTTATACGGTTAATTTGAACTCTATTGTTATCACTTCTAAAATAGGGATTTAACAAGAAAATAACTAATTTAGTATACTACTAGAGTTAAACAGAAAGCAATGTATGTAAGGTGATTTACTGATAGTACATTATTAGATCATAGATAAATATTAAGGCAAGTTTAAATTTTCTGTAGCATGTAAACAAGTATCGGATACTTGCCTCGAAAATGACGATCACGAAAACGGAGGCGCGAACCCAACGTGACACGATCTCAGCTAGGGCTTGACTGGGATCTAGGTGGTGCTCGGTTCGATCTTTGAGATGAAGAGATGATGATGGCAATGGGTGAAGAACTAGGTTGCTGGGTGTTGCGAGATAAGGAGGTGGAGATGAGCAGGAAGATTGTGACGGCGAGGAGACAACGACGGCTGCGAGGGTGATGAAGCTGATGATGGTGGCAGTGCTTGAGACGTTATCTTCTTTGAATCAACGTCAATGGTGCTTGGGTATAGGGTCTTGGATCGGCAGCGAAAGGAAGAAGAACGAGGTGAGGAGGATGTGGTTTTCGAGTCAGGGTGATGGGTTTCTCTGGGTATGGATGTAGGCGATGGGCAGGAGGCGACGACAGCGAGAAGATGATGTTGGATGATGGGTTTAAGGAAATAAAGATGGAGACGATCGAGGATGGTGACGAGGCGATGGAGGCGATGAGGTCGGCGACTATGGAAGGAAATGATGCGAGTAGGGTTTTCCTTGGGTGCAGGGTGATGGCCTCGGGAGATAAAAGGAGGAAGAAGATGAGAAGAAGAAGAAGAAGAAGCGGGCGGTGACCGTAAGGCAGGAGGGCGGTGATGGGACCAAAACTCACCGCGAGAGGAAAGAGAGGGAACTGCGAGAGGAGAGAGAGAGGCTTGAGAGAGAGAAAGAGAAAGAGGAGGAAAGAGAGAGATATGTGGTAAATAAAAATTTTAGGGTTTAAAAAATGATATAATATATAAGTGTATGCAGAGGAGAGAGAGAGTTAGAGGGTGGAGCCCACGGGGGTTAAAGGAATATGATTAGCTGAAGATTGTGGGGGTTGTTAGGGAAAATTTGATAAAAGATTTAAGGAACGGAAAAGATAATATGAGGTTAGAAAAATATATTCGATAGTTTTAAAATAAATTAGAAATTGGGATTTCGGCGTAAAGTAAAACATTTCCAAATCGTGCCCGGGTCGGGTCCAAAAATTTGAAATTGAAATAAGAAAATTTTAGGCGGGATCCAAAATTTAAAATGAAGTGTTCTATGATCAAAAAGCATACCCCCAAAACGGACACACGTACGCGCGCGTAGCCGTCCAAACTCGCCCGTTTCACTGAACGGGACGAGAACACGATGCACGGACGCTACCACAAGGCTAGGGGTGTCAAGCAGACCATGATGAATATTTTTAATTTTCTTTTAGGTGCCCTAAATTGTTATATGCAGAAATGAACTGACGGGGTAAAAATTACAATAAGTAACAATCAAGCAAGATAAATGAAATAAGTGCCACACTACATTCAAATGGTAACTGAAATTAGTAGCACTGGGCTCGGGTGTTACATACGACGTGCTTATAGACATGACCTATGTTGACTATTAACACTTTACTGCAACCTGTGAGATCCCTAACGTACATCTAGGTGCCGATATGGGACGGGACCAGGGTGTGCGTTAACTGGTATGAAATTAAAACACAATCACCGACTGGAATGCCGCACTTCATGTCCTGAAATAATTATTCATGTTTACATGTGTAACGGCCCCAATATTACTATATCTTCGTGTTTTCCTTTTTTAGTAAAATATTGTATTTATTTATTCTTAGTATTTTTCCGTATATTTTGTTTTCAATTAAATATATTATTTTATTATTCAATCTATTTTTCCCAAACCCATTTTTTTAAACTAAATCTTAATGTATTTCAAATTAAACGCAAGACTTGACCCAGCCCATAACCCAACTACAATCTCATTTTTATTTTCTTTTATAAAACTATGAGCCCAAAAGCCCAACTTCTTTTCAAGTAACAGCATATATTTAATTCTAATTAAATATGTGCATGAACAATCTTGTAGCTCATTGGTTAATTCCTTGTATTGCTATTTCATAGGTGGTTCAAATCGTCATTCTTGCAACTATTTTTATTTATTATTTTTAAACCCTCTCATAATGTACAAATGAGTCCTTTCATTTCATCTTCCTTTTAACCCTCAAAATAAATGCATATAATAATGGTCATGGCTATGAATTAATATAATAACCATATTAATATTCTTTTATATGTTCTTTCCTTCAAAATATTATTTCAAATCTTCATCTTTAGAGCTCTCAAAGTTTCGGCGTCACTGGAGCTCATTTCGTCTCTAGAAATTCAGGACCGAATTATTGTGCCATTCACAAATATCGTCACCTAGACTTGTTTTTACTGCTAGAAATCGAATCGGTGGGCCGGTTATTATACCGACTCACACAACACGTAAGTCCCTTCTCTTTCCCTCCCTATATCTCTTTGTTCTCTTCTTGTCATACCTCGTGAAACCGCTATTCTTTTCATATCATAATCCATAAAAGAAGATAAACATATATATATATATATATATATATATATATATACAGTTTAATAATAACTTATTGCCTCTTATTCAAATTAAAATATCTTCAATTCTTTGTTCGTGACTATGAGTATTTATTATGAGTTGTGAGAACATAAATTTCATTCCACAATATATCTACGATATCTCATGGAATCGGTTTTCTTATTAAAATAAAAAGAGAAGCTTGCATAAAGATACTAGTTAATATTTTTGCCGATTTTAGTATACATATCAATACCTTTAGTTTTAAAATAATTTTTAGAAATTAATTTTTACTTCTGGAAATTTCAAGAAATTTATCTTGGATATAATATATTTTTGTGTACATGCTATAAATTTTTTAGATCAAATCACTTAACGGTTTAGGAATTATATTTTTTTTATTCACTATTCGTAAAAACGGAAAATTGCATTTATCGGTCAAATTTTTAGACACATAACTTGGTCTACTGATATCCAAATTGAGTAAACTTAAGTTTTTTTGGATATCTACATCGAAACATCTAAATTTTCTTAGTTTTAAGTTTTTACTGAAAACTAATGTAAAATATTGAAAACTGCGTTACAATATTTAGTGACGAATCTGGACAGAATCTGTACTGATTCACACACTATTTTTAAATAGGACATAACCTGAACTCCCGATATCCGTTTGTGACAAACTTTAGATGTGTAGATGACCAATTGATAGAACTATACTTTTTTTTATACTAGATTACTTAGCAATGCATGAAACAACCCGATATAGGATTTGCAATACAATATATAGTTGCTGTCCAGAAATCTGAATTTCTGTTTTAAACGCTGATATTAAAATGATAATAACTAGAGCTTCAGAAATCCAAATCGCGCGAATCTTAGTGTTTTGAATAAGTACTCCAAAAGACCTAAAATTTTCTAATAATTTTTTTAACCTGAAACCCGATAGAAATTAACTCAAACTGCATTTTAGAAATGTGTGGCGGTGCTAAACGGATTCTAATCTATTTTGCGTGATGATACGAAAACGGGTATATTTTCCAAACCGGTAGTCGTATTTAGGTGCAACCGGAACTCACGCATGTACAACACATAGAACTATATATTTTTATTATATTTTGTATTCGTTTGAATTTATTAATTACTCGTATATACACTTCTTTACATCGTTGTTTATGGTCATTACTTGAATAATATACTAGCCTCATTTCATGCCATTCGAACATGTATACCTTATTTTTTCTCTGATCTCTGAATTTTCGCATGTACATGAATATATAATTAGATATTATATATTTGACTTGAACCTATTGCATGACATACTTGACTTGACCTTGAATCTAAACACTTGAACTTAATAATCGAATATCCAAACTTGAACTTGAACACTTGACTTGAATTGACCGAACCATGAATATAACTTGACTTGAATACCTGAATACATGATTACATCTTGAACATAAACCTGTACTTTTTTATATTTATGGATTCGGCCAATACCTGTTAATTTGAACTATACAATACATTACGCGGGGATAAAGGGGTAGATTGGTACGGAACGTATATCGTGGCACGAGAGGTCACTTTAAAGGACACCTACATGAATTCGCGTGTCGTTGTACCGTAGGTTATGACGGAGTCTTTTACTACATGTTACCATAGTCCATATCGTAAGATGGACTCCTCTTGTATACATGAATACCTTCTTTATCAAACTACAAACAACCACGTTATAAAAGAATAACCATATTCATAGAATTGCCATGCTTATATCCCTTGCCATTCTTATATCCTTGTTTTCCAAGCTCATGTTACACTGCATGTTATATAAAACTGTCATGTTACATACAATTGCAATGCTTAATTATGGAGATGGTTGATCTCCAGGGAGATCGAGGTTAGGAGAGTAGATACAGAGGACAACAGAGCGGATCCACTCACTAAGGCTTTTTCCCAGTAGAGACTTTTATGCGATGGTTGAGTATGAGATACTTAAACCACAGCTGATTGTTTGGTATGTGATACCACAACAGATGGCCTTAGTGCAAGTGGGAGATTGTTAGTTATATGTGTGCCCTAGAGGCCATTACTGTACATACGATGTATATTGTAGTGGATGCTTGGACATATATAGGGAGGACTTTCTTGCTCGACATGACAGTACGCTATCTGGTTGTACTTTATCTTAACATGTACTCTGATTGTCTCTTTTGTTACATGTTGATAAAGCCCTTAGGATTTGTACTCGACTACTGGGACTATGATGAGATCATACTAGTGGGGCCACGGTAGTCTATGAGTACATCCTATAACTGTTCCTAGTCGAGGGTGTGTCGAGACAGGGCATCGATACACCAGAGTAGACTAGCGTATACGCATCTTGACCCATATGATGGGCGATGGATGATCCCATATCCATCGGTGTGTGACATCAAGGATGGTGTACGGGTGCTCAGTGGAGACTGGGTACACTGGACGGACTCGCCGAGAACTCCAAGATGGTATATATACCTATTGTCAGATAGCAGTTCTCGGGTGACACTTGTACAGGTTAGTCTGTAGACCCGAGATCGTCATAGAGTCTTGTGTGATTCCCACTGTACTTTGATTTCCTCCCTACCACGGCTCTATTGAGTCGTGCAAACAGGTGGATTTTGGGTACAGTCCCGAATCATATGGAGATAGTGAGCGATAGGAGGGGTTTCATCTCTCCCGGTATAGGGAGTTGATGTCGCGCTATGTTTGATCGGCTATAATACCTAAATCCCTGGCCAGGGTTCTCGAGATTTACTGATAAGTGTTATCAGTAGTTTCTCGACCTGTTATTAGCCATAAATCAACATGACTTATAAAGTTACCGGGGTCTGACATTTACCACCCTTGGACTTCATATGCAACGTATCAGACGAAGAGACCGGACTGTACGGTAAGTGTTGCTTACAGGCTCGTAAGGGTTGTGATGAGTTCGCTCGTCGGCCACCTTTTCGTCATGTACCTGGGTAGCCGTTACGTACAGCTAGTGCCACTGACGTGCTTGTGGTTAAACCCATTGCCAGCGTACTGACGATTCTTTAGAGTCCCACACAGAGGGTTCCCTCGTTCAGGCAAAAGATGTAGAGACCGTAAGTTGTTACGGCAGCCGTAATGTGTTGCGGTAGGTTTTCGATTATGTTCGTGTAATTTTTATAGGAATAATAATCGGAAGAATAATACTGTCCAAATACCGGTATTATATTATTGGATTAATAGTATTCGTATTTTTCGGAATTCGGATGCAGGTATACAGTATACGGTATACGGTATACGGAGGAGGGGTATTTTTGTAATTGTTACAAGAATACCTTCTAGAAGGTGCCACCTCATAATGACATAATTATGACATCATTTATTTTGTGAAAATAAATTAGTGAGGTGTAAATTAAAAGGTATAAGCATGATAATGTGGTTGTTGAAGTGGATGCACTATTAAAACATGAATATTTTTAATTTTATTTTAGATGCCCTAAATTGTTATATGCAGAAATGAACTGACGGGGTAAAAATTACAATAAGTAACAATTAAGCAAGATAAATGAAATAAGTGCCACACTACATTCAAACGGTAACTGAAATTAGTAGCACTGGGCTCGAGTGTTACATTATACCCAACTACAAAAAGAATTTGGTCCTCGAAATTCCAAGAATGCAAAAAAAGATAACTATAAGAAAAGGTGAGGAAACTTCTGCTGGATTTCATCTTATCGTTCCCAAGTAGACTCTCTATGCGAGCGATTACCCCAAGAAACAAGCACAAGAGGGATCACTTTGTTCTTAAGAACCTTTTCCCTTCGATCCACGATTTCAATCGGTCGCTCCTCAAAAGTCAAGTATTCTCGTACTGTTAGCTCCGAATGATCCAATACATGCGTTTCATCTCGAACATACCTACGGAGTTGAGATACGTGAAACACATCGTGCACATTCACCAAGGACTGCGGTAACGCCAAACGATACGCTACCTCACCAACACGCTCCAAGATCTCAAAGGGTCTAACGAATCGAGGACTAAGCTTTCCTCGACTTCCAAAACGAATCACCCCTCTAGTCGGTGATATCTTCAACAATACCAAATCACCCACGACGAACTTTAGAGGTCTTCTTGACGTGTCTGCCCAACTCTTCTGTCGGTCTTGTGCTGCCTTCATATGATTTCTGATAGTGTTAACCTTCTCAACTGTCTGCACAACCAAATCCGGTCCCAATAATCTTCGTTCACCGACATCGTCCCAACAAACAGGTGAACGGCATTTACGACCATACAAAGCTTCAAATGGAGCCATCTGGATAGTTGCTTGAAAACTGCTGTTGTAAGAAAATTCAACCATATGCAGATGATCCTCCCAAGAACCCTTGAAGTCCAACATGCATGCTCTCAACATGTCTTCAAGAGTTTGGATCGTTCTCTCCGACTGACCATCAGTTTGAGGATGATAAGCTGTGTTAAACTTCAATCGAGTCCCCAAACCTTCCTGTAAACTCCGCCAAAAGTGTGATAGGAACCGAGTATCCCGATCGGACACAATGCTCACCGGTACTCCATGCAATTTTACAATCTCTTGCATGTACCACTCTGCCAAAGTCTTTGTTGATTGACCAACCCGGAAAGGAATGAAGTGAGCTGCCTTGGTCAATCGATCAACAATCACCCATACAGGATTGTTTCCTTTTGGACTCCGCGGTAAAGCCGTCACGAAATCCATGGTTATATGTTCCCACTTCCACTGAGGAATCGGAATTGGTTGCAATAAACCAGCAACCCTTTGATGTTCAGCCTTAACTTGCTGACACACCAAGCACTTCGCCACAAAGCGAGCAATCTCCCATTTCATGCCTTCCCACCAGAAATGCTGTCGAATATCTCGGTACATCTTTGTGCCTCCTGGATGTATAGAATAAGCTGAACCGTGTGCTTACTTCATAAGCTCTTCACGAATATCTCCCTTTGGCACACACAAACGGCTACCATACCTCAACGAACCATCTTCGTGGATCAATAAATCTGTTCGTAGTCCGGCTTCAACCTGTTCTCGAAACTTTTGCAGTCTAGGGTCCTGCGATTGTGCTGCTTTAATATTCTCGATCAACGATGACTGTACTTGCAGCTGCATCAACTGTCCCGTAAAATGCGGTAGCACAACCTCCAAGTCAAATCTTCGAAAATCTGCAACGATCTCCTTCTGCGTAGTTAACACCTGAATTGCCGGTAACCGACTAAGCGCATTCGGTACGACGTTAACCTTCCCCGGATGGTACTTAAGATCAAGATCGTAGTCAGCCATCAGCTCCAACCATCTACGCTGCCTCATATTAAGCTCCTTCTGTGTGAACACATACTCCAAGCTCTTATGATCAGCAAAAACTTCGACCCTTTCGCCCAAAAGGTAGTGTCTCCAAATCTTCAAAGCGAAAATCACAGCCGCAAGTTCCAAGTCATGAGTTGGGTAATTCTTCTCATGGGTCTTCAATTGTCTCGATGCGTACGCTACAACCTTCCCATGCTGCATTAAAACACATCCCAGTCCTTTCCCAGATGCATCGCTGTAAATCACCAATCCTCCGGAATTGTCTGGCACGGTTAGAATAGGGGCGGTTATCAACTTCTGCTTCAACGTCTCAAAAACTAACGCACATTTGTCCGTCCGTACAAAAGGTACCTCCTTGCGCGTAAGCTTGGTTAACGGCTCTGCCAGACGAGCAAAGTTCTCCACAAATCTCCTGTAATATCCGGCGAGTCCAAGAAAACTTCTTATCTCCGCAACATTCCTTGGAATCGGCCAGTCTCGAACTGCTGCAATCTTTTCTGGATCGACGATAATTCCATCGCCAGACACAACATGCCCCAAAAACTTTACTTCCTCCAGTCAAAACTCGCACTTACTCATCTTCGTATATAACTTCTCTTGTCTCAACGTCTGCAGTGCGATCTTCAAATGCTCAGCATGTTCTTCAAAACTCTTCGAGTAAACCAGAATATCGTCAATAAAAACCACGATAAACTGGTCCAAGAACGGTGAAAAGATTCGGTTCATCAAGCCCATGAATACTGCCGGTGCATTCGTTACTCCGAAGGACATCATTAAGTACTCGTAACGTCCATACCGAGTTCGGAACGCCGTCTTGCAAATATCTTCTGCTTTCACTCGGACCTGATGATATCCGGATCGCAAATTCAGCTTCGAGAATACCCTCGCGCCACTAAGCTGCTCGAAAAGTTCGCCAATGCGAGGGATCGGGTACTTGTTCTTAATAGTCACTCGGTTTAATTCTCGATAGTCGATGCACATCCTTCTTGTGCCATCCTTCTTCTTTACTAGAAGAAATGGAGCTCCCCAAGACGAGTTACTGCTTCGAATCCAACCCTTTTCAAGCAATTCAGCAACCTATTTCTTGACTTCTTCCAACTCTATTGGCGCCATTGGATAATACGCTTCGGATACTGGCGCTGCAGCAGGAATAAGATCAATTGCGAACTCCACGTCTCGCTTCGGCGGTAAACCCGATATATCTTCAAACACGTCCATAAAATCGCGAACAACAGCCGGCTCTTCACTTTCATCACTTCCATTGATGCAAGAACATTGTTTGTCGGCCTAGCCCTAAACTCGACTGGCCCGACAGAACTGCTTCCTTACCGCAACTGCTGTCTGCAGCAAACTCCCCTTCATCCCAGATAAACTCTACTGCTCTCGGCTGCCGCAAGTACTTGTGAGAAAGTGGTCAAACCCAGGGAGACAATCTGCCTCTGGATGTCCACGTCCAAGCTGCGCATGAACCTCCGTGCCCTGTCTGCATCGTTGGCAACTAAAGGTCCAACGAATCTACCGAGTCTCGTCTATTCTTCTGCATACACATCTACGGGTGTTCCCTTCTGCTTTATCCCGATGAATTTCTCTTCCATTTCCTCCCGTGCAGTCCGCGGGAAGAAATTCTCCAGGAAACTCTTTGAAAAATCCGTCCACTTGATCGGCTTGGGCAAACGGTTCTCCTCCACAAGCTACCATTCTCGGGCGTAGTCCACTAACTGAATGCGTACCACATTAACTCTTTTCTCATCTAAAATCTGTGCCGCAACAAGCAAATTCTCTGTGTCAACTAGCCACTGCTTTGCTGGCAACGGCTCCTCCAAACCAGTAAATGTAGATGGAACCTAAACGTCTGAAATCTGTTACTGTCCCTACTCGGTCAACTGGCTTAGCTTCAACATTGTTCACAGACTGCTGAACGATCTACAAACCTTCCTGAAACGAGTCCGCTTGCTGCTGGATCAGCTCGGTCTGTTTCTTTTGATTCTCCAGCATTCCTCTTATCACTCCAAGCATGGCGGCTTCGTCCACACGCCTTTGGTACGTCTTCAAATTCTTACCGGCCATATCAAACACCCAACATTTGCATGATGATAGATTCGAAATATAGATCAAGGCTAGAACTCTAAGATACTTAAATAGAGTGCCGCATTGTAACTATGCCGCTGTATCATAGCCACAATTACATAACTCCACTCAAGTCGCCTAAGTCCTAGAGATAACAAAGAATCAGGTTTCGAGTCGATATGCAAAGGAAGTTTGCACATCGTAAAAGATATAATCAGGAAGAATGTGATTCAAGAATGGTAAAACGGCAAGGTGGCAGGACATGTTTCCTAAACACGGGTTTCCTGATTCGTGTATTGGGTACAATACCCAACTACAAAAAGAATCAACCCGACTAACCTAGGCTCTGATACCAAAAGAACCATGTCACGCCCAGCTTCCCAGAGTACGCTAAAATGGGCATGTGACATACCCAACCATGCTACATATGGGTAGGAAGCATCCATCCACAGTCACATTACGGTTGTAGAGATATCAAGAACAGAATAAAACTATCTAAACATGTCCATAATCCAAGATAAATCATGAGTCAAGAATAATAAAATGCGGAAGCGAAAGATCCAATACAAACAACTGGAATGTATGTCCCATAATGCGGGCTCACATCAGGAATAAAAATGCAGGAAAGAAAACTAACTACTGCCAACACCCACAGCTCAGCCTGTCGGCTGAAGTACTCCTGCTCGGATTGCGACAACGGTACAGAATCTGGGCCATGCAAAACCAAGACGTCAGCGCGTCAAGTCATCAAGTAATAACATAATGAACAGGAAAAGCGAATATAAACATGAATAAAGCAGGGGTAACAATAATATAAATCAGAGCAGTGCAGGGTAGTGTGCAGTGGGTAAACAAAACTGTTCTATCAGGTTCTCTGTTCTGAAGTGTTTGAAACCAAATTGATGAATCATCGATGTAACTCAATAGTATCCCGTACATACCCGAGACCACGGCCTCAATATTCTCGGCTGAAGCCGAGACATGCTGCTAGGCACCAAACAGGGGTGGGTACACTCAATAGTATCCCGTACATTCCCGGGACCACGGCCACAATACTCTCGGCTGAAACCGAGACATGCCGCTAGGCACAAAACATGAATGTGTACACTCAGAACAGGTAGTGAACTGTCGAGTTACAAGTCAGGTTTCACCTTTGATTTCCCCATACCCCCAAGTTATATGTGTATGTCAAGTCAGGTATCCCGAAATCAAGAAATTAATGCCAACGCAGGATCAGGTAAACAGGTTTGTCTGGATAGACAACAGGAACGGTCCATGAGGACTACATGTTAGGTTTGTTGGCATTAGACACAAGATCAGGTAACGGGTCAGGTCATGGTACATCAGGTCAAGTCAAGCAGTATACGGTACCATGTCGGGTAGGTCAATATGTATGTAGCAAGTCAGGTCAAGATGTAAACAATATCATGGGCGTGCTCACAATCAGCTAGCATAATCAACATCATGATCTAAATAAGTTAAGTAATAAAGAGGATTTATTATTTAGCTGTACAGTTATCAATTGTGTTAAACAGATAGTGTCAATATAACGTGAATACAGACTGGTAAATGTAACTGCTGGAATTAGGTTAATAAAATATTGAGTGTTCCAAGAATGCGACGACATGTATAATCTGTTTAAAGAATGCAATTGTAATTAGACGGGTTTAAGTTGCACATGAATATCTGATAGGCTAAACTGAAATAAAAGTACCATAGCAGTAAACCAAATGTAATCTATCATGTACAGGGGTTGTTAGGTATGAATAATTCGGTGCGAGATTAAGTCTCAAGTTCGGAATCATAAAATGTGCAACGGAGCCTTATACGGTTAATTTGAACTCTATTGTTATCACTTCTAAAATAGGGATTTAACAAGAAAATAACTAATTTAGTATACTACTAGAGTTAAACAGAAAGCAATGTATGTAAGGTGATTTACTGATAGTACATTATTAGATCATAGATAAATATTAAGGCAAGTTTAAATTTTCTGTAGCATGTAAACAAGTATCGGATACTTGCCTCGAAAATGACGATCACGAAAACGGAGGCGCGAACCCAACGTGACACGATCTCAGCTAGGGCTTGACTGGGATCTAGGTGGTGCTCGGTTCGATCTTTGAGATGAAGAGATGATGATGGCAATGGGTGAAGAACTAGGTTGCTGGGTGTTGCGAGATAAGGAGGTGGAGATGAGCAGGAAGATCGTGACGGCGAGGAGACAACGACGGCTGCGAGGGTGATGAAGCTGATGATGGTGGCAGTGCTTGAGATGTTATCTTCTTTGAATCAACGTCAATGGTGCTTGGGTATAGGGTCTTGGATCGGCAGCGAAAGGAAGAAGAACGAGGTGAGGAGGATGTGGTTTTCGAGTCAGGGTGATGGGTTTCTCTGGGTATGGATGTAGGCGATGGGCAGGAGGCGACGACAGCGAGAAGATGATGTTGGATGATGGGTTTAAGGAAATAAAGATGGAGACGATCGAGGATGGTGACGAGGCGATGGAGGCGATGAGGTCGGCGACTATGGAAGGAAATGATGCGAGTAGGGTTTTCCTTGGGTGCAGGGTGATGGCCTCGGGAGATAAAAGGAGGAAGAAGATGAGAAGAAGAAGAAGAAGAAGCGGGCGGTGACCGTAAGGCAGGAGGGCGGTGATGGGACCAAAACTCACCGCGAGAGGAAAGAGAGGGAACTGCGAGAGGAGAGAGAGAGGCTTGAGAGAGAGAAAGAGAAAGAGGAGGAAAGAGAGAGATATGTGGTAAATAAAAATTTTAGGGTTTAAAAAATGATATAATATATAAGTGTATGCAGAGGAGAGAGAGAGTTAGAGGGTGGAGCCCACGGGGGTTAAAGGAATATGATTAGCTGAAGATTGTGGGGGTTGTTAGGGAAAATTTGATAAAAGATTTAAGGAACGTAAAAGATAATATGAGGTTAGAAAAATATATTCGATAGTTTTAAAATAAATTAGAAATTGGGATTTCGGCGTAAAGTAAAACATTTCCAAATCGTGCCCGGGTCGGGTCCAAAAATTTGAAATTGAAATAAGAAAATTTTAGGCGGGATCCAAAATTTAAAATGAAGTGTTCTATGATCAAAAAGCATACCCCCAAAACGGACACACGTACGCGCGCGTAGCCGTCCAAACTCGCCCGTTTCACTGAACGGGACGAGAACACGATGCACGGACGCTACCACAAGGCTAGGGGTGTCAAGCAGACCATGATGAATATTTTTAATTTTCTTTTAGGTGCCCTAAATTGTTATATGCAGAAATAAACTGACGGGGTAAAAATTATAATAAGTAACAATCAAGCAAGATAAATGAAATAAGTGCCACACTACATTCAAATGGTAACTGAAATTAGTAGCACTGGGCTCGGGTGTTACATACGACGTGCTTATAGACATGACCTATGTTGACTATTAACACTTTACTGCAACCTGTGAGATCCCTAACGTACATCTAGGTGCCGATATGGGACGGGACCAGGGTGTGCGTTAACTGGTATGAAATTAAAACACAATCACCGACTGGAATGCCGCACTTCATGTCCTGAAATAATTATTCATGTTTACATGTGTAACGGCCCCAATATTACTATATCTTCGTGTTTTCCTTTTTTAGTAAAATATTGTATTTATTTATTCTTAGTATTTTTCCGTATATTTTGTTTTCAATTAAATATATTATTTTATTATTCAATCTATTTTTCCCAAACCCATTTTTTTAAACTAAATCTTAATGTATTTCAAATTAAACGCAAGACTTGACCCAGCCCATAACCCAACTACAATCTCATTTTTATTTTCTTTTATAAAACTATGAGCCCAAAAGCCCAACTTCTTTTCAAGTAACAGCATATATTTAATTCTAATTAAATATGTGCATGAACAATCTTGTAGCTCATTGGTTAATTCCTTGTATTGCTATTTCATAGGTGGTTCAAATCGTCATTCTTGCAACTATTTTTATTTATTATTTTTAAACCCTCTCATAATGTACAAATGAGTCCTTTCATTTCATCTTCCTTTTAACCCTCAAAATAAATGCATATAATAATGGTCATGGCTATGAATTAATATAATAACCATATTAATATTCTTTTATATGTTCTTTCCTTCAAAATATTATTTCAAATCTTCATCTTTAGAGCTCTCAAAGTTTCGGCGTCACTGGAGCTCATTTCGTCTCTAGAAATTCAGGACCGAATTATTGTGCCATTCACAAATATCGTCACCTAGACTTGTTTTTACTGCTAGAAATCGAATCGGTGGGCCGGTTATTATACCGACTCACACAACACGTAAGTCCCTTCTCTTTCCCTCCCTATATCTCTTTGTTCTCTTCTTGTCATACCTCGTGAAACCGCTATTCTTTTCATATCATAATCCATAAAAGAAGATAAACATATATATATATATATATATATATATATATACAGTTTAATAATAACTTATTGCCTCTTATTCAAATTAAAATATCTTCAATTCTTTGTTCGTGACTATGAGTATTTATTATGAGTTGTGAGAACATAAATTTCATTCCACAATATATCTACGATATCTCATGGAATCGGTTTTCTTATTAAAATAAAAAGAGAAGCTTGCATAAAGATACTAGTTAATATTTTTGCCGATTTTAGTATACATATCAATACCTTTAGTTTTAAAATAATTTTTAGAAATTAATTTTTACTTCTGGAAATTTCAAGAAATTTATCTTGGATATAATATATTTTTGTGTACATGCTATAAATTTTTTAGATCAAATCACTTAACGGTTTAGGAATTATATTTTTTTTATTCACTATTCGTAAAAACGGAAAATTGCATTTATCGGTCAAATTTTTAGACACATAACTTGGTCTACTGATATCCAAATTGAGTAAACTTAAGTTTTTTTGGATATCTACATCGAAACATCTAAATTTTCTTAGTTTTAAGTTTTTACTGAAAACTAATGTAAAATATTGAAAACTGCGTTACAATATTTAGTGACGAATCTGGACAGAATCTGTACTGATTCACACACTATTTTTAAATAGGACATAACCTGAACTCCCGATATCCGTTTGTGACAAACTTTAGATGTGTAGATGACCAATTGATAGAACTATACTTTTTTTTATACTAGATTACTTAGCAATGCATGAAACAACCCGATATAGGATTTGCAATACAATATATAGTTGCTGTCCAGAAATCTGAATTTCTGTTTTAAACGCTGATATTAAAATGATAATAACTAGAGCTTCAGAAATCCAAATCGCGCGAATCTTAGTGTTTTGAATAAGTACTCCAAAAGACCTAAAATTTTCTAATAATTTTTTTAACCTGAAACCCGATAGAAATTAACTCAAACTGCATTTTAGAAATGTGTGGCGGTGCTAAACGGATTCTAATCTATTTTGCGTGATGATACGAAAACGGGTATATTTTCCAAACCGGTAGTCGTATTTAGGTGCAACCGGAACTCACGCATGTACAACACATAGAACTATATATTTTTATTATATTTTGTATTCGTTTGAATTTATTAATTACTCGTATATACACTTCTTTACATCGTTGTTTATGGTCATTACTTGAATAATATACTAGCCTCATTTCATGCCATTCGAACATGTATACCTTATTTTTTCTCTGATCTCTGAATTTTCGCATGTACATGAATATATAATTAGATATTATATATTTGACTTGAACCTATTGCATGACATACTTGACTTGACCTTGAATCTAAACACTTGAACTTAATAATCGAATATCCAAACTTGAACTTGAACACTTGACTTGAATTGACCGAACCATGAATATAACTTGACTTGAATACCTGAATACATGATTACATCTTGAACATAAACCTGTACTTTTTTATATTTATGGATTCGGCCAATACCTGTTAATTTGAACTATACAATACATTACGCGGGGATAAAGGGGTAGATTGGTACGGAACGTATATCGTGGCACGAGAGGTCACTTTAAAGGACACCTACATGAATTCGCGTGTCGTTGTACCGTAGGTTATGACGGAGTCTTTTACTACATGTTACCATAGTCCATATCGTAAGATGGACTCCTCTTGTATACATGAATACCTTCTTTATCAAACTACAAACAACCACGTTATAAAAGAATAACCATATTCATAGAATTGCCATGCTTATATCCCTTGCCATTCTTATATCCTTGTTTTCCAAGCTCATGTTACACTGCATGTTATATAAAACTGTCATGTTACATACAATTGCAATGCTTAATTATGGAGATGGTTGATCTCCAGGGAGATCGAGGTTAGGAGAGTAGATACAGAGGACAACAGAGCGGATCCACTCACTAAGGCTTTTTCCCAGTAGAGACTTTTATGCGATGGTTGAGTATGAGATACTTAAACCACAGCTGATTGTTTGGTATGTGATACCACAACAGATGGCCCTAGTGCAAGTGGGAGATTGTTAGTTATATGTGTGCCCTAGAGGCCATTACTGTACATACGATGTATATTGTAGTGGATGCTTGGACATATATAGGGAGGACTTTCTTGCTCGACATGACAGTACGCTATCTGGTTGTACTTTATCTTAACATGTACTCTGATTGTCTCTTTTGTTACATGTTGATAAAGCCCTTAGGATTTTTACTCGACTACTGGGACTATGATGAGATCATACTAGTGGGGCCACGGTAGTCTATGAGTACATCCTATAACTGTTCCTAGTCGAGGGTGTGTCGAGACAGGGCATCGATACACCAGAGTAGACTAGCGTATACGCATCTTGACCCATATGATGGGCGATGGATGATCCCATATCCATCGGTGTGTGACATCAAGGATGGTGTACGGGTGCTCAGTGGAGACTGGGTACACTGGACGGACTCGCCGAGAACTCCAAGATGGTATATATACCTATTGTCAGATAGCAGTTCTCGGGTGACACTTGTACAGGTTAGTCTGTAGACCCGAGATCGTCATAGAGTCTTGTGTGATTCCCACTGTACTTTGATTTCCTCCCTACCACGGCTCTATTGAGTCGTGCAAACAGGTGGATTTTGGATACAGTCCCGAATCATATGGAGATAGTGAGCGATAGGAGGGGTTTCATCTCTCCCGGTATAGGGAGTTGATGTCGCGCTATGTTTGATCGGCTATAATACCTAAATCCCTGGCCAGGGTTCTCGAGGTTTACTGATAAGTGTTATCAGTAGTTTCTCGACCTGTTATTAGCCATAAATCAACATGACATATAAAGTTACCGGGGTCTGACATTTACCACCCTTGGACTTCATATGCAACGTATCAGACGAAGAGACCGGACTGTACGGTAAGTGTTGCTTACAGGCTCGTAAGGGTTGTGATGAGTTCGCTCGTCGGCCACCTTTTCGTCATGTACCTGGGTAGCCGTTACGTACAGCTAGTGCCACTGACGTGCTTGTGGTTAAACCCATTGCCAGCGTACTGACGATTCTTTAGAGTCCCACACAGAGGGTTCCCTCGTTCAGGCAAAAGATGTAGAGACCGTAAGTTGTTACGGCAGCCGTAATGTGTTGCGGTAGGTTTTCGATTATGTTCGTGTAATTTTTATAGGAATAATAATCGGAAGAATAATACTGTCCAAATACCGGTATTATATTATTGGATTAATAGTATTCGTATTTTTCGGAATTCGGATGCAGGTATACAGTATACGGTATACGGTATACGGAGGAGGGGTATTTTTGTAATTGTTACAAGAATACCTTCTAGAAGGTGCCACCTCATAATGACATAATTATGACATCATTTATTTTGTGAAAATAAATTAGTGAGGTGTAAATTAAAAGGTATAAGCATGATAATGTGGTTGTTGAAGTGGATGTACTATTAAAACATGTTACTTCTTTCATAATACATGCTTTAGTTAGTGCTATTTTCTTTTTATCATGCTTAAACTTTTTAATCATGAAATGCACTTATTCTTTCCTCCTCCTTCTTCTTATAAATACTTTCATATGAGATGTGAAATCAAGGCATTCCAATCCTACACAAAATTATGATAGATGTATCATAACAAGTGTATAAGAAGAAAGAAAGAAAATGATGGTGATCATTCTTCCTAGCTTAAACCCTCACATGAGATGTGAATCCAAAGCTTAGGATTTCAAGTTAATCCAATATACTTATCTCTACATCATCCTAGTGACCTCTTCTAGCAAATTTGGTCTCTCGGTTAAACTCTTGAGAAGAGTTTCTAGCTTGCACGAAAACTCTCGGGTGGATCATCTAGGTCTTCGGTGGCCGGAGATCGAAATCGTCGGCAACATCTAAACGAGCCAAGGAGTTCACCAAAAGAGGAGAAAGGAGCAAAGGAGTTGCATCCAAGAGAAGACCCGAAGGACCGTATCATCAAGGTATAATCCCTAACATAGTAGATAAGATCTCTAGTTAGGGTTTACTAGTTGTGGTTTAGACAAGATCTTCGGTTAAGTGTGTGTTGTATGCAAAGAAAATTTTCGTTCACCTCTTACGCCGTGCCACAAGAGTTGTGGGAGCATACAGCACTCACCAACATGGTATCAGAGCATAACTAAACCACAATTAGATGTTAGCCAAAAGTTAGAAGCTCGATCGACAGTTTTTTCTCCCGAAAACTCGTATTCTGCCCTTGCTGCTGTCAGTTTTTGAAAGTGTTCCAAAATTAATTTGACATGTCCTAAAAATACATGCAGGGTTTTCGAAGAACACAGAAAAAATTTGGAAGTCTAACTCGGCTAAAGCGCGGCGGAACCGCGGCCAAACCCATGGTTTGGCCGCGGAACCGCCGCCGAGCTATGGCCGAGTTGACTCATTTTTCTTCTTTGTTCCTATATTGAAGAATTAGGGTTTCTGGGATATGTAGAATTTTACAAAGGTGTTTGTATAGGGACATGTCAAGTGTTGGCATGGTTTTTAAAAATTATCGATCGAAATTCTAAAGTGCTTGGCTAATCGGGTTTTCATTTTTTGTTATATGTGTTTGAAACGTCCGCTAATTGCTATATGACGATTAGTGGGGGTTGCACATATGGATATCATGAGATGGTATGTGTATATGAATGTGTTGGATCGTTGTGATGAATGGCCGGGGGTGTGAGAAGTGTGTTTTTCCTTTTCTATCATTCCATGTAATTTGTAAAAAGCAATATTATATTGTATAATTTCTTTTTACTGTTTTTGCTCCTAGGATAGACCCAAGGAGGGGTGCACAAACTACCGGGTTCTCCAAGTGCCGAGTGGCCTACTCAATTGTTGAGGAAGGTTGCTACACTTCGGGAATTTGGCGGGTAGTTTGCCGCACCCGTAGGGGTCTAGGGGGGTTTTGGCTATTCATCACGACCGTGGAACCCGTTTTTCATTAAGGGCTTGAATGGAATACGGAATTCCTAGTATATCCAATGCATTCATCTGTGATCTGAAATGGTTATAATTATATATGAGATATATAATAAATGTTGCTTATGTTTTGCACCCGCGCTAGTCCAGCCCCCGCTCTGCCGTTAGTTAAGTAACCTAACGGTGCATGACGGGGCCCAGTGGCAAATGCGGATGGCATAAGCGTACGTTCTATTTGCGTTTCTTTTCTGTGATGTTTAGGAAACGTAAATGATGGGACAACATTAATGTGATTAATGTTAAGAGAAAGAAACCTAAAGATATTGTAGAATCAAACTTTTTGAAAAAGGGTAACTCTAGCTTTTGTTTTGCATAGTGGTATTCTTGAATATCCTGCACCTCATTCGATGAGGAAAGGGCCGAGATCCCTTCACCGGGAGTGACCCCTTTAGCGAAATTGGAAAATGTTACAAAGAACTCAATTTGATTTTATAGTTGATCTAACTTTGCTTTGCATCGTGGTATTTACATATCTAGCACCTTATTCGATAAGGAAAGAGCCGAGATCCCTTCACCGGGAATGACCTCTTTAGAAAAATTAGAAAGATACTACAAAACCATTCGATTTTTAAAACTGGAGCTTAAACCACTCCTTCCACTTGTTTCTACAACGATATCAAGTTCATTACGCTCATGGTTTTCTTAAAAACCTGCGTAGCCCTCTGACATTTCAGATAGGTAATACTTAGTATTCGTGCTGCGTTTGTTGGCTTTCGTCAAGGCGTAGTGTGCGGTAGCTAACTATTGCTTATCTGTAACATATGATGAGACTGGGTTAGGGTAGTCGTGCGTCTTTGTTGGCTTTCGTCAAGAGACGTACGGCTGGGTTTAATTCAATCAAGAAATGTACGGATTGAACTTGACTAGCGGACTATGGTTTGTTGGCATTCGTCAAGGTCATAGCACGTTAGGGGCAAAATATTATCGGGAATTTCAAGTGTTGAAATTTGCAATGAGATTGCATACCTCCTATGAGATAGTTGGATCCCGATACCTTCTGCGAGTAAGAGTTACTCCTAGGAAAGTTTTACACAAGACAATTTGACGAAATTATAGGGTGTAATTATTCCCGGCTAATCTTACCTTTTTGGGTTTGAAGGAAGATTTGATAAAAACAGTGGGAGACATCTGGATTAGATAATAACCAATCTAATCTTGCAAGAGCATACGCTATATTGTTTTCTTCTCTCTCTCTCTCTCCAGATAGCGACCATATCATGCCTTAATCAAGATAATAAATAAGGATATATTGACTGAATCCGCTTGTTATATTGAGCTGGGGAACGTTGGTCCCGCTCCAACTTATAATTGTTATAAGACAGAGCAGGAAATAGGGAAATACCAGAATTCCTATGCCGCCCAAACGAAAAAAGTGCATATGATGCATCTCCTTCGGGTGTGTTCATTACAAAGAACTGTTTTTCAGTATCCTCTGCATCCTGGGTATTTGATACTGGATCAGGATCCCAGATATGTAATCTGTTACATAGGGCTACAAAAAGGTAGAAAAACTGAGAACGGGTGATAAGTTTCATGAGACAGAAAACGGGGCAAGTGTTGCAGCCAAGTCTGTTGGTCACTGTCACCCTGTATTACCAATACATTGATTCTGAACAAATGCTATTAGATACCGAACCTGATATACAAAATCATATCATTCTCTTTATTAGTAAAGAAGGATATAATTTTGTATTGATGGATAATGTTTTGAACATTTCCTATATCAAGTGTTGATCGGTTCAGGCACGTTATCTGAAAGCATAAGACGTTCTAAATCAAACTACAGTTCTCAGTATACAGAACACACACAAGAGGATAAGTTCAGAAATGAACGAATCCTTCTTGAGGCATTGTAGACTACGTAATATCAATGTGACCCGACTAGCTGAAGTTACATGTAGATGCATATTTAAATTAGTTTAAATTTACATCTTGTGAAACTTGCTGGTCATGTCACATAGATAAGATGACCATAGCTCTGTTTATTGGAAACAGAGAAAGAGTTAGTGAACTCTTGGGATTGATACATGGTGATGTATGAAAGGTCCCCTGATTGGTCTGAAAAATCGTTTTTGTAGTTAACCGCAATCAATAACGGTGTCGCGCGTAGCTAGACCGAGATGAGTACGGGTCGTCCTCTGGGAAACGTGGAACCTCTTATTTTTACTTTAGATGTGTTGAAAAGGAGGAAGAAATACGAATGGTTGTAGGATGGTTTCTAGATCTACGTTTAATAAGAATGTAAATATAGATCTAGATTAGTTTAAAGATGTGACTAATTATAATAAGAAGGGCTTGTAGGGTTCGTTAGGATTTAGTAGTTATGAGAGATTAATTAAAAGTTACCCTTTTTATCCATTAATAGATTTAGAACTAGAACGACGGTGATGCGTGTAGATTAGGGTTTCTGGAGGGAAAAGGAATCCCACTCGTAACCCTTATCTCGACACGGAACTCCGTTCATTATCTAGCCTTTACCAAAACAATCATTAATCTAATCTCTAATCGTGGTCGGAACTAGCAAGGAATTGCTAGCGCGCCCGATTAGGATGTTAATGATTATTTTGATAAAGTTCCTAAACTTTATAGGACTTAAAAAGGGTTTAATTATTTTCATCCCCCATTAACCTACCCTAATCCTACGAACCCTAACAAGCGGAGAATTACTCGCGCATGTTGGGAGAAGAAGATGAAAAGAAAGAGAGGAAGAACATAATGTAAAAACAAACAATTAAATAAAAAAAACTACCTTTATTAATCAACTCCTTCAACTACACTTTTAATCCATAGAAAATGATTACAAAACTTGATTTGCTTCTCGATCCTTCCTAGGGAGGTAGTCGAACAGTCGATGATCAGCCTGGATGCGTGAGCGTCGGGAGCTTCGTGATCTCTTCGGCTTGATAGATTTTCCAAGATGCCCTCGGTGCCTTTATATAGTGAAAACCCAGAATCTTTTTGTTCAGAAGTTGGTAAAATTTATCAACCATCAATCTCCCCAAATCTTGCCTTCTGAATCATTATGATTGCGGCGGATCCGCGGCCCCAGGGTGGGTTTGGCCGCGGATCCGCGCTCAATGGTATGGATCTCTTTGTCTGTTTTCTTGGGCTCTCTGATGGTGACATTTGGCACTCCTAAGCATCTTCAGAATCTGAAAATATTTTCTCGACTGCTTCCAGACTTAGTCTCCAAGTTTGCTCTTTAATTTGGAAAGTATTCTTCAACAAATTGATTTGTTTGTTAAATCCTTCATAACAACTTGGAAATAATCTGCACAACAACTCATATAAGATTTTAGTAGACTTTGTTCTACTAGGATTAGACCAATAATATTATTTGCATACATTTTCCTACCAAATGATAATTAAATATATTAATACATGGAAAATAATGTTTTTACACATAAACCCTCATATGTATAATATATTATAATAAAGTCCTTTTTTAATATAAAAATGGTAGGAAAAATGTACTACAAATGTGCAGTTTTATCGACTGAACAAATACCCCCAAACTTATCTTTGATCGTCCCGAGCAAACTAGTTTATTCAAGAGGAGAAAAAGAAATAAGAAAACTAAGCACACTTTCGCAGGCAGACACGATTGCACTGAGCACGTGCAACAAGCCGTTAAACCTCTAGGTGTCCCTAGTAGGAGGAGTGTTGTCTCCTGAGGGTTTTCAGCGGATTACACCCACAAAATCCAATAACAAAAAGAAAGATGGTGAAATTTACATATAAAGATAAGAACCATAAAAGAAATACTTTGAAAAGAAGAGTTTCCAACTATACTAGTTTTTCAGTTGTCATGAGCCCTATCTTAATAGTCATGAAAAAATGTTAGAAATCACATCATCCCTCAATAAAACATCGTCTTTATTCTTCATTCCTACCTTTTTATCCAAACATTGATCATATAACCCCACGTGTGTGTAAAGAACATCCCTACACTCAGAGAATTCAATTCAAGCTATCATACTCTTGTCCATCTACCTTAGTACTTTTTACTTTGATGAATACTTAGAATTGCTTACACATTTTCATGCGACCGTTAATACTTCTTGAGGTACTGACCGACCGATTACTCATGTGCTTGCAGATTTGGTGATAATATTTTCCTTGTCTTGCACCACCTAAGGCTAAGCAGTGACTCCCAGACCAGTTGGCCTTAGGGCACTAGGTGAAGAGGCACCCTCGCTATATTTTTTTATTGCTACCTTGGCGATACAAAACTAGTGTTCATTTTTTTTTTCTTTTCACCATTTTATATTTTCTTCATCATTTCCTTCATACTATGGCTTTTAGACAAGAGCATTTCAAGGTATCTTCTACTATCCCGAGTTTCAAGACGTGTGTAGGTGCATATTGTAGGGTATCAACATTCAAATGTTTGGCTTCCAGAATAGAAACTATTTTTCAGACTTATTTTTATCCTCAGATTAGTGACTTCCTTCATCTTACTAACCCTTGGGACAACAGCTCATAACTACTTATTACTAGTTCGTATAAGAAAACTTCTAATTTTCTAGGTTTTCTTAAACTATTCCTATCTTTTGGATGTAATGTTTCACTTTCTATTCTTTTGTTATAATTTTTTTTTTTTTTTTATTATTATTTTTTATTTTAAATGCCCGGTGTCAAAGATAATTCAGTGAATACAAACCTCCCCCCCAAACCTGTTTACAGCAGTGTCCTCACTGATGTCATCCGTTGAGCTCAAAAAAACCTGTAGACTTGGGAGGAAATTATTAATGGGGGCAAGAATATATGAAAGTGAAAATGTTCCCCCAAACTTATTTTAGGCTCACAATTTTGTAAAAATCATTTTCTTTCAAGAGCCAAAATATACCACCCCTCCCCCAAACTTGAGTTAAACATTTTTAATCTTTTAAAATCACATGAGGGGGTTAAGGTTATTGGTCAATGCCAAGCTTTGCAAAGACCGAAGGTCAACACCAACCATTCAAAAATTTTATCAATGAAGTACCAAGGTTGGTGGAAGAACATGTCACCTTTTGATGTGAAGAAGTGGGGAGGTGACAAGAGGTGTAAAGGATTGCGTCTCAATTTGGAGAGACGACACAGTGATAGTAATGATGGATTACTCGCATTGTCATGAATGTCCAAAAGAGGGGGTGGAGTTCCAATTTCTTCATCTTGGAGTTGATTCATCTCAACACCCGTGTCTTGTAAAAATGCGAGTTCATCAGCGAAAATTTCCTCAAAGCTTTCGTCGATACCCCGAAAAATAATGTCATCAGAAAAAATGGGGTGATCGTCAGACTCTATAAAAGGTTTCTCATTAGATGTTGACCCGGACAACTCGGTGGAAGAGTAAATGGTTGGGTCAAACAACAACATATGAAAAGAGTCTGTATCATGAGGTTGATCAAATTCGCTGCTGTCGACATCCATTAATTCGACAGAACACACATGAGCATAGGGTTCGGAGGGTTCACTTCCCAACTTGTAAATATTAAGCTCAATTGACTTCTTTCCAAAGGATAGGGTCATAGAGCCGTTTCTACAATTAATTACTGCGTTGGAAGTGGCCAAAAAGGGTCGACCGAGTATCACCGGGATTTGATTGCGTGGGTTTGCTACAGGTTGTGTATCTATAACGATAAAGTCCACAGGGAATATGAATTCCCCGACTTTGATTAACACATCCTCTAGCTCACCCCTAGGTTGGGTGATAGATCGATCGGCCATCTGAAGAGTGCAATGCGCAGGTTTTAACTCTCCGATCCCTAATTGCTCATACACAGAATACGGAAGCAAGTTAACACTAGCACCTAGATCGAGTAGAGCACGATTGATATTTTTACCCCCAATAGAGATTGAAATTGTAGGACTTCCGGGGTCCTTTCGTTTCTTGGGAAGTTGTTGTGTAAAAGCTGTGCTCACATTACTCGCAAGGAAAACTTTTTTAGGTACTTGAACTTTTCTCTTCCTAGTGCACAAGTCCTTTAGGATTTTCGCATATGAAGGAACTTGTTGAATAGCATCTAGAAGAGGAATGTTTATGTTAACTTGCTTAAAAATTTCCACGATCTTCTCCATTTGTGGACTTGGTCCGTTGCCCCTTAACCTGTTTGGATAAGGTGCTTGATCAATAAGTTTTGGGTCCAACGTTTGTGGAGAAGACTGTGGGGATGGATTCGATCCCAAAACTGGAGTGGGAATCGACTTAGATATATTTGGCGAAGTGGGCGAAGGGTTCGAGCCTTGGGGAAAACGGAGAATAGGCTCGGATGAAGGTGGAAGACTAGACGAATTAGGGGAAGAAGAAGAAGAAGGGGTATCAAAAGTGTCACTATCATCAAACTGCTCACCCACTTGGTTATTCAGCACTCTTCCCGATCTCAACGTAGTGACGGCATTCACATTATGACTTTGTGAATGGCCAGGATTAGGTAGGGGTTGAGATGGGAGTTTCCCTTTCTCTCTCGCACTCATTGCGGCATTTAACTGTGCGATTTGGTTTTCTATTGATTTAATACTCTCACCATGGGAGGAGGAGTTTTTCGTTAGGGCATCAATAGAAGACCTCATATCAGCCGAATTTTGCATGGATTGTTTCATGAACATATCCAGAGTTTGTGCAAGTGAGTTGTCAATACCGGCCACTTGTGGTGTAGAAATGTTGGCCGGATTTTGGAAATTTTGTGACTGAAAGGGGGGCTGATTCTGTGGTTGTGGTTGCTGTGGAGGAGGTCTTTGATAATTGCTTTGTTGGTTTTGATTCCAAGCAAAGTTAGGATGATTCCTCCATCCTTGATTGTACGTAGAAGAATAAGGGTCGTTTCTAGGTCGCTGCTGAAAAGCAGCATTAGCTTGAAACGAAGCATTCATAGGACATTCTTCCGTTAAGTGTGAAGGATCCGAACAGCAACCACAAACGGTCTTAGGAAGCGTAACCTGATTTAGGGAGAATGATGAAAATTTGTTCTCCATAGCATCGAGTTTCTTCTGCATCGCTGCCATTTCGGCTTTTACTGCGATGGAAACATCGAGTTGGTGAATACCTCCCTTAGTTGAAGGTGGTCTTACGCTTTCCCACTGCAACGTGTGTTCAGCGAGATCTTCCAGATATTTCCATGCTTCACCGTCATCTTTAGACATGAAATTGCATTGACACATTATTTCAAGCATCTGCTTTGTCGCTGGATTAATGCCCTCATAAATAATCCGACATAAATCCCATCTTTGTATCCCGTGATGGGGGCATTGGACAAGCAGATCTTTGAAACGTTCAAAGCACTTCCAAAATGGTTCATTGGGAAGCTGGGTGAACTGGTTAATCTCGCTCCTAACATGTGCAGTCTTATGATTTGGGTAAAACTTCTTAAGAAATGCTACGACGAATTCATCCCAATTAGCGATAGAGTGTGCGGCAGTATTATAAAGCCATTTTTCTGCCAAGTCGCACAGTGTGAATGGGAGAAGACGTAAGCGCATAGCATCTAAAGTCAATTGTGAAGTACCCATCATTGCGCATACGTTTTCGAATTTGGTGATGAAAACGTACGCGTCTTCCGACTCAAGTCCGTGAAATTTGGGGAGCAGGTTGATGTAGTGGGGTTTAATTTCGAAATTATCCCCGTTAGGTGGTGGAAGAGATAGACAAGTAGGAAGGGGACCACGAATAGGATAGCATCTCTCTTGGAGAGAGATGCGCGGTGGATTCTGCGCACCTGCGGGTGGTGGCAGCGTGGTGTTATACTCTGATGGAGTGCCGTCCATCTCGGTCGATGTGGTGTGTGGTGGGGGAAAAGAAGATGAAGAAGTACCGACTTCGGCGTCGATAACAGGAACGCGGACAAGACGGGCACTAGGATCCCGTGTCCAGCCGAGCATGCACTAAGCGGGTTTAGTGCAAGTGGCAGCGTGTGTGTGATTTAAAATTGGCTTGTTTTGAAAAAGTGGGACTCAAGACAAATCTCCCTAAAATGCACAAGCAACCCTAGAACTAAGGTTACCTTGGTCAGTCTCTAGACAGCTCCTAACTAAGGCTAGAAATAGACCTCAAACCGCCTCTTCACGGACAAGTACGGCCAGGTAAGTGGGAAGGAACCACCACTACAGTGGGCCTAATTAAAAACCACTAGCCTAGACACCGCAATGTCAGTTAGGATAAACGGCCGATGCCTATACTAGTCTTTTTCCTATTGAGCTCGACAGTCCTTAGAGTCTGGTCTAGATATTTTTTAAATTAATGAAGGGTTGTGCTATATGCTCGGTTTGTGATTTGTGGGGCTTAGGAAGGGTGATGAAATCCCCACCTAATCTTGATTTGGTCTTTGCCCCTTAGAATCCGTATTAAATATGCAAAACAAAACCAATCACAAAACTTTTGCAAAAAGATTTTTGAGCGGCGCAATTTTTGCAAAGAATCCTGCAGAAAATAGATTTTATTGGATTTGAGGAGAGAGAGAAGGAGTTAAGAAAGCTACCAGAGAAGACAGAAGCCCTAATTCCTCCACCCTGCCGCGCTTCCGCCGCCAAAGAGGCCCTTCTGCCGCGCTTCCGCCGCGAGGTGGTTGGATCACTTGATGAAGATTTTTCTGTATCCCTCTGTGCTCCTCTGGATCTCTAAAAAAGTCTCTGTTTCCTGTTTCCCTCAATTCTGTGACTCCAGATCTCCTTGCAAAAATCCACGCACAAATCGTTAAATATGCAATTTGCAGTTTTGTGTTAATAATGATATAACTCGTCAAAGAATTCAACACAAATAGTAAAAATAAAAAATTACGCACGTATCCCCGGCAACGGCGCCATTTGATTGGTCTGAAAAATCGTTTTTGTAGTTAACCGCAATCAATAACGGTGTCGCGCGTAGCTAGACCGAGATGAGTACGGGTCGTCCTCTGGGAAACGTGGAACCTCTTATTTTTACTTTAGATGTGTTGAAAAGGAGGAAGAAATACGAATGGTTGTAGGATGGTTTCTAGATCTACGTTTAATAAGAATGTAAATATAGATCTAGATTAGTTTAAAGATGTGATTAATTATAATAAGAAGGGCTTGTAGGGTTCGTTAGGATTTAGTAGTTATGAGAGATTAATTAAAAGTTACCCTTTTTATCCATTAATAGATTTAGAACTAGAACGACGGTGATGCGTGTAGATTAGGGTTTCTGGAGGGAAAAGGAATCCCACTCGTAACCCTTATCTCGACACGGAACTCCGTTCATTATCTAGCCTTTACCAAAACAATCATTAATCTAATCTCTAATCGTGGTCGGAACTAGCAAGGAATTGCTAGCGCGCCCGATTAGGATGTTAATGATTATTTTGATAAAGTTCCTAAACTTTATAGGACTTAAAAAGGGTTTAATTATTTTCATCCCCCATTAACCTACCCTAATCCTACGAACCCTAACAAGCGGAGAATTACTCGCGCATGTTGGGAGAAGAAGATGAAAAGAAAGAGAGGAAGAACATAATGTAAAAACAAACAATTAAATAAAAAAAACTACCTTTATTAATTAACTCCTTCAACTACACTTTTAATCCATAGAAAATGATTACAAAACTTGATTTGCTTCTCGATCCTTCCTAGGGAGGTAGTCGAACAGTCGATGATCAACCTGGATGCGTGAGCGTCGGGAGCTTCGTGATCTTTTCGGCTTGATAGATTTTCCAAGATGCCCTCGGTGCCTTTATATAGTGAAAACCCAGAATCTTTTTGTTCAGAAGTTGGTAAAATTTATCAACCATCAATCTCCCCAAATCTTGCCTTCTGAATCATCATGATTGCGGCGGATCCGCGGCCCCAGGGTGGGTTTGGCCGCGGATCCGCGCTCAATGGTATGGATCTCTTTGTCTGTTTTCTTGGGCTCTCTGATGGTGACATTTGGCACTCCTAAGCATCTTCAGAATCTGAAAATATTTTCTCGACTGCTTCCAGACTTAGTCTCCAAGTTTGCTCTTTAATTTGGAAAGTATTCTTCAACAAATTGATTTGTTTGTTAAATCCTTCATAACAACTTGGAAATAATCTGCACAACAACTCATATAAGATTTTAGTAGACTTTGTTCTACTAGGATTAGACCAATAATATTATTTGCATACATTTTCCTACCAAATGATAATTAAATATATTAATACATGGAAAATAATGTTTTTACACATAAACCCTCATATGTATAATATATTATAATAAAGTCCTTTTTTAATATAAAAATGGTAGGAAAAATGTACTACAAATGTGCAGTTTTATCGACTGAACAAATACCCCCAAACTTATCTTTGATCGTCCCGAGCAAACTAGTTTATTCAAGAGGAGAAAAAGAAATAAGAAAACTAAGCACACTTTCGCAGGCAGACACGATTGCACTGAGCACGTGCAACAAGCCGTTAAACCTCTAGGTGTCCCTAGTAGGAGGAGTGTTGTCTCCTGAGGGTTTTCAGCGGATTACACCCACAAAATCCAATAACAAAAAGAAAGATGGTGAAATTTACATATAAAGATAAGAACCATAAAAGAAATACTTTGAAAAGAAGAGTTTCCAACTATACTAGTTTTTCAGTTGTCATGAGCCCTATCTTAATAGTCATGAAAAAATGTTAGAAATCACATCATCCCTCAATAAAACATCGTCTTTATTCTTCATTCCTACCTTTTTATCCAAACATTGATCATATAACCCCACGTGTGTGTAAAGAACATCCCTACACTCAGAGAATTCAATTCAAGCTATCATACTCTTGTCCATCTACCTTAGTACTTTTTACTTTGATGAATACTTAGAATTGCTTACACATTTTCATGCGACCGTTAATACTTCTTGAGGTACTGACCGACCGATTACTCATGTGCTTGCAGATTTGGTGATAATATTTTCCTTGTCTTGCACCACCTAAGGCTAAGCAGTGACTCCCAGACCAGTTGGCCTTAGGGCACTAGGTGAAGAGGCACCCTCGCTATATTTTTTTATTGCTACCTTGGCGATACAAAACTAGTGTTCATTTTTTTTTTCTTTTCACCATTTTATATTTTCTTCATCATTTCCTTCATACTATGGCTTTTAGACAAGAGCATTTCAAGGTATCTTCTACTATCCCGAGTTTCAAGACGTGTGTAGGTGCATATTGTAGGGTATCAACATTCAAATGTTTGGCTTCCAGAATAGAAACTATTTTTCAGACTTATTTTTATCCTCAGATTAGTGACTTCCTTCATCTTACTAACCCTTGGGACAACAGCTCATAACTACTTATTACTAGTTCGTATAAGAAAACTTCTAATTTTCTAGGTTTTCTTAAACTATTCCTATCTTTTGGATGTAATGTTTCACTTTCTATTCTTTTGTTATAAATTTTTTTTTTTTTTATTATTATTTTTTATTTTAAATGCCCGGTGTCAAAGATAATTCAGTGAATACAAACCTCCCCCCCAAACCTGTTTACAGCAGTGTCCTCACTGATGTCATCCGTTGAGCTCAAAAAAACCTGTAGACTTGGGAGGAAATTATTAATGGGGGCAAGAATATATGAAAGTGAAAATGTTCCCCCAAACTTATTTTAGGCTCACAATTTTGTAAAAATCATTTTCTTTCAAGAGCCAAAATATACCACCCCTCCCCCAAACTTGAGTTAAACATTTTTAATCTTTTAAAATCACATGAGGGGGTTAAGGTTATTGGTCAATGCCAAGCTTTGCAAAGACCGAAGGTCAACACCAACCATTCAAAAATTTTATCAATGAAGTACCAAGGTTGGTGGAAGAACATGTCACCTTTTGATGTGAAGAAGTGGGGAGGTGACAAGAGGTGTAAAGGATTGCGTCTCAATTTGGAGAGACGACACAGTGATAGTAATGATGGATTACTCGCATTGTCATGAATGTCCAAAAGAGGGGGTGGAGTTCCAATTTCTTCATCTTGGAGTTGATTCATCTCAACACCCGTGTCTTGTAAAAATGCGAGTTCATCAGCGAAAATTTCCTCAAAGCTTTCGTCGATACCCCGAAAAATAATGTCATCAGAAAAAATGGGGTGATCGTCAGACTCTATAAAAGGTTTCTCATTAGATGTTGACCCGGACAACTCGGTGGAAGAGTAAATGGTTGGGTCAAACAACAACATATGAAAAGAGTCTGTATCATGAGGTTGATCAAATTCGCTGCTGTCGACATCCATTAATTCGACAGAACACACATGAGCATAGGGTTCGGAGGGTTCACTTCCCAACTTGTAAATATTAAGCTCAATTGAATTCTTTCCAAAGGATAGGGTCATAGAGCCGTTTCTACAATTAATTACTGCGTTGGAAGTGGCCAAAAAGGGTCGACCGAGTATCACCGGGATTTGATTGCGTGGGTTTGCTACAGGTTGTGTATCTATAACGATAAAGTCCACAGGGAATATGAATTCCCCGACTTTGATTAACACATCCTCTAGCTCACCCCTAGGTTGGGTGATAGATCGATCGGCCATCTGAAGAGTGCAATGCGCAGGTTTTAACTCTCCGATCCCTAATTGCTCATACACAGAATACGGAAGCAAGTTAACACTAGCACCTAGATCGAGTAGAGCACGATTGATATTTTTACCCCCAATAGAGATTGAAATTGTAGGACTTCCGGGGTCCTTTCGTTTCTTGGGAAGTTGTTGTGTAAAAGCTGTGCTCACATTACTCGCAAGGAAAACTTTTTTAGGTACTTGAACTTTTCTCTTCCTAGTGCACAAGTCCTTTAGGATTTTCGCATATGAAGGAACTTGTTGAATAGCATCTAGAAGAGGAATGTTTATGTTAACTTGCTTAAAAATTTCCACGATCTTCTCCATTTGTGGACTTGGTCCGTTGCCCCTTAACCTGTTTGGATAAGGTGCTTGATCAATAAGTTTTGGGTCCAACGTTTGTGGAGAAGACTGTGGGGATGGATTCGATCCCAAAACTGGAGTGGGAATCGACTTAGATATATTTGGCGAAGTGGGCGAAGGGTTCGAGCCTTGGGGAAAACGGAGAATAGGCTCGGATGAAGGTGGAAGACTAGACGAATTAGGGGAAGAAGAAGAAGAAGGGGTATCAAAAGTGTCACTATCATCAAACTGCTCACCCACTTGGTTATTCAGCACTCTTCCCGATCTCAACGTAGTGACGGCATTCACATTATGACTTTGTGAATGGCCAGGATTAGGTAGGGGTTGAGATGGGAGTTTCCCTTTCTCTCTCGCACTCATTGCGGCATTTAACTGTGCGATTTGGTTTTCTATTGATTTAATACTCTCACCATGGGAGGAGGAGTTTTTCGTTAGGGCATCAATAGAAGACCTCATATCAGCCGAATTTTGCATGGGTTGTTTCATGAACATATCCAGAGTTTGTGCAAGTGAGTTGTCAATACCGGCCACTTGTGGTGTAGAAATGTTGGCCGGATTTTGGAAATTTTGTGACTGAAAGGGGGGTTATGCACCATAGCATGATGGTATATCGGGACGGAGCAATTGCACCCTATGTGATATGGTGTGCTCAATGATGAGTACTACTGAGTTTCCTATTTTCCTTTTGGGAGTTATGCACTTGTGAAGCTGCATACCTATTGAATAGGGTTCTAATCAAATCAGGTGCCTACTACTCCATATGTGATATGGTATGGGAAGAGCCCATCTCTTAAAGATGTTAAGATTTGGGGTTGTCAGGCCTATGTCTAAAAATCAAAATCCGGACAAGCTCGAGGCAAAGTCAAAATTGTGGAAGTTTGTTGGATATCCCAAGCATTAGCAAGGGAATATCTTCTACCTAACCGAGGAACAAAAGTTGTTCCTCAGCATGCCACCTTTGTGAAAGGGATTTTCTTATGAAGAAATTAGTGGTCATAAGGTAGAACTGGAAGGCGTTCCAGCTATACAAACTACAACAGATGACCTAACCGAGGAACAAAAGTTGTTTTGTTTCTCAGCATGCCACCTTTGTGAAAGGGAATTTCTTGTGAAGAAATTAGTGGTCATGAGGTAGAACTGGAAGGAGTTCCAGCTACAGCAGATGATTTGGTAGAACCAAAGGATTCAATAGACTCTAACAAACCTCAGCCTCTCCGCCGATCTAGTTAGTTTCCTCACCCACCTAAGAGATACTTCGGTTTCTCTATGACAGTGGGAGCGAGGATTTCATATTATCCCAGCGTGTCCCGAGACCGGAAGGTGTTCCGGCGGGTTGTAGTCCTCGCAAGGGGGCATGCGTAGAAAGTAGCTGCTGAGGGACCTTTTGGTGCCACGGCGACCCTATGGGATGGGGTTGTTGCCTGACCAAAGTGGTATGACCTAACTAGTTTCGAGCAGGCCATCAGGAATGGGACTCTATGAGAATGGCTGGATGCTTAGCGATCTGAGATGGAATCATTATACACCAACAAAGTATGGACTTTGGTTGCTTTGTCTGAAAGGTTAAATCCCCATCAGGAGCAAGTGTATCTTGAGAAGATTACTTGGTGTACATGGAAAAGTTGAGACTTTCAAAGCTATGCTTAAGTCCATCCAGATCCTACTTGCCACTGCTACATACCTTGACTACGATATCTGGTGGTTGGGTGTCATGACTGCTTTTCTAAATGAAGTTTTAGACGAGAGCATCTATAAGTACACAGCCAGAGGGCTTCGTAGACAGTGGGAGCAGCGGAAAAGTGTACAAGATATTTTATGCGATAAAACAGGCATCGCGGAGTTGGAACATCTGTTTTGATGTGGTAGTCAAAGAGTTTGACTTCATCAAAATAATAGATGGACCTTGTATATACATAAAAGATGGTAGGGAGTATGGTGGTGATCCTCGTAGAGTACGTGGATGACATACTCTTGATAGAGAAGGAGTTTCCTATGCTACGCTCAGTCAATCTCCTCTTATTATAAAGATTCTCCATATAGGATCAAAGGTGATACCTCCTAAATCCTGGGTTTTGGATCTATGAGATAGATCTAAATGGATATTAGGATACTCACTAGTTGTAGTGAGATAGTATCAATCGATCCTGGGGAGAATCACAGCGGAGTTGGAACATTTGTTTTGATGTGGTAGTCAAAGAGTTTGACTTCATCAAAATGGTAGAACCTCGTAGTATGGAGTATGGTGGTGATCATTGTAGAGTACGTGGATGACATACTCTTGATAGGGAAGAAGTTTCCTATGATACACTCGGTCAATCTCCGCTTATCACATAAGATTCTCCATATAAGATCAAGGTGATACCTCCTAAATCCTGGGTTTTGGATCTATGAGATAAGATCTAATTAGATGTTAGGATTTTCACTAGTTGTAGTGAGATGGTATCAATCGATCCAGGGGAGAATCACAGGAAAGGTTCCAGGATGATAAAGACGACTGAATGTCAGTCGCAGTCATTGTCTTTACCCTTAGTAGAGGGACGATATGTTGGAAGAGTTCCAAGCTAGATACCGTGACATACTAGAAAGGCAAGATACGTCATTACTAAGGATGCTACCAAAGATAAAGTCTGGATATATATATATATATATATATAAAAGTTCATGAGATGAACTTCGTTCCTACCATTGTGTGACAATGGGGTTGTGGCTTTAGCCAAGGAACTACCGTCCCATCAGAAATCCAGATATAATTCTTAGGCAGCATCACCTGATACCATGTTGGTGAGTGCTGCATGCTCCCACAACTCTTGTGGCGCGGCGGAAGCGGTGAACGAAAATTTTCTTTGCATACAACACACACTTAACCGAAGATCTTGTCTAAACCACAACTAGTAAACCCTAACTAGAGATCTTATCTACTATGTTAGGGATTATACCTTGATGATACGGTCCTTCGGGTCTTCTCTTGGATGCAACTCCTTTGCTCCTTTCTCCTCTTTTGGTGAACTCCTTGGCTCGTTTAGATGTTGCCGACGATTTCGATCTCCGGCCACCGAAGACCTAGATGATCCACCCGAGAGTTTTCGTGCAAGCTAGAAACTCTTCTCAAGAGTTTAACCGAGAGACCAAATTTGCTAGAAGAGGTCACTAGGATGATGTAGAGATAAGTATATTGGATTAACTTGAAATCCTAAGCTTTGGATTCACATCTCATGTGAGGGTTTAAGCTAGGAAGAATGATCACCATCATTTTCTTTCTTTCTTCTTATACACTTGTTATGATACATCTATCATAATTTTGTGTAGGATTGGAATGTCTTGATTTCACATCTCATATGAAGGTATTTATAAGAAGAAGGAGGAGGAAAGAATAAGTGCATTTCATGATTAAAAAGTTTAAGCATGATAAAAAGAAAATAGCACTAACTAAAGCATGTATTATGAAAGAAGTATCATGTTTTAATAGTACATCCACTTCAACAACCACATTATCATGATTATACCTTTTAATTTACACCTTACTAATTTATTTTCACAAAATAAATGATGTCATAATTATGTCATTATGAGGTGGCACCTTCTAGAAGGTATTCTTGCAACAATTACAAAAATACCCCTCCTCCGTATACCGTATACCGTATACTGTATACCTGCATCCGAATTCCGAAAAATACGAATACCATTAATCCAATAATATAATACCGGTATCTGGCCAGTATTATTCTTCCGATTATTATTCCTGTAACAATTACACGAACATAATCGAAAACCTACCGCAACACCTTACGGCTGCCGTAACAACTTACGGTCTCTACATCTTTTGCCTGAACGAGGGAACCCTCTGTGTGGGACTCTAAAGACTCGTCAGTACGCTGGCAATGGGTTTAACCACAAGCACGTCAGTGGCACTAGCTGTACGTAACGGCTACCCAGGTACATGACGAAAAGGTGGCCGACGAGTGAACTCATCACAACCCTTACGAGCCTGTAAGCAACACTTACCGTACAGTCCGGTCTCATCGTCTGATACGTCGCATATGAAGTCCAAGGGTGGTAAATGTCAGACCCCGGTAACTTTATAAGTCATGTTGATTTATGGATAATAACAGGTCGAGGAACTACTGATAACACTTATCAGTAAACCTCGAGAACCCTGGCCAGGGATTTAGGTGTTATAGCCGATCAAACATAGCGCGACATCAATTCCCTATACCGGGAGAGACGAAACCCCTCCTATCGCTCACTGTCTCCATATGATTCGGGACTGTACCCAAAATCCACCCGTTTGCACGACTCAATAGAGCCGTGGTAGGGAGGAAATCAAAGTACAGTGGGAATCACACAAGACTCTATGACGATCTCGGGTCTACAGACTAACCTGTACAAGTGTCACCAAAGAACTGCTATCTGACAATAGGTATATATACCATCTAGGAGTTCTCGGCGAGTCCGTCTAGTGTACCCAGTCTCCACTGAGCACTCGTACACCATCCTTGATGTCACACACCGATGGATATGGGATCATCCATCGCCCATCATATGGGTCAAGATGCATATACGCTAGTCTACTCTGGTGTATCGATGCCCTGTCTCGACACACCCTCGACTAGGAACAGTTATAGGATGTACTCATAGACTACCGTGGCCCCACTAGTATGATCTCATCATAGTCCCAGTAGTCGAGTACAAATCCTAAGGGCTTTATCAACATGTAACAAAAGAGACAATCAGAGTACATGTTAAGATAAAGTACAACCAGATAGCGTACTATCATGTCGAGCAAGAAAGTCCTCCCTATATATGTCCAAGCATCCACTACAATATACATCGTATGTACAGTAATGGCCTCTAGGGCACACATATAACTAACAAATTATTAGTGTTATTCATTCACAGCTTAATGATAGTAGTTCTTAATTTCTACACTTATCCTTTTTTGGGACTCACCGAGCGATAATTTGCTGACAGGCATTCCAACCACTTCTTTCTATTCTTGGAATGTTCGTCAGGTGACATTGAGATAGAGAAGATAAAAGTGGTCGAAAAAGAGTACAACCAGTTCGCATCACAAACGGACGTATAGTTTCATTCAGCTTTCCATTTCATTTCACTTTATTTATGTATGCTTCCTTGTTAAGGCTTATCATGTTAAATATCTTGTATTCAGATATTTTGTCAAATATGAATCATGAATGTAATAAATCAGAATTGGATTTCATTCTTTTGTTTATTCTTATTACTTTATGTTGCTTATAGACGCTTAGCGTATTTATTTTGAGAAACGGCATTTTTCATAATAAATGTGTTGCGGGCTTTCCACGTCACCGTTTTCATCTGTTGAGAAGCGGGGTGTGACAACATGTCTTCCGCTGAGTAATAGTATCGTGAATATTTGTGATTCTAGTCTAGAACCGGTCAATCATCATGCGTGTTTAGTGAGTGTATTGCTATGGTACCGGACTAAAACGGTAAAGTGAGAGTGTATTGCTATAGTACCGGACTGAAACGGTAAACTGCTTGCTCATTAAATCGAGTCATGTTTCTTAGCCCGGGGGCTTACCTTTTGGTCGGAAATATTTCTGCGATGGTTGACGCTTACATTCGAACTCACGATAAGCTAGATTACCCTATTGGTGACATCTAGGATTTACACATGACATGACCGATGTAAAGTGTTTTTCATCATCTTATTGAGATAGGAATGTGCGCACTTGTTAGGCGTGTACAGATTCTTCCTGCCTGGTGTAGGCTAGGGTTTAATGATTGTGGAGATCCAAATCTCTGGCAGCCGCGGACTAAACTGCTGTTAATTACTCCTTACCTTTGGAGCGAGAGAACCATTGATTGACGGGTCAAATTGGTCATGCAAACTCAATATAATGTGTGCGTGTGTTGTGTTTTGGACGTATCAGGGGCCCCGCGGATTTTACGATGGTCCCGCTACCCAGATAGCGGGCTAAGGGTTAAGGGAGTTAGCAGCCCCCTTATAGGGTGCAGGACAACGCCTCGTTAGAAATTTTTTCTAACGGGGATGTGTTTTGAGTGTGGAGCGTATGGGAAAAAGAGAGGTGAGGAGAGTCCTAAGGACGCGTAAGACAACACGTGACTGCTAAGCGCCGGCAGGTCACGTGCGTGGCGCGTGGGCGCCGGGTGCCAGCGAGTCACATGCCATGCATGTGTCCGCCGGGTGCCAACGGGTCATGTGCGCGACACGCGACCGCTGGAAACACCAGCGGAAGAAGAGACTTAGCCCCTGCGATGGGAGTTGAACTCCCGAGGGCTTTGGAGTTAAACTCATAGGGATGAAATTGGATGTGGATTTGGAGTTAAACTCCTAAAAGGCTTGGATTTAGAGTTAAACTCCTAAGAAGTTTGAATTTGGAGTTAAACTCCTTTAAGATTGGTTTGGAGTTAAACTCTTAAATGATTTAGATCCTAAATGGTGAAAAGTGGTCCCTTGTCATTCTCTTCGAGCTTTGGACTTCCCTAAATTGGGCTTTTCTGAAATGGGTTCCTTCTTCCTCCTATCTTTTTGTTGGATCTTAGAGAAAAAGGGGCATTGAGATTAAAAGTCTCCCTTTCAGAGATTTGATGGGAGATCTAAGCTCCCCTTCGAGGTTTTTATGGTGAAAAAATATTTCTTGTTATGAGTAGAAGAGTTAAACTCTTGATTTAATTCAAAAAAGGAGAAGAATGTTTAAAATCTTGAGAAAGAAGAAAGAGGCACATAACACTAATGTTTTTAGGGGAATCAAATCTTTTTGATTTCTCATCATGTTTGCCTTTTATAGGCTACCCACTTTTACATATAGCCCTTTGGGCTTTACAATATGGTATTTTGCCCATACCATATCCATATGCTTATTTCTTTTTGCACATGAGCCTTGAGTTTTAAATAAATTTGGCTTTATGCCCATCTTCCTTATATTTATTCATAAAAATTACATTAAAATTATTTGTTACATAATTTTCTCTTTGGCATATCTTCATGAATGGGCTCGACTTGGGCATGGGCCCCACTTGGCTTGGGCGTGGGCCTACTTGACTTAGGGTTGACTTTGAGTTTGACTTGGTCAACCGGGGTGTAATTTTTTATCCTAACAAAGTGCCCCCATCAATAAATGCACACCGCGTATATGAGTTGCGTGTATTTAATTGATGGAACTTGTTCCGTGGAAGTTTGAATTTGACGTGGAGAATCATTCCAAGGGCGGAGCATCCTTCCGGGAGCATAATTCTGGGGCTCGGAGTATCATTCCAATGTACGGAGCATAATTCTATAGGGTCATTCCGATATGCGGGGTATAATTCCGATGCGCGGAGCATAATTTCGGGATCGGAGCATCATTCCGAGGAACGGAGCATAATTCCAGGAGCATAATTTCAGGGTCAGAGCATCATTCTGAAGAGCATAATTCCAGGGTCGGAGTATCATTCCGAAGAGCGGAGCATCATTCCATGGGGAGGATATATTCTGAGACAAAGCATAGTTTCGACACAGGGTTCCGGGGCGAAACATAATTCCGACGCGGGACGGGTATATCTTAAGACGAAGCATAATTCCGACGTAAGGTTAAACATTCTGAACGAAATATAGTTCCGATGCAAAGGTTGATTCCAAGGCGAAACATAATTCCGACAGGGAAGGCAGATACTCCAAAGTGAAGCATGATTCCGACGCGGGGTATATTCTGAGACGAAGCATGATTCCAACGCAGAGATTGACATTTTGAACGAAGTATAATTCCAATACAGAGGTTGATTCCGAGTCGAAGCATAATTCCGACAAGGAAGGCAGATACTTCGAGGCAAAGAATGATTCCGACATGCGGCATATATTCAGAGACGAAATATGGTTCCAACGTAGAGGAAGACATTCTGAACGAAACATAGTTCCAATGCAGAGGTTGATTTCAAGGCGAAACATAATTCCAACATGGATGGTAGATACTCCGAGGAGAAGCATGATTCCGAAACGGGGCGCATTCTGACACGAAGCATGATTCCGACACAGAACTTGTTGGTTGACTTGATTTCGAGACGGAGCTTGATTCCGACGGGGAAGTTGTTGGTTGACTTGATTCCGAGGCGGATCTTGATTCCGACGGGGAGGTCGTTGGTTGACTTGATTTCGAGGCGGATCTTGATTCCGATGGGGAGGTCGTTGTTCGACTTGTTGATTTGATTTTATTTGGAAGTTTCTTATCCGTCCAGCGGGGCTTTTGAGCCCGAGACTTAGAATTTGGATTTTTGCTTGGCGTCAGCATCGTTACACTGGAATATGGTACCAGGAACGAATCATCATTTGCCGTGGAGAACTTAGGATTTGGGTTGACATTAGCATCGCTACACTGGAATATGGTACTAGGAGCAAATCATCATTTTCCATGAGTGGATTTAAGAATTTTAGTTTTGGTTTGGCATCAATATCGCTATACTGGAATATAGTATCAGGAGCGAATCATCATTTGCCATGAGGAGATTTCTCTCGTTACCAGTTTAACGACTTAGAGGTCATTTGTTCCCAGTTTAACGACTTATAGGTCATTTGTTCCCAGTTTAACGATTTAGGGGTCTATTGGATCGAAAGTTTGGAATTTTGGGGTTAGGATCGGTATCAACGTTGCTAACACTGGAGCACAAGTGCCAGGAGCAATTCATCATTTTCCTTTGCCTGTTGGGGAGCAATGGCTTAAAAGACAGGTTTAGATCCCAATCACCTAAGACTTTTCAATTTTATGAGCCGTAAGAATCCCATATAAGCATTTTCTCTCTATGAGTCGAAAGGATCTCGTAGGTGTATTTTCTTCTTATGAGTCGTGAGGACCCTCAAGTGTGTTTTTCCTTTGTGTCTCGTAAGGATCCCACGAAGGTTCTTTCTTACGAGTCAAGGAGGATCTCGTAAGTTTTGTTCCCCTCATGCATCGTAAGGACATATGAGTGGGTCTTCCTAAATGGAGCATAATTCCAAGGGTGGAGACCGGCTGTGGAACTAGTTGTTGCGGTGGGGCATGGGTGTGATTTAGCTTGTTTATGCCGATGGATTGTATACGGTGGTCAGTTTGAAGACTGGTCGTAGGACTGCTGTAGTGGAATTTGGTTGGGATAAGGATTATTTGTGCCCATGGATTGTATACGGTGGTCAGTTTGGAGACCGGCCGTAGGGCTAGGAGAATTTGGGGAATTTGGAATTTTGTTGGCATGTGCATCGCTAACATTGAAATGGTATTAGGAGCGATTCATCATTCGCCATAAGGATATTCAGGGATTTGAAATTTTGTTAGCGTCTGCATCGCTAACACTGAAGTATGGTTTCAGGAGCGACTCAATATTCGTATTTGGAGGGGTTTGAAATATTTATTTATATACACATTTTTCACTGCGATTGCTCTGTCATTTCAGCTTTTCTTATCGTGAAAGTCGCGATTGCCCTATCATTTCGGCTATTTATTCATGGTTGTCCTATCATTTCGGTTTTATTTTCATTTTTATTTTACTCGCTGGTTTTTATTTCGAGTTGCCCTATCATTTCGGCTTTTATTTATTTATTTATTTATACAAAAAAAATTTACACTCCCAATTTAACGACTTAGGGGTCGATTGTTGTGCACTTATTCAAGTTTTTCGCGCTTTGATTTTGGCGCGATTGATGACCGTAACTCGGTGGTTTGACAGCCCATCAGAAGACAATGTAGTTATCTCAACCTTGTATTGGTCCTCAACCCGGTCTTTAAATACACAACAGTTCTCGAAAGTATGACTCACTTTCCTATGATATGGGAAGTACATAGGATGGCCGGTTATGTTCATTTCATGTGGCCTCTTTGGAATAGGCAGTTGCAGACCGTTGGTCAAGACGTTCTTGAATATTTTGTGGACTTCATCCCTCGTGTAGGAGTATACTTTCTTCTTTCTCTCCATTAGAGTCAGTGCCTTTCCTGATTCTAGTCCTCAAGACCGATCGGTCTTCAGTTCGCCTGCTATCCGCTTACTCCATTCAGTGTACGTATCGGAGGGACTGGAAGCTGATCGCGACCGTTTTTTGCAAAGGTGTTCCGCTCTTGGGCTGGAGGAAGTATCGGTTGGCTATTTCAGGATATCAATCCATGTCTCATGATCCAAAATTTGATTTTGCCGTAATTGTAACCATGCTAATTGGGTCGTGAGATATGCCACGACGTTTTCCAACTTGTCGACTTTGGAATGGACCTCAGCCAACTTCTCGTCCCTGTCCTGAAGATGCTTTTGAATCCATTGGAATAATACTTGCTATAAAGGTCCGGGTATGATAAACAGGCCATTCTTACTGCCTGAGCTCGATTCTGCATGAACCACAGGCTCTTTTTACTTAATGGCCTGAGCGGGCTCTTCTTCATCTAGACCGAACCGGTGCTGGATGGAAACAACCACGTTATTGTCATGGTTATGGGGCGTAGGAGGACTTGTTCCTCTGGCTCCACCATGTAGACCATATGGGTTGTGTACCCGTCTATTGCTTCTTCATTGACAATGTTTCTCGTTAGGCTTTTGGCTTGTTGCCTTGGTCCGCTCTTTTCAGAGAAGGGGAGATGACTGTGGGCAGCAGGTTCCCTAAGGGCTTCGGTCTCTATTTGTATGAAATTGCCCGTCGCAGCTTGATTGTTTACTAACACGCCTTTAGACGGTTCTATCTCTCCTGTCTTGTATTATTTTTCGACCCAATTTTTAAAGACGAAGCAGTTCTCAATGGCATGACCTATCACTCTGTGATAGGGGAAATATTTGGAGTCGTCGGTCATATTCGCTTCTTACGGTCTTTTTGATTCTGGCAATTATAGATCGTTTCTTAGAGCATCTTTGAATATTTTACGAACTTTGTCCCTTTTGAAGGAATAGACCTTATCCAGCTTCTTTTTTAGGGGCGACTCCCATCTCTCCCCCAACACTGGCTTCCGAGGCTAGTTAGCATCAAGACCACTCATCCCTCGCTTATTTCGGTTAGCTGAAATGTTAAAAGATTCAGTATCGTCGGAATTTCCGCCTTTGCGATTATCATCCTTTCGGTTTCTCCAGGATTTATTGTTATTTTTGGAATCCGAGAAAGATTCCTGCTTTGATCGTTCCAACATTTGAACTTTGTTGGTCAGCTCTTGGAATCTCTTGAGACCCGCGGTGTATAGAAAAGGATTCATCCAGGTGTCAAGATTTCCGATGAGGAGATTGACGGTGTTTCCGCCAAGAACCCCTCACAAATGAGGGGGAATCTAATAAACTCTTCTATATCGATCGCATCTGTCAAAACCTTCGATATACAGTGCCATAAATCAACTTGGTATTTTCGGAGAGGTGGATGGATATATCCAAATAGTATCTGCCCCCAAATTCAGGAAAGACGATCAATCCCAGTTCATCTCTGTTTTCGACGGTAAACAGATTCTGGCACGTCCGGTGGAATCTTTTTCTCTTTCCACTCCACACTTCGTGTGTCGTGTTTTTCCGCAATTAAATAATCGTGATATATTTGTTTGTAGTTACCCTCGGGAGATGGGATACTGAAGCTGGCGTTTCTTCTCTTTGTAGAATGGCGTTTGCTTCCACTCACCGCAACTCAGGCTCTATCACATCTGGTGGAGTCAAGTATGGGCCGCTTGCAGCCTCAAATGTCTGCATTCCGGCTTTTCAAGAAATGAAGGGGCTCTTCTTTGGGTCGATTCTCCCACCGTCTACCCTCGGTACCTCAACGCCGAAGGAGCAAGCCCAGAAGAAGTCTGTCTTCCACAGGCTGGCTCCTCAACCTACTGTTTTGCCGATGGAATCAGTCTCTAAACAACGGTACCTTCCAAAGGCCATGGTCGACACAAGGGGAAGAATACTCAAGCTTTCAAAGAAAAACAAGGAGCAAGATAAGCAAAAACCTGAGGCTAATCAAATTCCGGTCGAAAGGCATCACCAACGTCAATATGGGCGTCAAATAAAACAAGCTGGGGGCAGTTCTCCGTCCATGTTGACTCCATCTGCTTCAACTCCGATGGCGAATGCATCTGTTCCAACCGGAAACAGCTTTGAGCTGCTACGAAAGATCAGGAAAAATTCACCCACTGCAGTACTAAAGAAATCTCCACAGATCGTGGAGATCCAATAAGAGCAAAAAACAGTTCGCTCCCCAAAAGAACTTTCAACATCCATATATAAGGTGTGGAAGCAGGGGAAGAACTCAGTCATCGTCTGCGGCTCTTCCTCTAAGCGTTAACTAAATTCTGATAGCTCTCATTCCAAATATAAGGGGACACATCCCAAGGTGGTTCCTGCTCTGACGGTTCCTCCTAAAATGGTTTCTCACAAAAAAGAGAAGCCAGATAAAACTCAAGCGTCCGAGGCAAACAAAGGCCAAATTTCGAGATGCCCCAAGCCCGGGGGAAAGGTAGTTCACAAAATCCATATGGTGAGCACCAAAGACGAAGATCGTGCTTCTACTAGTCATGGACCGCATACTTGGTCTTTGATAAAGGATCGACAACAATATGAAAAGCTGCAGGAGATACTTGCTCAGGCGGCAGCACTCGCTAATCTTTTGCCTAAGGAAAATACCGACGCACCCGAAGAAAAAGTAGGGCAGGAGTCTGATATTGATTTCCTGTAGCGCGCTATCAAATAGAGAGATAAAGAAGTGGCAGGGATGTCCGCTAAAATGAACCAGATGGCCTTTCTGATTCAGAACATGGCTGGAATGATGGTCCAATTGGAAGCACTGGCAGATAAACCGCTGGTAGTCGCTCTTAAAGATAAGGGAGACATTTTAAATCCTCTGCAAGCCTCACCAACGGATGAGAAGGAAATACTTCCAAAAGGAAACCTGGACGCATACGTCGCTCAGAAAGTTAAAGCTCACTACGCCAGTGAAGCCGCAAATAGGTCAATCAAGACTGGTTGACCGTATCCGGCGTGCTACGATCAAGTACAGTACCCAACAGAGTATACACTTCCAACGTTCCACATGTACAAAAGAACTGGGAATCGTCGCCAGCACATTGTGCTATTTGAATCCATGTACGGCAATACTGGAAGAAATAATATACTGCTCCTTCGACAATTTGTCAGCAGTTTGGCGGGTATCTCCTTCGAATGGTATGCGGAACTCCCAAATGATTCTGTGAAGACCTTCGACGAGATGGACATGATCTTCTGTCAGAGATTCACTAGTATGATTAAAAGCACTACCGTGGTAGTTATGGTTAACGAAAGTGTTAGACCAAATGAGACTTGGATTCAATATGTTACCCGATGGCGAAATCTCTGGTCAAAATACGAGCAGCGCATCATCAAAATTGCAGCCATGGGAATGTTCATAACCATCCTTGACCCAAATTCAAAGGTGTTCCCATATATGGCCCCATTCAAGCCGACGACCTTCCAAGAGCTCATGGATAAACTGGCTCTATTGGATCAGATTGGTCAAGACCCTTCCTCTTCTGATGAAGATATATGAAAAGCGGAGGCATAGCGGCATTTTTCGCCAAAGCTCAACAAAAATTGAGCGGTTTTGAAGCAAACTGTCGCCAAAATGGCGACAGCACGGGTTCCACCGTGGGGAAAAGATTGGGATGTGAATTTCCGCTTCTCCGAAATATACGCAGGGGGTATCCTGCTCGCTGGCGGAGAAATCTCTATGGAGGTGGTCCTTTCTTCAAGGAACAGAAAAGATATTAAGGGACCTATAAGTGGGCCCTGCAATCAAGTGGAATAGCCCGCTTGAACCAAAAACCATGGAAGGGACGTGGAATCCATGTCCCACTCATGATGAAGGAAAAAGACCCAAAAACAAGTTCATTCTTTCAAGGAAGAAGAAGAATCAACAGAAGGAGTGATGCAATATATCATTCCTTCATCAGTGTTGGAAGGTGACATTGATGAGCAGGGAGCAGATGCCGTGTAAAACACCCGATATTTCCCGCAAAAGCAACATGATTGCTGTGATGGTAAAATAAGCAGTTCAAGAAGGTAAAGCTAACTTGAGGTGTGAAGTGTCTATACATATAAAAGACAGACAGCATTGCCTCGGCAAGCAAGCGTTGGAAAGAATGAGTTATGCAACTCCCCAACCAAATGATAACAGTGGACCGAAATATCCTTTAACTAGAGCGTCACCTCAAATATGGCGAGAATAGACCGAAACGTCCATAAACTAGTGTGTTCCCCAAATATAGGAATAATGGACTGAAATATCCCTAAATTAGAGCATTTCGCTCTGAATACGGCGATAATGGACCGATATGTCTCTAAACCGGAGTGTCGCCTCAAACATGGCGATAATGGACCGAAACGTTCCTAAACTGATGCGTTCCATAAACACAGGAATAATGGATTGAAATTTCCTTAAACTAGAGCATTTCATCCTAAATACGACGATAATGGACCGAGAATTCCCTAAACTAGCGCGTCGCCCCAAACATGTCGATGTTGGACCAAGATGTCCCAAAACTAGCATTTTGTCCTGAACATGGGAATGTTGGACCGGAACGTCCCTAAACTAGCGTGTCGCTCCAAATACGGTGATGATGGACCAAAATGTCCCTAAACTAGCACGTTGCCTCAAATATGGAAATATTCTCTCTAGAGATCTATATTGAAATCGAAGTCCCAACGGCGAAGGTTGCAACTCAAGTCTACCGGCTATACAGCTATTCCAGCGATGAAGCTACCCCCAAGTCCCAACGACAAACAGATGGGTCACCTACGGCAAAAATACTTTCCAGAGTTCCATCGTTCGCAAAAAAAGGTATGCCCAAGAGCGAAATTGGCACAAATGAAAACCTGAAAGGGCGCCGTGAATAAAAATAGCAGGGCTACCGACGAGTTTGTGAAAACTCGAAAGGGCGCAATCTTGTTAAAAAAAAGAAAAAAAGGTATGTCCACAAACGAAATGGGCACGAATGAAAACCCAAAAGGGCATCGTGAGTAAGAATAGCAGGGCTACCGACGAACTTCTGAAAACCCGAATGGGCGTGAACTCGTTAAAAAAAGCACTTACAAAGTCCTCACGACTTTGGAAGGAGAAAACACCAGCGTGAGATCCTTACAACTCGCAAAGGAGCAACACACTTAGAAATCTACATGATTTATAAGGAGAAAATACACTTATGAGATCCTCACGACTTGTAAGGAGAACATACCCTCTATAAGACCCTTGCGACTTATAGAATTCAAAAACCTTAGGCTACACGGATCCAAACCTGTTCTTCATCTACCAAAAACCCACAAAACCTTTCCGCCCTACAAGTGGTCCAATATTGACTCTTGTATACAATCCACGGGCATAAATAAATATATTCCCCATATGGTGAATGACACTTGCAAAGTCCTCACAGCTTTGTAAAGAGAAAACACCCGCGTGAGATCCTTACGACCCACAAAGGAATAACATACTTAGGAATCCATACGATTACTAAGGAGAAAATACACCTACGAGATCCTCTCGACTCGCAGGGAGAAATACCTTTATGAGACCCTTACGGCTCATAAAGCTAAAAGCCTTAGCCGACAGGATCCTAACACTGTTCGCTAAGCCACTTTTGTTCAAATCAAAAAAGGCAAATGGTGATTCGCTCCTGGAAACATCCCAGTTGTAGCGATGCTGATGTCTAAACATGTATCAAACTTTAAGTCCTCTCTTGGCAAAAGATGATTCGCTCCTGACAATATTCCAGTTGCAGCGATACTGATGCCAAGATTGGTATTAGATCACAAGTTCCTGACTTATAATAAAACTCAGCGAGTTGCAAAAAAAAAGCATATGATATAGCCGAAATGATGGGGCAACCCGCAATAAAAATCAGTGAGCAAAACATTATATGCATATGAAACAGCCGAAATGTTTGGGCAACTCGCAATAAAAAATAGCGAGTAAAAATATAAAAATGATATAGCCGAAATGATTGGGCACCGCGAAAAATAGCCGAAATGATTGGCAGTCGCGATTTTCGCGATATGAAAAGCCGAAAAGATAGAGTATCGTGGAAATAAAAAATGAAAATGAAACTTTTTCCCCTGCAAGTAGGTCTATATCGACCTCTGTATATAATCCATGGGTACAAATGAGAGAAAAGAAACCATATTTTCCCATCAGGCTCCATCAAAGGGAGAGACAGATCTCGACGGTACATCTACAGCCTAGAGATCATCTCGGTGTTCTTCTCATTCCAATAGGATGCAGACGTGACGTCAACAAAGCTCTAAGGAGCCAAATCAAAAAGGAGTAATGGAAAAATCCCAGCTCCGGCTCGACGTTCCTTCTCGGTGCAGATGCAACGACAACAAAGAACTAAGGGTCAAATATAAGAGGAGCAATGGCAAAATCCAAGCTCCAGATCTCAATGGCGACAGCTACAGCCTAGAAGTCATCTCGATGTTCTTCCCCTTCCAGCAAGATGCAGACGCAACGACCCAAAGGTCAATTAAAAGTGGAGTGATGGCAAAATCCTAGCTCAAGATCTCAACGACGATATCTACAGCCTACAGATCAGCTCGACGTTCCTTCCCGGTGTAGATAAGACATCAACAAGAACCCAAGGGCCAAACAAAAGTGGAGCAATGATATATTCCTAACTCCAGATCTCGATGACACATCTATAACCTAGGTATCACTTCGACGTTCCTCCTCATTCCAGCAGGGTGCGGACGTAACGGTCAAATGAAATTGGAGTGATGGCAAAATCCTAGCTGCAGATCTCGACTGCAATACATACAGTATAGAAGTCATTCGGATATATACCCTACTTCAGCAAAGAATTGGCGCGACATCAACAAAGCAAAAGCGAAGCGATGACATATTCCTAAATTCGGATCTTGACGGCAATACATACAAAGCCTGAAGACCATTGGAGATCATCCCGCCCCAGAAGGATGCGGTTATGACTTATCGAGGATTCAAATTAAGCCTAACCTCAAGCAAAAGCGCCACGACAAATACCAAATGCTTTTTCTTCCAACGGTAAAATGGATATTCCAAACTAGGAAGATTACTTGAAGACGTCCTATCTAGCCTCAGAAGGGATCATAGACACGACAGACGCGGGGCTACTCGAGCAGTAACCCAAGGGACTGCATATCGAGGATACATCAGTTAAAGCGACGGTATGATGGACTTAAACTTAGTACCACCAACCTAATGGACCCCTATCCAAAAAGGGCTTATCTACATTTTATGTTAGGATACACCTGCGAGATCCTCTCGACTCGTAGGGGAAAACATCTTTATAGGACCCTAGCGGCTCATTAAGGTGAAAAAGGCTTACACGACGGGGATATCAACATGTTTCCTAAGCACTGTGGCCCAACAAGGAGGTCCAACCCGACTCTTGTAAACTATCCACATGCCACATTCTCCAAAGTCGCATATCGATGAGGAGGAGAAGCTAGTTACGGGTCCTCTCGATTCGTAAGGGGAAAATACTCTTGTGAGATCCTTACGACACTTAAAAGAAAACTCACTTAGGAGTCCTTGCGACTCCTAAGGAAAAAATACACCTATGAGATCCTCTCGACTCATAGGGAAAAACGTTTTTATGTGACCCTCACGGCTCATAAAGTTTAAAAGCCTTAAGCGATAGATCTAAACCTGTTTCCTAAGCCATCGCTGCCCTACAAGGAGGTCCAAACTGACTCTTGTATACTATCCATGGGCCACATTCGCCAATAAAGTGAAGAAACCACTTACGGGTCCTCACGACACGTAAGGAGAAAATACCAGAGTGAGATCCTTATGACTCACGAAGGTGATGAACACTTAGAAATCCTCACGATTTCAAGGGAGAATACCTATGAGATCCTTAAGGCTCATAAGGAGAAAAACCTTCTTCAGACTCTTACGACCCATGAAGATGAAAAAGTCTTAGGCGACAGGGATCCTAAACCTGTCTCCTAAGCTATCAATTCTATGGCGATGCATAACTTTGTACTACTTAACCCACGTACATATCTATGTGGGCAAAGTAGTCGGGGCAATTGTTCCCGCCAAAAATTTTAGATCAAAACTTTTTGTTCCGTTTATAAAAGTAGAGGACAACCCCCACGTGTAAAGTATGTGAGCACTCACATACAAAGCATGCGAGTATCGGTTTCAGATAGGATTAAATTCTATGATAGCCCCCACGTGTTAGACATGTGCGCACCCATATGCAAAGCATTCAAGTGCTGCTTCAGATAGGATCAAATCCTATATTGGTTCCTACGTGTTAAACACGTGAGCGTCTCACATGATATTCGCGTGAGCGCTAATGCTAGCATCTTGGTAGCGCCTCACGTGATATCCACGTGAGCGCACTTGCCAGTCTCTTGGCAGCGTCTCACGTGATATCCACGTGAGCGCTATAGGCCAGCACCCTACATGCAATGCACGTGAGTGTTCTTTTTGGTAGAATTAAATTCTATGGGGGAAATATTTTCCTGATCTTTCTCAAACTAGAAAGATTCTCTCTGTTAAACAGAGAACCCTTGGATCAAAAATCCAATGGTGATCATAAAATTACCAATTAAATCATCTGATAGAAATAAATTCTATTTGGGAAATATTTTCCTGATCTTTCTAAAATAAGAAAGATCTTCTCTGTTAAAAAGAATTAAATTCTATGGTTAGGAAAATATCTTCCTAGTCTTGTTAAACTAACAAGATATTCATATGATAGAATAAAATTCTATCTTAGGAAAATATTTTCCTAATTTTATTAAAATAAACAAGAAATCTTCTCTGTTAAACATAGAGCCTTTGGATCAAAAATCCAATGGTGAATAAAATTCACCGGTTGGTTTTTAAGATTTCTATTGACTATGAAATCAATCATGATCTCTCAATGAGAGATTTTCTCAACAGATAGATTTTTCTCTTCTCCTATAAATAGAAGCAGAGAGATACAAAAGAAAAATAATGAACCCCAGAAGTTTTCTACGAAACTGAGAATTTAATTCTTCTCTCAAAGAAGAAGATTCTCGCTCTTCCAAATTCTAGGTAAAGAAAAACGCAGAGATAAAACGTATATGTTTTGCCTAGCATAAACAAAACAAGGGTTTAACCTTTCATAAAAAGAACTTAGTTCTTCTCTTATCAAATCTCCCCACAAGTTGAGAATTTAATTTTTATTGGGGAGATTCTGTTCTTCAAACTCAGAATCTAGGGGAAAAAACTAGATTAAAAGAAAATGAGAAAGAGAACGTATATTCTAGGAATTTAATTTCTTTACAAACGGGATTTAACTCTACAATGAAAGGACTCAGTTCTTATAAAAGAAACAGATAAACTTAGTTTTCCAATAAAATGATCCCAGATCTTCAAAAACATAGATCTTGGTGATCAATAATGGCCAAAATGCCATTAACAGAGATTCAATCTTTAAAAAGAAAAGGATCTGGCGTATCACGTGAAACACACGTGAACGCCCAAAAGATTCTCTTAAATGGAACTCGGCGCCTCACGTGCTTCCCACGTGAGCGCCTAAAACAAAGAAACTTGGTGCCTCACATGCTTCCCACATGAAGCGTTCAAAACAAAAGGCTCAACGCCTCACGTGTTTCCCACGTGTGCGCCCAACAAAACAGAACGCTCGGTGTCTCGCGTGAAACACGCGTGAGCGCCATATAAAAGTGCTGAACAGTATAAATTTAGTCAAAATGACTAAGTGCCTAAGACGGATTGGGCAGCATTCATGTCTGAGCGCCTCACGTTGTACACACGTAAGCGCCAGAGCAGAAAATAAGTGCTTAGCACTTCCGAATAAAGAAGGAAAGCCTAAGACTGAATAGACCAAATCCAAATTGGCTAAGTCTTTGAATTTTCTTGAAGCTGAGCCTAAACGCTCTGCTGTTAGATCTCTACAAAAATTTGATGATCCATAAAATTTTGCTAAGTTGATCTTAGTCTAAAATAGGACTAACGTATTCTTAGTTAAAATAAATTGAGCTCAAATGCTCGTATATTTAAGTTGACCTTAATCTAAAAAAAATTGATTAACGATCCTTAAATGAAACAAAATACGCTTTGAACTGACGGAATATACAACCTAAATTTAATCCCCAAATCTAAAATATACGGATTAGAACTAATCCGCGCCCTATGGACGACAACATAAATTAGTCTTCATATACAATCCATGGGCAACCTTAACAGACAAAATAACATACGACACGAAGTAAACTTCTGAAGCAGGAGAAAGCGGTTATCGCAATCGGTAACATAATTAATTGCAGGGGTTTGCGCCTGTAGGGAAGAGCGTCCGCACAATCAAAAACCTCTCACAAATGAGGGGGAATCTGATAAAGCCTGCTATATTGGTCATATCTATTCAAACCTCCGATATATGGTGTCATAAATCAACTTGGTATCTTTGGAGAGATGGATGGATATGTCCAAATAATATCTGTCTCCAAATTCAGGCAAGACGATTAATCTCAGTTCGTCTCTATTTTCGGTGGTAAACAGATGGATTGGTCTTATTCCAATAGTGGCACATATTTGACGGAGAGATTGTGCCATCGGGTTATAAAATCAGTGCTGCTTTCGTTGTTCTTTGGCTTGGTCCTTACGAGGTCGGCAATGATGATTTTATTGCTGACACTCATGGCCTTTTACCAAAACAGAGGTTTCATTTAGACGAAAGTAATAATAGAACCGTCTGGTATGCTCGCGTACCAGTCGAAAGCGATATCGGTTAGGCTATTAATGAACTGGCGGAAAAGAAGTGCATCGTTGCCTCCAGTATTTCCACATGAGGCTTTAAAGTGGGCGATGTACTGATTCGCATTTCCCGTCCCATCGAATCATCCGAATTTGGGGATGGCATAGCCACTAGGAAACTCTACTAAATCGTACCGAACAAGATATGGTCTCCTGCTACTGCTGACATCTTTTTGCGCTTCGGCTACCAATATTTTGACTTTGTTGGCGACCAAATCCATTATCCGCTCTTGCATTAACAGAACAGTGCAATATGGGGCTAAGGCATCCCCAGAAGCGGAATGCAGTCGGCTTTCGTATAGCGCGCCTATTGTAACGACCGCAATATTAATATACCTCCATATTTTTTTTCTTTAGTAAAATATTGTATTTATTTATTCTTAGTATTTTTTGTATATTTTGTTTTTTATAAATATATTATTTTATTATTCCAGCTATTTTTCCCAAACATATTTCTTTAAATCTAAATTTTAACTTTTTTTCAAATTAAACATAAGACCAAACCCAGCCCATAACTCAAATCCAATTTCATTTTCATTTTCTTTAATAAAACTATGAGCCCAAAAGCCCACTTTCTTTTTAAGCAACATCATATATTTAATTGTTATTAAATATGTGTATGAACAACCTTGTAGCTCTGGGGGCTTTGTTTAAAGAACAATTTATATTCCCTCAGCGCACACGTGAGGAGCATGTGGTGCGCTTGGCGCTGAGCGCCAGTCAATGAGCGCAGAGCGCTTCTGTTAAGTAGCGCACACGTGAGGAGCACGTGGCGCGCTTGGCACTGAGCGCCAGTCAAAGAGCGCAAAGTGCTTCTATTAAGTAGTGCACACGTGAGGAGCACGTGGCGCGCTTGGCACTGAGCGCCAGTCAATGAGCATAGAGCGCTTCTGTTAAGTAGCGCACACGTGAAGAGCACGTAGCGCGCTTGGTGCTGAGCGCCAGTCAATGAGCACAGAGCGCTTCTGTTAAGAAGCGCACACGTGAGGAGCATGTGGCGCGCTTGGCGCTAGTCACCAGATTTGGAACGCTAAGGCGCTTCTTATGAAGTAGCGCACACGTGAGAAGCATGTGACGCGTTGGGCGCTGAGTGCCAGACAATGAGCGCAGAGCGCTTCTGATCAATTTTGTGATCTGAGAAATAAGTTCTCGCTTACAAGAGACTTTGTCTCATGGTTCTAAGAACAAAAGTTCATATTTTTATAGGAGATGTTACAATCTCTTCTATTTTCTTTTGTGAAAGACTTTTTCTTTGTAGATCTATGATCTGAAGAGAATGAAATTCTTCTCCCCCCTTTTTATGATGAGATGCTATGATCTCTTTTTGTGAAAGACCTCTTTCTTATAGATCTATCATCTGAAAAAGAACTATGTTCTTCTTCCTTGATGAGATGTTTTCTATCTCTCTGTTTTTACGTTGAAGAAAAATTCTTCTTCTCAGAGCTTGCTCTTTTCTTTGAAATTTCTCAAAGCTTATGGGGGTTCCTCTCTGCGAGACTTGAAGTGTTGGGTCCTTTATATAGGGGGGCTGATTTGTTGAATCAGTTGAAGAGATCTTTTCTCTAATTTATTTGGGGATATTTCCTACCGTTGGATCTTTGATCCTAGAGGTTCTGTTTTACAGAAGGCAATCTTCTTGTTTTTAACGAGATTGGGAAAATCTTTTCCCATACAGAACTTGTTCTGTTCCTTGGTGATTTTTAATCACCATTGGATCATTGATCCAATGGTGCTCTGATTTACAGAGCACAATCTTCCTTATTTGGAAAGATTCTGAGAAGTATTTCCTTAACAGAATTTTAATCTGGTAATTTGATGATTTATCATCTTCGTTGGATCTTTGATCCAACGGTGGGGAACATTTAGTTCTAACGCTTGGCGCTTTCATGCCTTGCATGCGAGCGCTGATTTAGAGTCTTTGACTCTTAGCGCTGGCGCACTTGGCCCGAGCGCACTCGTGCTTCGCACGTGAGCGCTTCTCCAGGGCGCTGGCGCTAGCGCGAGCGCGAGCGCACTCGTGCTTTGCACGTGAGCGCTGCTTCACAGCGCTGGTGCTCTTGGCGCAGCGCTTTTATGAAGCGCTGCTTAATTACAAATTTTAAAATTTGAACAGAGCTTTGCTCTGATTGGGGGTAACAAATGCCCCCCCACCGTTGTGCTCACGTGGCTCATACGTGAGTGCAGCGGTAGCAACATCTCTACCATTAGATCAACTTAGAAGTTGGAACGGTTCTCAGTGCCTATAAATAGGGCATTTGGCCCTTGAGATGACCTCTGTTCATCTTCTTGTTTGTTTTTCTGAGAATTAATTCTCCTTTAGAGCACAGCTCTTTTTTTTAAGAACTTCTCTTAGAGACTGAACCCTGTCGAAAATTTTAGGTAAAGATTAAATCTTTGACGGGATTACTTTGTAATCTAAGGTTTCACCCATTAACAGAGCTTGCTCTTTTTAAATCATATAGATTTTTAGGGTTTTCTTAAAGAGCTTTGCTTTTTTCAAAACATATAGATTTGTTAATCTTTCATGAAGAACTCTTAAAGTTTGTTCATGGATCTTGACGATCATGGAATTTTTAATTCATTAAAAGCTTTGCTTTTAGGGTTTCTGATGGGTTACTCCATCATCTTCACAGAGCATAGCTCTTCAAAAATTCTGAGGAGATCAGAGGATCCAAGTTATAGAGTTTGTGATGCTCCAATTTTTTTCCTTTCATCATTAATTATGATGGATGTCATATCTGTTGGAGAGCGCTGCTCTCAAGGGAGGTTAATTCCTTGGCCTAAGGGGCCCTCATTAAATGAGAATGCTCTTAGGATTTCCTCATTTAATGACTGTCTCATCACATGATGAGACTGCTTTATTAATAATGAGCCATCATCTAGATCGTGTGGGTCCCTTTTGGTCCCTTTCCACTGCATTGCAGTGCGGTACGAATTTAAAGTACCAATTGACAGAACTTAAACTGTAGCATTGACGGCTAATTTTTGTTCTTTTTCGCGCAGGTACTATGTCTTTCGACATTTCTTTCCTGTTTGACCGTTCAGAAAGAGGATTTCCTGAAGCACCAGTGGACAGGGAAGTCTTCGTGTTGATCAAAGATCATGACACAGAGCAAAAGAATCTTCATTTATGGGGAACATGGTACAGTCAGATCATCAAGGGTCGGCGGAGCTTTTCTTGCGCGGCACTTTCGAAGCCTATTTCGACGATTCCTTATGCCGATGCACCTCCAGTAAACTATGCCGTGGAGGAGGTCAACTGGACCTCAGAGGGTTGCCTTCAACCTTCTATGGCCGCGATACCCGTACAGCCGCCGGCGACTTTGGATACTCTAGGGCGGCGTATATGCCAGGGCGAGTCGCGCCCTTGGGGACAGCCGTACATGATAGGCCTAACTCCTCGTCATCCAGCTAGGTATTTGCAGTGGGCCTGCTACATTTTATCGGCCAAGAGATCGATGCTACTGAAGCTTGGGTTGTACCCCTCCATTTATGCGTCTGCATGGCGGATCAAGGCTTTCCTGGAGCAATGGAATATTCCGTCCCACACCTTCCTTTTGTCGGATCGAGAAGTCTCAATATCTTTAGAGGAATTTGCAGAGATCTTTGGCTTATCCGTCAGGGGAGAATACTACGAAGAGATGCTTCCTCCGGACGAATATATCTTTGCCACCAAATCAATGGTAATGGGCCTTACCCCGGAGAACGCCATTCAACACAAATTCCCGAGCTTGATCAAGGTGTTGAATATATATGAAAGTCTATTTCTGGAGTCTGGAGTGCATGGAGTCAGCTACGTAGACTTCATCGCTCGCTTTCTTCGTCCAGAAGCCTTATCGAAGCAAGCCGCGCTGTTCGCCAAGCTTGACGATCCGTTTGGTTTTGGTTCGGATAACTAACCGACGGCGGAGGCGGATTTAAAAGGTTTCTTTAGTCCGGCTGTTCCTGTCGTTCCCTTCGCGGAGCTTGCTGCTCTGTACGTCGATGAAGAAACTTTCATGCTGGGGTCCATTGGCTTATGGCTAAACTAGTTCGTACTTCCGATGCACCCTCACTATATGAGGCCATCGGTCTTTTACCCAGCCCATCGTATGGTTGCGGGAATGCAAGTGGCTATCGGAATTGCTGGGTTGACACACCTGTACCAGGGTCTCAGCTTAGCAGCGGATACCACTCAGCCAGGGGTATAGCCCATCATTTTGTCGCTGCATTATTTTACGTCATGGATTGAGCTATACGTTCTTGGCGCTTTTGGTGCCCATAAACGACCTCGTTTCTATGATAGTTATAACTTCCCTCGGATTATGCGCCTAGTTGACACGTCTGTTTTAAATCCATCATAGCGGGAAGCTAGGGTTTTCTCCTTCGTCCGCGTACGGTTGGAGAAGACATGACCTTTGTCGATAAGGTTTTTATCGTCGGCAAAGAATCCGCAAAAACGTTGCAGCCTCTATGCGAAACTTTTAAAGATGAAGCCTCTACCTTGAAAGCTCGGGAGATTCTTCATCTATATTTCATCAGGCCGGGCTTTCTCATGTTTAGGAGGAATGATTCGGCGTTGTTCATGAGGTACAACCCACACCGTTTCGCCCAGCAATCAGGCTATAATCAAGGCGTCCAGCTCGAGGCCTTCCTAGCTGAGCCAGCTGCCACAGAAGAAGGCATTCGCAACGCATTACACCATTTTATGCGGTTGAACACCGGCTCCAATTTCTTTATCAATGAGCCGAGTTGCGTTCAGCGAATCTTGAATGTATATGTGGCGTGGTATCAACATTCGATGGGCGCCATCATTAGGGAAGAAAAGCGATTGTTTCTTGATCGCAAGGGCACCGCCCCCGCTGGTAATCCAGCCGTTCCTTTGAAGCGATGGACCATCGTTCGTCCTCCCTTAAGAGAAGCTGCTGCGGCTGTGGTACCACGCGTTATGCCTGAGCTTTCCCTACCCTGCGCGCCTGTAGAAGCGGTAGCTATGGCGTCTCCCGAGTCCGGCGTGGGTGTGGAGATAGGGACTCGTCACCCCAAATAGCCCACCTAGCGCAAGCTTGTGTTATCGGCTCCCGGCACTCGTTCGCAGAAGAAAAAGAAGTCGATACTTTCTGCAGACGTTGTATTCGTCCAGGAGCCTCATGCTCTTACAGCGAGGGCCTAAATGAGTATGGAACCAATGAAGGTTTGTTTATGGCGCTGGATGATAACGATCTAGAGGCTTCGATTGCGGTTTCAAAGCAACTATCTCACGATAAAGCGACACAAAACACCATCGCACAATCAGGTATACTTCGGTCATATCTTTCCGTGGCTATTTTAATTATTATGCTTTGACTGACTCTTTCTTCTTCAATAGGTATCTCCGCTGAAGAGGCTCTCGCGGCTTCCCTCAAGACTTTTGAAGAGGAAGAGAGGCTTCGCGCTTCTTTGGGCCTCGGTATATTTCAGCTCATTGTGTCTTCATTCCCTTTTTCTTCATGGGTAGTCTGACCCTTTTTTTAATCTTTTTATAGGGACTAATTCGACTCAGGTTATCCCGAGGGCAGTGCCGATCCCGCATGGTGGCGCAACGACGCTTCCAGGGCCGGCTGCCAGAGTCCCAGCTCCCCCGGTATTGCCAAAAGAGGCTTCGCTTAAGCAGCCAATGATGGACGCCGTAACGGCTCCAGAGATAGCTCCTGGCTCAGATGATGACGTCACTTTGACGGAGGTCTTGAGGAAGTCTTTTCTCGCTATCAAGGATGACAAGAAGCGCATGAAGCGTGCAGCGAGGGTACGTGACGTGTAACACCCGAGCCCAATGCTACTTGGTTTCTGTTGTCGTATGTTGGCGTATGATATTTATTTCGTTGATCCTACTTGACTGTTATGACTTATTGTAATTTTTATCCCGACAATTCATTTCTGCATATAACAATTTAAGGCATCTAAAAAAAATTAAAAATATTCATCTTGGCCTACTTGACACCACTAACCCTGTTGTAGCATCCGTGCATCGTGTTCTCGTCCCGTTCAGTGAAACGGGCGAGTTTGGACGGCGATGCGCACGTACGTGTGTCCGTTTTGGGGGTATGCTTTTTGATTGCAAAATACTTCATTTTAAATTTTGGATCCCGCCTAAAATGTTCTTATTTCAATTTCAAATTTTTGGACCCGACCTGGACGCAATTTGGAAATGTTTTACTTTGCGCCAAAATCCCAAATTTCTAATATTTTATAAACCGCCGAATATATATAAGTTTTTAACCTCTTAATATTTTTTTTATACTTATAAATCTTTTTTAAATATTTTTCCTAACCCCAAATCCTTCTCCCAGCCAATCATTTCTCTTTAATCCCATGGGCCCCACCTCATTACTCTCTCTCTCCCCCGTCTCTCTCTCTCTCCCCATCCTTCTCTCTCCTCTATATATCTTTCCCTCCTCTTCTTTCTTTCACTAACACGAACCCAAACCCCGTCGCAACCCTAGCCGTGAACCCCTCGCCGCCATAGCCCCAACGTTGACGCCATCACCACCGGGCTCGTCATCCCCTCACCCTCGACCGAGCCACTCCACCTCCTCGCCTCCGTTCCTTTCCCGTGACCGCCTCGCCTCAACCCATCGTCCTTGCCTCCTCAACCTTCGCCGTGTCACCTTCGCTGCCACCTCCTTCACGACCTCGTTCCCCCCTTCGACCACCATCTTCCTCTTCTCAACCACAGATCCAAAACCCTGCACCCAGCTTCAACGACCGTGCCCCTGCACCCGCACTGCGGCTACCTGCACACCCCTGCACGCGTCGGCTCCGCCGTGAGTCGCCGCCGGTGACCTCGTCCCCGTATCCCCGACCCTCTCGCACACTCCTCGGTTTCTTTCGCTGTCGTCGTAGGCCACCGCCGGAGCTCCGTCGACATGGTAGACCGTCACCACCCGTCACACAGATCCTCCGTGGTACCCCGACCTGTGTGGCTTCACTGTTCGTCGTTTGGGTTCATTCCATGAACCGTGCGCCCGTCGTGAGATTTTTCCCCGCCGACGGTTAACGTTCCGTTTTCCCGATTTACGACCCGTCAAGGCAAGTACCCCTTGCTACTTGTTAAACAATATTTACATACACATTGATGACACCCTAAACCTATAAATTTAACTTTGGTACGATCATTTCTCTTTTCGTGTTTAATATTGTTATATAACATTTTATCTTTCAAACTTGGAACCTATATATGTAGATATCATTGCATCCATGATGTCTTAACTTGGTAACATGATTAAACGCTTATAATTGTCTTACTGCATTCTTATAATGTTGAAATCATCTCTGTGACACAATTGATAACTGTATTGCTAATTGAATGAATCTGCCTATTGCTTAATTCATTGCTTAGATCATGTTGTTAACCATGCTTGATTATGTAACTGAGTATGAGCACACCCATGATATTGTTTACATCTTGACCTGAATTGCTACATACATATTGATTGACCCGACATGGTACCGTATACTGGTTGACTTGACATGATGTACCGTGACCTGACCCGTTACCTGATCTTGTGTCTAATGCCAACAAACCTGACATGTAGTCCTCATGGACCAATCCTGTTGTCTATCCAGACAAACCTGTTTACCTGATCCTGTGTTGGCATTAGTTTCTTGATTACGGGATACCTGACTTGACATACACTTATAACTTAGGGGTAAGGGGAAATCAAAGGTGAAACCTCACTTGTAACTCAACAGTTCACTACCTGTTCTGATCAGTTTTAGGCTAGGCCAGCCTTGGAATGATGATGCTGACACCATTCATCTGTACACATTCCTGTTTGGTGCCTAGCGGCATGTCTCGGTTTCAACCCGAGAATCTTGGGGCCGTGGTCCCGGGTATGTACGGGATACTATTGAGTTACATCGATGATTCATCAATTTGGTTTCAAAGACTTTAGAACAGAAATCCTGATAGAACATTTTAGTTTACCCACTGCACACTACCCTGCACTGCTCTGATTTATATTATTGTTACCTGTCACGCCCCGCTTCCCAGAGTACGCAAGATTGGGCACGTGACATAGCCAACCATGCTACCTGTGGGTAGGAAGTATCCATCCACAGTCACATTACGGCTGTAGAGATATCAAGAACAAGATAAAAACTATCTAACACATGTCCAAATCCAGAATAACAAGAGTCAATAATAAATAAGTGCGGAAGCAAATGATCCAATACAAAATAGAAAAGTACGTCCCATAATGCGGGCTCACATCTGGAAATAAAATGCAGGAAATAAACTAATCACTACAGAACTCACAAATCAGCCTGCTGGCTGAAGTACTCCTGCTCGGTCAGCGACAGTGGTGAAGAATCTGGGCCATGCAAAACCCAGACGTCAGCGCGTCATGTCAACCAATAATATAATATGAACAGTGTAATAAGCAATGCAGAAATATACATGAATAAAGCAATAGTATGAAACAAGCAGTGCAGGGTAGTGTGCAGTGGGTAACTAAACTGTTCTATCGGGTTCTCTATTCTAAAGTCTTTGAAATCAATTCGAGTAATCCTCCATGTAACTCAAAGGATATGTCCCGTTACCCCCCGGGACCACGGATCAGGAAGATGGGAACCAATAATGGTTCTGTCCCGTTGCCCCCCGGGACCACGGATCAGGAATGTAAGAGTCACGAATAGCTCTGTCCCGTTACCCCCCGGGACCACGGATCAAGTAATACCCTTTTAAGTTACACTTTAGATTACCCGTTTGATTTCCCCTACCCCCAGGTTATGTGTGTCAGGTCGGGTATTCAGTAGTCAAGGACTAATGCCAACACAGGATCGGGAAACAGGTCAGCTTTGTCTGGATAGACAACATGAATGGTCTATGAGGACTCCATGTCGGGTTTGTTGGCATTAGGCAAGAGATCAGGTAACAGGTCAGGTCATGGTACATCAGGTCAAGTCGATAGTAAAGGGTACCATGTCCGGTGCATCGGTATATATATATCATGTGTATCAAGGTCAGGTCAATATGTAACACAATCGAGGGTGTGCTCACAACAGGTATAAAATCGAACAAGGAATCACAACAGGAAATAAACAATGAATTTAACAACAATAAGCAATTTATTTAATCACATTAGTTCATTGGTATAGTACAGACGTTTCATCATATTAGCAAGTTTCGAGCACCCCTTGCGGTGCAATACCGTTATATCAATATCAGAATGTAATAGAACTACGAGTGTATAGGCTATCATCCTTTAAACAGTAAAATGTGGTTAACAGGTAACTTCGTTATTAGGGTTAAAGTAGCAAGCTGTAATTTTAGGTTAATTGTAAAATGATATATATCATATTGCAGCCAAAATGAGAAACTAGCTATATCGAGTTAAGTTTGCGGGTTTAACGAGTCAAAATATATATAACTGTTTAGTATAGCATGTAGCAAGCGATACTTGCCTGGACGGATCAGGAACGGGAATACGGAACGTCTCACGTCGACGGAAAACGTCGCGATGCGCGCACGGTATACGGAACGGATCCAAACCACGCACACTGTGATCAAACGGATCAGATACGCTCGTCGGGATTGTCGACGGTACGCCGGTTTCTGGAAAATGGTTCCAGTAAGACAGTAGGGTGCTCAGGGGATTGAAGGAGATAAGCAATCATCCGACTTCTGAATTACCTCAACCAAGGCACTATATCTTCTGTTCAATTTTGAGGCCATGTGGATGGCCTCAGAATGAAAAGGAGAGTCATCTCCAACAAAGACTAGCGTCCGGCACTGCAAGTACTTCAATCCTCCTGTGATATCAAATCTCCCATTGATGGACTGAAGAAATCTCCAAACATTGCTGCTCTGCCTTTCATCCAGAAAGCTTCTACAGGCTTGCACAATGTCAGACTCAGGGTAGTGGCCGCTGCCTCGAACCTCCTTACTAAAATACCGCTGTAGTAGACAATCATAATGGGGAAACTAGAATCAGACCATGAACTCTTTCTCTGTATTTTATGGCAAAAAGGGTAAGAATGTAAGCACCAGCCGTGACCCCCAAGCACATCACGGACCCTAACCTAAAAAAATCGAGGATATCAGCAATCTGATCTGCCAAGTCATCAACACAAGGAATAGCAACATCGCATGAAATCGGAGCAGCTCCTAACTCATGTCCTGGGGACTAATATGATATATGCAAAAATTGTGAAGCAATAAAGAAGCAGCTTCAAGCCAAATGAATAATCCTTGAAAGCATGACATATGGTTTAGAGCTAAATCTGGATATGTAATAAGAGCAGGCTTTTCTTGATCTCCGTACACAGCTACAGATACTAAGCCATGGCTGGTTCGGGTGCACGGGGAGAAGGGAGAGGAGGAGGGTGTCCATGAAGGAGAGGGATGGTCGACGAGGATAGTCGGCGACGGCCAGGGACAGCGCAGGTGGTCGCCGGCGGTGCCTCAGGCGATGCAGGGAGTTGGGTAAAGGTTCGTGCTCAAGTTTGGTTGACAGCGAGGAGGGAATATGGCTGCGGTTTGGATCGTCTAAGGATGAAGGAGCCGACGGCAGTGGGGTGTTGATGGGTTCTCGGTTGAGGGAGGTGGTGTAGATGCAGGTCACGGCTAGGGTTGAAGCAGAGAGACGGCAACGGTAAGGTGAGGAGGAGAGGTAAGGTTTGCGGTGGTCTAGAGGAGGTTGCTGCTGTGCTGGGTGGGTGATCGGAGATAGAGACGAGGGCGAAGGATTGAGGGATGGAGCTCGGTTAGGGTTGCGATGGGTTCCTTCATTTTTCGCGATGAGGTTCTGGACGTGATTATATATATAGGGGAGAGAAAGAGAGTTAGAGAGAGAGAGAAAGAGAAATTAGAGAGAGAGAGACAGAGGAAGAGAGAGGGATATAAGGAAGGGGGCCCACGAGGTTTCAGCCTCGTGATTGGCTGGCGTGGGAAATTAAATTATTTAAAAGATTCCTCAGAGATTTAAAAGGATATATATGTAATGGATGAATATATATATAGTTTTAGAATATATTATTAAATTGGGATTTTGGCGCTAAATGAAACATTTCCAAATCGCGCCCGGGTTGCGCCCAAAAATTTGAAATTTAAATAATAAGATTTTAAGTGGGTTCCAAATTTTAAAATGAAATGTTTTATGATTAAAAAGCATGCCCCCAAGTCGGACACTTGCACGCGCGCGTAGCCGTCCAAACTCGCCCGTTTCACCGAACGGGATGAAAACTCGACGCGCGGACGCTACCACGCGGCTAGGGGTGACGAGTAGGCCAATATAGATATTTTTAATTTCATTTTAGGGGCTAAAATTTGTTATTTGCAAAAATGACTTAGCCAGTTAAAATTTTACAGTAAGACCCAAACAAGCAAGATAAATGAAAGGAGCAATGTCGAACACTCAACCAGTAACAGAAATAGTAGTATTGGGCTCGGGTGTTACATCATACCCAACTACAAAAAGAATTTCGTCCTCGAAATTCCAAGAACACAAGATAGAAAACTACAGGAAAATGTGAGGAAAGTTCTGCCGGATCTCGTCTTCTCGCTCCCAAGTGGATTCTCCATGCGATCGATTACCTTAAGAAACTAGCACAAGGGGGATAACCTTGTTCTTAAGAACCTTTTCCCTACGATCCATGATTTCAACCGGTCGCTCCTCAAAAGTTAGGTCCTCTCGTACAGTTAACTCCGAATGATCCAAGACGTGGGTTTCATCTCGAACATACCTTCGTAGTTGAGATACATGAAACATACCGTGCACCCCTGCCAAGGACTGTGGTAACGCCAAACGGTACGCTACCTCTCCAACACGCTCCAATATCTCGAAGGGTCCAACGAATCGAGGACTAAGCTTTCCCCGACTCCCAAAACGAATCACTCCTCTAGTCGGTGATATCTTCAAGAATTCCAAATCACCCACGGCGGACTCTAGAGGTCTTCTTGACGTGTCAGCCCAACTTTTCTGTCTGTCTTGAGCTGCCTTCATATGCTTCCTGATTGCGTTAACCTTCTCAACGGTCTGTACTACTAATTCTGGTCCCAACAATCTTCGTTCACCAACGTCATCCCAACAAACAGGTGAACGGCATTTACGACCATATAAAGATTCAAACGGAGCCATCTGAATAGTCGCTTGGAAACTATTGTTGTAGGAAAACTCCACCAAGTGTAGGTGATCCTCCTAAGAACCCTTGAAGTCCAACATGCATGCTCTCAACATATCTTCAAGAGTTTGGATCGTTCTCTCCGATTGACCATCAGTTTGAGGATGATAAGCTGTGCTAAACTTCAATCGAGTCCCCAAACTTTTCCTGTAAACTCCTCCAGAAGTGTGATAAGAACCGAGTGTCCCGATCGGACACGATGCTCACCGGTACTCCATGCAATCTTACAATCTCCTGCATGTACCGCTCTGCCAAAGTCTCCGTTGATTGACCAACCCGAAAAGGAATAAAGTGAGCTGCCTTGGTCAACCGATCGACAATCACGCATACTGCATTGTTGCCCTTTGGACTCCGCGGTAAAGCCGTCACGAAATCCATGGTTATATGTTCCCACTTCCACTGAGGAATCGGAAGTGGTTTGCAACAAACCAGCAACCCTTTAGTGTTCAGCCTTGACTTGCTGACATACTAAGCACTCAGCTACGAAGCGAGCGATCTCCCATTTCATGCCTTCCCACCAGAAATGCTGTCGAATATCTCGGTACATCTTTGTACCTCCTGGATGTACAGAGTAAGCTGAACTGTGTGCCTTCTTCATAAGCTCTTCACGCACATCCCCCTTTGGCGCACACACACGGCTACCGTACCTCAACGAACCATCTTCATGGACCAGTAAATCTGTTCATAGTCCAGCTTCAACCTGCTCTCGAAATCTTTGCAGTCTAGGATCCTGCGATTGTGCCGCTTTAATCTTCTCAACTAAGGAGGACTGTACTTGCAACTGCATCAACTGTCCCGTAGAATGTGGTAGCACAACCTCCAAGTCAAATCTTCGAAAATCCGCAATGATCTCCGTCTGCGTAGTCAATACCTGAATAGCTGGTAACCGACTAAGCGCATCCGGCACGACGTTAACTTTTCCCGGATGGTACTTAAGATCAAGGTCGTAGTCGGCCATCAGCTCCAACCATCTACGTTGCCTCATGTTCAACTCTTTCTAAGTGAACACATACTTCAAACTCTTGTGATCTGTAAAAACTTCGACTCTCTCACCCAAAAGGTAGTGTCTCCAAATCTTCAAGGCGAAGATCACAGCCGCAAGCTCCAAGTCATGAGTCGGATAATTCTTCTCATGGGTCTTCAGTTGTCTTGATGCGTAAGCTACGACCTTCCCATTCTGCATCAAAACACATCCCAATCCTTTTCCAGATGCGTCGCTGTGAATCACCAGTCCTCCGGAATTGTCTGGTACGGTCAGGATAGGGGCGGTTATCAACTTCTGCTTCAACGTCTCGAAAGCCAATGCACACCTATCCGTCCAAACAAAAGGTACTCCCTTGCGCGTAAGCTTGGTCAACGGCTATGCCAAACGAGCGAAGTTCTCCACAAATCTCCTGTAGTATCCGGCTAAACCAAGGAAACTTCTTACCTCAGCCACATTTCTTGGAATAGGCCAATCTCGAACTGCTGCAATCTTTCGGGATCGACGGCGATTCCGTCGCTCGACACAACATGCCCCAGAAACTTCACTTCTTCCAGCCAAAATTCGCACTTACTCATCTTCGCATACAATTTCTCCTGTCTCAGTATCTGCAGTGCGATCTTCAAATGTTCAGCATGCTCCTCCAAACTCTTCGAGTAAACCAGAATATCGTCAATGAATACCATAATAAACTGGTCCAAGAATGGTGAAAAGATTCGGTTCATCAAATCCATGAATATTGCCGGCGCATTCGTTACTCCGAAGGGCATGACTAGGTACTCGAAATGCCCATACCGAGTTCGAAATGCCGTCTTGCAAATGTCTTCTGCTTTTACTCGGACCTGATGATATCCGGATCGCAGATCCAGTTTCGAGAATACCCTCGCGCCACTAAGCTGCTCAAAAAGTTCTCCAATGCGAGGGATCGGGTACTTGTTCTTAATAGTCACCCGGTTTAATTCTCTATAATCAATGCACATCCTTCTCGTGCCATCCTTCTTCTTTACTAGAAGAACTGGAGCTCCCCAAGGCGAGTTGCTGCTTCGAATCCAACCCTTCTCAAGTAATTCACCAACTTGCTTCTTAACTTCTTCCAATTCCACTGGTGCCATCGGATAATAAGCTTTAGATACTGGCGCTGCACCAGGAATAAGGTCAATCGCGAACTCCACGTCTCGCTTCGGCGGTAAGCCCGATATATCTTCAACTACGTCCATGAAATCACGAACCACCACCAGTTCTTAACAACCATCAACTTCCGTAGCTGCAAGAACACCGTTTGTCGGCCTAGCCCTAAACTCGACTGGCCCGACAGAACTGCTTCCTTACCGCAACTACTGTGTGCATCGTTGGCAGCTAAAGGTCCAGCGAAACTACTGAGTCTCGTCCATTCTGCTGCATGCACGTCCACGGATGTTCCATTCTGCCTTAGTCCTATGAACTTCTCTTCCATTTCCTCTCGTGCAGTCCACGGGAAGAACTTCTCTAGGAAACTCTTAGAAAAACTGCCCACTTGATCTGCTTGGGCAAACGGGTCTCCTCAACAAGCCACCATTCTCGGGCGTAGTCCACTAGCTGAATGCGTACCACAACAACTTTTTTTTGTCATCTGGAATCTATGCCGTAAAAGAAAGTTCTCTGTGTCAACTAGCCACAGCTCCAATGGCAACGGCTCCATCAAACCAGTAAATGTAGACGGACCCAAACGTCCGAAATCTGCCACGGTCCCTACTCGGTCAACTGGTTTAGCTCCATCGTTGTTTACAGACTGTCGAACAATATGCAAACCTTCCTGAAACGAATCTGCTTGCTGCTCGATCAGCTCAGTATGCCTCTTCTGATTTTCCAGCATTCCTCTTATCACTCCAAGCATGGCGGCTTCGTCCACACGCCTCTGGTACGCCTTCAAATTCTTACCTGCCATAATCCTGAACTTAAAACACCCAATGTTAGCATGATGATAGATTCTGAATATGGATCAAGGCTAGAAATCCAAGATACTTAAATAGAGTACCGCATTGTAACTATGCCGTGGTATCATAGCCACAATTACTTAACTCCACCCAAGTCGCCTAAGTCCTAGAGATAACAAGGAATCAGGTTTTCGAGTCGACATGCAAAGTAAGTTTGCACATCGTAAAAGATATAATCAGGAAGAATGTGATTCAAGAATGGTAAAACGGTCAAGGTGGCAAGACATGTTTCCTAAACACGGGTATTCTGATTCGTGTATTGGGTACAATACCCAACTACAAAAGAATCAACCCAACTAACCTATGGCTCTGATACCAAAAGAACCATGTCATGCCCCGCATCCCAGAGTACGCAAGATTGGGCACGTGACATAGCCAACCATGCTACCTGTGGGTAGGAAGTATCCATCCACAGTCACATTACGGCTGTAGAGATATCAAGAACAAGATAAAAACTATCTAACACATGTCCAAATCCAGAATAACAAGAGTCAATAATAAATAAGTGCGGAAGCAAATGATCCAATACAAAATAGAAAAGTACGTCCCATAATGCGGGCTCACATCTGGAAATAAAATGCAGGAAATAAACTAATCACTACAGAACTCACAAATCAGCCTGCTGGCTGAAGTACTCCTGCTCGGTCAGCGACAGTGGTGAAGAATCTGGGCCATGCAAAACCCAGACGTCAGCGCTTCATGTCAACCAATAATATAATATGAACAGTGTAATAAGCAATGCAGAAATATACATGAATAAAGCAATAGTATGAAACAAGCAGTGCAGGGTAGTGTGCAGTGGGTAACTAAACTGTTCTATCGGGTTCTCTATTCTAAAGTCTTTGAAATCAATTCGAGTAATCCTCCATGTAACTTAAAGGATATGTCCCGTTACCCCCCGGGACCACGGATCAGGAAGATGGGAACCAATAATGGTTCTGTCCCGTTGCCCCCCGGGACCACGGATCAGGAATGTAAGAGTCACGAATAGCTCTGTCCCGTTACCCCCCGGGACCACGGATCAAGTAATACCCTTTTAAGTTACACTTTAGATTACCCGTTTGATTTCCCCATACCCCCAGGTTATGTGTGTCAGATCGGGTATTCAGTAGTCAAGGACTAATGCCAACACAGGATCGGGAAACAGGTCAGGTTTGTCTGGATAGACAACAGGAATGGTCTATGAGGACTCCATGTCAGGTTTGTTGGCATTAGGCAAGAGATCAGGTAACAGGTCAGGTCATGGTACATCAGGTCAAGTCGATAGTAAAGGGTACCATGTTCGGTGCATCGGTATATATATATCATGTGTATCAAGGTCAGGTCAATATGTAACACAATCGAGGGTGTGCTCACAACAGGTATAAAATCGAACAAGGAATCACAACAGGAAATAAACAATGAATTTAACAACAATAAGCAATTTATTTAATCACATTAGTGCATTGGTATAGTACAGACGTTTCATCATATTAGTAAGTTTCGAGCACCCCTTGCGGTGCAATACCGTTATATAAATATCATAATGTAATAGAACTACCAGTGTATAGGCTATCATCCTTTAAACAGTAAACTGTGGTTAACAGGTAACTTCGTTATTAGGGTTAAAGTAGCAAGCTGTAATTTTAGGTTAATTGTAAAATGATATATGTCATATTGCAGCCAAAATGAGAAACTAGCTGTATCGAGTTAAGTTTGCGGGTTTAACGAGTCAAAATATATATAACTGTTTAGTATAGCATGTAGCAAGCGATACTTGCCTGGACGGATCAGGAACGGGAATACGGAACATCTCACGTCGGCGGAAAACGTCGCGATGCGCGCACGGTATACGGAACGGATCCAAACCACGCACACTGTGATCAAACGGATCAGATACGCTCGTCGGGATTGTCGACGGTACGCCGGTTTCTGGTGAATGGTTCCAGTAAGACAGTAGGGTGCTCAGGGGATTGAAGGAGATAAGCAATCATCCGACTTCTGAATTACCTCAACCAAGGCACTATATCTTCTGTTCAATTTTGAGGCCATGTGGATGGCCTCAGAATGAAAAGGAGAGTCATCTCCAACAAAGATTAGCGTCCGGCACTGCAAGTACTTCAATCCTCCAGTGATATCAAATCTCCCATTGATGGACTGAAGAAATCTCCAAACATTGCTGCTCTGCCTTTCATCCAGAAAGCTTTTACAGGCTTGCACAATGTCAGACTCAGGGTAGTGGCCGCTGCCTCGAACCTCCTTACTAAAATACCACTGTAGTAGACAATCATAATGGGGAAACTAGAATCAGACCATGAACTCTTTCTCTGTATTTTATGGCAAAAAGGGTAAGAATGTAAGCACCAGCCGTGACCCCCAAGCACATCACGGACCCTAACCTAAAAAAATCAAGGATATCAGCAATCTGATATGCCAAGTCATCAACACAAGGAATAGCAACATCGCATGAAATCGGAGCAGCTCCTAATTCATGTCCTGGGGGACTAATATGATATATGCAAAAATTGTGAAGCAATAAAGAAGCAGCTTCAGGCCAAATGAATAATCCTTGAAAGCATGACATATGGTTTAGAGCTAAATCTGGATATGTAATAAGAGCAGGCTTTTCTTGATCTCCGTACACAGCTACAGATACTAAGCCATGGCTGGTTCGGGTGCACGGGGAGAAGGGAGAGGAGGAGGGTGTCCATGAAGGAGAGGGATGGTCGACGAGGATAATCGGCGACGGCCAGGGACAGCGCAGGTGGTCGCCGGCGGTGCCTCAGGCGATGCAGGGAGTTGGGTAAAGGTTCGTGCTCAAGTTTGGTTGACAGCGAGGAGGGAATATGGCTGCGGTTTGGATCGTCTAAGGATGAAGGAGCCGACGGCAGTGGGGTGTTGATGGGTTCTCGGTTGAGGGAGGTGGTGTAGATGCAGGTCACGGCTAGGGTTGAAGCAGGGAGACGGCAACGGTAAGGTGAGGAGGAGAGGTAAGGTTTGCGGTGGTCTAGAGGAGGTTGCTGCTGTGCTGGGCGGGTGATCGGAGATGGAGACGAGGGCGAGGAATTAAGGGATGGAGCTCGGTTCGGGTTGTGATGGGTTCCTTCATTTTTCACGATGAGGTTCTGGACGTGATTATATATATAGGGGAGAGAGAGAGAGTTAGAGAGAGAGAGAAAGAGAAATTAGAGAGAGATAGAGAGACAGAGGAAGAGAGAGGGATATAAGGAAGGGGGCCCACGAGGTTTCAGCCTCGTGATTGGCTGGCGTGGGAAATTAAATTATTTAAAAGATTCCTCAGAGATTTAAAAGGATATATATGTAACGGATGAATATATATATAGTTTTAGAATATATTATTAAATTGGGATTTTGGCGCTAAATGAAACATTTTCAAATCGCGCCCGGGTTGCGCCCAAAAATTTGAAATTTAAATAATAAGATTTTAAGCGGGTTCTAAATTTTAAAATGAAATGTTTTATGATTAAAAAGCATGCCCCCAAGTCGGACACTTGCACGCGCGCGTAGCCGTCCAAACTCGCCCGTTTCATCGAACGGGATGAAAACTCGATGCGCGGACGCTACCACGCGGCTAGGGGTGACGAGTAGGCCAATATAGATATTTTTAATTTCATTTTAGGTGCTAAAATTTGTTATTTGCAAAAATGACTTAGCCAGTTAAAATTTTACAGTAAGACCCAAACAAGTAAGATAAATGAAATGAGCAATGTCGAACACTCAACCAGTAACAGAAATAGTAGTATTGGGCTCGGGTGTTACATCACCCTTTCTTCATTCATGTTTATATTCGCATTGTCTGTTACACTGTTTATTATGTTATTACTTAATGACTTGACGCGCTGACGTCTGGGTTTTGCATGGCCCAGATTCTGTACCGCTGTCGCAGTCCGAGCAGGAGTACTTCAGCCGACAGGCTGAGCTGTGAGTGTCAGCAGTAGTTATTTTTCTTTCCTGCATTTATTTCCTGATGTGAGCCCACATTATGGGACATACATTCCAGTTATTTTGTATTGGATCTTTCGCTTCCGCATTTTATTATTCTTGACTCATGTTATCTAGGATTACGGACATGTTTAGATAGTTTTATTTTGTTCTTGATATCTCTACAGCCGTAATGTGACTGTGGATGGATACTTCCTACCCACGGGTAGCATGGTTGGCTATGTCACGTGCCCACTTTAGCGTACTCTGGGAAGCGGGGCGTGACATGGTTCATTTGGTATCAGAGCCATAGGTTAGTCGGGTTGATTCTTTTGTAGTTGGGTATTGTACCCAATACACGAATCAGAATATCCGTGTTTAGGAAACATGTCCTGCCACCTTGCCGTTTACCATTCTTGAATCACATTCTTCCTGATTATACTCTTTACGATGTGCAAACTTTCTTTGCATATCAACTCGAAAACCTGATTCCTTGTTATCTCTAGGACTTAGGCGGCTTGGGTGGAGTTATGTAATTGTGGCTATGATACCGCGGCATAGTTACAATGAGGCACTCTATTTAAGTAACTTGGAGTTCTAGCCTTAATCTATATTCAGAATCTATCATCATGCTAATGTTGGGTGTTTTGATATGGCCGGTAAGAATTTGAAGACGTATGAAGGCGTGTGGACGAAGCCGCCATGCTTGGAATGATAAGGAGAATGCTGGAGAATCAAAAGAGACAGACCGAGCTGATCCAGCAGCAAGCGGAATCGTTTCAGGAAGGTTTGCAGATCGTTCAGGAGTCTGTGAACAATGTTGGAGCTAAACCAGTCGACCGAATAGGAACCGTAGCAGATTTCAGGCATTTGGGTCCGTCTACATTTACTGGTTTGGAGGAGCCGTGGCCAGCAGAGCAGTGGATAGTTGACACAGAGAATTTGCTTATTGCGGCACGGATTCCAGATGAGAAAAGAGTCGACATGGTACGCATTCAGTTAGTGGACTACGCCTGAGAATGGTGGCTTGTGGAAGAGAACCGCTTGCCCAAGCCAACCAAGTGGGCGGATTTTTCAAAGAGTTTCCTGGAGAAGTTCTTCCCGCGGGCTGCACGGGAGGAAATGGAAGAGAAATTCATCGGGCTAAAACAGAATGGAGCACCCGTGGATGTGCATGCAGCAGAATGGACAAGACTCAGCAGATTCGCTGGACCTTTAGTTGCCAACGATGCAGACAGGGCACGGAGGTTCATGCGCAGCTTGGACATGGACATCCAGAGGCAGATTATCTCCCTGGGTTTGACCACTTTCTCACAAGTACTTGCGGCAGCCCGAGAGCGGCAGAGTTTATCTGGGATGAAGGTGAGTTTGCAGCAGACAGCAGTTGCGGTAAGGAAGCAGTTCTGTCGGGACAGTCGAGTTTAGGGCTAGGCCGACAAACAATATTCTTGCTGCAATGGAAGTTGATAATAGTGAAGAGCCGGCTGTTGTTCGCGATTTTATGGACGTGTTTGAGGATATATCGGGATTACCGCCACAGCTAGACGTGGAGTTCGCAATTGATCTTATTCCTGTTGCAGCGCCAGTACCCAAAGCGTATTATCCAATGGCACCAGTAGAGTTGGAAGAAGCCAAGAAACAGGTTGCTGAATTGCTTGAGAAGAGTTAGATTCGGAGCCGTAACTCGCCTTGGGGAGCTCCAGTTCTTCTAGTAAAGAAGAAGGATGGCACAAGAAGTATGTGCATCGACTATCGAGAATTAAACCGGGTGACTATTAAGAACAAGTACCCGATCACTCGCATTGGCGAACTTTTCGAGCAGCTTAGTGGCGTGAGGGTATTCTCGAAACTGGATTTGCGATCCAGATATCATCAGGTCCGAGTGAGAACAGAAGATATTTGCAAGAAAGCGTTCCGAACTCGGTATGGACATTACGAGTACTTAGTGATGCCCTTCGGAGTAACGAATGCGCCGGCGGTATTCATGGACTTGATGAACCGAATCTTTTCACCATTCTTGGATCAGTTTTTTTATGGTGTTCATTGACGATATTCTGGTTTACTCGAAGAGTTTTGAATAACATGCTGAGCATTTGAAGATCGCACTGCAAACGTTGAGACAAGAGAAGTTATATGCGAAGATGAGTAAGTGCGAGTTTTGGCTGGAGGAAGTAAAGTTTTTGGGGCATGTTGTGTCTGGCGATGGAATTGCCGTCGATCCCGAAAAGATTGCAGCAGTTCGTGATTGGCCGATTCCAAAGAATGTTGCGGAGATAAGAGCTTTCTTGGACTCGCCGGGTATTACAGAAGATTTGTGGAGAACTTTGCTCGCCTGGCAGAGCCGTTGACCAAGCTTACGCGCAAGGAGGTACCTTTTGTATGGACGGACAAATGTGCGTTAGCTTTTGAGACGTTGAAGCAGAAGCTGATAACCGCTCCTATTCTGACCGTGCTAGACAATTCCGGAGGATTGATGATTCACAGCGACGCATCTGGGAAAGGATTGGGATGTGTTTTGATGCAGCATGGTAAGGTTGTAGCGTACGCATCGAGACAGTTGAAGACCCATGAGAAGAATTACCCAACTCATGACTTGGAACTTGCGGCCGTGATTTTCGCTTTGAAGATTTGGAGACACTACCTTTTGGGCGAAAGGGTCGAAGTTTTTGCTGATCATAAGAGCTTGAAGTATGTGTTCACACAGAAGGAGCTTAATATGAGGCAGCGTAGATGGTTGGAGCTGATGGCTGACTACGATCTTGATCTAACGTACCATCCGGGGAAGGTTAATATCGTGCCGGATGCGCTTAGTCGGTTACCAGCAATTCAGGTGTTAACTACGCAGAAGGAGCTTTTTGAAGATTTTCGAAGATTTGACTTGGAGGTTGTGCTACTGCATTCTTCGGGACAGTTGATGTAGCTGCAAGTACATTCATCGTTGATCGAGGATATTAAAGCAGCATAATCGCAGGATCCTAGACTGCAAAACTTTCGAGGACAGGTTGAAGCCGGACTACGAACAGATTTATTGATCCACGAAGATGGTTCGTTGAGGTATGGTACCCGTTTGTGTGTGCCAAAGGGAGATATTCGTGAAGAACTTATGAAAGAGGCACACAGTTCAGCTTATTTTGTACATCCAGGAGGCACAAAGATGTACCGAGATATTCGACAGCATTTCTGGTGGGAAGGCATGAAACGGGAGATTGATCGCTTTGTGGCGAAGTGCTTGGTGTGTCAGCAAGTTAAGGCTGAACATCAAAGGGTTGCCGGTTTATTGCAACCACTTCCGATTCCTCAGTGGAAGTGGGAACATATAACCATGGATTTCGTTATGGCTTTACCGCGGAGTCCAAAGGGCAACAATGCTGTATGGGTGATTGTCGATCGATTGACCAAGGCAGCCCACTTCATTCCTTTCCGGGTTGGTCAATCAACAGAGACTTTGACAGAGCGGTACATGCAAGAGATTGTAAGATTTCATGGAGTACCAGTGAGCATTGTGTCCGATCGGGACACTCGGTTCTTATCACACTTTTGGCGGAGCTTACAGAAAAGTTTGGGGACTCGATTGAAGTTTAGCACAGCTTATCATCCTCAAACTGATGGTCAATCGGAGAGAACAATCCAAACTCTTGAGGATATGTTGAGAGCATGTATGTTGGACTTCAAGGGGTCTTGGGAGGATCATCTGCATTTGGTAGAGTTTTCTTACAACAACAGTTTTCATGCAACTATCCAGATGGCTCCATTTGAAGCTTTGTATGGACGTAAATGCCGTTCACCTGTTTGTTGGGACGATGTCGGTGAACGAAGATTGTTGGGACCAGATTTGGTGGTGCAGACAGTAGAGAAGGTTAACACTATCAGAAATCATACGAAGGCAGCACAAGACCGACAGAAGAGTTGGGCAAATACGTCAAGAAGACCTCTAGAATTCGCCGTACGTGATTTGGTATTCTTGAAGATATCACCGACTAGAAGGGTGATTCGTTTGGGAAGTCGAGAAAAGCTTAGTCCTCGATTCGTTGGACCTTTCAGATCCAGGAGCGTGTTGGTGAGGTAGCGTATCGTTTGGCGTTACCGCAGTCCTTGGCAAATGTGCACGATGTGTTTCACGTATCTCAACTCCGTAGGTATGTTCGAGATGAAACACACGTATTGGATCATTCGGAGCTAACAGTATGAGAAGACTTGACTTTTGAGGAGCGACCGATTGAAATCGTGGATCGAAGGGAAAAGGTTCTTAAGAACAAGGTGATCCCTCTTGTGCTTGTTTCTTAGGGTAATCGCTCGCATGGAGAGTCTACTTGGGAACGAGAAGATGAAATCCGACAGAAGTTTCCTCATCTTTTCTTGTAGTTGTTTGTCGTCTATCTTTGTATTCTTGGAATTTTGAGGACGAAATTCTTTTTGTAGTTGGGTATAATGTAACACCCGAGCCAAATGCTACTGGTTTCTGTTGTCGTATGTTGGCGTATGATATTTATTTCGTTGATCCTACTTGACTGTTATGACTTATTGTAATTTTTACCCCGACAATTCATTTCTGTATATAACAATTTAAGGCATCTAAAATAAAATTAAAAATATTCATCTTGGCCTACTTGACACCCCTAACCCTGTTGTAACATCCGTGTATCGTGTTCTCGTCCCGTTCAGTGAAATGGGCGAGTTGGACGGCTACGCGCACGTACGTGTGTCCGTTTTGGGGTATGCTTTTTGATTGCAAAATACTTCATTTTAAATTTTGGATCCCGCCTAAAATGTTCTTATTTCAATTTCAAATTTTTGGACCTGACCCAGGCGCAATTTGGAAATGTTTTACTTTGCGCCAAAATCCCAAATTTCTAATATTTTATAAACCGCCGAATATATATAAGTTTTTAACCTCTTAATATTTCTTTTATACTTATAAATCTTTTTTAAATATTTTTCCTAACCCCAAATCCTTCTCCCAGCCAATCATTTCCCTTTAATCTCGTGGCCCCCACCTCATTACTCTCTCTCTCCCCGTCGCTCTCTCTCCCTCTCCTCTCTCTCCCCCCCGTCTCTCTCTCTCCCCATCCTTCTCTCTCCTCTATATATCTTTCCCTCCTCTTCTTTCTTTCACCAACACGAACCCAAACCTCGTCGCAACCCTAGCAGCGCACCCCTCGCCGCCGTAGCCCCAACGCCAACGCCATCACCACCGGGCTCGTCGTCCCCTCGCCCTCGACCGAGCCACTCCACCTCCTCGCCTACGTTCCTTTCCCGTGACCGCCTTGCCTCAACCCATCGTCCTCGCCTCCTCAACCTTCGCCGTGTCACCTTCGCTGCCACCTCCTTCCCGACCTCGTTCCCCCCTTCGACCACCATCTTCCTCTTCTCAACCACAGATCCAAAACCCTGCACCCAGCTTCAACGACCGTGCCCCTGCACCAGCACCGCGGCCACCTGCACACCCCTGCAAGCGTCGGCGCCGCCGTGAGTCACCGCCGGTGACCTCGTCCCCGTATCCCCGACCCTCGCGCACACCCCTCGGTTTCTTTCGCTGTCGTCGTAGGCCACCGCCGGAGCTCCGTCGACGTGGTCGACCGTCACCACCTGTCCCACAGATCCTCCGTGGTACCCCGACCCATGTGGCTTCAATGTTCGTCGTTTGGGTTCATTCCGTGAACGCCCGTCGCGAGATTTTTCCCCGTCAACGGTTAACGTTCCGTTTTCCCGATTCGCGACCCGTCGAGGCAAATACCCCTTGCTACATGCTAAACAATATTTACATACATATTGATGACACCTTAAACCTATAAATTTAACTTTGGTACGATCATTTCTCTTTTCGTGTTTAACATTGTTATATAACATTTTATCTTTCAAACTTAGAACCTATATATGTAGATATCATTGTATCCATGAAGTCTTAACTTGGTAACATGATTAAACGGCTATAATTGTCTTACTGCATTCTTATAATGTTGAAATCATCTCTGTGACACAATTGATAACTGTATTGCTAATTGAATGAATCTGCCTATTGCTTAATTCATTGCTTAGATCATATTGTTAACCATGCTTGATTATGTAACTGAGTATGAGCACACCCATGATATTGTTTGCATCTTGACCTGAATTGCTACATACATATTGATTGACCCGACATGGTACCGTATACTGCTTGACTTGACACGATGTACCGTGACCTGACCCGTTACCTGATCTTGTGTCTAATGCCAACAAACCTGACATGTAGTCCTCATGGACCGTTCCTGTTGTCTATCCAGACAAACCTGTTTACCTGATCCTGTATTGACATTAGTTTCTTGATTACGGGATACCTGACTTGACATACACTTATAACTTGGGGGTAAGGGGAAATCAAAGGTGAAACCTGAGTTGTAACTCAACAGTTCACTACATGTTCTGATCAGTTTTAGGCTAGGCCAGCCTTGGAATGATGATGCTGACATCATTCATCTGTACACATTCCTGTTTGGTGCCTAGAGGCATGTCTCGGTTTCAGCCCGAGAATCTTGGGGCCGTGGTCCCGGGTATGTACGGGATACTATTGAGTTACATCGATGATTCATCAATTTGGTATCAAAGACTTTAGAACAGAAATCCTGATAGAACAATTTAGTTTACCCACTGCACACTACCCTGCACTGCTCTGATTTATATTATTGTTACCTTTGCTTCATTCATGTTTATATTCTCATTGTCTGTTACACTGTTTATTATGTTATTACTTGATGACTTGACGCGCTGACGTCTGGGTTTTGCATGGCCCAGATTCTGTACCGCTGTCGCAGTCCGAGCAGGAGCACTTCAGCCGACAGGCTGAGTTGTGAGTGTCAGCAGTAGTTAGTTTTCTTTCCTGCATTTATTTCCTGATGTTAGCCCGCATTATGGGACATACATTCCGGTTATTTTGTATTGTATCTTTCGCTTCCGCATTTTATTATTCTTGACTCATGTTATCATGGATTATGGACATGTTTAGATAGTTTTATTTTGTTCTTGATATCTCTACAGCCGTAATGTGACCGTGGATGGATACTTCCCACCCACAGGTAGCATGGTTGGCTATGTCACGTGCCCACTTTAGCGTACTCTGGGAAGCGGGGCGTTACTTGATGTCAGCTTGGCCATGGGTCCAGGTTCAAGCGCCATTCCATCCGTCACTATTTCTTCCGAAGGCGCCCCAGCTGCCCTGTCTAACATCCATAGACAAATGGTGCACGCGACTCGAGAAGAAGCCGACAAACCATTCCAAGGTAACATAACACTGAGTCTTTTCTTAGAATTTGATCTTCAAATTCCTACATACCATATCCTACAGGGCCAAGTCCTGATGATGAGGTAGTAGTGAAATGACAGCAACCACCGAGCCTGAAGCGGCTACTCTCTCTCGGGAGTCTGGGACCGTCCAAACCGCCACTCTTTCCCTTTGCGGTTCCCCGCTATCGCCTAGCATTGCGTGTGTCACGACGGCTGTTGTAGAATCAGAGGATGAAGCCACTAGTGCTGAAACCATTCCATTGAAGGAGAGCGAAGAAACCGCAACACCGAGTGATGCTCCCGTTGCAATTTTGGCTGATGACCCATCATGTGGGTTTCGGGTCACTGTTTATTTTCTATTTCGCAATCCTTTTCAGCTTTTTCTGACGGTATTTTATTTCTAGGTGTAGCGAACATTGAGATTGTGTCATCTGAAACACTTGCGGTCGCTGCCATGACAGTTGCTCCCTTGTTTTCTTCTATGTCCTCCAAAATGCTGGATGGTATAGATTGGCAATCCATTTAATTGAACTATGACTTTCGTCTTTCTTGTACTGACCATATATCATCGCAACCTTACAGGAGTTCTCTTTGATCATCTGTATCAAGTGCTGAACCCGCATTTCTCCTTCCAGTCGGAAGTCACCTTGCCTGCTGGTGCCGGTGAGTATAGTTTTTTTAACCGACGTCCTTTCCTTTCTTTGGCGGGTGACCCTGCCGTTGTTAATTTTAAATTGATTACAACACTACAAATTGAAGGAGGGGACGAGAGAATTGTCGCTCCACCAGTACTCCCAACTCTGCCCCCCTGTCGCATCCGGTATAGTAGACTCCATTGTTTGAGCATTTTCTTTATCTCTTGACCCGACATTTAATCATAATTTGTTTTGCAACAATCGCACTGGCTCTTGCTCCGTTCGAGTCTCGCATCACGTCCATCTTCCAAAGGCGCTGTGACCAGCCTATGTATGTTGAGCGAATACGTCGAGGAGCTTGAGCGGAGGCCCCTACATTCGCTGCAGATTTTGCTGCCGAGGTTAATCTAATACTGGCGACGCTTGTGAACTTCCATAACGAAGGCGTTATTGAGTCTTGAGTTAATCACCGCAGGAAGATTGAAGCCTGCCTATATGAGCTTGAGCTTAGGCGTCCTGCTCCCGAGATTCTGGCTCTGAACTCCCAGCGGGCTGCATGGGTTGAGCAAAGTGCCATTTTCCTTCGCCATTTCGAACAAGAGGCGATCCTCAAGCGAAAGGAATGTGAGACGACTTCCGCTGAGTCTGTCTAACTGCGTGTCTAGGTCGAAGCGAATGCTGCGCAGCTGAACTCCATCTTTGAAAACCTTCAACGATGTATTTCTGACGGGCTGGTGTTGAGGAAAAAAGGTTTACTTTACTGAGCAGGTCACGCAGAGTCAGGAGGTTGTTTAGCAAGAAATTGATGAGAAACTTTCATCCTGTCTGGAGCAACGGGCCCAAGTCGAAGTGGAGCTGGCCGCGGTGGTTGATCGTGAAAAGGAGTTGAGAAGAGTGCGCGAGCAACTGGTTGATTTATTGAAAACGCCTCCTTCTCAGTAGCTGCCTTTGTATCGATTGTACATTTGTAACTTATGAATAACATGTATTCATTTCATTTTTTTTATTCCATTCATTTTCATATGATGTAACTTGTATCCAATTGAATTTATGATTAAAGGACACATTTCTTTTCTATCTTGTGTTATCGCCTTCTTTACTTTTCTTTGTTGTCATGTGATTTTAGAATATTTAGCCTGTAGATAGTAGATAATGGTTCATCTTGAACTCTTTGTAGGGTAGTAATGGCTTAGGAAACAGGTTCAGATCTGCCGCGTAAGACTTTTCAATTTTATGAGCCATGAGGGTCTCATAAAGATTTTTCTCCCTACGAGTCGTGAGGATCTCGTAGGTATATTTTCTCCTTAGGAATTGTGAGGATTCCTAAGTGCATTTTCTCTTGAGAGTAGTAAGGATCTCATAAGAGAATTTTCTTCCTTACAAGTCGAGAGGACTCATAAGCGATTGTATCCCTCCTTGTCGATGTTCGACTTTGGAGAATGTGGCCCGTGAATAGTATGCAATAGTCCATCTTAGACAGACTTGCAGGGACCCAGTGCTTAGGAAACATGTCCTTATCCCCATTGCCTAAGGCTTTTCCCTACGAGTCGAGACGAATCGGGAAGTTCTTGCAAGGACACTAATTTCCTCACGAGCCGAGACGAATCGAGAAGTTCTCGCAAGGGTTTCCTAACGTCACAGTTAACTCCTGCTAATATAAGTTTGTTAGGGTCTATGGTACTAGGGTTTTCTACCCGTCGCACCGTCGCATTGGCTGGTGTATTCCTCGATGCACAATCTTTCTATTCGAGTAGCCCCACGACTGTCGTGTCTCTGATCCCTTCGGGGGCTGGACAAGACATCTTCAAGTAATCTTCCGGGTGATATTACCATCGAAAGGGAAAGCATTACGGATATTCCATGTTGCTTTTTACTTGAGGTTAGGCTCAGTTTGGGAGCCCCGATGAGTCATGACCACTCCGCGCTAGTGTGGGATGATCTCCGATAGTCTTTTCAGGTCTCATTTGAGTTGCCGTCAAGACCCTGAAGCGAGGGATTTCCCTTTGCTTCGTTTGTTGATATTGTGTCTGCAATATTGCGACGAATGTTGAGGTTGTCTCTAGGTTGTCTGTGAACCGTCGAGATTTAGAACTAGGAGACGTTGCCGTGGCTCCGATTGGTAGTGTCTCGTCTGCGTCCTGCTGGAGGAAGAACGTTGTTGTTTATCTCTAGGCTGTAGATGTTGCCGTCGAGACTTGGAACTAGGGACTCTGCCATGGCTCCAAAGTGATGTCGCATCTGTATCCTGCTGGAAGGAAGAAGGACATTGTTGGTTGATCTCCAGGCTGTAGATGTAGCCGTCGAGACCTGGAATTATGGATTTTGCCATGGCTCCGAGGTAGTCTCTAGGTTATCTGTGAACCGTCAAGATTTGGAACTAGGGGACTTTGCCGAGGCTCCGATTGGAAGTGTCACGTCTGTATCCCGCTGGAAGGAAAAAGAACGCTGTTGGTTGATCTCCAGGCTGTAGATGTAGCCGTCGAGACCGGGAACTAGGGACTTTTCCATGTCTCCAAGGTAGTCTCTAGGTTGTCTGTGAACCGTCGAGATTTGGAACTAGGGGACTTTGCCGTGGATCCGATTGGTAGTGTCGCGTCCGTATCTTACTGGAAGGAAGAAGAACGTTGTTGGTGGTTTCTAGGTTGTAGATGTTGCCGTCGAGACCTGACTCTCTCTTTGACAGAGTCCTGTCGGGAAATGTGGTTCCTTTTTTGCTTATGCCCATGGGTTGTATACAGGAGTCGGTATGGACTCGCTTGTAGGGTAAAAGTTTCATTTTATACATATTTTGTTTTCTTTCCGTGTTGCTCAATCATTTCAGCTTTTTATATCGCGAAAGTCACGATTGCCCAATCATTTCGGCTATTTTTCGCGGTGCCCAATCATTTCGGCTACTCTTCTTTTTACTCGCTGCTTTTTTATTGCGAGTTGCCTAATCATTTCGGCTATTTTTTATGCATATATTTTACTTGCTGATTTTGTTGCAAGTTTCCCCATCATTTCGGCTATTTCATATGCATTTTTGACTCGCTGATTTTTTATAGCGAGTATGGGACTTGGGCTCTGATACCGATTTAGGCATCAGCATCGCTACAACTGGAATATTGCCAGAAGCGAATTATCATTTGCTTTTGTCAGTTCGAACAAAGGTGGCTTAGCAAACAGGGTTAAGATCCTGCCAACTAAGGCTTTTGACTTCATGAGCCATAAGGGTCTCATAAAAGTATTTCTCCCCACGAGTCATGAGGATCTTTTAGGTGCGTTTTCTCCTTAGGGGTCGTGAGGACTCCTAAGTGCGTTTTCTCTTGTAATTTGTAAGGATCTTATAAGAGTGTTTTCTCCTTATAAGTTGAGAGGACTTATAAGTGTTTGTTCACCGAATAGGGGAATTTCACGCTATTAGTGGAACTTAGTATGGGAGCGTTTATTTATGCTCGTGGATTGTATACAAGGGTCAATATTGAACTGCTTGTAGGGAAATCTGTGAAATGTGATGGCTTAAGAACAGGTTCAGCTCCCTGTAACTTAAGGCTTTTGAATCCTATGAGCCGTGATGGTCTCATAGGGGAATTCTCCTTACGAGTCGTGATGATCTCGTAAGTGTAACTTCTCCTTAGGAATTGTGGGGATCTCTAAGTGTGTTGCTCCCTTGTGAGTCGTAAGGATCTCACGCAGGTATTTTCTCCTTACATGGTCGAGAGGACCTTACAAGTGTCTTTTAACGAGATTGCGCCCTTTCGGGTTTTCACAAACTCGCCGGTAGCCCTGCTATTCTTACTCACGGAGCCCTTTCGGGTTTTCATCCGTGCCCATTTTGCTTATGGACATATCTTTTTTTATTTTAATTTTTTTATTCATTTTTTATTATTTTTTTGCGTCAGCCCTATGATGCTGTGGTTTATAGTAGTTTATAGACGTTTCAGTCAGTCGTTAGTTTAGGGACGTTTCGGTCCGTCGCTAGTTTTAGGACGTTTCGGTCCATAGCTAGTTTTGAGGCGAAGTTTCGCCGGATACTCTATGAACAAGTAGGTTTTCCCTTGGTAGACCTAGTCACATAATCCAAGTATTTTGGCACTGCTCATGGAGCTTCTTCTATGAATGAGCACGATGCCCCCGGCATGTCCATCTTTTTCGGAGCATGTGGTTGCAGTGGGTTCACCTTCCAGTTTTCAGTCAACGCGAATTTGCCTTGCTGGTATTTGTCTTCAACCCAGTTTTTGAAGACGTAGCAATCTTCGAGTGGGTGACCAATTACTCGATGGTAGAGACAATAATTAGGATAGTTGGCATCACCGGGTTGCGATGAGTGTCTCGGCTCCGGCAAAGTGATGAGCTCATTGCGCATTACCAGTTCGAACAGTCTCCTTATTTTATCTCGGGAAAACAAGAAAGGACGTCCTAATTTCTCCTCGAGAGATTGGCGTGGACGCACGTTGCTTTGGCGAACAACCGGTTTTAAGTTGCTCGGTTGTTGCTGAGTATTGGCGACAAAGGTCGCTTTCCCCTTGCCTTTTTCATTCCGTGGCTCTGACTTTGAAAAGGAAGGCTTATGACCCATTTGGTCCATTTGGGCTAGCTTGTCAATCATGGCCTGAAAAGTGGTTTGCCTGAAAAACATCATAAACTGGGATATGGTCGCCTGCGGATCGAGGGTACCTACGAACATGCCTACTGCAAGAGCCTTTTCTATGTGTTGTCCGCACTTCGACCATAGATTCCGCCACCGTATCGCGTACTGAACCCCATGTTTCTCCTGGCTTCACCCTGGCATTAATTAGTGCGATGATTGGGGTGTGTTCGCTAGCGCTTGCGAACCTTTATGTAAACAGTAGTTCCATTTCCGCAAATGTCTTGATAGAGTCATTCGGGATCTCGGAATACCACTCGAATGCTGTCTCCAACAAGCTGCCAACGAATTGGCGAAGCAGTAGCCTATCGTCACCTCCGATGTTGCTGCACAGAGCCCTGAACTGAGCGACATGTTGATGGGGATTGCATGTCCCCTTGTATACGTGGAACTTAGGGATCGTGTATCCCGGTGGGTACTTTATTTGATCGTACCAACCCGGATAGGGTCGTCCAGTCTTGACGATTTGGCCGGCCGCTTCGCTCTCCTGATGAGATCGTATCTGTTGAGCTATATAATCATCTAGGGTGGCTTTGGAGATCGTCTCCTCTTTAGCTGCTGATGGAGCCGGAAGAGGGTTCGATGTCTCCCATCTGTCGTCTTCAAGGATAATCGGGGGGTCTTCAGCTGGAGGATCCGGCTGTATCAAACTCCCGACCATATCTTGGAATAAAAGCGCCATTTGTTTTATATTGGCCACTTGTTCCGCGGCCTCTTTGTCTTTCCTCTCGAGCATTCTTCGGAGGAATTCGACCTCAGTTTCCTGTTCTTCACGCTGTTCCGACGATACTTCTGGGCTTTCTTTTGGCCCAGTGAGTGCGGCCATCTTCATCAGCATCTCTTGGAGCTTTTGCTGTTGTTGCTTCTGAGCCTTTGTTATGGATCGGATGAGTGGTCGGTGACCCGTAGAAGCACGGCTTTCCTCTTTTCCGGAAGCCATATAAACAGTGTGCACCACCATGCCCCCAGACTTGGGGCGTATAGGTTCAGCACCCTTTAGATTCGTCGCAGACGCGGGAATCTTCTCCGGCCTTCCCCTTTTGTGGATGGTTGAAGTTGCGGGAGCTGTTGATGTAGGAACCTGTGTAGACAACACCTTTCATGGAGTGGTAGAGGGATGGTCCCCTTTTTGCTGAATCTTTATTTTCTTGGATTGACGGGAGTAGTCCTTGTTGATTATTGAGTCTTGGACCCTTCGCCAGACCCTGTGAATTTTTTAGAACAGTCGTTGAGGGGGATGTTCCGGCTTCGCCTTTGTGATCTTTTCAGTAGGCGGAGGAGATTTTTTCAGCATAGCAGTCGGTGAATTCCAGCGGATCCCCCTTAGCTGGAGAAGTCTCTTTGATGATTTCGTTCACTGGAGCAGGGATGGCTATCCGTTTCGGGATAACCACCTCAGGTATCGCGGGTTTCTTCACGGGCCCATTGGAGTTTTGGCGCATTCTGTTAAAGACTGAGGCGTTAGATTTGGGCGACCCGTTGAGAGGGGCCGTGATCGCACGCTTTTGGCATGTCGGATGTTCAAAGTTCTAAACTTATAACCGCGATCAGGACGGTGTCGCTTCGCAGATAGCCGGTTGAGCACGGGGCGATCCGCAGGGAGATGGTTGTATGTCCGTTCGAGTTTTAGACGAGTCAATAAAGAATGCGTATATGTTTGTTCAATTCTATCCTAAGTGTTCGTATTTATGTTCAAGTAAGCTTGTTAAGGTTATGGTCGGTTAGTAGAGTTAGGATTAGTCTTGTGCATGTCTTTTGCCATCCTTAAGACGGTGTTGGGATAATCGAAAGTAGCGGGGATTAGGAGGACATAGGAATGGGATTTGCGAGTTTAAGCAATCTTTCCAACGCTAAATCCATTCCTAGTGCCCCTTGTCCGTCCGCTAAATACGCTTATTTCCAACCCTCGGCCAAACACCCGCAACCATGTATCCAAATAAGTCACAACTACATGTCACGTTGTAGCGCGCTTAAAGGACTTCTCCACTTTGGTCGAGGCTACATGTCACGTATAGAGCGCCTAAGTGAGGGGGTTGCGTTTGTTTGGTTGGGGTTCGTTTCAAGATGTTTGGCAAAGAGAAGCACAAGAATTTCTCCGTCCCTCATACCACATTCCTTAGCCTTAACAAGAGGAAAATTATTCACACATCATAAAAGAAAAGAAAACAAAACACGAAGGAAGAAAAGAGGAAAATATGGTTTTACAAGTGAAGCATGCTAACTCTTGGGTCCTCACCTTAGCAAGGAACTCCGTCAAGTATCATCGCTTGAAAATACGGATAAAAGAAGAAAAGAAAAGAGAACAAGAAAAGAAATAACAACAACAAATAATAAAATTACAATACAAGAGAATAAAATTATAAGACAATAAATAAAAGAGACAAGATAAAAATTACCCTCATCTTCATTGATCTTCCACTCAAAAAGCTCTCACTACAATTTTCATGGAGGAAAGAATGACGAAGAAGGAGAAGCTAAACTAAATCCTACAAAAAGAGATGGGAGAAGAAGACATGAAGAAGACCCTTGGTTTGGCACAAAACTGGGCTATTTATAGGCTGCGTGCTGAAACCCTAGGGCAACATTCTGGCCCCAAATGAAATGACAAAGCTACCCCCAAAATTTGGTCAGATAATGACACGAAACCGCGGCGGATCCGCCGCGAAACCCACATTTTGTGGCGGTTCCGCCGCGGTTTTGTGGAATTGTGGTCTCGAATTTTCTGGGTTTCCTTGTGTTTCCATCCTCTGTTGTTATACATTTCCAAATTGCAAATTGCTTCCATAATTTCTTCAGATCTGCAACAGTCCAAAATGACATCAAAAATAATACTTTTGACCTTTTCTCCCTCGAGCTCCGCGCACCCATTGATTCTTGTGCTGCCCTTCTTGTGCTTTGTGCTTGTCCCAGACACGAATGACCATAGTCACATGTCTTGTCTCTGGAACTGGTACGTGGCACTGGACCGATACGGATGATCGGAACCCGCTTTTATCTGTTGTCAACAGATGTTCTGTATTTGGCATAACTGTGGAGATTTTGTATCAATTGCGTTATTTTGGACTAGGAACCTGTAGCCTGTAAATATGTAGCAAACACGGATTAAAAGCACCTACATATAAACAAACGAGCATAAGAATGGGCGGTAGTAAAAGCAATATTCTGGTATGAACAAATACCCCCAAACTTAACTTTTGCTCGTCCCGAGCAAAACCAATTATTCAAAAAAGTCCTAACCTCATTTTCGTAGGGAACGCGATTGCACTGAGCTCGTGCAACAAGCCGATAAATCTCTAGGTGTCCCTAGTAGGAGGAGTGTTGTCTCCTGAGGGTTTTCAGCGGATTACACCCACAAAATCCCGTCAAGCTAGTGTCATAAGTTAACATTGATTCTACTCCTATAGTTTAGCATCTACGTTAGAAACTCTATCATCCTAAGTTAGAAATATCCAACCCTTATTTTTCACGCCTCCTGTCTATTTAACTTTAGATCCTATACGTTCCAAAAAAGTTTAGAAAGATGTTGGTTCTCCTGAGTTTTCCTTCTAACTGTGTGGTCTTAAATCAGGGATTTTTATCAACTTTACAAAAAACATAAGTCTTACCTTTTATTTCTATCTTTTATCCAAATATCGATTGTATACCCCTACGTGTGTGTATATTTGCACCCCTACACTCAAGAATTCAATTCAAGCTATAATACTCTTGCCCTAATACCTAATACTACTTCTTTTCATTAAGGATGGACGGATTTGCTCACACACCTTTCATGCGACTATTAATGCTTCTTGAGGCACTAACGGTCGATTACTGAATGTGTGAACTTAAAGCGTAAATAGCAGTTTCCAGGTCTTGACTTTATTCGATTTTTATTTTTATTTTTTATTTTTCTTTTTCAAGACCGGATATATTTTTCAATAATTCTCTTTTGGTGTTTAGCTTTAAATTACCGTTTTTTCTTTCATACTAGGTTTTCAGGCAAGAGTATTTCTATGTATTCTCTACTATCCCAAGTTTCAAGGTGCCTGTAAGTGCAGTTTGTAGGGTATATACTTTCTAAATTTTAACTCAAGAATAGAAACTATTTTTCAGACTTATCCTTCAGTAAAGCTTCAATACTTTCCCCTCATCTTGTCTTAACTCAAGAACTGAACTCAAGATTACCTATTTCTCATAAAAAAAACTGTAAGGACGTATACTAACCAAGGATAAGCAGAATGAGGGTTATTTTTAGGGTTTTCAATTCCTAAGCCTAGGATTTAGTTGTTTCTAACATATCAACTAAACTTTCAGAATAAAAATCTAAGTTACCCTATTAGCTAACTTGACGACAAAATTTTTATATTTTTTGGAAAAAATTTCGATTTTTATGGGTTTTTAATAAGGTATGCAAATGCAAAATATACAAATGAATGCGAAGGAAGAAAGCTTACCGAGCACACCCCCAAACTTAAACTTGACAGTGCCCTCACTGTCAGGCTACACCAAGAGGGTCAAAATTGTCGACGCTCCCTAAAAACAAATTATATACAAAACAAAAAAGGAAAACAAAAAATATATACAAAAAGGTTCCCCCCTAAACTTAAGTAAAACAGTGTTTCCACTGTTAAGCATTAAAGTTCAGGATCAGGGGGGAAAGAACAGTATCAAGCTATACAAGGCCTTACACAGGCCAAAAGTGAGCACCAACCATTCAAAGATCTTATTGTTATAAATCGGCGGTTGGTGAAAGAATGGAATGTAGAGAAAATAAATAAGAAACACGCAAGACCGTGTGGGGATAGAAGCGGCGTCCGGTGTTGGTGAAGGAGAAGAATGGCTGAAGGGAGAAAGAAGTGGAATACGAACTTGAGGGTGAAAATAGAGCGAGTAAATTAGAACAATTTATGATGACCGATGTGTAAGAAGCATTTGTGCTAATCTATTAACTCGTCGAGAAATAGGGTTAAATCCCTCAAGATTCGTGAGAAGCCATGGGTACGCCGAACTTGGTAAACCGAATATAAGAAATGAAAATGATACGGTTTCTTGCAAGGTCGGAATGATGGAAAGTGAACGAGGAGGGTTATCGGTTAAAGGTTCAGGAGGGTGTACACAGTCAATGAAAGGGATATGATGAATTAGAAAATCCGACTCATCAATCAAAACTGGTTCATCCTCAAAAATATCCTCAAAATTTTCCTTAAGATTCAGCACATCCATGCATTTATCCTCAAAATCCAGACGCATATGGGGTTCGGTAAAAACATTTAATGACTCGGGTTGATGAATTGGAGAGAAAAACTCAGCCAAATCTACGGGTTCATCATCCAAAATATTCCCAGCATCAATATCCTCAATCAAGTGAAAATCTATATTCTCAGACACCTCAACAAAAGCATGGATATCAATCAATTCAGGTTCTAGAGTGGAGGTGTAGAGGTCAAAAGGATTGGGTGTGGTTTCACTCAAAAGGGACCCTTCACAATCGGGCAAATCAAACACTACAAATTCACACAACTCATTATCTGTTCTATCTTTAATCAATTAATCGTTTGGAACACTAGATAGACATTCAAAACCGGAGTTATGGGATTCAAGTTGAAACGGGTAGGCTTGATTCGGAAGGGGGTACAGCTCACTCTCACTACTCAAATTCTCAACCTGTCCTATCGCCTCTTCATACAATGGAAAATTTGGAGCTAGTTGAAAACTAGCTACCGGGTCACTAGGTTGTATGAGGACGGCCATGGACGCATTCGAATCCATCATCTGTTGGTACGACGCTATCCTAAAGTCTTCCAATGACTGTTCCAGACTAGACATAGGTTGTGAAGGGGTTTCAGTAAAAGATTCAAAGTTGTTTGGATACTGAAAACTCCCAAATGGCGGTTCAGAAGCAATGTCTAGGGAAGGTGCAAAAGTTGGGTAGGACTGGTAGGAATTGAATGGCTGGACAGGAGCAGGATCAACATTTGGATAAGAAGGTGAATGGAATTGTTGATCCCAAGAATCTGTAGTGGTGAAAGGAGTGAAAGATCGGCTACGGGATTGTTCAATATGTTCAGCGATGGACAAAGGACGACTCACAAAAGGAGTATCAACGTAAGAGGGTGGGGGAGATTGAAAAGGTTGATACAAAGTGGATTGCGGAGGGCAAGTGTTTGTCCTAGACGCGTCTATCCGATCTTTCAAAGAGATTTTGGGCATGGTGGGGTCGTTCGAAGTTCGGCCAAAACAAGAACCATAAGAAGTATTGTCTAGTTGTGGATACCAAAGTTCGGCAAGAGTTTTTCTAGGTGGGGTACCCATGATATGAAGAGAGAAAGAAAGAAAGGAAGAGGAAAGGAGGGGAAAAAAGAATGTGGATTTTTTTTTGTTAAAATAATGTTTGTTTTTGGAGTTTTGAAAATTGTTTGTTTGAAAGAATACGAAATTATGGGACTAAAATTTACAAGCACAAGCACAATCACAATATGCACAAACACACCTAGAGCAAAGGTCACCTAGGTCAGTTAGACAGCTCCTAACTGTTCCAAAGGGCTAGAAATAGGACCTCAAACCGCCTCTTCACTGCCAATTGCGGCCAGGTAAGTGGGAGGCTCCCCATTACAACTAGTGGACCTAATTAAGTAACCACTTGCCTTAGACACACTTGCCTAGACACCGCAAAGTCAGGTTAGGATAAACGGTCGATGCCAACAACTAGTCCTCTGTCCTATTGAGCGCGACATCCTTAAGGCCGAGTCTAGTATTTTTTTATTAGCTCAAGGTAATGCGTATGCAATTAGTGATTTATGGGGTCTTAGAAAGGGTGATGAAATCCCCACCCAATCTGAATTGGTGTTATAGCCCCTTAATGTCCGTATTAATATATGCAAAGTGGTAAACAAAAAAAATCTAAAACAACAAAAATTTATTTAGCGGCTGTACAATTCTGTGCAAAGATACCAGCAGAAAATACAGTATAGTGGAATTCAGAGAGGGAACTAGAGGAAAGAGAAAGGGCAGAAAAAAATGAATCCATAAGAGGACCGCGGAACCGCCGCGCAAGCCACACTTTGACCGCGGTTCCGCAGTCAAATTGATGAGTTGGGGCTTCAAACCTTGGTTAATATACGTGCCCTTCTTTGTACACCCTAATAAAAACCTCTGTTTCTTGATTGGATTAATGTACTTGCTCCAGATTAGCCTGCACACTTGCACACAAAAATTATCAAAAATAACAAAAAGATTTTATTTTATATTTATATTTATAATTTTATATATATACAAAAAGAATATTAACCCGAATAACAAGAAAAAAAATATGCTACCATCTCCCCGGCAACGGCGCCATTTGATCGCACGCTTTTGGCGTTTCGGATGTTCAAAGTTCTAAAGTTATAACCGCGATCAAGACGGTGTCGCTTCGCAGCTAGCCGGTTGAGCACGGGTCGATCCTCAGGGAGATGGTTGTATGTCCATTCGAGTTTTAGACGAGTCAATAAAGAATGCGTATATGTTTGTTCAATTCTATCCTAAGTGTTCGTATCTATGTTCTAGTAAGCTTGTTAAGGTTAAGGTCGGTTAGTAGAGTTAGGATTAGTCTTGTGCATGTCTTTTGCCATCCTTAAGACGGTGTTGGGATAATCGAAAGTAGCGGGGATTAGGAGGACATAGGAATAGGATTTGCGAGTTTAAGCAAGCTTTCCAACGCTAAATCCATTCCTAGTACCCCTTGTCCGTCTGCTAAATACGCTTATTTCCAACCCTCGGCCAAACACCCGCAACCATGTATCCAAATAAGTCACAACTACATGTCACGTTGTAGCTCGCTTAAAGGACTTCTCCACTTAGGTCGCGGCTACATGTCACGTATAGCGCGCCTAAGTGAGGGGGTTGCGTTTGTTTGGTCGGGGTTCGTTTCAAGATGTTTGGCGAAGAGAAGCACAAGAGATTTCTCCGTCCCTTATACCACCTTCCTTAGCCTTAACAAGAGGGAAATTATTCACACATCATAAAAGAAAAGAAAACAAAACACGAAGGAAGAAAAGAGGAAAATACGGTTTTACAAGTGAAGCATGCTAACTCTTGGGTCCTCACCTTAGCAAGGAACTCCGTCAAGTATCATCGCTTGAAAATACGGATAAAAGAAGAAAAGAAAAGAGAACAAGAAAAGAAATAACAACAACTAGTTAACAACAAATAATAAAATTACAATACAAGAGAATAAAATTACAAGACAATAAATAAAAGAGACAAGATAAAAATAACCCCCATCTTCATTGATCTTCCACTCAAAAAGCTCTCACTACAATTTTCATGGAGGAAAGAATGAAGAAGACGGAGAAGCTAAACTAAAACCTACAAAAGGAGATGGGAGAAGAAGACATGAAGAAGACCCTTGGATTGACACAAAACTGGGCTATTTATAGGCTGCGTGCTGAAACCCTAGGGCAACATTCTGGCCCCAAATGAAATGACAAAGCTACCCACATAATTTGGTCAGATGATGACTCGAAACCGCGGAGGATCTGCCGCGAAAACCCACATTTGGCGGCGGTTCCGCCGCGGTTTTGTAGAATTATGGTCTCGAATTTTCTGGGTTTCCTTGTGTTGCAATCCTCTGTTGTTATACATGTTCCAAATTGCAAATTGCTTCCACAATTTCTTCAGATCTGCAACAGTCCAAAATGGCATCAAAAATAATACTTTTGAGCTTTTCTCCCTCGAGCTCCGCGCACCCATTGATTCTTGTGCTGCCCCTCTTGTGCTTTGTGCTTGTCCCAGACACGAATGACCATAGTCACATGTCTTGTCTCTGGAACTGGTACGCGGCACTGGACCGATACGGATGATCGGAACCCGGCTTTTATCTGTTGTCAACAGATGTTCTGTATTTGGCATAACTATGGAGATTTTGTATCAATTGCGTTATTTTTGAACTAGGAACATGTAGCCTGTAAATATGTAGAAAACACGGATTAAAAGCACCTACCTATAAACAAACGAGCATAAGATTGGGCGGTAGTAAAAGCAATATTCTGGTATGAACAGGCCGCGGTAGTCGTAAGCCGATCAAAGACCGACTTTTTCTGAGCTTCTTGTGATGGTACAGGGGTGTTGAAGCTCATTGGTGGGAGCATAGTCCTAAAGAAAAGCCCAGCGGTAGCTTGCATCACATGTTCTACTGGCATCGTGAATACGGAGGTCGCTTGAGGCCCATAGGTCACTCCTCCCGCAAGGACGGAGTGGGAGTTGTTGCAGTTGTTGCAGTTTGTGCAGTTGAAAGCCATTGATCTTCTGTTTTCTGCACGGAGCAAGATACCCAATCTTAGTACCTCGAATCCATGGGCAACCATAGCAAACCGCGATTCGTTCGTGAAACACGACACATGAAGTGTGGAGTGGAAAGAGGAAAAGGCCCTACCGGGCGTGCCAGAATCTGTTCGCTGTCGAAAGACGTGACCGGGACGTTAGGACATCTGGCCTGAAATTTGAGGGCATATGCTATTTGGTTTTATCCGTCCACCTCTCCGAAGATGCCAAGTTGATTTATGGCACCATGTATCGGAGGTTTAGACGGATGTGGCCGTTGTAGCAGACTTCGTCAGATTCCCCCTCATTGTGACGGGTTTTTGATTGTGGCGACGCTCTTCCCTGCAGGCGCAAGCCCATGCAGTTAATTACGGTACCGCATCGCGGAAACCACTTTCACCTTCTCCAGATGGTCACTTCGTGTCGTGTGTGTTTGTTTTGTTTTTGGTTTTCCGTAGATTGTATACGGAGACTAATTTATGTTGTCGCCCGTAGGGCGTGGATTAGTCCAAATCCGTATTTTCTTAGATTTGGGTTTAGGTTGGGTTTAAGGATCGTTAATCTCATTTAAGACTAAAATCAACTTAAACGTTTGTTAAGAATACATTAGTCTAATTTTAGACTAAGATCTACTTAACAGGATCATTTAGATCCAACCAAAGAGCATTTGGGCTCTATTGTTTTTGTTTAGGGACATTGCGGTCCATTGGGTTTAAGGACATCATAGTCCGTGGAGATTAAGGACATCATAGTCCATAGTTTAAAGACGTCGTAGTCTGTAAAGTTTAAAGACATCATAGTCTATGAGTTTAAGGACCTCACAATCCATAAAATTTAAGGACATCATAGTCCATGAGTTTAGGGACCTCATAGTCCGTAATGTTTAAGAATATCATAGTCCAGTTTAAAGACATCATAGTCTGTGGGGGTTTAGTTTAGGGACGTTGCAGTCCATAAGCTTAAGGACATCATAGTCCATGAGTTTAGGGACCTCATAGTCCGTAAAGTTTAAGGACATCATAATCCAGTTTAAAGACGTCATAGTCTATATGGTTTTGGTTCAACCGTTTGAGGATGAGCCAAAAGTTATTGGTTATTGGGACCATCTATCTCTCTAAAGACGTTGAAGAATTACAGCGGCATATATCAGAGGTATGAAGAGATGTACCCTTCAACCAATGTTGGTTGGGAGATCTGTAGTCAAGTTTGTGACTAAGATCGGTCAAAAAGATTTATGAGCATATGGGCTTAATTAATCGGAATTAGGGATCTGTGGCCAACTTGGGCTCGGCCCACTCAGTCAAAATGTTGGACATTTAATTAGGCTCAGTCCTTTTTTTATTTAGTAATGTTGAGCATTGGTTTGGATCCTGACAACCTTTTTGTCTTTTTATTGAGTGTTGAGCACTCATTATAGCTCTGGGGCTTTGTTTAAAGAACAGTTTATGTTCCCTCAGCACACACGTGAGGAGCACGTGGTGCACTTGGCATTGAGCGCCAGTCAATGAGCGCAGAGCACTTCTGTTAAGTAGCGCACACGTGAGGAGCACGTGGAGCGCTTGGCGCTGAGCACCAGTCAAAGAGCGCAAAGTGCTTCTGTTAAGTAGTGCACACGTGAGGAGCACGTAGCGTGCTTGGCGCTGAGCGCCAGTCAACGAGCGCAGAGCGCTTCTATTAAGTAACACACATGTGAGGAGCACGTGGCGAGCTTGGCGCTGAGCGCCAGTCAATGAGCACAGAGCGCTTCTGTTAAGTAGCGCACACGTGAGAAGCACATGGCGCGCTTGGCTCTGGTCACCAGATTTGGAGCACTAAGGCGCTTCTTATGAAGTAGCGCACACGTGCGGAGCACGTGGCGCGCTTAGCGCTGAGCGCCAGACAATGAGCGTAGAGCGGTTCTGATCAATTTTGTGATCTGAGAAATAAGTTCTCGTTTACAAGAGACTTTGTCTCATGGTTCTAAGAACAAAAGTTCTTATTTTTATAGGAGATATTACAATCTCTTCTATGTTTTTTGTGAAAGACTTTGTCTTTATAGATCTATGATCTGAAGAGAACAAAATTCTTCTCCCCCATTTTTATAATGAGATACTATGATCTCTTTTTGTGAAAGACTTCTGTCTTATAAATCTATCATCTGAAAAAGAACTATATTCTTCTTCCTTGATGAGATGTTTTCTATCTCTCTATTTTTACGTAGAAGAAAAGTTCTTCTTCTCAAAGCTTGCTCTTTTCTTTTAAATTTCTCAAACCTTCTGGGGGGTTCCTCTCTGCGAGACTTGAAGTCTTGGGTCCTTTATATAGGGGAGGCTGATTTGTTGAATCAGTTGAAGAGATCTTTTCTCTAATTGATTTGGGGATATTTCCCACCGTTGGATCTTTAATCTTAGGGCTTCTGTTTTACAGAAGTCAATTTTCTTGTTTTTAACGAGATTGGGAAAATCTTTTCCCATACAGAACTTGTTCTGTTCTTTGGTGATTTTTAATCACCATTGGATCATTGATCCAATGGTGCTCTGATTTACAGAGCACAATCTTCCTTGTTTGGAAAGATTCTGAGGAGTATTTTCTTAACAGAATTTTATTCTGGTAATTTGATGATTTATCATCTTCGTTGAATGAACATTTAGTTCTAGCGCTTGGCGCTCTCGTGCCTTGCATGTGAGAGCTGCTTCAGAGTCTTTGACTCTTAGCGCTGGCGCACTTGGCACTAGCGCGCTCGTGCTTTGCACGTGAGCGCTGGAGCTCTTGGCGCTAGCGCACTCGTGCTTTGCACGTGAGCGCTGCTTCAGAGCGCTGGCGCTCTTGGCGCCAACGCTTTTATCAAGCGCTGCTTCATTTCAAATTTTAAAATTTGAACATAGCTTTGCTATGATTGGAGGAAACACTTGCCTATACAAGGTAGACAATCTAACAAACGGTGTTATCAATACGGTAATTGTCTTTGAAAAAGAAACAAATCCTGACGTCCATGTGCAGCAGTTACCGAGAACACCAAAACCTAATTTAGAATTCAATTTCTTTTCTAATTGTCTGACTCAGACCAAGTCTCATTATAATCAATCTGAATTGAATATTATTCAAGTACAATCTACAATATAACAATTCAATATGAATCCATATATTCAATCTGTTCAAACTATTCAATCTATATTGACCGAACCGAACCATGGATATACTTCCATTTACATAACTCTCTAGTTACATCCATTTACTAATATCATGGTTTCGGTAAGTCATCCAATTATACAATCTATATTACAAGACAATACAAGTCTTCCATTTACATTTACAAAACAGTACAAACAACACATTTACAATTCAAACAATACAATCAAGACATCGCGGGGTTTCTAAGGGGTAGATTGGTAGGAATATGTTTGAAGTGGCACGAAACTGCAAGACTTAAGACACCTAACCTGAATTCATGTTGTTGTTGTACCGTGGCATAAACGGTTCCTTGTACTCCTGTTGCCTTTAGTCTCTGGCATATAGAGACTCCTCTTGTATACACTGGCATTCTTCTGTACCAAGCCACAAACAACAGCGTTAAACATATAATACAACTTTAAAAGATACTTTCTCTCTCTGTCTATTCTATTTCTCCCTTATCTTTGGGACTTACCGAGCGATTGTTCGCCGACGACATTCTTTCTCTTTCTTTTTTGGAATGTTCTCAGGTGATCTAGACACTCAGGAGATCGAGCCCACCGGCGAGGAATTGGATCAGCTAGCCTACGACCCAGAGCTTTAGATTCATTGTAAACATTTCATTTCAGTACTTTTCATTTCTGTTATGTCACTGTTTAGGCATCGCTTTATCCCATGTATTTACTCTTCAGATGTATTGTAAAAAGAATGTGAATAAATAAAGTTGTTGTTCAGTTATACCTATTATATCTTATTTATATTTCTTTTATATTGCTTCGATACGCTTAGCGTATTTACTTCAGAGTAAATACGTAGCGGCCTCGTCTTATCCTCTACCCGTATACTGGGAAGCGGGGCGTGGCACCCATATTTGGACCTAAAGGGATAGGCATTGGCTGCTTCGGGTCGTTATCACCCGGCTCATGAGTAGAGACTTGCGCTTGATTGGAGGGTGCCCGGGCAGCTTGAGCTATGAGCTGCATCACAACATTCGTCAAATCATCAATTTTAAAGAAAACCTGGCCATCTCCTTATCTTTACTTCTGAGCTGTTTTCGGAGCTCTTGAAATAGCTCTTGTTCTGCGGTCCTGGGCTGAAATTCGGCTCTTACTCGCTGTCCGAACTAGATTCCATGTGAACTGAGGGGTCCTTCTACTTATCAGCCTCATTAACAGGGTTTTCATCATCCCGAGGACTTGAAAAGGGGCAGCCACATTCAGACCAGATTGGACTTGAGATATGGTGTCCCCATCCATGTTTTTGCTGTGAAGGTTGTCACTAGGAAGAATGCCCTCCATGTTGACCGTGTGGATAACATATTCGGCCATCTTTTCATCACTGGAAGCTAATTTCGCGGACCGTTGTCATGTCCCTTCTGCCTCGAGAAAGGACAACCGACTAAACACGGTCTACCTAACCGGGTCCTTGGGTGGCACCGACGTTTCTTTCCTGGTTTTGCCCCGCTGCTTTCACACTGCATGAAATGGTTGGTATCCTTCTGAAAAGAGGATGTCATGCCTTCTATGCTGGAGCATAGACACATCTCTTCATAGCATATTTTGAATTGTGTACTTCTTAATCTTGGCAGATATCGCATTCTTCTAGAACCTCTTTGAGGGTTCGAAAGAATTGCGGGTTTTCATGGCTGACACGGATGTGGTCGCGGAGCAATCCGGACTTTGGAACTTTACAAAATTCAACTTGGACAGAGCCCTGGCCTTTTGTTGGCTCTATATCCGAGTCGCTTCTGCCTCGGCTTTTCTGATTTGAGCACCTGGCGGGCTTCTGCTCTTCAGGAAGCCGCCGTAGGCCGAGTGATGGGGAGCCTAGAGAAGAAATCTGCTCACGCACTCGCCGAAGGCATCTTCTGAGCTTGCCCACGATATCTGACAACCGCTTTTGTTCCGACGACTTTGCCCCCAGCTGGATCCAAGGAAAGCCGTTCGAACACCGACTTGCGCTTGAATTGTGGCGCCATTGCGATCACCAGATTCAGCCTCCTGCCCTTGAGGTCGGTTTATCAACTTAGTTTGCCGGGGTGTCCACCAGATGAGCGCTCTTGGCAGGGTAGATGATGACGGAACCAAATTGACGTGGAGGCTCCTCCCACCGCATCATGAGACTTGCCGGGAGGATCACGAGGGCGTTCGTCTTGTCCATGTAGGTCACCAGTGTTGCTTTAGAAATGATGTTCATCTTGGAAGACATGGTTGCTGAGTTCGAGATTGCAATTGAAAGCTGATAACCTGGAAAAAGAAGCATGATTTCAGTACAGGCAATCGATGTATATATTGATTGAGTTTGCATGAACGTTTAACCCGAAATAACGGAAGAGAGGAAAGGTCCCACAGGGCATGTCAGAATCTGTAGAGTGTTTTTCGTCGTCATATTGAGATAGGAATGTACGCGCTTGTCAGGCATGTACAGATTTCCCTTGCCTAGGGTAGGCTGGGGTTTAATGATTATGAGGATCCAAATCTCCGGCAGCGGCGGACTAAGCTACCATTAATTACCTTTTACCTTTGGAGCGAGAAAACCTCCGATTGACGGGTCAAACTGGTCATATGAACTCAATATGAGGTGTGCGTGTGTTGTGTTTTAGACGTATCGGGGGCCTTGCAGATTTTACGAGGGTTCCGCTACCCGGATAGCGGGTTGGGTGTCAAGGGGGCTAGCAGCTCCCTTGCTGGGTGCTGGACAGCGCCCCGTTAGAAAATTTTTCTAACGGTGGATGTATTTTGAGTATGAAGCTATGGGAAAAAGAGGGGTGGGGAGCATCCTAAGGACGCGTGAAACAAGACGTGACCGTTAGGTGCCAGCAGGTCACTTGCCTTGCATATGGCCGCTGGGCGCCAGCGGGTCACATGCACGGTGTTAGGAATATGTAAGCCCTAGAGGCCATTACTGTATATTATAGTGGATGCTTGGACATATATAGAGAGGACTTTCTTGCTTGACATGATATTATGCTATCTGGTTGCTTTTTATCTTTACATATACACTTGTTTTAGTTTACTGTCTTTTTGATAAATGTTGATAAAGCCCTTAGGATGTTGGCTTGACTACTAGGACTATGATGCAGATCATACTAGTGGGGCTTATGTAGTCCACAAGCACATCTTCTAACAGTTCCTAGTCGAGAGAGTATCGAGACAGGGCATCGATATTCCAGAGTAGACTAGTGTGTACGTTTCTTGACCCTGCATGGAGTGATGGTTGATCCCATAACCATTAGTGTTTGACATCAAAGATTGTACACTGGTACTCATTGGAGAATGGGTAGACCGAAAGAACTCGCCGAGAACTCCTAAATGATACCATACCTATCGTCAGATAGCAGTTCTCTGGTGACACTTGTATAGATTAGTCTGTAGACCCGAGATCGTCATAGTTTCTTGTATGGTTCCCACCGTGCTTTGCTTTCTTCCCTATCACGGCTCAAAAGAGTCGTGCAAACAAGTGGTTTTTGGATACAGTCCCGAATCACATAGAGGCAGTGGGCGATATGAGGGTTTTCGTCTCTCCCGATAATGGGAGTTGATATTGCGCTAAGCTCGATTGGCTATAACAGCAAGTCCCTAGTCATGGCTGATGAGATTTACTGAAAAGTGTTATCAGTACTTTCTCGAAAGGTTATAGGCCACACATCGACATGACTTATCAAGTTAGTGGGGTCTGAGGATTCCACCCTCCAGACTCGATATGCGATATATCAGAAGAAAAGACCAGACTGTACGGTAAGAGTTGCTTATAGGCTCTACGGGAGTTTGGATAAGTTTGCTTGTTGATTTTCTATTTGTTCAATACCTGAATAGCCGTTACGTCCATCTAGTACCGCTGACGGCTTGTAGGTCTCTGATGTGATCATTACCTACTGTTGACGTATTGACAAGTCTTTAAAGTCCCACATAGAGGTTTTCTAACTCAAGCGAACCGAAGTGGGGCACATATGGAGATATGTGCGGGAGCTTGATTAAATACGAGTGTATGATACTGTATTCTAATATAGCGATATTTGATATCATATGGGTTATATATGATATAACTGAATTATTGAATCAAGTGTTGATTCAATGATTTGATTTACATATATGTTTATATATTTGATATTAGCCGGATTATATATGATATAATCGGATTATTGAATCAAGTGTTGATTTAATAATTATATATATATATATATATTTATATATATATATAATCCGGATTATTGAATCAAGTGTTGATTTAATAATTTGATATATATATATATATATATATATATTTGATATTAACCGGGTTATATATGATATAACCGGATTATTGAATTAAGTGTTGATTTAATAATTTGATATATATTTATATATTTGATATATTTATATAAATTAACTAATATTAAACTCACTTAAGATATTCTTTTCTTTGTATATATATATATATGTGTGTGATATGTGTGTGTGTGTGTGTGTGTGTGTGTGTGTGTGTATATGCATTTGTATCATGGTTGAATAATACATGGAACTAGGATGTATGAAAATCACAAAAGAGATGAATATGAGAAGATAATGATTAATATTTATGAATTAAAGAGAAGAGAAATGAGTCATTGTTTTGATAGATGGTTTGAGAAGCCATGACTCATCTTTTTTCTTGTTTTATTCATAAATATTTTATCACTCTCATTCTCATCTAATCTTATCTTGATGGTTCACACACTCATCCAAGATCCAAGTTAATCTTCTTCATTATCTCCGCACTAGTTTTCTAGGGTGAGAAAAGGAAAAAGAGAAAGAAATATTTTTATTGAGCAAAACTCCTACTTCATCAACTTACGCTACTCTAACCCATTAGTATAGAGTGTTAACTTCGCTAATATCTTGATTAGTAAAGTGTGAGCTTGAGTGAGAGTTGCCTCAGGTGGATCATCTTCGACGACGAAGACTACAAGCAAACTCGTACCATTCTTCAAGTAGAGTCAAAGAAAATTTCTAGAGACTACTACTTGGAGTTTTAGAAGTGAAGGAATAGCCTACAAAGCTTGTAGACTCTCTTCACTTATATCAGACATAGTTTGCTAAGTTTGAAACCCTAATTCTCTTGTTCGATTCTTGTTTAGTATACTTAAACCTCTAAATTTTAAAAATTGCATACTTGATGCTCATAGAAATATAGTATAGGTGCTAAAACATACTTTCATGGTATCAGAGACAAGCTAGAGTCTTAGGAATGCATTAGACGAACTTAAAGTGTTCGATCGACGTTTTAAACACGGAATTTTGCATGTTTCTGTCCATTTTTCTCAAACTTCATAATTTTCACAATTAAAAATTCTCAGAAAATCGTGCAGGGAATTTTAAGGAGGGTCAAGAAATATGAGACGCTATTTCCACTAAGTGGCCGCGGAACCGCCGCCTAGAGTAAGCTCTAGCCGCGGTTCCGCGGTTGACTTGTGGAGATAGAAATCCAAATTTCTTGTTCTACTTCATTTTGATATTTTGGATTTTCTGGATATTTTTAATGAGCCTCAAGTGATTGAGGTCTTTGTGAATTGTTTTTGTTTGAAACATCGATCGAAATGTTTCATATCGTTTATATTGCTGTGGATATGTGATACAATTTTTGGAATCCACATTGATTAGTTTTGCGAAAACTAGTTAATGATTTGTAAATCTTGCATTTTAGTCTCAAATGATAGATTATCGCGGAGTTTGGATTTGAATCGAAACTCCGTCGTAAACTCGTATCGTAGGCAAATACTCGCCGGGATACACTAGTTAACAGCCACACCCCATTGCCCCGACCAAGTGAGTATAGGAGAACCCCATGGCTAAGAGCGTCCACTCGGGGTGCTCACGACCATGGTGTTCCGCCCAAGTGCACTTTGTTGATGGCCTCGGGGGTGCGGCCATCCACTAAAGTTCCCGACGAGCATTCGATCTTTTAATCCGGAATCTTGTTGAATTGCCCGACTTAATTTTTGAAAAGTGTTTTCAATTCGAGACTTAAATGCAAGGTTTATAGGATTAGGCATGAAATTCGGAATATGTGATAATCCGGGTTTATGATGTCTGAAGATGATGCGGATTCTTATTATTGTAGTTTTCATTTCTTTTCTGTGACCGTAAGTGTAATATGTGCCAGTATCCCCGATCTCGTTGCTATACGACAACGACATTAGGGATACGCATATTTACTTACATTGATGGCATGTGATTTTATTATGTTGTTATCGATATGTTATATTGGATCATCGTGATTGAATAGCCGGGAGGTTTTTACGTGAGATGAGAGTTTTTCAATTTTCATTAATGTAAATATTTGTATATAATACTCTTTTATTGGGACACTTCCGGGTTGAGGTTGTAGTCTCCATTCGATGTATATTATTTACTTTTCCGCATTAGCATAGACCCTAGAAGGAGAGCACAAGCAACCGGGTTCTAGAGTCTCATGGGAGGCCATCTCGAAGAGTCGAGACCGGTCGCCAAACTCTAGAATTGGCAGGGTTACTTACAGCTCCATAGAGGTCTATGGGTGTAGGCTTGGCTATTCATCACGCCCGTGGAATTCCGTGTTTTCGTTACTGGCTTAATCTAAAACATGGACCTCCTAATATATCATATATATCATATATCTACTTCTGTTTTTTTGTGATGTGATGTGATCATATAACTGTGTGAGATGAATGCTACTTATATATATGATATATTAGTAGACATTATATATGTTTTGCATCCACGCTAGTCCTGACACCGCACTGCCGTAAATTAAGTAACCTTACGGTGAAGACCCGGGTCCCTGTGGTGAATGCTGATGACATATATGTGTGTTTTATTTTCGTTTTTTCTGTGATGTTTAGAAAACATAATTGTTGGAAATTCATTAATAAGATTAATGAAAAGAAAAGAAACCTAAAAGATAATGTAGAATCATTTTTTTTTAAAAAGTAGCTCTAGTTGTTACTTTGCATAGCAGTATTCCATTATAAATATCCCGCACCTCACTCGATGAGGAAAGTGCCTAGATCTCTTCACCGGGAATGACCTCTTTAGCAAAACTAGTATATGCTACAACCCACTCGGTTTGTTTTGAAAACTACTCGATTTTTAAAGCGGAGCTTAAACCACTCATTTTCAAATCACTAGATTCTACAACGATATCAAGTTCATTACGTTAAAGGTTTTCTTCAAAACCAACTGTAACCCTCCGTCATTTCAGATATGTAGTGTTTAGTATTCATGTTGTGTTTTTGACCTCCGTCAAGACACAATGTACGGTAGCTGGGTAATACTTATCTGCAGCATATTGATGCGATCGGTAGGGACAGCCACACAGCCTTGTTGACCTCCGTCAAGGGTTTGTGAGGGTGGGTTCGAATCGATCAAGAAATAACAGGTTGAACTTGAATGACGGCATATGGTTTGTTGACCTTCGTCAAGGTCATAGGTCGTTAGGGGTAAAAATAATTATCGAGAATTTCAAATGTTGAAATTTGCAATGAGATTGCATACCTTCTATGTGATGGTTGGATCCCGATACCCACTGCGTGTAAGTATTACTCCTAAGGAAGTTTTCCACTTTACAATTAGCTAATCCAGTAGGTGTCTAAGAAAGGTGTTAACGGGGTTATGCCCCCCGCGGAAACGAGGTTATTTAATTAGTTTCATGCGAAAACATGGGGAAACTCCCTCGGAGTACCAACACCTGCCCGGCTGACCGATTAGCGAACTTGTAGGGCGTAATTAATCCCGGTTAATCTTACCTTTTAGGATTTGAAAGAAGATTTGATAAAAACAGTGGGAGCCATCCTGATTAGATAAGATAATAACCAGTATAATCTTGCAAGAGCGCACGCTAAAGTGTTTTCTTCTCTCTCTCCAGGTAGCGACCATATCATGGCTTAATCAAGATAATAGCATGGATGTATTGACCGAACCCGCTTATTATACTGGGCTGGGAAACGTTGATTCCGCTCTATCTTATGACAACAGTCATATGTCTGGGTAAGGGATAGGGGAATGCAAGTATTTCCACGCAACTCGAATGAAGAAAGAGTATTCTGATGCATCTTCTTCGGATGTGTTAGTTATTGAGAACTGTTTCTCAATCTGCTTTACGTCCTAGGTATTAGATACCGGATCAGGATCCTACATTTTTAATCTATTACAAAGGTTAAAGAGAAGTAGAGAACTGGGAAAAGTGATATGTCTCTCAGAGTAGATAATGGAGCAATTGTTACTGCCGAAGCTGTCGGCGAATATCACCTAGTATTGCCAAATGGTAATACATTGATTTTGAACGACTGTTATTTCGTACCGTCGATGATGTGCAATATAATATCCATATCTTTATTACATAAAGAAGGATGTATCTTTGCATTAGAGAAAAATGTTATGAACATTTTTCTAAATCAAGTGTTGATTGGGTTTGGTACGTTGTGCAATGGTTTATATGTTCTAAATCAAAATACAGTTCTAAATATACAGAACACACACAAGAGGAAAAGTTTAGAAATGAACGAAGTCTTCTTGTGGCATTGTAGACTTGGTCATATCAATACAACCACACTAGCTAAGTTGCATAAAAATGGATATTTGAATCCGTTCGAATTTACATCTTATGAAACTTGTCAGTCATGTCTCAAAGGTAAGATGTCCAAAACTCCGTTTACGAGAAACGGAGAAAGAGCTACTGAACTCTTGGGACTGATATATAGTGATGTATGCGGTCCTATGTCTACACATGCCAGAAATGGTTTCTCGTACTTCATTACATTCACCGATGATCTCTCAAGATTCGAACATGTGTTCCTGTTGAAACACAAATCTGAAACTTTTGAGAAATTCAAGGAATATAAGAGCGAAGTAGAGAACCAGACGGGTAAAAGTATTAAAATCCTTCGATCTGATCGAGAAGGTGGATACTTAAGCATGGAATTCCGAGATTTTCTAAGAGAATGGGATTCTCTCTCGGCTTACTCCTTCGTTTACACCACAGCACAATGGAGTATCGGAGCGGAGGAATCGCACCCTATTACATATGGTGCGCTCTATAATGAGTGTTGCCAAGTTACCTGTTTCCTTTTGGAGTTATACACTTGAGACAACTGCATACATATTGAGTAGGGTCTCTACAAAATCTACGCCTACCATTCCATATGAGATATAGGAGGGGAAGAGACCATGTCTTAATTTCATTAAGATATAGGGTTTTCCGGCTTATGTTAAAAAGAAAAATCCGGATTAGCTCGAGGCAAGGTCTGTACTAAGTTGTTGGATATCCCAAACATTCGCGAGGGTATATCTTCTACTACATTGAGGAACAAAAGGTGTTTGTTACTCAACATGTCACCTTTGTAGGAAAGGAATTTCTTGTAAAAGAAATTAGTGGTAATGGGGTACAGCTGGAAGAAGTTCCAGATACACAAATCACAACTGAAGATTTGGTATAACCGGAGGTTTCAGTAATCCCGGACGAACCTCAGCCACTCTGCAGATCTAATAGGGTTCCTCATCCACCTGAAAGATACTACGGTTTTCTCATAGACGGTGGGAGTGGGTATTGCATCATGGAAGATGATGACCCAACTAGTTTCGAGCAGGCCATCACAAGTGGGGACTTTGTGAAATGGCTGGATGCTATGCGATCTGAGATGAAATCCATGTACACCAACAAAGTATGGACTTTGGAAGTTGCTCCTGAAAGGGTAAAATCCATTGGGAGTAAGTGGATCTTCAAGAAGAAAATTGGTGTAAATGGAAAGGTTGAGACCTTCAAAGTTAGACTTGTAGCAAAAAGTTTTAGTCAACGACCAGGTGTCGATTATGATGAGATCTTTTCTCCAGTGGCTATGCTTAAGTCCATCAGGATCCTACTTGCCATTGCTACATACCATGACTATGAAATCTGGCAGATGGACGTCAAGACCGCTTTTCTAAATGATGATTTAGAAGAGAGCATGTATATGATACAGCTAGAGGACTCAGTAGACAGTGGGAGCAACATAAAGGTGTGCAAGCTGTTTAAATCAATTTACTGATTAAAACAGGCGTCGCGAAGATGGAACATCTATTTTGATGTAGCAGTCAAAGAGTTTGACTTCATCAAAAACGTAGATGAACAATGTATATATAAAAAAGTTGTAGAGAGTAAGGTCGTATTCCTCGTATTATACATAGATGACATACTCTTGATAAAAAATTATATTTCTATGCTGCACTCAGTCAATCTATTCCTATTACAAAAGTTCTCCATGAAAGATCTGGGTGATGCCTCCTACATCTTGGGGATAAAGATCAATAGAGGTAGATCTAAAAGGATGTTGGGATTGTCCCAATCCAGGTACATAGACACCATACTAAAGAGATTTAGTATGGAAGATACTAAGCGTGGTAATTTACTCGCTTGTTCAGGAATAACTCTCTCCAAAGAGATGTCTCTCAAGGCTGATTTGGAGAGGGCTCTCATGAACGTGATACCCTATGCTTCATTAGTTGGGTCTATAATGTACGCGATGTTATGCACCGGATCGGATGTTACTTACGAACTTAGTGTGGTAAGTAGGTATCAATCAGACCCAGGGGAGAAGCACTGGATAGTTGTGAAGAACATTCTTAAGTACTTGCGAAAGACTAAAGAGATGCTCTTGGTGTATGGTAACGGAGAACTCCAAGTGGAATCCTTTACCGATTCGAGCTTTCAGAGTGATAAGGACGACAGCAAGTCTGTCTCGGGGTTTATCTTCACCCTCAATGGAGGGGCGGTATGTTTGAAGAGTTCCAAGCAAGATACCGTTGCAGACTCGATGATGGAGGCTGAATACATCGCTGCCAACGATGCTGCCAAAGAGGTTGTCTGGATGAAGAAGTTCATTATTGAACTTGGTGTGGTTCCATCCATTTAGGATCTAATACCTTTGTATTATGATAACAATGGAGCCGTGGGTTTGGCCAACGAATCTCGGTCCCATTAGTGATCCAGACATATTCTGAGGCGGTATCACCTGATCCAAGAGATAGTTGATCACCGCGAGATCGAGATCAGGAGAGTAAACACAAACGACAACACGGCGGATCCACTCATGATGCCCCTCCCCTAGACACAGTTCGAGAGACATTTTGGAATGTTGGGTATGCGATACCACAACAACTGGCCTTAGTGCAACTGGGAGATTATTAGGAATATGTATGCCCTAGAGGCCATTGTAGGGTGTTTTTCGTCACCCCATTGAGATGGGAATGCGCGCGCTTGTCAGGAAAATACAGATTCCCCCTGCCTGGGCCAGGCCAGGGTTTATTGATTGTGGGGATCCGAATCTCCGACTGCCACGGACTAAGCTGACGTTAATTACCCCTCGCTTTTGAAGCGAGGGAACCTCCGATTGATGGGTCAGACCAGTCATGCGAACTCAATGTGCAGTATGTGTATGTGTGTCTTGAGGGGTTTTGGGCATATTGGGGGCCACACAGTGTTTAAGGGGGTCGCTCTACTCGGATAGTAGGCTGGGGGTCAAGGGGGCTAGCAGCCCCCTTATGGGGTGCGGGGCAGCGCCGTGCTAGAAATTTTTTCGAACGGGATACGTGTTTTGAATGTGGAGCATGAGGGAAAAAGAAGGGTGAGGAGGGTCCTAAGGATGCGTAAGTGGCGCGCGGGCTCCGGGTGTCAGTGGGCCATTTGCGTGGCACTCAGGCTCCGGGCACCAGTGGGCCACTTGCGTGGCGCGCGGGCGCCGGGCGCCAGTGGGCCACTTGCGTGGCGCGTGGACGCCGAGTGCCAGAGGGTCATGCGTCCCGTACGCGGGCACTGGGCGCCAGCGGGTCACGTGCCCTGCAAGCGAGCCATGGGCACCAGCGGGTCACGTGCATGGCGTTGGGCGCCAGCAGATCACATGCCCTACACATGGGTGCTAGGCACCCGCGGAAAAAGGGGCTTAGCCCCTGTACTGAGAGTTGTACTCCCGATTGACTTTTACAGTTAAACTCCTAAAAAAAGAAGGAGAGGCTTAGCCCGTGCACAGAGAGTTGTACTTCCTGGTTGACTTTTGGAGTTAAAATCCTAGAGAAAAGGGACTTATTATTATATTTTCTTTTTCTTTTTTTGTGGAGTTAAACTCCTAAGAGAGTTTTAGAGATGATGAAAGGGGACCCCTTTCTTCTCCCTTGAGCCCTAGATCTTCCCAAAGTGGGATTTTTGGAGATGGGTCACCTTCTTCCTCTTTTCTATTGGCTGGATCTGGGAAAAAAGGGGGTGAGACTTAAAAATCTTCCCTTTTAGAAATCCGATCGGAGATCTGAGCTCCCCTTTGTGGGTTTCAAGGTGAAAAACTATTCCTTTTGGGGTAAAGAAGAATGAAACTCTTGATTTAATTTAAGAAAAAGGAAGAAGGTTTATAACCTTGAGGAAGGAGAAGGAGGCATAGAACTCTAGAATTTTTTGAGAGAATGAAAAGTTGTTGTTGATTTTTTCATCATGTTTACCTTTATAGGCTACACACTTTACATATAGCCCCTTAGGACTTGCTAAATGGCACTTGTGTCATCCCATGCCTTATGTGCTTATTTCTTTTTGCACATAAGCCATGAGGTTTATAAAATTGTCTTTCTGCCCATTTTTCATACATTTATTTCTAAAAAATTGCATTGAACTAATTTATTTCTTCATTCTTGGCATGGAGCTAGCCTCTTCTATGCATGGTCTTGACTTGGGCTTGGGCCCACTTCGCTTAGGCTTATGCCCTCTAAGCTGGGGGTTGACTGATTTTGACTTGGTCAACCTAGGTGTAATTTTTAACCCCAACAAAGTGCCCCCCCATCAATAAATGCACACCATATATATGGGTCGTGTGCAAAAAATTGATGGATCTTCTTTCGCATGGAGATTGACTTGATTTGGTTCCCATTATGACGACGTGGAGGTCGATGTTGCCCTTTTCACGATGTGGATGGTCGATACTGCCCTTTTTGCGACGTGGACGGTCGGTTCTGCCCTTTTGCGATATGGACGGTCAGTGCTGCCATTTTTGCGACATGGACGGTCGGTGTTGCTCTTTTTACGACGTGGACGGTCAGTGCTGCCCTTTTAGTGACATGGACGGTCGGTGCTGCCCTTTTAGCGACATGGACGGTCGGTGCTGCCCTTTTAGCGACATAGACGGTCGGTGCTGCCCTTTTTGGGACTCAGATGGTTGGTACTGCTATTTTTGCGACTCGGACAGTCGGTGCTGCCATTTTTGCGACTTGGACCGTTGGTACTGCCATTTTTTCCACTTGGACAGTCGATGACTTGCTACGCTTCTTACAGTATCGGGATTTGACTTGCTCCGCTTTCTGCGGTGTCAGGGTTGAAGTTGACTCGCTTCGCTTCTTGCGGTATCGTGGTTGATTTGTTTGATTTGATTTGTTTTAGAAGTTCCCTACCTGTCCTGTAGGACTTTCGAGCTCAGAAATGCTGCAGGATGGGACTTTGATTTGATCTATTTGATTTCTGCCATATTTGGCGAGACTTTTGAATTTGAGAGGAACATGGAATTTGGATTTTGTCTAAAATCAGCATTGCTGCACTGGAATAATACCAGGAGCAACTCATCATTTGCCCTGGGAGAACTTGGAATTTGGTTTTGGGTCGGCATCAGCACCGCTAACACTGAAGCGTAATGCCAGCAGCAACTCATCATTTGCCGTTGGGAAAACTTGGGATTTAGGTTTTGGGTCGTTATCAGCACCACTAACACTGAAGCGTAATGCCAGGAGCGACTCATCATTTGTCGTTGCCCGTTGGGGAACGATAGCTTAAAAGACAGGTTTAGATCCCTATCACCTAAGGTTTTTTTATTTTATGAGCCGTAAGGTTCTCATAAAAGCATTTTCTCCCCACAAGTCGAGAGGATCTTGCAGGTGTATTTTCTCCTTAGGAATTGTGGGGATTCCTAAGTGTGTTGCACCCATATGAGTCGTAAGGAACTCACGCAGGGATTTTCTCCTCACAAGGTCGAAAGGACTTTGAGAGTGTATTTTATCTCTTTTCACGAGTTTGCGCCCTTTCGGGTTTTCACAAACTCGCCGGCGGTCCTGCTATTTTTACTTATGGAGCCTTTTGGGTTTTCATCCGTACTCGTTTTGTTTGTGGACATAACTTTTTTTTGTTTTTTTTAGCTTCATCGCTGTGGGACTTTAAATGTAATCTCGCCAGTAGGATTTTGGGAGAGAAAGAGGTCGTTTACGCCTGTGGATTGTATACAGTTTTACAAGATATATGATCCAGACTGTAGGGCCGGTATGCTCAATTCGTCTGCAACTTGGAGCATTCACGCATAGTATTTCTTGAGATATCGGCCATTGATGGGTGGCATGGGCCTTTCTCCCTCAACGCTTATTAGTTGGTAGGATCCTCCGTCGAATACTTTCTCGATGGAATATGGCCCTTCCTAATTTGGCTCGAATTTTCCCTTGGTATGTCGATTGGGGATGATCGGCCTTTTGAGGACTAACACCAATTCGCCTTTCTTGAAAGCGCGGAGACGGGACATCTTGTCATAGGCCCGTGACATTTGGGCTCGGTACAGCTCCAGATTTTGATGTACTGCAAGCCTCTTTTCTTCGAGGGCGTCGAGCTCTTCTAGCCGAAGGAGCACGTTTTCCTCCTCCGTCAACTCGTGCTGAACGACCATTCTTAAGCTTGGAACTTCGACTTCATGGGGGAAGATCGCATCCACTCCAAAGAGTAATGAGTATGGAGTGGACTGAATTGGAGTACGGTGCGTGGTACGATATGCCCGCAATGCCTCGTGAAGTTTGAGATTCCAGTCTCTCTTGTTGGCTGAAGTATTTTTCCTCAGGATCTTGCATAGAGTTTTATTGAAGGCTTCGGCTAGTCCATTGGCCCTTGGATTATAGATGGAGGAATATCTCTAGTCTATCTTGGCCGAGTATCGAACATTAAGATTTTGAATTTTTTGAAAGAAGGCCCGTTGTACCGAAGAGGTATAAAATATTATGTCTGAAGAACGTCAAAATATCTTCTGTTTTGACTTCTTTTAGCAGAACAGCTTCACCCTATCTGGATAAGTAATCTGTTGTAGCCAATATGAACCGGTGCCCTTTGGATGATAGAAGACCAATTTGGCCAACTATGTCGGTGCCCCAAACTTTGAAGGGCCACGGCGCCACGTAGGAAGCAACATATTGGATGCTTGTGAATGAAATCACCGTGAATTTGGCAGAGATGACATTTATTTGCATGCTCTTCGCAATCCTTTATCATGGTGGGCCGTTAATATTCAAGCCGTTTGATCTAAAACTGCATTTTAGGACCGGACTGGAGAGCCCCGCAGAGGCCCAAGTGAACTTCTTTCATGAATTTTTGGTCTTCGGCCAATGACAGACACCTGAGCCAGAGTTGATCATATGATCTGCGGTATAGCGTATTATTTATAAACACGTATCAAAGAGCTCTCTTCTTTAGCTGAACCCTCGCATATTTTTCTTTGGGCAGCTTGCCGTATCGAAGGTACTCTATGAAGGGCACTCTCCAATCGAGCTCCTCTTGAATGATCAGAACTTATTCGGTAGGATTGCTCTTTTGTTCTGTGCTTTCCTCTTCTCGTAAAGAGACTGGGGGCAGAATTTGCCGGCTCCTGACTATGATTAGAATTTCATCCATATCGGGATTAGCCAGCACTTTGTCTAGGCGAGCGAGTATGTCGGCTTTTCCGTTCAACGCCCTAGGGACTCTCATTTGTTTAATGTGAGTGGACCTTTTCATGAGTTCCATCACCTGCCTTCTATATCGAGCTAACTCGGTCTTATATATCTTGTAGTCGCTGCTCACTTGGTTGACGACAAGCTGGGAGTCACCGTAAACCCATAGCCGAAGGATTCCCATTTCTATGGCGAGCTCCAGACCAGCAATCAGAGCTTCGTATTCAGCCTCGTTGTTTGTGCGAGGCTCGGTGAGAGCGAAAGAATGTCGTAGGGTTCCTCCCGATGGCGTGAAGAGCACCAATCCTATCCCCGCTTTTATCTCCGGGACGCTTGATTTACTGGAGGTCCTTATTGATGAAGCTCCATCGAAGTAGAGCTCCCAACATAACTCTCTATCCTTGAGGTGCAACACTTGTTCATCGGGTAATTCATAACTTAGCGGCGACCCTCCTGGTATGGGATGAGCAACGAGGAAATCGATGAGGGCTTGCCCTTTTATTACTTTGTGAGAAGTATAAACTATGTCAAACTCAAGCAGCATGACAACCCATCTTGCCATTCTGTTGGCTAGGCTTACTTTGGTTATTAAGTGTTTGAGCGGGTCGACCTTGGAAATTAGCATAACCCGATGAGCGAACAGATAGTGCCCTTCTCTGATGAAACTGACATCGATGAGTTTTCTTGGTTTCTTCGATGACCTTTTCTTCCAGTTCCCTTCTCAATCTTCGAGGAGCTTGTTTGACCGCTTTGGCATCAGGAGATATAGGCAGCTTTTGCACGGCCACTTCAGGGGAAAGGCCAAGCATTTTTTTGTACGTCCATGCGAAGCAGTGAGCGAACTCATGCAGCAGAGAGATTATCTTCTCTTTCATTTCCTCTGACAAGAGCGAGCTGATGTAGATCGGCCTTGGATTATCGGACGTTCCCAAATCAATCTCGGTTATCTCGTCGAAGGTTACTTGTCCGCTGATTGTTTCAAATGAGTGTTTTTGTAGAATAACCGTAATCAGAATGGTGTCGCGCGTAGCTAGACCGAGGTGAGTACGGGTCGTCCTCAGGGAAACGTTGAATATTTTAATCTTACTTTAGATGTGTTGAAAAAGAGAGGAGGGATAAGAATGTTGAGGAATGGTTTCTAGATCTACGTTAAGCACTAATACAAAATATAAATCTAGATTATTTATGGATGTAGTTAATATAAGAAGGGGGCTTGTAGGGTTCATTAGGATTTAGTAGTCATGGACGATTAATTAAAAATTACCCTTTCTATCCTTTAATAGATTTAAAACTAGAACGACAGTGATGCGTGTAGATTAGGGTTTCTGGAGGGAAAAGGAATCCCACTCTTAACCCCTATCTCGACACGAAACTCCGTTCATATCTAGCCTTTACCAAAACAATCATTAATCTAATCTCTAATCGCGGTCGAGACTAACAATGAATTGGTAGCGCGCCTGATTAGGATGTTAATGATTCTTTTGGTAAAGTTCATAAACTTTATAGGACTTAAAAAGGGTTTAGGGATGTTCATCATCCATTAGCCTACCCTAATCCTACGAACCCTAACAAGCGGAGAATTACTCGCGCATGCTGGGAGAAAAAGAGATGGAGAGAAAATGCATAATTAAACTATGAAGAAATAGAATAAGAAAAAGAACTACCTTTATTAATCAACAATATTCATTACACTTTGATTCCTTAGAAAATGATTACAAAGACTAGTTTGCTTCTCGATCTCTTCCAAGGAGGTAGACGAACAGTTGATGATCAGTCTGGATGCGTGAGCCGTTTTGGACTTCATGATCTCATCGACTTGATGATTTTTCCAAGAGGCTCTCGGTCTTTATTTATAGTCCCAAAACCAGAAATTTAGCTTCCAAAGTTGGAAGTTAACAGTAAAGATTCTCCATAAAACTTTGCAGCCTCTAACTTCCCTACCCTGCGGCGGATCCACGGCCAACAGGGGGGTTTGACCGCGGATCCACGGCCAAGGGTGGAGATCAATTGATGAAATTTCAGTGGGCAGATCCTTGTGACATGTGGCAATTTCTAGAAGCTTTGGATCTTTGAAATCTTCTCGTAGTTGCTGCCAGACTTGATTTCTTCATTTTGATTTCTTAATTAGGCAGGTTACCTTTAACAACTTGATTTCCTTGATTTAAGACCTGAAAATTCTGCACAACAACTTAAATAATATTTAGTAGACTTAGTTCTACTAGGATTAGGTCAATGATATTATTTGCATACATTTTCCTACCAAATTCTAATTATAATATATCAACACATGGAAAATAGTATTTTTACACATAAACCCTCATATGTATGATATATTATAATAAAGACCTTTTTAATATAGAAATAGTAGGAAAAATGTAATAACAAATGTGCAGTTTTATCAACTGAACAAATACCCCAAAACTTATCTTTGATCGTCCCGAGCAAACTAGTTTATTCAAGAGAAGAAGAAAGGAGAAAACTAAGCACACTTTCGTAAGCAAACACGATTGCACTGAGCACGTGCAACAAGCCGTTAAACCTCTAGGTGTCCCTAGTGGGAGGAGTGTTGTCTCCTGAGGGTTTTCAGTGGATTACACCCACAAAATCCTATAATAAAAGAGAGATGGTGAAATTTACATATAAAGATAAGAACCATAAAAGAAAGACTTTGAAAATAAGAATTTCCAACCACACTAGCTTTTCAGTCGTTATGAGCCCTATCTTAATAGTCATGAAAAGATGTTAGAAATCACATTATCCCTCAATAAAACATCGTCTTTATTTTTCATTCCTACCTTTCATCCAAACATCGATCATATAACCCTACGTGTGTGTAATGAACATCCCTACACTCGGAGAATTCAATTCAAGCTATCATACTCTTGTCCATCTGCCTCAATACTTTTTAATCGATGATTATTTAGTTGAATTTGCTCACACAATTTTCATGCGACCGTTAATACTTCTTGAGGTACTACAGACCGATTACTCATGTGCTTGCTGATTAGGTGATAATATTTTCCTCGTCTTGCACCACCTAAGGCTTAGCAGTGACTCCCAGACCAGTTGGCCATAGGACACTAGGTGAAGAGGCACCCTCGCTATATTTTTTTATTGCAGCCTTGGCGATAACAAAACCAGTGTTCATTTTTCTTTTCACCATTTTTATATTTTTCTTCACTTATTATTTCCTTCATACTTTGGCTTTTTGACAAGAGCATTTCAAGGTATCCTCTACTATCCCGAGTTTCAAGACGTGTGTAAGTGCATATAGTAGGGTATCACCATTCAAATGTTTGGCTTCCAGAATAGGGACTATTTTTCAGACTTATTTTTATTCTCAGATTAGTGACTTTTTTCATCTTACTAACCCTTGGGACAACGGCTCATAACTACTTATTACTAGTTCGTTTAAAAAAACTTCTAATTTTCTTGGTTTTCTTAAACTATTCCTATCTTTTGGATGTAATTTTTCACTTTCTATTCTTTTATTAATAAAAAAAATTTGTGCTTATATATAGTATAATGCAAAGTATCGCGTAAATAAGCACAAACCTCCCCCAAACTTGTTTTCAACAGTGTCCTCAGTGTTGCTATCTGCTGGATCACAAAAACCTGTATGCTTGGGAGGACATTATTAATGGGGGCAAGAATATATGAAAGTGAAAATGCTCTCCCAAATTTATTTTTGGCTCACAAATTTGAGGACAAAAGTTATGATCAAGAGCCAAAAATATACCCCCCCTCAAACATGAGTTAGACAATACGAAGCATTTTAAGAGGGGTGAGTCATTTGGTCAAAGTAAGACTTTACAAAGACCAAAAGTTAACACCAACCATTCAAAGATTTTATCAGTATATCGTATAGGTTGGTGGAAGAATGTGTTGTATCAATTCAAGAAAAAGTAGGGAAGGGATAAGAGGTGGTCTGGAAAGGGTTTGAAATTAGAGAAAAGAAAAAATGAGGATGAATGCGAATGATTTGGAAGAAGGAATGGTGATGGTTCAACCTCTATAGGTGGAGATTGATTAATCAAAAAATCCGTATTGTTTAAAAATTCAAGTTCGTCAGCAAAAAGTTCTTCAAAACTTTTATCAATGGTGTGATTGAACATTTTGCTGTCAAAGAGTTTTGTGCCAGAATTTATCCTACTTGATTCATCAAAAATTATTGAGGTAGAGGACTCGAAAAACTCATCTACCTCATTTTCAAAAATATCCAAATCAAGTTGAATTTCTAGTATTATTGAACTTGAATTAACGGATTGTGATTTATCAAAACTCACTGAAACTATAGGAACAGAAGAAGAACCGAAGAAAGTAGAAGGTGAAATGGGTAAACAAATTGGTGTGCCGAGTGTTGCTGAACCAGATGTGGAAGATGGAGGCTGCATTTCTTCGGGTTTACCTTTATCATCAACTTCAAGACATATTTGGGGTTCGCGAAGAATTAAAGGCTCAAGATGATGACCACAAGGAAGTGAAAGGATTTGATGAATTGGTGGGCCAAAATTTCGGGTTCATCAATTAATATATCCCCAACGTCAATCACCTCATTCAAGTGAAGGTTAAAATTCTCAAACACCTTATAAAAAGTATGGTTTTCAATCAGTTTTGGTTCAAGAGTGGAGGTGTAGAGATCACAAGGGTTGGGTATGGTTTCACTTGAAATGGACCCTTCACAGTCGGGTAAATCAAACACTATAAAGTCACACAAGTTATCAGACATTCTATTTGGTGTACTTGATGAATCTATGAAACTGGAGTTGTTGATTTCAGTTTAGAATGGAGAGGTTTGATTAGGAAGGGTGTACAGTTCTGTCTTACTACCCAAATCCTTCCTAATTTGGTTCGACAATTCCAGAAATTTTTCTAATGTCTGCTCTAGACTAGTCTTGGGTTGATAAGGGGTTTCAGTATAAGATTGAAATTCATGTGCATAATTAAAACTCCCAAATGACTGATTAGAAGAACTGTCTAGAGAAGGTGGAAAAGTCGGATTGGATTGATAGGCATAGAATGGTTGCGAAAATTGGGTAGGAGTAGAGTCAACATTGTGATAAGAAGAATATTGATATGGGTTGGTTGGTTGGCTATTTTCAACAGACATCTTATATGCCACAAACCGCATATCAAACTCTTCTCCGGACAGTGGTGGTGATGGTTGATATTGGTCTGGGTTGAAACTTTGGCCTCTAGACCTAGCTATGTGCTCAGCAATGGATATTCGTCTAGGAGCTTCCTCACTCTGGGTATCAACTGAAACAGGTGTAAGATTAGGATACGGTTGATAAGACCTAGACTGAGGCGGCTAACTGTTTCTTCCTGCTTGTTCTATATGATCTCTTAAGGATATGGAATAGCCGGACGGTATACCGAAGGGATTTCGAAAACAAGAAATATCTGGTTGTGGACAGCAAAGCTCGGCAAGTGTTCTTCTGTTTAGGTCACCCATTATAAGAAGGGGGAAGAGGTAAAAAGGGGAGAAAATAATTGGTTTATTTTGAAAAATGACGGATTTAGACAAATCACACAAAAATACACAAACAACCCTAGAACTATGGTTACCTAGGTCCAGTCTCTAGACCACTCCTAGACTTCCAAAGGACAAGCCGCAGGATAAATCCTCTACCGCCTCTTTACTACCCTTGTAACCAGGTAAGTGCCAGGTGAGTGGGAGGCTCCCCACTACAAAAGTAGTGGTCCTAATTAAGTAATCACTCGCCTTGGACACACTTGCCTAGTCACCACAAAAGTAATGCGGATAAGCGATAGATTACCCACGACCTTCCTCTTCCTTATTGAGCGCGACAGTCCTTAGAGTCTGGCCTAGATATTTTTTAAATTAATGTAGGGTTGATGCAGATGCTCAGTTTGTGATTTGTGGGGCTTAGGAAGGGTGATGAAATCCCCACCTAATCTGGATTCGTTCTTGCCCCTTAAAAATCCGTATTAAAATATGCAAAAACAAACCGCAAAACAAAACTTTGCAAAAAGATTTTTGAGCGGCGATATTTTGCAAAGAATCCTGCAGAAAATAAATTTTATTGGATTTGAGAGGAGAGAGAAGGAGTTAAGAAAGATACCAGAGAAGTGTGAAACCCTAGATCTCCTGTTTCCTCAAGTCCGTGACTCCAGATTCCCTCGCAAAATTCACACACAAATCGTTAGATATGCAATTTGTAGTTTTGTTTTAATAATGATATGAATCGTCTAATAATTCAACACAAATAGTAAGAATAAAAAAATTACACACGTATCCCCGGCAACGGCGCTATTTGATTGTTTCGAAAGAGTGTTTTTGTAGAATTACCGCAATCAGAACGGTGTCGCGCGTAGCTAGACCGAGGTGAGTACGGATCGTCCTCAGGGAAACGTTGAATATTTTAATCTTACTTTAGATGTGTTGAAAAAGAGAGGAGGGATAAGAATGTTGAGGAATGGTTTCTAGATCTACGTTAAGAACTAATGCAAAATATAGATCTAGATTATTTATGGATGTAGTTAATATAAGAAGGGGGCTTGTAGGGTTCATTAGGATTTAGTAGTCATGGACGATTAATTAAAAATTACACTTTCTATCCTTTAAAAGATTTAAAACTAGAACGACAGTGATGCGTGTAGATTAGGGTTTCTGGAGGGAAAAGGAATCCCACTCTTAACCCCTATCTCGACACGGAACTCCATTCAGATCTAGCCTTTACCAAAACAATCATTAATCTAATCTCTAATCGCGGTCGAGACTAACAATGAATTGGTAGCGCGCCCGATTAGGATGTTAATGATTCTTTTGGTAAAGTTCATAAACTTTATAGGACTTAAAAAGGGTTTAAGGATGTTCATCATCCATTAACCTACCCTAATCCTACGAACCCTAACAAGCAGAGAATTACTCGCGCATGTTGGGAGAAAAAGAGATGGAGAGAAAATGCATAATTAAACTACGAAGAAATAGAATAAGAAAAAGAACTACCTTTATTAATCAACAATATTCATTACACTTTGATTCCTTAGAAAATGATTACAAAGACTAGTTTGCTTCTCGATCTCTTCGAAGGAGGTAGACGAACAGTTGATGATCATTCTGGATGCGTGAGCCGTCTTGGACTTCGTGATCTCGTCGACTTGATGATTTTTCCAAAAGGCTCTCGGTCTTTATTTATAGTCCCAAAGCCAGAAATTTAGCTTCCATAGTTGGAAGTTAACAGTAAAGATTCTCCTCAAAACTTTGCAGCCTCTAACTCCCTTACCCTGCGGCGGATCCGCGGCCAACAGGGGGGTTTGGCCGCGGATCCGCGGCCAAGGGTGGAGATCAATTGATGAAATTTCAGTGGGCAGATCCTTGTGACATGTGGCAATTTCTAGAAGCTTTGGATCTTTGAAATCTTCTCGTAGTTGCTGCCAGACTTGATTTCTTCATTTTGATTTCTTAATTAGATAGGTTAGCTTTAACAACATGATTTCCTTGATTTAAGACATGAAAATTCTGCACAACAACTTAAATAATATTTAGTAGACTTAGTTCTACTAGGATTAGGTCAATGATATTATTTGCATACATTTTCCTACCAAATTCTAATTATAATATATCAACACATGGAAAATAGTATTTTTACACATAAACCCTCATATGTATGATATATTATAATAAAGACATTTTTAATATAGAAATAGTAGGAAAAATGTAATAACAAATGTGCAGTTTTATCAACTGAACAAATACCCCAAAACTTATCTTTGATCGTCCCGAGCAAACTAGTTTATTCAAGAGAAGAAGAAAAAAGAAAGGAGAAAACTAAGCAAACTTTTGTAGGCAAACACGATTGCACTGAGCACGTGCAACAAGCCGTTAAACCTCTAGGTGTCCCTAGTAGGAGGAATGTTGTCTCTTGAGGGTTTTCAGCGGATTACACCCACAAAATCCTATAATAAAAGAGAGATGGTGAAATTTACATATAAAGATAAGAACCATAAAAGAAAGACATAAAAGATAGAACCAAGGCATCGTAGATACTCAGGAGAGACGAAAGCTTTCGGAGATGAGCCAACACATTATAGTCCACCGAGGAAGGACTCGAATTTTCATGAGCCGGCTTTCCGCCAACTTCTTCATTAGCGACTTGTTTTTCCTTCCCTTTTAGAGCATTGTCTTGATTTGGTGGTAGAGCCTTGCTGCTTCTGAGCTGGATTTGGTTGGCCTTCGTGGCGAGCTCCTCGTTCTCCTCGGGAAAATAGAGTTCTTCCTCAGAGTTGCTACCAAGGTGGACAACGTACCATGTCACTATAGGGATCTCGTTATCGGAGTCTTCGTCCCGCTCCACCAGAATCTCAGCCGCTTCTAAGGGGAAGAACTCTTTCAATTGAATTAGAGCTCTTTCCTTTCGTTCATAGTCTTCGAGAGAATCGATATATTTTTGAATAGTCGATCTCCCTGCAGACTCTTTTTCATGTCGAGCTGCACTTTTCTTCTTCTTGATCTTTTTGGATTTTGAGCCTGATTGAGCCAAATTGGTAGCTGGAACGGTGGGATTCTTCTGCACTTCCCATTCCGTTCTGGGTTCTTTCTGATTTAGCTTTTGCATCTTCTTCATCTTTTTAGACATGTGCATGCTCCTTGAAGGATGCGGCGAGTCGGTTTCATTCTTCAGGGTAGCGGGTTCGGCTCTCTGCTCCCAGAAGCATTCAGCTTGTGTCTGTATGAAGTTGGTGGTTGCAGCTTGATTGTTCACCAATACACTCTTGGACAACTCGATCTCCCCAGTCTTGTATTGTTTCTCGACCCAGTCTTTGAAAATATAGCAATCCTTGATCGCATGGCTCACTACTCGGTGGTATGAGTAATATAGAGGATTGTCGGTCATTTTTGCTTCGAAAGGTTATTTCGACTCTGGAAATTCGCTTTGAAGTTCACTCAAAAGATGATAGTGCCAGTACTGATTCTCTGAACTTGTTCAAGGCATCTTTAAATATCTTGCGGACCTTGTCCCTTCTGAAAGAGTAAACCTTGTTCTTTTTCACCTCTAAGAAAGGCCCTCCTCATCCCAGCACTGGCTTTCAAGACCGGTTGGTTTTGAATTCGTCTGCCTTTCGCTTGTCTTCATTATCGGACGCATTGAAAACAATGGTATTGCTGGAATTCCCGCTTCTACGGTTGTCGTCCCTCTTGCTCTTCCAAGTCTTGTCGCTTTGAGAGTCTGGGGTAGACTGTTGCTTTGAGCGTTCCAGCATTTAGACTTTCTTGGTTAGCTCCTGAAACGTCTTGAGGCCTTCTGTACACAAGAATGGGACCATCCAATTGCTGAGGTTCCCAATGAGGAGGCTGACAGACTGGTCATGCTCTAGCGGCGGTTCGCACTTGACAGTGACGTTGCGCCATCGAGCAATAAAGTCCGTGTTGCTTTCGTTTTTCCCCAGCTTGGTTCTCATGAGGTCAGCGATGGAGATTTTGTCACTAACACTCATGAATCTTTACCGAAAAAGTGACTCCATTTGGGCGAAAGTAATGACGGGCCTGTCTGGTATACTTGTGTACTAGTCGAAAGCGACACCAGTCAGGCTATTGACAAACTGATGAAGAATGAGAGTATCATTGCCCCATGTATTTCCGCACGATACTTTAAAGTGGGCGACGTGTTGACTTGCATTTCCCGTCCCATCAAATCATCCGAACTTAGGAATGATATAGCCGCTGGGAAACGCGATCAGATCGTGCTGTGCGGGATATGGTCGCCCTCTGCTGCCAATTTCTTTATGAGCTTAGGCTTCGGCCACCAATGTTTTAACCTTGCTGGTGACGAAATCCATTATCTGATCTTGAGTTAGCGGGATAATGCTATCTGAGGCCAAGACGTCCCCAGAAGCGGAATGTGGCCAACTTTCGTGCGGCTCACCCAATTTTGGACCCAAGGGGACAGGCATCGGTTGCTTCGGGTTGTCATCATCCGGCTCATGGGTAGAGACATGTGCCTGATTGGAAGGCGCTCGAGCAATTTGAGCCGGGAGTTGCATCACAACATTCGTCAGGTCGTCGATTTTGGAGTAAAGCTTGGCCATCTCTTTATCTTTGCTCTCGAGTTGTTTTCGAAGAACTTGAAGCGGCTCTTGCTCTGCGTCCTGGGATGGAATGTCGGCTCTACTTCGCTGTCCGAGCTTGATTCCACATGGACTGAGGGGTCATTCTTCCTATCGGCCTCATCAAGAAGGTTTTCATCGTCCAGCGAAGGTGGCTAATCTTAGGAAACGGCAACCATATTCAAGTCAGATTGGGTTTGAGATGTAGTGGCCCCATCCCTGCTTTTGCTGCGCAAGTTATCGCTGGGCCGCGCACCCGCCATATAGACCGTATGGATAACATATCCGGCCATCTTTTCATTATTGGCAGCTGATTTCGGGGACCACTGTCGTGGCCCTTCTGTTTTGGTAACGGACAATCGATTAAAGATGGCTGGCCTGACCAGATTCTTCAGTGGTGCCAGCCCTTCTTTTCTGTATTTGCCCCGCTGCTTTTGCGCGGTACAGAGCACCTGATAGACTCTTGAAGAGACAGTGTCATGCTTTCTCTGTTGGGGCTAGGACATGTCTCTTTGTAGCATCGTTCGGACTGCTGTCTCCTTGATTCTGGCGGTTATGGCATTTTTCTGAACCCACTTCCGAGGTTCGAAAGAATTGCTGACTTTTACGGCCGACTCAGCCGTTGTCGCGGGATGACCCTGCTCTTGGAACCTCACAAGATTCCACTTGGACGAAGTCCTGGCCCTATTGTAGGCTCTATATCTGAGCCATTTCTGCCTTAACTTTTCTGATTTGAGCACTTGGCAGGGTTCAGCTCTTCACGGAGCCGCCGTAGACCGAGCGATGGAGAGCTTTGGAGATACGCCTGATTGTGCAATTGTAATAGGCATCGCCTGTGCTTGTCCGCGACGTTCGATGATGCCCTTTGTTCCGGTAATTTTGCCCCCAGCTGGAGCACCAGAGAATCGTTCAAACACCGTTTTACGTTTGGGCTGTGGTGCCTTGGCGATCACAACGTTCGGACTCTTGCCCCTTGAGACCGGTTTGGCCACCTGGTTTGCCGTGACCTCCGCCAGATGAGCGCTTCCGGCAGGGTAGATGATGACGGAACCAAATTGACGATGTTCCCTCATGGGAATTAAATAAAATACAGATAAAGCAGCAAGAGAAACCCCCAAATGGGGCATCACTTGCTCATACGTAATCGGGCCTCATATGTAAACACGTGACCGGGCCTCACGTATAGGCAGATTCTATCTACGCTAGAATGCCTAATTGATAAAGTCACATGCCCACACGTGATGGGATCTTGAACCCCCTGAATTAATAGAATTAAATTCTAATTAAAAAGAATTAAAAGAGTTTGTTCCCTCATGGGAACTAAATAAAATACAGAAAAAGCAGCAAGGAAAACCTCAAATGAGGCATCACGTGTCCACACGTGACCGGGCATCACGTGTCCACACGTGAGCGGGCCTCACGTGCAGACACGTGACCATTTACAGGCAAAGCCTGTAGGCACTAAATAAAATAAATAATTGGAAATTCTTAATCAGTGGGGTCACGTGCCAACACGTGATTGGCTCTTAAACCCTCTGAAACAATAGAATTAAATTCTAAATTAAATAATTAATCAGGGGGGTCACATGCCGACACGTGATAAACTGCTAAACCATCTTAACTAGTAGAATTAAATTCTAATTAAAAGGAATCAAAACCCCTAATTGGAAAAATATTTCTCTAGATCTTTCCAAACAAAAAAGATTGCACTATGTAAAAGGGAGAACCGTTGGATTAAAAATCCAATGGTGATTAAAAAATCACCAATTTATAGAAAGATTCTATACAAGAAAATATTTCCTTAAAATTTTCCAAGAACAACAAATAAAATATCTTTTGGAATAAAAATCCAATGGTGAATAAAATTCACCGAATGATCTAAAAGATCATGTTGGTTATAAAATTAATAAAAATCTTTCAATGAAGGATTGACTAAACAAATTGATTCTTTTCTTTCTCCTATAAATAGGAGCCCAAAAAAAAAAGAAAAAGAGGAGAGATACAACAACAGAGAGAGAATACAGAAGAAAAAAAAGAAGAGAATTTAATTCACCAGAGAGAAAAGAAGATCTCTTCAGAGAAAAAAACTCTAAGTAAGAGAAGGAAGGAGATCATTCTATAAGCTCCCGCAAAACAAAAGAGAATTTAATTCTCAAACCAAGAGTTTAACTCTTCTAAAAATAACTTAGTTCTTCCTCTGGTTGAAGATCTGCAGAAGCGGATCTCCCTACAAGTTGAGAATTTAATTCTCATCGGGGAGATTCTTCCATGCAGATCCAAAACTTAGAGGGAGAATTGAGTTTAAAGAATTTAATTCTTTCAAACACATAGAAATTTAATTTCTCTAAATAAAATTAGGGTTTAACCCTATCAAAGAATTTAATTCTTAAACAAGGGATTTAACTCTCCATGCACGTAAAAGAGATCAGTACCCAACATGATCGCATGTGTCCACATGACTTCCCCCCTCAATAATCAAAAGAGAACGAATGAAATTGGGTCACGTGCTCCTACGTGACCCCTGAACAAACTTCTCAAAATAAAAAGGGAGTAAAGCCAAAGCAGAAAAGATTTTGGGCGTCCCACGTGTTCCCACGTGACCCGTAGCAATTATCAAACAAAAGAGGATTCTACCCAGTGGCAATGCCCACCTAAAGGATGCCTCATGTGTCTCCACGTGACCCCTGACAAACACCATTTTAAAGATGGGGTAAAACTGAAGGATTAATATCCAACGCATGGGCGCCCTCACGTGTCCCCACGTGACCCCTGACAAATACTTTTAATATCCAATGCATGGGTACCCATCACGTGCCCACACGTGATGGCCATAAAGATCAAGTGTTTAACACTTACATATATTCTGGGAGTAAAATAATAGAAGCAAGGCCTAATCTTCAGGCGCCTAACGTAACCCCACGTGAGTGCTTCAGTCTTAGTGTTTAACACTTCTTTAAGTGCCTCACGTAGGAGCATGCGAGCGCCGAATGCATTCTAGTGTTTAACACTATATTCAAGCCAATCTTAGCCTAAATTAGCTAATTTTTCCAGAGGCAAGATCCCTTGAAACTGAACCCCAATTATACTCTTGACTTCCAAAACTGATCATCTCATATGGCATTCAAAGTGATTCCCAGAGACTCCCAACCAACATTGGTTCAAGGGTACATCTCTTCATACCTTTGATATATGTCGTTGTAATCCTTCAACGTCTTCAGAGAGGTGACGGGTCCCGACAACCAGACATTCTACGGACTGTGGGGTCCATAAACTCATGGACTAAGATGTCCTTAAATTTTATGGACTGTGAGGTCCTTAAACTCATAGACTATGATGTTTTTGAAATTTACAGAGTATGACGTCTTCCAACTATGGACTATGATGTCCTTAAACCCTTGGACCGCAAAGTCCTTAAACTAAAGCAATAGAGCCCAAATGCTCTTTTGTTGGATCTAATTGATCCTGTTAAGTAGATCTTAGTCTAAAATTAGACTAACGTATCCTTAACAAACGTTTAAGTTGATCTTAGTCTCAAATGAGATTAACGGTCCTTAAATCCAACCCAAACCCAAATCTAAGAAAATACGGATTTGGACTAATCCATGCCCTACGGGCGACAACATAAATTAGTCTCCGTATACAATCCAAGGGCAACCAAAAACAAAACAAGCACACACGATACGAAGTGACCATCTGGAGAAGGAGAAAGTGGTTACCGCGATGTGGTAGCATAATTAACTGTAGGGGCTTGCGCCTGCAGGGAAGAGCGTCCCCACAATCAAAAACCCCTCAAACGAAGGGGAATCTGACGAAGTCTGCTACATCGGCCGCATCCGTTTGAACCTTCGATATATAGTGTCATAAATCAACTTGGCATCTTCGGAGAGGTGGACGGATAGCACCAAATAGCATCTGTCCCCAAAATTCAGGCCGGACGTCCCAACATCCCGGTCGCGTCTTTCGGAGGAGAACAGATTTTGGCACGCCCGGTGGGACATTTTCCTCTTTCCACTCCACACTTCGTGTATCGTGTTTCGCGAATGAATCGCGGTTTGACATGGTTGCCTTTGGATGTGAAGTACTAAGATTTGGTATCTTGCTCCGTGCAGAAAAAGAAGATCAATGGCTTCTAACTGCTCCAGCTGCAACAATTGCAACAACTCCCGCTCTGTCCCTGTCGGAGGAGTGACCTATGGGCCTCAAGTGGCCTCCCTTTTTACAATAGCCCAGTGGTCACACAAGCCACCACTGGGCTATTCTTCGGGACCATGATCCCACCATCAAGCTTCAGCGCTGCAATGTCGTCGCACGAAGTTCTAAAGAAGTCGGTTTTTGATCGGCTTACCACTACCGCGACTCCTCTCAACGGGTCGCCCAAAACCAATGCCTCAGTCTTTAACAGACTGGGCCAAAGCTCTAATAGGTCTATGAAGAAGCCCGCAATACCTGAAGGGGTTATCCCGAAGCGGATAGCCATTCCTGCTCCTGAAGTCGTCGAAGCAGCCTCTCCTGCTAAGGTGATGGTCTTTGCTAGACTGTCCGCTCCATCGCTCGCTTCAGGAGAGATCACCAAAGTTGCTTCCCCTGCCCAAGGGTCAATCTTCGACAAGTTGGGTGCTTTTTCTCAGCGGACGACGGTTTTCAAGAGGTTGGCACCGGCGGCAACCCTTCACCAGAGCAGGGGGCATGATGAAACCACCCCTATAGCTGAGCCAATACCGTCTGCAAGGCTTGCTCGACGTCGCCACTGGCGCCGAGTGAGGAAAGCTGGAGGCAGTTCCTCCTCTGGATTTATGCCGCCAGCTCCAACGGTGGAATTCGAAGATGTTGTTACAACTAGGAACAGCTTTGAACCACTCAGGAGGGTCCGCGAGAACTCCCCGGCTGTTGTGCTAAAAATATCTCCTCCACCTATGGAGAATGTTACAAAGGCGAAGCTGGAGCAGCCCCCTCAACGGTTGTCCTCTAAAATTCATTAAGTTTGACGACAGGTCCAAGACTCGATGATCAACCAAGACTACTCCCGCCAACCGAAAAAGATGAAAGTTCGGCAAGAGAAGGACCACCCTGTCATACCACAGAAGGTGTCGTCTGCTCGGATGCCCGCTGCAACGGCCCCTTCAACTTCGACCGCTCACAAAAGAAGGAGGTCGGAGAAAGTCTCCATGTCCGTGACGAATCGCAACGGCACTGAATCTAAATGCCCCAAGACTGGGGGCTTGGTGGTACACACTGTTTATATGGCTTTCAGAAAAGAGGAAAGCCGTGCTTCTATGGGTCACCCACCGCTCACCCGGTCTGGAACAAAGGCCCAGGAGCAACAACAGCAAATGCTCCAGGAGATGCTGACAATTATGGCTGCACTCACTGGACCGAAAGCAAGCCCGGGGACATCCTCGGAGCAGCGTCATGAGCAGGAAACTAATGCCGAATTCCTTTGGAGAATGCTTGAGAAGAAGGACAAAGAGGCCGCGGAACAAGCGGAAAACATAAAACAGATGGCCCTTCTATTCAAGGAAATGGTGGGCATGATGATACAGCCGGACCCTCCAGCCGAAGACCCTCCGTTTATCCTTGAAGACGAAAGAGGGGAGACATCAAACCCTCTTCCGGCTCTATCAGTAGCCAAGAAGGAGACCATCTCCAAAGCCGCCCTTGACGACTACATAGCTCAACAGATACGAGCTCACCAGGCGAGCGAAGCCGCTGGCCAAATCGTCAAGACTGGACGACCCTATCCGGGTTGGTACGATCAAATTAAGTACCTTCCGGGATATACGATCCCTAAATTTCACGTGTACAAGGGGACAGGCAATCCCCATCAGCACGTCGCTCAGTTTAGAGCTCTATGCGGAAATACTATGGGTGACGACAAACTGCTGCTTTGCCAGTTTGTTGGCAGCTTATCGGAGATAGCGTTTTAGTGGTACTCTGAGCTCCCGAATGACTCCCTTAAGACATTTGCAAAAATAGAGCTACTGTTTACACAAAGGTTCGCAAGCTCTAGCGAATGCACCCTAATCACAGCATTAATTAACGCCAGAGTGAAGCCAAGAGAAACATGGGTGCAGTACGCGATACGATGGCGGAATCTATGGTTGAAGTACGAGCAGCGCATCGAAGAAGCTCCTGCAGTAGGCACGTTCGTAGGTACCCTCGATCCGCAGGCGACCATATCCTAGTTCATGATGTTCTTCAAGCCAACTACTTTCCAGGCCTTGATTGACAAGCTGGCCCAAATGGATCAGATGGGTCATAGACCATTCTCTTCGAAGTTGGAATCTCGAAATGAAAAGGGGAAAGGGAAAGCGACCTTCATCGCCAATGCTCAACATCACCCTACTGGTCTAAAACCAGCTGATCACCAAAGTGATAGGCAGCGATTCCTCAACGAAAAGTTAAGACGTCCTTACTCGTTTCCGTGGGAGAAAACAAAGAGACTGTTCGAACTGGCGATACGCAACGGGCTCATCAATCTGCTGGACCTGAGATGTCCATTGCAGCCCAGCGACTCTAACAATCCCAATTATTGCCCTTATCACCGAGTAATAGGCCATCCAATTGAAGATTGCTTCGTATTCAAAGGCTGGATTGAGGACCAATACCAATAGGGCAAATTCGCACTGTCCGAGAATTGGAAAGTAAGCCCGCCCCAGCCGCACGCTCTTAAAAAGATGGACACGCCGGGGGCATCGTGCTCTTTTATAGAAGAAGCTCTATGGGAGGTCGCTCTTTCAGCCAAGACGAAAAGAATGCTGAAGGATCTCCAAACGTGCCCGGCGATCTGGTAGGAAAATCCGTTAGAACCCTAGGTCATCGAGGGAATGCTGAAGCCGCGCCTGAATCCAAGAATTGGTAGTGATAATCAAAACGCTTTAGCCCAGCCGTCAAAGTCTTCGAAAAAGAAGAAGAGTACCAAAAAGCCCGTGAAGCATGGTGACAAGCGCACGGACCTGCAAAAACATATTTACGCGTTGGAAGAATATACCCAGAAGGCGCGAACCCCGGTCACGCTTCAAGAGTTTCTCAACCATATCCTTGAAGACGGAGATAGAGACAAAGACGAGGAAGAAGACTCGACAGATGAACCTGAGGATTATGTGGCAAGCTGCCATGTGATCTCTCACTCGCCGGTAGATGGTGAAGAAGCTCCTAATGTAGGGAAACTAGGGGCAGATCCCGAACCGGAACTCCTAGGACCGTCAGACGAGATAATTAACGTATTCCTGAACAAAGCTCTTCTGAAAAGCAAAGCTGATCGAGAGCGCAAAATGGCCATATTTGAAAAAGCCAAACACCGGCGACTGGACGAAAGGGTTAAAACACTCCCATCAGATCAAAGCATATCAGCCACAAATAAAAGCAGGTTCAAGACAACGAAGAGGTTCTCCAAAGCCATATCGATAGGAATGAAGCTACCACCCTTCGAAGGAAACACTCCCGATAGGATACACCTTAACGAAGAGGACGTACATCCTAACTTTTGCTTATATCATCAGAGGATTGCACACCCTACTGAAGAATGCAACGCCTTTAAAAATTGGTGGCAAGGGTATGTCACTCACAGGCAACGCTTCAAGAGGATGAAGCATGAAGCTCGTCGTCAGCGGAAAAATGCGACAGACGAACGAAGAAGAGCTGCCGGCAACTATCACATGGTTGATAGCAGGGGATCACAAGTTCTCAACTTCGGAAGCGATTCTGAAGAAGAAATGGCTCTCGGCCCTCTCTTCAAAGAATCCACCTCAGGAAAAGAGGAAGAAACGAAGAGCTGCGAGAACATTCAGCTGCGCAATCGCATGCTACCTAAAAAGAATCTTGGGCCCGCAAACAAGGGATCGAACAAAAAGGATAAGGGGAAGGAAAAAGTCCCTGAAGATATCTCCCCCAATGACTGAGTCGTCAAAGAGCTGGCAGCCAAGGACCCGCCCAAGAAAAATAAGGTGGATTACAACGTTCTGGCACACCTGAGGAAGATAGCCTCGCAGCTAAGCATTCTCGATGCCCTTCGGCTATCTAAAGAGGCGAGAGATTTTTTGATCAATGCACTATAAGAGCCCGAGCAATTCTAAGCTTTCCTTGCCGAAGAAAAAATGAAGGACGAGCTGGAAGAAGCGCACACTCCTCACGTCTCTTTCGGCGATGAAGACCTCCTCCTCGGGACGTGCGAACACAACCGTCCCCTGTATGTCACCGGATACTGCCATGACATCAAGATAGGGAAGATTCTAGTTGACAACGGGTATTCTGTAAATCTCCTAAATCTGAGGGTGCTAAAAGAAATCTGCATGAGCGTTCAACACCTCGCTCGGGATAAAATCACTATCGTCATATTCGACTCCCAGTCATTACGGACGCTTGGGTCTATGATACTGACGTTATGCTTTGGGCTGCTCGTCACTGATATCAAGTTCCACGTCATTGATGCCAAGACTTACTATAACGCTTTGCTCAGCCGGCCTTGGTTACACGAGTACAACATTATCCCTTCTACACAGCATCAGTGTATGAAGTACTTCAAAGATGGACTTGAATACACTATGACAGGGAAGCTGAACCCATTCTCTGTAAACGAAGTCAGAAAGTATGAAGATGTAAAGTACTTCTTAAAAGACTTTGAAGACATGGAAAGATGCCATAAACCTGAGGATAAGCAGAAAGCTATCACCACCATTACAGTCTTCGGGAGCGATACCGAGGAGGAAGAAGAGATAGTCTATTCGGGACCTCCCCGATATAAATAACCGGGACTGTCTACCCCTGCTCTGGTCTTTGGCAGTGACTCTGAAGACGAGGTCAACGCAGTATTCTCGGATCATCCATCAGTGCAAGCCTTCATTGAAGATGATCAAAGTTTGCAGATCGCCATGGTTCCGCAAGAGCATTACAAAGAGCTCGACACACTCGATACTTACAGTGTGCAAGAGCTGCAGACGTTCTACGTCCTTCCCAGGCAAAAAGATGAAAATGCGATCCCCTTTTATCGATCCGCGGAAACCAAAGTGGAGAAGGAAATCTGGCATGACGCCGATTCTACTCTTGACAGGCTCCAGCCCATCCGTCTGCCCAGATACTACACAGAAGGATTAAAAAGACTGTTGAGGCGCCAAGGCGTACCCTTCAAACAGACTGCTCGAAAAGTTCGGTTCTACAACAGGATCTGGAATATCCCCGGAACTCAGCGAAAATTGCCCAACTGGAGAATGGAAACGATCGGGCTTGGATATGTTCAATCCAAGAAGCGGGAGCGATTCCAAGGCTACTACGTTATACATGATTTCGATGAAGAAGGAGATACTCTGTTAGAAGACGCTACGAGGTCCCGCCATGAAAGTGCTAAGTCTGTCGTTCGAAGAACAGATGGACAAGCTAATAAGGGAAGCGGGTCAAAAAGTCCGGGATGACCATAGCCGCGAAATGTCCATTTACGAGAAAGCCAGGATGCAGCGCCTCCTTCAGCAGGCTGCAGAGAATGATGATGCTCTTCATCGCCAGCCCGTCATACGGAAGACCCGACGCAGAGGCAAAAACAAATTAAAGAAAGGAAAAAATGTACGACAGTGGCCAAGCGGGTCCAAGAAACCCCATGATCGAGAATTGAGCAGCCAGGATCCGTCTCTTATAAAGAAGATGGGCCGAGCATATTCTTTTCCCCAAGACAAGACAAGGAAGATATTCGATCTTGTCATAAAATATCAGATGATGACACTCTCGGAGTCCAAGCACCCCGAACCAGCAAGTGAGGTTCATCACCCAGACTATTGCTCCTATCACCGAGCAATAGGACATCCTCTTGAAGACTGCTTCACCTTCAAAGACTGGGTAGAAGATCAGTATCAGCAAGGCAGGTTCGCTTTATCCATCAGTTGGAAGGTAACCCCACCACAGAAGCATGAACCGAAAGCCACGTAAGCAGCGAGAGTAGAGCAGGATCAACATCAGTCTTGGAAGCGATCTCGTACCTGTCACGCGATAACGTTATCAGGAGAAGGAATACGCGAGGATATGGCAGACCTCCCCTGGTGCTTCGAAAACGATGAAGACGAGCTGATCTCAGAGTTTCCACCAGCGCCAAAAGAGCTGGAAGATGGAATACATACTACTGCAGATAACCTAGAAAAAATCGACTTGGGGACGACAAACGACCCACGGCCGACGTTCGTCAGTGAGTTATTGTCTGAAGAAAAGGTGGCTATGCTCAAAAACGTGCTCATGCAGTATAAAGACTGCTTCGCGTGGAACTATTCCGAGATGCCGAGATTAGATCCAGAAATAGCCGTCCACAAGTTGGCGATATCTCCGGACGTCAAGCCAATCAATTAAGCACCAAGAAGGATGCGGCTTGAGCTTGAGATGGGCATAAACGCCGAAGTCAAGAAGCTAATCAACTCTGGTTTCATCCAAGAGGTTCAGTACCCTAACTGGATCGCTAATATCGTCCCAGTGATGAAGAAAAATGGGACAGTGTGCATCTGCGTGGACTTTCGAGACCTCAACAAAGCTTGCCCAAAAGATAATTTTCCCGTACCGGTTACCGAGCTGATGATAGACAACACGTCCACTCACGAAGTCTTCTCCTTCATGGATGGCTCATCAGGGTATAATCAAATAAAAATGCATCCTGAAGACCAGAAACATACTGCATTCCGGTCTCCTCTGGGCATATTCTGCTACAAAGTGATGCCTTTCGGTCTGAAGAACGCCGGCACTACCTATCAGAGGGCCATGACGAAGATTTTCGTTGACTTCATACATGATGTCGTCGAATGCTACATCGACGATCTTGTGGTGAAAATCAAATCGCACGAGGAGTATTGGGAGGATCTAAAAATAGTGTTCCAACGTCGTCGGAAAAATAACTTGAAGATGAACCCTCTGAAATGCGCGTTCGGAGTTTCCTCGGGAAAATTCCTAGGATTCATCATACAGCATCGAAGCATCGAAATAGACCCGTCGAAGATCAATGCGATCTTGGAAATGCCTCCGCCAAGGACTTTGAAACAACTGCGGTCCCTCCAACGGAAGCTCGCATATATCCGGCGGTTCATATCTAACCTCTCTGGTAAATGCCACCCCTACAGTCATCTAATGAAGAAGGGGACCCATTTCGTCTGGGATCGCAAATGCCAAAGCGCACTAGACGAAATCAAGCAATACCTACAGAATCCGCCAGTACTGACCACTCCGGTCAAGGGAAAGCCTCTCATCCTGTACACAACCGCCCTTGAAGGTTCCTTAGGTGCACTATGGGCACAGGAAAATGACCAAGGGAAAGAAAGATCCCTCTACTATTTGAGTCGAGATCTCCTGGGGGCAGAAAACAATTACTCTCCCATTGAAAAACACTGCCCGGCGTTAATCTTTGCTATAACGAAGCTCCGGCATTATGCTTTGGCGCATGAGATCCATCACATATCAAAGGTGGATCCTCTTAAATATTTGATGTCAAAAGCCATTCTAACGGGACAGCTAGCTAAATGGGCCCTACTCTTAATGGAATTCTCGATGATATATCGACCTCTCAAGGCAGTAAAAGGCCAGGCCATCGACGACTTCCTCGCTGAGCATCCAATACCTGTCGAATCTTCTTTGAATTGCGAATTACCAGACGAGCGCGCGTTTGACACGATCGATGGGGAGAAAGGAGAGAGTGACACCCGATGGGAACTCTACTTCGACGGGGCATCTTCCATGAAGAAGAGAGAGCACAGTACCCCCATAATCAAATATGGGGTAGGACTCATCTTCGTGACTTTACAGGGAGGGATAATGCGCTTTTCCTTTTCCTTGACAGAGCCGAGGACGAACAATGAAGCCGATTATGAATCTTTGATAGCAGGTCTTAAGATTGCTGTCAACATGGGAATTGAAAACCTCCTCATATACGGAGACTCCCAACTGGTCGTTAGCTAAGTAAACGGCGACTATCAGACGTGCAAACCAGAGTTGGTAAAGTACGGAAAGAGAGTACAACAATTGTTGACTCAAATCCCTGCCTACGCCCTAGAAAGCATACCGCGCGCGGAAAATAGCAAGGTGGACGCATTAGCCAAGCTCGCTAAAGAACTAGACGACGAGAACCTCGATGACGTAAGGATCGTTGTACAAAGCCGCCAGGTTCTTGAACCGAAAAAAATATCTCCGGAGTCGTCCGAAGAAAAAGGAGCGACCGAGCAAGCGACCCTACAAATAAAAGACCAGGAAAAGGCTAAGGATTGGAGAGAAGTCTTTATAAACTACTTCAAATCCCATCGAACACCTGAAGATGCATCGTCAAGACATCAACTCATGATACGAGCTCTATCCTTCGCCTTTGTCAATGATACTCTGTATAAGAGATCGTTCGACTCCCTATGGCTAAGATGCCTGGGTCCTGAAGAAGCAAGGAGAGTCATCCAAGAAACTCACGACGGACTCTGCGGTTCTCACCAAGCCGGGCCGAAGATGAAGCTGAAGATCAAAAAGATGGGTTATTATTGGCCCACAAAGATCTAAGACAGCTTCGAATACGTGAAGCAGTGACACTCGTGCCAGATTCACGGGGACTTTATCCACCAGCATCCAAATCCGCTACATCCAACGGTGGCTAGCTGGCCGTTCGAAATGTGGGTAACTGACATAATCGGGCCCATCGAACCGGCGTCATCCAGAGGACATCGGTTCATACTGGCGACAACTGATTACTTCTCCAAGTGGGTGGAGGACATACCACTAAGAGAAGTGAAGACGGAGAATATCCTCCATTTTTTCAAGACACGCGTCATCTATCGGTTCGGCACTCCGCGACGGATTATCTTCGATAACGGGCCGGCCTACAGAAGTCACAAAACCAGCCACTTCGTGCAGCAACATAATATAGACTGGAGATACTCTTCAGTTTATAATTCCCGAGCTAACGGTTTAGCTGAGGCCTTCAACAAGACCTTGATGAAGATCGTGAAAAAGACGGTGTCCAAAAATAAAAAGGACTGGCACGAGAGACTGCATGAAGCTCTCTGGGCGTATCGAACTACGTTCAAAAAGGCCACAAACACAACGCTGTATGCATTGGTATTCGGCACTGAAGCAGTACTCCCCTTGGAGATAGAGCTACCCTCTCTACGATTGGCGGTCCATTATGAGCTAACAGACGAAGAGAATTCTCATCTTTGGCTTAAGGAGATCGACGCCCTTGATGAAACCCGGCCCATGGCGCAACAAAACTTGGAAGCTTACAAAGCAAAAATGACGCGCTCATACGAGAGGTTGACTAGGCCGAGAACATTTCGTCATAGCGAACTCGTGCTAGTGGTCAAGAGACCTATGATCCTCAATCGTGCCAAACGGGGGAAATTCGAGCCGAACTATGAAGTCATGTATATCATAGACAAAGTCTACCAAGGCGGGGTAAAAAACGGCCGTTTCTTGAAGCTCATGAATATGCATAGCGAAAGACCCTTCAGTCCAATAAACGGCCATTTCTTGAAGAAATACTATGCTTGACCAAAACGTCGTTAAACTACTACAAACCCGCGGTGTCCCCAGGCTGATGTGGTAAAAAAACAAAAAAAAACCAAAAAAAAGGGTACGTCCACAAGCAAAATGGGCACGGATGAAAACCCGAAAGGGCTCCGTGAGTAAAAACAGCGGGGCTACCGGCAAGTTTGTGAAAACCCGAAAGGGCACAATCTCATTAAAAGACACTTGCAAGGTCCTCTCAACCCTGTAAGTAGAAACTACCTACGTGAGATCCTTACGACTCACAAAGGAGCAACACACTTAGGGATCTCCACGATTCCTAAGAAGAAGTTACACTTACGAGATCCTCACGACTCATAAGGAGAACCCTCTTATGAGACCCTCACGGCTCATAAGGTTCAAAAGCCTTAAGCTAATGGGATCTGAACCTGTTCTTAAGCCATCACAATCCTCAGATTGCCCTACAAGCGGTTCAATGCTGACCTTTGTATACAATCCACGGACACAAATAAACATTTCCCCAACAGAGTCCCACTACTGACGAGGAATGTCTTCACATAGCGAACGACACTTGTAAGTCCTCTCGACTTATAAGGAGAAAACACTCTTGTAAGATCCTTATGACTTATAAGAGAACACACACTTAGGAATCCTCACGATTCCTAAGGAGAAAATGAACCTACGAGATCCCCACGACTCGTAGGGAGAAACACCTTTAAGAGACTCTTACGGCTCATAAAGTTAAAAGCCTTAGTCAACAGGATCATAACCCTGTTTGCTAAGCCACTTTTCTTCGACATCGATAATGGAAAATGATGGTTCTCTCCTGGCAATATTCCAGTCATAGCGATGCTGATATTGGCATCAGGTTCCAAGTTCCATACTTGCAAAAAAATCAGCAAGTAAAAGAAATGCATATGAAATAGCCGAAATGATGGGGAAACTTGCAACAAAATCAACAAGTAAAAGATATGCATACAAAAATATCCGAAATGATTGGGCACCGCGAAAAAAAGCCGAAATGATTAGGCAATCACGACTTTCGCGATATAAACAGCTGAAATGATAGAACATCGCGGAAAGAAAACAAAAAATATATATAATACATATAAAATGAAACTTTTGGCCTACAGGTAAGATCACACCGATCCCTGTATACAATCCAGGGGCAAAAATAAAGAGGGAACCATATCTTCCCACCAGGCTCCGTCAGAAAGAGAGCCAAGTCTCGACGACCAAATCTACAGCTTGGAGACCCACAACAGCGTTCCTCCTCATTCCAGTAGGATTCAGACACGACAATCAACCGCAGAGCCATGGCAAAGTCCCTGGTTCCAAATCTCGACGGTTCACAGATAATGTAGAGACCACCTCGACATTCGTCTCATTACAGCAGACGCTACGTCATCAAATGACCCCGTCACGGAAATACGTCATCCAATGACCTCGTCTCGGAAACACATCAGCAAATGACCCCCTCGCGGAAATACGTCATCAAATGACCCCGTCACGGAAACACGCCAGCCAATGACCCCGTCGCGGAGATACGTCAGCCAATGACCCCGTCGCGGAAATACGTGAGCTAATGACCCCGTCGCGGAAACACGTCAACCAATGACCCCGTCGCGGAAACATGTCAGCAAATGACCCCGTCTCGGAAACACGTCAGCCAATGACCCCGTCGCGGAAATACGTCATCCAATGATCCCGCCTCGGAAACACATCAGCAAATGACCCCATCGCGGAAATACGTCATCAAATGACCCAGTCACGGAAACAAGTCAGCCAATGACCCCGTCGTGGAGATACGTCGGCTAATGACCCCGTTTCGGAAATACGTCATCTAATGACCCCGTCGCGGAAATACATCAGCAAATGACCCCGTCTCAGAAACATGTCAGCCAATGTCCCCGTCTTAGAAACACGTCATCAAATGACCCCGTCGAGAAAACACGTCCCCGTCATGGAAACACGTCAGCCAATGACCCCGTCGTGGAAATACGTCATCCAATGACCCCATTTCGAAAATACGTCATCAAATGACCCCGTCGGGAAATACGTCATCCAATGACCCCGTCGCAGAAAAACTTCAGCCAATGACCCCGTCGCGGAAACACGTCAGCAAATGACCCCGTCTCGGAAACACGTCAGCCAATGACCCCGTCGTAGAAACACGTCATCCAATGACCCCGTCGTGGAAATACGTCATCAAATCACCCCGTCGCAAAAATACACCATCCAATGACCCCATCGCGGAAACACGTCAGCCAATGACCCCATTGCAGAAACACGTCAGCAAATGACCCCATCGCGGAAACACGTCAAATGACCCCGTCTCGAAAACAAGTTAGCCAATGACCCCATCGCGGAAATACGTCATCAACTGACCCCGTACGGCCAAAGTCAATCTTGACCTCGTGAAACATGGCCAAAAGTCAACCCTCGACCGCCCCATCAAAGTAATGCTTTCATTCGGAAGCAGGTCAACTCATCAATCACTTACGAGTCCTTTCGACTTGTAAGGAAGAAAATTTTCTTGGGAGATCGTTACGACTCTCAAGAGAAAAACAAACTTAGGAATCCTCACGATCCATAAGGAGAAAATACACCTACGAGATCCTCTCGACTAGTAGGGAGAAAAATCTTTATGAGACCCTCACGGCTTATAAAGTTGGAAAACCTTAGGAGGTAGATCTGAACCCGACTCCTAAGCCATCGCTGTCGTACAAGAATATCAAAATAGATTATCAACAAAATGCATCTGCTGAAATGGGACACATCACCATGAAACAAAATATGTCTTTTATTCATGAATCAAAATGAATACAAAGTACAATCTATAAAAGAATCAAAAAATACTCTCATTCAGGAGTAAGTACAAAGGAGAATGAAAAGAAATATTTACAATTTTTCAAGCCGGCGGACGATTCAGTAGATTCGTCAGTTCATCCTTCTTCCGCTGGGTCTCGGCTACATAATTTGTTATTGCTATGAGACGGGCCTCCGCTTGAAACAGTTGGGCCTGGTACGAAGCGAACCGACTTTCAAGCTCCCTTTCGATAACTTTGTGAGCTTCAACCATCTCGCGAGTAAAAACGACGGCTTTATCAATAACTACCACCTCCCTGATATCTTCTTGAAGCACGCACCAAAGTTCATACGCACGAGTAGTCTTGGCTGTGAATTTAGCTTGAAGTTCCCCCAGCGCGTTGGAAGCCATCTCCCTCTCCGAAAACTTTCGGTTTAGCCTCTTCTCACATGACTGCAGATTTGCAGCACACCGTTCAACCAGCCCCCGCAAGATCGCCTTTGCAGCCACGACCTCTGAAGGAAGGCGCATGCACTCAAGACTATGTAAGTAAGCCTCCACCCGACGAAAAAACTCAACCCAAATATGCACCAATGTTTCATCATGGTAAGCGGCAAGAAAGGGAAGAGAACTGTTGGCTTCAGCAGCAAATTCTTTGGCCGTGATCGAGCTACCAGCACGAAGATCTTCGATGAGAGCCGACAAAGAGTGAAGGCTCAGCTTCGCCATCCGTTCAGATGCACGTAGGGCATAAGGGCCAGGTGGCATAATGATGCGAGATTCCGGCAGGGTAAGAACGGGTAAAGCTGTTAAGATTAATAAATAGTCAGCGAGATTCACAAGCAAAGAGCAGATGGAACAACGTCAAAACTTTACTTACCCACAGTCAAGCAAGAAGGGTTTAAAAGATCCACAGGCCCGTCAAGGATCTCAACTTCGTCGTCAGCTTCCAGAACTGCAGAAGACATTAGCATCGTTATATAAAATAATAATAATGCCATGAGGAGGGGCAAATAACACTAACCTTGCCCAGAGGAGAGAATGATGCGTTGCGGGGATATTTCCTGCGGAGCAGCCATCTCGAGCAAACGCTGAAAAGATTTTCTAGGAGCAGATCCGCGAAAGACGCCGCCAATCCGCGTAACTCTGAAAAAAAAGAAGGATTCAGATAATGTAAAGATCATTAAAACAAAAGATAAAAGAATACCTTCGATACTCTTCCTACTTTGAACATGAGGGATAGCAGCTTCAGCAGCCTCCTCCGTACCCCCAGGCACGTCATCGGAAACATTTGTTGGTGTGACGGCTATCAGTCAAGAGGCAGCGACCACCACTTCGGGGACGGCAATCTCAGTTGCTTGTTCCACCATCTCCAGGCCATCACCAGAAAAGTCCGTTAAATCCACGGCAGGAGGGGATACCTCTTCAGGGTGAACGGACACAAGAGGAATAGAAACCGCCAATGGAAGCTCCGCAGCAGGAATAGCAACTGTAGCAACCCCCTCTACACCTACGGGAGTCTCATCGGGGATATTTACAGAGTCCACATTCAAGAGGCGACTCGAGCTCAGATTTTCTGCCATGGCCAAAGTCCCTACAAAAGTTTTACGAAGATAAGAAGACATAAAAAGAAAAACAAATTACTTGCCAAAGGAAAAATACAGAAATTATGCATACCGATACGCCATGATGCTTCTAATATGGCTTTTTCAAGCCGACGTTCCTTCCTGAGGAGGTATACTTGCCGGGGTTTGTTCCCCGCCGGAAGACGCGACCGGGACGTTGGGACGCCCGGGCCTGAATTTCGAGGGCAGATACTATTTGGTGCTATCCGTCCACCTCTCCGAAAATGCAAAGTTGATTTATGGCACCATGTATCGAAGGTTTAAACGGATGCGGCCGATATAGCAGACTTCGTCAGAGTCCCCCTCGTTGATGGGTTCTTGATTGTGGGGACGCTCTTCCCAGCAGGCGCAAGCCCCTGCAGTTAATTACGCTACCGCATCGCGGTTACCACTTTCTCCTTCTCGAGATGGTCACTTTATGTCGTGTGTGTTTATTTTGTTTTTGGTTGCCCGTGGATTGTATACGGAGACTAATTTATGTTGTCGCCCGTAGGGCGTGGATTAGTCTAAATCTGTATTTTCTTAGATTTGGGTTTGGGGTTAGGTTTAAGGATATGTTAGTCTTATTTGAGACTAAGATCAACTTAAACGTATGTTAAGGATACGTTAGTCTAATTTCAGAATAAGATCAACTTAACGGGGTCGTTTAGATCGGAAAAAAGAGCATTTGGGCTCTATTGTTTAGTTTAGGGACATTGCGGTCCATAATTAGTTTAAGGACATTACGGTCCAAGGTTAAGGACATCATAGTCCATGGGCTTATGGACCCCATAGTCCGAGATTAAGGACATCATAGTCCATGGGTTTAAGGACCCTATAGTCCGAGATTAAGGACATCATAGTCCATGGGTTTAAGGACCCCACAGTCCAAGGTTAAAGACATCATAGTCCATGAGTTTAAGGACCCCACAGTCTGTGAAATGTCTGGTTGTCGGGATCCGTCACCTCTCAGAAGACGTTGAAGGATTACAACGACAAATATAATAGGAGTGAAGAGATGTACCCTTGAACCAATATTGGTTAGGAGATATGTAGTTGGATTGATTTAAGGATCGTTAATCTTATTTGAGATTAAGATCAACTTAAATATTTGTTAAGAATACGTTAGTCTAATTTTAGACTAAGATCTACTTAACAAGATCATTTAGATCCAACAACAGAGCATTTGGGCTCTGTTGTTTAGTTTAGGGACATTGTGGTCCAAGTTCAGATGCAAACATAGATTTGGAAATGCACCGGATAGTTATTGGCCATTGGGACCCACCACCTCTCTGAAGACGTTGAAGAATTACAACGACATGCATCAGAGGTGTGGAGAGATGTAACCTTAAACCAAAGTTGTGTGAAAGGCTCTGGGTTTTGCTTTGAATGTCATATGAGATGACCAATTTTGGAAGACAAAAGTGTGTTTAAGGTTCACTCAAAAGTGGGTACTGCCTCTGGAAAAACTTGGCTAGTTCAAGCTAAGATTGGCTTGGATATAGTGTTAAACACTAGAATACACTCGGCTATCATGTGCTCCCACGTGATGTGCTTTAAATAGTGTTAAACACTAAGGATGCAGCGCACAAAACAGTGTTGGACCCAAACTTCCTTTATTTTATTCTCAGGATATGCAAGTAAGAGTTAAACACTTTAGTCTTCATAGCCATCACGTATGGGCACGTGATGGGTACCCATGCACCAGATATTAAAAAGATTTGCTAGGGGTCACGTGGGAACATGTGAAGGCGCCCATGCATTGGATTTTAATCCTTCAGTTCTTTCCATCTTCTCTGTTTAAAGAAGTGTTTGCAGGGGTCACGTGGGGACACGTGAGGGCGCCCAAAGTCTATTCTCCCTTTATTTTTGAGAAGATTGTTCAAGGGTCACGTGCCCACGTGACCCGATCTCATTCATTCTTTTTTACCATTGAGGGGAGGTCACGTGTTGCCACGTGATCAGGTTGGGTACTTGATCTTTTTACGTGCATGAAAAGTCTCTTGTTTAAGAATTAAATTCTTTTATAAAGTTAAACCCTGATTTTATTTAAAGGAATTAAATTCCTATATATTTGGAAGAATTAAATTCTTTTATAGGGTTAAACCCTAATTTTGCTGGAGGAATTAAATTCCTATGTGCTTTGTGGGAGAATATAATTCTCTGAAGTTAGGTCTTCTCTTAGGTTTTAGATCTGCATGGCAGAATCTTCCCGATGAGATTTAAATTCTCAACTTGTGGGGAGATCTGCTTCTGCAGACCTTCAACCATAGGAAGAACTAAGTTTTTATTCAGAAGAGTTAAACTCTTAGTTGAATTAAATTCTCTTTTTTTCTTTTGTGGGTGCTTATAGGATGATCTCTCACCTAGGATTTCTTTCTTTTTTAAAGAAGCCTTCTTTTCTCTCTGGAGAATTAAATTCTCTTTTCTTTTGTATTCTCTCTCTGTTGTTGTCTCTCCCCTATTTTTTATTCTCTTCTTGGCTCCTATTTATAGGAGAAAGAAAAGAATCGGTTTTTTTTGTCAATCTTTCATTGAAAGATTTTGATTGATTTTGTAACCAACATGATCTTTTAGATCACTTAGTGAATTTTATTCACCATTGGAATTTTAATCCAAAAGATATTTTGTCTGTTATTCCTGGCAAATTTCAGGGGAATATCTCCTTCTATAGAATCTTTCTATAAATTGGTGATTTTTAATCACCATTAGATTTTTAATCCAACGGTGCTCAACTTTACAGAGCGCAATCTTTTTTTTTTGGAACGATCGGTTTTTGATTTCTTTTAATTAGAATTTAATTCTATTAGTTCAGAAGATTTAAGAGCCTATCACGTGTTAGCACGTGACCTCACTGATTGACCATTTAATTAGATTTTAATTCTATTAGTTCAGAGATGTTAGGAACCCATCACGTATTGGCACGTGACCTCCGGATCAAGCATTTAACCAGAATTTAATTCTGTTATTTTGAAGAGCTCAGGAACTTATCACATGTCAACACGTGACCCTTGGTCACGTGTGAGCACGTGATACCCCATTGGGGTTTTTCCTTGCTGTTTTATTATACTTCAGTGGGCTTAAAGGCCTATCACGTGTGGGCACGTGACCTCATTTGATTAGGATTCAATTCTTATCATTTCAGAGCCCTCAGGAAGCCATCACGTCTCGGCACGTGACCCCCGATCACGTGTGTGCACGTGGAGACCCATTGGGGGTTTTCCATGTATTTTATGAGGGAACAAATGCCCCCTAAATGTTGTTCTCACGTGTTTGCACGTGAGTGAAACTCTGTCATCTTTGTGGTTGTTGGATTTGCCTATGGAAGGAGGCAGATGAACCGTTTCCCATCACATCCTATAAATGTAGGGGTCTCTTCAGAAGCGCCTCCACTCTTTAATCTTCTTCCTTGTTCATTTCCCTTTGAGAATTTAATTCTCTTCCTCAAAGCTCGGTTCTCTGTTCCAAAAATTTCAGAGTTTAACTCTGTCCAAGAAAGAATCTCTTCTTCAGGTAATGGTTTTGAACGATCGAAGAACTTTTATATATAAAAAAACTCTTTGGGTTTTAAATCCACACCAAGGGTTTTTCCTTTCAAAGAACCCATCTTTCTGATGTCCCAAGAATGCTCGATCTTTAGGTAGCAAACCGCAAATGTTGGTCATTTTCCGGATCTTAGGGTTTTGATGATGGTACCTGTTTCCTTCTAGAATTTAATTCCATTTCAAAGAGCTTAGCTCTGGAAAAAAAATTCCTGGGAATTTAATTCCTCTGTTCAAAAGGAATTTAATTTCTCAAAAGAACTTAGTTCTTAAAGAAGACTTCTTGGGATTTTTCATCCTGAGTTGTTCTTGTAGAGATCCTTCTCGATTTGCACAGAGTATCTGTAATGGGTTTTCTCCTTGGGGGAATGCGTAGAGTCATTTGAATTTATTGAGAATCTTCCTTTTGTTCTCATGATGATTGCTCAGCCTCATTATTAGTGAGCCGCCATATTGATTTTATGGGGCCCATGTGTTTTGTAACCAATGGTCCCATAAAATAAGTTGTTTGTCGTTTTCTTCCATTGTACTCTTATATATATATAGGCTTTACTAACGGTTTCCATTTTCTTTATTTCAGGTACAATGGCTTCTCTTCCATACTTTCCCTTTACTCGCTCGGAGGGGGCTTTTCCTCAATCAACGTCGGACGAAGAAGCGATGGTAATGATCAGGGCTCATTACCCGGATTGCACCAATTTAATTTTATGGGGAACCTGGTACGGGCAAATCATCCACGGTCGCCGAAGCTTTTTTTTGCGAGGTGCCAACAGAACCTCTCCGCCCGTTCCTGCCGATGGACCGTCCACGGACTGCTTTTGCTGTAGAGGTGGCAGATTAGACTCCTACAGGCAGGCTCGAACCATCGACAGTTAGGATACCAAACCAGCCTATGCCGACCATAGACATCTTAGGGCGTCGTATCTGCCAAGGTGAAGCCCAGCCCTGGGGACAAGTCTACAAGATAGGGCTTACCCCTCGCCATCCCACAGGTTATCTTCTATGGGCTCGTTACATCTTATCCGCCCATCATGCGCGACTGCAGAAGGTCGGGCTTTACCGGGCGGTGTACGCATCTCTCTTCCATTATCAGTCTCCTCACGTGTGATGGGTTAAAGCCTTCCTTAATCAATGGAATCTTCCCACCAGCACTTTTTTCTTAGGAGACCACGAAGTTTCAATTTCTTTGGAAGAATTTCACGAGATCTCGGGTTTACCGATCAGGGGAGCGCCTTACGAAGAATTTTTGCCCTCTGACGAGTATGTCTTCGAGACTGTGCCCGCTACGCTTTACGACTTGTCGACTGAAAATGTCGTCCGCCACAAGTACCCGAGTATAATCAAGACCCTGGGTATTTTTTAGAAGCTTTTCACAGAGTCGGAGGAACAGGGTGTCACTTTTAAAATCTTTATTGCCTGCTTCCTTCGTGGAGACGTTCTATCAAAGGAGGCTCCGAAGTTTGCAAATATTAATGACCCCTTCGGGTTTGGTTTAAATAAGCTACCAGCTAGAGAAGATGATTTGCCACAGTTTTATATCCCAATCTTGTCTGCTGTACATTTTGAGTCGATTGCAGCTCCGGGCATGGATGAAGAAACTTTCTTCGTCGGCTTTATCAGCGTTTGGCTCGGTTGGTTTGTCGTTCCAACGTACCGTCGATTCATGAGAGCCTTGGTCATTTACCCTGCTCATCGCATTACCGAAGGGATGCGACAAGCCATGGGCATTGCAAGGCTATCGCATCTGTACCATGGGCAAAGCACTGCAGCCAATACCTCAACCCCAGGCGTGGACGTAGTGAGTTTCTCTCTTCATTATTTTACCTTATGGATTGAGATGCACGTGCTAGGGGCATTTGTTGCGCACCAAAGACCCAACTTTTATGATGCTTATACCTTTCCGCGGCTGATGAGCTTGGTGGACGCTTCTGCTCCTGACCCAACTCAATTAGGGGCTCTTCGTGTGCTGCTCAATCCGTATGCCAACGAAGGTGGAATGGTATTTAATGATCGAATCCTCTCTGCTCCTTCGGGACCTGTTTAACAGCTTTTTGACTTGTCGAAAGAGGGAGCACCCTCCTTGAAGCCCAAGGAAGCCATGCACTTGTATTCAATCAGGCCGGGTTATCTGGTGTTCCGCCGAAATGATGCGGTTCTTTTTACGCGGTATAATCCGCACCGCTTCGCCCGGCAATTGGGTTATGACCAGGGTGTTCCCTTTGAAGCGTTCATGGTAGAGCCTAGCTCTTCTTTGGAAGCTGTTCATGATGCCACCCACCATTTCATGAGGCTGAACACTGGCTCTCATTTCATGATCCCCTGCGCCGACTACATCCATAGGTGCGTGGGGGCTTTCACGGGTTGGTATCGCCACCGGGTTAGTCCAATCATTGCTGAGGAGAGGAGGACACTTTTTAGGCTTAGGGTTTCCGCCCGCTCCAGGCTACAGGAATCCCGCCGCGACCGCAGGTAATGGTTTGCCCTCCCTTGAAGGGGACTGGTGCCTTACATATTCCTGAGGCGGTGGACACGGGACCGACTCCTCCTACTGTCGGGCTGCCGATGCACACTAGATCTCAAGCGAGGGCTTTTGATAAGGCGCCGGTAATAGTTTCATCAGCTGCGGCGTCAGTGATGGCAGTATCATCATCGGTAGCACCGCCGAGAGAGGATACTGAAGGAGAAGTGGGTCAACATCGCTCCAAAGCCCCGAGGGAAAAGAAGGGATCGTCTTCTGGTGTTAGCTCTGGGTCAAAGAGGCGAAAGAAGACAGTCACCAATCTGCTCGACTTTTTAGTGGAATCCGAGCCTATCTTTTAAGATGAACCAATAGCTATGCAAGAGCCGGATGGTGGTCTTCTTTTTCCAGGCTCATCTGCCGAGGAAGCCGCATAATTGGCTGAAACTATAAGACGCTCCCAGGACAAGACTGAAAATGTAAGAATCCCGAAGAGGCATTATCCTGCCGTCATCTTCTACGAAGATCCTCCATCGATATAGCGGATATTTATAGGCCCTTTGGAAGAGGGAGACGAGATAGCCCTTAAGTAGCCTATCTCGGTCGATGCCGAAGATGCGCTGTCGTTGTGGACTGGTGGCCACAAGTCTACCCTCGAACCCCGGCGAGCACAAATTCTTGAGAAGGAACGCCGGCTTGAAAAAGCCATACTAGAAGCTTCTTGGCACATTGGTATACTTATATATCTTTTTGTAGTATTTTGAACTGCTTATATATATATATATATATATATATATATATATATATCCTTATCTTCGTGAAAACTCTGCAGGGATTTCGGCGATGGTAGAGGATCTGAGTTCGAGTCACGCCCTAACCATGGATTCTGTGAATATCCCCGATGAGACACAAGTAAGTGTAGAGGGAATCGATACAGCTATTCTTCCTGCCGTGGAGCTCCCATTGGTGGTTTCCGTTCTCCCGGTGCCTGCTCTCCCGGAAGAGGCATATTCATTGGCCGCAGATTCAACGGATCTTTCTGGGGATGGCCCGGAGACTATGGGAAAGGTAGTCGAGGTCACCGTCCTTTTATTGGAGCCTGCAGTGGTGGCCACTGCTCCTCAATTGGAAGTTGTTGTACCGGCCCATGTCCCTGATGATGTACCTGGGGGCATGGAGGAGGCCGTCGAAACTGCAATCCCTCCAGTTCAGAGTGGGAGGAGCATCGAAGGCATTCTTCTATCTTTTGCTTTAATGATCTCTTCATTATCTGAACCTTTCTATCTTTTAAGAGCTACGAGGATTGGCGGCGACCATCGTGGACCTGTCCCCCAGGAAGTCTTTTCAGCGTCTGCTAGAGATGGCCGCTCCGTAGGCAATATCCCCTCAACGCATCGTCCTCTCTTCCGGGCAAGGTTAGTGTTATTTGCCGTCTTCATGGCATTATTATGATTTTGTATAACGATATTGATGTCTTCTGTATTTCTGGAATACGATGACGAAGTTGAGATTCTTAATAGGCCTGGGGATCTTTTGGACCCTTCTTAAATGACTGTGTGTAAGTAAAGTTTCGACGTTGTACCATCTGCTTTTTGCTTGCAAGTTTCACTGATTGTTTATAAATCTTAACAGCTTTGCCAGTTCTTACCACACTGGAATCTCGCATCGCCATGCCACCCGGCCCTTATGCTCTACGTGCCTCGGAACGGATGGCAAAGCTAAGCCTTCACTCTTTGTTAGCTCTGATCGAAGATCTTCGTGCTGGTAGTTTGATCACGGCCGAAGAATTTGCTGCCGAAGCCAACAGTTCTCCCCCTTTCTTGCTGCTTACCACAGCAAAACATTGGTGCAAGTCTGGTTGAGTTTTGTCGTCGGGTGGAGGCTTGCTTGCATAGTCTTGAATGTACGCGCCTTCCTTCTGAGGTTGTGGCTGCAAAAGCGAGCTTGCGGGGGCTGATCGAACGGTGCGCCGCAAATATGCTGTCATGCGAGAAGAGGCTCAGCCGAAAATTTTCAGAGAGGAAGCTGGCTTCAACTGCGCTGGGGGAACTTCAAGCTGATCTTACGGCCAAGACCACTCGGGCGTATGAATTTTGGCGGGTGCTTCAAGAAGCTATCAGGGAGATGGTAGCCATTGATAAAGCCGTCATTTTTACTCGCGAAATGGTCGAAGCTCATAAAGTTACCGAAAAGGAGTTTGAAAGTCGGCTTGCCTCATACCAGGCCCAACAGTCTTAAGCGGAGGCCCGTCTCTTAGCGATAATGAATCATGAAGCCGAGGCCCAGCGGAAAAGGATGAACTGGCAAATCTATGAAATCGTCCGCCGGCTTGAAGAATTGTATATTTTTCTTTTTATTCTTCTTTTGTACATACTCCTGAATGAGATTATTTTTTTATTCTTTAATAAATTGTACTTTGTATTCATTTTGATTCATGAATAAAAGATATAGTTTGCTTCATGGTGGTGTATCTCTTTTAGTAAATGCATTTTGTGGACAATCTATTTTGATCTCCTTGTAGGACAGCGATGGCGTAGGAGTCAGGTTCATATCTGCCTCCTAAGGCTTTCCAACTTTATGAGCCATGAGGGTCTCATAAAGGTATTTCTCCTTACGAGTCGTGAGGGTCTCGTAAGTGTAATTTCTCCTTAAGAATCGTGAGGATTCCTAAGTGTATTTTCTCTTGAGAGTTGTATTAATCTCACAAGAGAGACTTTCATACTTACGAGTCGAGAGGACTAGTAAGTGATTGTTTCCTTTCTTGTCGGAGAGTGTGGTCCGTAGAAAATCTACCTTGACCTCTCTGCGAGGAAATGATGGCTTGGGAGACAGGGTTAGGATCTGCCAACTAAGACTTTTCAACTTTATAAGCCGTGAAGGTCTCATAAAGGTAATTCTCCTTACGAGTCGTGAGGATCTCGTAAGTGTAATTTTCTCCTTAGAAATCGTGAGGATTCCTAAGTGTAGTTTCTCTTGAGAGTCGTAAGGATCTCAGAAGAGAATTTTCTTTCTTACACGTCGAGAGGACCTGTAAGTGATTGATGAGTTGACTTGCTCCCGAATCAAAGAATTGCTTTGACGGGAAAGTCGAGGGTTTGCTTTATCCGCATTCCACGGGGTTAGGGGTTGACCTTATCCGCATTTCACGGGGTCAGGGGTTGACCTTATCCGCATTTCACGGGGTCAGGGGTTGACCTTATCCGCATTTCACGGGGTCAGGGGTTGACATTATCCGCATTTCACGGAGTCAGGGATTGACCTTATCCGCATTTCACGGGGTCAGGGGGTTGACTTTATCCGCATTTCACGAAATCAGAGGTTGACTTTATCCGCATTTCATGGAGTCAGGGGTTGACCTTATCCGCATTTCACGGGGTCAAGGGGTTGACTTTATCCGTATTTCACGGCGTCAGGGGTTGACCTTATCCGCATTTCACGGGGTCAGGGGGTTGCCTTTATCCGCATTTCACGGAATCAGGAGTTGAATTTATCCGCATTTCACGGAGTCAGGATTTGCTCTGGACGTTTCCCATGGGGTCAGGATTGACATTATCCGTGTTCTACGGGACCAGGATTTTCCCTGGGCGTTTCCTATGGGGTCAGGATTGACATTAGCCGTGTTCCACGGGACCAGGATTTGCTCTGGATGCTTCCCACGGGGTGAGGATTGACATTAACCGTGTTCCACGAGACCAGGAGGTGCTCTGGGCGTTTCCCACAGGGTCAGGATTGACATTAGCCGTGTTCTATAGGACCAGGATTTGCTCTGGGCATTTCTCACGGGGTCAGAATTGACATTAGCCGTGTTCCACGAGACCAGGAGATGCTCTGGGCGTTTCCCACAGGGTCAGGATTGACATTAGTTGTGTTCTACGGGACCAGGATTTGCTCTGGGTGTTTCCCACGGGGTCAGGATTGACTTTAGCCATGTTCTACGGGACCATGAGGTGCTCTGGGCGTTTCCCACGGGGTCAGGATTGACATTAGCCGTGTTCTACGGGACCAGGATTTGCTCTCTCGGTTGTCTGTGAACCGTCGAGGTTTGGAACAGGGACTTTTCCATGGCTCCAAGGTTTATTGTCGCGTCTGAATCCTGCTGGAATGAGGAGGAATGCTGTTGGTGATCTCTAGGCTGTCTGTGAACCATCGAGATTTGGAACAGGGACATTGCCATGGCTCCAAGGTTGATTGTCACGTCTGAATCCTGCTGCAATGAGGAGGAACGCTGTTGTGATCTCTAGGCTGTCTGTGAACCATCGAGATTTGGCTTCTTTTTCTGATGGAGCCTGGTGGGAAGGCATGGTTCCCTCTTTTTTTGGACCCCTGGATTGTATACAGGGATCGATGTGATCTCACCGAAAAGGCAAAAAGTTTCGTTTTATATATTTTTCTTTCCGCGATGCTCTATCATTTCAGTTTTTATATCGTGAAAGTCGAGATTGCCCAATCATTTCGGCTATTTTTCGCGGTGCCCAATCATTTCGGATTTTTGTTTTATTTACTCGCTGCTTTTTATTGTGAGTTGCCCAACCATTTCGGCTATTTTTTATGCATATGTTTTACTTGCTGATTTTGTTGCAACTTGCCCCATCATTTCGGCTATTTCATATGCATTTGTGGCTCGCTGTGTGGTTGGGATTTGATACCGATTTAGGCATCAGCATCGCTACAACTAGGATATTGCCATGAGCGAATCATCATTTGCTTCTGTCGATGTTGAACAAAGGTGGTTTAGCAAACATGGTTAAGATCCTGATGACTAAGGCTTTTAACTTCATGAGTCGTAAGGGTCTCATGAAGGTATTTCTCCCTACGAGTCGTGAGGATCTCGTAAGTGCGTTTTCTCCTTAAGAATCGTGAGGGGTCTTAAGTGTATGGTCGCTTATACGTTGTAAGGATCTTACAAGAGTATTTTCTCCTTATAAGTCGAGAGGACTTACAAGGGTTGTTCACCGTGCGAGCATATCCCCAGTCTCTGGTGGGACTTTGTTAAGGAAATGTTTATTCATGCCCGTAGATTGTATATAAGGGTCAATATTGAACCACTTGTAGGGCAGTATTGGAGGTTGTGATGGCATAAGAACAGGTTCAGGTCCCTGTACCTTAAGGCTTTTGAACCCTGTGAGCCGTGAGGGTCTCAAAGGGGAATTCTCCTTATGAGTCGTGAGGATCTTGTAAGTGTAATTTCGCCTTAGGAATCGTGGGGATCCCTAAGTGTATTTCTCCCTTGTGAGTCTTAAGGATCTCACGCAGGTATTTTCTCCTCACAAGATCGAGAGGACCTTGCAAGTGTCTTTTAACGAGATTGCGCCCTTTCGGGTTTTCACAAAACTCGCCGGCAGTCTTGCTATTTTTACTCACGGCGCCCTTTCGGGTTTTCATCCGTTCTCACCTCGCTTATGGGCATACTGTTTTCTTTCTTCTCTATTTTATTATATTTTTTATTTTTATTTTTTTGTGTCAGCCTTGGGATGCTGCGGTCCGTAGTAATTTATCAACGTCTCGGTCAATAGCCTGTTTTAGAACATAGTGGTCCATCGTTAGTTTAAAGACGTTTCGGTCTGTCGTTAGTTTTAGGACATTTCGGTCCGTCGTTAGTTTTAGGACATTTCGGTCCGTAACCAGCTACTACTTATAGAGTTTGGGCTTAGGAAGTTAGCGAGCGGACATAGGCATCGTCATCTATCATTAACCTAGGCCGTGACTCGTCAGGCATAGTATTTTTTGAGGAATCGACTGTTTATTGGACTGAAAGGTCTTTTGCCATCCATGTCCATGAGTAGATAGGCTCCACCCTGATAAACTTTGTCTATGATATACGGGCCTTCATAGTTCAGCTCGAATTTCCCCCGTTTGGCATGATTGGGGATCATAGGTCCTTTGACAACTAGCACGAGTTCGCCTTGGCGGAATGTTCTCGGCCTAGTCAATCTCTCGTATGAGCGCGTCATCTTTGCTTTATAAGCCTCCAGGTTTTGTTGGGCCATGAGCAAAGTTTCGTCAAGGGCAACAAGCTCATAAAGCCGAAGGTGAGCATTTTCTTTGTCTGTTAGCTCGTAGTGAACCGTCACTCGTAGAGAGGGTAACTCTATCTCGAGGGAGAGTACCGCTTCTGTGCCGAATACCAATGCATACGGCGTTGTGTTTGTGGCCGTTTTGAACGTAGTTCGATACGCCTAGAGAGCTTCATGCAGACTCTCGTGCTAATCCTTCTTATTTCGAGACACCGTCTTTTTCACGATCTTCGTCAAGGTCTTGTTGAAAGCCTCAGCTAGACTGTTAGCTCGGGGATTATAGACCGAAGAGTATCTCCAGTCTATGTTATGCTGTTGTGCAAAGCGGCTGATTTTTTGGCTTCTATAGGCTAGCCCGTTATCGGAGATAATCTGCCGCGGAGTGCTGAACCGATAAATGACGTGTGTCTTGAAGAAATGGAGGATATTCTCCGTCTTCACTTCTCTTAGTGGGACTGATTCTGCCCACTTGGAGAAATAATCGGTTGTTAACAGTATGAACCGATGTCCTCTGGACGATGTTGGTTCGATGGGGCCGATTATGTCAGTTCCCCACATTTCAAACGGCCAGCTAGCCACCGTTGGATGTAGTGGATTTGGATGTTGGTGGATAAAATCCCCGTGAATTTGGCACGAGTGGCACTGCTTCGCGTATTCTAGGAAGTCTTGGATCATCGTGGGCCAATAGTAGCCCATCCTTTTGATCTTTAGTTTTATCTTCGGCCCGGCTTGGTGAGAACCGCAGAGTCCGTCGTGAGTTTCTTGGATGACTCTCCTTGTGTCTTCAGGTCCCAGGCATCTTAGCCACAGAGAATCAAATGATCTCTTATACATAGTATCATTGACGAAGGCAAAAGATAGAGCTCGTTTCATGAGCTGATGTCTTGAAGACACATCTTCAGGTGTTCGATGGGATTTTAAGTAGTCTATAAAGACTTCTTTCCAATCTATAGCCTTTTCCTGGTCTTTTATTTATAGGGTTGCTTGCTCTGTCATTCCCTTTTCCTTGGACGACTCCGGAGATATTTCTGCCGGTGCAAGAACCCGACGGCTTTGCACAACGATCCTTACGTCATCGAGGTTCTCGTCGGCCAGTTCTTTAGCGAGCTTGGCTAATGCATCCGCCTTTCTATTTTCCACGCGGGGTATGCTTTCCAGGGTATAGGAAGGGATTCGAGTTAGCAGTTGTTTCACTCTCTTATCGTACTTTACCAATTCTGGTTTGCACGTTTGATAGTCGCCATTTACTTGACTAACGACCAGCTGGGAGTCTCCATATATGAGGTGGTTCTCGATTCCCATGTCGACAGCGATCTCCAGACCTGCTATCAAAGCTTCATATTCAGTTTCATTGTTCGTCCTCGGCTCTGTTAAGGAGAAGGCAAAGCTCATTATCCCTCCTTGTGGAGTCACGGAGATGAGGCCAACCCCCGATTTGATTATGGGGGTGCTTTGTTTGCGCTTCTTCATGGAAGATGCTCCATCAAAGTAGAGTTCCTACTGGGTATCATTCTCTCTTCTATCCCCGCCGATCGTGTCAAACGCGTGCTCGTCGGGCAATTCGCAGTTCAAAGGAGAATCGACAGGTATCGGATGCTCGGTGAGGAAGTCGGCGATGGCCTGGACTTTCACCACCTTGAGGGGACGATAAGTTATCGAGAACTCCATCAAGAGCAGGGCCCATTTAGCGAGTCGTCCAATTAGTATGGCCTTTGACATCAAATATTTGAGAGGATCCACCTTTGATATGAGATGGACCTCATGTGCCAACGCATAGTGTCTGAGCTTCGTTATCGCGAAGATCAACGCCAGGCAATGTTTTTCGATGGGGGAGTAATTGTTTTCTTCCCCCAGGAGAACTCGACTCAGATAGTAGAGAGCTCTTTCTTTCCTTTGGTCGTTTTCTTGTGCCCATAATGCGCCTAGATAACCCTCAAGGGCGGTTGTATACAGGATGAGGGGCTTTCCCTTGACCGGGGCAGTCAGTACCGGCGGATTCTGCAGGTATTGCTTAATTTCATCCAGTGCGCTTTGGCATTTGCGTCCCAAACGAACGGAGTTCCCTTCTTCATTAGGTGGCTGTAAAGACGGCACTTGCCGGAAAGATTGGCTATGAATCGCCGGATATACGCGAGCTTACCTTGGAGAGACCACAGCTGCTTGAAAGCTCTTGGCGGAGGCATTTCCATAATGGCCTTGATCTTTGACGGGTCTATTTCGATGCCTCGATGTCTTATGATGAATCCTAGGAATTTGTCCAAGGAAATTCCGAACGCGCATTTGAGAGGGTTCATCTTCAAGTTATATTTCCGAAGGTGCTGAAACACAATCTTCAGATGCTCTAAATGTTCCTCGTATGATTTGATTTAACTACGAGGTCGTCAATATAGCATTCGACGATTTCATGTATGAGGTCATCGAAAATCTTCGTCATGGCCCTTTGATAGGTGGCACCGGTGTTCTTTAGACCGAAGGGCATCACCTTGTAACAGAATATGCCCAAAGGGGTTTGGAAAGCGATATGCTTCTGGTCCTTGGGATGCATCTTTATTTTATTGTACCGTGATGAGCCATCCATGAAGGAGAAGACTTCGTGAGTAGACGTGTTGTCTATCATCAGCTCGGTAACCGGTACGGGAAAATCATCCTTCGGACATGCTTTGTTGAGGTCTCGAAAGTCCACGCAGATACGCACTGTCCCATTTTTCTTTATCACTAGGACGATATTGGAGATCCAGTCAGGATACTGAACCTCTTGGATGAAGGCGGAGTCGATTAACTTCTTGACCTCGGCATTGATGCTCATCTCAAGCTTGTGCCGCATTCTTCTTGGTGCTTGTTTGATCGGCCTGACGTTCGGATATATCGCCAATTTGTGGACGACTATTTCTGGATCCAATCCAGGCTTCTCAGAATAGTTCCATGCGAAACAGTCTTTATACTGTATGAGCACGTCTTTTAGCGTAGCCACCCTTTCTTCAGACAACAGCTCACTGATGAATGTCGGTCGCGGGTCGCTTGCCATCCCCAGGTCAATTTTCTTGAGGTTATCTGTAGTAGTATGTATCCCATCTTCCAGCTATTTTGGTACCGGTGGAAACTCTGAGATCACCTCATCATCATTGTTTTCGAAGCAACAGGGGAGGTCATCCATATTCTCGGGTTCTTCTTCTGACAGTGTTATCACATGACAGGTACGAGATCGCTTCCAAGACCAATGTTGGTCTGGTTCTACTCTCGCTGCATACGTGGCTTTAGGTTCATGCTTCTGTGATGGGGTTACCTTCCAACTGCTGGATAGAGCGAATCTTCCTTGCTGATACTGGTCTTCGACCCAGTCTTTGAATGTAAAGCAGACTTCGAGAGGATGCCCTATCGCCTGGTGATAGGAGCAATAGTCCAGATGATGAACCTCACCTGCTTGCTCGGGGTGCTTGGACTCCGGGAGCGTCATTATCTGATGTTTTATGACAAGATCGAATATCTTCTTTGTCTTTTCTTAGGGAAAAGAATATGTTCGTCCCATCTTCTTCATAAGAGACGGATCTCTGCTGCTCCATTCTCGATCGCGCGGCTTCTTGGACCCGCTTTGCCGCTGTCGAACGTTTTTTTCGTTCTTTAACTTGTTTCTATCTCTGTGTCGGATCTTTTGTATGACGGGTTGACGACGAGGATCGTTGTCATTCTCCGCAGCCTGCTGAAGGAGGCGCTGCGTCCTGACTTTCTCGTAGATGGCCATTTGACCCGGACCTTTTGACCCGCTTCCTTTATTAGCTTGGCCATCTGTTCTTAGAACGACGGACCTGGCATTTTCACGGCGGGACCTCGTCTTAGTTTAGGGTTAGCATCTTCTAACAGAGCATTTCCTTCTTCATCGAAGTCATGTATAACGTAGCAGTCATGGAATCGTTCCCATTTCTTGGATTGAACATATCCAAGCCCGATCGTTTCCATTCTCCTGTTGGGCAATTTTCGCTGAGTTCCGGAGACGTTCCAGATTCTGTTGTAGAACTGGGCTTGTCGAGCAGTCTGTTTAAAGGATATGCCTTGGTACCTCAATAGCCTTTTTAATCCTTCTATGCAGTATCTGGGCAGACGTATAGGCTGAAGCCTGTCAAGTGTAGAATCGGCACCGTGCCAAATTTCTTTCTCCACTTTGTTTTCCGTTGATCGATAAAAGAGGATCGCCTTTTCATCTCTTAGCCTGGGAGGGACGTAGAATGTCTACAGTTCCTGCACACTATAGGTACCAAGCGCGTCGAGCTCTTTGTAATGTTCTCGCGGAACCATGATGATTTGCAAACTCCGATCAACGCCAGCGAAGGCTTGTATCGATGGTCGTACAGAAAATATGGCATTTACCTTATCTTCTGAATCGCTGCCAAAGACCAGAATAGGGGTGTACGGTCCCATCTTGTTGCATTGGGGTGGCCATGAATATACTATTTCTTCTTCCTCCTCGGTATCACTCCCGAAGACTGGAATAGTAGTGATAACTTTGTACTTCAGTTTGTGACATCTTTCCGTGTCTTCGAAATCTGCTAAGAAGTATTTTGCATCTTCGTACATTCGGACTTCATTCACGGAGAATGGGTTCAACTCCCCTGTCAGTATACTCGAGACCATCCTTGAAATACTTTATACACTGATATTGGGTAGAAGGGATGATGTTGTACTCGTGTAACCAAGGTCTGCCGAGCAAAGCATTATAACATGTCTTAGTGTCAATGACGTGAAATTTGATGTCCGTGACGAGCAGCCCAAAGCGTAATGTCAGTATCACGGACCCGAGCATCCGTGATGACTGGGAATCAAATCCGAAGATGGTGATTTTATCACGAGCGAGGTGCTGAACGCTCATGCAGATTTCCTTCAACACTCTTACATTGAGGAGATTGACGGAGGACCTATTGTCAACCAGGATCTTGCCTATCTTAATATCATGACAGTATCCAGAGATATAAAGGGGACGGTTATGCTCGTACGTCCCGAGGAGGAGATCTTCATCACTGAGGTGATATCGGCTGTGTGCACTTCTTCCAGCTCGTCCTTCAACTTTTCTTCGGCGAGGAAAGCTTAGAACTGCTCAGGCTCTTGTAGTGCCTTGATCAAAGAATCTCTAGCCTCTTTGGATAGCAGAAGGGCGTCGAGAATGCTTAGCTGTGATGGTATCTACCTAAGGTGTGCCAGAACGTTGTAATCCACCTAGTTTCTCTTGGGCGGATCCTTGGCTGTCAGCTCTTCGACGGCTTGGTCATCGAGGGTAATATCCTAAGGGACCTTTTCTTTTCCCTTATCCTTTTTATTTGACCCTTTGTTTACGGGTTCGAGATTCTTTTCAGGTAATGTGCGATTGCGCAGTTGAATGTTCTCGCAGCTCTTCGGTTCTTCCTCTTTTCCTGAGGTGGATTTTTTGAAGAGAGGGCCAAGAGCCATTTCTTCTTCAGAACCACTCCCGAAGGTGAGAACTTGCGATCCCCTACCATCAACCATGTGACAGTTGCTGGCAACTCTTCCACGTTCGTTCGTCGCATTTTTCCGCTGTCGACGAGCTTCACACTTCATCCTCTTAAAGTGTTGCATGTGAGCGACATAACCTTGCCACCAATTTTTAAAGGCATTGCACTCTTCAGTGGGGTGCGCAATCCTTCGATGATATAAACAGTAATAAGGATGCACATCCTCTTCGTTAAGGTGTATTTCATCATAAGGGTTTCCTTCGGAGGGTGGCAGCTTCATTCTCATCGATATGGCTTTCGCGAACTTTTTCTTCGTTTTAAGCCTGCTCTTGCCTGTCGCGGGCATGTCTCGGTCTGATTGGGGGACTTCAACCCTTTTATCCAGTCACCGACGTTTGGCTTTTCCAAATATGGCCATTTCTTGCTCTCGATCAGCCTTGCTTTTCAGGAGAGCTTCATTCAGGAATGCATCAATCATCTCGTCTGACGGTCCTAGGAGCACTGATTCGGGATATGCCCCCAGTTTCTCTACGTCAGGAGCTTCTTCACCGTTTATTAACGAACGAGAGATCACGCGGCATCTTGCCACATAATCCTCAAGTACATCCGACGAGTCTTCTCCATTATCATCCTCTTCGTCCTCAAGGACGTGGCTGAGAAATTCTTGGAGTGTGACCGGGGTTCACGCCTTCTGGTTGTATTCCTCCAACGCATCGATATGTTTTTTCATGTTTGTGCGCTTGTCACCAGGCTTCACGGGCTTTTTGGTCTTTTTCTTCTTCTTCGAAGACTTTGATGGCTGGGTATGGGCGTTTTGATTATCGCTACCAATTTTTGGCATCGGGTGCGGCTTCAGCATTCCCTCGATGATCTCGGATTCTAGGTGATTTTTCCACCTGATCGCTGGGCATGCTTGGAGATCCTTCAGCATTCTTTTCGTTTTGGCTAAAAGAGCAACCTCCCATGGAGCTTCTTCGACAAAAGAGCACGATGCCCCCGGTGTGTCCGCCTTTTTGAGAGCATGCGGCTGGGACGGGTTTACTTTCTAATTCTCGGATAGTGAGAATTTGCCCTGTTAGTATTGGTTCTCAATCCACCCTTTGAAGACGAAGCAATTTTCTATTGGATGGTGTTCAGTTGATAAAACTGCACATTTAATATGACATTTTTCCTACTATTTCTATATTAGAAAAGGTGTTTATTATAATATATGATACATATGAGGGTTTATCTGTAAAAAATACTATTTTCATATGTTTATATATTATAATTAACATTTGGTAAGAAAATGTATGCATAAACACCATTGACCAAATCTTAACGGCGAAATTAATATCTCAATAAAACAAACTCTACTAAATATTATTTGAGTTGTTGTGCAGAATTTTCAGGGCTAAAAATCAAGAGAATCAAAGTTGTTAGAGCAAACCTGCCTAATTAAGAAAGCAAACTATGAAATCAAGGCTGGCAGTGATGAAGAGAAGATTTCCAATTTCCAAAGACGTTAAAAGATCGCCACGTGTCACACAGATGAATCCCCAGAGAAAATAACAAGAGATCTTACTGTTTGGCCGCGGATCCGCGGCCAAACCCACCTGTGGTCGCGGATCCACGGCGTGCCAGAGGAGTCAGGAGTTGAGATTTCTCTGTTTGGATCTTATTTTCTGGTTTCCAATTTAGGAAGCTAGGGTTATGGCTCTGGGACTATAAATAAGGACCGAGAGCCTCTTGGAAAAATTATCAAGTCGACGCGATCACGAAGTCCAAGACGGCTCACGCATCCAGGCTGATCATCAACTGTTCGTCTACCTCCTTAGAAGAGATCGAGAAGCAAACTAGTATTTGTAATCATTTTCTAAGGGAACAAAGTGTAAATGATTTTTGTTGATTAATAAAGGTAGTTCTTTTTCTTATTATGTTTCTTTGTAGTTTCATTATGAATTCTCTCTCCATCTCTTCTTCTCCGAACATGCGCGAGTAATTCTCCACTTGTTAGGGTTCGTAGGATTAGGGTAGGTTAATGGATGATGGAGATCCTTAAACTCTTTTTACGTCCTATAAAGTTTATAAACTCTATCAAAAGAATCATTAACATCCTAATCGTGAGCGCTACCAATTTATTGTTAGTCTCGACCGCGATTAGAGATTAGATTAATGATTGTTTTGGTAAAGGCTAGATATGAACGGAGTTCCATGTCGAGATAGGGGTTAAGAGTGGGAACCCTTTTCCCTCCAGAAACCCTAATCTACATTCATCACTGTCGTTCTAGTTTTAAATCTATTAAAGGATAAAAAGGGTAATCTTTAATTAATCATCCATAACTACTAAATCCTAATGAACCCTACAAGCCCCCTTTTCATATAAACTTACCTCCGTAGTTAATCTAGATATATATTTTGCATCAGTGTTTAACGTAGATCTAGATCCTACAACCATTCTTCAATATTCTTTATTATCCCTCCTCTCTTTTTCAACACATCTAAAGTAAGAATAAAATATTCCACGTTTCCCAAAGGACGACCCGTACTCATCTCGGTCTAGCTACGCACGACACCGTTATTGATTGCGGTTAATTACTACACAAAAATACAGATCAATCAAATGGCGTCGTTGCCGGGGATACGTGCGTAATTTTTTATTCTTACTATTTGTATTGAATTCTTATACGATCTATATCATAATTAAAACAAAACTGCAAATTGCATATTTTACGAATTGTGTGAATTTTGCAAGGAAATCTGGAGTCACGGACTTGAGGAAACAGAAAGACAGAGACATTCAAGGAGATTCAGAGGAGTACAGAAAGCCAGAGAGAAAAAATTCATCAATTGATCTCTCTCTCTTGCGGCGGATCCGCGACAGAAGGTGCATATTGGCGGCGGAAGCGCGGCGGGTTAGAGGATCTAGGGTTTCAAACTTCTCTGGTAAGATTCTCAACTCTTTCTCTCTCCTCTCAAATCCAATAAAATATCTTTTCTGTTGGATTCTTTGCAAAATATCGCCGCTCAAAAATCTTTTTGCAAAGTTTTGTGATTGGTTTTGTTTTTCATATTTTAATACGGACTTTAAGGGGCAAAGACCAAATCCAGATTAGGAGGGGATTTCATCACCCTTCCTAAGCCCCGCAAATCACAAACCGAGCATCTGCATCAACCCTACATTAATTTAAAAAATATCTAGACCGGACTCTAAGGACTGTCGCGCTCAATAAGGACAGAGAAAGGTCGTGGGTAATCTATCGCTTATCCGCATTACTTTTGTGGTGTCTAGGCAAGTGTGTCTAAGGCAAGTGGTTACTTAATTAGGCCCACTACTTACGTAGTGGATACCTCCCACTTACCTGGCACTTACCTGGCCACAAGAGTAGTAAATAGGTGGTAGAGGATTGATCTGCGGCTTGTCCTTTGGAAGTCTAAGAGCGGTCTAGAGACTTGACCCAGGTAACCTTAGTTCTAAGCTTGTTTGTGCATTTTTTGTGTGATTTGTCTTAAGTCCCAATTTTTCAAAATAGACCAATTTTAAATCACACACACGCTGCCACTTGCGCTAAACCCGCTTAGTGCATGCTTGGCTGGACACGGGATTCTAGTGCCCGTCTTGTCCGCGTTCCTGCTATCGACTCCGAAGTCGGTACTTCTTCATATTCTTTTCCCCCACCACACACCACATCAACCGAGATAGACGGTACTCCATCAGATTATAACACCACGTTGTCACCGCCAGTAGGTGCGCAGAATCCACCGCACATCTCTCTCCAAGAGAGATGTTATCCTATCCGTGGTCCACCACCTACTTGCTAATCTATTCCACCAGCCAACGGGGATAATTTTGAAATTAAACACCACTACATCAATCTGTTGCCCAATTGTGAAGGGATCTCGGCTCTTTCCTCATCGAATAAGGTGCAGGGTATATCATATATACCGCTATGCAAAGCAAAACTGTAGCTACCCTTTTTTATAAAGTTTTGATTCTACAACATCTTTTAGGTTTCTTTTCTTTTTATTAATCTCATTAATAAATCCCATCAGCTTATGCTTCCTAAGCATCACAGAAGAGACGAAAGCAGTAATATTTATATATCAGCATATATATATAGTATAAGCATTCGTCTCAGGCAGTATAATGATCTCATCACAGAACATTACAACAGAAGAACATATATGAAATATTGGATATACTAGGATCTCCGTGTTTTTAATACGAGCCGGTATAAAATACGGATTCCACGGTCGCGATGAATAGCCAAACCCACATACCTAGACCCCTACGAGAGCGGTAAGTAACACTGCCAATTCTAGGGTTAGGAGACCCGGTCTCGACTCCTCGAGATGGCCTCCCACTGTACCCTAGAACCCGGTTGCTTGTGCTCCCCTCCTTGGGTGTACCTAATGCGGAAAAGTAAATAATATACACTGGTGACATCAACCTCATCCCGGAAGTGCCCCAAATAAAAGAATATTACATACAAATGAATTTTATAAGAATGAAAATAAAAACCCACATCTCACATAAAAACCTCGGCTATTCAGAACACGACGATCCCATATAACATATCACAGCAACACATAATATCACATATCATCAACATAAGTAAGTATGCATACACCGATCGTCGTTGATGTATAGCAACGAAAACCGGCAATACAACTACATACTACACTTACGGTCACAGAAAAAAAATTGTAAAACTACAACATTTGGAATCCACAATCACTTTAGACATCATAAATCCGAAATATCACATACTTCGCATTTCATGCCAGATAAATAGACGGTATTAATTTTTCCGATCGGACAATCAAATATCCAAGATTTCCTAAATAGCTCAACACTTGAGCGGAGTTCAAATAATCCCAGAATATATCACAGTACCAATGGTCCAGCCGTAGAAGGGTCAAGCAAACGCCTCACATGTGGCACGCCGTACTGCCCCAAACCCTAAGGTTTAGAGGCGGTTCAGACGGTCACATAATCGAGTTAAGCTTTGTGTTCTTCTAGAGGGACCACCGCGTTACTTGCACATTTTTCCGAAAGATTTAAACTCAAGAAAAATTCAACACTTGAAAGTTTTTCGAGCCGGGAAAAAGTGAGTTAATGATATTCGTTCAAACATTTTAACAGTTTCAAATTATCCCGAAAAAAAACGAAATTAAATTTTTCGATCGAATCAACGAATTCAAAATAATCCCCAGAACTCTCAACACTTGAGTCAGATTAAAAATACCCAAAATTATGCAGGTTTGGCTACGGGTATTACTGTTTAAAAAGATGTCCCCAATGCACTGTTCATGCCGCGGAACCGCCGCGACAAGTAGGTTCTTGCCGCGGTTCCGCGGCTATATGAGAGCCTTGGGGGCTCGTATTTTATGATAACCCTTAAAATTCCCTGCTGATTTTTTAAAGTATTTTTAATGCAGAAAAAATCATATTTTAAAAAAAACTCCAAAGAGGGGGTCTTTTTCGATGTTTCGGGGTTCGATCGGAGTTTTAACTTCGTATACATGTCGCCTAATGCTCTAGCTAGGCTCTGATACCACTGTAGGGTTCCTAGGCAGTCATACAAGGGTTAATAAGGCATCAACCATGCCCGAATAAAAATTTAGACGTGCCGAACAATCCAAAGCCGGGATCTTTGCTAGATTATTAGGGTTTAACATGCAAGTAAACATCTTTACAACTAAGTGTGATGGATTACAACCTTTGTAGTCCACTCCTTCGCTTCATAAGCTCCGAGTAGAAGTCCCTTCGCCGCAATCCACGATCTCCCGGACTCAAGAGAGGCTCCACAACTCGAACGATCCATGCTAGCTTGTAGTGTTCCTTTTCTCCGATGATCTACCTCGAAGTTTCTATAACTCAAGCTCTCTCACTCTAATGAGGTGAACACCCTAATCTAATTGGCTAGATTAGATGAGGATGATGGAGTAGTATTTATGCTTTCTTTTTATATCAAATTCTCACACTTAAACATCACAAAATGTAAACCTAGAAAGCTTTCTCAAAGCTCAAGGTTGAAGAAGAAGAAGAAAAATGAAGTAATTCCTTTTGTGATGAATAATGAAATGATATATGATTAATAATGCAACCATGGTCAAGGATGACAAGGATAACTCATGTAGAGATTTAACTAGGGCTAGGGTTTGGGTTGGGTTAAACAATGAGTCACTAGAAAATATCAACCATAATATCTAAGCTCGTGACAAAAGAAAACCTTCTAGAAGGTTCATGAAAGAACTAACCCAATTCAAACCCTAACCTTGTTTAATCTCCACTAAACAACTTGCATTGGTAATCATATCATGTTACAATAATATATATCATATATATATTATATATTTGTAACAAAAGAAAATAATACAATTAACATATATCGCATATATATCAATGTATTACCCGGTGAGAAAATGAAATAATAATGCGAGCCAATATTAGATAATGTAATGCAATATATCATATATATTATTATACATTAAATTATCGAATCAACACTTGATCCGACGATCCGGCTATATCGAATATAACCGACTAATATATCATGTACCGATTCATCGAATCAACCCTTAATCCGATGACCCGGCTCATATCTAAATGTCGCGAGAATATAATACGGTATCTCATATCGTATTATCCTCGGTCCTGCACATATCACATATGTGCCCCTACTCCATTTTGCCTGAGTCAAGAAACCTCCGTGTAGGACTCTAAAGAATCGTCAATACGCCGGTAGCAGGTGATGATCATATCAAACACCCACAAGCTGCAAGCGGTCAGCTAAACGTAACAGCCACCCAGGTATTGAGCGATCAGAATATCAACAAGCTAGCCTGTACATTCTCCTGTGAATCCAATCAGCAACACTCCCGTACATTCCGGTCTCTTCGTCTGATATGTCGCATATCTAGTCTAGGGGTGGTATACGTCAGACCCCAGAAACCGATAAGTCATGTCGATGTGAGGCTCATAACGGGTCGAGAAACTACTGGTAACACTTACCAGTAAATCTCTATATCAGCCCTGGCCAGGGACTTCCAGTTATAGCCAATCGAACACAGCACAACATCAACTCCCTATATCGGAAGAGACGAATCCCCTCCTATCGCTCATTGCATCCATGTGATTCGGGACTGCACCCAAAAGCCACCGTTTTGCACGCCCTCTTGGACGTGGTAAGGTGGAAATCAAAGCACAGTGGGAATCACACAAGTCTCTATGACGATCTCGGGTCTACATACCACCCTGTACCAGTGTCACCGGAGAACTGCCATCTAATGTGTGGTATATCACCATCTGGGAATTCTCGGCGAGTCCGTCCAGTGTACCCAGTCTCCACTGAACACCCGTACACCATCCTTGATGTCAAAACACCGATGGATATGGGATCATCCATCGCCCATCATATGGGTCAAGATGCGTATACGCTAGTCTACTCTGGTGTATCGATGCCCTGTCTCGATACACACTCGACTAGGAACAGTTATAGGATGTACTCATCGACTATCGTGGCCCCACTAGTATGATCTCATCATAGTCCCAGTAGTCGAGCACAGATCCTAAGGGCTTTATCAACATATGAGAGTAAGACAGTAAACTAATACAAGTCAACATGTTAAGATAAAGTAAAACCAAATAGCATACTATCATGACGAGCAAGAAAGTCCTCTCTATATATATCCAAGAATCCATTATAATATACATCATATGTACAACAATGGTCTCTAGGGCATATATATAACTAACACATCCGAGCCTATTCTTCGTTTTCCCCAAGGCTCGAACACTTCGCCTAATCTATCTAAAATGATTCCCACTCCAATTTTGGGATCGTATCTGTCCCCACAATCTTCTCCACAAATGTTGGACCCAAAACTTATTGATCAAGCTCCGTTTCCAAACAGATTAAGGGCCAACAGACCTAGCCCGCAAATGGAGAAGATTGTGGAAATGTTTAAGCAAGTTAACGTAAATATTTCTCTCCTAGATGCTCTTCAACAAGTCCCATCTTATGTAAGAATCCTTAAATACTTGTGCACTGGGAAGAGAAAAACTCAAGTGCCTAAAAATGTTTTCATGACAAGTAATGTTAGCACAGCTTTTACCTAGCAAATACCGAAGAAACGTAAGGACCTTGGCTGTCCTACCATCTCTATTTCTATTGGGGGTAAAAATATCAATCGTGCTTTACTCGACCTTGGCACTAGCATTAACTTGTTTCCTTATTCAGTATACGAGCAGTTAGGGATTGGAGAGTTGAAACCAGCCTATTGTACTCTCCAGATGGCAGACCGATCTATCACCAAACCACGGGGTGAACTAGAGAATGTGTTAATTAAAGTCGGGGAATTCATATTCCCTTTGGACTTTATTATTTTAGATACACGGCCTGTGGCAAACCTACGCAATCAAATCCCGGTGATACTTGGTCGACCCTTCCTAGCAATTTCTAACGCTGTAATTAATTGTCGTAACGGTTCTATGAACTTATCTTTCGGTAAAATGACAAGTGATCTTAATATTTACAAGCTAAGGAGTCAACCATCGGAACCTTCTGCTCATTTGCTGGATGTTTGTTCCATCCACGAGATAGCTCCCGAAAGCTGCATGGATGAGGAACTTTGCTTTGATGATCTCGGCAACACAAATGAGACATCGTTTGATCTTGCACTACTTTATACTGAGGATATGTTCAATGAGTCCACCCCTGAGTTTAAATCCATTGACTCGTCGCAAAAGTCAACAGCAAGTTCCGAGTCAATATCCTATGCAAGTTTTGAACCACTTAGGGAGTCCGAATATCATTCCCTTACCCCACCTTCTATTGTCTCTCCGCCGATACTTGATCTCAAACTGCTACCTTCTCATCTTAAATATGCATATTTAGGTGAGAATGAGACTTTTCCAGTGATTATATCCGCCTCTCTAGTCTTAGAGCAAGAGAACGCACTTTTAGCAGTGTTGAGATCGAATCGGGAAGCATTTGGTTGGACAATGGCTGACATCAAAGGGATTAGTCTCTTAATTGTTGAACATTATATACATCTGATGGATGAAGCCAAACCAACCCGAGACCCACAAAGACGGTTAAATCCCATTATGAAGGAGGCGGTAAAGAAAGAAATCGTCAAGTGCCTTGATAGTGGTATAATTTACCCTATATCTGATAGCCAATGGGTAAGTCCAATTCATGTGGTCCCTAAAAAGTCTGGCAACACGGTCATAACTAAGGAGGATAATGAGTTGATCCAAATACGCACCCAAACTGGGTGGCGCGTATGTATTGATTACAGAAAACTCAATGCCGCGACGAGGAAAGATCACTTCCCTCTACCTTTCATTGACCAGATGTTAGAACGATTAGCTGGAAACGAATACTATTGCTTCTTGGATGGATACTCTAGCTATAACCAGGTCCCCATCGCCGAAAAGGATCAAGATAAAACCACATTTACTTGTCCATTCGGTACTTTTGCTTATAGACGCATGCCCTTTGGGTTATGCAATGCTCCCGCTACATTTCAGCGGTGTATGATGGGGATATTCTCAGATATGGTGGAGAATTTTCTAGAAATTTTTATGGACGATTTCTCCATTTTTGGGGACTCCTTTGAGGACTGCCTTCGTAATCTTGACGCGGTTCTTACCCGCTGTAAGGATAAGAACTTGACTTTGAATTGGGAAAAATGATATTTTATGGTCCAAGAAGGCATTGTCCTTGGACATATAATTTCACGAAAAGGCATTGAGGTGGACAGAGCTAAAATTGATGTCATCCATAACCTCCCTCGTCCAAAATGCGTCAAAAATATACTATCCTTCCTTGGTCATGCAGGATTTTATAGGAGATTCATTAAGGACTTTAGCAAAATTGCTAGACCCTCAACTCTTCTATTGGCCAAGGATACTACATTTCACTCCGATTCGGATTGTGAGGCTGCTTTTGAATCGCTTAAAGGATCGCTCACTATAACCCCCGTTCTATCATCTCCGAATTGGAACCACCCGTTCGAGCTTATGTGTGATGGATCAGATTTTGCTATTGGTGCTGTCTTAGGACAGCACATTGATAAGATGCCACGTGTAATTTACTATGCAAGTAGGACCTTGAATGATGCACAAATAAATTACACAACTACCGAGAAAGAACTCTTGGCAGCTGTATTTGCATTAGAGAAATTCAGGCCCTACTTGATTGGCTCGCCAATTGTGGTTTACACTGATCACTCCGCCCTACGACATCTTTTATCGAAGAAGGATGCTAAGGCCAGGCTAATACGTTGGATTCTATTGTTACAAGAATTTGATCTTGTCATCCGAGACAAGAGTGGATGTGAAAACGTTGTAGCCGACCATCTTTCACGCATCACTTCTTCGCCAACTTTGACCGTGCCGATAAATGACTCATTTCCTGACGAACAGCTCTTGACTGTATCCTATGAATCTTGATTCGTGGATATTGTGAACTACCTTGCGACGGGACTTATTCCTAGCGATTGGTCAAAACAAGACAAACTTTGATTTCTATCCCAAGTAAATAACTTTTACTGGGATGAACCTTATCTGTTTAAGTATTGTTCCGATCAAATCATTCGCAGGTGTGTCCCTAACGATGAATTCAAGAGTGTGTTATCATTTTGTCATGATCAGGCATGCGGCGGTCATTTTGGTCCGCGAAAAACGGCGGAGAAAGTTTTGCAATGTGGCTTTTATTGGCCAACATTATTCAAAGATGCATATGAACATTGCAAAACTTGTCCGCGATGTCAGCATTTGGGTCGAATTTCACGTAGAAACGAGATGCTGTTCCAACCTATATTGGTTGTGGAAATATTCGATGTTTAGGGTATTAATTTTATGGGCCCTTTTTCCCAATTTTTTTGGGAATTTATATATCTTGCTAGCGGTTGATTACGTCTCGAAATGGGTGGAAGCAATACCGTGTCGCACTAATGACAACAAAGTTGTCATTAAGTTCCTTAAAGAAAATATCTTTTCGCGATTCGGACACCCCCGCGCTATAATTAGCGACAACGGGACACTTTTCTGTAATCGGTCTTTCGAGACCTTGATGCGGAAATATTCAATCACTCACAAGATTTCTACGCCCTATCATCCCCAAACAAGCGGGCAGGCTGAGATCTCAAATAGACAGATCAAACAAATTTTGGAGAAGACGGTTTCTAAAAACCGTAAGGATTGGTCAACAAAATTGACGGATGCTCTTTGGGCATTTCGCACCGCTTACAAGACCGATCTTGGTATATCTCCATACCGCCTTGTGTTTGGGAAGGCATGCCACCTTCCTGTTGAGATCGAACATAAAGAAATGTGGGCTATTAAAGAGCTTAACTTCGATTTTGATCATGCGAGCAACTATCGGAAGCTGCAATTGAATGAGCTAAGCGAACTCCGCAACGAAGCTTATGATAATGCGATGATAGTAAAGAACAGGACTAAAGTGTTCCACGATAAAAACCTTTTTAGAAAAACTTTTACATCGGGGCAACAAGTCCTTCTTTACGATTCATGTCTCCATCTTCATCCGGCTAAGCTTAAATCTCGTTGGAAAGGACCTTTTGTGGTGCGGTATGTACATCCGCACGGGGCAGTAAAAGTTGAAAATTTGAAAAACGGTTCAGTTTTTAAAGTAAATGGGTATAGATTAAAACTGTATTTCTCTGCTGACCCAGAAGAGGAGCTCCTGTTTTTACAGGAGTCGCTTTATCAGAACTGAATTTCCTCCGCCTCACCTCCATTTTTCGGTAACATTTTCTCATTTTAAGAATGGAGGTGAGTGAAAATGGACTTAACTGAATATCTGTGCGTGCCAAAAAACAAGTTTGGGGGTAGTTTTCATTTAACTATTATTTTACCCCTTTTGTCTCTCCCCAAGTATACAGGTCCATACTCTCAAAAGACAACATCAGTGAGGACACTGCTGAAAACAGGTTTGGGGGGAGATTTGTATTCACTGAATTATCTTTGATCCTGGGCATTCAAATTTTTTTTATAACAGAAGAGTAGAAAGTGAAAAATTACATCCAAAAGATAGGAATAGTTTAAGAAAACCAAGAAAATTAGAAGTTTTCCTAAACGAACTAGTAATAAGTAGTTATGAGCCGTTGTCCCTAGGGTTAGTAAGATGAAAGAAGTCACTAATCTGAGGATAAAAATAAGTCTGAAAAATAGTTCCTATTCTGGAAGCCAAACATTTGATTGTGATACCCTACTATATGCACTTACACACGTCTTGAAACACGGGATAGTAGAGGATACCTTGAAATGCTCTTGTCTAAAACAAAGTATGAAGGAAGTAAAAAAATGAATAAAAGATAAAATGGTGGAGAAAAATGAACACTCGTTTTGTTATCACCAAGGCAGCAATAAAAAAATATAGCGAGGGTGCTTCATCACCTAGTGCCTTAGACCAACTGGTCTGGGAGTCACTGCTAAGCCTTAGGTGGTGCAAGACGAGGAAAATTCTAATCAGCAAACACATGAGTAATCGGTCATTTAGTACCTCAAGAAGTATTAACGGTCGCATGAAAAATGTGCGAGCAAATCCAACCAAATATTCATCAAATTAAAAAGTACTAAGGTAGATAGACAAGGGTATGATAGCTTGAATTGAATTCTCCGAGTGTAGGGATGTTCTATACACACACGTAAGGGTATATGATCGATGTTTGGATGAAAGGAAGGAATGAAGAATAAAGACGATGTTTTATTGAGAGATGAAGTGATTTCTAACATTTTTTCATGACTATTAAGATAGGGCTCATGAAAACTGAAAAGCTAGTGTAGTTGGAAACTCTAAATTTTCAAAGTATTTCTTTTATGCTTCTTATCTTTATATGTAAATTTCACCATCTCTCTTTTATTATAGGATTTTGTCGGTGTAATCCGTTGAAAATCCTCAGGAGACAACACTCCTCCTACTAGGGACACCTAGAGGTTTAACGGCTTGTTGCACGTGCTCAGTGCAATCGTGTTTCCTTCGAAAGTGTGCTTAGCTTTCTCCTTTCTTTTCTCCTTCTCTTGAATAAAACAGTTTGCTCGAGACGATCAAAGATAAGTTTGGGGGTATTTGTTCAGGTGATAAAACTGCACATTTAATATGAAATTTTTCCTACTATTTCTATATTAGAAAAGGTGTTTATTATAATATATGATACATATGAGGGTTTATCTGTAAAAAAATACTATTTTCATATGTTTATATATTATAATTAACATTTGGTAAGAAAATGTATACATAAATACCATTGACCAAATCTTAATGGTGAAATTAATATCTCAATAAAACAAACTCTACTAAATATTATTTGAGTTGTTGTGCAGAATTTTCAGGGCTAAAAATCAAGAGAATCAAAGTTGTTAGAGCAAACCTGCCTAATTAAGAAAGCAAACTATGAAATCAAGGCTGGCAGTGATGAAGAGAAGATTTCCAATTTCCAAAGATGTTAAAAGATCGCCACGTGTCACACAGATGAATCCCCAGAGAAAATAACAAGAGATCTTACTGTTTGGCCGCGGATCCGCGACCAAACCCACCTGTTGGTCGCGGATCCACGGCGTGCCAGAGGAGTCAGGAGTTGAGATTTCTCTGTTTGGATCTTATTTTCTGGTTTCCAATTTAGGAAGCTAGGGTTATGGCTCTGGGACTATAAATAAGGACTGAGAGCCTCTTGGAAAAATTATCAAGTCGACGCGATCACGAAGTCCAAGACGGCTCACGCATCCAGGCTGATCATCAACTGTTCGTCTACCTCCTTAGAAGAGATCGAGAAGCAAACTAGTATTTGTAATCATTTTCTAAGGGAAAAAAGTGTAAAAGATTTTTGTTGATTAATAAAGATAGTTCTTTTTCTTATTCTGTTTCTTTGTAGTTTCATTATGAATTCTCTCTCCATCTCTTCTTCTCCGAACATGCGCGAGTAATTCTCCGCTTGTTAGGGTTCGTTGGATTAGGGTAGGTTAATGGATGATGGAGATCCTTAAACTCTTTTTACGTCCTATAAAGTTTATAAACTTTATCAAAAGAATCATTAACATCCTAATCGGGCGTGCTACCAATTTATTGTTAGTCTCGACCGCGATTAGAGATTAGATTAATGATTGTTTTGGTAAAGGCTAGATATGAACGGAGTTCCATGTCGAAATAGGGGTTAAGAGTGGGAACCCTTTTCCCTCCAGAAACCCTAATCTACATGCATCACTGTCGTTCTAGTTTTAAATCTATTAAAAGATAAAAAGAGTAATCTTTAATTAATCATTCATAACTACTAAATCCTAATGAACCCTAAAAGCCCCCTTTTCATATAAACTTACCTCCGTAGTTAATCTAGATCTATATTTTGCATCAGTGTTTAACGTAGATCTAGATCCTACAATCATTCTTCAATATTCTTTATTATCCTTCCTCTCTTTTTCAGCACATCTAAAATAAGAGTAAAATATTCCACGTTTCCCGTAGGACGACCCGTACTCATCCCGGGCTAGCTACGCGCGACACCGTTATTGATTGCGGTTAATTACTACACAAAAATACAGATCAATCAGATGGCCTATCGCTAGGTGATAGAGGCAATAATTGGGATTATTAGCCTCACCGGGTTGCAACGGGCGTTTTGGATCCGGCAAGTTAATGAGCCTGTTGCGCACCGCCAGCTCGAACAATCTCCTCATTTTGTCCCAGGGAAACGAATAAGGATGCTTCATTTTCTCATTAAAGAATCGCCGTCTCTCGTCTAGGCGATCAGTTAGTTTTGGGCCATTGGGCAGTTATTGAGCATTGGCGACGAAGATCGCTATTCCCGCCAAAAAATTTCTGTGCAAAAGAGCCCAAGGTATCAAATGGCAGCGATACGTTTAAGAAAATGTGAACCAGTATTTTCCGGGCTGTATTTTGACAAACTCCCGAATGACCTCCATCTTCCGTGCCATCTAGATAGAACTCACGAATGTGAAACAGCTAAATTCTTATGGTATCGAAAGCGTCTCAAAAAAGCCTTCGATTTGATATATTATGGTCCTCATAATTCATCCGGGATCAAAAGCTATGAGGCATCACGTGCCCACATGTGACCGGGCATCACGTGCCCATACGTGACCGGGCATCACGTGTAGACACGTGACCATTTACAAGCAAAGCCTGTAGGCACTGAATAAAATAAATAATTGAAAATAATTAATCAGTGGGGTCACGTGCCAACACGTGATAAACTCTTAAACCCTCTGAAATAATAGAATTAAATTTTAATTAAATAATTAATCAGTGGGGTCACGTGCCAACACGTGATGGGTTCCTAATCCCTCTAAACCAATATAATTATTCTAATTAATTGGTCAATCGGTGGGGTCACTTGCTAACACGTGATAGGCTCTTAAATCTTCTGAACTAATAGAAGTAAATTCTAATTAAGAGAAATCAAAAACCCTAATATTTCCCTAGATCTTTCCAAACAAAAAGATTGTGCTCTGTAAAGTGGAGCACCGTTGGATTAAAAATCCAATGGTGATTAAAAATTACCAATTTATAGAAAGATTCTATACAAGGAAAGATTTCCCTAAAATTTGCCGGGAATAACAGATAAAAGATCTTTTGGATTAAAAATCCAATGGTGAATAAAATTCACTGAGTGATCTAAAAGATCATGTTGGTTACAAAATCAATTAAAATCTTTTAATGAAAGATTGACTAATCAAACTGAATCTTTTCTTTCTCCTATAAATAAAAGCCAAGAGGGAAGAAAAAAGGAGATACAACGGAGAGAGAGAAAAGAAGAGAATTTAATTGTCCAGAGAGAAAGAAGGTTTCTTGAGAAAAGAAAGAAATCCTAAGTGAGAGATCATACTCCACAAAATAAAAAGAGAATTTAATTCTCAAACTAAGAGTTTAACTCTTTTGAATAAGAACTTAGTTCTTCCTTTGGTTGAAGATCTGCAGAAGCAGATCTCCCCATAAGTTGAGAATTTAATTCTCATCGGAGAGATTCTGCCATCCAGATCCAAAAATTTAGGGAGAGAATTGAGTTTGAAGAATTTAATTCTTCCAAATACTTAGGAATTTAATTCCTCCAACAGAGACAGGGTTTAACCCTTAAAACAAGAACTTAGTTCTTCTTCATGGTTGAAGATCTGCAGAAGCAGATCTTCTCACAAGTTGAGAATTTAATTCTCATCGGGGAGATTATGCCATGTAGATCAAAAATTTAGAGGGAGAGTTGGGTTTAAAGAATTTAATTCTTCCAAATACGTAGGAATTTAATTCCTCTAAACAAAATTAGGGTTTAACCCTAGAAAAGAATTTAATTCTTAAAACAAGGGACTTAAAACTCTCCATGCACGTAAAAGAAGTCAGAGCCCAACTTGACCATGTGGCAACACGTGACCCTCCCCCTCAATGATCAGAAAGAGAACGAACAAGACTAGGTCACGTGTCCTCACGTGACCCTTAAACAGACTTCTCAAAATAAAGAAGGGCAGAATATATTTTAGGTGCCTCACGTGTCCCCACATGACCCTCAAACAGACTCCTCAAAATGAGAAAGAAAAAGCTTGGAGGCAACGCCTCACGTGCTTACACGTGACCCTCAAAACTAAAGGGAATAAAGCCAAAGGCAATACTGATTTAGGGCACCTCACGTGTCCCCACGTGACCCCTGACTAACACCTTTTTAAATGGGCAAATGAGGGAAAACAGAGGAATTAACACTCAATACATGGGCACTATCACGTGCCCACACGTGATGATTACAAAGATTAAGTGTTTAACACTTATTGGTAGCTTTTGAAAGTAAAATAAAGGAAGTCTGGCCCAATTCCCTGGCGCCTCACGTGATTCCACGTGACCACCTCATTTCTAGTGTTTAACACTATTTTGAGTGTTCTATCCCTAGTGTTTAACACTATTTTAAGTGCATCACGTGGGAACACATGATCGTCAAATATGTGTTGGTGTTTAACACTATTTTCAAACAAAGCTTAGCCCAAATTGCCGAAGTTTTCCATAGACAAGATCTCCCCTTTGATTGAACCCCAATTACATTCTTCCAAACTTGATCATTTCATGCGACATTCAAAGTAAAGTCCAGAGCTATAATGAATGGCTAGTGCTCAGCCAAAGACAAAATGTTGTTAGAGCCCCCAAACCCCTGTTTAAGCATTGCTAAATAATAGGGGGATGAACCCAGACAAATGTTCAACAGTCCAACAAAGGGCCAACATCTTAAACCTAATTGGACTTAGCCCAAATTGGCCATAAGTACTCAATTCAGATTTAACTAAGCCCGTGTGCTCATAATCCAATTAATTGATCTTAGTCCCAAATTAGACTATAAATTTCTCAATCAACTTTGGTTCAAGGGTACATCTCATCACTCCTCTGATATTTATCGTTGTAATCCTTCAACGTCTTCAGAGAGGTGACGGGCCCCGATAACCAATCATTCCATGGACTATGATGTCCTTAACCTCGGACTGTGGGGTCCTTTAGCCCATGGACTATGATATCCTTAACCTCGGACTGTGGGGTCCTTAAGCCCATAGACTATGATGTCCTTAACCTTTACAGACTGTGGGGTCTTTAAACTGGACCACCATGTCCTTAAACTGGTAATCGACCGCAAAGTCCCTGAACTAGAAGAATAGAGTCCAAATGCTCTTTTGTTGGATCTAAATGATCATGTTAAGTAGATCTTAGTCTAAAATTAGACCAACGTATCCTTAACAAATGGTTATGTTGACCTTAGTCTAAAATCAGACTAACATGTCCTTAACGATCTTGTTAAGTTGATCTTAGTCTAAAAATTAGACTAATGTATACTTAACAAACGTTTAATTTGATCTTAGTTTCAAATGAAACTAACGTATCCTTAAACCCAACCCCAAATCCAAATCTAAGAAAATACGGATTTGGACTAATCCACGCCCAACGGGCGACAACAAAAATTAGTCTCCGTATACAATCCACGGGAAACCAAAAACAAAACAAACATCCACGATACGAAGTGACCATCTGGAGAAGGAGAAAGTGGTTACCGCGACGCGGTAGCGTAATTAACTGCAGGGGCTTGCGTCTGCAGGGAAGAGCGTCCCCACAATCAAAAAAAAAACCCTCAACGAAAGGGAATCTGACGAAGTCTGCTACATCGGCTGCATCCGTTTAAACCTTTGATATACGGTGCCATAAATCAACTTGGCATCTTCGGAGAGGTGAACGGATAGCACTAATTAGCATCTGCCCCAAATTCAGGCAAGACAAACCTACGCGGTCGCGTCTCTGTGTTTCGGAGGGGAACAGTCGCTTTCCCTTTCCCTTTTTCATTCCGTGGCTCCGGTTTCGAAGAGGAAGGCCTGTGGCCCATCTGGTCCATTTGGGCCAACTTGTCAATCAAGGCCTGGAAAGTAATTGTCTTGAAGAACATCATGAATTGTGAAATGGTCGCTTGAGGGTCAAGGGTCGCTACGAACATGCCTACCGTAGGCGCCTCCTCGATGCGCTGCTCGCACTTCGACCATAAATTCTGCCACCGTATCGCGTACTGAACCCATGTTTCTCCAGGCTTCACCCTGGAATTGATCAATGCCGTGATTGGGGTGTGTTTGCTAGCGCTTGCGAAATGCTGGGTGAATAGCAACTCCATCTCTGCAAATGTCTTGACATAGTGATTTGGGAGTTCGGAATACCACTCAAATGTTGTCTCCGATAAGGTGCCAAAAAATTGGCGAAGCGGTAGCTTATCGTCACCTCCGGTGTTGCCGCACAAGGCTCTGAATTGAGCGATGTGCTGATGCAGATTTCATGCCCCTTTATATACGTGGAATTTGGGGATCGTGTATCCCGGCGGGTACTTTATTTGGTCGTACCAACCCGGATAGGGTCGTCCAGTTTTAACAATTTGCCCAGCCGCTTCATTCTCCTGATGAACTCGTATCTGCTGAGCGATGTAATCATCCAGGGCGGCTTTTGAGATGGTCTCCTCCTTGGCTGCTGACAGAGCCGGCAGAGGATTTAATGTCTCTCCTCTATCATCTTCAATTATTACTGGAGGGTCTTCGACTGGAGGGTACGGCTAGATCATCATGCCCACCATATCTTGGAATAGAAGGGTCATTTGTTTTATATTGGCCACTTATTCCGCGACCTCTTTGTCCTTCTTCTCAAGCATTCTCTGAAGGAATTCAACATCAGTTTCCTGCTCACGGCGCTGCTCCGAAGATGTCTCAGGTGTTGCTTTCGGTCCCGTAAGTGTGGCCATAGCTGTTAGCATTTCTTGGAGCTTTTGTTGTTGTTGCTCCTGAGCCTTAGTAACTGATCGCGTAAGCGGTCGATGACCTATGGAGATACGGCTATCCTCTTTTCCGGATGCCATATAGATGGTGTGCACCACCATGTCCCCAGACTTGGGGCGTTTAGATTCAGTGTCTTTGTGATTTGCCAAAGACGCAGGGATCTTCTCCGGCCTCCTTATTTTGTGGACGGTCGAAGCTGAGGGAGCCGTTGCAGTGGGCACCCAAACAGATGACACCTGTTGTGGCTTGACAGGAAGGTCCTCTTCTCGGCGAACCTTCATCTTTTTCTGTCGGCGGGGATAGTCTTTATCAATCACGGAGTCTTAGACCTGTCGCCAGACCTTGTAAATTTTAGAGGGCAGCCGCTGAGGGTGTTGTTCAAGCTTCGCCTTTGTAGTATTCTCCACAAGTGGAGGAGATCTTTTCAGCACAGCAGTGGAAGAATTCCTGCGCACCCTGTTAAGTAGTTCAAAGCTGTTCCCAGTTGGAACAGCAGCATCAACTTCCACCATTGGAGCTGGCGGAGTCAGTCCAGAAAGGGAATTGCCCTCAGCTTTCCTCACCCGGCACCAGTGGAGACGTCGAGCATGTCGTGCGGCCGGGATCACCTCCGCTGTTGGATCAGCTTTTCCATCCCCCCCGTTCTGATGAGAGTCTTCTGTCGGCGCCAGCCTGTGAAAGACAGATGCTCGCTGGGAGGGAATGGTCAAACTTGAAAAGGTCGATTTTTGTGCAGGGGAAAAAGCCTTGGTTACTTCTCCTGGAGTGGAACCTGAAACGGCCAGTCTTGTGAAGACTGCCCCTTTAGCCGGAGAAGCCGCCTTGGTAACTTCAGGAGTAGGGATGGCTATCCGCTTCGGGATAACGCCTTCTGGTATTGCGGGCTTCTTCACGAGCCCATCTGAGCTTCGGCCTAGTCTGCTGAAAACTGAGGCGGTTGGTTTGGGAGACACGTTAAGAGGGGCCACAGTAGTGATAAGCCGATCAAAGACGGACTTCTTCTGAGCTTCTTGCAATGGTACAGGGGCGTTGAAGTTCATCGGTGGGAGCATGGTCCCGAAGAATAGACCAGTGGTGGCCTGAGTTACCTGCTCTACTGGGATCTTGAACAGGGAGGCCGCTTGGGGCCCATAGGTTACTCCTCCAGATGAGGCGGAACGGGAGTTGCAGTTGCAGCTGGAGTAGTTAGAGACCATTGATGTTCTTTTTTCTGCACGAGAGCAAAAGCAAATCTTACTACCTCGAACCCAAGGGAAACCATATCAAACTGTGATTCGTTCGCGAAACACGACACACGAAGTGTAGAGTGGAAAGAGGAAGAGGTCCCACCGGGCGTGCCGGAATCTGTTCCCCGCCGGAAGACACGACCGGGACGTTGGGACGTCCGAGCCTGAATTTCAAGGGCAGATGCTATTTGGTGCTATCCGTACACCTCTCCGAAGATGCCAAGTTGATTTATGGCACCATGTATCGAAGGTTTAAACGGATGCGGCCGATATAGCAGACTTCGTCAGATTCCCCCTCGTTGAGGGGTTTTTGATTGTGGGGATGCTCTTCCCTTCAGGCGTAAGCCCCTACAGTTAATTACGCTGCCGTATCGCGGCAATCACTTTCTCCTTCTTCAGATGGTCACTTCGTGTCGTGTGTGTTTGTTTTGTTTTTTGGTTCCCTGTGGATTGTATACGGAGACTAATTTATGTTGTCGCCCGTAGGGCGTGAATTAGTCCAAATCCGTATTTTCTTAGATTTAGGTTTGGGGTTGGGTTTAAGTATACGTTAGTCTTATTTGAGACTAAGATCAACTTAAACGTATGTTAAGGATACGTTAGTCTAATTTCAGACTAAGATCAACTTAACGGGATCGTTTAGATCCGACAAAAGAGCATTTGGGCTCTATTGTTTAGTTTAGGGACATTGCGGTCCATAATTAGTTTAAGGACATTACGGTCCAAGGTTAAGGACATCATAGTCTATGGGCTTAAGGACCCCACAGTCTAAGATTAAGGACATCATAGTCCATGGGTTTAAGGACCCCACAGTCTAAGATTAAGGACATCATAGTCCATAAGTTTAAGGACCCTACAGTCCGTGAAATGTCTGGTTGTCGGGACCCGTCACCTCTCTGAAGACGTTGAAGAATTACAACAACAAATATTAGAGGAGTGAAGAGATGCACCCTTGAGCCAATATTGGTTAGGGGATCTATAATTGGATTGATTTAAAAATCGTTAATCTCGTTTGAGATTAAGATCAACTTAAATATTTGTTAAGGATACGTTAGTCTAATTTTAGACTAAGATCTACTTAACAGGATCATTTAGATCCAACAAAAGAGCATTTGGGCTCTGTTGTTTTGTTTAGGGACATTGCGGTCCAAGTTCAGATACAAACATGGATTTGGAAATGCACCATATAGTTATTGGCCATTGGGACCCACCACCTCTCTGGAGACGTTGAAGAATTACAACGACATGTATCAAAGGTGTGGAGAGATGTACCCTTGAACCAAAGTTGTCTGAAAGGCTCTGGGTTTTGCTTTGAATGCCATATGAGATGACCAATTTTGGAAGACAAAAGTGTGTTTGAGGTTCAGCCAAAAGAGGGTACTGCCTCTGGAAAAACTTGGCTAGTTCAAGATAAGATTAGCTTGGATATAGTGTTACACACTAGAGTACACTTGGCTATCACATGCTCCCCCGTGATGCGCTTAAAATAGTGTTAAACATTAAGGATGCAGCGCACAAAACAGTGTTGGACCCAAACTTCCTTTATTTTATTCTCAGGATATGCAGGTAAGTGTGAAACAGTTTAGTCTTCATGGCCATCACGTGTGGGCACGTGATGGGTACCCATGCACTGGATATTAAAAGGATTTGCTAGGGATCACATGGGGACATGTGAGGGTGCCCATGCATTGGATTTTAATCCTTCAGTTCTTTCCATCTTCTCTTTTTTAAAGAGGTGTTTGTCAGGGATCACGTGGGACACGTGAGGGCGCCCAAAATCTATTCTACATTTATTTTTGAGAAGTTTGTTCAAGGATCACGTGGGAGCACGCGATCCGATCTCATTCATTATTTTGACCATTGAGGGGAGGGTCACGTATTACCGCGTGATCAGGTTAGGTACTTGATCTTTTTATGTGCATGAAAAGTCTCTTGTTTAAGAATTAAATTCTTTTATAGGGTTAAACCCTGATTTTATTTAGAGGAATTAAATTCCTATATATTTGGAAGAATTAAATTCTTTTATAGGGTTAAACCCTAATTTTGTTGGAGGAATTAAATTCCTATGTGCTTTGTGGGAGAATATAATTCTCTGAACTTAGGTCTTCTCTTAGGTTTTAGATCTACATGGCAGAATCTCCCCGATGCGAATTAAATTCTCAACTTGTGTGGAGATCTGCTTCTGCAGACCTTCAACCAACGGAAGAACTAAATTCTTATTCAGAAGAGTTAAACTCTTAGTTTGAGAATTAAATTCTCTTTTTTTTCTTTTGTGGGAGCTTATAGGATGATCTCTCACCTAGGATTTCTTTCTTTTTTAAAGAAGCATTCTTTTCTCTCTGGAGAATTAAATTCTCTTTTCTTTTGTATTCTCTCTCTGCCGTTGTCTCTCCCCTTTTTTTCCTTCTCTTCTTGGCTCCTATTTATAGGAGAAAGAAAATAATCAATTTGTTTTGTCAATCTTTCATTGAAAAATTTTGATTGATTTTGTAACCAACATGATCTTTTAGATCACTCGGTGAATTTTATTCACCATTGGATTTTTAATCCAAAAGATATTTTGTCTGTTATTCCCGGCAAATTTCAGGGGAATATCTCCTTGTATAGAATCTTTCTATAAATTGGTGATTTTTAATCACCATTGGATTTTTAATCCAACGGTGCTCCACTTTACAGAGCGCAATCTTTTTGTTTGGAAAGATCTAGGGAAATATTAAGGTTTTTGATTTCCTTTAATTAGAATTTAATTCTATTAGTTCAAAAGGTTTAAGAGCCTATCACGTATTAACACGTGACCCCACTGATTAACCATTTAATTAGATTTTAATTCTATTAGTTTAGAGATCTTAGGAACCCATCACGTGTTGGCACATGACCCCCGGGTCAAGCATTTAACCAGAATTTAATTCTGTTATTTTGAATAGCTCAGGAACTTATCACGTGTCAACACATGACCCTTGGTAACGTGTGAGCACGTGATACCCCATTGGGGTTTTTCCTTACTGTTTTATTATACTTCAGTGGGCTTAAAGGCCTATCACGTGTGGGCACATGACCTCATTTGATTAGGATTTAATTCTTATCATTTCAGAGCCCTCAGGAAGCCATCACGTGTCAGCACGTGACCCCCGATCACGTGTGTGCACGTGATGCCCCATTTGGGTTTTTCCTTGTATTTTATGAGGGAACAGGGTTCAAATGTGGATTCGTGGCTGTCGGTCCACAATGACAACTCATCTTCGGAAGCGGCTGAGATAGGCTGTTTAAGGGCTATCTCGCATCCCTCTTGTAGAGGACCTATAAATATTCGCCGTATTGATAGTGGATCTTCGTAAAATATAACAGCAGGATAAGGACTTTTCGGGACGCGCACGTTCTCGGTCTCGTCCTGGGAACGCCTTATAGCCTCAGCCAATTGTGCGGCTTCCTCGGCGGATGAACCTGGAAAAAAAAGGCCATCATCCGGTTCTTGCATAGATATTGGTTCATCTTGAACGATAGGCTTGGATTCCATTAAAAAGTCAAGCAGACCGGTGACTGTCTTCTTCCTCTTCTTCGACCCGGAACAAGCGCTGGAAGATGATCGCTTCCTTCCCTTCGGCGCTTTGGTGCGACGTTGCCCAACCTCACCTCCAGTATCCTCTTTTGGAGGTGCTACCGATGATGACACTGCCATCGATGACGCCGCAACTGATGGAACTGCTACCAACGCTTCATCAGAAGCCTTTGCCTGAGCTCTGGTGCGCATCCGCATACCAACTGTGGGTGGAGTCAGGCCCGCATCCACCGCCTCAGGAATAAATAAGACACCAGTACCCCTCAAGGGAGGGCGAACCATTGTCCGCGGTGGCGGTGGGACTCCCATAGCATGGATCGGAGCGGGAGCTCTATATCCAAAATGTATCCTCCTCTCCTCAGCAATGATAAGACCAACTCGGTGGCGGTACCAACCCGTAAAAGCCCCCACACACCTTGGAATGTAGCCGGCCTCAAAGATCATGAAGCGAGAGCCGGTGTTCAGTCGCATGAAGTGATGAGTGCCGTCACGAACAACTTCCAAAGACGAGCTAGGCTCTACTATGAATGCCTCGAAAGGAACACCCCGGTTAACCCAATTTCCGAGCAAAGCGGTGTGGATTATACCGCATAAAATGAACCTCATCATTTCGACGGAACACCAAGTAACCCGGCCAGATCGAGTACAAGTGCATGGCTTCCCTGGGCTTCAATGATGGAGCTCCCTCTTTCGATAAATCAAACAGCTGTTGAATAAGTCCCGAAGGAGCAGAGAGGACTCGGTCATTGAATACCATCCCGCCTTCGTTGTCATAAGGATTAAGCAGCACGCGAAGAGCCCCTGACTGAGTCGGATCAGGAGCAGAAGCGTCCACCAACCTTATGAGCCGTGGGAAGGTATAAGCATCATAAAAGCCCGGTCTCTGGTGCGTAGCGAATGCCCCTAACACATGCATCTCACTCTACGACGTGAAATAATGAAGAGAGAAACTCACCACATCCACACCTGGGGTCTAGGTATTGGCCGCAGTACTTAGCCCATGGTACAAATGCGATAACCCTGCAATTCCCACGGCAAGTCGTGTCCCTTCGGCAATGCGGTGAGCAAGATAAATGACCGAAGCTCTCATAAAGCGACGATGCGTTGGAAAGACAAACCAACTGACCCAAACGCTGATAAAACCGACGAAGAAAGTTTCTTCATCCATACCGGGGGCCGCAATTGACTCAAAGGGTACGGCCCGCAAGATTGGGATGTAAAACTGTGGCAAATCTTCTTCTTTGGCTGGTAACTTATTTAGCCCAAACCCGAAGGGGTCGTTAATATTCGTGAATTTCGGGGCCTCCTTTAATAGGACATCTCCACGAAGAAAGCGGGCGATATAACTTTTAAAAGTGACGCCCTGTTTCTCTGACGCCACGAACAGGTTGTCAAAAATACCCAGAGTCTTGATTAGACTTGGATACTTGTGACGGACGGCATTTTCGGTCGATAAGCCGTCAAGCATAGTGGGCACAGTTGCAAATGCATACTCGTCAGGAGGCAGCAATTCTTCATAGGGCGCTCCCCTGATCGGCAATCCGGAGATTTCACGAAACTCTTCCAAAGAGATCGAAACTTCACGATCCCCTAACAAGAAAGTGTTGGTGGGAAGATTCCATTGATTTAGGAAAGCTTTAACCCACCAGACATGGGGAGACTACTAATGAAAGAGAGACGCGTACACTGCCTGATAAAGCCCGACCTTCTGCAGTCGCGAACGATGGGCGGACAAGATATAACGAGCCCAGAGAAGATAGCCCGTTGGATGGCGAGTAGTAAGCCCTATCTTATAGACTTGTCTCCAGGGCTGGGCTTCACCTTGGAAAATACGATGCCCCAAGATATCTATGGCTGGCAAGGGGTGGTTTAGTATCCCAGTTGTCGATGGATCAAGCCGGCCCGTAGGAGTCCAATCCAGCACCTCTACGGCAAAGGCAGTCTGCGGACGTTCCATCGGCAAGAATGGGTGGAGAGGCTCCGTTGGCACCTCGCAAAGAAAGCTGCAGCGGACCCGAATGATATGCCCGTACCAGGTTCCCCACAAAAGCAGGTTGGTGCAATCTGGGTCATGAGCCCTAATCATTGCCACCGCTTCTTCGTCAGACGGTGATTAAGGAAAAGCAGCCTCCGAGCAGGTAAAAAGGAAGTATGGAAGAGAAGCCAATGTTCCTGAAATAAAAGAAGGGAAAACTGTTAATCAAACCCAGACATGTATATATATATATAAATATAAATATATATATATATATATATATATAAAGACAGTGGAAGAAAACGACAAGCGGGTTATTCCATGGGACCATTGGTTGCAAAACATATGGGCCCCACAAAATCAATATGGAGGCTCACTAATGATGAGGCAGGGTAATCATTATGAGAACAAAAGGAAGATTCCCAATAACTGAATATGGGAGTTTAAACATCTCTGCACATTCTCCCAAGGCAAAACCCATCATGACCTCTGTGCAAATCAAACAGAATCTCTCCTAAAATTTTTGTCAAGAACAACTAAGGATAAAAAAATCCCAAGAAGTCTTTTTATTAGAACTAAGTTCTCTAGAGGAATTAAATTCCAAGAAATTTTTAGAGCTAAGCTCTTTGGAATGGAATTAAATTCCAGAAAAAAACAAGTACCATCATCAATCCCCTAAAATCAGTGTTTCCCCCAATCAGAGCAAAGATTTGTTCAAATTTCAAATTTTCAAATGAAACGGCGCTTCATAGCAGCACCAAGTACGCTGGCGCTAAGAGTGCTGCGCTCGAAGCAGCACACCACGTGCAAAGCACATGTGTTTCTCCCAATCAGAGCAAAGATCTATTCAAATTTCAAATTTTGAAATGAAACGGCGCTTCATAGCAGCACCAAGTGCGCTGGCACTAAGAGCGCTGCGCTCTAAGCAGCGCGCACCACGTGCAAAGCACGTGTGCGCTGGCGCTAAGAGCGCTGCAATCTAAGCAGCACACCACGTGCAAAGCACGTGTGCGCTGCACTCTAAACAGCGCACCATGTGTAAAACACGAGTGCGCTAGCGCTAGAACTAAATGTTCTCCACCGTTGGATCAAAGATCCAATGAACCTGATTAAAAATTATCAATTGACCAGAACAAAATTCTGTTGAGAAAACATTCCTCAGAATCTTTCCAAACAAGAAAGATTGTGCTCTGAAAATCAGAGCACCGTTGGATCAATGATCCAATGATGATTAAAAATCACCAAAATTACAAAATAAATTCTGTATGGGGAAAGATTTCTCAATCTTGTTAAAAACAAGAAAATTGTCTTCTGTAAATTAGAAGCCCGTGGATCATAGATCCAACGATGGGGAAATCCCCAAATCAATTGGAGAAAAGATCTCCTTAACCGATTGAACAGATCAGCCTTCACTATATAAAGGCCCCAAGACTTCAAGTCTCGAGGATAGAGAAAAATATAGGAACCCCCCTTTAAACTGTGAGAAATCTCAGAAAGAAGAACAAGCTCTCAGAAGAAGAAGATTTTCTTCAAGGTAAAAAGAACAGAAAGACGAAATCGTCTCATATAAAAAGAAGAATTCACTTATTTTTTTAAGATCATAGATCTATAAGACCAAGGTCTTTCACAAAGAGATCAAAGGATCTCATCATAAAAAATAAGAAGAAGAATTCTTCTCACAGATCATAGATCTATAAGACTAAGGTCTTTTACAAAAAGAAATCATGAACATCTCATTATAAAAGTGGGGAGAATAATTCAATTCTCTTAGAATCATAGATCCATAAAGGCAGAGCCTTTCATCAAAAATATAAGAGATTGAAATATCTCCTATAAAAAATAAATAAGAACTTTGTTCTTAGAACCTTGAGACAAAGTCTCTTATAAACGAGAATTTATTTCTCAGATCATAAAACTGATCAAATATCGCTTTGCGCTCTTGGACTGGCGCTCAGCGCCAAGCACACCACGTGCTCCTCACGTGTCCGCCACTGAACAAATAGCGCTTTGCGCTCCTAAACAAGCGCTTTGCGCTCATAGACTGGCACTCGGCGCCAAGCGCACCACGTGCTCCTCACGTGTGCGCTACTCAGCAGATGCGCCTTAACGCTCCAAATCTGGCGCACAGCGCCAAGCGCTCCATGTGCTCATCATGTGTGTGCTAAAAAGAACATAAATTGTTCTATAAATAAAGTCAATAGCTATAATGAATGCTCAGCATTCAGTAAAAGACAAAAATATTGTCAGAACTCAAATTAATGCTCAGCATTGTTAAATATTTAACATTTTAATTGAGTGGGCCGAGCCCAAGTTGGCAATAAATCCCTCACTCGGATTAATTGAGCCCATGTGCTCATAAAGCTCAGATCTTAGTCCCAATTGGACTGCAGATCTCCCAACCAAAATTGGTTCAAGGGTACATCTCTGCACTCCTCTGAAATATGTCGTTGTAATCCTTCAACATCTTCAGAGAGGTGACGGGTCCCGACAACCAAACATTCCTTGGACTGTGGAGTCTTTAAGCCCATGGACTATGATGTCCTTAACCTCGGACTGTGGGGTCCTTAAACCCATGGACTATGATGTCCTTAACCTCAGACTGTGGGGTCCTTAAGCCAATGGACTATGATGTCCTTAACCTCGGACTGTGGGGTCCTTAAACCCATGGACTATGATGTCCTTAACCTCGGACTGTGGGGTCCTTAAGCCCATGGACTATGATGTCCTTAACCTCGGACTGTAGGGTCCTTAAGCCCATGGACTATGATGTCCTTAACCTCGGACTGTGGGGTCCTTAAGCCCATAGACTATGATGTCCTTAACCTCGGACTGTGGGGTCCTTAAACCCATGGACTATGATGTCTTTAACCTCGGACTGTGGGGTCCTTAAACCCATAGACTAGACTGTGGGGTCGTTAAACCCATGGACTATGATGTCCTTAACATTAGACCGTAATGTCCCTAAACTAATGGACCGCAATGTCCCTAAACTAAACAATAGAGCCCAAATGCTCCTTTGTTAGATCTAAATGATCCCGTTAAGTTGATCTTAGTCTAAAATTAGACTAACGTATCCTTAAAAAATGTTTAAGTTGATCTTAGTCTCAAATGAGACTAACGTATCTTTAAACCCAACCCCAAACCCAAATCTAAGAAGATGCGGATTTGGACTAATCCACGCCCTACGGGCGACAACATAAATTAGTCTCCGTATACAATCCACGGGCAACCAAAAACAAAACAAATACACACGACACGAAGTGACCATCTGGAGAAGGAGAAAGTGGTTACCGCGATGCGGTAGCATAATTAACTGCAGGGGCTTGCGCCTGCAGGGAAGAGCGTCCCCATAATCAAAAACCCCTCAACGAGGGGGAATCTGACGAAGTCTGCTATATCGGCCGCATCCTTTTAAACCTTCGATACATGGTGTCATAAATCAACTTGGCATCTTCGGAGAGGTGGACGGATAGCACGAAATACCATCTGCCCTCGAAATTCGGTGGAGAACAGATTCTGGCACGCCCGGTGGGACCTTTTCCTCTTTCCACTCCACACTTCGTATGTCGTGTTTTTTCCATGATCAGATAATCACGGTGTGTATGTTTCTGGTTGCCCTTAGAGAAGTGGGTACCGAAGTCGGCGCTTCGTCTCTATGAAGAATGGTGTTTGTTCTCACCTTAGCAACACAGGCTCTGTCATATCTGGTGGAGTCGAGTATGGGCTACCTGCAGGCTCAAATCTCTGCAATCCGGTTCTTCAAGAAATCAACGGGCTTCTCTTTAGGTCGATGCTCCCACCTCCCACCCTCGGTGCCTCAACACCGATAGAGGAAGCCCAGAGGAAGTCTGTCTTCCACAGGCGGGCTTCCCAAGTAGCAGCTTTGCCGACGGAATCAGTCCTCAAACAACTGGCACATGCCAAGGACCAAGGTCGACGCAGGGGGCAGAATATTCAAGCTAACAAAGGAAACAGGGGGCAGGCTCGGCAAAATCCTGAAACTAATCAAATCCCGGCAGTAAGAAACGGTCGACGTCGATATCAGCGTCATACAAAATGAGCTGGGGGAAGTTCTCTGTATGGTCCTGTTTCAACCCCAGTGGTGAATGTTGTTGTTCCAATTGGGAACAGCTTCAAATTATTGTGAAGGGTCAGACAAAATTCTCCTACCGCAATACTGAAGAAGTCTCCGCAGCCCATGGAGATCCCACGAGAGCATAAACCAATTCGCTCCCTAAAGCAACTTTCCTCATCTATATATAAAGTACGGAAGCAAGTGAAGGTCTCTGTCGTCAAACGCGGCTCTTCCCCTAAACGTTAGCTAAATTCTGACAAATCCTCTTTCAAATACAAGGGGACTCATCCCAAGACGGATCCCGATACAGCGGTTCCTCCCAAAACCAAAGCGGCTTTTCACGAAAAAGAAATGCCCAATAAAGATCAAGCGCCCGAAGCAAACTCCAAAGGCCAAAACTCCAAACACCCCAAGCTTGGGGGCATGGTAGTACACATAGTCTAAGTGGTGAATTCCAAAGACAAAGTTCGAGCTTCTACTAGTCACCGACCTCAAACCCGATCCTTAACAAAAGTTCAACTGCAACGTGAAAATCTGCAGGAGATGCTTGCTCAGGCGGCAGCAAACGCTAATCCATCGTCTAAGGCAAATCCCGAAGACGCGCCTGGAGAAAGAATAGAGAAGGGGTTGGATATTGATTTCCTAAAAGCGCGCTCTGAAAAAAGAAGATGCAGAAGCGGCAGAAATGTTCACTAAAATGAACCAGATGGCCCTTCTGATTCAGAATATGGCTGGAATGATGGTTCAATCGGAACCACTGGTGGATGAACTGCTAGTAGTCGGTCTTAAAGATGAGGATGACATTTCAAATCCTCTGCAAAGATCATCAATGGCTGAGAAAGAAATGATTCCTAAAAGCAAAGCTGAACGAATATATCGCTCAGCAAATCGAAGCCCACTACGCCAGTGAAGCCGCAAATAGATCAATCAAGATTGGTCGACCGTATCCGACATAGCATAATCAAATACAGTACCCGCCAGAGTACACACTTCCAACGTGCCACATGTACAAAGGAACTGAGAATTCTCGCCAGCACATGGCGCGATTTGAACCCATGTGCAGCAATACTGATATACTTCTCCTCTGATAGTTCATCGGCTGTCTGGCGGGCATTGCCTTCAAATGGTATGCGGAACTCCCGAATGACTCTATGAATACCTTCGATGAAATGGAGATGCCCTCCTGTCGGAGATTCGCTAGTGTGAATAAACGCACTACCATGACGGCACTGGTCAACGAGAGGGTTAGACCGAATGAGACTTGGGTTCAATGTGTTACCCGATGGAGAAATCTCTGGGTAAATACAAGTAACGCATCGATGAAGTTGCAGCCATGGGAATGCTCATAGCCATCCTTGACCCAAATTCAAAGGCATCCTCGTATATGGCCCTTTTTCAAGCCGACGGCCTTGCAAGAGCTCATGAATAAAATGACTTGATTGGATTAACTGAGTCAAGACCCTTCATCATCTGATGAAAATAAATGAAAAGCGGAGGTAAGGTGGTATTTGTTGCCAATGCACAACAAAAAAAATGAGCGACTTTGAAACAAGCTGTCACCAAAATAGCGACGGCGTGGGTACTCTCTCCCCCCGAGGTATACACATGGGGCATATTTCTCACTGGAGGAAGAATCTCCACGTAAGATGGTCCTTTCTTCTCAAAGAATAGAAAGGATATCAAGGGGCTTACAAACGAGTCCTGCAGTCAAGTGGAATATCCCACTTGAAACGCACAAAAAAAACGGGGCGTCCATAAGCGAAATGGGCACGAATGAAAACCCGAAAGGGTGCCGTGAGTAAAAACAGTAGGACTACCGGCGATATTTGTGAAAACCCGAAAAGGCGCAATCTCGTTAAAAAAATAAAAAAAAACTTGCAAGGTCCTCTCGATCCTGTAAGGAGAAAATATCTGCGTGAGATCCTTACGAGTCACAAAAGAGAAACACACTTAGGAATCCTCACGATCCCTAAAGAGAAAATACACTTACGAGATCCTCACGACTCGTAAGGAGAACCCTCTTATGAGACCCTCACGGCTCATAAGATTCAAAAGCCTTAAGTTACAGGGATCTGAACCTGTTCTTAAGCCATCACAATCCCCAGATTGCCCTACAAGCGGTTCAATGCTGACCCTTGTATACAATCCACGGGCACGAATAAATATTTCCCTAACAAAGTCCCACCAGCGACTAGGGATATACTCACACGGTGAACAACCATTATAAGTCCTCTCGACTTATAAGGAGAAAACACTCTTGTAAGATCCTTACGACTTATAAGAGACCAAACATTTAAGACTCCTCACGATTATTAAGGTGAAAATGCACCTACGAGATCCTCACGACTCGTAGGGAGAAATACCTTTATGAGACCCTTACGGCTCATGAAGTAAAAAACCTTAGTCGACAGGATCTTAACCCTGTTTGCTAAGCCACCTTTGTTCGATATCGACAGAGGCAAATGATGATTCTCTCCTGGCAATGTCCCAGTGGTAGCGATGCTGATGCCTAAATCGGTATCAGATCCCAAATCCCATACTCGCGATAAAAATCAGCGAGCCAAAAAAGCATATGAAATAGACGAAATGATGGGGCAACTTGCAACGAAATCAGCAAGTAAAAATGTATGCATACAAAAACAGCCGAAATGATTGGGCAACTCGCAATAAAAAGCAACGAGTAAAAAGAAAAATTGCCGAAATGATTGGGCACCGCGAAAAATAGCCGAAATGATTGGACAATCGCGATTTTCACGATATAAAAAGCTGAAATGATAGAGCATCGCGGAAAGAATTTAAAAAAATGATGAAAGAATGAAACTTTTTGCCCTGCATGTGAGGTCACATTGACCCCTGTATACAATCCATGGGCACAAACAAGAAGGGAACCATATCGTCCCACCAGGTTTCATCGAAGCGAAGCCAAATCTCGACGGTTCATAGACAACCTAGAGACAATCTCGACATTCGTCGGAATATTGCAGACACAATGTCAACAAACGAAGCGAAGGAAGATCCCTAGCTTCAGGGTCTCGACATCAACATCGACAACTTAGATATCAACACCGGCGTTCTTCCTCCCTCCAATCGGATGCAGACGCATCATCAAAAAATGGAGCCACAGCAAAGTCCCCTAGTTCCAAATCTCGACGGTTCACAGACAGCCTACAGACTACCCCGAAACCATGGCAAAGTCTCCTAGTTCCAAATCTCGACGATTCACAGACAACCTAGAGATCACCACCGGCGTTTCTCCTTACTCCAGCAGGAAGCAAATGCGACATCAACAAACGACCCCAGGGTCAAAACAACGGAACCATGGCAAAGTCCCCTAGTTCCAAATCTCGACGGTTCACAGACAGCCTAGAGATCACCAACGGCGTCTCTCCTCACTCCGACCTGATGCAGACGTGACGTCAACATCTGACCTCAGAGTCGCAACGAAGCGGAGCCATGGCAAAGTCCCTAGTTCCAAATCTCAATGGCCACATCTACGGCCCGAAGACCAACAACGGTGTGCCTCCTCATTCCAGCAGGACACAAATGCTACACCATCAATCGGAGCCACGGCAAAGTCCCCAGTTCTAAGACTCTACGGTTCACAGACAACCTGGAGTCATCCAATGACCCCGTCTTTGAATCAAGTCAACTTAAAAACCTCAATTCAGGGAAATTAGCGTCCTTGATGAAAGCATCTCGATTCGCATTGACCCGCAAGGAAATCAATGTCTTTGCAGGAATACCTCGATTCGTCTCAACCCCAGGGAAGTCGCTATCCTTGGCAAAAACCTCGATTCAGGGAAATCAGCATCCTTGAAGAGAGCATCTCGATTCGCGTCGACCCGCAGGAAAATCAGTGTCTTTGCAGGAATACTTCGATTCGTCTCTACCCCAGGGAAATCAGTGTCCTTGGCAAAAACCTCGAATCAGGGAAATCAGCGTCCTTGACGAGAGCATCTCGATTCGCGTCAACCCGCAAGGAAATCAGTGTCTTTGCAGAAATACCTCGATTCGTCTCAACCCCAGGAAAATCAGTGTCCTTGGCTAAAATCTCGATTCAGAGAAATCAGCGTCCTTGACGAAAGCATCTCGATTCGCGTCGACCCGCAAGGAAATCAGTGTCTTTGCAGGAATACCTCAATTCGTCTCAACCCCAGGGAAATCAGTGTCCTTGGCAAAAACCTTAATTCAGGGAAATCAGCGTCCTTGACGAGAGCATATCGATTCGCGTCGACCCGCAAGAAAATCAGTGTCTTTGCAGGAATATCTCGATTCGTCTCAACCCCAGGGAAATCAGTGTCCTTGGCAAAAACCTCGATTCAAGGAAATTAGCGTCCTTGACGAGAGCATCTCGATTCGCGTTGACCCGTAGAGAAATCAGTGTATTTGCAGGAATACCTCGATTCGTCTCAACCCCAGGGAAATCAGTATCCTTGGCAAAAACCTCGATTCAGGGAAATCAGCGTCTTTGACGAGAGCATCTCGATTCGCATCGACCCGCAGAGAAATCAGTGTCTCTGTAGGAATATACGACGTCAGCAAAATGGAGCCATGGCAGAGTCCCTAGTTCCAAGTCTCGACGGCCACGTCTACAGCCTGGAGACCCACAACAGTGTTCCCCCTCATTCCAGCAGGATTCGGATGCAGACACAACGTCAACAAAGCGGAGCCACGGCAAATTCCCCTAGTTCCAAATCTCGACGGTTCACAAACAACCTAGAGACTACCTCAGAACCATGGCAGAGTCCCTAGTTCCAAGGCTCGACGGCTACATCTACGGCTTAGAGATCAACAACAGCGTTCTTCTTCCTTCCAGCAGGATACAGGCGCAACATCAACAAATGGAGCCATGGCAAAGTCCCCTAGTTCCAAATCTCGACGTACGTCACAATATTGTAGACACAATGTCAACAAACGAAGCTAAGGAAAATCCCTCGCTTCAGGGTCTTGACAGCAACTCAAATGAGACTTGAAAAGACTATCGGAGACCATCCCACACCAGCGCGGAGTGGTCATGACTCATCGGGGCTCCTAAACTGAGCCTAATCTCAAGTAAAAAGCGACATGTAATATCCTTGACGTTTTCTCTTTCGACGGTAATATCACCTAGAAGATTGCTTGAAGATGTTTTGTCCCGCCCCCGAAGGGATCAGAGACATGACAATTACGTGGCTACTCGAATAGCAAGACTGCATATCGGGGAATGCATCAGCCAACGCAACGGTACGACGGACAAAAAACCCTAATACTACAGACCCTAACGGACCTCTGTCGTAAAGAGCAGGGGTTAACTGTAACGTTGGGACAAGTTTGCCTACAAGCCTAAGTGAGGTAAACTACAAGATCCAAAATGAGTTCATAAACTAGAGACTCCGGGATGAGTGAATAAACTACAAGCTCCGAAATGAGTACATAAACTACTTTGCGCCAGAACAAGACATAAAGAAACAGAAGGGTGCAGCTCATGAGCCTCAGGGTTTGGAACTATATCCCTTAAGAGTTGAGATTTGAGTCTGTTTCCCCCAATTAAAACGAAACTCTATTTCTAAGACTGAAAAGTAAAGCACCGCTTCCTGAAAAAGGCTAAACACCAAAGGCAATTTATCCTTGCAAGAATCACATGCACTTAATAATAGCAAATTAAATCATACGATGCGCAAGCACAACAGAGAACTAAAATAAAAGAACCCTTAACAGATAATGAAGTACTTGATTAAAAAGAAAAATACTTGTTCATTATTATTATTATTACATTTAAAAAAGATCACTAAATATAGGATCGGAAAGACAAGGGTTCGCCAAGATAAGAAAAAGATTCCCCAGTTCCCTTTCTGTCTTCTCCACCACGTTGAAGCGGCGATCCTCCCGAGAAGTAGACGTCCAACGATCAACGCCACATTCATCAAAAAAGGTAGCGACGACAACTCGGCGAGCCCGTATCTGGCTCAGCAAGTGGAAAGAGCAGTCCCTCAGGGCTTTGGTGATCAAGTGCGCTTCGAAAAATCACTCGATCTTATCCTCGGCGGCATCAAGTATTGCCGAGGACATCTCTGCTGGAGGAGGGGGAATATTGGCGAGCACGGAGGCAAGGTTCATCCGAAGCCAAATGGAATGCGGGGGGAGATGAGACCCCACACGAGTCAAAAGCTCATACATTGTGGCATCGCATTGCTCATCCGTAAGAGAAGAGTCCACCAGGCGCGCAGCAAAACGGGGAACGATATACCGAATCGGCACTTCCCATGGTTGTCGGCGAGCATGAGGGCGGTTGCAAGCCATAATAGAAGAAGTTCTCTGAAGATGAGAAAAGAAAAGGCTCGGCCTTGAGTTATATATAGACCCAAGCAAAGAGAATTCTGTGCACAATGGAATTATTTCCAAGACCCGGGAAATGAAATTTTTGGGAAGATGAAAAGACATCTCAAGTGAAGCAACGCTTCCGATTCGCCAAATCAGAGCAAAGCCCCTACTTTGAAAATCTAAATTTTAATAAATGAAGAAACGCTTCAGATTCTTTGCGTTGGGCGCAATGCGCCACGTGTCAGGCGCAAATACATCAGCGCAGCGCCCAAAGCAGCGCACCCAATCAGAGCAAAGCTCTACTTAAAGAAAAATTAAAGGAAGAAACGCTTCAGTTGCGCTGCGCTTTGCGCTGCGCGACACGTGTCAGCGCAGATGTGCTGGCGCAGTCACGCTGCGCTGTGCGCTGCGTGACACGTGTCATGCGCTGTGCGCTACGTGACACGTGTCACGCGCTGGGGCATTTGCGCCAAACAGAATCAAGATTCTAAAGAAATCTTTCTGTTCTTGTTAAAACAAGATTTTCTTCTGTAAAACAGAAGCCCTTGGATCAAAAATCCAACGGTGGGAAAAATTCCCCAAATCACTCAGAGAAAGATCTCTTTAACTAATTTATGAGCACTATAAAAAGGACCCTAGACCTCAATTCAATGGGCATCAACATTTTTTGAGAAATCAAGAGCTTCAAACAGAGAGAACTCTGAAAGAGTTTGAAGAAAAGGGTAAAAAACCCTCATAAAATAGAAGAATTTTTTTCTAATAGATCATTGATCTAAGAACAAGATCAATGATCTTTACATAATAAACAGTGCTTTGCACTTCTTATGAACCACTGGTTCTTTAAACAAGAGAAAGAAGAAATACTTGTTTTCTTTGATTCTCATTAGATCGAAGAAAACAAATAGTGCTTTGCATTTTATCATGAACCATTGGTTCTAAAAGATTCTCAAATTATAGTGCCTTGCACTTGCAAACTGCGCTGTTGCGCTCCTGGATTGGCGCAAGCCATCAGAGCGTGCTACGTGTCAGCAGCGCAGGCGCAGCGCATTAGCGCAGCGCACTGCGCTTGCGTGACACGTGTCAACACCACAAGCGCTTGCGCTCTCTGATTGGCGCAAAGCGCCTGACAAATGCAATGCATTTCCTAAAGGGCCAGGCCAAAATCAAAAAGACCAAGCAGGCCTAATTAAATTGTAACGCAATAAAAAGGGGAGAGCCCAAACAGAATTGATGCTCTGCATCATTTATAAATGGGCAGAGCCCAAAACAAATTGATGCCCTGCATCCTTTATGGGTAGATCCCAAATAAAAATAAAAATAAATGCAATGCAAAAGCAAATAAAATGTTGAACATTTTCAACTGGACTTAGCCCAATTTTGGCCGTAAGTCCTCAAATTAAATTGACTGAGCAAGATTGCTCTCTTAAATCAATTTACCTCCGGTTCGAGGGTACATCTCCGAACTCCTCTGACACCTGTTGTTGTAATCCTTCAACGACGTCAGAGAGGTGACGGGTCCCGACAACCACACATCAAGATGGACCGAAACGTCCTTAAACTAATTTTGGACCAAAACGTCCTTAAACTATTATTGGACCAAAACGTCCTTAAACTAATTTTGGACCGAAACGTCCTTAAACTAATATTAGACAGAAACGTCCTTAAACTAATAATGGACCGAGACGTCTTTAAACTAATGGTGGACCACTACGTCCCTAAACTGGAACATGGACCACTACGTCCCTAAACTGGAACAATAGAGCCTCCAAATGCTCTTTTGCCGGATCTAAACGGTCCTGATTAAGTTGATCTTAGCCCCAAATACGGCTAAGCTATCCTTAAACATTTAAATGGACTATAAAACTCCCAATCGACTTTGGATCAAGAGTACATCTCTGAACTCCTCTGACACTTATCGTTGTAATACTTCAACGACGTCAGAGAGGTGATGAGTCCTGACGGCCATATATATTAAATGGATCACCACGTTAAGTTGATCTTAGTCTCAAACAGGACTAACGTATCCTTAACGAATGTTTAAGTTGATCTTAGCCTCAATACGGCTAATGTATCCTTAAACTAAAAACACCAAACCCAAATCTAAGTAAATACGGATTTGGACTAATCCACGTCCTACGGGCGACGGCATTACTTAGTCTCCGTATACAACCCACGGGCAACCACAAACAAAACAAACACACACGACACGAAATGAAATTCTGGAGAAGGAGAAAGTGGTTACCACGATGCGGTAGCGTAATTAACTGCAGGGGCTTGCGCCTGCAGGGAAGAGCGTCCCCACAATCAAAAACCCCTCAAGCCAGGGTGAATCTGACGAAATCTGCTACATCGGCCGCATCCGTTTAAACCTCCGATACACGGTGCCATAAATCAACTTGGCATCTTCGGAGAGGTGGACGGATAGCACCAAATAGCATATGCCCCGAATCTCAGGCAAGACGAACCTACGCGGCATTCGTCTCTGTATTCGGAGGGGAACAGATTCTGGCACGCCCGGTGGGACCTTTTCCTCTTTCCACTCCACACTTCGTGTGTCGTCTTCGCGAACCAATCGCGGTTTGTTAAATGGTTGCCTTTGGATTTTAAGTTACTAAGATTTGGTCTTTTGCCTGGCGCAGAACTCAAGCATCAATGGCCTCTAACTGCACCAACTGCTCGAAGTGCCACTGCAACGGACGCTCCACCTCCCTTGGAGGTGTAGCATATGGGCCTTAAGCGGCCTCCTTCCTCGCCCTGCCGGTAGAACAGGTGACCCAGGCCACCACCGGCCTATTTTTCGGGACCATGATCCCACCTACAAGCCTCTCTATGCCAATACCTGCACCGAAAGTGAACAAGAAGCCGGTCTTCGACCGTCTCACTGCTACGACGGCCCCTGTCAACGGGTCTCCCACTACCAAACCAACAGCCTCTGTTTTCGCCAGGCTGGATCAGAACTCTAAATTAGCTGTCCCAAGGAAGGCAATAACTGCTGCTCCAGAAGTCGTCAAGGCGGCTTCCCCTGTCAAAGAGTCAGTCTTTTCAAGACTGACGATTCCTGCTCCTGCCGCTGCTCGAGGATCCATTTTCGACAGGTTGAATATCACCCCTCAAGGGACAACCTCAGTCTTTAAGAGGTTAACACCGGCGGCACCTCATTCAGACAGGGGGCAAGAAGAAGTTGTTTCTGTTTCTGAACCAATACCGACAACTCGTCGCGCCCGACGTCACCATTGGCGACAAGTAAAGAAGGCAGGGGGAAAATCCCCATCGGGGCTAACTCCACCGGCTACAGTGGCGGAAGTCAACGCTGTTGTTCCAACTGGGAACAGCTTTGAACTGCTGAGGAGGGTACGTAAGAACTCTCCAACAGCTACACTGAAAAGATCTCCTCCACCTGCGGAGAGAGTTCCGGAAACAAAGCAGGAACAGCTCCTTCAACGGTTGTCCTCAAAAATTTATAAAGTTTGGCGGAGAGTTCAAGACTCCATAATTGACCCAGATCGCTCTCGTCAACAGAAAAAGGCGAAAGTGGAAAAAGAAAAAGACCGTCCGATCAAACAGGAAAGGATGACAGTCACCAGGGTGCCCAAAGCAACGGCCCCCTCAACTTCTATGGCCCATAAAAGAAGAAGGCCGGATAAAGTGTCAATGCCGATGACGAATATCAAAGGTGGTGAACCCAAACGCCCTAAGTTAGGAGGTATTGTAGTTCATACCGTCTGCGTGGCGTCTGGTAAAGAGGACAGTCGCATATCTACGGGTCATCGACCGCTTACGCGATCAGTGACCAAAGCGCAAGAGCAGCAGCAGAAGCTCCAAAAGATGATGAACGATGTGGCCGCACTTACCGGGCCAAAAGAAAACCCTGAAACGTCCTCGGATGAACGCCAAGAGGAAGAAACCGACGCCGAATTCCTTCTTCGAATATTAGAGAAGAAGGATAAAGAGGCTGCTGAACAAGCAGCCAATATAAAGCGTATAGGCCTCCTATTCCAAGACATGGTGGGGATGATGATCCAACAAAATCCTCCGGCCGAAGATCCCCCGATCGTCCTTGAAGACGATAGGGGAGAGACGTCAAATCCTCCGCCAGCTCTATCAATAGCTAAGGAGGATACAATCTTCAAATCTGATTTGGACGAGTACATAGCCCAACAAATACGGGTTCATCATGCTGCTGAAGCAGCTGGCCAGGTCGTAAAAACGGGACGGCCATATCCAAGTTGGTACGACCAAATCAAGTACCCGCCAGGTTACACAATTCCCAAGTTCCATGTCTACAAGGGGACGGACAATCCTTACCAGCATGTTGCCCAGTTCAGGGCACTCTGCGGCAACACCGGCGGTGATGACAAGCTTTTGCTTCGCCAGTTTGTTGGAAGTTTATCAGATATGGCGTTCGAGTGGTACTCTGAGCTCCCGAACGACTCTATGAAGACCTTCGCGGAGATGGAGTTGTTGTTTACTCAGCGTTTTGCAAGCGCCAGTGAACGCACCCCGATGACGGCACTGATTAACGCCAGGGTAAAGCCAGACGAGACATGGGTTCAATATGCTATACGGTAGCGGAACTTATGGTCGAAATACGAGCAACGCATTGAAGAAGATCCCGCGGTGGGTATGTTTGTTGGAACCCTTGATCCGCAAGCAACCATCTCGCAATTTATGATGTTTTTCAAGCCGACTACCTTCCAGGCCTTGATTGACAAGCTAGCTGTAATACCCAGCCCCTTTTATACCAAAACCCGTATCGTGTCACTTTATAATTTTATTTATAATTCTATTTCTCCTAAAGCCCATTTCCTTTTTATTAGACCAAAACCCAAACCAAATCCATCAGTTCCTTTTTATAAAAATCCCAACCTTTGTAATTTTCTTATTATTTTATTTTATTTTATTTAAACTCAGCCGGCCTATCTCCTTTCCCTTATAATTCTTTTAAATCCTTCACTGGCTTAGAACTCCATTTCATTTTGATTAATTCCTAAAACCCATCCAAATCTTCTTATTTAAATTAGTTTCCATTTTAAAACCCCGGCCCAGCCCCATTATCCTCAGCTCACAATTCTTTTAATCTCCACAACCCCGGCCCGGCCCTCTTATCCCATTTCCCTAATTCTTTTTATTTTTGGCCCGGACAATCTCATTCAGCCCATGCCCACTCACCTACCCGACCCGACCCTCTAACCCTTTCTTCTCCCCCAACGGCTATCTCCTCCATTCCCGCGCGCGAGATCCGCTCCCTCCGCCGTCGCCCCCGCTCTCGCGACGTTACACCCACGACGCGCGCGTTTTCCCCACGACTCGCTCCCCAACGCTTCGCACTTCCACCCCCTCTCGACACCCTCGAGCCCGCCATCGCTCTCCTCTCGTTCTCCCATTCTCCCTCGAACTGAGCCCCCTCGCCTGCATACCCGCATCGCCTCCACCCTCGTCCCCAATCTCATCGCACCCTCAACTCGACAACTCCTCCCCTACCAACACGACTCCTCCTACAACTCCGCTCGTCGTCCCTGCCAAGCACCCCTGCACACCAACCCATTGCCACCTCCACCGCCGGCGTTCATCTCACCACTTCGCTCGCCCCGACGGCGACGACCACGACCTCTCTTCCTCTCTCCATCCTCCTCCCTCGCTCACCGCAGCCGACCACCCTCGCTCACATTGCCGCCGGCACCTCCACAGAGCCCCCTGCATCCGAGCTCGAACACCCCTGCCCGGCGCCGGCGAGCTCCTCGTCTCATCGTCGACGTACCTACATCTCGTCAACCGCCTCATCATCATCATCATCATCAAATCTCTCTCTCCTCCTCCTCACTGTCTCTCTCTCTACCTGCACTCTTCCCTCCTTTGTTTCTCTCTCAAATCTCTCTCTCTCACACAGTATAACTCTCTTTCTCTCTCTCCCTCTGTCTCTCTCTCCCTCTACAACTCTCTCTCCGTATCCCTCTCACTCCCTCTCCTCCATTAACAGCCCAGCACAATCGAGCATTCACGCAGCAACAGCAAGGCTGCGACGCAAATCCAAGCCGAGTCGAGGCCCGACATTCCGTCGAGCACCTACAGAGATCGTCGTTGTCGCTGCCGTGCATCACCATAACGTTTCCAGGCAAGTATTTTACTTGCTTACATGCTATTTACTTAAGTTACAGTCGTTAATTACATAGATATAAAAGTTACAAGTCTAAACCAATTATGTGTCATACCTGTTCGACGCGTGTTTTCAAAGAAAATACTCTCCTAATTTGGCGGAACTAAATGGTAACATTTGGCCCGTATGGTTGTGAACCTAGTGCAGGAATCTCGTTGGATAATTTGATCGTTAATGACCAAAACAACTACCCTCAAGTCTAACCGTAAAACTGGAACTTTTTGTACCTGAAAATCGTTAAATTCACCATAAATCATATACATACTAGAATGGTGCGTTCGAGGGCTCAAATCAAAGCCGACTCGACGAAATTTAACCCTATACCAGTTTCCAGACATTCCTGTATTTAAACCGTGATGATATTTGGATCGGAGTGCGACTCTGGACTGCAGTCCAGAGCGACTCCAGTTGTTGCTTGCTGTTCCGTAATGGGTACCACAGGATTCCCTTAACTCGTAGGTTGTGGAACTCCGCTGTTCATTATAGATAAATCTGTTAGCTAGACAACACAATTGATTTCATTCTGTTTCGTTACCATTTGTTATTTATTCTGTAATTTAAAAGATCGGGACGCATAACAGTCCCAGCAGAATCAGAACTGACATATTTGTGTTAAACAGTGTGTAACTCCTGACGTGCAGATGTGATTGATGATCCGTCTATTACAATGAAAACCTTACTGAAAACCCTAGAATTAATCCAACTGTAGCGTCGCTAAAATCTGATCCCAACTTGGATTAAAATGCGTTGCGAAACGGACTTCTGATTCTGAAACCGAATTTCCAGCCGCGAGCGCTTAAAATGAAATGGCTATAATTAGCGATCCTGGAATCCGATTGGCTTGAAACTAAATTAGATGGATAGATAACTGAACATACTAATTACTACTTATTTATCATTTCGCTAAACTATACACGTACGTTTCATGATAAATCGTGCAAGTGTTAGAATACTATTTTTATGACACCTTAATTATGCTTCTTATACTGTTCACGCATCATATCATATACATGTCACTGCATTTGATAACCTAGTGATATCGTGCATTTACACAGTGTTAGATTTTAGTGATGATTGTGGCAAGTACGTCAGTGTTCGTGTATCCGTGAATAAGTGAAAGTGATACGTACTTGTGCACAATCAGTGACCCTATTATTCTATTGCATTGTCGACGTCTGTGGGATGCGTGTACGTGTGACTATAAGTGGTATGGGACACTTATGGAAGCGCTTGCATGGGTGTCACAGATAAGGCATCCGACACTGCCATTTATCTTAGGTATTAGTCGGGACGTGCTTGATGGAGGTCCTGCCTCCAGTTCTCGCGCAGACTTGTCACGGATCGATTAGTATCTAGGGTTATAGTTAGCGTTTGATGTAGACCACGGGGTGTGGGGTAGTTTAAGTGTGAGTTCAACAGAATCTCGGGAGTCCCATGCCGGCTTATATATTTAGGGAGATATATGGAGATTTACAGGGTATGTGATATTCACCGTGATATACATGTTACATGTTGGGCCCGTGGTCCCTTGCCCTTGGGTTCTACCCTTGGGTGGAGGACACTCGCGAGTGGTTGACTCACACACTTGGACTAACGATAGGCTTAGTGACCTGTACAGTGAGACTTAGAGACTGATAGGGATACTGGCATTCATATACCATATATACTGTGTTGCCATACGTGACATATCGTTTTACTGCTTTTACTGTTCCGCTGCATTGATTACTGCCTGTTCATACCTACATCATTCTGATTTACTGCTACATATATCTGTTATCACTGTTAGAATTGTCATATGATTTTATGTAGAATATTGCTATTGTGTCACTCTGACGACCTGAGTATGCATGCTCAGTGTGAGGAGAAGATTTAACCTGGACCAGAACTAGACGTACATCACAGACTTCTTGACTTTCCATTCCGAGTTACATTCGTTTATTTCCCATCAGGTCGGTTTATATTATTGTTTCTTTCTGTTACTGCATTTCTCATTACCTGCGCATCATTTACTGTTTACCATGAAAAACTAGAAGCCGAAGTGTGACTACGGCAGGACATTTCCTTGACCGTAGGAGCATGGCTGGCCTTGTCTACCCCTCGTATTCCGTATTTTGGGAAGCGGGGCGTGACACTAGCGTAAATGGATCAGATGGGCCATAAACCCCCTCTTCCAAAGCCGGACTCCCGAAATGACGAAGGGAAGGGAAAAGCAATCGTTGTCGCTAATGCTCAACAACAACCGAGCGACTCGAAGCCGGTTGTTCGTAAAAATAATATGCGTCCGTACGTAGCCCTTGAGGAAAGGCTAGGACGTTCTTACTCTTTTCCCCGCGATAAAACGAGAAGGTTATTCGAGCTAGCGTTGCGCAACCAACTCATAAATCTACCGGATCCAAAACGTCTGTTGCAACCAAGTGATGTCAATGAGCCCAACTACTGTCCTTATCATCGAGTACTGGGCCATCCGATCGAAGATTGCTGCATTTTCAAAAATTGGCTTGAAAACCAGTACCGACAGGGCAAATTCGCGTTATCTGACAAATGGAAGGTGAATCCCCCGCAACCCCACACCTCTGAGGGGACGAATATGCCGGGGGCAACATGCTCCGTCGTTGAAGAAGCTCCTTGGGAGGTTGTATTGTCGGCCAAGACAAAAAGGATGCTAAAAAATCTTCAGACATGTCCAGCGATTAGGAGGAAGAACCCGTTGGAACCGCAGATCATCGATGGGATGTTGAAGCCACGTACAACTCCAAAGACCGATGGTGATGGCCCAAGCACTCGCAACCAGCCGTCAAAATCTTCGAAAAAGAAGAAGAAGAAATCTAAGAAGTCCGTGAAACCTGGCGACAAGCGCACGGACTTGCAAAAACAAATTGACGCGCTGGAGGAATACAACCAGAAGGCACGGACTCCTATTACACTCCAAGAGTTCCTCAATCATGTCTTTCAAGAGGAAGATGAGGGGGAAAGTTCATCTGATGAATCTGAAGAATATGTGGCAAGCTGTCATGTGATTTCCCATTCGTTCATGGATAATAAGGAGACTCCTTGTACTGAAACGCTGGGGGCAGATCATGAACCAAAAATTCTGGGGCCATCAGATGAAGTAATTGACGCATTCCTTAACTAAGCTCGATTGAAAAGTAAAGTTGATCGAGAACACGAGACGGCTATATTTGAAAGGGCCAAGCGCCAGCGACTTGATGAAAGAGCCGAGACGATCCCGCTGGAGCAAGATACCTCCACTTCCGACAAAAGCCAATTCAAGATGAGGAAAAGGTTTGCTAAGGCCATATCAATGGGCATGAAGCTACCATCCTCCGAAGGAAAAATTACTAGTGAAATAGAAATGCACCCCTCCTATTGCTTATATCATTGGAAGATTTCTCACCCCACCGAAGAATGCAAAGCTTTCGATAGATGGTGGCAAGGATATGTTGCTCATCGACAACATTTTAAGCGGGAGAAACGTAAAACTTGTCGGGAGCAAAGAAATACGACCGAAGGGCTTAAAAGAACTACCGGCGATTGTCGCATGGTTAACACCGGGAGATCACAGGTGCTTACATTCAGGAGTGATTCTGATGAGGAGCTAGAGCTTTGCCCCCTCTTTAAAGAGTCCACCTCGGGAAAAGAAGAAGAGCCGAAGGTCTGCGAAAATATCCGGCTACGTAATCGCACGCTCCCCGAAAAGAATCTCGGGCCCTCAAACAGAAAAAATAAAGGGAAAGAAAAGGTCTCTGAAGATATCGTCTTAGATGACCAAGTGGTGGAAGAGCTAAGTGCCAAGGACCCGCCGAAGAGGAATAAGGTGGATTACAACGTCTTAGCGCATCTGAGGAAGCTACCCTCACAGCTCAGCATTCTTGACGCCCTTTTGCTATCAAAGGAGGCGAGAGATTCGTTAATCAAGGCATTACAGGATCCGGAGCAATTCCAAGCTTTCCTGGCCGAGGAAAAGATGACAGATGAATTGGAGGAAGTGCACACGGCTGATGTCGCTTTTGGTGATGAAGACCTTCTCCTTGGGACGTGCGAACACAATCGCCCCCTTTATGTCTCAGGATACTGTCACGATATAAAAATAGGCAAAATCCTTATCGACAATGGATCCTCCGTTAACCTCCTCAATGTGCAGGTGTTAAAAGAAATCCGCATGAGCGTCCAGCACCTTGCTCGGGACAAGATCAGTATCTCCGGGTTCGACTCCCAGTCATCAAGAACTCTTGAGTCTGTGATACTGACGCTACGCTTCGGGCTACTCGTCACGGACATTAAGTTCCACGTCATAGACGCCAAGACATGCTACAACGCTCTTCTTGGCCGACCATGGTTACACGAGTACAACGTCATCCCTTCTACACAACATCAGTGTATGAAATACGCTAAGGATGGTCTCGAGTATACCGTGGCAGGAGAACTGAATCCGTTTTCCGTGAACGAAATCCGCAAATATGAAGATGCCAAGTATTTCTTACCGGATTTCGAAGACACGGAAAGGTGTCACAGGCCGGAAAACAAAGCTAACGCCACCATCCCTGTCTTCAGCAGTGATACCGAGGAGGAAGAGGAGATAGTTTATTCGGGGCCGCCCCAACACAACAAGCCAGGACCGTCTGCTCCTACGTTAATCTTTGGTAGCGACTCAGAAAATGAGATCCATGATGTATTCTCTGCTCGACCTTCAATACAAACGTCCGCTAACGAAGAGCAAAGTCTACAAGTCGCCATGGTGCCGCTTAAACACCGTAAAGAACTGGATGCACTTGATATTTACAATGTAGAAGAGCTACAAACGTTCTATATCCCCCCAAGACGAGAAAGCCAAAAAGCAATTCTATTCTACCGCTCTGAAGAAACCAAAGTGGAAAAAGAAATCTGGCATGGCGTGGATCCTACACTCGACAGGCTTCAGCCTATCCGTCTCCCCAGATATTATACAGAAGGCCTGAAGAAGCTGCTGAAACGCCAGGGGATATCCTTCAAGCAGACCGTTCGAAAACCCAAGTTCTATGACAAAGTCTGGAACGTTCCCGGGGCTCAACGCAAACTGCCTAATGGAAGAATGGAGACAAAAGGGCTTAGATACATCCGGTCCAAGAAACAAGAGCTACTAAACGGTTGCTACGCCGTGTATGACTTCGATGAAGAAGTGGATGCTCAATGGGAAGACGCTAATCCTGAGCCGGTGAAAGTTCCAGATGCAAAAGAACCCAGTCCGTCGTTCGAAGAACAATTGGACAAGCTTATAAGGGAAGCTGGTCAAAAGGTCCGAGACGACCATAACCGTGAAATGATCATCTACGAGAAAACCAAAACGTAACGCCTCCTCCAACGGGCCATGAGAGATGAAAATGTCGCTCCTTGTCAACTTGTTATAAAGAAGGCTCGACACAGAGGCAGAAACAAGTCGAAACGCGAAAAAGGCGCTCAAAAGCAACAAAGCGGGGCTAAGAGGCCACGCGAGCGAAAATCGAGTGGTTCCGATCTATCGCTCATAAGAAAAATGGGTCGGGCGTACTCTTTTCCTCGGGACAAGACGAAGAAAATACTTGACCTCGCTCTAAAACATCAGATGCTTACACTGCTGGAGTCTAAACACCCCGACCAAGCAGACGAGGTCTCACACCCAGACTATTGCTTTTATCACCGAGTGGTAGGGCATCCTCTCGAAGACTGCTTCACCTTCAAGAATTGGTTCGAAGATCAGTATCAGCTTGGCAAGTTCGCTCTGTCTGACAAGTGGAGGGTAGCGCCGCCACAGAAGCACGAACCCAAGGCCACGGAAGAAGAACCAGTTCCACATTGGGATTGGAAGCGAATTCGTACTTGTCACGTGATAACAATATCAAAAGAAGAGCCCGAGGATATGGATGACCTTCCCTGGTGCTTTGAAAACAGCAACGACGAGGTAATCTCAGAATTCCCACCAGCGCCGAAAGAGCTGGAAGATAGAATCCATACCACTGCAGACAACCTCAAGAAAATTGAGTTGGGGACGGTGAATGACCCTCGACCGATATTCATCGGCGAGCTGCTATCTGAAGAAAGGGTGGCCGCGTTAAAAGACGTACTTCTACAGCATAGAGATTGCTTTGCGTGGAACTATTCCGAAATGCCGGGACTAGATCCAGAAATTGCTGTGCACAGATTGGCAATATCCCCGGATGTTAAGCCAGTCAAATAGGCACCGAGAAGAATGCGGCTCGAGCTTGAGATGAGCATCAATGCCGAGGTCAAGAAGCTGATCGACTCTGGCTTCATCCAGGAAGTTCAATACCCTGAATGGATCGCCAACATCGTCCCGGTGATGAAGAAAAATGGGACAGTTCGCATATGCGTGGACTTCCGGGATCTCAATAAAGCTTGCCCGAAAGACGATTTCCCAGTGCCAGTCACCGAACTGATGATAGACAATACGTCCACTCATGAGGTTTTCTCCTTCATGGATGGCTCGTCAGGGTATAATCAGATCAAGATGCATCCCGAAGACCAGAAGCACACCGCTTTTCGGACTCCTTTGGGAATATTCTGTTATAAAGTGATGCCCTTCGGTTTGAAGAACGCCGGTGATACTTATCAGAAGGCCATGATGAAGATCTTCGATGACCTTATACACGAAATTGTCGAATGTTACATTGACGACCTCGTGGTGAAAAGCAAATCATACGAAGAACATCTCGAGCATCTGAAGACCGTATTTCAACGCCTTCGGCAATACAACTTGAAGATGAACCCCCTCAAATGTGCATTCGGAGTTTCCTCGGGCAAATTCCTGGGATTCATCGTCCAACACCGGGGTATCGAGATAGATCAGTCAAAGATCAAGGCGATCATGGAAATGCCTCCGCCAAGGACTCTCAAACAGCTGCGGTCTCTCCAAGGGAAGCTCGCGTATATACGGCGATTCATAGCCAACCTTTCAGGCAAGTGCCGTCCTTACATCCACCTGATGAAGAAGGGAACCCCGTTCGTCTGGGACCAAAAATGCCAAAGCGCGCTAGATGAGATCAAGCAATACCTGCAGAACCCGCCAGTGTTGGCTGCTCCGGTCAAGGGAAAACCCCTCATTCTTTATACAACCGCCCATGAAGGTTCCTTAGGCGCATTATGGGCACAAGAGAACGACCAAGGGAAAGAAAGAGCACTCTATTACTTAAGTCGAGTTCTACTGAGGGCAGAAAGCAACTACTCCCCCATTGAAAAATACTGCCTGGCGTTGATCTTCGTGATAACAAAGCTCAGGCACTATGCATTGGCGCATGAGTTCCGTCTCATTTCAAAGGTGCACCCCCTTAAATATTTAATGTCAAAGGCCATATTGATGGGGCGACTCGCTAAATGGGCCCTGCTCTTGATGGAATTCTCGATAACGTATCAACCTCTCAAGGCAGTGAAAGGCCAGGCCATCGACGACTTCCTTGCTGAGCACCTGATACCTGCCGATTCTCCTCTGAATTGGGATCTTCCAGACGAACATGCGTTTGACGCGATCGACGGTGGTGAAACCCAATGGGAACTTTATTTCGATGGAGCATCTTCCATGAAAAAGCGCAAACAAAGTACCCCTATAATCAAATCGGGGGTAGGCCTCATCTTCGTGACTCCACAATGAGGGATAATGCGCTTCGCTTTCTCCCTAACGGACCCAAGGACAAACAATGAAACCGAATACGAAGCTCTGATAGCAGGCCTCGAGATCGCCATCGACATGGGAATTGAAAACCTCCTCATATACGGAGACTCCCAGCTAGTCGTTAGTCAAGTAAACGGCGACTACCAAACGTGCAAACCGGAGTTGGTAAAGTACGGCGAAAAGGTGCAAAAACTGTTGACCCAAATTCCCTCATATACTTTGGAAAGCATACCGCGCGCGGAAAACAGCAAAGCAGACGCGTTGGCCAAACTTGCTAAAGAACTGGCTGACGAGAACCTCGATGACGTTAGAATCATGGTACAAAGCCGTCGGGTGCTTGCCCCAGCAGAAATACCTCCGGAATCATCCGAGGAAAAGGGAGCGACTGAGCAGACGACCTTACAAATAAAAGAACGAGAAAAGGCTGTGGACTGGAAGGAAGTCTTCATAGACCACTTTAAGTCCCATCGAATGCCCGAAGATGCATCCACAAGACATCAGCTCATGAAACGAGCTCTGTCTTTCGCCTTCATCAATGATACTCTATACAAGAGGTCGTTCGATTCTCTGTGGCTGAGATGCTTAGGACCTGACGAAGCGAAAAGAGTCGTTCAGGAAGTTCATGACGGACTCTGCGGTTCTCACCAAGCAGGCCCAAAGATGAAGTTGAAGATCAAGCGGATGGGCTACTACTGGCCCACGATGATTCAGGACTGCCTCAAATATGCGAAGCAATGCCACTCATGCCAAATTCATGGGGACTTCATCCACCAACATCCAAATCCACTACATCCAACGGTGGCTAGCTGGCCATTCGAAATGTGGGGAACTGATATAGTCGGCCCTATCGAACCAGCATCGTCCAGGGGACATCGTTTCATCCTGGCGACAACTGACTACTTCTCCAAATGGGCAGAGGCAGTACCACTGAGGGAAGTTAAGACGGAAAATATCCTCCACTTTTTCGGTTTGGAACTCCGCGACGAATCATGAAAAAGACGGTTTATAATCCGCGAGCTAATGGTCTAGCCGAGGCCTTCAACAAGACCTTGACAAAGATCATGAAAAAGACGGTGTCCCGAAATAAGAGAGACTGGCACGAGACACTGCAAGAGACTCTTTGGGCGTATCGAACTACGTTCAAGACGGCCACGAACGCAACGCCATATGCGTTGGTATTCGGTACAGAAGCAGTACTCCCCCTCGAGATAGAGTTACCCTCTCTACGAGTGGCAGTCCACTACGAGCTGACAGACGAAGAAAATGCTCACCTTCGGCTTGAGGAGCTTGACGCCCTTGATGAAACCCGGCTCATAGCGCAACAAAATCTGGAAGCTTATAAAGCAAAGATGACGCGCTCATACGAAAGATTGACCCGACCGAGGACATTCCGCCAAGGCGAACTCGTGCTAGTGGTCAAAAGGCCTATGATCCCCAATCGCGCCAAGCGGGGAAAATTCGAACCAAACTATGAAGGCCCGTACATCATAGACAAGGTTTACCAGGGTGGGGCCTATCTACTCATGGACATGCACGGTGAAAGGCCTTTCAGGCCAATAAACGGTCGCTTCCTAAAGAAATACTATGCTTAATGAGTCACAGCCTAGGTCAATGATAGATGACGACGACTATGTCCGCTCGCTATCTTCCTCAGCTCGAGCTTTATAAGCAGTAGCCAGCTTTCTCAATAGCGGACTGAAACGTCCTTAAACTTATACCGCGGCATCTGTAGGCTGACGAGATAAAAAAAAGAAGAAAAATATCATAAATAAAAACGGTATGTCCATAAGCAAAAAGGGCACGGATGAAATCCCGAAAGGGCTCCGTGAGTAAAAACGGCAGGGCTACCAGTGAGTGTTCGTGAAAACCCGAAAGGGCGCGACCTCGTAAAAAAAATTAAAAAAAAATAAAAAGAATAAAAAAAACGGTATGTCAATAAGCAAAATGGGCACGGATGAAAACCCGAAAGGGCTCCGTGAGTAAAAATAGCAGGACTACCGGCGAGTGTTTGTGAAAACCCGACAGGGCGCAACCTCGTTAAAAGACACTTATAGGGTCCTCTCGACCTTGTAAGGAGAAACCACCCGCGTGAGATCCTTACGACTCACAAGGGAGCAACACACTTAGGGATCCCCAAAAGTCCTAAGGAGAAAATACACTTGCGAGATCCTCACGACTCGTAAGGAGAACTCTCTTATGGGACCCTCACGGCTCATAAGATTTGAAAGTCTTAAGTTACAGAGACCTAAACATGTGCTTAAGCAACCCCCACAACTTCCAATACTGCCCTACAAGTGGTCCAATACTGGCTCTTGTATACAATCCACGGGCGCGAATAAACATTTCCCTAACCAAGTCCTATCCGAGACTGGGGATATGTTCGCATGGTGAACGACCCTCGTAAATCCTCTCGATTTACAAGGAGAAAACCCTCTTGTAAGATCCTTACGACTTACAGAGGAACATACACTTAGGAATCCTCACGATTCCTAAGGAGAAAATACACCTACACGATCCTCACGACTTGTAGGGAGAAATACCTTTGTGAGACCCTTACGGCTCATGAAGTTAAAAGCCTTAGTTGACAGGACCTTAACCCTGTTCGCTAAGCCACCTTTGTTCGACATCGACAGAGGCAAATGATGATTCGCTCCTGGCAATATCCCAGTTGCAGCGGTACTGATGCCGAAATCGGTGTCTAAGTTCAGGTTTACGGTGAAAAGCCGGTAGGCCGCACATGCATACGAAATAGCCGAAATGATAGGGCAACTTGCAATAAAAAGCAACAAGTAAAAACGTATGCATACAAAATAGCCGAAATGATTGGGCAACTCGCAATAAAAAGCAGCGAGTAAAAATAAAATAAATAGCCGAAATGATTGGGCACCGCGAAAAATAGCCGAAATGATTGGGCACCGCGAAAAATAGCCGAAATGATTGGGCAATCGCGACCTTCGCGATATAAAAGCTGAAATGATAGAGCATCGCGGAAAATAAAAAAATGAAAAATGATAAAACTTTGGCCCTACAGCTGATATCACATTGATCCCTGTATACAATCCAAGGGCGCAAACAAAGAGGGAACCATACTTTCCCAACAGGCTCCGCCAGAAAACGAAACCAAATCTCGACGGTTCATCCCAATCCAGAAGAAACCAGTGTCTTCGGCAAATCCTTTGACTCGAGGAAACAAGTGTCCTTGACGAAGAAAAACCTGATACGCGTCGACTCGCAGAGAAACCAGTATCTCCATGGGAAATTCTCGATCCATTTCAACACCAGGGAAACAAATAATCCTTGGCGCTGGGGAAACAAATAATCCTTGGCGAATACCTCAACTCAGGGAAACAAACAATCCTTGATGAGAGCCTCCTGATCCGCATCGACTCGCAGAGCAACCAGTGTCTCCGTAGGAAATTCTCGACTCATTTCGACACCAGGGAAACAAATAATCCTTGGCAAATACCTCAACTTAGGGAAATAAACAATCCTTGATGAGAGCCACCTGATTCGCATCGACTCGCAGAGCAACCAGTGTCTCCGTGGGAAATTCTCGACTCGTTTCAACACCAGGGAAACAAATAATCCTTGGCAAATACCTCAACTCAGGGAAACAAACAATCCTTGACGAGAGCCTCCTGATCCGCGTCGACTCGCAGAGCAACCAGTGTCTCCGTGGGAAATTCTCGACTCGTTTCAACACCAGGGAAACAAATAATCCGTGGAAAATACCTCAACTCAGGGAAACAAACAATCCTTAACGAGAGCCTCCTGATCCGCGTCGACTCGCAGAGCAACCAGTATCTCCATGGGAAATTCTCGATCCGTTTCAACACCAGGGAAACAAATAATCCTTGACGCTGGGGAAACAAATAATCCTTGGCAAATACCTCAACTTAGGGAAACAAACAATCCTTGATGAGAGCCTCCTGATCCGCGTCGACTCGCAGAGCAACCAGTGTCTCCGTGGGAAATTCTCGACTCGTTTCAACACCAAGGAAACAAATAATCCTTGGCAAATACCTCAACTCAGGGAAACAAACAATTCTTGACGAGAGCCTCCTGATTCGCATCTACTCGCAGAGCAACCAGTGCTTCCGTGGGAAATTCTCGATTCGTTTCAACACCAGGGAAACAAATAATCCTTGGAAAATACCTCAACTCAGGGAAACAAACAATCCTTGACGAGAGCCTCCTGATCCGCGTCGACTCGCAGAGCAACCAGTGTCTCCATGGGAAATTCTCGACTCGTTTCAACACTAAGGAAACAAATAATCCTTGGCACCAGGGAAACAAATAATCCTTGGCAAAAACCTCAACTAAGGGAAACAAACAATCCTTGACGAGAGCCTCCTGATTCGCGTCGGCTCGCAGAGAAACCAGTGTCTCCGCGGGAAAATTCCCGATTCGTCTCAAATTGCAAGATGAAGCCTCAGGCAGCAGGGACTAAAAAAAACTTGCTTCCTGAACAATGGGACCCTGCAAGTCGATCTAAAACGGTCTCTTGCATACTATTCACGGGTCTCACTCTCCAAAGTCGAGTTTCGACAAGGAGGGAAACAACCGCTTACGGGTCCTCTCGACTCGTAAGAGGGAAGAATTCTTTTATAAGATCCTTACGACTTATAAGAGAAAACACACTTAGAAATCCTCACGATTCCTAAGGAGAAAATACACCTACGAGATCCTCTCGATCCGTAGGGAGAAAAGTCTCTATGAGACCCTCACGGTTCATAGAGTTGAAAAGTCTTAAGCGGCAGATCCGAACCTGCGGCCTAAGCCATCGCTATCTTTTGGAAAAACTAAGTTATCTTCCAATTATGTTTATCAAGACAGCACGCTAATAATAAGAGAAAGAAGAAAGCAACAGAAAGAGCATCCGATTTACATTTGATCAAGCGTTCGAGACACACTCATTCATGCATAAGCAAAAGACTCAGAACAAAAAATAAAGACAAGCAGAGATAAAAATTTTCCATTAATATTGTCAAAAGTTCTTACAATCATAAAAGCAATAAACGAAAAATATTATTACAATGGAATAACCTCAGATCCAGGGCACAGATTGAGGAATTCAAAAGTAAGGCCATTCAGAGTTCTTCTGGCCTTTCGAATTATTCTCGTGCGCAACCTCTCGCGCTCCTATGTGTCAAGATCCTCGGCAAGTCCACCCGGTCTTCGGTAAGTAGCAACTATCGTCGTCTGCTGGAAAATTTGATGCAGAATATCGATGAGGCTATCTCGCCGTTTCTTCGAGATCAACCCCGACAGGTACATTGAATGCACCTTATCTTCGGCATCATCCAGCGCATCGAGCGGTAGGGCCTCATGGAACCCCGGGAGTGCCTACCAAACCGCTCCCAACACGACTTTCAAGAGAGCAAAGCGGCGGGGGAGCAACCAACCGAGACGTGCGTTCAGACGACCCATGACCTCCGCACACTGGGCATCCGTAAACTCCTAGTTCTGATGATGGCCCTGTGCACGGATATCCTCGTAGGTGATGCACTCGTGCAAACTGTATAGACGCACTGCCATTATGCCTGGAGGAAACATCACAGGAAGATTAGCGATAAAAAAATACACAGAGAGTTAAACTTCTCGAGAGCAATGCTATGCAAACAGGAGTGACTACCAAAACCCTAATAAGGGGAATTTAAAGAAGTCCCCCGAGAACTCTGAGATCGTTACTATTAAAAGATGATATGATCCATTAAATACAAAACTCCATTTTTAATTTTCATTATTCATATTCGAACCCTTAAGGGTTCATCTTTCTTTTAGATCAAAGAGGTCTATGTTTTGCCAAAGATTCAAGGTTCTGTTCATGGGTTAAGAAACCCTGAAACAGATTCCTGAGAGCAAGGCTCTATTTGGTGAAACCCCAAAAGGATTTTCTTTAGATCAAAGATCTATGAGAGCAAAACTCTATTAATTAAGATTGAGTTAATTCAAGAATAATTCTTACTTAAATAGTTGTTGTTTAGGAAAATATAACTCGAAGAGTTCTTGAAGGCAAGAGCAAAGCTCTGAAGTTTCTGAAAATGAAAAATTTTAAAGATGATAATCGTCTATGCAGGACCAAAGGTCCTATTTATAGGCATCAAGTGCCCTTTCAACTTCTAAAAATTGCCATAACGGTTGGAATTCTGCCACCGTTGCGCTCGCATTTGGAACCATTCAAGTGTAACGGTGGGGGGGCATTTGTTTCCCCCAATTAAAACGAAACTCTATTTCTAAGACTGAAAAGTAAAGCACCGCTTCATGAAAAAGGCTAAACACCAAAGGCAATGCAAGAATCACATGCACTTAATAATAGCAAATTAAATCATACGATGCGCAAGCACAACAGAGAACTAAAATAAAAGAACCCTTAACAGATAATGAAGTACTTGATTAAAAAAAAAAATACTTGTTCATTATTATTATTATTACATTTAAAAAAGATCACCAAATATGGGATCGGAAAGACAAGGGTTCGCAAAGATAAGAAGAAGATTCCCCAGTTCCCTTTCTGTCTTCTCCACCACGTTGAAGCGGCGATCCTTCCGAGAAGTAAACGTCCAACGATCATCGCCACATTCGTCATAAAAGGTGGCGACGACAACTCGGCGAGCCCGTATCTGGCTCAGCAAGTGGAAAGAGCAGTCCCTCGGGGCTTTGGTGATCAAGTGCGCTTCGAAAAAGCACTCGATCTTATCCTCGGCGGCATCAAGCATTATCGAGGACATCTGTGCTGGAGGAGGGGGAATATCGGCGAGCACCGAGGCAAGGATCATCCGAAGCCAAATGGAATGCGGGGGGAGATGAGACCCCACACGAGTCAAAAGCTCGTACATTGTGAAATCGCATTGCTCGTCCGTAAGAGAAGAGTCCACCAGGCGCGCTGCAAAACGGGGAACGATGTACCGAATCGGCACTTCCCATGGTTGTCGGCGAGCATGAGGGCGGTTGCAAGCCATAATCGAAGAAGTTCTCTGAAGATGAGAAAAGAAAAGGCTCGGCCTTGAGTTATATATAGACCCAAGCACAGAGAATTCTGTGCACAATGGAATTATTTCCAAGACCCGGGAAATGAAATTTTTGGGAAGATGAAAAGACATCTCAAGTGAAGCAACGCTTCCAATTCGCCCAATCAGAGCAAAGCTCTACTTTGAAAATCTAAATTTTAATAAATGAAGCAACGCTTCAGATTCTTTGCACTGGGCGCAATGCGCCACGTGTCAGGCGCAGATACATCAGCGCATCGCCCAAAGCAGCGCACCCAATCAGAGCAAAGCTCTATTTAAAGAAAGATTAAAGGAAGCAACGCTTCAGTTGCGCTGCGCTTTGCGCTGCGCGACACGTGTCAGCGCAGTTGCGCTGCGCTTTGCGCTGCACGACACGTGTCAGCACAGATGCGCTAGCGCAATTGCGCTGCGCTTTGCGCTGCGCGACATTTGTCAGCGCAGATGCGCTAGCGCAGTCGCGCTGCGCTGTGCGCTGCATGACACGTGTCACGCGCTGGGGCATTTGTGCCAAACAGAATCAAGATTCTAAAGAAATCTTTCTGTTCTTGTTAAAACAAGAAGATTTTCTTCTGTAAAACAGAAGCCCTTGGATCAAAGATCCAACGGTGGGAAAAAATCCAACGGTGGGAAAAATTCTCCAAATCACTCAGAGAAAGATCTCTTTAACTAATTTATGAGCACTACAAAAAGGACCCTAGACCTCAATTCAAAGGGCATCAACATTTTTTGAGAAATCAAGAGCTTCAAACAGAGAGAACTCTGAAAGAGTTTGAAGAAAAAGATAAAAAAAAAAACCTTCATAAAATAGAAGAAATTTCTTCTAATAGATCATTGATCTAAGAACAAGATCAATGATCTTTACATAATAAACAGTGCTTTGCACTTCTTATGAACCGCTGGTTCTTTAAACAAGAGAAAGAAGAAATACTTGTTTTCTTTGATTCTCATTAGATCGAAGAAAACAAATAGTGCTTTGCACTTTATCATGAACCATTGGTTCTAAAAGATTCTCAAATTATAGTGCCTTGCATTTGCAAACTGCGCTGTTGCGCTCCTGGATTGGCGCAAGCCATCAGAGCGCGCCACGTGTCAGCAGCGCAGGCGCAGCGCACTGCACTTGCGTGACACGTGTCAACACCACAAGCGCTTGCACTCTCTGATTGGCGCAAAGCGCCTAACAAATGCAATGCATTTCCAAAAGGGCCAGGCCCAAATCAAAAAGACCAAGCAGGCCTAATTAAATTGTAACGTAATAAAAAGGGGAGTGCCCAAACAGAATTGATGCTCTGCATCATTTATAAATGGGCAGAGCCCAAAACAAATTGATGCTCTGCATCCATTATCGGTAGAGCCCAAATAAAAATAAAAATAAATGCAATGCAAAAGCAAATAAAATGTTGAACATTTTCAACTGGACTTAGCCCAATTTTGGCCGTAGGTCCTCAAATTAAATTGACTGGGCAAGATTGCTCTCTTAAATCAATTTACCTCCGGTTCAAGGGTACATCTCCGAACTCCTCTGACATCTGTCGTTGTAATCCTTCAACGACGTCAGAGAGGTGACGGGTCCCGACAACCACATATCAACATGGACCGAAACGTCCTTAAACTAATTTTGGACCGAAGCGTCCTTAAACTAATATTGGACCGAAACGTCCTTAAACTAATAATGGACCGAGACGTCTCACTGCTACGACGGCCCCTGTCAACGGGTCGCCCACTACCAAACCAACAGCCTCTGTTTTCGCCAGGCTGGATCAGAACTCTAAATTGGCTGTCCCAAGAAAGGCAATAACTGCTGCTCCAGAAGTCGTCAAGGCGTCTTCCCCTGTCAAAGAGTCAGTCTTTTCAAGACTGACGATTCCTGCTCCTGCCCCTGCTCGAGGATCCGTTTTCGACAGGTTGAATATCACCCCTCAAGGGACAACCTCAGTCTTTAAGAGGTTAACACCGGCGGCGCCTCATTCAGACAGGGGGCAAGAAGAAGTTGTTTCTGTTTCTGAACCAATACCGACAACTCGTCGCGCCCGACGTCGCCATTGGCGACGAGTAAAGAAGGCAGGGGGCAAATCCCCCTCGGGGCTAACTCCACCGCTACAGTGGCGGAAGTCAACGTTGCTGTTCCAACTGGGAACAGTTTTGAACTGCTGAGGAGGGTACGTAAGAACTCTCCAACCGCTACACTGAAAAGATCTCCTCCACCTGTGGAAAGAGTTCTGGAAACAAAGCAGGAACAGCCCCTTCAACTGCTGTCCTCAAAAATTTATAAAGTTTGGTGGAGAGTTCAAGACTCCGTAATTCACCCAGTTCGCTCTCGTCAACAGAAAAAGGCGAAAGTGGAAAAAGAAAAAGACCGTCCGATCAAACAGGAAAGGATGACAATCACCAGGGTGCCCAAAGCAATGGCCCCCTCAACTTCTATGGCCCATAAAAGAAGAAGGCCGGAGAAAGTGTCAATGCCGATGACGAATATCAAAGGTGGTGAACCCAAACGCCCTAAGTCAGGAGGCATTGTAGTTCATACCGTCTGCGTGCGCCGGCCACATGCGCCACGTGCAACACACGTGAACCAAATACGTGCAACGCACGTGGGGGTATTCCATAAAACTCAAAGGAGATTATTTCTCCATAGGAGCTTGCTCCCCCCATATGCGCCAGGTGCGCCACGTGCAAACATGTGCGTCCAACACGTGCGACGCACGTGCGATGCAGTGCGCGAACGCAAAGAAACCTTTTTCAGCAACAAGAAGCTTAAGCTCCAGCCTGTTCTTTCCTCCTAATGAGTGGGACATGGTTCAAAGGATACATCCCTCCACACCTTCGATATATGGCGTCGTAATCCCTCAGCATCGTCGGAGAGGTGGTGGGTCCCAATGACCAATGATCTCTCTTTCCAAATATAGAGGAACCCCTCCATAAACTTTAAGAAATTTCAAAGCCAAAGAGTAAGCTCTCAAAGGAAGAAGATTTTCTTCAAGGCAGAAGAAGAAAGGAGAGATGAAATGATCTCATATAAAAGAAGAATTTACTTCTTTTTCTAAGATCATAGATCTATAAGACCAAGGTCTTTCACAAAAGGAGATCAAAATATCTCAGCATAAAAAAGAAGGCGAAGAACTTAATCTTCTTCAGATCATAAATCTATAAGACAAATTGTCTTTCATAAAAGAGATCATAATATCTCATTATAAAAAGGGGGGAGAATAATTCAATTCTCTTAGGATCATATATCCACAAAGGCAGAGCCTTTCATCAAAAACATAAAAGATTGAAATATCTCCTATAAAAAATAAGAACTTTGTTCTTAGATCTATGAGACAAAGTCTCTTATAAGGGAGAGAATTTAATTCTCGGGACGCAAAGCTGTCTAAAAAGAGCCTTAGCGCTCCAAATTTCATAAGAAGCGCTCTACGCTCATTGACTGGTGCACAGCGCCAAGCGCGCCGCGTGCTCCTCACGTATGCGCTACTTAAACAGAAGCGCTCTGCGCTCATTGACTGGCGCACAGTGCCAAGCGCACCACGTGCTCCTCGTGTGTGCGCTACTTAAACAGAAGCGCTTTGCGCTCTTTGACTGGCGATCAGCGCCAAGCGCGCCATATGCTCCTCACGTGTGCGCTACTTAAACAGAAGCGCTCTGTGCTTATTGACTGGCGAATAGCGCCAAGCGCGCCACGTGCACCTCACATGTGCGCTACTTAAACAGAAGCGCTTTACGCTTTTTAACTGGCGATCAGCGCCAAGCATGCCACGTGCTCCTCACGTGTGCGCTACTTAAACAGAAGCGCTTTGCGCTCTTTGACTGGCGAACAGCGCCAAGCGCGCCACGTGCTCCTCACGTGTGCGCTACTTAAACAGAAGCGCTTTGCGCTCTTCGACTGGCGAACAGCGCCAAGAGCGCCACGTGCTCCTCACGTGCACGCTACCCAACAGAAGCGCTCTACGCTCATTGACTAGCGCACAGCGCCAAACGCGCCACGTGCTCCTCACGTGTGCGCTAAAAGAACATAAACTGTTCTATAAATAAAGCTTAGAGACATAATGAATGCTCAGCACTCAAAGACAAAAAGATTGTCAGAAACCAAACCAATGCTCGGCATTATTAAATGTTTAACATTTTAACTGTATGGACCGAGCCCAAAGTGGTCACAGAACCCTAACTCGGATTAATTGAGCCCATGTGCTCATAAATCTTTGATCTTAGTCTCAAATTGGACTACAGATCTCCCAGCCAATATTGGTTCAAAGGGTACATCTCTTCACTCCTCTGATATTTGTCGCTGTAATCTTTCAACGTCTTCAGAGAGGTGATGGGTCCCGACAACCAGACATTCCACGGATTGTGGGGTCCTTAAACTCATGGACTGTGATGCCCTTAAACTTTACGGACTGTGGGGTCCTTAAACTCATGGACGATGATGTCCTTAAACTTCTGGACCACAAAGTCCCTAAACTAAAACAATAGAGCCTAAATGCTCCTTTGTTGGATCCAAACGATCCCATTAAGTTGATCTTAGTCTAAAATTAGACTAACGTATGCTTAACAAACCTTTAAGTTGATCTTAGTCTCAAATGAGACTAACGTATCCTTAAACCCAACCCCAAACCCAAATCTAAGAAGATACGGATTTGGACTAATCCACGCCCTACGGACGACAACATAAATTAGTCTCCGTATACAATCCACGAGCAACCAAAAGCAAACAAACACACACCACACGAAAAGACCATCAGGAGAAGGAGAAAGTGGTTACCGCGATGCGGTAGCGTAATTAACTGCAGGGGCTTACGCCTGCAGGGAAGAGCGTCCCCATAATCAAAAACCCCTCAACGAGGGGGAATCTGACGAAGTCTGCTACAACGGCCGCATCCGTTTAAACTTTCGATACATAGTGCCATAAATCAACTTGGCATCTTCGGAGAGGTGGACAGATAGCACCAAATAGCATCTTCCTCGAAATTCAGGCCGGACGTCCCAACGTCCCAGTCGCGTCTTTTGGCGGAGAACAATCAGAGAAACGCCTAACATAAGTGGTTTACTATTTAAAGATCATGCATTCTTAGAAAAAGGAAAAACCCTTGGTGTGGATTTAAAATCCAAATAAAATTTCTACAAAAAGTTCCTCGGCCGTTCAAGATCCTTACCTGAAAATGGATTCCTTTTTGTTGACAGAGTTAAACTATGGATTTTGTTTTAATGAACAGAGAACTAAACTCTGAGGAAGAGAATTAAATTCTTAAGGCAAGAACGAGGAAGGAAGAAGATGAAGGAATGGAGGCGTTGCTGAAGAGACCCTTTCATTTATAAGACATGATAGGAAACGGTTCATCTTCCATGTTCCCTAGGCAAATCCAACAGCCACAAAAGTTACAGCGTTGCACTCACGTGCAAACACGTGAGAACAACGCTGTGGGGGCATTTGTTCCCTCATGGGAATTAAATAAAATACAGATAAAGCAGCAAGGGAAAACCCCAAATGGGGCATCACGTGCTCACACGTGACCGGGCCTCACGTGCAAACACGTGACCTTTTATGGGCAGATTCTATCTACGCCCGAATGCCTAATTGGTAAAGTCACGTGCCCACACGTGATGGGCTCTTGAACCCCCTGAATTAATAGCATTAAATTCTAATTAAAAAGAATTAAAAGCGTTTGTTCGCTCATGGGAACTAAATAAAATACAGATAAAGCAGCAAGGAAAACCTCAAATGAGGTATCACGTGCCCACACGTGACCGGGCATCACGTGCAGACACGTGACCATTTACAGGCAAAGCCTGTAGGCACTGAATAAAATAAATAATTGGAAATGCTTAATCAGTGGGGTCACGTGCCAACACGTGATAGGCTCTTAAACCCTCTGAAACAATAGAATTAAATTCTAAATTAAATGCTTAATCGGGGGGGTCACGTGCCGACATGTGATAAACTCCTAAACCATCTGAACTAGTAGAATTAAATTCTAATTAAAAGGAATCAAAAACCCTAATTGGAAAAATATTTCTCTAGATCTTTCCAAACAAAAAAGATTGCACTCTGTAAAAGGGAGAACCGTTGGATTAAAAATCCAATGGTGATTAAAAAATTACCAAATTATAGAAAGATTCTCTACAAGGAAATATTTCCTTAAAATTTGCCAAGAACAACAAATAAAATATCTTTTGGATTAAAAATCCAATAGTGAATAAAATTCACCGAATGATCTAAAAAATCATGTTGGTTATAAAATCAATAAAAATCTTTCAATGAAGGATTAACTAAACAAAGTGATTTTTTTCTTTCTCCTATAAATAGGAGCCCAAAAAAAAGAAAAAAAGAAGAGATACAACAACAGAGAGAGAATACAGAAGAAAAAAAAAAAGAGAATTTAATTCTCCAGAGAGAAAAGAAGATCTTTTCATAAAGAGAAACTCTTGGTAAGAGAAGGAAGGAGATCATTCTATAAGCTACCGCAAAACAAAAAAGAATTTAATTCTCAAACCAATAGTTTAACTATTCTAAAAATAAATTAGTTCTTCCTCTGGTTGAAGATCTACAGAATCGGATCTCCCCACAAGTTGATAATTTAATTCTCATCGTGGAAATTCTGCCATGCAGATCAAAAACTTAGAGGGAGAATTGGGTTTAAAGAATTTAATTATTTCAAACACATAGGAATTTAATTCCTCTATAAAAAATTATGGTTTAACCCTATCAAAGAATTTAATTCTTAAACAAGGGATTTAACTCTCCATGCACGTAAAAGAGATCAGTACCCAATATGATCACGTGTGTCCACGTGACTCCCCCCTCAATAATCAAAAGAGAACGAATGAAATTGGGTCATGTGCTCCCACATGACCCTTGAACAAACTTCTCAAAATAAAAAAGGAGTAAAGCCAAGGCAGAACAGATTTTGGGCGTCTCACGTGTTCCCACGTGACCCCTAGCAATTATCAAACAAAAGAGGATTCTACCCAAGGGCAATGCCCACCTAAAGGATGCTTCACGTGTCTCCACGTGACCCCTGACAAACACCATTTTAAAGATGGGGTAAAACTGAAGGATTAATATCCAACGCATGGGCACCCTCACATGTCTCCACGTGATCCCTAACAAATACTTTTAATATCCAATGCATGGGTACCCATCACATGCACACACGTGATGGCCATAAAGATCAAGTGTTTAACACTTATATATTCTAGGAGTAAAATAAAAGAAGTAAGGCCCAATCTTCAGGTGCCTCACGTAACCCCACGTGAGCGCTTTAGTCTTAGTGTTTAACACTTCTTTAAGTGCCTCACGTGGGAGCACGCGAGCGCCGAATGTATTCTAGTGTTTAACACTATATTCAAGCCAATTTTAGCCGAAATTAGCTAATTTTTCCAGAGAAAAGATCCCTTGAAACTGAACCCTAATTATACTCTTGACTTCCAAAACTGATCATCTCATATGGCATTCAAAGTGATTCTCAGAGACTCCCAACCAATATTGGTTCAAGGGTACATCTCTTCATATCTCTGATATGTCGTTGTAATCCTTCAACGTCTTCAGAGAGGTGACGAGTCCCGACAATCAGACATTCCATGGACGGTGGGGTCCTTAAACTCATGGACTATGATGTCCTTAAACTTTATGGACTGTGAGGTCCTTAAACTCTTAGACTATAATGTCTTTGAACTTTACAAACTATGACGTCTTTAAACTATAGACTATGAAGCCCTTAAACTCTTGGACCGCAAAGTCCTTAAACTAAAGCAATAGAGCCCAAATGCTCTTTTGTTGGATCTAAACGATCCTGTTAAGTAAATCTTAGTCTAAAATTAGACTAACGTATCCTTAACAAACGTTTAAGTTGATCTTAGTCTCAAATTAGATTAACGATCCTTAAACCCAACCAAAACCCAAATCTAAGAAAATACGGATTTGGACTGATCCATGCCCTACGGGCGACAACATAAATTAGTCTCCGTATACAATACATGGGCAATCAAAAACAAAACAAATACACACGACACGAAGTGCCCATCTGGAGAAGGAGAAAGTGGTTACCACGATGCGGTAGCGTAATTAACTGTAGGGGCTTGCGCCTGCAGGGAAGAGCGTCCCCACAATCAAAAACCCCTCAAACGAGAGGGAATCTGACAAAGTTTGCTATATCGGCCACATCCATTTAAACCTTAGATATATTGTGTCATAAATCAACTTGGCATTTTCGGAGAGGTGGACGGATAGCACCAAATAGCATATGCCCCCAAATTCAGGCCAGGCCTCCCAACGTCCCAATCGCGTCTTTCGACAGAGAACAGACGCAGTGGCTCCTCCCATTGCCGGCTGAGACTTGCAGGGAGAACCACGCGGGCATTGATCTTGACCACGTACTGGATCGTATTCGCGTCAGAAACAAAGCTCGTCTTAGGAGACATGATTGCTAAGTTTGAGATTGTGACTGAAAACTTGATAACCTGTACACAGAAAAAAATGACTTCAGTACAGGCAATCGATATAGATGTTGATTGAGTTAGCATGAACGTTTAACCCAAAATATGGTAAGAGAGATAAAGTCCCACCGGGCGTGCCGGAATCTGTACGGTGTTTTTCGTCACCCCATTGAGATGGGAATGCGCGCGCTTGTCAGGCATGTACAGATTCCCCCTACTTGGAGCAGGTCGGGGCTTATTGATTGTGGGGATCTGAATCTCCGGCAACCGCGGACTAAGCAGCCGTTAATTACCCCTCTCTTTTGAAGCGAGAGAACCTCCGATTGATGGGTCGGACTAGTCATGTGAACTCAATGTGCAGTGTGCGTATGTGTGTCTTGAGGGGTTTTGGGCATATTGGGAACCTCGAAGAGTTTACGGGGGTCCCGCAACCTGGATAGCGGGTTGGGGGTTAAAGGGGCTTACAGCCTCCTTGCGGGGTGCGGGGCAGCACCCCGTTAGAAATTTTTTCTAGCGGAGGACGTGTTTTGAATGTGGACCATGAGGGAAAAAGTGGGGTGAGAAGCGTCCTAAGGACGCGTGAGTGGCGCATGGGCGTCGGGCGCCAGCGGGCCAAGTGCATGGCACATGGGCACCGGGCGCCAGCGGGCCACGTACATGGCACGTAGGCACCGGGCGCCAGCGGACCACATGTATGGTGCATGGGTGCCAGGCGCCAGAGGATCATGAGTCCCGCACGCGGGCGCTGGGCGCCAGCAGATCACGAATCCCGCACGTGGGCGCCGGGCACCAGCGGTTCACGCGCCCCGCACGTGGGCGCCGGGCGCCAGCGGGTCACGCGCCCCGCACGCGGGCGCCGGGCGCCAGCGGGTCACGTGCCCCGCACGCGAGTCACGTGCATAGCGCGTGGGCGCTGCCGGATCATGCATCCTGCACGTGAGTGTTGGGCGCCCGCGGAAAAAGGAGCTTAGCCCATGTACTGAGAGTTGTACTCCCGATTGACTTTTGGAGCTAAAACTCCTAAAAAAAATGAGGTGGGGCTTAGCCCCGTACTTCCTGGTTGACTTTTGGAGTTAAACTCCTAGAAAAAAGGGACTTATTATTATATTTTTTCTTTTTTTTGTGGATTTAAACTCCTAAGAGAGTTTCGAAGATGATGAAAGGGGACCCCTTTCTTCTCCCTTGAGCCCTGGATCTTCCCAAAGTGGGATTTTTGGAGATGGGGTCCGACAACAACTCCAAGCAATAAAAGGGCGAGGTCTCCTTCTTCCTCTTCTCTGTTGGGTGGATTTTGGAGAAAAAGGGGGTGAGACTTAAAAATCTTCTCTTTTAGAAATCTGATGGGAGATCTGAGCTTCCCTTTGTGGGTTTCAAGGTGAAAAACTATTCCTTTTTGGGAAAAGAAGAGTGAAACTCTTGATTTAATTTAACAAAAATGAAGAAGGTTTAGAATCTTGAGGAAGGAGAAGAAGACACGGAACTCTAGAATTTTTTAAGAGAATGAAAAAGTTGTTATTGATTTTTTCATCATATTTGCCTTTATAGGCTACACATTTTACATATAACCCTTTGAGCTTTACCAAATAGCACTTGTGACACCCCATTCTTTATGTGCTTATTTCTTTTTGCACATAAGACATGGGGTTTACAAAATTTTGGCTTTCTGCCCATTTTTCATACATTTATTTCTAAAAAATTGCATTGAACTAATTTATTGCTTCATTCTTGGCATGGAGCCAGCCCTTTCTATGCTTGGTCTTGACTTGGGCTTGGGCCCACTTCGCTTAGGATTGGGCCTGTTTGGCTGGGAGTTGACTGACTTTGACTTGGTCAACCGGAGTGTAATTTTTTACCCCAACAGCCATTATTGTATATTATAGTGGATGCTTGGACATATATATAGCGGAATTTCTTCCTCGTCATGATAGTATGCTATCTGGTTGCTCTTTATCTTAACATGTACACTTTTTTTAGTTTACTGTCTTTTTGATACATGTTGGGAAAGCCCTTAGGATATTGGCTTGACTACAAGGACTATGATGCAGATCATACTAGTGGGGCTTATGTAGTCCACAAGCACATCCTTTAACAGTTCCTAGTCAAGAGAGTGTCGAGACAAGGCATCAATATTTCAAAATAGACTAGTGTGTACGTTTCTTGACCCTGTATGGGGCGATGGTTGATCCCATAACCATTGATATTTGACATCATAGACTGTACACAGGTGCTCATTGGAGAATGGGTACACCGAACAAGACTCGCCGAGAACTCCTAGATGGTACCAAACCTATCTCAGATAGCAGTTCTCTGGTGACATTTGCACAGGTTATTCTGTAAACCCGAGATCGTCATAGTGTCTTGTGTGGTTCCAACTGTGCTTTGATTTCCTTCCTACCACGGCTCAAAGGAGTCATGCAAACAAGTGGTTTTGGATACAGTCCCGAGTCACATGGAGGCAGTGAGCGATAGAAAGGTTTCGTCTCTCCCGGTATTGGGAGTTGATTTTGTGCTATACTCGATTGGCTATAACAGCAAGTCCCTGACCAGGGCTGATGAGATTTACTGATAAATGTTACCAGTACTTTCTCAAAATAGGCCACACATCGGCCTAACTTATTAAGTTAATAGGGTTTGACGATTCCACCCTCCAGAATCGATATGCCACATATCAGACGAAGGGACCAGACTGTACGGTAAGTGTTTGTTATAGGCTCTACGGGAGTTTGGATATGTTTTCTTGTTGATCTTCTATTCGTTCAATACCTGGGTAGCCGTTACGTCCAGCTAATACCGCTGACGGCTTGTAGGTCTCTGATGTGATCATTACCTACTGTTGGCGTATTGACGAGTGTTTAGAGTCCCACATAGAGGTTTCTAGCTCAAGCGAAATGAAGTAGGGCGCGTATGGAGATATGTGCGGGGGCTTAATTAAATACGAGTATGTGATACCGTATTCTAATCTAACGGTATTTGATATCAGCCGAGTTATATATGATATAACCGGATTATTGAATCAAGTGTTGATTCAATAATTTGATTTACATATACGTTTATATATTTGATATTAGCCGGATTATATATGATATAACCGGATTATTGAATCAAGTGTTGATTTAATAATTTGATATATATTTATATATATATATATATATATATATATATATAAACTAATATTAAATATTAGCCGGTTATATGTGATATAACCGGATTATTGAATCAAGTGTTGATTTAATGTTTTGATATACATATATATTTGATATTAGCCGGGTTATATATGATATAACCGGATTATTGAATATATATATAAACTAATATTAAGCTCACTTAAGATTCTCTTCTCTTTATATATATATATATCATGGTTGATGATACATGGAAGTAGGATGTATGAGAATCACAAAAGAGGTGAAGATGAGAAGATAATGATTAATATATATATGAATTAAAGAAAAGAGAAATGAGTCGTTGTTTTAATAGATGGTTTGAGAAGCCATGACTCATCTTTTTTCTTATTTTATTCATAGGTATTTTATCACTCTCATTCTTATCTAATCTTATCTTGATGGTTCACACACTCATCCAAGATCCAAGTTCATCTTCTTCATTATCTCCTTACTAGTTTTCTAGGATGAGAAAAAGAAAAGAAGAAAGAAATATTTTTAGTGAGCAAAACTCTTACTTCATCAACCTACACTACTCTAGCCCATTAGTATAAATTGTTAACTTCACTAATACCTTGATTAGTGAAGTGTGCGCTTGAGTGAGAGTTGCCTCAAGGTGAATCATCTTCGACGGCGAAGACTACAAGAAAACTCATATCATTCTTCAAGTGGAGTTGAAGAAGAGTTCTAGGGACTACTACTTGGAGATTTAGAAGGGAAAGACTAGACTACAAAGGTTGTAGACTCTCTTCACTTAGATTAGACATAGTTTGCTAACTTTGAAACCCTAATTCTCTAGTTCGATTCTTATTTAGTATGCTTAGACCTATATATTTTAAAAATTGCATACTTGATGTTCATAGAAACATAGTAGAGGTACTAAGACATACTTTCACACTGCACGCGGCCGCTGGAAACACCAGCAAAAGAAAGGGTTTAGCCCCTGGGCTGGGAGTTGAACTCCCGAGGGGTTTTGGAGTTAAACTCCTAGGGATGAAATTGGATGTGGATTTGGAGTTAAACTCCCAAAAGGCTTGGATTTGGAGCTAAACTCGTAAGAGATTTGGATTTGGAGTTAATTTCCTTTAGGATTGATTTGGAGTTAAACTCCTAAAGGATTTAGATCCTGGATAGTGAAAAGAGATCCCTTTTCGTCCTCTTCGAGCCATAGACTTCCCTAAAATGGATACTTCTGAGATGGGTTTCTTCTTCCTCCTCTCTTTTTATTGGATCTTGGACGAAAAGAGGCCTAGAGATTAAAAGTCTTTCTTTTAGAGATTTGATGGTAGATCTGAGTTTCCCTTCGAGAGTTTTATGGTGAAAAACTATTTCTTTTTGGAAGTAGAAGAGTTAAACTTTTAATTTAATTTAAAAGGGAGAAGAAGGTTTAAAATCATGAGGAAGAAGAAGGAGGCACAGAACCCTAATGTTTTTTAGAGGAATTAAATCTCTTTGATTTCTCATCTTGTTTGCCTTTTATAGGCCACCATCTTTTACATATAACCGTTTGGGCTTTATAAAATGGTATTTTGCACATCTCATGTCCATGTGCTTATTTTTTTTGCACATTATATATGGGTTTTACATAAATTTGGCTTTATACCCATTTTCCTTACATTTATTCATAAAAATTATATTAAAATTATTTATTACATAATTTTCTCCTTGGCATGGGAGAGGCCGGGCTCTTCATGTTTAGGCTCGACTTGGGCATGGGCCCCACTTAGTTTGGGTTTGGACCCACTTGATTTGGGGTTGATTTTGAGTTTGACTTAGTCAACCGGGATGTAATTTTTGACCCCAACAGCTGTTGTATCGCATCTTTCTTTCTTGTTATATCATCCCGTGTTACTTATGTTAATATATGCTCATCTAACATTGATTTCCTGTATATGATACATTCCATCTCGGTATATTCATTAAATATGATATTATCATTGTTTTATATTCGACGCTCTGACGTCTGAGTTTTGTATGGCCCGGATTCCTTGTCTTTAGTACAGCAGGATTGGGATTATTTCGAGAAGCTTGCCGATCAATGAGGAGCTTCGTGTTTATCTAGTAATTTATGCTCTAGTTTTATTTTCAGTATCGAACTAGTTATTGAACTTCTTCAAGCTTGCCGATCAATGAGGAGCTTCGTGTTTATCTAGTTATTTATGCTCTAGTTTTATTTTCAGTATTGAACTAGTTATTGAACTTCTTCTCTGATCCCATAAAGGACATGTATTAGTTATTGTTTCTTATTTATCTTTGGATCATTGACACTTGATCTTTATTATTGCTTCCGCTTTTATTTCTTGATTATTGATCATTGCTATTGTTTATTGTGGCAAAGTTTGAACACGTGTTAGTTTAAATATATAATATTATTGTTTGTTCATTGCATGTCAGCCGTGATGTGATTATGAAAGAATGATTCCTTACGGTAGTTAGCATTGCTGGCCGACTTACATCTTAAAAAATTTTGTATCTTGGGAAGCAGGGCGTGACAGCGTGTATCATGGAATTTTTACCATTTAATAAAATACTCCACATAATTGAACAGTTTGTTGTATTATATTTTCTTTGATTTTTTAAGAGGGAAAAATGTTGACGATCTTATCACTCTTCTCTTATAATCACATGGTCATATCATGTTGCAGTCATCATATTAGCCCATGGCCACATGTTCACATGTATGCTAGAGTTGTTGCTTTGGATTTTATTGGGGGCTGGTTCGAGTGTTGAATATTAAGGGGCCACCAAAATCAAAATTCACTTTGCAAGTGGGGGTATAGGAGAGAATTTGGACTTTACTCTCATTGAAAGATAAGAGGAGATGAAAATTAATGTATGAGATATAAAATCTTAAGAGGAGAATGAAGAAGAAAGAATACGAGTACAGAGAGGATGATATTCTAATTAGAAAGATGTGTAGTGTAGCCATTAGATTTAAGTTAAGTTAAATCTCGTGTAAATTCTATTTTCTTTGCACAACATTCTATACAAGTCATAGCAATAATCACAAGGAACTTTTTTCTTCTTCATAATTTACTAAAATTTAAGTGTAAATTATCAAGCCTAAACCTGGACGTCTGGTGCATAAAATTATCCATTATTCAAGTTTAGCTTGAGATCGATCGAGAAAGAATGCGGTGAGCAAAGATAGAAGGGGCCCAACTTTAACCACAAGGGGTTTGTGACTTGTTTTACCGCAGGGTCAAGCCTGTGGACTGCATCCAACTGATATATTGTAGGCTCAATAAACTCTAAATAGAAACACACTCATTTTTATTTAATCAACAGGCAACCTAGGGATGTAAAACACATGCAAATAATCCGAGCTATCTCCATATTCAATTTTTATTTTCGATGGTTGTCCATATCCATCAATAGCCACCGGATTCGGAAATGTAAACGCCTGTTTCTTTTCCCTATCCTACCGAATATCAAAAATATTAACTTATTACTTTATCAGGAATATTCTTTCTAGACATTCATTTCATATCTGCATCCGTATCCAACTCTTACAAAAACCGAATTTCAACTTTTCAATAATTATATGCGTCTCTATTTGAAACCGTCTACGTTTACTAGCTTATCAGATATGGATACGATAACAACCATGTCCACTCCATGTTCGACCCGGTTACATTCTTTGCATGAAAAAAGTAAAATGAGGTTGAAACAAAAAGAGAGATGGCATATGTCGACCTATTTGGGAAACAAAAATACTATTACTATCGTAATTTGTCTATCCAAAAGTGTACCAAAGAGACAAATACCATGGGTCTACCTGTTTGACACTGTTACTTGTGTGTTGTGGCTCTAACTATTTTGTCTCTTGGGTAAAGTTTTGGGTAGACAAATTGCGGATTGGAAAAATGGAGTAATACTTTTCCTATCGGTACGGTGGAATCTATGCAGGTTACATGGATTACCATTGGATACAAGATGGGTCATAGGATACAGTATCTAGATAGTAAATAACATGACTCACTTATATCTAATGAAAATACATGCGGGCTACGTGGAATCCACCGTACCAGTAATAAAAATACCTATCGGAAAAATATTGCTCTCTGGGAAAAGAGGTAGAAATGAAGAAGATGATGTGATGGGACATATAATAAGAGCATTGCTTTTCTGAAAGGCACTTGCTTTGTTGCGTAGCTGGTTTTCACATTGTGATGCGTGCAGTGTGTTTTGTCCTTTTATTATTAATTTATTTATTATTAAACAAACGGGTACGTACGGTGGGTCCCACCATTAATCAACTTTGGGTTATTAGCTGTACCTACTGTAACTGACTGAGGCCCATGTGACATGTGCCATGTCAACAGTTATCTATTTTTTTGGTCACCCTCTCTCTCTCTCTCTAAATTAATTTATACGAGGTCAGCGAAGTTTTTTGCCCGTAAATTAATACAAGCAGGATTTAAACATTAAATTTTTTACTAGCTGTAAGAAGATTTTTCCGCTACAGTGACTACACTGGACGATTAGGCTGAGGGCAATCGTTCGTTGCCTTTTGCAGCTAGAGATCGAGAAGACAGGTATAAAAAAAAGAAGCATGATCTGGTACATCCTAAATCTTTGAATATCGGTGCATTGACTCTTGGAGTTAAAAATTAGATCATTGATTCTTTTGAATTTCAGTTTCTTGCCTCGTCTAACATTTTTACAGATTTCTTTCGAGCATGAAATAGATATCATCTTCTTATAATCATTTTATTGCTGTTAGCTTTTAATTTTCCACTTGTTCATTATTTTTTCATTATTTTTAAAGCAACAAGGCATGTACGTTTTCTGTCCCATTTTTAGTATTAACATATTTTAATATTAATCCTTAGTTTTGGAGAAGTCTCTTACTTGACATGAGATTGAATCAATGATATTCAAAAATCAAATAAATTATAAAATAAAGAAATAAAATCTTTGCTTCTTAATCTACCTTCCAAACATGCAACTACTAAAGTATAAAACATATAAATCAGCTTCTCGACGGATAATTGTTGATATATAGGTTAACACAAAAACCATAGATTTGAACATGCAAAATGCCACAAACAAAAGAAAGCACAAAATCAACCATATATCATCATAAAAAGAAAAGAGATTTGAAAAATCAAATCCAAGTTATCCAACAATGAATTATGGCCATCAGCATCAAGAGAAAAAGTTAAATATGTGCCGTGATTAAATATGCCGTACCACTAAATCACCATGAACCATGCTCCACATGCTTTGGCCCCACCACAATCCCATAATTTAAAGAATATATCAATACTCAGAAAAAGACAGGCATATGATTAAACGCCGGAGCCGTACAGTATCTGAAAAATACCACGTAAGCAAAAAGAGGATCAAAACAATTAAAAATATGGAAATATATCAAAATATTTTATTTAATAAAGAAAAGAAAATGGTAGGTAATATATATATTGGAAGTGAAGCGAGGATCGATCCACATGTGATGGAAAATGATGAGATTTTACGTGTAGGCTACAGAGTCAACACTGTTTTTACTTGGACCCCATCTCTTGTTAGGGAATCTTTGGGTCCCACGCTGTGCATGAGCTAGACAGCCCTCTCCATCCACGTGGCTGCTCTCAGTCACCACGCTGCTTTTTCTAAGGACCTGTTCTCTACAGAATCTCGCCGAGATTAGGGGCTGTTTCTTTGCAGGTTTGTATTGGATTTGGCAGGATTATCAAATCTAAAAGATTCCATGATTTTGTGTTTGGTCAGGCAAGAACGGGGAAGTTTAGGTTTACTTGTCTTTTGTGAGGGTCCACCTAAGAGGCTTGCAGGATTATGAAGTTATGAAATTTGGATTCTCAAATAGTACAGTTGAAAAATTTTGGATTAAAAAATTTTGTGTTTGGTTGCCGTTGACTTCCTAGTATTGGATTTGTAGATCCTTATAATTCTTATTTGATTGCTGAAAAGAAAATGAATTTGCGTTGGATTTTAGAAAGAGATGCATATTAAATAAATAAAAGTATCATGAACAGTGCAAATATGTGAAAAGAAAGTGGATTTGTATTGGAGGATTTTAGAGAAAGATGAATATTAAATAAATTAAAGTACAATTAAAGTACCATGAATAGTGCAAATCCTTGTAAATCCTAAAAATTTTAGAGGATTCATGGATTCTTGTTTTTTATGGGCCCCTCACAAAAGACAAACAAATCCAAACTCTCCAATTTTTGTCCAACGAAACACAAAATCATAGAATTCTTGAATTTGTTAATCTAAATAGTGTCGAATCCAACACCATCTTGCAGCCAAACAGGCCCTAATAGGAAGAACCTAGCTATGAATGACTGAATGAAGGGCCCCACACATTAAATAGCTTTCAAGTGAGACTTACAGTAAGATGCTAATAGAAGACACCTTTGGTAGGATGCTAATAGAAGACAGAGACTCATAGTAGGTAAAGATGAACTCTACTTAAATTCTGCTGTTAGTTTAGTTATATCCAGCCAGCTTTTTGCAGGTTCGATGCCTGTTTGTAGGCTTATCCTATTTAGAGCGCACAAAAAAAAAATCTATTGGGCCCATGGATAAATATAAAATGGGAGTCTTTTAATGTAAAATTATTTTTAATATTAATAAGTAAATTAAATAGTTATTTTAGTAACTTGGATCGAGAGCATTATAGAAGATATTATAATATTTTATTTGTCATATTTAAGTAAAAGAAAGTAGTTATAAGTAAATGAAAGCAGAATTTTAAAAATGATAATATTAAAATAACTTCTAGAAAATTCTTTTCTGTCTTAACTTTGAGTATAATGTAGATTGCATTTGGAATTCAAACTAATTTTTACAAAGTTCTTTTTTTGTCTCAGGTTCTAGAAAGTTATTTTTTTTTATTTTTCATAAAATGGAGAAGTTTAATTATTTGTCTTTTTCTTTAATAACGTGGAGGCTCTAAGATTTGTTTTTTTGAACATAACAATTAATTATTTTTTTCTCTTTATATAATGATGTGGAGGCCCTAAGAATTAAGGATTTTTTTTTTCTTTTTTTTAAAAAAGAAGAGGGTGGCTTCTAGTCAAATACGTTTGCATTATATATTAGCATATATAAATATAGAGGATATTTCATGTATTGTATGGTATTTAAGAGAAAAGTAATATTTTATGATGAAACGTGGGTCAGCTAACATAGCAGATAAAACTTTTCTGGTCTATCAAAAATTCAATACCTTATCGATTTTTATGGAAAAAGGAGTTTGCGCTTGCGGTTTCTTGATTTGGTTTATTTTTAAGTCCGACAAGTTCGAAAAAGCGGAAGGAAACCCAAAATTATATTATATTATATTATTATTTCCTTTAAAACAAATCCTGATTTGTAAGCATAATTGTTATGATGGGGGATAATACCCTTTTCATATTGTATAAAATATGGGTTTTGATTTGATAAATAATGTTATAAACAAAATTGTCTAAGGAAAAATTATATCTGCGTCCACTTTCTTAATTTCAGTTATTTCTAAGTCCAAAAAGTCCCAAAAGTAAACCTTATTTCTAAGCCAAAAGGTCCCAAAAGCAAACCCAAAAGCTTATTATATTATTATTACCTTTAAAACCAAATCTTGATTTGTAAGCGTTTTTGGTATGTATTGTTGATAATACATTTTTCATAGTTTATAAAATGTGTCTTCTGATTTCATAAATAAAGTTATGATATGATAAATAATGTTACGGTTTAAAATTTAGTGTTCTGATTTGATAAATAATGTTATAGTTGAAAAAACAAAGTTACTAAAGTTAAAATGCACATAGCTTGAGAAAGGATACGAAAGTGATCTGCAGCTATTATAAAAAAACCCACAATATTCGTCCTTTTGAAAATGGTAATTTTGAAACACATCTTAATTATAGATAGTTTGGGCCTAAAAACATTCATATTTTCTATGTATTTGGTTTCTTAACAATTTTCAAAATACATGAGTTTAAAAATAGAATTATATGGTCCAAAAATGTTCTCAGGAAAAATTTCTCGAGAACGGCTTAATACACCAACATCGACTATTTTTTTTCAAATAATCTACAGCCTAATGCATGGATATACCAATTTTCATATACATTAATGGATATTTTTTGTTTGTTGATGTAAAATCACAAAATGTTGTACAGTCGAAAATCATTAATTTTGCAACTATCCGGTACAAAATAAAGTACCGAAAAAGCATTAAAATTGATGTATGCATCCATTCCATTAGCTAATGAAAACCAAGCATAACGGTGCTGAATTTTGTGCCCAATATTTCAATAAAATGGTTGATATTGATTAATTTACAAGTTTTCAGAAAATTCTTGGGAAATAACATTCCGGAAACCATTTTTCTCTTAATAACAAGTCAATTTTAAGAATCGCATCTGGAAACAACTTTGCCTTTTCTTAAATGATTGGCATCCTCATCTTGATTAGATATTTCGAAGGCATACACACAGTTTCCTCAAAAAAGGCGCACACAAAAGTAATTTATGTGGTTCGCAATATGTATCTGTAACACTTGAACAGTATGATCGTAAATTTAATGGTGTATCCATGGTAGAAAATTTTCCATAATCAAATCAATCAACAACAAAATGTATCAAAATCACAAGAAATTTTGTGTGCATATATATATTTAGGCCATGAAAATCAAGATGGAGGACATTGATCATGACGCGGGCGAGATCCACGCCAAGATGTTACCTTCCGTTGATCTGACGACGACGGCGATGGACGGCTGAGATTTGATCTGGAGGCTGGCTCCTGAAGCGTGTGGATCTCAATGGGTTTGAGGTTTGTTTGCGTCGAGCTACCTGCAAGGAAGTCCCGGAATGGTTGTACCACTGAGGACCCTCCGACGGTCAAGTTAGAGAGGAAATCAGAGCAGAGTAACGGCTTAGTGAAGTAAAAATGGCTTACTTGAACCGTATACAGAAGGGGTTTATATAGCAGTGGCAGCAGGCAAGGCAGACGAGAGAATCACGCCGGTCGTTACGCTCCCGACGTCACGCCCGCGCGATAGGCGGGATCCCCCATTAATGGCGAGACAGGCTCGTTAATGGGGGATCGTGATGGCATGGAACGTGGGATGCGGCCGGCGGATATCTCGCGTATGGCGAGATTCGCGGGATGGCGGTTGCGCCTGTGAGCGGTGCCGTCGGTCGGTCGATGAAACCGAGGAAGATGACCTCGGCGGAAGAGCTCACGGATGAGCGGGAGGGCCGAGATATCTTGGTTCTTTAGTAGCCCGGAGACGAGCTGTGAGGCCGGGGAGGCCAATTGTGCTGGGGGCTCGGAGGTGAGCCAGCGCTTATTTGTGGGACGGGCACAGGAGTGGTCTGGTCGGCCACTGTAGGTCCTTTCTTGCATGCCCTGGGACACGTCATCTGCCACGTGTCATGATCTGAGAGATCACCGATATCGAGCATCATCATTAGCCCCCCACTCTCATCCCGACCAGCTGACGGGTCGGCTCGAGAGTGGTCTGCCGGGTCACCCAAGGTGAGCTCCTTTTCGAGGATATCGTCGGGCGTGTCCCCGAGTAATTTGTTATATATTCTGGATGATACCAGCGATTCAGGGCGAGATCTTTGCATTAAAGAGGGTACGCCGGATCGTGCGTACTTTCGCTGAAGCGGCATGCCACGTGTCGGGCACTGGTTGGCTGACGCGACTGGCCGCAGACTGCCGTCGTCTGATGGGATACGGCCAGTGCGAGTGCGACAGGTGGAGCGATCCTGGTCGTCGAATGCGAAGAGTTGTTTTTGGCGGGAGTCGATTGCCGTCGTTGGATGAGGACACCGGTGGCTATAAATAGAGGTGGGGTCTGATTCAGGATCCCTCTCTCTTCATATTTTCCTCGTTCTGAGTCTTGTTAGCTCGGCGCTTTCCTCTTTAGGTCGGATCTCTGCGTTCCTGAGAATTTCTTCCCATCAGGTTAGATGTCTTCTTTTGAGGAGTCTGTAGATATCGTAGGGGTAGATTCTAGGGGTTCTTCCCCTGAGTTGGAGTCCTTCCGGGAAGTTGGGGTCAGATCCACTTCCCGGGGGCACACATCTGGGGCGGTTCCCGGAGCGGTGGTGGCGAACGCCCCTGGTGTGTCGTCCTCGGTGAGGTATGAAGACGAGCTTGCCACCGCTCGGGCTCGTTTCCATATCCCTTCCGGCTACACGCTACGATTGGCCGAGAAAGGAGAGAGGTCAGATCAGGTACGGGGTAAAGAGACTGCCTTGTACTTGGAAGCCTTTTGGGCCGGACTGCACCTGCTTTTCTCTCACAAGATTGTTGGAGCGCTAAATTACTTTGGGCTAGCCCCAGGCCAGCTGGTGCCGAACTCGTGGAGGATTCTCCTCGGGTTCCTAGTCCGCTTGAAGTTGCAGATGATCCCTTTCAGTCTGTCCATCCTTGCCTCCTCCCTTATTTACAAAAGTCACCCCGGCACTCGCGGGCGACCCGAGGTGGGTTTACCTCTCCTTTAGGAAACAACGGGGGAGTGCAGCCGGGTCGGGTGTCGTCATCTTGCCTTCTTCCATCAATGATTGGAAGAAGAAGTTTTTCTTCGTTGGGCCGCCAGAGGGTGAGGACTGGCCCGTGCCCACCCAGTGGTCTAGGGATAAGTGCTGGCCGGGAAATCCATCCAACGATCCCGACGAGGTGAGGGTGGCGGGGTGGGAGCCTATTCCTCGGACTGACATGCTGCTTTCTGAGCGGGCCCTTAGTTGGGCCGGGCTCAACCCCGTCCAGTTCGTCGGTAAGTTAGGAGCTTGTAGGCGGTCTGTTAGGCTTGCGTTTGTTTTCATTTTTGTTTGCGTTGCTAATTCCATTCTATTTTGTCTTCTGCAGAACACATGGACTTGAGCCACCTCCAAGTAGCCATGCGCAAGCCGAAGAAGGGATCGAAGGCTGGAGGTCCCAGCTCTTCTCGTCCGACATTTGTCCCGGTTCCCCCGGCAGCCGTCCCACCCCAGCATTCGACTGCGGGCCGAGCCCCGGAGCCCAGCCAGGCTCCAAACAGAAAACGGGTTCGGAGAAAGGATGCCCATGGTTCGGAGATGGAGACCGGCTCTCCGCCGTCGCCTCTCAAGAGGTTCCCCCGAACAGTTCCGCGGACCCCAGCCTCCCCGATCTTGGTGGACGAGGGGGCCTCTGCTTTGAGGTGCCCTCGGGGCTTTCCATCGCTGACAGCTTGCTGTCGGACATGGAGAGGTCGGCCGGGGGCAAGATCCCTCGAGGGACTCTCATACCATAGATGTCGGCAATCGTCCAAGAGGCCGTGCAGGTTAGTGCCCGTACTTTACTTGATTTTTGCTTCAGCTTCTTACCATTCGTGAGATTTAGTGCCTCTCCTTTCTTTCTGACCTCCCTTTGATTTCTTCAGGTTCTCTAGCACGTCGCCCTCGTCATCTATATGGAGGACGAGGAAATTACCCCGACGATCCGAGCTGCGAGCTAGCTCTCCTCGCTGGAGGAGAACTCGAAGTTGGAGCTGGAGGCAGCGATGGCGAGGGTCTCCGCCCTAGAGGGCGAAGTAGCGGCCGCGAAGCAGGAGGTTGCCCGGTCCCTCGAGGCCGCCCAGACCGCCGAGGCCAAGCTCCAGGTCTTCAAGGTGCTCGTCGGCACCATGAAGAAGTCTGCGAGAACCCTCCGGAAGGAGCTGGAGGCGGCGGTAGAGGGGTCGAAGCGAGCCGATCTCAGGACGGCGAAGGCGGTGGAGGACTTCAAGAAATCGGAAGATTTTTACACCGTCCTAGCCTCGGCCACTACCGCCATCTGGCATGAGGCCCTCGACGTTGTCAAGACTCGGATGCCGGAGTTCGCTGACGAAGAGCTCTGAGCCGAGTATCCTCGCGGGGAAGACGAGCAGGGTGATGACCCCGGAGGCGAGGTCGGGGAAGAGATTCCCGGGGAGGGTGACGCCGAGGCTCCCGTGGTGGGCGGTGAGTTCCCAAACGCCGCCCGAGTCGTGGTAGATATTGAGCTTCCCGGGGGTGCGCCTGACCCCGAAGCCTGAAGCCCTTTGTTTTCCTGTTTCTTTTCTTTTGTTGCATCGGTAATATTGTAGGCCTCCGGGCATTTTGTAAGGCTGGGGAGCCCCCAATACCCTTGTAAAGACTTTGACTTTGTGAATAAAGATTTTTTACAGTCGTGTTTGCGCGCGTATTTTCCTTTTGTCGGCAACACTTGTATTTGCATAGTACTGCCTTTGTGTAATGTTGGTTCTTCGTCTAGCGATTACACATCGAGTTGAATCTGTTCACTTGCCAAGCGGGAAGACGGTATCTCTATGGCCCCGAAGTCGAGGTGGAGATCGCTCAGACATAGATAGACCGGATGCCTCTTGATAAGGGCTTTAGTTGCTTAATCGTGTGATGGGCAGGAGGTTGCCCGCTGGGGATGCGCCGAGCAGGGTAGCTGCTCGATGGCCTCTTGGAGCGGGATTTGATTTTTGGCATCGGTGGGAAGTGAACTACCAGCCATGGATGGCCGAGCAGGGTAGCTTCTCGATTGTCTCTTGCGAGGCCTTTGATCCCTGGTGTGTTGGGGTAGGGAGCTACCAGCCAGGGATAGCCGAGCAGGATGGCTGCTTGGCTGCATCTTGGTGAGGGTTTCAATCCTTAGCACGGGAAAGGCCTAAGTGGCCTACTAAGGATGGGCCGAGCAGGGTTACTGTTCGGTGCCTCTTGGCGAGGGCTTTGATCCCTGGTGTGTTGGGGTAGGGAGCTACCAGCCAGGGATAGCCGAGCAGGGAAGCCGCTCGACTGCCTCTTGGTGAGGGCTTTGATCCTTAGCGCGGGAGGGGCCGTAGGTGGCCTACTAAGGATGGGCCGAGCAGGGTAGCCGCTCGGCTTCCTCTAGGCGAGGGCTTTGATCCCTGGTGTGTTGAGGTTGGTAGCTACCAGCCAGAGATAACCGAGCAAGGGCGGGCTCGGTTGCCTCTTGCGAGGGCTTTTGATCCTTAAGGACGGCCGGGCAGGGTTGCTGCCCGGTGCCTCTTGGCGAGGGCTTTGATCCCTGGTTTGTTAGGATAAGGAGCTACCAGTCAGGGATAACCGAGCAAGGGTGGACCCGGTTGCCTCTTGCGAGGGCTTTTGATCCTTAGCGCGGGAGGGGCCGTAAGTGGCCTACTAAGGACGGGCCGAGCAAGATTACTGCCCGGTGCCTCTTGGCGAGGGCTTTGATCCTTAAGGATAGTCGGGCAGGGTTGCTGCCCGGTGCCTCTTGGCGAGGGCTTTGATCCCTGGCGTTATGGAGTAGGGAACTACCGGCCAGGGATAGCCGAGCAGGGTAGCCGCTCGGCTGCCTCTTGGTGAAGGCTTTGATCCCTGGCGTTGTGGGGTTGGGGAGCTACCAGCCAGGGATAGCCGAGCAGGGTAGCCGCTCAACTGTCTCTTGGTGAGGGCTTTAATCCCTGGCGTTGCGGGTAAGGGAGCTACCAGCCAGGGATAGCCGAGCAGGGTAGCCGCTCGGCTGCCTCTTGGAGAGAGTTTCGATCCCTGGCATTGTGGGGTAGGGGAGCTACCAGCCAGGGATAGCCGAGCGGGGTAGCAGCTCGGCTGCCTCTTGGCAAGGGCTTTGATCCCTGGCGTTGTGGGGTAGGGGAGCTACCAGCCAGGGATAGCCGAGAAGGGTAGCCGCTCGGCTGCCTCTTGGTGAGGGCTTTGATCCCTGACGTTGCGGGGTATAGGAGCTACTGGCAAGGGATAGCCGAGCGGGGTAGCCGCTCGGCTGTCTCTTGGCGAGGGCTTTGATCCCTGGTGTGTCGGGGTAGGGGAGCTACCAGCCAGGGATAACCGAGCAGGGTAGAAGCTCGGCTGCCTCTTAGAGAGGGCTTCGATCCTTAGCGCTGGAGGGGCCGTGGGAGGCCTGCTAAGGATGGACCGAGCAGTGAAGCTGCTCAGTTTCCTCTTGGCGAGGTTCTGTCCGTCCTCCCTGGTGCGAGGACAGGGAAGAGGGACGATCGCTGTCGACACGTGTCATGATCGTGTGGGGAACGCGAAGCATCGGAGTGTCGTTTCGATTTCGCATCGAGCGGCGCGATGTCTGCCGCGTGCCGGCACGGTTGCTGGTGAAACGGGCGACCGTTGAACTCCAGGGGCATTGTGGGCTATAAAACGGAGGGGGTGTTGATTACTCCCTTCCTCACACCCGAAATGCAAGAATGGAGGACTTCCCTTTCACCATCCAAGATATCATAAACTTCGAAGACGTGTACCTCTACGATCAGTACTGTACTGAGAACACGGTGCAGTTAGTGATAGGCCGCATCGAGGATCATTTTGGCCGGTTGCTACCCCGGCGCTCCCCCCTACTTCAGCTGTTGATGTACTTCATCTGGAGGGCGTCGCCGGGGCTCTACAACCCCTTATCCAAACAGCTAAAAGACGAGGCCGTCGGCAAGCTAAGGTCCCTGAGGCGCTTCGGCTTGATCTCTGTGAGTCGCTAAATCGCTCGGTGGCGCTCGTACTTGAGTGCTAAGAATTGAGGCATGATGCCGACGTTCGCGGGGGGTATCGAGGGCAGAAGTTAAATGTCGCGAGGGCTCGGCTGGCAGAAATATCCTCAGAGTACCACGAGCAGTGCTCTCTGCACCCCCTTCCCCCGCTATTGTAATTTTTTTTCCTCGATGTATGGCTGAGAAGCCTACAGTACCTTTTGATTATATAAGATTCTTTTTCTTTTCGCAATGTTTTATTGACCTCTTCTTATTACATAAGCAAAAAGATCTCAAGAAAGGTGTACACTGCTTTAAAAAGAAAATACATGCTAGTAGATACTCTTATTCGCGCAGCTCGAGCCCCTCTGATGTCTGTTGGACTCTATGCCCGGCATAGGGTACCGAGTTTCGTGGGTACCAGACGTATTCTCCGCTGACACGACCATGATTTGGCCGATGGTCAGCTCGGCGAGAGGGGGACGCTGCTCCTGCTCGCGGTCAGACTGCCGCTTATCTCTCAAGTACGCTGCGAGGTGCCCTGAACGGATGAGCTCCTCAATGTAGTCACGGAGCTGCTTGCAGCTCTCCGTGGAGTGGCCTAACGACCTATGGAAACTGCAGTAGGGGCCCCGGGTTCGTTTTGAGTCCATTCGCGAGATCGGGGGAAGCTTGAAGAATCCCTCGCCCTTGACCTCCTATAGTAGCACTGTCTGGGAGACGTTGAGCGGGGTGTATTCCTGAAACTTCGGGAGATAGGGCTTTGCCCGCCCAGGTCCCCTTCTCTCTTCCCTTGCCCTTTTTTTCTAGTCGGCTTGCTCTGCCCACGGGAGATTTGCATTCACCTCGGATTCGAGCTGGACATCGCGCTCGGTCCAGGCTTTTGCCTTGGCCATGGTCTTAGGTTACGCTAATGCAAAGGAGCGTAACCACTCCTTGTGCCTAAGACCATACCTAAGTGCTGTGATGACGGTCTCGTCCCGGTGCTCTGGGACCTCGAGAAGGGCGTTGTAGAAGCGGGTGACGTATTCTTTGAACGTCTCCTTGTCCTCGCTCTTGATCGTGAAGAGATGGTCGACTGTGCGCTTTTGCCGCCTGTTCCCAACGAAGTGGCCGAAGAATTGGGTGGCCAGCTCGTCGAAAGTTGAGATCGAGTGAGGTTCGAGTCCTCGAAACCAGTCTCGTCCGGAGCGGATGAGAGTGGTCGGGAAGGCTCGGCACTGGGCGGCGTCGGAGTTATCTTGGAAGCTCATTCCCGCGGTGAACGCATCCAAATGGTCCTTCGGGTCAGATTTACCGTCGAAGAGAGAGACCTTTGGGGACTTCTTGCGGGAGGAGACGTGGACGACGAGCAGCTCCTCATTGAATGGATTGGTGAGCGAGTCAGCGGCGTATTTAGCCCCGTCGCTCGAGCGGTGACCTTCCCGATGCATACCCTCGATCTTCTTCTCGAGGGCGTCGAGTCGGCCGTGGTATCCCGACGATTCGGTACATTCTGATCCCCGGCCTCTGCTGTTGGAGACCTGCGTCTGGGATTGGCCCCGGTTCCTCTCAATGAGGTTCCTCAGATCCCCCAGCGAGGTGGTCTTCAAGCCGCCGTGGCGAGTCTCGTCTGCGCGACCCCGTCGAGGGAGGGGGTGTTGGTCATGCCTGGGAACAGACGAGATGATCGACATCTCCTCGGGAGGGAAAGGGTCGCGAAGAGGCTCGGGGCGAGGTGCTCTGGCGACGGACCTCGGTGTTGAACTGGGGGGCGCCCAGCGAGTCGCAGAAGGTATTGGCCCGGGAGATCTGTGGCCATGGGAGGTAGCGAGGCGGTGGTCGGCAGTGCCGACGCATGCGGAGTCTTCTCCTCCCCTGTAGGGGTCCCGGTATCGAGGCGAAGGAGCGGCGACTTGGGGAACTTTCCCTGCTGTTTGGACACGGATGAGCGCCTCCACGACAGACGCGAGTCGGTCTATCCGGCCGGCAAGGGCGTTGATGGCATTCGGCGGAGGAGGTTCTTCCGCGCCTCCGTTGAGGGGGAGGCGGCGGCTGGTGCTGGGATCGTCGTGACGATCGCTCGCCATTAGATTAAGATTGGAAGATGAACTTTTGTTTTTATGGAATCAAGGGTTCCCACAGACGGCGCCAGCTGACGCGGGTGAGATCCGCGCCAAGATGTTACCTTCCGTTGATCTGACGATGGCGGCGATGGATGGCTGAGATTTGATCTGGAGGCTGGCTCCTGAAGCGTGTGGATCTCAATGGGTTTGAGGTTGTTTGCGCCGAGCTACCTGCAAGGAAGTCCCGGGGTGGTTGTACCACCGAGGACCCTCCGACGGTCAAGTTAGAGAGGAAATCCGAGCAGAGTAATGGCTTAGTGGAGTAAAAATGGCTTACTTGAACCGTCTGCAGAAGGGGTTTATATAGAGGTGGCATCAGGCAAGGCAGGCGTGAGAATCACGTCGGTCATTATGCTCCCGACGTCATGCCCGCGCGATGGGTGGGATCCTCCATTAATGGCGACAGGCTCGTTAATAGGGGATCGTGATGGTGTGGAACGTGGGATGAGGCCGGCGGATATCTCGCGCATGGCGAGATTCGCGGGATGGCAGTTGCGCCTATGAGCGGTGCCGTTGGTCGGTCGATGAGACCAAGGAAGATGACCTCGGCGGGAGAGCTCGCGGATGAGCGGGAAGGTCGAGGTATGATAGAGGTCCTTTTCGGGTCTCCTTCAGATGTTGTTTTCCGTCAATCTCCTGGTGGATTCTGGAGGTGATCTCCTGTTGCGTGCGGATCTCAATGGATTTTGAAGAGATAGGTGATTTAGAGGAGTTTGGCGCCGAGTACCTGCAAAGAAGTCCCGGGGTGGTTTGGTACCACCGAGGACCCTCCGACGATCAAGTTAGTACTAGATCCGAGAAGCGTAATGGCTAAGTCGAGTAAAAATGGCTTACTTGACCTCTCTGTGATGGGGGTTTATATAGCGGTGGTAGCACGCAGCAGCAGGCGCGAGAATCTCGCCGGCAGTTACGCTCCCGACGTCACGCCCGCGTGGAGAGCGGATCGCCCATTAATGGGGATCGTGATGGCGTCGAACGTGGGATATTGCTGGCGGAGAATCTGCGCATGGAGGGATTTGCGGAGCGACGGTTACGCCCATGAGCGGTGGAGTTGGTCGGAGGACCGAGGAGGACGTCCTCGGCTGGGGACCTCGGGGGCGAGTGAGAAGGCCGAGGAGTCTTGGTCTTATGGCAGCTCGGGATGAGCTGAGGGGCCGAGGAGGCCTATTTGCAGGGGGCCCCGAGGAAGGCCAGCTCACGCGTGCAGGTAGGATATTGGGGTGGCCTGGTCGGTCCCTGTGGGCCCTTTCTTCTGAGTTCTGGGACACGTCATCTGCCACGTGTCCTGCTCTTGGGGGTCGCCAATATTGAGCATCACCATTAGCCCCCCACTCTTGTCCCGACCAGCTAGCGGGTCGGGTCAGGAGTGGACTGCCGGACCGCCCGGGGTGAGCTCCCTCTTAAGGTTTCGCCGGGACGCGTCCCCGGGCCGTGAGCTATCTTTTCTCCCAGCGAATCAGGGTCAAGTCTCTGCATTTAAGAAAGGTGCGCCGGTTCATGCCTCCTGCCGTTGAAGTGACGGTCCACGTGTCAAGCGTCGGTTGGCTGACGCGACGTGTGCAGACCTACGACACCTGCAGGGGTGCGGTCCAGCGTGGGAACGACAAGTGGAACAATCGGAGCCGTTGGATGCGAGGAAGTGTTTTGGCGGGAGACGAAGGGAGCCGTTGGATGAGGTCGCTCGCTGTGATAAATAGGGGTGGGGTCCATTCCAGGGCCCCTACTCTTTCATATTTCCCCGTTCTAAGTCCTGGTTGCTCGGCGCTCGTCTTCTTTCTTCCGCTTTCGTTTCCCGAGGACCCTCTTTCTCAAGGTTAGATGTCTTCCTTTATCGAGTCAGTATATGTCGTCGGAATAGGTTCTAGGGACCCTTTAGGTGAGCCTGAGTCCTCCCGGGGAGCAGGGGTCGGCCCCTCTCTCGGGGTGCAGCGATCGTGTGGCGGGGGCAGCCCTTAGGGAGGAGGCGGTAGATACTGCCCCCGGCGCCTTGTGTTGGGTGAGGCATGAGGACGAGCTCGCCAACACTCGAGCTCACATCCACATCCTCCCGCGATATACGCTTCGTCTGGCCAAGGAGGGAGAGAGGGCAGACCAAGTACGGGGCAGGGAGATCACCCTGTATTTGGAAGCTTTTGGGGGTGGAATGTGCCTGCCCTTCTCTCCTGAGGTCGTCGAAGCGCTGAATTTTTTCGGGTTAGCCCCTGGCCAGTTAGTGCCGAACTCGTGGAGGATTCTCCTTGGGTTCCTGATCCGCCTGAAGTTACAGGCAATTCCTTTCAGCCTCTCTCTCCTTGATTCTTCCCTCATCTTCAAAAATCACCCTGGTAGTCGAGCGGGCGACCCAAGGTGGGTCTACCTTTCTTTTAGAAAGCGACAAGGGGGCCCGCCGGGACAGGGGTTGTGGCCCTGCCTTCTTCCATTCATGACTGGAAGAAGAAGTTCTTCTTTGTTTCCCCCCCCGATGGGCGAGGACTGTCCCGTACCTACACAGTGGTCGAGGGAGAAATGCTTGCCGGGGATCCAGTTCAGCGACCCCGTCGCGGTGAAAGTGGCGTCGTGGGAGCCCATCCCCCATTGCGACGTGCTGCTGTCTGAGAGGGTCCTGAGTTAGGCCGGGCTCAGCCCCGTTGAGCTTGTCGGTAAGTTTAGTCTTGCTTTCTGGCTTGTATATTGCTTGTGCCGCTGACCTCTTTACTTTCGGTTTTGTGCAGGACCCATGGATATGGACTCGCTCCGAGCTTCCATGCACCAGCCGAGGAAAGTCACGAAGGCCGGGGGTGCCGGCTCTTCCCGCTCAAAGCCTGCCCCGGCTCCTTCTCCTCCAGTGGTCGCGTCCCGGAACGCTCGGAGGCGGATCTCGCCCTGGGGCCCAGCAGAGTGTCGGGCCGGAAGCGGGCTCGGATTCTGGAGGACCCGGCCTCGGAGGAGGAGATCGGCTCTCCCTCAGAGCTGCTCAAAAGGAAGTCATCCCTGGGACCGTCTTCGCCGATCATGATGGAGGAAGGGGGCCTCCAGTTCGCCGTACCTTCGGGGCTATCCATCGTGGATAGCCTGCTGCACGAGATAGAGACATCGGCCGGGGGTAGAGTCCCCGGGGGGACCTTCAGGGCTCAGCTGGCGTCCATCGCCCAGGAATCCGTGCAGGTAAGTGCTTGGTTATTATTATTATATTTTTGAGATTCAGTGTCTCCCTCGTCTTTCTGATCTCTCTCCTGCCTTTTAGGTTCTCCAGCACGTTGCTCTCGCCTTACGCATGGAGGTCGAGGTGATAGCCCCGGCGATGAAGGCTGCGGGCCAGTTCGCCTCGCTGGAAGAGAGCTCTAAGCGGGAGCTGGAGGCGGTGACGGCGAGGGTCGCCGCCCTGGAGGGTGAGGTGGAGGCCAGGAAGCGGGAGGTCGCCCGGCACCGCGAGACCGCCGCGGTTGCCGAGGCCAAGCTCGAGAACGCTCAGGTGCTTGCCGGCAACCTGAAAAAGATGGTGAAAACCCTCCGGAAGGAGCTAGGGGCGGTGGCCGAGTCGGCGAAATCGGCCGACCTGAGGGCGGCGAAGTTGGCCGACCTCTCGGTGGCGAAGGTGGTGGAGGGCTACATGAAGTCGAAAGACTGCTACAATGACCTGGCCGTCGCCACGACCCTCATCTGGCACGAGGCCCTCGACGCCGTTAAAGCCCGGATGTCGGGGTTCGCCGACGAAGAGCTCCGGGCCGAATACCCCCTCGCGGACGCCGGTGAGCAGGGGCAGGAGATTCCTGGCGAGCAAGTCGTCGAGGACCTAGCTCGCCTCATGGTGGATGTCGAGGGCCACGAGGTCGCTCCTGGCCCCGAGGCCTAAAGCCCCTGTCTTCCTCCTCCTTTTTTTTTGTTGCTTCTGGAATTTTGTAAGCCTCCGGGCATGTTGTAAGGCTGGGGAGCCAAAAATACCCTTTGTAAAGACTTTGCCTTTTAGTAATAAAACTTTTTCTTTGGTTCATGAAGAATGCTCGTAAAATTTCTCATGTAAAATTTCTCTTCTTGCGTTGTTGGGCTTCCATGTCAGATCGGTTACTTGCCTAGCGATCGTCCATCGAGTTGATTTTGATTACTTGCCAAGCGTGCCAAGCACTGCTGGGAAGGAAGCGTCTCTATGGCCCCGAAGTCGGGGGGAGATCGCTCGAGACTTGGATAGACCTGATGCCCCTTGTTGGTGGCTCGGATTCTCTACATGAGATGGGCAGAGGGCTGTCCGCCTTATTTGTGCCGAGGATGGATGGAAGCTGCTCCGTTGCCCTTTGGCGAGGGCTTCTGATTTCTGGTGTCGTGGGTAGGCAACCACCAGCCTGGGATGATCGGGCAGGGTAGTCGCTCGGAGGCCTCTTTTGAGGGCTTCGATCCCTGGCGTCATGGGTAGGGAGCTACCAGCCAGAACCGACCGAGCAAGGCAGCCGCTCGGTTGCCGATTGCGAGGGCTTCGATCCTTCAGGACGGGGACCGAGCAGGGTTACTACCCGGTGTCTTTTGGAGAAGGATTTGGTCCCGAAGGATAGCCAAGTGAGGGATTCTCGGGCTCGACTGCCTCTGGGAGGGCTTTCTGATCCCAGGCGTTGCGATAGAGAAGCTACCCGCCGGGGATAACAGAGCGGGGATGGCTGGGAAGTGAAGCTGCGCAGTTGCCTCTTGGCGAGGGCTTTCGATCCTTCAGGACGGGGACCGAGCAGGGTTACTGCCCGGTGCCTCTTGGCGAGGGCTTTGGTCCCGAAGGATAGCCTAGTGAGGGATCCTCAGGCTCGGCTGCCTCTGGGAGGGCTTTCTGATCCAGGCGTTGCGGTAGGGAAGCTACCCGCCGGGGATAACTGAGTGGGGATGACCGGTCAGTGAAGCTGCGCGGTTGCCTCTTGGCGAGGGCTTTGATCTCTGGCGTCGTGGTTAGGAAACTACCAGCCTGGGATGACCGAGCGGGGTAGCCTCTCGGACGTCTCTTGCGAGGGCTTCGATCCCTGGCGTCATGGGTAGGGAGCTACCAGCCAAAGATGACTGAGAAGGGTAGCTGCCCGGTTACCTCTTGCGAGGGCTTTGATCCTTCAGGATGGCGACCAAGCAGGGTTACTGCCCAGTGCCTCTTGGCGAGGACTTTGATCCCTGTCGGTTGTGGTAGGAAGCTACCAGCCGGGGATAGCCGACCAAGGACTCGACTGCCTCTGGGAGGACTTTGGTCCTTGGCGCGGGAGGGGCTGTAGAAGCCTACCAAGGACCCTTAGCCTGGCAGGGTTACTGCCCGGTGCCTCTTGGCGAGGCCTTTTGTCCTGAAGGGTACCCGAGTGAGAGATCCTCGGGCTTGACTGCTTCTGGGAGGGCTTTCTGATCCCTGGCGTTGCGGTAGGGAAGCTACCCGCCAGGGATAACCGAGCGACGGTTGGGCTCAACTGCCTCTGGGAGGACTTTCTGATCCCTGGCGTTGCGGTAAGGAAGCTACCCGCCAGGGATAGCCGAGTGACGGTTAGGCTTGACTGCCTCTGGGAGGACTTCCTGATCCCTGGCATCGTGGTAGGGAAGCTACCCGCCAGGGATAACCGAGCAGGGTAGCTGCTGGGTTGCCTCTTGGTGAGGGATTTGATTCCTGGCGTTGCGAGTAGGGAAGCTACCGGCCAGGTATAGCCGAGCAGGGTAGCTGCTTTGGCTAATTCTTCACGAGGTTTAGCCCAACCATCCAGTTGTAGGCATGGGGAACAGGAACGGTCGCGGCGACTGTGCGCGTAGCATGTGCATTGAATGCGGGGGAGGCGAAGCGCTAGGGGCGCGTCGTTTCGATTCCGCCAGAGAAGGCTTGATGACCGCCGCGTGGCAGCGACTTTTCGGGTGAAAGCGGGCGACTGTTGAACTCCGTTGGGGCACAGCGGGCTATATAAAGCTAAAGGAGTACTAGTTCTTCCTTCCTTCATAAATAGGTCGTCGAAAATGCAAGACTTCCCATTTACCATCCCCGACATCGTCCACTTCAAAGACGTATACCTTTACGACCAGAACTGCACTGAGGACACGGTGCAGTTGGTCTATGGGAGCATCGAGGACTATTTCGGCCAGCTGCTCCCCCGACGCTCCTCCCTGCTGCAGCTGCTGATGTACTCCATCTGGAGGGCGTCGCCAGGGCTTTACAACCCATGTCCGAGCAGCTCTATGACGAGGTCGTGGGCAAGCTGCGGTCTCTGAGGCGCTTTGGCCTGATCTCCGCGAGCCGGCTGGCTCGCTCAAAGGCGCTCGTCCGCGAGTGCTACGAGCTGTGGCTCGGGGTCAATGCGCGCGGGGGAACCGAGGGGAGAGGTTGGATCTCGTGAGGCCTCAGCTGGTGGAGATCTTTACTGAGTATCATGAGCAGTGCTCTCTGCACCCCCTTCCCCCGCTATTGTAATTTTTCTTTTCCTTTTTGTATGCACGGCTGAGGAGCCCATAATACATTTTTTTGAATAAACGAGATCTTTCCTATTTTTCCGCAATGTTCCGTTGATATTTATTAAATTAACAATAGACCCTAGGGAGAGTTTACATTGCCCCAAAAGAAAAGTACATGCTAGTTGATGACCCTATCAGCGTGGCCCGAGATTCCCGGAGGCTTGCGGGTCGTCGTGCTCGGCACCGGGTACGGGGCTTCTCGAGTGCTGGACTGGTCATCTGCTGAGAAAAGCATGATCTGGCCGATGGTCGGCTCAGCGGGAAGAGGACGCTGCTCCTGCTCGTGGTCGGCCTGCCGTTTGTCCCTTAAGTAGGCGGCGAGGTGACCCGATCGGATGAGCTCCTCGACGTAGTCCCGGAGTTGCTTACAATCCTCCGTGGCGTGGCCCAGCGTCTGGTGGAAGGCGCAGTAAAGGCCCCGAGTTCGCTTCGAGGCCTGACGTGGGATTGGGGTGAACATGAAGAACCCCTCGCCTTGGGCTTCCTCCAGTAACACTGCGAGGGAGACATTGAGCGGGGTGTACTCCTGGAACTTTGGGTGATAGGGCTGCTGACGCTCTGGCCTCTCTTCCCGAGCCCTCTTCTTCGGGTCGGGCCATTCTGCTCGGGGGAGGTTCGCGTTCACCTCGGACTCCAATTGAACCTCGCGCTCGGTCCACGCCTTGACTTCGGCCATGGTCCTAGGCTGTGCCAACGCAAAGGAGCACAACCACTCCTTGTGCCTAAGGCCAGATCTGAGCGCCGTGATGACAGTCTCGTCCCGGTGTTCGGGGACCTCGAAGAGGGCGTTGTAGAAGCGGGTGATGTAAGCCTTGAACGTCTTCTTATCTCCGCTCTTTATTGTGAAGAGGTAGTCGACCGTGCGCTTCTACCGACGGTTCCCAACGAAGTGGCCGAGGAACTGAGTATCCAGCTCGTCGAAGGTCGAGATTGAGCGAGGTTCGAGCCCTCAGAACCAGTCTCGACCTGCGTGGATAAGGGTGGCTGGGAAGGCCCTGCACTGGGCGGCGTCGGAATGGTCCTGGAAGCTCATCCCCACGGTGAAGGCATCCAAATGGTCTTTGGGATCGGTCTTCCCGTCAAACAGAGAGACCTTTGGGGGCTTGTTGCGCGAGGAGACGTGGACAACGAGCAGTCCCTCGGTAAACGGTTTGGTGAGTGAGTCGGCGGCGTACTCAGCCCCGTCGGCCGAGAGGTGACCTTCCCGGCGCATGCCCTCGATCTTCTTTTCGAGGGTGTTGAATCGGCCGTGGTACCCCGAGGACTCGGCGCCCTGTGATCCCGGCCTCTATTATGGGAGACATGCGACTGGGCACGGCCTCGGTTCCTTTCGATGAGGTTCCTCAGGTCCCCGGGCGAGATGGCTCTCGAGCCGTCGTGGCGAGCCCCTTCTGTGCAACCCCGTCGAGGTAGGGGGCGTCGGTCATGCCTGTGGGCAGACGAGGTGACCGACATCTCCTCAGGGGGGTACGGGTCGTGAGGAGGCTCGAGGCGAGGCGCTCCGGCGGCGGACCTTGGTGTGGAGCCGTGGGGCGCCCAACGGGCCTCAGGGAGTATCAGCCCGTAAGATCCGTGGTCTGGAGTCGTAGCCCGCCGGTATTCAGCCTTGCTGACGGGGGCAGAGCCTTCTGGAGGCGGAGGAGCGGCGATCTGGGGCCCAGGCCCGGCCGTTTAGACGCGGATGAGCGGCTCTACGAGGGACTGCAGCCAATCTATTCGGCTGGCGAGGGCGTTGATGATGGTCGCCGAAGGGGGTTCATCCGCGCCTCCGGTGAAGGGGAGGCGGCGGCTAGTACCCGAATCTTCAGGATGGTTGCTTGTCATGTGGACGGAGATCGGAAGGCCAACTTTGTTTTTGTAGAGTTTGCGTTTCCCACGGACGGCGCCAACTGATGGAGGTCCTATTCGGGTCTCCTTTAGATGTTGTCTTCCGTCAATCTCCCGGTGGATTCTGGAGGTGATCTCCTGTTGCGTGCGGATCTCAATGGGTTTTGAGGAGATAGGTGATTTAGAGGAGTTTGGCACCGAGTACCTGCAAAGAAGTCCCGGGGTGGTTTGGTATCACCGAGGACCCTCCGACGATCAAGTTAGTACTAGATCCGAGCAGCGTAACGGCTAAGTCGAGTAAAAATGGCTTACTTGACCCCTCTGTGATGGGGGTTTATATAGCGGTGGTAGCACGCAGCAGCAGGCGCGAGAATCTCGCCGGCAGTTACGCTCCCGACGTCACGCCCGCACGAAGAGCGGATCGCCCATTTAATGGGGATCGTGATGGCGTGGAACGTGGGATATTGCTGGCGGAGAATCTGCGCATGGCGGGATTTGCGGAGCGGCGGTTACGCCCACGAGCGGTGGAGTTGGTCGGAGGACCGAGGAGGACGTCCTCGGCTGGGGAGCTCGGGGGCGAGCGAGAAGGCCAAGGAGTCTTGGCCTTGTGGCAGCTCGGGGCGAACTGAGGGGCCGAGGAGGCCCATTTGCAGGGGGCCCCGAAAAGGGCCAGCTCGCGCGTGCAGGTCGGGTATTGGGGTGGCCTGGTCGGTCCCTGTGGGCCTTTTCTTCTGAGTTCTGGGACACGTCATCTGCCACATGTCCTGCTCTTGGAGGTCGCCAATATTGAGCATCACCAAGGTATCTTGTTTCTGTGGTAGCTTGGAAACGGGCTGTGAGGCCGGGGAGGCCAATTGTGCTGTGGGCTCGGAGGTGAGCCAGCGCTTGTTTGTGGGACGGGCACAGGAGTGGTCTGGTCGGCCACTGTAGGTCATTTCTTGCATGTCCTGAGACACGTCATCTGCCACGTGTCATGATCTGGGAGATCACCGATATCGAGTATCATCATATCATAAAAAGAAAGCTGCTGAAAGCTAACTTTTCGACAAACATAGGAGAAAAAACTCAATCCTATGCCTTTGATATCATCATTCCTCTATAAATTCTATTTATTTATATTTTCTTAGATCGATTTGGAGTTCCAAGTTCATAGTCATCAACTTTAGTCGGATTTCTAATTCATGGGAGCATATATTTAGTTAAAAGGCTTTTTGGATATAACACCAATAATAACACTTGTCAATTTACATGCATCCATGACCATGACCTCATGCATTCTTCCGTTCAACAAAAGTAGCTACAAAACTTCCACGTTTTTCAGATGGAAACCCTTTCAATTTCTATCCTTTTAAATAATAACAATAGTCGTGATAATAAATATTAATCAGAGCCGCTCTTTTTGGACCAAAGATTATATGGTTTCGTTTTGGCCGCGGATTTTGATTTTTGAGGGCAGCATATATGCTCGTGTGTGGCAATTTAATTTAATTTAATTTAATTTTACAGAACCATAATTAGGACAATACGGAGATTTATTATATTATGGTTAAATTTCAATTTGCTACCGGAAACTATAAGCTTTTTTCTTGAATGATACCATGAACTTTCAAAAAGATAGATTGATACCATAAGTTTTCAAAGGCATAAAAAAAATCTAGTGGAAAGTTACAAAATTACCAAAATACCATTTTTTGTAATTCTCGGTTTTTTTTACATTTGAAAATTCATGATATCATTTGAGGAAAATGTATGGTTCATGGTAAAAAGTTGAAATTTAGCCTATTACTATTTACATATTTATAATATAAATAAACGAATTATATAGATAGAGAAACAAATGGAGAGTTTATCTTTTATTTATTTCGAATGCGATGTGCTCAAGGACCCTTAATTTTGTCGACATGTAAAATCATCCTATTTCAATGGTTCGGCCGTTTTATTAAACAGACGGAGGGCGGCAAATTGCTTCACGACGATGATACAAATGATTATAAAAGTTGTTTCATGATAATGATGTGGATCATGTATGGCAATTTCCGGAAATGAAATGATGTGGATCTTCTTAAACATGATTATAAAAGTTGCTTCAACTTTACCGCCAACCGTTTTGACGAATGCGTGTATATTTCATATATGTATTTACATGTGCTTCTCACGTGAGACATTATTAGACTTTTTCTTACTATTAATAATCTAATTGAACCTCTAAAGAACAATAGTAGTAAATACCGGTAAAGTAAAATTTGAGGTATGAGAAAGCTAAATTTTATATTTTGGATATTTATGTGCTATCTAATACTCCCTCCGTCTCTTTTTATTTGTTATTTTAGAGAGAGAAAGGAGTCTCACTTTACTTGACGTTTTTGGAATAACGAGAAAATCATTAATGATAAAGATATCAATAAATTATACAATACCAAAAATATCCTAGAAAATTAATTGTTGATATTAAAAATATGATCATGCTTTCCTTAATAGCTAAGAGCAGAAATAGTATGATTTTTTTAGTGGTAATGAGGCAATAGATTAATTGCCGATATTAAGAAAGTGATAATGCTTTTCTTAATCGGTAAGCATTCCTCTATAATGACAAATAAAAAGGGACGGAAAGAGTATTAATTTTGTCAGATTGGCGAGATGGATGATACGTGGGTAAAAGCAAATGGAACGTCTAAACAAGAGAACAACCAATGAGACAAAAGAACAATCAAAGAAGAAATTTTTTCGATCTCACCACATAAATAGTTTAATATTCTATACTAATTACCAACAATTCAACTTCGCAATCACTTGCGTGCTTGTTTTAGCTGGTAAAATAATAACTTATTCAACTGTCATTGACAATGATTTCAATAAAACTTAATCTAGTCAAGGCTCCCTGTATAAAAATATTGCATAATGACTGTTGTATAAAAAATATTGCATAATGACGGTTGGGGTCAAAAATTACATCCCAATTGACCAAATCAAAATCAGTCAACCCCCAACCAAATGGGTCCGAGCCCAAACAAGCGGGTCCAAACCCAAGTCAAGACCGAGCGTAGAAGGGGCCTACTCCATGCCAAAAGAAGTCAATAAATTAGTTTAAATACATATTTTTTTTAGAATTAAATGTATGAAAAATGGACAAAAAACCAAAATTTTGTAAACCTTATGGTTTATATGCAAAAAAATAAAAAAATAAGCATATGAGGCATAAGGAGACACAGATGCCATTTAGAAAAGCCTAAGGGGTTATATGTAAAGTGTTTAGCCTATAAAAGACAAACATGGTGAAAAAATCAATAACAACTTTCATTCTTTAAAAAATTCTAGGGTTTGTGCCTCTATTTTCTCTTTCTCAAGTTTTTTCTCTTCATCTTCATTTCCAATTAAATCAAGTGCTTAGCTTTTTTTTTAAAACTAAATAAAATTTCATTATAAAACCCTTGAAGGGGAGTGCAGATCCTCCTCTCTTCCCTCCCCCCCTCCCCCTCCTCTCCCCCAAGATCCGGCAAAAAGAAGGGAGGATGAAGAAGTTCCACCTTTAAAAATCCTATTTTGGGAGGATCCAAATTCAGATCTTTTAGGAGTTCAACTCCAAATCTGAATTTTTTAGAAGTTTAACTTCATATCTATGCCTGATTCCTGTTTAGAAGTTCAACTCCAAAACTCCCAGCCTAGGGGCTAAGCCCCTTTCTTGGCTGGTGTTTCCAGCGGTCGCGTACTGTGCACGTGACCCGCGGACGTCCGGCGCCCACGGACAGGACGTGTGACCCCCGGACGGCGCCCACACGCCACTCACGCGTCCTTAGGACACCCCTCACCATTCTTTTTCCCTCACACTCCACACTCAAAACACGTCTCTCTTCAGAAAAAAATTTCTAACAAGACGTTGTCCTATATCTCGCAAGGAGGCTACTAGCCCTCTTGACCACCAGCTCACTATCTAGGTAATGGAACCTCCGTAAACTTTGCGAAGCCCCTAATATGTCCAAACCCCTTTCAAAACACAACACACGCGCACCGCATATTAAATTCGCATAACCAGTTTTACCCGTCAATCGGAGGTTCTCTCGCTCCAAAAGCGAGGGTTAATTAATGACAGTTTAGTCTGCGGCTGTCTGAAATTCACATTCACACAATCAATAAACCCCTGTCCACTCCAAACAGGGAGAATCTGTAATACGCCTGACAAGCGACGCGTATTTTCCATCTCAATAGGGTGATGAAAAACACTCAATGACCTAATAAAATTCGATCGAGCATAAATCTATATAGAAACGTTACAAATTGAAATAATAGAAAAACAAGAAATACTAGAGTGTTGTTGTATGCCCTTTTTCTGCACCAAAATTCCAAACTTATGATGAGTATTGGTGGAATATATTTAATATTCTAATGTAATAGTACCGGCAAGGTCCTTTGCGCAATACATGGGTATGGGACCCAAAATCAAGAAAATTAATTCGAAAGCGTGTGTCGCAAAAAAAATAAATATTTGAAAATTTATTTTTATATGGCTTGTAAGCTGTAATATCTTATATTTATGAGTTTCATATTTGAAATCTATTTATTGTATATGAAACTTTCAAATATGAAATATATTCCTTGATACTTTCTTCAGTTTTTTTAATATTTTCTTTGCCATGCATATGAAAATCTTGAAATTTAAAAATTCTTTAAAAGAATTTTTCGGGTTTCAATATTTTGCTTGTAACATATCAGAATCATAAAATGTACAAAAAATCCTGTTTCCTTCAAATTTTCGATATTTCACACACGAATATAGTGAAATTTTAAAAAATTGCAAAATTTTGGTTTTCTTCAGGGTTTTAATATTTTGTTTACTGCAGTAAAAAAAATTATTAAATGTTCAAAAATAAAATAATTTTTTTACTTTTTTTGGTTTTCATTATTTTCCATAATATATTAGGTGAAAACAAGTTCCACACGATTTTCTTTCTACCAACTGGGCTTAGCTCAGTTGATACCAATTTTCTGTCCGATATGAGAGGTCACAGGTTCAAGAATTGATTTCAACAAAAGAAAAGCACGTGAAAGCTGTAAAATTTTCAAAAATCTCAACAATTTTTGTTTTCTTCGTTTCTTCAATATCATGCATACTATAAAATAGAAAATCATCAAATTTTTCTGTGCTACTCGGTTTTTAATATTTGCATGTTAAAACACATGACAATACGCAAACTTTACAAAATTACCAAATTTTTTATTTCCTTCAAATATAAAATATTTTGCATGCTGCTATAACAAAATTGTATAATTTTTAAAAATCTTCAAATGCTATGTGTTTTTTCAATTTTTCAATAGTTTTATTTGTACAAGGCATGTGAAAATCACGAAATTTTCGAATCTAAATTTTTTCGATATTTCAATATTTTCCAAGCCGGCATATGAAAATAGCGAAATTTTCAATAATCTCAAATTTTCTATGCTATTCGGTTTTTAAATATTTTGCTTGATATAGCATACGAAAATCACGATATCTTCAAACATCCTAAATTTTTTTGTTTGCTTCAACTTTTTAATATTTTGCGTTTTATAATACAAGAAAATCATGAATTTAACAGTTCAAAATTTTTCTTTTTTCTTTAAATTTTCAATATTTTGTATGCTATGAAAAATCGTTAAATTTTCAAAAAAATCTTAATATTTTTTGTTTTATTCGTTTTTTCAATATTTTGATTGATGTTGACATAAAAATCATCAACTTTCCAAATTTTTTTGTTTTCTTTCCATTTTAATATTTTGCTTTTTACAGGACACAAAGATCGCAAAATTTTAAAAAAACTTAAAAATAAAATTGTTTTCTCCGGTTCTATGATTTTTTGTATACTATATATATAGTACATGAAAATTATGAAATTTTCAAAAGTCTCTAAAACCTTCGGGTTTTTATTATTTTGTATGTTATATAAAACATGAAGATTGTAATATGTTCAAAAAAATCCAATTTTTTCGGTTTTTCAAAATTTTGCTTGCTATAATAAATGAAAATCGTAAAATTTTCAGAAATCTCAAATAAATTATGTTTTCTTCATTTTTAGATAATTTGCATGATATATCACATGAAAATCGCAAAGTTTTTTAAAATCTAAAAAAAATCCGCATTTCCTTTTATCATTATTTTACATGCATTATAACACATAGGAATCATAAAATTTCAAATGATTTCAGAATTTTTTCTTTTCTTTAATTTTCCAATATTTTATTTGCTCATACTTTTAGAGTACTTCTGGCTATCAAAAACACAAATAACTATGTAAAATAAATAAAGAAAAGGTTGTTGATTGTTGTTGGGAACCCAATAAAACAAAGAAATATGGTCCGGGTCAGTCGAAACACTTGACAACACACGAAATCATGAAAACTTTAAAAAATCCTGAAAAATTGTTTTCTTAAAATTTTCAATATTTTGTTCATAACAAACGAAAAATCTATAAAAGAAGAAGGGTTGGGAAGATTTTAAAATCCTAACCGATACTCACCATTAGCCTCCCAAAAGAGTAATGGATATGCCAAAAAGTTCTCTTTTTCGTATGTTGAGAGCTTTTTTAGCGCAATTTAAATGTATGGTTTTTTTCAAAAGTAAGTATGAAGTGTGGAGGGGCTTTTTAGTAATTAGCAGAGTAGGAGGGGGCTTTTTAGTAAAACTAAATACAATATTTGGCAACACTTCTCCTTGTTGCTTGGATTCCTATAAATAATCAACAGAGACATTTAAAAGGTGATATTTCCAGCAAATTTAAAGCGTTATTGTCGTGTAAACCCAAGATTTTCAGTATAGGAAATATTGTACATTTGTACTTTAAGATACAAGACATAATTTTGGTAAAATTATTGAACTATCGAAAATTAGGTTGGCGGCATTACTCGTATCTTTTGGCCGAACGACTCAAAAAGTTATTTGTTGTGCCATGTTGGTAATAAGCCTAAGCCATCATCACTAAACCGCAAGTTAAGTTGGATGCATTAATAATTTCATCATCCTCAGAACTCTCTAAAGTCAAGAGCCTTCTGCTTACATGTAAGAGAAGTATATAGGTCTTATCGTGTATAACATAAACTTTCTTACTAAAAAAATTAACTCATTGTCTATTACTTACTCGTATTTAGTAATTTAGCCTCAAAATAATAATGCCGCATAAAAATTCTACCAACCATAAGAAGTTGGATTAATTCCAACTTAAATTGAATTGTATATAATCTGAACTGCTTATAGACTACATTAGAAACTATAAATTTGAATGTAACAAAATCGAATTATGGCGAAGCTACCGTACCAAATATATAGAGAGAGAGATGGCTGTCATATAGGCTTTTATCTCTATTCTTCATTTCAAGAATTAATTTCACATGCAACATTAAGATGATATTTATTCCCATAATAATGGTGTAGGAGGAAAATTTTCTAAATACGGACAAAAGCTTGCTTCCACTTTTTGGTTGGAAATAATCAACCACTTTGAAGTAATGATGAGTAATTCTTAAATTTCGATGCGCATATAACACAAGTAAATTGCATGTATGGATAATTACTTTTCATGCAGAGAAGTATATAACATAAGTAAATTTTACTAAAAGTATTATGCACTTTCTATTTTTCATGATACGATATACTCTATAATGTGACCAACTCTAAATAAATATCAAGAAGGTTTATTTTTGAAATAGGGTATAATAAAATTAAAATTATTAAAATAAAATAAATATTTTTATTTCTCAAAATATGGCGGTTTCTAATCCGGCCCCATCCTTGAAATAAGAGGGCGGGTTCTTAGAACCCACCCCTACCCTATATAGGAGAGGGCGGGTTCTAGAGAGCAAGGGGCGGGTTCTGGGAACCCGCCCCCATTTTTTTAAAAAAAAATAAATTAAAAACAGATGATTAAATATCGGATAAAAAAATAAAACAATAATATTATTGTTGTTTAAATATGAATCTTGTATACACTCTAATAACAAAATGAATCCGTCAAATTTATAATACAAAAAACCATCTGTTTGTAAAAGTATACAATTATCGATTTCCCTTCCCCTTTCTTTTTCCCTTTCCCAATCCGAGAAGGCTTGACATAAGCCTATGCCTTTTGGGATGACTAGACGACCCTCCCGTTTCTTGGGTATATGGCGGCGGCGGCGTCTTCTCTTTTGGTTCGGCTTCTGCTTCGTCTTCAGCATCGTTTTGGATAGGCTGTTGTTCCGCAAATCCTGAATGTGGGACATGTGTCGGATATGTTCTGCCTCCCAACAACTGTATGTAGGACGAAAAATCCGTCTCCCAACTGGGTTGTTGTTGCGAAGAACCTGTCCCGGTTTCATGCTGCTGCTGTTGCACAAAACCTAGCCCCCACGGCTGCGCAAATCCTGACCCCCAAGACTGCTGTTGTGCAAAACCTGCCCTCCAAGACTGCTGTTGTTGCGCAAAACCTGACTCCCAATACTGCTGTTGTGCAAAACCTGACCCCCAAGACTGCTGTTGTTGTGCAAAACCTGCCCCCCAAAACTGTTGTTCCTCCGATTGTCGCGCTTGTTCAATATGCCAGGGTTGCTACTGACAGTACGGTGTTCCAAACTGCTGATCCCGCTGCTCTGGATCTTCCTGATGCAACGGCTCTGGTGCCGGCTCATGCTGCTGCTCTGGTGCCGGCTCATGTTGCTGCTCTCGCGATGGCGATAAATATGGAAGTATATTATATGAAACGAATATACCACCAATGTTAGTGTTTATGCCCTAGAAGGCCATTACTGTATCATACTAGCTTGTATATTACTTAATGGAAGCTTGGGATATTCACATGTATATAACAGTCTTGCTAAACATGGTAGTATGCTACTTGGTTTTTCTATCTTAATATGTGAGTGAACGTATTGATAGAGCTCTTAGGATCTTGCTTGTCTACCAGCGTTGTGATGGCAGTCACACTTGTGGGGGCTGGGTAGTCTACAAGCACATCCTTATTCAGGTCCCTGGTCGTTGGATTATCGAGACAGAGCATCGATACTCCGGAGTAGACTGGTGTGTACGCTTCTCATCCCAGTTGGGGAGATGGTCTGTCCCACAGCCGTCAGTACGTCGTACTGGAGATAGTATACAGGTGCTCGTTAGGTTACGGGTACACCGGACAGGACTCACAGGGAACTGTTGGTTGGTTTGATACCAGTCGTCAGTGAACAGTTCCCAGGTGACATGAGTACAGCGTAGTCCGCAGACTTGACACTGCTACTTCGCCTCGAGTGTGTCCCACTGTTCTTAGATTGCTACCCTACCACGGCTCAAAGGAGTCGTGCAAACAGGTAGCAGTTGGGTGCAGTCCCGAGCACTTGGAGGCAGTGGCGGTTAGACAGGATTCGTCCCTCCCGGTATTGGGAGTAGATATCGTGCTGTGTCAGAGAGCCATTACGCAAAGTCCCTGGCCAGGGCAAGCGAGATTTGCTGGTAGGTTCCAGCAGTTTCTCAGGGTGTAATGGGCTTCACTCCGACACGACTTATACCGCTATTAGGGGACTGACGCTTGCCGCCCCCCTAGGCCCGATATGCGATAGTCATGGACGAACGGACCGGACTGTATGGAGATTGTCACATTAGACTCAGTAGGAGTTCGGATGGGTTTACTCATCGGCCTTCTTATCGACAACTACCTGGGGACCGTTACGTACAGCTAGTGCCGCTTGCGGTCTGTGGTTAAACCCACTGCCAGCGTAGTAGTCGAGTCTCTAGAGTCCCACACAGAGAGTTTCCTACTCCAGGCGAAACGATATAGAGGTTGCATGGTTTTGCGACAAAGGGTTCGGACGCATACGTGCGTTTACGCGCGTACGACTTTCGGACAGATTTTACCAGTCGGCTTTGGTTTAAGCCAGTTACTGGTATCCGGTTATTGGATTTATACAGTCTAAAGTTTTTCCGTATTTTTACGGATCGGAGGGGCGTTCTCGTAATTACTCGAGAAGCTTCTAGAAGATGTGACTAAGGAGGTTTGTTTTGGAAAGAGAGTGAGTCATAGTGGTGATTCATTCACTTCATTAATGCACATTTATTGCTTAATGACTCATGTTAATGAATCATCACAAGATATTTTGTGAAGCATGCTTATTCATTTCTTTTATTCATTTGTTGAAAATAAGAATGCTTCATAATATTATGATACACTCTCTCTCTTCTCTCATTATCATATCACACATTCTCTCTCCTCAAGCTCTCATCTTCAAACCCTAATCCTTAATCCTCATGTGTTGAGATCAAAGGATTAGTTAGACTAAACAATCCATAACCTTCACTCTTTATCATCCTATCATCTTTGATTAGCAATCAAAGTTGATTAGTTACCTCAAGTTAGAGGTTTAGCTTGGAGTTTCGCTCTCGGGTGGATCGTCTACTACCTAGAGAAGGCCGAGGAGAACCAAGGAGGACATAAAGAAGAAGGACCGGTTCATTAGGTATAATCCCTAATCACTTATGTAAAGAAACTCATAGAATACGGTTTTTTAGGGTTTAGCTTCGATTCAAGCGGTTAGTCGATGTTCGTTGTTTAAACTTGATAGTTTTTGTAAATTCCGCCTCCCCACAAGTACTGGGGTGTACTACATCGACTTACAGTGGTATCAGAGCCTCGCTAAACACTAAATAACTTAATCGCAAATTTGTACGAATTTCGAACGAAAAAACGAACCCGGAAAACCCTAGTTCTGTTAAGTTTCTGTCGAAGTGAAAATGAAGTCCTAAAATTTTTCTGGAGTGTTCAGAGAGCTTGACATGACCACAGGAGAACACCCAAGAAATTCGAGCCCATGATTCGACTGTAGCGCCGCGGAAGCGCCGCGGATCCCACCGATCCGCCGCGCTTCCGCGGCCGAGTTGCCGAGTCATGAGCTCAATCTTTTTGGGTGGGTCCCCTGTGATATTTGGGGTTTTCTGGAATATTTAATTATTGCTCAGGTTACTGTTTAACAGAGCAGATTTTGGAGCAATTTTGAAGTTGTTTATTCGATCGAAAAATACAGTATTTGCGTATTGGATTATATCTGTGATTGTTTAATGTGTTCGTAAACCTCCCCCAACTGCTAGTATGTCGGTTGGCAGGGGGTTGCACATTTCTGAAATGGTTATATCTGTTTGTGCATATAAACTGTATTGGACTGTTGTGGTGTATAGCCGGGGTTAGCAAAGGGTTATGGTTTAATTCATTTGTTGTAAATGTAATTTGTTGTAATATTAATTTTGCGGGGCACTTCCAGGTTGCGGTCGTAGCCACCGTTGTATTATTTCATTTTACTGTTTTTGCTCCTAGGACTGACCCAAGGTGGGGTACACAGACTGCCGGGTGGGTAGTTTGCCGTACCCGTAGGGGTCGAGGGTGGGGTAAACGGCTATTCATCACAACTGTGTAATCTGTCTTTTCTTGCAGGCTCAAAAGAAATACAGATTGCTTGCAAATCCAATATTGTTTATCTGGGTTCTGGAATGAATATCATTGCGTCAGACGAATGTAAAATATCTATATTTATTATAGCTATTTAGACGTCACTTATGTTTTACACCCGCGCTAGCCCAGCCCCCGCTCTGTCGTTAGTTAAGTAACCTAACGGGTGATGACGGGACCCCGTGGCGAATGCGGATGGCATAAGAGGACGTTATATTTTCGTTGTTTTCTGCAATGATAGGTTAATGATGGGACGCATTATCTATAATGCAAAGTAAAACAAACCAAAGTTTAAATCGTTGGAACAATTTAAAAGAAACCACTCGGTTATTTTTAAAACAGATATTTTTAAATGCGGAGCTTTAACCACTCCTTTTAAAAGCTATCAGGTTCCTTCGGTTATATCAAGTTCACTACGTTCACGGTTTCGCCAAAACCAGTCGTAGCCCTCCGTCATTTCTTATGGATAGTCAGTAGTATTCAAGCTATGTTTGTTGGCTTTCGTCAAGACATAGTGTTTGGTAGCTGCTGGGGTATTCATTTGTTACATAGATAGATGTGTTGGTTTGGGACAGTCGCATTACCTTGTTGGCTTTCGTCAAGGGTATATACGGGTGGGTTCAAATTAACAAGATAATGATGGGCAGAACTTGACATGTGACTTATGATTTGTTGGCTTTCGTCAAGGTCATAAGAGCATGGGGCAAAAACTTATATCGGGAATTTCTAAAGAAACTGAAATTTGCAAAGAGATGCATACCATTTGGAGTTTGATGAATGTTGGTAGGATTCCTTCAACATTATCATACGATGATATTTGGATCCCGATCCTACTGTGAGTATATGCTACTTATCAGGATATTCGTCGCTTAACGATCAATGCTATAAACCTAGTAGGTGTCCAGAAAAGTGTCAGCGGGGTTACGCCCCCAGAGAAAAGAGGTTATTTAATTAAGGAACTTCGCGAAAGCGTTGGAAAACCTCCCTCGAAGTATCGACACCGGCCTGGCTGAACGGTTAAGCAAGTATTGTACGGTGGGAATAGTCTTGGCTAATTCTTCTTTTATGGTTTGAGGAAGGATTCGAGAAACAGTGGGAGCCATCCAGTTTAGATAAACTAAAAACCATTCTAAACTTGCAAGAGCATCATGCTAAAGAGTTTTCTTCTCTCTCTCCTAATTGCAGCGACCCTGAAAATGACTGGACTTAAGTTACTTTTAGAGAAAAATATACTGACGGGGCCAAACTATAAAGATTGGCTGCGGAATGTCAAGATGGCTTTGACCTATGACAAACTGGGGTACGTCCTCACCGCTACGGCACCTGCTGTCCCTGGTCCCAAATCCAGCAATGCGGATAAGGAAATCCGCAAAACCTGGGATTTAGATTGCGCGAGAGCCAAGTGCATCGTGCTTGCCTCGATGAATAATGAACATCAGAGGAGGCACGAGGATATGTCCTTAGATGGCATATTTCTCCATACAAAGGAACTTTATGGAGAGCAATCTCGTATAGCAAGATACGAGACCTCAAAGAAATTGTTTCGAGCGAGGTTGGCTGTCGGGTCATCGGTAGGTGAACATGTCCTACAGATGATTGGCTATATAGAAGAGCTCGCAGACCTTGGGACGACTTTGGATAATGAGCTCTATACAGACCTTGTTCTCCAGTCCCTTCCTCCCACCTACGCCCAGTTTATCCTCAACTTCAATCTTCAAGGAAAAGAAGTTGAACTTGCGGAACTCCTGAACATGTTAAGGAGTGCAGAGGGCACCTTGCAGAAGGCAAGGGAAACACCCGCTATGTTTGTTGGCGGTTCATCTTCTTCCGGGTCCAAGGCTAGGGCCAAAGGAAGGAAGAAGAAGGCCGCACCCAGACCTAGAGGAGGTGTTAGTAAGGTGGGAAAGAAGGGAAAGAAAAAGATTGCAGCACCGGTAGTTGGCCTGGATGAGTGCTTCCATTGTCACAGGAAAGGGCACTGGAAGAAGGATTGCAAGGCGTGGAACGCCAAGAACCAGGAACCGAAGCAAGCTGTGGTTTCGACTTCAGGTGTGTTTGTAATTGAGAATTGTCTGTCGATCAACTCTACTTCCTGGGTATTGGATACCGGGTCAGGATCTCATATTTGCAATTCATTGCAGGCACTGAGAAACCGTAGAGTGCTGAAGGAAGGTGATATGATCCTCAGGGTTGCTAACGGAGCTAGCGTGGGAGCTGCGTCCGTCGGGGATTATCACCTAGGATTGACGAGTGGACACATTTTGGTTTTACATAACTGTTATTTTGTACCCAGCTTAACGTGTAATATCATATCAGTTTCCTTGTTATCAAATAAAGGTTATGATTTCACGTTTGTAAGAGATGTTGTCAACATCCACCTTAATCATGGTTTGATTGGGTCCGGTACTCTAAATAACGGCATATATGTGTTAAACCAACTCCAAATTTTCAATGTCCAGAACACACTAAAAAGAAAGTCTCCAGATTTAAATAAAGCTTTCTTATGGCATTGTAGACTGGGTCACATCAATGAGAGAAGGTTGACTAAGTTGCATAGAGAAGGATATTTGGACACGTTCGAATATCAAACTTATGACACTTGTCAATCTTGTCTCAAAGGAAAGATGACAAAGACTCCATTTACTGGACAAGGAGTAAGAGCGAGCGAGCTCTTAGGACTCATACACAGTGATGTATGTGGTCCAATGTCTACACATGCAAGAGGTGGTTATTCCTACTTCATTACTTTTACAGATGATTTCTCTAGGTATGGACATGTTTTCTTAATGAAGCATAAATCCGAGGCCTTTGAGAAATTCAAGGAATACAAGAGTGAAGTGGAAAACCAAACAGGCAAAAGTATTAAGACACTAAGATCTGATCGAGGTGGAGAATACTTAAGTGCCGAGTTCCTAGGTTACCTAAAAGAGAAAGGAGTTCTCTCTCAGCTTACTCCTCCGTACACTCCACAGCATAATGGTGTATCGGAGAGACGGAATCGAACCCTATTGGATATGGTACGATCCATGATGAGTAATGCTGAGTTACCGCGATCTTTCTGGGGTTATGCGCTAGAATCGGCGGCATATCTTTTGAACAAAGTTCCAACCAAAACTGTGCCTACCACACCATATCAGATATGGAGTGGGAAGAAACCCTGTCTTCAGTACCTGAAGACATGGGGATGTCCAGCTTTTGTTAAAAAGCAGCATGTGGACAAGCTCGAGGCACGCTCAGTAGAGTGTAAGTTTGTGGGATATCCAAAGAACTCTATGGGATATTATTTCTATCACGCAGAGGAACAAAAGGTTTTTGTTTCTCGTCATGCCCGCTTCTTAGAAACTGAATTTTTGGAAAATCAGAAGAGTGGGAGCGAAATAGAACTGGAAGAAATTCCAGAACCACAAGCTGCTACTGAAATTTTGGTAGAACCAGAGGTTCAAGAAGAACAGAACATTCCCGCACCCCTCCGCAGGAGTAGTAGGCCGTCTCATCCGCCTGAGAGATACTACGGTTTTCTCATAGATGGGGATAGAGAGGATTGCATCATAGATGATGATGAACCTACTGACTTCAGGCAGGCCATCCAGAGCGGCGACTCGGTACGATGGCTAGATGCAATGCGGACCGAAATGGAGTCCATGTACACCAACAAAGTATGGACTTTGGACTTTGCTCCAGATGGGGTAAAACCCATAGGATGCAAATGGATCTTCAAGAAAAAGATTGGTGTAGATGGACAGGTGGAAACCTATAAGGCTAGACTTGTTGCAAAGGGTTTTCGTCAAAGACCTGGTTTGGACTATGACGAAACCTTTTCTCCAGTGGCTATGCTCAAATCCATTCGGGTCCTTCTTGCAATTGCTGCCTTCCATGATTATGAAATCTGGCAGATGGACGTAAAGACGGCTTTTCTAAATGGAAATTTAGAAGAGAGCGTCTATATGGATCAGCCAGAGGGTTTCAATCAGAGTGGGAGCAGCGGAAAAGTATGCAAGCTGCTTAAGTCCATTTATGGACTAAAGCAGGCATCGCGGAGTTGGAACATCTGTTTTGATGAGACAGTCAAAGAATATGACTTTATCAAAAATCCAGATGAACCGTGCATATATAGTAAAATTGTGGCCAGAAGTGTCGTATTCCTCGTCTTGTACGTGGATGACATTCTATTGATAGGAAATGACATTCCTATGCTACAATCTGTCAAAGGATTCTTGTCACACAGGTTCTCCATGAAAGACCTGGGTGATGCCTCTTACATTCTGGGGATCCGGATCTATCGTGATAGATCCAAGAGGATGTTGGGACTTTCGCAGTCCAGGTATATCGACACTGTACTGAAGAGATTCAGTATGGAAGATTCAAAGCGCGGTAATCTACCGGCTTGTCACGGAATCACCCTCTCCAAAGAGATGTCTCCCAAGACTGATTTGGAAAGGGAACGCATGTCTATTATACCCTACGCTTCTGCGGTAGGCTCTATAATGTATGCGATGTTGTGTACCAGACCAGATGTAGCTTACGCACTGAGCGTGGTAAGCCGGTATCAGTCAGACCCAGGGGAGAAACACTGGATAGCAGTAAAGAACATTCTCAAGTACCTGAGGAGGACTAAGGAGATGTTCTTGGTTTACGGCGGAAGAGACCTCAGGTTGGAGGCCTTTGCTGATTCCGGCTTCCAGAGTGATAAGGACGATTCCAAGTCCATGTCGGGTTATGTCTTTACCCTCAATGGAGGGGCGGTGTGCTGGAAGAGCTCCAAGCAGGACACCGTTGCTGACTCGACGATGGAAGCGGAGTATATAGCTGCTTGCGATGCCGCAAAAGAAGCAGTCTGGATGAAGAAGTTCCTAACAGAACTTCAGGTGGTTCCTACCATAGTTGATCCAATACCTCTGTATTGCGACAACAACGGAGCTATAGCTTTAGCGAAGGAACCAAGGTCCCATCAGAAGTCCAGACACATCTTAAGGCGGTATCACCTGATCAGGGAGATCATTGATCGTCAGGAGATCGAGGTTCGGAGAGTTGCTTCAGAAGAGAACATTGCTGATCCATTCACGAAGGCCCTTCCTCAGATTCAGTTCGAGAGGCTACTCGAGATCATTGGTCTGCGATATGCCAGTACATGGCCCTAGTGCAAGTGGGAGATTGTTAGTGTTTATGCCCTAGAAGGCCATTACTGTATCATACTAGCTTGTATATTACTTAATGGAAGCTTGGGATATTCACATGTATATAACAGTCTTGCTAAACATGGTAGTATGCTACTTGGTTTTTCTATCTTAATATGTGAGTGAACGTATTGATAGAGCTCTTAGGATCTTGCTTGTCTACCAGCGTTGTGATGGCAGTCACACTTGTGGGGGCTGGGTAGTCTACAAGCACATCCTTATTCAGGTCCCTGGTCGTTGGATTATCGAGACAGAGCATCGATACTCCGGAGTAGACTGGTGTGTACGCTTCTCATCCCAGTTGGGGAGATGGTCTGTCCCACAGCCGTCAGTACGTCGTACTGGAGATAGTATACAGGTGCTCGTTAGGTTACGGGTACACCGGACAGGACTCACAGGGAACTGTTGGTTGGTTTGATACCAGTCGTCAGTGAACAGTTCCCAGGTGACATGAGTACAGCGTAGTCCGCAGACTTGACACTGCTACTTCGCCTCGAGTGTGTCCCACTGTTCTTAGATTGCTACCCTACCACGGCTCAAAGGAGTCGTGCAAACAGGTAGCAGTTGGGTGCAGTCCCGAGCACTTGGAGGCAGTGGCGGTTAGACAGGATTCGTCCCTCCCGGTATTGGGAGTAGATATCGTGCTGTGTCAGAGAGCCATTACGCAAAGTCCCTGGCCAGGGCAAGCGAGATTTGCTGGTAGGTTCCAGCAGTTTCTCAGGGTGTAATGGGCTTCACTCCGACACGACTTATACCGCTATTAGGGGACTGACGCTTGCCGCCCCCTAGGCCCGATATGCGATAGTCATGGACGAACGGACCGGACTGTATGGAGATTGTCACATTAGACTCAGTAGGAGTTCGGATGGGTTTACTCATCGGCCTTCTTATCGACAACTACCTGGGGACCGTTACGTACAGCTAGTGCCGCTTGCGGTCTGTGGTTAAACCCACTGCCAGCGTAGTAGTCGAGTCTCTAGAGTCCCACACAGAGAGTTTCCTACTCCAGGCGAAACGATATAGAGGTTGCATGGTTTTGCGACAAAGGGTTCGGACGCATACGTGCGTTTACGCGCGTACGACTTTCGGACAGATTTTACCAGTCGGCTTTGGTTTAAGCCAGTTACTGGTATCCGGTTATTGGATTTATACAGTCTAAAGTTTTTCCGTATTTTTACGGATCGGAGGGGCGTTCTCGTAATTACTCGAGAAGCTTCTAGAAGATGTGACTAAGGAGGTTTGTTTTGGAAAGAGAGTGAGTCATAGTGGTGATTCATTCACTTCATTAATGCACATTTATTGCTTAATGACTCATGTTAATGAATCATCACAAGATATTTTGTGAAGCATGCTTATTCATTTCTTTTATTCATTTGTTGAAAATAAGAATGCTTCATAATATTATGATACACTCTCTCTCTTCTCTCATTATCATATCACACATTCTCTCTCCTCAAGCTCTCATCTTCAAACCCTAATCCTTAATCCTCATGTGTTGAGATCAAAGGATTAGTTAGACTAAACAATCCATAATCTTCACTCTTTATCATCCTATCATCTTTGATTAGCAATCAAAGTTGATTAGTTACCTCAAGTTAGAGGTTTAGCTTGGAGTTTCGCTCTCGGGTGGATCGTCTACTACCTAGAGAAGGCCGAGGAGAACCAAGGAGGACATAAAGAAGAAGGACCGGTTCATTAGGTATAATCCCTAATCACTTATGTAAAGAAACTCATAGAATACGGTTTTTTAGGGTTTAGCTTCGATTCAAGCGGTTAGTCGATGTTCGTTGTTTAAACTTGATAGTTTTTGTAAATTCCGCCTCCCCACAAGTACTGGGGTGTACTACATCGACTTACAACCAATATATGAGTCTACATTTGAAAATAAAGCCTGAGTATCTGGACCAAAATCAGTCGGATATGGATCCTGCATCATTGATTGTATATGATGCAACCCACGAGCCTGTCGTTACATTAAAAATAAGAAATAATTATTGACTTATACCGCCGGATGTTAAAAACTGATATAGTTTAAAGAATTTAACTTACCATTTCTCGTTCCACGTGGCCTCTAGGCTCGTACTACTGGATGTTTGGAAAGTCGTTAGGGGGAGCAGAAAGATATCTTATAGTGACACGCTTATACCATTGTAGATATGTTTCGGTAGCGTCGGTGGTTGTTTGGTCACCTATTTGTTGTAAGGCAATATTATACTGCCTATCCTCCCATCTCCGCAAATATTGATGATGATGCTCCCTCCAATCATGCCTCGCCTTTCCTCCTCGCATGTCTCCCTCTATTGTCATAGGCGCAGGCGGCGGAACAGGAATATGTTGTAATCTACTGAACTGTCGCAACACCCGGTCCGGTAGGTGCATGACTACGATATTACTGTAGAGTAGTGGGCATCGAGCCTGCCAAACCGGCTCTCATTCGATACAAATGCCGGGTAATCCTTGCAGACGATATGCTGTATAAGGCGTCCACGTGAACTACGCAAATAACATAGTACAAAATTGTAATGAAGCTAATTTAAAATTTTCAAACACAGTTAATTACCTAAGGTATGGTTACCTGAGTCGCCTCCATACGATCCAACTCATCTCTATAATACCTAAGTACTCGACGAGGAACCTTATAAGATTTCTTGCCACTCCACCAAGACCCGAGAGGCTTTCCAGGGGTATCCACGAGAGAAATATTAATGCGATCCGGTCTTCCCATACACATGTGCTCTTATGAACAAATCTATATATAAAGTGTCAAATGATAAGAGAAAGAACCAATATTACAATTTTGCAAATGTCTAGCTGTTAAAAACAAGGAATGTACCTAAAGTAATGTAATCTAGCCACAAATTTTATTCTTTATAGGAGCACATGTCTTATCTAGTTCTTTGTAAAGATAGGCCAGAACCCCTACTCCCCAAGCATACTAGCCACAGACATCAAAGTCCGTAAGAAACCCAAGGTAAAAAGGATGGACATGCGTTGCCGATTTTTCCGACATCAACCAAGAACCGATCATGTACAGAATGTAGGCACGTGCATATCTATCCAAGACTTCATCGGTAGCTTCATCAGGGAATTAGTAAATGTATTTTTGAGCCAGTTTAAACTGATCTTATACCCTTTAGTATAGCCTCCTGGTGCCTGAATTTTACAAATAATTGTTAATTAATATCACTGTAATATACTTAAACTTTTGATTTAAAAAATTACAAATTATACCTGTCCGAGAGCAGACTCGGCATATGTATCCAGTATGGGTGCTCGGTATCTGGACCCACAATTTTACCTACGACCAATCCAAGCCCATTCATCCGTAAACCAAGTAAGAGGCCAATATCCTGAAATGTGATAGTGGCCTCACCTCATCTTAGATGAAAAGTTTGGGTCTATTTTCTCCAGCGCTCAATAAGAGAGGTAACGAGACTGTGGTCGATTTGGATATGACGAAACAATGAAGCTTCATAAAATCCGGCTCTTCGAATCCGCTCGATTATACGATAATCGGTAACTTGCCACTTGTCAGAACTATGACTGACGACTGTAAGATTATCTCCACCCTGCAAAATTTAATCATATTATTTTCAATTATTAGAATTAAAAAAAATGGGGAATTAAAATAAATTGAATAAGTTTTGAATCTTTCCTTCCCGTGTAATATACTGAAAGATCTATGTTCGTTTTGATCTACGAGCAGTAATTTGTCGAATGGTTGATTCTCCATTTAAATTATTTTGATATTACAATCACAAAGATTTAGATAAGAGACAGGGGTTTGGAAGGGAATTTAGATAGAGATAGTGAAATAAAGATAGCGAAAATCATAGTAAAGAGAGCGGGGTTTTATAGGGAAAGGAGGGCGGGTTACGAGAACCCGCCTTCATCTTTGCAAACAGAACGATACAATTTTTTCCATATTGTGTTGTGTGTTGTCATATCAAATCAAATTGTCATTTCTGTTTTTTTGTGTTGTCTTCAATAATAATTATCATTTCTGTTTTTTTTGTTGTTGTCACGCCCCGCTTCCCAGTGTACGGCGAAGTGGACGCGACGAGGTCCGCTACGTATGTACTCAGAAGTACATACGCTAAGCGTAGCTAAGCAATATAAAATAAATACACAAGAGACAAGAGTATAAAAAGAACATCAACTTTTATTTATTAACATTCTTTGTACAATGCATGAAAAAAGAAATACAACTGAAATAAAGATGCCTAAACAGTGGCATAACAGGAAAAGGAAAATACTGAAAAGAAAAGTGTCAATGAAATTATACTGTTGGTTCTTCGGCAAATTGCTCCAAGTCTTCCTGGGTTGGCTCAACTTCTGCCGGGTCCAAGTCACAAAACGACATTCAAAGAAGAGAGAATAGAATGTCGTCAGCGAACAGATCGCTCGGTAAGTCCCAAGAGTAAGAGGGAAGTAGAGAGGACAGAATAAGAAGATACATTTTTAAAGTGTAAACTATTACTGTAATGTTATGTTAACGCTATTGTTTGTAGCTTGGTACAGAAGAATGCCAGTGTATACGAGGGGAGTCTCACTTGCCAGAGACTAGGGCACTTGTAGTACAAGGAACCGTTATGCCACGGTACAACAGCAATAGGATTCAGGTTAGGTGTATTAATCTGACCACCTCATGCCACCTTTAACACCTTCCGTACCAATCTACCCCTTAAACCCCGCGATGTCTTGTTTGTATTGTTATCTTGTAAAATTGTATTGATTGTAAGATTGATTAACTGACTGACCGAAACCATGATATCAGGAAACGATTATAACCGTAGAGTCATGTAAATGGAATACTGGGAAACATGTAAAAGGAATATCCATGGTTCGGTTCAGTCAAGTAGATTGTTAACTGTATTCTGGAATTCATGTATTCATCTTGAGTTGAAATATAAAGAATATAGATTGACTTGAATCATATTCAAGTCAGAAATAGTCAGACTCTAACCCGAGTCAGACTAAAAGGAAGATAATTTGAAGTTCTATATTTGTTAGGGGCCTTATTGTAATTTATAAAACTTGAGGGGGTTTATTGTAAAAAGTAATATTGTATAGTTTTCAAAATACACCTCAAGTAATTATTATTCGTCTTTATAGTTATAATGAGTGTAAATTTTATTTGTGTTATTCTAGTGAATATATCTTAATAAAAGTATTAATTTATTTATTTGAAATTCATGGTATTTTAATGTAACTTTTAATCTTGTAATTTTTAGAAAAAAAAGTGAAAACTTTATCTTATGATAAAATAGATGTTTAAATGATAATTATATATATATTAACACATGAATAATTTTAAATAAATATTTTATTTTCCTAAAATCTCATTTTTCTTAAATGCCGTATTTTAAACCTTTCGAGACTGAATGCTCCTTGCGGAGGTCTGAATCTCGCACTACCAGCCCGCGGGTGCACGATGAACCGTACTATCCCTAACGGGTTCCCCAAAGTGGGTTGTAGTGGCACTTTGCTTAGGTTTAACAAATACTATTCATTTAGGAAAACGGTTTTATAAATAAAAGGTATTTATTTGTAAAAGAGTATAGTTTTCTGTATTTTAGTTTCTAGGGTTTCCTAAGCCAACTAGCCTATTTCTAAGGGTCTAAACGACAAGTCATTAGAAGCCTCAAATCGTCTCTTCATCGCCAATTGTGGTCAGGTAAGTACAAGTGAGGAGGGAGGGATCCGCTCACGAATCGTGAGACGTGCCTTTTAAAGTTACCCAAGCTCACTTGCCTAGCCTAGACACCACAAAGTCAGTTTAGATAAACGATCGATGTCCATGACATATCGTATTTTCCTATTAAAAGATATTGTTTTAAAAATTGTAAACAACTTAGAACTTTTTAGAGAAGGTTTATAAAGAAAAGGGTATTTTAGTGAAAAGTCTTGTATTTTCGTATTCTATATTTTGACGTTTATCAATTAAGGTTATATTTGTGTGTGTGTAGAGGTAGGTCATTAACTCGTAACTTATTTTAAGTTCTGATGAAGTTTAGAGGTAAAACATGATATATTAAACTTAAAGGTATTAAAGCGCAAGAATACGGTATTTGAAAACGTTATCATTTTATGTGTGGAATTTCATTGAAATTGATTTCTACAAGTTTAGTGATCAAGATAAACGTATTTAGGAGTGAGGGATTTATTTAGAACAATAAAAACAAACTTTAGGGTATTTTTATGAAAAGAATACGGTTTTACAAGAAAGCTATCATTTCATGTGAGAAACTTTATTTGAATTGGTTTCTAGGTGATTAATAGTCATCATAGATAGGTTTGGGTATTATGTATTAGGTGACAAGTGGAAATTTGTAGAAAAACGAATCGGAAATCGGTTTGTTCCGATTTCCGTCGGGTTCCAAAAAGTCGTATTTTCTATTAAAAGAAAAGAGAGATAGAAGAGATGGGACTTACGGTTTTGGACAAACTAAGGAGTCTAAGGGAGGTGGTGATTGTCGGCGCGTCGAAAACGTCGCGAAGATTCTACTACGATCGCCGGAATCCGTCGTCGGTTTCGGCAGCGCTTCGCTTCTCGCTCTTTGGACCGAGTTCTCGAGAATTTGGGAGAGTGGACTTAGAGTTGTGAGGTGAAATAGTAGAGCGTAGGGGTCTTTATATAGGGCTAGGCTAGGGTTAGGGTAGATGAAAAGTTAAAAAATAAAAATGTGATAAAATGTAATAAAAAAATGTATTAAAAGTGGAGTAATTGGGGTTTTTAAAGAGTTCTGAAAGTTGTATGAAGCTGAAATTTTGCAGGTGCATAGGGAATATGAAAAGACACAACTTTCATGTTGTGACCATCACCGGAATCGGCCGAATCGTGGGTGACTCGGCCGTGACTCGGTCGGAGCACTGAGTCGGCCGAGTCAAGGCCGAGTTGGCCGATTCCCGGCCGATTCTGGTGGCCTGGATCTCCCCCGACGGTTCATCTACCCTCTGCAAGTGTTACATCTTTGGGTGTAGTGGGGTTTTTGTGAGATATGCACGTGTAAACTCTTGGTATTCTAAAGGTTTTAAAAAAATCAATATTAAAAATAATGTGGGGTATGGGATTTGAACTCTGGTGGCTTGATTCAGCAGTGCAAGGTATTACCAATGAGCTACAAGCTCCTTCTTGTAATTATTGTGGGGAAATAGATACTTAAAGTGTTTTCAGCAATATCAATACTCCAAGTATACTTCAAATTTAACTCAAATTTATGTATACAAAAATTGGAGTTGTTACAGTTGTCAAATCTCTTCTGTTTTCTTACTGATAATAATTATCATTTTGCAAAGAAGATGGCGGGTTCTTAGAATGCGTCTCTTCAACAATAATTATCATTTCTGTTTTTTTGTGTTGTCAAATCTCTTCTGTTTTTTTGTGTTGTCAAATCTTAATGATAATATTATCATTTTGAAAAGAAAAGGGCGGGTTCTTAGAACGCGCCCCCTTCAATAATTTTATGCGGGCGTGTTCCAAGAACCCGCATTCATCTCTTCTGTTTTTTCCTGTCAAGTCATTTGTTTTTTTTCTTAAATCGTGTTGTCAAATTTTACTGATAATAATTATATTTTGCAAAGAAGAGGACGGGTTTTTAGAACGCGCTCCCTTCAATAATTTTATGCGAGCGGGTTCCAAGACCCCGCTCTCATCTTTTCTGTTTTTTCCTGGCAGATCTTTTGTTTTTTTTCTTAAATCATATTGTTGTCAAATCTTACTATGTGTTATTTTGCAAAGAAGAGGGCGGGTTCTTAGAAAGCGCCCCCTTCAATAATTTTATACCAGCGTGTCCCAAGAACCCGCCCTCCTTAATATTTTAAATAATTTTAATTAATCCAAGACAAACCCGTGACCCCTTTACTACCAAACACCTATAAAAACAGTTCTCTCTCCTCTCCATTTGCTCTCCATTCCGCTCCAATTTGCATCTGCACTCTCCACCCATTTGCTCTCCATTCTACTCCGATTTGTATCTGCATCTCCTACAAAATCTCATCCTTCTCCGATTTGCATCTGCACCTCCTACAAAATCTCATCTGCACCCCTTCAAATGTACGAAAATTTATTTTAACGTTTAATTATTTTTCAATGAATATAATCATTATATAAGTTGTTAACGCTTTTTTTATTGTTGGCTTGATATTGTTTGATGAAGATAATGACAAGTTCAAGTTTATTTGTTGTATGTAAATACGATGGCCAGATTATTACAAGTGCACAAGGTCTCGAGTAAATGGTCGGGTGCGCAAGAATTATGCGATTAGAGCCATCAACGACTTATAATGAAATCGAGAATAAAGTGTTTAAAATCACGAAATACGATCCCCATGAAATTAAGCTTAAGCTAAGTTGTATATGGCATATATTTAGTGTAAATGCATTGATTGAAATTATAGACGATGCATCAATATCTTCGATGATAGACTTCGGTCTGGCAAACGCCCAACATTCATTTGAAATTTTAGTTCAGAAGGAACAATTGAAAATATCAGATGTTGCTCCAACGGGTAATTTTGATGGTAATGCTGGAGGTAGTTCCTGGGGGTACTGTCCTATGGTTAACGATGATACCGTCAGTCTCAGTGGATACGACTATACACAACATTATTCAAACCTTCAAACTCAAGGGTAAATATTTTATAAATCCACTTTTTATAATACCAAAATACTAATATATTTTATATATTGTTTACAGATTTTTCCAATCGACTGCTGCAGTTACATGCACCCATGAAGAACATCAAGGATTATCATATACAACCTTCCAAAGGTAAATAAATCTGAAATAAATGGTGATTACGTTTATATTCTTCGTAATACGAAAATATTAAGGAAAATTTATATAAGGACAATTTATATACTAAACGCAGATTTTCCAATACCTTCGCATAATTCCAACACAATCCAAGTAGCGCATTCCAAGCATGTTCGTCCACATCTTTCCGGTCTTTTTACCCCGAACCCTCCACATTACACCGAACTCAACCACCATATATTGCATCCGAGACTTATGCTGCTACAAGTGAAATTGATATGTGTGGCAGTGATGATGATGAAACTGATGAAGGTCATTAAGGGGAGGATAGCGTGGAATATGCCGCTGGATTGAATGGAATAGTATTGATTGATGATATGGCCGCGAATAATGATTTTACCGAACTAGAAGATTCCGGCCTCGATCCGCTGGAAGATGATAGTTGGGTAGACTCAGCCATGACAGAAGTAAATACTGAACCTTATTTGGAAGCGACCGTAGCAAGCGAAGATTGCGTCACTGTTGGAGATATATTTCAGGAAAAAGGAGATCTTATTTGTAAACTGAAGTCATGGGCTATTCAAAAAAACGTTACATTTAAAACCGAAGAGTCAAATAAGACATACTATACCGTGGTGTGTACGAAAGCTCCTGAATGTAAGTGGAGATTGCATGCATATTGTTCTAAAAGAGCCAAAGCTTGGAAGGTCACGAAATACAACCAAGAACATACTTGCATAAATTCTATTATATTAAAAGATCACAGGAATTGCATTTTATCTTACATTTGCTCACTAATTATGCTACTAATCTATACAGATGTGGCGATGACTCTCCGAGAGATACGGCTCTACGTCAGCGGAGAGCACAAAATTCAGATTTCGTATGTGAAGGCATGTAATGCTCATAGAAAGGCTTTATGCAAGATATTTTGGGATTGAGAAAGCCCGTAGAACTTGCTAGTCTATTTTATGGAAGCCATGAAAGCATCAAATCCGGGGTCCGTATACTGGTTAAAAACCACAAAAACTGATCTCGATGGCTGTGTCAGGTTTCAAAGAATTTTCTGGTGCTTTGCTCCTTGTGTGGCTGGTTTCACACACTGTCGGCCGGTATTGTGCGTGGATGGGACGTATTTATATGGTAAGTACAGAGGTTGCATGTTAATTATTACAGGTGTTGATACTAATAACGGTATATTTCCGTTGGGATTTTCTATTGTCGGGGGTGAAAATATATCATCCTGATCATGCTTTTTCCGTCAACTCAAAAGTATCCCATCTGTTATTGATAAAACAGATTTGTGCATCATATCTTATAGACATCTAGGAATACTAGCTGTAATGGGAGCTGTATTTCCGACGACCCCACATAGGTTTTGCCCGCGACACTTCAGGCAAAATTTTGATAGAAAATTTAAAAATTTAGATCTACATAAGTTTATGTACAAAGCCGGTGAAGCGTCTGACCCTAATGTTCATGACATGTACATGACGAAAATTGGAGAGATGAGTCAAGCCAAGAAAGCGTGGTTAGATGAGTATCTAGTACGCATGTGGTCACAAGCACATGATAATGGATGCAAATATCTACTAATAACCACTAATATGTCTGAAAGCTTCAACGGGGTTCTTAAAGGTGTTAGAGGCTTACCGATACAGGGGTTGATTGTTCGAACCTTTTTCACAGTGAATACTTACTTTGTGCAAAGAAGGGAAAAGTCCTTGGCGATGGAGACTCCACTCACCGCGTATTACGAAAAATATATTCCGGAAAAGAGAGCGCAGAGCACAATACTACAGATCTGAAAGGTTTGACACAGCGGAGTTTTAAGTTACGGGGAGTAATGGGAATCAATATACCGTAAATTTTAGAGACGAAGGGCTCTCTTCGTGCACATGCGGGGGTTTTCAGCAACAACATTTACCTTGTGCCCACGTAATTGCTGCTGCGAGCAGCATGCATAACTCACATTACAATTTTGCTTCCTGTTACTATATAGTTTCCAATTATCAAGGCGCATATGATCCAAAATTTCAACCTATACCGGAAAGTCGCTATTGGCACTATTATACTGGGAACAAACAAACACCGACTGTATTACCGCCAGAAAAAAGGGTCCGGAAGACCTAAGATGCGTCGAGATCGAATAACAATGGATGCTGATCTTTAGTAAAGGCACGGCAGATGTAGCCTATGCAAACAACCAGGTCATTATAGGACCAGCTGTCCACGACAGTCAACAGGGGCGGGACCTTCGAGATCGTGACAAGTGCACCGGAAGAAAATCGGTCAGCGCTTGTAAAGAAGCTTGTATAATTTACCTTTTACAAACAAATATGATTTTTTTGTATTTTTAATTTGACTTATTCATTTTGTTATTGGAGTGTATACAGGATTCATATTTATAGTAATTCTATATCAAGTGTAATAACAATTGTCCGAAACCAAAACAACACTAATATTATTGTTTATTTTTTTAGTCGATATTTAATTAATTTCTATTTTTAATTAATTTATTTTTTATTAAAAAAGAGGGCGGGTTCTGGGAACCCGCCCCCTGCCCTATCCTATAGAGGGCGGGTTCTAGGAACCCGACCTCTTATTTCGAGGGTGGGGCCGGGTTAGAAACCGTCCTATTTTGAGAAATAAAAAAATTATTTTATTTTAATAATTCTTATTTTATTATACCCTATTTCAAAAAATTGAGGGAGCATCAAAATTGCGATTTGAAAATATTAAGGTACTTATTTGTAAAATGACCACCGAAAATGACAACTCGCATCCAACTCATTTCCCGATATTTTAACGCGAGAAAATCAGCACTCATCTCCTTCCCACCCTCTATAAATAATGTCATCGCCCCCTGCCATTTCTCTCACAATCTCTTCTTCCTCTTCTTCCTCACAAATTTCTAGATCCTTATTTATAAATAAAAAAGGCATTTTTATCTCGTGCATGGCAGTGAGCTTGCTCTCTCATGAGGTATCTGATCTTTGCATCGGCAAGCCGCCGCTGAGATCGCTTCCGGCGACCGCCACCCTCGCCGAAGCCCTCGTCGCCCTCAAGGTGTTCTGCGAGATCTTTGTCAGCACCGCCGCGGAGACGACGACCAGGAGCAGGAGGAAGGAGGGGGCCGCCGCCGCCTCGATCGTTGGGAAAATTTGCATGGTGGATGTGATTTGCTACCTCTGTGCTGAGGAAAACATCGATGATCCTGTTTGCGCTTTGAAGAATCCTGTTTCGGTTTTGATTGGGAAAGGTGAAGGATTGGTTCCGAGAGTGGAGACAAATTCGAGGTAAATTTGGGGTTTTTTCTTTGGGGATTGTTGAAGTTGCATCCGGAATTGAGGGGTTTTGGTTTGTTTTTTAGGGTTGGATTTGCCGCTGATGGTAAATGTTGTTCTGTTCTATTTTTGTTATTTTGATTTTTCTTTTATAGGAAATTTGGGTTCTTAACGAGGAATTTGCTAGAGCAAGAAGTTAATTTGTATGCATTATGTTAAATTGAGTTAGGGTTTTAGGATCGCCTGAATTTTAACATCGATCGATCCTCATTTGCATTTTGATACAATTTAAGATAATTTAGGGATTTACATTTTATTCGTAAACCTGTTGATAATCTTTTGATTTTCTTTGGGAAATCAGTGTTTTTAATGAGAAATTTCATTAATTTGTGTTGTAAGAGCGATGAGATTCTTTTGTATATTCTTTTTAATTCTTCGGTTACCCCTTTTTAATACTCCCTTTCTCCTAAAAACTTAGATCTTTGTTTTAAAAAAAAAATTGTTTTTAAGGATTTTTTTTGTGATATAATCCAGAAATCTGCTTGTTCTCTAACATCTAATTGAAATTCTATTTTATTCCCCCCAAAGTAGCAAACTTTCTGTTTGTTTGATGATCTGCAGTCTGTTGGAATCAGCAGTATATTCTTAAAGAATCTAAACTTTTATACGAGCAACTTCTATAGAAAAAAATAGGATCAGAATCACTGAAGTGCAAAATCTTTTCTGCTTCTAATCATTTAATGAATAGAATCAGCAGTACTATTCTGGCTTTTGCCCCCATTTCCTACAGAAAGGATAGAAGTTGAATCAAAATTTGCTCTTGCATCTCACTTATAACAAATAGTGCTAATTGGTAATTTCTTCTTGTTCTTGATGTTACGCAGCATTTTGGAGGCATTGGATGCAATCCTAGAAACCAATTCCCAAACCCTAATAATCCCCATACCCAAAAAAACCCAACAATTTTGCTCCATAACTCAAGAAGACCTCCTCAGGTTCTTCCTCAACAACATCTTCCTCTTCCCCTCCATCGCACCCCTCTCCGTCTCATCTCTCAACCTCGTCTGCCCCGCGACCCTCTCCATCCCCCACCATTCCCCTGCCCTCTCCGCCCTCCCTCTCTTCCGCTCCGCCCTTAAAGAAAATGCCTCCATCGCCGTCCTCACCTCCGATTCCAAGCTCATTGGTGAAATCTCCCCTACGGCTCTTTCCGCATGCAATGAGTCCGCTGCCGCTGCTCTGGCCGCTCTCTCCGCCGGGGACCTCATGTCCTACATTGATTATAGCAGTTTCGGCGGGCCGACTGAGTCGGTCATCCAGGCGGTCAGAACCAGGCTGAAGGAGAAGTCTTTGGATGGGATGATTGAGTTTCTTGATTCGACTGCAGAGCTGTCAATGCTGACATGTTTGTCATCTGGATCGTCCTTGTCGACCTCGTCCTCTTCTGACGAGGAGATGTCGATGAGCGGGAAGAAGAGGAGGCCGAGGAGGGCAAGGTCGGGGAGTTACTCGGCGAGGATGGGGAGGAGGTCGGAGGAGGTGATTGTGTGCCATCCTGAGAGCTCGCTGGTGGCGGTGATGGTGCAGGCGCTGGCGCACAGGGTGAGCTATGTGTGGGTTGTGGATGAGGAGGATTACGGGCTTGTCGGGGTCGTGTTGTTTCAGGACGTGTTGAGGTTGTTTCGGGAGCAGCTTCGTTAACAATTCTCCATTTGTCGGGGGATCGAGTGAGATGAGATGAGATGAGTAGTGTGAATACTGTGTGAGCTTGTGCTGGTGAACTCTGCTGTTGATTTTGGATGGTTGTAGTTTTGTTTATCCCCTTGTAATGAACAAATAACTTCTGCTGAGCTGTGTTTCTTCTAGTGCTCTGCTTTTGCTGTGATTGTTGTTTGAATATTTGTTTGGATATTCTGTTTGTAGAGGCACTGGTGGTATTATGATCTCCATGAGGTGGAAATCTTTTGGAGCACCATGAGTTTTGTGAATGATATATGTTTCTTTTTCAACCCCTTTTCGATTTTTCATGACGACAGTCGAACGCTACTTAGAAATCAACTTAGGCCTGTGCTCCTTTATTTTAAGGATAAGGAGTTATCTTAGATTATTTGTATCTCTTTACATTCATGCAGAATTGTTTAAAGTTGGAAATGCAATGCATGTCTGTATGTCAATCATGTGCCCTAAAAATTATATGAAAATTGTTGTAGGATATATTAAAAATGAAATTAACAAAAGTAATATATATAGAGAGAGACACAGAGAGAGAGAGAAGGGGGGAGGGAGGGAGTTGATTCTATGAGATCCGGCCTTATTTTTTACTTTGAGGTCCAATTTTCAAACACCCAAGCCCTTGTGTTTTTCACCCATCCACTCCGGCCACCATGATCTATATGTGCTAGATAAGCTATGTATCAAATTTTATGATATTTAAAGACCTCTAGCACACCCATGAAGTGATCTTGTTTTTCATGTATCGTAAAGCTGTCGGTTTTTAGTCTATTTGATGGATTAGCTAGAGGTTTCCAAATCTCGTAAAATTTGATACATACCCTATCTAATATATGTAGATCACGGTGACCGGAGTGCATCGGAGGTTGGGTGTTTGAAACTTGTATCTTAAAATAAGAAATGAGGCCGGACTTCATAGGATCAGCTCTCTCTCTCTCTCTCTATATATATATATATATAAACCACACCCATATGTGAAAACTTAAATGGAAATAAACCTTCATGTTTATGATTTCCATAAATAGCATTCAAATTTGCTAGGCATTTAGTCATTTACATGTAATAGGAAACTCATAATCTCTAACATTAAACGTTTTTGCATAAATATGTAAAGTAAAACTTTGACCCTTTTGTAGCTGAACAGCAATTGCAAATAGGAAACCAGCCCTACCATTATTTAGGAAAGCTTTAATTGTATCTTTCTAAACAGAGAATAAGAAATTTATGGTGAAACTTGGAATATCTATCTACAACTTTTGTGGCAAAAGGTTCATTGAACTTGAGTTTTTGATTTTCTCTCGTAATGACTATTGATAGTTGTAAGACATCATAAACTTACGATGCTTTCATATAAATATCTTGAAGTTCATAAATTACAGTAAAATACCATAGATGTTTGATTTTGTTTACTATGAACTTTCTTTTACTTCTTAATAATTTAATATTGCTTTAAAATATAACTAGCAAGGGCTCCCTGACAATGCTTGGGAACTAAGTCCAAAGTTTTTAAAAATTTCATATTGATTTAAAATTTTACAATTATATGATTTGTAAATTATAATATCTGATATTTATGAAATTCATATATAAAATAAATGAGGGATTGACTTGCAAATGCTTCGGCATTTTTCTTTAGATTTTCAATATTTTTCTTGCTCTAATATATGAAAATGGCGAAATTTTTACAAATCTCAAAATTTTATTTTTCCGGCTTTTAAAATATTTCCTTCTTAGCGTTAGAAATTTTGCGGTTTAAAACGTTTTTAGCTCAAAAAATAAATAAAAATAAAATACCAACATTTGTGAATCACAAGTATGAAAATGAAGTTTATGGTAAAGAGGCATGCACTTGAGTGCACTGACCTAAGAAAGATATCACCACCCTTTTGGCAGGTTTACAACGGCGATTCAATCCCAAAATACAACTCCCCAAGCTCTTCTGGTACTCCGGCTTGCACAGGTTGTCGGAGCAGCGTTAGTACCCTTTCTCAGATATTCAGGATACCGTGAAGAAGAAGAAAGAAGTTTGAAGTGTGTTTTCACTTGGTTTTTTTACCGTTGGCAATAGTAACGGTACCGTTCATGAAGGGTCGTATCCATTCGCAAAAACCGTTTGTAAAATTAAAAACATTTCAGAAAATATAGCTTAAATATATATTAAAGTAATTTGTTTACGATGGAGATTCAATCACAAGATATAACCCCTAAGTCTTTCTGGTACTCCGGCTTGCATAAGTCGCCGGAGCAGCGTTGGTACCCTTTCTCAGATGTTCAGGATACCGTGAAGAAGAAGATAGAAGTGTGTGTTCACTGGTTTTTTTACCGTTGGCAATAGTAACGGTCATAACCGTCCATGAAACGACGTATCTATTCGCAAAAACCGTTTGTAAAATTAAAAACATATCAGAAAATATAGTTTAAATACATATTAAAGTAAAATGTTGCAAAGTAAGACTTCGTGAACAAGTATCGGAGCAGAATATTCGTGTCTGCAAGTGCTAGCCACAAGGCTCAATCACCTCAACACTTCGGCCGCACACACATCTGGTTTTACCATACAACTCTCATTGGACTTTATGAAATTAAAGATATAAGTGCTATATAAACACTTCTCCGTTCCTTGTTTCCACGATGTGCGACTAGAAACCACTATGAGAAGTCGGACATTTTTTCCTCCAGCACTTAGAACCATGCAATTGTACAAAAATATCAAATTTCTTAGTTTTCTTTAATTTACGCTACACAGAATACAACGAAATTTTAAAAATTTGAAAATTTCTATATTTTCGGTTTTCCAATATCTTGCTTCCAATAACCTAAGAGAATAATGAAATTTTCAAAAATAAAATATTTTATCGCAAAATTCTTTGTTTTCTTCTTCTTTTTAAATATTATGCTATAGTACACAAAAAATCATGAAATTTTTAAAAATCTTAATTTTTTTTGTTTTTTTAGTTATTATTTTGCATGATACAACACATAACAAACATGAAATTTATGAACACCCTGCAATTATTTGTTTTCTTTAAAGTTATAATATTTTGCACACTACAAAACAAAACAAAACAAAAGATGAATAAATTTCAAAAATCTCAAACATTTCATGTAGTTTTCAGTTTTTCAATATTTCGCTTGCTACATATCACGAGAAAAAGCAAAATTTTTTGTTTCAAAAATTTTAGTTTTCTTCAGTTTTTCAATATTTTGTATGCGATACGTAAATTGCAAAATTTTCAAAAATCTCAATATTTTATGTGCTCTTCGTTTTTAAAATATTTTGTTTGCTATACCGCTACACAAAATTCATGAATTTTAAAAAAATCTTAATATATTCTATTTTATTCGGTTTTAAATATTTTTCTTGATCGCGAACTTTCCAAAAATATCAAAATTTTTTGTTTTCTTTCGTTTTTCAATATTTTGCTTAACATAGATAATCGCTACATTTTAATAAATCCCAATTTTTTTTTTCAATTCGTCTTTACAACATTTATATGCTATATAGCAAATAAAATTCATGAAAATTTCAAAAACCACAAAACTTTTCGTTCTCTTCGGTTTTTTATCATTTCGCTTGCTATATAGGATATAAAATTTATCCCAAAATTTTCTGTTTCTTTTCCGGTGTTCAACATTTTTCTTATTATAATAAACAAAAATCATAAAATTTTCAGAAGTCAAAAATATATTATATTATTTTCATTTTTTCCCTCAATATTTAGCATAATATACAGCAGATGAAGATGTCAAAATCTTCAAAAGTCTCAAAAATTTCTGATTACTTCCATTTTTGAAAATTCGTGTGCCCTATTCAAAATATTGAAACACCGACGAAAAATGAATTTTTTGAGATTTTTAAAAATTTCTTGGTTTTGTTATGTTATAACAAGTAAAATATTGAAAACCAAAAGAAACACAAAGTTCAATATTTTTGAAAATTACGTAATTTTCGTGTGGTAACGTGTAAATTATTATGAATTTGAATAAAAAAATAATTTTGAGATTTTTGTAAATTTACGATTGTTATATGGCATGCAAAATATTAAAATAACTTCAGTTAACAGAAAAATTCGATATTTTTGAAAATTTCTAACATGCTTAATACTTTAAAAAGAAAGAAAAGAGAATTTTTTTTGAGCTTTTCGCAGTTTTCTTGATCTTGAAAAAATTGGAATATCAAACAAAACAAAAAACATTTTCCTTTTCATTATTTTATGATTTTTTATGATATAGAAAAAGATTTATTGAAAAATTGAAGAAAACAGAAATTTAGAGATCTTTAAAACTTCGTCATATCTGTTGGTTATAGTGCCCTCAAGGTAATTATTATAGTCGCAGACAGGTGATTATGATGATTGAGAGAGGACCTATACCGGTTGAACAGTCTTACTCGAGATAATAATATGCTATCTGGTTTGTCTTTATCATCATGTATAGCATTAGGTGGCATTACAGATCACTATTATATGTTGATAGAGCCCATAGGATTCTTGCTTGACTACCGGCATTATGATGGTGATCATATACGTGGGAGTTGGGTGGTCTGTAAGCGCATTCTTAAATGTCCCTAGTTGTGGGAGTATTGAGACCGGGCATCGATACTTCAGAATAGACTAGTGTATACTGATCAAGACCCCGACGAGAGGCGGTGGCCGGTCTCACAAGCCATTGGTGTCAGTTTGTTCACCTAAGTTAGTATACAGGTGCTCATTGGGTTATGAGTACACCGGGCAGACTCGCCGGGAACATGCTAGTTGGTATTATACCTATTGTCAGATAGCAGTTCCCAGGTGACATGTATACATGTTAGTTTATCGATCTGAGATTGTCATTTGTCTCGTGTGAGTTCCCACTGTACTTTGATTACTACCCTACCACGGCTCAAAGGAGTCGTGCAAACAGGTTTTAGTTGGGTACATTCCCGAGCCACATGGAGGCAGTGAGCGGATCGTTGGGGATTCGTCTCTCCTGGTATTAGGGGTTGATGTCGCGGTGTGCACGGGTGGCCATCACCAGAAATCCTTAGCCAAGGTAGTCGAGAATTACTGATCTAGGATCGGTAGTTTCTCAGGTGGTGATGAGTTTCATACCGACACTAAATGTCGCGTTATTAGGGGTCTGACTTTATCCACCCTCTAGACTCGATATACGATACTCATAGACGAACGGACCGGACTATACGAATATTGTCACTGTCAGGATCAGTAGGGTTTCAGGATGAGTTTGCTCATCGGCATCCCTTTCGCTCAATACCTGGGTAGCCGTTACGTATAGCTAGTGCCGCTGACGTGCTTGTGGTTAAACCCACTCTGTGATGCTTGGCTGTGATTCTGAGATGTTGCTTTATATCATGCCTGAGACGATTGTTATATATATTTATATATATACTAGTAGACGTTGTATATGTTTTACACCCGCGCTAATCCAGCCCCTGCTCCGTCGTTAGTTAAGTAACCTAACGGGTGATGACGGGGCCCAGTGGCGAATGCGGATGACATATACGTACATTTTATTTTCGTTCCTTTTCTGTGATATGATATGTTTAATTGATGGGACTGCGTTGATTCTGATCAATGCAAGGAAAAACAAACTTATGATGTTGTTGGAACCAAGTTTTTAAAAAATGACATTACAGACGTTTTCTTTTGCTTTGCACAGTGATATTCGGTTAGGAATATCTACCACCTCATTTGACGAGGCAGAAGCCAAGATCCCTTCATCGGGAGTGACCTCTTGAGAAAAAGTTTGCGTCGTTGTAATAACTTCACTATAGTCGATTCTTTTTGCTTTGCATCGTGGTATTCAGTTTGGAATATCTTGCACCTCATTTGAAGAGGAAAGAGCCGAGATCCCTTCATAGGGAGTGACCTCTTTAGCAAAAGTTTTCGCCACTATATATTTGTAAAACCACTCGGTTCCTTCAACGATATCAAGTTCATTACGTTAAAGGTTTTTTGCCAAAAACCAGCCGTAGCCCTTTGTCATTTCAGATTAGTAGTGCTTAGTATTCGTGCTACGTATGTCGTGCATTGCCGAGGCGTAGTGTTCGGTAGCTCTGTAATGCTTTTCTGTCGCATGAATTTGTAGATTGGTTAGGACAGTCGTACGGTCATGTTGGTATTGTCAAGGGCTCGTACGGGTAGGTTTAACGCAATCAAGATAATGACGGGTTGAACTTGACTAGGACTCTTTGATATGTTGGCATTGTCAAGATCACTTGGGTCTTAGGGATAAAAACCACATCGGGAGTTTCAAACATACAGGAAACTTGCCAGGCATGCGCATACCTTCTAGAGTATGGCAACTTGAGTGGATTCCATCAAGTTATCATGCGATGATAGTTGGATCCCGATTCCCACTGATGAGTAGGTGTTACTTCTCAGGTGATTTTAGAAGATCCTGACTAATTCTCCTTTTAGGGTTTGGAGGAGAATTCGAGAAAACAGTGGGAGCCATCCTGATTAGATAAAGTGATTAACCATTCTGATCTAGGTTAGAGTGCACGCTGAGTGTTTCTTTTCTCTCTCCCTCTGGCAACGACCATGGCTCGACCCTAGACTAAAACTCATGAACCAAGTTAACCGGACCTTCTTAAAACACTTTGGTTTTTGGATTGTCATAGTTGCATATATCATTGCCAATCCTACTTTTACCCTTTGCATTTCTCTGGAATATTCCGTATCACTACGAAGATCCACATTTATTGAATATGACCATCATATAGTTACATACGGACTCGAAGAAACTTGTTTCAAATTCGAGAATGTTTTCCGGTTCTGGAGAAATTGAATAGGACTATTCAGTTGTCTTTTTTCTTTACCTTCTCTCAGGTTGCGAGGGCTCCTGGTATTTAGGAGTGTACACCTATTATGTTGGATAGTCTTCTTCTAAACCATAGGCGGCGCCGAAGGGTAGGGAAGGAAGAAAACCAATTAGCCTGAGTATGGTGTACAGAAGGTAATAAGTAAAGATAAATAAAGGGATTAGAAAGAGGGTAAAGTAAATTGCGACAGCTATCATTCATGACAAAGCCGCGTATGTCATCGCCACTCCTACTTTACCCTTTGCATTTCTCCGGAACATTCCGTATCATTACGAAGATCCACATTTATTGGATAAGCCATCGTATAGTTACATACGAACTCGAAGGAACTTGTTCCAGTTCGAGGATGGTTTCCGGTTCAGAAGAAATCGAATAGGATTATTCAGGTTGTCTTTTATTTTTTACCTTCTCTCAGGTTGCGAGGGCTCCTAGGATTAGGAAGGTACACCTATTACGCTTATTCGATAGTCTTCTTCTAAACCATAGGCTGGTGCCTAAAGGTAGAGAAGAAAGAAAACCATTTAACCTAAGGGTGGTGTACAGAAGGTAATAAGTAAAGACAAATAAAGGGGTTGGAGAGATGGTAAGGAAATATACGGTTATAGTCATGAATCTGGATAGTGGAAGAGGAATTACTAGGTATACCTGGATACCCCTTCGAAACATTTTCATGTTTCAGTTTCACTGTGAGTTGTTAATTGAAAACCGATTTCCTAATTAGATTCTTACTCCAGGATATGTGTTTACCAGATTTGATTCACACATCTGTATGGTATTACAGATGATGAGTGGGAGTAAGATATTGGGGATTAGGTGATTATATCCTCATTATATCAGAATTCGTTATAATTGATGATATTTGAGAAAGTCACCTGGGTTTTTGCCTGACGGAAAATATTTGGTTTTGAATATCCGATTGTTATGCACCAATTTCAAACTGATATATCTGTACGTTTATTTTATAAAGTGAGATCTAAATTTTTGAAATTATGTCTATGATATTTACCTATATCAGTTGATAGTTAGATAAGGAGCATTCAACAGAGGTGCAATTCTTCTTAATCATAGTACAGTTTTCAACCTACGACGCATAGGGTTTGAGTTATTAAACTCAGGGGACTTATACAAAGTATTGTATATTGTCCAGTGTCCATTAGGACAAAGGGGTTGGTGCTTGTACTATATTCGGTTTACTTGTGGCTTCTCTATTTTTTAGACAAGTATTTTGTTGAAATACAAGGTCCAAATTTTAAGAAGTTATAGGTATATGAATAAAGTAGAGAACCATATGTTGCAAAGTATCAGTATTCTTCAAGGTGATCGAAGATGTAGATACTTGTGCTAGGTATTCCATTGATAGTAATGGTTTTGAGAACTTGCTTTTCTTTCAGGTTACTCATATGTGGATGTACTCCTAGATGGGTAATGCTGCTTGGCCTCATTCCACTTAGTTTACATCCACTGGAGACAGCTGCATAATTTGAATCTGGTTCCAATTAAATTAGTGCCTCTGTTTCTATATTGTATATAGAATGGTTCATATTTTAACGATGTTAAGGTATATGGAGTTGTCTGGCTTATGCTTAAAACCAGAATCTGGACAAACTCAAGGCACGTTTTAGTAATGGCAGTTTGTGGGTTATCCTGGGTTTTGACGAGGGTTAACTTTCTACCATCTGGAAGATCAATAGTTATATTGTTCTTGACTCGCCACCAGTTTTAGTAAAATGGATTCTTTTCAGAAAACATTAGTGGGAGTATGGTAGAACTGGAAGTGATTCCAGAACCAAAAACGATTACTGAAAATTTAATAGAACGTGAGGATTCAATTAGTTTTGACGATTCATTAGCCACTCCGCAGATTTGGTGGGTAACCTCAGGCACCCGAGAGGTACTTCGGTCTTCTCAGAGATGGTGACAAGGAGGTTCTTGTTTACCCAAACTTGCCACTGTTGCTGTTCTAGACTATGAGACCTGACAGGATGATGAGTATAACGTCGTTCTAAACTAGTTTTAGAAGTGCACGTGTATATGACTCTGCCAGAGGGTTGTTGTAGTCAGTGGGAGCAGCGGAAGCATAGTGGGCAAGTAGCTTATGTCTATTTATAGACTAAAGCATGTATAGCGGAGCTAGATCATCTATTTTTGATGCGATGGTCATAGGCTTTGACTTCATCAGAATAGGAGAAGGATCTGGTAACAAAGTAGTAGGGTGTGATGTCCTGGTATTTGAATGACATGCACTTTATAGGAAGTGAAATTCCTATACTACGATCGGTTATACTGTGGTTGTCATAAAGTTGTTTCTCCACATAGGATATGGATATAATATCAGGGTTTCTGGTTACTAGATCTATGGTTTTAGATCTAGATTTGGGAAGTTTCCCAATTTGGATACTTTGACACTATTCTAAAGGTATTTTAGAATGGACGACTCCTGGTATGGTGGTGTACCTGCAGATAATGGAGTCACCTTCTCCGAAGGATGTCATACGGACTCAAAGGGAAGAGGGATTTGCATGATTGGCATATCACTTGCTTAGGCAATTGAGTCAATCATGAGATGTCAAGTACCACACCAGATACAGTTTTTACACAAGCTGCAATAAGTTTATATATTAATCCAATCCTGGAAAAACGTTGGGAAGCAGTTAAGAACGTAAGTGGACGTTCTTGGAATATGGTAATGGCAGCCTCTTTCGGGAGACAATTATCATTTCAGGCTTCCAAGGTGACCTGGATGACAGAGTGACTGTCAGAGTTTTAGTTTTCCCTCTTTTGAGGGACATTATGTTGGACAGGTGGTCCAAGCGGATACTGAGGAAGGCCTGGCTCAGGATACTGATTAAATTCAGTGGACGATACAGTCTAAGAAGTTTGCTGGATTTGAGTTCATTTATGAACTGGGTCCCATCAGATATCCAGACATATTCTAAGACAGGTATTACTCATTTTGGGAGATAGCTTTCTCCGCGAAGTTGAGGTATAGAAAGATATAGAAAGAAACATTGGAGCTGATCCACTCACTGAGGCTATTTCTCGAACGCAATAGTTTCACAAACGAGCTTTGCGAAACTGATTAGTAGAGAAGATAGGTGTTCAGTATTACACGGGCTGTGAGTTTGCGACATCGCAATAATTAGCCTTAAGTGCAAATGGGAGATTGTTGGCTATAGTGCCCTCAAGGCAATTATCACAGTCGCAGGCAGGTGATTATGATGATTGAGGAAGAACCTATACCGGTAGAACAGTCTTACTCGAGATGATAGTATGCTATCTGGTTTGTCTTTATCATCATGTACAATATTAGGTGGTATTACAAATCACTATTACATATTGATAGAGCCCATAGGATTCTTGCTTTACTACCAGAATTATGATGGCGATCATATATGTAGGAGCTGGGTGGTCTGTAAGCATATTCTTAAATGTCCCTAGTCATGAGAGTATCGAGATCGGGTATCGATACTTCAGAGTAGACTAATGTATACTGATCGAGACCCCGACGAGGGGCGGTGACCGGTCTCACAAGCCATTGGTGTTGGTTTGTTCACCTAAGATAGTATACAAGTGCTCATTGGGTTATGAGTACACCGGATGGACTCGTCCGGAACATGCTAGTTGGTATTATACCTATTGTCAGATAGCAGTTCCCAGGTGACATGTGTACAGGTTAGTTTGTCGGCCTGAGATCGTCATTTGTCTCGTGTGAGTTCCCACTGTGCTTTGATTACTCCTCTACCATGGCTCAAAGGAGTTATGCAAACAGATTTGTAGGGTTCCTAGGCACTCTAGTGAGGTCTCACAAGGCATCGAACATGCCAATTTCAAAAAATCTAGGTGCCGAGAGACCCGACTACGGATCGTTTGCTAGATGTTTAGGCGATAAATGAACTAGTTAACAATTAACTAAGGGAATACGGAAATACAACCTTTGTAGATCCGTTTGTCCACCTCCATAGCTCCGCAATGAAGTCTCCTCGCTATCCATAACAAGTCCCGGGCTCTAGCGTCGGCTTCATCGGAGAATGGACGGGTTAGGTCATCGATGTCCATGCCGAAGATGATCTACGTCGAGGCATCGCTAAATCAAGCTCCGACTTCACCAAAGCATGAAAACTTGTGAAGGAAACACACTCTACTACTTGGCAAGAGATAGAGGATGAAGAAATAGGAAGTGGGTAGACTTTAGAATTGGATTTCTCACTTGTTTCATCAATCCACCATTGATGAGGTAAGGTTTTCTTCAAGGAAGAAGATGAAGAAGAAGAAGATTATCAATATGATAAGTTAATTAAAATTGGAAAAGAAATGAATACTCATCATATTAGAACCATGGTTAGGTGTAGAGAATCAATCATGGTTAAAAGAAATGGTTAGGGTTAAGCATGAGACAAAATTGGTGACAAAGTCAAACATTCATGAAAGTTCATGAAAGAATAAAAGAAAGCCACCAATTCTTCTTATGCAAAATAATTTCCAAAAAGGAATAAAAATGAATAATCAAATAGTAAACCCTAACCATTCCATTAACCAAGGTTTAATTCTATACACTTAACAAATAAGGCATGTATCATCAAACATGATACAAGCAAGTGCACAAAATCATATCGCATATGCAATGCGCACACCCGAGTGAGAAAATCCATTTAAAGTGAACCGATACTACTTAATGCAAAGTAATATATCAAATATATAATTATACAATAAATCATTAAATCAACACTTGATTTAACGATCCGGTCATATCGCATATAACCGACTAGTATTCAATGTATCGGCTTATCGAATCAACCATTGATTCGATAACTAGGTTATATCGCATATAACCATTCGATACATTCATCGCGAGAATGGAATACGGTATCACATACACGCATTATTCTCGGTCCCGCACATATCTCATATGCGCTCCTATTTCGTTTCGCTTGAGCCAGGAAACCTCTGTGTAGGACTCTAAAGACTCGTCAATACGCCGGCAGCAGATGATGATCATATCAAACACCCACAAGCCGCAAGCGGTCTGCTAAACGTAACGGCCACCCGGGTATTGAGCGATCAGAAGATCGACGAGCAAGCCCGCTCACACTCCAGTGAATCCAACCAGTAACACTACCGTACAGTCCGGTCTGATCGTCTGATATGTCGCATATCTTGCCTAGGGGTGGTAAACGTCAGACCCCAATAGCTCGATAAGTCATGTCGATATGAGGTCTATAACACTTCGAGAAACTACTGGTAACACTTACCAGTAAATATCAGCAACCCTGGCCAGGGATTTCCTGTTATAGCCAATCGAACACAGCGCAACATCAACCCCATATACCGAGAGAGACGAATCCCCTCCTATCGCTCATTGCCTCCATGTGACTCGGGACTGTACCCAAAAACCACCGTTTTGCACGCCCTCTTGGACGTGGTAAGATGGAAATCAAAGCACAGTGGGAACCACACAAGACTCTATGACGATCTCGGGTCAACAGACTACTCTGTACCAGTGTCACCAGAGAACTGCCATCTGACGTGAGGTATAATACCATCTGGGAGTTCTCGGCGAGTCCGTCCAGTGTACCCAGTCTCTACTGAGCACCCGTATATCATCTCTGATGTCAAACACCGATGGATATGGGATCATCCATCACCCATCTATATGGGTCGAGAAGGTACACGCTAGTCTACTCTGGTATATCGATGCCCCGTCTCGATACACCCATGACTAGGGACTTTGAAGGATGTACTTATGGACTACCATGTCCCCACTAGTATGATCTGCATCATAGTCCAGGTAGTCAAGTACACATCCTAAGGGCTTTACCAACATGTAACAGAGAGACAATCAGTGTACACGTTAAGGTAAAGATCAACCAGATAGCATACTATCATGTCGAGCAAGAAAGTCCTCCCTATATATGTCCCAGCATCCACTACAATATACATCCTATGTACAGTAATGGCCTCTAGGGCATACATATAACTAACAATCTCCCACTTGCACTAGGGCCATCTGTAGCAGTGGTTGTAGTATCTCATACTCAACCATCCCATAAAAGTCTCTCTCTGGGAATAGGCCTTCGTGAGTGGATCCGCTGCGTTATCCTCTAAGTCTGCTCTCCTTGCCTCGATCAACCTGGAGATCAACCATCTCCATGATCAGGTGATACTGCCTTAGAATAAGTCTGGATCACTGATGGGACGGACGTTCCTTGGCAAAAGCCACAACTCCATTGTCACACAATGGGAGGAACATAGTTCATCTCATGAACCATTATACATCCAAACAGCCTCTTTGGTAGCATCTTAAGTAGCGATGTATCCAGCCTTTATCGTCTAGTATGTCACGGTATCTAGTTTGGAACTCTTCCAACATACCATCCCTTTACTGAGGGTAAAGACAAGGCCTGCGACTGACATTCAGTCGTCTTTATCACCCTGGAACACTTCTAGTGATTCTCCTCAGGATCGATTGATACCATCTCACTACTTCTAGTGAGTATCCTAACATCCAATTAAATCTATCTCATAGATCCAAAACTCAGGATTTAGGAGGTATCACATTGATCCTATCTGGAGAATTCTTGTGATAAGCGGAGATTGACCGAGCGTAGCATAGGAAACTCCTTCCCTATCATGAGTATGTCATCCACGTACTCTACGAGGATCACCACTATACTCCCTACTACCTTTTTGTATATACAAGGTTCATCTACCATTTTGATGAAGTCAAACTCTTTGACTACTACATCAAAACAGACGTTCCAACTCCGCGATGCCTGTTTTATCAGATAAAGCATCTTGCTCACGTTTCCGCTGCTTCCACTGTCTACGAGGCCCTCTGGCTGTGTACTTATAGACACACTCTTCTAAAACATCATTTAGAAAAGGAGTCATGGCACCCAACCACCAGATATCGTAGTCATGGTATGTAGCTGTGGCAAGTAGGATCTGGATGGACTTAAGCATAGCTACTTGAAAAAGGTTTCATCATTATCCACGCCTGGTCAATGACGAAAACCTTTAACAAGTCTAGCTTTGAAAGTCTCAACTTTTCCATGTACACCAAGTAACCTTCTCAAGATATACTTGCTCCTGATGGGGATTTAACCCTTCAGATACAGCAACCAAAGTCCATACTTTGTTGGTGTATAAGGACTCCATCTCAGATCGATAAGCATCCAGCCATTCTTACAGAGTCTTACTCCTGATGGCCAGCTCGAAGCTAGTTGGGTCATCATCTCATGATGCAATCCTCGCTCCCACTGTCATAGAGAAACCGAAGTATCTCTCAGGTGGGTGAGGAACCCTACTAGATCGGCGGAGAGGCTGAGGTTCGTTGGTATCTACCGAATCCTCTGGCTGTACCAAATCATTTGCTGTAGTTTGTATAGCTGGAACTTTTCCAGTTCTACATTACAGACCTTGCCTCGAGCTTGTCCGGATTTTGCTTTTAGACATAGGCCGGACAACCCCAAATCTTAACTAACTTAAGATATGGGCTCTTCCCATACCATATCAAATATGAAGTGGTAGGCAACAGATTTGATTTGAACCCTATTCAATAGGTATGCAACTTCTCAAGTGCATAACACCCAATAGGAAAAAGGTAACTTAGTAGTACTCATCATAGAGCACACCATATCAAATAGGGTGTATCTGCTCCGCCCCGATATACCATCGTGCTATGGTGTATACGGAGGAGTAATGCTGAGAGAGAATCTCATTCTCCTTAAAATAGTCCAGGAGTTCCGTGCTCAAGTATTCTCCTCCCTGATCTCATCATAGGACATAATACTTATACCCGTATTTTGGTTCTCTACTTCTCGCTTATATTCTGTGAATATCTCAAAAGGTTCGGACTCATGTTTCAACAGGAACATATAACTGAATCTTGAGAGATTATCAGAGAATATAATGAAGTATAAAGAACCAGTCTTGGTATGTGTAGACAGGGGACCTTACATACATCAACATGTATCATCCCAAGAGTTCACTAACTCTTTCTCTGTTTCCAATAAACAGAGCTATGATCATCTTATCTTTGTGACATGACTGGCGAGTTTCACAAGATGTAAATTCAAACTAATTTAAATATACATCTTTATGTAACTCTAGCTAGTCGGGTCACATTGATCTGACTTAGTCTACAATACCTCAAGAAGGATTCGTTTATTTCTGAACTCTTTCTCTTATGTGTGTTCCGTATACTAAGAACTGTAGTTTGATTTAGAACATCAACGCTTTTAGATAACGTGCCTGAACCGATCAACTATTGATATAGGAAATGTTCAAAACATTATCCAACAATACAAAATTTTATCGTTTCTTTACTAATAAAGAGACAGATATGATTTTGTATATCAGGTTCGGTATCTAATAACATTCGTTCAGAATCAATGTATTACAATACAGGGTGACAGTGACCAACAGACTTGGCTGCAACACTTGCCCCGTTTTCTGCCTCATGAAACTTATCACCCGTTCTCAGTTTTTCTACCCTTTTGTAGCCCTATGTAACATCTTACATATCTGGGATCCTGATCCGGTATCAAATACCCAGGATTCGGAGGATACTGAGAAACAGTTCTTTGTAATGAACACATCCGAAGATGATACATCAACATGCACTCTCTTCGTTTGGGCGGCATGGAAATCTTGGTATTCCCCAATTTCCTGCTCTGTCTTATAACAATTATAAGTTGGAGCGGGACCAACGTTCCCCAGCTCAGTATAACAAGCAGGTTCGGTCAATAATCCGTATTATTATCTTGATTAAGGCGTGATATGGTCGCTACCAGGAGAGAGAGAGAAGAAAACACTCAGCGTGCGCTCTTGCAAGAATAGATTGGTTTTATTTTATCTAATTAGGATGGCTCCCACTGCTTTTTATCAAATCTTCCTTCAAACCCTAAAAGGAAAGACTAGCCGGGATTAATTACACATTACAAGTTCGCCAATCTTTCAGCCAGGCCAGTGTCGGTATTTTGAGGGAGGTCCCCCGTGCTTTCGCACGAACCTAATTAATGTAAACCTCGTTTTCCCAGAGGCGTAACCCCGTTGACACCTTTCTAGACACCTACTTGATCGGCTAATTATAATGTATAAAACTCTCTCAGGAGTAACAATTACTCGCAGCGGGTATCGGGATCCAACTATCTCATAGAAGGTATGCAATCTCATTGCAAATTTCAACACTTGAAATTCCCGATAATATTTTGCCCCTAGTGTTCTATGACCTTGACGAATGCCAAACAACCCATAGTCCACTTAGTCAAGTTCAACCCGTACATTTCTTGATCGAATTAAACCCACCCGCACGACCCTTGACGAATGCCAAACAACGCCGTACGAATACCCTAATCCAATCTGCATCATATGCATAAGCAGATAAATACTAGTTAGCTACCGCACACTACGCCTTGACGAATGCCAAACTACCGTAGCACGAATACTAACTAGTACTTATCTGAAATGACGGAGGGCTACGACAGGTTTTTCTAAAAACCTATTGCGTAATGAACTTGATATCGTTGTAGGATTGAATGAATTTTGAAATGGAGTGTTTTTGAGGCTTTTCTAGTTTTGCTAAAGGAGTCACTCCCGGTGGAGGGATCGTCGGTCCTTTCCTCGTCGAATGAGGTGCCGGATATATCATATATATCACTGTGCAAAGCAAAACACTTAAAAGCAATCAAAAGACAAACTGAATGTGTAGCATCTGCCAGTTATTGCTAAAGGAGTCACTCCCGGTGAAGGGATCTCGGTCCTTTCCCTATCGAATAAGGTGCAGGATATATCATATATATCGCTGTGCAAAGCAAGAACTGTAGCTACCTGTTTTATTTTGAAATTCGATTCTACAACATCTTTAGGTTTTTTTTATTTCATTAATCATATTAATGAAGTCCCATCATTTAAGTACCTAAACATCACAGATAAATACGACGTACAATATGCCATCCGCATTCGCCTCGATGTCCCCTCGTGCATCGTTAGGTTAGGTAACTAACGACAGAGCGGGGCAGGGCTAGCGCGGGTGTAAAACATAAGTAACGGCTATATAATATATCATATATACTATATACTGTATCTATCGCAGAACATCACATGATCACATCACAGATATCGCAGCAGAAGAATCATATGAAATATTGGATATACTAGGACATCCGTGTTTTAAATACGAGCCAGTATAAAACACGGATTCCACGGTCGTGATGAATAGCCAAACCCACACCCCTAGACCCCTACGAGAGCGGCAAGCAACCCTACCAATTCTAGAGTTAGGAGACCCGGACTCGACTCCTCGAGTTGGTCTCCCACTGGACTCCAGAACCCGGTTACTTGTGCCCTCCTCCTTGGGTCTATCCTAGTGCGGAAAAGTAAATAATATACAAACGGTGACTACTTCCGCTACCTGGAAGTGCCCCAATAAAAGAATATTACATACAAGGTTTTACATGAATGAAAAATGAAAAACACTTATCTCACATAAAAAAACCCGGCTATTCAAACACGACGATCCAATATAACATATCCAGCAACACATAACATCACATGTCATCAACGTAAGTAAATATGTCCATCCCAATTGTCGTTGACATATAGCAACGAAACCGGCGATATCACATATTACACTTACGGTCACAGAAAAGAAAGTGTAAAACTACAACAGTTGGAATCCGCAACCACCTCAGACATCGCATGCCTGACCAAATGAATTACTTAGACATCGCATGCCTAACAATTATAAACCCCGCATTTTAGTCTCAAAATCGAAAACTCTTTTCAATATCAAGTCGGGCAATTCAACAAGATTCCCGACATCCTGATCGAATGCTCGTCGCAAACTTTAGTAGGCGGCCGCACCCCCGATACCGTCGACGAAGTGCACCAAGGCGGAACACCGCTGCCGCGAGCACCCGAACGGATGCTTTCGGCGACGGGGTTCTCCTACAGTCACTTGGTCGGGGCTATGGAGTGAGGCTGTCTATTAAGTTTATCGGCGAGTATCCGCGTACGCTACGTGATTGCGACGGACTTTTGATCACATCAAAATTCCGTGGCAACCGATCAAGTGAAACTAAACTGCTATGTTTATAACATTCATTCAGTTATCTCATAACTTATTGTGAATTCCAATTATTGTATCCAATTCCGGATAAATAGAAAATGTCAAACTTTCCGATCGAACCTTTGAACACCCAAGTTTTCCCGATACAGATCAACACATGAAATAAGTCTAACAGCATTCAGTTCGTGCCTCAGTACCAACGGTCCAGCCGTAGAAGGGTCAAGCCAACGCCTCACATGTGGCACACCGTACTGCCCCAAACCCGAAGATTCAAAGGGCAGTTTAAGACGGTCACATAATCGAGTTAAGGTTTGTTGTCTTCTAGAGGGTCCATTGTGTTACTTGCACTACTTCGAACGTCGTTAAACTACGGAAAAATCCAACACTTGGAAATTTCCCGACAGGGGAAAAATTGGGTATTTATATCCGGTCGAACTTTTTAACATATTCTAAAATTTATCCGGAAAGCCAAATAAACAAAATTTGATACCCCGATCGAAACACCGAATCCCCAAAACAACTCCAGAAAATTCAACTCTTGAAACAGTATTAAAAATGCCCAGAAAATACAAACAACAGACGTATGAATTACTGTGCAAAGAACCGTCGCTAATGCCTTCAATGCGCCGCGGAACCGTCGCTAAAGTGGGGTCAACGCCGCGGTTCCGCGGTCAACCTGGGGAATTAGTGGCTCGTTTTTCATGGTAATTCATACAATACCCTAGTGAATTTTTTAAGCACTTTTAATTTGGAAAAAACCCAGAATTTGGAAAAAGTCCAGAGAGCTATTTTGGGTTCGGGTTTTGATTCGATCGGACTTCAAATTCCGTCTACGCTTCGCCTAAGGCTCTAGCTAGGCTCTGATACCACTGTAGGGTTCCTAGGCACTCTAGTGAGGTCTCACAAGGCATCGAACATGCCAATTTCAAAAAATCTAGGTGCCGAGAGACCCGACTACGGATCGTTTGCTAGATGTTTAGGCGATAAATGAACTAGTTAACAATTAACTAAGGGAATACGGAAATACAACCTTTGTAGATCCGTTTGTCCACCTCCATAGCTCCGTAATGAAGTCTCCTCGCTGTCTATAACAAGTCCCGGGCTCTAGCGTCGGCTTCATCGGAGAATGGACGGGCTAGGTCATCGATGTCCATACCGAAGATGATCTACGTCGAGGCATCGCTAAATCAAGCTCCGACTTCACCAAAGCATGAAAACTTATGAAGGAAACACACTCTACTACTTGGAAAGAGGTAGAGGATAAAGAAATAGGAAGTGGGTAGACTTTAGAATTGGATTTCTCACTTGTTTCATCAATCCACCATTGATGAGGTAAGGTTTTCTTCAAGGAAGAAGATGAAGAAGAAGAAGATTATCAATATGATAAGTTAATTAAAATTGGAAAAGAAATGAATACTTATCATATTAGAACCATGGTTAGGTGTAGAGAATCAATCATGGTTAAAAGAAATGGTTAGGGTTAAGCATGAGACAAAATTGGTGACAAAGTCAAACATTCATGAAAGTTCATGAAAGAATAAAAGAAAGCCACCAATTCTTCTTATGCAAAATAATTTCCAAAAAGGAATAAAAATGAATAATCAAATAGTAAACCCTAACCATTCCATTAACCAAGGTTTAATTCTATACACTTAACAAATAAGGCATGTATCATCAAACATGATACAAGCAAGTGCACAAAATCATATCGCATATGCAATGCGTACACCCGAGTGAGAAAATCCATTTAAAGTGAACCGATACTAGTTAATGCAAAGTAATATATCAAATATATAATTATACAATAAATCATTAAATCAACACTTGATTTAACGATCCGGTCATATCGCATATAACCGACTAGTATTCAATGTATCGGCTTATCGAATCAACCATTGATTCGATAACTAGGTTATATCGCATATAACCATTCGATACATTCATCGCGAGAATGGAATACGGTATTACATACACGCATTATTCTCGGTCCCGCACATATCTCATATGCGCTCCTATTTCGTTTCGCTTGAGCCAGGAAACCTCTGTGTAGGACTCTAAAGACTCGTCAATACGCCGGCAGCAGATGATGATCATATCAAACACCCACAAGCCGCAAGCGGTCTGCTAAACGTAACGGCCACCCGGGTATTGAGCGATCAGAAGATCGACGAGCAAGCCCGCTCACACTCCAGTGAATCCAACCAGTAATACTATCGTACAGTCCGGTTTGATTGTCTGATATGTCGCATATCTTGCCTAGGGGTGGTAAACGTCAGACCCCAATAGCTCGATAAGTCATGTTGATATGAGGTCTATAACACTTCGAGAAACTACTGGTAACACTTACCAGTAAATATCAGCAACCCTGGCCAGGGATTTCCTGTTATAGCCAATCGAACACAGCGCAACATCAACCCCCTATACCGGGAGAGACGAATCCCCTCCTATCGCTCATTGCCTCCATGTGACTCGGGACTGTACCCAAAAACCACCGTTTTGCACGCCCTCTTGGACGTGGTAAGATGGAAATCAAAGCACAGTGGGAACCACACAAGACTCTATGACGATCTCGGGTCAACAGACTACTCTGTACCAGTGTCACCAGAGAACTGCCATCTGACGTGAGGTATAATACCATCTGGGAGTTCTCGGCGAGTCCGTCCAGTGTACCCAGTCTCTACTGAGCACCCGTATATCATCTCTGATGTCAAACACCGATGGATATGGGATCATCCATCGCCCATCTATATGGGTCGAGAAGGTACACGCTAGTCTACTCTGGTATATCGATGCCCCGTCTCGATACACCCACGACTAGGGACTTTGAAGGATGTACTTATGGACTACCATGTCCCCACTAGTATGATCTGCATCATAGTCCAGGTAGTCAAGTACACATCCTAAGGGCTTTACCAACATGTAACAGAGAGACAATCAGTGTACACGTTAAGGTAAAGATCAACCAGATAGCATACTATCATATCGAGCAAGAAAGTCCTCCCTATATATGTCCCAGCATCCACTACAATATACATCCTATGTACAGTAATGGCCTCTAGGGTATACATATAACTAACAATATTTTAGTTAGGTACAGTCCTGAGCCACATGGAGGCAGTGAGCGGATCGTCGAGGATTCGTCTCTCCCGGTATTGAGGGTTGATGTCACGGTGTGCACGGGTGACCATCACCAGAAATCCTTGACCAAGGTAGTCGAGAATAATTGATCTAGGATCGGTAGTTTCTCAGGTGGTGACGGGTTTCATACCGACACTAAATGTCGTGTTATTAAGGGTCTGACTTTATCCACCCTCCTAGACTTGATATGCGATACTCATAGACGAACGGACCGGACTGTACATATATTGTCACTGTCAGGCTCAGTAGGGTTTCAGGATGAGTTTGCTCGTTGGCCTCCCTTTCGCTCAATACCTGGGTAGCCGTTAAGTACAGCTAGTACCGCTGACGTGCTTGTGGTTAAACCCACTGCCAGCGTATTGACGAGTCTTTAAAGTCCCACACAGAGAGTTTCCCTGCTTCGGACGAAACGATGTAGAGGCCATATGGTTTTACGGCAGGGTTCGATCACATACGTGTACTTGTGCAGGGATGATGTTCGGACGGATAATACTAGTGGGCTTTGGTTTAAGCCGGATCCTAGTATTATATTTGTTTTCCCCCAATAAGAGAGCAAGGCTTTTTTTAAAATTTGAACTGAGGCAGCGCTTGCCCAGAGTTAAGAACTCTGAGGCAGTGCCTCACGTGCAAAGCACGAGAGCGCCAGCGCACAGAGTTAAAAACTCTGAGGCAGCGCCTCACGTGCAAAGCACGAGAGCGCCAGCGCACAGAGTTAAAAACTCTGAGGCAGCGCCTCACGTGCAAAGCACGAGAGCGCCAGAGTTAAAAAACTCTGAGGCAGCGCCTCACGTGCAAGGCACGAGAGCGCCAGCGCCCAGAGTTAAAAACTCTGAGGCAGCGCTTCATGTGCAAGACACGAGAGCGCCAGCGCCAAGAGTTAAAAACTCTAAGGCAGCACCTCACGTGCAAGGCACGAGAGCGCTGGGCAGCGCCTCACGTTCAAAGCACGAGAGCGCCATCGCCAGAACTAAAAGTTCTCCATCTTTGGTTCAAAGATCCAACGGATATGATAAATCATCAGAGTACTGAATTAAATTCTGATTGAGGAAATATTCCTCAAATCATTCTAAACAAGAAAGTTTGTGCTCTGTAAATCAGAGCACCGTTGGATCAAAGATCCAATGGTGATTAAAAAACCACCAAGATACAGAATTAAATTATGATTGAGGAAATACTCCTCAAATATTTCTAAACAAGAAAGATTGTGCTCTGTAAATCAGAGCACCGTTGGATCAAATATCCAATGGTGATTAAAAATCAGAATAAGCTCTGTATGGGAAAATATTTTCCCAACCATGTTAAAAACAAGAAAAATGTCTTCTGTAAAACAGAAGTCCTTGGATTAAAGATCCAACAGTGGATAAAATCCCCAAATCAATCAGAGATCTCTCAATGAGAGATTTCCTTAACAGATTCAGCAAATCAGCCTCCACTATATAAAGGCCTCAAGACTTCAAGTTTTGTACAGAGGAACCCCCCTATAAACTTCAAACTTCAAAGACGAGAGCAATTTCTTTTCAAGGTAAGTAAAAATAAGATAGATCATAGCATCTCCTCCATATTTAAGAGTTCAACTCTCACATCAGAAGAACTTAGTTCTTTTTTCCAGATCACAGATCTATAAGACAAAGTCTTTCATAAAAGTAAGAGAGGTCATAGCATCTCCTCCATATTTAAGAGTTTAACTCTTACATCAGAAGAACTTAGTTCTTTTTCCAGATCACAGATCTATAAGACAAAGTCTTTCATAAAAGTAAGAGAGGTCATAGCATCTCCTTTAGATCTAAGAGTTTAACTCTCACATCAGAAGAACTTAGTCATTTTTCCAGATCTCAGATCTATAAGACAAAGTCTTTTATAAGTGAGAATTTAATTCTCAGGGAATTGAATTGAGCAGAACAGAAAATTCAGTACTTAGCACTCCAAGTCTGGCGCTCAGCGCCGAGCGCTCCACGTGCTCCTCATGTGGACGCTATTTTATAAGAAGTGCTTAGTACTCAAAGTTTGGCGCTCAGCGCCGAGCGCTCCACGTGCTCCTTACGTGGGCGCTACTTAATAAAAAGTATTTAGTACTCATTGCCTGGTGCTCAGTGCCAAGCATTCCACGTGCTCCTCATGTGGGCGCTATTTAATAAAAAGTACTTAGTACTCATTGCCTGGCGCTCAGCGCCAAGCGCTCCACGTGTTACTCACGTGAGCGCTATCAAGTGTTTAACACTCCATATAAAAGAATACAAATAAAACAAAAAAATAAAGGGTGTCAGAACCCATTTCAATGCTCAGCACCGTTGAAGCAGAAAGGGGACCAAGCTCACATAAGTAATCAAGTGGGCTGAGCCTAAGGTTGGCCAAACCCCAAAATCGACCGAGCCCATAGGTCTTCTTCTAAATTGGCCTTTAGTGCCAAACAGGACTACCAAGTCCCTGATGAACATTCTTTGGTTTAAGGGTACATCTCTTCATATCTCTGATACATGTCGTTGTAATTCTTCAACGTTTTCAGAGAGATGGAGGGTCCTAATAACCAATAACTTTTGGCGCATCCCCAAACTATTAAACCAAAACCTATAGACTATGATGTCTTTAAACCCTACAGATTATGATGACTTTAAACCCTATAGACTATGATGTCTTTATACACAGACTAGGATGTCTTTACACCCTACAGACTATGATGTCTTTAAACACAGACTATGATGTCTTTAAACCTTATAGACTATGATGTCTTTAAACCCTACAGACTATGATGTCTTTAAACATAGACTATGATCTCTTTAAACCCTACAGACTATGATGTCTTTAAATACAGACTATGATATCTTTAACCCTACAGACTATGATGTCTTTAAACCTTATAGACTATGATGTCTTTAAACACAGACTATGATGTCTTTAAACATGGACAATGAGGTCCTTAAACTCTGTGGACTATGATGTCCTTAAACCCAATGGACCGCAACATCACTAAACTAAACTCTACGGACTATGATGTCCTTAAACCCAATAGACCGTAACGTCCCTAAACTAAAAACGATAGAGCCCAAACGCTCTTTTGTTGGATCAAAAATGATCCTGAACCCCCGTTAAGTAGATCTTAGTATAAAATTAGACTAATGTATCCTTAACAAACATTTAAGTTGATCTTAATCTCAAATGAGATTAACGATCCTTAAACCAACCCAAACCCAAATCTAAGAAAATATGGATTTGGACTAATCCCCTCCCTACGGGTGACAATATAAATTAGTCTCCGTATACAATCCACGGGCAACCTAAAACAAAACAAATACACACGACACGAAGTGAACATCTGGAGAAGGAGAAAGTGGTTATCGCTACGCGGTAACGTAGTTACCTGCAGGGAAGAGCATCTCCACAATCAAAACCCCCCTCACAATGAGGGGGAATCTGACGAAGTCTGCTACAACTGCCGTATCTGTCCGAACCTCCGATACACGGTACCATAAATAAACTTGGCATCTTCGGAGAGGTGGACAGATAAAACCCAATAGCATCTGCCCCTAAATTAAGGCAAGATGACCTACGCGGTTTCGTCTCTGTTTTCGGCGGTGGACAGATTCTGGCACGCCCGGTGGGACCTTTTCCTCTTTCCACTCCACACTTCGTGTGTCGTGTTCGCGAAAGAATCGCGGTTTAATATGGTTGCCCGTGGATTCGAGGTACTAAGATTTGGTATCTTTCTCTCGTGCAGAGAAAAGAAGATCAATGGCTTCCAGCTGCACCAACTGCAACAACAACTCCCGCTCCGCCCCGTCTGGAGGAGTAACTTACGGGCCCCAAGCGTCCTCCATCTTCGCAATGCCGGTGGAACAGGTGACACAGGCCACCACTGGATTGTACTTCAGGACCGTGCTTCCACCAATAAGCTTCAACGCTCCAGTGCCGTCACAGGAAGCTCCAAAGAAGTTGGTCTTTGATCGGCTTGCAATTACCGCGGCCTCTCTCAACGGGTCGTCCAAGTATACTGCCTCAGTCTTCGACAGGCTGAGCCTAAGCTCAAGTGGGCCCGCGAAGAGGCTCACAGTACCAGTAAAGGCTATCCCAACTCCTGCTGCAGGTGAAGTCGTCCAAACTACTTCCCCTACTCGAAAGTCGGCCTTCGACAGGTTGACCATTCCCTCTCAGCGGATGTCAGTTTTTAACAGGCTGGCGCCAATAACAGCCTCTCCTCAAAGCAGGGGGCATGACGAAGCTACTCTGACGAAAGAGGTGATCCCGGCTTCACGACATGCTCAACGTCGTCACTGGCGCCGAGTTAGGAAAGCTGGGGGGCAGTTCCCCTTCTGGACTTACCCCACCAGCTCCAATGGTGGAAAGAGATGCTTCTGTTCTAACTGGGAACAGCTTTGAGCTGCTCAGGAGAGTGCGCAAGAATTCTCCAACCGCCGTGTTGAAAACGTCTACTCCACCTGTGGAAAACATTACAAAGGCAAACCCGGAACAACCCCCTTTGCGTCTGTCCTCCAAAATCCACAGGGTCTGGCAAAGAGTCCAAGACTCTGTGATCGACAAAGACTACTCCCGCAAATCGAAGAAAATGAAGTTCTGGCAAGAGGAGGGTCATTCCGTCGTCGTACCACGGAAAGTATCGTCTGCAACAGCTCCTTCAACTTCGATCGCCCTTAAAAGGAGAAGGCCGGCGAAGATCCCCATGCCTACTACAAATCTCAAAGGCACTGAATCCAAATGCCCTAAGTCTGGGGGCATGGTAGTACATACCGTCTACATGGCTTCGGGAAAAGAGGAAAGCCGTGCTTCTACGGGTCATCGACCACTTACGTGGTCCGTAACAAAGGCTCAGGAGCAACAACAGAAACTCCAGGAGGTGATGACAAAGATGGCTGCATTCACTGGGAAGAAAGAAAGTCCGGAAGCATCGTCGGATCAACGTCAGGAACAAGAAACCGACGCCGAGTTCCTATGAAGGATGCTTGAGAAAAAAGATAAATAGGCCGCGGAACAAGCGGCTAATATAAAACAAATGGCACTCCTGTTCCAAGATATGGTGGGCATGATGATTCAGCCGGACTCTCCACCCGAAGATCCCCCAATAATCATTGAAGACGACAGAGGGGAGACATCAAACCCTCTTCCGGCTTTATTAGCAGCTAGAGAGGAGACGATCTCGAAATCTATGCTTGATGACTACATAGCTCAACAAATACGGGCTCATCAGGCAAGCGAAACTACGGGCCAAGTCGTCAGAACTGGGCGACCCTATCCAAGCTGGTACGATCAAATTAAGTACCCGCTAGGATACACAATCCCTAAATTTCATGTGTATAAGGGGACGGGCAATCCCCATCAGCACGTCGCTCAGTTCAGGGCTCTATGCGGCAATACTAGAGGCGACGACAAATTGCTGCGTCGCCAATTCGTCGTTAGCTTAGCAGAGACGGCATTTGAATGGTACTCGGAGCTTCCGAATGACTCCATCAAAACATTCATAGAAATGGAGTTGCTATTCACCCAGCGTTTCGCAAGCGCCAGCGAACGCACCCCAATCACGACATTGATCAATGCCAGGATGAAGCTGGGAGAAACTTGGGTTCAGTATGCAATTCGGTGGCGGAACCTATGGTCAAGATGCGAACAACGCATAGAAGAAGCTCCCACCGTAGGCATGTTCGTGGGGACCCTGGATCCGCAGGTGACTATATCCTAATTCATGATGTTTTTCAAGCCGACCGCCTTCCAGGCCCTGATCGACAAGATGACCCAAATGGACCAGATGGGCCATAGACCACCCTCCTCGAAAATGGAGCTTCGAAATGAAAAGGGAAAAGGGAAAGCGACCTTCATCGCCAATGCTCAGCAACATCCGAGTGATCGAAAACCAGCTGCTCTCCAAAACGATAAACAACGATCACTCGGAGAAAAGCTGAGACGTCCTTACTCATTCCCTTGGGATAAAACGAGAAGACTGTTCGAACTGGCGGTGCGTGATTGTCATGAGGTTTTGCATTTGCATTTTTAAATCAAAGAGTTAAGAATATATCGCAATCAAGACGGTGTCGCTTGGTGGCTAGCCGGTTGAGTACGGGTCGGTCCACAGGGAGATGGATTCCTTTTCTTTATGTTCTAACGAGTTAAGTCCAAAAAATTGGTGGTTTTGTTTTAGATCTAAGAATGAGAATAAGTTGATAAAAAGTCTTGCTAGGGTTAGGATTAGGTCAGTTCGAAATAGGGATCTTCTCACTGCTTTTAATGCCCTAGTTAAGAATATAGACGTTAGGGTAATAGTCAACAAAGGGGATTAGCACGACTAGGAAGAAACTTAGTTTCTTCCTTTTGGTCCTTGTCCGTCCTTTCTTAACTCTTAGCCCTAACCTCTATGTAAATCAACCACAACCGGTCTTAACTAGGGAATCACCGCTATCTCGTGGGATAGGATGCCGTAGTGAGCGGTGTGTGGTTAATTTAAATAGAGTCTTAATTAAAAATTATGGGGGCAAGAAAAGGAGGGAGAGAGATTCCTTCTCTCAAACCTTCCCTCTCCTACCCCTAACAAGTGAGGAGTTACTCACTCATTAGGAAGATAATAACATTCATTTTTATATTTTTATTTAATGAACTAAATTGCAGATAAATAATGAACAGATAAAAATTGCAGATAATAAATTTCAGATAAAAAAGAATGCGAGATAGAATGAAAAAAAACTTACTTTATTGATGACCTCTCAACAACGCATTACAATTGAATTTAGATCTAAGAATTAAAAAGAGGAATAAAAACTAAAGAGAGGCATCCTCCAAAGAGGCACCCAAAAGAGGCACCCTTTATTTGGTTTTGAGCCCTCCTATTTATAGATAGGAAAAACCCTAGTTTTACATTCTGATCCATACATGAAATTACAAAACAACCCCAAAAACCGAGTCAAAGCACCGACACCCCACCGACACGTGCATTGCACGGCCGCGGTTCCGCGGCAGAAAGGCTTGTTTGGCCGCGGTTCCGCGGCCGTTTGGTGGGCTCTTGGGCTCAGTTTTTCAGGGATGCTTCATGTTGCTTTTTTCCTTCTGTTTTCTTCACTTGGTTCCTCAGAATATCTTCTATTTTCTTCCAGATCTCCACAATGCAGAATGTTGTGGACTTTTACCATAAGTTTCGCGTTGAAATCTTTAATCCTGTGCTGCCCTTGAACTGTCTTGTGCATGGAACTGTTTACTGATCTTCATTTGTTCCTTGAACTGTTAGGCGACATCATACAGATTCATCAATTGTTGGTCGTAGTCTTACATTTGTAGCGTCTTTTCATCAATTTCACTGTATTGTTCTGAGAACCTGTAACCTGCAACTATTTAGCAGACATGGATCAAAAGCACCTATTTATTTGTAATATGAGTAAGAATGGGCGATATAATAATGCAAAATTCTGATATGAACAAATACTCCCAAACTTATCTTATGCTCATCCCGAGCAAAGCCAATTTTATTCTCGAAAAATCCTAACCTCACTTTCGCAGGGAATCGCGATTGCACCGAGCTCGTGCAATAAGCCGTTAAACCTCTAGGTGTCCCTAGTAGGAGGAGTGTTGTCTCCTGAGGGTTTTCAACGGATACTACCCACAAAATCCGATCAATTTGGCCTGTTGATTTTCATTCTTCAATTCAGTATTCTAGCAAGAAATTCATTATCTTCAACTTAGAAGTCATCAACCCGTATTTTTCACACTCACTTATCATTTAACTTAAGATCGTATATGTTTTGCAAATTTATAAAGTTTTCAGTATCTTTTGAATTTTCCTTCTAAGGTTCCATCTCAACTTAGAAATTTTTATCATCTCTACTGAAGGTATAAACCCTATCTTTCATTCCTATCTCTCATCCAAACCCCAATCATATACCCCTACGTGTGTGTATGTATCACCCATACACTTGGAAATTCAATTCAAGCTATCATACACTTATCCATCTTCCAAAATACTTTTAGTTGGTGAATGAAATTGCTCACACATCCTTCATGCGACCGTTAATACTTCTTGAGGTACTGAACGACCGATTACAAAACGTGTTTGCGTATTTAGGCGTATTTCCTCGTCTTGTAATACCTAAGGCTCAGCAGTGACTCCCAAACCAGTTGGTCTAAGGCACTAGGTGATAAATCACCCACGCTATATTTTTTATTTATACTGCCTTAAGTAGTTACAAAACCAGTGTTCATTTTTTTTATGTCTCTTTATTCACACTTATACTTTTATTTTTCTTCATACTAAGGATTTTAGACAAGAGCATTTTAAGGTATTCTCTACCATTCAAAGTTTCAAGGTGCGTGTAGGTGCTAGTTGTAGGGTATATATTTTCAGAATTTAGACTTAAGCTTCAGAATTATTTTTCAAACTTACACTTCAAATAAAAAATTCAATATTCTTCCCTTATTTTGACTTAGCCCAAGGACTGAACTCAAAATTTGCCTATTTCTAAATAAACTATAAGGACATATATTTTCTACAGTTAAACTTTAAGAAAGGTTATTTTTAGGGTTTTTAATTTACTAAATTTAGGATCTAGTTTTTCCCTACTATTCAACCGTCATGTTGAACTTATGTCAAATATGGCCAAAATTGAACTTTTCAATTTTTATAATTTTTAATTTTTTTATTGTTATGGGTTTTAAAATAAGTATGCAAATACAAAAATATACATATGAATGCGAAGGAAAAAAGCTTACCGAGCACACCCCCAAACTTAAACTTGACAGTGCCCTTACTGTCAGGCTACACCAAGAGGGTCAAAATTGTCGGCGCTCCCCTGTTTTATTTATTTATTTATTTTTTTTAAAAGAAAACCAAAAATATATATACACAAAAAGATCTCCCCAAACTTAAGTGAAACAGTGTTTTCACTGTTGAAGCATTAAAGTTCAGAGCTAGGGAGGAGAAAAACACAGTATCAAGCTATACAAGGCCTTACACAGGCCAAAGGTTAGCACCAACCATTCAAAAAATTTATCGTTAAATTGGTGTGGTTGGTGAAAGAATGGAGTGTAGAGAAAAGAAATGAGAAATACACGAGACCGTGTGGAGATAGAAACAGTATACGGTCTCGGTGGAGGAGAAGAATAGCAGAAGGGAAAAAGAAATGGTGGTGGTTCGACTTCTTCAGGTGGAGGTTGATTAATCACAAAATCCGTATCATTTAGGAATGCAAGTTCGTCAGCAAAAAGTTCTTCAAAACTCTCATCGATGTAATTGAACATTTTGCTGTCAGTAAGTTTTGTGCCAGAATTTATCATACTTGATTTGTCAAAAATTATGGAGGTAGGAGACTCGAAAAACCCATTTACCTCATTTTCAAAAATATCCAAATCAAGTTGGCTTTCTGGAATGATCAAACTTGAATTATCGGATTTTGATTCATCAACACTTATTGAAATTATAGGAAGAATAGAAGAGGAACCTGAGAAAGTGAGAGAAAGAAGTTGAATACGAACTTGAGGATGGAAATGGAGCGTATAAATTAGCACAATTTGTAATGACCGATATGTAAAAAGCGATTGCGCTAATCTATCAACCCACTGAGAAATGAGGTCAAATCCCTCAAGATTCGTGAGAAAACATGGGTACATTGAACTTGGCAAACCAGACATTGAAAATGAAAGGAATACGGTTTCTTGCGCGGTCGGAACGACATAAAGGATGAAGGGGATTGATTTAGGAAGCGTAACATTTAAAGGTTCAGGAAGATGAATTGGAAAATCCGACTCATTAAACAAAACTGGTTCATCCTCAATACTAACATCAATACTTTCTTCAAAATATAGCTTATCCATACAATTCTCATCAAATTCAAGACGCATATGAAGTTCGGGAAAAACATTTAATGATTCGGGATGATGAATTGGAGAGAGAAACTCATCCAAATCTGTGGGTTCATCATCCAAAATATTCCCAGCGTCAATATCCTCGATCAAGTGAAAATCAATTTTTTCAGACACTTCATCAAAAGCATAGATATCAATTAATTCAGGTTCTAGAGTGGAGGTGTAGAGTTCAAAAGGATTGGGTGTGGGTTCACTCGAATGGGACCCTTCACAATCAGGTAAATCACATACTACAAAGTTGCACAACTCATTAGACGTTCTATTTTTAACTGGTGAATTATTTGGAACACTTGATAGACATTCAAAATCGGAGTTGTGGGATTCAATTGGGGATGAGTAGGTTTGATTTGGAAGGATGTACAGCTCACTCTCACCACTCAAATTCTCAATCTGTCCAACCGCCTCGTCATACATTGGAAAATTTGGAGTTAGTTGAAAACTAGCTACCGGGTTACTAGGTTGTAAAAGGGCGGCCATGGACGCATTCAAATCCCTAATATGTTGTCTTGACGCTACCAGAAAATCTTCCAATGACTGTTCCAGACTAGATATGCGTTGTGAAGGGGTTTCAGCAAAAGATTTACGGTTGTTAGGATACTGGAAACTCCCAAATGGCTGTTCAGAAGCAATGTTTAGGGAAGGTGCAACGGTTGGGTAAGATGGATAGGAATTGAATGGTTGGACAGGAGTAGGATCAACATTTGGATAAAAAGGTGAATGGAATTGTTGATCCCAAGAACTGAAAGTGTTGAAAGGAGTGAAAGATCGGCTACGAGATTGTTCGATATGTTCAGCAATAAACATGGGTTTCGGAGTTACCACCGGACTCTCAAAAGGAGTATCAACGTAAGAAGGTGGTGAAGGTTGAAACGGTTGATACAAAGTGGATTACGGAGTCCAACTGTTTCTTCTAGACGCGTCTATTCGATCTTTCAAAGAAATTTTGGGCATGGAGGGATCGTCCGAAATTCGACCAAAACAATGAGCGTAGGAAGTAATGTCTGGTTGAGGGTACCAAAGTTCGGCAAGAGTTTTGCGAGGTGGGGTACCCATGATGTGAGGAAAGAAAGGAAAAGAATGTGAATTTTTTTTATTTTTATTTATTTTTATTATGTTTTCTTCTTATTATTTTTTTAAAAAAAAATTGTTTGTTTTTGGAGTTTTGAAATTTTTGAAAGTGATTTTTTCAGAAAGAGTTTTTGCAAAAATGTGTACGGATTTACGACACAATTTCAAACAACCACAGTTTAAACATGCACAATCAAATCTAGAGTTAGGGTCTCCTAAGTCAATTAGACTGCTCCTAACTGGTCCAAAGGGCAAGTTGTGAGATATCCCTTGAATCGCCTCTTCACCGCCAATTGTGGCCAGGTAAGCACAAGCAAAGAAAGGAGGGATCCACAAAGTCAGGTTTAGATAAACGACCGATTGCCCACAACCTTCCTTTGTCCTAATGAGCGCGACAGTCCTTATTGGCTGAGTCTAAATATTTTTTTAATTAACTCGAGAGTTGATGCACATGCTTTTTGTGATTTTTGGGGTCCTAGGAAGGGTAATGAAATCTCCAACCCAATCTGGATTGGTGTTATACCCCTTAAAAGTCCGTTTTAAATATGCAAAGCAATTAACACACAAAATCTAAAACACTTGCAAATTTTTTTTTATTTAGCAGCGCAAAGAATCCTGCAAAAAAATAATTTATTGGAGAGGGAGAAGAAATTTTTGCGCAAAGACCCCTGCAGGAAAATTTTTCAGTGGAGTTCAGGGGGTTACAGAGAAGGCAAGAAATACCCACAGAGGGATTTGATGTGCTGACGTCAGCAAAGCGCCGTGGATCCGCGGTCAAATGTCTCTTCCGCCGCGGTTCTGCGGTGTACTTGTTATACTAAAAAATTTGTTCTGTGCTGTTTTGATTCTCCTCTGTCTGTTCAGATCTTCTGTTTCTGGATTTATTCACCGAGCTTTCTCCAGATCTGAATCTGTCCGTCTTCTTTTCCTGCAAAATTCACACAAAACCCCTAAAAAAGAACAAGATGATTTTTATTTATATTTATTTATATTTTTTTTGTTTTGTGTTTTAAAATTTTTTAAATTTTTTTAAATTTTTTTTATTAACCCGAAATTACACAAAGAAAGAGACTACCGTCTCCCCGGTAACTGCGCCATTTGATTGTTGTGAGGTTTTGCGTATGCGTTTTTAAATCAAAGAGTTAAGAATATACCGCAATCAAGACGGTGTCGCTTGGTAGCTAGCCGGTTGAGTACGGGTCGGTCCACAGGGAGATGGATTCCTTTTCTTTATGTTCTAACGAGTTAAGTCCAAAAAATTGGTGGTTTTGTTTTAGATCTAAGAATGAGAATAAGTTGATAAAAAGGCTTGCTAGGGTTATGATTAGGTCAGTTCGAAATAGAGATCTTCTCGCTGCTTTTAATGCCCTAGTTAAGAATATAGGCATTAGGGTAATAGTCAACAAAGGGGATTAGCACGACTAGGAAGAAATTTAGTTTCTTCCTTTTGGTCCTTGTCCATCCTTTCTTAACTCTTAGTCCTAACCTCTATGTAAATCAACCACAACCGGTCTTAACCAGGGAATCACCATTATCTCGTGGGATATGGTGCCGTAGTGAGCGGTGTGTGGTTAATTTAAATAGAGTCCTAATTAAAAATTATGGGGGTAAGAAAAGGAGGGAGAGAGATTTCCCTCTCTCAAACTCTCCCTCTCCTACCCCTAACAAGTGAGGAGTTACTCACTCATTAGGAAGATAATAACATTTATTTTTATATTTTTATTTAATGAACTAAATTGCAGATAAATAAAGAACAGATAAAAAATTGCAGATAATAAATTTCAGATAAAAAAGAATGCGATATAAAATGAAAAAAAACTTACTTTATTGATGACCTCTCAATAACGCATTACAATTGAATTTAGATCTAAGAATTAAAAAGAGGAATAAAAACTAAAGAGAGACATCCTCCAAAGAGGCACCCAAAAGAGGCACCCTTTATTTGGTTTTGAGCCCTCCTATTTATAGATAGGAAAAACCCTAGTTTTACATTCTGATTCATACATGAAATTACAAAACAACCCCAAAGACCGAGTCAAAGCATCGACACCCCACCGACACGTGCAGTGCACGGCCGCGGTTCCGTGGCAGAAAGGCTTGTTTGGCCGCGGTTCCGCGGCCGTTTGGTAGGCTCTTGGGCTCAGTTTTTCAGGAATGCTTCATGTTACTTTTTCCTTCTGTTTTCTTCACTTGATTTCTCAGAATATCTTCTTTTTTCTTCCAGATCTCCACAGTGCAGAATGTTGTGGATTTTTACCGTAAGCTTCGCGTTGAAGTCTTTAATCCTGTGCTGCCCTTGAACTGTCTTGTGCATGGAACTGTTTACTGATCTTCATTTGTTCCTTGAACTGTTAGGCGGCATCATACGGATTCATCAATTGTTGGTCGTAGTCTCACATTTGTAGCATCTTTTCATCAATTTCACCGTATTGTTCTGAGAACCTGTAACCTGCAATTATTTAGCAGACATGGATCAAAAGCACCTATTTATTTGTAATATGAGTAAGAATGGGCGATATAATAATGCAAAATTCTGATATGAACAGTGCGCAACAGGCTCATCACTCTACCAGATCCGAGACGCCCACTGCAGCCAGGCGACGTCAACAATCCCAATTACTACCCCTACCACCGAATATTGGGCTACCCAATCGAAGACCGCCTTGTCTTCAAAAATTGGATTGAGAATTAGTACCAGCAAGGCAAATTCGCGCTGTCTGAAAACTGGAGGATTAATCCTTCACAACCGCACGCTCCTAAAAAGGTGGACACGCCGGGAGCATCATGCCCATTTATAGAGGAAGCTCCATGGGAAGTTGTTCTTTCGGCTAAAACTAAAAGAATGCTGAAAGATCTTCAAGCATGTTCGGCGATTAGGTAGAAAAGCCCGCTAGAGCCTGAGATCATTGAGGGGATGCTGAAACCACACTCAACACCGAGAGTTGGCAGCGATGGGCAAAACACCCAGGCTCAGCTGTCGAAGTCTTCGAAGAAGAAGAAGACCAAAAAGCCTACACAGTCTGACGACAAGCGCACGGATTTGCAAAGGCATATTGACGCACTGGAGGAATATAACCAGAAGGTGTGAACCCCGGTCACACTCCAAGATTTTCTCAACCATATCCTTGAGAGCGGAGATAATGACAATGATGAGGGAGAAGACTCGTCAGAAGAACCCGAGGATTATGTGGCAAGTTGTCACATGATCTCTCATTCACCAATAAATGACGAAGAGGATCATTCGGCATAAGAAGATAATATAGAGGAGCTGGGGGCAATATCGGTGCCAAGATCCTTGGAACCGTCAGACGAGATGATTGACATGCTGCTGAACAAAGCCCGCCAGAAGAGAAAAGCTGATCGTGAACGTGAAATGTCCATATTCGAAATGGCCAGGCATCGGCATCAAGTTAAAGAAATCATGGTAGGGATAAGTCACAAAGCACTCCAACCAGATCGAAGCACGCCCGCGGTAGACAAAAACAGGCTTAAGACAAGGAAACGGTTCGCTAAAGCCCTGTCAATGGGAATGAGGCCGCTATCTTTCAAAGGAAACACTCCTGGTGGTATACACCCTGACGAAGCGGATGTACATCCTAGCTACTGCTTATACCATCATAAGATTGCACACCCAACCAAAGAATGAATGGCCTTTAAAAAGTGGTGGTAGGGATACGTTGCTCACCGACAATATTTCAAGCGGATGAAGCGCAAAACCCGTCGGGAGCAGAGAAATATGATAGATGAGCACAAAAGAACTGCCGGCAACTGTCACATGGTTGATACCAGGGGATCGCAAGTTCTCACCTTCGGAAGCGATTCTGATGAAGAAGTAGCCCTCGGCCCTCTCTTCAAGGAATCCACCTCAGAAAAAGAAGAAGAAATAATGAACTGTGAAAACATCCAGCTGCGTAATCGTACGTTGCCCGAAAAGAATCTCGGACCTAAAAACAAGGGATCGAACAAAAAAGATAAGGGGAAGGAAAAAGTCCCTGAGGATATCGCCCTCGATGATCGAGTCGTCGAAGTGCTGGCAGCCAAGGACCCGTCTAAGAAAAACAAAGTAGATTACAATGTCCTGGCACACTTGAGGAAGGTACCCTCACAACTGAGCATACTGGATGCTCTCCTTCTGTCCAAAGAGGCACGAGATTCTCTGATCAGGGCATTGCAAGAGCCCGAGCAGTTCCGAGCTTTCCTTGCCGAAGAAAAGATGAAGGACGAGCTGGAAGAATTGCATACAACTGACGTCACTTTCGGCGATGAAGATCTCCTTATCAGAACGTGCGAGCACAACTGTCCCCTGTATGTCACCAGGTACTGCCATGACACCAAGATAGGGAAGATCTTAGTTGACAACGGGTCCTCTGTCAACTCCTAAATGTGAGGGTGCTAAAAGAAATCTGTATGAGTGTTCAACACCTCGCTCGGGATAAAATCACCATCTCTGGGTTCGACTCCCAGTCATCACGGATGCTTGGGTCTGTAATACCGACGTTACGCTTTGGGCTGCTCGTCACTGACATTGAGTTTTATGTCATTGACACCAAGATTTGCTACAACGCTTTGCTCGACAGGCCTTGGTTACACGAGTACAACATCATCCCTTCTACACAACATCAGTATATGAAGTATTTCAAAGATGGTCTCGAGTATACTGTGACGGGGGAACTAAACCTATTCTTCGTAAATGAAGTCCGAATGTACGAAGATGCAAAGTATTTCCTACCAGGCTTTGAAGACACGGAAAGATGCCACAAACCGGAGAATAAGCAAAAAGCTATCACCACTATTCCGGTCTTCGGGAGCGATACCGAGGAGGAAGAAGAGATAGTCTATTCAGGGCCTCCCCAATGCAACAGGCCGGGACCATCTATCCCTATTCTGGTCTTTGGCAGTGACTCTGAAGACGAAGTCAACACAGTGTTCTCGATCCGTCCATCAATGCAGGCCTTCTCTGGAGATGATCAGAGTTTGCAAATCGCCATGGTTCCGCGACAGCACTACAGAGAGCTTGACGCGCTTGAGACATATAGTGTGCAAGAGCTGCAGACATTCTACGTCCCTCTCAGGCGAAGAGGTGAAAGGGCGATCCTATTCCATCGATCCGGGAAAACCAAAGTCAAGAGAGAAGTCTGGCGTAGTGCCGAACCTGCGCTTGACAGGCTCCAACCAATCCGTCTGCCCAGCTACTACGCAGAGGGATTGAAAAGGTTATTGAGATACAAAGGTGTACCCTTTAAGCAAACCGTGCGACAAGCCCAATTCTACAACAGGATCTGGAACGTCTCCGGAACTCAGTGAAAATTGCCCAACAGGAAAATGGAAACGATCGGGCTTGGATATGTCCAGTCCAAGAAACGGGAGCAGTTCCATAGATGCCATGTCATAAAGGACCTTGATGAAGAAGAGGATGCTCTTTTAAAAGACGCTGACGCTGAACCAGAAGGCGGTCTTGCCATAAAAATGCCGAGTCCGTCATTTGAAGAACAGATGGACAAGTTAGTGAGGGAAGCGAGTCAAAAGGTTCGGAACGACCACAGCCGGGAAATGGTCATTTACGAGAAAGCCAAGACGCAACGCCTTCTTCAGCAGGCTACGGAGGATGACAATGCCCTCCACCGTCAGCTTGCCATGCATTCCCAAGACAAGAAAAAGGCCTGACGCGGAGGCAAAAATAGGTTAAAGAACGGAAAAGACGTTCGACAGCGGCAAAACGGATCCAAAAGACCACGTGATCGAGAAAAGGTCAGCTGGAATCCTTCTCTTATGAAAAAGATGGATCGAGCATATTCTTTCCCTCGAGACAGGACAAGGAGAATTTTTAACCTTGTCATGAAATATCAAATGATGACACTTCCGGAGTCTCGGCACTCCGATCAAGCAAACGAGGTTCATCACCCGGATTATTGCTCCTATCACCGAGCGATAGGACATCCTCTTGAAGACCGCTTTACCCTCAAAAACTGGGTCGAAGACCAATATCAACTCGGCAGGTTCACTCTATCCAACAGTTGGAGGGTAGCCCCACCACAAAGGCATGTGCCAAAAGCAACGTATGTGGTGAGAGTAGAACCAGATCAACATTGGTCTTGGAAACGATCTTGTACCTGTCATGTGATAACGCTGTCATCAGAAGGAGTGCCCGAGAATATGGATGACCTCTTCCGGTGCTTCAAAAATGAGGATGAAGATGAGTTAATCTCAGAATTTCCACCGGCGCCAAAAGAATTGGAAGATGAGATACACACCACGGCGGACAACCTGAAAAGAATCGACTTGGGGACGGCAAACGACCCACGGTCAACGTTCGTCAGTGAGGTGCTGTCTAAAGAGCAGGTGGGTACGCTAAAAGACGTGCTCATGCAGTATAAAGACTGCTTCGCATGGAACTATTCCGAGATGTCGGGGCTAGATCCAGAAATAGCTGTGCATAAATTGGAGATATCTCTAGAGTTCAAGCCAGTCAAGCAAGCACCAAGAAGAATGCGGCTCGAACTTGAAATAAGTATCAACGCCGAGGTCAAGAAGCTGATCGACTCCGGCTTATCCAAGAAGTCCAATACCCTGACTGGATCGCTAACATTGTCCCGGTGATGAAGAAAAATGGGACGGTGCGCATTTGCGTGGACTTTCGGGACCTCAACAAAGCCTATCCGAAAGATGACTTTCCCGTACCGGTTACCGAGTTGATGATAGATAACATGTCCACTCACGAAGTCTTCTCCTTCATGGACTGATCCTCAGGGTACACTCAAATAAAGATGCACCTCGAAGACCAGAAGCATACCGCTTTCCGGACTCCTCTGGGCATATTCTGCTATAAGGTGATGCCTTTCGGTCCGAAGAATGCATGCGCTACCTATCAGAGGGCCATGATAAAGATCTTTGATGACCTCATACACGAGATCGTCGAATACTATATCGATGACCTCTTAGTGAAAAGCAAATCGCACGAGGAGCATTGGGTGCATCTGAAGATAGTGTTTCAACGTCTTCGGAAATACAACTTGAAGATAAACCCTCTCAAATGCGTGTTCAGAGTTTCCTCGGGAAAATTCCTAGGATTCATCGTACGACACCGGGGCATCGAAATAGACCCGTCAAAGATCAAGGAGATTATGGAAATGCCTTCGCCAAGAGCTCTCAAGCAACTGCGGTCTCTCCAAGGAAAGCTCGTGTATATCCAGCGGTTCATAGCTAACCTTTCCGGAAAATGCCGCCCCTACAGTCATTTAATGAAGAAGGGGACCCCGTTCATCTGGGATCGCAAATGCCAAAGTGCACTGGATGAAATCAAGCAATACCTGCAGAATCCGCCGGTACTGAACGCTCCAGTCAAGGGGAATCCCCTCATCCTGTACACAACAACCCTTGAAGGTTCTTTAGGCGCGCTATGGGCACAGGAGAATGACCAAGGGAAAGAGAGAGCCCTCTACTATTTGAGTCGAGTTCTCCTGGGGGCAGAAAACAACTACCTCCTATCGAAAAACACTGCCTGGCGTTAATCTTCGCGATAACGAAGCTTCGACATTATGCTTTGGCACATGAGGTTCATCTTATATCAAAAGTGGATCCTCTCAAATATTTGATGTCAAGAGCTATACTAATGGTACGGCTCGCTAAATGGGCCCTACTCTTAATGGAATTCTCGATAACATACCGACCTCTCAAGGCAGTGAAAGACCAGGCCATCGCCGACTTCCTCGTTGAGCATCCGATACCTGCCAATTCACCCCTAAATTGCGAATTACCAGACGAGCACGTGTTTGACACAATCAACGGGGAGAGAGGAGGGAGTGATACCCGATTGGAACTCTATTTCGATGGGGTAACTTCTATGAAGAAGCGAAAGCAGACTTCCCCCATAATCAAATCTGGGGTGGGCCTCATCTTCGTGACTCCACAAGGAGGGATAATGCGCTTTGCCTTTTCCTTAACAGAGCCGAGGACAAACAATGAAGCGGAATACGAGGCTTTGATAGCTGGTCTTAAGATCGCTGTCAACATGAGAATCGAAAACTTACTCATATACGGAGACTCCCAGCTGGTCGTTAGCTAAGTAAATGGTGACTACTGGACATGCAAACCGGAACTGATCAGGTATGGCGAAAGAGTGCAGCAGTTACTTACTCAAATTCCCTCCTACGCTCTGGAAAGCATACCGTATATAAAAAATAGCAAAGCGGACGCATTAGCCAAACTCGCTAAAGAACTGGCTGACGAAAACCTCGATGATGTAAGGATCATTGTACAAAGCCGTCGTGTTTTTGCACCAACAGAAATATCTCCGGAGTCGTCTGAAGAAAAGGAAGTGACCAAGCAAACAACCCTACAAATAGATGACCAAGAAAAGGCCAAGGATTGGAGAGAAGTCTTTATAGACTACTTCAAATCTCGTCAAACACCGGAAGATGCATCCTCAAGACATCAGCTCATGAAACGAGCTCTGTCTTTCACCTTCGTCAATGATACTCTATATAAGAGATCGTTCGACTCTCTGTGGCTGAGATGCCGGGGACCGGAAGAAGCAAGGAGAGTCGTCCAAGAAACTCACGACGGACTTTGCGGTTCTCATCAAGCCGGGCCAAAGATGATGCTGAAGATCAAAAGAATGGGCTACTATTGGCCCATGATGATTCAGGACTGCCTCGAATACGCGAAGCAGTGCCACTCGTGCCAAATTCATGGAGACTTCATCCACCAGCATCCAAACCCGCTACACCCAACAGTGGCTAGCTGGCCGTTCGAAATGTGGGGAACAGACATAATTGAGCCCATCGAACCAGCGACATACAAAGGACATCAGTTCATATCGGAGACAACCGATTATTTCTCTAACTGTGCAGAAGCAGTACCGCTAAGAGAAGTGAAAACGTCCATTTCTTCAAGACACACGTCATCTATCAGTTCGACACTCCGCGACGGATTATCTCCGATAACGGGCCGGCCTACAGAAGTCACAAAATCAGCCGCTTCGCACAGCAACATAATATAGACTGGAGATACTCTTCGGTCTACAATCCCAGAGCTAACGGTCTAACTGAGGCTTTCAACAAAACCTTAACAAAGATCATAAAGAAGACGCCATCCAAAAATAAAAAGGACTGGCACGAGAGACTGCATGAAGCTATCTGGTCTTATCAGACCATATTCAAAACAACCACAAATGCAATGCCATTCGCGTTGGTATTCGGCACAGAAGCGGTACTTCCCTTGGAGATAGAGCTACCCTCTCTACGAGTGGTGGTTCATTACGAACTAAACGATGAAGAGAATGCTCATCTTAGGCTCGAGGAGCTCGACGCTCTCGATGAAACTCGTCTTATGGCGCAACAAAACCTAGAAGCTTACAAAGTAAGGATGACGCGCTCATACGAAAGATTGACTAGGCCGAGAACATTCCACTAAGGCGAACTCGTGCTAGTTGTCAAAAGACCTATGATCCCTAATCGCGCCAAACGGGGGAAATTCGAGCCAAACTATGAGGGCCCGTACATCATAGACAAAGTCTACCAAGGTGGGGCTTACTTGCGCATGGATATGCATGGCGAAAGACCCTTCCGTCCAATAAACGGCCGATTCCTTAAGAAATACTACTGACGAGTCACTGCCCAGGTTAATGATAGATGACGACACTTGTGTCCGCTCGCTGTCTTCCTGAGTGCCAACCTCTATAAGTGATATCCGGCAAAACTTCGCCGCAAAAACGTGCAATGGACCGAAACGTCCCTAAACTAAAAACGGACCGAAACGTCCTGAAACTAGCTACAGACCGAAACGTCCTTGAACTACTATGAACCGCATCATCCTTAGGCTAACGCGGCAAAGGAAGAAAAAAAGGTACGTCCATAAGTGAAATGGGCACGGATGAAAACCCGGAAGGGCGTCATGAGTAAAAACAACAGGGCGACCGGCGAGTTTGTGAAAACCCGAAAGGGCGCAGACTCGTAAAAAAAAAAGGAAATTCATACACACTTGCAAGGTCCTCTCGACCTTGTATGGAGAAAATACCTGCGTGAGATCCTTACGACTCACAAGGGAGCAACACACTTAGGGATCCTCATGATTCCTAAGGAGAAATTACACTTACGAGATTCTCACGACTCGTAAGGAGAATCCCCTTATGAGACCCTCACGGCCCATAGGATTCAGAAGCCTTAAGCTACAGAGATCTGAACATGTTCTTAAGCCATCACATTTCCCAGTTCTCTCTAGAAACGGTTCAATATTGACTCTTGTATACAATCCATGGGCACAAATAAACGTCTCCTCCACCAAGTTCCACCAATGGCATGAAATGTTCTCATGTGATGAATGACACTTGTAAGTCCTCTCGACTTATAAAGGGAAAACACTCTTGTAAGATCCTTACGACTTATAAGAGAATACGCACTTAAGAATCCTCACGATTCTTAAGGAGAAAATGCACCTACGAGATCCTCACGACTCGTAGGGAGAAATACCTTTATGAGACCTTTACGGGTCATGAAGTCAAAAGCCTTAGTCGACATGATTTTAACCCTGTTTGCTAAGCCACCTTTGTTCGAATCGACAAAGGCAAATGATGATTCGCTCCTGGTCATATCTCAGTTGTAGCGATGCTAATGCCCAAATTGGTATCAAATTCTAAGTCCTTTCACGGCAAGTGATGATTTACTCCTGGCAATATTCCAGTCCCAGCGATGCTGATGCTGAGATTGGTATCAGATCTTAAGTTCCAAACTCGCAATAAAACTCAGCAAGTAAAATATATGCATATAAAAATAACCGAAATGTTTGGGCAACTCACAATAAAAGGCAGCGAGTAAAAAGAAAAATAGCCGAAATGATTGGGCACCATGAAAAATAGCCGAAATGATTGGACAATCGCGACTTTCGCGATATAAAAAACTGAAATGATAGAGCGTCGTGGTGGGAAATAAAAAAATGAAAGAATGAAACTTTTGCCCTACAGGCGAGTTCATACTGACCCATGTATACTGTTGGGGTCGAAAATTGCACCCCGGTTGACCAAGTCAAAGTCAATGTCAACCTCAAGCCAAGTGGGCCTAAGCCCAGGTCAAGTGGGCCCATGCCCGAGTCGAGCCCGAACATGAAGCGGCCGGCCTCCCCCATGGCAACATAAAAATCATGTAATAAATAATTTTAATGTAATTTTTTTATGCACGAATGGGCATAAAGCCAAATTTTTGTAAAGCCCATGGCTTATGTGCAAAAAGAAATAGCACATGAGGCATAAGATGGGCAAAATGCCATTTTGTAAAGCCCAAGGGGCTATATGTAAATGTGTAAGCCTATATAAGGCAATATGATGATGAATAAAAAATAGACTTTTCATTCTCTAAAAACTCTAGGGTTTTTGTGCCTTCTTCTTCTTCCTCAAGGTTCTAAACCTTCTCCTTTCTTTTGAATTAAATAAAGAGTTTTACTCTTCCTTTTCCAAAACTAAATAGTTTTTCACCACAAACCCCACAGAGGGGAGCTTGGATCTTCTATCAGATCTTAAAAAGGAGAGATTTTTAAGATCTCATACTTCTTGTTCTTCAAGATCCGACCAACAGAGGAGGAAGAAGGAGACCCACTTCCAAGAACCCTACTTTGGGGAAGATCCAGGACTCATAGGAGAAGCCCCTTTCATCAGCTCCAAAATATCTTAGGAGTTCAACTCCTAAATATATATATATATACACAAAATCAAAAATATTTCCTTTTAGGAGCACAACTCCCAGTGCAGGGACCAAGTCCTTTATGCTGCTGACGCCTGGCGCCCGCGTTTCAGGCACATGGGGTGCTGGCGCTCTAGCGCACAGCGCCCGCGTGCCAGACACGTGGGGCGCTGGCGCTCAGCGCCAGACGCCCACGTGCCAAGCACGTGAGGCGCCAGCGCCTGTGTGCTAAGCATGCGAGGCGCTGGCATCCATGCGTCCTTTGGACGCTTTTTCCCCTTTATACACACACACACACACACATACACACACACGCACTCCACGATACTGTCCCTGTTAGAAAAAAATTCTAACGGGGCACTGTCCTGCATCCCGCAAGGGGGCTGCTAGCCCCCTTGACCCTCAACCCGCTATCTGGGTAGCGGGACCCCCGTAAAAAACTCTGCGGGGCTCCCGATATATCCAAAACCTCTTCAAAACACAACACTGCACATTGAGTTCGCATGACCTGTTTGACCCGTCAATCGGAGGTTTTCTCGCTCCAAATGCGAGGAGTAATTGACGACAGCTTAGTCTGCGGCTGCCGGAGATTCGGATCCCCACAATCAATAAACCCCCGCCTACTCTAGGCAGGGGGAATCTGTAATGCGCCTGACAAGCGCGCGCGTATTCCTATCTCAATGGGGTGACGAAAACACCCTACATATACAATCTATGGGCATAAACGAAAAGGGAACTACATGTCCTAACAAACTCTGTCAAAGGGAAGCCAGATCTCAACGGCATCATCTACAGCCTAGAGATCAGCAACGACGTTCCTCCTCATTCCAACGGGATATAGACGCGACACCACCAATCGGAGCCACGGCGAACTCCCTAGTTTTAAGACTCCATGGTTCACAGACAACCTAGAGTCAATCCCGACACCGTAGGAAACGGAGCAAGTCAACCCCGACACCGCAGAAAGCGGAGCAAGTCAACCCCGACGCCGCAGAAAGCGGAGCAAGTCAACCTAGACACCACAGAAAGCGAAGCAAGTCAACTCCGACACCACAGAAAGCGGAGCAAGTCAATCCAGACACCGCAGAAAGTGGAGCAAGTCAGCCAATGGCCTCCACGCCGGAACAACGCTCCGACCCGGAAACAAGTCAACCAATGACCTCCCCGCCGGAACAACGCTCCGTCTCGGAAACAAGTCAACCAATGACCTCCCCGCCGGAACAACGCTCCGTCCTGGAAACAAGTCAGCAAATGACCTCCCCGCCGGAACAACGCTCCGTCTCGGAAACAAGTCAGCCAATGACCTCCCCGCCGGAACAACACTCCATCTCGGAAACAAGTTAACCAATAATCCCTCGATTCGTCTCGACTCGTAGGGGAAAACCTTAGGCAATGGGGATAAGGACCTGTTTCCTAAGCACTGCGACCCTGCAAGTCGGTCCAAGATGGGCCATTGTATACTATTCACGGGCCACACTCTCCAAAGTCGAATCTCGACAAGGAGAGAAACAACCACTTACGAGTACTCTCGACTTATAAAGGGGAAAAATTCTCTTGTGAGATCCTTACGACTCTCGAGAGAAAATACACACTTAGGAATCCTAACGATTCCTAAGGAGAAATTACACCTATGAGATCCTCTCGACTCGTAGGGAGAAAAGTCTTTATGAAACCCTCACGGGTCATAAAGTTGAAAATTCTTAGGCAGCAGACCTGAACCTGTTTCTTAAACCATCGCTACCCTATAAGGAGGTTAAGATGGACTGCTATCTACTACCTACAGACCACATTTGCTAAAGTGACATGCCAATGACACAGCAAAGAAAAGAAAGCAATAGTACAAGATGAAAAAAATGTGTCTTTTATTCATGAATTCAATTAAGTACAAGATACATCTTATAAAAGAATTAAAAAAATGAATGAATGAATACATGTTATTCATAGATTATAAATTTTCAGTCGATACAAAGACAGCTATTGAGGATGAGTCTTTTTCAACAAATCAGCCAGCTGCTCGCACGCTCCTCTCAATCATTTCTCGTAATCGGCTGCCGCGGCCAACTCCGCTTCGACTCGGGCTCGCTGTCGCAAACAAGACGAAAGCTTTTCATCAATTCCCAGTATGTCAGCTTCGCAGTCCTGCACGACCCGCTCTGCAGAGTCAAGCGCCCGTCTCAGCATCAACCCATCCGAAATGCATCGCTGGAGATTGTCAAAGACAGCTTTCAACTGCGCGGCATTCGCTTCTGTTGGGGTCAAAAATTGCACCCCGGTTGACCAAGTCAAAGTCAAGGTCAACCCCAAGCCAGGTGGACCCAAGCCCAGGTCAACCGGGCCCATGCCCAAGTCGAGCCCGCGGCCAGCCTCCCCTATGCCAAATGAAATCATGTAATAAATAATTCTTATGTAATTTTTTATGCATGAATGTAAACAAAATGGGCATAAAGCTAAATTTTTGTAAGCCCATGGCTTATGTGCAAAAAGAAATAGCACATGAGATATGGGATGGACAAAATGCCATTTTGTAAAGCCCAAGGGGCTCTGTGTAAATATATAAGTCTATATAAGGCAACATGATGAAAATATCTAATATAATTTTTCATTCCCCCAAAAACTAGGGTTCTTTGTGCCTTCTGCTCCTTCATCAATGTTCTAAACCTTCTTCCCTTTTTTCAATTAAATCAAGAGTTTTACTCCCCCTTTTCCAAAACTAAATAGTTTTTCACCACAAAACCCACAAAGGGGAACTTAGATCTTCCAATAGATGTTAAAAATAAGAGATTTTTAAAATCTCATACTTCTTGTTCTTCAAGACCCAGCCAACAGAGGAGGAAGGAGGAGACCCATCTCCAAAAATCCCATCTTAGGAAGATCCAGAGCCAAAGGGAGAAACAAAGCAGCCCCCTTTGATCATTTCTAAACTTTTTAGGAGTTTAACTCCACAAATCGGGAGCACAGCTCCCAGTGCAGGGACCAAAGTCCCCTTTCTGTTTGACGCCCAGCGTCCAGCGCCCGGAGCGCTAGCGCCTACGTACCGAGCACGTGGTGCGCCCAGCGCCCAGAGCGCTTGCACCCACGTGCCGAGCACGTGGTGCGCCCAGTGCGCTAGCGCCCACGTGTCGAGCACGTGGTGTGCCCAGAGCGCTAGCGCCCACGTGCCGAGCACGTGGTGCGCTCCGCGCCCGCGTGCCATGCACGTGAGGCGATGGCCCCCACGCATCCTTTGGATGCCCTTTTCCCTCATATATATATATATGTATACACACACACACACACACACATACTCTACAACACTGTCCCTTTCAAAAAAAAATTGGGCCAGGGCGCTGCCCCGCACCGCACAAGGGGCTGCTAGCCCCCTTGACCCCCAGCCCGCTATCCGGATAGCGGGACCCCGTAAAAACTCTGCGGGGCCCCCGATATATCCGAAACCCCTTCAAAACACAACACTGCATGCTGAGTTCGCATGACTAGTTTAACCCGTTAATCGGAGGTTCTCTCACTCCAAAAGGTAAGGGGTAATTAACGGCAGCTTAGTCCGCGGCTCCCGGAGATTCGGATCCCCACAATCAATAAACCCTCAGCCTACCCTAGGCAGGGGGGATCTGTAATGCGCCTGACAAGCGCGCGTGTATTCCCATCTCAATGGGGTGACGAAAAACACCCTACAGCTTCAACCTGGGCGCGCAACCGGGTAGATTCGCTTGAAGCTATTTCATGTTCTTTTCGCCTCAGGGTCATCTCTTGTTCAAAATGGCGGATGAAAGGAACACTACTCTCGACCCACACATTCCGCTGGGAGTTCAAAGCTAATACTTCAGGAGTGCGACGCTTGAGGTCAATCTCATGTAGTCATGTCTCGATCTTTCTGCAGTAATTAACCCAAGATACGATGACACCTTCGTCATGTAAGTTCACGAGCGTCACCAGCATAGGATTAATCTCAGCAGCAAAATCTACAGCGAATGCGAAGGCCTCGGCATCAAGATCCTCGACGAATTCGCTCAACATTCGCAGGCTAGTCGCAGCGCCCCTAAAAGATGGGCGTTTAGCAAAGGGCCCTGCTGGCATTGGGATGCGAGACTCAGAGGGAGCTGGAGTCGGTACGATTGCTGCAAAACAAATTATGGCCAAATGTCGACTCAGGAGGTAAAGAAAATACATGAGCAATGGAGTCTACTATACCGGCTGTGGCAGGTGGCAAAATTAGGAATACCGGAGGTGCGGCTATCCCTCGTCTCCTCCTCCGATCCGTGACGCTGCGATCAATATAAAGAAGACTTAGCAACAACACGGCTATTCATAAAAGAAAGAAGGAAAAATAGCTGAAAGATATACTAACCAGTACCAGGAGGCGGAATGACTTCCGACTGGAAGGAGAAATGCGGGTTCAATACCTGGTATAGATGGTCGAAAAGGACTCCTGCAGAATTGCGATAATATACTGTCAGTACAAGGAAGATGGTATCCATAGTTAAACTAAATAAGTCGCAAATCCATATCTTCTAATATTTGAGGGGACACGGGAGAAGACGAAGGGACGGCTACCATCAGAGCAGCGACTGGTGACACTTCTTCAGATGGCACAACCTCGGGATTCACCGCGCCTGCACTCAAGACAAACAACATATTATTAGAAGGGCTGAACAAGATTGAAAATCTTGAAAATAGCGACTCGGCAATTACCTGATAAATTAGGGACCGAAACCATGGCGGAGGCATCACCGGGTGTAACGGCTTCTTCACTCTCTCTGAGAGGAGTAGATTCCGCGTCCATGGCTTCATTCCCTGACTCAACGAGGGCCGTCGTGACGCTTGCAACTCCTGCCGATACCAAGGAACCGCAGGGAGAAAGGGCAACGGTCTGGACAGTCCCAGATTCCAGAGAGATGGTAGCAATTTCGGGCACGGTAACCGTCAGACTTTCACTCGTCATCCCATCGCCAAGACTCGGCCCTAAAAGAAAATCCATGGGTCAAAATTCGAAGATCAAGTTCTAACAAAAGACTCAGAGTTACGTTACCTTGGGGCAGCTCTTCAGCCTTTTCCCGAGCCGCGCGTACAACCTGTCTACGGGCGGTAGACAACTCAGAGGGAACATCTGCCGAAGGAGTATCAGGAAGCGGAATGACGCTTGAGCTTGCACCCACGGCCAAACTGGCACCGCGTTCCCTCGCCGCACGCTTCCTACGCTTCTTTTCGGTCTGAGCAGTGAGAAATGATCTCCTCAGGACCTCTGACAAAGGGACGTCGTCGTCTGAACCAAGCTCCGCCTCCGAAGCCGTTACGGTGTCTGTCATCGGCTGCTTGAGCGAAGCCTCCTGCGGCAATTTTGGGGGAGCTGGGGCCACAATAGCCGGCTCTGGAAGCGTCGCTACATCACCGCTCGGGATCGGTACCGCACTCCGAATAACCTGCGTCAAGGTAGTCCCTGCAACAAAATAAAGGAAAGGTTCAGAGCACGAATAAAAAAAGGGGAATGAAGGCACAATGAGCTAAATTATACCAAGACCCAAAGAAACGCGGAGCCTCTCTTCCTCCTCGAACGTCTTAATGGAAGCTGCGAAAGCCTCTTCGGCAGAAATACCTGTTGAAGAAAAGGACATTAGTAAAAGCATAATAATAAGGAAGGAATGAACGGGACAAATACAATTGAAGTATACCTGACTTCGCAATGGTGATCAGCGCCGCTTCTTCGCGAGCTAGTTGCTCGGAAGCTACAAGGGCAGCCTGTAGATCGGTGTCGGTCATAAGAGTGTCAAACAAGCCATCGTTAGTGCCATACTCACACAAGCCTTCGCTATAAGGAGCATGGGGCTCCTGGCCGAGTACAACGTTAGCAGAAAAGAGCGACTTCTTCCTTTTCTGCGAGCGAGCACCGGCAGCCGATGGCAAGAGCTTGCGTTTAACGGGCATTTTTGGACGGCGGGTCCCGATTTCTACACCAACGCCAGACTCCAGGGACGCTGCAGCTACCGTTTCTACAGGAACATGGGGTAGAGGCTTCTCAATAAAGGCGCGCGGGACCGCAACCGCAGCAACTCCTCTTAAGGAAGGAAGAACAATGGTCCGTCGCTGTAAGGGAACAGCTGGATTACTAGCAGGGGCTGCACCCTTGCGATCGAGCGGTAACCTCTTTTCTTCCCTAATAACAGCACCTATCGCATGCTGGTACTATGCCACGTATGCGTTCAAGGCTTTCGGAACGCAGCTCGGCTCACTGATAAAAAAGTTGGACCCGGTGTTTAACCGAATAAAATGGTGCAGCGCGCTGCGATACCCTCTTCCGTAGCAACCGACTCAGCTAAAAAGGCCTCAAGCGGGACACCCTGATCGTAACTCGACTGTTGAGTAAAACGGTGCGGGTTGTACCTCATGAACAACACCGAGTCATTCTGCCTGAACACTAAGAAGCCCAGCCTGATTGAATACAAATGCAGAATCTCCCCAGCCATCAATGTAGAAGCCCCATCGTTGAAGGTATCGCGCAGCGGCTGCACCGTTTTGGTGGATTCCTTGCCGATAGTTAAGACCTTATCGACGAAGGTCATACTATCCCCGACCGTACGCGGGCGAAGAACCAGACCCCGAGCCTCTCGTTGTGACAGATCTAAAGCAGAAACGTCAACTAGGAACATAACCCGAGGGAAGTTATAACTGTCGTAGAAACGGGGCCGTTTGTGGACTCCAAAAGCGCCGAGCACATGCAGCTCGATCCATGACGTAAAATAGTGCAGCGGGAGAGATACGGGCTGTACCCCTGGCTGAGTGGCGTCTACCGCTAAGCTGAGGCCATGATACAGGTGAGCCAGCCCAGCGATCTCGACGGCCACTCGCGTCCCGGTAACCATTCGGTGAGCCGGATAGAAGACGGATGGTCTCATATAGCGAGGGTGCATTGGGAGAACAAACCAGCTTAACCATAGGCCGGGGAACCCTAAAAAGAACGCCTCTTTGTCGATGTATGAAGCTGTGAGCTCTGCAAAGGGGACGACTGGGGTATCTCGGAGGAAGAAGTTCCTTTGATTTGCTTCCGCTATCGGCTGGCTGTCCAAGCTAAAACCAAAAGGATCATCAAGCTTGGCGAACTTCGCGGTTTGTTTTGATAAGGCTTCCGGGCGAAGAAAGCGGGCGATGAAATCTGCGAAGCTGACTCCGTGCTCTCCGGATTCGAGAAACAGACTCTCGTAAATATTCAACACCTTGATTAGACTCGGGAATCGGTGTTGAATAGCATTCTCCGGAGTGAGACCCATCGCCACTGATTTGGTGGCGAAGACGTATTCGTCAGGGGGAAGTATTTCCTCATAATGTTCCCCTTTGACGGGTAGGGCTGAAATTTCTGCAAATTCCTCCAAAGAAATCGAAACCTTCCGGTCCGATAAAAGAAAGATGTGAGTCGGGATATTCCACTGTTCCAAGAAAGCCTTGACCCACCATACGTGAGGCGCATGATACTGGAAAAGTGACGCGTAGATAGCATGGTACAACCTGAGCTTCAGCAGCAGCGACCTTTTGGCCGAAAAGATGTATCGAGCCCACTGCAAGTATCCGGCTGAATGGCGAGGAGTCAATCCTATCATATATGCCTATCCCTAAGGGTGCGACCCGCCTTGACATATGCACCGCCCCATAATATCCAAAGCCATCAGCGGCTGTCCAGATATCGAGCCCATAGAGGGCTGGAGGCGTCCATCCGTAATCCAGTTGACCTCCTCCACAGTGTAATTCACCTGGGGTGAGTCAACATAATGAATGGCAAAAATTGGCTCTGAAGGCACCGCACAAGAGAAACTGCGCCGACCCTAAATAATTTGGTTGTACCACAACCCCCATAAGTGATGAGACTTCTGCTCCGGGTCATGATCTTTGATCAGTGCAAAAACTTTCCGATCCACAGGCGCGTCAGCATATGCACTCTCTAGGAGAACAAACGGGAAAGAAGAGTCAAAAGACATAGTACCTACGCGAAAAGAAACGAGAGTTAGATGTCAACACTACGTTACAAATTCTGACATCCGGCACTTTGAATTTGTACCACCCTGTACTGCAGGAAAAAAGGACCAAGGGGGACCCACAAAATCAAAATGACGGCTCATCATTGATGAGACAGTCACTCGTTAAGGAGGAAATCCTAAAAGGATTCTCATTTAATGAGAGACTCATTGGGCCAAGGAGTTGAACTCCCTCGAGAGCAGTGCTCTGCAAACATAATTTACATCTGTCAATTAAGAAGGGAATAAAATTTCCCAAAATTTTTTAAAAGAGCTATGCTCTGAAAAAACCACAAGATCTTTAAAGATTTGAAGTAAAAAATCTTAGAAACCCTAAGAGTTCTTCATCAACGGGTTAAGAAACCCTAAAAAAGATTTCTGTAGATCTATGATCTAGGAAGAGCAAAGCTCTGTTCTAATTAACAGTTTAAAGAAACCCTAAAAAATATTTCTTTAGATCTATAATCTAAGAAGAGCAAATCTCTGTTTAAGGGGTTCGATTATGATCCTTACCAAAAAATTTGGGCAAAGTTATAACTCTAAAAGAGTTTTCTTGGGCAGAGATCTGAGCTCTGGAAAGAGAATTGAATTCTCAGAAAGAAGGAAAATGGAAGATGAACAGTAGTCATCTTAAGGGCCAAAGACCCTACTTATAGGCATGGGAAGACGATCCAACTTCCAAGAACATTTAACGATGGAAAAGCAGCCACCGCTGCACTCACGTGTATGCCACGTGAGCGCAACGGTGGGGGAGGGGGGCATTTGTTTCCCCCCAATAAGAGAGCAAGGCTATGTTCAAAATTTGAACTGAGACAGCGCATCACGTGCAAGGCACGAGAGCGCCAGCCCCCAGAGTTAAAAACTCTGAGGCAGCGCCTCACGTGCAAGGCACGAGAGCGCCAGCGCCTAGAGTTAAAAACTTTGAGCCAGCGCCTCACGTGCAAGGCACGAGAGCGCCAGCGCCAAGAGATAAAAATTCTGAGGCAGCGCCTCACGTACAAGGCACGAGTGCGCCGGCGCCAAGAGTTAAAAACTCTGAGGCAACGCCTCACGTGCAAAGCACGAGAGCGCCAACGCCAGAACTAAAAGTTCTCCACCCTTGGATCAAAAATCTAACGGAGATGATAAATCATCAGAGTACAGAATTAAATTCTGATTGTGGAAATATTCCTCAAATCTTTCTAAACCAGAAAGATTGTGCTTTGTAAATCAGAGCACCGTTGGATCAAAGATCCAATGGTGATTAAAAAACCACCAAGATACAGAATTAAATTCTGATTGAGGAAATACTCCTCAAATCTTTCTAAACAAGAAAGATTGTGCTCTGTAAATCAGAGCACCGTTGGATCAAAAGATCCAATGGTGATTAAAAATCACTAAGATATAGAAGCTCTGTATGGGAAAATATTTTCCCAACCTTGTTAAAAACAAGAAAAATGTCTTCTGTAAAGCAGAAGTCTTTGGATCAAAAATCCAACGGTGGATAAAATCCCCAAATCTATCAGAGATAACTCAATGAGAGATTTCCTTAACTGATTCAACAAATCAGCCTCCACTCTATAAAGGTCCCAAGACTTCAAGTCTTGTACAGAGAAACGCCCCATAAACTTCAAACTTCAAAGACGAGAGCAATTTCTTCTCAAGGTAAATAAAAATAAGAGAGATCATAGCATCTCCTTCATATTTAAGAGTTTAACTCTCACATCAGAAGAACATAGTTCTTTTTCCAGATCACAGATCTATAAGACAAAGTCTTTCATAAAAGTAAGAGAGGTCATAACATCTCCTCCATATTTAAGAGTTTAACTCTCACATAAGAAGAACTTAGTTCTTTTTCCATATCACAGTTCTATAAGACAAAGTCTTTCATAAAAGTAAGAGAGGTCATAGCATCTCCTCCAGATTTAAGAGTTTAACTCTCACATCAGAAGAAGTTAGTCCTTTTTCCAGATCTCAGATTTATAAGGCAAAGTCTTTCATAAGTGAGAATTTAATTCTCAGGGAATTGAATTGAGCAGAACAGAAAGTTCAGTGCTTAGCACTCCAAGTCTAGCGCTCAGCGCCGAGCGCTCTATGTGCTCCTCACGTGGGCGAGCGCTCCACGTGCTCCTCACGTGGGCGCTATTTTATAAGAAGCGCTTAGTACTCCAAGTTTGGTGCTCAGCGCCGAGCGCTCCATGCGATCTTCATGTGGGCGTTACTTACTAAAAAGTATTTAGTACTCATTTCCTGGCGCTCAGCGCCAAGCGCTCAACGTGCCCCTCACGTGGGCGCTACTTAATAAAAAGTACTTAGTACTCATTGCCTGGCGCTCAGCGCCAAGCGCTCCACGTGTTCCTCACGTGAGTGCTATCAAGTGTTTAACACTCCATATAAAAGAATACAAATAAAACAAAAAGAATAAAGGGTGTCAGAACCCATTTCAATGCTCAGCACTGCTAATGAAGAAAGGGGACCAAGCCCAAATAAGTAATCAAGTGGGCTGAGCCCAAGGTTGGGCAAACCCCAAAATCGACCGAGCCCATAGGTCTTCTTCTAAATTGGCCTTTAATGCCAAACAGGACTACCAAGTCCCTGATGAACATTATTTGGTTCAAGGGTACATCTCTTCATACTTCTGATACATGTCGTTGTAATTCTTCAACGTCGTCAGAGAGATGGAGGGTCCCAATAACCAATAAATTTTGGCGTATCCCCAAACTGTTAAACCAAAACCCTATAGACCATGATGTCTTTAAACCCTACAGACTATGATGTCATTAAACCCTATAGACTATGATGTCTTTAAACACAGACTATGATGTCTTTAAACACAGACTAAGATATCTTTAAACCTTATAGACTATGATGTCTTTAAACCCTACAGACTATGATGTCTTTAAACCCTGACTATGATTTCTTTAAACCCTACAGACTATGATGTCTTTAAACCCTATAGACTATGATGTTTTTAAACACAGACTATGATGTCTTTAAATATGGACTATGATGTCCTTAAACTCCGTGGACTATGATGTCCTTAAACCCAATGGACCGTAACGTTCCTAAACTAAACTCTACAGACTATGGCGTCCTTAAACCCAATGGACCGTAACGTCCCTAAACTAAAAACGATAGAGCCCAAACGCTCTTTTGTTGGATCAAAAATGATCCTGAACCCCCGTTAAGTAGATCTTAGTCTAAAATTAGACTAACATATCCTTAGCAAACATTTAAGTTGATTTTAATCTCAAATGAGATTAACGATCCTTAAACCAACCCAAACCCAAATTTAAGAAAATACGGATTTGGACTAATTCTCGCCCTACGAGCGACAATATAAATTAGTCTCCGTATACAATCCACGGGCAACCTAAAACAAAACAAATACACATGACACAAAGTGAACATCTGGAGAAGGAGAAAGTGGTTATCACTACGCGGTAACGTAATTAACTGCAGGGGTTTGCGCCTGCAGGGAAGAGCGTCCCCACAATCAAAAAACCACTCACAATGAGGGGGAATTTGACGAAATCTGCTACAAAGTCCGCATCTGTCCAAACCTTCGATACACGGTGCCATAAATCAACTTGGCATCTTCGGAGAGGTGGACAGATAAAACCCAATTGCATCTGCCCCCAAATTCAGGCAAGACGACCTACGCGGTTTCGTCTCTGTTTTCGGCAGTGAACAATATTGTTGGATTATTTTCGTCTCTTTGTATTCGTATTCTTCGGAATACGGATGCGGGTATGTATATACGGATGATGGGTATTCTTGTAATTTCTTATAAGATTACTTTTAGAAGATTACACCTCATTATGGTTTAAACCTTTTTGGATTAAAATGTTATTGAGGTGGAGGATGAGGTGTATATTGCATTTTTTATGGCATGGCTTAGTAGCGACCCATAGTTACTATTCTAGCATGCTTAATCTTTTGTTTATTGTGAGATTATTATTGACTTGAGATATTTTTGGTTAACTTAAGATATTTTTGGAGACTTGAGATATTTATTTGGGATGGCACCATTATTTCTAGATCTCTCACAACACAACAAAAGAGCTATCCATTCTTTTTCTTTCCTCACTCGAGTTGCTCTCAAACTCTTATCCTCATGGCATCTTCTTCTAGCTCCACTCTACAAGTCTTATGTGTTGAGAAATCTAGGGTGTCTTGAGACAAATTAATCCTTCATCACTCTCTACTTCTTTTAGGCTATCTGGTGTAGCGATCTAGGTACCCTAGTTATCTCGGCTATGAGGTTGGAGCTCGATTCATAAGTTCTCGGGTGGATCATCTTCGATGGAGAGAGACCGGAGATCAAGCTTGATCAAGGAGGCCTCTAGAAGGTTGGGATGATGTTTCAAGACCGAAGGACACGGATCATTCGGTATAACCATTCTTAACTCTCTTTACATATTGCTAGTTTAGGGTTAATGGCAGATCCAGGTATCGGGTTCCGTTAGCGTCAGTTTTATAAATTTTTGTTCCGCAATCGGCCACGGATTGATGGCCAGGGCGCTGGCGAAACCTAACAATATTCGTGTGCTATATAGCGTGCAAAATATTGAAAATTTGAAGAAAACAAAACCTTATTGCATTTTTTACATTTTTTGATTTTCGTGTGCTATATATAACACATAAAATATGAAAAACCAAAGAAAACAGTAAATTTTAAAATATTTAAAAATTTCGTGATATTTGTATGCCATCTCATAGAAAATTTGGAATATCCAAGAAAACAAAAAAATATGTTATTTTTTAAATTTTCATTATTTTCTTGTTCCGATTCGCTTCGTGAATCGCCCGACTCGCTTCATATGCGAGGCGAGTTGAACTTGTCTCGCTTAGCCGGTGAAGCGAGGCAAGACGAGTTTAACAATAACCGACTCCAACCTTGCTCGTCTCGCTGCTTTGTCTAGACGAATCGCGAGGCGAGGCGTGCTGACTCGGACGAGTCAGGCGAGTTGACTCTGTTTTTTTAAATAAAAAAATCCTAAAAAATTTATTAAAAAATGAATAAAGTTAAAAAATATCCTTAAAAATTTATAAAAATTGAATAGCGTTAAAACAAAACCCTTAAAATTTTATAAAAAATGAATAGAGTTAAAATAAAAAAAACATAAACTAAAATTACAAGCTAACGTAGAAGTACTACTCCTACCCGTATAATACAAAAGAAAATACATTGTAGCAAAAAGATGAGACTCAAAAGCCCTAGGCCCATCTATATCTCAGTCCATACCCAAATCAAAGGCTCAGAAACCAACACTTCCAAAAACCAACCAAAATAGATCTGAGCTTTCAAGATCGCAGCCGAGCAATGGGTCTTCATCCTCCCTCCACTACTCAAGGAAGGAGATAAAAACCACAACTTTTAACCATGGAGGGGATTAAAAGGTGCAAACTTTATCTCCAAAATCAAATATTTCATTCTCGAATCAGCTAAACTTTGATATTTTTATACCGAAAACCAGCATGGTACATGACTTTTCCTCATTTTTAGCAAGATTAAGTCATATAGCTCAAAGAAAGCCTTCATTATCTTCCATTTTTTTGCTGGAACAAATCCAAATATGAGACTCAACATCCTTTCCCTCTCTTTTAATTTTCATCATGAATTGATCTTTGCCGACCGTTGATTGGAATCTCGAGACGAGTTGAGTCGGCGTGTCGAGAAGAACTGGAGCGAGTCGGCGAGTCGAGACAAGTCAACGAACGTGTCGGCGAGGGACGAGTAAGACGAGACGAACTGGAGCAAGGCAACATCAATTTTTTGGGAACCGGTCCATTTTGTCCGACTCGGTTTCACAAGACGGGTCAACTCGCCCACATCAGCAACGAGCAGTATAAAATTCTCCTCGTTGCGAGTCGGCGTTGACTCGCCTCATTTATCTGGCCTAGCTAGAACAAGCAAATTATTGGAAAACCCCAAAAAAACATAATTTAGATAATTTTAAAACTTCGGAATATTCGTATGTTATAACATGCAAAATATTGGAATGTGGATGTCATGTCCCGTTTTCTAAAAAACGGGAGTAGGAACGTGACGAGACCCATGACGTATTTATTTCGGGAAGACCATTTCTCGAAACAAATATACTAAGAATATATAAATAATATAAAAATGACAAGAATGAACATGAAAATGAAAATCCAACTTTATATGTTTACATTCTAAAATTTACAGAGTTGAAACTGATACATGATGTCTGAACAAGAAATATAAGATGAAAGTGCATAAACAGATGGCATACTGAAAGTAAAAGCTGAAAGAAACTAAAGATTATCTTGTGATGCAAACTGTTCGTAATTCTCAGCGGCCGATTCCTCCTTATCAGTCCCCAGATACCTCGACGAACATACAAGAAAAGATAGAAACATGATGGATGCCCGTCAGCGAACTTACGCTCGGTAAGTCTCCAAGATAGGATGGAAATATGAATGTGGTAAAGGACAACATATAAGTAGAATATGAATTCTAATATAGTTGTATAAGGGTGTCAATTAAACCTAGCAATTATACGCACATGGAAAGCTATCATGAGTATGGCAATATGTATATAAATGAGCATGTCAAACAAGTATAACACGATCTTGTAGTGTAGGTGATTGATCGTGCGAAAAAGTGTGGTGTAAATAACCGCAATCAAGACGGTGTCGCAAATAGCTAGCCACGATGAGTACGGGTCGTCCGCAGGGAAACGCGAATTTATTTTCTTGTTTTAGACGAGTTGATAAAAGAGAGGAGGGATTGTTGTCGTTTTAATTTAAGAAAGGATGAAAAGTTTATACTAGAAAGGCTTGTAGGGTTTATAGAATTTAGTAGTTAATAGATGAAATAAAAAAAATAATAATTCTTTTTATCTTTTAATTGTTTAATACCAGAGAGATGACGATGAATGTGAATTAGGGTTCTTGGAGAGAATTAGAGTTTCCCACTGCTGCTTCTTGTTCTTCCATTGATCTCTATTTATCTCGAGCCCTTAACAAAACAGTATTAACTAAGCTCAAATCGTGGTCGTGACTATCATGAATTGATAGCGCGTCCGATAAGAGGGTTAACATTTATTTTGCTAAAATTTATAAATATTAATACTTTTAAAAAGAATTTAAGTTATAGTTTTCATATATTATTCTATCCAATCCTACAAATCCTCGCAAGTAAGAAATTACTCGCTCATGGTTATTAGCATAGTAAAATAGAGATGGAAAATGAATGAAACCATATTTAAAAATTAAAAGTGCAGAATTTAATTGCGGAATGTAATGCAGAAAAGTAATGCGGAAAGTAAATACGAAAAGTAATGTGAAAAGTAAATGCGAAAAGAATTAAAACAAAAAACTACCTTTATTAATTAACTATTGCGTTACAGCTTGTTTGCTGAAAAATTAAATTACAAAAACCTAGTTGCTCGCTTGATCTCTCTCTCAATCGATAGATAGATGAATAAATGATTAGATTGACAACTCTCTATTTTTTATATAGCCTTTGAATGTAGAAACCCTAGATACTATGTTGGAGTAAGTGAAGTTACGATCATACCTCCAAAAATCCAGATCCTACGGCTGCTATACAACCACGGTTCCGTCGTCTTTATCCACGCTTGACTGCGGATCCACCGCCTCCTAGTGGGTTTGGGTCTCCAGATTTTTTCTTGCTTTTTCTCTGAATATTTGGAGATTCTCTTAATATAAAGATTCTGAAAATATTGTTCTAAATCTCTGCCGTTGCTAGATTTCTCGATTTGCTCCAAATATTCGGCAGATTCGGCTTTGTAATCTGATTTGATGTGTATCTCCTACTTAGATTTCAGACCTAAGCTAATCTAGTATATATAATGACTTTGAATTTACTGTATGAAATTTTCCAGTTTAATTTACAGAAATGAGTTTACAGCCTGAGTTTGAATTATAAGTTAATTTTGTTAAATAACAGCAAGAAATAACTTATAGCTCACTGCTAAAGCCCCTGCAATGCTGTGACGTAGCCTCTGTATTCGAACCCCATCAGGCACAATATTTTTTTTCTGATTTTTGCTTTTAATTTTTTGGAAGCCCAAAAGATTGCATGTGCAATACACAGAAAAATGAAAAGTCGGAAAAATCAAACATGCACAAAATGGAGTAAATCCTAATTTAATCTGGCGGCACGAATCTCAAAGCCAGATGCTCGAGATCGATTGGCGGATCTCCTCATATAGCCGGCGGGGACGGTTGATCTGAGCCCAATTGTCCCCGGGCTTTGCACACTAACCCTTTCACCTACCCCAAACTCCCCTACACTGTTTGATTTCGCTGCAATCAAATAGAGACCCTTCAATTCATAATTTATCACAATTTTAATGTCTTTTAATTCACCATTTTAATCCCAAACCCTAATTATCCACTATAAATACCATCCCATACTTTGGCTCAACATCATTCTGAAATTTCTAGCCAAAACTCTTAAAAAAATTTCTAAGTACAAGTGGAGTAAAGAGGAGTTAGCAAGCGGTCAACTTCCGGCGAATAATCGAAGCAACATCCGGAACTTCCGCGACACCACGACAACACTCTCTTCTTCTTCTTCTTCTACCTTTTCTTAGCATAATCAAATAGTAAGTCCCTTCCAAACTCCCTTTCTATTCTTTGAATTTATTTTTAATCAAAATCAGTAAAAGTGGAGTTAATACCGATATTTTTTTTTCTAAATCCTAGAAACTCCACTTGTTCTTATATATTGTTCATCCAAATTCTTACATAATACTTGTAAACTTAATACCAATATTTAGAATAAATTTTAACCAAGAATATCATGTAAAATAACTTTAAATTAGCTTTTTCATTAAAATACCATGAATTTTGATATCGCTTCTTTTAGTTTCGTTAAAACAATACCTTTAGGAAAAACTTCACGGGGTAACGACCTACACCTCACGTACACTCTTGTTCCATAGCACGATAACTCTTTTGTATTGATGTGTTACGAGGAAAATATTAAATTAAAATACCACTTACTTTAAAAACCGGTTTTCTTTTAAAACATTATTTCGATTCCTTTGCGATTATGCCTCTTTTAGGGGACCCGCTAATGGATAATGCGGATTATCGCACATCCTTGGGCTAGTAGAGCGAGATGCAGACCTCCTCACGGAGCATTCGGTCTCGAAAGGTTTTAAATACGGTTTTTAAGAAAAACGAATTTTCTAAATAAATAAAAATATTTAATTTTTAATAATTATATAAAAATTACACATCCTTATTTTCAAAATATAATAAACTTATTTTCTAAAAATGAAAGATTAACAAGTTTCAATAAAATACTATCAAGTTACCAAAAGACAACTCTTTTCAATAAAATACCATGGACTTCCAAAGTTAATTGTTTATCACTAAAATACCTCAAATCTTTAAAACTCATGCTCATGAAAACCCTAATATATAAATAACCCCTCGAGGTTTATTTTTAACTATATTATAATATTTTTTCATTAAATCCCTCGAGTTATATAAAAACAATATTTAATAACTTTAGTAAATATAGATTTAAGCGAGATCAATTCTCTGGAGCCACAGGGAGCCGGAGAAAGTGAGTACTTGTCTATTTAAGGTATAAAACTTAACGGAGTTATTAATGGTAATTGTTTTGGAAAAAAAACACAAATCCTGCCGTCCATATGCAGCAGTTACCGATGACTCCCGAACCTAATTCAAGATTTATATCAGTACAAGTGTCTGACTCAGTCTGAGTCTAACTCAAACTTGAATCCAATATCAAACATGAATACTTGAACATGAACATGAATACTTGAATTCAAACATCAATATCAAACATGTATAACTTGACTTGACTTGACCGAACCATTGTTATAACTTGACTTGACTATTTGAATACTTGACTACATCCTGAACATGAACACTTGAACAACTTGTATCCATAGTTTCGGCAAGTCTGATAATTATAATCCATACAATACATTATGCGGGGATAAATGGGTAGATTGGTACGAATCGTATATCGTAGTATGAGAGGTCACTTAAAAGACACCTACATGAATTCTCGTGCCGTTGTCCCGTGGGTTATGACGGGGTCTTGTACTACATGTTACCATAGTCCACGGGGTAAGATGGACTCCTCTAGTATACATGAATACCTTATGTATCAAGCTACAAACAACAACATTATAATAACCATCATATACCTGTACAACTCACCTGTTCATTTCACATTACTTGTTATATTCTCCTTCTTCTTTTGGGACTTACCGAGCGCTAGTTCGCTGACGACATTCCTTTCTATTTCTTTCCTTGGAATTTTCTTCAGGAGGACATGACTCTCAGAAGATCGAGCCTAGTCAGGAGGACTTGGATCAGCTTGCGGCACAGCTAGACTTCTAGTTCTTTGAACTTACTTTCATTTTGTATGCCATTGTTTAGGCACTGCTTTATATTATTGTATCTTTTCTTTTCAAACATTTGTATGTAAAGATGAATGTAAATAAAGTTGATGTTATTTTATATCACTTGTCATTCTTATGCATTTTATATATTGCTTAATTACACTTAACATATTTATTTCTTAGTAAATACATTACGGCCTGCCACGTCACCATTTTCGTTTACTGGGAAGCGAGGCATGACAGGTTTTGTTGGCGGCCCATGCAGGTCAGTTCTGCATGAAGTTTTAAGCAATATATTACAAGAATTATAAGAATCAGTATACTATAAATTCCTTACATTTCAAATTTCTTGAATTTATCCTAACCATTCTTTTCCTATCAAGGTCATGGATTCTTCCAACAATACCATCATGAATGTCAATGGCAACACCCCACCGTCTACTTTACCACCACCGCCTACCGTTGCAGTTCCCATCAATGAGCAAACGGTACTGCTTGAGGCGATAAAGAGCCTCTTGGTGGGTCAGCAGCAGCAGACTGCTATCCTCATGCACTGCCCAGAAGCTGAGGCACCCGGAGTCGAGCAATTCCGGGCACTGCATCCAAAGCACTTCTCAGGAAAAGAGAGCCCACTGGAGGCAGAAGAATGGGCTCAGTCTATCGAAGATGATCTGGCAGCCGCTCAAGTGCCAGATATTGGCTGGATGAGAGTTGCGAAGCTGCAACTGACAGACAACGCCAAAATCTGGTGGAAGGCTGAAGAAAGCCGTCTCACCCAACCGATAGAGTGGAAGACATTTCGCGATTTATTCGATGCGAAGTACTTCCCTGAGACTGCCCGTTTCGACATGGAGCAGCACTTCATTCATCTACAACAAGGCTCGATGTGGGTCAAATCTGTGGATGAATACGATAATGAGTTTACCATGTGAGATATTGTCTCAGATTCAAATTCCTGATTTCACTCATTACACTGCTAACACAAGGTCGTAACAGGTTTGTGTCACACCTGATTCCTACTGCTGAGATCCGGGCACGACGATTTCAGCAAGGGTTGGACCCGAAAATCCAAGCTGCACTCGCTACAGGGGATTTCCCAACCCATGAACTTGCTCTGAAGGCTGCCCGACGCTATAAGGCAGTTATGAAGAAGAAGGGCAGACCACAGACTGCCAGTGTGAAATGCCTTTCCACTCAGATGACAGGAGGAGCCTCTTCTAGGCCGACATTTGCACCCAGGAGACCGGGAGGATCATTTAACCGGTCTAGTTCAGACTTTTGCTTCTATTGCAAGAGGACGGGACACTGGAGAAAGACAGGCGTGAAAATGGCCTGTGTTTGGTTTGTGGCGCATCCACTCACGCCATTGGAGCATGTCCACACCGTTTCAACACAGCTCCAGCACCCAGATCCACAATCACGATTCCGTAGCGGCCATCCATTCAGGCTGCTGCACCCCTACTAGCTCTTCCTGCACCAGCTCCATGTGGATTTCTCGCACAGCCTCAATGTCAATTCCATCAGGCACAGAGAAACATGCCTCAAGGGCAGAGAAACATGCCCCAAGGACAGAGGAACGTGCCTCCAGCAAGGAGGAATGTATCCCGACGTCAGGCTTTCACAATGACGGTCGAGGAGGCCGAAGACACAGGCCAAGTCATCACTGATAATTCTCAATCCTTTCAAACCTTTTCAATCCTTGTATATCTCTTTAAATTTTCCTATATCTAAAGCTAACCTCACACAACTTAGGTACAATCTTAGTAGCCTCCCTACCTGCTCAAGCACTCTTCGACACCGGAGCATCACATTGCTTTATGTCGCAACGGTTTGTCCGAACTCATGCGATTCTAGTTAAATCGCTCGTATCTAGCTGGAATGTCAATTCATGGAACGACATTCTAAAAGCAACTTTGGGATACAATCTGTGTCCAGTGGTCGTCTGCAGGAGAGAATTTTATGCGGACTTCAAGGTGCTGGACATATTGAACTTCGACGTAGTCTTGGGAATGGACTGGATGGGAACTTTCTTTGCTGCCATCGACTGTTGACAAAGGAGGGTAGTGTTCGAAATACCAGATCATCTAGTGTTCTATTTCAAGAGTGGAGACTGTACCTTGGAACCTAGCGTGTACAAAGCAAAACCAAAGAAGCCATTAGTTGCAGAATTACAAGCGGAAGAATCGAAGCCAGAAGTAGTTCGAGAGTTCGACGATGTATTCCCTGAAGATATATCAGGTTTGCCTTCCGATCGAGCTCTTGAATTCATCATTGATTTACTACCTGGTGCGCAACCTGTAATCAAAGCTCTGTATCGGCTAAGTCCAGAAGGATTGAAGGAGATCCGTATTCAGTTGGACGAATTCCAGAAGAAAGGTTGGATTCGTCCCAATACTTCAAGTTGGGGATCTCCAGTATTACTTGTGAAGAAGAAAGAAGGTTTATACAGGATGTGTGTAGATTATTGAGCTCTGAACGACGTGACGATTAAAAACAAATATCCACTACCGCGTATCGATTCCCTTTTCGATCAGCTATATAGGTCTGGTGTATTTTCGAAACTAGATCTTCGTTCGGGTTATCATCAGGTGAAGGTCAAAGAGTCCGATATTCCGAAAACAACGTTTAGGACTCGCTATGGTCATTATGAGTATCTAGTAATGCCATTTGGAGTGACTAATGCACCTGCCATCTTTATGAATCTGATGAACCAAGTTTTCCGAGAGTACTTAGATAGGTTCGTTGTCATCTTCATCGACGACATCCCGGTGTATTCAAAGGATCGGAAAGAACACGTTGAGTATTTACGGATTGTCCTCGAGGCATTGCGACAACATCAGCTCTACGCCAAGTACAATATTTACCGGCGAAATACAGGAAGACAAACGTCTTTCCTGAATTTGGGGGCAGATGCTATTTGGGTTTATCTGTCCACCTCTCCGAAGATGCGAAGTTGATTTTTGGCACCGTGTATCGGAGGTTTGTACGGATGCGACCGTTGTAGCGGACTTCGTCAGATTCCCCCTCGTTGTGAGGGTTTTTTTGATTGTGGGGACGCTCTTCCCTGCAAGCGCAAGCCCCTGTAGTTAATTACGTTACCGCATGGCGATAACCACTTTCTACTGCTCCAGATATTCACTTCGTGTCGTGTTTTTTTAATTTATTTTTGGTTGCCCGTGGATTGTATACGGAGACTAATTTTTGTTGTCGCCCGTAGGGCATGGATCAGTCAAAATCTGTATTTCTTAGATTTGGGTTTGGTTTGATTTAAGAATCGTTAATCTAGTTTGGAATTAAGATTAACTTAAAAGTTTGTTGAGGATACGTTAGTCTAATTTTAGACTAAGATCTACTCAGCATGGTTTTGGGATCATTCTGGCCCAACAAAAGAGCATTTGAGTTCTATTGCTTTAGTTTAAGGACGTTATGGTCCATAGATCACCCTTTTTGGTATGGGGGTTTAGTTTAAGGACGTTGCGGTCCACAGCTAGTTTAAGGACATTATGGTCCATAGCTAGTTTAAGGACATTGCGGTCCTTTGTAATGTGCTCATGGGTTTGGGAGTGCATCCAAGAGCTGTTGGTTGTCGGGACCCTCCACTTCTTTGACATCGTTGAAGAATTACAACGGCATATATCAGAGGTTTGGAGAGATGTACCCTTGAACCGATTTCCAGATCGAGGGGAGATGTGGGATGAACGTCATTTTAGATGCCATCTGTTAAGAGATCATTAGTCATCTTTGGGACTAGGATTGGTTTGGGGAGACCTGAGTGTGGGGGCTCGGTTGATTGGTGACCAAAAAGGTCTTGGTCTCGGGAGACTTGGCTAATTTAGGCTAAGGTTGGCCCCTCATAGTGTTAAACACTGATATTTGTTTGGCGCTCACGTGCTCCCATGTGAGGCTCTTAAGCAGTGTTAAACACTGATATTTGGAGCGCTCACGTGTGGCACGTGAGACGCCTGAGAATTGGGCACTGCTTCTTTGGGTTTATTCCCTTATTCCTTTATAAGTGGTAAGCACTATTGGGGGTCACATGGGAGCACGTGACGCGTACCAAAAATGGCAACTGTCTTTGATTTATTCCCCTTTTCCTTTCATAAGTGCTAAGCACTATTAGAGGGTCACGTGGGATCACGTGACTCAATCTCAGTCGTTCCTTTTTGTTCTTGAGAGGTGCTCACGTGGGAACATGTGACCTGTTGTTATAGCGTTGTACGCTAATTGTTTCTTTTATGTATATAAAGATCTTGATCTGAGTTTTGAGAATTTCAGGTCCCTAGTTTTATAAGAATTAAATTCTTATGTAGGGTTAGACTCTAGTTTTATCAGAGGAATTAAATTCCTATATCTTTTGGAAGAATTAAATTCTCCAAACTTAGTTCTTTCCTCTAAGGTTTTGGACTGCATGACAGAATCTCCCAGATGAGAATTAAATTCTCAACTTATGGGGAGATCTGCTTCTGCAGACCTCAAACAGAGGAAGAACTAAGTTCTTTTTTGGAAGAGTTGAACTCTTGTAAGAGGAGATAAAATGATCTCTAGGTCTTTTTCTTACCTAGGGTTTCTTTTCTTCAAAGAGAACTCCTCCTCCTCTTTTTGTTTCTCCAATCTTATGGGGGGTCTCCTCTCTACAAGACTTGAAGTCTTGGGTCCTTATATAGTAGAGACAAATTTGTTGATTTAGTTAGGGAAGTCTCTCGTTGAGAGATCCTAATGGATTTGGAGATTTTATTCACCGTTGGATTTTTTATCCAAGAATTTCCGTTTTACAGAAAATATTTTTCTTGTTTTTAACAAGATTGGGAAAATATTTTCCCATATAGAGCTTATTCTGTAGCTTGGTGGTTTTTAATCACTATTGGATCTTTAATCCAACGGTGCTCTATTTTACAGAGCGTAATCTTTCTTGTTTAGCAAGATTGGAGAAATATTTTCTCATACAGAGCTTATTCTGTAGCTTGATGATTTTTAATCACCATTGGATTTTTAATCCAATGGTGCTCTGTTTTACATAGCATAATCTTTCTTGTTTAGAAACAAGTTCTGTTAAAATACCCAAGGGTGATTAAAAATTCTGATTGAGAAGATATTTTTGATCCAAGGAAACTATGTTCTTTTATAAGGGTTAAACCCTTGGGTATGCAGATAAGATACTAAGATCTCAAATCCAGAGAAAGAACTATGTTCTTTTATAAGGGTTAAACCCTTGGGGGGTTTCTCTATGCTAGACTTGAAGTCTTGGGGCCTTTATATAGTGAAGGAAGATTTGTTAATTCAGTTAAGGAAATCTCTCATTGAGAGATTTCTTAATTGATTTGGGGATGTTACCCACCATTGAATTTTTGATCCAAGGACTTCTGTTTTACAGAAAATAATTTTCTTGTTTTTAACAAGATTGGGAAAATATTTTCCCATACAGAGCTTGTTCTGTAGCTTGGTGATTTTTAATCACCATTGGATCTTTAATCCAACGGTGCTCTGATTTACAGAGTACAATCTTTCTTGTTTAGAAAGATTGGGAAAATATTTTCCCATACAGAGCTTATTCTGTAGCTTGATAATTTTTAATCACCATTTGATTTTTAATCCAACGGTGCTCTATTTTACAGAGTGTAATCTTTCTTGTTTAGAAACAAGTTCAGAGCACAGAATTAAATTCTGATTGAGCAAATACTCCTCAAATCTTTCTAAATAAGAAAGATTGTTCTCTGTAAATCAAAACACCGTTGGATTAAAGATCCAATGGTGATTAAAAATCACCAAGATACAGAATAAGCTCTGTATGAGAAAATATTTTCCCAATCTTTCTAAACAAGAAAAATTGTGCTCTGTAAATCAGAGCACCGTTGGATCAAAGATCCAATGGTGATTAAAAATCACCAAGCTACAGAATAAGCTCTGTAGGGGAAAATATCTTCCCAATCTTTCTAAACAAGAAGGATTACCATTGGATCAAAGATCCAATGGTGATTAAAAATCACCAAGATATAGAATAAGTTCTGTAGGTGAAAATATTTTCCTAATCTTTCTAAACAAGAAAGATTGTGCTCAGTAAATCAGAGCACCGTTGGATCAAAGATCCAAGGGTGATTAAAAATCACCAAGCTACAGAATAAACTCTGTAGGGGAAAATATCTTCCCAATCCTTCTAAACAAGAAGGATTACCGTTGGATTAAAGATCCAATGGTGATTAAAAATCACCAAGATACAGAATAAGCTCTGTATGGGAAAATATTTTCCCAATCTTTCTAAACAAGAAAAATTGTACTCTGCAAATCAGACCACCGTTGAATCAAAGATCCAATGGTGATTAAAAATCACCAAGTTACAGAATAAGCTCTGTAGGGAAAAATATCTTCCAAAATTTTCTAAACAAGAAGGATTACCGTTGGATCAAAAATCCAATGATGATTAAAAATCACCAAGATACAGAATAAACTCTGTATGGGAAATGTCACGCCCCGCTTCCCAGTATACGGCGAAGTGGACGCGACGAGGCCCGCTACGTATATACTCAGAAGTACATACGCTAAGCGTAACTAAGCAATATAAAGTAAATCACAAGAGACGAATGATATAGAAATAACAACAACTTTTATTAATAACATTCTTTGTACAATGCATGAAAAGGAAATACAATTGAAATGAAAAGCGATGCCTAAACAGTGGCATAACAGAAAATGAAATAAACCGGAAAGAACAAGGTACAGTATCTAGAGCTCTGGATCTTCCTGGAACTGCTCCAAATCTTCACCGGTGGGCTCGATCTCAGCTTGGTCCAACGCACCTGACGACATTCAAAGAAGAAAGAAATAGAATGTCGTCAGCGAACAGGTCGCTCGGTAAGTCCCAAAGATAAGGAAGAATTAGAATGACAGTGTAAAATTATTTTCTAAAGTATTATATTGTTGAATACTGTGGAATATTGAGTTAACGCTGTTGTTCGTAGCTTGGTACAGAAGGATGCCAGTGTATACGAGGGGAGTCTCACTTGCCAGAGACTAAGGCACGTGTAGTACAAGGAACCGTTATGCCACGGTACAACAGCAATAGGATTCAGGTTAGGTGTCTTAATCTGACCACCTCGTGCCACCTTTAACACCTTCCATACCAATCTATCCCTTAAACCCCGTAGTGTTTTAACAGTAACGTGATATTATATTGTGTAAATTGGGTGACTGATCAAAACCATGATATCGGTAAACATGATGTAACTGTATAATCAGGTAAATGGAATATCAGGATAATGGATGAATATCCATGGTTTGATTCAGTCAAAATGAATATATTGTTAACTGGATTCAGGGATTTATGTATTTAAATTGTGTTGTAATATAAAAGAATATAGATTGACTTGAATCATATTCAAGTCAGAAATAGTCAGACTCTAACCCGAGTCAGACTAAAAGAAAGATAATTTGAAGTTAGGGGCCTTATTGTAATTTGTAAAACTTGAGGGGGTTTTATGTAAAAAGTACTTTTGTATAGTTTTCAAAATACACCTCAAGTATTTAATATTCGTCTTTATAGTTATAATGAGTGTGAATTTTATTTGTGTTATTCTAGTGAATATATCCTAATAAAAGTATTAATTGTTTTATCTGAAATTCATGGTATTTTAATGTAACTTTTAATCTTTTAATTTTAGAAAAAGTGGAAACTTTATCTTATGATAAAATAGGTGTTTAAATGATAATTATATATCTATAAACACATGAATAATTTTTTTATATAAATATTTTATTTTCAAAAATCTCATTTTCCTTAAATATCGTATTTTAAACCTTTCGAGACCGAATGCTCCTTGCGGAGGTCTGAATCTCGCACTCCTAGCCTGCGGGTGCACGATGAACCGTACTATCCCTAACAGGTTCCTCAAAGGTGGGTTGTAGCGGCACTTTGTTTAGGTTTTATAAACACTTCTCATTTAGGAAAACGGTTTTATAAATATAAGGTATTTATTTGCAAAAGAGTATAGTTTTCCGTATTTTAGTTGTTAGGGTTTCCTAAGCCAACTAGCCTACTTCTAAGGTCTAAACGATGAGTCATTAGAAGCCTCAAATCGCCTCTTCACCGTCAATTGCGGCCAGGTAAGTGCCAGGTAAGTGGAAAGGAACCACAGTCGTGGGCCTAATTAAAAATCACTAGCCTTAGACACACTTGCCTAGTCACCACAAGACAGTTTAGATAAACGATTGATATCCATGACCTATCGTTCTTTCATTTTATAAAAGATTTTATTTAGAAAAGTTTACAACTTAAGGCTTTAAATAAAGGTTATAAAGATTATGGTATTTTAGTGAAAAGTCCTGTAATGTCGTATTCTATGTTTTGACGTATAACAATTAGGGTTATATTTGAGTGTGTGTAGAGGTAGGTCATTACCTCGTGACTTGTTTTAAGTTTTGATGACATTTAGAGGTAAAACATGACTTGTTAAAGTTGAAGGTATTAAAGCGCAAGAATACGGTATTTGAAAACGTTATCATTTCATGTGTGAAAATTCATTCAAATTGGTTTCTACAAGTTTAGTGATCAAGATAAACATATTTAAGAGTGAGGGAATTAATTAGAACAAGAAAAATAAACTTCGTGGTATTTTTATGAAAAGAATACGGTTTTGCAAAGAACTTATCATTTCATGTGAGAAAGTTTATTTAAATTAGTTTATGGGTGATTAATCGTCAGCATGAGTATGGGTCGGTATTATGTATTAGGTGACAAGTGAAAATTTGTAGAAAAACCGAATCGGAAATCGTTTTGTCCGATTTCCGTCGGGTTCCAAAAAGTCGTATTTTTACATTAAGGAAAAGAGAGATAGAAGAGATGGGACTTACGGGTTTGGACAAGCTAAGGGGCCTAAAGAAGGTGGTGGTTGTCGATGCGTCGAAAACGTCGCGAAGGTTCTGATCCGGTCGCCGGAATCCGTCGTCGGTTTCGGCAGCGCTTCGCTTCTCGCTCTTTGCACCGAGTTCTCAAGAATTTGGGAGAGTGGACTTAGAGTTGTGAGGTGAAATGGTAGAGGGTATGGGTCTTTATATAGGGCTAGGCTAGGGTTAGGGTTTGGATTAAAAAATATTTAAAAAAATGTAAAATTCATTAAAAATTCATTAATTTTGGTCTTAAAAGGGATTAATGGAATATCTGTAACAGTATAGGGAATTTAGGCCATGCAGGGGAAAAGACCAAGTCAACACGAAACTTTTTCGTGTTGACGACTCGGCCGACCGGCCGAGTCGCCGGCCGATTCGGCCGAGTCAGGGCCGAGTCGGGTGCCGTTGGGTCGGGTTTGGTCTGGGGGAGGTTTTGGCGTAGTTTATTTTTTATAAATTGTAATAAATTGTGAGTTATGGCTGTTTGACCGTTTGACTTCTAAAAAAAATTAAAACAAAATGATATAAAAATTATGTGGGGCATGGGATTCGAACTCTGGTGGCTTGGTTCAGCAGTGCAAGGTATTACCAATGAGCTACAAGCTCCTTCTTGTAATTATTGTAAGGAATTAGATACTTAAATTGTTTCCAGCAACATCAATACTCCAAGTATACACTATATTTAAAGCAAATTTTTGGTATACAAAATTGGAGTTGTTACAATCTACCCTTTTTACAAAAATTTCGTCCTCGAAATTTACAACTTTTATTTTGAGGACTAGTTTACAAAAAGGTGCGGATATCTTGCACGCATTTCATCCTCCCTTTCCCACGTGGATTCTCTTGGAGTGTCTTTTCTCCACATTACTCGGACCAAATTAACTTCTTTGTTCCGAAGTGTTTTCACTTTCCTGTCCAGGATCTCCACAGGTTGTTGCTCACAAGACAAATAGGGCTGTATCGTGAGCTCGGAATGATCAAGTACATGGCTAGGGTCACTCACATACTTTCTGAGTTGGGATATGTGGAACACGTTATGCACTCCTTCCAATGAGGGTGGAAGCGCTAAACGATATGCCACCTCACCGACTTGTTCGAGTATATCGAACGGTCCAATGTATCTTGGACTCAACTTTCCCCGTCTTCCAAATCTGATCACTCCGCGGTTCAGAGAGATTTTCAGGAATACATGATCTCCGGGCTGGAACTCCAAGTGTCGTCTCTTCGCATCAGCCCAGTGTTTCTGTCTATCTTGGGCTATGCGCATTCTTTCCCTGATAGTACGAACCACATCAACGGTCGCTACTATCATCTCTGGTCCAAGGAGTTCCCTATCTCCGATGTCGTCCCAACTTAATGGTGATCGACACTTCCTTCCATACAATGCTGCAAAAGGTGCCATTCCTATGCTTGCTTGGTAGCTGTTGTTGTACGCAAACTCCACAAGATGCAGGTGATCTTCCCACAATCCCTTGAAGTCGAGCATACATGCTTTGAGCATATCCTCCAAGATCTGAATAGTTCGTTCCGACTGACCATCTGTTTGTGGATGATAAGCCGTGCTGAAGTTCAGACTTGTTCCCAAGCTTGCTTGCAGACTTTGCCAAAATTGCGATCGGAACCTGGTGTCACGATCGGAGACAATGCAGACCGGTACTCCATGAAGTCTCACAATTTCCTGTATGAGTTCATGGGTATCAGGAATAGTACATTATGAAGAGTTTTTAAATCTAAATTAGATTATTACCTCCATGTACTTCTTCGCTAATGTCTCGGTTGATTGGCCAACTCGAAATGGGATGAAGTGAGCCGACTTTGTGAGTCGATCCACAATGACCCAAATCGCATCGTTACCCTTTGTGCTACGAGGAAGAGCAGTTACAAAGTCCATCGTGATGTGCTGCCACTTCCATTCTGGGATTGGTAATGGTTGAAGTAATCCAACAGTTCTGTGATGTTCAGCCTTTACTTGCTGACACACCAAGCATTTTGCGACGCTTCTGGCTACTTCACGCTTCATTCCATGCCACCAATAATTCTGACGTAGATCCTTGTACATTTTGGTACCTCCAGGATGTACTGAATATGGAGAGTTATGAGCTTCTTTCATTAACTCTTCCCGAACAGGACCCTTTGGTACACACAATCTGCTGCCGTATCTCAAAGATCCATCTTCATGGATGATGAAATCTGTTCTGAGTCCATTCTCCACTTGTTCTCTGATCCTTTGCAACTTAGCATCGTTGGCTTGAGCTGCTTTGATCTGATTGACAATAGTTGATTGAACTTGTAGATTCATCAAATTTGAAACATCACCTGGCATGACTAGTTCGATCTCCATCTGATGTAGGTCTTGCTGAAGCTTCCACTGGACGGTGAGATTCATTACTAATGGTTGGCGACTAAGAGCATCAGGTACTACGTTCACCTTTCCTGGATGATATTGCAAGTTGATGTCAAAGTCTGCCATGAGTTCTAACCATCTTCTCTGCCGCATATTCAACTCCTTCTGAGTAAACACATACTTCAGACTCTTGTGATTTGTGTAGATGTTCACTCGTTCACCAAGTAAGTAGTGGCGCCAAATCTTGAGAGCAAAAATAACAGCTGCCAACTCTAGATCATGCGTCGGATAATTGCGCTCATGAGTCTTCAGTTATCTTGAAGCATAAGCCACAACCTTACCGTGCTGATGTAGAACACATCCTAGTCCTTTACCGGATGCATCACAATGTACTTTGAATCCTCCAGTTTGATCCGGTATGACGAGAATAGGTGCAGATGTCAGTCTTGACTTGAGTTCTACGAAAGCTTGCTCGCATGCTTCTGACCACACAAATTCTTCATCTTTTCGTGTGAGCTTGGTCAGGGGTGTTGCTATCTTCGAAAAGCCTTCAATGAATCTTCTGTAATATCCAGCTAAGCCCAAGAAACTCCGAATATCCTTCACTGATTTTGGTGTAGGCCATTCGCTGACTGCTGAAACTTTTGCTGGATCCACAGAAATCCCTTCTCCTGATACGATGTGTCCAAGAAAACCAACCTGTTTTAGCCAAAACTCGCACTTGCTGTATTTGGCATAAAGCTTATGTTGTCGAAGAGTTTCCAGGACAATTCGTAAGTGCTCTGCATGCTCTTTCCGATTCTTAGAATATACTAGGATGTCGTCGATGAAGATGACAACGAACCTGTCTAAATATTCCCGGAAAACTTGGTTCATAAGGTTCATGAAGATTGCTGGTGCATTGGTCACTCCAAATGGCATTACTAGAAATTCGTAATGTCCATAGCGAGTTCTGAAAGCTGTTTTGTGAATATCAGCTTCCTTGACCTTCACTTGATGATAACCTGAACTAAGATCTAGTTTAGAGAAGACACAAGATCCACTTAGCTGATCGAATAAATCGTTGATGCGCGGGAGTGGATACTTGTTCTTTATTATGACTTCGTTCAAGGCCCTATAGTCGATGCACATTCTGTATGAACCTTCCTTCTTCTTCACCAATAGCACATGTGCTCCCCAACTTGAAGTGCTGGGACGAATCCATCCTTTCGCCAGTAATTCGTCCAACTGTGTTCGGACTTCCTTCAATCCTTCCGGACTTAGTCTATACGGTGCTTTGATCACTGGTTGTGCTCCTGGTACTAAGTCAATACTGAATTCAAGAGCTCGATCGGGAGGCAAACCTGATATATCGTCAGGAAATACATCATCGAACTCTCGAACTACCTCCGGTCTTGATTCTTCCTTTGCCTGAGCTGCTGCAACTACTGCTTCCCTTGGCTTTGCTTTGTAAGTACTTGGCTCCAGGGTACGATCTCCACTCTTGAAATAGAAGACCGGATGATCTGGAATCTCAAATACTACCCTCCTTTGACGACAGTCGATGGTAGCATAAAAGGTTCCAAGCCAGTCCATTCCTAAAACCACATCGAAGTTTGGTATGTCCAGTACCTTGAAGTCAGCGTAAAACTCTCGACTGCAGACGATGACTGGACACATGCTGTATCCCATAGTTTCCTTTAGAACACCATTTCCAGAACTGACGTTCCAGCTGGATACAAGCGGTGAGACTGGAATCGCATGGGTTCGGACAAACCGTTGCGACATAAAGCAGTGGGATGCTCCAGTATCAAACAGTGCAAGTGCAGGTAGTGAAGCTACTAGGATTGTACCTAAGGTATAAGGGATAGGTTTCAGGTATAGGGAAGGTGTGTAGGTAAACAAGACTAAAGATAAGTTTAATAAAAGAAGTTTACCAGTAATGACTTGGCCAGTGGCCTCAGCTTCTTCAACAGACATCATGGAAGCTTGGCGCTTCGGCACATTCCTCTTGGCCTGAGGAGCATTCCTCTGAACGTTCCTTTGAGCTTGATGGAACTGTCGAGGAGGTGGTGCAGCTTGTGGTCCCCTAGGTGGTGCAGGCAGTGCAAGTCTGGGAGCAGGTGCCTGAAGAGCTGGTCGCTGCTGATAAGTATTTGCTGGCCTGGGTGCAGCAACTGGGTTCTGCCTTTGGGGACAAGACCCAATACCGTGAGTAGCTGAACCGCAGATCAAGCAAAGGCGGTTGGCTCGACGACAATCTTTCATCATATGTCCAGTTCTCCTGCAGTAGGTGCAAAAGGCTGGGCTAGGATGATGGGTTGGTACTCCGGGTCGCCTCGGCACGAAAGATGGTCTGGACGTGGCTCCACCTGCCATCTGGTTGGCAGGGCGTTTGACTCCTGCAGACTGAGGTCTGCCCCTCTCTTTTATGACTGCCTCATAACTGCGAGCAGCTTCTAGAGCTTCCTCATGAGTCAAAAACTTTCCTGTGGCTAGAGCAGCCTTGATCTCTGTGTCCAAACCTTGCTGAAAACGACGGGCTCTGATCTCGTCCGTCGGTATCAGGTGTGTCGCGAATCTATTTAAAGATTGTGTTAGCTGTGTAGTATGTGATATTTTAAAAAATTGAACTATTGTGACATATCTTACCGGCTCAACATAGTGAACTCAGCATCGTATTCATCTACCGAGTTCTCTCACATTGATCCTTGCTGTAAATGAATAAACTGCTGCTCCATAGCGAACCTGGCAGTCACAGGGAAATATTTCGCGTCAAATTTCTCGCGAAATGTCTTCCATTCAATCGGCTGTACCAGACGGGTTTCTTCCGCCTTCCACCAATTGCGAGCATTATCCGTGAGCTGTAGTTTTGCTACACGGACCCAAGCGTTATTTGGCACTTGAGCTGCTGCCAGATCGTCTTCGATGCTTTGTGCCCATTCTTCTGCTTCGAGAGGGCTTCCTTTACCCGAGAATTGCTTTGGGAGCAAAGCTCTGAATTGCTTTATTCCCGGTGCATCTGTCTTAGGACGGCTCAAAAGTTGTTGCTGTCTCTCGAGAAGACCGCGGATCGCATCAAATAGTATCGTTTGCTCAGTGGGTGGTGCAGGAACAACTGGAGTGAGAGGTAGTGCTGGAGGGGTGTTGTTGACGTTGGTGCTAATGTTGTTTGGGGAATCCATAATCCTGAAGAAAAATTTGGATTAGGACAGATTCAAATACATGAAATGATAAGATTCAAGGAATAGAAATTTGCAAGTTTCAAAGAACATGAATTGTAAAGAATGTTTTAGTTGCTGGTTCTTGTGTTATATTGCTTAGGTTGTTCACGCAGATCAGAACTGCATGACAGGGATTCATACAGCTCTGACCTGCATGGGCCACCAACAAAACCTGTTACATCCCGCTTCCCAGTGTACGGCGAAGTGGACGCGACGAGGCCCGTTACGTATATACTCAGAAGTACATACGCTAAGCGTAACTAAGCAATATAAAGTAAATCACAAGAGACGAATGATATAGAAATAACATCAACTTTTACTAATAACATTCTTTGTACAATGCATGAAAAGGAAATACAATTGAAATAAAAAGCGATGCCTAAACAGTGGCATAACAGAAAATGAAATAAACCGGAAAGAACAAGGTACAGTATCTAGAGCTCTGGATCTTCCTGGAACTGCTCCAAATCTTCACCGGTGGGCTCGATCTCAGCTTGGTCCAACGCACCTGACGACATTCAAAGAAGAAAGAAATAGAATGTCGTCAGCGAACAGGTCGCTCGGTAAGTCCCAAAGATAAGGAAGAATTAGAATGACAGTGTAAAATTATTTTCTAAAGTATTATATTGTTGAATACTGTGGAATATTGAGTTAACGCTGTTGTTTGTAGCTTGGTACAGAAGGATGCCAGTGTATACGAGGGGAGTCTCACTTGCCAGAGACTAAGGCACGTGTAGTACAAGGAACCGTTATGCCACGGTACAACAGCAATAGGATTCAGGTTAGGTGTCTTAATCTGACCACCTCGTGCCACCTTTAACACCTTCCATACCAATCTACCCCTTAAACCCCGTAGTGTTTTAACAGTAACGTGATATTATATTGTGTAAATTGGGTGACTAACCAAAACCATGATATCAGTAAACATGATGTAACTGTATAATCAGGTAAATGGAATATCAGGATAATGGATGAATATCCATGGTTTGATTCAGTCAAAATGAATATATTGTTAACTGGATTCAGGGATTTATGTATTTAAATTGTGTTGTAATATAAAAGAATATAGATTGACTTGAATCATATTCAAGTCAGAAATAGTCAGACTCTAACCCGAGTCAGACTAAAAGAAAGATAATTTGAAGTTAGGGGCCTTATTGTAATTTGTAAAACTTGAGGGGTTTTTATGTAAAAAGTACTTTTGTATAGTTTTCAAAATACACCTCAAGTATTTAATATTCGTCTTTATAGTTATAATGAGTGTGAATTTTATTTGTGTTATTCTAGTGAATATATCCTAATAAAAGTATTAATTGTTTTATCTGAAATTCATGGTATTTTAATGTAACTTTTAATCTTTTAATTTTAGAAAAAGTGGAAACTTTATCTTATGATAAAATAGGTGTTTAAATGATAATTATATATCTATAAACACATGAATAATTTTTTTATATAAATATTTTATTTTCAAAAATCTCATTTTCCTTAAATATCGTATTTTAAACCTTTCGAGACCGAATGCTCCTTGCGGAGGTCTGAATCTCGCACTACTAGCCTGCGGGTGCACGATGAACCGTACTATCCCTAACAGGTTCCCCAAAAGTGGGTTGTAGCGGCACTTTGCTTAGGTTTTATAAACACTTCTCATTTAGGAAAACAGTTTTATAAATATAAGGTATTTATTTGCAAAAGAGTATAGTTTTCCGTATTTTAGTTGTTAGGGTTTCCTAAGCCAACTAGCCTACTTCTAAGGTCTAAACGATGGGTCATTAGAAGCCTCAAATCGCCTCTTCACCGTCAATTGCGGTCAGGTAAGTGCCAGGTAAGTGGAATGGAACCACAGTCGTGGGCCTAATTAAAAACCACTAGCCTTAAACACACTTTCCTAGTCACCACAAGACAGTTTAGATAAACGATCGATGTCCATGACCTATCGTGCTTTCATTTTATAAAAGATTTTATTTAGAAAAGTTTACAACTTAAGGCTTTAAATAAAGGTTATAAAGATTATGGTATTTTAGTGAAAAGTCCTGTAATGTCGTATTCTATGTTTTGACGTATATCAATTAGGGTTATATTTGAGTGTGTGTAGAGGTAGGTCATTACCTCGTGACTTGTTTTAAGTTTTGATGACATTTAGAGGTAAAACATGACTTGTTAAAGTTGAAGGTATTAAAGCGCAAGAATACGGTATTTGAAAACGTTATCATTTCATGTGTGAAAATTCATTCAAATTGGTTTCTACAAGTTTAGTGATCAAGATAAAGATATTTAAGAGTGAGGGAATTAATTAGAACAAGAAAAATAAACTTCGTGGTATTTTTATGAAAAGAATACGGTTTTGCAAAGAACTTATTATTTCATGTGAGAAAGTTTGTTTAAATTAGTTTATGGGTGATTAATCGTCAGCATGAGTATGGGTCGGTATTATGTATTAGGTGACAAGTGGAAATTTGTAGAAAAACCGAATCGGAAATCGTTTTGTCCGATTTCCGTCGGGTTCCAAAAAGTCGTATTTTTACATTAAGGAAAAGAGAGATAGAAGAGATGGGACTTACGGGTTTGGACAAGCTAAGGGGCCTAAAGAAGGTGGTGGTTGTCGATGCGTCGAAAACGTCGCGAAGGTTCTGATCCGGTCGCCGGAATCCGTCGTCGGTTTCGGCAGCGCTTCGCTTCTCGCTCTTTGCACCGAGTTCTCAAGAATTTGGGAGAGTGGACTTAGAGTTGTGAGGTGAAATGGTAGAGGGTAGGGGTCTTTATATAGGGCTAGGCTAGGGTTAGGGTTTGGATTAAAAAATATTAAAAAAAATGTAAAATTCATTAATTTTGGTCTTAAAAGGGGATTAATGGAATATCTGTAACAGTACAGGGAATTTAGACCATGCAGGGGAAAAGACCAAGTCAACACGAAACTTTTTCGTGTTGACGACTCGGCCGACCGGCCGAGTCCGGCCGGCGGCGCCGGCCGATTTGGCCGAGTCAGGGCCGAGTTGGGTGCCGTTGGGTCGGGTTTGGTCTGGGGGAGGTTTTGGCGTAGTTTATTTTTTATAAATTGTAATAAATTGTGAGTTATGGCTGTTTGACCGTTTGACTTCTAAAAAAAATTAAAACAAAATGATATAAAAATTATGTGGGGCATGGGATTCGAACTCTGGTGGCTTGGTTCAGCAGTGCAAGGTATTACCAATGAGCTACAAGCTCCTTCTTGTAATTATTGTAAGGAATTAGATACTTAAATTGTTTCCAGCAACATCAATACTCCAAGTATACACTATATTTAAAGCAAATTTTTGGTATACAAAATTGGAGTTTTTACAGGAAAATATTTTCCCAATCTTGTTAAAAACAAGAAAAATGTCTTCTGTAAAACAGAAGCCCTTGGATCAAAGATCCAATGGTGGGTAACATACCTAAATCAATCAAGAAATCTCTCAATGAGAGATTTTCTTATCTGAATCAACAAATCTGCCTTCACTAGATAAAGGCCCCAAGACTTCAAGTCTAGCACAGAGAAACTCCCCATAAACTTCAAGTTAAAAAAGAAGGGCAAGCAAAAAGAGTTTTAAGAGAGAAGAAATAAGAACTTTCTTCAAGATAAATAGAGATCGTAGTATCTCATCTGCATAACCAAGGGTTTAACCCTTATAAAAGAACATAGTTCTTTCCCTGGATTTGAGATCCATGCGACAAGTCTCCCATAAATGAGAATTTAATTCTCGTAGGGATGAATTTGTTCTTGGGGATTGAAGTATCCAGGGGAGAACAAAGAATTGAACTTTTCAGAAAAATGCACAAAGAAGAAAACCAGCGCCAAGCGCCTTACGTGACACTCACGTAGGCGCTGCTAAAATAAAGAGTGCCTAGCACTCAGTGGTTGGCTCCCAGCGCTGAGCGCTTCACGTGCCCCTCACGTGGATGCTAATAAAATAGAGAGCGCTTTGCATTCAACGGTCGGCGCCTAGCGCCGAGCGTCCCACGTGTCCCTCACGTGGGCGCTGTTTAACTTAAAGCGCTCTGCCCATAGAGCCCAATGCCACAAAGAGTGTTTAACACTCCATAAAAAAACAAAAACAATAGGGTGAGAGTCAGAGCCCATATCAATGCTTAGCATTGTTGCACATAAAAGGGCCCGAGCCCAAACAAGTGTTCAACACTTTATTCAAAACTGAGTGGACTGAGACCAAGTCGACTACAAGTCCCTAATTCAGATCAACCGAGCCCATGTGCTCACAATTTCTCTAAATTGGTCTTAGTCTCAAACCCAACCGACATTGGTTCAAGGGTACATCTTCCCACACCTCTGATACATGTCGTTGTAATTCTTCAATGTCTTCAGAGAGATAGCGGGTCCCGACAACCTACATTTCTTGGATGCACTCTCAAACCCATGAGCATAGCCCATGACCGTAAAGTCTTTAAACTAGCCCATGACCGTAATGTCTTTAAACTAGCGATGACCGTAATGTCTTTAAACTAGCCATGACCGTAAAGTCTTTAAACTAGCCCATGACCGTAATGTCTTTAAACTAGCCCATGACCGTAATGTATTTAAACTAGCCCATGACCGTAATGTCTTTAAACTAGCTATGACCGTAATGTCCTTAAACTAGCTTATGACCGTAATGTCTTTAAACTAGCTATGACCGTAATGTCTTTAAACTAACCATGACCGTAATGTCTTTAAAGTATCCCTTGGACCGTAATGTCCTTAAACTAGCCATGGACTGTAATGTCCTTAAACTAAAAATGCTCTTTCATTGGATCAAGAATGATCCCGAACCCCCGTTAAGTAGATCTTAGTCTAATATCGGGTTAACGTATCCTTAACAAATATTTAAGTCGATCTTAATCTCAAACAAGATTAACGATCCTTAAATCAAATCAAACCTAAATTTAAGAAAATACGGATTTGGACTAATCCACGCCCTACAGGCGGCAACATAAATTAGTCTCCGTATATAATCCACGGACAACCAAAAATAAAACAGACACACACACGACACGAAGTGACCTTTTGGAGCAGGAGAAAGTGATTACCGCGACATGGTAACGTAATTAACTGCAGGGGCTTGCGCCTGCAGGGAAAAGTATCCCCACAATCAAAAAACCCCTCACAACGAGGGGGAATCTAACGAAGTCCGCTACAAAAGCCGCATCCGTCTAAACCTCCTATACACGGTGCCATAAAAAAACTTGGCATTTTCGGAGATGTGGACGGATAAAACCAAATAGAATCTGCCCCCAAAATTCAGGCCAGACGTCCTAACATCTCGGTCGCATTTTTTGGCGGTGAACAGATTCTGGCATGCCCGGTGGGACCTTTTTCTCTTTCCACTCCACACTTCGTGTGTCATGTTTTTCCACGATCAAATAATTGCGGTATATATGTTTGTGGTTGCCCTTGGGTGATGGGACACTGAAGCCGGTGTTTCGTCTCTATGAAGAATGGCGTTTGCTTCTACCCTAGCAACTCAGGCTTTGACATATCTGGTGGATTCAAGTATGGGCCACTTGCAGCCTCAAATCTCTGCAATCTGGCTCTTCAAGAAATCAACGGGCTTCTTTTTGGGTTGATACTCCCACTTCTTACCCTTGGTGCCTCAACGCCGATGGAGGAAGCCCAGAGGAAGTCTGTCTTCCACAGGCTGGTTCCCCAAGCTTCAGCTTTGCCGACGCAGGAGGAAGGATATTCAAGCTCTCAAAGGAAACAGGAGGCAGGCTCGGCAAAATCCTGAGGCTAATCAAATCCCGGCCGTAAGAAATGGTCGACGTCGATATCGGCATAATACAAAATGTGCTGTGTATGGTCCTGTTTCAACCCCAGTGGTGAATGTTGTTGTTCCAACCGGGAACAACTTCAAACTGTTGCGAGGGGTCAGACAAAATTCTCCTACCGCAATATTGAAGAAATCTCCGCAGCCCATGGAGATCCCACGAGAGCAGAAACTAGTTCGCTCCTTAAAACAACTTTCCTCATCTATATATAAGGTGTGGAAGCAGGTGAAGGTCTCTGTCGTCAACCGCGGCTCTTCCCCTAGACGTCAGCCAATTATGACAAATCCTCTTTCAAATACAAGGGGACTCATCCCAAGACGAATCCTGATATAGCGGTTCCTCCCAAAACCAAAGCGGCTTTTCACAAAAAAAGAGAGGCCCAATAAAGCTTAAGTGCCCGAAGCAAACTCCAAAAGACAAAACTTCAAACACCACAAGCCTTGGGGCATGGTAGTTCACATAGTCTATGTGGTGAATTCCAAAGACGAAGTTCGAGCTTCTACTCGCCACCGACCTCAAACTCGGTCCCTGACAAAATTTCAACTGCAACGTGAAAAGCTGCAGGAGATGCTCGCTCTGGCGGCAGCAAATGCTAATCCATCGTCTAAGGAAAATCCCGAGGATGCACCCGAAGAAAGAGTAGAGAAGGAGTCAGATATTGATTTTCTAAAGCGCGCTCTAAAAAAGAGAGATGAAGAAGCGGCAGAAATGTCCACTAAAATGAACCAGATGACCTTTCTGATTCAGAATATGGCTGGAATGATGGTTCAATCGGAACCACTGGCAGATGAACCGCCGGTAGTCGGTCTTAAAGATAAGGATGACATTTCAAACCCTCTGCAAACCTCATCAACGGCTGAGGAGGAAATGATTCCTAATAGAAAAGCTGGACACATATATTACTCAGCAAGTCAAAACTCACAGTGAAGCATCAAATAGGACAATCAAGACTGGTCAACCGTATCCGGCGTGCTACGATCAAATACAGTACCTGTCAGAATACATACTTCCGACTCCACATGTACAAATGAACTGGGAATCCTCGCCAGCACATTGCGTGATTTAAATCCATGTGCGGAAATACTGGAGGAAAAGACATACTACTCCTCTGACGGTTCGTCAGTGGTCTGGCGGGCATCACCTTCGTATGGTATGCGGAACTCATAAATGATTTCGTGAAGAGCTTCAACGAAATGGATATGCTCTTATGTTAGAGATTCGCTAATGAGAACGAACATACTACCGTGAAGGCGCTGGTCAACGAAAGGGTTAGACCGAATGAGACTTAGGTTCAATATGTTACCCGATGGAGAAACCTCTGGTCAAATACAAGCAACACATCGATGAAGTTGCAGCCATGAGAATTCTCATAGCCACCCTTGACCCAAATTTAAAGGCGTCCTCGTATATGGCCTTCTTCAAGCCGACGACTTTCCAAGAACTCATGGATAAAATGGCTCGATTGGATCAAATGGGTTAAGACTCTTTCTCATCCGATGATGACGAGTGAAAAGCGGAGGCAAGATGGCGTTTGTCGCCTACGCTCAACAAAAATAAGCGGCTATGAATCAACCTTTCGCCAAAATAGCGACGGCGCGGGTACTCGCTCCCCCCGAGATATACACTGGGGGCATATTTCTTACTGGCGGAAGAATCTTTACGTGGGATGGCCCTTTCTTCTCAAGGAGCAGATAGAATATCAAGAGACTTGCAAGCGGGTTCTGCAATCAAGTGGAATATCCCACTTGAACCAAAAAACCATGGGAGGGATGCGAAACCCATGTCCCACTCCGAATCAGATGATGAAGAAAAAAACCCCAAGTCAAATTCATTCTTCCAACGAAGAGGAAGACTCGGCAGAGGGAATGACGTGATATCTTGTTCCTTTTATATGAAGAAGACTCTCCATCAGTATCAGAAAGCGACATTAATAAGCAGGGGGTAGGTGCTGTTTAAAATGCCTAGTACTATTGCAAAACAACCCGATTGGCATGATGATTGATGAATAAGTCCAAGAAGGTAAAAATAGTCTAAGGCATGAAGTGTCCATGTAAACAAAGGACAAGAAGCAGCGTCTTAGCAAACAAGAGTTGGAAGGGGTGAGTTATGCAATTTCGCGACCGAATGAGAGTGTTGGACCGAAAAGTCTTTAAACTAGAAATTCACCTCAAATATGGCAATAATGGACCGAAATGTCCCTAAACTAGTGTGTCGCCTCAAACATGGCGCATCGCTCCAAATACAGCGATATCCTCACTTCAGATCTATATTGCAATCGATGTCCCAATGGTAAAGATTGCAACTCAAGTCCTACCGGCTACACAACTACTCCAGCAATGAAGCCACCCCCAAGTCCCACCGGCAAACAGATGGGTCACCTGCGGCGAAACTATTTTCGAGAGTTTCATCGTTAAAAAAAACGGTATGTTCACAAGCAAAATGTGCACGGATGAAAACCCAAAAGGGCGCCGTAAGTAAAAACAGCAGGGCTACCGGTGAGTGTGTGAAAACCCGGAAGGGCGCAACTTCGTTAAAATAAATACACTTACGAAATCCTCACGACTCGTAAGGAGATCCCCCTGTGAGACCCTCACGGCTCGTAGGATTCAAAAGCCTTAAGTTACAGGGATCCGGACCTGTTCTTAAGCCGTCATATCCCCCAAATTGCCTTACAGGCGGTTCATATTGACCCTTGTATACAATCCAGGGGCACGAATAAATATTTCTTTGCCAAGTTCTACAAATGGCAAGAAATGTCCCCATATGGTGAATAACACTTATAGGTCCTCTTGACTTATAAGGAGAAAACACTCTTGGAAGATCCTTACGACTTACAAGAGAAGACATCACTTAAGAATCCCATGATTCTTAAGGAGAAAATACACCTATGAGATCCTCACGACTCGTTGGGAGAAATGCCTTTTTGAGATCCTTACGGCTCGTAAAGTCAGAAAGCCTTAGTTGATAGGATCCTAACCCTGTCTACTAAGCCACCTTTGTCCAAATCGACAGGGGCAAATGATGAGTCACTCCTGGCAATATCCTAGTTGTAGCGATACAGATGCCTAAACATGTGTCAAACTCCAAAGTCAACCTCTCCGGCAAATGCCGTCCCTACAACCATCTAATGAAGAAGGGGACCTCGTTCGTCTAGGATCAGAAATGCCAAAGTACATCGGACGAAATCAAGCAATACCTGCATAATCCATCGGTACCGACCGCTCCAGTCAAGGGAAATCCCCTCATCCTGTACACAACAGCCCTTGAAGGTTCTTTAGACGCGCTGTGGGCACAGGAGAATGATCAGGGAAAGGAGAGAGTTCTCTACTATTTGAGTCGAGTTGTCCTGTTGGCAGAAAACAACTATTCCCCCGTCAAAATGCATTGCCTGGCACTGATCTTCGCGGTAACGAAGCTTCGACATTATGCCTTGGCAAATGAGGTCCGTCTCATATCAAAGGTGGATCCTCTCAAGTATTTGATGTCAAAAGCCATGCTAACTGGAAGGCTTTCCAAATGGGCCCTCCTCTTGATGGAGTTCTCAATAGTATATCGACCCCTCAAGGTAATAAAAGGCCAGGCCATTGCCGACTTCCTCGCTGAACATCCGATACCTGCCGACTCTCCATTGAACTGCGAGTTGCCGAACGAACATGCGTTTGACGCAATCGACGGGGAGAAAGAAGGGAGTGATACCCGATGGGAACACTACTTCGATCGAGCATCCTCCTTGAAGAAGCGCAAGCAAAATACCCCCATGATTAAAGCCGGGGAGGGCCTTATCTTCGTGACTCCACAAGGAGGGATTATGCGTTTTGCCCTTTCCTTAACAGAGCCGAGAACAAACAATGATGCTGAGTATGAAGCTTTGATAGCAGGTCTTGAGATTGCTGTCGACATGGGGATCGAAAATCTCCTCATATATGGAGACTCCCAGCTGGTCGTCAGCCAAGTAAAGGGTGACTATCAGACGTGTAAACCCGAGTTGGTAAAATATGGTGAGAGAGTGCAGCAATTGCTGACGTATCCCCTCCTACACCCTGGAAAGCATATCGCGTGCGGAAAATAGGAAGGCAGATGCGTTAGCTAAGCTCGCTAAAGAACTGGCCGACGAAAACCCGGATGACGTAAGGATCATTATGCAAAGCCGCCGAATTCTCGCACCAGCAGAGATATCTCCGAAGACATCTAGAGAAGAGGAAGCAACCGAACAAGTGTCCTTCCAATTAGAGGATGAAGAAAAGGCGAAGGATTGGAGAGAAGTCTTCATAGACTACTTCAAATCCCATCGAAAACCCGAAGACGCGTCGTCAAGACATCAGCTCATGAAGCGAGCCCTGTCTTTCGCCTTTGTCGATGATACTCTTTATAAGAGATCATTCGATTGCCTGTGACTAAGGTGTCTGGGACCAGAAGAAGCAAAAATGATCGTTCAAGAAACTCATGACGGACTCTGCGGTTCCAATTAAGCTGGGCCAAAGTTGAAACTGAAGATCAAAAGAATGGGCTACTATTGGCCCACGATGATTCAGGACTGTCTCGAATACATGAAGCGATGTCACTCGTGCCAAATTCACGGGGACTTCATCCACTAGCATCCAAATCCGCTACACCCAACACTAGCTAGCTTGCCGTTCAAAATGTAGGGGGCCGATATAATCGGACCCATCGAACCAGCATCATCCAAGGGACATCGGTTCATATTGGCAACGACCGATTATTTCTCCAAGTGGGCAAAAGCAATACCGTTAAGAGAAGTGAAGACGGAGAACATCCTCCATTTCTTCAAGACACATGTCATCTACCGGTTCGGCACTCCGCGACGGATCATCTCGGATAATGGGCCGGCCTACAGAAGCCACAAGATCAGTCGCTTCGCACAGCAGCATAAAATAGATTGGAGATATTCTTCAGTCTATAACCCCCTGAGCTAACAGTCTAGCTGAGGCTTTCAAAAAAACTTGATGAAGATCATAAAGAAGACGGTGTCCAAGAATAAAAAGGACTTGCACGAGAGATTGTATGAAGCTCATTGGGCTTATCGGACCACATTCAAGACGGCTACGAATACAACACCATTCGAGTTGGTATTTGGTACAGAAGCAGTACTTCCCTTGGAGATAGAGCTACCCTTTTTACGAGTAGCGGTTCGATGCGAGCTGACGGATGAAGAAAATGCCCATCTTTGACTTGAGGAGGTCGATGCTCTCGATGAAACTCGTCTCATGGCTCAGCAAAACCTAGAAGCTTACAAAGCAAGGATGACGCGCTCATACGAAAGATTGACTAGGCCGAGAACATTCCGCCAAGGCGAACTCGTGCTAGTCTTAAAAAGACCTATGATCCCCAATAGTGCTAAACGGGGGAAATTTGAGCCGAACTATGAGGGCCCGTACATCATAGATAAGGTCTACCAAGGTGGGGCCTATTTGCTCATGGATATGCATGGCGAAAGACCCTTCCGGCCAATAAACGGCCGGTTCCTTAAGAAATACTACGCTTGGCAAGTCACGACTCAGGTTAATGATGGATGATGACGCTCGTGTCCGCTCGCTGTCTTCCTGAGCCCAAACTCTATAAGTAGTATCCAGCGAAACCTTGCCTCAAAATCCCAACGGACCGAGATGTCCTTAAACTAGCTATGGACCGTAATGCCCTTAAATTAACAATGGATCGTAATGTCCTTAAACTAACAATGGACCGAGATGTCCCTAAACTAATAATGGACCGAGATGTCTTTAAACTAACAACAGACCGAGTTGTCCCTAAACTAACAACGTTGCCTCAAACACGGCGATAGTAGAATGCAAGTCCACGAGTCCCAGCGGTGAGGACTGCAACTCAAATCCCACCGGCAAACGGATGGGTCACATGCGGCGAAACTATTCTCGAGAGTTCCATCGCGCAAAAAAAAAGATACGTCCACAAGCGAAATGGGCACGGATGAAAACCCGACAGGACGCCGTGAGTAAAAACAGCAGGACTACTGGCGAGTTTGTGAAAACCCGAAAGGGTGCAATCTCGTTAAAATAAATACACCTGCAAGGTCCTCTCGACCTTATGAGGAGAAAATACCTGCATGAGATCGTTACGACTCACAAGGGAGCAATACACTTAGGGATCCCCACGATTCCTAAGGAGAAATTGCACTTACAAGATCCTCACGACTCGTAAGGAGAATTCCCCCTATGAGACCCTCATGGCTCGTATGATTCAAAAAGCCTTAAGCTGCAGGGATCTGAACCCGTTCTTAAGCCATCACACTCCCCAAGTTGCCCTGCAAGCGGTTCAATATTGATCCTTGTATACAATCCACGGGCACAAATAAATGTTTCCCTCACCAAGTCCCACCAACGACGAGGAATGTCCTCATGTGGTGAACGGCACTTGTAAGTCCTCTCGACTTATAAGGAGAAAATACTCTTGTAAGATCCTTACGACTTACAAGAGAACATACACTTAGGAATCCTCACTATTCCTAAGGAGAAAAACGCATCTACGAGATCCTCACGACTCGTAGGGAGAAACATCTTTATGCGACCCTTATGGCTCATGAAGTCAAAAGCCTCAGTCGACAGGATCCTAATCCTGTTTGCTAAGCCACCTTTGTTCGAACTGACAAAGGCAAAATGATGATTCGCTCCTGGCAATGTCCCAGTGGTAGCGATGCTGATGCCTAAATCGGCATCAAATACCAAGTCCTTTCACGGCAAATGATGATTCGCTCCTGGCAATATCCCAGTCGCAGTGATGCTGGTGCTAAGATTGGTATCAAGTCTTGAGTTCTATACTCACAAATATCAGCAAGTAAAAAATATGCATACAAAAATAGCCGAAATGATTGGGCAACCTGCAATAAAAAACAGCGAGTAAAGAAAAACAAAAATAGCCGAAATGATTGGGCACCGCGAGAAAATAGCCGAATTGATTGGGTAATCGCGACTTTCGCGATATAAAAAGCTGAAATGATAGAGCATCACAGAAAGAAATACAAAAAAAAATGAATGAAACTTTGCCCTACAAGCGGTTCAATATTGACCCTTGTATATAATCTATAGGAACAAACAGAAAGGGAACCATATCGTCCCACCAGGCTTCGGCCTAGGGAAGTTAGATCTCAATGGCTCCATCTACAGCCTAGAAATCAACAACGACGTTCCTTCTTTTTCTAACCAGAAGCAGATGTGACGTCAACAAACGGAGCCATGGCAAAGTCCCTTAGTTCCAAATCTCGACGGTTCACAGACAGCCTAAAGACTATCCCGGAACCATGGCAAAGTCCCCTAGTTCCAAATCTCGACGGTTTACTGACAGCCTAGAGACTACCCCGGAACCATGGTAAAGTCCTTTAGTTCCAAATCTCGACGGTTCACAGACAACCTAGAGACTACCCCGGAGCTATGGCAGAGTCCCTAGTTCCGAGTCTCGACGGCTACATCTACAGCCTGGAGATCAACCAACAATGTTCTTCTTCCCTCCAGTAGGATACAGACACGACATCAACAAACAGAGCCATGGCAAAGTCCCCTAGTTCCAAACCTCGACGGTTCACAGACAACCCAGAGACAGCCTCGACATTCGATGCAATATTGCAGACACAATGTCAACCAATGAAGCCAAGGAAGATCCCTAGCTTCAGGATCTTGACGGCAACTCAAATGAGACCTGAAAGACTATCGGAGACCACCCCAATCCAGCGCGGAGTGGTCATGACTCATCGGGTCTCCCAAACTGAGCCCAACTTCAAGTAAAAGGAGCCAGGGAATATCCTTAACGCTTGCTCTTTCGACGGTAATATTATCTGGAAGATTACTTGAAGACGTCTTGTCCAGCCCCCGAAGGGATCAGAGACACGACAGTCGCGGGTCCACCCGAACAGCAAGATTGCATATCGGGGAATATATCGGCCAACGCTACAGTGCGACGGGTAGAAAACCCTAGTACCACAGACCCTAACAGACTTCTATTAGCAGGAGTTAACTGTGACGTTAGGAAACCCTTGCGAGAACTTCTCGATTCGTCTCGACTCATGAGGAAATTAGTGTCCTTACGAGAACTTCTCGACTCATCTCGACTCGTAGGGAAAAGCCTTAGGCAATGGGGATAAGGACCTGTTTCCTAAGCACTGGGGCCCTGCAAGTCGGTCCAAGATGGACTCTTGCATACTATTCACGGGCTACACTCTTCAAGGTCGAATCTCGAAAAGGAGGGAAACAACCACTTATGAGTCCTCTCGACTTGTAAGCGGGAAAAATTCTCTTGTGAGATCTTTACGACTCTCAAGAGAAAACGTACTTAGGAGTCCTCACGACTCCTAAGGAGAAAACACACCTAGGAGATCCTCTCGACTCGTAGGGAGAAAAGTCTTTATGAGACCCTCACGGCTCATAAAGTTGAAAAATTTTAGGTGACAGATCTGAACCTGTTTCCTAAGCCATCGCTGCCCTACCAAGTGGTCAAGATAAACTATGCACGGGCCACATTTGCCAAAGTTATATACCAATGAAATAAAGAAGCTACTTACGAAAAAATACACGAGTGAGATCTTTACAACTCACGGAGGCGATGGACACTTAGAAATCCTCACGATTTCTGGGGAGAATACGCACCTATGAGATCCTCTCGACCTGTAGGGAGAAATAACTTTCTTGAGACCCTTACGGCTTATGAAGATGAAAAAAGTCTTAGGCTACAAGGACCCTAAACTTGTCTCCTAAGCCATCAATTCCATGGCCATGTATAACTCTGTACTACTTCATCCATGTACATACTTACGTGGGCAAAGTAGTGGGGGGCATTTGTTCCCGCCAAAATCTTCGGCCAAAAGCTATTTGTTCATGTTTACACCGGTTTAAGTTTCGTTTACAGATATATGTGAAATTGGGCTCATTCATATACGCACATGCACACATCAGAGGAAGAACAGGAGTTAGAAAGGGAGCACTTGGTGGTCAACGACAAAATAAAGCATTTAATTGAATATTCTATTCTACAGGAAATAGATCACCAAACATGGGATGAAAAGTACAGGGATTCATAAAACTATGAATAAAATTCTCTATCTGCCTTCTCCACCATGTCAAAAAGGTGATCTTCACGAGGAGTCGCTTCCCATCGGTCAATGCTGTACCCATCGGCGAAGGCAGACATGATGGCCCACTGAGCCCGTATCCGGCTTAGCAGCTGAACAGAGTGATCCCTCAGAGTCGTGGTGATCAGAAGCGCCTCATGAAAGCACTCGATCTTGTCCTCCGCTGCGTCGAGTATCGCCGGAGTCATCTTTGCTGGATGAGGGGGAATGCCATCGAGCACGGACAAGAAGACCATCCAGAGCCAAATGGAGCCGATGGGGAGAGGAGATCCTCTACGAGTCAAGAGCACGTACAACACCGTATCACATTGGTCATCCGTAAGAGCAGGGTTCACCAGACGGGCAGCACAATGAAGACAAACATTTTCAGTAAAGAGGCAGCATGATTATAAGCCATAACTCTTCTCTGTTAAAATAATTCTCTGGAAGTGAAAGAGAAGATAAGTATTGCTTCAGATAATGAAGACAAACATTTAAGTCTAGGCACATAAAATGTTGTGCATGATGGAACTATTTCCAAGCATTTGACTTAGGAAAAGCAAAGAAAGAAGGCGAAAAGACATCTTCAGTAAAGAGGCAGCGCCTCACATGCCTTCCACGAGGGCGCCAGTACCAAGAGTTACAAACTCTGAGGAAGTGCCTCACGTGCCTTGCATGAGGGCGCCAGCGCCAAGAGTTAAAAACTATGAGGCAGCGCCTCACGTGCCCCGCACGAGGGCGTTGGCGCAATAACTAAAAGTTCTCTACCGTTGGATGAGATGATAAATCATCAGAGCACAGAATTAAATTCTGATTGAGGAAATACTCCTCAAATCTTTCTAAACAGGAAAGATTGTGCTCTGTAAATCAAAGCACCGTTGGATTAAAGATCCAATGGTGATTAAAAATCACCAAGATACAGAATAAGCTCTGTATCGGAAAATATTTTCCCAATCTTTCTAAACAAGAAAGATTGTGCTCTGTAAATCAGAACACCGTTGGATCAAAGATCTAGTGATTAAAAATCACCAAGCTACAGAATAAGCTCTGTAGGTGAAAATATCTTCCCAATCTTTCTAAACAAGAAGGATTACCGTTGGATCAAAGATCCAATGGTGATTAAAAATCACCAAGATACAGAATAAGCTCTGTATGGGAAAATATTTTCCCAATCTTTCTAAATAAGAAAGATTGTGCTCGGTAAATCAGAGCACCGTTGGATCAAAGATCCAATGGTGATTAAAAATCACCAAGCTACAGAATAAGCTCTGTAGCGGAAAATATCTTCCCAATCTTTCTAAACAAGAAGGATTACCGTTGGATCAAAGATCCAATGGTGATTAATAATCACCAAGATACAGAATAAGCTATGTATGGGAAAATATTTTCCCAATTTTTCTAAATAAGAAAGATTGTGCTCTGTAAATCAGAGTACCGTTGGATCAAAAATCCAACGGTGATTAAAAATCACCAAGCTACATAATAAGCTCTGTAGGGGAAAATATCTTCCCAATATTTCTAAATAAGAAGGATTACTGTTGGATCAAAGATCCAATGGTGATTAAAAATCAACATACAGAATAAGCTCTGTATGGGAAAATATTTTCCCAATCTCGTTAAAAACAAGAAAAATGTCTTATGTAAAACAGAAGCCCTTGGATCAAAGATCCAATGGTGGGTAACATCCCCAAATCAATTAAGAAATCTCTCAGTGAGAGATTTTCTTCACTAAATCAAAAAATCTGCCTTCACTATATAAAGGCCCCAAGACTTCAAGTCTTGCACAGAGAAACCCCCCATAAACTTCAAGTTAAAAAAGAAAAGCAAGCAAAAAGAGTTTTAAGAGAGAAGAGAGAAGAAAGAAGAAGAACTTTCTTCAAGATAAATAGAGATCATAGTATCTCATTTGCATACCCAAGGGTTTAACCCTTACAAAAGAACATAGTTCTTTTCCTGGATTTGAGATCCATGAGACAAGTCTCCCACAAATGAGAATTTAATTCTCGTAGGGATGGATTTGTTCTTGGGGTTTGAACATCCAGGGGAGAACAAAGAATTGAACTCTTCAGAAAAATGCACAAAGAAGGAAACCAGTGCCAAGCACCCTACATGCCCCTCACGTGGGCGCTGCTAAAATAAAGAGTGCCTATCACTCAGTGGTTGGCGCCTAGCGCCGAGCACCTCACGTGCCCTTTACGTGGGCGCTAATAAAATAGAGAGCGCTTTGCATTCAGCGGTTGGCACCTAGCGCCGAACGTCCCACATGCCCCTCACGTGGGCACTGTTTAACCTAAAGCGCTCTGCCCAAAGAGCCCAACGCCACAAAGAGTGTTTAACACTCCATAAAAAACAAAGAAAAAGGGTGAGAGTCAGAGCCCATATCAATGCTTAGCATTGTTGCACATAAAAGAGACTGAGCCCAAACAAGTGTTCAACACTTTATTCAAAACTGAGTAGACTGAGCCCAAGTTGATCACAAGTCTCTAATTCAGATCAACCGAGTCCATGTGCTCACAATTTCTCTAAATTGGTCTTAGTCTCAAACCCGACTACAGATCTCCCAACCGACATTGGTTCAAGGGTACATCTTCCCATACCTCTGATACATGTCGTTGTATTTGTTCAACGTCTTCAGAGAGGTGGCAGGTCCCGAAAACCAACATTTCTTGGATGTATTCTCAAACCCATGAGCATAGCCCCATGACCTAAAGTCTTTAAACTAGCCCATGACCGTAAAGTCTTTAAACTAGCCCATGACCGTAATGTCTTTAAACTAGCTATGACCGTAATGTCTTTAAACTAGCCCATGACCGTAATGTCTTTAAACTAGCCCTTGATCGTAATGTCTTTAAACTAGCTATGACCGTAATATTTTTAAACTAGCCCATGACCGTAATGTCTTTAAACTAGCCCATAACCTTAATGTCTTTAAACTAGTTATGACCGTAATGTCTTTAAACTAGCCCATGACCGTAATGTCTTTAAACTAGCTATGACCGTAATGTTTTTAAACTAGCCCATGATTGTAATGTCTTTAAACTAGCCCTTGGACCGTAATGTTCTTAAACTAGCCATGGACCGTAATGTTCTTAAACTAAAACGATAGAGCCCAAATGCTCTTTCATTAGATCAAGAATGATCCCGAACCCCCGTTAAGTAGATCTTAGTCCAATATCGGATTAACGTATCCTTAACAAATATTTAAGTCGATCTTAATCTCAAACAAGGTTAACGATCCTTAAATCAAACCAAAACCAAATCTAAGAAAATACGGATTTGGACTAATCCATGCCCTACGGACGACAACAAAAATTAGTCTCCGTATATAATCCACGGGCAACCAAAAATAAAACAAACACACACACGACACGAAGTGACCTTCTGGAGCAGGAGAAATTGGTTACCGTGACATGGTAATGTAATTAACTGCAGGGGCTTGCGCCTGCAGGGAAAAGCGTCCCCACAATAAAAAAAACCCTCACAACGAGGGGGAATCTGACGAAGTCTGCTACAACGGCCGCATCCGTCTAAACCTCCAATACACGGTGCCATAAATCAACTTGGTATCTTCGGAGAGGTGGACAGATAAAACCAAATAGCATCTGCCCCCAAAATTCAGGCCAGACGTCCTAACGTCTCGGTCTCGTCTTTCGGAGGTAAACCGAGCATTATGAAGAGTTGCTGCCTCCTGATGAGTATGTGTTCACGACCATGCCTGCTACGCTTGATGGCTTGACGACTGAAAACGCCGTCCGTCATAAATACCCCCGTCTAATCAAGACTCTGGGTATTTTCGAGAAGCTGTTCGCGAAGTCAAAAGGACTGGGCGTCACCTTTAAGAGCTTCATCGCCTGTTTTTTCCGTGAAGATGTTTTATCAAAAGAGGCTCCAAAATTTGCGAACATTAACGACCCTTTTGGGTTTGGGCTGAATAAGCTGCCGACCAAAGAAGAGGACTTGCCGCAGTTTTACATCTCGGCCTCGTCGTCCGTGCCCTTCGATGCAATTGCGGCCCCTGGCATGGACGAAGAGACCTTCTTCGTTGGGTTCATCAGTCTTTGGCTCAGTTGGTTCGCCATGCCGACACATCGACGCTTCATGAGAGCCTCCGTCTTCTACCCCGCTCATCGCGTAGCCGAAGGGGCACGGTTGGCCGTTGGCATTGCGGGACTGTCGCATCTTTATCATGGATTAAGTGTTGCGGCCAACATTTCAGCCCCAGGTACAGATGTCATGAATTCCTCCCTCCACTACTTCATGTCATGGATCGAGATGCATGTACTGGGAGCATTCGCAGAGCATCAGCGGCCAGATTTCTACGACTCCTACACCTTCCCATGGGTTATGAGGTTGGTGGATGCTTCCACTCCCGATCCGACCCAGCTAGGAGCCCTTTGCATGCTGCTTAACCCGTACTCCAATGAGGGCGGGATGGTTTTCAGTGACCGAGTCCTCTCTACTCCCGCGGGGCCTATCCAGCAGCTGTTTGATATGTCGAAAGGTGGAGCATCATGTTTAAAGCCTAAGGAGATCATGCACCTGTACTCGATTAGACCGGGCTACTTGGTGTTCCGTCAGAATAACGCGGCCTTTTTTATGCGGTACAATCCGCACCGCTTCGCCCAACAGTTGGGCTATAACCAGGGTGTCCCTTTTGAGGCGTTCTTAGTTGAGCCTACTCCGTCTCTGGAACTCACGCGTGATGTCGCCCATCATATGTAATACCCGGTTTCCTTTTATACGCCAATGTCCGTATTTATATAAATTATCACCTACAAGTTTGTTAGTTTATATTTAAAATTATTTTAGTTAGTTTAAAAACCCTATTATCTATCCATTTTACATTTTCCCAGAATTTTTTATTTGTTAATTCCAGACCGGCCCTTCTTCCCTAATTTTCCCTATCTTTATTTATTTCCAAACCCAAGCCCATCCTCATCATTTTCCTTACTTTCCTTCAGCCCATTTTTCTTTATAAATAAACTTACTCCTTTTCCAGCGAACCCAGCCCGAGCCCAACACTCATTTTTCCCCAAGAATTCTAAACATTAAATCCTTTTTTTCCCTGGCCCAGCCCCTTTTCTCAGCCCGGTCTAATTTTTCCTTTCCATTATAATCTTTTAAATCCTATTGGCCCGGCCCACTTTCCTCATCGAATTTCTTTTCCTTTTTTTTTCTTGCCCAAGCCAACGGCCTGCGACGTTACACCCTACCCGCGCCCGCTCCTTCGTAACCCGACCCACTCCTATTCTTCTCCTTCTTCGCAACGGCTCTTTTTCTTTTCCCCGCGCGCTCAACCCACGATCCTCACCGTATTCGTCGCCAACGCTCGCGGGCGTTACTCCCCATGACGCGCACGTTTCCCTGCGACCCGCTCCCTCAACGTTCACCTCTCTTCACTCCCATCACTTTCTCCTTCTTCCTCCTCTTCTCGCTACATTCCCGGCGACCACCATAGTCGACCACCAACTCCATCGACACCCTTCACCCTCCTCGTCAACATTATCACCGTCGCCATCTTACTCTCTCTCGATCTCTCGTCCTCATCCTTCTCGTTCACCCCAGCAACCCACTGCCCAAGCCCTCGCCGTCGCCGCCGACGACTACAACCCTCATCATTCCTCGCTCGCCTCGACCTCCTTCCTCCTCACAAAACCCGCCGGCGCCGCCTCGACCTCCTTCCACCACCGTCACTGCCCTCATCTCCCCTCCTACCTCCTCCCTGCACCCATCACCGCGACTACCATAGCCGCACCCCTCGTCGTCAGCAGCACCACCTCAGTCGACTCCCCGCAGCATCATCATCGTCGACGTCGCCGTCGTCGTCATCTCTCTCACTCATCCCCCCCTCTCTCTCTTTCTCACTTTCCTCTGTTTTCTCTCAATCTCTCTTTCTCCCCCTGCATCTCATCTCTCAATCTCTCTCTCTCTCTCTCTCAGTTCTCTCTCTCAGCTCTCTCTCTCTCAGTCTTCTCTCTCTCTCACCCATCTCTCTCTCTGCCTACACGCATCCCTCTCTCTCTGCTCTCTTTCCTTCCCTCTCCCTCTGCTTTCTCTCCCCCTCTTTGTTTTCTCACTCTCTCTCTAATTCCTCACACACTCTCTTTCCCCCCCTCTCTCTCTACATTTCTCTCTCCAATTTCTCTCTCTAACTCTTCCTCTCTGTTATTTCCCTCCCTCTTCAAAACTAACAAAACCCGCGCATACAACCACGGTACCGAGCCGTTAAGCACAGAGCTCAATCCGAGACCGAGCCAAGATCGAGCCGAGGCCCAACCTTGCTGTGTGTTCCTTACCACTGCTGCTGTACAATCCCGTGACGTGTCCAGGCAAGTTCTCTACTTGCTTCATGCTATTCTATTTCTGTTAGAAATCCAAATCATATAAATTGCTATGTTACTATTCCTGAAAATGTACACTATTTACCTGTTCGACGTGTGTTCTCAATGAGAATCCTTTCCTAATTTGACGGAATTAAATGGTATTGTTTGGCCCGTATGGCTGTGGACCTAATGTGTGAATTTCGTTGAATAATTTGACCGTTAACGACTAATACGACTACCCCCAAGGTTACTCGTAAAACTGGAATTTTATTGTACCTGAAAACCGTTAAATTCGCCATAAATTACATACACACTGGAATGATGCGTTCGAGGGCTCAAATCGAAGCCAACTCGACGAACTTTAACCCTATACTAGTTTCCAGATATTCCTGTACTTAAACTGTGACGATATATAGATCAGAGTGCGAAGTCCAGAGCGACTCAAATTGTTACTTGCTGTTCCGTGATGGGTACCACAAGGTTTCCTTAACTCGTAGGTTGCGGAACTCTACTGTTTATTGTAGGTGAACCTGTTAGCTAGACAACATAAGTGGTTTCATTCTGTTTCATTATCGTTTGTTATTTATTTTATAATTTAAAAGATCGGGACGCATAACAGTCCCAGCAGAATCAGAACTGACATATTGGTATTGAATAATGTATATCTCCTGACGTACAGACGCGATCGAAAATCCGTCTGTTGCATTGAAAACCTTACTGAAAACCCTATATTTCATCCAACTGTAGCGTCGCTAAAATCTGATCCCAACTGGGATTAAAACGCGTTACGAAACGGACTTCTGATTCTGAAACCGGATTTCCAGCCGCGAGCGCTTAAAATGAAATGGTTATAATTAATGATCCTGGAACCCGATTGGCTTGAAACTAAATTCGATGGATGGACAACTGAACATACTAATTATTACCTGTTTATCGTTTCGCTAAATTATACACGTACGTTCCATGATAAATCGTGCAAGTGATAGAACACTATTTTTATGACACCTTAATCATGCTTCATATACTGTTTATGTATCATATCATACCCATATCATTGCAGTGATAACCTAGTGATATCGTGCATTTACCCAGTGTTAGATTTTAGTGATGATTGTGGCAAGTACGTCAGTGTTCGTGTATCCGTGAATAAGTGAAAGTGATACGTACTTGTACACAATCAGTGACCCTATTATTCTATTGCATTGTCGACGACTGTGGGATGCGTGTACGTGTGACTATAAGTGGTATGGGACACTTATGGGAGCGCTTGCACGGGTGTCCCAGATAAGGCACCAGACACTGCCATTTATCTTAGGTATTAGTCGGGACGTGTTTGATGGAGGTCCTGCCTCCAGTTCTCGCGCAGACTTGTCACAGATCGATTAGTATTTAGGGTTATGGTTAGCGTTTGATGTAGACCACGGGGTGTGGGGTAGTCTAAGTGTGAGTTCAACAGAATCTCGGGAGTCCCATGCCGGCTTATATATTTAGGGAGATATATGGAGATTTACAGGGTATGTGATTATCACCGTGATATACATGTTGGGCCCGTGGTCCCTTGCCCTTGGGTTCTACCCTTGGGTGGAGGACACTCGCGAGTGGTTGATTCTCACACTTGGACTGACGATAGGCTTAGTGACCTATACAGTGAGACTTAGAGACTGATAGGGATACTGGCATTGAGATATCTTACTTACTGTCTTGATATACGTGGCTTATCGTTCTACTGTTTTTACTGTTCCGCTGCATTGATTACTGCACATTCATATCCATGTTGTCATTGATTTATTGTTACACACATCTGTTACTACTGTAGAGTTGTCATATGATTTATATATATTATATTGCTATTGTGTTGCTCTGACGACCTGAGTATGCATGCTCAGTGTGAGGAGAAGATTTAGCCTGGACCAGGACTCGACGCACTTCACGGACATCTTGTTTAGCTATCCAGAGTTATATCCTTTGTTTCCCATCAGGTCAGTTCATTTTTACTGTTTTGTTCCAGTTACTGCATTTCTCATTACCTGTGCATTATTTACTGTTTACCATGATAAACTAGAAGCCGAAGTGTGACTACGGCGGGACAATTTCTTGACCGTAGGAGCATGGCTGGCCTTGTCTACCCCTCGTATTCCGTATTTTGGGAAGCGGGGCGTGACATGGTTTAGTTGGTATCAGAGCCAGGTTTTGCATCGATTGGGATTGCAGTTTTCCGTGTATAGTTTGGCAATCTAAGACATCCCTCGGTCTAGGTTGTAAACTTGTCATTCTTGATCCATATTCACATCGTGTGTTCAGCTATCCTTTCGCTAGGGTTCCAGGTAACTTGGCAAAGTTTCGTGGTTGTAATTGTGAACTACATCACGATTACACTACCATACTCTGTTTAAGTGACTTGAAGTCATACAGTTGATTTTTCCCCACTTGTAATAAATTCATCACCTCTAATATTCTTGAATCTTTATCCTATCCATATTATATTTTGACTCGGTTAGCTTGTGACTTATATCATTCTCAAAATTGTTGTCTCAGGATCATGTCTTCCAACGACTCTTCGTCTATATCCGCTCCCCAGAATCAGACCATTGAGATTCTGAGTGTACTGCAAGGTCTAAAGGAAGCCCAGGAGCGAACAAACGACTTGTTGGCTGAAGGACTGAGAAGATAGGTGAATCAGGCACCAGCGGGAGTCTCAGATCATAAAGGGATCCCCGTTAGACGAGGAAAAGAGAGGAAGATGAAGCGCAAATTTGTTTCTCCGCGGCAGAAGCAGCAGAAGATCCCATGTTGTGGGTACTGTAGGAGGCCAGGACATCTTCAGAGGGATTGTCGCCGCGCCCAAGGGAAATGTCTGATTTGTGGATCCAGCGAACATCTCATCAACGGTTGCCCAGAAAGGAAAGAACTACAAGGAGGAAACTCGTCCACACTCCCCACTTCTGCCAAGTGAGGATTATCGCGTAGTTCGAACTTCGACGATAAGGCGGACCTAACGCAGGAGTCAACTCACGCGACGAGAATGCAACGTTATAGTAGTCGAAGAAGGATTTTTCATGTTATCTACTTTCAGTAATAATGTTGTCATCTTTTTATGAATATTTCTTTCCGTTTGAAATCTTGTATCCGTCGAACTTTTGGTTGAATGCAATAAAATTTGAATCATAATATATGTATCATTCTCATGCTTTCTCTTTATCTAATTCTATTCATTATCACAGTATTTTAATTCTGATCTTTCAGTTCCTGCAACCGCATATTTTCCTATACTTCGTACCCTGAGCTTTTTCCATGATGTATTCTACTGTCTAATCATGACTTTTCTTTTCAGACCATGGCCCATCCTGGAGCAGCGCCGCATCTAGACGAGGATGCATAGTCTTGCGTTTCCTTAGACCGCACGCTGATGGGTTCTGACGATGAGATCAACGATCCCCAAGTCAATTTCGGAAACCACGATCCAGAGGGCGAAGGAGCAGCCGCCCCAGAGTTTGACATGATAGCTGATTCCGACGAAAAAGAAGGAGATCCTGAAGAGAACCCTATAGAGGAAGACCCGATAGAGGAAGATCCCGATGAAGACCCGATAGAAGAAAATCCAGCGGAGAAAAATCCCGTGGAAGAAAATCCATAGGAAGAGAATCACATGGAATCGGATCTTGATGAAGAAGATCCAGCCGAGGAAGAAGGACCAGATGGACAAGAGCCTGCTGTGGAAGAACTCCCAATGGCGGCCCCCGCGAGGCGCTATGGAATTGGACGTCCCTACCTGAGAGCGCGAGCCTACCGCAACCTGCTGAATCTCCACAACCGCGACTGATGGGATTTCTTTTAGATGTTGTCTTTTTCTGGCCAAATAAACCTGTGTATAGTTTAGGGCCACTTCTCGTCTTTGAGAATTTTTTGTTTAAAATATTTTGGGATAAAATAAATTGCTGAGTTCACAAATCCTTCGATCTTCTTAGTTCGCGTGCTACTTGATTATTCCTTGTGTACGATTATTCTTCCTACCGAGATCTGTCTACACTTACTCCTTACCTTGCCTTAACCCTCACTCAGAATAACCAGTACCACACCCCGATCTTTTAGAGGTCCACCCTTCATCATTCGTCTGTACCTTTGAGATCCTTCTGGGAGGAGAACATATCTAGTGAAATTCTCGAGTTAGCTAACCCTTCAAATTCTTGATTCATATGATGTACCGAACGTTATCCTCCCCATACTGTTTCCCTTATAGCCCTTTGTGGCTCACCCTTACTTCTTGTGCTGACCCGATCCCAATTTTCTTGATCTTCAGCCTAAAGCCGTCACACTTCGACCTTTTGTATCAGCCACATTCCATTGTAATCCCTACCCTACCTAGGCCTAGACATATTTGTGTTTTTCTCTGTTACCCTAACTATATTTAAGGACAGTACTATTCGGAATTTGGTTTTCATTATTTTGTATTTATCGAAGAGTGCGTTTTATTGACCATCCCCGTTTTATGCATTTCAAGTACTTCACTACTAGTTTTCCTATTATTTCTCGATAGCTCAACTTTACACCGCGCACATTTTTCGTTCCGTGTTTCTTATTTTCACGATATGAGTTTTCTACGTTATTTGATCGATACACTATTTTAAAATGTTTTAACCTACCGACTAATCTTTCACTACTTTAGTGTCGTTACTTTATTTTCGAGAATTGTGCCTATGATTACTATTATAAATAGTTGAGCCTTATACTATTTTTCTGTTTACTTTTGATAGACTTAGATGTGCATATATGTGGGTTTCGACTTTTATCGAACGCACTTTGATTATTATTGTTCGTTATTGATACCTATATTCTCGTATACCCGTAGTTGCCCTCATAGTTATTTTTGCCCTATACCTATTTAGACCTACCTTTCCGTATGTTGTTCTTACTTATATATATATATATTTTAAAATTTTCTTCGTCCACGTATTTCTAGTAAATCTTTACGTGTTAGTTTGCAATATAATAGCTTTCGCTTATTTTTGTATAACTTATCTTTTAATTTAAATTTCGAGGACGAAATTTTTGTAAGGGTGGTATGATGTAATACCCGGTTTCCTTTTATACGCCAATATCCGTATTTATATAAATTATCACCTACAAGTTTGTTAGTTTATATTTAAAATTATTTTAGTTAGTTTAAAAACCCTATTATCTATCCATTTTACATTTTTCCCAGATTCTTTTATTTGTTAATTCCAGACCGGCCCCTCTTCCCTAATTTTCCCTATCCTTATTTATTTCCAAACCCAAGCCCATCCTCATCATTTTCCTTACTTTCCTTCAGCCCATTTTTCTTTATAAATAAACTTACTTCTTTTCCAGCGAACCCAGCCCGAGCCCAACACTCATTTTTCCCCAAGAATTCTAAACATTAAATCCTTTTTTCCCCTGGCCCAGCCCCTTTTCTCAGCCCGGTCTAATTTTTCCTTTCCATTATAATCTTTTAAATCCTACTGGCCCGACCCACTTTCCTCATCGAATTTCTTTTCCTTTTATTTTATTTTTTTTTGCCCAAGCCAACGGCCTGCGACGTTACACCCTACCCGCGCCCGCTCCTTCGCAACCCGACCCGCTCCTATTCTTCTCCTTCTTCGCAACGGCTCTTTTTCTTTTCCCCGCGCGCTCAACCCACGATCCTCGCCGTCTTCGTCGCCAACGCTCGCGAGTGTTACTCCCCACGACGCGCATGTTTCCCTGCGACTCGCTCCCTCAACGTTCACCTCTCTTCACTCCCAGCACTTTATCCTTCCTCCTCCTCCTCTCGCTACATTCCCGACGATCACCATAGTCGACCACCAACTCCATCGACACCCTTCACCCTCCTCGTCAACATTATCACCGTTGCCATCTTACTCTCTCTCGATCTCTCGTCCTCATCCTTCTTGTTCACCCCAGCAACCCACTGCCCAAGCCCTCGCCGTCGCCGCCGACGACTACAACCCTCATCATTCCTCGCTCGCCTCGACCTCCTTCCTCCTCACAAAACCCGCCGGCGCCGCCTCGACCTCCTTCCACCACCGTCACTGCCCTCATCTCCCCTCCTACCTCCTCCCTGCATCCATCACCGCGACCACCATAGCCGCACCCCTCGTCGTCAGCAGCACCACCTCAGTCGACTCCCCGCAGCATCATCATCGTCGATGTCACCGTCATCGTCATCTCTCTCACTCATCCTCTCTCTCTCTCTCTTTCTCACTTTCCTCTGTTTTCTCTCAATCTCTCTTTCTCCCCCTGCATCTCATCTCTCAATCTCTCTCTCTCTCTCAGTTCTCTCTCTCAGCTCTCTCTCTCTCTCAGTCTTCTCTCTATCTCACTCATCTCTCTCTCTGCCTACACGCATCCCTCTCTCTCTGCTCTCTTTCCTTCCCTCTCCCTCTGCTTTCTCCCCCCCTCTTTGTTTTCTCACTCTCTCTAATTCCTCACACACACTCTCCCCCCCTCTCTCTACATTTCTCTCTCCAATTTCTCTCTCTAACTCTTCCTCTCTGTTATTTCCCTCCCTCTTCAAAACTAACAAAACCCGCGCATACAACCACGGTACCGAGCCGTCAAGCACAGAGCTCAATCCGAGACTGAGCCAAGATCGAGCCGAGGCCCAACCTTGCTGTGTGTTCCTTACCACTGCTGCTGTACAATCCCGTGACGTGTCCAGGCAAGTTCTCTACTTGCTTCATGCTATTCTATTTCTGTTAGAAATCCAAATCATATAAATTGCTATGTTACTATTCCTGAAAATGTACACTATTTACCTGTTCGACGTGTGTTCCCAATGAGAATCCTTTCCTAATTTGACGGAATTAAATGGTATTGTTTGGCCCGTATGGCTGTGGACCTAATGTGTGAATTTCGTTGAATAATTTGACCGTTAACGACTAATACGACTACCCCCAAGGTTACTCGTAAAACTGGAATTTTATTGTACCTGAAAACCGTTAAATTCGCCATAAATTACATACACACTGGAATGATGAGTTCGAGGGCTCAAATCGAATCCAGCTCGACGAACTTTAACCCTATACTAGTTTCCAGATATTCCTGTACTTAAACTGTGACGATATTTAGATCGAAGTGCGAAGTCCAGAGCGACTCAAATTGTTACTTGCTGTTCCGTGATGGGTACCGCAAGGTTTCCTTAACTCGTAGGTTGCGGAACTCTGCTGTTTATTGTAGGTGAACCTGTTAGCTAGACAACATAAGTGGTTTCATTCTGTTTCATTATCGTTTGTTATTTATTTTATAATTTAAAAGATCGGGACGCATAACAGTCCCAGCAGAATCAGAACTGACATATTGGTATTGAATAATGTATATCTCCTGACGTACAGACGCGATCGAAAATCCATCTGTTGCGTTGAAAACCTTACTGAAAACCCTATATTTCATCCAACTGTAGCGTCGCTAAAATCTGATCCCAACTGGTATTAAAACACGTTGCGAAACGGACTTCTGATTCTGAAACCGGATTTTCTGCCGCGAGCGCTTAAAATGAAATGGTTATAATTAATGATCCTGGAACCCGATTTGCTTGAAACTAAATTCGATGGACGGACAACTGAACATACTAATTATTACCTGTTTATCGTTTCGCTAAATTATACACGTACGTTCCATGATAAATCGTACAAGTGATAGAACACTATTTTTATGACACCTTAATCATGCTTCATATACTGTTTATGTATCATATCATACCCATATCATTGCAGTGATAACCTAGTGATATCGTGCATTTACCCAGTGTTAGATTTTAGTGATGATTGTGGCAAGTACGTTAGTGTTCGTGTATCCGTGAATAAGTGAAAGTGATACGTACTTGTACACAATCAGTGACCCTATTATTCTATTACATTGTCGACGTCTGTGGGATGCGTGTACGTGTGACTATAAATGGTATGGGACACTTATGGGAGCGCTTGCATGGGTGTCACAGATAAGGCACCAGACACTGCCATTTATCTTAGGTATTAGTCGGGACGTGTTTGATGGAGGTCCTGCCTCCAGTTCTCGCGCAGACTTGTCATGGATCGATTAGTATTTAGGGTTATGGTAGCATTTGATGTAGACCACGGGGTATGGGGTAGTCTAAGTGTGAGTTCAACAGAATCTCGGGAGTCCCATGCCGGCTTATATATTTAGGGAGATATATGGAGATTTATAGGGTATGTGATTATCACCGTGATATACATGTTGGGCCCGTGGTCCCTTGCCCTTGGGTTCTACCCTTGGGTGGAGGACACTCACGAGTGGTTGATTCTCACACTTGGACTGACGATAGGCTTAGTGACCTATACAGTGAGACTTAGAGACTGATAGGGATACTGGCATTGAGATATCTTACTTTCTGTGTTGACATACGTGGCTTATCGTTCTACTGCTTTTACTGTTCCGCTGCATTGATTACTGCACATTCATATCCATGTTGTCATTGATTTATTGTTACACACATCTGTTACTACTGTAGAGTTGTCACATGATTTATATATATTATATTGCTATTATGTCGCTCTGACGACCTGAGTATGCATGCTCAGTGTGAGGAGAAGATTTAGCCTGGACCAGGACTAGACGCACTTCACGGACATCTTGTTTAGCTATCCAGAGTTATATCCTTTATTTCCCATCAGGTCAGTTCATTTTTACTGTTTTGTTCCAGTTACTGCATTTCTCATTACCTGTGCATTATTTACTGTTTACTATGATAAACTAGAAGCCGAAGTGTGACTACGGCGGGACAATTTCTTGACCGTAGGAGCATGGCTGGCTTTGTCTACCCCTCGTATTCCGTATTTTGGGAAGCGGGGCGTGACACTTTATGCAGCCGAACACTGGCTCCCATTTCATGATCCCCGAGGCTGACTATATTCCAAGGTGTGTGGGGTCTTTTACGGGTTGGTATCGTCATCGAGTCGGTCCCTTCATTGTCGAGGAGAGGCGGGTACTCTTTGAATGTCGATCTTCAGCTCCGGTCCAAGCCACTGGTGTTCCGTTGCGGCCGCGGACAGTGGTTCGTCCTCCATTGAGGGATAGCGGTGTGGAACTTATCCTCAAGGCCGTAGAAATAGAATCGACTCCCCACACTGTTGCTATGCCAGTGTGCACTAGAGTCCAAGCAAAGGCTTCCAATGAAGCGTCAGTGGCAGTGCCATCAGTGGCGGTGTCATCAGTGGTGGTATCGCCAAATGGGGATACCGGAGGCGAAGTTGGCCAACGTCATGCCAAAGCGCCGAGGGGAAGGAAGCAATCTTCTTCTAGTGTTAGCTCCAGCTCGAAAAGGAGGAAGAAAACAGTTGCTGGATTGCTTGACCTCTTGCTGGAATCTAAGCCTATTGTTCAAAACGAACCCATATCCATGCAAGAGCCAGATGATGGTCTTATTTACCCTGGCTCGTCTGCTGAGGAAGCCGCGCGATTGGCTGAAGCTCTAAGGCGCCGCAGGATGAGACCAAGAATGTGCACATCCCAAAAAATCCCTACCCTCCGGTTATCTTCTACGAAGATTCCCCATCGCTACAGAGAGTACATATGGGTCCTCTGCGAAGGGAAGACGAAAGAGCCATCAACCAGCCCATCTCGGCTGCTTCTGAAGATGAACTGGCACTGAAGACCGGTGGGCATGAATCCGCATTTGAAGCCTGGCGAGCACATTTCCTCAGGAAGGAACGACGGCTCGAAAAAGCCATACTAGAAGCATCCTGGCATATCGGTATGCGTGTTTTCCGCATTTTTCTTTTGGCAAGTAATTTGTATCGCTTTTTATATCTTCTTATCTTTGCGAAAACTTTGCAGGGACTTCAGCAACGAAAGTGGATTTGAGCCCAGGTCGTGCCATGATCGTAAATTCTATAAATGTCTCTCATGATGCATCGGCAGGTGCAGAAGAGATCATTACAGCCGCCGTTCCTGTTGTGGAACTTCTGGTGGTGACTCTTGTTCCTTCGGTGTCCATTCCTCCAGCGGAGGTGACCCCATTTGCTGCGGACCCTATGGATGTCTCTAGTGACGCACCGAAAGGTGTAGAAAAGATTGTCGAAGCTGTTAGTTCTATCTTGGAGCTCCCGGTGATGATCTCCACTTCTTAAGCGTCTGTACTTTCCACAGAGGCGACCTTGCCGGTCATAGACCCAATGGATCTTTCTGGTGGCGTCTTGAAGATTGTAGGAAGGACCGCCAAGGCCACTGTTCCCTCTTTGGAGCCTAAAGTGGCGGCTGTTCCACAACTGGAAGCTGCTACACCAGCAAATATCCCCGGTGATGTGCCTGAGGGCACGGAGGAGTCTGCCGAAGCTGCTATCCCTTCAGTTCAAGGCGAGCGGAGCATCAAAGGTAAACTTATACATTTCTTTTTAATGACCCCCTCGTTATCTGAACTCTTCTTTCCTTTAGAATTACGGGAATTGGCGGCTTCTATAGTGGACCTATCTCCCAGGAAGTCCTTCCAGCGCCTACTTGATATGGCTGCCCTACAGGCGATATCCCCGCAAAGCATCGTCCTTTCTTCTGGGCAAGGTCGGTATTCTTTGACCACTTTGCTTTATTATCATTTTTATAACGATGCTAAAGCGCCCTCTGCAATTCTGGAAGCTGATGACGAAGTGGAGTTCCTTGATAGGCCTAGGGATCTTTCAAACCCCCCTTGCATGATTGTGGGTAAGTAAAGCTTTACCCTTGACATTGTTTTGTTTATTCCATGTTTGCCAGTCTTGCTGACTATTTATAAATCTTGACAGGTTTGCCAGCTCTGGCTCCATTAGAGTCCCGAATCTCTACGCCACCGGGCCTATATACCCGACGTGCGTCTGAAAGGATGGCGAGACAAAGCATAAACTCCTTGTCTGCCCTCATTGAAGATCTTCGTGCTGGTAGTTCTGTTATGGCCGATGAATTTGCTGCCGAAGCCAATACTTCTTTGCTCTTCCTTGCCACTTATCATGACGAAACATTGGTGCATGTTTGGGTTGAGTATTGTCGTCGAGTGGAGGCTTGCTTACATGATCTTGAGTGCATACGCCTTCCTTCCGAGCTCCTAACTGCAAAGGTGATCCTGCGGGGGTGGATTGAGCAGTGTGCCACTAATCTACAGTCTTGCGAGAAGAGGCTCAATCGGAAATTTTCGTAGAGGGTGCTAGCCTCAAATGCTTTGGGGTAACTTCAGGCTCAACTCACTACCAAGACCACTCATGCGTACGAAATTTGGCGGGTGCTTCAAGAATTTATCACAGAGGTGGTAGCTCTTGATAAAGCCGTTATTTTTACCCGCGAGATGGTTGAAGCTCATAAAGTTGCTGAAAAGGAGCTTGAGAGTCGGTTCGCTTCGTATCAGACTCAACAGTCTTAGGCGGAGACCCGTCTTGTGGCAATAACAAAGCTTGAAGCCGAGGTCCAGCGGAAGAACGATGAACTGACGAGCTTATTGCACCATCCGCCGGGTTAAAGATTTTTTTGTATATTCTCCCTTCTTTTGTATTTACTCCTGAATGAGAGTATATTGTATTCATTTTGATTTTTTTATGAAATGTATCTTGTATTCATTGGATTCATGAATAAAAGACATATTTTATTTCATACTGGCGTATCCCTTTAGCAAGTGCGTCTTGTAGATGTTGGGGTCGAATATTGCACCCGGTTGACCAAGTCAAAGTCAAGGTCAACCCCAAGCCAGGTGGGCCCAAGCCCAGGTCAAGCAGGCCCATGCCCAAGCCGAGCCCGCGGCCAAGCCTCCCCATGCCAACAACAAAATTATGTAATAAATAATTTTTATCTAATTTTTTATGCATGAATGTAAACAAAATGGGCATAAAGCCAAATTTTTGTAAGCCCATGGCTTATGTGCAAAAAGAAATGGCACATAAGCCATGAGATAGGCAAAATACCATTTTGAAAAGCCCAAGGGGCTAAATGTAAATATGTAAGCCTATATAAGGCAACATGATGAAAATATCTAAGATACAATTTTCATTCCCCCAAAAAACTAGGGTTCTTTATGCCTCCTGCTCCTTCTCCAAGGTTCTAAAGCTTCTCATTTCTTTTGAATTAAATCAAGAGTTTTACTCTTTCTTTTCCAAAACTAAGTAGTTTTCCACCACAAAACCCACAAAGGGGAACTCAGATCTTCCATCAGATCTCCTAAAGAAGAGATTTTTAAAATCTCATATATCTTGATCTTCAAGAACCGGCCAACAAAGGAAGAAGAAGGAGACCCATCTCCAGAAACCCTACTTTGGGAAAGAACCAGGGCTCAAGGGGAGAAGCCCTTCATCAGTTTCAAAACATCCTACGAGTTTAAATCCTCACACACACACACACACACACACACACACAAAATAATAAGTGCTCATTCGTGGGAGTACAACTCCCATTGCAGGGACCAAGTCCCTTTTGCCGCCCAGACGCCCACGTGCTGACACGTGGGGCGCTAGCGCTCAAAGCGCTAGCGCCCTTGCGCTCAGAGTGCTAGTGCCCAAAGCGCTAGCGCCCTTATGCTAGCGTGCAAAGCGCTAGATTCCTTGCGCTCAGAGTGCTAGCGCCCAAAGCGCTAGCATCCAAGCTCCCACGTGCTGACACGTGGTGTGCTATCGCTCAAGGCGCTAGCGTCTTTACGCTCAGAGCGCTAGCGCCCAAAGCGCTAGCGCTCGAGCGCCCACGGGCTGACACGTGGGGCTCTAGCACTCAAGGCACTAGCGTCCTTGCGCTCAGAGCGCTAGCGCCCAAAGTTCTAGCGCCGGAGCGCCCACGTGTTGACATGTGGCGCGCTAGCGCTCAAGGCGTTAGCGCCCTTGCGCTCAGAGCGCTAGCGCCCGAGTGCCCAAAGCGCTGGCGCCCGAGCGCCCACGTGTTAACACGTGGGGCGCTAGCGCTCAAAGTGCTAGCACCCTTGCACTCAAAGCGCTAGCGCCTGAGTGCCCACGTGTTGACACGTGGGGCGCTAGCGCCCATGTGCTGACATGTGGGGCGCTAGCGCTCTAGCGCTTTTTCCCACGCATCTTTTGGATGCCCTTTCCTTTTTTTTATTATATATATATGTATACACACACACACACACACTCTACAACACCATCCCTCTCAAAAATTTTGGGCCGGGGTGCTGCCCCGCACCCCGCAAGGGGGCTGCTAGCCCCTTTGACCCCCAGCCCGCTATTCGGGTAGCGGGACCCCCGTAAAAACTCTGCAGGGCCCCCGATATATCCAAACCCCCTTCAAAACACAACACTGCACGTTGAGTTCGCATGACCACTTTAACCCGTCAATCGGAGGTTCCCTCGCTTCAAAGGCGAGGCGTAATTAACGGCAGCTTAGTTCGCGGCTGCTGGAGATTTGGATTTCCACAATCAATATACCCCAGCCTACCCCAGGCAGGGGGAATCTGTAGTACGCCTGACAAGCGCGCGCGTATTCCTATCTCAATGGGGTGACGAAAAACACACTACAGATTCTGGCACACCCGATGGGACCAATCTCTCCTCCCATATTTCGGGTTAAACGTTCATGCGAACTCAATCAATATATATGTTGATATTTATACTAAAATAATACTCTTTCATGCAGGTTTTCAAGTAATCAATTTTCAACAATGTCTCCAAGGATCAGCTCAGCTCTCGACACAGCTCCCATCTCCTACACGATGAAGATGGACGCCAGGACGGTCCTCCAGGCCAGTCTCGGACGACAATGGGAAGAGCTACCGCTACCATTTGGCTCTATTTTATTCGTGTCCGCTAACGTCGTCCCAGCTCTCCAAGCTCCGGTAACTGACAAACCGGCCTCGAAAGGCAAGAGGCCAAATGTGGTGGTCTCAAGGGCGCCCCAACCCAGACGCGAGCCGGTGTTCAAACGGCTCTCCATGGGCCCAGCTGGGGGTAAAGCCGTCAGAACAAAAGAAGTTTCCAGACGTCGCGGGCAAGCCCAAGTGGTACCTTCGACGGACATGCGGGAGGATGTTTTCTCATGCTTCCCCATCACTCGGCCTATGGCCGCTTCCTGAAGAGTAGAAGCCTGCCAAGCGCTCAAGGCAGAGAAGCTGAGGCAGAAGCGACTCAGATACAGAGCCAACAAAAGGGCTAGGGCTCTGGCCATGTTAAAATTTATGAATTTCCAAAGCCCGGACCGCTCTGCGAAACCAGCTGCCAGTGATGAAAGGATGGCTGAACGTGTTATCCACACCGTCTACATGGTGGGTACGCGCAGCAAGAGCAAGGAAGGAGCCACCACATCCCAAATCCAAGCAAGGGCACGTCTGCTACACTCGAAGACCAGCCTCCTCTGGAAGGTAATGAAGACCCTCTCGATGAGGATGATAGGAAGAAAGACCCTTCGGTCCATGAGGAGTCGGGATCGGAAAGTGAAGATGAGCCAATCTTCTGTCCCAAGAATGCGGAGCAGCAACTTCTCCAAGAGCTTCGAAAACAACTCAGAAACAAAGACAAGGAGATGGCCAAGCTCTACTCAAAAATTGACGAATTGATAAAAGTAGTCTTACAGCTCATGGCCCAACTTGCTTCTCAGCCGCCCAATCAAGCACATGGTTTTACTCATGGACCAGGAAACGGTGTCTCGAGACAGCCGACGCTTATTCCCTCAAATCCAAAGGTGGGTGGACCGCATGAAGGCCAGTCGCATCCTATCTCGGGAAATGTCTTGGCGGCCGATGACAGTAACACGCTAACTCAAGATCAAATCATGGATTTGGTTGCCAACAAAGTCAAAATATTGGTAGCCAAAGCTGGAGAGCAAAAAGATGCCAGCAGTAGCGGGAGACCATATCCTGCTCGGTACGATCTTGTGGAGTTTCCCACTGGCTATGTCGTTCCTAAATTTGAAAGGTTCGATGGGACAGGAAATGCGAACCGGCACATGGCCCAATTTAAAGCATCATGCGCAAATACTGGGGGTAATGATGCGCTCCTTCTCCGTCAGTTTGTTAATAGCTTGACGGATGTTGCTTTCGATTGGTATGCAAGCATACCAGATGACTCGATCACGACTTTCGCTCAAATAGAATCCATGTTCAAGCAAAGGTTCATGAGTGTCAGCGATAAAATCACCATTGCCGACCTCGTAAGGACAGAGCCAAAGAACAACGAAAGCAACATGGATTTTATAGTCCGATGGCGCAATCTCTCTGTCAAATGTGAACCGCCGTTGGAGAAAGACCAATCCGTCAGTCTTCTTATAGAAAATCTAAAGTACTGGATGAAACCTTTCCTGTGCACCGCAGGCCTTAAAACATTCCAAGAGCTGACCAAAAAGGTCCAAACGTTGGAACGCTCAAAGCCCGAGTCCGCTCAGGATCTTCAGTTCACAAACAGACCGAAACCTTGGAGGGACGACAACCGAAAATGCGGAAGTTCTAACAACACCGATTCTCTAAATAAGCAGAGAGAGGGCGGAGCAAAAACTGACAAATCTCGAGAGCCAACTTTGGAGGAAAGAAGAAATAAGGTCTACTCATTCTGAAGGGACAAGGTCCACAAAATTTTTAAAGATGCTCTGAAGAATGGCCTGCGGCTACCAGAACTTAAAAGGTTAAGTGAAGCGAACAGGACTGATCATCCCAACTTTTGCCCATACCACCGAGTGCTGGGACACACTATTGAAGATTGCTGTATCTTCAAGGATTGGGTCGAGAAACAATATAAGACGGGAGAAATATCATTGTCCCCTGGCATGTTAACAAAAAATTAAGCTGCGACCGCCAATTTTATACAAACGGAGATCGAATTCCTTCGGGGACCTGATTCTCTCAGACACCTGCCTTTCTCTAAAAAGAGCGGACCAAGGCAACAAGCTAAGAGCCAAGCGAGCCACATTGCCAATGAAAAAGCAATAGACGGGTACACAACCCATACGGTCTATATGATGGAGCTCAGAGGAGCAAGTCCTCCCATGCCTTATAACCATGACAATGACGCGGTTGTTGCCACCGAACATCGGCCCGATCCAAATGATGAAGAGCTCGCTCAGGCCATTGAGCCAAAGGAACCCGTGGTTTATGCTGAATCAAGTTCAAGCGGTAGGGATGACCCCGTTGTCATACCCGGAACTATAGAACAAGCATTATTTCAATGGCTTCAAAGGCAACTTCAGGACAGGGATGAGAAGATGGCCAAGGTCCATTCTAAAGTCGACGAGCTGGCAAATGTCGTGGCGGATCTCACGACCCAATTCGCCCGATTGCATTTATAGCAAAATCAAATTTTGGTTCGTGAGCTAGGGATTGATATCCGGAAGCAACCGACCGATGCTCCCTCCAGTCCGAGAGTGGAACACCTTTGTGAAAAACGGACGCGATCAACCTCCAGTTTCTCCGATGCGTATACTGAACATGGTAAGCGGACAGTAGGAGATCCAAAGACTGGTCGTCCTCGGGGTCCAGCATCAGTAAGGGCACCTCCTCCAATGGAGAGAAAGAAGAAAGTATACTCCTTCACGAGGGATAAAGTCCGCGAAATATTTGTGGACGCATTGAACAACGGTCTTCAATTGCCTATTCCAAAGAGGCCACATGAGATGAACATGACCGGCAATCCCATATACTGCCCATATCATAGAATGGTGAGTCATACCATTGAGGACTGCTATGTTTTTAAAGATTGGGTGGAGAACCAATACAAACTCGGGAATGCCTCACAGTCGTCAGATGCATCGACAAGACACAGAGCTACGGTCATCAACACAGCCCCGCCAAGATCAAAGTTCGAGGAGCCGGGATAAGCAAACCATAGACCTCTAAGTCTTTAAACTGGGAATAATTGACCACCACGTCATTAAACTGGGAACAATCGACCTTTAAGTCGTTAAACTGGGAATGTAAAAAAAATATATATGTAAATAAACAAAAAAATGTGTAAATAAAAGAAAAAATAAAGAAAAGCCGAAATGATAGGGCAACCGCGAATAAAAGCCGAAATGATAGGGCAATCACGACCTTCGCGATAAGAAAAGCTGAAATGATAGAGCAATCGCGGTGCAAAAAAAAAAAAAAAAACAAAACAATGGCGAACGATGAGTCGCTTCTGGTACCATATTCCAGTGCAGCGATGCAGACGCCAACCAAAATCCAATTTTCCAAAATTCTACCAGCCCTACGGTTGGTCCCCAAGTTGACTACCGTATACAATCCATGGGCTCAAATAATTCTCATCATATCCATGCCCCACCGAAGTCACCCGTCCAGCGGCCGGTCTCCGCCTTTGGAATTATGCTCCATTAAGAAGACCCATTCATGTGTCCTTACGATGCATGAGGAGAACAAACCCTTGTGGGATCCTTACGACTCACAAAGGAAAAACACACTTAGGAGTCCTTACGACACCTGCGGGATCCTTACGACCCGTAGGGAGAAAATGCTTTTATGGGACCCTTACGGCCCATAAAATTGAAAAGCCTTAGGTGATAGAGATATAAATATGTCTCCTAAGCCATCGCTTCCCAACAGGCAACGGCGAATGATGAGTCGATCCTGGTACCATACTCCAATGCAGCGATGCAGACGCCGGCCAAAATCCAAATCCCCAAGTGGCGAATGATGAGTTGCTCCTGGTACCATATTCCAGTGTAGCGATTTAGACGCCAACGAAGTTCCGAAATTTTTCCGGCCCTACGGTCTGGATCATACATCCTGCAAAACCGTATACAATCCACGGGCGTAAAACAATCCCAATCTCTCCCAAGTCCTACCGGTGAGGCCATATTCAAAGTCCCACAAAAAATAAATAAAAAATAATAAAATAAAAAAATAAAAAGAATGGTATGTCCACAAGCAAAATGGGCACGGATGAAAACCCGAAAGGGCTCCGTGAGTAAAAACAGCAGGACTGCTGGCGAGTTTGTGAAAACCCGAAAGGGCGCAAACTCGTAAAAAAGAGATGAAATACACTCGTAAAGTCCTCTCGACTTTGCGAGGAGAAAATTCCCGCGTGAGATCCTTACGACTCACAAAGGAGCAACACACTTAGGAGTCCCCACGACTCCTAAGGAGAAAATACACCTACGAGATCCTTTCGACTCGTAGGGAGAAAATACTTTTATGGGACCCTTACGGCCCATAAAATTGAAAAGCCTTAGGTGATAAGGATCTAAACCTGCCTCCTAAGCAACCAATTCCCAAATCCTCTCGGGGCAAATGTTGAGTTGCTCCTGGCATTATTCTAGTGCAGCAATGCAGATGCCGACAGAAAACCAATCCCCAAATCCTCTCAAGACAGATGATGATTCACTTCTGGTACCATATTCCAGTGTAGCGATGCTGATGTCAACTCAAATCAAACAAATCAAACCAACCGATTCCAACATCGACCTCTGCGTCAAACAACAGACAGTCCGTCTCAGGGATACGTCAACTAGCCGATACTCCGCCTCGGGGAAACGTCAAGCAGACACTCCGTGCCGGGGGCACATCGACAACAGGCACTCGGTCTTAGGGACACGTCAACCAGCGACACTCCGTCTCGGGGAAACGTCCAACACAGAAACTCCGGACCGGGGAAACGTCTAACAGCGGCACTCCGTCTCGGGGAAACGTCCAATGCAGACACTCCGTAATGGGCAAACATCAAGCAGACACTCCGTCTCGGGGATACGTCAACCAGCCGATACTCCGCCTCGGGAAAACGTCAAGCAGACACTCCGTGCCGGGGGCACATCGACAACAGACACTCCGTTTCGGGGACACGTCAACCGGTGACACTCCACCTCGGGGAAACGTCAAGCAGACGCTTCGTGCTGGGGGCACGTCGACTACAGACACTCCTCCTCGGGGAAACGTCTACCAGCGACACTCCATGCCGGGGGCACGTCTACTAAATCACTCCGGGCCAGGGAAACGTCTACCACGGACACTCCGTCTCAGAGACGCATCAATCGTCGTCCGTCCATATCGTTAAAAGGGCAATGCATCCTAAAAAGTGGGAACCAAAGCAAGTCGCCTCCACGCGAAAGAAGATCCATCAATTTCATGCACACGACCCACATATGTGGTGTGCATTTATTGATGGGGGGCATTTTGTTAGGGTCGAAAATTGCACCCCGGTCGACCAAGTCAAAGTCAAGGTTAACCCCAAACTAGGTGGGCCCAAGCCTAGGTCAAGCGGGCCCATGCCCATGCCGAGCCCGCGGCCAAGCCTCCCCATGTAAACAACAAAATCATGTAATAAAAAATTTTTATCTAATTTTTTATGCATGAATGTAAACAAAATGGGCATAAAGCCAAATTTTTGTAAGCCCATGGCTTATGTGCAAAAAGAAATAGCACATGAGCCATGGGATAGGCAAAATGCCATTTTGAAAAGCCCAAGGGGAAATATGTAAATATGTAAGCCTATATAAGGCATCATAATGAAAATATCTAAGATACAATTTTAATTCCCCTAAAAAACTAGGGTTCTTTGTGCGTCCTGCTCCTCTCCAAGGTTCTAAACCTTCTCATTTCTTTTGAATTAAATCAAGAGTTTTACTCTTTCTTTTCCAAAACTAAGTAGTTTTCCACCACAAAACCTACAAAGGGGAACTCAGATCTTCCATCAGATCTCATAATGGAGAGATTTTTAAAATCTCATATTTCTTGATCTTCAAGATCCGGCCAACAAAGGAAGAAGAAGGAGACCCATCTCCAGAAACCCCACTTTGGGGAATAACTAGGGCTCAAGGGGAGAAGCCCTTCATCAGTTTCAAAACATCCTAGGAGTTTAACTCCTCATACACACACACACACAAAATAACAAGTGCTCCCTCCAGAGAGTACAACTCCCATTGCAGGAACCAAGTCCCTTTTGCCGCCCAGACACCCACGTGTTGACATGTGGGGCCCTTGCGCTCAGAGCGCTAGCGCCCAAAGCGCTAGCTCCCGAGCTCCCATGTGCTGACACGTGGTGCGCTAGCGCTTAAAGCACTGGCGCCCAAAACGCTAGCGCCTGAGCTCCCACGTGCTGACACGTGGTGCGTTAGCGCTTAAGACGCTAGCGCCCTTGCGCTCAGAGTGCTAGCGCCCAAAGCGCTAGCACCCGCGCGCCCACGTGATGACACGTGGGGCGCTAGCGCTCAAGACGCTAGCGCCCTTCCGCTCAGAGTGCTAGCGTCCAAAGTGCTAGCACCCGAACGCCCACGTGTTGACACGTGGGGCGCTAGCGCTTAAGGTGCTAGCGCCCTTGCGTTCAGAGCGCTAGTGCCCAAAGCGATAGCGCTCGAGCGCCCACGTGTGGACACGTGGGGCGCTAGCGTTCAAAGCGCTAGCGCCCTTGCGCTCAGAGCGCTAGCGCCCAAAGTGCTAGCGCCTGAGCGCCCACGTGTTGACACGTGGGGCGCTAGCGCCCGAGCGCCCACGTGCTGACACGTAGGGCGCTAGCGCTCTAGCGTTCTTGCGCTTTTTCCCACATATCCTTTGGATGCCCTTTCCATTTTTTTATTATATATATATATATATATATGTATACACACACACATACATACTCTACAACACCATCTCTCTCAAAAATTCCCTGTAAAAACTTTGCGGGGCCTCCGATATATCCAAAACCCCTTCAAAACACAACATTGCATGTTGAGTTCGCATGACCAGTTTAACCCGTCAATCGGAGGTTCCCTCGCTTCAAAGGCGATGGGTAATTAACGACAGCTTAGTCCGCGGCTGCCGGAGATTCGGATCCCCACAATCAATATACCCCAGCCTATCCTAGGCAGAGGGAATCTGTAGTATGCCTGACAAGCGCGCGTGTATTCCCATCTCAATGGGGTGACGAAAAACACCCTACAGTAGATAGTCTATCTTGATCTCCTTGCAGGGCACCGATGGCTTAGAAAACAGGTTTCGATCAGCCGCCTTAGACTTTTCAACTTTATGAGCCATGAGGGTCTCATAAAGACTTTTCTCCCCACGAGTCGAGAGGACCCCGTAGGTGTATTTTCTCCTTAGGAGTCGTGAGGACTCCTAAGTGCATTTTCTCTTGAGAGTTGTAAGTATCTCACAAGAGAATTTTCCCCCTTACAAGTCGAGAGGACTCGTAGGTGGTTGTTTCCCTTCTTGTCGATATTCGACTTTGGAGAGTGTGGCCCGTGAATAGTATGCAATAGTCCATCTTGGACCGACTTGCAGGGCCCCAGCGCTTAGGAAACAGGTCCTTATCCCCATTGCCTAAGCCTTTTCCCTACGAGTTGAGACGAGTCGAGAAGTTCTCGCAGGAACATTATTTTCCCCACGAGTCGAGAAGAATCGAGAAGTTCTCGCAAGGATGTCCTAACGTCACAGTTAACTCCTACTAATAGAAGTCCGTTAGGGTCTGTGGTACTAGGGTTTTTTACCCGTCGTACCACCGCGTTGGCCGGTGTATTCCTCGATACGCAATCTTTCTGTTCGAGTAGCCCCATGACTGTTGTGTCTCTGATCCCTTCGGGGGTTGGACAAGACGTCTTCAAGTAATCTTCCAGGTGATATTACCGTCGAAAGAACAAGCGTTAGGGATATTCCATGTCGCTTTTTACTTGAGATTAGGCTCAGTTTGGGAGCCCCGATGGGTCATGACCACTCCGCGCTGGAGTGGGATGATCTCCGATAGTCTTTCAGGTCTCATTTGAGTTGCTGTCAAGACCCTAAAGCTAGGGATCTTCCTTTGCTTCGTTTGTTGACATTGTGTCTGCAATATTGCAATGAATGTCGCTGTTGTCTCTGGGTTGTCTATGAACCGTCGAGGTTTGGAACTAGAGGACTTTGCCATGGCTCCGTTTGTTGATGTCGCTTTTGTATCCTGCTGAAGGGAGGAAGAGCACTGTTGTTGATCTCTAGGCTGTGGATGCTGCCGTCGAGACTTGGAATTAGGGACTTTGCCATGGCTCCGAGGTAGTCTCTAGGTTGTCTGTGAACCGTCGAGATTTGGAACCAGGGGACTTTGCCGTGGCTCCGAGGTAGTCTCTAGGCTGTCTGTGAACCGTCGAGATTTGGAACTAGGGGACTTTTCCATGGCTCTGTTTTGCTGACGTCGTATCCGCTTCTGGTTGGAACGAGAAGGAACGCCGTTGTTGATTTATAGGCTGTAAATGTATCCATCGAGATCTGGCTTCCCTTTGACTAAGCCCGGTGGGGGTAATATGGTTCCCTTTCTGTTTATGCCCATGGATTGTATACAGGGGTCGATGTGATCTCACCTGTAGGGCAAAAGTTTCATTTTTTTGTTTCTTTCTGTGATACTCTATCATTTCAGCTTTTTATATCGCGAAAGTCGTGATCGCCCAATCATTTCTGCTATTTTTTCGTGGTGCCCAATCATTTCGGCTATTTTTCTTTTTCTTTACTCGCTGCTTTTTATTGCGAGTTGCCCAATCATTTCGGCTATTTCATATGCATTTTTGGCTCGCTGATTTTTCGCTGCGAGTATGGAACTTGAGATCTGATACCAATCTTAGTATCAGCATCGCTGCGACTGGAATATGGCCAGGAGCGAATCATCATTTGCCGTGAAAGGAATTGGAATTTGATACCGATTTAGGCATCAGCATCGCTACAACTGGGATATTGCCATGAGCGAATCATCATTTTCCTTTGCCGATTTGAACAAAGGTGGCTTAGCAAACAGGGTTAGGATCCTGCTGACTAAGGCTTTTGGCTTCATGAGCCGTAAGGGTCTCATAAAGGTGTTTCTCCCTACGAGTCATGAGGATCTCGTAGGTTTGTTTTCTCCGTAGGATTCGTGAGGATTCCTGAGTGTGTGTTCCCTTATAAGTCGTAAGGATCATACAAGAGTGTTTTCTCCTTATAAGCCGAGAGGACTTACAAGTGTCGTTCACCACATGAGGACATTCCTCGTCTTTGGTGGGACTTGGTGGGGGAAACGTTTATTTGTACCCATGGATTGTATACTAAGACCGATATTGGACTACCTGTAGGGCAACTTGGGGAATGTGATGGCTTAAGAACAGGTTCAGATCCCTATAACTTAAGGCTTTCGAATCCTATGAGCCGTGAGGGTCTCATAAGGGGGGTTCTCTTTACGAGTCGTGAGGATCTCGTAAGTGCAATTTCTCCTTAGGAATCGTGGGCATCCCTAAGTGTGTTTCTCCGTTTTGTGAGTCGTAAGGATCTCACGCGGGTGTTTTCTCCTCACAAGGTCGAGAGGACCTTGCAAGTGTGCATGAATTTTTTTTACGAGTTTGCGCCCTTGCGGGTTTTCACAAACTTGCTGGCAGTCCTGCTGTTTTTATTCATGGAGCCTTTTCGGGTTTTCATCCGTGCCTGTTTTGCTTGTGGACGTACCTTTTTTTTTACCCGATGAAACTCTCGAAAATAGTTTCGCCACATGTGACCCATCTGTTTGTCGGTGGGATTTGAGTTGCAGTCCTCACCGCTGGGACTCACGGACTTGAGTTCCATTGTTGCTGTGTTTAAAGTGACGTACTTAGTTTAAGGACATTATGGTCCATTGTTAGTTTAGGGACATCTCAGTCCACAGCTAGTTTAGGGACGTTGCGGTCCGCTGGGATTTTGAGGCGAGGTTTCGCCGGATACTACTTATAGAGTTTGGACTCAGGAAGACAGCGAGCGGACACAAGCATCGTCATCCATCATCAACCTGAGCCGTGACTTTTCAAGCGTAGTATTTCTTAAGGAATCAGCCGTTTATCGGCCTGAAGGGTCTTTCGCCATGCATATCCATGAGCAAGTAGGCCCTACCTTGGTAGATCTTGTCTATGATGTACGGGCCCTCATAGTTCGGTTCGAATTTCCCCCGTTTAGCACGATTGGGGATCATAGGTCTTTTGACAACTAGCACGAGTTCGTCTTGGCGGAATGCTCTTGTCCTAGTTAGTCTTTCGTATGAGCGCGTCATCCTCGCTTTGTAAGCTTCTAGGTTTTGCTGTGCCATGAGACGAGTTTCATCGAGGGCATCAAGCTCCTCGAGTCGAAGATGGACATTTTCTTCATCCGTCAGCTCATGTCGTACTGCTACTCGTAAAGAGGGTAGTTTTATCTCCAAGGGGAGAACTGCTTCCGTGCCAAATACCAACGTGAATGGCGTTGTATTCGTGGCCGTCTTGAACGTGGTTCGATAAGCTCAGAGAGCTTCATGTAATCTCTCGTGTCAGTCCTTTCTGTTTCTGGACACCGTCTTCTTTATGATCTTCGTCAAGGTCTTGTTGAAAGCCTCAGCTAGACCGTTAGCTCGGTGGTTATAGACTGAAGAGTATCGGCAATCTATTTTATGCCGCCGTGCGAAGTAGCTGATCTTATGGCTTCTATAGGCTGGCTCATTATCCGAGATGATTCGTCGCGGAGTGCCGAACCGGTAGATGACATGTGTCTTAAAGAAATGGACGATGTTCTCTGTTTTCACATCCCTTAGCGGTACTGCTTCTTCCCATTTAGAGAAGTAATCGGTTGTCGCTAATATGAACCGATGTCCCTTGGATGATGCTAGTTCGATGGGCTCGATTATATCGGTTCCCCACATTTCGAATGGCCAGCTAGCCAATGTTGGGTGTAGCGAATTCGCATGCTAGAAGTCCCCATGAATCTGGCACGGGTGATACTGCTTCGCATATTCGAGGCAGTCCCGAATAATCGTGGGCCAATAGTAACCCATTCTTTTGATCTTAAGCTTCATCTTTGACTCGGCTTGATGAGAACCGCAGAGTCCGTCATGAGTTTCTTGGACGACTCTCCTTGCTTCTTCTGGTCCCAGACATCTTAGCCACCAATAATCGAATGATCTTTTATATAGAGTATCATTGACGAAGGCGAAATACAGAGCTCGCTTCATGAGCTGATGTCTTGATGATGCGTTTTTGGGCGTTCGATGGGATTTGAACTAGTATATGAAGACTTCTATCCAATCCTTAGCCTTTTCTTCGTCCTCTATTTGGAAGGCCGCTTGTTCGGTCGCTTCCTTTCTTTCTGACGTCTTCGAAGATATCTCTGCTGGCGCGAGAATCCGACGACTTTGCACAATAATCCTTACGTCATCGAGGTTTTCGTCAGCCAGTTCTTTAGCGAGCTTGGCTAACGCATCCGCCTTGCTATTTTCTGCACGCGGAATGCTTTCCAGAATGTAAGAGGGGATTTGTGTCAGCAATTGCTGCACTCTCTCGCCATATTTTACTAACTCGGGTTTACACGTCTGATAGTCGCCATTTACTTGGCTGACGACCAGCTGGGAGTCTCCATATATGAGGAGGTTCTCGATTCCCATATCAATGGCGATCTCGAGACCTGCTATCAAAGCTTCATATTCTGCTTCGTTGTTTGTTCCTGGCTCCGTTAAGGCAAGGGCAAAACGCATTATCCCTCCCTATAGAGTCATAAAGATAAGGCCTACTTCGGCTTTGATTATGGGGGTACTTTGCTTCCGCCTCTTCATAGACGATGCCCTATCGAAGTAGAGTTCCCATCGGGTATCACTCCCTTCTTTCTCCCCGTCGATTGCGTCAAATGCGTGTTCGTCCGGCAACTCGCAGTTTAAGGGAGACTTAGCTGGTATCGGATGCTCAGCGAGAAAGTCAGCGATGACCTGGCCTTTTATTGCCTTGAGGGGTCGATATACTATCAAGAACTCCATCAAGAGGAGGGCCCATTTGGTAAGCATTCCGGTTAGTATGGCTCTTGACATCAAATATTTGAGAGGATCCGCCTTTGATATGAGATGGACCTCATGTGCCAAGGCGTAATGTCGGAGCTTCGTTTCCGCGAAGATTAGTGCCAGGCAATGCTTTTCGATGGGGGGAGTAATTGTTTTTTGCCCCCAGAAGAACTCGACTCAAATAGTAGAGAGCTCTATCCTTCCCCTGGTCGTTATTTTGTGCCCATAGCGCGCCTAAAGAACCTTCAAGGGCTGTTGTGTACAGGATGAGGGGCTTTCCCTTGACTGGAGCGGTTAGTACCGGCGGGTTCTGCAGATATTGCTTGATTTCGTCTAGTACGCTTTGGCATTTACGATTCCAAACGAACGGGGTCCCCTTCTTCATTAGATGACTATAGGGGTGGAATTTGCCGGAGAGGTTAGCTATGAACCGTCGGATATACGCGAGCTTTCCTGGGAGAGACCACAGTTGCTTGAGAGTTCTTGGAGAAGGTATTTCCATAATCGCCTTGATCTTTGACGGGTCTATTTCGATCCCCCGGTGTCGTACGATGAATCCTAGGAATTTGCCTGAGGAAACTCCAAACGCGCATTTCAGAAGGTTCATCTTCAGGTTGTACTTCCGAAGGCACTGGAACACTATCTTCAGATGCTCCCAGTGCTCCTCGTACGATTTTCTTTTCACCATGAGGTCGTCAATATAACATTCGACAATCTCGTGTATGACGTCATCAAAGATATTTGTCATGGCCCTCTGGTAGGTGACGCCAGCGTTCTTCAGACTGAAGGGCATCACTTTGCAGCAAAATATGCCCAGCGTAGTCCGGAAAGCAGTGTGCTTTTGGTCTTCACGATGCATCTTGATTTGGTTGTACCCTGAGGATCCGTCCATGAAGGAGAAGACTTCATGGGTGGATGTATTATTGATTATCAGCTCGGTAACAGGCACTAGGAAGTCATCCTTTGAACAAGCTTTGTTGAGATCCCGAAAATCTACGCAGATGCGTACTGTCCCATTTTTCTTCATTACCGGAATGATATTGGCGATCCAGTCAGGGTATTGAACTTCTTGGATGAAGCTGGAGTCGATTAGCTTCTTGACTTCGGCATTGATACTCATCTCAATCTCGAGCCGCATTCTTCTTAGCGCCAGTTTGATTGGCTTGACGTCCGGCAATATTGCCTGTTTATGCACATCTATCTCTGGATCTAATCCCGACATCTTGGAATAGTTCCATGCGAAACAGTCTTTACACTGCATAAGCACGTCTTTTAACGTGGCCACCTGTTTCTCAGAAAGCAGCTCACTGACGAACGTTGGCCTTGGCTCGTTTGCCGTCCCCAAGTCGATTTTTCTCAGGTTGTCTGCTGTAGTGTGTATCCCATCTTCTAGCTCTTTTGGCGCCGATGGAAATTCTGAGATCACCCCGTTCTCATCTTCATTTGTGAAGCACTGGGAGAGGTCGTCCATATTCTTATGCTCTCCCTCCTTTGAGAATGTTATCATATGGCAGGTACGAGCTTGTTTCCAGGCTCGATGATGATCTAGACTTTCCCTCGCAGTGTAGGTTACCCTTGGCTCATGCTTTAGTGGCGGGGCTACCCTCTAAGTGTCGGATAGAGCAAACTTGCCTTGCTGATATTGATCTTCAACTCAGTCTTTGAAGGTGAAGCAGTCTTCAAGAGGATGTCCCGCTACTCGGTGGTAGGAGCAATAATCCAGGTGATGGACCTCGTTTATCTGTTTGGGGTATCGAGACTCCCGGAGTGTCATCATTTGATACTTCATGATGAGGTTGAATATTTTCCTTGTCTTGTCTTGAGGGAGAGAGTACTCCCGACCCATCTTCTTCATAAAAGACGGGTTCCAGCTGACTTTTTCTCACTCGCGTGGTTTCTTAGATCCGCTTCGCTGTCTTTGAACGTTGTCCCCGTTCTTGATCTTGTCATTGCTTCTGTGTCGGACTTTTTCCTTGTTGCGAGACCGCACAGCAGGCTGAGGGTGAAGGGCATCGTTGTCTTCTCCTTCTGTAGCCTGCTGAATGATATGCTGCATCCTGGCTTTCTTGTAAATGGCCATTTCGCGGCTATAGTCATCCCGAACCTTTTGACCTGCTTCTCTTAACAGCTTGTCAATCTGTTCTTCGAATGACGGACTTGGTATTCTTATGGCGGGATCTCGCTCTGGTTCGACATCAACGCTGTCCGGAAATGCATTCGCTTCTCCACCGGAGTTATTTATGACATGGCAGTTATGGAACCGCTCCCGTTTCTGGACTGAACGTATCCAAGACCAGTCGTCTCCATTCTCCCGTTGGGCATCTTCCTCTGAGTCCCGGGAACGTCCCAAATCTTGTTATAGAACTGGGATTGTCGAGCAATCTTTTTGAAGGGTATGCCTTGGCGTCTCAATAGCCTTTTCAGTCCCTCTGCGTAGTATTTGGGCAGACGAATTGGTTGAAGCCTTTTGAGCGCAGGTTTGGCACCGTGCCAGACTTCTTTCTCCCCTTTAGTCTCCATGGATTGGTAAAAAAAGGATCGAATTTTCACCTCTTTTCTTAGGACGGACGTAGAAGGTTTGCAGCTCTTGCACGTTGTACGTATCAAGTGCATCAAGTTCTTTGTAATGCCACTGCGGAACCATGGTAATTTATAAACTCTGGTCAGCTCCATCAAAGGTTTGCATTGACGGGCGGACATAGAACACTGTGCTGGCCTCGTCCTCAGAGTCACTGCCAAAGACTAGAATAGGAGTAGATGGTCCTGGCCTGTTGCCTTGGGGTTGTCCCGAGTAGACCACTCTTCATCCTCTTTGGTATCGCTCCCAAATATCAGGATAGTGGCGATGGTTTTTTGTTTATTCTCCGGTTTGCGACATCTTTCTATGTCTTCAAAGTTTGGTAAGAAGTACTTGGCGTCTTCATATTTGCGGACTTCATTTACGGAGAATGGGTTCAGCTCCCCTGTAACTGTGTATTCGAGGCCGTCTTTGAAGTACTTCATACACTGATGTTGTGTAGAAGGAATGATGTTGTACTCATGTAACCAAGGCCTGCCGAGCAAAGTGTTGTAGCAATTCTTGGCGTCAATAACATGGAACTTGATGTTAGTGATGAGCATCCTGAAGCATAATGTCAGTATTACAGACTCGAGCATTTGTGATGATTGCGAGTCGAACCCGGAGATAGTAATTTTTTCTCGCCCCAGGTATTGAACGTTCATGCAAATCTCCTTCAACACTATTACATTAAGAAGGTTAACGGAGGACCCGTTGTGAACCAGGATCTTCCCTATGTTGATATCGTGACAATACTCGGTTACATACAGCGGACGGTTGTGCTCGCACGTTCCAAGAAGGAGGTCTTCATCGCTGAAGGTGATATCAGCCGTGCGGATTTCTTCCAGCTCGTCCTTCATCTTTTCTTTCGCCAGGAAGGCTTGAAACTGGTTGGGCTCTTGTAACGTCTTGATCAGGGAATCTCGTGCCTCTTTAGACAGGAGAAGGGCATCCAAAATACTCAATTGTGAGGGCATCTTCCTCAGATGTGCCAGGACATTGTAATCCACCTTGTTCTTTTTGGGCGGGTCCTTAGCTGTGAGTTCATCAACGACTCTATCATCAAGGGCAATCACTTCAGGGACTTTTTCCTTCCCTTTGTCTCTTTTGCCCGAGCCTTTGTTTGAGGGTCCGAGATCCTTTTTAGGCAACGTACGATTACTCAGCTGAATGTTCTCACAGTTCTTCATCTCTTCTTCTTTTTCGGAGGTGGATTCCTTGAAGAGAGGGTCGAGGGCTATTTCTTCGTCAGAATCGCTCCCGAAGGTAAGAACTTGAGATTTCACTCTTGTTGAACTGATACCAACCATATGAAAGTTTCCATCCGTTCCTTCACGCTTGTCTGTCACGCTTCTTTATTCCCGATGAGCTTTGCGCTTCATTCGCTTGAAGTGTTGTTGATGGGCAACATATCCCTGCTACCACTTCTTAATGGCATTGCACTCTTCGGTAGGGTGCGTGGCCTTCCGATGGTACAAGCAGTAGTTCGGATGTACATTCGCTTCATTGAGGCACGTACTTCCGGGAGTATTTCCTTCAAAAGGTGGAAGTTTCATCCCCATTGACAGAGCTTTGGCGAACTGCTTCCCTACCTTGATTTTGCTCTTGCTGGTGGTAGGTGCGCTTCGATCCGGTTAAGGTACTTTATGACTTCTCATTACCGGGGCTTCTTCAGCTTGATGCCGATGCTTGGCCTTTTCCTATAGGGCCGCTTCACGTCCAAGGTCAGTTTTGCTCTTTTGGAGGGCTTCGTTCAGCAGCTTGTCGATGAGGTCATCTGACGGTTCCATAGATTTTGGTTCTGGATCTGTCCCCAGTTTCTCTACGTCAGGAGCTTCTTTGTCATTTATCGACGAGTGAGAGATCATGTGGTAACTCGCCACATAATCCTCGGGTTCTTCTGAAGAATCGTCTCTTTCATCAATGTCACTGTTTCCGTTCTCAAGAACATGCTTGAAGAATTCTTCCAGTGTGACTGGGGTCTGTGCCTCTTGGTTGTATTCCTCCAGTGCATCGATGTATTTTTGCAGACCCGTACGATTGCGGTCGAGCTGCACGGGCTTCTTGGCCTTCTTCTTTTCTTTTAACGACTTCAGAGGCTTGGCCCATCATTACCAACATTCGGCGTTGGGCGCGGTTTCAGCATTCCATCAATAATCTCAGGCTCCAGCGGGCTTTTCCACCTAATCTCCGGACATGCTTGAAGATCCTTCAGCATTCTTTTAGTTTTAGCCGAAATGACAACTTCCCACGGAGCTTCCTCTATAAATGTGCATGATGCCCCTGGCGTATCCACCTTTTTAGGAGCTTGCTGTTGTTGCGGGTTTACCTTCCAGTTTTCGGACAGCGCGAACTTACCCTGTTGGTACTGGTCTTCGACCCAGTTTTTGAAGACATAGCAATCTTCGATTGGGTGGCCCACTATTCGGTGGTAGGGGCAGTAATTGGGATTGTTGACGTCGCCCGGTTGCAGTGGGTGTCTCGGATCCGGCAGGGTGATGAGCCTGTTATGCACTGCCAGTTCGAATAGTCTCCTCGTTTTATCCCGGGAGAACGAGTAAAGACGTCTCAACTTTTCTTCGAGAGATCTTGGTTTGTTGTTTTGGCGAGCTACCGGTTTAGGGTTACTCGGTTGTTGTTAACTGTTGGCGACGAAGGTCGCTTTTCCTTTGCCCTTTTCATTCCGGAGATCTGTCTTTGAAGAGGATGGCCTATGGCCCATCTGGTCCATTTGAGCCAGTTTGTCAATTAAGGCCTGAAAGGTGGTCGGCTTGAAGAACATCATAAACTGGGCTATAGTTTCCTGAGGATCAAGGGTCCCTACGATCATGCCCACAGCAGGAGCTTCTTCTATGCGCTGTTCACACTTTGACCATAGATTACGCCACAGAATTGCGTATTGAACCCAGGTCTCTCCCGGCTTCACTCTGGCGTTGATTAATGCCGTGATTGGGGTGCGCTCACTTGCGCTTGCAAACCGCTGTGTGAACAGTAGTTCCATCTCCGTAAATGTCTTGACAGAGTCATTTGGGAGTTCGAAGTACCATTCAAATGTCGTCTCCGACAAGCTGCCAATAAACTGGCGAAGCAACGGTTTATCATCGCCCCCAGTATTACCGCACAAAGCTATGAATTGAGCAACGTGCTGATGCAGATTGCCCGTCCCCTTATACACATAGAATTTGGGGATCTTATATCCTCGCGGGTATTTAATTTGGTCGTACCAGCCTGGATAAGGTCGCCCAGTTCTGATGACTTGGCCTGCCACTTCGTTCGCTTGATGAGCTCGTATTTGTTGAGCTAAAGTTATCAAGGGTAGCTTTGGAGATCGTCTCCTCCCTGGCTGCTGATAAAGACGGAGAGGGATTTGATGTTTCCCCTCTATCGTCTTTAATGACTATTGAAGGGTCTTCGGCTGGAGCATCCGGTTGGATCATCATCCCCACCATGTCTTGGAACAGAAGCGCCATTTGTTTTATATTAGCCGCTTGTTCCGCGGCCTCTTTATCTTTCTTTCCAAGCACCCTTCGTAGGAATTCGGTGTCGGTCTCCTGCTCCTGGCGTTGTTCCGATGATGCTTCCGGGCTTTCTTTCTGCCCAGTGAGTGCGGCCATCCTTGTCAGCATCTCCTGGAGGTTTTGTTGTTGCTCCTGAGCTTTTGTTACAGAACGTGTGAGTGGTCGATGTCCCATGGAAGTACGTCTTTCCTCTTTCCCGGAAGCCATGTACACCGTGTGTACTACCATGCCCCTAGACTTGAGGCGTTTGGGTCCACTGCCTTTGAAATTTACCGCAGGCATAGGGATCTTCTCCGGTCTTCTCTTCTTATGGGAGGTCGAAGTTGAGGGGGGCGTTGCAACATGCATCCTTGCAGATGATACCTTCCATGGTATGACGGAGAGATGGTCCTCCTTTTGCTGAGCCTTCGTTTTCTTCAGCCAGCGAGTGTAATCTTTGTCAATTATAGAGTCTTGGAATTTCTGCCAAACTCTGTGGATCTTGGAGGACAACCGCTGAGGAGGCTGTTCTGGCTTCACCTGTGTCATACTTTCAGCAGGCGGAGGAGACTTCTTCAAGATGGCTGTTGAAGAGTTCTTGCGTGCCCTCCCGAGCAGTTCGAAACTGTTCCCAGTTGGAACAACAGCGTCAGTTTCCACCGTTGGAGCTGGTGGGGTGAGTCCAGAGGGGAACTGCTCCCAGCTTTCCTCACTCGGTGCCAGTGGCAACGTCGAGCATGTCGTGCTGACGGGACCACCTCTGTTGTCGGAGCGACTTCGTCATTCCTTCTGCTCTGATGGGGTGTTGTTGGTGTCGGTCTGTCAAAGACCGACGTCCGCTGAGAGGGAACAGTCAAATCTTGTAAAGGCCGATCTTTTGATAAGGGAAGCAGCCTTGGTGGCTTCGTCCGAAGCGGAAGTTGGAACGGCTAGTCTTGTGAAGACCGATTCTTTAATAGGAGAAGCCCCTTTGACGACTTCGTCTGCCGAAGCTGGAATGGCTATCCGCTTCGGAATAACCTCTTCAGGTATCGCGAGCCTCTTTGCGGGACCACTTGAGCTTAGGCTCAGCCTGTCGAAGACTGAGGCGACGGACTTGGATGACCCGTTGAGAAGGGCCGTGGTGGTTGCGAGCCGATCAAAGACCGACTTCTTTGGAGCCTCTTGTGATGGAATTGAGGCATTGAAGCTTATTGGCGGGAGCATGGTCCTAAAAAACAGTCCAGTGGTGGCTTGAGTCACCTGTTCCACCGGCATTGCAAAGATGGAAGCCGCTTGGGGCCCATAAGTTACTCTTCTGGCAGGGACAGAGTGAGAGTTGCTATTGCAGTTATACTTGGAAGCCATCGATCTTCTTCTCTTCTGCACAGGAGAAAGACACCAAATCTTAGTACCTCGAATCTAGGGGCAACCATATTAAACAGCGATTCGTTCACAAACACAACACACAAAGTGTGGAGTGGAAAGAGGAAAAGTTCCCACCGGCCGTGCCAGATTCTGTTTATCGCCGAAAACCGGGAAGACAAACGTCTTGGTTGAATTTGGGGGCAGATGCTATATGGGTTTATCCTTCCACCTCTCCGAAGATGCCAAGTTGATTTATGGCACCGTGTATCGGAGGTTTGGACGGATGCGACCGTTGTAGCGGACTTCGTCTGATTCCCCCTCGTTGTGAGGGTTTTTTTTGATTGTGGGGACACTCTTCCCTGCAGGCGCAAGCCCGTGCAGTTAATTACGTTATCGCGTAGCGATAACCACTTTCTACTTCTCCAGATGTTCACTTCGTGTCGTGTGTGTTTGTTTTATTTTTAGTTGCCTGTGGATTGTATACGGAGACTGATTTGTGTTGTCGCCCGTAGGGCGTGGATTAGTCCAAATCCGTATTTTCTTAGATTTGGGTTTGGTTTGATTTAAAGATCGTTAATCTCATTTGGGATTAAGATCAACTTAAAAGTTTGTTGAGGATACGTTAGTCTAATTTTAGACTAAGATCTACTCAGCATGGTTTTGGGATCATTCTGGCCCAACGAAAGAACATTTGGGCTCTATTGCTTTAGTTTAAGGACGTTATGGTCCATAGATCGCCCATTTTGGTATGAGGGTTTAGTTTAAAGACGTCGCGGTCCACAACTAGTTTAAGGACATTATGGTCCATAGCTAGTTTAAGGACATTGCGGTCTATTGTAATGTGATCATGGGTTTGGGAGTGCATCCAAGAGCTGTTGGTTGTTGGGACCCTCCACCTCTCTGACATCGTTGAAGAATTACAACGAAATATATCAGAGGTGTGGAGAGATGTACCCTTGAACCAATTTCCAGATCGAGGGAAGATGTGGGATGAACGTCATTTTAGATGCCATCTATTAGGAGATCATTAGTCATCTTTAGGACTAGGATTGGTTTGTGGAGACCTGAGCGTGAGGGCTCGGTTGATTGGTGACCAAAAAGGTCTTGGCCTTGGGAGACTTGGCTAATTTGGGCTAAGGTTGGCCCCTCATAGTGTTAAACACTGATATTTGTTTGGCGCTCACGTGCTCCCACGTGAGACTCTTAACCACTGTTAAACACTGATATTTGGAGCGCTCACGTGTGGCATGTGAGGCTCCTGAGATTTGGGCACTGCTTCTTTGGGTTTATTCCCTTGTTCCTTTATAAGTGCTAAACACTTTTGGGGGTCACGTGGGAGCACGTGACGTGTACCAAAAATGGGAACTATCTTTGATTTATTCCCCTTTTCCTTTCATAATTGCGAAGCACTATTAGAGGGTTACGTGGGATCACGTGACTCGATCTCAGTCCTTCCTTTTTGTTCCTCAGAGGTGCTCATGTGGGAACACGTGACCTGTTGTTATAGCGTTGTACGCTAATCGTTTCTTTTATGTGGATGGAGATCTTGATATGCATTTTGAGAATTTCAGGTCCCTTGTTTTATAAGAATTAAATTCTTATGCAGGGTTAGACCCTAGTTTTATCAGAGGAATTAAATTCCTATATCTTTTGGAAGAATTAAATTCTTCAAACTCAGTTCTTTCCTATATGTTTTTGGACTGTAAGATAGAATCTCTTCGATGAGAATTAAATTCTCAACTTATGGGGAGATCTGCTTCTGCAGACCTCAAATAGAGGAAGAACTATGTTTTATTTGGAAGAGTTAAACTCTTGTAAGAGGAGATAAAATGATCTCTAGGTCTTTTTCTTACCTAAGGTTTCTTTTCTTCAAAGAGAACTCCGCATTTTTTTGTTTCTCCAATCTTATGGAGGGGTCTCCTCTCTACAAGACTTGAAGTCTTGTGTTCTTTATATAGTAGAGGCAAGTTTGTTGATTTAGTTAGGGAAATCTCTCGTTGAGAGATCCTAATTGATTTGTGGATTTTATCCACCGTTGGATTTTTGATCCAAGAACTTCTGTTTTACAGAAGATATTTTTCTTGTTTTTAATAAGATTGGAAAAATATTTTCCCATACAGAGCTTATTCTGCAGCTTGGTGATTTTTAATCACCATTAGATCTTTAATTCAACGGTGCTCTGTTTTACAGAGCGTAATCTTTCTTGTTTAGAAAGATTGGGGAAATATTTTCTCATACAGAGCTTATTCTATAGCTTGAAGATTTTTAATCACCATTGGATTTTTAATCCAACGGTGCTCTATTTTACAGAGCGTAACCTTTCTTGTTTAGAAAGGACTAAGGAAATATTTCCCTAATAGGGTTTTGATCCCTTTTATTTAGAATTTAATTCTATCAGCTTGGAAGATGATTAGGAACCCTTACGTGTAGCACGTGACCCCCATAGCATTAAACTGGTTTGCTTATATGCAGCAGTCCCAGAGAAAGGCATCACATGTTGGCACGTGAGCTGATGTTCAGAAATGTCACGTGTGGCACGTGACCCCCACGAAGTTAAGCCCAACAAGGAGCATCACGTGCTGACACGTGAGCCTCTCTGGCCTGTTATTTGTTTTTGGTAGACCCCTATATACTTTGTATATATATGCTCACGTGTTTGCACGTGAGGCTCAATTTCAGCCTTATTTGTTAAGCGCAATGCCTATAATCTTTGCTCCAAGGCACATCACGTGTGGGCACATGATGCTCCATTTGGGGAATTTTTCCCATCGCTTTTTATTTATTATTTATTTTTTTATAAGTGAACATACAACAAGTGTGAATTTTGGCTAGTTCAAGTCGGATTTCTCGGACATATCGTTTCAGGCGAAGGAATCTCAGTAGATTCAGCTAAGGTGTTAGCAGTCAGCGAATGGCCGACACCAAAGATGGTGAAGGATATATGAAGTTTCTTAGGATTAGCAGGATACTACCGACGATTCATTGAAGTCTTTTTGAAAATTGCAGCCCCCAGACCAAGCTCACACGTAAAGATGAAGTATTCGTATGGTCAGAAGCATATGAAAACACTTTTGTAGAACTCAAGTCAAGATTAACTTCTGCTCCTATCCTTGTAATACCGGATCAGTCTGGAGGATTTGTTGTGCATTGCAATGCGTCCGATAAGGGATTAGGGTGTGTTCTGCACAATCATGGAAATGTTATGGCTTTTGCATCAAGACAGCTGAAGGTTCATGAGCGCAACTATCCAACACATGATCTGGAGTTGGAAGCCGTTATCTTCACACTTAAGATTTGGCGCCACTATCTTTTGAGAGAACGATTGGATATATACACTGACCAAAAGAGTCTGAAGTATGTATTTACTCAGAAAGAACTAAACATGCGGCAGAGAAGATGCCTAGAACTCATGGCAGACTTCGACATCAACCTTCAATATCATCCAGGGAAGGTGAACGTAGTTCCTGATGCACTTAGCCGCAAGCCATTAGAAATGAATTTCACCGCTCAGTGGAACCTGTTAGGATCCTAAGCACGACAGCAAGGTTTCGGGTAGCATCATCCATGCCAAGTTAAAATTTTGCCATGCTTAAACAACCCTGAACCTAGATCTTTAACTAGAGAATCATGCGGAATCGAAAAACAAAAAAATTTACTTCTAAGCGATTAAAGATTACAACCTTTGTAGTCCGTTCCTTCACTTCATAAGCTCCAAGTTGTGGTCTCTTCGTTGCGATCATCAAGCTCTCAGACTCTTGAGAGGCTCCATAAGGTGAATGATGCATCCTTGCTTGTTGTCTTCGAAATCCAAGATGATATAATTCGAGGAAACACGAACTCAAGCTATGACTTCACTAATATGGAATTAGTGAAGCTAACACACTAATCTATATGGCTAGTATAGAAGAGAATGATGAAGTAGGAATTTTGCTCTCTTTAGTTTTCTTTTTCTCACAATCTTTCGTCACAAAGAAAAAAGCTAGCAAGCTTTTTGAGGAAGAAGAAGATGAAGTGATGAATGAATTATTGTTGTGAGAATATAAATGTAACCATAGTGAGTTATGTCATCCTTAACCCTCGTAGAGACTTAACCATGAGCTAGGGTTAAAGGTTAGGTTGATAAATATCTTAAGCATGACAAAAGAGTGGACCAAGTCAAAGAACCTACAGCTTCTACAAGCTTTGAACCATGAATAAATCCACAATTTTGAATTACTTAATAATAAATTCAAATCCTAATCTTAACCCTAGCATGGTATAAGTCTCTCACACACAAGTTGCATATATAACCTAGCATGATACATACTATATATCACACATATATATAATGTATATACAAGTGAGAAAAAGAAATGGTCAAGTGATCTAATATTAGTCAATGTAAATTCATATATCAAATATATATATAATTATACATTAAATCATTAAATCGACACTTGATTTAATGATCGGGCTATATCACATATAACCGACTAATATCACTAATATCAACTTATCGAATCAACACTTGATTCAATAACCCGGCTATATCACATATACCCGACCGATATCACATATGGTGAGAATAGAATATGGTATCACATACACGTATCAATCTCAGTCCCGCATATATCACATATGTGCTCCTACTCCATTTCGCCTGAGCCAGGAAACCTCTTTGTATGACTCTAAAGACTCGTCAATACGCCGGCAGTGGGTGATGATCATATTAAACACCCACAAGCTGCAAGCGGTCAGCTAAATGTAACAGCCACCCGGGTATTGAGCAATCAGAAGATCAATAAGCAAGCCTGGTCACACTCCTGTGAATCCAATCAGTAACACTACCGTACAATCCGGTCTCTTCGTCTGATATGTCGCATATCCAGTCTAGAGGTGGTAAACGTCAGACCCCAGTAACAGATAAGTCGTGTCGATATTAGGCTCATAACAGGTCGAGAAATTACTGATAACACTTACCAGTAGATCTCCATATCAGCCCTGGCCAGGGACTTCAAGTTATAGCCAATCGAGCACAGCGCAACATCAATCCCAAATATCGGGAGAGACGAAACCCCTCATATCGCTCATTGCCTCCATGTGATTCGGGACTGTACCCAAAAGACACCGTTTTTCACGTTCTCATGAACGTGGTAAGGTGGAAATCAAAGAACAGTGGGAATCACACAAGAATATGACGATCTCGGGTCTACAGACTAACCTGTACCAGTGTCACCAGAGAACTGCTATCTGACGATAGGTATAATACCATATAGGAGTTCTCAGCGACTCCGTTCAGTGTACCCAGTCTCCACTGAGCACCTGTATACCATCTTTGATGTCAAACACCAATGGATGTGGGATCTATCCATCGCCTATCATATGGGTCAAGATGCGTATACGCTAGTCTACTCTGGAGTATCAATGCCATGTCTCGATACACCCTCGACTACGAACTATTATAGGATGTACTTGTGGACTACCCTGGCCCCCACCAGTATGATCTATATCATAGTCCTAGTAGTCAAGTACATATCCTAAGGGCTTTATCAACATGTGAGAGCAAGGCAGTAACACAATACAAATCAATATGTTAAGACAAAGTGCAATAAGATAGCATACTATCATATTGAGCAAGAAAGTCCTCTCTATATATATCCAAGCATCCACTATAATATACATCATATGTACAATAATGGCCTCTAGGGCATATACATAACTAACAATCTCCCACTTGCACTAAGGCCAGCTGTTGTAGTATCTCATACCCACATCCCGAAGAGTCTCTCTAATTGTATCTGGGGTATGGCCTTCGTGAGTGGATCCACATTGTTGTCCTTCGTGTCAACTCTCCTGACCTCGATCTCTCGGCGATCAACTATCTCTCGGATCAGGTGATACCGCCTCAGAAAATGCCTAGATCTCTGATGGGACCTGGGTTCCTTGGCCAAAGGCACAGCTCCATTTATCACAATACAAAGGTATTGGATGCTCAATGGATGGAACCACTCCAAGTTCGTTTATGAACTTCTTCATCCAGACAGCCTCTTTTGGAGCATCGTTGGCAGCGATGTATTCAGCCTCCATCGTCGAGTCTGCCACGGTTTCCTGTTTAGAACTCTTCCAACAAACCGCCCCTTCATTGAGGGTAAAGTCAAATCCTGAGTGCGACTTAAAGTCGTCCTTATCACTTTGGAAGCTCGAATCGGTAAAGGACTCCACTTGAGTTCTCCATTACCATACACCAAGAACATTTCTTTAGTCCTTCTCAAGTACTTGAGAATGTTCTTCACAGCTGTCCAGTGACTCTCTTCAGGATCTGCTTAATACCTACTCACTATACTTAGTGAGTATGCTACATCGGGTCTTGTACATAGCATCGCGTACATGATTGAGCCTACTTCCGAAGCATAGGGTATCCCTTGCATGCGAGCTCTCTCCAAATCAGTCTTAGGAGGCATCTCTTTGGAGAGAGTGAGTCCAGAGATCGTGGGTAAATTCCCATGCTTGGATTCTTCCATACTAAACCTCTTTAGTATAGTGTCAATGTACCTGGATTGGGACAATCTCAGTATCCTTTTAGATTTATCTCTATAGATCTTAATCCCCAAGATGCAGGAGGTATCGCCTAGATCTTTCATTGAGAATCTTTGTGATAAGAAGAGCTTGACAGAGTGCAGCATAGGAACATCATTTCCTATCAAGAGTATGTCATCCACGTACAATACGAGGAAGACAACCCTACTCTCTGCCACCTTCTTGTATATACAAGGTTCATCTATGTTTTTGATGAAGTTAAACTCTTTGACTACCTCATCAAAATAGATGTTCCAACTCCGCGATGCCTTCTTTAACCCGTAGATGGATTTAAGCAGCTTGCACACCTTTCCGCTGCTCCCACTGTCTACGAAGCCCACTGGCTGAGTCATGTACACGCACTCTTCTAAATCACCGTTTAAAAAGGCAGTCTTAACATCCATTTGCCAGATTTCGTAATCATGGTATGCAGCAATGGCAAGTAGGATCCGGATGGACTTAAGCACAGCCACTGGAGAAAAGGTTTCATCATAATCCACACCTGGTCGTTGACGAAAATCTTTTGCAACAAGTCTAGCTTTGAAAGTCTCAACTTTTACATCTACACCAAGTTTCTTCTTAAAGATCCATTTGCTCCCAATAGGTTTTACCTCTTCAGGGGCAACTTCCAATGTCCATACTTTGTTGGTCTACATGGATTCCATCTCAGATCGCATTGCATCCAACCATTTCACAGAGTTCCCACTCGTGATGGCATGCTCGAAGCTAGTCGGGTCATCATCTTCCATAATGCAATTCTCGCTCCCACTATCAATGAGAAAACCGTAGTATCTCTCAGGTGGATGAGGAACCCTACTAAATCGGCGGAGCGGCTGAGGTTTGTCGGGAACTATTGAATCCTCTGGTTCCACTAAATCTTCAGTTGCAGTTTGTGCTGCTGGAACTTCTTCCAGCTCTACCTCTTCGCCACTAATTTCTTTTACAAGAAATTCCTGTTCTAAAAAGCTGGCATATTGAGAAACAAACACCTTTTATTCCTCACCGTGGTAGAAGATATATTCATAGGTATCTTTTGGATATCCCACAAACTTACATGACCTGATCTTTCCTCGAGCTTGTCCGGATTTTTCTTTTTAACATAGGCCGGACAACCTCATATCTTAACTCGTTTAAGAGATGGTCTCTTTCCATTCCATATCACATATGGAGTGGTAGGCACTGATTTGGTTGGAACTCTATTCAATAGGTATGCGGCCGTCTCTAGCGCTGTTCCCGCCAAAATTTTGGCTCAAAACCCGCTCCCTTATAAAATAATAAGAATAATAATAAAAAAATTAAATAATAATAATAATAATAATAATAATAAAGGGAAAAACTCCCCATGCAAAGAATGTAACAAATGCCTCAAAACAAAGAGTTAAAACATTCTGAAGCAGCGCTTTATAGCAGCGCCAGCGCTAAGGAGTCAAATGCTTTGACCAGCGCACCACGTGCAAAGCACGTGTGCGCTAGCGCCAACTGCGCTGCGCTCTGAGCAGCGCACCACGTTTCAAACGTGGGTTCGCTAGCGCAAAGTGCGCTAGCGCAATGTGCACTGCGCTTTGAGCAACGCACCACGTGCAAAGCACGGATGCGCCAGCGCTGGAATTATAAAATTTCTTACCGTTAGATCAAAAGATCTAATAATAATGATAAATCATTAATTAATCAGAATTAAAATTCTGTTTTGGAAAGATTTTCTCAATCTTATTAAAAAACAAAAAGATTGCCTTCTGTAAAATAGAAGCCCTAGGATCAAAGTTCCAATGGTGGGGAAATATCTCCAAATCAATCAGAGAAAGATCTCTTTAACTGATTTAACAAATCAGCTTGCCCTATATAAAGGCCCCAAGAGTTCAAGTCCGAGATAGAAAAAACCCCTCTACAAAGTTTGAGAAAACTCAAAAGAAAGAGAGCAAGCTCTTGAAAGAAGATCATTTCTTCAAGGTAAAAAGAACGATTTTTGAACAAAGAGATGAAATCATCTCATTAAAACAGAAGAATTATCTTTTTAAAAGATCATAGATCTACTAATGACCAAGGTCTTTTATAAAAAGAGATCAAAAGATCTCATCATAAAAACAAAAGAAGTATTTACTTCATTCACAGATCATTGATCTACAAAGGCAAAGCCCTTTAAAAAATAAGAACTGTTGTTCTTGAATCTTGAGGCAAAGCCTCCTTTAAAAAGAACATAAATTTGTTCACAGATCATAAATTTGATCAAATGTGCTTTGCGCTATTGAAAAGTTCCTTACACTCTTGAACTGCGTTTCTGTGCCCCTTGGACCGGCACTCAGCGCCAAAACGTACCACGTGTCAACCACGTTTGCAACTTGCACTTTACGCTTCTGAAACAGCGCACTGCACTCATGGGATGGCGCAAAGCGCCAAATGCACCACGTGTCATTTATGTGTGCACTATTGAATTAATAGCGCAACGCGCTCATAAATTGGTGCAACGCGCTCATCATCTGGCACTCAGCGCCAAACGCGCCACGTGTCATTCACGTGTGCTCTACTCAACAGAAGCGCACTGCGCTCTTTAATTGGCGCAAAGCGCCTGACGCGCCACGTGGCGTGCTGTCAGAATATAAATTGTTCTGATGAGTGCTGTGCATTCAATACAAGACAAAAAATGTCAAGATCAAAATGCCCAGCATTATTAAGAGGGGCCAAGCCCAAATAAAGGCTCAACAGCCCAGAACAAAAATGTTAAACATTTATTGGACTTAGCCCAATACTGGCCATAAGTCCTCAACTCATATTAATTAAGTTCATCTGCTCACAAATATGTTAACAGATCTTAGCCCCAAATTGGACTACAGATCTTTCAACCAACTCACATCAGTTCGAGCCCCAAATTGGACTACAGATCTTTCAACCAACTCACATCAGTTCGAGGGTACATCTTTTTACTCCTCTGATATTTGTCATTGTAATCTTTCAACGTCTTCAAAGAGGTGATGAGTCCCGACAACCAAACATTCTACGGACTGTGGGGTCCTTTAAAAATCCACGGACTATGATGTCCTTAACCTTGACTATGAGGTCTTTAAACTCACGGACTATTATGTCCTTAACCTTGACTGTGAGGTCTTTAAACTCACGGACTATGATGTCCTTAATCTCGACCGCAATGTCTTTAAAACTAGCTATGGACCGTGATGTCCTTAAACTAACATTGGATCACCATGTCCTTAAACTGGTCATTGACCGCAATGTCCCTAAACTAAACAATTGAGTCCAAATGCTCTCTTGTTGGATCTAAATGATCCCGTTAAGTTGATCTTAGTCTAAAATCAGACTAACGTATCCGTAACAAACGTTTAAGTTGATCTTAGTCTCAAATGAGACTAACGTATCCTTAAACCCAAATCAAAACCCAAATCTAAGAAAATACGGATTTGGACTAATCCACGTCCTACGGGCGACAACATAAATTAGTCTCCGTATACAATCTACGGGAAACCAAAAACAAAATAAACACCCACAACACGAAGTGACCATCTGGAGAAGGAGAAAGTGGTTACCGTGATGCGGTAGCGTAATTAACTGCAGGGGCTTGCGCCTGCAGGGAAGAGTGTCCCCACAATCAAAACCCCCTCAAATGAGGGGGAATCTGATGAAGTCTGCTACATCGGCCGCATCCGTCTAAACCTTCGATACATGGTGCCATAAATCAACTTGGCATCTTCGGAGAGGTGGACGGATAGCACCAAATAGCATCTACCCTCGGAATTCAGGACCTGACGTCCCAACGTCCCGGTCGCGTCTTTCGGCGGGGAACAGATTCTGGCACGCCCGGTGGGACCTTTTCCTCTTTCCACTCCACACTTCGTGTGTCGTGTTTCACGAACGAATCACGGTTTGTTATGGTTGCCCCTGGATTTGAGATACTAAGATTTTGTGTCTTGCTCCATGCAGAAAACAGAAGATTAATGGCTTCAAATTGCACTCATTACAACAACTCCCACTCCATCCTTGCCGGAGTATTGACTTACGGGCCCTAAGCGGCCTCTCTTTTCACAATGCCGGTAGAGTAGGTAACGCAGGCTACCACCGGATTGTTCTTCGGGACCATGCTCCCCCCGATGAGCTACAACACCGTTGTACCATCATAAGAAACTCCCAAGAAGTCGGTCTTTGATCGGCTTACTACTACTACTGCGGCCCTTCTCAACGGGTCGCCCAACTCCACTGCCTCAGTTTTTAATAGACTGGGCCAAAGTTTATGTGGGCCCATGAAGAAGCCTGCAATCCCAGAAAGGGTTATTCCGAAGAGGATAGCCATCCCTGCTCCAAAAGTCGTCAAAACGGCTTCTCCTGCCAAAGAGTCGGTCTTCACAAGACTGACTGTTTCGGCTTCCTCCCCGAACGAAGTCATTGAAACTTCTCTTCCTGTGCGAAAGTCTGCTTTTGATAGGTTGGCCGTCCCCTCTCAACGGGCGCCGGTCTTCAAGAGGTTGATACCGGCAACACCTGACCAAAACAGGGGGCACGACGAAGCCATCCCCATAGCTGAACCAACACCATCCGCACGACATGCTCGCCGTCGTCACTGGCATCGAATAAGGAAGGCTGGGAGCAGCTCTCCTTCTGGACTGACTCCGCCGGCTCCAACGGTGGAAGTTGATGCTGCTGTTCTAACTGGGAACATCTTTGAACCGCTAAGGAGGGTGCGCAAAAACTCTTCGACTGTCGTGTTGAAGAGATCTTCTCCACCTATGGAGAGCGCTACAAAGGTGAAGCCGGAACAGCCCCCTCAACGGCTGTCCTCTAAAATCTACACGGTTTGATGTCAAGTCCAAGACCCGGTAATTGATCAAGATTATCCCCGCCGACAGAAAAAGGTGAAAGTTCAGCGGGAAGAGGACTGTCCTGTCAAGCTACAAAAGGCGACAGCTACTTGGGTGCCCACTGCAACAGCCCCCTCAACTTTGACCGCTCACAAGAAAAGAAGACCGGAGAAAATCCCTGAGTCTGCGACGAATCGCAAGACCACTGAATCTAAACCCCCTAAGTCTGGGGGCATGGTGGTGCACACCGTCTATATGGCGTCCGGAAAAGAGGACAGCCGTATCTCCACAGGTCATCGACCGCTTACGCGATCTGTAACAAAGGCCCAGGAGCAACAACAGATGCTCCAGGAAATGTTGACGCAGATGGCCGTACTCACAGGGCCAAAAGAGAGCCCAGAAACGTCATCAGAGCAACGTCAAGAAGAAGAAACTGATGCTGAGTTCCTTCGCAGAATCCTCGAAAAGAAGGACAAAGAGGCAGCGGAACAAGCTGCCAACATAAAACGAATGGCGTTCTTATTTTAAGACATGGTCGGGATGATATTACAGCCGGATCCTCCAGCTGAAGATCCTCCGATTATCCTCGAAGACGACCGAGGGGAGACATCAAACCCTCCTCCGGCTCTTTCAGCATCCAAGGAGGAGAGTATCTCCAAGGCCACTCTGGATGATTACATCGCTCAGCAGATACGAGTTCACCAGGCGAATGAAGCGGCCGGTCAGGTTGTTAAGACTGGACGACCCTATCTGGGTTGGTACGACCAAATAAAGTACCCGCCAGGATACACAATCCCTAAATTCCATATATATAAGGGGACGGGAAATCCACATCAGCACGTCGCTCAATTCAGAGCCTTGTGCAGCAACACTGGAGGTGATGACAAACTGCTACTCCGCCAGTTCATCGGCAGCTTGTCAGAGACGGCATTCGAATGGTATTCTGAACTCCCGAATGATTCTGTCAAGATATTTGCAGAGATGGAGCTGCTGTTTACCCAACGTTTTGCAAGCGCTAGTGAACGCACCCCGATCACCGCATTGATTAACGCCAGGGTGAAACCGGAAGAGACATGGGTCCAATACGCAATCCGGTGACGAAACCTGTGGTCAAAATGCGAACAATGCATAGAGGAAGCACCGACAGTGGGCATGTTCGTGGGTACTCTTGACCCTCAAGCAACTATCTCTCAGTTCATGATGTTTTTCAAGCCCACCACCTTCCAAGCCTTGATTGACAAACTGACCCAAATGGACCAGATGGGCCATAGACCGTCCTCCTCAAAGACGGATCCTCGAAATGAAAGTGGAAAAGGGAAAGCAACCTTCGTCGCCAATACTCATCAGCAGCCGAGCAACTCAAAGCCGGTTGTTCGCCAAAACAACGTGCGTCCACGCCCATCCTTCGAGGAGAGACTGGGACGTCCTTACTTGTTTCCCCAGGATAAAACAGGGAGACTGTTCGAGCTGGCAGTGCGCAACAGACTCATCAATCTACCCAATCCAAAACGTCTGTTGCAGCCAGGCGATTTCAACAATCCTAATTACTGCCCTTACCACCAAACAGTTAGTCATCTAATCGAAGATTGCTTCGTCTTCAAAGGCTGGATTGAGGACTAATACCAACAAGGCAAATTCGCATTATCCGAAAACTGGAAGGTGAACCCGCCACAACCTCACGCCCCTAAAAAGGTGGACATGCCGGGGGCATCGTGCTTGTTCATAGAGAAAGCCCCACGGACCGAAATGTCCTAAAACTAACGATGGACCCCAATGTCCTAAAACTTGCAACGGACCGAAACGTCCTAAAACTAACGATGGGCCCCAATGTTCTAAAACTTGCAATGGACCGAAACGTCCTAAAACTAACAATGGACCCCAATGTCCTAAAACTGCAAATGACCGCAACGTCGTTAAACTATTACCAACCCGCGCCGTCCCCAGGCTGATGTAAAAAAAATGGTACGTCCACAAGCGAGATGGGCACGAGTGAAAACCTGAAAGGGCTCCGTGAGTAAAAACAACAGGGCTACCGACGAGTTTTGTGAAAACCCGAAAGTGCGCAATCTCGTTAAAAGTCCCTTGCAAGGTCCTCTCGACCCTGTAAGGAGAGAAACCACCCGCGTGAGATCCTTACGACTCACAAAGGAGAAACACACTTAGGAATCCCATGATTCCTAAGGAGAAATTACACTTACGAGATCCTCACGACTCGTAAGGAGAATTCCCCTTTGAGACCCTCACGGCTTATAGGATTCAAAAGCCTTAAGTTACAGGGATCTGAACCTGTTCTTAAGCCATCACAATCTCCAATATTGCCCTACAAGCGTTTCGATATCGACCCTTGTATTCAATCCACAGGCGCGAATAAACGTTTTTCTAACAAAGTCTCACCAGAGACTGGGGATATGCTCAGATGGAAAAAGACACTTATAAGTCCTCTCAACTTATAAGAAGAAAATAATCTTGTAAAATCCTTACGACTTATAAGAGACCATACACTTGGGAATCCTCACGATTCTTAAGGAGAAAACGCACTTACGAGATCCTCACGACTCGTAAGGAGAAATACCTTTATGAGACCTTTATGGCTTATAAAGTCGAAAGCCTTAGTCGACAGGATCCTAACCCTATTTACTAAGCCACCTTTGTTCGACATCGACAGAGGCACATGATGATTCGCTCCTGGCAATATCCCAGTTGTAGCGATGCTGATGCCTAAATCGGTATCAAATTCCAAATCCTTTCATGGCAAATGATGATTCGCCCCTGGCAATATTCCAGTCGCAGCGATGCTGATGCTGAGATTGGCACCAGATTCCAAGTTCCACACTCGTGATAAAAAATCAGCGAGCCAAAAATGCATATGAAATAGCCGAAATGATGGGGCAACTTGCAACGAAATCAGCAAGTAAAAATGTATGTATGAAAAATAGCCGAAATGATTGGGCAACTTGCAATGAAAAGCTGCGAGTAAGAATAAAACAAATAGCCGAAATGATTGGGCACCGCAAAAAAATAGCCGAAATGATAGGGCAATCGCGATTTTCGCGATATAAAAAGCTGAAATGATAGAGCATCACGGAAAGAATTAAAAAAAAATGAAAGAATGAAACTTTTTGCCCTACAGGTGAGATCACATCGATCCCTATATACAATCCAGGGGCACAAACAAAGAGGGAACCATACCTCCCCACCAGGCTCCATTAGAAAGCGAAGCCAAATCTCGACGGTTCATAGACAACCTAGAGGCAACCTCGACATTTGTTGCAATATCACAGACACAATGTCAACAAACGAAGCAAAGGAAGATCCCTAGCTTCAGGGTCTTAACGGTAACTCATATAAAACCTGAAAGACTACCAGAGATCATCCTGCATGGAGTGGTAACCACCTCGACGTTCGTCTCGATACAGCAGACGAGATGTCACTACAGCGTCCTTTCTCCAGCAGTATTCAGACGCGCCAAAATAAATGAAGCGAAGGCCAAATTCCTAGCTTCAGGGTCTTGACGGTAACTCATATAAAACCAGAAAGACTACCAGAGATCATCCCACATGGAGTGGTCACCACCTCGACGTGCGTCTCCATACAGCAGACGAGATGTCACTACAGCGTCCTTCCTCCAGCAGGATTCAGACGTGCCAAAACAAACGAAGCGAAGGCCAAATTCCTAGCTTCAGTGTCTTGATGGCAACTCATATAAAGCCTGAAAGACAATCGGAGATCATCCTACATCAGCGCAGAGTGATCACCACCTCGACGTTCGCATCGATACAGCAGACGAGATGTCACTACAGCGTCCTTCTTCCAGCAGGATTCAGACGCGCCAAAATAAATAAAGCGAAGGCCAAATTCCTAGCTTCAGTGTCTTTATGGCAACTCATATAAAGCCTGAAAGACAATCGGAGATCATCCCACATCAGCGCGGAGTGGTCACCACCTCGACGTTCGCCTCGATACAGCAGACGAGATGTCACTACAGCGTCCTTTCTCCAACAGAATTCAGACGATACCAAAGCAAACGAAGCGAAGGCCAAATTCCTAGCTTCAGGGTCTTGACGGTAACTCATATAAAACCTGAAAGACTACCAGAGATCATCCCTCATGGAGTGGTCACCACCTCGACGTTCGTCTCGATACAGCAGACGAGATGTCACCACAGCATTCTTCCTCCAGCAGGATTCAGACGCAACAATCAAACAACAGAGCCACGGCAAAATCCCTAGTTCCAAACCTTGACGGTTCACCAACAACCTAAAGACAACCGCGACATTCGTCTCGATACAGCAGACGCAATGCCAGCAAACGAAGCAAAGGCCAAATTCCTAGCTTCAGGGTCTTGACGGCAACTCAAATAAAATCCGAAAGACTATCGGAGATCATCCCACACCAGTGCGGAGTGGTTATGACTCATCGGGGCTCTCCAAAATGAGCCTAACCTCAGGTAAAAAGCAGCATGGCAAATTCCTAACGCTTGCTATTCCGACGGTCAAACTGCCTAGGAAGATTTTTTGAAGACGTCTTGTCCAACCCCCGAAAGGATCAGAGACACGACAGTCACAAGGCTACTCGAACAGCAAGGTTGCTTGTCGAGGAATACATCAGCCAACACGACGGTACGATAGGAAAAACCCTAGTACCACAGACCCTAACGGGCCTCTGTCGAAAAAGAGCAAAGGTTAACTATAACGTTAGGACATCCTTGCGAGAACTTTTCGATTTGTCTCGACTCGTTGGGAAAAGCCTTAGGCAGCGGGGATTAAAAAACCTGTTTCCTAAGCACTGGGGCCCTGCAAGTCGGTCCAAAATGGACTCTTGCATATTATTCACGGACCACACTCTCCAAAGTCGAATCTCGACAAGGAGGAAAATAACCACTTACAAGTCCTCTCGACTTGTAAGAGGGAAAATTCTCTTGTGAGATCCTTACGACTCTCAAGAGATAACACACTTAGGAATCCTCACGACTCCTAAGGAGAAAAGACACCTACGAGATCCTCATGACTCGTAGGGAGAAAAGTTTTTATGGGACCCTACAGCTCATAATGTTGAAAAGCCTTAGGTGACAGATCCTAACCCTGTCTACTAAGCCATCGCCGCTCTATAAGGAGGTCAACATGTACTATCTGCGGGCTACATTTACCAAAGCCACATTCGCCAATGAAATAAAGAAGCTACTTACGGGTCCTCACGATTCGTAAGGAAAAATACCCGAGTGAGATCCTTACGACTCACGGAGGTAATGAACACTTAGAAATCCTCACGATTTCTAGGGAGAATTTGCATCTACGAGATCCTCTCGACTCGTAGGGAGAAAAACCTTCTTGAGACCCTTACGGCTCATGAAGACGAAGAAAGTCTTAGGCTACAAAGACCCTAAACTTGTCTCCTAAGCCCTTAATTCTGTGGCCATGCATAACTCTGCATTACTTCATCCACGTACATACTTACGTGGGCAAAGTAGTGGGGGGCATTTGTTCCCGCCAAAATTTTGGCTCAAAACCCGCTCCCTTATAAAATAATAACAATAAAATAAAAAAAATTAAATAAATAATAATAATAATAATAATAATAATAATAAAAGGAAAAACTCCACATGCAAAGAATATAACAAATGCCTCAAAGCCAAGAGTTAAAACATTCTAAAGCAGCGCCGGCGCTAAGGAGTCAAATGCTTTGACCAGCGCACCACGTGCAAAGCATGTGTGCGCTAGAGCCAACTGCGCTGCGCTTTGAGCAGCGCACCACGTGTCAAACGTGGGTGCGCTAGCGCAAAGTACGCTGCGCTTTGAGCAGCGCACTACGTGCAAAGCATGGGTGCGCCAGCGCTGGAATTATAAAATTCCCCATCGTTAGATCAAAAGATCTAATAATAATGATAAATCATTAATTAATCAGAATTAAAATTCTATTTTGGAAAGATTTTCTCAATCTTGTTAAAAAACAAGAAGATTGCCTTCTGTAAAACAGAAACTCTAGGATCAAAGATCCAATGGTGGGGAAATATCCCCAAATCAATCAGAGAAAGATCTCTTTAACTGATTTAACAAATCAGCTTGCCCTATATAAAGGCCCCAAGACTTCAAGTCTGAGATAGAAAAATCCCCCCTACAAACTTTGAGAAAACTCAAAAGAAAGAGAGCAAGCTCTTGAAAGAAGATCATTTCTTCAAGGTAAAAAGAACGATTCTTGAACAAAGAGATGAAATCATCTCATTAAAACAGAAGAATTGTCTTCTTAAAAGATCGATCTACAAAAGACCAAGGTCTTTTATAAAAAGAGATCAAAAGATCTCATCATAAAAACAAAAGAAGTATTTACTTCATTCACAGATCTTTGATCTACAAAGGTGTAACACCCGAGTTCATTTATACCAATTCCAGTTTTCGTATTTACTTATCCATGGTCTGTTCGTGATTTATCGTGTTTGGGTCGAATGGTATTTTACATGTTACTGGGCATTCGACCCGACCCGCTTGCTTGAACCTGTTTGACTCTTATTATAGATTGCCTTGACTTGTTGCATGGACTGGTGCACCTCATAATTTAGTATACTGGTATTTTATCCTATATCGCATCTTTTGCATATAACAGTTTAAATCATGTAAAATAAATTAAAATTGCATTTCATGGCCTGCTTGGTACCCCTAACCTTGTGCTAGCGTTCTCGCATCGTGCTCTTGTCCCGTTCAGTGAAATGGACGCGTTTGGACGGCTACGCGCACGTACGTGCGTCCGTACTTGGGGGTATGCTTTTCAATGACAAAATCTTTCATTTTAATTTTTGGAGTTTGCCAATAATTTTCGTATTTCAAATTCAAGTGTTTGGATCCGACCCAGGCGCAATTCTGAAATACTTTATATCCCGCCAAATATTATTTATTTTTAACATCTTTTAAAACCAGCTGAAAATATTAACAGCCTACCATAGTCTTCTAACCAACGAGATTATTCTTTAATCCCAATAAATCTTTGGCCAGATTACTTTTGTTACCCAATAAATCTTTCTATTCTTTCCCTAACAGTTTTTCCATTACCCAATCTAAACCCTTTATTCCTCGTCGTTGGGCCCCACGTTTTCTTTCTCTCTCACGCTTCTCTCCTTCTCTTTTCTCTTACCCCACTAACAAACAACTTTCTCTCTCCTCGCATTTCTCTCTTCCTCTCTCCTATCGCAGCACTTTCTTTCTCCTCTCGCGGTGAGCGGAGTCCCGTCACCTCCCCCATTGCTACGGTCACCTCCCTCTATCTCTTCTTCTTCTTCTTCGTTGTTAGCCGAGCGCCCCACGAGAACCCTAGCCGCCTCGTGCTTCCTCGACCTTTCCTCGATCTCGTCACCACCTCCATCCCATCTCCTCCTCCTCGTCGTCGTCGCCATCTTTTTCTTCTTTCTCCTTTCCCCTAGCCCGCACCTCATAGAACCCCAACAGTAGCCAGAACCCATCGCCACCATCCTCACCTCCATCGCCGCCGATCACATCGTCATCACCAGCACCTCCTTCTCTCCTCATCTCTGTCATCTCCTTCTTCTTCTCATCTCCTCAACCTCACACACACCTCTCTCCAAACCCTTGCACACCCGACTTCCTCTCATCCCCGCCATCTCGTCGCCGCAGACTCCCTCTTCTCGCCGTCACCACATCCCTCTCCTTCTGCTCTTTCCCTCCGCGCTTTCCCGAGCACCTAACCCTGCAACAGAATCCCACCAAACCTCACACCAAACCTAACCCTAGCGCAACCCTAATCTATTACCGAGCACTTACACCCTCGCCGGAGCGCCGCCGACCCTCACCAGCGACGCTTGCATCCCTCTGCAGCCCAGGAAGTAGGTTTGTTCCTCAATCCCCTTTGATTTTCTGTCATTTCCTTATTTTCCAGTACATGCAAATTTTTACCATCAAGATGTTCACTGTTGTTGCCATTTCCGGAATCCGACCGCGCCGGCGACGATCCCCGACGACCCAGCAAGGACCCCTGACCCATGTGACTCCACTATTCGTCGTTTGGATCCGTTTCGTGTACCGTACGCGCATCGCGATGTTTTTCCGCCGACGTGAGACGTTCCGTATTCCCGTTTTTGATCCGTCCAGGCAAGTGAAACTTGCTACATGCTACTATATTATTTATACAAATTTATTTCACGATGGAACCTTTAAATTGATCAAATTGCTATTAGTTTCCATTCTTGCGTTTTCGATGTCAAATTATAGCATTAAAAGAATCAGGTTTAAATTATAAGTTGTTGCACCTTGAAGTACAATATCACATACTCACATACGTGGTTAGATCATTTACTAGTTAACTGCATAATACATAGCACTGTTAAATAGTTTCTACCCTGAATAACCGGTTGCATCCATTGAGCATATTTTATATATTACTGCATCTTAGACCAGTTAACCCATAATGACGAGATTTAACAATTCTATATTTGTTTAAGTGTAAGATATTTAAAGTTGGAACCACAACCCTAACTCTAATCTATAAATGTGCATCCTCATGCTTTAATCTGTGCCCTTGCATATATCATTACAGTGTTCCATTTTTATTGTTTCATCTGTACCCATGCTTGTCTGGTTTATACAGGTTTATATTAGTTTGATTTATGAGCACCCACATAGTATTTTGTACTTCATGACATGACCTGTGCACTTCCTATTTGTTATGACATGGTACCGTACACTCTTGACATGACACATCTAAATACACTACCCGACTTGACCTGATGTACCATGGCTTTACCTGTTAACTGATCTTGTGTCTAATGCCAACAAACCTGACATGTAGTCCTTACGAACCGTTCCTGTTGTTTATCCAGACAAACCTGCTCTTACCTAATCCTGTGTTGGCATTAGTTCTTGATTACTGAATACCTGACTCGACATACATAACTTGGGGGTATGGGGAAATCAATGATGAAATCCTGACTTGTAACTTGACAGCTGCTTGCTTTTACTGATCAGTTTTAGAGGCTAGGCCCGCTTCGTGACGATGCTGCTGACATCGTTGGTCTGTATCCTTTTCCTGTTAGTGTCTAGCGGCACGTCTCGGTTTCAGCCCGAGAGTCTTAGACCGTGGTCCCGGGCATGCACGGGATACTATTGAGTTACATCGACGATTCATCAAATTGATTTCAAAGACTTGAGAGTAGTTAACCTAATAGACCAGTTTAGATAATTCACTACACACTACCCCACTGTCCTTACTTGTATCACTGTTATGCTTGTTTACCATTTATGCTCATACTTGCATGTATTGCTATCCCTGTTTATATTATTGCTTGATGTTATGACGCACTGACGTCTGGGTTTTGCATGGCCCAGATTCTTCTACCTTGTTGCAGACTGATCAGGAGTATTGCCGCGGTTAGACCGAGCGATGAAGTTCCTATGGGTATGTAGTTGCTTTCCAGGTGTTTCATTTATTGTATCTTTTGGCTTCCGCATATTATTATTTCTTGACTCTCTTACTCTGGCTTATGGACATGTAATAGATAGTTAGTTTATTTTCCTGTTCTTGATATCTCTACAGCCGTAATGTGACCGTGGAAGGATTTTTTCCTATCCACAGGTAGCATGGTTGGCTATGTCACGTGCCCATCTTAGCGTACTCTGGAAAGCGGGGCGTGACATGGTTCTTTTGGAATCAGAGACATAGGATATAGGTTAATCGGGTTGATTCTTTTGTAGTTGGGTATTGGACCCAATACACGAATCAGAATACTCGTGATTAGGAACATGTCCTGCCACCTTGATTATCGTGATTGTTGAATCATATCCTTCTCTTGATCCTTTGTTTGGGCGATATGCAAACCACTTTGCATTTCGACCTGAAATCTTTTTGGTTCTCTATTGTTTCTCACTGTTTCTTGATTCTGATACTAGGATTTGGGCGACTTGGGTGGAGTTATGTAATTGTACCCATGAACTGCAGCATGGTTACAATGCGGTACTCTATTTAAGTAACTTGGAGTCCTGGTCTTGATTCACTTCCTTATTCCATTATCGTTGTACTACCTTGTTCCTCTCGGTTTCATTGCTTACCAGTTATTGTTTCATCGCCAGCTTGAGTCATGTTTACCGTGGTTAACTCTCTTCAGTATCTTGACTTCGGATGAAGTCATCTTAGTATCTTCCTCGTTCTTGTTTTTCCCCGCGTTACGATTATTCAATCCTGGTGCATTTCTTTGTTTGTTGTTGTCTTTGGAATGGGATTTCGCGGCACTTTTCATGCTCATATTGATTGTGTGGAAGGGAAGGTGATTCTCCAGATTCCTGGACATTCGGACGTTGTTTTGCTGGAGAAAGCAGTTCTGTCGGGCCAGTCGAGTTAGGGCTAGGCCGACAAACAAGGTTCTTTCATCAATGGCAGTGGATAAGGACGAAGCGCCGGCTATATTTGAGAGTTTCATGGACGTGTTTGAAGACATATCAGGTTTACCGCCGAAGCGAGACGTGGAGTTCACAATTGAACTTGTTCCTGGTGCAGCGCCAATCTCAAAGGCGTATTACCCGATGGCACCAGTAGAGTTGGAAGAAGTCAGGAAATAGGTTGTTGAATTACTTGAGAAGGGTTGGTTCCGCCGCAGCAACTTAACTGGAGAAGCTCCAGTTCTCCTAGTAAAGAAAAAAGATGACACAGGGAAGACGTGCGTTGACTACCGAGAATTAAACCGAGTGACTATTATGAACAAGTATCCGATCCCGCGCATTGGCGATGTGTTTGAGCAGCTTAGTGGCGCGAGGGTATTCTCGAAGCTGGATTTGCGGTTCGGATATCATCAGGTCCGAGTTAAATCAGAAGATATTTGCAAGACTGCGTTCCGAACTCAGTATGGACATTACGAGTATTAGTGATGCCCTTCGGAGTAACGAATACACCGGCAATATTTATGGACTTGATGAACTGAATCTTTTCACCATTCTTGGACCAGTTTTAGTAAGGGTCATTGAAGATATTCTGATCTACTCAAGGAGCATTGAAGAGCATGCAGAACACTTGAAGATCGCACTGCAGATATTGAGGCAAGAAAGATTATATGCAAATATGAGCAAGTGCAAGTTTTGGCTTGAAGAAGTAAAGTTTGTGGACATATCGTAGCTAGAGATGGAATCTCCGTTTACCCAGGGAAGATTGCAGCAGTTCAAGACTGGCCGATTCCGAAGAACGTTGTAAAGATCAGAAGTTTCTTGGACTTGCAGGATACTATAGAAGGTTCGTGAAGAATTTTTGCTCGTTTGGCTGAGCCTCTGACCAAGCTTACGCACAAGAAAGTACCATTTGTGTGGACAAATAAGTATGCGTCAGTTTTTGAGGCGTTGGAGAAAAGTTTGATAACCGCTTTTGTTTTAACCGTGCCAGACAGTTCCAGAGGATTGGTGTTTCGCAGCAACACATCTGGGAAAGGATTGGGGTGTGTATTGGTATAGCATGAGAAGGTTGTAGCTTACGCGTTGAGACAGTTGAAGACCCATGAGAAGAATTACTCAACTCATGACTTGGAGTTTGCGGCTGGGATTTTCGCTTGAAGATTTGGAGACACTACTTATTGGGCGAATGGGGTCGAAATATTCACCGATCATAAAAGCCTAAAGTACGTGTTCGCTCAGAAGGAGCTAATTATGAGGCAGCGTAGATGGTTGGAGCTGATGGCTGACTACGATCTTGATCTTAAGTACCTTAAGAACTGTAGTTTGATTTAGAATGTATATTCCATTATTTGCGAGCCTGATCCAATCAACTTTTGATTCAGGAAGATGTTCATAATATTATCCTCTACTACAAAATTATATCCTTTTTTACTTAATAAAGAAACTGATATAAGATTGCATATCGGGGTCAGAATGTAATAGCATTCGTTCAGAATCAATGTATTACCATTTGGTAACACAAGATGATATTCGCCAACTGCTTTGGCTGCAACATTTGCACCATTCCATACTCTTATGGAATGATCACCCTTTCCCAGTTCTCTACCTTTCCGTAGCCCATGTAATATATTACATATGTGGGATCCCGATCCGGTATCTAATACCCAGGACGTAGAGTGAACTGAGAAACAGTTCTCGATAACAAACACACCTGAAGAAGATGCATCAACATGCTTATTCTTCATTTGGGCGGCGTGTGAATCCGGATATTTCTCTATTTCCTGCTCATTCTTATAACAATTATAAGAAAGAACGGAACCAACGTTCCCCTGCTCAGTATAACATGCGGGTTCGGTCAATACATCCATATTATTATCTTGATTAAGGCCTGACATGGTCGCTACCTGGAGAGAGAGAAAAAGAAAACATGCCAACTTTAGCGTATGCTCTTGTAAGATTGGATTGGTTATTATCTTATCTAATCAGGATGGCTCCCACTGTTTTCATCAAATCTTCCTTAAAACCCTAAAAGCTAAGACTAGCCGGGATTAATTACACCCTACAAGTTCGCGAATCTTTCGGCCAGGCCAGTGTTGGTACTTTGAGGGAGGTTCCCCGTGCGTTCGCACGGACCTAATTAAAATAAACCTCGTTTTTCCAGAGGCATAACCCCGTTAACACCTTTCTAGACACCTACTTGATCGGCTAATTTTCATGTGTAAAACTCTCCCAGGAGTAACTCTTACTCGCAGTGGGTATCGGGATCCAACTATCTCATAGAAGGTATGCAATCTCATTGCAAATTTCAACACTTGAAATTCCCGATAATACTTTTATCCCTAGTGACTTATGACCTTAACTATGGTCAACAAATCATAAGCATTAGTCAAGTTCTACCCGTCATTTCTTGATTAATTAGACCCACCCACATGACCCTTAACTATGGTCAACAAAATCATATGACTGTCATAATTAATCGCATCATATGCTATGTAGGAAGACATCACTCAGCTACCGTACACTACGCCTTAACTATGGTCAACAAATGCAGAACGAATACTAAGTACTCTACTTCCTAAAATGACGGAAGGTTACGTCAGGTTTTTCAGAAAACATTTTGCGTAATGAACTTGATATCGTTGTAGAAACAAGTGATTTTGAAAAGGTGTGTTTTTAGGCTTTTATAGTTTCGCTAAAGAGGTCACTCCCGGTGAAAGGATCTCGGCTCTTTCCTTATCGAATAAGGTGCATGATATTTCACAAATATCTCTATGCAAAGCAAGAACTATAGAAGCAGTCAAAAACAGAACCGAGTGAGTTGTAGCATCTGCTAGTTCGCTAAAGAGGTCACTCCCGGTGAAGGGATCTCGACTCTTTCCTTATCGAATAAAGTGCTGAATATTCTACAAGGAATACCGCTATACAAAGCAAAAGCTAGAGCTACCCTTTTTGAAAATTTGATTCTACAACATCTTTTAGATTTCTTTTCTTTCATTAATCTCATTAATGAATTCCCATCATTTATGCTTCCTCAGCATCACAGAAGAAACGAAAATACAACGTACGCTTATGCCATCCACATTCGCCACAGTGTCCCGTTATACACCGTTAGGTTACTTAACTAACGGCATACCGGGGCGGGACTAGCACGGGTGCAAAATATAAGCAACGTTTATTATATATCATATATACAATAATAAAGCATTCATCTCACGTATATAAAATGATCACATCACAGAATATCAGCAACAGAAAATAACATATGAAATATTGGATATAGTAGGAGGTCCATGTTTTATTTTGAGCCTGTATAAATCACGGATTCTATGGTCGCGATGAATAGCCAAACCCATATTCCTAGACCCCTACGAGAGCGGCAAGTAACCCTCCCAATTCTAGGGTTAGGAGACCCGGTCTCGACTTCTCGAGATGGCCTCCCACTGGATCCTAGAACCCGGTTACTTGTGCTCCCCTCCTTAGGTCTATCGATCCTAATGCGGAAAAGTAAATAATATACAATGGTGACATCATCCTCAATCCAGAAGTGCCCCAATAAAAGAATATTACATACAAAGAGTTTTTCATTGAATGAAAATGAAAAACTCTCATCTCACATAAAACCCCTGGCTATTCAAAACACGACGATCCAATATAACATATCATAGCAACATATAATATCACATGTCATCATCGTAAGTAAATATGCGTATCACAATTGTCGTTGACATATAGCAACGAAAACGGCGATACACCACATATTACACCTACGGTCGCAGAAAAGAAAATGATAAACTATAACATTTGGAATCCACAATCACCTTAGACATCATAAATCCGAAATATCACATATTACGGATTTCATGCCTAACTATATGAATTCCACATATTGTATCACATTCCAGAAAAATCTAGACGACGTTAAACATTCCGTTCGAATCAACGAACACCTAAAATTTTCCAAAAGCTCAATACTTGAGCGTAGTTCAAAAGGTCCCAGAACATGCCACAGCTCCTATGAACCAGCCGTAGAAGGGTCAACTAATGCCTCACCTGTGGAACTGCTGAACTACCACAAACCCTAAGGTTTGGTGGCGGTTCTGAAGGTCACAGAATCGAGTTAGGGTTTCGTTCTTCTAGAGGGTCCACAGAATCGCTTGCATGTGTTTCTGAAAGTTTTAAACTAAGGAAAAATCCAACACTTGGAAAAATTTCCAGCAAGGGAAAAAATGAGTTATTGATATCCGTTCGAACTTTTTAACACCGTCTAAATAACCCGAAACTAAACTAGAATTATGAATACGAAACAATCCGAATTGCTTTTGTAAAAAGATAACATCACATGCAAATTTAGCAAAAAACAAATAACACCTGAAATACCAAACCCCGGAGACTTGAACACTGTAAAAAACAAAACCCCAAAATCCCTAGCATGGTCGATCTGGCCGGAATTTCTTGCTCTGTGGCTGGCCCAAAAAAGGTGAGGGGGTGAATTTTGTACAGTGTTCATCTTGCATATCATACAACATTCTTCAACTGTTTAAAAATATTTTTGACTCTCAGAAAATTTCGACAGAAACTATGGTTTCGATTCGGGTGTTTCGGAGTTGTTTCGGTTTTGTAATCCTACAAAATCCATCTAATTCTCTAGCTAGGCTCTGATACCACTGTTAGGATCCTAAGCACGACAGCAAGGTTTCGGGTAGCATCATCTATGCCAAGTTAAAATTCTGCCATGCTTAAACAACCCTAAACCTAGATCTTTAACTAGAGAATCATGCGGAATCGAAAAGCAAACAACTTTACTTCTAAGTGATTAGAGATTACAACCTTTATATTCTGTTCCTTCACTTCATAAGCTCCAAGTTGTGGTTCCTTCGTTGCGATCATCAAGCTTCCAGACTCTTGAGAGGCTCCATGAGGTGAATGATGCATCTTTGCTTGTAGTCCTCGAAATCTAAGATGATCTACTTCGAGGAAACACGAACTCAAGCTATGACTTCACAAATATGGAATTAGGGAAGCTAACACACTAATCTATATACCTAGTATAGAAGAGGATGATGAAGTAGGAATTTTGCTCTCTTTAGTTTTCTTTTTCTCACAATCTTTCATCACAAAGAAAAAAGCTAGCAAGCTTTTTGAGGAAGAAGAAGATGAAGTGATGAATGAATTATCGTTGTGAGGTTAGAAATGCAACCATGGTGAGTTTTGTCATCCTTAACCCTTGTAGAGATTTAACCATGAGCTAGGGTTAAAGGTTAGGTTGATAAATATCTTAAACTTGACAAAAGAGTGGACCAAGTCAAAGAACCTACAAGCTTCTACAAGCTTTGAACCATGAATAAATCCACAATTTTGAATTACTTAATAATAAATTCAAACCTTAATCTTAACCCTAGCATGGTATAAGTCTCTCACACACAAGTTGAATATATAACCTAGCATGATACATAATATATATCACAAATATATATAATGTATATACAAGCGAGAAAAAGAAATGGTCAAGTGAGCTAATATTAGTCAATGTAAATTCATATATCAAATATATATATAATTATACATTAAATTATTAAATCAACACTTGATTTAATGATCCGGCTATATCACATATAACCGACTAATATCAATAATATCAACTTACCGAACCAACACTTGATTCGATAACCCGGCTATATCACATACGGAAAGAATAGAATACGGTATCATATACACGTATCAATCTCGGTCCCGCACATATCACATATGTGCTTCTACTCCGTTTCGCCTGAGCCAGGAAACCTCTGCGTAGGACTCTAAAGACTTGTCAATATGCCGGCAGTGGGTAATGATCATATCAAACACCCACAAGCTGCAAGCGGTCAGCTAAACGTAACTGCCATCCGGGTATTGAGCGATTAGAGGATCAACAAGCAAGCCTGCTCACACTCCTGTGAATCCAATCAGTAACACTACCGTACAGTCCGGTCTCTTCGTCTGATATGTCGCATATCCAGTCTAGGGGTGGTAAACGTCAGACCCAGTAACCGATAAGTCGTGTCGATATTAGGCTCATAACGGGCCGAGAAACTACTGATAACACTTACCAGTAGATCTCCATATCAGCCCTGGCCAGGGACTTCCAGTTATAGCCAATCGAGCATAGCGCAATATCAACCCCAAATACCGAGAGAGACGAAACGCCTCCTATCACTCATTGCCTTTATGTGATTCGGGACTGTACCCAAAAGCCACCGTTTTGCACGTTCTCATGAATGTGGTAAGGTAGAAATCAAAGCACAGTGGGAATCACACAGCACTCTATGACGATCTCGGGTCTACAGACTAACCTGTACCAGTGTCACCAGAGAACTGCTATCTGACGATAGGTATAATACCATCTAGGAGTTCTCGGCGAGTCCGTTCAGTGTACCCAGTCTCCACTGAGCACTCGTATACCATCTTTAATGTTAAACACCAATGGATGCGGGATCTATCCATCGCCCATCATATGGGTCAAGATGCATATATGCTAGTCTACTCTGGAGTATCGATGCCCTATCTCGATACACCCTCGACTAGGAACTATTATAGGATGTACTCGTGGACTACCCTGGCCCCCACTAGTATGATCTGCATTATATTCCTAGTAGTCAAGTACATATCCTAAGGGCTTTATCAACATGTGAGAGCAAGACAGTAATACAATAAAAGTAAACATGTTAAGACAAAGTGCAACCGGATAACATACTATCATATCGAGCAAGAAAGTCCTCTCTATATATATCCAAGCATCCACTATAACATACATCATATTTACAAAATTGGCCTCTAGGGCATATACATAACTAACAGAACCTACAGCAGAAATTGCACGAATTGGCAATGGAAGTAGTTATGCCAGGTAACGATTTGTATTTGATGAACTTACAAGTCCAGTCTACTCTTATCAATCAGATCAAGGGAGCTCAAGCAAATGATGCCAAGTTATAAAACCTGTCATGACCCACTTCCCGGTGTACGGATAAGGGGACGTGGCGGGTCACGCGACGTATTTACTCAGAAGCAAACACGCGGAGCGTAAATAAGCAATATGATAAAGTACACAAGAAAATGACAAGAGATGTAAATGAACAATAACTTTTATTGATTAAACATTCTTTACAATACAACTGGAAAGTAAAATACAATACTGGAAAGCGATGCCTAAACAATGGTATGTACTGAAAGTAAAAGTGAGTACAAGTAAAGCCTAATGGTCGTGCTGCTCAGTGGTCTACTCCAAGTGCTCGTGGCTGGTCTCGAATTCCTTGAAGTCGGGTCCTCCTGACAACATTTCAAAGAAAGAAGAGAAATAGGAATGTCGTCAGCGAACAATCGCTCGGTAAGTCCTAAAGAGAGATAGAAATAGAATAGACAGATAAGAGGATGTAACTGGTATAATATTTGATTGTTATGTTAACGCGGTTGTTTGTAGCTTGGTACAGAATATGCCAGTGTATACGAGAGGAGTCCAACTTACATTGTGGAGTATGGTAACCCGTAGTACAAGGCTCCATCGATAAAACCACGGAACAACGACAATGGATATATAGTTACGACTTTTAATGACCATCTCGTGCCACTTTTATCACATTCCGTGCCAGTCTACCCCTGTAAAAATCTCGTAATGTCTTTTGTACTGATTGTATTGAAGTAAATTATAAATGTAAGACTTTCCAAAACCATGATATCAGTAGTTCATGTAAACAGAAGGGATATAAATGGATAATCATGTAAATAGAGTATATCCATAGTTCGGTTCGGTCAAGTCATGTTGATATTAATTATATTCTGGTATAAATGGATTCATATTGAATTGGAGTTGTACTTGAATTATATTCAAGGATAGATTGATTTCAGATTAGACTGAGACTCTGCCTGAGTCAGACACCTAAACAGAATTGAAGTCCTGAATTAGTTTTGGAGTTATCGGTAACTGCTGCACATGGACGGCAGGATTTGTGTCTTTTTCCAAGACAATTACCGTATTGATAACACCGTTTTTAGGTTGTCTACCTTAGATAAACAAGCACCCATATTCTCCGGCTCCCTGAGGCTCAAGAGAACTGGTCCCGCTTAAACCTATATTTACTAGGGTCCTTATTGTAAATTAATATAATTTGAGGGGGTTTTATGAAAAATAGTTTTGACATATTTTCAAAATAAACTCCAAGTATTTATTTATCGTCTTTAGGATTTTCATAGTTTTAATTTTTATAAAATGAAATATTCTAGTGGATATAAACCTAACTTTGAATAGTATATTGTATTTTCTTGTAATTTGACTTGTATTGAATGTGATGGTAATTCATGATCTTTTGTGATTATTTTCTTTTGATTAGAAAACATGGTATATATTATATATTTAAAATGGATATTTTGATATTATTTATATATATAATTATAAAAATTAGAATTTATTTATTAATAGAAATCACGTTTTCTTAGAAATTGTAATAAAAATTCCATTGAGATCGAATGCTCTGTGGGGAGGTCTGCATCTCGCTCTACTAGTCCCGAGGACGTGCGATAACCCGCACCATCCTGATCAGGTTCCCCAAAATGGGTTATAGAGGCTTATTTGCAAGGAATTAATTAAAACAATTTAAAGAATACGGGTTTTGATAGTTTAAGGTATTTTAATGTAAATTGTGTTTTGTCCTACAAAAAAGGTTACAAAAGCTATCGTGCTATGTCAAGATGAGTGTTGTGATGAGATAGGTCATTACCTCGTGCAATTTCTAAAGGTAGTATGATCAAAACGATAAAGTAATGTCGTATGTAAACTTGATGGTATTTTACTGAAAAAGTGAAATAGAATTTGTTTAACATTAAATTTTGAATTGAATCTTGGTCAAATTGTTGTTTTATATTTGTTAAACAATATATGAAATGATGGTAAATTTGTTGTTTAAGAAAAGTTGAATTTTTAAAGAAAAGAGAATCGGAAGTCGGAATAACTCCGCTTCCGACGAGTTTTGAAAATAGATTGTTTTAGATTAAAAATGGAGAAGGGGAGAGAGGACTTACTGGTTTGGGGGAGAGAGGACTTACTGGTTTGGAGAAGAGAGGGGAGGTAGAGGAAACTTTTAAAGGTGTCGGGGAGTCGCGGTGTCACCGGATTCTCCCCGAAACGTCGCCGGAACTTTGACCTTGGCTAACTCCACTTGTACAACTTTTGGACTTAGGAATTTTAGAGAGTTTGGGCAATGTATTTCAGAATGAGGAGGTTAGGGTGTGATGTTTGTATTTATAGAAGAAATTAGGGTTTTGATAATTGAAGAAAGAATTAAAAATATCCATTAAAATGGATTAAAGAGATGAATTATCACTCTCTGGATAAATGCAGGGAAATCAAACAGCATGGGGGTAGTGGGGGAGTCCAAGGGGTTAGGGTTTAAAATTTGGAGGCAATAGGGACGGGGGGGTCCCGGTGGCGCCGGCCCCATGACGAATCTCACCGATCCTAGTAAAGGGGTGGGGCTCTGGATCTTGGCCACGTGTCAGGGTCTGTTTGAATAGTATTTTCTACATGTTTGATTTGAATGACTTTTCATTTTATGTGCAGTGCACGTGCAAACTTTTGAGCTTCTAAAAGTTTAAAAGAAAAATCAATAAAAATAATATGTTGCTGAGGGGATTTGAATTCATGGGCTACGTCATAGCAGTGCAAGGCTTTACCAATGAGCTACAAGTGCTTTCTTGCTGTTCTAAAGCAATTTAATTTTATAACTTGTGACCAGGCTTAGGTACTCCTTTCTGTATTTTGAAAAAATTATGTACAGAAAGTTTAGGGTTGTTACACAAAAGATCCGAGAACAAGTAGAAAGTGGACTTCGAACTGACTTCATCATCCACGAAGACGGATCCTTAAGATATGAAAGTCGATTATGTGTACCTATCGGCCCAGTTCGAGAAGAGTTGATGAAAGAAACTCACAGCTCTCCTTATTCTGTACACCCCGGTGGCACAAAAATATACAAGGATCTACGACAACACTACTGGTGGCATGGAATGAAGCGAGAAGTAGCCAGAAGCGTAGCCAAGTGTTTGGTGTGTCAGCAAGTGAAGGCTGAACATCACAGAACTGCTGGTCTACATCAGCCATTACCGATTCCAGAATGGAAATGGAAGCACATTACTGTTTACCGCCGAAAACGGAGACGAAACCGCATAAGTCGTCTTTCCTGAATTTGGGGGCAGATACTATTTGGTTTTATCCGTCCACCTCTCCGAAGATGCCAAGTTGATTTATGGCACCGTGTATCGGAGGTTTAGACGGATGTAGCTGTTGTAGCAGACTTCGTCCGATTCCCCTTCATTATGAGGGGTTTTTGATTGTGGGGACGCTCTTCCCTGCAGGCGCAAGCCCCTGCAGTTAATTACGTTACCGCATCACTGTAACCACTTTCATCTGCTCCAGAAGGTCACTTCGTGTCGTGTGTGTGTTTGTTTTATTTTTGGTTTCCCGTGGATTGTATACGGAGACTAATTTATGTTATCGCCCATAGGGCGGGGATTAGTCCAAATCCGTATTTTCTTAGATTTGGGTTTGTGTTCGTTTTAAGGATCGTTAACCTCATTTGAGATTAAGATCAACTTAAATGTTCGTTAAGGATACGTTAGTCTAATTTTAGACTAAGATCTACTTGATAAAGTTTTATGATCATTTAGATCCAACGAAAGAGCATTTAGACTCTGTCATTTTAGTTTAGGGACGTTGCGGTCCATTGGGTTTAAGGACATCATAGTCCATGAGTTTAAGGACCTCATAGTCTGTAAGGTTTAAAGACATCGTAGTCTGTATGGTTTAAAGACATCATAGTCTGTAAAATTTAAAGACATCATAGTCTGGTTTAAAGACATCATACTCTGTAAAGTTTAAAGACATCATAGTCTCTAAGGTTTAAAGACATCATAGTCTAGTTTAAAGACATCATAGTCTGGTTTAAAGACATCATAGTCTGTAAGGTTTGAAGACATCATAGTCTAGTTTAAAGATATCATAGTCTGTTTTAATGACATCATAGTCTGGTTTAAAGACATCATAGTCTGTAAGGTTTAAAGACGTCATAGTCTAGTTTAAAGACATCATAGTCTGTAAGGTTTAAAGACATCATAGTCTAGTTTAAAGACATCATAGTCTGTAAGGTTTAAAGACATCATAGTCTAGTTTAAAGACATCATAGTCTGTAAGGTTTTGGTTTAACCGTTTGGGGATGCACCAAAAGTTATTGGTTATTGGGACCCTCCATCTCTCTGAAGACGTTGAAGAATTACAACGACATGTATCAGAGGTATGAAGAGATGTACCCTTGAACCAATATTGGTTGGGAGATCTGTAGTCAGGTATGGGATTAAGACCAATTAAAGAGATTGTGAGCACATGGGCTTGGTTAATCTGAATTGAGGACTTGTGTCCAACTTGGGCTAAGTCCATTCAGTTTTGAATAAAGTGTAGAACACTTATTTGGGCTTGGTCCCCTTTCTGCATCAGCAATGCTGAGCATTGAAAGGGGTTCTCATACCTTTTTTTCTTTTTACTTCACTTGTATTCTTTTACATTGAGTGTTAAACACTTAGCTCCCTATGATGCTCACGTGTGAACACGTGAGGCACCTTTAAGATATGAGCGCTGCTTTTGAATATATTTCTTTTCCATATGGGTACTGAGCAATTGTTTCATTAAATGGTCACGTGCAGACACGTGAGGTATTATCCAAATGTAAGCGTTGTATTTGGGGGCTGAGCGCTTAGTTTATTACCACTCACGTGCGAACATGTGCGGTGCTCTCAAAATGTGAACTCTGCCTTTGGGTTCATTCCCTTTCCTGTATAAGTGCTAAGCACTTTTTTGAGGGCCACGTGGGATCACGTGAGGCGTCAAAAAAGTGGTAACTGTCTCTGGGGTTTATACCCTCTCTCTTTTGTGAAGTGCTAAGCACTTATAGTGGGGTCACGTGACCTAATCTCAGCTGTTCTCTTTCATTCATCAAGGATGCTCACGTGAGAGCACGTGATCGGTCGTTATCATTTTGGGTGCTAATCTCTTTTTTTACGTGCATGAAGATCTTGAGTTTTGAGATTTTCAAGCCTACTGTTTTGTAAGAATTAAATTCTTAGGACTTAGTTTTTCTCTCAGGTTTTGGATCTGCATGGCAGAATCTCCCCGATGAGAATTAAATTCTCAACTTGTGGAGAGATCTGCTTCTGCAGGTCTTTTACCATAAGGAAGAACTAAGTTATATTATGAAGGGTTAAACCCTTATTTTATCAGAGAAATTAAATTGCTATATACTTTTTGGAAGAATTAAATTCTCTGAAATCAGATCTCCCCCTAGGTTTTGGATCTGCATTGCAGAATCTTCCCGATGAGAATTAAATTCTCAACATGTGGGAAGATATGCTTCTGCAGATCTCAACCAGAGGAAGTACTATGTTCTTTTTAGAAGAGTTAAACTCTTATGGAGGTGAAAAAGAGACGAGATATTCTCTGTGTTTTGTTCCTACTCTTACCTCGGGTTTTTCTTTCTGTTTTCTCTCTTTAACTTGAAGTTTGTGTGTGTATGGGGGGGGGGCGGGTTCTCTCCCTTTTTTTTTGTTTGAAGTCTTGGAGCCTTTATATAGTGGAGGCTAATTTGTTTATTCAGTTGAGGAAATCTCTCATTGAGAGATTTCTTAATTGATTTGGGGAATTTACCCACCGTTGGATGTTTGATCCAAAGACTTCTGTTTTACAGAAGACATTTTTCTTGTTTTTAACAAGATTGGAAAAATATTTTCCCATATAGAACTTATTCTGTATCTTTGTGATTTTTAATCACCATTGGATCATTGATCCAACGGTGCTCTGATTTGCAGAGCACAATCTTTCTTGTTTAGATAGATTGTGGAAAAATATTTCCAAAATAGGGTTCTGATCCCTTTTATTTAGAATTTAATTTTATCGGCTCAGAAGGCATCTGAGACCTCTCACGTGCAGCACGTGACCCTTCATAGAATTAACTTGGTTTTTTTGTATGCTCAGTTACGGAAGTGCCTTCTTCATGCCCCCTGTTCTGGTGAAGGGCTGTTGTTGGCGCCAGCCTATCGAAGACTGACGTCCGTTGAGAGGGAACGGTCAATCTTGCAAAGGCTGACTTTTGGGCAGGGGAAGCATTCTTAACGACCCCGTCTGCAGCAGGAGTTGGAACGTCCAGTCTTAAGAAGACCGATCCCTTAGCAGAAGAAGCCCCTTTGATGACTTCGTTCACCGGAGTTGGAATGGCTATACGCTTCGGGATAACTCCTTCAGGTATTGCAGGCTTCTTTACAGGCCCATTTAGGCTCAGCCTGTCGAAGACTGGTACAATAGACTTGCACTGGACGACCCGTTGAGAGGGGTCATGGTAGTTGTAAGCTGATCGAAGACCGACTTCTTTGGAGCTTCTTGTGACGGCATTGGAGCGTTGAAGCTCATTGGCAGGAACATGGTCCCGAAGAACAATCCAGTGGTGGCCTGAGTCACCTGTTCCACTGGCATGGCGATGATAGAGGCTGTTTGGGGCCCATAGGTCACTCCTCCAGCGAGGACGGAGTGGGAGTTGCTGTTGTAGTTAGTGCAGTTGGAGGCCATTTCTCTTCTTTTCTCTGCACGGGAGCAAGACAACAAATCTTAGTGCCTCGAATCCACAGGCAACCATAGCAAACTGCGATTTGTTCGCGAAACACGACACACGACGTGTGGAGTGGAAAGAGGAAAAGGTCCCACCGAGCATGCCAGAATCTGTTTACCGCCGAAAACGGAGACGAAACCGCGTAGGTCGTCTTGCCTGAATTTGGGGGCAGATGCAATTTGGTTTTATCCGTCCACCTCTCCGAAAATGCCAAGTTGATTTATGGCACCGTATATCGGAGGTTTATACGGATGCGTCCGTTGTAGCAGACTTCATCAGATTCTCCCTCATTATGAGGGTTTTTTTTATTGTGGGGACGCTCTTCCCTGCAGGCGCAAGCCCCTGCAGTTAATTACGTTACCGCATCACGATAACCATTTTCTCCTGCTCCAGAAGGTCACTTCGTGTCGTGTGTTTGTTTGTTTTATTTTTTGGTTGCCCGTGGATTGTATACAGAGACTAATTTATGTTGTCGCCCGTAGAGCGGGGATTAGTCTAAATCCTCAGTTTCTTAGATTTGGGTTTGGGTTCGTTTTAAGGATCGTTAACCTCATTTGAGATTAAGATCAACTTAAAAGTTCGTTAAGGATAAGTTAGTCTAATTTTAGACTGAGATCTACTTAAAAAGGTTTTAGGATCATTTAGATCCAACGAAAGAGTATTTGGACGCTTTCGTTTTAGTTTTGGGACGTTGCAGTCCATTGGGTTTAAGGACATCGTAGTCCATGAGTTTAAGGACCTCATAGTCCGTAAGGTTTAAAGAAATCATAGTCTGTATGGTTTAAAGACATTATAGTCTGTAAGGTTTAAAGACATCATAGTCTGGTTTAAAGACGTCATAGTCTGTAAGGTTTAAAGTCATCATAGTCTGGTTTAAAGACATCATAGTCTAATTTAAAGACATCATAGTCTGTAAGGTTTAAAGACATCATAATCTAGTTTAAAGACATCATAGTCTGGTTTAAAGACATCATAGTCTGTAAGGTTTTGGTTTAACCGTTTGGGGATGCACCAAAAGTTATTGGTTATTGGGACCCTCCATCTCTCTTAAAACGTTGAAGAATTACAACGACATGTATCAGAGGTATAAAGAGATGTACCCTTGAACCAATGTTGGTTGGGAGATCTGTAGTCAGGTTTGGGACTAAGACCAATTAAAGAGATTGTGAGCACATGGGCTTGGTTAATCTGAATTGAGGACTTATGGCCAACTTGGGCTTAGTCTATTCAGTTTTGAATAAAGTGTTGAACACTTATTTGGGCTTGGTCCCCTTTCTGTATCAGCAATGCTGAGAATTGAAAGGGGTTCTGACACCTTTTTTCTTTTTACTTTACTTGTATTCTTTTACATGGAGTGTTAAACACTTAGCTCCCTATGATGCTCACGTGTGAACATGCGAGGCGCCTTTAAGATATGAGCGCCGCTTTTGAATATATTTCTTTTCCATATGAGTACTGTGCAATTGTTTCATTAAATGGTCATGTGCAAACACGTGAGGTATTATCCAAATGTAAGCGCTGTATTTGGGTGCTGAGCGCTTAGTTTATTACCACTCACGTGCGAACATGTGAGGTGCTATCAAAATGTGAATGCTTCCTTTGGGTTCATTCCCTTTTCTGTATAAGTGCTAAGCACTTTTTTGAGGGCTACGTGGGATCACGTGAGGCGTCACAAAAGTGGTAATTGTCTCTGGGGTTTATACCCTCTCTCTTTTGGGAAGTGCTAAGCACTTTTAGTGGGGTCACGTGACCTGATCCCAGTTGTTCTCTTTCATTCATCAAGAATGCTCACGTGAGAGCATGTGATCGGTTGTTATCATATTGGGTGCTAATCTTTTTTTTACGTGCATGAAGATTTTGAGTCTTGAGACTTTCAAGCCCACTGTTTTGTAAGAATTAAATTCTTAGGACTTAGTTTTTCTCTTAGGTTTTGGATGTGCATGGCAGAATCTCCCCGATGAGAATTAAATTCTCAACTTGTGGAGAGATCTGCTTCTGCAGGTCTTTTACTATAAGGAAGAACTAAGTTCTTATATGAAGGGTTAAACCCTTGTTTTATCAGAGGAATTAAATTCCTATATACTTTTTGGGAGAATTAAATTCTCTGAAATTAGATATCCCCCTAGGTTTTGGATCTGCATGGCAGAATCTCCCCGATGAGAATTAAATTCTCAACTTGTGGGGAAATCTGCTTCTGCAGATCTCAACCAGAGGAAGAACTAAGTTCTTTTTAGAAGAGTTAAACTCTTATGGAGGTGAAAAAGAGATGAGATATTCTCTGTGTTTTGTTCCTTCTCTTACCTCGGGTTTTTTTTTCTTCTGTTTTCTCTCTTTAACTTGCAGTTTGTGAGGGGATGGGGGAGGGGTTCTCTCCTTTTTTTTGTTTGAAGTCTTGGAGCCTTTATATAGTGGAGGCTAATTTGTTGATTCAGTTGAGGAAATCTCTCATTGCGAGATTTCTTAATTGATTGGGGAATTTATCCACCGTTGGATGTTTGATCCAAGAACTTCTATTTTACGGAAGACATTTTTCTTGTTTTTAACAAGATTGGAAAAATATTTTCCCATACAGAACTTATTCTATATCCTGGTGATTTTTAATCACCATTGGATCATATTGGTGCACAGACTCCATTTTTCTATATTTTCAGAGAAAGGGAATTGTTATATGATCTATTCGAAGCCGCCACAGGTATGCGAATGATGCATAATTATTTCCGTATTGGGGGAGTCGCTGCTGATCTACCTTATGGCTGGATAGATAAATGTTTGTGACAAGCCAAGGTCCCGAAAGAATCACTAAGGAAATACCGCATTTAGAGGCTCATTTACTCCGAAATTTAGACAGAACTTTAGCTTTAGCTGGTCGTGACCAAGAAACCACCGGTTTCGCTTGGTGGGCCGGGAATGCCAGACTTATCAATTTGTCCGGTAAACTACTTGGGGCTCACGTAGCCCATGCCGGATTAATCTTATTCTGGGCCTTGATCCAACGGTGCTCTGATTTACAGAGCACAATCTTTCTTGTTTAGAAAGATTGTGGAAAAATATTTCCAAAATCGGGCTCTGATCCCTTTTATTTAGAATTTAATTCTATCGGCTCAGAAGGAATCTGAGACCTCTCATATGCAGCACGTGACTCTTCACAGAATTAACTTGGTTTGTTTGTATGCAGCAGTCCAAATAGAGGGAAGGCATCATGTGGTAACATGTGAGCTTCTTTGCTCTTTGTTTGTTTTATAACTGGGTCCTACACGTTTTGTGTGAAAGACGATCACGTGCTTGCACGTGAGGCTTTAATTGCCGCTTACTAAGTGGATCCACTTACTCTGTATACAGATGCATCACGTGCTTGCATGTGATGCTCCACTAGCGGGATGTTTTTCTTTTCCCTCTCTGAGTCTCTTTGTAAGGGATCGATGACCACGTGCTTACACGTGATGCTTCCATTAGTGGGGAATTTTCCCTTCCTATTTTCTTTCTGAATTTTTATAAGGGAAAAATTACCATGGACTTCATGACTTCCCTTTCTCGCAGCATGAATGGTAACGACGCAGTATGGGTTATTATGGATCGACTCACCAAGTCGGCTCACTTTACTCCATTTCGTAGTGGCCAATCTACCGAGTCGCTGGCAAAGAAGTACATGGAGGTAAGCATAAATTTAAAGTAAGATTTAAACCTTCAAAGTGTATTATATTTGATACCCATGAACTCATCCAGGAGATCGTGAGATTATATAGAGTACCTGTATGCATCATCTTCGATCGGGACACCAGATTTCGATCACAATTTTGGCAGAGTCTGCAAGCTAGCCTGGGAACGAGTTTGAATTTCAGCATGGCTTATCATCCACAAACGGACGGACAGTCCGAGCGAACAATTCAGATTTTGGAAGACATGCTAAGAGCTTGTATGTTAGATTTCGGAGGTTCGTGGGAAGATCACCTAAATCTTATGGAGTTTTCATACAACAACAGCTATCAAGAAAGCATTGGAATGGCACCATTCGCAGCACTCTGCGGATGGAAGTGTCGTTCACCACTATGTTAGGACGACATCGGAGATCATGAACTCCTTGGACCAAAGATGATCGTGGCAATTGTAGACGTAGTTCGCACGATCAGCGAAAGAATGCGCATAGCCCATGACCGACAGAAGCATTGGGCAGATGCAAAGCGGGGACATCTAGAGTTCCAACCCGGATACCATGTTTTCTTAAATATTTCTCCAAACAGATGAGTGATCCGCTTTGGAAAGAAGGGTAAACTAAGTCAAAGATACATAAGACCATTCGATATACTCGAATGAGTTGGAGAAGTGGCATACCATTTAGCACTTCCACTCTCTTTGGAAGGAGTGCACAACGTGTTCCACATATCCCAGCTACGACGATATGTGAGCAACCCCAGCCACATTCTTGATCACTCCGTGCTCACAATACAGAATGATCTAACTTGTGAGCAACAACCCGTTGAGATCCTGTACCGAAAGGTAAAGACACTGCGGAACAAGGAAGTAAACTTGGTCCGAGTTATGTGGAGAAAGGATTCACCAGGAGAATCAACATGGGAACGAGAGGAAGACATGCTTGCAAGATACCCTTACCTCTTTGAAAATTAGTCCATATGTAATTGTAAATTTCGAGGACGTAATTTTTATAAGGAGGGTAGAATGTAACGACTCTGAATTTACTGTACAGAATTTTCCAGTTTAATGTACAGAAATGAGTTTACTGCCTGAGTTTGAATTATAAGTTAATTTTGTTAAATAACAGTAAGAAATAACTTGTAGCTCACCGGTAAAGCCCTTGCACTTCTGTGACGTAGCCCCTGTGTTCAAACCCCATCAGACACAATATTTTTTTTGATTTTTCTTTTTAACTTTTTGGAAGCCCAAAAGATTGCACGTGCAATACACAGAAAAATGAGAAGTCAGAAAAATCAAATAGGCACAAAATGGAGTAAACCCTAATTTATTATGGTGGCACGAATCTCAAAGCCAGATGCTCGAGATCGACCGGCGGATCTCCTCATATGGCCGGCGGGGACGGTTGATCTGAGCCCAATTTTCCCCGCGATTTACACACTAACCCTTTCACCTACCCTTAACTCCCCTGCACTGTTTGATTTCTCTGCAATCAAACAGAGACTCTTCAATTCACAATTTATCACAATTTTAATACTTTTTAATCCACCATTTTAATTCCTAAACCTCAATTATCCAATATAAATACCATCCTACACTTTGGCTCAGCATTATTCTTAAATTTCTAGCCAAAACTCTTAAAAAAAATTCTAAGTACAAGTGGGGTAAAGAGGAATTAGCAAGCGGTCAACTTCCGGCGAAAAATCGAAGCAACATCCCGAGCTCCCGCGACACCACGACAACACTCTCCTCTTCTTCTACTTTTTCTTAGCATAATTAAATAGTAAGTCCCTCCCAAATTCCCTTTATATTATTTGAATTTCTTTTTAATCAAAATCGGTAAAAGTGGAGTTAATACCAATATCTTTTTTCTAAACTCTAGAAACTCCACTTTTCTTATATATTGTTCATCCAAATTCTTACACAATACTTGTAAATTTAATACCAATATTTAGAATAAATTTTAACCAAGAATATCATGTAAAATAACTTTAAATTAACTTTTTCATTAAAATACTATGAACTTTGATATCGCTTCTATTAGTTTCGTTAAAACAATACCTTAAGGAAAAACTTCATGGGGTAACGACCTACACCTCACATACACTCTTGTTCCATAGCACGACGATTCTTTTGTATGGATATGTGTTACGAGGAAAATATTACATTAAAATACCACTTACTTTAAAAACCGGTTTTCTTTTAAAATAGTGTTTCTATTCCTTTGTGATTATGCCTCTACAACCCTTTTTAGAGGACCCGCTAATGGATGGTGCAGATTATCGCACATTTTTGAGCTAGTAGAGCAAGATGCATACCTCCTCACGAAACATTTGGTCTCGAAAGCTTTTAAATACGGTTTTTTAGAAAAATGAATTTTCTAAATGAATAAAGAAATTTAATTTTTAATAATTATATAAAAATTACAAATCCTTATTTTCAAAATATAATAAACTTATTTTCTAAAAATGAAAGATTAAAAGGTTTAAATAAAATACCATCAAGTTACCAAAAAACAACTCTTTTCAATAAAATAGCATGAACTTCCAAAGTTAATTGTTTATCACTAAAGTACTTAAAATCCTTAAAACACATGCTCATGAAAACCCTAATAATATAAATAACCCCTCGAGGTTTATTTTTAACTATATTATAATATTTTTTTATAAAACCCTCCCGAGTTATATAAAAACAGTATTAAGGATTTTAGTAAATATAGATTTAAGCGGGATCAATTCTCTTGAGCCCAGGGAGCCGGAGAAAGTGAGTGCTTGCCTATTTAAGATAGAAAACTTAACGGGGTTATCAATGGTAATTGTCTTGGAGAAAGAAACAAATCCTGTCGTCCATATACAACAGTTACCGATGACTCCCGAACCTAATTCAAGATTTAAATCAGTACAAGTGTCTGACTCAGTCTGAATCCAACTCAAACCTGAATCCAATATCAAACATGAATACTTGAACATGAACATGAATACTTGAATTCAAACATCAATATCAAACATGTATGCCGTTGTCCCGTGGGTTATGACGGGCCTTGTACTACATGTTACCATAGTCCACGGGGTAAGATGGACTCCTCTCGTATACATGAATACCTTCTGTACCAAGCTACAAACAACCACGTTATAATAACCATCATATACCTGTACAACCCACCTGTTCATTTCACAGTACTTGTTATATTCTTTCTTCTTTTGGGATTTACCGAGCGCTAGTTCGCTGATGACATTCCTTTCTATTTATTTCCTTGGAATTTTCGTCAGGAGCATAGGACTCTCAGAAGATCGAGCCTAGTCAGGAGGACTTGGATCAGCTTGTGACACAGCCAGATTTCTAGTTTCTTGTACTTACTTTCATTTTATATGCCATTGTTTAGGCACTGTTTTATATCATTGTACATTTTCTTTTCAAACATTTGTATGTAAAGATGAATGTAAATAAAGTTGTTATTTTATATCACCTGTCATTCTTATACATTTTATATATTGCTTAATTATGCTTAACGTATTTATTTCTTAGTAAATACGTTGCGTCCTGCAACGTTACAATTTCCGTCTACTGGGAAGCGGGGCGTGACAGTATAATACCTGCACAATATCTCATATCAAAATGTTAGTAGCATTTGTTATTTTTGAGATATTATTCCAACCATTTATATGATAGAATATTGGATAAGAATATTTGATATGATATGCATATTTTAATATGAATATTTTATTTAAATATTATATGGATATATTTTTCCTAATTATATTAATTATAAATGAAGAAACATATGATATTAATCTTTTTACAAATAAATCCACATATGTTCTTTATTTACAAATAATACCTTTTAGTAATTAATAATAGTAGGAAAAATAACCATACAAATGTGCAATATTTTTGACTAATCAAATACCCCCAAACTTATCTTTGATCACCCCGAGCAAATTATTTATTAAAAATAAAAAGAAAAAACCTAGCACACTTTCTTTAGCAACACGATTGCACTTTACACGTGCACCAAGCCGTTAAACCTCTAGATGTCCCTAGTAGGAGGAGTGTTGTCTGCTGAGGGTTTTCAGCGGATTACACCCACAAAATCCCAAAATAAAAGGAAGAAGATAAAAATTACTAATGAACATATAAAAGAAGAACTTTGAAAATAAGTGTTTTAAACTACACTAACTTTTTAGTTGTCATGAGCTCTATATTAATGGTCTTGAAAAGATTTCGGAAATCACATCATCTCTCAATAAAACATCGTCATTAGTTTTTCTCCCTACTTTTCCTCCAAACATCGATCATATACCCCTATGATCATATAAAAGAAGAACTTTGAAAATAAGTGTTTTAAACTACTTCTCCAAGACATCCCTACACTTGGAAAATTCAATTCAAGCTATCATACCCTTATCCTTAGTACTTTTTAATCGGTGATATTTTTAAATGGATTTGCTCACACATTCTTCATGCAACCGTTAATATTTGTTGTGGTACTAACCAACCGATTACCGAATGTGCTCACTTATTAAAGCGTAATTAGCAACTTCCTAATCTTGCAACACCTAAGGCACAACAAATGATCGCAAACCAGTTGGTCTAAGTCACTGGGTGATGAATCACTCTCGCTGAATTGTTTTTTTTATGTTATCTTGATAATTGCAAGACAGAATTCATTTTTTTATTTTATATTTTATTCACCATTTATATTTTGTTGATTGATTTTTTTTTCATACTAAAGTTTTCAGGCAAGTGTATTTCAAGGTATTCTCTAATATCCTAAGTTTCAAGATGTGTGCAAGTGCATATAGTAGGGTATCAACATTCAGAAGTTTGGACTCAAAAATAAGGACTATTTTTCAGACTTATTTCTATCTGCGGATTAGTGATTCTTTCATCTTACTAACCCTTATGATAACAGCTCATGACTACGTATTACTAGCTTTGTTTTAAAACACCTAATTTTCTTGCATTTCTTAAATCTTTCTATCATTTATATGTATTTTTCACCTTCTAACTTTTATATAATTTTTTTTCTTATAGTGCCTAGTGCCAAATGATATGTCAGTAAATACAAAGCTCTCCCCCAAACCTGTTTGCAGAAGTGTCCTCATTGATGTTGTTCTTCGAGCGCATAAACCTGTAGACTTGGGAGAAAAATAATAGGGGCAAAAGATAGTTAAATGAAAAATCACCCCCAAACTTGTTCTTTGGCACGCACGGATATTCAGTTATAATTTTTTTACACGCCTCCATTCTTAGATGAAACCGTGTTACCGAAACATGGAGGTGAGGCGGAGGAAAATTAATCTTGATAAAGTGGCTCCTGTAGGAACATGAGCTCTTCTGATGGGTCAGCGGAAATGTACGGTTTTAATCTATTCCCGTTCACCGTTTTTAACATTTTGTATATCCATTGCACCGTGCGGGTACACATACCGCACCACAAAAGGTCCTTTCCAACGAGATTTTAGCTTGCCCGTATGAAGATGGAGACGGGAATTGTAAAGAAGGATTTGTTGTCCCGGTGTGAAAGTTTTTCTCAAAAGATAGTTATCGTGGAACATTTTTGTCCGGTTCTTTACTATAACCGCATTATCATAAGCTTCATCCCGAAGTTCACTTAGCTCATTTAATTGCAGCTTCCGATAGCTGCCGACTTGATCAAAATCAAAATAAAGCTCTTTAATACCCCACATTACTTTATGTTCGATCTCGACAGGAAGGTGGCAAGCCTTCCCAAACACCAGTCAGTATGGAGACATATTAAGATCGGTCTTATATGCGGTACGAAATGCCCAAAGAGCATCCGTTAATTTGGTGGATCAATCTTTACGGTTCTTAGAAACCGTTTTCTCCAAAATTTGTTTAATCTGTCTATTGGAGATCTCAACTTACCTGCTCGTTTGTGGATGATAGGGCATAGAAAACTTTTGGTTGATTGAATTTTTTTGCATCAAAGCCTCGAAAGACCGATTACAAAAATGTGTCCCATTGCCGCTAATGATAGCGCGAGGGTGCCCGATCCGAGAAATGATATTTTCTTTAAGTAACTTAATGACAACCTTATTGTCATTAGTACGGCACGATATTGCTTCCACTCATTCAGAGATATAATCAACTGTTAATAAAATGTATAAGTTCCCAAAAGAGTTGGAAAACTGGCCTATAAAATCAATTCCCCATACATCAAATATCTCAACAACCAAGATAGGTTGGAGCGGCATCTCGTTTCTCTGTGAAATCCGACTCATGTGTTGACACCATGAATAAGTTTTGCAATAATCATATGTATCTTTAAATAACGTTGGCCAATAAAAGCTACATTGCAAAACTTTCTCCGCCGTTTTCTTTGGACCAAAGTGACCGCCACATGCGTGGTTATGGCAGAAAGACAATATATTCTTGAACTCATTGTTAGGGACACATCGGCGAATGATATGATCGGGACAATACTTAAATAAATAAGGTTCGTCCTAGTAAAAGTGTTTTACCTGGGATAAAAATCTGTAATTGTCTTGATTTGACCATTCGCCAGGTAGAAGTCCCGTCGCTAGATAATTCACAATATCAGCGAACCAAGATTCGCTAGATATAGTCAAGAGCTGTTCGTCCGGAAAGGAATCGTTTATAGGCAAGGTCAACGTTGGTGAAGAAGAAAGCCGTGAAAGATGGTCGGTTACGACGTTTTCACATCCACTTTTGTCTCTTATGACAAGGTCAAATTCTTGTAGCAGGAGGATCTAACGTATAAGCCTGGATTTAGCATCCTTCTTTGATAAAAGATGCCGTAAAGCGGAATGATCGGTGTAAACTACAACTGGAGAGCCAATTAAGTAGGGCCTGAATTTTTCTAATGCAAATACAACAGCCAAAAGTTCTTTCTTGGTGGTTGTATAATTCATTTGAGCATCGTTCAGGGTCCTACTCGCATAATAAATTATATGTGGCATCTTATCGATTTGTTGTCCTAAGACTGCACCAATAGCAAAATCGGATGCATCACACATATGCTCAAAAGAGTGATTCCAATCTGGAGATAATAGAAGGGGGCTGCAGTGAGGGAATATTTAAGTGATTCAAAAGCATTCACGCAATTTGAGTCGAAGAGAAATGTTGTATCCTTGGCCAAGAGAAGATTTAAGGATGTATGAATCTTGCTAAAGTCCTTAATGAATCTCCTATAAAATCCGGCATGACCAAAAAAGATCGTATATCTTTGACGCAATTAGGAAGAGGAAGGTTGGAAATGACATCTATTTTAGTTTTGTCTATCTCAATACCTTTTCATGAAATGATATGCCCTAAGACAATACCTTCTTGAATCATGAAATGACATTTTTCCCCATTCAAAATTAGATTCTTATTCTTACAGTGGGTAAGAACAACGTCAAGATGACGTAAGCATTTCTCAAAGGAGTCCCCAAATATGGAGAAATCGTCCATAAATATCTCCAGAAAATTCTCGACCATGTCCGAGAATATCCCCATCATACACCGCTGAAATGTAGCGGGAGTATTGCATAACCCAAAGGGCATGCGTTTATAAGTGAAAGTACCGAAAGGACAAGTAAAAGTTGTCTTATCTTGATCCTTTTCGGCGATGGGAATCTGGTTATAGCCTGAGCATCCATCCAAAAAACAGCAGTACTCGTGCCCGGCTAAACGTTCCAACATCTGGTCAATGAAGGGTAGAGAGAAGTGATCTTTACTTGTTGCGGCATTGAGTTTTCTATAATCAATACATACCCGCCACCCAGTTTGGGTGCGAGTTTGAATCAACCCATTAGCCTCATTAGTTATGACCGTGATGCCAGACTTTTTAGGGACCACATGAATAGGACTTACCCATTGGCTATCAGATATTAGGTAAATTATACCATTGTCTAGGCATTTGATGATTTTTTTCTTCACCGCCTTTTTCATGACGGGATTCAACCGTCTGGTTTGGCTTCATCTAGCAAATATATATGATGTTCAACAATCAAGAGACTAATCCCTTTGATGTTCACCATTGTCCAACCGAATGCTTGCCGATTCGATCTCAAGACAGATAGAAGAGCCCTCTCTTGCTCTAATGCTAGAGAAGTTGATATGATAACGGGCAAAGACTCATTTTCACACAAATATGCATATTTAAGATGAAACGGCAGCGCCTTGAGATCTAGTGTTGGTGGAGAGACGATAGAAGATAAGGTAACGGAATGATACTCGGACTCCATAAGAGGTTTATAACTAGCGTAAGAGACTGACTCGGATAGCTCGGCTAACTTATGTGACAAGTCAAAGGATTCGAACTTGGGAGTGGACTTGTCGTCAAAAGGATCCCTACTCGTATAGTAAATAACTGGATCAAACAATAACGCACTAGTGGCGTCGAGATCATTATCGTTAAGGAAAAACTACTCAAATTCGCAACTGTTGGAAATTATCTTGTTAACGGAACATATATCAATCATATGAGCAGAAGGTTCGGAGGGTTGACCTCCTATCCTGAAAATGTTAAGTTCAATTGTTACCTTCCCAAAGGATAAGTTCATGGAACCTGTTCCCGCCAAATTTTTTTGGCTCAGAGCTTGTTGTTTCCTTATAAAAATAAAGGGAAACTTCCACGTGTTAAACACATGTACCCACATGCAAAGAATGTAACTATCGCCTCAGATAGGATTAAATCCTTGAGCGCCTCACGTGGTTCGTACGTGAGCGCCAGCACCAGCCTCTGTTAGAATTAAATCCTATAACGGCGCCTCACGTAGAACACACGTGAGCGTCGGCGTGCAAAGTACGTGAGTGAGTATTTATAAAAGAATTAAATTCTCAGGCGGCGTCTACGTGCATAGCACGTGAGCGTCAGCGTCCAAATTAAAAAAGGGTAGAATTGAATTCTACATGGAGGATATTTCAATAAAATCTGGGATATTCTCTATTAAACAGAGCCGTTAAATCAAAAATCCAATGGAAATGATAAAAATCAAAATATAGAATTAAATTCTATTAGGAAAAAATATCTCCCAAATCTTTCTAAATAAGAAAGATACTCACGGTTGGATCAATAATCCAGTAATAGAATAAAATTCTATTTTGGGAATATATTCTCTCAATATTTCTAAACAAAAAAAAAGATTGCTCTCTGTAAAACAGAGAACCCTTTGGATTAAAAATCCAATGGTGATTAAAAAATCACTATTTTACAGAATAAATTCTGTATATGGAAAAATATTTCCCCAATTTTGTTAAAAACAAGCGCAATATATTCCGTAAAAATGGAAACACTTGGATCAAAGATCCAATGGTGTGTAAAATTCTCCAAATCAATTTTGAGACCAATTAAATCAATTGGAATCTCTCAATGAGAGATTTTTTTCAAAACCAATTAATAATCTGCCTCCACTATATAAAGGACCCGAAACTTCAAGTCTCATATAAAAAAAACCTTATAAGCTTATGAAAAATACAGAAAACTTCAAAAAACAATAGATAATTCAACCTTCAGAGAGGAAGACTTCCCTTTCAAAATAAATCTAGGTAAAAGAAATTCAGAGATCAAAATATCTCTTTTTACCTATTTTAAGGGTTTAACCCTTCTAAAAGAACTTAGTACTTTCTCTGGATCGGAGATTAACAAGACAAGTCTCCTACAAGTTGAGAATTTAATTCTTATCGGGAGGATCTTGTTCTTGAGAATCAAAGATTCAGAAAAGAATTAGGTCCAAAAGAAAAACAAAAGGAAAAATAACTTATAAAAGTACTTAGTTCTTAAAGAAAAAACTTTATCCCAGATCTTCAAAAAAACGAAGATCTTAGGGATCATTAATGGTCAAAATGCTATTAACAGAGATTTAATCTCTAAAAGAGGAAAAAAGACTAGCACCTCACGTGCTCCTCTCTTTGGTGTCCCCTTTTAACAACGCCTAGCGCCTCACGTGAAAACACACGGGCGCCCAAAACAGAAGGCCAGCGCCTCACGTGAAACACACGTAGACGCTGAATATATGTGCTCAGCTCTTCCTATGCAGCTGAAGACAGCTAAGTGCTTAGTAGTTATTGGGCAGCGCCTAGCGCCGCACGTGCTATTCATGTGGGCTCTATACAAAAAGTGTTAAGCACTTCATATGTAGCCAAAACGGCTGAGTGCTTAGCACTGATTAGGCAACGCCCAACGCCGCACGTGCACCTCATGTGGACGCCCGATACAAAGTGCTTAGCACTTCACATTTAGTTAAAATGACTAAAAGTGTTCAACATTTATTGGGCAACGCCCATGACTGAATGCTTCACATGACATACATGTGAGCGTCAGAGCTCAATTAAGTGCTTAGCACTTTTACATGAGAACAAAAGGGCTGAACAAACAGAGCCAAAATAAGTGCTTAATACTTTTGAATAAAAAAAGGCTAAGTAGACTAAGCCTAAATTGGCTAAGTCTCTGAAATTTTCTTGCAGCTGAGCCCAAATGCTCTTTTGCTGGATCTTAAATAAAAATTATCCTTGAAATTTTGCTAAGTTGATCTTAGTCTCAAATTAGACTAACACATCCTTAGCAAGAACAAATAGAGCCCAAATGCTCACACATTTAAGTTGATCTTAATCTCACACCAAATTAACGGTCCTTAAATAAACCTAAGCTCAAATCTAAAATATACGGATTTGGACTGATCCGCGCCTTACGGGCGACGACATAAACTAGTCTCCATATACAATCCACGAGCAACCTAAACAAACAAAAACACACACGAAACGAAGTGAACTGCTGGAGTAAGAGAAAGTGGTTATCGCAATACGGTAACGTAATTAATTGCAGGGGCTTGCACCTACAGGGAAGAGCGTCCTCACAATCAAAAAACCCTCATAAAATGAGGGAGAACCTGAAAGTCTGCTACAACGGTGGCATCTGTCCAAACCTCCAATATATGGTGCCATAAATCAACTTGGTATTTTCGAAGAGGTGGACGGATAAATCCAAGTAGCATCTACCCCCAAATTCAGGCCAGACGTCCTAACGTCTCGGTCTCTGTCTTTCGACGGTGAACAGATTACCGGTGGGAACTTTTTCTCCTTCCACTCCACACTTCGTGTGTCGTGTTTCGCGAACAAAATCGTAGTTCGCTATGGTTGCCCTTGGATTCAAGGTACTAAAACTTGTTGTCTTGCTCCTATAGAGAAAATCGATGGATTCCCAATGCACTTCATACAGACGCAACTCTCGATCCATCCTAACCGGAGGAGTGACCTATGGGCCCAATGCGGCCTCTATCTTCTCAATGCCAGTGGGGCAAGTTATGCAAGCGACTACTGGATTGTTCTTCGGGACCATGCTCTCATCGGTAAGTTTTGGTGCCTCAGCGCCGCAAGAGAAAGCTCCTAAAAGGTCGGTCTTTGATCGACTGACAACTACAAGGCCCCTCTCAACGGGCCGTCTAAATCTGATGTCTCAGTCTTCGACATGCTGAGCAAGAACCTAAACGGGCCCGCAAAGAGGCTCATGATACCTGAAGGGGCTGCCCCAAAATGGATAGCCCTCCCAACTCCTGTTATAGACGAAGCCGTCAAAGGTGCTTCCCCTACCAGAAAGTCGGTCTTCAAAAGATTGGCTGGACCTCCTCAAACCATAACAATGACGTCAGTTTTCAACAGGCTGACACCAATAACAGCCTCTCACCAAAGCCGGTGGCACAACGAAGCCGCTTCCAAAACTGAAGCGGTCCCTTTTGCAAGACATGCTCGACTTCATCACTGGTGCCGAGTGAGGAAAGCTAGGGGCAACTTCCCCTCTGGACTTACCCCACCAGCTCCAAAGGTGTAAGTTGTCGCTGCTGTTCCAACCGGGAACAACTTTGAACTGCTCAGGTGGGTACGGAAGAACTCTCCAACGACGGTACTAAAGAAATCGCCCCCGCCTGCAGAAACCACACTGCAGGAAAAGTCGGAACGCCCCCATCAACGGCACTCCTCCCAAATTCACATGGTCTGGCGAAAAGTCCATGACTCCGTGATTGATCAAAACTACTCTCCTCGACCGAAGAAATCGAAGGCTCCGCAAGAGAAAGATCATCACTCCGTCATACAGCGAGGGACTTCTTCTATACAGATGCCTGTTACAAAACCTCCTTCAACTTCGACCTCCTACAAAAGGATGAGGCCAGAGAAAATTCCACCGCCTGTAGAAAATTCCAAAGGTGATGGATACAAACGCCCCAAGTCTGGGGGTATGATCGTGCATACGGTCTATATGGCTTCCTGGAAATAAGAAAGTCGTGCTTCCGTAGGTCATCGACCGAAAACTCAGTCGCTGACAAAAGTTCAGGAGCAACAACAAAAGCTCCAGGAAATGCTGACCAAAATGGCAGCACTTACTGAACAGAAAGAAAGCCCAGACACAACAGCCGAACATCGCCATGAGCAGGAGACCGATACAGAGTTCCTGCGAAGGGTGCTTGAAAGAAAATACAAGGAAGTTGCCGAGTAAGCTGCTAACATAAAGCAGATTGCTCTCTTATTCCACGATATGGTTGGAATGATGATCCATCCAGAACCCCCGGCCGAGGATCCGCCGATAATTATCGAGGATGACAGAGGGGAAACATCAAACCCTCTTCAGGCCTTATTGGCAGCCAAGGAGAAAACAATCTCTAAGGCTGCTCTTGATGATTATATCGCTCAACAAATACGAGCCCATCAAGCTAATGAAGCCGCAGGCCAAATCGTCAGAACTGGGCGACCGTATCCAGGCTGGTATGACCAAATTAAATACCTGCCGGGATATACGATCCCCAAGTTTCATGTGTATAAGGGGACAGGCAACCCACACCAGCACGTCGCGCAGTTCAGAGCTCTGTGCAGTAACACTGAAGGCGATGACAAACTGTTGATTCGCCAGTTCGTTGGCAGCCTGTCAGAGACAGCCTTTGAATGGTATTCGGAGCTCCCAAATGACTCCGTGAGAACATTCACAGAGATGGAACTGCTGTCACACAGCAGTTCACCAGCGCAAGCGAGCACACCCCGATCACAGCATTAATCAATGCCGGGGTAAAGTCGGGAGAAACCTGGGTCCAATATGCGATCCGGTGGCGGAACCTATGGTCTAAGTGCGAACAGTGCATCAAAGAATTCCCCGCAGTGGGCATGTTCATCGAGACCCTTGATCCTCAAACGACTTTATCCAAGTTCATGATGTTCTTCAAACTAACGACCTTCCAGGCTCTGATCGATAAATTGGCCCAAATGGACCAGATAGGCTACGGGCCTTCCTCCTCAAGTAAGGACCCTCGAAACGCCAATGATAAAGGGAAAGCAGCCTTCATCGCCAACGCTCAACAACAACCGAGTGGCCCAAAACCGGCTGCTCGCCAAAACAACGCACGTCCACTCCTATTCCTGGAAGAAAGGCTAGGACGCGCTTACTCGTTTCCCTGCAATAAGACGAGGAGACTATTTGAGTTGGCAATGCGTAACAAACTCATCACATTGTTATACCCACGGTGTCCACCGCAACCCGGCGACGTCAACAACCCCAACTACTGCGTCTATCACAGAATGGTGAGCCACCCAATTGAGGATTGCTACGTCTTCAAGAATTGGGTCGAGGACCAGTATCAACAGGGGAAGTTTGCGCTGTCTAAGATTGGAGGGTGAACCCACCACATAAGCACACTCCCAAAAAGGTGGATGCATCGGGGGCATCATGCTCGCTCATGGAAGAAACTCCGTGAGAAGTCGTTCTTTCAGCTAAAACCAAAAGAATGCTGAAGGATCTACAGGCATGTCTGGCAGTCAGGTGGAAAAGCCCACTTGAACCCGAGATCATCGAAGGGATGCAGAAACCGCACCCCGTACCGAAGATTGTTGACAAAGGGAAAAATCCCTAAGTCAAGCCTTCAAAGTCTTCGAAGAAAAAGAAGAAGACCAAGAAGCCATTGCAGCCTGCCGAGTATGACGACAAGCGCACAGACCTACAAAAGTACATTGACGCGTTCGAGGAGTACAACCAGAAGGCACGGAAACCGGTCATGCTTGAAGAGTTCCTCAAGCATATTCTTAAGAACGAAGATAGTGACAACGATGAGGAAAATGACTCATCAGAAAAAACCGAAAACTATGTAGCAAGTTGCCACATAGTCTCCCATTCGTCATTAAATGACGAAGAAACTCCCTCAGCGTCAGAAAACAACGTAGAGAAACTAGGACAGAATCGGCGCTAAAATCCCCGGAACTGCCAGAAGACTCGATCAATAGGTTGTTTAACGAAGCCTTTCTAAGAAGCAAAGTTGACCGAGAATACGAAACGGCCATATACAAAAAGGCCAAGCGTCGGCGTCAAGATGAAGAAGCTGCAGCAAGGTGGAGTCGTAAAGTACTCCAACCAAACAAAGGCATACCTGTGACAAATAAGAGTAGGATCAAGGCAGAGAAGCTGTTCGCCAAAGCCCTGTCAATAGAAATGAAGCTGCCACCTCTGCTAAGAAACACTCCCGGGGTCATATGCCTCGATGATGAGGATTCACATCCAAACTACTGCCTATATCATCGGAGGGTTACCCACCCCACCGAAGGATGCAGTACCTTCAAGAAGTGGTGGTAAGGATATGTTGCTCATCAAAAACACTTCAAGAGAATGAAGCATGAAGCTCGTCAACGGCAAAAGAGTGCGACAGATGCACGTGAAACAACTATTGGCAACTGTCATATGGTTGGTATCAATTCAGAAGGGGAAACCCCCCAAGTTCTTATTTTCGGGAGCAATTCTGAGGATGAAATGCCCCTCAGCCCTCTCTTCAAAGACTCCACCTCCGAAAAAGAAGAGGAGAAGAAGAACTGTCAAAACATTCAGCTGCGTAGCCGCACGCTGCCTGAAAAGAACCTCAGACCTACAAACAAATGTTCGAGTAAAAATGACAACGGGAAAGAAAAATCCCTAAGGAAATTGCCCTCAACGGTGGAGTTGTCAAAGAGCCCTCCTAGGAGAAACAAGGTGGATTACAATGTCTTAGCAGATTTAAGAAAAATCCCCTCACGACTGAGCATACCGGATGCTCTCCTCATGTCTAAAGAGGCACGAGAGTCTCTGATCAAGGCATTACAAGAGCCCGATTAGTTTCAAGCTTTCCTCGCAGAAGAGAAGATGAAGAATGAGCTGGTAGAGATTCACACAGCTGATATTACATTCAGCGATAAAGACCTCCTCCTCGATACGTCCGAATATAATCGCCCGTTATACGTCATCGGGTACTGCCACGACATCAAGATAGGGAAAATCCTTGCCGACAACGGATCCTCCGTCAACCTTCTCAACGTGTGGGTGCTGAAGGAAATTTGCATGAACGTTCAGCACTTGGCCCGAGACAAAATTACCATCTCCGGGTTCGACTCACAGTCGTCACGGACGCTTGGGTCCGTAATACTGACGTTGCGCTTCGGATTGCTTGTCACTGACATCAAATTTCACGTCATTGACGCCAAGACTTGCCATAACGTTTTGCTCGGCAGGTCCTGGTTGCATGAGTACAACGCCATCCCTTCTACACAACATCAGTGTATGAAGTATTTCTAGGATGGTTTGGAATGCACCGTCACATGGGAGCTAAATCCATTCTCCGTAAATGAGGTCCGTAAATATAAAGACGCAAAGTACTTCCTACCAGACTTCGAAAATACAGAAATGTGTCATAAGCCGGAGGATAAACAGACGGCCGCCGCCACTATCCTGATCTTTAGGAGCAATTCTGAGGAAGATGAAGAAATAGTCTACTCGGGGCAACCCCAGAAAGAAAACGATAGGTCCGGACCATCTACCCCTATTCTGGTCTTTGGCAGCGATTCTGAGGACGAGGCCAACGCAGTGTTCTCTATCCGCCCGTCAGTGCAAACCTTCGCCGGAGCAGATCAGAGTCTGCAAATCATGGTGGCTCCGCCTCGGCATTACAAGGAACTTGATGCGCTCGATACATACAGCGTACAAGAATTACAGACTTCCTACGTCCTTCCCAGGTGAAGAGGTGAAAAGCCGATCCTCTTCTACCAATCTATGGAGACCAAAGTAGAAAAAGAAGTCTGGCATGGTGCCGATTTTGCACTCGACAGGCTTCAATCAATCCGTCTGCCAAGATACTATGCGGAGGGATTGAAAGGGCTGTTAAGATGCCAAGGTGTACCCCTCGAACAAACTGTTCGACAAGCCCAATTCTACAAAAAAATTGGGATATTCCCGGGACCCAGCAAAAGATGCCCAACGGGAAAATGGAGACAACCGGGCTCGGATACGTTCGGTCCAAGAAACAGGAGCGATTCCACTATTGCCACGTCATAAACAACTCCAGCGAAGGGGAAAAAACTTTTCCAAATGGCTGTGACGTTGAAACAGAGTGAAATCCCGCTCTAAGAACGTTAAGTCCATCGCTCGAAGAACGAGTAGACAAGCTAATAAAAGAAGCTTGTCAAAAGAGCACATGTCATCTATTGGTTCGACATTCTGCGACGAATTATCTCGGATAATGGACCAGCTTATAGATACCATAAAATCAACCGCTTCGCACAATAGCATAAGATAGATTGGAGATACTCTTCAATCTATAATTCTCGTGCCAACGGTCTAGCTGAAGCCTTCAATAAGACCTTGACGAAGATTATAAAGAAAACAATGTTAAGAAACAAAAAGGACTGGCACGAAAGGTTGCACGAAACTCTCTTGGCGTACCGGACAACGTTCAAAACGGCTACGAATACAACACCATACATGTTGGTATTCGGAACAGAAGCAGTGCTTCCCCTAGAAATAGAACTCCCTTCTCTACGAGTAGCAGTTCGATGCGAGCTGACATATGAAGAAAATGCTCATCTTCGTCTTGAGGAGCTCGATGCCCTCTACGAAACTCGCCTTATAGCACAGTAAAATCTGAAGGTTTATAAGGCAATGATGACACGGTCATACGAAAGACTGACCAGGCTGAGAACATTCCGCCAAGGCGAACTCATGCTAGTCGTCAAAGGACTAATGATCTCCAATCATACAAAACGGGAGAAATTCGAGCCGAACTATGAAGGCCCGTACAGCATAGACAAAATCTACCAAGGTGGAGCCTACCTGCTCATGGATATGCATGGCGAAAGACCCTTCCGGTCAATAAACGGCTGATTCCTCAAAGAATACTACGCTTGACGATTTACGACTTAGGTCTATGATAGATGACGACGCTCGTGTCCGCTCGCTATCTTCCTGAGCCAAAACTCTAAGAATAGTATGCAAAGAAGCTCCGTTGCCTCAAACATGGCGATGAAGGACCGAAATATCCTTAAACTAGAAATTCGTCTCAAACATGGCGATAACGGACCGAGATGTCCTTAAACTGGAACCTCACCTCAAACATGGCGACATAGGACCGAGAAGTCCTTAAACTAATTATCTGCCTCAAATATGGCAATAATGGACCGAGAAGTCCCTAAACTAATAACGGACCGAGATACCCCTAAATTAGAACCTCGCCTCAAATATGGCGACATTGGACCGAGATGTCCCTAAACTAAAATTTCGCCTCAAATATGGCGATAATAGACCAGAATGTCCCTAAACCAGCATATCGCCCCCAAATACGGTGACATGCTCCCTTGAGATTTATTGCAATCGAAGTCTTAATGACGAAGGTTGCAACTCAAGTCTCACTAGCTATATAGCTACTCCAGCGATGAAACCACCCTCAAAACCCACCGGCAAATAGGTGGGTCACCTACGACGAAGCTACTTTCGAGAGTTTCGCCATTAAAAAAATGGTATGTCCAAAAGCGAAATGGGCACGGATGAAAACCCGAAAGGACGCCATGAGTAAAAACAGCAAGACTGCCGACGAGTTTGTGAAAACCCGAAAAGGGCGCAAACTCGTAAAATAAAATAAATTCATGTGCACTTGCAAGGTCCTTTCGACCTTGTGAGGAGGAAAAAAACCTGCGTGAGATCCTTACGACTCATAAGGGAGCAATACACTTAGGAATCCCTACGATTCCTAAGGAGAAAATACACCTACGAGATCCTCATGACTCATAGGGAGAAATACCTTTATGAGACCCTTACGGCTCATAAAGTCAAAAATCCATAGTCGACAGGATCCTAACCCTGTTTGCTAAACCATATTTGTTCAAATCGACAAAGGAAAATGATGATTCGCTCCTGGCGACATTCCAGTTGTAGCGATGCTGATGCTTAAATGGGTGTCAAACTCCAAGTCCTCTCATAGTAAATGATGTTCGCTCCTGGCAATATTCCAGTTGCCGCGATACTGATGCCAAGATTGGTATTAGATCTCAAGTTCCTAACTCGTAATAAAACTCAGCGAGTCGCAAAAAAAATGCGTATGAAAAAGCCGAAATGTTTGGGCAACTCGCAATAAAATGCAGCGAGTAAAAAATTAAAAAAAATACATAGCCGAAATGTTTGGGCAACTCGCAATAAATAATAGCGAGTAAAAAAACGATATAGCCGAAATGATTGGGCACCGCGATAAATAGCCGAAATGGTTGGGCAATTGCGACTTTCGCGATATAAAATCAGAAAAGTTAGAGCACGCGGAAAGAAAAAAAATGAAACTGAAACTTATCTGCCCTGCAGGTAGGTCCACAATGACTCATGTATACAATCCATGGGCACAAATCAAAGAAAGGGAACCATATTTTCCCACCAGGCTCCGTCAAAGGGAGAGCTAGATCTTGATGGCAACATCTACAGTCTAAAGATCGACTCGACGTGCTTCTCATGCCAGCAGGATGTAGACGCAACGTCAACAAAGGCTCCAAGGAGCTAAATCAAAAAAGGAGTGATGGCAAAATCCCAACTCCAGCGCGACGTGCTTCTCATGCCAGCAGAATGCAGACGCAACGTCAACAAGGACCCAAGGGTCAAATCAAAGTGGAGCGATGGCATATTCTTAGCTCCAGATTTTGATGGCGACATCTATAGCCTAGATTCGACGTGCTTCTCATGCCAGCAGGGTGCAAACGCGATGTCAACAAAGACCCAAAGGTCGAATAAAAGAGGAGTGACGGCATGTCCCAAGCTCCAGATCTCGACGGCAATACATACAGCATAGAGGTCATACAGATGTCTACCTTACTTCAGCAAAGAATCGGCGTGACATCGTCAAAGTAAAAACGAAGTGACGGAATATTCCTAGCTTCAGGTCTTGATGGCAATTCATATAAAGCCTAAAAGACCATTGGAGATCATCCCCACCCCAGAAGGGTGCGGTTATGACTCTTCGGGGCTCCAAATTGAGCCTAAGCTCAAGTAAAAAGCGTCATGGAAAATTCCTAACACTTGCTCTTCCGACGATAATATGACCGAAGAAGATTACTTGAAGACGTCTTGTACAGCATCAGAAGGGATCAGAGACACTACAGTCGTGGGACTACTCGAACAGCGGCTTAAAGACTGCATATCGAGGAATACATCAGCCTACGCGACGGTACCATGGACTAAAACCCTAGTACCACAAACCTAACATACCCCTATCAAAAAAGGGGGTTATCTATATTTCACGTTAGGATACACCTATGAGATCCTCTCGACTCGTCTCGACTCGTAAGGAAAAACATCATTATGAGACCATCACGGCTCATGAGGGTGAAAAGCCTTAGGCGGCAGGGATATCAACATGTTTTAAAGCATTGTGGCCCTACAAGTAGGTCCAAACTAACTTTTGTATACTATCCACGGGCTACATTCTACAAAGTCGCATACCGATGAGGAGGAGAAATCACTTACGAGTCCTCTCGACTCGTAAGGGGATAATTCTCTTGTGAGATCCTTACGACTCTCAAGAGGAAGCACACTTAGGAGTCCTCATGACTTCTAAGGAGAAAAGACACCTACGAGATCCTCTCGACTCGTAGGAAGAAATGTCTTTATGAGACCCTTACGGCTCATAAAGTTGAAAAGCCTTAGACGACAGATCTAAAACATGTTTTCTAAGCCATCGCTGTCCTACAAGTACGTCCAAACCGACTCTTCTATACTATCCACGGGTCACATTCGCCAAAGTTGCATTCCACTGAAGTAAAGAAGCTACCTACGGGTCCTCACAACTCATAAGGAAAAAAACACGCGAGTGAGATCCTTACGACTCATGAAGGTGATGAACACTTAGAAATCCTCATGATTTCTAAGAAGAATACGCACCTATGAGATCTTCACGACTCACAGGGAGAAAAACCTTCTTGAGACTCTTACAACTCATGAAGATGAAAAAAGCCTTAGGCTATAAGGATCCTAAACTTGTCTTCTATGCCATCAATTTTATAGCCAAGCATAACCCTGCACTACTTCACCCACGTACATATTTACGTGAGCAAATTAGTGGGGGGCATTTGTTCCCGCCAAAAAATTTGGGCTCAGAGCTTGCTATTCCCTTATAAAAATAAAGGGAAACTTCCACGTGTTAAACACGTGTACTCACATGCAAAGCATGTAACTATCACCTCAGATAGGATTAAATCCTTGAGTGCCTCACATGGTTCTCACGTGAGCGCCAGCGCCAGCCTCAATTAGGATTAAATCCTATAGCGGTGCCTCATGTGGAACACACATGAGCGCCGGCGTGCAAAGCACATGAGTGACTATTTATAAAAGAATTAAATTCTTAGACGACGCCCACGTGCATAGCACGTGAGCGTCAGTGCCTAAATTAAAAAATGGCAGAATTGAATTCCACATGGGGGATATTTCCCTAAAATCTAGGATATTCTCTATTAAACAGAGCTGTTGAATCAAACATCTAATGGAAATGATAAATCATCAAAATATAGAATTAAATTCTATTAGGAGAAAATATCTCTCAAATCTTTCTAAATAAGAAAGATACTCTCGGTTGGATCAATTATCCAATAATAGAATAAAATTCTATTTTGAGAATATATTCTCTCAATCTTTCTAAACAAAAAAAGATTGCTCTCTGTAAAACAGAGAACCTTTTGGATTAAAAATCCAATAGTGAATAAAAAAATCACCATTTTACAGAATAAATTATGTATATGGGAAAATATTTCCCCAATCTTATTAAAAACAAGAACAGCATATTCCGTAAAAACAGAAACACTTGGATCAAAGATCCAACGGTGTGTAAAATTTCCCAAATCAATTAAATCAATTGGAATCTTTCAATGAGAGATTTTCTCAAAACCAATTAATAATCTGCTTCCACTATATAAAGGACCCGAAACTTCAAGTCTCATATAGAATAAACCCTCCATAAGTTTCTGAAAAATACAGAAAGCCTCCAAAAACAATAAAGAATTCAACCCTCAGAGAGGAAGACTTGCCTTTCAAAATATCTCTTTTTACCTATTTTAAGGGTTTAACCCTTCTAAAAAAACTTAGTTCTTTCTCTGGATCAGAGATCCACAAGATAAGTCTCCCATAAGTTGAGAATTTAATTCTCATCAGGAGGATCATAGTCTTAAGAATCAAAAATTCAAAAAAGAATTAGATCCAAAAAAAAAATTACAAAAGGAAAAAGAACCTATAAAAGAACTTAGTTCTTAAAGAAAAAACCTGATCTCGGATCTTCAAAAAAACGAAGATCTTGGTGATCATTAATGGTTAAAATGCTATTAACAGAGATTTAATCTGTAAAAGCGGTAAAAAGACTAGCGCCTCACGTGGGCGCTCCCTTTTAACAGCGCCTAGCACCTCACGTGACAAACACGCGGGCGTCCAAAACAGAAGGCCAGTACCTCATGTGAAACACACGTAGGCGCTGAATAAAAGTGCTCAGCACTCCCTATGCAGCCAAAGACAGCTAAGTGCTTAGCACTAATTAGGCAGCGCCTAGTGCTGCACGTGCTTCTCACATGGACGCCATACAAAAAGTGTCAAGCACTTCATATGTAGCCAAAACGGCTGAGTGCTTAGCACTGATTGGGCAATGCCCAGCGCCGCACGTGCACCTCAAGTGGACGCCAGATAAAAAGTGCTTAGCACTTCACATTTAGTCAAAATGATAAAGTGATCAACATTTATTGGGTAGCGCCCATGACTGAATGCTTCATATGACATAAATGTGAGCGTCGGAGCTCAAATAAGTGCTTAGCAGTTTTACATGAAAATAAAAGGGTTGAACAAACAGAGCTCAAATAAGTGATTAGCACTTTTGAATAAAAAAAAAGGCTAAGTAGACTTAGCCCAAATTGGCTAAGTCTCTGAAATTTTCTTGCAGCTGAGCCCAAATGCTCTTTTTCTGGATCTTAAATAAAAATGATCCATGAAATTTTTCTAAGTCGATCTTAGTCTCAAATTAGACTAACGCATGAATAAATTGAACCCAAATGCTCACACATTTAAGTTGATCTTAATCCCAAACCAGATTAACGGTCCTTAAATAAACCAAGCCCAAATCTAAAATATACGGATTTAGATTGATCCGCGTCCTATGGGCGACGACATAAACTAGTCTCCGTATATAATCCACGGGAAACCTAAACAAACAAAAACACATACGACACGAAGTGAGCTGCCGGAGCAGGAGAAAGTGGTCATAGCAATGCGGTAACGTAATTAACTGCAGGGGCTTGTGCCTGCAGGGAAGAGCGTCCTCACAATCAAAAACCCCTCATAAAATGAGGGGAAATCTGATAAAGTCTGCTACAACGGCCGCGCCTGTCCAAAACTCCGATATATGGTGCCATAAATCAACTTGGTATCTTCTGAGAGGTGGACGGATAAATCCAAATAGCATATGCCTCCAAATTCCGGCCAGACGTCCTATCGTCTCGGTCTCTATCTTTAGGCAGTGAACAGAAACATTACGACAATTGATAACTGCATTGGAAGTTGCGAGAAATGGTCGACCAAGAATCACCGGGATTTGGTTCCATGGGTTCGCCACAAGTGTGTATCTAAAACTATAAAGTCCACAGGGAATATAAATACGCCGACTTTGATCAACACATTCTCTAGTTCACCCCTAAGGTGGGTAATAGATCGATCGGCCATCTGGAGAGTGCAGTACGTAGGTTTCAGCCTTCCTATGCCTAATTGCTCATAAACAGAATACGGGAGCAAGTTACACTAGCACCTAAATCTAGTAGAGCGTGATTGATGTTTTTACCCCCAATAGTTATAGAAATTTTAGGACACCGGGGTCCTTGTGTTTCTTGGGCAAATGTTTAGTAAGAGCATCGCTCACATTGTTCGCTAAGAAAACCTTTTTAGACACTTGAGTTTTCCTTTTCTCAGTGCATAAGTCCTTAAGAATTTTGGCATACGATGGAACTTGTTGGATAGCATCTAAGAGAGGAATATTAATGTTAACTTGCTTGAACATTTCCACAATCTTCGTCATTTATGGACTTGGTTTGTTGGGCCTCAACCAGTTTGGAAAATGAGCTTTATTAACAGGGGTTGGGTCCAACTCTTGTGAAGAAGTTTGTGAGGATGGAATGGATCCCAAAATTGGATTTGGGATGGTCTGAGATGGTAACTCATTCAAGGATGTGGACTGAGGGTTCAAGCCTAGTAGAGAACGAAGAATGGGCTCGGAAGAAGATATTGGATTAGACGAAGTAGAAGTAGCAGCCGGGGTATCATCTAAATCATCAACTTGTTCACCAACATGATTGTTAAGCACTCTTTCCGATCTCAACGTAGTTACGGCACTCACGTTATGATTTTGTTGGTTAAGGACGATGTTTGCGCTTTGTGAGTGGCCGGGATTTGGTAGATGTTGTGATGGAAGTTTCCCTTTCTCTCTCTCACTCATCGTGGCATTTAACTGTGCAATTTGTGTTTCGAACAATTTTATGCTTTCACCATGGGAAGCAGTGTGTTGCAATAGCGTTTGGATAGAAGACGTTAAATTAGCCGACGTTTGTGTGGATTGTTTAATAAATGTTTCTAAGCTTCATTCGAGTGAAGAGATTTTAGAGGTACCGGCCGTTGGAATATTAGTCTGTTGTTGGAAATAATTATTATAAGGGGAAAAGTTGTTGGCCGGATTTTGGAAAGATTGCGGTTGAAAGGGCTGCTGAATTTGTTGTGGTGACCAGTTTTGCCGTGGAGGAAGCCTTTGATAGTTATTTTGGCTTGAGAACTGATTTTGAGTTTGAGTTTTGTTTTTGTTCCAAGAAAAATTAGGATGGTTCCTCCATCCCTCGTTATATGTGGATGAATAAGGATCATTTCTAGGTCTTTGCTGAAAAGCAGCATTAGTTTATTCTTGATCTTGAGACGGAGGATTCAAAGGACATTCTTCCGTTAATTGTGATGAATCAAAACGGCAACAACACACGGTTTTGGAGAGCGTAACTTGGTTTAGGGAGGCTAAAGAGAACTTGCTCTCCATAGCTTCGAATTTCTTTTGCATCGCAGCCATTTCGGGTTTCATACCGATGGAAGTCGAGCTGATGGATACCTTGTTAGTGTATGTTGCATGCTCCCACAACTCTTGTGGCGCGGCGGAAGTGGTGAACGAAAATTTTCTTGGCATACAACACGCACTTAACCGAAGATCTTGTCTAAACCACAACTAGAAAAACCTAACTAGAGATCTTATCTACTATGTTAGGGATTATACCTCAATGATACGGTCCTTCGGGTCCTTTCTTTGATGAACTCCTTAGCTCCTTTAGATGTTGCCGATGTCTTCGATCTCCGGCCACCCAAGACCTAGATGATCCACCCGAGAGTTGTCGTGCGAGCTAGAAACTCTTCACAAGAGTTTAACCTAGAGACCAATTTTGCTAGAATAGGTCACTAGGATTATGTAAAGATGAATGTATTGGATTAGCTTGAAATCTATAGCATTTCTTTCTCTTAACCTTCTCTTGATTCACTTAACATTCACATCTCATGTGAAGCTATTTATAAGAAGAAGGAGAAGGAGGAGATGAGAAGGAGTAAGTGTTTATCATAATGAAAGTGTTCAAGCATGATGAATAAAGATATAGCACTAAGAGAAATAATTGAAGCATGCATTATATAAATTAGTATCATGCTTCAATTGTAATTCCATAACAACAACCTCATCATGCTTGTACCTTTTAATTTCCACCTCATTTTATTTTCATAAAATAAATGATGTCATTATTATGTCATTATGAGGTGGCACCTTCTAGAAGGTATTCTTGTAACAATTACAAAACACCCCTCCTCCGTATACCGTATACCGTATACTGTATACCCGCATCCGAATTGCGAAAAATACGAATACCATTAATCCAATAATATAATACCGGTATCCGGCTTAAACCAAAGCCCACCAGTATTATCCTTCCGATTATTATTCCTGTAACAATTACATGAACAAAATCAAAACCCTGCCGTAACAGCTTACGGTTGCCATAACAACTTACAGCCTCTACATATTTCGCCTGAACGAGGGAACTCTCTGTGTGGGACTCTAAAGACTCGACAGTACGCTGGCAGTGGGTTTAACCACAAGCATGTCAGCGGCACTAGCTGTGCGTAACGGCTACCCAGGTACATGACGAAAATGTGGCCAACGAGCGAACTCATCACAACCCTTACGAGCCTGCAAGCAACAATTACCGTACAGTCCGGTCTCTTCGTTTGATACGTCGCATATGAAGTCTAGGGGTGGTAAATGTCAGACCCCAGTAACTTTATAAGTCATGCTGATTTATGGCTCATAACAGTTCGAGAAACTACTAATAACACTTATCAGTAAACCTCGAGAACCCTGGCCAGGGATTTAGGTGTTATAGCCGATCAAACATAGCGCGACATCAACTCCCTATACCGGGAGAGACGAAACCCCTCCTATCGCTCACTGTCTCCATATGATTCGGGACTGTACCCAAAATCCACCTGTTTGCACGACTCAATAGAGCCGTGGTAGGGAGGAAATTAAAGTACAGTGGGAATCACACAAGACTCTATGACGATCTCGGGTCTACAGACTAACCTGTACAAGTGTCGCTAGAGAACTGCTATCTGACAATAGGTATATATACCATCTAGGAGTTCTCAGCGAGTCCTGTTCGGTGTACCCATTCTCCAATGAGCACCTGTGTACAATCTTTGATGTCAAACATCAATGGTTATGGAATCAACCATCGCCCCCAGGGTCAAGAAACGTACACACTAGTCTAATCTAGTAATACCGATGCCCTGTCTCGATATACCCTCGACTAGAAACTATTGAAGGATATGCTTGTAGACTGCCCAGGTCCCACCAGTATGATCTCATCATAATCCTGGTAGTCAAGCATAGTCCTAAGGGCTTCATCAACACATCACATGTTATGATAAAGATAAACCAGATAGCATACTCTCATTTCGAGCAAAGATTGTTTCTGTACATATACATGCCTAGTATCCTATACAATACAGGCCTCTAGGGCATACATATCTAACAATCTCCCACTTGCACTAAGGCTTGTAATTAATGCAATAAGTACCGGCTAGAACCAGTTTCCGGCGTACCGCATGCCCAACAGCTCAAACAGTTTCTCAAACTGTACTTGAGGGATAACCTTAGTGAATGGATCTGCTGTGTTGTCTTTCGTGTCTACTCTCCGAACCTCGATTTCCTGGCGATCCACTATCTCCCTGATGAGGTGATACCGCTTCAAGATATGTCTGGATTTCTGATGGGACCTCGGTTCCTTTGCCAAAGCCATGGCTCCATTGTTATCGCAATACAGAGGTATTGGATTAGCAATGGATGGAACCACTTGAAGTTCTGAAATGAACTTCCTCATCCAGACCGCTTCTTTTGCGGCATCATTAGCAGCAATATACTCAGCTTCCATCGTGGAGTCAGCGACGGAATCTTGTTTGGAACTCTTCCAACATACCGCCCCTCCATTTAGAGTAAATACAAACCCTGAGATGGACTTACTATCATCCCTGTCGCTCTGGAAGCTGGAGTCGGTAAAGCCCTCCATTTGGAGATTTCCGTTACCATACACCAAGAACATTTCTTTAGTTCTTCTCAAGTACTTTAGAATGTTCTTCACGGCAGTCCAGTGTTTCTCCCCTGGGTTGGATTGATACCTGCTTACTGCACTTAGTGCATAAGCTACATCTGGGCGAGTACATAATATCGCATACATTATAGATCCTACTGCCAAAGCATAGGGTATAATGCTCATGCGAGCCCTCTCCTCATCAGTCTTTGGAGACATCTCTTTGGAGAGGGTGATCCCATGACAAGCGGGTAAATTACCCCTCTTGGAATCTTCCATACTAAACCTCTTTAGTATGGTGTCAATGTATCTCGATTGGGATAATCCCAATAATTTCTTAGATCTATCTCTATAGATCTTAATCCCCAGAATGTACGAGGCATCATCCAGGTCTTTCATGGAGAACCTCTGCGATAAGAATAGTTTGACCGATTGTAGCATAGGAATATCATTTCCTATCAAGAGAATGTCGTCCACGTACAATACGAGGAATGTAACAGTACTCTCTACAATCCTTTTATAAATACATGGTTCATCCACATTTTTGATAAAACCAAACTCTTTGATTGTATCATCAAAGCAGATGTTCCAACTCCGTGATGCCTGCTTTAATCCATAAATGGATTTAAGCAGCCTGCATGCTTTTCCGCTGCTCCCACTATCAATGAAGCCCTCTGGCTGATCCATAAAAACGCATTCTTCTAAATCACCATTTAGAAATGCCGTTTTAACATCCATCTGCCAGATCTCATAATCATAGTAAGCAGCTATAGCAAGCAAGATCCGAATGGATTTGAGCATCGCGACTAGTGAAAAAGTTTCATCATAGTCCAAGCCCGGTCTTTGACGAAATCCTTTTGCTACCAGCCTAGCTTTATAGGTCTCCACCTGACCATCCACACCAATCTTTCTTTTAAAGATCCATTTGCACCCTATGGGTTTTACTCCAGAAGGTGCAGCCTCCAAAGTTCATACTTTGTTGGTGTGCATGGATTCCATTTCGGATCTCATGGCATCCAACCATTTCACTGAGTCACCACTCGTGATAGCTTGCTGAAAACTAGTAGGGTCATCATCATTCATAATGCAATCTTATCTATCGCCGTCAATTAGAAAACCGTAGTATCTATTAGGTGGGAGAGAAGTCCTACTAGATCTACGGAGTGGCTGAGGTATGTCAGGTTCTATTGAAACCTCAGGTTCATCGGTAATGGTTTGTGCATCTGGAACTTCTTCCAGTTCTACCGCATTGCCAACAGTATCATTTGTAAAAAATTCATTTTCTAAAAATGTGGCATACTGAGAAACAAACACCCTTTGTTCCTCCTTGTGGTAGAATAGATATCCATACGAGTGTTTTGGATATCCCACAAATTTACACAAAACCGATCGTGTCTCAAGTTTGTCTGGATTCTGCTTTTTCACATAAGCCGGACAACCCCATACCTTAACTCTTTTAAGAGATGGTCTCTTCCCATACCATATCTCCTATGGAGTGGTAGACACGGTTTTGGTCGGAACCCTATTCAATAGATAAATCGCAGTCTCCAATGCGTGCCCCCAAAATGATATTGGTAACTCAGCATCACTCATCATAGATCGTACCATATCTAATAATGTGCGATTCCTCCTTTCCGATACACCGTTGTGCTGTGGTGTATACGGAGGAGTGAGCTGAGAGAGAATCCCATTCTCTTTTAGGAAATCTAGAAACTTTGAGCTTAGATACTCACCTCCACGATCCGATCGAAGTTTATTGATACTTAAGCCTGTTTGTTTTTCTAGATTTATACTCCTTGAACTTTTCAAAGGCTTCGGACTTATGTTTCAACAAGAACACGTGCCTGAATCTCGATAAATCATCAGTGAAGGTTATGAAGTATGAAAAACCACCTCCAGCATGTGTAGACATTGGTCCACATACATCACTATGTATGAGGCCTAAGAGTTCAGTAGCTCTCTCTCCGTGTCCAGTAAACGGAGTTTTGGTCATTTTACCTTTGATGCAAGACTGGCAAGTCGCATAAGATTTATATTCAAACGAGTTTAAATATCCATCTTTATGTAGCTTGGTTAGTCTTGTTTCATTAATATGACATAGTCTACAATTCCAAATGAAAGCTTCATTTATGTCTGAAACCTTTCTTTTGTTTCCGTGTTGTATATGAAAAACTGTATGCTGATTTAGGATGTATATCCCGTTATTTAATGTTCCATACCCAATCAACTCTTGATTAAGGTTAATGTTCATAACATTAGATTGCAATACAAAATTATATCCAGCATTGTCCAACAACGATACAGATATAATATTACATAACATCGAAGGTACAAAATAACATAGGTTCAAAACCAATATAGAACCCGACAGCAAACCAAGATGATACTCTCCCACTGCAGTAGCATGTACTAAGGAACCATTCCCAACCCGGAGAGTGTGATCACCTTTCTTCAACAACCTGCTATTTCTCAACCCCTGCATACAATTGCAGATGTGAGATCCTGACCCAGTATCTAATACCCAGGAAGCAGAGTTAATTGAAAAACAGTTTTCTGTTACAAACACCTGAAGTGGAAGCATCACCATGCTTCTTCTTCTGAAGGTCGGCCAAGTATTTAACACAGTTTCTCTTCCAGTGCCCAGTCTGGTGGCAGTGGAAACATTCCCCACGACCTGTCGCAGCAGCCCCTTTCTTGTCCCTTCCCGATGCCTTTTTCACTCCACCTCTCTGCTTGATGGGATTCTTCTTCTTCTTCTTTCCCTTGGCCTTGGCTTTCGGGATAGAGGAAGAAGATGGCCCAGCAATAAGAGCGGGAGTTTTCTCTACCTTTAGCGTGCTCTCTGCACTCCTCAACATATTGAGGAGTTCTGGTAAAGACTTCTCCATTTTGTGCATGTTGAAGTTTACAATGAATTGAGCAAAGGCAGGGGAAAGGGACTGTAGAACAATATCAACATACTGCTCGTTCTCCATGGTCCAACCCAGGTCCTCAAGTTCTTCGATAAGTCCAATCATCTTCAATACATGGTCACCTACAGACGTGCCAGCAGCCATCCGCATCTGAAACAACTTTCGAGATGTCTCGTATCGGAGAGTATGAGATTGCTCTCCATACAACTCCTCTGTATGTAGAAAGATGGATTGGACATCCATCTTCTCGTGCTGCTTCTGATGTTCATTGTTCATAGAAGCTAGCGCGAGGCACTTGGCTGTTGCGCAGTCTGTATCCCATTTCTTGTGGATTTCTTTATCCGCAACTGAAGAATCAGGGCCTGGGCTAGGAGGGGCTGGAGTAGTCAGGACGTATCCGACCTTATCATATGTCAGGGCAATATTCACGTTCCTTAGCCAATCTTTGTAATCGGTCCAGTGAGTTTGTTTTTGTCTAATAAAAGTTTAAGTCCCGACATCGGTATCTGCTATTAGGAGATAGAAAAGAAATCATTCAGCGATTGCTCTTTCATAATTAGATTGGTTACTTATCTAATTGTTGTCTCCCACTACTTTTTATCAAATTTTCCTTCAAACCTGAAAAGAAAACTAGCCAGGATAAATTGCAATCTACAAGTTTGCTAACCAGAAAGTGCAAAATTCTCCCGGGAGTAACTTTTACTCACAGTGGGATCGGGATCCAACTATCATATAGAAGGTATGCAATCTCATTGCAAATCTCAACTCTTGAAATTCCCGATATAATTTTTACCCCCAGTGACTTATGACCTTAACTATGGTCAACAAATCATAAGTACTAGTCAAGTTCAACCCGCCATTTCGTGATTGATTTAGACCCACCCACATGACCCTTAACTATGGTCAACAAAGTCATGAGAATGCCCTAATCGATCGCATCAAATGCTTTGTAAGAATTCACCACTTAGCTACCGTACACCACGCCTTAACTATGGTCAACAAACGTGGCACGAATACTAAGTACTCTGCTTCCTAAAATGGCGGAGGGCAACGGATGGATTTTATGAAAACCTTTAACGTTTTGAACTTGATATCGTTGTAGGATCGAGTGGGAAGGAGTGGTTTAAGCTCCAGTTTTAAAAATCGAATGGTTTTGTAGTATCTTTCTAATTTTGCTAAAGAGGTCACTCCCGGTGAAGGGATCTCGGCTCTTTCCTTATCGAATAAGGTGCTGGATATGAAAATACCATGATGCAAAGCAAAGTTAGATTAACTATAAAATCAAATCGAGTTCTTTATAACATTTTCCAGTTTCGCTAAAGGGGTCACTCCCGGTGAAGGGATCTCGGCCCTTTCTTCATCGAATGAGGTGCAGGATATTCAAGAATACCGCCATGCAAAACAAAAGCTAGAGTTACCCTTTTTCTTAAAAAATTTGATTCTACAACATCTTTAGGTTTCTTTCTCTTATCATTGATCACATTAATGTAGTCCCATCATTTACGTTTCCTAAACATCACAGAAAAGAAACGAAAAAATAGAACGTACGCTTATGCCATCCGCATTCGTCACTGGGTCCCGTCATGCACTGTTAGGTTACTTAACTAACGGCAGAGCGGGGGCTGGACTAGTGCGGGTGCAAAACATAAGCAACGTTTATTATATATCTCATATATAAATATAACCATTTCAGATCACAGATGAATGCATTGGATATACTAGGAATTCCGTATTTCATTCAAGCCCTTAATGAAAGACGGATTCCACGGTCGTAATGAATAGCCAAACCCCCCTAGACCCCTACGGGTGCGGCAAACTACCCGCCAAATTCCGAAGTGTAGTAACCTCCCTCAACAATTGAGTAGGCCACTCGGCACTTTGAAAACCCGATAGGTTGTGCACCCCACCTTGGGTCTATCCTAGGAGCAAAAACAGTAAAAAGAAATTATACAACGGTGGCTACAACCTCATCCCGGATGTATCCGTAAAACAATATTACATGGCTTTTTACAAATTACATGGAATGAAAGAAAAGAAAAAACGCTCTTCTCACACCCCCCGGCCATTCATCACGACGATCCAACACATTCATATACACATACCATCTCATGATATCCATATGTGCAACCCCCACTAATCGTCATATAGCAATTGGCGGACGTTTCAAACACATATCACAAAAAACGAAAAACCCGATTAGCCAAACACTATTAAAATTTCGATCGATAATTTTAAATCATGCCAACACTTGACATGTTCCCGTACAAACACCTTTGTAAAATTCTTTATATCCCAGAAACCCTAATTCTTCAATATATGAGCACTGTAGAAAACTGAGTCGACGCGGCCCCAACTCGGCGGCGGATCCGCGACAAAACCATGGGTTTGGCCGCGGATCCGCGGCGCTTTAGTCGAGTTAGAACTCCGGATTTCTACAGTGTTCTTAGAAAACCCTGCTTGTATTTTTAAGACATGTCAAATTAATTTTGGAACACTTTCAAAAACTGACAGCAGCAAGGGCAGAATACGAGTTTTCGGGAGAAAAAACTGTCGATCGAGCTTCTAACTTTTGGCTAACATCTAATTGTGGTTTAGTTAGGCTCTGATACCATGTTAGTGTATGTTGCATGCTCCCACAACTCTTGTGGCGCGGCGGAAGTGGTGAACGAAAATTTTCTTGGCATACAACACGCACTTAACCGAAGATCTTGTCTAAACCACAACTAGAAAAACCTAACTAGAGATCTTATCTACTATGTTAGGGATTATACCTCAATGATACGGTCCTTCGGGTCCTTTCTTTGATGAACTTCTTAGCTCCTTTAGATGTTGCCGATGTCTTCGATCTCCGGCCACATAAGACCTAGATGATCCACCCGAGAGTTGTCGTGCGAGCTAGAAGCTCTTCACAAGAGTTTAACCTAGAGACCAATTTTGCTAGAATAGGTCACTAGGATTATATAGAGATGAATGTATTGGATTAGCTTGAAATCTATAGCATTTCTTTCTCTTAACCTTCTCTTGATTCACTTAACATTCACATCTCATGTGAAGCTATTTATAAGAAGAAGGAGAAGGAGGAGATGAGAAGGAGTAAGTGTTTATCATAATGAAAGTGTTCAAGCATGATGAATAAAGATATAGCACTAAGAGAAATAATTGAAGAATGCATTATATAAATTAGTATCATGCTTCAATAGTAATTCCATAACAACAACCTCATCATGCTTGTACCTTTTAATTTCCACCTCATTTTATTTTCATAAAATAAATGATGTCATTATTATGTCATTATGAGGTGGCACCTTCTAGAAGGTATTCTTGTAACAATTACAAAACACCCCTCCTCCGTATACCGTATACCGTATACTGTATACCCGCATCCGAATTGCGAAAAATACGAATACCATTAATCCAATAATATAATACCGGTATCCGGCTTAAACCAAAGCCCACCAGTATTATCCTTCTGATTATTATTCCTGTAACAATTACATGAACAAAATCAAAACCCTGCCGTAACAGCTTACGACTGCCATAACAACTTACAGCCTGTACATATTTCGCCTGAACGAGGGAACTCTCTGTGTGGGACTCTAAAGACTCGACAGTACGCTGGCAGTGGGTTTAACCACAAGCACGTCAGCGGCACTAGCTGTGCGTAACTGCTACCCAGGTACATGACGAAAATGTGGCCAACGAGCGAACTCATCACAACCCTTACGAGCCTGCAAGCAACACTTACCGTACAGTCCGGTCTCTTCGTCTGATACGTCGCATATGAAGTCTAGGGGTGGTAAATGTCAGACCCCAGTAACTTTATAAGTCATGCTGATTTATGGCTCATAACAGTTCGAGAAACTACTGATAACACTTATCAGTAAACCTCGAGAACCCTGGCCAGGGATTTAGGTGTTATAGCCGATCAAACATAGCGCGACATCAACTCCCTATACCGGGAGAGACGAAACCCCTCCTATTGCTCACTGTCTCCATATGATTCGGGACTGTACCTAAAATCCACCTGTTTGCACGACTCAATAGAGTTGTGGTAGGGAGGAAATTAAAGTACAGTGGGAATCACACAAGACTCTATGACGATCTCGGGTCTACAGACTAACCTGTACAAGTGTCGCTAGAGAACTGCTATCTGACAATAGGTATATATACCATCTAGGAGTTCTCAGCGAGTCCTGTTCGGTGCACCCATTCTCCAATGAGCACCTGTGTACAATCTTTGATGTCAAACATCAATGGTTGTGGAATCAACCATCGCCCCCAGGGTCAAGAAACGTACACACTAGTCTAATCTGGTAATACCGATGCCCTGTCTCGATATACCCTCGACTAGGAACTATTGAAGGATATGCTTGTAGACTGCCCAGGTCCCACCAGTATGATCTCATTATAATCCTGGTAGTCAAGCATAGTCCTAAGGGCTTCATCAACACATCACATGCTATGATAAAGATAAACCGGATAGCATACTATTATTTCGAGCAAAGATTGTTTCTGTACATATACATGCCTAGTATCCTATACAATACAGGCCTCTAGGGCATATATATCCAACATACCTGGCCTAGATTAAGATGATGTTGGACTTGTGCTCTCCCACTGTAATGTTTGTTCGGCGAGATCTTCCAGAAATTGCCAAGCTTCGTCGTCGTATTTTGACATGAAATGACATTGACAAATGGTTTCTAGTATTTGTTTTGTAGCTGGATTGACACCCTCATACATAATTTGGCAAAGTTTCCATCTGTCGATTCCTTGATGAGGGCATTGGATAAGGAGATCTTTAAACCGTTCAAAGTATTTCCAAAAGAGCTCGCTGGGAAGTTGGGAAAACCGGTTAATCTCGCTCTGAATACGGGCAGTCTTGTGATGAGGATAAAATTTCTTAAGGATAGCTTTAACGAATTCATCCGATTTAGCGATAGAATGTGCGGCGGTGCTATAAAGCCACTTCTCTGGGAGATCACACAAGGTAAAAAAGAGAATACGTAATCGCAGAACATCCCCTGAAAGTTGGGTGGTCCTCATCATTGCACATACGTTTTTTAATTTGGTTATAAAAATGTATGCTTCTTCAGATTCAAGCCCGTGAAATTTGGGCAAAAAGTTAATGAAATAGGGCTTAATTTCGAAATTATCCCCATTAGCTGGTGGAAGAGACAGACACGTAGGAAGGGGTCTGCGTACGGGATAGCATCGGTCTTGGAGAATGATGTGTGGTGGATTTTGAATTTGCGCACCTACGGGTGGTGGTAAGGTGGTGTTGTTAAAACCCGGTGGAGATCCGTCCATCTTGGAAGATGTGGTAGGTGGAGGAGAAATAGAAGATGAAGAAGTATTGATTTCGGAGTCGATAGCAAAAACGCGAACTAGAAGGGCACTAGAATCCCTTGTCCAGCCGATCATTGACTAGCGGGTTTAGTGCATGTGGCAGCGTGTGATACATGTGAGAATGATTTTTAAGAAGGCTAGTTTTGAAAAAAATGTCGAACGTGAGGCTTGACTTAACCAATCACAAAATGCACAATCAATCCCTAGAGCTGGGGTCACCTAGGTCGAGCCACTAGACCGCTCCTAGACTTCCAAAGGACATGACTTATGATCAATCCTCTACCACCTCCTTATCAATCTTGCGGTCAGGTAAGTGGGAGGTATTTGCTATACGAATCACCAAAATAGCGGGCCTAATTAAGTAACCAATTTCCTTGGTCACACTTGTCTAGACACCATAAGAGAAATGTGGATAAGCAATACATTACCCATGACCCTCCTTTGTCCTAATTGAGCGCGAATGCCCTCAGAGCCTTGGACTAGATATTTTTTTATTAATGTAGGGTGATAGTATGCTCGTTTATGATTTATGGGGCTTAGGAAGGATGATGAAATCCCCACCTAATCTGAATTTGGGTTTATTGCCCTTTAATGTCCGGTTTAGATATGCAAAACAAACCGTAATAAAAAACACACAAAAAGATTTTTTTAGCGGCGCTGTTTGCAAATAATCCTGCAGGTAAAAACACTTTATTGGAACTTTAAAAGAGAGAGGGAGACGATAGGAGAATACCAAAGAAGTTCGGAGGCCCAACTCTTCAATACGGCAGCGCTTCTGCCACCGAATGCACCTATGGGCCGCGGTTCTGCCGCTTCTTGATAAGTTCTTCTCTTCAAATTTCTTCAGAGCACTCCAATACTCCTATGGTCCAAGTTGAAAGTCTCTGAGTCTCTGTTGGCCTGCTCCAATTACTCCAGATTCTCTTGCAAAACTCGCACAATAATCGTTAAAAACACAAAATGCGGTTTTGGTTCTCTTTTATTTTATATTTCTGGTTTTTATAAGAAATCAACCAGAATGACAAGAAAAATAATTACGACCGTCTCCCCAGCAACGGTGCTATTTGATTGATCGTGCGAAAAAGTGTGTTGTAAATAACCACAATCAAGACGGTGTCGCAAATAGCTAGCCGCGATGAGTACGGGACGTCCGTATGGAAACGTGAATTTCTTTTCTTATTTTAGACGAGTTGTTAAAAGAGAGAAGAGATTGTTGTCGTTTTAATTTAAGAAGGGATGAAAAGTTTATAATAGAAAGGCTTATAGGGTTTATAGGATTTAGTAGTTAATAGATGAAGTAAAAAATAATAATTATTTTTACCTTTTAATTGTTTAATACTAGAGAGATAGCAATGAATGTGGATTAGGGTTCTTGTAAGGAATTAGGGCTTCCCACTACCGCCCCTTGTCCTTCCATTGATCTCTATTTATCTCGAGCCCTTAACAAAACAAGTATTAATTAAGCTCAAATCGTGGTCGTGACTATCATAAATTGATAGCGCGCCCGATAAAAGGGTTAACATTTATTTTGCTAAACTTTATAAACATTAAAACTTTTAAAAAGAATTTAAGTTATAGTTTTCATCCATTATTCTATCCTATCCTATAAATCCTTGCAAGCAAGAAATTACTCGCTCATGGTTATTAGCGTGGTAAAATAGAGATGGAAGATGAATGAAACCATATTTAAAAATTAAAAGTGCAGAATTTAATTGCGGAATGTAATACAAAAAAGTAATGCGGAAAGAATTAAAACAAAAGACTATCTTTATTGATCAACTATTACATTACAACTTGTTTGCTGAAAAACTAAATTACAAAAATCTAGTTTCTCTCTAGATCTCTCTCTCTCTCTCAATCGATAGATAGATGAATGATGATTAGATTGACAGCTCTCGATCCTTTATATAATCTCTAAAAGTAGAAACCCTAGATACCATGTTGGAATAGATGAAGTTACGATCATGCCCCCAAAAATCCAGATCCTAGGCTGCTATACAACCGCGGTTCTGCCGCCTTTATCCATGCTTGACCGCGGATCCGCTGCCTCCTAGTGGGTTTGGGCCTCCAGATTTTTTATGGCCTTTTCTCTCGATATTTGGAGATCCTCTTGATACAAAGATTCTGAAAATATTGCTCCGAGTCTCTGCTGTTGCTAGATTTCTCGATTTGCTCCAAATATTCGGCAGATTCGGCGTTGTAATCTGATTTGATGTGGATCTCCTACTTAGATTCCAGACCTGGCTAATCTAGTATAATACCTGCACAATATCACATATCAAAATGTTAGTAGCATTTGTTAGTTTTGAGATATTATTCCAACCATTTATATGATATAATATCTTGAAAATATTGTGTAGGAATATTTGATATGATATGCATATTTTAATATGAATATTTTATTTAAATATTATATGCATATATTTTCCCTAATTATATTAATTATAAATGAAGAAACATATGATATTAATCTTTTGACAAATAAACCCACTTATGTTTTTTATTTACAAATAATACCTTTTAGTAATTAATAATAGTAGGGAAAATAACCATACAAATGTGCAATATTTTTGACTAATCGGTAGGTACAGTGAGCATGTAATAAGTAAAAGTGTTGAATATGTAATGAATAGCAACGTGTCCTAAAGAGACCACTAAAAGGGTCGTCTAACTAACGTGAGTTCAAGTGTGAATCTCAACCAATCTCAAGAATATTATCGAATCCAATAGGCTATGTTTAGGGGTAAGGAACCACGGGCCCAACTCAAGAGAGTAACTTCGGGATCCTAAGTTATGGAGAGTCGACCCGAATCGAGAGTGTAGTATCGGGACCCCAAGCTGTGGAGAAATCGACCCGATCAAGAGGGTGGTGTCGGGACCCCAAACCGTGGAGAAGTCGACCCGATCCAAGAGTTCATGTAGTAAGGGGACTCCTAAAATTTCATTGGATTCATATTTAAACTACCCTAACACCCTGCGTAATTTAATTATAATTATAGTCACCAGTCTTGCCCGAATCAATGAATACATAGAAAGTGTACCATTTCTAGATTCAAGTCAAGTTCATGTATTAATGTCAAGTTCAAGTATTCATGTCAATTCACTACGTATTTTTTATTCGGGTCAAGTCTAGTCAAGCATGTAATAGCTTTGATCGAGTAAGTCATGTAGATACAATTGAATTCATGTCAAGATCAAGTAGTCACATGTCACGACCCAAAAAAAGGCAGGATTACGTGAAGTCAAGTGGACCCCATGGTAACCCAAGTAAGCCAAAACCAGGAATCTAAATCAAATATATAAGAAAATGGATAATAATCGGTAAAGGTGGAGTTTTAGAAAAGTTTTATGAAAAAGTAAAGCTAGTTCGAATGATTTAAAAAAAACGGACATCACTTCCTTTGTAAATTTTGAATAAAACATTTACAATAAAAAGTATATAACAAGTATCCCACGTACGGGAGCTAAATCAACGCCCAACGGCGGAAACACAACCACACAGTAATATATGACGTCAAAAGGCGAAGGACCAATAAAGCGGAAAGTAAACAACCTAAGTATACAACAAGTCGACCCCATATGAGTTCGAAAACAACAAAATATACAACATTAAGTTCTCGACAATACAAGACTTGGTTTTGATGGAGTACTTCTAGATACAAATAGGTACAAGGAAAAATCTGTCACGCCCCGCTTTTTAAACGACGGAAGCAGGTACGCGATGAGACCCGCGACGTATTTATTTCAAGAAGGTCATTTCCCGGAATAAATACGCTAAGCGTAATTGAGCAATATAAAATGATAAGAAATTAACATGAGATTTAAACTTCAATAACTTTATTTACATTCAAACTTGATAAATTTACAATGCATAGGTTCAACTGCAAAGGAAATATAAGAATGGAAATGCCTAAACAGGTGGCGTACATAAACTGAAAGAAAAGATGAGTTAAGCTAAACTTGAGTAGTGATCTAGTCGTAATCCCCTGCAGTCTCTTCTATCTCCTCAGTCTCTAGACCATCTAATGAACATCCAAAATAATAAAGAGATGGGTGGATGCCCGTCAGCAAACTTTCGCTCGGTAAGTTCTCAAGGAAAGGTGTGAAGTATAAAAGTATAATGATAAGTTAGAAAATGGATATCATAAAGTAATGGACTAGGAGATATGGTGTTTACACATGTCATTTAATATAAGTATGACAATTCTATGTAACATGCAATTCTCTTGGTAAGGTATCATGAGTATGACAATATGTTTATAAATATGACAATATAACATGAGCATAGAAAATAGTATAGGATGGCCGTGCAGTGTAGGTATAGTGAATATGAAGTGCATGTAAGTGTCCTAAAATGTCTCTACATCGATAAACTAATTTAACATAAGTTCAAGAGTGAATTTCAACCAATCTCAAAAGTGTTCTCGAACCTAACAGGCTGTAATCCAGGGGTAAGGAACCATGGGATCGAATTAAGTGTTAGTAACGAGACTTCAACCTAGTGTTGAAATATTCCAAACTCAACAAGTTATAATTCAGGAGTAAAGAAACACGGGCACTCATGATAGATTGCTTGTGTTAGTAGACATGGATTCATGATCTAAGAGGACTCCTGAGATTTCGTTAAATTCACACTTGAACTACCCAGTGTATTCTAGATTACAGTTAAAGTTACCAGTCTTGCTCGAATCCATGAATATGTCAAGTTGCATGATTGAGTTCATGTCAAGTATTCGTGTCAGGTGTTCATGTATTCATGTCAAGTTGTATTCATGGTTCGAGTAAATTCTTCAAGAGTAGACATTGGATTCAGATATTCATGTTAAGTTCAAGTGTCAAGTTCAGATTCATGTTTAATTTCTAGTTCAAGTTCGAGTTCGAGTTTAAATTCAAGTTTAGGTTCGAGTTTGGATTCGAGTTATAGTCATTTTATATTATTAGATTTAAATCTTTTGAATAGTTGTAATCTTGTAAACTCTTAAGTTCAGAAATAATCGGACAGCCACTACACATGGACGACAGAATTTGTGTTTTTTTCCAAGACGACTGCCACTGATAACTCCGTTAATTTGCAGTGTTATCTAATCTGGATAGGCAAGCACTCACTTTCTCCGGCTCCGTGAAACTCAAGAGAAATGATACCGCTTAAATCTATATTAATTTAGAATCCTTAAAGATTTATTCAAGTTTGTTTATTATGCATTTGCATGTTTTGATTTTCTCGAGGGGGTTTATGTTTTATTTATAATAAACCTCGAGAGTGTTTTAGAAAATTAAGAGTTTTATAGAAATGTATTTTAGTTTATGTGGTATTTTAGTGATTAAACCCATCTTTTAAAAGTTTATGGTATTTTTCTGAAAATTACTACTTTTGGAATTTTGATGGTATTTTATTAAAATTTTAATCTTTTATTTAAAAATATATTTTTCGCAAATTGTTTTCATTAAAAATACAGATACATAATTTTATATAATTTTCCAAAGTCTAATTTGTTTTAAAAAGTCGTATTTCTTTTAAAAAATCGTATTTTTATTTCTTTTCGAGACCGAATTTTCCGTAAGGAGTTCTGTATCCCATTTTGTTATCCTAAGGACGTGCGATAACCCGCACCATCCGTAAATGGGTCCCCCTAAAAGGGTTCTAGTGGCGCAATAGCAAAGAATTTAAAAATAGCGATAAAAACATTTTATAAAATTAATGGTATTTTAATGTAATTTGTATTCTTCAAATTAAATATATATCTAAAATATCGTGCTATGAGACCATAGTATATGTAATATGGTAGGTCATTACCCCGTAAGTTTTATAGAGGTATATATTTCTAGGTATTGATAAAAAGGTTACTTTTAAAATTCATGGTATTTATTCGTTATTTATAATCTATATGTTATTTAACATAATAAACATCATATAAAAATTGTGAGATATGGATAGAGGTATAAATTCGTATTTTCTTGATATCATGGCATGAAAATTTATGATGAACATGTCGAATTAAAATGAATATATTTTTAAATTAAACTCATTTATAATACTGTATTCTTTTGCGTCGATATAAGAGAAATAAAAAAAAAAAGAAGTAGAGGAAGGAGTTAGCGTAGTTACAAGTGATGTAGAGTGGCGATTTGGAAAAGTAGAAGAGAGAATACAAGAGAGAAAAGAAGAGAGGATGAGAGGACTTACAGTTTACGCTTGTACTCGTACAAATGAGAAAAGAAGAGAAGACGGCTTGCTTGAGGAACCGAGACCTACGGTGCATAAAGAATTAAGCTTGGGTTCGACTATGCATACAAGAACGAAGTCTAGATAGCTAACGTGCGAAGTAACGAATTTGAGCGACGAAGTTGGTTTGGACTTGTATGCTTGACTTCCTTGGCTAGAGTGAGACTTGGGAGATAGAATTTGAGATTGGTATTTTCAGAATAAATTAGGAGAAAGATTAGGTATTTATAGGGGGAATATAGGTGTGGAGAGAATTAGAAAGATAATAAAAATATATTAAAAGTGAAGGTAAATGGGTAGATGAAAGGTCTGGGGTACTCTGTTTAATTTTAGGAAAATCAAATAGGAAAAAGGAGTAGAGGGGAGTCAAAGGGAAGAACATGCGAAGCACGGAAGGATTTCGGGGAAATCCAACCACCGGTAGCGGCCAAAATGGAAAAACTGGCGGCTCAGATGGAGAGTGGGGTCTCGGGGTTCGTGCAATGCATTCATCTAGGTATTTATGTTTCATTTTTATTGTTTGATTTATCTGCAACTCTTCGTTTCTCTGTGCAATGTACATGCAACTCTTGTGCTTTCGAAAAATTAAAAAGAAAAAATATTAAAAATAATTGGGGCTAATGGGATTCGAACTTACATGCTAAAGAACAACAGTGGATAGGCTTAACCAGTGAGCTATAACTTGTTTCTTGTACATAAGTTATTAATAATAACTTATAACTCGAAACCAGAATATAAATACTCTTTTATTAACATTGGACCAATAAAAGTGTATAGGACTTTTAGGGTTGTTACAAAAGCCGATACAAAATGAAACCCACCAACTCAAATATATGTGCAACCATGCCCAAAGGGTAGCAAACGTGCCCAATAAGCTGCTATGGATCCAAACAGTCAAATCTGCAAAGAACTATGGCACAACGGGGATGGGTTGCCAACTCGTGAGGAGAACTATATAACAAGCTAGAAGTCACATGGATAAGCGGTGAAACAACTAAAGCATGAATACTATGTATATCAAGGAGGGTAAATAAGCACGTGTCAAATCTAAAGTTCGAGCGATGGAATATAAGATAGTAAGCCTTTATATACAACTCGTGTACCGCTATGCTGGCATGTAAAATATATCAATCTGTGTGTGGCTATCATGTTAACGTCAAGTAATCAGTATCTGGCCCGGTACGGGCACAACATAACCACAAGTATCTGAAAGAATGTGAGTTCAGGAAGTAAATACAATATTGCGAAATAAAATGCTAACAATTATCAATCGTCGGTAACTCACTGCATACACACACACACAACGGTATCAAATCACGATCACCATAGCCGTAATGCAATATCTATAGCACGCGGCCAACGTAAACACAATTAAGACTATAATATATATATAGCACTCATCCATATTCAATCACATAAGAGTAGCCGGAAGATGTATGTATATAAAATCCTTTCAAAATAGTCGTATGATGTGTGTGTGTGTGTGTGTGTGTGTGTGTGTGTGTGTGTATCTTGACACATGTAGCGGACGTTGTTTTGTAAAGAAAAATATGCATCTCGTTTAAAGTATGCATCCCGCCTTTTGAAAATGATTTATTTAAAAAGAGGTTTTTTTTGTAAAAGTTTGTGTCGATCCTAGACATGTGGAAAATAGTGAGACTATAGCTCCTTTGAAAATCTCTTTAGAATACATCAATGTATGAAAATAATATTCAGGTACTGTCTCATGGATCAGTCTTGTCCAGCTACTATATATAGCATAATATATCTCATCAGTGCAGGGCATCTATACCGATCCCTTACGACAACAACAACAACAACTGAGCCTTTTATCCCAAGCATATGGGGTAGGCTACATGAACCAACATGAGAATCACGCCGGGTCCAGCACATGAATCCTCTGTCTCCACTCACTTCTATCGAACAATATACTTTCATTGAGTCCTTTGGCAACCATATCGTTTCGTATCACCTCCATCCATGTTTTCTTCGGTCTCCCTTTTGCCCTTTTGCCATTACCCATATCGAGAGTATCTATTCGTCGAACCGGTGCTTCCATAGGTCTGCGTCGCACATGACCAAACCATCTAAGCCGGTTTTCCCGCATCTTCTCCTCCACGGGTGCTACACCAACTTTTGCACGAATATCCTCATTTCACACCTTGTCTTTTCTAGTGTTACCGCACATCCAACGAAGCATGCGCATCTCCGCTACGTGCATCTTCTGTGTATGATGTTTCTTAGGAGCCCAGCATTCTGTACCATATAATAAGGCAGGCCGAATAGCACTCCGATAAAACTTCCCTTTCAATTTTAACGGAAAGTTACGATCACACAAAATCCCTGTTGCACTCCTCCATTTCAACCAACCAGCTTGGATCCTTTGATTAACATCACTATCGATCTCCCCATTCCTTTGGATGATGGAACCTAGATATCTAAACTGGTCGCTCGGTGATATCTCTTGCCCTTCCAATGTTATACCAATATGGTTTTGACTTCTCTGGCTACTAAATTTGCAGTGCATATATGCTGTCTTGGACCTGCTCAATCTGAATCCCCGAGATTCCAATGTTTGTCTCCATAATTCCAATTTGGCACTAACCCCTGCTTTCGTCTCATTTACTAGAACAATATCATCAGCGAATAGCATACACCAAGGGACCTCATCTTGGATAGTTCTAGTAAGCTCATCCATCACGATGGTAAACAGGAAAGGACTTAATGCAGATCCTTGATGTAAACCAATAGTAATCGGAAAATCACTTGTTAAGCCACCGCAAGTTCTGACATTTGCCACTACTCCGTCGTACATATCCTTGATTATGTCAATATACTTGACGGGGACCCCCTTTTTCATCATTGTCCCCCATAATACCTCTCTAGGTACCTTGTCGTACGCTTTTTCTAAATCAATAAATATCATATGCAAATCTCTTCTCCTCTCTCGAAAGCGCTCGACAAGTTGACGAAGCAAATGAATCGCCTCTGTCGTCGATCGTCCAGGCATGAACCCAAATTGGTTCTCTGTTATCTTAGCATCCTTCCTTAGCCTGTGTTCAATCACTCTCTCCCAAAGTTTCATGGTGTGACACATTAGTTTTATTCCACGGTAGTTTGAGCAACTTTGAATGTCACCCTTATTCTTGTAGATAAGTACAAGGATACTTTTCCTCCATTCATTTGGCATCTTTTTTGTCTGCCAAATCTTATTAAACAGATCTGTCAGCCATTTAGCGCCTATTTCTCCTAAGTATCTCCAAATCTCGATAGGAATCCCGTCAGGACCAACCGCTTTTCTTAAACCCATTCTGTTCAAAGCTTCTTTAACCTCAATAAGTCTTATTTTACGCATGAAATCACGATTTATATCTTGAGATTGAATGACAAGTCCATCCAAATTCTTAGTAAAGCTCTCATTGAACAATTTGTCAAAATAATCTCTCCATCTTTCCTTGATATCCTCATCTCGAACTAAAACCTTCTGATTTTCATTTTTGACACACTTCACCGCACATAAGTCTCTAGTCTTCCTTTCCCGCATTCGAGCAATCCGGTATATATCATTTGCAGCCTCTTTAGTGTCTAATTTCTCGTACACCTCCTTGTAGACCTTAGATTTAGCTTCCCGAATAGCTTTCTTAACTTCTTTTTTAGCCATTTTGTACTTCTCAAATCTCTCCACATCTCTACTTTTCTTCAAATCTTTATAAGAATCCCTTTTAATTTTAATAGCAGCCTTTACATCTTCATTCCACCATGATATGTCCTTAGATGGTGGAGCACCACCTCTCGACTCACCAAGTAGATCTCTAGCTACTTTCTTGATACAACTGGCCATTTTGTTCCATGTTTTGTCTGGATCATCTTCCGACTGCCAATCCGCTTCTTGTACTACACGATCTATAAAAGCCTTTTGATTACCTTCTTTCAATCGCCACCATTTAATTCTAGGCTCTACCTTACGTCTAATCTTCCTAGGTTCTCTTCTAAATCGAAAATCTAGAACTAAAAGTCTATGTTGAGTAGTTACACTCTCACCTGGCACTACCTTACAGTCGATACAACAACCTCTATCTATTCTTCTCGTCAGAAAAAAGTCTATTTGACAGCATTTGGTCCGCTCCTAAAAGTGATAAGGTGGGACTCTCTTTTCCTAAACCAGGTGTTTGCTAAGATCAAGTCATAAGATAAAGAAAAATCTAGGATCGAGTCACCTACTTCATTCCTTTGTCCGAAACCAAAACCTCCATGGATAGTATCAAACCACTACGACTAGTACCTATATGTCCATTAAGATCACCACCAATAAATAACTTCTCTCCACTAGGTATACTTTGCACCACCTCGTCTAAATCCTCCCAGAATAGACGCTTACTAGCGTCATCAAGACCTATCTGTGGTGCATAAGCACTAATAACATTAAAGATCTCTCCACCTAGAATAAACTTAACCAGTAAAATTCTATCACGTTTTCTCCTAATCTCAACTACATCCTCAAGCAACCGTCTATCTATGATTATACTTACCCCATTACGATTTTTATCTCTACCCGTATACCAAAGCTTATAACCCCAAGGCTCTATGACTCTACCCTTTTCACCTACCCATTTAGTTTCTTGCAAACACATAATACCAACTCTCCTCCTAACCATCACCTCCACTAATTCTATTAGTCTACCCGTAAGGGAACCTATGTTCCAGGAAGCTAGACGGATCCTATGAAACCCTTACTTATTTGTCACTACACCCGGGGTCCGATGTAGTGCGCCGTCTCTGGACGACGACCCTTGCTTATTTGTCACTACACCCGGGGTCCGATGTAGCGCGCCGTCTGTAGACGACGACCCTTGCTTATTTATCACTACACCCGGGGTCCAATATAGCGCGCCGTCTCTGGACGACGACCCTTGCTTATTTGTCACTACACCCGGGGTCCGATGTAGCGCGCCGCATCTGGACGACGACCAAGCCCTTGCATATTTAACACTACACCCGGGATCCGATGTAGCGCGTCGCTGAGTAGGGGACGCCCCAACGATATTCTTATTATGGTTCATGTCATAAAATGTGACAAAGTTTTCCGTTGGCTGTCACAAGCCTACCACAACCCTCACCCTTTCTCATCCGGACTTGGGACCGGCAACGGTGGGTTTATATATGACATGAACCATAATAAGAATACCGTGGGTTTATATACCGATCCCTTACATATATATAATATCCATTTCAGTGCAGGGCATATATATCGATCCCTCACATATATATCTGTAGAGACATCATGTGTCAGCTACCCTCAATCACTCATGGATTGATCACACATATATCATCGGGCGACATCTTGTCTCTCCCTGCCTCAATCTCTCATGGACGACCAAATGTGCTACAGTAACCGACCTGGATGATTGGAACTAGGAGTTAGGGCCTCGTGCTTTTGTGGTGGTCTTCTAGTGGTCTAATTAGGTCTATATAATTGTTTGTTTATTTTTGAAAAGACTGGTTTTTGAAAATTTTACTCATGTTGGAAACTTTAAACACATGTAAAACTTGATAAAATAGGGATTTTTACCTATATAAGAAGATGAAGGAGAAGATCAAGCTTTTAGGATGCCACTTGAACAGTTGAAGGTTTCTACTTGGATCTTTAATGCTTTCAAGTTGAGGAGATAAAGACTTATAGTTTGTTTGGATTTTGGTATTTGGAGTTGGGATTTTGGATAGGGTTGTTGGCTATAGTGCCCTCAAGGCAATTATCATAGTCGCAGGCAGGTAATTATGATGATTGAGGGAGGATCTATATCGGTAGAACAGTCTTACTCGAGATGATAGTATGCTATCTGGTTCGTCTTTATAATCATGTACAGCATAAGGTGGCATTACAGATCACTATTACATGTTGATAGAGCCTATAGGATTCTTTCTTGACTACCAACAGTATGATGGCGATTATATACGTGGAAGCTGGGTGGTCTATAATCACATCCTTAAATGTTCCTAGTCGAGGGAGTTTCGAGACTGGGTATCAATACTCCAGAGTAGACTAGTGTATACTGATCGAGACCCCGACGAGGGGTAGTGGCCGGTCTCATAAGCCATTAGTGTTAGTTTGTTCACCTAAGATGTATACAGGTGCTCATTGGGTTATGAGTACCCCGGACGGACTCGCCGGGAACATGCTAGTTGGTATTATACCTATTGTCAGATAGCAGTTCCCAGGTGACTGTTCATATCAGATTTTTGCATTTTTATTTCGCCCATTCTTAATCACATTACATATAAGTAGGTACTTTTGATCCGTATCTGCTAAATAGTTGCAGGTTACAGGTTCTCAGCTCGTTACAGTGAAATTCATGAAAAGTCGCTACAAATATGAGACTACGACCAACAACAGATGAATCCGTATGATGCTGCCTACCAGTTCAAGGAACAAATGGAAAATCATTTAGACACTTTAATGCACAAAGCAAAAGGGCAACACAAGATCCAAGACTTCAACACGGAGCTCAAGGCAAAAGTCCACATCATTCTGCATTGTTGGAAATCTGGAAGGAGATTGAAGAGATTTTGAGAAACCAAGTGAAGAAAATAGAAGATAAAAGCAACATGAAGAAACCCTGAAGAAATGGGCTTATGAATCCACCAAATGGTCGCAGAACCGCGGCCAAACAGGCATTTCTGCCGCGGTTCCGCGGCCGTGCAGTGCACGTGTCGGTGGCAGTGTCGGTGCTTTGACTCGGCTCTCTTGGGATAGTTTTGTAATTTCTTGTATGGATCAGAATATAAATCTAGGGTTTTCCTATCTATAAATAGGAGAGCTCAAAGCCAAATTAAGTGTGCCTCTTTCAGTGTGCCTCTTTTGAGAATGCCTCTCTTTATTTTTATACCTCTCTTTATTTTTTATTCCTCTTTTTAATTTCTAGATCTAAATTTAAATTCGATTGTAATGCTTTTTTGAGAGGACATCAATAAAGTAAGCTTTTTATTTATCTCGCATTCTTTTTATCGTACCTGCAATTCTTTATTGTTAATCCGGTAATAGAAATTTATCTGCTTTTTTCCTTATAATGAATTTTATTGTTATCTCTCTAACAAGTGAGTAATTACTCACTTGATAGGGTAGAAGAGGGAAGGTTTGAGAGAAGGAAATCTCTCTCACTCCTTTCTTTGCCCAAATAATTTTAAATACGGACTCCCTTTAATTCAACCATAATCCGCTCACTACGGCGCCCTATCCTACATGATAGCGGTGATTTCCTAGTTAGACTGGTTGTGGTTGAATTAACCGGAGATTAGGGCTAAGAGCCAGAAACGGATGGACAAGGACCAAAAGGAAGAAACTAAGTTTCTTCCCAGTTGTGTTAATTCCCGTTGTTGCCGATTACCCTAACACTTTTATTTACAACTAAGGCATTGAAAGAAGTGAGAAGATCCCTATTTCGAACTAACCTAATCCTAACCCTAGCAAGCTTTTTATCAACTTATTCTCATTAATAGATCCTAAAACAAAACCCAACTTAATTGGACTTAACTCGTTAAAACATAAAGAAAAGGATTGCTTCTCCCTGTGGATCAACCCGTTCTCAACCGGGTAGCTACCAAGTGACACCATCTTGATTGCGGTAAATTTAAACACAGAAAATCTCTGACAGTCAAATGGCTTCGTTGCCGGGGAGACGGTAGTCTCTTTCTTTGTGTAATTTCGGGTTAATTAAAAAAAATTGAAAATTTTTAATACAAATAAAAATAAAAAAAATAAAAATCATCTTGTTATTTTTGAAAGGTTTTTGTGCAAGTGTGCAGGCTTGGAGCAAACTCTGTTTCAGATCTGGAGTAAATTCAGTGAACAAATCAATATTCAGGAGATCTATACAGAAAGAGGAAAACAAACTCAGCACAGGGAACAATTTGAAGCAGTCAAACGTCTGAACAGCCGCGGAACCGCGGCATAATCTACAGTTTGACCATGGAACCGAGGTCAAATGGTGACGTCAGCAACCCAAAAATCTTTGTGAGTATCTCATTTCTCATCTACTCTCCTCTGCACTCCACTGAAAATTTTTTCCTGCGGGTTTCTTTGCACAGATTCTCTTTCTCCTATTCAATAAATTGTTTTTGTGCAGGAATCTTTGCGCTGCTAAATAAAAAAAAATTTGCAAGTGTTTTAGATTTTTAGTGTGTTAACTGCTTTGCATAATTAATACGGAATCTAAGGGGCTATAACACCAATCAAGATTGGGTGGAGATTTCATTACCTTTCCTAAGACCATAAAAATCACTAAAAATCATATGCACCACCCTTGAGTTAATTAAAAAAATATCTAGACTCAGCCAATTAAGGACTGTCGTACTCATTAGGACAGAGGAAGGTTGCGGGCATTCATCCGTTTATCTAAACCTGACTTTGTGGTGCTTAGGCTAGACAAGTGAGAAATGTGATTTTAAAAGGTCCGTCTCACGGTGATTCGTGAGCAGAACCCTCCTTTCTTCATTTTTTCTTACCTGCCACAATTGGAGGTGAAGAGACGATTTGAGAGATATCTCACAACTTGTCACTTTGAAATAGTTAAGAGCAGTCTAGTGGACTTAGAAGACCATAGCTCTAGGTATGATTGTGCATGTTTTAACTGTGATTGTTTGAAGTAAGTCCGTATACATTCTTGCAATTTTTTTCTCAAAAAAAACTTTCAAAAATTTCAAAACTCTAAAAACAAACAAATTTTTTATAAAAATAAAAAAAAACCAAAAAAAAGACATTCTTCTCCTTTCTCTCATCACATCATGGGTACCCCACCTCGCAAAACTCTTGCCGAACTTTATTACCCACAACCAGACATTACTTCCTACGGTTCTTGTTTTGGTCGAATTTCGAACGACCCCTCCATGCCCAAAATTTCTTTGAAAGATCGAATAGACGCATCTACGACAAACAATAGGACTCAGCAATCCACTTCGTATCAACCGTTTCAAACATTCACCCCTTCTCATATTGATACCCCTTTTGAGAGTCCAGTTGTAACCCCAAAACCTATGTCTATTGCTGAACATATTGAACAATCTCGTAACCGATCTTTCACTCCTTTCACCAATGCGAATTCTTTGGATCAACAATTCCATTCACCTTCTTATCCATATTTTGATCCTACCCCTGTTCAACCATTCTATTCCTATCCATCCTACCCAACTTTTACACCTTCCCTGGACATTGCTTCTACACAGCCATTTAGGAGTTTCCAGTATCCGAACAACTTTGAATCTTGTACTGAAACTCCTTCACAACCCATGTCTAGTTTGGAACAGGCGTTGGAAGAATTTAGGGTAGTGTCATGCCAACAGATGATTGATTTGAATGCGTCCATGGCCGCCCTCATACAACTTAGTGACCTGGTAGCTGGTTTCCAGCTAGCTCCAAATTTTCCAATGTATGATGAGGCGGTTGGACAGATTGAGAATTTGAGTGGTGAGAGTGAGTTGTACACCTTTCCAAATCAAACCTACCCATCCCCAATTGAATCCCACAACTCCGGTTTTGAATGTCTATCAAGCGTTCCAAATGATTCACCAGTTGAAGATAAAATGTTTAATGAGTTGTGCAACTTTGTAGTATTTGATTTACCTGATTGTGAAGGGTCCCTTTCGAGTGAAACCATCACCAATCCTTTTGACCTATGCACCTCCACTCTAGAACCTAAATTGATTGGTACCCATGCTTTTATTGAGGTGTCTGAGAAAATTAATTTTCACTTGATTAAGGATATTGACGCTGGGAATATTTTGGATGATGAACCCGCAGATTTGACTGAATTTTTCTCTCCAATTCATCATCCCGAGTCATTAAATGTTTCTCCCGAACATCATATGCATCTTGATTTTGATGAGAATTGCATGGAAAAGCTAAATTTTGAGGAGAGTATTGAGTAAATTATTGAGGATGAAGCAGTTTTACTTGAGGAGTCGGATTTTCCAATTCATTCTATCCCTTTCATTGACTGCGGACACCCTCCTGAACCTTTAACCGATACCCTTCCTCAATCACTTCCCTTCATCCTCGCTCCGACTTTGCAAGAAACCGATACACTTTCATTTTCAATGTCTGGTTTACCAAGTTCAACATACCCATGTTTTCTCACAAATCTTGAAGGATTTGACCTCATTTCTCAGTGGGTTGATAGATTAGCACAATCGCTTTTTACATATCGGTCATTACAAATTGTGTTAATTTATACACTCCATTCCCACCCTCAAGTTCGTATTCCACTTCTTTCTCCCACTTTCTCTGGTTCTTCTTCTAATCTTCCTTTAATGATAGCGAGTGTTAATGAATCACAATCCGATATTTTGTGTTCGATAATTCTAGAAAAACAACTTGATTTAGACTCTTTTGAGAATAAGGTAGATGAGCTTTACGAGTCTCCTACCTCCATAATTTTTGAAAAATCAAGCATGTTGAATTCTGGCGCGACACCTATTGACATTGAAACGTTCAATCAGACCATCGATGAAAGTTTCGAAGATATTTTCGCCGACAAACTTGCATTCCTAAACGACATGGATTTTGTGATTAATCAACCTCCCCGTGAAGAAGTCGAACCACCACCATTTCTTCTTATCCCATACGAGAATGTGATCATTCTTCCCATTCCTAATCATCCACATTCTCGTGTCCGTTCACCATTATTATTTTGTCTCTACAAATCGAGACATAAACATTTTCCATTACACCACTTATTTGTACCCCATTTCTTCCTGACTCTATACAACATATTCTTCAACCAACCGGTACGCTTCACTGATAAATTCTTCGAATGGTTGGTGTTAACTTTTGGTCTTTGCAAAGCTTGGCATTGACCAATAACTTTGAACCCCCTCTTTAAAAATCTTAACATTGTTTTACTCAAGTTTGGGGGGGTATAATTTGGCTCTTGAAAATAATTTTTTTTTAATCAAAGTGGTGAGCCAAAAATAAGTTTAGGGGAGATTTTCACAATCATATTTCATGTCCCCGTTAATAAATTTTTTCTCCCAAGTTTATAGGTTTCTGAGATTTAACAGATGGCAACAATGGAAACACTGTTTCACTTATGTTTGGGGGGGACCTTTTTGTGTATATATATTTTGTTTTCTTTTTCTGTTAAAAAAAATTAATAAACAAACAAACGGGGGAGTACCGACAATTTTGACTCTCTTGGTGTAGCCTAACAGTGAGGGCACTGTCAAGTTTAAGTTTGGGGGTGTGCTCGGTAAGTTTTCTTCCTTCGCATTCATATGTATATTTTTGCATTTGCATACTTATTTTAAAACCCATAAAAATTAAAAAAATAAAAATTGAAAAGTTCAATTTTGGCCATATTTGACTTAAGCTCAACATGACGGTTGAATAGTTAGAAAAAACCAGATCCTAAACTTAGTAAATTAAAAACCCTAAAAATAACATTTCTTAAAGTTTAACTGTAGAAAATACACGTCCTTTTAGTTTATTTAGAAATAGGCAAATTTTGAGTTCAGTTCTTGGGCTAAATCAAAATAAGAGAAGAGTATTGAAAGCTCTACTTTAAGTATAAGTATGAAAAATAATTTCGAACCTTAAGTCCAAATTCTGAAAATATATACCCTACTCTATGCACTCACACACATCTTGAAACTTGGGATAGTAGAGGATACCTGGAAATGCTCTTGTCTAAAATTCTTAGTATGAAGAAAAATAAAATAAAAGTATAAGTGTTGAATAAAGAGAAAAAAAATGAACACTGGTTTTGTAATTGCTTAAGACAGCATAAATAAAAAATATAGCGAGGGTGCTTTATCACCTAGTGCCTTAGACCAACTGGTTTGGGAGTCACTGCTAAGCCTTAGGTGTTGCAAGACGAGGAATTACGCCTAAATACGCAAGCACATTTTGTAATCGGTCGTTTAGTACCTCAAGAAGTATTAACGGTCGCATGAAGGATGTGTGAGCAATTTCATCTAAAATTCACCAACTAAAAGTATTTTGGAAGATGGACAAGAGTATGATAGCTTGAATTGAATTTCCAAGTGTAGGGGTGATAATTACACACACGTAGGGGTATATAATTGGAGTTTGGAGGAGAGATAGGAATAAAAGATAGGGCTTATATCTTCAGTAGAGATGATAAAAATTCCTGAGTTAAGATTGCACCTTAGAAGGAAAACTCAGGAGATGCTGAAGGCTATATAAATTTGCAAAACATATATGATCTTAAGTTAAATGAAAAAGGAGTGAAAAATACGGGTTAATAATTTCTAAGTTGAAGATGATAGAATTTCTTAATAGAATATTTGAATTGAAGAATTAGAGTGAATGGCCAAATTGATCGGATTTTGTGGGTAGTATCCGCTGAAACCCTCAGAAGACAACACTCTTCCTACTAGGGATACCTAGAGGATTAACGGCTTGTTGCACGAGCTCAGTGCAATCACGTTCCCTGCGAAAGTGAGGTTAGGAATTTTTTAGAATAAAATTGGTTTTGCACGGGACGAGCAAAAGATAAGTTTGGGGGTATTTGTTCATATCAGATTTTTGCATTTTTATATCGCCCATTCTTAATCAGATTGCATATAAGTAGGTATTTTTGATCCATGTCTGCTAAATAGTTACAGGTTCTCAGCTCGTTACAGTGAAATTCATGTAAAGTCGCTACAAATGTGAGACTACGACCAACAACAGATGAATTCGTATGATGCTGCCTACCAGTTTAAGGAATAAATGGAAAATCATTTAGACACTTTAATGCACAAAGCAAAAAAGTAACACAAGATTCAAGACTTCAACACGGAGCTTAAGGCAATAGTCCACATTATTCTGCACTGTTGGAAATCTGGAAGGAGATTGAAGAGATTCTGAGAAACCAAGTGAAGAAAATAGAAGATAAAAGCAACGTGAAAAAACCCTGAAGAAATGGGCCCATGAATCCACCAAATGGCCGCGGAACCGCGGCCAAACAGGCACTTCTGCCGCGGTTCCGCGGTCGTGCAGTGCACGTGTCAGTGCTTTGACTCGGCTCTCTTGGGGTAATTTTGTAATTTCGTGTATGGATCAGAATGTAAATCTAGGATTTTCCTATCTATAAATAGGAGAGCTCAAAGCCAAATTCAGTGTTCCTCTTTCAGTGTGCCTCTTTCAGTGTGTCTCTTTTGAGGATGCCTCGCTTTATTTTTATGTCTCTCTTTATTTTTTATTCCTCTTTTTAATTTCTTGATCTAAATTTAAATTCGATTGCATTTTTGAGAGGACATCAATAAAGTAAGCTTTTTATTTATCTCGCATTCTTTTTATCGTACCTGCAATTTTTTGTTGTTAATCCAGTAATAGAAATTTATCTGCTTTTTTCCTTATAATGAATTTTATTGTTATCTCTCTAATGAGTGAGTAATTCCTCACTTGTTAGGGTAGGAGAGGGAAGGTTTGAGAGAAGCAAATCTCTATCACTCCTTTCTTTACCCAAATAATTTTAAATTCGGACTCCCTTTAATTCAACCATAATCCGCTCACTACGGCGCCCTATCCTACATGATAGCGGTGATTCTCTAGTTAGACCGGTTGTGGTTGAATTAACCGGAGGTTAGGGCTAAGAGCCAAGAACAGACGGACAAGGACCAGAAGGAAGAAACTAAGTTTCTTTCCAGTCGTGCTAATCCCCGTTGTTGCCGATTACCCTAACACCTTTATTCACAACTAAGGCATTGAAAGAAGTGAGAAGATCCCTATTTCTAACTAACCTAATCCTAACCCTAGCAAGCTTTTTATCAACTTATTCTCATTCATAGATCTTAAAACAAAACCCAACTTAATTGGACTTAACTCGTTAGAACATAAAGAAAAGGATTCCTTCTCCTTGTAGATCGACCCGTTCTCAACCGGTTAGCTACCAAGCGACACCGTCTTGATTGCGGTAAATTTAAACATAGAAAATCTCTGACAGTCAGTGACATGTGTACAGGTTAATCTATCGACCTGAGGTCATCATTTGTCACACGTGAGTTCCCACTGTGCTTTGATTACTACCCTACCACGGCTCAAAGGAGTCATGCAAACAGGTTTTAGTTGGGTACAGTCCCGAGCCACATGGAGGCAGTGAGCGGATCGTCGGGGGATTCGTCTCTTCCGGTATTGGGGGTTGATGTCGCGGTTGTGCACGGGTAGCCATCACCAGAAATCCTTAGCCAAGGTGGTCGAGAATTGCTGATCTAGGATCAGTAGTTTCTCAGGCGGTGATGGATTTCATACCGACACTGAATGTCAAGTTATTAGGGGTCTGACTTTATCCACCCCCTAGATTCGATATGCGATACTCATAGACGAACGAACCGGACTGTACGGATATTGTCACTGTCAGGTTCAGTAGGGGTTTCAGGATGAGTTTGCTCGTCGGCCTCCCTTTCGCTCAATACCTGAGTAGCCATTACGTACAGCTAGTGCCACTGACATGCTTGCGGTTGAACCCACTTCCAGCGTATTGACGAGTCTTTAGAGTCCCACACAGAGGGTTTCCCTGCTTCGGCCGAAACGATGTAGAGGCCTTATGGTTTTACGACAGGGTTCGATCACATACGTGTACTTGTGCACGGATGATGTTCGGACGGATAATACTAGCGGGCTTTGGTTTAAGCCGGATCCTAGTATTATATTTGTTGGATTATTTTCATCTCTTTGTATTCGTATTCTTCGGAATACAGATGCGGGTATGTATATACGGTTGAGGGATATTCTTGTAATTTATTACAAGATTACTTTTAGAAGATTACACCTCATCATGGTTTAGACCTTTTTGGATTAAAAGGTTATTGAGGTGTAGGATGAGGTGTTTATTGCATTTTTGTGGCATGGCTAATTAGTGACCCATGGTTACTATTCTAGCATGCTTAGTTTTTTTGTTTGTTGTGAGATTATGTTGACTTGAGATATTTTTTATTGACTAAGATATTTTGGAGACATGGACATTTATGTAATGGCTCCATTATTTCTTATCACACTCACACAATAAACAAAAAAACCACAAGCCATTATACATTTCTTTTTCTCTTTCTTGAGTTGCTCTCAACACCTCATTCTCATGGCATCTTCTTCTTCCTCTAGCTCCACCCAAACCCTCTCATGAGTTGAGAATCCATGGGTGTCTTGAGAAAAATTAATCCTTCATCACTCTCTACTTCATCTACGGTATCTAGAGTATGGATCTAGGTGCCCTAGTTGCCTCGGATATGAGATTTGAGCTCGTTGCATAAACTCTCCGGTGGATCATCTTCAATAGAGGGAGACCAGAGATCAAGCTTGATCAAGGAAGCCCGTAGGAGCTTGGGATGATGGTTGAAGACCGAAGGACATGGATCTATTCAGTATAACCATTTTAACTCCTTTGCATATTTTGTTATCTAGGGATTATGGGTAGATCCGGGTAATTGGTTATGGTAGCACTAAGTTTTATAAATTTTTGTTCCGCATTTGGTCACGGATTGATGGACGGGACGCTGCCATAACCCAACAAGGGTGAGAGTTTTCCATGGAGTGGAGAATAAATGAGAATGAGAGAATTAAAGATGAGAGAATGAGAGTGCGTTTGGGAGTTTGAGAAAAAGAGAGTGATGAAGAAAATGAGGAGAAAAAGAGGAATGGAGGTGGCATGGGTGTGCCATGCTCTCATGTCCTCCCCTCTCATATAATTTAACCATGCACAAACTAAAAATGTGTAGCCATGCTGAAAATAAAACCATAATTTCTCATTTAGAAAGGTATTGCAAAAGTTAACATTAATATATGCTGGCTATGGTCAAAATAATTAGTTTTATCATGACAAAATTCATAAATGTCTTTATATAACCATATTATGATAACCCAATTCAATAATTGGTATTATTTTAATAAAATATATTATATTATTATTTAAATTCCAAAAAAAATCTTTACCATTTTATGAAATATCACATCATGTCAATTGCAAGTGTACAAGTCAAATTGTATTCATGTGTTGGATCATATTTGATTCGGTATTAAAGTAATATGATTTCTATGAACATATGAATTTTATATCGGGAAATAAGCAAGTGATAACACTGATTGTCCCCGGCTCCGTGAGGGTCAAGAGAGAATATGTCACTTAAACCCATCCATTACCTAAATACCTTAAAAAATAGTTGTTTTATGGATTCTAGATATTTATGTGAAAATATATCATTTGGAAATTTTAAGATATTTATTTAAATTAAACCATTAAAACCTCGAGGGGGTTTATGTAAAATACTTTATGCAAAAATATTTTGATAAAAATGTGTTAATTGAATGTCGAGGGTTTTTAATAAAAATATATTTTAGATTTCATGATATTTTAGTGGTAAAACCTAGCTTTTAAAAGTTTATGGTATTTTAATGAAAAATCTATCTTTTGGAAATATTAAGGTATTTTAATTGAAATTAAATCTTTTCATTTTAGGGTATTCTATTAAAGTCTAATTTGCAAATTTATTTTCTTTGAAGTTACAATATATAAATTTTAAATTTGTTTAACTTTGTTTTAAAAACGTATTTTCTTTTCATTCGAGAACGGTACTCTGTGAAGAACTCGGATATCACTTACTAAATTCAAGATGTGCGATAATCCGCACCATATTTTAACAGGGCTCCTCTAAAGAGGGTTGTAGAAACGTAATTTATCACGCCCCACTTCTCAGTAGACGGAAACGGTGACGTGATAAGCCCGCGGCATATTATCCAGAAAAGATCATTTCCTAAATAAATATGCTAAGCGTATTGAAATAATAATACACAATGCAAAAATAAATGGAGACTGAAAATTTTTCAATAAACAATTTTATTTACATTCAAATTTTGAAATATTTACAATACAAGAGTTCAACTGAAAAGTAAGTATAATAACAGAAATGCCTAAACATGTGGCATATAAAAACTGAAAGAAAAGGTAAGCTAATCTAAGCCTGAGCAGCGATCTGATCGTACTCCTCCTCTGTAGCGTCCACCTTCTCAGTCTCAACCGTATTTGACAAACATTTTAAGAAAATAAAGATGGGTGAAATGCTCGTTAACGATTTAGCACTCAGTAAGTCCCAAAAGTAAGGTAAACGGGAAGAGTGATAGGTATAACATAATCATGAAATAATGTCAATGACAAGTGAAAAGTATGTGGAATTGAGCATGGATATATTTACTATAGGTCTCTATATGATCATTATATTAACGTTAAGTTCCAAGTGTGAATGTCAATGCAACCGTAGAAGTATTCACGGGCTCAAGAGTGGGGTCTCAGGAGCAAGAAAACACGGCATCAGGACTCTAAGCTATGGAGGAGTCAACCCGACTGAGAATCGAGTAAATAGAATTCGAGTAGGTTAATACGTGACTCCTGAAGTTCTGTTAGATTCACACCTGAAACTATCCTAAACGCCTCGGGTATAATAGAGTATAACTGTTGTTTCGACTTAGTTGATTTGATTGGTTGATTATAATATATCTTGATCGAAATCATAGATTGCAAAAGTGAATAATGTAGTCAAGTAAGTCAAGTAGAATGCGAGTCATATCAATTGCAATTCTGGATCGAGTCAAATTAGTTCGAGTGGATTGAGTTCGAGTTTAAGTTCAACTTTAGGTTCGAGTTCAAGTTTGTATTCGGTTATAATCATTTCATATTACTAGATTTAAATCTTATTAATAGGTTTAATCTTGTAAATTCTTGAGTTTGGAAAATTATCGATAACCGCTACATATGAACGGCAGGATTTGTTTCTTTTCAAAGACGGTTATCGTTGATAACTTCCACCCTACGATTACGATATAAATTTAGGGAGAGGCAAATGGTGCATCATTATCTACGGCAAACCCCGAGGTAGCTAACAAGAGAAGATGCCACTTAAACCAATCTACGACCCAAATACGTAACATATACTAGTATATTGATTTATAGGATATTTTAGTAAAATGTCATTTAAAAATTATCGAGGGTTTTTAATTCGTTCTAAAATCTTGAATAAGTTTTTAATAACAATAAGTTGTTTTAAAATGTCAATATTTTTGTATGAAAACGTATTTTATATTTTGTGGTATTTTAGTGTAAAAATCTAACTTTTAAAGTTTATGGTATTTTAATGAAAAATACTACTTTTGGAAATTTGATGGTATTTTATTAAAATTTTAATTTTTCATTTAAAAATATAGTTTTCAAAATTTGATTTCATTAAAAATACGGATTCATAATTTTATATAAGATTTTCAAAGTTTAATTTGTTTTAAAAGTCGTATTATTTAAAATCGTATTTTTTTATTCCTTTCGAGACCGAATTTGTCACGCCCTGCTTCCCAGTAGAAGGAAACGATGACGTGGTGGGTCGCAACATATTTATTAAGAAATAAATACGTTAGGCGTAATTAAGCAATATATAACATGTACAAGAATGACAGGAGTATTAAAATAAAACAAAAACTTTATTTACATTCATCTTTACATACAAATGTTTGAAAAACAAAGATACAATGATATAAAGCAGTGCCTAAACAGTGGCATAAAAATGAAAGTAAGTACAAGGGACCAGAAGTCAGCCTGTGCCGCGAGCTGATCTAAGTTCTCCTGGCTAGGCTCGATCTCCTGAGAGGCTTGTCCTCCTGACGAACTTTCCAAAAAAAGAAATAGAAAGGAATGTCGTCAGCGAACTAGCGCTCGGTAAGTCTCAGAAGAATTAATAGAATATAACAACCAATGTGAATGAACAGGTGAGTTGTACAGGTATATGATGGTTATTATAACGTGGTTATTTGTAACTTGATACAGAAGGTATTCATGTATACGAGAGGAGTCCATCTTATCCTGCGGACTATGGTAACATATAGTACAAGGCCCCATCATAACTCACGCGACAACGGCACGAGAATTCATGTAGGTGTCTTTTAAGTGGCCTCTCGTGCCACGATATACGTTCAGTACCAATCTACCCCTTTATCCCTGCGTAATGTATTGTATCGTTTATAATTATTAGACTTGCCGAAACCATGAATACAAGTTGTTCAAGTATTCTTGTTCAGGATGTAATAAAGCATTCAAGTAGTCAAGTCAAGTTATAACCATGGTTCGGTCAAGTCAAGTCAAGTTATACATGTTTGATATTGATATTTGATTTCAAGTATTCATATTCATGTTCAAGTATTTATGTTTGATATTGGATTCAGATTTGAGTTTGGACACAGACCGAGTCAGACATTTGTAAATAGATTTAGCTCTTGAATTAGGTTCGGGAGTTATCGGTAACTGCTGCACATGGACGGCAGGATTTGTGTTTTTTTCCAAGACAATTAATATTGATAACTCCGTTAAGTTTTCTACCTTAAACAGGCAAGCACTCACTTTCTCCGGCTCTATGGGGCTCAAGAGATTGATCCCGCTTAAATCTATATTTACTAAAGATCTTAAATAGTGTTTTCATATAACTCGAGAGGGTTTTATGAAAATATTTTAATATAGTTTAAAAATAAAACCTCGAGGGTGATTAGTATTATTTGAGATTGTCATGAGCATGGATTTTAAGTATTTTGGGTATTTTTAGTGATGAATACTTAGCTTGGAAAGTTCATAGTATTTTATTGTAAAACTTGCCTTTTTGGTATCTTGATGGTATTTTATTGAAATTTGTTAATCTTTTCATTTTTGAAAAAATATAGATTTATTATATTTTGAAAATATAGATTTATAATTTTACATAACTTTAATTTTAAAAATAATTTTAATTTATTTAGAAAATTCGTATTATTTAAATCCTTTCGAGACCGAATGCTCCGTGAGAAGGTCTGCATCTCGTTCTACTAGCCCAAGGATGTGCGATAATCCGCCCCATCCATTAACGGGTCTCCTAAAGAGGGTTGTAGATGCGTATTCGCAAAGGATATGAAACATCGATTTAAAAGAAATCCGGTTTTTAAAGTTATGTGGTATTTTATCGTAATATTATCTTTGTAACAAATATCCATACAAAAGAGACATCGTGCTATTGATCCAAGTGTGCATGTGGGATAGGTCGTTACCCCGTGAAGTTTTCCTAAAAGTATTGTTTTAACAAATACTAAAAGTAGTGTTTATAAAGTTCAAGGTGTTTTAATGAAAAAATTCAAATATAGTTGTGTTACATGAGATTCTAGGTTAAATCTTGATATTAAAATTACAAGTGAAGAGGTAAAGTTTGTTTTACCAAAATATAAAAGAAATTGGAGTTATGGATTTTATAAAAGATGATATCGGTATAACTCCACTTTTACCGATTTTGATTAAAAAGAATTTTCAATGAAGAGAAGAGAAGTTTAGGAGGGACTTACTGTTTGATTTTGTTAAGAAGAGGTAGAAGAAAAGAAGGGTATCGTCATGGCGTCGCGGGAGCTTTGGATGTTGCTTCGATCTTCGCCGGAAGTTGATCGCTTGCTAACTCATCTTTACTCCACTTGTACTTAGGAAATTTTTGAGAGTTTTGGCTAGAATTTTCAGAATGGTGCTAAGACAAAATATGGGGTCGTATTTATAGTGGAGAATTAAGGTTTTGGAATTAAAAATGTGGATTAAAAAGTATTAAAATGTGGTTTAATTATGAAATAAATGGTCTCTGTTTGATTGCAGAAAAATAAAACAGTGCAGTGGAGTTAGGGGTAGGTGAAGGGGTGTGTGCGCAAAGCCCGGGGTAATTTGGCTCCATCAGAATCGTCGGTGCCGGTTTTTTGGGAATATGGTCGGTCGATTTTTTCCATTTGGCATCGAGCTTCGTGCCATTAAATAAAATTAGGGTTTACTCCATTTTCCATATGTTTGTTTTTTCTTACTTTTCATTTCCCGTGTATTGCACATGAAATGTTTTGGGCTTCCAAAAAGTTAAAAGAAAAATTCAGAAAAAATAATGTGTCTGATGGGGTTCGAACACAGGGGCTACGTCACAGTAGTGCAAGGGCTTTACCAGTGAGCTACAAGTTGTTTCTTGCTGTTATTTAACAAAAGTAATTTATAACTCAAACTCAGGCTGTAAAACTCATTTCTTGTATATTAACAGTAAAATTTCCGTAAAAGATTTTAGAGTCGTTACATTCAACCCTCCTTATAAAAATTTCGTCCTCGAAATTTACATTTACATATGGACTAATTTTCAAATAGGCAAGGGTATCTTGCACGCATGTCTTTTTCTAGTTCCTATGTTGATTCTCTTGGCGAATCTTTTCTCCATATCACTCAGACCAAGTTTACTTCCTTGTTCCGTAGTGTCTTTACCTTTCGGTCCAGAATCTCAACGGGTTGTTTCTCGCAGGATAGATCAGTCTGTAATGTGAGCTCTAAGTGATTGAGTATGTGGCTGGGGTCTCTCACATATCGTCGTAACTGGGATATGTGGAACACATTGTGCACTCCTTCCAATGAGAGTGGTAGTGCTAAACGGTATGCCACTTCTCCAACTCGTTCGAGTATGTCGAACGGTCCTATGTATCTTGGTCTTAGCTTACCCCTCTTGCCAAATCGGATCACTCCTCTATTTGGAGAGATCTTTAAATAAACATGGTCTCCAGGTTGGAACTCCAGATGTCGCCGCTTTGCATCTGCCCAATGCTTCTGTCGGTCTTAGGCTATGCGCATTCTTTCCTTAATCGTGCGAACTACGTCCACAGTTGCCACGATCATCTCTGGTCCAAGGAGTTCACGATCTCCGATGTCGTCCCAACTTAGCAGTGAACGACACTTCCATTCGTAGAATGCTGCGAATGGTGCCATTCCAATACTTGCTTGATAGCTATTGTTGTATGAAAACTCCACAAGGTGTAGGTGATCTTCCCATGAACCTCCGAAGTCTAACATACAAGCTCTTAGCATGTCTTCCAGAATCTGAATTGTTCGCTCAGACTGTCCGTCCGTTTGTGGATGATAAGCCGTTCTGAAGTTCAGACTTATTCCCAGGCTAGCTTGCAGACTCTGCCAAAATTGTGATCGGAATCTTGTATCACGATCGAAGACAATGCAAACAGGTACTCCATGTAATCTCACGATCTTCTGCATGAGTTCATGGGTATCAAATATAGTACATCTTGAAGGTTTAAATATTACATTAGATTTATGCTTACCTCCATGTACTTCTTTGCTCACGTCTCGGTAAATTGGACAACTTGAAATGGAATAAAGTGAGCCGACTTGGTGAGTCAATCCATAATAACTCATACTGTGTCGTTACCCTTCGTGCTACGAGGAAGGGCGGTCACGAAGTCCATGCTAGTTGTTCCCCTCCGAATACAGAGACGCGACCGCGTAGGTCCATCTTGCCTGAGATTCGGGGCAGATGCTATTTGGTTTTATCCGTCCACCTCTCCGAAGATGCCAAGTTGATTTATGGCACCGTGTATCGGAGGTTTAGACGGATGCGGCCGATGTAGCAAACTTCGTCAGATTCCCCCTCGCTTGAGGGGTTTTTTTATTGTGGAGACGCTCTTCCCTGCAGGCGCAAGCCCCTACAGTTAATTACGCTACCGCATCGCGGTAGCCACTTTCTCCTTCTCCAGATGTTCACTTTGTGTCATATGTGTTTGTTTTGTTTGTGGTTGCCCGTGGATTGTATACGGAGACTAAGTGATGTCGTCACCCGTAGGACGTAGATTAGTCCAAATCCGTGTTTACTTAGATTTGGGTTTGGTGTTTTAGTTTAAGGATACGTCAGCCATATTGTGGCTAAGATCAATTTAAACTTTTGTTAAGGATACGTTAGCCTAATCTCCAGACTAAGATCAACTTAACGGGGTCGTTTGGATCCGACAAGAGAGCAATTGGCTCTATTGTTTAGTTTAATGACGTTGCGGTCGATTTCCAGTTTAGGGACATGGTGGTCCATCATTCCCATTTGGGGACGAACATTAGTTTAAGGACATTTCGGTCCAACGTTCCCATTTTGGGACGAATATTAGTTTAGAGACGTTTCGGTCTAACATTCCCATCTAGGTACGAATATTAGTTTAAGGACGTTTCGGTCCACGAGTTTAGGGACCCCACAGTCCGTATCGATGTGTGGTTGTCGGGACCCGTCACCTCTCTGACGTCGTTGAAGGATTACAATGATAGGTGTCAGAGGAGTTCAGAGATGTACCCTTGAACCGGATGTAAATTGATTTAAGAGAGCAATCTTGCTCAGTCAATTTAATTTGAGGACTTACGGTCATGATTGGGCTAAGTCCGGTTGAAAAATGTTCAACGTTTTTATTTATCTTTGGCCTATTAGGCCTGTGCTAGGGATTTTCCTCTTTTTAATAATGCACTGCATTTATTCTGGCCTTCTAGGCCTTTTTGATTTGGGCTCTGTCCTTATTTTGGTTCGGGCTCTGCCCTTTTTAAAATAATGCGTTGCATTTTATTAGGCATGTTAGGCCTTTTTAATTGGGCTTGGACCTTCTGTAAATAATGTAGTGCATTAATTACTTGACAGTGGCTTGTCAGGCATTTTGCGCTAATTATTGAGCGCAAGCGCTTGTCGTGGTGACACGTATCACACCCTGGTGAGCGCAAGCGCAACAGCATAGTGCGCTGCGCTAATGCGCTGCGCTAATGCGCTGCGCTGTTGCGCTGGTGACACGTGGCACGCTCTAGTGCGCTGCGCCAACTTCAGAGAGCAATACTCTATTTTAAAAGCGCATAGCACAAGTGGTTCTGTAGCTGACACGTGGCGCTCTCTGGTGGCTTGCGCCAACCCAGGAGCGCAACAGTGCAGTTTTTGCAAGTGTAAGGCACTGTTTCAATAACTTGAGAATCTTTAAAATTCCAGAACCAATGGTTCATAAAAAAGTGCAAGGCACTGTTATTATTTATTTATTTCTTTTATTGAAGATCATTGATCTTGTTCTTAGATCAATGATCTATTCAGAAGAAGTTCTTCTTCTTTTTTTCTTTTTTAAAGGTTTTTACCTTCTTTCCCCTCTTGAGTTCTTCTCACAATTCTTCAGAGTTCTCTCTATTTTGTTGTTTTTGAAGTTCTTCCTCTTCCCCCCTCCATTGAATTGGGGTCTAAGGGCCTTTATATAGTGCCCATTAATTTGTTAAAGAGATCATTCTCTGAGTGATTTGGGGAATTTTCCCCACCGTCGGATCTTTGATCCAAGGGCTTCTGTTTTACAGAAGACAATCTTCTTGTTTTAACAAGAACAGAAAGATCTTATTGGAATTTTAATTCTGTTTGGAGCAGATGCACCAGCGCTTGACATGTGTCGCGCAGCGCAAAGTGCAGCGCAACTGCGCTGCCACGTGTCACGCAGCGCAGAGCGCAGCGCAACCGCGCTAACGCAACTGCGCTGCCACGTGGCGCGCAGCGCAGTGCTTGTGCAACTGAAGCGTTGCTTCCTTTAATTTTTTTTAAATAGAGCCTTGCTCTGATTGGGCGCGCTGCCTTGGGCGTTGCGCTGACGTATCCGCTTTTGACACGTGGCACGTTGCGCGCAGCGTAAGGGATTTGAAGCGTTGCTTCAATTTTTTTGAATTTTGAAATTCAAACTGAGTTTTGCTCTGATTGGGGGAAACAAATGCCCCCTACTATTGCGTTCACGTGGCGCACACGTGAGTGCAGCGGTGGCAAGATCTTGGCCATTAGATCAACGGGTGAGTTGAAGGGGCGCAGACGTGATTGATTCTCGAAAACTATCTATTAACCGCAATCAAGAACGGCGTCGCTTTGCAGCTAGCCGGTGAATACGGGTCGATCCACAGAGATGTGTAATTTTCTTATGTGTTTTTACGAGTTGATTCCAATGGTTGTTTGGATTGATTTATTAAATCTAAAAAAACCTAGATCTATCAATAAACTAAATTAATCTAAATTAAAGTCTTGTTAGGGTTAGGCTTAGGGGAAGTTGGGAGATTAAAAGTTTCCTCACCGCTTTCAATGCCTTATTTTAGATCTATTAGATGTTATGGTAATTACCAATAAAGTGGATTAGAATCTTTTGGAAAGATGTTTCTTCCTCTAGATTCTTGTCCTTCCTTTATAGATCCTTACCCTAACCTCCATGGAAAACACGCGCAACCGGTCCTTTATACTACGGTGTCACCGTTACCTCGAGGGATAAGGTGCCGTAGGGAGCGGTATGTGCGTGTATGCATGGAGTTCTAATTCTTAGTTGTGAAGGGGCATGAAAGGGGTGCGAGATCTCATCTCTCAAATCTTTCCCTAAGGCTAACCCTAACAAGCGAGGAGATTACTCGCTCATTAGGGGATTAAAAGACATTCTAAATTAAAAGAGAATTAAAGCAAAGAATTTAAAAATAACTTACTAATTTTTATTGATGGCTCTCTCCAAACAATAATGCAGAACAGATCTGAATTTGAGAAATGAAAAGAGGCATAGGGTTTACAAATTTGTGATTACAATTTATAAGTAAACAGGGAAAACTAGGGTTACAGATTCTCGTGCATGTGATTTTACAGATATGCCCACGAAAAATCCCAACCCTCGCACCGACGCACCGACGCCAGAAGTTTCCACTGACACGGGCACTTAATGGCCGCGGAACCGCGGCAAATATAGGCCTTGGGCCGCGGTTCCGCGGCCCTTTGGTGAGCTCAGCTCACCAAATTTCTTGAGCTGCATTCTGGGTATTTGGGCTTCTTTATTCTTCACTATTTTTCTCTGTTTGGTTTCTTATTCCTCCCCAGATCTTCAGTGAAAATTTGTATTGGTCTTTTAACCGTTTCACTCTGACATGTTTGGACCTTGCGTTGCCTTGTACCTATGTGAACTGTTATTAGTCTAGGCTTGACTAGGATCCGTCTACTTGTTGGTCAAAAGTCCATTTTTTGTGTCAACTTTCGTCTTTTTCACTGTATTTGCTCCAAGAACCTGTATCCTGCAATATGCAGCAGTCATGCGTCAAAAGCACCTGTTTAGTTATAAAACGAATAAGAATTGGGGAATATGAATTGCAATATTATGATATGAACAAATACCCCCAAACTTATCTTTTGCTCGTCCTCGAGCAAACTTATTATTTTATTCTCGATAAAACCTAACCGCACTTTCGCAGGGAAACGCGATTGCACTGAGCTCGTGCAACAAGCCGTTAAGCCTCTAGGTGTCCCTAGTAGGAGGAGTGTTGTCTCCTGAGGGTTTTGAGCGGATTACACCCACAAAATCCTATCAATTTAGCTCTTTCGACAATAATTCTCCAATTAGGTTTTCTAACACAAAATTCTATTATCATTGACTCATAAACTATCCACCCATATTCTTCACACTTCCTCATCATTTAACTTAAGATTATATATGTTCTATAGAATCACTCAGCTTTCGGCATTTCTTAGGTTTTCCTTTTAAGGTTCCATTTCCACTTAGGAATTTTTCTATTAACTCTACTAAAGATACAAGTTCTATTCTTCACCCCTTTCTCTCATCTAAATTCCAATCACATACCCCTACGTGTGTGTATATAAATCACCCCTACACTTGGAAATTCAAATCAAGCAATCGTACTCTTGTCCATTGTCCAAAGCACTTATTAATTGGTGAATTTTTAAATGAAATTTGCTTACACATCCTTCATGCGATCGTTAATACTTCTTGAGGTACCAACAACCGATTACAAGATGCGTTAGCACTTTAAGGCGTACTTCCTAGTTTTGCAACACCCAAGGCTTTAGCAGTGACTCCCAAACCAGTTGGTCTAAGGCACTAGGTGATAAGGCACCCTCGCTAAATATTTTTTCTATTTTTACTGCCTTAAGTAATCACAAAAACCAGTGTCCAATTTTTTTTATTATTCACCCTTTTTTTTTCTTCGTACCAAGGATTTTAGACAAGAGCCTTTCAAGGTCTCTTCTACTATTCCAAGTTTCAAGGTACGTGATTATGCAAGTTGTAGGTATACATTTTCAGAATCTAGACTTAAGTTAGGAACTATTTTTCAAACTTATACTCTAATAAGAACATCAATACTCTTCCCTTGTTTCGACTTAGCCCAAGAAGTGAACCCAAAATTTGCATATTTCTAAATAAACTACAAGGCATATACTTTCTACCGTTAAACTTTAAAGAATGTTATTTTTAGGATTTTTAATTCACTAAGTCTAAGATCTAGTTGTTCCTAGCCAGTTAACCTATTTGTCAAACTCAAGTCAATTAGCCAAAATTGAATACAATGATTTTTATAATTTTTAAAAAATTTCAATTTTTATGGGTTTTCAAATAAGCATGCAAATGCAAAAATATGTACAAATGAATGCGAAGGAAGAAGACGTACCGAGCATACCCCTAAACTTGAACTTGACAGTGTCCTCACTGTCATGCTATACCAAGAAGGCAAAAATGCCAGCACTTCCCTGTTTATTTATTTATAAATTTTTTTATCGTTAAGAAAAACAAAAATATATACAGAAAGGCCCCCCCAAACTTCAGTGAAACAAAGTTAGACATTACTGCCAGACTTTGCACAGACCAAACATCAACACCAACCAGTCGAAAAATTTATCTGTAAAGAAATTTTTATGATTTTTATCTGTAGAGGGTGTTGGTTGGTGGAAGAACATGTTGTACCGATCCAAAAAGAATTGGGGAAGATAGAAGTGGTGGTATGGAAGGTATGGAGGTGAATATACAGGAGGCGGTGATGAATCAAAACGAGAATGTGAACGATCAGCAATCAGTGGAATATTGGCATTCTCGTAACTTATTAAAAGAAATGAGGGTGGTTCAACGTCTAAATGAGGAGGTTGACTCACCATAATACCCCCAAAATGTTTCTGTGGGTCCTCTATTGACTTGGCATCATCCATCAATTGTATATGATATTTAATTATAAGAGAACTGATCTCCTCGATGTCCGCCATAGTCCAACCGAAAACTTGCCGCTATCTTGTAAGACCTTTAAAATAGCGTTCCCTTGCTCGAAGGCTAGAGAGGCTGATATTATAATGGGAAAAGTCTCATTCTCACCTATGTAAGCATATTTAAGGTGAGATGGTAAGGACATGAGTTCGAGTTTCGGAGGCTAAAGAATCATTGCGGAATCTACCTCGAACTCAAAGGACTCCAACACAGGTTCGAAATCACTGCAAACAACCGATTCGGATGGTTCAACTAACTCATCCAAAAATTCAAAAGACTCATATTCGGGCTGTGAGTCGTCATCATCCGAAAAAGTGAAACATTCATAATCCATATCGGTTGTGTCAACGGTGGTAGGCTCAAGGAGGGACGCACTAGTGGCGTCAAAACTGTTTTCATCAAACAAGAATCTTTCAAGTTCGCAGTCCTCCTGCGTGATTTCGTGAATAGAGCAAACTTCTCGTGTACTAATTTTAGGCACGGGGGGCAGACTTCCTAACTTATAAATATTGAACTCACTAGACGTCTTCCCGAAGGATAGAGTCATGGAGCCATTGCGACCGTTTATTACAGCATTGGAAGTTGACAAAAATAGTCGACCGAGGATCACCGGAATTTGGTTCCGTGAGTTAGCAATAGGTTGTGTGTCCATAACAATAAAATCAACGGGGAATATGAACTCCCCAACTTTGATCAACACATCCTCTAGCTCATCCCTTGGTGGGTGATTGATCGATCAGTCATTTGGAGAGTACAACGAGTGGGTTTCAACTCTCCAACCCCTAATTGTTCGTACACGGAGTAGGGAAGCAGGTTAACACTAGACCCAAGATCTAAAAGTGCTCGATTAATTTTCTTATCCCCAATTGTGATTGATATCGTAGGACAGCCGGGGTCCTTTCGTTTTTGGGGTAAGGGTTGAGGTTGGTTAATAGCATTGCTCACTGCACTAGCCACTAGCACTTTCTTGGGTATTTGAGATGACTTTCTCTTCGAGGTGCATAAGCCCTTTAAGATTTTCTCGTATGAAGGGACTTGTTGGATTGCATCCAAGAGAGGTATATTTATGCTAACCTGCTTAAATAACTCCACAATCTTCTCCATTTATGCAGTTGGTTTATTAGGACTCAACCTGTTTGGAAATGGAGCATTTTGAAAATTTGTTGAGTCAAATGTCTGTGGAGTAGGAACAGATCCCAGTGTGGGTCCGTTCGGATTAGAAGAAGAAGAGCCTTTTGAAGAATGGAGAATAGGCTCTAGCGGAGGAAATGAGGGTGAAGAAGAAGGAGGAGAAGAAGGAGGAGAAGAAGGAGAAGATGACGATGGAGAAGAAGAACCACCGGCGGGGATGTCATCACTAATACCCACATTATTCTACAACACTCTTCCGGATCTCAACGTGGTTACCGCATTTACATTGTGATTGTTATATGCATTTTGTGTGTGACCGGGATTTGGCAATGGTTGAGATGGAAGCTTTCCCTTTTCTCTCTCGCTCATCGCAGCAGTTAATTGTGCAATTTGTGCCTCAATAGATTTGATACTTTGATCGTGTGAAGCATTGTTATGCATCAAAGACTGAACATAATTTTCAAATCTTGCTGCGGATTCTGTAGATTGCTTGAGAAATGCATCTAGACTTTTTTCTAGCGAGATAACCTTATCATCATTTGGTTGAACCAAATTGTTCGTTTGATTTGTATAAAGTTGTTGTTGGAAAGGTTGCTGGTTTTGAGTTTGTTGGGGTATTTGTTGTTGTGGAGGAGGCCTTTGAAAGTTGTTGTTTCCTTGGAGTTGCTGATTTTGATTCCAAGCAAAATTTGGGTGGCTCCTCCAACCCGGATTGTAGGTCGAAGAGTAAGGATCATTTCTTTGTCGGTGCTGAAAGGCAGCATTGACTTGATCTTGTCCTTGAATAGGTAGATTGTAAGGACACTCTTCGGTAAGGTGTGATGGATCTGAACAACAAGCACAAACAATTCGTGGGGGTAAAGCAGGGGCGGGAGAAGACGATGAGATTTTGGTCTCAATGGCTTCTAGCTTTTTCATAAATGCGGCCATTTCGGTCTTCATAGCAATTGACATATTTACTTGATGTATGCCTGCCCTAGATTGACCAATAGAAGAAGATGAGGTGGTCTTTGTGCTCTCCCACTGAATTGTTTGTTCACTAAGATCCTCGAGAAACTGCCATGCTTCCTCACTAGATTTGGTTAGAAAGTGACATTGATAAATAGTTTCTAGCAACTGCTTCGTTGCCAGGTTCAATCCCTCGTATAATGTTTGGCAAAGTTGCCAACTTTCGATCCCATGATGAGGGCATTGAACGAGTAGGTCTTTGAATCTTTCAAAACACTTCCAAAATGGTTCGGAGGGAAGCTGGGAAAATTGTATTATTTCATTACGGATTCTAGCAGTTTTGTAATGAGGATAGAACTTTTTAAGAAAAGCTTTCACAAACTCGTCCCAATTTCTAATGGAATGTGATGCGGTGCTGTATAGCCACTTCTCGGCTAGGTCACATAAGGTAAAAGGAATGACCCTTAGCCTTATAGCGTCATCACTTAATTGGGTCGTTTTCATCATAGCGCACACATTTTGGAATTTATTAATAAAATTATATGCATCTTCTGATTCCAAACCATGAAATTTTGGCAGCATATTGATGAAATGTGGTTTTATTTCAAAGTTGTCCCCATTTGCCGGTGGGGGTGAAAGACAGGTAGGTAAAGAAGTGCGGACGGGATAGAAGAGATCCTGGAGCGCAACTCGTGCGGGCGCTTCAACAGGCGGTTGATTCGGGTTATTCGCACCTAACGGAGGTGGAATCATTCTCGTCGGTAAGGTATTGCTGGGGTTGAATCCCGACATACCTTCGAAAGAAGAATTTGAAGGTGGAGGTAAGGAAATGGAAGGAATGTCGACTTCGGGGTCGAAGGGTTCGTCGGTCGGTACCAACGAAACACGGACTAATCGGGCGTTAGTATCCCTAGTCCAAAGTGACATACACTAAAAGGGATAGTGTAGTCAGAAAAAAAATAAAAGACAGAATGTGGAGGTAAGAAAATGTCAATGAAGGGAAGTGGTGTAAGTGAGTTGCAAGTTTTCTTTAGCGATAAGTTGCAAGTTTTGAAAAGATTTTTCTCTTTTTTTATATGAGAATGTTTGCAAAGAGGTTTTTGAAAAGTGACTCGTGACACAATTGCTGTCAACCACACATGCACAATCAGGCCGAGATCTAGGGTCACCTAGGTCTGCTAGACAGCTCCTAACTAGGGCTAGAAATAGGACCTCAAACCGCCTCTTCACCGACAATTGCGGCCAGGTAAGTGCCAGGTAAGTGGGAGGCTCCCCGCTACAAGTAGCGGTCCTAATTAAGTAACCACTTGCCTTGACACACTTGCCTAGATACCGCAAAGTCAGTTAGGATAAACGGTCGATGCCTATACTAGTCCTTTTTCCTATTGAGCTCGATGTCCTTAGGGCTGAGTCTAGTATTTTTTAATTAATTGTGGTCAATGCAAATGCTTTAAGGTGATTTCTGGGGTCCTGGGAAGGGTGATGAAATCCCCACCCAATCTGAGTTTGGTTAATTAGCCCCTTAAAGTCCGATTAAATTATGCAAAACTGCAAATTCACTTGCAATCAATTTTTTAGCGCGGCGCAAAGAAACCTGCAGAAAATCGGTTATTTAGAAGGGGAGAGAAGATTTTTAGCGCAAAGAAATCCTGCAGAAAATTTTCACAAAAGATATATGGAGGTTGACAGAGGAGAGAGGAAGAAAACAAACCAATAAATTTTCAGGTGCTGACGTGGCCAAAGCGCGGCGGAACCGCGGTCTGGGGAGCACTTTTGCCGCGAAAGCGCGGTCGTATGGGGTGATCTCTCTCTGAAAAAAATTGCACTGCTCTGTTATCAAATTTCCCCTCTGTCTGATGTGCACTTTTCTGATTTGCCCTCTGTAAATTTCCAGATCAGAGATTCTTCGCTTTTCCTGCACGATTTAAACAATAAAACCCTTCAAACAGATAAAAATTGATAAAATGTTTTTGTATCTTTTCCTATTTTCAGATTTTTATGATTTTAAAAATATGTATCAACCCGAAATTACACACAAGAAATTTTACGCCATCCCCGGCAACGGCGCCATTTGATTGATTCTCGAAAACTATCTATTAACCGCAATCAAGAACGGCGTCGCTTTGCAGCTAGCCGGTGAATACGGATCGATCCACAGAGATGTGTAATTTTCTTATGTGTTTTTACGAGTTGATTCCAATGGTTGTTTGGATTGATTTATTAAATCTAAAAAAACCTAGATATATCAATAAACTAAATTAATCTAAATTAAAGTCTTGTTAGGGTTAGGCTTAGGGGAAGTTGGGAGATTAAAGGTTTCCTCACCGTTTTCAATGCCTTATTTTAGATCTATTAGATGTTATGGTAATTACCAATAAAGTGGATTAGAATCTTTTGGGAAGATGTTTCTTCCTCTAGATTCTTGTCCTTCCTTTATCGATCCTTACCCTAACCTCCATGGAAAACACGCGCAACCGGTCCTTTATACTACGGTGTCACCGTTACCTCGAGGGATAAGGTGTCGTAGGGAGCGGTGTGTGCGTGTATGCATGGAGTTCTAATTCTTAGTTGTGAAAGGGCATGAAAGGGGTGAGAGATCTCATCTCTCAAACCTTTCCCTAAGGCTAACCCTAACAAGCGAGGAGATTACTCGCTCATTGGGGGATTAAAAGACATTCTAAATTAAAAGAGAATTAAAGCTAAGAATTTAAAAGTAACTTACTAATTTTTATTGATGGCTCTCTCCAAACAATAATGCAAAACAGATCTGAATTTGAGAAATGAAAAGAGGCATAGGGTTTACAAATTTATGATTACAATTTATAAGTAAACAGGGAAAACTAGGGTTACAGATTCTCGTGCATGTGATTTTACAGATATGCCCACGAAAAATCCCAACCCTCGCACCGACGCACCGACACCAGAAGTTTCCACCGACACGGGCACTTAATGGCCGCGGAACCGCGGCAAATGTAGGCCTTGGGCCGCGGTTCCACGGCCCTTTGGTGAGCTCAGCTCACCAAATTTCTTGAGCTGCATTCTGGGTATTTGGGCTTCTTTATTCTTCACTATTTTTCTCTGTTTGGTTTCTTATTCCTCCCCAGATCTTCAGTGAAAATTTGTATTGGTCTTTTAACCGTTTCACTCTGACATGTTTGGACCTTGCGTTTCCTTGTACCTATGTGAACTGTTATTAGTCGAGGCTTGACTAGGATCCGTCTACTTGTTGGTCAAAAGTCCCTTTTTTGTGTCAACTTTCATCTTTTTCACTGTATTTGCTCCAAGAACCTGTATCCTGTAATATGCAGCAGTCATGCATCAAAAGCACCTGTTTAGTTATAAAACGAATAAGAATTGGGGAATATGAATTGCAATATTATGATATGAACAAATACCCCCAAACTTATCTTTTGCTCGTCCTCGAGCAAACTTATTATTTTATTCTCGATAAAACCTAACCGCACTTTCGCAGGGAAACGCGATTGCACTGAGCTCGTGCAACAAGCCGTTAAATAGTCGGAGGTTTAGACGGATGCGGCCGATATAGCAAACTTCGTCAGATTCCCCCTCGCTTGAGGGGTTTTTTATTGTGGGGATGCTCTTCCCTGCAGGCGCAAGCCCCTGTAGTTAATTACGCTACCGCATCGCGGTAGCCACTTTCTCCTTCTCCAGATGTTCACTTAGTGTCGTGTGTGTTTGTTTTGTTTGTGGTTGCCCGTGGATTGTATACGGAGACTAAGCGATGCCGTCGCCCGTAGGACATGGATTAGTCCAAATCCGTGTTTACTTAGATTTGGGTTTAATGTTTTAGTTTAAAGATACGTCAGCCATATTGAGGCTAAGATCAACTTAAACTTTTGTTAAGGATACGTTAGCCTAATCTCCAGACTAAGATCAACTTAACGGGATCGTTTGGATACGACAAGAGAGCAATTGGCTCTATTGTTTAGTTTAATGACGTTGCGGTCGATTTCCAGTTTAGGGACATGGCGGTCCATCATTCCCATTTGGGGACGAACATTAGTTTAAGGACATTTCGGTCCAACGTTCCCATTTTGGGACGAATATTAGTATAGGGACGTTTCGGTCCAACATTCCCATCTAGGGATGAATATTAGTTTAAGGACATTTCGGTCTACGAGTTTAAGGACCCCGAAGTCCGTATCGATGTGTGGTTGTCGGGACCCGTCACCTCTCTAACGTCGTTGAAGGATTACAACGATAGGTGTCAGAGGAGTTCAGAGATGTACCCTTGAACCGGATGTAAATTGATTTAAGAGAGCAATCTTGCTCAGTCAATTTAATTTGAGGACTTACGGCCATGATTGGGCTAAGTCCAGTTGAAAAATGTTCAACGTTTTTATTTATCTTTGGTCTATTAGGTCTGTGCTAGGGCTTTGACCCTTTTTTAATAATGCACTGCATTTATTCTGGCCTGCTAGGCCTTTTTGATTTGGGCTCTGTCCCTGTTTTGGTTTGGGCTCTGCCCTTTTTAAAATAATGTGTTGCATTTTATTAGGCCTGTTAGGCCTTTTTAATTGGGCTTGGCCCTTCTGTAAATAATGCAGTGCATTAATTACTTGACAGTGGCTTGTCAGGCGCTTTGCGCCAATTATTGAGCGTAAGCGCTTGTCGTGGTGACATGTGTCACACCCTGGTAAGCACAAGCGCAACAGCGTAGTGCGCTGCGCCAGTGCGCTGCGATGTTGCGCTGCTGACACGTGGCGCGCTCTAGTGCGCTGCGCCAACTTCAGAGAGCAGTGCTCTATCTTAAAAGTGCATAGCGTAAGTGGTTCTGGAGCTGACACGTGGCGCTCTCTGGTGGCTTGCGCCAACTCAGGAGCGCAACAGTGCAGTTTTTGCAAGTGCAAGGCACTATTTCAATAACTTGAGAATCTTTAAGATTCCAGAACCAATGGTTCATAAAAAAGTGCAAGGCACTGTTATTATTTATTATTTTTTTTATTGAAGATCATTGATCTTGTTCTTAGATCAATGATCTATTCAGAAGAAGTTCTTCTTCTTTTTTTCTTTTTTAAAGGTTTTTACCTTCTTTCCCCTCTTGAGTTCTTCTCACAATTCTTCAGAGTTCTCTCTGTTTTGTTGTTTTTGAAGTTCTTCCTCTTCCCCTCTCCATTGAATTGTGGTCTAGGGGCCTTTATATAGTGCCCATTAATTTGTTAAAGATATCATTCTCTGAGTGATTTGGGGAATTTTCCCCAAACGTTGGATCTTTGATCCAAGGGCTTCTGTTTTACAAAAGACAATCTTCTTGTTTTAACAAGAACAGAAAAATCTTACTGGAATTTTAATTCTGTTTGGCGCAGATGCACCAGCGCTTGACACGTGTCGCGCAGCGCAGAGTGCAGCGCAACTGCGCTGCCACGTGTCGCGCAGCACAGTGCTTGCGCAACTGAAGCGTTGCTTCCTTTAATTTTGTTTTAAATAGAGCCTTGCTCTGATTGGGCGCGCTGCCTTGGGCGCTGCGCTAACGTATCAGCTTTTGACACGTAGCGCGTTGCGCGCAGCGCAGGGGATTTGAAGCGTTGCTTTAATTTTTTTGAATTTTGAAATTCAAACAGAGCTTTGCTCTGATTGGGGGAAACAGTAGTGTGCTGCCATTTCCATTCTGGAATTGGTAACGACTGAAGTAGACCAGCAGTTCTGTGGTGTTCAGCCTTCACTTGCAGACACACCAAACATTTGGCTACACTCCTTGCTACTTCTCGCTTCATTCCATACCACCAGTAGTGTTGCCGTAGATCCTTGTACATTTTCGTACCACCGGGGTGTATAGAATAAGGAGAGCTGTGAGCTTCTTTCATCAACTCTTCTCGAACTGGGCCTCTTGGTACACATAATCGACTTCCATATCTCAATGATCCATCTTCGTGAATGATGAAGTCAGTTCGAAGTCCACTTTCTACATATTCTCGGATCTTTTGCAGCTTGGCATCATTTGCTTGAGCTACCTTGATCTGATTGGCAAGAGTGGACTGGACTTGTAAGTTCATCAAATATGAAGCGTTACCTGGCATAACTACTTCGATTGTCAATCCGTGCAATTCCTGCTAGAGCTTCCACTGAGCGGTGAGATTCATTGCTAATGGTTGGCGACTAAGTGTATCAGGAACTACATTCACCTTCCCTGAATGATACTGTAAGTTGATGTCGAAGTCTGCCATGAGTTCTAACCATCTTCTCTGCCGCATGTTTAATTCCTTCTGAGTAAATATATACTTCAGACTCTTGTGATCAGTGTATATATCCACCCGTTCTCCCAAAAGATAGTAGAGCCAAATCTTAAGTGCGAAGATAACGTCTGCTAACTCTAGATCATGTGTTGGATAGTTGTGCTTATGAACCTTCAGTTGTCTTGATGCAATGGCCAAAACTTTTCCATGCTGGTGTAGAACACATCCTAATCCCTTATCGGACGCATTGCAATGCACAAAAAATTCTCCAGATTGATCCGGTATTACGAGAATAGGAGCAGAAGTTAATATTGACTTGAGTTCTACAAAAGCGTTTTCACATGCTTCTGACCACACGAATGCTTCATCTTTACGTGTGAGCTTGGTTAGGGGTGTTGCAATCTTTGAAAATCTTTCAATGAATCGTCGGTAGTATCCTGCTAATCCTAAGAAACTTCATATATCCTTCGCTGTCTTTGGTGTCGGCCATTCGCTGACAGCTGACACCTTAGCTGGATTTACTGAGATTCCTTCGTCGGAAATGATATGTCCGAGAAATCCAACTTGATCTAGCCAAAATTCACACTTGCAATACATGGCATAGAGCTGATGTTGTCGCAATGTCTCTAGGACAATCCGTAAATGCTCGGCGTGTTCTTTCAGATTCTTTGAATACACCTGGATATCGTCGATGAAGATGACAACGAACCTGTCTAAATACTCTCGGAAAACTTGGTTCATCAGATTCATGAATATATCAGGTGCATTGGTCACTCCAAATGGCATTACGAGATATTCGTAATGACCATAGCGAGTCCTAAACGTCGTCTTTGGAATATCGGACTTTTTGACATTCACCTGATGATAATCTAAACGAAGATCTAGCTTCGAAAATACACAACCCACTTAACTGATTGAACAGATCATCGATGCGTGATAGTGGATACTTGTTCTTGATCGTCACTTCGTTCAGGGCTCGATAATCTACACACATCTTGTATGAACCTTCTTTCTTCTTCATAAGTAACACTGGAGATCCGCAGCTTGAAGTACTGGGACGAATCTAACCTTTCTTCAGGAGTTCTTCAACTAAGTGCGGATCTCTTTCAATCCTTCAGGACTTAACCGATATGGAGCTTTTATTACAGGCTGCGCACCAGGTAGTAAATCAATGCTGAATTTAAGAGCTCGATTGAGAAACAAACCTGATACATCTTCAGGGAATACATCCTCGAACTCTTGAACTACCTCTGGCTTCAATTCTTCCACTTGCAATGCTGCAACCACTACCTTTTTTGGTTTTTCTTTGTAGACGCTAGGTTCCAAGGTACAGTCTCCACAGTTGAAATACAACACTGGATGATCTGGTATTTCGAACACTACCCTCCTTTGTCGATAATCGATGGCAGCGAAGAAAGTTCCCTTCCAGTCCATTCTGAAGACTACGTCGAAGTTTGGAATGTCCAGCACCTTGAAGTCAGTATAAAATTCTCTACTGCAGACGACCACTGGACACAGATCATATCCTAGAGTTGCTTTAAGAACGCCGTTCCCTAAACTGACATTCCAGCTGGATACGATCGTTTTATCTGGAATTGCATGATTTCAAACGAACAGTTGCGACATAAAGCAATGTGATGCTCCAGTGTCGAAGAGTGCTAGAGCAGGAAGAGAGGTTACTAGTATAGTACCTAAGTTGTGTGAGGTTAGGTTTAGATATATGAAAAGTTATAGAGATATACAAGGTTTGGAAAGATGAAAGGATTGGGAGTTACCAGTGATAACTTGGCATGTTGCTTCGGCCTCCTCGTCCGTCATTATGAAAGCCTGACATCGGGGTATATTCCTCTTTGTTGGAGGCACATTTCTCTGTCCTTGGGGCATGTTTCTCTTCCCGTGAGGCACGTTTCTCTATGCCTGATGGAACTGGCATTGAGGCTGTGCAGGAGGTCCACGTAGAGGTGGTGTAGGTAGGGCTAGTCGGGGTGCAGGAGCCTGAATGGCTGTCCGCTGCGGGATCGTGATTGCTGGTCAAGGTGCTGGAGTTGTGTTGAAACGGTATGGACATGCTCCAATAGAGTGAGCAGATGCACCACAAACTAAACATATGCCATTTGCACACCTGCAGTCCTTTGCCAGGTATCCATTTCTCTTGCAGTAAAAACAAAAGTTTGGACTGGGGGGGTTAAACGATCCTCCCAATCTCCTAGGTGCAAAAGTTAGCCTAGAAGAGGCTCCTTCTGTCATCTGAGTGGCAGAGCATTTCACACCGGCAGTCTACGGTCTGCCCTTCTTCTTCACAACTGCTTCATAGCGTCGGGCAGCCTTCAGAGCAAGATCATGGGTTGGGAAATCCCCTGTAGCGAGTGCGGCTTGGATTTCCGGGTCCAACCCTTGCTGAAATTGTCGTACCTGAATTTCAGCAGTAGGAATCAGGTGTGCAGCGAACCTGTTAGGACCTTGTGTTAGCAGTGTAATGAGTGAAATCAGGAATTTGAATATTGAGACAATATCTTACCTGCTAAGCATGGTAAACTCAGTATCGTATTCATCTACAGATTTGACCCACATCGAGCCTTATTGTAGATGAATGAACTGCTGCTCCATGTCGAACTGGGCAATCTCAGGGAAGTACTTCGCATCAAAGAGGTCTCGGAATGTTTTCAATTCTATCAGTTGTGCGAGACGCCTCTCCTCAGCCTTACACTAAACTCGTGCATTGTCGGTGAGTTGCAACTTAACAACTTTCATCCAGGAAATATCTGGCACTTGAGCGGTTGCCAGATCATCTTCGATAGATTAAGCCCATTCTTCTGCCTCCAGTGGGCTCTCTTTCTGTTATGCCCCGCTTCCCAGTGTATGGGGAAGGAGACGTGACGGGTACGCGACGTATTTACTCAGATGTAAACACGTTAAGAGTAAATAAGCAATATATATATATATAATGCACAAGAAATGAAAAGAGATATAAAATGAACATCAACTTTTATTAACATTCTTCTTTACAATACAACTGATTTGAAAAGGAAATGTACAATGATAAAGGCAATACCTAAACAATGGCATACAAACTGGAAGGTAAGTACAAGTAAGCTAGTAGTCTGGCTGTGCCTCAATCTGTTCTAAGTACTCCTGGTTGGGCTCGGTTTACTGAGGGTCTGATCCTCCTGACAAATATTTCAAAGAAAGAAAGAGACATGAATGTCATCAGCGAACTAGTGCTCGGTAAGTCCCAAAAGAAAGGAAGGAATACAACAAGTAATGTGGAAGGAAACTGTTAAGTTATACATGTATCAGTTTATTATTCTAACGTAGTTGTTTATAACTTGGTACAGAAGGTATCAATGTATACGAGAGGAGTCCAACTATCCCGTGGACTATGGTAACATGTAAGTACAAGGTCCCGTCAAAAACCACGGGACAACGGCACAAGAGTTCATGTAGGTGTCTTTTAGTGTCCGTCATCGTGCTACTTTTAATACATTCAGTACCAATCTACCCCCTTTAACCCCGTAATGTGTTGTATAGATTATATTTATTAGACTTGCCAAGATCATAGATACAAGTTGTTTCTTGTAATCAGGTTCAGGATGTAAACAAGTAGTCATGTAATCAAGTCAAGTTATAGCCATGGTTCGGTCAAGTCAAGTCATATTTGCATGTTGATATTATTCTGGTATTCAGGTTTAGGTTCAAGTATACATGTTAGAGTTTGGATTCATGTTTGAATTGGATTCTGATTTGAGTTGAATTCAGGCTTGATTTAGACTCAGACTTGAGTCAGACACTTAGAACTGATTTGGATCCTGAATTAGGTTCGGGAGTTATCAGTAATTGTTGCACATGGACGACATGATTTATGTCTTTTTCCAAGACAATTACCATTGATAACTCCGTTAAGTTTTCTACTTTAAACAAGCAAGCGCTCACTTTCTCTGGCTCCCTGGGGCTCAAAAGAATTGATCTCTCTTAAACCTATATTTATTAAAGTTCTTAAATAGTATTTTTATATAACTCGAGGGGGTTTTATGAAAATATTTTAATATAGTTTAAAAATAAAATCTCGAGTGTGATTAGTATTATTTAAGGTTGTCATGAGCATGGATTTTAAGTATTTGGGGTATTTTTAGTGATGAATACTTAGCTTGGAAAGTTCATAATATTTTATTGTAAAACTTGCCTTTTTGGTATCTTGATGGTATTTTATCGAAATTTGTTAATCTTTTCATTTTTGAAAAAATATAGATTTATTATATTTTGAAAATATAGATTTATAATTTTATATAACTTTAATTTTAAAAATAATTTTATTTTATTTAGAAAATTCGTATTTCTTAAAAAACGTATTTAAATCCTTTCGAGACCGAATGCTCCGTGAGGAGGTCTGCATCTTGTTTTACTAGCCTAAGAATGTGCGGTAATCCGCACCATCCATTAGCGGGTCTCCTAAAGAAGGTTGTAGATGCGTATTCGCAAAGGATATGAAATATCGAGTTAAAAGAAATCCAGTTTTTAAAGTTATGTGGTATTTTATTGTAATATTATCTTTATAAAAAATATCTATACAAAAGAGATATCATGCTGTGGATCCAAGTGTGCATGTAGGGTAGGTCATTACCCCGTGAAGTTTTCCTAAAGATATTGTTTTAACAAATACTAAAATTAATGTTTATAAAGTTCAAGGTATTTTACTGAAAAATTCAAATATAGTTGTGTTATATGAGATTCTAGGTTAAATCTTAATTCTAAATGTTGCTATTAAAATTATAAGTGAAGAGGTAAAGTTTGTTTGACCAAAATATAAAAGGAATTGGAGTTATGGCTTTTATAAAAAAACTATATTGATATAACTCCACTTTTACCGATTTTGATTAAAAAGAATTTTCAATGAAGAGAAGGGAAGTTTGGGAGGGACTTACTGTTTGATTATGTTAAGAAGATGTAGAAGAAGAGAAGGGTGTCGTCTTGGGAGCTCCGGATGTTGCTTCGATTTTCGCCGGAAATTGATCGCTTGCTAACTCCTCTTTACTCAACTTGTACTTTGGAAATCTTTGAGTGTTTTGGCAAGAATTTTCAGAATGGTGCTGAGCCAAAGTGTGGGGTGGTATTTATAGTGGAGAATTAGAATTTTGGAATTAAAAATGTGTATTAAAAAGCATTAAAATATGGTTTAATTGTGAAATGAAAGGTTTCTTTGATTGCAGAGAAATCAAACAGTACAGAAGAGTTAGGGGTAGGTGAAGGGGTGTGTGTGGAAAGCCCGGGGTAATTTGGCTCCATCAAAACCGTTGGTGCCGGTTTTTCTGGGCATATGGCCGGTCGATTTTTGCCATTTGGCATCGAGTTTCGTGCCACCAGATAAAATTAGGGTTTACTCCATTTTCCACATGTTCTTTTTTCTGACTTTTCATTTCCCGTGTATTGCACGTGAAATATTTTGGGCTTCCAAAACGTTAAAAGAAAAATTGAGAAAAAATAATGTGCCTGATGGGGTTCGAACACATGGGCTACGTCACAGTAGTGAAAGGGCTTTACCAATGAGCCTGTAACAACCCTAAACTTTCTGTACAATTTTTTTCAAAAATACAGAAAGGGAATTTGAGCCTGAGCTCAAGTTATAAGTTTGATTTACTTTTGAACAGCAAGAAGGAGCTTGTAGCTCATTGGTAAAACCTTGCACTGCTGAACCAAAGCACCAGAGTTCAAATCCCATCAGCCACATTAATTTTTTAATTAGTTTTCTTTTAAAATTTTAGAATCCCAAGAGTCTACACGTGCATAACTCGTAAAAACCAAGAGTCGCATATAAAACTAACTTGCCCAGGAGGTAAACCAAACAACGAGGGATACGTGGCGGCGAGGCGGACCCCGACTCGGCCGGCGAGAGGGGTGAATCGGCCAGCGGCGCTGGCAGACTCGGATCCAACTCCGATTTTTCTTCACTCCCCCTGTGTCTTTTGGCCTCCCCATAACCCCTGTTCTATTTATTTTCTCCGCACATTAACAGAGCCACTTAAAACCCAATTTAAATCTTTTTAATGCATATTTTAATGCATTTTTTATCAAACCCTAACCATAATTCTTCCTATAAATACCACTCCATTTCACACACACCCTCACTCACAAACTCTGCCCAAACTCTCAAGAAAAATCCTAAGAACTTTTGTGTACAAGTGGAGTTAGCGAAGGGCGAAACTCCGACGAACTTCCGACGACGATCTTAGGAGCTCCCGGCGACGAAACGACGCACCGGCACCTCCTACCACTCCCTCTTCCTCTTTCCTAATCTAAAATCCAGTAAGCCCCTCCTCCCCTTCTCCTTTCTACTCTAAAAACTTGTATTTCTAAAACCCGACGGAAGCGGAGTTAGTCCGACTTCCGATTCGGTTTTCTTTAAAAAGTTCCAATTTTCTTAAATACAACAATACCAATCTTGCACATCATGACCATTAAATATTAACAAAGCATACTGAACAAGTTTCATAGCAAAAGAATTCATATTTCAATTTTTATCGCTCTTTTACAGAAAAATACCATATAGTTTAGTTTTGACGTAAATCATTATAATTCCTTGCATACCTTTAGATAGTTCATGAGGTAATGATCTACCTCTTCACAACACTCATATGTAACATAGCATGATGATATTGAGAAACATAGATTTGGGAAAATACGGTTTTACATAAAACTACCTCCGACTTATATAAAAACCTTTTTCTACAAGATTATGTATTTTAAACAAATCTTTGCAAAGCGTCGCTACAACCCATTTGGGGAACCCGTTCAGGATGGTGCGGATTATCGCACATCCTCGGGCTTAGTAGTGCGAGATGCAGATCTCCGCAAGGAACATACGGTCTCGAAAGATTTAAAAATACAAATATCTTAAGAAAATGAGATTTCTAGAAAAAAATAATAAATTAAATTATTTTATAAATATATATATGTATCATCAAAATATCTATTTTTGACATAGTATAAATATCCCAACTTTTCTAAATAAAAAAGAATCACGTTACATGAAAATACCATGCAATTCCATACAGGTTCAATACTTTACAATTAAATACCATATATTATAAAAAATAGGTTTTATTCACTAGAAATGTCACAACGATAAAATATACATCAATAAAAACTTTTAAAACGATAATAAAATACTTGAGGTGTATTTTGATAATTATACAAAATTATTTTTACATAAAACCCCCTCAAGTTCTATAAATTACAATAAGAACCCTACTAAATATAGGTTTAAGTGGCACCGGTCTCTTGAACTCCACGGAGCCGGAGATATGGGTGCTTGCCTGTTTAAGGTAGATAACTTAACAAACGGTGTTATCAATACGGTACTCATCTTTGAAAAAGACATAAATCCTATCGTCCATGTGCAGCGGTTACCGATAGCACCAAAACCTAATTCAGGATTCAATTTCTTTTCTAATTGTCTGACTCAGACTGAGTCTCAATATAATCAATCTGACTTGAATGAGATTCAAGTATACATAACAATTCAATATGAATCCATATATTCAATCTGTTCAATCTATCAATCTATACAACTTGACTGAACCGAAACATGGATATACATCCATCTACATGATTCTCCAGTTACATCCATTTACTGATATCATGGTTTCGGCAAGTCATTCATCTATACAATCTATAATATAAGACAATTCAATTTACAAGACAATACAATACAAGCAATACAATCAAGACATCGCAGGGTTTATAAAGTGGTAGACTGGTACGGAATATGTTAATGGCGGCATGAGGTGGTCACTTAAGACGTAATTACATCCATGATGTTGTTCCGTGGTATTATCGATGAAGCCTTGTACTCTTGATTCCGTCCACCTTAGTCTCCGGTCTATTGAGACTCCTCTCGTATACACTGGCATCTTCTGTACCAAGGTACAAACAACAGCGTTAACACTAAATACATCATTATAACAATATAATACAACTTTAAAAGTTACTCTCTCTTCCTGTCTATTCTGTCTCTTCTTACTTTTGGGACTTACCGAGCGATTTATTCGCTGACGACATTCTCCTTCTTCTTCTTCTTTGGAATGTCGTCAAGTGTTTCAGACTCACTGGAGATCGAGCCCACCAGCGAGGATTTGGACCAGTTAGCTTTCGACCCGGAGCTCTAGTTACTTGTACATTTCATTTCAGTACTTTCCATTTCTGTTATTCCACTGTTTAGGTATTGCTTTTCATTCCATGTATTTACTTTTCAGATGTATTGTAAAAAGAATGTTAATAAATATAGTTGTTGTTCAATATATATCTATTGTCATTGTCTCTTGTGCATTTTACTTATATTGCTTAGATACGCTTAGCGTGTTTATTTCAGAGTAAATACGTAGCGGCCAGTCGCGTCCCCTTCGCCGTACACCGAGAAGCGGGGCGTGACAAAGCTACAAGTTGTTTTTTGCTGTTATTTAACAAAAGTAACTTATAACTCAAACTCAGACAGTAAAACTCATTTCTTATATATTAACAGTAAAATTTCCATACATGATTTTAGAGTCGTTACAGAATTCTCCGTGAGGAGTTCTGCATCTCGCTTTACTATCCCAAAGATGTGCGATAACCCGCACCATCCGCAAATGGGTCCCCTAACGAGAGTTGTAGAGGCGCAATTGCAAAGGGTTAAAAATAGCGATAAAAAGTATTTTTATAAAGCAAGGGTATTTTAATGAAAATTGTTTCATTTAGGATAACTTTGTAATCTAAAATATCGTGCAATGAAACCATAGTGTATGTGATGGGGTAGGTCGTTACCCCGTGAGTTTTTTAGAGTTATAGGTCATGATGATGTTAAAAGGGTATAGCTAAGGTTCATGGTATTTTTATGTAATTTTGTTGTATGATTTATTTAGTACAAAATTTTAAACAATTCAAAAGTAATTGAGATGAATAATATTTAAAGTGGTGTTAGAAAGAATATGGTGAAATATTTAACATAGCAAGGGTGATAAAACTTTTTAAAAGAATATTTATTTAAACTAATTCCACTTTAGTCGATATTGTTTAAGAATCGTTTTGAGATAAAACGAATGAGAGAAAGAAGGGACTTACAGGGTTTTGAGCGTTGAAAAGAGAGGAAAAAGAAAGGGGGTCTTCATGGGATCGCGGCAGTGTCGAGAACGACTCCGGTCTTCGAAAGAGCGAACTTTGCTCGAGCTAACTCCACTTGACTAGTTTAACTCTTCTTGAACTTGGAAATTTTTGGAGAATTTTTGTTATAAATTTCAGAATAGAGAGAGTTAGGGGATGAGGTGGTATTTATAGGTAAAATATGAGAGCGTGTCAATAAAAAATTAAATTAAAATGGATTAAATTGTGTTAATGAGGTCGATGAAGAAGTGTGCTGCTCTCTGGTTTAAATCAGAGAAAATAAAGTGGAAAAAGGAGTAGATGGGAGTCAAAGGGACGCACGGGCAAAGCACGGAGGTAATTGGATAAGATCTAACCGCTGAAAGCGGTTTTGGGGATTTTTTCGGCCGTCGAGATAGGGGAGTTGGGTCTTGGGGTTTGGGCCATGTGCTATAATTCGTCTTAACTCCTCATTTCACCAGTTTGTTTTCTTTGAAACTTTTCGTTTCTTCGTGTATTGCATGTGCAACTCTTGGGCTTCCGAAAATTAAAAAAGAAAAATATTAAAAATAATTGGGGCTGAAGAACAGCGGTGGAAAGTCTTAACCAGTGAGGTACAAGTTGCTTCTTGCTTTTATTGGACAATTTTAACTTATAACTCCTAATCGGGCTGAAATACCATTTTCTATACATTGAACAAGTTATATTTGTACAGAGATCTCAGGGTCGTTACATAATTACCAAGGGAAAAGGTTTTAGGGTTAAAATTCTATGTTTCAAGACATGAGAGTATTTTAATGAAAATCGTTTCTTTTGTGACAGACATATGATCGTGTTATTATTCTAAGTGTGTGTGTAGGGTGTAGGTCATTATCCCGTGCATGATATATATTAACATATCATAGAAACTAATATTTTAATAAGAATAAATAACTATGGTATTTTAACATTATTTTCTAATATTGTTTTAACATGACAACAAATTCCATTTTAAAAAAGAACTTACATAGATTAAGTAAGACATATGGCTTGCTATAAATTGTGGAATGGTAATTCATATGTTTCATGTTAGCATACAATTTTCAACGAACATGTCAAGTTGTGCCATGAATGTTTTTAATTTAAATTTTAACCTACTAATAACCGTATTATATGTTGATGAGAGAGGATGAACAAAAGAGAGGGAGATTAAGGGGATTTTCGGTTTGCGCGTATATTGGAGAGGATGTAGGAGAAGAGAGATGCTTGGTTTGTAGAGCCGAGATTGAGGAAGGCAAGCTTTTGGCTTCTTGATGGTACTTAGCTTCTTGAGAGAACAATTTGAAGGAAATTTTCTGAATAAATTCAAAGGGGAGATAGCTAAGATAGCCTAGTATATATAGTGAAAAGATATAGGTGTATGTGAATTAAAAAGATAGATAAATTGTAATCAAAATGGTGATAAATGAGTAGCTGAAGAGACTGGCAGTTCTCTGGATTGATTGGGGAGTTTTGACAGATGAAAGTGAAGAGATAGGAAGCCAAAGGTTACACGTGTACTGGATGGACCTAACTGGGGCACTTGGGGCCAACTAAAAAGGGTTGGGGCCGCCTGGGGCATCCAGGTTAGGGTGGTTCGGGTCAGGGTTCGGATCTCAGGCTCGTGCCAGTATATATATATATATATATATATATATATATATAAAATAATTGGGATGCAATGATTCGAACATGCGGGCTATAAAACAACAGCATAGAGGCTTAACCAATAAGTTACAAGTTATTTCTTCCACTTGTTTAATAAGAATTATTTATAACGCGAAAGCAAAACAGATTACAATATCTTTTATGAATTAAAACAAAAGAGATGGTCCATGAATTTTAGGGTCGTTACCATGGAAGAAAACAAAAACATTTTAGGATTTTTGTAAATTTCATTAATCTTGTATGCTATAACAAACAAAATATAAAAAACCAAAGAAAAAATAAAATTTTGAGATTTTCTATAAAAAAAATTTACGGTTTTCGTGTACTATATTATGAAAACTGTTGGAGTATCGAAGAAAACAAAATATATTTTATTTTAGATAATTTCATTATTTTCATTTGCTATAGGAAGCAAAATATTACAAAACCGGAAAAAACAAAAATTTGGAGATTTTTAAAACTTCGTGACATGATTTGTGTCCTATAGCATGGCAAATATTGAAAATTTAAAGAAAAAGTTTTAGGATTTTTGTACTATTTGTGAATCTCGTATGCCATAACAATCAAAATATGAAAAACCGAAGAAAAAAGAAAATTTTGATATTTTTAAAAATTTCATGGTTTCCATGCGCCGACAATAATGGAATATCGAAGAAAACTAAAAACATTTTATTTTTGAACATTTCATAATTTTCTTGAGCTGTAACAAGTAAAATATTGGAAAACCGAAAAAACAGAAATTTAGAGATTTTTAAAACTTCGCCATTTACGTGTGCTTAGAGAGAATAAAATATTGAAATTTTAAAGAAAGAAACTTTTATGTGTATTTTGTGATTCTTATGTGCTATATAACAACAAAGCCGCAGATATTTTTTAGTTTAAGATTTTTAAAATTTGGCGGTTTTCGTATGCTATATCATGAAAAATATTGAATATCAAAGAAAACAAAAAAATATTTTATTTTTAAAAATTCGTGCCTTATAGCATATTCGTGTGCTATAGCATGCAAAATTTAGAGATTATTAAAACCCCATTATATTCATGTGCTATAGCATGCAAAATATTAGATATTTATATATCTCGTGAGTTTCGTGTACTATATAATAAGAAAAATTTTGAAAATTTTTTTTTGAAAAAAGAAAGCTTGTAAATTTTTTTAAATTCACAATTTCGTGTGTTGTATCATGGAAAATATTAAAATATCGAAAATAACAAAAATTATTTTATTTTTGAAAATTTCATGATTTTCTTGTGTTATAACAAGCAAAATATTGAGAGAGAAAACAGAAATTTAGTGAATTTTGGTATAATTTTGCCATATTCGTGTGCTTAAGCATGTAAAATATTAAAATTTGCAGTAACAAAAACTTTTAGAGTTTTTGTATATTTCATGATTTTCAGTATAGCAAGCAAAATTTTGACAAACCAAAACGAAAAGGAAAATTTTAAGATTTTTAAAATTTTCACGGTTTTTATGTGCTATGTCATGGAAAATATTGGAATATTGAAGAAAACAAAAAATATTTTTATTTTTGAAATTTTCTTGATTTTCTTGTAACAAGTTAAATATTGGAAAATTGAAAGAAAACAGAAGTTTAGAGATTTTTAAAGTTTTGCCATATTCGTGTATCGTGCAAAATATTGAAAATTTGAATCAAAGAATTTTTAAAGGATTTTTTTACATTTCGTGATTCTCGTGTGTTATAACAAGCAAAACATCGAAAAATTTTAAGAATTTTTTTGAGGTTTATAAAAATTTTAAAGTTTTCGTATGCTATATTATGGAAATTATAAGAATATCGAAGACAACAAAAAATATTTTCTTTTTTGAAAATTTCATTATTTTCTTATACTATAATAAGTAAAATATTGGAAATTGAAAGAAAACATAAGTTTAGAGACTTTTAAATCTCCATGTTTGTAGGCTTTAGCGTGCAAAATATTGAAAATGTAAAGAAAACAAAAAAATTTAGGATTTTTGTATATTTCGTGATTCTCACGTGTTATAACAAGTAAAATATTGAAAAACCGAAGAAAAATTATATGTTTTTTATTCTGTAAAATTTCATGGTTTTAATGTGCTAATATTTTTTTTAAGGAAAAAAAACCTATTATTTTTTAAAATTCCATTATTTTCTTATGCTATAGAAAGAAAAATATTAGAAAACCGATGTAAATAGAAATTTAGAGATTTTAAAATTTTCCCTATAATGGTGTCTGCAGCATGCAAAAATATTCAATATTCATAGATGGAAAAAAACTTAGGATTTCTGCACATTCTCATATGTTGTATATGTTGTATAGGAATGTAAATCGACCCGGATAATCCGATCCGGATCTATTTTCGAATCCGACAACTTACAGATATGGATACTAAAAATCCATATCCGAACGGATTTTGTTAGCATCCGAATTCAAATCCGGATACGTCTTGGATACAAATTTCCTATCTGAATTCAGATCCGGATATCCGAACTAATGGTAACCACTATCAAACTACTAATTACTACTAGTTATAACTAGACTTATGGATAGCATGTCGACCTAATGTTACATGAAAACCCCTTAATTTGAAACTGTTGAGACTTGTTGGTTTAATTGATGTGAATGTTTGAATCAAAAAAAAAATGCACCTATTTAAATATTTTATTAGTTGTAGTTATGAATCATGTCTTTTTATATTTATTCGAATACTATCCATTTATGATTTTAGTGGATATGATTTTACAATATCCGATCCGTATCCGTATTCGATTTTAGCGGATATGAGTAGTAAATTATTGTTACTGACAACTATCAATATCCGTATTCGCATCCGTAAATAGGTGTTAGATACAGATATGGTAATGCCTATATACGATCCATATCTGATCCATTTACATCTTGCTATAACAAGCAAAATATTGAAAAATCGGAGAAAAAAAATAATTGTAAGATTTTTAAATTTTTTGTTGTTTTCAAATGCTATATCATGGAAAATATTGAACAAAAAAGTTTATTTTTGAATATTTCATGATTTTCTTATGTTATAGGAAGCAAAATATTGGAAAACAGAAGAAAACAGAAATTTAGAGATCTTTAAAACTTCGTCATGTTCATGCGTTATATAGCATATGAAATATTGAAAATTTGAAGCAAACAAAAACTTTTCGGATTTTTGTACATTTCGTGATTCTCGTATGATATAACAAGCAAAATATTAAAGAAATTTTTGAGATTTTTAAAAATTTCGTGGTTTTTATAAGCTATATAATGGAAAATATTGAAATCTCGAAGAAAACAAAAAATAGTTTATTTTCGAAAATTTCATAATTTTCTTATGTTGTAAGCTAAAATATTGGAAAACAGAAGAAAATACAAAATATTTCACGATATTCAAATACTATAGCAAGCAAAATATTGAAAATTTGAAGAAGACGACAACTTTTTGGATATTTGTACATTTCCTAATTATAGTGTGTTATAACAAGCAAAATGTTAAAAATCGTAAAAAAACAATTTTTTTAGATTTTTAAAAATTTCAAGGTTTTCGTATACAAAGAAATTATTGAAAAACTGAAGAAAAATGTTGAAATATTTGCAGGTTAATTTTTTAAATATTTTTCATATGAAGTTCAAAAATATGAGATATTACAATCTAAAAATCATATAAAAATAAATATTTAAATTAATATGATTTTTCTTGATTTTGGACTTCATATCCGTACATTGACGCGGGGCCCTTGCCAAATAGCATATTATAAATTGCAGAGTTATACATCTAGCTGCCAAAATAAAGCCTAATGAAAGAATATTTCCAGTGCCAAAAAAATGAAAGAATATTCTCCGTATAGATTTATATATAATATGTATAGATTTATATATAATATATAGACTGGCATAGGCCCCCGCGTTGTGCTCGGACGTGATTATACAAATATGATTTAATAACAAAAACAACCATTTTGCTTAACAATTATCAATATCCAGCCGAGTTCAATCGAAAAACCTAAGCCCAATTTATTGTAATGCTCTTCAAATGCAAAGTGGAGATTCCATTGTCCTGATTTACCCAATTTAGTTTTAGATGACTCTTAAAGTGGTAACCTAAAACTTGAAAAACTCGAATCAGTCCGTCTACTTGCATGAAGAAGAAGAAGAATAAAAACTCTTCATTTCCAATGAAATGACAAACATGACCTCTTATTGTTCAAATTTCCCAACACTTTTTTCCATAAACTATTGGTCCATATTCACACAATCAAACGCTTCAATATACATATAAGATAAATTTGAAGTCAGGTATGTGGACGATACACGGGGGAACATTCCTTGAAATATTCTCTAACACAGCTTTCTTTAATACAGAGAGACACACACACAGAGATTCTTCTTATTAAAATGTAATTTCTAGTGATATGACTACCTGTCCCCAGATCACTACTTGTAGTGACACAAACATGTTCCTTTCACCACTGTCCATATCACACATTATTGGTGAAGAAAAAGAACAAAATAATCTAGCCAGCATACAAATTTCACCCAACAAATAAACAAACCTGAAAAATTTGATGTACAGTGATTGAGATTCAGTAAAGCCCGACGATGCAAACGATAAAGCAGCCTCGTAGCTTTTGCTCAATAGAAGAAAGATCACTAATTCATGACACTTTGGTGTCAAATAGAAACAAAGGAGAGGATGAATGATTCACACACGTCTAAAGTGAATGTAACATTCACTTCGCTTGAGGACCGGCATTGACTGCCGTTTAACATTCACCATACAGACATATGTGAATCATCCATTCCCTCATTTGCTGCTATATGAAAGTAATTTTTAAATCCAGTAATCGTTGTCTATTTTACTTTACATCCTAAACCTCTCATCGGGATTTCTCGCGATGCAATGCTTGTTGTTGTGCCTGCTCTTCTCATTATCATAAGCTCTGTTCATCAAGCAATATGCGAGCCAAACTCCAGATGCATTGCAGAATGCCAGGATCAGTACATTATATCCAAGAGGAGTGTTATACAAGGACAGATATAGACCGATACCTTGGTGGTTGTGAGCGTTCTGCCTCGACTTGCACGAGTTCTTTCTCACATGATGCTCCTGCTGATTCCAAAGAAATGCCAATGGACGTTTTAATGCCCTAGGAGTCATTAAGGTATACAGTAATTAATAAAATATATCCTTATATGAGAATACGGAGTATACCATACCACTATAGGAAATTTCCTTATTGACGCCTCTAAAAGTCAACCATCCGTCGATTTAATTATATATGGATATACTTATTAAATTTGATGATAATTTGCAAGTGTTTTGGATCTTTTTAAATTAAGAACTATATTCTGAGTATTTATAACTGATATTTCCAGTTCATCAACTTAAATTCAATATATGAGTCAGAAAATAATCATGTTTTCTGTTTTCATGCACTGTATACTAACATCACAGCCTAGTAGAGCATTAGCATAGAAGTGGATAGTACCCGAGGAAAGATGAGCTACACCATTTCTTTTTACTACAACCATAAATACAGTAAATCTTGTGGCGATTGTTGCTGCTACTTTATAAAATGTATTAAAAAGTAATATATTTAAGTAATTTGCAGTAATATTTCGAGATGAGTTTCATGAGAAGGGAACATACTTGAAGATTCTCTATGATTCAAGTCTGTATGTAGAAGCCCGAAAGAAATTGTTAGCTTCAATGTCGGCTACAATCTGCCGGAATCTCCTCATCAACTTGTTGATGCAAAAATATCGAGCAGGATATAACTGTTAAAGAAATAGAAGTAAAACAAATCACAATTGAGCTGTTAAGCTAAGTAAAAGGATTATAAGACCCTCAGCCAAAGAAACAATATGATTTTTTCATATTGTACCATGAATATATGAACTGATGTTGCTACCTACTCCTGTCTACAGAAAATGTACCATGAGGCAGTACTTCTATGTAATTTTCAGAAAACTTCCGAGATGAGTTTCATGAGAAGGTCACATACATGAAGATTCTTGAGGATTCAATCATTTGTACTTTCACATCTTCAATGCCAACAACCAATATACGAGATCAATTGGGTATGGCTCATGCGGTAAAACTTTCCTCTCGAAAGTGAGAGCTTGCCATTTCAATTGTCAAAGGGATCGCTTCCAAGAAAGCAAGAACCCTACCATCCATGACCAGCAGCGAACGACTGCTGTCGGAGACATGATGTGGTGGCTGGAAGGGGGAAAGGGCGGTGCCAATGCTCATGACAGTGACAATGGTTACAGACGATTTCAAGCATGAAGAAATGTTGTTTGCCCTCTTTAGCTTAATTGAATAAGAGTTTCATGCTAGGAGAAAATGCGTACCAATTGAATCATATATTCCAAGTATGATACCAAGCACATTAATCTTTTCTGGTAGTCTTGTATCATGTCCTGAATTTCCGAATACTAAGTGGATACTTCGCAATTTATATAAATAAATAAACCGGAGGTTTGGGGCCTGGCCAGTAGTTCTTTAGAGACGCCAATTCCTATCAAATCCAAAGAAATGATGATGCATGTTGTAAATCCCAAGAAGCCATATTAAGATAGAATAACTAATATATAGCCTTTCATAAATGGGAATAATTATCATCATAATTGATGATCTGCAAGTGTTTGGATCTCTATAAATTCAGTACTAAGAAATATATTGTTAGTATTTATTATTGAGATATCGAGTCCTACAGCTTTTCCATTTTCTCCCCTTTCGATCTTTGTTTTAACTATGTGCTTGCATGTGTCTTTATTTTTGGTGCCTTTGGTATTACCACAAGGTTCGGTTACTTTAATATAGTATAATTCCATCAGGAAAAAATTATTACATAGATATGATTAACTGATAATCATTGTGGTTTTTCCATGCACAAGGATATTGATCATCTTAGTTTCTATAATAATCTCGCACGATAGAGCATAAACATAGAAGCATATAGCAAACATCCTAGGAAAGATAAGAAGCGATAGCATTTTGTACTAGTACCATAGATACACACTACTCATGTGCTCCTATTACATAAGATGCCTATACGAAGAAAGTAATATTTCTAAGTAATTTGCAGAAAACTTTTTGAGATAGGTTTCATGAGAAGAAGCATACTCGAAGATTATTGATGATTGATCGCCTATAAGTAAAAGCCGGAAAGAAAATGTGAGAGCTTCTCGCTATAAGTTTCAAAAAAGCCCTCCAAGCATCTTGGGCTAAACAAGCAGGAATACGTGAACATGCACTCTGATGGTGGTTATAGTTAAGCTTACCGCCCATTATTGGATGTAGATTGGAAATAGTCAAAAAGTATGAGTTGCTTGTCAATTTAATTGAGGAGAGGACTCTTAACGGCACAAAATGGAAGAAAAGAATCATACAATCAACCCCAAAAGTTACATATGGTCGGGACAGTTACAACGACTAAGGTTACATATAACCTCCACGATGAACAAATGTTGGAAACATTGGTTTAATGAACTAAGATTTTGATGTTAGGAGAAATTGTGAATTCCAAGGGATCCCAGGAATATTTCCTAATAGTCATACGCTACGTCCTGAATTTCCAAATACTAATTAATCTGATCCCGAACAAAATTTTAAAAAGGATTTGGGGCCTCTCCTGTAAAACATCTACTGCATACGCCAGTTCTCATCTAACTGCCGTCAAAACAGAGACGCATAAGGGCTTAATATTGAGTTGGTTTCTTTTAAGGGTTGATTAGCACTGGACTGTCTTGATCTTAGTTGTAAAAGAACGATGCTTTGAATACTTTTTAGCACACCGTCTTCCACTATTGGCCTGACCACCACGAGTTTGAGTGAAAACGACATCGAAAACTCTACGATGATGAGCTGTTTTCTGAGGTAGTTTTGCAGGGGTGTACGAAGGCTAGAAAATGGAGTAGATATGGCAGATTTTGGTTGCTTAGTTTATTTGTTGCTTTTGAGTTCTTTCCAAATTAGGGTCAATTGAGCAGGTTTGTTAGGAATAGTGTAAACTATTTTCATTTTATACTCAGTTGTTGGTTTTGCTAAAATTTCAGGATATATCAATCTCCTAGAATCTAGGATTTAACTACTCTTCTGTTGATACCTGTCTCCTCCCCTTATTGTAGAAAATACTATTTATAAGCTATTGAAAATTTGTTATTCATTATTTAGATTTAAAAATTATTATTATTATTATTATTTAAAAAAAGATTAAATATATACCGAAATTTGATAATATTACAAGGATCAAAAGATAAAGATTTTCATAAATAAAATTAAAAAAAAATTTGGCCTAAGGAGGTGGATGGGAATTCTCTTGCCCTAAAGATATCGACTCTCTCACGAGGCAAACAAGACGTCGATCTCCAAAGCTGTACAAAACCCCTCTTTACCAAAGTCTTGATGTCATGAACACGAACAATCGAGGGTTTGACTCGATAGTTGCTTTAGATCTCATCCAATAATATAAACCGATAAAAACTGAGGTTTTAAATAGAAAAACTAAAGTAACAAAAAGCAAACTTGAGAAGCCAAGGGAAAAAAGAAAAAAAAAGAAGAAAGACAATGATTTCTTTTCTTTTGCAAACAAAATATATACTCCTTATATAGACAAAAGAAGATTAAACACATTATCTTAATGTTGCTAAATTAATGTAATACATTTGCTTTAATTAAGAACAAGTAATAAATCGTCAGAGAACCAAGGCCCAAATTTGACACCGATGAATTAACCAAGCCCAAGTTGGCACGAGTTGGTTTTCCTGGGCTAAGGCCCATGTCTACGAATGTTAGCTTCATGAAGCCAATTATTCCTCTTTAATTTTATATCATTTAAAGACACATTTCCTCACATTTAGTTTAGGGTTTTTTTTGAAATATATATATTTTAAAAATATATTATTAAAATAGGGGGTAATTTTTAAAATTCGCAGAATATGAGGGTTTGCCCCGCACCCCACCTCACCCCAGAGTAGGGGGCGGGTTCCAAGAACCCGCCCCCTTTGTTTTTTAATTTTTTTTAATTTTTTTTAAATTATTAATTATTAATAATTATTATATAATAATTATTATAAATATAATTTTAAATTTGATTTTAATTATAATTATAATTATATAATGATAATTATAATTATTTTTAAAAAAAAATTAAAATAAAGAAACGTAAATAAATTTGAAAAAAATATTAAAATTTCATTATATCAATGTTTTTTACAGAATAAATCCGTCATAATTTACAATAGAAAAAAATCCTATCTGTTTGTAAAATGTAAATTCTATATCGACGGTCAAATTTATAATAACAAAATGAATCCGTCAAATTTATAATACAAAAAAATCCGATTGCACTTGTCACGATCCTAAAGGTCCCGCCCCTGATGACTGTCCTGGACATCTGGTCCTATAATGGCCTGGTTGTTTGCATAGGCTACATCTGACTTGTCTTTGCTGAGGATCGGCATCCATTATCATTCGATCTCGACGCACCTTAGGTCTTCCAGGCCTTATATTTTTTCCGGCGGTAGTACAGTCGGTGTTTGTCTGTTGGCAGTATAATAGTGCCAATAGCGACTGTCCGATATAGGATGAAATTTTGGATCGTATGCGCCTTGGTAATTTGAAACTGTATAATAATGAGAAGCAAAATTGTAATGTGAGTTATGCAAGCTGCTCGCAGCAGCAATTGCGTGGGCACAAGGTAAATGTTGTTGCTGGAAAAGACCGCATGTACACGAAGAGAGCCCTTCATCTCTAAAGTTCACGGTATATTGATTCCCATTACCGCCCGTTACCTGAAACTCCGCTGTGTCAAACTTTTCGGATCTGTAGTATTGTGCTCGGCGTTCTCTTTTCCGAAAGATATCTTCGTAATACGGGGTGAGCGGAGTCTCCATCGCCAATGACTTTTCTCTTCTGTGCACAAAATAAGTATTCATCCGGAAAAATGTTCGAACAATCAACCCCTGTATCTGTAAGCCTCTAACCCCTTTAAGGACCCCGTTGAAGCTTTCAGACATATTAGTCGTCATTAATAGATATCTGCACCCATCATCATGTGCTTGTGACCACATGCGTACTGGATACTAATCTAACCACGCTTTCGCGGCTTGACTCATCTCCCTAATTTTCGTCATGTATATGTCGTGAACATTAGGGTCAGGCGTTTCACCGGCTCTGTACATAAGCTTATGTAGATCCGAATTTTTTAATTTTCGATCAAAATTTTGCCTGAAGTGTCGTAGGCAAAACCTATGTGGGGTCGTCGGAAATACAGATCTCATTGCAGCAAGTATTCCCAGATGTCTATCAGATATGATGCATAAATCTGTTCTATGAATAACAGATGGGATATTTTTGAGTTGACGGAAAAACCATGACCAGGATGATGTATTTTTACCCTCGAGGCCGGGATCTTCTAGTTCGACAAAATCGTTATTCGCAACCATACCATCAAAGAATGCTAACTCATTCAATCCAGCGGCATATTCCACGCTATCCTCCCCTTGATGACCTTTACCGATTTCATCATCATCACTGCCACACATATCAATATCACCCGTAATAATATAAGGCTCGGGTGCAATATATGATGGTTGTGATCGGTGTAATGTGGATGGTTCGGGGTGAGAAGACCGGAAAGATGTGGACGGACATGCTTGGAATGCGCTACTTGGATCGTGTTGGAATGATGCAGAGGTGTGGGAAAATCTGCGTTTAGTATATAAATTGTTATTATAATATTATTCCTCAATATTTTCGTAACTAAATGATCACTTGTTTCAGATTTATTTACCTGTGAAAGGCTGTGTATGGTAATCCTTGTTATTCTTCTGGGATGCATGTAACTGCAGCAGTCGACTGGGAGAACCTGGATTTATGGATTTTATTAAATATTTGAATATTAGTATCTTGGTATTACTAAAATGTTTAAATATGGGTTTATAAAATGTTTATCCATGAGTTTGAAGGTTTGAATATTGTTGTGTATAGTCATCGTTGACCATGTGACCGTACCCCCAGGAACTATCTCCAGCATTACCATCAAAATTACCTGTTAGAGGGGAATCTGATACTTCCAATTGCTCCTTCTGAACCAAAAGTTCAAAAGAATGCTGAGTGCTTGAGAGACCGAAATCTATCATCGAAGATATTGATGCATCGTCTACAATTTCAACCAATGCATTTCCACTGAACATAGGCCATATACAACTTAACTTAACCCTACTTTCACGGGGATCGTATTTCGTAATTTTGAACACTTTAGTCTCTAGTTCATCATAAGTCGTTGATGCTTCCAATCGCATGATTCGTGCGGACCCGCCCATATACTCGGGAGCTTGTGCACTTGTGATAACTTGGCCATTGTATTTACATACAACAAATAAACTTGGGGAGGCCATAATCCTGCACAAAAAACAGTTATATTTTTTTATGTTGTGTTGAAATTACAAAAAACTTTCTTTTGCAGCAAAATTGCCATTTATTCCTCTGTATTGTTTTAGATCCAATCATTTCTAACCAAAATCATTACTATTACAGTTAATTTATTTTTCCTACACTTAACAGTTTGATAATCTTGGATCTCCTTCTTTTTAAGTTTTTTTATTAATAATGTTCCGTCTAGAAAAGATTGCTTACTTCCAATACTTTATGAACTGTTCCGTCTTGATCCTATCCAGCAGCTCCTCCTCGCAGACTATGGTACTGAACTTGACCTTCTTCTAAAACTCCACACTTACACAAAATTGATAGCGGAGAAGAATTGATCGAAGTAAATGGATATTGACCGGTATAGGATGAAAATTTGACAGAGATGAAATGGGTAGTGAAATGTATAGCGGAGACCTATTTATAGGATATGAGGGCCGGCAAGATATTGAAGAGGGCGGGTTCTAACAACCCGCCCTCTTAATTGACCTGACACGATGGGACAACACTGGCATAACACGACAACACTGGCAGTGTACGATGGTGAATATTTATTGAAGAGGGCGGGTTTTAATAACCCGCCCTCTTTAATATGATGTCCTTCTGACAGTTACACAAAAAAACTGATGTGACACTTACACTTACACAGACTTACGTTTTAATAAATAAATAAATTTAAATAAACTGATGTGACAAGACAACTTTACAAAAATATATTAAAAACAAAATTATTGAAGAGGGCGGGTTCCTGGAACCCGCCCTCTTCTTTTGTGAATAGGAAATACCAAACTGATTTGACACCATTCATATAATTATTGAAGAGGGCGGGTTCCTGGAACCCGCCCTCTTCAAACAACTCTTTACTGTAGCGGGTTCCTGGAACCCGCCCACCCTCTATAAAACACTCGACAAATCAGTTTGAGAATCAACCACACTTTCTAATCTCTACTTGATAGAACCCTCGACAAATCTCTGCTCCAGTGCATTTCAATGGAGAATCAACCACTCGACAAATCTCTGCTTATGCATCAAAACGAACACAGATCGTTTAATATATTGCACGGGGAGGAAATATTCTAAACTTAGTTAATTTTTTTTAATTACACCTTTCATTTAATTCTAATAGTTGAAAATAACATTATTTAATTTTGCAGGATGGAGATAATCTCACCGTCGTCACCCATAGCTCAGACAAATGGATAGTTAGCGACCAACGAATAAACCAGTGGCTAAGACGGGCCGGATTTTATGAAGCGTCGTTGATTCGTCATATCCAAATCGACCACGCCCTCGTCACCTCTCTAGTTGAGCGCTGGAGAAAAGAGACCCACACCTTTCATCTAAGATGGGGTGAGACCACAATCACACTCCAGGATATTGGCCTCTCACTCGGTTTACGGGTTAATGGGCTTGGGTTGGTCGGAGGAAAAATTGTTGGTCCAGATACCGACCACCCATACTGGGATACATATGCCGACTCTGTTCTCGGATAGGTAACAATTTCATTCTGATTCTCCTCTTTAGTGTACCTATTTTATGTTGTATATTATTTCTAGTTTTAATATTTCAAAAAAAATGCTAATATCAGGCACCAGGAGGCTACAGTAAGGGGTATAAAATCAGTTTAAACTGGCTAAAAGAAACATTTAGTAATATCCCTGATGGAACCACCGATGAAGTCTTAGATAGATATGCACGTGCCTACATTCTGTACATGATCGGTTCTTGGTTGATGCCGGACCAATCAGCAACGCATGTTCATCCCTTATACCTTGGCTTCCTAACGGATTTTGACGTGTGTGGCCAATATGCTTGGGGAGCAGGGGTCCTGGCCTTTCTTTACAAGGAGCTCGATAAGGCATGTGCTCCTACGAAGAATAAAATTTGTGGATGCATTATATTGCTTCAGGTAAATTCCTTATTTTTCACAGCTAGAATTTTGCAAAATTGCAATATTGGTTTTCTCTCTTATAATCTGAAACTTTATTTATAGATCTGGTTGTGGGAGCATATGTATATAGGAAGACCGGAGAATGTAAAAATAACTGGCTTGGATATCCCTGGAAAGCCGCTCGGCTGTTGGTGGAATGAGAAGAAAGCGTATAAGGCTTCTCGTCGAGTACTTAAGTACTATAGAGATGAGTTGGATCGCATGGAGGCGGCTCAGGTAACCATAACTTAGGTAATTAAATTTGTTTTACAATCTTGAAATACCTTAATCACAATTTTTTTACTATGTTATTTGCGCGGTTTTTGTGGACGCCTTATACAGCAGATCGTCTACAACGCTTACCCGGCATCTGTCTCGAAGGAGAGCCGGTTTGGCAGGCTCGATGCCCACTCCTCTGTATTAATGTCGTTGTCATGCACCTCCCGGATAGGGTGTTGCGACAGTTTGATAGATCGCAGTATATTCCTGTCCCGCCGCCTTCGCTTATGACAATAGAGGGAGACATGCGAAGAGGAAAGACGGAGCGTGATTGGAGGGAGCATCATCGTCAATATTTGCTGAGATGGGAGGATAGGCAGCGTAGTATTGCCTTACAGTAAATAGGTGACCACACAGCCATCGACGCTACCAAAGCATATCTACAGTGGTATAAGCATGTCACCATAAGATATCTTTCTGCTCCCCCCAACAACTTCCCAAACATCTCGCGGTACGAGCCTAGAGGCCACATGGAACGAGATTTGGTAAGTTGAATTCTTTATATCATATTACTTTTTAATATCCGGCGGTATGAGTCAATACTTATTTCTTATTTCTAATGTAACGACAGGCTCGTGGGTTGCATCTCGTACACACAATGGTGTAGGAACCATACCCGACTGATGCTGGTCCGGCATTTCAGGCTCGATTTTCAAATGTAGACCAATTAATTGGTGGTGTATTCGGTTCATATGGTATTTCTCAACATTTATCGTCGGCACCGGAGCCGCAGTATCAGCCGGCACCGGAGCAGCAGTATGAACCGGCACCGCAGCCACAGTATGACCCGGCACCAAAGCCGCAGCATTACGGAGATCCAGCGCAGCAGGATCGGTGGTTTGGATCACCATACCGTCAGCAGCAACCCTGGCATACCGGACAGGCGCAACAACACCAGTCTTGGGGGACAGGTTTTGCAGAACAGCCGTCTTGAGGGTCAGGTTTTGCTCAACAACAGCACCCTTGGGGGTCAGGATTTGCGCAGCCATGGGGCCAAGGTTTTGTGCAACATCAGCCACATGAAACCGGTACAGGTTCTTCGCTGCAACTGCCCAGCTGGGACACGGATTTAGCGTCCTACGCAGAGTTGTTGGAAGGCAGCACACATCCGACACCTGTCCCACATTCAGGTTCAGGATTTGCGGATCAACAGCCTGTCCAAGACGCTGCTGAAGACGAAACTGAAGCAGAACCCGAACCCGAAGCTGAAGCAGAACCCGAACCCGAAGCAGAAGAGCAGACGCCGACGCCGCCGCCGCCATCTACCCAAGAAACAGGTGGTTCCTCCAGTCATCCCAGAAGGCATAGGCTTATGTCAAGTCTCCTCGGATTTCATAAGGGAAAAGGAAAAGGAAAAAGATAGTATTTAAATTTTACAAACAGATATGATTTTTTAACATTGGAAATTTGACGGATTCATTTTGATATTATAAATTTGACCGTCGAGATAGAAATCGGATAGGATTTTTTGGTATTGTAAATTTTGACGGATTCATTCTGTAAAAAAATTGATATAGTGAAATTTTATTATTTAATTTAAATATTTTTTTTCGTTTATTTACTTTTATTTTATTTTTAAGAATTATAATTATAATTATAATAATAATCAGATTATAATTATAATTATATTTATATAATTATAATTAAATTTATATAACAATTAATTTAAAAAAATAAAAATAAAAATGGGGCGGGTTCTGGGAACCCGCCCCCTTATTCTGGGCTGGGGGGTGGGGTAGCAAATCACCCTATTCTCCTAATTTTAATTTAACCCTCCTATTTTAATAATATATTTTTAAAATATATATATTTCAAAAAAAAAAACCTTTAGTTTATAGTGTTGGGTTTTATCTGACACATCTATCATGTTGAACTCAAGATTGTTCGCACACATCGAAACTCGAGTAAAGAAGGGTTTTATACCGCTTCGGAGATCTATGTCTTGTTTGCCTGCACGAGAGATGAAGTTGACATTCTTACGACAAGAGAATTCTCACCAAACACCCCCAGCCCAAATTTATTTCTTTATTTACTGTAATATTTATCTTTTAATCCCTTTAATATTATCATTTGCAACAATATCAAATTTTGATACATATTTAATCCTTTTAAAAAAAATAAAAATAATAACTGTAAAAACATAATATCGAATAACAAATTTTCAACAATTCATAAATAGTATCCCCTCCTATCCCCACTCCCACCACGTCTATGGAACAAGATATACGTACACATTCCACTACACTAGAAAAAAGAAAAGAAAATTATTTGAAGTGCACATAAATAAACCCCAAGAAAAAACAAACTATAAAACCAGCTTGCACTTGCCTAAAATGAAAATTCAATAATTTAGTAAATTTCAATATGGATAATGATATGAGAAGTTGTAGGTGATTTTCATTAGGTATTGGAATTAACGGCACACGTATTACATAGCCCCTGCCTTCAGGATTTTCTCTTAAACAAAAACTCTCAGATTAAATGTGATTGTTTGATTATAAACACTAAATGGCACAAATATATAATCTTTCTCTTCCATAATTGCTAATGGAGAGTCGATAAATCTTGTATACCTATGGCAAATCTTAAAGCTTTTATCAGGCTTTCTCGTGATGCAACACTAACTGCTCTACTTGTGCTTCGAGCAACATGCAATTCAACCTCAAGATGCATTGAAATATACTGCGATGATTTCAGTTCGGGCATAGAATTTAAGAGGAGATGCACGAGTAATTTACTAATTTTCCAATAAAATGTAAAAATATAAAAAATAATTATAAAAATATAGTGAACATAAATGTAATAATGCCAAAAAAATTAATATGAATAACATTACTTGTATGTTGATTAAAACCCATCAAATTAACAAATAATAATGTATTAAACATCCAAAATCTGCCCCTGTCAAAACTACCCGATCAGTTTACAGTTTGAGCTAGTAGCTTTAACTGCTTAATTCCACCGCCTAGGGCCGTAAGCCCTAAGTAAAGCGATCTAAGATTGTTTCCACATAGACGACTGTCTAATCGGCCGCCTAGACTGCTTTTTAGAACTATGAAGGAGATACATAGAAATATGCATCGGTGGTTGAGAGGATTCTGTCTCGGATTGCTTAGGAACTTACCCAACAGATCCACCGACAAGCTAGTTATAAAGAAATGTCGATGCACGCTATAATGATCTAGGAGTCATATTAAGATAGATTTATTTATATAGTGACTTTTATATATAGGAATAAATATCATCAATGTTGATGATTTGCAAGTGTTTGGATCTCCTTACAGCAACAAATAAGAACTATATCAATTAATGACTAAGTATACAAAGTAAGAGCGTTTTATTAGTATCGGTAATTACCATTTGAGTCCTATAGTTTTTTTATTTCCTTTTTTGGTTAAAAGGCCCCTTCCCACACCACCACCATATTGCTAACAATCCTAAACTTTATATTTACTTATTCTCCCCCCTAAAAACTTTTAATTTACTTTTAAAAGACCCTTGACTGAAAGAAAGAATGTTCTCTGGAAAATTCCGCTAAGTCCATTTTGATTTAACGATATTGACAGTTTTGAAATTATTTGTAAATTTCCCTCTTAAATTTGGTTTATTTCATAATAAGATAATAAAAAATTAAATTCTTCTTCTAGATTTGATTAGACTATGGACAAATCATGTGCTCACTTCACCAAATCAATACAATATTAAATCAAATGCTTTTGTGTGGTAAAGTATATGCCTTTCATATCTTTTCAAAAATGGCAGTTGGGTGTTTTTTGTTGATACGGAGAAATTTAATGAACTTGATGGGGGTCTTTTAGAGTCATGAAAAGCAGAAATGGACGTGGGAAAAGAGACTTGTTGGAGTTTAGTATATTTAAAAGTTAGGAGATATATAAGAAATGAAAATTGGTTTATTGAGTTTTAAAGTTGTTTGAAGTAAAAGATAGGAAATAAGAGTGGGCTATCAAGTATTTTATGACTTATGTTTGTGTGTAGAAGATGAGGAATTGAAAGTGGATATTTTTCTGGTAATTGAAAGTTATAAGATTGAAGATAATAAATTAAAGATTAAATTGCACAAAAGTACCCATCAATTTCATGTTTTTTTGCAATTGATGTCATAAACTAATTTAATTAAAAACAAGTATCATGAACTACCATCCTCAATTGCAACTTAATACCACCAACTTTTCTTCCGTCTGCAAACGTTATATTTAACTGCCACATCATCATTTTTTGACTTGTTTTCCCCATTTTATCCTTATGTTCTCGATCAATCCCTAAAATTTTGAGGGGTGTAATGGTCCATTAAGACACAAAAGTTAATATTGTATGATAGTTATATCAAAAAGAATAGTTCATGATACTAATATCTATTTATTAAAGTTCATGGTCAATCGTAAAAATCGTGAAAGTTGATTGGTATATTTGTACAATTTAGCCTAAATTAAAAGCCGGCTTGGAAGATTTTAGGACTATTAATGTAAGGGATGAAAAATGATAAAAGAAAGTAAATGCTAGAGTTTACGATTATTACGCAGAAGATGAAAAAATAAAAATATAATTATGGGGTATGGAAATTTTTTTTATAGCTAAATGGCTCAAAAATACCCAAAGTTTACTGACGTTAGCACATAAATATCCAATCTTTTATTTTTTTGACTTTTTAATACCTAAAGTTTCTAGATCTTAGCACTTCACAATCTGTCGTTAACTAGAGTTAGGTTTTCTACCCCTCAAATTCTTCAAAGCCTAGCCTCTTCTTTCCACCAATGGTTTCTTCAAAAGCTTGTCGAGCCTCCGAATTCACCTCCATGCTTCTTGAATTTTACTGTGACGGGTCATCACCTAAGGTTTTCACTCAATTCTATGATTAGGAAAATTTGATAGAGAGATCTCCAAACTCATCTTTCTCGCACTCAACTATACTTTGTTGATCCTGCTTAATTTCTAAGGTTAAGATTAGGGAAGAATCAAAATTGGGACAATTTTTTTCAAACTTGGCCAACAAAGTCAATGGGACAATGGAGAAAAGGGTAAAAATGCCATTTTCTACTCATTGTTAACACTGTCAGGTAGCAAAGTGGTAATGGGAAATATTAGGTATTTATGTGCCAAAATATAAACATTGGGTATTGTTAAAATTAAAAGAGAGGAGAAACAAAGAGATTTTATTATGTGACCAAAAGTCTTTTTATATAGAAATTACAGTTACTTGATAACCAAGAATTATGGTACGATGTACCCTAATAACAACATAGTCCAAAATATTTCAACACTTCTCGTCAAGCTTGAGCATAAATATCACTGATACATAGTTTGGACAATAGATGAACGATGGGCCTTGAAAGGAATTTCGTCAAAATATCTGCAATCTATGCATGACTAGAAACATGATGAAGATTGACTTTCTTTTTTAACAACTTTCTCCTGGATAAAGTGACAATTTACTTCAATATGTTTTGTGCGTTTGTGAAACACTGGATTGTCTGAAATATGAATTGCGACTTTATTGTCACAGAACAAGAATGTTGGTCTTGTAGAATTTACACCGAGATCTTGAACCAATGTGGAGAGCCGCGTCAATTCTGAAACGGCATGGGCTATAACGCTATATTCAGCCTCGACCGATGAGCATGCAACATGTTGCTTCTAGCTGCGCTCAGTAACTAGGTTTCCCATAAAGAAAATACAAAATTCACTCATGGAACGACAGTCATCCACAGATCCGACAAAATCGACATCAGCATAGACTACAAGAGACGGATTAGAACACGGTCTATAAAGAAGACCTTATCCAGGTACACGCTTTAAATAGCGGAGAATGCGCTCAACGGCCCGAAGATGGAAAACTAAGAACGCCTACATAAACTGGCTCACTGTGCTGACTGCAAAGGATATGTCTGGATGAGTAACCGTGATATATATCAGCTTCCCAGCTAACCGTCGATACCGACCTGGATCGGAAAGTGGCTAGTCATCAGGTGAGATAATGCGAGAGAACTTTACTGTTGTATCCATGGGAGTATCAGCATGACGACGTACAAGAAATCATGTTTCTTTAAGAAAATTAAGAGTATACTTCCGCTGTAAGAGAAATAATGATCTCTTATTTTGAGACACCTCTATACCAAAAAAATACTTTAAAGGTCCAAGATCTTTGGTATGAAAATATGAGGCCAAATGGGTTTTGATCTTAGATATACCTTCAGAATCATCTCCAGTGATGATTATGTCATCAACATAAATAAGGAGAATAACTATTCCTTCTTTCCGTATGTATAAAAAGAGATAGATCTGCCGGATTTCTTATGAAATTTATCTTTTTTAGGATCATGCTGAATTTATCAAACCATGCCCGATGAGATTGTTTAAGCGCATAGATAGATTTTTTAAGATGGAATACAAGAAACTGCCCCCTCATGCTCAAAACCAGGAGACTGCTGTATATAAACCGTCTTGGAAAAATCGTCATTGAGAAATGCATTCTTGACGTCTAGTTGATGTAGAGACCAATCGCGGGCAACCACAAGAGAGATCAGGACACGAGCAACAATGAGTTTGGCCACTGGAGAAAAAGGCTCAGCATATTCCACACCATGTTGCTGAGTATAGCTTTTGGCAACAAGACGCGCTTTCAAACGAGACACGGTCAGGATTATGTTTGATAGCAAAGACCCACCAGCAACCAAGAATCTTTTTCTGGGAAGGGAGGCTGATCAGATCTCAAGTATAATTAGACATCAGTGCCTGCAACTCCTTCATAATAGCCCTATACCAATCTGGATGACTCAAACCTTCCTGAACAGAGTTAGAAAGTGAAACAACAGATAAGGAAGAGATAAACTGACATAGAGCTGGAGTAAGACGGTGATATGAAATAAATAGAGCAAGATGATGAGAAGTAGTGCATGGTCATTTACCTTTGTGAAGAGCAATTGGTAAGTCGTCGAACTAACCATCAGAAGGAAGGAGAGCCGAAGGCTCGTCAGCTTCCAGCTGTATACATGGAGGAGGAGTTTCAGTATCTGTTATTATATCTATCATTGCTTTCGGTCGACGTCTATAAACATGTGTAATTGGAGGAGGATGAAAAACTTCGACAGTAGTAGATTCAGTTTGAATTGGTTGGTCAGCTGGAGGTATAGGAAGTGGTGGTAGTGGTGGGACGTGAAGAATTTCCGCAGGATGGTAAAGAGACCGATCCTCAAGAAAAGTGAAATCACGAGAGACTATGGCAGTGGATGTAGAAGAAAGCAGGCAGATGCAACCTTTTTTAGTCCTAAAATAACAAATAAATATATGTTTGATAATCTTAAGATTCAATTTATCACAAGTTAATTGGTGATTATAAACGTAGCAAACACACCCAAATACATTAAGAGGAAGGAATAGTCTTGATCGGGAAATAAAATAAAGAACGGTGTTTAGTTTTGAAGAATCGTGGAAGACATGCGGATTAAAAAACATGCAGTAAGTAAGGCAAAATTCCAAAGGCATTTTGGGATATACATGTTAAGAATAATAGAACGAGCAACGTCAAGAAAGTGGCAGTTTTTTTCTTTCAGCAATACTATTTTGTTGTGGTGTGTATGAGCAAGAAGTTTGATGAATAATCCCACGGGATTGGCAAAGAGTTTGAAAAATACTACTCGTGTATTCTTTTGCATTATTAGTTCTTAGAGTTTTAATAAACGTATTAAATTGATTAACCATTTCGGTAATAAATATTTTAAACATATGTGGTAATTCAGATCGATCACGTAAAAGAAACAACCACGTCATTCTAGAGTGATCATCAATAAAAATGACAAGATATTTGTAGCCAAATATATTAGCATTCTTGTAAGGACCCCAAATATCAGAATGGACTAACTCAAATGCAGGTATTACGGAAGATCGCCATTGAGGAAAGCGTTCTTGACATCTAACTGATGTAGAAGCCGATTCGGGGGGTAACCGTAAGAGAGATCAGGACACGAACAATAGTGAGTTTGGCCACTAGAGAAAAAATCTCAGCATACTCAACACCGTATTTGTAACATTTCAAAAATATAAATATTATTTTTGGAAATTTAATATTAAAATAATATATTTCGCGAAAACTATTCGATTTGCGAATAGGGGTTTTCGTAAAATGGTATAAGTATATACCAATATTTGGAATAAGTGGAGATTAAAATGATCTATTCATTAAAAAGATATTTATCGGATTTGGCATTTTTATAATTAAATATATGTAAGTTTAAGTTAAACTTGATTAGTGCACTACTAATCTCGATTAAGCCAAATCCGTATTGTTACATTTTTCCATGGCTAGTGCACCATGTCGTGTTTCATTTGGTCACATGTATGTTCATTGTCTTTGGTTTGATTTGTGTATGAAAAGAATAGAATTAGATGCCATGGTTGATGAGATATTTGAGAGAAAAACAAAATAGATATTTTAGAGAGAGAGTGGGCTTAAAAGAGAGTGAGATTAAAAGAGAGAGATCTTTAACTTCTTATTTCTTCTTCTTCATTCCATTACTCTTCATTCTTCTTCTCTTCTTTATAATTCTTCATGCTTCCTCCCCCTTCACTACCTCTATGTATCATCTCCAAATCCTTTTTAAAACCCTATGCCACCTTCATTAATAACATGCACAAGCCTATTCTAAACCCTTTGAACCATTCAAGTTTGGAATTTGAAGACTTTGGGCAACTCTGGAATTTTCTTTAGTTGCTAAAGAGGTATATTTTCTTTGCTTTAGTTAAATATTTGTGTTTAGTATATCCTAGTTAGTTTAGATTTCTTATTAGTTAGGTTATGTGATCTTGGAATTTTCAAGTTGTTGTTAAGTGGTTAATTGAGGTGTAGTGAGTGTTTGTAAGACCTTAGAGATTGATTTCCTGACCTGGAAATGAGTTTAGAAACCGATACACGAACTTAAAATTTGTCCCGTGTCGGTTTTATGGAGTTTGTTAGCCTACAGGGTATCTGGAGTTATCTGGGAGATTTTTAAGAAAATCAAACAAGTCCATTAATCTAGATAGACCACTAGAAGACCACCACCAAAATACGAACCCATTCTACCCTATAAAAACCGGCGACACCGGACTTTTTGGACTTCTCGCTGGGTCCCCTATTGGCTTTGGTATTGTGGTTTGTCCAGTAACTCACACTCCCTATAACATATCCCCAGTACTTGGTTGTTTAGTTCCAATTGACCTGAGCCAAAATCTGGGAACTACTTGAGAGTGTTTTGGCTATGTTTTCCGATCTGTGAATTCTTGGTTTTTATATTTGAATTCATGGTTTTGGTATTTGAGATTTGATTCCGTCGTTGGACGTTTGTACGTCAACATACGAGGGTTGTTTGGTTGTTTTGCATACATAAGCTATAGGTTCTGACCTATAAGCAATTCGTGTGCCGTATCGGTTTTCAGATATTGGTTTTAATAGAATTGTGATTGTGTATTGATTGTAGGTACCTTCGCGTCAACTTCCGAGACGAAGAAACATATCGACTTCGGCTAAGCGAGGAGTTTAGCAGGTGAGTAGATTTATATCTACGGGGGGAGTCGGGTGGATGACGTATAGCACCCCCGCAACCATTGATATGGAAGATCGTTTTATAAATTATAAACTTTAGAAAGGTTATGCTACGAACTTAAGATAACATGATTATAGGATTTAGTAAAAGATGATATGATAAAAGTTGACACTAATGAATATATTGATATATGAGAATATGAAATGAGAAAGTGAATCTTGATAAGTATGAATTGAAAGAGGACAGGTATGAGTTGTTAATGGTAGGATATAAGATCGAGATCGATACGACTTGAGATTTACAAGATATAACGTATATGCAAGATGACATGATATAAGATTGATATAGATGTGTTATGTGATTGATAAGGTATGCCGTACGAGATTATAGATCCGTACATTTTCTGGTGATTAGGACGATAGATTCCCTATTCTGTTTGTGACACCGTACGATGGATTACCGTACGCGATGCGTTTACCGAATGTTTGATCCGTGCTCATGAATTGAGAATGATGATCGAGGATATTGCGACACTTGATACTATGAGGCGGGATCGTTGACATAAGAGGCTACCTTATTATAGTTCATGTTTATGTTGGGTTATTCCTCATGTGATACCTATCATGTTTCCAGTATTTAATGTTATATGATATCAACTGCTAGTACACCTGCACAATTACCGTTGATGTGCATGTTACACTTACACAGATTTGCCGGCTCACACACATTCATCATCGGTAATTGCCATGCCACTTATACAGTAGAACTGCTGTATCATGATATTATTCTTAACTGTATAGTACATTCATTGTTCAGTACTATCACTTGACATGCTTGAATGATATACTCGATATGCTCATATTACTACTCTATGTTGCATACATCGTACTTTATGGTAATATTCTTGAGATGCTGTTTTTTATGAGATCTCTGGATTTAAGAACCGCGGTTATATTTCAAAGGGAATTATGTATTGCTTTAAAATGTTGTTTCTCTTGATATGATATTTCAAGGCGTCCACCATGAGTTTTCTCGGTTCTGAGCTATATGATACCCGATTCGAGGAGCTGGATGAGCCGTTTGCGGGTACATGGTGGATCCGGTATGGTACCCAGGGCAAGAAAGGTATGTTGTGCAGTAGACGATGAGCCTGGCAGAAGGACTACTACCTACCGGTGATTGTATAGAACTCGGCGGATATCCGGAGGATACCGTTTTGGAGTTATGATATGATATGGATATGAGGGCCGATCTGAGTATGCGGCGCCTGAGATGAGATAGATATGATGGTCGATCTGGGTATGCGGTGCCTGAGATATGAGAATTTACGTGTCGATGTTGGACACGGGTTTCATGATGTTTCGAGTGTCGGTGTTGGACACTTAGGTTCCATAATTTTGATGTGTCGTTGATGGACACACGTGGTTGATATCCTCATACATACAGGTTTGTGTCGTTGACGGACACGTGGATGATATCCACATACATACAGGCATATGATGTCGGATGTTTATTTTTATATGTCATTGCATTGACTCGATTATTGACATATATGCATATGTGGTCACCCTAGATATCATAGTATTACCTTCAGGATATAGTGACCTAGAAAATCGTTGTTTTATTCAATTTCTACTTGCTGATGTTTTCTACTCACGAGTTGGAAACTCACCCCGGTGTGCCACAGTTCTTGCAGGTTTGACCGCTTGGGATCAGTTGCGGTATTGCTGGCACACAGCTTCATTCAGAGTGCTTTGCTTTGGTAGGTGGGGCACATGTTGGATCGTGCCCACTCTCGTATTATTATACTCTATTGTATCTAGATAAACTCCATCAAATCAAATCAAATCAGAACTAGACATTGTATATTGGTAGACTTAGTCAGACTTGGGTATTGTGCGAGACTTAGAGCGATGGGTTTATGATCGCTTTCTTGAGTTTTGATGTCTTGCTTATTTATTGTTCTTCTGGGTTGATCTTCATCGTTGGGCGTCGTATATATGTTGTTGCATGGTTGTGATTCCTCCAGTTGGCGAAGAGCTAGCTCTCGTTTGGGGATGCCTATATATTGTTGTGTATATGTTTTTGGATCAAAATATACAAGGGAAGTGCTGTCCAAATTTTTAAAGAAAGAAGAAACATATTTCCGATTAGTATAACCCACTTGCATTTTCATGTTTCATTATCTATGCATTTAAAGAAAAACTTGATTTCATTACACCTTTATTTCAAACTGCACCCCAACTATTTTCCGCAAAAAGGTTTAGATTTTCTGGGATTCAGCTTACTTGATTTGCGTCACGCATTTAGACGTTGCGTAATTTAAGTGCCGGTCATATGAAAAATTTCGGGTCGTGACAGTATTGCTGAGTATGGCTTTTGGCAAAAAGACGGGCCTTTAAACAAGATACAACGCCATCAGGATATATTTGATAACAAAGACCCACCGGCAACCAACCACCTTTTTCTGTAAAGGGGTTGATCAGATCCCAAGTATGATTAGAGCTCAGTGCCTGCAACTCTTCCATCATAGTTTTATGCTAATCTAGATGACTCATAGCTTCCTGTACAGAGTCAGGAAGGGAAACAGTAGACAAGAAAGAGATAAACTGATATAGAGCTGGAGTAAAACGATGATATGAAATAGATGAAGTAAGAGGATGAGAAGTAGTGCATGTTCGTTTACCTTTGCGAAGAGCAATTGGTAAGTCGTCGGACAAACCATTAGAAGGAGGGAGAGGTGAAGGCTCGTTAAGTTCCGACTGTATATATAGAGGAGGAGAGTATCTTCTGTTGAATTTATCATTGCTCTCGGTCGACGCCGATAGACTTGCGTAACCGGAGGAGGAACTTTGATAGTAGTAGATTCGGTTTGAATTGGTTAGTCATCTGGAAGTATAGGAAGTGGTGGTGGTGGGACGTGAGGACTTTCCGCTGGGGAGTAAAAGAACTGATCCTCAAGAAAGGTGACGTCATGAGAGACTATGACGGTAGATATAGAAGAAAGCAGACAAACGTAACCTTTTTATGTCCTAGAATAACCAACAAATATATGTTTGACAGCCCTAGGATCCAATTTATCATGATTTAATCGGTGAGTATGAATATAGCAAACACACCCAAATACTCTAGTAGGAAGGGGAAAAGGATCTTGGTTGGAAAATAAAATAGAGAACAGTGTTTGGTTTTGAAAATTATGGAAAACATGCGATTAATCAAAAAAACATGCAGTAAGTAAGACAAAATTCTAAAGGCGTTTTAAGATATGCATGTTAAGCATAATAGAACAAGCAACGTTAAGTAAGTAGCGAATTTTTCTTTCAGTAATGTCATTTTGTTATGGTGTGCATGAGCATGAAGTTTTATGAATAATCCCACGGGGTTAGCATAGAGTTTGAAAAATACTACTCATGTATTCTTTTGTATTATCAATTCTTAGAGTTTTAATAAATGTATTAAACTGATTAACCACTTCATTAATAAATGTTTTAAGCATACGTAATAATTCAGATCGATCACGTAAAAGAAAAAGCCATGTCTGATGATACTCATAAGTGGGAACTCCCCAGATCATGACACGTGGTAGATGACGTGTCCCGGGGCTCACGGGAACGGAGCGAGCACGATACATTGGAGGCATTCCCCGGGGCTCTGCCTTGAGGATCGACCCGACTTATGATGGCCTCCCAGAACACTCCTACGCTCTCTTCCGGGCCCTCCTATGCGCTGAGTTTCCTCAGCCCTCCCAGCTCGCCTCCGAGCTATCACAGAACCGAGCTTCCTCGACCTGAGCTTTCCACCGAGGTAAGCCTCCCCGGTTCTACCGAGCAACCAAGAACGCAGAGCCCAAGCGCCTCCACCATGGCTCCGCGGATCTTGCCAGCCACGAGATATCCTCCACCCCACGATCCCACATTCCACGCCGCCGTATTCCCCCATTTACGAGCTTATCTCGTCATTAACGGGGGGATCCCATTAATCATGCAGGCGTAACTCCAGGGGTGTAACCGACGGCGGAGATCTCGCGTCAGCTCGCTCCATGCGACTACTATAAAAAAAACCTCCCAGACGACTCAGGTAACACAATTTTATTCCAATAAGCCGCTACTTTGCCCAAATTCATCGGCTAACTTGATCGTCGGAGGGTCCACGGTGGTATAACCATCCCGGGACTTTTTTTGCAGATAGCTCGGCTTCACCTCAAAACAAACCCACCGAGATCCACACGCTCAAGGAGACAACCCTCAACACCAATCTCAACCGTTCATCAATGCTCGCGACAGATCGACGGAGGACAACATCTGAAGGACATCCTAACCTCCATCAGTTGGCACCTTCTGTGGGAATCTTTGTTTCTTCCACTCATCGAAAGTTGATCTTCCGCTCTTGACTTCATGGCGGGAAAACACCGTGACGATCCAAACACAAGCCGCCGCCTTCCCCACAACGGAAGCGCAGATAGATCCACTCCTCCTCCGAATGCCATCCACGCCCTCGGCATGGATCGACAGGCTCGCGTCCATAGTAGACGCCCTTGTTGGGGTAAAAATTTACACCCCGGTTGACCAAGTCAAAATCCAAGTCAACCCCAAGCCAAGTGGGCCCAAGCCCAGACCCAGTGGGCCTATGCCCGGGTCGAGCCCGAACATGAAGCGGCCGGCCTCCCCCCATGCCAAGATAAAAATTTTGTAATAAATAATTTTGTTGCATTTTCTTTTATTTTATTTTCGGATAAATGTAAGAAAAATAGGCATAAAGCCAAATTTTTGTAAAGCCCATGGCTTATGTGCAAAAAGAAATGGCACATGAGCCATGGGATAGGCAAAATGCCATTTTGAGAAGCCCAAGGGGCTATGTGTAAAGTGTATAGCCTATAAAGGCAAAAGATAATGAAAATATCTCATAACTTTTTCTCTCTCCAAAAAAGTTTCAGAGCTGAGCTCTTTCTTCCTTCTCCAAGGTTCCAAAACCTTCTTCTTTCTTTTGAATTAAATCAAGAGTTTTACTCTTCCTTTTTCAAAACAAATTAGTTTTTCACCACAAAACCCATCAAGGGGAACTCAGATCTTCCATCAGATCTCAAAAAGAAAAGATTTTGAAATCCCACATCTCTTGATCTTCAAGATCCAGCTAACAGAGGAGGAAGAAGAAGAACATCTTTCACTAAACCCTCAAAAAAAGAAGAAAAACACATTCAGGAGTCCAACTCCTCTCTGATTTCTCTTCTGAGAAATTTTTTTTTTAGGCTAAAAGCCTGTTGTGCCTCACCTGCGCGCTTGCGCAAGTGCGCAAGGCGCCCGCGTGCCGACACGTGGTGCGCGCCTGCGCAAGTGCGCAAGTGCGCAAGTCGCCCGCGTGCCGACACGTGGCGCGCGCTTGCGCAACTGCGCAAGTCGCCCGCGTGCCGACACGTGGCGCGCGCTCGCTTGCGCACCTGCGCAAGTGCGCAAGGCGCCCGCGTGCCGACACGTGGCGCGCGCGCTTGCGCAACTGCGCAAGGCGCCCGCGTGCCGACACGTGGCGCGCGCGCTTGCGCAACTGCGCAAGTGCGCAAGGCGTCCGCGTGCCGACACGTGGCGCGCGCGCTTGCGCACCTACGCATCCCTTGGATGTCTTTTCCCCCTCTTTTTGTGTACATATATACATATATACATATGTATACAAATTTATACATACACGTACTCCACGACACTGTCCCTGTTAGAAAAAAATTTCTAACGGGGCGCTGCCCCGCACCCCGCAAGGGGGCTGCTAGCCCCCTTGACCCCCAGCCCGCTATCCGGGTAGCGGGACCCCCGTAAAAACTCTGCGTGGCTCCCGATATATCCAAAACCCCCCCTCAAAACACACGTATACTGCGCATTGAGTTCTCATGACCAGTTTAACCCGTTAATCGGAGGTTCCCTCGCCCCAAAGGCGATGGGTAATTAACGGCAGCTTAGTCCGCGGCTGCCGGAGATTCGGATCCCCACAATCATTAAACCCCGGCCTACTCTAGGCCGGGGGAATCTATAGTACGCCTGACAAGCGTGCGCGTATTCCCATCTCTCTGGGGTGACGAAAAACACCCTACAGATTCTGGCACGCCCGGTGGGACCAATCTCTCCTCCCATATTTCGGGTTAAACGTTCATACGAACTCAATCAATATACATATCGATTGCCTATACTGAAATGATGTTTTTTTTTCCATGCAGCAATCGACCTTCGACGACAATGTCTCCCCAGACGAATTCAGCTTCCAACGTGACCCCGATTCCGTACGTGGTCAAGATCAACGCTCGTGTGGTTCTCCCCGCAAGCCTCAGTCGACAATGGGAGGAGCCGCCCCGCCAGTTTGGCTCCGTCATCATCTACCCTGCCGGAAGCGCTCATCTGGCGGAGATCCCGGCGGAACAGGTGGCCAAGCCGGTCTCAAGGGGTAAGAGGCCAAATGTCGTGATCGCCAAGGCACCACAACCGAAACTTAAGATGGTGTCTGAACGAGTCCCTGGCGCTCTAGCTGGGGGCAAGACTTCCGATGTGAAGGGCAACATTAAAAGTTGCGGACGAGCTCAGGCGATAACTCTAACAAATGCACAATCGGGCGTATCTCCAAGGCCCTCCATCAACCGGTCCGCGGCATCTTCCCAAAAAGCCGAAGTCTGCCAGGTGCTTAGAACAGAAAAGTTAAGGCAGAAGCGGCTCAGGTATCGAGCCAACAAGAGGGCCAAGGCTTCGGCCAAATGGAATCGTACGAAGTTCCAAGTGCAGGGTTGCCCGGCGACGACGGCCGAGTCGGACGTAAGAATTAGCAATTCCTTCGAGCCCCTGAAGTGGGTTCAGAAAAATGCCATGACCGCCAGAATCAAGAAGACAGCGGTCCGAACAGTGCCACAAAGAGACGTGTCCCGGCCCCAACAGAAAAAGTATGACACTGTCTCTTCAAGAGTCTATCAAGCACTCTGTGCCGCGCGAAAGCAGCGGGGCAAACCCAGAAAAGAAGCGCCAGCACCATTCAAGAACCTGGTTAGGCCGGCCGCCTTCAATCGACTACCGGCTACCAAAGCAAGCGGGTCAAGACAGCGATCCGTGAAATCAGCTGCCAATGATAGAAAGACGGCCGGATATATCGTCCATACGGTCTATATGGCGGGCGGGCGCCCTAGCGACAACCTTCGCAGCAAAAGCAAGGACGGGGCCACCACATCCCAAGCCCAATCTAGCCTGAATGTGGTTGCCGCCGCCCAAGAACAGCCGCCCCTGCTGGATGAAGAAGACCCTCTCGATGAGGATGATAGGCAGATAGACCCCTCGATCCATGCAGAGTCGAGCTCGGACAGCGAGGAAGAGCCGACTTTCCGCCCTAGGACCGCGGAGCAAGAGCTGCTTCAAGAACTTCGAAAACATCTCAGGAGCAAAGATAAAGAGATGGCCAAGCTCTATTCAAAGATTGACGACTTAACGAACGTGGTGATGCAGCTTACGGCTCAAATTGCTCGAGCGCCTCCTAATCAAGCACAAGCCGCTACTAATCAGCCGGGTGATGACAATCCGAGGCAGCCAATGCCTGTTCCTTTGGGACCAAGACTGGTCGAGCCGAATGAAAGCCGGCTACATTCCGCTTCTGGGGACGCCTTGGCCCCAGATAGCACTATCCCGCTAACACAGGATCGGATAATGGATTTGGTCACCAGCAAGGTTAAAACATTGGTGGCCGAAGCTGAAGCTCAGAAAGAAATCGGCAGTAGTGGGCGGCCATATCCCGCGCAGTACGATCTGATTGAGTTCCCAAGCGGCTACGTCATTCCTAAGTTCGGAAGATTTGATGGAACGGGGAATGCAAACCAGCACGTCGCCCACTTCAAAGCATCGTGCGGAAATACAGGGGGCAATGACGCGCTCCTTCTTCGTCAGTTTGTCAACAGCCTGACCGGCGTCGCCTTCGACTGGTATGCGAGTATACCGGACGGGTCCGTCATTACCTTTGCCCAAATGGAGTCCCTGTTTCGGCAAAGGTTCATGAGTGTCAGCGATAAAATCTCCATTGCCGACCTTGTGAGGACCAAGCCGGGGAAGAATGAAAGCAACACTGACTTCATCGCCCGATGGCGTAATCTCACGGTCAAGTGCGAACCGCCGCTGGAGCAGGACCAGTCCGTCAGCCTTCTCATTGGGAACCTCAGCAATTGGATGGTCCCATTCTTGTGTACAGCAGGCCTCAAGACATTTCAGGAGCTAACCAAGAAAGTCCAAATGCTGGAACGCTCGAAGCAAGAGTCCCCGCCAGACTCTCAGAGAGACAAAACCTGGAAAAGCAAGCGGGACGACAACCATAGAAGCGGGAGTTCCAGCAGTACCAATGTCTTCAATGCCTCCGACAATGAAGAAAAGCGAAGGGCGGGCGAATCCAAAACCAACCGGTCTCGAAAGCCATTGCTGGAGGAGATGGGCCTTCCCTAGAGGAGAAAAAGAACAAGGTTTACTCTTTCAGAAGGGACAAGGTCCGCAAGATATTTAAAGATGCCTTGAACAATGGCCTACAACTGCCGGAGTCGAAAAGACCCCAAGAAGCAAAAATGACCGACAATCCCCTGTATTGCCCGTACCACCGAGTAGTGAGCCATGCGATCGAGGATTGCTATATCTTCAAGGATTGGGTCGAGAAGCAGTACAAGGCTGGAGAGATCGAGCTGTCCAAAAGCGTATTGGTGAACAATCAAGTTGCAACCGCCAACTTTATACAGACGGAAGCTGAAGCCTTCTGGGAGCAGACAGCCGAACCCGCTGCCCTGACAAACGAAACTGACTCATCGCGGCCTCCGTGGAGTACGCACATATCTAATAAGACGAAGAAGATGATAAAGCTACTTCGGAAAGAACCCAGGATGGAATGGAAAGGACAGAAGAAACCTACCAGTACAGCTGCCAATGCGGCTCCATCAGGCTCAAAATCCAAGAAGCTCAAGAAGAAGAAAAGTGCAGCTCGGCGCGAAAAAGTGTCTGCAGGGAGATCGACCATTCAAAAGTATATCGATTCCCTCGAAGAATATGAACAACAGGAAAGAACATTGATTCAATTGAAGGAGTTCTTCCCTGTACAAGCAGCTGAAATTCTGGAGGAGTTAGAAGAAGACTCCAATGAAGAGATCCCAGTAGTGACCTGCTACGCCATCCATCTTGGCAGCGACTCCGAGGATGATCTCTGTTTTCCGGAAGAGGACGAGGAGCTCACCACAAAGGCCAATCAAATCCAGCTCAGAAGCGGCAGGGCTCTACCGCAAAATCAGGGCAACGCCCCCAAAAGGGAAGGAAAGACAAGTCGCTAATGAAGAAGATGGCAGAGAACCGGCCGATGAAAACATAAGTCCTTCCTCGGTGGACTATAATGTCTTGGCACATCTCCGGAAGCTTCCATCTCTCCTGAGCATCTACGACGCCTTGGTCCTATCTAAGGAGCTGAGAGACGTTCTCATTCACGCTCTACAAAACCCCGAGCGGTATCAGGCCCACTTTGCGGAAATCAATATGAAAGAAGCCCAGCACGCTTTGCATGCCGCCGCAGTCACATTTAAGGAAGAAGACTTGCTACTGGGAACGTCTGAGCATAATCGGCCGCTTTACGTGACCGGGTACAGCGACGGAGATCGAATTAATCGCATATTGATTGATCCGGGGTCCTCAGTGAACATCATGAACTTGCGAACTCTGAAGAGTTTGTCAATAGACGTCCGACACCTGTTAAGGGAAAGGATTGTCATTCAAGGCTTCAACCAAAATTGCCAGCAAGTTCTGGGGTCTATAGCTTTGCCAATCAAATTTGGGGATCTGCAAACTGAAGCTAAGATATACGTGATCGACGCCGACACATCTTATAAGATTCTCTTGGGGCGGCCGTGGCTCCACGATTACGGCATCATTCCGTCAACTCTCCATCAATGCATGAAGTATACTAAAAATGGCGAAGAAAGACGCATTGACGGAGACATCCAGCCGTTTGGTGTGCATGAAGTCCGATATGAAGATTCTCGGTACTTTACGAACCACCAAAATGCTAAGCCACAACTAACTGAAGATAGAACGGCCCCAAGACTCAAAAGCAAATCTGCGCCGGCTATCACTTTCAAAAGCAAAAATACCCAAGTGCGCCCGCATTTCGGCAGCGACTCTGATGAGTCCGACGCTGGAAGCCCGTCCTTCCGCAAAACTCGCCCTCATTTCGGCAGCGATACGGACGAATCTGTTACTAAAGGCCCATCTATCAGCAAAGTCCGCCCTCATCTTGGCAGTGACACTGAAGAGTCAGAGGAGGAGGACCTGTCGTGCAACAGCGGTGCAGATTGGACCCCCACGCAACAAGCGAAACTACGAGAGACCTTCGAAGTTGCAGAAGGGTCCCTAGCCGTTACAAGGGTACCAGAGCAAATGTGCAAAGAGCTCGATGCATTATCAATCTCCACCGTGGACCAGCTGAAAACTTTCTACGTTCCCGGGAGGAAAAGTGGACAGAAGGGCATCTTGTTTTATGGGTCAAACCCCGTTGTGCACCCGGACGACCTTTCTGTCGCGTGCCTTCCTTATGAGAGGGGCATAAGAGCCGTCCTCAATCCCAGATACTATGCGCCCGAGATGCGGGAATACTTTAAGAAGTGCGGATGCCGGTTATATCAAACGAAGTCCGAAGCAAAGTTTTACGAAGGGCTATGGTATCCTCCCCAGGTCCGAGCACTCATCGATGGACGGATTCCAGATAGACGGGGCATAGGCTACATTCAACCTGATCCCAAAGCGTGCTACATGATCCATGTTGGTGAGGCCAGCGAAAGATCAAATGATGATGACGAGATAGCCGAGCCAGAAGAAGCTCCTCAAGAGCTCGAAGATGGCGGACAAGCAACCTTTGATGAGCTAACCGAGATTGACTTAGGAACGCCCGATAATCCAAGGCCGACCTACATCAGCTCACTCTTGTCGGAGGAAATGAAAGAGCAGATAATTGCCCTGCTGCGTGAGTTCGTCGACTGCTTCGCGTGGACGTACAAAGAAATGCCTGGCCTTTCCCCTGAGGTAGCCGTGCATAAGCTGGCTATATCTCCTGATGCTAAGCCAGTCAAACAAGCTCCTCGAAGAATGAGAAGGGAGTTGGAAGAAAAGGTCATCGAGGAAACCAAGAAGCTCATCGATACCGGCTTCATCAGGGAAGAGAAATATGCAGACTGGATCGCATGCATAGTCCCAGTGAAGAAGAAAAATGGGCAGATCCGAGTTTGTGTCGATTTCAGGGACCTCAATAAGGCATCTCCTAAAGACGACTTCCCGCTACCGGTCATGGAAATGATGGTCGATGACACCTCAAATTACGAACTGTTCACCTTTATGGACGGCTCATCTGGATACAATCAGATCAAGATGTCGCCTGAGGATGAGAAGCACACAGCATTTCGAACCCCGATCGGAATATATTGCTACAAGGTAATGCCATTCGGACTGAAGAACGCAGGTGCTACATATCAAAGGGCAATGACTAATATCTTTGATGATCTAATCCATAAAGTCGTCGAATGCTATGTTGATGATCTGGTCGTCAAGACTAAAGCCAAGGCCGATCATATCCAAGATCTCAGGACTGTTCTCACCAGACTGAGGGAATACGATCTGAAGATGAATCCTCTGAAGTGCGCTTTTGGCGTGTCATCGGGAAAATTCCTGGGCTTCATAGTCCGACATCGAGGGATCGAAGTTGAACCGTCAAAGATAAAGGCCATCATGGAGATGCCCCCTCCGAAGAGTCTGACGCAGCTAAGATCTTTTCAAGGCAAGCTTGCTTATATACGGAAGTTTATCTCAAATTTATCAGGGAGATGTAGGCCCTTCTCAAAGCTCATGAAGAAAGGAGCTCCTTTTATCTGGGATGCTGAATGTCAAGCAGCGTTCGAAAGCATCAAGCAATACTTGTTGCACCCTCCAGTGCTGGCCGCTCCCATTCCAAATAAACCGCTGATTCTCTACACTGCCGCGCTGGACGAGTCACTCGGTGCGCTCCTTGCCCAGAATAATGAGGAAGGAAAAGAAAATGCCCTCTACTACCTCAGTCGAACTCTAGTCGGGGCGGAATACAACTACTCCCCAATCGAAAAGCAATGCCTAGCTCTGATATTTGCTGTGAAGAAGCTGAGGCACTATCTGCTCGCTCATCGGGTTATGCTGATCTCCAAGGTCGACCCGCTCAAACACTTGATGACCAAAGCAAGCCTAGCCGGCAGAATGGCAAGATGGGCTGTCATGCTACTTGAGTTTGACATAGTTTACACTCCTCAGAAAGCAGTAAAAGGGCAAGCTCTTGCAGACTTTCTCGCTGCTCATCCCATACCAGAAGGGTCGCCACTAAATTGTGAGTTACCCGACGAACAAGTGCTGCATCTCGAGAATGACGAGCCATGTTGGGAGCTCTACTTCGATGGGGCCTCATCGATAAGAACCTCCAGTAAATCAAGCGTCCCGGAGATAAAAGCAGGGATAGGATTGGTGTTCATCACACCATCAATGGGAACCCTACGGCGTTCTTTTGCTCTCACCGAGCCTCGGACAAACAATGAAGCTGAGTATGAAGCTCTGATAGCGGGTTTGGAGCTCGCCATAGAAATGGAAATCCGTCGGCTACGAGTTTACGGTGACTCCCAGCTCGTCGTCAACCAAGTAAGCGGCGACTATAAGATATACAAACCCGAGTTAGCTCGGTATAGAGGTCGAGTGGTGGAACTCATGAAACGGTTCACTCATATTGAACTAACGAGAGTCCCTAGAGCGTTGAACGGAAAGGCTGATGTACTCGCTCGCTTGGCAAAGGAACTGGCTGATCCTGAAATGGACAAAATTCTGATCACAGTCAGGAGCCGGCAAATTCTACCCCCAGTCTCTCTACGAGAAGAGGAGAGCGCGGAACAGAAGAGCAGTCCTGCAGAAGAAGCTTTGATCATCCAAGACGAGCCCGATTGGAGAGAACCCTTCATAGAGTACCTCCGATACGACAAGCTGCCCGAAGAAAAATCTGCGAGGATTCAGCTGAAGAAAAGAGCTCTCCGATACGTGTTTGTAAATGACACGTTATACCGCAGGTCATATGACCAACTCTGGCTCAGGTGTCTGTCATTGGCCGAAGCCCAAAAGGTCATGAAAGATGTCCACTCGGGCGTTTGCGGTGCTCACCAATCTGGCCCCAAGATGCGACTTCAAATCAAACGGCTTGGGTATTACTGGCCCACCATGATACGGGATTGCGGAGAGCATGCAAAGAAATGTTATATCTGCCAAATTCACGGTGATTTTATTCACAAGCATCCCAACCCATTGCATCCTACAGTGGCGTCGTGGCCCTTCGAAGTTTGGGGCACCGACATTGTTGGCCCAATTGATCCTCCGTCATCTAAAGGCCACCGGTTCATACTGGCCGCGACAGACTACTTCTCCAGGTGGGCTGAAGCTGTCCCGCTAAAAGAAGTCAAGACAAAGGATATTCTGACATTCTTCCAGCATAATATTCTATACCGCTTCGGTACACCAAGAAGAATCATTTCTGACAACGGGCCTTCTTTCAAGAGCTTCAATGTCTCAAGGTTCGCTACTCAGCACAAGATAGACTGGAGATATTCCTCCATCTATAACCCAAGAGCCAATGGGCTAGCCGAAGCCTTCAATAAGACTCTATGCAAGCTTCTGAGGAAAAATGCTTCAGCCAACAAGAGAGACTGGAATCTCAAGCTTCACGAGGCATTGTGGGCATATCGTACCACGCACCGTACTCCAACTCAGTCCACTCCATACTCATTGCTCTTCGGAGTGGAGGCGGTCCTCCCCCTCGAAGTTGAAGTTCCGAGCTTAAGAATGGCCGTCCAACATGAGTTAACGGAGGAAGAAAAGTGCTCCTTCGACTTGAAGAACTCGATGCCCTCGAAGAAAAGAGGCTCGCGGTGCAACAAAATCTGGAGCTATACCGAGCCCAAATGTCACGGGCTTATGACAAGATAACCCGTCTCCGCGCCTTCAAGAAAGGTGAATTGGTGTTGGTCCTCAAAAGACCGATTATCCCCAATCGACATGCCAAGGGAAAATTCGAGCCAAACTGGGAAGGACCATACGTCATCGAGAAAGTGTTTGACGGAGGATCCTACCAACTAATAAGTGCCGAGGGAGAAAGGCCCATGCCACCCATCAATGGCCGATATCTCAAGAAATACTACACGTGAATGCTCCAAGTCGCAGGCGAATTGAGCACATCAGCCCTACGGTCTGGATCAGACGTCCTGCAAAACCGTATACAATCCACGGGCGTAAATAACCCCTATTTCTCCCAAATCCTGCCGGCGAGACTACTTTAAAGTCCCACCAGCGGCACAAAAAAAAAAAAAAAAGAAATAAACGGTATGTCCACAAGCAAAATGGGCACGGATGAAAACCCGAAAGGGCTCCGTGAGTAAAAACAGCAGGACTACCGGCGAGTCTGTGAAAACCCGAAAGGGCGCAAACTCGTGAAAAGAGATGAAATACACTCGCAAAGTCCTCTCGACCTTGTGAGGAGAAAACCCCTGCGTGAGATCCTTACGACTCACAAAGGACCAACACACTTAGGAATCCTCACGATTCCTAAGGAGAAAATACACCTGCGGGATCCTTACGACTCGCAGGGAGAAAATGCTTTTATGGGACCCTCACGGCCCATGAAATTGAAAAGCCTTAGGTGATAGGGACCCAAACCTGTCTCCTAAGCCATCGTTCCCCAACGGGCAACGGCAAATGATGAGTCGCTCCTGGCATTTCGCTTCAGTGTTAGCGGTGCTGATGCCGACCAAAAACCCAAATCCCAAGTCCTCCCAAGGCAAATGATGAGTTGCTCCTGGCATTATTCCAGTGCTGCAATGCTGATGCCAAACAAGATCCAAATTCCAAGTCCCCAAACGGCGAATGATGAGTCGCTCCTGGTACCATATTCCAGTGCAGCGATGCAGACGCCAACCAAAATCCAATTTCTCAAAATTCTCCCGGCCCTGCGGTGGGTCCCCAAATTGACCATCGTATACAATCCACGGGCTCAAATAATTCTCATCATACCCATGCCCCACCGTAATCACCAGTTACGCGGCCGGTCTCCGCTTTGGGAATGATGCTCCATTGATAAGACCCACTCATGTGTCCTCACGATATATGAGGAGAACAAACCTTTGTGGGATCCTTACGACTCATAAAGGAAAAACACACTTAGGAGTCCTCACGACTCCTAAGGAGAAAATACACCTGCGGGATCCTTACGACCCGTAGGGAGAAAATGCTTTTATGGGACCCTCACGGCCCATAAAATTGAAAAGTCTTAGGCTATAGGGATCTAAACCTGTCTCCTAAGCCATCGCTCCCCAATCCCCAAATGGCGAATGATGAGTCGCTCCTGGTACCATATTCCAGTGCAGCGATGCAGACTCCAACCAAATTCCAAATCCCATACCCCAACGGCGAATGATGAGTCGCTCCTGGTACCATGTTCCAGTGCAGCGATGCAGACGCCGACAAAGTCCCGAAATTTTTCCGGCCCTACGGTCTGGATCATACATCCTGCAAAACCGTATACAATCCACGGGCGTAAAACAATTCCAATTTCTCCCAAATCCTCCCAGGGCAAATGATGAGTTGCTCCTGGCATTATTCCAGTGCAGCAATGCAGATGCCAAACAAAAACCAAAATCCTAAAATCCTCTCCATGACAGATGATGATTCGCTTCTGGTACCATATTCCAGTATAGCGATGCTGATGTCAACCCAAATCAAAATTAACAAGTCAACTTCCACTCCGACACCGCAAGAAGCGGAGCAAGTCAAGTCTACTCCTGACAGTGCAAGAAGAAGGGCAAGTCAAACCAAGCACCGACCGTCCAAGTCGCTAAAATGGCAGCAACGACCGTCCACGTCGCTAAAAGGGCAGCACCGACCGTCCAAGTCGCAAAAAGGGCAGAACCGACCGTCCAAGTCGCAAAAAGGGCAGCACCGACCGTCCACGTCGCTAAAAGGGCAGCACCGACCGTCCACGTCGCTAAAAGGGCAGCACCGACCGTCCAAGTCACAAAAAGGGCAGCACCGACCGTCCAAGTCGCTAAAAGGGCAGCACCGACCGTCCAAGTCGCTAAAAGGGCAGCACCGACCGTCCAAGTCGCAAAAAGGGCAGCACAGCATTCCTACAAAGCGGGAACCAGATCACTCCGGCCAGGGAAAACGTCTATCACAAACACTCTGTCTCGGATACATGTCAAGCAACGACCGTCCATGTCGTAAAAAGGGCAGTGCCAGCTTCCCAAAAAGCGGGGACCGAATCAAGTCGCCTCCACGTGAAAGAAGATCCATCAATTTCATGCACACGACCCACATATGTGGTGTGCATTTATTGATGGGGGCAATTTGTTGGGGTAAAAATTTACACCCCGGTTGACCAAGTCAAAATCCAAGTCAACCCCAAGCCAAGTGGGCCCAAGCCCAGACCCAGTGGGCCTATGCCCGGGTCGAGCCCGAACATGAAGCGACCGGCCTCCCCCCATGCCAAGATAAAAATTTTGTAATAAATAATTTTGTTGCATTTTCTTTTATTTTATTTTCGGATAAATGTAAGAAAAATAGGCATAAAGCCAAATTTTTGTAAAGCCCATGGCTTATGTGCAAAAAGAAATGGCACATGAGCCATGGAATAGGCAAAATGCCATTTTGAGAAGCCCAAGGGGCTATGTGTAAAGTGTATAGCCTATAAAGGCAAAAGATAATGAAAATATCTCATAACTTTTTCTCTCTCCAAAAAAGTTTCAGAGCTGAGCTCTTTCTTCCTTCTCCAAGGTTCCAAAACCTTCTTCTTTCTTTTGAATTAAATCAAGAGTTTTACTCTTCCTTTTTCAAAACAAATTAGTTTTTCACCACAAAACCCATCAAGGGGAACTCAGATCTTCCATCAGATCTCAAAAAGAAAAGATTTTGAAATCCCACATCTCTTGATCTTCAAGATCCAGCTAACAGAGGAGGAAGAAGAAGAACATCTTTCACTAAACCCTCAAAAAAAGAAGAAAAACACATTCAGGAGTCCAACTCCTCTCTGATTTCTCTTCTGAGAAATTTTTTTTTTAGGCTAAAAGCCTGTTGTGCCTCACCTGCGCGCTTGCGCAAGTGCGCAAGGCGCCCGCGTGCCGACACGTGGTGCGCGCCTGCGCAAGTGCGCAAGTCGCCCGCGTGCCGACACGTGGCGCGCGCGCTTATGCAACTGCGCAAGTGCGCAAGTCGCCCGCGTGCCGACACGTGGCGCGCGCTTGCGCAACTGCGCAAGTCGCCCGCGTGCCGACACGTGGCGCGCGCGCGCTTGCGCACCTGCGCAAGTGCGCAAGGCGTCCACGCGGACACATGGCGCGCGCGCTTGCGCACCTGCGCAAGTGCGCAAGGCGTCCGCGTGCCGACACGTGGCGCGCGCGCTTGCGCACCTGCGCATCCCTTGGATGTCTTTTCCCCCTCTTTTTGTGTACATATATACATATATACATATGTATACAAATTTATACATACACGTACTCCACGACACTGTCCCTGTTAGAAAAAAATTTCTAACGGGGCGCTGCCCCGCACCCCGCAAGGGGGCTGCTAGCCCCCTTGACCCCCAGCCCGCTATCCGGGTAGCGGGACCCCCGTAAAAACTCTGCGTGGCTCCCGATATATCCAAAACCCCCCCTCAAAACACACGTATACTGCGCATTGAGTTCGCATGACCAGTTTAACCCGTTAATCGGAGGTTCCCTCGCCCCAAAGGCGATAGGTAATTAACGGCAGCTTAGTCCGCGGCTGCCGGAGATTCGGATCCCCACAATCATTAAACCCCGGCCTACCCTAGGCCGGGGGAATCTGTAGTACGCCTGACAAGCGCGCGCGTATTCCCATCTCTCTGGGGTGACGAAAAACACCCTACAGCCCTTATCCATGTCCAAACGGCGGGCCCATCACCACAGGTCGCATTTCCCCTCCCATGGATCACGACCTCCGCAGAGGGGGAGATGACACCGCCCACGCTGGCACCACTGAACAACGTCTTGCTCACTCTGGCGACCGTGGATCCCCGCAGTGACCGATTCAATAACCCGCTGGGCGCTACATGGCTCCACGCCACGATCTTGTGAAAGAGCCCATCACCCTGAGGTCCGTCGCGTTCTCGTCCCTCCCGAAGAGGTATCGGTCAGCTCGCTTGCTCCCAGGCATGGCCAGCACCCTTTCCCTCGACGGGGTCGCACGGACGGCACTCGCTGCAAAGACTCAGGAAGGACCTCGCCAGGGGACCTAAGGAATTTGATAGAACGGAACCGAAGTCGCAGCTAGGCGTAGGCCACAAGCGAGAAGGGTCACTACTCCTACTGCGTCGAATCCTCGAGATACTATGATCGTCGACGCCCTCGAAAAGAAAATCGAGGATATACATCGGGAGGGTCATCCATTAGGCGAGGGGGGCAGGTATTCCGCCGACTCACTTACGAAGCCCTTCACCGAGGAGTTGCTCGTTGTACGCGTCTCATCCAGGAACAAACCTCCTAAGGTGGCCCTCTTCGACGGGAAGTCCGACTCAAAGGACTCTTCGCCGTCGAAAGACGCGACCGTGACGTTGGGACGTCCGGCCTGAATTTTGGGGGGAAGATGCTATTTGGTTTTATCCGTCCACCTCTCCGAAGATTCCAAGTTGATTTATGGCACCGTGTATCGGAGGTTTAGACGGATGCGGCCGATGTAGCAGACTTCATCAGATTCCCCCTCATTTTGAGGGGTTTTTGATTGTGGGGACGCTCTTCCCTGCAGGCGTAAGCCCCTGCAGTTAATTATGTTACCGCATCGCGGTAACCACTTTCTCCTGCTCCAGAAGGTCACTTCGTGTCGTGTGTGTTTGTTTTAATTTTAGTTTCCCATGGATTGTATACGGAGACTAATTTATGTTGTCGCCCGTAGGGCATGGATTAGTCCAAATCCGTATTTTCTTAGATTTGGGTTTAGGTTGGTTTAAGGATCGTTAATCTCATTTGAGACTAAGATCAACTTAAACGTTTGTTAAGGATACGTTAATTTAATTTTAGACAAAGATCTACTTAACAGGATTTTGGGTTCATTTAGATCCAATAAAAGAGCATTTAGGCTCTATTGTTTTAGTTTAGGGACATTGCGGTCCATTGGGTTTAAGGACATCATAGTCCGTGACAGTTTAGAGACATCATAGTCTGTAAAGTTTAAAAACATCATAGTTTATGAGTTAAGGTCCTCATAGTCCATAAAGTTTAAGGGCATCATAGTCAATGAGTTTAAGGACCTCATAGTCCATAAAGTTTAAAGACATCATAGTCTGTATGGTTTAAAGACGTCATAGTCTGTGGGGTTCTGGTTTAACCAGTTTGGGGATGCGCTAAAAGTTATTGGTTATTGGGACCCTCCATCTCTCTGAAGACGTTGAAGGATTACAACGATATGTATCAGAGGTATGAAGAGATGTACCCTTGAACCAATATCCCGATTTGGGGAAATGGGATGGACATCAGTTTAGATGTTATATGTTGGGAGCTTATTAGCTGTCTTTGAAACTGAGATCGGTTTTGGAGACCCTGAGCATGAGGGGATCAATTCATGGTCCTTGAAAATTTGGTCTGAATCTGGCTAATGTTAGCCTTCCATAGTGTTCAATACTTACATATTTATTCAGTGCTCACGTGCTCCCACGTAAGGTGTTTGAAATAGTGTTAAACACTAAAATTCTGAGGCGCTCACGTGGTGTCACGTGAGGCACTTGAAATAGTGTTAAACTCTAAGAATTTGGAGCGCTGCTTCTTTGGGTTTATACTTTTGTTCTTTTCTGAGCGGCAAGCGCTGTTGGGTCACGTGAGATCACGTGAGGCGACCCAAAAGTGGGAACTGCCTCCGATTTATTCCCTATTTTGCTTTGTAAGTGCCAACCACTATTATGGGTCGTGTGTGATCACGTGGGCCAATCTCGATTATTCTCTTTTGTTCATCATAGGCGCTCATGTGGGAGCACGTGATCGGCTGTTATCATGTTGGGTGCCAATCCTTTTACATGCATGGAGATCCTGAGTTTCGAGACTTTCAAGCCCATTGTTTTATGAGAGTTAGATTCTTAAGACTTAGTTTTTCTCTTAGGTTTAGGATCTGTATGACAGAATCTCCCCGATGAGAATTAAATTCTCAACTTGTGAGGAGATCTGCTTCTGCAGATCTTTTACCATAAGGGAGAACTAAGTTCTCATATGAAGGGTTAAACCCTTATTTCATCAGAGGAATTAAATTCCTACATACTTTTATGGGAGAATTAAATTCTCTGAACTTAGATCTCCCTCTAGGTTTTGGATCTGCATGGCAAAATCTTCCCGATAAGAATTAATTCTCAACTTGTGGGGAATCTGTTTCTGCAGATCTTAACCAGAGGAAAGAACTAAGTTCTTTTTAGAGAGTTAAATTCTTATGGAGGTGAAAAAGATATGAGATATTCTCTGTGTTTTTCTCCTTCTCTTACCTCCGGATTTTTTTTTTTGTTTTAACTTGAAGTTTTTTAGGGGGTTCCTTCTCTCTCTTTCTGTCTTCTAAGAACATGAAAAACCTTCTCTCTTCTTTTTTTCTTCTTTGTATATTTCTGCTCTTATTTATAGGGGAAAGAAAAGAATCAGTTTGTTTTAGAAAATCTCTCATTGAGAGATTTTGATTGATTTTCTAATCAACCAACATGATCTTTTGGATCACATGTGTGAATTTTATTCACCGTTGGACTTTTAATCCAGGGACTTCTGTGTTATAGAAGATATTTCTTTTGTTGTTCTTAGCAAGTTTAGGAAGATATTTCCTTGCACAGATTTTTCTGTAAATTGGTGATTTTTTATCGCCATTGGATATTTAATCCAACGACGCTCTGTTTTATAGAGCGTAATCTTTTCTTGTTTAGAAAGATCTAAGGAAATACTTTCCAAAATAAGTCTTTTGGTCCCTTTTAATTAAAATTTACTTCTATTGGTTCAGATGGCATAAGAGTCTATCACGTGTAGCACGTGAGGCCCAGTTTTAGCTTAGTTTTGTCAAGCGCAACGCATATCACGTATGGGCACGTGATGCTCTATTTGGGGACCTTTTCCCGTTTGCTTTATTTATTTATTTATTCTCCGTAAGGGAACAAATGCCCCCACAGCGCTGTTCTCACGTGGTTTGCACGTGAGTGCAACGCTGTCACTTTACAGCCGTTGGATTGTCTAAGGGAACGGGGAGGTGAACCGCCCTTGTCACGTCTTATAAATGCAAGGGTTTGGTTCCATAGGCAGCCACTGTTTCTTTCATCTTCTTCCTTCTTCGTTTTCTTTGAGAATTTAATTCTCCTCCTCAGAGCTTAGTTCTCTGCCTATTGTAATTCCAGAGTTAAACTCTGTCAAGAGAAACCCTTTTTAGGTAAAGCTTTTGTATATCAGAAAACTTTCCTTTTTGAACAAGAAATTTCTGGGTTTCAAATCCATCATGAGAGTTTTGCTCTCCTCAGAAACCCATCTTCTTAGGATCCAAAGATGTGATCTTTGATCAGTAAACCTTCATATCTCGGGCAATTCCCCTCTGATTCTTTTTGAAACTTCATGGGATTTGCTTCTCATATGTTTTCATGAGTTTTTTTTGTTTTGGAATTTAATTCCATCATATAAAAGGAATTTAATTCCTAAAGCGAAGAGCTTAGCTCCGAAAGATCAAGAGGACCCTTCGGGAATTTTATTCCCTGGTTTTCTTGAAAATCTTTTCATAGGATTTTATCTTTTATTCGCACAAATTTGAATTTGTTGGGTGCTTAACAGAACTTGTTTTTCCAAGAATTTGTTTGAATCCCAATGTCTGTTTAATGAGGGTCTTCTTGATTACTAATCTTTCACTGATGTCTCTTTTCAGATATCATGGGCCGCTCATCTGTACAGTCTTGACGAAATTATTTCTTATGAGGACATTTGCGCACAAGGCCGTTTCAAAACTAGGAGTTTACAAACGCCCAATACGCTGAGATTATAAGTCGTTTCAATGAACACAGTGGTCGACTGCTTCCTCGCCGCTCCGCTCTTTTTGTAGATTATAGTGAGAGCAATTTAGGGAGCACTTCCTGGATTTTACGAAGCCATGTCGCTTAAGGCACTGGATGATGCCGAAAATAAGGTGCACTCAGTGTATCTGTCGGGCCAGATCTCGAAGAAACGGCGAGATAATCTTACTGATATGTTGCATTAAATTTTCCAACAGTTGACGATAATCGCTGCTTATCAGAGGTGGAGGACATTAGTGAGGATCTTGACGCTTGCATTCATGAGAGGATGCACACGAGAATGGTCAGAGAGGCCAAAAACATTCTCGACGGCCTTACTTTCAAATTTCTTAATCGTGTCCCGGATTTAATGTTTTACCATTGTAAACATTTCTTTCATTTTTGTATGAATTTTCAGAGTATGAATGACAAAACTTTCTTTCCCCTTTTTTATGTTTACATGCGTTCTTTATGAAGTTTTGTTGCACTGTTGTTGGTGCTCATGTGTTTGGCGCATGAGGCATTGCTGAGGATTTCAAAACTACATTAGCGCCTGCTCACATGTTATGTATGTGCGGTGACGTTTTAATTTCCAATAAGGACCAAGGCTTGTGCTCACGTGTTATGCACGTGAGGCTCTGCTCATGGGGTCGTTTCGTCTCCCCTACTCTGATTCCAATGAATCACCTTTTTTCTTTCCAATGCTCTTCCCTTTTTCCGGTCCTTATAAATAGTTCCACCATGCACAACATTTTCTGTGCATGGCATTGAATGCTCCCCTTTTATAAACTGAAGTCGTGCCTTTCTTTTTCTCTAAAAAGAAAACCATTTAGACTTTAGGGGTGATTATTTTGAGAAACAGACCAAAGGTTATGGCTTGCAACCGCCCCCACGCTCGTCGGCAACCATGTGGAGGTACCCGTCGAGGAGATGATTCCTCACCTTGCTGCGCGGCTAGTGGATCCTCTTCTCACCGATGCCGAATGTGAACACGGTGATGTACGAACTACTAACTCGTAGGGGCTCTCCCCTTCCTATGGGTTCCATCTGGCTATGGATGGTCTTTTTGTCCGTACTTGCCGACATCCCTCCTCATCCGACAGAGATGATTCCGGCGATCCTCGATGCGGCAGAGGACAAGATCGAGTGTTTCTACAAGGCATGCTTGATTACCCGGGCTCTGAAGGATCGCTCAATTCATCTAATGGGTCAGATAAGAGCTCGGCGGGCTTTCATGTCCGCTTTTGCTGATGAGCATGGCGCTAATCGGTGGAGAGCAACTCCTCGCGAAAACCGTCGCTTCGACATGTTAGAGAAGGCAGAGAGGGAGCTAGAGAATTTTTTATTTTGTTTTGTTAACCCCTTGTATCTCTGATCCCATATTTGGGTGATTTTTTTCCTATAGAGTAGTGTATTTAGATCAATGTATTTCTCTTATTATTAATTGCTGAATGCTTTTTGTTGAATTTTTTTGTTTGACGTATATTCGCACGTGCGTCCCACCTACGTACATGAGCCTTATACTTGACCTCTGGGAATTTCCTTTAAGCGCGAACACTTATCTTCGTGTTGTCCATAAGTCAGCGTGTTTTTGGATACCGTTTCCGTTTAAACAGGCATATATTCGTGAACGCATGCTTAATGGGGTACATACCGAAGACTTTCCTTTTTTCCAGAAAGAGAAAATAGTTTGTGCGTGTTTTGGATCGAGCATTGGCGTCGAGTGGAGGTTTATTTAGATGGTCTCGAGTGCACCCGCCTTCCCTCAGAGGTCGTGGTCGCAAAGACGAGCTTGCGGGGGCTGATTGAACGGTGCGCCACAAATCTACAATCATGTGAGAAGAGGCTTGGAAATTCTCGGAAAGGGAACTGGCCTCGAATACTTTGGGGAACTTCAAGCTGAGCTCACTACCAAGACCACTCATGCATATGAAATTTGGCGGGTGCTCCAAGAACGTATCAGGAAGGTGGTGGCTGTTGATAAAGAGTCGTTATCTTTACCCCATGAGATGGTCGAAGCTCACAAAGTTGCTGAAAAGGAGCTTGAGATTCGGCTCGCCTCGTATCAGGCTCAACAGTCTCAGGCGGAGACCCGTCTTATGGCGATAAACAAGTTTGAAGCCAAGGCCCAGCGGAAGAGTGATGAACTGAAGAGCTTATTGTGCCGTCCGTCGGCTTAAAGAAATTTTGTAAAAAAAAAAATTTCACTCCTGAATGAGAGGGTATTTCGTATCCATTTTGACATGTATCTTGTATTCAATTTGAATTCATGAATAAAAGACATATATTTTTTATCTCGTGCTTGCATGTAGCTCTGATGGATGTAGTCCATATGTAGTTTATCTTAATCTTCTTGCAGAGCAGGCGATGGCTTAGACGACAAGGTTATGATTTGCCACCTAAGACTTTTCAACTTTATGAGCCGTGAGGGGTCTCATAAAGATTTTTCTCCCTGCGAGTCGAGAGGATCTCGTAGGTGTAATTTCTACTTAGGGGTCGTGAGGACTCCTAAGTATATTTTCTTGTGAGAGTCGTAAGGATCTCACAAGAGAACTTTCTTTTTATGGGTTGATAGGTTCGTGTGTTGACTTATTTCCGAGTCGAAGCATTGCTTTACGACAGGGAGATCACGGGTTGATGTATTTCCAAGACGGAGCATTGCACCGGCAGGGGTGTTAGGGATTAGCATGTTTCCGAGTCGAAACGTTGCTTTATGACGGGGAGTTCAGGGATTGACATGTATCCGAGTCGAAGCGTTGCTTGACGACAGGGAGGTCAGAGGTTTGACATGTATCCGAGTCGAAGCGTTGCTTGACGACAGGGAGGTCAGGATTGACATGTATCCGAGTCGAAGCGTTGCTTTACGACAAGGAGCTCAGGGGTTGACATGTATCCGAGTCGATGCGTTGCTTGACGACAAGGAGGTCAGGGGTTGACATGTATCCGAGTCGAAGCGTTGCTTTACGACAGGGATGTCAGGGGTTGATATGTATCCGAGTCGAAGCGTTTCTTAACGACAAGGAGGTCAGGGTTTGACATGTATCCGAGTCGAAGCGTTGCTTTACGACAGGGAGGTCAGGAGTTGACATGTATCCGAATCGAAGCATTTCTTTACGACAAGGAGGTCATGGGTTGGCATGTATCCGAGTCGAAGCGTTGCTTGACGACAAGGAGGCCATTATTTGGATTCGACTTCAGCATTACTGTACCGGAATATAGTGCCGGGCACGAATCATCTTTTGCCATTTGTGGACTTGGAATTTGTCACCGATTTTGGCATCAGTATCACTACTACTGGAATGTTTCCAGGAGCGAATCATCACTTACCTTTATCGGTTCGACCAAAGATGGCTTAGCAAATAGGGTCAAGATCCTGTCGACTAAGGCTTTTAACTTCATGTGCCGTAAGGGTCTCATAAAGATATTTCTCCTTACGAGTTGTGAGGATCTCGTAAGTGCGTTTTCTCCTTAAGAATCGTAAGGATTCTCAAGTGTATGGTTTCTTATAAGTCGTAAGGATCTCATAAGAGCATTTTTTCCTTGCAAGTCGAGAGGACCTACAAGTATTTGTTCACCAAATGAGGACTTTCACGCTATTGGTGGAACTTGGTGGGGGAGACGTTTATTTGTGCCCGTGGATTGTATACAAGGGTCAACATTGACCGTCTGTAGGGCAAAAAGTTTCATTCTTTCATTCATTTTTTTTATCTCTTTCCGAGATGCTCTATCATTTCAGCATTTATATCGCAAAGTTCGCGATTGCCCAATCATTTCGACTATTTTTCGCGGTGCCTAATCATTTCGGCTGTTTTTTTTTTCTTTTTTACTCGCTGCTTTTTATTGCGAGTTACCCAATCATTTTGGCCGTTTTTGAATGCATATATTTTACTTGCAGATTTTGTTGCAGGTTACCCTATCATTTCGGCTACTTCATATGCATTTATGGCTCGCGGCTTTATGCCGCGAATAAGGGACTAGGGATCTGATACCGATTTTAGGCATCAGTATCGCTACAACTGGGATATTGCCTGAAGCGAATCATCATTTGCCTTTGTCGGTTCGAACAAAGATGGCTTAGAAAACATGGTTAAGATCCTGTCAACTAAGGCTTTGACTTTATGAGCTGTAAGGGTCTCATAAAGGTGTTTCTCCCTACGAGTCGTGAGTATCTCGCAGGCACGTTTTCTCCTTAGGAATCGTGAGGATTCTTAAGTGTGTGTTCTCTTGTAAGTCGTAAGGATCTTATAAGAGTGTTTTCTCCTTATAAGTCGAGGGGACTTACAAGTGTTGTTCACCAAATGAGGATATCCCTTGTTGCTGGTGGGACTCTGTTGGGGAAATGTTTATTCGTGCCCATGGATTATATACAAGGGTCAATATTGAACCACTTGTAGGGCAATTTGGAAGATGTGATGGCTTAAGAACAGGTTCAGATCCCTGTAGCTTAATGATTTTGAATCCTATGGGCCGTGAGGGTTTCATAGGGGGAATTCTCCTTACGAGTCGTTAGGATCTCATATGTGTATTTTCTCCTTAAGAATCGTGAGGATCTCTAAGTGTGTTGCTTCCCTTTGTGAGTCGTAAGGATCTCACATGGGTATTTTTCTCCTTACAATGTCGAGAGGACCTTGCAAGTGTGCATGAATTTCTTTTTACGAGTCTGCGCCCTTTCGGGTTTTCACAGACTCGCCGATAGCCCTGCTGTTTTTACTCACGGAGCCCTTTTGGGTTTTCATCCGTGCCCATTTCGCTTATGGACGTACCGCTTTTTTTTTGCTCGTTAGCCTAAGAATGCTGCGGTTCGTAGTAGTTTAGGGACGTTTTGGTCCGTAGTTAGTTTTAGGACATTTCGGTCCGTTGTTAGTTTTAAGACATCTCGGTCCTCTATTAGTTTAGGGACTTTTCAGTCCAACGCACGTTTTCAAGGCGAGGTTTCGCCGGATACTACTTATAGATTTTGGGCTTGGAAAGATAGCGAGCGGACATAGCCGTCGTCATCTATCGTTGACCTAGGCCGTGACTCGTCAGGCATAGTATTTTTTCAGGAACCAGTCGTTTATTGGCCGGAAGGGTATTTCGCCATGCATATCCATGAGTAGATAGGCCCCACCTTGGTAGACCTTGTCTATGATGTACGGGCCTTCATAGTTCGGCTCGAATTTCCTCCGTTTGGCACGATTGGGGATCATAGGTCTTTTGACCACTAGCACGAGTTCGCTTTGGCGGAATGTTCTTGGCCTAGTCAACCTTTCGTATGAGCGCGTCATCCTTGCTTTGTAAGCTTCTAGGTTTTGTTGTGCCATAAGACGTGTTTCATCGAGGGCATCAAGCTCCTTGAGCAGAAGATGAGCATTTTCTTTGTCCATCAGTTCGTAATGAACCGCCACTCGTAGAGAGGGTAGCTCTATCTCCAAGGGGAGCACCGCTTCAGCGCCGAATACCAATGCATACGGCGTTGTATTTGTGGCCGTTTTGAACGTGGTCCGGTAACCCAGAGAGCTTCATGCAATCTCTCGTGCCAGTCCTTCTTATTTTTGGACACTGTCTTCTTCGTGATCTTCGCCAGGGTTTTTTTGAAAGCCTCAGCCAGACCGTTAGCTCGGGGATTATAGACTGAAGAGTATTTCCAGTCTATATCATGTTGTTGTGCGAAGCGGCTGATTTTGTGACTTCTGTAAGCCGGCCCGTTATTGGAGATAATCCGTCTGACGAAAATGGCACAATCGGGGTATTGAACTTCTTGGATGAAGACGGAGTCGATTAGCTTCTTGACTTCGGCGTTTATACTCATCTCAACTTCAAGCCGCATTCTTCTTGGCACTTGTTTGATTGGCTTGACGTCCGGAGATATCTTCAGTTTATGCACCGCTATCTCTGGATCTTGCCCCGGCATCTCGGAATAGTTCCATGCGAAGCAGTCTTTATACTGCATGAGCACTTCTTTTAGCGTAGCTACCTGTTCTTCGAACAACAGCTCACTGATGAACATAGGCCTCGGGTCTTTTGCCGCCCCCAAGTCGATTTTCCTCAGGTTGTCCGCAGTAGTATGTATTCCATCTTCCAGCTCTTTTGGCGCCGGTGGAAACTCTGAGATCACCTCATCATCATCGTTTTCGAAGCACCAGGACAGGTCATCCATGTTCTCGTGCACCCCTTCTTCTGACAGTGTTATCGCGTGGCAGGTACGAGATCGTTTCCAGAACTGATGTTGATCTAGTTTTACTCTCGCCATGTACGTTGCTTTTGGCACATGCCTTTGCGTTGGGGCTACCTTCCAACTGTTGGATAGAGCGAACCCGCTGAGTTGGTATTTGTCTTCGACCCAGTTCTTGAAGATAAAGCTGTCTTCAAGAGGATGTCCTATCGCTCTGTGATAGGAGCAATAATCTAGGTGATGAACTTCGTTTGCTTGATCGGGGTGTCGAGACCCCGGGAGTGTCATCATTTGATATTTCGTGACAAGGTCAAAGATTCTCCTTGTCTTGTCTCGGGGGAAAGAGTATGCTCGACCCATCTTTTTCATAGGAGACGGACTTCGGCTGACCTTTTCTTGATCGTGTGGCCTTCTGGATCCGTTTTGCCATTGTCGAACGTTTTTCCGTTCTTCAACTTGTTTTTGTCTCCGCATCGGGCCTTTTTCCTGTCTTGGGAATGAATGGCGGGCTGACGGCGAAGGGCATCATCCTCCTCCGTGGTCTGCTGAAGGAGGCGTTGCATCTTGGCTTTCTCGTAAATGGCCATTTTGCAGCTGTAGTCATTCCAAACTTTTTGACTCGTTTCCTTCACTAGCATGTCCATCTGTTCTTCAAACAACGGACTCGGCATTTTTATGGCAGGACCGCGTTTTGGTTCAGCGTCAGCGTCTTTTAAAAGAGCTTCCTCTTTTTCATCAAGGTCCTTTATGACATGGCAGCCATAGACCTGCTCCCATTTCTTGGACTGGACATATCCAAGCCCGATCGTTTCCATTTTTCCGTTGGGCAATTTTCGCTGAGTTCCGGGGACGTTCCAAATCCTGTTGTAGAACTGAGCTTGTTGAGAACTTTGTTTGAAAGGTATGCCTTGGCGTCATAGCAACCTTCTCAACCCCTCTGTGTAGTATCTGGGAAGACGGATAGGCTGGAGCCTGTCGAGCGCAAAATCGGCACCATGCCAGACATCTCTTTCAATTTTAGTCTCCGTGGATCGGTAGAATAAAATCGCCTTTTCACCTCTTCGCCTGGGAGGGACGTAGAATGTCTACAGCTCTTGCACACTATATATCTCCAGCGCGTGATTATTGTCAAAAAATAAAAGTTTACCGCAATCAGAAACGGCGTCGCTTCGCAGCTAGCCGGTGAGTACGGGTCGATCCACAGAGACGGGTAAATTTCTTTTATGTGTTTTAACGAGTTGATTCAAAATGTCGTTTTGGTTGGTTTATAAAAATCTATAAAAACTGGATCTAATTAATCTAATTTAAGAGTCTTGCTAGGGTTAGGCTTAGGGGAAGTTTTGGAGATTAACGTTTTTCCTCACCGCTTTCAATGCCTTCTTTTTTAGATCTATTAGATGTTAATGTAATTATTAATAAAGTGGATCCAAATCTTTTGGGAAGATGTTTCTTCCTCTAGATTTGTATCCTTCCTTTGTTGATAATTACCCTAACCCCTACGGAAAACGCGCGCAACCGGCCCTTTATACTACGGTTCATCGTTACCTCGAAGGGTAGAATGCCGCAGGGAGCGGTTGTGCTCGTATGCGTGGAGTTCTAATTCATTAGGTGAAAGTGGCATTGAAAGGGGTGAGAGATCTCATCTCTCAACCCTTTCCCTAAGGCTAACCCTAACAAGCGAGGAGATTACTCGCTCATTAGGGGATGAGAAAACATTTTAATTAAAAGAAGAAAAAACATAATTTACCTTACTAGGTTGACAGCTCCCTCCAAACAAGTAGAACAGATCTGAAAATAACTCCCAGAAAGTCTGAATTTTATTGATTGAAAAGAGGCATAGTTTTTACAATTTTTGATTACAATTTATAAACAAACAGGAGAATTAGGGTTTCAGAGTCTCGCAGATGTGAAATTACTGATTTACCCTCGAAAAATCCCAACACCCGAACCGTCGCACCGACACAAGAAGTCGGTGCCGACACGTGCTTAGAATGGCCGCGGATCCGCGGCAAATGTTGGCTTGGGCCGCGGATCCGCGGCCCTTTGGTGGTCTTGGGCCGCCATCTTGGTTGTTAGGGCTTCTTAGTTCTTCATAACTTTTCTCTGTTTGGCTTCTGGGTCTTCTCCAGATCTTCAGTGAAAACTTGTTCGTATCTTTTGACCGTTCACTTTGACATTTTGGACCTTGCACTGTTCTTCGTCTAGGCTTGACTAGGATCCGTCTAATTGTTGGTCAAAAATCCCTTTTTCTGTTGTTTTGTGTCTTTTTCACTGTATTTGCTCCAGAAACCTGTATCCTGTAATATGCAACAAACGCGCGTCAAGAGTACATGTTTATTTATAAAAAGGATAAGAATAGGGGAATGAAAAATGCAATATTATGGTCTGAACAAATACCCCCAAGTTTATCTTTTGCTCGTCCTCGAGCAAACTTATTATTTATTCACTAAAATCCTAACCGCACTTTCGCAGGGAAACGCGATTGCACTGAGCACGTGCAACAAGCCGTTAAACCTCTAGGTGTCCCTAGTAGGAGGAGTGTTGTCTCCTGAGGGTTTTCAGCGGATTACACCCACAAAATCCTATCAACTCGGCCCATTGACTTTTGTTCACCAATTAGGTTTTCTAACAAGGAATTCTATTATCGTCGACCCGTAAATTATCCACCCACATTCTTCACACTTTCTTATCATCTAACTTAAGATTATATATATCCTATAGACTTACTTAGCTTTCGGCATTTCTTAAGTTTTTCTTCTAGGGTTCCATCTCTACTTAGGAATTTCTATCAACCCCATTAAAGATATAAGTTCTATCCTTCATTCCTTTCTCTCATCTAAACTCTAATCACATATCCCTACGTGTGTGTAAATATCACCCCTACATTTGGAAATTCAAATCAAGCAATCGTACTCTCGTCCATTGTCCAAAGCACTTATTAATTTGTGAATTTTTAATTTCGCTTACACATCCTTCATGCGACCGTTAATACTTCTTGAGGTACCAACAACCGATTACAAGATGCGTTATCACTTTTAAAGCGTACTTCCTAGTTTTGCAACACTCAAGGCTTTTAGCAGTGACTCTCAAACCAGTTGGTCTAAGGCACTAGGTGATGAAGCACCCTCGCTAAACATTTTTCCATTTTTTACAGCCTTAAGTAATCACAAAAACCAGTGTCCATTTTTTTTTCTTTATTCACTTTTTTTTTCTTTTATTTTCATTGTACTAAGGACTTTAGACAAGAGCATTTCAAGGTCTCTTCTACTATTCCAAGTTTCAAGGTGCGTGATTGTGCAAATTGTAGGGTATACGTTTTCAGAATCTAGATTTAAGCTAGGAACTATTTTTCAAACTTATACTCCAATAAGAATATCAATACTCTTCCCTTGTTTTGACTTAGCCCAAGAAGTGAACTCAAAATTTGCCTATTTCTAAATAACCTACAAAGACATATACTTTCTACCGTTAAACTTTAAGAAAGGTTATTTTTAGGGTTTTTAATTTACTAAGTCTAAGATCTAGTTGTTCCTAGCCAATTAACCCATTTGTCAAACTTAAATCAATTAGACCAAATTGAATACATTGATTTTTATAGTTTTTGAAAATTTTCAATTTTTATGGATTTTCAAATAAATATGCAAATGCAAAAATATGTACAAATGAATGCGAAGGAAGAAGACGTACCGAGCATACCCCCAAACTTGAACTTGACAGTGTCCTCACTGTCATGCTAAACCAATAGGGTCAAAATATCGGCACTTCCCTGTTTATTTATTTATAATTTTTTTTATTGAGAAAAACAACAATATATACAAAAAGGCCCTCCCCCAAACTTCATTTAAACTATGTTAGACATTACTGCCAAACTTTGCATCGACCAAACACCAACACCAACCATTTGAAAAATTTATCAGTAAAGAGTATTGGTTGGTGGAAGAATAAGTTGTGGCGGTCCAAAAAGAATTGGGGAAGATAGAAGTGGTGGTATGGAAGATGTGGAAGTAAATATACGGTGATGGTGATGCATCAAAACGAGAATGTAAATGATCAGCAATCAGTGGAGTGTTGGCATTCTCGTAGCTTATTAAAAGAAATGAGGGTATTTCAACTTCTAAAGGAGGAGGTTGACTCACCACAATACCCCCAAGATGTTCCTGTGGGTACTCTAGTGACTTGGCATCATCCATCAATTGTGTATGATATTCAATTATGAGGGAACTTATCTCCTCGATGTCCGCCATAGTCCAACCAAAAACTTGCCGCCTATCTTGTAAGACCATTAAGAGGGCGTTCTCTTGCTCGAGGGCTAGAGAGGCCGATATGATAATGGGAAAGGTCTCATTCTCACCTATGTAAGCATATCTAAGGTGAGACGGCAAGGGCGTGAGTTCGAGTTTCGGAGGCGAAAGAATCATTGCGGAATCTACCTCGAACTCAAAGGACTCTAACACAGGTTCGAAATCACTGCAAACAACCGATTTGGATGGCTCGACAGACTCATCCAAAAATTCAAATGACTCATATTCGGGCTGTGAGTCGTCATCATCCAAAAAAGTGAAACATTCATAATCAACATCGGTTGTGTCAACGGTGGTAGGCTCAAGGAGGGACGCACTAGTGGCGTCAAAACTGTTTTCATTAAACAAGAATCTTTCAAGCTCGCAGTCCTCCTGCATGATTTCGTGAATAGAGCAAACTTCTCATGTACTGGTTTTTGGCACGGGGGGCAGACTTCCCATCTTATAAATATTGAACTCACTAGACATTTTCCTAAAGGATAGAGTCATGGAGCCATTGCGATAATTTATTACGGCATTGGAAGTAGCCAAAAATGGTCGACCAAGAATCACCAGAATTTGGTTTCTTGGGTTAGCAACAGGTTGTGTATCCATAACGATAAAATCAACGGGGAATATGAACTCCCCGACTTTGATCAACACATCCTCTAGTTGACCCCTTGGATGGGTGATCGATCGATCAGCCATTTGGAGAGTGCAACGAGTGGGTTTCAACTCTCCAACCCCTAATTGTTCGTACACGGAGTAGGGAATCAGGTTAACACTAGACCCAAGATCTAAAAGTGCTCGATTAATTTTCTTATCCCCAATTGTGATTGAAATAATAGGACAGCCGGGGTCCTTTCGTTTTTGGGGTAAGGTTTGATGGTGGTTAATAGCATTGCTCACTGCACTAGCCACTAGCACTTTCTTAGGTACTTGAGATGCCTTTCTCTTCGAGGTGCATAAGCCCTTTAAGATTTTCGTGTATGAAGGGACTTGTTGGATAGCATCCAAGAGAGGTATATTTATGCTAACCTGCTTAAATATCTCCACAATCTTCTCCACTTGTGCATTTGGTTTATTAGGACTCAACCTGTTTGGGAATGGAGCATTCTGAAAATTCGTTGAGTCAAAAGTCTGTAGAGTAGAATGTGGAGTAGGAACGGATCCCGGTGTAGATGTGTTCATGTTGTGAGAAATGGGTCCGTTCGAGCTAGAAGAAGTAGAGCCATGTGAAGGGTGGAGAATAGGCTCTAAAGAAAAAGGTGAAGAAGAAAGTGAAGAAAATGAAGAAGGGGAAGATGACGATGGAGAAGACGAAGAAAAAGGACCACCGGCGGGGATGTCATCATGAGTTCCCACATTATTTTGCAACCCTCTTCCGGATCTCAACGTGGCCACCGCATTTACATTGTGATTGTGATATGCGTTTTGTGTGTGACCGGGATTGGGCAATGGTTGAGATGGAAGCTTTCCCTTTTCTCTCTCGCTCAACGCAGCAGTTAATTGTGCAATTTGTGCCTCAATAGATTTAATACTTTGATCGTGCGAGGCATTGTTATTCATCAAAGACTGAACATAATTTTCAAATCTTGCTGCGAATTCAGTAGATTGCTTGAGAAAAGCATCTAGACTTTTTTCTAGCTAGATAACCTTATCATCATTTGGTTGAACCAAGTTGTTCGTTTGATTTGTATAAGGTTGTTGTTGGAAAGGTTGCTGGTTTTGAGTTTGTGAAGGTGCTTGTTGTTGTTGTGGAGGAGGAGATCTTTGAAAATTGTTATTTCCTTGGACTTGTTGATTTTGGTTCCAAGCGAAATTTGGGTGACTCCTCCACCCCTGATTGTATATCGAAGAGTACGGATCGTTTCTTTGTCGTTGCTGAAATGCAGCATTGACTTGATCCTGTCCTTGAATAGGTGCATTATAAGGACACTCTTCGGTTAGATGTGATGGATTAGAACAACAAGCACAAACAGTTCGTATGGGTAGAGTAGGGGCAGGAGAAGACGATGAGATTTTTGTCTCAATGGCTTCTAGCTTTTTCATAAGTGAGGCCATCTCGGCCTTCATAGCAATCGACATATCTATTTGATGTATGCCTGCCCTAGATTGACCAACTGAAGAAGATGATGTGGTCTTGGTACTCTCCCACTGAATTGTTTGCTCACTAAGATCCTCAAGAAACTGCCAAGCCTCGTCGCTAGACTTGGAGAGAAAATGACCTTGACATATGGTTTCTAGCAACTGCTTCGTTGCGGAGTTCAATCCCTCGTATAATGTTTGGCAAAGTTGCCAACTTTCTATCCCATGATGAGGGCATTGAACAAGTAGGTCTTTAAATCTCTCGAAGCACTTCCAGAATGGTTCGGAAGGAAGCTGTGAAAATTGTATAATCTCATTTCGGATTCTAGCAGTTTTGTGATGAGGATAGAACTTTTTCAGAAAAGCTCTTACAAACTCGTCCCAATTTCTAATGGAATATGATGCGGTGCTGTATAGCCACTTCTCGGCTAGGTCACATAAGGTAAAAGGAATGACCCTTAGCCTTATAGCGTCATCACTTAATTGGGTTGTCTCCATCATAGCGCACACATTTTGGAATTTATTAATAAAAATATACGCATCTTCGGATTCCAAACCATGAAACTTAGGCAGCATATTGATGAAGTGTGGTTTTATTTCAAAGTTGTCCCCATTTGCCGGTGGGGGTGAAAGACATGTAGGTAAAGAAGTGCGGACGGGGTAGAAGAGATCCTGGAGCGCAACTCGTGCGGGCGCTACAACAGACGGAAGATTCGGGTTATTCACACCTGGCGAAGGTGGAATCATTCCCGTCGGTAAGGTATCGTTGGGGTTGAATCCCGACATACCTTCGGTGAAAGAATTTGAAGGTGGAGGTAAGGAAATGGACGGAATGTCGACGAAGGGTTCGTCGAAGGGTTCGTCGGTCGGTACCAATGAAACACGGACTAATCGGGCGTTAGTATCCCTAGTCCAAAATGACATACACTAAAGGAGTAGTGTAGTCAGAAAAATAGAAAAACAGAAAGTGGGGGTAAGATAACGTCAATGAGAAGAAGTGAGTGGAAGTGAGTTGCAAGTTTTCTTAGCGGCAAGTAGCAAGTTTTGAAAAGATTTTTCTTTATTTTTTTTTCTTTAAATGTGAGAGTTTTGCAAAAAGGTTTTCGAAAAGGGACTCGTGACACAAATGTATCAACCACACATGCACAATCAGGCCTAAATCTAGGGTCGCCTAGGTCTACTAGACAGCTCCTAACTAGGGCTAGAAATAGGACCTCAAACCGCCTCTTCACGGACAAGTACGGCCAGGTAAGTGGGAAGGAACCACCACTACAGTGGGCCTAATTAATAACCACTAGCCTAGACACCGCAAAGTCGGTTAGGATAAACGGCCGATGCCTATACTAGTCCTTTTCCTATTGAGCTCGATGTCCTTAGGTTTGAGTCTAATCTTTTTTTTTAATTAATTGTGGTCGATGCAAAATGCTTTAGGTGTTTTCTGGGGTCCTGGGAAGGGTGATGAAATCCCCACCCAATCTGAGTTTGGTCAATTAGCCCCTTAGAGTCCGGTTAAATTATGCAAAACAATAAAATTTCACTTGCAATCAATTTTTAGCGCGGCGCAAAGAAACCTGCAGAAAATCTGTTATTTAGAAGGGGGAGAAAGACTCTTTACGCAAAGAATTCCTGCAGAAATATTTTTACAGACAGAGATATGGAGGTTGCAGAGGGGAGAAGAAGAGAACAAACAGTGCAAATCTGGTGTGCTGACGTGGCAGACGAGGCACGGATCCGCGGCGTGGGGCCCCTAATGCAGCGGAAACGCGGTCTCCTGGTCGGATCGGTCTCTGAAAAATTTTCTGCTGTTCTGTACCTTTAGTTCCTCTCTGTTATTATATGTACTTTTTTGTTTTGCCCTCTGTAAATTTCCAGATCCTCAATTCTTCGCTGTTCCTGCAAGATTCAAAAGATACACCCTTCAAACAGATCAAAAATTGATAATTTTTTTGTAATTTTTTATATTTTCAGATTTTTATAATTTTTAAAATTTATATCAACCCGAAAATTCACAAAAAGAAAAATTACGCCATCCCCGGCAACGGCGCCATTTGATTATTGTCAAAAAATAAAAGTTTACCGCAATCAGAAACGGCGTCGCTTCGCAGCTAGCCGGTGAGTACGGGTCGATCCACAGAGACGGGTAAATTTCTTTTATGTGTTTTAACGAGTTGATTCAAAATGTCGTTTTGGTTGGTTTATAAAAATCTATAAAAACTGGATCTAATTAATCTAATTAAGAGTCTTGCTAGGGTTAGGCTTAGGGGAAGTTTTGGAGATTAACGTTTTTCCTCACCGCTTTCAATGCCTTCTTTTTTAGATCTATTAGATGTTAATGTAATTATTAATAAAGTGGATCCAAATCTTTTGGGAAGATATTTCTTCCTCTAGATTTGTATCCTTCCTTTGTTGATAATTACCCTAACCCCTACGGAAAACGCGCGCAACCGGCCCTTTATACTACGGTTCATCGTTACCTCGAAGGGTAGAATGCCGCAGGGAGCGGTTGTGCTCGTATGCATGGAGTTCTAATTCATTAGGTGAAAGTGGCATTGAAAGGGGTGAGAGATCTCATCTCTCAACCCTTTCCCTAAGGCTAACCCTAACAAGCGAGGAGATTACTCGCTCATTAGGGGATGAGAAAACATTTTAATTAAAAGAAGAAAAAACATAATTTACCTTACTAGGTTGACGACTCCCTCCAAACACGTAGAACAGATCTGAAAATAACTCCCAGAAAGTCTGAATTTTATTGATTGAAAAGAGCCATAGTTTTTACAATTTTTGATTACAATTTATAAACAAACAGGAGAATTAGGGTTTCAGAGTCTCGCAGATGTGAAATTACTGATTTACCCTCGAAAAATCCGAACACCCGAACCGTCGCACCGACACAAGAAGTCGGTGCCGACACGTGCTTAGAATGGCCACGGATCCGCGGCAAATGTTGGCTTGGGCGGCGGATCCGCGGCCCTTTGGTGGTCTTGGGCCACCATCTTGGTTGTTAGGGCTTCTTAGTTCTTCATAACTTTTCTCTGTTTGGCTTCTGGGTCTTCTCCAGATCTTCAGTGAAAACTTGTTCGTATCTTTTGACCGTTCACTTTGACATTTTGGACCTTGCACTGTTCTTCGTCTAGGCTTGACTAGGATCCGTCTAATTGTTGGTCAAAAGTCCCTTTTTCTGTTGTTTTGTGTCTTTTTCACTGTATTTGCTCCAGAAACCTGTATCCTGTAATATACAACAAACGTGCGTCAAGAGTACCTGTTTATTTATAAAAAGGATAAGAATAGGGGAATGAAAAATGCAATATTATGGTCTGAACAGCGCGTCAAGCTCTCTGTAGTGTTGCTGGGGAACTAGGGTGATCTGCAAACTTTGATCATCTCCAGTGAGGGCCTGCATCGATGGACGGACTGAGAAGACTGCGTTGACCTCATCTTCAGAGTCACTGCCAAAGACCAGAATAGGGGTAGACGGTCGCGACTTGTTGCATTGGGACGGTCCTGAATAGACTATCTCTTCCTCCTCCTCAGTATCGCTCCCAAAGACCGGAATAGTGGTGATAGCTTTCTGCTTATTCTCCGGCTTATGGCATCTTTCCGTGTCTTCAAAGTCTGGTAAGAAATACTTTGCATCTTCGTACTTTCGGACCTCATTCACCGAGAATGGGTTCAGCTCCCCCATCACGGTATACTCGAAACCATCTTTGAAATACTTCATACACTGATGTTGTGTAGAAGGGATGATGTTGTACTCGTGTAACCAAGGCCTGCCGAGCAAAGCGTTGTAGCAAGTCTTGGCATCAATGGCATGAAATTTGATGTCAGTGATAAGAAGCCCAAAGCGTAACGTCAGTATCACGGACCTGAGCGTCCGTAATGACTGGGAGTCGAACCTGGAGATAGTGATTTTGTCCCGAGCAAGGTGTTGAACGCTCATGCAGATTTCTTTTAGCACCCTCACATTTAGGAGGTTGACAGAGGACCCGTTGTTAACTAAGATCATCCCTATCTTGATGCCATGACAGCATCCGGAGACATACAAGGGACGGTTGTGCTCGCATGTTCCGAGGAGGAGATCTTCGTCGTCGAAAGTGATGTCAGCTGTGTGCACTTCTTCCAGCTCGTCCTTCATCTTTTCTTCGGCAAGGAAAGCTTGAAACTGCTCGGGTTCTTGTAATGCCTTGATCAGAGAATCTCGCACCTCTTTGGATAGCAGAAGGGCGTCGAGAATGCTTAGCTGCGAGGGTATTTTCCTCGGGTGTGCCAGAACGTTGTAATCCACCTTGTTTTTCTTGGGCGGGTCCTTGGCTGTCAGCTCTTTGACGACTTGATCATCGAGGGCGATATCCTCAGGGACTTTTTCCTTCCCTTTATCTTTTTTATTTGATCCGTTGTTCGTAGGTCCGAGATTCTTTTCGGGCAACGTACGATTGCGCAGCTGAATACTCTCGCAGGTTTTCATCTCTTCCGCTTCGGAGGTGGGTTCTTTGAAGAGAGGGCCGATGGCTATTTCCTCGTCAGAATCGCTTCCGAAGGTGAGAACTTGCGATCTCCCAGAATCGACCATGTGACAGTTACCGGCAGTTCTTTTGTGCTCATCTGTCGCATTTCTCTGTTCCCGATGGGTTTTGCGCTTCATCCGCTTGAAGTGTTGTCGGTGGGCGACATATCCCTGCCATCAGTTTTGAAAGGCGTTGCACTCTTCGTTAAGGTGCGCAGTCCTCCGATGGTATAAGCAGTAGTTTGGATCTCCATCCGCTTCGTCAAGGTGTATGCTGCCAGGAGTATTCCCTTTGAAAGGTAGCAGCTTCATTCCCATGGACAAGGCTTTGGCGAACCATTTCCTCATTTTAGGTTTGCTTTTGTCTGTCGCAGATGTGCTTTAATCTGGTGGGAGTGTTTTGCGACCCATCCCTACCGCGATTTCTTCAAATTGACGCCGATTCCTAGCCCTTTCGAATATGGCCATTTCGCGTTCTTGATCATCCTTGCTCTTTTGACGGGCTTCGTTCAGCAACATGTCGATCAGTTTGTCAGACGGTTCTAAGGGTTTTGGCTCCGATCCTGCCCCCAGCTCCTCTATATTGTCTTCTAACGCCGAGTGAGCTCCTTCGTTAATTAGCGACGAATGAGAGATCATGTGGCAACTTGCCACGTCATCCTCAGATTCTTCTGACGAGTCATCTCTGCCGCCGTTGTCGTTATATCCGCTTTAAAGGATATTGATGAGAAATTCTCGGAGTGTGACCGGGGTTCGTGCCTTTTGGTTGTATTCCTCCAGCGCGTCAATATGTTTTTGCAGGTCCGTACGCTTGTCATCAGGCTTCACGGGTTTTTTGGTCTTTTTCTTCTTCTTTGAAGACTTTGACGGCTGGGCCTGAGCATTTTGACCATCTCTACCAATTCTTGGCGCCGGGCGCAGTTTTAGCATTCCCTCAATGATCTCAGGTTCTAGCGGGCTTCTCCACCTAATGTCCAGGCAAGTTTGGAGATTTTTCAGCATTCGTTTTGTTTTGACTGAAAGAGCGACCTCCCATGGAGCTTCTTCTATAAAAGAGCATGATGCCCCTGTCGTGTCTATCTTTTTAGGAGTGTGTGGCTGGGCGGGCTTACCTTCCAATTCTCAGACAGCGCGAATTTGCCATGTTGGTATTGGTCCTCAATACAGCCTTTGAAGACGAAGCAATTTTCGATTGGATGGTCTACTGCTCGGTGGTAGGGGCAGTAATTAGGATTGTTGGCATCGCCCGGCTGCAATGGACATCTCGGATCCGGCAGATTGATGAGCCTGTTGCGCACCGCCAGCTCGATTAGTCTCCTCGTTTTATCCCGGGGAAACGAATAAGGGCGTTTTAGCTTCTCGTTGAAGAATCGTTGTCTATCGTTTTGGAGATCGGCTGATTTTGGACCACTGGGCTACTGCCGAGCATTGCCGACGAAGGTCACTTTCCCTTTTCCCTTTTCGTTTTGAGGCTCCATTTTCGAGGAAGACGATCTATGGCCCATCTGATCCATTTGGGCCATCTTGTAAATCAAGGCCTGGAAGGTAGTCGGCTTGAAAAACATCATGAACTAGGATATGGTCGCCTGAGGATCGAGGGTATCCACGAACATGCCTACTGCAGGAGCTTCTTCGATGCGTTGTTCGCATCTCGACCATAGGTTCCACCACCGGATCGCATACTGATCCCATGTTTCCCCCGGCTTTACCCTGGTATTGATCAATGCTTTGATTGGGGTGCGTTCTCTAGAGCTTTTTAAATGCTGGGTGAATAGCAATTCCATCTCCATAAAAGTTTTGACGGAGTCGTTGGGAAGCTCTGAATACCATTCAAATGCCATCTCCGCCAAGCTGCCGATGAATTAGCGAAGCAATAGCTTATCGTCACCTCCAGTGTTGCAGCACAAAGCCCTAAACTGAGCGTTATGTTGATGGGGATTGCATGTCCCCTTGTATACGTGGAACTTAGGAATCGTGTATCCTGGCGGGTACTTAATCTAATCGTACCAGCTTGGATATAGTCGCCCAGTTCTGACGACTTGGCCAGCGGCTTCGTTTGCTTGATGAGCTTGTATCCGTTGAGCTATATAGTCATCGAGTGCCGCTTTCGAGATTGTTTCCTCCATTGAAGCTGCAAAGGCCCGAAGAGGGTTTGATGCCTCCCCTTTATCGTCTTCAATTATTACTGGAGGCTCCTCGGCTGGATGGTCTAGCTGGATCATCATGCCCACCATATCTTAGAACAATAGTGCCATTTATTTTATGTTGGCCGCTTGTTCCGCGGCCTCTTTGTCTTTCCTCTCGAGCATTTTCCGGAGGAATTCGGCATCAGTTTCCTATTCTTGACGCTACTCCGACGAAGTCTCCGGGATTTCTTTTCGCCCAGTGAGTGCGGCCATCCGTGTCAGCATCTCCTAGAGCTTTTGTTGCTGCTCCTGAGTTTTCGTCACAGACCGTGTGAGCGGTCGATGACCCGTAGAAGCACGGCTTTCCTCTTTTCCGAAAGCCATATAAACGGTGTGCACCACCATGCCCCCAGACTTGGGGTGTTTGGATTCAGTGCCTTTGAGCTTTGTCGTGGACACAGAGATTTTCTCTGGCCTTCCTCTTTTGTGGGCGGTCGAAGTTGAGGGGGCTGTTGCAGCGGGTACCCAAGTAGATGACACCTTCTGTGGTACGACAGGATGGTCCTTCTCTTTCTGAACCTTCATTTTCTTTGGTCGGCGAGAGTAGTCTTGGTTAATCACAGAGTCTTGGACCCTTCACCAAACCCTGTGAATTTTGGAGGACAGCCACTGAGGGGGCTGCTCTAGCTTTGTCTTTGTAGAGTTCTCCACAGGTGGAGGAGATCTTTTCAACACAGCAATTGGAGAGTTTTTGCGCACCCTCTTAAGTGGTTCAAAGTTGTTCCTAGTTGGAACATCAACATCAATTTCCACTATTGGAGCTGGTGGAGTCAGTCCAGAAGGGGAACCGACTCTAGCTTTCCTCACTCAACGCCAGTGGCGACGTCAAGCGCGTCTTGCATATGGGATCACCTCTATTGTCGGGGTACCTGCATCGTGCTTCATGCTTTGATGAGAAACTGTTGTTGGTGTCAGCCTGTCAAAGACTGATGTCTGTTGAGAGGGGATGGCCAACCTGTCGAAGGCAGACTTTCGAGCAGGGGAAGCAGCCTTGGTGACTTCGTCTGGAGCGGGAGTTGGAACGGCCAGTCTTATGAAGACCGACCCCTGAGCAGGATAAGTCTCTCTAATAAATTCATTTACTGGAGCAGGGATGGCTATCCGTTTCGGGATAACCCCTTCAGGTATTGCGGGCTTCTTCATGGGCCCATTGGAGCTTTGGCCCAGTCTGTTAAAGACCGAGGCGTTTAATTTGGGTGACCCGATGAGAGGGGTCGCAGTAGTTGCAAGCCGATCAAAGATCGACTTCTTCAGAGCTTCTTGCGATGGCACGGAGACGTTGAAGCTCATTAGTGGGAGCATGGTCTCGAAGAACAGTCCAGTGGTGGCCTGAGTCACCTGTTCCACCGGCATGGCGTAGGTGGAGGCCGCTTGGGGCCCATAGGTCACTCCTCCGGCGAGGACGGAGTGGGAGTTGTTGTTGCAGCTGGTGCAATTAGAAGCCATTGACGCCATCTTCTCTTCTGTACGAAGCAAGACACCAAATCTTAGTACCTTGAATCCAGAGACAACCATAGCAAACCGTGATTCATTCGCGAAACACGAAACACGAAGTGTGGAGTAGAAAGAGGAAAAAGGTCCTACCGGGCGTGCCAGAATCTGTTCGCCGCCGAAAGACGCGACCGTGACGTTGGGACGTCCGGCCTGAATTTTGGGGGGCAGATGCTATATTGTTTTATCCGTCCACCTCTCCGAAGATGCCAAGTTGATTTATGGCACCGTGTATTGGAGGTTTAGACGCATGTGGCCGATGTAGCAGACTTCGTCAGATTCCACCTCATTGTGAGGGGGTTTTGATTGTGGGGACGCTCTTCCCTGCACGCGCAAGCCCCTGCAGTTAATTATGTTACCGCATCGCGGTAACCACTTTCTCCTGCTCCAGAAGGTCACTTCTTGTCGTGTGTGTTTATTTTATTTTTGGTTGCCCGTGGATTGTATACGGAGACTAATTTATGTTGTCGCCCGTAGGGCATGGATTAGTCCAAATCCATATTTTCTTAGATTTGGATTTGGGTTGGTTTAAGGATCGTTAATCTCATTTAAGACTAAGATCAACTTAAACGTTTATTAAGAATACGTTAGTTTAATTTTAGACTAAGATCTACTTAACAGGGTTTTGGGATCATTTAGATCCAACAAAATAGCATTTGGGCTCTATTGTTTTAGTTTAGGGACATTGCGGTCCATTGAATTTAAGGACATCATAGTCCGTGACAGTTTAGAGACACCATAGTCTGTAAAGTTTAAAGACATCATAGTCTATGAGTTTAAAGACCTCATAATCTATAAAGTTTAAGGAGATCATATTCCATGAGTTTAAGGACCTCATAGTCCATAAAGTTTAAAGACATCATAGTCTGTATGGGTTAAAGAAGTCATAGTCTATGGGGTTCTGGTTTAACCAGTTTGGGGATGCGCCAAAAGTTATTGGTTATTGGGACCCTCCATCTCTCTGAAGACGTTGAAGGATTACAATGACATGTATCAGAGGTATGAAGAAATGTACCCTTGAACCAATATCCCGATTTGGGGAAATGGGATGAACATCAGTTTAGATGTCATCTGTTGGGAGCTTATTAGCTGTCTTTGAAACTGAGATCGGTTTTGGAGACCCTGAGCATGAGGGGATCAATTCATGGTCTTTGGAAAATTTGGTCTGAATCTGGCTAATGTTAGCCTTCCATAGTGTTCAATACTTACATATTTATTCAGCGCTCACGTGCTCCCACATGAGGTGTTTGAAATAGTATTAAACACTAAAATTCTTAGGCACTCACGTGGGGTCATGTGAGGCGCTTGAAATAGTGTTAAACTTCAAGAATTTGGAGCGCTGCTTCTTTGGGTTTATTCTTTTGTTCTTTTCTGAGCGGCAAGCGCTGTTAGGTCACATGAGATCACGTAAGGCGACCTAAAAGTGGGAACTGCCTCCGATTATTCCATTTTTTGCTTTGTAAGTGCCAAGCACTACTATGGGTCACGTGTGATCACGTAAGCCAATCTCAATTATTCTCTTTTGTTCATCATAGGCGCTTACGTGGGAGCACGTGAGCGGCTGTTATCATGTTGGGTGCCAATTCTTTTACGTGCATAGAGATCCTGGGTTTCGAGACTTTCAAGCCCATTGTTTTTGTGAGAGTTGGATTTTTAAGACTTAGTTTTTTTTCTTACGTTTGGGATCTGTATGACAGAATTTCCCCGATGAGAATTAAATTCTCAACTTGTGAGGAGATCTGCTTCTGCAGATCTTTTACCATAAGGGAGAACTAAGTTCTCATTTAAAGGGTTAAACCCTTGTTTCATCAGAGGAATTAAATTCCTACATACTTTTATGGGAGAATTAAATTCTCTGAACTTAGATCTCTTTAGGTTTTGGATCTGCATGGCCAAATTTCTCCGATGAGAATTAAATTCTCAACTTGTGGAGGGATCTGCTTCTGCAGATCTTATCCAGAGGAAGAACTAAGTTCTTTTTAGAAGAGTTAAACTCTTATGCAGGTGAAAAAGAGATGAGATATTCTCTGTGTTTTTCTCCTTCTCTTACCTCGGATTTTCTTTTTGTTTTAACTTGAAGTTTTTTAGAGGGTTCCTTCTCTCTCTTTTTGTTTTCTAAGAACATGAAAAACTTCTTCTTCTCTTCTTTTTTTCTTCTTTATATATTTCTGCTCTTATTTATAGGGGAAAAAAATAATCAGTTTGTTTTAGACAATCTCTCATTGAGAGATTTTGATTGATTTTCTAATAAACCAACATGATCTTTTAAATCACATGGTAAATTTTATTCACCGTTGGATTTTTAATCCAAGGACTTCTGTGTTACAGAAGATATTTCTTTTGTTGTTCTTAGTAAGTTTAGGAAGATATTTCCTTGCATAGATTTTTTCTGTAAATTGGTGATTTTTTATCGCCATTGGATCTTTAATCCAACGACGCTCTGTTTTACAGAGCGTAATCTATCTTGTTTAGAAAGATCCAAGGAAATACTTTCCAAATAAGGCTTTTGGTCCCTTTTAATTAGAATTTACTTCTATTAGTTCAGAAGGCATAAGAGTCTATCATTTGTAGAACGTGAGGCCCAGTTTTGGCTTAGTTTTTTCAAGTGCAGCGCCTATCACGTGTGGGCACGTGATGCTCTATTTGGGGGTCTTTTCCCGTTGCTTTATTTATTTATTTATTTTCCGTAATGGATCAAGGACCATCTGGACGCATTTACGACGGGCATGAGCTTCCTGGATAATTCCGATGTTACCCAATACCGAGCATTTCCCGCAACGCTCATTCGAGTTGGACAAGACTGGTTCTGAGGACTCACGCCACGCTCCATCTTTACCTTTGGTGATCTAGCCGCCCAGTTCCTCGGTCATTTCATCGGGAACAGACGACAGAAGCGGACTGTCGATTACCTCTTCACCATAAGGAGCGGGGACAAGGAATCCTTTAATGGATACGTCACCCCCTTTTACAACGCTCTTCTCGAGATTCCCGAGCACCGGGATGAAACTGTCATCACCGCTCTGAGGTCGGGTCTTAGGCACAAGGAGTGGTTCCGCTCCTTTGCATTAGCGCAACCTAAGACCATGGCCGAGATAAAAGCTTGGACCGAGTGGGAAATACAACTTGAATTTGAGGTAAACGCAAACCCACCCGGGGGCGACCAGGCCGACCAAAAGAAGAAGGGAAGAGAAGAGAAGAAGAAGGTCAATCGGCCAAACCCATACTCACCAAAGTTCCAGGAGTATACTCCACTCAACATCTCTCAGACTGAGCTATTAGAGGAGGCGAAGGGCGAGCGATTCTTCAAGCTCTATCCGGTCACCAATAGAGAGGCTAAACGAACCCGGGGCCCATATTGCGCCTTCCATAGGTCGCAGGGACATCCGACCAAGAACTGTAAACAACCCCGCGACTATATCGAGGAGTTGATCCGATCAGGCCACCTGGCGAAATACCTGCGGGAAAAACTATAGGCAGACAGGGAGTACGCCAACCATCCACCTCCCGGCGAATTAATGATCGGCCAAATCATGGTCGTTTCTTCAGGGTGAGCACATGGAGCCGGCGAGATTCACCGCCTCCTACCAGTTGAGGGAATAAGCGACCAGCCCCGAAAGAAATGCAGGATCGCCGAGCCAGCATCTTCACTGATGAAGACCTCCACGGTATATCCTTGCCTCATAATGACCCTCTCGTAATTACGGCACGGGTCCACCGCTACGAGGTTCAAAGGATATTGGTCGACTCATGAAGCTCGGCAGATATCCTTTTCTATGAATGCTTCCAGCGTATGGGGCTTGGTCCATCCGACCTACGGCCAACCACCCACATCCTATCGGGGTTTACCAACCACTCCATCCCGGTTGAGGGAGTGGTCATCCTCCTTCTCAACATTGGGGAAGCGGGTCGTACGAGGACCGTACCGGTGGAATTCATCGTCGTCAATATCGCGTGGCAGGTACGAGATCGTTTCCAGAACTGATGTTGATCTAGTTCTACTCTCGCCATGTACGTTGCTTTTGGCACATGCCTTTGCGGTGGGGCTACCTTCCAATTGTTGGATAGAGCGAACCTGCCGAGTTGGTATTTTTCTTCGACCCAGTTCTTAAAGATAAAGCTGTCTTCAAGAGGATGTCCTATCGCTCTGTGATAGGAGCAATAATCTAGGTGATGAACCTCGTTTGCTTGATCGGGGTGTCGAGACCCCGGGAGTGTCATCATTTGATATTTCGTGACAAGGTCAAAGATTCTCCTTGTCTTGTCTCGGGGGAAAGAGTATGCTCGACCCATCTTTTTCATAGGAGACGGACTTCGGCTGATCTTTTCTTGATCGTGTGGCCTTCTGGATCCGTTTTGTCATTGTCGAACGTTTTTCCATTCTTCAACTTGTTTTCGTCTCCGCATCGGGCCTTTTTCCTGTCTTGGGAATGCATGGCGGGCTGACGGCGAAGGGTATCATCCTCCTCCGTGGTCTGCTGAAGGAGGCGTTGCGTCTTGGCTTTCTCATAAATGGCCATTTCGCAGCTGTAGTCATTCCGAACTTTTTGACTCGTTTCCTTCACTAGCATGTCCATCTGTTCTTCAAACAACGGACTCGGCATTTTTATGGCGGGACCGCGTTTTGGTTCAGCGTCAGCGTCTTTTAAAAGAGCTTCCTCTTTTTCATCAAGGTCCTTTATGACATGGCAGCCATAGACCTGCTCCCATTTCTTGGACTGGACATATCCAAGCCCGATCGTTTCCATTTTTCCGTTGGGCAATTTTCGCTGAGTTACGGGGACGTTCCAAATCCTGTTGTAGAACTGAGCTTATTGAGAAGTTTGTTTGAAAGGTATGCCTTGGCGTCATAGCAACCTTCTCAACCCCTCTGTGTAGTATCTGGGAAGACGGATAGGTTGGAGCCTGTCGAGCGCAAAATCGGCACCATGCCAGACATTTTTTTCAATTTTAGTCTCCGTGGATCGGTAGAATAAAATCGCCTTTTCACCTCTTCACCTGGGAGGGACGTAGAATGTCTACAGCTCTTGCACACTATATGTCTCCAGCGCGCCAAGCTCTCTGTAGTGTTGCTGGGGAACTAGGGTGATCTGCAAACTTTGATCATTTCCAGTGAGGGCCTGCATCGATGGACGGACTGAGAAGACTGCGTTGACCTCATCTTCAGAGTCACTGCCAAAGACCAGAATAGGGGTAGACGGTCGCGACTTGTTGCATTGGGACGGTCCTGAATAGACTATCTCTTCCTCCTCCTCAGTATCGCTCCCAAAGACCGGAATAGTGGTGATAGCTTTCTGCTTATTCTCCGGCTTATGGCATCTTTCCGTATCTTCAAAGTCTGGTAAGAAATACTTTGCATCTTCGTACTTTCGGACCTCATTCACAGAGAATGAGTTCAGCTCCCCCGTCACGGTATACTCGAAACCATCTTTGAAGTACTTCATACACTGATGTTGTGTAGAAGGGATGATGTTGTACTCGTGTAACCAAGGCCTGCCGAGCAAAGCGTTGTAGCAAGTCTTGGCATCAATGGCATGAAATTTGATGTCAGTGATGAGCAGCCCAAAGCGTAACGTCAGTATCACGGACCTGAGCGTCCGTGATGACTGGGAGTCGAACCTGTAGATAGTGATTTTGTCCCGAGCGAGGTGTTGAACGCTCATGCAGATTTTTTTTAGCACCCTCACATTTAGGAGGTTGACAGAGGACCCGTTGTTAACTAAGATCATCCCTATCTTGATACCATGACAGCATCCGGAGACATACAAGGGACGGTTATGCTCGCATGTTCCGAGGAGGAGATCTTCGTCGCCGAAAGTGATGTCAGCTGTGTGCACTTCTTCCAGCTCGTCCTTCATCTTTTCTTCGGCAAGGAAAGCTTGAAACTGCTCGGGTTCTTGTAATGCCTTGATCAGAGAATCTCGCACCTCTTTGGATAGCAGAAGGGCGTCGAGAATGCTTAGCTGCGAGGGTATTTTCCTCGGGTGTGCCAGAACGTTGTAATCCACCTTATTTTTCTTGGGCGGGTCCTTGGCTGTCAGCTCTTTGACGACTTGATCATCGAGGGCGATATCCTCAGGGACTTTTTCCTTCCCTTTATCTTTTTTATTTGATCCGTTGTTCGTAGGTCCGAGATTCTTTTCGGGCAACGTATGATTGCGCAGCTGAATATTCTCGCAGGTTTTCATCTCTTCCGCTTCGGAGGTGGGTTCTTTGAAGAGAAGGCCGATGGCTATTTCTTCGTCAGAATCGCTTCCGAAGGTGAGAACTTGCGATCTCCCAGAATCGACTATGTGACAGTTACCGGCAGTTCTTTTATGCTCATCTGTCGCATTTCTCTATTCCCGATGGGTTTTGCGCTTCATCCGCTTGAAGTGTTGTCGGTGGGCGACATATCCCTGCCATCAGTTTTGAAAGGCGTTGCACTCTTCGGTAGGGTGCGCAGTCCTCCGATGGTATGAGTAGTAGTTTGGATCTCCATCCGCTTCGTCAAGGTGTATGCTGCCAGGAGTATTCCCTTTGAAAGGTAGCAGCTTCATTCCCATGGACAAGGCTTTGGCAAACCATTTTCTCATTTTAGGTTTGCTTTTGTCTGTCGCGGATGTGCTTTAATCTGGTGGGAGTGTTTTGCGACCCATCCCTACCGCGATTTCTTCAAATTGACGCCGATTCCTGGCCCTTTCGAATATGGCCATTTCGCGTTCTTGATCATCCTTGCTCTTTTGACGGGCTTCGTTCAGCAGCATTTCGATCATTTTGTCATACGGTTCTAAGGGTTTTGGCTCCGATCCTGCTCCCAGCTCCTCTATATTGTCTTCTAACGCCGAGTGAGCTCCTTCGTTAATTAGCGACGAATGAGAGATCATGTGGCAACTTGCCACGTCATCCTCAGATTCTTCTGACGAGTCATCTCCACCGTCGTTGTCGTTATCTCCGCTTTCAAGGATATTGATGAGAAATTCTCGGAGTGTGACCGGGGTTCGCGCCTTTTGGTTGTATTCCTCCAGCGCGTCAATATGTTTTTGCAGGTCCGTGCGCTTGTCATCAGGCTTCACGGGTTTTTTGGTCTTTTTCTTCTTCTTTGAAGACTTTGACGGCTGGGCCTAAGCATTTTGAACATCTCTACCAATTCTTGGCGCCGGGCGCAGTTTTAGCATTCCCTCAATGATCTCAGGTTCTAGCGGGCTTCTCCACCTAATCTTCAGGCAAGTTTGGAGATCCTTCAGCATTCGTTTTGTTTTGACTGAAAGAGCGACCTCCCATGGAGCTTCTTCTATAAATGAGCACGATGCCCCTGTCGTGTCTATCTTTTTAGGAGTGTGTGGCTGGGCGGGCTTACCTTCCAATTCTCAGACAGCGCGAATTTTCCATGTTGGTATTGGTCCTCAATACAGCCTTTGAAGACGAAACAATTTTCGATTGGATGGTCTACTGCTCGGTGGTAGGGACAGTAATTAGGATTGTTGGTGTCGCCCGGCTGCAATGGACATCTCGGATCCGGCAGATTGATGAGCCTGTTGCGCACCGCCAGCTCGAATAGTCTCCTCGTTTTATCCCGGGGAAACGAATAAGGGCGTTTTAGCTTCTCGTTGAAGAATCGCTGTCTATCGTTTTGGCGATCAGCTGATTTTGGACCCCTGGGCTGCTGCTGAGCATTGCCGACGAAGGTCACTTTCCCTTTTCCCTTTTCGTTATGTGGCTCCATTTTCGAGGAAGACGGTCTATGGCCCATCTGATCCATTTGGGTCATCTTGTCAATCAAGGCCTGGAAGGTAGTCGGCTTGAAAAATATCATGAACTAGGATATGGTCGCCTGAGGATCGAGGGTACCCATGAACATGCCTACTGCAGGAGCTTCTTCGATGCGTTGTTCGTATCTCGACCATAGGTTCCACCACCGGATCGCATACTGATCCCATGTTTTCCCCGGCTTTACCCTGGAATTGATCAATGCTGTGATTGGGGTGCGTTCGCTAGAGCTTGCTAAATGCTGGGTGAAAATCAATTCCATCTCCGTAAAAGTTTTGACGGGGTCGTTGGGAAGCTCTGAATACCATTCGAATGCCGTCTCCGCCAAGCTGCCGACAAATTGGCGAACCAATAGCTTATCGTCACCTCCAGTGTTGCAGCACAAAGCCCTGAACTGAGCGTCATGTTGATGGGGATTGCATGTCCCCTTGTATATGTGGAACTTAGGAATCGTGTATCCTGGCGGGTACTTAATCTAATCGTACCAGCTTGGATATGGTCGCCCAGTTCTGACGACTTGGTCAGCGGCTTCATTTGCTTGATGAGCTTGTATCTGTTGAGCTATATAGTCATCGAGTGCCGCTTACGAGACTGTTTCCTCCTTTGAAGCTGCAAAGGCCCGAAGAGGGTTTAATGTCTCCCCTCTATCGTCTTCAATTATTACTGGAGGCTCCTCGGCTGGATGGTCTAGCTGGATCGTCATGCCCACCATATCTTAGAACAATAGTGCCATTTATTTTATGTTGGCCGCTTGTTCCGCGGCCTCTTTGTCTTTCCTCTCGAGCATTTTTCGGAGGAATTCGGCATCAGTTTCCTATTCTTGACGCTACTCCGACGAAGTCTCCGGGATTTCTTTTCGCCCAGTGAGTGCGGCCATCTGTGTCAGCATCTCCTAGAGCTTTTGTTGCTGCTCCTGAGTTTTCGTCACAGACCGTGTGAGCGGTCGATGACCCGTAGAAGCACGGCATTCCTCTTTTCCGAAAGCCATATAAACGGTATGCACCACCATGCCCCCAGACTTGGGGCGTTTGGATTCAGTGCCTTTGAGCTTTGTCATGGACACAGAGATTTTCTCTGGCCTTCTTCTTTTGTGGGCGGTCGAAGTTGAGGGGGTTGTTGCAGCGGGCACCCAAGTAGATGACACCTTCTGTGGTATGACAGGGTGGTCCTTCTCTTTCTGAACCTTCATTTTCTTTGGCCGGCGGGAGTAGTCTTGGTTAATCACAGAGTCTTGGACCCTTCGCCAAACCCTGTGATTTTGGAGGACAGCCGCTGAGGGGGCTGCTCTAGCTTTGTCTTTGTAGAGTTCTCCACAGGTGGAGAAGATCTTTTCAACACAGCAGTTGGAGAGTTTTTGCGCACCCTCTTAAGTGGTTCAAAGTTGTTCCTAGATGGAACATCAGCATCAATTTCCACTATTGGAGCTGGTGGAGTCAGTCCAGAAGGGGAACCGCCTCTATCTTTCCTCACTCAACGCCAGTGGCGACGTCAAGCGCGTCTTGCAGATGGGATCACCTCTATTGTCGGGGTACCTGCATCGTGCTTCATGCTTTGATGAGAAACTGTTGTTGGTGTCAGCCTGTCAAAAACTGATGTCTGTTGAGAGGGGATGGCCAACCTGTCGAAGGCAGACTTTCGAGCAGGGGAAGCAGCCTTGGTGATTTCGTCTGGAGCGGGAGTTGGAACGGCCAGTCTTATGAAGACCGACCCCTTAGCAGGATAAATCTCTCTAATAAATTCATTTACTGGAGCAGGGATGGCTATCTGTTTCGGGATAACCCCTTCAGGTATTGCGGGCTTCTTCACGGGCCCATTTGAGCTTTGGCCCAGTCTGTTAAAGACCGAGGCGTTGAATTTGGGTGACCCGATGAGAGGGGTCGCTGTAGTTGCAAGCCGATCAAAGATCGACTTCTTCAGAGCTTCTTGCGATGGCACGGAGACGTTGAAGCTCATTAGTGGGAGCATGGTCTCGAAGAACAGTCCAGTGGTGGCCTGAGTCACCTGTTCCACCGGCATGGCGTAGGTGGAGGCCGCTTGGGGCCCATAGGTCACTCCTCCGGCGAGGACGGAGTGGGAGTTGTTGTTGCAGCTGGTGAAATTAGAAGCCATTGACGCCATCTTCTCAGCAAGACACCAAATCTTAGTACCTTGAATCTAGAGACAACCATAGCAAACCGTGATTCGTTCGCGAAACACGAAACACGAAGTGTGGAGTAGAAAGAGGAAAAAGGTCCCACCGGACGTGCCAGAATCTGTTCGCCGCCGAAAGACGCGACCGTGACGTTGGGACGTCCGGCCTGAATTTTGGGGGGCAGATGCTATTTGGTTTTATCCGTCCACCTCTCCGAAGATGCCAAGTTGATTTATGGCACCGTGTATTGGAGGTTTAGACGGATGTGGCCGATGTAGCAGACTTCGTCTGATTCCCCCTCATTGTTAGGGGGTTTTGATTGTACGGACGCTCTTCCCTGCAGGCGCAAGCCCCTGCAGTTAATTACGTTACCGCATCGCGGTAACCACTTTCTCCTGCTCCAGAAGGTTACTTCTTGTCGTGTGTGTTTATTTTATTTTTGGTTGCCCGTGGATTGTATACGGAGTCTAATTTATGTTGTCGCCCGTAGGGCGTGGATTAGTCCAAATCCATATTTTCTTAGATTTGGATTTGGGTTGGTTTAAGGATCGTTAATCTCATTTGAGACTAAGATCAACTTAAACGTTTGTTAAGAATACGTTAGTTTAATTTTAGACTAAGATCTACTTAACAGGGTTTTGGGATCATTTAGATCCAACAAAATAGCATTTGGGCTCTATTGTTTTAGTTTAGGGACATTGCGGTCCATTGAATTTAAGGACATCATAGTCCGTGACAGTTTAGAGACATCATAGTCTGTAAAGTTTAAAGACATCATAGTTTATGAGTTTAAGGACCTCATAATCTATAAAGTTTAAGGAGATCATAGTCCATGAGTTTAAGGACCTCATAGTCCATAAAGTTTAAAGACATCATAGTCTGTATGGGTTAAAGAAGTCATAGTCTATGGGGTTCTAGTTTAACCAGTTTGGGGATGCGCCAAAAGTTATTGGTTATTGGGACCCCCCATCTCTCTGAAGACGTTGAAGGATTACAACGACATGTATCAGAGGTATGAAGAAATGTACCCTTGAACCAATATCCCGATTTGGGGAAATGGGATGAACATCAGTTTAGATGTCATCTGTTGGGAGCTTATTAGCTGTCTTTGAAACTGAGATCGGTTTTAGAGACCCTGAGCATGAGGGGATCAATTCATGGTCCTTGGAAAATTTGGTCTGAATCTGGCTAATGTTAGCCTTCCATAGTGTTCAATACCTACATATTTATTCAGCGCTCACGTGCTCCCACATGAGGTGTTTGAAATAGTATTAAACACTAAAATTCTTAGGCACTCACGTGGGGTCATGTGAGGCGCTTGAAATAGTGTTAAACTTCAAGAATTTGGAGCGCTGCTTCTTTGGGTTTATTCTTTTGTTCTTTTCTGAGCGGCAAGCGCTGTTGGGTCACATGAGATCACGTAAGGCGACCTAAAAGTGGGAACTGCCTCCGATTTATTCCATTTTTTGCTTTGTAAGTGCCAAGTACTACTATGGGTCACGTGTGATCACGTGAGCCAATCTCAATTATTCTCTTTTGTTCATCATAGGCGCTTACGTGGGAGCACGTGAGCGGCTGTTATCATGTTGGGTGCCAATTCTTTTACGTGCATAGAGATCCTAGGTTTCGAGACTTTCAAGCCCATTGTTTTTGTGAGAGTTGGATTCTTAAGACTTAGTTTTTTTCTTACGTTTGGGATCTGTATGACAGAATTTCCCCGATGAGAATTAAATTCTCAACTTGTGAGGAGATCTGCTTTTGCAGATCTTTTACCATAAGGGAGAACTAAGTTCTTATATGAAGGGTTAAACCCTTGTTTCATCAGAGGAATTAAATTCCTACATACTTTTATGGGAGAATTAAATTCTCTGATCTTAGATCTCTCTAGGTTTTGGATCTGCATGGCAAAATCTCCCCGATGAGAATTAAATTCTCAACTTGTGGGGGGATCTGCTTCTGCAGATCTTAATCAGAGGAAGAACTAAGTTCTTTTTAGAAGAGTTAAACTCTTATGGAGGTGAAAAAGAGATGAGATATTCTCTGTGTTTTTCTCCTTCTCTTACCTCGGATTTTCTTTTTGTTTTAACTTGAAGTTTTTGAGAGGGTTCCTTCTCTCTCTTTCTGTCTTCTAAGAACTTGAAAAACTTCTTCTTCTCTTGTTTTTTTTCTTCTTTATATATTTCTGCTCTTATTTATAGGGGAAAGAAAATAATCAGTTTGTTTTAGAAAATCTCTCATTGAGAGATTTTGATTGATTTTCTAATAAACCAACATGATCTTTTAGATCACATGGTAAATTTTATTCACCGTTAGATTTTTAATCCAAGGACTTCTGTGTTACAGAAGATATTTCTTTTGTTGTTCTTAGCAAGTTTAGGAAGATATTTCCTTGCATAGATTTTTGCTGTAAATTGGTGATTTTTTATCGCCATTGGATCTTTAATCCAACGGCGCTCTGTTTTTCAGAGCGTAATCTATCTTGTTTAGAAAGATCCAAGGAAATACTGTCCAAATAAGGCTTTTGGTCCCTTTTAATTAGAATTTACTTCTATTAGTTCAGAAGGCATAAGAGTCTATCATGTGTAGAACGTGAGGCCCGGTTTTAGCTTAGTTTTGTCAAGTGCAGCACCTATCACGTGTGGGCACGTGATGCTCTATTTGGGGGTCTTTTCCCGTTGCTTTATTTATTTATTTATTTTCCGTAATGGATCAAGGACCATCGGACGCATTTACGACGGGCATGAGCTTCCTGGATAATTCCGATGTTGTCCAATACCGAGCATTTCCCGCAACGCTCATTCGAGTTGGACAAGACTGGTTCTGAGGACTCACGCCATGCTCCATCTTTACCTTTGGTGATCTGGCCGCCCAGTTCCTCGGTCATTTCACGGGAACAGACGACAGAAGCGGACTGTCGATTACCTCTTCACCATAAGGAGCGGGGATAAGGAATCCTTTAATGGATACGTCACTCGCTTCTACAACGCTCTTCTCGAGATTCCCGAGCTCCGGGATGAAACTGTCATCACCGCTCTGAGGTCGGGTCTTAGGCACAAGGAGTGGCTCCGCTCCTTTGCATTAGCGCAACCTAAGACCATGGCCGAGATAAAAGCTTGGACCGAGTGGGAAATCCAACTTGAATCTGAGGTAAACGCAAACCCACCCGGGGGCGACCAGGCCGACCAAAAGAAGAAGGGAAGAGAAGAGAAGAAGAAGGTTAACCGGCCAAACCCATACTCACCCAAGTTCCAGGAGTATACTCCACTCAACATCTCTCAGACTGAGCTATTAGAGGAGGCGAAGGGCGAGCGATTCTTCAAGCTCTATCCGGTCACCAATAGAGAGGCTAAACGAACCCGGGGCCCATACTGCGCCTTCCATAGGTCGCAGGGACATCCGACCAAGAACTGTAAACAACCCCGCGACTATGTCGAGGAGTTGATCCGATCAGGCCACCTGGCGAAATACCTGCGGGAAAAACTATAGGCAGACAGGGAGCACGACAACCATCCACCTCCCGGCGAATTAATGATCGGCCAAATCATGGTCGTTTCTTCAGGGTGAGCACATGGAGCCGGCGAGATTCACCGCCTCCTACCAGTCGAGGGAATAAGCGACCAGCCCCGGAAGAAATGCAGGATCGCCGAGCCAGCATCTTCACTGATGAAGACCTCCACGGTATATCATTGCCTCATAATGACCCTCTCGTGATTACGGCACGGGTCCACCGCTACGAGATTCAAAGGATATTGGTCGACTCATGAAGCTCGGCAGATATCCTTTCTATGAATTCTTCCAGTGTATGGGGCTCGGTCCATCCGACCTACGGCCAACCACCCACATCCTATCGGGGTTTACCAACCACTCCATCCCGGCCGAGGGAGTGGTCATCCTCCTTCTCAACATTGGGGAAGCGGGTCGTACGAGGACCGTACCGGTGGAATTCATCGTCGTCAAGATCCCCTCGTCCTACAACATCCTCCTGGGACGCCCGACGTTAAACGCCCTTCGGGCTCAAATCTCGACCTACTACCTTGCGATCAAGTTTCTATTGGACCAAGGGAGAATAGGCCGGACTTACGGGAACCAGAGAATCGCAAAGATTTGCTTCACAGCGACATCCACCACTGAAGAGCAGAGCGACAACCTCGGAGGCGCAAATGATTTCCAGGGGTCCTTGGATACTCGCGACGAACAGAAGGAAATCCGAGGGGCCCCGGTGGAGGCGCTAACAGAGGCCCTCTCGTCGAGGGGAACGAAGAACGAACTGTCCAGATTGGATCCCTTTTAAAGGGAGCCCGGCACGAAGACTTGATCCGCTTTCTCCGAGGAAACTCGGACGTGTTCGCCTGGGCGCCTGCTGACATGCCCGGGATCGACCCCAAGGTTATCTCGCACAAGCTCAGGGTCGACCCGATGGCCCGACCCGTCAGACAAAAGAAGTGAAGTTTCGCATCGATCAGGCAAAAGGCGATTGAGGACGAGGTCGATAGGTTGCTTGCAGCTAACTTCATTCAAAATATTGCCTACTCGGATTGGCTGGCGAATGTGGTCATGGTTAAAAAGGCGAGCGGGAAGTGGCGCATGTGCGTCGACTTCACAGATTTGAACAAGGCATTCCCGAAAAACAACTATCCCTTCCCACGGATACACCAACTTGTGGAAAGCTCGGCAGGCTATGAATTGCTCAGTTTCATGGACGCTTTCTCCTGCTACAACCAGATCCGTATGAACGCGGCAGATGAAGATCTTACCACGTTCATCACGGACCGGGGGGTATACTTCTACAAAGTGATGCCCTTCGGCCTCAAAAATACTGGGGCTACATACCAGCGCCTGGTTAACAAAATGTTCAAACTGCACATTGGGAGGAACATGGAGGTTTACGTCAACGACATGCTCATGAAATCAACCTCATCGGGCGAGCACGCCAAGGATCTTGGCGAGACATTCGACATGCTCCGCAAGTACAAAATGAAGTTGAATCCAGCCAAGCGCGCGTTTGGAGTAACTAGCGGGAAATTCATCGAGTTCATGGTTACCCACCGAGGAATCGAAGCTAACCCGGAAAAGATTAGCACCATTCTCAACATGGCTACACCAAAGAGTAACGTGGAGATCATGCGACTCACGGGGAGAGTGGCCGCTCTGAGTCGTTTCATGTCGTGGTCCGGAGAAAAGTGCCTCCCATTCTTCAAAGCTCTAAGAAAGATCCCCAGGTTTGAATGGTCGGAAGAATGTCAAATCGCTTTCGATCAGATCAAAGCGCACTTGGTAACTCCCCTACTGCTCACCCAGCCAATCGAAGGAAACGAGTTATTATTGTACCTGGCGTTCTCCGATCATACTACTGGCTCGGTGCTCGTCCGAGAAGTCGAAGGTGTATAGAAGCCGGTCTACTACGTGAGCCATGGCTTCAAAGACGCGGAAACAAGGTACCCATCCATAGAAAAGATAGTATCGATGCTTATTATCGCTCAAGGAAGCTATGGCACTACTTCCAGGCACACACCATCCTCGTCTTCACCGAGCGGCCTATAGGGGCTATTCTTGCCTCTCCCGAGTCGTCTGGTCGTCTGGAGAAATGGAAATGGGAGTTATCCCAATTCGACATCAAATACCGCCCCAGGCAAGCCATCAAAGCACAAGTCCTGGCAGAATTCGTTGTCGAGTTTACTATCCTCAACAAGGAAGCAGCGTCGGCACCCGTCCCCGGGTCCTGACCCTCGGTCGAGGAAATACCCGACTCCGTCCCCGATTGGGTCCTCTACGTCGATGGATCCTTTATCAAGGAGGGGAGTGGTGCTTGCCTTATCATTCGAGGCCTGAATAAAGCAGAGATGGAATACTCTTTGAAGCTCGGGTTCATAGCATCAAACTACTACGCAGAATACAAGGCCTTGCTAGCCGGGTTACAAATCGCTTCCGGGGTGAGGCTGAAGATGATCTGAATTCGCAGCGACTCAACCCTAGTCGTCAGCCAAGTGACCGGGCGCTTCTAGGCCCGAGAGCCGCTCATGGTGACATACTTAGCCGAGGCGAAAAGACTATGAAAAAGTTTTGACGAAGTTCAAGTGGAACAGATTCCCCGGCACCTGAACGCCCAGGTCGACGCCCTGAGCAATCTAGCCTCTTCCTATACGGCCAACAATAAGAGGAATATCCTCTTCAAAGTCTTTCTACGGCCCAGTGTGGAAGACAGAGAGGCAACGCTTCAAGTATACACTGCTCAAGAGGAAGGCCGGGATTAGAGGAAGCCCCTCGTAGAGTTCCTGAAGGAGGGTACACTTCCGGAAGGTCAAGGGGAAGTGCGTCGCCTTCGAGCTAAAGCCCGCTATTTCATTTGGAGCAATGGAAACCTTTACAAGAAGTCATACACACAGCTTCTGCTCCAGTGCGTCGACCCCCACGAAGCCGACTACGTCCTGCGTGAGATACACGAAGGGGTCGATGGAGCGTATCAAGGGGCCCGTACCTTAGTCCAGAAGACTCTTCTCCAAGGGTATTATTGGCCGACGATTCACCAAGACGCTCAAAAGCTTGTCAGAAGATGCAAAAGCTATCAACTCTATAGCAGCATACCCCGTCTTCCGGCTACCGAGCTAACGGCCCTCACCTCCCCCTGGCCGTTTGCCCAATGGGGGATCGACATGGTGGGTCAACTCCCCACTGGTACGGGCAGACACAAGTACATCCTCGTCATGGTAGACTATTTCACGAAGTGGATTGAAGCCGTCCCCATCAGAAAACCGGATGCCACTACGACCATCAAATTCCTGCAGAACAACGTAATCTCCCGATTCGGGATCCCGAGGTGCATCGTTACCGACCACGGGGCGAATTTCGAAAACGACAAAGTCAAAGAGTTCTGTAATGAATACCACATACTAATGAAGTTTTCCGCGATCGTGCATCCTCAATGCAACGGGCAGGCCGAGGTTGCTAACCGAGACGTCATCCGAGATCATCGAGCTCGTTTGGAAGGGAGGCGGAGCAGCTGGGTCGAGGAACTACTACGGGTGATATGGGCCTTACACATATCGAAGAAAACGCCCTTGGGAGAGACCCCCTTCAACCTCTGCTATGGTACCGAGGCAATAGTCCGAACAGAGATCGGACTGCCCAGTTACAGAGTCAAACACATTTGATGACGAAGCAAACACCTCGGCGCTCCGGACTAATTTGGACATCTTGCTAGAGAAGCGGGTGTTGGCTATAGTGCCCTCAAGGCAATTATCGTAGTCGCGGACAGGTGATTATGATGATTGAGGGATGACCTATACCGATAGAACAGTCTTAATCGAGATGATAGTATGCTATATGGTTTATCTTTATCATCATGTATATGTTGATAGAGCCTATAGGATTCTTGCTTGACTACCAGCATTATGATGGTGATCATATACGTGGGAGCTGGGGGTCTATAAGCACATCCTTAAATGTCCCTAGTCGTGGGAGTATCGAGACTGGGCATCGATACTCCAGTGTAGACTAGTGTATACTTATCCAGACTCCGACGAAGGGTGCTGGCCGGTCTCACAAGCCATTGGTGCTAGTTGTTCACCTAAGATAGTATACATGTGCTCATTGAATTATGAGTACACTGGACGGACTCGCCGGGAATATGCTAGTTAGTATTATACCTATTGTCAGATAGCAGTTCTCTGGTGACATGTGTACATGTTATTCTGCCGGCCTGAGATCGTCATTTGTTTCGTGTGAGTTCCCACCGTGCTTTGATTACTACCCTATTATGGCTCAAAGGAGTCGTGCAAACAGGTTTTAGTTGGGTACAGTCCCGAGCCAAATGGAGGCAGTGAGCGGATCGTCGGGGATTCGTCTCTTCCGGTATTGAGGGTTGATGTCGCGTAGTGCACGGGTGGCCATCACCAGAAATACTCGGCCGGGGTATACGAGAATTACAGATCCAGGATCGATAGTTTCTCAGGTGGTGATGGGTTACACACCGACACGAATTATCGCGTTATTAGGGGTCTGACTTTATCCACCCCCCTAGACTCGATATGAGATACTCTTAGACTAACAGACTGGACTGTACGGATATTGTCACTGTCAGGCTCAGTAGGGGTTCAGGATGAGTTTGCTCGTCGGCCTCCCTTTCGCTCAATACCTGAATAGCCGTTACGTACAGCTAGTGCTGCTGACGTGCTTGTGGTTAAACCCACTGCCATCGTATTGACGAGTCTTTAGAGTCCCACACAGAGGGTTTCCTTGGTTCTGGAGAAATGATGTAATAACCGTATTGGATACGTGCAGGGTTCCGATCGAATGTACTTTGTACCCGGACTTTCGATCGGACAGTTGATAATACTAGCCGGCTCGGGGTTGAGCCGAATTATTAAATCAGGTATTGATTTAATATTTTACGTATATGTATTTCGATACGTATATTCTAGTATTATGTTCTTTGTGTTATTCTATCTCATTGGGTGTTCGTATTTCGGTACGAATGCAGGTATGTGTGTACAGTAGAATGTAATCCGTATTTTATCCGGAAAACATTCTAAAAGGTGGCCACCTCATTTTTGGATTTGACCATTTTTGGAAAATGGTAAATGAGGTGGATATTCACATGAGAGGAGTATGGTGGTGACCAAGCTTGCAAAGTGTGCACAAATGAATTTTTAATTCATTTGTGCATACTATTCAAGTATGGGTGGATTTTAAAATGGAAAGAGGTTGTTTTACAAAACCAAGCATGCTCAATTTCTCTTTCATGGTTAGCTTCATTATTTTTTAGCATGAGTTTTTTCTTGAGCTCTTCATCACCATTTGTGCTTCACTCCTCTTTTGATTTTCCATGGTTGTCTCCACCTTCATTCACCACCTCCTCTCAACCCTCTCATGTGTTGAGAATCATGAGAGGATGTGAGATGAGATAGACCAACACTTGGATTACAAACACTACATTCTAGGATTTCTAGAGTAGCATCCTAGAAACACTAGTTGCTTAACTTACATCCATTATGTAAAGCCAGAGCCACAACTACATTTCTCGTGTGGATCATCATCGATGGAGGGTGACCGGCGACCAAGCTTGATCGAGGAGCCTCTAGGAGCTTGGGAAGATGGTTGAAAACCGAAGGACACGGATCAACTCGGTATAACCATTTCTAACTTTTTTTATTTGCTTGCTAGTTTAGGGTTTAGGGTAGATCCGGGTATCGGGTAATGGTAGCGCCAGTTTAGTAAAATTTTGTTCCGCATTTGGCCGCGTTTTGATGGCCGGGGCGCTGCCGTAACCCAACATGGTATCAGAGCCAACTCTTAACCCCTTACTAGCTTGTTTAGACGCGTTTAAAAGATCGATCGAACAAAATTTCTGAAATCACGATTTTATTTTTTCTAGTTTCTGCCGATTTTCAAATGTGGTCAAAAATATTTTCCAAAGGCTTAAAAATCCGTGCAGGCTTTTCTAGGAGTACACGAAAAATTTGAGCTCATAATGCTTCTAAAGAGCCGCGGAACCGCCGCATTTGACTCCTATTCGCGGCGTTTCCACGGTCGTTTAGTAGCAACGGAGCAACAAATTTTTAATGTAGCTTTTTTACATGGAACTGTGATTTTTTTGATACTTGGTTTTGGCCCAGATTTCTGTTTGAGTGCTGGAGTTGCACTTGGGGCCAATTTGGGAAATTTAGTCAATCGAAATTTTAAGTGTGCGTTTAACAGTACATGCATTATTATCTGTGACCGTGAATGTCATTCGAGCGGTACAATCCGTCTAACTGCTATATGTTCTTTTAGACGGGTTTGCGAACGTGGCATTCACGTTGATGTTCTGTGTTGTGCTGTGTTGTGGTTGGACCGTCGTGGTGGATAGCTTGGGTGCAATGATAGTACTGTTTAGATTCATTTGTACATTTGACATTACGGGGCGAGCGTCCGACATGTGGACTGCCGTCACTGCCAGTTTGTATATTATTTGTTTGGGACACGACCGGGTTGAGGTCGATGTCACCTTTGTATATTATTTTCTTTTTCTGTACTAGAATTACCCCGTAGTGGAGTGCATGAATAGCCGGGTTCTAGAGTGCAACGGGTCTGCATCTCATAGCATTGAGACGGAGGGGACCTTAGTCTAGAATTGACGAGCTATTCGCCGCACTCGTAGGGGGTATAGGTTGACCCACGGAGGGGTGCTCAAGTTACCGGATTCCGTGAAGTGCTGGGTGGTCCATTCACGTTGTTGAAGGGGGTTGCCTTGCTTCTGGTTTTGGCGGGTAACTTTCCGCCCTCGTAGGGGTCTAGGTTTCATTGCACAGGCTATCCACACGACAGGGAACGTCGGGTCTCATTTGCGGCTCAAGTGAAACCTGGGGCTCCAAGATTATCCATCATTCTGTGTTGCTTCTGTGATGTTGCTTTATATCATGCCTGGGACGAATGTTATATATATATATATATATATATATATATATATATACTAGTAGATGTTGTATATGTTTTGCACTCGCGCTAGTCCAGTCCCCGCACTGTCGTTAGTTAAGTAACCTAACGGGTGATGACGGGACCCAGTGGCAAATGCGGATGGCATATACGTATATTTTATTTTCGTTCTTTTCTGGTGTGATTAATTGATGGGATTGCGTTGATTTTGATCAATGCAAGAAAAACAAACCTATTTGATGTTGTTGGAACTCATTTTAAAAATTGACATTACAGACGTTCTCTTTTTCTTTACACAGTGTTATTCGGTTATGAATATCCAGCACTTCATTCGAGGAGGCAAGGGCTGAGATCCCTTCATCGGGAGTGACCCCTTGAGTAAAATTTTGCGTCAACGTAATAAGTTTTCTATAGTCGATTATTTTTGCTTTGCATCGTGGTATTCAATTTGGAATATCCTGCACCTCATTCGACGAGGAAAGAGCCGAGATCCCTTCACCGGGTGTGACCTCTTTAGCAAAGGTTTTCGCAGCTATATATTTATAAAAGCTATCCGGTTCCTTCAACGATATCAAGTTCATTACGTTAAAGGTTTTTCGCCAAAAACCATTCGTAGCCCTCCGTCATTTCAGACGGGTAGCACTTGGTATTCATGCTATATTTGTTGGCCTAAATCAAGGCATAGTGTATGGTAGCTATTTGTTACTTTTCTGTTGCATAAATAGATGCGTTGGTTTGAGACAGTCGTACTACTTTATTGGCCTACGTCAAGGATATGTATGGGTGGGTTTAAATTAACCTGGACAATGACGGGTAGAACTTGACATGTGATTTATGATTTGTTGGCCTACGTCAAGATCATAAGAGCATGGGATAAAAATTCACACTAGGAGTTTCAAACATACAGGAAACTTGTCAGGCATGCGCATACCTTATTGAGTGTGATAACTTGAGTGGCTTCCATCAAGTTATCATGCGATGATAGTTGGATCCCGATTCTCATTGATGAGTAGGATTACTCCTCGGGTGATTTTAGATGATCCTGACTAATTCTTCTTTTGGGTTTAGAGGAGAATTCGAGGAAACAATGGGAGCCATGCTAATTAGATAAAATGATTAACCATTCTGATTTAGGTTAGAGTGCATGCTGAGTGTTTCTTCTCTCTCTCTCTGGCAGCGACTATGACCCGCCCTAAACTAAAACTCATGAACCCAGTTAACCAAACCTTCTTAAAACACTTTGGCTTTTGGAATGTCACGGTGTCGCATATATCCTTGCCACTTCTATATCACCTTTGCATTTTTTCAGAACACCCCGTATCACTACGAACATCCATTCCTATTGGATAAATCCATCGTATTGTTACATACGAACTCGATTGAATTCGTTCCAGATTCGAGGATGGAAACCGAAGGACACGGATCAACTCGGTATAACCATTTCTAACTTTTTTTTATTTGCTTTCTAGTTTAGGGTTTAGGGTAGATCCGGGCATCGGGTAATGGTAGCGTCAGTTTAGTAAAATTTTGTTCCGCATTTGGCCACGTTTTGATGGCCGGGGCGCTGCCGTAACCCAACAGCGGGACCGAGCACAGATCAAAGCGGCCGCCTACCAATAACAAACTGCTCGCTACTACAATGCACTAGTCAAGTATCGCGCCTTCAAGATGAGAGATTTGGTCTTAAGGCGGAATGAATTCATAGACCAGGGAAAACTGCACAAGTTCTCTCCGAAGTGGGATGGCCCGTTCCTCATCTCCGAAGTATTTCCCGGTGGAGCCTATCGCTTACAAGACACAGCAGGACGCAAGTTTCTTCGGCCATACAACACTGAAAAACTCAAACTATACAAATGAATGTATTTTTTTTCTTTTCAAAGCGATGTAATTTTTTATTATTATTGAGTCTCCCAAGTTATAAGAGACTTCTTCCATAAGTTTCATTCTCCTTCACGGTTCCGAGATCCCTAAATTCATTTTTGAGAAAATATGCAAAAATACCAAGGGAATAAAAAGGAGACAAAAGCACATCGGAAAAGAAGAACTTTATTCATTGAGGGGTATTATGGGCTCCTCAGCCTTACACAAAAAAAAATTATTACAATAAAGAGGGCCGGGGGTTAAGAAAGCACTGCTGGTGGTACTCCGAGGAAATTTCCGCCAGCCGAGCCCTAACTTCTTCGGCTCACTCCCTATCATGGTGTCTGCGGACCCGAGATGCCACGGATGGGCCAGAGACCACACCCTTCGGACAGGAGTCGACGATCATCCTCTTCTGGAAACACTCCAGAAGAAGAGCCATCGAGCGATCCCGCCTTCTCTTCGAGATCAGGCCGATGTGATGGAGCATGTGCAACTTGTCAACCGCCTCGTCCTTCAGCTGCTCGGATAAGGCATTGTTCAGTCCCGGGGACATCCTCCAAATCGCGTACATAAGCAATTGGAGGAGAGGAGATCGCCGAGGGAGTAGACGGCCAAAGTGGCCCTCCACGCGCTATATCACCCCTTGGTACATCTCCTCGGAGCACTCTGGGTCAAAAGGTACACGTCATCGAAGCAAATGATCTCCTTGATGCTGTAAATAAACCTGGCCATTTTCAGAAACGCAAGGGTAGGTTTATTTGACCAAAATGCCTTCGCTATTTATAGCCCCAACCGAATCCCTAAAGGCCAAAGTTTGCGCGCAGAGCAACGCGAATCACGGGATATTTTCAATTTCCCAATACGGAGTTGCTGCATGGCGATCATGTCGTTCCTCACAGGCCCTCAGGCGGTCAAGGGAAGTTGGAACGATGCGCACTATGGAGCGACGCGCCTTGCTTGTGCGCTTCTGCTACGTGTTGTCCGCGACAGTCTCTCTTCCAAGTTTTACGGGTCAAGGGAGACTGACCGACACCTCACGAGGCCACCGAGCAGCTTCCTTGCTCGATCAATCCTTAGCGGATAGATTCTTACCCATCTACGCTAAGGATCAAAGCCCTCCTCACGAGGCCACCGAGCAGCTTCCCTGCTCGGTCAATCTTTAGCGGGTAGAATCTACCCACCTACACTACGGATCGAAGCCCTCCTCACGAAGCCACCGAGCAGCTTCCATGCTCGGTCAATCCTTAGCGGGTAGATTCCTACCTACCTACGCTAAGGATCAAAGCCCTCCTCACGAGTCCACCGAACTGCTTTCCTTCTCGGTCAATCCTTAACTGTTAGATTCTTACCCAGCTATGCTAAGGATCGAAGCCCTCTTCACGAGGCTAATGAGCAGCTTCCCTGCTCGGTCAATCCTAAGTGGGTAGATTCCTACCCATCTATGCTAAGGATCAAAGCCATCCTCAAGAGGCCATCGAGCAGCTTCCCTGTTCGGTCAATCCTTAGCGGGTAGAATCTACCCACCTATGCTAAGGATCGAAGCCCTTCTTACGAGGCCACCGAGCAGCTTCCCTGCTCGGTCAATCCTTAGCGGGTAGATTCCTATCCACATATGCTAAGGATCAAAGCCCTCCTCACAAGGCCACTGAGCAGCTTCCCTGCTCAGTCAATCCTTAGCGGGTAGATTCCTACCCACCTACGCTAAAAGACCGAAGCCCTCCTCACAAGGCCACCGAGCATCTTTCATGCTCGGTCAATTCTAAGGGGTAGACTCTTACCCACCTACGCTAAGGATCGAAGCCCTCATCAAGAGCGCACCGAGCAGCTTCCATGCTCGGTCAATCCCTAGAGGGTAAATTCCTACCCACCTACGCTAAGGATCGACGCCCCACCAAGGGGAAGCCGCGAAGATCCCTGCTCGGCTAACCTCCGAGTGGTGAATTCTTACCATCCCAAGACGGAGGTCTAGGAACTGCGTCAAGAGAGAACCAGCCAACGCCGACCAACTCTGACTTGGCTGTTGTTCACCTAACGCTAAGAACCGACTCTAAGGAATGGTCAGATACCGGCCTTCCTACACGGAGGGGTTTCCCAATGTATCCTAAGTGAACGATTGTCACCTCGACTCCGAGGGTGGGAGGACACCGGCCTTCCTGCGCTTGGTGACTAATTGACTTACACTCGACGCGCGATCGTCATCTAAAAGGTCGGTCATTGACTTACGGCCTAACATGTGAATCGAGGAAAAGACCAACAAGCTCAAGTACTTACGCAAGAAACACATTGCCACGTAGAAGAAGATAAATCCAGTTTTATTTATGTTCTGAAATTCTTTACAAGGTATTCTAGGCTCCTCAGCCTTACAAAAAGTGCCCGGAGGCTTACAAAATTTGAGAAAAATAAAAGTAAACACACAAAAAAAACTCAGGCAACAGGCTTCGCCGGGATCTCACCTTGTTCGACACCGCCCTCAGGGGCTGGGGTTTCTGCTTTCGTAACCGCCCCACCTCCGGCGCCAGCCGCCCGCGGCGTGTCCACCGAAAGAGGGACCCGAGCATGGAGCTCACCGTCGGCAAACTCCGGCATTAACGCCTTGACGGCATCAAGGGCTTCATGCCAAACAATGGGGGAGGCTTCGTCGAGGTCGACGTAGAACTGGTCTGACGCCTTGTACTTGTCCACCAACTTGCGGGCCCGAAGCTCGGCAATCTTTGCCGCCTCAAGCGCAGCCTCGGTCTCCCTCTTGCTGGCGTCCCTCGCCTTCTTCATTATGGTGTAGCGCTTACCCAACTCCTCCAACTTGCCCTCCATGGCTCGGTAGGACTCGCTCATGAGTCGGTAGGACTCCTGGCACTTTGAGATCGTGAGCTCCCCGGCGGCCAACCGGGTCTCAAAGGCAGCCGTCTTCTCATTCTCTTGCCGTAGCTGAAGGCGCAGATCCTCCGCCTCCGAAGACGATTCCCCCGCCTTCTTCATGGCGTGGGCAATCTCCTCGGCTTCCATGTTGACGATGTGGGCGCAATGTTGGAGGACCTAAGGGAAGCAACGGACGAATTTAGAGGTGTCCAGGCTAAGAGAGGGCAATTAAGATAATACTTAAACGAATACCAACCTGAACTGCCTCCTGAGCGATGGTGGCCAATTGGGCCTTCAGGGTCCCCCGCGGAATCTTTCCCCTGGCCAACTGCTCCAGGTCCGCGAGCAAGCTATCGGCGATGGAAAGCTCCGAGGGGACCACGAAGCAGACGTCCCCCTCCTGTACGGGAATCCCCTTGGGGATATCAGTTGACGGCATGCGGGAGACCGTCCTTTTCCTCATGAAGGAACCTCGGTCACCTCCTCCTCCCCCCTCGCCCGGGGTTCCGGGTCTCGCGCGTGCTTCTGGCTGCCCCCGCGACGGTCATCCAGGGCTCGGGGCGCTGTGGAGGACTTAGCCGGTGGAGACGGTCTCAGGGCCGAGCTTGGTTTTCCTCGGGACAAGATCACGCCCCCGGCCTTCTTCTGGGCCGTAGCGGCTATGTCAGCAGTATCTTGGATCGGTCTATATATCCTGCAAAAGGAGAAAACACAGAGATGTTAGTGATGCAAGAAGGACAAAAAGTAAATTACTCAAGTCTAAACAGGTTGTCCAATCTCTTAACTTACCCACGAAGCGCGCGGGGTTGAGCCCAGCCCAGCTAATGACCTGCTCGGAAAGTAAGACATCGGCCCGCTGGATCGGCTCCCATATGGACACCGCCCTCGCCTCGAGAGAGGACGACTGCTTCGCCCGCGGGCAGTCGGCCCTGTGCCACTGTACTGACACAGGCCAATCCTCACCCTTGGGTAGCCTGACGAAAACAAACTTATTCTTCCAGTCGTAGATTAAAGAAGGAACAACCAACACACCCGGCCCAGCCACCCCACCCTTGCGTTTTTTAAAAGAAAAATACACCAAGCTCGGCTCGTTCTTGCTAGTGTCGGGGTAATTTTTATAATAGAGAAAAGAAGTAAGAAGGGTCAAGCTGAAGGGGATGTCCTCAAGCTTCAACCGAACCAGAAACCCAAGGAGGATTCTCCACGAGTTCGGCGCTAGCTGGCCCGGTGAGAGATGGAAGCAACGAAGTATCCCACATACCTCGGTTGGAAAAGGCAGACGCACTCTCGCTCAGAACGCCTCCAAATACAAGGAAATCTTCTTCCCCTGCACCTGGTCCGCTTGTTCGCCTCCTTTTGCCAAACGGAGCGAATAATTAGAGGGGATATGGAAACGAGCCTGAATCTCGGCAAGCTCGTCCAGATCCCTCAAGATGGAGGGCGCATCGCAGGCGTTCCCGACGTGCACCATAGGGGCCCTCGACGCCGCCGGGCGGCTATCAGCACGGGTAGCCCTGACTCTATGGGACGAGCCCGAAGATGAGGAAGCAACAAGGGAACCCTCTTGGCTGTCAGCAGCCAAAGAGGTGGAAGACTTTCTAGACTCTACCCTAACTAGTTCAACAGACTCCTCGGAATAAGACATCTAACCTGATTCAAAGAAAGGAGTTCTCCGAGAAAAGAGCGCAAAGGATCAGATCTAAAGGATGGAGCGCCGAGCAATCTCTCGCAACGAAGGAAAATAATGGCGGAAGTGTTAACCCTAAGGGGAGACCCCTCCTATTTATACGACTTGAGGGGAGGATCCGACGGCCCAAATCATTTCCCGCCAAAACGAAGCCTCGCGTCTGCCAGCCATCGAAGCCCCCACGTGTCGAACGACCATTGGAGACGTCCCTTTAGCCACAGGAGATAGCGATAGCCTGTCACGTCCATCAATCCGCATTGAACACGTAGCCTGCGCCTCAACTGACGTACAAGCGAATTGGCGCCCGCTCTTTAATGCACGATCCTTTCCCCTGATCCGCTGACGTCATCAAAGATACACGCAGAGATCCAAGCGGATACTCCATGCGGGCTCAAAGATCTGAACGACGCAACTTCCCTACACTGAGTCGCTCCAGAAATCCACGCTAATAGATTCTTGACAACAGGCTGCGCCCGGGAAACCGATCAGACCACTCTCGACCCGACCCATAAATAGGTCGGGATGAGAGTGGGGGGCTAATGATGATACTCATAAGTGGGAACTCCCTATATCATGACACATGGTATATGACGTGTCCCGGGGCTCACGGGAACGGAGCGAGCGTGATACATTGAAGGCATTCCCCGGGGCTCTGTCCCGAGGATCGACTCGACCTACGATGGCCTCCCAGAACACTCCTACGCTCGCCTCCGGGCCCTCCTACGCGCTGAGCTTCCTCAGCCCTCCCAGCTCACCTCCAAGCTATCACAGAACCGAGTTTCCTCGTCCTCCCACTCGACCTGAGCCTTCCGTCGAGCTAAGACTCCCTGATTCTACCGAGAAACCAAGAACGCAGAGCCCAAGCGCCTCCGCCACGGCTCCGTAGATCTTACCGGGCACTAGATATCTTCCACCCTACGATCCCGCGTTCCATGCTGCCGTATCCCCCCATTTACGAGCGTATCTCGTCATTAACGGAGGGATCCCGTCATTCACACAGGCATAACGCCAGGGGCGTAACCGACGGCGGAGATCTCGCGCCAGCTCACTCCATGCGACCACTATAAAAAAAACCTCCCAGACGACTCAGGTATTGCAATTTTATTCCAATAAGCCGCTACTCTGCCCAGATTCCTCGGCTAACTTGATCGTCGGAGGGTCCACGGTGGTATAACCATCCCGGAACTTCTTTTGCAGATAGCTCGGCTTCACCCAAAACAAGCCCACTGAGATCCACACGCTCAAGGAGACAACCGTCAACACCAATCTCAACCCTTCATCAACGCTCGCGATAGATCGACGGAGGACAACATCTCGAGGAAATCCTAACCTCCATCAATGTCATTCTAGAGTGATCATTCATAAAAGTGATAAAATATTTGTTGCCAAATATGCTAGTATGCTGGTAAGGACCCAAGTGTCAGAATGGACTAACTCAAATATTGAAGAATTACGTTTATTAACTGAAGGAAAAGAGGGAAGAAAATTTCCCCCCAAAATACATGACTCGCATGGAAAATCAAATAAAGAAAAATAAGGTAATACAATACGTAGCATAGGAAGAGGTGGGTGTTCAAGACGTCGATATCAGCAAATGGTGGAAACATCAGCAAATGCGGAAGGTGGCACATCCAAGTAGTACAGGCCATTAACTTTTTTACCTGACATGAACCACTTGAATACTCCTCTTCAATCGCGGCTTTCATAAAATATTCCAACAGGTATTTATGTGCTAAGGTCAGCAAATTTTGGGTATTTTTGAGCCATTTAGCATTTTATTTTAACCATAAAAATTAGTAATGGAAGAAGAGCTGAAAGTAGAAGATGAAATTAGTGTTTTGGAGTTGAAGGTAGAAGATAAGAATCATAAGATTAAGTTCATGATAATTAACTATTTTTTAAGGAATTAAAAAATGGCAACAAATTTGATGGATGAAAACCTGAGGGAGGGTTTAGTATCTTTCACTACTATAAAAAGGGGTTGCCCCTACAGCTTTATCCGTAGGGGCAAAGCACTGCCCCTACAGATATATTCGTAGGGGCTCGAAAATACACCGTAGGTGCAATGGCCGCAGGTGCAAGTGTTCTCCCTGAACATGCCCCTACGGATAAATAATTGCCCCTACGGTTTAATCCGTAGGGACCCATGTCCCTACGGTGTATTCCGTGTATTCCGTAGGGACAAAATATTTATTTAATTTAGTGGTTTATAAAAGAAAATATTTGCCCCTCCGGTGTTATCCGTAGGAGCAACTTCCTGTCCCTACAGAGTGAGCCGTAGGTTCAGAAATAAGCCCCTACGGATATAGTCGTAGGGGAAAGTGTAACGCATGTTACTGAGTCCATGGGGGAAAAATGTCAGGTATCCTGATATTTTGTCCTACGGATAAATATGTATGGAAAAACTATAGACCTACGGATTACTCCTTAGGGGCAAAAGATGGACCTACGGATTAATCCGTAGGGACAAAATATTAGGTTTTTTTTTTAAAAATGGGCTTCCTGTTTTTTCCTCGCCCTGTGCACAATAATATATATACATCATATAACCAAATACTGCAGTATTCATAATCAACATCTCACGCATAATATATAAAAGAAATCAACAAACAAAATACGATACCAATCTAAATCATCGTGAAAATGCAAACACCACCAATATCGTCCAAAATATATACAATATGTATCATATAAGTACATACATGCTTAAAATATAAAAAAAAAAAGCTACCCTAGCTCGGTCCAGCTCCTACACCTCTGATAATCGCCTTAATCTGGCGCATCTGCTCCTCGGTGCAGCCCTGAGTTGTCAAAAACTCGACCAATGAAGGAGCGGACTGTGCGGGAGTATGAGCGGGCTATAGAGCTGCAGGAGTGGTCTGTGCAACCGCAGCCGAGGTAGTGGCTTGCGGAGCCGCAGCCGAAGGAGATGCATGTGGAGCCGCAGCCGAAATACCCTGTCGCATCTGTTCAATTTTGTGTGTAATAAACGAGTAAGAACTGTGTATTAGTCGAATTAGTTTCATTATCAGGTTATTGCGAAACCCCAATCTAAGATTAATCAAAGTTAAGTCTACAACCAAATAAGCTCGGGCTACTAATATTGGATATGTTACTATCTGTAATATATAATATTAAACTATTAAGTAGTATACATACCATTATCTCCTTCAACTCCTGGACGGTGGTCTTCAAGGTGGCAACATCTTGCTCTAGACATCGCTCACGGGGGTTAGAGGAAGTAACCACCGGAGTAGAGTCCAACCTCATATGGGCCTTGCTAGGACCCAACCCCCGGCCTCTCTCCCAACCTCCGTGGTGCCCTCCGTGTGTGGCGTCTAGGACTGGGGTCAACAGCATCAAATTGTTCTGTCCAGTAAAATCGATCCCCAATGCCTCCGCCTGCTCTACCACCCGCTCCTACACCCAAATTAACCAGTAAAATATAAGTATATCATTTAAATTTGAATTTTTCAAAACAAAAATTTCAAACATGTTAGAATAAATATTAACACTTATGAAATACTCCTGGGTAGCGGTGTCGGGGAATCGAAGCTCGCCCGTGGCGGGATCTGTCGAGGTGCCGTGGACGGCAAGATACGCGGTCAGCACGCTCGGTGTACCACCCTACGCCAGGGTCTGAGCTCTCCGCAATTCGCAAAAAATTTACATATATAATAAAATAATTCTTAATATTAAATTATATCACAGTAGGTCTATTGTAATTTACCGATGCCTCCATGGCACGGGTAATATTCCTAGGGCCACCTGTATAAGTGGGGCGACCCCTCTTCACCGACTTCCTATTCTCTTTATTTTGATCGGCCTATTTCTGCATAACACATTCAGATTTAGTTTTCTAATTAAGCAACACACAAAAATAAATTATATACTAAACAATGAATTACATTTAAAATACAAACCTGTTTGCGCTGAGAGTCGAAATATTGACACAAGAGAGGCCATGTATCTACGTCGACTATCACAAAGGCCGGAGTATGTAGGAGAGCCGCTCTCTCTGCCTCGGGGGTCGCCATCCACAGGGAATAGCAGTTGATCTTCAGCTCATTCCTATTGTATCGGACCTTTGATTGTATGTTTTTCATCAGGCCATGGTACAGAATATGAAGATCGAGCACTCTCTCGGGGTGATCAGGGTCGGGTACAGGCTGAAAGTAGTAATCCAACTGTAAATAAAAAAACAATGTTACTAAATTGCAACTGTTAAATAATAATAAATATATTAGGTAAGTCAAATGAAAATATATATTAATACCCGAGCCTGATCCCAGAAGAGGGCAAATGAACACCGGTGCTGGTCGCCCCACTCAACGTGAAGTGGATACATCTTCACGAGGTGGCTCTCATCCCCCATATACCGGCCGAACCTCTCGGCATAATCGCCGATATAGAGATAATCAGGGGTAAAGAAGAGGGGGATGTTTACCCCAATCAGAGCAAAGCTCTGTTCAAATTCTTAGGCGGGAAATGAAGCAACGTTTCTGTTTCCCCCAATCAGAGCAAAGCTCTACTTTGAAAATCAAATGTTCAAAAAATTGAAGAACCACTTCAGATTCCTTGCGCTGCGCGCAACGCATCACGTGTCAAAAACAGATACGCCAGCGCTGCGCCCAAAACAGCGCACCCAATCAGAGCAAGACTCTGTTTTAAAATAAAAATAAAGGAAGCAACGCTTCAGGCGACTTGCCCTCTGCGCTGCGCGACACGTGTCAGCGCAGTTGCGCTGCGCTCTGCGCTGCGCGACACGTGTCAGCGCAGTTGCGCTGCGCTCTGCGCTGCGCGACACGTGTCAAGCGCAGGTGCGCTTGCGCCAACTGTGCCAGCATTTAAAATTCTGGAAAGATCTTTCCAATTTTGTTAAAAACAAGAAGATTCTCTTCTGTAAAACAGAACCCTTGGATCAAAGATCCGACGGTGGGGAAATATCCCCAGATCAATCAGAGAAAGATCTCTGTAACCAACCTAACTAACTAATTGGCCCGATATAAAGGCCCCTAGACTCCAAGTCTAAGAGATACAGAGATACAGAGACACAGAACTCCTCTAAAAAACTTTTAGAAGAACTCGAAGAGAAAAAGGTAAACCTTTGGAAAAAAGAAGAATTTTCTTCTAAAAAGATCAATGATCTAAGAAGAAGATCAAGATCTTGAATAAAAATAATAATAATAATAATAATAATAATAATAATAATAATAATAATAATAATAAAAAGAAGTAATTTACTTCTTTATTAGATCTTTTGATCTATATAAAGGCATTGCCTTTTGATGAACCATTGGTTCTGGAATCTTAAAAGATTCTTTTCTTTGATCCAAAATTGGATCAAGATGCGCTCTGCGCTATTGAACAGTGCCTTGCACTTCTGAAATGAGCCTCTGCGCTCTTAGGTTGGCGCAAGTCACCAGAACACGCCACGTGTCAACCCCAGAATAATCTGCGCCTTGCGCTTTAAAAAATGAGCATTGTGCTCTTGGATTGGCGCAAGTCATCAGAGCGCGCCACGTGTCAGCAGCGCACTGGCGCAGCGCACTGCACCAACAGACTTGCGCTCACCAAAGCATGACACGTGTCACTTCCACATCAGTTTACGTCTTGCGCTCCTCAATTGGCGCAGAGCGCCTGACAGGCCACGTGGGGCACAGTCAGACCATTAAATGCTCTGCAGAGCCCAATTAAAAGGTCTAACAGACCAATTCAGATGCTGTGCATCATTTAAAAAAGGGGCAGAGCCCAAATAAAGGTCTAATAGACCAAACTGAATGCTATGCGTTATCAGAAAAGGGCAGAGCCCAATTAAAAGGTCCAACAGACCAAAACAAATGCTATGCATTATTAAACAAGGGCAGAGCCCAAATAAAGGCCTAACAGGCCAAACACAAATAAAATGTTGAATATTCTTAAATGGACTTAACCCAATTCTGGCCGTAAGTCCTCAAATTAAATTGAACCGAGCACAACTGCTCTCCCAAATCAATTTACACCCGGTTCAAGGGTACATCTCTGAACTCCTCTGATATTTGTCGTTGTAATCCTTCAACGTCGTCAGAGAGGTGACGGGTCCCGACAACCACACATTGCTACGGACTGTGGGGTCCTTAAACTCATGGACTAATGCGTCCTTAAACCAATATTCGTCCCCAAAATGGGAATGTTGGACCACCATGTCCCTAAACTGGCAATACGGACTGTGGGGTCCTTAAACTCATGGACTAATGCATCCTTAAACCAATATTCGTCCCCAAAATGGGAATGTTGGACCACCATGTCCCTAAACTGGCAATGGAGCACTTGTCCCTAAACTGGAACAATAGAGCCCAAATTCTCTTTTGTCGGATCTAAACGATCCTGTTAAGTTGATCTTAGTCTCATATTAGACTAACGTATCCTTAACAAACATTTAAGTTGATCTTAGCCTCAAAAATGGCTAACGTATCCTTAAACCAAAACCCCAAACCCAAATCTAAGAAAATACGGATTTGGACTAATCCACGTCCTAACGGGCGAAGACATAAATTAGTCTCCGTATACAATCCACGGGCAACCACAAACAAAACAAACACCCACGACACGAAGTGAACATCTGGAGAAGGAGAAAGTTGTTACCGCGATACGGTAGCGTAATTAACTGCAGGGGCTTGCGCCTGCAGGGAAGAGTGTCCCCACAATCAAAAACCCCTCGAACGAGGGGGAATCTGACGAAGTCTGTTGTAACAACGGAGTCCAGTTCTACAAATTTCTGTTACCGTATGTGTAGTGTGTGGTATTTATTTCATTTATCATGCTTTGGCCGATACTGGTTATAATTTACACCGACATGTCATTTTTCTGCATATAACAATTTAAGTCATCTAAAATAAACTAAAAATAATTGACATGGCCTGCTTGACACTCCCAACCCTGTGGTAGCGTCCTTGCATCGTGTTCTCATCCCGTTCAGTGAAACGGACGTGTTTGGACGGCTACGCGCACGCACGTGCGTCCGTTGTTGGGGGTATGCTTTTTAATTATAAAATACTTCATTTTAATTTTTGGAACCTGCCAATAAATTTCATATCTCAAATTCAAATTTTTGGACTCGAACCGAGCGCAATTCTGAAATATTTTGTAGCCCGCCAAATTTGGTTATTTTAATATTTTATTAAAATAATTCAGCTGCTAAGGAAATATTTGTTGGTTGGGAAAACAGAATAAATCTTTCAAAGAAATTTTATACCTAAACCAAAAATCTTTCCCCACCAATCATCTTTCTCTCCTTCGCATGCTGGCCCACAAGATCATTTCCTTCTGTTTCTCTCTCCTCCTCTTTCTCTTCCTTTCTCTTTCTCTTCCTCTCTCTATCTCCTCAGTTCTCTCTCTCCCCCTTCTCTTTCTCTCTCCCCACAACGAGACAACTTTCTCTCTCCTCTGGCGTTTCTCTCTTTTCTCGCGTTTCCTATTCACGAGATCTGCTCACCTCCCTACTCCTTATCATAACCTCCCTCCTTCACCTCTCCTTCTTCTAAACCCGCGAGCATGAGGAGAAAGAAAACCCTAACCTTCGCCGCTCCACCTCCACCGACCTCACCTCGTTGTCACCCTTTGCATCCACGTCACCCTTTGCATCCACGTCACCCTCATCTCCATCTTCTCTCCTTCTTCTTCTTTTCTTCCTTTCCCCGAGGCTGTCGCACCCTGCGCAGAACCCACAGCCCCTTGAACCCAACATCTCCGGTCGTCGCCGACGACCCTGACCTCACACCCACCATCATCACCACCTCATTCCCTTCCTCTCCTCGACATCATCCCCTCACCAGAACCCCATCACCTAGCCCTGCACCCAAGCTGACCCCAAACCCTAACCGAACCCTAGCTCTTCTAGTAACCCTTCACCGGCGTCCCTCACCGCCGTCGATCTCGCCGTCACAGCTAGCACCCCCTCTGGGACCCAGTAAGCTATCCCTCATCCTCTTTTTCTTCTTTCTTCTTCTTCATTTCCCTGTTCTATTCTGTTCTCTCTCTATATCTATATTTTTTGCATTCTGTTAACTGGGTTTACTGTTTCTTTGGCGGCCGGAATCCGACCGTGCCGGCGGCGATTCCCGAGGACCCAGCAGGGATCCCTGACCCGTGTGACTCCACTATTCGTCGTTTGGACTCTTTCCGTGAACCGTGCGCGCGTCGCAATTTTTCCTGGCCGACGCGTAACGTCCCGTTTTCCGTTTCGCGACCCGTCGAGGCAAGTTAATCTTGCTACATGCTACTTTAAACTACTACTTATGCTATTTAAAGTTCTATATATCCCTTGATTGCACGTTACACCTGCAGCTTACATTTAATGAGATAACTTTCCTTGTAACAGTTTGACGTTCCGTTATATCATTTTGTTTCATCGCATGAAACATGCCTTGCTGCATTTAGTTTTACTATACATAGTTCCCACAATCATAATTAAATCACATAACAATTATTGTATAGTTCGCAGCACCTTTTTATGTTTTATATCTGTCGGACGATCGTGTGTATACAAATCAACTGATTTATATTCAATTATATCTTTAGATTATTTAGTACACCTTAGCATGAACTTAACATCCATGAAGGTTAGAATGTATGCATGTAATGTGGAAACTATTTCTTAAACTCAAACTGATAACCGTACACCTAATAATTTAACATGTACCTATTTGCATGTCATATTACATGTGCCAGTTTATTGTTATGATAGTACCCATACTTGTTTACTTATAACCATGATTATTCTAATTGTTTATGAGCACCCACATGATATCTATATACCCTGACATGACTTGCTACACATATTACCTGACCCGACATGGTACCATACGACTCTTGATATAACTTGCCACTCATATACACCACCCGGCTTGACCTGACATACCATAGCTTTACATGTTACTTGATCTTGCGTTTAATGCCAACAACCCGTCCTGTAGTCCTCACGGACCGTTCCTGTTGTCTATACAGACAAACCTGTACCTGCCTGATCATGGGTTAGCATTAGTGCTAGATTATTTTATACTTGACTGGAACCTATATAACCTGGGGGTATGGGGAAATCAGTATTGTAACCGAACGTAACTCAAAGGGCCATCCGATTGTTTGTCGTTCTTCCGGGCGTTACGGAATACCCATTGTTTGTCGTTTTTCCGGGCATTACGGAATACCCATTGTTTGCTGTTCTTCCGGGCGTTACGGAATACCCATTGTTTGCCGTTCTTCCGGGCGTTACGGAATACCCATTGTTTGCCGTCATTCCGGGCGTTACGGAATAACCACCGACGAGTTACGATGAGGATTAAATTACTTGGTTTCGAAGACTTTAGAATAGATAACCCGTAGCACAGTTTAGATACCTCTGCACGTCACTTATACTGACACCTTCACTGTTATATATTCTCATTATGTTCTCGCTCATACTCAACCTGCATGCTTTATTACCCCTGTTAATATTATTTCTTGATATTATGACGCGCTGACGTCTAGGTTTTGCATGGCCCAGATTCCGTACCTTTGCTGCAAACCGAGCAGGAGTACTTCAACCAGCAGGCTGAGCAGTGAGGTTTCTGTATTAGTTATTTCTTTTATTTCCTGCATTTTATTCCTGATGTGAGCCCGCATTATGGGACATACATTCCAGTTATTTGTATTGGATCTTTTTCTTCCGCACTTTTATTATTCTTGACTCATGTTATCTTGGCTTATGGACATGTATTAGATAGTTATATTTTGTTCTGGATATCTCTACAGCCGTAATGTGACTGTGGATGGATACTTCCTACCCACAGGTAGCATGGTTGGCTATGTCACGTGCCCAATTTAGCGTACTCTGGGAAGCGGGGCGTGACATCTGCTACATCGGCCGCATCCGTCTAAACCTCCGATACACGGTGCCATAAATCAACTTGGCATCTTCGGAAAGGTGGACGGATAAAACCAAATAGTATCTGCCCCGAATTTCAGGCAAGATGTCCAGTCTTCGCAGCGTCATTCGGAGGGGAACAGATTCTGGCACGCCCAGTGGGGCCTTTTCCTCTTTCCACTCCACACTTCGTGTGTCGTGTTCGCGAACAAATCACGGTTTGCTGTGGTTGCCTGTGGATTTGAGGTACTTAGATTTGGTGTCTTGCTCCGTGCAGAAAATAGAAGATCAATGGCTTCAAACTGCACTACCTGCAACTGCAACTCTCACTCCGTCCTTGCTGGAGGAGTGACTTACGGGCCACAAGCGGCCTCACTTCTCAAGATGCCAGTGGAGCAGGTAACTCATGCAACCACTGGACTATTCTTCGGGACCATGCTCCCACCGATGAGCTTCAATGCCCCAATGACGTTGCAAGAAGCCTCAAAGAAGTCGGTCTTTGATCGACTTACCACTGCCGCGACCCCTCTCAACGGGTCGCCCAACTTCAATACCTCAGTTTTCAACAGACTGGGCCAGAACGTCTGCAAGCTCGCGATACCCGAAGTTGACATCCCAAAGCGGATAGCCTTCCCGGCTCAAGCAGACGAAATCATTGGAAAGGCTTCTCCTTCCAAGAAGTCAGTTTTTATAAGGATGGCCATTCCAGTTTCTGCTCCAGGCGAGGTCCTCAAAGCTGCTTCCCCTGCCCAAAGGTCTGTCTTTGACAGATTAGACATTGCTTCTCAACGGGTGTCAGTCTTCGACAGGCTAGCACCAATAACAGTCTCTCCCCAAAGCAGGGGGCATAATGAAGTCACCCTTATAGCTGAAACAACTCCATCCGCACGACATGCTCGCCGTCGTCACTGGCGCCGAGTAAGGAAGGCTGGGGGCAACTCCCCCTCTGGGATAACTCCGCCAGCTCCGATGATGGGGGTCGATGCTGCTGTTCCAACCGAGAACAGCTTTGAACTGCTTAACAAGGTGCGCAGAAACTCTCCTACTGCAGTGCTGAAGAGAACTCCTTCACCTGTAAAGAATGCTACAGAGAAGAAGCTGGAGCAGGCTGGAGCAGCCTCCTCAACGGCTATCCTCTGAAATTTACAAGGTCTGGCGTCAAGTCCAAGACTCCGTGATGGATAAAGACTATCTCCGCCGATAGAAAAAGATGAAGGTTCGGCAGGAGAAGGATTACTCAAAGCCATAAAAAGTGACAGCTGGCTGGGTGCCTACTGCAACGGCTCCCTCAACGTCAATCACTCAAAAGAAAAGGAGGCCGCAAAAAGCCCCTGTGAACATGGCGAACCGTGAAAGCATTGAACACAAACGCCCCAAGTCTCGGGGCATGGTGGTGCACACTGTTTATATGGCTTCCGGAAAGAAGGAAAGCCGTGCTTCGACGGGTCACCGACCGCTCATCCGATCCGTGACAAAAGCCCAGGAGCAGCAACAGAAGCTTCAGGAAATGATGACTGCAATGGCTGGATTTACAGGGCCAAAAGAAAGCTCGGAGGCATCATCAGAACAGCGTCACGAGCAAGAAACCGATGCTGACTTCTTACGTAGAATCCTCGAAAAGAAGGACAAAGAAGCCGTAGAGCAAGCGGCTAACATAAAACAAATGGCGCTCCTCTTCCAACATATGGTAGGGATGATGTTACAGCCGGACCCCCCAGCTGAAGACCCCCCAATCATTGTTGGAAACGACGGAGGAGAGACATCTAATCCTCCTCCGGCCCTTTCAGCAGCCAAGGAGGAAATCATTTCCAAAGCTGTACTAGACGACTATATAGCTCAGCAGATACGAATTCATCAGGCGAATGAAGTGGCTGGACAAATTGTTAGAACCGGACGACCCTATCCAGGCTGGTATGACCAAATCAGTTACCCGCCGGGATATACGATCCCTAAGTTCCATGTATATAAAGGAACGGGGAATCCACATCAGCATGTCGCTCAATTCAGGGCCCTATGCGGCAATACTGGAGGCGACGATAAACTGTTGCTTCGACAATTCGTCGGCAGCTTAGCAGAAACGGCCTTCGAATGGTTTTCGGAGCTACCTAACGACTCTGTCAAAACATTTGCGGGGATGGAGCTACTGTTTACAAAAAGATTTGCAAGTGCTAGTGAACGCACCCCGATCACCGCATTGATCAACGCCAGGGTAAGGCCAGGCGAAACGTGGGTTCAATACGCAACACAATGGCGGAATCTGTGGTCAAAATGCGAACAGCGGATCGAAGAAGCACCTGTGGTAGGCATGTTCGTAGGCACTCTTGATCCGCAAGCGACCATCTCGCAATTCATGATGTTCTTCAAGCCAACTACTTTCCAGGCCTTGATCGACAAGTTAGCCCAGATGGATCAAATGGGCCACAGACCGTCTCCTCCGAAGCCGGAACCCCGAAACGACAAGGGTAATGGGAAGGCAACCTTCGTTCCGAACACCCAACAGTAGCCCAGTGTCCGAAAGCTAGCGGATCAACTGGAAGAGAGATGGAGGTATTATAATAAGAAAATGAAGCGCCCTTACTCATTCCTGCGAGATAAAACGAAGAGGCTGTTCGAGCTGGCGATGCGTAATAGGCTTATCAATCTCCCGAATCCAAGGAGACCAATGCAACCCAGCGAGGTGAATAATCCCAATTATTGCCCTTACCACCAAACGGTAAGTCACCCGATCGAGAATTGCTTCGTCTTTAAGGGATGGATCGAGGATTAGTACCTAGAAGGAAAGTTTGCGCTGTCTGAAAAGTGGAAAGTAAACCCACCACAGCCGCACACTCCAAAGAAGACGGGCACGCCGGGGGCAACTTGTTCTTTTGTTGAAGAAGCTCCATGGGAGGTCGTGCTTTCCGCCAAAACCAAAAAGATGCTGAATGATCTCCAGACATGCCCGACGATCAGATGGAAGAACCCGTTGGAACCTGAGATCATCAAGGGGATGCTGAAGCCGCGCCCAACTCCAAAGATTGGTGATAACCAAAATGCTCATACTCAGCCGTCAAAATCTTCGAAAAAGAAGAAGAAGTCCAAAAAGGCCATGAAGCCTCGTGACAAGCGCACGAGCCTGCAAAAACAGATCGACGCGCTGGAAGAATATAATAAGAAGGCACGGACTCCCATCACGCTCCAAGAATTCCTTGGCCATGTCCTTGAAGACGGAGATGATGGAGAAGAATCGTCGGACGAATCTGAGGATTACGTAGCAAGTTGCCATGTGATCTCTCACTCGTCGATAGACAGTGAAGAAACTCCGGACGCAGGGAAATCGAGGGCAAATTCGGAGCCTGAACATCTAGGACCATCAGACGAAGTGATTGATGCATTCCTAAACGAGGTCCGTCAGAAAAGCAAAGCTAGTCGAGAGCGTGAACTGGCTATATTCGAAAAAGCCAAACGCTGGCGACTAGACAAAAGGGTCGAAACACTTCCACCAGATCAAAGTACATCCGCCGCAAATAAAAGCAGGGTCAAGACAAGGAATCAATTCCCTCGGGCCCTGGCAATAGGAATGAAGTTGCCCTCTCTCAAAGGAAATTCTCCTGTAAATATACGTCTTGATGAAGCGGGCGTACATCCTAACTTCTGCCTATACCATCAGAGGATTGCACACCCCACCGAGAAGTGCATAGCTTTTAAAAACTGGTGGCAGGGATATGTTGCCCATCGACGATATGTTCAACAAGTGAAGCGCAAGGCTCGTCGGGAACGGAAAAGCACGACAGATGAGCGCGAAGGAGCTGTTGGCAACCGTCACATAGCCGACACCAAGGGATCGCAAGTTATCACCTTTGGAAGCGACTCTGACGAAGAAATCGCCCTCAGCCCTCTCTTCAAGGAATCTACCCCCGGCACAAAACATGCGAAGATTTGTGGCAAAATCTAGCTGCGTAATCGTGCGTTGACTCATGACCGAAAAGTCATTAAACTACTATCAACCCGCGGCGTCCCCAGGCTGACGTGGTAAAAAAAACGGTATGTCCATAAGCTAAAATGGGCATGGATGAAAACCCGAAAGGGCTTCGTGAGTAAAAACAGCAGGGCCACCGGCGGGTGTTTGTGAAAACTCGAAAGGGCGCAATCTCGTTAAAAGACACTTACAGGGTCCTCTCGACCTTGTAAGGAGAAACCACCCGTGTGAGATCCTTACGACTCACAAGGGAGCAACACACTTAGGGATCCCCACGATTCCTAAGGAGAAATTACACTTGCGAGATCCTCACGACTCGTAAGGAGAACTCTCTTATGGGACCCTCACGGCTCATAAGATTTGAATGTCTTAAGTTACAGAGACCTAAACCTGTTCTTAAGCAACCCCCACAACCTTCGATATTGCCCTTCAAGTAGCTCAATACTAACCCTTGTATACAATCCACGGGCGCGAATAAACATTTCCCTAACCAAGTCCCACCCGCGACTAGGGATACGTCTACATGGTGAACGACCCTTGTAAGTTCTCTCGACTTATAAGGAGAAAACCCTTTTGTAAGATACTTACGACTTACAGGGGAACATACACTTAGGGATCCCCACGATTTCTAAGGAGAAAACACAACTACAAGATCCTCACGACTTGTAGGGAGAAATACCTTTGTGAGACCCTTACGGCTCATGAAGTCAAAAGTCTTAGTCGACAGGATCCTAGCCCTGTTTATTAAGCCACCTTTGTTCAATATCGACAGAGGCAAATGATGATTCGCTCCTGGCAATATCCCAGTTGTAGCGATGCTGATGCCTAAACCGGTATCAAATTCCAAGTCCTTTCATGGCGAATGATGATTCGCTCCTGGCAATATTCCAGTTGGAGCGATGCTGATGCTGAAATTGGCACCAGATTCCAAGTTCCACACTCGCGATAAAAAATCAGCGAGCTAAAAATGCATATGAAATAGTCGAAATGATGGGGCAACTTGCAACGAAATCAGCAAGTAAAAATGTATGCATACAAAAACAGCCGAAATGATTAAGCAACTCGCAATAAAAAACAGCGAGTAAAAAGAAAAATAGCCGAAATGATTGGGCACCGCGAAAAATAGCCGAAATGATTGGGCAATCGCGATTTTCGCGGTATAAAAAGCTGAAATGATAGAGCATCGCGGAAAGAATAAAAAAATGATGAAAGAATGAAACTTTTTTCCCTACAGGTGAGATCACATCGATCCCTGTATACAATCCAGGGGCATAAACAAATAGGGAACCATACCTTCCCAACAGGCTCCACCAGAAAGCGAAGCCAAATCTCGACGGTTCATAGACAACCTAGAGACAACCTCGACATTTGTCGCAATATTGCAGACACAATGTCAACAAACGAAGCAAAAGAAGATCCCTAACTTCAGGGTCTCGACGTCGATATCGACAACTTAGAGATCACCAACGACGTTTCTCCTCACTCCAACCAGCTGCAGACATGACGTCAACAACTGACCTCAGAGTCACAACAAAACGGAGCCACGACATAGTCCCTATGTCCAAATCTTAATGGCAATATCTACAACCTAAGAATCATCAATGGCGCTCCTTCGCAGTCCAGCAGGATGTAGATGCAACGTCAACAAAAGACCCCATGGTCAGTAAAGCGGAGTGACGGTAAAATCCCAGCTACACCTCAGCATTCGTCTCATTACAGCAGACGCAATGTCAACAACAGTGTCCTTCCTCCAACAGGATTCGGACATGACAAAGCAAACGAAGCGAAGGCCAAATTCCTAGCTTCGGGGTCTTGACGACAACTCATATAAAACCTGAAAGACTATCGGAGATCATCCCACACCAGCGCGGAGTGGTTATGACTCATCGTGGCTCTCCAAAATGAGCCTAACCTTAAGTAAAAAGCGGCATGGCAAAATTCCTAATGCTTGCTCTTCTGATGGTCAAACTGCCTAGGAGGATTGCTTGAAGACGTCTTGTCCAGCCCCCGAAGGGATCAGAGACACGTCAATCGCAAGGCTACTCGAACAGCAAGTCTGCCTATCGAGGAATACATCAGCAATGCGACGGTACAATAGACGAAACCCTAGTACCACAGACCCTAACGGACCTCTGTCGTAAAGAGCAGAGATTAACTGTGATGTTAGGATAATCTAACGAGAGCATCTTGATTCGCGTCGACCCATAAAGAAATCAGTGTCTTTGTAGGAATACCTCGATTCGTTTCAACTCTGAGGAAATCAGTGTCCTTGGCAAATACCTCAATTCAGGGAAATCAGCATCCTTGACGAGAGCATCTTGATTCGTGTCGACCCGCACAGAAATCAGTGTCTTTGCAGGAATACCTCGATTCGTTTCAACTCCGAGGAAATCAGTGTCCTTGGCAAACACCTTGATTCAGGGAAATTAGCGTCCTTGACGAGAGCATCTTGATTCGCGTCGACCCGCAGAGAAATCAGTGTCTTTGCAGGAATACCTCGATTCGTTTCAACTCCGAGGAAATCAGTGTCCTTGGAAAACACCTCGATTCAGAGAAATCAGTGTCCTTGACGAGAGCATCTTGATTCGCGTCGACCCGCAGAGAAGTCAGTGTCTTTGCAGGAATACCTCGATTCGTTTCAACTCCGAGGAAATCAGTGTCCTTGGCAAACACCTCAATTCAGGGAAATCAGCATCCTTGACGAGAGCATCTTGATTCACGTCGACCCGCAGAGAAATCAGTGTTTTTGCAGGAATACCTCGATCCGTTTCAACCCCAGGGAAATCAGTGTCCTTGGCAAATACCTCGATTCAGGGAAGTCAGCGTCCTTGATGAGAGCATCTTGATTCGCATCGACCCGCAGAGAAATCAATGTCTTTGCAGGAATACCTCGATTCGTTTCAACCCCAGGGAAATCAGTGTCCTTGGCAACCTCCTCGATTCAGGAAAATCAGCGTTCTTGACGAGAGCATCTCGATTCGCGTCGACCCGCAGAGAAATCAGCGTCTTTGCAGGAATACCTCGATTCGTCTCAACCTCAGGGAAATCATGTCCTTGGCAAATACCTCGATTCAGGGAGAGCATCTCGATTCGTGTCGACCCGCAGAGAAATCAGTGTCTCTACAGGAATATACGACGTCAGCAAAGCGGAGCCACGGAAAAATCCCTAGCTCCAAATCTCGACGGTTCACCGGCAACCTAGAGACAACCTCGGTGTTCGTCTCGACACAACAGACGAAATGTCACTACAACATCCTTCCTCCCACAGGACTTGGACACACCAAAGCAAACGAAGCAAAGGCCAAATTCCTAACTTCAGGGTCTTAACGGCAAGTCATATAAAGCCTGAAAGACTATCGGAGATCATCCCATACCAGCGCGGAGTGGTTATGACTCATCGGGGCTCTCCAAAATGAGTCTAACCTAAGTAAAAAGCGGCATGGCAAAATTCCTAACGCTTGCTCTTCCGATGGTCAAACTGCCTAGGAGGATTGCTTGAAAACGTCTTGTCCAGCCCCCGAAAAGATCATAGACACGACAAACGTAAGGCTACTCGAACAGTGAGATTGCCTATCGAGGAATACATCAGCCAACGCGACGGTACGACGGACAAAACCCTAAGTACCACAAACCCTAACGGACCTCTGTCATAAAGAGCAGAGATTAACTGTGACGTTAGGATATTCTTACGAGAAATGCTCGATTCGTCTCGACTCGTGAGGAAATTAGTGTCTTCGTGAGAACTTCTCGACTCGTAAGAGGGAAAATTCTCTTATAAGATCCTTATGACTTGAGAAAACACACTTAGGAATCCTCACGATTCCTAAGGAGAAAATACACCTACGAGATCCTCTCGACTCGTAGGGAGAAAAGTCTTTATGAGACCCTCACGGCTCATGAAATTGAAATGCCTTAGGTAGCAGACCTGAACCTGCTTCCTAAGCCATCACTACTCCTCAAAGTATTAAAGATGGAATGTTCTATATCACCTACAGGCTACGCTTACTTAAAGAATACGCCAATAACAAAGCAGAAAATAAAAGGAAGGAGGCAAAAGATTTGTCATTCATACTTGGAAAGTTTTTACATCAATAAAGACAATAAGCAAGAACAGCATTATCAAGATGATTACAATGGCAAAACCTCATATCCAGGACATGGATTGAGGAAATCAAAAGTGACCTTGTCCAGGACTTTCCAAGCCTGGCGAACCATCCTAGTGTGCTTTCTTTCGCGAGCACGAGCGTCGGGGTCCCTACTGATGTCCTCCATCCTTCGATAGGCGGCGAGTATGGCGGACTGTTGAAAGGCCTGGTGCAGGAGATCGACAAGGTTGTCTCGCCATCTCTTCGAGATTAGGTTCATCAGGTATACCGAGTGCACCTTATCCTCGGCGACATCTAACGCCCTAAGCGGCACGCCGGTAAAGAATATGGGAAGCGCCTCCCAAATTGCTCCCACAATAAGCTTCAGGAGAGGGGAGCGTCGAGGAAGCAGTTGACCATTGTATGCGTCGAAGCGGCTCATGATTTCGGCACACTCGGCGTTTGTAAGTTCTCGGTTCTGAGAATGGTCGAGTCGGCGGATGTCCCCGTAAGAGATAATCTCGTCGAGATCATACATGTGGGCGTCCATTACTCCTGTAAAAGAAAAGCAGCAACATTAGCAGATAGACTGATTAAGCAAGACGATATAATTCATCAAAAAATAAAATGCCATCTTTAACCTCCAAAATCCATGAAAAAAAAACTCCTAAGAGTTCTTCTATATGATCTGGAAGGAGCAAAGCTCCACTGATGAATTAAGAAAATACAAAGAAAATCTTTTAAAGAGCACAGCTTTATTAATGGAACCCTAATAGGGTTCTCTTTAGTTCTCTTTAGATCCCTTTAGACCTATAGAGCAAAGCTCTGCTAGGTGAGACCCTAAATGGGTTTTCTTTAGATCAGGGATTTATTGAGAGTAGGGCTCTTAAAATTAATTTAATCTAATTTAATTTTTACCTAAAAATTTTCTAGAGTTTGAACTCTTAAAAGTGCTTGAACAAAAGAGCAATGCTCTGAATAAGAAAAATCTTATGAAGAGATGAAAATCATCTAAGGGACCAAAAGTCCTATTTATAGGCATTGAAGAGTCATTTCAACTTCGAAAAGTTGGCGCAACGGTTGTAATTCTGCCACCGCTGCGCTCACGTTTGGGGCCATATAAGCGTAACGGTGGGGGGGGCATTTGTTTACCCCAATCAGAGCAAAGCTCTGTTCAAATTCCAAGACGGGAAATGAAGCAACGCTTCTGTTTCCCCCAATCAGAGCAACGCTCTACTTTGAAAATCAAATGTTCAAAAAATTGAAGCAATGCTTCAGATTCCTTGCGCTGTGCGCAACGCGTCACGTGTCAAAAACAGACACGCCAGCGCTGCGCCCAAAACAGCGCACCCAATCAGAGCAAGGCTCTGTTTTAAAATAAAAATAAAGGAAGCAACGCTTCAGGCGATTTGCGCTCTGCGCTGCGCGACACGTGTCAGCGCAGTTGCGCTGCGCGACACGTGTCAAGCGCAGGTGCGCTTGCGCCAACTGTGCCAGCATTTAAAATTCTGGAAAGATCTTTCCAATCTTGTTAAAAACAAGAAGATTCTCTTCTGTAAAACAGAACCCTTGGATCAAAGATCCGACGGTGGGAAAATATCCCCAGATCAATCAGAGAAAGATCTCTGTAACCAACCTAACAAACTAATTGGCCCTATATAAAGGCCCCTAGACTCCAAGTCTAAGAGATACAGGGATAGAGAGACACAGAACTCTAAAAAAACTTTTAGAAGAACTCGAAGAGAAAAAGGTAAACCTTTGGAAAAAAGAAGAATTTTCTTCTAAAAAGATCAATGATCTAAGAACAAGATCAAGATCTTGAATAAAAAAATAATAATAATAAAGAAGTAATTTACTTCTTTATTAGATCTTTTGATCTATATAAAGGCATTGCCTTTTGATGAACCATTGGTTCTGGAATCTTAAAAGATTCTTTTCTTTGATCCAAAATTGGATCAAGATGCACTCTGTGTTATTGAACAGTGCCTTGCACTTCTGAAATGAGCCTCTGCGCTCTTGGGTTGGCGCAAGTCACCAGAACACGCCACGTGTCAACCCCAGAATAATCTGCGCCTTGCGCTTTAAAAAATGAGCATTGCGCTCTTGGATTGGCGTAAGTCATCAGAGCACACCACGTGTCAGCAGCGCACTGGCGCAGCTCACTGCGCCAACAGACTTGCGCTCAACAGAGCGTGACACGTATCACCTCCACATCAGTTTGCGCCTTGCGCTCCTCAATTGGCGCAGAGAGCCTGACAGGCCACGTGACGCACTGTCAGACCATTAAATGCTCTGCAGAGCCCAATTAAAAGATCTAACAGACCAATTCAGATGCTGTGCATCATTTAAAAAAGGGGGCAGAGCCCAAATAAAGGTCTAATAGACCAAACTGAATGCTATGCATTATCAGAAAAGGGCAGAGCCCAATTAAAAGGTCCAACAGACCAAAACAAATGCTATGCATTATTAAACAAGGGCAGAGCCCAAATAAAGGCCTGACAGGCCAAACACAAATAAAATGGTGAATATTCTTAAATGGACTTAACCCAATTCTGGCCGTAAGTCCTCAAATTAAATTGAACCGAGCACAACTGCTCTCCCAAATCAATTTACACCCGGTTCAAGGGTACATCTCTGAACTCCTCTGATATTTGTCGTTGTAATCCTTCAACGTCGTCAGAGAGGTGACGGGTCCCGACAACCACACATTGCTACGGACTGTAGGGTCCTTAAACTCATGGACTAATGCGTCCTTAAACCAATATTCGTCCCCAAAATGGGAATGTTGGACCACCATGTCCCTAAACTAGTAATACGGACTGTGGGGTCCTTAAACTCATGGACTAAAGCGTCCTTAAACTAAATATTCGTCCCCAAAATGGGAATGTTGGACCACCATGTCCCTAAACTGGCAATGGACCACCATGTCCCTAAACTGGCAATGGACCACTATGTCCCTAAACTGGAATAATAGAGCCCAAATGCTCTTTTGTCGGATCTGAACGATCCTGTTAAGTTGATCTTAGTCTCATATTAGAATAACGTATCCTTAACAAACGTTTAAGTTGATCTTAGCCTCAAAAATGGATAACGTATCCTTAAACCAAAGCCCCAAACCCAAATCTAAGAAAATACGGATTTGGACTAATCCACGTCCTACGGGCGACGACATAAATTAGTCTCCGTATACAATCCACGGGCAACCACAAACAAAACAAACACCCACGACACGAAGTGAACATCTGAAGAAGGAGAAAGTTGTTACCGCGATGCGGTAGCGTAATTAACTACAGGGGCTTACGCCTGCAGGGAAGAGCGTCCCCACAATCAAAAACCCCTCGAACGAGGGGGAATCTGACGAAGTCTGCTACATCGGCCGCATCCATCTAAATCTCCGATACACGGTGCCATAAATCAACTTGGCATCTTCGGAGAGGTGGACAGATAAAACCAAATAGCATCTGCCCCGAATTTCAGGCAAGACGTCCAGTCTTCGCCGCGTCATTCGGAGGGGAACAGGGGAATGCTGCCTCCCCTAGCTCTGTCGGGCCTCGGCCTGTGGGACTGATTCGGGCCTCGAGTCCCCCTCTCGGGATGGGGATGCCCTGCATCTACAAGAAATATCAAGACAATCAATATTAAGACAAAGTGGTATTAAGAAATCAAGGTTTAACGAAAATTTAAGTGTGATATATACCTCCGGCAACAGAAGCACAAGCCTAGGCATGGGCAACAGCACGAGTGAGATGATAGTTCCTCCGGTGAGGAACAGCCGCTGACCCGGACGTGGACACATCTCCAACTAGAAAATAAATATCGATAAATTTACATGAAGTTCATGTTTATTCTTAAAGGATATGTAAAATGAATAAATATTTTATATTTATTCATACAAACCTGCAGACTGAGCGGAGGGCGTGGAAGTGATGGGGGTGGCCCCTGCACCAGACGTGGACGCACCACCTATAATTAGACAATCAAATATTGACTATATAAGTAATTGCAAAAAGAATGTGTATATCAATAATATAACATTATAAATCAACATGAATACACTATAGGATATATAAACATACCCGCTGGTGCGGTGGTGGCCTCTACCCGAGATATAAGTACATAAGAGTAAAAAGAATGTATGTATATTTATGATATAGCATTCTAAATCAATATGCATGCACTATATGATATATAAACATACCTGGAGGTGCGGGAGTGGCCTCTGTCCCTGATGTGGACGCACCACCAACAGCTAGATAATCAAACATTGACTATATAAGTAATTTTGACATAAGTATGCATGTATATCTATAATATTACATTCAAAATGAATATGCGTGCAATATACCTGGAGGTGTGGCAAAGTCCACACAGAAGGAGGCATCCGAAGGGGTCTCCGATCGGGGTGCAAGACCGGCCCTCTGAAGCTCCCTACGCAGCTCTCCGGGCGACAGAACCGCTCTGCCTCTGCCAGTGCCGCGGCTGGAGCTCCTGCCGCCCCTCGCTGCTTCCGTCATCATCATCAAATCTAGATAAAACGGTTTGTGGACGCATTAGACAATCATTACATATGCATACTATATATGTATAGATCGTAAAATGTGAAGTAATAATATAACATTACTGATAACCTTTTTTGTTTCGTGGACACATTAGACATATCTACTTGGATTTCATCATCGATATCATTTCTAACCCACGTAACTTCATGATCGGCATGGAGGTTGTCTTTCGATTTCCCGTATTTACAAACAAGCAAGTTGAGTACGTGCTCGGATACTCTCTTCTCTATGTGCATGACGTTCAGACAATGACACACTAAATTTGTTGACCGGTACGGAAGCTCGAAGAAAATACTTAACTTGTTCCAGAATGGTAGTTTGACCTGTTTTGTCGGATCCATCCCGAAGATCACATTGTAACCATCCCACTGAGCAGTCACGTCCTCTCTGGACAATGGGGATGGATGTCCAAGAAACTCCTGATGACCATCAAAGTGAATAGCGTCTAACCTGTAGGGGTAGTCTAGTGGCAGGAAACGTCGATGGCCACAATAACAAACCTTCCTGCTAAAATTAAAGAATTTCGATGTTGTATGGTGATGGCAATAAGGACATGCTTTGTGACCATGTACGGACCAACCTAATAGCATTCCATATGCATGAAAGTCATTAATTGTCCACATTAAAACCGCACGCAGTATGAAGCTTGTATTTGTGTTTGCATCGTAAGTCTCTACACCATCAATGAATAAAGATTTTAACTCATCGATCAGAGGTCGGAAATAGACATCGATATTGTTTCCCGGTGAGTTTGGTCCGTCGATAAGAAGAGGCATCATAAATTATAATTGGTCCATAGCCAACCAAGACGACAGATTATAAACTATCATTATAATGGGCCATGTACTATAGCTTCCAGCCATATAGTTGAATGGCCAGAAACCATCACTAGCGAGTCCGAGCCTGACATTGCGAGGATCGCTACTGAATATTTCGTGCCTCCTATCAAAATCTTTTAATGTCGGTGAATCTCTTGGATGACTCATTTTTCCATCTTCACTTGGAGGAGTACGGTGATGCCAAATCATTGCCTCGGCTGTTTTCTTGCACCTGAATAGTCTCTACAGCCTCTGTGTTATGGGAAAGTATCGTGCTATCTTGACAAGTATATCGGGCTTCTTGTCAGAATCTTTCAGCTTATACCTGCCCTCTCCGCATGTTGGACACTCTTTCAAATCTGAATTCTCTTTCCGATACAACACACAATTTTTAGGACATGCTTGAATCTTCTCACACTTCAGACCCAAATCAGACATCATCTTCTAGGCTCCGTACCAGCTGTCGGGCACGTTATTTCCCGGGGGCATAGAATTTTTCAAGAACGAAAGAAGTATTGTGAATGACTTGTTTCTCCATCCATTTAGGCACTTAATCTGAAAAATTTGGATGAACCATGAGGGGGTGGAATACTTTGCATTCTCATAAATTGGTTTTCTAACATCATTCATGAAATTTTCATACTTATCCGCATGCGGTCTTTGACCGGAAGGAATGTCATCTTCGGTACGAATAGATTCACCTAGGGCAGTCTCTATCATATCCTCCATTTTTTCTCCTGGAAAGAAATTACCGTCTTTTTCTTCTTCCATATTACCATTTTCTCTTTCTTCTTCTGCTGCATTACTGTCTTCTCCTTCTTCTTCTGCCGCATTACTGTCTTATTCTCCTTCCCTGTGATATAGCCAAGTTGTATAAAGTCTAGTAAAACCATATTTAACGATATGAATCTCTGCAAATTCTACCTTCTGCCAGTACTTATTCACATATCTATTGCACGGGCAGAGAATCTTCTCTAACACGATCTTATTATGTGCGCGTGCAAATTCAATAAAAGCAGCAACTCCTGCGACAAACTTAGGTTGAATACGTTGTTTCCAATCCACATACATCCAGTCCTTAACTCTGATATACTCATGGGCCATGTTAGACTGTATAACATATAAATTATAGGTTATGATGACTATATTGAGAAATCTAAGAACGGGATGGTCACTGACAAAAGAGAAAATCCGTGTATGTGCTTTATGTGTGTGTTTGTCATTGAAAAGAATAAATTATCGATAAACAAAGTTAGATTTGAAGATACCCATGTATGAGTTGTATTATATATATATATATATATATATATATATATATATATATATATATATGTTTCAATTTATGATTTCGCTTAAGTGTAGGATTGTTAGTGTGTATGGGTTGTGTGTGCGTTTGTTATGTATTCATGTTGTATGTGTGTGTTTCGGCTGTCGGGGGTAAGATTCTATCCCATTAAGACTGTATACAGCAGACACCCATTCGCTTGTGTTTTCAACCGTTTCGAGTAAATTTTGGCAGCACCTTCCCGCTGTTCTCCGAGTACACTGTAATAGAATAGATAATCATTTCAAAGCTGTAAAACAACGTTGAAATGAACATCTAATCTATCTTTGTACACGGAGAACCAGCGGAAAAGTACCGACAAAATAACTCAAAACGGATGAAAACACAAGTGAATGCAGGTGTTTGCTTTATACATTCCTAAGTTGTCCACACTGGACAAATCTATTGGTTATCATACGATTGAATTTTCTCGTCACATAGACTATATGACGGTTGTTAGTACCGAACTATACCGTCCGATATTTAACAACCTTCGTATAGTTCTATATCACGACGAACATCAAACGTGTGTTAACCAATAGACGGGGACTAAGTCGCGCTTTGATTTTCATATATGAGTATCGATGAGAATATGAAAGTTTCATATTATCATCGAATATCATATATTGGTTTTAACTTGAACATTTAACTTGAATAGATTTTACGTTTACGTTTCGTTATTAAGGGTTCGAAATTTTTAGTTTAGAATAAATTTTTCTTGCGTTTACGGTAAAATTGTACGTTTACGTTATCATCGAGTATCCTACTGAATGAACTGGTGCACCCTAAACCCTAACCCTAAGTAACTCAAATTAACCTAATTAACCCCAATTAACCATAATCGTTACCCTAACACAAATCATCCATAATTAACCCAATTTACCCAAATTAACCTAATTAAACCTAATCAACATCCTAACCCTTTCAAATTATCACTATGTCACGCCCCGCTTCCCAAAATACGGAATACAAGGGGTAGACAAGGCCAGCCATGCTCCTACGGTCAAGGAAAAGTCCTGCCGTAGTCACACTTCGGCTTCTAGCTTTTCATGGTAAACAGTAAATGATGCGCAGGTAATGGGAAAATGCAGTAACTGAAAGGAACAATATAAAGACTGACCTGAAGTGGAACAAATGAAAGTAACTCGGGAAGGCGAGTCAAGAAGTCTGTGAAGCACGTCCAGGTCTGATCCAGGCTAAATCTTCTCCTCACACTGAGCATGCATACTCAGGTCGTCAGAGCGACACAATAGTAATATAATGCATATAATCAAGTAACAGTTCTAACAGTGGTGAAGGATATGAATAACAGTAAATCAATAACAACATGAATATAAATGAGCAGAGATCAATGCAGCGGAACAGTAAAGCAGTATAACGATATGTCACGTATATCAACACAGTATGAGGTATATAAATGTCCGTAACCCTATCAGTCTCTAAGTCTCACTGTACAGGTCAATAAGCCTATCGTCAGTCCAAGTGTGAGAGTCAACCACTCGCGAGTGTCCTCCACCCAAGGGTAGAACCCAAGGGCAAGGGACTACGGGCCCAACATGTAACGAGTGTATCACGGTGATATAGCACATACCCTGTAAATCTCCATATAACTCCCTAAATATATAAGCCGGCATGGGACTCCCGAGATTCTGTTGAATTCACACTTGAACTACCCCACACCCCGAGGTCTACATCAAACGCTAACCATAACCCTAAATACTAATCGATCCGTGACAAGTCTGCGCGAGAACTGGAGGCAGGATCTCCATCAAGCACGTCCCGACTAATACCTAAGATAAATGGCAGTGTCGGATGCCTTATCTGTGACATCCGTGCAAGCGCTTCCATAAGTGTCCCATACCACTTATAGTCACACGTACACGCATCCCACAGACGTCGACAATGCAATAGAATAAAAGGGACACTGATTGTGCACAAGTACGTATCACTTTCACTTAATCACGAATACACGAACACTGACGTACTTGCCACAATCAACACTAAATTCTAACACTGGGTAAATGCACGATGTCAGTAGGTTATCACTACAATGATATAGGTATGATATGATGCATGAACAGTATAAGAAGCACAACTAAGGTATCATAAAAACAACAGTCTATCACTTGCACGATTTATCATGAAACATATGTATATAATTTAGCGAAGTGATAAACAGGTAGTAATTAATATGTTCAGTTATCCATCCATAGAATTTTGTTTCAAGCCAATCGGGTTCCAGAATCAAAAGTTATAATCATTTCATTTTAAGCGCTCGCGGCTGGAAATCTGGTTTCAGAATCAGGAATCCATTTCGCAACGCATTTTAACCCCAGTTGGGATCATAATTTAGCGACGCTACAGTTGGATGAATTCTAGGGTTTTCAGTAAAGTTTCCAACGCAACAAACGGATCTTCAATCGCGTCTGTACGTTAGGAGTTATAATCTGTTTAACATCAACATGTAAATTCTGATTCTGCTGGGACTGTTATGTGTCCCGATCTTCTAAATTACAGATTAAATAGTAATGATAACGAAACAGGATGAAACTAATTGTGTTGTCTAGCTAACAGAGTTACCTACAATAAGCAGCGGAGTTCCGCAACCTATGAGTTAAGGAAAACCTAGGGTATCCATTACGGGACAGCAAGCACAATTTGAGTCGCTCTGGACTGCAGTCCAGAGTCGCACTCCGATACGATTATCATCATGATTTAAGTACAGGAATATCTGGAAACTAGCATAGAGTTAAAGTTCGTCGAGTTAGCTTCGATTTGAGCCCTCGAACGCACCATTCTAATATGTATATGATTTATGATGAATTTAATGGTTTTCAGGTGCAACAGAATTACAGTTTTACGGTTAAACTTGGGGGCAGTTGTCTTAATCTTAAACGATCAAATTATCCAATGAAAATCACACATTATGTTCACAGACCTACGGGCCAACCTACACCATTGAGTTCCGTCAAATTTGATAATGTTTTCCTAAGGGAACAGGCATCGAACAGTTGTGTTGCAATATTTTAACACAAGGTAAACATGGGATATATATAAAATCTTGATTTGTAACATATATAAAATAGCATGAAAGCAAGTAAAAACTTGCCTGGAGACGTCTTGGAGCATACGGCAGCGGCAACGACGTGAACGCGCGATGAATGACGTGTGCAAGGTTCGTGGTCTTGGCTCTTGGGTTTGGCAGTTCGGTGGGTGTGACGGCGATGATTGCGATGAAAACGTCGACGACAGCGACAGCATGGGGCAGCGACGGCAAGGCAGCAGGATGCTTGATTTGAGATGAGGATCTCGGGTCTTGGTTTTGATCGGAGACGAGAGAATGAAAAGGAGAGAGAGATCGAGAAAGAAAGTGTTACAGAGAGAGGGAGAAATACAGTGAATGAGGGAGGGAGGGAGATAGAGATAGAGAGTGGGGAAGAGAGGTCGGGAGAGAGAGACACAGAGAGAGAGAAATAGTGAAATGGAGAGAGAGAGGATGTGTATATGCAGAGGGAGAGGGAGAGAGTACGGAGGCAGAGAGAGAGTGAAAGGCAGTGAATGAGAGAGGGACAGAGTGAGAGAGAGGGAGAGAGAGAGCTCAGGACTGGGAGAGAGGGAAATAACAGAGGATGAGAGTGAGGGAGAGAGAGGGAATGAGAGAGAGACAGATCCAGAGAGAGAAAAATACAGAGAGGGAGTGAGGGTGAAGGCTCGGTGAGTGAGGGAAGTGAGGGTGAAGACGACGACGATGATGTGGATGATGACGATGGGTCGACGAGGAGCAGTAGGCCGCCGTCGAGGGGTGCAGCTCGGGAAATGGTGCAGGGGGTAGATGGGTTGCTGTCGGGGGAGGCGAGCTCGGTGAGCAGGAGCTCGAGTTGATGGGTGCAGGGGTCGTCGGTCGGTGGGAGAGAGAGGAAAGAATGAGGGAGAGACGGGGAGTTTGAGTTGAGGGGAGTTGAGGAAGAAAGAGGCGGCTGGATATGGGTGCCGGCAATGGCGGTCGATGACGATGCGGTTTGGGGGTGCCTCGAGAAGGGAGGAAGAAGAGAACGAGAGAGGGAGCGAGCAGGTCGTAGGGAAGGGAAAACGCGCGCGTCGTTGGAGGTAACGGCTCGCGATCGAGGGCGTGGGCGACGGCGGAGGAGGCGGGGGAAACGCGCGCGCGAAATCGGGATTTAGCCGTTGGGAAAAATTGAAGGAAGAAGATGGAGGTGTAGGGTGTGGGCCGGGTCGGGTTTGAGGCGTGGATGCGGGCCGCAGGGAATATTGAAGGGAAAAAAATAATGATTTTAGTGGAGTAGTGGGCTGGGGCTGAGTCAACGGGCCGGGGTAAAAATCGAATGAAAAGAATTAAGGATAAGAGGGCCGGGCCAGTGAAGGATTTAGGATAAAATAGGAAAAATAGAATTGGGCTGGGCTAATGGAGTTGGGTTAAGAAAATAGTTTAAGAATTTATTTAAAATAGAGGTGTGTGGGTTGAGTGAAGGGAACAGGCTAGCAAAATTTGTTTAAAGAATTTAAAACTGAGTGAGCTGGGTAAAAAGAAACGGGCTGAAAAATATAGATTTTGGGTTTAAATTAAATAACCGAACTAATGGGAAAATTGAAAGAGTTTGGCTGACAGGATACTGCTGAGGGTCACTGTGTGGGGATTTCGGGTTTTAGAAAGGAAAAGGAGGAGAACTATAATAGATTGGGGGAACTTTATAAATGAAGATAATTTATAAATAAAATCTTATAGGTGAAAATAAAATTACGAATATAGACGTACCAAGGGTGCTGGGTATTACATCACACCACCCTTAACAAAAATTTCGTCCTCGAAATTTAAAAGAAACAACATAATAAGCGAAGAGTCATCATATCAAATACTAATACATGTTGATTTACTTTAAATGGTTAAACAAAATCTGAAGATACTTATATATATATAAGAACCATATACGAAAGATAGGTCTAATAAGTATAATATTGGAACACTATACGAGCAACTACAAGTATACGAGAATATAGGTAACAATAACGAACAATAATAATCAAAACGTATTCAATAAAAATGAAACCCAAACAGGGATACATACAAGTATAGTAAAGGTAGTACGACAGAAAGATAAATATAAGGTATAATCATTTATAATAGTAATCATAGGCACGAAACCCGGAAATAAAGTATCAAGAATAAAGTAGTGGAAATCTAGTCGGTAGGTTACGACTTTTAGGATAATGCATCGGTCCAATAGTTTCAAAATAGCTTAGAAAACTGATGTAGTGAAAATAATAAACATGGAACAAAATGTGCGCGGTTTAAGGTTGCGCTACTAAAAATGTGAATACTAATAATGCACTTAAAATACATAAATCAGAGAAATCAATAACACGTACTCTTTGATAAATTTAAAATAATGAAAACTAAATTTTGAATAATAATGTCCCTAAATATATTTGGGTAATAGAGAAATCACCAATATGAAAAGGGCTAGCTGGGGTAACAATTACAAGAGAAGATAGTTCATTCAAAAGGTCGGAGTATGGTGGCTTTAGGCTGAGGATTAAGGGGATTAGGACCGGATCAGCACCGGAAATAAGGGCGAACAACAAATGGCTACAAGGGAAGAAGTATGGGTAGGATAGCGGTCGGTATAACATATGAATCAAGATGTGAAGGGTTAGCGAACTCGGAAGTTTCTCCAAAATTTTCCCTTCCCAGAAGGATCTCAACGGGGCACAGAAGAGGGATAAGGATGGCTCATTCCAAGGATCAGGGTGCGGTACCTTCTAATCGAAACGGGGATGAAAGCTATACAATGAGTAGGGGTGGACAGTCAGGGATCTCGGCAGAAAATAAATGGATATGGGCAATACACAAGTATCAAGCGAAAAAAATCAAAGGTTTACGAATTCAGAAGATTTATTTCATTCAAGTAAAACTGAAACAAGGCATTCTAAAAGACGGAAAGTGGCCCTAAACTATACACAGTTTATTTGGCCAGAGACAACATCAAAAGATATTCCAACAGTCGCGGTTGTGGAGATTCAGCAGGTTGCTGTAGGCTCGCGCGCTCAGGTAGGGGCGTCCACTTCCATAGCGTCTCGCAGGGACTGCCAAAGGGAGTTCTTCCACGGCAGGGTCTTGATCTTCTGGTCCTTCATCCTCGGATAAAGCTTCTTCATCGAGATCTGATTCCATGTGATTCTCTTCTCCTGGATTTTCTTCCACGGGATTTTCCTCAATTGGGTTTTCTTCTATCGGTTCTTCCTCGGGGTCTTCCTCCATTGGGTCCTCTTCGGGGTCTCCTTCCTCTTCGTCGGGATCAGCTATCACGTTAAACTCTGGGGCGGCTGCTTCTTCGTCCTCCGAATCGTTGTTTCCGAAGTTGGCATGGGGACCGTTGATCTCGTTTTCAGGACTCATCAGTGTGTGATCTACAGAAACGCAAGATCGTGTATCCTCATCTAAATGCGGCGCTGCTCCAGGGTGGGCCATGGTCTGAAAGAAAGAGAGTCGTGATTAAACAATGGAATGAATAAGGAAAATGGCCAAGTGTACGAAGTATCAAAAGATATACAGTGGCAGGAATTGTAGAATCAAGAATAAAAGGTTATGCTACTGAATAATATGAACAAGGGAAATGACAAGAGAAGGATACATATAATACGATTCAAATTTTATTGCATTCAACTAAAAGTTCAGCGGATACAAGGTTCAAATGGAAGGAAATGTTCATAAAGGATGACACATTATCTTTTACTGAAAGTAGATAACATGAAAATTATTCTTCGACTACTATAACATTGCATTCTCGTCGCGTGAGTTGAATCCTGCGTTTGATCCGCCTTATCGTCGAAGTCCGAACTACGCGGCAATCCTCACTTGGCAGAAGTGGGGAGAGTGGACAAGTTTCTTCCTTGCAGTTCTTTCCTTTCTGGGCAGCCGTTGATGATGTGTTCGCTGGATCCACAAATTAGACATTTTCCTTGGGCGCGGCGACAATCCCTCTGAAGATGTCCTGGCCTCTTACAATATCCACAGCAAAGGTTCTTCTGACGCTTCTGTTGGCGCTTCATCTTCTTCTCCTTCCTTCGTCCAATAGGGATCCCTTTATGATAGGAGACTCCCGCTGGTGCCTGATTTACCTGTCTTCTCAATCATTCAGCTAATAAGTCGTTTGTCCGCTCCTGAGCTTCCTTTAGACCTCGCAGTGCACTCAGGATCTCAACGGTCTGATTCTGGGGAGCGGAAACAGATGAAGAGTCGTTGGAAGACATGATCCTGGGACAACAAATTTGAGAATGATATAAGTCACACGCTAAATGAATCAAAATAGGATGTGGGTAGAACAAGGATTCAAGAATATCAGAGATGATGAATATCACTACAAGTGGGGAAATCAACTGTATCACTTTAAGTCACTTGAATAGAGTACGGTAGTGCAATTGTCACCACGTACCCTTATCAAGTCACCCAAAACCATAGTGAATGGATATCTGAACGCACGATGTGAATATGAATCAAGAATGACAGTTTACAACCTAGACCGAAGGATATCTTAGATTGCCAAACTGTACACGGAAAACTGCAATCCCAATCGATGCAAAACCTGGCTCTGATACCAACTAAACCATGTCACGCCCCGCTTCCCAAAATACGGAATACAAGGGGTAGACAAGGCCAGCCATGCTCCTACGGTCAAGGAAAAGTCCTGCCGTAGTCACACTTCGGCTTCTAGCTTTTCATGGTAAACAGTAAATGATGCGCAGGTAATGGGAAAATGCAGTAACTGAAAGGAACAATATAAAGACTGACCTGAAGTGGAACAAATGAAAGTAACTCGAGAAGGCGAGTCAAGAAGTCTGTGAAGCACGTCCAGGTCTGATCCAGGCTAAATCTTCTCCTCACACTGAGCATGCATACTCAGGTCATCAGAGCGACACAATAGTAATATAATGCATATAATCAAGTAACAGTTCTAACAGTGGTGAAGGATATGAATAACAGTAAATCAATAACAACATGAATATAAATGAGCAGAGATCAATGCAGCGGAACAGTAAAGCAGTATAACGATATGTCACGTATATCAACACAGTATGAGGTATATAAATGTCCGTAACCCTATGAGTCTCTAAGTCTCACTGTACAGGTCAATAAGCCTATCGTCAGTCCAAGTGTGAGAGTCAACCACTCGCGAGTGTCCTCCACCCAAGGGTAGAACCCAAGGGCAAGGGACCACGGGCCCAACATGTAACGAGTGTATCACGGTGATATAGCGCATACCCTGTAAATCTCCATATAACTCCCTAAATATATAAGCCGGCATGGGACTCCCGAGATTCTGTTGAATTCACACTTGAACTACCCCACACCCCGAGGTCTACATCAAACGCTAACCATAACCCTAAATACTAATCGATCCGTGACAAGTCTGCGCGAGAACTGGAGGCAGGATCTCCATCAAGCACGTCCCGACTAATACCTAAGATAAATGGCAGTGTCGGATGCCTTATCTGTGACATCCGTGCAAGCGCTTCCATAAGTGTCCCATACCACTTATAGTCACACGTACACGCATCCCACAGACGTCGACAATGCAATAGAATAAAAGGGACACTGATTGTGCACAAGTACGTATCACTTTCACTTAATCAAGAATACACGAACACTGACGTACTTGCCACAATCAACACTAAAGTCTAACACTGGGTAAATGCACGATGTCACTAGGTTATCACTACAATGATATAGGTATGATATGATGCATGAACAGTATAAGAAGCACAACTAAGGTATCATAAAAACAACAGTCTATCACTTGCACGATTTATCATGAAACATATGTATATAATTTAGCGAAGTGATAAACAGGTAGTAATTAATATGTTCAGTTATCCATCCATAGAATTTTGTTTCAAGCCAATCGGGTTCCAGAATCAAAAGTTATAATCATTTCATTTTAAGCGCTCGCGGCTGGAAATCTGGTTTCAGAATCAGGAATCCATTTCGCAACGCATTTTAACCCCAGTTGGGATCATAATTTAGCGACTCTACAGTTGGATGAATTCTAGGGTTTTCAGTAAAGTTTCCAACGCAACAAACGGATCTTCAATCGCGTCTGTACGTTAGGAGTTATAATCTGTTTAACATCAACATGTAAATTCTGATTCTGCTGGGACTGTTATGTGTCCCGATCTTCTAAATTACAGATTAAATAGTAATGATAACGAAACAGGATGAAACTAATTGTGTTGTCTAGCTAACAGAGTTACCTACAATAAGCAGCGGAGTTCCGCAACCTACGAGTTAAGGAAAACCTAGGGTATCCATTACGGGACAGCAAGCACAATTTGAGTCGCTCTGGACTGCAGTCCAGAGTCGCACTCCGATACGATTATCATCATGATTTAAGTACAGGAATATCTGGAAACTAGCATAGAGTTAAAGTTCGTCGAGTTAGCTTCGATTTGAGCCCTCGAACGCACCATTCTAATATGTATATGATTTATGATGAATTTAATGGTTTTCAGGTGCAACAGAATTACAGTTTTACGGTTAAACTTGGGGGCAGTTGTCTTAATCTTAAACGATCAAATTATCCAATGAAAATCACACATTATGTTCACAGACCTACGGGCCAACCTACACCATTGAGTTCCGTCAAATTTGATAATGTTTTCCTAAGGGAACAGGCATCGAACAGTTGTGTTGCAATATTTTAACACAAGGTAAACATGGGATATATATAAAATCTTGATTTGTAACATATATAAAATAGCATGAAAGCAAGTAAAAACTTGCCTGGAGACGTCTTGGAGCATACGGCAGCGGCAACGACGTGAACGCGCGATGAATGACGCGTGCAAGGTTCGTGGTCTTGGCTCTTGGGTTTGGCAGTTCGGTGGGTGTGACGGCGATGATTGCGATGAAAACGTCGACGACAGCGACAGCATGGGGCAGCGACGGCAAGGCAGCAGGATGCTTGATTTGAGATGAGGATCTCGGGTCTTGGTTTTGATCGGAGACGAGAGAATGAAAAGGAGAGAGAGATCGAGAAAGAAAGTGTTACAGAGAGAGGGAGAAATACAGTGAATGAGGGAGGGAGGGAGATAGAGACAGAGAGTGGGGAAGAGAGGTCGGGAGAGAGAGAAATAGTGAAATGGAGAGAGAGGGGATGTGTATATGCAGAGGGAGAGGGAGAGAGTACGGAGGCAGAGAGAGAGTGAAAGGCAGTGAATGAGAGAGGGACAGAGTGAGAGAGAGGGAGAGAGAGAGCTCAGGACTGGGAGAGGGGGAAATAACAGAGGATGAGAGTGAGGGAGAGAGAGGGAATGAGAGAGAGACAGATCCAGAGAGAGAAAAATACAGAGAGGGAGTGAGGGTGAAGGCTCGGTGAGTGAGGGAAGTGAGGGTGAAGACGACGACGATGATGTGGATGATGACGATGGGTCGACGAGGAGCAGTAGGCCGCCGTCGAGGGGTGCAGCTCGGGAAATGGTGCAGGGGGTAGATGGGTTGCTGTCGGGGGAGGCGAGCTCGGTGAGCAGGAGCTCGAGTTGATGGGTGCAGGGGTCGTCGGTCGGTGGGAGAGAGAGGAAAGAATGAGGGAGAGACGGGGAGTTTGAGTTGAGGGGAGTTGAGGAAGAAAGAGGCGGCTGGATATGGGTGCCGGCAATGGCGGTCGATGACGATGCGGTTTGGGGGTGCCTCGAGAAGGGAGGAAGAAGAGAACGAGAGAGGGAGCGAGCAGGTCGTAGGGAAGGGAAAACGCGCGCGTCGTTGGAGGTAACGGCTCGCGATCGAGGGCGTGGGCGACGGCGGAGGAGGCGGGGGAAACGCGCGCGCGAAATCGGGATTTAGCCGTTGGGAAAAATTGAAGGAAGAAGATGGAGGTGTAGGGTGTGGGCCGGGTCGGGTTTGAGGCGTGGATGCGGGCCGCAGGGAATATTGAAGGGAAAAAAATAATGATTTTAGTGGAGTAGTGGGCTGGGGCTGAGTCAACGGGCCGGGGTAAAAATCGAATGAAAAGAATTAAGGATAAGAGGGCCGGGCCAGTGAAGGATTTAGGATAAAATAGGAAAAATAGAATTGGGCTGGGCTAATGGAGTTGGGTTAAGAAAATAGTTTAGGAATTTATTTAAAATAGAGGTGTGTGGGTTGAGTGAAGGGAACAGGCTAGCAAAATTTGTTTAAAGAATTTAAAACTGAGTGAGCTGGGTAAAAAGAAACGGGCTGAAAAATATAGATTTTGGGTTTAAATTAAATAACCGAACTAATGGGAAAATTGAAAGAGTTTGGCTGACAGGATACTGCTGAGGGTCACTGTGTGGGGATTTCGGATTTTAGAAAGGAAAAGGAGGAGAACTATAATAGATTGGGGGAACTTTATAAATGAAGATAATTTATAAATAAAATCTTATAGGTGAAAATAAAATTACGAATATAGACGTACCAAGGGTGCTGGGTATTACAATTTAACCCAATTAACCATATCTATTTTACGTAATTAACCCTAACCTATAACCCTAACCCTGAACCAAACCCTAACCCTAACCCTGAACCAATCCCTAACCATACACTGAACCCTAACCCTAACTCTAACCCTAACCATACACTAAACCCTAACCCTAACCCTAGCCCAAGTCCTACCCTAACCCTAACCCTAACCCCAACTAATTAACCCTAACCCTAACTGAACCAAACCCTAACCCTAACCCTAACCCTAACCCTAAACTGAACCCTAAGCCTAACCTAATCCTGAACCTTAACCTTAGCCCAATAATCAACTAAAACAGAAATAAATGCATAATTAGAAGTAAAAATAAGAAATTTACTAACCTGGTCGGCGATGGAGGAGACCAGAGATGGTCGACGACGCAATCGGCGACGAGAGAGTTTCTAACGGCGACGAGGAAGTCGACGGTGATGTCGGGGACGACGAGGCGCGCGCGGGAGTGCGGTGGCGACGAGGCACGGGCGGTGGCGACGAGGCGCGCGCGGGAGGTGAGAGTGAGGAAGTTGTGAGAAAGAGGAAATTTCTGCGCTTTTTTTATATAATACCCTTACGGATTAATCCGTAGGTCCTTTGTTTGCGGCTCCGTCAGGCCAAATAACAAATTACGTTTTAATATTTTTAAATTAAAACGTAGGACACCATAAGAGAAACCATGGGGACGTACGGATTAATCCGTAGGGGTAATAAAATATTGCCCCTACAGATATCTTCAACCGTAGGGGCAACACCTTTTTTAGTGGGCCTTTAGACCGCATGGAAAGACCTTTAACAAAAACCCATACTTGTGAAGGCGGAATATATGGGGTTAACTAAATATATTTTTATATTGACAATGATGAGTTTAGAATCCAAAACCTCTTGAAACGTGTACTATGATACCATGTCAAGAACTATTTAACCAAAAGCTTAAGTTGACGGCTAACTAGGTTTATATAGCTAACATAAAACTTGGCATGATTCGTAAAAATATGCATCAACTTAACACAAAAGGAAGAAAATGTACTTCCTAACTTGAGAAAGTTGATTTTTCTAGAAAGGTAAGTACTCCCATAATAACATGGGGACACTTTCTTGGGATGCTCCGTTAATAAGATAAGACTTTTCCCATCATTTGCGGGGACTGCAAAAAAAAAAAAAAATAGTAAACCCCAAAATCTCCCAACTGCCCTTAAGAATCCACAGGATAAAATGCTTAATGCCCTGCAAAAAAAATCTTTAAAATGTGTATCTTGCTCATGAAAAAGTTATGTCTGTTTCCACGTCCACTACCCTCGCCTAAAGTGAGGGAAGATTTAGAGTCATGTAAGTTGGCCTTACATCTCAATTGTAAATTAACTTTGTAAACTCGAGATAGTCAAGGGAGTACGGTATGATAAACAAAGCTAAAAATTTCCGTTATGATTTGGAAGTGTTTTGAAATAAGAGTTTTGTGCCCCTAAAGATGCACGGCATGGATCCATGCATGTTTCATTGCCCAAAAATTAAGAATCCACATCCAACAACTTCCCTTACCAAATGTGTGATTTGTCCCATTGGCAATGAAAATATATACTCCCACGTTTCTATGCAGACAGTCTCCCTCTCAACACCATGGCCAACTCCAAAACTTTCATTACACTTATGATTGTTGTGCTCCTCATGCTCAGCTCTGTTCAGCAAGCAACAAGCCAATTTATCAACCGCGATTGCCATGGCAGATGCAGGGATTGGTTCAAGGACTGCCAAGATGACTGTTCTCGGAATTTAGAACCACAACGATGCCTTGATTCTTGTGTCTACTTTCGAACGCAGTGCTTCATAATGTGCGAGGAATATTTTCAGGCTAATTCCATAGAAAAACTAAAGCATGTTACAAATCCCTAGAAGGGGCCACAGAGCAAGCTGATAATACTAATATACAGTTCCACTATATGGAATAATTATATATAATTCGGATTATATGGTTATACAATATTTGGATATGTTCCATTTCGTTTTTGGCTATATTTGTGTTGAACATTATTCCATATAGCAAATCTATAATCTTTCTACTCTTAGACTTCTTCAAAGTCATGAGAATTTGAAGGATGTCAACTGGTCACCTAGGACTATGACAAGCTCCTTGATGGTCATAGTTTTCTGAAACAGGAATTTGGTATTTATTTGGAGAGTGTCGACATTTGGTCAACAGGCTGTCGTAAAACCTTTTCAGATCTTTACCGAAGTTTTGCTCCATAGCCGACACTATTTAGATGGGAAAAGGGTTAGATGATGATGATGATATGGGAAGGTTATGTAATATACAGATCCACTGTTAGGAGAGTGGTATCAGCCTGTTGACCAAATAAACTTGCAGCAACAACCTACCGATCTCCTCCAATATGCAGAAATACTATATGCAAACCAAAGCTTACACATACCTACCAATAATCCATACAAGAGCACATGCCATCTTTAAATAAGTGGAAGCGATTCCGGTCCCTCATGACTATTTCTCTGCAGTAAACTTTCGAGATGAATTTCATAAGATGGTGGCAATCCCTGCAAACTCTAAGGTTCTTGATGATTCTTATTGTATCCCCAAATTCAGTATGAAGAAGCCCGAACGCAGTTGTTAGCTTCTCGCTATGAACTGAAACCATTTTCTCTTTCTCCTCTTCAACGTCATGCCACACTTGCTTTATGTCTGGGCAGTAACCGGCTTCGGCCTTTAGCCGCTCTGATACCTCTAATAATTTTTTTTATATTTGCTTGAGCTCGGGGCGTGATTGATCACCAGCTACAAATTTGCTTAGGATTCCATTTAACTCTACAACGCTTGTTCCTGGTACTTTCGTTATGCCTTTGGTTGCCATTGTGTTTCTTACCTTGCTAGCATCTTCCCATCAATTTGTTGATGCATATATATTACAGAGCAGGATATATCTGTCGAAGGATTAAACAACCAGAACGGCGCTGTTAAGGAATACAAGTTGAATAATACAAAATACGATATTCCAAGGTGAAAGAGATAATCTGGATTTGATGCAACTGCGATAATATATTACGGTTACAACGTAACAATATATTGGAGAAATTCAGGGTGCATGTTTTCTACCTTCTGATAAAAAAACTGTCGAGCAAATTTTTTTCCATTACAGCTAAAATAAATTACACTAATTTTTGTCACAATTTAACAAGGAACAAAAACCTCTCTATTTTAAATCCTTATCTATTGAAATGATAGTGGTGGGTTACTCCCACTACACCAAATACAGGGGAGGATACCTTGAATTTTGATCTCTCGATATGTTGGATGTGGAATGCTTTGAACTTTTCATCTATTTGTAAGAAGTCAATGCCATACAAAGAATTATTTAAAAATTAAATAAAAAGTAAAAATGATAGATAATTGATAAATTTTTTCCTGTAATGAATGGTATCTAGATTGGTTTTATAATGCACTGTAAAAGAACTATAAACTCTGAAATTTTCAAGATGTACAACAACAACTGAGCCTTTTATCCCAAGCATATGGATAGGCTAAAGATGTAATGGTTTCAAAATCAAATAAACTGACAACCAATTAATAAATCCACTAACTCATTAATGCCCTTAGTATGGAAACCCTACTAGTTAATTGGTAATCCCAATAGTACTAAGGTTTGAAATATCGGGTTATCGTATGGTTATTATTTGGATTTGGAATGGGCCTTCTTGGATCAGGATCGGCTGATATTTAAACCCATGGTAACCAAAATGCTATTGGAACAATGTCCAGAATGATGCTAGATCTGCCTAAAATGATCTTCTCTGTGAAATCTAGACCTAGAATGCAAAATGTAAATAAGTAGCCAAAGGGTGCTGGATTGCTTAAAAATTATCAGCCACTATGCTTAGGTTGAAGCCTGATAAAGCGTCTCCCAACATCATCGGCAACCTTAGAATTGCAATGGATTCTACACCCGCCAAGAATCGCTCCCCAAGCAGGGGCATTGGGCTCCATCGGCATAGACTCCATCAATGCCACTGCCTCTTCTATCATCCCTTTAAGAGCCAAAAGATCTAAAACACATCCATAATGCCCAACTTTCGGCTCACTCCATATTTACCCTTCATGCAACCAAGAAACTTCTGGCCCTCTCTCACCGTTCCTGCATGACTACAAGCACTAATCACCGCTGCAAATGTTATATCATCAGGTTTATTCCCACTCTCCATCATTTCCTTTACAAGCTCGAGGGTTTCATTCGCTTGCCCATGCACCAGGGGTGGATCCAAAAAACCAAGTCAAGCAGGGCGAAAAATTTAAAGGGTATAAAATGTCATAGTAAGAGGCATAAAACTTTTAACTTGAACGGATATAATTAAATTCGTTATTGTTATTTTTTTAAGCTCATTTGCATCTGAATAGCTATTGTTTATTTAATGGATGAATTCATTTTTCAATTTCATACCTTCTACAATTTTGCATATGCTTCTATTAAAGAAATGTTACTAAAAATAATTATCAATTTTGCAAAAGCATTTATTAAAGAAATGTTACTAAAAAATAATTATCAAGAAAAATAATGCGCCAGAAGCCTCGAAACCTGGATCTGAAGCAACAGACCTTCAAGCCACAATAAACAGCCCCATTGATCCTACCTAAAATATTCTATAGCACAAATTATATATACGTATAATTAACTTATCGATTGACCATATTATATCGACACCGCAAATCCAGGGAGGGCGACTGTCTATCCTCGCCTCTATATAGATCCACCCCTGCCGTGCACAGCCATGCCAGCTATAATAGCATTCCAAGCTAGCAAGTCTTTATCCTTGATACCATGAAATATCTCGTAGGCACATGAAATTTTCCCACACTTGGCATACATATCTACAAACATGGTGGAAACAATTGTTGTAAGCTCAATCTTATGATCCTCGATAAATCTATGCATTCTCTCTCCTCGGTTCAACGCTCCAAAATGAGCACAAACCGATAGCATACTAACTACAGTTGCTTCAGTTGGCTTCACACTCGCTCGTTGCATCTCATTGAATAACAAAAAAGCCTCATCGCAATACCCACTCTGTGATTAAGCAAGCATTGTGTTCCACGACACAATCACGAGGCATTTCTTGAAATATCCTCCTTGCACCTTCCAAATCCCCGCACTTGTTATAACAAGCGAGCATCGAGTTACAAGATACCAAATTTCTCGCCGGCATTTCACCAAACAGTCGGCACGCCTCATCTAAATCGCGAATAAGCGAATACCGATTAATCATCGTATTCCAAGACACAATATCCCTACACCCCATCCGATCAAACACCGACCTTGCAAGCCCGATCTCTCCACACTAACAGACCCATCGATCTTCGAGTTCCAACACACCGTCTCCTCCACAGAACATCCATCAAACACCTTGCGTGCAGAGCCAAAATCATTGCAAACAGCCGCATAAACATGAATCAAGCCACTTTGCACAACTGGGTCAGACTCGAATCCAATTCTGACGACATGGGCATGTAGCATTTCGCAACGCGGATTCAAAGAGCAGGCTTTTATAACAAATGGGTAAGTATAGTTGTTAGGTCTTCTGTTGTGGGTGGATCAAAGGATGGAGATGTACAAGGAGATGGCTTCAAGAGTGGATTTTGAGGAGGAGTGGCCTCTGATGAGGGAGTTGAAGTGAGAGGTTGAGGGGCTGGGGATGAGAGAGAAGAGGGCATTGGCGTAGGAGAGTGATGATGATGTACATAGGAATTCCCCATATTACAACACGTAACAGGTGACGTGCCATCCACGTAAGTCTATCAGATTCCTGAGAACTGCGGAGATGGAGTATGTATGATACATTAGGGACATTCCTCGACGCCTCGACTCCAGATTGCATCCGACCTTTTGGAGACCTCTCCGGAGTACCTTTCCTATTCGTCTAGCAAACAGCCAACAGCTCGTTTTCGAGCTATCCTACAGCCGAGCTACCTCGGCCTTCTTGTTCGTCACCGAGCTATTGTAGAGCTGAGCTTTCTCAGCCCCTCGCTTGTCGCCGAGCTATCTGCCGAGCCGAGCTTCCTCGGCTGCCCTGTCCGGCGAAAGCACGGAGCCCAAGAGCCTCGTAACAGCTCCGTGTATCTCGCCACGACGAGATCTCCGCCGCTCTACGTTCCGCGTCCTACGCTAGCGTATCTCGTCTTTAATGGGCGTATCCCGCCATCAGCGCGCACGTGACACAGGGGCATAACAGATGGCGAGAATCTCGCATCAACTCACTCTAACGCGACCCCTATATAAACCCTTCCTCCAGACGACTCAGGTACGTTGGACTCACTTCCAAGATATCGCTACCCTGTTCAATTATTCCTCGGTACTTACTTGATCGTCGGAGGGTCCTACAGTGGTTTCCCTTCCCGAGACTTCCCTTGCAGGTAGCTCGGTGCCAGCAACAACCAACAACCCATTGAGACTCACACACTCAATTCTCATACCGATTCTCAACCGTTCAGGCCTGCTGGTAGAAAAATCAACGGAGGACAACATCTGAGCGAGATTCCGACCTCCATCATTTGATGCTGTCTGTGGGAAATAAGAAGCTTTTCCACCCAAAAAGTTGATCTTCCGCCTTCGATTGAATGGCCAGTGATAATCGCAACGATCCCAGTACAAGCCGTTCCGTCCTCCACAACGGAGGCGGGGGCGGTTCTACTCCACCTTCCAACATCGTCGACGTCTTATCGACGCAGATCGACAGGCTCACGGCGATAGTGGACGCACCCGCTCGTGTTCAAACGGCCGGTCATGCCCGCCAAATCGCTGTCCTCTCTCCTCGTAACGACGGCATGCGCGGGGCGACGGAAGGGCGCATTCAGGCCTTAGACCTTGCTCACGCCCATCTCGATGTCATCGAACACCGGCGTGCTGATTCCGGTAGTCACGACCCTCATACAAGAAATGATTTCATGACTTGTTGAGCACCAGAAAGTTCGACACCGAGATCTCAGGAGAAACCAGGCTATCGCTTCAATGCTCGCCGCACTCTCTCGCCCCCTGAAGAGACATCGGTCAGGTCGCCTGATTCCAGGCAAAATGGACGTCACTACACTCATCGAGACAGCACACATGGCGAACGTCGGGGCCAGCCACGAAGGGTCCACCTTGAGGATCTGAGGAACGTGATAGAGCGAAACTGAAACCGCTCTATCGCGCAAGCCCGGAGCCGAGATAGCAGGCACTCCAAAGGTGGAGAATTCTCGGGGTACCAATAGCAAATCGAGGTCTTCGAGAAGAAGATTGAGGATATGCAGCTCGTCACCTATTCAGCCGGAGGAATGGCAAAGTGCTCCACATATTTGCTCACGAGGCCCTTCACGGAGCAGTTACTAGGTGAGCGGGTCTCGTCTTAGAACAAACCGCGTAAGGTGGCCCTCTTCGACAGGAAGTCTGACCCAAAGGACTACTTGGATGCATTTATGGCAGGTATGGGCTTCCAAGACAACTCAGACGTAGCTCAGTGTGGAGTCTTCTCCACCACCCTCATCTGGGCTAGCCGAGATTGGATTCGCGGCCTAACGTCACGCTCGATCTCGACCTTTGACGAGCTGGCGACTCAGTTCCTTGGTCATTTTGTCGGTAACCGACGACAGAAAAGGACGGTCGACTACCTATTTACCATCAAGAGCGAAGACAGGGAATCTTTCAAGGGTTATGTCACATGCTTCTATAATGCTCTTCTGGAAGTCCCTGAGCACCGCGACGAAACGGTTATCACCGCCTTGAGGACGAGTCTTAGGCTTTTCACATTAGCTCAGTCTAAGACCATGGCCGAAGTAAAAGTCTGGACCGAGCGGGAAATCCAACTCGAATCAGAAGTAAACGCTAACCTACCCCGCGGCGACCGGACAGACCGAAAAAACGGGACAGGGAAGAGAAGAAAAAAGCCGACCGTCCGAAACCTTACTCTCCGAGGTTTCATGAGTACACTCCCCTGAAACCTTTCCGTCTTGGCCGAAACAATATTGACTGCATTGAATAGAATTCTAACAAAATCAGTCGAGTCAACACCGTATGACATTTAGAATGGACACAAACCCAATTTGAGTCGTTTAAGAAAATGGAGTTGTGTAGCACATATTCTCATTTCATATCAGGTTAGAGATAAGCTGGATCTCAAAACCTTAAGTATAGATTCATAAGTTATTATGAAAAATCTAAGGGATATACGTTCTTCCATGAAAAAAATAGGTCATTGAAAATAGAGATACTACTTTTCTAGAAAATCTAGAGAAAAGGGAACAAGTTCAAGAGGATGTACCATATCTACTAGACTTAGATGCTATTTCCAGAGATGACCTGGATATAGTGGATGAAATTAATCATCCAATTATGGAAGATGAACCTTTAAATAAGAATATACCTATGGAAAATCAACCGGTTGAACCTGTCCAACTCCCAAACGTTAGTGGCAACAAAAGACCGAGAACAACACCTGCATTGATAGATGACTACCATTTATATTCATGTGAACCATCTTATTTCTTGGTAGATATTGATGTAAATGAGAAAGATCACCCTCTAAATTATGAGGACGTGGTGAACACATATGAATTGGATTAATGGCTGGAAGCCATGGAAAAAGAGCTTGACTCAATAGAAAGAAACAATGTATAGGAGCTATGTGACTTGCTAGAATATAGGAAGTCTATAAGATATAAATGGGTGTTGAAGAATAAATAGAGCTGATAGGTATATTGATACATTTAAGGCCCGGTTAGTTGTAAAAGACTTTACTCAAAATGCAGATATAGATTATCATGAGACTTACTCTCCGGCGGCCAAGTTTGTATCTATTAGAATAATCTTAGCAATTGTTGCATATTTTGACTTGGAATTTTTTCAAATGGATGTCAAGACTGTATTTCTCAATGGAGAGTTGAAGGAAATAATATATATGAGACAACCTGAGAGATTTCAGATCGAAGGATGGAAAAATAAGGTACATAAATTGAAAAAGTTTCTATATGGTTTAAAACAGTCATCTAGAAAATGGTAACTCAAATTTCATAATACTTTTATCCAATTTGGTTTCGTTGCAAACAAATTGGATAACTGTGTGCATGTCTTGAAGAGTGAGAGCAGTTTTTCAATATTATTCTTATACGTGGATGATAGTTTGAGATGAAAGACATGTGAGATGCATCCTATATTTTTGGTATATAGATCCTTAGAGATAGAAAGTCTAGAATGTTAAGTTCGAACCAAGAAAGATATTTGCACATAAGGCTTAGAAGATTTGTAATACAGAATTGCAATCTGGCACGTTATGGGAAAACGATTGTGTAAAGAACAATGTCCTGAAGAAAGAAAGAAACCGCTTAATGCCGCATATGCTCAAGCTGTTGGAAGCTTGATATATACAATATTGTGTACTAGACCAGACTTAGTGTAACGACCATGTTTTCTAATACCTAATAAAATATATTTTATTTAAATTTCTACAATCAAATAATTATTTATGTGTTTCGTTAATAGAAGAATAATTTTTAAAGCAATGTTAATAATTTTCAAAGCATTAAATATGATTAAAAGAAATTTCTAAAATCTATTTATTATTTTTATAGGCTTAAAATGCTTTAGAAAGATTTTATAATACCTTAAAATAATCTACATATTTTTATTATCAATAAAAATAATTAATTCGTAATTAAAATTATTTTAAAGGATAAACTAGATTTTCTATAATTTTAGTAACTAACTAAAACCATAGGAACAGTTATATTACTTAGTTTTAGCCCAAAACTATTCTTATATTAAAGATAATAATAAAATATATTTTTTGAAATTTTTTCATAATTTTCTCGCGTTTTTAACTATTTTTAACAAATTTTTAAAGCTAAATCCAATTTTTAAAATAATAAACAGAAATGTTATTTTATATATAAAAAAATATATAATTAATATTCCCATTAATCTGGACCGTTGGATCCAAGGTCCAAATGCCCAGAGTCCTACGGCGGCGCCCACATGGTGGGGACCACGCGAAAGCACGTGGTCTCCATCCGCAGCTGTGCGCGCGTCGCGTAGCGACATGTGGCGGCGGCGATGCGATGGACGGCGCGATCTGGGCCGTTGGATGCAGATCCAACGGCCACGAATTCTTGGCGGCGGACGCAATCATACCAGAATGATTGGCGATCATTGGCCGGCGCGATTTTTCGTGTATTTTAACTAAATTTTGGATTTTATTGTTAGAAACGAAACACTATAAATAGGCACTTTCAAACACTGATTTTTCACACCATCGAACTCCAAAAATTCTGAAAAAAATACTGGTGTCTTTGTATCGACGACGCCGACACTGCGGCTCCATCCAATCGTAGAGAAAAAATCAGGATGCGGAGCTATTGAGGATTTAGTACGAGACTACGTTTTCAACTCTTCGGCATCCGACTCAAACAAAAGGTAGGATCCGCCTCTCTCCCCTTTTCCTGTCACCTTCTTCTACCTCAATAACCTAGTTCCAACTTATAATCATCAACCCTATTTAAAAAGTTGTTATTATATTTGTGTATACCTATTCCTTGTACCCTCAATCATAATAAAGTTAACCCATATTTTTAAAACAATGTTTAAATTTCCTCTGTACATAGAAGTATATTGCACACCCATAATACCTGGAATATGATATAATCCATGAATTGTCATTTCACCTCTAATATACCCATACTATAAAACTGATCTCGAAATAAGTTACTTCCACATGATACCTTTGTTTAATTAAAATATTATATTTGTTTAAAATATCTATAAGAAATAAAGATATGTGAAATAAATATTTTAGATACAGCATACGTATATTTTACTTACAAATATTTTTTAACCCCCTTCAACCTTTTTGAATAAGAAAATATTAAATTTAAATAACGATATCTCTTCAAAAGAGAATATTTAGTATGTTTTAAAAGGTAATTTTAAATAAACACCAATTTAGAACAAAGGAAAGCTTGTAGGTATCGATCGTTTATCTAAACCAGATTTTGTGGTGCCTAAACTAGACAAGTGAGAAAGATAACTTTAAAAGGCCTGTTTCACGGTGATTCGTGAGCGGATCCTTCCTTTCCTTACTCGTGCTTAGCTGGCCACAATTGGCGGTGAAGAGGCAATTTGAGGATCTCATAAGTTGTCCTTTTGGAATATTAGGAGCAGTTTAGATTTTCAAATAAAAAAACATCTTGCAAAAGATTTTCAAATAAACACCACAACCTTTTATCGAAAGGATATTTTTTGTAAAACATTATGCTTTTCCAAAATAATAAATATCCCAAATATCATGGTTTTTCTTAGAAGTAATAAAAGATAATTAAACACTATTATTTCTTTTTAACTAAGTTTTCCCTAAGATGACACGAAGTACTTTACGAACTTTAGAAAATAAAACGAGTGGTTGTGGAAGACCATATTAAACGAGATCAATACTCTTTCTAAAATTCCAGTTTATGACAACATGACAGATACAAAATATGATACGGTTAGGGTTAGAATACGTGTACCTAGGTATGGAATACTTTATGAAGATCCCTGCAGACAGGGTGAACAGTCCAAAGTATGGGCGACTATACAAATATGAAGATCCCGATATTCCGGATGACCGGTCCAAAGTATGGGCGACTATACAAATATGAAGATCTCGATATTCCGGGTGACCAGTCCAATATATGGGCGACTATACAAATATGAAGATCCCGATATTCCGGGTGACCAGCCCAATATATAAGCGACTATACAATGTGGAAATTACATGCCTAGAGGTATACGCACTAACTCTAATTCGTCAAAACCCTTATACTGAATCACGGGGATGGGTAGTTTGATTAGGTAAGGATAATTCGGAACTCGGATTCTCCTACTACTCGATCATGATCCCGGGAAGTAAAACGGTACATTTCACTTCCCCAGTTGTTATTCCGTGGCCACAACGGAATAATCGCGACTATCCGGACCCTTGTTTAACAAACTAAAACGTTTAAAATACCTATTGATACTCAACACCAGACCCACATCATGTGATATACCTATCTGTTACCTTATCTACCTTTCTTCATGAGACACAAGTTATTCGGTATCTTGCATGTGGATATTTTACAAGTTTAGACTTGTTTGTTTATTATGGAACTGAGGGGTGGTATTACCTGTGCACTTGAGTGATATTCACGCTAGAAAAAACTCTATCGTAGTCATGGGACACCTTTCGGGGATGTTCACGCTACCACTTTGATAGCCATTTCAGGCACGAGCATCAGCTCATACTACTTCCAGCTAGTCATGGGATAGCTCAAAGATACGAGTATGTTCACCCGTTAATTCCATCCATACACGCCTTATTTAACCTGATCCAACTCTTAGACTGAATGTTCGTTTGACTTGACTTGAACCTTTACCAAACATATACTACCTACTCATATTCACATGTCTAATTTGTATATAACCTCATACCTTTATACATATGTTCATTATATTCATTATATACACCTGTTCGTTTCTATACATTTACTTTCTTATGAGGCAATCCTACCCGAGTATAACTCGCTGACGGACTTTCCTTTTCTTCCTCTACCTTTGAAATGTCCGTCAGATAAGAATGAGTATTATAGGGAAGATCAAGGTGTGAAGCCAGCTTATGAAGATTATGCAGACTGGATGATGGAAGATTAGATAGTTTTAATTTTTGTTGTTGCCCACATGTTTAGGGCTTTTGTTTCTCCTTTGATGTAATTAAACTACTCAGTCTATTTTACTCTTTCTTTTGGGATGTAATAAAGTTTGGTTAATGAAAATAAAATGCCTTTCGCTTTTATTATTTTTGTTTTGGTACGCATCATGCATATTAAATATTCATACGCTTAACGTAACTGTATTGAATAGACCACCTTCAATACAATTAGGTTGCGGACCATGCCACGTCATCCTTCTCCTTCTTTTGGGAAGCGGGGCGTGACAGGTTTTTGTGGTGGCCCATGCAGGTCCTCTTGTGTACTAAAATGAAATCGTTAACTGACTTATTATATTTTTGAATCTCATCCATCTATACTGATTTCATAGTTTTCCTATGTTCCTTGTCCCTTCCTTGACATTCTGTACCCTGACCATGACCTTTCCTTCTGGTCATGGCAAATCTTTCCAACGAGGATGACATGTCCGATATTACTTTGAAGCTACATCTGGAGATTCAAATGACGAAGTCGTAGACTCTCAGGCGGTTATTTCTGACAGCGACTCAGAAGACGAAAAAGTTGATGCTGCAACTCCGGAGTCTATAATGGCCAACGACTCCGAAGAAGAAGAATATCCCAGGAAAGAGGAGCATATAAAGGATGGGCCAGAAAAAGGAGGCTCCTGCAGAAGAAGAAAACCCTATAGAGGTGGAATCAGAGAGCGAGGCTTCTGCCGAGGATGAGTCGAAGGACGAAGTTTCGAGTGAGGAGGAACTCGAGGCCGAAGAAATTCAGGCAGTTGTCTTCATAAGGCACCGTGGGAATAGCCGTACCTTTCTTAGTGCGAGGTTTTATCAGCACTTGTTGAACTTCCATAATCGAGATTAATAAGTCTTTTCCTTTTCTTTGGCCGAATAAAACGATGTAAGAACATTAAGGGCATGTCCTTACTTTTCGGTTGTACTTTCCATATTGAAGTTGGATAATAAAATCTTAGTTTCGAGCAATAATCTCTCTTATGTCTCTTGCTCTTCTTAGTCTCTCCCTTACATTAATTGTTGTTCTTCCATGCAAGTTATTATCTTGTCTCATCTCAGCTGTTCGTAACCTAACCTATTCTGATCCTAATCATCAATGGCTGGACGACACTATAACTGCAACAGAAAGGGAAATGGAGTCAATGAAGCCACTGCTCAACAAGCAGCTATGCTACAAAGGATGTAAGGATTACTGGAGCAACAGCAGCAGCAGACAACTACCCTTCATCAGGAGCTATGAGAAAGTAGGCAGCAACAAACAGAGATTTTAAGTAAGGTACTAACCCCAATTCTACAAGGTTCGACTGGAGTGAAGCAGTTCAGATCACTCCGCCCTAAGACTTTTTCGGGGAAGGAAACTCCTTTAGAAGCTGAAGAATGGCTCAAGGGAGCAGCCAATGATCTCAGTACCGCCCAAATTCCGAAGGACGCGTGGGTGAACATCGCTAAGCTACAACTTATGGATAATGCCAGGATATAGTGGGAGGCGGAGGAAAGTAGATCGGAGGAGCCCATCGACTGGGAAAGGTTCAAACAGCGTTTTGATACCCAGTACTTTCCAGTCGTGGCACACTTAAAAATGGAACGGGAGTTTATACAGTTCCAACAAGGGAGAATGTTGGATAAGTCGATGGACGAGTACGCTTCGGAGTTCGCAAGGTTAAGTCGGTTCGCGCATTATCTGGTGACAACCCCAGAACTTTATACTAAGAGATTCCGACAAGGATTAGACCTAAAGACACGGTCCTCCATGTCTTCTGCTAGCTTATCAACTTATGATGAAATTTTATATGGGAGAAGTACCGATCGATTGGGATGGTCCTGAAGATGGAGAATTTGTGACATAATAGTAGAAAAAGTGGAGATGATGATTCAATGCAGCAAGCACGGAAAGCTCAACCCACGACTCATTTTCCGTTTAACATCTTGGAAGGAGACGGTGGGTTTATGTATAGCCTACATTTGCTACTTTCATTGGAGGGTATGCTGGAAACCCTAGTCATACTTTTGAACGTTTCGAGATCACGAAAAGATTAGCATAATCTACGAGCAGCAACCGGTAGGAATACTAGAATGATGAAACCTTGAGCAACAAGACAATCCAGCTGGCTAGAGCTGTATGAAGGAAGAACTGCTATGCAGACATACACGAAAGCGAGCAAACGGGAAGAGAGTGCGAGACCCAAAATATTTAACCACGATAATCCCTTCTTAGTGATTTCTTTCTTCCCATGACCTACCTTCTGAAATTTCAAGGACGAAATTATTTTAAGGAGGGTAGATTATAACGACCATGTTTTCTAATACCTAATAAAATATATTTTATTTAAATTTCTACTATCAAATAATTATTTATGTGTTTCGTTAATAGAAGAATAATTGTTAAAGAAATGTTAATAATTTTCAAAGTATTAAATATGATTAAAGGAAATTTCTAAAATCTATTTATTATTTTTATAGGTTTAAAATGTTTTAGAAAGATTTTATAATACCTTAAAATAATCTACATATTTTTATTATCAATAAAAGTAATTAATTCGTAATTAAAAATATTTTAAAGGATAAACTAGATATTCTATAATTTTAGTAACTAGCTAAAACCATAGGAACGGTTATATTACTTAGTTTTATCCCAAAACTATTTTTATATTAAAAATAATAATAAAATATATTTTCTGAAATTTTTCTATAATTTTCCCGTGTTTTTAACTATTTTTAACAAATTTTTAAAGCCAAATCCAATTTTTAAAATAATAAACAGAAATGTTATTATAATATATATATATATATATAATTAATATTCCCTTTAATCTGGACCGTTGGATCCAAGATCCAACGGCCCAGAGCCTTACGGCGGCGCCCAGGTGGTGGGGATCACACGAAAGCACGTGGTCTCCACCCGCAGCTGTGCGCGCGTCGCGTGGCGACACGTGGCGGCGGCGATGCGATGGACGGCGCGATCTGGGCCGTTGGATGCAGATCCAACGGCCACGAATTCTTGGCGGCGAGCGCAATCATACCAGAATGATTGGCGATCATTGGCCGGCGCGATTTTTCGTGTATTTTAACTGAATTTTGGATTTTATTGTTAGAAACGAAACACTATAAATAGGCACTTTCAAACACTGATTTCTCACACCACCGAATTCCAAAAATTCTGAAAAAATATCGGTGCTTTCGTATCGACGACGCCGACACTACAACTCCATCCAATCTCAAAGAAAAAATCGGGACGCGTAGCTATTGAGGATTTAGTACGAGACTACGTTTTCAACTCTTCGACATCCGACTCAAACAAAAAGTAGGATCCGCCCCACTCCCCTTTTCCTGTCACCTTTTTCTACCTCAATAACCTAGTTCCAAGTTATAATCATCAACCTTATTTAAAAAGTTGTTATTATATTTGTGCATACCTATTCCTTGTGCCCTCAATCATAATAAAGTTAACCCATATTTTTAAAACGGTGTTTAAATTTTCTCTGTACATAGAAGTATATTGCACACCCATAATACCTGGAATCTGATATAACCTATGAATTACCATTTCACCTCTGACATACCCATACTATAAAAATGATCTCGAAATAGGTTACTTCTACAAGATACACTCGTTTAATTAAAATATTATATTTGTTTAAAATATCTATAAGAAATAAAGATATGTGAAATAATATTTTAGATACAGCATATGTATATTTTACTTACAAATATTTTTTAACCCCTTCAACCTTTTTGAAGAAGAAATATTAAATTTAAATAACGATATCTTTTCAAAAGAGAATATTTAGTATCTTTTAAAAAGTAATTTTAAAATAACACCAATCTAGAGCAAAGGAAATGTTGTAGGCATCGATCGTTTATCTAAACCAGATTTTATGATGTCTAGGCTAGACAAGTGAGAAATATAATTTTAAAAGGCTCGTCTCACGGTGATTCGTGAGCAGATCCCTTCTTTCCTTACTTGTGCTTACCTGGCCACAATTGGCGGTGAAAAGGCGATTTGAGAATCTCATAACTTGTCCTTTTGGAATATTAAGAGCAGTTTAGATTTTCAAATAAAAAAACCTCTTGCAAAAGATTTTCAAATAAACACCACAATCTTTTATCGAAAAGATATTTTTTGTAAAACATTATGCTTTTCCAAAATAATAAATATCCCAAATATCATGGTTTTTCTTAGAAATAATAAAAGATAATTAAACACTATTATTTCTTTTTAACTAAGCTTTCCCTAAGATGACACGGAATACTTTACGAACTTTAGAAAATAAAATGAGTGGTTGTGGAAGGCCATATTAAACGAGATCAATACTCTTTCTAAAATTCCAGTTTATGACAACATGACAGATACAAAACATGATACGGTTAGGGTTAGAATGCACGAATTTAGGTATGGAATACTTTATGAAGATCCCTGCAGGCAGGGTGAATAGTCCAAAATATGGGCGACTATACAAATATGAAAATCCCAATATTCCGGGTGACCGGTCCAAAGTATGGGCGACTATAAAAATATGAAGATCCCGATATTCCGGGTGACCAGTCTAATATATGGGCGACTGTACAAATATGAAGATCCCGATATTCCGGGCGACCAGTCCAATATATGGGCGACTATATAATGTGGAAATTACATGCCTAGAGATATACGTACTAACTCTAATTCGTCAAAACCCTTATACTGAATCACGGGGATGGGTAGTTTGATTAGGTAAGGATAATTCGGAACTCAGATTCCCCTACTACTCGATCATGATCCCGGAAAGTGAAACGGTACATTTCACTTCCTCAGTTGTTGTTCCGTGGCCACAACGGAATAATCGCGACTATCCGGACCCTTGTTTAACAAACTAAAACGTTTACAATACCTATTGATACTCAACACCAAAACCATATCATATGATATACCTACCTGTTACCTTATCTACCTTTCTTCATGAGACACGAGTTATTCAGTATCTTAGATGTGAATATTTTACCAGTTTAGACTTGTTGTTTATTATGGAACTGAGGGGTGGTATTACCTGTGCACTTGAGTGATATTCACGCTAGACAAAACTCCATTGTAGTCATGGGACATCTTTCGGGGATGTTCACGCTACCACTTTGATTGCCATTTCAGGCACGAGCACCAGCTCATACTGCTTCCAGCTAGTCATGGGATACCTCAAAGATACGAGTATGTTCACCCGTCAATTCCATCCATACACGCCTTATTTAACCTGATCCAACTCTTAGACTGAATATTCGTTTGACTTGACTTGAACCTTTACCAAACATATACTACCTACTCATATTCACATGTCTAATTTGTATATAACCTCATACCTTTATACATATGTTCATCATATTCATTATATACACCTGTTCGTTTCTATACATTTACTTTCTTATGAGGCAATCCTACCCGAATATAACTCGCTGACAGACTTTCCTTTTCTTCCTCTACCTTTGAAATGTCCGTCAGATAAGAATGAGTATTATAGGGAAGATCAAGATGTGAAGCCAGCTTATGAAGATTATGCAGATTGGATGATGGAAGATTAGATAGTTTTAATTTTTGTTGTTGCCCACATGTTTAGGGCTTTTGTTTCTCCTTTGATGTAATTAAACTACTCAGTCTATTTTACTCTTTCTTTTGGGATGTAATAAAGTTTGGTTAATGGAAATAAAATGCCTTTCGCTTTTATTATTTTTGTTTTGGTACGCATCATGCATGTTAAATATTCATACGCTTAACGTAACTGTATTGAATAGACCACTTTCAATACAGTTAGGTTATGGACCATGTCACATCATCCTTCTCCTTCTTTTGGGAAGAGGGGCGTGACACTTGGCGTATCCAGTTAGTCTAGTTAGTAGATACCAAAGTAATTCTGGTCCAACACATCGGGAAGTTGTTAAGAGGATTTTGAAATATCTAAAGGGTACTATGCACTATAAATTGGCTTATCAAGTAAACTCGTTTGAGGTTCTTAGTTTCTCCGATGCTGATTTTGGTGGAGACAAAGATGACGGGAAGTTCACTTCGGGATATTTGTTTATCTTTAGAGGTGCATCTGTTTCTTGGGATAGCAAGAAACATGGATGTATAGCAAGATACACAAAAGAAGCTGAGTACATAGCCTGTAGTATGGCCACTACTCATACAGTCTGGATTAGACGGTTCCTAAAGGACTTTGATCTCAATTTGGTGGATGGACCAATTGAGATTTACCGTGATAATCAAGCAGCCATTAGCTTGATTCACAGTAGTAGTGCAAATAGTTCGAAAGGAAGACATATTGAAGTTCAATATCAATATATTCATGATATAGTGGAGAAGGAAGAAGTCAAGATGACTTATATTCCTACTAGTGACATGATAGTTGATCACTTGACAAAGGGCATCCCGGCAGAAATATTCATCAAACATACTGGCTTGATAGGACTTAGAAATGTCTAAGTCGAAAAAATTTCATGAATAATGAAAAGGAGACAAATAACGGATAATGGTGGTCTTGGTTTTCACGAAAAGTGAAAAGTGTACATATCTCACGAATAGTGGGAGTATATGTGGTTACATCTTGAGTTACATCTCATAAATAGTGGGAGTATGCTCGGAAAGCATTTGGCCATTTCGACTAAGTGAGAGATATAAGCGGTTGTGGCCTTATGGCTAAATGTCGACCCGGCCCAATTACTGGGTATTGAGAAAAATCATGTTCGTTGCGATTCTTTCTCGTGACCGCGTCAAGCGCGAGTGCGAGAGATCGTCGGTTTCGATCTCGCGTAGAAGAATCTCGGAGGCATTTTGGAGGCGTAGGGCATTGGAGGTGGCCTATAAATCAAGAGGAGTTCATTTCCTCTAGAAATAACAATAAATCCCATCCTCTTCACCGAAGGCCTAAAAATCCCAATTCCTCTCTCCTTTTTTCCTTCACTTTCACTCTTCCTCTCTCAAGAAAAAACCCGACCCCCCTCACTCACTCTCCCTCTCTCTCTCTCTCTCCCTCTCTCTTTTTACATCCATACACACATGCACACCTATTTCTACTGCCACTCCATCCCCTCCCCTCTTTTCATCATCTCCATTATATTTTTCTCTTCTCAACTCATCCTAACACTACCATCACGGTCAAGATCCAAGCCTCCTCTCTTCGCCTACCATGGCGGAACCCTTGCAACGTCGCCATCAACGGCCGCAGCCGTAGCCGCAACAACACTGACAACATCCCTCGATATTAATTCGTCTCTTGATGCGTTTCGGATCGAGAACCAAGGCTCCAAGGTTAGGCCTGAGACCGCGTGAGCGATACGATCAGTTCTATGCCTCCGGATCTCCATTCCATCGACATTTCAAATTTGCGCTCAAATCGATGAAATGTCGTTCTCACGTTCTAATTGGGGGTAAGTTCCCTACCTTTCCTTTCACACACACACACACACACTCTCTCTCTCTCTCTCTCTCTTCACCTCTTTGAATATGGCTTGGTTCAGTTGAAACACGTCGAAGCCTGTAATCAGTGAACACTCTTTATTTATGAAAATCCCATCAAATGTCAATTGCAGGTTTTTATGCCCTTGATATTCATTCTCAGTTTGAGACAAAGCTTGTGGCAATTGTGATATGATTAAATCTTAATGCTATACATTTCACAAAAACCCTTCCTTAATTATTTTTTGTTACAACAAATGAATACCCTAAACTTGGGTAATTGCAAATAAATGCCCTTTTCAATTTTAGGCCTTCACTGTTTTTGGTGAGATGACGAAAGCTTAGAGATCTCTCTCTCTCTCTCTCTCTCTCAGCTTAGATATCTCTCTCTCTCTCTCTATATATATATATAAAGGGATGCAGGTATTAAGATAAAAGTTAAAGGTATATTTGTTTTTAATTCACTAATTTTAGAGAATTTATTTATATCGAATATGAGTCCTTTTAAATCTGCTGGTCAGTTTCTTTGGAAAAGCTTCAATTTGTTATGGTCATTGAAAAGTATTCCTGCAGTCTAGTAGTTAATTGTTAGATCCAACCATGCATCGAACTCACGATCAATTTGTTACATTAGGGTCTCAGCTTCTATAGCACATATAATATTTGATGGTATTGTTGATATTGTTAAAATATATTATTTAATTAATAACATCACATGGGGTAATGACTGGTATCTCATGCACACATTGGGCTCATAACACGATATTGTATTTATAGCATTTTTTCAAGAGAATCGTATTTTACTAAAATACCCTCTTTTATAACAAACAAACTTTTAACTGTATCTTTCTCCTTTGCAATTACGTCTCTATAACTCTCTCAGGTGAACCCGTTTATGAATTGTGCGGATTATCGCACATCCTGATAATAGTAGAGTGAGATGCAGAACTTCTCACGGAGAATTCGGTCTCGAAAGAAAAATACGGCTTTTTAAACCAAAACTAAAACAATTTCAATAATATTTAAATAATGAAATATTTTAGTATGTAACTTAAAAGAAAAGAAACTTGCAAATTAGATTTTAAATAAATTACCACTAAATTGAAAAGATTTAACTTTCTATACCTTAAGTTTTCCAAAAGATAGATTTTTTTTATTAAAATACTATTAACTCTTAAAAACTAGGTTTTGTCACTAAAATACCATAAAGATCTAAAGTATATTTTAATCAAAACCCTCGACAATTTAAATAATATATTTTATCAAAAACACCCTCGAGCTTTTAGAATGAATTAAAACCCCTCGAGAAATTTTAAAATGACATCCTTCACATAAATACCTTAGAAATCAAAAGACTAATCTATATTACGTATTTATGTCGCAGACTGGTTTGAGTGGCGTCTTCTTTCTAGACCTCGGGGATCCGGAGATAATGATGCTTCACTTGCCTCTTTCTAAATATAGATCGTAACTTCGGGAAATCAAACCACATAGAAATTGAACTTGAACACTTGATATGAATACTTGAACTTGATATGAATACATGAACATTTGATATGACTTGTACTAAACCTTCATACTTGATCCGATTTGACTCAAACCATGAATACATCTGATATGAATACTTGCACCTGACATGAACTTGATATGAACTCAATCTTGAAAACTTGATATTATACAGCACTTTTTGTATTCATGGATTCGATCAAGACCGTTAACATTAATCATAGATTAATGTACATGGGGTATAGGGGTAGTTAAAGTGAATCTAATGGAATCTCAGGAGTCCCCCTAGTTCATGAATCCATACCTACTAACACAAGCAATTTATCATGAGGGCACGTGTTTCCAAGCCTCTGGGACCGTACTCTTGGGTTTGAAATACTTCGACGATGGTCGAAGTCCCGTTACTAACACTCTTGTTCGGGCTCGTGGTTCTTTGCTCATGGGGACCTATCCTTGAGTTCGAGAATACTCTTGAGATGAATGGATATTCACATTTGAACCGTCATTAGAATAGTTTACCCTTTTCATGACCTCTTTAGGACACATTGCTATTCATTACATGCTTAGCACTTTTACTTGTTACATGCTCACTATATTTACACTACACTGTCATGCTATACCTTTTTAGGACATATTGCTATTCATGTTATATTGCTATACTCATGTTATATTGCTATACTCATGTTACATTACTATATTTATATACATATTGCCATACTCATGATACTTTGTCATGTGCATATAGTTGTTAGGTTTAATTAACACCCTAACATAATAGTATTAGTATTCATATTCTACTTACATGATGTCCTTTACCACATTCACATTCCTATCCTTTTTAGGGACTTACCGAGTGCAAGTTCACTGACGGGCATTCCACCCATCTCTTTGTTTCTTAGAATGTTCGTTGGATGGCGTAGGGACGGAAGAGATCGAGCCTAGTCAAGAAGATTACTCTCAACTTGCACCACAGACCGACTACTAGTTTTTTATTTCAGATTTTCATTTCAGTATGCCACCTGTTTAGGAATTTTCATTTTATGTTTCTTGTTCACCATCTTGTATCAGTATAATTTTTGTAAAGTTGGGAATGCAAATATATAAAGTTGGGTTTTCCTTGTCATGTTCATTTCTTGATGTCTATATTGCTTATATACGCTTAGCGTATTTGTTTCGAGAAAGGACAGTCTCGGAATAAATACGTCGCAGGCCTTGTCACGTTCTTGCTATCGTATTTTGAGAAGCGGGGTATGAAATTCTCGTATACTTGAAAAGTAAGGAGGAACACGCCAAACATTTGAGGATCGTGTTGCAGGTACGTTGTATGCTAAGTTTAGTAAATGCAAGTTATGGCTCGACCAAGTTCATCTTTTGGTACACATTGTTTCCGGAGATGATATATCCATAGACCCGGCGAAGATTGAAATAGTCAAGGATTAGCCGACGCCGAAGTCAGTAGCAGAGATCAGAAGTTTCTTAAGACTCGCCGGTTACTATCAGAAATTTGTCAAGGATTTCGCACAAGCGGTGGAGCCCTTGACAAGGCTTACTTGGAAGGGAGAACCGTTCGTTTAGTCAAAAGAATGCATCCGAGCGTTCGAATTGCTGAGGGAGAAGCTTACCACGACACCTGTGCTAACCATACCATATGGGACAGGGGGATTGGTGATTTATAGCGATGCTTCCGGTAAAGGATTAGGTTGCGTTTTGATGCACCATGGTCGGGTTGTAGCGTATGCCTCACGTCAATTGAGAACACATGAGAAGAACTACCCAACTCATGATCTGGAATTGGCAGCAGTTATTTTCTCCTTGAAGATTTGGAGGCACTATTTATTGGGAGAACTGGTTGAGATCTATACGGATCATAAGAGCTTGAAGTACGTGTTCACGCAGAACGAGCTAAATATGAGACAACGCAGGTGGTTAGAGTTTATGGCCGATTATAACCTTGATTTATAGTATCACCCTGGTAAAGTAAATGTCGTACCCGACGCTCTCAGTCGGAGACCAGCGACTATTATGTTGACATGTCGGAATGAAATTGTAGATGATTTTTAGAGACTTGATTTGGAAGTGGCGAAACCGGGAACCCACGGGTAGTATTAGCAGCTACAGGTGCAGTCCTCGCTAGTGGATCATATTAAGGCGGCACAAGACACTGACCCACAGTTACGGAAGTTTCAAAGTCTGGTGGAGGTCAGATTGAGAACAGATTTATTGATACACGAATATGGTTCTTTAAGATTCGACAGTCAGTTGTATGTACCGAAGGGAGAGGTTCGAGAAGAAATTTCGAAAGAAGCGCATAATTCAGCTTATTCGGTGCATCCGGGAAGCACCAAGATGTATAGAGATTTGAGACATCATTTTTGGTAGAATGACATGAAGAGAGAGATCGCCTGCTATGTGTTGAAATGCCTGGTGTGTCAGCAGCTGAAGGCTGAACATCAGAGAGCGACTGGTCTTTTGCAACCACTCCCTATTTCTCAGTGGAAGTAGAAATACATCACCATGGACTTCATGACGGCTTTACAATGGAGTCCTAAGGGGAATAACGCAGTATGGGTCATCGTCGATCGTCTCACAAAGATGGCTCACTTTCTTTCATTTCGAGTGGGACAGTCGACCGAGACCTTGGCAGAAAAGTACATGCAGGAGATTGTGAAGCTACATAGAGTTCCCGTCAGTATCGTATCAGACAGAGACACTAGATTACTCTCATAGTTTTGGAGAAGTTTGCAAGAAAATTTAGGCACACGTCTCAATTACAGTACAGCTTATCACCTACAGACGGACGGACAATCCGAGCATAACATACAATTACTAGAGGATATGTTGAGAGTTTGTATACTGGATTTCAAGGGGTCGTGGGATGATCGTCTACACTTGATGGAATTCTTCTACAATAACAGCTATCAGGCAAGTATATAGATGGCACCGTTTGAGGCACTTTATGGATGGAAGTATCGTTCCCTACTTTGCTGGGATGACGTAGGTGAGAGGAGATTGTTAGGACCTGAACTTATAGTTCAGACAGTCGACAAAGTTCAGCTGATCAGAGACTGTATCAAGGGATTCAAGGCTACTCAAGATCTCCAGAAGAGTTGGGTAGACGCTAGTAGAAAACCGTTTGAGTTTGAGGTTGGCGACCATGTGTTCCTAAAGATTTCGTCGACTCGGGGGGTGATTAGATTCGGTAGTCATGGAAAACTCAGTCCCCGATTCATCGAACCTTTTGAAGTAGAGGAGCATTTCGGTGAGGTGGCCTACCGCTTAGCTTTACCTCCTTCTTTGGCTGGCGTACACGATATAATCCACGTTTCTCGGCTGCGTCGATATGTTCGAGATGATAGACATGTCTTTGATCACTCCGGATTGATCTTGAGCACCGATCTCTCGTATAAGGAGCAACCTACGGCTATCATGGATTGTAGAGAGAAATGTTAAAGAACAAATTCATTCACTTAGTTCTTATATCTTAGGACAGATACTCACACGGAGAATCCACTTGAGTGCGTAAGGACGGGATTCGTCAAAAGTACTCTCATTTGTTTCCTTAATCTTGTATTTTTGTTATTTTAATTCTGAAGACGAAATTTTTATAAGGTGGGTAGGATGTAACACCCTGTATCTTGAAATCCTAATAAAATAAGTGTTTGAATGTTGATTGGTGCAATGTATTGCATATTTTTCTAACCCATTTATTATTTTATTGTCATATATTATGTTGTTTCGGATATCTTTTATGAATTATTACAGATAACAGGGCTTGGACGCAAAAAGACGGAAAATTGTCCTAAAAATGGATTACATGCATGCAATGTGGACTACATGGAGCTATATCAAAATCAAGGAGATTATCACAAATTAACAGAAGATCACGTGCGTGCGATATAATTAAGTTGAAGATATACAGAAAATTCGAGAACAAATTAGAAGATTTGAAACAAAGTTTTGAGATCTCGAGATTAAAACAAATTTTCTAGAAAAAACCAAAATATCCCAGATGAAAAAATTTCGGCCGAAATGCCTATTCCAAAAGATTCAGCCGGTTTTTAGAGGAGTTGGAGTCTAAGATTTTTAGGATAGTTTCTATAGAGTTTGTTCCAAATCTCACAAAAGACTATACAAACGCTTGTATAGATTTAGGGTTTCATATTTCTCTCCTTGTAATAAACTCTAAGGTTTTCTTTTGAGAGATCAATACCATTGTAAGTAATTTTTATGAATACATTTTTGCTTTATTTTAATATGAAGCGTAACTAATTTCTTTTCTAGGTTTTTGTGTTTATTTACTCTATTTGGTTGGATATTATATTGCTTTCTTTATTGTGCTTAAATGGTAATCTCTTATTATTTAAATTCTTCTCATTAAGTTTATTATCTAAAAAACTAATCTTTTTAATGATAATTGACGTCTAGAAAAAAGATCAGGGGAAGATGTTAACACCTAGAAACTCATTAGGTTAAATGATAGGTTGATGCTCTAGGGTTCTAATGAGGGAAGGTAAGAGACGAATTTAATTTTAAAAAAATTAAAACTAGGTAGTTAAGAGTGATCTTGGTTATTCGATAAGATGATAGAAATAGATTGGTCATCTACCGCTATTAATCGAAGATTAAATGTAGATTATTTTTAATTAACTAGAAATAGTGTTATAATATACTATCTAAATGATATTTTTATAATTGATAGGTTAATTTTAATAACATTAAATTAATCTATGCTTTTATGGGATTAATAGAAAATATATCAAATGTAGATCTAGAAAATAAGTATCATTTTTTAAACCAACCAATAAAGATAAATAAATACAAAACCCTAGATTCTTCTATATTCATAAAAATCCCATTTTTATTTGCATTATTTAAATTACTCTTTAACTTAGTTTAAAAGTAGTTAACACACCTCTCTGTGCGAGCGATTCTCAAGTACAACTGCAATAAGCTGTATACTTACGGTTAAATTTGGAGACTAATAAAATACCTACCAAGTTTTTGGCACCGTTGCCGGGGAGATGTAGTTTAATTACTTTTAAATTGAAGTTTTAGTTTTTTATTTAGGTTAAATTAGATTTAGTTTATTAGATTTGATTCTACGAATTCTCTATTTTTTAGTTCAGGAATCGAGATGAATTTACTGGAAGAGAAGATCAAGACAAACATGAGGCAACCTGGATATTTTTCTCATCAAAGAAATTTTCGGCCGAAACCCATAAAAAATCCAAATCGGCCGAAAATTTTCTGATTTTTCTAAAATTTCAAATTATAGTTTGTTGCATTTTTCGAGCATATTCTGGAACCTTGTTCCAATTTTTGATAAAGTGCCAAGATTGCAACAGAATTGGGGCAAATGTAGGTAAGATCTCGTTCTTGCCAAAATCTTGATTTGATTCCAACTAACAGATTTTTGCAGGATTCTTTGCGCCATTTAAAAGAAAAAAAATTAGTTTAGATTTTAGATTTTTGATTGTTTTAGATTGCATTACATATTTAAAAAGATTTTTAGAGGCAACAAGCCAAATCCAGATTAGGTGGGATTTCATCCTCTTTTTAGGCCCCACAAATCACAACTGAGTATCCGTATTCAACCCACATTAATTTAAAAAAATATCTAGACTCAGCCTCCTAAAGACATTCGCGCTCAATAGGACAAGAGGAGATTATAGGTAATCGAACGGTTATCTAATTCAATCTTAAGGTGTTTAGTGACGTATAATTAATTGTGATTATTTAATTAAGGCCCGTTATTTTCGGTGATTCGTATAGCGAAAACCTCCCACTTAACTGGCACTGATCTTGCTTCAAAGTTGAAAAAGAGATGTTAAACGATCTATCCCGCAATTTGTCTCTTAGCAGTTAGGAGCGGGTCTGGTGACTTGACCTAGGTAATCCTAGATCTAGATTTGTTTGCGCATTTTGTTGGTGATATGTTAGAATCTTTAGTTTTTTTTAAAAAAAATGGGTAACGAACATGCTAAACCAACTTTATATGAAATTTGCTATCCAGTTAACCCAACACTTTCTGATTGTATTCGAATGAATAAATATAGGAGTGATTACAATTCACCTTACACATCCTCTACTGACACAACCTCCAATCTTACCAATTTTATAAGCCAACAACAATTCCCATCTGATCCATATTATTATGATGTTGGCCCTCCTTATGAAAATATCCAATTAGATTCTTATCAATCATACCAAATTTTCACACTTTCATTAGACATTGATAACGACGAGGAGACGAGACTTGCTAATATTGAAATGCAGTTGGCTACTTTCATGAAAAACGCTAGTGTTATCAAGCAATCAATGACTAATTTTGAAATTCGATAACTACTGCAATCACTAATAGGAAAAAGTAAGAGACCATTCCAATGCAAAACCACACAAACTCGATTGTTCCCAACACCTTAGAACTTCATAGTCAACCTATTAAAAAAGTGTTTATAATTACAATGTTTTGGAATGTATAACTGAAGAACGTTTAAATCATAAATGTCCTATGTGTGGGTGCGAATTTACGTCAAGGAAGATTGAGCTATATAAGGAGTGTCCAATTTGTGAATCCACGTTTGAATTTTATGGTAGATGAGTCTGATTTATTGGTGTATGAGAGAAGCGATGACGAGTCTCCTTCTAGTGAGCTTGAAACCTACCATCAAAATTTTGAATTTTCAATTTGGCCTCAAACAACAAATTTATATGAAGATGATTTAATTGATAATATAGTCGAGGTCAATATATTTGATTTCTCTGATGGATATGAGAAAATATTTGAGGAAAATACTTATGCTTTTGATGAAGCTGATTTGAGTAAAAATTTTGAGGAATATGTTTTTAATGAAATAAAAGTAGCGGATATAACTTTTGAGAAAATTTTAGATATAAAAACACTTCTGTAAAGGAAACTTGTGATTTTGATGGGGTTGGTCTAGATATAATATTTGAGAAAATTATTGATAGGAAACACACACCTTCAGTTGGAATGAATAATAAAATTTTTGAAGAAAATTTCGTGTTGGATCCCACATTTTTAGAAGATAAAAATCAACCGATAAGCCAATTTAAGAAGGAGGTGGCAGAATTGCTGGACGAGAGATTTGATAATATTTTTTAAGAAGATTCATCTATTATAATAGAATATGTGAATGATGAGGAGGTGGTTAATTTTGAAGAAGGATATTTTGATCAAAGTTTTGAGAAATTCTTAAGGATGCACTTAATCTTATGAATGATTTAGATTCTACAAACCATCCAATAAATTGTGAATATCTTTTTGAGCGTTTAACAGTTAAACCAAAACCTCCACCACTTCGATTATTATTGAAACCAATCCTATACAAATGCAAGATGAAGTTGTTCCTTTAACTGATATAACTAGATATTTTATTTATACTTCACATGTTGAAACCTTTGATCCAAGAAGCCAATATTTTTTATAAGATAGCGCAGTTGCACGATTCTTTTAGATTTAAATCTTTTATTACTGTGCTAGTTCGGCTAGGTTTGGACCATAATTTTCTTCACCCGCATATAAACACCATACCAATATTTTGCATATTCATTTTAGGGTGTTTATTGATGCTTACTGCTACAAATTATTTTACTATTCTTGCACGATTATAGATAAAAAATTTGAGTGGTTAATATTAATCTATGGGTTAGCAAAAGCATTATGTAAATTATTTTTGTAGAATGTTTTTCGTCACCCCATTGAGATGGGAAATACGCGTCGATTGTCGGGCGTATACAGATTCCTTTGGATAGGTTGGAATTTATTGATTGTGAGGATCTGAATCTCCGTATGCCGTGGACTAAGCCGTCGTTAATTACCCCTCGCATTTGAAGTGAACGAACCTCCGATTGACAGGTCAACTAGTCATGCAAACTCAATGTGCAGTGTGCGTATGTGCCATGCCCGCTTTCCAGAGTACGGGTAAGGAGACGCGACAAGACCCGCGATGTATTTACTCAGAAGTAAACACATTAAGTGTAAATAATCAATATAATAAAGGTACACAAGAAATGACAAAAGATATAAATCAATATCAACTTTTTATTGATTAAACATTCTTTACAACACACTGGAAAGTAAATACAATACTGGAAAGCAATGCCTAAACAATGGCATGAAATGAAAGCAAAAGTATATACAAGTAAACTAGAGCTCTGGGTCCTCAATGAACTGCTCCAAATCGTCCTGACTGAGCTCGATTTCAAGAAAGTTGGGTTCTCCTGACAACATCCAAAGAAAGAAGGGAAAATGAATGTTGTCGGCGAACAATCGCTCGGTAAGTCCCAAAAAATAAAGAAGAATAGACAGAGAATATAACAGATAAAGTATATATGGTTATGTTTGTTATGTTAACGTAGTTGTTTGTAGTTTGGTACAGAATATGCCAGTGTATACGAGAGGAGTCCAACTTGCTCCGTAGACTAAGGTATATGGAGTACAAGGCCCCGTCAAAACCCACGGGACAACGACAACGGATGTTCAGGTTAGGTGTATTATAGTGACCATTATCGTGCCACTTTTAACACATTCCGTACTAGTCTACCCCTTAAAAACCCCGTAATGCATATTGTATCGATTGTATTGATTTGTAGATATAAGACTTGCCAAGACCATGGTATAGATTGTTCATGTAAACGGATAAGGATATAAACGGATAGTCATATAGTCAAGTCAATATATATCCATGATTCGGTCCAGTCGAGCCATGTTGATATTTGATAGTATTCTGGTATTCATGTTCAAATCCCAGTATATATAGATTCATGTTGTATTGGAATTATATTTGAATTGTATGTAGGTTGGAATCATATTCAGATTAGACTAAGACTCTGTCTGAGTCAAACACTTAAACAGAATTGGATTTTTGAATTAGGTTTTGGAGTTATCCGTAACTGCTGCACATGGACGGCAGGATTTGCGACCTTTTCCAAGCCAATTACCATTGATAACCCCGTTTTAATTTTCTACCTTAAATACCAAGCACCCACTTTCTCCGGCTCCATGAGGCTAAAAAGAATTGGTCCCTCTTAAACGTATATTTACTAGGGTCCTATTGTAATTTAATATAATTTGTGAGGGTTTTATGAAAAATTGTTTTAGTATAATTTCAAAATAATTCTCAAGTATTTATTTATCGTATTTATAGTTTTTCATGGATGTAAATTTTAAAAGTGAGGTATTCTAGTGAATAAATACCTAGCTTGAATAATATATGGTATTTTTTGTGTAAATTTGACTTGTTTGGATTCTTGTGTTTAGAAAACATAGAATTTATATAAAATAGATATTTTGATAATATTTATATATATAATTATTAAAATTAGAATTTATTTATTAAATAAAAAATCATGTTTTCTTAAAAATTATATTAAAAATTCCATCGAGATCGTATGCTCCGTAATGAGGTCTGCATCTCGCCCTACTAGTCCGATATATGTGCGATAAATCGCACCAACCAAATCGGATTCTCCAAAAGTGGATTGTAGAGACGTAATCGTAAGGAATTTAATTTAAAACAATTCAAAGAATACGGTTTTTTAATAGTTTATGGTATTTAAATGTAAATTCATATTTGTCAAAAAAATATTGTTATCAAACAATCGTGCTATGTCAAGATGTGTGTTGTGAAAGGTAGGTAATTATCTCGTGAGATATTTCTAAAGGTAATAAAAGCAAATATGATAAAAGATGCCGAATATAAAATTTATGATATTTAACCGTAAAAGTGTAATAGAAATTGTTTTACATGGAGTTTTATAGTGAAATTGGTTTCTAAGATTTTAGTTAATATTTAATAAACAAGGTATAATAATTTGAATAATTGTTTCCTAAGAAAATTTTTTATTTTAAAGAGAATAGAATTTAAAAGACGGGTAACTCCACTTACCAACGTCATTTAAAAAAAGATAGTTTTGAGATGTGAAAAGAATAGATAGAGTGGAATTACGAGTTGGAATGAGAGAGGGGAGGTGTTGAGGTAAAAATATACACCCCGGTTAACCAAGTCAAAATCAAAGTCAACCTCAAGCCAGGTGGGCCCAAGCCCAGGTCAAGTGGGCCAATACCCGGAGCGAGCCCGAACATGAAACGGCCGGCCCCGCATGCCAAAATAAAAATTTTGTAATAAATAATTTTGTTGTATTTCTTGTATTTTTATTTTATGAATAAATGTAATAAAATGGGCATAAAGCCAAATTTTGTTAAGCCCATGGTTTATGTGCAAAAAAAATGGCACATGAGCCATGGGATAGGAAAAATGCCATTTTGTGAAGCCCAAGAGGCTATATGTAAAATGTATAGCCTATAACGCAAAGATAATGAAATATCTCAATAGCCTTTTCTCTCTAAAAAAAAATCCATATCTGTGATCTTCTTCTTCCTCAAGGTTCTAAAACCTTCTTTTTTCTTTTGAATTAAATCAAAAGTTTTACTCTTCCTTTTAAAAAACTAAATAGTTTTCCACCACAAAACCCACAAAGGGGAACCCAGATCTTCCATCAGATCTCAAAAAGAAGAGATTTTTAAAATCTCACATTTCTTGATCTTCAAGATCCGGCTAACAAAGGAAGAAAAAGGAGACCCATCTCCAGAAAACCCACTTTGGGGAAGAACTAGGGCTCAAGGGGAGAAGCCCTTCATCGGCTTTAAAACATCCTAAGAGTTTAACTTCTCATATATATATATATAAATACAGAGAATAATAAGTGCTCCTTTCTGGAAGTACAACTCCCATTGCAGGGACCAAGTCCCTTTTGCCGCTCGAACGCCTACGTGCTGACACATGGGCCGCTAGCGCTCTTGCGCTTAGTGCGCTAGCGCCTAAAGCGCTAGCACCCGAGCGCCCACTTGCCGACACGTGGTGCGCTAGTGCTCAAAACGCTAGCGCTCTTGCGCTCAGCGCGCTAGCGCCCGAGCGTCCACGTGCCGACACGTGGTGCGCTAGCTCGCAGAGCGCTAGCGTCCACGTGCCGACACGTAGTGCGCTAGCGCTCAGAGCGCTAGCGCCTAAAGCTCTAGCGCCCAAGCACCCACGTGCTAACACTTGGTGCGCTGCGCTCAAAGCACTAGCACCCAAAGCGCTGGCGCTTTTTCCCATGCATCCTTTGGATGCCCTTTCCTTTTTTTAATTTTATATATGTATATATACATGTACATACACACACACTCCACAACGCTGTCCTTCTCTAAAAAAAATTTGGGCTGGGGCGCTGCCCCGCACCCCACACCCCGTAAGGGGGCTGCTAGCCCCCTTGACCCCCAGCCCGCTATCCGGGTAGCGGGACCCCCCGTAAAAACTCTGCGTGGCTCCCGATATATCCAAGCCCCCATCCAAAACAAAACACACGTATACTGCACATTGAGTTCGCATGACCAGTTTAACCCATCAATCGGAGGTTCCCCCGCTCCAAAGGCGAGGGGTAATTAACGGCAGCTTAGTCCGCGGCTGCCGGAGATTCGGATCCCCATAATCAATAAACCCCGGCCTACCCTAGGCAGGGGGAATCTGTAGTATGCCTGACAAGCACGCGCGTATTCCCATCTCAATGGGGTGACGAAAAACACCCTACAGATTCTGGCACGCCCAGTGGGACCTTTCTCTCCTCCCATATTTCGGGTTAAATGTTCATGCGAACTCAATCAATGTACATATCGATTGCCTATACTGAAATGATGTTTTCTTTTCGTGCAGCAATCAACTTTCAACGACAATGTCTCCGAAGATGAATTCAGCTTCCAACGTGTGGTTCTCCCCGCAAGCCTCAGTCGACAGTGGGAGGAAATGCCCCGCCAGTTTGGCTTCGTCATCATCTACCCTGCCGGAAGTGCTCATCTGGCAGAAATCCCGGCAAAACAGGTGGCCAAGCCGGTCTCAAGGGGAAAGAGGCTAAATGTTGTGATCGTCAAGGCACCACAACCGAAACTTAAGACGGTGTTTGAACAGCTCTCTTGTGCTCCAGCTGGGGGCAAGACTTCCGATACAAAGGGCAACATCAAACGTTGCGGACGAGCCCAGGCGAAGACTCCAACAAATGCACGATCGGGCGACTTCTATGGCCTCTCTATCAACCAGTCTACGGCGTCCTCCCGAAGAGCAAGAGCCTACCAAGCACTCAAATCAGAAAAGTTAAGGCAGAAGTGGCTCAGGTATCGAGCCAATAAGAGGGGCAGGGTTTTGGCCAAGTGGAATCTTGTGAAGTTCCAAGAGCAGGGTTACTCTGTGACGACGGCTGAGTCGGCCGTAAAAATCAGCAATTCTTTCGAACCTCTGAAGTGGGTTCAGAAAAATGCCATGACCGCCAGAATCAGAAGACAGTGGTCCGAACAATGCTACAAAGAGACGTGTCCCGGCCCTAACAGAAGAAGTATGACACTGTCTCTTCAAGAGTCTATCAGGCGCTCTGTGCCATACAAAAGCAGCGGGGTAAACCCAGAAAGGGAGCGCCAACATCATTCAAGAATCCGGCTAGGCCAGCCGCCTTAAGTCGACTACCCGTTACCAAAACAGGAGGGTCAAGACAGTGATCCGAGAAATCAGTCGCCGATAAGAAATAGACGGCTGGATATGTTATCCATACGGTCTATATGGCAGGCGGGCACCCCAGTGACAACCTTCGCAGCAAGAGAAAGGATGAGGCCACCACATCCCAAGCCCAATCTGGCTTGAATGTGGTTGCCGCTTCCCAAGAACACCCGCCTCCGCTGGATGATGAAAACCCTCTCGATGAGGACGATAGGCAGAAGGACCCTTCGGTCTAGGCAGAGTCAAGCTCGGAAAGAGAGGAAGAGCCGACTTTCCGCCCTAGGACCGTGGAGCAAGAACTACTACAAGAGCTCCGAAAACAGCTCAAGAGCAAAGATAAAGAGATGGCCAAGCTCTATTCGAAAATCGACGACCTAACGAACGTTGTGATGCAGCTTACAGCTCAAGTTACTTGAGCGCCTCCCAATCAAGCACAAGTCGCTACTCATCAACCGGGTGATGACAATCCGAAGCAGCCAATACCTGTTCCTTTGGGTCCAAGACTGGTCGAGCCGCACGAAAGCCGGCCATATTCCGCTTCTGGGGACGCCTTGGTCCCAGATAGCACTATCCCGCTAACACAAGATCGGATAATGGATTTGGTCACCGGCAAGGTTAAAACATTGGTGGCCGAAGCTGAAGCTTAGAAAGAAATCGACAGTAGTGGGCGGCCATATCCCGCACAGTACGATCTAATCGAGTTCCTGAGCGGCTACGTCATTCATAAGTTCGGAAGATTTGACGGAACGGGAAATGCAAATCAGCACATCGCCCACTTTAAAGCATCATATGGAAATACAGGGGGCAATGATGCGCTCCTTCTTCGTCAGTTTTTCAATAGCCTGACCGGTGTCGCTTTCGAGTGGTACGCGAGTATACCAGACGGGTCCGTTATTACCTTTGCCTAAATGGAGTCTCTGTTTCGGCAAAGGTTCATGAGTGTCAGTGATAAAATCTCCATTGCTGACCTTGTGAGGACCAAGCTGGGGAAGAATGAAAACAACACCGACTTTATCACCCGATGGCGTAATTTCACAGTCAAGTGCGAACCGCCGTTGGAGCAGGACCAGTCCGTCAGCCTTCTCATTGGGAACCTCAGCAATTGGATGGTCCCGTTCTTGTGTACAACAGACTTCAAGACGTTTTAAGAGCTAACCAAGAAAGTCCGAATGCTAGAACGCTCAAAGCAAGAGTCTACCCCTGACTCTCAGAGAGACAAAAGTTGGAAAAGCAGGCGGGACGACAACCGTAGAAGCGGGAGTTCCAGCAGTACCAATGTCTTCAATGCGCCTGACAATGAAGAAAAGCGAAGGGTGGGCGAATCCAAAACCAACCGGTCTCGAAAGCCATTGTTGGGAGGAGATGGGCCTTCCCTAGAGGAGAAAAAGAACAAGGTTTACTCTTTCAGAAGGGACAAGGTCCATAAATTATTTAAAGATCCCTTGAACAACGGCCTACAATTGCCGGAGTCGAAAAGACCCCAAGAAGCAAAAATGACCGACAATCCCCTGTATTGCCCGTACCACCGAGTAATGAGCCATGCGATCGAGGATTGCTATATCTTCAAAGACTGGGTCGAGAAGCAGTACAAGGCTGGAGAGATCGAGCTGTCCAAAAGCGTGTTGGTGAAAAATCAAGTTGCAACCACCAACTTTATACAGACAGAAGCTGAAGCCTTCTGGGAGCAGACAGTCGAACCCGCTGCCCTGAGAAATGAAACCGACTCATCGCAGCCTCCGTGGAGTACGCACATATCTAATAAGATGAAGAAGATGATGAAGATACTTCGGAAAGAGCCCAGGACGGAATGGGAAGGGCAAAAGAAGCCTACCATTCCAGCTGCCAATGCGGCTCCATTAGGCTTAAAATTCAAAAAGCTCAAGAAGAAGAAAAGTGTAGCTCAGCGTGAAAAGGAGTCTGCAGGGAGGTCGACCATTCAAAAATATATCGATTCCCTCGAAGAATATGAACAGAAGGAAAGAACTCTGATTCAATTGAAGGAGTTCCTCCCTGTACGAGCGGCTGAAATTCTGGAGGAGTTAGAAGAAGACTCCAATGAAAAGATCCCAGTAGTGACCTGCTACGCCATCCATCTTGGCAGTGACTCTGAGGAGGAGCTCTGTTTTCCCGAAGAGGATGAGGAGCTCGCCACAAAGGCTAACCAAATCCAGTTCAGAAGCGGCAGGGCTCTATCGCCAAATCAGGGTAACGCCCCAAAAGGGAAAGAAAAACAAGTCGCTAATGAAGAAGATAGCAGAGAACTTGCTAATGAAGATTCGAGTCCTTCCCCAGTAGACTATAATGTCTTGGCTCACCTCCAAAAACTTCTGTCTCTCCTTAGCATCTATAATGCCTTGGTTCTATCTCAAGAGCTTAGAGATGTTCTCATTCATGTTCTACAAAACCCTGAGCGGTATTAGGCTCACTTTGCGGAAATTAATATGAAAGAAGCCCAGTATGCTCTGCATGCCGCCGCAGTCACGTTTAAGGACGAAGACATGCTACTGGGAATGGCTGAGCATAATCGACCACTTTACGTGACCGGGTACAGCGACGGAGATCGGATTAATCGCATATTAATTGATCTGGGGTCCTCGGTGAACATCATGAACTTGCGGACACTGAAGAGTTTGTCAATGGACGTCCGACACCTATCAAGGGAAAGGATTGTCATTTAAGGCTTCAATCAAAACTTCCAGCAAGTTCTGGGGTCTATAGCTTTGCCAATCAAATTCGGGGATCTGCAAACTGAAGCTAAGATATACATGATCGACGTCGACACGTCTTATAAGATTCTCATAGGACAGCCGTGGCTCCACGATTATGGCATCGTTCCATTAACTCTCTATCAATGCATGAAGTATACTAAAAATGGCAAAGAAAGGCGCAATGACGGAGACATCCAGCCGTTCGATGTACATGAAGTCCGATATGAAGATTCTCGGTATTTTATGAACCACCAAAATGCTAAGCCACAACTGACTGAGGATAGAGCGTCCCCAAGACTCAAAAGTAAATCTGCGCCGGCTGTCACTTTCAAAAGCAAAAACGCCCAAGTGTGCCCGCGTTTCAGTAGCGACACTGATGGGTCCGACGCTGGAAGTCCGTCCTTCCGTAAAACTCGACCTCGTTTCGGTAGCGATACGGACAAATCTGATGCTGAAGGCCCATCTAGCAGCAAAATCCACCCTCATCTTGGCAGTGACACTGAAGAGTCGGAAGAAGAGGACCTGCCTTGCAATAGCTGTGCAGATTGGACCCCCATGCAACAAGCGAAACTATGAGAGACCTTCGAAATTGCAGAAGGGCCCTTAGCTGTCACAAGGGTGCCGGAGCAGATGTGCAAAGAGCTCGATGCATTGTCAGTCTTCACCGTTGACCAGCTGAAAACTTTCTACGTTCCCGGAAGGAAGAATGGACAGAAGGGCATCCTGTTTTATGGGTCAAATCCAGTTGTGCATCCGGACGATTTGTCTGTCGCATGCCTTCTCTATGAGAGAGGCATAAGGTCCGTCCTTAATCCCAGATACTATGCGCCCGAGATGCGGGAATACTTTAAAAAGTGCAGATGCCGGTTATATCAAACGGAGTCCGAAGCAAAGTTTTATGAAGGGTTATGGCATTCGCCACAGGTCCGAGCACTCACCATGGACGAATTCCAAATAGACGGGGTATAGGCTACATTCAACCTGATTCCAAAGCATGCTACGTGATCCATGTTGGTGAGGCCAGCGAAAGATCAAATGATGATGACGAGATAGCCGAACCAGAAAAAGCTCCTTAAGAACTCGAAGATGGCGGACAAGCAACCTTTGACGAGCTAACCGAGATTGATTTAGGAACACCCGATAATCCAAGGATGACCTACATCAGCTCGCTGTTGTCAGAGGAAATGAAAGCGCAGATAATCGCCCTGCTGCACGAGTTCGTCGACTGCTTCGCGTGGACATACAAAGAAATGCCTGGCCTTTCCCCTGAAGTAGCCGTGCATAAACTGGCCATATATCCTGATGCTAAGCCAGTCAAATAAGCTCTTCAAAGAATGAGAAGGGAACTAGAAGAAAAGGTCATCGAGGAAACCAAGAAGCTCATCGATGCCGGCTTCATCAGGGAAGAACAATATGCGGACTGGATCACATGCATAGTCCCAGTGAAGAAGAAAAATGGGCATATCCGAGTTTGTGTCGATTTCAGGGAGCTCAACAAAGCATGTCCTAAAGACGACTTCCCGCTACCGGTCATGGAAATGATGGTCGATGACACCTCAAATTACGAGTTGTTCACCTTTATGGATGGCTCGTCGGGATATAATCAGATCAAGATGTCGCCTGAGGATGAGAAACACACAGCATTTCGAACCCCGATCGGAATATATTGCTACAAGGTGATGCCGTTCGGACTGAAGAATGCAGGTGCTACATACCAAAGGGCGATGACCAATATCTTTGATGACCTAATTCATAAGGTCGTCGAATGTTATGTTGATGATTTGGTCGTCAAGACTAAAGCCAAGGCCGATCACATCCAAGATCTTAGGACCGTTCTCACCAGACTGAGGGAGTATGATCTGAAAATGAATACTCTGAAGTACGCTTTTGGCGTGCCATCGGGAAAATTCCTGGGCTTCATAGTTAGACATCGAGGGATTGACGTTGACCCATCCAAGATAAAGGCCATCATGGAGATGCCCCCTCAGAAGAATTTGACGCAGCTAAGATCTTTTCAAGGCAAGCTTGCTTATATACGAAGGTTTATCTCAAATTTATCGGGAAGATGTAGGCCCTTCTCAAAGCTTATGAAGAAAGGAGCTCCTTTTATCTGGGATGCCGAATGTCAAGCAGCGTTCGAAAGCATCAAACAATACTTGTTGCACCCTCCAGTGCTGGCCTTTCCCATTCTAAATAAACCGCTGATTCTCTACACTGCCGCGCTAGATGAGTCACTCGATGCGCTCCTTGTCCAGAATAACAAGGATGGAAAAGAGAACGCCCTATACTACCTCAGTCAAACTTTAGTTGGGGCGGAATACAACTATTCCTCAATCGAAAAGCAATGCCTGGCTCTGATATTTGCTGTGAAGAAGCTGAGGCACTATCTGCTCGCTCATCGGGTTATGCTAATCTCCAAGGTCGACCCGCTCAAACACTTGATGACCAAAGCAAGCCTAGCCGGCATAATGGCAAGATGGACTGTCATGCTACTTGAGTTTGACATAGTTTATACTCCTCAGAAAGCAGTGAAAGGGCAAGCTCTTGCAGACTTCTTTGTCGCTCATCCTATACCAGAAGGGTCGCCGCTAAATTGTGAGTTACCCGACGAACAAGTGTTGCACCTCGAGAAAGCTGAGCTATGGTGGGAGCTCTACTTCGATGGAGCCTCATCAATAAGGACCTCTAGTAAATCAAACGTTCCGGAGATAAAAGCAGGGATAGGGTTGGTGTTCATCATGCCATCAATAGGAACCCTACGGCGTTCTTTCGCTCTCACCGAGCCTCGAACAAAAAATGAAGCTGAGTATGAAGTTTTGATAGCTGGTCTGGAGCTCGCCATAGAAATGGAAATCTTTCGGCTACGGGTTTACGGTGACTCCCAACTTGTCGTCAACCAAGTAAGCGGCGACTATAAGATATACAAACCCGAGTTAGCTCGGAACAGAAACCGAGTGGTGGAACTCATGAAACGGTTTACTCATATTGAACTAACGAGAGTCCCTAGAGCGTTGAACAGAAAAGCCAACATACTCGCTCGCTTAGCCAAAGAGCTGGCTGATCCTGACATGAACGAAATTCTGATCACAGTCAGGAGCCAGAAATTCTACCCCCTGTCTCTCTACGAGAAGAGGAAAGTGTGGAACAGAAGAGCAGTCCCGCCGAAGAAGCTTCGATCGTTCAAGACGAGCCCGATTGGAGAGAACCCTTCATAGAGTACTTCCGATACGACAGCCTGCCCGAAGGAAGGTCTGCGAAGGTTCAGCTGAAGAAGAAAGCTCTTCGATACGTATTTGTAAATGACACGTTATACCGCAGGTCATATGACCAACTCTGGCTCAGGTGTCTGTCATCGGTTGAAGCCCAAAAAGTCATGAAAAAAGTTCACTCAGGCGTTTGCAGTGCTCACCAATCTGGCCCCAAGATGCGACTTCAAATTAAACGGCTTGGGTATTACTGGACCACCATGATACGGGATTACGGAGAGCATGCAAAGAAATGTTATATTTTCCAAATTCACGGTGATTTCATTCACAAGCACCCCAATCCGTTGCATCCTACGGTGGCGTCGTGGCCCTTCGAAGTCTGGGGAACCGACATAGTTGGTCCAATTGATCCTCCGTCATCCAAAAGCCACCGGTTCATACTGGCTGCAACAGACTACTTCTCCAGATGGGCTGAAGCCGTCCCGCTAAAAGAAGTCAAGATAGGAGATATTCTGACATTCTTCCAGCATAATATTCTAAACTGCTTCGGTACACCAAGAAGAATCATTTCTGACAATGGGCCTTCTTTCAAGAGCTACAAAGTCTCAAGATTCGCTACTCAACACAGGATAGACGGGAGATATTCCTCCATCTATAATCCAAGAGCCAATGGGCTGGCCGAAACCTTCAATAAGACTCTATGCAAGCTCCTGAGGAAAAATGCTTCAGCCAACAAGAGAGACTGGAATCTCAAACTTCATGAGGCGTTGTGGGCATATCGTACCATGCACCGTACTCCCACTCAGTCCACTCCATACTCATTGCTCTTCGGAGTTGAGGTAGTCATCTCTCTCGAAGTTGAAGTTCTAAGCTTAAGAATGGTCGTTCAGCACGAGTTGAAGGAGGAGGAAAACGTGCTCCTTCTGCTTGAAGAGCTCGACGCCCTCAAAAAAAAGAAGCTCGCGGTACAGCAAAATATGGAGCTATACTGAGCCCAAATGTCACGGGCCTATGACAAGATAACCCGTCTCCACGCTTTCAAGAAAGGTGAATTGGTGTTGGTCCTCAAAAGACTGATCATCCCCAATCGACACGGCAAGGGAAAATTCGAGCCAAACTGGGAAGGACCATTCGTCATCGAGAAAGTGTTCGACGGAGGATCCTACCAACTAATAAGTGCCGAGGGAGAAAAGCCCATGCCACCCATCAATGGCCGATATCTCAAGAAATACTATGCGTGAATGCTCTAAGTCGCAGGCGAATTGAGCACACCAGCCCTACGGTCTGGATCATACATCCTGCAAAACCGTATACAATCTATGGGCATAAACACCCCTATCTCCCCCAAGTCCTACCGATGAGATTACTTTTAAAAGTCCCACCAGCGACCACAAAAAAAAAAATAATATGTTATGTCCACAAGCAAAACGGGTACGGATGAAAACCCGAGAGGGCTCCGTGAGTAAAACCAGCAGGACTGCCGGCGAATTTGTGAAAACCCGAAAGGGCACAAACTCGTGATAAAGAAAGGATAAAACAAACTCGCAAAGTTCTCTCGACCTTATGAGGAGAAAATACCTGCGTGAGATCCTTACGACTCACAAAGGAGCAACACATTTAAAATTCCTCATAATTCCTAAAGAGAACATACACCTACGAGATCCTCTCGACTTGTAAGGAGAAAACGCTTTTATGAGACCCTTACGACTCATAAAATTGAAAAGTCTTAGGTGACAGAGACCTAAACCTGTTTCCTAAACCATCGCTTCCCAATGGGAAATGACAAATGATGAGTCGCTCCTGGCGTTATGCTTTAGTGTTAGCGGTGCTGATGCCGACGCAAAAACCAAATCCCAAGTCCTCCCAGGGCAAATGATGAGTTGCTCCTGGCATTATTCTAGTGCAGCAATGCTGATGCCAAACAAGATCCAAATTCCAAGTTCCCAAATGGCAAATGATGAGTTGCTCCTGGCATTATGCTTCAGTGTTAGCGGTGCTGATGCCGGCCCAAAAACCAAATCCTAAGTCCTCCCGGGGCAAATGATGAGTTGCTTCTGGTATTATTCCAGTGCAACAATGCTGATACCAAACAAGATCCAAATTCCTAGTCCCCAATGATGAGTCGCTCCTGGTATCATATGCCAGTGCAGCGATGCAGACGCCAACCAAAACCCAATTTTTCAAAATTCTCCCGGCCCTACGGTTAGTCCCCAAATCGACTACCGTATACAATCCACGGGCTCAAATAATTCTCATCATACCCATACCCTACCGCAATCACCAGTCCAGCGGCCGGTCTTCGCCCTTGGACTTATGCTCCATTTAGGAAGACCCACTTATGTGTCCTCACGATACATGAGGAGAACAAACCTTCGTAGGATCCTTACGACTCACAAAGAAAAAACACACTTGGGAGTCCCCACGACTCCTAAGAAGAAAGTGCACCTACGAGATCCTTTCGACTCGTAGGGAGAAAATGCTTTTATGAGACCCTTACGGCTCATAAAATTGAAAAGCCTTAGATGATAGGGATCTAAACCTGTCTCCTAAGCCACCGCTTCCCAACAGGAAAAGGCAAATGATGAATTACTCCTAGCACATGTGCTTCAATGTTAGCAACGCTGATGCCTGTCCTAACCCCAAAATTCCAAACTCCAATCCAATAGACCCCTGAGTCTTTAAATTGGGAACAGATGACCTCTAAGTCGTTAAACTGGGAACAGATGATCCCTAAGTCGTTAAACTGGGAACGTAGGAAATCTCCTCTGGCAGATGATGATTCGCTCCTGGTACCATATTCCAGTGCAGCGGTGCTGATGTCAACCTAAGTCACATCAAATCAGAAAAACAACCAATGGCCACTCTGGCAGAATCAAGTCAACTTCATCCCTGACACCACAAGGATCGGAGCAAGTCAAATCCAGAATCGACCGTCCACGTCGCTAAAAGGGCAGTATCGACCATCCACGTCGCTAAAAGGGCAGCACCGACTGTCCACGTCGCTAAAAGGGCAGCACCGACCGTCCAAGTCGCTAAAATGGCAGCACTGACTGTCCAAGTCGCTAAAATGGCAGCACCGACCGTCCAAGTCGCTAAAAGGGCAGTATCGACCGTCCAAGTCGCTAAAATGGGCAGCACCGACCGTCCAAGTCGCTAAAAGGGCAGCACCGACCGTCTCAGTCGCTAAAAGGGCAGAACCGACCGTCCACGTCACAAAAAGGGCAGCATCGACCGTCCAAGTCGCTAAAAGGGCAGAACCGACCGTCCAAGTCGTAAAAAGGGCAGAATCGACCGTCCAAGTAGCAAAAAGGGCAGCACCGACCGTCTACGTTGCTAAAAGGGCAGTATCGACCGTCCAAGTTGCTAAAAGGGCAGCACCAACCGTCCCAGTCGCTAAAAGGGCAGAATCGACCGTCTACGTCGCTAAAAGGGAAGCATCGACAGCCCAAGTTGTAAAAAGGGCAGAACCGACCGTCCAAGTCGCTAAAAGGGCAGCACCGACCGTCCACGTCGCAAAATGGGCAAAATCGACCGTCCAGGTCGCTAAAAGGGCAGCATCGACCGTCCAAGTCACTAAAAGGGCAGTATCGACCGCCTAAGTCGCAAAAAGGGAAGAATCGACCGTCCATGTCGTAAAAAGGGCAGTGCCAGCCTCCCAAAAGTGGGAACCAAATCAAGTCGCCTCCACATGAAAGAAGCTCCATCAATTTCATGCACACGATCCACATGTGTGGTGTGCATTTATTGATGGGGGCAATTTGTTGGGGTAAAAATTTACACCCCGGTTGACCAAGTCAAAATCAAAGTCAACCCCAAGCTAGGTGGGCCCAAGCCCAGGTCAAGTGGGCCAATGCCTGGAGCGAGCCCGAACATGAAGCGGCCGACCTCCCCCCATGCCAAAATAAAAATTTTGTAAAAAATAATTTTGTTGTATTTCTTGTATTTTTATTTTATGAATAAATGTAAGAAAATGGGCATAAAGCCAAATTTTGTAAAGCCTATGGTTTATGTGCAAAAAGAAATGGCACATGAGCCATGGAATAGGAAAAATACCATTTTGTGAAGCCCAAGGGGCTATATGTAAAATGTATAGCCTATAAAGGCAAAGATAATGAAATATCTCAACAACTTTTTCTCTCTCCAAAAAAATCCAGATCTGTGATCTTCTTCCTCAAGGTTCTAAAACCTTCTTTTTTCTTTTGAATTAAATCAAGAGTTTTACTCTTCTTTTTAAAAAACTAAATAGTTTTTCACCACAAAACGTACAAAGGGGAACTTAGATCTTCCATCAGATCTCAAAAAGAAGAGATTTTTAAAATCTCACACTTCTTAATCTTCAAGATCCGGCCAACAAAAGAAGAAGAAGGAGACCCATCTCCAGAAACCCCACTTTGGGGAAGAACTAGGGCTCAAGGGGAGAAGCCCTTTATCAGCTTTAAAACATCCCAGGAGTTTAACTCCTACACACACACACACACACACACACACACACACACACACACACACATATATATATATATAGAGAGAGAATAATAAGTGCTCCTTTCTGGGAGTACAACTCCCATTGCAGGGACCAAGTCCCTTTTGCCGCTCAAGCGCCCACGTGCTGACACATGGGGCGCTAGCGCTCTTGCGCTCGGCGCGCTGGCCCCCAAAGCGCCAGCGCCCGAGCGCCCATATGCCGACACGTGGTGCGCTAGGGCTCAAAGCGCTAGCGCTCTTGCACTCAGCGCGCTAGCGCCCGAGCGCCCACGTGCTGACACGTGGTGCGCTAGCGCTCAAAGCGCTAGCGCTCTTGCGCTCAGAGCGCTAGCACCCAAAGCGCTAGCGCTCTTGCGTTCAGAGCGCTAGCACCCAAAGCACTAGCGCTCAAGCGCCCACGTGCTGACACGTAGTGTGCTAGCGCTCAAAGCGCTGGCGCTTTTTCCCACGCATCCTTTGGATGCCCTTTTCCTTTTTTTATTTAATATATGTATATATACATATACATACACACACTCCACAACACTGTCCTTCTCTAAAAAATTTTGGGCCGGGACGCTGCCCCGCACCCTGCAAGGGGGTTGCTAGCCCTCTTGACCCCCAGCCCGCTATCCGGATAGCGCGACCCCCGTAAAAACTCTGCGTGGCTCCCGATATATCCAAGCCCCCTCCAAAACAAAACACACGTACACTGCACGTTGAGTTCGCATGACCAGTTTAACCCGTCAATCGGAGGTTCCCCCGCTCCAAAGGCGAGGGTAAATTAACGGCAGCTTAGTCCGTAGCTGCCGGAGATTCGGATCCCCACAATCAATAAACCCCGGCCTACCCTAGGCAGGGGGAATCTGTAATACGCATGACAAGCATGCGCATATTCCCATCTCAATGGGGTGACAAAAAATACCCTACAGGAGATATAGGAAAGATTTGAGAGCTTCGTGGAGTCGCGGTGTCGCCGGAATTGCCCTGAATTGTCGCCGGAAAGTGACCTTGGGCTAACTCCACTTGTACACTTCCTTGACTTGGAAAAATTTGAGAATTTTTGATAATGGATTTCAGAATGGAGAGGGCTAGGATGTGATGTGGTATTTATAGGAGAAATTAGGCTTTTGAGGATTGAAGAAAGGAATTAAAATGCATTTAAAATAGAATTAAAGAGTGAAATTACACTCTTTGGATAAATACAGAGAAATCAAACAGAAGAGGAGTAGTAGGGGAGGCCAAGGGGTTAGGGTTCAAAATATGAGGGCATTCCCGACGGCAGGGCTCGGAGGTGCCAGCCTAGAGAGAGATCTCGCCGGTCATTTTGGATGGTTTGGGTCTGGGATTGGTACCACGTGTCAGGGTCTGTTCATATAACATATTTCACATGTTTGATTTTAGTGAGTTTTCATTTTTACGCGTATTGCATGTGTAAACTTTTGGACTTTCAAATGTTTAAAAGAAAAATCATTAAAAATAATATATGGTTGAGGGGATTTGAACACAGAGGCTACGTCACAGCAGTTCAAGGCTTTACCAATGACCTAGAAGTGTTTTCTTGTTGTTTTTCAAACAAAATAATACTTAAAGTATACTCAGGCTTGCAAATACTTCATTCAGTACATTAACTTTAAGAAAATCTTGTTTAAAACAGAGTCGTTACATTTTACCCTCCTTATAAAAATTTCGTTCTCGAAATTTACAAATATCGAAGGATTAATTTACAAACAAGGGTATCTTGAATACATGTCGTCTTCTCTTTTCCATGTTGATTCTCGTGGTGAATCTTTTCTCCACATCACTCAAACTAAGTTTACTTCCTTGTTCCTAAGTGACTTTACCTTTCTGTCCAGAATTTCAACGAATTGCTGCTCACAAGATAAGTTTGTCTGTACAGTGAGCTCGAAGTGATCAAGGATGTGGCTGGGGTCGCTCACATATCTTCGAAGCTGGGATATATGGAACACATTGTGCACTCCTTCCAATCAGGTTGAAAGTGCCAAACGATATGCCACTTCTCCGATTTGTTCGAGTATGTCGAACGGTCCAATAAATCTCGGACTGAGTTTACCCCTCTTTCCAAAGCGAATCACTCCACAATTTGGAGAGATCTTTAAGAACACATGATCTCCCAGTTGGAATTCCAAGTGTCGACGTTTTGCATCAGCCCAATGGTTCTGTCGGTCTTGGGCTACGCGTATTCTTTTTCTGATCGTGCGAACTACATCCACAGTTGCTACGATCATCTTTGGTCCAAAGAGTTCCCTATCTCCGATATCGTCCCAACTTAATGGTGAACACCACTTCCTCCCATAGAGAGCTGTGAACGGTGCCATTCCAATACTCACTTCGTAGCTGTTGTTGTATGAAAACTCCACAAGATGTAGGTGATGTTCTCACTATCCTCCGAAATCTAACATACACACTCTTAGTATATCTTCAAGGATCTGAATCGTTCTCTCAGACTAACCATCTGTTTATGGATGATAAGCTGTGCTGAAATTCGGACTCGTTCCCAGACTAGCTTGCAGACTCTGCCAAAACTGCGATCGGAATCTGGTGTCACGATCGGACACAATGCAAACCAGTACTCTATGTAATGTCACGATCTCCTGCATGAATTCATGGGTATGAGAAATAGTACGCTATAAAGAGTTAAATCTTACTTAGATTCATACTTACTTCCATGTACTTCTTTGCTAGTATCTCGGTAGATTGGCCAACTCGAAATGGGATGAAGTAAGCCGACTTTGTGAGTCAATCCACAATAACCCATACTGCATCGTTACTTTTCGTGCTGCGTGGAAGTGCAGTCACGAAGTCCATGGTGATGTGTTGCTACTTCCATTCTGGGATAGATAACGGTTGAAGTAAACCAGCAGTCCTATGATGTTCAGCTTTTGCTTGCTGACACACCAAGTATTTGGCTACGCTTCTGGCTACTTCACACTTCATTCCATGCCACTAGTAATGTTGCCGCAGATCTTTGTATATTTTTGTACCACTAGTGTGTACTGAGTATGGAGAGCTGTGAGCTTCTTTTATCAACTCTTCCTAAACAAAACCTTGTGGTACACACAATCTGCTTCCGTATCTCAAAAATCCGTCTTCATGGATGATGAAATATATTCTAAGTCCACTTTCTACTTGTTCTCTGATCTTTTGCAACTTGGCATCACTTGCTTGAGTTGCTTTGATCTGATTGATAATAGTAGACTGAATTTGTAAGTTCATTAACTTTGAAGTATTATCTGGCATAACCATTTCAATCTCCATCTTGTGCAAATCTTGTTGTTGCTTCCACTGTGTGGTGAGATTCATTGATAGTGGCTGGCGACTAAGTGCACCAGGAACTACATTCACTTCTTCTGGATGATATTGTAAGTGAATGTCGAAGTCCGCCATAAGTTCTAGCCATCTTCTCTACCGTATATTCAGCTCTTTATGAGTAAACACATACTTCAGATTTTTGTGGTCTGTGTATATATCTACCCGTTCTCTAAGAAGATAATGACGCCAAATCTTCAGTGCAAATATAACAGCTGCCAACTCTGAGTCATGTGTTGGATAATTGCGCTCATGAATCTTCAATTGTCTTAATGCATAATCTACAACTTTTCTATGCTGGTGTATTGTAACAACCATAACTTTCTGTACATATTTTTTTTTCAAAAGTACAGAAGGGATACCTTAGCCTGAGCACAAGTTATAAATTTGTTTTGCTTTTGAACAGAAAGAAACAACTTGTAGCTCACTAGTAAAGCCTTGCACTGCTGTGACGTAGCCCCTGTGATCGAATCCTTCCTGCCACATTATCTTTTAATTAACTTTTCTTTCAATCTTTTAGAATTACAAGGGTTTACACGTGCACTACACGTAAAACGGAAAGACAGAATAAACAAACACATGGGAAATAGCATTTACACAGACCCCAACACGTGGCGTGAATCCGATCCCCATATCACCGGATTCGACCGGCGAGATGAGCAAAGGGGACCGGTACCGCCGGTTAGAACTGTAGCTAATGCTACAATTTTTTCTCCAATGCAACCCATCGCCTACCCCACTTCCCTTATATTGTTTGATTTTTCTGCACATTGGCAGAGGGATTAAAATCACCTCATTAATCCTTTTAAATGCAAATTTTTAATTCTCCAATTCAATACACTAAACCCTAATTTCCTCTATAAACACCACACTCCATTTCACCTCTCCTCACTCAGAATTTCATTACAAAAACTCTAAAAAATTCTCAAGTCCTTATAGTGTGCAAGGAGTTAGCAAAAGGTGAAGTTCCGGCGAACTTCCGAAGAGATTCCGGCGACGAAACGATACCCCGACACTTTCCCTAGCTTCCCTCTTCTCCCCTATAACCTTGTAGCCAGTAAGTTCCTTCTTCCCCTCTCTTATTCTATTCTAAAACTTTCAATCTTCAAAACCCGACGGAAGCGGAGTTAATCCGACTTTCGATTCGGTTTTTTTAAAAAAAATCTATTTTTCTTAAACAATAAAATACCATACTCTCATATAATATTTAATAAATATTAACAAACACATTAAAACAAGTTTCATCTCAAAAGAATCTTTTATGCAATTTTTATTGTATTTTTACGGTAAAATACCATATACTTTACATTTCGCCATAATTCACATAATACTTGTATTACCTTTAAATAACTCACCAGGTAATGACATACCTTATCACAACACACATTTTTGACATAGCACGATGAAATTTTAGGAATATAGTTATGGGATAATACGACATTACAAATAAATACCATCAAACTTGCAAAACCATTTCTTTAAAAGTGTGTTAATCAATTCCTTGCAATTGCGCCTCTACAACCCACTTTTGTGGACCCCGTTCAGGATGGTGCGGATTATTGCATACCTCGAGCCTACTAGAGCGAGATGCAGACCTCCAAAAGGAGCATTCGATCTCGATGGAATTTTAATGCATTTTTCTTTAAGAAAATGTGATTTCTACAAAAATAAAAAAAATTTATTTTTATTATATATATATATATATATATATATCTTATCAAAAGATCTATTTTAAATATATTATACAGATATTCCAAGTTTTCTAAATCGAAGGAATCATCATTACATGAAACTACAATCCAAATACAAAACAATTCCAATATTTCATTAAAATACCATATACAATGAAAACTATGTTCTACTCACTAGAAATTTCACTTTTATAAAATATATATCTATGAAAACCCTATAGACGATAATTAAATACTTGAGGTGTTTTTTGAAAATATATCAAACTATTTTTACATAAAATCCTCTCAAGTTATATCAATTTACAATAAGGACCCTATTAAACATATGTTGAAGCAGGACCAGTTCTCTTGAGCCTCAGGGAGCCGGAGAGTGCGGGTGCTTACCTATCTAAGGTAGACAATCTATCAAACGGTGTTATCAATACAGTAATTGTCTTGAAAAAAGACATAAATCATGCCGTCCATATGCAGCAGTTACCAATAATATCAAAACTAATTCAGGATTTCAATTTCTTTTCAAAGTGTCTGACTCAGACTGAGTCTCAATCTAATCAATCTGACTTGAATATGACTCAAGTATAAACTACAATACAACATGAATCCATGAATCCGTCTATTCAATCTATATCAATCTATATTGGCCGAACCGAACCATGGATATACTCTGATTACATGACTATCCATTTACATTCATTCCGTTTACTGATATCATGATTTCAGCAAGTCTTCCATTTACTACAAGACAATACAATACCATCAGTACAATTAATACAATCAATATAATAATACATTACGGGGTTTACAAAAGGGTAGACTGGTACGGAACATGTTAAAGGTGGCACGAGATGATCACTTAAAACGTAATTACATCCATACCGTTGTTCCGTGGTATTTTCGACGAAGCCTTGTACTACGGGTTACCAAAGTCCACGGTGTAAGTTGGACTCCTCTTGTATACTGGCATATTCTGTACCAAGCTACAAACAACCGTGTTAATATTATAATCAAACATTATTAATTATACTATCTTTCTGTCTATTCCATCTTTACCCATATTTGGGACTTACTGAGCAATTGTTCGCTGACGACATTCATATTCTCTTCTTTCTTTGGAATGTTGTCAGGTGGTTCGGACACACTAGTGTTCGAGACCAGTCACGAGCACTTGGAGCAGTACACTGAAGACTCTGAGTATTAGACTTTACTTGTACATATTTTCATTTCAATTATGCCATTGTTTAGGCATTGCTTTCCATCCATGTATTTATATTTCCAGTTGTATCTGTAAAAGAATATTTAATAAATAAAAAGTTGTTCATTATATTCATGTCTCTTGTGTACATTTACTTTATATTGCTTAGATACGCTTAGCGTGTTTACTTCGGAGTAAATACGTAGCGGTCTCGTCGCGTCTCCTTGCCCGTACACTGGGAAGCGGGGTGTGACATGCAGAACACATCCTAATCTCTTAACGGATGCATCACAATGCACTACAAAACCTCCAGATTGGTCTGGTATTACGAGAATAGGCGCCGATGTCAATCTTGACTTGAGTTCTACAAAAACCTGTTCGCATGCTTCTGACCACACGAATGCTTCATCTTTACATGTGAGCTTGGTTGGGGGTGTTGCAATCTTAGAAAAGCCTTCTATGAATCTTTAGTAGTATCCCGCTAATCCCAAGAAACTTCGAATTTCCTTCACTGTGTTTGGTGTCGGCCATTCAGTTACTGCTGATACTTTAGCTAGATCCACAGAGATTCCTTCACCTGAAATGATATGCCCGAGAAATCCGATTTGATTTAGCCAAAACTTGCACTTGCTGTACTTGGCATAGAGTTGATGCTGTCGTAAAATCTCCAGGACAATCCTCAAATGTTCAGCATGTTCTTTCCGACTCTTAGAATATACCAGGATGTCGTCGATGAATATGACAACGAACTTATCCAGGTACTCTCGGAAAACTTGGTTTATTAGATTCATGAATATGGCCGGTGCATTGGTCACTCCAAATGGCATCACGAGAAACTTATAATGATCATAGCGAGTCCTGAATGCCGTCTTTGGAATATCTGACTCTTTGACCTTCACCTGATGATAATCCGAACGAAGATCTAATTTTGAGAAAATGCAAGACCCACTTAGCTGATCGAACAGATCGTTGATTTGCGGTAGAGGATACTTGTTCTTTATCGTAACTTCGTTCAGAGCTCGGTAGTCAATGCACATTCTGTATAAACCTTTCTTCTTCTTCACAAGCAAAACTGGTGATCCCCAACTTGAAGTACTGGGACGAATCCATCCTTTCTGCAGAAGTTCGTCTAGCTGAGTACGGATCTCCTTCAATCCTTCTGGACATAACCGATACGGTACTTTGATCACTGGTTGTACACTAGGTACTAAGTCAATACTGAATTCAAGAGCTCGATCGGGAGGGAAACCTGATATATCTTCTGGAAATACCTCGTGGAACTCTCGAACTACCTCTGGCTTTGATTTTCTCTCTGCTTGTAGTGTTGCAACCACGGCCCTCTTTAGTTTCGCTTTGTATGTGCTAGGCTCCAGAGTACGGTTTCCGCTCTTGAAATAAAAAATTGGATGGTCTGGAATCTCGAACACTACTCTCTTTTGACGACGGTCGATGGTAGTGTAAAAAGATCCTATCCGATCCATACCCAAAACTACATCGAAGTTCGGTATGTCCAGCACCTTAAAGTTTGCATAAAATTCTCTACTGCAGACGACCACTGGACACAGGTCGTATCCTAAAGTTGCCTTTATAACGTAATTTTCTGAACTGACATTCCAGCTGGATATAAGCGATTTAACTGGAATTGCATGAGTTCGGACGAACCGTTGCGACATAATACAATGTGATGCTCCAGTATCGAAGAGTGCTAGTGTAGGAAGTGAGGCTACTAAGATTGTACCTAAGTTGTGTGGAATATGTTTAGGTATAGAAAAAGATACTTTGATTTGTATAAAGGTTGAAAGAAAGGGAGTTACCAGTGAGGACTTGGCCAGTGGCTTCAGCTTCTTCCACGGTCATTATGAAAGCCTGTCGCCTAGGTACATTCTTCTTTACGGGAAGCACATTCCTCTGTCTGTTCCTCTGTCCTTGAGAAAGGTTCCTTTGTGCATGATAGAACTGACGAGGAGGAGGTGCAGTAGGTCCACGAGGAGGTGGAGTTGGGAGAGCAAGTCGAAGAGCAGGTGCCTGGATAGCCGGCCGCTGGGGATAGATGATTGCTGGTCTGGGTGCAGGGTTTGGATTGAATCTATGAGGACAAGATCCAATATCATGTGTGGATGAGCCACAGACTAACCATAGGCGATTTGCACGCCTGCAATATTTCACCAGGTGTCCATTTATTTTGCAATAGAAGCAGAAATCTGGACCGGGCCGATAAAAAGTTACTCCTAGTCTCCTGGATACAAATGGTGGCCTGGAAGAGGCAATTCCTTCTATCTGAGTACCAGGGCACTTCACACCGGCAGATTGAGGTCTGCCCTTCTTCTTCACCACTGCCTCATACCTTCGGGAAGCCTTCAGAGCTAAATCATGGGTTGGGAAATCCCCTATAGCTAATGCGGCTTAGATTTCCGGGTCCAACCCTTACTGAAATTGTCTGGTCTTGATCTCAGCAGTCGGTATGAGATAGGCCGCAAATCTGTTACGGTCTTGTATTAGCTGTGTAGTATGTGATATTAGAAATTCGAATATTTAAGACATATCTCACCTTCTCAACATGGTGAAATCAGCATTATACTCATTCACAAATTTGCTCCACATAGAGCCTTGTTGCAAGTGGATAAATTGCTGCTCCATATCAATACGGGCAGTCTCGGGAAAATATTTCGCATCGAACATCTCGCAAAAAATCCTCCATTCGATCGGCTAGGCAAGACGGATTTCTTCCGCCTTCCACCATACTCTGGCGTTATCTGTTAGTTGCAGCTTTGCAACTCTTATCTTAGCGATCTCTGGCACTTGTGTTGCTGCCAGTTCATCTTCGATCGATTGAGTCCATTCCTCTGCTTCCAAAGGGCTCTCTTTCCTAAAGAATTTTTTTAGGGTGCAATGCCCGGAATTGTTTCACTCCAGGTGCTTCGGCATCTGGGCGGTTCATTAGGATAGCAGTCTGTTGCTGATGTCCCTCTAAAAGACTTTTGATCGCCTTGAGTAATATCGTATGCTCGTTAATAGGAGCTGCTGCGGTAGGTGTAAGTGGAAGAGGTGGTGGTGTGTTGTTGCCGTTCACATTGGTGCTCGTGTTGTTCAGGGAATCCATTAACCTTGAAAGAAAATAGGGTTATGATAGATTCAAGAAATATGAAATGTAAAGAATGTTTAGTTGCCGATTCTTATAATTCTTGTGATATATTGCTTAGGTTTCCATGAAGTAATGACCCTGAATGGTATGACTCATGCAGAATTGACCTGCATGGGTCGCCAACAAAACTTGTCACGCCCTGCTTCACAGAGTACGGGTAAGGAGACGCGACGAGGCCCGCGACGTATTTACTCAGCAGTAAACACGTTATACGTAAATAAGCAATATAATAAAGGTACACAAGAAATGATAAAAGATATAAATCAACAACTTTTTATTGATTAAACATTCTTTACAATACACTGGAAAGTAAATACAATACTGGAAAGCAAAGCCTAAACAATGGCATGAACTGAAAGTAAAAATATATACAACTAGAGCTCTGGGTCCTCAATGAACTGCTCCAAATCGTCCTGGCTGGGCTCGATTTCTATAGAGTCTCCTGACAATATTCCAAAGAAAGAAGGGAAAAGGAATGTCGTCGGCGAACAATCGCTCGGTAAGTCCTAAAAGATAAAGAAGAATAGACAAAGAATAGAACAGGTAAAGTATATATGGTTATATTTGTTATGTTAACGTAGTTATTTGTAGCTTGGTACAGAATGTGCCAGTGTATACGAGAAGAGCTCAACTTGTTCCGTGGACTAAGGTATATGGAGTACAAGGCCCCGTCAAAACCCACGGGACAACGGCAACGGATGTTCAGTTTAGGTGTATTATAGTAACCATCATCGTGCCACTTTTAACACATTCCGTACTAGTCTACCGCTTAAAAATCCCGTAATGCATATTGTATTGATTATATTGATTTGTAGATATAAGACTTGCCGAGACCATAGTATAGATTGTTCATGTAAACAGATAAGGATATAAATGGATAGTCATGTAGTCAAGTCAATATATATCCATGATTCGGTCCAGTCAAGTCATGTTGATATTTGATAGTATTCTGGTATTCATGTTCAAGTTCCAGTATATATGGATTCATGTTCTATTGGAGTTATATTTGAATTGTAAGTAGGTTGGAATTGTATTCAGATTAGACTGAGACTCTGTCTGGGTCAGACACTTAAACAGAATTAGATTCCTGAATTAGGTTTTGAAGTTATCGGTAACTGTTGCAAATGGACGGCAGGATTTGTGACTTTTTCCAAGCCAGTCATCATTGATAACCTCGTTTTAGTTTTCTACCTTAAATAGGCAAGCGCCCACTTTCTCCGGCTCCCTGAGACTCAAGAGAATTAGTCCCGCTTAAACCTATATTTACTAGGGTTTTTATTGTAATTTAATATAACTTGAGAGGGGTTTATGAAAAATAGTTTTTGTATAATTTCAAAATAATGCTCAAGTATTTATTTATCGTATTTATGGTTTTTCATGGATGTAAATTTTTAAACTGAGGTATTCTAGTGAATAAATACCTAGTTTGTATAATATATGGTATTTTTGTGTAAATTTGACTTGTTTGGATTCTTGTGTTTAGAAAATATGGAATTTATATAAAATAGATGTTTTGATAATATTTATATATATAATTATTAAAATAGAATTTATTTATTAAATAGAAAATCATGTTTTCTTAAAAATTGTATTAAAAATTCTATCGAGATCGTATGCTCCGTGAGGAGGTCTGCATCTCACCCTACTAGTCCAATGGATATGCGATAACCCACACCAACCAAATCGGATTCCCCAAAAATGGGTTATAGAGACATGATCTTAAGAAATTTAATTTAAAACAATTCAAAAAATACGGTTTTTTAATAGTTTATGGTATTTAAATGTAAATTCGTATTTGTCAAAAAAATATTGTTTTCAAACAATCGTACTATGTCAAGATATGTGTTGTGAGAGGTAGATTATTATCTCGTGAGATTTCTATAAAAATAATACAAACAAATATGATAAAAGATGCCAAATATAAAGTTTGTGGTATTTAACCGTAAAAGTATAATAAAAATTATTTTACATGGAGTTTTATAGTAAAATTGGTTTCTAAGATTTTATTTAATGTTTAACAAGTAAGGTATAATAATTTGAATAATTATTTCCTAAGAAAATTTGTTATTTTAAAGAGGATAGAATTTAAAAGTTGGGTAACTCCACTTACCGACGTCATTTGAAAAGAGATAGTTTTGAGATGTGAAAAGACTACAAGAGAGGGGACTTACAAGTTGGAGTGAGAAAGGAGAGGTATAGGAAGGATTTGAGAGATTCGTGGAGTCGTGGTGTCGCCGAAATTGTCCCGAATTATCGTCGGAAAGTGACCCTGGGATAACTCCACTTGTACACTTTTTTGACTTAGAAATATTTGAAAATTTTTGATAATGGATTTCAGAATGGAGAGGGCTACAATGTGATGCGGTATTTATAGGAGAAATTAGGGTTTTGAGAATTGAAGAAAGAAACTAAATGCATTTAAAATAAAATTAAAGAGCGAAATTACACTCTCTGGATAAATACAGAGAAATCAAACAGAAGAGGAGTATTGGGGGGGAGGCCAAGGGGTTAGGGTTCAAAATATGGAGGCATTCCCGACAGTGGACTCGGCGGCGCCGGCCCAGAGAGAGATCTCGCCGGTCGTTTTGGATGGTTTGGGTCTTGGATTGGTTCCACGTGTCGGGATCTGTTCATATAACATATTCCATATATTTGATTTTAGCTACTTTTCATTTTTACGTGTATTGCATGTGTAAACTTTTAGGCTTCCAAAATATTTAAAAGAAAAATCATTAAAAATAATATGTGGCTGAGGGGATTTGAACACAGGGGCTACGTCATAGCAGTGCAAGGCTTTACTAATGAGCTAGAAATGTTGTTGTTTTTCAAACAAAATAATACTTAAAGTATACTCAGGCTTGCAAATACTCCATTCAGTACATTAAGTTTAAGAAAATCTTGTACATTAAAACAGAGTCGTTACAGTATGTGTGTCTTGAGGGGTTTTGCGTATATCGGGTGCCTCGCAAAGTTTACGAAGGTCCCGCTATTCGGATAACGGGCTGGGGATCAAGGGGGCTAGCAGCCCCCTTGCGGGGAGCGGGTCAGCACCCCGTTAGAAATTTTTTCTAATGGGGGACGTGCTTTGAGTGTGGAGTATATATAAAAAAAACAGTGGGTAACGTCTTAAGGACATATGGGCGCTGGATGCCAGCGCCTCACGTGCCCGGCACATGGGCTCTGGGCTCCAGCGCCTCACGCGTCCGGCACGTAGGCACTGGGCACCAACGCCTCACGCGCTCGGCACGTGGGTGTTGGGCGCTGGGCATTGGTTGCCAGTGCCTCACGCGCTCAGCACATGGGCGTTGGACGCCTGCATAAAAAAGGGGCTTAACCCCGGAATTAGGAGTTGAACTCCCGAAAAGGATTTTTATGTATGGAGTTAAACTCCAAAAGATTTTGAGTGGAGTTATACTCTCAAAAATGATTTTTTATTTATGGAGTTAAACTCCAAAAGATTTTGAATGGAGTTAAACTCCAAAATGGGTTTTATTTATGGAGTTAAATTCCAAATGATCTTGACAAATGGAGTTGAACTCCCATAAATGTTTGGAGATGATCAAAGGAGGGCTCTTTCTTCTCCCCTTTAGCCCCGGATCTTATTTTGAGCCTTGGATCTCCCCGAAATGGGGTTTTGGGGGATGGGTCTCCTTCTTTCTCCTCTCTATTAGCTGGATCTTGGAGAAAGGGGGTGAGACTTAAAAATCTCCCCTTTTGAAAATTTGATGAAAGATCTGAGCTCTCCCTCAAGGGTTTTATGGTGAAAAACTGTTTCTTTTTGGGGAAAAAGAGTTAAACTCTTAATTTAATTTAGAAAAAAAGAGAAGAAGTTTTAGAACCTTGAGAAAGGATAAGGAGACACAACAAGCCTAAATTTTGAGAGGAATGAATTATTGTTTTCATTTCATCATAATGTTGCATTATATAAGCTTACAAGTTTACACATAACCCCTCGGGCTTTACAAAATGTCATTTTGCCCATCTTAAGCCTCATATGCTCATTTCTTTTGTACATGAGCCATGAGCTTTACAAAATTTTTTCTTTATGCCCATTTTTCTTATATTTATTCATAAAAATTACATCAAAATTAATTATTACATAATTTTTATTTTATCATGGGGGAGGCCGGCTACGGGGCTCGACTTGGGCATTTGCCTACTTGATCTGGGCTTGGGCCCTTTATTTAGGGTTGACTTTAACTTTGATTTGGTTAACTGGGATGCAATTTTTTATCCCAACAATTTTTTTCTAACATTTTCCTATTATAGGTTTAGATGCTAATTTTATTTCTTGAAGAACTTTTGTGCAAATTTATCTAACCCCTTATATAGTCAAACTGCGCCTTAATTCCAAAAAAAATCAAAGAGCAGTTATGCAACAATAGAGAGGAGAGAGGATGGCCCTTGAAATTCGGAGGCATACAAATTCCTACCAGATTTCTAGGAGAGGTAAATTTTTCTTTCTCCTTTCTATATTCCAGTAATTATTTTGGGGAATTGCTCTGTTGATCACACGTAATCTTATGATTTTAAGGTAGAATAAAGGGTAGAGGACATTGTCTAAAATGAGTGTAGGGGGTGGTTTGGTTTTGTACAAAGTTTTTTCTTTTATTCCTTTGGAAAAATAATAATAATATATTAAAAAATGTTAGAAAATTTTGAAAATAAAAATGAAAACGTGAAAATTGTATATAAAAGAGTGAGAGATTTTAAGAAAAATAAGAAAAAGAGATGGTTAAATAGATCTAGCAATAAGTTATCATGAGCCCGTTCCCAAAAGACTAGTATCATAAAGGAGTTATTAAGTTTGAGAACATATAAGTGGAGCCTATTTTTGAGTCCAAACATTTGAACGTTGATACCTTACTATACGTACATGCACACATCTTGATACTTGGGATAGTAGAAGAGACCTGCTATGCTCTTATTTGTAATGCCCTAGTAATAAAAAATGAAAACTATTTTGCAATTATCAAGATAGCATAAAAAAGATTCAGCGAGAGTGCTTCATTACCTAGTGACTTAGACCAACTGGTTTGAGATCATTTGCTGTGCTTTAGGTGTTGCAAGATTAGGATACTATTATTTACGCCTAAAAAGTGATTACATTCGGTAATCGATTGGTTAGTGCTTCACGAAATATTAACAGTCGCATGAAAAATGTGGGAACAAATTCATCAATTTGATATGCCGATTAAAAAGTAACATGGAGCTAAGGGCAAGAGTATGAGAGCTTGAATTGAATTCTCCGAGTGTAGCGATGATTTTACACACACGTAGGGGTGTATGATCATGTTTGGAAACGAGATAGGTAGGAAAGATTGGAAGAATGATGAGGAAGTAATTTTCGGTATAGATCAAAGTTTATTAAGGTATGGTTCATAACGACTGAAAATCTAGTGAGGTTTAAACTCTTATTTTTTGTATTTTTCTTATTTATTCCTATCGTTATATATAGTTTTCATTTTCTTATTTTTGTTTCCCTTATTTTCTTTTCTATTTTAGGAGTTTGTGGGTAGTATCCGCTGGAAACCCTCATGAAATAACACTCCTCCTATTAGGGCCGTCTAGAAATTTAAAGGCTTGTTGTATACACCCAATGCAACTGCACGCCCGCGAAAGGTGCATAGGAGTAGGAGTAGCATTTATCTAGATTGTAGTTTAGTTTAGTTTAGAATTTGAAACCCTAGATTTGCTCGAGAACAAGCAAAAGATAGGTGTGGGGGTATTTGATTGATACAATTTATTGCACATTTTTCTAACACATTTATCATTTTATTGTCATATATATGCTGTTCTAGGTATCTTTTATAAATTATTATAGATAACAGGGTTCGAACGCAAAAAGACGAATTTTTTTTCTAAAAGACAGATTACGTGCATGCAATGTGGACTACATGGAGCTATATCAAAATCAAGAAGATAATCACAAATTATTAGAAGATCGCCTGCGTGCGATGGAAATCAAATTGAAGATATACAGAAAATTCAAGAACAAGTTAAAAGATTTGAAACAAAATTTTGAGATCTCGAGATTACAACAAATTTTCTGGAAAAAACCAAAATATCGTAGATGATAAAATTTTGGCTAAAATGCCTATTCCAGAAGATTTGGCCGGTTTTTAGAGTTGGAGTCTCGGATTTTTAGGATAGTTTTCTTATTCTTTGTTTATCTATAGAGTTTGTTCCAAATCTCACAAAAGACTATATAAACGCTTATATAGCATTAAGGTTTCATATCTCTCTCTTGACAATAAACTCTAGAGTTTTCTTTTGAGAGATCAACACCATTGTAAGTAATTTTTATGAATAATTTTTTTCTTTATGGTAATATGAAGCATAACTAATTTCTTTTCTAGGTTTTTGTGTTTATTTACTCTATTTAGTTGGGTGTTATATTGCTTTCTTTTCTTATGCTTAAATGTTAATCTCTTATTATTTAAATTCTTCTCATTAAGTTTATCATCTAAAAAGCCACTCTTTTTAATGATAGTTGACGTCTAGAAAGAAAATTAGGGAAAGATGATAACACTTAGAAACTCATTAGGTTAAATGATAAGTTGACGCCCTAGAGATCTAAAGAGGGAAGGTAAGAGACGGGATTAAAAAAATAAAAAATATATTTAAGGATGATCTAGGTTATTCGATAAGATGATAGAAATAGATTGATCACCTACCGCTATTAATCGAAAATTAAACGTAGATTATTTTTAATTAACGAAAAAGTGTTATAATATTCTATCTAAATGATATTTTATAATTAATAGGTTAAATTTAATAACATTAAATTAACTTGTGCTTTTATAGAATTAATAGAAAATATATTAAATATAGATCTAGAAAAGAAGTGTCATATTTTAAACCAACAAATAGAGATAAATAAATACAAAACCCTAGATTATTTTATATTCATAAAAATCCCACTTTTATTTTCACTATTTAAATTACTCTTTAATTTAGTTTAAAAGCAGTTAACATAGCTATCTGTGAAACGATTCTCAAGTATAGCTGTCACGCCCCGCTTCCCAGAGTACGCAAGATTGGGCACGTGACATAGCCAACCATGCTACCTGTAGGTAGGAAGTATCCATCCACAGTCACATTACGGCTGTAAAGATATCAAGAACAAGATAAAACTACCTAACACATGTCCAAATCCAGAATAACAAGAGTCAATAATAAATAAGTGCGGAAGCAAATGATCCAGTACAATGATAGAAAAGTACGTCCCATAATGCGGGCTCACATCTGGAAATAAAATGCAAGAAATAAACTAATCACTACAGAACTCACAAATCAGCCTGCTGGCTGAAGTACTCCTGCTCGGTCGGCGACAGTGGTAAAGAATCTGGGCCGTGCAAAACCCAGACGTCAGCGCGTCATGTCAACCAATAATATAATATGAACATGGTAATAAGCAATGCAGGAATAAACATGAATAAAGCAATAGTATGAAACAAGCAATGCAGGGTAGTGTGCAGTGGGTAACTAAACTGTTCTATCGGGTTTTCTATTCTAAAGTCTTTGAAATCAATTCGAGTAATCCTCCATGTAACTCAAAGGATATGTCCCGTTACCCCCCGGGACCACGGATCAGGAAGATGGGAACCAATAATGGTTCTGTCCCGTTGCCTCCCGGGACCACGGATCAGGAATGTAAGAGTCACGAATGGCTCTGTCCCGTTACCCCCCGGGACCACGGATCAAGTAATACCCTTTTAAGTTACACTTTAGATTACTCGTTTGATTTCCCCATACCCCCAGGTTATGTATGTCAAGTCAGGTATTCAGTAGTCAAGAACTAATGCCAACACAGGATCAGGTAAAAGCAGGTTTGTCTGGATAGACAACAGGAATGGTCCATGAGGACTCCATGTCAGGTTTGTTGGCATTAGGCATGAGATCAGGTAACAGGTCAGGTCATGGTACATCAGGTCAAGTCGATAGTAAAGGGTACCATGTCCGGTGCATCGGTATATATATATCATGTGTAGCAAGGTCAGGTCAAAATGTAACAAAATCGAGGGTGTGCTCACAACAGGTATATAATCGAACAAGGATTAACAGCAGGAAATAATCAATAAATTAACGACAATAAGCAGTTCATTTAATCATAATAGTGCATTAGTATAGTACAGTCATGTTATCATATTAACAGGTTTCGAGCACCCCTTGCGGTGCAATAGATCACATGGTGGTGCAATACCGTTATATCAATATCAGAATGTAATAGAGCTACATGTGTACATGTGTAAAGGCTATCATCCTTTAAACGGAAAAATGTGATTAATGGGTAAACTTCGTTATTAGGGTTAAAGTGGCAAAATGTAATTTTAGGTTAACTGTATCATGATATATGTCATATTGCGACCAAATGAGAAAACAACTATTCCGAGTTAAGTTTTGCAGGTTTAACGAGTCAAAACATTTATAATTGTATTGTATAGCATGTAGCAAGTGATACTTGCCTCGACGGTTCACGAACCGGGAAAAACGGACGTAACGTCGGCGGAAAAACACGCGACGGACGCACAGGTCACGGATCGAATCCAAACAACGAACAGTGGGACCACGCGGGCCGGAGTACCTTGCTGGAATGTCGGGTCAAGTCGTCGGCACGGCCGGATTCTGGCGAGATGTCAAAACAGCGACAAAAGTTAGCAAAACTACGTACGGACAAAGATCAACTAGAGAGGGGAAAAAGGAAGGGGAGAGGTAAAGAGAAGCTTACTGGGATAGCAAGGGTTGCAACAACGATGGGGTCGACGGCGATGGGGCGCCAGCGAGGAGGCTATGGCGGCAGACTCGGTTGCGGGTGCTGGAGAAGGAGAAACGGTGAGGAGGGAGAGGAAATGGCCGGGTTTGGGTTGCAGGTGAAGAGGAGGTGGTTGGCGGTGGCGCAGGTGACGACGACGAGGGTCGACGGCGGCATTCCGGCCAACCGGAGAAGGTGCTAGGGTTTCTGTTGGGTTCTGTTGCGGCGCCGGGCACTCGGGAGGAGGAGGAAGGTGTCGAGGTCGGGAAGAGGGGCGAAGGGGGGGATGCTGGCGTCGTCGGCGATGGGTTGCGCCGGCGACGGCGGGCACGGTGGGTGTAGGTGGCTACGGCGTTGGGTGCACGGGGACGTGGGAGAGGAGGAAGGAGGTGAGGTTGAGACGAGGACGATGGTGGCGTCGGCGTTGGGCTGCGGCGGCGACGGCACGGTGGCTGGGCTAGGGTTCCGATGAGGTTCTCGTGATGGTTCCTCTGCGCGTGGGTTCTCGGTAAGGAAGGAGACGAGGAACGTAATATATAAAGGGGGGGAGAGAGAGAGGGGGTTAGAGAGAGAGATCAGATTAGAGAGAGAGAGAGATGTGAGGAAGAGAGAGATAGAGACAGGGAAAGAGAGAGGAGAGATAGAGAGGTAGAGAGGCGGGCCCACGGGGGTTTAAACCCCTCGTGATTGGCCAGCGAGAAAAGGAAAGGAATTTTTAAAAGATTAAAAAGATTATATGTAACAGATTAAGGGTTTAGAATATATATTATAGTTTTAGAGTATTTAATTAAATTGGGATTTTGGCGCTAAATGAAACATTTCCAAATCGCGCCCGGGTTGCGCCCAAAAATTTGAAATTTAAATAATAGGATTTTAAGCGGGTTCCAAATTTTAAAATGAGATATTTTATGATTAAAAAGCATGCCCCCAAGTCGGACACTTGCGCACGCGCGTAGCCGTCCAAACTCGCCCGTTTCACCGAACGGGATGAAAACTCGACGCGCGGACGCTACCACGCGGCTAGGGGTGACGAGTAGGCCAATAAGGATATTTTTAATTTTACTTTAGGTGTTAAAATTTGTTATATGCAAAACTGACCTAGCCGGTTAAAATTTTGCAATAAGAACTAAACAAGCAAGATAAATGAAATGAGCAATGTCAAACACTCAACCAGTAACAGAAATAGTATTATTGGGCTCGGGTGTTACATTATACCCAACTACAAAATAATTTCGTCCTCGAAATTCCAAGAATACAAGATAGAAAACTACAGGAAAAGGTGAGGAAACTTCTGTCGGATCTCGTCTTCTCGTTCCCACGTGGACTCTCCATGCGATCGATTACCCCAGGAAACTAGCACAAGGGGGATAACCTTGTTTTTAAGAACCTTTTCCCTTCGATCCATGATTTCAACCGGTCGCTCCTCAAAAGTTAGGTCCTCCCGTACAGTTAACTCTGAATGATCCAAGACGTGTGTTTCATCTCGAACATACCTTCGTAGTTGAGATACGTGAAACACATCGTGCACACCTGCCAAGGACTGCGGTAACGCCAAACGGTACGCTATCTCTCCAACGCGCTCCAATATCTCGAAGGGTCCAACGAATCGAGGACTAAGCTTCCCTCGACTCCCAAAATGAATCACCCCTCTAGTCGGTGATATGTTCAAGAACACCAAATCACCCACGGCGAACTCTAGAGGTCTTCTTGACGTGTCAGCCCAACTTTTCTGTCCGTCTTGAGCTGCCTTCATATGCTTTCTGATGGTGTTAAGCTTCTCTACTGTCTGTACCACCAAATCTGGTCCCAATAATTTTCGTTCACCAACGTCATCCCAACAAACAGGTGAACGGCACTTACGACCATATAAAGCTTCAAACGGAGCCATCTGAATAGTCGCTTGGAAACTATTGTTGTAGGAAAACTCCACCAAGTGTAGGTGATCCTCCCAAGAACCCTTGAAGTCCAACATGCATGCTCTCAACATATCTTTAAGAGTTTGGATCGTTCTCTCCGACTGACCATCAGTTTGAGGATGATAAGCTGTGCTAAACTTCAATCGAGTCCCTAAACTTTCATGTAAGCTCCTCCAGAAGTGTGATAAGAACCGAGTGTCCCGATCGGACACGATGCTCACCGGTACTCCATGCAACCTTACAATCTCCTGCATGTACCACTCTGCCAAAGTCTCCGTTGATTGACCAACCCGAAAAGGAATAAAGTGAGCTGCCTTGGTCAACCGATCGACAATCACCCATACTGCATTATTGCCCTTTGGACTCCGCGGTAAAGCCGTCACGAAGTCCATGGTTATATGTTCCCATTTCCACTGAAGAATCGGAAGTGGTTGCAACAAACCAGCAACCCTTTGGTGTTCAGCCTTGACTTGCTGACATACCAAGCACTTAGCCACGAAGCGAGCGATCTCCCATTTCATTCCTTCCCACCAGAAATGCTGTCGAATATCTCGGTACATCTTTGTACCTCCTGGATGTACAGAGTAAGCTGAACTGTGTGCCTCCTTCATAAGCTCTTCACGCACATCCCCCTTTGGCACACACACACGGCTACCATACCTCAACGAACCATCTTCGTGGACCAGTAAATCTGTTCGTAGTCCAGCTTCAACCTGCTCTCGAAACTTTTGCAGTCTAGGATCCTGTGATTGTGCCGCTTTAATCTTCTCAACTAAAGACGACTGTACTTGCAACTGCATGAACTGTCCCGTAGAATGTGGTAGCACAACCTCCAAGTCAAATCTTCGAAACTCCGCAATGATCTCCCTCTGCGTAGTTAACACCTGAATCGCTGGTAACCGACTAAGCGCATCCGGCACGACGTTAACTTTTCCCGGATGGTACTTAAGATCAAAGTCGTAGTCGGCCATCAGCTCCAACCATCTACGCTGCCTCATGTTCAACTCCTTCTGAGTGAACACATACTTCAAACTCTTGTGATCTGTAAAAACTTCGACTCTCTCGCCCAAAAGATAGTGTCTCCAAATCTTCAAAGTGAAGATCACAGCCGCAAGCTCCAAGTCATGAGTGGGATAATTCTTCTCATGGGTCTTTAATTGTCTCGATGCGTACGCTACAACTTTCCCATTCTGCATCAAAACACATCCCAATCCTTTTCCAGATGCGTCGCTGTGAATCACCAGTCCCCCGGAATTGTCTGGTACGGTCAGGATAGGGGCGGTTATCAACTTCTGCTTCAACGTCTCGAAAGCCAACGCACATTTATCCGTCCATACAAAAGGTACCTCCTTGCTCGTAAGCTTAGTCAACGGTTCTGCCAAACGAGCGAAGTTCTCCACAAATCTCCTGTAGTATCCGGCTAAACCCAGGAAACTTCTTATCTCAGCCACATTTCTTGGAATAGGCCAATCTCGAACTGCTGCAATCTTTTCGGGATCGACGGCGATTCCGTCGCTTGACACAACATGTCCCAGAAACTTCACTTCTTCCAGCCAAAATTCGCACTTACTCATCTTCGCATACAATTTCTCCTGTCTCAATGTCTGCAGTGCGATCTTCAAATGCTCAGCATGCTCCTCCGAAATCTTCGAGTAAACCAGAATATCGTCAATGAATACCACAATAAACTGGTCCAAGAATGGTAAAAAGATTCGGTTCATCAAATCCATGAATATTGCCGGCGCATTCGTTACTCCGAAGGGCATCACTAGATACTCGAAATGCCCATACCGAGTTCGAAATGCCGTCTTGCAAATGTCTTCTGCTTTTACTCGGACCTGATGATATCCGGATCGCAAATCCAGTTTCGAGAATACCCTCGTGCCACTAAGCTGCTCAAAAGTTCTTCAATGCGAGGGATCGGGTACTTGTTCTTAATAGTCACCCGGTTAAATTCTCTATAGTCGATGCACATCCTTCTCGTGCCATCCTTCTTCTTTACTAGAAGGACTGGAGCTCCCCAAGGCGAGTTGCTGCTTCGAATCCAATCCTTCTCAAGCAATTCAGCAACTTGCTTCTTAACTTCTTCCAATTCCACTGGTGCCATTGGATAATAAGCTTTAGATACTGGTGCTGCACCAGGAATAAGGTCAATCGCGAACTCCACGTCTCGCTTCGGCGGTAAGCCCGATATATCTTCAAATACGTCCATAAATCGCGAACAACCGCCGGCTCTTCACCACTATCAACCTCCAAAGATGCAATAATATTGTTTGTCAGCCTAGCCCTAAACTCGACTGGCCCGACAGAACTGCTTCCTTACCGCAACTGCTGTCTGCATCGTTGGCCGCGAAAGGTCCAGCGAAACTACTGAGTCTCGTCCATTCTGCTGCATGCACGTCCACGGGCGCTCCATTCTGCCTTAGTCCGATGAACTTCTCTTCCATTTCCTCCCATGCAGTCCGCGGGAAGAATTTCTCCAGGAAACTCTTAGATAAATCCGCCCAACTGATCGGCTTGGGCAAGCGGGTCTCCTCCACAAGCCACCACTCTCGGGCGTAATCCACTAGCTGAGTGCGCACCACATCAACTCTTTTGTCATCTGGAATCAGTGCCGCAATCAGCAAATTCTCCGTGTCACTAGCCACTGCTCGGCTGACAACGGCTCCTCCAAACCAGTGAATGTAGTCGGACCCAAACGTCTGAAATCTGCCACGGTCCCTACTCGGTCAACTGGTTTAGCTCCATCGTTGTTTACAGACTGCCGAACAATATGCAAACCTTCCTGAAACGAATCTGCTTGCTGCTGGATCAGCTCAGTATGCCTCTTCTGATTTTCCAGCGTTCCTCTTATCACTCCAAGCATGGCGGCTTCGTCCACACGCCTCTGGTACGTCTTCAAATTCTTACCTGCCATGATCCTGAACTCAAAACACCCAACATTAGCATGATGATAGATTCTGAATATGGATCAAGGCTAGAACTCCAAGATACTTAAATAGAGTACCGCATTGTAACTATGCCGCGGTATCATAGCCACAATTACTTAACTCCACCCAAGTCGTCCAAGTCCTAGGGATAACAAGAAATCAGGTTTTCAAGTCGACATGCAAAGTAAGTTTGCACGTCGTAAAAGATATAATCAGGAAGAATGCGATTCAAGAATGGTAAAACGGTCAAGGTGGCAGGACATGTTTCCTAAACACGGGTATTCTGATTCGTGTATTGGGTACAATACCCAACTACAAAAGAATCAACCCGACTATCCTAGGCTCTGATACCAAAAGAACCATGTCACGCCCCGCTTCCCAGAGTACGCAAGATTGGGCACGTGACATAGCCAACCATGCTACCTGTGGGTAGAAAGTATCCATCCACAGTCACATTACGGCTGTAAAGATATCAAGAACAAGATAAAACTACCTAACACATGTCCAAATCCAGAATAACAAGAGTCAATAATAAATAAGTGCGGAAGCAAATGATCCAGTACAATGATAGAAAAGTACGTCCCATAATGCGGGCTCACATCTGGAAATAAAATGCAAGAAATAAACTAATCACTACAGAACTCACAAATCAGCCTGCTGGCTGAAGTACTCCTGCTCGGTCGGCGACAGTGGTAAAGAATCTGGGCCGTGCAAAACCCAGACGTCAGCGCGTCATGTCAACCAATAATATAATATGAACATGGTAATAAGCAATGCAGGAATAAACATGAATAAAGCAATAGTATGAAACAAGCAGTGCAGGGTAGTGTGCAGTGGGTAACTAAACTGTTCTATCGGGTTTTCTATTCTAAAGTCTTTGAAATCAATTCGAGTAATCCTCCATGTAACTCAAAGGATATGTCCCGTTACCCCCCGGGACCACGGATCAGGAAGATGGGAACCAATAATGGTTCTGTCCCGTTGCCTCCCGGGACCACGGATCAGGAATGTAAGAGTCACGAATGGCTCTGTCCCGTTACCCCCCGGGACCACGGATCAAGTAATACCCTTTTAAGTTACACTTTAGATTACTCGTTTGATTTTCCCATACCCCCAGGTTATGTATGTCAAGTCAGGTATTCAGTAGTCAAGAACTAATGCCAACACAGGATCAGGTAAAAGCAGGTTTGTCTGGATAGACAACAGGAATGGTCCATGAGGACTCCATGTCAGGTTTGTTGGCATTAGGCATGAGATCAGGTAACAGGTCAGGTCATGGTACATCAGGTCAAGTCGATAGTAAAGGGTACCATGTCCGGTGCATCGGTATATATATATCATGTGTAGCAAGGTCAGGTCAAAATGTAACAAAATCGAGGGTGTGCTCACAACAGGTATATAATCGAACAAGGATTAACAGCAGGAAATAATCAATAAATTAACGACAATAAGCAGTTCATTTAATCATAATAGTGCATTAGTATAGTACAGTCATGTTATCATATTAACAGGTTTCGAGCACCCCTTGCGGTGCAATAGATCACATGGTGGTGCAATACCGTTATATCAATATCAGAATGTAATAGAGCTACATGTGTAAAGGCTATCATCCTTTAAACGGAAAAATGTGATTAACGGGTAAACTTCGTTATTAGGGTTAAAGTGGCAAAATGTAATTTTAGGTTAACTGTATCATGATATATGTCATATTGCGACCAAATGAGAAAACAACTATTCCGAGTTAAGTTTTGCAGGTTTAACGAGTCAAAACATTTATAATTGTATAGTATAGCATGTAGCAAGTGATACTTGCCTCGACGGTTCACGAACCGGGAAAAACGGACGTAACGTCGGCAGAAAAACACGCGACGGACGCACAGGTCATGGATCGAATCCAAACAAGTCACTGATCGAATCCAAACAACGAACAGTGGGACCACGCGGGCCGGAGTACTTTGCTGGAATGTCGGGTCAAGTCGTCGGCACGGCCGGATTCCGGCGAGATGTCAAAACAGCGACAAAAGTTAGCAAAACTACGTACGGACAAAGATCAACTAGAGAGGGGAAAAAGGAAGGGGAGAGGTAAAGAGAAGCTTACTGGGATAGCAAGGGTTGCAACAGTGATGGGGTCGACGGCGATGGGACGCCGGCGAGGAGGCTACGGCGGCAGACTCGGCTGCGGGTGCTGGAGAAGGAGAAACGGTGAGGAGGGAGTGGAAATGGCCGGGTTTGGGTTGCAGGTGAAGAGGAGGTGGTTGGCGGTGGCGCAGGTGACGACGACGAGGGTCGACGGCGGCGTTCCGGCCAACCGGAGAAGGTGCTAGGGTTGCTGTTGGGTTCTGTTGTGGCGCCGGGCACTCGGGAGGAGGAGGAAGGTGTCGAGGTCGGGAAGAGGGGCGAAGGGGGAGATGCTGGCGTCGTCGGCGACGGGTTGCGGCGGCGACGGCGGGCACGGTGGGTGCAGGTGGCTACGGCGTTGGGTGCACGGGGACGTGGGAGAGGAGGAAGGAGGTGAGGTTGAGACGAGGACGATGGTGGCGTCGGCGTTGGGCTGCGGCGGCGACGGCACGGTGGCTGGGCTAGGGTTCCGATGAGGTTCTCATGATGGTTCCTCTGCGCGTGGGTTCTCGGTAAGGAAGGAGACGAGGAACGTAATATATAAAGGGGGGAGAGAGAGAGGGGGGGTTAGAGAGAGAGAGATTAGATTAGAGAGAGAGAGAGAGAGATGTGAGGAAGAGAGTGATAGAGACAGGGAAAGAGAGAGGAGAGATAGAGAGGTAGAGAGGCGGGCCCACGGGGGTTTAAACCCCTCGTGATTGGCCAACGAGAAAAGGAAAGGAATTTTTAAAAGATTAAAAAGATTATATGTAACAGATTAAGGGTTTAGAATATATATTATAGTTTTAGAATATTTAATTAAATTGGGATTTTGGCGCTAAATGAAACATTTCCAAATCGCGCCCGGGTTGCGCCCAAAAATTTGAAATTTAAATAATAGGATTTTAATCGGGTTCCAAATTTTAAAATGAGATGTTTTATGATTAAAAAGCATGCCCCCAAGTCGGACACTTGCACGCGCGCGTAGCCGTCCAAACTCGCCCGTTTCACCGAACGGGATGAAAACTCGACGCGTGGACGCTACCACGCGGCTAGGGGTGACGAGTAGGCCAATAAGGATGTTTTTAATTTTACTTTAGGTGTTAAAATTTGTTATATGCAAAACTAACCTAGCTGGTTAAAATTTTGCAATAAGAACCAAACAAGCAAGATAAATGAAATGAGCAATGTCAAACACTCAACCAGTAACAGAAATGGTATTATTGGGCTCGGGTGTTACAATAACTGCGATAAATTGTATACTTACAGTTAAATTTAGAGACTGATAAAATCTCTATCAAACTTATTTCCTTGATTCCATGTCCATTTACAGTGTTTTGTACAATAACAACAAATATTAGTTTTTAAGCCAGCTCAATATTTCTTAAGGCGGTTCGAGGTTCAATTCCCATATTTATTTCCTCTCTCGGTGCTTGAGACGGGTCTTGAGCCGGCTCAATTTTTCTTGAGACGGATTGAGGTTCAATTCCCATATTTATTTCCTCTCTGGGTGCTTGAGACGGGTCTCAAGCCGGCTCAACACTTTTAAGATGGCTCAAACAATCTTGAGCCAGCTCATAGGTCCAGAAAATTTTCCATGTTTTCTCTGTGTGTATGAGTCGGCTCAACACCATCTTGAGATGGCTCAAGTGCATCTTAAAACGGCTCAACTCGTGCCTGCAACAATTATATTTTCTCTATTGTCTTGAGCTGGCTCACCAAGGCCTTGAGTCGGCTCAAAGTGTGTCTGATCGAAATTCCTGATATTTCGTACGGTCATTTCCATAATTGATCCAGTTTCTATTTAAACTCACGATTAATCTCGACATAAACCCTAATTTCTACGGCCTCCTTCCTCCAAAAACCATATATATCCCTTTTAAAAATCTAGCGACCCTCCATCGATCCTCACATTGATAATTAAGATTTTCCCATCAACGTCGACGTCTCTCTCTCGCCATCATCGTAGATCATTAGTGTCGTCTCATCTTCCTCCTCACAGCTACACCAGATCGATCCAAGCACATGGGTCGAGATTGTTCATCATCTTCGTCCATTTTTAAGATCACACGAGAATCTCATCTAAGGCAAGTATTCTTGCTCTCTTTTGATAACCGATGCAACATCAGTTGATTTCTTGCTCAAATATATTGTGTTAGAATTAAAAGAACATAACATTAATATCATGATTCCTTAGTTATATGCAAACCATTGCTTAATGACAACATGATCGAAACCCTAAGTTGTTAGCACACCATTAATTAACTATTTAATCCATGCTCAACTTGTGTTTGATTAAATGCCAAATCTGGTTATCGAATCAAAATAAATCCTTGATATATATATATATATATATATGATCCTTGTGTGACACATGCTTATGACATTATTACGACATGATTCTCGTTATTAATATCATGCTTGAACAATACTTGGCATGCCATGATTATTCACGATTCCTGTCTATTTATATTAACACGCAATCACTAATTAGAATACTGAAATACATGCCTTGAACAATTACTTACGATTACATGTTTCCTGCTTCATGATACTAGCGTGACTCCTTGTGATTCTTGTTCAGTCAGCATTCTATATTATGATCGTATCTTATTGCTATGTTTATACTTATAGACACGGGGTTGTTCCCCTCCGAATGGCGGCGGAGACGACGTGAAGGCTCCGTCTTGCCCGAGATTCGGGACAGATGCTATATGGTTTTATCCTTCTACCTCTCCGAAGATGCCAAGTTGATTTATGGCACCGTGCATCGGAGATTTAGACGGATGCGGCCGATGTAGCAGACTTCATCAGATTCCCCCTCGCTAGAGGGGTTTTTGATTGTGGGGACGCTCTTCCCTGTAGGCGCAAGCCCCTGCAGTTAATTACGCTACCGCGTCGCGGTAACAACTTTCTCCTTCTCCAGAATTTCACTTCGTATCGTGTGTGTTTGTTTTGTTTGTGGTTGTCCCTGGATTGTATACGGAGACTGAGTAATGTCGTCGCCCGTAGGACGTGGATTGGTCCAAATCCGTATTTACTTAGATTTGGGTTTGGTGTTTTTAGTTTAAGGATACGTTAGCCGTATTGAGGCTAAGATCAACTTAAACATTCGTTAAGGATACGTTAGTCCCGTTTAGGACTAAAGTCGACTTAACGTGGTGATTGATTTAATATATAGCCGTCGGGACTCGTCACCACTCTGACGTCGTTGAAAGATTACAACGATAGGTGTCAGAGGAGTTCGGAGATGTACCCTTGAGCCTAAGTTGATTTAGAGTTTTATAGACTATTTGAATGTTTAAGGATACATTAGCCATGTTTGGGGCAAAGATCAACTTAAACGGGACCATTTAGATCCGACAAAAGAGCGTCTGGAGGCTCTACTGCTCCAGTTTAGGGACGTGGTGGTCCGTCGCCAGTTTAAGGATGTAGTGGTCTGTCGCCAGTTTAAGGACGTAGTGGTCCGTCGCCAGTTTAGGGACGTGGTGGTCCATCATGAGTTTAGGGACGTCTCGGTCCGATATCAGTTTAAGGACGTCTCGGTCCGATATTAGTTTAAGGACGTCTCGGTCCACGAGTTTAAGGACCCCACAATCCGTATTCATGTGTGGTCGTTGGGACCCGTCACCTCTCTGACGTCGTTGAAGGATTACAACGATAGATGTCAGAGGAGTTCGGAGATGTACCCTCGGACCGAATATAAATTGATTTAGGGAGCAGCCGTGCTCAGTCAATTTAATTTGAAGACTTATGGCCATGATTGGGCTAAGTCCAGTTGAGAAAATTCAACGTTTTTATTGTTAGGCCTTGGCTTGGGCTTTGCCCTTTGTTTAATAATGCATAGCATTATTTTTGGTCTGTTTAGACTTTTAAATTGGGCTCTGCCCCTTTTAACAGTGCATAGCACTTTGTTTGGTCTGATAGACCTTTCTTTATTGGGCTCTGCCCTTGATGATGCATTGTATTAATTAGTCTGACAAAGTGTCACATGGCTTGTCAAGCGCTTTGCGCTGATTGAGGAGCGCAAGGCGCAAATCCATGGGGAAGCGACACGTGTCACGCTTAGGAGAGCGCAAGCATAATGCGCTGCGCCAGCGCGCTGTGCTGTTGCGCTGCTGACACGTGACGCACTCTGGAGGGTTGCGCCAATTCATAAGAGAAGTGCTCTGTTTTTAGAAGCGCATAGCGCAGATCATCATAGGGCTGACACGTGGCGCTCTCTGGTGACTTGCGCCAACCCGAGAGTGCAACAGTGTAGATTTTTGCAAGTGCAGAGCACTGTTTTATTATTTGAGAATCTTTTAGATTTCAGAACCAATGGTTCATAAAGAAGTGCAAAGCACTCTTTGTTTTCTTTGATCTAACTAGAATCAAAGAAAACAAGTTTCTCTTGTTTTTCTTATCTCAGAGAACCAGAGGTTCATAAAAAGTGCAAAACACTATTATTAGTTGTTTTTTTATTGAAGATCATTGATCTTGTTCTTAGATCAATGATCTATTAGAAGAAATCCTTCTATCTTAAAGGTTTTTACCTTTTTTGTTCTTGAGAAGTTCTTCAGAGTTCTCTTTTTTTTTTATAAAATGTTCATGCTTCTGAATTGAGGCCTAGGTTCCTTTTGATAGTGCCCATAAATTAGTTAACTTTGTTAACGAGATCTTTCTCTGAGTGATTTGGGGAATTTTCCCCACCGTTGGATCTTTGATCCAAGGGCTTCTGTTTTACAGAAGAAAATCTTCTTGTTTTAATAAGAACGGAAAGATTTCTTTAAAATCTTCATTCTGTTTGGCGCAAATGCCCCAGCGCGTGACACGTGTCGCGCAGCGCAGCTGCGCTTGCGCAATTGCGCTGACACGTGTCGCGCGGCGCAGCGCTTGCGCAACTGAAGCTTTACTTTTATTTTGTTTTTAACAGAGCTTTGCTCTGATTCGGCGTGCTGCCTTGGACGCTGCGCTGAGGCATCTGCGCCAGACACGTGGCACACAGCGCACAGCGCAGCGCAGTTGCGCTTGTGCAACTGCGTTGAAGCTTTGCTTTTATTTTGTTTTTAATAGAACTTTGCTCTGATTCGGCGCGCTGCCTTGGGCGCTGCGCTGAGGCATCTGTGCCAGACACGTGGTTTCCTGCGCTCAGCGCAGAGGATCTGAAGTGTTGCTTCATTTATTAAAACTTAGATTTTGGGAAAATCGGAAGCATCGCTTCGGCCTGAGATATCTTTTCATCTCCTTTTTTCAAGTCAAAATTGTATTTCCAAAATTCTGATTTGCCGGGCCTTGGAAATGATTTCATTATGCACAGAATTTTCTGTGCTTGGGTCTATATTATATAATTCAAGGCTGAGCCTTTTCTTCTCTCATCTTCAGAGAATTTCTTCGATCATGGCTTGCAACCGCCCTCATGCCCGCCGACAACCATGGGTGGTGCCGATTCGGGACATCGTTCCCCGTTTTGCTGCGCGCCTGGTGGACCCTTCTCTCTCGGACGAGCAATGCGACGCTGCAATGCACGAACTTTTGACTCGTGTGGGGTCTCCCCTCCCTCCGCATTCCATTTGGCTTCGAATGATCCTTGCTTCGGTGCTCGCCGACATTCCCCCTCCTCCAGCAGAGATGTCTTCGGCAATACTGGATGCCGCCAAGGATAATATTGAGTGCTTTCTCGAAGCGCACTTGATCACCAAAGTCCTGAGGGACTGCTCTTTCCACTTGCTGAGCCAGATACGGGCTCGTCGGGTCGTCATCGCCACTTTTTCCGAGGAGTGTGGTGTCGACCGTTGGATGGCTACCCCTCGGGAGGATCGCCGTTTCGACATGATGGAGAAGACGGAGAGGGAGCTGAATAATCTTCTTTTTCTTTTTGTGAACCCTTGTCTTTCTGATCCCGTATTCGGTGATCTTTTTTAAATGTTATAACAATAATAATGAATAAGTGTTTTTTTTAATCAAGTATTTCATTATCTGTTAAGGGTTCTTTTATTTTAGTTATCTGTTGTGCTTGTGCATCGTATGATTTTAATTTGTTATTATTAAGTGCATGTAATTTTGCAAGGATAAATTGCCTTTGGCACTTAGCCCCTTTTTTTTATGAAACGGTGCATCTGCGCTAGCGCATCTGCGCTGCCACGTGTCGCGCAGCGCAGAGCGCAGCGCGACTGCGCTGCCACGCGTCACGCAGCACGACTGCGCAAGCGTATCTGCGCTGACACGCGTCGTGCAGCGCAGCGCTTCTTTTAACAGAGCTTTGCTCTGATTGGGCGCGCCTTCTTGGACGCTGCGCTAATGCATCTGCACCAGACACATGGCGCGTCGCGCACAGCACAAAGGATCTGAAGTGTTGCTTCATTTATTAAAGTTTAAATTTTCAAAGCAAAGCTTTGTTTTTGATTGGGGGAAGATGAAGCGTTGCTTCATCTACTGCTTCGGAATTTGAACAGAGCTTTGCTCTGATTGGGGCAAACAAATGCCCCCCACCGTTGCGCTTACGTGGCCCTATACGTGAGCGCAACGGTGGCGAAATTCCAACTGTTGCGGCAACTTTGGAAGTTGAAAGGGCACTTGATGCCTATAAATAGGACCTTTGGTCCTACACAAATGATTGTCATCTTTAAAATCCTCATTTTCAGAAACTTCAGAGCTTTGCTTTTGTCTTCAAGAACTCTCAGAGTTAAATTTTTTTTAAGAGAAACTATTTAAGTAAGAATTAGTTTTAAATTAAATCAATTTTAATTAATAGTGCTTTGCTCGCATAGATCTTTGATCTAAAGAGAAACCCTCTGGTGTTTCACCAAATAGAGCCTTACTCTTAAGAATCTGTTTCAGGGTTTCTTAACCCATGAACAGACCCTTGCATCTTTGGCAAAACATAGATCTTTGATCTAAGAAAATGATGTACTCTTAAGAGTTTGAATATGGAGAATGCAAACTAAAAATGGAGTTTTGTATCCAATGGATTATATCATCTTTTAATAGTAACGATCTTAGAGTTCTCGGGGGATTTATTTAAATTCCCCCCATTAGGATTTTGGTGGTCATTCCTGTTTGCAGAGTACTGCTCTCGAGGAATTTAACTCTCTGTGTATATATATATATATATATCATTTTTATCGCTAATTTTCCTGTGGTATTTCCTTCAGGCATAATGGCAGTGCGTCTATATAGTTTGCACGAGTTCATCACCTACGACGATATCCGCGCACAGGGTCGTCATCAAAACCAGGAGTTTACGGACGCCCAGTGTGCGGAGGTCATGGGTCACCTCAACGCAAGTGGTGGTTGGCTGCTTCCTCGTCGTTCAGCTCTCTTGAAGGTCGTGCTGGGAGCAATATGGAGAGCACTTCCGGGGTTTCACGAGGCCCTACCGCTCAATGCACTGGATGATGCCGAAGATAAGGTACATTCAGTGTACCTGACGGGGCTGATCTTGAAGAAACGACGGGACAGCCTCATTGACATCCTACATCAAGTCTTCCAGCAGACGACGATAATCGCTGCTTATCAAAAGATAGGGGGCCTTGCCGAAGACCTTGACACACAAGAGCGCGAGAGGCTGCGCACGAGAATTATCAGAAAGGCCAGAAGAACTCTGGATGGCCTTACTTTTGAATTCCTTAATCCGTGCCCCGGATCCGAGGTTATACCTTTGTAAACATTCTAATAATGTTATTATTTATTTCTTCGTGATTGTAAGAACCCCTTTTTATGATATGAATAGAAAATTTCCATTTCAGCTTGTCTTATTCCTCGTTCTGGACCGTTTACACATGCATGAATGAGTATGTCTTGAACGCTTGATCAAATGTAAATCGAATGTTCTTTCTGTCACTCTCTTATTATCAGCATGCTGTCACAATTAGCAGGTAATAGAGTAAGCATCTTGATTTCTTCACGAGATAGCGAGGGCTTAGGCCGCAGGTTCAGATCTGCCGCCTAAGACTTTTCAACTCTATGAGCCGTGAGGGTCTCATAGAGACTTTTCTCCCTACGGATCGAGAGGATCTCGTAGATGGTTTTTTTCTCCTTAGGAATTGTGAGGATTCCTAAGTGTGGTTTTCTCTTATAAGTCGTAAGGATCCTATAAGAGAATTTTTTTCCTCTTATGAGTCGAAAGGACCCGTAAGCGGTTGTTTCCCTCCTTATCGAAACTCGACTTTGGAGAGTGAGACCCGTGAATAGTATGCAAGAGACCGTTTTAGATCGACTTGCAGAGTCCCATAGTTCAGGAAGCAAGTTTTTTAATCCCTGCTGCCTGAGGCTTCATCTTGCAAGTTAAAACGAATCGGGAATTTCCCGCGGAGACACTGGTTTCTCTGCGATCCGACGCGAATCAGGAGGCTCTCGTCAAGGATTATTTGTCTCCTTGAGTTGAAGGATTTGCTAAGGATTATTTGTTTCCCTAGCGTCAAGGATCATTTGTTTCCTTGGTGTTGACACGGATCGAGAATTTCCCGCGGAGACACTGGTTGCTCGGCGAGTCGACGCGCATCAGGAAGGATCTCGTCAAGGATTATTTGTCTCCTTGAGTTGAAGGGTTTGCTAAGGATTATTTGTTTCCTTAGCGCCAAGGATTATTTGTTTCCTTGGTGTTGACACGGATCGAGAATTTCCCGCGGAGACACTGGTTGCTCGGCGAGTCAACGCGCATCAGGAGGCTCTCATCAAGGATTATTTGTTTCCTTGAGTTGAAAGGTTTGCTAAGGATTATTTGTTTCCTTAGCGCCAAGGATTATTTGTTTCCTTGGTGTTGACACGGATCGAGAATTTCCCACGGAGACACTGGTTGCTCGGCGAGTTGACGTGGGTCAGGAGGCTCTCATCAAGGATTATTTGTCTCCTTGAGTTGAAGGGTTTGCTAAGAATTATTTGTTTCCTTAGCGCCAAGGATTATTTGTTTCCTTGGTGTTGACACGGATCGAGAATTTCCCACGGAGACACTGGTTGCTCGGCGAGTCGACGCGTGTCAGGAGGCTCTCGTCAAGGATTATTTGTCTCCTTGAGTTGAAGGGTTTGCTAAGGATTATTTGTTTCCTTAGCGCCAAGGATTATTTGTTTCCTTGGTGTTGACACAGATCGAGAATTTCCCACGGAGACACTGGTTGCTCGGCGAGTCGACGCGCGTCAGGAAGCTCTCGTCAAGGATTATTTGTCTCCTTGAGTTGAAGGGTTTGCTAAGGATTATTTGTTTCCTTAGCGCCAAGGATTATTTGTTTTCTTGGTGTTGACACGGATCGAGAATTTCCCGCGGAGACACTGGTTGCTCTGCGAGTCGACGCGCGTCAGGTTTTTTCTTCGGAGTTGGGATGGATCATCGAGATCTGGCTTCGTTTTCTGGGGGAGCCAGTTGGGAAAGTATGATTCCTCTTCGTTTTGCGTCCTTAGATTGTATACAGGGATCGATGTGATCTTAACTGTAGGGCCAAAGTTTTATTATTTCTTCTCTTTTTTTATTTATTTCCGCGACGCTCTATCATTTCAGCTTTTATATCGCGAAGGTCGCGATTGCCCAATCATTTCGGTTATTTTTCGCGGTGCCCAATCATTTCGGCTGTTTATTTTATTTTTACTCGCTGCTTTTTATTGGGAGTTGCCCAATCATTTCGGCTATTTCGCATGCATACATTTTACTTGCTGCTTTTTTATTGCAAGTTGCCCCATCATTTCGGCTATTTCGTATGCATGTGCGGCCTACTGGCTTTTCGCCGTAAACTTGAAATTAGACACCGATCTCGGCATCAGCATCGCTACAGCTGGGATATTGTCAGAAGCGAATCATCATTTGCCTCTGTCGTTGTTGAACAAAGGAGGCTTAGCGACCAGGGTTAGGGTCCTGTCGACTAAGGATTTGACTTCATGAGCCGTAAGGGTCTCACAAAGTTATTTCTCCCTATAAGTCGTGAGGATCTTATAGGTGTATTTTCTCCTTACGAATCGTGAGGGTTCCTAAGTGTTTTGTTCCTCTGTAAGTCGTAAGGATCCTACAGGAGGGTTTTCTCTTTGTAAATCGAGAGGATTTACAAAGGTTATTCACCGTGCGAACATATCCCTAGCCTCGGATGGGACTTAGTTAGGGAAATGTTTATTCGCGCCCGTGGATTGTATACATGGATCGATATTGGAACACTTGTAGGGCAATGTCGAAAGTCGTGGGAGTTGCTTAAGCACAGGTTTAGGTCTCTGTAACTTAAGACTTTCAAATCTTATGAGTCGTGAGGGTCCCATAAGAGAGTTCTCCTTACGAGTCGTGAGGATCTCGCAAGTGTATTTTCTCCTTAGGGATCGTGGGGATCCCTAAGTGTGTTGCTCCCTTGTGAGTAGTAAGGATCTCATGCGGGTGGTTTCTCCTTACAAGGTCGGGAGGACCTTGTAAGTGTCTTTTAACAAGGTTGCGCCCTTTCGGGTTTTCACAAACACTCGCCGGTAGTCCTACTGTTTTTACTCACGGAGCCCTTTCAGGTTTTCATCCATGCCCATTTTGCTTATGGACTTACCGTTTTTTTTACGAGGTCACGCCCTTTTGGGTTTTCACGAACACTCGCCGGTAGCCCTGCTGTTTTTACTCACGGAGCCCTTTCGGGTTTTCATCCGTGCCCTTTTTGCTTATGGACATACCGTTTTTTATTATTATTATTATTATTATTATTTTTTATTTATATATTTTTTTATCTCGTCAGCCTAAGGATGCTGCGGTAGTAGTTTAAGGATGTTTCGGTCCGCTATTAGTTTAAGCACGTTTCGGTTCGCTATTAGTTTAAGGACGTTTCGGTCCGTCCTGGAGAAGGCTGGCTACTGCTTATAAAGCTTGAGTTTAGGAAGATAGCGAGCGGACATAGTCGTCGTCATCTATCATTGACCCAGGATGTGGCTCATTAAGCGTAATATTTCTTTAGGAAGCGACCGTTTATTGGCCTGAAAGGCCTTTCGCCGTGCATGTCCATGAGTAGATAGGCCCCACCCTGGTAGACCTTATCTATGATGTACGGGCCTTCATAGTTTGGCTCGAATTTACCCCGCTTGGCGCGATTGGGGATCATAGGCCTTTTGACCACTAGCACGAGTTCGCCTTGGCGGAATGTCCTCGGTTGGGCCAATCTTTCATATGAGCGCGTCATCTTTGCTTTATAAGCTTCCAGATTTTGTTGCGCTATAAGCCGTGTTTCTTCAAGGGCGTCAAGCTCCTCGAGCCGAAGGTTAGCATTTTCTTCGATCGTCATCTCGTAGTGGATTGCCTCTCGCAGAGAGGGTAACTCTATCTCGAGGGGGAGTACTGCCTCGGTACCGAATACCAACGCATATGGCGTTGCGTTCGTGGCTGTCTTGAATGTAGTTCGATACGCCCAAAGAGCTTCTTGTAGTCTCTCGTGCCAGTCCTTCTTATTTCGGGACACCGTTTTCTTCATGATCTTTGTCAGGGCCTTGTTAAAGGCCTCGGCTAGACCATTAGCTTGCGGATTATAGACAGAGGAATATCTCCAGTTTATGTTATATTGTTGTGTGAAGCGACTAATCTTATGGCTTTGGTAGGCTGGTCCATTATCGGAGATGATTCGTCTCGGCGTTCCAAACCGATATATGACGTGCGTTATGAAGAAATGAAGGATATTCTCTGTCTTCACTTCTCTCAACGGTACTGCTTCTGCCCATTTGAAGAAGTAATCAGTCGTCGCCAGAATGAAACGATGTCCTCTAGACGATGCTGGTTCGATGGGGCCGACTATGTCAGTTCCCCACATTTCGAATGGCCAGCTATCCACTGTTGGATATAGTGGATTTGGATTTTGATGGATGAAGTCCCCATGAATTTGGCATGAGTGACATTGCTTCGCATATTCGAGGCAATCCTGAATCATCGTGGGCCAGTAGTAGCCCATCCGTTTGATTTTCAACTTCATCTTTGGGCCTGCTTGGTGAGAGCCACAGATTCCGTCATGAACTTCCTGAACGACTCTTTCTGCTTCGTCCGGTCCTAAGCATCTCAGCCACAGAGAATCGAATGATCTCTTGTATAGAGTATCATTGACAAAGGCGAAAGACAGAGCTCGTTTCATAAGCTGATGTCTTGTGGACGCTTCTTCGGGTATTCGGTGGGACTTAAAGTAGTCTATAAAGATTTCCCTCCAATCCTCAGCCTTTTCTCGTTCTTTTATTTGTAAGGTCATCTGCTCAGTCGCTCCCTTCTCTTCGGATGATTCCAGAGATATTTCTGTTGGGGCGAGCACTCGATGGCTTTGTACCATGATTCTAACGCCATCAAGATTCTCATCAGCCAGTTCTTTAGCGAGCTTGGCTAATGCGTCTGCTTTGTTATTTTCTGAGCGCGGTATGCTTTTTAAAATATAGGAGGGAATTTGGGTCAACAGTTGTTGCACCTTTTCGCCGTACTTCACCAGCTCTGGCTTGCACGTTTGGTAGTCGCCGTTTACTTGACTAACGACCAGTTGAGAATCTCCGTATATGAGGAGATTTTCAATTCCCATGTCGATGGCGATCTCGAGGCCTGCTATCAAAGCTTCGTATTCGGCTTCGTTATTCATCCTCGGCTCTGTTAAGAAGAAAGCAAAGCGCATTATTCCTCCTTGTGGGGTCACGAAGATGAGGCCTACCCCCGATTTGATCATTGGCGTACTTTGTTTGCACTTTTTCATGGAGGACGCTCCATCAAAATAAAACTCCCATCGGGTATCACCACTGTCGATCGCGTCAAACGCATGTTCGTCTAGCAAATTGCAATTCAGAGGAGAATCGGCAGGTATCGGGTGCTCAGCGAGGAAGTCGGCGATGGCCTGGCCTTTCACTGCTTTGAGAGGCTGATAGGTTATTGAGAATTCCATCAAGAGCAGAGCCCATTTAGCGAGTCGACCTGTCAATATGGCCTTCGACATCAAATATTTAAGAGGGTCCACCTTCGATATGAGACGGACTTCGTGCGCCAACGCATAATGCCTGAGCTTTGTTATCGCAAAGATCAACGCCAGGCAGTGTTTTTCAATGGGAGAATAGTTGCTTTCTGCCCCCAGAAGAACTCGACTTAAATAGTAGAGTGCTCTTTCTTTCCCCTGGTCATTCTCTTGTGCCCATAATGCACCTAAAGAACCTTCGAGGGCGGTTGTATAAAGAATGAGAGGCTTTCCCTTAACCGGAGCAGCCGACACTGGAAGGTTCTGCAGGTATTGCTTGATCTCGTCCAGTGCGCCTTGGCATTTGTGATCCCAAACGAATGGAGTCCCCTTTTTCATCAGGTGACTGTAAGGGCGGCACTTGCCAGAGAGGTTGGCTATAAATCGCCGAATATATGCGAGCTTTCCTTGGAGAGATCGCAGCTGTTTGAGAGTTCTCGACGGAGGCATTTCCATGATCGCCTTGATTTTAGACGGATCTATTTCGATACCTCGGTATCGGACGATGAATCCCAGGAATTTGCCTGAGGAAACCCCGAATGCACACTTAAGAGGGTTCATCTTCAAATTGTATTGTCGAAGACGTCGAAATACAGTCTTTAGATGCTCGAGATGTTCCTCGTATGATTTGCTCTTAACCACGAGGTCATCGATATAGCACTCGACGATTTCATGTAGAAGGTCGTCGAAAATCTTCGTCATAGCCCTCTGATAGGTGGCACCGGCATTCTTTAGGCCGAAGGGCATTACCTTGTAACAAAATATTCCCAAAGGAGTCCGGAAAGCCGTATGTTTCTGGTCTTCAAGATGCATTTTTATTTGATTATATCCTGATGAGCCGTCCATGAAGGAGAAAACCTCATGCGTGGACGTATTGTCTATCATCAGTTCGGTGACTGGTACTGGGAAATCATCCTTCGGGCAGGCTTTATTAAGATCCCGAAAATCCACGCAAATGCGTACCGTCCCATTTTTCTTCATCACCGGGGCGATGTTAGCGATCCATTCAGGGTATTGGACCTTCTGGATAAAGCCGGAGTCGATTAGTTTTTTGACCTCGGTGTTGATGCTCATCTCAAGCTCGAGACGCATTCTTCTCGGCGCCTGTTTGACTGGCTTGATGTCCGGGGATATCGCCAATTTGTGTACAGCAACTTCTGGATCCAATCCCGGCATTTCAGAATAGTTCCATGCGAAGCAATCTCTATTCTGTATAAGGACGTCTTTTAACGCAGCCACCCTTTCTTCAGACAGCAGCTCGCTGACAAATGTCGGTCGTGGGTCACTTGTTGTTCCCAACTCAATTTTCTTGAGGTTATCTGCAGTGGTATGTATTCCATCCTCCAGTTCTTTCGGCGCTGGTGGGAATTCTGAGATTACCTCATTACTGCTGTTTTCGAAGCACCAAGGGAGGCTGTCCATGTTCTCGGGCTCTTCTTTTAATATTGTTATCATGTGACAGGTGCGAATCCGCTTCCAATCCCAATGTGGAGTTGGCTCTGTCTTTATGGCTTTGGGCTCATGCTTCTGTGGCGGTGTTACCCTCCAGTTGTCAGATAGGGCGAATTTGCCGAGCTGATACCGATCTTCGACCCAATTCTTAAAGGTGAAGCAGTCTTCGAGCGGGTGCCCTATTACTCGATGGTAAGAGCAATAATTTGGTTCGGAAACTTCGCCTGCTTGCTCGGGGTTTTTAGACTCCGGCAGTGTAAGTATTTGATATTTTAGAGCAAGATCAAGAATCTTCTTCGTTTTGTCCCGAGGAAACGAGTATGCTCGACCTATTTTCTTCATGAGGGATAGCTCAATGACGCTCGACTCCCGTCTGCGTGGCTTCTTAGCCCTGTTTTATTGTTGTTGAGCGCCTTTTTGGCCTTTCGACTTGTTTCTGCCTCCGCGTCGAGCCCTTTTTATGACAGGTTGACAGGGGGCAGCATTTTCGTCTTTCATGGCCTGTTGAAGGAGACGTTGCGTTTTGGCTTTCTCATAGATTGCCATTTCACGATTGTGATCATCTCGGACTTTCTGACCAGCTTCCCTTATAAGTCTGTCCATTTATTCTTCAAACGATGGACTGGGCACTCTTACATCAGGAACTTTCAGTGGTTCAGGATTAGCATCCTCCTGTTGAGCATTTGCTTCTCTATTGAAGTCTTGCACGACGTAACAGTTACGGAGCAGCTCTCGTTTCTTAGAGCGAACGTATCCGAGCCCGATCGTCTCCATCTTTCCACTAGGCAACTTATGTTGGGTTCCCGGGACGTTCCAGACTCTATCATAGAATTTGTCCTTCCTAACGATCTGTTTGAAGGGTATCCCTTGGCGCTTTAATAGCCGCTTCAAGCCTTCTGTATAATATCTGGGCAGATGAATGAGTTGAAACCTGTCCGGCGTTAGATCTGCACCATGCCAGATTTCTTTCTCCACTTTGTTTTCTTCAGAGCGGTAGAATAGGATTACCTTCTCGCCTTTTCTCCTGGGAGGGATATAGAACGTCTGCAGCTCCTCTACACTGTCGGCATCGAGCGCATCCAGTTCTTTATAATGTTTAGGCGGCACTATGGTTACTTGTAGACTTTGCTCTTCATCAGCAGAAGCTCGTATCGAAGGCCGAGTAGGGAATACAACATGGACTTCATCCTCCAAATCACTACCAAAGGTCAACGTAGGAGCGGATGGTCCCGGCTTGGTGTATTGGGGCGGACCCGAGTAAATTATCTCTTCTTCCTCCTTAGTATCACTGCCGAAGACAGGGATGGTAGCGTAGTTTTGTTCTCCGGCTTGTGACACCTTTCCGTGTCTTCGAAACTCGGTAAGAAGTATTTGGCATCTTCATATTTGCGAACTTTGTTTATGGAAAACGGATTCAATTCTCCCGCCACGGTGTACTCGAGACCATCCCTACAATATTTCATACACTGATATTGTGTAGAAGAGATGATATTGTACTCGTGTAACCACGGTCGGCCGAGCAGAGCATTGTAGCACGTCTTGGCATCTATGACATGGAATTTAATGTCTGTGACGAGTAGCACGAAGCGTAGCGTCAGTATCACAGATCCAAGATTTTTTTATGATTGGGAATCGAACCCGGAGATGGTGATCTTGTCTCGGGCGAGGTGTTGGACACTCATGCAGATTTCCTTTAACATCCGCACATTGAGTAGATTAACAGACGACCCGTTATCGACCAAGATTTTACTTATCTTTATGTCATAGCAGTATCCTGAGACATAAAGGGGACGATTATGTTCGCACGTCCCGAGGAGAAGGTCTTCATCGCCAAAAGCAACATCGGCTGTGTGCATCTCTTCCAATTCATCCTTCATCTTTTCTTCGGCCAGGAAAGCTTGGAACTGCTCCGGGTCCTGTAGTGCTTTAATCAACGAATCTCTCGCCTCTTTTGATAGTAACAGGGCATCAAGAATGCTGAGCTGTGAGGGTAGTTTCCTCAGATGCGCTAAAACGTTGTAATCCACCTTATTTCTCTTCGACGGGTTCTTGGCGGTTAACTCCTCCGCAACTTGGTCATCTAAGAAGATGCCCTCGGAGACCTTCTCTTTCCCTTTATCTCTCTTGTTTGAGGGTCCGAGATTCTTTTCAGGTAGCATCCGATTGCGTAGCTGGATATTTTCGCAAACCTTCGGTTCCTCTTCTTTTCCCGAAGTGGATTCTTTAAAGAGGGGGCAAGCTCTAGTTCCTCATCAGAATCGCTCCCGAATGTGAGCATTTGTGATCCCTCGGCGTTGACCATGTGACAATTGCCGGTAGTTTTGTTAAGCCCTATGACCGTTATGTTCTGCTCTCGGCGAGTCTTGTGCTTTTCCCGCTTAAACTGTTGCCGGTGAGCAACATATCCTTGCCACCATCTATCGAAAGCTTTGCACTCTTCAGTGGGGTGCGAAACCTTCCGATGATACAAGCAATAGGAGGGGTGGCTTTCCACTTCACCAGTAACGCTTCCCTCAAAGGATGGTAGCTTCATACCCGTTGAAACGGCTTTAGTAAAACTCTTCCTCATCTTGAATTTGATTTTATCCGCCGTGGGTGTACTTTGCTCCAGCGGAAGTATCTCAATTCTTTCGTCAAGGCGCTGGCGTTTGGCCCTTTCGAATATAATCGCCTCACGCTCCCGATCAGCTTTGCTTTTTAAGAAAGCTTCATTGAGGAATGCGTCAATTACTTCATCCGATGACTCCAGAATTTTTGGTTCAGGATCTGCCCCCAGCGTTTCAGTACAAGGAGTCTCTTTATCGTCCATGAGCGAATGAGAAATCACATGACAGTTCGTCACGTACCCTTCAGATTCGTCAGATGAACTTTCTCCCTCATCCTCCTCTTGAAAGACGTGATTGAGGAATTCTTGGAATGTAACGGGAGTCCGTGCCTTCTGATTGTATTCCTCCAGTGCGTCAATTTGTTTTTGCAAGTCCGTGCGCTTATTGCCAAGCTTCACGGGCTTCTTTGACTTATTTTCTTCTTCTTTGAAGATTTCGACGGATGGTTATGAATGTTTGGGCCACTTCCATCAACCTTTTGAGTCGGACGAGGCTTCAGCATTCCTTCAATGATCTGCGGCTCCAACATGTTCTTCCACTTGATCGCAGGGCATGTTTGAAGATCATTTAACATCCTCCTTGTCTTGGTTGATAATACAGCCTCCCAAGGAGTTTCTTCAACGACAGAGCATGTTGCCCCCGGCGTATTCATTCCCTTAGAGGTGTGGGGCTGCGGTGGATTCACCTTCCATTTGTCGGACAATGCAAATTTGCCCTGTTGGTATTGGTCTTCAAGCCAATTCTTGAAGACGTAGCAATCCTCGATCGGGTGACCCAGTACCCGATGATAAGGATAGTAGTTAGGCTCATTGACGTCACTTGGTTGCGACGGATGTTTTGGCTCTGGCAGGTTTATGAGTCGGTTGCGCAATGCCAGCTCGAATAACCTTCTCATCTTATCTCGGGGGAACGAGTAAGAACGTTACATCCTATCCTCAAGTGGTACGTACGGGCGCATATTATTTTGACGAATGACCGGCTTCGGGTTGTTTGGCTGTTGCTGAGCATTAGCGACAATAATCGCTTTCCCCTTTCCCTTCTCATTTTGGGAGTCCGTCTTTGGAAGAGGAGGTTTATGGCCCATTTGATCCATTTGCGCCAGCTTGTCGATTAGCGCCTGGAAGGTGGTCGGCTTGAAAAACATCATGAATTGCGAAATGGTCGCTTGTGGATGAAGGGTTCCTCCTACCGCAGGAGCTTCTTCTATGCGCTGCTCACATTTTGACCATAAATTACACTACCGTATAGCATATTGGACCCATGTTTCGCCCGGCTTTACCTTGGCATTAATCAATGCCGTTATCGGGGTGCGTTCGCTGGCACTTGCGAAACGCTGAGTAAAAAGTAGCTCCATCTCTGCGAAGGTCTTGATAGAGTCGTTCGGGAGCTCAGAGTAGCACTCGAATGCCGTATCTGATAAACTTCCAACAAACTGGCGAAGTGAAAGCTTGTCATCACCGCCGGTATTGCCGCAGAGCGCCCTGAACTGAGCAACATGCTGGTGGGGATTCCCCGTTCCCTTGTAGACATGGAACTTGGGAATTGTGTAACCCGGCGGGTATTTGATTTGGTCATACCAACTTGGATATGGTCGCCCCGTTTTTACGACCTAGCCGGCTGCTTCAGTCGCATGATGAACCCGTATTTGTTGGGCTATGTACTCATCCAAATCAGTTTTAGAGATTGTATTCTCTTTAGCCATTGACAAAGCCAGCGGAGGATTTGATGTCTCTTCCCTATCGTCGCCAAGGACGATCGGGGGCTCTTCAGCCGGAGGATCTTGTTGTATCATCATCCCTATCATATCTTGGAAGAGGAGGCCCATACGCTGTATGTTGGCTGCTTGTTCAGCAGCCTCTTTGTCCTTCTTCTCCAATATTCGGCGAAGGAATTCGGTGTCAGTTTCTTCCTCCTGACGTTCATCCGAGGACGTTTTAGGGTTTTCTTTTGGCCCGGTAAGCGCGGCCATAGCATTCATCATCTCTTGGAGCTTCTGTTGCTGCTCCTGCGCCTTGGTTACCGACCGCGTGTGCGGTCTATGACCTGTTGATATGCGGCTGTCTTCTTTACCGGACGCCACGTAAACGGTATGAACTACCATACCCCCAGACTTAGGGCGTTTGGGTTCACCACCTCTGATATTTGTCGCCGGCGCGGGAGTTTTCTCCGGCCTTCTTCTTTTGTGGGCCGTAAAAGTTGAGGGGGCCGTCGCTTTGGGCACCCAAGCAGCTGTTGTCCCCTGCTATTTAATGGGACGGTCCTTTTTCTTTTCCTCCTTCGCCTTTTTCTGGCGATGAGAGTGGTTTGGGTCAATCACGGAGTCTTGAACCTTCCGCCAAACCTTGTATATTTTTGAAGACAGCCGTTGAGGGGGCTGTTCCTGCTTTTCTGTTTCCACGGCAGTCTCTACCGGTGGAGGAGATTTCTTGAGCACTGCAGTTGGCGAGTTCCTGCGTACCCTATTTAATAGCTCAAAGCTGTTCCTATTTGGAACAGCAGTATTAACTTCCACCGTTGGTGCTGGTGGAGTTATCCCTGAGGGAGAGTTGCCCCCTGCCTTCCTTACTCGTTGCCAATAGCGACGTTGAGCATGACGAGCCGTTGGGACTGGCTTGTAGATTGAGACAGTTTCTTTTTGCCCCATGTTCGAGTGTGGGGCGATTGCCGGTGTCAGCCTATTGAAGACTGATGTCTTTTGATCAGTCGGAGCAGGAGTGGGGGTTGGGACGGTCAATCTTGTAAAGACCGATCTCTTAGCAGGAGAAGCCGCCTTGACGACTTCAGGAGCAGGTTTGGCTATTCTTTTTGGAATAACCTTTTCTGGGACTGCAAGCTTAATTGTGGTCCCGCAGGAGTTTTGGCCCAATCTGGAGAAGACCGAGGCGCTGGTGTTGGGCGACCCGTTGAGAGGGGCCTCTGTAACTGAAAGTCGATCGAGGATCGACTTCTTAGGAGCTTCTTGTGTGGGCACGGGGGTGTTAAAGCTTGTTGGCGGAAGCATAGTTCCGAAAAACAACCCAGTGGTGGCTTGAGTAATCTGCTCTACGGGCATGGTGAATAGAGAGACCGCTTGGGGCTCGTAGGTTATGCCCCCAGTTGAGGCTGGACGCGAGCTGCAGCTGCAGTTGGAGCACTTCGAACAAGTTAAGTCCATCGATGCTTGATTTCTCTTCTGCACTAAGCGAGAGACCAAATCTTAGTAAACTTGAAAATCCGAAGGCAACCATTTGACAAACCGCGATTGGTTCACGAAGACGACACACGAAGTGTGGAGTGGAAAGAGGAAAAGGTCCCACCGGGCGTGCCAGAATCTGTTCCCCTCCGAATGGCGGTGGAGACGACGTGAGGACGCCGTCTTGCCTGAGATTCGGGGCAGATGATATATGGTTTTATCCTTCTACCTCTCCGAAGATGCCAAGTTGATTTATGGCACCGTGCATCGGAGGTTTAGACGGATGCGGCCGATGTAGCAGACTTCGTCAGATTCCCCCTCGCTAGAGGGGTTTTTGATTGTGGGGATGCTCTTTCCTGCAGGTGCAAGCCCCTGCAGTTAATTACGCTACCGCGTCGCGGTAACAACTTTCTCCTTCTCTAGAATTTCACTTCGTGTCGTGTGTGTTTGTTTTGTTTGTGGTTGCCCGTGGATTGTATACGGAGACTGAGTAATGCCGTCACCCGTAGGACGTGGATTGGTCCAAATCCGTATTTACTTAGATTTGGGTTTGGTGTTTTTAGTTTAAGGATACATTAGCCGTATTGAGGCTAAGATCAACTTAAACGTTCGTTAAGGATACGTTAGTCCCGTATAGGACTAAGATCGACTTAACGTGGTGATCCATTTAATATATGACCATCGGGACTCGTCACCTCTCTGACATCGTTGAAGGATTACAACGATAGGTGTTAGAGGAGTTCGGAGATGTACCCTTGAGCCTAAGTTGATTTAGGGTTTTATAGTCTATTTGAATGTTTAAGGATACGTTAGCCTTGTTTGGGGCAAAGATCAACTTAAACGGGACCGTTTAGATCCGACAAAAGAGCGTTTGGAGGCTCTACTGCTCCAGTTTAGGGACGTGGTGGTCCGTCGCCAGTTTAGGGATGTAGCGGTCCGTCGCCAGTTTAAGGACGTAGTGGTCCGTCGCCAGTTTAGGGACGTGGTGGTCCATCATTAGTTTAGGGACGTCTCGGTCCGATATTAGTATAAGGACGTCTCGGTCCGATATCAGTTTAAGGACGTCTCGGTCCAATATTAGTTTAAGGACGTCTCGGTCCACGAGTTTAAGGACCCCGCAGTCCGTATTCATGTGTGGTCGTTGGGACCCGTCACCTCTCTGACGTCGTTGAAGGATTACAACGATAGATGTCAGAGGAGTTCGGAGATGTACCCTCGGACCGAATATAAATTGATTTAGGGAGCAGCCGTGCTCAGTCAATTTAATTTGAGGACTTATGGCCATGATTGGGCTAAGTCTAGTTGAGAAAATTCAACATTTTTATTGTTAGGCCTTGGCTTGGGCTTTGCCCTTTGTTTAATAATGCATAGCATTATTTTTGGTCTGTTTAGACTTTTAAATTGGGCTCTGCCCCTTTTAACAGTGCATAGCACTTTATTTGGTCTGATAGACCTTTCTTTATTGGGCTCTGCCCTTGATGATGCAATGCATTAATTAGTCTGACAAAGTGTCACATGGCTTGTCAGGCGCTTTGCGCTGATTGAGGAGCGCAAGGCACAAATCCATGGGGAAGCGACACGTGTCACGCTCAGGAGAGCGCAAGCATAATGCGCTGCGCCAGCGCACTGTGCTGTTGCGCTGCTGACACGTGGCGCGCTCTGGAGGGTTGCGCCAATTCATGAGAGCAGTGCTCTGTTTTAAAAGCGCATAGCACAGATCATCATAGGGCTGACACGTGGCGCTCTCTGGTGGCTTGCGCCAACCCGAGAGCGCAACGGTGTAGATTTTTGCAAGTGCAGGGCACTGTTTTATTATTTGAGAATCTTTTAGATTTCAGAACCAATGGTTCATAAAGAAGTGCAAAGCACTCTTTGTTTTCTTTGATCTAACTAGAATCAAAGAAAACAAGTTTTCTCTTGTTTTTCTTATCTCAGGGAACCAGAGGTTCATAAAAAGTGCAAAGCACTATTATTAGTTGTTTTTTATTGAAGATCATTGATCTTGTTCTTAGATCAATGATCTATTAGAAGAAATCCTTCTATCTTAAAGGTTTTTACTTTTTTTGTTCTTGAGAAGTTCTTCAGAGTTCTCTCTCTTTTTTTTTTAGAAAATGTTCATGCCTCTGAATTGAGGCCTAGGGTCCTTTTTATAGTGCCCATAAATTAGTTAACTTTGTTAACGAGATCTTTCTCTGAGTGATTTGGGGAATTTTCCCCACCGTTGGATCTTTGATCCAAGAGCTTCTGTTTTACAGAAGAAAATCTTCTTGTTTTAACAAGAACAGAAAGATTTCTTTAAAATCTTCATTCTGTTTGGTGCAAATGCCCCAGCGCGTGACACGTGTCACGCAGCGCACAGCGCAGCGCAACTGCACTGACACGTGTCGCACAGCGCACAGCGCAGCGCAGCGCAGCTGCCTGACACGTGTCGCGCAGCGCAGCGCTTGCATAACTGAAGCTTTACTTTTATTTTGTTTTTAACAGAGCTTTGCTCCGATTCGGCGCGCTGCCTTGGGCGCTGCACTGAGGCATCTGCGCCAGACACGTGGCGCGCAGCGCACAGCACAGCGCAGTTGCGCTTGCGCAACTGTGCTGAAGCTTTGCTTTTATTTTGTTTTTAACAGAGCTTTGCTCTGATTCGGCGCGCTGCCTTGGGCGCTGCGCTGAGGCATCTGCGCCAGACACGTGGCGTCCTGCGCTCAGCGCAGAGGATCTGAAGCGTTGCTTCATTTATTAAAACTTAGATTTTGGGAAATCGAAAGCGTCGCTTCGGCCTGAGATATCTTTTCATCTCTTTTTTTCAAGTCAAACTTGTATTTCCAAAATTCTGATTTCCCGGGCCTTGGAAATGATTTCATTGTGCACAGAATTTTCTGTGCTTGGGTCTATATATATAATTCAAGGCTGAGCCTTTTCTTCTCTCATCTTCAAAGAACTTCTTCGATCATGGCTTGGAACCGCCCTCATGCCCGCCGACAACCATGGGAGGTGCCGATTCGGGACATCGTTCCCCGTTTTGCTGCGCGCCTGGTGGACCCTTCTCTCTCGGACGAGCAATGCGACGCTGTAATGCATGAGCTTTTGACTCGTGTGGGGTCTCCTCTCCCTCCGCATTCCATTTGGCTTCAGATGATCCTTACCTCGGTGCTCGCCGACATTCTCCCTCCTCCAGCAGAGATGTCCTCGGCAATGCTGGATGCCGCCGAGGATAAGATTGAATGCTTTCTCGAAGCGCACTTAGATCACCAAACTCCTGAGGGACTGCTCTTTCCACTTGCTGAGCCAGATACAGGCTCGTCGGGTCGTCATCGCCACTTTTTCCAAGGAGTGTGGTGTCGACCGTTGGATGGCTACCCCTCGGGAGGATCGCCGTTTCGACATGATGGAGAAGACGGAGAGGGAGCTGAATAATCTTCTTTTTCTTTTTGTGAACCCTTGTCTTTCTGATCTCGTATTCGGTGATCTTTTTTAAATGTAATAACAATAATAATGAATAAGTATTTTTCTTTTTAATCAAGTATTTCATTGTCTGTTAAGGGTTCTTTTATTTTAGTTCTCTGTTGTGCTTGTGCATCGTATGATTTTAATTTGTTATTATTAAGTGCATGTAATTTTGCAAGGATAAATTGCCTTTGGCACTTAGCCTCTTTTTTTATGAAACGGTGCATCTGCGCTGCCACGCGTCGCGCAGCGCAGAGCGCAGCGCGACTGCGCAAGCGCATCTGCGCTGCCACGCGTCGCGCAGCGCAGCGCTTCCTTTAACAGAGCTTTGCTCTGATTGGGCGCGCCTTCTTAGACGCTGCGCTAATACATCTGCGCCAGACACGTGGCGCGTCGCGCGCAACGCAAAGGATCTGAAGCGTTGCTTCATTTATTAAAGTTTAAATTTTCAAAGCAAAGCTTTGTTTCTGATTGGGGGAAGATGAAGCGTTGCTTCATCTCCCGCCTCGGAATTTGAACAGAGCTTTGCTCTGATTGGGGTAAACAGGGGTGTTGGTGTAGTTTGAGCATAAGTTCGATCAACGGAATCTCATGAGCCCCATTGCCGGCTTACTTCTATTATAGTTGTACCGGGTTTTGATCAGTCATATGTCATTAGATAGCTGTTATCGGGTTTTGATTGGTCATATGTCATTAGATAGTTGTTACCGGGTTTTGATCAGTCATAATTACTATAGCTGTTACTAGGCTTTGATCGGTCATATGTTATTCCTTGTTTGGACTCGCGTTTTCTTTCCCCTGGACCTAGCTTTAGGTAAACGAATATTTCTGCAGTGGTTGACGCTCACATTCGAACTCATGATAGGTTAGATTACCCTAGTAGTGACATTTAGGATTTATTTGACCTACTTACATGTTTACCTTATTCATTGCTATATTCATACTTTCTTGTACATGCGGGCTTTACACTATACTATTCTTATCATGTTATTACAGATTATTCCGTTGAGTACTTATTAGGTGTTCTGACACCTCTTGGATTTGTCACCTTAGATTTAGAGGCAGATCTATCGGCAGAGCAAGATCAGAGCGACTTTCTGGAGATTGTTGAAGATCAGTAGTTGAGATAGGTTTCTTTTATTTCGGTTCGCATTTAATATTTGCGCCCCTCGTGGGGCTAGGTGTTTATGTATCTTCCTTTTCAGATCCTGTATTAATTTATTTTGACTCTAAGATTTGAACGTATTGTTATTTGGATCCTTTATTAAATCTATTTTGTCTTGTGATTCCATTTTGGTCTTACTTATTATATATGCAGTATGTTGTTAGTATCATCTCTTGGATATTATTATTGACAGGTTTAGCCAGACAGCCTCAATGTGAATATGGAAGGATTTTTCCTTACCGTAGAACGCATGGCTGACCTTCGTTGCTCTCCGTATTCTGTATTTTAGGAAGTGGGGCGTAACAGTTACGTACGATGCATGTGTGTATATGCTAATGTTATGGATTTTAGAATATCTAGTTAAAGCTAATATTAATATTTGAAAAAATCTGGCAAAATTTTTGAAGGGTCTAAAAAGATTAGCTAAAGTTGGTGATGTTTTTTAATTAATTTTTTTCTTAAAGTCATGGATGATAAAATGGAGAATTCTCAATTTGGCAACCCATCCCCGTTACTAATAGCAAAGAAGATATAAAAATATGGGGTCTTGTGGTGAAGTTGATCTAAAAATAAGGAAAAATAAGATTGATTTAGCCTGACATTCTCTTGAATCTTCCTCTTACTCTTATGACGTACAAAAAGCTTTGCGGGACGATGTGTTTGCATGTCCAAGATAGATCACGACTCAAACTACAAATCACAAACTTCAGCTAGAAGTTCGTTTTTGATGATGCTCATAAGTGGGAACTCCCCAGATCATGACACATGGCAGATGGCGTGCCCTAAACCACACGGAAACAGGGCAAGAACCACACATTAGAGGTGTCCCCCGGGCTACCATCCCGCTGCCTGGACCCGACCTCCGAGAATTCCCTGAACATTATTGTGCTCGCCATGGAAATGACCATTGGCTCACCTTCGAGCCCTCCTACACGCCGAGCTCCTCGGCCCTTCGCTTCTGAGCTATCATAGAACCGAACTAGCTCAGCCTCCCGCCCTCTTTAAGCCTCTTGCCGAGCTAGGCTTCTTCGATTCTATCAAGTGACCTAGAACGTGGATCACAGGCGCCTCTGCTACGGCTCCACGAATCTCGCCAGATGCGAGATACCCGCCGCCCCACGATCCCGCGTTCCACGTCGTCGCATTCCCCCATTAACCAGTGTATCTCGTCATTAATGGGGGATTCCGTCATAACGCCAGGGGCGTAACGGCCGGCGAGGATCTTAGGCCAGCTGGCCCATAGCGACCACTACATAAACACCTCTCTCAGACGACTCAGGTAAGACAATTTTATTCCAATAGGCCGCTACTCTGCTCAAATATCTCGGCTAACTTAATCTTCGGAGGGTCCACGGTGGCACAACCACCATAGGAATTCTTTATAGATAGCTCGGCTTCACTCCAAATCAAGCCCACTGAGATCCACACGCTCCAGGAGGCAACCCTCAAACTCAATCTTAGCCGCTCATCAACGCTCACGACAGATCGATGGAGGACAACATCTGAAGGAGATCTTGACCTCCATCAGTTGGCGCCGTCTGTGGGAATTCAAAAATTCCACTCATCGAAATTTGATCTTCCGATCTCGAACTCATGGCGAGTGAACACCATAACGATCCAAGCACCAGTCACCGCCCTCTCCACAACGGAGGCGCGAACAGATCCTCACCTCCCCCTAACGCCGTTCATGCCCTGTCTGCATGGATCGACAAGCTCCCATCCATCGTGGATGCCCTTGTCCACGTCCAAACTGTGGGACATGACCCCTAGGTTGCCGTTCCCCTACCTTGAGATCGCGACCTCCGCGGAGGGGGAGATGACACTGCCCATGCTGGCACCACTGAGCAGCGTCTCGCTATCTCCGGCAGTCACAGGTCCCCAGCGGCGACCAATTCGATGACCCGCTGGGGGCCTCACAGCTCCACGCCGAGGTCTCGTGAAAGAGTCCCATGCCCCGAGCCCATCGCGCTCCTGTCCCTCCTGAGGAGGTGTCAGTCAGCTCGCATGCTTCCAGGCATGGCCGGCACCCTCTCCCTCAACAGGATGGCGCAGACGGCACTCACCGCGATAACTCGAGAATGACCTCGCCAGGGGACTTGAGGAACCTCATAGAACGGAACCGGAGTCGCAGCCAGGCGCAGGCCGCCAGCCCGAGGGGCCATAACTCCGAATACATCGAATCCTCGGGGTACCATGACCGTCTCGATGCCCTCAAAAAGAAAATCGAGGGTATACATTGGGAGGGTTGTCCATCAAACGAGGGAGCCAGGTATGCTTCCGACTTTCTTACGAAACCCTTCATTGAAGAGTTGCTTGTCGTACGCGTCTCGTCCAGAAATAAGCCTCCAAAAGTGGTTCTCTTTGATGAGAAGTATGACTCAAAAGACCATCTGGACGCGTTCATGGCGTGCATGAGCTTCCAGGACAACTCTAACACCGCCCAATGCCGAGCATTCCCTGCTACCGTCATCCGAGCTGGACGAGACTGGTTCAGAGGACTTACGCCACGTTCCATCTCTGCCTTTGATGAGCTGGCCGCCCAGTTCCTCGGGCATTTCATCGGGAATAGACGGCAAAAGCGGATCGTCGATTACCTCTTCACTATAAAGAGCGGGGATAAGGAATCCATTAAAGGATACGTCATTCGCTTCTACAACGCTCTTCTTGAGGTTTTCGAGTACAAGGACGAGACTGTAATCACCGTTCTGAGGTTAGGTTTTAGGCACAAGGAGTGGCTCTTCTCTTTTGCAATGGCGCAACCTAGGACTATTGCCAAGGTAAAAGCTTGGACCGAGCGAGATATTCAGCTCGAGTCTGAAGTAAATGCCAACCTACCCCGGGTTGACCAGGACGACCTAAAGAAAATGGGCAGAGAAAAGAAGAAGAAGGTCGACCGGCCAAAACCATACACCCCGAAGTTCTAGGAGTATACCCCGCTCAACATCTCTTAGACTGAGCTATTGAAGGACGTGAAGGGTGAGCGATTCTTCAAGCTCCCTCCAGTCACCAACAGGGTGGCTAAACAGACTCGAGGCCCGTACCATGCCTTCTATAGGTCGCAGGGACACCCTACAGAGAACTGTAAACAACTTCGTGGCTACATCGAAGAGCTGATTCGCTCGGGAAACTTGGAAAAGTACCTATGGGAAAAGCGACAGGCAGACCGGGAGCAAGAGAACCATCCCCCTCCCGGCAAATTGACGATCGTCCAAATCATGGTCGTATCATCGGGGAGTGCACCTGGAGCCGGCGAGATTCGACGCCTCCTGCCGATTGAGGGAACTAGCAACCAACCCCGGAAGAAAAACAAAGCATCCTAGCCCATCACCTTCACTGACGAAGACCTCCACAGAATATCCTTGTCTCACAACGACCCCTTCATGATTACAGCACGGGTTCACCGCTACGAAGTTCAAAGGATACTGGTCGACTCGGGAAGCTCGGCGGACATCCTTTTCTATCACTGCTTCCTACGTATGGGCCTCGACCCGTCGGACCTGAGGGTAACCACCCACATTCTGTCGGGATTTACTAACCATTCCATCCCGGCAGAGGGAGTGGTTACCCTCCTCCTTAACATTAAGGAAGTGGGCCGTACGGAAACCGTACTAGTGGAGTTCATCATTGCTAGAATTCTTTCGTCCTACAATATCCTCCTGGGACGTCCAATGCTAAACTCCCTTCGGGCCCAAATCTCAACCTACCACCTCGCGACTAAGTTTTTACTGGATCAAGGGGAATAAGCTGGCCTACGGGAACCAGCAAATCACAAAGATTTGCTTCACAGCGACATCTACCCCCGAGGAACGAAGCGACGACCTTGGAAGAGCGAGTGATTTCCAGGGGTCCTTGGATATCCATGGTGAACAAAAAGAAATCCGAGGGGCCCCAGTGGAAGCGCTAACAGAAGTCCCCCTCATCGAGGGGAACAATGAACGAACTGTCCAGATCGGGTCACTCTTAACAGGAGCCCGGCACGAAGACTTGATCCACTTTCTCCGACGAAACTCGGACGTGTTCGCTTGGGCACCCACCGACATGCCCGGGATCGACCCCAAGGTAATATCACATAAGCTCGGGGTCGACCCGATGGCCCGACCCGTCAGGAAAAAGAAACGAAGCTTCACCCCTATCAAACAAAAGGCTATCGAGGACGAGGTCGATAGGTTGCTCGCAGCCAACTTCATTCGAAATGTGGCCTACTCGGAATGGCTAGAGAATGTGGTTATGGTTAAAAAAGCAAGCGGAAAGTGGCGCATGTGTGTCGACTTCACAGATCTCAACAAGGGCTGCTCGAAAGACAACTATCCCCTCCCTCGGATAGATCAGCTTGTCGACAGCTCGGCAGGCCACAAATTGCTCAGTTTCATGGATGCTTTCTTCGGCTACAACCAGATCCGTATAAACCCGGCAGACGAAGAGCTTACCGCATTCACAACGGACTGGGGGGTATACTGCTATAAAGGGATGCCCTTCGGCCTCAAAAACGCCGGAGCTACATACCAGCACCTGGTCAACAGGATGTTCAAACCGCAGATCAGGAGGAACATGGAGGTTTGCGTCGACGACATGCTCATCAAGTCGACTTCGTCGGATGAGCACGCCAAAGATCTTGGTGAGACTTTCGACATCCTCCACAAGTACAAAATGAAGCTAAATCCCGCCAAGTGCGCGTTCGGGATCACTAGTAGAAAATTCTTCGGGTTCATGGTTACCCACGGAGGAATCGAAGCTAACCCGGAGAAGATCAGCTCCATCCTCATCATGGCTGCGCCAAAGAGCAATGTCAAAATCATGCGACTCACGAGGAGAGTGACCGCTCTAAGTCGCTTCATGTCGAGGTCCGGAGAAAAGTGCATCCCATTCTTCAAAGCCCTGAAAAAGATCCCAAGGTTCGAATGGTAGAAAGAGTGTCAGATCTCATTCGGGCAATTGAAAGTGCACCTAGCAACTCCCCCACCGCTCACCAACCAATTGAAGGAGACGAGCTATCACTATATCTAGCTATGTCCGATCAGGCTACCGGCTCGGTGCTCATCTGAGAAGTCGAAGGAGTACAGAAGCCGGTCTACTACGTGAACCACATCTTTAAGAATGCAGAAAAAAGGTATCCGGCCATAGAAAAGATTGTCTTGGCTCTTATCGTGACCTTAAGGAAGCTACGGCACTACTTCCGGGCATACACCATCCTCATCCTCACCGAGCGTCCCCTAGGGGCTATTCTCGCCTCACCCGAGTCATCTGGTTGTCTGGAGAAATGAAGGTGGGAGTTATCTCAATTCGACATCAAATAACGCCCAAGGCAGGCTATCAAAGCACAAGTCCTGGCAAACTTTATTGTTGAATGCACTATCCCCAACAAGGAGGCAGTGTCGATGCCAGTTCCCGGGTCCCAACCCTCGATCGAGGAGGGGCTGACTCCGTCCCCAATTGGGTCTTTTACGTCGATGGATCCTCTACCGAGGAGGGGAATGGTGCCAGCCTTATCATTCGAGGCCCGAACGAGGTAGAGATGGAGTACTCTTTGAAGCTTGGGTTCAAAGCCTCAAACAACGCCGCGGAGTATGAAGCATTGCTAGCTGGACTACGAATCGCCTCCGGAGTGGGGCTAAAAATGATCTGAATTCGCAGAGACTCTGCCATAGTCGTATGCCAAGTGACTGGCCATTTCGAGACCCGAGAGCCTCTAATGGTGAGATATTTAGCCGAGGTAAAAAGACTATGAAAGACTTCGATGAAGTTTAGTGGAGTAGATTCCTCGGCACTTAAACACCCAAGTCGACGCTCTGAGCAAGCTAGCTTCCTCCTATACGGCTAACAATAAGAGGAATATCCTCTTCGAGGTCTTGCCATGGCCCAGCGTTGAAGACAGGGAGACAACACTTCAAGTTTACGCTGCTCAGGAAGAAGGCCGGGATTGGAGGAAGCCCCTCATAGAGTTCTTGAAGGAGGGTACACTCCCAGAAGATTGAGGGGAAGCACGCCGCCTTCGAGCCAAAGCTCGCCATTTCATCTAGAGCAATGGAAACATCTATAAAAAGTCCTTCACGCAACCTCTACTTTGGTGCGTTGACCCCCACGAATCCGACTATGTCCTGCGTGAGATTCACGAAGGGGTCGGGGAGCACATCAAGGGTCCCGCACCTTAGTCCAGAAGACGCTACTCCAAGGATACTATTGGCCGATGATTGATTCTTTTAAAGAGTGTGTAGTAACCGCAATCAATAACGGTGTCGCGTGTAGCTAGACCGAGATGAGTACGGGTCATCCTTAGGGAAACGTTGAATCTTTTAATCTTAGTTTAGGCGTATTGATTAGGAATGGAGAAAGAATAATGAATAGTGAAGAATGGTTGTAGATTCTAGATCTACGTCAATCACGGATGTAGGCTATAGATCTAGATTAATTACAGATGTAGGTTTTATATTATAAGGGGGCTTGTAAGGTTCGTTAAGATTTAGTAGTCATAGATGATTAATTAAAGATTACTCTTTTTATCCTTTAATAGATTTAAAACTAGATCGACAGCGATGTATGTAGATTAGGGTTTCTGGAGGGAATAGGGTTCCCACTCTTAACCCTTATCTTGACATGGATCTCCGTTCATATCTAGCCTTTACCAAAACAATTGTTAATCTAATCTCTAATCATGGTCGTGAATATCAATGAATTAATAGCACGCCCGATTATGATGTTAACTATTCTTTTGATAAAGTTTATAAACTTTATAGGACGTAAAAGGAGTTAAAGGATTTTAATCATCAATTGATCTACTATAATCTTATGAACCTTAACAAGCGGAGAATTACTCGCGCATGATGGAGATAGAAGAACGGATAGAGATCATGATGTAAATAAGAAAATAAAATGCAATAAGAATAAAAAAAACTACCTTTATTAATCAACTTGATCAATTACACTTTGTTCCTTTAGAAAGTGATTACAAAACCCTAGTTTGCTTCTCGATCTCTTCTTAAGGAGGTAGATGAATAGCTGATGATCAACTTGGATTCTTGAGTTGTCTTGGACTTCGTGATTTCATCGGTTTGATAAGTTTTCAAGTCAGGCTCTCGGTTCTATTTATAGTCAGAGAAGTTGAAATTCCTAGATCCCCAGAATTAGGATTAGTTGTATAGAGTCCAACCAGAAAATCTAAAATCCCAACTCCTCTAACAGGCCGTGGATCCGCCGCGTTAGGTAGGTTTTGACCACGGTTTAGCCGCAGATTGGGAGAGTTGGGGTTTCATTTTTCTGGGGCTTTATCTCGTTGACATGTGGTGATCTTTTGAATATCTGGACTTTGAAAATCTTCTCTAAGTCTCTGCCAGATTTGGTTTCTTCGATTTACTTGAATATTTCGGCAGATTTGATCTCGCCAACTCGGATTTTCTTGATTTCAGTCCTGATATAATTTATGCACAATATCTCAATAAATAGTATTAGTAGAATTTGTTTTTATTGAGATATTATCCTAACTATTGGATATGATATTATAATTTAAGAAAATTGGTTAAGGATATTTGATAAGATAAGCATATTTAAATGGACTAAATATTATATAGATATTTTATGTTTACATTTTCCTTCATAATGTTAATTATAATATATAAACATATGAAATTAGTATTTTTACAGATAAACCCTCATATGTGTCATATTTGTAATAAACACCTATTATTATATAAAAATAGTAAGGAAAATTTCATATCAAATGCACAATATTTTCGACTGAACAAATACCTCCAAACTTAACTTTGATCGTCCCGAGCAAACTAATTATTCATGAGAAGGAGAAAAAGAAAAACCTAAGTAGCACAATTTCGTAAGCAGCACAATTTCGTAATAAAATAAAGGAGATGAAAGTTACGTACAAAGATAAGAACTATAAAAGAAAAAAACTTGAAAAGAAGAGTTTCTAACTACACTAGCTTTTCAGTTGTCATCAGCCATATCTTAATGGTCGTGAAAAGATATTAGAAATCACATCATCTCTCAATAAAACAACGTCTTTAGTTTTCCTCCCCATCTTTCCTCCAAACATTGATCATATAGCCCTACGTGTGTGTAAAAGACATCTCTACATTTAGATAATACAATTCAAGCTATCATACTCTTGTCCATCTTCCTTAGTAACTTTTTAGTTGGTGAATATTTTAGATGGAATTGCTCACACATTCTTCATACGACCGTTAATACTTCTTTAGGTACTAACCAACCGATTACAAAATGTGCTCGCGCATTTAGGCATAATTTCTCGTTTTGCAACACCTAAGGCTTAGCAGTGGCTCTCAAACCAGTTGGCCTAAGGCACTAGGTGATAAAGCACCCTCGCTATATTTTTTTATGCCGCCTTAACTGGTTACAAAACCAGTGTTCATTTTTTTCTTCACCACTTATATATATATATATATATATATATATATATATCTTCATACTAAGTCTTTTAGACAAGAGCATTTCAGATATATATATTTCTTGATACTAAGTCTTTTAGACAAGAGCATTTCAGGGTATCCTTTACTATCCCAAGTTTCAAGATGTGTGTAAGTGCGTATAGTAGGGTATCTGTTAGTTATATGTATGCCCTAGAGACCATTACTGTACATAGGATGTATATTGTAGTGGATGCTGGGACATATATAAGGAGGACTTTCTTGCTCGACATGATAGTATGCTATCTGATTACTCTTTACCTTAACGTGTATACTGATTGTCTCTCTGTTACATGTTGGTAAAGCCCTTAGGATGTGTACTTGACTACCTGGACTATGATGCGGATCATACTAGTGGAGGCATGGTAGTCCATAAGTACATCCTTCAAAGTCCCTAGTCATGGGTGTATCGAGACGGGGCATCGATATACCAGAGTAGACTAGCGTATACCTTCTCGACCCATACAGATGGGCGATGGATGATCCCATATCCATTGGTGTTTGACATCAGAGATGAAATACGGGTGCTCAGTGGAGACTGGGTACACTGGACGGACTCGCCGAGAACTCCCAGATGGTATTATACCTTACGTCAGATGGCAGTTCTCTGATGATACTGGTACAGAGTAGTCTGTTGACCCGAGATCGTCATAGAGTCTTGTGTGATTCCCACTGTACTTTGATTTCCACCTTACCAGGTCCAAGTGGGCGTGCAAAACGGTGGTTTTTGGGTACAGTCCCGAATCACATGGAGGCAATGAGCGATAGGAGGGGATTCGTCTCTCCCGGTATAGGGAGTTGATGTTACGCTGTGTTTGATTGGCTATAACCGGAAATCCCTGGCCAGGGTTGCTGAGATTTACTGGTAAGTGTTACCAGTAGTTTCTCGAACTGTTATAGACCTCATATCAACACGACTTATCGAGCTACTGGGGTCTGACGTTTACCACCCCTAGGCGAGATATGCGACATATCAGACGATCAGACCGGACTGTACGGTAAGTGTTACTGGTTGGATTCACAGGAGTGTGAGCGGGCTTGCTCGTAGATCTTCTGATCGCTCAATACCCGAGTGGCCGTTACGTTTGGCAGACTGCTTGCGGCTTGTGGGTGTTTGATATGATCATCACCTGCTGCCGGCGTATTGACGAGTCTTTAGAGTCCTACACAGAGGTTTCCTGGCTCAAGCGAAACGAAATAGGAGCGCATATGAAATATGTGCGGGACCGAGAATAATGCGTGTATGTGATACCGTATTCTATTCTCGTGATGAATGTATCGATTGGTTGTATGCGATATAACCTAGTTATCGAATCAAGGATTGATTCGATAAGCCGATATATTGGATATTAGTCGGTTATATGAGATATGACCGGATCGTTAAATCAAGTATTGATTTAATGATTTAATGCATAATTATATATTGGATATATTACTTTACATTAACTAGTATTGGTTCACTTTAATTGGATTTTCTCACTTGATGTACACAAGTTGTATATGTGATATACTTTTGTGCACAAGATTGTATCATGTTTGATGATACATGCTACTTGGGTTTGTGTAAAGACTTAAACCATGATTAGTTAATGGTTAGGGTTTCATTTGCTTTATTTATTTATTTATTTATTTCATTTTGGCTTAAGATAAAATGTGGCTTTCTTTGGATTTTGTTGAAGCTTTATGAAGCTTTGAAAAAGCTTTGACCATTTTGTTTTATTCCTTAAACCTAACCATTAAACCTAACCCTAGTTTATTCTCTACACTTGACCATGGTTGAGATTATGATAAGTATTCATTTTATTTTCTATTTTAAATATACTTATCATAATTCTTTTCTTCTTCTTCTTCTTCTTCATCTTCAACAAAGAAGAAAGCTTGCATCCTTTAATAGCAACTTGAGAAAAAGAGTGAGAAATCCAATTCTAAAGTGAACCCACTTCCTATTTCTTCATCCTCTACCACTTGCCAAGTAGTATAAGGTGTTTTCTTCACAAGTTTCATGGCTTGGTGAAGTTGGAGCTTAATCTTGTGTTGCCTCGACATAGATCATCTTCGGCATCGAAGTCGGCGACCTAGCCCGATCTTTTCTCCGATGAAACCATCGCTAGAGCCCAGGATCCGATGATCGCAGCGAGGGGACATCATCACGGAGCTATGGAGGTGGAGGACTGTTCATAACATAATATTGCATTTTGTATTCCCCATTCTTATGCATTTTACAATAAAAACAGGTGCTTTTGACCCATGTCTGCTACATGTTACAGGTTACAGGTTCTTAGAGCAAAAACAGTGAAAAACACAAAAGACGACACAAAAGAAGGACTTTTGACCAACAATTAGGAGGATCTTAGTAAAGCCCAGCAGAAGAACTGTTCACCATCAACAAGGCAACGCAAGATTCAAATTTGTAAGAAAGACGGTTAAAAGATCCATTGCAAAGTGTTCACTGACGATCTGGAATTAATACAGAAGCCTAATTGGAAAAAGAAATGAAGAACCAGGAAGCCCAGAATAATACCAAGAAGCCCAGGAAAAATAATGATTTAAACCTATCATTGGGCCGCGGATCCGCGGCCCAAAGCCCACCAAGGCCGCGTATCCGCGGCTGTTTGAAGCCCATGCGAGAAGAAATTTTTACCAAATTTTAGTGGCGGCTATGGAAAGATTTTCTGGGGGTATATTTGTAATTTTAGACATACGGTGCAATTGTAAACCCTAGGGTTTCTATGTCCTATAAATAGAACCCAAGACCTTGTAATTTCTCATGCCTCTTTTCAATCAATAAAATTCAGATTTTCTGAGAGCAAAATTCAGATCTGTTCTTCTTGTTTGGAGGGAGCCGTCAACTAGTAAGTATTTTTATTCTTTTAATTATAATGTCTTCTCATCCCCTAATGAGCGAGTAGTCTCCTCGCTTGTTAGGGTTAGCCTTAGGGAAAGGGTTGAGAGATGAAATCTCTCGCCCCTTTCAATGCCACCTTCACCTAATGAATTAGAACTTCACGCATACGAGCACAACCGCTCCCTGCGGCATCCTACCCTTCAAGGTAACGATGAACCGTAGTATAAAGGGCCGGTTCCGCGCGTTTTCCGTGAGGGTTAGGATAATTATCAACAAAGGTAGGGTACAAATCTAGAGGAAGAAACATCTTCCCAAAAGATTTGTATCCACTTTATTGATAATTAACTTAACACCTAAGAGATCTAAAAAAGGAAGGTATTGAAAGCGGTGAGGAAAAATATTAATTTCCAAAACTTCCCCTAATCCTAACCCTAGCAAGATTCTTAATTAGATTAATTAGATCCAGTCTTTAGATTTTTATAAACCTACCAAAACTACAAATAGAATCAACTCGTTAAAACACTTTGAAGAAATTTACCTGTCCCTGTGGATCGACCCGCACTCACCGGCTAGCTGCGAAGCGACGCCGTTTCTGATTGCGGTAAACTCATAGTTTTTGACATAATCAAATGGCGCCGTTGCCGGGGACGGCGTAATCTTTCTTTTTGTGAATTTTCGGGTTGATATAAATTTTAAAAAATTATAAAAATCTGCAAATATTAAAAAATAAAAAAATAATCAAATTTGATCGGTTTGAAGGGTGTATCTTTTGAATCTTGCAGGAATAGCGAAGATTTGGAATTTTACAGAGGTCAAATCAGAAAGTTGAACGTAACAACAGAGGAGGAGTCGAACAAAGGAGCAGCAGAATTTTTTCCAGAGACCAAACCCTCTGTTGCGCCGCGCTTCCGCCGCATAAAGGGGGTTCCCGCCGCGCTTCCGCGCTCTGGCTGCCACGTCAGCGCTCCAAGTTTTTCTGGTTTGATTTTTCTCTCTCTCCTCTGCAACCTACAATATATCTCTCTGTAAAAATCTTTCTGCAGGATTTCTTTACGCAAAAATCTTTTTCCCCCCTTTCTAAATAACAGATTTCTGCAGGTTTCTTTGCGCCGCGCTAAAAAATTCTGATTGCAAGTGAATTTTTATTTGTTTTGCATAATTTAACCGGACTCTAAGGGGCTATTTGACCAAATCCAGATTGGGTGGGGATTTCATTACCCTTTCCAGGACCCCAGAAATCACTTAAAGCATCTGCATTGACCACTTTTAATCTAAAAAATATTAGACTCAGCCCTAAGGACGTCGAGCTCAATAGGACAGAGGACTAGTATAGGCATCGGCCGTTTATCCTAACCGACATTGCGGTGACTAGGCTAGTGGTTTTTAATTAGGCCCACTATAGTGGTGGTTCCTTCCCACTTACCTGGCCGTACTTGTCCGTGAAGAGGCGGTTTGAGGTTCTATCTCTAGCCCTTTGGAACAGTTAGGAGCTGTCTAGCAGACCTAGGCAACCCTAGATCTAGGCCTGATTGTGCATGTGTGGTTAACTGCATTTGTGTCACTAGTCTCTTTTCAAAATCTTTTTGCAAAAGCTCACTTAAAAAGAAAAAGGAAAATCTTTTCAAAACTTGCATCTTGTCGCTAAAGAATCTTTGCACTCACTTACACCACTTCTTCTCAAAGTTCGTTTTCTTACCTTCACATTCTGTCTTTCATCTCTCGACTACACTAACCCTTTTAGTGTATGTCCGGTTGGACTAGGGACCCTAGCGCCCGATTAGTCCGTGTTTCGTTGGTACCGACCGACGAACTTTTCGACTCCGAAGTCGAAATCTTGTCCACTTCTTCACTTTCACCATCACATTCTTTCGAAGGTATGTCGGGATACGATCCTAACAATACCTTACCGACGGGAAGGATTCCACCTCCGTTAGGTGCGAATAACCCGAATCTCCCGCCTGTCGAAGCGCCCGCACGAGTCGCGCTCCAGGATCTTTTCTACCCCGTCCGCACCGCCCTTCCCACTTGTCTTTCCCTCCCACCGGCCAATGGGGACAACTTTGAGATAAAACCACACTTCATCAATATGCTGCCTAAGTTTCATGGTTTGGAATCCGAAGATGCATATATTTTTATTAATAAATTCCAAAACGTTTGCGGCATGATGAAGACAACCCAATTAAGTGATGACGCAATAAGGCTAAGGGTCATTCCTTTTACCTTATGTGACCTAGCCGAGAAGTGGCTATACAGCACCGCATCACACTCCATTAGAAATTGGGACGAGTTTGTGAGAGCTTTTCTGAAAAAGTTATACCCTCATCATAAAACTGCTAGAATCCGAAACGAAATTATACAATTTTCACAGCTTCCGTCCGAACCATTCTGGAAGTGCTTCGAGAGATTTAAAGACCTACTTGTTCAATGCCCTCATCATGGGATAGAAAAGTGGCAACTTTGCCAAACATTATACGAGGGATTGAACGCAGCAACGAAGCAGTTGCTAGAAACAATATGTCAAGGTCATTTTCTCTCTAAATCTAGTGACGAAGCGTGGCAGTTTCTTGAGGACCTAAGTGAGCAAACAATTCAATGGGAGAGTACCAAGACCACATCATCTTCTTCTAGTGGTCAATCTAGGGCAGGCATACATCAAGTAGATATGTCGATAGCTATGAAGGCCGAGATGGCCTCACTTATGAAAAAGCTAGAAGCCATTGAGACCAAAATCTCATCGACTTCTCCTGCCCCTACTCTACCCATAAGAACTGTTTGTGCTTGTTGTTCGAACCCGTCGCACCTAACCGAAGAGTGTCCTTATAATGCACCTATTCAAGGACAGGATCAAGTCAATGCTGCATTTCAGCAACGACAAAGAAATGATCCTTACTCTTCGACATACAATCAGGGGTGGAGGAGTCACCCGAATTTTGCTTGGAACCAAAATCAACAAGTCCAAGGGAACAATAATTTTCAAAGACCTTCTCCACAACAACAACAAGCACCCTTACAAACTCAAAACCAGCAACCTTTCCAACAACAACCTTATACAAATCAAACGAACAATTTGGTTCAACCTAATGATGATAAGGTTAGCTCGCTCGAGAAAAGTCTTGAAGCATTTCTCAAGCAAACAACAGAATCCGCAGCAAGATTTGAAAGTTATGTGCAATCTTTAATGAATAACAATGCCTCACACGATCAAAGTATCAAATCTATTGAGGCACAAATTGCACAATTGACTGCTGCGTTGAGCGAGAGAGAAAAGGGAAAGCTTCCATCTCAACCATTGCCCAATCCCGGTCACCCACAAAACGCATATCACAATCACAATGTAAATGCGGTGACCACGTTGAGATCTGGAAGAGAGTTGCAAAATAATGTGGAAACTAGTGATGACATCCCCGCCGGTGGTTCTTCTTCCCCTTCTTCATTTTCTTCACTTCCTTCTTCACCTTTTTCTTTAGAGCCTATTCTCCACCCTTCACACGGCTCTACCTCTTCTGACTCGAACGGACCTATTTCTCACAACACGAACACATCCACACCGGGATCCGTTCCTACTCCACATTCTACTCCACAGACATGTGACTCAACAAATTTTCAAAATGCACCATTTCCAAACAGGTTGAGTCCTAATAAACCAAATGCACAAGTGGAGAAGATTGTGGAATTATTTAAACAGGTTAGCATAAATATACCTCTCTTGGATGCTATCCAACAAGTCCCTTCATACGCAAAAATCTTAAAGGGATTATGCACTTCAAAGAGAAAGGCATCTCAAGTACCCAAGAAAGTGCTAGTGGCTAGTGCAGTGAGCAATGCTATTAACCACCAGCAAACCTTACCCCAAAAACGAAAGGACCCCGGCTGTCCTACGATTTCCCTCACAATTGGGGATAAGCAAATTAATCGAGCACTTTTAGATCTTGGGTCTAGTGTTAACCTGATTCCTTACTCCGTGTACGAACAATTAGGGGTTGGAGAGTTGAAACCCACTCGTTGCACTCTCCAAATGGCTGATCGATCAATCACCTATCCAAGGGGTCAACTAGAGGATGTGTTGATCAAAATCGGGGAATTCATATTCCCCGTTGATTTTATCGTTATGGATACACAACCTGTTGTTAACCCAAGAAACCAAATTCCGGTGATTCTTGGTCGACCATTTTTGGCCACTTCCAATGCCATAATAAATTGTCGCAATGGCTCCATGACTCTATCCTTCGGAAAGAGGTCTAGTGAGTTCAATATTTATAAGATGGGAAGTCTGCCTCCCGTACCTAAAAGTAGTACACGAGAAGTTTGCTCTATTCACGAAATCACGCAGGAGGACTGCGAGCTTGAAAGATTTCTATTTGATGAAAACAGTTTTGACGCCACTAGTGCGTCCCTCCTTGAGCCTACCACCGTTGACACAACCGATGTTGATTATGAATGTTTCACTTTTTTGGATGATGACGACTCACAGCCCGAATATGAGTCGTTTGAATTTTTGGATGAGTCAGTCGAACCATCCGAATCGGTTGTTTGCAGTGATTTCGAACCTGTGTTGGAGTCCTTTGAGTTCGAGGTAGATTCCGCAATGATTCTTTCGCCTCCGAAACTCGAACTCACGCCCTTGCCGTCTCACCTTAGATATGCTTACATAGGTGAGAATGAGACCTTTCCCATTATCATATCGGCCTCTCTAGCCCTCGAGCAAGAGAATGCCCTCTTAACGGTCTTACAAGATAGGCGACAAGTTTTCGGTAGGACTATGGCGGACATCGAGGAGATCAGTTCCCTCATAATTGAATATCATACACAATTGATGGATGATGCCATGTCAATAGAGGACACACGGGAACATCTTGGGGGTATTGTGGTGAGCCAACTTCCTCCCTTAGAAGTTGAAATACCCCCATTTCTTTTAATAAGGTACGAGAATGCCAACACTCCACTGATTGCTGATCACTTACATTCTCGTATCGATGCATCACCATCACCTGTATATTTACCTCCACACCTCCCATACCACTACTTCCATTTTCCCCAATTCTTTGCGAACCACCACAACTTATTTTTTCACCCACCAATATTCTTTACTGATAAATTTTTCAAATGGTTGGTGTTGACTTTTGGCCTATGCAAAGTTGGGCAGTATTGTCTAACATAGTTTAATTGAAGTTTGGGGGAGGGTCTTTTTGTATATATTTTTGTTTTTCTTAACAATAAAAAAATTATAAATAAATAAACAGGGGAGTATCGGTATTTTGACCCTCTTGGTTTAGTATGACAGTGAGGACACTGTCAAGTTCAAGTTTGGGGGTATGGTATGCTAGGTACGTCTTCTTCCTTCGCATTCATTTGTACATATTTTTGCATTTGCATACTTATTTGAAAACCCATAAAAATTTGAAAAAAATTATAAAAATAAATGTATTCAATTTTGGCTAATTGACTAGAGTTTGACAAATAGGTTAACTGGCTAGGAACAACTAGATCTTAGACTTAGTAAATTAAAAACCCTAAAAATAACCTTCCTTAAAGTTTAACGGTAGAAAGTATATGCCTTGTAGTTTATTTAGAAATAGGCAAATTTTGGGTTCACTTTTTGGGCTAAGTCGAAACAAGGGAAGAGTATTGATGTTCTTATTAGAGTATAAGTTTTAAAAAGAGTTCCTAACTTAAGTCTAGATTCTGAAAACGTATACCCTACAATTTGCACAATCACGTACCTTGAAACTTGGAATAGTAGAGGAGACCTTGAAATGCTCTTGTCTAAAGTCCTTAGTACAATGAAAATAAAAGAAAAAAAAAAGTGAATAAAGAAAAGAAAAAAAATGAACACTGGTTTTTGTGATTACTTAAGGCTGCAAAAATAGAAAAATATTTAGCGAGGGTGCTTCATCACCTAGTGCCTTAGACCAACTGGTTTGGGAGTCACTGCTAAAGCCTTGGGTGTTGCAAAGACTAGGAAGTACACTTTAAAGTGCAAACGCATTTTGTAATCGGTCGTTGGTACCTCAAGAAGTATTAACGGTCGCATGAAGGATGTGTAAGCAAATTTCATTCACCAACTAATTAGTACTTTGGACAATGGACGAGAGTACGATTGCTTGATTTGAATTTCCAAGTGTAGGGGTGATCTATACACACACGTAGGGGTATGTGATTGGAATCTAGATAAGAGAAAGGAATGAAGAATAGAACTTGTATCTTTAATAGAGTTGATAGAAATTCCTAAGTGGAGATAAAACCCTAAAAGGAAAACTTAAGAAATGCCGAAAGCTAAGTAGATCTGCAGGATATATATAATCTTAAGTTAAATGATGAGGAAGTGTGAAGAATATGGGTGGATAATTTGCGAGTCAAAAGATAATAGAATTCCTTGTCAGAAAACCTAATTGGAGAACAAAAATCAATGGGCCAAATTGATAGGATTTTGTGGGTGTAATCCGCTGAAAACCCTCAGGAGACAACACTCCTCCTACTAGGGACACCTAGAGGTTTAACGGCTTGTTGCACGAGCTCAGTGCAATCGCGTTTCCCTGCGAAAGTGCGGTTAGGTTTTTTGTAGAGAATAAAACAATAAGTTTGCTCGAGGACGAGCAAAAGATAAGTTTGGGGGTATTTGTTCATAACATAATATTGCATTTTGTATTCCCCATTCTTATGCATTTTACAATAAAAACAGGTGCTTTTGACCCATGTCTGCTACATGTTACAGGTTACAGGTTCTTAGAGCAAAAACAGTGAAAAACACAAAAGACGACACAAAAGAAGGACTTTTGACCAACAATTAGGAGGATCTTAGTAAAGCCCAGCAGAAGAACTGTTCACCATCAACAAGGCAACGCAAGATTCAAATTTGTAAGAAAGACGGTTAAAAGATCCATTGCAAAGTGTTCACTGACGATCTGGAATTAATACAGAAGCCTAATTGGAAAAAGAAATGAAGAACCAGGAAGCCCAGAATAATACCAAGAAGCCCAGGAAAAATAATGATTTAAACCTATCATTGGGCCGCGGATCCGCGGCCCAAAGCCCACCAAGGCCGCGTATCCGCGGCTGTTTGAAGCCCATGCGAGAAGAAATTTTTACCAAATTTTAGTGGCGGCTATGGAAAGATTTTCTGGGGGTATATTTGTAATTTTAGACATGCGGTGCAATTGTAAACCCTAGGGTTTCTATGTCCTATAAATAGAACCCAAGACCTTGTAATTTCTCATGCCTCTTTTCAATCAATAAAATTCAGATTTTCTGAGAGCAAAATTCAGATCTGTTCTTCTTGTTTGGAGGGAGCCGTCAACTAGTAAGTATTTTTATTCTTTTAATTATAATGTCTTCTCATCCCCTAATGAGCGAGTAGTCTCCTCGCTTGTTAGGGTTAGCCTTAGGGAAAGGGTTGAGAGATGAAATCTCTCGCCCCTTTCAATGCCACCTTCACCTAATGAATTAGAACTTCACGCATACGAGCACAACCGCTCCCTGCGGCATCCTACCCTTCAAGGTAACGATGAACCGTAGTATAAAGGGCCGGTTCCGCGCGTTTTCCGTGAGGGTTAGGATAATTATCAACAAAGGTAGGGTACAAATCTAGAGGAAGAAACATCTTCCCAAAAGATTTGTATCCACTTTATTGATAATTAACTTAACACCTAAGAGATCTAAAAAAGGAAGGTATTGAAAGCGGTGAGGAAAAATATTAATTTCCAAAACTTCCCCTAATCCTAACCCTAGCAAGATTCTTAATTAGATTAATTAGATCCAGTCTTTAGATTTTTATAAACCTACCAAAACTACAAATAGAATCAACTCGTTAAAACACTTTGAAGAAATTTACCCGTCCCTGTGGATCGACCCGCACTCACCGGCTAGCTGCGAAGCGACGCCGTTTCTGATTGCGGTAAACTCATAGTTTTTGACTTAATCAAGGACCGGATCTACAAAGGTTGTATTTCCGTTCACTTATTAGTAAAGCAGTTTACTAGTTATTGTTATCGCCTAAACTCTAGTCAACGATCCGTATTAGGGTTTCTCGGCACTTGTAAAATTTGAATTTGGCATGGTTGATGCCTTGTGAGACCTCTAGTGTGTGCCTAGGAACCCTACAGTATCAACATCAGATGTTTGGCCTCAATAATAAGGACTATTTTTCAGATTTATTTTTATCCTCAGATTGGTAATTTCCTTCATCTTACTAACCCTTGGGACAACGACTCACAACTACTTATTACTAGTTTTGTTTATGAAAACACCCAATTTTCTTTCTTTTCTTAAACTTTTCCTATCTTTCATATGTAATTTTTCACTTTCTACACTTTTATATAAAAAAAATTATATAGTGCCAAAAGATAATTTTAGTGATTACAAACCTTCCCCCCCAAACCTGTTTTCAGCAGTGTCCTCACTGATGTCACCTTTGAATGCATAGACCTGTAGACTTGGGGAGAGAAATTAAGAGGGGTAAAATAATGGTCAAATAAAAACTACCCTCAAACTTATACTTTGGCACGCACAGATATTCAGTTAATTCCTTTTTCGCTCACCTCCATTCTTAAAATGAGAAAATGTTACCGAAACATGAAGGTGAGGCGGAGAAAATTTAGTTATGATAAAGCGACTCCTGTAAAATCAGGAGCTCCTCCGCTGGGTCAGCAGAAAAATACGATTTCAATCTATGCCTATTTACATTAAAAATTGAACCATTTTTAATATTTTCAACTTTTACTGCCCCGTGCAGATATACCTACCGCACCACAAAAAGTCATTTCCAACGAGATCTCAGCTTACCTGGATGAAGATGGAGACGGGAATCGTAAAGAAGGACTTGTTGTCCCGGTGTGAAGGTTTTTCTAAAAAGATTTTATCATGGAACACCTTAGTCAGGTTATTTACTATAACCGTATTATCGTAAGCTTCATCGCAGAGTTCGCTTAGCTCATTTAACTGCAGTTTCCGATAGTTGCAGGCTTGATCAAGATCGAAATTAATCTCTTTAATAACCCACATTGTTTTATGTTCGATCTTGACAGGAAGGTGGCAAGCCTTCCCAAACACAAGTCGGTAAGGAGACATACCAAGATCGTTCTTATAAGCAGTACGAAATGCCTAAAGAGCATCCGTCAATTTGGCTGACCAATCTTTACGGTTTTTAGACACTGTTTTCTCTAAAATTTGTTTGATCTGCTTATTTGAAATCTCAGCTTGTCCAGATGTTTGGGGATGATAGGGCGTAGAAAGTATGTAGTTGATTGAATATTTCTGCATCAAAACCTTGAAAGACCGATTACAGAAATGCGTCTCGTTGTCGCTAATTATAGCGCGAGGGTGCCCGAATCGCGAAATGATATTTTCTTTAAGGAACTTAATAACAACCTTGTTGTCATTAGTGCGACACGGTATTGCTTCCACCCATTTCGAGACATAATCATCCGCTAATAAGATATATAAGTTCCCAAAAGAATTGGGAAAAGGGCCCATAAAATCAATACCCCAAATATCGAATATCTCCACAACCAAGATAGATTGGAGCGGTATCTCATTTCTATATGAAATCCGACCCAAGTGTTGACATCGCGGACAAGTTTTACAATGATCTATGCGTCTTTAAATAATGTTGGCCAATAAAAGCCACATTGCAAAACTTTCTCCACATTTTTTCGAGGACCAAAGTGACCGCCGCATGCTTGATCATGACAAAATGAAAACACACTCTTGAATTCATCGTTAGGGACACACCTACAAATGATTTGATCGGAACAGTACTTAAAAAAATAAGGTTCATCCCAGTAAAAGTGTTTTACTTGGGATAGAAATCGAAGATTGTCTTGTTTTGACCAATCGCTAGGCATAAATCCCGTTGCTAGATAATTCACAATATTCCCGAACCAAGGTTCACAGGATACGTTCAGGAGCTGTTCGTCAGGAAAGGAGTCATCTATCGGCACAGTCAACATTGGTGAAGAAAAGATGCGTGAAAGATAGTCGGGTACTACGTTTTCACATCCACTCTTGTCTTTTATGAAGATATCAAACTCTTGTAACAACAGGATCCAACGTATTAGCCTGGCTTTCGCATCTTTCTTAGATAAAAGGTGTCGTAGGGCGGAGTGATCAGTATAAACCACTATTGATGAGCCGATTAAGCGGGGCCTGAACTTTTCTAATGCAAATACAACTGCCAAGAGTTCTTTCTCAGTAGTTGTGTAATTAATTTGGGTATCGTTCAAGGTCCTACTTTCATAGTAAATTACATGTGGCATCTTATCAATGTGTTGTCCTAAGATTGCATCAATAGAAAAATCCGATGCGTCACATATAAGTTCGAACGGGTGGTTCCAATCCGGAAATGATAGAACTGGGGCTATAGTGAGGGAACTTTTAAGTGGTGCAAAAGCAACCTCGCAATCCGAATCGAAGTGAAATGTTGTATTCTTGGACAAGAGGAGAGTTAAGGGTCTAGCAATTTTGCTAAAGTCCTTAATGAATCTCCTATAAAATCCTGCATGACCAAGGAATGATCGTAGATCTTTGACACATTTGGGACGAGGAAGGTTATGGATGACATCAATTTTAGTTCTGTCAATCTCAATACCTTTTCGTGAAATGATATGTCAAGGACAATACCTTCTTGGACCATGAAATGATATTTTTCCCAATTCAAATTTAAGTTCTTATCCTTACAGCGGGTAAGAACCGCGTCATGATGACGAAGGCAATCCTCAAAGGGGTCCCCAAATATAGAGAAATCATCCATAAATATCTCCAGAAAATTCTCGACCATGTCTGAGAATATCCCCATTATACACCACTGAAATATAGCGGGAGCGTTGCATAACCCAAAGGACATGCATTTATAAGAAAAAGTACCGAAAAGACAAGTAAATGTTGTTTTATCTTGATCATTTTCGGTGATGGAGACCTGGTTATAGCCAGAGTATCCGTCTAAGAAATAATAGTATTCGTGTCTAGCTAATAATTCTAACATCTGGTCAATGAAAGGTAGAGGGAAGTGATATTTTCTCGTTGTAGCATTGAGTTTTCTGTAATCAATACACACGCGCCATCCAGTTTAGGTGCATATTTGGATCAACTCATTAGCCTCATTGGTTATGACCGTAATGCCAGACTTTTTATGGACTACATGAATAGGACTCACCCATTGGCTATCAGATATTGGGTAAATTATACCACTATCTAAGCACTTGGCAATTTCGTTCTTTACCGTCTCCTTCATAACGGGATTTAACCGTGTTTGTGTAAGTCCATGCTACCTCTCCCGGTACTTTCGGGCATGCGGAAGTTGATAAAAAACGATTTTTATAGAGGTGGTAACATGGACTTAAAACCCGGATCTTTGTTAAACATCTAACTAACAACCTAACTACGAGTTGCTAACTACTCGGTTAGGGGGTTATACCTTTCTTTTTCTCGAAGTCCTTCGTCTTCAAGCTTCGATGGTCGTCCGAATCGGCTTCTCCCCGTCATCTCCTCACGCCGAAGATAGATCCACCTGAAAGCTCCAACCTTTGGCTCCTTCTTCGAACTTTGAAGAAACTAGTTCACTCGGTTTGCTAAACTTTGTGAACTAGAGTGAGTAGAGAAGAGTTTGTATGGGATTTTATCTATGGTTCTTGGTTCTCAACTCATGAGACAAGTGAACCATAGAATCAAGAGAGGGAGTAAGAGGAAGAGGGTGAGAGCAAGAGCAAGAGAGCTCAAGAACAAGAGAGAGAATGGTCAAGTGAGAATGAGCCTCTCTTTTGTCTTTCACCCTCTCATAATCCAAAACCATCATAACTCATCATACCAATCAAGTGTTATGTGATGGTTGAAGCAACCATAGCCATATCATTTCATGCACTCATTTTGCACAAAGGAGCAAGCAAGCAAAAGTCTTTGCCATGAAATGATAGCTATGGTTATCATGATGGTCAACTAGTCAAGCCTAGTCAACCGATCAACAAAGTCAACAAGTCAACAAAAGTCAACAAGTCAACAAAGTCAATCCTCAACAACCATGTCACCATAATACTTAATTAATATAATAGTTAATCACATATCATATTCTCATTAGGGTTGGGCAAAAAGTCAATAGTCAACGGTCAACTGTCAACAACCCTAATGAGAATCCTCTGCCTCTGTCTCCCCGTCAACAGTGCATACACACCCGCATCCGCGTTCTGGGAAACACGAATGCCTACTGGATAAATCCAATCCCAAAAGGTACACTAGGATCTGGCTTAAACCAAAGCTCACTTGTGTAAACTGTCCGGACACTGTACGTGCACAAGTGCACGGATGTGACCGAACCCTGTCGCAAAACCATGCGACCTGTCGTAAAACCATGCGACCTCTACTCTTTTGCCTAAAGGCGAAAAGCTTTCTGTGTGGGATTCTAAAGACTCAACACTACGCTGGCAGTGGGTTTAAGCACAGACCGCAAGTGGCACTAGCTGTGCGTAACGGTCCCCAGGTAGTGCCGACAAGAAGACCGACGAGGCGAAACCCATCTGAACTCCTACTGAGCCTGAGTATGACATTCTCCGTACAGTCCAGTCTGTTCGTCTGATACATCGCATGGCGGGCCTAGGGGCGGTAAACGTCAGTCCCCTAATAGCGGTACAAGTCGTGTCGGAGCGAAGCCCAAAACACCCTGAGATAACACTGGAAGCCTACCAGTGTATCTCGTTTGCCCTGGCCAGGGACTACTCGTGTAATGGCTCTCCTAGACACAGCGCGATGTCAACCCCCAATACCGGGAGAGACGAATCCTGTCTAACCGTCACTGCCTCCAAGTGCTTCGGGACTGCACCCAACTACTACCTGTTTGCACGACTCCTTTGAGCCGTGGTAAGGTAGTAACCAAAGTACAGTGGGAACACACTCGAGGCGAAATGACAGTGTCAAGTCAGTGGACTAAGCTGTACTCAAGTCACCTGGGAACTGATAACTGACGATAGGCATAATACCAACTAGTCAGTTCCCGACGAGTCCTGTCCAGTGTACTCGTAACCCAACGAGCACCCGCATACTATCTCAAGTATGACGTACTGACGGCTGTTGGACAGACCGTCTCCCACACTGGGATGAGAAGCGCATGCGCTAGTCTACTCCAGAATATCGATGCCCTGTCTCAATAGTCCTGCGACCAGGGACCTGCATAAGGATGTGCTTATAGATTACCCAGCCCCACTAGTGTGACAGCCATCACAATGCTGGTAATCAAGCAAAGATCCTAAGGGCTCCACTAATGTGCATAAGTGATATACAAAAATAAACACATGTACACATTGAAGCAGAAACAAACCAAGTAGCATACTACTATTTTGAGCAAGATTGTATATACAAGGTGAATATCCCAAGCATCCATTAAGTAATATACAAACTAGTATGATACAGTAATGGCCTCTAGGGCATATACACTAACAGTTTGTGGGTCTCGGGTTGGTTTGGCTGCATCCATCAGATGTATATAATGTTCAATAACTAAGAGACTAATCCCTTTGATGTCAGCCATAGTCCAACCAAATGCTTGCCGATTTGATCTCAATACCGCCAAAAGTGCGTTCTCTTGCTCTAAAGCTAGAGAAGCATATATGATCACAAGTAAAGACTCATTCTCACCTAAATATGCATATTTAAGATGAGAAAGTAGCGGTTTGAGATCTAATGTCGGCAGAGAGACGATAGAAGGTGGGGTAAGGAAATGATATTCGGACTCCCCGAGAGATTCATAACTTACATAGGATATTGACTCGGAAAGTGCTACTGACTTGTGATGAGTCAAAGGATTCGAACTTGGGGGTAGACTCGTCGAAGGTGTCCTCACTATTGTTTCCCCCAATAAGAGCAAAACTCTGTTTAAATCTTAAATTTTGAAATGAAGCAACACTTCATAGCAGCGCCAAGTACGCTGCGCCCTAAGCAACGCACCACATGCAAAAAATGTATGCACTAGTGCTAAGAGCGCTGCAATATAAGCAGTGTACCACGTGCAAAGCACGTTTGCGCTAATACTAAGTGCGTTGCACTCTAAGAAATGCACTACGTGCAAAGCACGGGTGCTCTAGCGCTGGAACTAAAAGCTCCCCACCGTCAAATCAAATATCCAATAAAGATGATAAATCATCAATTAACCAGAATAAAATTCTATTAAGGAGAGATTCCTCAAAATCTTTCCAAACAAAAAAATTGTGCTCTGCAAATCAGAGCACCGTTGGATCTATGATCCAAAGGTGATTAAAAATTACCAAAATACAGAATAAATTCTGTATGGGAAAAGATTTCCCAATCTTGTTAAAAACAAGAATATTGCCTTCTGTAAATCAGAAACTCTTGGATCAAAGATCCAACGGTGGGGAAATCCCCAAATCAATTGGAGAAAATATCTTCTTAACTAATTGAACAAATCAGCTGCCCTATATAAAGGCTCTGAGACTTCAAGTCTCAGGAGGAAAGAACATAGAGGACAAGAGAAAACAGATAGAAAAGAAAAACAGAGAGAGGAACTCCCCCAAAACTTTGAGAAATCTCAGAAAGAAGAGTCAAGCTCTCAGAAGAAGAACTTTTCTTCAAGGTAAAAAGAACAGAAAGACGAAATCATCTCATATAAAAAGAATAATTCACTTCTTTCTTTAAGATCATAGATCTATAAGACCAAGATCCTTCACAAAGAGATCAAAGGATCTCATCATGAAATAAGAAGAAGAACATAATTCTTCTCGCAGATCATAGATCTATAAGACTAAAGTCTTTTACAAAAAGAGATCATGAACATCTCATTACAAAAGGGGAGAGAATAATTCAATTCTCTTAGGATCACGGATCCATGAAGGTTAAGACTTTTACCAGAATAAGAGATTGAAACATCTCCTATAAAATAAGAACTTTATTCTTAGAACCTTGAGACAAAGTCTCTTATAAACGAGAAATTTACTTCTCAGATCATAAAGCTGATCAGATAGCGCTTTACGCTCATAAACTAGCGCTTTGCGCTTATGGACTGGCGCTCAGCACCAAGCGCACCATGTGCTCCTCACGTGTGCGCCACTTAACAAATAGCGCTTTGGGCTCATAAACTGGTGCAATGAGCCCATTATCTGGCACTCAGCGCCAAGCACGCCACGTGCTCCTCACGTATGCGCTACTCAGCAGAAGCGCGATGCGCTCATAAACTGGCGCAATGCGCCCATTATCTGTCACTTAGCGCCAAGCGCGCCACATGCTCCTCACGTGTGCGCTACCCAGCAGAAGCGCTCTGCGCTCTTTGACTGGTGCTAAGCGTGCTATGTGCTCCACACATGTGCGCTAAAAGAACATAAATTGTTCTGTGAATAAAGCCCTAGAGCTATGATGAATGCTCAACATTCAATAAAAGACAAAAATATTGTCAGAACTCAAATCAATACCCAGCATTATCAAATGTTTAACATTTTAACTGAGTGGGCCGATCCCAAATTAGCTATAAACCTCTCATTCAGGTTAATTGAGCCCATATGCTCATAAATTTCAGATCTTATTCCCAATTAGACTACAAATCCCCCAACCAAAATTGGTTCGAGGGTACATCTCTTCACCCCTCTGATATTTGTCGTTGTAATCCTTCAACATATTCAGAGAGGTGACGAGTCCCGATAACCAAACATTCCATGGACTGTGGAGTCCTTAAACTCATGGACTATGATGTCCTTAAACTTTATAGACTATGACGTCTTTAAACTATGGACTGTGGGGTCCTTAAACCCATGGACTATGATGTCCTTAACCTCGGACGGTGGGGTCCTTAAACCCATGGACTATGATGTCCTTAACCTTAGACTGTGGGGTCCTTAAGCTCATGGACTATGATGTACTTAACCTCGGACTGTGGGGTCCTTAAACCCATGGACTATGATGTCCTTAACCTCGGACTGTGGGGTCCTTAAACCCATGGACTATAATGTCCTTAACCTTGGACTGTGGGGTCCTTAAGCTCATGGACCGTAATGTCCTTTAACTAATGGACCGCAATGTCCCTAAACTAAACAATAGAGCCCAAAGTCTCTTTTGTTGGATCTAAATGATCCCGTTAAGTTGATCTTAGTCTAAAATTAGACTAATGTATTCTTAACGAACGTTTAAGTTGATCTTAGTCCCAAATGAGACTAACGTATCCTTAAACCCAACCCCAAACCCAAATCTAAGAAACGTATTTCGACTAATCCACGCCCTACGGGAGACAACATAAATTAGTCTCCGTATACAATCTACGAGAAACCAAAAACAAAACAAACACACATGACACAAAGTGACCATCTGGAGAAGGAGAAAGTGGTTACCACGATGCGCTAACGTAATTAACTGCAGGGTTTGCACCTGCAGAGAAGAGAGTCCCCACAATCAAAAACCCCTCAACGAGGGGGAATCTGACGAAGTCTGCTATATCGGCCGCATCCGTTTAAACCTTCGATATATAGTGTCATAAATCAACTTGGCATCTTCGGAGAGGTAGACGGATAGCACCAAATAGCATCTGCCCCCGGAATTTAGGCCGGACATCCCAACGTCCCGGTCGCACCTTCCGGCGGAGAACAGATCCTGGCACACCCGGTGGGACCTTTTCCTCTTTCCACTCCATACTTCGTGTGTCGTGTTTTTCCCGGGATCAGATAATCGCGGTGTGTATGTTTGTAGTTGCCCTTCAAGGAATGGATACTGAAGCCGGCATTTCGTCTTTTTCGAGAATGGCGTTTACTTTTACTCACCCCAACTCAGGCTTTGACACATCTGGTGTAGTCAAGTATGGGCCACTTGCATCCTCAAATCTCTGCAATCCGACTCTTCAAGAAATCAATGGTCTTCTCTTTGGATCGGTGCTCCCACCTCCCACCCTCGATGCCTCAACGCTGATGGAGGAAGCCTAGAGGAAGTCTGTCTTCCGCATGCTGGTTCCCTAAGCTACAGTTTTGCTAACGCAGGGGGCAGGATATTCAAGCTCTCAAAGGAAACAGGGGGCAGGCTCAGCAAAATCCTGAAGCTAATCGAATCCCAGCCGTAAGAAACGGTCGACGTCGATATCAGTGTCATACAAAATGAGATGGGGGCAGTTCTTCGTATAGTCCTGTTTCAACCCCAGTGATGAATGTTGTTGTTCCAACTGGGAACAGTTTCAAATTGATTGTGAAGGATCAGACAAAATTCTCCTATCTCAATATTGAAGAAGTCTCCGTTGCCCATGGAGATCCCACGAGAGCAGAAACCAGTTCGCTCCCTGAGACAACTTTCCTCATCTATATATAAAATGTGGAAGCAGGTGAAAGGGACTCATCCCAAGACGGATCCTGATACAGTGGTTCCTCCCAAAAACCATAGCGGATTTTCACTAGTAAAATAGGGGGTTGCCCCTACGGATGGAGTTATCCGTTGGGGCAGATTTTACTTGGACCTACGGATTACTCCGTAGGGCTAAAGGGTTGCCCCTACGGGCACTGACGTTCAAGAATTAAAAAATTAATTCTTAATTTGGTATTTGCCCCTACGGTGGCGCAAACAAAGGACCTACGGGTATATCCGTAGGGACAAGTAAATATCGATTTATTAAGACCCCAGACCGATCGTCTACGCTCACTTTCTCTCTCTCTCTCTCGATCTGGCGCGAGAAAAATCCCCAAATCGCCACGCCGTCGTCGCCACCATCGTTCTCCTCGTCGCCACCGCCGGTTTCGTCGCCACCGCAGTTCTCGTCGCCACCGCGGTTCAGGTCGTCGCCCCAGCCCCAGTAGCAGCCGTTCAGGTGAGTAAATCTCGAGGTAAATTAAAGAATTTTTGGATTATTTTGGGCTTAGGGTTCATGGCTGGGTCTGGGGTTGCGCGCGAGTTGGGGTTGGGCAGGGGTCGCGGTCGCGGTCGCGGTCGCGGTCGGGGTCAGGGTAGGGTTAGGGTTGGGGTTCAGCTGCTGCTGGGGTGGGGCTGGGGTTAGGGTTTGCCTTAGGGTTGGTGTTGGGGTTTAGCTGGTCGCGGTCGCGGTCGGGGTCAGGGTCAGGGTAGGGTTGGGGTTCGGCTGCTGCTGGGGTGGGGCTGGGGTTAGGGTTTGCCTTAGGGTTGGTGTTGGGGTTTAGCTGGCCACGCTGGGGTTAGGGTTGGGCTGGGGCTGGGGGCTGGGGCTGGGGCTGGGGCTGGGGGCTGGGGCTGGGCCACGCGGGGTTTTGGGATCTTTGTAATTTGCTTGCTCTGTTTGGGGTTTCAGTTGATCCTCATTAAAAAATTGGTGATTGATCTCTTCAATCATATTATTATCTGTATTTAAAATTTTTGTGAAGCCTTCAGAGTTTGGAAAAATCTAGAATTACCGTTGAAATTCTGGCAACATTCAAAAACTGTGTATATGATGTGTGTGTGTATGCATGTATATACATTTGAAATTTATCTTTCTTCTATGATATAAAACGGTTAAACCGAAGAAAATTACTGGGGGAATTTTTGCTAAAATGTCTTGAGAGGGGGTTCAAGTGATGGGATAATTTCATTTGGTAATCTTTTACTTAATTTACATCTCTTATTTTTTCATGCAAAAATCTGAATAGGTTTCTTGCAATTTTGCCTATCGATCAATTATTATATTTATTTCTATTTTTTGTGGATGATTTGGCTTCAATTGAATGGAGGCGATGATGGCTTGCCCTCAAGCTTCCACTTTTATGAGCTTTATAGTTATGAGATTGGCGAGGCAAGCTGGTTTGTAGCCATCTTATTTCTTTTCCTAAATTCAAATCGAAATATAAACTGTCTGATTGAGAGAGAGAGAGTATGGGAGATTATGTATTATTCAATGTGTTTGGAAGCTGGCATGTTCTGAGCGTCATCTCTGCATGAAAGCTATGGTTTTGCAAAGGGTTTGCCCTAACTATTTTCTGTGGGGAAGCTGAAGGCCTGAAGCTTCATCAAACTCAGGACTAGATTCTGGTCGGGTATTGCAAATTCTTGTGAAAGTTCCGTTCAAGATTTGTTCAGAGCTTGCATAACATCCTTTTCATCTTTATGAGATCTTTATGCAGTCATTTTTTGGGGTTTATATATTTCTCGAGCCCGTTTGACTTTGGACTTAGGATAACCCCAAATCTCTTTCTTATTTTGATTCCTAAGCTGGCATATCTGAGGCTCGTATTCCAGTATCGTTGCTGGAAAAGCTAGGGTTGCGAACATTTTTGCAACGATAATTTCTGTATGACAGCTTAAGCACACATAAAACTTAAACAATCTTGAAGCACTGCAGTTTTTCACTAAACTACCTAAAAGTTTTTATATTGCTGCAAGCTTCCTTAAAGTGCTGCATCTAAGTGTATTTTAGTGGGAAAACCCTTGAAAGCCAAACTTCATGGGGTTTGCTGTTTGCCTTCTCTGTAGCTAGTTTGAGGTTTATTTAGTTTTGGATTTGTTTTGCAACACTCTCTGAGTTCCAAATCAACAAAAAGCTGAATGTTGAATCACAAGCAAGAAGCAGCCAAACTGGCCCTAAAGTAATCCTGAGTGATGATAATTTTCCAGGGAGTTTAAAATTTATAGAAATGGCGAGGCAACATTGGATTGTCTGCAAGTATTCAAGCAACCTGTTTGCAGCCATCATGCTATTTGTGATCCCAGTATAAAACTCAAACATGCCTCTTAGTTAGTTTACTTTAATTTGTTATTTATGTGTGTGTGTCAACATTGGATTGTCCCAAGTATAAAACCAAACCCACAAAACATCAAAACTGTCTCCGACAATCTTATGGTCATTAGACATAAGATTTATGCATATAGGTAACATCTGCCAATATGCCATATCCAGACCGCAATCTATTTTTGGTCGATGAATGCTATTGCAATGTAGGATGATCAGTTCTATCAATCTTGATCTCAATGGTTTAAAATCATGTTACACATACAACACGAATGCACAACAAACGCATAATTAGAGAGCGACTCAAGATATTCAGGTTAAAACCAATATATGATACTCGATGATAATATGAAACCTTCATATTCCCATCGATACCAATATACGCCTCGATATCTTTCCCTCTCGTTCCCAAAATTTTCTCTCGTTCCCGCGTCTCCAATTTTCTCTTCGTCGCCACCGCGCGCCCTCCGTTCTCAGCCCGCCACCGCCCTCGTTCTTCTTCGTCGAGTTCCTCATCGCCGATATTTGTGCCTACATTGATGCCTCAAGAAACGAATCAAATGATGTGGATCACAAACTAATTAAATAAATTTTGAATACCAATCTGGACTGGGATTTGAATACCAATCCTAGTTTGCTATATTTTTTTATATATAGTAGATGGTGATACTTCTTTAAGTAAAAACAACCCTACACTTAAGCGAAATCATAAATCGAAACACACATATATAGAATACAACTCATACATGGGTATCCTCAAATCTAACTTTCATTGAATTTGCACGCGCACTTAAAATAACAACTTTTATACTAAAAAAATTATGTATGCCATTACTTAGTAGTTTATGGTTTTAAGACGCAAAAGCCATTTGAGAAATACTTTTCCTACCCACTATTAATCCATATTCTCAATATAGTCATTGAATTTGCACGCGAACATCATAAGAAGGAGAAGACAGTAATGTGGCAGAAGGAGAAGACAGTAATGTGGCGGAAGAAGAAAAAAATGATATTTCTCGTTCTCTGTTTCAGCATCAATCTTCTGATATGAACTAATGATGGCTTTCACATAGGCTTTTCCCATTAGAGACTTCTTAGTGTCCAATGGAAAGCATACATCAGATTTGTGCAGGTCGGGTTCTTCTATGACTTTTAAGAGTCTCAACTGATTCTGTAAATTACACCCTAGTTGGGTGATACTTTTACCACTTCTCACTGCAGGTGCGCTCTCTAATATCCATTTTGAATATCGATACTTACATTCAAAATGGATATTAGAGAGCGCACCTGCAGTGAGAAGTGGTAAAAGTATCACCCAACTAGGGTGTAATTTACAGAATCAGTTGAGACTCTTAAAAGTCATAGAAGAACCCGACCTGTACAAATCTGATGTATGCTTTCCATTGGACATTAAGAAGTCTCTAATGGGAAAAGCCTATATGAAAGCCATCATTAGTTCATATCAGAAGATTGATGCTGAAACAGAGAACGAGAAATGTCATTTTTTTCTTCTTCCGCCACATTACTGTCTTCTCCTTCTGCCACATTACTGTCTTCTCCTTCTTATGATGTTCGCGTGCAAATTCAATGACTATATTGAGAATATGGATTAATAGTGGGTAGGAAAAGTATTTCTCAAATGGCTTTTGCGTCTTAAAACCATAAACTACTAAGTAATGACATAGATAATTTTTTTAGTATAAAGGTTGTTATTTTAAGTTTTCCCTTATAGAGATATGATCTAACTGCATCTATCAACTATAAGTGTGCAGAAAATTATGATAAGAAATCATAAGAAAGGGTCGTAGCCATGCATAACTTTGAATCTACATACCAAATCATGCAAAAGCATGCACTTATTGTCACCTTGCCTTAGAATATAAAATATCTTGGAAGACTATAAGCGAGCATTTAAATCTCGATAGCTTTTGACTTCAACATATATTTTTCTCAAGTACCATGAAATATACTTGCTCCGTATAAACCGTTTTCAGGAAGATGGATTAATAATGACAAATTATCCATTGTGGCTCATTAGGTTAGCATTTTCTCTTCTATTGACCATCTTTCTAATCAGCTTGGTAAATTTATTCGGAACCGGCTGCGAATCATTAAAAGACATGCATAAGAAAGAGAACTAAAATACAGATATATAGCATACCGATACATCGAAACTTCATAGTTGCGATGGCAATCCAGAGATATTTATTTCTACACACGTGGTGCGCGTGCGAATGCGTCAGGCATCATGGACAAATATTTCAGAACATGGAAAGTATTATTCGTATAAAGTAATTAAAACTTTTAAACACCTTGGGTAGATATTTTCTTAGTTGATGCAATCATATCATGATGACTAAATTTAAGCTATTATACATATGCTTATGTATTTTTCTAATCTAATATATCACACACACAGAGAGAGAGAGAGAGGGGGAGAACACCAGGTAGATAGAGAAATTAGGTAGCAGGATCCTGAAGAAATGGAGTCCATAGCATTGCTCATCATCATCATCCGTGATCCCTTTGAAAAAATATTATCAAAGGGATCATGGATGATGATGATGAGCAATGCTATGGACTCTATTTCTTCAGGATCCTGCTACCTGATTTATTTACCTACCAGGTGTTCTCTCTCTCTCTCTCTGTGTGTGTGTGTGATATTTTAGGTTAGAAAAATACATAAGCATATGTATAATAGCTTAAATTTAGTCCTCATGATATGATTGCATCAACTAAGAAAATATCTACCCAAGGTGTTTAAAAGTTTAATTACTTTATACGAATAATACTTTCCATGTTCTGAAATATTTGTCCATGATACCTGACGCATTCGCACGCGCACCACGTGTGTAGAAATAAATATCTCTGGATTGCCATCGCAAATATGAAGTTTCAATGTATCGGTATGTTATATATCTGTATTTTAGTTCTCTTTCTTATGCACGTCTTTTAATGATTCGCAGCCAGTTCCGAATAAATTTACCAAGCTGATTAGAAAGATGGTCAATAGAAGAGAAAATGCTAACCTAGTGAGCCACAATGGATAATTTGTCATTATTAATCCATCTTCCTGAAAACGGTTTATACGGAGCAAGTATATTTCATGGTACTTGAGAAAAATATATGTTGAAGTCAAAAGCTATCGAGATTTAAATGCTCGCTTATAGTCTTCCAAGATATTTTATATTCTAAGGCAAGGTGACAATAAGTGCATACTTTTGCATGATTTGGTATGTAGATTCAAAGTTATGCATGGCTACGACCCTTTCTTATGATTTCTTATCATAATTTTCTGCACACTTATAGTTGATAGATGCAGTTAGATCATATCTCTATAAGGGGAAACTTAAAATAACAACCTTTATACTAAAAAAATTATGTATGCCATTACTTAGTAGTTTATGGTTTTAAGACGCAAAAGCCATTTGAGAAATACTTTTCCTACCCACTATTAATCAATATTCTCAGTATAGTCATTGAATTTGCACGCGCACATCATAAGAAGGAGAAGACAGTAATGTGGCAGAAGGAGAAGACAGTAATGTGGCGGAAGAAGAAAAAAATGACATTTCTCGTTCTCTGTTTCAGCATCAATCTTCTGATATGAACTAATGATGGCTTTCACATAGGCTTTTCCCTTTAGAGACTTCTTAGTGTCCAATGGAAAGCATACATCAGATTTGTGCAGGTCGGGTTCTTCTATGACTTTTAAGAGTCTCAACTGATTCTGTAAATTACACCCTAGTTGGGTGATACTTTTACCACTTCTCACTGCAGGTGCGCTCTCTAATATCCATTTTGAATGTAATATTATAGATATCCATGCATGTTTATGTCAAAATTACTTATATTGTCAATATTTGATTGTCTAGTTGTTGGTGATGCGTCCATATCAGGGACAGAGGTCACTCCCGTTCCTCCAGGTATGTTTATATATTATATAGGGCATGTATATTGATTTAGAATGCTATATCATAAATATACACACATTTCTTTTGCTCTTAGTCATCCAACTCATTATCATGGGCTGCTTGATGAGATTAGATTTGCGCCTGATGATCTACAAGAGCTTTTTCACTCCCTGTCATATGTGTAAGCAGCGCTATATGCGAGTTTACCTTGTTAGTATGTATGTACTGAAATTAATTAATATTATTCAAATTTTGATACATGCAGATACCAGAGGAGCACATCTTCTATCTCTGTAGGTAAGGCTTTGAATATGTTGATTTTGGTATTTCTTGTCAATTTTATAGACCAGTATGTGCTAAATATAATGTTCTGACAGTTGCTAGGGGGAAGGCAACATTCGAGGCTGCTGACCCCAGTCCTGGACGCCGCACACGGACGGCACCACGGAGGTTTGGAGATAGGCCGAGGACTGGGCTCTAGCAGGGCCCATATGAGGTTGGACTCCACCCCGGTGGTTACTTCCTCCGTCTCCAGTTAGCGACGTATCCAGCAGGAACAGGAGAGCTTGAAGGCCACCGTTCAGGAGTTGAATGGGATGCTGGTATGTATACTACTTAATAGTAAAATATAATGTCATATTATAGATATCAACATATCCAATATCAGTACATAGCCTGAGCTTATTTGGTTGTAGACTTATGTTTTATTAATCATACATACATATGTAATTGAAATAAACAACGCTTTTCCAAACTAGATATCCAAACAGGGTTTCGAAATAACTTAATAATGATACGAATTCGAATAATAAACAGTTCTTACACGCTTCTTACACAAGTTATATCCAGACGCGACAGGGTAGATCGGCCGAGCCTCCACACGCATCTCCTTCGGCTGCGGTTCCGCAGACAGCTCCTGTAGCTCCACCGCCCACTCAGACTCCCGCTCGCGACGAATTGCAGAGTTTATTGACCGAGGAGCAGGACCGAGCTGGACCGAGCTAGGGTAGATTTTTGGTTCTTTTTTTTTGAAACATGTATTTATTTATATCATACACATTGTACTACATTTTGAAACGATATTCATATTGGTTTGTATTTATATCATATTCAGTTTTTGTGTTTCTTTTGTATATTATACATATGCGTGAGATGTGATTATGAATACTGCAATATATGATTTGATTGATGTATACATTATTGTGCACAGGGCGGGAAAAAATCAAGCAGGACATTTTTTAAAAAAAATTTCAGACAATATGTACCTACGGATTAATCCGTAGGCCTACACGTTACCCCTACGGATATATCCGTAGGGGCTAAATATCAGCAGTAACTGATATTTCCCCCAGATGTCAGTGCCAGGTGTTTGGGAATCCCCCTACGGATATATCCGTAGGGGCCACTGACATTCCCCTACGCCGTTATCCGTAGGGGCACATATCAGGAATCCTGAATTTGTGCCCCTACGGAAAAGTACCTACGAATATATCCGTAGGGGGTAGTACATGCCCCTACGGCTATAGCCGTAGGTCCAAGTAATTTATTAAAATAAACCGTAAATAATATAAAATCTTATACCCTACGGCTTAATCCGTAGGGGAATCTGGACCTACATACATATCCGTAGGGGCAAGAATTTAACCGTAGGGATAAGTTCAGGGCCTCGACTTGCACCTGCGGCCTTTGCACCTACGGGGTATTTTTTCGCCCCTACGTATATAACCGTAGGGGCAGTGGGTTGCACCTACGGATATATCCGTAGGGGCAACCCTTCTTTGTAGTAGTGTTTCACAACAAGAGTCCTAATAAAGCTCAAATGCCCGGAGCAAACTCCAAAGGCCAAAACTCTAAGCATCCCAAGCCTGGGGGCATGGTAGTTCACATAGTCTATATAGTGAATTCCAAAGACGAAGTTCGAGCTTATACTAGTCACCGACCTCAAACTCGATCCTTGACAAAAGTTCAACTGCAACGTGAAAATCTGCAGGAGATGCTTGCTCAGGTGGCATCACTCACTAATCCATCGTCTAAGGCAAATCCCGAAAACACGTCTGGAGAAAGAACAGAGCACGAGTTGGATACCGATTTCCTAAATCACGCTCTAAAAAAACGGTATGTCCACAAGCAAAATGGGCACGGATGAGAACCCGAAAGGGCGTCGTGAGTAAAAACAGTAGGACTATCGGCGAGCTTGTAAAAACCCGGAAGGGCACAATCTCGTTAAAAAAAATAGTATTTGCACAAGCAAAATGGGCACGAATGAAAACCTGAAAGGGCGCCGTGAGTAAAAATAGTAGGACTGCCGGAGAGCTTGTGAAAACCCGGAAGGGTGCAACCTCATTAAAATAAATACACTTATGAGATCCCCACGACTCGTAAAGAAAATCCCCCTGTGAGACCCTCACTGCTCATAGGATTCGAAAGCCTTAAGTTACAGGGATCTAGACCTGTTCCTAAGCCGTCATATCTCTCAAATTGCCCTACAGGAGGTCCATATTGACCCTTGTATACAATCCATAGCACAAATAAATATTTCTTTGCCAAGTTCTACAAATGGCAAGAAATATCCCCATATGGTGAATAACACTTGTAGGTCCTCTCGACTTATAAGGAGAAAACACTCTTGGAAGATCCTTACCACTTACAAGAGAAGACATCACTTAAGAATCCCCACGATTCCTAAGGAGAAAATATGCTTACGAGATCCTCACAACTCGTAGGGAGAAAACCCTTTTATGAGACCTTTACGGCTCGTAAAGTCAAAAGTCTTAGCCGATAGGATCCTAACCCTGTCTACTAAGCCACCTTTGTCCAAATCAACAAGGGCAAATGATGAGTCGCTCCTGGCACCATCCCAGTTGTAGCGATATTGATGCCTAAACAGGTATCAAACTCTAAGTCAACCTCTCCGGCAAATGTCGTCCCTACAGTCACCTGATGAAGAAGGGGACCCCGTTCGTCTGGGATCGAAAATGCCAGAGTGCACTCAACGAAATCAAACAATACCTGCAGAATCCGCCGGTACTAACTGCTCCAGTCAAGGGAAACCCCTCATTCTGTACACAACAGCCCTTGAAGGTTCCTTAGGCGCTCTATGGGCACAGGAGAATGACCAAGGGAAGGAGAGAGCTCTTTACTACTTGAGTCGAGTTCTCCTGGGGCAGAAAGCAATTACTCCCCCATCGAAAAACACTGCCTGGTATTGATTTTCACGATAACGAAGCTCAGACACTATGCTTTGGCACATGAGGCCTACCTTATATCAAAGGTGGATCCTCTCAAATATTTGATGTGAAAGGCCATATTAACGGGACGGCTCGCTAAATGGGCCATACTCTTGATGGAATTCTCGATAACTTATCGTCCCCTCAAGGCAGTGAAAGGCCAGGCCATCGCCGACTCCTCGCTAAGCATCCGATACCTGCCGATTCTCCTTTGAACTGCGAATTGCCCGACGAGTATGCGTTTGACATGATCGGTGGGGAGAGAAGAGAGAATGATACCCGATGGGAACTCTACTTCGATGGAGCATCTTCCATGAAGAAGCGCAAACAAAACACCCCCATAATCAAATCAGGGGTAGGACAAATCTTCGTGACTCCACAAGGAGGGATAATGCGCTTTGCCTTCTCCTTAACAGAGCCGAGGATGAACAATGAAGCCGAATATGAAGCTTTGATAGCAGGTCTTGAGATCGCTGTCGACATGGGAATTGAAAACCTCCTCATATACGAAGACTCCCAACTAGTCGTTGGCCAAGTAAACGACGACTATCAAACGTGCAAACCGGAGTTGGTGAAGTACGGTGAGAGAGTGCAACAACTTCTAATTCGAATCCCTTTCTACGCCCTGGAAAGCATACCGCGCGTGGAAAATAGTAAGGCGGATGCATTAGCCGAACTGGCTAAAGAACTGGCCGACGAGAACCTCGATGACGTGAGGATCGTTGTGCAAATCCGTCGGGTTCTTGCACCGGCAGAAATATCTCCAGAGTCGTTCGAAGAAAAAGGAGCGACCGAGCAAACGACCCTACAAATAAAAGACCAGGAAAAGGCTAAGGATTGGAGAGAAGTCTTTATAGACTACTCCAAATCCCGTCGAATGCCTGAAGATGCATCCTCAAGACATCAGCTCATGAAACGAGCTCTGTCTTTTGCCTTCTTCAATGATACTCTGTATAAGAGATCATTTGATTCTCTGTGGCTAAGATGCTTGGGACCTGAAAAGGCAAGGAGAGTCGTACAAGAAACTCACGACGAACTCTGCGGTTCTCACCAAGCCGAGCCGAAGATGAAGCTGAAGATCAAAAGGATGGGCTACTATTGGCTCACAATGATCCAGGACTATCTCGAATATGCGAAACAGTGCCACTCGTACCAGATTCACGGGGACTTCATCCACCAGCATCCAAATCCGCTACATCCAACGGTGGCTAGCTGGCCGTTCGAAATGTAGGGAACCAACATAATCGGTCCCATCGAACCAGTATCGTTCAGAAGATATCGATCCATTTTGGCGATAACTGATTACTTCTTCAAGTGGGCAGAAGCAGTACCACTAAGAGAAGTGAAGACAGAGAATATCCTCCATTTCTTCAAGACACACGTCATTTATCGGTTCGGCATTCCGCGGCGGATTATCTCTGATAACGGGCCAGCCTACAGAAGCCACAAGATCAGCCGCTTCGCACAACAGCATAATATAAACTGGAGATACTCTTCGGTATACCATCCCCGAGCTAAAGGTCTAGCTGAGGCTTTCAACAAGACCTTGACGAAGATCGTGAAAAAGACGGTGTCCAAGAATAAGAAGGACTGGCACGAGAGACTGCATGAAGCTCTCTGAGCGTATCGAATTACGTTCAAAACGGCCACGAACACAATACTGTATGCATTGGTATTCGGTACAAAAGCAGTACTCCCCCTCATGATAGAGTTACCCTCTTTACGAGTGGCGGTTCACTACGAGCTAACAGACGAAGAAAATGCTCATCTTCGGCTTAAGGAGCTTGACGCCCTTGATGAAACCCGGCTCATGGCGCAACAAAACCTGGAGGCTTATAAAGCGAAGATGACGCGTTCATACGAGAGATTGACTAGGCCTAGAACATTCCGCCAAGGCGAATTCGTGCTAGTAGTCAAAAGACCTATGATTCCTAATCATACCAAACGGGAGAAATTCGAGCCGAACTATGAAGGCCCGTATATCATAGACAAAATTTACTAGGATGGAGCCTATCTACTCATGGACATGCATGGTGAAAGACCTTTCAGGCCAATAAACGGTCGCTTCCTGAAAAAATACTACGCCTGACGAGTCACGGCCTAGGTCAACGATAGATGACGACGCCTATATCCACTCACTATCTTCCTAAGTCCAACCTCTATAAGCAGTAGCCGGCAATCGGACCGAAATGTCCTTAAACTAATGATGGACCACTATGTCCTAAAACTGGCTATTGACCGAGACGTCTATAAACTACTACGGACCATAGCATTCCAAGGCTGACACAAAAAAATAATTAAAAAAGGTATGTCCACAAGCGAAATGGGCGCGGATGAAAATCCGAAAGGGCTCCATGAGTAAAAACAGCAGGGCTACCAGCGAGTTTTGTGAAAACCCGAAAGGGCGCAATCTCGTTAAAAGACATTTGCAAGGTCCTTTCGACTTTGTGAGGAGAAAATACCTGCTTGAGATCTTTACGACTGACAAGGGAGCAACACATTTAAGGATCCCCACGATTCCTAAGGAGAAATTACACTTACGAGATCCTCACGATTCGTAAGGAGAATTCCCTTTTGAGACCTTCACGGCTCACAGGCATTAAAAGCCTTAAGCTACAGGGATCTGAACCTGTTCTTAAGCCATCACAATCTCCGATGATGCCCTACAAGCGGTTCAATATTGACCCTTGTATACAATTCACGGGCGCGAATAAACATTTCCCTAACAAGCTCCCACCCGCGACTAGGGATATGTTTACACAGTGGACAACCCTTGTAAGTCCTCTCGACTTATAAGGAGAAAACACTCTTGTAAGATCCTTATGACTTATAAGAGACCATACACTTAAGACTCCTCACGATTCTTAAGGAGAAAACGCACCTACGAGATCCTCATGACTCGTAGGGAGAAGTACCTTTATGAGACCCTTACGGCTCGTAAAGTCAAAAGGCCTTAGTCAACAAGATCCTAATCCTACTTGCTAAGCCACCTTTGTTCGACATCGACAGAGCCAAATGATGATTTGCTCCTGGCAATATCCCAGTCATAGCGATGCTGATGCCTAAATCGGTGTCAAATCCCAAACTCGCAGCGGAAAGCCAGCGAGCTACAAATGCATATGAAATAACCGAAATGATGGGGCAATTTGCAACAAAATCAGCAAGTAAAAATATATGCATACAAAACAGCCGAAATTATGGGGCAACTCGCAATAAAAAGCGACGAGTAAATAAAACAAAATAGCCGAAATGATTGGGCACCGCGAAAAATAACCGAAATGATTGGGCAATCGCGACTTTCGCGATATAAAAGTTGAAATGATAGAGTATCGCGGAAAGAAAAATATATAAAATGAAACTTTTTGCCCTACAGGTGAGATCACATCGATCCCTGTATACAATCCAGGGGCACAAACGAATAGGGAACCATATCTTCCCACCATGTTCCATCAGAAAGAAAGCTAAGTCTCAATGGCCACATCTACAGCCTAGAGACCCACAATAGCGTTCCTCCTCATTCCAGCAGGATTCAGACGCGACAATCAACCTTGGAGCCATGGAAAAGTCCCTGTTCCAAATCTCAACGGTTCGAAGACGGCCTAGAGAACACCAACAGCGTTCCTCCTCATTCCAGCAAGATTCAGACGCGACAATCAACCTTAGAGCTATGGCAAAGTCCCTGTTCCAAACCTCGAAGGTTCACAGACAACCGAGAGAGCAAATCTTGGTCCAGAAGAGCACGGCTAATATTAATCCTGACCCCGTGAAAAACGCCCAGAGCAAATCCTGGTCTGGTAGAACACAGCTAATATCAATCCTGACCCCGTGGGAAACGCCCAAAGCAAATCCTGGTCCCGTAGAACATGGCTAATATCAATCCTGACCCCATAGGAAATGCCTAGAGCAAATCCTGGTCCGGTAGAACACGGCTAATATCAATCCTGACCCCGTAGGAAATGCCCAGAGAAAATCCTGGTGCCGTAGAACACAGCTAATATCAATTCTGACCCCATGGGAAATGCCCAGAGCAAATTCTGGTCCCGTAGAACACAGCCAATGTCAATCCTGACCTCATGGGAAATGTCCAGAGCAAATCCTGGCTCTGTAGAACACGGCTAATGTCAATCCTGACCCCGTGGGAAACGTCCAGCGCACTTCCTAGTCTCGTAGAACATGGCTAATGTCAATCCTGATCCCGTAGGAAGCATCCAGAGCAACTCCTGACTCCATGAATACGGATAAAGTCAACCCCTGACTTCGTGAAATGTGGATAAAGTTAACCCCTGACTCCGTGAAATGCAGATAAAATCAACCCTTGACTCCGTGAAATGCGGATAAAGTCAACCCCTGGCTCCGTGAAATGCGGATAAAGTCAACCCCTCCTGGCCCCGTAGAAAACTGCCAAAGTCAATCCTGACACCGTGGGAAACAGCCAGAGTAAAACCCCGAACTCCTCGTCGAAGCAATGCTTTGACTTGGGGGCAGGTCAATTCATCAATCACTTACGAGTCCTCTCGACTTGTAAGGAGAAAATTCTCTTGTGAGATCCTTACGACTCTTAAGAGAAAACGCAATTAGGAATCCTCACGATTCCTAAGGAGAAATCACACCTGCGAGATCCTCTCCACTCGTAGGGAGAAAAGTCTTTATGAGACCCTCACGGCTCATAATGTTGAAAAGTCTTAGGTGGCAGATCCTAACCCTATCTCCCAAGCCATCATTGCCTCGCAGAGAGGTCAAGATAGATTTTCTACAGGCCACATCTCTTAAGTTAAACATCGACAAGAAAGGAAGCAACCACTTACGAGTCCTCTCGACATGTAAGGAGAAAATTCTCTTGTGAGATCCTTACGACTCTCAAGAGAAAATGCACTTAGGAATCCTCGCGATTCTTAAGGAGAAAATACACCTACGAGATCCTCTCGACTCGCAGGGAGAAAAGTCTTTATGATACCCTCACGGCTCATAAAGTTGAAAAGTCTTAGGCAGCAGACCTGAACCTGCTTCCTAAGCCATCGCTACCCTACAAGGAGGCTAAGATGAAATGTTCTCTACTATCTGCAGGCCACACTAGCTAAAATCACATGGCAATGACACGGCGAGGAGAAGAAAGCAACAATAGAACAAAAAATGTGTATCTTTTATTCATGAATTCAATAGAGTACAAGTTGAATCATATGAAGGAATAAAAAAAATGGATACATGTTATTCAAAGATTACAAGTGTTCAATCTATACAAAACAGCTACTGAAAAGAAAGCGTTTTCAATAAGTCAACAAGTTGCTCACGCACTCCTTTCAGTGCCTTCTCATGATCGGCCACCGCGGCCAGCTCTGCTTCAATTCGAGCCTGTTGCTGTAAGCACGATGAAACCTTCTCATCGATTTCCCATTGGGAAGCTTCGCGACTCTGCGTAACCCGCTCAATAGAGTCAAGCTTCCGCCTTAATTCCAGCCCGTCCGAAATGCATCGCTGCAAATTTTCAAAGACGGCTCTCAGTTACGCGGCATTCGTTTCAACTTGGGCGTGCAGCCGGGCAGATTCATCCGAAGCCTCCTCGCGTTCCTTCCGCCTCAAGGTCGCTTCTTGTTCGAAATGGCAGAGGAAGGCCACACTCTGCTTAACCCACGCAGCCCTCTGGGAGTTCAAAGCCTGGATTTCAGGAGCAGGATGCCTAAGTTCAAGCTCATGCAGGAAGGCCTCAATCTTCCTACAGTGGTTAACCCAAGACTCAACGACCCCTTCGTTATGGAAGTTCACAAGCGTCACCAACATTGGATTAACCTCGGCAACAAAATCTGCAGTGAATGTAGAGTCCTCTGTGTTAAGCTCCTCGATATAATCGCTCTACATACGCAAACTGGTCATAGCGCCTTTTGAAGATGGACGTCTGGAAAAGGGCCTTGCTGGCATTATGATTCGAGACTCGAACGGAGCTGGAGTCGGTGTCACCGCTGCAAAATAAATCATAGTCAAATGACGGCTCAAGAAATAAAGAAAAATATATGAACAATAGACTCTACTATACCGGCTGCAACAGAGGGCAGAGCTGGGAGTACCGGTGGCGCGACGATACCCTCGTCCCCTCCTTCAATTTGTAAGGCTACAAGTAATGCAAAGAAGAATTAGCAAAGACATGGCTGCCCGTTAAAGAAAATAAAGGACGTCGGTTAGAAAAGATACTCACCGGCACCAGCGGAAAAACTAATCTCCGACTGGAAGGAGAAGTGCGGGTTCAGCACCTGATACAGGTGATCAAAGAGAACTCCTGCAAGATCACGATGATACATGGTCGGTACATAGAAGATGTTGTCCCTAATTTAAATTAATCACAAATCCATACCTTCCAACATTCGAGAAGATATAAGAGGAGACGAAGGGGCGGCAACCGTCAGAGCGGCAGCTGGTGGTGCTTCTTCAGGTGGCACAATCTCAGTGCTCAACACACCTACATTCAAAAGGAACAAGATGTCATCAGAAGGGGTTGCAAAACGAAAAGAATGCCGCGACCCGATATCTACCAGACAGGTCATCAGCCAAAACTGTGATGGAAGCATCACCAAGCATACGACTTCTTCGATCTCACTCGGGAGGGTGGTTTCGCCACCAATGGCTTCGTCCCCTGATTCCACAAGAGCCGTCGTGGCACTCACAATGCCAGGAGATGGCAGGGAACCGCAGGCGGAAAGAGCGGCAATTGGAGCAGTCCCAGACTCCTGAGAAAGAGCAGCCGCTTCAGGCTCAGTGGTTTCCATCATCTCACCTGCCACCTCCTTACCAGGACTTGGCCCTGCAGGGTATGATATATGAGAATCCGAAGATTAAACTCTAATAAAAGGACCCAGTGTTACGTTACCTTGGACGGCTTTTCAACTACTTCCCGAGCCGCGCGTACCGCCTGTCTATGAATGGTAGACAGGGCGGCCGGAGCACCCTCTGAAGAAGCAGGGATAGGCGAAGCAACGCTCGAGCCTGCACCTACGGTCAAGGCGACGTTACGTTCTCTTGCTGCATGCCTCCTGCGCTTCCTTTCCGCCTGGGCCATGAGAGCTGATCTTCTTAGGACCTCCGTCAAGGAGACGTCATCGTCTGCTCCAGGAGCTACCTCTGGAGCCGTTATGGCGTCCGTCATCGGTTGCTTAAGTGAATCCTTTTTTGGCAATACTGGGGAAGCTGGCACTTTGGTAGCCAGCCTTAGAAGCATCTCCGCACCACCCTGCGAAATCGGCATGGCACTTGGGATAATTTGGGTCGAAGTAGTCCCTGCGATAAGATGAAAAAAGGGGTCAGACTATCCATGAAGGAAAAGGGAATAATGGCATAATGAGCCAAAATATACCAAGGCCCAACGAAGCGCGAAGCCTCTCTTCCTCCTCAAAAGTCTTGAGGGAAGCCGCGAGAGCCTCTTCAGTGGAAACGCTTGTTGAAGAAAAAGTGTCAGTCAAAACACGATAATAAAAATATAATGCAACGATAAAAAGATACGGCTGAAGACTACTTGACTCAGCGAGGATGATCAGTCCTGCTTTGTGGCTAGCTAATCGCTCGGAAGCTGCAATGGCAGCCTCCAAATCAGTATCGTCCGGCACCATAAATAAACCCTCGTTGGTCCTCACTTAGGCCCTCGCTATAAGGAGCATGAGGCTCCTGCCCGAGTACAACGTTTGCAGAAAAAATCGACTTCTTCTTCTATGAGTGAGTGCCCGTAGCCACCAGCACAAGCTTATGCTTAGTAGGCACCTTTGGATGACGAGTCCTGATATCTGAACCCACGCCAGACTCCGGAGACGCCACAGTCACCGCTTTCACAGGAGCACGGGATAGCAGCAGCTCAGGCATCACGTGCAGGACCATAACCGCGGCAACCTCTCTCAAAGGAGGACAGACGATGGTCCGTTGCTTCAAAGGAATAGCTGGATTACCAGCAGAGGCTGCACCCTTATGATCGAGCAACAACTTCTTTTCCTCCCTAATGATAGCACCCATCGCATGCTGGTACCACGCCATATACACGTTCAACACCTTTGGGGCGCAGCTTGGCTCACTGATAAAAAAGTTAGAACCGGTGTTGAGCCTCATGAAATGGTGTAGCGTGCTGCAGATGCCTTCTTCTGTGGCAGGCGGCTCAGCTAGAAAGGCCTTAAGCGGAACACCCTGATTGTAGCTAGATTGTTGGGCGAAACAATGCTGGTTGTATCTCATAAATAAAGCCGCATCATTCTGCCTAAACACCAGAAAGCCTGGCCTGATCGAATATAGGTGGAGAATCTCCCGAGCTTTCAAGGTGGAAGTGCCATCTTTAAAGGTGTCTCGCAGCGACTGCACCACCTTCGCGGATTCTTTGCCGATATTCAAGACCTTGTCAATAAATTTCATGCCATCCCCGAAGGTACACGGGCGAAGGAGTAAGCCCCGAGCCTCTCATGGAGTCGGTTCCAAAATAAAAGCGTCAACCAGCCGCAGCAGTCGAGGAAAGTTATATCTTTCATAAAAAGGGGGCCTTTTGTGAATTCCAAAGGCGCAAAGCACATGCAACTCGAGCTACGAGGTGAAGTAATGCATTGAGAAATTCACGGGCTGCACCCCCGATTGAGCAGTATCTGCCGCAATGCTAAGGCCGTGATACAAATGGGCTAACCCAGCAACCCCGACGGCCACATTCACCCTAATAACCATTCGATGCGCTGGGTAGAAGACGGGCGGCCTCATACGGCGAGGGTGCATCGGAAGCGCAAACCAGCTTAGCCATAGCCCGAGAAACCCCAAAAAGAACGTTTCTTCGTCGATCCCAGGAGCTGCGAGATCTGTAAAAGGGACGACCGGGGTGTCGGAAGAAAGAAACTTTTCTGATCCGCCTCCACCGTCGGCAGGTTGCCCAAACCTAAGCCAAAAGGATTGTCAAGTTTGGCGAACTTCGCAGCTTCCTTCGACAGTACCTCCGAGTGGAGAAAACGAGCGATAAAATCCATAAAATTAACCCCACGGCTCCCAGACTCGAGAAATAGGCCCTCGTGGATATTTAACACCTTAATCAAACTTGTTGATTGATGTTGAATGGCATTGTCCAGGGCAAGGCCCATCATCACCGACTTAGCAGCAAAGACATACTCATCATGAGGAATTAGTTCCTTATAGTACTTCCCTTTAACAGGCAAGCCAGAGATCTCTGCGAACTCCTCTAAAAAGATGGAGACTTCCCGATCCAACAAAAGGAAGGTGTGAGTTGGAATGTTCCATTGTTCCAAAAGAGCTTTTACCCACCATGTAGGAGGCGTGGAGTAATGAAAGAGAGAAACGTAAACCGCGGGTACAACCCGAGCCTCAGCAACTGCAACCTCTTGGCGGACAGAATGTACCGGGCCCACTGCAAATATCCGGCTGGGTGATGGGGAGTCAAGCCTATATTGTATGGCTGTCCACAAGGGCGCGACTCACCGCCGCCCTAAGATATCCAACGCTATTGGAGGTTGTACGGGTATCGCAGCCAAAGAAGGCTGAAGGAGACCGTCTGAAGTCCAATTAACCTCTTCCACGGCATAGTTCACCGGGGGTGGGTCGACGTAAGAGATTGTCGAAATGGGCTCTGAAGGTACCGCGTAAGAAAAGCTCCGCCGACCCCTGATGATTTGGTTGTACCATGTTCCCCATAGATGAAGATTCTTGTGCTCCGGGTCATGGTCTTTGATCAGTGTAAAAACTTCTCGGTCCATGGGCGCTTCGGCGAATCCGCCTTCCGAACGGACGAACGGGAAGGAAGTGTCGAAAGAAATAGTACCTGCGCGGAAAAGAACAAATTTTCAGCCGCCATTACTACAATTTAAGTTCTATCACTAGGTACTTTAAATCCGTACCGCACTACAATGCAGTGAAAAGGGAACAAGGGGGACCCACATAATCTAGATGACAGTTCGTCATTAATAAAACAGTCTCATCATTTGATGAGACTGTTATTAAATGAGGAAATCCTCAAAGAGATTCTCATTCAAAGAGAGCCCATCGAGCCGAGGAGTAAATCTCCCCTTGAGAGCAGTGCTCTGTGATAGAGTGACATCCGTCAACTCTAATAATGAAGGAATAAAAATCCCTCAAGAGCCTTACTCTGTAAAAATGATGGAATAACCCATCAGAAAAATTGAAGTAAATTTTTTAATGAATTAAAATTCTGAGATCTTCAAGATCCATGAATAAACTCTTAAGAGTTCTTCATAAGAGATTAAGAACAAAGCTCTGTTAATGGGTTAAGAAACCCCAAGAAAGATCTCTTTAAATCTATGATTCCAAGAGAGCAATGCTCTGTTAATGAAATCCTAAAAAGGGTTTTCTTTAGATCGAAGATCTATGAAGAGCAAAGCTCTGTTAATGGGTAAAACTCTAGGTTATTAAATAATCCTTTAAAAGATTTAATCTTTACCTAAATTTTAACAGAGTTCTGTTCTTAAGAAAATTCTTAAGATGAGCCATGCTCTGAAGGAGAATAAAAATTCTCGGAAAATAAGGACGAAGATGAACAGAAATCATCTCAAGGGGCAAAGGTCCTATTTATAGGCACTGAAATGCCGTTTCAACTTCTGAGTTGATTCAAGGGCGCAAATGTTGCCACCGCTGCACACACATGTGGGTCACGTGAGCGCAACGGTGAGGGGGCATTTGTTCCCCTAATCAGAGCAAAACTCTGTTCAAATTTTAAATTTTGAAATGAAGCAGCGCTTCATAGCAGCGCCAAGTGCGATGCGCCCTAAGCAGCGCACCACGTGCAAAGCACGGGTGCGTTAGCGCTAAGTGCACTACACTCTAAGCAGCGCACCACATTCAAAGCACGGGTGCGCTAGCGCTGGAACTAAAATCTCCCCACCGTCAGATCAAAGATCCAATAAAGATGATAAATCATCAATTAACCAGAATAAAATTCTGTTAATGAGAGATTCCTCAAAATCTTTCCAAACAAAAAGATTGTGCTCTGTAAATCAGAGTATCGTTGGATCAATGATCCAAAGGTGATTAAAAATCACCAAAATACAGAATAAATTCTATGTGGGAAAAGATTTCCCAATCTTGTTAAAAACAACAATATTGCCTTCTGTAAATCAGAAGCTCTTGGATCAAAGACCCAACGGTGGGGAAATTCCCAAATCAATTGGAGAAAAGATCTCCCTAACTGATTGAACAAATCAACTCGCCCTATATAAAGGCTCTAAGACTTCAAGTCTCAGGAGGAAAGAACATAGAGGACAAGAGAAAACAGATAGAAAAGAAAAATGGAGAGAGGAACTCTCCCAAAACTTTAAGAAATCTCAGAAAGAAGAGCCAAGCTCTCAGAAAAAGAACTTTTCTTCAAGGTAAAAAGAACAGAAAGACGAAATCATCTCATATAAAAAGAAGAATTCACTTCTTTCTTTAAGATCATAGATCTATAAGACCAAGGTCTTTCACAAAGAGATCAAAATATCTCATCATAAAATAAGAAGAAGAACATAATTCTTCTCGAAGATCATAGATCTATAAGACTAAAGTCTTTTACAAAAAAAGATCATGAACATCTCATTACAAAAAAGGGGGGAGAATAATTCAATTCTCTTAGGATCACAGATCCATGAAGGCAAAGCCTTTCACCAAAATAAGAGATTGAAACATCTCCTATAAAATAAGAATTTTGTTCTTAGAACCTTGAGACAAAGTCTCTTATAAACGAGAAATTTATTTCTCAGATCATAAAGCTGATCAGATAGCGCTTTACACTCATAAACTAGCACTTTGCGCTTATGGACTGGCGCTCAGCGCCAAGCGCACCATATGCTCTTCACGTGTGCGCCACTTAATAAATAGCGCTTTGCGCTCATAAACTAGCGCAATTCGCCCATTATCTGGCGCTCAGCGCCAAGCACGCCACTTGCTCCTCACGTGTGCGCTACTCAGCAGAAGCGCAATGCGCTCATAAACTGGCGCGATGCGCCCATTATCTGTCGCTTAGCGCCAAGCATGCCACGTGCTCCTCACGTGTGCGCTACCCAGCAGAAGCGCGATGCGCTCTTTGACTGGCGCAAAGCGCCAAGCGCGCCGCGTGCTCCTCACGTTTGCGCTAAAAGAACATAAATTGTTCTGTGAATAAAGCCCTAGAGCTATGATGAATGCTCAGCATTCAATAAAAGACAAAAATATTGTCAGAACCCAAATCAATGCCCACCATTGTCAAATGTTTAACATTCTAACTGAGTGGGCCGAGCCCAAATTGGCTATAAACCCCTCATTCAGGTTAATTGAGCCTATATGCTCATAAATTTCAAATCTTAGTCCTAATTGGACTACAGATCCCCCAACCAAAATTGGTTCGAGGGTACATCTCTTCACCCCTATGATATTTGTCGTTGTAATACTTCAACGTCATCAAAGAGGTGACAAGTCCCGATAACCAAACATTCTACGGATTGTGGGGTCCTTAAACTCATGGACTATGATGTCGTTAAACTTTATAGACTATGACGTCTTTAAACTACGGACTGTGGGGTCCTTAAACCCATGGACTATGATGTCCTTAACCTCGGACTGTGGGGTCCTTAAACCCATGGACTATGATGCCCTTAACCTCGGACTGTGGGGTCCTTAAGCCCATGGACTATGATGTCCTCAACCTCGGACTGTGGGGTCCTTAAGCCCATGGACTATGATGTCCTCAACCTTGGACTGTGGGGTCCTTAAGACCATGGACCGTAATATTCTTAAACTAATGACCGCAATGTTCCTAAACTAAACAATAGAGCCCAAAGGCTCTTTTGTTAGATCTAAACAATCCCGTTAAGTTGATCTTAGTCTAAAATTAGACTAACATATCCTTAACAAATATTTAAGTTGATCTTAGTCCCAAATGAGACTAACGTATTCTTCAACCCAACCCCAAACCCAAATCCAAGAAGATACGGATTTGGACTAATCCACACCCTACGGGCGACAACATAAATTAGTCTCCGTATATAATCTACGGGCAACCAAAAACAAAACAAACACATACGACACGAAGTGACCATCTGGAGAAGGAGAAAGTGGTTACCGCGATACGGTAGCGTAATTAACTGCAGAGGGTTACGCCTGCAGGGAAGAGCGTCCCCACAATCAAAAACCCCTCAACGAGGGGGAATCTGACGAAGTCTGCTACATCGGCCGGATCCGTTTAAATCTTCGATACATGGTATCATAAATCAACTTGGCATCTCGGAGAGGTGGATGGATAACACCAAATAGCATCTGCCCCCGGAATTCAGGCCGGACGTCCCAACGTCCTGGTCACGCCTTCCGGCGAAGAACAACTATGATAAGTGGCTAGATCAAACAATGCCACATTTGTATCGTTAAGATTATTAAAGCAAAGTTCCTCAACTTCGTAGCTTTCGGGAGCTATATCGTTGATCGAACATACATCGATAAGATGAGCAGAATTCAGATGGTTGACTTCCTAACTTGTAAATATTTAGCTCAATTGTCATCTTCCCGAAGGATAAGTTCATAGAACCGTTACGACAATTAATTACAGCATTGGAAGTAGCTAGGAACGGCCGACCTAGTATCACCAGGATTTGATTACGTGGGTTCGCCACGGGTTGTGTATCTAAAACAATAAAGTCCACAGGGAATATAAATTCCCGACTTTAATTAACACGTTTTCGAGCTCACCCCTAGGTTGGGCGATAGATCGGTCTTCCATCTGGAGAGTGCAGTGGGCAGGTTTTAACTCTCCTATACCTAGCTGCTCATAGACAGAGTGAGGGAGCAAGTTAACGCTAGCGCCAAGGTCAAGTAGAGTACGGTTGATGCTTTTACCCCCAATATTTATTGATATTGTAGGACAACCGCGGTCCTTACGCTTCTTAGGTAACTGTTGGGTAAAATCTGTGCTTACATTACTTGTTAAGAATACCCTTTTCGGCACCTGAGTCTTTCTCTTCCTAGTGCACAAGTCCTTAAGGATTCTTGCATAAGATGGAACTTGTTGAATAACATTTAGGAGATGAATATTTATGTTAATTTGCTTAAACATTTCCACAATCTTCTCCATTTGTGCGTTAGGTTTGTCGGACCTCAATCTGTTTGGAAACGGAGCTTTTTCAATAAGTTTTGGGTCCAACATTTGTGGAGAAGTTTGTGGGGATAGACTCAATCGCAGAATTGGAGTGGGGATTATTTTAGGTAGATTCGAGGAAGTGGACGAAGTGTTCGGGCCTTTGGAAAAACGGAGAACAGGCTCAGAAGTAGGTGGGAGATTAGATGAATTAGGGGAAGAAGTAGAAGCCGAGGTATCATCAACATATTCATCAACATGTTCACCCACTTGGTTATCTAACACTCTTCTCAATCTTAACGTGGTGATGGCACTCACATTATGATTTTGTGAGTGGCCAGGATTCGGTAGGGGTTGAGATGGATGTTTCCATTTTTCTCTCGCACTCATCACGGCATTTATTTGTGCAAGTTGTGCTTCTATCGATTTTATACTTTCGTCGTGGGAGTTGGTGGTCTGTGTTAAAGTTCGGATAGAAGACTTGATTTCATCCGTCGACTGCATGGAATGTTTAATAAACATATCCACACTTCGTTCAAGCACAGATGAGTTTTCGGTACCGACCGTTTGGAAAGAATTATTGGCCAGGTTTTGAAAAGGTTGCGATTAAAAGGGGTGCTGACTCTATGGTGGTGGTTTTTGTTGCTGTGGAGGAGGTCTTTGATAATTACTTTGAAACTGGTTTTGATTTTGGTTTTTGTGTTGGTTCCAAGTAAAGTTAGGATGATTCTTCCACTCCTGATTGTATGTAGAAGAATAAGGATCGTTTCTAGGTCGTTGCTGAAAAGCAGCATTAGTTTACTCGTGACCTTGAAACGATGCATTCATAGGACATTCTTCCATCAAATGTGATGGATCGAAACAGCAACCATACACGGTCTTGGGGAGCATTACCTGGTTTAGGAAGATTAATGAGAATATGTTCTCTATAGCATCGAGTTTTTTTTGCATCGCTGCCATTTCAGCTTTTACTGCGATGGAAATATCGAGCTGATAGATACCTCCCCTAGATGAAGGTGGTCTAATGTTTTCCCACTGCAATGTGTTTTCAGCGATATCTTCCAAATATTTCCAGGCTTCACCATTGTCTTTGGACATGAAATTGCATTGACGCATGGTTTCAAGCATCTGCTTTGTCACTGGATTAATGCATTTATATATAAATCGGCACAGATCCCATCTATGTATTCCATGATGAGGATATTGGACAAGCAGATTCTTGAACCGTTCAAAGCATTTCCAAAATGGTTCATTGGGAAGCTCGATGAACTGGTTGATCTCGCTCCGAACACGGGCAGTCTTATGAATGGGGTAAAATTTCTTAAGGAATGCTATCACGAATTCATCCTAATTGGTAATAGAGTATGCGGCAGTGTTCTAAATCCATTTTTCTGCTAAATCGCACAAAGTGAAAGGGATAAGACTCAAGCGCATAGTATCCACTGGAAATTGTGATGTACCCATCACTGCTCATACGTTTTCAAATTTAGTGATAAAAACATATGCATCTTCATACTCAAGCCCGTAAAATTTAGGCAACAGGTTGATGAAGTGGGGTTTAATTTCAAAATTATCCCCATTGGCTGGTGGAATAGATAAACAGGTAGGAAGGGGACCGCGTATAGAATAGCATCTCTCTTGGAGAGAAATGCGCGGTGGATTCTGCGCACGACGAGTGGTGCAGGGTGGTGTTATAATTTGATGAAGAACCGGCCATCTCGGTCATTGTGGTGGGTGAAGGGGAAAAAGAAAATAAAGAAGTACCGACTTCGGAGTCGATAGTAGGAACGCAGACAAGACGGGCACAAGAATTATGTGTCCAGCCAAGCATGCACTAAGCGGGTTTAGTGCAAGCGGCAGCATGTGTGATATTTAAAACTGGTTTTTTTTTTTTGAAAAAAATGGGACTTGAAACAAATCACACAAAAATGCACAAACAACCCTAGAACTAAGGTTACCTAGGTTAAGTCACTAGACCGCTTCTAGACTTCTAAAGGACAAGCCACATGATCAATTCTCTACCACCTCTTTACTACTCTTGTAGCCAGGTAAATGCTAGGAAAGTGGGAGGTATCCGCTATACGAATTACCGAAATAGCGGGCCTAATTAAATAACCACTTACCTAGACACCACAAAAATAATGCAGATAAGTGATAGATTACCCATGACCTTCCTCTGTCCTATTTTAGCGCGACGGTCCTTAGACAATTGTCTAGATATTTTTTAATTAATGTAGGGTTGATGCAGATACTCGTTTTGTGATTTGTGGGGCCTAGGAAGGGTGATGAAATCCTCACCTAATCTGAATTTGGTCTTTGCCCCTTAATGTCCGTAATAATATATGCATAAACAAACCAATTACAAAACTTGCAAAAAGATTTTTGAGCGGCGATATTTTATAAAGAATCCTGCAGAAAAATTATTTTATTGGATTTCAGAAGGGAGATAAGGAGTTGAGAAATATACCAGAGAAGTTCGGAACCCTAAGTCCCCAATTCCGCCATGGTTCCGCCGCTAATTGGCCTTATTGCCGCGGTTTAACCGCCAAAAAGAGGGATCTCATGAATATTTTTGCTACGTGGCCTCCCTTGCTCCTCTGGATCTTGATGAATGTCTCTGACTCTCTGTTTCCTCAAATCTGTAACTCCAGATCCCCTTACAAAATTCACACAATAATCATTAAATACACAATTTGCTGTTTTATTTATTTATGATATGGATCGAATAAGAATTCAACACGAATAGTAAGAAAAAATATTACACACGTATCCCCGGCAACAGCGCTATTTGATTGATTCTTTTAAAGAATGTGTAGTAACCGCAATCAATAACGGTGTCGCGTGTAGCTAGATCGAGATGAGTACGGGTCGTCCTCGGGGAAACGTTGAATCTTTTAATCTTACTTTAGGCGTATTGATTAGGAAAGGATGAAGAATAATGAATAGTGAAGAATGGTTGTAAATTCTAGATCTACGTCAATCACGGATGTAGGCTATAGATCTAGATTAACTACGGATGTAGGTTTTATATTAGAAAGGGAGCTTGTAGGGTTCGTTAAGATTTAGTAGTCATGGATGATTAATTAAAGATTACTCCTTTATCCTTTAATAGATTTAAAACTAGATCGACAGTGATGCATGTAGATTAGGGTTTCTGGAGGGAACAGGGTTCCCACTCTTAACCCCTATCTTGACATGGATCACCGTTCATATCTAGCCTTTACCAAAACAATTGTTAATCTAATCTCTAATCGTGGTGTGAATATCAATGAATTGATAGAGCGCCCGATTAGGATGTTAACTATTTTTTTGATAAAGTTTATAAACTTTATAGGACGTAAAAGGAGTTAAAGGATTTTAATTATCCATTGATCTACCATAATCCTATGAACCCTAACAAGCGGAGAATTACTCGCGCATGATGGAGATAGAAGAACGAATAGAGATCATGATGTAAATAAGAAAATAAAATGCAATAAGAATAAAACAACTACCTTTATTAATCAACTTGATCAATTACACTTTGTTCCTTTAGAAAGTGATTACAAAACCCTAGTTTGCTTATCGATCTCTTCTTAAGGAGGTAGATGGACAGCTGATGATCAACCTGGATTCTTGAGCCGTCTTGGACTTCGTGATCTTGTCGGTTTGATAAGTTTTCAAGTGAGGCTCTCGGTTCTATTTATAGTCACAGAAGTTGAAATCCTTAGATCCCCAGAATTAGGGTTAGTTATATAGAGTCCAACCAGAAAATCTAAAATCCCAACTCCTCTAACAGGCTGCGGATTTGCCGCGTTAGGTGGGTTTTAACCACGGTTTAGCCGCAGATTGGGAGAGTTGGGGATTCATTTTTCTGGGGCTTTATCTCGTTGACATGCGGTGATCTTTTGAATATCTGGACTTTGAAAATCTTTTCTAAGTCTCTGCCGGAATTGGTTTCTTCGATTTACTTGAATATTTCGGAAGATTTGATGTCGCCAACTCGGATTTCCCTGATTTCAGTCCTGATATAATTTCTGCACAATATCTCAATAAATAATGTTAGTAGAATTTATTTTTATTGAGCTATTATCCTAACCATTGGATATGATATTATAATTTAAGAAAATTGGTTAAGGATATTTGATAAGGTAAGCATATTTAAATGGACTAAATATTATATAGATATTTTATACTTACATTTTCCTTCATAATGTTAATTATAATATATAAACGTTTGAAATTAGTATCTTTACAGATAAACCCTCATATGTGTCATATTTGTAATAAACACCTATTATTATATAAAAATAGTAAGGAAAATGTCATATCAAATGCACAATATTTTCGACTGAACAGCCGACGATTCATAAGGACGCTCAGAAGTTCGTCAGAAGATGCAAAAGCTGTCAACTCCACGGCAGCATACCCCATCTTCCGGCTACCGAGCTAACCTCCCCCTGGCCGTTCGCCCGGTGGGGAATGGACATGGTAGGCTAACTCCCAACTGGCGCGGGCGGGCACAAGTACATCCTAGTCGCGGTAGACTATTTTACGAAGTGGATCAAGGCCATCCCCATTAGAAAACCGGACGCCACCACGACCGTCAAATTCCTGCAGAACAACGTAATATCCCGGTTTGGGATCCCGAGGTGTATTATTACTGATCACGGGACGAACTTTGAAAATGACAAAGTCAAAGGATTCTGCAGCGAGTACCACATACTAATGAAGTATGCTGCGGTAGCGCATCCTCAATGCAACGGACAGGCCGAGGTCGCTAACCGAGACGTCATTTGAGGTCTTCAGACTTGTCTAGAAGGAAGACAGGGCAGCTAGGTCGAGGAACTTCACCGAGTTTTATGGGTCCTACGCACATCAAAGAAGACCCCCACTGGAGAGACCCCCTTCATCCTCTGCTATGGCACTGAGGCGATGGTCCTAGCGGAGATTGGACTGCCCAGTTACAGAGTCGAGCATTTCGACGATGAAGCAAACACCTCGGCACTCCGGACTAACTTGAACATCTTGCTAGAGAAGCGGGATCGGGCACAGATCAAAGTCGCCGCTTATCAACAGCAAATTGCCCGCTAGTATAACCATGAGTCAAGCATCGCACCTTCAAAACTGGAGATTTAGTCCTAAGGCGGAACGAATTTGTGGACCAAGGAAAACTGGACAAGTTTTTCCCCAAGTGGAACGGCCCGTTCATCGTCTCCGTGGTATTGTCCTGCGGAGTCTATCGCTTGCAAGACGCAACTGGTCGTAAGTTCCTACGACCTTACAATGCCGAAAAGCTCAAATTGTATAAGTGAATTCGAAATTTGTATCAATGAATATATGTTTCTTCTTTGCCAAAGCGATGTAAATTTTTCTAAGTCTTCTGAATTAGAAGAAACTTCTTCAATATGTTTCCCTCTTCCTCGGTTCAAAAGTCACGGGTTTCGTTTTATGAACATAGTCAAACACGCAAAGAGGATAAAAAGAAGATAATAGTATGTCGCAAAAGAAGAGTTTTATTCATCAAGGGTATTATGGGCTCCCCAGCCTTACACAAAAAAAATCAAAATTACAACAGAGAGGGTAGAGGGTCGAGAAAATACTGCTGGTGGTACTCCGAGGAGATAGCCGCCATCCGAGCCCTTGCTTCCTCGGCCCGCTCCTTCTGGTGTTTCCTGCGGACCCGCGATGCAATGGAAGGGCCGGAGGCCGCACCTGTCGGGCAGCCATCGACGATCTGCCTCTTTTGGAAACACTCCAAAAGAAGGTTCGCCGATTGATCATGCCTGTTCTTTAAGATGAGACCGCGGACGTAGAGCGTGTGCAGCTTATCAAGCACCTCGTCCTATAGCTGTGGAGACAGGGCGTTGAACATACCCGGGGACATCCTCCAAATGGTGTACATGAGCAATTGGAGGAAAGACGACCACCAAGGAAGGAGGCGGCCAAGGTGGTCTTCTATGCGTTCGACCACAGTCAGGTACGTCTCCTCTGTGCACTTCTGATCGTAGAGCTACACGTCGTCGCGGGAGATTATCTCTCCGATGGAGTAGATGAGCCTGGCCATTTTCAGAAAAGCAACGCTGAAAGAAACCCTTGTACTTTCTCTATTTATAGCCTCAATAGAATCCCCAGGGGCTGAGATTTGCATGTGCATAGGCATGAATCTTGGGATATTTTCATTATACCCAATGCAGGACTGCCGCATGGCGGCCATCCCATATCTCACGGTCAACGGAAGCCGGAACGACACGGGTCTGGGAATGCATCGCCTCACCTATGCGTTTCGGCCACGTGTCGCCTACGACGGTCACTCTTCCAGATTTTCACACGTCGAGGGAGATTGAATGACGCCTCGTAAAAGCAAGTATCTTCCCTGCTCGGTCCATCCTTGGCCAGTAGTCTACTACCCACCGACGCCAAGGATCAAAAGCCCTCATAAAAAGAATACCGAGCAGCTTCCCTGCTCGGTCCATCCTTAGCGGGTAACTTCCTACCCATCTACACTAAGGATCGAAGCCCTCGCCAAGAGGCCACTGAGCAGCTTCCCTGCTCGGTCCATCCTTAGCGAGTAACTTCTTACCCATCTACGCTAAGGATCGAAGCCCTCACCAAGAGGCCACCGAGCAGCTTCCCTGCTCGGTCTATCCTTAGCGGGTAACTTCCTACCCAACTACGCTAAGGATCGAAGCCCTTACCAAGAGGCCACCGAGCAGCTTTCCTGCTCGGTCCATCCTTAGCGGGTAACTTCCTATCCAACTACACTGAGGATCAAAAGCCCTCACCAAGAGGCCACCGAGTAGCTTCACTGCTCGGGCCATCCTTAACGAGTAACTTCCTACCAAACTACGCTGAGAATCAAAAGACCTCCCCAAGAGGCCACGGAGCAGCTTCCCTGCTCGGTCCATCCTTAGCGGGTAACTTCCTACCCAACTACGCTAAGGATCAAAAGCCCTCACCAAGAGGCCACCGAGCAGCTTCACTGCTCGGTCCATCCTTAGCGTGTAACTTTCTACCCACCTATGCTGAGGATCAAAAGCCCTCCCCAAGATACCACTGAGCAGCTTCCCTACTCGGTCCATCCTTAGTGGGTAACTTCCTACCCAACTACGCTGAGGATCAAAATCCCTCACCAAGAGGCCACCGAGCAGCTTCACTGCTCGGTCCATCCTTAGCGGGTAACTTCCTACCCACCTACGCTAAAGGTATAAAGCCCTCGGTCAGGTGCCGCCGAACAGCTTTACCTCTCAGCCAATACTGACCAATTCAAACTTGGTACGCTAAAGGAAGTGGTCCCCGGTCCAACTCGAAGAAACGGGAAAATCTACACCTTTCTACTCGAAGGAGTCTGCCAATGTATTTTATGTGAGCAATCGTCACCTCGACTTCGGGGGCACCAGAACAATGGCCTTTCTATACTTGAAAAATAATTAGCTTTCACTCGATGCGCGATCGCCATCTAAAAAAACCGGTCATCGACCTACAGCCTAACTCGTAGGGAGAGGAAAACACCAACAAGCTCACACAAGAAAATATTGCCACGAAGAAAAATCAAAAACAGTTTTATTCACGGTCTGAAAGTCTTTACAACAATTGCCCGAAGGCTTGCAAAATTCAAAAAAAGAAAAAAGAAGAAGGCAGGAAGGATCAGGCCTTGGGACCGGGGAGGATGTCGACCTGCTCTACGCCGACGTCAAGGGTCAGAGTGACGACTTTAGGTCGACGCTACCTCCAGGAGATTCGGCGCCAGGATCCGGGTGACAGCTTTAGGGTCGGCGTTCCCACCAGAAGACTTGGCGCCGGGAGCCGGGGTGACGGCTTTGGGGTCAGTGCTCCTACCGGTAGTCTTATTTCCAGCACTCCCACCATGTGACCTCTCCCCCGGCGGCACTCCCGGCGGCCTCCCCCTGCGGCTCATCCTTAGAGAGGGGATACTCGAGCCGAAGCTCGCCATCAGCAAACCCCGGCATCAAAACCTTGACAGCGTCGAGGGCTTGGTGCCAAACGATGGCCTAGGTGTCAGCAAGGTCGGCGTAGAACTGGTCTGACGTTTTGTACCTCTCCACCGACTTTGCAGCCCGGAGGTCAGCGAGCTTCACCGCCTCCTTCGCCGCCTCGGTTTCCTTCTTACAGGTATCCCGCGACTTCTTCATCATGGAGTTTAGCACCTTAGCCTCTTCCAACTTAGCCTGGATGGCCTTGTTGGATTCCTTCAGAAGCCGAATGGACTCCTTGCATTTGGAGTTCACCACCTCCTCGGCGGCCACTCAGGTGTCGAGGGCGGCAATCCTCTCCTTCGCCAGCTGCAGCACCAGCCACATGCCCTCCTCCCGCAAGGAAGACTCGCCCGCCTTCTGCATCGCAGGGGCAATCTCCCCGTGCTCCATGTTGGCGATGAGGACGCAGTGCTGAAGGACTTGAGGAAAGTAAAAAAAGGGGTTAAAAAGCATCCGATCCAAGGAAAAAATGCTTGACGAACACCTCAACGGAGAGTAGATACTGACCTGAACAGCCTTTTAAGCAATGGCGGCAATTTGGGCCTTAAGGGTCCCCCAGGGAATTTTGTCCCCGGCCGATCGTTCCATCTCCGAAGTAAGCTATCGGCGACAGAAAGCCCCAAGGGGACCTCGAAGCAGACGTCCCCCTCCTGCATGAAGATCGGGAAGGACGAAGATCGAGACACCATCCTCTTGTACCTCTTGAAAGGGACCTCGGGGGGTTGGCCTCATCCTCCACTCCCTCGCCCGGGGCTCCGGTTCCCGAGCGTGCTTGTGGCTCTCCCCACGACTGATTTTCGAAGCTCGGGGCATAGAGGAAGGCCTAGCCAGTGCGGCTGCCTTCGGGGCCGGGCTCGAACCAGGGTGGGACTAGCTAGCGCCCCCGGTCTTCCTCCCCTTCTTAACGGCTATAGCAACCAGGAATTTAGATCGGTCCATTTGCTCTGCAAAGAGGAGAATACACAAAGGGGGTTAGTAACACGGGAAGAGCAAAAGAAAAATGAATCTAGACAGATCGTTCAAGCTCCTAACTTAGCTACGAATCTAGCGGGGCTGAGTCTAGCCCAGCTAAGGGCCTGCTCGGACAGCAAAACGTTGGCATGTTGGATCGGCTCCCACAACACCGCCCTCGCCTCGGGAAAGGACGACAGCTTCACCCATGGGCAGTCGGCCCTGTGCCATTGTACAGGCACAGGCCAATTCCCACCCTCGGATGGCCCGACGAATACGAACTTCTCCTTCCATTCATGAATGGAAGAAGGAACTACTACTACCCCCGATCCGGCCATCCCTCCTTTGCGTTTTTTGAAGGAAATATACACCCAGCTCGGCTCATCCTTACGGGTGCCGGGATGATTTTTATAACAAAGAAAGGAAAGGAGAAGGGTCAAGCTGAAGGGGATTTCTTCAAGTCTCAACCGGACCGGGAACTCGAGAAGAATTCTCTATAAGTTCGGCACTAGCTGGCGGGGGAAGCTGGAAGCAACGTAGTGCTCCGCATACTTCGGGGGGAAATGCCAGACGCATTCCAGCTCAGAATGCATCTAAATACAAGGCAATCTCCTTGCCCTACACCTGATCCGACCTCTTGTCCTCCCTAGCCAAACGAAGCGAATAGCTAGGGGGAATGTGGAAATGAGCCCGGATCGTGGTGAGCTCGTCCACATTCCTTAGAAGGGAGGGCGCATCGCGAGCATTCCCGATGTGCGCTTTGGGGACTCTTCCCGTCGTCTGACCACGAGCGGAACAGGTAGCCCTAACTCTACGAGTCTGACTCAGATGGGGCAGAGGAGGAAGCAGAAGAAGACTCCCTAGACTCTACCCTAACTATCTCAACAGACTCCTCAGAGGAAGATATCTAACCTGATTCAAAGAAGGAGTCCTCCGAAGAAAGAGAGCGAGAGATCCGATCTAAAGGAAAGAGTGCCGAGCTATCTCTCGTAGCGATAGGGAAATGATGACGAAAGTGTGGACCCAGGAAGGATCCCACCCCTATTTATAGTACTTTGGCAAACGCATCCAACGGCTCAGATCGTTTCCCGCCAAAACGACGCTTCACGCTCGCTAGCCGTCGACGCTCCACATGTCGCACAACCATTGGAAACGTCCCTTCGGGCGCAGAAGACAGTGACGACCCATCACGTCCGCCAATCGGCGTCGGAAACGTGGCTTGCGCCTCAACGGATGTACGATCGAATCGGCGCTCCCTCTTTAGTGCATGATCTCCTCTCTGATCCGCTGACATCATCGAAGGATACGCCTAACCACCTCGGAATTCCGCGCTGGCGAGGTTTTCAACTACGAGCTGAGCCCGGGAGACCGATCAGACCACTCTTGACCCGACCCATAAATAGGTCGGGACGAGAGTGGGGGCTAATAATGATGCTCATACGTGGGAACTCCCCAGATCACGACACGTGGAAGATGACGTGTTACGAGGTACACGGAAACAGGGCAAGAACCACACATTGGAGGCATCCCCCGGGCTATCGTCCTACTGCCTCGACCCGACCTCCGAGGATTCCCTGAACATTCCTGTGCTCGCCATGACCATTGGCTCGCCTCCGAGCCCTCCTACACGCCGAGCTCCTCGACCCTTCGCCTCCAAGCTATCATAGAACCGAACTAGCTCGGCCTCCCGCCCTCTTTAAGCCTCTCGCCGAGCTAGGCCTTTTCGGTTCTATCGAGCGACCTAAAATGCGGGTCACAGGCGCTTCCGCCACGACTCCGCGAATCTCGCCAGATGCAAGATATCCACCGCCCCACGATCCTGCGTTCCACGCCGTCACATTCCCCCATTAACGAGCGTATCTCATCATTAACGGGGGATCCTATCATTCACGCAGGCGTAACGCCAGGGGCGTAACGGCCGGCGAGGATCTCGCGCCAGCTGGCCTATGGCGACACTATATAAACCCCTCTCTCGGACGACTCAGGTAAGGCAATTTTATTCCAATAGGCCGCTACTCTGCTCGAATATCTCAGCTAACTTGATCGTCGAAGGGTCCACAGTGGCACAACCATCCCGAGACTTCTTTGCAGGTAGCTCGGCTTCACTCTAAATCAAGCTCACTGAGATCCACACGCTTCAGGAAGCAACCCTCAAACCCAATTGCCGTCGTTCATCAACGCTCGCGACAGATCGACGGAGAACGACATCTCAAGAAGATCCTCACCTCCATCAGTGTTAAACATAGAGATATATCTTTTTTTGTCAAGAAAGATATATGGGGGTTGAAATCCAACTTGCATCAAATGACTATGTATTAGAATTAAAGATAATAGAGTGTATATTTACATTTGCTTCAAAAGATAGCCATGAGGGAGATCAAAGCATGAACACGACAATGAATGACTGAGCAATGGTGGTAACGACAATGATGCAAGGGCAATATTTTTTGACAAATTTTTTTATCCTATACTCCTGCGCTCCTATGTGATGAGGGATTTTTAATATTTTCATGTGTGTTGAACACAAATTAGAGGTACGTAATGTTCATGGGATTAATCATATTATTGCAGCAATTTTAATTTATTTACACTAAACAACAATGTTAAGTGAAAATCCAACATTAATATTATATGTGCCCAGTAATAAAAGACACATGAGTTTCTAACCAAAGATTGTTACCTCACTACGTAAAGGCCCCTAACTTACATAACATTTTCAATAGAGGTTGTCTAACCACTTATAGTCGTAATGTCCGTAAGCTGCCATCATTGTCATCGGTCAATAGAACCAAACATCAACATCTTAATCCCATCCTAGGAGAAGCTCTAAAACTCAAATCCTCCCTGTTTTGAAACTTAAAAGTTATGAACTTGGACCACTTATGCTTTGGACCACTAAATATGGATTTAACTAAGACGTGCGCCTGCAGGGACCACCCACATCAGCTGCGCTATTAACTTGTTCAATTGAAGATGAGCATAAATTTAAGGCCTTAGGCCAGCGATAATCCGTACTTACCAGGACATGGTCTTTGGGTGATCAAGGAGTCTCAGGCCCAGCGGTCCTACATTCTTCGGGCAGCACTGTGCTAAGAGTCTCCTGAAGTGGGACACTAGTGTCCTTGTTTGTTGCTTTGGGGTCCGCACTTGCTTGGCCCTCAAGATGGAAAATGAGCCGGGCCTCGGCGCCCGGTCGGGGTATCCCAAATCCCTGCCCAGCCAGGCCTAACGTTGATTGAGCCCGGGCCGGCCTGGTCCAAACACATTTTTTAAAAATTTGGGTTTTGTTTGGGGAATTTTTTTTAAGCTATAGGTACAGAATCAGGTCTAGATATTTTATTGATTAAAATTTTTTTGAGAGGAGACATAAGTTGGGAAATCTTATCCCTCATACAATTGAAAATATTGAACCCATGCACTCCCCATCATTTCCCAGTATTCCCTTTCTTTTATGTCAGATTTTTTTTATTTTCTCCTTTTTATTTTCTCCCTCTATCGGAATCCCCACCCCTCTTTTAACACAAATAAAAAAACATTGATTCCCTACAAAGAACAAATCAATTCAAATGGGGCACACAAATTATTTTATAAACCCAACCAAAAAATCTTACCAGGCACTATTATATTTGTTTATTTTCTCTGGGTCGTGACTCATAGCCGGGCCGGGCCGGCCATCCGGCTGCCCCAACAGAGGCCGGTCCGGCCCGAGCCAACAGCTGGGCCAGGACCGCCCTGCCCATTTGCCACCTTGATGCGGCCCCTGCCCAATTCCAATTTTATGCAATGTTTATTAATTTTGTATTTATTAAAGCTTTTAAAGATCTATTGATGCTTTATTAGTTTTCACTACAGAATCTGTTGTTAGTTGTTTTATGAGATCATTTCATACTTTAAAAATTATTAGAAGTGTAAATTTTTAGCAAAAGATGTAAATGCTATACTTTCCAACTTTTCTCTCAAACATGAAAGGCAAATACATAAAATCTCTTGAAATTTACTGAATAATCCAAGCATGAGAAGAGTATGAACATTCAAAGAAATTTTTGTGCTTCTTCCGCCTCACAGAAAGAAAAGAACCTTGCAACACAACAGTAAATGGATGTTGAATACAGGTTAAGCTCATAGGTGCGTATAATCAAAAGAGAAAAATGAAGCACGCCTTCATGGTTTCTGATTATACAGTAGTCTGTTTTTGCTCGTCGCAGGTTACAAAAGTGCAACGCTACAACAGAATCCGGATTGGGCATACGAAGTGCCAGTACAAACAGCAAGTGTACAATAATATAAGCAGCAAGCCGCGTGCATATCCAAACATTTGATGATAACTTGTTTACAATTTCTTCAAGTTTTCAGCCTTGGCGGCAGATGTAAATGCGACAGCAATCTGGGGGTGGTCTTTAACTGTTAGGCTCAGCACCTCTGGCCTAGAGTAGTGTCCTACCACATCGAAATCGAATTTGGCTCGCACGATTTCCCCAAGATCTGCATATCAGCATCCAAAGATGTAAAGATATAGTATGGCTATACTATTACAGTACAACTATCTAATATTATAGTATAAAAACGTTCGAGGCTTGCTATTTTAGTATTTTGACATTCCAATCTCACATTCTGACACGCGTCTCTCTGAAGGGCATGTGACCATTTATTTAGATGTCAAAAAATTCTATGAAAAGCCATTCCATTTGTGCGGAAAAAACATTTCTTTTTACTAAGTCGCTCAATGTCTTTTTTTAATGTACATTAATAATATTTATAGAAATATACTTCTCTTAATTCGTTTTTTCTTGCATAGAAGGCCTTGAAATTATAGAAATTCATTAACGTTCTGAGAAAATTAAACTACGGCTATTCCAAAATTATTTACTACTTGCCATCTCTTCTTTACTATTTCAATAGTTATCTTATCTAGATCAGCTCAAAATCACATTACACGGTTTTTCCAGACACAAGCTATTTGCACATGCAGAGCATGTACCAAGAAAATTAGTCTCCGGATAATCACAGAAAGTAATAATAGTTTCAAACGCCAAAAGAAAAAAGAAACAAATGTAATTGTACCAACAGAACAAAAGAAGAATTGATACCTAGATCAGCTGAGATGAGTGCCTCTCCTTCATAGTTAGGCCCGGCTAGAACAGCCCCTGAAGGTGAGATGATGACACTTCCTCCAGCGCACACAACGGAATCGGGTGAAGGTTCATCGTCAACGCCTGCAAACACGTAATCCGGCGGCGGAGGATAGTCTTTTCTTCGACAAAATTGGTTTGCTGAGAGAACGAAACATCCGCCCTCGAGGGCGATGTGGGTCATCGAAGCTTGCCATACCTCCCTAGCATCGGCAGTGGGTGCACAGTATATCTCGATACCTTCAGGACAGTAGGGAGGACTTCAATTATTTTCCTTTGAAGAACTTAGATAATAAACTTCAGTAACACAACCAACAAATAAGCTATTGAAAGCAATAGTATACAGAAAGTGAATTACAGTAAACTCACCAAAACTTCTGTAGGGAAAAGAGATACAAAGTGCGTAACGGATGAAACGTAATCGTTTAGTACTTACCTTTGCCATATAATGCAGTCCTTAATAAAGGCATCCTGTTCTCCCAGCAAATGAGAGCACCTATCTTTCCAATAGGAGTTTCATAAACAGGATTGGTAGATCCATCTCCAAACCCCCAGATTACGCGTTCCAATGCTGTAGGCATGAGTTTACGGTGTTTCCCTAGGTATTGACCCTGAGGATCGAAAAAAAGAACTGTACAAAAGAGTGTGTATCCTGCTCTCTCAATCACACCCATCACAAGGAATATCTTGTATTTTCCAGCCATTGCTGCCAAACGATCAACATCAGGGCCTGCACACATTTAGAGAGAGAAAAATGAACCAAAGTCTGGCAAAGTTTTTTTGATAATAGAAATTTTCCTAATAGCATGAGTGCTCTGGCTCTCTGATACAGGAAAATCAAGGATGCAGACACCAACGAGTAGATAGTTGACACCAAGTTGAAGTCACCATAGAGACTTGGTATAATTTTTAGTTTTTTAATATATGATCTCCAAACATACCACTACATTTTAACAGCAGCAAAATTAATGATGATGATGATGATGAGAGCACGATGGTCAAGTAGATTATGATTACACACAGGAAGATCAAATAACTTGGTGAACGCTCTGAAGTGTAAGTGACCCATATACCAATCCGACTTAGTCTACCCATTCATACTGAAGATGTAACATATCCATGTATCATGATCTAAAATGTACCAAGTATTCGATAGACACTTTGAGCCACTTTAGGATTTCTACAGTAAACTATCCATGTGTTTCCTTCCAAGGATTTTCATGGAATTCAGTTATTTCTTTCACAGGTATTACCCTTACCATTATTTCATTCTTTTTGTGATCGAATATATATTCCTTCTCTTTAAAGGAAATTGTGAACCGGTTTAGATAAACCCCTTTATGAATATTAGGCGTGCCGCAATTAAGGAAAGATAGGATAAGTTTCGTACTAAGTATATTAGTTGTGTTAGCATAAACTTTTAGTGATGTGAGGATAAAATCAGGACAAAGCATGTGCATCGAGATTAATGTGCACCAAGAGGAGTTTTGGTTTAGTCGAAAAAGAGCAACTTATGCTGGACCAAGGAAAAGAATACAGGCATTGGATTCCTAAATAATGATTTAGAATTAACTTCAAGTGCAATGGCATGTGATCTAATAGGTACCTCAGTTTGGTTGAAACTGCGCTGGCACAAGGGCTGGATGAATAAAGAGAATGCAGTAGTTACAAATATACCAGTGAACACCTCCAATAAGGCTAAAGAGATATATAATATTGATGTAACTGAACCGAAATTTGTCTAAAGATTGCTCCATTATTTTTTTCCTCGTCCTATCTGCTCTATTGCTATTAAAATTTGAATAAAGTGCATGGATGATTTCTGGATTAAAGCCAGCTTTCCACAGACAATACTTAATTCCGCAGCCCATTGCTATAGGTTGTATTAGTATATGAAAACAATGTCAGTTATTTCACAGAGGAACCGTTTCAAAACATCAATGCTCACATAAACCATTCTTTCTTCAAAGAATTATATGATAAAAGTGATGCCATTTTCTACTGCTAAAATTTCATCACCTCATTTCTTTGATCAATAGATATTTGAAACATATTCCACTAGAATATGAAAAGGCACATCATTTATCAATTATCATTATACTTTCTGTACCAAATAATCAACACCATTTCCCTATAGCATGCCATATTTGGTTATCCATGTCTACAATCGACGGATTAAACATTATTTGAAAAACCTCAGAAAGTTTCAATGCGTAATGTCCAAAATTTACATTTGTTCCGGTTTTATCAAGGGACTGGGACAACACACTGTTAGGAACATTTGCAGGAGTTTCAATCTTCATTATCTCCAAATATATGTTTGCTTTCCTATAAGAGGAGGAAACACAACACAAGAAATGTTTACTTCTATGCTCTTCATAATAAGAAAAATAAGATACAAGTTAGTATGAATGATATGATTAATAATGATAGATTATTAATTAACAGATAATGAAGCTCACTAAATTACTCTAGATGAGGGCCAAGAGTTGGAAATGAATTCAATATTAATGCTAAACTGAAAATGGGATGGCATCTAGCATACCAGGCACATCAATGGCTGCAGCATGATACTTCCGGAAGTCCTCTCTGCCCTTGGCCGAACGGCTGCCTATGGTGACACCAAAGTCTGAACCGCGAGGGTAGCCACCAACAAATGCTTCTGGAAACACAACTAGCTGCGCCCCATATCCAGTAGCTTCTGCAATCAATCTCTCTGCCTTATCTGCAAGTTGTTTCAATAATGATAATAGTCTTCATAGTTAGACTGCATGGTCAACTTTTAGAAAATTGTAGATTGCACTTTCAATTTACTATGTATTAAAGAGTAACATAACACTGTTTCCACATGTACAAGAGTCTTGAATCAAGGCTTCCACTATGTAGTATATGGGCTTTGCGTTCAGCCTGTGAGGGAGATTTAGCTCGGTTTTGAGATCATATTGTCTTCAAAGTATAATGCATGTTCCTAACATTGCCTACATATCTTTTCTTGTATTGTCGTTACCAGGATCATGAAATGAAATATTCATGGTATTTGTTCTTTGGATAGCTTGTAGAATTACTAGAGGGTATTTTCTTTTGAAAAGAAATATTATCTCTAAAGAAGATCGAGGAAAGCATACGCTTTCACATTCTAACTTTTCAGCATGCTAAGGGTTTGTTTAGACTTCACTCGCTCATGGCTGAATCCGAGCATAAAACACCACTAGAGGACCAACTTGATCGAATTTGGCCCAAGCTGACATAAATTTAGGAATAAAGAAATCTAAAATAAGCGAAAGAGAAGTGTGGTTACTTGTGTTAACGTATACAAAATGTTTTGAAGACGGACTATGGATGTGGTTGGGATATGTCCAAGTGAGTACATGCACATACACAGGCGGCTGCTTATATCAATACACAAGCATTCGGTATATTGTTATTCTATAGTTTTCTAAATTCTTCATAGCTGTATATATACATATATATATTGCATATCTCTGTCACTAGTGATGATGTTCCTAGTGCCCTAGCCGCTATAACCGCGGTCTATGCAGAATGAAAAACAAAAATTTTCGAGAAGACACTAGAAACATAAACCCTAGAATCTAAACTAAACACTAAACTAGCAAACTACCAAGAGTTTAACTACTCCGATAGAAAGGTTTTATCTAAGGATTCGTGTCCTTCGGTCTTCTATCATGTTCCTTGGCTCCTTAGAGCTCCGGGATCGAGCTTGTAAGCCGGTGCTCCTCTGTCGAAGATGATCCACTCGAGATATATGGTTCAAGATTCTAGCTTCACACAATCAAGTAAGTGAAGCAACTAAAGACAATATGTTGCTAATCTAGAGTGCTTAAAGAAGTAGTGATGTGTTCTAGTATTTTTCTCTGTCTTTCTCGCTTTGATTCTCAACCCATGAGATACTTGATTTAATAATTCGGCTTGGTGAGGAAAGAGGAACTCAAGTGAAGGAGAGAGAAAGGAAATGGTGAAATGATAAAGCTTGGTGAGAGAAAATCAATAGCCATGGTTTCGTAAAATGATATTTGCAAATAAAAAATGGCAACCATACATGCCTGTCACCATTCATAAGCCACCTCATCCCTCCATCCCATTTCCATTTAAATAAATAAATGAATAAACCAAAATGAGGTGTCCTTCTACAATGTATGTCCGTATAAATATGAAATACATTCTACCGTATATAGATACACGTATTCGTATCGAAATACGAATACCCAAAGAGATAGAATAATACAATGAACATAATACGAGAATATATATATCAAAATATATATATGTAAATTATTAAATCAATACTTGATTTAATAATTTGGCTTAATCCTAAGCCGGCTAGTATCACCATACGTCCGATTAAAACCCGTATAGCTAGTACACGTATTTAATCCGAATCTTGCACATATCAAAATACGGCCACTAAATCATGTGAACCAGAAAAACCCTCTGTGTGTGACTCTAAAACCCGACAGTACGCTGGCAGTGAGTTACTGGATAAATCCACAACCACAAACACGTCAGCGACACTAGCTATACGTAACGGCTACTCAGTTATCTGTCGAAAAGAAGGCCGACGAGAAAGCTCATCTGAACCCCTATTGAGCCTATCTGTAACAATTTCCGTACAGTCCGGTCTCTTCGTCTAAGTGTATCGCATACCAGGTCTAAGGGTGGTAAACGTCAGACCATAATAACCCGATAATTCATGCCAATGTCGCTCAGGACCGATCCGAGATACTACTAATCAAACAATCTGTAAATCTCATCTGCCTTAGCCAAGGTCTTATAGTGCTGGCCAACCGAACACAGTTCGACATCAACTCCCTATACCGAGAGAGACGATTTCCTGACAATCACTCACGGGCTCCATATGGCTCGAGACTGTACCGAACTAAAACATGTTTGCATGACTTAGTAGAACCATGGTAGGTTAGTAATCTAAATACAGTGAGAACTCACACGAGACAAATTACGATCTCAGGTCTAAAGACTAATCCGTACTCATCATCTGAGAACTGCTATCTGACGATAGGTATAATACCATTTAGAAGTTCTCGGCGAGTCCGTCCAATATACCACCCCCAATGAGCACCTGTAAACGATCTTAGGTGCCACACCAATGGCTGTGGGATCAATCGTCGCCCTTTGTCGCGGTCTAGAAACGTATAAACCAATCTACTCCAGAATATCGATGTTCAGTCTCGATACTCTTACAACCAATGACAGTTAAGGATGTGCTTATGGACTATCCAGCCCCTATTATATGATCGTCATCATAACGCTAGTAGTCAAGCAATAATTCTATGGATTTTATCAACATGACTTAGCGATACGTAATAAGTAAAATATATACACATATTAAGATAAAGACAAACCAAATAACATACTATCATATCGAGCAAGATTGTTCTGTACATACATATGTCCAATCATCCACTATACACACACATACAATATGACCTCTAGAGGATACATATCCAACAATCTCCCACTTGCACTAAGTTCAATTATTGGTGTATCGAGTACCCAACGTCTGCACTAAAACCAGTTGTTGACGTATCGCATACCCAACATTTCAAATAGTCTCTCGAACTGTGCTTAAGGAAGGGCCTTCATGAATAGATCCTCCGTGTTTTCTTTTGTATCTACTCTCCGCACCTCGATCTCACGGCGACCTACAATCTCCCAATCTCTCTGATCATGTAATACTGCCTCAAGATGTGTATGGATCTCTGATGAGACCATAGTTCCTTCGCTAAAATCATTGCCCCATTGTTGTCGCAATACAACGGTATTAGATCAACAATGAACGGAACCATCTCAAGTTCAATAATGAAGTTCTTCATCTAGACTTCTTTTGCGGCATAGTTGGTGGCAATGTATTCAGCCTCCATCGTTGAGTCTGCGACGGTGCCCTGTTTGGAGCTCTTCCAACAGACCGTCCCTCTGTTGAGGGTAAAAACATAACCCAAGACAGACTTGCTGTCGTCCTTATCACTTTGGAAGCTTGAATCGGTAAAAAACTCCACCTAGAGGTCTCCATTATCGTACACTAAAAAAATCTCTTTAGCCCTTCTCAGGTACTTGAGAATGTTCTTCACAGCTATCCAGTACTTCTCTCCCGAGTTTGACTGATACTGGCTCACCACGCTGAGCGCGTAAGCTACATCTGATCTGGTACATAGCATCGCATACATTATAGATCCTATCGCCAAAACGTAGGGTATAATATTCATGCAAGCCCTCTCCTCATCAGTATTGGATGACATCTCTTTGGAGAGGGTGATTCCGTGCAAAGCGGGTATATTACCACGTTTGGAATCTTCCATACTAAATCTCTTTAGTATGGCGTTTATGTACCAGGACTGTGAAAGTCCCAAGTTCCTCTTGGATCTACCTCTGTAGACCTTGATCCTCAGAATATAGGAGGCATTACTTAAGTCTTTCATGGAGAACTTTTGTGACAAGAACTTGACCGATTGCAACATAGGAATATCATTTCGTATCAGGAGAATGTCATCGACGTACAAGACGAGAAATACGGCAGCTCTCCCTGCAATTTTCTTATAGATACAGGGCTTATACTGGTTTTTGATGAAGTCAAATTTCTTGACTGTTTCATCAAAACAGATGTTCCAGCTCCGTGATGCCTGCTTTAATTCATAAATGGATATAAACAATTTGCACACATTCCCGCTGCTCTCAGTCTTTGAATCTTTCCAGCTGATCCATATAAACACTCTTCTAAATCTCCATTTAGAAAAGTCGTTTTACGTCTATCTGCCAGATATCATAGTCATTGAAGACAGCAATGACAAGTAAGATCTGAATGGATTTGAACATAACCACTAGAGAAAATGTATCGTCATAGTCCACACCTGGTCTTTGACGAAAACCTTTTGCAACAAATCTAACCTTATAGGTTTCCACCTGTCTATATATACCAATTTTCTTCTTAAAGGTCCATTTGTAGCCAACGGGTTTTACCCCTGCTGATGCAAAGTCCAAAGTCCAAACTTTGTTGGTGCATATGGACTCTATTTCGGATCGCATAGTATCCAGCCATTTATCAGCTTCCATGCTGCTAATAGATTGCTCGAAACTAGTAGGATCATATTCTTCCAAGATGCAATCCTCTTGACCAATGCCTATGAGAAAACTGTAATATCTCTCGGACGGACGAGAAATCCTACTAGATCTGCGGAGTGGCTGAGGTTTGTCCGGGACTATTGAATCCTTAGGTTCTATCAAATTTTCAGTTATAGTTTGTATTTCTGAAACTTCATACTGTTCTACTACGCTCCCATTAATATTTTTTGCAAGAAATTCTCTTTTCTAAAAATATAGCGTTCTAAGAAACAATAATCTTTTTTTCCTCTGCGTGGTAGAATTGATATCCATTTGAATGCTTTGGATATCCCACAAATTTACATAAAACTGATCATGCCTCGAATTTGTCTAGGTTCTGTTTTTTAACAAAAGCAGGACAACCCCATATCTTAACACGTTTAAGATACAGACTCTTACCACTCCATATTTCATATGGAGTTTTTAGCACCGATTTGAATGGAACTTGATTCAATAGATATGTTGTTTCAAACGCATACTCTCAGAATGAAAGAGCTAACTCGGCACTACTCATCATAGAGCGAACCATATCCAAGAGGGTACGATTCCTCCATTCCGATACATCATTGTGTCGTGGTGTATACGGAAGAGTACGTTGAGAGAGAATACCATTCTCTTTTAAAAAGTCACAGAATTCCGTACTAAAGTACTCCGCTCCTTGATCAGATCGAATTGATACTTTTTCCTGTTTGATTCTCTACTTCGCTTTTATGTTCTTTAAACTTCTCAAAAGTTTTAGAATTGTATTTCATGATAAATACATATCCAAACCTTGAGAGATCATTAATGAATGTAACGAAGTGTAAGAACCCACCCCTTGCATGCGTAGATATTCGACCATATACATCACTATGTATGAGTCTCAAGAGCTCTGTAGCTTTTTCTCCATGTCCCATAAAAGGAGTTTTGGATATCTTTCTTTTGAGACAAGACTGATAAATTTCATAAGATGAAAATTCAAATGGATTCAAATATCCATCTTTATATAACTTAAATAATCTTTTCTCATTGATATGACCAAGTTTACAATACCACAAGTAGGATTCGTTCACATCTGAACTCTTCCTCTTGCGTGTGTTTTGTATATTGAAAACTGTGTTTTGATTAAGAACATAGATACCATTACACACTGTACGTTCTGCAACCAATACCTGATTAAAGTAAATGTTCATAATATTTCCATCTAGAACAAAATTATATCCATTTTATCAAGGAAACTGATATGATGTTGCAAAGTATGGAAGGTACATAGTAGCAGTTGTTCAAAATCATAGTATTGCCGCATGGCAATACTAGGTGATATTCACCAACGACAACAGCATCAACTTGTGCTCCGTTCCCTACTCTGAGAGACATCATCAGGTCTAGCCATCCAACTTTTTCTCAATCCTTATAATAAATTACAGATATGGGATTCTGATCCGGTATCTAGTATCCAGAAGGTAGGTTTGACCAAAAAATAGTTCTCGATAACAAATACACCTGAAAAAAATGCATTAGAATGCTTCTCCTTCATCAGGGTCAAATGGAAGTCCATGCAATTCTCTTTCTCTTGCTCATACTCATGACGGTTGCCACAAGTTAGAGCCGAACCAATGTTCCCCAGTCCAGTGTAATAAGCTAGTTCGGTAAAGTCATACATTTTATTATCTTGATTAAGACGCGACATGATTGCTACCTAGATAGAGAAAAGAAATACTCAGCGTGCGCTCTTGCAAAATTAGATTGGTTTTAAATTTATCTAATCAGGACGGCTCCTGCTGTTTTCTCGAATTCTCCTTCAAATCTTAAAAAGAGAACTAGTCGAGATCATTTACATCTTACAAGTTCACTAACCGTTCAACCAGGTAGGTGTTGGTAAACTAACATTTGATTCATGTCGGCCACGGGTTAGGTAAAAATGGACACCACCGAAAGGAAAGACCACAAGACCGGGGCTGGTGCGAGGCGAGAAGCTACGATACCGCGTTACGATCTGGTGCGACGATTTCCGATAACGCATTCGAACGATTGTCACTAATTTGATTGTCGGGCTATCGAACACGGAGTCAGAAGTGAATTACGAGTCGGACCAATCAACGGATCGAGCGAGCTCCCCTTGTAATGATGTGGTGGTGAACCTCTCATTCGTCTTCAATGCTCTCCGAAATCTCTATTTGATCTTGCCGCCTATTTTTTCCCCGTTCCCTTGCTTCAAAAAAGATCACCATATTTTTGATTCATAACCAATCCCAAACAAGAGAAAGAAACATCACTTTACTCATGGAGATCCACAATATATTCCCTATGGTGACCAGTTCATAAATTATTGAAAGAGGCGGTTCTATCTGGTAATTACAGTTTTCGTCCACTTCTTTTAAATGAGAAATATCAAGATCGTCCACGGAATACTCTCACGTCCTTGCGTTTGTTTTAATGTCGCCTGCTATATTCAAAGCCTTGCATAAAGTTCATAAGGTTGATTGCCTAATCCTTTTTCTTGCCGCGTGCTTCAATGGGGTGCTCGCTTCTCTATCGCGTGGTCCGGATGGTTCTTCTTTAGCTTTCATTTTTTGATTTCTTGCGTAAGTAAATTGATCCCGGTTCTTCAATCATTTGATAACCAAAATCATTTTTTGATAAATATCTCCCAAGAATAATCCTACTCATCAGTAAGAATCGGGACCCAACTATCATTGCGTGATAATCTAGATGGACACCACTCTAGTCACTGCACTCCAGAAGGTATGCATACACTTGGAAAATTTCCTTTCTGTTTGAAACCCCCGATTAAGATTTTACCCATAGGACCCTAGTGATCTTGACACAGTCAACAAATCAAACAGTCCAAGTCAAGTTCAATCCGTCATTATATTGATTGTATTAAACTCACCCGCATAACTCTTGACACAGTCAACAAGGTTACACGACTATCCTAACCAATCGCATCGTATGTTACAAATAAGCACTACCTAACTACCGCACACTACGCCTTGACACAGTCAACAAATGCAGCACGAATACTAAGTATTACTCGTAGCAAATGACGGAGGGCTACGACTGGTTTTGACGATAAACCTTTAATGTAATAAACTTGATATCGTTGAAAGAACCTAGTAGTTTTGAAAGGAAGTGGTTTAGGCTCCGTTTTTAAAACAAGTGGTTTTAAAGAAAACAGAGTAATCTATAGAAACATAAACTTTTGCTTAAGAGCGAAATCCCCATGAAGGAATCAAGGTTCTTCCCTCGTCGAATGAGATGCAATATATTCCTAATTGAATACTTTTATGCAAAGCAAAAAATTACGACTATAGTTTTTCGAAAAAATTGTTCCGACATCATGTTAGGTTTGTTTTCTTGCATTAATCAAAATTAATGCGGTCAAATCAATTAAATCCTATCATACCAGAAAAGAATGAAAATAAAATGTACGTATATGACACCCGCATTCGCCATCGGATCCGGAAACTTCACCGTAAGGTTACTGAATTTACGACAGTATATGGACATGGCTAGCGCGGATGCAAAACATATACAACATTTATTTATCTATATATATAAATATATAGTCATCTCAGGCATGATACAATAAACATCACAGGCATATGATAAGCAATATGGTACTGGATAATCTAGGACCCCACGTTTCATTTGAGCCACAAATGAAACTCAACGTTCCCCGATCGTGCGGATGGCCCGTATAATATTGAACCAAGACCTCTACGAGCACGGCAAGTTACCCGTCAATTCCAGAAGTGAGATAATCCACACTCTAGGTCATGAGTGGGCCATCCGGAACTTCATGGAATCCGGTAACTTGAGCACTCCACCATGGGTCATCCTAAAACCCTACAAGTGCGGTGAATAGATAGCCAATTCTGGAGCGAGGCGGCTCGAACTCACCACTGTGAGACGACCACCTAGCGCACTCTAAAACCCGGCTATTCGAGCACTTCTCTGTGGGTTTATCCTAGTACAAAAATAAAAAATATCCAATGGTGACATCGACCTCAACCCGACCGGGTCCTAATAAAAGAATATATAAACTGGCAGAAACGGCAGTCCACAAGTCGGGCGCCCACCCCGCAATAATGAAAATACAAAAAACACAACTGTACAACCAACATTGCACGAGGGGCTATCCAGCACGACAATCCGTATAAACCATTATAGAGATATCTCAAGCAACATCACAAGTATATGCAACCCCGTTTAATCGAGCTATAGCAATTAGACGACGTTTAAAATGCATATACATCATAGATATCAAAGATACAAAAGTTTCGAGTTTTAAAAACTTCCCGTGTTGCCCCAAAGCACAAACAGTACTAAACCAAATCTAGGTTAAAAAAAGTATGCCAAAAATCCCATTTTCCAAAACTAAGAACACTGAAAAAACGAGACCAAACATATATGTCATGGCCGCAAATTGCGACCAAAAGCAATATTTTGACAGCCAAGAAAGCTTTGATTTGCCTTGTTTTCATTCAATGTTATATACATACCAAGACCATCCTTCTGCAATACTCCAAAAAAATTTAGAGAAAATATTTTGTACAGAGACTTGATATTGGGTTTTGAAAAATATAAATTTTGTCGGTTTCGAAACTTAAGTACCGTCTACAGCTAGTTTATAGTGTTTAGATGGCTCTGATACCATGATGATGTTCCTAAAACCTTATCGGCTATAACCACGGCCTATGCGGAATGAAAAACGAAAAATTTCAAGAAGGCGTTAAAAACATAAACCTTAGAATCTAAATCAAACACTAAACTAGCAAACTACCCAGAGTTTAAATACTCGGATAGAAAGGTTATAACTAAGGATTCATGTCCTACGGTGTTATATCCTCTTTCGTGGCTCCTCGGAACTCCGGGATCAAGCCTGTAAGCCGCTCCTCCTCTGTCGAAGATGATCCATCCGAGGGATATGGTTTAAGGCTCTAGCTTCGCAAAAACAAGCAAGTGAAGCAATTAAAGGCCATAAATTGCTAATCTAGAGTGTTTAGAGAAGTAGTAATGTGTTCTAGTATTTTTCTATCTTTTTCTCACTTTAATTCTCAACACATGAGAAGGTAAGGAAGGAGGAGCTCAAGTGGAGGAGAGTGAAAGGAAATGGTGAAATGATAAGGCTTGGTGAGAGAAAATCAATAACCATGGTTTTATAAAATGATATTTGCAAATAAAAATGGCAACCATACTTGAATAGAATAAAAAATGGCAACCATAATTAAAATTCATTTGTCTACCATATTCAACCATGCCTCTCACCATTCCTAAGCCATCTCACCGCTCCATCTCATTTCCATTTAAATAAATAAATGGATAAACCAAAATGAGATGTCCTACAATGTATCTCCGTATAAATACGAAATACATTATACCGTATATAAATACCCGTATTCGTATCAAAATACGAATACCCAAAGAGATAAAATAATACAATGAACATAATACCAGAATATATATATCGAAATATATGTGTAAATTATTAAATCGATACTTTAATAATCTGGCTTAATCCTAAACCGGATAGTATTATCATCCGTTCGATTAAAGTCCGTATAGCTAATACACGTATTTAGTCGAAACCCTACACGTATCAAAATATGACCACTATATCATTTCGCCTGAAGCAGAAAAACTCTCTATGTGGGACTCTAAAGACTCAACAGTACGCTGGCAGTGAGTTACTTAATCACGAACACGTCAGCGGCACTAGCTGTACGTAACAGCTACCTAGGTATTTGTTGAAAGAAAAGCCGACAAGCAAGCTCATCCGTTCCGCTACTGAGCCTATTTGTGACAGTCTCCGTACAGTCCAGTTTTTTCATCTAAAAGTATCTCATACTGGATCTAGAGATGGTAAACGTCAAACCCTAATAACCCGATAATTCGTGCTGATGTGGCTCAGGACCGATCCGAGATATTACTGATCAAGCCATCAGTAAATCTCATCTGTCTTGGCCAAGATCTTATGGTGTTGGTTAACCGAACACAGTGCAATATCAACTCCTTATACCGATTGTGACGAATTCCTGACAATCGCCTACTGCCTCTATGTGGCTCGAGATTATACCCAACTAAAACATATTTACACGACTTAGTAGATCCGTGGTAGGGTAGTAATCTAAGTACAGTGGGAATTCGCACGAGACAAATTACGATTTCAAGTCTAAAGACTAACATGTACTCATGTCACCTGAGAACTGTTATCTGACGATTGGTATAATACCATTTAGAAGTTTTCGGCGAGTCCGTCCAGTGTACTGACCCCCAGTGAGCATATGTATACGATCTTAGGTGCCATACACCAATGGTTGTGGGACCAATCATCACCCCTCTTCGGGGTCTAGAAACGTATACACCAGTCTGCTTCGGAATATCGATTCCCAATCTTTCCACTCCCACGACCAGGGACATTTAAGCATGTGCTTATGGACTACCCAGCCCCCACATGCATGATCGTCATCATAATGCTGGTAGCTAAGCAATAATCATACAGGCTTTATCAACATGTATTAGTGATACTTAATAACAAGTAAAATATATACACATGTTAAGATAAAAACAAACCAAATAGCATACTATCATATCGAGCAAAATTGTCCTGTGCATACATATGTCCAAACATCCACTATACACACACAATAATGGCCACTTGGGCATACATATCTAACAACTAGAACATAGTATTCACTAATTTACTACATTTAAAGACTTTCGTGCCACATATTCGCATGATAAATTACAGATTCTTGGATTTTTCGATTGATCAACATATACTTTTGAAGATTCATCCCAATAAGTTATATCAAACCCCCCGATCCTTCTAAACTCTTTGCTAGAAGCTCTAAGAAAGAGAAAATCTATAACCGAATATAGGAAACACACTATAAAACTAAAGATTTTTTCTTCCTATGAGGTATGCATCCTATGATGTGCTTGGACGTTTTACAAAATCTAAATTTTGAGGCAATTACAAGTTATTTTGCAAGGCATTTAAGTTAATTTAGTAAATGTAATTTTCAAGCAATAATTCAACACCTAGCTCTAAATCAGTACTGATCAAAGCGATCGCTTTTTTGGGCCCAGGGCAAACAAATAAAAATGACTACTTTCCCCCAAAATCCAACTCCAATGTTCAAAATTTCAAAACAAGATCATACCTAGAGTCGCAGGAGTATCATAGAACACAGTAGACGCCTGCACAACAGTAGCCCTAACGGTGACCGACGAGGGATCGGATCCCCCTCCCATGTCGACCTCGGCGATCAACGGCGGCTCAATTGCGGTTGACGGAACTAGAGCCATGGGTGCTGATTCTTAATGGGCTTTGGGTTCGAACTTGAAGCCGTGCTTCTTGCGGAGGTGGTCCCTGAGGAGCTCGTCGCGAGCTAGGGTTCGCGCCCGCTGAGGCTCGACGTTGACGTAGGAGAGGTAGGCGCCTGCGGCGAAGAGAGAGACGCCGGCGGCGAAGAAGAGGAGGGTGGAGGCTGCTCGCTTTGGAGACGAAGGAGAGCACCAGCTCATCTAAAATGAGGGGAAAATTGCAGCCAATGTGTTTTTCTAGAACTTGGGTACGCTTCAGCCTCTAAAAATTATTTTTCTAAAATAAAAATAAAATCAAAAAAATGAATTTAAAAAAATCTTTGTTGTCTGATTAACAGGTGCAAAATTTTATATCCTTATTTACATTATTTTATATATTTAATACTTCTCGAAGTATGTCTTTTGTAAATAAATGTAAATTATAGGATCTAAATTGCAAAAGATGTAAAAGACGGATTTATCGGTGTAATCAAGTTAATAAAGGAACCGATAAAAATGACGAGCTAATGGACCAAGCAAGCATCGAAAGGAGTCAACTCGGGTGATCAAGCAACCAGACCAAAACCGAGCCACTACGAGCACCACAAGTCAGCCAAAAGCCGATTGATTTTTGAGGATGGCTCTGGAATTTAATGTGCGCTCCATGGATTTGATAATATTATTATTTATTTTTTGTAATCGACCAAGTTCCTTATATATACTGCCCTAGATTTATTCTAGGGTTTCATCTCTTCTTTTATTTTGGAGTCGTCTAGGGTTTTTGCTTTGAAGGAGATCAAAACTTTGTAAGGATTATTTATTTTAATTATGTCTTTTATTAATTGCATTGCTTTCTTTTAATTATATCTAGATAATTTTCATTATACCTAGGCATATCATTGATCACTACCTGGAGATAGAGAGAAGAGAGAGAAGAAAACACTTTAGCGTGCACTCTTGCAAGATTAGATTGATTATTATCTTATCTAATCAGGATATCTCCCACTGTTTTTATCAAATTTTCCTTCAAATCCTAAAAGGTAAGATTAGCCAGGATTAATTACACCATACAAGTTCAGTAATCGTTCGGCCAGGCGGGTATTTGTACTCCGAGGGAGTCTCCCTATACTTTCGTATGGAACTAATTAAATAACCTCGTTTCCGCAGGAGCATAACCACGTTAACACCTTTCTTAGACATCTACTTGATCAGCTAATTGTAAAGTGGAAAACTCTCACAGGAGTAACTCTTACTCGCAGTGGGTATCGGGATCCAACTATCTCATAGAAGGTATGTAATCTCATTGCAAATTTCAACACTTAAAATTCCTAATATCTGTTTTTACCCCTAGTGACTTATGACTTTGACTACGATCAACAAATCATAAGCGCTAGCCAAGTTCAACCCGTCATTTCTTGATTGTATTAAACCCGTCCATACGACCCTTGGCTAAGATCAACAAAGTCGTATGGCTAGCCTAACTCAATCGCATCACATGCTACAGATAAGCACTAATTAGCTACCACACACTACGCCTTGGCTATGGTTAATAAACGTAGCACGAATACTAAATAGCACTTATCTGAAATGACGGAAGGCTACGTTGGATTTTAAGAAAAACTTTAACGTAATGAACTTGATAACGTTGTAGAATCCAGTGATTTTGAGTGTTTTAAGCTCCGTTTTAAAATCAAGTGGTTTTGTAGCTTTTGCTAGTTCTGCTAAAGAGGTCACTCCCGGTGAAGAGATCTTGGCTCTTTTCTCATCGAATTAGGTGTTGGATATCCATCAAGGAATACCACTATGCAAATCAAGAACTAGAGCAACTGGCAAAACAAATCGAGTGGGTTGTAGTATTTGCTAGTTTCACTAAAGAGGTCGCTCCCGGTGAAGGGATCTCAACTCCTTCCTCATCAAATGAGGCGCTGAATATTTATCAAGGAATACCACTATGCAAAGTAAGAACTAGAGCTACCTTCTGAAAAGCTTGATTCTATAATATTTTTAGGTTTCTTTTCTTTCATTAATCTCATTAGCGAAATTCCATCATTTAATGTTTCCTAAACATCAAAGAAAAATGAAATGAAATAGAACGTACGCTTATGCCATCCGCATTCGGCATGGGGCCCCGTCATGCACTGTTTGCTTACTTAACTAACGACAGATCGGGGACTGGACTGGCGCGGGTGCAAAATATAAGCAATGTTTATTATATATCATATATATAATATAGCATTCGTCTCACGCGGTTTTATGATCACATCACAGAACTAAGCAGCAGAAGTCTACATATGAAATATTGGATATATTAGGAAGTCCGTATTTTAAATTCAGCCAGTAATGTAAAACACGGATTCCACGGTCGTGATGAATAGTCAAACCCATATTCCTAGACCCCTACGAGAGTGGCAAGTAACCCTACCAATTCTATAGTTAGGAGACCCGGTCTCAACTCCTTGAGATGGTATCCCACTGGACTTTAGAACCCGGTTACTTGTGCTTCCCGCCTTGGGTCTATCATAATGTGGAAAGTAAATAATATACATCAGTAGTGACATCATCCTCAATCCAGAAGTTCCCCAATAAAAGAATATTACATACAGATTTTACATGAATGAAAATGAAAAACTCTCATCTCAAATAAAACCCCCCGGCTATTCAATCACGACGATCCAATAAAACATATCACAGCAACACATAATATTACATATTATCAACGTAAGTAAATACGCGTATTCCGAATGTCGTTGACATATCAACGAGATTTAGGATACCCCACATATTACACTTACGGTCGTAGAAAAGAAATGAAAAGTACAATATTTAGAATCCAAAAATACCTTAGACATCATAAACCCGGAATATCTCATATTCCGAATTTCATGCCTAACTTATAAACCTTGCATTTTAGTCTCAAATTGAAAACTCTTTTCAATAAGCTGTCGGATAATTCAACAAGATTCCCGACTAAGTGATCGCGTACTATACGCGATTGTGGCGGAGTTTTGATCCGAATCAAAACTCCGTAGCAATCGATTGAACGAGACTAAATGGCTAGATTTACAATATACCAACTAGTTTTCACAAAACTAATTATTGTGGATTCCAAATATTGCATCACATATCATCAAAATTTAAACAACGTTAAACATTTCGATCGGTTTATTAAATATCCACAAATACCAGAGACCTCAACGACTTGAATCTCATCAAAAATACCCAGAGAGTGCTAAATTACATAATGGAGCAGCACAAGAAGAATGAGACCATAACTCCACAAAAGTGCGGCGGAACCGCAGCCAAACATGTGGTTAGGTCGCGGTTCCGCGGCCGTTTGAAAGAGATGGGTACTCAAATTTCTTGAGGCTCCATTAAAATCCCTACACATTTTTCTGCATATTTTTAATCCCAAAAATTTCAACTTTCTACACCAGCACTTACACTTTTTCACTCCAATGCGTCACACTACTTTATGGCATAAAAGTTTGCGACAACCAACTCCATTCCAGTGGCACCCCTCCTCACCGAATGGAATATCAACACTAGAAATGGTGTGATCAAGTCCAATACGAAGTACGACCTATGTTCTGTGGTGATCTGCGGTCAGGGTTTCTACGCCAACTTCATGGTGATAGATATGCCTGATTTCAACGTAGTCTTAAGTATGGAATGGTTGAGTACTTTTTACGCTACCATCGGCTGCCATTAAAGGAGGGTAGTGTTCAAGATTTCTGACCATCCAATGTTCGTATTCAAGAGCGGGAGTCGATCCTTGGATCCAGCAACTTATAAAGCTGTACCGCGGAAGGAGGAGAAGTTATATACCTTATAGGAGGAGGAAGATATGTCAATGGTGGTTCAAGAGTTCAAAGATGTGTTCGTCGAGGTGTCTAGGTTACCACCAGATCAAGCGATCGAATTTGCAATAGACTTGATGCCGGCACACAACCAATCTTACGAGCACTGTATCGGATTGGGCGATAGAATTGACCGAGCTTCGAATGCAAATTGAGGACCACCTTGATAAAGGATTTATTAGACCAAGCACATCACTTTGGGATGCTTCGATTCTTTTGGTACCTAAGAAAGATAGAACCAAGAGGATGCGTATAGATTATCGGGAGCTAAATAAGGTCACAATCAAGAACAAGTATCCTATGCCAAGGATAGACGATCTGTTCAATCAGTTGGAAGGATCTTGAGTGTTCTCGAAGCTAGTCTGCGGACGGGTTGTCATCAACTCAAACTCAAGACGGCTGGCATTCCTAAGACGGCTTTTCGGACTGTTCCCTCATAAAAAAAAAGAAGAAAGAAGAAGAAAGAAAAGGGGAAAATTCCCCACTATTCAAGTCTCACGTGTTAAACACGTGAGTACCTATATGCAAAAGTATATAGGCGCTGCAATTAAAAAAACAATGGGCTAAAAAAGTCACGCATGTTAAACACGTGAGCACCTATATGCAAAACATATAGGCATTGAAATCAAATAATTGGCAGGCCAAACAGGCCTCACGCGTTAAACACGTGAGAGTTTATATGCAAAGCATATAAACAAGGCTGAAACCCGCGCTAGGAGTCACGTGTTAAACAAGTGAGTTCTCTCGTTGTATTCTAATTCAATATAGAATTAAATTCTATATGATAGAATTATATTATATTTGGGAAATATTTTCCCTGGTCTTTCTAATACGGAAAGATTCTTGTCTAACAGAGAATTTTGGATTTAAAATCCAACTGTGATAAAATATCACCAATCAAACCACCTGATAGAATCAAATTCTATATTGGAAATATTTCCTTGATTTTTCTCAAACTAGAAAGACCTTCTCTGTTAAACAGAGAACCCTTGGATCAAAGATCCAACGGTAATTATAAAACAAAATATTCATAGGAAAATATTTTCATAATTTTGTTAAATTAACAAGATATTCATAGGAAAATATTTCTTAATCTTGTTAAACAAAACAAAAAATTTTCTCTGTTAAACAGAGAGCTTTTGGATTAAAAATCCAACGATGAATAAAATTCACCAATTAATTTTCATGATATCTTAATGAGAGATTTTCTTAACACACTTTTTTTCCCTTCTCCTATAAATAGGAGTAAGGAGATTAAATCTAGATATACACAGAACTCCCCACATGCTCCTGAAAAAAAAATATACTATGGGCTCTTGAGAAGAGAGAGAACTTGATTCTCAAAGAAGAAGATCGTCATCGTTGAAACTCTAAGTAAAAAGAAAACAGAGGGATTATACTATCTCTCATTTGCCTCTCTAATGGTTTAACCCTTTATATAAGAACTCAGTTCTTTCCCTGATTGAGATTTGCAGAAGCAGATCTCCCTACAAGTTGAGAATTTAATTCTTATCGGGAAGATTTTGTTCTGTAAATTCAAAACTTAGGGGAAAAGAACTGAGTTAAAAGAAAAGGAATAACAGGAGCATATGGGAATTTACTTCCTCCAAAAAATTAGGGTTTAACCCTATATAAAGAATTTGGTTCTTACAAAAGTGAAAAAGAACTTAGTTCTTCAATACAAATGATGATGATGATCTAAGATCTTCAAAACCCAAATCTGGATGATCATCAATGACCAAAAATGTCATTAACAAAAGATCAATATCTCTAAGAAAACACAAGAATAGCTTGGTAACTCGTTACTGCTTAGCACTATTATGAAGCCTCACGTGTTTCCCACGTGAGTGATTCAAATGAACAAAAAGAACAACCAAAACTACCTCACGTGTTTCCCACGCGAGTGCTAAAGGACCCCAGCATAAAAAAAAGGATAGCCACGTGGTTTGCACGAAAGCTTTAATCAAGTGCTTAGCACTTACGTAAAAGAAGGGAAAGTAAAACCCAATAGGAAGCGCCCATTTTAGATGCATCATATGTGTTACACGTGAGCGCCAGAAGAATCTAGTGCTTAGCACTAATCCAGTGCGCACGTGAAACGCACATGAGCACCGTATAACTCAGTGCTTAGCACTGTTGGGTAATTATGAAAACCCAATCTCAGCTCAAATTGGCTAAGTTTCTTGAGGTTAAACCTCTTTGAATTTAAAACAACGAGCAAATATTGCTCAAGATTTTCCTAAACTGATTTTAGTCTAAAAATGACTAGTGGTCTCCCATTGTTGATATCCAAAATGATATTTATCCTATATCTCCTAAGGTAATCTTAGTCTCAAATACTACTAATGATTCTTAGGTTCACAATAACCTCTTTTCCCCTCAAATACGGGATTTGGTTTAAGGGTGCATCTCTCCACACCTCTGATATAAGTCATTATAATCCCTCAACGTCTTCAGAGAGGCGGCGGGTCCCGACAACCAACAACTCTTTGGTGCATTTCCAAATTGACGTGCAAACATCAAATTGGATCGTACTCCAAATTGGGTGCATTCTATATCATCATTGTCCACTCCGCCAGGTAACAAATACATATGTGCGCAATGGTAATAATTGACCGAAATGTCCCTAAACTAATATCCGCCTCCAAAATGGCGACAATGGACCGAAATGTCCCTAAACTAATATTCGCCTCCAAAATGGTGATAATAGACCGAAACGTTCTTGTTTACCCCAATCAGAGCAAAACTCTGTTCAAATTCCGAGGCGGAAGATAAAGCAACGTTTCATCTTACCCCAATCAGAGCAAAGCTCTGTTCAAATTCCGAGGCGGAAGATGAAGCAACGCTTCATCTTCCCCCAATCAGAAGCAAAGCTTTGCTTTGAAAATTTAAACTTCAATAAATGAAGCAACGCTTCAGATTCTTTGCGCTGCGCCGTGCGCTGCGCTGTGTGCTGTGCGCTGTGCGACACGTGGCAGCGCAGCTGCGCTGCGCTGTGCGCTGTGCGACACGTGGCAGCGCAGCTGCGCTGCGATGTGCGCTGGCTGTACGCTGCGCGACACGTGTCTGCACAGATGCGCTAGCACAGAAGAAGGGCTAAGTGCCAAAGGAAATTTATCCATGCAAAATTACATGCACTTGATAATAATAGATTAAGATCATACGACGCACAAGCGCAACAGAGAACTAAAATAAAGAACCCTTAGCAGATAATGAAATACTTAATTAAAAAGAAAAATATTTATTCATTATTGTCATTATTACATTTAAAAAAGATCACCGAATACGGGATCAGAAAGACAGGGGTTCACAAAAAGAAAGAGAAGATTATTCAGCTCCCTCTCCGTCTTCTCCATCACGTCGAAACGGCGATCCTCCCGAGGGGTAGCCATCCAACGGTCAACGCCGCACTCCTGGGAAAAGTGGCGATGACAACCCGACGAGCCCGTATCTGGCTCAGCAAATGGAGAGAGCAGTCCTTCAGAGCTTTAGTGATCAAGAGCGCTTCGAAAAAGCTCTCGATCTTATCCATCAAGCATTGCCGAGGACATCTCCACCGGAGGAGGGGGAATGTCGGTGAGCACCGAGGCAAGGATCATCCGAAGCCAAATGGAATTCGGAGGGAGAGGAGACCCCACACGAGTCAAAAGCTCGTACAGTGCAACATCGCACTGCTCGTCCGAGAAAGAAGGGTCCACCAGGTGCGCAGCAAAACGAGGAACAATGTCCCGAAGCGGCACCTCCCATGGCTGTCGGCGGGCATGAGGACGGCTGCAGGCCATGATCGAAGAAGTTCTCTGAAGATGAGAAAAGAAAAGGCTCGGCCTTGAGTTATATATATAGACCCAAATATAGAAAATCCTGTGCGCAGTAGAAATACAAGTTTGACTTGAAAAGAGGAGATGAAAAGATATCTCAGGAGAAACGACGCTTCCGATCCCCCAATCAGAGTAAAGCTCTATCTTGAAAATCTAAATTTTAATAAATGAAGCAACGCTTTAGATTCTTCGCGCTACGCGCAACGCGCCATGTGTCAGGCGCTGATACGTCAGCGCAGCGCCCGAGAAGGCGCGCCCAATCAGAGCAAAGCTCTATTTTTTAAGCAAAATTAAAGGAAGCAATGCTTCAGTTGCGCAAGTACTGCGCTGCGCGACACGTGTCAGCGCAGATGCGCTAACGCAGTTGCGCTGCGCTGTGCGCTACACGACACGTGTCACGCGCTGGGGCATTTGCGCCAAACAAAATGAAGATTTTAAAGAAATCTTTCTGTTCTTTGTTAAAACAAGAAGATTTTCTTCTATAAAACAGAAGCCCTTGGATCAAAGATCCAACGGTGGGGGAAATTCCCTAAATCACTCAGAGAGAGATTTCTTTAACAAATTAACTAATTTATGGGCACTATAAAAAAGACCCTGAGCCTCAATTCAAGAAGGGGGATGATTTTTTTAAAAAAAAAAGAGAGAAGAGAACTCTGAAGAGCTCCTTAATAACAAAAGAGGTAAAAACCTTTAGAAAAAGAGAAAATTATCTTAAAAACAGATCATTGATCTAAGAACAAGATCAATGATCTTCAAGAAGAAGAAAACTAACTAATAATAGTACTTTGCACTTGCTTAAGGAACCACTGGTCCCTTAAAAAACAAGAAACACTTGTTTTTTTTCTTTGATTTAAAATCGATCAAAAGATAAAACAGTGCTCTGCACTTGCAAGAACATCACTGTTGCGCTCCTGTGTTGGCGCAACTCATCAGAGCGCGCCACGTGTCAGCAGCGCAGCGCACTGGCGCAGCGCACTGCGCTTGCGTGACACGTGTCACCACCACAAGCGCTTACGCTCAATGATTGGCGCAAAGCGTCTGACAAATGCACTACATTATTTACTGAAGGGCCAGGCCCAAATCAAAGAGACCTAGCAAGCCAAAATAAAATGCAATGTATTAAAAGGGTAGAGCCCAAACAAGGCAGATGCTCTGCATCATTTATAAAAGAGCAGAGCCCAAACAAAATAAGAAATGCAGTGCATTATTTAAAAAGGAGCAAAGCTCTAGTACAGGCCTGATAAGCCAAAGATAAATAAAACGTGGAATATTCCCAACTGGACTTAGCCTAATTTTGGCCGTAAGTCCTTAAATTAAATTGACTGAGCACAGCTGCTCTCTTAAATCAATTTACATCCGGTTCAAGGGTACATCTTCGAACTCCTCTGACACCTATCGTTGTAATTCCTCAACGACGTTAGAGAGGTGACGGGTCCCAACGACCACACATGAATATGGAATGCGGGGTCCTTAAACTCGTGGACCGAGACGTCCCTAAACTAATATTGGACCGAGACGTCCCTAAACTAATGATGGACCGAGACGTCCCTAAACTAATATTGGACCGAGACGTCCCTAAATTAATGATGGACCGAGACGTCCCTAAACTAATATTGGACCGAGACGTCTTTAAACTAATATCGGACCGAAATGTCCCTAAACTAATAATGGACCACCACGTCCTTAAACTGGAACAATAGAGCCTTCAAATGCTCTTTTGCCGGATCTAAACGATCTCTTTAAGTTGATCATAGTCTCAAACTGGACTAACGTATCCTTAACAAACGTTTGAGTTGATCTTAGCCTCAAATACGGTTAACATATCCTCAAACCAAAACCCCAAAACCCAAATCTAAGAAAATACGGATTTGGACTAATCCACGTCCTACGGACGACGAAATAAATAGTCTCCGTATACAATCCACGGGCAACCACAAACAAAACAAATACATACGACACGAAGTGAAATTCTGGAGAAGGAGAAAGTGGCTACCGCGATGCGGTAGCGTAATTAACTGCAGGGGCTTGCGCCTGCAGGGAAGAGCGTCCCCACAATCAAAAACCCTTCTAGCGAGGGGGAATCTGACGAAGTCTGCTACATTGGCCGCATCCGTCTAAACCTTCGATACACGGTGCCATAAATCAACTTGGCATCTTCGGAGAGGTAGACGGATAAAACCATATAGCATCTTCCCCGAATCTCAGTGCCAAGACTTCGCAGTCTTGTGCGCCGCCGTTCGGAGGGGAACAGATTCTGGCACGTCCGGTGGGACCTTTTCCTCTTTCCACTCCACACTTCATGTGTCGTTTTCGCGAACCAATCGCGGTTTGTTAAATGGTTGCCTTTGGATTTCAAGTTTACTAAGATTTGGTCTCTCATTTGGTGCAGAAAAGAAATCAAGCATCAATGGCCTCAATCTGTTCGAAGTGCTCCAACTGTGGTTGCAGCTCGCGTCCGGCCTCAACTGGGGGCATAACCTACGGGCCCCAAGCGGCCTCTTTGTTCACCATGCCTGTGGAGCAGATTACTCAAGCCACCACGGGGTTGTTTTTCGGAACTATGCTTCCCTCAACAAGCTTCAGCACTCCTGTGCCCGGACAAGAAGCTCCTAAGAAGTCGGTCTTCGATCGATTTTCAGTTACTGCGGCCCCTGTCAACAGGTCGCGCAATGCCAAACCAACGGCCTCTGTTTTCATCAGGCTAGATCAGAACTCTAAAGTGGCTATCCCAAGGAGGGCAACGGCCGCTGCTCCGGAAGTCGTTAAGGCGGCTTCTCCCGTCAAAGAGTCAGTCTTTGAAAAACTGACGATTCCCACTCCTGCTCCTGCTGGTCAGAAGACATCAGTCTTCAATAGGCTGACATCGGCAATCGCCCCACACTCGAACATGGGGCAAAAAGAAACTATCTCAATCTCCGAGCCAGTCCCAACGGCTCGCCGTGCTCGACGTCGCTATTGGCAACGAGTGAGGAAGGCAGGGGGCAACTCCCCCTCAGGGCTAACTCCACCTGCTCCAGTGGTGGAAGTCAACGCTGCTGTTCCAACTGGGAACAGCTTTGAATTGCTGAGGAGGGTACGAAAGAACTCCCCAACTGCTACATTGAAAAGATCTCCTCCACCTATGGAGAGAGATCCGGAGACAAAGCAGGAACAGCCCCCTCAACGGCTGTCTTCACAAATTTATAAAGTTTGGCGGAGGGTTCAAGACTCCGTGATTGGCTTAGACCACTTTCGTCGCTAGAAAAAGGCAAAGGTGGGAAAGGACAAAGACCGCCCCATTAAACAGCAGGGGGCAACAGTTGCTAGGATGCCCACTTCAACGGCTCCTTCAAGCTCAATGGTCCACAAAAGAATGAGGCCAGAGAAAGCTCCCGCGACAGCGGTAAAGTTTAAAAATGGTGAACCTAAACGCCCCAAGTCAGGGGGCATAACAGTTCATACTGTTTACATGGCATCGGGAAAAGAAGACAGCCGTGCATCAACGGGTCATAGACCGCTTACACGGTCAGTGACCAAGGCCCAGGAGCAGCAACAAAAGCTCCAAGAGATGATGAACGCTATGGCTGCACTTACAGAGCCAAAAGAGAACCCTGAGACGTCTCAGATGAGCGCCAGGAGGAAGAGACTGACGCCGAGTTCCTTCGTCAAATATTGGAAAAGAAGGACAAAGAGGCTGCCGAACAAGCAGCCAACATACAGCGTATGGGCCTCCTCTTCCAAGACATGATAGGAATGATGATACAACAAGATCCTCCGGCTGAAGAACCCCCAATCGTCCTCGGAGATGATAAGGGAGAGACATCAAATCCTCAGCCCGCTCTATCAATAGCTAAGGAGGATACAATCTCTAAAACTGATCTGGACGAGTACATAGCCCAGCAAATAAGGGTTCATCATGCGGCTGAGGCAGCCGGTCATATCGTAAAAATGAGGCGGCCATATCCAAGCTGGTATGACCAAATCAAGTACCCGCCGGGTTACACGATTCCCAAGTTCCATGTGTATAAAGGGACCGGCAACCCCTATCAGCATGTTGCCCAGTTCAGGGCACTTTGCGGTAACACCGGCGGTGACGACAAGTTGTTGCTTCGTCAGTTTGTTGGAAGCTTATCAGATACGGAGTTTGAGTGGTCCTCTGAGCTCCCGAACGACTCTATTAAAACCTTCGCGGAGATGGAGCTGCTGTTTACTCAACGTTTTTCAAGTGCCAGTGAACGTACCCGATGACGGCACTGATTAACGCCAGGGTAAAACCCGGCGAGACATGAGTTCAGTACGCTATACGATGGCGGAATTTATGGTCAAAATGCGAGCAGCGCATTGAAGAAGCTCCCGCAGTGGGTATGTTTGTGGGGACCCTCGATCCACAAGCGACCATCTCACAGTTTATGATGTTCTTCAAGCCGACTACCTTCCAGGCTTTGATTGACAAATTAGCGCAGATGGACCAGATGGGCCATAAACCCCCTCTCCCAAAGCCGGACTTCCGAAATGATAAAGGGAAGGGAAAAGCGATTGTCGTCGCTAATGCTCAACAACAACCGAGCGACTCGAAGCCGGTTGCTCGTCAAAATAATATGCGCCCGTACGTACCCCTTGAGGATAGGATGGGACGTCCTTATTCCTTTCCCCGCGATAAAACGAGGAGGTTATTCGAGCTGGCGTTGCGCAACAGACTCATAAATCTGCCAGATCCAAAACGTCTGTTGCAACCAAGTGACGTCAACGAGCCCAACTACTGTCCTTATCATCGAGTAATAGGCCATCCGATTGAAGACTGCTACGTTTTCAAAAATTGGCTTGAAAACCAGTACTGACAGGGCAAATTTGCGTTATCTGACAAATGGAAAGTGAATCCCCCGCAGCCCCACACCTCTAAAGGGACGAATACGCCGGAGGCAACATGTTCTGTTGTTGAAGAAGCTCCTTGGGAGGTTGTCTTATCAGCTAAGACAAAGAGGATGCTAGGTGATCTTCAGACATGTCCAGCAATCAAGTGGAAGAACCCATTGGAGCCGCAAATTCTTGAAGGAATGCTGAAACCTCGTCCGACTCAAAAGATTGGTGGAAGTGGCCCAAACGTTCATAACCAGCCGTCAAGATCGTCAAAGAAGAAGAAGAAGAGGTTGATGAAGCCCGTAAAGCCCAACGACAAGCGTACAGACTTACAAAAGCAAATTGACGCGCTGGATAAATACAACCAAAAGGCACGGACTCCCATTACGCTCCAAGAGTTCCTCAATCACGTTTTTCTAGAAAAAGATGAGGGAGAAAGTTCATCGGATGAATCCGAGGAATATGTGGCGAGCTGTCATATGATTTCCCATTCGATTACGAACAATGAGGAGACTCCTGGCACTGAAACGCTGGGGCAGATACCGAATCAAAAATTTCGGAGCTATCAGTTGAAATGATTGACGCGTTCCTTAACAAAGCTCGATTGGAAAGTAAAGCTGATCGAGAATGCGAGACGGCTATATTTGAAAGGGCCAAGCGCCAGCGACTTGATGAAAGAGCTGAGACGATCCCGCTTAAACTAAACACCTCCGCTACCAACAAAAGCCAATTCAAGAAAAAGAAACGGTTTGCTAAAGCCGTGTCAATGAGTATAAAGCTACCATCTTCTGAAAGAAGTGTTACTGGTGAAATGGAAAACCACCCCTCCTATTGCTTGTACCATCGGAAGGTGTCGCATCCCACTGAAGAGTGCAAAGCTTTCGATAGACGGTGGCAAGAATATGTTGCTCACCGGCAGCAGTTTAAGCGGGAAAAGCGCAAAGCTCGCCGAGAGCAGAGTGGAACGATTAAAGTCCTTAACAGAACTACCGGTGGTTGTTACATGATTGACGCCGGAAGATCACAAGTGCCCACATTCGGGAGCGATTCTGATGAGGAGCTAGAGCTTGGCCCCCTCTTCAAAGAATCCACCTCGGGAAAAGAAGAAGAACCGAAGGTTTGCGAGAATATCCAGTTACGCAATCGGACGTTACCTGAAAAGAATCTCGGACCTTTAAACAAGAAAGACAAAGGGAAAGAGAAGGTCTCCGAAGACATCGTCTTAGATTTCCGAGTTGCGGAAGAGTTAACCTCCAAGAACCCGCCGAAGAGAAATAAGGTGGATTACAATGTCTTGGCGCATCTGAGGAAGCTTCCCTCACAACTCAGCATTCTTGATGCCCTGTTACTATCAAAAGAGGCGAGGGATTCTTTGATTAAGGCGCTACAAGATCCGGACCAGTTCCAAGCCTTCCTGGTCGAAGAAAAGATGAAGGATGAACTGGAAGAGGTGCACACGGCCGACGTTGCTTTTGGCGATGAAGACCTTCTCCTCGGGACGCGCGAACACAATCGTCCCCTTTATGTCTCAGGATACTGCCATGACATAAAGATAGGTAAAATCTTGGTTGACAACGGATCGTCTGTTAATCTACTCAATGTGCGGGTAAAAGAAAATTTGCATGAGTGTCCAACATCTCGCCCGATACAAGATCACCATCTCCGGGTTTAACTCCCAATCATCAAAAACTCTTGGATCTGTGATATTGACGCTACCCTTCGGGTTGCTCATCACGAATATTAAATTCCATGTCATAGATGCCAAGACGTGTACAATGCTCTGCTCGGTCGACCATGGCTACACGAGTACAATATCATCCCTTCTACACAGCATCAGTGTTTGAAATATTGTAGGGATGGTCTCGAGTACACTGTGGCAAGAGAATTGAATCCGTTTTCCATGAATGAAGTTCGCAAGTATGAAGATGCCAAATACTTCTTGCCGAGTTTCGAAGACACGGAAAGGTGTCACAAGCCGGAGAACAAAACTAACGCAACTATCCCTGTCTTCGGCAGTGATACCGAGGAGGAAGAGGATATAATTTATTCGGGTCCGCCCCAATACACCAAGCCAGGACCATCCGCTCCTTCGTTGGTCTTTGGTAGTGATTCGAAAGACGAAGTCCATGCTGTATTCCCTGCTCGGCTTTCAATACGAACTTCTGCTGATGAAGAGCAAAGTCTGCAAGTAGCCATGGTGCCGCCTAAACATTATAAAGAATTGGATGCACTCGACGCTGACAGCGTAGAGGAGCTGCAAACATTCTACATCCCTCCTAGGCGGGAGAGCGAGAAAGCAATTTTGTTTTACCGCTCTGAGGAAACCAAGATGGAAAAAGAAATTTGGCATGGAGCGGATCCTACGCTCGACAGGCTTCAGCCCATTCGTCTACCCAGATACTATACAGAATGCTTGAAACGGCTGTTGAAACGCCAAGGGGTATCCTTCGACCAGACCGTTAAGAAAGCCAAATTCTATGACAGGGTCTGGAATGTACCCGGAACTCAGCACAAGCTACCTAATGGGAGGATGGAGACGAAAGGGCTCGGATATATTCGCTCCAGGAAACGAGAGCTGCTCCGCGATTGTTACGTCGTGCATAATTTCGATGAAGAAGAGGATGCTCAATGCGAGGACACTAATCCTGAACCAGTAAAAGTTCCTGATACAAGAATGCCCAGTCCATTATTTGAAGAACAAATGGACAGGCTTATAAGGGAAGCTGGTCAAAAAGTCCGAGATGATCACGACCGCGAAACGGCCATCTACGGGAAAGCCAAAACACAACGCCTCCTTCAACAGGCCGTAAAAGACGAAAATGTTGCCCCCTGTCAACCTGTTATAAAAGGGGCTCGACGCGGAGGCAGAAACAAGTCAAAAGGCCAAAAAGGCGCTCAACAACAACAAAGCAGAGCTAAGAAACCACGCACACGGGGGTCGAGCGCTATCGAGATATCCCTCATGAAGAAAATGGGTCGAGCATACTCGTTTCCTCGGAACAAGACGAGGAAAATACTGGGTCTTGCCTTAAAACATCAAATGCTTACACTGCCAGAGTCCAAACAACCTGAGCAAGCAGGCGAAGTCTCCAACCCAAATTATTGCTCTTACCATCGAGTAATAGGGCATCCTCTTGAAGATTGCTTCACCTTCAAGAATTGGGTTGAAGATCAGTATCAGCTTGGTAAATTCGCTTTGTCTGACAACTGGAGGGTAGCGCCGCCACAGAAGCACGAACCTGAAAACACAAGAACATAACCAACTCCGCATTGGGAATGGCAGCGGATTCGCACCTGTCACATGATAGCAATATTAAAAGAAGAGTCCGAGAACATGGACAGCCCTCCCTGGTGCTTCGAAAACAGCAATGATGAGGTGATCTCAGAATTTCCTCCAGCCCCGAAAGAACTGGAGGATGGAATACATACCACTGAAGATAACCTTAAGAAAATCGAGTTGGGGACGGTAAACGATACGCGACCGACATTTGTCAGTGAGCTGCTGTCTGAAGAGAGGGTGGCTGCGTTAAAGGACGTCCTCGTACAACATAAAGATTGCTTCGCATGGAACTATTCTGAGATGCCAGGACTAGATCCAGAAGTTGCTGTACATAGACTGGCGATATCCCCGGGTGTCAAGCCAGTTAAACAAGCGCCGAGAAGAATGCGGCTCGAGCTCGAAATGAGCATCAACGCGGAAGTCAAAAAGCTGATAGACTCTGGCTTTATCCAGGAGGTTCAATACCCTGAATGGATTGCTAATATCGTCCCAGTGATGAAGAAAAATGGGACGGTGCGCATATGCGTGGACTTTCGGGATCTCAACAAAGCTTGCCCGAAGGATGATTTTCCAGTACCAGTCACCGAACTGATGATAGACAATACGTCCACACATGAGATTTTCTCCTTCATGGATGGCTCATCAGGGTATAATCAAATAAAAATGCATCCTGAAGACCAGAAACATACGGCTTTCCGGACTCCTTTGGGGATATTTTATTACAAGGTAATGCCCTTCGGTCTAAAGAACGCCGATGCCACCTATCAGAGGACTATGACGAAGATTTTCGATGATCTTATACATGAAATCGTCGAGTGCTATATCGATGACCTCGTTGTTAAAAGAAAATCATATGAGGAACATCTTGAGCATCTGAAGACCGTATTCCGACGCCTTCAGCAATACAACTTGAAGATGAACCCGCTCAAGTGTGCATTTGGGGTTTCCTCGGGTAAATTCCTGGGATTCATCGTTCGACACCGAGGTATCGAGATAGATCCGTCCAAGATCAAGGCGATTATGGAAATGCCTCCGCCAAGAACTCTTAATCAGCTGCGATCTCTCCAAGGGAAGCTCGCATACATACGACGGTTTATAGCCAATCTTTCAGGAAAGTGCCGTCCCTACAGTCACCTGATGAAGAAGGGAACCCCATTCGTTTGGGATCACAAATGCCAAGGCATACTGGACGAGATCAAGCAATACCTACAGAACCCTCCGGTGTTGGCTGCTCCAGTTAAGGGAAAACCTCTTATTCTTTACATGACCGCCCTTGAAGGTTCTTTAGACGCATTATGGGCACAAGAGAACGACCAAGGGAAAGAAAGAGCACTCTACTACTTAAGTCGAGTTCTACTGGGGGCAGAAAGCAACTACTCCCCATTGAATAACACTGTCTGGCGTTGATCTTCGCAATAACAAAGCTCAGACATTACGCATTAGCACATGAAGTCCGTCTCATTTCGAAGGTGGACCCTCTCAAATATCTAATGTCAAAGGCCATATTGACGGGACGACTCGCTAAATGGGCCCTGCTCTTGATGGAGTTCTCGATAACATATCAACCTCTCAAGGCAGTGAAAGGCCAGGCTATCGCTGACTTCCTCGCTGAGCATCCGATACCGGCTGATTCTCCTCTCAATTGCGAATTGTCAGACAAACATGCGTTTGACGCTATCGATGGGAGCGATACCTGTTGGGAGCTTTATTTCGATGGAGCATCTTCCATGAAAAAGCACAAACAAAGTACGCCAATGATCAAATCGGGAGTAGGTCTTATCTTCGTGACCCCACAAGGAGGAATAATGCGCTTCGCTTTCTCCTTAACAGAGCCGAAAACGAATAACGAAGCCGAATACGAAGCTTTAATAGCAGGACTCGAAATTGCCATCGATATGGGAATTGAAAGCCTCCTCATATATGGGGACTCCCAGCTACTCGTCAGTCAAGTAAACGGCGACTACCAAACATGCAAACCGGAGTTGGTGAAGTACGGTGAAAAGGTGCAACAACTGTTGACCCAAATTCCCTCCTACACTTTGGAAAGCATACCACGCGCAGAAAACAGCAAAGCCGACGCGTTGGCCAAACTTTCTAAAGAAATGGCTAACGAGAATCTCGATGATGTTAAAATCATAGTACAAAGTCGTCGAGTGCTCGCCCCAGCAGAAATATCTCTGGAATCACCCGAAGAAAAAGGAGCGACTGAGCAGTCGATCTTACAAATAAAAAACCATGAGAAAGTTGAGGATTGGAGGGAAGTCTTTATAGACTACTTTAAGTCCCACCAAATGCCCGAAGATGCGTCCGCAAGACATCAGCTCATGAAACGAGCTCTGTCTTTCGCCTTCGTCAATGACACTCTATACAAGAGGTCATTCGATTCTCTGTGGCTGAGATGTTTAGCACCGGACGAAGCGGAAAGAGTCGTTCAGGAAGTTCATGATGGAATCTACGGTTCTCACCAAGCAGGCCCAAAGATGAAGTTGAAAATCAAACGGATGGGCTACTACTGGCCCACGATGATCCAGGATTGCCTTGAATATGCGAAGCAATGTCACTCGTGCCAAATTCATGGGGACTTCATCCACCAGCATCCAAATCCACTACATCCAACGGTGGCTAGCTGGCCATTCGAAATGTGGGGGACTGGCATAGTCGGCCCTATCGAACCAGCATCGTCTAGGGGACATCGTTTCATCCTGGCGACGACTGACTATTTCTCTAAATGGGCAGAGGCAGTACCATTGAGAGAAGTGAAGACGGAGAATATCCTCCATTTCTTCAAAACGCATGTCATATATCGGTTTGGAACTCCGAGACGGATCATCTCCGATAACGGGCCAGCCTACCGAAGCCATAAAATCAGTCGCTTCGCGCAGCAGCACAATATAGACTGGAGGTATTCCTCAGTCTATAATCCGCGAGCCAACGGTCTCGCCGAAGCCTTCAACAAGACCTTAACAAAGATTATAAAGAAAACGGTGTCCCGAAGTAAGAAAGACTGGCATGAGAGGCTGCAAGAGGCTCTTTGGGCGTATCGAACTACATTCAAAACAGCCACGAACACAACGCCCTACGCGTTGGTGTTTGGCACGGAAGCAGTACTCCCTCTCGAAATAGAATTACCCTCTCTGCGAGTGGCAGTTCACTACGAGCTGACGGATGAAGAAAATGCTCACCTCCGGTTTGAAGAGCTTGACGCTCTTGATGAAACCCGGCTCATAGCGCAACAAAATCTGGAAGCTTACAAAGCAAAGATGACGCGTTCATATGAAAGGCTGACCCGACCGAGGACATTCCGCCAAGGCGAACTCGTACTAGTGGTCAAAAGGCCCATGATCCCCAATCGCGCCAAGCGGGGAAAATTCGAGCCAAACTATGAAGGCCCGTACATCATAGATAAGGTCTACCAGGGTGGGGCCTATCTACTTATGGATATGCACGGTGAAATGCCCTTCAGGCCAATAAATGGTCGCTTCCTAAAGAAATACTACGCTTAATGAGTTACGGCCTAGGTCAATGATAGATGACGACGACTATGTCCTCTCGATATCTTCCTAAGCTTGAACTTTATAAGCATGTAGCCAGTCTTCTCCATGTCGGACCGAAATGTCCTTAAACTAACAACGGACCGAAATGTCCTTAAACTAATAGCAGACCGAAACGTCTTTAAACTACCATCGCAGCACCTTTAGGCGGACGAGATAAAAAAAACATATAAAAAAAAGAAGAAATAAAAGGTATGTCCATAAGCAAAAAGGGCACGGATGAAAACCAGAAAGGGCGCCGTGAGTAAAAACAGCAGGGCTACCGGCGAGCGTTCGTGAAAACCCGAAAGGGCACGACCTCGTTAAGAAAAAGAGAAATATATAAAAATGAAAAAAAGAAATAAAAAAAACGCTATGTCCATAAGCAAATAGGGCACAGATGAAAACCCGAAAGGGCGCCGTGAGTAAAAACAGCAGGGCTACCGGCGAGTATTCGTGAAAACCCGAAAGGGCGCGATCTCGTAAAAAAAAAGAAAGAGAAAAAGAAAATAAAAAGAATAAAAAAAAACGGTATGTCCATAAGCAAAATGGGCACGGATGAAAACCCGAAAGGGCTCCGTGAGTAAAAACAGCAGGACTACCGGCGAGTGTTTGTGAAAACCCGAAAGGGCGCAACCTCGTTAAAAGACACTTACAAGGTCCTCTCGACCTTGTAAGGAGAAACTACCCACGTAAGATCCTTATGACTCACAAGGGAGCAACACACTTAGGGATCCCCACGATTCCTAAGGAGAAAATACACTTGCGAGATCCTCACGACTCGTAAGGAGAACTCTCTTATGGGACCCTCACGGCTCGTAAGATTTGAAAGTCTTAAGTTACAGAGGCCTAAACCTGTGCTTAAGCAACCCCCATAATCTTCGACATTGCCCTATAAGTGGTCCAATATAGGCCCTTGTATACAATCCACGGGCTCGAATAAACACTTCCCTAACTAAGTCCCATCCGAGACTAGGGATATGTTTGCATGGTGAACAACCCTTGTAAATCCTCTCGACTTACAAAGAGAAAACCCTCCTGTAGGATCCTTACGACTTACAGAGGAACAAAACACTTAGGAACCCTCACGATTCCTAAGGAGAAAATACATCTACAAGATCCTCACGACTTGTAGGGAGAAATACCTTTGTGAGACCCTTACGGCTCATGAAATCAAAAGCCTTAGTCGACAGGACCCTAACCCCGGTCGCTAAGCCTCCTTTGTTCGACAACGACAGAGGCAAATGATGATTCGCTCCTGGCAATATTCCAGTTGTAGCGGTGCTGATGCTGAAATCGGTGTCCAATTTCAGGTTTACGGCGAAAAGCCATTAGGCCGCATATGCATACGAAATAGCCGAAATGATGGGGCAACTTGCAATAAAAAAAAGCAGCAAGTAAAATGTATGCATGCGAAATAGCCGAAATGATGGGGCAACTTGCAATAAAAAAAAGCAGCAAGTAAAATGTATGCATACGAAATAGCCGAAATGATGGGGCAACTTGCAATTAAAAAAAAGCAGCAAGTAAAATGTATGCATGCGAAATAGCCGAAATGATGAGGCAACTTGCAATAAAAAAAAGCAGCATGTAAAATGTATGCATGCGAAATAGCCGAAATGATGGGGCAACTCGCAATAAAAAGCAGCGAGTAAAGATAAAATAAATAGCCGAAATGATAGGGCAACTCGCAATAAAAAAACAGCGAGTAAAGATAAAATAAATAGCCGAAATGATTGGGCACCGCGAAAAATAGCCGAAATGATTGGGCAATCGCGACCTTCGCGATATAAAAGCTATAATGATAGAGCATCGCGGAAAAAAAATGATGATAAAACTTTGGCCCTGCAGTTAAGATCATATCGATCCCTGTATACAATCCAAGGGCGTAAACCAAGAGGGAACCATACTTTCCCAACAGACTCCGTCAGAAGACAAAGCCAAACCTTGACGGTTCATTCCAACCGAAGAAACCAGTGTCTTCAGCCAACTCCTCGACTCACGGATACAAACACTACTTGACGAGAGCCTCCTGATCCGCGTCGACCCGCAGAGCCACCAGTGCCTCCGTGGAAATCCTCGACTCGCTTCAAACTCCAAGGAAACAAATAATCCTTGGCGCTTGGGAAACAAATAATCCCTAGCAAACTCCTCGACTCACGGATACAAACACTCCTTGACGAGAGCCTCCTGATCCGCGTCGACCCGCAGAGCCACCAGTGCCTTCGTAGGAATCCTCGACTCGTTTCAAACCCCAAGAAAACAAATAATCCTTGGCGCTTGGGAAACAAATAATCCCTAGCAAACTCCTCGACTCACGGATACAAACACTCCTTGACAAGAGCCTCCTGATCCGTGTCGACCCGCAGAGCCACCAGTGCTTTCGTGGAAATCCTCGACTCGTTTCAAACCCCAAGGAAACAAATAATCCTTGGCGTTTGGGAAACAAATAATCCCCAGCAAACTCTTCGACTCACGGATACAAACACTCCTTGACGAGAGCCTCCTGATCCGTGTCGACCCGCAGAGCCACTAGTGCCTCCGTGGAAATCCTCGACTCGCTTCAAACCCCAAGGAAACAAATAATCCTTGGCGCTTGGGAAACAAATAATCCCTAGCAAACTCCTTGACTCACGGATACAAACACTCCTTGACGAGAGCCTCCTGATCCGCGTCGACCCGCAGAGCCACCAGTGCCTCCGTGGGAATCCTCGACTCGTTTCAAACCCCAAGGAAACAAATAATCCTTGGCGCTTGGGAAACAAATAATCCCTAGCAAACTCCTCGACTCACGGATACAAACACTCCTTGACGAGAGCCTCTTGATTCGCATCGACTCGCAGAGCCACCAGTGCCTCCGTGGAAAATCCTCGATTCGTCTCAACTTGCAAGATGAAGCCTCAGGCAGCAAGGACTGAAAAGCTTGCTTCCTGAACAATGGGACCCTGCAAGTCAATCCAAAACGGTCTCTTGCATACTATTCACGGGTCTTACTCTCCAAAGTCGAGTTTCGACAAGGAGGGAAACAACCGCTTACGAATCCTCTCGACTCGTAAGAGGGGAAATTCTCTTATAGGATCCTTACGACTTATAAGAGAAAACCACAGTTAGGAATCCTCACGATCCCTAAGGAGAAAATCCACCTACGAGATCCTCTCGATCCGTAGGGAGAAAAGCCTCTATGAGACCCTCACGACTCATAAAGTTGAAAAGTCTTAGGCAGCAGACCTGAACCTGCGGCCTAAGCCATCGCTACTTGTTAAGAAAGTCGGAATACTCGCTTTAAACATCCGTCAACCATGGTCGTTAAGACAGCCTGCTAACAATAAAAGAAAGAAGAAAATGATAGAAAGAATATCCGATCTACATTTGATCAGGCGTTCGAGACACATTCATTTATGCAGGGGCAGAAGACTCAGGACAAGAAATAAGACAAGCTGAAATAAAAAGTTTCCATTCATATTGCCAAAAACTCTTACAATCATAATAAAAAAAACAACAATGAGCAGAAAATATAGTTACAATGGAATAACCTCAGATCCAGGGCATGGATTGAGGAATTCAAAAGCGACCCTATCTATAACTTTCCAAGCCGCGCGAACCATCCTAGCGTGCTTTCTTTCATGAGCACAAGCTTCAGGGTCTCCTCTAATATCTTCCACCCTCCGATAAGCAGCGAGTATGGCGGATTGTTGAAAGACCTCGTGCAAGAGATCGATAGGACTGTCTCGCCGTCTCTTTGAGATAAAGTTCAACAGGTACACAGAGTGCACCTTATCTTCAACGGCATCCAGCGCCCTAAGCGGCACACCAGAACAGAACAGGGGAAGCGCTTCCCAGATGGCCCCCACGATGAGCTTCAGAAGGGAGGAACGTCGGGGAAGCAGAGGACCGTTGTACGCGTCGAAGCGGCTCATGATTTCAGCGCACTCCGCGTTTGTGAACTCTCGATTTTGAGAGCGGCCAAGTCGACGGATGTCCCCATACGAGATGATCTCGTTAAGGACATACATGTGGGCGTTCATTGTTCCTATAAAAGAGGATCAACAGAATTATCAGAAAGACTGATTAAGCAAAACGATATGATGAATAAAATGCCATCTTCAAACTCTAAGATCAATGAAACACTCTTAAGAGTTCTTTTAGATCAAAGGGATCTATGTTTTGCCAAAGATGCAAGTTTCTGTTCATGGGTTGAGAAACCCTGAAACAGATTCTTGAGAGCAAAGCTCTATTTGGTGAAACCCCAAAAGGATTTCCTTTAAATCAAAAGACCTATGAGAGCAAGGCTCTGTTAATTAAACTGAATTGGATTTAATTTAAAATTTTACCTAAAAGGGTGCTGGGTTTTGAACTTTGAAAGTTCTTAAAACAAGAGCAAAGCTCTGAAGTTTTTTGAAAATAAAATCTGAAAGATGATAAACATCTGTTGAGGACCAAAGGTCCTATTTATAGGCATCAAATGCCCTTTCAACTTCCAACAGTCACTGCGACGGTTGGAATTTCGTCACCGTTGCGCTCACGTTTCGGGGCCACATAAGCGCAACGGTGGGGGGGCACTTGTTTACCCCAATCAGAGCAAAGCTCTGTTCAAATTCCAAGGCGGAAGATGAAGCAACGTTTCATCTTACCCCAATCAGAGCAAAGCTCTATTCAAATTCCGAGGCGGAAGATGAAGTAACGCTTTATCTTCCCCCAATCAGAAGCAAAGTTTTGCTTTGAAAATTTAAACTTCAATAAATGAAGCAACGCTTCAGATCCTTTGCGCTGCGCCGTGCGCTGCGCTGTGCGACACGTGGCAGCGCAGTTGCGCTGCGATGTGCACTGCGCTGTGCGCTGCGCGACACGTGTCTGCAGAGATGCGCTAGCACAGAAGAAGGGCTAAGTGCCAAAGTCAATTTATCCATGCAAAATTACATGCACTTGATAATAATAGATTAAGATCATACGACGCACAAGCGCAACAGAGAACTAAAATAAAAAACCCTTAACAGATAATGAAATACTTAATTAAAAAGAAAAATATTTATTCATTATTGTCATTATTACATTTAAAAAAGATCACCGAATACGGGATCAGAAAGACGGGGGTTCACAAAAAGAAAGAGAAGATTATTCAGCTCCCTCTCCGTCTTCTCCATCACGTCGAAACGGCGATCCTCCCGAGGGGTAGCCATCCAACGGTCAACACTGCACTCCTGGGAAAAAGTGGCGATGACAACCTGACGAGCCCATATCTGGCTCAGCAAATGGAGAGAGCAGTCCCTCAGATCTTTAGTGATCAAGAGCGCTTCGAAAAAGCTCTCGATCTTATCCATCAAGCATTGCCGAGGACATCTCCGCCGGAGGAGGGGGAATGTCGGCGAGCACCGAGGCAAGGATCATCTGAAGCCAAATGGAATTTGGAGGGAGAGGAGACCCCACACGAGCCAAAAGCTCGTACAGTGCAGCATCGCACTGCTCGTCCGAGAAAGAAGGGTCCACCAGACGCGCAGCAAAACGAGGAACAATGTCCCGAAGCGGCACTTCCCATGGCTGTCGGCGGGCATGAGGACGGTTGCAAGCCATGATCGAAGAAGTTCTCTGAAGATGAGAAAAGAAAAGGCTCGGCCTTGAGTTATATATATAGACCCAAATATAGAAAATCCTGTGCGCAGTAGAAATACAAGTTTGACTTGAAAAGAGGAGATGAAAAGATATCTCAGGAGAAGCGACGCTTCCGATCCCCCAATCAAAGCAAAGATCTATCTTGAAAATCTAAATTTTAATAAATGAAACAACGCTTCAGATTCTTCGCGCTACACGCAACGCGCCATGTGTCAGGCGCTGATATGTCAGCGCAGCGCCCGAGAAGGCGTGCCCAATCAGAGCAAAGCTCTATTTTTTAAGCAAAATTAAAGGAAGCAATGCTTCAGTTGCGCAAGCACTGCGCTGCGCGACACGCGTCAGCGCAGATGCGCTGGCGCAGGTGCGCTGCGCTTTGCGCTGCGCGACACGTGTCAGCGCAGATGCGCTGGCGCAGTTGCGCTGCGCTGTGCGCTGCACGACACGTGTCATGCACTGGGGCATTTACGCCAAACAAAATGAAGATTTTAAAGAAATCTTTCTGTTCTTTGTTAAAACAAGAAGATTTTCTTCTGTAAAACAGAAGCCCTTGGATCAAAGATCCAACGGTGGGGGAAATTCCCCAAATCACTCAGAGAGAGATTTCTTTAACAAATTAACTATAAAAAGGACCCTAAGCCTCAATTCAAGAAAGAGGATGATTTTTTTTTAAAAAAAAAAGAGAGAAGAGAACTCTGAAGAGCTCCTTAATAACAAAAGAGGTAAAAACCTTTAGAAAAAGAGAAAATTCTCTTAAAAACAGATCATTGATCTAAGAACAAGATCAATGATCTTCAAGAAGAAGAAAACTAACTAATAATAGTGCTTTGCACTTGCTTAAGGAACCACTGGTCCCTTAAAAGACAAGAAACACTTGTTTTTTTTCTTTGATTTAAAATCGATCAAAAGATAAAACAGTGCTCTATACTTGCAAGAACAGCGTTGTTGCGCTCCTGTGTTGGCGCAACTCATCAGAGCGCGCCACGTGTCAGCAGCGCAGTGCACTGGCGCAGCGCATTGCGCTTGCGTGACACGTGTCACCACCACAAGCGCTTGCGCTCAATGATTGGCGCAAAGCGCCTGACAAATGCACTGCATTATTTACTGAAGGGCCAGGCCCAAATCAAAGAGACCTAGCAAGCCAAAATAAAATGCAATGCATTAAAAGGGTAGAGCCCAAACAAGGCAGATGCTCTGCATCATTTATAAAAGGTCAGAGCCCAAACAAAATAAGAAATGCAGTGCATTATTTAAAAAGGAGCAAAGCTCTAGTACAGGCCTGATAAGCCAAAGATAAATAAAACGTGGAATATTCCCAACTGGACTTAGCCTAATTTTGGCCGTAAGTCCTTAAATTAAATTGACTGAGCACAGCTGCTCTCTTAAATCAATTTACATCCGGTTCAAGGGTACATCTCCGAACTCCTCTGACACCTATCGTTGTAATTCCTCAACGACGTTAGAGAGATGATGGGTCCCAACGACCACACATGAATATAGACCGAGACGTCCCTAAACTAATATTGGACCGAGACGTCCCTAAACTAATGATGGACCGAGACGTCCCTAAACTAATATTGGACCGAGACGTCCCTAAACTAATATTCGACCGAGACGTCTTTAAACTAATATCGGACCGAAATGTCCCTAAACTAATAATGGACCACTACGTCCCTAAACTGGAACAATAGAGCCTCCAAATGCTCTTTTGCCGGATCTAAACGATCTCTTTAAGTTGATCATAGTCTCAAACTGGACTAACGTATCCTTAACAAACGTTTGAGTTGATCTTAGCCTCAAATACGGTTAACGTATCCTCAAACCAAAACCCCAAAACCCAAATTTAAGAAAATACGGATTTGGACTAATCCACGTCATACGGGCGACAAAATAAATAGTCTCTATATACAATCCACGGGCAACCACAAACAAAACAAATACACACGACACGAAGTGAAATTCTGGAGAAGGAGAAAGTGGCTACCGCGATGCGGTAGCGTAATTAATTGCAGGGGCTTGCGCCTCCAGGGAAGAGCGTCCCCACAATCAAAAACCCCTCTAGCGAGGGGGAATCTGACGAAATCTGCTACATCGGCCGCATCCGTCTAAACCTTCGATACACGGTGCCATAAATCAACTTGGCATCTTCGGAGAGGTAGACGGATAAAACTATATAACATCTGCCCCGAATCTCAGTGCCAAGACTTCGCAGCCTTGTGCGCCGCCGTTCGGAGGGGAACGGTCCTTAAACTAAAATAATAAAGCTCAAATGCCTTTTGTTGGATTTGAAATAAAAATGATCATAAAAATCTTGTTAAGTGGATCTTAGCCTCAAATTGGGCTAATGTATTCTTAACAAAAACAAATCAAGCCCCAAATACTCACATACATTGAAGTCGATCTTAATCTCAAACTAGATTAATGGTCCTTAAATAAAAACCCAAATCTAAAATATACGGATTTGGACTAATCCACGCCCTACGGGCTACGACATAAAATAGTTTCTATATACAATCCACGGGCAACCCAAACAAACAAAAACACACATGACATGAAGCGAACTTTCGGAGTAGGAGAAACTAGTTATCGCGATGCGGTAACGTAATTAACTACAGGGGCTTGCGCCTGCAAGGTGTAAGGTGTTTTTTGTCACTCCATTGAGATAGGAATACGCACGCGCTTGTCAGGCGTGCTACAGATTCCCCTTGCCTAAGGTAGGCGGAGATTTATTGATTGTGGGGATCCGAATCTCCGGCAGCCGCGGACTAAGCTGCCGTTAACTACCCCTCGCTTTTGGAGCGAGGGAACCTTCGATTGACGGGTCGAACTGGTCATGCGAACTCAATGTGCAGTGTGCATATGTGTGTCTTGAGGGGTTTTGGATATATCGGGAGCTTCGCAGAGTTTACGGGGGTCCCGCTACCCGGATAGCGGGCTGGGGGTCAAGGGGGCTAGTAGCCCCCTTGCGGGGTGCGGGGCAGTGTCCCGTTAGAATTTTTTTCTTAACGGGGACAGTATTGTGGAGTGTGTGTATGTGTGTGTAAAAAAAATAAGAATGGTGTCCAAAGGACACGTGGGTGCGAGCGTCCCACGTGCTTAGCATGCGGGCGCTGGGCATCAACAGGAAAAGGGACTTGGTCCCTGCACTGGGAGCTGTGCTCCCGATTTGATTTCTGGAGTTGAACTCCTAACAAAAAGGACAAGTGGGCTTAACCCTCGCACTGGGAGTTGTACTCCCAAAAAGAAAAATTTATTATTATTATTATTATTATATATATATATATATATATAATTTCTTTTAAGGAGTTAAACTCCTAAGATATTTTTGGAGCTGATGAAAGGGGACCCCTTTCTTCTCTCTTGAGTCCTAAATCTTCCCTAAAGTGGGGTTTTCGAAGGTTGGTCTCCTTCTTCTTCTTTTCGGTTGGCCGGATCTTGGAGAAAAGGAGGGTGAGATTTGAAAATCTCTTTTTGAGATCTGATGGAAGATCTGAGTTCCTTTTATGGGTTTTGTGGTGAAGAACTATTTATTTTTGGAGAAAGAAGAGTAAAACTCTTGATTTAATTCAAAAAAAGGAAAAAAAGTTTAGAACCTTGAGCAAAGAGGAGAAGAAGGCACAGGAAACCTAATTTTTGGGGAGAATGGATTGTATGCTTTATTTCATTATCATGTTGCCTTATATAGGCTTACAAATTTACATACAGCCCCTTGAGTTTTACAAAATGGCATATTGCCCATTTCATGCCTCATGTGCTCATTTCTTTTGCACATAAGCCATGTGCTTTACAAAAATTTGGTTATATGCCCATTTTCCTTACATTTATAACAATTACATCAAAATTGTTTATTATATAATTTTGGCATGGGGGAGGCCGGCCGCTTCATGATCGGGCTTGACTTGGGCATGAGCCCACTTGGCCTGGGCTTGGGCCCAATTGGTTTGGGGTTGATTTTGATTTTGACTTGTTCAACTAGGGTGTAACTTTTGACCCCAACACAGGAAAGAGCGTCCCCACAATAAAAAACCACTCATAAAAATGAGGGGGATCTGATGAAGTCTGCTACAACGGCCGCATCCGTCCAAACCTTCGATATACGGTGCTATAAATCAACTTGGTATCTTCGGAGAGGTGGACAGATAAAACCAAATAACATCTGCCCCCAAATTCAGCCAAGATGATCCATCCCGGGTTCGTCTCCGTTTTCGGCGGTAAACAGATTCTGGCACGCCCGGTGGGACCTTTTCGTCTTTCCACTCCACACTTCATATGTCGTGTTTCGCAAACGAAATTGCGATTTGCGATGGTTGCCCTTGGATTCGAGGTACTAAGATTTGGTGTCTTGTTCCTATGCAGAAGGGAACATCAATGGGTTCTAACTGCTCTTGCAATAGCAACTCCCACTCTGCCCCAAATGGAAGAGTGACTTACGGGCCTGACACGGCCTCCATCTTTTTAATGTCGGTAGGGTAAGTAACTCAAGCCACTACTGGATTGTTCTTCGGGACCATGCTCCCGCCGATGGGTTTCAGCGCCCTAGCGTCGCAAGAGGAATCCCCCAAGAAGTCGCTCTTCGATCGACTTGCAATCACCACGGCCCCCCTCAACGAGTCGTCCAAATCCGATGCTTCAATTTTCAACAGGCTGAGCCAAAGCTCAGACGTCTTAGTCTTCAACAGGCTGAGCAAGAAATCAAATATGTCCGCAAAGAGGCTCGTCATACTTGAAGAGGCTGCCCAAAACGGATAGCCCTCCCAATTCCCCCTGCAGGCGAAGTCATCAAAAGTGCTTCCCCTACCAGAAGATCAGTCTTCAAACATTGGTCATTCCTCCTCAAACTCTGCCAAGGATGTTAGTCTTCAACAGGCCGGCGCTAACAACAGTCCCTCACCAAAGCCAGGGGCATGAAGAAGCTGCTTCCAAAACTGAGGCAATCCCGTCTGCAGGACACGCTCGACGTCGCTACTGGCACCTAGTGAGAAGATCTGGGGGTAACTCCCCCTCTGGACTTACTCCGCCAGCTCCAATGATAGAAGTTGATGTTGCTGTTCCAACTGGAAACAACTTTGATCTGCTTAGGAGGGTGCGAAAGAACTCTTCAACGGCGATACTAAAGAAGTCTCCCCCGCCCGCAGAAGCCATAGTGCAGGCAAAACCGGAACAACCCCATCAACGGCTCTCCTCGCAAATCCACAGGGTCTGGCGAAAAGTCCAGTACTCCGTGATCGACAAAGATTACTCTCGTTGACCGAAGAAATTGAAGGTTCGGTAAGAGAAAGACCATCCCTCCATCATACAGCGAGGGGTGTCTTTTACACAGGTGCCTGTTACAACGGCTCCTTCAACTTCGGCCTCCCACAAAAGGACGAGGCCAGAGAAGATTCCACCGCCTGCGGCAAATTCCAAAGGCGACAGACCCAAACGCCCCAAGCCAGGGAGCATGATCGTGCATACGGACTACATGGGTTTCGGGAAAGAGGAAAGACGTGCTTCCGTAGGTCATCGACCGCAAAATTGGTCATTGACAAAAGCTCAAAAGCAACAACAAAAGCTCCAGAAAATGCTGATCAAAATGCTAGTACTTATCGGACAGAAAGAAAGTCCGGAACCAGCAACTGAGCAGCGCCAAGAGCAGGAGACTGATACAGAGTTCCTGTGAAGGGTGCTTAAAAGGAAAGACAAAGAGGTCGTAGAACAAGCTGCTAACATAACGTAGATGTCGCTTTTGTTCCAAGACATGGTTAGAATGATGATCCAGCTAGAACCTTTAGCTGAAGATCCGCCGATAATCATCGAGGATAACAGAGGAGAAACATCAAACCCTCTTCCGGCTTTATCAACAGCTAAGGAGGAAACAATCTCCAAGAATGATCTTGATGACTATATTGCTCTACCAATACGAGCACATCAAGCTAGTGAAGCAACTGGCCAAATCGTCAGAACTAGATGATCGTATCCAGGCTGGTATAACCAAATCAAGTATCCGTCAGGATATATGATCCCTAAGTTCCATGTGTACAAGGGGACATGCAACCCACATCAGCACTTAGCGCAGTTCAGAGCTTTGTGCGGCAACACTGGAGGCGACGACAAACTGTTGCTTCGCCAGTTCATTGGCAGTCTGTCAGAGACGACCTTTGAATGGTACTCGGAGCTCCCAAATGACTCTGTAAGAACATTCACAGAAATTGAACTGTTGTTCACACAGCGGTTCGACAGCGTAAGCGAACGCACCCCCATCGCGGCTTTAATCAATGCCAAGGTAAAGTCAGGAGAAACCTGGATCCAGTACGCGATCTGATGGCGGAACCTATGGTCTAAGTGCGAACAACGCATCGAAGAATCTCCTGTCGTGGGCATGTTCATCGGGACTCTTGATCCTCAAACGACTATGTCCCAGTTCATGACATTCTTTAAACGATCACCTTCCAGGCTCTGATCGACAAATTGACCCAAATGGACTAGATAGGCCATGGGCCTTCCTCCTAAAAAATGGACCTTCGAAATGCTAAGTGTAAAGGGAAAACGGCCTTCGTTGCCAACACCAACAACCGAGTGACACGAAACCGGCTGCTCGCAAAAAACTCATCACATTGCTAGACCCACGATGTCCATCGCAACCTGGCGACGTCAACAACCCCAACTACTGCTTCTATCACAGAATGGTGAGTCACCCAATTGAGGATTGCTATGTCTTTAAGAGCTGGGTTGAAGACCGGTATCAATAGGGGAAGTTTGCGCTGTCTGAGAACTGGAGGGTGAACCCGCCTCAGAAGCACGCTCCCAAAAAGGTGGATACACCGGGGGCATCATGCTCGCTCGTGGAAGAAGCTCCTTGGGAAGTTATTCTTTCAGCCAAAACCAAAAGAATACTGAAGTATTTCTAGGCATGTACGACAGTCAAGTGGAAAAGCCCACTTGAACCGAAAATCATTGAAGGGATGCTGAAACCGCGTATCCACAAAGGGCAAAATCCCCAGGCCGAACCTTCAAAGTCTTCAAACAAAAAGAAGAAGACCAAGAAGCATGTGCAACCTACCAAGTATGACGACAAACGCACAGACCTATAAAGGTACATTGACGCGCTGGAGGAGTACAACCAGAAAGCGCGAACACCGGTCACCTTTGAAGAGTTCCTCAAGTATATTCTTGAGAACGAAGATAGTGAAAACGATGAGGAAAACGGCTCATCAGAAGAAACCGAAGACTATATAGCAAGTTGCCACATGGTCTTCCATTCGTCATTAAATGGCGAAGAAGCTCCCTCAGCATCAGAAAACAACACAGAGGAACTGGGGGCAGGATCGACACCAAAATCCCCAGAATTGTCAGAAGACCCAATCTATAGGCTGTTAAATGAAGCCTTTTGAAAAAGCAAAGCTAACCGAGAACACAAAACAGCCATATATGAAAAGGATAAGCGTCAGCGTCAGGGTGAAAAAGCTACGGCGAGAATGAGTCATAAAGTACTCCAACCAAACCGAAACACACCTGCCATAAATAAGAGCAGGATCAAGATAGAGAATTGGTTCGTCAAAGCCCTGTCAATAAGAATGAAGCTGCCACCTATCGTGGAAAACACTCCAGGGGTCGTATGCCTCGACGGAAGGGATTCGCACCTAAACTACTGCCTATTTCATCGGAGGGTTACCCACCCCACTGAGGAATGCGGTGCTTTCAAGAAGTAGTGGCAAGGATGTGTTGCCCATCAAAAACACTTCAAGAGGATGAAGCGTGAAGCTCGTCGACAACAAAAAAATTGCGACGGATGCGCATGGAAAAACGACTGACAACTGTCATATGGTTGATACCACTTTGGAAAGGGAAAAGCTCCAAGTTCTTACCTTCGGGAGCGATTCTGAGAAAGAAATAATCTCCGGCCCTCTCTTCAAGGACTCCACCTCCGAAAAAGAAAAGAAGGAGAAGAACTGTGAGAATATTCAATTGCGTAACCGTACACTGCCTAAGAAGAGTCTCGGACCTACAAACAAAGGTCCGGGCAAAAAGGACAAGGGGAAAGAAAAAATTCCTGAGGAAATCACCCTAGATGATGGAGTCGTCAAAGAGCTCACAGCTAAGGACCCACCTAGGAAAAACAAGGTGGATTATAATGTCCTAGCATATCTGAGGAAAATACCCTCGCAATTGAGCATATTAGATGCTCTTCTCCTGTCCAAAGAGGCACGAGATACTCTGATCAAGGCATTGCAAGAGTCTGATCAGTTACAAGCTTTCCCCGTAGAAGAGAAAATGAAGGACGAGCTGGAAGAGGTTCATACAGCTGATATTACATTCAGTGATGAAGATCTCCTCTTCGGCACATGCTATCATAACCACCCATTATACGTCACCGGATATTGCCACGGCATCAAGATAGGAAAAATCTTTGTCGACAACGGATCCTCAGTCAATCTCCTAAACGTGAAGGTGCTGAAGGAGATTTGCATGAACGTCCAACACCTAGCTCGATACAAAATTACCATCTCCGGATTCGATTCACAGTCGTCACGGACGCTCGGGTCCGTAATACCGACGTTACGCTTCGGGCTGCCCGTCACTGACATCAAATTTCATGTCATTGACGCCAAGACTTGCTATAATTCTTTGCTCGGTAGGCCTTGGTTACATGAGTACAATATCATCATTTCTACACAACATCAGTGTATGAAGTATTTCAAAGACGGCTTGGAATACACCATTATCGGGGAACTAAACCCGTTCTCGGTAAACGAAATCTGGAAATATGAAGACGCAAAGTATTTCCTACCAGACTTTAAAGATACGGAAAGGTGTCATAAGCCGGACAAAAGTCCGTCACCACTATCCCGATCTTTGGGAGCGATACCGAGGAAGATGAAGAAATAGTCTACTCAGGACAACTTCAAGACAACGGGCACAGACCATCTACTCTTATTATGGTCTTTGGCAGTGACTCCGAGGACAAGGCTAACGCTGTGTTCTCCATTCGCCCATTGGTGCATACCTTCGCCGAAGTAGATCAGAGTCTATAAGTCACAATAGCCCTGCCGCGGCATTACAAGGAACTTGATATGCTTGATACATACAGCGTACAAGAACTACAAACTTTCGACATGCCTCCCAGATGAAGAGGTGAAAAGGCGATCCTCTTCTACCAATCTACGGAGACCAAAGTAGATAAAGAAGTCTGGCATGGTGCCGATTTTCCACTTGATAGGTTTCAACCGATCCATCTGCCAAGATACTACACGGAGGGATTGAAAAAGGCTATTAAAATGCCAAGGTGTATCCATCGAACAAACTGTTTGACAAGCCCAATTCTACAAAAAAGATTTGGGATATTCCTGGGACCTAGTGAAAGATGCCCAACGGGAAGATGGAGACAACCGGGCTCGGATACGTTCGGTCCAAGAAACGGGAGCGATTCCACAATTGCCGCGTCATAAACAACTCTGGTGAAGAAGGGAATGCTCTTCCAAATAGCTGTGACGTTGAAACGGAGCAAAATCCCGCTCTAAGAACATCAAATGCGTCGTTTGAAGAACAAGTTGACAAGCTAATACAAGAAGCTTGTCAAAAGATTTGGGATGAACACAGCCGTGAAATGGTCATTTACGAAAAAGTCGGGACGCAACGTCTCAATCAGCAATCTGCGGAGAAAGAAGAATACAATGCCCTTCACCCCCTGCCCGCTGTACATTCTCGCATCAAAGGAAAATCCTGAAATAGAAGCAAAAACAACGCGAATAACGCTCAAAAACAGCGAAGCAGATCCAAGAAGCCGTATAGTCGAGGAAAGGTCAGCTGGAACCCGTCTTTTATGAAAAAGATAGGTCGGGAATACTCTTTCCCTCAAAACAAGACAAGGAAAATATTCAACCTTGTCATGAAGTATCAAATGATGATGCTCATGGAGTCTCGGCACCCCGAACAAATAAACGGGGTCTATCATCCGGATTATTGCTCCTACCATCGAGCAATAGGTCATCCTCTTGAAGACCGCTTTACCTTCAAAGACTGGGTAGAAGACCAGTATCAACAAGGCAGGTTCACTTTATCCGACAGCTGGAGGGTAACCCTACCGCAAATGCATGAGCCAAAGAGGACCAATACCGCGAGGAGAGGACCAGCTCAACACCAAGAATGGAAGCGAACTCGTACCTGCTATGTGATAACACACTAAAAGAAGGGAGGGCATGAGGCTATGGACGAACCCTTCAAGTGTTTCGCAAATGAAGACGAGGACGAGGTGATCTCAGAATTTCCACCATCCCTAAAAGATCTGGAAGATGGGATACACACCACGGAGGACAACCCAAGGAAAATTAACTTAGGGACAGAAAACGATCCAAGACCAACGTTCGTCAGTGAGCTGTTATCTAAAAAATAGGTGGCCACATTAAAAGACATGCTCATGAAATATAAAGACTGCTTCGCATAGAACTATTCCGAGATGCCAGGTCTAGATCTAGAAGTAGCAGTACATAAATTGGCTATATCGCCGGACATAAAGCCATTCAAGCAAGCGCCAAGATGAATGCGGCTCAAACTCAAGATGAATATCAACGCCAAAGTCAAGAAACTAATTGACTCCGGCTTCTTCCAAGAAGTTCAATATCCCGACTGGATCGCCAACACCATTCCAGTGATGAAGAAAAATGGGATGATGCGTATCTGCGTGGACTTTCGGGACATCAACAAAGCTTGCCCGAAGGATGAATTCCCAGTACCTGTTACCAAGCTGATGATCGATAACACGTCTACCTATGAGGTTTTCTCATTTATGGATAGATTTTCAGGGTACAACCAAATAAAAATGTATCCTGAAGACCAAAAGCATATCGTCTTCCGGACTTCGTTGGGCATATTCTGCTACAAGGTGATACCTTTCGATCTGAAGAACGCTAACACTGCCTACCAGAGGGCCATGCCGAAGTTCTTCTATGACCTCATCCATGAGATTGTCGAATGTTACATCGACGACCTTATGGTGAAGTGCAAATCTCATGAGGAATATTGGGAACATTTAGACATAGTGTTCCAACGACTTCGGAAGTATACTCTGAAGATGAATCCTCTCAAATGCGCATTTGGAGTCTCCTCAGGCAAATTCCTAGGATTCATCATACGACACCGGGGCATCGAAATCGATCTCTCAAAGATCAAGGCAATTATGGGAATGCCCATGCCAAGGACTTTCAAGCAGTTGCGATCTCTTCAAGGAAACCTCGCGTATACCCGGCGGTTCATAGCCAACCAATCCGAAAAATGTCGTCCCTACAGTCACCTAATGAAGAAGGGGACCCCGTTCATCTGGGATCGAAAGTGCCAAAATGCACTAGACGAAATCAAGCAATACCTATAAAATTCGCTGGTACTGACTGCTCCAGTTAAGAGAAAACCCTTTATCCTATACACAACGGCCCTTGAGGGTTCTCTAGGCTCTCTATGGGCATATGAGAACGATCAGGGAAAGGAGAAAACTCTGTACTATTTGAGTCGAGTTCTCATGGGGGCAAAAAACAACTACCCCCCATCGAAAATCATTGCCTGGCATTGATCTTCGCGATAACAAATCTCAGAAACTATACCTTGACATATGAGATCCTTCTCATATCAAAGGTGGATCCTCTCAAATATCTAATGTTGAAGGCCATACTAATAGGAAGGCTCGCCAAATGGGCCCTCCTCCTGATGGAGTTCTTGATAACGTATCGACCCCTCAAAGCAGTGAAAGGCCAAGCCATTGCTAACTTCTTTACCGAGCATCCGATACCAACCGACTCCCTCTTAAATTGTAAGTTGCCGGATGAACATGCATTCGACACAATCGATGGAGGGAAAGAAGAAAATGACTCCAAATGGGAACTCTACTTCAACGGAGCATCTTACATGAAGAGGCAAAAGAAAAACACCCCTAGAATCAAAGCCAGGGTGGGCCTTATCTTCGTGACTCCACGAGGAGGGATATTACGTTATGCCCTTTCCTTAACGGAGCCAAGGACTGATAACGAAGCTGAATATGAAGCTTTGATAGCAGGTCTCGAGATCGCTGTTGACATGGGAATCAAAGACCTTCTTATATATGGGGACTTCCAGTCCGTCGTTAGCCAAGTAAAGGGCGACTATCAGATGTGAAAACCAGAGTTGCTAAAGTACGGCGAAAGAGTGCAGCAACTACTGGCACAAATCCCCTCCTACATCCTAGAGAGTATACCGCATACAGAAAATAGCAAGGCAGATTCATTGGACAAGCTGGCTAAGGAATTATCCGACGAAGACCTCGACGACGTAAAGATCATCGTGCAAAGCCGCAGGGTTCTCGCTCCAGTAGAAATATCTTCGGAGGACTTAACAGATCCATCTAAATGAAAAGAAATGACCAAACAAGCATCCCTCCAAATAGAGGATGAAGAAAAGGTCAAGAATTGGAGGGAAGTCTTCATAGATTACTTCAAATCCAAACGAATACCCAAAAATGCATCGTCTAAACATCAGCTCATAAAACGAGCTCTGTATTTTGCCTTCATTAATAATACTCTATACAAGAGATCGTTCGACTGCCTGCGGATAAGATGTCTGGGACCAGAAGAAATGGATAGAGTCGTCCAAGAAACCCATAACGGACTCTGCGACTCTCACCAAGCCGGGTCAAAGAAGAAGCTGAAGATCAAAAGGATGGGTTATTATTGGCCCATTGTGATTCGGGACTGCTTCGAATATGCGAAGCAGTATCACTCATGCCAAACTCATGGGGACTTCATTCACTAACATCCAAATCTGCTACACCCAACAGTAACTAGTTGGCCGTTCGAAATGTGGAGAACCGATATAATTGGCCCCACTGAACCACTATCATCCAAAGACATCGGTTCATACTGGCAGCGACCGACTACTTTTCTAAGTGGGCAGAAGAAGTACCACTAAGACGGATATTATCCTCCATTTCTTCAAAACCCATGTCATCTACCGGTTCGGCAATACACAACGGATAATCTCGGATAATGGGCCAGTCTACAGAAGCCATAAAATCAGCTACTTCACAGAACAATATAAAATAGACTGGAGATACTCCTCCATCTATAATCCTCGAGCTAACGGCCTAGCTGAAACTTTCAACAAGACCTTGACAAAGATTATAAAGAAAACGGTGTCCAGAAAAAAAAAGACTGGCATGAAAGGCTGCAAGAAGCTCTCTGGACATACCGAACGACGTTCAAAACGGCCACAAATACAACACTATACGCGTTAGTACTCGGCACGGAAGCAGTGCTTCCCCTGAAAATAAAACTCTCTTCTCTTTGAGTAGCTGTTCGATATGAGCTAACAGATGAAGAAAATGCTCATCTTCGACTTGAGGAGCTCGATGCCCTCGACGAAACTCGTCTTATAGCGCAGCAATACCTAGAAGCTTATAAGGCAAGGATGACACAGTCATATGAAAAACTGACCAGGCCGAGAACATTCCGCCAAGGCGAACTCATGCTCGTCGTCAAATGACCCATGATCCCCAATCGTGCAAAACGGGGGAAATTCGAGCCAAATTATAAATGCCCGTATATCATAGACAAAGTCTACCAAGGGGGAGCTTACCTGCTCATGGATATACATGGTGAAAGACCCTTCCGGCCAATAAACGGCCGATTCCTCAAAAGATACTACGCCTAACGGGTTACGAACCAGGTCAATGATAGATGACGACGCTTGTATCCACTCGCTATCTTCCTGAGTCAGAACCCTAAAAGTAGTATCCAAAAGATCCATCGCCTTAAAAATGGCGATAATGGACAGAGACGTCCTTAAACTAATACTCGTCTCCGAAATGGGAATGCAGGACCAAGATGTCTTTAAACTAAAACTTCGTCTCAAATAGCGGCAACGGATCGAGATGTCCTTAAATTATAACTTTCCCTCAAACATAGCACATCGCTCCAAATACGGCGATATCTGTAAGTCCATGCTACCTCTCCCGGTACTTTCGGGCATGCGGAATTTGATAAAAAACGATTTTTATAGAGGTGGTAACATGGACTTAAAACCCGGATCTTTGTTAAACATCTAACTAACAACCTAACTACGAGTTGCTAACTACTCGGTTAGGGGGTTATACCTTTCTATTTCTCGAACTCCTTCGTCTTCAAACTCCGATGGTGGTCCGGATCTGCTTCTTCCCGTCGTCTCCTTACGCCGAAGATAGATCCACCTGAAAGCTCCAACCTTTAGCTCCTTCTTCATACTTTGAAGAAACTAGTTCACTTGGTTTGCTAAACCTTGTGAACTAGAATGAGTAGAGAAGAGTTTATATGGGATTTTATCTATGGTTCTTGATTCTCAACTCATGAGAGATATGAACCATAGAGTCAAGATAAGGAGCAAGAGGAAGAGGGTGAGTGCAAGAACAAGAGAGCTCAAGAACAAGAGAGAGAATGAGCAAGTGAGAATGAGGCTCTCTTTTGTCTTTCACCCTCTCATAATCCAAAGCAATGATCACACATCATACCAATCAAGTGTTATGTGATGGTTGAAGCAACCATAACCATATCATTTCATGCACTTATTTTGCACAAAAGAGAAAGCAAGCAAAAGACTTTGCCATGAAATGATAGCTATGGTTATCATGATGGTCAACTAGTCAAGCCTAGTCAACCGGTCAACAAAGTCAACAAGTCAACAAAAGTCAACAAGTCAACAACCAAATCACCATAATACTTAATTAATATAATTGTTAATCGCATATCATATTCTCATTAGGGTTGATTAAAAAGTCAATAGTCAACGGTCAACTGTCAACAATCCTAATGAGAATCCGCTGCCTCCGTCTCCCTGTCAACTGTGCATACACACCCGCATCCGCGTTCCGAGGAACACGAATGCAAACTGGATAAATCCAATCCCAAAAGGTACACTAGGATCTGGCTTAAACCAAAGCCCGCTAGTGTAAACTGTACGGACACTGTACGTACACAACTGCACGGATGTGACCGAACCCTGTCGCAAAACCATGCGACCTGTCGCAATACCATGCGACCTCTACTCTTTTGCCTAAAGGCGAAAATCTTTCTGTGTGGGACTCTAAAGACTCGACACTACGCTGGCAGTGGGTTTAACCACAGACCGCAAGCGGCACTAGCTGTGCGTAACGGTCCCCAGGTAGTGCCGACAAGAAGACCGACGAGGCGAAACCCATCTGAACTCCTACTGAGCCTGAATGTGACATTCTCCGTACAGTCTGGTCTGTTCGTCTGATACATCGCATGGCGGGCCTAGGGGGCGGTAAACGTCAGTCCCCCAATAGCGGTACAAGTCGTGTCGGAGCGAAGCCCAAAACACCCTGAGATAACACTGGAAGCCTACCAGTATATCTCGTTTGCCCTGGCCAGGGACTACTCGTGTAATGGCTCTCCTAGACACAGCGCGATGTCAACCCCTAATACCGGGAGAGACGAATCCTGTCTAACCGTCACTGCCTCCAAGTGCTTCGGGACTGCACCCAACCACTACCTGTTTGCACGACTCCTTTGAGCCGTGGTAGGGTAGTGATCAAAGTACAGTGGGAACACACTCGAGGCGAAGTGACAGTATCAAGTCAGCGGACTAAGCTGTACTCATGTCACCTGGGAACTGATAACTGACGATAGGCATAATACCAACTAGTCAGTTCCCGACGAGTCCTGTCCAGTGTACCCGTAACCTAACGAGCACCCGCATACTATCTCAAGTACGACGTACTGACGGCTGTGGCACAGACCGTCTCCCACACTGGGATGAGAAGCGCATGCGCTAGTCTACTCCGGAGTATCGATGCCCTGTCTCGATAGTCCTGCGACTAGGGACCTAATAAGGATGTGCTTATAGATTACCCAGCCCCACTAGTGTGACTGCCATCACATCGCTGGTAATCAAGCAAAGATCCTAAGGGCTCTACTAATGTGTATAGGCGATATACTAAAATAAACACATGTACACATTGAAGTAGAAACAAACCAAGTAGCATACTACTATTTTGAGCAAGATTGTATATACACGGTGAATATCCCAAGCTTCCATTAAGTAATATACAAATCAGTATGATACAGTAATGGCCTCTAGGGCATATACACTAACAATCTCCCACTTGCACTAAGGCCATGTACTGGCGTATCGAAGACCTATCATCTCGATCAGCCGCTCGAACTGAGTCTGGGGCAAGGCCTTGGTGAATGGATCTGCAGTGTTATCTTCTGAAGCGACTCTCCGAACCTCGATCTTCTGGCGATCCACGATCTCCCTGATCAGGTGATACCGCCTTAAGATGTGCCTGGATCTCTGATGGGACCTGGGTTCCTTCGCTAAAGCTATAGCCCCGTTGTTGTCGCAATACAGAGGTATTGGATCAACAATGGACGGAACCACCTGAAGTTCTTTCAAGAACTTCCTCATCCAGACAGCTTCTTTTGCGGCATCAGACACAGCGATGTATTCCGCTTCTATCGTCGAGTCTGCAACGGTTTCCTGTTTGGAACTCTTCCAACACACCGCCCCTCCATTGAGGGTAAAGACAAAACCCGACATGGACTTGGAATCATCCTTGTCGCTCTGGAAGCTGGAGTCAGCAAAGGCCTCGATCTGGAGGTCTTTTTCGCCATACACCAAGAACATCTCCTTAGTCCTTCTCAGGTACTTGAGAATGTTCTTTACTGCTATCCAGTGTTTCTCCCCAGGGTTTGACTAATACCGGCTTACCACACTCAGTGCATAAGCTACATCCGGTCTGATACACAACATCGCATACATTATAGAGCCTACCGCAGAAGCGTAGGGTATAATAGACATGCGATCCCTCTCCAAATCAGTCTTGGGAGACATCTCTTTAGAGAGGGTGATCCCATGACAAGCCGGCAGGTTACCGCGCTTGGAATCTTCCATACGGAATCTCTTCAGTATAGTGTCGATGTACCTGGACTGTGAAAGTCCTAATATCCTCTTGGATCTATCACGATGGATCCGGATCCCCAGTATGTATGAGGCATCACCCAGGTCTTTCATGGAGAACCTGTGCGACAAGAACCCCTTGACAGATTGTAGCATAGGAATGTCATTTCCTATTAAGAGAATGTCATCCACGTATAAAACGAGGAATACTACAGTTCTCGCTACAAATCTACTATAGATGCATGGTTCATCTGGATTTTTGATAAAGCCAAATTCTTTGACCGTCTCATCAAAACAGATGTTCCAATTCCGCGATGCCTGCTTTAGTCCATAGATGGACTTAAGCAACTTGCACACCTTTCCGCTGCTCCCACTCTGAATGAAACCCTCTGGTTGGTCCATATAGACACACTCCTCTAAATTTCCATTTAGAAAAGTGGTCTTTACGTCCATTTGCCAGATCTCATAATCGTGGAAGGCAGCAATGGCAAGAAGGATCCGAATGGATTTCAGCATAGCCACTGGAGAAAAGGTTTCGTCATAGTCCAAGCCAGGTCTTTGACGGAAACCCTTTGCTATAAGTCTTGCTTTATAGGTCTCAACCTGTCCATCTACACCAATCTTCATTTTGAAGATCCACTTGCATCCTACGGGTTTTACCCCGTCTGGAGTAATGTCCAACGACCATACCTTGTTGGTGTACATGGACTCCATTTCGGTCCGCATTGCATCCAGCCATTTCACTGAGTCAACGCTCTGAACGGCCTGCTGGAAGCCAGTAGGCTCATCATAATCTATGATGCAATCCTCTCTATCCCCGTCTATGAGAAAACCGTAGTATCTTTCGGGCGGATGAGACTGCCTACTACTCCTGCGGAGCAGCGTAGGAATGTCTTGTTCTTTTGAACCCTCTGGTTCCACTAAGCTTTCAGTAATAGTCTATGGTTTTGGAATTTCTTCCAGCTCTACTGCGCTCCCACTAATTTCCTTTTCCAAGAACTGGTGTTCTAGAAAGTGGGCATGACGAGAAACAAGTACTTTTTGTTCCTCTTCGCAGTAGAAGAAATATCCTTTGGAATTCTTTGGATATCCCACAAACTTACACAGTACTGAGCGTGTCTCGAGCTTGTCCGCATGCTGCTTTTTGACAAAAGCTGGACTTCCCCATGTCTTAATGTGATTAAGATGGGGTCTCTTCCCATACCACATCTCATATGGTGTAGTAGGCACAGTCTTAGTAGGAACTCGGTTCAAAATGTATGCAGCTGATTCTAGCGCATACCCCCAGAATGATCGCGGTAACTCAGCGTTACTCATCATGGACCGTACCATATCCAATAGGGTTCGGTTCCGCCTCTCCGATACACCGTTATGTTGCGGAGTGTATGGAGGAGTAAGCTGAGAGAGAATTCCGTTCTCTTTTAAATAATCCAGGAACTCGGCACTTAAGTATTCTCCACCTCGATCCGATCTTAGAATCTTGATACTTTTTCCGGTCTGTTTTTCTACTTCACTTTTATATTCCTGGAACTTTTCAAAGGTTTCGGACTTATGTTTCATTAAGAAGACATAACCGTACCTTGAGAAGTCATCCGTAAAAGTGATGAAGTAAGAATAACCGCTTCGCGCATGTGTAGACATTGGACCACACACGTCGCTGTGTACGAGTCCCAAGAGCTCACTCGCTCTTACTCCGTGTCCAGTGAACGGAGACTTTGTCATCTTTCCTTTGAGACAGGATTGACAAGTAGCATACGATTGATATTCGAACGGATTCAAATATCCTTCTGTATGTAACTTTGTCAACCTTCTCTCATTGATGTGACCCAGTCTACAATGCCATAGAAAAGTCTGATTTATTTCCGGAGACTTTCTTTTGTGTGTATTCTGGACGTTGAAAATCTGTGGTTGGTTTAATACGTATATACCATTACTCAATGTACCTGACCCAATCAAAACATGATTAAGGTGAATGTTTACAACATTACTTACAAACGCAAATTCATAACCTTCTTTAGAAACTAAAGATACAGAAATGATATTACAAGTTGTGTTGGGTACAAAAAAGCAATTACGCAAAACCAAAACATGTCCATCTGACATTCCCAGGTGATAGTCCCCCACGGCTTTAGCATCCATACTAGCTCCGTTCGCAACTCTGAGGGTCATGTCACCTGCCTTCAAAACCCTACGGTTTCTCAACGCCTGCAAAGAATTACAGATATGAGATCCTGATCCGGTATCCAATACCCAGGAAGTAGAGTTTATTGAAAGACAATTTTCAATAACATACACACCTGAAGCTGAAGCTGCAACCTGCTTCAATTCCTGTGTTCTGGCCTTTCAGGCCCTGCAATCATTCTTCCAATGTCCTTTCTTATGGCAATAGAAGCATTCTTCCTTATCCACAAGCTTCCCCACCTTCTTTGTTGCTTTAGCTTTTCCCTTCAGATCCACTTTACCAACACCGCCCCTTGGTTTGGCGGGGGCCTTCTTCTTCTTTCCCTTGGCTTTCGCCTTGGACCTAGAAGAAGATGATCCTCCTACAAACAAAGTGGATGTTTCCTTACTTTTCTGTAGGGTGCCCTCTGCGCTCCTCAGAATGTTGAGGAGCTCTGAAAGTTCAACCTCTTTTTCTTGTAGGTTGAAATTCAGTATAAACTGGGCGTAAGTGGAAGGAAGGGACTGGAGAACTAAGTCTGTATAGAGCTCACTCTCCAATGTGGTCCCTAGGTCCGCGAGCTCCTCAATGTAGCCGATCATCTTTAGCACATGCTCGGCTACTGATGATCCGACGGCCATCTTTGCCGAAAATAACTTTTTCGACGCTTCGTATCTTGCGATACGAGATTGCTCTCCATACAGTTCTTTTGTATGAAGAAATATGGATTCCAAGTCCATATTCTCGTGCCTCCTCTGATGTTCATTGTCCATAGAGGCAAGTACGAGGCACTTGGCCTTCGCGCTATCAATCTCCCAAGTCTTACGGATTTCCTTATCCGCGACGCTGGAAGTGGGACCAGGGACAGGGGGAGCTTTGGTGGTAAGAAGATACCCCAGCTTGTCGTAAGTGATTGCCATTTTGACATTCCTGAGCCAATCTTTGTAGTTTGGCCCTGTCAGTATATTTTTATCTAGGAGTAACTTAAGTCCAGTCATGTCGATTGGTCGCTGCAATTAGGAGAGAGAGAAGAAACACTCAGCACGATGCTCTTGCAAGTTTAGAATGGTTTTTAGTTTGTCTAAACAGGATGGCTCCCACTGTTTTTCGAATCCCTCCTCAAACCATAAAGGAAGAATTAGTCGGGATCAATCCCACCGCTCAATACTTGCTTAACCGTTCAGCCAGGCCAGTGTCGGTACTTCGAGGGAGGTTTTCCAACGCTTTCGCGAAGTTCCTTAATTCAAGAACCTCTTTTCCCTGGGGGCGTAGCCCCGCTAACACCTTTCTAGGCACCTACTAGGTTTATAGCATTGATCGATTAGTGAGAAATTTTCCGAGGAGTAGCATATACTCACAGTAGGATCGGGATCCAAATATCATCGCATGACGAAACTGAAGGAATCCTACCAGAATCATCACACTCCAAATGGTATGCAAATCTAGCAAGTTTCAGTACTTATGAAACTCCCGATGTGGATTTTTGCCCCATGCTCTTATGACCTTGACTTTGGCCAAAATATCATAAGTCACATGTCAAGTTCTACCCGTCATTATCCAGGTTAATTTGGATCCATCCGTACCTACCCTTGACTTTGGCCAAAATGGCAGTACGACTGTCCCAAACCAACGCATCTATCTATGCTACATATGAACACCCAATAGCTACCAATCACTATGCCTTGACTTTGGCCAACATATATAGCTTGAATACTATTGACTATTCATGTGAAACGACAGAGGGCTACTAATGGTTTTGGCTAAACCGTGAACGTAGTGAACTTGATATAGTCGATGGAACGAGATAGCTTTTAAAAAGAGTGGCTCAAGCTCCGCATTTAAAAGTTAGTTTTGAAAAGAACCGAGTGGTTTTTCGAAAGTGTTCCAACGACTTTAACTTGGTTTATTATCTTGCATTAGTTCTTTTAATGCATGATATTCTTGCATTAGTTCTTTTAATGCGTCCCATCATTTAATCCTACCATTGCAGAAAACAACCAAAATATGACGTACGCTTATGCCATTCGCATTCGCTACTGGGCCCCGTCATTACCCGTTAGATTACTTAACTAACGATAGAGCGGGGGCTGGGCTAGCGCGTCTGTAAAACATAAGCAACGCCTAAATAATATCATATATATATATTTGCAATGATAGCCATTTCAGATCACAGATGAATACATTGGATATACTAGGAATCTACAATTCGTACGAGCCTGTAACGAAAAGCAGATTACACGGTCGCGGTGAATAGCCAAAACCCCCCCAAGACCCCTACGGGTGCGGCAAACTACCCGCCAAGTACCCGAAGTGGAGCAACCTCCCTTAACGCCGTGAGTAGGCCACTCGGCACTTCGAGATACCCGGTAGTTGTGCACCCCCTCCATGGGTCTATCCTAGGAGCAAAAACAGTAAAAAGAAATTATACAATGACGGCTACAACCCCGACCCGGTTGTGTGGTCATACAAATAATTACATCAATTTACAAATTTACATGAATTGAAAGAAAAGAAAAACTCTCGTCTCACAATCCCCCGGCTATTCACCCGCGACAATCCAACATATTCATATCCACATTCCAGCAACATTACAGATCACAGATTTGTATAACTCCCACTAATCGACATATAACGATTAGTAGACGTTCAATACAAATATCACATTACAGAAAAACTTGTTAGCTTAAGTCTTTTAGAAGTTCGATCAAAAATACGGATTTTCAAGACCCCAAAAATAAAATTTTCGTTCTGGAAAATCTGGGTTGAAAATACATATCCCAAAAATCCCAGAATACCCCTCTAAGCACACTGTAGCAGAGAAAATACAGGGAGGAATCTTGTCGGCCGCGGAACCGCGGCAATAGCAAGCTATTGCCGCGTTTCCGCGGCTCCTTGATGGAATCAAACGACCAAATTTCTACAGTGTGCACAGAAAACCCTGAGTCGATTTTTGGTATATCCCAAAATTTTTTTTCAGTACTTTTGAAATCGACAGAAACTTTAAAAAACCGGGGTTCATTTCGGGACTTTTCTTTGATCGATCTTCTAGCTACTTTACTAACATGTTAGATAGAGTTTAACTAGGCTCTGATACCACTGTAAGTCCATGCTATCTCTCTCGGTACTTTCGGGCATGCGGAATTTGATAAAAAACGATTTTTATAGAGGTGGTAACATGAACTTAAAACCCGGATCTTTGTTAAACATCTAACTAACAACCTAACTACGAGTTGCTAACTACTCGGTTAGGGGGTTATACCTTTCTATTTCTCGAACTCCTTCGTCTTCAAACTCCGATGGTGGTCCGGATCTGCTTCTTCCCGTCGTCTCCTTACGCCGAAGATAGATCCACCTGAAAGCTCCAACCTTTAGCTCCTTCTTCGTACTTTGAAGAAACTAGTTCACTTGGTTTGCTAAACCTTGTGAACTAGAATGAGTAGAGAAGAGTTTGTATGGGATTTTATCTATGGTTCTTGATTCTCAACTCATGAGAGATATGAACCACAGAGTCAAGAGAGGGAGCAAGAGGAAGAGGGTGAGTGCAAGAACAAGAGAGCTCAAGAACAAGAGAGAGAATGAGCAAGTGAGAATGAGGCTCTCTTTTGTCTTTCACCCTCTCATAATCCAAAGCAATGATCACACATCATACCAATCAAGTGTTATGTGATGGTTGAAGCAACCATAACCATATCATTTCATGCACTTATTTTGCACAAAAGAGCAAGCAAGCAAAAGTCTTTGCCATGAAATGATAGCTATGGTTATCATGATGGTCAACTAGTCAAGCCTAGTCAACCAGTCAACAAAGTCAACAAGTCAACAAAAATCAACAAGTCAACAAAGTCAACAAGTCAACAACCAAATCACCATAATACTTAATTAATATAATTGTTAATCGCATATTATATTCTCATTAGGGTTGATCAAAAAGTCAATAGTCAACGGTCAACTGTCAACAACCCTAATGAGAATCCGCTGCCTCCGTCTCCCTGTCAACTGTGCATACACACCCGCATCCGCGTTCCGAGGAACACGAATGCAAACTGGATAAATCCAATCCCAAAAGGTACACTAGGATCTGGCTTAAACCAAAGCCCGCTAGTGTAAACTGTCCGGACACTGTACGTGCACAAGTGCAAGGATGTGACCGAACCCTGTCGCAAAACCATGCGACCTGTCGCAATACCATACGACCTCTACTCTTTTGCCTAAAGGCGAAAAGCTTTCTGTGTGGGACTCTAAAGACTCGACACTACACTGGCAGTGGGTTTAACCACAGACCGCAAGCGGCACTAGCTGTGCGTAACGGTCCCCAGGTAGTGCCGACAAGAAGACCGACGAGGCGAAACCCATCTGAACTCCTATTGAGCCTGAATGTGACATTCTCCGTACAGTCCGGTCTGTTCGTCTGATACATCGCATGGCGGGCTTAGGGGGCGGTAAACGTCAGTCCCCCAATAGCGGTACAAATCATGTCGGAGCGAAGCCCAAAACACCCTGAGATAACACTGGAAGCCTACCAGTATATCTCGTTTGCCCTGGTCAGGGACTACTCGTGTAATGGCTCTCCTAGACACAGCGCGATGTCAACCCCCAATACCGGGAGAGACGAATCCTGTCTAACCGTCACTGCCTCCAAGTGCTTCGGGACTGCACCCAACCACTACCTGTTTGCACGACTCCTTTGAGCCGTGGTAGGGTAGTGATCAAAGTACAGTGGGAACACACTCGAGGCGAAGTGACAGTGTCAAGTCAGCGGACTAAGCTGTACTCATGTAACCTGGGAACTGATAACTGACGATAGGCATAATACTAACTAGTCAGTTCCCGACGAGTCCTGTCCAGTGTACCCGTAACTTAACGAGCACCCGCATACTATCTCAAGTACGACGTACTGAAGGCTGTGGGACAAACCCTCTCCCACACTGGGATGAGAAGCGCATGCGCTAGTCTACTCCGGAGTATCGATGCCCTGTCTCGATAGTCCTGCGACTAGGGACCTGCATAAGGATGTGCTTATAGATTACCCAGCCCCACTAGTGTGACTGCCATCACATCGCTGGTAATCAAGCAAAGATCCTAAGGGCTCTACTAATGTGTATAGGCGATATACTAAAATAAACACATGTACACATTGAAGTAGAAACAAACCAAGTAGCATACTACTATTTTGAGCAAGATTGTATATACACGGTGAATATCCCAAGCTTCCATTAAGTAATATACAAACCAGTATGATACAGTAATGGCCTCTAGGGCATATACACTAACAATATCCACCCTTGAGATCTATATTCCAATCGAAGCCTCAACGACGATGGTTGCAACTCAAGTTCTATCGGCTACATAGCTACTCCAGCGGTGAAGTCACCCCAAGTCCCACCAGCAAACAGATGGGTCATGAAAAAAGGTACGTCCACAAGAAAAATGGGTATGGATGAAAGCCTGAAAGGGCGCTGTGAGTAGAAACAGCAGGACCACCGGCAAGCTTGTGAAAACCCGAAATGGCGCAATCTCGTTAAAAAAAGGGTACGTTCACAAGCAAAATGGGCACGGATGAAAATCCGAAAGGGCGCCGTGAGTAAAAACAGCAGGACTACCGGCGAGCTTATGAATATCCGAAGGGACGCAATCTCGTTAAAATAAATATACTTACGAGATCCTCATGACTTGTGAGGAGAATTTCCCCATGTGACCCTCACGGCTCACGGGATTAAAAAGCCTTAAGCTACAGGGACCTGAACCTATTCTTAAACCATCACATTCCCCAAGTTGCCCTACAGATGGTCAAATATTGACCCTTATATACAATCCACGGGCACAAATAAATATTGCCCTCACCTAGTTCCACCAATGGCATGAAATGTCCTCATATGGTGAACGACAGTTGTAAGTCCCCTCGACTTATAAGGAGAAAACACTCTTATAAGATCCTTACGACTTGCAAGGGAAAATACCACTTAAAAGTCCTCACGACTTCGAAGGATAACTTACACCTACGAGATCCTCTCGACTCGTAGGGAGAAACAACTTTATGAGACCCTTACGGCTTATAAAATCAAAAATCCTTAGTCGGTAGGATCCTAACCCTGTTTACTAAGCCACCTTTGTTCAGATCGACAAAGACAAATGATGATTCGCTCCTGACTATATTCCAATCGCAGTGATGCTGATGCCAAAATCGGTATCAGGACCCAAGTCCCTGACTCGCAACAAAATCAGCGAGCAAAAAAATATGCATATGAAATAGCCGAAATGATGGGTCCACTCGCAATAAAAATCTGCGAGCAGAAAATATATGCATACGAAACAGCCGAAATGTTTGGGTAACTTGCAATAAAAAACAACGAGTAAAAAAAAAAAATACATAGCCAAAATGATTGGGTGCCGCGAAAAATAGCCGAAATGATTAGGCAATCGCGACTTTCGCGATATAAAAAGCTGAAAAAATAGAGCATTGCGGAAATAAAAAATTGAAATGAAATGATGAAATTTCCTTCTCCCTGCAAGTGAGTCCATACTAACTCCTGTATACAATGCATGGGCACAAATGAAAAAAGGAACTATATTTTCCTATCAGACTCCATCAAAGGAGAGCCAGATCTCGACGGCAATATCTACAGCCTAGAGATCATCCCGGCATTCCTTCTCATTCCATCAAGGTGCAGATGCGGCGTCAACAAAAGCTCCAACGAGCCAAATCAAAATGGAGCAATGGCAAACTCCTAGCTCCAAGTCTTGAAGGTTCATATACAACCTAAAGACTACCCTGGTGTTCCTTCTCATTCCATCAGGGTGCAGACGCGACATCAACAAAAACTCCAACGAGCCAAATCAAAATGGAGCAATGGCAAATTCCCAGCTCCAAGTCTTGACGGTTCATATACAACCTAAAGACTATCCCGGCATTCCTTCTCATTCCATCAGGGTGCAGACGTGATGTCAACAAAGCTCCAACGAGCCAAATGAAATTGGAGCAAAGACATATTCCTAACTCCGGATTTTAACTGCAATACATACAGCATAGAGGTCTTACAGATGTCTGCCCTACTTCAGCAAAGAAATGGCACGGCATTGTCAAACAAAAATGAAGCAACGGCATATTCCCAGCTTTGGGTCTCGACGACAACTCATATAAAGCCTAAAAAACTATCGGAGATCATCCCATACCAACGCGGAGTGGTTATGCCTCGCCAGAGCTCCAATTTGAGCCTAATCTCAAGTAAAAAGTGACATGGAAAATTTCTAACACTTGCTCTTCCGACGGTAATATAGCCTAAGGAGATTACTTGAAAACGTCTTATCCAGCCCTCGAAGGGATCAGAGACAAGACATTTGCAGGGTTACTCGAACAACAACTTAAAGACCATATATCAAGGAATAGATCAACCAATGCTACGGTACCACAGACTTAAACCTTAGTACCACCAAACCTAATGGACATCTGTCACAAAGAATATGGTTATCTATATATAACGTTAGGATAAGTTTACCTGTAAACACAAGGGAGGTAAACTAAATAAACTCCGAAACGAGTACATAAACTAGAGACTCCAAACGAGTGAATAAACTAGAAACTCCGAAATGAGTACATAAACTAGAAACTCCGAAATAAGTAAATAAAATACAAACTCCGAGATGAGTGCATAAACTACTTTACGTCAAGTCAAGACAGAGAGGCGCAAGTATGAAATGAAATATGTCTTTTATTCATAAATAAAAATAAATACAAGGTATAAAAAAACAAAAGAAGAAAATACAGCGACAAAAATTTCTAAGCTGGTGGGCGGTTCAATAAATCAGCAAGTCCGTCATTTTTCCGCCAAACTTCCGCTTCAAGCTCTATCAATGCCGCAAGCTGAGTCCTTGCCTATGCCTGTGGTTCTGGTATAAAGAAAATCGACTTTCATGCTCTTTCTCGGTAGTCTTATGGGCCTCGACCATCTCGCATGTAAAAATAACGGCTTTATCAAAAGCCACCACCTCCATAATGGCCTCCTGAAGAACCCGCCAAATTTCATAAGCATGAGTAGTCGTGGTGGTGAGATGGGCTTGAAGTTCCTCTAAAGCCTTTGAAGCCAACTCTCTTGCCGAAAATTTTCGATTGAGCCTTTTGTTCTCCGCCGAAAGACGCAACCGGGACGTTGTGATGTCCAGCCTGAATTTTGGGGGCAGATACTATTTGGTGCTATCCGTCCACCTCTCCGAAAATGCCAAGTTGATTTATGACACCATGTATTGAAGGTTTAAATGGATGCGGCCGATATAGCAGACTTCGTCAGATTCCCCCTCATTGATGGGTTTTTGATTGTGGGGACACTCTTCCCTGCAGGTGCAAGCCCCCGTAGTTAATTATGCTACCGCATCGCGGTAACCACTTTCTCCTTCTCCAGATGGTCACTTCATATCGTGTGTGTTTGTTTTGTTTTTGGTTGCCTGTAGATTGTATACAGAGACTAATTTATGTTGTCGCACATAGGGCGGGGATTAGTCCAAATCCGTATTTTCTTAGATTTGGGTTTGGGTTGGGTTTAAGGATCGTTAATCTCATTTGAGATTAAAATCAACTTAAACGTTTGTTAAGGATACATTAGTCTAATTTTAGACTAAGATCTACTTAACCATTTGTTAAGGATACGCTAGTCTAATTTTAGACTAAGATCTACTTAACAGGATCATTTAGATCCAACAAAAGAGCATTTGGGCTCTATTGTTTTAGTTTAGGGGCTTTGCGGTCCAGTTTAAAGACATCATAGTCTATAAAGTTTAAAGACATCATAGTCCAAGAGTTTAAGGACCCCACCGCCCGTCAAGTTTAAGGACATCATAGTCCATGAGTTTAAAGACCCCACAGTCCATAAAGTTTAAGAATATCTTAGTTTAGTTTAAAGGCGTCATTGTCTGTAAAGTTTAAGGACATCATATTCCATGAGTTTAAGGACCCCACAGTCCGTGGAATGTCTGGTTGTCGGGACCTGTCACCTCTCTGAAGACGTTGAAAGATTACAACGACACATATCAGAGGAGTGAAGAGATGTAACCTTGAACCAATATTGGTTGGGAGATCTATAGTCCAATTTGGACTAGGATCAAAGATTTATGAGCATATGGGCTAATTAATCTGAATTAAGGACCTGTGGCCAACTTGAGCTCGGCCCATTTAGTTAAAATGTTGAACATTTAACAATGATGAGCATTGGTTTGGATTCTGACAGCCTTTTTGTCTTTTATTGAGTGCTGAGCACTCATCATAGCTCTGAGGCTTTATTTAAAGAACATTTTATGTTCTCTTAGCGCACACGTGAGGAGCATATGGCGCGCTTGGCGCTGTGCGCCAGTTGATGAGCGCATAACGCTTCTTGTGAAATAGCACACACGTGAGGAGTACGTGGCGTGCTTGACGCTGTGCGTCAGTCAATGAGCGCAGAGCGCTTCTTGTGAAATAGCACACACGTAAGGAGCACGTGGCGCGCTTGGCGCTGTGTGCCAGTCAATGAGCGCAGAGCGCTTCTTTTGAAATAGCGCACACGTGAGGAGCACGTAGCGCACTTGGCGCTGTGCGCCAGATAATGAGCGCAGAGCGCTTCTTGTGAAATAGCGCACACATGAGGAGCACGTGGCGCGCTTGGCGTTGTGTGCCAGACAATGAGCGTAGAGCGCTTCTTGTGAAATAGCGCACACATGAGGAGCACGTGGCGCGCTTGGCGCTGTGCGCCAGACAATGAGCGCATAGCTATTTTTAGGCAGCTTTGCGCTCTGAGAATTAAATTCTCCCTTATAAGAGACTTTGTCTCATGGATCTAAGAAAAAAGTTCTTATTTTATAATAGATGTTTCAATCTCTTATGTTTTTAGTGAAAGGCTTTACCTTTATAGATCTGTGATCCTAAGAGAATTGAATTATTCTCCCCCTTTTTATAATAAGATGTTATGATCTCTTTTGTGAAAGACAATTTGTCTTATAAATCTATGATCTGTCATAAGAACTAAGTTCTTTTTCTAATGAGATACTTTGATCTTTTTATTTTACCTTGAAGAAATTCTTCTTCTGTCAAGAGCTTGCTCTTCTCTCTGAACTTTCCCAAAGTTTGGGGGGATTCCTCTCTGTTTTTCTCTTTTGATTTAAAAGCTTATGGGGAGGTCTCTCTCTCTTAGACTTGAAGTTTTGGGTCCTTTATATAATGAATGCTGATTTGTTTCATCAGTTGAAGAGATCTTTTCTCTAATTGATTTAGAGATGTTTTCCCGTTGGATCTTTGATCCAAGGGTTTCTGATTTACAGAAGGCAATCTTCTTGTTTTTAACAAGATTGGGAAATTTTTCCCATACAGAATTTATTCTGTATTTTGGTGATTTTTAATCACCATTGGATCATTGATCCAACGGTGCTCTGATTTTCAGAGCACAATCTTTCCTGTTTGGAAAGATTCTGAGGAATGCTTCCTTAACAGAATTTTATTCTGGTCAATTAATGATTTTTAATCATGTTCGTTGGATTTTTGATCCAAGGGCTGAGAACATTTTGTTATATCGCTAGCGCTCACGTGCTTTGCATGTGGTGCGCTGCTTAGAGTGCAACGCCCTTAGCGCTAGCGCTCACATGCTTTGCACGTGGTGCGCTGCTTAGAGCGCAGCGCTCACGTGCTTTGCACGTGGTGCGCTGCTTAGAATCCAGCGCTCTTAGCGCTAGCGCTCATATGATTTGCACGTGAGCGCTGCCTCAGAATCTTTGACTCTCAGCGCTGGCGCTGTTATGAAGCGTTGCTTCATTTCAAATTTTAAAATTTGAACAGAGTTTTGCTCTGATTAGGGAAACACCTTTTCTTACATGACTGGAGATTGGCTGTACATCGGTCGATCTATCCACGCAGACTGGCCTTTATAAACAAGATTTCAAAGGGAAGGCATACGCATTCGACCCATGTAGGGAGGCCTCAACTTGACGGCAGTATTCGACCCAAGTACGCACCAGTGCCTCGTCATGATAGGTGGCAAGAACAGAAAAAAAGCATTGGGTTCAACAGCGAATTCTTCGGCCGTGATGGAAATGCCAGCGCGAAGATCTTCAATAAGAGTCGCCAGTGAATGAATGCTTTGTTTTTCCATCATTTCAGACATGCGTCAGGCGTAAGGGCCTGATGGCATGGAAATCCGGGACTCCAATGGGGTTAGGATTAGCAAAGCTGTGAAGATACATGTATTGTTAGTTGCCTTTCCGAACATAGAACAAGTAAAAGAATGACAATGCTAAAGCATCACTTACCCATGGCCATGGAAGGCGGATTTGAGAGATCCCCAGGTCTATCAAGAACATATCAAGAACATCAACTTCGTCGTCAGCTTCTAGGACTATAGTTTAAATAAAGGGGCACATCAGCATCATTATGAAAATATAAAATGAAAAGGCAAAAGAATACCAACATTGGCCAGAAAAAAGGACTATGCTCTGTGGAGGTATCGCTTGCGGGGCCGCCATGTCAAGTAAACGCTGGAAGGTTTTTTTCGGAGAAAGATCCACAATAGAGGACGCCAACTCCCGCAATACTGAGAGAAGGAAAAGTTCAGATATATGGAAGGGTCGTTAAACAAAAAAATATAAATGTATATAAGATTACCTTCGATATTTGGTCCACTTTGAACTAGAGGAATGGCAGCTTCAGTTATCTCCTCTACTCCCTCCGGTGCGTCACTGAAGATATTCATGGAATATATGGCTGATGTGGCAATCTCTGCTGGAGGAACAGAAGCCATCATCAGGGGCTCCAAGGCGCGGATGACAGCTTTGGTAATCTCCTCTACACCCTCCGGTGTATCACTGGAGATATCCATTGAATCTATGACCGGTGTAGCAATTTTTGCTGGAGGAACTAAATCCATCACCGGGGGCTCCAAGGCGTGGATGGTAGCTTTGGTAATCTCCTCTACACCTTTCAGTGCATCACTGGAGATATACATTGAATCTATTACCGGTGTGGCAATCTCTGCTGGAGGAACATAAGCCATCACTAGAGGGTCTAAGGTGCGGATGGTAGCTTTGGTAATCTCCTCTACACCCTCTGGTGTGTCACTGGAGATATCTATGGGATCTATAGTCAGGTTGGCAATCTCCACTAGAGGAATAAAATCCATCACCGGAGGCTCTAAGGCGCTATCCGGGCTCGAAACTACGCTCGCTGCAGAAGGCCCTATAAATTTTTTGTAAAAATAATGCGATGTGAAAGTAATATAAATTATTCACTGAAAAATACGTAAAAATATACATACCGATATGCCAGGGAGCTTGAAGGATGGTTTTCTTTAGCTGCTGCACTTTTCTGTTCAGATGCGCTGGATTGATTCTGCTTGTGCGGCTTTAGGAATGAGCACTGAACCGCTGTCCCTTAGAGGAGGGCGAACAACCAACCATGGCTGCAATGGGTGTTGATGATTTGAGCTGGATCATGAGTTTTACACTCAAAAAGTACCTGTCTCTCATCTGCGATAATGGGACTAACCCGATGGTGATACTAGCCCTTAAAGGGTCCCACAGGCCTTGGGTGATAGTCAGACTCTGGGATCATGAAAAGAGAACTAGTATTCAACTACATGAAGTGATGGATAACATCGCGGGAAACTTCCAGTGAAAGAGTATGCTCAACTAAAAAGGCTTCGAGGGGGACACCCTGGTTGTAGCCTAACTGTTGGGCGAAGCGATGCGGATTATACAACATGAAGAGAGCAGTGTCATTAAGGCGGAACACTAAGTACCCTGGCCTGATTGAGTATAAGTGCATGATCTCTTTATGCTTTAAAGCTGGAGCCCCATTCTTTGATAAATCAAAAAACTGTTGGACGGGCTCCGCTGGATCAGAAAGAACTCGATCGCTTAAAACCATCCCGCTTTCGTTTGAATACGGATTAAGTAATACGCGTAGAGCCCCTAACTGGGTCGAATCAGGAGTGAAAGCATCAACCAGCCTCATGACCCATGGAAAGGTGTATGACTCATAGAAATCAGGTTGTCGATGCGCAGCAAATGTGCCCAACACATGCATCTCGATCCTCGACGTGAAGAGTGGAGGGAGAAATTCACGGTGTCCGCACCCGAATTTGAAGTGTTGGTGGCAGTACTTAAACCGTGGTATAGGTGTGATAATCCTGCAACGCCAATAGCCAATCGCGCTCCTACGGCTATGCGATGGGCAAAATAGAAGACAGAAGCACTCTTAAAAAGGCGATGCATCGGCATGGCGAACCAGCTAAGCCAGAGACTGATGAAGCCAACAAATAAAGTTTCTTCGTCTATTCCAGGGGCATCGATCGCGTCAAAGATTATGGCCGATAAGTTTGGAATGTAAAACTGTGGCATGTCCTCTTCTTTGATTGACAATTTCTTCAAGTCGAATATGAAGGGATCCTCGACCTTTGCGAATTTCGGAGCTTTCTTGGATAAGACATCTTCATGGAGAAAGCAAGCAATGAAAGCGTCAAAAGTGACACCTTGCCCTTCCGATGCCACGAATAGTTTCTCAAAGATACCCAAGGCTTTGATCAGACTTGGATGCTTGTGCCGAACAACATTCTCGATCGTCAAGCCTTCAAGATAGCTGGCACGGTGGTAAATATATACTCGTCAAGGGGCAATAATTCTTCGTAGTGCTCTCCTCTAATCGGCAGCCCAGAAATTTCTCGGAACTCCTGCAGCAAAATAGAGACTTCGCGGTCCCCTAGCAAAAAGTGTTTGTTGGAAGATTCCATTAGTTTAAGAAGGCCTTGACCCACCAGACGTGGGGAGCATGATAATAGAACAGTGATATGTACACCGCTTGATACAACCCAACTTTTTACAACCGAGAGCGTTGGGAGGAGAGAATGTATCGGGCCCAAGAATGGTAGCCTACTGGATGGCGCGGGGTAACACCTACCTTATAAACCTGCCCCTGTTAGGTATATGTATGCCCTAGAGGCCATTATTGTACATTATTGTATGTTATAATGGATGCTTGGACATATATATATAGATATATATATATATATATATGACTTTCTTACTCGACATGATAATATGCTATCTGGTTGCTCTTTATCTTAACATGTACACTTAGTATTATTATACTGTCTCTCAGATACATGTTGATAAAGCCCTTAGTGTGTTAGCTTGACTTCCAGGACTATGTGTGGATCATACTACTGGGACCTGGATAGTCACAAGCACATCCTTTAATTGTTCCCAGTGGAGAGAATATCGAGACATGGCATCGATATTCCAGAGTAGACTAGTGTGTACATTTCTTAACCCTGTATGAGGGGGATGGTTGATCCTATAACTATTGGTGTTTGACATCAAAGATTGTACACATGTGCTTATTGGAGAATGGGTACACCGAACAAGACTCACAGAGAACTCCTAGTTGGTAGTATACCTATCGTCAGATAGCAGTTCTCTGGTGATATTGGTACAGGTTAGTCTGTAAACCCGAGATCGTCATAGAGTCTTGTGCGGCTCCCACCGTGCTTTGATTTCCTCTCTACTACGGCTCAAAGGAGTCGTGCAAACAGGTGGATTTTGGGTACAGTCCCAAGTCACATAGAGGAAATGAGTGATATAGGGTTCCATCTTTCTCGGTATAGGGATTTGATGCTGCGCTATGCTTGATTGGCTATAATTGGAAGTCCCTGGCCAGGGCTGCTACTAAGATTTACTGGTAAGAGTTAGCAGTAGTTTCTCGAACCATTATAGGTCAGACATCGGCATGACTTATCACGTTACTAGGGTCTAACGATTCCACCCCTAGACTTGATATGCGACATATTAGACAAAAAGACCGGACTATACTTTAAGTGTTACTTATAGGCTTCATGAAGAGTATGGTCAAGCTTGCTTGTTGATCTTCTAATAGCTCAATACCTGGGTAGCCGTTACGTTCAGCTAGTACCGTTGACGGCTTGTGGGTGACTGATGTGGTCATCACCTACTGCTGGCGTATTGAAGAGTCTTCAGAGTCCCACACAGATGTTTCATAGTTTAGGCAAAACGAAGTAGGGTACATATGCTGATATGTGCGGGGGCCTGATTAAATACAAGTATGTGATACCGTATTGTAATTTGGCAGTCATCTGTTATCGGTCAGGTTATATATGATATAACCGGATTATCGAATCAAGTGTTGATTTGATAATGTGATATACAGATAAATGATATTAGTCGGTTATATGTGATATAACCGGATTATTAAATCAAGTGTTGATTTGATAATATGATATATATTATATTTGATATAATTAAATCTTAACTAATATTATTGCTCACTAATTATTTTCTTCATAATATATACATTAATATATATATATATATATATATATATATATATATATATATATATATATAATGAAGCATGGCATGGATTTTATATTTTTAGAAAATAGAATAAAAGGTGGAAAAATGGGGGGATATTTTGAGTATGGTGTGAACCATAGGATTTATCATTTATTTATTAGTCTTGACTCACTATTCAAGTATGGTTGCAATTTATTATTGCAAATAATTCCATGCTTGAATAAGTGAGCTATTCAGTTAAAAATATTGCACATTTGACATGACAGTTTCCTTACTTTTGTTAAATGCTTAAAGGCGTTTATTGTAAATATAGAACATATGAGGGTTTATCTGTAAAATAATTATTATCATATGTTTCTACATTATAATTCACATTATGAAGGAAAATATATGCATATAATATTTATAAGATATTTTGATAATTTAAATAAACATATCATATTAAATATTCTAATCAATATTCTTAAATGATATAATATCATATAAATGATTAGGAGATATCTCAATATAATACTAAATTTTACTAACTCTTTGATATGAGATATTCTGCAGAATTTAGATCAGGACTGAAATCAAGGAGATCCGAAATATCGAGAGAAAATCTGCCGAAATGTTGAATAAAATCATGAAATCAATTCTGGCAGAAACTAAGAGAAGATTTTCAAAATCCGGATATCCATAAGATCACTACGTGTCAACAAGATGAAACCCTAGAAAAATGAAGCCCTAATTCCCCTACCCCACAGCGGTTCCGCGGCCAAAACGTGTATATTGCAGCGGATCCGCCGTCGTTATAAGGAGGTAGTGTGTGGGATTTTTTTGGGCAGGATCGTAATAACAAATTACTATATTAGGAAACTAGGGTTTCTGGTTTTGGGGCTATTTAAAGGACCGAGAGCCCCTCTTGGAAAAACATCAAACCGACGAGATCACGAAGTCCAAGACGGCTCACACATCTAGGTTGATCATCAACAGTTCATCTACCTCATTCAGAAAAGATCGAGAAGTAACTTGATTTTTTGTATTCTTCTTTCTAAATGACTTAAAAGTGTAATTGATCTAGTTGATTAATAAAACTAGTCATTTGTTTTATTCTTATTATATTTAATTTCTGCATTTTAATTATGTTTTCATTCTCTGTACTTTCTTCTTCTTTTCTCAACATGAGTGAGTAGTTCTCGTAGCTTGCTAGGGTTCTGGGGATTAGGGTAGAAGATTGGATGATGAAAATTCCTTAACTTCTTTTAAGTCTAATGAAATTTATAAACTTTATCAAAAGAATTGTTAATATCCTAATCGGGCGTGCTATCAATTTATTGATAGTCATGACCGTGATTTGAGATTAGATTGACAATTGTTTTGGTAAAGGCTAGACATGAATAGAGATCAATGAAAGGACAAGGGTCAATAGTGGGAAAACCCTAGTTTCTTCCAAACAACCCTAATTCTCATTCATCTCCATCAATCTAGTTTTAAATTTATCAAAAGATATAAAGAGTCACCTTCATTAGTCATCCATGAACTACTAAATCTAATGAACCCTACAAGCGTTCTTTATATAAATATTCTACATCCGTGTTTAACATAGATATAGAATCTATTCTCCTTTCTTTTTTTCTATTTCATTCGACCCATCTAAAGAAAGATTGGAAATTCCACGCATCCCTGCGGACGACTCGTACTCACCACAGCTATCTACACGCGACGCCCTATTGTTTGTGGTTACACTACAAACACTCTTTTCACAAAAGATCAATCAAATGGCGCCGTTGCCGGGGATCCATGCGTAATTTTTTTCTTGCTATTTGGGTTGAATTATTATCCGATCCATAAAATATAAATCAAAACATCATCTTGTGTATTTAATGATTATGGTGTGGATTTTGTAAAGAAATCTGGAGTCACTGTAACGAGAAGATAAAATTCAGAGAGTTTTAGAGAGTACCAGAGGAGCAAGGGAGGCCACCGTAACAAAAAGTTTCAAAAAATCCTTCAAAGCCACGGCGGAACCGCAGCCGAACCGCGATATTGGCGGCGGAACCACGGCCGAGTTGCCGAGTTGAAGCTCCGAAATTCTTCAGGTATATTCTCTGTTCTTTCTCTCTCCTCTGGAAAATCCAATAATATATTTTTCTATAGGATTCTTTGCAAATTTCTCCGCTTAAAAAATCTTTTTACGTGTTTTGTTATTGGTTTGTTTTTGCATATTTTTAATACAAAATTTTAAGGGGAAAAAAACCAAATTCAGATTAGGTGGGGATTTCATCACCCTTTCCAGGCCCCACAAATCACAAAACTAGCATCCGCATCATCCTATATTAATTAAAAAATATATAGACCAAGACTCTAAGGACCGTCACGCTCATTAAAGACAGAGGAGGGTCATGGGTAATCTACTGCTTATCTGCATTTCTTTTGTTGTGTCTAGGCAAGTGTGACTAAGGTAAGTGGTTACTTAATTAGGCCCGTTATTTTCGGTGATTCGTATAGTGGATATCTCCTACTTATCTGGCACTTACCTGGCACTTACCTGGCGACAAGAGGGATAAAGAGGTGGTAGAGAATTGATCCTGCGACTTGTCCTTTGGAAGTCTAGGAGCGGTCTAGTGACTTGACCTAGGTAACCTTAGATCTAGGGTTGATTATGCATTTTTGTGTGATTTGTCTATGTCCGACTTTTTCAAAACAAACCCTTTTGTATAATTCACACATGCCGCCATTTGTGCTAAACCCGTTTAGTGCATGCTTGGCTGGACACAGGATTTTAGTGCCCGTCTTGTCCGCGTTTCGGCTATCGACTCCGAAGTCGGTAATTCTTCATCTTCTTTTTCCCTTCTACCCACCACATCGACTGAGATGGACGGTTCTCCATCAAATTTTGATAACACCACTCTACCGTCACCCGCAGGTGTGCAGAATCCACCGCGCATCTCTTTCCAAGAGAGATGCTATCCTATACGTGTTCCCCTTCCTACTTGTTTATCCGTTTCACCAGCCAATAAGGATAATTTTGAAATCAAACCCCACTTTATCAACCTTTTGCCCAAATTTCACGGGCTTGAGTCTGAAGACGCATGCATTTTTATCACCAAATTCGAAAATGTACCAAATTCGAAAATGTATGTGCTATGATGGGCACTTCACAACTTTCTGTGGATGCTATGCGCTTACATCTTCTCCCTTTTATTTTGTGCAATCTGGCAGAAAAATAGCTTTATAATACTGCCGCACGCTCTATGTTCAATTGGGACGAATTCGTTATAGCATTCTTTAAGAAATTTTATCCCAATCATAAGTCCGCCAATGTTCGGAGCGAGATCAACCGGTTTACCTAGCTTCCCAACGAACCATTTTGGAAATATTTTGAACGGTTTAAAGATCTGCTTGTCCAATATCCTCATCACGGAATCAATAGATGGGATCTGTGCCGAATTATACATGAGGGCATTAATCCAGCGACAAAACAGATACTTGAAACCATGTGTCAATACCATTTCATGTCTAAAGACGATGGTGAAGCTTGGCAATTCCTGGAAGATCTCACTGAACACACTTTACAGTGGGAAAGCATTAGACCATCATCAAGGGGAGGCATCCATCAGCTCGATGTTTCCATTGCAGTAAAAGCCGAAATGGCAGCGATGCAAAAGAAACTCGAAGTTATGGAAAACAAATTTTCATCCGCCTCCCTAAACTAGGTTACGCTCCCTAAAATCGTGTGTGGTTGTTTTTCTGAACCATCTCATCTGACGGAAGAATGTCCTTTGAATCCTTCGTTTCAAGGTCAAGAACACACTAATGTTACTTTTCAGCAGCGATCTAGAAACGATCTTTATTCTTCCACATACAATCAGGGATGGAGGAATCATCCTAATTTTGCTTGGAACCAACACCAAACTCAAACTCAAAATACGGTTCCAAGCCAAAATAACCATCAAAGACATCCTCCACAGCAACAGTAGCCACTACTACAGAGTCAGCACCCCTTTCAATCGCAACCTTTTCAAAATCCGGCCTACAATTCTACACCTTATAATAATTCTTTCCAAACGGCCGGTACCAAAAACTCCTCTGCACTCGAACAAACTTGGATATGTTTATGAAACATTCCATGCAAACTTCGGCTGATTTAAAGTCTTCTATCCAAACGTTAACACAGAACACCGCCTCCTACGGTGAAAGTACAAAATCAATAGAAACACAAATTGCACAGTTAACTGCTACGATGAGTGCGAGAGAGAAAGGGAAACTTCCATCTCAACCTCTACCGAATCCTAGCCACTCATAACATCATAATGTGAGTGACGTTACCACGTTGAGATCGGGAAGAGTGTTGAACAATCAGGTCGGTGAACAGGTTGATAATGAGGAATCAATCAATGATACTCCGGCTTCTACTTCTTACCCTCTTTCATCTAGTCCACCACCTTCTTCCGAGCCTATTCTCCGTTTCCCCTAGACTCGAACCCTATACCCACCTCCTTGAGTCAACCTAAAATGATCCCAACTCCAATTATGGGATCGATTCCATCCCCACAAACTTCTCCACATATGTTGGACCCAACACTTATTGATAAAACTCATTTTCCAAATAGGTTGAGGGCCAACAAACCTAATACATAAATGGAGAAGATTGTGGAAATGTTTAAGCAAGTTAACATAAATATTCCTCTCCTAGATGCTATTCAACAAGTTCCTTCGTATGCGAGAATACTTAAGGACTTGTGCACTAGGAAGAGAAAAACTCAAGTGCTAAAAAAGGTGTTTTTAACGAGTAATATGAGCACGGCTTTTACCCAGCAATTGCCTAAGAAACGTAAGGACCCCGGCTGTCCTACAATATCTATTTCTATCGAGGGTAAAAATATCAATCGTGCTCTACTTGATCTTGGCGCTAGTGTTAACTTGCTCTCATATTCTGTTTATAAGCAACTAGGTATTAGAGAGTTGAAACCTGACCACTGCACTCTCCAGATGGCAGATCAATTTATCACCCAACCCAGGGGTGAGCTAGAAGACGTGTTGATAAAAGTCTGGGAATTTATATTCCCTGTAGACTTTATTGTTCTAGATACACATCCTGTGACGAACCCACGAAACCAAATTCCGGTGATTCTCGGTCAACCCTTTTTAGCTACTTCCAATACTGTAATTAATTGTCATAACGGTTCTATAAACTTATCCTTTGGGAAAATGACAGTTGAGCTTAATATTTACAAGTTAGGAAGCCAACCATCTAAACCTTCTGCTCATCTAATTGATATCTGTTTTGTCAACGAGATAGCTCCCAACAGCTGCAAGGTTGAGGAACTTTGCTATAATGATCTCAAAAACACAAGTGCGTCATTGTTTGGTCTAGCAAATTATTATAGTGAGAACACCTTTAACGAGTCCACCCCCGAGTTAGAATCTTTTGACTCGTCGCAAAAGTTAGGAGCGCTTTCCGAGTCAATATCCTACGCAAGTTATGAACCTTTTAGGGAGTCCGAGTATCATTCCCTTATCCCACCTTCTATCGTCTCTCCGTCGAAATTAGATCTCAAACCGCTGCCTTCTCATCTTAAATACACATATTTAGGTGAGAATGAGTCTTTACCCGTGATTATATCCGCTTCTTTAGCTTTAGAGCAAGAGAATGCTCTTTTGATGGTCTTAAGATCAAATCGGCAAGCATTTGGTTGGACAATGGCGAACATCAAAGGGATTGGTCCCTTAATTGTTGAACATCATATATATTTGATGGATGAATCCAAACCAATCCGAGACCCACAAAGACGGTTAAACCCCGTCATGAAGGAGGCGGTAAAGAAAGAAATCGTTAAGTGCTTAGATAATGGTATAATTTACCCAATATCTGATAGCCAATGGGTAAGTCCTATTCATGTAGTCCCTAAAAAGTCTGGCATCACGGTCATAACTAATGAGGCTAATGTGTTGATTCAAACATGCACCCAAACTGGGTGGCGCGTATGTATTGATTATAGGAAACTCAATGCCACAACGAGAAAAGATCACTTCCCTCTACTTTTCATTAACCAGATGTTGGAACGATTAGCTGGACATGAATACTATTGTTTCTTAGACGGATACTTTGGCTATAACGAAGTCCCATCACCAAAAAGGATCAAGATAAAACAATATTTACTTGTCCTTTCGGTACTTTTGCTTCCTTTGGGTTATGCAACGCTCCCGCTACATTTTAGCGGTGTATGATGGGGACATTCTCAGACATGGTCGAGAATTTTCTGGAGATATTTACGGACGGTTTCTCTATATTTGGGGACTCCTTTGAGGATTGCCTACGTCATCTTGACGCGGTTCTTATCCGTTGTAAGGATAAGAACTTAATTTTGAATTAGAAAAAATGTCATTTCATGGTCCAATAAGGTATTGTGCTTGGACATATCATTTCACAAAAAGGCATTGAGATAGACAGAGATAAAATAGATATCATCCATAACCTTCCTCATCCTAAATGCATCAAAGATATACGATCCTTCCTTAGTCATGCAGGATTTTATAGGAGATTCATTAAGGATTTTAGCAAAATTACTAGACGCTTAACTCTTCTCTTGGCCAAGGATACAACATTTCACTTCTATTCGGATTGCGAGGCTACTTTTTAATCACTTAAAAGTTCCTTCACTATAGCCCCCATTATGTCATCTTGTCACGCCCCGCTTCCTAGTATACAGGCAGAGGATGCGACGAGGCCGCTACGTATTTACTCTGAAGTAAATACGCTAAGCGTATCTAAGCAATATAAATATAAATGCACAAGAGACAAGAATAATAAAATAACAACTTTATTTATTCACATTCTTTTTACAATATATCGAAAAGTAAATACAACTGAAAGAAAGCAATGCCTAAATAGTGGCATAACAGAAATGAAAAGTACTGAAAAAAAGGTGTACAACGAAGCTAGAGATCTGGGTCATAGGCAAGCCGGTCCAAGTCCTCGCTGGTAGGCTCGATCTCTCGAGTGTCCAGATCACCTGACAACATTTCAAAGAAGAAAGAGAAGGAATATCGTCAGCGAACAATCACTCGGTAAGTCCCAAGGATAAGGGAGAAATAGAATAGACAGAGAGAGAAGGTAGCTTTTAAAGTTGTATTATTTGATTAACGCTGTTGTTTGTAGCTTGGTACAGAAGGATGCCAGTGTATACGAGAGGAGTCTCTATATGCCAGAGACTAGAGCAAATGGAAGTACAAGGAACCGTTATTCCACGGTACAACAACAACGGAATATAGGTTAGGTGTCTTAATCTTGCAGTCTCGTGCCACTTTTAACACCTTCCGTACCAATCTACCACTTAAACCCCGCGATGTTTTGATTGTATTGTTTGTGTTGTATTGTAAATTGTATTGTCTTGTATAGATGGATGACTTGCCGAAACTATGATATCAGTAAATGGATGTAACTGGAGAATCATGTAAATGGAATTATATCCATGGTTCGGTTCGGTCAATACAGATTGAATAGATTGAATATATGTATTCATGGATTCATGTTGGATTGTAGATTGTAGATTGTACTTGAATCATATTCAAGTCAGATTATTAATGAGTCTCAGTCTGAGTCAGACAATTAGAAAAGAAATTGAAGTCCTGATTATTTTGATGTTATTGGTAACCGCTGCACATGAGCGATATGATTTGTGTCTTTTCAAAAACGATTACCGTGTTGATAACACCGTTGTTAAGTTGTCTACCTTAGATAGGCAAGCACCCATATCTCCGGCTCTCTGAGGCTCAAGAGACTGGTCCCACTTAAACCTATATTTACTAGGGTCCTTAGGGTAAATTATAGAACTTGAGGGGGTTTTATGTAAAAATAATTTGTATACTTTTCAGAATACATCCCAAGTATTTAATTATCGTCTTTAAAGTTTTCATAGTTGTAGATTTTATATTTGTGACATTTCTAGTGAATAAACCTATTTTTCATAATATATGGTATTAAATTGTAATATTGAACTTGTATGGAATTCGTGGTATTTTAATGTAAAGTGATTCTTTTGATTTGGAAAAATTGTAATATTTATATTATATCAAAATAGATATTTTGATGATACATACACACACACACACACACACATATATATATAAATAAAACTAATTTTTATTTATAATTTTTCTAGAAATATCATTTTCTTAAGATATTTGTATTTTTAAATCTCTCGAGGCCGAATGCTTCTTGCGGAGGTCTGCATATCGCACTACTAAGCCCGAGGATGTGTGATAATCCACACCATCCCCATCGGATTCCCCAAATGGGTTGTAGCGGCGCTTTGCAAAGATTTGTGAAAATACGTAATCTTGTAGAAAACAATTTTTATAAGTTAAAGGTAGTTTTGTGTAAAACGGTATTTCCCGAATCTATATTTCCAAAAAGGTATTGTGCTATGTTGCATATGGTGTTGTGAAGATGTAGGTTATTAGCTCGTGGTATAGCAGGATTAATGATGTTTTAAAGTCGAAACTATAGTACATGGTATTTTACTGAAAAAAACGGTAAAAGTTACAAAATGAAATATTTTTCTATGAAACTTGTTCAACATATTTTGTTAATGATTAATAATCAAGATGTAAGAGGTTGATATGTTTTATTTAAGAAAATATGGAGTTTTAAAGAAAAATCGAAATAGAAGAGGGAAAAAGGGAACGGTAGGAGGCGCCGGTGCGCCGTTTCGTCGCCGGGAGTTCCTAGGGTTGTCGTCGAAATTTCGCCGGAGCTTTCGCCTTTTGCTAACTTCAATTGCACACTAAACTTCTAGGAATTTTCTTGAGAGTTTTGATCAGAATTTTGGAGTGGGGGTGTGTCTAGGGGTTGTATTTATAGGGTAAGGCTAGGATTTAGGATTAGATGAAAGGGTGAATTGAAAATTGTATTAAAATGTATTAAAAATGTATTAAAATGGGGGTAAATAGGGTTTTAAAAGGGCTCTATTACTGATCCAAGAAATTAAAGTGTGCAGGGGTACTGGAGAGATGAAAGGCTACAATTTTCATGTGTCCGGCCGGCGGCGGCTGCCCGAGTTGGTTGAGTAGCCGGCCGATTCAGCCGATTCCGGCCGAGTCAGGGGTGCCTTGTGCTCCTCGTCGATTGGGTTTTCTCCTGGTACAGTTAGTTTTACATGTGTAGTGGGGTTTTACGGGTTTAGCACGTGTAGACTCTTGGAATTCTAAAAATTCAAAATAAAACAATATTAAAAAATAATGTGGGGAATGAGATTTGAACTCTGGCGGCTTGGTTCAGCTGTGCAAGGTCTTACCAATGAGCTACAAGCTCCTTCTTACTATTAAAAAGCAAAGCAAGCTTATATCTTGTGCTCAGGCAAAAATACCGCTTTCTGTATTTTTTGAATAATTTGTACAGAAAGTTTAGAGTTGTCTCCTGATTGGAACCACCCGTTCGAGCTTATATGTGATGCATCAGATTTTGCTATTGGTGCAGTCTTAGGACAACACATTGATAAGATGCCACATGTAATTTATTATGCAAGTAAGAACTTGAATGATGCCCAAATTAATTATACAATTACCGAGAAAGAACTCTTGGCAGTTGTATTTTCATTAGAAAAATTCAGGTCTTACTTGATTGGCTCACCGATAGTAGTTTACACCGATCACTCCGCCCTAAAACATCTTTTATCGAAGAAGGATGTTAAGGCCAGGTTAATACGTTGGATCCTGTTGTTACAAGAATTTGATCTTGTCATACGAGATAAGAGTGGATGTGAAAACGTAGTAGCCGACCGTCTTTCATGCATCTCTTTTTCACCTACAGTGACCTTGCCAATAAACGACTCTTTCCCTGACGAACAGCTCTTGACTGTATCCTACGAATCTTGGTTCGTGGATATTGTGAATTATCTAGCAACGGGACTTATTCCTAGTGATTGGTCAAAACAAGACAATTATCGATTTCTATCCCAAGTAAAACACTTTTACTAGGATGAACCTTATTTGTTTAAATATTGTTCCGATCAAATCATTCGCAGATGCGTCCTTAATGATGAATTCAAGAGTGTATTGTCTTTCTGTCATGATCAGGCATGTAGCGATCACTTTGGTCTACGTAAAACGGTGGAGAAAGTTTTGCAATGTGGATTTTATTGGCCAACAATATTTAAAAATGCATATGATCATTACAAAACTTGTCCACGGTGTCAACACACGGGTCGTGAAAAAATGAGATGCCGCTCCTACCTATCTTGGTTGTAGAGATATTCGATATTTGAGGTATTGATTTTATGGGTCCTTTTCCCAACTCTTTTGGGAATTTATATATCTTATTAGCTGTTGATTACATCTCGAAATGGGTGGAAGTGATACCGTGTCGCACTAATGACAACAAGGTTGTTATTAAGTTTCTTAAAGAAAATATCTTTTCGCGATTCGGACACCCTTACGCTATAATTAGCGACAACGGGACACATTTCTGTAATTGGTCTTTCGAGATTTTAATGCGAAAATATTCAATCAACCACAAACTTTCTACGCCCTATCATCACCAAACGAGTGGGCAAACTGAGATTTCCAATAGGCAGATCAAACAAATTTTGGAGAAGACGGTTTCTAAAAACCGTAAAGATTGGTCAACCAAATTGACGGATACTCTTTGGGCATTTCATACCGCTTATAAGACCGATCTTGGTATGTCTCCATACCGCTTAGTGTTTGGGAAGGCTTGCCACCTTCCTGTCGAGATCGAACATAAAGCAATGTGGGCTATTAAGAGCTTAACTTCGATTTCAATCAAGCCAGCAGCTACCGAAAGCTGCAATTAAATGAGCTAAGCAAACTCCGCGATGAATCTTACGATAATGAGGTTATAGTAAAGAGACGGACTAAAGTGTTCCACGATAAAAATCTTTTTAGAAAAACTTTTACCCCGGGACAACAAGTCCTTCTTTACGATTCCTTCCTCCATTTTCATCCGGATAAGCTAAGATCTCGTTGGAAAGGACCATTTGTGGTGCGATATGTATACCCGCACGGGGCAGTAGAAGTTGAAAATATTAAAAATGGTTCTGTTTTAAAGTAAATGGGCATAAATTAAAACCGTATTTTTCCGCTGACCCCTTGGAGGAGGTCTTGTTTTTATAGGAGCTGCTTTATCATAATTAAATTTCCTCCACCTCACCTCCATATCTCGATAATATTGTCTCATCTTAAGAATGGAGGTGAGTGAAGAAGGACTTAACTGAATATCCGTGCGTGCTAAAGTACAACTTTGGGGGTAGTTTTCATTTAACTATTATTTTACCCCTATTATTTTTACTCCCTAAGTCTATAGGTCTTTGCACTCAAAGAACAATATCAGTGAGGACACTATTGAAAACAGGTTTTGGGGGAGGGGTGGGGAGGTTTGTATTTACTGAATTATCTTTTGGCACTAGGCACTATATAAAATAATTTTTTTAGTTAAAGGAATGAATTTTTTTTAAATTTATTTTATAATAAAAGTTAAAAAGTGAAAAGAATTACATATGAAAGATGGAAGAGTTTAAGAGAAACAAGAAACTTAGATATTTTCTTAAACGAAACTAGTAATAGGTAGTCATGAGCCATTGTCGCAAGGGTTAATAAGATGAAGGAAGTCACTAATCTGAGAATAAAATTAAGTTTGAAAAATAGTCCCTATTCTTGAGGCCAAGCATCTGAACGTTGATACCCTACTATACGCACTTACACACATCTTGAAACTTGGGATAGTAGAGGATACCTCGAAATGCTCTTGTCTAAAAGACTTAGTATGAAGAAAAATAAATATAATTGAAGCATAAAGTATAAAATGGTGAAGAAAAATGAACACTAGTTTTGTAATTACCAAGGCAGTATAAAAAATATAGCGATGGAGTTTTATCACCTAGTTACTTAGACCAACTGGTTTAGGAGCCATTGCTAAGCCTTAGGTGTTGCAAGACGAGAAAAATGGTAATTACGCCTAATAAGTGAGCACATTTAGTAATCGGTCGGTTAGTACCTTAAGAAGTGTTAGCGGCCGCATGAAGAATGTGTGAGCAATTCCATCTAAAATATTCACCGAGTAAAAAATACCGATGCAGATGGACAAGAGTATGGTAGCTTGAATTGAATTCTCCGAGTGTAAGGATGTCTTTTACACACACATAGGGGTATATGATCGATATTTGGAAGAAAAGTAGGGAGGAAGAATAAAGGCAATATTTTATTGAGGGATGATGTGATTTCTGACATCTTTTCATGGCCATTAAGATAGGGCTCATGGCAACCAAAAAACCGGTGCAGTTGAAACTCTTATTTAAAGTTCTTTCTTTTATAATTCTTATTTTTGTATGTAATTTTCATCTTCTTTCTTTTGCTATGGGATTTTGTGGGTGTAATCCGCTAAAAACTATAAGGAGACAACATTCCTCTTACTAGGGACACCTAGAGGTTTAACGACACCAAAAGTGAAGGCAGCTCTCTGGGTCCCTACCGACGCTGGGGTGCGAAAGCATGTTGCACATGCTCAGTGCAATCGTGTTGCCTATGAAAGTGTGCTAGTTAGTTGTTCTTTTTCTTTTCTTCTTTTTCTTCTTTTGAATAACAAGTTTTCTCTGGATGATCAAAATTAAGTTTAGGGGTATTTGTTCAGTTGAAAATATTGCACATTTGATATGATATTTTCCTTACTTTGTTAAATACTTAAAGGTGTTTATTGGAAGTATAGAGCATATGAGGGTTTATCTGTAAAATAATTATTATCATATGTTTCTATATTATAATTCACATTATGAAGGAAAATATATACATATAATGTTTATAAGATATTTTAATAATTTAAATAATCATATCATATCAAATATTCTTAAATGATATAATATCATATAAATGATTAGGAGAATATCTCAATATAATACCAAATTTTACTAAGTCTTTGATATAAGATATTGTGCAGAATTTAGATCAGGATTGGAATCAAGGAGATCCGAAATATCGAGAGAAAATCTGCCGAAATGTTGAATAAAATCATGAAATCAATTCTGGCAGAGACTAAGAGAAGATTTCCAAAATCTATATATCTATAAGATCATCACGTGTCAACAAGATGAAGCCCGAGAAAAATGAAGCCTTAATTCCCCTACCCCACCGCGGTTCCGCGGCCAAAACGTGTATATTACGGTGGATCCGCTGCCGTTATAAGGAGTTAGTGTGTGGGATTTTTTTGGGCAGGATCGTAACAACAAATTACCATATTAGGAAACTAGGGTTTCTGGTTTTGGGACTATTTAAAGGACCGAGAGCCCCTCTTGGAAAAGTATCAAACTGAAGAGATCATGAAGTGCAAGATAACTCACGTATCCAGGTTGATCATCAACAGTTCATCTACCTCGTTCAGAAAAGATCGAGAAGCAACTTGAGTTTTTGTATTCCGCATTCTAAAGGACTTAAAAGTGTAATTGATCTAGTTGATTAATAAAGCTAGTCATTTGTTTTATTCTTATTACATTTAATTTTTGCATTTTAATTGTGTTTTCATTCTCTCTACTTTCTTCTTCTTTTCTCAACATGAGTGAGTAGTTCTCCTACCTTTCTAGGGTTCAGAGGATTAGGGTAGAAGATTGGATGATGAAAATTCCTCAACTCCTTTAAGTCTTATGAAGTTTATAAATTTTATCAAAAGAATTGTTAACATCCTAATCGGGCGCGCTATCAATTTATTGATAATCACGACCGCGATTTGAGATTAGATTGATAATTGTTTTGGTAAAGGTTAGACATGGATGGAGATCAATGAAAGACAAGAGTCAATAGTGGGGAAACCCTAGTTTCTTCCAAAGAACCCTAATCCTCATTCATCTCCATCAATCTAGTTTTAAATCTATCAAAAGATAAAATGAGTCATCTTTATTAGTCATCCATGAACTACTAACTCCAACGAACCCTACAAGCGTTCTTTATATAAATATTCTACATCCGTGTTTAACATAGATATAGAATCTATTCTTCTTTATTTTTTTCTATTTTATTCGACCCATCTAAAGCAAGATTGGAAATTCCACGAATCCCTGAGGACGACTCATATTCACCACAGCTAGCTACACTCGATACCGTGCTGATTGCGGTTACTACAAACACTTTTTCAAACAACCAACCATGAGCTCAAGAGAAAGCCATTCTTCACTTGATCATACCACACTTGTGTTTTTCTTCACTTGAGCTCTTGCTCTCTCCATTCTCACTATCTTCTTCTTCCTTCACCTCAAAGCCATAAACCCTCACATATGATGTGAAACATATGGCTTTGAACAAACCCTAGTGAGCTTAAAACTACTACTTCACCATCCTAAACTAGATTAGCACTTTGGTTTAGGGTGTTTCCTTCACTTATAGGATATAAGTGAAGAGGTAGCTTGAGCCATAGAAATATCGAGCGGATCATCTTCGATTTAGGGGATCAAAGAGCTAGCTCGGTCATTCTTCGAGTGGAGCTACGAGGAGTCGTAAGGACTACTACCCGGAGCATTAGAAGAGAAGAACACAGTCATCAAAGGTTGTAGCCTCCTTCCCTTCTTATAGTTTTTGTTATATCATCATAGAAACCTAAAACTTCTAGTTAGATTCTAGGTAAGTGTTGATTAGCACTATGAAAATTTGAAAATTGCATGTGTGATACCCGTTTTAACCCTACCATGGTGCTACTAAACACTTTCATGGTATCAGAACCAAGCTAGAACATTAGGGAAGGTCTTTAAGACATTAAAGTGTTCGATCGATTTTTGAAACCACAAAATTGTGAAGTTTCTGTTACATTTTAAAAGTAATGGTATGACTGAGCCTAATTACACGTGGGTAACGAAAAATAATGGCGATACTGGAGGAAAGATAGACAGGGAAGGAATGGATACCTGTAATGACTTCCCCCGTAGCTTCAGCATCCTCGGCTGTCATAGTATAGGCCTGGCGCTTGGGACCATTGCGCCAAGCTTGCTGAAAAACATGCTTCTGCGAATGCAATGGTGGTCCTCTAGCTGGTGCTGCTTGTACGGTCGGTTTAGCAGCGGGAAGTGGTCGGTTTCTCTGTTGGTGCCTCATTATTGACTCGCTTGTTGACAGGGCCTAGCGGTCCTCTTCTCTGAAGACAGTCCCCTATAGCATGATTTGGAGACCCACAAATTATATAGAGTTTGTTCAAAATATGGAAGTCCCTCATGTAATGTCCGACTCTACCGTAGTGGTTGCATGTAACGGTTGGTTTTCTTAGGACAATTGGCCCTGCAACCCTCTTGAATTGTTTTCTTCCATTGAATTTGGAAGACGCTCCTCCTGAAATTTGATTTGCCGGTCTTTTTATTCTGGACGGACGATCGCTCTTCTTGATCCTTTTCTCCAGATCCTCATAATTACGAGCTGCCTCCAGAATCAAATCATAACTGGGGAGAGAGGTATAGGACATGGCCAACTGTGTCCTAAGATCTAACCCCTGTCGGAAACTCGTAGCATATAGTTCAGGGGTGGCCACAAAATGGAGAGCGAAATGGCTAAGCATTGCATATTCTGTCGCATATTGGTCTACAGTCATCTCCCACATAGACCCCTGTTGGAACTGAACGAACTTCCGCTCCATATCCATATGTGCTACTGCTGGAAAGTACTGAGTATCGAATCCCACCTTGAAGATTTCCTAAGTGATAGGCTCCATCAGTTTACTTTCCTTAGCTTTCCACCATATTCGAGCATTGTCCGTGAGTTGCAGCTTGGCAATACTGACCCACGCATCCTTTGGGATCTGAGCAGCCCCAAGATCATTGACAGTTCCCCGAAACCATTCCTCAGCCTCTAATAGAGTCCCTTTCCCAGCAAAAGTCTTCGGATGTAGTGATCAGAATTATTTAACTCCCGCGGATACTTAGGGCGTTAGGGATAATGCCTTCTTTAATAGCTCAGCCTGTTGCTGCCTACTTTCTCATAGCTCTTAGTGAAGGGCGGAAGTCTATTGCAATTGTTGGTATAACAGCCCATGCATCATTTGCATCATGGCTGCTTGCTGAGCTGCAGCCTCATGGATCATATTTCCTCTACTGTTGCGGTTATGGTTACGGCCAGCCATCGTTAACTGAATACGAAGGTGGGTTAGGTTACAAACAGATTCGAGGATAAGACCAGATAGTAACTTGCACGAAAGAATAATAATTAATGCAAGAGGTAAATTAAGAAAAGAAAAGGCATGAGACACATGAGAATTTTGTTTAGAACAAAGATTTCATTAATAAAAGTTAAAAGGAGATACAACTAAAGATAAACATAGACCTACTTCTATACATAGATTTATTTGGCCAACTAGTACAAACTAAAACTAATACTGATCGTTTTGATCATTGTCCATCAACATACGGGTAGAACCGCTCAGCTTTAGCGCGGCGTTGGTTGACCTTCCATTCAAAACTGTAGTAGAAGGGTGAGACTGGTATGTCATGGCGATAGAGGCGTGGAGGAGTGCGGCGCACATATCGATAAGCATGCTCCCGAATATAGAGTGTCTTCCTAATAATCCACAGGTGAGGACGGTATTCTTCCAATTCCTCTGCCTCAACGGGAGTCTCCTCTTCAACAGGGGCCTCTACTTCAGCTGGTGTCATGACCGAAATTAGAAATGCGGTCAACAGTTAAATCACACAATGTCTAAAGATGTAACGTAATTCAAGTAAGTCGAAAACCTAGAAATCTAAACCATGAAAAGATAGAGTGGTAAAAACAGTAAAACATTAGTTAAAAATATTTAAAAACTCAAGTTAAAAAATCTCAAAACGTAAATTTATGTTCTTAAAAATTTCGGCAGGATCTCCTTGTAAAAACTAATCCCAAGCGGGTGCAAAACATAAAATATGAAAATGGCATCCCCAATCGGGAGCAACTCATGCCTAAAGGTGGAACACAACCACAACAGGTATATATATGACGCCGTAGCGAAGAAATAAGCAAATAGGAAGTAAAGCAACATCGTAAGAAGAAATAAAAGCAGGCTCACACGAGCGCGACAACCATAGTCACATAAAAATACAAATAACAAATCTCTCAGTCTCATTTCTAAGTCAAATACATATAAGTGGTGGATGGAGAGTATTAAATACAAAATAAGATATACAAGTGGAATCATACGGATACTCGCAAAACCCACCTACTCAAAGATCTCACACCCATCAGTAGCGATATCCACTGAAAAATATGCAATAAAAAGCCTGCCACGACTATACTGAGGGTCAACCCTGCAAAATACTGTGGCACAACAGTGGTGAGTTGCCAACTATGGGAAGTAAATAACATCGTATAGGTAATCACATCCATGTACGATAAATAGCCAATAACAACATGTAAAAACCAATCATTTAAATCAAATGCTTGTATGTATGTGATTATCAACCATATGCGTGTCCATCAACGACACATCAATATCATCAAACCTGAGTGTCCAACATCGACACTCGAAATATCATGAAACCCGTGTCCAGCATCGACACGTAAATCCTCATATCTCTGGTGCCACATCCTCAAATCGGCCCTCATATCCATCTCATGACTCCGATCGGTATCTTCCGGCCGGGTCCAAACTATCACCGGTAGGTAGCTGATTGAATGTTTTTCGGTATGTAGGTAGAAAATGTATAGAAATCACAACTAAAGAAATTTTTTGACCGCAATCAATAACGGTGTCGTATGTAGCGCGTTAGCGAGTCCGAATTGTTCACAGGGAAAGTGAGATCCGTTCGAATTTGAATTAGATGAATTGAAAATTAAAGAAAAGAGAAAAGACAATTCAATTCAAGATTTATAAAATTGAAGTTCAAGAATTATCTAGATCTAAATCTAAAATCAAGAAAACATTTAAAATCAAGAATAAAGAATTGATGATATCCAATCCAAATAGTAATCAAGAATCGAAGTGAGGCTCGTAGGAATCGATCGAATCTATACACGTGATGAAAACTATTGATTATGTTTTCTTATCCATTAATGATTTGATACTAGATCGATGATGATCAACGAGAATTAGGAATTTCTTGCGGAAACTAGGGTTTCATCATCTATCCCTTGTCTATTCGTTGATTTCATTCACATTCTAGCCTCTAGTAAATTCAAGAATCGATCATGGATCACTAATTAAGAGCGAAAAAAATCAAGAAAACATCGCTCGAAATTAGGTTGTCGATTCCTCAATTTACTAAAGTTTACAAAACTTATAGGACTTAAGAATCGTTTCAAGATTTGTAACATCATCATCCATTGATTCTTTCGACTCTTTCACGAGCGGAGTTTTACTCAAACATCATAACAAGAAACACAATCAAGAATTGAGATCTAATCATGATGCAAGAATGTAAAGAAAACAAGATATAGAAATTTTACATTTATTTATCAACAATTTTGTTACAATTCTCTCAAGATCTACAAGAGGAAAGAACTTGATCGTCGATTTCGGTTTCGCTCGTCTCCTTAAGTCGTGGATCTCCTTGGATCACTTGCTCCGATGAAGTCCGACGTCGCTTTCTAAAGGATTGAAGGCTTCTTGTTTGATTTGGTACTCGGTGTTCTTGATTTTTGGCTTGGTGATTGGATTAGGGTTAGGGTTTGGAGGTACAAGTTGTGTCACTCAACTTGTGGGAAGAGATGAAGGAATCAACCCCCAAAACCCTAGATCTAGGTCTCCTTTTATAAGCATCTCAACTTTAGATCTAGAATTCAAATTTCAAATTTCCTCCAAAAGTTTGTTAGAGAAAGGCTTCTAGAAGTAGTTTGTTGGAAAGAATATTCTAGAATAAGGTATATTTTAGGGCTAGGTTGTTAGGCCAAGCCTTCTGGATGAAGCCACGTGTGATTCTGGAATCTTTTGGAATCTAAGACCATTACATAGGCCACGTGGAGGAAAGTTGCATCGCTGACATCATCAATGCGCCGCGGATCCGCGGCGGGAGTGGCCTTTGGGCCGCGGATCCGCGACACTATTGGGGCCTCAGTGCTTGGATTTTTCAGGTAACCCTTGGGCTGAATTTGTGGCACTGTTATGATGTGTGGAATCTTATTTTGCTTTCTTGATTTCTACCAGATCACAAGTCTTGGACTTGGCGTATTTTTCTCAGCACTTTTAACTGTTTCGGCTTTTCTCCTGCAATTTCGTGCACAGATTCTCGAGGCAAGTGTTGCGCTACACAAAGATTATGCAATGTAATGATAAACACTCAATTTCCCTCAGAATGCCGGTTTTAGTATACAACACAAGATATTTGGTATTTTATGGCTGTTTTGCTAATATGTGCTATATTAATACCGAAAATCTCTAGATGAGTGCAAACGGTAGGGAAATTGACATGTTAAAAATGCAATATTTTCGACTGATCAAATTCCCCCAAACTTATTTTCGGTCGTCTCGAGCGAATTGTTTTATTAAAAAGAGAAGGAGAAAATAAAGAAAGAGAAAAACTAATTAGCACACTTTCATAGGCAACACGATTGCACTGAGCACGTGTAACAAGCCTTTAAACCTATAGGTGTCCCTAGTAGGAGGAGCGTTGTCTCCTGAGGGTTTTCAGCGGATTGCATCCACAAAATCCAATAATAAAAGAAAGACCGTGAATATTACATTTATAGATAAGAATTGTAAAAGAAAGACTTTGAAAATTAGAGTTTCCAACTATGCTAGCTTTTCGGTTGTCATGAGCCCTATCTTAATAGTCATGAAAAGATGTTAGAAATCACATCATCCCTCAATAAAATATCGTCTTTATTCTTCATTCCTATCTTTCTTCCAAATATCGATCATATAACCCTACGTGTGTGTAATATACATCCCTACACCCGGAGAATTCAATTCAAGCTATCATACTCTTGTCCATCCACCTCAGTACTTTTTAATTAATGAATATTTAGATGAACTTGCTCACACATTTTCATGCGACCGTTAATACTTCTTGAGGTACTAACCGACCGATTACTCATATGCTTGCTTATCAGGTGTATTTTCCTCGTCTTGCACCACCTAAGGTTTAGCAGTGACTCCCAGACCAGTTGGTCTAAGGCACTAGGTGATGAAGTACCCTCGCTATATTTTTTTATTGCTGCCTTGGTGATAACAAAACCAGTGTTCATTTTTCTCACCATTTTTATATTTTATTCATTTTTTTATTTCCTTCATACTTTGGCTTTTAGACAAGAGCATTTCAAGGTATCCTCTACTATCCCGAGTTTCAAGACGTATGTAAGTGCGAATAACAGGGTATCAATGTTCAAAATGTTTGGCTTCCAGAATAGGAACCATTTTTCAGACTTATTTTTATCCTCAGATTAGTGATTTCCTTCATCTTACTAACCCTTGGGACAACGGCTCATAACTACTTATTATTAGTTCGTATAAGAAAACTTCTAATTTTCTAGGTTTTCTTAAATTTTTCCAATCTTTTGGATGTAATTTTTCACTATCTAATATTTTATTATCTTATTTTGGTACAAAATATTTTTATTTTTTGAAATTTTTTAAATTTTTATAGGTTTTTAGAAAATGTTTTGTGCTTATGCAAAGTATGATGCAAATGATGCGTAAATAAGTACAAACCTCCTCCAAACTTATTTTCAACAGTGTCCTTACTGTTGCCATCTGCTATATCTCGAAAAAAAACCTGTAAGCCTGGGAGGAAATTTATTAATGGGGGTAATATATTTAAGTGAAAATTCTCCTCCAAACTTACTTTTGGCTCATCATTTTGTGTAAAAATTTTCTTTTCAGGAGCCAGATTATACCCCCGCAAACTTGAGTTAAACAATGTTAATCTTTGAAAATCACAAGAGGGGGTCAAAAATTATTGGTTGATGCCAAGGTTTGCAAAGACCGAAAGTCAACACCAACCATTCAAAGATTTTATCAATGTAATGCTCAGGTTGGTGGAAAGCTAGAAAGACGTAGGGAAAAGGTAAGTGGTGGAATAGAATGTGTTTGTATCTCGTATTGGAAATACGATTCAGTGATTGTGATAGATTATTCGCATCCTCTTTACAGTCTAAAAGAAGGGATGGAGGTTCAATTTCATTGTTTTGATGATGATTCATCTCAACACCCGTATTTGCTAAGAGTGCGAGTTTATCAGCGAAGCTTTCATCGATATCAAAGAGTGCGGGTTGATACTCAGACTCCAGAAAAGGTTCATCATCGACATTAGATGTTGACCCGGACAACTCGAAAGAAGGGTCCGTATGTATATGATACATATCTGGGTCAAACAACGTATAAAGGAAGTCTGGATCTGTATCGTGAAGCTGATCAAATTCGCTGCTGTCGACATCCATTAATTCAACAGAACAGACTCGAGTATGAGGATCGGAGGGTTGACTTCCCAACTTGTAAATGTTGAGCTCAATTGACCTATTCCCAAAAAATAGGTTCATAGAGCCGTTTCTACAGTTGATTACAGCGTTGGAAGTAGCCAAAAAGGGACGATCTAGAATCACCGGAATTTGGTTCCGTGGGTTCGCTACAGGCTGTGTATCAAGAACAATAAAATCCACAGGAAATACAAATTCCCCGATTTTTATCAACACATCCTCAAGTTCAACCCTAGGTTTGGTGATAGATCGATCGGCCATCTGTAGAGTTATGTTCGAGGGCTTTAACACTTCGATACCTAGTTGCTCGTAGACAAAGTAAGGAAGCAAGTTAACACTAGCCCCAAGGTCAAGTAAAGCACGATTAATGTGTTTATCCCCAATAGAAATAGAAATAGCAGGACAGCCAGGTTCCTTACGTTTCCTTGGTAATTGTTGGGGAAAATCCGTGTCTACAGTACTCGACATGAAAACTTTTTTAGGCACTTGAGTCTTCCTCTTCCTAGTGCACAAGTTCTTAAGAATTTTCGCATAGGACAGAACTTATTGTATAGAATTTAGGAGAGGGATGTTGATATTAACTTCCTTAAACATGTCCACAAGCTTCTCCCTTTGTGCATCATGTTTGTTGGGCCTCAACCTTTCAGGAAATGAAGCTCTATCAATAAGTGTTGGGTCTAACATTTGTGGAGAAGTTTGTGGGGGTGGAAAAGGTGAGGTAGGTGGAGGTTTGAGCCTTTGGGAAAATGGAGAATAGGCTCGGAAGAAGAAGGTACATTAGACGAAATAGGACAAGAGGTAGAAGTGGGAATGGAAGTGGAAGCGGAAGCGGAAGCCGGGGTGTTAATGATCAATTCATCATTATCAATTTGTTCACCTACATGATTGTCTAGCACTCTTCCGGATCTCAACGTGATAAGTGCATCCACATTAGTGTAATGTGAAGGTCCAGGATCAGTTAGGGGTTGAGCTGGAAGTTTCCCTTTTTCTCTAGCACTTATTTCGGCTGTTATTCATTCAATTTGTGATTCCATCGATTTAATATTCTCTTTTTGAGTGGGAATGATCTTCATCATATTATCGACGGAAGATTGAAAACTTGCCGACCCTTGGATGGATTGTTTCATGAAAGTAACCAAGGTTTGTACTAGTGCAGAGGTATTATCAGTATCGACCAATTGCAAAGAGTTTTCATGTGGTGCAAAACTGTTGGCCGGATTTTGGAAATTTTGTGATTGATAGGGGTGCTGACCCAATTGAAGTGATTGCTGTTGTGGTGGAAGAGCCCTTTGAAAATTGTTTTGATTTGGATTCGTGTATTGAGGTTGGTGTTGGATCCAAGAAAAATCAGGGTGATTCCTCCAATCTTGATTATATGAGGAAGAAGAAGGATCGTTTTCAGGTCTTTGCTGAAATGCAGCATTAGTGTGATCTTGAAATGGTACATTCAAAGGACATTCTTCCGTCAAATGTGAAGGGTTTGAACAGCAGCCACACACGGTTTTGGGAAGTGTGTATTGGTTTAGGGAGGCTGAAGAGATTTTGTTTTCTATAGCGTCGAGTTTCATTTGTATTGCGGCCATTTCGGCTTTCATTATGACGGAAACATCGAGCTGATTGACATTTTCCCAAGGCAGCGGTGGTCTAACACTTTCCCATTGTAATGTGTTTTGAGCTAAATCTTCTAGGTATTTCCAAGTTTCACCATCATCTTTAGATAGGAATTGGCAATGACACATAGTTTCAAGTATCTGTCTAGTAGTAAGATAAATACCATCATAGATAACTCGACACAGATCCCATTTGGGGATTCCGTGATGAGGGCATTGTAAAAAAAGATTCTTGAACCGTTCAAAACATTTCCAAAATGGTTCATTGGGAAGTTGGGTAAATTTGAAGATTTCGCTCCGAACACGGGCAGTCTTATGATTGTGATAATTTTTTTTAAGGAATGCTGCAATGAATTCATCCCATGTTGAAATAGAATGTGCGGGTGTATTGTAAAGCCACTTCTCGGCTAAATCGCACAAAGTGAATGGGAGAAGACGTAAACGCAGAGCATCCAAAGACAGTTGTGAATTTCCCATCAAAGCACATACGTTTTCGAATTTGGTGATAAACACGTATGCGTCTTCAGAATCAAGACCGTGAAATTTGGGTAACAGTTTGATGAATTGGGGGTTGATTTCAAAATTTTCCTCGTCGGCAGGTGGTATAGAAAGACAGGTGGGAAGGGGAACACGTGTAGGATAGCATCTCTCTTGGAGAGAAATGCGTGGAGGATTCTGCGCACCTACGGGCGGTGGCATAGTGGGGTTAAAGTTTGATGGAAATCCGTCCATCACGGTCGTGGTGGGTGGTGGGGAAGAAGACGAAGAATAACCGACTCTGGGGTCGATAAAAGAAACGCGGACAAGATGGGGAATGGAATCCCGTGTCCAGCCTAACATGTGCTAAATGGTTGTAGCATAAGTGGCAGCGTTGGTAATAATTAGGGGAAAGATTGGTTGGTGTTTGCTTTGAAAAAGATACAGATTTATTGAAAAAAATGATGCAAATCACAACAAATGCACAAGCAAAACCCTAAGTCTAGTAGTCACCTAGGTCAAGTCTCTAGACCGCTCCTAACTGCCAGAAGACAAATCGCAGGATCAATCCTCTACTGCCTCTTTATCCCTTTTGTGGCCAGGTAAGTGCCAGGTAAGTGGGAGGTTCTCCACTACGTAAGTAGTGGGCCTAATTAAGTAACCACTTGCCTTAGACACACTTGCCTTAGACACCACAAAAGAAACGCGGATAAGCAATAGATTACCCACGACCTTCTCCTGTCCTAAGTGAGCGCGACGGTCCTTAGAGTCAAGTCTAGATTTCTTTTAATTAATGAGGGTAGTGTGGATGCAGTTTTGTGATTTTCGGGGCTTAGCAAGGGTAATGAACTCCCCACCTAATCTGAATTTGGTCTTTGCCCCTTAATTTCCGTATTAAAAAAATGCAAACAACCAAGATCAAACACACACAATTTTTTTGCTTTTTGCGGTGCTGCAAATTTTTTTTGCAAAGAAACATGCAACAAATTTGTTATTGGAGAAGATTAAGAAAGAGATAAGAAAGTCAAGAAGTTACTGAGAGATTTTGGTGCAATGAACAGCTGCCCACGCCACGGAACCGCCGCGGTTATGCTACTCAGACCGTGGAAACGCGATGGTTCAGATGATTCCTTGCACAGAAATTCTTGCAGCAGCTCCTGTTCACTCCCTGAGCTCTCTGGAATATTCAGAAATTTTTTCCATAATCTCCACAGATTCCAGATTTCCTCGCAACAAATCATTTAGTGTTTGCACGAATTTTGATCTAAAAATTCTAATAGAATAAATATTTCAACTCAAATTTCAAAAAACGAACAAATTAGCACACTATCCCCGGCAACGGCGCCATTTGATTGAATGTTTTTCGGTGTGTAGGTAGAAAATGTATAGAAATCACAACCAAAGAAATTTTTTGACCGCAATCAATAACGGTGTTGTATGTAGCGCGTTAGCGAGTGCGGATCGTCCACAGGGAAAATGAGATCCGTTCGAATTCGAATTAGATGAATTGAAAATTAAAGAAAAGAGAAAAGACAATTCAATTCAAGATTTATAAAATTGAAATTCAAGAATTATCTAGATCTAAATCTAAAATCAAGAAAACATTTAAAATCAAGAATGAAGAATTGATGATATCCAATCCAAATAGTAATCAAGAATCGAAGTGAGGCTCGTAGGAATCGATCGAATCTATAGACGTGATGAAAACTATTGATTACGTTTTCTTATCTATTAATGATTTGATACTAGATCGATGATGATCAACGAGAATTAGGGATTTCTTGCGGAAACTAGGGTTTCATCATCTATCCCTTGTCCTTTCGTTGATTTTATTCACATTCTAGCCTCTAGTAAATTCAAGAATCGATCGTGGATTACTAATTAAGAGCGAGCACAATCAAGAAAGTATCGCTTGAACCTAGGTTGTCGATTCTTCAATTTACTAAAGCTTACAAAATTTATAGGACTTAAGAATCGTTTCAAGATTTGTAACATCATCATCTATTGATTCTCTCGAATCCTTCACGAGCGGAGTTTTACTCAAACATCATAACAAGAAACACAATCAAGAATTGAGATCTAGTCATGATGCAAGAATGTAAAGAAAACAAGATATAGAAATTTCACCTTTATTTATCAACAATTTTGTTACAATTCTCTCAAGATCTACAAGAGGAAAGAACTTGATCGTTGATTTAGGCTTCGCTCGTCTTCTTGAGTCGCGGATCTCCTTGGATCACTTGCTCCGATGAAGTCCAACGTCGCTTTCTAAAGGATTGAAGGCTTCTTGCTTGATTTGGTACTCGGTGTTCTTGATTTTTGGCTTGGTGATTGGATTAGGGTTAGGATTTGGAGGTACAAGTTGTGTCACTCAACTTGTGGGAAGAGATGAAGGAATCAACCCCTAAAACCCTAGATCTAGGTCTTCTTTTATAAGCATCTCAACCTTAGATCTAGAATTCAAATTTAAAATTTCCCTCCAAAAGTTTGTTAGAGAAAGGCTTCTAGAAGTAGTTTGTTGGAAGGAATATACTAGAATAAGGTATATTCTAGGGCCAGGTTGTTAGGCCGAGCCTTCTGGATGAAACCACGTGTGATTCTGGAATCTTCTGGAAGCTAAGACCGTTACATAGGTCACGTGGAGGAAAGTTGCATCGCTGACGTCATTAATGCGCCACGGATCCGCGGCGGGAGTGGCCTTTGGGCCACGGATCCGCGGCACTATTGAGGCCTCAGTGCTTGGAATTTTCAGGTAACTCTTAGGCTGACTTTGTGGCACCGTTATGACGTGTGGAATCTTGTTTTGCTTTCTTTATTTCTGCCAGATCACAATTCTTGGACTTGGCGTATTTTTCTCAGCACTTTTAACTGCTTTGGCTTTTCTCCTGCAATTTCCTGCACAGATTCTCGAGACAAGTGTTGCGCTATACAAAGATTATGCGATATAATGATAAACACTCAATTTCCCTCAGAATGCCGGTTTTAGTATACAACACAAGTTATTTGGTATTTTACGGCTGTTTTTCTAATATATGCTATATTAATACCGAACATCTCTAGATGGGTGCAAATGGTAGGGAGATTGACGTGTTAAAAATGCAATATTTTCGACTGATCAGTAGCACATTCCCCAGCCATGTTCATCGTCATCCCCACAATATTCTTGCCCAGGGATACTTTACCGGGTCCACCTTGTACCCGCAGACGGCTCATTCAACTCCTCAAATTGGGTATGCTCATAGCTCAGAACCGAGAAAACTCATGGTGGACACAAAATATCATATCAAGAGAAAACCAAAATTTTTAAATACTTTAAGTTTTCAAAACGTACTTTGCAGTTTCCTAAATGCACGAAACAGAAATTTCATGAAAACGTCATATGAGATATATCACTATAGCAATGTATGTATGATGCTAATCATGATGCGTACTAGTACAAGAATTGTTGTCTAACTGTCAATAATGAATGCGATACAACATATATTTATCCATGGTAATTTTTATAGTGTGTGTGGCATGACAATTACCAACAGTGTGTGTGGCATATAAATTGGTGCTCGTGCAACATGAACCGTTAGTAATGGTGCAATGCCCTATTAATGTTATGTCGATGTACAACAGGTAAGGATGTACAAAATGGTACTCATGCATAATCAATATATATAGACATATAAGCATATCACACAAGGTTATATCACTTGAATCTAGCCTTCGGCGCTTAACTCCATACAGGCGATTCCCTCGTAGATGTTAAATCTACTCACCTAACGTTCTCGAACTAAGTGAACCCGATCACCTCTTTCCCCTTCCCGGCCGCGTCTAAGGTCCCCGCATGTGATCCTAATATCACACAAAACTAATACTCATGAAATTAGTTAAATTCCCAATAAAAACACGGACACAACGCTAACTAACGAATCAGCTCCCACAAAATACTAAGTGTTAGCTTAGCGGGCAAAACACATGCAACGACACTCTAGACCAACCCTACGGCTGTTAAACGCACTAAACACTTAAACGAATGTCGAATAAATCCGCATCGCACGTTATCAAAACGCTTGAATTCTAGCTAAACGGTCCCTGATTTTTATACACAATGAATTAGAGAAAGTTGCACTAGCCACAAGCTTACACTTTTCCCCAAAGAGCCTATGACCAAGACCCACACAAAAACACCATACTCTGGCCACAATTTGTGGCCATAATGGATAAAATTGCGGCCCTAAAAGAAGGGAATGTTCTCAGGTTGTCGTGGTGTGTTCTAGGCCTTTAAACTAAATCTCTGTGATAGCAACTTCTCAAGATAACTTCTGGGTCGATAGCAGATTCAACAGAGACCGCAAGTTAAACCAAAACACGATATTAACACTAATTTAGAATATTAAGGTATTTTACTGAAGCTAATTAACACAAAAACCTTCCTTAAAGCCTAAACAAGGGTTTGAGATCATTACCTCACCAAAACTTAGGAAAACCCCCAGCCATCTAAGCTCCATGTCATCACAAGAGGGTTAAACATACTTAGTTGGGGGTTTAGTGAGGTTTGATGTGGGTTTAGGCTCAAGGTTAGAGGAGAAAAAGAGATCAAGTGAAGATTTTTGGTGAAGAAGAAGAAGAAGAAGAAGAAGAAAATGAGAGAGAGTGAGGGTTGAGGGAATGAGAGATGAGAGGGTGTTGAGATGAGACATGTCTTTTGAGAGCCATGCTCTCACTCTCTCCCTCTCTCTCTCTTCATTTAATGCCTTCCATGCCTTGTCCCCCATGCCATCATGCCTCCAATTTTCTATTCTTTTCCTTTCTTTTATTTTTTTTAAAATAGTAAATCCTTTATTTAAAACAAAAATAGATATGTTTATAAATGTAACATGACATAATATGGTTAGGGTGCCATTGCTAGCAAAGTATGGTTAACACTTTCTTAACCCAAGATTAGCATGCACTAATGCATATGTGTGTGCAAGCACGAAAATAATTAAATAAAATATTAATTAATTAAAATAAAATATGTGAAAGCAAATATTAGTTAAATTTATTAAAAACCCGCATAATATCGTTTAATTAACTCTAATCGCATTTTAAAGTGTTACAATCTTCACCACTTAAAAAAATCCGGTCCCCGAATTTAAAAATCTTACTATGCGTACCTTCGAAGACATGGGAAAACTTCTTCCGCATCTCTCTTGGCTTCCCATGTGACTTCTTCATTGTTTGGGCCATGCCACATAACCTTCACTGACGGCAAGACCTTTGACCGAAGTTTCTTCACCTGCCGATCCAAAATAACCACTGGCTGCTCGGTGAAATAAAGATCGCGCTCCAGCTGGGTGGTCTGGTGCTGAATCACGTAAGAGGAGTCATGAAGGTACTTGCGAAGTATCGATACATGAAATACGGGATGTACATCCGGAAAATGGGCAGAAGTGCCAAATGATGGGTAATGGTACCAACTCGCTCAGGGATCTCAAAAGGACCCACAATTCTCGGACTAAGCTTCTATTTTCTTTCCAAATCGCATCACATATTTCATCGGAGAAATCCGTAGGAATACATGATCACCCACTGTGAACTCAAGTCTGCGACGACGACGATCTGCATAGGACTTCTGCCTGCACTGGGCTGCTCTCATCCTGTCCTGGATCAACTGGATTTTCTTCATAGTTTCCTGAACTAGCTGTGGTCCCAAAATCCTGCTCTCGCTTAGTTCGGTCCAACAGACTGGCAATCGACACTTTCTCCCATACAAAGCCTCAAAAGGTGCCATCTAAACCATCTCCTGAAAGCTGTTATTGTAGGAGAACTCTATCTAAGGCAAGTGACGATCCTAACTGCCACCAAAATCAAGCATGCATGCTCGAAGCATATCCTCGAGTGTCTGTATAGTCTGCTCTAACTGACCATCGGTCTGCAGATTGTTGACCGCCGAAAACTGGAGACGGATCCGGGATGGACCGTCTTGCCTGAATTTGGGGGCAGATACTATTTGGATTTATCCGTCCACCTCTCCAAAGATGCCAAGTTGCTTTATGGCACCGTATATCGGACGTTTGGACAGATGCGGCCGTTGTAGCAGATTTCATCAAATTCCCCCTCATTTGCGAGGGGTTTTTGATTGTGGGGACGCTCTTCCCTGTAAGGGCAAGCCCCAGCAGTTAATTACGGTATCACATCATGATAACCACTTTCTCCTGCTCCAGATGTTCACTTTGTATCATGCGTGTTTGTTTTATTTTTGGTTGCCCGTGGATTGTATACGAAGACTAATTTATGTTGTCTCCCGTAGGGTGTGGATTAGTCCAAATCCGTATATTCTTAGATTTAGGTTTGGTTTGATTTAAGGATCATTAGTCTTGTTTAAGATTAAGATCAACTTAAATATTTGTTAAGGATATGTTAGTCCAATTTGAGAATAAGATCTACTTAACAGGGTTTTAGGATCATTCAGATCCAACAAAAGACCATTTGAGATCTATTGTTTTAGTTTAAGGACGTTTTGGTCCATTGTTAGTTTAAGGACATTACGGTCCGCAGATCAACAAAGGACGTTTCGGTCCATTGTTCCTCTTGCGTGCACGTGTATTTGTTACCTGACGGGATGTACAGCAATGATGTGGGATACACCCATTTCGGATGTGGTTTGGTTTAAGGTGTGCACGTCAGCTTGGGAAGTGCATCCAAAAGCAGTTGGTTGTCGAGACCCGCCACCTCTCTGAAGACATTGAGGAATTACAACATGTATCAGAGGTGTGGAGAAATGTACCCTTGAACCAATTCCCGTGTCTGAGGGAAAAGATCATGGTGGACCATCTATGAATCATTAGCCATTTTGGGGAGACTAAGATTAACTTAAGAGATGTGAGATGAACATCATTTTGGATATCATCAGTTGAAGGGTCATGAGTCATGTTTGGGAAGCAGTGAACCTATGTGCTTAGTTGATCTGAATTAATGACCTAGCCAACTTGGGCTTGGTCCACTCAGTTTTCTTTTTACTTGAAAGAAGTGTTAAGCACTTGTTTAGGCTCATTCCCTCTTTTATGTAAAAAGTGTTGAGCACTTACGTATGTTCTGACGCTCACACATAGCCATATGGGGTTCTCAGTCATGGGAATTGCCCAATAAGTGTTAAACACTTTACCCCCTTTTTGTCTCTTTATGGAGTGGTAGGCATTCTTTATGGCACCCATGTATGAAGCACGTGAGGCGCTAGGTGCTGCTTGATTAGTATCAAGCATATTTTGTGTTCTGTGGCACCCACGTGAGAGTCACGTGAGACGCTGGACACTGAGCGCTAGGCGTAGCTCACTGAGTGCTAAGCGATCTTCTATATTATAGCGCCCACGTGAGAGGCACATGGAGCGCTGGGCGCTGAGCGCCAAATCACTGAGTACTAACCACTCCTTTATCTTGTAGCGCCCACCTGAGAGGCACGTGAGGCGCCGGGTACCGAGCGCCAACCACTGAGTGCTGAGCACTTCTTATTGAGTGGTGCCTATGTGAGGGGCACGTGAGGTGCTGGGCGCTGATTTTTCCTTTTATATTTTGTTCTGAGGAGTTCAATTTCTTAGTTCTTTTCTGAATCTTTGATCTTTAAGAGCAAGTTCGTCCCGATGGGAATTAAATTCTCAACTTATGGGAGACTTGTCTTGTGGATTTTAGATCCAGAAAAAGAACTAAGTTCTTTGATAAGGGTTAAACCCTTAGATATGCAAATGAGATATTTTGATCTCTGTTCTTTTTATTTACCTAGGATTTTTCTAAGAAGGGTGATCTTCTTCTCTTTTCTTTTTTGAAGCTTTCTGCTTTGTTCTTTTTCCGAAGCTTATAGGGGGGCTCCTTTTCTTTAGGTTTGAAGTCTTGGGTCCTTTTTATATTAAAGGTAAGTCTGTTGATTAGTTGAAGAAATCTCTCTTTGAGATATTCTAATTGATTTTAGGGATTTTACCCACCGTTGGATTTTTGATCCAAGGACTTCTGTTTTACAGAAAGTGTCTTCTTGTTTTTAACAAAATTAGGGAAATATTTTCCCATATAGAATTTATTTTGCAGATAGATGATTTTTGAATCACCATTGGATTTTTAATCCAACAGTACTCTGTTTTACAGAGGGCAATCTTTCTTATTTAGAAAGATTTGAGGAATATTTTCTCAACAGAATTTAATTCTGCATTATGATGATTTATCATCTTCGTTAGAATTTTGATCCAACGGGTCTGTTTAACAGAGAGTAGAATTTAATTCTACTAGGCGCCAGCACTCATGTGTTGTGCACGTGCGGTGCCAATAAGAGTTTTTAACTCTGGCACTGGCGCCCTTGTAGCAGGCACGTGAGGCGCTGCCTTTTGAGATTTGTGTGCTTTGCATACGGGCGTTGCTAATATAAGAGTTCTTAATTCTGGTGCTGACGCCCTCATGGAAGGCACGCGAGGTTGGATTTATTTCTATCTGAGGCGGTACCTACATGCTTTGCATGTGGAGCTTTCCTTTATTATTATTTTATTATTATTATTTTTATAAGGGAGCAAGTTTTGAGCCCAAAATTTTGGCAGGAACAAATACCCCCACTACTTTGCCCACGTAAGTATGTACGTAGGTGAAGTAGTGTAATGTTATGCGTGACCATAGAATTGATGGCTTAAGAGACAAGTTTAGAGTCATTTTAGCCTATGACTTTTTTTTATCTTCATGAGCCATAAGGGTCTCAAGAAGGGTTTTTTCTCTCCTTATGAGTCGAGAGGATCTCATAGGTGCGTATTCTCCCTAGAAATCGTAAGGATTTCTAAGCGTTCATCGCCTCCATAAGTCATAAGGATCTCACTCCGGTATTTTTTCCTTACGAATCGTGAGGACCCGTAAGTAGCTTCTTCATTTCAGTGGCATGTAACTTTGGCGACTGTGGCCCGTAGATGGTATACAATAGTCCATCTTGACCTCTCTGTAGGGCAGCGATGGCTTAGGAAACAGGTTTGGATCTGCCGCCTAATACTTTTCAATTTTATGAGTCGTGATGGTCATATAAAGACTTTTCTCCCTACGATTCGAAAGGATCCCATATGTGTATTTTCACCTTAGAAGTCGTGAGGACTTCTATGTGTGTTTACTCTTGAGAGTCGTAAGGATCTCATAAGGGAATTTACCCCCTTACGAGTCGAGAGGACTCATAAGTGGTTTTTCCTCCTTATCGGTATTCGACTTTGGAGAATGTGGCCCGTAGATAGTATACAAGAGCCAGTTTGGACCTACTTGTAGGGCCACAGTGTTTAGAAAACAGGTTGATATCCCCGTCGCCTAAGGCTTTTCACCTTCATGAGCCGTGAGGGGTTTATGAAGATGTTTTCCCTACAAGTCGAGACGAGTCGAGAAGTTCTCGCAGGAATATTGTTTTTCCCTACGAGTCGAAATGAGTCGAGAAGTTCTCGTAGGAATATTGTTTTTCCTTACGAGTCCATACGAGTCGAGAAGTTCTCACAGGAATATTGTTTTCCCCTACGAGTCGAGATGAGTTGAGAAGTTCTCGCAGGAATATCCTAACGTTAGATAACCCCTGCTCTTTGCGATAAAGGTCCATTAGGTTTTATGGTACTAGGGTTTTAGTCTGTCGTACCGCCGCGTTGGCTGATGCATTCCCTGATATACGGACTTTATGCTGCTATTCGAGTAGCCCCACGATTGTTGTATCTCTGATCCCTTCGGTGGCTGGACAAGATATCTCCAAGTAATCTCCTTAGGTCATATTACCATCGGAAGAGAAAACATTAGGAATTTTCCATGACGCTTTTTATTTGAGGTTAGGCTCTGTTTGGGAGCCCCGATGAGTTATAACCACTTCGCACTGGTGTGGGATGATCTCCAATAGTTTTTCAGGTTTTATTTGAGTTGCCATCAAGACCATGAAGCTAGGAATTTGGCCTTCGCTTCATTTGCCGACATTGCGTCTGCTGTAGTGAGACGAATGTCAAGGTGATCTTTAGGTTGTTTGCGAACTGTCGAGACTTAGAATTAGGGACTTAGCCATGGCTCTGCTTGTTTTGACCCTAGGGTCCTTTGTTGACGTCGCGTCTGCATCCTGCTGAAGTAAGAAGAAACACCGTTGTTGACACTATGTCTGCTGTACCGAGACGAGAGCCGAGATGGTCTCTAGGTTGTTTGTGAACCGTCGAGGCCAGGAACTAGGCACTTAGCCATGGCTTCACTTTGTTTTGACCCTGGGCTCGTTTGTTGACGTCGTGTCTGCATCCTGCTGGAGTGAGAAGAAACGGCGTTGTTGACACTATGTATGCTGTACCGAGACAAGTGCTGAGGTGGCCTCTAGGTTGTTAGTGGGCTGTCGAGACTTGGAACTAGGGACTTAGCCATGGCTTCGTTTTGTTTTGACCCTGGGGTAGTTTATTGACGTCGCATCTTGTTTATCACAGAAAACTGCATTTCAATACCACTCATTCATTATCTGTTTTGTTATATATCGGTACTATTAACCAGTGTCTGCTCAGTAAATATAGATTACAGGTATTCATAACACAATACTGGAAACATATTCAAAATTACGGATATAACGTTGTGAGCTGACACTGCAACCGGAACTATAAACCGATCGATATCCAAAGAGTTCTTTTGCAACAAATAAATGCGTACACAATTTTGGTCCAACACAATACAAGTGTGCACACAACTCTTTGATGCTTGGACCTAGGTAGGGGCTTCCCAAAGCACAAGTGAGTGTGATGTGTAATAAATGCTAAAAGATGTGATGTGATTTGAGCATCAAGTTCCCTCCAAAACCACTGAGTAAAACCCAAGCTGAAATGAAGAAATCAAACAATACCAGTGGACTTGTTGGGTGCACTCAAGACCACCACACCAACACGAGCCCAATCTCTCACCAGAAAACCGGCGACATCACCTAAAACACTAGCGCCGCCGGTTTTTCTAGGTCCAAATGCCCCCATTTTTCTCCTGGTTGTTTATTTGGGTCACATCATCTTATTTTTATTATTTGTTTATGTTGGTATGAGGCCTATAAATACCAGGTCAATGGGCAAGGAGAAGGAAGACTTTTTCTTAAGTATTGCTTTAAAACACTTGTAATTTTCTTTTTCTTTGAAATCTTGAGCTCTTACCCCTTTGTCTTGACCTTGCAACTTTTTCATTGAACTTGCAAGCTTAAGATTTAGGTTCTTGAATTCAAGATTACTTGTATCTTGTTTGAAATTCAATAAAAGTTCTCATTTCATTACATATGTCTTATTTTTTTACATACGTTGAACTTGTGAAATCCTTTCTTTACTTTGATCTTGCAACCTCTTAACTGAGCTTGCAAGCTTAAAGTTTGGTATTTTGATTTCACATTGGTACATGATTAAAAGAACAGTTGAAGGAATTTGCACGTTGATTTATCGGTTCTCTCTTTTTCTTTTCTTTTCTTGAAATTATTTTTATGTTGCCTTACTCTTTTCTTTTTTATTTTGATATTGTAAATATGTGTGAGTAATTGATTTATTTGTTACGGGTAGAATATGGTTAGTTTGTGTTAGGAGATGTGTTTGCTAAAACCTTAAAAACTTTAACTTTACAACTGAAATTTCGAGCAAACCACTCGCAATTCCGCTCCGTTAGGCATCCTATCCTACCATGATAGCGGTGAATCCTAATCGAGACCGGATTGCGAATGGTTTGCCGAATGCTAAGGTCAAGAGACAACAACGGAAGGATAAAGGAAAAGGAATACGGATTTAGCTCAAAATCGCAAATACCGTATTTCAAGTTCCCTAATCCACGTTGTTGCCTATTGCCTTAGTGTCAATATCAGAATTAAGGTCTATAAGTAAGCGACAAATATCATCCTAACACAAGCTAACCTAAAACTACCCCTAACAAGTCTTTTTATTAAACATATCATTGTTACGACACTTAGTATAAACAACAACCCAAGTTACGGTATTAACTCGTTAAAACAAGCAAAAAAAACCTACTATCTTCCCGCGGATGACACGTACTCATCGCGGCTCGCTACACGTGACACCGTCTTTGAGTGAGGTAATTTCAAATTCTTTCTAAATACGACACGGTGAAAATGTAATAATCAAAGCAAAGATTGATGTCATTTCCAACCCCCTCCTCCTAAATGCGTCAGAGATATCCGAGCTTTACTTGGCCACGCCGGTTTCTAAAGACGGTTTATAAAGGACTTTAGCAAGATTGCTAGACCCTTGACTCTTCATCTGGCCAAGGATAACATATTCAACTTCGACTTGAGCTGTTTAACTGCTTTCGAATCACTAAAAATCTCACTCACCTCTGCTCCCGTTCTTTTTTCATCCGACTGGACACATCCTTTCGAGATTATGTGCGATGCATCCGACTTTGCTATTGGTGCAGTCTTAGGACATCACATCGATAAGATGCTGCACATAGTCTATTACGCGAGCCGGATCCTGAATGACGCTTAAATGAATTACACAACAACCGAGAAAGATTTTTTAGCTGTTCTGTTTGCTTTAGAGAAATTCAGGTCCTATCTGATCGGCTCCCCAGTTGTTGTCTATACCGATCATTCAGCTCTGCGATATCTTTTTGTGAAAAATGATGCAAAATCTCTGTTAATACGTTGGATCCTCTTATTTCAAGAATTTGACCTTGCCATTAAAGACAAAAGAAGATGTGAAAATATAGTAGCCGATCATCTTTCATGACTTCCTTCTTCACCAACGCTTCCTCTCCCAATCAATGACACTTTCCTTGATGAACAAATCTTGACGATATCTTGTGAACTCTGGTTCGCAGATATTGTGAACTACCCGGTGACTGGACTCATACCTGACGATTGGTCGAGTCAGGACAGACTTAGATTTTTATCCTAAGTAAAAAACTTTTACTGGGACGAGCCCTACCTGTTCAAGTACTGTCCAGACCAAATCATCCGTCGGTGTGTTCCGGAAAACGAATTCAAGAATGTGTTGTCTTTCTGCCACGATCAAGCATGTGGCGGGCACTTTGACCCAAGAAAGACAGCTGATAAAGTCTTGCAATGTGGCTTTTACTGGCCAAAACTTTTCAAATATGCACATGAATACTGCAAGACTTGCTCCCGGTGCCAACATTTAGGCCAGATTTCTAGGAGAAATGAGATGCCGCTCCAACCAATCTTGGTTATTGAGATGTTCGATGTTTGGGGAATTGATTTCATGGGCCCGTTTCCCAACTCTTTTGGGAACAGTATATTCTCTTGGTTGTTGATTATGTCTCCAAATGGGTCGAGGCAGTACCGAGCCGGACTAATGATAAGAAGGTTGTCATTAAATTCCTTAAAGAAAACATCTTTTCTCGGTTCAGGCACTCTCATGCTATCATTAGCGATAATGGGACACATTTCTGCAATAGGTCTTTCGAGGCCTTGATGCGGAAATACTCAATCAATCGTAAGCTATCCACACCCTACCACCCCCAAACATGTAGGCAAGCCGAAGTTTCGAATCGGCAGATCAAGCAGATTCTGGAGAAAACGGTTTCCAAGAACCATAAAGATTGGTCTTTGAAATTAACCGATGCCCTTTGGGAATTTCGAACTGCGTACAAGACTGATCTTGGAATGTCTTCCGATCGGCTTGTGTATGGAAAGGCTTGCCACCTCTCTGTGGAAATCAAACATCGTGCTATTTGGGCGATCAAAGAGCTGAATCTCAATCTTAAAGATGCGGGCGGCTATCGGAAGCTGCAACTGAACGAGCTTCGGGATGAGGCTTACGACAACGCGGTTGTTATAAAGAACCGAACGAAGGTGTTTCATGATAAATAACTTATGCACAAAACCTTCACGCCTTGACAACAGGTACTTTTTTATGACACTTGACTCCATTTCCACCCCAGTAAACTTTGATTTCACTAGAAGGGACTTTTTCTTGTGCGGTGTGTGTACCCGTACGACGCAGTAGATTTGGAGAATCCAAAGGACGGCTCGTTTTTCAAAGTAAACGCTCATAGACTGAAACCGTTCCTTGGCGCAAAACCATCAGAGGAGCTCCTGATCTTGCAGTAGCCGGTTTACCCTGTATAATATTCCTCTGCTTACCACCAAATTTCGGTTATCCAGCCATAAACAGTGGAGAGACCGTTTCAAATAAGTTTGGGGGTATGTATATACTATTTTTGGTATATATATATGGATATTCTTATCCTGTGCATATCCATTTTTCTTTTTGACAAGCAACCTTGTCTGGTGATGCTCAGTCTTTGTTCATACAAAAAAAACCGACGATTTGGACTCTTCAACAAATTTGCCCTCTTGATGTACAATGACAGTGAGGGCACTGTCCAGTTTAAGTTTGGGGGTGTGTGTTCAGTAAGCTTTCTCCCTTCACTTCTATCTATATATTTTGCATTCACATACATATTCAAAAACCCTTAAAAATCAGAAAATTTTCTAAAATCATAAAAACTTTGTCGTCAAGTTAGATAATGGGAGAACTTAGATTCGATATTTCGACAATTTTGTTTGATAAGATAGGAACAACTAAATCCTATTTTTAGATTTTAAGAAACATGAAAGGTAACCATCCTTTGAGTTTGACTATAGCTAATATACGTCTTTACATCAGACTACACGTGTCGTGAGTTTTGAAAATTAGATGACAAGTTTAAAATGTCTAAAAACTTTTAAATTGATAAACTATTTTTTAGGATCAAATAGATTTGTTCTGAAATAAGTAATATCAATAATAGTTTTGAAAGTGAAGTTGATATCAAGGGATATTATAGATGCCTTAATAGGAATAAATTCTGAAGAATAACCCATCTGAAACTTGATTGGAGTGATTACACATCTGATCCACTAAACACGTCTTTTATCCTAAAAATAATTGAACAACTGGTTATATCTCCGTTCACATTAAATCATTATGATTTTCATGCCAAAATGAGTCCTTTTGTTTTACGACCTAGGTAACTTGAGCAATTAAGTCCGACGGGGTGTCTTTACACCTAATGCCATAAAACTAACTGGTTTGAGAGCATTGGCCAAAAGCTCGCTAAGAAACCTAGAAAGTCCAAATTAAACCAAAGTCAAGCAAGTGTTCTGTCCGAGTTAAAATTCCTAACGGTTCTATGTGTGAGAATAATCTTGACAAAAGACATGCTTTTATAAAAATATTTTTAACGGAAATATGAAGGTTTTATCTTATGATGAAAACTATTACACGTTCATGAAGGTGTGTATGAAATAAAAACAAGAAAAATGTAGAGTGAAAAATAAGACATAGTTTCCTATTAAGGAAGATAGAATTCTGAATTTAAAACGAGCTGGAAAACTAAACTTGAGAACTACTCAACTCTTTATAAAAACTTGTGTGATCCTTTTTAAGTTTTTATCTGGGCTTTAATTTGTGACATGACGACTTTAATCGATCCTTTTGAAACTTAACGACACTATTTGCGCCGCACATAAAAGACATACATGATCTTAAGTTAAATAAGAAGCGAGGTGTGAAAAATAAAGGTTCGATATTTTTAACTTAGGATAATAGAATTTCTAGCTTTGAAACAAAACCTTAGGGTTAGAATTATAGTTATTTCGCAAAACTAGCTTGACGGGATTTTGTGGGCGAAATCTGCTGAAAACCCTTAGTAGACAACACTCCTCCTACTATGGACAACTAGAGGTTTAACGGCTTGTTGCACAAGATCAGTGTAACCACGTTCCCTGCGAAAATGAGGTCAGGATTTTTGTTTTGATCGGGACGAGCAAAAGATAAGTTTGGGGGTATTTGTTTATCACAGAAAACTGCATTTCAATACCACTCATTCATTATCTGTTTTGTTATATATCGGTACTATTAACCAGTGTCTGCTCAGTAAATATAGATTACAGGTATCCGTAACATAATACTGGAAACATATTCAAAATCATGGATATAACTTTGTGAACCGACACTGCAACCGGAACTACAAACCGATCGATATCCAAAGAGTTCTTTTGCAATAAATAAATGTGTACACAATTTTGGTCCAACACAATACAAGCGTGCACACTATTCTTTGATACTTGGACCTAGGTGGGGGCTGCCCAAAGCACAAGTGAGTGTGATGTGTAATAAATGCTAAAAGATATAATGTGATTTGAAGCATCAAGTTTCCTCCAAAACTATCGAGTAAAACCCAAGCTAAAATGAAGAAATCAAATAATACCAGTGGACTTGTTGGGTGCACTCGAGACCACCACACCAACACGAACCCAATCTCTCACCAGAAAACCAGCGACATCACCTAAAAAACCAGCGCCACCGGTTTTTCAAGGTCCAAATGCCCCCATTTTTCTCTTGGCTGTTTATTTGGGTCACATCATCTTGTTTTTAATGTTTGTTTATTCTGGTATGATGCTTATAAATACCAGATCAATGGGCAAGGGGAAGGAAGACTTTTTCTTTAGTTTTGCTTTAAAACACTCGTAATTTTCTTTTCCTTTGAACTCTTGAACTCATGTCCCTTTGTCTTGACCTTGCAACTTCTTCATTGATCTTGCAAGCTTAAAATTTAGGTTCTTGAATTCAAGATTAGTTGTATCTTTTTTGAAATTCATTAAAAGTTCTCATTTCATTACATATGTCTTGCTTTTTACATACGTTGAACTTGTGAAATTCTTGCTTAAGTGAGTTTGCAACCTTAAGTTTGGTATTTTGATTTCACATTAGTACGAGATTAAAAGAACAGTTTAAGGAATTTGCACGTTAATTTATCGGTTCTCTCATTTTCTTTTCTTTTCTTGCAATTATTTTTATGTTGCCTTACTCTTTTATTTTTTATTTTGGTATTGTAAATATGTGTGAATAATTGATTTACTTGTTAAGGGTAGAATATAGTTAGTTTATGTTAGGAGATGTGTTTGCTAAAAGCTTAAAAACCTTAATTTTGCAATTGAAACTTTGAGCAAACAAAAATCAATTCCACTCCGTTAGGAACCCTATCCTACCACGATAGAGGTGAATCCTAATCGAGACTGGATTGCGAATAGTTTACCGAAGGCTAAGGTCAAGAGACAACAACGGAAGGACAAAGGACGAGAAATACGGATTTAGCTCAAAATCGTAAATACCGTATTTCAAGTTCCCTAATCCACGTTGTTACCTATTGCCTTAGTGTCAATATCAGAATTAAGGTCTATAAGGAAGTGGCACACATCATCCTAACACAAGCTAACCTAAAACTACCCCTCACAAGTCTTTTTATTAAACATATCATTGTTATGATACTTAGTATAAATAACAACCCAAGTTACGGTATTAACTCGTTAAAACAAGCTAAAAAGCCTATCATCTTCCTGCGGACGACCCGTACTCATCGCGGCTCACTACACGTGACATCGTCTTTGATTGCGGTAATCTTAAATTCTTTCTAAATACGACACGGTGAAAAACGTAATAATCATGTCTACATCCTGCTGGAGTGAGAAGAAATGTCATTGTTGACAATATGTCTGTTGTACCGAGACGAGTGTTGAGGTGGTCTCTGGGTTGTTTGTTAACCGTCGAGGTCTGGAACTAGGGACTTAGCCATGGCTCCGCTTGTTTTGACCCTAGGGTCATTTGTTGACACTCTGTCTGCTGTACCGAGTCGAGTGTCGAGGAGATCTCTAGGTTGTTTATGAACTGTCGAGACTCGGAACTAGGGACTTAGCCATGGCCCCGTTCTATTTTGATCCTGGGGTCATTTTTCGATGACGCGTCTATATTCTGCTGGAGTGAGAAGAAATGCCGTTGTTGACACTGTGTCTGCAATACCGAGATGAGTGCCGAGGTGGTCTCTATGTTGTTTATGAACCGTCGAGACTTGGAACTAGGGACTTAGCCATGGCTCCGTTTTTTGACCCTGGGGTAGTTTGTTGACGTTGCATCTGTATCCTGCTGGAGTGAGAAGAAACGTCGTTTTTGACACTATGTCTGCTGTATCGAGACAAGTGCCGAGGTGGCCTCTAGGTTGTTTATGAACCGTCGAGACTTGGAACTAGGGACTTAGCCATGGCTCCGTTTTGTTTTGACACCGGGGTCATTTGTTAACGTCGCGTCTGCATCCTGGTAGAGTGAGAAGAAACATTGTTGTTGACACTATATCTGCTGTACCGAAACAAGTGCTGAGGTGGCCTCTAGGTTGTTTGTGAATCGTCGGGACTTGGAACTAGAGACTTAGCCATGGCTCCATTTTGTTCTGACCCTGGGGTCATTTGTTGACGTTGCGTCTGCATCCTGCTGGAGTGAGAAGAAACGTCGTTGTTGACACTATGTCTGCTGTGCCAAGACAAGTGTTGAGGTGGCCTCTAGATTGTTTGTGAACCGTCGAGACTTGGAACTAGTGTTCATCTCAGAAAACTGTATTTTAATACCGCTCATTCATTATCTATTTTGTGATATATCGGTGCTATTAATCAGCGTCTGCTCAGTAATTACAGATTACAGGTGTTCGTGATTAAATACAGAAAACAAACTCAATATCACGTATATAGCGTTTTGGAGCCGACACTGCAAACAGAACAGAAAACCGACTGGTATATGTTCCCCTCCGAAAGACGCAGCGGAGACGCGATGTTCGTCTGGCCTGAAATTCGGGGCAGATGCTAATTGGTGCTATCCGTCCACCTCTCCAAAGATGCCAAGTTGATTTATGGCACCATATATCGAAAGTTTAAACGGATGCGGCTGATGTAGCAAACTTCATCAGATTCCACCTCATTCGAGGGGTTTTTGATTGTGGGGACGCTCTTCCCTACAGGAGCAAGCCCCTGCAGTTAATTACGCTACCGTATCATTGTAATAACTTTCTCCTTCTCCAGATGGTCATTTCGTGTCGTGGGTGTTTGTTTTGTATTTGGTTGCCCGTGGATTGTATACGGAGACTAAATTATGTTGTCGCCCATAGGGCGTGGACTAGTCCAAACCTGTATCTTTCTTAGATTTGGGTTTGGGGGTTTGGGTTTAAGGATACGTTAGCCTCATTTGAGACTAAGATCAACTTAAACATTTGTTAAGGATACGTTAGTCTAATTTTAGACTAAGATCAACTTAACGAGATCGTTTAGATCCAACAAGAGAGCAATTGGGCTCTATTGTTTAGTTTAGTGACATTGCGGTCGATAATTAGTTTAAGGACATTACGGTCCACTGTTAGTTTAAGGACATCTCGGTCCAATGTTAGTTTAAAGACATCACGGTCGAGATTAAGGACATCATAGTCTGTGAGTTTAGGCACCTCACATTCCGATTTTAGTTTTAAGACATCACGGTCGAGGTTAAGGACATCATAGTCCATGGGTTTACGGACTCCACCGTCCAATGTTAGTTTAAAGACATCACGGTCGAGGTTAAGGACATCATAGTCCGTGGATTTAAGAACTCCACATTCCGTTGTTAGTTTTAAGACATCACAGTCGAGATTAAGGATATCATAGTCCATGAGTTTAAGAACCCCACAGTCCATTGTTAGTTTCAAGACATCATGGTCGAGGTTAATGACATCATAGTCCATGGGGTTAAGGACCCCACAGTCCGTTGTTAGTTTTAAGACATCACGGTAGAGATTAAGGACATCATAGTCCATGGATTTAAGGACCCCACAGTCCGTTGTTAGTTTTAAGACATCACGGTCGAGGTTAAGGACATCATAATCCATAGGTTTAAGGACCCCACAGTCCGATGTTAGTTTAAAGACATCACGGTCGAGGTTAAGGACATCATAGTCCCTAGGTTTAATGACTCCACAGTCCGTTGTTAGTTTTAAGACATCACGGTCGAGGTTAAGGACATCATAGTCCTTGGGTTTAAGGACCCCACAGTCCATGAAATGTGTGGTTGTCGGGACCCGTCATCTCTTTGAAAACGTTGAGGATTTACAATGATAAATATCAAAGGAGTGAAGAGATGTACCCTCGAACCAAAATGGATTAAGTGATCTGTAGGCCAATTTGGAACTAAGATCAATTAATTATATTATGAGCACATTGGCTCAGTTGAGTCTGAATTGAGGACTTATAGCCAACTTGAGCTAAGTCCAATTAAGTTTGAAATATTGACCCTTTTGTTGGACCATTAGACATTTGTATGGTTTCATCCCATATTATTTAGCAATGCTAAATAAGAGTTTGAGGGCTTTGGTAACAATTTTTTATCTTTGATTGAGTAGTGGACATTATAGCTCTGAATTTTACTTAATTTTGAGATTCAGTTGAAAGGGAGACTTTTGCCTCTGGAGAATTAGCCGATTTGGCTAAAAGTAGTATTAAACACTAGAGAACAACAGTGTTAAACATTACAGATAGAACTCTCAAATTAGTGTTAAACACTAAAAGACAGTCAGTGTTAAACACTGGAAATATAACCCCAATTTAGTGTTAAACACTAGAACATGACAGTGTTAAACACTGGAAATGAAGTTGTTAAATTAGTGTTACACACTAGAAAACACTAGTGTTAAACACTGGGAATAAATCCTTTAAATTAGTGTTAAACACTAAATAGGAATGGGTCACGTGGGGCCACGTGAGGACACCCAGAGGTGAGACCAGATTCCTTTTACTTTGCTTTACAAATAAGTGTTAAACACTTTTTCATCTTTTGAGCATCATGTGTTGACACGTGATGGAGATTTATGCACTGATCATTAAAGCACTTACTAAGGGGTCACGTGGGGACACGTGAGAGCGCCCAAAGCTCATATTTCCTTTTATTTTTCTTTCTCTGTTTTGTAGGTCACGTGGGAGCACGTGAGGCATTGCCTCAACAATTTTTCTCTTCTCATTTTGGGGATCTTTTCAGGGGTCACGTGGGGACACGTGACCTAATTCTTTATATGCATGGAGATCTTTCAAGTCTCTTTATTTTTTTAAAAATTAAATTCTTTATAGGGTTAAACCCTAATCATGATTTTGGAGTAATTAAATTCTTATTACGAAAGAATTAAATTCTTATGTAAGGTTAAATCCTAGTTTTTATTTTAGAGGAATTAAATTCCCATATATGTTAAAGAATTAAATTCTTGTATAAGGTGAAACCCTAGTTCTTTTTTGGATAAATTAAATTCCTATAAATTTGGGAGAATTAAATTCTCAATTAGGGTTAAACCATGGTTTCTGTCCATCTTGAAGGAATTAAATTCCTATAATTTTAGGAGAATTAAATTCTCATATAGGGTTAAACCCTAATTTCATCTTGGAGGAATTAAATTCCTATAAATTTGGGAGAATTAAATTCTCTGTACTCAATCCCCCCTTTAAGTTTTGGATCTGCATGGCAGGATCTCAACCCGATGAGAATTAAATTCTCAACCTATGGGGAGATATGCTTCTGCAGATCTTCAACTAGAGGAAGAACTAAGTTCTTTTGCAAAAGAGTTAAACTCTTAGATCTTTGAGAATTAAATTCTCTTTTCTTTTGAAGTTTTGATTTCCTTTCTTTTCTCACCTAGGGTTTTCTTTGCTGAGAATTAAATTCTCCTTTCTTCTCTCTCTGAATTTTCAAGATGCCAAAATTCTATATCAAAATTCTATCTCCGTTTCTTCTCCTCTTGGCTCCTATTTATAAGAGAAGGAAAAGAATCAATTTGTTTAGTAAATCTTTCATTGAAAGATTTTGTTTGTTTTCATAATTAATATGATCCTTTAGATCACACAGCCGTTGGATTTTAAATCCAAAGATATTCTATTTGTTATTTCTGGTGAGATTTTAGGGGAAATCTTTCCTTGTCTAAGATTTTTTTTCCATAAATTGGTGATTTTCATTCACCCTTGGATCTTTAATCCAACGGTCCCCATAATTCTTTTCCATTTGAAAAAATTTTAGAGAATTTTAAAATTTAATTCTGTTAATTTATAAAGCTTTCAAAGCCTATCACGTGTTGGCACGTGACCGTTTCTCCTTCAGAGTTTTAATTTTGTACTTTAATTGGGCTGAAGGGTAATCACGTGAGAGCACATGGCCTCTGGTCACGTGTGAGCACGTGGCCTCTGGTCACATGTGAGCACGTGACCCCCCTTTGGGGTCTTTCTTCAGCCACTTTTTTACTTCCGATTGCTTAGAATTTTTAACTCTGTAAATAGATCACGTGTCAACACGTGACCTTTGGTCATGTGTGAACACGTGATGCCTCATTGAGTCCCTTATAACTTGATAGAATTAAACTCTGTATTTCTGCTGGGCTAAAGACCATCACGTGTCGGCACGTGATCTCTAGTCACGTGAGAGCACGTGGCCTCTGGTCATGTGTGAGCACGTGACCCCCTTTTGGGGTCTCTCTTCAGCCACTTGTTTTACTTGCTTAAAACTTTAACTCTATAAATAGATCACGTGTCAACACGTGACCCTTGGTCACGTATGAACACGTGATGCCTCGTTGAGGAAATTCCTGATTTTAAATCAGGGAACAAATGCCCCACATCGTTTCTTTCACGTGTCTGCACGTGAGTGCAACGCTGTCACTTTTGTGGTCATTGGATCTATCTAGGGAATAGGGTAGATGAAGCGTTTCCCATCACATTCTATAAATGCAGGGGTCTCTTCAGAAGAGCCTCCACTCTTTCATCTTCCTCCTTGCAAACTTTTTTTTAGAGAATTTAATTCTCGTTCTCAGAGCTTAGTTCTCTGTTTCAAGAATTTTCCAGAGTTTAACTCTGTTGATAGATTCTTTTTCCTCAGGTAATAATCTTGAACGAACGAACAACTTTCACAGAAATCATCACTGGATTTTAAATCCACACCAAGGGTTTTCCCTTTCAACAAGAACACGTTTTTAAGTTCTTTAAAATAAAGAGAAAACCATTCAATCTTTCATCAATAGACCCTTTAGGGTTTCTCTGATCTTCAGGGGGCTAATAGTGGCGGTTGTCTTTCCCTTGGCATTTGATTCCATATCCAAAAGGTTTGGCTCTGAAAAATGTCTCTGGGAATTTAATTCTCCTTTTCAACAAGGAATTTTAATTCTTATGAAGAACTCAGTTCTTCCCATAGAACTCCTTGGGTTTTCTTGCCCTGAATTGTCTTCTTCACAACCAAGAAGAAGAAGTTTGCAATGTCGCTTTCTGGGAATTTAATTCCCTTGATTCTGTTTGATTTGTCACAGAGTCAAAGATGGATTTCTTTTAGGGGAATGTGTAGGGTCATTTGAAATCCACTGCCTATTTAATGAGAATCTTCCTTTTGTCTCATTATAATTGCTTTGCCTCATCATTAGCCAGCCGCCATCTTGATTTTTATGGGACCCATGTGTTTTGTGACCAATGGTCCCATAAAATGAGTCCTCCGTCGCTGTCTTTTTCTTTGTGTGTGTGTGTGTGTATCTATAATCACTGTTGGTTTCGCTTTAACAGTTTCCCCTTATTTTATTTCAGGAACAATGGCATATGTTCCGTATTTCCCTTTCACCCGCTCGGAAGCCAATTTTCCTCAATCGCTATCTGACGAGGAGGTGATGGCAATGATCAGGGCTCACGACCCGAATCGCACCAATTTACTTCTGTGGGGGACCTGGTACAATCATATCAGAGTTTTCTTTACGAAATACCGACGGAGCCTACCTTTCCGTTCCTGCCGATGGATCCTCCAGGGACTGTCTTCGCTGTGGAGATGCCTAATTGGTCTCCAATGGGACGGCTTGAGCCTTCGACGACAGGCATACCGAATCATCCTATCCCAGCCATAGATATTCTGGGACTCCGTATTTGCCAGGGCGATGCCCAACCATAGGGGCAGGTCTACAAAATAGGGCTCACCCCTCGACACCCCACAGGCTACCTTCTTTGGGCTCGCTACATCCTATCTGCCTACCGCGCGCGACTGCAGAAGGTTGGGCTTTATCAAGCGATCTATGCGTCCCTCTTCCACTACCTGTCTCCTCACGCCTGGTGGGTTAAGGCCTTCCTGAACCAGTGGAATCTCCCCACTAACACTTTCCTCTTAGGGGACTGCGAAGTTTTAATTTCCTTGGAAGAATTCTGCGAGATCTCGGGGCTGCGAATCAGGGGGACACTTTATGAAGAGCTGCTGCCTCCCTACGAGTATGTCTTTGAAGCTGAGCCCGCAATGCTCGACGGCCTGTCTACCGAGAATGCCGTCCGCCACAAGTGTCCAAGTTTGATCAAGACCCTGAGCATTTTTGACAAACTGTTTACCGAGTCAGAGGAGCAGTGCGTCACTTTCAAGAGCTTCATCACTTGTTTCCTTCGTGAGGATGTCCTGTCGAAGACGGCTCCAAAGCTTGCAAACATTAATGACCTATTTGGGTTTGGTTTGAACAGGCGACCGACTAAGGAATCGGATTTACCGCAGTATTATATTCCTATTATGTTGCCAGCATCTTTCGAATCTATTGCAGCTCCCGACATGGACGAGGAGACATTCTTTGTGGGTTTTATCAGTGTCTGGCTTAGCTGGTTCGTCATTCCTATGCATCGCCGCTTCATGAGAGTTTCGGTTATCTATCCAGCTCATCGTATACCTGAGGGGACAACGTTGGCTGTAGGCATCCCGGCGCTAGCACATCTCTATCATGGAGCCAATATCTCAACTCCCGGTGTGGATGTAGTAAACTTCTCCCTTCATTACTTCATATCTTGGATTGAGATGCACGTGTTGGGGGCTTTTGCTGCGCATCAGAGACCCACATTTTATGACGCTTACACTTTTCCGCGACTCATGCGGCTGGTGGACGCTTCTGCTCCCGACCCGACTCAGTTCAGGGCTATTCGCGTGTTGATTGCTCCCTATGCTAGTACGGGCGGACTGGTATTTGTTGATATGGTTCTATCTGCTCCTTCAGGTCCGATTCAACAACTCCACGACCAGTCGAAAGGTAAGGTGCCTTCTCTGAAGCCCCGAGAGGCCGCGCACTTGTATACGATCAGACCAGGTTATCTGGTATTCCGTCAAAACAGTGCGGCTCTCTTTATGCGGTACAATCCGCATCGCTTCGCCCGGCAGCTTGGATATGATCAGGACATTCCCTTCGAGGCTTTTACAGTTGCGCCGGTCCCTTCACCCGAAGCTGTTCGTGATGCTGCTCATCACTTCGTGAGGCTGAACACTGGTTCTTACTTCATGATCCCTGAAGCCGATCATATTCCCCGATGCGTGGAGTCTTTTACGGGCTAGTATCTTCATCGGGTTAGCCCAATTATTGCTGAGGAGAACAGATTGCTTCTTGGCTATGGTGCCCTTGCTCCGGTTCAGGCCATGGGAGTTCCGCCGTGACCGTGCGCACCGGTCCGCTTTCCCCTTAGGGATACCAGTGTCGCGCTCATTCCGGGGGAGTCGAAGGTGGACCTCACTCCCACAATTGGTATGCCATTGGATACTTGGGCTCAGTCGAGGGGTAAAAGAGCACCGGTAGCAGTACCACCGCCGGCGGCGTCGACAATGGCCGTGTCGTCCTCGGCAGCACCGCCAAGCGAGAGTGCCGGTAACGAGGGTGTTGAGGGTGAGGTCGGTCGGCGTTGTGCCAAGGCTCCACGGGGGAGGAAACAATCATCCTCGGCTGTCAGTTCTGGATCCAAACGGCGGAGGAAGGTGGCTACCAATCTACTCGACTCTTTAGTAGAGTTTGAGCCCTTTCTTCGGGATGAACTGTTGGCCATGCAAGAGTCGGACGCTGGCTTGCTTTTTCCGAGTTCAACTACCGAGGAAGTCGCACAATTGGCTGAGGCTATAAGATGTTCTAAAGACGAGTTTCAGAACGTGAGGGTTCCGAAGAAGCCCTATCCCGCCGTAATCTTTTATGAAGACCCTTCGTGGATCCGGCGGCCCTTCATCGGCCCTTTGAAGGAATGGGGCGAAAGGGCCCTTAAACAGGCTGTTTCGGAGGACGCTGCGGATGCTTTTTCATTGTGGACTGGCGGCCACGAGTCCACCCTTGAACCTCAACGAGCACACCTCCTCTAGAAAGAGCATCGTCTTGAACAAGCCATATTGAAAGCTTCCTTACGCATCGGTATGTTCCTATATTCATTTATATTACTTCATATTGTTTGCACTTGTATATATGTAATCTTATTCTTGTGTGAACTGTGTAGAGACCTCGGCGATGGGGGAGGTTCCCACGGGTTTGCTGACTGTAGAGCCTGCTGATACTCCTAGTGAAATACTGCTCATTGTGGAGGGGGTTGATGAAACTGTCCCTCTCGCGATAAAGCCTCCTGCGGTGGTTCTTGCTCCTGAAGTACTTGTTCCCTTGGGAGAGTCACCCTTGGTGGTCGTCGTCCCAACGGATCTCGCTGGGAGTAGCCCAGAGGCTAAGATGGAGGTAGTCGAGGCTACCCCCTTTTGTTGGAGCCTGAGGTCGCGGCGGAGGCCGTTGAAGCTGCTATCCCTCCTATTCAGAATGGGAGGAGCATCGAAGGTAACCTTCTACATTTTGAATTAGTATCCATTCCATTATCAAAACCCTTCTGTCTTTTTAGAGGTGCGCTTAACATGTGGGTCAGACGTCTGCACTCGCTTTGTTCCTAAACCAGAGCATAGCCAGAGGTGTGACCCAAACCTTGTATGGGTCATACGTCTGACTTCTTTCAGCGTGTCTGGTTAGAAAGTTGCTGATCAGTCAAAATTATTGCACATTTGTATGGACATTTCCTTATTATTATTAACTACTAAAATGTGTTATTTGTAAATTAAGAACATATGTGGGTTTATTTGTAAAAAGATTAATATCATATGTTTCTTCATTTATAATTAAAATAATTAGGAAAATATTTGTATATCATATTTAAATAAAATATTCATTAAAATATGCATATCATATCAAATATTCCTAACCAATATTCTTAAGATACCATATCATATAATTGGTTGGAATAATATCTCAAATAAAAACAAATGCTACTAACAAAATGATTTAAGATATTATGCAGGTATTATAATAATATTAACTCAAGGCTGAAATACAAGTAGAAGATCCACAACAAATTGGTGCACCAAACCAAATCTGTTAATATTAGAAGCAAATCGAAGAATCTCGCAACAGCAAAGACTGAGAGAGATATTTTCAGAATCTTTTTGAAGAATCGTCAAATATCAAGAGAAGAAGCCACGAAAAATCTGGAAGCTCCAACACACAAGGGGCGGCGGATCTGCGGTCAAACTAGACCATAGGCGGTGGAAGCGCGGTCTTCTGGTGGCCGTAGGATCAGAAATTTCGTCTTGATCGTAATTTCACATACTTCAATATGGCATCTAGGGTTTCTAATTTCAGAGGCTATATAAAAGACCAAGAGCTGTTTATAAAAAAAATTTAACATTCAATTCAAAATTTCAATTGAAAAGAGAGAGATCTAGCGAGTAAACTAGGATTTTGTAATCTACCTTTTTGCAGTGAGAAATTTTGTAATGCAGTAGTTGATCAATAAAGGTAGTTCCTTATTTTAATTTTTTCGCATTTAATTTCTGCAATTACTTTCCGCATTACTTTCTGTACTTAATTTCTGCATCTTTAATTTTAATTATGGATTCCGTATACTTCCTCCTTTCTTCTACTACGCTGATCTCCATAAGCGAGTAAATTCTTGCTTGCTAGGTTTTGTATGGTATGGTAGAATACTGGATAAAAACGATATCTTAAATTCTTTTTAAAATTTTAATTTTTATAAACTTTAGCAAAATGAATATTAACCTTCTTATCGGGCGCGCTATTAATTCATGATAGTCACGACCATGATTTGAGAATTATTAATACTTGTTTTGATAAGGACTTAAGATAAATAGAGATCAAAGGAAGGACAAGGGTCAGTAGAGGGAAACCCAAATTCCTTCCAAGAACCCTGTTTACCACCGAAAACATAGACGAAACCGGGATGGATCGTCATGTCTGAATTTGGGGGCAGATACTATTTGGATTTATCCGTCCACTTCTCCGAAGATGCCAAGTTGATTTATGGCACCGTGTATCGGAAGTTTGGACGGATGCGGCCGTTGTAGCAGAATTCGTGACATTCCCCCTCGTTTGCGAGGGGTTTTTGATTGTGGGGACGCTCTTCCTTGCAGGCACAAGCCCCTGTAGTTAATTACGTTACCGCATCGCGATAACCACTTTCTCTTGCTCCAGAAGTTCATTTCGTGTCGTGTGTGTTTATTTTATTTTTGGTTGCCCATAGATTGTATACAGAGACTAATTTATGTTGTCGCCCGTAGGGCGTGGATTAGTCCAAATCCGTATATTCTTAGATTTGGGTTTGATTTAATTTAAGAATCGTTAATCTTGTTTGAGATTAAGATCAACTTAAATGTTTGTTAAGGATACGTTATTCCAATTTTAGGCTAAGATTTACTCAACGGGATTTTGGGATCATTCAGACCCAGCAAAAGGGCATTTGGGCTCTATTGCTTTAATTTAATGACATTACGGTCCGTTGTTAGTTTAAGTACGTTTCGGTCCGTAACTAGTTTTAGGACGTTGCGGTCCGTTGTAGTTTAAGAACGTTGCGGTCCGTATTGGGATGTGCTTATCATTTTGGGAGTGCACCAAGGAGTGCACCAAAGACGAATCGATAAGTTCTCGCAAGAATTTCCTAACGTCACAGTTAACCCCTGCTCTTTACGTTAGGGGTATGTTAGGGTTTGTGATACTAGGTTTTTTGTCCGTCGTACCGTCGCGTGGGCTGATGCATTCCTCGATACGTAATCTTGCTATTCAAGTAGCCCCGCGACTGTCGTGTCTCTGATCCCTTCGGGGGCTGGACAAGACGTCTTCAAGTAATATTCCAGGTGATTTTACCGTCGGAAGAGCAAGCGTTAGGGATCTTCCATGCCGCTTTTTACTTGAGGTTAAGCTCAGTTTGGGGAGCCCCAATGAGTCATGACCACTCCGCGCTGGTGTGGGATGATCTCCGATAGTCTTTCAGGTGTTATTTGAGTTTTCGTCAAGACCCTGAAGCTAGAGATCTTCCTTTGCTTCGTTTCTTGACATTGTGTATGCAATATTGCGATGAATGTCGAGGTTATCTCTAGGTTGTCTGTGAACCGTCGAGTCTTGGAACTAGGGACTTTTCCATGGCTCCATTTGTTGATGTCGCGTCTGCATCCTGCTGGAGGGAGAAGAAACGTCGTTGTTGATCTTTGGGCTGTCTGTGAACTGTCGAGATTTGGAACTAGGGACTTTGCCATGGCTCCGAGGTAGTCTCTAGGTTGTCTGTGAACCTTCGAGGCTTGGAACTGGGGACTTTGCCATGGCTCCATTTTTTGACGTTATGTCTGTATCCGTCGCATTGGCTGATGCATTCCCTGATACGCAATCTTGTTGTTCGAGTATCCTTACGAATGTCGTGTCTATGATCCCTTCGGGGGCTGGACAAGACGATCTTCAAGTAATCTCCCCGGTTATATTACCGTCGGAAGAGCAAACGTTAGGGATTTTCCATGCCGCTTTTTACTTGAGGTTAGGCTCAATTTGGGAGCCCCGATGAGTTATGACCACTCCCCGCCGGTGTGGGATGATCTCCGATAGTCTTTCAGGTCTCATTTGTGTTGCCGTCAAGACCCTGAAGCTAGAGATCTTCCTTTGCTTTGTTTGTTGATATTATGTCTGCTATATTGCGACGAATGTCGAGGTTGTCTCTAGGTTGTCTGTGAACCGTCGGGACTTAGAACTAGGGATTTTTCCATGGATCCGTTGTTTTGACCCTGGGGTCGGTTGTTGACGTTGCGTCTGTATCCTGCTGGAGTGAGAAGGAACGCCGTTGTTGATCTCTTGGCTGTAGTTGTTGCCGTCGAGAATGGGAACTAAGGACTTTGCCATGGCTCCGAGGTAGTCTCTAGGTTGTTGGTGAACCGTCGAGGCTTGGAAATAGGGAATTTGCTATGGCTCCATTGTTTTGACCCTGGGGTCGGTTGTTGACGTTGCATCTGCATCCTGCTGGAATGAGAAGGAACGCCGTTGTTGATCTCTAGGCTGTCGATGTTTCCATCGAGACTTGGCTCTCTCTTTGACAGAGCTTGGTGGGGAAATGTGGTTTTCCCTTTTCGTTTATGCCCATGGATTGTATACATGGGTTGATGTGGACTCATCTGTAGGGCAAAAGTTTCATCATTTTTTTATTTCTTTCCGCAATACTCTATCATTTCAGCTTTTTATATCGCGAAAGTCGCGATTGCCCAATAATTTCGGCTGTTTTATCGCGGTGCCCAATCATTTTGGCTATTTTTTCTTTTTACTCGCTGCTTTTTATTGCGAGTTGCCCAAACATTTCAGCTGTTTTTATATGCATATATTTTGCTCGCTGATTTTTATTGCGAGTTGCCCCATCATTTCGGCTATTTCATATGCATATATTTTGCTCGCTGATTTTTATTACGAGTATGAAACTTGAGATCTGATACCAATCTTGGTATCAGCACCGCTGCGACTGGAATATTTCCAGAAGCGAATCATCATTTGCCTTGAAAGGACTTGGATTTGACACCCTTTCAGGCATTGGTATCTCTATGACTGGAATATTGGCAGGAGTGAATCATCATTTTCCTTTTTCGATTTGAACAAAGGTTGCTTAGCAAACAGGGTTAGAATCCTGTTGAATAAGGCTTTTGACTTTATGAGCCGTAAGGGTCTCATAAAGGTATTTTCTCCTTACGAGTCGTGAGGATCCCGCAGGTGTACTTTATCCTTAGGAATCGTGGGGATCCCCAAGTGTGTGTTCTCTTACAAGTCATAAGGATCTCATAAGGGTATTTTCTCCTTATAAGTCGAGAGAACTTACAAGTGTCGTTCACCATATGAGGACATTCCTCTTCATTGGTGGGACTTGGTGAGGGAACGTATATTTGTGCTCGTGGATTGTATACAGGGGTCAATATTGGACCGCTTGTAGGACAACTTAGGAAGTGTGATGGCTTAAGAACAGGTTCAGGTCCCTGTATCTTAAGGCTTTTGAACCCTATGAGCCTAGCACACTTTCGTAGGCAACACGATTGCACTTAGTATGTGCAACAAGCCTTTAAAGCTCTAGGTGTCCCTAATAAGAGGAGTGTTGTCTACTGAGGGTTTTCAGCGGATTACACCCACAAAATCTCATAATAAAAGAAAGATAATGAAATTTACATACAAAGATAAGAATCATGTAAAAGAAAGAACTTGAAAAGAAGAGTTTCAAACTATACTATCTTTTCAGTTGCCATGAGCCATATCTTAATGGTCATGAAAAGATGTCAGAAATCATATCATCCCTCAATAAAACATCGCCTTTAGTTTTCCTCCCTACCTTTTATCCAAATATCGATCATATACCCCTGTGTGTGTATAAAAGACATCCCTACACTTAAAGAATTCAATTCAAACTATCATACTCTTGTCCATCTGTCTTAGTACTTTTTAGTCGGTGAATATTTTAGGATGGAATTGCTCACACATTCTTCATGCGACCGTTAACATTTCTTGAGGTACTAACAGACTGATTACTAAATGTGCTCACTCAACTAGGCGCAATTAGCAATATCCCAGTCTTGCAACACCCAAGGCTTAGCAGTGGCTTCCAAACTAAGGCTTTTAGATAAGAGCATTTCAAGGTATCCTCTACTATCCCAAATTTCAAGGTGTGTGTAAGTGCATATAGTAGGGTATAAATATTCAAATATTTGGCCTTAAGAATAGGAACTACCTTTTAGACTTATTTTTTCCTCGGATTAGCGATTTCCTTCATCTTACCAACCCTTGGGACAACAACTCATAACTACGTATTACCAGTTTTGTTATAAAACATCTAATTTTCTTGCTTCTTTTAAATATCTTCATATCTTTCATATGTAATTTTTCACTTTCTAACTTTCATTATCAAATTTTTTTGTGTTATTTATATAGTATAATGCAAAATGATGCATAAATAAGCATAAATCTCCCCCAAACCTATTTGCAGCAGTGTCCTCACTGACGTCATCTTTTAAGCTCAAAAACCTGTAGACTTGGGAGGAAAAGTTATTAAAAGGGACAAGAATTAATGACAGTGAAATCCTCCCCCAAACTTATTTTTGGCTCCCGATTTTGTAAAAATTTGTTTTTCTTTCAAGAGCCAGAATATTTTTCTCCCCTCCCCCCCAAACTTGAGTTGAACAATATTAAGCATTTAAAATCATAAAGAGGGGGTAAAGTTATTGGTCTATATAAAGTTTTACAAAGATCAAAAGTTAACACCAACCATTCGAATATTTTATCGATGTAACAACATAGTTGGTGGAAGATCAGAGATTTGAAGATGTGGGGAGATAAGACGCGTAATAGATCAGGTTTATGTCCCGGTTGGTAGAGACGAAACAGTGATGGTGGATGAAAACGAGAATGTGAATGATTAGGAATGAGTGGAATATTTTCATTCTCGTACTTGATAAGAAGAAAGGGTGGCGCTTCAACTTTTTCGGGTGGAGGTTGATTTATCACAATACCTGTGTCGTTTAGGAATACGAGTTCGTCGGCAAAAATATCTTCGAAACTTTCATCGATGATCCGAGTGAACGTTTCAATGTCAATCTGTTCCGCACCCGAATTCAACACACTTGATTTGTCAGAAATTATGGAGAAAGGAGACTCGAAAAGCCCATCTACCTTATTCTCAAAGAAGTCTAAATCAAGTGGTCTTTCAAGAATAACTCGAAATATCGGAGTGTGATTTATCAAAACTCGGTGGAGTTGAAAGAAGATTAGAAGAAGAACCAAAGAAAGTGGGTGATGAAATGAGTAAACAAATTTGGGTGTTGAGCATTACTGAACCAAATGTGGGAGGTGAAAGCCGAAAATCGTTTTGCTTCTCGGATAGGTCGGTGGTAAGAATAGGATCGGTTAATTGTACAGGAAGATGTTCATATTCAATAGAAGGGACATGCTGGGTCGGAGAATCCAACTCACCAACATAACGGGTTCATCTTCAACGATATTTTCCTTACCGCTCTCACTAACACCGTCGGTCAAATCAAAAAAGAGGTATAAATTAAACTATCCTCACTCAAAGATTCACTTGGTTCACTTGACGGAGTTGGAAGGTTTGAAATATCAAGTGGAGTCGTATAAGGATCGGTTTGATTTGGACAGGTATAAGGTTCACGTGCACACTCTCTATTAGAAAAATCAAACATATTATTCTCGGGCACCTCATCACTAAGATTATGAACAGGTTGAACATCGAATATATTCGGTAGGAGTGAAGGATGGAAGGTGTCAAAATCAAAAGAATCGGTTTTGTTTTGACTTTGATGGATTTCTTCTTCTTTTTCACTATTCAATTCTAACTCTTCTTCCGAACTAGACATGATTTGTGAAGAAGTTCCAATAAAGAATTCTTTCTGAACCGTGGAACTTCCTAATTGATTTTCAGAAGCACTGTCTAGATATGATGAGAAAGTTGAGGATGGTTGGAATGTGTCTAATTGTTGGGTACGGGCAAGTTCAATGTGTTCCGCGATTGACATGTGTTTATAATTTGTCGTTTTAGCCTGAAGAGAAATTCTAAGAAAAGATGTTTGTATTTGTTGACTACGGGCAAGTTCAAGGAGTTCCGTAGTGTGTTTATCACTTGTCCCATTAGTCTCGAGAGAAGTGTCCACTTGAGAGTGTATGAAAGTTTGGTACTGCGGATAAGAATTAAAAGGGTGGTCCCAAGTTTCATAAAAAGGATTAGGATCAACATTCTGATATGAAGAATATTGAGACTGATTGGTTGGTTGGCGACTGGCAACTGCTAGTTGTTCAGCAATGGTCAGAGATGTCATATACGCCTTAAAACGAGCATCAATATTTTCATCAGGAAGTAATGGTGTTTGTTGTCTTAACGGTTTGAAAGGATTGAAACTTCGGCTGTCAGCCTTCGCAATATACTCAGTGATGAACATGCGTTTAGAAGTTCCCTCACAAGCCTTAAACGGAGTATCAATATAAGAAGATGTTGAATTTTGGTGAGGAGTCCAACTGTTTCTTTCCGCTCTCAAAGACAAAGTAGAGTCGGATAGTATACCGAAGTGATTACGAAAATACAAGATATTTGATTCTGGATAACAAAGCTTGGCAAGAGTTCGTCTATTTGGGTTACCTATTATAAGATGGTGAAAAGAAAAGAGGGTGAAAGGGGAAAGAGTTAAGCTCTATTTAGATTGTTTTGCTTTGATAGAGGGAAAGCATTAGACCGGTCCTAGATTTCCAAAGGAAAAGTCGCAGTCCTCTACCACCTCTTTATTACTCTTGTGGCCAAGTAAGTGCTAGGCAAGTGGGAGGTATCCGCTATACGAATCACCGAAAATAGCGGGCCTAATTAAGTAACCGCTTTCCTTAGTCACACTTTTCTAGACACCATAAGAGAAATGCGGATAAGCGATAGATTATCCATGACCCTCCTCTGTCTTAATTGAGCGCGACAGACCTTAAGGCTTGGTCAAGATATTTTTTATTAATTTAGAGTGATGTGTATGCACGTTGGTGATTTGTGGAGCCTAGGAAGGGTGATGAAATCCCCACCTAATCTGAATTTGGGTTATTGCCCCTTAAAAGTCCGATTAAAAATATGCAAAAACAACCCAAAACCAAAACACGCAAAAAGATTTTTGAGCGGCGCTTTTTGCAAAGAATCCTGTAGAAAATATTAGATTATTGGATTTTAAAGGAGAGATAAAAATATGAGGAATATACCAGAAAATTTTGGGGGCACAGTTCTTCAAGGCCGTCGCGGTTCCGCCGCCAATTGCTTGCAATTGCCGTGGTTCCGCCTTGCAATGGTGGGGTCTTCATCCAATTTTTTCTACAGTGCCTCCTTTCCTCCTCTGGTCCTCTCTTGAAGTCTCTGAATCTCAAATTTCTCGTTCCAGCGACTCCAGATTCTCTAGCAAAAAGTCGTTAAATATGCAAGATATGGTTTTGGTTTTTATTTTATAGATCGGATAAGAATTCAACCCGAAAAGCAAGGAAAAAAATTATGCACGCATCCCCGGCAACGGCGCCATTTGATTGATCGTATAAAAAGTGTGTTTGTAGAATTACCGCAATCAAGATGGTGTCGCGTGTAGCTAGCCGCGATGAGTACGTGTTGTCCGTAGGGTTGTGTGGAATTTCTAATCTTGTTTTAGACGGGTTGATTGAAAGAAAGTGAATAGTTTCTAGATCTATGTCAAAGACGAATGTAGAATATATAAGAAGACGGCTCGTAGGGTTCATAGAATTTAATAGTAATAGATGATTAACTAAAGATCACTCATTTTATCTTATAATTGATTTAAAACTAGATAGATAGTGGTGAATGAAGATTAGGGTTTTTGAAAGGAATATGGTTCCCACTCTTAACCCTTATCTTTTCATTGACCTATATTCATATCTAGCCTTTACCAAAACAATTGTTAATCTAATCTCAAATCGCAGTCGTCACTATCAATAAATTGATAGCGCATCTGATTACAATGTTAACAATTCTTTTGTTAAAATTTATAAATTATAAGACGTAAAAGGAGTTATAATATTTTTTTCATCCATTAATCTACCCTAACTCTACGAACCCTAACAAGCGGAGAATTACTCACGCATGATTTGAGAAGAAGAAAAAATGATAGAGAATGAGGTCATAATGTAAATGCAGAAAGTAATACAGAAATTAAATGCAGAAAGACTAATAAAAACACTACCTTTATTAATCAACTATATTATTTACACTTTTTGTTCTTTTAGAAAGTGGAATACAAAACTCTAGTTTGCTTCTCGATCTCTCTTGAAGGAGGTAGATGAACTGCTGATGATCAACCTGAATGCATGGATCGTCTTAGACCTATTGATCTCTTCGGTTTGATGATCTTCCAAGTGTAGCTCTCGATCTTATTTATAGTCACAGAAAAGATACAAACCCTAGATCTCATAAGGTTAAGATATACAATCACGATCCAAGTCCCAAAATATCCCATCAAACGGCCATAGAACCGCCGCGGAACCGCCGCATATTGGCCTATTTGGCCGTGGTTCCGCTGCGGTTTGGTGGCTTAAGAGGTTAGGATTTTTTATGCTGTTTTACATTGATGTTTGTAGATCCTCTAGATGTGTAGATTCTAAAATTAATGCCCTGAATATCTGCCGTTGCTAAATCTTATGATTTGCTTCTGTCACGACCCGAAAGTACGGAACGTGACTGTCACTTAGATTACGAGATGTCTAAAGGAGTAACGTAACCTAAGTCAGCTAAAGCCCAGAAAAATCTAAACCAAAATCAAAAGAGTAAAAGAAACCTTTCATGAAAACGACTTTGAATTCAATTAAGTTGCATTTAACCCCTTTTTTAAAACATCAAAAATTTCCGAAAATTCAGCAGAGTCTCCTTTGTAAATACTATCCCTAAAATAGGTACAACAAGACATATAAACCTGTAATAACAAAATGGCATCCCCAAGCGGGAGCTAGCTCTTCGCCCAAGGCGGATCACAACCATACGCAATATATATGTAATATCAAGCAAAAGAGCATAAAGAAATGCAAAATATAAAAAACACAACGTCGGCTTAAGTGAGCTCAACCCAAAAGAAACCACATATACACAAATCTCTCAGTCCCATCACTAGGTCGCATATAATAATAAGAAGTGAAAGATGGAGAATACTAGATACAAAAATAGTACAAAAAGAGATAAAAGTACCCTTGCAACCCACCTACGAGCAATGTCATGAGTCTAAGATAAAGGAGCCAATGATAAGAAAATCCCGCCGCTAGAAGGCTGACGGGTCCGACTTGCAAGACACTGTGGCACAACGGGGGTGAGTTGTCAGCTCGTGAGTAGCAAGTAACATCTAAAAAAGCTATCGTAAGAATGCACACAAATGCGTCACAACATGTATGTCTAGATTTAATGTAATGCCACTAGTATGTATGCACATGTATGCAACATCAATATGAAATCTTTAAGTGTTTTAAAATACTATAGGTTCTGCATTCTTAACTTTTAGAAAAAGAATATCCGTGCAATAGCTAAGTATCCTCATGAAATCATCTGAAAACCGTGTCAAGCATTGACACCAAATATGGAAATATATTTGTCTCAATGTCTCATTGTATCAATGTCTCAATATATATCGGGCTCCGTCAGTCCGGATCGGCCTATATGATCAAATATCATGACAACGATCGGTATCCTCCGGATATCCGCCGCGCCAGACATCACCGGTAAGTAGTCTTCCCCTGTCAGGCTCATCGTCTACAACTCGATCTTCTTGCCCCGGGGTACCATACCGGGCCCACCATGTACCCGAGACGGTTCATCCATATTTCCCCAATCAGAGCAAGGCTCTGTTTGAATTTCAAAAGTTCAAATTTTGAAGCAACGCTTCAGATCCTGTGCGCTGTGCGCAACGCGCCACGCGTCAGAAGTTGACACGGCAGCACAACGCCCGAGGCAGTACATCTGATCAGAGCAAGGCTCTTTAAAAAGCAAAGGCAACGCTCAACTGCGCAAGCGCACCGCTGCGCGACACGTGTCTGCGCAGTTGCGCACACACTGTTGCGCAAATCAACCACTGAGCGACACGTGTCTGCGCAGTTGCGCAAGCACAACTGCGCAAGCGCACCGCTGCGCGACACGTGTCCGCGCAGTTGCGCAATCTCTTTATGCGCAAATGCACCGTTGAGCGATACGTGTCTGCGCAGTTGCGCAAGCGCAGTTGCGCAAGCGCTTCACTGCGCGACACGTGTCTGCGCAGTTGCGCAAGCGCCTTACTGCGCGACACGTGTCACGCGCTGGTGAGTTGCGCAGCAACAGAATGAAGATTTAAAGGAAATTTTTTCTGTTCTTGTTAAAACAAGAAGATTTCTTCTGTAAAACAGGGGCCTTTGGATCAAGGATCCAACGGTGGGGAAAATTCTCCAAATCACTCAGAAAAGATCTTTTTAACAAATTCAACTGATTTTTAAGCACTATAAAAAGGACCCCAGACCCCATTTCAAAGATGGAGACAGAAGAGAAAAAAAGAAAGAAAGAGAAGAACTCTTGAGAATTTCTGGAGAACACAAAAAGAAAGGTAAAAAAACCTTTGAGATAAAAGGAAATCCTCTTAGGAATAGATCATTTATCTAAAAACAAGATCAGTGATCTTCAATCAATGAACAAATAAATAAATAAAAATAATAAAAATAGTGCTTTGCACTTGTTATGAACCCCTGGTTCTTTGAGACAGAAAGAAAGAAAAGATTTTTTTTTTCTTTTTTTTCTTTCTTTGATCTAAATTTAGATCAAGAAATTAAAAAGTGCTCTGCACTTCTTTTCTTGAATCTAAAAGATTCTTAGTGCTTTGCACAATTGCAAAGCAATAAAAAGGCTGGGCCCAAATAAAACTGATGCTCTGCATCATTAACAAATTGCAAAGCAATAAAAGGGCTGGGCCCAAATAAAACTGATGCTCTGCATCATTCATAAATTGCAAAGCAATAAAAGGGCCAGGCCCAAATCAAAAATACCTACCAGGCCAAAATAAATTGCAAAGCAATAAAAAAGGGCTGAGCCCAAATAAAATTGATGATCTATATCACTCATTAAAGAACAGAGCCCCAAAATAAATTTATGCTCGGCATCTTTTCTGGGCAAAGCCCAAATAAAAGCAATGTTGAACATTCTCAACTGGACTTAGCCCAATTTTGGCCATAAGTCCTTAAAATTAAATTGACCGAGCAAAATGGCTCTCCTAAATCAATCTATATCCGGTTCGAGGGTACATCTCCGAACTCCTTTGACATCCATCGTCGTAATTCCTCAACGACGTCAAAGAGGTGACGAGTCCCAACGACCACACACCCATATGGACCGAGATGTCCTTAAACTAATATTGGACCGAGATGTCCTTAAACTAATATTGGATCGAGATGTCCTTAAACTAATATTGGACCGAGATGTCCTTAAACTAATATCGGACCGAGATGTCCCTAAACTAATATCGGACCGAGACGTCCCTAAACTAATATTGGACTACCACGTCCCTAAACTGGCGATGGACCACTATGTCCCTAAACTGGCGATGGACCACCACGTCCCTAAACTGGAACAATAGAGCCAATTGCTCTTTTGCCGGATCTAAACGGTCCCGTTTAAGTTGATCTTAGCCCCAAACACGGCTGACGTATCCTTAAACATTCAAATGAAATATAAAACCCTAAATCAACTTCGGTTCGAGGGTACATCTCCGAACTCCTCTGACACCTGTCGTTGTAATCCTTCAACGATGTTAGAGAGGTGACGAGTCCCGACGACCATATACTAAATGAATCATGTTTAAGTTGATCTTAGCCTCAACGAGGCTAACGCATCCTTAAACTAAAATATCAAACCCAAATCTAAGTAAATACGGATTTGGACTAATCCACGTCCTACGGGCGACGGCATTACTCAGTCTCCGTATACAATCCACGGGCAACCACAAACAAAACAAACACATACGACACGAAGTGAAATTCTGGAGAAGGAGAAAGTGGCTACTGCGATGCAGTAGCGTAATTAACTGCAGGGGCTTGCGCCTGCAGGGAAGAGCGTCCCCATAATCAAAAACCCCTCAAGCGAGGGGGAATCTGACAAAGTCTGCTACATCGGCCGCATTCGTCTAAACCTCTGATACATGATGCCATAAATCAACTTGGCATCTTCGGAGAGGTAGACGGATAAAACCAAATAGCATCTGCCCCGAACCTCTGGCATCGGACGCCCCAGCGCCACGACCGCCGTTCGGAGGGGAACAGATTCTGGCACGCCCGGTGGGACCTTTTCCTCTTTCCACTCCACACTTCGTGTGTCGTCTTTGCGAACTAATCACGGTTTGTTAAATGGTTGTCTTCGGATTTCAAGTTACTAAGATTTGGTCTTTTACCTGACGCAGAATTCAAGATTCAATGGCCTCCAACTGCACCAACTGCTCGGAATGCCACTGCAACAGACGCTCCACTTCACCAGGAGGTGTGACGTATGGGCCCCAAGCGGCGTCCTTCCTTACTCTGCCGGTTGACCAGGTGACCCAAGCCACCACCGGCTTGTTCTTCGGGACTATGATCCCACCTGCAAGCTTTTCTGCACCCATACCTGCACCGGAAGGGGGTAAAAAGTCGGTCTTCAACCGGCTCACTATCTCGACAGCCTCTGTCAACGGGTCGCCCGCTACTAAACCGACAGCTACTAAACCGACAGCTTCCGTCTTTACTAGGCTAGGTCAGAACTATAAAGTGGACGTCCCAAAGAGGGCAACGGCCGCTGCTTCGGAAGTCGTTAAAGAGGCTTCTCCCATTAAAAAGTCGGTCTTCACGAGATTGACGGTTCCCACTCCTCCCCCAGCTGGTCAAAAGGCATCGGTCTTCGATAGGCTGACGTCGGCAGTTACCCCACACTCAAACAGGGGGCAACAAGAAACCATCTCGATTTCCGAGCCAGTCCCAACGGCTCATCGTGCGCGACGTCGCCATTGGCGACGAGTGAGGAAAGCAGGGGGCAATTCCCCCTCAGGGCTAACTCCACCTGCTCCGATGGTGGAGGTCAACGCAGCTGTTCCAATTGGGAACAGTTTTGAACTACTAAGGAGGGTGCGCAAAAACTCTCCAACCGCTACCTTGAAAAGATCTCCTCCACCTGCGGAGAGGGTTCCAGAAGCAAAACAAGAACAGCCCCCTCAACGGCTATCCTCAAAAGTTTATAAAGTATGGCGGAGGGTTCAGGACTCCGTGATCGATCCAGACCACTTGCGTCGCCAGAAAAAGGCGAAGGTGGAAAATAACAAAAACCGCCCCATTAAAAAACAGGGGGCAACAATTGTTAGGATGCCCACTCCAGCGGCTCCTTTAACCTCGATGGCCCACAAAAGAAGGAGGCCAGAGAAAGCTCCCGCATCAGCGGCGAAGTTTAAAAGCAGTGAAACTAAATGCCCCAAGTCCGGGGGCATAATTGTTCATACGGTTTATATGGCTTCTGGAAAAGAAGAAAGCCGTACTTCTACGGGTCACCGACCGCTTACCCGATCAGTGACCAAGGCTCAGGAGCAACAACAAAAGCTCCAGGAGATGATGACCACAATGGCCGCACTCACGGAGCCAAAAGAGAACCTTGAGACGTCCTTAGATGAACGCCAGGAAGAAGAGACCGACGCCGAGTTCCTCCATCGAGTACTGGAAAAGAGGGACAGAGAGGCTGCCAAACAGGCAGCCAACATACAGCGTATGGGCCTCCTCTTCCAGGACATGATAGGGATGATGATACAACAAGATCCTCCCGCTGAAGAGCCCCCGATCGTCCTTGGAGATGATAGAGGAGAGACATCGAATCCTCAGCCCGCTCTATCAACGGCTAAAGAGGATACTATTTCTAAAACGGACTTGGACGAATATATAGCCCAACAAATACGGGTTCATCATGCGGCTGAGGCAGCTGGCCAGGTCGTAAAAATGGGACGGCCGTATCCAGGTTGGTACGATCAGATCAAATACCCGCCAGGATACACAATTCCCAAGTTTCATGTCTACAAAGGGACCGGCAATCCCCATCAACATGTTGCCCAATTCAGGGCGCTTTGCGGCAACACCGGCGGCGACGACAAGCTTTTGCTCCGCCAGTTCGTTGGTAGTCTATCAGATACGGCGTTTGAGTGGTATTCTGAACTCCCCAATGATTCTATCAAAACCTTCGCGGAAATGGAGCTGCTGTTTACCCAGCGTTTTGCGAGTGCCAGTGAACGTACCCTGATGACGGCATTGATTAATGCCAGGGTCAAACCCGGTGAGACGTGGGTTCAGTACGCTATACGGTGGCGCAATCTATGGTCAAAGTGTGAGCAGCGCATAGAAGAAGCCCCTGCGGTGGGAATGTTTGTCGGAACCCTTGATCCACAAGCAACCATCTCCCAATTTATGATGTTTTTCAAGCTGACTTCCTTCCAGGCTTTAATTGACAAATTAGCGCAGATGGACCAGATGGGCCATAAACCCCCTCTTCCAAAGCCGGATTCCCTCAGTGATAAAGGAAAGGGAAAGGCGATCATTGTCGCTAATGCTCAGCAACAACCGAGCGACTCGAAGCCGGATGCTCGTCCAAACAATACACGCCCATATGTACCCCTCGAGGATAGGATGGGACGTCCTTATTCCTTTCCCCGGGATAAAACAAAGAGGTTATTCGAGCTGGCATTATGCAACAGACTCATAAATTTGCCGGATCCGAAACGTCCGTTGCAGCCGAGTGACGTCAGCGCGCCTAATTACTGCCCCTATCATCGAGTGCTAGGCCATCCGATTGAGGACTGCTACGTCTTCAAAAATTGGCTTGAAAACCAGTATAGACAAGGCAAATTTGCATTATCTGATAAATGGAAGGTGAATCCCCCGCAGCCCCACACTTCTAAAGGGACGAATACACCGGGGGCAACATGCTCTGTCATTGAAGAAACTCCGTGGGAGGTTGTATTATCATCAAAAACAAAGAAAATGCTAAAAGATCTGCGGACATGTCCGGCGATCAAGTGGAAGAACCCTTTGGAACCGCAGGTCGTTGAGGGGATGTTAAAACAACGTCTAACTCCGAAGACCAGTGATGGGGGTTCAAGCTCTAGTAGCCAGCCGTCAAAGTCTTCGAAGAAAAAGAAGAAGGCCAAGAAACCGGTGAAGCCTAGCGATAGGCGCACGGACTTGCAAAAGCAAATTGACGCACTGGAAGAATACAACCAGAAGGCGCGGATTCCCATCACATTGCAAGAATTCCTCAACCATGTCTTCCAAGAAGAAGATGAGGAAGGTAGTTCGTCAAATGAATCTGACGAACCTGTGGCAAGTTGCCATATGATTTTCCATTTGTCCACAAGCGATGAGGAGACTCCTCGTGCTGAAAAGCTGGGGGCAGAGCCTGCACTAAAAATTCTGGAGCCATCGGACGAAGTAATCGATGCGTTCCTAAATCAGGCGTTCCTAAAGAGAAAAGCTGATCGGGATAACGAAGCAGTTATATTCGAAAAGGCCAAATGCCAGCGCCTTGACGAAAGAATTGCGGTACTCCCGCCAAAACAAAATACACCCACCTCAGATAAAATCAAATTCAAGATAAAAAAGAGATTTGCTAAAGCTGTGTCGATGGGTATAAAGCTACCACCCTCCGAGAAAAACATTACGGGTGAGATGGAAAACCACCCCTCCTTTTGCTTGTACCATCGGAAGGTGTCATATCCCACCAAAAAGTGCAGAGTTTTTGGTAAGTGGTGGCAAGGATATGTTACTCACCAGCAACAGTTTAAGCGGGAGAAGCGCAAAGCTCGCCGAGAGCAAAGCGGAATGATCAAAGGGCTTGATAAAACTACTGGCGATTGTTGCATGGTTGACGCCGTAGGATCACAAGTGCTTGTATTTGGGAGCGATTCCGACGAGGAGCTAGAGCTTGGCCCCCTCTTCAAAGAATCCACTTCGGGAAAAGAAGAAGAACCGAAGGCTTGCGAAAATATACAGCTACGCAATCGGACGTTACCCGAAAAGAATCTCGGACCCTTAAACAAGAAGGACAAAGGGAAAGAGAAGGTCTCTGAGGACATCGCCTTGGATGACCGAGTGGCGGAAGAGTTAATCGCCAAGAACCCGCCAAAGAGGAATAAAGTGGATTACAATGTCTTAGCGCATCTGAGAAAGCTACCCTCACAACTCAGCATTCTCGATGCCCTACTATTATCAAAAGAGGCGAGGGATTCTTTGATTAAGGCCCTGTAAGAGCCAGGCCAGTTCCAAGCTTTCCTGGCCGAGCAAAAGATGAAGGACGAATTGGAAGAGGTACACACGGCCGACGTTGCTTTTGGCAATGAAGACCTCCTCTTCGGACATGTGAACACAATCGTCCCCTTTATGTCTCGGGATATTGCCACGACGTAAAGATAGGTAAAATCTTGGTCGATAACGGATCCTCGGTCAATTTACTCAATGTGCGGGTGTTAAAGGAAATCTGCATGAGTGTCCAACACCTCGCCCGAGACAAGATCACCATCTCCGGATTCGACTCCCAATCATCGAAGACCCTTGGATCTGTGATATTGACGTTACGCTTCGGGTTGCTTGTAACGGATATTAAATTCCATGTTATAGATGCCAAGACGTGCTACAATGCCCTGCTCGGTCGACCATGGTTACACGAGTACAATATCATCCCTTCTACACAGCATCAGTGTATGAAATACTGTAGGGATGGTCTCGAGTACACTGTAGCAGGAGAGTTGAATCCGTTCTCCGTGAATGAAGTTCGCAAGTATGAAGATGCCAAGTACTTCTTACCGAGTTTCGAAGACACGGAAAGGTGTCATAAGCCGGAGAATAAAACTAACGCCACCATCCCTGTCTTCGGCAGTGACACCGAGGATGAGGAAGATATAATTTATTCAGGACCATCCCAATCCACCAGGCCAGGACCATCCGTTCCTTCATTAATCTTCGGCAGTGATTCGGAGGATGAAGTTCATGCTGTATTCCCTGCTCGGCCTTCAATACGGGTTTCCGCTGATGAAGAGCGAAGTCTGCAGATAACCATGGTGCCGCTTGAACATTACAAAGAACGGGATGCACTCAACACCAACAGCGTAGAAGAACTGCAGACATTTTATATCCCTCCCGGACGAACAGGCAAGAGGGCAATCTTATTCTACCGTTCTGAAGAAAACAAGGGGAAAAAGAGGTTTGGCATGGCGATGATCCCACGCTCGACAGGCTTCAGCCCATCCGGCTTCCCAGATATTATACCGAAGGTTTGAATAAACTGCTGAAACGCCAGGGGATATCTTTCACACAGACTGTTAGAAAGGCCAAATTCTATGACAAGGTCTGGAACGTTCCTGGGACTCAACGCAAACTGTCTAACGGGAAAATGGAAACAAAAGGGCTTGGGTACATCCGGTCAAAGAAACGAGAGCTAGTAAACAGCTGTTACGTTATGTGTGATTTCGATGAAGATGCGGACGCCCAATGGGAGGACGCTAATTCTAAGCCGGTAAAGGTTCCTGATGAAAAGTTGCCCGGTTCATCATTGGAAGAACAAATGGACAGGCTTATAAGGGAAGCTGGTCAAAAAGTCCGAGATGACCATAACCGCGAGACGGCCATCTATGAAAAAGCCAAGACGCAACGCCTTCTCCGACAGGCCGTGAAGGATGAAAATGCCGCTCCTTATCAACCAGCTACAAAAAAGATTCGACGCGAAGGCAAAAACAAGTCAAAGGGCAGGAAAGGCGCTCAACAACCACAAAACAGAGCCAAGAAACCACGTATCCGAGAGTCGAGCGTTATTGACTTAGCCCTCATGAAGAAAATGGGTCAAGCATACTCATTTCCTCGAAACAAAACAAGGAAGATATTTGATCTTGCTCTAAAACACCAAATGCTTACGCTGCCAGAGTCCAAGCACCCCGAGCACGCAGGCGAGGTATTCAATCCAAATTATTGCTTTTACCATCGAGCAATGGGACATCCCCTTGAAGATTGCTTCACCTTCAAGAATTGGGTTGAAGATCAGTATTAGCTTGGCAAATTTACGCTTTCTGATAACTGGAGGGTAACGCCACCACAGAAGCATGAGCCCGAGGCCACGAAAGAAAAACCAGTTCCACAATGGAGTTGGCAGAAAATTCGCACCTGTCATATGATAATGATATTAAAAGAAGAGCCCGAGAATGTGGATAGCCTTCCCTGGTGCTTCGAAAACAGCAGTGATGAGGTGATCTCAGAATTTCCCCCAGCCCCGAAAGAACTGGAGGATGGAATACATACCACGGCGGATAACCTCAAGAGAATTGAGTTGGGGACGGTAAACGACCCGCGACCGACATTTGTCAGTGAGCTGCTGTCTGAAGAGAGGGTGGCTGCATTAAAGGACGTCCTCGTACAGCATAAAGATTGCTTCGCATGGAACTATTCTGAGATGCCAGGCTTAGATCCAGAAGTTGCTGTACATAGACTAGCGATATCCCCGGGTGTCAAGCCAGTTAAACAAGCGCCGAGAAGAATGTGGCTTGAGCTCGAAATGGGCATCAACGCCGAAGTCAAAAAGCTGATAGACTCTGGCTTTATCCAGGAGGTTCAATACCCCGAATGGATTGCTAATATCGTTCTAGTAATGAAGAAGAATGGGACGGTGCGCATATGCGTGGACTTTCGGGATCTCAACAAAGCCTGCCCGAAGGATGATTTCCCAGTACCAGTCACCGAACTAATGATAGACAACACGTCCACACATGAGATTTTCTCCTTCATGGACGGCTCATCAGGGTATAATCAAATAAAAATGCATCCTGAAGATCAGAAAAATACGGCTTTCCGGACTCCTTTAGGAATATTCTGTTACAAGGTGATGCCTTTCGGTTTAAAGAACGCCGGTGCCACTTATCAGAGGGCCATGACGAAGATTTTCGACGACCTTATTCATGAAATCGTCGAGTGTTATATCGATGACCTTGTGGTTAAAAGCAAGTCATACGGGGAACATCTTGAACATCTAAAGACTGTATTTCAGCGACTTCGGCAATACAACTTGAAAACGAACCCACTCAAATGTGCATTCGGGGTTTCCTCGGGCAAATTTCTAGGGTTCATCGTCCGACACCGAGGCATTGAGATAGATCCGTCCAAGATTAAGGCGATTATGGAAATGCCTCCACCGAGAACCCTCAAACAGCTGCGGTCCCTCCAGGGAAAACTCGCATATATTCGGCGATTTATAGCCAACCTCTACGGCAAGTGTCGCCCTTACAGTCACCTGATGAAGAAGGGAACTCCATTCATCTGGGATCACAAATGCCAAGGCGCACTGGATGAGATCAAGCAATACCTCCAGAACCCCCCAGTGTTGGCTGCTCCGGTTAAGGGGAAGCCTCTCATCCTTTATACAGCCGCCCTCGAAGGTTCTTTAGGCGCATTATAGGCTCAAGAGAACGACCAAGGGAAAGAGAGAGCTCTCTACTACTTAAGTCGAGTTCTACTGGGGGCAGAAAGCAACTACTCCCCCATTGAAAAGCACTGCTTGGCGTTGATCTTCGCAATAGCAAAGCTTAGACATTACGCATTGGCACATGAAGTCCGTCTTATCTCAAAGGTGGACCTTCTCAAATATCTAATGTCAAAGGCCATATTGACGGGACGACTTGCTAAATGGGCCCTGCTTTTGATGGAATTCTCAATAACGTATCAACCTCTCAAGGCGGTGAAGGGTCAGGCTATCGCCGACTTCCTCGCAGAGCATCCGATACCAGCTGATTCTCCCCTCAATTGTGAGTTGCCAGACAAATATGCATTTGACGGGGTTGACAGTAATGATACCTGTTGGGAGCTTTATTTCGATGGAGCATCTTCCATGAAAAAGCACAAACAAACTACCCCTACAATCAAATCGGGGATAGGACTAATCTTTATAACCCCACAGGGAGGGATAATGCGCTACGCGTTCTCCCTAACAGAGCCGAGAACAAACAATGAAGCCGAATATGAAGCTCTGATAGCAGGCCTTGAGATCGCCATCGACATGGGAATTGAAAACCTCCTTGTATACAGGGATTCTCAACTGGTCGTCAGTCAAGTAAATGGTGACTACCAAACGTGCAAGCCAGAGCTGGTGAAATACGGTGAGAGGGTGCAACAATTGCTAACCCAAATCCCCTCCTATACTTTGGAAAGCATACCTCGCGCAGAAAATAGCAAAGCGGACGCGTTGGCCAAGCTTGCTAAAGAATTGGCTGACGAGAACCTCGATGATGTCAGAATTGTGGTGCAAAGCCGTCGAGTGCTCGCCCCCGCAGAAATACCTCCGGAATCACCCAAACAGAAGGGAATGACCGAACAAACGACCTTACAGATAAAAGACCCCGAGAAGGTTAAGGATTGGAGGGAAGTCTTTATAGACTACTTCAAGTTCCACCAAATGCCCGAAGAAGCGTCCGCAAGACATCAGCTCATGAAACGAGCTCTGTCTTTTGCCTTCGTCAATGATACTCTATACAAAAGGTCATTCGATTCTCTGTGGCTGCGATGCCTAGGACCTGAAGAAGCGCAGAGAGTCTTTCAGGAAGTCCATGATGGAATCTGTGGTTCTCACCAGGCGGGCCCAAACATGAAGTTAAAAATTAAGCGGATGGGCTACTACTGGCCCACGATGATACAGGATTGCCTCGAATACGCGAAGCAGTGTCACTCGTGCCAAATACATGGAGACTTCATCCACCAGCACCCCAATCCACTGCATCCCACAGTGGCTAGCTGGCCATTTGAAATGTGGGGAACTGATATAGTTGGCCCCATCGAACCAGCATCGTCCAAAGGACATCGTTTCATCTTGGCGACAACTGATTACTTCTCTAAATGGGCGGAAGCGGTGCCATTGAGGGAAGTGAAAACGGAGAATATTCTCCATTTCTTCAAAACGCATGTTATATACCGGTTTGGAACCCCGAGAAGGATCATCTCGGATAATGGGACAGCCTACCGAAGTCATAAAATCAGCCGCTTCGCACAGCAGCACAATATAGATTGGAGATATTCCTCAGTCTATAATCTGCGAGCTAACGGTCTCGCCGAGGCCTTCAACAAGACCTTAACAAAGATTATAAAGAAAACGGTGTCCCGAAACAAGAAGGATTGGCATGAGAGACTGCAAGAGGCTCTCTGGGCGTATCGAACTACGTCCAGGACAGCCACGAACGCAACGCCTTACGCATTAGTATTCGGCGCGGAAGCAGTGCTACCCCTCGAAGTAGAATTACCCTCTCTACGAGTAGCAGTTCATTACAAGCTGATGGATGAAGAAAACGCTCACCTACGGTTTGAAGAGCTCGACGCTCTTGATGAAACACGGCTCCTAGCGCAACAAAATCTGGAAGCCTATAAAGCAAAGATGACGCGCTCATATGAGAGACTGACTCGACCGAGGACATTCAGCCAGGGTGAACTTGTGCTAGTGGTCAAAAGGCCTATGATCCCTAATCGCGCCAAGCGGGGAAAATTCGAGCCAAACTATGAAGGCCCGTACATCATAGATAAGGTCTACCAGGGTGGGGCCTACCTGCTTATGGATATGCATGGTGAAAGGCCTTTCAGGCCAATAAATGGTCGCTTCCTAAAGAAATACTACGCTTAATGAGTCACGGCCTAGGTCAATGATAGATGACGACGACTACGTCCTTTTGCTATCTTCTTAAGCTCGAACTTTATAAGCATGTAGCCAGTCTTCTCCATGATGGACCGAAACGTCCTTAAACTAATGTTGGACCGAAATGTCCTTAAACTAATATCAGACCGAAACGTCTTTAAACTATTACCACAGCATCCTTAGGCTGACAAGATGAGTAAAAATAAAAAAATAAAAATATATATAAAAAAAATATAATAAAAAAAAAGACGGTATGTCCATAAGCAAAAAGGGCACGGATGAAAACCCGAAAGGGCTCCGCGAGTAAAAACAGCAGGGCTACCCGCGAGTGTTCGTGAAAACCTGAAAGGGCACGACCTCGTAAAAAAAAAGAGAGAAAGAAAATAAAAAATAAATAAATATATATATATATAATAATATAAAAAGAATAAAAAAAACGGTAAGTCCATAAGCAAAATTGGCACGGATGAAAACCCGAAAAGGGCTCCGTGAGTAAAAACAGCAGGGCTACCGGCGAATGTTTGTGAAAACCTGAAAGGGCGCAACCTCGTTGAGAAACACTTATAGGGTCCTCTCGACCTTGTAAAGAGAAACCACCCGCGTGAGATCCTTACGACTCACAAGGGAACAACACACTTAGGAATCCCCACGATTCCTAAGGAGAAAATACACTTGCGAGATCCTTACGATTCGCAAGGAGAACTCTCTTATGGGACCCTCACGGCTCGTAAGATTTGAAAGTCTTAAGCTACAGAGACCTAAACCTGTGCTTAAGCGATTCTCACAACTTTCGACATTGCCCTATAAGTGGCTCAGCATTGACCCTTGTATACAATCCACGGGCGCGAATAAACATTTCCCTAACTAAGTCCCATCCGAGACTAGAGATATGTTCGTATGGTGAACAACCCTTGTAAGTCCTCTCGATTTACAAGGAGAAAACCCTCCTGTAGGATCCTTACGACTTACAGAGGAACAAAACACTTAGGAACCCTCACGATTCCTGAGGAGAAAATGCACCTACAGGATCCTCACGACTTGTAGGGAAAAATACCTTTATGAGACCCTTACGGCTCATGAAGTCAAAGCCTTAGTCGACAGGACCCTAACCCTGGTCGCTAAGCCACCTTTGTTCGACAGCGACAGAGACAGATGATGATTCGCTCCTGGCAATATCCCAGTTGTAGCGGTGCTGATACCGAAATCGGTGTCCAGTTTCAGGTTCACGGCAAAAAGCCAGTAGACCATACATGCATACGAAATAGCCGAAATGATGGGGCAACTTGCAATAAAAAAAAAGCAGCAAGTAAAAATATATGCATGAAGAAATAGCCGAAATGATTGGGCAACTCGCAATAAAAAGCAGCGAGTAAAAATAAAATAAAAAGCCGAAATGATTGGGCACCGCGAAAAATAGCCGAAATGATTGGGCAATCGCGACCTTCGCGATATAAAAGCTGAAATGATAGAGCATCGCGGAAATAAAACAAAAAAAAATAATGATGATAAAATTTTGGCCCTACAGTTAAGATCACATCGATCCCTGTATACAATCCAAGGGCGTAAACAAAGAGGGAGCCATACTCTCCCAACAAACTCCTCGACTCACGGATACAAACACTCCTTGACGAGAGCCTCCTGATCCGCGTCGACCTGCAAAGCCACCAGTGCCTCCGTAGGGATCCTCGACTCGTTTCAAACCCCAAGGAAACAAATAATCCTTGGCGCTCGGGAAACAAATAATCCCTAGAAAATCCCTCGACTCACGGATACAAACACTCCTTGACGAGAGACTCCTGATCCGCGTCGACCTGCAAAGCCACCAGTGCCTCCGTAGGGATCCTCGACTCATTTCAAACCCCAAGGAAACAAATAATCCTTGGCGCTCGGGAAACAAATAATCCCTAGCAAATCCCTCGACTCACGGATACAAACACTCCTTGACGAGAGACTCCTGATTCGCGTCGACCCGCCGAGCCACCAGCGCCTCCACAGGAATCCTCGACTCGTTTCAAACCCCAAGGAAACAAATAATCCTTGGTGCTTGGGAAACAAATAATCCCTAGCAAATCCCTCGACTCACGGATACAAACACTCCTTGACGAGAGACTCCTGATTCGCGTCGACCCGCCGAGCCACTAGCGCCTCCACAGGAATCCTCGACTCGTTTCAAACCCTAAGGAAACAAATAATCCTTGGTGCTTGGGAAACAAATAATCCCTAGCAAATCCCTCGACTCATGGATACAAACACTCCTTGACGAGAGACTCCTGATTCGCGTCGACCCGCAGAGCCACCAGTGCCTCCGTAGGAATCCTCGACTCGTTTCAAACCCCAAGGAAACAAATAATCCTTGGTGCTTGGGAAACAATTAATCCCTAGCAAACTTCTCGACTCACGGATACAAACACTCCGTGATGAGAGCATCTTAACTCATGCCAACTCGCAGAGCCATCACCCTCTCCGCGAGCAAATTCCCGATTCATCCCAATTTGTAAGAAGAAGTCTCAGACAGCAAGGATTGAAAAGCTTGCTTCTTGAGCAATGGGGTCCTGCAAGTCAATCCAAAATGGTCTCTTGCATACTATTCACGGGTCTCACTCTCCGAAGTCGAATTTCGACGAGGAGGGAAACAACCGCTTACGAATCCTCTCGACTCGTAAAAGGGAAAATTCTCTTATAAGATCCCTACGACTTATAAGAGAAAACCACACTTAGGAATCCTCACGATTCCTAAGGAGAAAATCCACCTATGGGATCCTCTCGACCTGTAGGGAGAAAAGCCTTTATGGGACCCTCACGGCTCATAGAGTTGAAAAGTCTTAGGTAGCAGACCTGAACCTGCAACCTAAGCCATCGCTACTTCTTAAGAAGGTCGGAATACTCCTTTTAAACATCCATCAACCATGGTCATTAAGACAGCCTGCTAGCAATAAAAAGGGGAGAGAAAAGAAAATGACAGAAAGAATATCTGATCTACACCGGATCGAGCATTTGAGACACATTCAGTCATGTGAAAGATTCAGAACAAAAGATAAGACAGGATAAGAAAGGAAAAAAAATTTCATTAATATCGCCCAGAGTTCTTACAATCATAAAAGCGATAAATTAAAATTTTTATTACAACGGAATAACCTCGAACCCAGGGCATGGATTGAGGAACTCGAAAGCTACCCTATCTATGACTTTCCAGGCCTTGCGGACCATCCTGGTATGCTTTCTTTCACGAGCACAAGCGTCAGGATCCCCCCTGATGTCTTCCACCCTCCGATAAGCGCCAAGTATGGCGGACTGTTGAAAGACCTCGTTCAGAAGATCGATAAGGCTATCTCGTCGTCTCTTTGAGATAAAATTCAGCAGGTACACCGAGTGCACCTTGTCCTCAGCAGCATCCAACGCCCTAAGCGGCACGCCGGCACAGAAGAGGGGGAGCGCCTCCCAGATGGCTCCTACGATAAGTTTGAGGAGAGAGGAACGTCGGGGGAGCAGTGAACCATTGTACGCGTCGAAGCGGCTCATTATTTCGGCACACTCCTCGTTCGTGAACTCCCGGTTTTGAGTGCGGCCAAGTCGGCGGATGTCCCCATAAGATATGATCTCGTTAAGAGCGTACATATGGGTGTTCATTTTTTCCTGTGAAGAAGGATCAATAGAATTATCAGAATACTGATTAAGAAAAAGCGATGTAATACATCGAGTAATAAAATGTCATTGTTAAACTCGAAGATCAATGAAAAACCCCTGAGAATTCTTTCGTATGATCTGGAAGGAGCAAGGCTCCATTAATGAAATAAGAATATACAAAAAAAAATCTTTATAGAGCGAAGCTCTGTTAGTGGAGCCCTAGCGGGGTTTTCCTGAGTTCTCTTTGGGAAACCCTAAACGGGTTTTCTTTAGATCAAGGATCTGGAGAGCAAGGCTCTGTCAATAAAAATTAATTTAATTTAATTTTGATCTTCACCTAAAAGTTTTGAGAAAATTTAACTATGGAAGTTCTTGAAGACAAGAGCAGAGCTCTGAGGTTTTCGAAAGTAAAATCTGAAAGATGATAAGCATCTGTGGGGGACCAAAGGTCCCATTTATAGGCATCAAGTGCCTCTTTGACTTCCAAAAGTTGTCACGACGGTTCAATCTCCGAGGCAGGAAACGAAGCAACGCTTCGTCTTCCCCCAGTCAGAGCAAAGCTCTACTTTAATGAAGCAACGCTTCAGATCATTTGCACTGCGCAACGCGCCACGTGTCTGAAGCAGACGCATCAGCGCAGCGCTCGAAGCAGCGCACCCAGTCAGAGCAAAGCTCTACTTTAATGAAGCAACGCTTCAGATCATTTGCACTGCGCAACGCGCCACGTGTTTGACACAGACGCATCAGCGCAGCGCTCGAAACAGCGCACTTAGTCAGAGCAAAGCTCTACTTCAATGAAGTGACGCTTCAGATTATTTGCACTGCGCAACGCGCCACGTGCCTAGCACAGATGCATCAGCGCTCGAAGCAGCGCACTTAGTCAGAGCAAAGCTCTACTTTAATAAAGCGACGCTTCAGATCGTTTGCACCGTGCGCTGCATGACACGTGTCAGCGCAGATGCGCTAGCTCATTTGCGCTGCACTGTGCGCTATGCGACACGTGTCATATTCTGGAGCATTTGTGCCAAACAAACTTAAAAGTTTTGAAGAAATCTTTTCTGGCTCTGGTTAAAATAAAAAGATTGTCTGCTATAAAACAGAACCCATCGTTATCTCTGGGAGAAGTGAATTTATCCGCCAATAAGATGCATTAAAGATGTCATGCTGAAAAGAAAGAAAAAGCGAAGAAATGACACAGGGAATTACAAAAAAATGTGTATCCTTTATTCATAAATATTGATCGGGTACAGGATACATTGTACTAAAGAATAAAAAAATATATATACATATATTTTACAAGTACAAATGATACAAGGAGGAATTACTGGGAAGGAAGCGTCTTGCATAGATTTAGCAATTGCTCACAAACTTCCTTCCACGACTTCTCTTGGTCGGCTACCACCGCCAGCTCTGCCTCCACTTGGGCTCGTTGCTGCAAGACCGACGCAAGCTGCTCCCTGACGACCTGATAAGTAGCTTCCCGACTTGGGATATTGCGCTCGGTTACATCAAGCTTCCGCTTCAAGTTCAGCCCATGGGAGATGCGCTCTAAGAGACCCTCAAAGATAGTCTTCACCTGGGCAGCATTTGCCTCAACCTCAGCGCGCAGATGGGCAGTTTCGTTCGAGGTCTGTTGGCATTCCCTTAGTCTTGAAGCTGCTTCTTGCTCCAAATGGCAGAAGTGCGAAGTGCTTTGCTCGAGCCAAGTGGTGCGTTGGGTGCTCAGGGCTAAGACCTCAGGAGAAGGGCGCGTCGACTCCAGCCGATATAAACAGGCCTCGATTCCCCTGCAGTGATTAACCCAAGATTCGACGACGCCTTCGTTATGAAAATTTACAAGCGCCGCCAACATCGGGTTAACCTCCACAGCGAAATCTACGGCAGAAGGGAGGGCGTCCATATTGAGCTCTTCGATGTACCCACTCAGCATGCCCAAACTCATCGCAGCGCCCTTTGAAGATGGACGCTTCAAGAAAGGGCCGGCCGGTGAAAGGACGCGGGACTCAAAAGGGACCGGAACCGGAGCAATGGCTGCAAACAAAACATGGTTAAACGATGGTTCAGGAGATGTTGAAGGGTTACCAAAAAAGGAGATTTATTATACCAGCTGCAACGGGCGGCAAAGCTGGAAGGGCCGGTAGCGCGACAGGTCTTGCATCCCCTCCTTCAATTTGTGGCACTGCAATAAAGAAAAGGAGAAGTCAGAAACTATCCCATTGCTAAAAAAAAGGGGACTGAATAAAGATACTATAGTGAAAATATACTCACCGGCGCCACTAGAGGGAGAAGCAAGTTCAGATGGGAAGGAGAAGTGTGGGAGCAACACTTGATATAAATGATCAAAGAGCACTCCTGCAAAGGCACAATGGTATAACGTTAGTACAAAAGCTACATTCTTGAAAGAGTAATGCATGAGTCGTAAATCCATACCTTCCAACATCCGTGATGGTACAAGGGACGGTGGGGAAGTGACCACCGCCAAAGCAGTAGTCGATGGTGCCCCCTCGAGCAATGGAGCATCGGCACTGGCCGCACCTGCAAAAACAAGCTTGTTAGAAAAGATCGCAAGATATAAGAAAGGGAGGGAACATCAGTGACAAAAATTTTACCCGACGAGCTGCCAGCAGAAACTGAAGCTATCCCCTCATCCATCGACATGAAACCACCGCCCGTAGCCTCATCACCCGACTCAATGGGAACCGTCGTTGTGCTCGCGAGCCCGGGAGACGGCAAGGAACCATACGCGGGGAGGGCTATAATCGGAGTATTACCAGATTCCTGGGAAAGAGCGGTTCGCTCCTCCTCAGGAATCATGGCCGCCTCACCCGACACTCCCTCGATTTCCGCGGTCGCGGTTGTCTCGTCCATCGGCACCGTGACATCTCCAGCCCCAAGCGCCTCGACTTCTACGGCCTTCGGCTCGACAGTCATCTCATCTGCCGCCACTTCAGATGCGGCATCGATGACCTTCTCGGCAGCGGATCCTTCAACTTCTGTTTCAGGCGCTGTGGCCCCGACGAGGGTGCCCACTGTCGGTTCGGGCTCAGCAAGTACCGCTTCCTCCATTCCCCTGGGTTCGACGGTCTCCGCCTCCCCCTCGGTCGGACTTGGCCCTGCAAGATGGAATGCATAAGAGCCAATGGCTTTATAATTCTTACAAGAAGGTTTTGAAAAAAAATGCTACCTGAAGAGGATTTGTGGTTTGCACTTCGGGCCGCGCGCGCCACTCGCCTACGAGCAGTAGACAGGGCGGCAGGGGTCCTTCCAGAAGGAGTGTCAGCGTGAGGGATAGTGCTAGGGCCCGCTCCCGTGGCCAAAGCAGCTTTGCGCGCCTTTGCTTCGCGTCTCAACCGCTTCCGCTCCTCTCGAGCCGTTGAGACGGATGCCACTAGGGCCTCCTTGAGTAAGGCTTCCTCGTCCGTATATAGGGATGCCTCTAGATTCTTCAAGGCATCCCTCGTCGTCTTGTCGAGCCGAGGCTCTTGTGGCAACTTGGACGAAGCCGGGACTTCGATGGCGGACTCGGGAATGACCCCTGCGTCAATTGATATAACCCCTGCAAAGAGATAAAAGAGAGTCAGGTTGACTATCATAAAGAGGCAACAAACTTTCCTTAGAAAAGAGAGAGGGGTGAAACATACCAACGCCTGCTAGGGCACGCTTCTCCTCCTCCTCCTGAAAGGTTTTCAGGGATGCGGCAATAGCTTCTTCAGTGGAGACGCCTGTTGAAAATGGGGCAAATGTTAGTTAAATATAACAATACAAAGTGCAATAAAATGACAAATAAAGCGTCTGATGATTACCGGACTCAGCAAGTTTGCTTAACATCGCTTCAAGCCTCGCCGATCGCTCCGAAGCTGCTATGGCAGCAGCTAAATTGGTGTCCTCAGGGTCTACCACGAAGCCCTCATTGCTGCCGTACTCACATATAGCCTCGGCGGGAGGAGCTGCAGGCTCTAAGTTAAGGATCGCGTCGAGGGATAGGGTGGACTTCTTCTTCTTTTGTCCACCAGCTTTAGATCCACTCGGAATAGCCTTACGCTTGGCGGCCACTTTGGGACGGCGAGTCCCGATATCCGCTCCTGCGCCAGACTCGGGCGATACCACTTTAACTGGATTTGAAGGAGCACGAGATGCCGGGGGAGCATCCATCGTAGTAGGCAGTGGCAATCCACGCAGGGGACTCAACATGCGTGGTCGGTCAGCTCCGGCATCTTTTATCGGGGGGATGACCTGGATCCTTGGCTGCAGGGGAGCCTTGCGATCACCACCAGGAGGAGCAGCCCTACGGTCAACCAGCAGACGCTTCTCCATTAAAATGATGGGACCCATAGCATGCGCATACCAGGCTACATACGGATGGATTATTTTAGGGGCGCAGCTAGGCTCACTGATAAAAAAATAAGAGCCTGTATTGAGCCGGGTGAAGTGATGCATCGCATTCCTTATTCCCCCTTGGTCGGCCGCGGGTGTTTCCAAAACGGCTTCCATCAGGATCCCTTGATTGTAGCTCGATTGTCGAGCAAACCGATGTGGGTTATACCTCATAAAAAGAGCCGTCTCATTCTGCCTAAATACTAGGTAGCCCGGCCGAATGGAGTAAAGGTGAAGGATTTCGCGAGCCTTCAGTACAGAAGCCCCGCCCTTAAAGTCGTCGCGCAGCGGCACCACCGACTTAGTGGTCTCTGAACCAATGGTGATGACCTTATCTACAAAAGAGGTCTTCGCTCCGACTAAATGCGAACGCAAGAGCAGTCCCCTAGACTCCCGCGCAGGTGCAACCACGATTGAGGCCCCCACCAACCATATGATCCTTGGGAGTCTAAATTTCTCGAAGAACGGAGGAGTCTTATGGGCACCAAACACCCCTCGCACATGCAGCTCCATCCAAGAAGTGAAGTAGTGCATCGGGAAGTTAGCAGGCTGTACCCCAGGCTCATTAGCGTTCGCCGCTACGCTAAGTCCATTATAAAGGTAAGCCAGCCCGGCAATCCCTACCGATAGCTGCAAACCAGCCGCCATTTGATGCGCCGGGTAAAAGACGGAGGGACGCATGAGGCGTGGATGCATGGGGAGCGCGAAGCTGCATAGCCACAAGCCCAAAAACCCAATGAAAAAAGTCTCCTCGTCCATGCCGGGGATGGCAATCTCCGAGAAAGGGACGTTGGCAATACCGGGGAGATAAAAATCTCGCTGGCCATTCTCCGATGAAGGTTGGCGGTCCAAGCCGAAACCAAAGGGGTCAGCAAGCTGAGCGAACTTCTCGCCCTGCTCTGATAGGAACTCCGGACGGATAAAACGAGCAATGAAGTCCGCGAAACTGATGCCCCGATCGCCCGATTCCAAATGCAGTTCCTCATAAATCTCTAACACCTTCACCAAGCCCGGATGCTGATGCTGGATGGCATTTTCCGGAGTTAAATCAAATACCAGCTGCTTGGTGGCAAAGACGTACTCGTCGGGAGGAAGCAGCTCCTCGTAATGCCCCCCTCACTGGTAGACCTGAAATTTCAACAAATTCTTCCAAAGAGATGGAGACTTCCCTATCCGCTGTCAAGAAGGTGTGGGTGGGGATATTCCATTGTTCGATAAAAGCCTTTACCCACCATGTTGGAGGAGAAGGGTATTCGAAAAGTGAAACGTAGACGGCCGAGTATAAACCGATCGTCGTCAGATGAGTCCTTTTCGCCGCTAAGATGTAGCGGGCCCACTGCAAATATCCGGCATGCGGCCGCGGGGTCAATCCAATGTTATAAGCTTGTTCCCAAGGGCGTGCTTCGCCCTGACAGATCCGCCTCCCCAAGATATTTATAGCCGGCGGCGGCTGCACCGGAATGGCGTCGATTGCAGGCTGGAGGAGGTCGTCAGAATTCCAATTTTTAACCTCCACGGCATACTTCACCGGAGGCTTGTCCGCATAAGGGATCGCGGCTATGGGCTCAGAGGGCGAGGCGGAGCTAAAGCTACGACGGCCTTGGATGATCTGGCTGTACCACCTTCCCCAAAGGTGAAGTTTCTTACACTCGGGATCATGATCTTTAATCAGTGCAAACGCCACCCGGTCCACTGGCGAATGGGGGAACCTTCCTTCCGAGCGAACAAAAGGGAAAGACAAATCTTCAGACATGTTTCCTGTAAAAAATATATATATAACCGTTAGCGTTCCAAAGCTTCACATTTTAAAGTCCTACATCACGCTACAATGCAGTGGGTAGGGGACAAAAGGGGGACCCACAAAATCTAGATGACGGCGCATTATTTAATAAGACAGTCCCATCATTGGATGAGACTGTCAGTTAATGAAAAAGTCCCCAGGAGAATATCCTCATTGATGGGAAATCCCTAGAGATAAGGAGAAAATCTCCTCTTTTAGAGCAAAGCTCTGTCAACAGAGTGACACTTGTCAAACTCTGGTATCAGGGGAATAAAATTCTTTAAAAGAGCCTAGCTCTGTGATAATGATGGGAAAACTTATTAAAAGAAATTTTTTCTTTACACTCCTAAAGATTAAAAATGTTGGGATCTAAAAAAAATCCATGAGAACTCTTAGTTCTTCATTTTCAAATAATATATATATATATACACACACACACACATGATCCAAGAGCAAAGCTCTGTTTCTGGGTTAAAACCCAGCAACAAGATCTCTGTAAAATTTTGAGAGCAAGGCTCTGTTGAAGAAACCCCCAAAAGGGGTTTTCTTTAGATCAAAGATCTATGAGAGCAAGGCTCTGTTGAGGAAACCCCCAAAAGGGTTTTCTTTAGATCAAAGATCTATAAGAGCAAGGCTCTGTTAATTAAATTTAATTTAAATTTTTACCTAGGGTAATGCTAAGTTCTGAACTTTAAGTTCTTGGGAAGAAGCAAGAGCAAGACTCTGAGAGTTCTTAAGTAAGAGCAAGGCTCTGAATCAAAGTTCTTGAAACGATAAAAGAAATTAAAGGGCCAAGGGTCCTATTTATAGGCGCCTGCGCCTCTTCACCTGACCTCCATGATCCAATGGCCAGGATCTTGCCACCGCTGCACTCACGTGCGCGCCACGTGAGCGCAACGGTGGGGGGGCATTTGTTTCCCCAATCAGAGCAAGGCTCTGTTTGAATTTCAAAAGTTCAAATTTTGAAGCAACGCTTCAGATCCTGTGCGCTGCGCGCAACGCGCCACGTGTCAGAAGTTGACACGGCAGCACAACGCCCGAGGCAGTACATCTGATCAGAGCAAGGCTCTTTAAAAAGCAAAGGCAACGCTCAACTGCGCAAGCGAACCGCTGCGCGACACGTGTCTGCGCAGTTGCGCATACACTGTTGCGCAAATCAACCACTGAGCGACACGTGTCTGCGCAGTTGCGCAAGCACAACTGCGCAAGCGCACCGCTGCGCGACACGTGTCTGCGCAGTTGCGCACACACAGTTGCGCAAGTTCACCACTGAGCGACACGTATCCGCGCAGTTGCGCAATCTCTTTATGCGCAAATACACCGTTGAGCGACACGTGTCTGCGCAGTTGCGCAAGCGCTTCACTGCGCGACACGTGTCTGCGCAGTTGCGCAAGCGCCTTACTGCGCGACACGTGTCACGCGCTGGTGAGTTGCGCAGCAACAGAATGAAGATTTAAAGGAAATTTTTTCTGTTCTTGTTAAAACAAGAAGATTTCTTCTGTAAAACAGGGGCCTTTGGATCAAGGATCCAACGGTGGGGAAAATTCCCCAAATCACTCAGAAAAGATCTTTTTAACAAATTCAACTGATTTTTAAGCACTATAAAAAGGACCCCAGACCCCATTTCAAAAATGGAGACAGAAGAGAAAAAAAAAAGAAAGAGAAGAACTCTTGAGAATTTCTGGAGAACACAAAAAGAAAGGTAAAAAAAACCTTTGAGATAAAAGGAAATCCTCTTAGGAATAGATCATTTATCTAAAAACAAGATCAGTGATCTTCAATCAATGAACAAATAAATAAATAAAAATAATAAAAATAGTGCCTTGCACTTGTTATGAACCCCTGGTTCTTTGAGACAGAAAGAAAGAAAAGATTTTTTTTTCTTTTTTTTCTTTCTTTGATCTAAATTTAGATCAAGAAATTAAAAAGTGCTCTGCACTTCTTTTCTTGAATCTAAAAGATTCTTAGTGCTTTGCACAATTGCAAAGCAATAAAAGGGCTGGGCCCAAATAAAACTGATGCTCTGCATCATTAACAAATTGCAAAGCAATAAAAGGGCTGGGCCCAAATAAAACTGATGCTCTGCATCATTCATAAATTGCAAAGCAATAAAAGGGCCAGGCCCAAATCAAAAAGACCTACCAGGCCAAAATAAATTGCAAAGCAATAAAAAAGGGCTGAGCCCAAATAAAATTGATGATCTATATCACTCATTAAAGAACAGAGCCCCAAAATAAATTTATGCTCGGCATCTTTTCTGGGCAAAGCCCAAATAAAAGCAATGTTGAACATTCTCAACTGGACTTAGCCCAATTTTGACCATAAGTCCTTAAAATTAAATTGACCGAGCAAAATGGCTCTCCTAAATCAATCTATATCCGGTTCGAGGGTACATCTCCGAACTCCTTTGACATCCATCGTCGTAATTCCTCAACGACGTCAAAGAGGTGACGAGTCCCAACGACCACACACCCATATGGACCGAGATGTCCTTAAACTAATATTGGACCGAGATGTCCTTAAACTAATATTGGACCGAGACGTCCTTAAACTAATATTGGACCGAGACGTCCTTAAACTAATATCGGACCGAGACGTCCCTAAACTAATATTGGACCACCACGTCCCTAAACTGGCGATGGACCACTATGTCCCTAAACTGGCGATGGACCACCACGTCCCTAAACTGGAACAATAGAGCCAATTGCTCTTTTGCCGGATCTAAACGGTCCCGTTTAAGTTGATCTTAGCCCCAAACACGGCTGACGTATCCTTAAACATTCAAATGAAATATAAAACCCTAAATCAACTTCGGTTCGAGGGTACATCTCCGAACTCCTCTGACACCTGTCGTTGTAATCCTTCAACGACATTAGAGAGGTGACGAGTCCCGACGGCCATATACTAAATGAATCATGTTTAAGTTGATCTTAGCCTCAACGAGGCTAACGCATCCTTAAACTAAAATATCAAACCCAAATCTAAGTAAATACGGATTTGGACTAATCCACGTCCTACGGGCGACGGTATTACTCAGTCTCCGTATACAATCCACGGGCAACCACAAACAAAACAAACACATACGACACGGAGTGAAATTCTGGAGAAGGAGAAAGTGGCTACTGCGATGCAGTAGCGTAATTAACTGCAGGGGCTTGCGCCTGCAGGGAAGAGCGTCCCCACAATCAAAAACCCCTCAAGCGAGGGGGAATCTGACAAAGTCTGCTACATCGGCCGCATTCGTCTAAACCTCCGATACATGATGCCATAAATCAACTTGGCATCTTCGGAGAGGTAGACGGATAAAACCAAATAGCATCTGCCCCGAACCTCAGGCATCGGACGCCCCAGCGCCACGGCCGCCGTTCGGAAGGGAACAATCCACTCCTCGAATCGGGTCTCGAAATCCAACAGAAAACATGAAAACTTATGGTGGACGACACATACATCACGAGAAAACCGCAACTTTGTTTTAAAAATGATAATAATACTCTTTTGTTAAATTCTTGCGGTTTTCCCCAAAATCCAGAAATCGCAGCAATACTGAAATCCTCAAGAAAATCATAATACCCAACATATTGTATATGATAAATGTCTATGATATCAAGGTATGCGATGTGATTTGTGGCTAGAAATCTATGTAAGCATGATGATGATGCGAAGTATATACATGCTATGCGATTTCATATATCGTGTATAATGCAAGTGGTGATACTAAACTAAACAAATTCGACAGTGCTCGTGGCATGGCAATTACCAAAGGCGTGTATGTCACATGAACCGTGCGCGTTCAACAGGAGCCAATGGTAATGGTGTACGTGTCCTACGAGGTGATATCACACATGTGTATATGGATATCCATGCAAATCTAGCAGACGAATATCTATAAATGTATGCAATGTGAATGAGGGGGTTAGCTAACTAACAATGCAAATAGTTGCAAGTAATAAGTAATCCTAACTATGGGCGCCTCGTGTCATCCAGGCGATTTCCCCATAAATGAATACATCTACTCATCAGAATGCTTCACTAATCTGATCCAACCACCGCTTTGCCTTTGCGCGCCGCGTCCGATATTTCCGCAACCGTTCCTAGAAGTGCATAATACACAACATAAGATTTCACCTCATGAAACAACGCAAGTCACCATATGAAAATATCAACGCTCATGAATTAATCACAACGTGCACTCGGTGCGCGAGAAACCCACGAAAATCGCTAAAACCTTAACTAAAATCGTCGTTTCGGGGCAACCGTCAAAACTAAAACCCGACTAAATCAAAATCCGCATTCGCACACCCTAAAATTTGTATGAGATTCTATAAATATCATCCATAAATTGTAATTAGATCACCTCCTAATATTCATAAAAATCTAGTAAGCATTAGCATACCGATTTCAATGCAAACATCACGAATTAACGATATCGCGATCGCGATATCGCGATCGCAACATCGCACAAATATTCGATCTAAAACACTAGATGGCCACAATATTAACTTAAACACACTTATCAACTTCAAACCCTAACTACAATATCACCCCTTTTCTTGAAATTTCATAAACAAGAATTTATAACTAAAATTCATACTTAAACTTTCTAATCTAGCATATTTAAACTACAATTAAACAACTAGATTAGAATTATAACTTACAATTGTTGATTCCCTTGCACTAAACCACTAAAGTGGCCTCTTTTCTCCTTGTTTTAAACCAATTAGGGTTTGGGAAGAAGTGGAATAGGATTTAGGTTAGAATTAGTAAAGGAAATTGTGTATTTTTGTGGATTTTTGTTGATTTTTGAAGCAATTTTGAAGCAAGAAAGAGAGAGGAAAATGGGGTTTCCAGCAGTGAGCTCGGCTTGGAGGTAGAGGAGGGTGTATGTGTGAGAATAGTGTAGAAAATTCTACACAAAAAGCCTTTCCCAAGCTCAATTAATGACTATCACATCAATTTTTACACAAAAACCCCATTTTAAACCATTTTTGATTAAATTTTTAAACCATAGAACAAAAATCTTGAAAAGTCTTGATAAAATTTTATTAACACTAAATTTTACTGTATAATATTTCCTAAGTGTGTAATTTACCTATTTAAATTTGTATTTATCATTGATTAAATGTATTTTAAAATATTAAAATAATATTAAAAATAATTAATTATAGAAATTTTTTTAATTAACTAGAAAATTTTAAGTGACAATTTAGTGACCAAATTTTAGCAATATCTTATCTAAATTTTGTATAATTAGGCTTATATTGAAAAAATACTTATTTCGACATTTTACGGAAAAGACTGCTAATTTTGCCGATTACCAAAAAACTGCCTAAATGATTTTCGAAGCGTTACAATTTTCCTCCCTTAAAGAAATTCGGTCCCTGAATTTAAAATTTAACTACGCGTACCTTCAAAAAAATGGGGCTATCTCTTCCTCATCTCGACCTCGGTTTTCCAGGTGACCTCCTCGCTGTTCAGACCACGCCAAAGAACCTTGATGGACGGTATAACCTTCGACTTCAATTTCTTCACCTGCCGATCCAAAATGACCATCGGCTGCTCGGTGAATGAAAGATCACGCTCTAGCTGGATCGTCTGATGCTGAATCGCATAGGAAGGATCATGAAGGTACTTGCAGAGCATCGAAACATGGAATACGGGGTGAACATCGGGGAAGCTGGGAGGAAGAGCCGATCGATAAGCGACTGAACCTACACGCTCTAGGATCTCGAAGCGATCAACATATCTAGGACTAAGCTTCCCTTTCCGCCCAAATCTCATCACACCCTTCATCGGAGAGGCCCTCAGGAAAACATGATCGCCAACAACGAACTCGAGTCGGCGACGGCGCTTGTCAGCATAGGATTTCTGCCTACTCTGTGCCGCTCTCATCCTATCCCGAATCAGCTATATCTTTTCTCATCTCCTGTACGATCTGTGGGCCCAAAATACTGCTCTCCCTGAGCTCTGTCCAACACATAGGCGATCGACATCTCCTCCCATATAAAGCCTCGAAAGGTGCCATCTGAATCGTCTCCTGGAAGCTATTATTGTAGGAGAACTCGATCAAATGAAAATGAAGATCCCAGCTACCAGCGAAATCTAAAACACAAGCTCTGAGCATTTCCTCAAGAGTCTGAATAGTACGGTCCGACTGACCGTCGGTCTGCGAATGAAAGGTTGTGCTAAAACTCAATCGGGTGCCCAAAGCTTCCTGCAGTTTCTGCCACAATCGACTGGTAAACTGGGTGCCCCGATCGGACACGATGCAAGTCGGAATGCCGTGCAGTCGCACGATCTCATCAATATAAACCTGGGCGTACTGAGCAAATTCAAAAGTGGTCTTCACTGGCAGGAAGTAAGCCGTTTTCGTCAGTCGATCCATAATCTCCCAAATATAGTCATACTCTCGACTGGTCCTGGGTAAACCCACAATAAAGTCCATGGAGACCTGTTGCCACATCCATTCAGGGATGGGCAAAGGCTGTAACTCGCTGGCTGGCCTCTGGTGCTCGGCCTTGACTTGCTGACAAGTCAGGCATCTCGATACAAAGTCTGTAACATCCTTCTTCATCCCATCCCACCAGTAAACCTCTCTCAAATCACGGTACATCTTTGTGGAACCTGGATGAACACTGTACACTGATCTATGGGCCTCCTCAAGAATATCATGCCTCAGTCCCTCAGAGTCTGGTCCGCACAGTCGAGTCCTAAGTCGAAGTATCCCCTGATCATCAATCACGAACTCAGAAACTCTGCCCTTCCGAATCTGCTCGATAATCTCTAAAATACGGGCATCGCTGAACTGTGCCTCACGGATACGGTCAAGTAATTGTGAGCGTGCTCTGAAATAGGCCAGCTGTCCCCCTGTAGGACTAAACTCGAACTGCACTCTACTGTCACATAAAACCTGCCAATCCACCATCGACTGCATCTGTACTGGGCTCAAACAAGATAAGCTACCTCCGGGCCTCCTACTCAAAGCATCTGCCACCACATTCGCCTTGCCCGGATGGTATAAAATCTCGCAGTCATAGTCTTTCACCAACTCCATCCAACGGCGCTTTCTCAGATTCAGATCTCGCTGCCGAAAGATATACTTCAAGCTCTTATGGTCAGTAAATATCTGGCACGACTCGCCGTATAGGTAATGTCTCCAGATCTTAAGTGCAAATACCACTGCAGCCATTTCTAAATCATGAGTGGGGTAATTCTGTTCGTGTTTCCGCAACTGCCGAGAAGCATACGTGATAACTCTGTCGTGCTGCATCAATACACAGCCCAGCCCCACTGGAGAAGCATCACAATATACCACGAAATCTCCTGACCCTGAAGGCAACGCTAACACTGGTGTAGTAGTCAGACGAGTCTTCAACTGCTGAAAACTATCCTCACATGCCTGGGTCCAATCGAAAGGAACCCCTTTCCGGGTCAACCCGATCAACGGTGTAGCAATACGGGAGAAATCCTAGACAAAGCGTCGATAATAGCCGGCCAAACCAAGCTGTGAACCTCTGTAACTGATACCGGTCTGGGCCAACGCTGCACTGCCTCGATCTTCTTCGGGTCCACACGAATACCATCTCTCGTCACCACATGACCCAAGAAGTCGACACTGTCTAGCCAGAATGTGCACTTGGAAAATTTAGCGAACAACCGATGCTCCCTCAAAGTCTGCAATGTGATACACAAGTGCTGCTCATGCTCCTCTCAGCCCCGAGAATAAACCAAGATGTCGTCAATGAACACAATGATGAACTGATCGAGATACGGCCTGAATAGACGGTTCATCAAGTCTATAAATGATGTCGGGGCATTGGTGAGCCCGAACGACATCACCAAGAACTCATAATGACCATATCGAGTACGGAAAGCGGTCTTCGGAATATCCTCCTTCCGAACCCGCAACTGGTGATAACCTGACCGTAAATCAACCTTCAAGAAAAACCCTGCACCCTGGAGCTGATCGAATAAGTCATCAATGTGGGGAGGGGATATCTGTTCCGCACAGTAACCCGGTTCAACAGACGATAATCAATGCATAAGCGCATACTACCGTCTTTCTTCTTAACAAACAGGACGGGAGCACCCCAAGGTGACACACTCGGTCGGATAAGCCCTTTATCCAGCAAGTCCTGTAACCGATCCTTCAGCTCTCTAAGCTCCGCCGGGGCCATTCGATAAGGCAGTATAGAGATAGGCCCCGTGCCGGGGATCAAGTCGATGCATAACTCAATCTCACGCTCTGGTGGCAGACCAGGCAGCTCGTCAGGGAATACATCAGGGACCTCTCTCACAACAGGGACCTGGTCTAACGGATCCTCTGCGGCGCTAGCATCATAAAAATAGGCTAAGAATCCCTGACATCCTTTCCGCAAGAGCTGACCAGCGCGAAGGGAAGAATAAAGCTGGGAAGGGTAGCGCTACGATCTCCCTGAATAACAAGAACCGGCTCACCAGGAAAACTGAATCTGACTGCTTTCTCACGGAAGTCCACAGATGCATAACAGGTGGCCAGCCAGTCCATACCAAGAAGAACGTCGAAGTCTAACATATCGAGGAGAATCAAATCAACTGAAGAATCTCTCTCCCCGATACGAACGGGACATGATCGGTACACAAAACGGGCAACAAACGACTCGCCTACCAGAGTAATAAAGACAAGCGGCTGATCTAACGGAGAAGACTCTAGGCCTAACCTCGGTGCAAAGTACGTGGATACATAAAAACGTGTGGAGCCTGGATAAAATAATACCCGTGCATCAAAAGAACATACTGGCAGAGTACCTGTCACGATGGCATTGGATGCCTGTGCATCCTGAGGAGTCAACGCGAACACTCGGGCCTGTCCACCACTAATAGCTGGCTATCCTCTGCCTCTACCTCGGCCTTTGTTTCTGCCTTTGTCTCCATGTCCTCTCTGAACCGGACCGCCATACCCACGACCTCTAGGAGTATCTGGCTGGCGTGGAGCATCATCAGGGATAGGAAGTAGAGCTCTCTGAGGAGGTGGTGAAGGTGGTAAGGTCACATGTGTTAGTCCATATCACGCACCCCACTAGCTTGCGGTGAGGCGGAATATATGAAAACGATTATCAAAGCTTCGTAACACGGACTTGAGCGCGTGAATCGTTATTTAAACCATTGCTAACATTATACTAGAGGTTTAACTACTCAGTTACGATGTTATACCTCACGTTACAAGTCCTTCGGGTCTTCATCGCTGTCCTCCACTCCTAGTAGGCTCCTTGGAACATCGGCACCTCAACGGCCTGCTCGAATCAAAGACGATCCACCCGAAAGCTCCAACGCTAAGATAAATCTCAAACTTGAGATAACTAGGTTGCTTAAAGTGCTAATCTAAGCTACCTAGGGATATAGAGTGAGGTTAGGGATGTTTTAGTCTAACTAACCCTTGATCTCAACACATAAGAGGTTAGGGTTAGGGTTTGAAGAGAGAGTGAGCTAGAGGAGAGAGAAGATGAAGATGGGAATGATATGAATAATGAACTCATATGAATTTATCAACCATAACAATAAATCAAATAAATAATATAAATGATTTATCATCATGGTTAGATTCATTCATCTAGTGTGATTCATCAAAATGACTCACTAACTAATTAATGCATCATTTAATACAAAGGATGAATTACACAAATGAGTCATTAAGCATTTAATGCTCATGCCACCTTAACCCCTTAGTCACCACTCTTCTAGAAGCTTCCCGACAAATTACGAGAACGCCCCTCCAATCCGTGAAAACACGGAAAAACTTTAGACTGTATAAATCCAATAACCCGATACTAGAATCTGGCTTAAACCAAAGCCGACTAGTAAAAACTGTTCGAACGTCGTACGTGCGTAATCGTACGTACGCGTTCGAACCCTTGTCGTAAGTACGACCTCTATAACGTTTCTCCTGGAGCAGGGAAACTCTATGTGTGGGACTCTAAAGACTCGACACTACGCTGGCAGTGGGTTTAACCACAGACCGCAAGCGGCACTAGCTGTACGTAACGGTCCCTAGGTAGATATCGATAAGAAGGCCGATGAGGTAAATTATCCGAACTCCCACTGAGCCTGATGTGACAATCTCCGTACAGCCCGGTCTGTTCATCTAAGGCTATCGCATATCAAGCCTAGGGGGCGGCAAGCGTCAGTCCCCGAATAGCTGTATAAGTCGTGTCGGTGCGAAGCCCAATACACCCTGAGAAGTTACTGGAACCTATCAGTATATCTCGTTTGCCCTGGCCAGGGACTTTGTGTAATGGCTCTCTGACACAGCGCGATATCATCTCCCAATACCGGGAGAGATGAATCCTATCTAACCACTACTGCCTCCAAACGCATGGGACTGCACCCAACTGCTACTTGTTTTCACGACTCCTTTGAGCCGTGGTAGGGTAGCAATCTAAGAACAGTGGGACACACTCGAGGCGAAGTAGCAGTGTCAAGTCTGTGGACTATCCTGTACTCATATCATCTGGGAACTGTTAACTGATGATGGGTATAATACCAACCAACAGTTCCCTGCGAGTCCTGTCCGGTGTACCCGTAACCTAACGAGCACCTGTGTACTATCTCCAGTATGACGTACTGATGGCTATGGGACAAACCATCTCCCTGACTGGGATGAGAAGCGTACACACTAGTCTACTCCGGAATATCGATACCCTGTCTCGATAATCCTATGACTAGGGACCTGTATAGGATGTTGCTTATAGACTACCCAGTCCCCACTAGTGTGATTGCCATCACAACGCTGGTAATCAAGCAAAGAACCTATGGGCTCTACTAATATGTATAAGTGATACGTTACAAGAAACATATGCACATATTAAAGTAGACACAAACCAAGTAGCATACTACCATTTTCAGCAAAACTGTATATATACATATGAATATCCCCAGCTTCCATTAAGTAATATACAATCTAGTATGATACAATAATGGCCCCTAGGACATATACACTAACAATCTCTCACTTGCACAAGCGCCATGAGCTGGCATATCATAGACCTATCATCTCGAATAACCTATCGAACTGCGTCTGAGGAATGGCCTTAGTGAATGGATCAGCAATGTTATCCTCCGTCTTTACTCTCTTTACCTCGATCTCCGGGCGATCTATGATCTCCCTGATCAGGTGATACCACCTTAAGATGTGTCTGGACTTCTGATGGGACCTGGGTTCCTTCGCTAAAGCTATAGCGCCGTTGTTGTCACAATACAGAGGTATTGGATCAACACTGGTAGGAACCACCTGAAGTTCTGTGAGGAACTTCTTCATCCAGACAGCTTCTTTTGCGGCATCGCAAGCAGCTATGTACTACTCTTCCATTGTTGAGTCAGCAACGGTCTCCTGTTTGAAACTTTCCAACAGACCGCCCTTCTATTGAGGGTAAAGACATAACCCGACATGGATTTGGAGTCAAACGGATTATATGCAAGGCTTTGAAATATAGCAGGTGTTATTCAAACCAATTGAGCGTTTGTCACTCTGGAAGCCGGAGTCGGCAAAGGCCTCAATCTGGAGGTCTTTTCCGCCATACATCAAGAACATCTACTTAGTCCTCTTCAGGTACTTGAGAATGTTCTTTACTGCTATCCAATGATTCTCCCCTGGGTTTGCTTGATACCGGCTTACTACGCTTAATGCGTATGCTACGTCTGATCTGGTACATAACATCGCATATATTATAGAGCCTACCGCTGAAGCGTAGGGTATAATCGACATGCGATCCTTTCCAAATTAGTCTTGGGAGATATATCTTTGGAGAGGGTGATTCCATGACAAACCTGTAGGTTACCGCGCTTAAAATGTTCCATACTGAATCTTTTCAATATGGTGTCTATGTACCTGGACTGTGAAAGTCCCAACATTCTCTTTGATCTATCACGATAGATCTGGATCCCCAGAATGTAGGTGGCATCACCCAGGTCTTTCATGGAGAATTTATGTGAAAAGAATCTTTTGACTGACTGTAACATAGGAATATCATTTCCTATTAGGAGAATGCCATCCACGTACAAGACGAGAAATACTACAGCTCTCCCTACAATCTTACTGTATATGTATGGTTCATCTGGATTTTTGATAAAATCAAATTCCTTGACAGCATCATCAAAACAGATGTTCCAACTTCGCGATGCCTGCTTTAATCCATAAATGGACTTAAGCAGCTTGCATACTTTACCGATGCTCCCACTCTGAATGAATCCCTCTGGCTGATCCATATAGACGCTCTCTTCTAAATGTCCATTTAGAAAAGCCGTCTTTACGTCCATCTGCCAGATCTCATAATCGTGGAAGGCAGCAATAGCAAGAAGGACCCGAATGGATTTCAGCATAACCACTAGAGAAAAAGTTTCGTCATAGTCCAAACCAGGTCTTTGACGGAAACCCTTTGCAACAAGTCTAGCTTTATAGGTTTCAACATGTCCATCTACACCAATCTTCTTTCTGAAGATTCATTTGCATCCTACGGGTTTTACCCCTTTTGGAGCAATGTCCAAAGTCCATACTTTGTTAGTGTACATGGACTCCATTTCGGACCACATTGCTTCTAGCCATTTTATTGAGTCTCCGCTCGGAATGGCTTGCTGGAAGCTAGTAGGGTCATCATTATCAATGACGCAATCTTCTCTATCCCCGTCTATGAGAAAACCATAGTATCTCTCGGGCGGATGAGACAGCCTACTACTTCTGCGGATAGGCGCTGGTATGTCCCTTTCTTCTGAGACCTCTGGTTCTACCATACTTTCAGTAATATTTTGTGGTTCTGGAACTTCTTCCAGTTCTATTTCGCTCCCATTTATTTCCTTTTCTAAAAATTGATGTTCTAAAAAATGGGCATTACGAGAAACAAAAACCTTTTGTTTCTCTGCATAATAGAATAAATACCCCCTGGAGTTCTTTGGGTATCCCACAAACTTACATAATACTAATCGTACCTCGAGCTTGTCCGCATGCTGCTTTTTAACAAAAGCTGGACATTCCCAAACCTTCAGGTACTGAAGACAGGGTTTCTTCCCACTCCATATCTGATATGGTGTGGTAGACACAGTCTTGGTTGGAACCTTGTTCAAAAGTTATGCAGTTGATTCTAGTGCATAGCACCAGAAAGATCGCGGTAACTCAGCTTTACTCATCATGGAACGAACCATATCCAATAGGGTTCGATTCCTCCTTTCTGATACACCGTTATGTTGTGGTGTGTATGGAGGAGTAAGCTGAGAGAGAATTCCATTCTCTTTTAAGTAACCTAGGAATTCGACACTTAAGTATTGATTTGTCTCAAAAACTATCTATAACCGCAATCAAAAACGGCGTCGCATGAAGCTAGCTGGTGAGTACGGGTCGGTCCACAGGGATATTGTGAATCTCCTATTCGCGCTAACGAGTTAATTCCGAAGGGTGTTCGGAGTGATTATTAAATCTAAAAACCTAATTATTCTACCTAGGGCAATTAAATGAAAGTTATAACTAGGGCAGATAAATAAAATCTATACTAAGGCAGGAAAATAAATTTAATCTAGGGCAGGAATTGAAATTATCTAGGGCAAAAAAATAAATAAATCTACTTACTTTACAAATGGATCTCTCCAACCATCAATGCAGGGTTGTCAGATCTGAATAGATGAATTGAAGAGAGGTACCGATGCTCTCCATAAAGAAATCTGTATTTTATTGATAAAAGGAGGCATAAAGTTTACAATGATTTAGAGTTCTATTTATAGGAAATAGAAACCCTAGGTTACATTTTGATCCGCATGTCTACAATTACAAAAATAGCCCTAGGTTGACTAGTCAAACCCGCCACCAAGATATGCTAAAATTTCTGTCTTTTAATTCCTTTACATGGCCGCGGAACCACAGCTTAAGCTAGGGTTGGGCCTCGGATCCGCGGCCCAATAGTAGAATTGACTTATGGAATTTCTTGGGCTGCTTTTGGGCTTTATGTTCTTCATGTTTCTATATGTCCTTTTCCATTTGAGCTTCTAGGTTGGTTCCAGATCTCCAGTGAACAATTTGCAATGGCTTTTTAACCGTTCGCCTTGTAATCTTAGAGCTTGTGTTGCCTTGTACTTTGTGAATTTTATTTTTGATTTAGGCTTGATCAAGAGTCCTCTGTTTGTTGGTTAAAGTCCATATTTTCATTTTCTTTATATCGTTTGCACTATTTTCTGTCCAAGAACCTGTAACCTGTAACATGTAGCAGACATGCGTCAAAAGCACCTGTTTATTTATAAAAAGAATAAGAATGGGGAATATAATAATGCAATATTCTGGTGTGAACAAATACCCCCAAACTTATCTTTTGCTCGTCCTCGAGCAAACTTATTTTTATTCACTAAAATCCTAACCACACATTCGCAGAGAAACGCGATTGCACTGAGCTCGTGCAATAAGCCGTTAAACCTCTAGGTGTCCCTAGTAGGAGGAGTGTTGTCTCCTGAGAGTTTTCAGCGGATTACACCGACAAAATCCTATCAATTCGGCCTTTCGACGTTTGTTCTCCAATTAGGTTTTCTAACAAGGAATTCTATTATCGTCGACCCGCAAATTATCCACCCACATTCTTCACACTTCCTCATCATTTAACTTAAGATTATATATGTTCTATAAAGTTACCTAGCTTTCGGCGTTTCTTAAGTTTTCCTTCTAAAGTTCCATCTCCACTTAGGAATTTCTATCAACCTTACTAAAGATACAAGTTCTATCCTTCATTCCTTTCTCTCATCTAAACTCTAATCACATATCCCCACGTGTGTGTAAATATCACCCCTACACTTGGAAATTCAAATCAAGCAATCGTACTCTCGTCCATTGTTCAAAGCACTTATTAATTAGTGAATTTTTAATTGAATTTCGCTTACACATCTTTCATGCGATCGTTAATACTTCTTGAGGTACCAACAACCGATTACAAGATGTGTTAGCACTTTAAGGCGTACTTCTTAGTTTTGCAATACCCAAGGCTTTGGCAGTGACTCCCAAACCAGTTGGTCTGAGGCACAAGGTGATGAAGCACCCTCGCTAAATATTTTTCTATTTTTGCAGCCTTAAGTAATCACAAAAACCAGTGTCCATTTTTTCTTTAATCACTTTTATTTTTCTTTTATTTTCATTGTACTAAGGACTTTAGACAAGAGCATTTCAAGGTCTCTTCTACTAATCCAAGTTTCAAGGTGCGTGATTATGCATTTTGTAGGGTATATGTTTTCAGAATCTAGACTTAAACTAGGAATTATTTTTCAAACTTATACTCTAATAAAAGCATCAATACTCTTCCCTTGTTTCGACTTAGCCCAAGAAGTGAACTCAAAATTTACCTATTTGTAAATAAACTATAAAGACATATACTTTCTACCGTTAAATTTTATGGAAGGTTATTTTTAGGGTTTTTAATTTACTAAGTCTAAGATCTAGTTGTTCCTAACTAGTTAACCTATTTGTCAAACTCAAGTCAATTAGCCAAAATTGAATACATTAATTTTTTATAATTTTTCAAAATTTTTCAATTTTTATGGGTTTTCAAATAAATATGCAAATGCAAAAATATGTACAAATGAATGCGAAGGAAGAAGACGTACTGAGCATACCCCCAAACTTGAACTTGACAGTGTCCTCATTGTCATACTAAACCAAGAGGGTCAAAATATCGACGCTCTCCTGTTTATTTATTTACAATTTTTTTTTTATGTTTTGAAATTTTTTTATTTTATTTTTTATAGAAAAAGAAAACAAAAAGATATATACATATATACAACAAGGTTCCCCCCAAACTTAAGCTTGGCCTTACACAAGCCAAAAGTTAGCACCAACCATTCAAAAATCTTATCATGGTAGAGATATAGTCGGTGCAAGAATGGGGTGGAAAGAAAAGAGATGAGAAGCACACGAAACTGTGTGGAAAGAAAGGAATATGGTCTCAGTGGAGGAGAAAAAGGACGGAAAGGAGAAAGAAGGTTCGCGCGATCTTGAGAGTGTAAATCGAGTGAATAAATTAGCGCAATATGTGATGACCGATATGTTATAAGCGATTGCGCTAATTTATTAACCCGTCGGGAAATGGGGTCAAATTCCTCAAGATTCGCAAGAAAACCTGGGTACGCCGAACTTGGTATAGGAGATAAAAGCGTAACGGTCATTTGTACGGTCGGGACAATAGGAAGGACGAAAGGAAGTGAATTAGGGATAGTATCATTCTCACCGAAATAAACTGTTTCGAACTTGAAAGATTTCATTAATGGTTCGAAACTACTGTAAGCAACCGAGTCTGATGGTTCAACTAACTCATCTAAAAATGTAAAGGACTCAAACTCAGGCGGTGAGTCATCAATATCGTCCGAAAAGGTGAAAGTGTTATCGTCTGTGAGAACTGTGTCAGATTCAAAGGAAAAATTTTCAAGCTCACAGTCGTCAAGCGTGGTCGGAACGATGGAAAGGAGGGAGGGTGATATAACATTCAAAGGTTCAGGAGGATGAATTGGAAAATCAGACACATCAAATAAAAATGGGTCAACCTCAATATGATCCTCAAAACTCTCCTCAATACTATCCTTATAATTCTCCTCAATATTCAACTCATCCATGCCATTATCATCAAAATCTAGACGCATATGAGATTCGGGAGAAACATTTAATAACTCAGGATGATGATTTGAACATAAAATTTCAATTAAATCAACAGGTTCATCATCTGAAATATTCCCGGTGTCTATATCCTCAATCAAGTGAAAATCAATTTCTTTAGACACCTCCTCAAAAGCATGGATATTTATCAATGTAGGTTCTAGAGTGGAGGTGTAAAGGTCGAAAGGATTAAGTGTGGTTTCACTCGAAAGGGGTTCTTCACAATTTGGCAAATCGAGCAATACAAAATCACACAACTCATTTTTATTTCCAACAGGTGAACTATTTAGGGCAATCGATGGAAAACAGGAGTTGTGGGTTTCAATTGGGTAAGGGTGGGTTTGATTTGAAAATCCTCTCTCATTCTCACTCTGTCCAACCGTCTCCTTATACATTAAAAAATTTTGAGCTAGCGGGAAACTAGCTACCAGTTCACTAGGTTGCATAAGGGCGGCCACGGATGCTTCCACATTCCTAGTCATTTTATTTGTTGCTGCAATATAAGCTTCCAACGACTTCCAAACTAGACTTATGTGGTGAGGGGGTTTCGGTGAAAGATTCGAAATGGTGTGGATATGCAAAACTTCCAACAGGCTGTGTAGAAACATGTCTAGTGAAGGTGGGAAAGTCGGGTAGGACTGGTAGGAAGTGGGTGGTAGGACAGGGGTAAGGTCAACATTTGGATAAAAAGGTGAAAAGCCGTGTGGATCCCTAGAACTAGATGAGTGGAGAGGGGTGAAAGATCGGCTGTGAAATTTAGCAATATGCTCAGCAATGGACATCGGCCTAGAAGCGACAGAAGGACTTGAAAAAGTGGTATCAACATATGGAAGTGGTGAAGGTTGACTTGGTTGACACAAAGTGGGTTGAAAAGTCAAATTGTTTCTCCTAGACGCCTCTATTTGATCTTTCAAAGATTTTTTAGGCAAGGAAGGATGACCGAACAAATTAATGTGCGACGCAAGATTAGGTTCGGGATACCAAAGTTCGGCAAGTGATTTATTATGTGGGGTACCCATGTTATAAGAGAGGGGGAAAGAAGGAAAGTTTATTGTTGTGCAAGGATTTATTTACGGCTAAAAAAAACTTTGCAAGTTTCTATAAAATTTTCCTTATTCTTTTTTTTTTATTCTTTTTCTCTTTATTAGGAAAAATTTGTTGCAAAAAGATTTTCAACACAAGATATGCAACAGCAAAATATTACTTGCAATCTAATTTCATTTCAAGCGGGGCCCAAAAATCCTGCACAAGATCGTTATTTGGAAGGGAATGTATTTTTAAACCACAAAAAATCCTGCAGGCAAATCTACAGAGAATATATCAATATTTGCAGAAGAGAAAGAGCGGAGCTTACAGAAAAATTTTCGCCAGATGATGCCTCAAGACCACCGCCCTTTCGCGGCCAATGGTAGGTTCCCACCGCGGTTCCGCGGTGGGATAATCGGTTTGTGTCCCCAAAAAAAATTGTGGGGTTTGATTTAACAAGGCGGCCGCGGTTCCGCGGCCTAAAGTAGGTTATGGCCGCGGAAGGGCGGCGCTTTGGGGGGTTCACTGCTCCAAAAAATTTCCACTGTTCTGTTGTTCAAAATCTCTTATGTTCCGATAATTTGTTTCCTGCTTTGCTTTCTGGAAATCTCCATATCCGAATTTGTATATCCTGCAAAAATTCAAACAACAAAGTATCATTTCCAAAAAAAATAACAATCGATATATTTTTATAATTTTTGGATTTTTTAGATTTTTATGTTTTTTTTATTAAGATTAACCCGAAATTGCAAAAAGGAAAATTCTACGCCATCCCCGGCAACAGCGCCATTTGATTTGTCTCAAAAACTATCTATAACCGCAATCAAGAACGGCGTCGCATGAAGCTAGCCGGTGAGTACGGGTCGGTCCACAGGGATGTTGTGAGTCTCCTATTCGAGCTAACAAGTTAATTCCGAAGGGTGTTCGGAGTGATTATTAAATCTAAAAACCTAATTATTCTACCTAGGGCAATTAAGTGAAAATTATAACTAAGGCAGATAAATAAAATCTATACTAAGGCAGGAAAATAAATTTAATCTAGGGCAGGAATTGAAATTATCTAGGGCAAGAAAATAAATAAATCTATTTACTTTACATATGGATCTCTCCAACTATCAACGCAGGGTTGTCAGATCTGAATAGATGAATTGAAGAGAGGCACCGATGCTCTCCATAAAGAAATCTGTATTTTATTGATAAAAGGAGGCATAAAGTTTACAATGATTTAGAGTTCTATTTATAGGAAATAGAAACCCTAGGTTACATTTTGATCCGCATGTCTACAATTACAAAAATAGCCCTAGGTTGACTAGTCAAACCCGCCACCAAGATATGCTAAAATTTCTGTCTTTTAATTCCTTTACATGGCCGCGGAACCGCGGCTTAAGCTGGGGTTGGGCCGCGGTTCTGCGGCCCAATAGTAGAATTGACTTATGGAATTTCTTGGGCTGCTTTTGGGCTTTATGTTCTTCATGTTTCTATATGTCCTTTTCCATTTGGGCTTCTAGGTTGGTTCCAGATCTCCAGTGAACAATTTGCAATGGCTTTTTAACCGTTCGCCTTGTAAACTTGGACCTTGCGTTGCCTTGTACTTTGTGAATTTTATCTTTGATTTAGGCTTGATCAAGAGTCCTCTGTTTGTTGGTTAAAGTCCATATTTTCATTGTCTTTACATCGTTTGCACTATTTTCTGTCCAAGAACCTGTAACCTGTAACATGTAGCAGACATGCGTCAAAAGCACCTGTTTATTTATAAAAAAAATAAGAATGGGGAATATAATAATGCAATATTCTGGTGTGAACAAGTATTCACCACCTAGATCAGATCTCAGAGTCTTGATACTTTTCCGGTCTGTTTTTCTACTTCATTCTTATATTCTTGGAATTTTTCAAAAGCCTCGGATTTATACTTCATTAAGAATATATATCCATACCTAGAGAAATCATCCGTAAAAGTAATGAAGTAGGAATAACCTCCTCGTGCATGTGTAGACATTGGACCGCACACGTCACTGTGTATGAGTCCCAAGAGCTCACTTGCTCTTACTCCGTGTACAGAAAACGGAGTCTTTGTCATCTTTCCCATGAGACAAGATTCACAAGTAGCATAAAATTGATATTCGAACGGATTCAAATATCCTTCTCTATGTAACTTAGTCAAACTTCTCTCATTGATGTGACCTAGTCTACAATGCCATAAGAAAACCTGATTTGTTTCCAGAGACTTTCTTTTAAGTGTGTTCTAGACACTGAAAATCTGAGCTTGATTTAATACGTATATTCCGTTTTCTAATGTACCCGATCCAATCAAATCTTGATTTAGGTGGATGTGAACCACATCTCTTGTAAAAGAAAAATCATATCCTTCCTTAGAAAGTAAGGGGACAGATATGATATTACAAGTCGTACCTGGTACACAAAAACAGTTACGTAGAATCAATATCTGCCCAGTTGTCATTCCAAGATGATATTCCCCTACGGATTCAGCGTTCATGCTCATTCCGTTAGCAACAGTGAGGGTCATATCACCTATCCCGATAACCCTACGGTTCCTCAAGGCCTGTAATGAATTACATATATGAGTTCCTGATCCGGTATCCAATACCCAGGAAGTAGGGTTAACAGACATACAGTTCTCTATCATAAACACACCCGAAGTTAAAACCACAACATGCTTCTTATCCTGGCTACTGGCTTCTAAAGCCCTGCAATCATTCTGCCAATGCCCAATCCCATAACAATAGGAATGTCCCTCAATAGGGTGGTCCAGCTTGTCATAGTCAATGGACATCTGAACAGACTTTTTCCTGTCATATAAGTCAGATTCAGTCAAATTATTATCTAGATGTAACCTATGTGTAGTCATAAGGCCGCTGCAATTTAGAGAGAGAAGAAAACACTATTAGCATGATACTCTTGCAAGTTTAGAGTGGTTATTAATTTATCTAAACTGGATGGCTCCCACTGTTTCTCGAATCCTTCCTCAATCCATAAAAGAAGAATTAGCCAGGACAATTCTCACTGTACAATACTTGCTTAATCGTTCAGCCAGGCTAGTGTCGATACTTCGAGGGAGGTTTTCCAACGCTTTCGCGAAGTTCCTTAATTAAAGAAGCTCTTTCTCTGGGGGCGTAGCCTTGCTGACACCTTTCTAGGCACCTACTTGGTTTATAGCATTGATCGTTAAGTGATGAATCTCCTGATAAGTAGCATGTACTCACAGTAGGATCGGGATCCAAAATATCATCATATGATAATGTTGAAGGAATCCTACCAACATTCATCAAACTCCAAAATGGTATGTTCTCTCTGCAGATTTCAGTTTCTTTTGAAACTCCCGATATGGATTTTTGCCCCATGCTCTTATGATCTTGACGAAGGCCAACATATCATAAGTCATATGTCAAGTTATATCCGTCATTATCCAGGTTAATTTGAACCCACCCGTACATACCCTTAACGAAGGCCAAAATAGTAGTACGACTGTCCCAAACTAACGCATCTATCTATGCTACAGATAAATATTCAGCAGCTACCAATCACTATGCCTTGGCGAAGGTCAAAATACATAGCTTGAATACTACCGAATATCTAACTGAAATGACGGAGGGCTACGACTGGTTTTGGCAAAACCGTGAACGTAGTGAACTTGATATAATCGAAGGAACCTGATACTTTTTAAAAGGAGTGGCTAAAACTCCGCAATTAAAAAATTCTGCTCTTTTAAAATAACCGAGTGGTTTCTTTTAAATTTGTTCCAACGATTTAAACTTTGGTTTGTTTTCTTTGCATTATAATAATGCGTCCCATCTTTAATCTTATCATTGCAGAAAACAACGAAAATACCACGTCCTCTTATGCCATCCGCATTCGCCACGGGGTCCTGTCATCACCCGTTAGGTTACTTAACTAACGACAGAGCGGGGGCTGGGCTAGCGCGGGTGCAAAACATAAGTGACATCTAATAGCTATTTATATATAGATATTGTACATTCGTCAGACGCAATAATAAGCATTCCAGATCACAGATAAACTTTATTGGATATGCAAGCAATCCGCATTTCTTTTGAGCCTGCAAGGAAAGAAGGATTACACAGTTGTGATGAATAGCCATTACCCCACCCCAGACCCCTACGGGTACGACAAACTACCCGCCAAATACCAGAAGTGAAGCAGTCTGCCTCAACACTTCAAAATACCCGGTAGTTTGTGTACCCCACCTTGGGTCTATCCTGGGAGGAAAAACAGTAAAAAGAAATAATACAACGGTGGCTACAACCACAACCTGGATGTGCCCCGCAAAATAATATTACAACTTATTACATTTACATCGAATGAATTAATACAATAACCCATCACAAAACCCGGCTAATCACCACAATAGTCCAATACAGTTTATATACACAAACAGTAAAAAAATAACATCACAGATATGTGCAACTCCCTGCCAACCGACATACTAGCAGTTAAGGGAGGTTTACGAACACATAAAACATTACAGATAAAGATCCAATTAGCAAATAGTTTAGAACATCGATCGATCACCTTTATCCGTGTCTACCCCAAAAGCAAGTCAGTACAAAGGTAACCTGGGCAGAAACAGTATATGCAAGAAAACAAAACAAAAAAACTAAGAGTTACTGTGAAACTCCGAGTCAACTCGGCGTTGACTCGGCGGCGGAATCGCGGCCAAAAGCACCATTTGGCCGCGGTTCCGCGGCCGTTTAGTCGAGTTGCCTCCTCGAATTTTCCCAGATGTCTTACAATTCCCTGCTGTGAATTTTAAGGTATGTCAAAAAAAAATTCAGACACTTTTAAAATTAACAGAAACTAGGGATTTCCGAGGTTTCGTTTTCGCGTTTTCCGTCGATCGAACTTCTAATCGTTTGCTAACAAGCTAGTAATGGTTTAGTTGGCTCTGATACCACTGTTAGTCCATGTCACGCACCCTACTAGCTTGCGGGGAGGCGGAATATATGAAAAACGATTATGAAAGCTTCGTAACACGGACTTGAGCGCATGAATCGTTATCTAAACCATTGCTAACGTTATACTAGAGGTTTAACTACTCGGTTACGATGTTATACCTCACGTTACAAGTCTTTCGGGTCTTCATTGCTGTCCTCCACTCCTCGTAGGCTCCTTGGAACATCGGCACCTCAATGGCCTCCTCGAATCAAAGACGATCCACCCGAAAGCTCCAACGCTAAGCTAAATCTCAAACTTGAGATAACTAGGTTGCTTAAAGTGCTAATCTAAGCTACTTAGGGGATATAGAGTGAGGTTAGGGATGTTTTAGTCTATCTAACCCTTGATCTCAACACATGAGAGGTTAGGGTTAGGGTTTGAAGAGAGAGTGGGCTAGAGGAGAGAGAAGATGAAGATGGGAATGATATGAATAATGAACTCATATGAATTTATCAACCATAACAATAAATCAAATAAATAATATAAATGATTTATCATCATGGTTAGATTCATTCATCTAGTGTGATACATCAAAATTACTCACTAACTAATTAAAGCATCATTTAATACAAAGGATGAATTACACAAATGAGTCATTAAGCATTTAATGCTCATGCCACCTTAACCCCTTAGTCACCACTCTTCTAGAAGCTCCCCGACAAATTATGAGAACGCCCCTCTAATCCGTGAAAACACGGAAAAACTTTAGACTGTATAAATCCAATAACCCGATACTAGAATCAGGCTTAAACCAAAGCCGGCTACTAAAAACTGCCCGAACGTCGTACGTGCGTAAACGTACGTACGCGTTCGAACCCTTGTCGTAAAACCGTACGACCTCTATATCGTTTCGCCAGGAGCAAGGAAACTCTCTGTGTGGGACTCTAAAGACTCGACACTACGCTGGCAGTGGGTTTAACCACAGACCGCAAGCGGCACTACCTGTACGTAACGGTCCCCAGGTAGATGTCGATAAGAAGGCCGATGAGGTAAATCATCCAAACTCCCACTGAGCCTGATGTGACAATCTCCGTACAATCCGGTATGTTCGTCTAAGACTATCGCATATCAAGCCTAGAGGGCGGCAAGCGTCACTCCCCGAATAGCTGTATAAGTCGTGTCGGTGCGAAGTCCAATACACCCTGAGAAGTTACTGGAACCTACCAGTATATCTCGTTTGCTCTAGCCAGGGACTTTGTGTAATGGCTCTCTGACACAGCGCGATATCATCTCCCAATACCGGGAGAGACGAATCCTATCTAACCACTACTGCCTCCAAATGCTCGGGACTGCACCCAACTGCTACCTGCTTGCATGACTCCTTTGAGCCGTGGTAGGATAGCAATCTAAGAACAGTGGGACACACTCGAGGAGAAGTAGCAGTGTCAAGTCTGCGGACTATCCTGTACTCATGTCATCTGGGAACTGTTAACTGACGATGGGTATAATACTAACCAACAGTTCCCTGCGAGTCCTGTCCGGTGTACCCGTAACCTAACGAGCACCTATGTACTATCTCCAGTACGACGTACTGATGGCTATGGGACAAACCATCTCCCTGACTGGGATGAGAAGCGTACACACTAGTCTACTCCGGAATATCGATACCCTGTCTCGATAATCCTATGACTAGGGACCTGTATAGGATGTTGCTTATAGACTACCCAGCCGCCACTAGTGTGACTGCCATCACAACACTGATAATCAAGCAAAGAACCTATGGGCTCTACTAATATGTATAAGTGATACGTTACAAGAAACATATGCACATATTAAAGTAGACACAAACCAAGTAGCATACTACCATTTTCAGCAAGACTGTATATATACATGTGAATATCCCAAGCTTCCATTAAGTAATATACAATCTAGTATGATACAATAATGGACCCTAGGGCATATACACTAACAACATGCGAGACTATCGCCGTGCCCTAGCGCCCCATGCTACAGTCTCTGATACGGTGGTACTGACTCCCGCACTGAAAACATCCTTGCGACGACTGCTGGGTCTGTGGATATGAACCAAATAACTGACCTCGTCTCAATCCTCTGCCGCCACCATCTCCCGGAAATAATCTATCGCGGTGTCTACCCATCTGCCGCTGAGCTGGCGTATCAGTACGGATCCTTTTCGGCCCAGAAAAGACCGGAGTCTCAGAAATGGGCTCCTCCAAAAGTAAGGTTGCGTCCATCGCGGCTGCGTATGTATCAAAGTGCTGGGTGCCGATGGAAAGAAATAGTTGTGTGTCAAGCCCTCGCACAAACCCCTTTATTCTCTTCTCTTCCGCGTCTACTAGGTACGGAGCATATCAAGACAACTGGATAAACTGTATATCATACTCCGACACTGTCATCCCAATAGTCTTACGCAGAGACTCAAAACTACAGGATCGAGTATCTCGGACACTCTCCGGAAGAAAACGGGCAAGAAATGCAGCTGTAAACTCGTCCCAAGTCATAGAAGGTAGACCTGCAGCTCGTCTTCTCTCTACTGAATCGTACCATGTCTGGGCAAGGCCCTCCAGACGAAAACTCGCGAACTCCACCCATCTATCATTAGAACACCTCAACGAAAGGAAAATTCTGGCCATCCTATCAAGAAATGCCTGTGGATCCTCTGTCGCATCCGTACCGGTAAAAGCTGGAGGTCTCAATCTCATAAACTCCTGTAGTGAAACCGGGATAGTCGCAGTAGCAGCAGGAATGGCCATCTGTGCAGCAGGTACTATCGTGGTCTGTGCGGGGGAAGGAACGTCCCTGGATCTCTGTGCCCGACTGGACTCAACTAAAGATCCCATCATCTGTCGCAACTCCTGCATACCGTCCTCTAATCTGGCAATACGGTCGGGAGAAGGCGGATCAATCTGACTCGGAGGGGTAGGCATATCATCCCGCTCGATACTCGCCTCAGACGAGCCCACTCGAAGCTCATCCCTAGTGGTAGCCCGCTGAGCTCTCATAGTCTTTGGCGGCATCGAAGCTAGAATAAGAAACATGAGTGATAAGAACATTGCAATTGAATCAAGGAATGCAAGGAATCAAGAAAGGAAAAACAAGAAATTATTTCCTAAGGTCACTTAGGCGGAGTACCGTATCGTAAGTATGCCGCGGAACATACCCACGCTACGCCACTCTGCTTAAGTCATCTACTGCATCTACCAAGGGTCGTCCTACACCCAGAAAGATAAAACCTGGCTCTGATACCAACTTTGTCACGACCCGAAAGTACGGAATGTGACTGGCACTTAGATTACGAGACGTCTAAAGGCGTAATGTAACCTAAGTCAGCCAAAGCCTAGAAAAATCTAAACAAAAATCAAAAGAGTGAAGGAAACCTTTCATGAAAACGACTTTGAATTCAATTAAGTTGCATTTAACCCCTTTTTTAAAAACATAAAAAAATTCCGAAAATTTCGGCAGAGTCTCCTTTGTAAATACTATCCCCAAAATGGGTACAACAAGACATATAAACCTGTAATAACAAAATAGCATCCCCAAGCGGGAGCTAGCTCTTCGCCCAAGGCGGATCACAAGCACACGCAATATATATGTAATATCAAGCAAAAGAGTATAAAGAAATGTAAAATATAAGAAAACACAACGTCGGCTCAAGTGAGCTCGACCCAAAAGAAACCACATAGACACAAATCTCTCAGTCTCATCACTAGGTCACATATACAAATAAGAAGTGGAAGATGGAGAATACTAGATACAAAAATAGTATAAAAAGAGATAAAAGTGCCATCGCAACCCACCTACGAGCAATATCGTGAGTCTGAGATAAAAGAGCCAATGATAAGAAAATCCCACCGCTACAAGGCTGACGGGTCCGACCTGCAAGACACTGTGGCACAACGGGGGTGAGTTGCCAGCTCGTGACTAGCAAGTAACATCTAATAAGGCTATCGTAAGAATGCACACAAATGCATCACAACATGTATGTCTAGATGTGATGTAATGCCACTAGTATGTATGCACATGTATGCAACATCAATATGAAATCTTTAAGTGTTTTAAAATACTATAAGCTCTGCATTCTTAGCTTTTAGAAAAAGAATATCCGTGCAATAGCTAAGTATTCTCATGAAATCATCTGAAAACCGTGTCAAGTATTGACACCAAATATGGAAATATATATGTCTCAATGTCTCGTTGTATCAATGTCTCAATATATATCGGGCTCCGTCAGTCCGGATCGGCCCATATGATCAAATCTCATGACAACGGTCGGTATCCTCCGGATATCCGCCATGCCAAATATCACCGGTAAGTAGTCTTCCCCTGCCAGGCTCATCGTCTGCAACTCGATCTTCTTGCCTCGGGGTACCATACCGGGCCCACCATGTACCCGAGACGGTTCATCCACTCCTCGAATCGGGTCTCGAAATCCAACAGAAAACATGAAAACTCATGGTGGACGACACATACATCACGAGAAAACTGCAACTTTGTTTTAAAAATGATAATAATAAGCTTTTGTTAAATTCTTGCGGTTTTCCCCAAAATCCAGAAATCGCAACAATACTGAAATCCTCAAGAAAATCATAATACCCAACATATTGTATATGATAAATGTCTATGATATCAAGGTATGCGATGTGATTTGTGGCTAGAAATCTATGTAAGCTTGATGATGATGCGAGGTATATACATGCTATGCGATTTTATATATCGTGTATAATGCAAGTGGTGATACTAAACTAAACAGGTTCTACAGTGCTCGTGGCATGGCAATTACCAAAGACGTGTGTGTCACATGAACCGTGCGTGTTCAACAGGAGCCAATGGTAATGGTTTACGTGTCCTACGAGGTGATATCACACAGGTGTATATGGATATCCATGCAAATCTAGCAGACGAATAGCTATAAAGGTATGCAATGTGAATGAGGGGGTTAGCTAATTAACAATGCAAATAGTTGCAAGTAATAAGTAATCCTAACTATGGGCGCCTCGCACCATCCAGACGATTCCCCCATAGATGAATACATCTATTCACCTGAATGGCTCACTAATCAGATCCAACCACCGCTTTGCCTTTGCACACCGCGTCCGATATTTCCGCAACCGTTCCTAGAAGTGCATAATACACAACATAAGATTTTACCTCATGAAACAATGCAAGTCACCATATGAAAATATCAACGCTCATGAATTAATCACAACGTGCACTCGGTGCGCGGGAAACCTACGAAAATCGCTAAAACCTTAACTAAAATCGTCGTTTCGGGGCAACCGTCAAAACTAAAACCCGACTAAATCAAAATCTGTATTAGCACACCCTAAAAGTTGTATGAGATACTATAAATATCGTCCATATATCGTAATTAGATCACCTCCTAATATTCATAAAAATCTAGTAAGTATTAGCATACCGATTTCAATGCAAATATCGCGAATTAACGATATCACGATCGCAATATCGCACAAATATCCGATCTAAAACACTATATGGCCACAATATTAACTTAAACACACTTATCCAACTTCAAACCCTAACTAAAATATCACCCCTTTTCTTGAAATTTCATAAACAAGAATTTATAACTAAAATTCACACTTAAACTTTCTAATCTAGCATATTTAAACTACAATTAAACAACTAGATTAGAATTATACCTTACAAGTGTTGATTCCCTTGCACTAAACCTCCAAAGTGGCCTATTTTCTCATTGTTTTAAACCAATTAGGGTTGGGAAGAAGTGGAATATGATTTAGGTTAGAATTAGTGAAGAAAATTGTGTATTTTTGTGGATTTTTGTTGATTTTTGAAGCAATTTTGAAGCAAGAAAGAGAGGGGAAAATGGGGTTTCCAGCAGTGAGCTCGGCCTGGAGCTAGAGGAGGGTGTGTGTGTGTGAGAATGGTGTAGAAAATTCTACACAAAAAGCCTTTCCCAAGCTCAATTAATGACTATCACATCAATTTTTACACAAAAACCCCATTTTTGATTAAATTTTTAAACCATAGAACAAAAATCTTGAAAAGTCTTGATAAAATTTTATTAACACTAAATTTTACTTTATAATATTTCCTAAGTGTGTAATTTACCCATTTAAATTTGTATTTATCACCAATTAAATGTATTTTTAAAAGCTTAAAATAATATTAAAAATAATTAATTAAGGAAAAAAATTTAATTAACTAGAAAATTTTAAGTGACAATTTAGTGAGAAAATTTTAGCAATATCTTATCTAAATTTTTTATAATTAGGCCTATATTGAAAAAATACTTATTTCGACTTTTTACGGAAAAGACTTCTAATTTTACCGATTACCAAAAAACTGCCTAAACGATTTTCGAAGCGTTATAGCTTCATTATTTCAAAAGATTTGATTTCGACATCTCGATTTGATTCGGATCTTTTGAATTCCATTCATGATCTGCACAATATCTCAAATCAAAGTGTTAGTAGTATTTGGTATTTTTGAGATATTATCCTAACCATTTCATATGATATTATATGTTAAGAATATTGATTAGGGATATTTGATATGATATGCATATTCAAATTATCAAAATATCGTATAAATATTATATGCATATATTTTCCTTCATGATGTTAATTATAATATAGAAACATATGATAATAGATATTTTACAGATAAACCCACATATGTTCTATATTTGCAATAAACACCTTTAAGCTATTAACAAAAGTAAGGAAAATGTTCTAGCAAATGTGCAATATTTTAAACTGAACAAGTCTCTAAGGGCATTCGCGCTCAATTAGGACAAAAGTGGGTCGTGGGTAATCTATTGCTTGTCCGCATTTCTCTTGTGGTGTCTTAGGCAAGTGTGGCTAAGGAAAGTGGTTACTTAATTAGGCCCGCTATTTTGGTGATTCATATAGCAGATACCTCCCACTTACCTGACTGCAAGATTGATAAGGAGGTGACAGAGGATTGATCCTACGTCTTGTCCTTTGGAAGTCTTGGAGCGGTTTGGTGACTTGACTCGAGTGACCTGGCCTTAGGTATTGATTATGCATTTTGTGATTGGTTGAGTCAAGCCTTGCGTCCGTCACTCTTTTCAAAACAAAGCCTTCTTAAAATCATTCTCACATGTATCACACGCTGCCACGTGCACTAAACCCGCTTAATACATGATCGGCTGGACATAGGATTCTAATGCCCGTCTAATCCGCGTTTTTACTGTCGGCTCTGAAGTCAATACTTCTCCACCTTCTTTTTCTCCTCCACCAAATACATCTCTCGAGATGGACAAATCTCTACCGGGTTTTAACAACACTATCTTGCCACCACCCATTAGTGCGCAAATTCAAAATCCACCACGCATCGCTCTCCAAGACCGATGCTACCCCATACGCGGACCCTTTCCTATGTATCTGTCTCTTCCACCGGCCAATGGGGATAATTTCGAAATTAAACCCCACTTCATCAACTTGTTACGCAAATTTCACGGGCTTGAATCTAAAGATGCATACGTTTTTATAGCCAAATTTGAAAACGTATGTGCAATGATGAGCACCACCCAACTTTCATGGGATATTTTGCGATTACGTCTTCTCCCTTTTACCTTGTGCAATCTTGCAGAGAAGTGGCTTTATAGCACCTCCTCATATTCTATCACTAATTGGGATGAATTTGTTAAAGCAGTCCTTAAATTTTATCCTAATCACAAGACTGCCCGCATTAGGAGCGAGATTAACCAGTTTACCCAACTTCCAAACGAACCCTTTTGTAAATGCTTTGAACAGTTTAAAGAACTCCTTGTCCAATGCCCTCATCAAGGAATCGAAAGATGGCAACTTTGCCAAATTATGTATGATGGTATTAATCTAGCAATAAAACAAATGCTAGAAACGATTTGTCAATGTCATTTCATGTCAAAATGTGACGAGGAAGCGTATAAATTTTTGGAAGATCTCACCGAACAAACACTATAGTGGGAGAGCACAAGACCAACAACAACATCTTCATCTAGGTCAGGTATCCATCAGCTCGACGCTTCAATCGCAATGAAAGCCAAAATGGCAGCGATGCAAAAGAAACTCGAAACTATGGAAAACAAATTCTCTTCAGCCTCCCTAAACCAAGTTACGCTCCCCAAAACCATGTGTGGCTGCTGTTTTGACTCATCACGTTTATGGAAGAATGTTCTTTGAATTCTCCGTCTCAAGTTCAAGAATAAACTGATCCTGCTTTTTAGCAATGACCTAAAAACGATCCTTATTCCTCCATATATAACCAGGGATGAAAGAATCATCCTAATTTTTCTTGGAACCAAAACCAAAACCAAACTCAAAATCAAAATCGGTTCCCAAATCAAAATAACTATCAAAGGCTTTCCCCACAGCAGCAGCAACCACCACAACAAATTCAGCAGCCTTTTCAACCGCAATCATTCCAAAATCTAGCCAAAAACTTTACTCCTTACAACAATTCTTTCTAACCACAGAATAATATTCCTCCGGCCGGTACCGATAAAATCTCTGCACTCGAAAGAAGCTTAGAAGCGTTTATTAAACAATCCACGTAAACATCGGCTAATTTAACGTTTTCTATCCAAACGTTAGTGCAACACACTGTTTCCCATGTTGAAAGCATAACATCGATCGAAGTACAAATTGCACAGTTAAATGTCGCAATAAGTGAGAGAAAAAAGGAAACTTCCATCTCAACATGTACTAAATCCCAGCCACCCACAAAGCGCGAACATCGTCCTTAACCAACAAAATCATAACATGAGTGTCATAACTACATTGAGATCGGGAAAAGTGCTGAACAACCATATTGGTAATAAGTTGATGATTTTGATGACACCTCGGCTACTACTTCTACTTCTATTTCGTCCAATCCAATGTCTTCTTCCAAGCCCATTCTCCGTTCTTCACTGGGCTCGAACCCTCAATCCACTTCCTTGAATGAAATACTCCCGAATCCAATTTTCAGACCCATTCCATCCCCACAAACTTCTCCACAAGAGTTGGACCCAACCAATATTAATAAAGCTCATTTTCCAAACTGGTTGAGGCCCAACAAACCAAGTCCGCAAATAGAGAAGATTATGGATATGTTTAAGCAAGTTAATATAAATATTTCTCTTTTAAATGCTATCCAATAAGTTCTGTTCTATGCGAAAATCCTAAAGGACTTGTGCGCTAAGAAAAAAAACTCAAGTACCTAAGAATGTTTTCTTAGCGAATAATGTGAGTAGTGCTCTTACCCAAAATTTGCCCAAGAAATATAAGGACCCCGGTTTTCCTACAATTTCTTTAACTATTGGGGGTAAAAATATCAATCGTGCTCTACTCGATCTAGGTGATAGTGTTAACTTGCTCCCGTATTCTGTTTATGAGCAATTATGCATAGAAGAGTTGAAAACTACACACTGCACTCTCCAGATGACCGATCGATCTATCACCCACCCTAAGGGTGAGTTAGAGGATGTGTTGATCAAAGTCGGGGAATTTATATTCCCTGTGGACTTTATAGTTTTAGATACACAGCCTATGGAAAACCCACGGAACCAAATCCCGATGATTCTTAGTCGACCTTTTCTCGCAACCTCGAATGCGGTAATCAATTGTCGTAACGGTTCTATGAACCTATCCTTTGGAAAGATGACAATTGAACTTAACATTTTCAGGGTGCGAAGTCAACCCTCCGAAACTTCTGCTCATATGATTGACATATGTTCCGTCAACGAGATAGCTTCCGATAGTTGCGAAGTTGAAGAGTCTTTACTCTACGATAATGATCTCGACGCCAGTAGTGCGTATTTGTTTGATCCAGCTACTCCTTACATGAATAGGGATTATGAAGGGTTCACTCTTCTTGATGATCTTAAGTCATGGGACCCTTTTATAGAAAAGTCTAACCCCTAGCTTGAATCCTTCGACTTGTCGAATAAGTTAGTTGAGCTATCCGAGTCAATCTCTTATGCTAGTTATGAAGCTCTCATAGAGACCGAGTATCATTCTCTTACCTTACCTTATATCGTCTCTCCGCCGACACTTGATCTCAAGCCGCTGTCGTCTCATCTTAAATATTCATATTTATGTGAGAATGAGTCTTTGCCCATTATCATATCAAAATCTCTAGTTTTAGAGCAAGAGAGAGCTCTTTTGTCTATCTTGAGATCAAATCGGCAAGCTTTCGGTTGGACAATGGAGAATATCAAAGGGATTGGTCTCTTGGTTGTTGAACATCATATACATTTCATAGATGAGGCCAAACCAGCCTGTGACCCACAAAGATGGTTGAATCCCGTCATGAAAGAGGCAATGAAGAAAGAAATTGGCAAATGCTTAGACAACGGTATAATTTACACAATATCTGATAGCCAATGGGGAAGTCCTATTCATGTCGTCCCTAAAAGGTCTGGCATCACGATCATAACTAATGAGGCTAATGAGTTGATTCAAACTCACATTCATTTGATTGATTTGAAAGAAGGTATGTCTCTATATATGTTGTAAATAACCGCAATCAATAACGGTGTCGCAATAGCTAGCCGCGATGAGTATAGGTCGTACATAGAGAAACGGTGAACTATTTTTCTTGTCTTAGACGAGTTGATAGAAGAAAGGTGAAACTATTATTGTTTAGTATTAAGAAGAGTTGAAAATTTTATAATAGAAGGGCCTGTAGAGTTTATAGGATTTAGTAGTTAATGGATGAAGTAAAAAATTAATTCTTTTTATTTTTTAAATTATTTAATAGTAGAGAGATAGCGATGAATGTGAATTAGGGTTCTTGGAGGGAATTAAGTTTTCCTCTACCGACTCTTATACTTCCATTGATCTCAATTTATCTCAAGCTCTTAACAAAACAAGTATTAACGATTCTCAAATTGTACTCGTGACTATCATGATTTGATAGTGCGCCCGATAAGAGGATTAATATTCATTTTGCTAAAGTTTATAAAAATTAAAACTTTAAAAATAATTTAAGAATATACTCGTGACTATCATGATTTGATAGCGCGCCCGATAAGAGGATTAATATTCATTTTGCTAAAGTTTTCATCCATTATTCTACCCTATCCTACAAAGCCTAGCAAGTAAGAATATACTCACTCATTGAGATCAGCGTAGTAGAAAAAAGGTGGAAGAATACGGAATCTATAATTAAAATTAAAGATGAAGAAATTAAGTGCAGAAAGTAATGCGGAAAGTAATTGCAGAAATTAAATGCGCAAAAATTTAAAAAAAGAACTATCTTTATTGATCAACTACTGCATTACAAAATTTCTCGCTGAAAAATGGTAGATTACAAAACCCTAATTTGCTCGTTAGATCTCTCTCTCTTCAATTGAAATTTTGAATTGAATGTTGAATCTTTTTTTATAAACAGCTCTCGGTCCTTTATATAGCCTCTGAAATTAGAAACCCTAGATGCCATATTGAAGTATGTGAAATTACGATCAAGACCCTGAAATTTCAGATCCTACGGCCACCAAAAGATCGCGCTTCTACCGCCTATGGCCTAGTTTCACCATGGATCCGCCGCCCCCTTATGGGTTGGAGCTTCAAGATTTTTCGTGTCTTTTTCTCTCGATATTTGAAGATCTTTCTGATAAAAAGATTCTGAAAATATATCTCTTAGTTTTTGCCGTTGCGGGATTCTTCGATTTGCTCCTAATATTCGGCAGATTTGGTTTGGTGCACCGATTTATTGCAGATCTCCAACTTGTATTTCAGACCTAAACTAATCTTATTATAATACCTGCACAATATCTCAAATCATCTTATTAGTAGAATTTGTTTTTAATTGAGATATTATTCCAACCAATTATATGATATGATATCTTAAGAATATTGGTTAGGAATATTTGATATGATATGTATATTTTAATGAATATTTTATTTAAATATGATATGCATATATTTTCCTAATTATTTTAATTCTAAATAAAGAAACATATGATAATAATCTTTTTATAAATAAACACATATATGTTCTTAATTTACAAATAACACCTTTTAGTAGTTAATAATAATAGAGAAAATGTTCATACAAATGTGCAATAATTTTGACCGATCAAATACCCCCAAACTTATCTTTTATCGTCCCGAGCAAATTATATATTAAAAAGAAAAAATTAGCACACTTTCATAGGCAACACGATTGCATTTAGCACGTGCAACAAGCCTTTAAATCTCTAGGTTTCCCTAGTAGGAGGAGTGTTGTCTTCTGAGGGTTTTCAGTGGATTACACCCACAAAATTCCAAAATAAAAAAAAGAAGACAAAAATTACATGCAAATATAAGAAACATATAAAAGAAAAACTTAAAAAGAAGAGTTTCAAATTACACTAGTTTTTAAGTTGTAATAAGCCCTATCTTAATGGTCTTAAAAAGATTTTAGAAATCACATCATCTCTCAATAAAATATCGTTTTTAGTCTTCCTCCTTACATTTCCTCCAAATATTGATCATATATCCCTACGTGTGTGTAAAAGACATCCCTACATTTGGAGAATTCAATTCAAGCTAGCATACCCTTTGTTCTTCTTCCTTAGTACTTTTTAGTCGGTGATATTTTAGATGGATTTGCTCACACATTTTTCATGCGACCGTTAATATTTTTTGAGTTACTAACCAACCGATTTGTGCTCACTTATTAAGGCGTAATTAGTAATATCCTAGTCTTGTAACACTTAAGGTTTAGCAGTGACTCCTAAACCAGTTGGTCTAATGCACCCTCACTATATTTTTTTATGCCGCCTTAAGTAATCACAAAACCAGTGTTCATTTTTCTGCACCATTTATATTTTACGTGTCATTTATATTTTTGTTAATTTATATGTTTTCTTCACACTAAGGCTTTTAGACAAGAGTATTTCAGGCTATGCTCTACTATCCTAATTTTCAGGATGTGTGCAAGTGCGTATAGTAGGGTATCAACATTCAGAAGTTTGGACTCAAGAATATGGACTATTTTTCAAACTTATTTCTATTCACAGATTAGTGATTTCTTCATCTTACTAACCATTGGGACAACAGCTCATGACCACGTATTACTAATTTCGTTTTAAAACATCTAATTTCCTTGCATTTCTTAGATCTCTTCCTGTTTTTTATATGTATTTTTCACTTTCTAATTTTTATTTTCAAATTTTTTATTGTGCCTAATTTTTTTTTGAGAAAAACATTCACACCGAGACAACAAGTCCTTTTTTATGATTCCCGTCTCCATCTTTATCCGGGTGACCTAAAATCTCATTGGAAATGACCTTTTGTGGTGCGGTATGTATACCCGTACGGTGCAGTAGATGTAGAAAATGTTAAAAACGGTTCTATTTTTAAAGTAAATGGACATAGATTAAAACCTTAATTTTTCACTGACCCATCGGAGGAGCTTTTGTTTTTACAGGAGCCGCTTTATCACGATTAATTTTCCTCCGCCTCACTTCCATGTTTTGGTAACATCGTTTTCATCTAAGAATAGAGGTGTGTAAAAAAAGATAAATATCTGTGTGTGCTATAGAACAAGTTTGGGAGTGATTTTTAATTTGGTTATCTTTTGATCCTATTATTCTTCATCTAGGTCTACTGGCTTATGCGCTCAAAGAATAACATCAGTGAGAACACTGCTGCAAACAGGTTTGGGGGGAGGTTTGTATTTACTGACATATCATTTGGCACTAGGCACTATAAAAAAAATTGAAAATAAAAGTTAGAAAGCGAAAAATATATGTGAAAGATAGGAAGAAATCTAAGAAATGCAAGAAAATTAGATGTTTTAAAACGAAACTAGTAATACGTAGTCATGAGCTATTGTCCCAAGGGTTAGTAAGATGAAAAAATCACTAATCTAATGATAGAAATAAGTCTAAAAAATAGTCCATATTCTTGAGTCCAAACTTCTGAATGTTGATACCCTACTACGCACTTGCACACAACCTGAAACTTGGGATAGTAGAGAATACCTTGAAATACTTTTGTCTAAAAGCCTTAGTATGAAGAAAAAAATATAAATTAACAAAAATATAAATGACATGTAAAATATAATTGGTGCAGAAAAATGATCACTGGTTTTGTGATTACTTAAGACAACATAAAAAAAATATAGCAAGTGTGCCTTATCAGCTAGTGTCTTACACCAACTGGTTTAGGAGTCACTACTAAACCTTAGGTGTTGCAAGACTAGGATATTGCTAACTACGCCTTAATAAGTAAGCGCATTCGGTAATCGGTTGGTTATTACCTCAAGAAGTATTAATGGTCGCATGAAAAATGTGTGAGCAAATCCATCTAAAATAACCGATTAAAAAATACTAAGAAATATGGATAAAGGGTATGATAGCTTGAATTGAATTCTCCAAATATAGGGATGTCTTTTACACACACGTAAGGATATATGATCGATAGTTGGAGGAAAGATAGGGAAGAAGACTAAAGACAATATTTTATTAAAGGATGATGTGATTTCTGAAATCTTTTCAAGACCAATAAGATAGGGCTCATGAAAACTAAAAACTGGTGTAGTTTGAAACTCTTCTTTTCAAGTTTATTTTCTTTTATATGTTCCTTATCTTTGCATATAATTTTTGTCTTCTTTCCTGTATTTTGGGATTTTGAAGGTGTAATCCGCTAAAAACTCTTAGAAGACAACACTCTTTCTACAAGAGACACCTAGAGATTTAAAGGTTTGTTGCACGTGCTAAGTGCAATCGTGTTGCCTACGAAAGTGTGCTAAGTTTTTCTTTTTAATAAATGGTTTGCTCGGGACGATCAAAAATAAATTTGGTGGTATTTGATCCGTCAAAATTATTGCACATCTGTATGGACATTTCCCTATTATTATTAACTACTAAAAGGCGTTATTTTTAAATTAAGAACATGTAAGTCCACGGTAGGGTCCCGGCCGTCTAACAGATACCAAATGCGGAACAAAAACTTTTACAACTAGCGCTATCACATACTATAACCTGGATCTGCAATTAAAGCAAACTAACAAACTACAAAGTGGGTAGAAATGTTATACCGAACGATCTGATTCCTTCGGTCTTCAACCATCATCCCACATTTTGTTGCGGCTGCTCCGATCTCCTCGATCTCCAGACTTCTCGTCCAGGTGGCACCACGTCGACGAATCTTTAAATGGGCTCCCGTCTCTGAATCGAGGCAACTCGATCATCAATTTTGCTAAAAGAGATGACCAAGATTGATGTAGAGAATGAGTAGAACACTTTGTCTCGTTTCTTCCAAATCTATGGACGAACGGTTAATGAAGTTGTCTTTTGGATCGGATGAAAATGAGATATGAATATTTTAATTTCCATGAACCAAAACCATAGCCTTTTTTTTTCAAATGAACAACCATCATACCAAGAATGAATGGCCGGCCACTTACACATAGGAGGGAGGTGAGTGTAGGAGAGATGAGGGGGTGACCACAACATTAATGAAAGAATGAGTTATTTTAACCTTGTCACCAAAAACCATTAATGAACTAATGAATCATCTAACCTAGTCATCATACATTAATTGCACAATTAATGCAGTAATGAGTCACTAGCCACCTCATCATCCTAGTCACCATCTAGATACTTTTAGAACCTTCCACAATCATCAAGAAAAGATAAATCCGTCTTTAACCAAATGTTAAAGACGGGCGATAGAAAACTAAAAACTGGCAACTTCCAAAAGTGATCCTGAAACGAATTTCAGGATAATCTCGTAACAGTATAAACATACCCGCATTTGTATTACGACCGAATACAAATGCAAATGAGATAAAAATATTATATCTACACAGTATAATACTCGGATCCGGCTTAAACCAAAGCCTGCCAGTATTATCTACCCGAAACATGACACGTGCGAAAACGCACGTGCATTTTCCGAACCCTGCCATAAAACCATACGGCCTCTATAACGTTTCGCCCGAACTTGGGAAACTGTCTGTGCGGGACTCTAATGACTCATCAACATACTGGCACTGGGTATAACCTCTAGCACGTCAGAGGTATGGGTTGTACGTAACGGTTGCCTATGTATTGATTGGAAGGAAAGCTAACGAGCGAACTCATCCAAAAACCCTAATGAGCCTAACAGTGACAATATACATACAGTCTGGTCTGTTCGTTTAAGAGTATCGCATATCGAGTCTAGGGGGAGGATAAAGTCAGACCCCTAATAACGCGATAATTCGTGTCGGTATGAAGCCCATCACCTCCTGAGAAACTACTGATCCAAATCAGTAATTCTCCACTATCTCGGCCGAGAATTTCTAGTGATGGCCACCCGTGCACTGTACGACATCAACTCCCAATACCGGGAGAGACGAGTCCCCGACGATCCGCTCACTGCCTTCATGTGGCTCGGGATTGTACCCAAAAAATACCTGTTTGCACGTCTCCTTTGAGAGTGGTAGGGTAGAAATCAAAGCACAGTGGGAACTCACACGAGACAAATGACGATCTCAGGTCTACAAACTAACCTGTACACATGTCACTAGGGAACTGCTATCTGACGATATGTATAATACCAACTTAGCATGTTCCCGGCGAGTCCTGTCCGGTGTACTCATAACCCAATGAGCACCTGTATACATCTTAGGTAAACCAACTGACGCCAATGGCTTGTAAGACCGGCCATCGCCCCTCGTCAGGGTCTTAACTATATACACTAGTCTACTCTGGAGTATCAATACCCTGTCTCGAAACTCCCACAACTAGGGACACTTTTAGGATGCACTTACAGATCCCAGCTCCCACGTATATGATCGCCATCATACTGCTGGTAGTCAAGCAAGAATCCTATGGGCTCTATCAACATGCAATAGTGAACTAAAGCATGTATACGATGATAAAGACAAACCAGATAGCATACTATCATCTCGAGCAAGACTGTCATATCGGTATAGGTCTTCCATCAATCATTGCAATCACATACCTGCGATTCAATAATTGACTTTGAGGGCACTATATCCAACAATCTCCCACTTGCACTTATGGCTAATTATTGCGATGTCGCATACTCACAGCCCGTGTGATACCGAACACCCAACTTCTCTACTAATCAGTTTCACAAAGCTAGTTTGTAAAACGCTTGTGTTCAAGAAACAACCTCAGTGAGTGGATCCGCCCTGAAGTTTCTTTCTATGTCTCTCTTAATCTTAAGTTCGTGGAGAAAGCCATCTCCCAAATCGGGTAATACCTGTCTTAAAATATGTCTGAATATCTGATAGGACATAGTTCATAAATGAACTCCAAATCCAAACTTCTTAGACTTTAGTGATCACTGAACCTAATCAGTATCCAGCACCATGCCTCCCACAGTATCCTCTTGGACCACCTGTCCATAATACTGTCCCTCGTCAGAGGGAAAACTATAACTCTGACAATCACTCTGTCATCCAGGTCATCTTGAAAGCCTGGAATGATAACCGTCTCCACAAAGAGGCTGTCATTATCAAATCCATAGAACATCCATTCATGTTTTAAAACTGCTTCCTTATGTTTCTTTAGGATTGGATTAATATAATCTTATCGCAACTAGTGCAAATACAACATCTGGTGTGGTACTTGACATTTCACGATTGACTCAATTGCCTAAGCAAGTGATCTACCAATCATGCACATCCCTCTCTCCTTTAGTCTGTAAGACACCTTTAGAGGGGGTGACTCCATCATCTGCAGGTACACCACCATGCCAGGAGTCATCTATTCTAAAATATCATTAGAATACTGTCAGAGTATCCAGATTGGGAAACTACCCAATTCTAAATCTAAAACCATAGATCTAGTAACCGGAATGTCTGATATTATACCCATATCCTTTGTAGAGAAACAACTGTGTGACGGCCAAAGTACAACTGATCGTAGTATAGGAATTTTACTTCCTACTCTGTGTATGTCATCCAAATACTAGGACATCACACCCTACTACCTTCTTAACAGATCCATCCCCTATTCTGATGAAGTCAAACCTATGAATGTCACATCAAAAAAATAGATGATCTAATCTCCGCTATATCTGCTCAAGCCTATAAATAGACATAAGCTACTTTCCCACTATGCTTCCGCTGCTCCCACTGACTACGACAACCCTCTGACAGAATGATATATACATGTACTTCTAAAACTAGTTTAGAACGACGCTATACATATCCTCCTGCCGGGTCTCATAGTCTGGAACAACAGTAGTGTCAAGTCTGGGTAAACAATAACCTCTCTGTCACCGTCCTTGAGGGTACCGGAGTACCTCTCGGGTGTCTGAGGTTACCCACCATATTTGCGGAGTGGCTATTGGAATGTCAAAACCTGATTGAATATATAGGTCCTATTAAATTTTCCGTAATCATTTGCGGTTCTGGAATCACTTCCAGTTCTACCATACTCCCACTACTGTTTTCTGAAAAAGTCCATTTTAATAAAAACTGTGGCGAGTCAAGAACAATATCACTATTGATCTTCCAGATGGTAGAAATGTCAACCTTCGTCAAAGCCAGAGTCAACCCACAAACTGCCATTACAGAAACGCGCCTTGAGTTATCCAATGTCTGGTTTTAAGCATAAGCTGGACAACTCCCATTACCTTAACATCGTTAAGATATGAAGCATTATATATCCAATATAGAAACTTTGGCACTTATTTAATTGGAACCAGATTCAAATCATGCAGCTGTCTCCACTGCATATCAATTTAATGAAGAGAGGCTAATCAGCATTACTCAACTTAGGAATCCATCCAATTATGAGTAACCTGAAAGAGAAACAAGTTTCTCAAAACCGTTACTATCAACTGAATACCAATCACAAGAATCTACATCTTCGATTTCTTTGAAGAATCCTGATATTTGCGACACCTGGTTCTCTACTTTATTCCTATACCCACAACTTCTCAAAACTTAGACATTGTATTTCTACGAAACATTTGTCTAAAAACTAGAGAAGTCATAAGTAAACAGAACATAGTATGAGGACCAACCCTTTTGTCCTGATGGACACTGGACAACATACAATACTCTGTATAAGTCCGTTGAGTTGAATAACTCAAAACCTGTGCATCATAGGTTGAAAACTGTACCCAGGAGATTTCCTCAAATATCACCAATTACAACGAATTCCGATATAATGAGGATGATCACCTAATTCCCAATAACTTACTCCTACTCATCATCTGTAAAACCATACAGATATGAGAATGAAACCTGGTAAATACATACCTTGGAGTAAGTATCTAAACGGGAAATAAGTTTTCCTTTAATAATGCACTGAAACATGAAAATGTTTCGTAGGGCTATCCTGGTATTCCTAGTAATGCCTCTTCCATAATCCAATTCATGACTTTAACCGTATATCACTTTGCCATCTTCCAAATCCCTTCATTTGCCTTTAGTCATTACCTTCTGTACACCATCGTTAGGCTAAATGGCTTTCTTCCTTCCCAACCGTTCGGCATCAGCCTTTGGTTTGGAAGAAGACTATCCAGTAAGCATAATAGGTGTACCCTCCTAAACCAAGGAGTAATCGTAACTTGGGAGAAGGTGATGATAAAAGACAACTGAATAATACCTTATTCTATTTCTCCCGAACTGGGGAAAAAAGCAAAGGTGAAATAGGAGTGGTGATGAAGTATATGGTTTGGTCGTGAATGTTAACAGTCGCAATTTACTTTGCCCTCTTTTTAATCCCTTTATTTTGTCTTTAGTTATTACCTTTTGCACACCCTACTTATACTAATTGGTTTTCTTCATTCCCTATTTTTCGGCACCAGCCTTTGGTTTGGAAAAAGACTATCCAGTAAGCATAATAGGTGTACCCTCCTAAACCAAGGAGTACTCGTAACTTGAGAAAAAGTGATGATAAAAGACAACTGAATAAACCAATTCTATTTCTCCTGAACCTGGATCCATCCTCGAAGAATTCCCTCCGAGTTCATATATAACCATATGATGGATCTATCCAATGGAAGTGGGTATCCGTAGTAATACGGGGTGTTCTGAGAAATTCAAAGGGTAAAAGAAAGAGCGGTAATGAGTTATGCAACTCGGACAATCCAAAAGCCAGTATTTTAAGAAGGTTCGGTCAACTTGGTCACTGAATCATAGTCTAGGGTCGGTCAAAGGTCGCTGCCAAAGAGAGAGATAAAAAAAAACACTCTGCGTGCACTCTAACCTAAATCAGAATGGTTATCACTTTATCTAATCAGGAAACCTCCCACTGTAATCTCAAATTCTCCTCCAAACCTGAAAGAAGAATTAGTCGGGATCACCAGAAGAGTAAACCAACTTATCAGTGACAATCGGGATCCAACTATCATCGCATGATAACTTGATGGAAGCCACTCAAGTTATCACACTCCAGAAGGTATGCGCATGCCTGGCAAGTTTCTTGTATGTTTGAAACCCCCGATGTGATTTTTGCCTCATGCTCTTATGACCTTGACTTTAGTCAACAAATCATAAGTCACATGTCAAGTTCTACCCATCATTATCCAGGTTGATTTGAACCCACCCGTACATACCCTTGACTTTAGTCAACAAGGTAATATGACTGTCCCAAACCAACGCATCTATCTATGCAACAGATGAATGCCCAGCAACTACCAAACACTATGCCATGACTTTAGTCAACAAACATAGCTTGAATACTACTGACTATCCATAAGAAGTGACGGAGGGCTACGGCTGGTTTTTGGCGAAAAACCTTTAACATAATGAACTTGATCTCGTTTGAAGGAACTTGATAGCTTTTTATAAAAATATAGTGAAGAAAACCTTTGCTAAAAGAGGTCACTCCCGGTGAAAGGATCTCGGCTCTTTTCTCGTGAAATGAGGTGCAGGATATTCCAACTGAATACCTCGATGCAAAGCAACTTGTAATCGACTATATTGAAGTTATTACCCTGACGCAAACTTCTGCCCAAGGGGTCTCTCCCGGTGAAGGGATATCAGCCCTTGCCTCGTCGAATGAGGTGCAGGATATTCCAACCGAATATCACTATGCATAACAAAAGGAAACGTCTTTGTAATAACACCTTTTAAATTGGTTCTAACAACATCAAATATAGGTTTGTTTTACTTGCATTGATAAGAACCAACGCAGTCCCATCAATTAATCACACCAGAAAAGAACAAAAATATAATGTACGTATATGCCATCCGCATTCGCCACTGGGTCCCGTCATCACCCGTTAGGTTACTTAACTAACGACAGAGCGGGGACTGGACTAGCGCGGGTGTAAAACATATACAACATCTAATAGTATATATACCAATATACAATAATCGCTCCAGGCGTGATAATATGCAACATTACAGAAAAGTAATAAGCATCACAGAACAATACAGATAATCTGAGATCCCCGGGTTTCACAGAACCGCTACTGAAACCCGACGTTCCCCTGGTCGTGTGGATAGCCTGTGCAATGAAACCTAGACCCCTACGGGTGCGGCAAGTTACCCGCCAAAACCTGAAGCGAGGCAGTGCCCTACATCAAAGTGAATGGACCACCCGGCACTTCACGGAATCCGGTAACTTGAGCACCCATCCTTGGGCCAACCTGTACCCCCTACGAGTGTTGCGAATAGTCTGCCAATTCTAGAGTGGGGTCCCTCTGCCTCTCAAAGCCATGAGATACGGACCCGTTGCCCTCCAGAACCTGGCTATCCGTGCACTCCGTCGCGGGGTAATCTTAGTACAGAAAAGAAAATATATACAATGGGTAAATCGACCTCAGCCTGGTCGTGCCCCAAAAGAATATTATACAAACAGGAAGTGACGGCAATCCATAAGTTGGACGCTCGCCCCGCAATATCAAATGTACAAATAAATCCAAACAGCACTACCATTGCACACTGCTATCCACTACGACCTATCCGCAACAACACAGCACAACACAGAACATCAACATGAATGTCACGTTCGTAAACCCGTCTAAAAGAACTATAGCAATTAGATGTGGTTTACCGCTCGAATGACATTCACGGTCAGAGATATAAAGTAAGTACTGTATACTAATAAGTTTAAAATTTCGATCGACAAAATTTCCCGAAGTGGGCCCCACGTACATCTGCTGTACAATAACAAAATCTGGGCCCAAAAGAACTATACCAGAAACCACAATTTCCTATGTGAAGCTCTCTGGAAAAAATTGGAGCACTGCTCCCACAAACTGGCCGCGGTTCCGCGGTCAAACCCTAGGTTTGACCGCGGATCTGCGATGGTAATGTGTGATCACGTGCCCAAATTTTCCCAGAATGCTTAGAAAAGCCTGATCTGTTTTCTGTGATATGTAAAATAATTTTTAGACCCTTTTAAAAAACGACAGAAACTTTTGTGCAGAAAATTGCGAATTTTGAAATTCGGTTTGATCGATATTTTAAACGCGTTAGCACAAATTAGTAAAGCTTAATGATGAGGCTCTGATACCAGTGTAAGTCTACGGTAGCGCCCCGGCCGTCTAACAGACACCAAATGCGGAACAAAAACTTTTACAACTGGCGCTATCGCGTACTATAACCCGGATCTGCCTTTAAAGCTAAACTAACAAACTACAAAGTGGGTAGAAATATTATACCGAACGATCCGAGTCCTTTAGTCTTCAACCATCATCCCACGCTTTGTTACGGCTGCTCCGATCTCCAGTCTTCTCGTCCAGGTGGCATCACGTTAACGGATCTTTAAACGGGCTCCCGCCTCTGAACCGAGGCAACTCGATCATCAATTTTGCTAAAAGAGATGACCAAGATTGATGTAGAGAATGAGTAGAACACTTTGTCTCGCTTTATCCAAAGCTATGGACAAACGGTTAATGAAGTTGCGTTTTGGATCGGATGAAAATGAGATATGAATATGTTAATTTTCATGAACCAAAACCATAGCCTTTTTTTCCAAATGAACAACCATCATACCAAGAATGAATGGCCGGCCACTTATATATAGGAGGGAGGTAAGTGTAGGAGAGAGGAGGGGGTGACTACAACATTAATGAAAGAAAGAGTCATTTTAACCTTGTCACCAAAAACCATTAATGAACTAATGAATCATCTAACCTAGTCATCATACATTAATTGCACAATTAATGCACTAATGAGTCACTAACCACCTCATCATCCTAGTCACTATCTAGATACTTCTAGAACCTTCCACACTCATCAAGAAAAGATAAATCCGTCTTTAACCAAATGTTAAAGACGGACGATAGAAAACTGGAAACTGGCAACTTCCAAAAGTGATTCTAAAACGAATTTCAGGATAACCCCGTAACAGTATAAACATACCCGCATTTGTATTACGACCGAATACAAATGCAACTGAGACAAAGATATTATATCTACACAGTATAATACTCGGATCCAGCTTAAACCAAAGCCTACCAGTATTATCTGCCCGAAATATGACACGTGTGAAAACGCACGTGCATTTTCCGAACCCTGCCATAAAACCATACGGCCTCTACAACGTTTCGCCCGAACTTGGGAAACTGTCTGTGTGGGACTCTAATGACTCATCAACACACTTGCACTGGGTATAACTTCTAGCACGTCAGAGGTACGGGCTGTACATAACGGCTGCCTATGTATTCATTGGAAGGGAAGCTGACGAGCGAACTCATCCAGAAACTCTACTGAGCCTAACAGTGACAATATACATACAGTCCGGTCCATTCGTCTAAGAGTATCGCATATCGAGTCTAGGGGGTGGATAAAGTCAGACCCTAATAACGCAATAATTCGTGTCGGTATGAAGCCCATCACCTCCTGAGAAACTACTGATCCAAATCAGTAATTCTTCACTACCTCGGCCGAGAATTTCTAGTGATGGCCACCCGTGCACTGTGCGACATCAACCCCCAATACCGGGAGAGACGAATCCCTGACGATCCGCTCACTGCCTCCATGTGGCTCGGGACTGTACCCAAAAAATACCTGTTTGCATGTCTCCTTTGAGAGTGGTAGGGTAGAAATCAAAGCACAGTGGGAACTCACACGAGACAAATGACAATCTCAGATCGACAAACTAACCTGTACACATGTCACCAAGGAACTGCTATCTGACGATATGTATAATACCAACTAGCATGTTCCTGGCGAGTCATGTCCGGTGTACTCATAACCCAATGAGCACCTGTATACATCTTAGGTAAACCAACTGACACCAATGGCTTGTGAGACCGGCCATCGCCCCCCGTCGGGGTTTCGACTTTATACACTAGTCTACTCTGGAGTATCGATGCCCTGCCTCGAAACTCCCACGACTAGGGACACTTTTAGGATGTGCTTACAGACCCCAGCTCCCACGTATATGATCGCCATCATACTGCTGGTAGTCAAGCAAGAATTCTATGGGCTTTATCAACATGCAATAGTGAACTAAAGCATGTATACGATGATAAAGACAAACCAGATAGCATACTATCATCTCGAGCAAAACTGTCATATCGGTATAGATCCTCCATCAATCATTGCAATCACGTATCTGCGATCCAATAATTGATTTTGAGGGCACTATATCCAACAGAACATATGTAAGTTTATTTGTAAAAAAATAATCATCATATATTTTCTTCATTTATAAGTAAAATAATTAGGAAAATATATGTATATCATATTTAAATAAAATATTTATTAAAATATGCATATCTTATCAAATATTCCATACCAATATTCTTAAGATATCATATCATATAATTGGTTGGAATAATATCTCAAATAAAAATAAATTTTACTAACAAGATAATTTGAGATATTGTGCAGTATTATAATAAGATTAGCTCAGGTCTGAAATACATGCAGAAGATCCACAACAAATTGGTGCACCAAACCAAATCTGCCGAGTATTAGAAGCAAATCGAAAAATCTCGCAACAACACAGAATAAGCGATATATTTTCATAATCTTTTTATCAGAAACATCTCCAAATATCAAGAGAAGAAGCCACGAAAAATCTGGAAGCTCCAACCCACAAATGGGTGGTAGATCCGCGGCCAAACTAGGCTGTAGGCGGTGGAAGCGTGGTCTTCTGGTGGCCGTAGGATCTGAAATTTCAGGGTTTTGATCTTGATTTCACATACTTCAATATGGCATCTAGGGTTTCTAATTTCAGAGGCTATATAAAGGACCGAGAGCTGCCTATCAAAAGAATTCAAAATTCAACATTCAATTCAAAATTTCAATTGAAGAGAGAAATCTCTAGCGAGCAAACTAGGGTTTTGTAATCTATCTTTTTCAGTGAGAAATTATGTAATGTCGTAGTTGATCAATAACGGTAGTTCTTTCTTTTAATTTTTTAGCATTTAATTTCTGCAATTACTTTCTGCACTTAATTTCTGCATCTTTAATTTTAATTATGGATTCCTTATACTTCCACCTTTCTTCTACTACACTGATTTCCATGAGCTAGTAAATTTTTGCTTGCTGGGGATTGTAGGATAGGTTAGAATAATGGATGAAAACTATATCTTAAATTCTTTTTAAAGTTTTAATTTTTATAAATTTTAGCAAAATGAATATTAACCCTCTTATCGGGCGCGCTATTAATTCATAATAGTCACGACCACGATTTTAGAATTGTTAATACTTGTTTTGTTAAGGGCTTGAGATAAATAGAGATCAATGGAAGGGCAAGGGTCAGTAAAGGGAAACCCTAATGTTCTCCGTCGAAAAGACGCGACCGGGATGTTGGGACGTCCGGCCTGAATTTCGAGGGCAGATGCTATTTGGTGCTATCTGTCCAGCTTTCCGAAGATGCCAAGATGATTTATGGCACCATGTATCGAAGGTTTAAACGGATGAGGCCGATATAGCAGACTTCATCATATTCCCCCTAATTTGAGGGGGTTTTCTGATTATAGGAACGCTCTTCCCTGCAAGCGCAAGCCCCTGCAGTTAATTACGCTACCACATCACGGTAACCACTTTCTCCTTCTCCAGATGGTCACTTCGTGTCGTGGGTGTTTGTTTTGTTTTTGGTTGCACGTGGATTGTATACGGAGACTAATTTATGTTGTCGTCCGTAGGGCGTGGATTAGTCTAAATCCGTATTTTCTTAGATTTGGGTTTAGGGTTGGGTTTAAGAATGCGTTAGTCTCATTTGAGACTAAGAGCAACTTAAACGTTTGTTAAGAATATGTTAGTCTAATTTTAGACTAAGATCAATTTAACCATTTGTTAAGGATACGTTAGTCTAATTTTAGACTAAGATCTACTTAACAGGATCATTTAGATCCAACAAAAGAGCATTTGGGCTCTATTGTTTAGTTTAGGGATATTACGGTCCAAACGTTTAAGGACATCATAGTCCATGAGTTTAAGGACCCCACAGTCCGTGAAGTTTAAAGACGTCATAGTCTGTAAAGTTTAAGGATATCATAGTCCATGGGTTTAAGAACCCCACAGTCCGAGATTAAGGACATCATACTCTATGGGTTTAAGGACCCCACAGTCCAAGGTTAAGGATATCATAGTCTATGGGTTTAAGGACCCCATAGTCCATGGAATGTTTGGTTGTCGGGACCTGTCACCTCTCTGAAGACGCTGAAGGATTACAACGACAAATATCAGAGGAGTGAAGAGATGTACCCTTGAACCAATATCGGTTGGAGAATCTATAGTCCAATTTAGGACTAAGATCAAAAATTTATGAGCACATAGGCTCAATTAATCTGAGTTAAGGTTCTGTGACCACTCTAGGCTCGGCCCATTTAATTAAAATGTTAAACATTTAACAATGCTAAGCATTGGTTTGGGTTCTGATAATCTTTTTGTCTTTTATTGAATGCTGAGCATTCATCATAATTCTGGGCTTTATTTATAGAACAATTTATGTTCTTTTAGAGCACACGTGAGGAGCACGTGGCGCGCTTGGCACTGAGCGCCAGATAATGAGTGCAGAGCGCTTCTGTTAAGTAACGCACACATGAGGAGCACATGGCGTGCTTGGCGTTGTGCGCCAGATAATAAGCGCAGAGCGCTTCTTGTGAATTTTGGAGCGCTAAGGCTCTACAACGCTATGCGTTAGTTTTGGAGCGTTGAAACGCTTCTTTTGATTGGAGCGCCAGGGCTCTTTTTATGCAGCTTTGCATCCTTAGAATTAAATTCTCTTTCTTATAAGAGATTTTGTCTAATGGATCTAAGAACAAAGTTCTTATTATTTTTTATAGGAGATATTTCAATCTCTTATGTTTTTTGATGAAAGGCTCTACCTTTATGGATCTATGATCCTAAGAGAATTGAATTATTCTCCTCTTTTTTATAATGAGATATTATAATCTCTTTTGTGAAAGATAATTTGTCTTATAGATCTATAATTTGAAGAAGATTTAAGTTCTTCCCTTTTTATGATGAGATACTTTGATCTCTTTCTGAAAGACCTTGGTCTTATAGATCTATGATCTTAGAAAAAGAAGTAAATTCTTTTTTTTATATGAGATGATTTCATCTCTCTGTTTTCTTTTTACCTTGAAGAAAGTTTTCTTCTTTTGAAAGCTTGTTCTTTGTCTTTGAAATTTCTCAAAGTTTATGGGGGGGTTCCTCTATATGAGACTTGAAGTTTTGGGGCCTTTATATAGGGCAGGCTGATTTGTTCAATCGGTTAAGGAGATCTTTTCTCCAATTGATTTGAAGATTTACCCATTGTTGGATTTTTGATCCAAGAGTTTCTGATTTACAGAACACAATCTTCTTGTTTTTAACAAGATTGGGAAATGTTTTCCCATACAGAATTTATTCTGTACTTTGGTGATTTTTAATCACCATTGGATTATTGATCCAACGATGCTCTGATTTTCAGAGTACAATCTTTCCTGTTTGGAAAGATTCTGAGGAATGTTTCCTCAACAGAATTTTATTCTGGCCAATTGATGATTTTTAATCATGTTCGTTGGATCTTTAATCTAACGGTGGAGAACATTTAGTTCTAGCACGAGCGCACACGTGCTTTGCACGTGGTGCGCTGCTTAGAGTGCAGCGCACTTAGCGCCAGCGCACACGTGTTTTGCACGTGGTGCGCTTAGAGTGCAGCGCTCTTAGCGCCAGCGCACACGTGCTTTGCACGTGGTGCGCTGCTTAGAGTGCAGCGCTCTTAGCGCTCGCGCACATATGCTTTGCACGTAGTGCGCTGCTTAGAGTGCAACGCACTTGGTGCTGCTATGAAGCGCTGTTTCATTTTAAATTTTGAAATTTGAATAGAGGTTTGCTCTGATTGTGGGAAACAAATGCCCCCACCGTTGCGCTCACGTGGCCAACACGTGAGTACAGCGGTGGCAGCATCTCTGCCATTGGATCAACTCAGAAGTTGAAACGGTATCCCAGTGCCTATAAATAGGACCCTTGGCCCTTGAGATGATCTCTGTTCATCTTCTTTCTTGTTTTATGAGAATTAATTCTCTTTTAGAGCATAGCTCTCTGTTTTAAGAGCTCTTAGGAGTCAGAACTCTGCCCAATTTTTTGGTAAGATTTGAACTTTTAAATAGAGCCTTGCTCTTCTCAAATCATAAATCTAAAAATATTTTTAGGGTTTTACCCATTAACAGAGCTTTACTCTTTTCAAATCATATAGGTTTTTTAGGGTTTATCAATTGAGCTTTGCTCTTCATAGATGTAAAGAGATCTTTCTTAGGGTTTCTTTAACCCATTAATAGAGTTTTGCTCTTTTCAAATTATATAGATTTGTTAATCTTTCATGAAAACTCTTAGAGTTTGTTCATAAATCTTGAAGATCTCAAAATTTTAATTCTTTAAAAACTTTACTTCAAGTTTTCTGATGGGTTATTCCATCCTTTTACAGAGCATGGCTCTTTAGGATATTTCTTGAGGAATTTTATTCCTTTCATCATCAGGGCTGACAGATGTCACTCTGTTGTAGAGCGTTGCTCTCAATGGGAGATTTACTCCTTGGCCCGAGGGGTTCTCATTAAATGAGAATCCTTTGAGAATTTCCTCATTTAATAACAGTCTCATCAAATGATGAGACTGTTTTATTGATGATGAACTGTCTTCTAGATTATGTGGGTCCCCTTTGGTCTCTTTTCACTGCATTGCAGTGCGGTATGGATTTAAAGTATATAGTGATAGAACTTAAACTGTAGCATTGGCGGCTGAAAATTTGTTCTTTTCCGCGCTGGTACAATGTCTTTCAACACTTCCTTCCCGTTCATCAGTTCGGAAGGTGGATTCCCCGAAGCGCCCATGGACAGGGAAGTCTTTGCACTGATCAAGGATCACGACCCAGAGCGAAAGAATCTCCATTTGTGGGGAACATGGTACAACCAAATCATCAAAGGTCGTCGGAGTTTTTCTTGCGCGACACTTTCGGATCCTATTTCAACGATCCCTTATGCAGAAGCACCCCCGATAAACTATGTTGTGGAGGAGGTGAATTGGCCTTCAGAGGGTTTCCTTTGGCCTTCTATGGCCGCAATACCCGTACAGTCGCCGGTAGTTTTGGACACTCTAGGGCAGCGCATATGTCAGGGCGAGTCGCGCCCTTCGGGACAGCCATACAACATAGGACTAACTCCCCATCACTTAGTTGGATATCTGCAGTGGGCCCGATACATCTTATCGACGAAGAAGTCACAGCTGCTAAGGATCGGATTGTACCCTGCGATCTATACTTCTTTGTTCCAGTATATCACACCTCCTATATCGTGGGTCAAGGCATTTCTGGAGAAATGGAACATTCCGACCCACACCTTCCTTTTATTGGATCGAGAAGTCTCCGTTTCTTTAGAAGAATTTGCTGAGGCCTCTGGTTTACCCGTTAGGGGAAAACATTACGAGGAGGTACTTCCTTCGGATGAGTATATTTTTGCCACTAAATCAGTGGTAATGGGTCTTACCCCGGAAAACGCTATTCAACACCAATTCCCGAGTTTATTAAGGTGTTGAATATCTATAAGAACCTTTTTCTCGAATCCGGAGGTCGTGGGATTAATTTCACAGATTTCATCGCCCATTTTCTCCGCTCGGAAGTCCTGTCTAAGGAAGCCGTGAAATTTGCCAAACTCGACGATCCTTTTGGTTTCGGTTTGGACAACCAGCCGGCAGCGGAGGCGGATTAGATAAATTTCTTTCTCCCCAACACCCCGGTCATCCCTTTCACAGACTTGCAACTCCTGGAATTGACGAAGAAACATTCCTTTTGGGGTTCCTCGGGTTATGGCTAAGTTGGTTTGCGCTTCCGATGCACCCTTGCCATATGAGGCCGTCCGTTTTTTATCCAGCTCACCGAATGGTTGTTAGGATGCAAGTGGCCGTCGGGATCGCTGGGTTAACCCATTTGTATCACGGCCTCAGCTTAGCAGTAGACACTAAACCAGGGGTGCAGCCTGTAAACTTCTCAATGCATTATTTCACCTCGTGGCTCGAGTTGCATGTATTGGATATATGTATGCCCTAGAGGCCATTATGTGATAGTGGATGTATTTATACATGTATATATATTCAGTATGCATTCTTGCTCGACATGATAGTATGCTATCTGGTTCTTCTTTATCAGACATGTTGATTTGATCATGCTTTATATTCACTCATACATGCTGATAAAGCCCTGAGGATATTGGCTTGACTGCTCTGATTATGATGTAGATCATACTAGTGGGGCATCTGTAGTCTATAAGCATATCCTGAAAAGTCCCTAGTCGTAGGTATATCGAGACGGGGCATTAATATACCAGAGTAGACTGGCATATATGATACTAGACCCATAAGATGGGCGATGGATGCTCCCACATTCATCGATGTTTGACATCAAGATCATATACGGGTGCTCGGTGCTGACTGGGTACACTGGACGGACTCACTGAGAACTCCTATATGGAATTATATCTATCGTCGGATAGCAGTTCTCAGGTGACACTGGTACAGGTTAGTCTATAGACCCGAGATCGTCATGGAGTCTTGTGTGTTATCCCACTGTACTTTGATTGCCACCCTACCACGGCTCTACTGAGTCGTGCAAACAGGTGGCCGTTGGGTACAGTCCCGAGACACACGAAGGCAGTGAGGGATAGGAGGGGTTTCGTCTCTCCCGGTATTGGGAGTTGATATTGTACTGTGCCCGACTGGTTATATCAGTAAGTCCCTGGCCAGGGCTGCTGAGATTTGCCGATAAGTGTTATTAGTAGTTTCTCGATCTGTTATAGACCATTCACCGGCACGACTTGTTGAGTTATTAGGGTCGACGTGACCATCCCTAGGCTCAATATGCAGCATATCTAACGAACAGACCGGACTGTACGGTAGTGTTGCCGGATGGCCCGACGGGAGTAGTAGCAGGTTCGCTTGTTTTCTTCTGATCGCTCAATACCCGGGTGGCCGTTACGTTTAGCTGACCGCTTGCGGCTTGAGGGTACCTGATATGATCATCACCCTCTGCCGACATATTGACGAGTCTTAGAGTCCCACAGAGGAGTTACCCAGTCCAGGCGAAACGTTGTGGTGCGCGTATGCGATATGCGCTTGCACCCGATTGAAATGTGCGTATATGATACCGAACATTGATCGGGTGGCCAGCTTTTGGTGGGGTCATATGAGATATGACCGGATTGATAAATTATGTGTTGATTTATCATCTAACCATTAGTTTTCTCACTTGAAACCTTTCTAGGGTTTGATGGATGTATGCATGCATGCATGTGTTTCTTTCTTCCATTCAAGTTTCATGCACATGTGGATGTGCATACATGCATACATACATACACCCATCCATCATGGTTGTTAGCATATGGAAATGGTGGCAATATAAGACTCACACCATGGATTATATAATGGATTATTATTTAATTTTGGTTTTAAAACAAAATGAAAAAGAAAAGGATAATCATTCTTGCTTCTACATTCTTCTTCTAACCTAACCAATCTCAACTACCACTAACCTAGGGTTATCCTTCTCTTTATCATTTAAAACCCAAGTTAAATTAACTCTCCATCATTTTAATCATGGTTGATAGCAAGAAGGGATAAATATAAAAGGTTATATTTATTTTCTTTTCAACTAAGATATAATCTTTTATCTTTTCACTTGCTAAAAGAAAAGCCACCATCTTCATCCTCCTTCACCTTCTCCTCTCTAGTTTTTTCTAGTGAGTTAAATACAATTAAAGAAAGGTTTTTGAAGTGAGATCCTAAACCACAACATCATTCTACTCAAGTCTAGCCAACTTGATTAGAGTGTTCCCTTCGGTTTTCCAAAGTAGCGAGCTTGGACGGAGAACTCCGTGGTGGATCGTCGTGGACGCAAGGGGACTTCAAGAGGACCTCGATTCAACACCCAAGACACCAAGGAGTCTAGCAAAGGGGAGCTACAAAGGTTGTAGCCTTCAAACCCTAATTTTTATTAGCTTAAAGTTTTGTAACCCTAATTTTCTAGGATCGATTCATTTGCGTGTTTGTTTAGCACCTTAAAAATACATACTTTAAGACATGTGATGCTTCAAAACTCTTCACAGGGTGCTAGACTGACCTTACATTGGTATCAGAGCCGACCTAGAACATTAGGCGACCTTTTTACGAAGTCAAAACTCCGATCGAACCGAAATACGGTTTTTTAGGGTGCTCTCTGGAAATTTTCTAAAATTTGACATTTTTCAGAATTAAAAATATGTAAAAAATAAAACAGTGATTTTAGCCTCGGAAACGCGGCCTAAGCTTGCTTAGGCCGCGGTTCCGCGGCCGTATGTATCAATTGTTGGATAATTTTTTTACAGTAATTCATTAATCTGCTTGTATAATTTTCTGGATATTTTTAATCTGTATTTAGTTTTGAAAAATTCTGGAGATGTTTTTGGACCCGTTGATTCGATCGGAATTTTGTTTTCGTGGCTTTTCCGGGTAAATTAGAAAGTATTGAAGTGTTTGAACGAATATCATTTGCTCACTATTCACGGGGTTTTAAATACTTTGGAAAAACGTGCAAGTCTTTTTGTGGTGGTCCCTCTAGAAGACAACAAACCTTAACTCGATTATGTGACCATCTTGAACTGTCCTTTGAACCTTAGGGTTTGGGGCAGTACGGCGTGCCACATGTGAGGTGTTGGCTTGGCCCTCTACGGCTAGACCGCTACTACTGTGTCACACTCCAAGTGTTTGAACTCTGCTCAAGTGTTGGGCTTTAGTGAATCCTGGGCATTTGATCGTTCGTTCGAAAACTTCAATATTGTCTGTTTATCCGAATTGTGATGCAATGTGTGGAATTCATATTACTAGGCATGAAATACGGAATATGTGATATTTTGCATTTGCGATGTCTAAAGAGAATGTGGATTCCAGATATTGCAGTTTTACACTTTCTTTTCTGTGACCGTAAGTGTAGTATGTAGTGGTATTGCCGATTGTCGTTGCTATACGTCGACGACAATCGGTGTATGCATACTTACTTACGTTGATGATATGAGATATTATGTGTTGCTGAGATATGATGTGCAGGATTGTCGCGATTGAATAGCCGGGGGGTTTTATGTGAGATGAGTGTTTTATATTTCCATTCATGTAAATTCAAATGTAATGTAATATTCTAACGGTGCATAACGGAACGTTAAGTAACCTAACGGTGCATAAGTAACCTAACGGTGAATAGCCGGGGGGTTTTATGTGAGATGAGTGTTTTATATTTCCATACATATTGAAATTCCCGATTGAGATGAGTGTTAAGTAACCTAACGGTGCATAACGGAACATTGCGCACTAGTAAAATAGGGGGTTGCCTCTACGGATGGCAATATCCGTAGGGGCATATTTAACTTGGCCCTACGGATTACTCCGTAGGGCTAAAGGGTTGCCCCTACGGGCACTGACGTCCAAGAATAAAAAAATTAATTCTTAATTTGGTGTTTGCCCCTACGGAGCCGCAAACAAACGACCTACGGGTATGTCCGTAGGGGCCGTTAAAATAAAGCCAGATCGAAAAGCCTACGCTCATTTTCTCTCTCTCTCCCTCAAACGCGCGCGAAAAACCCCAAATCGCCACCGTCGTCGCCACCGTCGTTGTGCAGCGTCGCCACCGTCGTCGCCACCACCGGTTTCGTCGCCACCGTCGTCGCCACCGCCGGTTTCGTCGCCACCGTCGTCGCCAGCGCCTGTTTCGTCGCCTAGTCGCCACCGTCGTCGCCAGCAGCCGTCGATCAGGTATAAATCTGGACCCTAATTAAAGAATTTTTTGATTATTCTACGTAGGGTTAGGGTTGCGCGAGAGTTGGATTTGGGCAGGGGCGCGGTGGCGGTCGGGGTCGGGGTCGGGGTAGGGTTAGGGTTGGGGTTCGGCTGCTGCTGGGATGGGGCTGGGGTTAGGGTTACGGTGGGTCTGGGGTTAGGGTTACTGTGGGGCGTCGACTTGGGGCGGCGACTTGGGGCAGCCGAGGGGATGGTGACGAAGGTCCGGCAGCGAGAATGGTAGCGACGGCAAGGAGAGGGTTAGGGTTTGCGAGGACGAGAGGAGGCAGCTGCGAGGGAAGGAGAAAAAAGAGAGGATGGGTATTTTGGTCCCCCCTCTTTGAAAACATAACATTAGCCTAATTTGTAACGGGCCGGGGGGGTTTTCATAGTTTTTAAATGGCAGACTCTTATCTCATATTTTGCGAATACGGGGTTTCTTTGACATGTTTTGAAGGGGGGGGGGGGGAGGGGGGGCGGTTACCGAACAATTTACCCAATAAATTATTGCTACATGCAATTTGCCTCCACCCACACAAAATATGAATTTAATTAAAGATTTGCACCTGCGAGGAGAGAGGATTTAGTCCCACATGATCCGTACTTACCTGGGAATGGTTCTTTGCTTGAGCAAGTAGGCCCAGGCCTGACCTAGCAGACCAACATTGCACTTCGGACCCAAGCCGGGGGGTGGGGGTGGGGGTGGGGGATATCTACCGTCGGTACGAGCATGGACCCTGCCCCATTCTAAACTGAAATGTTTGTTTGTTTTATTCAAAGCTTTACAAGCTCCATTGATGCATAATAATGGTTTTCATTACTGAATCTGTAGTTATTTTGATTTATGAGAAAAATATTTCATACATTCAAAATCATTAAAGGTGTAAATTATTAACATTAGATTCAAAGCCGGTTTTAAAACTAAACTTTCCTCTCAAACATGAAGGGCAAGCAAATAAATTTCTTGAAATTTACAGAATAGTCCACCCATTAGAAGAATATGATTTAGCTTTGATGGAATTTTTTTGCATCTTGTCTCTCACAGAAAGTACAGAAACTTGCATCACAAACGACATATGCTATGATAATATAGATTAGTTGCATCCGCTTCCAACAACTGAATCAAAGGCTCATAGATAAAGCTGACATGTAATGCACGACTTTATGGTTTCTAATAGCCACATTATAGGTAATACTATCATTGCTTCGACTACTATACCTTCAATGGTTTCTTCAGATTCCCTTGGCCTCTTCCTGGTTCCGTTGCTCACATCTTTGGATGCTTCCTTCTCCGGCTGGGGTTAGGGTTACTGTGGGGCTGGGGTTAGGGTTACGACACCTGTTCTTCATTTTGTGCTCTATTTACTGTGGGGCTGGGGTTAGGGTTACGGCTGGGGTTAGGGTTACTTATGGTCCCTTGTGAAGTGCAAGTAAAACGCTTAATTCATTCGAGATATTAATTGAATATCTTTTGTAAGATTTCTATCTAAGATTTTATGGTAATTCGTATCGCGTCCATTTGCCTATATGTTGTGAATCCAATCGACACATTAGTATATACTATGATGGTCCCTTGCAATAATAGTTTTCCATGATCACGACACGTGGCAGATGACGTGTCTCATAACGCTTTATGATATCAGTATCCTATATTTATAGTTTTAATTGTTGATTGTTATAAATGTATACCATTGCAATAATAGTTTTTGGTTGATGAATGCTATTGCAATGTAGGATGATCAGTTCTATCAATCTTGATCTCAATGATTTAAAATCATGTTACACATACAACACGAATGCATAACAAACGCATAATTAGAGAGCGACTCGAGATATTCAGGTTAAAACCAATATATGATACTCGATGATAATATGAAACCTTCATATTCTCATCGATACCCATATATGAAACTAAAAGCGCCACTTAGTCCCCGTCTATCGGTTAACATACGTGCGATGCTCGTCGTGACCTAGAACTATACGAAGGTTGTTAAATATCGGACAGTAGAGCTCGATACTAACAACCGTCGTATAGTCTACGCGACGAGAAAATTCAATCGTATGGTAACCCATAGATTTGTCCCGTGTGGACAAGTTAAAAATGTATAAAGCAAACGCCTTAATTCACTTGTGTTTTCATCCGTTTCGAGATATTTCGTCGGTAACTTTCCGCTGGTTCTCCGTGTACAAAGATAGATTAGATGTTCATTTCAACGTTATTATATCGTTATTCAGAGCTGGACCTCGCTAGGGTAGATTTTTTGTTCTTATTTTTTGAAACATGTATTTATTTATATCATACACATTGTACTACATTTTGAAACGATATTGATATTGGGTTGTATTCATATCATATTCAGTTTTTGTGTTTCTTTTGTATATTATATATATGCGTGAGATGTGATTATGAATACTGCAATATATGATTTGATTGATGTATATATTATTGTGCACGGGGCGGGAAAAAATCAAGCAGCCCATTTTTTAAAAAAAAATTACAGACAATATGTACCTACGGATTAATCCGTAGGCATACATATTGCCCCTACGGATATATCCGTAGGGGCAAAATATCAGCAGTAACTGATATTTGCCCCAGATCTCAGTGTCAGGGGGTTGGGAAAGCCCCTACGGATATATCCGTAGGGGCCAATGCCTCTCCCCTATGGCGTTATCCGTAGGGGCAAAATATCAGGAATCCTGAATTTGTGCCCCTACGAAAACGTACCTACGCACATATCCGTAGGGGGTAGTACATGCCCCTACGGATATGTCCGTAGGTCCAAGTAATTTATTAAAATAAACCGTAAATAATATAAAATCTTATACCCTACGGCTTAATCCGTAGGGGCAACAGGACCTACACAGAAATCCGTAGGGGCAAAAATTTGACCGTAGGGGCAAGTTCAGAGTCTCAACTTGCACCTGCGGCCTTTGCACCTACGGGGTATTTTTTCGCCCCTACGTATATATCCGTAGGGGCAGTGGGTTGCCCCTACGGATAAATCCGTAGGGGCAACCCTTCTTTGTAGTAGTGGCGGCGAATGCGGATGGCATAAGCGTACGTGTTATTTTCGTTTCTTTTCTGTGATTGGCTTAAGGACTTAAATGATGGGATTACATTAATGTGATTAATGTAAAGAAAATAAACCTAAAAGATGTTGTAGAATCAGATTTGAAAACTACTCGGCTATTTATGAAAAAGCTATATTTCAAAAAACTGAGGAGCTTAATCCACTCCTTTTGAAAACCGTTTGATTCTACAACGATATCAAGTTCAAAGCGTTAAAGATTTTCTTAAAAATCATTCGCCACCCTCCGTCATTTTAGGAAGTAGAGTACTTAGTATTCGTGCTACGTTTGTTGACTTTAGTTAAGGCGTAGTGTACGGTAGCTAAGTGACGTCTTCCTACATTGCATATGATGCAGATTAATTAGGACATTCTTATGACTTTGTTGACCTTAGTTAAGGGTCATATGAGTGGGTCTAATTAATCAAGAAATGACGGGTAGAACTTGACTGGTACTTATGATTTGCTAACCTTAGTTAAGGTCATAAGTGCTAGGGGTAAAAACCACATCGGGAATTTCAATAGTTGAAATTTGCAATGAGATTGCATACCTTCCATGTGATGATTGGATCCCGATCCCACTGTGGGCAATAGTTTCTCCTAGGAGAGTTTTACAGTTTACAATTAGCTAACTCATTAGGTGTCTAGAAAGGTGTTAACGGGGCTCCGCCTCTGGGAAAACGAGGTTTACTCTAATTAGGTCCGTGCGAAAGCACGGGGAACCTCCCTCAAGTACCGACACTGGCCTGGCTGAACGGTTAGCGAAGTTGTAGACTGTAATTAATCCTGGCTAGTTTTTCTTTTTAAGGTTTGAAAGGAAAACTCGATAAAAAGCAGTGGGAAACATCGATTAGACAAGATAATAACCAATCTAATCTATGCAAGAGCTTTTGCTGAGTGTATTCTTTTCTCTCTCTTAATGGCAGATACCCATGACTGGACTCAAGCTTCTACTAGATAAAAACAAACTGAATGGGACCAACTATAAAGACTGGCTGAGGAATCTGAAAATCGCCTTGACTTATGATAAAGTATCATATGTCCTCACGGCTTCAGCCTCGCCCGTCCCTGGTCCAAAATCCTCAGTTGCGGACAGGGAAGTCCGCAAGACATGGGACGCTGATTGTGCCACGGCCAAATGCCTCGCGCTTGCATTGATGGACAACACGCATCAAAAGCAGCACGAGGACATGGACATTCATAGTATATTGCTCCATACAAAGGAGTTGTATGGGGAGCAAGCCCGCGTATTACGATACGAAGTATCAAAGAAATTGTTTCAGATGCGGATGGCCCATGGCACACCAGTTGGAGACCATGTTCTGAAGATGATAGCTCTTATAGAAGAGCTTGAGGATCTTGGATGGACGATGGACAATGAACAATATATAGATATTATTCTACACTCCCTGCCCTCCACCTTTGCTCGGTTCATAGTGAACTTCAACATGCATGGCATGGAGAAGGAACTCCCTGAACTCCTTAATATGTTAAGGAGTGCAGAGAGCACTATGAAGTTAGCAAGAACTCCCGTTATGACTGTTGGACAGTCTTCCTCTTCTCGCCCGAAAGCTAAGTCCAAGGGAAAGAAGAAGAAGAAACCGACTAATCCTAAGGGCGGAGTTAAAAAGGTGAAGGGAAAGGGAAAGTCTAAGGCTGGGGACTCGGAGAAAGGCGAATGTTTTCATTGCCACAAGACAGGACATTGGAAGCGCAATTGCACAGAGTACTTAAGTCTCAAGAAGAAGCATGGTGATGCTTCTGCTTCAGGTGCGTTTGTGACTGAAAACTGTTTTTCTATAAACTCTGCTTCCTGGGTATTGGATACTGGTTCAGGTATTTGCAATTCTATACAGGGGCTGAGAAATAGCAAGGTTTTGAGGACAGGTGACCATACTCTCCGCGTTGGAAATGGTTCCAATGTACATACAGTCGCAGTGGGAGAGTATCACTTGGGGTTGCCTTCTGGATGTATTTTGGTTTTAAATCCATGTTATTTTGTACCAAGTATACTATGTAATATAATATCCGTTTCTTTGTTGGACAATGAAGGATATAATTTTGTATTGCAGAACAATGTTATGAACATTCACCTGAATCAAATGTTGGTTGGGTATGGTACACTTAACAACGGAATATATGTCCTAAATCAACACACAGTTTTCAGTATACAACACACTAATAAAAGAAAACTTTCAGAATTAAATGAAGCTTTTCTTTGGCACTGTAGACTTGGTCATATTAACGAAACAAGACTAAACAAGTTACACAAAGATGGATATTTAAATTCTTTTGAATATAAATCTTATGCAACTTGCCAGTCTTGTATCAAGGGTAAAATGACCAAAACTCCGTTTACCGGACACGGAGAAAGAGCCACTCAGCTCCTAGGCCTCATACATAGTGATGTATGTGGGCCAATGTCTACACAGGCTAGAGGCGGTTTTTCGTACTTCATTACATTCACTGATGATTTCTCAAGATTTGGTCATGTATTTTTATTAAAGCACAAGTCCGAAGCTTTCGAGAAATTCATTGAATATAAACAAGAAGTAGAAAAACAAACCGGCTTGAGTATCAAGATGCTTCGATCAGATCGAGGTGGGGAGTATCTCAGTATAGAATTTGCAAACTTCCTAAAAGAGAATGGGATTCTCTCTCAACTCACTCCTCCTTACACACCACAGCACAACGGTGTGTCAGAAAGACGGAATAGGACCCTATTAGATATGATCCGGTCCATGATGAGTGACGCTGAGTTACCCGTCTCGTTTTGGGGGCATGCATTGGAGACTGCAGCGTTTCTACTGAACAGGGTTCCAACCAAAGCCGTGTCCACCACACCATATGAGATATGGCATGGGAAGAGACCATCTCTTAAGAGAATTAAGATTTGGGGTTGCCTGGCCTATGTTAAAAAGCAGAATCCGGACAAACTCGAGACACGGTCAGTCTTATGTAACTTTGTGGGATATCCAAAGAATTCTTATGGATATCTATTCTACCACAAAGAGGAACAAAAAGTGTTTGTTTCTCAGTATGCCACATTCTTGGAAAAAAGAGTTTTTCACGGATAAAGATGATGGCAAGGTGGTAGATCTAGAAGAGGTTCTAGAGACACAAACTACAAATGACGATTTGGTTGAACCGGCTGTTGCAGCAGAAACTGAAGAACATCGGCCACTCCGTAGGTCTGGTAGGACTTCACGCCCACCGGAGAGGTACTACGGTTTCCTCATTGATGGTAACGGAGAAGATTGCATCATGGATGATGATGATCCTACCAGTTTTCAGCAAGCTATCACGAGTAGAGACTCTGTGAAGTGGCTAGATGCCATGAGATCTGAAATGGAGTCTATGTACACCAACAAAGTATGGACTTTGGACGTTGTACCCCCTGGGGTAAAACCTGTGGGGTGCAAATGGATCTTTGAAAGAAAGATTGGTGTAGATGGGCAGGTGGAGACCTATAATGCAAGACTTGTGGCGAAGGGTTTTCGTCAAAGACCAGGTTTGGACTATGACGAAACTTTTTCTCCTGTAGCCATGCTTAAATCCATTCGGATCCTACTTGCTATTGCTGCTCACTACGACTATGAAATCTGGCAGATGGACGTTAAAACCGCATTTCTGAATGGAAATTTAGAAGAATGCGTTTATATGGATCAGCCAGAGGGCTTCATTGATAGTGGGAGCAGCGGGAAAGCATGTAAATTGCTTAAATCCATATATGGATTAAAGCAGGCATCACGGAGTTGGAACATCTGTTTCGATGATGTCATCAAAGAGTTTGATTTCATCAAAAATCCAGATGAACCTTGTGTTTATAAGAAGGCTGTAGGAAGAGCTGTCACATTCCTCGTACTGTACGTGGATGGCATTCTTCTGATAGGAAATGATATTCCTATGCTACAGTCGGTCAAATCTTTCTTATCACTAAGGTTCTCCAAGAAGGACCTGGGTGATGCCACATACATTCTGGGCATAAGGATCTATAGGGATAGATCCAAAAGGTTATTGGGATTGTCCCAAGCCAGGTACATTGACACCATCCTAAAAAGGTTTAGTATGGAAGACTCCAAGCGGGGTGCCTTACCCGCTTGCCATGGGGTCACTCTCTCCAAGGATTCTTGCCCGAAGACCGATGAAGAGAGAGCTCGCATGAGTATTATACCTAATACTTCGGCAGTAGGATCTATAATGTATGTGATGTTATGTACACACCCAGATGTAGCTTATGCACTTAGTGTTGTAAGCAGGTATCAATCCAACCCAGGGGAGAATCACTGGACAGCTGTGAAGAACATTCTTAAGTACTTGCGAAGGACTAAAGAATTGTTCTTGGTGTATGGTAATGGAGATCTCCAAATGGAGGCCTTTACCGATTCGAGCTTCCAGAGCGATAAGGACGACAGCAAATCTATCTCTGGGTTTGTATTTACCCTCAATGGAGAGGCGGTGAGTTGGAAGAGTTCCAAACAAGATACCGTTGCAGACTCTACGATGGAAGCTGAGTACATTGCTGCAAATGATGCCGCCAAGGAAGCCGTCTGGATGAAGAAGTTCGTCTCGGAGCTAGGAGTAGTTCCAACCATTATTGATCCAATACCTTTGTATTGTGACAATAATGGGGCTATGGCGTTAGCCAAGGAGCCCAGATCCCATCAGCAGTCCAGACACATCCTGAGGCGTTTTCATTTGATCCGGGAGATTGTAGATCGCCGCGAGATCGAGATTAGGAGAGTAGACACAAAGAATAACGCCGCGGATCCATTCACCAAGGCCCTCCCTCAGCCGCAGCATGAGCGACTTTTTGAGATGTTGGGTATGAGATACGCCAATAACTGGCCTTAGTGCAAGTGGGAGATTGTTGGATATATGTATGCCCTAGAGGCCATTATGTGATAGTGGATGTATTTATGCATGTATATATATTCAGTATGCATTCTTACTCGACATGATAGTATGCTATCTGGTTCTTCTTTATCAGACATGTTGATTTGATCATGCTTTATATTCACTCATACATGCTGATAAAGCCCTGAGGATATTGGCTTGACTGCTCTGATTATGATGGAGATCATACTAGTGGGACATCTGTAGTCTATAAGCATATCCTGAAAAATCCCTAGTCGTAGGTATATCGAGACAGGGTATTGATATACCAGAGTAGACTGGCGTATATGATACTAGACCCATAAGATGGGCGATGGATGCTCCCACATTCATCGATGTTTGACATCAAGATCATATACGGGTGCTCAGTGCTGACTGGGTACACTGGACGGACTCACTGAGAACTCCTATATGGAATTATATCTATCGTCGGATAGCAGTTCTCAGGTGACACTGGTACAGGTTAGTCTGTAGACCCGAGATCGTCATGGAGTCTTGTGTGTTCTCCCACTGTACTTTGATTGCCACCCTACCACGGCTCTACTGAGTCGTGCAAACAGGTGGCCGTTAGGTACAGTCCCGAGACACACGAAGGAAATGAGCGATAGGAGGGGTTTCGTCTCTCCCGGTATTGGGAGTTGATGTTGTACTGTGCCCGACTGGTTATATCAGTAAGTCCTTGGCCAGGGCTGCTGAGATTTGCTGATAAGTGTTATCAGTAGTTTCTCGATCTGTTATAGACCATTCACCGGCACGACTTGTTGAGTTATTAGGGTCGACATGACCATTCCTAGGCTCAATATGCAGCATATCTGACGAACAGACCGGACTGTACGGTAGTGTTGCCGGATGGCTCGATGGGAGTAGTAGCATGTTCGCTTGTTTTCTTCTGATCGCTCAATACCCGGGTGGCCGTTACGTTTAGCTGACCGCTTGCGGCTTGAGGGTACCTGATATGATCATCACCCTCTGCCGGCGTATTGACGAGTCTTAGAGTCCCACAGAGGAGTTACCCAGTCCAGGCGAAACGTTGTGGTGCGCGTATGCGATATGCGCTTGCACCCGATTGAAATGTGCGTATATGATACCGAACATTGATCGGGTGGCCTGCTTTTGGTGGGGTCATATGAGATATGACCGGATTGATAAATTATGTGTTGATTTATCATCTAACCATTAGTTTTCTCACTTGAAACCTTTCTAGGGTTTGATGGATGTATGCATGCATGCATGTGTTTCTTTCTTCCATTCTAGTTTCATGCACATGTGGATGTGCATACATGCATACATACATACACCCATCCATCATGGTTGTTAGCATATGGAAATGGTGGCAATATAAGACTCACACCATGGATTATATAATGGATTATTATTTAATTTTGGTTTTAAAACAAAATGAAAAAGAAAAGGATAATCATTCTAGCTTCTACATTCTTCTTCTAACCTAACCAATCTCAACTACCACTAACCTAGGGTTATCCTTCTCTTTATCATTTAAAACCCAAGTTAAATTAACTCTCCATCATTTTAATCATGGTTGATAGCAAGAAGGGATAAATATAAAAGGTTATATTTATTTTCTTTTCAACTAAGATATAATCTTTTATCTTTTCACTTGCTAAAAGAAAAGCCATCATCTTCATCCTCCTTCACCTTCTCCTCTCTAGTTTTTTCTAGTGAGTTAAATACAATTAAAGAAAGGTTTTTGAAGTGAGATCCTAAGCCACAACATCATTCTACTCAAGTCTAGCCAACTTAATTAGAGTGTTCCCTTCGGTTTTCCAAAGTAGCGAGCTTGGACGGAGAACTCCGTGGTGGATCGTCGTAGACGCAAGGGGACTTCAAGAGGACCTCGATTCAACACCCAAGACACCAAGGAGTCTAGCGAAGGGGAGCTACAAAGGTTGTAGCCTTCAAACCCTAATTTTTATTAGCTTAAAGTTTTGTAACCCTAATTTTCTAGGATCGATTCCTTTGCGTGTTTGTTTAGCACCTTAAAAATACATACTTTAAGATATGTGATGCTTCAAAACTCTTCATAGGGTGCTAGACTGATCTTACAGCATGTGCTTGGCGTCTTCGGTATCCACAGAAGGACTTGCTTCTATGACAAGTGTAAGTTCCCTCGGATCATGCGGTTGGTCGACGCATCCATTGTAAATCCGACATCGCAGGAAGCTAGGGGTTTGCTCCTTCGTCCACGCACGGTTGGAGATAGCATGACCTTCACCGATAAAATTCTAACCGCCGGCCAGGAATCCGCAAAAACGGTGCAGCCCTTACAGGGCATTTTTAAAGACGGGGCCTCTGTCTTGAAAGCTCGGGAGATTCTTCATCTATACTCTATCAGGCCGGGCTTTCTCGTGTTTAGGCAGAATGGTTCAACGTTGTTCATGAGATACAACCCGCATCATTTCGCCCTGCGGTTAAGCTATAATCAGGGCATCCTGCTTGAGGCCTTCTTGGTAGAACCGGCTGCTACTGAAGAGGGTATCCGGAGCGCGTTGAATCATTTTATGCGCCTAAACACAGAGTCCAACTTCTTCATCAGTGAACCAAGTTGTGTTCCGAAGGCCCTGAACATGTATGTGGCGTGGTATCAATATTCGATGGGCGCCGTTATTAGGGAAGAAAAGCGATTGCTGCTTGATTGCAAAGGCACCGCCCTGGCTGGTAACCCCGTTGTTCCCTTGGAACGACGGACCATTGTCTGTCCTCCCTTGAGGGAAGCTGTTGCGGCTATGGTACCACGTGATATGCCTGAGCTGCCCCAACCATGTGCTCCCATAAAAGTGGTAGCTGCGGCATCTCCTGAGTCAGGGGTGGGTACGGAAATTGGAACTCACCGCCCGAAGTGGCCCACTAAATGCAAGCTCGTGTTACCGGCAGTCGGTACTTGCTCGCAGAAGAAGAAGAAGTTGATTCTTTCTGCAGACGTTGTATTCGGCCAGGAGCCCTATGCTCCTTATAGCAAGGGCTTGAGTGAATATGGGACCAATTAGGGTCTATTCATGGCACCGGATGATACCGATCTTGAAGCTGCCCTGGTGGCTTCCGAGCGATTGGCTCGCGATGAAGCAGCACAATCACTATCGCGCAGTCAGGTAGACTTCGGTCATATTTTTCTGTGGTTATTTTAATTTTTATGCTTTAACTAACGTGTTCTTCTTCAACAGGTATCTCCGCTGAAGAGGCCCTCGCATTCCCTCAAGACTTTTGAGGATGAAGAGAGGCTTTGCGCTTCGTTGGGCCTTGGTATATTTCGGCTCATTGTGCCCTCATTCCCTTTTCTTCATGGGTAATCTGACCTATTTTTCATCTTATCGCATGGACTACTTCGACCCAAGTTATCCTGAGTGCCGTGCCGATTCCGTAGGGTGATGCGGAGATGCTTCTAAGGCCGGCTGCCAAAGTCCCAGCTTCCCCGATATTGCCAAAAGAGGCTTCACTTAAGCAACCAATGACGGATGCCATAACGGCTCCAGAGGTAACTCCTGTCTTGGACGATGACGTCTCCTGAACGGAGGTCTTAAGAAGATCAGCTCTCACGGCCCAAGCAGAAAGGAAGCGCAGGAGGCGTGTAGCAAGAGAACGTAACACCGCCTTGGCCGTAGGAGCAGACTCAAGCTCTGCTTCCCCTGTCCTTGCTTCTTCAGAAGGTGCTCCGGCCGTCCTGTCTACCACTCATAGACAGGCGGTACACGCGGCTCGGGAAGCAGTTGAAAAGTAGTCCCAAGGTTGTAAGTACACGGTAGCGCCCCGGCCGTCTAACAGACTCCAAATATGGAACAAAAACTTTTTACAAACTGGCGCTATCGTATACTATAACCCGGATCCGCCATTAAAACTAAACTAACAAACTACAAAGAAAGTAGAAATGTTATACCGAACGATCTGAGTCCTTCGGTCTTCAACTATCATCCCAAGCTTTGTTGCGGCTGCTCCGATCTCCTGAATCTCCAGTCTTCTCGTCCAGGTGGCACCATGTCCACGGATCTTTAAACGGGCTCCCGCCTCTGAACCGAGGCAACTCGATCATCAAGTTTGCTAAAAGAGATGACCAAGATTGATGTAGAGAATGAGTAGAACACTTTGTCTCGCTTCATCCAAAGCCATGGACGAACAGTTAATGAAGTTGCCTTTTGGATCGGATGAAAATGAGATATGAGTATGTTAATTTCCATGAACCAAAACCATAGTCTTTTTCTAAATGAACAACCATTCTGTTTTACAAGAGGGGCCGGCCATTTTTATGGGGGGGTTGAGTGTAGGAGAAGGGAGTGGTGACCACAAGGATAAAGATCATGAAGAAATATCCTAAGCTTTACAAAATGCATTAATAGAAACAAATGAATCACTTAACATTTAATGCAAAAAGAATGACTCATTAAAACACCTTGCAAGACAATTAATGCAAACAATCATTCATGAACCTAGTCACCAAAGCAAGAAGCACCTAGAACCTTGCACACTCATGACTCACCCTCAAGAAAAGATAAATCCGTATTAAACCGAATGTCAAATATGGGTGATAGAAAACTGAAAACTGGAAACTTCCAAAAGCCATCTCGAAACGAATTTCAGGATAACCCCGTAACAGTATAAACATACCCACATTTGTATTACGACCGAATACAAATGCAACCAAGACAAAAATATTATATCTACACAGTATAATACTCGGATCCGGCTTAAACCAAAGCCTACCAGTATAATCTGCCCGAAATATGACACGTGTGTAAATGCACGTGCATTTTTCGAACCCTGCCATAAAACCATACGGCATCTACAACGTTTCGCCCGAACTTGGGAAACTGTCTGTGGGGGACTCTAATGACTCATCAACACACTGGCACTGGGTGTAATCTCTAGCACAACAGAGGTACAAGCTGTACGTAACGGTTGCCTATATATTGATTGGAAGGGAAGCTGACGAGCGAACTCATCCAGAAACCCTACTAAGTCTGACGGTGACAATATCCATACAGTCCGGTCCATTCGTCTAAGAGTATCGTATATCGAGTTTAGGGGGTGGATAAAGTCAGACCTCTAATAACGCGATAATCCGTGTCGGTATGAAGCCCATCACCTGGTGAGAAACTATCGATCCTGAATCAGTAATTCTCACATATCCCGGCCTAAGATTTCTAGTAATGGACACCCGTGCACTGCGCGACATCAACCCCCAATACCGGGAGAGACGAATCCCCGACGATCCGCTCACTGCCTCCATGTGGTTCGGGACTGTACCCAACTAAAACTTGTTTGCACGTCTCCTTTGAGCGTGGTAGGATAGTAATCAAAGCACAGTGGGAACTCACACGAGACAAATGACGATCTAAGGTCGACAAACTAACCTGTACACATGTCACCAGGGAACTGCTATATGACGATATGTATAATATCAACTAGCATGTTCCCGGCGAGTCCTGTCTGGTGTACTCATAACCCAATGAGCACCTGTATACATCTTAGGTGAACCAACTGACACCAATGGCTTGTGAGACCGGCCAACGCCCCTTATCGGGGTCTCGACTGTATACACTAGTCTACTCTGGAGTATCGATGCCCTATCTCGAAACTCCCACAACTAAGGACACTTTTAGGATGTGCTTACAGACCCCAGCTCCCACATATATGATCGCCATCATACTGCTGGCTGTCAAGCAAGAATCCTATAGGCTCTATCAACATGCAATAGTGAATTAAAGCATGTATACGATGATAAAGACAAACCAGATAGCATACTATCATCTCGAGTAAGACAGTCATATCGGTATAAGTCCTCCCTCAATCATTGCAATCACGTACCTGCGATCCAATAATTGACTTAGAGGGCACTATATCCAACAATCTCCCACTTGCATTTAAGGCTATTATTGTGTGTCGCATACTCATAGCCTCAGTGAGTGGATCCGCCCTGATGTTTCTTTCTATGTCTTTCTTAATCTCAAGTTCGCGGAGAAAACCATCTCCCGAATCGAGTAATAGGTGTCTTAGAATATGTCTGGATATCTGATGGGACCGAGTTCATAAATGAACTCCAAATCCAAACTTCTTAGACTTTATTGATAACTGAACCTAATTAGGATCGCGCACCATGCCACCCACAGTATCCTCTTAGACTACCTGTCCATAATACTGTCCCTCGTCAGAGGGAAAACTATAACTCTGACAATCACTTTGTCATCCAGGTCACCTTGGAAGCATGGAATGATAACCGTCTCCTCAAGGAGGTTGCCATTATCAAATCCATAGAACATCCATTCATGTTCTAAAACTGCTTTCTAATGTTTCTCCAGGATTGGATTAATATAAACTTATCTCATCTAGTGCATAAACAACATCTAGTGTGGTACTTGACATCTCATGATTGACTCAATTGCCTAAGCAAGTGATCTGTCAATCATGCACATCCCTCTCTCCTTTAGTCTGTAAGACACCTTTAGAGAGGGTGACTCTATCGACTGCAGGTACACCACCATGCCAGGAGTCATCTATTCTAAAATACCATTAGAATACAATCAAAGTACCCAAATTGGGAAACTACCCAATCCTAAATCTAAAACCATAGATCTGGTAACCAGAATGTCTGATATTATATCAATATCCTGTGTGAAAAAACAACTGTGTGACGATCACAATATAACCGATTGTAGTATAAGAATTTTACTTCCTACTCTGTGTATGTCATCCAAATACCAGGACATCATACCCTAATACCTTCTCAACAGATCCATCTCTTATTCTGATGAAATCAAACCCATGACTGTCATATCAAAAATAGATGATCTACCTCCGCTATTTCTGCCCAAGTCTATAAATAGACATAAGCCACTTGCCCACTATGCTTCCACTGCTCGCACTGACCACAACAACCCTTTGGCAGAATAATATACACGTGCACTTCTAAATCTAGTTTAGAACGACGCTATACTTATCCTTCTGCCGGGTCTCATAGCCTGAAACAACAGAAGTGTCAAGTCTGGGTAAATAAGAACCTCCCAGTCACCGTCTTTGAGGGTACCGGAGTACCTCTCGAATGTCTGAGGTTACCCACCATATCTGCGGAGTGGCTATTGGAATGTCAAACCTGATTGAATATATAGGTCCTATTAAATTTTCCGTAATCGTTTGCGGTTCTGGAATCACTTCCAGTTCTACCATACTCCCACTACTGTTTTCTAAAAAAATCCATTTTACTAAAACTGTGGCGAGTCATGAATGATATCACTATTGTTCTTCCAGATGGTAGAAAATCAACCCTCGTCAAAGCCAGGGTCAACCCACAAACTGCCATTACAGAAACGTGCCTTGAGTTATCCAGTGTCTGGTTTTAAGCATAAGCTGGACAACTCACCATACCTTAACATCGTTAAGATATGAAGAATTCTATATCCAATATAGAAACTTTGACACTTATTTAATTAGAACCAGATTCAAATCATGCAGCTGTCTCCAGTGCATATCAACTTAATGAAGAGAGGCTAATCAGTATTACTCAACTTAGGAATCCATCCAACTATGAGTAACCTGAAAAAGAAACAAGTTTCTCAAAACCATTACTATCATCTGAATACCTATCACAAAAATCTACATCTTCGATCACTTTGAAGAATCCCGATACTTGCGACACCTGGTTCTCTATTTTATTCTTATACTCACAACTTCTCAAAACTTAGACATTGTATTTCTACGAAACACTTGTCTAAAAACTAGAGAAGTCACAAGTAAACAGAACATAGTACGAGGGCCTACCCCTTTGTCCTGACGGACACTGGACAATATACAATATTTTGTATAAGTCCGCTGAGTTGAATAATTCAAAACCTGTGCATCGTACGTTGAAAACTGTACTTATGGTTAAGAACTACTCCGTTGTTCAATGTTCCTTACCCAATCGTCAACTGATATAGGTAAATGTCATGGACATAATTTCAAAAATTTATATCTCACTTTATAAAAATAAACGTACAAATATATCATTTTGAAATTGGTGCACAACAACGGATACTCAAAACCAAATACATGTCGTCCGGCAAAAACTCAGGTGACTTCCTCAAATATCACCAATTACAACGAATTCCGATATAATGAGGATGATCACCTTATTCCAAATAACCTACTCCCACTCATCATCTGTAAAACCATACAGATGTGAGAATCATATTTGGTAAATACATACCCTGGAGTAAATATCTAATCGGGAAATCAGTTTTCCTTTAACAATGTACTGAAACATGAAAATGTTTCGTAGGGGTATCCTGGTATTCATAGTAATACCTTTTCCATAATCCAATTCATGACTTTAACCGTATATTTCTTTGTCACCTCTCCAAATCCCTTTATTTGTTTTTATTCATTTCCTTCTGTATACCCCTTTAGGCTAAGTGGTTTTCTTCCTTCCCTACCGTTCGGCACCAGCCAATGGTTTGGAAGAAGACTTTCCAGTAAACATAATAGGTATACTCTCCTAAACCAAGGAGTACTCGCAACTTGAGAGAAGGTGATGATAAAAGACAACTGAATAATACCTTATTCTATTAAAGGTGAAATAGTAGTGGCGATGAAGTATGCGGTTTGGTCGTGAATGATAACAGTCACAAGTTACTTTGCACTTTTTCTAATCCCTTTATTTTGTCTTTAGTTATTACCTTCTGTACACCCTACTTAGGCTAATTGGTTTTCTTCATTCCCTACCTTTCGGCACATGTCTATGGTTTGGAATAAGACTATCCAATAAGCGTAATAGGTGTACTCTCCTAAATTAAGGAGCCCTCGCAACCTAAGAGAAGGTGATAATAAAAGACAACTGAATAAACCAATTCTATTTCTCTTGAACCTGGATCCATCCTCGAAGAAGTCCCTTCGAGTTCGTATATAACCATACGATGGATCTATCCAATGGAAGTGGATATCCGTAGTAATACAGGGTGTTCTGAGAAATGCAAAGGGTAAAAGAAGGAGTGGCAATGACATATGCAAATTAGACAATCCAAAAGCCAGTATTTTAAGAAGGTTCGGTCAACTTGGTCACTAAGTCATAGTCTAGGGTTGGTCAAAGGTCGCTGCCAAAGAGAGAGAAAAGAAACACTCTGCGTGAACTCTAACGTAGATCAGAATGGTTATCACTTTATCTAATCAGGAAACCTCCCACTGTAATCTCAAATTTTCCTCCAAACCTGAAAGAAGAATTAGTCGGGATCACCCGAGGAGTAAACCAACTCATCAGTGGGAATCGGGATCCAACTATCATCGCATGATAACATGATGGAATCCACTCACGTTATCACACTCCAGAAGGTATGCGCATACTTGGCAAGTTTCATTTTCTTTAGAAACTCCCGATGTGATTTTTGCCCCATGCTCTCATGACCTTAGCGTTGGTCAAAATGTCATAAGTCACATGCCAAGTTCTACCCGTCACTATCGAGGTCAATTTGAACCCACCCGCACATGCCCTTGACGTTGGCCAAAATGGCAGAACGATTGTCCCAAACCAACTCATCTATCTATGCAACAAATGAATACCCAGCAGCTACCAAACACTATGCCTTGGCGTTGGTCAAAATACATAGCTTGAATAGTACTGAATACCCAAAAGAAATGACGGAGGGCTACGGCTGATTTTTGGGGAAAAACCATTAACGTAATGAACTTGATCTCGTTGAAGGAACCTGATAGCTTTTTATAAAGATATAGTGGTGAAAACCTTTTGCTAAAGAGGTCACTCCCGGTGAAGGGATCTCGGCTCTTTCCACGTGGAATGAGGTGCAGGATATTCTAACTGAATACCGCGATGCAAAGCAACTTGTAATCGACTATAATGAAGTTATTACCCTGACGCAAACTATTGCCCAAGGGGTCACTCCCGGTGAAGGGATATCGGCCCTTGCCTCGTCGAATGAGGTGCATGATATTCTAACTGAATATCACTATGCATAATAAAAGGAAACGTCTTTGTAATAACACTTTTTAAAACTGTTCCAACAACATCAAATATAGGTTTGTTTTCCTTTGCATTGATCAGAATCAATGCAGTCCCATCAATTAATCACACCAGAAAAGAACGAAAATATAATGTACGTATATGCCATCCGCATTCATCACTGGGTCCCGTCATCTCCCGTTAGGTTACTTAACTAACGACAAAGCGGGGAATGGACTAGCGCGGGTGTAAAACATATACAACATCAAATAGTATATATACCAATATACAATAATCACTCCAGGCGTGATAATATGCAACATTACAGAAAAGTAATAAGCATCATAGAACAATACAAATAATCTGGGATCCCCGGGTTTCACAGAGCCGCTACTGAAACTCGACGTTTCCCTGGTCGTGTGGATAGCCTGTGCAATGAAACCTAGACCCCTACGGGTGCAGCAAGTTACCCGCCAAAACCTGAAGCGAGGCAGCCCCTACAACAAAGTGAATGGACCACCCGGCACTTCACGGAATCCGGTAACTTGAGCACCCCTCCTTGGGTCAACCTGTACCCCCTACAAGTGCAGCAAATAATCTTCCAATTCTATAGTGAGGCCCCTATGCCTCTCAAATCCATGAGATGCGGACCCCTTGCCCTCCAGAACCCGACTATCCGTTCACTCCGTCGCGGGGTAATCCTAGTACATAAAAGAAAATATATACAACGAGTACATCGACCTCAGCCCGGTCGTGCCCCAAAAGAATATTATACAAACAGGCAGTGACGGCAATCCACATGTTGGACACTCGTCTCGCAATATTAAATATACAAATAAATTCAAACTGCACTACCATTGCACACTGCTATCCACCACGACATATCCCCAACATCATAGCACAACACAGAACATCAACACGAATGTCACGTTCGCAAATCCGTCTAGAATTACTATAGCAATTAGACGCAATTTACCGCTCGAATGACATTCACGGTCGGAGATATAATGTAAATATTGCATACTAACAAGTTTAAAATTTCGATCGACAAAACTTTCCGAAGTGGGTCCCACGTACATCTGGTGTACAGTAATAAAATCTGGGCCCAAAAGAACAAATCCATAAACCATAACTTCCCAAGTAGAAACCCCAGAAGAAAAATGATCAACTGAATCACCAAGACGGCCGCGGTTCCGCGGTCAAAGCTTGGCTTTGACCGCGTTTCCGCGGCCGTACGGTCGATTCACTTGATCGTTTTCACCAGTTTTCTTTGAAAAGCCTACTTAATTTTCCAGTATGCTCAAAATAATTTTTAGACCCTTTTAAAAATCGACAGAAACTTTAACCCAAAAAATTGTAGTTTTCGAAATTCCGTTCGATCGATATTTTAAACGCGTTAGCACAAGTTAGTAAAGCTTAATGGCGAGGCTCTGATACCACTGTAAGAACACGGTAGCATCCCGGCCGTCTAACAGACGCCAAATACGGACAAAAACTTGTTACAAACTGGCGCTGTCGTATACTATAACTCGGATCTGCCATTAAAGCTAAACTAACAAACTACAAAGAGGGTAGAAATGTTATACCAAACGATCCGAGTCCTTCGGTCTTCAACCATTATCACACGCTTTGTTGCGGCTGCTCCGATCTCCTGAATCTCCAGTCTTCTCGTCCAGGTGGCACCACGTCCACGGATCTTTAAACGGGCTCTCGCCTCTGAACCGAGACAACTCGATCATCAAGTTTGCTAAAAGAGATGACCAAGATTGATGTAGAGAATGAGTAGAACGCTTTGTCTCGCTTCGTCCAAAGCCATGGACTAACGGTTAATGAAGTTGCCTTTTGGATCGGATGAAAATGAGATATGAGTATGTTAATTTCCATGAACCAAAACCATAGTCTTTTTTCCAAATGAACGACCATTCTATTTTATAAGAGGGGCCGGCCATTTTTATGGGGGGGGTGAGTGTAGGAGAAGGGAGTGGTGACCACAAGGATAAAGATCATGAAGAAATATCCTACGCTTTACAAAATGCATTAATGGAAACAAATGAGTAACTTAACATTTAATGCAAAAAGAATGACTCATTAAAACACCTTGCAAAATAATTAATGGAAACAATCATTCATGAACCTAGTCACCAAAGCAAGAAGCACCTAGAACCTTCCACATTCATGACTCACCCTCAAGAAAAGATAAATCCGTATTAAACCGAATGTCAAATATGGGTGATAGAAAACTAGAAATTGGCAACTTCCAAAAGCGATCCCGAAACGAATTTCAGGATAACCCCGTAACAGTATAAACATACCCGCATTTGTATTACGACCGAATACAAATGCAACTGAGACAAAGATATTATATCTACACAGTATAATACTCGGATCCGGCTTAAACCAAAGCCTACCAGTATTATCTGCCCGAAATATGACACGTGCGTAAATGCACGTGCATTTTCCGAACCCTGCCATAAAACCATACGGCCTCTACAACGTTTCCCCTGAATTTAGGAAACTGTCTGTGGGGGACTCTAATGACGCATCAACACACTGGAACTGGGTATAACCTCTAGTACGTCAGAGGTACAAGCTGTACGTAACGGTTGCCTATGTATTGATTGGAAGGGAAGCTGACGAGCGAACTCATCCAGAAACCCTACTGAGCCTCACAGTGACAATATTCGTACAGTCCGGTCCGTTCGACTAAGAGTATCGTATATCGAGTTTAGGAGGTTGGATAAAGTCAAACCCCTAATAATGTGATAATTTGTGTCGGTATGAAGCCCATCACGTAGTAAGAAACTATCGATCCTGGATCAGTAATTCTCACATACCCCGGCCGAGGATTTCTAGTGATGGCCACCCGTGCACTGCGCGACATCAACCCCCAATACCGGGAGAGACGAATCCCCGACGATCCGCTCACTGCCTCCATGTGGCTCGGGACTGTACCAACTAAAACCTGTTTGCACGTCTCCTTTAAGTGTGGTATGGTAGTAATCAAAGCACAGTGGGAACTCACACGAGACAAATGACGATCTCAAGTCGACAAACTAACCTGTACACATGTCACCAGGGAGCTGCTATCTGACGATATGTATAATACCAACTAGCATGTTCCCGGCGAGTCTTGTCCGATGTACTCATAACCCAATGAGCACCTGTATACATCTTAGGTGAACCAACTGACACCAATGGCTTGTGAGACCGGCCACCACCCCTCGTCGAGGTCTCGACTGTATACACTAGTCTACTCTGGAGTATCGATGCCCTGTCTCGTAACTCCCACGACTAGGGACACTTTAAGGATGTGCTTACAGACCCCCAGCTCCCACGTATATGATCGCCATCATACTGCTGGCTGTCAAGCAAGAATCCTATGGGCTCTATCAACATGAAATAGTGAACTAAAGCATGTATAAGATAATAAAGATAAACCAGATAGCATACTATCATCTCGAGTAAGACAGTCATATCGGTATAGGTCCTCTCTCAATCATTGTAATCACGTACCTGCGATCCAATAATTGTCTTAGAGGGCACTATATCCAACAAAGGTAACGTAACACTGGGTCCTTTTGTCAGAGTTTGATCTTCAGATTCTCATATATCCTATCCTGCAGAGCCAAGTCCTGGTGAGGAGGTGGCAGGTGAGATGACGGCAACCACAAAGCTTGAAGCGGCTACTCTTTCCCAGGAGTCCGGGACTGCTCCAATTGCCTCTCTTTCCGCCTGTGGTTCCCTGCGATTGCCTGGCATTGCGAGTGTCACGACGGCTCTCGTGGAATCAGGGGATGAAGCTACGAGCGGCGAAACCATCCCCCCGAATGAGATCGAAGAAGTCGTGATGCTTGGTGATGCTTCCGTCACAGTTATGGATGATGACTTGTCTGGTAGGCCTCGGGTCGCTGCATTCTTTTCGTTTTTGCAATCCCTTCTGATAACTTTTTTTGTTCCTTTCGAATGTAGGTGTAGTGAGCGCTGAGGTTGTGCCACTTGAAGAAGCACCACCAGCTGCCGCTCTGACGGTCGTTGCCCCTTCGTCTCCTCTTATATCCTCTCAAATGTTGGAAGGTATGGGTTTGCGATTGATTTAACTCGGTGACAGCATCTTTCGTGTACTAACTATGTATCATCATAATCTTGCAAGAGTTCTTTTTTATCATCTGTATCAAGTGTTGAACTCGCACTTCTCCTTCCAGTCGGAGATTAGTCTGCCCACTGGTGCCGGTGAGTATCTTTTCTAACCGACATCTTTTCTTTTCTTTAACGGGAAGCCATGTCATTGCTAATTCTTCTTTGCATTACTTGTAGCCTTACAAATTGAAGGAGGGGACAAGGGTATCGTCGCGCCACCGTACTCCCAGCTCTGCCCCTTGTTGCAGCCGGTATAGTAGACTCTGTCGTTCATGTATTTTCATTATTTCTTGAGCCGACATCTGAATATGATTTATTTTGCAGCGGTCGCACCAACTCCAGCTCCTTTCGAGTCTCGCATCATAATACCGGCTGGGCCCTTTTCTAGACGTCCATCTTCAAAAGGCGTTGTGACCAGTCTACGTATATTGAGTGAATACATCGAGGAGCTTGACGCGGAGGCCCCTACATTCGCTGCAGATTTTGCTGCCGAAGTTAATCCAATGTTGGTGACGCTTGTGAACTTCCATAACGAAGGCGTCGTTGAGTCTTGGGTTAACCACTGCAGGAAGATTGAGGCATGCCTGCATGAGCTTGAGCTTAGGTATCCTGCTCCTGAGATGTTGGCTTTGAACTCCCAGTGGGCTGCATGGGTTGAGCAGAGCGTGTCCTTCTTCCGCCATTTTGAACAATAAGTGAACTTAAGGCGGAAAGAACGCGAGGAGGCTTTGGGTGAATCTGCCTGGCTGCGCGCCCAAGTTGAAGCGAATGCCGCGCAACTGAGGGCCGTCTTTGACAATTTACAGCGATGCATTTTGGACGGGCTGGCATTGAAGCGGAAGCTCGACTTCATTGAGCGGGTTACGCAGAGTCACGAAGCTGCCCAACGGAAAATCGATGAGAAGGTTTCATCGTGCTTGCAGCAATGGGCTCGAGTCGAAGCAGAGCTGGCTGCAACGGCTGGCCATGAAAAGGAATTAAAAGAAGCACACGAGCAACTTGCTGACTTATTGAAAACGCCTCCTTCTCAGTAGCTGTTTTGTATAGATTGAACACTTGTAATCTTTGAATAACATGTATCCATTTTTTTATTCTTTCATAAAATTCAACTTGTACTCCATTGAATTCATGAAGAAAAGATACACATTTTTTTGTCCTACTGTTGCTTTCTTCTCTTTCCTGTGTCGTTGCCATGTGATTTTAGCAAGTGTGGCATGTAGATAGTAAGTGATGGTCCATCTTGGACTCTTTGCAGGGTAACGATGGCTTAGGAAACAGGTTCAGGTCTGTTGCCTATGAATTTTCAATTTTATAAGCCGTGAGGGTCTCATAAAGAATTTTCTCCCTACAGGTCAAGAGGATCCCGTAGGTGTATTTTCTCCTTAGGAATCGTTAGGATTCCTAAGTGTGTTTTCCCTTGAGAGTCGTAAGGATCTCACAAGAGAATTTTCTTTCTTACAAGTCGAGAGGACTCATAAGTGGTTGTTCCCCTTATTGTCGATATTCGACTTGGGAGAGTATGGCCTGTGGATAGTCCCTCTTAACCTCCTTGCAGGACAGTGATGGCTTAGGAGACAGGGTTAGGATCTGCCACCTAAAACTTTTCAACTTTATGAGCCGTGAGGGTCTCATAAAGAAATTTCTCCTTACGAGTCGTGAGGATCCTATACGTGTAATTTCTCCTTAGAAATCGTGAGAATTTCTAAGTGTGTTTTTTTCTCTTGAGAGTCGTAAGGATCTCCCGAGAGAATTTTCTTCCTTACAAGTCGAGAGGACTCGTAAGTGATTAATGAGTTGACTTACTCCCGAATTAAAGCATTGCTTTGATGGGGAGGTCAAGGGTTGACTTTGGCCATATGGGGTCACGATTGATTTTAGTCATACGGGGTCAGGGGTTGACTTTAGCCATATGGGGTCAGGATTGACTTTGGCCATCCGGGGTCAGGGGTTGACTTTAGCCATATGGGGTCAAGATTGACTTTGTCCATACGGGGTCGGGGTCAGGGGTTGATTTTAGCTATATGGGGTCAGGATTGACTTTGGCCATATGAGTCAGGGGTTGAGGATTGACTTTAGCCATACGGGGTCAGGGGTTGACTTTAGCCATATGGTGTCAGGATTGACTTTAGCCATACGAGGTTAGGGGATGACTTTAGCCATATAGGGTCAGGATTGACTTTCGGTTGTCTATGCACCGCCGGGTCATGGAACTGGGAACTTTGCCACGGCTCCGCTTTGCTGACGTTACGTCTGCTATAATGAGACGAATATCGAGGTGGTCTCGAGGTTGCCTGTGAACCGTCGAGATTTGGAACTAGGGACTTTGACATGGCTCCGAGGTTGATTGTCGCGTCTGAATCCTGCTGAAATGAGGAAGAACGTTGTTGTGGGTGTCCAAGCTGTAGATGTGGCCGTCGAGACTTGGAACTAGGGACTCTGTCGTGGCTCCGAGATTGATTGTCGTGTTCGAATCCTGCTGGAATGAGGAGGATCGCTGTTGTTGTTCCCTCGAGATGCAAATGTTGTTATCAAAACTTGGCTCTCTTTCTGATGGAGCCAGTGGGATGATATGGTTCCCTCCTTGTTTGTGCCCGTGGATTGTATACAGGGATCGATGTGATCTCACCTGTAGAGCAAAAGTTTTATTTCATATGTATATTTTTTGTTTTCTTTCCGTGATAATCTATCATTTCAGTTTTTTGTATCGCAAAAGTCGCGATTGTCCAATCATTTCGGCTATTTTTTGCGGTGCCCAATCATTTCGGTTGTTTTTGTATGCATAAATTTTTACTTGCTGATTTGTTGCAGGTTGCCCCATCATTTCGGCTATTTCATATGCATTTGTGGCTCGCTGACTTTTCGCTGCGAGTTTGGGATTTGATACCTATTTAGGCATCAGCATCGCTACAACTGTGATATTGTCAGGAGCGAATCATCATTTGCCTCTGTCGATATCGAATAAAGGTGTCTTAGTAAACAGGGTTAAGATCCTATCGATTAAGGCTTTTGACTTTATGAGCCGTAAGGGTCTCATAAAGATATTTCTCCCTACGAGTTGTGAGGATCTCGTAGGTGTGTTTTCTCCTTAAGAATCGTGAGGAGTCTTAAGTGTATGGTCTCTTATAAGTCGTAAGAATCTTACAAGAGTGTTTTCTCCTTATAAGTCTAGAGGACTTACAAAGGTCGTTCACTATGTGAGCATATCCCCAGTCTCTAGTGGGACTTTGTTAGGGAAATGTTTATTCGTGCCCGTAGATTGTATACAAGGGTCAATATTGAAACGCTTGTAGGGCAAATTTGGGTTGTATGGCGGCTTAAGAACAGGTTCAGATCCCTGTAGCTTAAGGCTTTTGAATCCTATGAGCCGTGAGGGTCTCACAGGGTAATTCTCCTTACGAGTCGTGAGGATCTAGTAAGTGTAACTTCTTCTTAAGAGTCGTGGGGATTCCTAAGTGTGTTGCTCCCTTGTAAGTCGTAAGGATCTCACACAGGTATTTTCTCCTTACAGGGTCGAGAGGACCTTGCAAGTGTCTTTTAACGAGATTGTGTCTTTTCGGGTTTTCACAAACTCGCCAGTAAACTTGCTGTTTTTACTCACGGAGCCCTTTCGGGTTTTCATCCGTACCCATTTCGCTTCTGGACGTACCGTTTTTTTTTTTGCGTTAGCTCTAGGATGCTGCGGTTTATAATAGTTTAACGACGTTTCGGTCTGTCGTTAGTTTATGGACGTTTCGGTCCATTGTTAGTTTTAGGACATCTTGATCCGCTGTTAGTTTAAGGACATTACGGTCCATTGTTAGTTTTAGGACATTGCGGTCCATTGTTGCCATTTTGGAGACAACGGTTTCGCTGGACACTACTTATAGAGTTAGGGCTTAGGAAGATAGCGAGCGGACATAGGCGGCGTCATCTATCGTTGACCCAGGCCGTAACTCGTCAGGCGTAGTATTTTTTCAGGAACCGACCATTTATTGGCCTGAAGGGTCTTTCGCCATGCATGTTCATGAGCAAGTAAGCCCCACCTTGGTATACTTTGTCCATAATATACGGGCCCTCGTAATTTGGCTCGAACTTCCCCCGTTTAGCACGATTGGGGACCATAGGTCTTTTAACCACTAGCACGAGTTCGCCTTGGCAGAACGTTCTTGGCCTAATCAATATCTCGTATGAGCGCGTCATTTTTTCTTTGTAAGCTTCCAAGTTTTGCTGCGCCATGAGCCAGGTTTCGTCGAGCGCGTCGAGCTCCTCAAGACGAAGATAAGCATTGTCTTCGTCTGTGAGCTCGCAATGAACCGCCATTCGTAAGGAGGGCAGCTCTATCTCCAAGGGGAGTACCACTTCAGTGTCGAATACCAATGCATACGGGGTTGTGTTTGTGGCCATTTTGAACGTAGTTCGATATGCCCAGAGAGCTTCATGCAGTCTCTTGTGCCAGTCCTTTTTATTTTTGGACACCGTCTTTTACACGATCTTCGTCAATGTCTTGTTGAAAGCCTCAGCCAGACCGTTAGCTCGGGGATTATAGATTGAAGAGTATCTCCAGTCTATATTACGTTGCTGTGCGAAGCGGCTGATTTTGTGACTTCTGTAGGCTGGCCCGTTATCGGAGATAATCCGTCGCGGAGTGCCGAACCGATAGATTACGTGTGTCTTGAAGAAATGGAGGATATTCTCCGTCTTCACTTCTCTTACTGGTACTACTTCTGCCCACTTGGAGAAGTAATCGGTTGTTGCCAGTATTAACCGATGTCCTCTGGACGATGCTGGTTCAATGGCCCTGATTATGTCAGCTCCCCACATTTCAAATGGTCAACTAGCCACCGTTAGATGTAGCGGATTTGGATGCTGGTGGATAAAGTCCCCATGAATCTGGCACGAGTGGCATTACTTCGCGTATTCGAGACAGTCCTGAATCATCGTGGGCTAATAGTAACCTATCCTTTTGATTTTCAGCTTCATCTTCGGCCCGGCTTGATGAGAACCATAGAGTCTATCGTGAGTTTCTTGTACGACTCTCTTTGCTTCTTCCGGTCCCAAGCATCTTATCCACAGGAAATCGAACGATCTCTTATACAGAGTATCGTTGACGAAAGCAAAAGACAGAGCTCGTTTCATGAGCTGATGTCTCAAGGACGCATCTTCAGGTGATCGACGGGATTTGAAGTAGTCTATAAAGACTTCTCTCCAATCCTTAGCCTTTTCCTGGTCTTTTATTTGTAGGTCGTTTGCTCGGTCGCTCCCTTTTCTTCTGACAACTCCGGAGATATTTCTGATGGTGTTAGAACCCGACGGCTTTGCACGACGATCCTCGCGTCATCGAGGTTCTCGTCGGCCAGTTCTTTAGCGAGCTTGGCTAATGCGTCCACCTTGCTACTTTCTGCGCGCGGTATGCTTTCCAGAATGTAGGAAGGGATTTGAGTCAACAATTGTTGCACTCTCTCACCGTACTTCACCAACTCTGGTTTGCACGTTTGATAGTCGCCGTTCACTTGACTAACGACCGGTTGGGAGTCTCCATATATGAGGAGGTTTCCGATTCCCATGTCGACAGCAATATCAAGACCAATGTGTTCCCGGTGTGTTCCCCCTTTTAAGAGCGTGCGGCTGAGGCGGGCTTACTTTCCAATTTTTGAACAGTGCGAATTTGCCTTGTTGGTATTGGTTCTCAATCCAGCCTTTGAAGACGAAGCAATCTCCGATTGGATGGCCTACCACTTAGTGATAGAGGCAATAATTGGGATTATTGGCATCACTGGGTTGCAATGGGCGTTTTGGATCCGGCAAGGTGATGAGTATATTGCGCACCGCCAACGCGAACAGTCTCCTCGTTTTATCCCGGAGAAACGAATAGGGGCGCTTCATTTTCTCATTGAAGAATCGCCTTCTTTCAACTTGGTGAGCATTGGAGAAGAAGATCGCTTTCCCCTTCCCCTTTTCGTTTCGAGGCTCCATTTTCGAGGAAGACGGTCTATGATCCATCTGATCCATTTGGGGCAGCTTATCAATCAAGGCCTGAAAAGTAGTTGGCTTGAAGAATATCATGAATTGTGAAATGGTCGCCTGAGGGTCGAGAGTACCCACGAACATGCCTACTGCAGGTGCTTCTTCGATGCGTTGCTCGCACTTCGACCATAGATTCTGCCACTGTATCGCGTACTGCACTCATGTTTCACCTGGCTTCACTCTGACGTTAATTAATGCGGTGATCGGGGTGCGCTCGCTAGCGCTTTCGAACCTTTGTGTGAACAGTAACTCCATTTCTGAAAATGTCTTAACTGAGTCGTTCGGGAGCTCGGAATACTATTCAAATGCTGTCTCCGACAAGCTGCCAACAAACTGGCGAAGCAGCAGTTTTTCGTCACCTCCGGTGTTGCCGCACAGAGCCCTAAATTGAGCAACGTGCTGGTGTGGATTTCCCGTCCCCTTATATACATGGAATTTAGGGATCGTATATCCCGGCGGGTACTTTATTTGGTCGTACCAACCAGGATAGGGTCGTCTAGTCTTAACAATTTGCCCGGCCGCTTCATTCACTTGATAAGCTCGTATTTGTTGGGTTATATAATCATCGAGCGTGGCTTTGGAGATGGTCTCCTCCTTGGCTGTTGATAGAGCCGGCAGAGGATTCGATGTCTCTCCTCTATCATCTTCAATTATTACTGGAGGATCTTTGGCCGGAGGGTCTGGCTGGATCATTAGGCCTACCATATCTTGGAATAGAAGGGTCATTTGTTTTATGTTGGCTGCTTGTTCCGCGGCCTCTTTATCCTTTTTCTCAAGCATTCTCCAAAAGAATTCGGCATCAGTTTCCTACTCACGACGCTGCTCCAAGGATGTCTCCGGGCTGGCTTTTGGTCCAGTGAGTGCGGCCATAGTCGTTAGCATTTCTTGGAGCTTCTGTTATTGTTGCCCCTGAACCTTAGTCACAGACCGTGTAAGTGATCGATGATCCGTGAGGATACGGCTATCTTCTTTTCCGGAAGCCATATAAAAAGTGTGCACCATAATGCCCCCAGACTTGGGCATTTAGATTCAATGTCCTTGCGATTAGTTAAAGATGCAGGGATCTTCTCCGGCCTCCTTCTTTTGTGGGCGGTCGAAGTCGAAGGAGCTGTTGTAGCGGGCACCCAAACAGATGACACCTTCTTTGGTACGACAGAGTGGTCCTTCTCTTGCCAAACCTATATCTTCTTCGGTCGGTGGGAGTAATCTTGATCAATCACCGAGTCTTGGACTTAACGCCAGACCTTGTAAATTTTAGAGGAAAGCTGCTGAGGGGGCTGTTCAAGCTTCGCCTTTATGGCATTCTCTACATGTGAAGGAGATTTTTTGAGTACGGCCTTCGGAGAGTTCTTGCGCACCTTCCTTAGTGGTTCAAAGTTGTTCCCAGTTGGAACAGCAGCGTCGACTTCCACCATTAAAGCTGGCGGAGTCAATCCAGAAGGGGAATTGCCCCCATCTTTCCTTACTCGGCGCCAGTGGTGAAGTCAAGCATGTCAAGCAGACGGTATCACTTCTGCTATTGGATGAGCTTCTTCATGACCCCCGCTCTAATGAAGGGTTGTTGTCGTCGTTAACCTGTCAAAGACCGATACCCATTGAGAGGGGATGGCCAATCTTGATAAGGCCAACTTTCGTGCAGGGGAGGCGGCCTTGGTTACTTCACCTGGAGTGGGAGTTGGAATGGCTAGTCTTGTGAAGACCGACCCCTTAGCAAGAGAAGCCGCTTTGACGACTTCAGGAGCAGGAATGGCCATCCGCTTAGGGATAACACCTTCTGGTATTGCGGGCTTCTTCATGGGCCCGTTGGAGCTTTGGCCTAATCTATTGAAAACCAAGATACTGGATTTGGACGACCCGTTGAGAGGGGCCGCAGTAGTTCCAAGCTGATCAAAGACCGACTTCATCGGAGCTTCTTGCGATGGTACAGGAGCGCTGAAGCTCGTTGGCAGGAGCATGGTCCCGAAGAACAGTCCAGTGGTGGCCTGAGTCACCTATTCCACTGGTATTGTGAAAAGGGAGGCAGCTTGGGGCCCGTAAGTCACTCCTTCGGACAGCACGGAGTGAGAGTTGCAGTTGCAGTTAGTGCAGTTTGAAGCCATTGATCTTCTGTTTTTTCTGCACGGAGCAAGATACCAAATCTTATTACTTCACATCCAAAGGCAACCATGTCAAACCGCGATTCATTTCGCGAAACACGACACACGAAGTGTGTAGTAGAAAGAGGAAAAGGTCCCACCGGACGTGCCAACATCTGTTCTCCGCTGAAAAGACGTGACCGGGACGTCTGGCCTGAATTTTGAGGGTAGATGCTATTTGATGTTATCCGTCCACCTCTCCAAAGATGCCAAGTTGATTTATGACACAATATATCGAAGGTTTAAATAGATGCGGCCGATGTAGCAGACTTCGTCAGATTCTCCCTCATTTGAGGGGTTTTTTGATTGTGGGGACGCTCTTCCCTGCAGGCGCAAGCCCCTGCAGTTAATTACGCTACCGTATCGCGGTAACCACTTTCTCCTTCTCCAGATGGTTACTTCGTGTCTTGGGTGTTTGTTTTGTTTTTGATTGCCCGTGGATTGTATACGGAGACTAATTTATGTTGTCGCCCGTAGGGCGTGGATTAGTCCAAGTCCGTATTTTTTTAGATTTGGGTTTGGGTTGGGTTTAAGGATGAGTTAATCTTATTTGAGATTAAGATCAATTTAAACGTTTGTTAAGGATACGTTAGTCTAATTTTAGATTAAGATCGACATAATCATTTGTTAAGAATACGTTAGTCTAATTTTAGACTAAGATTTACTTAACAAGATTATTTAGATCCAACAAAAGAGCATTTGGGCTCTATTGTTTAGTTTAGGGACATTACGGTCCAAAGGTTTAAGGACGTCTTAATCCATGAGTTTAAGTACCCCACAGTCCGTGAAGTTTAAAGATATCATAGTCTGTAAAGTTTAAGGACATCATAGTCCATGGGTTTAAGGACCCCACAGTCCGAGATTAAGGACATCATAGTCCATGGGTTTAAGGACCCTACAGTTCAAGGTTAAGGACATCATAATCCATAGGTTTAAGAACCCCACAGTCTATGGAATGTTTGGTTGTCGAGACCCGTCACCTCTCTGAAGACGCTGAAGAATTACAATGACAAATATCAGAGGAGTGAAGAGATGTACTCTTGAACCAATATCAGTTGGAGGATTGTAGTTCAATTTGGGACTAAGATCAAAGATTTATGAGTATATGGGATCAATTAATCTGAGTTAAGGTTCTGTGACCACTCTGGGCTCAGCCCATTTAATTAAAATGTTAAACATTTAACAATGCTAAGCATTGGTTTGGGTTCTGACAATTTTTTGTCTTTTATTAAATGCTGAGCATTCATCATAGTTCTGGGCTTTATTTATAGAACAATTTATGTTCTTTTATCGCACACGTGAGAAGCACGTGGCACACTTTGTGCTTCGCACCAGTCAAAGTGCGCAGAGCGCTTCTGCTGGATAGCGCACACGTGAGGAACACGTGGCGCGCTTGGCGCTGAGCGCCAGATAATGAGCACAGAGCGCTTCTGTTAAGTAGTACACACGTGAGGAGCACGTGGCACGTTTGGCGCTGTGCGCCAGATAATGAGCGCAGAGCGCTTCTTGTGAATTTTGGAGCGCTAAGGCTCTGCGACGCTATGCGTTAGTTTTAGAGCGCTGAAGCGCTTTTTTAATTGGAACGTTAGGGCTCTTTTTAGGCAGGTTTGTGCCCTGAGAATTAAATTCTCTTTCTTATAAGAGATTTTGTCTCATGGATCTAAGAACAAAGTTCTTATTATTTTTTTATAGGAGATATTTCAATTTTTATGTTTTTTGATAAAAGGCTCTGCCTTTATGGATCTATGATCCTAAGAGAATTGAATTATTCTCCCTCCCTTTTTTATAATGAGATATTATAATCTCTTTTATGAAAGACAATTTGTCTTATAGATCTATGGTCTGAAGAAGATTTAAGTTCTTCCCTTTTTACGATGAGATATTTTGATCTATTTGTGAAAGACCTTGGTCTTATACATCTATGATCTTAGGAAAAGAAGTAAATTGTTCTTTTATATGAGATGATTTCATCTCTCTATTTTCTTTTTACTTTGAAAAAAGTTTTCTTCTTCTGAGAGCTTGCTCTTTGTCTTTGAAATTTCTCAAAGTTTATAGGGGGTTCCTCTATATGAGACTTGAAGTCTTGGGCCCTTTATATAGGGCATGCTGATTTGTTCAATCCGTTAAGGAGATCTTTTCTCCAATTGATTTGGGGATTTCCCCATCGTTGGATCTTTGATCCAAGAGCTTCTGATTTACAGAAGACAATTTTCTTGTTTTTAATAAGATTAGGAAATCATTTCTCATACAGAATTTATTATGTATTTTGGTAATTTTTAATCACCATTGGATCATTGATCCAACGGTGCTCTAATTTTCAGAGCACAATTTTTCTGTTTAGAAAGATTCTAAGGAATGTTTTCTCAACATAATTTTATTTTGGTCAATTGATAATTTTTAATCATATTCGTTAGATTTTTTATCCAACGGTGGAGAACATTTAGTTCTAGCGCCAGCACACTCGTGCTTTGCACGTGGTGCGCTGCTTAGAGTACAGTGCTCTTAGCGTCAGCGCACACGTGCTTTGTATGTGGTGCGCTGTTTAGAGTGCAGCGCTCACGTGCTTTGCACATGGTGCGCTACTTGGTGTGCAGCGCACTTGGTGTTGCTATGAAGGGCTGCTTCATTTTAAATTTTGAAATTTGAACAGAGCTTTGATCTGATTTGAGAAAACACCTAGTTTCTTCCAAGAATCCTAATCCACATTAATCGCTATCTTTCTAGTATTAAATAATTAATAAAATAAAAAGAATAAATTTTTTTACTTCATCCATTAACTATTAAATCCTATAAATCCTACAATCTTTTCTATTATAATTTTTTTTAACTTTTCTTAATAATAAACAATAACAATTCCACCTTTCTTCTATCAACTCGTCTAAAATAAGAAAAGCAGTTCACCGTTTTCCTGTGGACGGCCCGTACTCATCATGACTAGCTATTGCGACACCGTTATTGATTACGGTTATTTACAACATACATAAAGACACGCCTTCTTTCAAATCAATCAGTTACAAAACGTCTGAAGCTCATGAAATCATACGTCTGCACCTCCTCTAGATTTTAGCCCAAGAGCCTACAGACGTCTGACCCTTTATGGGCCAGACCTTTGAACCAGAAAATTAATGGTTTGCAGTCTCGATATATAAGACACCTTCACAACAATTAAGCTCCTACATGCGAATAATCAAAAGAGAAAAATGAAAGCACAATTTCATGGTTTCCGATTATACAATAGTATGTTTTTGCTTATCATCGCAAGTTGCATAAGTGCAACGCTACAATCCGGATATGGGCATATGATGCGCCAGTACTAACACCAATTGTACAAAAACATAACAAGCATGCATATCCAAACATTTGACGGTCACTTGTTTACAATTTCTGCAAGTTTTCAGCTTTGGCGGCAGATGTAAATGCGACAGCATTCTGGGGGTGGTCTTTAACTGTTAGGCTCAGCACCTCTGGCCTAGAGTAGTGTCCTACCACATCGAAATCAAATTTGGCTCGCACTATTTCCCCAAGATCTGCATATATCAACATTCAAAGGTGTAAGATCTAGTATGGCTATACTATCATATAGTACAACTATCCAATATTATCGTATAAAAACTTTCAAGGCTTGCTAGTTCAGTATTTTGACATTCCAATCTCACATTCTTACATGCATCTCTGACATGCATCTCTCTGAAGGGCATGTCCCCAATTATTTAGATGTCACACAAAATTTCTACGAAAAGCCATTCCGTTTGTTGGGGGGGGGGGGGGGGGGGGACATCATTTCTTTTTATTAAGTCCCTCAATGTCTTTTTTTAAAAGTACATTAATAATATTTATAGAAATATACTTCTCTTAATTCGCTTTTTCTTGCATTGAAGGCCTTGAAATTATAGAAATTCATTAACGTTCTTAGAAAATTATAACTGCAGCTATTCCAAAATTATTTACTACTTGCCATCTCTTGTTTGCTTATTTCAATAGTTATCTTATCTAGATCAGCTCAAATCGCATTACAAGGTTTTGCCAGACACAAGCTATTTGCACACGCAGAGCATGTACCAAGAAAATTAGTCTCTTGATAATCACGGAACAATAATAATAATTTCAAACGCCCAAAGAAAAAAAGAAACAAAATGTAATTGTACCAACAGAACAAAGAAGAATTGATACCTAGATCAGCTGAGATGAGTGCCTCTCCTTCATAGTTAGGCCCGGCTAAAACAGCCCCTGAAGGCGAGACGATGACGCTTCCTCCAGCGCACACAACGGAATCGGGTGAAGGTTCATCGTCAACGCCTGCAAACACGTAATCCGGCGGCGGAGGATAGTCTTTTCTTCGACAAAATTGGTTTGCTGAGAGAACGAAACATCCGCCCTCGAGGGCGATGTGGGTCATCGAAGCTTGCCATACCTCCGTAGCATCGGCAGTGGGTGCACAGTATATCTCGATACCTTCAGGGCAGCAGGGAGGACTTCGATTATTTTCCTTCGGAGAACTTAGATAATAAAGTTCAATAACACAACCAACAAATAAGCTATTGAAAGCAATGGTATACAGAAAGTGAATTACAGTAAACTAACCTGAACTTCTGTAGGGAAAAGAGATACAAAATGTGTAACAGATGAAACCCTAATCGTTTAGCACTTACCTTTGCCATATAATGCAGTCCTTAATAAAGGCATCCTGTTCTCCCAGCAGATGAGAGCACCTATCTTTCCAATAGGAGTTTCATAAACAGGATTGGTAGATCCATCTCCAAACCCCCAGATTATACGTTCCAATGCTGTGGGCATGAGTTTACGGTGTTTCCCTAGGTATTGACCCTGAGGATCGAAAAAAAGAACTGTACAATAGAGTGTGTATCCTGCTCTCTCAATCACACCCATCACTACGAAGATCTTGTATTTTCCGGCCATTGCTGCCAAACGATCAACATCAGGGCCTGCACACATTTAGAGAAAGAAAAAAATGAACCAAAGTTTGGCAAATTTTTTATGGTAATAGAAAATTTCCTAATAGCGTGAGTGTTCTGGCTCTTTGATACGGGAAAACCAAGGATGCAGACACCAAGGAGTAGATGGTTGACACCAAGTTGAAGTCGCCATAGAGACTTGGTAAAATTTTTATTTTTTTAATATATGGAGATCTCCAAACATAGCACTACATTTTAACAGCGGCAAAAATTAACGATGATGATGAGACCACGATGGTCGAGTAGATTATGATAACACACAGGAAGATCAATTGACTTGGTGAACGCTCTGAAGTGTATGTGATCCATACACCAATCCGACTTAGTCTACCCGTTCGTACTGAAGACTTAACATATCCATGAATCGAGATATAAAATGTACCAAAAGTATCTCGATAGACACTTAATTTGAGCTACTTTAGGATTTCTACAGTAAACTATCCATGTGTTTTCTTCCAAGGATTTTCATGGAATTCAGTTATTTCTTTCACAGGTATTACCCTTACCATTATTTCATTCTTTTCTTAATCAAATATATATTCCTTCTCTTTAAAGGAAAATGTGAATCTATTTAGATAAACCCCTTTATGAATATTAGATGTGCCGCAATTAAGTAAAGATAGGATAAGGTTCGTACTATATTAGTTATGTTAGCATACATTTTTAGTGATGTGAGGATAAAATCAGGGAAAAGGCATGTGGATCGAGATTAATGTGCACCAAGAGGAGTTTTGGTTTAGTCCAAAGTGCAGCTGATGCTGGACCAAGGAAAAGAATATAGGCATTGGATCCCCAAATAACGATTTAGAATTAACTTCTAGTGCAATGGCGTGTGATCTAATAGGTACCGCAGTTTGATGGAAAGTCCGCTGGCACAAGGGCTGGATGAGGAAAGAGCATGTAGCAGTTACATATATACCGGTGAACACCTCTGATGGGGGTCGGAATCTCCCTAAGATGTTGTTATCCGTCGATCTTGCGGCCAGCGAGGCTGAACGATTGAGATTTGTTGTGGATGATTGAGTGTGTGGGTCTCAATGGGTTGTTGTTGACGCCGAGCTACCTATAAAGAAAGCCCCGAGATGGGAAACCACTGTAGGACCCTCCAACGATCAAGTATGTACCGAGAAATAGATGGGCAGAGTAGCGGCGTATTGGATTCAATTTTCAGTTACCTGAATCGTCTGGAAGAGGGGCTCATGTAGCGATCGCATGGAGGAGCTGATGCGAGATTCTCGCCGTCCGTTACGTCCCTGCGTTACGTTCGCGTTGAACGCCGGGATACGCCTATTAATGGCGAGATACGTTAGCGGGAGATGCGGGACGTGAAGCGGCAGATATCTCGTCGTGGCGAGATATATGGAGCCGTTACGGGAACGCTCGTGCTCTGTGCTCCCGGACAAACAGGGACGCTGAGGAATCTCAGCAATAGGATAGCTCGGAAACAAGTAAGAGAGCTGAGCAATCTCAGCTATATGATAGCTCGGAGACGGGCTCGTAGGCTGAGAAAGCTCAACTCTGTGATTACTCGGCGACGGGCAATGGCTGGTGGTTAGACGAAAAGGGAACGTACTCAAAGAAAGCCCCCAAAAAGGTCGGGTGCTATCTCGGAGGCGAGACGCCAAGGAATGCTCCCATTGCATCATACTTATTCTAGCTTCATAGCCCCCGGGAATGTAGTGGGCTTATGTGGATGACACGTCATCTGCTACGTGTCGTAGTCTGGGCAATTGTCACATATGAGCAACATCATTAGCCCTCTATGCTCATTTCGACCCATTTATAGGTCGGGTCGAGAGTGGTCTGCTCGGTTTTCTCTGCTTGGCTGGATGCCGAGAATTCTTCATGGTGGATTGTCCGAGAACGACATGGCGTTTGGTGGTTGCGTTTCTTCTATCCCCGAGTCCACGTGGCATCTCACCATGTGCCTTAATTTTCGTCTGTATCCCCGATGACGTCAGCGGATCACCAAAAGGGCAACGCCATAAGGAGGCGTCGCTTCGTCTGTTCGGGGCATCAATCTCGTGCCACGTGGGCGTATCTGAATGGAAAATTGTGAGACGTCTCTTCCGCCGGTTAGATCCGCGTGAGGGGGGAAGCGCCCAATGGTTGGCTACCACATGGCACCATCTGGATCATTGGGCGCGACGCTTCGTTTTAGTGGGAGCGGATCTGGGCCGCCAGATGGCTTTTGCCGAGTGTATAAATAGGGGAGGTCTATCCCTAGGAAACACTTTTGCTTTGCTCGCCTTCTGTCGTCTATGGATTGCTCGGCGCTCCCGCTTTTAGGTCGGATTCCCAGTCCAAATCCTTCTCCAGCTATTCTTTTCTTGAATCAGGTCAGATATCTTCTCCTGACCCTACAGTAGATGTAGTTAGGGTAAAGTCAGGCGATGAGGCTTCATCCTCCGAAGTCGAGTCTATGCGGTCATCTTCATCTTCCTCGGCTTCTGATAACCGAGAAAGTTCTTCTTCCTCTGCATCGGGTTCACCCCCAAGGTGTGGCGATTCCCTTGTTCTTCGTTGTCGAAGGGCCAAAAAAGCCCATAAGGTGCGTATCGAGAATACTCATGACGCTGCTTCAATGCTGAACAGATCAGATGAGCTTTCCGACATCCGGGCTCGCTTCCAGATTCCCGCTGGCTAGTCGCTACGTATGGCCAGAGAGGGTAAACGGGTAGACCGGATACAGGGTAATGAGATTGCCATGTACTTGGAAGCGTTCTAAGCATAGATGCATTTGCCCTTTTCACCCGAGATTTGTGTCATCCTTCATTGCTTCCAACTCACTCCGGGTCAGCTAGCACCGAATTCATGAAGGATTCTCCTCGGATTCCTGGTCCGGCAAAAAATTGTTCGGATCCCTTTTAGCCTAGGTCTTCTTTTGTCCTTTCTTTGCTATAAGAATGACCCGGGTACTCGTAAGGATGAACCGAGTTGGATTTATTTCTCTTTTAAAAAAGCATAAGGGTAGAACGGCCGGGTCGGAGGTAGTGGTTGTCCATTCTTCCATCCATTAGTGGAAGAAGAAATTCGTCTTCGTCATTCCTCCGAAGGGAGAAGAGTGACCGGTGCCCACCAAGTAGCATAAGGCAGATTTCCCGAAGGCCAAGCAATCAAACGTCCTGGAGGTGGAGGTTGTGTCCTGGTGGGAGCCAATCCATCATGTCGATGCCTTGCTTTCCGAGCAGGCCCTGAGCTTGGCGGGACTTAGTCCCATGAGCTTTATTGGTAAGTTAGATCTTAGCCGATCAATTCAGACTTATAATCCGCTGCCTTTGTCACTAACCACCTATTGTTTTCTTTCGTAGAGCCCATGGACCGATCAAAGATCATGACCGTCCTGACCGCCAAGGTGCAGGAAAAGAAAGGCGGCAGCAGTAGCTCGTCCAAGCCCGCGCCGAGTGTGGAGCCCCGCCAGGGTCTTTCTGCAAGGGTTGCCATCGCTCCTCCTGTCCCGGAGGAGCGCAGGAGTGGATGGCAAAAAACATGCACGGGAACAGGCTCCTCGGGTGAGACTGGAGCTGCCTTCTTTCGCTAAGTCTCCAGCCAAGAGACTCAAGAAGGTGGTTTCCCGGCCGCCTTCGGCAGGGATATACGTGTAGGAGGGTGACTTCTGCATCGAGTTGCCGTCGGGGCTTTCCGTGGCCGACAACCTGCTGCCGGACATGGAAAAAGCGGCAGGGGCCAAGATACTCCGGGGCACCATGAAGGCACGGGTTGCAGCGATAGCTCATAAGACCGTCCAGGTTAGTGATCTTTCCGCTAATTTCTAAGTGATTTTTTCCCTGTTCAGTCCTCGACGAATGTTTTTTTGCTCCTTTTTCTACAGGTCCTTCAACACCGCGCCCTCTTACCCGCCATGGAGGCCGAAGAAGTTTCCCCGGCGATGAAAAAGACTGGGAAGACATCTTCGCATGAGGAAGAAATCCTCTCCATGTTGAAGGAGGCCGAGAATAACGCTGCCTCCCTCGAGTCGAGACTGGTCTAAGAGAGCGTGAAGGCCACAAGGCTCAAGGAGTCTCACCAGACTCTGACCGAGTCTAACCGGGCTCTCTAGGCCCAAGTCGGTTAGGTCAATGAGCACTTTGATGACATAAGAAAGCAAAGGGACTCGCTTAAGGGGGACACCTGGGCGGCCAACGAGGCGACGAAACGGACCGAGAAGAGGGCGGAGAAAGCCGTAGAGGACTAGAAGATGTCCGACCAGTTTTACGTCAACTTAGCTGATTCCGTGGTCGTTGGGTGGCATAACGCTCTCGACACCGTCAAGGAAATGACGTCCGGGCTCGATGATCGGGAGCTTCGCGTGAGGTACCTCCTTACGGAGGAAGAGCCAAAGGGCGGACGCGCCGAGAAGTCTGCTGGAAGCGAACAGGGTGGCTGAGGCGCTGAGTAGGCTGGCGGCGAAAAGACCTTGACTGAGATGATGCCTTGAGGTCGTCACTCTCTTGGCTCCCTCTCTCCCCTTTTTTGTAAGCCCACAGGCATTTTGTAGCAATTTTGTACATATGAGGAGCGTATAATATCTTGTACATAATTTTGGAATTTAATGAAGTATCATTGCTCGTCTTTGATTTGTCTGATTGGAAAGTCTCGCTTTTATTTTTACTTTGCCAAGTGTGGATAGGCCGGTTTCCCCCTGTACCTCGAAAACGAAATAACGTGAGTCGAGTGAACACTAGGCTTATTCATCCAAGTATAGATAGACCGGTGTCCTTCCTCACCCCGGAGACGGGGTAACATGAGGCGAGCGAACACTAGGTTCGTTCTTTCCGGTGTAGATAGACCGGTGTCCTCTTGGAAACTCTTAAGAACTCAGAATGATCTTAGCAATGCTCGGTGATATCCTCTTTTCGGGTTCGAGTGGAATTAGAGTTAGCCCGGTTATCGACCGTTGACGAGCTTTCTTTACTTGGGCTATGTAGGAGTCTGCCTACTTCGAGTATGTGTGTCGGGTGGAGGTCTGCTTGCTGGTTTAATGTGATATCTTAAGATCTGCCGTTTACTCCGGACAGAAAGCTATCCGACGGCCTCGTGAGAGGGCTTCTGATCCATAGTTTGGACCGATCAGAAATCTGCTTGTTGTGAATTAGCTGGGTAGGAAGCTATCTGGCGGTCTCATGAGAGGGCTTTGGAGCAGGAGTCTACTCGCTGTGAGTTGGTCGGACAGGAAGCTACCGACGACCTCGTAGGAGGGCTTCTGATATATAGTTTGGGCCGAGCAGGTTTTTGCTTGTTGTGAATTGGCAGGGTAGGAAGTTACCCAGCGATCTTATGAGAGGGCTTCTGAGAATGAGTCAACTCAAAGGGAATTGGCTTAGTAGGAAGCTACCCGGCGGCCTTATAAGAGGGCTTTTGAGCAGGAATCTACTCTTTGCGAATTGGCCGGATAGGAAGCTACCCAGCGGCCTCGTGTGAGAGGGCTTTCGGGCAAGAATCTACTCGTGTTGAATTTGGCCGGGCAGGAAGCTACACGGCGGCCTCGTGAGAGGGCTTCCGAGCAGGAATCTACTCGACTTGAATTTGGCCGGACATGAAGCTACCCGGTGGCCTCATGGGAAGGCTTCCGAGCAGGAATCTACTCGAATTGAATTTGATCGGGCAGGAAGCTACCCGGCGGGCTTGTGAGAGGACTTCCGAGCAGGAAGCTACTTGACTTGAATTTGCCATGGTTGGTCAATGGACGGTTGGATTTCCATGACATCGATGTTCGCGCCTCACTAATTCCCGGTGCTACGTGGCGTATGGCGGGTATCTCAAGATCCATGCGAATCTCACGAAGACATCGTTAAATCTTCCTGGATCCGTGTGAAAGGGAGGCGGCCAATAGCCAGGTGCCGCGTGGCGGTGCCTTATCATGTGAATGTGATATTCCGTAATTCGCACCTTGGTGGGAGAGGATCTCGACCGTTGGGTAATTTTCGTTGAGGCTATAAATAGTGGAGCCTTGGCCCCTTCTCAGGCACTCCTATTGATTTGCTTTTAGTAGTTTTCATCTCCTTTTGCTGTAGTCATTGAGACGTATTTTCTTTTTTCTTTTGCAATCCCTCGGACACTTTTGTAAGGCTGAAGAGCCGAGAATACCCTTTATTGATAAATTTTTCTTTGCTCATGAACTCTTCTTTGCTCAGCATGTCAGAACATCGAACTTTCTTGTTTATAAAATTTTCCAAATGTAGGTGGATCGGTGCCTCTCATTCAATCATTCCTTCTCCCTAGAGCCGAAATAAGACCGGCGGAGCGAGACTTAGGTCAGCTACCTATAGGCACACATGTGCTTTTATTCACCTGAGCAAAGGGCTGGCTTGGGATACTTCTCTTGCCTCTAAACTGGGTTAGAGACAGCCCATCGGGTTGAGAGAAGGCTTTAGAACATATGTTTGGCCGGGCAGGAAACTACCCGGATGAGGGCTTAGCTTGGAAACAAAGTTTAAATGACAGAGAAGGAGATATCTTATTATTCAAGAAAGTACAAGCTCATCTATACAATTTAAATTTTTCGGTATTATACAATCGCGGAAAGTGGCGTCCCAATGAGCCTTGGAGACGACATGCTCCTCCAGGTAATACCTCGGTCACGAGGAAGGGGACATCCCATTTCGGGGAGAACTTGTGTAGCTTCCCTTGGTCCTCGAATTCGTTGCGTCGGAGGACTAAGTCTCCTGTTTTGAACGCTCGGTGCTTGATCCGGGCATTGTAATACCGGACAGTATGTTGCTGATATGCGGCCATCCTTATTTGCGCATTGTCTTTCTGTTAGTTATATGTATGCCCTAGAGGCCATTATTGTACATATGATGTATATTATATTGGATGCTTGGACATATATAGAGAGGAATTTCTTGCTCAAGATGATAGTATACTATCTGGTTATCTTTATCTTAACATGTAAACTTGTATTGTAATATTGTCTTACTCTCACATGTTGATAAAGCCCTTAGGATGTGTACTTGACTACCAGGACTATGATGGAGATCATACTAGTAGGGCCAGGGTAGTCCACAAGTACATCCTTTAATTGTTCCTAGTTGAGGGTGTATCGAGACAGGACATCGATATTCCAGAGTAGACTAGCGTATACGCTTCTTGACCCATATGATGGGCGATGGATGATCCCACATCCATTGGTGTTTGACATCAAAAATGGTATACGGGTGCTCAGTGGAGATTAGGTACACTGAACAGGACTCGCCGAGGACTCCTATGTGGTAGTATACCTATCGTCAGATAGCAGTCCTCTGGTGACACTGGTACAGGTTAGTCTGTAGACCCGAGATCATCATAGAGTCTTGTGTGGCTCCCACTGTGCTTTGATTTCCTCCCTACCACACTCAAGAGGAGTTATGCAAACAAGTGGATTTTGGGTACAATCCCGAGTCACATGAAGGCAATGAGCGATAGGAGGGGTTTCGTCTCTCCCGGTATTGGGGTTGATGTTACGCTATACTCGATTGGCTATAACTGGAAGTCCCTAGCCAGGGCTGCCACTGAGATTTACTGATAAGTGTTATCAGTAGTTTCTCGAACCGTTATAGTCCAGACATCGACATGACTTATCACGTTATTAGGGTCTGACGATATCCACCCCTAGACTTGATATGCGACATATCAGATGAAGAGACCGGACTGTACGGTAGAGTTACTGATAGATTTCATGGAGACTATGGACAAGCTTGCTTGTAGATCTTCATATCGCTCAATACCCGAGTAGCCGTTACGTCCAGCTAGCACTGCTGATGGCTTGCAGGTGACTGATGTGATCATCACCCATTGCTGGCATATTGACGGGTCTTTAGAGTCCCACACAGAAGTTCCCTGGTTCAAGCGAAACGAAGTAGGACACATATGTGATATGTGTGTGGGCCTGATTAAATACGAGTATGTGATACCGTATTGTAATTTGGCAGTTATCGGTTATCGGTTCGGTTATATGTGATATAACTAGATTGTCGAATCAAGTATTGATTGATAATGTGATATACAGATAAATGATATTAGTCGGTCGTATGTGATATAACCGGATTATTAAATCAAGTGTTGATTTAATAATGTGATATATATTATATGTGATATAATTATATCTTAACTAATATCATTAGCTCACTAATTATTCTGCATTATATATATATATATATATATATATATATATATATATATATAAATAAAGCATGGCATATGAATTTCTATTTTGTGAAAATAAAAATGAGGTGGAAAATGAGAGCATGGTTGCAAGCATGTGATTTACTTTTGTTTATTCATCTTGACTCACTATTCAAGTATGGTTGCAATTTTATATTGCATAATTCCATGCTTGAATGAGTGAAGGGTCAAGAGTTGCCATTCATTCTAGCTCATTCTCAAGACTTAACCATTTTCTTGAGTTGCTCCCATGGTTGCTCTCTAGCTTCATCTTCCTCCTCATATCATGGTTCAAGCTTCAACCCTCACATGTGATGTGAACCATGAAGCTTGAACACAAACTTGTGAGCTTTTAACATCTCCTACTTCACCATCCTATACTTGACTAGCGATCGAGTGTAGCGTGTTTCCTACGTTAAAGAGATTAGTGTAGAGGTAGCTTGAGTTGGAGTGACTTCGCGTAGATTATATTCGGCACGAAGGTCATCGGAGGAAGCTCGTCCAATACCTCAAGTAGAGCCTAGTAGAGTCGCGGGACTACTATACGGAGCATGTGAAGTGAAGGATCGGTCTACAAAGGTTGTATTCTTTTTTCACTTGATGTAAAGTTGTTTACATTCATGTATCGTCTAATTCTCTAGTTAAGATTTTAGGGTTTGGGTTATTTAGCATGGCAATTTTTTGAAAACGGCATGGATGATACCTCCCGAAACCTTGCTGTTGTGCTAAAAAACCCAACAGTGGTATCAGAGCCAGATTAGAGTATTAGACGATGTTTTTAGAATCACGAAACCGAAAAACTCCGAAACACCGAAACCAAAAAATCAAGTTTCTGTCAATTTTTAAATAATCTTAAAAAATTATTTTAGCAACTGCAGAATGTTATATGTGGTACAACTAGAACACTGGAGAAATTCGAGACCAATCAACCGGATTTTAACCGGCGACATGAACAAAAAATCCAGCCTCGCCAGTTTTCTTAACTCCTCTTTGGCTCAAAATTTTTTGTTGTTCTCTGGGCTAGATTTTGGGGTTTCTGGTATTGTTTGATTAGCCCAGTTTTCATGAGATGTTAACAGTTTTATTGAAGCTACTACGGAGTGTTTCGTAGTCGTAATTCTAACAACATTTCGGCTTAATTTAAACGACATTAAAAAGTTCGAACGAATATCAATAACCCATTTTCTCCCTCACTGGAAATTTTCCAAAAGTTGGATTTTTTCAAAGTTAACAAAAGAACATTCAAAAATCATGCAAGTAATTCTATGGACTCTCTAGAAGAACGAAACCCTAACTCAATTCTATGACCGACGGAACCGCCACCAAACCCTAGGTTTTGTGGTAGTTCTCCGGCGCCATAGGTGAGGCAAGGGTTGGCCCTTCTACGGTTGGACCATAGACACCGTGGCATGTTAGGAGTATTTTTAAACTGTGCTCAAATGTTGAGCTCTTTGGGAAATTTTAGGTGTTTTTTTATTCGATCGGAATGTTTAATATCGTCTAAATATTTGTGGAATGTGATAAAATATTTGGAATTCAAATGGTTAGGCATGAAATCCGAAGTATGTGATATTTCGAGTTTATGATGTCTAAGGAGGTTGCGGATTCCAAATGTTGTAGTTTGACATTTTCTTTTCTGCGACCGTAAGTGTAATATGTGGTGTATCGCTGGTTTCGTTGCTATATTTCAATGACAATTGGGATACGCATATTTACTTACGTTGATGACATGTGATGTTATGTGTTGCTGGGATATGTTATATTGGATCGTCGTGTTTTGAATAGCCGGGGGTTTTGCGTGAGATGAGAGTTTTTCATTTTCATTCATGTAAAAACTTGTATGTAATATTCTTTTATTGGGGCACTTTCGGGTTGAGGATAACATCACCCTTGTTGTATATTATTTACTTTTCCGCATTAGGATAGACCCAAGGTGGGGAGCACAAGTAACCGGGTTCTAGAGTCTAGTGGGAGACCATCTCGAGGAGTCGAGTTTGGGTCTCCTAACTCTAAAATTGGGAGGGTTGCTTGCCACTCTCGTAGAGGTCTAGAGATGTGGGTTTGGTTATTCATTACGACCGTGGAATCCGTGTTTTTTACTGGCTTAATATAAAACACGGACCTCCTAGAAAATCCAATATTTCATATGATAACTTCTGCTGTTGATATTCTGTAATGTGATCACTTTATATGCATGAGATGAATGCTTTATTATTATATATATGATATATAATAAACGTTGCTTATGTTTTGCACCCGCGCTAGTCCTGCCCCGTTATGTCGTTAGTTAAGTAACCTAACGTTGCATAACGGGACACTGTGGCGAATGCGGATGGCATAAGCGTACGTTGTATTTTCGTTTCTTCTGTGATACTTAAGAAGCATAAATGATGGGACTTCCTTAATGAGATTAATGAAAAGAAAAGAAACCTAAAGATGTTGTAGAATCAAATTTTCAAAAAGGCTAGCTCTATTTTTTGCTTTGCATAGCGGTATTCCTTGTAGAATATCCAGCACCTCATTCGATGAGGAAAGAGCCGAGATCCCATCACCGGGAGTGACCTCTTTAGCAAAAGCTGGCAGATGCTACAACCATATCGGTTTTGTATTTTGATTTCTTCTCTAGTTCTTGCTTTCCATAGTGGTATTTGTGAAATATCCTGCACCTTATTCTATAAGGAAAGAGCCGAGATCCCTTCACCGGGAGTGACCTCTTTAACAAAACTAGAAAAAGCCTAAAAAACACTCCTTTTCAAAAATCACTAGATTTTACAACGATATCAAGTTCATTACGCAAAGGGTTTTCTTAAAAACCTGACGTAGCCCTCCGTCATTTCAAATAAGGACTAGTTAGTATTCGTGCTACGTTTTTTGGCCTTCGTCAAGGCGTAGTGTGCGGTAGCTGATTAGTACTTATCTGTTTAAAGCATGTGATGCGATTGGATTAGGGTAGTCGTGCGACTTTGTTGGCCTTCGTTAAGGGTCGTGCGGGTGGTTTTTAATTCAATCATGAAATGTACGGGTTGAACTTGACTAGCGGCCTATGCTTTGTTAGCCTTCGTTAAGGTCATAGGAAGATAGGGGTAAAATATTATCAGGAATTTCAAGTGTTGAAATTTGCAATGAGATTGCATACCTTCTATGAGATAGTTGGATCCCGATACCCACTGCGAGTAAGAGTTACTCCTGGGAGAGTTTTACACATCACAATTAGCCGATCAACTAGGTGTCTAGAAAGGTGTTAACGGGGTTATGTCTCTGGAAAAACGAGGTTTATTTTAATTAGGTCCGTACGAAAGCACGGGGAACCTCCCTCAAAGTACCGGCACTGGCCTGGCTGAAAGATTGGCGAACTTGTAAGGTATAATTAATCCCGGCTAGTTTTACCTTTTAGGGTTTGAAGGAAGACTTGATAAAAACAGTGGGAACCATCCTGATTAGATAAGATAATAACCAATCTAATCTTGCAAGAGCATACGCTAAGTGTTTTTCTTCTCTCTCTCTCTTCAGGTAGCGACCATGTCAGGCCTTAATCAAGATAATAATATGGATGTATTGACCGAACCAACTTATTATACTGGGCTAGGTTCCACTCTACCTTATGATAATCATAAGTCTGAGCAAGGAATATGGGAATATTCAGATTCCCACACCACCCAAACGAAGAATAAGTATGTTGATGCATTGTTTTCGGGTGTGTTCGTTACCAAGAACTGTTTCTCAGTTTACTCTACGTCCTGGGTATTGGATACTGGATCAGGATCCCACACATGTAATTTGTTACATGGGCTATAGACAGGTAGAGAACTGGGAAAGGGTGATGTATCTCTAGTAACAGAGATGGTGCAATTGTTGCAGCCAAAGCAGTTGGCAAATATCACCTTGTGTTACCAACTGGTAATACATTGATTCTTAGCGACTGTTATTTCGTACCAATAAATATTGTGAATATTTTCATAAATCAAGTGTTGATTGGGTAAGGTATGTTGTACAAACAGTGTACACGTTCTGAATCAAACTACAGTTCTAAACGTACAGAACACACACAAGAGGAACAGTTCAGAAATGAACGAAGTCTTCTTGTGGCATTGTAGACTGGGTCATTTCGATGAAACAAGACTAGCTGAAGTTCCATAAGGATGCATTTCTGAATCCGTTCAAATTTATATCTTATGAAACTTGCCGGTCATGTCTCAAAGACTAGGTGACCAAATTTTTGTTTACTGGAAACAGAGAAAGAGCTACTGAACTCTTGGACATATACATAGTGATGTATGCGATCATATGTCTACACATACCAGGGATGGTTCCACGTACTTTATTACATTCACCGATGTTCTCTCAACATACGGACATGTGTTCTTGTTGAAACACAAAAATAAATCTTTTGAGAATTTCAAGAAATATAAGTACGAAGAAGAGAACCAGATGGGTAAAAGTATTCAAATCCTTCGATTTGATCGGAGAGGAGAATACTTGAGCACGGAAGTCTGAGACTATTTAAAAGAGAATGAGATTCTCTCTCAGCTTACTCTTCCGTATACACCACAGCACAACGGTATATCGGGATGAAGGAATTGCACCCTATGAGATATGAAGCGCTCTATGATGAGTACTGCTGAGTTCCTTATTTCCTTTCAGGGACATGCACTTGAGAAGACGCATACCTATTGAATAGAGTTCCGATCAAATCTGTTGCCTACCACTCCATATGAGATATGGAATGGGAAGAGACCATCTCTTAAACGAGTTAAGATATAGGGTTGTCCGATCTATGTTGAAAAGAAAAATCCGGACAAGCTTATGGCAAGGTCAGTTCCGTGCAAGTTTGTAGGATATCCCGACCATTCATGAGGGTATATCTTCTACCACACCTAGTAACAAAAGATGTTTTGTTTCTCGACATGCCACCTTTTTAGAAAAGGAATTTCTTGTCAAAGAAATTAGTGACAATGGGGTAGAACTGTAAGTAGTTCCAGCAAACACAAACTATAACTGACGATTTGTTGGAACCGGAGGATTCAATCGTCCCTAACGAACCGAAGCCACTCCGCAGATCTAGTAGGGTTCCTTATCCACCTTAGAGATACTACGATTTTCTCATAAACAGTGGGAGCGAGGATTGCATCATGGAGATGATGACCCAACTAGTTTCGAGCAGGCTATCACAAGTGTAAACTATATGAAATGGCTGGATGCTATGCGATCTAAGATGAATCCATGTACACCAACAAAGTAATGACTTTGGATGTTGCTCCTGAAGGAGCAAAACCCAACGGGAGCAAGAGGATCTTTGAGAAAGATAATTTGGTGTAGATAGAAAAGTTGAGACTTTCAAAGCTAGACTTGTCACTAAGCTTAAGTCCATCGGGATCCTACTTGCCATTGCTGCATACCATGACTACGATATCTGGCAGACTACACGTCAAAACCGCTTTTCTAAATGGTGATTTAGAAGAGAGTGTGTATATGACACCGCCAGAGGGCTTCGTAGACAGTGAGAGCAGCGCAAGCATGCGCAAGCTGCTTAAATCCATAGACGGGTTAAAGCAAGTATCGCGGAGATGGAACATTTGTTTTAATGAAGCTGTCAAAGAGTTTGACTTCATCGAAAAGATAGATGAATCATGTATAAATAAGAAGGTTGTAGAGAGTATGGTTGTCTTCCTCGTATTGTATGCGGATGACATACTCTTGATAGGAAAGGGTGTTCCTATGCTATACTCGGTCAAGCACCTCTTATCACATAGGTTCTCCATAAAAGATCTAACTGATGTTTCCTATATCCTGGGGATATAGATCTATAGAGATAGATCTAAATGGATTTGGGATTGTCCCAATCTAGCTACATAGACACCATGCTAAAGGGGTTTAGTATGGATGATTCTCAGCGTGGTAATGTACCCGCTTGTTCAGGAATCACTCTCTCCAAAGAGATGTCTCTCGATACTGATTTGGAGAGGTCTCGCATACAAGGGATACCCTATACTTTGGGAGACAGGTCAATCATGTATGTGATGTTATGTACCAGACCAGATGTAGTTTACACACTAGGTGTAGTGAATAAGTATCAAAAAGATCTTTGGGAAAACCACTGGACAGCTGAAGAACATTCTTAAGTGCTTGAGAAGAACTAAAGAGATGTTCTTGGTGTATGGTAACGGTGAACTCCAGATGGAGTCTTTTACCGATTCAAGCTTCCAGAGTGATAAGGATGACTGAAAGTTAGTCTCATGTTTTGTCTTCACCCTCAGTGGAGGGACGGTATGTTGGAAGGGATCCAAGCTATATACCGTAGCAGACTCGTTGACAGAGGCTAATCACATCGCTACCAACGATGCTGCCAAAGAGGTTGTCTGGATGAAAAAGTTTATATGATGAACTTGGTTCCTACCATTGGGCATCCAGTACCTATGTATTATGATGATAATGGAATTGTGGCTTTGTCCTAGGAACCCCGGTCCCGTCAGCGATCCAGACATATTCTTAGACAGTATCACCTGATCAGGGAGATAATTGATCTCCAGGAGATCGAGATTAGGAGAGTTGATACAAAGGATAACACAACGGATCCACTCACCGAGGACATCCTCCTGATGCATATCCGAGAGACTTTTGGGACGTTGGGTATGAGATACTACAACAACCGGCCTTAGTGCAGGTGGAAGATTGTTAGTTATATGTATGCCCTAGAGACCATTATTGTACATATGATGTATATTATAGTGGATGCTTGGACATATATAGAGAGGACTTTCTTGCTCGAGATCATAGTATACTATCTGGTTACCTTTATCTTAACATGTAGACTTGTATTGTGATACTGTCTTACTCTCACATGTTGATAAAGTCCTTAGAATGTGTACTTGACTACGAGGACTATGATGGAGATCATACTAGTGGGGCCAGGGTAGTCCACAAGTACATCCTTTAATTTTTCCTAGTCGAGAGTGTATCGAGACAGGGCATCGATATTCAAGAGTAGACTAGCGTATAGGCTTCTTGACCTATATGATGGGCGATGGATGATCCCACATCCATTGGTATTTGACATCAAAGATCGTATACGGGTGCTCAGTGGAGACTGGGTACACTGAACATGACTCGCCGAGGACACCTATATGGTAGTATACCTATCGTCATATAGCAGTCCTCTGGTGACACTGGTACAGGTTAGTCTATAGACCCGAGATCGTCATAGAGTCTTGTGTGGCTCCCACTGTGCTTTGATTTCCTCCCTACCACGCTCAGGAGGAGTTATGCAAAAAGGTGGATTTTGGGTACAGTCCCGAGTCACATGGAGGCAATGAGCGATAGGAGGGGTTTCGTCTCTCCCGGTATTAGGGGTTGATGTTGCGCTATGCTCGATTGGCTATAACTGGAAGTCCTTGGCCAGGGCTGCTGCCGAGATTTACTGATAAGTGTTATCAGTAGTTTATCAAACCGTTATAGGTCAGACATCGGCATGACTTATCACGTTACTGGGGTCTGACGATATCCACCCCTAGACTTGATATGCGACATATCAGACGAAGATACCGGACTGTACAGTAGTGTTACTGATAGGCTTCATAGAGACTATGGACAAGCTTGCTTGTTGATGTTCATATCGCTCAATATCCGGGTAGCTGTTACGTCCAGCAAGCACCGCTGATGGCTTATAGGCGACTGATGTGATCATCGCCCACTGCTGGCGTATTGACGAGTCTTTAGAGTCTCATACAGAAGTTCCCTGGTTCAAGCGAAACGAAATAGGATACATATGTGATATGTGTGTGGGCCTGATTAAATACGAGTATGTGATACCGTATTGTAATCTGGCAGTTATCTCTTATCGGTTCGGTTATATGTGATATAACCAGATTGTCGAATCAAGTGTTGATTTGATAATGTGATATACAGATAAATGACATTAGTCGGTCATATGTGATATAACCGGATTATTAAATCAAGTGTTGATTTAATAATGTGATATATATTATATGTGATATAATTATATCTTAACTAATATCATTAGCTCACTAATTATTCTTCATTATATATATATATATATATATATATAATAAATCATGGCATATGAATTTCTATTTTGTGAAAATAGAAATGAGGTGGAAAATGAGAGCATGGTTGCAAGCATGGGATTTACTTTTGTTTATTCATCTTGACTCACTATTCAAGCATGGTTGAAATTTTATATTGCATAATTCCATGCTTGAATGAGTGAGGGGTCAAGAGTTGCCATTCATTCTAGCTCATTCTCAAGAGTTAGCCATTTTCTTGAGTTGCTCCCATGGTTGCTTTCTAGCTTCATCTTCCTCATCATGTCATGGTTCAAGCTTCAACCCTCACATGTGATGTGAACCATGAAGGTTGAACACAAACTTGTAAGCTTTTAACATCCTCTACTTCACCATCCTATGCTTGACTAACAGTCGAGTATAGCGTGTTTCCTACGCTAAAGAGTTTAGTGTAGAGGTAGATTGAGTTGGAGGGACTTCACGTGAATCATCTTCGTCATGAAGGTCATCGGAGGAAGCTCGTCCAATGCCTCAAGTGGAGCCTAGTGGAGTCGCGAGACTACTACACGGAGCATGTGAAGTGAAGGATCGATCTACAAAGGTTATATTCCTTGTTCACTTAATGTAAAGTTGTTTACATTCATGTATCGTCTAATTCTCTAGTTAAGATTCTAGGGTTTGGGTTATTTAGCATGGCAATATTTTGAAAACAGCATGGATTATGCCTTCCGAAACCTTATTGTCATGCTAAGAAACCCAACACTTTCTTCTCCAATAGGATGTCCAAGTTGCTTCGAAGGGCTAAGACATCAGCCTCGTCGTCGAAGTGTTCGACTCGATACTAGGTAGGCCGATTTCCGTGAGGACCATCGCCTTGGTGCCATAACAGAGACTGAACGAGATTCACCCGTGGGTGTCTTCTTCGACGTACGCAATGCCCACAACACCCATGGCAGTTCCTCGATCCGTCCATCTTGTCTTTCTTCTAGGCGGGCTTTGAGGCCCCGGATGACACATTGGTTTGCTATCTTGGCTTGATCGTTGCACTGAGGATGTGCGACCGCGGAGAACTTCATTAATATATGGTAGTCACTGCAGAATTATCTGATTTTGTCGTTTTCAAAGTTGGTTCCGTGATCGGTGATGATGCACCTCGGAATTCCAAATTAGACGATTACATTGTTCTGCATGAACTTCACCGTGAAGGCGGCATCTGGTTTTTTGATCAGCGTGGTTTCGTCCCATTTCGTAAAGTAGTTCACGACAACAGAAGTTTTTGTACCCCCTGTGCCGGTGGGGAGTTGGCCAATCATGTCCATTCCACACTATGTGAATGGCCAAAAGGAACTCAGCGTGTTAACTCGGTGGCTGGTAACCAAAGAGTGCTGCCGAAGAGTTGACATGCCTTGCACATTCGTATGAGCTTTTCCAAGTCGTTGTGGATAGTCGGACAATAATACCCCTGTAACAGCATCTTTTGAACTAGACTGCGGGCCACCTGCTGTGTGCCTCCGACTCCTTCATGTATCTTTTGGAGAACGTACTCAGCTTCGTCGGAATCGACGCATCTGAGTAGAGATTGGGTTACGAATTTTTGTATAAGTTTCCTTTGCTCCAAGTTAAGTGGTGAGCTTCCATGCGGAGCTGTCATGCTTCCATTCAGTCTTTGGAGAGTACTTCGTCCTTGAGGAACTCCACTATGGGCTTTCTCCAATCCAGGATACTACCTTGAGCGGTGTAGATTCGGTGTCCCACTTTTTTATCTTCAATACTGGGTCGCGACAGGACTTCGAAGAGGATATTCCTCTTGTGATTGGCCGAATAAGACGATGCGAGCATGCTCAAGGTGTCTGCTTTGGCGTTCATGCTCCGGGGAACCTGCTCCACTTGAACCTCATCGAAATTTTTCCGTAGCTTTTTTACCTCGGCGAGGTATTTCATCATTAGAGGTTCCCAGGCTTCGAATTGTCCGGTCTCTTAGCCGACGACCAACATGGAGTCGCTGAGAATTCTAATTTTCTATAGCCCTACCCCTAAGGCGATACGTAGACCGCCAATAAGGCTTCATATTCTGCGGCGTTGTTTAAGGCCTTGAAGTCAAACTGCAGAGAGTATTCCATCTCAGCTTCATTTGGGCCACGGATGCCAGCTCAACCCCACTTCCTTCCTCTGTGGAGGAACCGTCCATATAGAGTACCTAGTCCGGAATCGGACCGAACTTTTCTTCGACTGAGTATTGTAGGTTTGGATCTCGCGTCGGCGCTTCTTCTCTGTTGGGAATGGTGAATTCAACTACAAAATCGGCTTGGGCTTGGGCTTTGATGGCTTGCCTTGGTTGGTATCGGATGTCAAATTGCGACAACTCCTATCTTTACTTCTCCAAGCGGCCCGATGACTCGGGAGAACCAAGGATGATTCCCAGGGATCGGTCGGTGAGAACAATGATAGTATGAGCCTAGAAATAGTGCCGAAGTTTTCTAGATTCGACGACGAGCGCCACGACTATCTTTTTCGATGGCTAGGTACCTGGTCTCCGCGTCTTTGAAAATATGGCTGACGTAGTAGACCGGTCTCTGTATTCCTTTGGATTCTCTGATGAGCACACAGCCGGCTGCCCGGTCGAAGACGGCCAGGTACAGCAGCAACTCGTCTCTTTTAGATAGTCGGGTGAGAAGCGGTGACGTTGTCAGATGAGTCTTGAGCTGCTTGAAGGTGACTTGACACTCCTCGGACCACTCAAACCCGAGGATTTTCCTTAAGGCTTTGAAGAAAGGTAGGCACTTTTCGCCGGATCTGGACATGAACTGACTCAGAGTGGCCACCCTGCCTTTGAGCCGCATGATTTCAATGTTGCTCTTAGGAGTCGCCATATCAATGATGGCCATGATCTTCTCCGGATTTGCTTTGATTCCTTGGTGTGTGACCATGAATCTGAGAAACTTTTCGCCCGTGACGCCGAAAGCACATTTGGCTGGATTGGATTTCATTTTGTACTTTCACAAGACCTTAAAGGTCTCGCCGAGGTCTGCAGTTTGCCCGGCTGATAGGGTGGATTTCACGAGCATGTTATTGATGTAGACTTCCATATTCCTCCCGATATATGGTCATGGTCAAGAAAGAGAATGGGAAGTGGTGCATGTGCGTTGATTTTACCAACTTGAACAAGGCCTGCCCTAAAGCCAGCCGTGAGTAGTCGGTCTACTTCCTCCTCGATCGCCTTCTGTTTGACAGGCACGAAGTTTCTTTTCTTTTGTCGGACCAACAGGGCTTTTAAGTCAATTCCGAGCTTGTGGGAGATCACCTTGGGGTCGATCATCGGCATGTCTGCGGGAATCCAAGCAAACACGTCGGAGTTGTTTCGGAGGAACTGGATAAGGTTGTCCCGAATTTCCCAGGTCAAAAGGGAGCGGATCTGTACAGTTCGACTGCTGTCTCCGTCCTTGAGGGAGACCTCGGACAAGGCCTCCACTGGGGAACCCCAGATTTCCTTCTCGTCATCACGTGTATCCAGCGATTTCCGAGGGTCACACGGTCCCTCACATAGGTTAACTTCTTTATCCTCGGGCACCGTCACAGCGAGGCACACCCTAATGATTTGCTGATCTCTGTAACCCCAGCCTATCTCCCCATCGCCCAGAAAAAACTTGAATGCACGGTGGTAGGTCAAGATCTGAGCCTGGAGGGTGTTTAAAGTGGGGTGACCCAAGAGGATGTTATAACATGAAGGAACCCGGGCGACAAGGAAACTCACCGACATGGTTCGGGTTCTTCCAACATCCCCAATGTTGAAAAAGAAAGTGATCGTTTTTTCGGCTTGGACGGAGTGGTTAGTAAACCCGGAGAGAACGTACGATATCGGTTGGAGATAGGACGAGTTTAACTTCATAGGCTGGAAACAGTCATAAAATAGGATATCCGCCGAGCTTCTCGAGTCAATTAGGATTCTCCGGACATCCTACCGATTTACCCGGGCCATGATTACCAGGGGGTCATTGTGCGGGGCGAATATGCCATGAAGTTCTTCCTCGGTGAAGGTGATGGGAGCAACCTTCTTGCGCTTTTTAGAGGGGGAGCACCTAAGTTCATGACTGGCCGGATACGGCGGGTGTCTTCATTGCTCGGAGTCGAGCCAACAGAGATAATCATGATCTGTCTGACCGTCAACTCTCCGGTTGGAGGTTGGTCTGCATGCTCCCGATCTACTGACGCTTGTCTTGTAAGTACTTTGCTAGGTGATCGGAATGGATCATCTTCTCGAAATAATCACAGAGCTGTCTGCAATTCTTGGTCGGGTTCCCCTGTGATCGATGAAAGGCACAGTATGGGCCGCAGAGTCGCTTACCAGGCCTTTGTATCATGGACGGGAGTTTGAAGAATTTCTCACTCTTTGCCTCCTCTAGTAGCTCGGCTTGAGAGACATTCAGAGAAGTGTACTCGTGAAACCTCGAAGAATAATTTTCGGATGATCGGTCCTTTTCTTTTCCTCTCAATCCCGTTTCCTTCGGTCTGTCCGGTCCTCGCGGGGAAAGTTGGCGTTCACTTCAGAATCGAGTTGGATCTCTCGCTCATGTCCAGGGTTTCACCTCGGCCATGGTCTTAGATTGGGCTAATGCAAAAGAGCGGAGCCACTCTTTATGCCTAAGATCGGATCTCAAGGTGGTGACGACCGTCTTGTCCCAGTGCTCGGGTATCTCCAGGAGAGCATTGTAGAACCGGATGATGTAACCCTCGAAAGATTCACTGTCCTCCCTCTTGATGGTGAACAGGTAGTCGACCGTCCTCTTTCATCGTCAGTTGCCGACGAAATAATCGAGGAACTGAGTAGCAAGCTCGTCGAAAGTTGAGATTGAACACGGAGTAAGGCAGTGGAACCAATCTCGCCCAACCAGGATGGGAGTGGTGGGGAAGGCACGGAACTGAGCCGCGTCCGAGTTATTTTGGAAGCTCATGCCCGCCGTAAACGTGTCCAACTGGTCTTTTGAGTCGGACTTCCCGTCGAAGAGGACCACCATGGGCAGTTTGTTTCGAAATGAGACTTAATCACTTAGTAACCTCTCCATGAAGGGCCTTATGAGAGAATCCGAGGAGTACTTTGCCGATCCTCTGGGTGAACGGGTGGCGAGCTGCAAGTTCTCAATCTTCTTCTCGAGGACCTCGATTTGCTATTAGTATCCTGAGAATTCTCTATAATCGGAGTGCATGTTGTCCATGCTTTGGGCTTGCGTGATGGAGCGGCTTCGGTTTCGCTCTATCACGTTCCTCAGATTCTCGGCGTAAACCCTTTGTGGTTCGTCCCGACGTGCGCCATGTGTGCGGCTTCGATGAGTATGGTGACGTCGGTCTTTCCTGAAATCAGACGGCGGAGTGCGGCGAGCGTTGTAGCAATAATCTGGTTGGTCCCGAGTTCTCAGCGTTGGACTGTCCGGCGCCCAACGAGTCATGGAATTATTTCTTATATGGGGGTCGTGACTCCCGGAATCGACATGCCGGTGTTCCGTGACGTCGAGATTGGCATGAGCGAGGCTGAGGACTTGAACGCGTCCTCTGCCGCCTAGTGCACATCGTCGTTTCGGGGAGCAGAGGCGGCGGTTTGGCGGGTGTGTCCGGCAGTTCGGATACGAGCGAGCGCGTCCACCATCGCCATGAGTCCGTCGATCTATGTCGATAAGGCTTCAATGACATTGGGAGGCGGAGTAGAACCGCCGCCGCCTCCGTTGCGGAGGATGGGATGACTCGTGCTGAGATTTTCATTGCGATATTCACTGGCTATCGAATCGAAGGCGGAAGATCAACTTTTTTGGGTCGAAAAGAATTTCCCACAGACGGCGCCAACTGATGGGGGTCGGAATCTCTCTTGTTTGTCCTTCGTCGATCTTGCGGCCAGCGGGCTGAACAGTTGAGATTTGTAATGGATGATTGAACCTGCGGATCTCAATGGGTTATTGTTGACGCCGGGCTACCTGCAAAGAAAGTCTCAGGGTGGGAAACCACTGTAGCACCCTCCGACGATCAAGTAAATATCCAGGAATAGATGGGCAAAGTAGCGGCATATTGGATTCAATTTTCAGTTACCTGAGTCGTCTGGAAGAGGGGTTCATATATCGGTCGCATTGAGGAGCCGATGTGAGATTCACGCCGTCTGTTATGCCTCTGCATTACAATCACGTTGATGGCGGGATACGCCCATTAATGGCGGGATACGCCCATTAATGCCGAGATATACGCTAGCGGGAGATGCGGGACGTGGAGCGGTGGAGATCTCGTCGTGGCGAGATATACGGAGCCGTTACGGAGACGCTCATGCTCCGTGCTCCCGGCCAAACGGAGACGTTGAGAAATCTGAGCTATCAGCTATAGAATAGCTCAAAGACGAGTAAGGGAGCTGAGAAATCTCAGCTATAGGATAGCTCAGAGACGAGCCAAGAAGCAGAGAAAGCACAACTCTGTGATTGCTCGGCAATGGGCAATGGCTGGCGGTTAGACGAAGAGGGAACGTGCTCAGAGGAGGCCCCCAAAAAGGTCGGGTGTTATCTCGGAGGCGAGACGCCGAGAAATGCCCTCATTGCGTCATACCTATTCCAGCTTCATAGCCCCCACGAATCTAGTGGGCTTACGTGAACGACATATCATCTGCTACGTGTCATGATCTAGAGAATTCCCACTACTTATGGGCATCATCGACCTCCAATAAGGCTAAAGAGATATATAATATTGATGTAACTAAACCGAAATTTGTCTAAAGATTGCTCCATTATTTTTTCTCGTCCTATCTGCTCTATTGCTATTAAAATTTGAATAAAGTGCATGGATGATTTCTGGATTAAAGCCAGCTTTCCACAGTCAAAACCTAATTCTGCAGCCCATTAATTGCTATAGGTTGTATTAGTATATGAAAACAATGTCAGTCATTTCACAGAGAAACCGTTTCAAAACATCAATGCTCGCATAAACCATTCTTTCTTCAAAGAATCATATGATAAAAATGATGCCATTTTCTACTGCTAAAATTTTGTATCACCTCATTTCTTTGATCAATAGATATTTGAAACATATTCCACTAGAATATGAAAAGGCATATCATTTATCAATTATCATTATACTTTCTGTACCAAAGAATCAACACTATTTCCCTATAGCATGCCATATTTGGTTATCCATGTCTACAATCGATGGATTAAACATTATTTGAAAAACCTTGGAAAGTTTCAATGCTTAATGCCGAAAATTTACATTTGTTCCGGTTTTATCAAGGGACAGGGACAACACACTGTTAGGAACATTTGTGGGAGTTTCAATCTTCAATATCTCCAAATATATGTTTGGCTTTCCTATAAGAGGAGGAAACACAACACAAGAAATGTTACTCTTCATAATAAGAAAAAGAAGATACAAGTAAGTAAGAATGAATATGATTAATAATGATAGATTATTACTTAACAGATAATGAAGCTCACTAAATTACTCTAGATGAGGGCCAAGAGTTGGAAATGAATTCAATATTAATGCTAAACTGAAAATGCATGGGATGATATCTAGCATACGTACCAGGCACATCAATTGCTGCAGCATGATACTTCCGGAAGTCCTCTCCGCCCTTGGCTGAACGGCTGTCTATGGTGACGCCAAAGTCAAAGTCTGAACCGCGAGGGTAGCCACCAACAAATGCTTCTGGAAACACAACTAGCTTTGCCCCATACCCAGCAGCTTCTGCAATGAATCTCTCTGCCTTATCTGCAAGTTGTTTCAATAATGATAATAGTCTTCATAGTTAGACTGCACGGTTAACTTTTAGTTGCACTTTCAATTTACTATGTATTAAAGAGTAACATAAAACTGCTTCCACACGTACAAGAATCTTGAATCAAGGCTTCCACTATGTAGTATACTAGCAACGCATCCGCGCTACGCGCGGAAAAGCATAAATTAAGGACTATGGGATGATGAAAAATACTTCAAAGTGATTTTGAATTCTATTTGAATTTTATGCTCTAATTTCAATGCTAGATAAATCATACTTAATCATTCAAAACAATTGATGAGATTATAAAATATATTTCTATTCTAAATAACATTTAAGAATCCTATCGTTAGTTCGAATAGAGAAGTCATGCAAAACAGTAGTTAATAACTCCTTTAAGATGCGTTTGATAAGTGGTAATCCTACATTCCCATGAAATATTACCAAACTTGTTTTGATATATATAAAAAATATTTCCGAGAATATAAGATTAGCATGGTAATTTAATGCCCAAATCATGAGAATCTTATTCCCATCCAGGTCACTGCTTATCACAAAATTATACTCAATCATTCTCATCTAACAAAAAATTTGCCACAACTGTCTCCGTTTGCCTATCGCAGTCTAGTCGTTGCCTCGACGCCTCACAGTGACCGATCGGCTGGCCGTCGATAGTCCATTGGCTATCTGACGCCGGCCTTCCTTTTTGCTGCCTTCCGCTCGTCCGTAGGCACACTACTCACTGGCCGTCTTTTGCCATCCATCCACACGGATGAGACTGGTTGAATACATCAATCCATAATGGCAAAAAAAATGATAGCGCGTCTTATAATTGTTGAGATTTTAAAGTATTGTTGGAACTTGAAAACATAAGTAATATAATTTTGTTATATACAAATAAATGTATATGATAAGAATAATAACTTACATTCTCAGCGACATGTTATGAAACAGATTGTTATGGTCGATGCAAGGATCCACAAACTATTTATAAGGACGAAAATATAGTAGTTGTTGTAGGAGGCTGAGTAAAATCACCCAATATCTTAAGTGTAGCACAGTACATCCGGAATTACATGTTGCGGTGAAGGTGGTTGGAAATAAACTATTGCCCTTATTGATGACTATGGTGGTTGAAATATGAAATTGAAGGTCATTTTTACATCAACAAATAGTATGCTTGTTGATATTCTATGCTTGCTTCACTGCACATATTAAATTCATTTGTTTGTTTGCAATATTCTTTCACTTCACTACACATAGTTTGACATAAATTATTGTCCTTATTGATGACTATGGTAGTTGAAACATGAAATTGAAGGTCATTTTTACATCAGCATATAGTATATATGCTTGTTGAAATTTTATGTTTGTTTCGCTGCACATTTTAAATTTATTTGTTTGTTTGCAATGTTCTTTCACTTCACTGCACATAGCTTAACATAAAATATTGTCCTTATTAATGACTAAGGTGGTTGAAACATGAAATTGAAGGTTATTTTTACATCAATAAATAATATGCTTGTTGAAATTCTATGCTTGCTTCACTGCACATATTAAATTCATTTGTTTGTTTGCCATGCTCTTTCACTTCACTGCACATAGTTTGACATAAATTATTATCCTTATTCATGACTATGGTGTTTAAAAAATGAAAAGGAGCATACACAGATTGAATTATTGCATACAAAATATGTGTTGTTGCATGCTCATAATTGCATTTGCTGAATCAAATAATTGAGCAGGGGCAATTTGGGAAATAGAGAAAATCTGCCATCTTTCTATAGCTTTACATTATGTATATAGATGGGCTTTGCGTTCAGCCTGTGCGGGCGATTTAGCTCGGTTTTGAGATCATATCGTCTTCACAGTATAATGCATGTTCCTAACATTGCCTACATATCTCTTCTTGTCTTGTCATTACCAGGATCATGAAATGAAATATTCATGGTATTCGAGTTCTTTGGAAAACTTGTAGAATTACTAGAGGGTATTTTCTTTCCAAAAGAAATATTGTCTCTGAAAAAGATTGAGGAAAGCATACACATTCTAACATTTTAGCATGCCAAGGGTTTGTTTAGACTTCGCTCGCTCATGGCAGAATCCGAGCATAAAACACCACTTGGGGACTAACTTGATCGAATTTGGCCCAAGCTGACATAAATTTAGGAAGAACGAAATCTAAAATAAGCGAAAGAGAAGTGTGGTTACTTGTGTTAACGTATACAAAATGTTGAAGACAGACTATGGATGTGGCTGGGATCTATGCAAGTGCGTGCGTGCATATACACAGGCGGCTGCTTATATCAATACACAAGCTTTCGGTATATTGTTATTCTACAGTTATCTATACATATATATTGCATATCTATGTCACTAGAACATAGCATTCAGTAATTTACAACATTTAAAGACTTCCGTGCCACATATCTGCATGATAAATTATAGATTCTTGGATTTTTTGATTGATTAAAATATACTTTTGTACATTCATCCTGATGGAGATTGGAATCTCCCTTAAATGTTGTCCTCCGTTGGTTTTGTTGCCAGCGGGCTAAACGGTTGAGATTTGATGTGAGAATTGAATGTGTGGGTCTCAATGGATTGTCGGTTATTGTTGATCCCGAGGTACCTGTAAGGGAAGTCCCAAAGTAGAAAACCACTGTAGAACTCTCTGACGATCAAGTAAGTACCGAGGAGTAATTCGGCAAAGTAGCGGTGTCTTGAGAATGAGTTTTTTTATTTTTGCGTACGTGAGTTGTCTGGAGGAGGGGTTTATATAAGGGTCGTATTGGAACGAGCCGATGTGAGATTCTTGACGTCTATTACGTCCCTGTGTCACGTTCGCGTTGATGATGGGATATGCCCATTAACAGCGAGATACGCCCATTAATTGGGAGATATGCTAGCGTGGGATGCGAGACGTGAAGCGGCGGAGATCTCGTTGTGGCGAAATACACGGAGCTGTTACGGAAGCGCTTGGGTTCCGTGCTCGCGGCTGGACATGGAAGTTGAGAAAGCTCAGCGCGGTGACTGCCCGTATTCGAGCGATGAGGTTGAGGAATCTCGGATGTACGATGGCTCGGAGTTATTGGCTGGTTGCCAGACGACTAGGGAATGTACTCATGGGAGGCCCCCAAAGGTCAAATAACTCGGAGATGAGACGCTGAAGAATGTCCCCAATGCATCGTACTTACTCCATCTCCGTAGCCCCGGAATCTGGCGGGCTTACGTGGAGGTGTCGTAATTTGGGAAATTCTCAGTTATGATTATCATCACATCCTAATAAGTTATATCAAACCCTCGGATACTTCTAAACTCTTTGCAAGAAGCTCTAATAAGAAAGAGCAAATCTATAACTGAATATAGGAAACACGCTCTAAAACTAAAGATTTTTCATCCTATGAGGTGTGAATCCTATGATGTGCTGGGACGTTTTACAAAATCTAAATTTTGAGGCAATTACAAGTTATTTTGCAAGGCATTTTAGTTAATTCAGTAAAATGTAATTTTCAAGCAATAATTCAACACCTAGCTCTAAATCAGTACTGATCAAAGCGATCGCTTTTTTGGGCCCAGGGCAAACAAATAAAATGACAACTTTCCCCCAAAATCCAACTCAATGTTCGAAATTTCAAAACAAGATCATACCTAGCGTCGCAGGAGTATCATAGAACACAGTAGACGCCTGCACAACAGCAGCCCTAACGGTGACCGACGAGGGATCGGATCCCCCTCGCATGTCGACCTCGGCGTTCAACGGCGGCTCAATTGCGGTTGACGGAACTAGAGCCATGGGTGCTGATTCTTCAGGGGCTTTTGGGTTCGAACTTGAAGCCGTGCTTCTTGCAGAGGTGGTCCCTGAGGTGCTCGTCGCGGGCTAAAAACCTCTGCTTTGCACGTGTTGCATGCTTTCTACGATGTGTTAAAATAAAACCTATGTCAGTTTACATATTTTAATCTAGACATGCATTACGTGTTGAGTATTTTTTTATTATTTATTGAAGGCCTGGGCCCCTCTGTGCCGCATTAGGTCAAAAAAGATGACGTAGCGCACCATCGCCCATTAGCGCTGCATCCAAAAGAAGAAAAGACAAGATACTTAAACAACTCCAATGTGCTTAGCAGCCTTATTCTTCACCGCGTGTCCCAAGTCTTCCTAAAGGAAGAAGGTTAAATTACAGTCCTGCCATTTTCTTTTAATTATGGTTCTACCATCGTGAATTATTACACTTACGCCATTGACTTTAATTACAGTTCTGTCATCACTCTGAACTTCTCAATAACTAAGGTTCCGCTATTTTTTTTTATTTAAAAAATCCCATATTTTCGCTAAAATACCATGAGATTTCAAAATTTTCACACAAATATCATGGATCATGTTTACTGTAGATACACGATGTGGCATTCCTTAGATTCTTTACATTTTTCATGTAAATATCTTGGAGTTTGATATTTACAAATGAATTCCATTGACTTTGATTCGTAGATACATGCACACTCCATATAGATCATTGAAGAGACGTAGGACAACCATTTCCATTGCGTATTATCATGTTCCGATTGATTTATGCTTGAATATGCCTGTTTAGCCAGAACAGCCTGATAAAAAAGTAAAGTTTTTGAATCCCCAATAAAAGAAGAGAGAGGAGAAAATTATCATATATTATAATTAATTAATTTTGACAAATGTTACTCCAAGATGCCCCCATGCAATGAATCTTATAGGTTTGGTGTTTCTTTCAACCACAGATCAAACATGCAGGGAAAAGGGACAACAAATTAGGCCTAAATTACTTGCTCAGGGAAAGGGAGTAGTCCCTAATGTCGTCGATCAAACGATCCCTGTCCGTGTGAGACAACCCACCCTCTTCCAACCCCGCCTTCGCCATCGCCGCATATCTCCCCACCCTTTCTCTTCTTTCATCCGCTGCCGCTTCATCTCGGCTCATCAGAGCCTCCACCGCCTTGGCGATGTCCGTGGCCTTGACGGTCTTCTTCTTGGGATGGCGGCTTCCTGCTCTTAACTCCGATCCTCAACACCTGTGTGACCAGCTTCGCGTCCAGGAATTGGTCAGACTCTCTTGGCAGAACCACCATGGGCACACCGACGGATATGCTCTCTTGCATCGAACTTGTTCCGCCGTGTGTTAGGAACCCGCCAACCACCGGATGGTTCAGTATCTGCTGATGCTCGATATCGGTGATCTCCCAGATCGTGACACAAGGCAGATGACGTGTCCCGAAGCTAGCAAGAAAGGATCAGGAACGGTACGTCGGTAAAATATCCCGGGTCTGCAACCCATGGACGTACCCGACCTTCTGCGGCCGACCACTCCACTCCTATGCCCGCCTATCAGACAACCATTGGCTCACCTCCGAACCCCCTGCACAATTGGCCTCCCCGGCCCTCTCAGCTCGTCTCTGGGCTACCGCAAAACCAAGATACCTCGGCCTCCCGCTCGTTCCCGAGCCTCCCGCCGAGCTCATCTCACTCGGTCCCATCGACCGACCAGCAGCACCAGTCGCAGGTGCTTCCGCCACGGCTCCGCGAATCTCGCCACGCACGAGATATCCACCGCCCACGATCTCGCGTTCCACGCCATCACGATTCCCCATTAACGAGCATGCCTAGTCATTAATGCGGGATCCCGCCTATTACGCAGGCGTGACGCCAGGGGCGTAACGGACGGCGTGATTCTCGCGCCTGCCTGCCCATTGTTGCCGCTATATAAACCTCTCTTTCAGACGGTTCAAGTAAGTGATTTTTTCCTCATTAGGTCGTTACTCTTCTCAAATATCATGTCTAACTTGATCGTCGGAGGGTCCTCGGTGGTACAACCATCCCGGGACTTTCTTGCAGATAGCTTGGCCTCAACCATCTCAAACCCATTGAGATCCATATGCTTCATGAGGCAACCTTCAACTCAATCTCAGCCGTCCATCGTCGCTTGCAGCAGATCTACGGAAGATAACATCTTGACATGATCCGACATCCGTCAGCATCCGCGTCTGCAGCGCCCACCCTCTTATCACAGTTCCTCTCCCTTTCACCCTATCCTCGAACCCGCCATCTGGAAAGCCTTACCTCTCAGTCCGCTGGCATCCCAAAGAAACAGCTGATGGCTTTTTTCCTGAAGCCCCGACGTGACCTCCCGAAGCTGTCGGGTCGAGAAGTGGTCCCGAAACAGACGTATAGGACCGATCCCTCCACCTTTGAATCCAGCCACGCCTTCAACCTGCACCACCCTTGTTCGATTTCGCCGCTGGCAGCTTGTTTACTAAGGTCATGGGGCCCACACGGTAGGCTCTCCGGCTGGAGTTCCGGTAGTGGTCCACGTAATCAGGCGAGCCCGTAAAAGCTGTTGACGATGATGGCATAGCAGCTCTTCCGCCTCATGGATTCCTTGTACCCCTCCCAATCGCCTGGAGGTGCCTCGCATATGGAACAAGCAAGCATCGATACAAGAGACGAGCTAATGGACCAAACATGCATCCAAAGGAGTCAATCCATATCACCAGACCAAAACCGCGCCACCATGGCCCCACAATTCGGCTAAAAGACGGTTGATTTTCGAGGATGGATATGGAATTTTACGTGCACTCCATGGATTTGATAATATTATTATTTATCTTTTGTAATCGGCCAAAAACCATATATATAATGCTGTACATTTATACCAGGATTTCATCTCTTCTTTTATTTTGGAGCCGATTAGGCCTTTTTGCTTTGGAGGAGATCAAAACCTTGTAAGGATTATTTATCTTAATTCATTGTTTTATTAATTGCATTGCTTTCTTTTTAATTATGTATGGGTAATTTTCTGTATATCCAGACAGAGGTAGATTACTTCATGTGTTTGATATTTAATTTATCTTGTTCTCCTTTTCGTGCTCAATAAATGATTAGAAAGATCTAAAGTTCATTCTGGTTTTACTAGAACATTGATAGAATATGTAGTGTTTGCGGAAAATTTTAACGGATGCATTTATTAAAAAAGAAACAAAAAAAAAGCTCCAAATCCTAACTCCATTACATCCTCCGTCAAGCATCCTTTTCATTCGCCGGATCGAACTCCACGTCCAAGATTGGGCTTCCTTTCCCTTTGGTTGATCAGACTCTATGTCCAACGATCGGGTATTCTTCTCACTCGCCAGATCAGACTCTGCATCCATGATCGAGCATCATTTCCCTTCACCGATCGAACTCCGCATCCACCGATCGGGTATCCTTTCACTTCGCTCGATCGGACTCTACGTCCAACGATCGGGCATCCTTTTTCTTTGCTGGATCGAACTCTGTGTCCATGATCTCCCATCATCGGATCGGAATCCGCGTCTACGATCTTCCCACGCATGATCGGATTCCGCGTCCATAATCGAGCATCCTTTTCATTCGCCGGATCGGACTCTACGTCCACAATCGCATCCTGAGTCCAGATCAGGCATCCTAACCTTTTGTCGAATCGGACTCCATGTCCTGGATCATGAATCCATCCCCTTTGCCAGATTAGACTCCGCATCTTCGATGGGGCATTCTTTCTCTTCTCTGGATTGAACTCTGCATTCTACGGAAAAGACAATGATTGTTAGATAGAGAGAGATAGATTAATTAGATTGATAATAGTATGTTTAGGTCTAGAAAACTCGTAAACTTTGGTATGATTTTCTCTCATTAAATTCTTTTTTTATTAGTAGTAACAATTTCTCCTAAAAACCCTATTTTTAATTCGTCTAAGTTTAATTAGATTGCCTTCTTTCTATGGATCTATCTGCTTTTGGATACGTAATACAACGCGACCGTGCATTTGTAGATATAATAATAAGACTAATAAAATACCTTATCATTCATCCCATTTTTAAGAGAAATTTTATGGTGGTAACAACATAACTAGTCAACATCTGACTAGTTACGTTGCAACCAATTAGATAAACCCACGCAGCGTCAATAAAAATATAAAATAATGTTCTTAAGAATATCGTTTGATTTTTGTTTGTAATTTACATGAATGCCTCTTTCCTCTTTCTATCTTTACTCCCATTGCCTCTCACTCGTACCTCATGGCCGACGACAGGATCGAACAGCCCTCTTTGACCATCATCAACAAATCTTCCCGATCCTTAAAGATTATTTTTTTCCAAAACCCTGATGATTTTTTCCCATAATTCTAAGCTCTAATTTTTTTTTTGTTGTGATCTCCATCTCAAAGCTGCTGAAATCTCAAAAAAATTATTATGCGATGAACTTGAAATCATCTAAAACTTTATTCATTTTGATTGGTTAAAAGACTAATCTTCTACAATAATTTAATTTGATTCATTATTCTATATGTGGTCCTCCATGACAATTTACATAAAAGCTTTCCATGACAATGAGGGTAAACTAATATTCATGTAAACTAAATTTTGTTTAATTTAAAATGTTCTATTTTTCTGTTATGGGATTTGTCAAAAGGGCAACGAAGATTTGTGGTTCTCTTCGGTCATTGGAAAAAGCATAGGGAGAGGTTGTGGTCAAGCTGAAGGAGACGATGTGCTTGAGAAAGAATAATGGAGGATCTTAAAACGGACATGACATGGAGGAAGAAGAAAAAGGGCATTTGTGTGAATTGCCAAATAAAGGAAAGAGGGATTAATAAAATATTTGAAAAATTATTTTGTTGAGCCCACGTGGCTTTATCTAATTGGTTGTAGCGTACACCATAAATAACTATTTTTATATTAGAGGAAAAAGATGAATAAAAAAACCATCTCACTTATTAAATATATTCTAGAAAAATTTTAAAACAAAATGGATGACGACGGACGGTCATTGCACATCTTATGTCATATAGGAATATTTCATGGTAAGAATAGGCATATGTTTATGAAATGGAGTCATTTGATTACCGTGATAATTCTATATTCCCGAGCATAGAAGGATCCACATAGAGCCCAGCGGGAGCATGTTTCCCCACTAAGATTTTCGGAGGCGAAAAGTACTTCTTTCAATCTATTAATGCAAATGCATATAAACGAGGGTATATTATTTATATGATGTTTATAATTTTAAAATATAGATGATTTTGCCCAGTGTGTAGTGTGACACTTTTAATTGCTTGAGGTCATAGGTTCGATTCTCACAGTTGACATTTTTTTGATAATTATTAATCTTATCATGTACTTTTTTCATATTTTTGATTCAAAAAATAATAGAATATTTTAAAATTTTATTAGTAAATCATCTATTAGTCAAATCTTACATGATAGATTTAGCTAATACCAAAATTACTAGCATAATCAAAACTCAATTAATGTCCTTTCTTTTTTTGCCAAAATAAAATTAAGAAGAAGTCAAGAAACAATATATCGCATCGGGTGCTTCTCCCTCCCTCCCTCCATGCACACATATAGTTATATACATGCATACATACACACTTGTACAATATGTGCACTAATATAAGATTGTCTTCACCAAATGAATAGTTTATATGCCAAGTTCAAACTATAAAGTCTAGAGAAAAAAAGTTTTACGATTGAAATTAGTTTTAAATATTATGTACTTCTTTTCAATTGATCATTATTGTATATTGTGCCCTCATTGATCGGAACTCCAGGATCCGCCATTGTTCCCAGGAATATTTTTTACACCTAAACAAGTATGGTAATAATTCATGGGAATCTAGGATTAGATCCTACCAAGCGCACCCTAAAAGATATACTGTTATAGGTAAGCCATTAGTGTTGTGGAGAATAAATTTGGAAGAAGTAACACGGAACAATGCTGATGGCCAATCCACACAACCACAGCGCAAATAACAACGAAAAGACAAAACACAATAAAATGAGAATAATGAAAAAATCAAACCCCAAAATACCAAGCCATGCACCCAAAATACGTAGGAAAATGCCACAAGTGTTGAAGAAAAGATATGGTGCATGTTTGCACAAAATACGCCTAAAGCGCGATTAGCGATTTTTAATCGCGATTAGCACTAAATAAGCATATAATTAAACATAAAAACTTAAAATTTGCATAATTCACATAAAACACGCTCTCTTAGTAATTTCTATAATTTTCAAAAAATTTCCCAATTTATCGGTATTTAATTATACCGAAATATTAAAATATTCATTTAAAATTAATATTAAATTATAAAAATTTCCAAAAATAATATTTTATTATTTTGAAATGTTACATTGCAGGTCGGGTTCGGGGGTGGCCTGGTCGGCCCCTGTGGACCATTTCTTCTAAGTTCTGGGACACGTCATCCGCCACATGTCCTGATCTTGGAGATCGCCACTATTGAGCATCATCAGTTATGCTCAAATAAAACCTAAAAAGGTTACTTGGAAAATCATTTCAACAATCATACCCCAAAACCCCCGGCCTCTAACACTCCATGAACTTGAAATAACCGTCCCTTTTCATGGTTGGTATGGAGGTTTTCAACACATCTGACACCTCCAACATGTCCTACGGCTCTAACGCTGCCATGGTCCCCACCCCTTTGACACCAACGCTCCAATTACTCCCACTGGTTACCCCAATGTACCAAGTGGGCCCCCTCCACCTATAGGCGCTACCACCATTACCCGGTCTTTCCGCCAACTCCACCATCACATGAAGTTGGAAGCTGGGCTGAGTTATTCAAGAGCAGGGCTCCTTCCACCTATGAGTTTTCCGCTCCCAATGTGGCCGTCCTCAGAACTACTCCCACTAACTCGCCACCGTCCGTACCTCCGCAACGGATGCTAGCTCTGTCTTTGTCTCCTCCACCGATATTCGCTACAGGAAATGAATTGAAGCTATCATCGACATCTGTAACGATGTAATGTGGAGGAATTTGGATAATCATTTGTAGTATTTATGAATCAATGGTTATTTGAAGAATGAAAATACCATATTGCAAATTAGCTAAAGGGTTGCTAAGGGGACGGAAATGAACTGAGATGGAAATATGTAAGTATGCAAATTGAGTAGCTTGGAAGATTATTTTGTAGTCTTTATGGATCAATAGTCTAAGAATACGGAATGTGAAATTATTAAAGGTTGTTAACGAAAGAAGAAAAAGTGGTAGAAATTTTCTTTTTGTTTGATTTCAAAATAATATGATTGCTTTGATAAGAAAGTAATAAACTCGATCAATTTTATTAAGTGATAAATCATCTCAATTCATACACCTCAGAACATAACTAATTGATAACTAATAATACTAACAATCTAACACACTAATCATAATCTCAATAACATAAATTAGAACTTATCTGATATATGATAACTATAATATCCAATACTCATATTCAAATATCTCATAATCTAACAGGCTCTCTCAAACTTACGATGGATAACCGAGAGTTTGAATAATATCTTAAACCAAAATATGCAACTTGTAAAACGACGGAGAAAAACAATAGATCTAAAGTATCGAGCATGACGAACTAATACCCTTTGGTCTCTTTTGCTGATTGTAAGGTGGACCGAATAACCTGCAGTCTCTTTTCCTGTAAATGCTAAAGAAAGAAGATCATGCTACTAAAAGACATCATAAGAAAAGAATAGCTGTTTGGACGGAGGAAGATCATGTTGCTAGAAGACGTAAAAAAAAAGAATTGTTGCCTGGACTTAATATTGATGGAGATAACTGCTTATGATCAAACTTAGAAAACTCATTTCTGAATTAGATATTATTGACACAACTTTATTTAGGAATAATAAATTAAAAATATAACGAAGATAAAATTTGGATCAAGCCATTGGCTCTGATAACATGATAACAAAGCAATAAACTCAATCAATCTTATTAAGAGATAAATTATCTCAATTTATACACATCATAATATAACTAACTGATAACTAATAATCATAACCATTTAACACACTAATCATAATCTAAACAATATAAATCAAAACTTATCTGATTAATGATAACCATAGTATCCAATACAATTATATTCAAATATCTTATGTTTTAACATTGTTCACTGTTTATTACATTTTGATTCACACCGAGGGTACATAGAGCGATGGAAGAGTGATTGAACAAATCTTTTTCTACTTCTCTTGCATCTTTCAATTTATAGCTAGATAACCTACAAATCATCCTTTCTTCGGTCCTAGGCGAAGGCAAAAAGCCTAAATATATATAGAGCAGTGATCCATTTCAAACTAATCTGCTTTTTTTAAATCGGGAACTTTCGATCTACGACATATTTTAAAAATCCAATCTGTTCAAATTGATCATCATACCCTCTAATGTATGTGCATGAAAAATTAAAGGATTTAAATACATTTAATCTATGCATCGATGGGTGCAGAAATGAACATTTTTCGATTATGCAATATAAACTTCATCCGATACAGTATTTAAATCCTTTGATTTTTCATATATATACATTTGAGGATATGGCGATCAATATGAACAGATCAAATCGTTAAAAAATGACGTAAATCAAGAGTTCCTATTTTTAAAAAACGTAGACCAATTTGCAAAAGTTTACTTCCATATATATATATATATATATATATATATATATATATATATATATATATATATATATAGAGAGAGAGAGAGAGAGAGGAAATATGTCACAGGAGAGAATTTCCTTTTATATCGTCGAAAAAATACATCCTCCATAATTTTATTCGACGATCAGCACCCATCATCTGTTGGATATAGTACCCTCAGAGTCAATTATTGGATCACATGCACATGATTGCAATGATTGAGGGAGGACCTATACCGGTAGGACAGTCTTACTCGAGATGATAGTATGCTATCTGGTTTATCTTTATCATCGTGTACTGCTTTAGGTGACCTGACATGTCGCTATTACACGTTGATACAGCCCCTAGGATTCTTGCTTGACTGTCAGCAGTATGAGGGCGATCATATACGTGGGAGCTGGTAGTCTCTAAGCACATCCTTAAATGGTCCCTGGTCGTGGGAGTTTCGAAACAGGGCATCGATTCTCCAGAGTAGACTAGTGTGTACAGTCGAGACCCCGACGAGGGACGGTGGCCGGTCTCGCAAGCCACTGGTGTCAGTTGGTTCACCTAAAATGTATACAGGTGCTCATTGGGTTATGAGTACACCGGACAGGACTCGTCGGGAACATACTAGTTGGTCTTATACTTGACGTCAGATAGCAGTTCCCAGGTGACATGTGTACAGGTTAGTTCATCGAGCTGAGATCGTCATTTGTCTCATGTGAGTTTCCACTGTATTTTGATTACTACCCTACCACGGCTCAAAGGAGTCGTGCAAACAGGTTTTAGTTGGGTACAGTCCCGAGCCACATGGAGGCAGTGAGCGGATCTGCAGGGGTTCGTCTCTCCCGGTATTGGGGGTGAGATCGCGCTGTGTCTAGGAGAGCCATTACACAAAGCCCTTGGCCGAGGCAGGAAATTTACTGGTAGGTATTCCAGTAGTATCTCAGGGTGTTCTGGGCTACACTCCGACACGACTTGTACTGCTTTTGGGGGTCTGACTTTTACCAACCCCCTAGGCCCGCCATGCGATACTCATAGACGAACGGACCGGACTGTACAGATATTGTCACTGACAGGCTCAGTAGGGTGTCAGGATGAGTTCGCTCATCGACGTCCCTTTTAGTCAATAGCTGGTAGCCCGTTACGTATAGCTAATACCTCTGACGTGCTAGTGGTTAAATCCACAGCCATAGTATTGACGAGTCTTTAGAGTCCCCACACAGACAGTTACTCAAGTTTCGGGCGAAACGCTGTAGAGGCCGTATGGAGATATGGTATGGTTCGATCAGATACGTGCGGTATTGCACGGATCGTGATCGGACGGATTTTACTAGCCGGCTTTGGTTTAAACCGGATCCTAGTATTAGACAATGTAGATTTTGTCTCTTTGCATTTGTGTTCAGTAGGAATACAAATGCGGACATGTATATGCAGTCGCGGGGTTTTCCTGTAATTTATTACGGGATCTGTTTTCTGAAGTTGCCAGTTTGCATTCCGTTCCGGCCAGTTTTCATTTGTTCCTTCCCGGCCGGACTTTTCCGATGGAGGGGGTAATTTGCAATTGTGCAAATTGCATTTGTGGAGGGGGTCCTTTGCATTTGAGGGATTATGATATGACCATCATCATTTGATTCCTTTTGCATCCACTCTTTTTGCATTAATGGTGATTAGAATGGATTAGAACTTGATAAGAGTTGATATGACCTTGTTATCATGGTTTTTGATGTGGTCACCCTTTGGCTTCTACTACACTCACCTCTCTTCTTGCTTTTAGTTTTTCCTCTCCTCATTTTTCACATAGGGGGCCGGCCACATTGAAGAAGAGAGAGTAGAGAGAGTTCATTTTCTAGTGTGGGAAATTATTCATCTCTCATTCTGCATGCTTGCTATATTCTCAACCTCTCTCCAAAGTTCTTTGATTCCGTATTTTGGCCTCAGATAGACGGCCGGGGCGCTGCCGTGGCGCAACATGGTATCAGAGCCTCGCCATTAACCTAGTCTAGTTTGCTCTAGCGTGGTTAAATGTTCGATCGAACGAATTTTCCGAAAACCCGAAAACACATGCACAGTTTCTGTCGAAATTTTTTGGGCTCTAAAAATTTTTCAGGGTGTTGCAGAATGATGTGCAGGGAAATCTAAGACTTCTGTAGAAATTTGGTTCCCTGATGTCATAGTTCGACCGCGGAACCGCGGCCAAACCCATGCATTGGCGCGGTTCCGCCGCTGCCTTGACTCCTCTCTGCACCAAATTTGCACAGTAGTCTTCTGACTTGAAAATAGGGTTTTTGGAATATTCTTTTTGGGCTCAGATTTTCTGTGAGTGCTACAGTAGTGCTTGGGGCCCACTTCAATAAATTTGTTTGATCAGATATTTTAAACATGTTAGTTCACAATATTTACATTATATCTGCGATCGTGAATTTCACTTGATCGGTAAATCCTGTCTAACTGCTATAGCCCGGTTAGACGGATTTGCGAACGTGACATTCACGTTGATATTCTGTGTTGTACTGTGTGGTTGCGGATCAGTCGTGGGGATAGCCTGGTTGCAGTGGTAGTACAGTTTTGTTGTATTATGTACATTTGTTATTGCGGGGTGAACGTCCGACATGTGGACTGCCGTCACTGCCTGTTGTATATTATTCTTTTGGGGCACGAGTGGGCTGAGGTCGATGTACCCGTTGTATGTATATTTTACTTTCTGTACTAGGGTTGCCCCGCGGAGGGGTGCACGGATAGCCGGGTTCTAGAGGGCAACGAGCCCGCATCTCATGGCATTGAGACGGAGGGGGCTTCACTCTATAATTGGCGGGCTATTCGCCGCACTCGTAGGGGGTATAAGATTGACCTAGGAGGGGTGCCCAAGTTACCGGATTCCGTGAAGTGCTGGGTGGTCCATTCACGTTGCTGAAGGGGGCTGCCTCGCTTCAGGTTTTGACGGGTAACTTGCCGCGCCCGTAGGGGTCTAGGATTACATTGCACAGGCTATCCACACGACCAGGGGAACGTCGGGTTTCAGTAGCGGCTCTATGAAACCCGGGGATCCCAGATATCTGTATTGTTCTGTGATGCTGGTTACATTTCTGTGATGCTGCATATTTTATCACGCCTTGAGCGAAAATTATATATTGTATATATACTAGTAGATGTTGTATATGTTTTGCATCCGCGCTAGTCCAGTCCCCGCTCTGTCGTTAGTTAAGTAACCTAACGGGTGATGACGGGACCCCGTGGTGAATGCGGATGACATATACATACATCATTATTTTCGTTCTTTATTGGTGTGATTAATTGATGGGACTGCATTGATTCGGATCAATGCAAGCTAAACAAACCTATTCTGATGTTGTTGGAACATTTTTCAGCAAGGGAGTTCTCTTTTGTTTTGCACAGTGGTATTCGGTTATGAATATCCAGCACCTCAGTCGACGAGGTAAGGGCCGAGATCCCTTCACCGGGAGTGACCCCTTGGACAAAAGTTTGCGTCAGGGCAATAACTTCACTATAGCCGATTAGTTTTGCTTTGTATCATGGTATTCAGTTGGAATATCCTGCACCTCATTCTACGGGGAAAGAGCCGAGATCTTTTCACCGGGAGTGACCTCTTTAGCAAAGATTTTTCGTCACTACATTTTTATAAAAAGTTATGCAGTTCCTTCAACGATATCAAGTTCATTACGTTAAAGGTTTTTCGCCAAAACCAGCTATAGCCCTCCATCATTTCTTACGGGTATTATTTAGTATTCGTGCTGAGTTTGTTGACCTAGTCAAGACGTAGTGTTCGGTAGCTAAGTGGTACCTGTTTGTTGCATAAGTGGGATTGGTTAGGACAGTCGTGCGGCTTTGTTGACCTAGTCAAGGGCACGTACGGGTGGGTTTAACGCAATCCAGAATAATGACGGGTTGAACTTGACTGGCGGTTTATGGTTTGTTGACCTAGTCAAGGTCATAAGCCTCTTGGGGTAAAAACTTACATCGGGAGTTTCTAAAGAAACTGAAACTTGCCAGGCATGCGCATACCTTTTGGAGTGTGGTGACGTGAGTGGATTCCGTCACGTTATCATGCGATGATAGTTGGATCCCGATTCCCACTGATGAGTTGGTTTACTCCTCGGGTGATCCCGACTAATTCTTCTTTCAGGTTTGGAGGAGAATTTGAGATTACAGTGGGAGGTTTCCAGATTAGATAAAGTGATAACCATTCTGATCTAGGTTAGAGTGTACGCTGAGTGTTTCTTTTCTCTCTCTCTTTGGCAGCGACCATTGACCCGACCCTAGACTATGACTCAGTAACCAAGTTAACCGAACCTTTTTATAAGACTGGCTTTTGGATTGTCAGAATTGCAAACCTCATTGCCACTCCTGCTTTTACCCTTTTCTCCAGGACACCCCGTATTACTATGAACGTCCGCTTCTATTGGACAAAACCATCGTATGGTTATATACGAACTCGAAAGATTTATTCAAGGATGGTTTTTGGTTTTGGAGAAAACGAATATGACTATTCAGTTGTCTTTTCCTTTTACCTTCTCTCAGGTTGCTAGTACTCCTTAGTTTAGGAGATAGTACACCTATTACGCAAATTAGATAGTCTTCTTCCAAACCATAGGCTGGTGCCGACCGGTAGGGAATGAAGAAAACCAATTAGCCTAAACGGTGTACAGAAGGTATTAAGTTAAGACAAAGAAAGGGATTAGAAGGAGGGCAAAGTAAATTGCGACTGATATTCACGACCAAAACCATGTATTTCATTACCACTCCCATTTCATCTTTGTATTTCTCCAGGACACTCCGTATCACTATGAAGATCCACAGTTATTTGGATATTCTATCGTATGGTTATATACGAACTCGAAAGGAACTTGTTCCAGTTCGGCGATGGATTCTGGTTCAGGAGAAATAGGAATAAGGTTTATTCGGTTGTCTTTTATCTTCACCTTCTCTCGCATTGCGAGTGCTCCCAGAATTAGGACAGTACACCCATTATGCTTATTAGATAGTCTTCTTCCAAACCATAGGCTGGTGCCGAAAGGTAGGGAAGGAAGAAAACCATTTGGCCTAAAGGGTGTACAGAAGGTAACAACTAAAGACATATAAAGGGATTTGGAGAGGTAGCAAAGAAATGCACGATTACATTTGTGAATCTGGATAATGGAAGAGGCATTACTAGGAATACCAGGATACCCCATCGAAACATTTCGATGTTTCAGTTTCACTGTGTACTGTTAAAAGAAAACTGATTTCCCGATTAGTCCTTACTCCAGGGTATGTATTTACCAGGTATGATTCTCACATCCGTATGGTTTTACAGATGATGAGTGGGAGTAAGTTATTGGGAATTAGGTGATCATCCTCACTATATCGGAATTCGTTGTAATTGGTGATATTTGAGAAAATCGCCTGGGTTGTTTGCCGGACGGCAAATATTTGGTTCTGAATATCCGTTGTAATGCACCAATTTCAAATTGATATATCTGTACGTCTATTTTTATAGAGTGAGATATACCTTTCTGAAATTATGTCGATGACATTTACCTATATCAGTGGATGGTTAGGTAAGGAGCATTAAACAGCGGTGTAATTCTTCATAATCATAGTACAGTTTTCAAACTACGACACACAGTGAATGGGTTATTAGACTCAGAGGACTTATACAGAGTATTGTATATTTTCCCGTGTCTATTAAGACAGAGGGGAAGGTCCTCGTACTATATTCGATTTACTTGTGACTTCTCTGGCGCTTAGACTTGTGTTTCGTAGAAACACAAGGTCCAAGTATTGAGAAGTTAGGTATATGAATAAAGTAGAGAACCGGGTATTGAAAGTATCGGGATTCTTCAAGGTAATCGAAGATGTAGATACTTGTGTATGGTATTCAGTTGATAGTAATGATTAAGAGAACTTGCTTCTCTTTCAGGTTACTCATAATTGGATGCACTCCTAAGTTGAGTAACGCTGATCGGCCTCTTTCCATTTAGTTGACATGCACTGGAGACAGCTGCATGATTTGAATCTGGTTCCAATTAAATCAGTGCCTCTGTTTCTATATTGGATATAGAACAGTTCATATCTTAACGTTGTTAAGGTACGGAGAGTTGTCCGGCTTATGCTTAAAACCAGACTCTGGATAACTCAAGGCACGTTTCTGTAATGGTTGTTTGTGGGTTGACCCAGGCTATGACGAGGGTTGGCTTTCTACCATCTGGAAGATCAATAGTGATATTGTTCTAGACTCGCCACAGATTTTAATAAAAAATGGATTTTTTCAGAAAACAGTAGTGGGAGTATAGTAGAACTGGAAGTGATTCCAGAACCGTAAACGATTACTGAAAATTTTATGAGAACCTAAAGATTCAATCTGGATTGACATTCCATTAGCCACTCCGCAGATACGGTGGGTAACCTCAGGCACCCGAGAGGTACTCCGGTAGCCTCAAGGACGGTGACAGGGAGGTTCTTGTTTACCCAGACTTGTCATTGTTGTTGTTCCAGACCGTGAGACCCGGCAGGAGGATGAGTATAGCGTCGTTCTAAACTAGCCTTAGAAGTGTACGTGTATATGACTCTGCCAGAGGGTAGTCGTGGTCAGTGGGAGCAGCGGAAGCATTGGTGGACAAGTAGCTTATGTCTATTTATAGACTAAAGCAGATATAGCGGAGATAGATCATCTGTTTCTGATATGACAGTCATAGGTTTGACTTCATCAGAATAGGGGATGGATCTGTTAAGAAGGTAGTAGGGTGTGATGTCCTGGTATTTGGATGACATACACAGAGTAGGAAGTGATATTCCTATACTACGATCGGTTATTCTTTGGTTGTCATACAGTGTTTTCTCCACATAGGACTTGGATATTATATCATATATTCTGGTTACTAGATATATGGTTTTAGATCTAGATTTAGGTAGTTTCCCAATTTGGGTACTTAGACAGCATTCTATGAGTATTTAGAATGGACGACTCCTGGCACGGTAGTGTACCTGCAGGTAATGGAGTCACTCTCTCTAAAGGTGTCTTACAGACTAAAGAGGGATGTGCATGATTGGCAGATCACTTGCTTAGGCAATCGAGTCAATCATGAGATGTCAAGTACCACACCAGATATTGTTCTTGCAGTAGATGCAATAAGTTGATATTAATCCAATCCTGGAAAAACATTAGGAAGCAGCTTTAGAACATAAGTGGATGTTCTAGGGATTTGATAACGGCAGCCTCCTTTAGGAGACGGTTATCATTCCCGGCTTCCAAAGTGACTTGGATGGCAGAGTGGTTGTCAGAATTATAGTTTTCCCTCTGACGAGGGACAGTATTTTGGACAGATGGTCCAAGGGGATACTGAGGGAGGCATGGCGCAGGACACTGATTAAGTTCAGTTGACGATACAGTCTAAGAAGTTTGGATTTGGAGTTCATTTATGAGCTAGGTCCCATCAGACATCCAGACATTCTAAGACAGGTATTGCTCATTTCGGGAGATGGCTTTCTCCGCGAACTTGAGATATAGAGAGACATAGAAAGAAACATCAGGGCGGATCCACTCACTGAGGCTATTCCTCGAACGCAATAGTTTCGCAAACGAGCTTTGTGAGACTGACTAGTAGAGGAGTTGGGTGTTCGGTATCACACGGGCTGTGAGTATGCGACATCGCAATAATTAGCCTTGAGTGCAAGTGGGAGATTGTTGGATATAGTGCCCTCAGAGTCAATTATTGGATCACAGGCACGTGATTGCAATGATTGAGGGAGGACCTATACCGGTAGGACAGTTCTACTCGAGATGATAGTATGCTATCTGGTTTATCTTTATCATCGTGTACTGCTTTAGGTGACCTGACATGTCGCTATTACACGTTGATAGAGCCCCTAGGATTCTTGCTTGACTGCCAGCAGTATGAGGGCGATCATATACGTGGGAGCTGGTGGTCTATAAGTACATCCTTAAATGGTCCCTGGCCGTGGGAGTTTTGAGACAGGGCATCGATTCTCCAGAGTAGACTAGTGTGTACAGTCGAGACCCCGACGAGGGGCGGTGGCCGGTCTCGCAAGCCACTGGTGTCAATTAGTTCACCTAAGATGTATACAGGTGCTCATTGGGTTATGAGTACACCGGACAGGAATTGCCGGGAACATGCTAGTTGGTCTTATACCTGACGTCAGATAGCAGTTCCCTGGTGACATGTGTACAGGTTAGTTCATCAACCTGAGATCGTCATTTGTCTCGTGTGAGTTCCCACTGTACTTTGATTACTACCCTACCACGGCTCAAAAGAGTCGTGCAAATAGGTTTTAGTTGGGTACAGTCCCGAACCACATGGAGGCAGTGAGCGGATCTGCAGGGGTTCGTCTCTCTCGGTATTGGGGGTGAGGTCGCACTGTGTCTAGGAGAGCCATTACACAAAGCTCTCGGCCAAGGCAGGAGATTTACTGGTAGGTATTCCAGTAGTATCTCAGGGTGTTCTGGGCTACACTCCGACACGACTTGTACCGCTTTTGGGGGTCTGACTTTTACCAACCCCCTAGGCCCGCCATGCGATACTCATAGACGAACGAACCAGACTGTACGGATATTGTCACTGACAGGCTCAGTAGGGTGTCAGGATGAGTTCGCTCATCGACGTCCCTTTTAGTCAATAGTTGGTAGCCCGTTACGTATAGCTAATACCTCTGACGTGCTAGTGGTTAAATCCACAGCCATAGTATTGACGAGTCTTTAGAGTCCCCCACACAGACAGTTACTCAAGTTTCGGGCGAAACGCTGTAGAGGCCGTATGGAGATATGGCATGGTTCGATCAGATTCGTGCGGTATTGCACGGATCGTGATCGGACGGATTTTACTAGCCGGCTTTGGTTTAATCCGGATCCTAGTATTAGACAGTGTAGATTTTGTCTCTTTGCATTTGGTTCAGTAGGAATACAAATACGGGCATGTATATGCAGTCGCGGGGTTTTCCTGTAATTTATTACGGGATCTATTTTCTGAAGTTGCCAGTTTGCATTCTGTTCCGACCAGTTTTCATTTGTTCCTTCCCGGCCGGACTTTTCCGATGGAGGGGGTAATTTGCAATTGTGCAAATTGCATTTGTGGAGGGGGTCCTTTGCATTTGAGGGATTATGATATGACCATCATCATTTGATTCCTTTTGCATCTACTCTTTTTGCATTAATGGTGATTAGAATGGATTAGAACTTGATGAGAGTTGATATGACCTTGTTATCATGGTTTTTGATGTGGTCACCCTTTGGCTTCTACTACACTCACCTCTCTTCTTGCTTTTAGTTTTTCCTCTCCTCATTTTTCATATAGGGGGCCGACCACATTGAAGAAGAGAGAGTAGAGAGAGTTCATTTTCTAGTGTGGGAAATTATTCATCTCTCATTCTTCATGCTTGAAAATATGATACACCTTCCTCCTCTTCAAAAGTTCTTTCTCTTCTCCATCATTTTTTGTGGCAACTTCATGACCCCAAAGAGACAAGGTTCTACACTACAATCTACAGTGCCCTTGGACCCGTCGGCTAGCCAACTTCGCGCCCGAGTTGTCTCGGTCCAGATGTGGGAGCCCGTAAAAGATATCGGCGACGTGGGGCCATTTCCGACGAGGAGGTGACGGACGGAGATTCCGCGGGAGATCGAAGTGGAGACGAAAACCGAAGGACACGGATCGCTTGGTATAGCTCTCTACCCCATTCTCTTGATAGCTAGGATTAGGTTAATGGTTACGATCCGAGTATATTGTCCGTGGTAGTGCCGGTTTAAAGTTAAGAAAATTTTTGATTCCGCATTTTGGCCTCGGATACACGGCCAGGGCGCTGCCGTGGCGCAACATCATCTTCATCTTTATCATCTAAGATGTTGATACACCAAATTTCATTTGATTCCAACACTTTTTCATCGTTAATTTAATGGGTGCAAAATTAACGGTTTACCGACAATAGAATTTTTTACATTTCTAATTCAACGATGAAAAAGCGGTGAAATCATATGAAATTTGATGTATTCACATCTTACATGATAAATATAACGATAATGGGTGCCGGTCGTGAAAAAATCGCGGAGGATATAGATTTTAGATGCCACCTAACGAAAAGCCTCCTAGGCCTCTTTCCTCCATTATTATTATTATTATTATTATTATTATTATTATTATTATTATATAAGATAAAAAAAAGTTACAAAAAGAAAATTAAAAACAACAAAACAAGATTAGAGACAATAGCGCAATATCGAACTTGTAAAAAAAAGGTAGTGCGCTTCAAATTCAAGCAATTGGTCCACTATCAAGAAATATAGCATAAAAAAGTTAGCTACTCTAATGGAAGTATCGGAGATAACATACCGAAGAACAATCTCAATAGACTTACATTAAGATCTAAAAATTCTATAATTCCGCTCTTTTCAAATATTTCAAATAATATTTGCAATCACCATAGGAAGAAGCGCTCCAATCAATTCCTTAGACGATGACTTCAATTTGAAGAAATTTACAATGCCATGAAGGTTATGTGGCGGATTGAAAAGTGTGCAACGTGTTAATGATGTCGGAGCAACCATCTTAAAAATTCACACTAAAAAAATGGATCTTTATGACTTTCGGATTGAACTATGCATAAGATGCATTGTCCTCCTTCACCGATACCTTTTTGCTTTAATTAGATCGAGAGTATTCAATTCCCAAGAATTGCTTGCCATAGACAAAAATAAGTTTTCGGAAAGTATTTGTGAAACCAAACAAATTTAGCCTAAGAATATATGAAGAAGTTAGGGTTGTGGTAAAAGTAATGTTTTCGCCGATTTTGCGGTGAAATATATGCCTACTCTCTCATATTGGTTGTGATAAACCAATATATCTTGTTGAAAAACATAATATCTACTCCTTATAATCAGTTTTACCATATGGCCCGTCCTGAATCCTTCGAGACCGGTTAAGTTTCGCCTTAATGTTCTCGTCCAAATATCGGGAACAAAATGTGGTTACTTCATCTAGAAGATAACCTTGCATGATAAAACCCTCTGGTCAATTTCTATTGCGTATATATTTTTTAGAGTGTAGAGATACCTAAAGAAAAATATGTTAAATAAATAAATACGAGCATATATGACAACAATAATTTTACAAAATGTGAAACGAAAAATTCGATGTACTTTTCGACAGGATACATTTATCGATATTATACCGGTCCGGCAAACTTAGCCTTGATTGCAAGATAAACCGTCAGGTGTATTATGATATCGAAGAACGACAGCGGGAAAATACGCTCAAGCTTGCAAAGTATCAATGAAATAGAATTTTCTAAATTCTCCAGCCTCACAATATCCAAGATTTTAGCGCATAATTCTCTAAAAAAGCAACAAGGGTCATTGATTACTAGACCAACCGATTCGGGAAGGGAAGTCCTGAGGGCTAATGGCAGAAAGTGCTCCATAATAATATGGTGGGCATAACTTTTCAGCCCATCAATCTTACCTTTCACATTTTTATTTTCTTGCTAAATGATCCTGAGAAACCTGTGGGAACTTTCCAATCATGCAACACCTGCAGAAAGCTTTTATTCTCTGGTTGTGACATATGATACGCGGTATTGGAAAGTATAAACTTGCCTGATTTACCCGCTATCAGTTTAAAATGCAATTCACTTCTAATTTCTCAGTCCTGAAGATCCATCCGAGTACGGAGGTTGTATTTCGATTTTCCGTCTTTACAAAGAAACAAATTAAGTATGTGTTCGGATACTCCCTTCTCTATGTCTATGACTCCAGACAATGACGCACTAAATTTGTTGACCAATATGGAAGCTCGTAAAAAATGCTTAACTTGTTCCAGTATGGTGGTTTGACCTGTTTTGCCGGATCTATCCCAAAGCTCATATTATTGTAATCATTCCACTGAGCAATAACGTTCTCTCCGGACAATGAGAATGGAGGCCCAAGAAACTCCAGATGACCATTAAAATGAGCAACGACTAACCTGTAGGGATGATCTAGTGGCAGGAAACGCCGATGACCGAAAAAACAAACTTTCCTGCTAAAATTCAACCATTTCGATATAGTATCTTAATGGCAATAAGGACATACTTTATGACCATGAACGGACCAATCTGATAACATTCAACGTCTAACCTGTAGAGATGGTCTAGTGGTAAGAAATGTCGATGACCGCAATAACAAATCTTCCTGCTAAAATTCAACCATTTCGATATTGTGTCTTAATGGCAATAAGGGTATACTTTATGACCATATACGGACCAAACTGATAGCATTCCATACGCAGAAAAGTCATTAATTGTCCACAATAAAACCACACGTATTGTGAAGGTTTTATCTGTGTTTGCATCGTAAGTCTCTACACCATCAATGAATAAAGATTTTAACTCATCGATCAGAGGTCAGAGACTGTAACACCCGAGCCCAATGCTACAAATTTCTGTTACCGTTTGAACGTAGTGTGGCACTCATTTCATTTATCTTGCTTAATTGTTACTTACTGTAAAATTTTACCCGGCAAATTCATTTCTGCATATAACAATTTTATAGCATCTAAAATAAAATTAAAAATATTCATCTTGGCATGCTTGACACCCCTAACCCCGTTGTAGCGTCCGTGCATCGTGTTCTCGTCCCGTTCAGTGAAACGGGCGAGTTTAGACGGCTACGTGCACGTACGTGTGTCCGTTTTGGGGGGTTTGCTTTTTGATCATAAAATACTTCATTTTAACTTTTGGATCCCGCTTAAAATTCTATTATTTCAATTTCAAATTTTTGGATCCGACCCGGACGCGATTTGGAAATGTTTTACTTTGCACCAAAATCCCAAATTTTAATATTTTAACTGTCGCATATTTTTCTTAACCTTATAATATAATACTGTTCGTTAAATCTTATAAATCATTTTAATATTTTTCCTAAATCCCTTCACAACTAATCAGCCTCCTCCTTTTTACCGTGGGCCCCTCTCTCTCCCCTCATATCTCTCTCTCTCCCCCGTCTCTCTCTCTCACCCCCGTCTCTCTCTCTCTCTCATCCCTCTCTCTCTCTTCCATATATATTTCCCATCTTCTTTCCTCCTTTTCTTTTTCTACCACAGCAACCCAAAACCCTCCAGCGAACCCTAGCCGCGCACCCCGTCGCCGCTGCAGCCCAACGCCGACGATACCATCACCGCCCTCATCTCTTTCTCTCTCATCCTCCTTCATCGTTCCCGAGCGCCTGCACACCTCCGACCAGACCCGCGCACCCCTGCACACGCGTTGCACCGCCAGATCTGTCGCCGCCGACGGCCTCGTCTCCGTGCCCCGGCCTTCGTACAACCCCTGTACCGCCGGAGATCCGTCGACGAGGTCGACTGTCACCACCCGTCCCACGGATCATCGTGAGCACCCCTTCTCAGATCCCACTTCCTTTCTTCTCTGTTTTTCTTTCTCTTCTTGTTTGCATGTCGTGACCGTTTACTGTTCATTCCTTGGCCGGAATCCGACGATACCGACGACGTGACCCGACGTTCCAGCGAGGCACCCCGACCCGTGTAGTTCCATTATTCGTCGTTTGGGATCATTCCGTGAACCGTGCGCCCGTCGCAAGTTTCCCCGCCGATATTTATCGTTTCGTTTTTCCGATCCGCGACCCGTCGAGGCAAGTACCCCTTGCTACATGCTAAACAATATTTACATATATATTATGACATCCTAAACCTGTAAATTTAACTATGGTACGATCATTTCTCATTTTCGTGTACAATATTGTTATATATCATTTTATCTTTAAACTTGGAATCTACAGTTTGCAATTGAACCTAATAACCACATTTACCTGTTTAATCACATTTTTAATATTGACATAGTTTATGGCATTTATCTCTATAGTTTTGTTCCATTTGGACACTCGTGTGCATGTTAACCTGTAATAGCTGTATTGAACCTTTATGTAAATCATTGCATCTCTAAAGTTCTTAAACTTGTTAACATGATTAAAAGGCCATAATTGTCATACTGCATTCGCATAACATTGAAATCATCTCTGTGATACAACTGATAACTGTACTGCAAATTGAGTAAATCTGCCTATTGCTTATTTTATTGCTTATATCATGTTGATGATAACCATGCTTGCTTGTATAACTGATTGTGAGCACACCCATGATATTGTTTACATCTTGACCTGACTTGCTACATATACATATTGATTTACCCGACATGGTACCGTATACTGCTTGACTTGACCTGATGTACCATGACCTGACCCGTTACCTGATCTTGTGTCTAATGCCAACAAACCTGACATGTAGTCCTCACGGACCGTTCCTGTTGTCTATCCAGACAAACCTGTTTACCTGACCCTGCGTTGGCATTAGTTTCTTGATTACGGGATACCTGACTTGAGTTACACATATAACTTGGAGGTATGGGGAAATCAGTTTTGTAACCGAACGTAACTCAAAGGGTCATCCTATTGTTTGCCGTTTTTTCGGGCGTTACGGAATACCCATTGTTTGCCGTTTTTCCGGGCGATACGGAATATCCATTGTTTGCCGTTTTTCCGGGCGGTACGGAATACCCATTAGTTGTCATTTTTCCGGGCGTTACGGAATAACCATTGTTTGCCGTCTTTTCGGGCGTTACGGAATAATCACCGACGAGTTACGATGAGGATTACATTACTTGGTTTCAAAGACTTTAGAACCTAATAGAACAGTTTAGTTTACCCACTGCACACTACCCTGCACTGCTCTGACTTATATTATTGTTACCCTTGCTTTATTCATGTTTATATTGCATTGCCTGCTACCCTGTTTATATTTTATTACTTGATGACATGACGCGCTGATGTCTGGGTTTTGCATGACCCAGATTCTGTACCGCTGTTACAGTCCGAGCAGGAATACTTCAGCCGACAGGCTGAGCTGTGAGTGTCAGCAGTAGTTAGTTTTTCTTTCCTGCATTTTATTCCTGATGTGAGCCCGTATTATGGGACATACATTCTAGTTATTTGTATTAGATCTTTCGCTTCCGCATTTATTATTCTTGACTCATGTTATCTTGGATTATGGACATGTTTTAGATAGTTTTATTTTGTTCTTGATATCGCTACAACCGTAATGTGACTGTGGAGGGATACTTTCCTACCCACAGGTAGCATGGTTGGCTATGTCACGTGCCCATTTTAGCGTACTCTGGAAGCGGGGCGTGACATGGTTCTTTTGATATCAAAGTCATAGGTTAGTCGGGTTGATTCTTTTGTAGTTGGGTATTGTACCCAATGCACGAATCAGAATACCCGTGTTTAGGAAACATGTCTTGCACCTTGCCGTTTCACCATTCTTGAATCACATTCTTCCTGATTATATCTTTTACGATGTGCAAACTTCCTTTGCATATCGACTCGAAACCTGATTCCTTGTTATCTCTAGGACTTAGGCGACTTGGGTGGAGTTATGTAATTGTGGCTAAGATATCGCGACATAGTTACAATGCGGCACTCTATTTAAGTATCTTGGAGTTCTAGCCTTGATCTATATTTTGAATCTATCATCATGCTAATGTTGGTGTTTTGATTGCAGGAATATGGCAGATAAGAATCTGAAGACGTACCAAAGGCGTGTGGACGAAGCCGCCATACTTGGAGTGATAAGAGGAATGCTGGAGAATCAAAAGAGACAGACCGAGCTGATCCAGCAGCAAGCGGAATCGTTTCAGGAAGGTTTGCAGATCGTTCAGCAGTCTGTGAACAATGTTGGAGCTAAACCAGTTGACCGAGAAGGGACCGTAGCAGATTTTAGGCGTTTGGGTCCGTCTACATTTACTGGTTTAGAGGAGCCGTTGCCAGCGGAGCAGTAGCTGGTTGACACAGAGAATTTGCTTATTGCGGCACAGATTCCGGATGAGAAAAGAGTTGATATGGTATACATTCAATTAATAGACTACGCCCGAGAATGGTGGCTTATGGAGGAGAACCGTTTGCCTAAGCCGATCAAGTGGGCGGATTTTTCAAAGAGTTTCTTAGAGAAGTTCTTCCCGCGGACTGCACGGGAGGAAATGGAGGAAAAATTCATCAGCTTGAAGCAGAACGGCGCACCTGTAGATGTGCATGCGGCTGAGTGGACGCGGCTCAGTAGATTCGCTGGACCTTTGGTTGCCAACAATGCTGATAGGGCAAGAAGGTTCATGCGCAGTTTGGATGTGGACATCCAGAGGCAGATTGTCTCCCTGGGTTTGACCACTTTCTCATAAGTGCTTACAGCAGTCCGAGAGCAGCAGAGGCTAACTATGAAGACTGGGGGTACATCACAGCCAGCCATTACTGCACGGAAGCCAACATTTGCACCAAACCGAGCACATGGACGCATGGGTATTCCGGTGGACAGGCGTGGCGTTGTACCAATGAAGGGGCCAATTTTGCCCGAGCAAAAGGGAAGTGATTAATCCAAAAATACTTGTTAACCATAATCAGAAACGGCGTCACTTTGCAGCTAGCCGGTGAGTACGGGTCGATCCACAGAGATGTGTAATTTTCTGATTTATGTTTTTACGAGTTGATTCCGATGGTGGTTTGGTTTTTGTTGATTGATTTAAAAACTGATTTATACGATATTAAAGAACTTGTTAGGATTAGGTCTAAGGTGGGGTTGATAAGATTAATATAGTCACCTCTTTCAATGCCATTTGATTAAAGCTTTTTAGAAATCATAACAATTATTAGCAAAGGGGATTAGGATGATTGGGAAGAAACGAAGTTTCTACCTCTAGATCCTTGTCCGTCCTTTCCTATTAATTGCTACAACCTTTATGGACGTCACGTATGTCCGGCCCTTTATACTACGGTTCACCGTTACCTCATAGGTAGGGTGCCGTAGGGAGAGGATCATGCATGCGTGCATGAAGTTCTACTTAAGAAAATGTATTGGCATTGAAGGAGGTGAGAGATATTCATCTCTCACTCCCTCCCTTATTCCTAACCCTAACAAGCGAGGATTTTACTCGCTCATTAGGGGAATTTCTAAAAATGACATTTTTATTATGTTTAATGTGTTTTGTTCAGATCTAAAATTATTACTTACTTACTTCAGATTAAAAGGAGCTACACTAAGTTAACTAAGGCGAGTGATACTGTTACTCTACTGCAAGATTTATTCTAGATATCTAAGGCAAAAATTAAATTATAACTAAGGCAGGAAAAATAAAAACACTTACAAAAATGATGCTCTAGATCTCCCAACAATTCTGAATTTTATTGATTGAAAAGAGGCATCGATACTCTCCAAAAGAATTCTAGAATTTATTATTAAAAGGAGGCATGCGTTTTACAGAGTTGTGATTACAATTTATAAGAAAACAGGGAAGTTAGGGTTACAGATTCTCGCACACATGATTTTACAAATATGCCTACTGAAAATCCCAACACCTGCACCGACACACCGACAGAGAAAAATTCCACCGACACGGGCACCATACGGCTGCGGAACCGCGGCTTAAGGGGGTTTAGGCCGCGGTTCCGCGGCCCTTTAGTGGGATCACTCCACCATCTCTTCTGGGCTTCATTGTGGTTGTCTGGGCTTGTTATTTATTCATCCCATTTCTCTGTTTGGCTTCTTACTCTTCTTCAGATTTTTCAGTGAAAAACATGTAGCGATCTTTTAACCGTTTTGCTTTGACATTTCTGGACCTTGCACTGTCTTGTACCCATTGTTGGAGATAGTGCCCTCAGAGTCAATTATTAGGTCACAGGTACGTGATTGTAATGATTGAGGGAGGACCTATCCCGGTAGGACAGTCTTACTCGAGATGATAGTATGCTATCTGGTTTACCTTTATCATCGTGTACTGCTTTTGGTGACATGACACGTCGCTATTACACGTTGATAGAGCCCCTAGGATTCTTGCTTGACCACCAGCAGTATGAGGGCGATCATATAAGTGGGAGCTGGGGGTCTACAAGCATATCCTTAAAAGGTCCCTAGTCGTGGGAGTTTCGAGACCGGGCATCGATACTCCATTAGTAGACTAGTGTATACAGTCGAGACCCCGACGAGGGGCGGTGGCCGGTCTCACAAGCCACTGGTGTCAGTTGGATCACCTAAGATGTATACAGGTGCTCATTGGGTTATGAGTACACCGGACAGGACTCGCCGGGAACATGCTAGTTGGTCATATACCAGACGTCAGATGGCAGTTCCCTGGTGACATGTGTGCAGGTTAGTTCATCGACCTGGGGATCGTCATTTGTCTCGTGTGAGTTCCCACTGTACTTTGATTACTACCCTACCACGGCTCAAAGGAGTCGTGCAAACAGGTTTTAGTTGGGTACAGTCCCGAGCCACATGGAGGCAGTGAGCGTATCTTCAGGGGTTCGTCTCTCCCGGTATTGGGGGTGAGGTCGTGCTGTGTCTAGGAGAGCCATTACACAAAGTCCTTGGCCAAGGCAAGGAGATTTACTGGTAGGTATTCCAGTAGTATCTCAGGGTGTTCTGGGCTACACTCCGACACGACTTGTACCGCTTTTGGGGGTCTGACTTTTACCAACCCCCTAGGCCCGCCATGCGATACTCATAGACGAACGGACCGGACTGCACGGATATTGTCACTGACAGGCTCAGTAGGGTGTCAGGATGAGTTCGCTCATCGACGTCCCTTTTGGTCAATAGCTGGTGGCCCGTTACGTATTGGCTTATACCTCTGACGTGCTAGTGGTTAAATCCACAGCCATAGTATTGACGAGTCTTTAGAGTCCACCACACTTTCAGTTACTCAAGTTTCGGGCGAAACGCTGTAGAGGCCGTATGGAGATATGGCAGGGTCCGATCAGATACGTGCGGTATTGCACGGATCAGGATCGGACGGTTTGTACTAGTAGCCGTATAGGTATATGGCAGGGTTCGATCAGATACGTGCGGTATTGCACGGATCAGGATCGAACGGATATTACTAGCCGGCTTTGGTTTAAGCCGGTCCTAGTTTAGTACAGTGTAGATTTTGTCTCATTGCATTTGTATCCGGACGGAATACAGATGCGGGTGTGTATGCACAGTATTGGGGTTTTCCTGTAATTTATTACGGGACCAGTTTTCTGGAGTTGCCAGTTTGCATTCCGTTCCGGCCGGTTTTCCTTTGTTCTTTCCCGGCCGGACTTTTCCGATGGAGGGGGTTATTTGCAATTGTGCAAATAACATTTGTGGAGGGGGTTTCTTGTAAATGTTTGATTATGATAGCTATCATTTTCTTTTCAACCATGCTTTTGCTTTATGAGATTTGATTGTGATAAAGTGAGGGTATGGGTTTAATAGTGAAAGGCATGGTTGTATGTTTCTTTGTCCCTTGATGTGGTCACCTCTTCTCATCTCCTACACTCACCTCCCTTATTGCTTCATATTCTTTCCTCCTCCCTTTTCTAAGTTCATAAGTTTTTTCATGGTTGAGTGAGAAGAAGAAAAGAAAAGGAGAGAGCTTCATCCTTGAGTGTGTTTTTCATTCTTGATCTCTTTTCATGCCAAGAAAAATGAAAGCACCATTTTTCATACCTTCATTCCTCCATCTTCAAAAGGCAACCAAAACCCCAATGAGACATAGACCCTACACATCCTACAGCAAACCTTGGGCATGTCGAGTTGCCGGCTTCATGCCCGAGTTGCCTCGGTATAGAGGCGGGAGCCCGTAAAAGTACCCGGCTTCGTGGTGCCCTTTCCGACGAGGAGGAGACGGACGGAGATCCCGCGAGGAAATCGGAGTGGAGAAGAAGACCGGAGGACATGGATCGTCGGTATATCTCTCTTCCCTTTCTTGTTAGCTAGATTATTTAATGGTTCGATCCGGTTAAAGTGCGCGGTGGTGCCGGTTTGCAAAGTCCGCAAAATTTAAGTTATTCACCGTTTCCGCATTCCGGCGTCGGATTGACGGCCGGGGCGCCGCCGTGCACTTACAGTGGTATCAGAGCCTCGCCATTAACTTCGTCTAGCTTTTGTGTAATGTGTTTTACGTTTCCGATCGAACAAAATCCCGAAAACCCGTATTTCTTTGCACATCAGTTTCTGTCGAATTTTTTTTGAGTCCAAAAATTTTCAGGTGGTCTCAGAATGATGTGCAGGGAAAACTAAGCACACTGTAAAAATTTGGTACCTCGATCTCCCCATACCGCCGCGGAAGGGCGGCCAAATCCCTGCTTTGGCCGCGCTTCCGCCGCGGATATTACTGTTCACCACCCCAAATTTTTCCAGTGTGTTTCTGAGTGATAATTGTGGTTTTTGGAATATTAAAATTGGGCCCAGGTTTTCTGTGGTTGCTACAGTTTTGTTTGGGGGCCCACTTGTTATTGTTTGATCAATCGGAAAATTTTAAACACATTTTTCACAGTATTTACATTATATCTGCGACCGTGAATGTCACTCGATCGGTAAATCCGGTCTAACTGCTATAGCCCGGTTAGACGGATTTGCGAACGTGACTTTCACGTTGATGTTCTATGTATTTGCTGTGATGTTGCGGATCGGTCGTGGGGGATAGCCTGGATGCAATGCTAGTACAGTTTTGTTTGTATTATATACATTTGATATTGCGGGGCGAGCGTCCGACATGTGGACTGCCGTCACTGCCTGTTTGTATTATTTTTTTGGGGCACGACCTGGTTGCGGTCGATGTACCCGGTGTATGTATATTTTACTTTCTGTACTAGGATTGCCCCGCGGAGGGGTGCACGGATAGCCGGGTTCTAGAGGGCAACAAGTCCGCATCTCATGGCATTGAGAGGGAGGGGGCTTCACTCTAGGATTGGCGGGCTATTCGCCGCACTCGTAGGGGGTACAGGTTTGACCCAGGAGGGGTGCCCAAGTTGCCGGATTCCGTGAAGTGCTGGGTGGTCCATTCACGGCGCTGAAAGGGGCTGCCTCGCTTCAGGTTTTGGCGGGTGACTTGCCGCGCCCGTAGGGGTCTAGGATTCTCATTGCACAGGCTATCCACACGACCAGGGGAACGTCGGGTTTTCAGCGGCTCTGTGAAACCCGGGGATCCCAGATATCTGTATTGTTTCTGTGATGCTGTTCATTCTCTGTGATGTTGCATTTTATTCACGCCTTGAGCGAAATATAATATATTGGTATATATATTAGTAGATGTTGTATATGTTTTACATCCGCGCTAGTCCAGTCCCCGCTCTGTCGTTAGTTAGCTAACCTAACGGGTAATGACGGGACCCAGTGGCGAATGCGGATGGCATATACGTACATCAGTATATTTTCGTTCTTTTTGGTGTGATCAATTGATGGGACTGCATTGATTCGGATCAATGCAAGTTAAAAACAAACCTAATCTGATGTTGTTGGAACACTTTTTCAAAAAAAGCTGTTATTGCAAGGACGTTTACTTTTGTTTTGCATCGTGGTATTCATTTAGAATATCCTGCTCCTCAGTCGACGAGGCAAGGGCCGAGATCCCTTCACCGGGAGTGACCCCTTGGACAAAAAGTTTGCGTCAGGGCATTAACTTCACTATAGCCGATTGCTTTTGCTTTGCATCGCGGTATTCATTTGGAATATCCTGCACCCCATTCTACGGGGAAAGAGCCGAGATCCCTTCACCGGGAGTGACCTCTTTAGCAACGGTCTTCGTCACTATATTTTCAAAAAGCTATCCGTTCCTTCAACGATATCAAGTTCACTACGTTAAAGGTTTTCGCCAGAAACCATTCGTAGCCCTCCGTCGTTTCATATGGGTAGTCAATAGTATTCAAGCTGTGTTTGTTGGCCTTAGTCAAGGCACAGTGTTTGGTAGCTGTTGGGTATTCATATGTTGCATAGATAGATGCGTTGGTTTGGGACAGTCGTATAGCCTTGTTGGCCTTAGTCAAGGGCTTGTACGGGTGGGTTCAAATCAACCTGGACAATGACGGGTAGAACTTGACATGTGACTTATGATTTGTTGGCCTTAGTCAAGGTCATAAGAGCATGGGGCAGAAATCACATCGGGAGTTTCAAAAGTACTGAAACTTGCCAGATATGCGCATACCTTCTGGAGTGTGATGACGTGAGCGGATTCCGTCACGTTGTCATGCGATGAGAGTTGGATCCCGATTCCCACTGATGAGTTAGTTTACTCCTCGGGTGACCCCGACTAATTCTTCTTTCAGGTTTGGAGGAGAATTTGAGGTACAGTGGGAGGATTCCAGATTAGATAAATTGGTAACCATTCTGATCTAGGTTAGAGTGCACGCTGAGTGTTTCTTTTCTCTCTCTCTTTGGCAGCGACCATTGACCCGACCCTAAGACTTTGACTCAGTGACCAAGTTGACCGAACCTTCTTAACACTGGCTTTTGGATTGTCAGAGTTGCAGACCTCCTTGCCACTCCTACTTTTACCCTTTTCTCCAGGACACCCCGTATTACTGCGAACGTCCACTTCCATTGGACAAAACCATCGTATGGTTAGATACGAACTCGAAGGAATTCGAGGATGGTTTCTGGTTCTGGAGAAAACGGATAGGATTATTCAGTTGTCTTTTCCTTTTACCCTCTCTCAGGTTACGAGTACTCCTTGGTTTAGGGGTAGTACACCTATTACGCAAATTGGATTGTCTTCTTCCAAACCTTAGGCTGGTGCCGACCGGTAGGGAATGAAGAAAACCAATTAGCATAACGATGGTGTGCAGAAGGTATTAAGTTCAGACAAAGCAAGGGATTAGTAAGAGGGCAAAGTAAATTGCAACAGATATTCACGACCAAACCAAATATTTCGTTACCACTCCCACATCACCTTTGTATTTCTCCAGGACACTCCGTATCACTACGAAGATCCACAGTTTATTTGGATACTCCATCGTATGGTTATATACGAACTCGAATGGAACTTGTTCCAGTTCGGGGATGGATTCTGGTCCAGGAGAAATAGGAATAAAGTACATTCAGGTGTCTTTTATCTTCACCTTCTCTCGCGTTGCGAGTGCTCCTAGGATTAGGACAGTACACCCTTTATGCTTATTGGATAGTCTTCTTCCAAACCATAGGCTGGTGCCGAACGGTAGGGAAGGAAGAAAACCATTTGGCCTAAAGGGGTGTGCAGAAGGTAAAGACTAAAGACATATGAAGGGATTTGGAGAGGTGGCAAAGAATTATACGGTTATAGTTGTGAATTTGGATAATGGAAGAGGCATTACTAAGAATAACGGGATACCCCACCGAAACATTTCAATGTTTCAGTTTCACTGTGTACTGTTAAAAGAAAACTGATTTCCCGATTAGATACTTACTCCAGGGTATGTATTTACCAGGTATGATTCTCACATCTGTATGGTTTTACAGATGATGAGTGGGAGTAGGTTATTGGGAATTGGGTGATCATCCTCATTATATCGGGATTCGTTGTAATCGGTGATATTTGAGGAAATCACCTGGGCTGTTTGCCGGTCGGCAAATATTTGGTTTTGAATATCCGCTGTTATGCACCAATTTCAAATTGATATATCTGTACGTCTATTTTCATAGAGTGAGATATACCTTTCTGAAATTATGTCTACGACATTTACCTATATCAGTGGATGGTTAGGTAAGGAGCATTAAACAGCGGTGTAATTCTTCTTAACCATAAGTACAGTTTTCAACCTACGACACACAGTGAATGAGTTATCAGACTCAAGGGACTTATACAGAGTATTGTATGTTGTCCAGGGTCCATCAGGACAGAGGGGTTGGTCCTCGTACTACATTCAGTTTACTTATGACTTCTCTAATTTTTAGACAGGTGTTTCGTGCAAACACAGGGTCCGAATTTGGAGAAGTTATAGGTATTTGAATAGAGTAGAGAACCAGGTATAGCAAGTATCGGGATTCTTCAAAGAGATCGAAGATGTAGATACTTGTGTATGGTATTCAGTTGATAGTAATGATAAAGAGATCTTGCTTCTCTTTCAGGTTACTCATAATTGGAAGTATTCCTAAGTTGAGTAACGCTGATCGGCCTCCTTCCATTTAGTTGACATGCGCTGGGGACAGCTGCATGATTTGAATCTGGTTCAATTAAATCAGTGCCTCTGTTTTTATATTAGATATAGAACAGTTCATATCTTAACGATGTTAAGGTACGGGGAGTTGTCCGGTTTATGATTAAAACCAGACACTGGATAACTCAAGGCACATTTCTGTAATGGCTGTTTGTGGGTTGACCCAGGCTATGACGCGGGTTGACTTTCTACCATCTGGATGAACAATAGCAATATTGTTCTAGACTCGCCACAGTTTTATTAAAAATGGATTTTTTCAGAAAACAGTAGTGGGAGTATGGTAGAACTGGAAGTGATTCCAGAACCACAAACGATTACTGAAGATTTGATAAGGAACCTAAAGATTCAATCTGGATTGACATTCTATTGGCCACTCCGCAGATATGGTGGGTAACTTCAGGCACCCGAGAGGTACTACGGTAGCCTCAAGGACGGTGACGGGGAAGTTCTTGTTTACCCACAATTACCAATGCTGTTGTTCCAGGCTGCGAGACCCGGCGGGAGGATGAGTATAGCGTCGTTCTGAACTCGCTTCAGAAGTGTACGTGTATATGACTCTGCCAGAGGGTTGTCGTAGTCAGTGGGAGCAGCGGAAGCATTGGTGGACAGGTTGCTTATGTCTATTTATAGACTAGAGCAGATGTAGCGGAGATAGATCATCTATTTCTGACGTGACAGTCATGGGTTTGACTTCATCAGAATAGGGGATGGATCTGTTGAGAAGGTAGTAGGGTGTGATATCCTGGTATTTGGATGATATACACAGAGTAGGAAAAGAAACTCCTACACTACGATCGGTTATACTTTGGTCGTCACACAGTGGTTTCTCCACAAAGGACTTGGACATTATATCAGACATACTGGTTACTAGATCTATGGTTTTAGATCTAGATTTGGGTGGTTTCTCAATCAGGGTACCTTGACAGCATTCTAAGAGTATTTAGAATGGACGACTCCTAGCACGGTAGTATACCTGCAGGTGATGGAGTCACCCTCTCCAAAGGTGTCTTACAGACTAAAGGGGAGAGGGACGTGCATGATTGGCAGATCACTTGCTTAGGCAATTGAGTCAATCATGAGATGTCAAGTACCACACCAGATGTTGTTCTTGCACTAGATGCAATAAGTTGATATTGATCCAATCCTGGAGAAACAGTCGGAAGCAGTTTTAGAACATAAGTGGATGTTCTAGGGATATGATAACGACAGCCTCATTCGGGAGACAGTTATCATTCCAGGCTTCCAAGGTGACATGGACGACAAGGAGGTTGTCAGAGTTATAGTTTTCCCTCTGACGAGGGGCAGTATTTTGGACAGGTGATCCAAGGCAATACTGAGGGAGGCATGGCGCGCAGGATACTGATTAAGTTCAGTTGACGATACAGTCTAAGAAGTTTGGATTTGGAGTTCATTTATGAGCTATGTCCCATCAGACATCCAGACACATTCTAAGACAGGTATTGCTCATTTCGGGAGATGGCTTTCTCCGCGAACTTGAGATATAGAGAGACATAGAAAGAAACAACTAAGCGGATCCACTCACTGAGGCTATTCCTCGAACGCAATAGTTCCGCAAACGAGCTTTGTGAGACTGACTAGTAGAGGAGTTGGATGTTCGGTATCACACGGGCTGTGAGTATGCGACATCGCAATAATTAGCCTTGAGTGCAAGTGGGAGATTGTTGGAGATAGTGCCCTCAGAGTCAATTATTAGGTCACAGGTACGTGATTGTAATGATTGAGGGAGGACCTATCCCGGTAGGACAGTCTTACTCGAGATGATAGTATGCTATCTGGTTTACCTTTATCATCGTGTACTGCTTTTGGTGACATGACACGTCGCTATTACACGTTGATAGAGCCCCTAGGATTCTTGCTTGACCACCAGCAGTATGAGGGCGATCATATAAGTGGGAGCTGGGGGTCTACAAGCATATCCTTAAAAGGTCCCTAGTCGTGGGAGTTTCGAGACCGGGCATCGATACTCCATTAGTAGACTAGTGTATACAGTCGAGACCCCGACGAGGGGCGGTGGCCGGTCTCACAAGCCACTGGTGTCAGTTGGATCACCTAAGATGTATACAGGTGCTCATTGGGTTATGAGTACACCGGACAGGACTCGCCGGGAACATGCTAGTTGGTCATATACCAGACGTCAGATGGCAGTTCCCTGGTGACATGTGTGCAGGTTAGTTCATCGACCTGGGGATCGTCATTTGTCTCGTGTGAGTTCCCACTGTACTTTGATTACTACCCTACCACGGCTCAAAGGAGTCGTGCAAACAGGTTTTAGTTGGGTACAGTCCCGAGCCACATGGAGGCAGTGAGCGTATCTTCAGGGGTTCGTCTCTCCCGGTATTGGGGGTGAGGTCGTGCTGTGTCTAGGAGAGCCATTACACAAAGTCCTTGGCCAAGGCAAGGAGATTTACTGGTAGGTATTCCAGTAGTATCTCAGGGTGTTCTGGGCTACACTCCGACACGACTTGTACCGCTTTTGGGGGTCTGACTTTTACCAACCCCCTAGGCCCGCCATGCGATACTCATAGACGAACGGACCGGACTGCACGGATATTGTCACTGACAGGCTCAGTAGGGTGTCAGGATGAGTTCGCTCATCGACGTCCCTTTTGGTCAATAGCTGGTGGCCCGTTACGTATTGGCTTATACCTCTGACGTGCTAGTGGTTAAATCCACAGCCATAGTATTGACGAGTCTTTAGAGTCCACCACACTTTCAGTTACTCAAGTTTCGGGCGAAACGCTGTAGAGGCCGTATGGAGATATGGCAGGGTCCGATCAGATACGTGCGGTATTGCACGGATCAGGATCGGACGGTTTGTACTAGTAGCCGTATAGGTATATGGCAGGGTTCGATCAGATACGTGCGGTATTGCACGGATCAGGATCGAACGGATATTACTAGCCGGCTTTGGTTTAAGCCGGTCCTAGTTTAGTACAGTGTAGATTTTGTCTCATTGCATTTGTATCCGGACGGAATACAGATGCGGGTGTGTATGCACAGTATTGGGGTTTTCCTGTAATTTATTACGGGACCAGTTTTCTGGAGTTGCCAGTTTGCATTCCGTTCCGGCCGGTTTTCCTTTGTTCTTTCCCGGCCGGACTTTTCCGATGGAGGGGGTTATTTGCAATTGTGCAAATAACATTTGTGGAGGGGGTTTCTTGTAAATGTTTGATTATGATAGCTATCATTTTCTTTTCAACCATGCTTTTGCTTTATGAGATTTGATTGTGATAAAGTGAGGGTATGGGTTTAATAGTGAAAGGCATGGTTGTATGTTTCTTTGTCCCTTGATGTGGTCACCTCTTCTCATCTCCTACACTCACCTCCCTTATTGCTTCATATTCTTTCCTCCTCCCTTTTCTAAGTTCATAAGTTTTTTCATGGTTGAGTGAGAAGAAGAAAAGAAAAGGAGAGAGCTTCATCCTTGAGTGTGTTTTTCATTCTTGATCTCTTTTCATGCCAAGAAAAATGAAAGCACCATTTTTCATACCTTCATTCCTCCATCTTCAAAAGGCAACCAAAACCCCAATGAGACATAGACCCTACACATCCTACAGCAAACCTTGGGCATGTCGAGTTGCCGGCTTCATGCCCGAGTTGCCTCGGTATAGAGGCGGGAGCCCGTAAAAGTACCCGGCTTCGTGGTGCCCTTTCCGACGAGGAGGAGACGGACGGAGATCCCGCGAGGAAATCGGAGTGGAGAAGAAGACCGGAGGACATGGATCGTCGGTATATCTCTCTTCCCTTTCTTGTTAGCTAGATTATTTAATGGTTCGATCCGGTTAAAGTGCGCGGTGGTGCCGGTTTGCAAAGTCCGCAAAATTTAAGTTATTCACCGTTTCCGCATTCCGGCGTCGGATTGACGGCCGGGGCGCCGCCGTGCACTTACAGTGGTATCAGAGCCTCGCCATTAACTTCGTCTAGCTTTTGTGTAATGTGTTTTACGTTTCCGATCGAACAAAATCCCGAAAACCCGTATTTCTTTGCACATCAGTTTCTGTCGAATTTTTTTTGAGTCCAAAAATTTTTCAGGTGGTCTCAGAATGATGTGCAGGGAAAACTAAGCACACTGTAAAAATTTGGTACCTCGATCTCCCCATACCGCCGCGGAAGGGCGGCCAAATCCCTGCTTTGGCCGCGCTTCCGCCGCGGATATTACTGTTCACCACCCCAAATTTTTCCAGTGTGTTTCTGAGTGATAATTGTGGTTTTTGGAATATTAAAATTGGGCCCAGGTTTTCTGTGGTTGCTACAGTTTTGTTTGGGGGCCCACTTGTTATTGTTTGATCAATCGGAAAATTTTAAACACATTTTTCACAGTATTTACATTATATCTGCGACCGTGAATGTCACTCGATCGGTAAATCCGGTCTAACTGCTATAGCCCGGTTAGACGGATTTGCGAACGTGACTTTCACGTTGATGTTCTATGTATTTGCTGTGATGTTGCGGATCGGTCGTGGGGGATAGCCTGGATGCAATGCTAGTACAGTTTTGTTTGTATTATATACATTTGATATTGCGGGGCGAGCGTCCGACATGTGGACTGCCGTCACTGCCTGTTTGTATTATTTTTTTGGGGCACGACCTGGTTGCGGTCGATGTACCCGGTGTATGTATATTTTACTTTCTGTACTAGGATTGCCCCGCGGAGGGGTGCACGGATAGCCGGGTTCTAGAGGGCAACAAGTCCGCATCTCATGGCATTGAGAGGGAGGGGGCTTCACTCTAGGATTGGCGGGCTATTCGCCGCACTCGTAGGGGGTACAGGTTTGACCCAGGAGGGGTGCCCAAGTTGCCGGATTCCGTGAAGTGCTGGGTGGTCCATTCACGGCGCTGAAAGGGGCTGCCTCGCTTCAGGTTTTGGCGGGTGACTTGCCGCGCCCGTAGGGGTCTAGGATTCTCATTGCACAGGCTATCCACACGACCAGGGGAACGTCGGGTTTTCAGCGGCTCTGTGAAACCCGGGGATCCCAGATATCTGTATTGTTTCTGTGATGCTGTTCATTCTCTGTGATGTTGCATTTTATTCACGCCTTGAGCGAAATATAATATATTGGTATATATATTAGTAGATGTTGTATATGTTTTACATCCGCGCTAGTCCAGTCCCCGCTCTGTCGTTAGTTAGCTAACCTAACGGGTAATGACGGGACCCAGTGGCGAATGCGGATGGCATATACGTACATCAGTATATTTTCGTTCTTTTTGGTGTGATCAATTGATGGGACTGCATTGATTCGGATCAATGCAAGTTAAAAACAAACCTAATCTGATGTTGTTGGAACACTTTTTCAAAAAAAGCTGTTATTGCAAGGACGTTTACTTTTGTTTTGCATCGTGGTATTCATTTAGAATATCCTGCTCCTCAGTCGACGAGGCAAGGGCCGAGATCCCTTCACCGGGAGTGACCCCTTGGACAAAAAGTTTGCGTCAGGGCATTAACTTCACTATAGCCGATTGCTTTTGCTTTGCATCGCGGTATTCATTTGGAATATCCTGCACCCCATTCTACGGGGAAAGAGCCGAGATCCCTTCACCGGGAGTGACCTCTTTAGCAACGGTCTTCGTCACTATATTTTCAAAAAGCTATCCGTTCCTTCAACGATATCAAGTTCACTACGTTAAAGGTTTTCGCCAGAAACCATTCGTAGCCCTCCGTCGTTTCATATGGGTAGTCAATAGTATTCAAGCTGTGTTTGTTGGCCTTAGTCAAGGTACAGTGTTTGGTAGCTGTTGGGTATTCATATGTTGCATAGATAGATGCGTTGGTTTGGGACAGTCGTATAGCCTTGTTGGCCTTAGTCAAGGGCTTGTACGGGTGGGTTCAAATCAACCTGGACAATGACGGGTAGAACTTGACATGTGACTTATGATTTGTTGGCCTTAGTCAAGGTCATAAGAGCATGGGGCAGAAATCACATCGGGAGTTTCAAAAGTACTGAAACTTGCCAGATATGCGCATACCTTCTGGAGTGTGATGACGTGAGCGGATTCCGTCACGTTGTCATGCGATGAGAGTTGGATCCCGATTCCCACTGATGAGTTAGTTTACTCCTCGGGTGACCCCGACTAATTCTTCTTTCAGGTTTGGAGGAGAATTTGAGGTACAGTGGGAGGATTCCAGATTAGATAAATTGGTAACCATTCTGATCTAGGTTAGAGTGCACGCTGAGTGTTTCTTTTCTCTCTCTCTTTGGCAGCGACCATTGACCCGACCCTAAGACTTTGACTCAGTGACCAAGTTGACCGAACCTTCTTAACACTGGCTTTTGGATTGTCAGAGTTGCAGACCTCCTTGCCACTCCTACTTTTACCCTTTTCTCCAGGACACCCCGTATTACTGCGAACGTCCACTTCCATTGGACAAAACCATCGTATGGTTAGATACGAACTCGAAGGAATTCGAGGATGGTTTCTGGTTCTGGAGAAAACGGATAGGATTATTCAGTTGTCTTTTCCTTTTACCCTCTCTCAGGTTACGAGTACTCCTTGGTTTAGGGGTAGTACACCTATTACGCAAATTGGATTGTCTTCTTCCAAACCTTAGGCTGGTGCCGACCGGTAGGGAATGAAGAAAACCAATTAGCATAACGATGGTGTGCAGAAGGTATTAAGTTCAGACAAAGCAAGGGATTAGTAAGAGGGCAAAGTAAATTGCAACAGATATTCACGACCAAACCAAATATTTCGTTACCACTCCCACATCACCTTTGTATTTCTCCAGGACACTCCGTATCACTACGAAGATCCACAGTTTATTTGGATACTCCATCGTATGGTTATATACGAACTCGAATGGAACTTGTTCCAGTTCGGGGATGGATTCTGGTCCAGGAGAAATAGGAATAAAGTACATTCAGGTGTCTTTTATCTTCACCTTCTCTCGCGTTGCGAGTGCTCCTAGGATTAGGACAGTACACCCTTTATGCTTATTGGATAGTCTTCTTCCAAACCATAGGCTGGTGCCGAACGGTAGGGAAGGAAGAAAACCATTTGGCCTAAAGGGGTGTGCAGAAGGTAAAGACTAAAGACATATGAAGGGATTTGGAGAGGTGGCAAAGAATTATACGGTTATAGTTGTGAATTTGGATAATGGAAGAGGCATTACTAAGAATAACGGGATACCCCACCGAAACATTTCAATGTTTCAGTTTCACTGTGTACTGTTAAAAGAAAACTGATTTCCCGATTAGATACTTACTCCAGGGTATGTATTTACCAGGTATGATTCTCACATCTGTATGGTTTTACAGATGATGAGTGGGAGTAGGTTATTGGGAATTGGGTGATCATCCTCATTATATCGGGATTCGTTGTAATCGGTGATATTTGAGGAAATCACCTGGGCTGTTTGCCGGTCGGCAAATATTTGGTTTTGAATATCCGCTGTTATGCACCAATTTCAAATTGATATATCTGTACGTCTATTTTCATAGAGTGAGATATACCTTTCTGAAATTATGTCTACGACATTTACCTATATCAGTGGATGGTTAGGTAAGGAGCATTAAACAGCGGTGTAATTCTTCTTAACCATAAGTACAGTTTTCAACCTACGACACACAGTGAATGAGTTATCAGACTCAAGGGACTTATACAGAGTATTGTATGTTGTCCAGGGTCCATCAGGACAGAGGGGTTGGTCCTCGTACTACATTCAGTTTACTTATGACTTCTCTAATTTTTAGACAGGTGTTTCGTGCAAACACAGGGTCCGAATTTGGAGAAGTTATAGGTATTTGAATAGAGTAGAGAACCAGGTATAGCAAGTATCGGGATTCTTCAAAGAGATCGAAGATGTAGATACTTGTGTATGGTATTCAGTTGATAGTAATGATAAAGAGATCTTGCTTCTCTTTCAGGTTACTCATAATTGGAAGTATTCCTAAGTTGAGTAACGCTGATCGGCCTCCTTCCATTTAGTTGACATGCGCTGGGGACAGCTGCATGATTTGAATCTGGTTCAATTAAATCAGTGCCTCTGTTTTTATATTAGATATAGAACAGTTCATATCTTAACGATGTTAAGGTACGGGGAGTTGTCCGGTTTATGATTAAAACCAGACACTGGATAACTCAAGGCACATTTCTGTAATGGCTGTTTGTGGGTTGACCCAGGCTATGACGCGGGTTGACTTTCTACCATCTGGATGAACAATAGCAATATTGTTCTAGACTCGCCACAGTTTTATTAAAAATGGATTTTTTCAGAAAACAGTAGTGGGAGTATGGTAGAACTGGAAGTGATTCCAGAACCACAAACGATTACTGAAGATTTGATAAGGAACCTAAAGATTCAATCTGGATTGACATTCCATTGGCCACTCCGCAGATATGGTGGGTAACTTCAGGCACCCGAGAGGTACTACGGTAGCCTCAAGGACGGTGACGGGGAAGTTCTTGTTTACCCACAATTACCAATGCTGTTGTTCCAGGCTGCGAGACCCGGCGGGAGGATGAGTATAGCGTCGTTCTGAACTCGCTTCAGAAGTGTACGTGTATATGACTCTGCCAGAGGGTTGTCGTAGTCAGTGGGAGCAGCGGAAGCATTGGTGGACAGGTTGCTTATGTCTATTTATAGACTAGAGCAGATGTAGCGGAGATAGATCATCTATTTCTGACGTGACAGTCATGGGTTTGACTTCATCAGAATAGGGGATGGATCTGTTGAGAAGGTAGTAGGGTGTGATATCCTGGTATTTGGATGATATACACAGAGTAGGAAAAGAAACTCCTACACTACGATCGGTTATACTTTGGTCGTCACACAGTGGTTTCTCCACAAAGGACTTGGACATTATATCAGACATACTGGTTACTAGATCTATGGTTTTAGATCTAGATTTGGGTGGTTTCTCAATCAGGGTACCTTGACAGCATTCTAAGAGTATTTAGAATGGACGACTCCTAGCACGGTAGTATACCTGCAGGTGATGGAGTCACCCTCTCCAAAGGTGTCTTACAGACTAAAGGGGAGAGGGACGTGCATGATTGGCAGATCACTTGCTTAGGCAATTGAGTCAATCATGAGATGTCAAGTACCACACCAGATGTTGTTCTTGCACTAGATGCAATAAGTTGATATTGATCCAATCCTGGAGAAACAGTCGGAAGCAGTTTTAGAACATAAGTGGATGTTCTAGGGATATGATAACGACAGCCTCATTCGGGAGACAGTTATCATTCCAGGCTTCCAAGGTGACATGGACGACAAGGAGGTTGTCAGAGTTATAGTTTTCCCTCTGACGAGGGGCAGTATTTTGGACAGGTGATCCAAGGCAATACTGAGGGAGGCATGGCGCGCAGGATACTGATTAAGTTCAGTTGACGATACAGTCTAAGAAGTTTGGATTTGGAGTTCATTTATGAGCTATGTCCCATCAGACATCCAGACACATTCTAAGACAGGTATTGCTCATTTCGGGAGATGGCTTTCTCCGCGAACTTGAGATATAGAGAGACATAGAAAGAAACAACTAAGCGGATCCACTCACTGAGGCTATTCCTCGAACGCAATAGTTCCGCAAACGAGCTTTGTGAGACTGACTAGTAGAGGAGTTGGATGTTCGGTATCACACGGGCTGTGAGTATGCGACATCGCAATAATTAGCCTTGAGTGCAAGTGGGAGATTGTTGGAGATAGTGCCCTCAGAGTCAATTATTAGGTCACAGGTACGTGATTGTAATGATTGAGGGAGGACCTATCCCGGTAGGACAGTCTTACTCGAGATGATAGTATGCTATCTGGTTTACCTTTATCATCGTGTACTGCTTTTGGTGACATGACACGTCGCTATTACACGTTGATAGAGCCCCTAGGATTCTTGCTTGACCACCAGCAGTATGAGGGCGATCATATAAGTGGGAGCTGGGGGTCTACAAGCATATCCTTAAAAGGTCCCTAGTCGTGGGAGTTTCGAGACCGGGCATCGATACTCCATTAGTAGACTAGTGTATACAGTCGAGACCCCGACGAGGGGCGGTGGCCGGTCTCACAAGCCACTGGTGTCAGTTGGATCACCTAAGATGTATACAGGTGCTCATTGGGTTATGAGTACACCGGACAGGACTCGCCGGGAACATGCTAGTTGGTCATATACCAGACGTCAGATGGCAGTTCCCTGGTGACATGTGTGCAGGTTAGTTCATCGACCTGGGGATCGTCATTTGTCTCGTGTGAGTTCCCACTGTACTTTGATTACTACCCTACCACGGCTCAAAGGAGTCGTGCAAACAGGTTTTAGTTGGGTACAGTCCCGAGCCACATGGAGGCAGTGAGCGTATCTTCAGGGGTTCGTCTCTCCCGGTATTGGGGGTGAGGTCGTGCTGTGTCTAGGAGAGCCATTACACAAAGTCCTTGGCCAAGGCAAGGAGATTTACTGGTAGGTATTCCAGTAGTATCTCAGGGTGTTCTGGGCTACACTCCGACACGACTTGTACCGCTTTTGGGGGTCTGACTTTTACCAACCCCCTAGGCCCGCCATGCGATACTCATAGACGAACGGACCGGACTGCACGGATATTGTCACTGACAGGCTCAGTAGGGTGTCAGGATGAGTTCGCTCATCGACGTCCCTTTTGGTCAATAGCTGGTGGCCCGTTACGTATTGGCTTATACCTCTGACGTGCTAGTGGTTAAATCCACAGCCATAGTATTGACGAGTCTTTAGAGTCCACCACACTTTCAGTTACTCAAGTTTCGGGCGAAACGCTGTAGAGGCCGTATGGAGATATGGCAGGGTCCGATCAGATACGTGCGGTATTGCACGGATCAGGATCGGACGGTTTGTACTAGTAGCCGTATAGGTATATGGCAGGGTTCGATCAGATACGTGCGGTATTGCACGGATCAGGATCGAACGGATATTACTAGCCGGCTTTGGTTTAAGCCGGTCCTAGTTTAGTACAGTGTAGATTTTGTCTCATTGCATTTGTATCCGGACGGAATACAGATGCGGGTGTGTATGCACAGTATTGGGGTTTTCCTGTAATTTATTACGGGACCAGTTTTCTGGAGTTGCCAGTTTGCATTCCGTTCCGGCCGGTTTTCCTTTGTTCTTTCCCGGCCGGACTTTTCCGATGGAGGGGGTTATTTGCAATTGTGCAAATAACATTTGTGGAGGGGGTTTCTTGTAAATGTTTGATTATGATAGCTATCATTTTCTTTTCAACCATGCTTTTGCTTTATGAGATTTGATTGTGATAAAGTGAGGGTATGGGTTTAATAGTGAAAGGCATGGTTGTATGTTTCTTTGTCCCTTGATGTGGTCACCTCTTCTCATCTCCTACACTCACCTCCCTTATTGCTTCATATTCTTTCCTCCTCCCTTTTCTAAGTTCATAAGTTTTTTCATGGTTGAGTGAGAAGAAGAAAAGAAAAGGAGAGAGCTTCATCCTTGAGTGTGTTTTTCATTCTTGATCTCTTTTCATGCCAAGAAAAATGAAAGCACCATTTTTCATACCTTCATTCCTCCATCTTCAAAAGGCAACCAAAACCCCAATGAGACATAGACCCTACACATCCTACAGCAAACCTTGGGCATGTCGAGTTGCCGGCTTCATGCCCGAGTTGCCTCGGTATAGAGGCGGGAGCCCGTAAAAGTACCCGGCTTCGTGGTGCCCTTTCCGACGAGGAGGAGACGGACGGAGATCCCGCGAGGAAATCGGAGTGGAGAAGAAGACCGGAGGACATGGATCGTCGGTATATCTCTCTTCCCTTTCTTGTTAGCTAGATTAGTTAATGGTTCGATCCGGTTAAAGTGCGCGGTGGTGCCGGTTTGCAAAGTCCGCAAAATTTAAGTTATTCACCGTTTCCGCATTCCGGCGTCGGATTGACGGCCGGGGCGCCGCCGTGCACTTACACCCATGTGAACTGTTATTAGTCTAGGCTTGACTTGGATCCGTCAAAAGTCCCATTCCTGTAACAACTTTCGTCTTTTTCACTGTATTTGCTCCAAGAGCCTGTATCTTATAACATGCAACAAACGTGCGTCAAGAGTACCTGTTTACTTATAAAATGAATAAGAATGGGACGTACAATAATGCAATATTATAGTATGAACAGGAAGGGTGGTGTGCGATTATTGCCAGCGACCGGGTCATTATCGCAAAGATTGTCGTAAGAGGTTTGGACTTTGTCTTATTTGCGGATCAGCGGATCACACCATTGATATTTGCCTGTCGAAGCTACGGTTAAAGGAAGATACTCAGAAGCCACCGCAGAGACAGTTTCAGGAGCAGAAGCTGATAACTCGAGGACCTAATCAAGCTCGAACCTTTACCCTGACGGCTGAAGAGGTTAAAGCTCCAGAGGAAGTCGTTTCAGGTACCCTACTGGATCTTTGTTTTCTCGCATTAGCGTTATTCAATTCTAGTGCATCCCATTGTTTTATGTTGTCCAAGTTAGTTACTATACACTCGAAGGATTGCACGACCCTGTTTAGTTTTGGGACATACACACTGGGAAAGGGAAAATCTTAACTAATAGAAGATGTAAGGATTGTTCTGTTGTTGTTGGTGGACGGGAGTGAATTGCTGATTCCTTGGTGGTTGTTACCGGTAATTGTGAAATCGTCTTGGGAATGGATTTCTCGGCACTTTCCACGCTCACATTAAGCGTAGAGTAAAGAAAGAGAATTTCCAGATTCCCGGACATCCAGAGGTTTATTTTGAGGAAGCAGTTCTGTCAGGCCAGTCGAGCTTGGAGCTAGGCCGACAACTAATGTTCTTCTATCGGCAAGGATTGTTAAAGATGATGCACCAGCTGTAGTTGAGAGTTCATGGACGAGTTCGAGGACATTTCGGGTATTTACCGCTAGGGCGAGATGTGGAGTTCGCAATTGATCTTATTCTTGGTGCAGCGCCAGTATCCAAAGCGTATTACCCAGTGGTACCAGTGGAGTTGGAAGAAGTTAAGAAACAAGTTACCGAATCACTTGTGAAGGGCTGGATTCGAAGTAGTAATCCGCAGTGGGAAGCTTCAGTTCTTCTAGTAAAGAAGAAAGATGACACAAGAAGGATGTGCATCAACTATCGAGAATTAAACCGGGTGACTATTAAGAACAAGTACCCTATCTCTCGCATTGGAGAACTTTTGAACAGCTTAGTGGCGCGAGGGTATTCTCGAAGCTGGATTGGCGATCCGGATATCATCAGGTCCGAGTGAAAGCAGAAGATATTTGCAAGACGGCGTTCCGAACTCGGTATGGACATTACAAATACTTAGTGATGCCCTTCGGAGTAACGAATGCGCCGGCAGTATTCATGGACTTGATGAAACGAATCTTTTCACCGTTCTTAGACCAGTTTATTGTGGTATTCATTGACGATATTCTGGTTTACTCGAAAAGTTTTGAAGAACTTGCTGAGCATTTGAAGACCGCGCTGCAAACGTTGAGACAAGAGAAGTTTTATGCGAAGATGAGTAAGTGCGAGTTTTGGCTGGAGGAAGTAAAGTTTTTAGGCATGTTGTGTCTGGTGATGGAATTGCCGTTGATCCAGAAAAGATTGCGGCAGTTCGAGATTGGCCGATTCCGAAGAGTGTTGCCGAGATAAAAAGTTTTCTTGAACTCGCCGGGTATTACAGAAGATTTGTGGAGAACTTTGCTCGTCTGGCGGAGCCGTTGACCAAGCTTACGCGTAAGGAAGTACCTTTTGTATGGACGGACAAGGGTGCGTTAGCTTTCGAGACGTTGAAACAGAAGTTGATAACCGCCCCTATTCTAACCGTGCCAGACAAATTCCGGAGGATTGGTGATTCACAGCGACGCATCTGGGAAAGGATTGGGATGCGTTTTGATGCAGCATGGTAAGGTTGTAGCGTACGCATCGAGACAGTTGAAGACCCATGAGAAGAATTACCCAACTCATGACTTGGAACTTGCGGCTGTGATTTTCGCTTTGAAGATTTGGAGACACTACCTTTTGGACGAAAGGGTCGAAGTTTTACTAATCATAAGAGCTTGAAGTATGTGTTCACGCAGAAGGAGCTTAATATGAGGCAACAATGCAATATGGGTGATTTTTGATCGATTGACTGAGGCAGCTCACTTTATTTCTTTCCGGGTTGGTCAATCAACTGGGACTTTGGCAGAGCGGTACATGCAAGAGATTGTAAGATTGCATGGAGTACCGGTGAGCATCGTGTCCGATCGGGACACTCGGTTCTTATCACCCTTTTGGCGGAGTTTACAGGAAAGTTTGGGGACTCGATTGAAGTTTAGCACAGCTTATCATCCTCAAACTGATGGTCAGTCGGAGAGAACGATCCAAACTCTTGAAAATATGTTGAGAGCATGCATGTTGGGCTTCAAGAGTTCATGTGTGGATCATCTACATTTGGTGGAGTCTTCTTACAACAACAGTTTTCAGGCAACTATCCAGATGGCTCCATTTGAAGCTTTGTATGGTCATAAATATCGTTCACCTGTTTGTTGGGACGATGTCGATAAACGAAGATTATTGGGACCCGATTGGTTGTGCAGAAGTTGAGAAGGTTAACACTATCAGGAATCATATGAAAGCAGCATAAGACCGACAGAAGAGTTGGGCAGACATGTCAATAAGGCCTCTAGAGTTCGCCGTGGGTGATTTGTGTTCTTGAAGATATCACTAACTAGAGGGGTGATTCGTTTTGGAAGTCGAGGAAGTTTAGTCCTCGATTCGTTGGACCCTTTGAGATCTTGGAGCGTGTTGGTAAGGTAGCGTATCATTTGGCGTTACCGTATTCCTTGGCGAGTGTGTGCGATGTGTTTCACGTATCTCAACTCCGTAGGCATGTTCGAGATGAAACACACGTATTGGATCATTCGTAACCAACAGTACGAGAAGACTTGACTTTTGAGGAGCGACCGATTGAAATTGTGGATCGAAGGGAAAAGGGTTCTTAAGAACAAGGTGATCCCTCTTGTGCTTGTTTCTTGGGGTAGTCGATCGCATAGAGAGTCCACTTGGAAACGAGAGGATGAAATCCGGCAGAAATTTCCTCACCTTTTCTTGTAGTTATCTGTCTTTGTATTCTTGGAATTTCGAGGACGAAATTCTTTTGTAGTTGGGTATAATGTAACACCCGAGCCCAATACTACTAATTTCTGTTACCGTTTGAACATAGTGTGGCACTCATTTCATTTATCTTTCTTGATTGTTACTTACTGTAAAATTTTACCCGGCAAATTCATTTCTGCATATAACAATTTTATGGCATCTAAAATAAAATTAAAAATATTCATCTTGGCCTGCTTGACACTCCTAACCCCGTTGTAGCGTCCGTGCGTCGTGTTCTCGTCCCGTTCAGTGAAACGGGCGAGTTTAGACGGCTACGTGCACGTACGTATGTCCGTTTTGTGGGGTATGTTTTTTGATCATAAAATACTTCATTTTTACTTTTGGATCCCGCTTAAAATTCTATTATTTCAATTTCAAATTTTTGGACCTGACCCGGGCGCGATTTGGAAATGTTTTACTTTGCGCCAAAATCCCAAATTTTAATATTTTAATCGTCGCATATTTTCCTTAACCTTATAATATAATACTGTTCGTTAAATCTTATAAATCGTTTTAATATTTTTCCTAAATCCCTTCACAACTAATCAGCCTCCTCCTTTTTACCGTGGGCCTCTCTCTCTCTCTCTCTCTCTCTCATCTCTCTCTCTCTCTTCCATATATATTTCCCATCTTCTTTCCTCCTTTTCTTTTCTATCGCAGCAACCCAAAAACCTCCAGCGAACCCTAGCCGCACACCCCGTCGCCGCTGCAGCCCAACGCCGACGATACCATCACCAGCCTCCTCGTCCTCGTCATCTCCTCACCCTCATCGCTTTCTCTCTCATCCTCCTTCATCGTTCCCAAGCGCCTGCACACCCCCGACCAGACCCGCGCACCCCTGCACACGCGTTGCACCGCCGGATCTGTCGCCGCCAACGGCCTTGCCTTCGTGCCCCGGCCTTCGTACAACCCTTGTAAGCCTTACCTACCCGTCTTCTTCCTCCTTCCTCCTTCCTTCTTTTCTATAATCATTTTTGGTGATCTGCAGTTTGGCGCGGTCACTGTTGGCCGACCGCCGGAGCTCCGTCGACGAGGTCGACCGTCACCACCCGTCCCACGGATCATCATGAGCACCCCTTCTCAGATCCTACTTCCTTTCTTCTCTGTTTTTCTTTCTCTTCTTGTTTGCATGTCGTGACCGTTTATTGTTTATTCCTTGGCCGGAATTCGACGATGCCGACGACGTGACCCGACGTTCCAGCGAGGCACCCCGACCCGTGTAGTTCCATTATTCGTCGTTTGGGATCATTCCGTGAACCGTGCGCCCGTCGCGAGTTTCCCCGCCGACGTTTATCGTTCCGTTTTTCCGATCCGCGACCCGTCGAGGCAAGTACCCCTTGCTACATGCTAAACAATATTTACATATATATTATGACACCCAAAACCTGTAAATTTAACTATGGTACGATCATTTCTCATTTTCATGTACAATATTGTTACATATCATTTTATCTTTAAACTTGGAACCTACAGTTTGCAATTGAATCTAATAATCACATTTACCTGTTTAATCACATTTTTAATATTGACATAGCTTATGGCATTTATCTTTATAGTTTTGTACCATTTGGACACTTGTATGCATGTTAACCTGTAATAGTTGTATTGAACCTTTATGTAAATCATTGCACCTCTAAAGTTTTTAAACTTGTTAACATGATTAAAAAGCCATAATTGTCATACTGCATTCGCATAACATTGAAATCATCTCTGTGACACAACTGATAACTGTACTGCAAATTGAGTAAATCTGCATATTGCTCATTTCATTGCTTATATCATGTTGATGATAACCATGCTTGCTTGTATAACTGATTGTGAGCACACTCATGATATTGTTTACATCTTGACCCTACTTGCTACATATACATATTGATTTACCCGACATGGTACCGTATACTGCTTGACTTGACCTGATGTACTATGACCTGACCCGTTACCTGATCTTGTGTCTAATGCCAACAAACCTGACATGTAGTCCTCACGGACCGTTCCTGTTGTCTATCCAGACAAACCTGTTTACCTGACCTTGCGTTGGCATTAGTTTCTTGATTACGGGATACCTGATTTGACTTACACATATAACTTGGGGGTATGGGGAAATCAGTTTTGTAACCGAACGTAACTCAAAGGGTCATCTTATTGTTTGCTGTTTTTCTGGGCGTTACGGAATACCCATTGTTTGCCGTTTTTCTGGGCGTTACGGAATACCCATTGTTTGCCGTTTTTCCGGGCGGTACGGAATACCCATTGTTTGCCATTTTTCCGGGCGTTACGGAATAACCATTGTTTGCCGTCTTTCCGGGAGTTACAGAATAATCACCGACGAGTTACGATGAGGATTACATTACTTGGTTTCAAAGACTTTAGAACCTGATAGAACAGTTTAGTTTACCCACTGCACACTACCCTGCATTGCTCTGACTTATATTATTGTTACCCTTGCTTTATTCATGTTTATAGTGCATTGCCTGCTACCCTGTTTATATTTTATTACTTGATGACATGACGCGCTGACGTCTGGGTTTTGCATGGCCCAAATTCTGTACCGCTGTTGCAGTCCGAGCAGGAGTACTTCAGCCGACATGCTGAGCTGTGAGTGTCAGCAGTAGTTAGTTTTTCTTTCATGCATTTTTATTCCTGATGTGAGCCCGCATTATGGGACATACATTCCAGTTATTTGTATTGAATCTTTCGCTTCCGCATTTATTTATTCTTGACTCATGTTATCTTGGATTATGGACATATTTTAGATAGTTTTATTTTGTTCTTGATATCGCTACAACCGTAATGTGACTGTGGAGGGATACTTCCTACCCACAGGTAGCATGGTTGGTTATGTCACGTGTCCATTTTAGCGTACTCTGGGAAGCGGGGCGTGACAGAGATAGACGTCGATATTGTTTCCGAGTGAGTTTGGTCCGTCAATAAGAAGAGGCATCATAAAGTAGGATTGATCTATACCAATTAAGATGACAGATTATAAACCATCATTACAACGGGTCATATGCTATGGCCTTCAGCCATATAGTTGAATGGGCAGAAGCCATCACTAGCCAGTCCGAGCCTAACATTACGAGAATCACTACTGAATATTTGGTGTCTCCTATCGAAATCCTTCCTTGCCGGTGAATCTCTTGGATGACTCATTTTTCCATCTTTGCTTGGAGGAACGCGGTGATGCCAAATCATTGTCTAGGCTATTTTCTTGCACTTGGATAGGCTCTGCAACCTCTGTGTTATGCGAAAGTATCATGCTATCTTGACAGGTATATCGGATTTCTTATCAGATTCTTTCGGCTAATACCTGACATCTCCGCATGTTGGATATCTTTAAAATCTGAATTCTCTTTCTGGTACAACACGCAATATTTGGGATCTGCATGAATTTTTTCACAGTTTAGACCCAAATCAGACATCATCTTTTAGGTTTCGTACCAGCTGTCGGACACGTTATTTTCCGGGGGTATAGAATCTTTCAGGAACTTCAGAAGTATCATGAATGACTTATTACTCTATCTATTTAGGCACTTAATCTGGAAAATTTGGACGCGCCATAATAGGATGGAATACTTTGCATTCTCATAAATTGGTCTTCTAGCATCATTCATGAATTTTTCATACTTATCCGCACGCGGTCCTTGACCGAAAGGAATGTCATCTTCGGTAGGAATACTATCACCGAGGGCAGCCTCTACCATATGCTCCATTTCTTCTCCTGAAAAGAAGTTATCGTCTTCTTTTTCTTCTACCGCATTACCGTCTTCTCCTTCTTATTTTACCACATTGCCGTCTTCTTCTTGTCTTTCCCCGTGATATAGCTAAGTTGTATAAAATCTAGTAAAACCATATTTAATGATATGAAACTCTACGATTTCTATTTTTTCCCAGAACTTATTCCCACATCTATCGCACAGACAGAGAATCTTCTCTAACATGATCTTATTATCTGTACGTGCAAATTCAATGAAAGTAGCAACTTCTGCGACAAACTTAGATTTCATGCGTTGTTGTCAATCCACGTACATCCAATCCTTAACTCTGATGTACTCATGGGCCATGTCAGACTGTATAACATATAAATTGTAAGTTACAGTGGTTATATTGAGAAATCTAAGAATGAGATGGTTATTGACAAAAAAGAAAATACGTAGCGGCAAGTTTGTCGTTGAAAAAAATAAATTATCGATTACCAGAAGATAGATTTGAAGATACCCAAATATGAGTTGTATTATGTTGTATGTATGTGTTTCGTCTGTCGGGGGTAAGGCTTCTATCACATTAAGAATGTATAGAGCAGACACTTATTCGCTTGTGTTTTCATCCGTTTCGAGTAAATTTCGGTAACACCACTCCACTGTTCTCCGAGTACACTGCAATAGAATAGATAATCATTTCAATACTGTGAAACAACGTTGAAATGAACATCTAATCTATTTTTTTACACGGAGAACCAGCGGAAAAATACCGACGAAATAACTCGAAACGAATGAAAATATAAGTGAATGCAGGTGTTTACTTTATACATTCCTAACTTGTCTAAAATGGACAAATCAATCTCTTATCATACGATTAAATTTTCTCGTCACATACACTACACGACGGTTGTTAGCACCGAACGATACCGTGTCACGACCGGAAGGTACGGAACGTGACCGACACTTAGATTACGAAGCGTCTAAAGGCGCCACGTAACCTAAGTAAGCCGAAGCCCAGAAATCTAAACCATAAAATAAGAAGAAGAAGAAGAAGAAGAAGAAAGAAAACAAGTTTAAAAGCATCAGCAAATTTTTCCGAAAATTTCGGCAGAGTCTCCTCTGTAAAAACTGGCCCCAAACGGGTACAACAAGTATAATGTACATAAACAATAAAAAGCATCCCCAAACGGGAGCTAGCATCAACGCCAACAGACGGAAACAACCACAACAAGCACAATAATATACAACGCCAAAGGGCGAGGCTCAAAACTCAAAAGAAAACAAAACCACCAAATCAGAATAATACATGCGCGACTCTAAGGTCGAAATAAAAGACTGGTCCAATAAACTTATCAAGTAATACAAGTATGGTTGATGGAGCTTACTGGATACAAATGAAAGAATAAAAATACAATGGTGGTTCAGATACAAGTGAACCAACCTACCGTGCAAATCACCCTGAAGAAAAGATGTGCCAGCAAGCTGCCAGGGAAATCTGTACATCGAACCTGTAATAAAATTTGGCATAACGGGGGTGAGTTGCCAACTTGTGAGTAGAAGACATCTACGAAAAGAAATCGAATGCACGACGCTATCCTAGGTCATAATATTACACTATTATATCCCAAACATCTAGTAATAGCAGGGTAAAACTACGTGTAAATGCAGATACTCCGTGCTCGTGTTAGTGCCTCATATAATACTATGTCATATGAATGGATATGCATGCACCATGAATATAAAATAATCAATCCTGAAATCCAGATATATCTGTATAAGAAATCTTTAGCTGTTATCATAGTAAAATGTGTATAGGAATCTGAAATCTCAACAATGAAATCCATGGAAATCCGTGTCAAGCATCGACACAAACATGTAAATCTCAAGTCTCATAGTCTCAATACCTCGGGCTCCGTCAGTCCGGATCGGCCCATATCATCAAATCTCACGACAACGGTCGGTATCCTCCGGATATCCGCCGCGCCAGACATCACCGGTAGGTAGCCTTCACCTGCCAGGCTCATCGTCTACAACTCGATCTTCTTGCCTCGGGGTACCATACCGGGCCCACCATATACCCGAAACGGTTCATCCACTCCTCGAATCGGGTCTCGAAATCCATCAGAAAACATGAAATCTCATGGTGGACGACACATACATCACGAGAAAACCGCATCTTATATTTTAAAAAGAGAGGAGGAGAGAGAGAGAGAAGTTTTTTATATTTTCTTGCGGTTTTCCCCAAAAGTCCAGAAATCTCATAGAAATCCAAATCTCAAAATCATGAGTAAGAATATGATAAATGTCGGCATATGCCCCATAATACTGCATGATAACCTGAAAATATGAATGCATGAATGTCTAAGTAATGATGCTATGTCTAGACTAACATCTGAGAGTAATCACGATATTATATCAATCTAGTTGTTAGCAGAATGTATCCATAAAAGATAATATGATCTAAAGTGTACGTGACATAGTAATTACCGATGATGATGTGTGTGAGCCGGCAAAAAAGTGTGCGTGGAATATGCACATCATCGGTAATGGTGCTGGTGTCCTAACAGGTAAAGTTTATACTGATTATAGCAACATATGTATGAACATGCAACATTATGATTACAGTGAAAAAGTAAAGACGGATGTGTGTTATCCACTCATTTGATATACAAATACCACTACCACTATATGGCTCAAACCTAACCTAGTGTCCATCTAACCCTCCTAAGGAAAACTAAACCTAAGAACTGGTCGATAGAAGTACACCTAACGCCTGAGTCCATATCTCTAATAGTCGGCGATCCTGCCTCAATAGCGTCACGTACATAGTACGACTTCCTCAAAACAAGAGTGTGGATCAATCATCATATCTATGTCTCGTACGGTAAAATCTATCGTACGTCATCCCAATATCGGGGTACGGGTCAAGTATCTCCTAGGTGTCTCATCATTCGTATAATGTCATCGTCAACACATCTCATGATCAAGGTGCTAAACTGTAACCGCCTACATCAATCATATATCATTGCTATCATAATATGCATCATTAGTTTATCCTCAGAAATATCATGTCATATGTATCATATTGTGATTAAGTCATACTGATATCATATCATCATCAAGTCACACTTATATGATATCGACATCTGGTCACACCTATATGATGTCGTAATCAAGTCATACATATATCATATCGTGATCAGTCACAAGTTACAGTCCGGGTACTATTTTAGAGTCCCATGTACCTCAATATCATCACCACCCATTATAATTTATGTATACATGTTCATTATCTCATTCTCTAATGATCCGCTAACGCTTAATACGACTGTATAGTCAAGAATCACGGTATCAAGCCCAGTTATACTGTTTCATCATACCTCGGATATCATATCACATCAATGAATCCCATATACGTGTTGTGTATATATATATATATATATATATATATATATATATATCTATACCTAGTCCTATATATATACACATACACGTATACACCATGTCGAGTTTCAGTGTGTGCGTGTGTGTGTTTCTATCTGAAACCTACGAACCTCTTCCAAGGTATTCATCCTCTGCTATGGTTTTCCTAAATCAGTCTAGTCTAGCCTAGGGTCATTACTAAGGTTATACTCATTAAGAATCTAGGATCACATCTGGTTTCCTAATGACAATAAGTATTATTCCTATTCTACGTTGCGGGGGTGCTAAACGCCATCCACCCGACTTCCCCCCATAGATATGCATCTACTCACCTGGTCCATGTCTGCCGAAAACGGTGTCGCCATTCTCCTCTTCATCGCCTGCAGTCCATGTGAGGGGTACCTAAACGCAAACATATAAATAGTATCGTAAACTGAATCACATACAAAAGTCAAAACGACGCAAGGAACAAGCATAGGTTAAAACCCATGTCCCGTCCACGCAAAAGCACCAAATATCGCTCGATATCGGCGTACAAACTCCGATAGATCGAGATAACATCAACAAATAACTCATAATTTTAAAACTCGTTACTTATAATATATAACATGATTAAATCTATCGAAACCCTAAAGATCGATCAAACCGTCCAATTTCGTAAAACCCGAAAATGCCAATTTACCGTTTTTCATCAAAACTTGACATTTAAATGAAACCAATGGTCATAAAACTCATTAAAAAGCATAACTAGACTATACAAACCATTACTATATTTTTATTACACAAATTTGTATTAATTTGAAATTTCTAGTTTGCAACCTTTAACAATTTTCATTTTTCAAGCAAAATACCACAATTCCACAACAAAACTTGATTGTGCATAAATTAATATATTAAACTACAATTCATGATGATAATGATATAATGAAACCATAATTATATTTTTAATCTCATTTATTTAGGAATTTCCAAAATCTAGTTTGCAAAAACTAGCATAATTAGCATATTTATCACACTTTATTAACTAACAATTGAAACTAATAACTAGATTAGGTTTTGCATTCCACTAACATGTTAATATTCTCACTAAAACTACAATCTAATGATAGCAATCTTAACTAGAATTTTATATTACCCACATATATATTTTATAAAAAAACTAGTTAGCTAAATAGCTTAATTTAAACAATTTAAATACACAAATTATTATACAATAACCATACAAGATTTTTCCACTTCTAAAAATGGTAGACTAGTTATTATAACCCTAATTAATTAATAAAAACCACCACTTGAATTTACAAACCCTAACTTGAATTTTAAAATTTGCAACTAGAATTAATATATTAAATCTAATTATATTTAAAAGAAACAACTAATAACAATAAATAAAAAGGAGAAGATTTATACCTCCAAACTATGAAATCCAAACATGAAAATGAGCCTCCAAAATACATGCTTTACCACTCCAAAATCCATGTAAAAATAAGCAAGAATAAAAGGGTAGGAAATAAATAGGATTTTGTGCATTTTTTGTTGAATTTTTGAAGGAATTTGATGGATTTTTGTACAAAAATGAAGTGGAAAGGAGGGGGCTGCCATGGGGTGAGGCCGGCCATTATTTGGAGGTCAGGGTGAGAAAGAAGAGAGTGAAAAAATTGTGTAGAAGTTTCCCCCAAATATCACCTCAAATTGTCTTTTCATGAATTTCTTTATTTTATTTTATTTCTTTACTATAGCAACTCAAGAAAACTCTAGAAAAAAAGAAAAATTTGCAAATAAATTTTGCATGATACACACTAAATTCTAATATGCCATGGTTCATCTTTACAAATTAAAACCATTCAAATTTGTAATTTACACTAATTTAGTGTAAAAATAAAGCTTATGTTAATATTTAAAATAATTAATCTAGGAAAAATATTTAATTAAACTAAAATTTTATAAGTGGCTAAATAAACACCATTTGCTAGTAATTACATAATTTAAATAGGTATTTTTAAATTTATAGTGAAAAATAATTACGGTTTTGTTTTACGAAAAATACGTTTTATTTTACCGAAAATCACAAAATTCACTTAAACAATTTTATTTGTTTAATTATTTATTTAATTATTTTTAAAATGTTACAATAGTAATTACATAATTAAAATAAGTATTTTTGAAATTATAATAAAAAACAATCACGGTTTGGTTTTACGAAAAATACGTTTTATTTTACCGAAAATCACAAAATTCACTTAAACAATTTTATTTATTTAATTATTTATTTAATTATTTTTAAAATGTTACATACCGTCCGTCCGATATTTAACAAGTTTCGTATAGTTTTATGTCACGATGAATATCGAACATATGTTAACCGATAGACAGAAACTAAGTCGCGCTTTGATTTTCACAGATGACTATCGATGAGAATATGAAAATTTCATATTATCATCGAATATCATATATTGATTTTAAGTTGAATAAGTTTTACGTTTATGTTTCAATTTCAAGGGTTTGAAGATTTTAGTTTAGGGTAAAACTTTCTTACGTTTACGGTAAAATTTTACACTTACATTATTATCGAGTATCCTACTGAAAAAACTAGTGCATCCTAAATACTAACCATAATCAACCCAAATTAACCATAATCATCACCCTAACTCAAATTAACCCTAATTAACCAAAAATTAACCCTAATCATCACCCAAACCCTAACCCAAATTAACATAATTAAACCAAATTAACCCTAATCAACACTCAAACCCAAATTAACCCCGTTTTACCTAATTAACCCAAATTAATCATCACCCACACCCTAATTAACCCAAATTAACCCTAATCCAAAACAAAATTAATTTAATTAACCCTAACCCTAACCCTAACCCAATCATCACCATATAACCCAAATTAACCCTTAACCTGGCCTTATAACCCTAATTCTAACCTTAAATTCAATAACAATAACACCAAAAACAACAAAATTATAAATTAAATTCCTAACTAATTTAAAGAAGTAAAAAATATAATTAAGGAAAATTCAAATTCAAATTAAAGAAACTAATCTCGATCGAGCGGCAGCAAAGACCGTCGGCGAAGAGCTGGCAAAGACCGTCGGCGAAGAGCTGGCAAAGGTGGAGGAGGCTAAAAGCTCGACGAGGTGGAGAAGACCGAAAAAGAGGAGCTCGAAGAGGTGGAGGCGGCTACGAGGGCCTCGATGTCGATCAGCGGCGACGACGAACTCGACGGCGAGCTCGATCGACGGCGATGGAGGAGAAACTTGACGACGAGCTCGATCGGCGACGAGGGCCGGGGGAATTTTTTTGCCTCTCGACACGAAAGAGATAAGTGGGAAATGTTTTTGGGGGCGTGGGATTTTACTTAGCTGTATATTGTTTTTTTTTAAATAACCTTTTGTTGTCCCTACGGTGCAAATCGTAGAGTTTTCTTTTGCGGCACCGTAGGGACAAATAAATAGATTACATTTTAATATTTTTTAATTTATTTACGCCCCTACGGTGGGCACCGTAAAAGTATTGTTTGCCCCTACAGATTTCTCCATCCGTAGGAGCAACCTCTAATTATATAGTGAATATGCTTAAATGAGAAGGTTTCCAAAATAAAGCGCCGCCAATGATAGAACCATCAATATTAACGGACCGGATCAACCTCTATGCCTCATTTACTTACTCGCTATGATCCATCCTTGGTCTACACCATATTAGTAATTACCATGCACACTACTTTATCTCTATCAAAGAAAGGCCGAATCATTAGATTAAAATTTTAATCTAATGATTTGGCCTTTCTTTGATGTGGAATGGAACACAGATAGATCGAAATTGCTCTATGCTGCATGGAGTCCGAAGGATTCCTTTCTGCTCGTAATCAAATTCTTGAGCAGCCAACTCGAGCAAAGTAATGAAGCCCGGATGCTTTAAGAGCTTTGTGTGTACCATTGCTCTCTCTTCCTTTTCCTTTGCTGAAACTTGGAAGGCCTCAGGAGTTGCATAAAATTGTAGGCGGTCGCTTCATTTGGCTTTATGATATAGTTATTTAATTAGCATCGGTGTAAATTAATTAGTGGGGTTAAAGTACCTTGTATGGCTCTGATTTGCCTCTTCTTTAATTAGTGACTCTATTCATCAATTTATTCGTTTATTTTTTATGAGGAACGGTGCCATATTTTTCCTATGAAAGGAAAACAGGGGCCTAATGATGAAATCGATGCCCTTTCTAAGCTGCAAAAGGTTGATGTTGTGTTTGGGAATTGTCTTTTGGTGAATGTATAAATGGACTAATCTAACAAAAGGGTCAGGAATGACTTACCTCTGCTTGTACAAGTGTGGATTATTTTCGGAATTAAGTACTCCCAAGTCGTAATGAAGTTACATAAGATTAGTACTTGATATTACGATTGCTAGGCTAAGTATATTGGAGGCCATTACATCGAGGCCCCTCTTGAGACACCCACGGAGTATGTGCCCTAGGAAGCTAGATACCCTTTCGAGTTTTGCAGGGCACTCGTTTAAAATCTCATTAAATATCCAATATTATGGAGGAGAAAATAAAACCTAATTAATGCACCACCTGTTTTTCAATGCATACAAAAGTATTTCGTCTAAAATACCATATATACTCTGGAAGTGTTTCCTTTTATTTTTTGTTGTGCTGTTTGTGTATAATCCACTTGTAATTTATCTCTTTTCCAATTTATTTATTTTTTTGGTAGAAACTTATCCAAATTATTTCTCTTCTAAGTTTATTTCTCTCTTTTTCGTCAAAAATGTGAAAAATAACTCCGTATTTAACTTTTTTATATTTTGCTGCAACTTAAGGTTCTTTTTTCCCTGCAACTTAGGTTTAAACAATTTTGGTCTATATAAATACAAAGAAATGTGATTCAGTATGTATGTATATACCTTATCCAAATATGGCATAAACAGAATTTGGTTTATACATCAACTTATTTCAAGATTTTTGATGTTAATCAGAAAAGGGGGGAAATTCTAGATTAAATTACATGCCAAATGCTGCTAATTCAATCTTCTTTTAAAAAATATTTTATATTCCATATTTTGATTAGAAAAGATATTTCATTTTGCTTAAAAGGGGAGATTTAGTTTCTAAAATAAATACTCCAAATTTTTAGAATGAACGCGGGAAAAAAACTAAATAGGCTGAGAAAATAAAATAAACTTAGAAAAGAAAGGTAATTTGGAAACAAAAGAAAAATAAAATGCAATATTTATATTGGTTGCATAAGTTACAATAAATGGTAGTATGAAAAGCATTAATTAGTTTTAGAATAAGAGAAAGCTGGCCATTAATTGGGGTTTAACAGGTGCCCTTAGACACTCGTTAGCAAAACCCATAAGTAACCCAGACCAATATAAAACCTTCCACTTTTCTTTATCTTTCCAACTTACTCCCTCCGTCCCTTTTTACTTGACGTTTTAGAAAGAAAAAAATGTCTCACCACTTTACTCAATGTTTTGGAATAACGAGTAAATCATTAATAAAGATATCAATAAATAATACAGTACCAAAAATAGCCATGAAAATTACCGGCAGTGATTCTATATCATTAATGCTTTCCAAAACAGTTGAGGGCAGAAATGTATGATTTTTTAGTGATGATGTGGCAGTAGATTAATTACTGATATTAAGAAAGTGATAATGTTTTTCTTAATCGGTATGCATTTCTCTAAAACGTCAACCAAAGAGGGACGGAGAGAGTAATAAATACCATACACCATGTTGACAAATCTTCTTATCTTTATAAGCATCTTAAGTATTCTATAAATAAACAAGCTATGGTATTAAATTGAAAAGTTCAAAATATTCAAGTATTTATTTACAATTTATTAAGTTCACATCAATTACTTGAGCAAAAGTCAGGGAGTAATGAAAAGTTAGTCCCGTGTTAATTATTTTTTTTAAGTCTCGCTCCAATATTTTCTTTATAGAAATTAGAATCAAATGGTCTTGGTTAACATCAATAATTATGTGGGGCTTAACTGAATTTTTTTTTTCAGTATAACTATCTCAAATATTATAATACAAAAACTCAAAATGTCGATCACGCACACTAACATCCAAGCCATCCAACATGGACATATCTAGGATTTCATTCTAAATAAACAATTTTTTTAAATGGCACAAAGTTGAATTTTAGTATACAACCACATGGAACATGCAAGAGTCTAGTTATGCTTTTAATGCAAGAGTCTAGTTATGCTTTTAATTTTGGGTGGGTTTTTTTAGGAGTTGGGCAGCGAATTATCACACAATTATTTATTTTAAATGATTTTAAAGGATTTAAGTGCTATACACAGTAATCTACAATTAACATCGTTGTGTCCTTTGGCCATGTTTGGGAAGAAGTTCATAGATAACCGGAGTTTCATATAGATTTCTAAAGCTTACTCCAAAACCCTAGTTGTACCGTCTCTGTCTTTTATCTTGGAGTTTAAAAATCTCTAGTTGTCTAACCTTCTTGAGATATCGGGAATTTACAAGACACCAACCCCACCAAGTTCTTTAAAATCTCCAAGAAAATGAGAGAAAATCATTTTGTGAATTTAGATGACTACAAAGTCAAACACCCTTTCAAAGTTGACATTTTAAATGGAGGTAGAACCTTACAGGCTAAAGTTTTACATTATCTCTACCTCCGGTTAATAATAAACTCCAATTATCCCTGCTCCATTCCAGAAAGAAAATCATTTTGTGATGTTTGCTGCAGAGTTTGTAACAAGCTTCAAAAAATTGGATTCTGGGGTCACTCTTATTTATATAGAAAACATTAATAAGACTAGACTTGGAGTTGGAACTTCTGAATTCCAATCCACGCCTGCATGGCATCAGCAATAACAAGAACTATTAATTGGTATGCAGTTGGGGATCATCTATAATATAAAGATCATGGAAACATTGAATGAAGAACATAATGTAAATGGAGCCATTTATCACACTTCTGCCATTCTTCTGCCATTGTTGTTGGTGACAGAGGAAGCAAAAGTGTTGTATCAAGCATTTATTATTTACCATAGTGTCTTACTATGCAACCTTAATAGAGTACCATGATCGATCATATCCTCTCTCACTAAAAGAACAAGCATTTAGTATTTTCAAGCTTTTAATGTCAGTTGCATTAATTTTGTTTCTTGCTGTGTTTTGTAACAGGGTATTCACTTATCTAATCATATTTTAATCAAGTACACAATCCTTCAACTGATCCGGCCATGTTCGGATTTGGAGCGAGGATATCTATAGTTTATTTTTAAGTGAAGATGGAGAAACTGTGATTTGCGGGACATAAACTCCAAAAATGGAGTTTACAAAACTTTGGTCAGATTGAAGTTGGATTGAAGTTGGGAAGACGGCCAAACATAAAATTTTGGTCGGATTGAAATTGAGACAACTACAGTTATCTTAACTTCTAAATTGTTGCTAACTAAGACAAAGTTGGCATTTTTGTAGTTGGGTTTTGTTAAATTTATGAAACTGCAGTTAAGAAAACTTAACTCTATTTCCAAACAGGGAATCATTCCCAAACTGAAGCTCCTAAAGGAGCTGATTAGATATGGAGTTAGGATAACTATATTTTATGTTTTTGTGGACGCATAGAAGATGCAAATTGGAGTTTACAAAACTTTGGAAAGATTAGAGTTGAGATAAATATAGTTATCTAGAGTTTTGGCTGAGATAAATAACTATAGTTGTCTCATCTCCATATCGGTTGTCAAACAAAGCAAAGTTAGTATTTTAGAGTAAAGTTTTGCAATCTTTATGAAACCAGCAGTATAGTAAACTTACTCCGTTCCCAAACTTGGCCTAAACGGTTGAGATAAATACAGTTATCATGACTTCAGAGTTTAGATAACTTGAGTTCAATAAAACTCCAAAATGAAACCCAAACACCGTATAATTAGGATTTTGTAGTCATTTGGAGAACTTTATGAAATTATAGACACCTAAAATTTACATTCTTCAAAAAAATTCCTATTTTTGAAACCCATGAAAACATAAATGAATTCAACAATGCACAAGAGCCCAGATCATAACTTAAAACCTTCTCAAAACCCATCATAAGATTTTTCACTAATTTACATTCTTCAGAAAAAAAAGAAGGAAAAAACAAAAAACCCAAAACTAGCAGCAGCAAAACAACAAGTTTCCTAAAACTCTTGAGGGTCTTTACTCAAAAGAATGGAGAGCTGATACAAACCATCATCAAAGTTGAGAGCATAACTGAAAGGATCATAGTGAAAACTATACTTTTGCTGCTGCTGCTTCCTCAATCGCCTAACCTCAGCCCTCAGCCTCCAATAGATGCTCCTCAGCTTCCTCTTCCCTTCTTCAATCATCGCTCCGCTCTCAATCGCCAACACCATCGCAATCGTCACCGCCATTGCTCACCTCTCTCAAACAAACAAAAAGGAGGCAACTTTTTTTCTCAAAAGGGATCAAAGATCAAGCTTTGAGTTGATGGGCAAGTGCAAATCCCTGTAGAGAGCGGCGCTGTGGGGTAAAAATGGAAGCTTGGGGTCACTCACATGGGCTGAGGATTGAGAGATGAGATGGATGTGAGAGATGAGTGTTGCTTGCTTCTTTTTATTTTATTGTACAATTTTGGGGGGCTGTGAGATTTTATATTATTTGAATTGATTTATCTAAGATTTTTATTTTAATTTATGCATTAAGAGTTAAAGAATAGTTGTCATGTTGTTGCAGCGAATAAAGCGGTTTGTTGCCAGCTTTGGACCGGTGGAAAATGAAAGTTTTGCAAGAGTTTTATGTACTTTTTCTTCCTTCCTAGGATAAATGTTATAGAAAAATACCATATACTTTTAGTATTTTTACAAGTAAAGACCTTAGCTTTTACATGCCCTTTTGTTGTTCAAGAAAATGACGTGCAATCATGTTCTTGATTTGTAATTTGATAAGATTGTAGTATTTATTTACGAATAAATTTAATGGCATTTTATCCCAAAATGACTAAAGTATGGTATTTTTCTTTTGGACTCCATATTGCCATTCATCTACTAAGGTTATTTGGAAAACATATTTAAATAGCTAATTCTTGACTTTAAAAATGCGGTTCGATATGCTAACTAATTATTTTCGTTCTAACTTGCTTTATTGTAGTCGGTATTTTTGGACATATTATTTATATAAAGCATGAAATGGATCAAATAAATACCTAAAGATGTAACAAAATAACTTTATTTCCTTTCAAACAAAGTTTCCTTCCAAATCATACTTATTAGAGGAAAAACAAATCCTCTACCATCTAATAAAAACATATATCAACAAATTATCTTTTGAATGTTTATGCTTGTGTAATTTTCTAATCTCAATTTGACCTAGTACAAATTTTTAATTTTTTTCTTCTCAACTTATTTGTTAAGCCTTGACAATGAAGCTGATAGCTGCAAATTTAACGGTTCATTAAACTATTCATAAAATAAGGATTTTAACTTCCTAGAGACAGATTTTAAGTAAAGATAAGGAGTAAAAAAAGTAATCATTTTTCTTATCTGCAATTTGCCTATCCAAAAGTTTACCAAAGAGACGGAATGATAGGACCCACAACACCTGGATAATAGTGTCAAATAGGTGGATTCATGATATTTGTCTCTTAGATAAATTTTTACATAAACAAATTGCGGCAGAAAAAGTATATGCCGGAATAAAAAAGAGTAAAAAATAGAAATGGGTCATCAGTGGGAGTTATTGCAAGGTAGCCATAAATTCCACAAGAGCTCTGGATTGTCTCGGGGACCACAAATTCCACTTTTTAATGAAGGACTCGTAGGAATTGTTGGGCTTTAAAGGGGGAGCTATAGGGTAGGGTGCCTACAGTTAGCGAGCCCAGAGCAAAACATATCGTCAGAACTTTTAGAGAGAGAGAGAGAGAGAGAGAGAGAGCGGTTTTAGAGCGCAAAAGCATCGTGTCTGGCCTCGATATTTGTGCTTTTGACCCATCAGATCGGCGTCATAGGAACCCATGCCTTAGTTGCTGCCGCTTGCTTCATCAACCTTTTATTATAATAACTGCTTTTTCTCCCCTAGCTACTAACACCTCTGTCTCTGCTGAGTATCGACCCTTCGTGCAACTTGATTAACAAACTAGGAGTAATATGCTTGAACAGGTTCAAATCCCGTTTTGTTTCAGGTCAAGGTCATGCTCCCCACGCTTTTACACCTATTTCATAGAGCACTCCATGTCTTTAGCAGACCTGTCCAAAAGAATGCAACATTTCTAAACTCCTAAATGTCATGAATGCCAAATCCTTAATTTAATTTTGCGATGGTCAAAGACGCTCTGGTTATAGAAGTATGGAGCAGCACATGTTTTTTGATAGTCTAAAATGAGATAATATGTATAGAGTGGTGTTGTATGAAATGAATTATTAAAAAAGGTAAAACTTTCTAACTTGGTTTAACAGCATTATTCTGCAAAATCGATTCAAGGTAAGGCTCGGGATTTGTTTGTTTATTAATTTGAATTAATTTCAAGAAATTTTTTTTCTTTTCGGTTGCCGTCGACTAATTTTTGATAACATATTTGTGATAGAATGTATAGTTATTTAAACCGGTACATCCTAATCATCGAATCGGGGAAAGGGATAAATTCATCGGTTTCTGTTCATTGTAATTTTACTGGCGATATTGAAGATTTGGAATCACACAGACTGATTGAAATGATTTTTGGAAACAAGGCATTGTAACACAATCCGCCAAAAAAAAAAGGCAAGTGTCCGTTAATAGAGTGATAAATGAAGTGCAAGTTTGAAAAGGAGAGGGTGAATGATGCAAATTATATAGGGACGAGAATGGAGGAATTTTTTCATACAATGAATCTGCCCATTTGCTGCTCTGTTTAGAACCGCATAGTTCTCAAGCTCTAAAAGTTCAAATCCAAATGTAGACACGTTGACCACTTCAATTTCATTAGCAGTAGTACAACAAATTCCTCGTCCCATTAAATGCGTTTTATTTATTGAGAGAGGCATTGATTGGTAACGAAACCGCTGTTCTCGGCTTTAATCAATCTAACATTAAATTATTGTTATCGCCTAGCTACTCAATCACTGTATATATGTGAGCTAGGGACTCTTGCTAATAAGTCTCAAATTAATTTATTGTATCAAGTACTAGATTATTTAATTTTTTTAGAACATAAAACTCTAGATTCTTTTTTCTTTATTACACGCTTCCTTCATGAATCGCACCGGTAACCTCTTACTCTAAAATAAGTTACACCTTCAAATTGGTAAGAATATATAATATGGCAATCCCATTGGTGAACTCTCACTTTGAAAACAAAAGTTATGCCTATAGAATGTGATTTAAATATAAGAGCCAATTCGCAAAGGCAAGCAAATATACTAATTGATCCATTTGTCTTATACTTTTTTCTCCTATTCTAATTCTAATATAAGAAAAATTATATGAAAAGTAAATCCGCATAAGGATCAATGTATATAGTAGGTTACGTATCTGTATGAGATTATTATTTTTCTTTTTCTTTTTCTTTAGACATTTGTTGATATCATGAAGCCTGTCAGTAACATGCAAAATGATCAATATGTGTGTCATTATACTTGCAACTGGAAAGTATGTAAAGTCATTTTCAAATAAAGCCTGTTCAGGTTTGACAATCCAAACAAATGCCAAGACCAGTTTCAAGCATTCCCACCAAAAACCACAAGGCTCATGGAAAATGGATGTTCAAGGGTCAAAGTTTATAGAAAGATGGCAGACGAAAGGCCATACCCCCATTGGTAGAAAGATAACATTCCAAGTAAACCAAACTTGGTTAATACCAATTTAATACTCACTATTATATAGCTAATATTTAAACCTAAAGTATAAAATTTATCACGTTCATCTGAATCGACCCTGAAGTTTAAAATATGGTACACTAACACTTATCTTATAGCATTGTAGTACCTATGATTATTAGCATGTTCCTTTCCAGAATTTCAATAGCAAAAAAATGTTCAAGAAATCACGTTATATGCACATGAATAACTAGAATGGAATAACAGTAAATCGGATACTAAAATGCCATATTCCATATGTCAGCTGTATACATCCGGACAAGAAAGAGATAAAATAGAAGTCACACGCTGCTCAAGGCTGCCCGAAACTCTTTCCTCTCTCACCCCCTGTCCGGACATATTACACATGACACACCAAATAGTTTCTCTTTATACGGGTAATGACAATTAGCACAGAAGGATTTATGTAAAATAAATGATACAATTATCATTCCTATAGTTTCTAAACTGGAAAAATAGTAAATAAGTAAATGGTTTTCTACTTAGAAAACAAGCAATCCGGGTAATATTACAAATAGGTGTGAAAATACAATTCATTGCTATGTAAAACCTGATACTGCAACACTCTTCAAACAAGCTCAAACTTGCAAGGAATTCTGACAAATAGCATCGAAATCTTCGAGATCAAAATACAACAATTTTTTTGGGTCAATTTTAATGCATTGCATAAGCAGAGGAACAAGGCCTAGCGATATAGAGTTCACACAGCTTCTACAAGTCTTGCACGAACAGATTCTTGGTCATAAGCTTTCTTAATGCTGTAACAAGGCAAGAAAAAGGTATTACTTATACTAAAGCAATACATTTCATTGGTATGGCGCTCCCCCTCTTAGCGAGAGTGCGGGGTTCGGAAGTGGTCATAAATTAATGCTTTCGAGGCAAATTCGAGGGTCCCTTGGATACACACATGTTGTGTGTGTGGATGTGATATGTGCTTGGGTGAGGCTAGTTCCAAAAAAATAAAAAATACATTTTACTGAAAACATAGGAGAGACAGTCTAAATGAAATTGCAACAGATTTTGTCATGTGCAGAAAAAAAATTATTGGTTTGTTAGTCTGAATGATGTAAGGTAATTATAAATTACAACTTACCACTTCGAGAAAAAGAAGTTCTCAGAAGCGAACATAGCAGTTTTCATCTCATTCTATTGTTGAGAACTCTGCAATCTCTCGTCATGTGCAGAAAAAAATATTTGTTTGTTAGTCTGAATGATTTAAGGTAATTATAAATTACAACTTACCACTTCGAGAAAAAGAAGTTCTCAGAAGCGAACATAGCAGTTTTCATCTCATTCTATAGTTGAGAACTCTGCAATCTCTCTCTCTCTGTGTATGTGCGCGCGCTGCGCGCACGTGCGCAAGTGCCCATACTCACGGGCACACTATATTTTGACACCCTTTGTCCAGTATATGATAATTTAAGTGATATGCATCAATATCATGGTATAAATGCTAATCCACAATATCCATAACAAGTTGAGGTTGTCTTTTAAAGCATTTATACCATGATATTGATGCATAGCACTTAAATTTTCATATACTGGACAAAGGGCATCAAAATAGTGTGCGCGCGATGGGCATACACACACATAGAGAGAGATTGCAGAGTTCTCAACAATAGAATGAGATGAAAACTGCTATGTTCGCTTCTGAGAACTACTTTTTCTCGAAGTGGTAAGTTGTAATTTATAATTACCTTAAATCATTCAGACTAACAAACAAATAATTTCAGTCTGTTTCTACTTAGTGCCACATCAATTTTCTTTCCTCAAGACGCAAATATTAACTGACAGTTTACCTGTAAAAGCAATCCCCATTTGATACAGCTTTCTTAGTGATCCAATCCGGAACCAACTCTTCCAACATCTGCAACTGTTCTTCTACTTCTCCTGTCCATGAAAAAAAAACATTTCCATTATCAGAATTGAAATACAAATAACAAAGTAAAGAAAGCATGGAAAAAATCTCTAGCCAAAGAAAACTCTACCAGGCTCTTCTATATCCAAGTTATTTAAAATTATCTTGTGCACAAGCTCCTGTTTTGTAATGAACGAACAATCAGTGAATCTCAAAATGAGGCAGATTGTGTCGAACATGCCCAGCAAAAATGCTGACGACTTGTGGTTATTCTCTTGCCCTGATTGGCTCGTTTTATTATCTTCACTTATGCCAGCTGCAGCATCAGATTCCTGTTAGGTCAAAGAAAATTAAGACTTTAGATTTAATGCCAAGGATATAAATTGACCCCAGACTAACTTAAAGACCAAGTGTTATATAATTATAACAGAAGATCATAAAGTGAGTGCGCGCGCGCACATATATACATATATTATGAGGACCCCAAGAACTTAGGGATTTGGCAAAACAACCGCTAAAACAGAAAACAAGCTCCAAAACCTTTCGATTATCTGAAAAGGACTTTCTGTCCAACTTATTTGGGTGAGTGGTCAGTTAAGGCGAACCACAGTTAGAAAGTCGTCATCTTTAATGTTGCCTTCCATCTGCCATTTTCAAAAACTGAAATGTTCTCATTCTTCTCTCTACACCTTTAAACTCAATGTCTGGCTTTCATTTTTCTTTCTCCTAGCCACTGTCATCTCTTCTACATTTCTTCATAAAACCCACCAACCTTTCTCCATCAAATTCCTTCAAACCCATCAAGATCCATACGCTTCTTGACCCCAACTCAATCATCTCGACATTCTCAACAACTTCAACTTAGAATTTCATTACTAACCACTAATGAGATTTATTGTGAAATAATACAATCGAGTTTAACAATGTGAAGAATGCCATTAACAATAGGGTTCAACACAGTTAAGAGTTTTGGATGCTAATTATAAAATCATGAAATTTTGGGGGCTTGTTCCGCAAGTTTTTGGGATTCTGAGTTGTTGCATTCTTCTGCTATTTTGTTCATTCTGAAGAGGTGCTGTAAAAACTGTTATTCCATTCTCTAAAGGTCTTAAGATGATATGTAACAAGGGAGATAGAGTCAGATTTTGGAAAGATTCAAAGTTGGAAGATTTTTCTCTTAGTATTTTATGCCTACAATTATTCAATTTGGCTTGGAATCAAGAAGGATTGGTATTTTCAATTAAATCATCTCTCTAATATATGGTTTAGGACACCAATTCATTTTGATGTTCTTTGGTAAAGAGCCAAGAAAGTTATGCAATAAACGTAGTTAAAACTGCTTAAGCAGTGCAGTAGGTTCTCCGCTATAAGAAAATTATTATACACTAAAAGTACTAAAGTCATGTTTGGTTTTAGTGTAAGGATTTATGATAGCCAGATTAAATGCAATCCAAATAGTTTCAGAATACTTTGGAAAACCCTGTTCAGCTGATGATACCTACAAACCGCGGGGGAGGGAGGGGGGACAATAAACAAATGATTAAATTGAGTAGCCACAAATCGGATGATTGAAAGTAGCAAGACGTAATTAGGATCTTTGGCCAATGATCAATCTTTGGCCACGGATTGAAATGATCTCAAGAAAATATTGCTGCAATAGTTGGAAAGTGTTTACATTATGATTACAGGTTTAAAAACTTCAAATATCAATTTGTATGCCTCAAACCGATATAAGCACTATTTTTGGCCGATAACTTCATTTATTTGATGCATATGCAGGGACAATTCAAAAAATAACTTGAGTTTCGGTACGTAGCCTGTCTAAATGATGTGGATCAAATTGAATGCGGCTGATTGTATATTTGATCTGTCCACTAATGCATTTGAATGCGTATGGATTCCTTCCAAATCCTTCCATTATATATGTATGTGTGCATACATTAACCGACACAAATTCACAGAATCAACAGTTCTAAAATACAATGGGGTTAAACGCGGAGCTGAAAATTTAAAGCGGCGAATGTAGTACATGGCTGTATGAGGTGCATGGCCTTATACATATAGACAGAGTGGCATGACATGGTACTGTACTCATAACATATTAGTGGAGCTACAGAAATAATACAGCACTACAACCACCAACCATGCAAACCTTCATACATAAAAACAACAATTGGTAGTTAGAACAGATTCAGGAATTAAGTTAGATATTTTATCCATGGCATAACTTCTGAATAACCAGCCTTGAGAGAAGGTTAACACTATTAATTAGCAAAATATATCTTGGGGTTTTCACTTTTCATCAATTCTCAGCAGTTCAGGAAACCATTATATGTTAATCAGCAATGTTCGGATTTCTGAAAGAAATGTTTTTTTTTAGATAATAGGTGGGATAAATTAGCCACCCCCTCATAAATAGGAGACCCGGGCTCAATCCCGGGTCTCCCCCTTAGGCTACTCCAAGCCCCACCATTTCTAAAAGAAATGTTTTTTCTGATAATAATTATTAACTTAATATAAATATTTTTATTTCTACAAGAGCTCAGATGTCAAAGGTTAGCAACTACCAGTGTTGAATTAACTTCTTATAGTATGAAGAGAGAAGCATTTTCAGTCCTATACTATATTGTTTTAATCCTGTAGGATAATAGCAACTTAGATCAAATTCTGTAATTGAATAGAGTGAATGTCCATAAGAAATATACCACTTGCCCCTGGCTCTCGAGAGATCCAACTATTTCAGCTCCAAAAATACTTCTTCTGCTTGTGCTTTTTCTTGAACAATCTGGGCTTTCATCACCTTTTGATGGTGAATACATTAATGACCTACGAACTGAACTAGCCGATTTAGGTTCAGCAACCGACTTCTGATCCTCAGAAACAACCTTTTCGTCTGTGGTAGGCACAGGTCTTTTGGGTGTCTGCAGCAATGGCGTTTCTGTAGAAAAGGTATCTGTAGTTGATTCTTTTAAAGGAGTAATCTCAGGATTTTGCGGTTCGACACGACTCGGAGTATAAATAACACCTGGAGGAGATTTAATAGAAGAAATATAATACTGAATATCTTTTGGTTTAGGGCTTTTCACAACTTCTATGCTCTCATCAACATCAACATCAACAGTAGGATTTGAAAGCAAGGGGGATGGAAATGCAGGAGGTTCAATTTTCTCTCTTTCTGGGATCATTTTATGAGTAAATTGCTGATGGAAAGATGAAGGAAAATGAGAAGCATTGGATAACAACTCGAGGTCAATGGAAATTTCCTGAGAGAGTTCTTTGGATGGATATTTTTGTGGCATATTGGTCATTTCATGGCTCCCTTGATTGAATGGCTCTGGAAGCATGGCATGGGGGATTTCAGTGCCCTATTTGCCACAGAACAGAAAAAATGTTATAAAGATGATTTTAAAATAATAATCATTGTAACATAAGATGATAAAAAATGATTTGGATAATTACAATACAAAATAACAACTGGTGTGACTAGCACTGTGCTTTGTATGAGTCCACAAATAAAAGTGTCACGTAAAATGGAAAGAGTTCATATAATTCACAAATTAAAGTAATGAATATTGAAATAGGACTAAGCACTATCACCAATGGAGGTTCTTAGATGATAGAGTCGAAGTCCCAAGTATAATCAAACACCACCTTTAACTTTTTTTCATTTTATTCTTCACAGCTACAGGGCAAGCATTCCTTTTAAAGATCTTTCAATTATTCCATGACACCATTAGTTTTAGACTATATAAGCAGTTGATTTATCATTCACGTTTCTGTTATGGCCTACAATCCATATGTTCATCGTTTTTAGGGAGAAAGAAAATGGTGAACGTATGATACAGATCAACTTATGCAGTTTTCAGATATGGGTAATCTGGGTTAGGAATACCCAGGATTGTCATCACAAAGAGTCATTAAAACCCTAGCCATATATAAAGTTTTTCTTTGTCAATATCCCTTATAATCATTGAAATATCCCTCATTATTTTTGTTGTTGCTAGATTTAGGGTTGGTTAGATCCCTGGAAATGGAACTGAAACACAAAATACAGATTGCGCTCCATTCTTGTTTTTGAATAGCGTAGGTGGAAGACCTCGTTCATTGTCTCTATGGTCAATTTGTTCATATGTATTATATTAGGAAGCTTGCATGGTTCTGCATCATGTCATTTCAAGAAATTCCCTTTAGCGAAGATCACATCCAATTAATCGATCTTGGAAGCATATTTGACTCCTTAAAGGTCACAATTTCATCACAGTTTCCCTTGAACTTCGCAGCTGGCAACTTTCTCATACTACCATATAATCTTTGCAACGGAAAGAAAAACAAACAAAAAATGCTTCATCTTATATAGCATATAAAGCAAATATATGCATGAAAGAGTGATACCTCAGGATGGGTTTTGACGAAATCTAAGAGCCTTGCACGAAAAGCTTTGCAGAGGGCAGCTGATGCAGATTGGTCGAGATCAAGAATGCATTTTACGATATCTTGAACTAGAGTGATCTTCAAGTCAGGAACCATGCATAAACTAGTGTCATCATGTACCAGCACCTTCTCTATATGAATGGCTTCAGGAAATGCATATTTCATTTGTGCAAGATGGGTACATAAGAATTTCCTAAAAGCAAACAATGGTAAATTTTCGTCTCAAACAAATTTCTTCAGGAAATGCAAGCCAGTATTCTTTTAGTACCTCTTTGACAATATCTCCACTTGAGTACTGATGTTTCTGAAAGACGGCAACTTTTTCCGCAGCGCAAGCAATCTGATAGAACTATCCATTCTCTCGAAAAGAATGGTCAGTGTCTTGTACCTAACATCATTTTCCAAGGGCAAGTTACTAGAGCTCCATAACATCATATAAATTAAACAAAAAAAGTTGCGTTTTCACACAACTCACTCTTCTGGTAGATCAACCGTTTCACAGTCTTTTGAGCTAATTAGCAAAGGGCGGCTCATTTCCGATCGAATCGTATCACCTTCATCACGGGAGTCCTCAAAGAGCTGCTTCCCTTTCAAAATCGATGAACCGACACCCTTAGCTCTAATCCTGGATTCGGGCTTTTCGGGCGTCGGAGATTCAAGGATCTTTCTTGAATCTTGATCTCCTTCATCTTTCGTAGATCTTTTCGCAGCATCAAGACATGAATCATCAAGCTTTGCAGCACTGGGAATGGCTATCTTCTTGCATCTGAATTGAATTGAACCTTGCTTCAAGGATTCTTCATGCTCCATGGCTCTTTAAGCTAGCATTGCCCCCAAAAAAAGAAATGATTTTGTTAAAAACACAGCTAAGATGAAGGAGAAGGGAGAAATTTCTGAAAACAGCCAAGATGAAAAATTGCCAAAAAGTAACCTTGTAGAGTCGAGCGTTCCTACCGCTTGGAGAGACAAAAATAATTTGAGGAGTGAATGGAGAAATTGAACTCACCAAGCTGCCCTTTTTCACTGAAGATGATCGCCGCCGGTTCGATTCAAAGGAGCTAGGGCAAAGGTATGTGAGATAGAGAGCCAAAATTTTAAATAAAAAAAAACGACCCGACCCGCTTTTGGCTTTTGGGTTTTTCTTCGGAGTTCAAGTGGCCCTGCGTTTGCCACGTCTAGCTAGGGGTGCAGGGGGTGCAATTAGAAGTCCGGACCGGGACATCTTGTCAAGTTCGGCTCCTTCAAGTTTGGTTCGGTAACAGACGTGACAAGCATGAACTAAAACATAAGTCTCGTTAATAAGTGAATGAAGCGAACTCGTTCGTTTATAGCCCAAGTTCAGCTCGTTGACCTATTATATTTTTATAATTGTATATATTTTGAAAGTCTAAATTGCATATAAATATCTGATGTCAGGGATTGACACACATATACTTTAGTTTTTCTTAGCTGACGGATAAGTACCTAACCTTTTTTTCTATTAGCACTATTCCACATGTCATTGCTCTGCTCTTTGAACGTTCCTTTTTTATTTCCATGTGACAGCCAGGTGATGTTTTTAGAACAATTTTTCCCCTGCGATATAAATTAAGAATTAAATCAAGTTTTAAATTTTTTCCTCTCAAATCATTTGAAACCCTGACCCCTTCTAGATCCAAGAGAAATCATCCCCCTCGGTCTCTTCTTCTTCTTGCACGACCACCTCCTCTGCTCTCTTGTTCGACTCCTAAGGATTTTTGGACTCGTCGGATCTAGTCCTAGCCTTGACGATAGAAAGCGGTTTGAGCCTAGATCGATTGAGAAGGAAGAGGAGGATTAATGGAGGAGGAAGGGACGGCGGTGGCCGAGTGAGAGAGGATGAGAGTGGAGAAGATCATGGTCATAGAGCCGCTTTATGATTCGGTATAGAGAGGGGGAGGGAGCGAGAGAGTATTCTTTCGTTATTTCATCGGTCAAAAGGGGAGGGCGTAACGGTGATTTTGTTGCTACCGTTGTCTCCATTAGTCATTAAATTGCTAATGTCAAAAATATGTATTTATCCGCTACTCACATAAAGTTAGGTATTTTTCAGTGAGAACGGTGAAACCTTAGTTATTTATATGCAATTTAGCCTAATTTGAGATAATAGTCAATTTTCCGATACATGATTATCAATCCAAATAGTCATGCCTTCAGTGAGATCATATAAAAATGTGTTTAAATCTTTGATGATATTTTGGTAATACTAATTAATGAGCAATAAACGAGCCGAACTTACGAACATGCAAGAGCCAAACTTGTTTATTCTATTATGAGCTCGGCTTATTTTGTAACTTAGTCGTTAACGACCCAAATGAGTGATCGAAACTTAAGTCATCCAAGTTCAGCTCAAAACGTAGTTGAGCTGAACTTGAGCCGAGCCAAAAATAAATGGGTCGAGCTCGAGCTGACCATAGCTCGTCCGAGTTCAGCTCATTTACACCCTAGACGCAACGCAAAAAAGGTAAAACGTCAGAGAAATGGATATATAGGATTTTATTGGGACGGGACCAGCCCGCAGGCCAAGTTACCGCAATGACCAGTTAAAGTTTATTCTCCATACATTGCCCCAAAAAACTATCCATCTATAAATACAACCCCAAAACTCGGTCGTTTCATGTTTCATCCCGTGTTCCTTAAGTTTTTTCGGATTTCTCCGCATAGTTATTTTCTTTATGGAATCTTTTCATAGCAGTTGAAATAGCTGACGATAACTGATGCCATTAAACACCCTCAAAATGGTTATCTTAGGCCTTGGTTTGAAGCTTTATACGAGCTACCTTTTAAGAAAAAGGGAGCTATTACATGGTCTTCTCCGATACACTTGGATAAAATTCCATACATAGATAAGGCATTCCATGTCGAGTGAAGAAATAAAAAAAAAGAACTTGAGCAGGATGAAAGAAAAAGAATTGTAAACCTGCTTGGGTTAAGTTAACCCACCTATAAAAAGCTAAACAATAAACAATTTATTTTATAAGATAGGTGTTTTCTTGAAGACCTAGAAGTCGGTGTTGGGGTAAAAAATTACAATCAATTGCTTAAACCAAAAATCAAATTCAAGTTCAAAATCAAAAGGTCAAAGTGGGCCCAAACCCAGGTCAAGCCCAAGCATGAAAAATGGTCGGCCAAGAGAGAAGAAGAAGAAAGGAAAAGTTAAATGTATTTTTGTAAATTAAATAGGTTAGAAGAAATTTTTGTATAAAGCCATGGTGCTATATGTAAAAATGTAGACCTAAAAAAGGCCTCCCATGATGACTCAATAACAACGATTGATTATTCCCTAAAACCAAATCTAGGATTTTGTGCCGTTCTCTCCCTCTCTTTTCCTAGGTCTCCTTGAAATCAACAGATTTAGGGTTTCGTCTCCCTCCTCTCTTTTCCAATTAAATCCAAGCAAATCCTCTCCTTTTTCAAAAATAAATTTGATTTTGGCCATTAACCTATTGAGAGGAATACCGATCTCCTATTGAAATCATTGAATGAGCAACCTTTTTTTCTCCATCTCTCTCCTCACGATCCAGTAGAGGAGAGGAGGAAGAAGAGAAGACCCACGTCAAGACCCATCTGCGTACATCCTGAAATCTCATGGAAAGGGAAAAGAACCCCCTTTGATCTTCTAAAAATCAAAAAGTTTGTGTTTGAGGCTGTAGTTCCATTGGGTTTCGATCCTTACTTACATCGCGCTAGGTGCACACCTCACTTGGTGCCCATTTAGTTAGATGCACACCCTATTGCGTGCACATCATGCAAGGTACGCACCGACGCAGGTGCGCACTTCATTAAGAGCGCACCTTCCTAAGTGCGCATCTTACTGGACCTTTTGACCCATTCGGGACCTTTTCCCCCTTACTTTCTTGCACCTTGCCAAGTACTCATCGGTTTAGATGCGCACCTTGTCAGGGTCGCATCTTTCCAGATGCGCATCTCGACAGGTGTGCACCTCGTCATGTGCGCACCTTACCGCGTGCTCACTTTGCTAAGTGTGTGCATGGTACATGCGCATCCCTCACTTCTGTCTTTCTTGTAAATATTTTACAAAATAAAAAAATGAATAAAATAGACATGCCCCACACTCAAAACCATTCTCCCGTTAGAAAAAATTTCTAATGGGGTGCCGTCCCTCACCCCACAGGGGGCTGCTAGCCCCCTTGATCTCAGCTCGCTATCCAGGTAGCAGGACCCTTGTAAACTTTGCGAGACTTTCGATACGTCCAAAACACTTTCAAAACACAACATGCGCATACTGCATATTAAGTTAGCATGATCTGTTCGACCTGTTAATCGGAGGTTCTCTCGCTCCCAAGAGCGAGGGGTAATTAATGGCAGTTTAGTCCGTACCTGCCGGAGATTCGGATCCCTACAATCAACAAATCCCAACCTGCCCCAGGCAGGGGGAATCTGTATACACCTGACAAGCGCGCGCATTCCTATCTTAATAGGGTGACGAAAAACACTCTACGGATTCTGGCACGCCTGGTGGGACCTTTTCTCTCCTCCCATATTTCGGGTCAAGCGTTCATACGAGCTCAATTAATATATATTGATTGTTTGTAACTAAAATCATGTTTCTTTGCAAAAGTTAACATCTTTCAATCGCAAATTGCAAGCGCAACAAAGATGTCTCTAAGAACAAGCTCGGCTCCCAATGCAACTCGCATCTCATACACGATGAAGGTGGACGCTCGGACGGATCTCCCGGCAAATCTTAGGCAGCAACGGAAGGAACCACTGCTACAATTTGGCTTTATTCTATTTATCCCGGCTAACACCATTTCTGCTCTTCAAGCTCTGGTGATGGATAAACCGGCCTCAAAAGGCAGGCGGCCAAATGTCGTAATTGCTAAGGCACCACAACCTAAACGTAAGTTGGTGTTCGAACGACTCTCTTTCGCTCCAGCTGGGTGCAAGACCGTCGAAACAAAGGAAATCATTAAACATCATGGGAAAGCTCAGGCGATATCTCCGACAAGTTCATGATCAGACGTATTTTCAAAGCTCTCCATCACTCGGCATACGGCGGCTTCCCAAAAAGCAAAGACCTGCCAAGTGCTTAAAGCGGAAAAGCTAAGATGAAAATGACTTAGATATAGAACCAACAAAAGGGCTAAGGCTCCAGTCAAGTTAAATTTTGTGAAGTTCCAAAGCTCGGACAGCCCCGCAACTACAGCCATTTCAGCCTTGAAAATCCGCAATTCTTTCGAAGCCTTAAAATGGGTTCAGAAGAATGCGATGTTTACCAAGATCAGGAAGACCGCAATTCAAACTGTACTGCGAAGGGATGTGTCTAAGCCCCAACACAAAAGACATGACACCATCTCGTCCACTAAGCACTTCATGCCATGCGAAAGCAGTGGGACAAAGCCAGAAAGGAAGCGCCAGCGCCACTCAAGAGCCCGGTCAGGCCGACTTTCAATCGATTTTCTTTTCCCAAAGCAGAAGGGTCACGACAGCGGTCCACGAAATCAGCTGCCAGTGATAAAAAGATGGCCGGATATATTATCCATACGGTCTACATGGCGGGCATGCATCCCAGCGATAACCTTCGCAGTAAAAGTAAGGATGGGGCCACCACATCCCAAGCCTAATCTGGCATGAATGTGGCTGCCGCTTCCCAAGGTCATCCAACTCCGCAAGATAATGAAAACCCTCTCGATGAGGCCGATAAACAGAAGGATCCCTCAGTTCACATGGACTCAAGTTCGTATAGCGAAGAAGAGTCGACTTTTCGCCCTCAGACTACAGAACAGAAGCTCCTCCAAAAGCTCCGAAAACAGCTTCGAAGCAAAGACAGGGAGATAGCCAAGCTTTACTCCAAACTTGACGACCTGACAAACGTCATGATGCAGCTCACGGCTCAAGTTGCTCGGGCGCCCTCCAATCAAGCGCAAGTCTCTACTCGTGAGCCGGATGAGGATGATCCGAACCAACCGATGCATGTCCTTTTAGGTCCTAGTATAGGCTAGCCACACGAAAGCCGACCACATTCCACTTCTGGAGACGCCTTGGCCCCAGATGGCACCATTCCGCTAGCATAAAATCGGATAATGGAATTGATCACCAGCAAAGTTAAAACATTGGTAGCTGAGGCCGAGGCTTAAAAAGACGTTGGCAGTAGTGGACGGCTGTATCCCGCGCAGTACGATCTGATCAAGTTCCCCAGAGGTTACGTCATTCCTAAATTCGGAAGATTCGATGGGACGGGAAACATGAATCAAAATGTTGCTCACATTAAAGAGGCGTGTGGAAATACAGGGGGCAATGATGCGCTTCTTCTCCGTCAGTCTGTCAACAGCCTAACCGGCGTCGCTTTTGATTGGTACGCGAGCATACTAGACGGTTCTGTCACTACTTTCGCCCAGATGGAGTCTCTATTTCAGCAAAGATTCATGAGCGTCAGCGACAAGATCTCTATTTCTAATCTTGTGAAGACAAAGCCGGGGAAGAACGAAAGCAACATGGACTTTATTGCCCGATGGCGCAATCTCACTGTCAAGTGCAAACCGCCGCTAGAGCAGGACTAATTCGTCAGCCTCTTCATTGGGAACCTCGGCAATTGGATGGCCTCATTTCTATGTACCGCGGGCCTCAAAATGTTTCAGGAGCTGACCAAGAGAGTTCAAATGTTGGAACGCTCGAAGCAGGAGTCTATCCCGGACTCTCAGAATGACAAGCCTTGGAAGAGCAGAAAAGATGACAACTGTAAAAACGAGAGTTCCAACAATACCAACACCTTCAATGCGTCTAACAACGAGGATAAGCGAAGGACGGCCGGATTGAAAACAAACCGGTCTCGAAAGCCAGTGCTAGGGGGAGAAGGGTTTCCCTAGAGGAGAAAAAGAACAAGGTCTATTCTTTCAGGAGGGACAAAGCCCGCAAGATATTCAAAGATGCCATGAACAGCGGTCTACAATTGTCAGAGTCGAAGAGATCTCACGAAGCAAAAATGACCAACAATCCTCTGTATTGCCCTTACCACAGAGTAGTGAGTCATGCAATCGAGGATTGCTATATTTTCAAAGAGTGGGTCGAGAAGCAATACAAGATCGGAGGGATCGAGCTGTCTAAGAGTATGTTGGTGAACAATCAAGTTGCGACCACCAATTTTATACAGACAGAAGCTGAAGCCATCTGGAAGGAAACAGCCAAATCCCTTGCCCCGAGAAATGAATCGGACTCGCCGCAGCTTCCGTGGAGTATGCACATATCTAATAAGATGAAGAAGATGCTAAAGCTACTTCAGAAAGAACCCAGAATAAAATGGGAGGGGCAGAAGGGGCCCGCCGTTCTAGCTACCAATTTGACTCGATCGGGTGCGGCTCAATGCGAAAAAAAGTCTGCGGGGAAATCGACCATTCAAAAATATATCTATCTCTCAAAAACTGTGAACAAAAGGAAAGAACTATAATTCAATTGAAGGTTTTCTTCCTTGTAGAAGTAGCTTAGATTCTGGAGGATCTAGAAGAAGACTCCGATGATGAGGTCCCTATTATGACCTGCTACTGTAAGTCCATGTCACGCACCCCACGAACTTGCGGGGAGGCGGAATATATGAAAAACGATTATCAAAGCTTCGTAACACGGACTTGAGTGCATGAATCGTAATCTAAACCATTACTAACAAGAAGCTAGAGGTTTAACTACTTGGATACGAAGTTATACCTCACGTTACTTGTCCTTCGGGTCTTCATCGCGGTCCTCCACTCTTCGTAGGCTCCTTGGAACATCGGCACCTCAACGGCCTCCTCGAATCAAAGACGATCCATCCGGAAGCTCCTACACCAAGCTTAATCTCAAACTTCAGATAACTAGGTTGCTTAAAGTGCTAATCTAAGCTACCTAGGGGATATAGAGTGAGGTTATGGATGTATTAGTCTAGCTAACCCTTGATCTCAACTCATGAGAGGTTAGGCTTAGGGTTTGAAGAGAGAGTGAGCTTGAGGAGAGAGAAGGTGAGAATAATCATGAATGAGATAATGAACTTATCATGATATATATGAAGCATTATTATTTATCCAAAAATCAAAAAATAGAATTAACAACCATGCTTCACAAATATCTTTGAGTGATTCATCTCCATGAGTCATTAAGCATTTATGATGCTTTAATGACTTGGATGAATCACACTAATCTCATTTAATGCAATGCCACCTTAACCCCTTAGTCACCACTCTTCTAGAAGCTTCCCGACAAATTACGAGAACGCCCCTCCAATCCGTGAAAACACGGAAAAACTTTAGACTGTATAAATCCAGTAACCCGATACTAGAATCTGGCTTAAACCAAAGCCGACTAGTAAAAACTGTCCGAAAAGTTGTACGTGCGTAAACACACGTACGCATCCGAACCCTTATCGTAAAACCATACGACCTCTATATCGTTTCGCCTGGAGCAGGAAAACTCTCTGTGTGGGACTCTAAAGACTCGACACTACGCTGGCAGTGGGTTTAACCATAGACCGCAAGCGTCACTAGCTGTACGTAACGGTCCCCAGGTAGATGTCGATAAGAAGGCCGATGAGGAAAACCATCCGAACCCCTATTGAGCCTGATGTGACAATCTCCATACAGTCCGGTCTGTTCGTCTAAGACTATCGCATATCAAGCCTAGGGGGCGGCAAGCGTCAGTCCCCTAATAGCTGTATAAGTTGTGTCGGAGCGAAGCCTATTACACCCTGAGAAGCTACTGGAAGCTACCAGTATATCTCGCTTGCCCTGGCCAGGGACTTTGCGTAATGGCTCTCTGACACAGTGCGATATCAACTCCCAATACCGGGAGAGACGAATCCTATCTAACTGCCACTGCCTCCAAGTGCTCGGGACTGCACCCAACTGCTACCTGTTTGCACGACTCCTTTGAGCCGTGGTAGGATAATAAACTAAGAACAGTGTGACACACTCGAGGCGAAGTAGCAGTGTCAAGTCTGCGGACTATGCTGTACTCATGTCACCTGGGAACTGTTAACTGACGATGGGTATAATACCAACCAATCAGTTCCCTGGCGAGTCCTGTCCGGTGTACCCGTAACCTAACGAGCACCTGTATACTATCTCTAGTATGACGTAGTGATGGCTGTGGGACAGACCATCTCCCCAACTGGGATGAGAAGCGTATACACTTAGTCTACTCCGGAATATCGATGCCCTATCTCGATAATCCAATGACCAGGGACCTGTATAGGATGTTGCTTACAGACTACCCAGCCCCCACTAGTGTGACTGCCATCACGACGCTGGTAATCAAGCAAAGATCCTATAGGCTCTACTAATATGTATAAGTGATACATTACAAGAAACATATGCACATATTAAAGTAAACTCAAACCAAGTAGCATACTACCATTTTAAGCAAGACTGTATATACAACTGTGAATATCCCAAGCTTTCATTAAGTAATATACATGCTAGTATGATACAATAATGGCCCCTAAGGCATATACACTAACAATCTCCCACTTGCACTAGGGCCATGAGTTGGCATATCGTAGACCTATCATCTCGAATAGCCTCTCGAACTGCGTCTGAGGAAGGGCCTTTGTGAATGGATCGGCAATGTTATTCTTCGTCTCTACTCTCTTCACCTCGATCTCCCGGCGATCTACGATCTCCCTGATCAGGTGATACCGCCTTAAGATGTGTCTGGACTTCTGATGGGACCTGAGTTCCTTCCCTAAAGCTATAGCGCCGTTGTTGTCACAATACAGAGGTATTGGACCAACACTGGTAGGAACAACCTGAAGTTCTGTGAGGAACTTCTTCATCCAGACTGCTTCTTTTGCGGCATCACAAGCAGCTATGTACTCCGCTTCCATCGTTGAGTCAGCAACGGCCTCCTGTTTGGAACTCTTCCAACAGACCGCCCCTCCATTGAGGGTAAAGACATAACCCGACATGGATTTGGAGTCATCTTTGTCACTCTTGAAGCCGGAGTCGGCAAAGGCCTCCAATTGGAGGTCTTTTCCACCATATACCAAGAACATCTCCTTAGTCCTCCTCAGGTACTTGAGAATGTTCTTTACTGCTATCCAGTGCTTCTCCCCTGGGTTTGCTTGATACCGGCTTACTACGCTCAATGCGTATGCTACATCTGGTCTGGAACATAACATTGTATACATTATAGAGCCTACCGCAGAAGCGTAGGGTATAATCGACATGTGATCTCTTTCCAAATCAGTCTTGGGAGACATATCTTTGGAGAGTGTGATTCCGTGACAAGCCGGTAGGTTACCGCGCGTAGAATCGTCCATACTGAATCTCTTCACTATGGTGTCTATGTACCTGGACTGCGAAAGTCCCAACATCCTTTTTGATCTATCACGATAGATCCGGATCCCCAGAATGTAGGTGGCATCACCCAGGTCTTTCATGGAGAATTTATGTGACAAGAATCTTTTGACTGACTGTAACATAGGAATATCATTTCCTATTAGGAGAATGTTATCCACGTACAAGACGAGGAATACTACAGCTCTCCCTACAATCTTACTGTATATGCAAGGTTCATCTGGATTTTTGATGAAGTCGAATTCTTTGACAGCATCATCAAAACAGATGTTCCAACTCCGCGATGCCTGCTTTAGTCCATAAATGGACTTAAGCAGCTTGCATACTTTACCGCTGCTCCCACTCTGAATGAATCCCTCTGGCTGTTCCATATAGACGTTCTCTTCCAAATTACCATTTAGAAAGGCCGTCTTTACGTCCATCTGCCAGATTTCATAATCGTGGAAGGCAGCAATAGTAAGAAGGACCCGAATAGATTTAAGCATAGCCACTGGAGAAAAGGTTTCGTCATAGTCCAAACCAGGTCTTTGACGGAAACCCTTTGCAACAAGTCTAGCCTTATAGGTTTCAACCTGTCTATCTACACCAATCTTCTTTTTGAAGATCCATTTGCATCCTATGGGTTTTACTCTATCTGGAGTAACGTCCAAAGTCCATACTTTGTTAGTGTACATGGGCTCCATTTCGGCCCGCATTGCATCCAGCCATTTTACTGAGTCACCGCTCTGAATGGCTTGCTGGAAGCTAGTAGGCTCATCATAGTCAATAGTGCAATCCTCTCTATCCCTATCTATGAGAAAACCGTAGTATCTCTCGGGCGGATGAGATTGCCTACTACTCCTGCGGAGTGGCGTCGAGATGTCCTGTTCTCCTGAACCTTCTTTTTCTACCAAGGTTTCAGTAATAGCTTGTGGCTATGGAATTTCTTCCAGTTCTATTGCGTCCCCACTCTTCTGATTTTCTAAAAACTCAGTTTCCAAGAAGCAGGCATGAAGAGAAACAAAGACTTTTTGTTCCTCTGCGTAATAGAAATAACATCCCTTGGAGTTCTTTGGATATCCCACAAATTTGCATTTTACTGAGCGTGCCTCGAGCTTGTCCGCATGCTGCTTCTTTACAAAAGCTAGACTTCCCCATGTCTTAAGATACTTAAGACAAGGTTTCTTCCTACTCCATATCTGATATGGTGTGGTAGGCACAGTTTTGGTTGGAACTCGGTTCAAAAGATATGCAGCTGATTCTAGTGCATATCCCCAGAATGATCGTGGTAACTCAGCGTTACTCATCATGGAACAGACCATATCCAATAGGGTTCGATTCCTCCTTTCCGATACACCGTTGTGTTGTGGTGTGTATGGAGGAGTAAGCTGAGAGAGAATTCCATTCTCTTTTAAGTAACCCAGGAACTCGGCACTTAAGTATTCACCACCTCGATCAGATCTCAGTGTCTTTATACTCTTGCCTGTTTGGTTTTCCACTTCATTCTTGTATTCTTGGAATTTCTCAAAGGCCTCGGATTTATGCTTCATTAAGAAGATATATCCATACCTAGAGAAATTATCCGTAAAAGTAATGAAGTAGGAATAACCACTTCTCGCATGTGTAGACATTGGACCGCACACGTCACTGTGTACGAGTCCCAAGAGCTCGCTTGCTCTTACTCCGTGTCCAGTGAACGGAGTCTTTGTCATCTTTCCTTTGAGACAAGATTCACAAGTAGCATAAGATTGATATTCGAACGGATTCAAATATCCTTCTCTATGTAACTTAGTCAACCTTCTCTCATTGATGTGACCTAATCTACAATGCCATAAGAAAGCCTGATTTATTTCTGGAGACTTTCTTTTAAGTGTGTTCTGGACACTGAAAATCTGAGCTTGATTTAATACGTATATCCCGTTTTTTAATGTACCTGACCCAATCATAACTTGATTTAGGTGGATGTGAACCGCATCGCTTACGAAAGTAAAATCATATCCTTCTTTAGAAAGTAAGGATACAGATATGATATTACAAATTGTACCTGGTACATAAAAACAGTTACGCAGAATCAATATCTGCCCAGTTGTCAGTCCAAGATGATATTCCCCTACGGATTCAGCTTTCATGCTCATTCCGTTAGCAACCGTGAGGGTCATGTCACCTATCCTGATAACCCTACAGTTTCTCAGAGCCTGTAAAGAATTACAGATATGAGTTCCTGACCCGGTATCCAATACCCAGGAAGTAGGGTTAACTGACATATAGTTCTCTATTACAAACACACTTGAAGTTGAAGCCACAACATGCTTCGTATCCTGGCTACTAGCTTCAAAAGCCCTGCAATCATTCTGCCAATGTTCATTCCTGTAACAATAGGAACGTCCCTCTTTTACTATATCCTGTCCCGAAACTTTTGCCCTTATCTTTCCTTTAACTTCCTTGGTTTCCTTCAGGGTAGGAGGCAGAGACTGTAGAATCAAGTCAGTATCTGACTCGGTTCGCAATGCGGTCTCCAGGTCCTGGAGCTTATCAATACAGCTAGTCATTGTAAGGGCGTTGTCCCCTACAAATGACCCGTCAGCCAACCTCGTTTGAATTAATTTGTTCGAGGTCTCATATCTTGCGATATGAGATTGCTCTCCATATAAATCTTTATGGAGAAAGATGGAAACTAAGTCCATCTTCTCGTGCTGCTTCTGGTATACACCATCAACTGAAGCTAACACGAGGCATTTAGCTTTCGCTTTATCTTTTTCCTTTGTCTAACGGATATTCATATCCATGACAGTGGAAACTGGACCTGGGACGGCGGGATCTTGAGTAGTAATAGGGTGGTCTAGCTTGTCATAGGCAATGAACATCTGGACAGACCTTTGCCATTCATATAAGTCAGAATCAGTCAATTTGTTATCTAGATGTAACCTATGCGTGGTCACAAGGTCGCTGCAATTTTAAGAGAGAGAAGAAAATACTATTAGCATGATGCTCTTGCAAGTTTAGAGTGATTTTATTTTATCTAAACAGGATGGCTCCCACTGTTTCTCGAATCCCTCCTCAAACCATAAAAGAAGAATTAGCCAGGACTATTCTCACCGTACAATTCTTGCTTAACCGTTCAGCCAGGTTAGTGTCGATACTTCGAGGGAGGTTTTCCAACGCTTTCGCGAAATTCCTTAATTAAATAACCTCTTTTCTCTGGGGGCGTAACCCCGCTGACACCTTTCTAGGCACCTACTTGGTTTATAGCATTGATCGTTAAGTGACGAATCTCCTGATAAATAGTATATACTCACAGTAGGATCGAGATCCAAAATATCATCGTATGATAATGTTGAAGGAATCCTACCAACATTCATCAAACTCCAAAATGGTATGCCCTCTCTGCAAATTTCACTTTCTTTAGAAATTCCCGATATGGATTTTTGCCCCATGCTCTTATGACCTTGACTTTGGCCAACAAATCATAAGTCACATGTCAAGTTCTACCCGTCAATATCCAGGTTAATTTGAACCCATCCGTACATACCCTTGACTTTGGCCAACAAAGCAGTACGATTGTCCCAAACCAACGCATCTATCTATGCTGCATACGAATATTCAATAGCTACCAAACACTGTGCCTTGACTTTGGCCAACAAACACGACATGAATACTATTGACTATCCATATGAAATGACGGAGGGCTACGACTGGTTTTGGCAAAACCGTGAACGTAGTGAACTTGATATAATCGAAGGAACCTGATACTTTTTAAAAGGAGTGGTTAAAGCTCCGTAATTAAAAATTCTGCTCTTTTAAAATAACCGAGTGGTTTCTTTTAAATTTGTTCCAACGATTAAACTTTGGTTTATTTTCTTTGCATTATAATAATGCGTCCCATCATTTATCCTATCATTGCAGAAAACAACGAAAATACCACGTCCTCTTATGCCATCCGCATTTGCCACGGGGTCCCGTCATCACCCGTTAGGTTACTTAACTAACGACAGAGCGGAGGCTGGGCTAGCGCGGGTGTAAAACATAAGTGACGTCTAATAGCTATCATATATAGATATTGTACATTCGTCAGACGCAATAATAAGCATTCCAGACCACAGATGAAATTTATTGGATTTATTAGCAATCCGCATTTGCTTTGAGCCTGCAATAAAAGACGGATTACACAGTTGTGATGAATAACCATAACCCTACCCTAGACCCCTACGAGTACGGCAAACTACCCGCCAAGTACCCGAAGTGAAGCGGTCTCCCTCAATAACGCGAGTAGGCCACTAAACACTTCGACGTACCCGGTAGTTTGTGTACCCCACCTTGGGTCTATCCTAGGAGCAAAAACAGTAAAAAGAAATAATACAACGGTGGCAACAACCGCAACCTGGATGTGCCCCGCAAAAGAATATTACATCAAATTACATTTACATCGAATGAATAAATATTAAACCCATCTCAAACCCCGGCTAATCATCACAACAGTCCAACATAGTTCATATACACAAACAGTAAACATTACAGAAATGTGCAACCCCCTGCCAACCGACATACTAGCAGTTAGGGGAGGTTTACGAACACGTTAAACAATACAGATAAAAACCCAGTTAGCAAATATCTTAGAACATCGATCGAATACCATATTCCGTGTCTACCCCAAAAGCAAACCAGCACTGAAGTAACCTGGGAAGAAACAGTATATACAGGAAGACAAAACACCACAAAAATGAATAACAGTGAAAATACAAGTCAAAACCGAGTTGACTCGGCGGCGGATCAGCGGCCAAAAACACTGTTTTGCCGCGGATCCGCGGCTGTCTTGTCGTTTTGTGCACTCGTATTTTCCCAGAATTCATAAAATTCCGTGCTGTGATTTTTAAGACATATCAAATAATTTTTCAGACATGTTTAAAATTAACAGAAACTAGGAATTTTCAGGGTTTTGTTTTCGTGTTTTCCGTCGATCGAACTTCTAATTAGTTGCTAACAAGCTAGTAATGGTTTAGTTGGCTCTGATACCACTGTAAGTCCATGTCACGCACCCCACGAACTTGCGGGGAGGCGGAATATATGAAAAACGATTATCAAATCTTCGTAACACGGATCTGAGCGCATGAATCGCAATCTAAACCATTACTAACAAGAAGCTAGAGGTTTAACTACTTGGATACGAAGTTATACCTCACGTTACTTGTCCTTCGGGTCTTCATCGCGGTCCTCCACTCCTCGTAGGCTCCTTAGAACATCGGCACCTCAACGGCCTCCTCGAATCAAAGACGATCCACCCGAAAGCTCCTACACCAAGCTTAATCTCAAACTTGAGATAACTAGGTTGCTTAAACTGCTAATCTAAGCTACGTAGGGGATATAGAGTGAGGTTATGGATGTATTAGTCTAGCTAACCCTTGATCTCAACTCATGAGAGGTTAGGCTTAGGGTTTGAAGAGAGAGTGAGCTTGAGGAGAGAGAAGGTGAGAATAATCATGAATGAGATAATGAACTTATCATGATATATATGAAGCATTATTATTTATCCAAAAATCAAAAAATAGAATTAACAACCATGCTTCACAAATATCTTTGAGTGATTCATCTCCATGAGTCATTAAGCATTTATGATGCTTTAATGACTTGGATGAATCACACTAATCTCATTTAATGCAATGCCACCTTAACCCCTTAGTCACCACTCTTCTAGAAGCTTCCCGACAAATTACGAGAACGCCCCTCCAATCCGTGAAAACACGGAAAAACTTTAGACTGTATAAATCCAGTAACCCGATACTAGAATCTGGCTTAAACCAAAGCCGACTAGTAAAAACTGTCCGAAAAGTTGTACGTGCGTAAACACACGTACGCATCCGAACCCTTGTCGTAAAACCATACGACCTCTATATCGTTTCGCCTGGAGCAGGGAAACTCTCTGTGTGGGACTCTAAAGACTCGACACTATGCTGGCAGTGGGTTTAACCACAGACCGCAAGCGGCACTAGCTGTACGCAACGGTCCCCAGGTAGATGTCGATAAGAAGGCCGATGAGGAAAACCATCCGAACCCCTACTGAGCCTGATGTGACAATCTCCGTACAGTCCGGTCTGTTCGTCTAAGACTATCGCATATCAAGCCTAGGGGGCGGCAAGCGTCAGTCCCCTAATAGCTGTATAAGTCGTGTCGGAGCGAAGCCCATTACACCCTGAGAAGCTACTGGAATCTACCAGTATATCTCGCTTGCCCTGGCCAGGGACTTTGCGTAATGGCTCTCTGACACAGTGCGATATCAACTCCCAATACCGGGAGAGACGAATCCTATCTAACCGCCATTGCCTCCAAGTGCTCGGGACTGCACCCAACTGCTACCTGTTTGCACGACTCCTTTGAGCCGTGGTAGGGTAGTAATCTAAGAACAGTGGGACACACTCGAGGCGAAGTAGCAGTGTCAAGTCTGCGGACTATGTTGTACTCATGTCACCTGGGAACTGTTAACTGACGATGAGTATAATACCAACCAATCAGTTTCCTGGCGAGTCCTGTCCGGTGTACCCGTAACCTAACGAGCACCTGTATACTATCTCTAGTACGACGTACTGATGGCTGTGGAACAGACCATCTCCCCAACTGGGATGAGAAGCGTATACACTTAGTCTACTCCGGAATATCGATGCCCTATCTCGATAATCCAACGACCAGGGACCTGTATAGGATGTTGCTTACGAACTACCCAGTCCCCACTAGTGTGACTGCCATCACGACGCTGGTAATCAAGCAAAGATCCTATGGGCTCTACTAATATGTATAAGTGATACGTTACAAGAAACAAATGCACATATTAAAGTAGACTCAAACCAAGTAGCATGCTACCATTTTAAGAAAGACTGTCTATAGAACTGTGAATATCCCAAGCTTCCATTAAGTAATATACATGCTAGTATGATACAATAATGGCCCCTAGGGCATATACACTAACAGCTACGTCGCCCACCTTGGTAGTGATTCTGAGGAAGAGCTCTATTTTCCTTAAGAGGACGAGGAGCTCGCTACAAAGGACAACCAAATCTAGCTCAGGAGCGGCAAGGTTCTGCCACCGAAATAAGGTGTCACGCCCCGCTTCCCAGAGTACGCTAAGATGGGCACGTGACATAGCCAACCATGCTACCTGTGGATAGGAAAATCCTTCCACAGTCACATTACGGCTGTAGAGATATCAAGAACAGGAAAGTAAACTAATTATCTAGTACATGTCCATAAGCCAGAGTAAAAGAATCAAGAAATAACAATATGCGGAAGCCAAAAGATACAATAAATGAATCACCTGGAAGTGAAACTACATACCGACTGGAACTTCACCGCTCGTCTAACAGCGGTAATACTCCTGATCAGTCCGCAACAAGGTAGAAGAATCTGGGCCATGCAAAACCCAGACGTCAGCGCGTCATATCATCAAGCAATAAAATATAAACAGGGTAACAGACAATGCAAATATAATCATGAATGAAAAGTAGATGTAACAGTAATGTAAATCAGAGCAGTGAAGGGTAGTGTGCAGTGAGTATACTAAACTGTTCTATTGGGTTTTCTACTCTAAAGTCTTTGAAATCAATTTGATGAATCATCGATGTAACTCAATAGTATCCCGTGCATGCCCGGGACCACGGTCTACAGACTCTCGGGCTGAAACCGAGACGTGCCGCTAGGCAGTAAAAGGTAGCAGGTACAGACGAGTGATGTCAACATCATCACTCCGGGGCTGGCCTAGCCCGTAAGACTGATCATAACAGGTATCGAACTGTTGAGTTACAAGTCAGGTTTCACCATTGATTTCCCCATATCCCCAAGTTATATGTGTATGTCAAGTCAGGTATTCAGTAATCAAGAACTAATGCCAACACAGGATCAGGTAAGAGAAGGTTTGTCTGGATAGACAACAGGAATGGTCCGTGAGGACTACATGTCAGGTTTGTTGGCATTAGACACGAGATCAAGTAACGGGTCAAGCCATGGTACATCAGGTCGAGTCAAGTAGTGTACGGTACCATGTCGGGTCAGGTAATGTATAAAGGTGTCATGTCATGTCAGGAGTGTACAAGATATCATGTGGGTGCTCAAAATCAAACTAGCATAATCATGGCATACAGAACAAGCATGTGTACTAATAGAATCAACAAGCTGGAACTTATAACGTGAAATGCAATCGGGTACAGATTAAGGTATGTAGATGCACAGTTATCAGTTTGTATTTAATAGATAGTTTCAACATTACATGAATACAGTAAAACACATATGGATGTTAACATCATGTTAATACATACTAAATACTCTAGAGATGCAATGATATATAAAATACGTTCAATAGATGCCACAGGGTATTCGGGGTAGAAACCTTTAACGGTGCTATGAGTTTTGCAATTAATTAATCAGCAATTTAGACACAGAGGTGGGTATACGATATGGTGTTCTAACATGCAACAAATTATAATTTAAGATCCGAGTCTACCATGATATAATCTGACATCGAAATGCAATAATGAAAATTAATAGCCTTAGATTCCATTTACAGTTTTAAACATGAAATAAATATGTATAGATGTTATAGTAGCATGTAGCAAGATTAACTTGCCTTATGGATCGCGATGCGGATATGCTGCAACGTACAATGTCGGTAAAAGCTGCGATGCATCTATGAGTGCCCGGAACGGAACCAGCCAATGCAAGAAGTGACCATACTGTACGAGAACGTCTTCTGGGTCGTCCGGATCGTCGGCGACGATACAGCTCTGGCAATCACTCAAAACAAGATCGGGAACAAGAAAGAGAAGAAGAATAAATAAGAAGAAGAAGAAGAAGGATAGGGGCTGGTGCTCAGTTTGCTCTGGGGGTCAGAGGCAAGGGCGAGGGAATGACGATGCTGGGTCATCGACGACGATCACCGGAACAACAACCTCAAGAAAGAGGAAAAGAAGAGAAAGGAGAAGAAGAAAAGGAAGAAGGAGAGAGAGGGTAAGGCTCTTGGTTTGTGGTTCACGCTACTGGGATTTACAAGGAGCAGAGAGAGAGAGAGGTCGGGGAGAGGAAGTCGACGGCGTGGGCGTCGGTGAGGTCAAGTTGTGTAGTCGGCAAGGCGGTGTTGGTGGTGATGATCTGAAGAGAGGGAAGAGAGGGTGAGTTGATGGTGTGAAGCGAGGGTGAGGAGGCAAGAATAGGAGGAGGTGGCTGAGGTGGTGACGGCGAGGGACGGCTGCTAGAGGTGGGTGCAGATGAAGGAGGAGATGGGTTCGTGGTGGATTAGTTGGTTGTAGTCGTCGTGGGTTTGTGGGGAGAGAGAGGAAGTGGGGTTAAAGGGATGGAGGCGACAGTGGAGAAGGTGGTGGCGAGCGCGGGCGACGCTGGGTGGTGATCGGCTCCGGGGTTAGAAGTCGTGGGCTGCTGGCAAAGACGGGGCGGGGCAAACAAAATGAATAGAAGATGAGGGAGAGGGCGATGGTGTGAAGGAGGCGACCACGAGGGGTTGAGGAGTTAGGGTTAGGGTTCAAGGAGGCGGCGGAGTCTGCGAGGGTTTTCTCGTGGCGAAGGTGCATGGGTTTTTAGGAGAAGAAGAAGAAGATGCAGGAGGGAGGTGACGGGATCCACGCGGCGGTGAGCATAATCGAGAAGCGAACAGTGTTCGCGAGAGGTGAGAGAGTGTGCGCGAGAGGAGAGAGAAAGAGAAGGAGAGAGAAAGAGAAGGAGAGAGAGAGGGCTGCGTCGCTCAGAAGAGAAAGAAAGGGAAAGAGAGAGAAAGGGAGAAATTAGTGGGGCCCAGTGATTTATAAAAGAATCCCTGATTGGTTGAGGAAAACCGGGGAGAGAGAAATGGAAAAGATTTTTAGAGAAGATGGAAGGAGACGTGGGGCCCGGTGAACAAAGAAGAGGATTGGCTCGTGGAGAGAAATAGGTTGTGAAAAATATAAAAAGATATTTAAACCACTTTTAATAGGATTTCCTAGGCTGAAAGATTTAAGTTAGGTAAAATTAAATATTAAATAATTAGAATTTGCGGGAATACAAAATATATCAGAAATGCACCCGGGTCGGGTCCAAAATTTTGAATTTGAAATATGAAAATTATTAGCGAGTTCCAAAAAAATCAAAATGAAGGGTTTAATAACAAAAATGCATACCCCCAAGAACATACGGACGTGCGCGTAGCCGTCCAAACACGTCCGTTTCACTGAACGGGACGAGAACACGATGCAAGGATGCTACCACAGGGTTAGGGGTATCATGCAGGCCATGAAATGTAATTTTAATTTATTTTACATGATTTAAACTGTTATATGCAAAAGATGTGATACAAGACAATTACCAGTATATACTAAATTATGAAATGCACTAGTCCATGTAACAAGTCAAGGTAACCTATAAATGAGAGTTACACAGGTCAAGCAAGCGGGTCGGGTCGAATGCCCAGTGACCTGTGAAGTACTATTCGCACCCAAACACGCTAAATCAGGATTAGACCATGGATAAGTAAAATACTGAAACTGAATTGGTATAAATGAACTTGGGTGTTACATTATACCCAACTACAAAAGAATTTCATTCTCGAAATTCCAAGAACAAAAAAGGATAATCAATCAAGAAATTACAAAGATAGATGAGAAATTTTCTGTCGGACTTCAACTCTTCGTTCCCAAGTTGATTCTCCATGTGAGCGATTACTTCAAGTAAACATGTACAATTGTGATGACCTCGTTCTTAAGAACCTTTTCTCTTCGATCCACAATTGACATCGGTCGCTCCTCAAAGGTTAAATCTTCTCGTACAGTCATCTCCGAAAGATCCAATACATGTATTTCTTCTCGAGCATACCTACGGGTTGAGATACAAGAAACTCGTCATGAATATTCTCCAAAGATTGTGGTAACACCCAAACAATGCGCCACTTCTCCAATACGCCCCAAAATCTTAAAGGTCCAATGAATCGAGGACTAAACTTTCCTCGACTTCTGTAACGGATCACCCCTCTAGTCGGTGACATATTCAAGAATACTAAATCACCATCAGCGAACTCCAGAGGTCTTCTCGATGTAACTGCCCAACTCTTTGTCGGCCCCGTGCTGCATTAATATGATTCCAGAATCTAATAACCTTCTCAACTGTCTGCACAACCAAATCTGATCCCACCAAACTTCGTTCACCAATATCGTCCCAACAACCGGGGAACGGCACTTGCGACCATAAAAAGCTTCGAATTGAGCCATCTGTATGGTCACCTGGAAACTGTTGCTGTAAGAACACTCCGCCCAATGTAAATGATCCTCATATGAACCCTGAAGTCCAACTTGCAAACTCTCGGCATACTTCTAACAGTTTGAATCGTTCTTCTAGCCTGGACATCTGTTTGAGGATGGTAAGCTGTACTATTCTCAATCGAGTCCCCAAACTTCCATTTAAGCTCCTCCAAAAGTGTGATAAGAAACGAGCGTCGCTGTCGGGCACGATACTCACCGGTACTCTATGCAATCTTACAATCTCCTGCACGCACTGTTCTGCCAAGCTTCCATTGTTTGACTAACTCGAAAATGGTATGAAATGAGCTGCCTTGGTCAAATGATCAATCCATCACCCAAACAGCATTGTTGCCCTTTGGACTCTGCGGTAAAGCCTTCACTAATCCATGGTTATGTGTTCTCACTTCTACTAAGGAATCAGAAGTGGTTGCAATAAACCGGAAATCCTTCGATGCTCAACCTTAACTTGCTGACACCCCAAACACTTTGCTATAAACAGGCAATCTCCTGTTTCATGCCTTCCTACTAAACGCTGTCGTATATCACGGTACATCTTCGTGCCTTCTGGATGTACATGATACGTGTAACTGTGAGCCTTTTTCATAACTTCTTCACGAATACCTCCATTGGCACACACAAACAACTATCACAACGAACCATCTTCATGAACCACTAAGCCCGTTCGAAGTCCAACTTCAACCTATTCTCGAAACTTCTGCAATCATGGGTCCTGCAATTGCACTGCTTCAAAATCCTCGATCAACGATGACCATACTTACAGTTGCATCATATATCCCAAAGAACGCGGTACCACGGTCTCCAACTCGAATCTCCGAAAGTCTTCAATAAGTCCCCTTGGTGCAGTCAACATCAGAATTTCTGGCAACCGACTAAGCGCTTCTGGCACAACATTAACTTTCCCGGGTGGTACTCAAGATCAAGATCGTAGTCAGCCATCAGCTTCAACCATCTTCGCTGTCTCACAATTAGCTAATTCTGAGCGAACACGTACTTTAGGCTTTTGTGATCGGTGAATATTTCGACCCCTTCCGCCCAATAAGTAGTGTCTTCAAATCTTCAAGCGAAAATCCCAGCCGCAAGCTCCAAGTCATGAGTTGAGTAATTCTTCTCATGGGTCTTCAACTGTCTCAACGCGTAAGCTACAACCTTCTCATGCCGTATCAAATGCATCCCAAACCTTTCCCAGATGCGTCGTTGTGAAACACCGATCCTCCGAAACCGTCTGGTACAGTCAAAACAAAAGCGGTCATCAACCCTGCTCCAACGCCTCAAAGACTGACGCACACTTATTCGTCCACACAAATGGTACTTTCTTGTGCGTAAGCTTGGTCAGAGGCTCATCCAAACGAGCAAAATTTCTTCACGAACCTTCTATAGTATCCTGCAAGTCCAAGAAACTTTTGATCTTTGCAACGTTCTTCGGAATCGGCCGGTCTTGAACTGCTGCAATCTTCCATGGGTAAATGGCGATTCCATCTTCAGCTACGATATGTCTAAAAACTTTACTTCTTCAAGCTAAACTCGCACTTGCTCATCTTTGCATATAATCTTTCTTGCTTCCAAGTCTGCAGTGCGATCTTCAAGTGTTCTGCATGCTCTTCAATGCTCCTCGAGTAGACCAGAATATCTTCCATGAACATTACTAAAATTGGTCCAAGGATGGTGGGAAGATTCAGTTCATCAAGTCCATCAATATTGTCGGTGTATTTGTTACTCCGAAAGGCATCACTAATACTCGTAATGTCCATAATGAGTTCGAAACGCAGTCTTGCAAATATCTTCTGATTTAACTCAGACCCGATGATATCCGAACCGCAAATCCAGCTTTGAGAATACCCTCGCGCCACTAAACTGCTCAAACACTTTTCCAATACGAGGGATCAGGTACTTGTTCATAATAGTCACCCGGTTTAATTCTCGATAATCCACGCACTTCTCCCTTGTGTCATCTTTCTTCTTTACTAGAAGAACTGGAGCTTCCCCAGTTAAGTTGCTGTGGCGAAACCAATCCTTCTCAAGTAATTCAGCAACCTGCTTCCTAACTTCTTCCAACTCCACTGGTGCCATCGGGTAATACGCCTTTGAGATTGGCGCTGCACCAGGAACAAGTTTAATCGCAAACTCCACGTTCCCCTCCGAACGGCGGCCGAGACATGACGTCTCGCCTGAGATTCAGGGCAGATGCTATATGGTGCTATCCGTCTACCTCTCCGAAGATGCCAAGTTGATTTATGGCACCGTGTATCGAAAGTTTAAACGGATGCGACCGATGTAGCAGACTTCGTCAGATTCCCCCTCGCTTGAGGGGTTTTTGATTGTGGGGACGCTCTTCTTTGCAGGCGCAAGCCCCTGTAGTTAATTACGCTACCGCACTGCGGTAACCACTTTCTCCTTCTCCAGAAATTTCACTTCGTGTCGTGTGTGCTTATTTTGTGTTTGGTTGCCCGTGGATTGTATACGGAGACTGAGTTATGTCGTCGCCCGTAGGGCGTGGACTAGTCCAAATCCGTATTTATCTTAGATTTGGGTTTGGGGGTTTGGGTTTAAGGATACGTTGGCCTCCTTTGAGACTAAGATCAACTTAAACGTTTGTTAAGGATACGTCAGTCTAGTTTTTAGACTAAGATCAACTTAACGGGATCATTTAGATCCAACAAGAGAGCAATTAAGGGAGCCCTGTTGTTTAGTGTAAGGACATTGCGGTCCATAGATAGTTTAAGGACATTACGGTCCATAGATAGTTTAAGGACATTACGGTCCAATGTTAGTTTTAAGACGTTGCGGTCAAGGTTAAGGATGTCATAGTCCGTGGATTTAAGGACTCCACAGTCCGAAGTTAGTTTTAAGACATCTCGGTCAAGGTTAAGGACGTCATAGTCCGTTGTTAGTTTTAAGACATTCCGGTTAAGGTTAAGGACGTCATAGTCCGTTGTTAGTTTTAAGACATTCCGGTCAAGGTTAAGGACGTCATAGTCCATGAGTTTAAGGACCCCACAGTCCGTATCAGTGTATGGTTATTGGGACCCATCACCTCTTTGAAGACCTTGGGGAATTACAACGCCAAGTATCAATGGAATGAAGAGATGTACCCTTGAACCAAGGTAGATTAAATAGTCTTTGGCCCAATTTGGGACCAAGACCAATCAATTATGTTATGAGCCCATTAGCCCAGTTAAGTTTGAATTGAGGACTTATGGCCATCTCGGGCTAAGTCCAATCATGTTTGGAATATTAGCTTTCTGTTGGTCCATTGAAGGAGAGGCTTTGCCTCTAGAACTTAGCCAATTGGGCTGAAGCCAGTGTTAGACACTAAAGACCAACCAGTGTTGAACACTGGGAATGAGATTGACAAGTTAGTGTTTAGCACTAAAAGATAGTTGGTGTTAAACACTAGCAACATGGGCTTTCAAATTAGTGTTAAACACTAAAACAAATCAGTGTTAAACACTGGCAACAGAGATCTCAAATTAGTGTTGAACACTAAAGTAAATCAGTGTTAAACACTGGAACAAAGTTTCAATTTAGTGTTAAACACTAAGGCAAGAGGGGTCACGTGGTAACACGTGAGGGCACCCTGCTTCCCTTTATTTTATTCGGTCAAAAGTCTTGAATACTTTAAAGTATCACGTGCTATCACGTGATGGGCATTTTGATGTTTGTCTGTTAAGCTTCGGCCAAGTGGTCACGTGGTAGCACGTGAGGGCGTCCTAGAGCTCTTTATTTTGTTCTGCAGATAAGTGTTTAACACTTTTAATTCTGAAAGCCATCACGTGTAGGCACGTGATGGGGGCTCATGCTTTGATCTGTTAAAATGTTCATTGGGGGTCACGTGGTGGCACGTGAGGGCGCCCCAGAGCTTCTTCTTTTTTAGATCTTCTCAGGGGTCACGTGGTAGCACGTGACCCTTTTTCTCTGCCTGTTTGAAGATGTGTTTATTTTTTTAAGAATTAAATTCTTCATAGGGTTAAACCCTAGCAATAACTTTAGAGGAATTAAATTCCTAGTTTCTTCCGAAGAATTATATTCTTAGATAGAGTTATACTCTAGTTTCTTTTCTGTAGGAATTAAATTCCTCATGTATGTGAAGAAATTCTCGATTGGGGTTAAACCCTGGTTCTGTCCATTTTGAAGGAATTAAATTCCTATAACATAGGGTTAAACCCTAATTTTATCTCAAAGGAATTAAATTCCTATAATTTTGTGAGAATTAAATTCTCCAACTTCCATTCTCTCTCTATGTTTTGGATCTGCATGGCATGATCTCAACCCAATGAGAATTAAATTCTCAATTCATGGGGAGATGTGCACTTTGCAGATCCTCTACTAAAGAGAGAACTAAGTTCTTCTTTTTAATATAAGAGTTAAACTCTTTTGAGAATTAAATCCTTTTTTTGAAGCCTTCTCTTTCTTACCTAAGGTTTTCTTCTGCAGCAGATCAAATTCTTCCAAAGTTTCAAGGCTCTATTTCTTTTTCTCTCTATCCCTCTGTGTCTCGATCTCTGTATATGTCTCTCTCTGTGTCTCTTGGCTCCTATTTATAGGAGAAGAAGCAGAATCAATTAGTTTTGGTGAATCTTTCATTGAGAGATTTGATTTGTATTCACCATTCGTTTGGACCTTTGGATTATTAGGTGAATTTTATTCACCATTGGCTTTTAAATCCAAATATTTTCCTTTGTTATTTCGATTAGATTTTAAGGGGAAATCTTTCCAAGTTCAAGATTTTTCCATAGATAGGTGATATTTAATCACCTTTAAATCTTTAATCCAATCGGTTTCAAATAATCATTCCCCATTGGAGAGATTTGAATGCTGTTCAGAATTTAATTCTGTTAAATAGATAGGCTCTGAAAGCCGGTCACGTGTGGCCACGTGACAGGCACGTGACCCCTGGTCACGTGTAGGCACGTGACCCCTTGGAACGAGCCTTCTTCCGCTTTCTGCGCTTTGTCTTCTAGCCGCTGTTTAGTCATCACGTGTCAACACGTGACCCCTGGTCACGTGTGAGCACATGACCCTTTCTGGAGCCTTTTCTTTTATTTAATCCAGGAGCCGAATCTGCCTTTGCCACTGCTTTTAATTGTCACGTGCCAACACGTGACTGCTGGTCACGTGCTAGCACGTGATGCCTCTTCCGTAACTTTCCTGATTTTAAATCAGGAAACAAATGCCCCCACAGCGTTGTTCTCACGTGTCTGCACGTGAGTGCAACGCTGTCACTTTTATGACCGTTGGATTCCTCTAGGGATTTGGGAAGATGAAGCGTCTCCATCACATCCTATAAATACCCATGTCCTTTCAGAATAGCCTCCACTTTGCTCATCTTCTTCTCTTGCAAACTTTTCTGAGAATTTAATTCTCTTCTTCCAGAGCTTAGTTCCCTGCCTTGAAACCTTTTCAGAGTTTAACTCTGTTCACAAAGACTCTTTTCCTCAGGTAATGTCCTTGATCAAACGATGAACTTTCACATTCCTCTGGATTTTAAATCCAAAACAAGGGTTTTTACTCCTTTTTTAACAAAGAATCCATTTTTCTTCAAGCTTTTTAACCAAAGTATGAAACCATTTTAACCTTCAACAGTAGATCTTTTAGGGTTTAGATGATGATCCATGGAGTTTAACTCCATTCACAGGAAAAGTGTTTCTGGGAATTTTAATCCCCTTTTCTTACTAAGGAATTTGATTCCTGTGAAGAACTCGGTTTCTTCACATGGAGGCTTCCCAGGGTCTCTTTGCCCTAGGCTGTCCTTCTGTAATTAATGGAACAGAAGCTTTGCAACAGTTCTCATGACCTTTATTTCAGGTATCATGGATGCCCATATGTATAGTCTTGACGAAATCATTTCCTATGGGAATATTCGTGCACTGGGCCGCAGTCAGAACCGGGAGTTCACCAATGCTCAGTGCGCTGAGATCATGAGCCGCTTCGACGAGTACAACCATCGGCTACTCCCTCGTCGCTCTTCTCTTCTGAGGTTGATCGTGCTGGCGATCTGGGAGGCACTCCCTCTCTTCTGCACCGGTGTGCCGCTCAGGGCATTGGACGCTGCCGAGGATAAGATACATTCAGTGTATCTGATGAGTCTAATCTCGAAGAGAAGGCGCGACAACCTCATTGATCTCTTGCACCAGGCATTTCAGCAGTCGGCCATACTTGCCGCCTATCGGAGGGTGGAGGACATTCGCGAGGACCCCGACGCTTGTGATCGTGAGAGAAAACATACTCGGGCGGTTCGAAATGCTTGGAGGATCTTGGACAAAGTCAAGCTTGAGTTTATCAATCCGTGCCCCGCGTCTGAGGTCTTGCCATTGTAGTCATTTTCTTTTCATTTTGTATGGACTTCTTAAAGCATGAATGATAAGCTTTATCGTGCCTTTCTATGTTTGCATGCCTTTCTGTGGGATTTTATCATTTTGCTATTGTTGTTGTTGATGCTTTTAATATGCATGGTGCTATTCCATTTTTAGTGCACGTCAAGTTTGGGGCTCACGTGTTCTGCACGTGGGGTCCTTTGATGGGACTGTTCAAAATTTTTCCATGCCATATTTTTAGTGCACAATATCAGATGCAGAAAAGGAGCCTTGGAAATAGTTCCACCCCCCTGATTTTCGATGCCTTTCTTTTTTTGGGCCTTGGAAATAGCTTTATCAGGCAAGATTTTCCGCGCTCAACACTTAATGCACCTCTTTATATCTGGGGCCATAGCCTTCTTTTCTCTTCACAGAGAGATTTATTTTTTCATTTTGGTGTAATTTGTCTTGAGGAACAACCGAGTGTCATGGTCTGCAATCGCCCTCATGCTCGTCGACAGCCATGAGAAGTTCCTATCGAGGAGATGATCCCCCGCTTTGCTGCCCGATCGGTGGATCCACTCCTTACCGATGACGAATGCGACTCGGCAATGTATGAACTCTCGATCCGTAGGGGGTCCCCCCTCCCGATGGGGTCCCTCTAGCTCCGGACGATTCTCACAGTCGTGCTTGCCGACATCCCTCCTCACCCGGCGGAGATGACCCTGGCGATGCTTGATGCGGCTGAAGAGAAGCTCGAAGGCTTTCACGAAGTGTGCCTGATTACTCAGGCTCTGAAGGATTGCTCGATTCACCTGCTGAGCCAAATAAGGGCCCGGCGAGCTATTATGTTTGCTTTCGCGGACGAACATGGCGCCAATCGATGGGGAGCGACTCCTCGTGAGAACCGTCGCTTTGATGTGTTGGAGAAAGCAGAGAGAGATGGAAAATTTTGTTCTTTGCTTTGTTAACCCTTGCGCTACTGATCCCGTGTTTGGTGACCTTTTCCTGCTGGCGTAGTATATTTAACTTTCTTTTGTATGCTTTATGCTGAACTTCCACGTAGGCTTGGTACTCGCATGTGTGTTTTCGCTTGCATAAATAAACTTTGTGTTCTTCTTATGAGAACTTTCTTTAATTATCAATACTATCATCATGTCGCATGCATATTAAAGCTTCGAATATTATTTCTTTTTTCGGATGTTCATATAATTACGAACACATGCTCGATAGGATAAACGTCGGAAATTTTCTCGTTGTTTTTCATACCAGGTGATGTGAGCGTGTATTAGATCGACTATCGCTGTCGACTGGAAGCCTATTTATACGGTCTTGAGCGTTTATGTCCCGTTTCTAAAGTTGCGGTCGCAAAAGTGAACTTAAGTGGCCTGACAGGGCGACACGTGGCAAACACATTGTTGCGCGAGAAAAGGGCTCGGCCGTGAATTCTCGGAGAGGGAGCTGGCTTCTAAGGCGCTGAGCGAGCTTCAAGCTAATCTTACTGCCAAGGCCAACAAAGCATATGAACTCTGGCGGATGTTTCAGGAGTCCATCAAAGAGGTAGTGGCTCTCGATAAAGCTGCCACGTTCACTCGTGAAAGGGTCGAGGCCCATAAGGCCACCGAGAAAGAGCTTGAAGTTCGGCTTGCTTCGTATCAGGCCCAGCAGGCTCAGACGGAGGCCCGTCTTCTGGCGATCCTGAATCATGAAGCCGTGGCCCAGCAAAAGCAGGATGAGCTAGCGAAATTGCTGAATCGCCCGCCGGCTTGAAAACTTATATCTTTTCCTTTCTTCTTGTACATACTCTTGAGCAAGAGTATTTTCTTTTTGTTCTTTCATGGATTGTAGTTTGTATCCATTTTGGTTTATGAATAAAAGATACATTTTTCTTCTCAATGATGTGTATCTCTTATTGAATGTATTCTGCGGACAATTTATCTTGGCCTACTTGCAGGGCAGCGATGGCTTAGGATTCAGGGTTAAGATCTGCTTTCTAAGACTTTTGCACTTTATGAGCCACGAGGGTCTCATAAAGAGTTTTTTCTCCCTACAGGTCGAGAGGATCCCATAGGTGTGAGTTCTTCTTAAGAATTGTGAGGATTCTTGAGCGGGTTTTCCCTTGAGAGTCGTAAGGATCTTAGAAGAGAGTTTTTCTTCCTTACAGGTCGTGAGGACTTGCAAGTGCTGGATGTGGTCACCCTTATCCGTGTTTCACGGGGTCAGGGGTTGCTCAAGGCATCATAGTTTAAAGACATCGCGGTCAAGGTTAAGAACATCATAGTCCGTGGATTTAAGGACTCCACAGTCCGATGTTAGTTTTAAGACATCACGGTCAAGGTTAAGGACGTCATAGTCCGTGGACTTAAGGACTCCACAGTCCGATGTTAGTTTTAAGACATCACGGTCAAGGTTAAGGACGTCATAGTCCGTGGATTTAAGGACTCCACAGTCCGATGTTAGTTTTAAGACATCACGGTCAAGGTTAAGGACCTCATAGTCCATGGATTTAGGGACTCCACAGTCCGATGTTAGTTTTAAGACATCACGGTCAAGGTTAAGGACCTCATAGTCCGTGGATTTAAGGACTCCACAGTCCGATGTTAGTTTTAAGACATCACGATCAAGGTTAAGGACCTCATAGTCCGTGGATTTAAGGACTCTACAGTCCAATGTGTGGTTGCGGGGACCCGTCACCTCTTTGAAGACGTTGAGGAATTACAACGCCAGGTATCAAAGGAGTGAAGAGATGTACCCTTAAACCAAGGTAGAATCGGTACAGAATCAGGGTGGTTGATTGTTAGTTTTAAGACATTACGGTCGAGGTTAAGGACATCATAGTCCGTGGATTTTAAGGACTCCACAGTCCGGTGTTTACTCTGGATGCTTCACACGGGTTCACTGCTGTGCTTGGCGAGGACCAGGCTCCGCTCTGGGCGTTTTCCGCGGGGTCAAAGAGTGACATTATCCGCGTTCCACGTGACCAGGAATTTTACACTAGATGCTTCACACGGGTTCACTGCCGTGTTCGGCGAGGACTAGGCTCCGCTCTGGATGCTTCACACGGGTTCACTGTCGTGCTCTGCGAGGACCAGGATCCGCTTTGGACGTTTTCTACGGGGTCAAAGAGTGACGTTATCCGCGTTCTACGTAACCAGGAATTTTGCACTAGATGCTTCACACGGGTTCACTGCCGTGCTCGGCAAGGACTAGGCTCCGCTCTGGATGCTTCACACGGGTTCACTGCCGTGCTCTGCGAGGACCAGGATCCGCTCTGGACGTTTTCCACGGGGTCAAAGAGTGACGTTATCCGCGTTCTACGTAACCAGGAATTTTGCACTAGATGCTTCACACGGGTTCACTGCCGTGCTTGGCGAGGACTAGGCTCCGCTCTGGATGCTTCACACGGGTTCACTGCCGTGCTCTGCGAGGACCAGGATCTGCTCTGGACGTTTTCCATGGGGTCAAAGAGTGACGTTATCCGCGTTCCACGTAACCAAGAATTTTGCACTAGATGCTTCACACGGGTTCACTGCCGTGCTCGGCGAGGACTAGGCTCCGCTCTGGATGCTTCACACGGGTTCACTGCCGTGCTCTGCGAGGGCTAGGACCCGCTCTGGACGTTTTCCACGGGGTCAAAGAGTGACGTTATCCACGTTCCATGTAACCAGGAATTTTGCACTAGATGCTTCATACGGGTTCACTGCCGTGCTCGGCGAGGACCGGGATCCGCTCTGGACGTTTTCCACGGGATCAAAGAGTGACGTTATCCGCGTTCTACGTAACCAGGAATTTTGTTGATTGTATTTGCAATTCGCGGAATTGGGATTTGACTTTTCGGTGATCAGGATATCGCCGAGCCATGGAACTGGGAGTTGCCGCTGTTCCGTTTCGTTTGAAGTCGTGTTCATTGTTACGAGATGAGTGTTGGGATGATCTCTAGGTTGCTTGCGGCCCCTCGAGATTTAGCTTCTTTCTTTGATGAAACCTGGGGGGAAGTATGATCACTTCTTTGTTTACGCCCTTGGATTGTATACAGGGTGTGATAGAACATCACCTGTAGGGCATAAATTAAATTTTTTATTTTATTTCATTTCTTTTTCCGCGATGCTCCATCATTTCAGCTTTTATATCGCGAAGGTCGCGATTGCCCTATCATTTCGGCTATTTTTCGCGGTGCCCAATCATTTCGGCTATTTATTTTATTTTTACTCGCTGCTTTTTATTGCTAGTTGCCCCATCATTTCGGCTATTTTGCGTGCATACATTTTTACTTGCTGCTTTTTAGTGCAAGTTGCCCCATCATTTCGGCTATTTCGTATACACGTGCGGCGTACTGGCTTTTCGCCATGAATCTGAAAGTAGACACCGATTTCGGCATCAGCACCGCTACTACTGGGATTTTGCCAGGAGCGAATCATCATTTGCCTTTATCGATGTTGAACAAAGGTGGCTTAGCAAACAGGGTTAGGGTCCTGTCGACTAAGGCTTTTGACTTCATGAGCCGTAAGGGTCTCACAAAGGTATTTCTCCCTACAATTCGTGAGGATCTTGTAGGTGTATTTTCTCCCTAGGAATCATGAGGATTCCTAAGTGTATGTTCCTCTGCAAGTCGTAAGGATCCTACAAGACGGGTTTCTCCTTATAGGTCGAGATGACTTATAAGGGTTCTTCATCATATGGACGTATCCCCAGTCGCGGGCGGGACTTTGTTGGGGAGACGTTTATTCGCGCCCGTAGATTGTATACAAGGGTCAGTATTAGCCGCTTGTAGGGTATTGTTGAAGGTCATGGGGGAATTTTTCTTAAGCACAGGTTTAGGTCTCTGTAACTTAAGACTTTCAAGTCTTATGAGCCGTGAGGGTCCCATAAGAGAGTTCCCCTTGCGAGTCGTGGGGATCTTGCAAGTGTATTTTCTCCTTGGGAATCGTGGGGATCCCTAAGTGTATTGCTCCCTTGTGAGTCATAAGGATCTCACGCGGGTGGTTTCTCCTTACAGGGTCGTGAGGACCCTGCAAGTGTCCTTTAACGAGGTTGCGCCCTTTCGGGTTTTCACATACGCTCGCCGGTAGCCCTGCTGTTTTTACTCACGGAGCCCTTTCGGGTTTTCATCCGTGCCCATTTCGTTTATGGACATACCGTTTTTTTATTATATTTTTCTTCTTCTTTTTTTTACGAGGTCGCGCCCTTTCGGGTTTTCACGAAACTCGCTGGTAGCCCTGCTGTTTTTACTCACGGAGCCCTTTCGGGTTTTCATCCGTGCCCTTTTTGCTGATGGACATACCGTTTTTATTTATTATATTTTTTTCTCTTTTTTTTATCTCGTCAGCCTAAGGATGCTGCGGTATTAGTTTAAGGACGTTTCGGTCCGTCGTTAGTTTAAGGACGTTTCGGTCCGTCGTTAGTTTAACGGCTACTACTTATAGAGCTTGAGCTTAGGAAGATAGAGAGCGGACACAGTCGTCGTCATCTATCATTAACCTAGGCTGTGACTCCTTAAGCATAGTATTTCTTTAGGAAGCGGCCGTATATTGGCCTGAAAGGCCTTTCACCGTGCATATCCATGAGTAGATAGGCTCCACCCTGATAGACCTTGTCTATGATGTACGGGCCTTCATAGTTTGGCTCGAATTTTCCCCACTTGGCGCGATTGGGGATCATAGGCCTTTTGATCACTAGCACGAGTTCGCCTTGGCGGAATGTCCTCGGCCTGGTCAATTTTTCATAGAGCGCGTCATCTTTGCTTTATAAGCTTCCAGATTTTGTTGCGCTATGAGCCGGGTTTCATCGAGGGCGTCAAGCTCCTCAAGCCGAAGGTGAGCATTTTCTTCGTCTGTCAACTCGTGGTGAACTGCCACTCGTAGAGAAGGTAGCTCTATCTCGAGGGGGAGTACCACTTCCGTACCGAATACCAATGCGTATGGCATCGTGTTCGTGGCCGTCTTGAACGTAGTCCGATATGCCCATAGAGCTTCTTGCAGTCTCTCGTGCCGGTCCTTCTTATTTCGGGACACCGTCTTTTTCATGATCTTTGTCAAGGTCTTGTTGAAGGCCTCAGCTAGACCGTTAGCTCGTGAATTATAAACTGAGGAGTATCTCCAGTCTATATTATGCTGTTGCGCGAAGCGGCTGATCTTATGGCTTCTGTAGGCCGGCCCATTATCGGAGATAATCCGCCGCGGAGTTCCAAACTGATAAATGACGTGCGTCTTGAAAAAGTGGAGGATATTCTCCGTCTTCACTTCCCTCAACGGTACTGCTTCTGCTCATTTGGAGAAGTAATCAGTCGTCGCCAGGATGAAACAATGTCCCCTGGACGATGCCGGTTCGATGGGGCCGACTATGTCAGTTCCCCACATTTCGAATGGCCAGCTGGCCACCGTTGGATGTAGCGGATTCGAATGCTGGTGGATGAAATCCCCATGGATTTGGCATGAGTGGCACTGCTTCGCATATTCGAGGCAGTCTTGGATCATCGTGGGCCAGTAGTAACCCATCCGTTTAATTTTTAACTTCATCTTCGGGCCTGCTTGATGAGAACCACAGATTCCGTCATGAACTTCCTGAATGACTCTTTCTGCTTCGTCAGGTCCTAGGCATCTCAACCACAGAGAGTCAAATGACCTTTTGTACAGAGTATTATTGACGAAAGCGAAAGATAGAGCTCGTTTCATGAGCTGATGTCTTGAGGACGCTTCTTCGGGCATTCGGTGGGACTTAAAGTAGTCTATGAAGACCTCCCTCCAATCCTCGGCCTTCTCACGGTCTTTTATTTGTAGGGTCGTCTGCTCAGTCACTCCCTTCTCTTCGGATGATTCCGGAGATATTTCTGCTGGGGCAAGCACCCGACGGCTTTGCACCACGATTTTAACGTCATCAAGGTTCTCGTCAGCCAGTTCTTTAGCGAGTTTGGCCAACGCGTCTGCTTTGCTGTTTTCTGCGCGTGGTATGCTTTTCAAAGTATAGGAGGGAATTTGGGTCAACAGTTGTTGGACCTTTTCACCGTACTTCACCAACTCCGTTTTGCACGTTTGATAGTCTCCGTTTACTTGACTAACGACCAGTTGAGAATCCCCGTATATGAGGAGGTTTTCAATTCCCATGTCAATGGCGATCTCGAGGCCTGCTATCAGAGCTTCGTATTCGGCTTCATTGTTCGTCCTCGATTCCGTTAAGGAGAAAGCAAAGCGCATTATCCCTCCTTGTGGGGTCACGAAGATAAGGCCTACTCCCGACTTGACTATAGGGGTACTTTGTTTGTGCTTCCTTACGGAGGACGCTCCATCGAAATAAAGCTCCCATCGGGTATCACCGCCGCCGATCGCATCAAATGCATGTTCGTCCAGCAAATCGCAGTTCAGAGGAGAACCGGCAGGTATTGGATGCTCAGCAAGGAAGTCGGCGATGGCTTGACCTTTCACTGCCTTAAGAGGCCGATATGTTATTGAAAACTCCATTAGGAGTAGGGCCCATTTAGCGAGTCTCCCTGTCAATATGGCCTTTGACATTAGATATTTTAGGGGATCCACCTTTGATATGAGACGGACTTCATGTGCCAGTGTATAGTGCCTGAGTTTTGTTATCGCAAAGATTAACGCTAGGCAATGTTTTTCGATCGGGGAGTAATTGCTTTCTGCCCCCAGAAGAACTCGGCTTAAATAGTAGAGCGCTCTATCCTTCCCTTGGTCGTTTTCTTGCACCCATAATGCGCCTAAAGAACCTTCGATGGCTGTTGTATATAAGATAAGAGGCTTTCCTTTGACCGGAGCAGCCAGCACCGGCGGGTTCTGCAGGTATTGCTTGATTTCATCTAGCGCGCTCTGGCATTTTTGGTCCCAGACGAACGGAGTTCCCTTCTTCATCAGGTGACTGTAAGGACGACACTTGCCTGACAGGTTGGCGATAAACCGCCGGATGTACGCGAGCTTCCCTTGGAGAGACCGTAGCTGTTTGAGAGTCCCTGGGGGTGGCATCTCCATAATCGTCTTAATCTTAGATGGATTTATTTTGATACCTCGATGTCGGATGATGAATCCCAAGAATTTACCCGAGGAGACTCCGAACGCGCATTTGAGGGGATTCATCTTCAAATTATATTGCCGAAGGCGTTGAAATACGGTCTTCAGATGCTCTAAATGCTCTTCGTATGACATGCTCTTCACTACGAGGTCATCAATATAGCACTCGACGATTTCATGTATGAGATCATCGAAGATCTTTGTCATGGCCCTTTGATAGGTAGCACCGGCGTTCTTTAGACCGAAGGGCATAACCTTGTAGCAGAATATACCCAAAGGGGTCCGGAAAGCGGTATGCTTCTGGTCGTCGGGATGCATCTTTATCTGATTGTACCCTGATGAACCGTCCATAAAGGAGAAAACCTCATGAGTGGACGTATTGTCTATCATCAGTTCGGTGACCGGTACTGGGAAATCGTCCTTCGGGCAGGCTTTATTAAGATCTCGGAAGTCCACACATATAAGCACTGTCCCGTTTTTCTTCATTACCGGGACGATGTTGGCGACCCAGTCAGGATACTGTACCTCCTGGATAAACCCAGAATCAATCAGTTTCTTAACTTCGGCGTTAATGCTCATTTCAAGCTCGAGCCACATCCTTCTCGGCGCCTGTTTGACTGGCTTGATATCTGGGGATATTGCTAATTTATGCACAGCAATCTCTGGATCTAATCCTGGCATTTCGGAATAGTTCCATGCGAAGCAATCCCTGTGCTGCATAAGCACGTCTTTTAATGCAGCCACCCTTTCTTCAGAGAGAAACTCGCTGACGAATGTCGGTCACGGATCATCTGTCGACCCCAACTCAATCTTCTTGAGGTTATCTGCAGTAGTATGTATGCCATCTTCCAGTTCTTTCGAAGCCGGCGGAAATTCTGAGATCACCTCGTCATTGCTGTTCTCAAAGCACCAGGGAATGTCATCCATGTTCTCGGGCTCTTCTTTTAATATTGTAATCATGTGACAAGCGCGAATCCGCTTCCAAGACCGATGTGGATCTGGCTCTGCTCTTGCGGCTTTAGGTTTGTGCTTTTGTGGCGGCGTTACCCTCTAGCTGCTGGATAAAGCAAATCTGCCTTGTTGGTACTGGTCTTCGACCCAGTTCTTGAAGGTGAAGCAGTTTTCGATAGGGTGTCCTACGGCTCGGTGATAAGAGCAATAACCCGGATGAGAAACTTTGTTAGCTTGCTCAGGGTGCTTAGACTCCGGAAGCGCGATCATTTGATGTTTTATAGCGAGCTCGAGTAACTTCTTCGTCTTGTCACGGGGGAAGGAATACGCTCGACTCATCTTCTTTATGAGGGACAAATCCGAACCGCGGAATGCCTGATCACATGACTCTCTAATCCTGCGTCGTTGTTGTCGGCTCCTCTTTCCGCTTCTTGATCTGCTTCTGCCTCTGCGTCGGGCCTTTTGCACAACGGGTTGACAGGGAGGAGCATCTTCGTCTTTTGCAGCTTGTTGAAACAAACTTTGCGTCCTAGCCTTCTCGTAGATGGCCATCTCGCGATTATGGTCTTCCCGAGCCTTTTGACCCGCTTTCCTGATAAGCTTATCCATTCGTTCTTCAAACGACGAACTTGGCACTTCGCTTGCGGGATCCAGTTTTGACGAGGGGTTAGCATCGCTCTGTTGCGCCACGGCAGCGCCCCGGCCGTCTTACCGAGGCCAAAATGCGGAATCAAAAATTTTCCTTACTTGGAAACTGGCGCTACCGCGGACAATAAAACCCGGATCGTTAACCATTAACCTATACTAGCTAACAAGAGATGGGAAGAGAAGTATACCAAGTGATCCGAGTCCTCCGGTCTTCTCTTCATCGTCCCGATCTCCCGCGGAAAGTCCTGTCTCCATGTCGTCGCCTCCTCGCCGGAAGGGCACCACGTCGCCTGCATCTTTTACGGGCTCCCACCTCAATACCGAGGCAACTCGGGCACGAAGCTGGCAAGTCGACGTGCCCAAGATTTGCTGTAGAATGTGTAGTGCTTTGTTTCTTTGGGGTTATGTTGCCTTGATGGAGGAATAAGGTTGAAAAATGAACTTGGGAATTTTAGTAGCAATGGAAAAATGATATGAATGATAATTTTCCCACACCCACACCAAAAGAAAACTCTCTCATCTCCCCCTCTCAAAAGTGGCCGGCCATTCATCTAAGGAAATGGTGGAGGGAAAAACAAAACTAATACATTGGGAGGTGAGTGTAGTAAAAGGCAAGAGGTGACCATATCATAAAGCAAGCTTCACATCCAAACACAAATCAATCCTAATCCTTTCTCATCACCATAAAGCAAAGGAAAAGACTAAGAAAGCATCTCATCATGAAAAAACTATCATGATGCCACCAATATGCAAGATACCCCTTCCACAAATGTAATTTGCAAAACTGCAAATTACCCCCTCCATCGGAAAAGTCCGGACGGGAAAGAACAAAGGAAAACCGGCCGGAACGGAATGCAAACTGGCAACTCCAGAAAACTGGTCCCGTAATAAATTACAGGAAAACCCCGATACTGTGCATACACACCCGCATCTGTATTCCGACCGGATACAAATGCAATGAGACAAAATCTACACTGTACTATACTAGGATCCGGCTTAAACCAAAACCGGCTAGTAATATCCGTTCGATCCTGATCCGTGTAATACCGTACGTATCTGATCGAACCCTGCCATATAACCATACGGCCACTAGTACAAACTGTCCGATCCTGATCCGTGCAATACCGCACGTATCTGATCGGACCCTGCCATATCTCCATACGGCCTCTACAGCTTTTCGCCCGAAACTTGAGTAACTGAATGTGTGGTGGACTCTAAAGACTCGTCAATACTATGGCTGTGGATTTAACCACTAGCACGTCAGAGGTATAAGCCAATACGTGACGGGCCACCAGCTATTGACCAAAAGGGACGTCGATGAGCGAACTCATCCTGACACCCTACTGAGCCTGTCAGTGACAATATCCGTACAGTCCGGTCCGTTCGTTTATGAGTATCGCATGGCGGGCCTAGGGGGTTGGTAAAAGTCAGACCCCCAAAAGCGGTACAAGTCGTGTCGGAGCGTAGCCCAGAACACCCTGAGATACTACTGGAATACCTACCAGTAAATCTCCTGCCTCGGCCGAGGGCTTTGTGTAATGGCTCTCCTAGACACAGCGCGACCTCACCCCCAATACCGGGAGAGACGAACCCCTGCAGATCCGCTCACTGCCTCCATGTGGCTCGGGACTGTACCCAACTAAAACCTGTTTGCACGACTCCTTTGAGCCGTGGTAGGGTAGTAATCAAAGCACAGTGGGAACTCACACGAGACAAATTACGATCTCAGGTCGATGAACTAACCTGTACACATGTCAACAGGGAACTGCTATCTGACATCTGGTATAAGACCAACTAGCATGTTCCCGGCGAGTCCTGTCCGGTGTACTCATAACCCAATGAGCACCTGTATACATCTTAGGTGAACCAACTGACACCAGTGGCTTGTGAGACCGGCCACCGCCCCTCGTCGGGGTCTCGACTGTATACACTAGTCTACTAATGGAGTATCGATGCCCTGTCTCGAAACTCCTATGACTAGGGACCTTTTAAGGATGTGCTTATAGACTACCAGCTCTCACGTATATGATCGCCATCATACTGCTGGTAGTCAAGCAAGAATCCTAGGGGCTCTATCAACGTGTAATAGCGACATGTCAGGTCACCTAAAGCAGTACACGATGATAAAGATAAACCAGATAGCATACTATCATCTCGAGTAAGACTGTCCTACCGGGATAGGTCCTCCCTCAATCATTGCAATCACGTGCCTGTGATCCAATAACTGACTCTGAGGGCACTATCTCCAACAATCTCCCACTTGCACTCAAGGCTAATTATTGCGATGTCGCATACTCACAGCCCGTGTGATACTGAACACCCAACTCCTCTACTTGTCAGTCTCACAAAACCCGTTTGCGAAACTATTGCGTTCGAGGAATAGCCTCAGTGAGTGGATCCGCAGTGAAGTTTCTTTCTATGTCTCTCAATATCTCAAGTTCGCGGAGAAAGCCATCTCCCGAAATGAGCAATACCTGTCTTGGAACGTCTGGATGTCTGATGGGACCTAGTTCATAAATGAACTCCAAATCCAGACTTCTTAGACTGTATCGTCAACTGAACTTAATCAGTATGCTGCGCCACGCCTTCCCTCAGTATCCACCTGGACCATATGTCCAATATACTGTCCCTCGTCAGAGGGAAAACTATAACACTGACAACCTCCTTGTCGTCCAGGTCACCTTGGAAGCCTGGAATGATAACTGTCTCCCGAAAGAGGCTATCGTTATCATATCCCTAGAACATCAACTTATGTTCTAAAACTGCTTCCGACTGTTTCTCCAGGATTGGATCAATATCAACTTATTGCATCTACTGCAAGAACAACATCTGGTGTGGTACTTGACATCTCATGATTGACTCAATTGCCTAAGCAAGTGATCTGTCAATCATGCGTATCCCTCTCCCCTTTAGTCTGTAAGACACCTTTAGAGAGAGTGACTCCATCACCTGCAGGTACACTACCGTGCCAGGAGTCGTCCATTCTAAATACTCTTAGAATGCTGTCTAAGTACCCTGATTGGGAAACTACCCAAATCTAGATCTAAAACCATAGATCTAGTAACCAGTATGTCAGATATAATGTCCAAGTCCCATGTGGAGAAACCACTGTGTGACGACCAAAGTATAACCGATCGTAGTATAGGAATATCACTTCCTACTCTGTGTATGTCATCAAATACCATGACATCACATCCTACTACCTTCTCAACAGATCCATCCCCTATTCTGATGAAGTCAAACCTATGACTGTCACATCAGAAATAGATGATCTATCTCCGCTGTATCTGCTTTAGTCTATAAATAGACATAAGCCACCTGTCCACCAATGCTTCCGCTGCTCCCACTGACTACGACAACCCTCTTGCAGAGTCATATAGACGTGCACTTCTAAAGCTAGTTTAGAATGACGCTATACTCATCCTCCTACCGGGTCTCACAGTCTGGAACAACAGCAATGGTAAGTCTGGGTAAACAAGAACCTCCCTGCCACCGTCCTTGAGCATACCAAAGTACCTCTCGAGTGCCTGAGGTTACCCATCATATCTGCGGAGTGGCCAATGGAATGTCAAACCAGATTGAATCTTTAGGTTCCTATCAAATCTTCAGTAATCGTTTGCGGTTCTGGAATCACTTCCAGTTCTACCATACTCCCACTACTGTTTTCTGAAAAAAATCCATTTTTAATAAAACTGTGGCGAGTCTAGAACAATATCACTATTGATCTTCCAGATGGTAGAAAGTCAACCCTCGTCATAGCCTAGGTCAACCCACAAACAGCCATTACAGAAACGTGCCTTGAGTTATCCAGAGTCTGGTTTTAATCATAAGCCGGACAACTCCCCGTACCTTAACATCGTTAAGATATGAACTGTTCTATATCCAATATAGAACCAGAGGCACTGATTTAATTGAACCAGATTCAAATCATGCAGCTGTCTCCAGTGCATGTCAACTAAATGGAAGGAGGCCGATCAGCGTTACTCAACTTAGGAATGCTTCCAATTATGAGTAACCTAAAAGAGAAGCAAGTTCTCTTAACCATTACTATCAACTGAATACCATGTACAAGTATCTATATCTTCGATCACTTTGAAGAATCCCGATACTTGCAATACCTGGTTCTCTACTTTATTCAAATACCTATAACTTCTCAAAATTCAGACCCTGTGTTTCCCCGTCTAAAAATTAGAGAAGTCATAAGTAAACTGAATATAGTACGAGGACCAACCCCTCTGTCCTGATGGACGCTGGACAACATACAATACTCTGTATAAGTCCCTTGAGTCTGATGACTCATTCACTGTGTGTCGTAGGCTGAAAACTGTACTTATGGTTAAGAAGAATTACACCGCTGTTTAATGCTCCTTACCTAACCATCCACTGATATAGGTAAATGCCATCGACATAACTTCAAAAGGTATATCTCACTCTATAAAAATAGACGTACAGATATATCAATTTAAAATTGGTGCATAACCGCGGATATTCAAAACCAAATATTTGCCGACCGGCAAACAACCCAGGTGACTTCCTTAAATATCACCAATTCCAACGAATCCCGATATAATGAGGATGATCACCTAATTCCCAATAACTTACTCCCACTCATCATCTGTAAAACCATACAGATGTGAGAATCTTACCTGGTAAATACATACCCTGGAGCAAGTGTCTAATTGGGAAATCAGTTTTCTATTAACAGTACACAGTGAAACTGAAACATTGAAATGTTTCGTTGGGGTATCCTGGTATTCGTAGTAATGCCTCTTCCATTATCCAGATTCACAACTGTAACCGTATATCTCTTTGCCATCTCTCCAAATCCCTTTATATGTCTTTAGTCATTACCTTCTGTACACCTCTTTAGGCCAAATAGTTTTCTTCTTTCCCTACCGTTCGGCACCAGCCTATGGTTTGGAAGAAGACTATCCAAAAAGCATAAAGGGTGTACTGTCCTAATCCTAGGAGCACTCGCGACGCGAGAGGAGGTGAAGATAAAAGACACCTGAATGTACTTTATTCCTATTTCTCCTGAACCAGGATCCATCCCCGAACTGGAACAAGTTCCTTTCGAGTTCGTATATAACCATACGATGGATTATCCAATAAACTGGGATCTTCGTAGTAATATGGAGTGTCCTGGAAAATACAAAGGTGATTTAGGATTGGCGAAGAAATACTTGGTTTGGTTGTGAATATCAGTCGCAATTTACTTTGCCCTCCTACTAATCCCTTGCTTTGTCTTAACTTAATACCTTCTGTACACCGTTTAGGCTAACTGGTTTTCTTCATTCCCTACCAGTCGGCACCAGCCTATGGTTTGGAAGAAGACTATCTAATTTGCGTAATAGGTGTACTACTCCTAAACCAAGGAGTACTCGCAACCTGAGAGAAGGTGAAAAGAAAAGACAACTGAATAGTCCTATTCGTTTTCTCCAGAACCGGAAACCATCCTCGAATTCCTTCGAGTTCGTATATAACCATACGATGGTTTTGTCCAATGGAAGTGGACGTTCGTAGTAATACGGGGTGTCCTGGAGAAAAGGGTAAAAGCAGGAGTGGCAATGAGGTTTGCAACTCTGACAATCCAAAATCCAGTGTTAAGAAGGTTCGGTTAACTTGGTCACTGAGTCATAGTCTTAGGGTCAGGTCAATGGTCGCTGCCAGAGAGAGAGAGAAAAGAAACACTCAGCGTACACTCTAACCTAGATCAGAATGGTTATCACTTTATCTAATCTGGAAACCTCCCACTGTAACGTCAAATTCTTCTCCAAACCTGAAAGAAGAATTAGTCGGGATCACCCGAGGAGTAAACCAACTCATCAGTGGGAATCGGGATCCAACTATCATCGCATGATAACGTGACGGAATCCACCCACGTCATCACACTCCAGAAGGTATGCGCATGCCTGGAAAGTTTCAGTTTCTTTAGAAACTCCCGATGTGATTTTTACCCCAAGCGGTTTATGACCTTGACTAGGTCAACAAACCATAAACCGCCAGTCAAGTTCAACCCGTCATTATTCTGGATTGCATTAAACCCACCCGTACGTGCCCTTGACTAGGTCAACAAGGCCGCACGACTGTCTTAACCAATCCTACTTATGCAACAAACAAGTACTACTTAGCTACCGAACACTACGTCTTGACTAGGTCAACAAACGCAGCACGAATACTAAATAATACCTATAGGAAATGACGGAGGGCTACGGCTGGTTTTAGGCGAAAAACCTTTAACGTAATGAACTTGATATCGTTGAAAGAACTGCATAGCCTTTTATAAAAATATAGTGACGAAAACCTTTGCTAAAGAGGTCACTCCCGGTGAAGGGATCTCGGCTCTTTCCCCGTAGAATGAGGTGCAGGATATTCCAACTGAATACCACGATGCAAAGCAAAAGTAATCGGCTATAGTGAAGTTATTGCCCTGACGCAAACTTTTGTCCAAGGGGTCACTCCCGGTGAAGGGATCTCGGCCCTTGCCTCGTCGACTGAGGAGCAGGATATTCCAACTGAATACCACGATGCAAAACAAAAGTGAACGTCCTTACAATAACAGCTTTTTGAAAAATTGTTCCAACAACATCAGAATAGGTTTGTTTAGCTTGCATTGATCCGAATCAACGCAGTCCCATCAAATGATCACACTAATAAAGAACGAAAATAATGATGTACGTATATGCCATCCGCATTTGCCACTGGGTCCCGTCATCACCCGTTAGGTTACTTAACTAACGACAGAGCGGGGACTGGACTAGCGCGGATGCAAAACATATACAACATCTACTAGAATATATATACCAATATATAATTTTCGCTCAAGGCATGATAAAAGGCAACATCACAGAAATGTACAGCATCACAGAACAATACAGATATCTAGAAACCCCGGGTTTCACAGAGCCGCTGCTGAAACCCGACGTTCCCCTGGTCGTGTGGATATCCTGTGCAATGAAATCCTAGACCCCTACGGGCGCGGCAAGTCACCCGCCAAAACCTGAAGCGAGGCAGCCCCCTTCAGTACCGTGAATGGACCACCCAGCACTTCACGGAATCCGGTAACTTGGGCACCCTTCCTGGGTCAACCTATACCCCCTACGAGTGCGGTGAATAGCCCGCCAATCCTAGATAGAAGCCCCCTCCGTCTCAATGCCATGAGATGCGGGCCCGTTGCCCTCTAGAACCCGGCTATCCGTGCACCCCTCCGCGGGGTAATCCTAGTACAGAAAGTAAAGTATACATACACCGGGTACATCGACCGCAAGCAGGTCGTGCCCCAAAAGAATAATACAAACAGGCAGTGACGGCAGTCCACATGTCGGACGCTCGCCCCGCAATATTAAATGTACATATAAAACAAAACTGTACTACCACTGCAACCAGGCTATCCCCACGACCGATCCGCAACATCACAGCAATACATAGAACATCAACATGAAAATCACGTTCGCAAATCCGTCTAACCGGGCTATAGCAGTTAGACAGGATTTACCGATCAAGTGATATTCACGGTCGCAGATATAATGTAAATACTGTGAAATAATGTGTTTAAAAATTTCCGATCGAACAAATTTACCAAGTGGGCCCCCAAGTACTACTGTAGCACATCAAGAAAATCTGGGCCCAAAAAGAATATACCAAAACCCCTATTTCCAGCCCACAAGCCCACTGCAAAGAAACGATGGCATGAACCCACATTCCTGTGGCGGAACCGCGGCCAAAGGGGGGTTATGGCCGCGGTTCCGTGGTCGTACGGAGGGATCGGGTCATCAAATTTTTCCAGTGTTCTTAGAACTTCCAGTACATTAGTTTTCTACAACCTGAAAAATTTTTAGAGCCCGGAAAAATTCGACAGAAAACTGATGCATGCAAAGCACGGATTTTGGAATTTTGGTCGATCGGATAAGTAAAACACATTAGAACAAGCTAGACTAGGTTAATGGCGTGGCTCTGATACCATGTTGCGCCACGGCAGTGTCCCGGCCGTCTTACTGAGGCCAAAATGCGGAATCAAAAATTTTCCTTACTTGGAAACTGGCGCTACCGCGGACAATAAAACCCGGATCGTTAACCATTAACCTATACTAGCTAACAAGAGATGGGAAGAGAAGTATACCAAGTGATCCGAGTCCTCCGGTCTTCTCTTCATCGTCCCGATCTCCCGCGGAAAGTCCTGTCTCCATGTCGTCGCCTCCTCGCCGGAAGGGCACCACGTCGCCTGCATCTTTTACGGGCTCCCACCTCAATACCGAGGTAACTCGGGCACGAAGCTGGCAAGTCGACGTGTCCAAGATTTGCTGTAGAATGTGTAGTGCTTTGTCTCTTTGGGGTTATGTTGCCTTGATGGAGGAATGAGGTTGAGAAATGAACTTGGGAATTTTGGTAGCAATAGAAAAATGATATGAATGGTAATTTTCCCACACCCACACCAAAAGAAAACTCTCTCATCTCCCCCTCTCAAAAGTGGCCGGCCATTCATCTAAGGAAATGGTGGAGGGAAAAACAAAACTAATACATTGGGAGGTGAGTGTAGTAAAAGGCAAGAGGTGACCATATCATAAAGCAAGCTTCACATCCAAACACAAATCAATCCTAATCCTTTCTCATCACCATAAAGCAAAGGAAAAGACTAAGAAAGCATCTCATCATGAAAAAACTATCATGATGCCACCAATATGCAAGATACCCCTTCCATAAATGTAATTTGCAAAACTGCAAATTACCCCCTCCATCGGAAAAGTCCGGCCGGGAAAGAACAAAGGAAAACCGGCCGGAACGGAATGCAAACTGGCAACTCCAGAAAACTGGTCCCGTAATAAATTACAGGAAAACCCCGATACTGTGTATACACACCCGCATCTGTATTCCGACAGGATATAAATGCAATGAGACAAAATCTACACTGTACTATACTAGGATCCGGCTTAAACCAAAGCCGGCTAGTAATATCCGTTCGATCCTGATCCGTGCAATACCGCACGTATCTGATCGAACCCTGCCATATAACCATACGGCCACTAGTATAAACTGTCCGATCCTGATCCGTGCAATACCGCACGTATCTGATCGGACCCTGCCATATCTCCATATGGCCTCTACAGCTTTTCGCCCGAAACTTGAGTAACTGAATGTGTGGTGGACTCTAAAGACTCGTCAATACTATGGCTGTGGATTTAACCACTAGCACGTCAGAGATATAAGCCAATACGTGACGGGCCACCAGCTATTGACCAAAAGGGACGTCGATGAGCGAACTCATCCTGACACCCTACTGAGCCTGTCAGTGACAATATCCATACAGTCCGGTCCGTTCGTTTATGAGTATCGCATGGCGGGCCTAGGGGGTTGGTAAAAGTCAGACCCCCAAAAACGGTACAAGTCGTGTCGGAGCGTAGCCCAGAACACCCTGAGATACTACTGGAATACCTACCAGTAAATCTCCTGCCTCGGCCGAGGGCTTTGTGTAATGGCTCTCCTAGACACAGCGCGACCTCACCCCCAATACCGGGAGAGACGAACCCCTGCAGATCCGCTCACTGCCTCCATGTGGCTCGGGACTGTACCCAACTAAAACCTGTTTGCACGACTCCTTTGAGCCGTGGTAGGGTAGTAATCAAAGCACAGTGGGAACTCACACGAGACAAATTACGATCTCAGGTCGATGAACTAACCTGTACACATGTCACCAGGGAACTGCTATCTGACATCTGGTATAAGACCAACTAGCATGTTCCCGGCGAGTCCTGTCCGGTGTACTCATAACCCAATGAGCACCTGTATACATCTTAGGTGAACCAACTGACACCAGTGGCTTGTGAGACCGGCCACCGCCCCTCGTCGGGGTCTCGACTGTATACACTAGTCTACTAATGGAGTATCGATGCCCTGTCTCGAAACTCCTACGACTAGGGACCTTTTAAGGATGTGCTTATAGACTACCAGCTCCCACGTATATGATCGCCATCATACTGCTGGTAGTCAAGCAAGAATCCTAGGGGCTCTATCAACGTGTAATAGCGACATGTCAGGTCACCTAAAGCAGTACACGATGATAAAGATAAACCAGATAGCATACTATCATCTCGAGTAAGACTGTCCTACCGGGATAGGTCCTCCCTCAATCATTGCAATCACGTGCCTATGATCCAATAATTGACTCTGAGGGCACTATCTCCAACACGCTCGACAGGGCGTTTTCTTCCTCATCGATGTTATATATGGCGTAGCTACCGTGGACCCATTCCCGTTTCCCGGATCTCACATATCCAAGCCCGAGCATTTCCATTCTCCCGTTGGGCAATTTGCGCTGAGTTCCAGGGACATCCCAAATCCTGTTGTAGAATCGAGCTTGTCGAACAGTCTGTTTTAAGGGTACCCCTTGGCGCTTCAATAGTCTCTTTAGTCCGTTTGTGTAATATCTGGGTAAACGGATGGGTTGGAGCCTGTCGAGTGTAGAATCCACGCCATGCCAGATCTCTTTCTCTACTCTCGTTTCCGTGGATCGATAAAATAGGATCACCTTTTCGCCTTTTTTCCTGGGGGGGATGTAAAACGTCTGCAGGTCTTGCACATTGTAAGCTTGAAGTGTGTCGAGATCCTTATAGTGTTCCTGCGGCACCATGGTGATTTGCAAATTCTGATCATCGCTAGGGGATGCTTGTATTGACGGCCGACTGGAGAACACGACATTAACCTCATCTTCCGAGTCACTTCCGAAGATCAACATGGGGGCGGACGGTCCCGGGTTGTTGCGTCGAGATGGCCCAGCGTAAACTATCTCTTCTTCTTCTTCTTCAGTATCGCTCCCGAAAACAGGGATGGTGGCGATGGCTTTGTTCTCTGGCTTGCGACACCTTTCTGTATCCTCGAAATCTGGAAAAAAGTACTTCGCATCTTCGTACTTGCGGACTTCGTTCACGGAAAATGGGTTCAGCTCACCTGTTACGGTATACTCAAAACCATCCTTAAAGTACTTCATATACTGATGCTGTGTAGAAGGGATGATGTTGTACTCGTGTAACCAAGGACGACCGAGCAAGGCGTTGTAGTAGGTCTTGGCGTCAATGACGTGTAACTTGATGTCCATGACGAGCAGTCCGAAGCATAATGTTAGTATTACAGACCCGAGAGTCCGTGACGACTGGGAGTCAAAACCGGAGATGGTAATTTTGTCACGAGCGAGGTGCTGCACGCTCATGCAGATTTCCTTCAACACCCGAACATTAAGGAGATTGACGGAGGATCCATTATCCACTAGGATCTTGCCTATCTTGATATCATGGCAGTATCCAGAGATATATAGGGGACGGTTGTGGTCGCACGTCCCGAGAAGAAGGTCTTCTTCACCGAAAGTGATGTCGGCCGTGTGCACTTCTTCCAGTTCATCCTTCATCCTTTCCGCAGCGAGGAAGGCTTGGAACTGCTCGGGTTCTTGTAACGCCTTGATTAATGAATCTCGCACTTCTTTGGATAATAAGAGGGCATCGAGAATGCTGAGTTGAGAAGGTAGCTTCCTTAGGTGCGCTAGGATGTTGTAGTCCACCTTACCCTTCCTGGGAGGGTCTTTGGCAGTCAACTCTTTCATGACTTGGTCATCTAAGGTGATATCCTCAGTGACCTTCTCCTTTCCCTTATCTTTTCTATTTGCGGGTCCGAGATTCTTTTCCGGGAGCGTGCGATTGGGCAGCTGAATGTTTTCGCAGGCCTATGGTTTTTCTTCTTTCCCTAAAACGAATTCTTTAAAGAGAGGGCCCAGAGCCATTTCTTCATCAGAGTCGCTCCCAAAGGTGAGAACTTGTGATTCTCCAGCGTTGATCATGTAACAATTGCCGGCAGTTCTTTTGTGTCTTTCGACCGTACCTTTTTGTTCCCGACGAGTTTTGCGTTTCATGCTCTTAAAATGTTGCCGGTGAGCAACATATCCCTGCCACCATATCCTGAAAGCATCGCACTCCTCCATAGGGTGTGAAATTTTCCGATGATATGAGCAATAATTAGGGTGCCTCTCCGCCCCATCGAACGTGTTCTCTTCCGCGGGTGGTAGCTTCATCCCCATTGACATGGCTTTGGCAAACCTTTTTCTCGTCTTGAACACGTTTTTATTCGCATCGGATATCTTTTGATCTGGCGGGAGCGCTTCGACTCTTTCGTCCAGTCGCCTGCGCTTGGCTCCTTCCGATGCAGCCATCTCACGCTCCTGATCCGCTTTACTCTTCAAACGAATCTCGTCTAGAAAGGCGTCGATCATTTCATCTGTTGTCCATACAAGTTTCGGCTCAGGCTGTGCCCCCAGTTTCTCAGTGCCAGGAGTTTTCTCATCTTTCGAATGAGAAATTACATGACAACTCGCCACATATTCTTCGGATTCATCCGGCGAACTCTCTCCATCATCTTCCTTCTGAAAGACGTGGTTGAGGAACTCTTGAAGTGTGACGGGAGTTCGCGCCTTTTGATTGTACTCCTCCAGCGCGTCAATCTGTTTCTGCAAATCCGTGCGTTTGTCTCCAGGCTTCACGGGCTTCTTGGATTTCTTCGTCTTTTTCTTCGAAGATTTTGACGGTTGGGTGTGAGTATTTGGGTCATCACCACTGATCTTTGTAGTTGGGCGTGGCTTCAGCATCCCTTCAATGATTTGAGGTTCAAGCAGGTTCTTCCATTCGACTGTCGGACACGCATGAAGATCACTCAGCATCCTTTTGGTTTTAGCCGATAGCACGACCTCCCATGGAGCTTCTTCAATAAAGGAACAGGTTGCCCCCGATGTATCTGCTTTCTTGGGAGTATGCGGCTGTGGCGGGTTCAACTTCCACTTTTCGGACAACGCAAACTTTCCCTGGAGGTATTGATCTTCAATACATCCTTTGAAGATGAAGCAATCCTCAATCGGATGGCTTACCGTTTGATGGTAAGGGCAATAATTGGGGCTATTCACCTCAGTGGGTTGTGGCGGTCGCCTTGGATTTGGCAAGTTTATAAGTCTGTTGCGTACTGCCAGCTCGAATAACCGTTTCGTCTTGTCCCGCGGGAATGAGTAGGGGCGCTTCATCTTCTCATTATAATACCGCCTTCTTTCTTCCAGTGGATCCGCCGGCTTTGGGGCAATGGGTTGCTGCTGAGCATTCGCAACGAAGGTTGCCTTCCCTTTACCCTTGTCGTTCCGAGGTTCCGGTTTCGGGGGAGACGGTCTGTGACCTATCTGGTCCATCTGAGCAAGCTTGTCGATCAAAGCCTGGAACGTGATTGGTTTGAAAAACATCATGAACTGTGAGATAGTTGCATGAGGGTCTAGAGTCCCCACGAACATGCCTACCGCGGGCGCTTCCTCAATGCATTGCTCGCATTTCGACCACAAATTTCGCCAGCGTATAGCATACTGGACCCAAGTTTCGCCTGGTTTCATACTGGCATTAATTAATGCTGTTATCGGAGTGTGTTCGCTGGCGCTTGCAAATCGCTGGGTGAATAGCAGTTCCATTTCGGTGAACGTCTTGATAGAATCGTTCGGGAGTTCCGAATACCATTCGAACGCTGTTTCTGATAAGCTGCCCATGAACTGGCGAAGCAACAGTTTATCATCACCGCCGGTGTTACCGCAAAGGGCCCTGAACTGGGCAACATGTTGGTGGGGATTGCCGGTCCCCTTATACACATGGAATTTTGGTATTGTATAACCCGGCGGATATTTGATTTGGTCGTACCAGCTCGGATATGGTCACCCCGTTTTTATGACTTGACCAGCTGCCTCAGTCGCATGATGAACCCGGATTTGCTGGGCTATATAGTCGTCCAAGTCAGCCTTAGAGATTGTCTCCTCCTTGGCCGTTGAGAGAGCCGGTGGTGGATTTGACGTTTCTCCCTTGTCGTCTTCAAGGACGATCGGAGGATCCTCAGCGGGAGGATCTTGTTGGATCATCATTCCCACCATGTCCTGGAATAAGTGGGCTATCTGCTTTATATTGGCCGCTTGTTCCGCAGCCTCTTTATCTTTCTTTTCCAATATTCTCCGAAGGAACTCGGCGTCAGTTTCCTGTTCTTGTTGCTGATCCGAGGACGCCTCGGGGCTTTCTTTCGGCCCAGTAAGCGCGGCCATTGCGATCATCATTTCCTGGAGCTTTTGCTGTTGCTCCTGAGCTTTGGTTACTGACCGTGTAAGCGGTCTATGACCTATAGACACACGGCTGTCTTCCTTCCCCGACGCCATGTATACAGTGTGGACCATCCTGCCCCCAGCCTTAGGGCGTCTGGGTTCAGCGCTTTTAGCTCTCGTTGTAGGCCCAGGGATCTTCTCCGGCCTCCTCTTTTTATGAGCAGTGGAAGTTGAGGGGGCCGTTGAGGTGGGCACCCAGACAGCTTTTCGTGGCTTAGCATGATGACTGATTTCCTGTTGGATTTTCAGCTTCTTGTGCTGGCGGGAGAAATTTGGATCGATCACCGAGTCTCGGGTCTGCCGCCAGACTTTATGGATTTTGGAAGACAGCCGTTGAGGGGATCGGGGCTGTTCTGGCTTTATTTCCGCAGCCTTTTTCAGTGGAGGGGGAGACCTCTTTAGCACCGCAGTAGGAGAATTCCTTCGCACCTTATTTAGCATCTCGAAGCTGTTCCCAGTTGGAACAGCAACATTGACTTCCACCGTTGGGGCTGGTGGAGTTAGCCCAGAGGGGGAGTTGCCCCCAGCCTTCCTTACTCGGCGCCAGTAATGACGTCGAGCGTGTCGTGCTGATGGCGATAGCCTCATCTTGCCCCCTGTGTAGGTGGGGGGTCGCTGCTGGTGTCAGCCTGTTAAAGACTGATGTCCTTTGGGTAGCAGGAGCGGGAGCTGGAACAGTCAATCTCGTAAAGACCGACTTTTTGGTAGGAGAAGCCGCCTTAACGACTTCAGGAGCAGGACTGGTTATTTTCTCAGGAGTAGCCTTCTCTGGGATTGCAGGCCCCGTTGCGGTTTTACAGGAGCCCTGGCCTAGTCTGGAGAAGACCGAAGCGCTGGTGTTGGGCGACCCGTTGAGAGGGGCCGCGGTAGGGGTAAGCTGGTCAAAGACCGACTTCTTGGGAGCTTCCGTTGTCAGCACATGAGCGGTGAAGCTTGTTGGCGGGAGCATGGTCCCAAAAAACAACCCTGTGGTGGCTCGAGTGACCTGTTCCACAGGCATTGTGAATAGCGAAGTAGCTTGGGGTCCGTAGGCTATAACTCCTGGCGAGGTGGAGCACCGGTTGCAGTTGCAGTTGGAGCATTTCACACAAGTGGAAGCCATTGATTCTTTGCTTTCTGCAATAAGCAAAACGCCAAATCTTAGTACCTTGTAACCCAAGGGCAACCATTAGCAAACCGTGTTTGGTTCGCGAACACGACACACGAAGTGTGGAGTGGAAAGAGGAAAAGGTCCTACCGGGCGTGCCAGAATCTGTTCCCCTCCGAACGGCGGCCGAGACGTGACGTCTCGCCTGAGATTCGGGGCAGAAGCTATATGGTGCTATCCGTCTACCTCTCCGAAGATGCCAAGTTGATTTATGGCACCGTGTATCGAAGGTTTAAACGGATGCGTCCGATGTAGCAGATTTCGTCAGATTCCCCCTCGCTTGAGGGGTTTTTGATTGTGGGGACGCTCTTCTCTGCAGGCTTAAGCCCCTGCAGTTAATTACGCTACCGCACTGCGGTAACCACTTTCTCCTTCTCCAGAAATTTCACTTCGTGTCGTGTGTGCTTATTTTGTGTTTGGTTGCCCGTGGATTGTATACGGAGACTGAGTTATGTCGTCGCCCGTAGGGCGTGGACTAGTCCAAATCAGTATTTATCTTAGATTTGGGTTTGGGGGTTTGGGTTTAAGGATACGTTGGCCTCCTTTGAGACTAAGATCAACTTAAATGTTTGTTAAGGATACGTCAGTCTAGTTTTTAGACTAAGATCAACTTAACGGGATCGTTTAGATCCAACAAGAGAGCAATTAAGGGAGCCCTGTTGTTTAGTTTAAGGACATTGCGGTCCATAGATAGTTTAAGGACATTATGGTCCATAGATAGTTTAAGGACATTACGGTCCAATGTTAGTTTTAAGACGTTGCGGTCAAGGTTAAGGACGTCACAGTCCGTGGATTTAAGGACTCCACAGTCCGAAGTTAGTTTTAAGACATCTCGGTCAAAGTTAAGGACGTCATAGTCCGTTGTTAGTTTTAAGACATTCCGGTCAAGGTTAAGGACGTCATAGTCCGTTGTTAGTTTTAAGACATTCCGGTCAAGGTTAAGGACGTCATAGTCCATGAGTTTAAGGACCCCACAGTCCGTATCAGTGTGTGGTTATTGGGACCCGTCATCTCTTTGAAGACGTTGAGGAATTACAACGCCAAGTATCAAAGGAATGAAGAGATGTACCCTTGAACCAAGGTAGATTAAATAGTCTTTGGCCCAATTTGGGACCAAGACCAATCAATTATGTTATGAGCCCATTAGACCAGTTAAGTTTGAATTGAGGACTTATGGCCATCTCGGGCTAAGTCCAATCATGTTTGGAATATTAGCTTTCTGTTGGTCCATTGAAGGAGAGGCTTTGCCTCTAGAACTTAGCCAATTGGGCTGAAGCCAGTGTTAGACACTAAAGACCAACCAGTGTTGAATACTGGGAATGAGATTGACAAGTTAGTGTTTAGCACTAAAAAATAGTTGGTGTTAAACACTAGCAACAGGGGGTTTCAAATTAGTGTTAAACACTAAAACAAATCAGTGTTAAACACTGGCAACAGAGATATCAAATTAGTGTTGAACACTAAAGTAAATCAGTGTTAAACACTGGAACAGAGTTTCAATTTAGTGTTAAACACTAAGGCAAGAGGGGTCACGTGGTAACACGTGAGGGCGCCCTGCTTCCCTTTATTTTATTCGGTCAAAAGTCTTGAATACTTTGAAGTATCACGTGCTATCACGTGATAGGCATTTTGATGTTTGTCTGTTAAAGCTTCGGCCAAGGGGTCACGTGGTAGCACGTGAGGGCGCCCTAGAGCTCTTTATTTGTTCTGCAGATAAGTGTTTAACACTTTTAATTCTGAAAGCCATCACGTGTAGGCACGTGATGGGGCTCATGCTTTGATCTGTTAAAATGTTCATTGGGGGTCACGTGGTGACACGTGAGGGCGCCCCAGAGCTTCTTTTTTTGTGGATCTTCTCAGGGGTCACGTGGTAGCACGTGACCCTTTTTCTCTGCCTGTTTGAAGATGTGTTTATTTTTTTAAGAATTAAATTCTTCATAGGGTTAAACCCTAGCAATAACTTTAGAGGAATTAAATTCCTAGTTTCTTCCGAAGAATTATATTCTTAGATAGAGTTATACTCTAGTTTTTTTTTTCTGTAGGAACTAAATTCCTCATGTATGTGAAGAAATTCTCGATTAGGGTTAAACTCTGGTTCTGTCCATTTTGAAGGAATTAAATTCCTATAACATAGGGTTAAACCCTAATTTTATCTCAAAGGAATTAAATTCCTATAATTTTGAGAGAATTAAATTCTCCAACTTCCATTCCCTCTCTATGTTTTGGATCTGCATGGCACGATCTCAACCCAATGAGAATTAAATTCTCAATTCATGGGGAGATTTGCACTTTGCAGATCCTCTACTAAAGAGAGAACTAAGTCTTCTTTTTAATATAAGAGTTAAACTCTTTTGAGAATTAAATTCTCTTTTTAGAAGCCTTCCCTTTCTTACCTAAGGTTTTCTTCTGCAGCAGATCAAATTCTTCCAAAGTCTCAAGGCTCTATTTCTTTTTCTCTCTATCCCTCTGTGTCTCGATCTCTGTATATGTCTTTCTCTGTGTCTCTTGGCTCCTATTTATATGAGAAGAAGCAGAATCAATTAGTTTTGGTGAATTTTTCATTGAGAGATTTGATTTGTATTCACCATTCGTTTGGACCTTTGGATTATTAGGTGAATTTTATTCACCATTGGATTTTAAATCCAAAGATTTTCCTTCGTTATTTCGATTAGATTTTAAGGGGAAATCTTTCCAAGTTCAAGATTTTTCCATAGATAGGTGATATTTAATCACCTTTAAATCTTTAATCTAATCGGTTTCAAATAATCATTCCCCATTGGAGAGATTTGAATGCTGTTCAGAATTTAATTCTGTTAAATAGATAGGCTTTGAAAGCCGGTCACGTGTGGCCACGTGACCCTTGGTCACGTGTAGGCACGCGACCCCTGGTCACGTGTAGGCACGTGACCCCTTGGAACGAGCCTTCTTCTGCTTTCTGCGCTTTGTCTTCTAGCCGCTGTTCAGCCGTCACGTGTCAACACGTGACCCTTGGTCACGTGTGAGTACGTAACCCTTTCTGGAGCCTTTTCTTTGATTTAATCCAGGAGCCGAATCTACCTTTGCCACTGCTTTTAATTGTCACGTGCCAACACGTGACTGCTGGTCACGTGCTAGCACGTGATGCATCTTCCGTAACTTTCCTGATTTTAAATCAGGAAACATCGTCTCGGCGGTAAACCTGATATGTCTTCACACTTCCATGAAACTCTCCAATATAGACGGTGCTTCTTCCTTATCCATTGCCATTGACGAAAGGACCTTTTTTGTCGGCCTAGCCCTAACTCGACCAGCCCGACAGAACTGCTTCCTCCAGCAAAACAACTTCCGAATGTCCGGGAAACTGGAGAATCACCTTCCCTTCCTTACAATCAATATGAGCGTGAAAAGTGCCGCGAAATCCCATTCCCAAGACAACAACAACAAGGAAATGCACCAGGATTGAATAATCCTAACGCGGGGAAAAACAAGAACGAGTAAGATACCAAGATGACTTCATCCAAACTCAAGATACTGAAGAGGGTTAACCACGGTAAACATGAGTCAATCTGGCGATAAAATAATAACTGGTAAGCAATGAAACTGGGAGAAGCAGGGTAATATAATGATAATGGAATACGAAAGTGAATCAAGACCAGGACTCAAGGTTACTTAAATAGAGTACCGCATTGTAACCATGCTGTAGTTCATGGGCACAATTACATAACTCCACCCAAGTCGCCCAAGTCCTAGAGATAACAAGGAATCAGGTTTTCGAGTTGATATGCAAAGGAAGTTTGCACATCGTAAAAGATATAATCAGGAAGAACTTGATTCAAAAACGGTAAAACGGCAAGGTGGCAGGACATATTTCCTAAACACGGGTATTCTGATTCGTGTATTGGGTACAATACCCAACTACAAAAGAATCAACCTGACTAACCCATGGCTCTGATACCAAAAGAACCATGTCATGCCCCGCTTCCCAGAGTACTCTAAGATGGACACGTGACATAGCCAACCATGCTACCTATGGATAGGAAAATCCTTCCACAGTCACATTACGGCTGTAGAGATATCAAGAACAGGAAAGTAAACTAACTATCTAGTACATGTCCATAAGCCAGAGTAAAAGAGTCAAGAAATAACAATATGCGGAAGCCAAAAGATACAATAAATGAATCACCTGGAAGTGAAACTACATACCGACAGGAACTTCACCGCTCGTCTAACAGCGGTAATACTCCTGATCAGTCTGCAACAAGGTAGAAGAATCTGGGCCATGCAAAACCCAGACGTCAGCGCGTCATGTCATCAAGCAATAAAATATAAATAGGGTAACAGGCAATGCAAATATAATCATGAATGAAAAATAGATGTAACAATAATGTAAATCAGAGCAGTGAAGGGTAGTGTGCAGTGAGTACACTAAACTGTTCTATTGGGTTTTCTACTCTAAAGTCTTTGAAATCAATTTGATGAATCATCGATGTAACTCAATAGTATCCCGTGCATGCCCGGGACCACGGTCTACATACTCTCGGGCTGAAACCGAGACGTGCCGCTGGGCAGTAAAAGGTAGCAGGTACAGACGAGTGATGTCAGCATCATCACTCCGGGGCTGGCCTAGCCCATAAGACTGATCAGAACAGGTATCGAACTGTTGAGTTACAAGTCAGATTTCACTATTGATTTCCCCATACCCCCAAGTTTTATGTGTATGTCAAGTCAGGTATTCAGTAATCAAGAACTAATGCCAACACAGGATCAGGTAAGAGCAGGTTTGTCTGGATAGACAACATGAATGGTCTGTGAGGACTACATGTCAGGTTTGTTGGCATTAGACACGAGATCAAGTAACGGGTCAAGCCATGGTACATCAGGTCGAGTCAAGTAGTGTACGGTACTATGTCGGGTCAGGTAATGTATAAAGGTGTCATGTCATGTCAGGAGTGTACAAGATATCATGTGGGTGCTCAAAATCAAATTAGCATAATCATGGCATACAGAACAAGCAGGTGTACTAATAGAATCAACAAGCTGGAACTTATAACGTGAAATGCAATCGGGTACAGATTAAGGTATATAGATGCACAGTTATCAGTTTGTATTTAATAGATGGTTTCAACATTACATGAATACAGTAAAACACATATGGATGTTAACATCATGTTAATACGTACTAAATACTCTAGAGATGCAATGATATATATGAGTGTCCAGAACGGAACCAGCCAATGCAAGAAGTGACCACACTGTACGAGAACGTCTTCTGGGTCGTCCGGATCGTCGGCGACGGTACAGCTCCGGCAATCACTCAAAACAAGATCGGGAACAAGAAAGAGAAGAAGAATAAATAAGAAGAAGAAGAAGGATAGGGGTCGGTGCTCAGTTTGCTCTGGGGGTCAGAGGCAAGGGCGAGGGAATGACAATACTGGGTCATCGACGGCGATCACCGGAACAACAACCTCAAGAAAGAGGAAAAGAAGAGAAAGGAGAAGAAGAAGAGGAAGAAGGAGAGAGAGGGTAAGGCTCTTGGTTTGTGGTTCACGCTACTGGGATTTACAAGGAGCAGAGAGAGAGAGAGGTCGGGGAGAGGAAGTCGACGGCGTGGGCGTCGGTGAGGTCAAGTTGTGTAGTCGGCAAGGCGGTGTTGGTGGTGATGATCTGAAGAGAGGGAAGAGAGGGTGAGTTGATGGTGTGAAGCGAGGGTGAGGAGGCAAGAATAGGAGGAGGTGGCTGAGGTGGTGACGACGAGGGACGGCCGCTGGAGGTGGGTGCAGATGAAGGAGGAGATGGGTTCGTGGTGGATTCGTTGGTTGTAGTCGTCGTGGGTTTGTGGGGAGAGAGAGGAAGTGAGGTTAAAGGGATGGAGGTGACAGTGGAGAAGGTGGTGGCGAGCACGGGCGAGCGCGGGCGACGCTGGGTGGTGATCGGCTCCGGGGGTAGAAGTCGTGGGCTGCAGGCGAAGACGAGGCGGGGCAAACAAAATGAATAGAAGATGAGGGAGAGGGCGATGGTGTGAAGGAGGCGACCACGAGGGGTTGAGGAGTTAGGGTTATGGTTCGAGGAGGCGGCGGAGTCTGCGAGGGTTTTCTCGTGGCGAAGGTGCATGGGTTTTTAGGAGGAGAAGAAGAAGATGCAGGAGGGAGGTGACGGGATCCACGCGGCGGTGAGCAGAATCGAGAAGCGAACAGTGTTCGCGAGAGGTGAGAGAGTGTGCGCGAGAGGAGAGAGAAAGAGAAGGAGAGAGAAAGAGAAGGAGAGAGAGAGGGCTGCGTCGGTCAGAAGAGAAAGAAAGGGAAAGAGAGAGAAAGGGAGAAATTAGTGGGGCCCAGTGATTTATAAAAGAATCCCTGATTGGTTGAGGAAAACCGGGGAGAGAGAAATGGAAAAGATTTTTAGAGAAGAGGGAAGGAGACGTGGGGCCCGGTGAACAAAGAAGGGGATTGGCTCGTGGAGAGAAATAGGTTGTGAAAAATATAAAAAGATATTTAAACCACTTTTAATAGGATTTTCTAGGCTGAAAGATTTAAGTTAGGTAAAATTAAATATTAAATAATTAGAATTTGCGGGAATACAAAATATATCAGAAATGCGCCCGGGTCGGGTCCAAAATTTTGAATTTGAAATATGAAAATTATTAGCGAGTTCCAAAAAAATCAAAATGAAGGATTTAATAACAAAAATGCATACCCCCAAGAACATACGCACGGACGTGCGCGTAGCCGTCCAAACACGTCCGTTTCACTGAACGGGACGAGAACACGATGCAAGGACGCTACCACAGGGTTAGGGGTATCATGCAGGCCATGAAATTTAATTTTAATTTATTTTACATGATTTAAACTGTTATATGCAAAAGATGTGATACAAGACAATTACCAGTATATACTAAATTATGAAATGCACTAGTCCATGTAACAAGTCAAGGTAACCTATAAATGAGAGTTACACAGGTTCAAGCAAGCGGGTCGGGTCGAATGCCCAGTGACCTGTGAAGTACTATTCGCACCCAAACACGCTAAATCAGGATTAGACCATGGATAAGTAAAATACTGAAACTGGATTGGTATAAATGAACTCGGGTGTTACATAAGGCAACACCCTAAAAGAAAAGGAAAAACATGTCGCTAATGAAGAAGACAGCGGAGAACCGGCTCATGAAGACTCGAGTTCTTATCCGGTGGATTACAATGTCTTGGCTCATCTCTGAAAGCTTCCGTCTCTCTTAAGAATTTATGATTTTCTGGTCCTATCTAAGGAGCTCAGAGATGTTTTCACTCATGCTCTACAAAACCCTAAGTGGTATCAGACTCGTTTTGCGGAAATTAATATGAAAAAGGCCCAGTCCACTATGCATACAGCTGCGGCCACATTTAAGAATGAAGACATGCTACTGAGAACAACTGAGCATAACCGGCTGCTTTATGAGACAAGGTACAACAATGGAGACCAGATTAATCGTATATTGATTGATCCGGGATCTTCAGTTAACATCATGAACTCGCGGACTCTGAAGAGTTTGTCAATGGACGTCCGACATCTGTCAAGGGAAAGAATTGTCATCCAAGACTTCAATCAAAACTGTCAGCAAATTCTGGGGTCCATAGCTCTGCCAATTAAATTTAGTGATCTACAAACCGGAGTTAAGATATACGTGATCGACGCTGACACGTCCTATAAGATTCTCCTGTTAAGGCCTTGGCTTCACGATTACGACATCGTTTCGTCAACACTCCATCAATGCATGAAGTATGTTCACCGCCGAAAACCGGAAAGACAAACGTCTTGCCTGAATTTGGGGGCAGATGCTATTTGGTGCTATCCGTCCACCTCTCCGAAGATGCCAAGTTGATTTATGGCACCATGTATCGAAGGTTTAAACGGATGCGGCCGATGTAGCAGACTTCGTCAGATTCCCCCACATTGAGGGGTTTTTTTTTATTGTGGGGACGCTCTTCCCTGCAGGCGCAAGCCCCTGCAGTTAATTACGCTACCGCATCGTGGTAACCACTTTCTCCTTCTCTGGATGGTCACTTCGTGTCGTATGTGTTTGTTTTGTTTTTGGTTGCCCGTGGATTGTATACGGAGACTAATTTGTGTTGTCGCCCATAGGGCGTGGATTAGTCCAAATCCGTATTTTCTTAGATTTGGGTTTGGGTTGGGTTTAAGGATCGTTAATCTCATTTGGGACTAAGATCAACTTAAACGTTTGTTAAGGATACATTAGTCTAATTTTAGACTAAGATCTACTTAACAGGATCATTTAGATCCAACAATAGAGTATTTGGGCTCTATTGTTTTAGTTTAGGGACGCTGCGGTCCATAAGTTTAAGGACGTCATAGTCCGTGGAGTTTAAAGACATTATAGTCTGTAAAGCTTAAAGACATCATAGTCTACGAGTTTAAGGGCCTCACAGTCCATGGTAGTTTAGAGACATTAGTCTGTCAAGTTTAAGGACCTCACAGGCCATGAGTTTAAGGACCTCATAGTCCAGTTTAAAGACAACATAGTCTAGTTTAAAGATCTCATAGTGTGTAAAGTTTAAGGATATCATAGTCCATGAGTTTAAGGATCTCATAGTCCATAGAGTTTAAAGACATCATAGTCCATGAGTTTAAGGACCTCATAGTCTGTGTGATTTCGGTTCCACCGTTTGGGGATGCACCAACAGTTATTGGTTATTGGGACCCTCCGTCTCTCTGAAGACGTTGAAGGATTATAACGACATGTATCAGAGGTATGAAGAGATGTACCCTTGAACCAATATCCCGATTTGGGAAATGGGATGAACATCAATTTAGATGTCATCTGTTAGGAGAACACTAGTCATCTTTGGGACTAGGATTAGTTTGGGGAGACCTGAACATGGAGGCTCGGTTGATTGGGGACAAAAAGGGTCTTGGCTTCGGAAGACTTGGCTAATTTGAGCTAAGGTTGATTTCCCTTAGTCGTCCCATAGTGCTAAGCATTGAATCGGTGTTAAACACTGGACTTTGGAGGAGCTCAAGTGTGAACATGTAAGGGGGCCCGAAGCGGGCATTGTTCCTTGAGTTTATTCCCTCATATATATATATATAAAATTGTTGAGCACTTGGCTCACGTGTGAGCACGTGAGACGCCCGAGGTGAGAACTGTTCTCTAGATTTTATTCCTCTTTCATTTATAAGCGCTAAGCATTTGGTTCATCAAACGATCACGTGCAGACACGTGAGGTGCCTTCAAAATGCGAGCGCTGTCTTTGGAATTTTCTCCCTCTTTTATACATCATTGTTTGGGGGTCACGTGGGAACACGTGAGGTACCCCCAAAATGGGAGCTATCTTGTGTTTATTCTATTTTTCCTTTTCTGAGTGGTAAGCACTATAGGGCCACATGAGATCACGTGAGGCACTCTGAAGAATGAAAATTGCCTTTGTTTTATTCTCCTTTTCTTTTTCTGAGTGCTAAGCACTATCAAGGGATCACGTGAGGTCACGTGAGGCGCCCCCAAATTGAGACGTGTTTTAGATTTACTTCCCTTTTGAAAAGCTTGTTCGGTGGTGCGCCAAGAGTTATTGGTTATTGGGACCCTCCACCTATCTGAAGACGTTGAAGAGTTACAACGATATGTATCAGAGGTGTGGAGAGATGTACCCATGAACCAAATGCCAGATTGAGATGGAATGGGATGAACATTACTTTGAATACTATCTGAGATCAATTTTGAAAGACTTGGGTATAATTGGAGCTCGGGTGTTGACTTTGGGAGACTTGGCTGATTTGGGCTAAGGTTAGCCTCTCGTAGTGTTAAACACTAATGTATGCTCAGCGCTCACGTGCTCCCACGTGAGGCGCTTGAAGTAGTGTTAAATACTGAGAATTAAGGCACTCACATGGGGTCACGTGAGGCGCTTGAAATAGTTTAAAACACTGAAGATTCGAAACACTCACGTGGGGTCACTGAGGCGCTCGAAGTAGTGTTAAACACTGAAGATATGAAGCGCTCACGTGGGGTCACGTGATGTGTTTGAAGGTGTTAAACACTGAAGATATGAAGTGCTCACGTGGTGTCACGTGAGGTGTTTGAAGTAGTGTTAAACACTGAAGATATGAAGCGCTCACGTGGGGTCACGTGAGGTGTTCGAAGTAGTGTTAAACACTGAAGATATGAAGCGCTCACGTGGGGTCACGTATGGTGTTTGAAGTAGTGTTAAACACTGAAGATATGAAGCGCTCACATGGGGTCACGTGAGGTGTTTGAAGTAGTGTTAAACAATGAAGATATGAAGCACTCACGTGGGGTCACGTGAGGTGTTTGAAGCAGTGTTAAACACTGACGATATGAAGCGCTCATGTAGGGTCACGTGAGGCGCTTGAAGTAGTATTAAACACTGAAAGTTTGAGGCGCTCACGTGAGGTCACGTGAGGCACCTGAGATTTGGCACAGCTTCTTTGAATTTGTTCCCTTTTTCTTTTCTGAGTGCTGAGCACTATTGGGTCACGTGGGATCACGTGAGGCCTCCCCAAAGACTGAAAGCGGCCTCCGTTTTATTCTCTTTTGAAAAGTGCTAAGCATTATTAAGGGGTCACGTTATGTCACGTGAGGCGTTCCAAAAATAGGGTTTATTCCCTTTTCTCTTTATAAGTGCTGAGCACTTCTCAGGGGCCACGTGAGGCGCTCCAAAAATAGGGTTTATTCCCTTTTCTCTTTTATAAGTGCTGAGCACTTCTCAGGGGTCACGTGATGTCACGTGACTAGATCTCAGTCTTTCCCTTTTTTTGTTCCTCAAAGGTATTCACGTGGGGACACGTAAGCTTTTATTGTGTAACATTGAACACTAATATGTATCACCAGGCCGTTCTTCGATGATTCTGAGGAATCAAGTTCTCCTTTGTTCTTTGCAGGGATTAATTTCTTTTTAAAGGTTTAAACCCTAGTTTTAGAGGAATTAAATTCCCATATGTTTTGTAAGAGTTAAACTCTTATGGACTCAGTTCTTTCCCTTAGGCTTTGGATCTACATGACAGAATCTCCCCGATGAGAATTAAATTCTCAACTTGTGGGGAGATCTGCTTCTGCAGATTTTAACCAGAGGAAGAACTAAGTTCTTTTGAGAAGAGTTAAACTCTTGGTTTAAGAATTAAATTCTCTTTTTTATGAGAGCTTTTGGGAGGGGTTCCTCTTCTTTAGAGAATTAAATTCTCTCTCTATTTTTCTTCCTCTCTCCGTCTATATGTCTCCCCTCTTTTTGAACTTGGAGTTTTATGGGGGGTTCCTCCTTTTTCTATCCCTTTGCTCTTATTTATAGGAGAAAGAAAAGAATCAATTTGTTCAGCCAATCGCTCATTGAGAGATGTTGATTGATTTTATAATCAACTAAAATGATCTTTTAGATCAATCAATGAATTTTATTCACCGTTGGATTTTTAATCCAAAGACTATCTGTTTAACAGAGAAGATTTCTTGTTTGTTTAGCAAGATTATGAATATCTTGTTAGTTTTAACAAGATTAGAATTTTATTCTCTCAAATCTTTTTAGTTTAACAAGATTTAAAATTATATTTTCTTAATATGGATATCTTGTTAACATAGAATTTTATTCTTGTTATAAGATTAGGAAAATATTTTCATATGATAGATTTTCATTCTATCAAATGATCAACGCTGGATTTTTGATCCAAGGGTCCTCTGTTTAACAGAGAAGATCTTTCTAGTTTAAGGAAGATCTAGAAAATATTTCCTAAATAGAATTTAATTCTAGAATTTGATATGAACATTTTAAATTAGGGTGCTCACACGCTTTGCACGTGATTGGCAAAAGCACTCACGTATTTAACACGTGACCCCTATTATGGGTTTTAGCCTGTTTATGTTCAGAGTGCTCACGTGCTTAACACGTGAGGCATATTTGGCCCTTGGTGATTTATGTTCAGTGCTTATATGCTTTGCATATGAGCGCTCGCGTGTTTTACATGTGAGGCCTGTTTGGCCCTTTAAGTTTATTTTATTCAGCGCTCATACGCTTTGCATATGAGCGCTCACGTGTTTTACACGTGAGGCCTGTTTTTTGAGGATTCTTCTTTTTTTTGTAAGGGAACAAGTAGGTTTTGGCCGAAAATTTTGGCGGGAACAAATGCCCCCCACTACTTTGCCCACGTAAGGATGTACGCGGGTGAAGTAGTGCAGAGTTATGCATGGCAATAGAATTGACGGCTTAGGGGACAAGTTTAGCGTTCTTGTAGCCTAAGGCTTTTTTCATCTTCATGAGCCGTAAGGGTCTCAAGAAGATTTTTTCTCCCTACAAGTCGAGAGGATCTCGTAGGTGTATTTTCTCCTTAGGGGCCGTAAGGGCTCCTAAGTGCGTTTTCTCTTGAGTGTCGTAAGGATCTCACAAGAGAATTTTCTCCCTTACAGGTCGAGAGGACTCATAAGTGATTGCTTCCCTCCTTATCGATGTTCAACTTCGGAGAGTGTGGCCTATAAATAGTCCATCTTGACCTCTTTACAGGGCAGTGATGGCTTAGGAGACAGGGTTAGGATCTGCCACCTAAGACTTTTCAACTTTATGAGCCATGAGGGTCTCATAAAGACTTTTCTCCCTACGAGTCAAGAGGATCTCGTATGTGTATTTTCTCCTTAGGAATCGTGAGGATTCCTAAGTGTGCTTTCTCTTGAGAGTCGTAAGGATCTCACAAGAGAATTTTTCCGCTTATAAGTCAAGAGGACTCGTAAGTGGTTATTTCCCTCCTTGTCGAGATTCAACTTCGGAGAGTGTGGCCCGTAAATAGTATGCAAGAGTCTATCTTGGACCGACTTACAGGGCCCTAGTGCTTAGGAAACATGTCCTTATCCCCGTTGTCTAAGGCTTTTCCCTACGAGTCGAGACGGATCGAGAGGTTCCCGCAAGGACACTAATTTCCTTACTAGTCGAGACGAATCGAGAAGTTCTCGCAAGGATGTCCTAACATCACAGTTAACCTCTGCTCTTTACGACAGAGATCCGTTATGGTCTGTGGTACTTGGGTTTTGTCCGTCGTACCGTCGTGTTGGTTGTTGTATTCCTCGATAGGCAATCTTGCTGTTCGAGTAGCCTTGCAACTATCGTGTCACTGATCCCTTCGGGGCTGGACAAGACGTCTTCAAGCAATCTTCCAGGTAGTATTACCGTCGAAAGAGCAAGCGTTAGGGATATTCCATGTCGCTTTTTACTTGAGGTTAGGCTCAGTTTGGGAGCCCGGATGAGTCATAACCACTCAGCGCTGGTGTGGGATGATCTCCGATAGTTTTTTCAGGTTTTATATGAGTTTCCATCAAGACCCTGAAGCTAGGAATATTGCCTTTGCTTCGTTTGCTGGCATTGCGTCTGCTGTATCGAAACGAATGTCGCAGTTATCTTTAGGTTGTTGGTGAACCGTCGAGGCTTGGAACTAGGGACTTTGCCATGGCTCCGTTGTTGGTGTTGCATCTGCATCCTGTTGGAGGGAGAATGCTGGGGTGACGTCGCGTCTGCTGTATCGAGACGAACGTCGAGGTGGTCTCTAGGTTGTTGGTGAACCATCGGGACTTAGAACTAGGGACTTTGCCGTGGCTCCATTGTTGGTGTCGCGTCTGCATCCTGTTGGAGGAAGAACGCTGGGGTGACATCACGTCTATTGTATCGAGACGAACGTCGAGGTGGTCTCTAGGTTGTTGGTGAACCGTCGGGACCTGGAACTAGGGACTTTGCCATGGCTCCGTTGTTTTGTGTCGCGTCTGCATCCTGCTGGGGGAAGAACGCTGGGGTGACGTCGCGTCTGCTGTATCGAGACGAACGTCGAGGTAGTCTCTAGGTTGTTGGTGAACCGTTGGGACCTGGAACTAGGGACTTTTCCGTGGCTCCGTTGTTGGTGTCGTGTCTGCATCTTGTTGGAGGAAGAACGCTAGGGTGACATCGCGTCTGCTGTATCGAGACGAACGTCGAGGTGGTCTCTAGGTTGTTGGTGAACCGTCGGGACCTGGAACTAGGGATTTTGCCGTGGCTCCGTTGTTGACGTCCTATCTACTTCTGGTTGGAACGAGAAGGAACGCCGTTATGGGTCTCCAGGCTATAGATATGGCCGTCGAGACTTGGAACTATGGACTCTGTCGTGGCTCCGAGATTGATTGTCGCATTCGAATCCTACTGGAATGAGGAGGAACGCCGTTATTGTTCTTCTGGGATGCAGATGTTGCCGTCGAGATCTGACTCTCCCTTTGTTAAGGTCTGGTGGGGAAATGTGGTTCCCTTTCGTTTATGCCCATGGATTGTGTACAGGGGTCAGTATGGACTTACCTGAAGGGCAAAAGTTTCATCATTATTATTTTTATTTCTTTCCGCGATGCTCTATCATTTCAGCTTTTATATCGCGAAGTTCGCGATTGCCCATTCATTTCGGCTATTTTTCGTGGTGTCCAATCATTTCGGCTATTTTTTCTTTTTACTCGCTGCTTTTTATTGCGAGTTGCCCAATCATTTCGGCTGTTTTTGTATGCATATATTATGCTTGCTGATTTTGTTGCAAGTTGCCCTATCATTTCGGCTATTTCATATGCATTTTTGGCTAGCTGACTTTTCGCCCCGAGTATAGAACTTAGAGTCTAGTGCCAATCTTAGCATCAACATCGCTGCGACTGGAATATTGCCAGGAGCGAACCATCATCTTCCTTCGTCGGTTCGAACAAAGGTGGCTTAGCAAACAGGATTAAGATCCTGTCGACTAAGGCTTTTGACTTCATGAGCCGTAAGGGTCTCATAAAGATGTTTCTCCCTACGAGTCGTGAGGATCTCGTAAGTGTCTTTCCTCCTCAGGAATCGTGAGGATTCCTAAGTGTATGTTCTCTTATAAGTCGTAAGGATTTTGCAAGAGTGTTTTCTCCTTGTAAATCGAGAGGACCTACAAGTGTTTATTCATCAAATGAGGCCATTCCTCGTCGTTGGTGGGACTAGGCAAGGAAATGATTATTTATGCCCGTGGATTGTATACAAGGGTCAGTATTGAACCGCTTGTAGGGCAGTCTAGGGGATGTGATGGCTTAAGAACAGGTTCAGATCCCTGTAGCTTAAGGCTTTTGAATCTTATGAGCCGTGAGGGTCTCATAAGAGGGTTCTCCTTACGAGTCGTGAGGATCTTGTAAGTGTAATTTATCCTTAGGAATCGTGGGGATCCCTAAGTGTGTCGCTCCTTTGTGAGTCGTAAGGATCTCACGCAGGTAGTTTTCTCCTTACAAGGTCGAGAGGATCTCGCAAGTGTGCATGAATTTTTTTACGAGCCTGTGCCCTCTCGGGTTTTCACAAACTCGCCGGTATCTCTGCTGTTTTTACTCATGGAGCCTTTTCGGGTTTTCATCCGTGCCCATTTTGCTTATGGACGTACCGTTTTTTTACGATTCGGGTTTTTACAAACATCACCGGTAGTCCTGCTGTTCTTACTCACGGCGCCCTTTCGGGTTTTCATCCGTGCCCATTTTGCTTGTGGACATACCTTTTTTTTGGGTTTCAAGTGGGATATTCCACTTGACTGCAGGACTCGTTTGTAAGCCCCTTGATATCCTTTCTATTCTTTGAGAAGAAAGGACCATCTAACGTAGAGACTCTTCCTCCAGTGAGAAATATGCCCCCTGTGTATACCTCGGGAGGAGCGAGTACCCACGCCGTCGCTATTTTGGTGACAGGTTGTTTCAAAGTTGCTCATTTTTTTGTTGAGCATCGGCAACAAATACCACCTTACCTCCGCTTTTCATTCATCTTCATCAGATTATGAAGGGTCTTGACTCAGCTGATCCAATCAAGTCATTTTATCCATGAGCTCTTGGAAGGCTGTCAGCTTGAAAAGGGCCATATACGAGGACGCCTTTGAATTTGGGTCAAGGGTGGCTATGAGCATTCCCATGGCTGCATCTTCATCGATGCGTTGCTTGTATTTGACCAGAGATTTCGCCATCGGGTAACACATTGAACCCAAGTCTCATTCGGTCTAACCCTTTCGTTGACCAGTGCCGTCACGGTAGTGCGTTTATTCACACTAGCGAATCTCTGACAGGAGGGCATCTCCATTTCGTTGAAGGTATTCATGGAGTCATTCGGGAGTTCCACATACCATTCGAAGGCAATGCCCGCCAGACAGCCGATGAACTGTCAGAGGAGAAGTATATCAGTATTGCCGCACATGGGTTCAAATCGCGCAATGTGCCGGCGAAAATTCTCAGTTTCTTTGTACATGTGGCACGTTGGAAGTGTGTACTCTGGCGGGTACTGTATTTGATTATGCCATGTCGGATACGGTCGACCAATCTTGATTGATCTATTTGCGGCTTCACTGGCGTAGTGAGCTTCGATTTGCTGAGCGATATATTCGTTCAGCTTTGCTTTTAGGAATCATTTCCTCCTCAGCCATTGATGAGCTTTGCAGAGGATTTGAAATGTCATCCGTATCTTTAAGACCGACTACCGGCAGTTCATCCGCCAGTGGTTCCGATTGAACCATCATTCCAGCCATATTCTGAATCAGAAGGGCCATCTGGTTCATTTTAGTGGACATTTCTGCTGCTTCTGCATCTCCCTTTTTCAGAGCGCGCTTTAGGAAATCAACATCCGACTCCTTCTCTATTCTTTCTCCAGGCGCGTCTTCGAGATTTGCCTTAGACGATGGATTAGCGAGTGGTGCCGCCTAAGCAAGCATCTCCTGCAGCTTTTCACGTTGCAGTTGAACTTTTGTTAAGGACTGAGTTCGAGGTCGGTGACTAGTAGAAGCTCGAACTTCGTCTTTGGAATTCACTACATAGACTATGTGAACAACCATGCCCCCAGGCTTGGGGTGTTTAAAGTTTTGGCCTTTGGAGTTTGTTTCGGGCATTTGAGCTTTATTAGGCCTCTCTTTTTTGTGAAAATCCGCTTTGGTTCTGAGAGGAACCGCTGTATCAGGATACGTCTTGGGGTGAGTCCCCTTCACCTGCTTCCACACCTTATATATAGATGATGAAAGTTGTCTCAGGGAGTGAACTTGTTTCTGCTCTCGTGGGATCTCCATGGGCTGCGGAGACTTCTTCAGTATTGCGGTAGGAGAATTTTGTTTGACCCTTCGCAACAGTTCGAAGCTGTTCCCAGTTGGAACAACAACATTCACCACTGGGGTTGAAACAGGACCATACGGAGGATAGCCCCCGGCTTATTTTGTATGACGCTGATATCAACGTTGGCCGTTTCTTACGGCCGGGATTTGATTAGCTTCAGGATTTTGCTGAGCCTGCCCCCTGTTTCCTTTGAGAGCTTCAATATTCTGCCCCATGCGTCGACCTTGGTCTTTGGCATGTGCCAGTTGTTTGAGGACTGATTCTGTCGGCAAAACTGCTGCTTGGGGAACTAGCCTGGGATTCCTCCATCGGCGTTGAGGCACCGAGGGTGGGAGGTGGGTGTATCGATCCAAAAAGAAGCCTGTTGATTTCTTGAAGAGCCGGATTGCAGAGATTTGAGCCTGCAAGTGGCCCATACTTGACTCCACCAGATATGACAGATCCTGAGTTGCTAAGGTGGGAGCAAATGCCATTCTTCATAGAAACGAAACGCCAGCTTCAGTATCCCCTCCCGTTAGGGCAACCACAAACATATATACCGTGATTATTTGATCGCGGAAAAACACGACACACGAAGTATGGAGTGGAAAGAGGAAAAGGTCCCACCGGACGTGCCAGAATCTGTTCACCGCCGAAAACCAGAAAGACAAATGTCTTGCCTGAATTTGGGGGCAGATGCTATTTGGTGCTATCCGTCCACCTCTCCGAAGACGCCAGGTTGATTTATGGCACCATGTATCGAAGGTTTAAACGGATGCGGCCGATGCAGCAGACTTCGTCAAATTCCCCCTCATTGAGGGGTTTTTGATTATGGGGACGCTCTTCCCTGCAGGCGCAAGCCCTTGCAGTTAATTACGCTACCGCATCGCGGTAACCACTTTCTCCTTCTCTAGATGGCCACTTCGTGTCGTGTGTGTTTGTTTTGTTTTTGGTTGCCCGTGGATTGTATACGGAAAATAATTTGTGTTGTCGTCCGTAGGACGTGGATTAGTCCAAATCCGTATTTTCTTAGATTTAGGTTTGGGTTGGGTTTAAGGACCGTTAATCTCATTTGAGACTAAGATCAACTTAAACGTTTGTTAAGGATATGTTAGTCTAATTTTAGACTAAGATCTACTTAGCAGGATCATTTAGATCCAACAATAGAGTATTTGGGCTCTATTGTTTTACTTTAGGGACGTTGCGGTCCATAAGTTTAAGGACGTCATAGTTCGTGGAGTTTAAAGACATCATAGTTTGTAAAGTTTAAAGACATCATAGTCTACGAGTTTATGGACCTCGCATTCCATGGTAGTTTAGAGACATCATAGTCTGTCAAGTTTAAGGACCTTACAGTCCATGAGTTTAAGGACCTCATAATCCAGTTTAAAGACATCATAGTCTAGTTTAAAGACCTCATAGTCTGTAAAATTTAAGGACATCATAGTCCATGAGTTTAAGGACCTCATAGTCCATAAAGTTTAAGGACATCGTAGTCCATGAGTTTAAGGACCTCATAGTCCGTGTGATTTCGGTTCCACCATTTGGGGATGCACCAAAAGTTATTGGTTATTGGGACCTTCCATCTCTCTGAAGACATTGAAGGATTACAACGACATGTATCAGAGGTAATAAGAGATGTACCCTTGAACCAATATCCCGATTTGGGAAATGGGATGAACATCAGTTTAGATGTCATCTGTTAGGAGAACACTAGTCATCTTTGGGACTAGGATTAGTTTGGGGAGACCTGAACATGGAGGCTCGGTTGATTGGTGTTGGCTTCGGAAGACTTGACTAATTTGAGCTAATGTTGATTTCCCTTAGTCATCCCATAGTGCTAAGCTCTGAATCAGTGTTAAACACTGGACTTTGGAGGGGCTCATGTGTGAACATGTGAGGGGCCCCGAAGCGGGCATTGTTCCTTGAGTTTATTCCCTCATATATATATAAAAGTGTTGAGCACTTGGCTCACGTGTGAGCACGTGAGACGCCCGAGGTGAGAACTGTTCTCTGGATTTTATTCCTTTTTCATTTATAAGTGCTAAGCGCTTGGTTCATCAAACGGTCACGTGCAGACACGTGAGGTGCCTTCAAAATGCGAGCGCTGTCTTTGGAATTTTCTCCCTCTTTTATACACCACTGTTTGGGGGTCACGTGGGAACACGTGAGGTGCTCCTAAAATGGGAGCTATCTTGTGTTTATTCCCTTTTTCCTTTTCTGAGTGCTAAGCACTATGGGGTCACGTGAGGCATTCTGAAAAATGAAAATTGCCTTTGTTTTATTCTCCTTTTCTTTTTCTGAGTGCTAAGAACTATCAAGCGATCACGTGAGGTCACGTGAGGCGCCCTGTTCAGTTGATAAAACTGCACATTTGTATTACATTTTTCTTACCATTTTCAAATTAAAAAAGGACTTTATTATGATATATTATACATATGAGGGTTTATGTGTAAAGACACAATTTTCCATGTGTTAATATATTTTAATTAGTATTTGGTAGGAAAATGTATGCAAATAAATCTATTGACCAAATCCTAGTAGAAATAAGTCTACTAAATATTATTTAATATTATTGTGCAGAATTTTCCAAGTTGTTATGCAGAATATATCAAAGAAATCAAGCTGTTGAAGAAATCTTGCCAAATTAAGAAGCAAAACTTGGAGACCAAGTCTGGAAGCAACCGAGAGAATATTTCTGAATTCTAAAGGTGCCTAGGATTGCCACATGTCACGAGAAGAAATCCCAAGAAAATTGATCGAGAGATCCTCACCGTCAAGCGCGGATCCGCGGCCAAACACCCCCTTGGGCCGCGGATCTGCCGCACTTATATGGAGTTGGGAGCCTAGATTTTCCAGTATCAATCTTTGCTGAATTTTACCAAGTTTCCAACTAAAAGATTCTGGCTTTGCACTATAAAAGAGCACCGAGAGCCTCTTGGAAAAGCTATCAAGCCGAAGAGATCATGAAGTCCAAGACAGCTCACGCATCCAGGCTGATCATCAACTGTTCGTCTACCTCCTTGGAAGAGATCGAGAAGCAAACTAGTCTTTGTAATCATTTTCTAAGGAATCAAAGTGTAGATTGTTCAAGTTGATTAATAAAGGTAGTTGTTTTATTTAATTCTTTTGCATTTTACATTATGTTTTCCCTCTCTATCTTTTCATCTTCTTTTCCCAACATGCGCGAGTAATTCTCCGCTTGTTAGGGTTCGTAGGATTAGGGTAGGCTAATGGATGATGAAAATTCCTAAACCCTTTTTAAGTCCTATAAAGTTTATGAACTTTATCAAAAGAATCATTAACATCCTAATCGGGCGAGCTAACAATTCTTTGTTAGTTCCGACCGCGATTAAAGATTAGATTAATGATTGTTTAGGTAAAGGCTACATATGAACAGAGTTCCATGTCGAGATAAGGGTTAAGAGTGGGATTCCTTTTCCCTCCAGAAACCCTAATCTACACGCATCACCGTCGTTCTAGTTTTAAATCTATTAAAGGATAAAAAGGGTAACTTTTAATTAATCGTCCATAACTACTAAATCCTAACGAACTCTACAAGCCCTCTTATTATATTAATTACATCTTTAAAATAATCTAGATCTATATTTTACATTCTTGTTTAACGTAGATCTAGAAATCTTTCTATAAAATTCTTTATCCCTCCTCTCTTTCTCAACACATCTAAAGTAAGAGTAAAAGGTTCCACGTTTCCCAGAGGACGACCCGTACTCATCTCGGTCTAGCTACGTGCGACACCGTTATTGATTGCGGTTAATTACTACTAACACACTTTTTCGTATCAATCAAATGGCGCCGTTGCCGGGGATCCGTGCGTAATTTTTATTTTTACTATTTGTGTTGAATTCTTAGACGAGTCATATCATTATTAACACAAAACTGCAAATTGCATATTTAACGATTTGTGCATGAATTTTGCGAGGAAATCTGGAGTCACAGAATTAAGGAGAACAGGGAATAGAGACATTTTTAGAGATCCAGAAGAGCACAGAAGGCTATACAAAAATTTTCTTCAAGTGATCCGTCTGCCACGCGGTGGAACCGCGGCAAAAGCACCCCTTCTGCGGCGGAACCGCGGTACAACAGAGGAATTAGGGCTACGGAATTCTCTGGTAAGATTCTCAACTCCTTCTCTCTCCTCTCAGATCCAATAAAATCTATCTTCTGCAGGATTCTTTGCAAAAATCGCGCCGCTAAAAAATCGTTTTGCAAAAAAAGTTTTGTGATTGGTTTTGTTTTGCATATTTTTAATACGGACTCTAAGGGGCAAAGACCAAATCAAGATTAGGTGGGGATTTCATCACCCTTCCTAAGCCCCACAAATCACAAACCGAGCATCTAGATCAACCCTTCATTAATTTAAAAAATATCTAGACCAGACTCTAAGGACTGTCGCGCTCAATAAGGACAGAGGAAGGTCGTGGGTAATCTATCGTTTATCCGCATCACTTTTGTAGTGCCTAGGCAAGTGTGTCAAAGACTAGTGGTTTTTAATTAGGCCCACTACCGTGGTTCCTTCCCACTTACCTGGCACTTACCTGGCTACAAGGGTAGTACGGAGGCGGTAGAGGATTGATCCTGCGGCTTGTCCTTTGGAAGTCTAGGAGCGGTCTAGAGACTGGACCTAGGTGACCTTAGTTCTAGGGTTGCTTGTGCATCTTAGAGTGATTTGTCTTGAGTCCCACTTTTTCAAAACAAGCCAATTTTAAATCACACACACGCTGCCACTTGCACTAAACCCACTTAGTGCATGCTCGGCTGGACACAGGATCCTAGTGCCCGTCTTGTCCGCGTTCCTGCTATCGACGCCGAAGTCGGTACTTCTTCATCTTCTTTTCTCCCACCACACACCACGACCGTGATGGATGGCACTCCATCTAATTATAACACCACGCTGCCACCGCCCGCAGGTGAGCAGAATCCACCGCGCATCTCTCTCCAAGAGAGATGCTATCCTATTCGTGGTCCTCTTCCTACTTGTCTATCTCTTCCACCACCTAACGGGGATAATTTCGAAATTAAACCCCACTACATCAATCTGCTGCCCAAATTTCACGGGCTTGAGTCGGAAGACGCGTACGTTTTCATCACCAAATTCGAAAACGTATGCGCAATGATGGGTACTTCACAATTGACTTTAGATGCTATGCGCTTACGTCTTCTCCCATTCACACTGTGCGACTTAGCAGAAAAATGGCTTTATAATATTGCCGCACACTCTATCACTAATTGGGATGAATTCGTCGTAGCATTTCTTAAGAAGTTTTACCCAAATCATAAGACTGCACATGTTAGGAGCGAGATTAACCAGTTCACTCAGCTTCCCAATGAACCATTTTGGAAGTGCTTTGAACGTTTCAAAGATCTGCTTGTCCAATGCCCCCATCACGGAATACAAAGATGGGATTTATGTCGGATTATATATGAGGGCATTAATCCAGCGACAAAGCAGATGCTTGAAACAATGTGTCAATGCAATTTCATGTCTAAAGATGACGGTGAAGCTTGGAAATATCTGGAAGACCTTGCTGAACACACGTTGCAGTGGGAAAGCGTTAGACCACCTTCAACTAAGGGAGGTATTCACCAGCTCGATGTTTCTATCGCAGTAAAAACCGAAATGGCAGCGATTCAGAAGAAACTCGATGCTATTGAAAACAAGTTCTCAACATTCTCCCTAAATCAGGTCACGCTTCCTAAGACCGTCTGTGGTTGCTGTTCGGATCCTTCACACTTAACGGAAGAATGTCCTATGAATGCATCGTTTCAAGCTAATGCTGCTTTTCAGCAGTGACCTAGAAACGATCCTTATTCTTCCACATACAATCAAGGATGGAGGAATCATCCTAACTTTGCTTGGAATCAAAACCAACAAAGCAATTATCAAAGACCTCCTCCACAGCAACCACAACCACAGAATCAGCCCCCCTTTCAGTCACAGAATTTCCAAAATCCGGCCAACATTTCTACACCACAAGTGGCTGGTACTGACAACTCACTTGCACAAACTTTGGATATGTTCATGAAACAATCCATGCAAAATTCGGCTGAGATGAGGTCTTCTATTGATACCTTAACGAAAAACTCCTCCTCCCATGGTGAGAGTATCAAATCAATAGAAAACCAAATCGCACAGTTAAACGCCGCAATGAGTGCGAGAGAGAAAGGGAAACTCCCATCTCAACCCATACCTAATCCTGGCCACTCACAAAGTTATAATGTGAGTGCTGTTACCACGTTGAGATCGAGAAAAGTGCTGAATGACCGAGTGGGTGAGCAGTGTGATGATAGTGACACCAATGATACCCCAGCTTCTTCTTCTTCCCCTAATTCGTCTAGTCTCCCACCTTCATCCGAGCCTATTCTCCGTTTTCCCCAAGGCTCGAACCCTTCGCCTATTTCGCCAAATCTATCTAAGTCGATTCCCACTCCAGTTTTGGGATCGAATCCATCCCCACAGTCTTCTCCACAAACGTTGGACCCAAAACTTATCGATCAAGCACCTTATCCAAACAGGTTGAGGGGCAACAGACCAAGTCCACAAATGGAGAAGATTGTGGAAATTTTTAAGCAAGTTAACATAAACATTCCTCTCCTAGATGCTATTCAACAAGTTCCGTCATATGCAAAAATCCTAAAGGAATTGTGCACTAGGAAGAGAAAAGTTCAAGTACCTAAAAAAGTTTTCCTTGCGAGTAATGTGAGCACTGCTTTTACACAACAACTGCCCAAGAAACGAAAGGATCCCGGAAGTCCTACAATTTCTATTTTCATTGGGGGTAAAAATATCAATCGTGCTCTACTCGATTTAGGTGCTAGTGTTAACTTGCTTCCGTATTCTGTTTATGAGCAATTAGGGATCGGAGAGTTAAAACCTGTGCATTGCACTCTTCAGATGGCCGATCGATCTATCACCCAACCAAGTGGTGAGCTAGAGGATGTGTTAATCAAAGTCGGGGAATTCATATTCCCTGTGGACTTTATCGTTATAGATACACAACCTGTCGCAAACCCACGCAATCAAATCCCGGTGATACTCGGTCGACCCTTTTTGGCCACTTCCAACGCAGTAATTAATTGTAGAAACGGCTCCATGACCCTATCCTTTGGAAAGAAGTCAATTGAGCTTAACATTTACAAATTGGGAAGTGAACCCTCCAAACCCTATGCTCATGTGTGTTCTGTCGAATTAATGGATGTCGACAGCAGCGAATTTGATCAACCTCATAATTCTGACTCTTTTCATATGTTGTTGCTTGATACGGACTCTCCCACCGAGTTGTCCGAGTCAACATCTAACGCTGATGAGGAACTGTCTATAGAGTCTGACGATCACCCTGTTTTTCCTGATGACATTATTCTTCGGGGTATCGATGAAAGCTTTGAGGAAATTTTCGCTGATGAACTCGCATTTTTACAAGACACGGGTGTTGAGATGTATCAATTCCAAGATGATGAAATTGGACCTCCACCCCCTCTTTTGGACAATCATGATAATGCGAGTAATCCATCATTACTATCACTGTGTCGTCTCTCCAAATTGAGACGCAATCCTTTTCCAATACACCTCTTGTCACCTCCCCACTTCTTCACGTCAATAGGTGACATGTTCTTCCACCAACCTTGGTACTTCATCGATAAAATTTTTGAATGGTTGGTGTTGACCTTCGGTCTTTGCAAAGCTTGGCATTGACCAATAACCTTGACCTCCTCGTGTGATTTTAAAAGATTAAAATTGTTTAACTCAAGTTTGGGGGAGGGGTGGTATATTTTGGGCTCTTGAAAGAAAATGTTTTTTACAAAATTGTGAGCCACAAATAAGTTTGGGGGAGGATTTTCACTTTCATATATTCTTTCCCCCATTAATAATTTCCTCCCAAGTCTACAGGTTTTTGAGCTTAACAGATGACATCAGTGAGGACACTGCTATAAACAGGTTTGGGGAAGGTTTGTGCTTATTTACACATCAATTTGCATCATATTTTGCATAAGCATAACATTTTCAAAAATTTAAAAAAAAATTGTTTTATAACAAAAGAGTAGAAAGTGAAAAATTACATCCAAAAGATATGAATAATTTAAGAAAACCAAGAAAATTGGAAGTTTTCTTAAACGAACTAGTAATAAGTAGTTATGAGCTGTTGTCCCAAGGGTTAGTAAAATGAAGGAAGTCACTAATCTGAGGATAAAAATAAGTCTGAAAAATAATTCCTATTCTGGAAGCCAAACATTTGAACGTTGATACCCTACTATATGCACTTACACACGTCTTGAAACTCGGGATAGTAGAGAATACCTTGAAATGTTCTTGTCTAAAAGCCAAAGTACGAAGTAAATGAAAAATAAAAATATAAAAATGGTGAAAAGAAAAAGAAAAAAAATGAACACTGGTTTTGTTATCGCCAAGGCAGCAATAAAAAAATATAGCGAGGGTGCCTCTTCACCAAGTGCCCTAAGGCCAACTGGTCTGGGAGTCATTGCTAAGCCTTAGGTGGTGCAAGTTCGAGGAAAATAGTATCACCAAATCAGCAAGCACACGAGTAATCGGTCTGTTAGTACCTCAAGAAGTATTAACGGTCGCATGAAAATGTGTGAGCAAATCTAAATATTTATCAAATTAAAAAGTACTAAGGTAGATGGACAAGAGTATGATAGCTTGAATTGAATTCTCCGAGTGTAGGGATGTTCTTTACACACACGTGGGGTTATATGATCAATGTTTGGATGAAAGGTAGGAATGAAGAATAAGGAAGATGTTTTATTGAGGGATAATGTGATTTCTAACATCTTTTCATGACTATTAAGATAGGGCTCATGACAACTGAAAAGCCGGCATAGTTGGAAACTCTTCTTTTCAAAGTATTTCTTTTATGGTTCTTATCTTTATATGTAAATTTCACCATCTTTCTTTTGTTATTGGATTTTGTGGGTGTAATCCGCTTAAAACCCTCAGGAAACAACACTCCTCCTACTAGGGACACCTAGAGGTTTAACGGCTTGTTGCACGTGCTCAGTGCAATCGTGTCTGCCTACGAAAGTGTGCTTAGTTTTTTCCTTTCCTTTTCTCCTCTTAAATAAACTAGTTTGCTCGGGACGATCAAAGATAAGTTTGGGGGTATTTGTTCAGTTGATAAAACTGCACATTTGTATTACATTTTTCCTACCATTTTCATATTAAAAAAGGACTTTATTATGATATATTATACATATGAGGGTTTATGTGTAAAGACACCATTTTCCATGTGTTAATATATTTTAATTAGTATTTGGTAGGAAAATGTATGCAAATAAATCTATTGACCAAATCCTAGTAGAAATAAGTCTACTAAATATTATTTAAGATTATTGTGCAGAATTTTCCAAGTTGTTATGCAGAATATATCAAAGAAATCAAGCTGTTGAAGAAATCTTGCCAAATTAAGAAGCAAAACTTGGAGACCAAGTCTGGAAGCAACCGAGAGAATATTTCTGAATTCTAAAGGTGCCTAGGATTGCCACATGTCACGAGAAGAAAGCCCAAGAAAATTGATCGAGAGATCCTCACCGTCAAGCGCGGATCTGCGGCCAAACACCCCCTTGGGCCGCGGATCCGCCGCACTTATATGGAGTTGGGAGCCTAGATTTTCCAGTATCAATCTTTGCTGAATTTTACCAAGTTTCCAACTAAAAGATTCTGGTTTTGCACTATAAAAGAGCACCGAGAACCTCTTGGAAAAGCTATCAAGCCGAAGAGATCACGAAGTCCAAGACAGCTCACGCATCCAGGCTGATCATCAACTGTTCGTCTACCTCCTTGGAAGAGATCGAGAAGCAAACTAGTCTTTGTAATCATTTTCTAAGGAATCAAAGTGTAGATTGTTCAAGTTGATTAATAAAGGTAGTTGTTTTATTTAATTCTTTTGCATTTTACATTATGTTTTCCCTCTCTATCTTTTCATCTTCTTTTCCTAACATGCGCGAGTAATTCTCCGCTTGTTAGGGTTCGTAGGATTTGGGTAGGCTAATGGATGATGAAAATTCCTAAACCCTTTTTAAGTCCTATAAAGTTTATGAACTTTATCAAAAGAATCATTAACATCCTAATCGGGCGCGCTAACAATTCTTTGTTAGTTCCGACCGCGATTAAAGATTAGATTAATGATTGTTTTGGTAAAGGCTAGATATGAACGGAGTTCCGTGTCGAGATAAGGGTTAAGAGTGGGATTCCTTTTCCCTCCAGAAACCCTAATCTACACGCATCACCGTCGTTCTAGTTTTAAATCTATTAAAGGATAAAAAGGGTAACTTTTAATTAATCGTCCATAACTACTATCCTAACGAACCCTACAAGCCCTCTTATTATATTAATTACATATTTAAAATAATCTAAATCTATATTTTACATTCTTGTTTAACGTAGATCTAGAAATCTTTCTATAAATTCTTTATCCCTCCTCTCTTTCTCAACACATCTAAAGTAAGAGTAAAAGGTTCCACGTTTCCCAAAGGACGACCCGTACTCATCTCGGTCTAGCTACGTGCGACACCGTTATTGATTGCGGTTAATTACTACAAACACACTTTTTCGTATCAATCACGCCCCCAAATTGAGATGTGTTTTAGATTTACTCCCTTTTTAAAAAGCTTGTTCAGTGGTGCACCAAGAGTTATTGGTTATTGGAACCCTCCACCTCTCTGAAGACGTTGAAGAGTTACAACAACATGTATCAGAGGGGTGGCGAGATGTACCCTTGAACCAAATGTCAGATTGAGAAGGAATGGGATGAACATTACTTTGAATACCATCTGAGATCAATTTTGAAAGACTTGGGTATAATTAGAGCTCGAGTGTTGACTTTGGGTGACTTGGCTGATTTGGGCTAAGGTTAGCCTCTCGTAGTGTTAAACACTAGTGTATGCTCAACGCTCACGTGCTCCCACGTGAGGCACTTGAAGTAGTGTTAAACACTGATAATTGAGGCACTCACGTGGGGTCACGTGAGGCGTTTGAAATAGTGTTAAACACTGAAGATATGAGAGGTGTTTGAAGTGGTGTTAAACACTGAAGATATGAAGCGCTCGCGTGGGGTCACGTGAGGCGCTTGAAGTAGTGTTAAACACTAAAGATATGAAGCGCTCACGTGGGGTCACGTGAGGTGTTTGAAGTAGTGTTAAACACTGAAGATATGAAGCGCTCACGTGGGGTCACGTGAGGTGTTTGAAGTAGTATTAAACACTGAAGATATGAAGCGCTCACGTGGGGTCACGTGAGGTGTTTAAAGCAGTGTTAAACACTGACGATATGAAGCGCTCACGTAGGGTCACGTGAGGCGCTTGATGTAGTATTAAACACTGAAAGTTTGAGGCGCTCACGTGAGGTCATGTGAGGCGCCTGAGATTTGGCACAGCTTCTTTGAATTTGTTCCCTTTTTCTTTTCTGAGTGCTGGGCACTATTGGGTCACGTGGGTTCACGTGAGGCCTCCTCAAAGACTAAAAGCTGCCTTCGTTTTATTCTCTTTTGAAAAGTGCTAAGCACTATTAAGGGGTCACGTGAAGCGTCCCAAAATAGGGTTTATTCCCTTTTATCTTTTATAAGTGCTGAGCACTTCTCAGGGGTCACGTGGGGTCACGTGAGGCGCTCCAAAAATAGGGTTTATTCCCTTTTCTCTTTTATAAGTGCTGAGCACTTCTCAGGGGTCACGTGATGTCACGTGACTAGATCTCAGTCTTTCCCTTTTTTTTGTTCCTCAAAGGTATTCACGTGGGGACACGTAAGCTTTTATTGTGTAACATTGAACACTAATATGTATGACCAGGCCGTTCTTCGATGATTCTGAGGAATCAAGTTCTCCTTTGTTCTTTGCAGGGATTAATTTCTTTTTAAAGGGTTAAACCCTAGTTTTAGAGGAATTAAATTCCCATATGTTTTGTAAGAGTTAAACTCTTTTGGACTCAGTTCTTTCCCTTAGGCTTTGGATCTACATGACATAATTTCCTCGATGAGAATTAAATTCTCAACTTGTGGGGAGATCTGCTTCTGCAGATCTTAACCAGAGGAAGAACTAAGTTCTTTAGAGAAGAGTTAAACTCTTGGTTTAATAATTAAATTCTCTTTTTTATGAGAGCTTTTGGGAAGGGTTCCTCTTCTTTAGAGAATTAAATTCTCTCTCTATTTTTCTTCCCCTCTTCGTCTATATGTCTCCCCTTTTTTTGAACTTGGAGTTTTATGGGGGTTCCTCCTTTTTCTGTCCCTTTGCTCTTATTTATAGGAGAAAGAAAAGAATCAATTTGTTCAGCCAATCTCTCATTGAGAGATGTTGATTGATTTTATAATCAACTAAAATGATCTTTTAGATCAATCGGTGAATTTTATTCACCGTTGGATTTTTAATCCAAAGGCTCTCTGTTTAACAGAGAAGATTTCTTGTTTGTTTAGGAAGATTATGAATATCTTGTTAGTTTTAACAAGATTAGAATTTTATTCTATCAAATCTTTTTAGTTTAACAAGATTTAAAAATATATTTTCTTAATATGGATATCTTGTTAACATAGAATTTTTTTTTGTTATAAGATTAGGAAAATATTTTCCTATGATAGATTTTCATTATATCAAATGATCAACGCTGGATCTTTGATCCAAGGGTCCTCTGTTTAACAGAGAAGATCTTTCTAATTTAAGGAAGATCAAGAAAATATTTCCTAAATAGAATTTAATTCTAGAATTTGATAGGAACATTTTAAATTAGGGTGCTCACATTTTTTGCACGTGATTGGCAAAAACACTCACGTGTTTAACACGTGACCCCTATTATGGGTTCTAGCCTGTTTATGTTCAGAGCGCTCACGTGAGGCATGTTTAGCCCTTGGTGATTTATGTTCAGCGCTTATATGCTTTGCATATGAGCGCTCACGTGTGTTACATGTGAGGTATGTTTGGCCCTTTAAGTTTATTTTATTCAGCGTTCATACGTTTTGCTTATGAACGCTCACGTGTTTTACACGTGAGGCCTGTTTTTTGAGGATTCTCCCCTTTTTTGTAAGGGAACAAGTAGCTCTTGGCCGAAAATTTTGGCGGGAACAAAGTATACTAAAAATGGCGAAGAAAGACGCATTGACGGAGACATCCAGCCGTTCGGTGTGTGTAACATCCCAGTTCGATCATACGTTTCTTTTTCTTTTGGATATATTGGGTTTTGTTTTATTTTTATTATTATAACTTGGAGTTTAATACTTTTAATCAAGATATATACATATAATTATGGTTTTTCAAGTTTGTTAAATATGCATATTATTAGTATTTAAATATTTATTTGTCTAACACTATTTTATAACCATATTTATATTTTAGTATCATACTTTAAACAAAAGATATTTTATTTAGTATTTCTTTAAACAATACATATACATAAGATTTTACCCCTTTTTAAATTCTATTTATAAGATATTTTGTCTTACGATATTTATTTGGTTAAAATATTTAATTTTGAAAAGTCATGAGAGCCCTTGTTAAATCTCTTAACCATATAAATATTTTCCTAATCTAATACTCAATTTTCTCTCTCCAATCACCATATATGTCTCACCTTATAACTTTATTCTTTTACAACAAATACTATTCTCTCTCCAAACAAATATCTTTTCAAACAGATTTCTTTCTTCCCATATTCTATTCTATCTACATATATTTTTCTATATCACTAACTATATTTCACCAAACCCCCGCTCTCTTTTTCTATATATATTCCCTAACAAAATCCCCCTCTCTCCAATCTAATCTAATCTTTCTCAGCAGATTCTCTTTCTCAAATTTACCCTCTTTAATTATTTTTCTACAAACCTATATACATACATACATATATATAATTGAAGATATTTTGTTATTATAGTTTAACTGAAAATATATTTTAGTTGTTTGATATCATAAAATCCTATATATATAACTAATTATATTTATTTTCATTAATCCATAACCATATACATATCTACATATATTTTCACTATTTACTAATATGTATATATACATATACTTTTCTATTATTCTAACTATATACAAACTAATATGTATGTATACAACTTTTCTAATATCTTATAAAAGTATATAACAACCTATCATATCTCTCTTTTATAAAATTAAATCCAAATCCCATCTCATCAGAATATTTCTCTCTGCAATTATAATAATTTCTCCAATTTTTAACAACATCTCTCTTCCTTATAAATAACAGCCTAATTATTATCATCTCTCCCTTTCTCATATAAATCAACCTTCTCTTTTTCCCATCGCAATATTTTCTTCTTCTTCAAAATTAGTCGAGCAATCAAACCTTGGAGTTGTTCTTCGTGTCGTCGTGTTTATCTGTCTCCGAGGCAAGTACTCTTACTCTTTTATTTTTTTAGTCGATGCAACATCGGTAATTCTCTAAATAAATTATTAATTTACAATATTTAAATAAAATTGTAATATTCTGCCGCTTTATTAATATATCTTATAATACTTATACATATGATGAAAACCTTAGGATCTAGAATACCTATTAATCCTTTCATCAAGTGAACAACTGTAAAAGTGCAAGCGTAATAAAATAACTATTAACATGTAAATGTAGTTTAATATATAAAAAAACTTTATAAGTAATTATATGTTTCTGTTGCAACAATATTGGTATACACTAGCATGCAAAATGTCAACACTTATATCCTAATCTAAAACATAAGAAATATACCATTATTACTGTTAATCAATAAACGCTTTGGGCTTAATATTATATATATATATAAATTAAACTTTCTACACTATCACTCCTTATAATATCGCTGCACTCTATGTGCCCTAATCATATAAATTATTTTGATACTATAATTTTTATTAACATTTTCTATTATCACATGATTATAAAACTTATTATAAGCACTTACATGAAGACTAGTCAATCTGTCATTTATTTTATTTTACTTACTATTATCTCGTGATTATACTATTACCACTATTCGCTTTATGCTTATGTAATTTGTCATTCCTATTTAACTATATTAACCCTTTAAAACTATATTTCAGTTTATTATTCTTTTCAATAAATAAACCTGGATGTTAAACACGGATACTTGCATATTTATGTTGAGTTTTGTTTACATTTTTGACCTTATCATATCCTATCATCTATATTTAACATTTTACTTGAGACTATCATTGTCGGCATGCTTGAGAAACCTTAACATGCTATTCTTGTTTATAGACACTGTCATTTTATAACTATTGTACTTGACATGCCATGATTACTCATTGTTTCAGACTACTCATATTAAAACGAGTTATCTAATTTGAATGCTGAATTACATGATATGACACACTACTATTTACCAGTTTCATCTCTATACAATTACCATACCACAGTTCCTGTCATTTCAGCATTCTTAATTAGTGATTTAGTCTTTACTATAGTAGCTATAAATACGCGGGTGTTGCGGTAGTTTGAGTGTGCATTCGTGCAACAGGATCTCAGGAGTCCCATTCCAGCAACTCGTACCGGGTTATATCGGTCTCATGTTTACAGCTCGTACCGGGCTATATCGGTCTCTTGTTCATTCCACAGTTGGGCCCGTGTTTCCTAGCTCGTGGGCACCACTCTTGGGTTAGAAATACTCCTGCAGAGGTTGACGCACACACTCAAGCTTACGATAGAATAATTTACCTTTTAGTGACCAGTTAGATTATGACTTGACCTCTTACATGTTTGTTTCATAGTATCCATGTATTTATTTATATATCTGTTTTTCTTGTTCACACGGGCTTCAGTACATTCATATATTCATGTTATCATACCACACATACACTTTATTTGTTGAGTACTTGCTGGGATGTTCTGACATCCTTGAGATTTTCCATCTCAGGTTCAGAGACAGATTTTCAAGCCGAGCAGGACCGCAGCGGCTACCAGGACTTTGCCGAAGATCAGTAACCCGTAGGTTTATTTTCCTTTCAGTTAGTTTTTAGCATGTGCGCCCTTATGGGACATTAGGACTTATGTATCTCTTTTGGATCTTGTTTTTATTTCGAATCTATTATATCAGATCTTTATTTGCATCAATTATCTAGTGGACCTATTTTTAGTATTCTTTGTGGTTTCGTTGCAGCATGATTATCAGTATTATCCCTTTTGGTTTTGGATTTTATTTTGACAGGTTAATCTAGACAGCCTTAAGTGACCATGGAAGGATTTTTCCTTACCGTAGGTAGCACGGCTGGCCTTCGTCGCTCTCCGTATTCCGTATTTTGGGAAGCGGGACATGACAGTGTGCATGAACTCTGATATAAAGATTCTCGGTAATTTGTGAACCCGCAAAACGCTGAGCCATAATTGACCAAAGACAAAACAACCATGAAACTCAAAATCTCCGGCAAAAAGCAGAGATTTATTGATTGTGAGGATCTAAATCTCCGGCAGTCGTGGACTAAACTATCGTTAATTATCCCCTTCCCCCCCCCCCCCCCCGCTTTAGGAGCGAAAGAAGCTCCGATCGATGGGTCAAACTGGTCATGCGAACTCAATATGAGGTGTTGGTATTTATCAAAAAAAAAATAAGGATATGTTCATTTCATTTTTTTATTTATTCTATTTGTGACAAAAGTTTTTTTTGCTTCAAAAAAACAATTTTAATTTAAATTAATTTGATTTTTATTTTATTTTATTTTATTCATTTTTTGTTTATTTTTTTTAAAAAGGAGAGAAGCTCACACTTTGTGGGAGCTTCCCCTTCACGTGTGGGAAAGCTCATGTGAGGAGATGGGAGGCCCCCACCCTTCCCGTAGGGTGGGTAGGAGCAACCACTTAGTGGGACCTCTTCCCTCACATGAAGAAAGGGGGAACTACCCCTCTTGTAGGTGGGTGCTCCGACTTAGCGGGAGTTCCCTCCTCACATGAGGGAAAAGGAAACCCCTCACGTGGAGGGAGTGAGAGGCGGCGAAAAGGGTACCACGTGCCCGCGGAGCACGAGTGCGGACCAAAAAGAGGGGCTAAGCTCTCGGATTTGGAGTTATACTCTTTTGATTTTATTTTGGAGTTGAACTCCCAAAAAAATTTTTTTTGGAGTTAAACTCCAAAAAAAAAATTTATTATGGAGTTAAACTGCTAAATATTTTAAATGGAGTTAAAATCCTAAAATAATTTTTATTATGAAGTTAAACTCCAAAAGATTTTATTTTGGAGTTAAACTCCAAACAATTTCCTCCTTTCTCTTTTGAGAAGAAACTCAAATGGGTTCTCTTAAAACTTTAAAATTTGGATCTTGGATGATGAAAAGAAATTCCTTTTCTTCTCTTGACGGCGCCTTGAGAGGTGGGTTTTCCTTCTTCTTTCTCTTTCAAATTGAATTTTGAGGAGGAAGAAGAAGATAGCAAAAATCTTCTCTTTATTTGGATTTGATGTGAGAGTTAAACTCTCCTTCAAGGGGTTTATGATGAAACTTTATTTGGTTTTGAGAAAAAGAAAGCTAAGCTCTTGGTTTAATTGGAAAAAAAGAAGAAAGAAGAAAAACTTAAGAGAAAGAAGATGGAGACACCAAACGCTAGATTTTATTTGGGGAATTGAATTATTTTTTATTTCTTTATATGTTTACTTTATATAGGCAACACATTTTACACATAGCCCATTGGGCTTTACAAAGTTGCATTTTGCCTATCTCATGCCTATGTGCTTATTACTTTTTGCACATGAGCTATGCGTTTTTACATATTTTGGCTTTTTGTCTATTTAATTTACAATTTATTTGCATATAAAAGCTATTTATTACAAATTTCTTCTTCTGTCTTCTTTGCCGGCCGGATTTTCTTGGGGTTGAGGCGGTTTGGGCGTGGGCCCAATTATTTAGGATCGGACTTGATTTAGTCGAACTGGGTCCACTTGGTCATTGATTTTGACCCGTTGACTTTGACTTTGACTTGGTCAATTGGGTGTAAATTTTGACCCCAACAAAAAAACCCAAGTGCGGTTGCGTTTCGGCAGTGACACTGATGAGTCCGACGCTGGAAGTCCGTCCTTCCGTAAAACTCGCATTCATTTCGGTAGTTATATGGACGAGTATGATATTGAAGGCTCATCCGGCAGCAAAGTTCGCCCTCGTTTAGGCAGCGACTCTGAAGAATCAGAGGAAAATGACCCATCTTGTAACAGTTGTGCAGATTGGGCTCTCATGCAAAAAACAAAGCCAAAAGAAGCCTTCAAGGTTACAGAAGGGTCCCTACCCATCACAAGGGTACTGGAGCAGACGCGTAAAGAGCTCGATGCATTGTCGATCTCCACCGTGGACTAGTTGAAAACCTTCTACGTTTCCGGAAGAAAGAGTGGACAGAAAAGCATCATGTTTTATGGCTCAAACCTTGTCGTGCACCCGGACAATTTGTCCGTAACATGCTTTCCCTATGAAAGGGGCATAAGAGCCGTCCTAAACCCCAGATATTATGCGTCCGAGATGCGAGAATATTTTAAAATATGAGGATGTTGGCTATATCAAACGGACTCCGAAGCGAAGTTTTATGAGGGGCTGTGGTATCCGCCTCAGGTCTGAGCACTCATCGATGGGCGGGCCCCTGATAGACGGGGTATAGTTTTGGTTGGTATCGATTTATCGTGTCAGATTAAGTTAAAAAGTACCGCAATCAAAACGGTATCGCGTGTAGCGAGCCGAGATGAGTACGGGTCGTCCACAGGGAGATGGTAGGTTTTAAGATTGTTTTAACGAGTTAAGTTTGAAATGTTCGATTTGGTTGTTATACTAAGTGTTGCAAACAATATGTTCAAAAAAAGAGACTTGTTAGGGGTAGGTTTAGAATAGTTTGAGTTAGGATAGTGTTTGCAATTTCCTTATGAACCTAACTTGATATTTGACGTTAAGGTAATCGGCAACAACGTGGATTAGGGCGCTTAAGTGCAGTATTTGCGATTGCGCGTTAAATCTGTACTTTTCGGCCCTTGTCCTTTCATTGTTGTCTCTTACCCTTGCCTCCGGCAAACCAATCGCAACCGGTCACAATTAGGAATCACCGCTATCATAGTAGAATAGGGTGCCTAACCGAGCGGAGTGCGATTCGTTTGGTCGGAGTTCAAACTACAAGTTATCGGTTTTATAGGAGATTAGCAAAACATTTCTCATAGTCAAACTACCCCTCTCCTACCCTTAACAAGTGATTTAACTACTCATTCATATTCACAAAAATAAAGAAAACAAAAGAGAGAGATGTATACATAATGAAATAGTAAGAAAAAGTGATGCAAGAGATAAGGAATATTAAGAACCAATTTGTGCAAGTGAAGTCTTCAATGATTCTTCTAGTCTAAATATCACTATGAAATCTAATACAAAATTTTAAACTTGCAAGCTCACTTAAATGATTGCAAGATCAAAGAAAAGCAAAAGATCTCACAAAATCACAAGTAACAAGTATGACATGAAAGGAATAAGCAAAAGAACTTTGTATTGATCTGTGAATGAACAAACTAATTAAGTTCAAGAACAAAAAATTTAAGCTTTTAAGTTCAACTAAGAAATTACAAGGTCAAGAGAAGGGCAAGAACTCAAACATACAAATGAAAATTGCAAAATAACATCTAACAAAGTGGTCTAAAACTTGGACCTTTGGCTTGAAAAATCATCTTCTATTTATAGCCAATCCAAGTGCAAAAATAGAATATACAATTATGCTGACAAGACAAGCTAGGACCCACAGAAGAAAAATGAGCCAGTTTGGAGAGGGTTGGGCCGCAATTTGCGGCCATTTTGAATAAAATTGCGGCCATGGTTTGAGTGGTGAGCCCCATCTTCTCAATGTAGTCTTCACTCTTAAATATTATCTCTCTATACTTGCAATTTCTTCAAATTATTAAGTGGGTGTTATCTGGAGATTTTTGGAGGGAAAAGATTACAATCACATCAAAGCTTTTTAAAACAATCATCACTTGTGCCTACTTGCTAGCCCACTTGTATGCCAACTTGTACTACTTGATAGAGTGTTTACATCAAGACATAGTTGGTTCATGCATCTAAGAATGAGTTCACTTATTACACTGGCATCATGTTGGACCATTTGGCTAAAAAAATGTTGTGCACTTTGATTTGTTGTAAAAATCTTTTATGTCTTGATCGGTTTTCTGTTTCGGTTTTCATATCGGCTCACAAATGTTATATCCGTGCATTTTGAGTGTATTTCCAGTGTTCCTGTCACGAATACATGTATCCTTTATTTATTGAGCAGCCACGAGTTAATAGCACCGATATTTACAAAAATGATAACGAACGAGCGGTATTAAAATGCAGTTTTTCGTGATGAACAGGTTTCATTCGACCTGATGTCAAAGTATGCTACATGATCCATGTTGATGAAGCAAGCGAAAAGTTAAATGATGACGGCGAGCTAGCCGAGCCGGAAAAGCCCCTCGAGAGCTCGAAGATGGTGGACAAACAACCTTCGACGAGCTAACCGAGATTGATTTGGGAACGCTCGATAATCCAAGGCCTACCTGCATCAGCCCACTCTTGTCAGAGGGAATGAAAGAACAGATAATCACCTTGCTGCGTGAGTTCGTCGACTGCTTCACTTGGATATACAAAAAAATTCCTGGCCTCTCCCCTGAAGTGACCGTATATAAGCTGGCTATATCTCCTAATGCCAAGCCAGTCCAATAAGCTCTTTAAAGAATGAGAAGGGAGCTGGAAGAAAAGGTCATCGAGAAAACCAATAAACTCATCGATACCGGCTTCATTAGGGAAGAGAAATATGCGGACTGGAACACGTGCATCGTGCCAGTGAAAAAGAAGAATGGATAGATCCGAGTTTATATCGATTTTAGTGGCCTCAATAAAGCACGCCTTAAAGACGATTTTCCACTTCCAGTCATGGAAATGGTGGTTGACGACACTTCAAATTACGAGTTGTTCACCTTCATGGATGGTTCGTCTAGGTACAATCAGATAAAAATGTCGCCTGAGGAAGAAAAGAATACAACATTTCGAATCTCGATCAGCATATACTATTACAAGGTGAAGAACGTAAGTGACACATATTAAAGAGCAATGACCAAGATCTTTGATGACTTAATCCATAAAGTTGTCGAATTTTATGTTGATGATTTGGTCGTCAAGACTAAAGCCAAGGCCGATCACATCCAAGATCTCAGGACCGTTTTCACTGGACTGATAGAATACGATCTAAAGATAAACCCTCTAAAGTGCGCTTTTGGCGTGTCGTCGGGAAAATTCTTAGGTTTCATAGTCCGACATCGGGGGATCGAATTTGCCATCAAAGATAAAAGCCGTCATGGAGACGCCTCTTCCGAAGAATCTGATGCAGCTAAGATCCTTCCAAGGCAATCTTGCTTACATACGAAGATTTATCTCGAACTTATCTGGAAGATGAAGGCCCTTCTCAAAACTCATGAAGAAAGGGGCTTTTTTTGTCTGGGACACCGAATGTCAAGAAGCATTCGAAAGCATCAAACAATACATATTGCACCCTCCAGTGCTTGCTGCTCCCATTCCAAATAAACCGTTGATCCTCTACACTGCTGTACTGTAGGGTTACTAGGCACACTAACAAGCCTCTACAAGGTATCGACCATGCCAAAAATAAATTTTTATGTGCCGAACAACCCTAAGCAAGATCGTGTACTAGAGTTCAGACGAAACTATAAGTAAGCAAACAACTTTACTTCTAAGGGAAGTCGAAATACAACCTTTGTAGATCGGTCCTTCACTTTATTTGCTCCTTGTTGAAGTCCCTTCGCTGCGATCAAGGTTCTCCCGGACCCTTGCATGGCTTCACGAGCCGAAAGGCGCGTCCTTGCTTAAAGTCTTCGAGGCCGAAGATGATCTACGTCGAGGGGATGCCAACTCAAGATTCTACTTCACTAACTTGAGAATTAGTGAAGTAAACACCCTAAACTAAAGTGCTAGTCTAGTAGAGAATGGAGAAATAGGAAGTGGGTTCTCTTTGGAATTTTATTTCTCACAAAGTTTCACTCTTTTTTCAAAACTCTAGCAAGCTTTTTCTCTTGTTCAATGAAGAAGAAGATGAACAAAAGAAAATAATGAGGATAATGATCAAGTGAGTGAGCTAACCATGGTGAGTGAGTATCATATACTAACTCTTGTAGAGACATTACCATGGCTAAGTGTTAAGGTTAGGTTAAAACCCAAAGTAAAAACAAATTTAGTGGACTTTAGTCAATGCATCCACAAGCTTCCACAAGCTTCATGCATTTTCTAATTTACCACTAATTTTGTAATTACTTTTAAATGTTAAAATCCAACATAACAAATAGCATGGTGTATGTCTCATACACCCAAGTGAGATGTATCATCAACCATGATACAATAATATAACACATTTTAATATATATCATATATATAGTAAAGATGTGTACATGTGAGAAAAAACCCTAAGTGAACATGTGTTAGTTAATGTAAACTAGTATATCAAATATACAATTATATAATAAATTATTAAATCAACACTTAACTTAATAATCCGGTCATATCACATATAACCGACTAACATTCAATGTATCGACTTATCGAATCAACATTTGATTCGATAACCCGGCTATATCATATATAACCGACCGATACAAAAAGTCACGAGAATAGAATACGGTATCACATACGCGCATTATTCTCGGTCCCGCACATATCACATATGCGCCCCTATTTCGTTTTGCCTGAGCCAGTAAAACCTCTATGTAGGACTCTATAGACTCGTCAATACGCCGGCAGTAGGTGATGATCACATCAAGAACCTACAAGCCGTCAGCGGTACTAGCTGGACGTAACGGCTACCCGGGTATTGAGCGATCAGAAGATCAGCAAGCAAGCCCGCTCCAACTCCTGTAAAAGCCTGCCGGTAACACTTCCCGTACAGTCCGGTCTCCTCGTCTGATATGTCGCATATCAAGTCTAGGGGTGGTAAACGTCAGACCCCAATAACCGATAAGTCGTGCCGATGTAAGGCTCATAACGGGTCGAGAAACTACTGGTAACACTTACCAGTAAATCTCTATATTAGCCCTGGTCAGGGACTTCCCTGTTACGGCCAATCGAGCACTGCGCAACATCAACCCCCAATACTGGGAGAGACGAAAACCCCTCCTATCGCTCATTGCCTCCATGTGACTCGGGACTGTACCCAAAAACCAACGTTTTGCACGCCCTCATGGACGTGGTAAGGTGGAAATCAAAGCACAGTGGGAATCACACAAGACTATGACGATCTCGGGTCTACAGACTAACCTGCACAAGTGTCACCAGAGAACTACCATCTGACGTGAGGTATAATACCATCTGGGAGTTCTCGGCGAGTCCGTCTAGTGTACTCAGTCTCCACTGAGCACCCGTATACCATCTCTGATGTCAAACACCAATGGGTATGGGATCATCCATCGCCCATCTCATGGGTCGAGAAGCGTATACGCTAGTCTACTCTGGTATATCGATGCCCCGTCTCGATACACCCATGACTAGGGACCTTGAAGGATGTACTTATGGACTACCATGTCCCCACTAGTATGATCCGCATCATAGTCCAGGTAGTTAAGTACACATCCTAAGGGCTTTACCAACATGTAACGATAAAACAGTATAAAGAGACAAGTATACATGTTAAAGTAAAGTGCAACCAGATAGCATACTATCATATCGAGCAAGAAAGTCCTCTCTATATATGTCCAAGCATCCAATATAATATACATCTGTACAATACTGGCCTTTAGGGCATATATACAACTAACAATCTCCTACTTGCACTAGGGCCAGCTGCTGTAGTATCGCATACCAAGCACCCGAAGAGTCTCTCGAACTGTATCTGGGGAATGGCCTCCGTGAGTAGATCCGCAGTGTTGTTCTTCGTGTCAACCCTCCTGACCTCGATCTCCCGGCGATCAACTATCTTCCGGATCAGGTGATACCGCCTCAGAATATGCCTGGATCGCTGATGGGACCTAGGTTCCTTGGCCAAAGCCACCGCTCCATTGTTATCGCAATACAAAGGTATTGGATGCTCAATGTATGGAACCACACCAAGTTCAGTAATGAACTTCTTGATCCAGACAGCCTCTTTGGCAGCATCGTTGGCAACGATGTATTCAGCCTCCATCGTCGAGTCTGCCACGGTTTCCTGCTTGGAACTCTTCCAGCTAACCTCCCCTTCGTAAAGGGTAAAGACAAATCCCGACTACGACTTAGAGTCGTCCTTATCACTCTGGAAGCTCGAATCGGTAAAGGACTCCACTTGGAGTTATCCGTTACCATACATCAAGAGCATCTCCTTAGTCCTTCGTAAGTACTTGAGAATGCTCTTCACAGCTGTCCAGTGACTCTCTCCAGGATTAGCTTGATACCGACTCACTACACTTAGTGAGTATGCTACATCGGGTCTGGTACATAGCATCGCGTACATGATAGAGCCTACAGCCGAAGCATAGGGTATCCCTTGCATGCGAGCTCTCTCCAAATCAGTCTTGGGAGAAATCTCTTTGGAGAGAGTGAGCCCTGAGATTGTGGGTAAAAACCCACGTTTGGACTCTTCCATACTAAACCTCTTTAGTATGGTGTCAATATACCTGGATTGGGACAATCCCAATATCCTTTTAGATCTATCTCTATAGATCATAATTCCCAATATGCAGGAGGCATCACCAAGATCTTTCATTGAGAATCTTTGTAATAAGAAGAGCTTGACCGATTGCAGCATAGGAATGTCATTTCCTATCAAAAGTATGTCGTCCACGTACAATACGAGGAAGATAACCTTACTTTCTGCCACCTTCTTGTAGATACAAGGTTCATCTACGTTTTTGACGAAATCAAACTCTTTGATAACGACATCAAAGCAGATGTTCCAACTCCGCGATGCTTGCTTTAATCCATAAATGGATTTAAGCAGCTTGCACACCTTCCCGCTGCTCCCACTATCTACGAAGCCCTCTGGCTGAGTCATGTACACGCACTCTTCTAAATCACCGTTTAGAAAGGCGGTCTTAACATCCATTTGCCAGATTTCGTAGTCATGATATGCAGCGATGGCAAGCATGATCCGGATGAATTTAAGCATAGCCACTGGAGAAAAGGTTTCGTCATAGTCCACACCTGGTCTTTGACGAAAAACTTTTGCAACAAGTCTAGCTTTGAAAGTCTCCACTTTCCTATCTACACCAAGTTTTTTCTTGAAGATCCACTTGCTCCCAATGGGTTTTACCCCTTCAGGAGCAACTTCCAAAGTCCACACTTTGTTGGTGTACATGGATTCCATCTCGAACCGCATTGCATCCAGCTATTTCACTGAGTCCCCACTCGTGATGGCCTCCTCGAAGCTAGTTGGGTCATCATCAACCATGATGCAATCCTCGCTCCCACCATCCATGAGAAAACCGTAGTATTTCTCAGGTGGGTGAGGAACCCTACTAGATCGGCGGAGTGGCTGGGGTTCATCGGGAACTACGGAATCCTCTGGTTCCACCAGATCTTCTGTTGCAGCTTTTGTAGCTGGAACCTCTTCCAGTTCTACCTCATGACCACTAATCTCTTTAGCAAGAAATTCCTTTTCTAAAAAGGTGGCATGCCGAGAAACAAACACCCTTTGTTCCTCAGTGTGGTAGAAGATATACCCTTGAGAATTCTTAGGATATCCTACAAATTTGCATAGAACAGACCGTACCTCGAGTTTGTCCGGATTTTATCGTTTGACATAGGCTGGACAACCCCATATCTTTACATAGTTAAGACATGGTCTCTTCCCTTTCCATATCTCATATGGAGTGGTAGGCACAGATTTGGTGGGGGCCATATTCAATAGATGTATGGCTGTCTCTAGCGCATACCTCCAGAAGGAAATAGGTAACTCGGCTGTGCTCATCATAGAGCGCACCATATCTAATAGGGTGCGGTTCCTTCGTTCAGATACACCGTTGTGCTGTGGTGTATATGGAGGAGTCAGCTGAGAGATAATCCCATTCTCTTTTAGGAAGTCCAGGAATTCATTGCTCAGGTATTCACCTCCTCGATCAGATCGTAGGATTTTAATACTTTTTCCGGTTTGGTTCTCGACTTCTTGTTTATATTCTCTAAATTTCTCAAAAGTTTCAGACTTGTGTCTTATCAAGAACACATGTCCGTATCTTGAGAGATCGTCAGTGAATGTAATGAAGTATGAAGAACCATCCCTGGCATGTGTAGACATGGGACCGCATACATCACTATGTGTCAGTCCCAAGAGTTCGGTAACTCTTTCTCCGTGTCCCGTAAACGGAGTTTTGGTCATCTTGCCTTTGAGACATGACTGACAAGTGTCATAAGATGAAAATTCGAACGGTTTCAAATATCCATCTTTATACAACTTAACTAGCTGTGTCGCATTGATGTGACCCAGTCTACAATGCCACAAGAAGAATTCGTTCAGTTCTGAACTCTTCCTTTTGTGTGTGTTTGTTATGCTCAGAACTATTGATTGATTTAGAAAATAAATGCCATTGCACAACGTGCCTGATCCAACTAACTTTTGGTTTAGGAAAATGTTCATAACATTATCCTGTAATACAAAATTATATCCCTCTTTACTCAACAAAGAAACCGATATAATGTTGCATATCTGGTTCGGCATGAAATAGCATTCGTTCAGAATCAATGTATTACCAGTTGGCAATATAAGGTGATATTTCCCGACGGTTTTAGCTGCAACAATTGCACCATTTCCAACCCTTATGTCTTTATCACCTTCTCTAAGTTCTCTACCTTTTCTAAGCCTATGTAACCGATTACATATATGGGATCCTGACCCAGTATCTAATACCCAGGACGTAGAGCAAATGGAGAAACAGTTCTCTGTAATGAGCACACTCGAAGAAAATGCATCAACATGTACTTTCTTCATTCGGGTGGCATGGGATTCCTGGTATTCCCCTATATCCAGTTCAGTCTTATAACTCTTATAAGAAAGAATGGAACCAACGTTCCCCAGCACAGTATAACATGCAGGTTCGGTCAATACATCCATATTATTATCTTGATTAAGGCATGATATGGTCGCTACCTGGAGAGAGAGAGAAGAAAACACTTTAGCGTATGCTCTTGCAAGATCAGATTGGTTATTATTTTATCTAATCAGGATGGCTCCCACTATTTTTATCAAATCTTCCTTCAAACCCTAAAAGGAAAGACTAGCCGGGATTAATTACACCCTACAACTTCACCAATCTTTCAGCCAGGCCAGTGTCGGTACTTTGAGGGAGGTTCCCCGTGCTTTCGCACGGACCTACTTAAAGTAAACCTCGTTTCCCAGAGGCGTAATCCCGTTGACACCTTTCTAGACACCTACTTGATTGGCTAATTGTCCTGTGCAAAACTCTCCCAGGAGTAACAATTACTCGCAGTGGGTATCGGGATCCAACTATCTCATAGAAGGTATGCAATCCTATTGCAAATCTCAACACTTGAAATTCCAGATAATATTTTGCCCCTAAACGTACTATGACCTTGACGAAAGCCAACAAACCATAGCCCGCTAGTCAAGTTCAACCCGTACATTTCTTGATTGAATTAAACCCACCCGCACGACCCTTGACGAAAGCCAATAAAGCCGTACGACTACCCTAATCCAATCGCATCATATGCAGCAGATAATCAGTATATAGCTACCGTACACTACACCTTGACGAAAGCCAACAAATGCATCACGAATACTATGTACAACTTATCTGAAATGACGGAGGGCTACGACAGGTTTTTCTGAAAACCTATTGCGTAATGAACTTGATATCGTTGTAGAATCATGTGAATTTTGAAATGGAGTGATTTTGAGGCTTTTATTAGTTTTGCTAAAGAGGTCACTCCCGGTGAAGGGATCTCGGCTCTTTCCTTATGGAATAAGGTGCGGGATATATCATATATATCTCTATGCAAAGCAAAACTCCAAAAGCAATCAAAAAACAAACCGAGTGTTGTAGCATCTGCCAGTTTTGCTAAAGAGGTCACTCCCGGTGAAGGGATCTCGGCTCTTTCCTCATCGAATAAGGTGCAGGGTATATCATATATACCGCTATGCAAAGCAAAACTGTAGCTCCCCTTTTTTATTAGAATTTGATTTTACAACATCTTTTAGGTTTCTTTTCTTTCATTAATCACATTAATAAAGTCATATCATTTAAGTCACCTAAACATCACAGATAAATACGACGTACACTTATGCCATCCGCATTCGCCTCGATGTCCCCTCGTGCACCGTTAGGTTAGGTAACTAACGGCAGAGCAGGGCAGGGCTAGCGCGAATGTAAAACATAAGTAACACCTACATAATATATCATATATACTATATACAGTATTTATCACATCACATCACATGATCACATCACAGATATCGCAGCAGAAGAAACATATGAAATATTGGATATACTCGGACATCCGTGTTTTATTTTGAGCCTCTATAAAACACGGATTCCACGGTCGCGATGAATAGCCAAACCCACACCCCTAGACCCCTATGAGAGCGGCAAGCAACCCTATCAATTCTAGAGTTAGGAGACCCGGACTCGACTCCTCGAGTTGGTCTCCCACTGGACTCCAGAACCCGGTTACTTGTGCTCTCCACCTTGGGTCTATCCTAGTGCGGAAAAGTAAATAATATACAAAAGGTGACATCAACCTCATCCCGAAAGTGCCCCAATAAAAGAATATTACATACATTTCATTTTACATGAATGAAAATAAAAACTCCCATCTCACATAAAAACCCCCGGCTATTCAAAACGCGACGATCCAATATAACATATCCAGCAACACATAACGTCACATGTCATCAACGTAAGTAAATATGCGCATCCCAATTGTCGTTGATATATAGCAACGAAACCGGCGATATCACATATTACACTTACGGTCACAGAAAAGAAAGTGTAAAACTACAACATTTGGAATCCATAATCTCTTTAGACATCGTAAATCCGAAATATCACATACTTCGAATTTCATGCCTAACTGTATGAATTCCACATATTGTATCACATTCCAGATAAATAGACAGTATTAAACTTTCCGATCGAATAATCAAATACCCAAAATTTCCTGAATGGCTCAACACTTGAGCGGAGTTCAAAAATTCCAGAATACGTAACAATAGCAACGGTCCAGCCGTAGAAGGGTCAAGCCAACGCCTCACATGTGGCACGCCGTACTGCCCCAAACCCTAAGGTTCAAAGGGCAGTTCAAGACGGTCACATAATCGAGTTAATGTTTGTTGTCTTCTAGATGGTCCATCGCATCACATGCACGTTTTTCCAAAAGATTTAAACTCGAGAAAAATTCAACTCTTGAATATTTTTCGTGCCGGGAAAAATTGAGTTAATGATATCCGTTCGAACATTTTAGTACTTTCTAAATTATCCGGAATAACATAACAAAATTAAATTCTCCGATCGAATCGACGATTACAAAATAAACCCCAAAAATACTCAACACTTGAGTCAGATTAAAAATACCTAGAAAACATAAATCACAGAATTAGAAATTACTGTGGAAAAGTGACTGCATGATTCTCCTATGCTGCCACGGATCCGCGGCCCAAAAGGGGTACGGCCGCGGTTCCGCGACGGATTGTACTGTTCATAGTCTCGTTTTTCATTGTAATTCATATACAACCCTGCTGAATTTTTTAGGCATTTTTAATACAGAAAAATCACAGTTTTGAAAAAATGTCCAGAGAGGGGTTGATTTTGACGTATTCGGGTTCGTTCGGAGTTTTAACTTCGTTAACACATCGCCTAATGCTCTAGCTAGGCTCTGATACCACTGTAGGGTTACTAGGCACACTAACAAGTCTCTACAAGGTATCGACCATGCCAAAAATAAATTTTTATGTGCCGAACAACCCTAAGCAAGATCGTGTACTAGAGTTCAGGCGAAACTATAAGTAAGCAAATAACTTTACTTCTAAGGGAAGTCGAAATACAACCTTTGTAGATCGGTCCTTCACTTCATTTGCTCCTTGTTGAAGTCCCTTCGCTGCGATCAAGCTTCTCCCGGACCCTTACATGGCTTCACGAGGCGAAAGGCGCGTCCTTACTTGAAGTCTTCGAGGCCGAAGATGATCTACATCGAGAGGATGCCAACTCAAGATTCTACTTCACTAACTTGAGAATTAGTGAAGTAAACACCCTAAACTAAAGTGCTAGTCTAGTAGAGGATGGAGAAATAGGAAGTGGGTTCTCTTTGGAATTTTATTTCTCACAAAGTTTCACTCTTTTTTCAAAACCCTAGTAAGCTTTTTCTCTTGTTCAATGAAGAAGAAGATGAACAAAAGAAAATAATAAGGATAATGATCAAGTGAGTGAGCTAACCATGGTGAGTGAGTATCATATACTAACTCTTGTAGAGACATTACCATGGCTAAGTGTTAAGGTTAGGTTAAAACCCAAAGTAAAAACAAATTTAGTGGACTTTAGTCAATGCATCCACAAGCTTCATGCATTTTCTAATTTACCACTAATTTTGTAATTACTTTTAAATGTTAAAACCCAACATAACAAATAGCATGGTGTATGTCTCATACACCCAAGTGAGATGTATCATCAACCATGATACAATAATATAACACATTTTAATATATATCATATATATAGTAAAGATGTGTACATGTGAGAAAAAACCCTAAGTGAACATGTGTTAGTTAATGTAAACTAGTATATCAAATATACAATTATACAATAAATTATTAAATCAACACTTGACTTAATAATCCGGTCATATCACATATAACCGACTAACATTCAATGTATCGACTTACGAATCAACACTTGATTCGATAACCCAGCTATATCATATATAACCGACCGATACAAAAAGTCGCGAGATTAGAATACGGTATCACATATATGCATTATTCTTGGTCCCGCACATATCACATATGCGCCCCTATTTCGTTTTGCCTGAGCCAGTAAAACCTCTATGTAGGACTCTAAAGACTCGTCAATACGCCGGCAGTAAGTGATGATCACATCAAGCACCCACAAGCCGTCAGCGGTACTAGATGGACGCAATAGCTACCCGGGTATTGAGCGATTAGAAGATCAGCAAGCAAGCCCGCTCCAACTCCTGTAAAAGCCTGCCGGTAACACTTCCCGTACAGTCCGGTCTCCTCGTCTGATATGTCGCATATCAAGTCTAGGGGTGGTAAACTTCAGACCCCAATAACCGATAAGTCGTGCCGATGTGAGGCTCATAACGGGTCGAGAAACTACTGGTAACACTTACCAGTAAATCTCTATATCAGCCCTGGCCAGGGACTTCCCTGTTACGGCCAATCGAGCACTGCGCAATATCAACCCCCAATACCGGGAGAGACGAAAACCCCTCCTATCGCTCATTGCCTCCATGTGACTCGGGACTATACCCAAAAACCACCGTTTTGCACGCCCTCATGGACGTGGTAAGGTGGAAATCAAAGCACAGTGGGAATCACACAAGACTCTATGACGATCTCGGGTCTACAAACTAACCTGCACAAGTGTCACCAGAGAACCGCCATCTGACGTAAGGTATAATATCATCTGGGAGTTCTCGGCGAGTCCGTCCAGTGTACCCAGTCTCCATTGAGCACCCGTATACCATCTCTGATGTCAAACACCAATGGATATGGGATCATCCATCGCCCATCTCATGGGTCGAGAAGCATATACGCTAGTCTACTCTAGTATATCGATGCCCCGTCTCAATACACCCACGACTAGGGACCTTGAAGGATGTACTTATGGACTATCATGTCCCCACTAGTATGATCCGCATCATAGTCCAGGTAGTTAAGTACACATCCTAAGGGCTTTACCAACATGTAACGATAAAACAGTATAAAGAGACAAGTATACATGTTAAAGTAAAGTGCAACCAGATAGCATACTATCATATCGAGTAAGAAAGTCCTCTCTATATATGTCCAAGCATCCAATATAATATACATCTATAGAATACTAGCCTCTAGGGCATACATACAACTAACATGTACTAGATGGATCACTCGGCGCGCTTCTTGCGCATAGCAACGAGTAGAGGAAAGAAAATGCCCTCTGCTGCCTCAGTAGAACATTAGTCGGGACCGAACATAACTTTTCCCCGATCGAAAAGCAATGCTTGACCCTGATATTCATTGTAAAAAAGCTGAGGCACTATCTGCTCGCTCATCGGATTATACTGATTTTCAAAGTCGACCCGCTTAAACACTTAATGACCAAAGCAAGCCTAACGGTTGAATTGCAAGATGGGCTGTTATGCTGCTTGAATTTGACATAGTTTATAATCCTCAGAAAACAGTAAAAGGGCAAGCCCTCTCTGACTTCCTCGTTGCTCATTCCATACCTGAAGGGTCAGCGCTAATTGCGAGTTATCCGACGAACAAGTACCGCACCTCGAGGATAACGAGCCATACTGGGAGCTTTACTTTGATGGAGCCTCATCAATAAGAACTTCCAGCAAATCGAGCATCATGCAGATAAAAGCAGGGATAGAATTGGTGTTCATCATGCCATCGGGAGGAACCCCACGACCTTCTTTTACTCTTACCGAGTCGCGCACAAACAACGATGCTGGGTATGAAGCTCTGATAGCTGGCCTGGAGCTCGCCATAGAAATGGAGATACTTCGGCTATAGGTCTATGGGGATTCCCAGTTTGTCGTCAACCAAGTGAGCGGCAACTGTAAGATATATAAGCCCGAGTTAGTTCGATACAAAAGTCAGTGGTAGAACTCATGAAACAGTTCACCCATATTGAACTAATAAGAGTTCCTAGGGCGCTGAACAGAAAAGCCAACGTACTCGCTCGCCTAACCAAAAAGCTGGATGATCCTGATATGGATGAAATTCTGACTATAGTCAGAAGCCGGCAAATTCTGCCTCCAGTCTCTTTACGAGAAGAAAAGGCGTACAACAAGAGAACAACCCTGCCGAAGAAGATCTGATCATTTAATGAATGCCTGATTGGAGAGACCCTTCATAGAGTACTTCCGATACGACAAGCTACCCAAAGAAAAACTGTGAGGGTTTAGCAGAAGAAGAGAGCTTTCTGATACGTGTTCGTATATAATATATCATACCGCAGATCATACGCCCAGCTCTGGCTTAGCTGTCTGTCCCTGTCCGAAGCCTAAAAAGTCATGAAAGAAGTTCAATCAGGCATCTGCGGAGCACAACAATCCGGCCCCAAAATACGGCTTAAAACCAAGCGGCTTCGATATTACTGGCCTACCATGATAAGGGACTGCGAAGAAGTGTCATCTCTACTAAATTCAAGGCGACTTCATCCACAAACATCCCAATCCACTGCATCTTACAGTGGTGTCGTGGTCCTTCGAAGTTTGGGGCACCGACATAGTTGGCCCAATTGATCCTCCGACATCCAAAAGCTACCGGTTCATATTGGTCGCAACCGATTACTTCTCTAGATGGGCTGAACCTATCCCGCTAAAAGATGTCAAGACAGAAGATATTCTAACATTCTTCCGGCATAATATTCTATACCACTTCGGTACACCGAGAAGAATCATATCTGACAACGTGCCTTCTTTCAAGAGCTTCAAAATCTTAAGAATCATATCTGACATAGCACAAGATAGACTAAAGATATTCCTCCATCTATAATACAAGAGCCAATGGGCTAGCCAAAGCCTTCAATAAAACTCTATGCAAGCTCTCGAGGAAAAATGCTTCAGCCAACAAGAGAGTCTGGAATCTCAAGCTCCATGAGGCGTTGTGGGCGTATCGTACCAGGCACCACACTTCAACTCAGTCCACCCCATACTCACTACTCTTCAAAGTGGAGGCGATTCTCCCCCTCCAAATCGAAGTTCCAAGCTTAAGGATGGCTGTCCAGTACGGTCTGACGGAGGAGGAAAATGCTCTCCTTCAGCTCGAAGAGCTCGACACCCATGAAGAAAAGAGACTCGCAGTACAACAAAATCTGGAGTGGTACCGAGCCCAAATGTCACGCGCCTATGACAAGATGACCCATCTCTACGCTTTCAAGAAAGGTGAATTGGTGCCGGTCCTCAAAAGACTGGTCATCCCCAATCGACATGCTAAGGGAAAATTTGAGCCGAACTGGGAAGGACCATACGTCATCGAGAAAGTATTTGACAGAGGATCCTACCAAGTGTTAAGTGTCGAGAGAGAAAGGCTCATGCCACCCATCAATGACCGATATCTTAAGAAATACTACGCATGAATGTTTCAAGTCACAAATGAATTGAGCGCACCTGCCCTACGGTCTGGATCATACATCCCGTAAAACTGTATACAATCCACGGGTATAAACGATTCCTTTCTCTCCTAAGTCCCACCAGCGATGTTATATCTGAAGTCCTACCAGCGATGAAGATCCACCAACGATGTGAAAAAAAATGGTATGTCTACAAGCAAAATTAGACTAACGTATCCTCAAAAAACGTTTAAGTTGATCTTAATCTCAATGAGATTAACGATCCTTAAACCCAAATCAAACCCAAATCTAAGAAAATATGGATTTGTACTAATCCACGCCCTATGGACGACAACATACTTTAGTCTCTGTATACAATTCACGGGCAACCAAAAATAAAACAAACACACACGACACGAAATGACCATCTGGACAAGGAGAAAGTGGTTACCGCTATGCGGTAGCGTAATTAATTGCAGGGGCTTGCGCCTACAGGGAAGAGCGTCCCTACAATCAAAAACCCCTCATAAACGAGGGGAAATCTGACGAAGTCTGCTACAACGGCCGCATCTGTCTAAACCTCCGATATACGGTGCTATAAATCAATGTGGCATTTTCGGAGAGGTGTACGGATAAAACCCAAATAGCATCTGCCCCCAAAATTCAGGCCGGACGTCCCAACGCTCCGGCCGCGTCTTTCGGTGGAGAACAGATTCTGGCACGCCCGGTGGGACCTTTTCCTCTTTCCACTCCACACTTCGTGTGTCGTGTTTTTCCGCGATCAAATAATCACGGTATACATGTTTGTGGTTGCCCTTGGGTGATGGGGAAGCCGGTGTTTCGTCTCTATGAAGAATGGTGTTTGATTCTACCCTAGCAACTCAGGCTCTGTCATATCTGGTGGAGTCAAGTATGGGTCACTTGCAGCCTCAAATCTCTGCAATCCGGCTCTTCAAGAAATCAACGGGCTTCTCTTTGGTTCGATACTCCCACCTCCTACCCTCGGTGCCTCAACGTCGATGGAGGAAGCCCAGAGGAAGTCTGTCTTCCACAGGCTGGTACCCCAAGCTGCAGCTTTGCCGATGGAATCAGTTTTCAAACAACTGGCACCTGCCAAGGACCAAGGTCGATGTAGGGGGAAGAATATTCAAGATCTTAAAGGAAACAAGGGGCAGGCTCGGCAAAATCCTGAGGCTAATCAAATCCCGGCTGTAAGAAATGGTCGACGTCGATATCGACATCATACGAAATGAGCAGGGGGTAGTTCTCCGTATGGTCCTTTTTCATCCCCAGTGGTGAATGTTGTTCCAACCAGGAACTGTTCCCCACCGAACACGGAGATGAGACCGCGTAGGTCCGTCTTTCTTGAATTCGGGACAGATGCTAATTGGTGCTATCCGTCCACCTCTCCGAAGCTACCAAGTTGATTTATGGCACCATGTATCGAAGGTTTAAACGGATGCGACCGATGTAGCAGACTTCGTCAGATTCCCCCTCATTTGAGGGGTTTTTGATTGTGGGGACGTTCTTCCCTGCAGGCGCAAGCCCATCACCTCTCTGAAGACGTTGAAGGATTACAACGACAAATATCAGAGGGGTAAAGAGATGTACCCTTGAACCAAAGTTGATTGGGAAATCTGTAGTCCAATTTGGGACTAAGATCAATTAATTAGATTATGAGCACATGGGCTTAGTTAAATTTGAATTGAGGACTTATGGTCAACTTGGGCTAAGTCCAGTTAGGTTTGAAATGTTGACCTTTTGTTGGACTGTTGAACATTCGTCTGGGTTCAGCCCCCATTATTTAGCAATGCTAAATAGGGGTTTGGCGTTCTGACCATATTTTTATCTTTTACTGGGCACTGACCATTCATCATGGCTCTGGGCTTTACTTTGCATATCATATGAACTGCTCAATTTTGAGGTTCAGTTGAAGGGGAGACTTGCCTCTGGAAAACTTAGCCAATTTGGGCTTAGATTGGTTTTAAAATAGTGTTAAACACTAGAGGATATTTGGCGATCACGTGCTCCCACGTGATGTGCTTAAAACAGTGTTAAACGCTAGGGGCAGAACACTCATAATAGTGTTAAACACTAAAAATGAGGCGGTCACGTAGAGTCACGTGAGGCGCCAGAGAATTGCGCCAGACTTCCTTTATTTTACTCTCAAAATCTGCCAATAAGTGTTAAACACTTAATCTTTGTAATCATCACGTGTGGGCACGTGATAGTGCCCATATATTGGGTATTAATTCATCTGTTTTCCCTCATTTGCCCTTTTAAAAAAGGTGTTAGTCAGGGGTCACGTGGGAACACGTGAGGCGCCCTAAATCAGTATTGCCTTTGGCTTTATTCCCTTTAGTTTTGAGGGTCACGTGTGAGCATGTGAGGCATTTCCTCCAAGCTTTTTCTTTCTCATTTTGAGGAGTTTGTTTAAGGGTCACGTGGGGGCACCCGACCTAGTCTTGATCATTCTTTTCTGATTATTGCAGGGAGGGTCACGTGTTGCCACGTGATCAGGTTTATGTGCATGGAGAGTTTAAGTCCTTTGTTTGAGAATTAAATTCTTATATAGGGTTAAACCCTAATTTCATTAGAGGAATTAAATTCCTATGTATTTGGAAGAATTAAATTCTTATGTAGGGTTAAACCCTAGTTTCATTTAGAGAAATTAAATTCCTATGTATTTGGAAGAATTAAATTCTTATGTAGGGTTAAACCTTAGTTTCATTTAGAGGAATTAAATTCCTATGATTTTAGAAGAATTAAATTCTTCCAACTCAATTCTCCCTCTAAGTTTTGGATCTGCATGGCAGAATCTCATTGATGAGAATTAAATTCTCAACCTATGGGGAGATCTGCTTCTGCAGATCCTCAACCAAACGAAGAACTAAGTTCTTATTCAGAAAAGTTAAACTCTTAGTTTTGAGAATTAAATTCTCTTTTATTTTATGGAGCTTAGATCTCTTTCTCCTTTCTCACCTAGAGTTTCTTTTCTCTTCTGAAGAAATCTTCCTTTCTCTCTTGAGAATTAAATTCTCCTCTCTTTTCTCTCTCTGCTGTTGTATATCTAAAAAAAAGTCGATCCCCTCTCTTCTCTTCTTAGCTCCTATTTATAGGAGAAAGAAAAGAATCAATTTGTTTAGTGAATCTTTCATTGAAAGATTTTGGTTGTTTTTGTAACCAACATGATCTTTTAGATCATTCAGTGAATTTTATTCACCATTGGATTTTTAATCCAGAAGATATTTTATCTGTTATTCCTGAAAAATTTCAGGGAAGTCTTTCCTTGTATAGAATCTTTCCATAAATTAGTGATTTTTAATCACCATTGGATTTTTAATCCAACAGTGCCCCATTTTACAGAGCACAATCCTTATGGAAAGATCTAGGGAAATATTAGGGTTTTTGATTTCCCTTAATTAGAATTTAATTCTATTATCTCAAAGATCTTAGGATCCTATCACGTGTTGACACGTGACCCTCCTGATTAAGCATTTAACCAGAATTTAATTCTGTTGTTTAAAGAACTCAGGAATTATCATGTGTCAGCACGTGACCCTTGGTCACGTGTTGGCACGTGATGCCCCATTGGGGTTTTTCCTGTTGTTTTATTATACCCTTTTTCAGTGTATTTAAAGGCCCATCACGTGTTGGCACGTGACCCTATTCATTGATTGTTTGATTAGAATTTACTTCTTATAAGTCAGAGAGCTTGGGAACCCATCACGTGTCTGCACGTGACCTGTGGTCACATGTGGGGACGTGATGCCCCATTGAGGTATTCCTTGCTGTTTTGTTATATCTTTTAATCCCTTTTCAATGGGTTTAAAGGGCCCATCACGTGCGGGCACGTGATGCCCCATTGGGGATTTTCCTGATATTTCAGGAGGGAATAAATGCCCCCACAGCGTTGTTCTCACGTGTTTGCACGTGAGTGCAACGCTGTAACTTTTGTGGCCGTTGGATCTGCCTAAGGAAGGGGGTAGATGAACCGTTTCCTATCACATCCTATAAATGCATGGGTCTATTCAGAAGCGCCTCCACTTTTTCCATCTTCTTCCTTGCTCGTTTTTTCCTCTGAGAATTTAATTCTCTTTCCCAAAACTTAGTTCTCTGTTTCAAAAATTTCCAGAGTTTAACTCTGTCAACAAAAGATTTCCTTTTTCAGGTAAGGATCTTGAATGGCCGAGGAACTCCTTGTAGAAATTTCTTTTGGATTTTAAATCCATACCAAGGGTTTTTCCCTTTAACAAGAACCCATCTTTTCAAGTTCTTTAAAAATTTCCAATCCTTAAATAATAAACTCCTCTTGCTAGGGCTTCTCTGATCTCAGGGCTCGATGGTGATACTTGTCCTCTCTTTGGAATTTAATTCCATTCCAAAGAGTCTTAGCTCTGAAAAAGTTTTCTGGGAGTTTAACTCCTCTGTTCAAAAGGAATTTAATTCCTCTAAAGAACTCAGTTCTTCACAGAGAACTTCTTGGGATTTTCTTACCCTGAGTTGTTCTTTGCAAAAATGCTTCCATAGAGACCCTTTATGATTTGCATAGAGTTCTTGCAGTGGGTTTTCTCCTTGGGGAATGTGTAGAGTTGTTTGAAATCCACTGTTCATTTATTGAGAATCTTCCTTTTATTCCCATAATGATTATCCTGCCTCATCATTAGTGAGTCGCCATTTTGATTTTGTGGGGCCCATGTGTTTTGTAACTAATGGTCCCATAAAATAAGTTGTTTATCATTTTCTTCCACTGTCCTTTTATATATATATTTATAAATATATATACACGTGTGAGCTTCATTAACAGCTTCCATTCATCTGGTTCAGGAACAATGGCTTCTCTTCCGTACTTCCCTTTCACTCGCTCGGAGGCTGCCTTTCCTCAGTCACCGTCTGATGAAGAGGTGATGGCGATGATTAGAGCTCACGACCCTAATTGCACCAACTTGCTTTTATGGGGGACCTGGTACGGCCATATCATCCGCGGTCGCCGTAGCTTTCTTTGCGAGATACCAACAGAGCCTACCTACCCATTTCTGCCGATGGAGTGTCCACGGACCGCCTTTGCTGTGGAGATGTCGAATTGGACCCCTACGGGATGGCTTGAGCCATCTACAACTGGGATTCCGAACCACCCTGTGCCAGCTATAGACATCTTAGGGCGTCATATCTGCCAAGGTGAAGCCCAGCCATGGGGACAGGTTTACAAAATAGGGCTTACTCCTTGACATCCCACCGGCTACCTTCTCTGGGCTCGCTATATCCTGTCTGCCCATCGTGCGCGAATGCAGAGGGTCGGGCTCTATCAGGCAGTATACGCGTCTCTTTTCAACTATCAGTCCCCCCATGTCTGGTGGGTTAAGGCTTTCCTTAATCAATGGAATCTTCCCACCAACACCTTTTTGCTATGGGACCGCGAAGTTTCAATTTCTCTGGAAGAGTTTCGCGAGATCTCGAGATTGCCGATCAGGGGGACGCTCTATGAAGAACTGCTGCCTTCTGATGAATATGTTTTCGAAGTTGAGCCTGCTATGCTTGACGGCTTGTCGACTGAAAATGCCTTCCGTCACAAGCACCCAAGTCTAATCAAGGCTCTGGGCATTTTTGAAAAGCTGTTCACAGAATCAGATGAGCAGGGCGTCACTTTCAAGAGCTTTATTGCCTACTTCCTTCGCGGAGACGTTCTATCAAAAACGGCTCCGAAGTTCGCAAATATCAACGACCCTTTCGGGTTCGGTCTAAATAAACTACCGGATAAAGAAGAGGATTTGCCGCAGTTCTACATTCCAATCCTGTCGGCTGTATCTTTAGAGTCGATCGCAGCCCCTGGCATAGATGAAGAGACTTTCTTCGTGGGTTTTATCAGCGTTTGGCTCAGCTGGTTCGCCGTTCCCACGCACCGTCGTTTCATGAGAGCCTCAGTCATTTAACCTGCCCATCGCATTGCCGAAGGGACGCGGCTAGCTGTGGGCATTGCGGGGTTAGCGCATCTGTATCATGGGCTAAGCGCCGCAGCTAATACTTCAACCCCAGGCGTGAATGTGGTAAATTTCTCTCTTCATTACTTTACGTCATGGATTGAGATGCACGTGCTAGGGGCATTTGCCGCGCATCAGAGACCCAACTTTTATGATGCCTACACTTTTCCGCGGCTCATGAGGTTGGTGAATGCTTCTGCTCCTGATCCGACTCAGTCCGGCGCTATTCATGTGCTGCTTAGTCCCTATGCTAATGTGGGCGGGATGGTGTTTAACGATCGAGTCCTCTCTGCTCCTTCAGGACCGATTCAGCAGCTTTTTAACTTGTCAAAAGAGGTGAAGCCTAAGGAAGCCGCGCACTTATATTCAATCAGACCGGGTTATCTGGTGTTTCGTCAAAACGGTGCGGCCCTTTTTATGCGATACAACCCACACCACTTTGCTCGGCAACTGGGATATGACCGGGGTGTCCCCTTTGAGGCTTTATAGTGGAGCCCAGCCCGTCGTCGAAAGTTGTTCGTGACACCGCTCATCACTTCATGCGGCTGAACACCGGCTCTCGCTTTGTGATTCCCGAAGCTGACTACATTCCTCGATGTATGGGGGATTTCACGGGCTGGTACCTCCACCGAGTCAGTCCCATTTTTGCTGAGGAGAGGAGGGTGCTCCTCGGATATAGGGCTCCCGTTCCGATCCAGGCTACGGAGGTCCCGCCGCGACCGCGGGCATTGGTTCGCCCTCCCCTGAGAGATATAGTGTCGTGCTTATTCCTGAGGTGGTGGAAGTGGATCTAACTCCCACATCTGGTATGCCGCCGCGCACTAGAGCTCAATCAAGGGCCAATAAGGCGCCAATAGCAGTATTATCAGCTGCGGCGTCAGCAATGACAGTGTCCTCATCGGTAGCACCGCCGAGAGAAGATACTGAAAGCAAAGTGGGTCAACGCCATACTAAAGCACCGAGGGGAAAGAAGCGATCGTCTTCTGCAGTTAGTTCTGGGTCCAAGAGGCGAAAGAAGACGGTCACCAATCTCCTCGACTTTTTAGTGGAATCAGAGCCTATCCTTCAAGATGAACCACTAGCTATGCAAGAGTCGGATAGTGGTTTACTTTTCCCGGGTTCATCTGCCGAAGAAGCCGCACAATTGGCTGAGACTATAAGACGCTCTCGGGATGAGACTGAGAATGTAAGGATCCCGAAGAGGGTAATTGAAAGAGTTGAAACGAGACCTTAAGGAGAGAACGAAAGGCCTTATCCTGCTGTCATCTTCTACGAAGATCCTCCATCGATACGGCGGATATTTATAGGTCCTTTGGAAGAGGGAGGCGGGATAGCTCTTAAACAGCCTATCTCGGTCGATGTCGATGCTGCGCTTTCGTTGTGGACCAGTGGCCACGAGTCTACCCTCGAACCCCGGCGAGCATACCTCCTCAGGAAGGAACGTCAGCTTAAAAAAGCCATACTAGAAGCTCCTTTGCACATTGGTATATTTATATTTCTTTTTGTAGTACTTTGCACTGCTTATATTCATATATATATATATATATATATATATATATATATCCTTATCTTCGTGAAAACTTTGCAGGGACTTCGGCAATAGCGGAGGATCTGAGTTCGAGTCGTGCCTTGACTATGGACTCTGCAAATATCCCCGATGAGACACTAGTAAGTGTGGAGGGGGTCGATACAACTATTGTTCCTGCCACGGAGCTCCCATTGGTAATTTCCGTTCCCCCGGTGCTTGCCCTCCCAGAAAAGGCATCTTCATTAGCTGCGGAATCAATGGATCTTTCTGGGGACGACCCGGAGGCTGTGGGGCAGGTAATCGAGGCTACCATCCTTTCACTGGAGCCTACCGCGGTGGCCACTGCTGCTCAATTAGAAGTTGTTATACCGGCCCATATCCCTGATGATGTGCCTGGGGGCATGGAGGAGGCCGCCGAAGCTGCTATCCCTCTAGTCCAGAGTGGGAAGAGCATCGAAGGTATTCTTCTATCTTTTGTTTTAATGATCTTTTCATTATCTGAACCTTTCTGTCTTTTCAGAGTTACGAGGATTGGCGGCGTCCATCGTGGACTTGTCCCCAAGGAAGTCTTTCCAGCGTCTGTTAGAGATGGCCGTTCCGCAGGCGATATCCCCTCAACGCATCGTCCTCTCTTCCGGGCAAGCTTAGCGTCATTTGCTTTCTCCTCACGGCATTATTATTATCTCATATAATGATACTGATGCCTTTTGCGGTTCTGGAGGCCGATGAAGAAGTTGAGATTCTTGACGGGCCTGGGGATCCTTCAGACCCTTCTTGCATGACTGTGGGTAAGTAAAGTTTTGATGTTGTTCCACCTGCTCTTTGCTTGCAAGTTTCGCTGATTGTTTATATGAATTTTAACATCTTTGCCAGTTCTTACCGCACTGGAATCTCGCATCGTCATGCCACCTGGCCCCTATTCTCTACGTGCCTCGGAACGGATGGCAAAGCTAAGCCTTCGCTCTTTGTCAGCTTTGATCGAAGACCTTCGTGCTGGCAGTCTGATCACGGCCGAAGCATTTGCCTCTGAAGCCAACGGTTCTCTTCCCTTTCTTGCTACTTACCATAGTGAAACATTGGTGCAAGTCTGGGTTGAGTTCTGTCGTCAGGTGGAGGCTTTCTTGCATAGTCTTGAATGTACACGCCTTCCTTCAGAGGTTGTGGCTGCAAAGCCGAGCTTACGGGGGCTGATTGAGCGATGCTCTGCGAATATGCTGTCATGTGAGAAGAGGCTTAGCCGGAAGTTTTCGAAGAGGGAGCAGGCTTCCAAAGTGTTGAGGGAACTTCAAGCTAATCTTACAGCCAAGACCACTCAGGCATATGAACTTTGGCGGGTGCTTCAAGAAGCTATCAGGGAAGTGATAGCCATTGATAAAGCCGTCATTTTCACTCGTGAAATGGTCGAAGCCCATAAGGTTATCGAAAAGGAGCTTGAGAGTCGGCTCGCCTCGTACCAAGCCCAACAGGCTCAAGCGGAGGCCCGTCTCTTGACGATAATAAATCATGAAGCCGAGGTCCAGCGGAAAAAGGATGACTGGTAAATCTACTAAATTGTCCGCCGGCTTGAAAAATTGTATATTTTCCTTTCTTTTGTACATACTCCTGAATGAGAGTGTTTTTTCTTATTCTTTCTGATTCTTTCATAAATTGTACTTTGTATTCATTTTGATTTATGAATAAAAGACATATTTTGCTTCATGACAGTGTGTCCCTTTTAGTAAATGCATCTTGTGGATAATCTATTTCGATTTCCTAGTAGGACAGCGATGGCTTAGGAGTCAGGTTCAGATCTGCCTCCTAAGGCTTTCCAACTTCATGAGCCGTGAGGGTCTCATAAAGGTATTTCTCCTTACGAGTCGTGAGGATCTCGTAAGTGTAATTTCTCCTTAAGAATCGTGAGGATTCCTAAGTGTATTTTCTCTTGGGAGTGGTAAGGATCTCACAAGAGAATTTTCTTCCTTACAAGTCGAGAGGACCCATAAGTGATTATTTCTTTTCTTGTCGGAGAGTATGGCCCGTAGAAAATCTATCTTGACCTTTCTGCGAAACAACGATGGCTTGGGAGACAGGGTTAAGATCTACCTCCTAAGACTTTTCAACTTTATGAGCCGTGAGGGTCTCATAAAGAATTTTCTCCCTACAGGTCGAGAGGATCCCGTAAGTGTAATTTCTCCTTAAGAATCGTGAGGATTCCTAAGTGCGCTTTCTCTTGAGAGTCATAAGGATCTCACAAAAGAGTTTTCTCCCTTACGAGTCGTGAGGACCCGTAAGTGATGGATGAGGTTGACATTATCCGCATTTCACGGAGTCAGGGGTTGACTTTATCCGCATTTCACGGAGTCAGGAGTTGCCCTGGCCATTTCCCACGGGGTCAAGATTGACTTTAGCCGTGTTCTATGGGACCAGGATTTGCTCTGGATGCTTTCCATGGGGTCAGGATTGACATTAGCCGTGTTCCGCAAGGACCAAGATCCACTCTGGACGCTTCCCACGGGGTCAGGATTGGCATAAGCCGTGTTCCACGAGACCAGGATTTGCTCTGGACGCTTCCCACGGGGTCAGGATTGACATAAGTCGTGTTCCAAGAAACCAGGATTTGCTCCGGATGCTTCCCACGGGGTCAGGATTGACATAGCCGTGTTCTGCAAGGACCAGGATCCGCTCTGGACGCTTCCCACGGGGTCATGATTGATATAAGCCGTGTTCCACGAGACCAGGATTTGCTCTGGATGCTTCCCATGGGGTCAGGATTGACATTGCCATGTTCCGTAAGGACCAGGATTTGCTCTGGATGCTTCCCACAGGGTCAGGATTGACATAAGCCGTGTTCCACTAGACCAGGATTTGCTCTGGATGCTTCCCACGGGGTCAGGATTGACATTAGCCGTGTTCCGCAAGGACCAGGATCCGCTCTGGACGCTTCCCACGGGGTCAGGATTGACATAAGCCGTATTCCACGAGACCAGGATTTGCTCTGGATGCTTCCCACGGGATCAGGATTGACATTAGCCGTGTTCCGCAAGGACCAGGATCCACTCTGGACGCTTCCCACGGGGTCAGGATTGACATAAGCTGTATTCTACTAGACCAGGATTTGCTCTGGATGCTTTCCACGGGGTCAGGATTGACATTAGCCGTGTTCCGCAAGGACCAGGATCCACTCTGGACGCTTCCCACGGGGTCAGGATTGGCATAAGCCGTGTTCCACGAGACCAGGATTTGCTTTGGACGCTTCCCACGGGGTCAGGATTGATATAAGTCGTGTTCCAAGAAACCAGGATTTGCTCTGGATGCTTCTCACGGGGTCAGGATTGACATAGCCGTGTTCCACGAGACCAGGATTTGCTCTGGATGCCTCCCACGGGGTCAGGATTGACATAGCCGTGTTCCACGATACCAGGATTTGCTCTAGACGCTTCCCACGGGGTCAGGATTGACATAAGTCGTGTTCTACTAGACCAGGATTTGCTCTGGATGCTTCCCACGGGGTCAGGATTGACATTAGCCGTGTTCCGCAAGGACCAGGATCCGTTCTGGACGCTTCCCACGGGGTCAGGATTGACATAAGCCGTGTTCCACGAGACCAGGATTTGCTATGGATACTTCCCACGGGGTCAGGATTGGCATTAGCCGTGTTCCGCAAGGATTAGGATCCGCTCTGGACGCTTCCCACGGGGTCAGGATTGACATAAGCCGTGTTCCGTAAGGACCAGGATCCGCTCTGGACGCTTCCCACGGGGTCATGATTGACATAGCCGTGTTCCGCAAGGACCAGGATTGGTTGACTTTATCCGCATTTCACAGAGTCGGAGGTTGACTCTCGGTTGACTGTGCACCGCCGAGTCATGGAACTGGGAATTGCCGCGGTTCCGCTTTGCTGATGTTGCGTCTGTTGTAATGAGACGAATGTTGAGATGATATCCAGGCTGTCTGTGAACCGTCGAGACTTGGCACTCTTTTGGATGGAGCCTGGGGGAAGGTGTGGTTCCCTCACTGTTTGTGCCCCTGGATTGTATACAGGGATCGATGCGATCTCCCCTGTAGGGCAAAAAGTTTCATTTTATATATTTTTCTTTCCGCGATGCTATATTATTTCAGCTTTTATATCGTGAAAGTTGCGATTGCCCAATCATTTCGGCCATTTTTCGCGGTGCCCAATCATTTCGGCTATTTGTTTTATTTACTCCCTGCTTTTTATCACGAGTTGCCCAATCATTTCGGCTATTTTGCATGCATACATTTTTACTTGCTGATTTTGTTTGCAAGTTGCCCCTTCATTTCGGCTGTTTCATATGAATTTATGGCTTGCTGACTTTTTGATGCGAGTTTGGGATTTGATACCGATTTTGGCATCAGCATCGCTACAACTGGGATATTTCCAGGAGCGAATCATCATTTGCCTCTGTCGATGTCGGACAAAGGTGGCTTAGTAAACAGGGTTAAAATCCTGTCGACTAAGGCTTTTGACTTCATGAGCCGTAAGGTTCTCATAAAGGTACTTCTCATTACGTGTCGTGAGGATCTCGCAGGTGCGTTTTCTCCTTAAGAATCGTGAGGAGTCTTAAGTGTATGGTCCCTTATAAGTCATAAGGATCTTACAAGAGTGGTTTCTCCTTATAAGTCGAGAGGACTTACAAGTGTCTTTTGCTATATGAGTATATCCCCAGTTTCTGGTGGGACTTCGTTAGGGAAATGTTTATTCACGCCCGTGGATAATATACAAAGGTCAATATTGAACCGCTTGTAGGGAAGAATTGGAGTTTATGATGGCTTAAGAACATGTTCAGATCCCAGTAGCTTAAGGCTTTTGAATCCTATGAGCCGTGAGGGTCTCAAAGGAGGGTTCTCCTTACGAGTCGTGAGGATCTCACAAGTCTAATTTCTCCTTAGGAATCGTGGGGATCCATAAGTGTGTTGCTCCCTTGTGAGTCGTAAGGATCTCACGCAAGTGGTTTCTCCTTACAGGGTCGAGAGGACCTTGCAAGTGTCTTTTAACGAGCTTGCGCCCTTTCGGGTTTTCACAAAACTCGCCGGTAGCCCTGCTGTTTTTACTCACGGAGCCCTTTCGGGTTTTCATTCGTGCCCATTTTGCTTATGGACATACCGTTTTTATTTATTTATATATATATCTTTTTGTGTCAACCTTGGGATGCTGCGGTCCGTACAAGTTTATCGATGCCTCGGTCAATAGCCAGTTTTAGGACATAGTGGTCCATCGTTAGTTTAAGGACGTTTCGGTCCGTTGTTAGTTTTAGGACATTTCGGTCCGTTGCTAGTTTTAGGACATTTCGGTCCGTTGTTGGCTACTACTTATAGAGTTTGGGCTCAGGAAGATAGCGAGTGGACATAGTCGTCGTCATCTATCGTTGACCTAGGCCGTGACTCGTCAGGCGTAGTACTTTTTCAGGAAGCGACCGTTTATTGGCCTAAAAGGTCTTTCACCATGCATGTCCATGAGTAGATAGGCCCCACCCTGGTAGACTTTGTCTATGATATACGGGCCTTCATAGTTCGGCTCGAACTTCCCCCGTTTGGCACGATTGGGGATCATAGGTCTTTTGACCGCTAGTACGAGTTCGCCTTGGCGGAATGTTCTCGGCATAGTCAATCTTTTGTATGAGCGCGTCATCTTTGCTTTATAAGCTTCGAGATTTTGTTGCACCATGAGCCGGGTTTCATCAAGGGCATCGAGCTCCTCAAGCCGAAGATGAGCATTCTCTTCGTCCGTTAGCTCGTAATGAACTGCCACTCGTAGAGAGGGTAACTCTATTTCGAGGGGGAGTACAACTTCTATGCCGAATACCAATGCATACGATGTTGTGTTTGTGGCCGTTTTGAACGTAGTTCGATACGCCCATAGAGCTTCATGCAATCTCTCGTGCCAGTCCCTCTTGTTTACCCCAATCAGAGCAAAGCTCTGTTCAAATTCCAAGGAGGGAAAAGAAGCAATGCTTCTGTTTTCCTCCAATCAGAGCAAAGCTCTGTCTTGAAAATTAAAGTGAAAATTAAAGTTAAAATAAATGAAGCAACGCTTCAGTCCCCTGCACTGCGCGTAGAGCGCCACGTGTCAAAATCAGACACGTTAGCGCAGGGGGCACAACGCCCAAGGCAGCGCACCCAATCAGAGCAAGGCTCTGTTTAAAATTCAAACTTTAATTAAAGAAGCAACGCTTCAGCTGGCCTGCGCTCTGCGCTGCACGCCACGTGTCAACACGGTTGCGCTAGCGCAGTTGCGCTGTGCTCTGTGCTATGTGCCGCGTGGAAGCGCGGTTGCGCTAGCATAGTTGCACTGCGCGACACGTGTTAGCGCAGTTGCGCAAGTGCAGTTGCGCTGCGCTATGTGCTGCGCGACACGTGTCACGCGCTGAGGCGTTTGCGCCAAACAGAATTAAGATTTTAAAGAGATCTTTTGCAATCTTGTTAAAAACAAGAAGATTGTCTTCTATAAAACAGAAGCCCTTGGATCAAAGATCCAACGGTGGGGAAAATTCCCCAAATCACTCAGAGAAAGATCTCTCTAACAAATTTAACTAATTTATGGGCACTATAAAAAGACCCCTAGACCTCAATTCAAAGGCATGAACATTCTTGAAAAAAAAATCAAGAGCTTCAAACAGAGAGAACTCTGAGAAAAGTTTCAAGAAAAAAGGTAAAGACCTTCATAAAATAGAAGAAATCGCTTCTAATAAATCATTGATCTAAAAACAAGACCAATGATCTTCACATAATAAACAGTGCTTTGCACTTCTGGTTCTTAAAAAATAAGAAAAGCAAAGTAAAGAATGGTGATTTGCACTTTTATGAACCTTTGGTTCTTGAAATAAAAAGAAAAACTTGTTTTTCTTTGATCTAAATTAGATCAAGAAAACGAATAGTGCTTTGCACTTTTATGAACCATTAGTTCTTGAATCTAAAAGATGCTTAAATCAAAGTGCTTTGCACTTGAAAACTACGCTGTTGCGCTCCTGGATTGGCGCAAGCCACCAGAGCGCGCCACGTGTCGGCAGCGCAGGCGCAGCGCAGCGCACTGCGCTTGCGCGACACGTGTCAACACTACAAGCGCCTGCGCTCTCTGATTGGCGCAAAGCGCCTCATAAATGCAATGCATTTCCTAAAGGGCCAGGTCCAAATCAAAAAGACCTAGTAGGCCTAATTAAATTGCAGTGTAATAAAAGGGCAGAGCCCAAACAAAATAGATACTCTGCATCATTTATAAAAGGGCAGAGCCCAAACAAAACAAAAATAATGCAGTGCATTATTTAAAAAGGGGCAAAGCCCTAGCACAGGCCTATTAGGCCAAAGACAAATAAAAATGTTGAACATTCAACTGGACTTAGCCCTGTCATGGCCATAAGTCCTCAAATTAAATTGACTGAGCACGGCTGCTCCCTAAATCAATTTACATCCGGTTCGAGGGTACATCTCCGAACTCCTCTGACACCTATCGTTGTAATCCTTCAACGACGTCAGAGAGGCGACGGGTCCCGACAACCATACATCAACACGGACTGTGGGGTCCTTAAACTCATGGACTCATGCGTCCTCAAACTAAAAAACGGACTGTGGGGTCCTTAAACCCGCGGACTTATGCGTCCTTAAAATAAAACACGGACTGTGGGGTCCTTAAACCCGCGGACTTATACATCCTTAAACTAAAACACGGACTGTGTGGTCCTTAAACCCGCGGACTTATGCGTCCTTAAACTAAAACACGGACTGTGGGGTCCTTAAACCCACGGACTTAAGCGTCCATAAACTACCTATGGACCACCATGTCCCTAAACTGGAATATGGACCACCATGTACCTAAACTGGAATATGGACCGCAATGTCCTTAAACTACCAATGGACCGCAATGTCCTTAAACTACCTATGGACCACTACGTCCCTAAACTGGAACAATAGAGCCCCCCAAACGCTCTTTTGCCGGATCTAAACGATCCCGTTTAAGTTGATCTTAGCCCCAAACACGGCTAACGTATCCTTAAACATTCAAATGGACTATAAAACTCCAAATCAACTTTGGTTCAAGGGTACATCTCTTAACTCCTCTGATACCTATCGTTGTAATCCTTCAACGACGTCAAAGAGATGATGAGTCCCAACCGCCATATATTAAATGGATCACCACGTTAAGTTGATCTTAGTCTCAAACAGGACTAACGTGTCCTTAACGAACGTTTAAGTTGATCTTAGCCTCAACACGGCTAACGTATCCTTAAACTAAAAACACCAAACCCAAATCTAAGTAAATACGGATTTGGACTAATCCACGTCCTACGAGCGACGAAATAAATAGTCTCCGTATACAATCCATGGGCAACCACAAACAAAACAAACACACACGACACGAAGTGAAATTCTGGAGAAGGAGAAAGTGGCTACCGCGATGCGGTAGCGTAATTAACTGCAGGGGCTTGCGCCTGCAGGGAAGAGCGTTCCCACAATCAAAAACCCCTTTAGCGAGGGGGAATCTGACGAAGTCTGCTACATCGGCCGCATCCGTCTAAACCTCCGATACACGGTGCCATAAATCAACTTGGCATCTTCGGAGAGGTAGACGGATAAAACCATATAGCATCTGCCCCGAATCTCAGGCTAGACGTCCTAACATCGTCGGCCGCCGTTCGGAGGGGAACAGATTCTGGCACGCCCGGTGGGACCTTTTCCTCTTTCCACTCCACACTTTTGTGTCGTGTTCGTGAACAAATCGCGGTTTGTTGTGGTTGCCTGTGGATTCGAGGTACTAAGATTTGGTGTCTTGCTCCGTGAAGAGAACTGAAGATCAATGGCTTCAAACTGCACTGCATGCAACTGCAACTCTCGCTCCGTCCTCGCTGGAGGGGTGACTTATGGGCCCCAAGCGGCCTCCCTTTTCAAGATGCCAGTGGAGCAGGTAACTCAGGCCACCGCTGGATTGTTCTTCAGGACTATGCTCCCACTGATGAGCTTCGATGCCCCAATGACATCGCAAGAAGCTCCAAAGAAGCCAGTCTTTGATCGACTTAGCACTGCTGCGACCCCTCTCAACGAGTCGCCCAGTTTCAATACCTCAGTTTTCAACAGACTGGGCTAGAAAGTCCGCAAACCTGCGATACCCGAAGCTGCCATCCCAAAGCGGATAGCCATCCCGGCTCAAGCGGACGAAATCATTGGAAAGAATCCTCCTTCCAAAAAGTCAGTGTTTACAAGGCTGGCCATTTCGGTTGCTTCTCCAGGCGAGGTCCTCAAAGCTGCTTCCCCTATCCACAGCAGGGGGCATGAAGAAGCTTATCTAACAATGGAGGTGACTCCATCCGCAAGACACGCTCGACGTCGCCACTGGCGCCAAGTGAGGAAGGCTGGGGGCAATCCCCCCTCTGGATTAACCCCGCCAGCTCCAACGGTGAGGATCGATGCTGCTGTTCCAACCGGGAACAGCTTTGAGTTGCTGAATACGGTGCGCAGAAACTCTCCTACCGTGATGTTGAAACAAACTCCTTCACCTGTGGAGAATACTCCAGAAAAGAAGCTAGAGCATCCCCCTCAACAGCTGTCCTCTAAAATTTACAAAGTCTGGCGACAGGTCCAAGAGTCGGTGATTGATAAAAACTATCTCCGCCGACAGAAAAAGATGAAGGTGCGGCAGGAGAAGGATTACTCTGTCAAGCCACAAAAAACAAAAGCTAATTGGGTGCCCACTACAACGGCTCCCTTAACTCCAATCACTCAAAAAGGGAGGCCGCAAAAAGCCCCCGTGTCTTTGGCAAATAGCAAAGACACTGAACACAAACGCCCCAAGTCTGGGGGCATGGTGGTGCACACCGTTTATATGGCTTCTAGAAAGGAGGAAAGCCGTGCTTCGACGGGTCACCGACCGCTCACCCGATCCGTGAAAAAAGCCCAGGAGCAGCAACAGAAGCTTCAGGAAATGATGACTGTGATGGCTGCACTTACCGAACCGAAAGAAAGTTCGGAAGTATCATCAGAGCAGCGTCACGAACAAGAAACTGATGCTGACTTCTTACGTAGAATCCTCGAAAAGAAAGATAGAGGAGCCGCAGAACAAGCGGCTAACATAAAACAAATGGTGCTCCTCTTCCAAGATATGGTAGGGATGATGTTACAGCCGGACCCTCCTGCTGAAGATCCTCCGATCGTCCTTGAAGACGACATGGGAGAAACGTCAAATCCTCCGCCGGCTCTGTCAACAGCCAAGGAGGAAGCAATCTCCAAAGTTGAGCTGGACGAATATATAGCTCAGCAGATCCGGGTTCATCAGGCGAATGAAAAGGTTGGGCAAATTTCTAGAACCGGACGACCGTATCCGAGCTGGTACGACCAAATCAGTTACCCGCCGGGATATACGATCCCTAAATTCCACGTATATAAAGTGACAGGGAATCCGCATCAGCATGTTGCTCAATTCAGGGCCTTATGCGGCAATACTGGAGGCGATGACAAATTGTTGCTTCGCCAATTCGTTGGCAGCTTAGCAGAAACGGCCTTTGAATGGTATTCGGAGCTACCTAACGACTCTGTCAAAACATTTACGGAGATGGAGTTATTGTTCACGCAAAGATTCACGAGTGCTAGTGAACGCACCCCGATAACAACACTGATAAATGCCAGGATAAAGCCAGGCGAAACAAGGGTCCAATACACAACACGATGGCGGAACCTATGGTCGAAATGCGAACAACGCATAGAAGAGGCACCTGCGGTAGGCATGTTCGTAGGCACTCTTGATCCGCAAGCGACCATCTCGCAATTCATGATGTTCTTCAGGCCGACCACCTTCCAGGCATTGATCGACAAATTAGCCCAGATGAGCCACGGACCGTCCCTTCCAAAATCAGACTCTCGAAATGAGAAAGGAAAAGGGAAAGCGACTGTCGTTGCTAATGCTCAACAACAGCCGAGCAACTCAAAGCCGGTTGTTCGCCAAAATAACGCGCATCCACGCCCGTCCCTCGAGGAGAGACTAGGACGTCCTTACTCGTTTCTTCAAAATAAAACGAGAAGAATGTTTGAACTGGCAGTACGCAACAGACTCATCAATCTGCCGAATCTAAAACGTCCGTTGCAACCAGGCAATCTTAATAATCCCGATTACTGCCCTTATCACCAAACGGTAAGCCACCCGATCGAGGATTGTTTTATCTTCAAGGGATGGATCGAGGATCAGTACCTACAAGGCAAGTTTACGCTGTCTGAAAACTGGAAGGTAAACCCACCACAGCCGCATACTCCAAAGAAGACGGACACGCCGGGGGCAACTTGTCATGTGATCTCTCACTCATTGGCAGATAATAAAGAGGCTCCTTGCGCCGAGAAACCAAGGGCGGACCCTGAACCAGAAATTCCACGGCCGTCAGACGAGTTGATCGATGCCTTCCTGAATGAGATTCGTTTGAAAGTCAAAGCCGATCAAGAGCGTGAGATGGACATACTGGAAGGAGCCAAACGCCGACTACTAGACCAAAGAGTCGAAGCACTCCCGTCAAATCAAGAGCCATCCGCTGCGGATAAAGATAAATTCAAGACGAGGAAAAGGTTCGCTAAAGCCCTGTCAGCAGGAATGGTGCTACCACCCTCTGAAGAAAATACTCTTGGTGAAGTAGAGATGCATCCTAACTTCTGCTTATATCATCAGAAGATCACACATCCTACCGAAGACTGCGACTCCTTTAAGTGTTGGTAGCAAGAGTATGTCGCTCAAAAGCTACACTTCAACAGGACAAAGTGTGGAGCTCGTAGACATCAAAAAAATGTGATAGATGAGCGCAAAAGAGCCACCGACGATTGTCATATAGACGACTCCAAGGGATCGCAAATTATCACCTTTGGAAGCGACTCTGACGAGGATGCTGCCCTCAACCCTCTCCTCAAGGAATCCATTTCAAAGATGAAAGAATTGAGAAGTTGCGATAACGTTCAGCCATGTAATCGCACGCTGCTCGGAAAAAATCTCGGCCCCGCAAATAAGAGATCGAACAAAAAGGATAAAGGGAAAGGAAAAACAGCCCTCATAGCCAATGCTCAACAGCAATCAAGTAGCCCTAGACCGGTTGTTTGCCGAAACAACAAGCAGCAACCCCTCCAAGAAAAGTTGAAACGTCCTTACTCGTTTCCGCAAAATAAAACAAGGGGACTGTTCGATCTGGCAGTGCGCGACAAACTCATCAATCTGCCAAGTCCAAAACGTCCATTGCGGCCAGGCGATGTTAATAATCCTAATTATTACCCTTACCACCAAATAGTAGGTCACCTGATCGAGGATTGTTACGTCTTCAAAAACTGGGTTGAAGACCAATACCAACAGGGCAGGTTCGCGCTGTATGAAAACTGGAAGGTGAACCCGCCACAATCGCACGTTCTGAGAAAGACGGATACGCCGGGGGCATCATGCTCAGTCATAGAGAAAACCCCGTAGACCGAAAAGTCAGTAAACTAGAGATTCGCCTCAAATACGGCGACGGCGGACCGAAACAATGATGGACCGCAATGTCCTAAAACTTGCAAGCGGACCGAAACGTCCTTAAACTAATGATGGACCGCAATGTCCTAAAACTTGCAAATGACCGAAACGTCTTTAAACTACTACCGCAGCATCTTTAGGCCGACGAGAAGAATTAAAAATATATAAAATAAAAAAATATAAAAACGGTATATCCATAAGCAAAAAGGGCACGGATGAAAACCCTAAAGGGCTCCGTGAGTAAAAACAGCAGGGCTACCGGCGAGTATTCGTGAAAACCCGAAGGGGCGCAACCTCGTTAAAAGAGAGAGAGAGAGAAAATAAAAAGAATAAAAAAAACAAAAAAAAACGGTATGCCCATAAGAAAAAGGGCACGGATGAAAACCCGAAAGGGCTACGTGAGTAAAAACAGCAGGACTACCGGCGAGTGTTTGTGAAAACCAGAAAGGGCGCAACCTCGTTAAAAGACACTTATAGGGTCCTCTCGACCTTGTAAGGAGAAACCAACCGCGTGAGATCCTTACGACTCACAAGGGAGCAACACATTTAGGGATCCCCATGATTCCTAAGGAGAAAATACACTTGCGAGATCCTCACGACTCATAAGGAGAACTCTCTTATGGGACCCTCACGGCACATAAGATTTGAAAGTCTTAAGTTGCAGAGACCTAAACCTGTGCTTAAGCAACCTCCACAACCTTCGGTTTTGCCCTACAAGTGGTTCAATACTGACCCTTGTATACAATCCACGGGCACGAATAAACATTTCCCTAACCATGTTTCATCCGTGATTGGGGATATGTACACATGACAAACAACCCTTGTAGGTCCTCTCGATTTACAAGGAGAAAACCCTCTTGTAGGATCCTTACGACTTACAGAGGAACATACACTTAGGAATCCTCACGATTCCTAAGGAGAAAATACATCTACAAGATCCTCACGACTTGTAGGGAGAAATACCTTTGTGAGACCCTTACGGCTCATGAAGTTAAAAGCCTTAGTCGACAGGACTTTAACCCTGTTCGCTAAGCCACCTTTGATCAACATCGACGGAGGCAATGATGATTCGCTCCTGGAAATATCCCAGTTGCAGCGGTGCTGATGCCGAAATCGGTGTCTAATTTCAGGTTTACGGTGAAAAGCCGGTAGGCCGCACATGCATACGAAATAGCCGAAATGATAGGGCAACTTGCAACAAAATCAGCGAGTAAAAATGTATGCATACAAAAATAGCCGAAATGATTGGGCAACTCGCAATAAAAAACAGCGAGTAAAGAGAAAAACAGCCGAAATGATTGGGCATCGCGAAAAATAGCCGAAATGGTTGGGCAATCGCGACCTTCGCCATATAAAAGCTGAAATGATAGAGCATCGCGGAAATAAAATAATAATAGTAAAAAAAATGATGAAACTTATGCCCTACAGGTTAGATCACATCGATTCCTGTATACAATCCAGGGGCACAAACAACGAGGGAAACATACTTTCCCAACAGGCTCCATAAAAAAGCGAAGCCAAATCTCGATGGTTCACAGACAACCTAGAGACCATCTAAGCATTCGTCTCGTTACAGCAGATGAGATGTCAATAAAGGCGTTCCTTCGCAGTCCATCAAGATGCAGATACAACGCCAACAAAAAGACCTTGCGGTCGAAACAAAGCGAAGCGACGGCAAAATCCCAGCTTCATTTCGACGTCCGTCTCGATACATTAGACGCAATGTCAACCCCAACGTTCTTCCTCCAACAGGATTTGGACACACCAAAGCAAATGAAGCGAATGCCATATTCCTAGCTTTAACGTATTGACGGTAACTCATATAAAACCGGAAAGACAATCGGAGATCATCTCTCACCAGCACAGGGTGGTCACCACCTCGACGTCCATCTCGATACAGCAGACGAGATGTCACCCCAGCGTTCTTTCTCCAACAGAGTTCAGACGCGACAATCAAACAAGTGGAGGAACGGCAAAATCCCAGCTCCACCGCGACGTCCGTCTCGATATAGCAGACGAGATGTCACCCCCACGTTCGTCTCGACACAGCAGACGCAACATCATCAAACAAATGGAGCCACGGCAAAATCCCTAGTTCCAAACCTCGGCGGTTCACCAGCAACCTAGAGACAACTACGACGTTCGTCTCGATACAGCAGACGAGATGTCACCCCAACGTTCGTCTCGACACAGCAGACGCAACATCATCAAACAAATGGAACCACGGCAAAATCCCTAGTTCCAAACCTCGACGGTTCACCAGCAACCTAGAGACAACTACGACGTTCGTCTCGATATAGCAGACGAGATGTCACTCCAGCGCTCTTCCTCCAGCAGGGTTCAGACGCGACAATCAAACAAATGGAGCCACGGCAAAATCCTTAGTTCCCACCGCGACATTCGTCTCGATACAGCAGACGCGATGCCAGTAAACGAAGCAAAGGCCAAATTCCTAGCTTCAGGGTTTTGACGGCAACTCACATAAAACCTGAAAGACTATCGGAGATCATCCCACACTAGCGCGGAGTGGTTATGACTCATCGGGGCTCGCCAAAATGAGCCTAACCTCAAGTAAAAAGCGGCATGGAAAATTCCTAACGCTTGCTCTTCTGACGGTCAAACTGCTTAGGAAGATTGTTTGAAGACGTCTTGTCCAGCCCCCGAAGGGATCAAAGACACGGCAGTCGCAGGGCTACTCGAACAGCACGATTGCCTATCGAGGAACATATCAGCTTATGCGACAGTACGATGGCCAAAACCCTAAGTACCACAGACCCTAACGGATTTCTGTCATAAATAGCAAAGGTTAACTGTGACGTTAGGATATTCTTGCGAGAAATGCTCGATTCGTCTCGACTTGTAAAGAAATTGATGTCTTTGCGAGAAATTCTCGATGCGGCTCGACTCGTGAGATAAAGCCTTAGGCAATAGGCATAAAAGGAGCCTGTTTCCTAGGCACTGGGACCCTGCAAGTTGGCCCAAAACGGTCTCTTGCACACTATCCACGGGTCTCACTCTCCAAACTTGAAACTCGACAAGGAGGGAAGCAACCGCTTACGGGTCCTCTCGACTCGTAAGAGGGAAAAATTCTCTTATAGGATCCTTATGACTTATAAGAGAAAACACACTTAGGAATCCTCACGATTCCTAAGGAGAAAATTCACCTACGAGATCCTCTCGATCCGTAGGGAGAAAAGTCTCTATGAGACCCTCATGACTCATAGAGTTGAAAAGTCTTAGGCGGCAGATCTGAACCTGTGGCCTAAGCCATTGCTATCTCTTGGAGAAATCTAGATGCTTACTCTATTATCTATCAACCCTGTTTATTCAGACAGCATACGCACAATAAAAGAAAGAAGGAAGTGACAGGAAGACCATTCGATTTACATTTGATCAAGCGTTCGAGACACACTCACTCGTGCATGTGCAAAAGATTCAGAACAAGAAATAAGACAAACTGAAATGGAAATTTTCTATTCATATCATAAAAAGGGGTCCTTACAATCACGGAGAAATAGATAATAACATTATTAAAATGTTTACAAAGGTATAACCTCGAACCCAGGACATGGGTTGAGGAACTCGAAAGTGACCCTATCTATGACTTTCCAAGCCTAGCGGACCATCCTGGTGTGCTTTCTTTCGCGAGCACAAACGTCAGGGTCCCCCCTGATGTCTTCCACCCTCCGATAAGCAGCGAGTATGGCAGACTGTTGAAAGACCTCGTGCAAGAGATCGACAAGACTGTCTCGCCGTCTTTTCGAGATAAAGTTCATCAGGTATACCGAGTGCACTTTATCCTCAGCGGCATCCAACGCCCTAAGCGGCACACATGAACAGAATAGGGGAAGCGCTTCCCAGATGGCTCCCACGATAAGTTTCATAAGGGAGGAACGTCGGGGAAGCAGTGGACCGTTATATGCGTCGAAGCGGCTCATGATTTCAGCACACTCCGCGTTTGTGAACTCTCGATTTTGAGAACGGCCAAGTCGGCGGATGCCCCCGTAAGAGATGATCTCGTCAAGATTGTACATATGGGTGTTCATTGTTTCTGTAAAAGAAAATCAACAAAAAATATCAGAAAGACTGATTAAGCAAAACGATATAATGCGCTGAGGAATAAAATGTCATCTTTAACTTCCAAGATCCATGAAGAATTCTTAAGAGTTCTTCTATATGATTTGGGAGGAGCAAAGCTCCATTAATGAAATGAGAAAATACAGGGAAGATCTTTTAGAGAGCAAAGCTCTATTAATGGAACCCTAATAGGGCTCTCCTTAGTTTTCTATAGACCCCCTTAGAGCAAAGCTCTGCTAAGTGAAACCCTAAATGGGTTTTCTTTAGATCAGGGATCTATTGAGAGCAAGGCTCTTAAAATTGATTTAATCTAATCAAAATTAATATTTTTACCTAAAAATTCTCTAAAGTTTGAACTTTTAAAAGTGTTTAAACAAGAGAGCAGGGCTCTGAGTTTTGAAAGTAAAATCGTGAAGATGAAAATCATCTAAGGGACCAAAGGTCCTATTTATAGGCATCAAATGCCCTTTCAACTTCCAAAAGTTGCCGCGACGGTTGGAATTCGGCCACCGCTACGCTCACGTTTAAGGCCACGTAAGCGCAACGGTGGGGGGGCATTTGTTTACCCCAATCAGAGCAAAACTCTGTTCAAATTCCAAGGAGGGAAAAGAAGCAATGCTTCTGTTTTCCTCCAATCAGAGCAAAGCTCTGTCTTGAAAATTAAAGTGATATTTAAAGTTAAAATAAATGAAGCAATGCTTCAGATCCCCTGCGCTGCGCGCAGAGCGCCACGTGTCAAAATCAGACACGTTAGCGCAGGGGGCGCAGCGCCCAAGGCAGCGCACCCAATCAGAGCAAGGCTCTGTTTAAAATTCAAACTTTAATTAAAGAAGCAACGCTTCAGCTGGCCTGCGCTCTGCACTGCACGCCACGTGTCAACACGGTTGCACTGCGCTCTGCGTCGCGTGGAAGCGCGGTTGCGCTAGCACAGTTGCGCTGCGCGACACGTGTCAGCGCAGTTGCGCTGCGCGACACGTGTCAGCGCAGTTGCGTAAGTGCAGTTGCGCTGCGCGACACGTGTCATGCGCTCGAGCGTTTGCGCCAAACAGAATTAAGATTTTAAAGAGATCTTTCTCAATCTTGTTAAAAACAAGAAGATTTTCTTCTGTAAAACAGAAGCCCTTGGATCAAAGATCCAACGGTGGGGAAAATTCCCCAAATTACTCAGAGAAAGATCTCTCTAACAAATTTAACTAATTTATGGGCACTATAAAAATACCCCTAGACCTCAATTCAAAGGCATGAACATTCTTGGGAAAAAAATCAAGAGCTTCAAACAGAGAGAACTCTGAGAAAAGTTTCAAGAAAAAAGGTAAAGACCTTCACAAAATAGAAGAAATTGCTTCTAATAAATCATTGATCTAAAAACAAGACCAATGATCTTCACATAATAAACAGTTCTTTGCCCTTCTGGTTCTTTAAAAATAAGAAAAGCAAAGTAAAGAATAGTGCTTTGCACTTTTATGAACCTTTGGTTCTTGAAATAAAAAGAAAAACTTGTTTTTCTTTGATCTAAATTAGATCAAGGAAACGAATAGTGCTTTGCACTTTTATGAACCATTGGTTCTTGAATCTAAAAGATGCTTAAATCATAGTGCTTTGCACTTGCAAACTGCGCTGTTGTGCTCCAGGATTGGCGCAAGCCACCAGAGCGCGCCACGTATCGGCAGCGCAGGCGCAGCGCATTAGCGCAGCGCACTGCGCTTGCGCGACACGTGTCAACACTACAAGCGCCTGCGCTCTCTGATTGACGCAAAGCGCCTGATAAATGCAATGCATTTCCTAAAGGGCCAGGCCCAAATCAAAAAGACCTAGTAGGCCTAATTAAATTGCAGTGCAATAAAAGGGCAGAGCCCAAACAAAATAGATACTCTGCATCATTTATAAAAGGGCAGAGCCCAAACAAAACAAAAATAATGCAGTGCATTATTTAAAAAGGGGCAAAGTCCTAGCACAGGCCTAATAGGCCAAAGACAAATAAAAATGTTGAACATTCAACTGGACTTAGCCCAGTCATGGCCATAAGTCCTCAAATTAAATTGACTGAGCACGGCTGCTCCCTAAATCAATTTACATCCGGTTCGAGGGTACATCTCCGAACTCCTCTGACACCTATCGTTGTAATCCTTCAACGACGTCAGAGAGGCGACGGGTCCCGACAACCATACATCAACACGGACTGTGGGGTCCTTAAACTCATGGACTCATGCGTCCTCAAACTAAAACACGGACTGTGGGGTCCTTAAACCCGCGGACTTATGCGTCCTTAAACTAAAATACGGACTGTGGGGTCCTTAAACCCGTGGACTTATGCGTCCTTAAACTAAAACACGGACTGTGGGGTCCTTAAACCCGCGGACTTATGCATCCTTAAACTAAAACACAGACTGTGGGGTCCTTAAACCCACGGACTTATGCGTCCTTAAACTAAAACACGGATTGTGGGGTCCTTAAACCCACGGACTTAAGCGTCCTTAAACTACATATGGACCACCATGTCCCTAAACTGGAATATGGACCACCATGTCCCTAAACTGGAATATGGACCACAATTTCCTTAAACTACCAATGGACCGCAATGTCCTTAAACTACCTATAGACCACTACGTCCATAAACTGGAACAATAGAGCCCCCCAAACGCTCTTTTGCCGGATCTAAACGATCCCGTTTAAGTTGATCTTAGCCCCAAACACGGCTAACGTATCCTTAAACATTCAAATGGACTGTAAAACTCCAAATCAACTTTGGTTCAAGGGTACATCTCTTAACTCCTTTGATACCTATCGTTGTAATCCTTCAACGACGTCAGAGAGGTGATGAGTCCCAACCGCCATATATTAAATGGATCACCACGTTAAGTTGATCTTAGTCTCAAACAGGACTAACGTGTACTTAACGAACGTTTAAGTTGATCTTAGCATCAACACGGCTAACGTATCCTTAAACTAAAAACACCAAACCCAAATCTAAGTAAATACGGATTTGGACTAATCCACGTCCTACGGGCGACGAAATAAATAGTCTCCGTATACAATCCACGGGCAACCACAAACAAAACAAACACACACGACACGAAGTGAAATTCTGGAGAAGGAGAAAGTGGCTACCGCGATGCGGTAGCGTAATTAACTGCAGGGGCTTGCGCCTGCAGGGAAGAGCGTCCCCACAATCAAAAACCATTTTAGCGAGGGGGAATCTGACAAAGTCTGCTACATCGGCCGCATCCGTCTAAACCTCCGATACATGGTGCCATAAATCAACTTGGCATCTTCGGAGTGGTAGACGGATAAAACCATATAGTATCTGCCCCGAATCTCAGGCTAGACGTCCTAACGTCGTCGGCCGCCATTCGGAGGGGAACACCTCTTATTTCGAGACACCGTCTTTTTCACGATCTTCGTCAAAGTCTTGTTAAAAGCCTTAGCTAGACCGTTAGCTTGGGGATTATAGACCGAATAGTATCTCCAGTCTATGTTATGCTGTTGTGCGAAGCGGCTAATCTTGTGGCTTCTATACGCTGGCCCGTTATCGGAGATAATCCGTTGCGGTGTGCCGAACCGATAAATGACGTGTGTCTTGAAGAAATAAAGGATATTCTCCATCTTCACTTCCTTTAACGGTACTGCTTCTGCCCATTTGGAGAAGTAATCAGTTGTCGCTAAAATGAATCGATGTCCTCTTGACGATGCTGGCTCGATGGGGCCGATTATGTCAGTTCCCCACATTTTGAACGGCCAGTTAGCCACCATTGGATGTAGTGGATTTGGATGCTAATGGATAAAATCCCCGTGAATTTGGCATGAGTGGCACTGCTTCGCGTATTCGAGACAGTCTTGGATCATCGTGGGCCAATAGTAGGCCATCCTTTTGATCTTCAGTTTCATCTTCGGCTCGGCTTGATGAGAACCGCAGAGTCCGTCGTGAGTTTCTTGGACGACTCTCCTTGCCTCTTCAGGTCCCAGGCATCTCAGCCACAGAGAGTCGAACGATCTCTTATACAGAGTATCATTGACAAAGGCGAATGATAGAGCTCGTTTTATGAGCTGATGTCTTGAGAACGCATCTTCAGGCGTTCGACGGGATTTGAAGTAATCTAATAAATACTTCTCTCCAATCCTTAGCCTTTTCCTGGTCTTTTATTTGTAGAGTCGTTTGCTCGGTAGCCCCCTTTTCTTCGGAAGACTTCGGAGATATTTCTGCCGGTGCAAGAACCCGACGGTTTTGCACAACGATTCTCACGTCATCGAGGTTCTCGTCGTCCGGTTCTTTAGCGAGCTTGGCTAATGCATCCGCCTTGCTATTTTCAGCCTGCGGTATGCTTTCCAAGGTGTAGGAAGGAATTTGAGTCAGCAGTTGCTGCACTCTCTTACCGTACTTCACCAACTCAGGCTTGCACGTTTGATAGTTGCCGTTTACTTGACTAATGACCAGTTGGGAGTCTCCGTATATGAGGAGGTTTTCGATTCCCATATTGACAACGATCTCAAGACCTGCTATCAAAGCTTCATATTCGGCTTCATTGTTCGTCCTCGGCTCTGTTAAGGAGAAGGCAAAGCGCATTATCCCTCCTTGTGGAGTCACGAAGATAAGGCCCACCCCTGATTTTATTATGGGGGTGGCTTGTTTGCGCTTCTTCATGAAAGATCCTCCATCGAAGTAGAGTTCCCACTGGGTATCATTCTTTCTTCTCTCCCCATCGATTGTGTCAAACGCGTGTTCGTCTGGCAATTCGCAGTTCAAGGGAAAGTCGGCAGGTATCAGATGCTCAGCGAGAAAGTCGGCGATAGCCTGGCCTTTTACTGCCTTGAGAGGACGATATCGAGAATTCCATTAAGATTAGGGCCCATTTAGCGAGCCGTCCCGTTAATATGGCTTTTGACATCAAATATTTGAGAGGATCCACTTTTGATATGAGATGGACCTCATGTGTTAAAGCATAGTGTCTGAGCTTCGTTATCGCGAATATCAACGCCAGGCAGTGTTTTTCGATGGGGGAGTAATTGCTTTCTGCCCCCAGGAGAACTCGACTCAAATAGTAGAAGGCTCTCTCCTTCCCTTGGTCGTTCTCTTGTGCCCATAATGCGCCTAAGGAACCTTCATGGGCAGTTGTATACATAATGAGGGGTTTTCCCTTGACTGGAGTGGTTAGCACCGGAGGATTCTGTAGGTATTGCTTGATTTCGTCCAGTGCGCTTTGGCATTTGCGATCCCAGACGAACGGGGTTCCCTTCTTCATTAGGTGACTGTAAGGACGACACTTGACGGAGAGGTTAGCTATAAATCGCCGGATGTACGCGAGCTTCCCTTGGAGAGACCGCAGTTGCTTGAGAGTCCTTGGCGGAGGCATTCCCATGATCGCCTTGATCTTCGAGGGGTCTATCTCGATGCCTCGGTGTTGGACGATGAATCCTAGGAACTTTTCCGAGGAAACTTCGAACGCGCATTTTAGAGGGTTCATCTTCAAGTTGTATTTCCGAAGACGCTGAAATACGATGCTCAGATGCTCTAAATGTTTCTCGTATGATTTGATTTTAACTACGAGGTCGTCGATATAGCATTCGATGATTTCATGTATGAGGTCATCGAAAATCTTCGTCATGGCTCTCTGGTAGGTGGCACCGGCGTTCTTTAGACCGAAAGGCATCACCTTGTAGCAGAATATGCCCAAAGGGATCTGGAAAGCGGTATGCTTTTGGTCCTCGGGATGCATCTTTATTTGATTGTATCCTGATGAGTCGTCCATGAAGGAGAAAACTTCGTGAGTGGACGTATTATCTATCATCATCTCAGTGACCGGTACAGGAAAATCGTCCTTCGGGCAAGCTTTATTGAGATCACGAAAGTCCACACAGATGCGCACCGTTCCATTTTTCTTCATCACTGGGACGATGTTGGCAATCCAGTCAGGGTATTGAACTTCTTGGATGAAGCCGGAGTTGATTAGCTTCTTGACCTCGGCGTTGATGCTCATCTCAAGCTCGAGCCGCATTCTTCTCGGTGCTTGTTTGATCGGCTTGACGTCCAGCGATATCGCCAATTTGTGCACAGCAATCTCCGGATCTAGTCCTGGCATCTCGGAATAGTTCCATGCGAAGCAATCTTTATACTGCATGAGCACGTCTTTAAGCGTAGCCTCCTTTTCTTCAGACAACAGTTCACTGATGAACGTCGGCCGTGGGTCGTTTGCCGTTCCCAAGTCGATTTTTCTGAGGTCATCTGCAGTAGTATGTATCCCATCTTCTAGCTCTTTTGGCGCCGGTGGAAATTCTGAGATCAACTCATCTTCATTGTTTTCGAAGCACCAGGAGAGGTCATCCATATTCTCGGGTTCTTCTTCTGACAGCGTTATCGCGTGACAGGTACGAGATCGTTTCCAAGACCGATGTTGATCTGGTTCTACTCTCGCTATACACGTCGCTTTCGGTTCATGGTTCTGTGGCGGGCTTACCCTCCAACTGTTGGATAGAGCGAACTTGCCTTGTTGATACTGGTCTTTAACCCAGTTCTTGAATGTGAAGCAGTCTTCGAGAGGATATCATGTTGCTCGGTGATAGGAGCAATAGTATGGGTGAGAGACCTTGTCTGCTTGCTCGAGGTGCTTGGACTCTGGGAGTGCCATCATCTGATGTTTTATGACAAGATCGAATATCTTCTTTGTCTTATCTTGGGGAAAAGAATATGCTCGACCCATCTTCTTTATAAGAGACGGATCCCGGCTGCTCGATTCTTGATCGCGTGGCTTCTTAGACCCGCTTGGCCGCTGTCGAACGTTTTTTCCGTTATTTGGTTTATTTTTGCCTCTGCGCCGGGTCTTTTGTATGACGGGTTGGCGACGAGGAGCATTGTCATTTTCCGCGGCCTGTCGAAGGAGGAGCTGCGTCCTGGCTTTCTCGTAGATGGCCATTTCGCGATTATGGTCGTCCCGAACCTTTTGACTCGCTTCCCTTATCAGCTTGTCCATCTGTTCTTTAAACGACAGACTTGGCATTTTTATGGCGGGACCTCGTTTTGGTTCAGGGTTAGCGTCTTTTAATAAAACGTCTCCTTCTTCATCGAAGTCATGTATGACGTAGCTACCATGGAATCGCCCCCGTTCCTTGGATCGAATATATCCATGCCCGATCGTTTCCATTTTCCCATTGGGAAATTTTCGCTGAGTTCCGGGAACGTTCCAGATCTTCTTGAAGGGTACGCCTTGGCTCCTCAACAGCCTCTTCAATACTTCTGTGTAGTATCTGGGCAGTCAGATGGGCTGAAGTCTATCAAGTGTCAAGTCAGCACCATGTCAGAATTCTTTCTCCACTTTGGTTTCCATGGATTAATAAAAGAGGATCACATTTTCATCTCTTCGCCTGGGAGGGACGTAGAATATCTGCAGTTCTTCCACACTGTAGGTATCAAGTGCGTCTAGCTCTTGTGATGCTTTTGCGAAACCATGGCAATTTGCAAACTCCGATTATCGCCAGCGAAGGCTTATATTGATGACCGAACAGAAAACACCGCATTGACTTCATCTTCCAAGTCGCTGCCGAAGACCGGGATAGGGGTGGACGGTCCCGGCTTGTTGCATTAGGGCGGCCCTGAATAAACCATTTCTTCTTCCTCCTCGGTATCACCCTCGAAGATCGGAATTGTAGTGATAGCTTTGTTCTTGTCCTCCGGTCTGCGACATCTTTCTGTGTCTTCGAAATCTTGCAGGAAGTATTTGGCATCCTCATATTTGTGGACTTCGTTCATGGAGAATGGGTTTAGTTCCCCTGTCATAGTGTACTCGAGACCATCTTTGAAGTACTTCATACACTGATATTGTGTAGAAGGGATGATGTTGTACTCGTGTAACCAAGGACTGCCGAGCAAAGCATTGTAGCATGTCTTGGCGTCAATGACGTGAAATTTAATGTCCGTGACGAGCAGCCTAAAGCGTAACATCAGGATCACAGATCCGAGCGTCCGTGATGACTGGGAGTCAAACCCGGAGATGGTGATTTTATCACGAACGAGGTGCTGAACGCTTATGCAGATTTCCTTCAACACTCTTACATTGAGAAGGTTGACGGAGGACCCATTGTCGACCAGGATTTTACCTATCTTGATATCATGACAGTATCCGGAGACATAAAGGGGACGGTTATGCTCGCACGTCCCGAGGAGAAGATCTTCATCGTCGAAGGTGATATCGGCTGTGTGCACTTCTTCCAGCTCGTCCTTCATCTTTTCTTCGGCGAGGAAAGCTTGGAACTGTTCAGGCTCTTGTAACGCCTTGATCAAAGAATCTCTTGCTTCTTTTGATAACAAGAGGGCATCGAGAATGCTGAGCTACGAAGGTAGCTTCCTCAAGTGTTTCAGAACGTTGTAATCCACCTTGTTTTCCTTGGGCGGGTCCTTGGCTGCCAGCTCTTCGACGAATCGATCATCGATGGCGATATCTTCAGGGATCTTTTCTTTCCCCTTATCCTTTTTATTCGATCCCTTATTCGCAGGTCCGAGATTCTTTTCAGGTAATGTGCGATGGCGCAGCTGAATGTTCTCGCAGCTCTTCGGTTCTTCCTCTTTTCCCGAGGTGGATTCTTTGAAGAGAGGGCCAAGAGCTATTTCTTCATCAGAATCGCTCCCAAAGGTGAGAACTTGCGATCCCCCGGCGTCGACCAGTGACAGTTGCCGGTCGTTCTTTTGCGCTCCCCGGTCGTATTTCTTTGTTCCCGACGAGTTTTGCATCTCATTCGCTTGAAATGTTGTCGGTGAGCAACATATCCTTGCCACCAATTTTTAAAAGCGTGGCACTCTTCGGTGAGGCGCGCAATCTTTCGATGATATAAGCAGTAGCTAGGATGTATATCCGCTTCATCAGGAGTGTTTCCTTCGGAGGGTGGCAGCTTCATTCCCATCGATATGGCTTTAGCGAACCTTTTCCTCGTCTTGAATCTGCTTTTATTTGTCGCAGGCATGCTTCAATCTGGTTGGGGTGCTTTGACCCTTTCATCCAGTCGTCGGCGTTTGGCCTTTTCAAATATGGCCATCTCGCGCTCTCGATCAGCTTTGCTTTTCAGAAGAGCTTCGTTCAGGAATGCATCAATCATTTCGTCCGATGGTCCTATAAGTTCCGGCTTAGGATCTGCCCCGAGTTTCTCTGCACCCAGAGCTTCTCCATCTTTTATCGACGAGTGAGAGATCACATGGCAGCTTGCCACATAATCCTCAGGTTCATCTGACGAGTCTTATCCATTGTCATCATCTTCGTCCTCAAGGACGTGGCTGAGAAACTCTTGAAGTGTGACCGGGGTTCGCTCCTTCTGGTTATATTCTTCTAGCGTGTCGATATGTTTTTGCAGGTCCGTGCGCTTGTCACCAGGATTCACAGGCTTTTTGGTCTTCTTCTTTTTCTTCGAAGACTTTGACGGCTGGGTGTGGACGCTTTGACTATCACCACCAATTTTTGGAGATGGGCGCGGCTTCAGCATTCCCTCGATGACTTCGGGTTCCAGCGGATTTTTCCATTTGATCGCGGGGCATGTTTGGAGATCCTTGAGCATTCTTTTCATCTTGGATGAAAGAACGACCTCCCATGGAGCTTCTTCGACAAAAGAGCATGATGCCCCCGGTGTGTCTCCCCTTTTAGGAGCGTGCGGCTGAGGCGGGCTTACTTTCCAATTCTCGGACAGTGCGAACTTGCCCTGTTGGTATTGATCTTCGATCCAGCCTTTAAAGACGAAGCAATCTTCAATTGGATGGCCTGTCGTTTGGTGATAGGGGCAATAATTGGGATTATTAGCCTCACCGGGTTGCAATGGGCATTTCGAATTTGGCAAATTAATGAGCCTGTTGCACACCGCCAGCTCGAACAATCTCCTCATTTTGTCCCGGGGAAACGAATAAGGGCGTTTCATTTTCTCATCATAGAATTGCCGTCTCTCGTCTAGGCGATCAGTTAATTTTGGACCACTGGGCTGCTGTTGAGCATTGGCGATGAAGGTCGATTTCCCTTTCCCTTTTTCATTCCGGGGCTCCGGCTTTGAAGAGGAAGGCTTGTGGCCCATCTGGTCCATTTGGGCCAGCTTATCAATCAAGGAATGGAAAGTGGTCGGCTTGAAAAACATCATGAACTGGGAGATGGTTGCCTGCGGATCAAGAGTACCTATGAACATGCCCACTGCTGGTGCTTCTTTGAGGCGCTGCTCACATTTCGACCACAGATTGCGCCATTGTATTGCGTATTGAACCCATGTCTCGCCTGGCTTCACCCTGGCGTTAATTAGTGCGATATCGGAGTACGCTCGCTAGCGCTTGTGAATCTTTGCGTGAACAACAGCTCCATTTCTGCAAATGTCTTGACGGAGTCGTTCGGGAGTTCAGAGTACCATTCGAACGCTGTCTCCGATAAGCTGCCAACGAACTGACGAAGTAGCAGTTTATCGTCACCTCCAGTGTTGCCACATAAATCCCTGAACTGGGCGACATGCTGGTAGGGATTGCCCGTCCCTTTATATACATGGAATTTAGGGATCGTATATCCCGGCGGGTACCTTATTTGGTCATACCAGCCCGGATAGGGTCGTCCAGTCTTAACGATCTGCCCGGCCGTTTCGCTCGCATGATGAGCTCGTATTTGCTGAGTAATGTAATCATCCAGAGCGGCCTTGGAGATAGTCTCCTCCTTGGCTACTGAAAGAGCCGGAGGAGGGTTCGATGTCTCCACTCTGTCGTCTTCAATGATAATCGGGGGGTCTTCAGCTGGAGGTTCCGGCTGTAACATCATCCCGGCCATGTCTTGGAACAAAAGAGCCATTCGTTTTATGTTGGCCGTCTGTTCCACGACCTCTTTTTCTTTCCTCCCGAGCATTCTTCTAAGGAATTCAGCATCAGTTTCTTATTCCTGATGCTTCTCTGAGGTCTCTGGATTTTCTTCCGGCCCGGTGAGTGCGGCCATTGCAGTCAGCATCTCCTGAAATTTTTGCTGCTGTTGTTCCTGAGCTTTTGTTATCGATCGGGTAAGCGGTCGATGACCCGTAGAAGCACGGCTTTATTCTTTTCCGGAAGCCATATAAACGGTATGTGTTACCATGCCCCCAGACTTGGGGCATTTAGATTCAGTGTCGTTGAGGTTCGCCGCGGTCACAGGGGCTTTCTCCAGTCTCCTTCTCTTGTGAGCGGTTGACGTTGATGGAGCCGTTACAGCGGGAACCCAGACGGATGACATCCTCTATGGTACCACGGGATGACTCTTTTCTTGCCGAGCTTTAATCTTCATTGGTCGGCGAGAGTAGTCCTGGTCAATCACCGATTCCTGGACCCGTCGCCAGACTTTGTAAATTTTGGAGGACAGCCGCTGAGGGGGCTGTTCCGGCTTCTTTTCTGTAGCATTCTCCACAGGTGGAGGAGATCTTTTAGCGTGGCAGTTGTAGAGTTCTTGCGGACCCTCCTAAGTGGTTCGAAGCTTTTCCCAGTCGAAACAGCAGCATTGATTTCCACCGTTGGAGCCGGCGGAGTCAATCCAAAAGGAGAGTTGCCCCCAGCCTTCCTTACTCGGTGCCAGTGGCGACGTCGAGCGTGTCGAGCCGTTGGGATTATATCAGTCGTAGGGGTGACTTTCTCATGCCCCCTGTGTTGGTCAGAAGTTGTTGTTGTCAGCCTCTTAAAGACCGATGTCCGTTGAGAAGCAATGTCTAATTTGTCAAAGATAGACCTCCGGGTAGGGGAAGCAGCTTTGAGGACTTCGCCTGGAACGGGAGCTGGAATGGCCAGCTTTGTGAAGACTGACTTCTTGGCATAAGAAGCCTCTCTGATGATTTCATCCGCTTGAGCTTGGATGGTTATCCGCTTTGGGATGGCTGCTTCAGGTATCGTGGGCTTGTTGGCGTTCTGGCCCAGTCTGTTGAAAACCGAGGCATTGGATTTAGGCAACCCGTTAAGAGGGGACGCGGTAGTGGTAAGTCGATCAAAGACCGACTTATTTAGGGCTTCTTGCGATGGAAGTGGTGTGTTGAAGCTCATGGGTGTGAGCATGGTCCCAAAGAACAGCCCAGGGATGGCCTGAGTTACTTGCTCTACTGGCATCTTGAACAGGGAGGCCGCTTGGGGCCCGTAGGTTACACCTCCAGATGAGGCGGAACGAGAGTTGCAGTTGCAGCTAGAGCAGTTAGAGTCCATTGATGTTCTTCTTTCTGCATGGAGCAAGACCAAATCTTAGTATCTCAAACCCAAGGGCAACCATATTAGACCGCGATTCGTTCGCGAACATGACGCACGAAGTGTGGAGTGGAAAGAGGAAAAGGTCTCACCGGGCGTGCTAGAATCTGTTCCTCGCCGAACACGGAGACGTGACCGCGTAGGTCCGTCTTGCCTGAATTCGGGGCAGATGCTAATTGGTGTTATTCGTCTACCTCTCCGAAGATGCCAAGTTGATTTATGGAACCATGTATCAAAGATTTAAATGGATGCGGCCGATGTAGCAGACTTTGTCAGATCCCCCCTCATTTGAGAGGTTTTTAATTGTGGGGGCGCTCTTCCCTGCAAGCGCAAGCCCCTGCAGTTAATTACGCTACCGCATCGTGGTAACCACTTTCTCCTTCTCCGGATGGTCACTTCGTGTCGTGTGTGTTTGTTTTGTTTTTGATTGCCCATGGATTGTATACGAAGACTAATTTATGTTGTCGCCCGTAGGGCGTGGATTAATCCAAATCCGTATTTTCTTAGGTTTGGGTTTGGGGTTGGGTTTAAGGATACGTTAGTCTCATTTGAGATTAAGATCAACTTAAACGTTTGTTAAGGATACGTTAATCTAATTTCAGACTAAGATCAACTTAACGGGATCATTTAGATCCAACAAGAGAGCATTGGGCTCCATTGTTTAGTTTAGAGACATTGCGGTCGGTTACCAGTTTGAGGACATGATGGTCCAACGTTAGTTTAAGGACATAATGGTCCAAGGTTGAGGACATCATAGTTCGTGGGTTTAAAGGGACCCCACAGTCCAAGGTTAAGGACATCATAGTCCATGAGTTTAGGGACCCCACAGTCCATGGAATGATTGGTTATCGGTACCCGTCACCTCTCTGAAGACGTTGAAGGATTACAACGACAAATATCATAAGGGTGAAGAGATGTACCCTTGAACCAAAGTTGATTGGGAAATCTGTAGTCCAATTTGGGACAAAGATCAAATAATTAGATTATGAGCACATGGGCTTAGTTAAATATGAATTGAGGACTTATGGTCAACTTGGGCTAAGTCCAGTTAGGTTTTAAATGTTGGCCCTTTGTTGGACTGTTGAACATTCGTCTGGGTTCAGCCCCCCATTATTTAGCAATGCTAAACAGGGGTTTGGCGTTCTAACCATATTTTTATCTCTTACTGGGCACTGACCATTCATCATGGCTTTGGGCTTTACTTTGCATATCATATGAATTGCTCAATTTTGAGGTTCAGTTGAAGGGGAGACTTGCCTCTGGAAAACTTAGCCAATTTGGGCTAAGATTGGTTTTAAAATAGTGTTAAACACTAGAGGATATTTGGCGATCACGTGCTCCCACGTGACGTGCTTAAAACAGTGTTAAACGCTAGGGGCAGAACACTCAAAATAGTGTTAAACACTAAAAATGAGGCGGTCATGTGGAGTCACATGAGGCGCCAGAGAATTGGGCCAGACTTCCTTTATTTTACTCTCAAAATCTGCCAATAAGTGTTAAACACTTAATCTTTGTAATCATCACGTATGGGCACGTGATAGTGGGTATTAATTCATTTGTTTTCCCTCATTTGCCCTTTTAAAAAAGGTGTTAATCAGGGGTTACGTGGGAACACGTGAGGCGCCCTAAATTAGTATTGCCTTTGGCTTTATTCCCTTTAGTTTTGAGGGTCATGTGTGAGCGCGTGAGGCATTGCCTCCAAGCTTTTTCTTTCTCATTTTGAGGAGTCTGTTTAAGGGTCACGTGGGGGTACGTGACCTAGTCTTGATCGTTCTTTTCTGATTATTGCAGGGAGGGTCACGTGTTGCCACGTGATCAGGTTTACGTGCATGGAGAGTTTAAGTCCTTTGTTTGAGAATTAAATTCTTATATAGGGTTAAACCCTAATTTCATTAGAGGAATTAAATTTCTATATATTTGGAAGAATTAAATTCTTATGTAGGGTTAAACCCTAGTTTCATTTAGAGGAATTAAATTCCTATGTATTTGGAAGAATTAAATTCTTATGTAGGGTTAAACCCTAGTTTCATTTAAAGGAATTAAATTTCTATGAATTTAGAAGAATTAAATTCTTCCAACTCAATTCTCCCTCTAAGTTTTGGATCTGCATGGCAGAATCTCCCCGATGAGAATTAAATTCTCAACTTATGGGGAGATCTGCTTCTGCAGATCCTCAACCAAAGGAAGAACTAAGTTCTTATTCAGAAGAGTTAAACTCTTAGTTTTGAGAATTAAATTCTCTTTTATTTTATGGAGCTTAGATCTCTTTCCCCTTTCTCACCTAGGGTTTCTTTTCTCCTCTAAATAAATCTTCTTTCTCTCTTGAGAATTAAATTCTCCTCTCTTTTTTCTCTCTGTTGTTGTATATCTAAAAAAATTTCGATCCCCTCTCTTCTCTTCTTGGCTCCTATTTATAGGAGAAAGAAAAGAATCAATTTGTTTAGTGAATCTTTCATTGAAAGATTTTGGTTGTTTTTGTAACCAACATGATCTTTTAGATCATCCAGTGAATTTTATTCACCATTGGATTTTTAATCCAGAAGATATTTTATCCGTTATTCCTGGAAAATTTCAGGAAAATCTTTCCTTGTATAGAATCTTTCCATAAATTGGTGATTTTTAATCACCATTGGATTTCTAATCCAACGGTGCCCCATTTTGCAGAGCACAATCCTTTTGGAAAGATCTAGGGAAATATTAAGGTTTTTATTTCCATTAATTAGAATTTAATTCTATTATCTCAAAGATCTTAGGATCCCATCACGTGTTGACACGTGACCCCCCTGATTAAGCATTTAACCAGAATTCAATTCTGTTGTTTAAAGAACTCAGGAATTATCACGTGTCAGCGCATGACCCTTGGTCACGTGTTGGCACGTGATGCCCCATTGGGGGTTTTCCTGTTGTTTTATTATACCCTTTTTCAGTGTGTTTAAAGGCCCATCACGTGTTGGCACGTGACCCTATTCATTGATTGTTTGATTAGAATTTACTTCTTATAAGTCAGAGAGCTTGGGAACCCATCACGTGTGGGCACGTGATGCCCCATTGAGGCATTCCTTGCTGTTTTGTTATATCTTTTAATCCCTTTTCAGTGGGTTTAAAGTGCCCATCACATGTGGGCACGTAACTCCTGTTGATTAGAATTCAATTCTATTGTAACAGAATCCTCAGGAAATCATCACGTGTCAGCACGTGACCCTTGGTTATGTGCGGGCACGTGATGCCCCATTGGGGATTTTCCTGATATTTCAGGAGGGAACAAGAACAGCTTCAAACTATTACGAAGGGTCAGACAAAATTCTCCTACCGCAATATTGAAGAAATCTCCGCAGCCCATGAATATCCTATGAGAGCAGAAACCAGTTCGCTCCCTAAAGCAACTTTCCTCATATAAAGTGTGGAAGCAGGTGAAGGTCTCTGTCGTTAACCATGGCTCTTCCCCTAGACGTCAGCCAAATTTTGACAAATCCTCTTTCAAATACAAGTGGACTCATCCTAAGACGGATCATGATACAGCGGTTCCTCCCAAAGCCAAAGCGGCTTTTCACAAAAAAGGGAGGCCCAATAAAGCTCAAGTGCCCGAAGCAAACTCCAAAGGCCAAAAACACCAAACACCCCAAGCCCGGGGGCATGGTAGTTCACATAGTCTATGTGGTGAATTCCAAAGACGAAGTTCGAGCTTCTACTAGTCACCGACCTCAAACTCGATCCTTAACAAAAGTTCAACTGCAACGTGAAAAGCTGCAGGAGATGCTTGATCAGGCGGCATCACTCGCTAATCCATCGTCTAAGGCAAATCCCGAAGACGCACCTGGAGAAAGAACATAGCACAAGTTGGATATTGAGTTCCTAAATCACGCTCTCAAAAAGAAAAATGAAGAAGCGGCAGAAATATCCGGAACGACGGTTCAATCGGAACCACAAGCAAGTGAACTTCCGGTAGTCGCTCTTAAAGACAAGGGTGGCATTTCAAATCATCTACGAGTCTCATCAACGGCCGAAGAGGAAATGTAATACCCAGCCCCTTTTCAATTTTCTCATTAGTTTATTTATTTAATTTAAACCCAAAATCTATTTCCTCAGCCCAAATCTATTTTTCCTTATATTTTTATAAATCCCAGCCCAGCCCAACATTTTCCCGGCCCTCTCCCTATTTTTCCCCAATGAATTTTCCTTAAAATTTCTCTGGCCCAACTTTTCGGCCCAGCCCCTCTTCCCTTCCTAATTTCCCTTACATTTTCCCCGGCCCGCTTCACTCCAGCCCGCGTTGCCTACCCGACCCGGCCCACTCCTCTAATCCTTTTCTCATTTACTTAAAATCCCAAGCCCGGCCCCTTTCTTTTCCCTACTATCTTATCCCTTGGCCCGAGCCCATTTTCCCTCCCCAGCCCATTAAAATAACAATTATCCCACCTCATTTCTTTTAAACCCCTTCAAATCCAAACCCAAATCTCCTCTATAAATTCCTATTAAACCACCAAGTTAATGCCTCTTTAATCCCAATTAATTTCCCCCATTAATCCCTTTTAAAATCCTATTAATCACCACTTAATTCTCATTCATTCTATTCCCCCTCTCTCATCTCACCCACATTCTTTCTCCCTAATTCCCTCTCTCTCTCAATTTCTCTAATTCTCTCTCCCTCTCTAATTCTCTCTTCCTCTCTCTCTAAATTTCTCTCCCTTTATCAGCGTCACATCCCCTTTCACATCAAATCAAGGAACAGCGTGAAGCAGTGAAGAAAAGGAGGGCACAAAGGGCAGCTAGATCGAGTGAAATTGTCGGATTCCAAAGGACTGAGCCGGTGCTGCGTTCGTGGCGCGATCGTATTGATACCACTGCAGTATTATTGTCGACACGTCCCCAGGCAAGTTCTTTACTTGCTACATGCTAAGTTATCCTTTATTACAAATTAAAATAGTATAGATTCCGTAGTAAATTTTCCTGAAAAGTTATAATACGTGACTGTTCGATGCATGTTCCCAAAGAAAATACTTGTCTATTTTGACGGAATTAGATTGTCCGTCTTGGCCCGTTGATTGGTTCGAAAAAGTGTTTGTAGTAATTAACCGCAATCAATAACGGTGTCGCACGTAGCTAGACCGAGATGAGTACGGGTCGTCCTCTGGGAAACGTGGAACCTTTTACTTTTACTTTAGATGTGTTGAGAAAGAGAGGGGGGATAAAGAATTTTATAGAATGGTTTCTAGATCTACGTTAAACAAGAATGTAAAATATAGATCTAGATTATTTTAAGATGTAATTAATATAATAAGAGGGCTTTTAGGGTTCGTTAGGATTTAGTAGTTATGGACGATTAATTAAAAGTTACCCTTTTTATCCATTAATAGATTTAGAACCAGAACGACGGTTATGCGTGTAGATTAGGGTTTCTGGAGGGAAAAGGAATCCCACTCTTAACCCTTATCTCGACACGGAACTCCGTTCATATCTAGCCTTTACCAAAACAATCATTAATCTAATCTCTAATCGCGGTCGGAACTAGCAAAGAATTGCCAGCGCGCCCGATTAGGATGTTAATGATTTTTTTGATAAAGTTCCTAAACTTTATAGGACTTAAAAAGAGTTTAATTATTTTCATCGTCCATTAGCCTACCCTAATCCTACGAACCCTAACAAGCGGAGAATTACTCGCGCATGTTGGGAGAAGAAGATGAAAAGAAAGAGAGGGAAAACATAATGTAAAATGCAAAAGAATTAAATAAAACAACTACCTTTATTAATCGACTTCTTCAAACTAAACTTTTTATCCATAGAAAATGATTAAAACTAGTTGCTTCTCGATCTTTCCTAAGGAGGTAATTGAACAGTCGATGATTAGCCTGGATGCGTGAGCGTCGGGAGCTTCGTGATCTCTTCGGCTTGATGAATTTTCCAAGAGGCTCTCGGTCCCTTTTTATAGTGCAAAGCCAGAATCTTTTGGTTGAAAACTTGGTAAAATATTGTATAGATTCACCCCAAAAATCCTCTGCATTTAATTCCTCAATCTTGCCGCGGATCCGCGGCACAAGGTGGGTAAGGCCGCGGATCCGCGGCCATTTAATCTCTGCCGTTCATCAAACTTCAGGGGCTCTGTTCTTGTGACATGTGGGCTCCTCTGGAATCTTTGTATCTTTGAAATCTTCTCTCGGTTGCTTCCAGACTTGGTCTCCAAGTTTGCTTCTTAATTTGGCAAGATTTATTCAACAACTTGATTTGCTTGATTCTAGCCTTGGAAAATTCTGCACAACTTGGAAATATTCTGCACAACAACTCAAATAAGATTTTAGTAGACTTTGTTCTACTAGGATTAGGTCAATAATATTATTTGCATACATTTTCCTACCAAATAATAATTAAAATATATTAACACATGGAAAATAATGTTTTTACACATAAACCCTCATATGTATAATATATTATAATAAAGTCCTTTTTTAATATGAAAATGGTAAGAAAAATGTAATACAAATGTGCAGTTTTATCAACTGAACAAATACCCCCAAACTTATCTTTGATCGTCCCGAGCAAACTAGTTTATTCAAGAGGAAAAAAAAGAAAGGAGAAAACTAAGCACACTTTCGTAGGCAGACACGATTGCACCGAGCACGTGCAACAAGCCGTTAAACCTCTAGGTGTTCCTAGTAGGAGGAGTGTTGTCTCCTGAGGGTTTTCAGCGGATTACACCCACAAAATCCTATAACAAAAGAAAGATGGTGAAATTTACATATAAAGATAAGAACCATAAAAGAAAGGCCTTGAAAATAAGAGTTTCCAACTATACTAGCTTTTCAGTTGTCATGAGCCCTATCTTAATAGTCATGAAAAAATGTTAGAAATCACATCATCCCTCAATAAAACATCGTCTTTATTCTTCATTCCTACCTTTCATCCAAACATTGATCATATAACCCCACGTGTGTGTAAATAACATCCCTACACTCGGAGAATTCAATTCAAGCTATCATACTCTTGTCCATCTACCTTAGTACTTTTTAATTTGATGAATATTAAAGGTTTGCTCACACATTTTCATGCGACCGTTAATACTTCTTGAGGTACTAACCGACCGATTACTCAAGTGCTTGCTGATTCGGTGATAGTATTTTCCTCGTCTTGCACCTCCTAAGGCTTAGCAGTGACTCCCAGACCAGTTGGCCTTAGGGCACTAGCTGAAGAGGCACCCTCGCTATATTTTTTTATTGCTGCCTTGGCGATAACAAAACCAGTGTTCATTATTTTTTTCTTTTCACCATTTTTATATTTTCTTCATTTTTTTTTTCATTTCCTTCATACTTTGGCTTTTAGACAAGAGCATTTCAAGGTATCCTCTACTATCCCGAGTTTCAAGACGTGTGTAAGTGCATATAGTAGGGTATCAACATTCAAATGTTCGGCTTCCAGAATAGAAACTATTTTTCAGACTTATTTTTATCCTCAGATTAGTGACTTCCTTCATTTTACTAACCCTTGGGACAACAGCTCATAACTATTTATTACCAGTTCGTGTAAGAAAACTTCTAATTTTCTTGGTTTTCTTAAACTATTCCTATCTTTTGGATGTAATTTTTCACTTTCTACTATTTTGTTATAAAAGAAAATTTTTGAAATTTTTTTTGAAAATATTGTGCTTATGCAAATATGATGCAAATTGATGTGTAAATAAGCACAAACCTCCCCCAAACCTGTTTACAACAGTGTCCTCACTGATGTCATCCGTTAAGCTCAAAAACCTGTAGACTTGGGAGGAAATTATTAATGGGCGCAAGAATATATGAAAGTGAAAATCCCCCCCAAACTTATTTTAGGCTCACAAATTTGTAAAAATTATTTTCTTTTCAAGAGCCAAAATATACCACCCCCCAAACTTTAAACAATTTTAATCTTTTAAAATCACATGAGGGGGTCAAGGTTATTGGTCAATGCCAAGCTTTGCAAAGACCGAAGGTCAACACCAACCATTCAAAAATTTTATCGATGAAGCACCAAGGTTGGTGGAAGAACATGTCACCTTTCGACAAGAAGAAGTGGGGAGGTAATAAGAGATGTAATGGAAAAGGATTGCGTCTCAATTTGGAGAGACGACACAGTGACAGTGATGATGGATTACTCGCATTATCATGATTGTCCAAAAGAGGGGGTGGAGGTCCAATTTCTTCATCTTGGAGTTGATTCATCTCAACACCCGTGTCTTGTAAAAATGCGAGTTCATCAGCGAAAATTTCCTCAAAGCTTTCATCGATACCCCGAAAAATAATGTCATCAGAAAAAAATGGGGTGATCGTCAGACTCAATATAAGGTTCCTCATTAGATGTTGACCCGGACAACTCGGTGGAAGAGTAAATGGTTGGGTCAAACAACAACATATGAAAAGAGTCTGTATCATGAGGTTGATCAAATTCGCTGCTGTCGACATCCATTAATTCGACAGAACACACATGAGCATAGGGTTCGGAGGGTTCACTTCCCAACTTGTAAATATTAAGCTCAATTGACTTCTTTCCAAAGGATAGGGTCATAGAGCCGTTTCTACAATTGATTACTGCGTTGGAAGTGGCCAAAAAGGGTCGACCGAGTATCACCGGGATTTGATTGTAAGGGTTTGCTACAGGTTGTGTATCTATAACGATAAAGTCCACAGGGAATATGAATTCCCCGACTTTGATTAACACATCCTCTAGCTCACCCCTTGGTTGGGTGATAGATCGATCGGCCATCTGAAGAGTGCAATGCGCAGGTTTTAACTCTCCGATCCCTAATTGCTCATACACAGAATACGGAAGCAAGTTAACACTAGCACCAAGATCGAGTAGAGCACGATTGATATTTTTACCCCCAATGGAAATAGAAATTGTAGGACTTCCGGGGTCCTTTCGTTTCTTGGGTAGTTGTTGTGTAAAAGCAGTGCTCACATTACTCGCAAGGAAAACTTTTTTAGGTACTTGAACTTTTCGCTTCCTAGTGCACAAGTCCTTTAAGATTTTCGCATATGACGGAACTTGTTGAATAGCATCTAGGAGAGGAATGTTTATGTTAACTTGCTTAAAAATTTCCACAATCTTCTCCATTTGTGGACTTGGTCTGTTGCCCCTCAACCTGTTTAGTAAGGTGCTTGATCAATAAGTTTTGGGTCCAACGTTTGTGGAGAAGACTGTGGGGATGGATTCGATCCCAAAAGTGGAGTGGGAATCGACTTAGATAGATTTGGCGAAATGGGCGAAGGGTTCGAGCCTTGGGGAAAACGGAGAATAGGCTCGGGTGAAGGTGGGAGACTAGACGAATTAGGGGAAGAAGAAGAAGCTGGGGTATCATTGGTGTCACTATCATCACACTGCTCACCCACTCGGTCATTCAGCACTTTTCCCGATCTCAACGTGGTAACAGCACTCACATTATAACTTTGTGAGTGGCCAGGATTAGGTATGGGTTGAGATGGGAGTTTCCCTTTCTCTCTCGTACTCATTGCGGCGTTTAACTGTGCGATTTGGTTTTCTATGGATTTAATACTCTCACCATGGGAGGAGGAGTTTTTCGTTAGGGTATCAATAGAAGACCTTATCTCAGCTGAATTTTTCATGGATTGTTTCATGAACATATCCCAAGTTTGTGGAAGTGGGTTGTCAGTACCGGCCACTTGTGGTGTAGAAATGTTGGCCGGATTTTGAAAATTCTGTGACTGAAAGGGGGGATGATTCTGTGGTTGTGGTTGCTGTGGAGGAGGTCTTTGATAATTACTTTGTTGGTTTTGATTCCAAGCAAAGTTAGGATGATTCCTCCATCCTTGATTATATGTGGAAGAATAAGGATCATTTCTAGGTCGCTGCTGAAAAGCAGCATTAGCTTGAAACGATGCATTCATAGGACATTCTTCCGTTAAGTGTGAAGGATCCGAACAGTAACCACAGACAGTCTTAGGAAGCGTGACCTGATTTAGGGAGAATGTTGAGAACTTGTTTTCAATGGCATCGAGTTTCTTCTGAATCGCTGCCATTTCGGCTTTTACTGCGATAGAAACATCGAGCTGGTGAATACCTCCCTTAGTTGAAGGTGGTCTTACGCTTTCCCACTGCAACGTGTGTTCAGCAAAGTCTTCCAGATATTTCCATGCTTCACCGTCACCTTTAGACATGAAATTGCATTGACACATTGTTTCAAGCATCTGCTTTGTCGCTGGATTAATGCCCTCATATATAATCCGACATAAATCCCATCTTTGTATTCCGTGATGGGGGCATTGGACAAGCAGATCTTTGAAACGTTCAAAGCACTTCCAAAATGGTTCATTGGGAAGCTGGGTGAACTGGTTGATCTCGCTCCTAACATGTGCGGTCTTATGATTTGGGTAAAACTTCTTAAGAAATGCTACGACGAATTCATCCCAATTAGCGATAGAGTGTGCGGCAGTATTATAAAGCCATTTTTCTGCCAAGTCGCATAGTGTGAATGGGAGAAGACGTAAGCGCATAGAATCTAAGGTCAATTGTGAAGTACCCATCATTGCGCATACGTTTTCGAATTTGGTGATGAAAACGTACGCGTCTTCCGACTCAAGCCCGTGAAATTTGGGTAGCAGATTGATGTAGTGGGGTTTAATTTTGAAATTATCCCCGTTAGGTGGTGGAAGAGATAGACAAGTGGGAAGAGGACCACGAATAGGATAGCATCTCTCTTGGAGAGAGATGCGCGGTGGGTTCTGCTCACCTGCGGGCGGTGGCAGTGTGGTGTTATAATTAGATGGAGTGCCGTCCATCACGGTCGATGTGGTGTGTGGTGGGGGAAAAGAAAATGAAGAAGTACCGACTTCGGCGTCGATAGCAGGAACGCGGACAAGACGGGCACTAGGATCCCGTGTCCAGCCGAGCATGCACTAAGCGGGTTTAGTGCAAGTGGCAGCGTGTGTGTGATTTAAAATTGGCTTGTTTTGAAAAAGTGGGACTCAAGACAAATCTCCCTAAGATGCACAAGCAACCCTAGAACTAAGTTCACCTAGGTCCAGTCTCTAGACCGCTCCTAGACTTCCAAAGGACAAGCCGCAGGATCAATCCTCTACCGCCTCCGTACTACCCTTGTAGCCAGATAAGTGCCAGGTAAGTGGGAAGGAACCACGTCGTGGGCATAATTAAAAACCACTAGCCTTTGTCACACTTGCCTAGGCACTACAAAAGTAATGCGGATAAACGATAGATTACCCACGACCTTCCTCTGTCCTTATTGAGCGCGACAGTCCTTAGAGTCTGGTCTAGATATTTTTTAAATTAATTAAGGGTTGATCTATATGCTCGGTTTGTGATTTGTGGGGCTTAGGAAGGGTGATGAAATCCCCACCTAATCTTGATTTGGTCTTTGCCCCTTAGAATCCGTATTAAAATATGCAAAACAAAACCAATCACAAAACTTTTGCAAAAAGATTTTTTTTTTAGCGGCGCGATTTTGCAAAGAATCCTGCAGAAGATAGATTTTATTGGATTTAGGGAGAGAGAGGAGTTAAGAAAGATACCAGAGAAGATTGAAGCCCTAACTCCTCCAACCTGCCGCGATTCTGCCGCAGAAGGGGTACTTTTGCCGCGGTTCCGCCGCGTGGCAGAGGGATCACTTGATGAATTTTTTTTATAGCCTTCTGTGCTCCTCTGGATCTCTAAAAATGACTCTGTTCCTGTTCTCCTTAATTCTGTGACTCCAGATCTCCTTGCAAAAATTCACGCACAAATCGTTAAATATGCAATTTGCAGTTTTGTGTTAATAATGATATGACTCGTCTAAGAATTCAACACAAATAGTAAAAATAAAAAATTACGCACGTATTCCCCGACAACGGCGCCATTTGATTGGTTCGAAAAAGTGTTTGTAGTAATTAACCGCAATCAATAACGGTGTCGCACGTAGCTAGACCGAGATGAGTACGGGTCGTCCTCTGGGAAACGTGGAACCTTTTACTTTTACTTTAGATGTGTTGAGAAAGAGAGGAGGGATAAAGAATTTTATAGAATGGTTTCTAGATCTACGTTAAACAAGAATGTAAAATATAGATCTAGATTATTTTAAGATGTAACTAATATAATAAGAGGGCTTGTAGGGTTCGTTAGGATTTAGTAGTTATGGACGATTAATTAAAAGTTACCCTTTTTATCTATTAATAGATTTAGAACCAGAACGACGGTGATGCGTGTAGATTAGGGTTTCTGGAGGGAAAAGGAATCCCACTCTTAACCCTTATCTCGACACGGAACTCCGTTCATATCTAGCCTTTACCAAAACAATCATTAATCTAATCTCTAATCGCGATCGGAACTAGCAAAGAATTGCCAGCGCGCCCGATTAGGATGTTAATGATTCTTTTGATAAAGTTCCTAAACTTTATAGGACTTAAAAAGGGTTTAATTATTTTCATCGTCCATTAGCCTACCCTAATCCTACGAACCCTAACAAGCGGAGAATTACTCGCGCATGTTGGGAGAAGAAGATGAAAAGAAAGAGAGGGAAAACATAATGTAAAATGCAAAAGAATTAAATAAAACAACTACCTTTATTAATCGACTTCTTCAAACTACACTTTTAATCCATAGAAAATAATTACAACTAGTTGCTTCTCGATCTTTCCTAAGGAGGTAATTGAACAGTCGATGATCAGCCTGGATGCGTGAGCGTCGGGAGCTTCGTGATCTCTTCGGCTTGATGAATTTTCCAAGAGGCTCTCGGTCCCTTTTTATAGTGCAAAGCCAGAATCTTTTGGTTGAAAACTTGGTAAAATATTGCATAGATTCACCCTAAAAATCCACTGCATTTAATTCCTCAATCTTGCCGCGGATCCGCGGCACAAGGTGGGTAAGGCCGCGGATCCGCGACCATTTAATCTCTGCCGTTCATCAAACTTCAGGGGCTCTGTTCTTGTGACATGTGGGCTCCTCTGGAATCTTTGTATCTTTGAAATCTTCTCTCGGTTGCTTCCAGATTTGGTCTCCAAGTTTGCTTCTTAATTTGGCAAGATTTCTTCAACAACTTGATTTGCTTGATTCTAGCCTTGGAAAATTCTGCACAACTTGGAAATATTCTGCACAACAACTCAAATAAGATTTTAGTAGACTTTGTTCTACTAGGATTAGGTCAATAATATTATTTGCATATATTTTCCTACCAAATAATAATTAAAATATATTAACACATGGAAAATAATGTTTTTACACATAAACCCTCATATGTATAATATATTATAATAAAGTCCTTTTTTAATATGAAAATGGTAAGAAAAATGTAATATAAATGTGCAGTTTTATCAACTGAACACCCGTGTAGTGATTAATACCCTGTATAAATTTCACTGGATAATACGACGATTACCGACTAAAACGACTACCCCCAAGTTTGCCTGTAAAACTGGAAATTTCCTGTACCTGAAAACTGTAAAAATCACCAAAAATTATATATATACTGGAATGATGCGTTCGAGGGCTCCAATCGAAGCCAACTCGACAAAATTTGACCCCATGTAAGTTTCAAATTATTTCTGTACTTAAACTATGACAAAATTTGGATCGGAGTGCGACTCTGGACTGCAGTCCAGAGCGACCCTGTTTGCTGTGTGCTGTCCCGTGATGAGCACCACCCTGTTTCCTTAACCTATAAGTTGCGGAACTCTGCTGTTTATTATAGGTGAATCTGTTATCTAGATAATACAGGTGGTTTCACCCTGTTTCGTCATCATTTACTATTTTATCTGTAATTTAAAAGATCGGACGCATAACAGTCCCAACAGAATCAGAACTGGCATACTAGTATTGAATAATGTATATCTCCTGACGTACAGATGCGATTGAAGATCCTTCTATTGCGTTGAAAACCTTACTGAAAACCCTAGATTTCATTCAACTGTAGCATCGCTAAATTATGATCCCAACTAGGATTAAATTGTGTTACGAAACGGACTTCCGATTCTGAAACCGGATTTCCAGCCGTGAACGCTTAAAATGAAATGGCTATAATTAATGATCCTGAAACCCGATTGGCATGAAACTAAATTAGATGGATAGATAACTGAACATAATAATTATTACCTGTTTATCGTTTCGCTAAACTGTACACGTACGATTCATGATAAATCGTGCAAGTGATAGAATACTATTTTTTATGACACCTAAATCATGCTTTACATACTGTTCACGCATCATATCATATACATGTCACTACATTTGATAACCTGGTGATAACGTGCATTACCCAGTGTTAGGTATTAGTGATGATTGTGGCAAGTACGTCAGTGTTTGTGTATCAGTGAATAAGTGAAAGTGATACGTACTTGTACACAATCAGTGAACCTTATTGTTATATTGCATTGTCGACGTCTGTGAGACGCGTGTACGTGTGACTATAAGTGGTATGGGACACTTATGGAAGCTCTTGCACGGGTGTCACAGATAAGGCACCAGACACTGCCATTTATCTTAGGTATTAGTCGGGACGTGCTTGATGGAGGTCCTGCCTCCAGTTCTCGCGCAGACTTGTCACAGACCGATTGGTATTTAGGGTTATGGTTAGCGTTTGATGTAGACCACGGGATGTGGGGTAGTTTGAGTGTGAGTTCAACAGAATCTCGGGAGTCCCATGCCGGCTTATATATTTAGGGAGATATATGGAGATTTACAGGGTATGTGATTATCACCTGATATACATGTTGGGCCCATGGTCCCTTGCCCTTGGGTTCTACCCTTGGGTGGAGGACACCCGCGAGTGGTTGACTCTCACACTTGGACTGACGATAGGCTTAGTGACTTGTACAGTGAGACTTAGAGACTGATAGGGATATTGGCATTGATATACCTTATATACTGTGTTGACTATATGTGGCATATCGTTCTACTGCTTTTACTGTTCCGCTGCCATTGATCTACTGTTATATATATATAGTATCACTGTTAGAATTGTCACATGATTTTATATATATTATATTGCTATTGTGTCGCTCTGACGACCTGAGTATGCATGCTCAGTGTGAGGAGAAGATTTAGCCTGGACCAGGACTAGACGCACATCACGGACATCTTGTTTAGCTATCCAGAGTTATATCTTTTGTTTTTCAATCAGGTCAGTTCATTTTACTGTTTTGTTCCAGTTACTGCATTTCTCATTACCTGCGCATTATTTACTATTTACCATGAAAAACTAGAAGCCGAAGTGTGACTACGGCAGGACATTTCCTTGACCGTAGGAGCATGGCTGGCCTTGTCTACCCCTTGTATTCTGTATTTTGGGAAGCGGGGTGTGACATGGTTTAGTTGGTATCAGAGCCCAGGTTTTGCTTCGATTGGGATTGCAGTTTTCCGTGTATTGCTTGGCAATCTAAGACATTCCTTGGTCTAGGTTATAAACTTGTCATTCTTGATCCATATTCACATCGTGTGTTCAGCTATCCATTCGCTAGGGTTTCAGGTGACTTGGCAAAGTTTCGTGGTTGTAATGGTGAACTACATCACGATTACACCACCATACTCTGTTTAAGTGACTTGGAGTCATACAGTTGATTTTTCCGCTTGTAATGAATTTCATCACATCTGATATTTTTGAATCCTTGTCCAATCCTTATTATATTTGAATCTTATAGCTTATGCCTTATATCATCTTCAAAATAGTTGTTTCAAGATCATGTCTTCCAACGACTCTTCATCTATATCCGCTCCCCAAAATCAGACCATTGAGATTCTGAGTGTACTGCAAGGACTAAAGGAAGCCCAGGAGCGAACAAACGGCTTGTTGGCTGAAGGACCGAGAAGACAGGTGAATCAGGCATCAGCGGCTGTCTCCAATCATAAAGGGATCCTCGTTAGACGAGGAAAAGAGAAGAAGATGAAACGCCAATTTGTTTCCCCGCGACAGAAGCAGCAGAAGACCCCATGTTGTGGGTATTGTAAGAGGCCAGGACATCTTCAGAGGGATTGTCGCCGCGCCCAAGGGAAATGTCTGATTTGCGGATCCAGTGAACATCTCATTAACGGTTTCCCAGAAAGGAAGGAGCTACAAGAAGGAGACTCATCTACACTCTCCACTTCTGCCAAGTGATGATTATTGCGTAGTTCAAATATCGAGGATAAGGCGGACCCAGCGTAGAATTCAACTCACGCGACGAGAGTGCAACGTTCTAGTAGTTAAAGAAGAATTTTCATGTTTTCTACTTTCAGTAATAATGTTGTCATCCTCTTATGAATATTTATTTCCGTTTGAAATCTTGTATCCGTTGAATTTTTAGTTGAATGCAATAAAACTTTGAATCGTAATATATGTATCATTCTCTTGCTTTCTCCTTATTTATACTATTCATTATCACAGTATTTTAATCCTGATCTTTCAGCTCCTGCCACCGAATATCTTTCTATACTTCGTATACTTAGATATTCTCTTGAGGTATTCCGTTGTCTAATCATGACTCTTCTTTTCAGGCCATGGCCTACCCCGGAGCAGCGCCGCATCTAAATGAAGATGCACAGTCATGCGTTTCCTTAGACCACACGCTGATGAGTTCTGACGATGAGATCAACGGTCCCCAGGTTAATTTCGGAAACAACGATTCAGAGGACGAAGGAGTAGCCGCCCCAGAGTTTGACATGATAGGCGATTCCGACGAAGAGGAAGGAGACCCTGAAAAGAACCCGATAGAGGAAGACCCCGAGGAAGAACCAATAGAAGAAAATCCAGTAGAGGAAAATCCCATGGAAGAGAATCCAGAAGAAGAGAATCACATGGAATCGGACCTCGATGAAGAAGCTCCATCCGAGGAAGAAGGACCAGAAGATCAAGACCCTGTGGTGGAAGAACTCCCAATGGCGATACTTGCGAGGCGCTGTGGAAATGGACGCCCTACCTGAGTGCGCGAGCCTACCGCAACCTGCTGAATCTCCACAACCGCAACTGACGGGATTTCTTTTAGATGTTGTCTTCCTTGGCCAAATAAAAACTGTGTATAGTTTAGGGCCACTTTTCGTCTTTGAGAATGCTTTGTTTAAAATATTTTGAAATGAAATAAATTGCTGAGTTCGCTAATCTTTCGATCTCCTTAGTTCGCTTGCTACTTGATTATTTCTTCTATACAATTATTTTCCTACTGAGATCCGTTCACCCCTACTCCTTACATTATTCTGACCCTCACCAAGATTAACTAGTACCACACCCGATTTTTTAGAGGTCCACCCTTCATCTTCCGTCTGTGCCTCGTTTGAGATCTTTCTGGGAGGAGAAAATTTTAGTGAAATTTCCGAGTTCGCTAATCTTTCAAATTTTTGATTCACATGATGTACCGACCAGTATCCTCCCCATACATTTTTCTCCTTATAGTCCTTTATTGCTCACCCTTATTTTCTGTGCTGACCCGATCCCAATCTTCTTGATCTTCAGCCTAAAGCCTCCACACTCCGATCTTCTGAATGAGCCACACTTCCTTGTAATCATTACCCTAGCTAGTCTTATGCCTCTTTGTGTTTTCTTCCTATTACCCTAATATATATAGGGACATTACTATTCGAAATTTAGTTTTCACTATTTTTGTATTTTCGAAGAGTGCGTGTTATTAACTACTTAGTTTCATGTATTTCAAAGCACACTACTATTATCCTCATTTTCAGTAGCGCAACCTTACACCGCGCATATTTTTGTTCCATGTTTCTTATTTCACTATATGAGTTTTCTAAGTTATTTTAAAACTATTCGATCTAGAAATTATCCTAAAATGTTTTAACCTACCGACAAATCTTTCACTACTTTATTGTTGTTACTTTATTTTCGGGTATTGTGCCTATGGTTACTATTGTAAATGGTGGTGTCTTATACTTATTATTTCTACCTTACTACTTTTGATATACTTATATGTGCACACATTTGGGTTTCGATTTTATTAAACACGCTTTGATTATTATTGTTCGTTATTGTTATCTATATTCTCGTATACTTGTAGTTCGTCCTTATAGTTGTTCCTGCCGTATACTTATTTAAACATATCCTTTTGTATGTTGTTCTTGCATATATATACCTTCAAAATTTCATCCACCCATCTAAAGTAAACCATTATGTGTTAGTTTGCGATATAGTAGCTTCCGCTTTTAAATTTTTACAACTTATCGTTTAGTTTTAAATTTCGAGGACGAAATTTTTTGTAAGGGTGGTATGATGTAATACCCAGCCCTTTTTCAATTTTCTCATTAGTTTATTTATTTAATTTAAACCCAAAATCTATTTCCTTAGCCCAAATCTATTTTTCCTTTTATTTTTATAAATCCCAGCCCAGCCCAACATTTTCCCGGCCCTCTCCCTATTTTTCCCCAATGAATTTTCCTTAAAATTTCTCTAGCCCAACTTTTCAGCCCAGCCCCTCTTCCCTTCCCAATTTCCCTTACATTTTCCCCGGCCCGCTTCACTCCAGCCCGCGTTGCCTACCCGACCCGGCCCACTCCTCTAATCCTTTTCTCATTCACTTAAAATCCCAAACCCGGCCCCTTTCTTTTCCCTACTATCTTATCCCTTGGCCCGAGCCCATTTTCCCTCCCCAGCCTATTAAAATAACAATTATCCCACCTCATTTTTTTTAAACCATTTCAAATCCAAATCCAAATCTCCTCTATAAATTCCTATTAAACCACCAAGTTAATGCCTCTTTAATCCCAATTAATTTCCCCCATTAATCCCTTTTAAAATCCTATTAATCGCCACTTAATTCTCATTCATTCTATTCCCCCTCTCTCATCTCACCCACATTCTTTCTCTCTAATCCCCTCTCTCTCTCTCAATTTCTCTAATTCTCTCTCCCTCTCTAATTCTCTCTTCCTCTCTCTCTAAATTTCTCTCCCTTTATCAGCGTCACATCCCCCCTCACATCAAATCAAGGAACAGCGTGAAGCAGTGAAGAAAAGGAGGGCACGAAGGGCAGCTAGATCGAGTGAAATTGTCGGATTCCAAAGGACTGAGCCGGTGCTGCGTTCGTGGCGCGATCGTACTGATACCACTGCAGTAATATTGTCGACACGTCCCCAGGCAAGTTCTCTACTTGCTACATGCTAAGTTATCCTTTATTACAAATTAAAATAGTATAGATTCCGTAGTAAATTTTCCTGAAAAGTTATAATACGTAACTGTTCGATGCATGTTCCCAAAGAAAATACTTGTCTATTTTGACGGAATTAGATTGTCCATCTTGGCCCGTGTAGTGATTAATACCCTGTATAAATTTCACTGGATAATACGACGATTACCGACTAAAACGACTTCCCCCAAGTTTGCCTGTAAAACTGGAAATTTCCTGTACCTGAAAACTGTAAAAATCACCAAAAATTATATACATACTGGAATGATGCGTTCGAGGGCTCCGATCGAATCCAACTCGACGAACTTTGACCCCATGCAAGTTTCAAATTATTTCTGTACTTAAACTGTGACAAAATTTGGATCGGAGTGCGACTCTGGACTGCAGTCCAGAGCGACCCTGTTTTCTGTGTGCTGTCCCGTGATGAGCACCACCCTGTTTCCTTAACCTGTAAGTTGCGGAACTCTGCTGTTTATTATAGGTGAATCTGTTATCTAGATAATACAGGTGGTTTCACCCTGTTTCGTCATCATTTACTATTTTATCTGTAATTTAAAAGATCGGGACGCATAACAGTCCCAACAGAATCAGAACTGGCATACTAGTATTGAATAATGTATATCTCCTGACGTACAGATGCGATTGAAGATCCGTCTATTGCGTTGAAAACCTTACTAAAAACCCTAGATTTCATTCAGCTGTAGCATCGCTAAATTGTGATCCCAACTGGGATTAAATTGCGTTACGAAACGGACTTCCGATTCTGAAACCGGATTTCCAGCCGTGAACGCTTAAAATGAAATGGCTATAATTAATGATCCTGGAACCCGATTGGCGTGAAACTAAATTAGATGGATAGATAACTGAACATACTAATTATTACCTGTTTATCGTTTCGCTAAACTGTACACGTACGATTCATGATAAATCGTGCAAGTGATAGAATACTATTTTTTATGACACCTAAATCATGCTTTACATACTCTTCACGCATCATATCATATACATGTCACTGCATTTGATAACCTAGTGATAACGTGCATTATCCAGTGTTAGGTATTAGTAATGATTGTTGCAAGTACGTCAGTGTTCGTGTATCAGTGAATAAGTGAAAGTGATACGTACTTGTACACAATCAGTGAACCTTATTGTTATATTGCATTATTGACGTCTGTGAGACGCGTGTACGTGTGACTATAAGTGGTATGGGACACTTATGGAAGCTCTTGCACGGGTGTCACAGATAAGGCACCAGACACTGCCATTTATCTTAGGTATTAGTCGGGACGTGCTTGATGGAGGTCCTGCCTCCAGTTCTCGCTCAGACTTGTCACAGACCTATTGGTATTTAGGGTTATGGTTAGCGTTTGATGTAGACCACGGGGTGTGGGGTAGTTTGAGTGTGAGTTCAACAGAATCTCGGGAGTCCCATGCCGGCTTATATATTTAGGGAGATATATGGAGATTTACAGGGTATGCGATTATCACCGTGATATACATGTTGGGCCCGTGGTCCCTTGCCCTTGGGTTCTACCCTTGGGTAGAGGACACTGGCGAGTGGTTGACTCTCACACTTGGACTGACGATAGGTTTAGTGACCTGTACAGTGAGACTTAGAGACTGATAAGGATACTGGCATTGATATACCTTATATACTGTGTTGACTATACGTGGCATATCGTTCTACTGCTTTTACTGTTCCGCTGCATTGATTACTGTATGTTCATAACCATACTGCCATTGATCTACTGTTATATATATATAGTATCACTTTTAGAATTGTCATATGATTTTATATATATTATATTGCTATTGTGTCGCTCTGACGACCTGAGTATGCATGCTCAGTGTGAGGAGAAGATTTAGCCTGGACCAGGACTAGACACACATCACGGACATCTTGTTTAGCTATCCAGAGTTATATCTTTTGTTTCCCAATCAGGTCAGTTCATTTTACTGTTTTGTTCCAGTTATTGCATTTCTCATTACCTGCGCATTATTTACTGTTTACCATGAAAAACTAGAAGCCGAAGTGTGACTACGGCAGGACATTTCCTTGACCGTAGGAGCATGGCTGGCCTTGTCTACCCCTCGTATTCCGTATTTTGGGAAACGGGGCGTGACAGGAAATGATTCCAAAAGCAAAGCTGGACACATATATCGCTCAGCAAGTCAAAACTCACTATGCCAGTGAAGGCTCAAATAGGACAATCAAGACTGGTCGACCGTATCCGGCATGCTACAATCAAATACAGTACCCGCCAGAATATATACTTCCGACTCCACGTATGCAAAGGAACCGAGAATCCTCACTAGCACATCGCGCGATTTAAATCCTTGTGCGGTAACATTGGAGAGAATGATATATTTCTCTTCTGACAATTCGTCGGCTGTCTGGCGTGCATTGCCTTCGAATGGTATGCGGAACTCTCGAATGACTCCGTGAATACCTTCGACGAGATGGATGTGCTCTTCTATCAGGGATTCTCTAATGAGAACGAACATACTACCGTGACGGCGCTGGTCAACAAAGGGTTAAACCGAATGAGACTTGGGTTCAATGTGTTACCCGATGGCAAAATCTCTGGTCAAATACAAGCAACACATCGATGAAGTTGCATCCATGGAATGCTCATAGCCACCCTTGACCCAAATTCAAAGGCGTCCTCGTATATGGCTATCTTCAAGCCGACGACCTTCCAAGAACTCATGGATAAAATGGCTCGATTGGATCAAATGGGTCAAGACTCTTTCTCACCCGATGAGGACGAGTGAAAAGCAGAGGCAAGATGGCATTTTTCGCCTACGCTCAACAAAAATAAGCGGCTCTGAAGCAACCTGTCACCAAAATAGCGACGGCGTGGATACTCGTTCCCCCCGAGATATACACAGGTGGCATATTCCTCACTGGCGAAAGAATCCCTATGTGGGATGGTCCTTTCTTCTCAAAAGACAGGAAGGTTATTAAAGGGCTTACAAACAGGTCCCACAATCTAGTGGAATGCCTCGCTAAAAAAATGGTATGTCCACAAGCAAAATGGGCACGAATGAAAACCCGAAAGGGCGCCGTGAGTAAAAACAGCAGGACTGCCGACGAGCCTGTGAAAACCTGGAAGGGCGAAATCTCGTTTAAAAATAATAATAAAAAAACAAAAAAAAACATAAAACGGTACATCCATAAGCGAAATGGACACGGATGAAAACCCGAAAGGGCTCTGTGAGTAAAAACGGCATGGCTACCGGCGAGTTTGTGAAAACCCGAAAGGGCGCAGACTCGTAAAAAAAATTCCCATGCACTTACAGGGTCCTCTCGACCTTGTAAGGAGAAAATACCCATGTGAGATCCTTACGACTCACAAGGTGCAAAATACTTAGGAATCCTCACGATCCCTAAGGAGAAATTACACTTACGAGATCCTCATGACTCGTAAGGAGAATCCTTTTATGAGACCCTCACGGCTCATAGGATTCAAAAGCCTTAAGTTACAGGGATCTAGACATGTTCTTAAGCCATCATATCTCTCAAATTGCCCTACAGGCGGTCTATATTGACCCTTGTATACAATCCAGGGGCACGAATAAATATTTCTTTGCCAAGTTCTACAAATGGCAAGAAATATCCCCATATGGTGAATAATACGTGTAGGTCATCTCGACTTATAAAGAAAAAACACTCTTGGAAGATCCTTACGACTCACAAGAGAAGACATCACTTAGGAATCCCCATGATTTTTAAGGAGAAAATACGCCTATGAGATCCTCACGACTCGTAGGGAGAAAACCCTTTATGAGACCCTTACGGCTCATAAAGTCAAAAGTCTTAGTCGACAGGATCCTAACCCTATCTACTAAGCCACCTTTGTCCAAATCAACATGGGCAAATGATGAGTCGCTCCTGGCAATATCCCAGTTGTAGCGATACTGATGCCTAAACAGATATCAAACTCCAAGTCAACCTCTCCGGAAAATGTCGTCCCTACAGTCACCTGATGAAGAAGGGAACCCTGTTCGTTTGGAATCGTAAATTCCAGGGTGCACTCGAAGAAATCAAGCAATACCTGCAAAATCCGCCGGTACTGACCGCTCCAGTCAAGGGAAAGCCCCTCATCCTATACATAACAGCCCTCGAAGGGTCTTTAGGAGAACGACCAAGGGAAAGAGAGAGCCCTCTACTATTTGAGCCGAGTTCTCCTGGGGACATAAAACAATTACTCCCCTATCGAAAAACACTGCCTGGCGTTAATCTTCGCGATAACGAAGCTCAGACACTATGCGTTGGCACATGAGGTCTATCTTATATCAAAGGTGTATCCTCTCAAGTATTTGATGTCAAGAGCCATACTAACGGGACGACTCGCTAAACGGGCCCTACTCTTAATGGAATTCTTGATAACGTACCGACCTCTCAAGGCGGTGAAAGGTCAGGCCATCGCCGACTTCCTCGCTGAGCATCCGATACCTGCCGATTCACCCCTAAATTGTGAATTGCCAGACGAGCACGCATTTGACACGATCGATGGGGAAAGAGGAGAGAGCGATACCTGATGGGAACTCTATTTCAATGGGGCATCTTCCATGAAGAAGCGAAAGCACAACTCCCCCATAATCAAATCCGGGGTAGGCCTTATCTTCGTGAATCCATAAGGAGGGATAATGCGTTTTGCCTTTTCCTTAACAGAGCCAAGGACAAATAATGAAGCGGAATATGAGGCTTTGATAGCAGGTCTCGAGATCACTGTCGACATGGGAATCGAAAACCTTCTCATATACGGAGACTCCCAGCTGGTCGTTAGTCAAGTAAACGACGACTATCAAACATGCATACCAGAGTTGGTAAAGTACGGCGAGAGAGTACAAAAATTGCTGACAAAAATCCCTTCCTACGTTCTGGAAAGCATACCGCGTACGGAAAATAGCAAGGCGGATGCATTAGCCAAACTCGCCAAAGAACTGGCTGACGAAAACCTCGATGACGTGAAGATCGTTGTACAAAACCGTCGGGTTCTTGCACCGGAAGAAATATCTCCGGAGTCATCCGAAGAAAAGTGTAACACCCGAGCCCAATACTACTATTTTTCTGTTACTGGTTGAGTGTTAGATATTACCCATTTCATTTATCTTGCTTGTTTGGATCTTACAGTAAAATTTTATCTAGCAAAGTCATTTCTGCATATAACAAATTTTAGCACCTAAAATGAAATTAAAAATATCCATCTTGTCCTACTCGTCGCCCCTAGCCGCGTGGTAGCGTCCGTGCATCGAGTTCTCGTTCCGTTCGGTGAAACGGGCGAGTTTGGACGGCTACACGCGCGTACATGTGTCCGTCTTGTGGGTATGCTTTTTAATCATAAAACATTTCATTTTAAAATTTGGAACCCGCTTAAAATCCTATTATTTAAATTTCAAATTTTTGGACCCAACCCGGGCGCGATTTGGAAATGTTTCATTTAGCGCCAAAATCCCAAATTAATAAAATAATCAAAACTATAATATATTCGTAATTTTACTGTTACTATAGAATTTATTAAATCTTTTTAATCTTCCTTTTTAAATCTCTGATGTTCCCTCAGCCAATCACGAGGGTTTTAACCCCGTGGGCCCCTCCTCTAACGTCTCTCTCTCTCTCTCTCTAATTTCTCTATCTCTCTCTCTCTCAAACCCTCTCGTATCTCTTTCCCCCTCTCTCTAACCTTCTCTCTCTCCTATATATATACATAAATTTTCTTCTCCTCTTTCTTTTAACCACGAGCAGAAGAAACCCATCGCGAGAACCCTTGGCTGAACCCTAGCCGCCTCCACCGTCGCCGCCGCAGCCCCGACGCCGGCGACACCTTCGTCGACCTCACTGCCTGCATTATTTCCGGATGCGAGCCCGCATTATGGGACATACTTTTCCGTTATTGTATTGGATCATTTGCTTCCGCATTTATTTATCATTGACTCTTGTTATTCTGGATTGTGGACATGTTTTTAGATAGTTATATCTTGTTCTTGATATCTTTACAGCCGTAATGTGACTGTGGATGGATACTTCCTACCCACAGGTAGCATGGTTGGCTATGTCACGTGCCCAATCTAGCGTACTCTGGGAAGCGGGGCGTGACATGGTTCTTTTAGTATCAGAGCATAGGTTAGTTGGGTTGATTCTTTTTATAGTTGGGTATTGTACCCCAATACACGAATCAGAATACCCGTGTTTAGGAAACATGTCCTGCCACTTTGCCATTTACCATTCTTGAATCACATTCTTCCTGATTATATCTTTTACGACGTGCAAACTTACTTTGCATGTCGACTCGAAAACCTGATTTCTTGTTATCCCTAGGACTTAGGCGACTTGGGTGGAGTTAAGTAATTGTGGCTATGATACCGCGGCATAGGTACTCTATTTAAGTATCTTGGAGTTCTAGTCTTGATCTATATTCAAAATCTATCATCATGCTAATGTTGGATATTTTGAGTTTAGGATTATGGTCGGTAAGAAATTGAAGACATACCAGAGGCGTGTGGACGAAGCCGCCATGCTTGGGGTGATAAAAGGAATGCTGGAGAATCAAAGAGACAGACCGAGCTGATCCAGCAGAAACCAGACTCGTTCCGGGAAGGTTTGCAGATCGTTCAGCAGTTTGTAAACAACGTCGGAGCTAAACCAGTTGACCGAGTAGGGACCGAGGCAGATTTCAGACGCTTGGGTCCGTCTACATTCACTGGTTTGGAGGAGCTGTTGCCAGCCGAGCAGTGGCTAGTCGACACTGAGAATTTACTGATTGCGGCACAGATTCCAGAGGACAAAAGAGTTGATGTGGTGCGCATTCAGCTAGTGGATTACGCCCGAGAGTGGTGGCTTGTGGAAGAGACCCGCTTGCCCAAGCCGATCCGTTGGGCAGAGTTTTCCAAGAGTTTCCTGGAGAAGTTCTTCCCGCAGACTGCACGGGAGGAAATGGAAGAGAAATGTATTGGGCTGAGGCAGAATGGAGCACCCGTGGACGTGCATGCAGCAGAGTGGACGAGACTCAGCAGTTTCGCTGGACCTTTAGTCGCCAACGTTGCAGATAGGGCACGAAGGTCCATGCGCAGCTTGGATGTCGACATCCAAAGGCAAACCGTCTCCCTGGGTTTGACCACTTTCTCACAAGTTCTTACGGCAGCTCGGGAACAGCAAAGTATATCGGGAAAATTGGGAGTTCACAGCAGACAGCAGTTGCGGTAAGGAAGCAGTTCTGTCGGGCCAGTCGAGTTTAGGGCTAGGCCGACTAACAATGTTCTTGTAGCTATGGAAGTTGATGGTAGTGAAGAGCCGGTAGTGGTTCGCGATTTCATGGACGTATTTGAATATATATCGGGTTTGCCGCCGAAGCGAGACGTGGAGTTCGCGATTGACCTTATTCCTGGTGCAGCGCCAGTATCTAAAGCGTATTATCCAATGTCACCAGTAGAGTTAGAAGAAGTCAAGAAACAAGTTGCTGAATTGCTTGAGAAGGGTTGGATTCGAAGCAACAACTCGCCTTGGGGAGCTCCAGTCCTTCTAGTAAAGAAGAAGGATGGCACGAGAAGGATGTGCATCGACTATCGAGAATTAAACCGGGTAACTATTAAGAACAAGTATTCGATCCCTCGCATTGGAGAACTTTTTGAGCAGCTTAGTGGCGCGAGGGTATTCTCGAAACTGGATTTGCGATCCGGATATCATCAGGTCCGAGTGAAAGCAGAAGATATTTGCAAGACGGCGTTTCGAACTCGGTATGGACATTTCGAGTACCTAGTGATGCTCTTCGGAGTAACGAATGTGCCGGCAGTATTCATGGACTTGATGAACCGAATCTTTTCACCGTTCTTGGACCAGTTTATTATGGTATTCTTTGACGATATTTTGGTTTACTCAAAGAGTTTTGAGGAGCATGCTGAGCATTTGAAGATCGCACTGCAGACATTGAGACATGAGAAATTGTATGCGAAGATGAGTAAGTGCGAATTTTGGCTGGAAGAAGTGAAGTTTCTGGGGCATGTTGTGTCGGGCAATGGAATCGCCGTCGATCCCGAAAGGATTGCAGCAGTTCGAGATTGGCCTATTCCAAGGAATGTAGCTGAGATAAGAAGTTTCCTTGGATTAGCCGGATACTACAGGAGATTTGTGGAGAACTTCGCTCGTTTGGCAGAACCGTTGACCAAGCTTACGCGCAAGGAGGTATCTTTCGTATGGACGGAGAAATGTGCGTTAGCTTTTGAGACGTTGAAGCAGAAGTTGATAATCGCCCCTATTTTGACCGTGCCAGACAATTCCGGAGGATTGGTGATTCACAGCGACGCATCTGGGAAAGGATTGGGATGTGTTTTGATGCAGCACGGGAAGGTTATAGCATACGCATCGAGACAATTGAAGACCCATGAGAAGAATTATCCCACTCACGACTTGGAGCTTGCGGCTGTGATCTTCGCTTTGAAGATTTGGAGACACTACCTTTTGGGCGAGAGAGTCGAAGTTTTTACAGATCATAAGAGTTTGAAGTATGTGTTCACTCAGAAGGAGTTGAATATGAGGCAGCGTAGATGGTTGGAGCTGATGGCCAACTACGACCTTGATCTTAAGTACCATCCGGGAAAAGTTAACGTCGTGCCGGATGCGTTTAGTCGGTTACCAGCAATTCAGGTGTTAACTACGCAGAAGGAGATCATTGCAGATTGTCGAAGATTTGACTTGGAGGTTGTGCTACCACGTTCTACGAGACAGTTGATGCAGTTGCAAGTACAGTCGTCTTTAATTGAGAAAATTAAAGCAGCACAATCTCAGGATCCTAGACTGCAAAGGTTTCGAGAGCAGGTTGAAGCCGGACTACGAACAGATTTACTGGTCCACGAAGATGGTTCGTTGAGGTATGGCAGCCGTTTGTGTGTGCCAAAGGAAGATGTTCGTGAAGAGCTTATGAAGGAGGCACACAGTTCAGCTTACTCTGTACATCCAGGAGGCACAAAGATGTACCGAGATATTCGACAGCATTTCTGGTGGGAAGGCATGAAACAGGAGATTGCTCACTTCATGGCTAAGTGCTTGGTGTGTCAGCAAGTCAAGGCTGAACACCGAAGGGTTGCTGGTTTATTGCAACCACTTCCGATTCCTCAGTGGAAGTGGGAACATATAACCATGGATTTCGTGACGGCTTTACCGCGGAGTCCAAAGGGCAATAATGCAGTATGGGTGATTGTTGATCGGTTGACCAAGGCAGCTCACTTTATCCCTTTCCGGGTTGGTCAATCAACGGAGACTTTGGCAGAGCGGTACATGCATGAGATTGTAAGATTACATGGCGTACCGGTGAGCATCGTGTCCGATCGGGACACTCGGTTCTTATCACACTTTTGGAGGAGTTTACAGGAAAGTTTGGGGACTCGATTGAAGTTTAGCACAGCTTATAATCCTCAAACTGATGGTCAGTCGGAGAGAACGATCCAAACTCTTGAAGACATGTTGAGAGCATGCATGTTGGACTTTAAGGGTTCGTGGGAGGATCATCTACACTTGGTGGAGTTTTCTTACGACAATAGTTTCCAAGCAACTATTCAGATGGCTCCGTTTGAAGCTTTGTATGGTCGTAAGTGTCGTTCACCTGTTTGTTAGGATGATGTTGGTGAACGAAGATTATTGGGACCATATTTGGTGGTGCAGACGGTCGAGAAGGTTAACACTATCAGAAAGCACATGAAGGCAGCTCAAGACAGACAGAAAAGTTGGGCTGACACGTCAAGAAGGCCTCTAGAGTTCGCCGTGGGTGATTTGGTATTCTTGAAGATATCGCCGACTAGAGGGGTGATTCGTTTTGGGAGTCGAGGAAAGCTTAGTCCTCGATTCGTTGGACCCTTCGAGATATTGGAGCGCGTTGGAGAGGTAGCGTACCGTTTGGTGTTACCGCAGTCCTTGGCGGGTGTGCATGATGTGTTTCACGTATCTCAACTACGAAGGTATGTTCGAGATGAAACACACGTCTTGGATCATTCGGAGTTAACAAGTACGGGAAGACCTGACTTTTGAGGAGCGACCGGTTGAATTCATGGATCGAAGGGAAAACGTTCTTAAGAATAAGGTTATCCCCCTTGTGCTCGTTTCTTGGGGTAATCGATCGCATGGAGAGTCCACTTGGGAGCGAGAAGATGAGATCCGGCAGAAGTTTCCTCACCTTTTCCTGTAGTTTTCTATCTTGTATTCTTGGAATTTCGAGAACGAAATTCTTTTTGTAGTTGCGTATAATGTAACACCCGAGCCCAATACTACTATTTTTCTGTTACTGGTTGAGTGTTAGATATTACTCATTTCATTTATCTTGCTTGTTTGGATCTTACTCTAAAATTTTATCTGGCAAAGTCATTTCTGCATAAAACAAATTTTAGCACCTAAAATGAAATTAAAAATATCCATCTTGGCCTACTCGACGCCCCTAGCCGCGTGGTAGCGTCCGTGCATCGAGTTCTCGTCCCGTTTGGTGAAACGGGTGAGTTTGGACGGCTACACGCGCGTACATGTGTCCGTCTTGTGGGTATGCTTTTTAATCATAAAACATTTCATTTTAAAATTTGGAACCCGCTTAAAATCCTATTATTTAAATTTCAAATTTTTGGACCCAAGCCGGGCGCGATTTGGAAATGTTTCATTTAGCGCCAAAATCCCAAATTAATAAAATAATCAAAACTATAATATATTCGTAATCTTACTGTTACTATAGAATTTATTAAATCTTTTTAATCTTCCTTTTTAAATCTCTGATGTTCCCTCAACCAATCACGAGGGTTTTAACCCCGTGGGCCCCTCCTCTAACGTCTCTCTCTCTCTAATTTCTCTATATCTCTCTCTCTCTCTCTCAAACCCTCTCGTATCTCTTCCCCTCTCTCTCTAACCTTCTCTCTCTCCTATATATATACATAAATTTTCTTCTCCTCTTTCTTTTAACCACGAGCAGAAGAAATCCATCACGAGAACCCTTGGCTGAACCCTAGCCGCCTCCATCGTCGCCGCCGCAGCCCCGACGCCGGCGACACCCTCGTCGACCTCACTGCCCTCTCACCCTCACCTCACCAAGCCCTCTTCCTCCTCCGCCATCTCCTCCCATTCATGTGCGGCAGCACCTACAACCATCACCCAAGCCCTCATCAACTCCGGCCATCTTCTTCTTCAACCCAACACACCTATCAACACCAAAGTACTCAACTTCCCCCACTGAGGTCCCTCGCCACCTCTTCTGCAACCTTCATTCACCGGCGCCGCAACCCTCAACTCCTTCACCGACTACCTCCATCACCGGCGAGACCCCATCTACGATCTCGACCGATCCAAACCCATCATCTTCATCTCCTCTAAACACCCTGAACACATACCACTTCACCGGTGCCTCTTCCGAGCTCCAGCCCTCGCCCTCGGCTCCAACACTGCAACCATCTTTTTCCATCACCTTCAGCTTTAACCCATCACCATCCTCGTCGCCAACATCCCAACTCCGGCGGCTTGTCCAACACCGAACCGAGACATGAACCGATCTCGTCGCAACCAAACCCGTCTCATTTTCGAACCCATCTCATATCTTTTTCTTCCTTGTTTCATCTCACCGAACCCCTTCAACCCTCACCGTCGCCGGCATCCTCATCGACGACGACCGGTCTTCAGCATCCTCTCGCTGCCTTCCTCGACCCCTTGAGCACAGTAAACCCAGTCCCCTCTCTTATCTCTTATCTCTTTCTCTCTCTCTCTTCTTCTTCGGCTACTTCTTTCTTCTCGGTTATCTTTTTCCGGTGATCGCCGGAGCCGGGTCACTGCCGACAGTCCAAGCGACCCCGGGGACGTTCCCTGATGGCATGGTCGAGTCCTGGCCTTACCTGGTTCCACCCTGTGCTTGCGTGAACACGTCGCGACAATTCCCCGACGTGGAACGTACCGTGCGGATCCATTGCACTTCCTGATCGAGGCAAGTATCACTTGCTACATGCTATACTATATATTTATATATGTTTTGACTCATTAAACCTGCAAAACTTAACTTAGTATAGAAGTTTCTCATTTGGTTGCAATATGACATATATCATCCTACAGTTAACATAACGTTTACAGTTTGCCAATTTAAAACCAATAACTAAGTTTACCTGTTAATCGCATTTTACTGTTTAATAGATGGTAGCCCTTACCCATGTAGTTCTATTACATTCGGATATTCGTATTCAAAGGCTTGATATAACTGTATTGCATCATCATTTAAACTGTTGCACCGCTAAGGGTGCTCAAAACCTGTTAATATAATAAAACGGCTGCACTATATTAATGCACTATTGTGATTGAATGAACTACTTATTGTTGTTTAATTTATTACTTATTTCCTGCTGTTAATACCCTGTTCGATTATATGTCTGTTGTGAGCACACCCACGATATCGTTACATCTTGACTTGACTTTGTTACACATGATATATATTGATACACCTGACATGGTACCGTTTACTGTTGACTTGACCTGATGTACCATGACCTGACCTGTTACCTGATCTCGTGCCTAATGCCAACAAACCTGACATGTAGTCCTCATGGACCATTCCTGTTGTCTATCCAGACAAACCTGCTGTTACCTGATCCTGTGTTGGCATTAGTTCTTGATTACTGAATACCTGACTCGACATACATAGCTTGGGGGTATGGGAAAATCAAAAGTGTAAACTAAAGTGTAACTTAAAAGGGTATTACTTGATCCGTGGTCCCGAGGGGTAACGGGACAGAGCCATTCGTGACTCTTACATATTCCTGATCCGTGGTCCCGGGAGGGTAACGGGACAGAGCCATTCGTGACTCTTACATTTTCCTGATCCGTGGTCCCGGGGGGTAACGGGACAGAACCACTATTGGTTCACATATTCCTGATCCGTGGTCCCGGGGGGTAACGGGACATATCCTTTGAGTTACATGGAGGATTACATCAAATTGATTTCAAAGACTTTAGACTAGAAAACCTGATAGAACAGTTTAGTTACCCACTGCACACTACCATGCACTACTTGTTTCATACTATTGCTTTATTCATGTTTATTTCTTCATTGCCTATTACACTGTTCATATTATATTACTGGTTGACATGACGCGCTGACGTCTGGGTTTTGCATGGCCCAGATCCTGTACCACTGTCGCAGTCCGAGCAGGAGTACTTCAGCCAGCAGGCTGAGCTGTGAGTTCTGTAGTAGTTAGTTTTATTTCCTGCATTTATTTCCGGATGTGAGCCCGCATTATGGGACATACTTTTCCGTTATTGTATTGGATCATTTGCTTCCGCATTTATTTATCATTGACTCTTGTTATTCTGGATTATGGACATGTTTTTAGATAGTTATATCTTGTTCTTGATATCTTTACAGCCGTAATGTGACTGTGGATGGATACTTCCTACCCACAGGTAGCATGGTTGGCTATGTCACGTGCCCAATCTAGCGTACTCTGGGAAGCGGGGCGTGACAAAAAGGGAGCGACCAAGAAAACGACCCTACAAATAAAAGGCCAGGAAAAGGCTCAGGATTGGAGAGAAGTCTTTATAGACTACTTCAAACCCCGTCGAACACCTGAAAACGCATCCTCAAGACATCAGCTCATGAAACGAGCTCTGTCTTTCGCCTTCGTCAATGACACGCTGTATAAGAGATCGTTCAACTCTCTATGGATGAGATGCCTGGGACCGGAAGAAGCAAGAAGAGTCGTCCAAGAAACTCACGACGGACTCTGCGGTTCTCATCAAGCCGGGCCAAAGATGAAGCTGAAGATCAAAAGGATGGGCTACTATTGGCCCACGATGATTCAGGATTGTCTCAAATACGCGAAACAAAGCCACTAGTGCCAAATTCACGGGGACTTCATCCACCAGCATCCAAACCCGCTACACCCAACAGTGGCTAGTTAGCCGTTCGAAATGTGGGGAACAAACATAATTGGGCCTATAAAATCAGCATCATCCAAAGGACATCGGTTAATATTGGCGACAACTAATTACTTCTCCAAGTGGGCAGAAGCAGTAACGTTAAGAGAGATGAAGACGGAGAATATTCTCCATTTCTTCAAGACACACGTCATCTATTGGTTCGGCGCTCCGCGACGGATTATCTCTGATAACGGGCCGGCCTACAGAAGTCACAGAATCAGCCGCTTCGCACAACAACATAATATAGACTGGAGATACTCTTCGGTTTACAATCCCCGAGCTAACGGTCTAGCTGAGGCTTTCAACAAGACCTTGACAAAGATCATGAAGAAGATGGTGTCCAAAAACAAGAAGGACTGGCATGAGAGACTATATAAGGCTCTCTGGGCTTACCGAACTACGTTCAAAACGGCCATAAATACAACGCCATTCGCGTTGGTATTCGGCACGGAAGCAGTACTCCCCTTTGAGATAGAGTTACCCTCTCTACGAGCGGCAGTTCATTATGAGCTAACAGACGAAGAGAATGCTCATCTTCGGCTTGAAGAGCTCGACGCCCTCGATGAAACTCGGCTCGTGGCGCAGCAAAACTTGGATGCTTACAAAGCGAAGATGACGCGCTCATACGAGAGATTGACTAGGCCGAGGAAATTTTGCCAAGGCGAACTCGTGCTAGTGGTCAAGAGACCTATGATCCCCAATCGTGCCAAACGAGGGAAATTCAAGCCGAACTACGAAGGCCCATACATCATAGACAAGGTCTACCAAGGTAGGGCTTACTTGCTCATGAATATGCATGGCGAAAGACCCTTCAGGCCAATAAACGGTCGGTTCTTGAAGAAATACTACGCCTGACCGAAACGTCTTTAAACTACTACAAACCCCCAGCATCCCCAGGCTGACGTGGTGTAAAAAAAATGGTACGTCCACAAGCAAAATGGGCACAGATGAAAACCCGAAAGGGCTCCGTGAGTAAAAATAGCAAGGCTACCGGTGATGTTTGTGAAAACCCGAAAGGGCGCAGACTCGTAAAAACAAAGGTACGTCCTCAAGCAAAATGGGCATGGATGAAAACCCGAAAGGGCTCCGTGAGTAAAAACAGCAGGGCTACCGGCGAGTTTGTGAAAATCCGAAAGGGCGCAATCTCGTTAAAAGAAACTTGCAAGGTCCTCTCGATCTTGTAAGGAGAAAACTACCTGTGTAGGATCCTTACGACTCACAAGAGAGCAACACACTTAGGGATCCCCACGATTCCTAAGGATAAATTACACTTACGAGATCCTCACGACTCGTAAGGAGAAACCTATTATGAGACCCTCACGACTCATAAGATTCAAAAGACTTAAGCTACAGGGATCTGAACTTTTTCTTAAGCCATCATATTTCCTAGATTACCCTACAAGCGGTTCAATACTGACCCTTGTATACAATCTATGGGCATAAATAATCATTTCCTTGCCGAGTCCCACCGATGACGAAGAATGCCCTCGTTTGATGAACAAACACTTGTAGGTCCTCTCGATATACAAGGAGAAAACACTCATGCAAGATCCTTATGACTTACAAGAGAACATACACTTAAGAATCCTCACGATTCTGAAGGGAAAAACACACCTACGAGATCCTCACGACTCCTAGGGAGAAACACCTTTATGAGACCCTTACGACTCATGAAGTCAAAAGCCTCGGTCGATAGGATCTTAACCCTGTTTGCCAAGCCACTTTTGTTCGAACCGACAAAGGAAAATGATGATTCACTCCTGGCAATATCCCAGTTGTAGCGATGCTGATGCCTAAATCGGTATCAAATTCCAAGTCCTTTCATGGCAAATGATGATTCGCTCCTGGCAACATTCCAGTCGCAGCGATACTGATGCAAGATTGGTATCAGACCTTGAGTTCCATACTCGAAAAAAAATGTATATGAAATAGCCGAAATGTTCGAGCAACTCGCAATAAAAATCAGCGAGTAAAATATATGCATACAAAAATAGCCGAAATGATTTGGCAACTCACAATAAAAAGCAGCGAGTAAAAAGGAAAAATAACCGAAATGATTGGGCACTGCGAAAAATAGCCGAAATGATTGGGCAATCGTGACTTTCGCGATACAAAAAGCTGAAATGATAGAGCATCGCAGAAAGAAAACAAAAAATATATATATAATGAAACTTTTGCCCTGCAGGTAAGTCCATACAGACTCCTGTATAAAATCCATGGGCATAAACGAAAAGGGAACCACATGTCCCAACAAACTCTATCAAAGGGAGAGTCAGGTCTCAGTGGCAGTATCTGCATCGCAGAAGACCAGCAACGGCGTTCCTCCTCATGCCAGCAGGACACGGACGCGACACTACCAATCGGAGCCACGGCAAAGTCTCCAGTTCCAAGACTCTGCGGTTCACAGACAACCTAAAGTCAACCCTGACACCATAGAAAACGGAGAAAGTCAACCCTGACACCGTAGAAAACGGATAAAGTCAACCCAGACACCGTAGAAAATGGATAAAGTCGATTCCGACACCGTAGAAAACGGAGAAAGTCAACCCTGAAACCGTAGAAAACGGAGAAAGTCGATCCCGACACCGTAGAAAAAGGAGAAACTCGACCCCGACACCGTAGAAAACGGAGAAACTCGACCCCGATACCGTAGAAAACGGAGAAACTCGACCTGGACACCGTAGAAAACGGAGAAAGTCGATCCCGGACACCGTAGAAAACGGAGAAAGTCGATCCCGACACCGTAGAAAATGGAGAAAGTCGATCCCGACACCGTAGAAAACGGAGAAAGTCGACCCCGAAACCGTAGAAAACGGAGTAAGTGGATCCCGACACCGTATAAATCGGAGAAAGTCGATCCCGACACCGTATAAAACGGATAAAGTCGATCCCGACACTGTAGAAAACGGAGAAAGTCGATCCCGACACCGTAGAAAACGGAGAAATTCAACCCTGACACCAAAGAAAGCGGAGAATGTCAACCCTGATATCGCGGAAAGCGGAGCAAGTCAGTCAATGACCTTCATCCCCCAGGGAAATCAGTGTCCTTGGCAAATTCTCGATTCGGGGAAATCAGCGTCCTTGGCGAGAACCTCGATTCGTTTCGACCCGCAAGGAAATCAGTGACTTTGCGAGACTCTTTCGACCTATGGGGAAATTAGTGTCCCTACGCATAAAGAAAATTCTCTTATGGGATCCTTACGATTCTCAAGAGAAAACGCACTTAGGAGTCCTCACGACTCATAAGGAGAAAAGACACCTACAAAATCCTCTCGACTCGTAGGGAGAAAAGTCTTTATGAGACCTTCATGGCTCATAAAGTTGAAAAGTCTTAGGTACCAAATCATAACCCCGTCTCCTAAGCCATCACTGCCCTGCAAGAAGGTCAAGATGGACTATCCACGGGCCACACTCTCCCAAGTCGAATATCTATAAGGAGGTAAACAACCACTTACAAGTCCTCTCGACTTGTAAGGGAGAAAATTCTCTTGTGAGATCCTTATGACTCTCAAGAGAAAACGCACTTAGGAATCCTCATGATTCCTAAAGAGAAAATACACCTACAAGGTCCTCACGACTCGTAGGGAGAAAAGTCTTTATGAGACCCTCACGGCTCATAAAGTTGGAAAGTCTTAGGCAACAGATCCTAACCCTGTTTCCTAAGCCACCGCTACCCTATAAAGTGTTCAAGATGGACAGCTATCTACTATCTACAGGCCACATTTGTTAAAATCACATACTAATAACACAGCAGAGGAAAGAAAGCGATAGTCGGAGATACCAAAAAATGTGTTCTTTATTCATGAATTCAATTGAATACGAGATACATCATATAAAATAAAAAATTAAATGAATACATGTTATTCATAAAATACAATCGATACAAAGACGACTATTGAGAAGGAGGCGATTTTAGCAAATCAGCAAGCCGCTCGCGCACTCCTCTCAGCTCCTTTTCATGAGCAGCCGTCGCGGCCAACTCCGCTTTGACTCGGGCCTATTGCTGCAAACAGGATGAAAGTTTCTCATCGATTTCCTGCTAAGCTGCCTCACGACTTTGCGCACCCCGCTCAGTGAGATCGATCTTCTGCCTCAGCGTTAGCCCGTCAGAAATACATCGTTGGAGGCCCTCAAAGATAGCTTTCAGCTGTGCAGCATTCACTTCAACCTGGGCATGCAGTCGGGCGGATTCTCCTGAAGCCTCCTCATGTTCCTTCCGCCTTAAGTTTGCCTCTTGTTCGAAATGGCAGAGGAAGGGAACACTCTGCTCAACCCAGGCAGCCCGCTGGGAGTTCAGAGCCAGAACCACGGGAGCAGGATGCTTGAGCTCAATCTCATGCAAGCAGGCTTCGAGCTGTCTGCAATAATTAACCCAAGACTCGACGATGCTCTCACTGTGGTAGTGCACAAGCATCGCCAGCATGGGATTAACCTCAGCAGCAAAATCTGCAGCGAATGCAGGGGTCTCCGCGTCAAGCTCCTCGATGGATTCATTCAGCATACGCAGGCTGGTCGCAGCGCCCTTGGAAGATGGACGTCTAGAAAAGGGCCCTGCCGGCATCAGGATGTGAGACTCGAAGGGAGCTGTAGCTCATGCGATTGCTGCAAGACAGGTTATGGTCAAAGGTAGGCTCAAGAGATAAAGAAAATGCACGAGCAATGAAGTCTACTATACCGGCTGCGACAGGTGGCAAAGTTGGAAGTACCGGTGGTGTGCTTATTCTCTTGTCCCCTCCTTCAATTTGTAACGCTGTAATCAATTCAAAGAAGAATTAAAAACGATATGGTCGCCCGTAAAAGGAAAGAAAGGATGTCGGTTAAAAACTATACCCACCGACACCAGCAGGCAGACTGACTTTCGACTGGAAGGAGAAATGCGGGTTCAGCACCTGATACAGATGATCAAAGAGAACTCCTGCATGGTTGCAACGATACATGGCCAGTACAAGGAAAATGGTACCCACAATTTGAATTAATCGCAAATCCATACCTTCCAGCATCTGAGAGGACATAAGAGAAGGCGAAGAGATGGCAATCGTCAGAGCAGCAACTGGTGACGCTTCTTCGGGTGGCACAACCTCAGCGCTCACCACACCTGCATTCGAAACAAACGAAATGTCATCAGAAGGAACTGAAAGGGATTGCGAAACAAAAAGTAAACAGCAACTTGAGACCTACCTGATGGGTCATCAGCCAAAATTGCGACGGAAGCATCACTGGGCGTTGCAGTTTCTTCGCTCTCCGTCAGTGGAATGGTTTCGGTGCTAGTGGATTCATCCCCTGACTCTACGAGGGCCATCGTGACACTGGCAATGCCCGCCGATGGCACAAAACCACAAGGAGAAAGAGCGGAAATTAGGTCAGTTACAGACTCCTGAGAAAAAGTAGCCGCTTCGGGCTCGGTGGTTGCCGTCATCTCACCTGCCACCTCGTCACCAGGACTTGGCCCTGCAGGATATGATATATAAGAATTTGAAGAACAATTCTAATAAAAAGACCCAGTATTACGTTACCTTGGGGCGGCTTTTCGGTTTCTTCCCGAGCCGCGCGTGCAACCTGTCTATGAGTGGTAGACAGGGCAACTGGAGCATCCTCCGAAGAAATGGTGACATAGGGAGTAGTACTTGAGCCTGCACCCACAGCCAAGCTGGCATCATGTTCCCTCGCCGCACGCTTCCTTTCGGTCTAAGCAGTGAGAAGCGATCTCCGCCGCAAGACCTCCGTCAAAGGGACGTCATCGTCCGAACCAAGTTCTGTCTCTGGAGCCGCTACGGCATCCGTCATCGGCTGTTTAAGTGAAGCCTCTTGCGATACTGACGGGGAAGCTGGGGCCACGATAGCCGGCTCTGGAAGCATCGCCGCATCACCGCTCGGGATCGGCACCGCACTTAGGATAACCCTCGTCAAAGTAGTCCCTGCAACAAAATGAAAGAGGGGGTCAGACTACAAATAAAGAAAAAGGGAATGAAGGCATAATAGGCTGAATTATACCAAGGTTTAAAGAAGCACGGAGCCTCTCTTCCTCTTCAAAAGTTTTGAGGGAAGCAACTGTTAGTTGTATGTATGCCCTAGAGGCCAGTATTGTACAGATTATGTATATTATATTGGATGCTTGGACATATATAGAGATGACTTTCTTGCTCGACATGATAGTATGCTATCTGGTTGATCTTTATCTTAACATGTACACTAGTCTCTTTATACTGTCTTATAGTTACATGTTGGTAAAGCCCTTAGGATATGTACTTGACTACCTGGACTGTGATGCAGATCATACTAGTGGGGACATGGTAGTCCATAAGTACATCCTTCAAGGTCCCTAGTCGTGGGTGTATCGAGACGGGGCATCGATATACCAGAGTAGACTAGCGTATACGCTTCTCGACCCATGAGATGGGCGATGGATGATCCCATATCCATTGGTGTTTGACATCAGAGATGGTATACGGGTGCTCAGTGGAGACTGGGTACACTGGACGGACTCGCCGAGAACTCCCAGATGGTATTATACCTCACGTCAGATGGCAGTTCTCAGGTGACACTTGTACAGGTTAGTCTGTAGACCCGAGATCGTCATAGAGTCTTGTGTGATTCCCACTGTGCTTTGATCTCCACCTTACCACGTCCATGAGGGCGTGCAAAACGGTGGTCTTTGGGTACAGTCCCGAGTCACATGGAGGCAATGAGCGATAGGAGGGGTTTCGTCTCTCCCGGTATTGGGGGTAGATGTTGCGCTGTGCTCGATTGGCCGTAACAGGGAAGTCCCTGGCCAGGGCTGATCAGAGATTTGCTGGTAAGTGTTACCAGTAGTTTCTCGACCCGTTACGAGCCTCACATCGGCACGACTTATCGGGTTATTGGGGTCTGACGTTTACCACCCCTAGACTTGATATGCGACGTATCTGACGAAGAGACCGGACTGTACGGTAAGTGTTACTGGTCGGATTCGCAGGAGTGTGAGCGGGCTAGCTCGTCGATCTTCTGATCGCTCAATACCCGGGTGGCCGTTACGTTTAGCAGACCGCTTGCGGCTTGTGGATGCTTGATATGATCATCATCTGCTACCGGCGTATTGACGAGTCTTTAGAGTCCTACACAGAGGTTTCCTGGCTCAAGCGAAACGAAATAGGAGCGCATATGAGATATGTGCAGGACCGAGAATAATGCGTGTATGTGATACCGTATTCCATTCTCGCGATATATGTATCGAATGGTTATATTCGATATAACCTAGTTGTCGAATCGAAGATCGATTCGATAAGCCGATACATTGAATACTAGTCGGTCATGTGCGATATGACCGGATCATTGAATCAAATGTTGATTTAATGATTTAATGTATAATTATATATTTGATATATTACTTTGCATTAACTAGTGTTGGTTCACTTTAACGGATTTTTCTCACTTGGATTGCACATTGTATATGTGATATACTTTTGTGCACCTTTTTGTATCATGTTTGATGATACTTGATCATATAGTTAAGTTTATAGAATTAATCCATGGTTAATTTGATGATTAGGGTTTTGCATATTCATTTATTTATTTATTTGTTTATTTATTTATTTGAAATAAGTTATGATAAGAATGGTGGCTAAGTTTGTTTTATATTGAAGCTTCATGAAGCTTTGACTTTGCTAACCATCCTTATCTTCATGCTTAACCCTAACCCATCCAAGTGACCATGGTTAATTCTCTACACTTAACCCTAGTTCAAGTTATGATAAGTATTTGATTTAAATTTTATTTTTATCACAAGACTTATCATATTCTTTTCTTGAGCTCATCTTCTTCTTCTTCTTCAAGCTTGCTACTCTAATGGCAACTTGAGATTTAGTGAGAGAAATCCAAATCTAAAGTGAACCCACCTCCTATTTCTTCATCCTCTACCTCTTGCCAAGTTGTTTTGGGTGTTTACTTCACAAGTTTCACAAGTTTGTGAAGTCGGAGCTTGAGTTTGTGCAACCTCGACGTAGATCGTCTTTGACACGAAGCCGACGACCTATTCCACACGTTTCTCCGATGAAGCCGTCACGAGAGTTCAAGCTTCAAGATGGACAACGAGAGGACGCCCTTGCGGAGCCGTGGAGGTGGATATCCGGATCTACAAAGGTTGTAATTTCTGTATCCTAGTAGTTAAGTGTTAACTAGCTTTTAGTTTCGCCTAGAATTCTAGCGACGATCCGTAGTCTAGGGTTTCTCGGCACCAAAAATATTTAAAATGGCATGTTCGATGCCTTGTGAGACCACTATAGGGTGCCTAGGAACCTTTCACTGGTATCAGAGACTAGCTAGAGCCTTAGGCGAAGTCTAGACGGAGTTTGAAGTCCGAACGAACCCGAAACCCCGATGCCCAAGAGCTCTCTGGACATTTCATGAAATCTGGGAATTTTTGATATTTAAAATGCTTAAAAAATTCAGCATAGAATTCTAAGCATTACTGTGTAAAACGTTTCCCTGAACTGTTCATTGTGCCGCGGAAACGCGGCAGAAGCATGCCTTCTGCCGCTTTTCCGCGGCCATATGGTGACATCATCCCACTATTTTTGCACAGTAATACCTGATAAATTCTGGTGAGTTTTATGGGTATTTTTAAATTGATTTAAAGGTTGAGTGCTCTGGGGTTATATTGGGAATCGACGATTCGATCGGAATATCAAACTTTGTCTAAGTGTTTTTCCAGATAACTGTAGAATATGTTAAAGAGTTCGACCGGATATAAATACCCAGGTTTTCCCCTGCCGGAATAATTCCAAGTGTTGGATTTTTCTGTGGTTAAAAGACGTTCTGAGTAGTGCAAGTAACGCGATGGTCCCTCTAGAAGACAACAAACCTTAACTCGATTATGTGACCGTCTTGAACTGCCCTTTGAACCTTCGGGTTTGGGGCAGTACGGCGTGCCACATGTGAGGCGTTGGCTTGACCCTTCTACGGCTGGACCGTTGGTACTGAGGCATGAAGTGAATGTCTTTGAACCTATTTCATGTGTTGATCGGTGTCGGGAAAACTTGGGTGTTCGAATGTTCGATCGGAAAGTTTGATATATTCTATTTATCCGGAATTGGATACAATAATTGGAATTCACAAACAGTTATGAGATAACTGAATGAATGTTATAAATCTAGCAATTTAGTCCCATATGATATTGAAAAGATTTTTCGATAATGAGACTAAAATGCGGGATTTATATCTGTTTGGCATGCGATGTCTAAAGAAGTTGCGGATTCCAATTGTTGTAGTTTTACACTTTCTTTTCTGTGACCGTAAGTGTAGTATGTTCATATCGCCGGTTTCGTTGCTATACGTCAACGACAATTGGGGTATGCATACTTACTTACGTTGATGACATGTGATGTTATGTGTTGCTGGATATGTTATATTGGATCGTCGTGTTCGAATAGCCGGGGTTTTTTTATGTGAGATGAGTGTTTTTCATTTTCATTCATGTAAAAACTTGTATGTAATATTCTTTCATTTGGGGCGCTTCCAGGTAGCGGAAGTTGTCACCCGTTGTATATTATTTACTTTTCCGCATTAGGATAGACCCAAGGAGGGGAGCACAAGTAACCGGGTTCTGGGGTCCAGTGGGAGACCAACTCGAGGAGTCGAGTCCGGGTCTCCTAACCCTAGAATTGGCAGGGTTGCTTGCCGCTCTCGTAGGGGTCTAGGGGTGTGGGATTGGCTATTCATCACGATCGTGGAATCCGTGTTTTATACTGGCTCGTATTGAAAACACGGACGTCCTAGTATATCCAATATTTCATATGTTTATTCTGCTGCGATATCTGTGTTATGACTCTGTGATGGATATAGTATATAGTATATATGATATATTATATAGACGTTACTTATGTTTTACACCCGCGCTAGCCCTGCCCTGCTCTGTCGTTAGTTACCTAACCTAACGGTGCACGAGGGGACATCGAGGCGAATGCGGATGGCATAAGTGTACGTCATATCTATCTGTGATGTTTAGGTATTAAATGATGGGACTTCATTAATGTGATTAATGAAAGAAAAGAAACCTAAGATGTTGTAGAATCAGATTTTAAATAAAACAAGTAACTACAGTTCTTGCTTTGCACAACGGTATATATGATATACCCTGCACCTTATTCGATGAGGAAAGGACCGAGATCCCTTCACCGGGAGTGACTCCTTTAGCAGTAACTGGCAGATGCTACACACTCGGTTTGGTTTTGATTGCTTTTAAGAGTTTTTGCTTTGCACAGTGATATATATATGATATATCCCGCACCTCATTCGACGAGGAAAGGACCGAGATCCCTTCACCGGGAGTGACTCCTTTAGCAAAACTGGAAAAGCCTCAAAATCACTCCATTTTAAAACTTCATTTGATTCTACAACGATATAAAGTTCATTACGCAAAGGGTTTTCTTAAAAACCTGACGTAGCCCTCCGTCATTTCAGATAAGTAATAGTTAGTATTCGTGCTGCGTTTGTTGACTCAGTCAAGGCGTAGTGTGCGGTAGCTGATTACTATTTATATGTTTATGCATATGATGCAGATTGGATTAGGGTAGTCGTGCGGCCTTGTTGACTTAGTCAAGGGTCGTGCGGGTGGGTTTAATTCAATCAGGAAATGACGGGTTGAACTTTACTTGCGGTCTATGGTTTGTTGACTCAGTCAAGGTCATAGATCGCCTGGGGCAAAAATATTATCGGGAATTTCAAGTGTCGAAATTTGCAATGAGATTGCATACCTTCTATGAGATAGTTGGATCCCGATACCCGCTGCGAGTAAGAGTTACTCCTGGGAGAGTTTTACACATTGCAATTAGCCGATCAAGTAGGTGTCTAGAAAGGTGTCAACGGGGTTATGCCTCTGGGAAAACGAGGTTTACAGTAATTAGGTTCGTGCGAAAGCACGGGGGACCTCCCTCAAAGTACCGACACTGGCCTGGCTGAAAGATTGGCGAACTTGTAGTGTGTAATTAATCCCGGCTAGTCTTTCCTTTTAGGGTTTGAAGGAAGATTTGATAAAAAGCAGTGGGAGCCATCCTGATTAGATAAGATAATAACCAATCTGATCTTGCACGAGCTTACGCTAAAGTGTTTTCTTCTCTCTCTCTCCAGGTAGCGACCATTTCATGCCTTAATCAAGATAATAATATGGATGTATTGACCGAACCCGCATGTTATACTGTGCAGGGGAACGTTGAACCCGTTCTATCTTATAAGTGTTATAAGAATGAACAGAAAACAGGAGAATATCTGGATTCTCACGCCGCCCAAACGGAGAACATGCATGTTGATGCATCATCTTCGGGTGTGTTTGTCATTGAGAACTGTTTCTCAGTTCACCCTACGTCCTGGGTATTAGATACCGGGTCAGGATCCCACATATGTAAGATGTTACATGGGCTGCGAAAAGGTAGAGAACTGAGAAAAGGTGAACATTCCGTTCATGTAGGGAATGGGGCAAATGTTGCAGCCAAAGCAGTTGGCATATATCACCTGGTATTACCAAATGGTGATACACTAGTCCTGAATGAGTGCTATTATATACCGAACATGATGTGCAACATTATATCAGTTTCTTTATTAAGTAAAGAAGGTTATAATTTTGTAGTAAAGGATAATATTATGAACATATTCCTCGATCAAAGGTTGATTGCATCAGGCTCGCTACATAATGGCATATTCATTCTCAATCAAAATACAGTCTTCAATAAACAAAATACACACAAAAGGAAAAGCTCAGAAATGAACGAATCCTTCTTGTGGCACTGTAGACTTGGCCATATCAATGAGACACGACTAGCTAAGTTGCATAAGAATGGATATTTGAATTCATTCGAATTATCATCTTATGACACTTGCCATTCATGTCTCAAAGGAAAAATGACCAAAACTCCGTTTAAAGGACACGGAGAAAGAGTTACCGAACTCTTGGGACTGGTGCATAGTGATGTATGCGGTCCAATGTCTACACACGCCAGAAATGGTTCTTCCTACTTCATTACATTCACTGACGATCTCTCTAGATACGGGCATGTGTTCCTGTTGAAACACAAGTCTGAAGCTTTTGAGAAATTCAAAGAATATAAGCACGAGGTAGAGAACCAAACGGGCAAAAGTATTAAGGTTCTTCGATCTGATCGAGGAGGTGAATACTTAAGCAGTGAATTCCTGGATTATCTAAAAGAGAATGGGATTCTCTCTCAGCTTACTCCTCCTTATACACCACAGCACAACGGTGTATCGGAACGAAGGAATCGCACCATATTAGATATGGTGCGTTCAATGATGAGTAATGCTGAGTTACCTATTTCCTTTTGGGGGTATGCACTTGAGACAGCCATATACCTATTGAATCTGGTTCCGTCTAAATCTGTACCTACCACACCATATGAGATATGGAGTGGGAAGAGACCATATTTTAAGCGAATTAAGATATGGGGTTGTCCGGCCTATGTGAAAAAGCAAAATCCGGACAAACTCGAGGCACGATCAGTCCTTTGCAAGTTTGTGGGATATCCTAAGAATTCTCAAGGATATTTTTTCTACCAAGCTGAGGAACAAAGAGTGTTTGTTGCTCAACATGCCACCTTTTTGGAAAGGGAATTTCTTACAAAAGAAATTAATGGCAAAGAGGTAGAGCTGGAAGAGGTTCCAGCACCACAAACTGCAACTGACAATTTAGTAGAACCAGAGGATTCAGTGGTGCCCGACGTACCCCAGCCTCTCCGCCGATCTAGTAGGGTTCCTCGTCCACCTGAGAAATACTATGGTTTTCTCATTGATGGTGGTAGTGAGGATTGCATCATGGAGGATGATGACCCAACTAGCTTCGAGCAGGCCATCACGAGTGGGGACTCAGTGAAATGGCTGGATGCTATGCGGTCCGAGATGGATTCTATGTACACCAACAAAGTATGGACTTTGGAAGTTGCTCCTGAAGGGGTAACACCCATTGGGAGCAAATGGATCTTTAAGAAGAAACTTGGTGTAGATGGGAAAGTGGAGACTTTCAAAGCTAGACTTGTAGCAAAGGGTTTTCGTCAAAGACCAGGTGTGGACTATGACGAAACCTTTTCTCCAGTGGCTATGCTTAAATCCATCCGAATCATGCTTGCCATTGCTGCTTTTCATGACTACGAAATCTGGCAAATGGATGTTAGGACCGCCTTTCTAAATGGTGATTTAGAAGAGTGCGTGTACATGACTCAGCCAGAAGGCTTCGTAGACAGTGGGAGCAGCGGGAAGGTGTGCAAGCTGCTTAAATCCATTTATGGATTAAAGCAAGCATCGCGGAGTTGGAACATCTGCTTTGACGTCGTTATCAAAGAGTTTGATTTCGTCAAAAATCCAGATGAACCTTGTATCTACAAGAAGGTGGCAGAGAGTAAGGTTGTCTTCCTCGTATTGTACGTGGACGACATACTCTTGATAGGAAATGATATTCCTATGCTGCAATCGGTCAAGCTCTTCTTATCACAAAGATTCTCAATGAAAGATCTTGGTGATGCCTCCTACATATTGGGAATTAGGATCTATAGAGATAGATCCAAACGGATTTTGGGATTGTCCCAATCCAGGTACATTGACACCATACTAAAGAGGTTTAGTATGGAAGAGTCCAAGCGTGGGAACTTGCCCACGATCTCTGGAGTCACTCTCTCCAAAGAGATGTCTCCCAAGACTGATTTGGAGAGAGCTCACATGCAAGGGATACCCTACGCTTCGGCGGTAGGCTCTATCATGTATGCGATGCTATGTACCAGACCCGATGTAGCATACTCACTAAGTGTAGTGAGCAGGTATCAAGCTGATCCTGGAGAGAGTCACTGGACAGCTGTGAAGAGCATTCTCAAGTACTTGCGAAGGACTAGAGATATGTTCTTGGTGTATGGTAACGGAGAACTCCAAGTGGAGTCCTTTACCGATTCGAGCTTCCAGAGTGATAAAGACGACTCTAAGTCGCAGTCGGGCTTTGTCTTTACCCTTTACGGAGGGGCGGTTAGCTGGAAGAGTTCCAAGCAGGAAACCGTGGCAGACTCGACGATGGAGGCTGAATACATCGCTGCCAACGATGCTGCCAAAGAGGCTGTCTGGATCAAGAAGTTCATTACTGAACTTGGAGTGGTTCCATCCATTGAGCATCCAATACCTTTGTATTGCGATAACAATGGAGCGGTGGCTTTGGCCAAGGAACCCAGGTCCCATCAGCGATCCAGGCATATTCTGAGGCGGTATCACCTGATCCGGGAGATAGTTGATCGCCGGGAGATCGAGGTCAGGAGAGTTGACACGAAGAACAACACGGCGGATCCACTCACGAAGGCCATTCCCCAGATACAGTTTGAGAGACTCTTCGGGATGCTCGGTATGAGATACTACAGGAGCTGGCCCTAGTGCAAGTGGGAGATTGTTAGTTGTATGTATGCCCTAGAGGCCAGTATTGTACAGATTATGTATATTATATTGGATGCTTGGACATATATAGAGATGACTTTCTTGCTCGACATGATAGTATGCTATCTGGTTGATCTTTATCTTAACATGTACACTAGTCTCTTTATACTGTCTTATAGTTACATGTTGGTAAAGCCCTTAGGATATGTACTTGACTACCTGGACTGTGATGCAGATCATACTAGTGGGGACATGGTAGTCCATAAGTACATCCTTCAAGGTCCCTAGTCGTGGGTGTATCGAGACGGGGCATCGATATACCAGAGTAGACTAGCGTATACGCTTCTCGACCCATGAGATGGGCGATGGATGATCCCATATCCATTGGTGTTTGACATCAGAGATGGTATACGGGTGCTCAGTGGAGACTGGGTACACTGGACGGACTCGCCGAGAACTCCCAGATGGTATTATACCTCACGTCAGATGGCAGTTCTCAGGTGACACTTGTACAGGTTAGTCTGTAGACCCGAGATCGTCATAGAGTCTTGTGTGATTCCCACTGTGCTTTGATCTCCACCTTACCACGTCCATGAGGGCGTGCAAAACGGTGGTCTTTGGGTACAGTCCCGAGTCACATAGAGGCAATGAGCGATAGGAGGGGTTTCGTCTCTCCCGGTATTGGGGGTAGATGTTGTGCTGTGCTCGATTGGCCGTAACAGGGAAGTCCCTGGCCATGGCTGATCAGAGATTTGCTGGTAAGTGTTACCAGTAGTTTCTCGACCCGTTACGAGCCTCACATCGGCACGACTTATCGGGTTATTGGGGTCTGACGTTTACCACCCCTAGACTTGATATGCGACGTATCTGACGAAGAGACCGGACTGTACGGTAAGTGTTACTGGTCGGATTCGCAGGAGTGTGAGCGGGCTAGCTCGTCGATCTTCTGATCGCTCAATACCCGGGTGGCCGTTACATTTAGCAGACCGCTTGCGGCTTGTGGATGCTTGATATGATCATCATCTGCTACCGGCGTATTGACGAGTCTTTAGAGTCCTACACAGAGGTTTCCTGGCTCAAGCGAAACGAAATAGGAGCGCATATGAGATATGTGCAGGACCGAGAATAATGCGTGTATGTGATACCGTATTCCATTCTCGCGATATATGTATCGAATGGTTATATTCGATATAACCTAGTTGTCGAATCGAAGATCGATTCGATAAGCCGATACATTGAATACTAGTCGGTCATGTGCGACATGACCGGATCATTGAATCAAATGTTGATTTAATGATTTAATGTATAATTATATATTTGATATATTACTTTGCATTAACTAGTGTTGGTTCACTTTAACGGATTTTTCTCACTTGGATTGCACATTGTATATGTGATATACTTTTGTGCACCTTTTTGTATCATGTTTGATGATACTTGATCATATAGTTAAGTTTATAGAATTAATCCATGGTTAATTTGATAATTAGGGTTTTGCATATTCATTTATTTATTTATTTGTTTATTTATTTATTTGAAATAAGTTATGATAAGAATGGTGGCTAAGTTTGTTTTATATTGAAGCTTCATGAAGCTTTGACTTTGCTAACCATCCTTATCTTCATGCTTAACCCTAACCCATCCAAGTGACCATGGTTAATTCTCTACACTTAACCCTAGTTCAAGTTATGATAAGTATTTGATTTAAATTTTATTTTTATCACAAGACTTATCATATTCTTTTCTTGAGCTCATCTTCTTCTTCTTCTTCAAGCTTGCTACTCTAATGGCAACTTGAGATTTAGTGAGAGAAATCCAAATCTAAAGTGAACCCACCTCCTATTTCTTCATCCTCTACCTCTTGCCAAGTTGTTTTGGGTGTTTACTTCACAAGTTTCACAAGTTTGTGAAGTCGGAGCTTGAGTTTGTGCAACCTCGACGTAGATCGTCTTTGACACGAAGCCGATGACCTATTCCGCACGTTTCTCCGATGAAGCCGTCACGAGAGTTCAAGCTTCAAGATGGACAACGAGAGGACACCCTTGCGGAGCCGTGGAGGTGGATATCCGGATCTACAAAGGTTGTAATTTCCGTATCCTAGTAGTTAAGTGTTAACTAGCTTTTAGTTTCGCCTAGAATTCTAGCGACGATCCGTAGTCTAGGGTTTCTCGGCACCAAAAATATTTAAAATGGCATGTTCGATGCCTTGTGAGACCACTATAGGGTGCCTAGGAACCTTTCAGCAACGAGAGCCTCTTCGGTAGAGATACCTGTTGAAGAAGAAAGTGCCAGTCAAAGCATAATAAAAGAAAGAAAACAGCGGAAAGATGTGACTGAAGTCTACCTAATTGTGTGATAGTAATTAGCGCTGTTTCATCGCGAGCCAGTCACTCGAAAGACACAAGGGCAGCTTGAAGATCGGTATCATCTGCAGGCGCGATGAATAAACCCTCATTAGTCCAGTACTCACTTAAGCCTTCGTTGTAGGGAGCGTGGGGCTCTTGGCCGAGTACGAAGTCAACGGAAAACACCGACTTCTTCTTTTTCTGTGAGCGAGTGCCGGCAGCCGATAACACGAGCTTGCACTTGGTGGGCAACTTTGGACGACGAGTCCCGATCTCCGTACCCGTGCCAGAATCGGGAGACGCTGCAGCTACCGCTTCTACAGGAGCACAAGGTAGACCCTTATCAGGAAAAGCGCGCGGAACCACTGCTACAGTAGCTTCTCTTAGGGAAGGACGAACGATGGTCCGTCGCTTCAAGGGAACGGTTGGGTTACCCGCTGGGACAACACCCTTACGATCAAGCAATAATCGTTTTTCTTCCCTGATAACAGCGCCCATCGTGTGCTGGTACCACGCCACGTACACATTCAAAGCTTTCGGAACGCAGCTTGGCTCGCTGATAAAGAAGTTAGACCCGGTATTTAGCCGCATGAAATGGTGCAGCGCACTACGGATACCTTCCTCTGTAGCAGTAGGCTCAGCTAAAAAGGCTTCAAGCGGGACACCCTGATTATAGCTTGATTGTTGAGCAAAGCGGTGCGGGTTGTATCTCATGAACAACACCGCATCGTTCTACCTAAACACTAAAAAGCCCTGCCTAATTGAATATAAGTGAAGAATCTCCCAAGCTTTCAAGGTAGAAACCCTATCTTTGAAGGTGTCCGCAACGGCTGCACTGCCTTAGCAGATTCCTTGACAATAGTCATGACCTTATCGACGAAGGTCATGCCATCCCCGACCGTACGCGGGCGAAGAATCAGACCCCGAGCCTCTCGCTGAGTCGATTCCAAAACGGAAGCGTCAACCAGCCACATAACCCGAAGAAAGTTATAACTTTCGTAGAAATGGGGCCTCTTATGGATTCCGAAGGCGCCGAGCACATGCAGCTCGAGCCACGAAGTGAAATAATGCATCGGGAAGTTTACGGGCTGCATCCCCGGTTGTGGTGTCTGCCGCCAAACTAAGGCCATGATACAAATGAGCCAGTCCAGCAATCCAAGCCGCAACCTGCGTCCCTTCAACCATCCGGTGAGCCGGGTAGAAAACGGACGGCCTCATGTAGTGAGGGTGCATGGGGAGCGCAAACCAGCTTAACCATAAGCCAAGGAACCCTAAAAAGAATGCCTCTTCGTCGATGTCATGAGAGGCGAGTTCTGCAAAGGGGACAACTGCAGCGTTTGGGAGGAAGAAATTCTTTTGATCTGCTTCCGCTGTCGGCCGGCTATCTAAGCCAAAATCGAAAGGATCGTCGAGCTTGGCAAACTTCGCATCTTATTTCGATAAGACTTCCGGGCGAAGAAAACGGGCGATGAAATCCGTAAAGCTGACCCCGTGACTTCCGGATTCGAGAAACAGGTTCTCGTAAATATTTAACACCTTGATCAAGCTTGGGAATCAGTGCTGAATGGCATTCTCTGGGGTCAGACCCATCACTACTGATCGAGTGGAGAAAATATACTAGTCATGGGGTAATATCTCCTCATAATGTTCCCCTTTGACAGGCAAGCCGGAGATCTCCGCGAACTCCTTTAAATAGATTGAAACTTCTCGATCTAATAGAAAGAAGGTGTGAGTTGGAACGTTCCATTGTTCCAAAAACTCTTTGATCCACCATACAGGAGGCGTGGAATACTGGAAGAGAGAAGCATAAACCGCGGGATACAACCCGAGCTTCAGCAGCTGCGATTTCTTAGTCGATAAGATGTATCGATCCCACTGCAGATATCCGGCTGAATGGCGGGGAGTCAAGCCTATCATGTATGGCTGTCCCCAAAGGCGCGACTCGCCTTGACATATACGTCGCCCCAAGATATCTAAAGCCATTGGAGGCTGTACGGGTATTGCAGCCATAGAGGGCTGGAGGCAACCCTCCGAAGTCCAATTGACCTCCTATACGGCATAGTTCACTGAGGGTGAGTCGGCATAGTGAATGGCGGAGATCACCTCCGAAGGTGCTGCACAAGAGAAGCTACGTCGGCCCCAGATAGATGAAGAGACTTATGCTCCGGGTCGTGATCTTTGATCAGAGAGAAGACTTCCCGGTCTACTGGCGCGTCAGGGAATGCGCTCTCCGGACGAATAAACAGGAAAGAAGTGTCAAAAGACATAGTACCTGCGCGAAAAAGAACAAGAGTTAGCTATCAAGGCTACAATTCAAGTGTTGACACTTGGCACATAAAATTTGTACCACACTGCAATGCAGTGGAAAGGGACCAAAGGGGACCCACAAAATAAAGATGACGACTCATCATTGATGAGACAGTCTCATCATTGATGAGACAGTCAATTCATTAAATAGAAATCCCTAGAAGGATTCTCATTCAACGAGAAACCCTTTGGGCCGAGGAGTAAAACTCCCTTGAGAACAGTGCTCTGCAAAAGAGTGACTGTTCCCGCCAAAATTTTCGGCCAAGAGCTACTTGTTCCCTTATAAAAAAGGGGGGAGAGTCCTCAAAATTTGGCCTCACGTGTAAAATACGTGAGCGCTCATATGCAAAGAATATGAGCGCTGAATAAAATAAAAACAGGCCTCACGTGTAAAACACGTGAGCGCTCATATGCAAAGCATATAAGCGTTGAACATAAATCACCAATGGCCAAACGGGCCGCACGTGTAAAACACGTGAGCGCTCATATACAAAGCATATGAGCACTGAACATAAATAGGCTAAAACCCACAGCATGGGTCACGTGTTAAACACATGAGTTCTCTTGCCTCTCACATGCAAAGCATGTGAGCGCCCCAATTTAAAATGCTCCTATCAAATTCTCGAATTAAATTCTATTTTGTGAAATATTTTTCTGATCTTTCTCAAACTAAAAAGATCTTCTCTGTTAAACAGAGGACCTTTGGATCAAAGATCCAACGGTGATCATCTGGTAGAATAAAGTTCTATCATAGGAAAATATTTTCCTAATGTTGTTAAATTAACAAGATATTCACATGATCAGAATTCTATTGTAGAATAAAATTCTAATCTTATTAAACTAACGAGATATCTATATGATAGAATTAAATTCTATATTAAGAAAATATATTTCTGATCTTTTTAAACTAAAAGGATATGATAGAATAAAATTCTAATCTTGTCAAAACTAACAAGATATTCATAATCTTGTTAAACTAACAAGATATTCATAATCTTGTTAAACAAACAAGAAATCTTCTCTATTAAACAGAGGGCCTTTGGATTAAAAATCCAACGGTGAATAAAATTCGCCGATTGATCTAAAAGATCATGAAATCAATCACGATCTCTCAATAAGGGGTTCGCTTAACAAATTGATTCTTTTTCTTCTCATATAAATAGGAGCAAGGGGAGAGAGAATAGGAAAGACAGAGGGAGAGGGGAAGAAAAATAGAAAGAGAATTTAATTCTCTAAAGAAGAGGAACCCCTCCCAAAAGCTCCCACAAAAAGAGAATTTAATTCTCAAACCAAGAGTTTAACTCTTCTCAAGAACTTAGTTCTTCCTCTGGTTAAGATCTGCAGAAGCGGATCTCCCCACAAGTTGAGAATTTAATTCTCATTGGGGAGATTCTGTCATGCAGATTCAAAACCTGAGGGAAAGAACTGAATCCAAAAGAGTTTAACTCTTACAAAACATATACGAATTTAATTCCTCTGAAACTAGGGTTTAACCTTTTAAAAAGAATTTAATCCCTACAAAGAATAAAAAGAGAACTTGATCCCTTGGAACCATAGAAGAACAGTCTGATGATTCATTAGCATTCAAACGCTACATAAAGGCTCACGTGATCCCGCGTGAGCACCTTTGAGGAACAAAGAGGGAAAGAATGAGATCTAGTCACATGACCCCACGTGCCCCCTGAGAAGTGCTCAGCACTTATAAAAGACAAAAGGGAATAAACCCTATTTTTGGGGTGCCTCACGTGATCCCACGTGACCCCTGAGAAGTGCTCAGCACTTATAAAAGAGAAAAGGGAATAAACCCTATTTTTTGGGGCGCCTCACGTGATCCCACGTGACCCCTGAGAAGTGCTCATCACTTATAAAAGAGAAAAGGGAATACACCCTATTTTTAGGATGCCTCACGTGGCCCCACGCGACCCCCAAGCATTGCTTAACTTTTTTAAAGCAGAAAGGGAATAAATTAAAGGGCAGTTTCCATTCTTAGGGCGCCTCACGTGATCCCACGTGACCCAATAGTGCTTAGCATTCAGAAAAGAAACAAGGGAATAAACCCAAAGGAGCAGCGCCAACTTCAAGCGCCTCACGTGACCCCACGTGAGCGCATCAAATTCTTAGTGTTTAACACTACTTCAAGCGTCTCACGTGACCCCACATGAGCGCATCAAATTCTTAGTGTTTAACACTACTTCAAGCGCTCCACGTGATCCCACGTGAGCGCCTCAAATTCTTAGTGTTTAACACTATTTCAAGCCCCTCACGTGGGAGCACGTGAGCGTTGATCATACACTAGTGTTTAACACTATGAGAGGCCAACATTAGCCTAAATTAACCAAGTCTCCTGAAGCCAAAACCTTTTTTTTGGTCATCAATCAGCCGAGCCCTCATTATTCTCAGGTTTTCTCAAAATTGATCCGAGTCTCAGAAATAGCTAATGAACTCCTGGCATCTAAGATGATGTTCATTCCACCATGATCTCTCCTCTCGATCTGAAATTTGGTTCAAGGGTACATCTCTTCATACCTCTGATACATGTCGTTGTAATTCCTCAACGTCTTCAAAGAGATGGAGGGTCCCAATAACCAATAACTTTTGGCGCATCCCCAAACGGTTGAACTAAAACCACATAGACTATGACGTCTTTAAACTGGACTATGATGTCCTTAAACTTTACGGGTTATGAGGTCCTTAAACTCACGGACTATGATGTCCTTAAACTATGGACCGCAACGTCCTTAAACTAAAACAATAGAGCCAAAATGCTCTTTTGTTGGATCTAAATGATCCTGTTGAGTAGATCTTAGTCTAAAATTAGACTAATGTATCCTCAACAAATGTTTAAATTGATCTTAATCTCCAATGAGATTAACGATCCTTAAACCCAACCCAAACCCAAATCTAAGAAAATACGGATTTGGACTAATCCACGCCCTACGGGCGACAACATAAATTAGTCTCCGTATACAATCCACGGGCAACCAAAAATAAAATAAACACACATGACACGAAGTGACCATCTGGAGAAGGAGAAAGTTGTTACCGCGATACGGTAGCCTAATAAACTGCAGGGGCTTGCGCCTACAGGGAAGAGCGTCCCCATAATCAAAACCCCCTCAAATGAAGGGGAATTTGACGAAATCTGCTTCAACGGCCGCATCCGTCTAAACCCCCGATACACGGTGCCATAAATCAGCTTGGTATCTTCGGAGAGGTGGACGGATAAAACCAAATAGTATCTGCCCCCAAATTCAGGCAAGACGACCTACGCGGTTCCGTCTCCCGTATTTCGGCGGCGAACAGTGACATCTGTCAACTCTAATGATGAAGGGAATACAAATTCCCCAAAAAATTCTGAAGAGCTATGCTCTATGAAGACGATGGAATCATCCATCAAAACCCTAAAAAGCAAAGCTTTAATGAGTTAAAAACTCCGAGATCTTTAAGATCTGCAAAATGAACTCTAAGAGTTCTCCATTAATGGGTTAAGAAACCCTAAAAAAGATCTCTTTAAATCTGTGATCTAAGAAGAGCAAAGCTCTGTTGAGAAACCCTAAAAATATATATGATTTGAGAAGAGCAAAGCTCTGTTAATGGGTAAAACCCTAAAAAACATTTTTTTAGATCTAGGATCTAAGAAGAGCAAAGCCCTGTTAATAAGTTTAATTCTTACCAAAGATTGGGCAGAGTTTTGACTCTTAAGAAGTTTCTTAAGGCAGAGAGCTGGGCTCTGAAGGAGAATTAATTCTCATGAAAAAATAGGAAGATGAACAAACAGTTATCTCAAGGGCCAAAGCCCCTATTTATAGGCGCTGGGAGCCGATCCAACTTCCAAGTTGATCCAATGGTGGAAAAGCTGCCACCGCTGTACTCACGTGTAAGCCACGTGAGCGCAACGGTGGGGGGAATTTGCTTCACCCAATCAGAGCAAAGCTCTGTTCAAAATTTGAAATTTAAACTGAGGCAGCGCCTCACATGCAAAGCACGAGAACGCTCGCGCCAGGAGCGCCAGCACTAAGAGTTAAAGACTCTGAGGCAGCGTCTCACGTGCAAAAAACGAGAGCGCCAGCGCTAAGAGTCAAAGACTCCGAGGCAACGCCTCACGTGCAAAGCACGAGAGCGCCAAGCTCTAGAACTAAATGTTCTCCACCATTGGATCAAAGATCCAACTGAGATGAATGAATCATCAAATTACAGAATAAAATTCTGTTGAGGAAATACTCCTCAAATCTTTCCAAACAGAAAAGATTGTGCTCTGTAAATCAGAGCACCAATGGATCAAAAGATCCAATGGTGATTAAAAATCACCAAGATACAGAATAAGTTCTGTATGGGAAAATATTTTCCCAATCTTGTTAAAACAAGAAGATTGTCTTCTGTAAAACAGAAACCCTAGGATCAAAGATCCAATGGTGGGGAAACATCCCCAAATCAATCAGAGAAAGATTTTCTTAACTGATTCAACAAATCAGCCTCCCCTATATAAAGGACCCAAGACTTCAACTCTTATAAAGAGGAACCCCCCCATAAACTTGAAGTTCTAAAAAAAACGAGAAGAGCAACCTCTCAAAAGAAGAACCTTCTTTAAGGTAAATAAAGAGAATAGAGATCATAACATCTCCTCCATGTTTGAGAGTTTAACTCTCCCATCAAAAGAACTTAGTTCTTTTTCTAGATCATAGATCTACAGGACAAAGTCTTTCACAAAAAACAGAAGAGATCATAGCATCTCTTCATAAAAAGAAAAACTTGATTCATAGATCCATGAGACAAAGTCTCTCATAAAGAAAAACAAAAGGGATCATAAAAAGGAGAACTTAGTTCTTAGATCCATGAGACAAAGTCTCTTATAAACGAGAATTTAATTCTCAGAGCACAGAACTGACCAGAACTGCAAAAGAAGCACTTCAGCGCTCCAAGTCTGGCACTCAGCGCCAAGCGCACCACGTGCTCCTCACGTGTGCGCTATTTTAAAAGAAGCGCTTCAGCGCTCCAAGTCTGGCGCTCAGCGCCAAGCGCACCACGTGCTCCTCACGTGTGCGCTATTTCAAAAGAAGCGCTTCAGCGCTCCAGGTCTGGCACTCAGCGGCGAGCTTATCACGTGCTCTTCACGTGTGCGCTGAGGAAACACAAAGTGTTCTTTACATAAAGCGCTCTACGCCATAAAGAGTGTTCAACACCCAATAAAAAAACAAAAGAAAGAGGGGTGTCAGAACCCAAATTAATGCTCAGAATTATTGAACCAAAAGGGACTGAGCCCAAACAAGTGTTCAAACTCTTTATTCAAAAATGAGTGGACTGAGCCCAAGCTGGCCATAAGTCCTCAATTCAGATTAATTGAGCCTATGTGTTCACAATCTCGTTAATTGGTCTTAGCCCCAAACCCTGACTACAGATCTCTCAACCAACATCGGTTCAAGGGTACATCTCTTCACACCTCTGATATGTGTCTTTGTAATTCTTCAACGTCTTCAGAGAGGTAGCGGGTCCCGACAACCAGAAACTTTACAGACTACGATGTCTTTAAATCCCATAGACTATGATGTCTTTAAACTAGACTATGATGTCTTTAAACTCCATGGACTACAATGTCCTTAAACCCAATGGACCGTAACGTCCCTAAACTAAAACGATAGAGCTCAAATACTCTTTCGTTGGATCTAAATGACCCAAAATCCTGTTGAGTAGATCTTAGTCTAAAATTAGACTAACGTATCCTCAACAAACGTTTAAGTTGATCTTAATCTCAATGAGATTAACGATCCTTAAACCCAAATCAAACCCAAATCTAAGAAAATACGGATTTGGACTAATCCACGCCCTATGGGCGACAACATACTTTAGTCTCCGTATACAATCCACGGGCAACCAAAAATAAAACAAACACACACGACATGAAGTGACCATCTGGAGAAGGAGAAAGTGGTTACCGCTATGTGGTAGCATAATTAACTGCAAGGGCTTGCGCCTGCAGGGAAGAGCGTCCCCACAATCAAAAACCCCTCGTAAACGAGGGGGAATCTGACGAAGTCTGCTTCAACGGCCGCATCTGTCTAAACCTCCGATATACGGTGCCATAAATCAACTTGGCATCTTCGGAGACGTGGACGGATAAAACCCAAATAGCATCTGCCCCCAAAATTCTGGTCGGACGTCCCAACATCCCGGTCGCATCTTTCGGCGGAGAACAATGAATATATTATCACAACCCAACCCCAAACACAGATGGTATTGTCCGCTCTGGCCGAAATCGCACGGTTTTGTCCCTGGCTCAAGCACGCTTAAATACGGAGTTCTTCAAACTCCGGAGTTCGGATTCATCCAAAAGGCGCCTCAGTGTTATAGGAGTGGTATCATTTCATTTATAGTTCTGATCGTGCCATCTTTCGGAATGGAATTCGATACTCCCCATTATTCTACAGTGGGTCTCCGTATGTATCCGTATCGATTACATCCCCACCTCGATACCGGATAACATCTCACTTCTCACGGGTAGGTAGTATTCATCCCCAACACCACCTGGGGTATTACATATACACTTACAGGATCCTCACGACTCGTAAGGAGAAATAATTTTATAAGACCCTCATGGATTATAGAATTCAAAAGCCTTAAGTTACGGTGATTTAAACCTGTTTCTTAAGCCGTCATAAGCCTACAAATTTTTTCCCTACAACTAGTTCAATATTGACTCTTGTATACAATCCACAGACGTAAATAAATATGTTTCAACCAAGTTCCACCGGAACTGAGTGACATTCCTAACATAATGAGCAAAACTTGCAAGTCCTCTCGACTTGCAGGAAGAAAATACTCTTGTAAGAGCCTTAAGAGAAAATGCCACTTAGGAATCCCCACGATTCCTAAGCAAAATATACATCTGCGATATCTTCTCGACTCATAGGGAGAAATATCATTATGAGACCCTTACGACTTATAAAATAAAAAAGCATTAGTTGGCGGGGATCTAAACCTGTTTTCCAAGTCGCCTTTTTATAAACGGGGAACGACAAATGATGAGTCGCTCCTGGCACTATGCTTTAATGTTAGCGATGCTGATGTCGAGTCAAAACCCAAGTCCTTCCTGGGAAAATGATGAGTTGCTCATGGCTCTATTCTAGTGTAACGATACTGATGCAAAAAAATCCAAATTCCAAATCCCACTCAAATTCAAAAGTCCCACCAAACAAGACGAAAATCAAACAAATCAAATCAACGTCCCACCCGGCAGTGCTTCCAAGCTTAAAAAGTCACGCGAAACGGGCAAGAAACTCCGAATCAAATCCAATCCCGACACCGCAAGAAGCGGAGTAAGTTAATCTCAACCCTGACACCGCAAAAAGCGGAGTAAGTCAAATCCAATCCCGAAACCGCAAGAAGCGGAGCAAGTCAACCTCAACCCCGACACTGTAGAAAGCGGAGCAACTCAAATCCAATCCCAACACCGTAGGAAGCGGAGCAAGTCAACCTCAGCCTTGACACAGTAGAAAGCGGAGCAAGGCAAATCCAATCCCGACACCGCAAGAAGCGGAGCAAGTCAACTTCAACCCTAACACCGCAAGAAGCGGAGCAAGTCAAATCAAGTATCGACCATCCAAATCGCCAAAAAGGCTGTATCGACCGTCCAAGTCGCAAAAAGGGCAGCATCGACCCTCCACGTTGTCAAAAGGGAACCAAACCAAACCAATCTCAATATAGAACAAGATCCAGCAATTTCATGCACACAACCAATACATCTGTGTGCATTCATTAATGGGGGGCACTTTGTTGGGGTCAAAATTACACCCAATTGCCAAAACCAAAAATCAAATTCAAGCTCAAAGTCAAAAGGTCAAAGTGGGCCCGAACCCGAGCCAAAGCCAGGTGGGCCCGAGCCCAGGTTAAGCCCAAGCATGAAGAGAGGTCGGCCAAGAGAGAAGAAGAAGAAAGGAAAAGTTAAATGCATTTTTGTAAATTAAATAGGTTAGAAGCAAATTTTGAAAAAAAAAACATGGTGCTATTATTCCCTCATATAAAAAAATTATTATTGGTTAAATATAATAAGGTAGCTCCTCACGTGAAAGGAACGTGAGCGCTGGCATGCAAAGCAATTGGATACCTGTCTTGGATAAGATTAAATTCTAAGGCAGCGACTCACGTGAAAGGCACGTGAGCGCCGGCGTGCAAATTAAAGCGGTAAAAATTAAATCCATGCCCGTGGATACCTACTGCAGTAAAAATTAAATTCTTTGCCTGCGCCCACATGCATAGTACGTGAGCGCCAGCGCCAAAATTAAAACGGGTCGGCTTAGGTAGAATTAAATTCTACATGGAAAATATTTCCATAAATATTCCCTGATAAACAGATCCGTTGGATCGAAAATCCAATGGTGATTAAAAATCATCAAAAGATAGAATTAAATTCTATATGGGAAAATATTTCCCTAATCTTTCTAAACAAGAAATATATACTCTATTAAACAGAGAACTCTTGGATTAAAAATCCAATGGTGATTAGAAAATCACCGTTTGAATTAAAAGATAGAATTAAATTTTATGCATAGGAAAATATTTTCCTAATCTTATTAAAAATAAGAAAATATATTCTGTTATACAGAAAATCACAGGGTCAAAAATCCAACGGTGGATAAAATTCCCCGAATAATCTTCAAGACCAATTAAAACAATTAGTATCTCTTAAATGAGACATTTTCTCAAAACTGATCAACAGTTTTCCTTACATATATAAAGAACTTGAGACTTCAAGTCTTATACAGAGACACCCATAAGCTTTGGCAGCTACAGCTGAGAATTTAAATATTTTGCTGAAGAAAAGTCCCTTCTCCTCTCAAACTCTAGGTAAAGAAAAAATCAGAGATAAAAAAATATCTCATTTGTCTAACATATGTAAATATAAGGGTTTAACCCTCCAAAAAGAAGTTGGTTCTTTCTCTGGATCTGAGCTCCGCAAGGCAAATATCCCATAAGTTGAGAATTTAATTCTCATCAGAAAGATATTGTTCTTCAGATTCAAGATCTATGGGAAAAACTAGAGATGAGAAAAGAAATAAAAAAAGAAGATGGAAGTTATATTCCAGGAATTTAATTTCTCTGAAAACAAGATTTAGCCCTTCAAAGAACTTAGTTCTTACAAAAAAAAGAACAGAACAACTTAGTTCTCAAAGAAAATCTGATCCCAGATCCACAAAATAATGACCTTGGTGATCGTTTATGGCCAAAATGCCATTAATAGAAGTTTAACTTCTTTTCAAAAAATAAACAGAGAGTAAATCTTTAAAGGGCTCGGCGCCTCACGTGTTTCGTATGTGAATGCTAAAAAAGAAGTGGAAGATATCGCCTCACGTGAAACACACGTGAACGCTTAAAAGTTCAGCGCCTCACGTGAGACACACGCGAACGCTTAAAAACACAGCGCCTCACATGAGACATACGTGAGCGCCCAAAAACTCGGCGTCTCACTGAAACACACGTAAGTCCAAGAAACATAGCGCCTCACGTGGTAACACGTGAGCGGAAAAAAGGAGTAGCGTCTCACGTGAAATACACGTGGGTGCTCAACAGTATATGCGTAGTCAAAAGACTAAGTGCTTAGCATAGTTGAATGAGAGAAAAAGCTCATGACTGAGCCCAAATTGGCTTAAGTATGAAATTTCTTTGCAATCGAGCCCATATGCTCACATATATTTAAGTCGATCTTAATTTAAAACCAGATTAACGGCCCTTAAAAAAAATAAAATATTCCTTGAACTGATGGAACATACAACCTAGGTTCAAACCTAAATCTAATATATACGGATTTGGACTAATCCGCGCCCTACGAACGACAAAATAAACTAGTCTCCGTATACAATCAACAAGCAACCAAAATAAACCATACATAACACGACACGAAGTGACCTACCGAAGAAGGAGAAAGTTGTTATCGTAATGCGATAACGTAATTAACCGTGGAGGCTGCGCCTGCAAGAAAGAGTGTCCCCACAATCAAAAACCCCTCACAGATGAAGGAGAATCTGATGAAATATGCTACATCGGTCGCATCTATCCAAAGCTCTGATATACGGTACCATAAATCAACTTGGTGTCTTCGGAGAAGTGGATGGATATGTCCAAATAGTATCTACCCCTAAATTCAGGCTAGACGTCTTAACATCTCAGTCCATTCTTTGGCAGTAAACAGATTCTGGCATGCCCGGTAGGACCTCTTCTTCTTTCCACTCCACACTTCATGTGTCATGTTTTGCGAACAAAATCGCGGTTCGCTATATTCATGGTTAGCCTTGGATGCGAGATACTAAAACTTAATGCTTCGCTTCCGTATAGAATTAATGGCTTTCATCTGCACTTCCTACCAAAGCAACTTTCACTCTATCCTATCTGGAGGAGTGACTTACGGGCCTAACGCGGCCTCTATCTTCTCAGGGCAGGTCACCTATGCCATTACCGGACTATTCTTCGGGACCATGCTCCCACCCATGAGCTTTGGTGCCACAATGCTACAAGAAGAAGGTCCCTAAAGGTCGGTTTTAGATCGGCTGACTACTGAGATGGCTCCTATCAGCAAGCCATCCAACTCTAAAGTCTCAGTCTTCAGTAGGCTAAATAGAAACTCAAATAGGCTCATAAAGAATCCTGTTATTCCAGAAGGGGTTGCCCCAAAATGACCAACCCTCCCGGCTCCTACCATACGCAAGGCCAACAAAAGTGCTTCGCCACCAAGATGGTCGGTCTTCAACAGATTGACCAACTTCACTCCAGCTCCGCCAAGAGCGTCCGTCTTCAAGAGGACGACACCAAGCAAAGCTCCCCAACAACGTCAGGGGCACGATGAAGACGCCTCAAATACTGAGGCAATTCCTATTGCAAGACATGCTCAGCATCGCCACTAGTGCCGAGTGAAACAGGCTGGGGGCAACTCTCCCTCCGGGCTTACCCCACCAGCTCTTATGGTGGATGTTGACACTGTTGTTCCAACTGGGAACAACTTTGATCCGCTTAGGAGGATCCGTAAAAATTCCCCAACTGCGGTGTTAAAGCACCTCCGCCTGCAGAAGCTACAGTGCAGGCAAAGCCAGAGCAGCCTTATCAGTAGCAATCTTCGCAAATTTATAGAGTCCGGCGGAAAGTCCAAGACTCCGTGCTCAATGAAAGCTGCTTTCATCGACCGAAGAAATCCAAGGTCCGGCAAGAAAAAGAGTGCTCCCCCCATACAACGAGGGACTTCATATAAAGAGATGCATGCCACAACGGCTCCTCGTGCTCCTACCTCTCATAAAAGAATGAGGCCGGATAACATTCCATCGCTAGCGGCAAAATCCAAAGGCGAGGGCTCCAAATGCCCTAGGACCGGGGGTATGACTATACATACAGTCTATATGGCCAATGGAAAAGAAGAGAGCCGTGCTTCTGTGAGTCACATACCGCATACTCGGTCGCTAACGAAGGCTCAGGCGTAACAACAAAAGCACTAAGAAATGCTGATTAAAATAGCAGCATTCACCGGACCTAAAGAAAGTCCGGACAAGGTAACATAACAATTCTAGGAGCATGAAACCGATACGTAGTTCTTGCGACGGGTTCTGGAGAAGAAAGATAAGGAAGCTGCGGAGCAGGCTGCTGACATAAAGCAGATGTCTCTCCTCTTTCAAGATATGGTTGGAACGATGATCCAACCAAAATCACCGGCAGAAGAACCTCCAGTGATCATCGAAGATAATAGAGAGGAAACGTCGAATCCTTTCCAGGCCCTTTCAATGGCCAAGGAGGAGACGATCTCCAAGGCAGCCATAAATGATTACATTGCTCATCAAATTAGAGCTCACCAGGACAATGAAGCTGCTAACCAAATCGTCAAAACTGGATGACCATATCCGGCCTGGTACGACCAAATAAAGTACCCGCCGGGATATACAATCCTAAAGTTCCACGTATATAAAGGAATAGGGAATTCCCATCAGCATGTCACACAGTTTAGAGCTTTGTGCGGCAATACTGGAGGCGACGATAAATTGTTGCTTCGCCAATTCGTCGGAAGCTTAACAGAAACAACTTTCGAATGGTACTCGGAGCTCCCAAATGACTCCGTAAAAACCTTTTCTGAAATAGAACTGCTCTTTACGCTAAGGTTCACCCGTGCGAGCGAGCGCACTCCGATCATAGCGCTGATCAAAGCCAGGGTCAATCCAGGTGAAACATGGGTCCAATATGCGGTACGATGGCGAAACCTGTGGTCCAAATGCAAACAGCGCGTTGAGAAGTCTTCGGCTGTAGGAATGTTCATTGGGACTATTGATCTTTAATCGAACGTGTCCCAGTTCATAACCTTGTTTAAGCCTACCACGTTCCAGGTGCTGATTGATAAGTTAGCACAGATGGATCATACGGGTCACGGTCCTTCCTCCTTAAGCAAGGATCCTCGAAACAAAAACAAGGCCAAAGGAAATGCATCCTTTGTTGCCAACACGCAATAACAACCGGACGGTCCGAAAGCGCCCGTCCATCAAAATAACCCCCATACGCGCCCGTCCTCAGAAGAAAGGCTGGGACGTGCATACTCGTTTCCTTATGATAAGACAAGGAGGTTGTTTTAGCTGGTGATGCGAAACAGTCTGATCACATTTCCAGACCCGCACAGGCCAGCGACGTCAATAACCTCAACTACTGCTCCTACCATAGGATAGTAAGCCATCCAATCGAGAATTGCTACATCTTCAAAAACTGGGTCGAGGACCAGTACCAGCAAAGGAAGTTCACACCATCCGATAGTTGGAGGGTGGATCCGTGCCAAAAGCACGCTCCCAAAAAAGTGGATACGCAGGGGGCACGCTGCTTGCTCGTGGAAGAAATTCCATGGGAAGTATGTCTTTCAGCAAAGACTAAAGGAATGCTGAAAGATCTACAAGCATGTCCGGCGATCAAGTGGAAAAGCCTACTTGAGCCCGAAATTATAGATGGGATGATAAAACCATGGCCCATACCGAAAACTGTCGACAAGGGGAAAATCCCCAAGTTGAGCCTTCAAAATTTTTTAAGAAAAAGAAGAAGAATAAGAAGTCTGTGCAGCCTGCTGAATATGTCGACAAGCGCACAAACCTCCAGAAATACATAGACGCGCTGGAAGAATACAATTAGAAAGCACGAACGCCAGTCACACTCGAAGAAATCCTCAAGCATATTCTTGAGGACGAGAATAGTGATGACGATGAGAAAAATGACTCATCAGACGAAGCGGGGGAACCTGTGGCAAGCTGCCACCCGATCTCTCATTCGTCCATATATGATGAAGAAGCTCCGCTAGTGTCAGAAAGTGATGTGGGTGAATTGGGGGCAGAATTGGTGCTAAATTTCCTGAAATTGCTGGAAGAAAATCTAATTGAAAGGCTACTAAACGAAGCCTTTCAAAAGAGCAAAAATGGCCAAGAATGCGAGACGAACATATATGAAAAGGCTAAGCGCCAGTGTTTGAATGAAGAAACTGCAGTGAGGACGAGTCATAAAGCTCTCCGACCAGACCAAGGCATGCCTGCAACAAATAAGAGTGATGTAGAGTGTTTTTTTATCACCCTATTAAGATAAGAATACGCATCGCCCATCAGTCGTATTACAAATTCCCCCTGCCTAGGATAGGCCAGGGTTTTTTGATTGTGGGGATCCGAATCTCCGAAAGCCGCAGACTAAGCTGCCGTTAATTACCCCTCGCTTTTGGAGCGAGATAACCTCCCGATTGACGAGTAAAACTAATTATGCGAACTCAATGTGCGGTGTGTGTATGTTGTGTTTTGGAAATATCGGGGGCCTCACAGAGTTTACGGGGATGTGTTTTGAGTGTAAAGTGTGTGAGAAAAAGTAGTGTAAGGAGCGTCCTAAGGATGCGTGAGACAACAAGTGACCAATGGACGCCGGCGGGTCACTGGAGCGGGGGCGTCGGGCCCAACTGGGCACTAGCGGGTCATGTGCGCAGCACGCGACCGCTGAAAACACCAGCGGAAGAAAAGGCTAAGCCCTTAGGCTTGGAGTTGAACTCCCGAAAAGGAATTGGGTGTAAATTTGGAGTTAAACTCCCAAAAGATTTGGATTTGGAGTTAAACTCTTAAAAGATCTGGATTTGAAATTAAACTCTCTTGAGAATTTGGATCTTAGAGTTGAACTCCTCAAAGATCTTCGAAGATGATTAAAGAGGACCCCTTTCTTCTCCCTTGAGACTTATATCCTTCCAAAATAGGATTTTTGGAGGTGGGTCTTCTTCCTCCTCCTCTCTTTTTGCTGGATCTTGAGGAAAAGGGAGGTGAGATTAAAAATCTTCCTTTTAGGGATTTGATGGGAGATCTGAACTCCCCTTCGAGGGTTTTATGGTAAAACTTTATTTAGTTTTGAGAAAAAGAGAGCTAAGCTCTTGATTTAATTGGAAATAAAGAGGAAGATAAAAAAATTGAGAGAGAGAGAAGATAGAGGCACAAACCCTAGAATTTTTTTGAGAAAATGAAAGTTGTTATTAATTTTCTCCATGTTTGTCTTTTATAGGCTATACACTTTCATATAGCCCCTTAAGCTTTTCCATATGGCACTTGTACCTCCCTATGCCTCATGTACCTATTTCTTTTTGCACATAAACCATGGGATTTACAAAATTTTAGGCTTTTTGCCCATTTTCCATACATTTATTTATAAAATACATTAAACTAATTTATAGCTTCATTTTTTTCATGTGGCCGCTCCTTCCATGCTCGGTCTTGACTTGGGCCTGGGCCCACTTGACTTGGGCTCGGGCCCACTTGGTTTAGAGTTGACTTTGACTTTGACTTGGTCAACTGAGGTGTAATTTTTTACCTCAATAAGCAAGGTTAAGCCGAAAAGCCATTTGCCAAAGCCCTATCATTGGGAATGAAGCAACCACCACTCATGATCTACACGCCTGGGGTCCCATATTTCGATGGTGGAGAAGGACACCCAAAATACTGCGTATACCACCGAAGAGTCGCTAATCCCATCGAGGAGTGCAACGCCATCAAGAAGTGGTGGTAAGAATAAGTTTCCCACAGAAAAAGCTTCAAAAAGGAGAAGCGTGGAACTCACGCCCGTCTAAATAAGAATAGCGAAACGGCAGCAAACAAAGAAGCAACTGGCAGCTGTCATATGGCTGGCACCAGTTCAGAAAGGGAAAAACTCCGAGTTCTCACGTTCAAGAGCAATTCTGAGAATGAAATACCCTTGATTCTCTCTTTGAAAACTCCCCCTTGAAAAAATAAAAGGGAGAAAGATTGCGAGAATGTCCAGTTGCGTAACTGCACGCTGCCTAAAAAGGACCTTGGACCCGCAAATAAAGGTTCAAATAAAAAGGACAAAGGGAAAGAGAAAATGCCTGACCAGATTGCTCTTGATGAAGATATAGCCAAAGAGCTCGCCGCAAAAAACCTGCCTAAGAAAACTAAGGCGGATTATAATCTCCTTGCGCAGCTGAGGAAAATACCCTCACAACCTAGCAATTTGGATGCCTTGCTCTTGTCCAAAGAGGAATACTCCCATAATCAAAACCGGGGTGTGTCTTATCTTTGTGACCTCGCAAAGAGAGATATTGCGTTACGCTCTCTCCTTGACAGAACCCAGGACTAATATTGAAGCGGAATATGAAGTTTTGATGGTCGGTCTTGAGATCGCTGTCGACATGGGAATCAAGAACCTCTTCATATATGGAGATTCTCAGCTGATTGTTGGTCAAGTAAATAGTGACTACAAGACCTCCAAGCCAGAACTAATAATGTATGGCGAAAGAGTGCAGGAGCTGCTGATCTAAATCCCTTCATATACCTTGAAAAGCCTACCGCGAGCAGAAAACAGTAAGGCGGATGCGTTAGCCAAGTTGGCTAAAGAATTGGCCGACGAGGACCTCGATGATGTAAGGATCATTGTTCTAAGCCGCAGGTCCCTAACGCTAGCAGATATACCTTCAGAAGATCTGATAGAAGTATCTGAGAAAAAAGAAATGAATAAATGTGAAATTCTCCAAATAGAGAACGAAGAAGAGGTCAAGGACTAGAGAGAAGTCTTCATAGACCACTTTAAGTCCCAACTGTAAGTTTCCCTAGCACCCTAACCATGTTTTCTAAGGCATCGACCATGCCATTTTAAAAATTCTAGAGCGCTATGGAATCCTAACACCGAGGATCTAACTAGAGAATTAGGGTTAAGCTAATATGTAAACAAATTTACACTAAGTGAACTGGGAATACAACCTTTGTAAACCGGTCCTTCACTTCAATAGCTCCGTGTAGTAATCCCTTCGCTCCAAGTAGTAGTCTCCCAGACTTTCGTTAGGCTCCACTAGGCGAAAAGAACAAACTTGCTTGAAGTCTTCGAGGCCGAAGATGATCTACGTCGAGAAATCTCCAACTCAAGCTACCTCCTCACTAATTGAGAAATAGTGAAGCAAACAACCAAAACTAAATGGCTAGTTTAGTGTAGGTTGATGAAGTGGGAATTTTGCTTACTTTGGAATTATTTTTCTCACTCTTTTTCTTCACCTCAAGAAAACCTAGAGAGTTCAATGGAGATGAAGAAGAAGATCAAGTGTAGAATAGAATGGCAACCATGGGTGAGATAATATCATATATTATGAATGTAGAGACTTAACCATGGATATAGATAATGGTTAGGTTAATAAATATCTAAGGTGAGACAAAATTAGTAGACTAAGTCAAGTTTACCACAAGCTTCTCCTAGCTTCAAACCATGCTCAATTTCCACCTAATTTTGATATCCCTTAAATAAATAAAAACCTATAATTATCTATGGAATGGTGTGAGTATCATGCACCCACGTACAATGTGTCATCAAGCATGGCACAAAGAAATAATCACAATAATATATATCACATATATATTAAAAGTGTAAGTGAGAAAAAGAAATTCTTAAGTGAGCTAATATTAGTTAATGTATAATAATATATCAAATATATATAATCATACATTAAATTATTAAATCAACACTTGATTTAATAATCCGGCTAAATCACATATAACCGACTAATATCATTTATATCAACTTATCGAATCAACACTTGATTCGATAACTCGGCTATATCACATATAACCGACCGATATCACATATCACGAGATTAGAATACGGTATCATATACACGTATTAATCTCGGTCCCGCACATATCACATGTGTGCCCTACTTCGTTTCGCCTGAGCCAGGACACCTCTGTGCAGGACTCTAAAGACTCGTCAGTACGTTGACAGTAAGTGATGATCATATCAGTTACCCACATGCCGCCGGCGGTACTAACTGGAAGTAACGGTTACCCGATATTGAGCGATCAAGCAAGCATGCTCATACTCCCGTGAATCTAATACGTAACACTATCATGCAGTCCGGTCTCTTCGTCTGATATGTCGCATATCTAGCCTGAGGGTGGTAAACGTCAGACCCTAATAGCTTGATAAGTCATGCCGATATAAGGCTCATAACAGGTCGAGAAACTACTGATAACACTTACCAGTTAATCTCATAATCGGCACTGGCCAAGGACTTCCTGTTATAGCCAATTGAGCACAACGCAACATCAACCCCCAATACCGGGAGAGACGAAATCCCCTCCTATCGCTCATTGCCTCCATGTGACTTGGGACTAAACCCAAAAACCACCTGTTTGCACATTCTCTTGAACGTGGTAAGGTGGAAATCAAAGTACAGTGGGAATCACACAAGACTCTATGACGATCTCGAGTCTACAGACTAACTTGTACCTGTGTCACCAGAGAACTGCTATCGAGGTATAATACCATCTAGGAGTTCTCGGCGAGTTCTGTTCAGTATACCCAGCCTCCACCGAGCACCCGTATACAATCTTTGATGTCAAACACCAATGGATGTGGGATCATCCATCGCCCATCATATGAGTCAAGAAACATATACGCTAGTCTACTATGGAATATCGATGCCCCGTCTCGATACTCCCACGACTAGGAACAATTAAAGGATGTACTTATGGACTACCCTAGCCCCACTAGTATGATCTCCATCATAATCCTGGTAATCAAGTACACATCATAAGGGCTTTATCAATATGTAACAGAGAGACAGTACAAGTGTACATGTTAAGATAAAGAGTAACCAGATAACATACTATTATGTCGAGCAAGAAAGTCCTCCCTATATATGCCCAAGCATCCACTATAATATACAACCATGTACAATAATAGCCTCTAGGGCATACATACAACTAACACCAACGAACGCCCAAAGATGCATCGTCTAGACATCAGCTCTTGAAACGAGCTCTGTTATTCGCCTTCTTCAATGACACTCTGTATAAGAGATGCTTCAACTTCATATGGTTAAGATGTCTAGGGTCGAAAGAAGCAAAAAAATTCGTCCAAGAAATACACAACGGACTTTGCGGCTCTCATCAAGCAGGAAAAAAATGAAGCTGAAGATAAAAAAGATGGGCTATTACTGGCCCACGATGATTTAGGACTGTCGAATATGCGAAGCAGTGTCACTTATGCAAAATACATGGGGACTTCATCATCAACATCCAAATCCACGCCATCCAACGGTAGCCAGCTGGCTATTCGAGATGTGGAAAATCGATATAATTGGCCCTATCAAACCATGTCATGCCCCGCTTCCCAGTAGACGGTAATGATGACGTGGCAAGCCCGCGGCATATTTATTCAGAGAAAGTCATTCCCTAAATAAATATACTAAGCGTATTGAAACAATAATACAAAATACAAAAATAAATAGAGACTGTACAATTTTCAATAAATATCTTTATTTACATTCAAATTTGAAATTTTTACAGATACATGAGTTCACCTGAAAAAGTAAATACAATAAAAGAAAATGCCTAAGCATGTGGCATACATAAGCTGAAAGTAGCTAGTCTAAAGTCTGAGCCGCGATCTGGACGTACTCCTCTTCTGTCGCGTCCACATCCTCGGTATCTGACGAACATTTCAAGAAAACAAAGGTTGGAGGAATGCCCGTCAACGAACTAGCATCGGTAAGTCCCAAAGGTATAAATGGAAAGTGACAAGTATAAAATAATCATGAAATAATGTATATGACGAGTAGAAGTATATGTAAATGAACATGGTATATGTAATATACATCTCTATATGGTCATCATGTTAACGTTAAGTTCCAAGTGTGAATATCAACGCAACCGTAGAAGTATTCATGAGCTCAAGAGTGGGGCCCCAGGAGCAAGCAAACACGGGCCCATTTCATATGCTAGCATCGGGATTCCAAGCTCCGGAGGAGTCGACCCGACTGAGATTCGAGTAAATAGAAAAAATATGTTAATACATGACTTCTGAAGCTCTGTTGGATTCACACAAGAAACTATCCCAAACACCCCGTATATAATATATATTATAACTGTATGATATCCTTAGTTAATTTGGTTGGTTGATTATAACATATCTTGATCGAAACAATACATTGCAAAAGTTGAAGAATGAAGTCGAGTAGAATGCGAGTCATGTCAATTCCAATCCTGGGTCGAGTCATGTTAGTCGAGTAGCTTGATTTTGGGTTAGTGTTTAGGTTTGGGTTCGGGTTGGATCAAAGTTCGAGTTTGGATTCGAGTTCGAGTTTAAATTCAAGGTTGAATTCGAGTTAAAGACATTTCTTGTGAATAGATTTTAACTGTGGAAATTCTCAAGTTCGGGAGTAATCGGACAATTGCTGCACATGGTCGGCGGGATTTGTGTCTTTTTCCAAAATAATTGTCATTTATAACTCCGTTAATTTGCAGTGTTATCTAACCCGAATAGGTAATCACTTACTTTCTCCGGCTCCCTGCGGCTCAAGAGAAATGATACCGCTTAAATCTATATTAATTTAGAATCATTAAATATTTATTATTGTTATTTACATTGTATTTATATTGTTTGCATTCCTTGAGGGGGTTTTATAAAATTATTTTAATATTATTTAAAAATAAATCTCGAGGGTGAATTATTAAGAGTTCTATAGAAAATGTATTTTAGTTTAGGTGGTATTTTAATGATAAAAATCTAGATTTTAAAAGTTTATGATATTTTAATGAAAACTACTACTTTTAGAAACTTGGTGATATTTTCTTAAAACTTTATTCTTTCATTTAAAAATATATTTTTCGTAATTTTTTTTTATTGAAAATACGGTTTCATGATTTTATATAATTTTCCAATGTTTTAATTTGATTTGGAAAAATTCGTATTCTTTAAATCGTATTTTTATTTCCTTTCGAGACCGAATTCTCCATAAGGAGTTCTGTATCTCACTCTACCATTCCAAGGACCTGCGATAATCCGCACCATCCATAGATGGGTTTCCCTAAAAGGGTTGTAGAGGCGCAATTGCAAAGGATTTTAAAAATAACGATTAAAAACATTTAATTGTGTATTTTATTGAAAAACCGTATTCTTTAAATTAACCATACATTTAAAAACTTTAGGCTATGAAACCGTAGTGTATGTGATGGGGTGGGTCATTACCCATGAGTTTTCTATAGATATATATGCTAGTTATCGAATAAACGGTACTTTTAAAGTTCATGGTATTTATGTGAAAATTTTCGTTATATGATTATTCCTCATGGAATATTAATTACGCTAAGGGCTAAATGATGTAAATAAGGTTAAGAGTGGTGTTAGGATATTAGTGTGACCTAGTTTGCATATCATATGGATTAAAATGTTAAAAATGCAATTATTGGAACTAACTCCACTTGTCGATATATTTCAAGAATGGTGTAGAGATGTAATGAAAGGGGAAGGAAGGGACTTACGAGTTTGTGCAGCGTTGATAATAGAGTGAGGAAAAGAGAGAGGGTCTTTGTGGCGTCGTGGTATTGTCAGGAGTGGCTTCGATCTTTAACGGAATGATATCAATCGCTAACTCCACTTGACTAGTCTTAACTTTTCTTTGAATTTAGAGAATTTAGAGAATTTTTTATAGAGATTTTCAGAATGATGAGAGCTAGGGGATGAGATGTATTTTATATTGTAGGGATGAGGGTGTGTGAATTAAAGAATTTGAATTAAAAAAAAAATAAAATAGGACTAAAGGTGGAAATGAAGGGTCTATATTTAAATTCAGGGAAATCAAACAGAACAGAGGAGTAGAGGGGAGTTGAAGAGGTGCAAGGACGAAGCACGGAGCGATTTGGAGCCATATCAACCACCGGTGGCGGCTCAAAGTGGAAAACGATCGGTCGGATGGGGGCCAACTGCCTCGAGATTCGTGCCATGTGTTTAACTCGTAATTAAAACCTCATTCATTCTGTTTGATTTTTCTGAAACTTTTCGTTTCACCGTGTATTGAACGTACAACTCTTTGGCTTCCGAAAAATTAAAAAGAAAAAAATATAAAAAATAATTGGAATTGATGGAAATCGAACACACAGGCTATACCACAGCTGTGTAGAGACTTTACCAGTGAAATACAAGTTGCTTCTTATTTTTATTGAACAAAAATAACTTATAACTCCTAATCAGCCTAAAACACCCCTTCTATATATTAAACAAGTTAATTTTGTATAGGAATTTCAGAGTCGTTACATTCTACCCTCCTTATAAAAATTTCGTTCTCGAAATTTATACAAAAATTAATTTTTAAAGAGGTAAGGGTATCTTGTGCGCATATCGTCTTCTCTCTCCCAAATTGATTCTCTTGGCGAATCCTTCCTCCACATCACTCGGACTAAGTTCACCTCCTTATTCCATAGTGTCTTCACCATTCTGTTGGATATAGTGTCTTCAAGCCAATTATTGTAATTGCAGGCACGTGATTATGATAATTGAGGGATAACCTATACAGGTAGAACAATCTTACTCAAGATGATAGTATGCTATCTGGTTTGTCTTTATCATTGATGTGTACACTTTTTACTTGTTATTACGTGTCACTAATACATAATGATGAAGCCCGTAGGATTCTTGCTTGATTACTAACATTATGATGGCGATCATATACGTGAGAGCTTGTAATCCATAAGCACATCCTTAAATGTCCCCGGTCGTGGGAGTATCGAGATTGAGCATCGATATTCCGGAGTAGACTAGTGTATACGTTTTGAGACCCCGACGAGGGACGGTGGCCGGTCTCATAAACCATTGGTGTTATGTCACCTAAGATAGTATACAGGTGCTTACTGGAGGTGAGTATGCTGGACGGACTCGTCGAGAACTTCTAGATGGTATTATATCTATTGTCAGATAGAAGTTCTCGAGTGGCATTAATACATGTTAGTCTTTTGACCTGAAATTGTCATTTGCCCCGTGTAAGTTCCTATTGTACTTTGATTACTACCCTACCACAGCTTAAAGGAGTCATGCAAACATGTTTTAATTGGGTACAGTCCCGAGCCACATGGAGACAGTGAGCAATTGTCGAGGATTCGTCTCTCCTGATATTAGGAGTCGATGGCATGCTGTGTTCGGTAGGCTATCACCCAAAATCCATGGGCACGGTGGATGAGATTTACTGATATGAGTTTTGTAGTTTCTCGGTTGGTGATGAGCTTGACTCCGACACGACTTATCGGGTTATTAGGGGTATGATATTTCACCCCCTAGACCCGGTATACGATACTCTTAGACGAATAGACTGGACTATACAGAGAATATCACATTCAGGCTCCGTAGGGTGCAGAAGGATTTGATTGTCGACCACCCTTTCCACAGATACCTGGGTAGCCGTTACGTACAGCTAGTGCCGCTGACGTGCTTGTGGTTTTTGGATTTATCCAGTAAATCACTGACATCGTATTGTCGAGTCTTTAAAGTCCCATACAGAGAGTTTTCCCGGTTCAGACGATATGATGTAGATGACGCATGTTGGAACATACAGGGTGTCCGATTAAATACATGTACAGGCTACACGGACTTTAATCGGACGGTTGATAATACTAGCCGTTTAGGATTAAGCCAGATTATTAAATCAGGTTTTGATTTAATAATTTTTATATATATTTGATATATATATTCTAGTATTATTGTTCACTATTCATTTTCTCTCTTTTGGCTATTCATATTTTTGTACGAATACGCATATATGTATTTCGATATGTATACCGGACTGTATTCCTTTCTATACGGAATTTATTCTAGAAGATGGACACTTCATTTGTTGATTTTTCTTTTAAAGAAAAATAAAAAATGAGGTGGAGGATGAGGTGTAAAGAAGTATGGTAGAGAGTGTTGAAGTCGAAAATTGCACCCCAGTTGACCAAGTCAAAGTCAAAGTCAACCCCAAGCCAAGTAGGCCCATGCCCAGGTCGAGTCCGAACATGAAGCGGCCGGCCCTCCCCCATGCCAAAATGAAATCATGTAATAAATAATTTTTATGTAATTTTTTATGCATGAATGTATGCAAAATGGACATAAATCCAAATTTTTGTAAGCACATGGCTTATGTGCAAAAAGAAATGGCACATGAGCCATGGGATGGGCAAAATGCCATTTTGTAAAGCCCAAGGGGCTACATGTAAATATGTAAGCCTATATAAGGCAACATGATGAAAATATCTAACATACTTTTCATTCCCCAAAAAACTAGGGCCTGTACCTCTTTCTCCATCCTCAAGGTTCTAAAACCTTCTTCTTTCTTTTGAATTAAATCAAGAGTTTTACTCTTCCTTTTATAAAACTAAATAGTTTTTCACCACAAAACCCATAAAGGGGAACTCAGATCTTCCATCAGATCTCAGAAAGGATTGATTTTTAAAATCTTATATTTCTTGATCTTCGAGATCCGGCCAACAAAGGAAGAAGAAGGAGACCCATCTCCAGAAACCGCACTCTGGGGAAGATCCAGGGCTCAAGCCCCCTTCATCAGCTTCAAAATATCCTACGAGTTTAACTCCTCATATATATATATATATATATATATATATATATATACACACATACATATATACAGAATAATAAGTGCTCTTTTTTGGGGGTACAACTCCCATTGCAGGGACCAAATCCCTTTTGCCATCCGAGCGCCCACATGCTGACATGTGGGGCGCTAGCACTTAAAGCGCTAGCACTCTTGCGCTCAGAGAGCTAGCGCCCAAAGCGCTAGCGCCCGAGCGCCCACGTGTTGACACGTAGGGCGCTAGCACCCATAGCGCCAGCGCCCACATGCTGACACGTGGGGCGCTAGCGCTCAGAGCGCTAGCGCTCTTGCACTCAGAGCGCTAGCGCCCAAAGCGCTAGCGTCCGAGCGCCTACATGCTTGGCACGAGGGGTGCTAGCGCTCTAGCGCCCTTGCGCTCAAAGCACTGGCGCTTTTTCCCACGCATTCTTTGGATGCCCTTTCCCTTATACACACACAAACACACACACATACACATACTCCATACTAAAAACACCTCCTCCGTTAGAAAAAAATTCTAATGGGGCGCTGCCCCGCGTCCCACAAGAGGGTTGCTAGCCCCCTTGACCCCCAGCCCGCTATTCGGGTAGCGGGACCCCCGTAAAAAACTCTGCGGGGCCCCCGATATATCCAAAACCCCTTCAAAATACAACACTGCACGTTGAGCTCGCATGACCAGTTTAACCCGTTAATCGGAGGTTCCCTCGACCCAAAGGCGGGGAGTAATTAACGGCAGCTTAGTCCGCGGCTGCTGGAGATTCGGATCCCCACAATCAATAAACCCCAGCCTACCATAGGCAGGGGGAATCTTTAATGCACCTGACAAGCGCGCGCGCATTCCCATCTCAATGGGGTGACGAAAAACACCCTACAGATTCGGACACGCCCAGTGGGACTGATCCCTCCTCCCATATTTCGGGTTAAACGTTCATGCGAACTCAATCAATATACATATTTATATTTATACTAAAATAATGCTCTTTCATGCAGATTTTCAAGCAATCACCTTTCAACAATGTCTCCGAAGATGAACTCAGCTCCCATCTTCTACACGATGAATATCGACGCCATGAAAGTCCTTCCGGCCAGTCTTGGGCGACAGTAGGAGGAGGAGCCGCTACCATTCGGCTCTATTCTGTTCGTGTCAGCTAACGCCATCCCAGCTCCTCAAGCCCCGGTGACAGACATACCATTCTCGAAAGGCAAGAGGCCAAATGTGGTGGTCTCGAAGGCACCCCAACTCAAACGCAAGTCGGTGTTTGAACAATTTTCCTTGGCCCCAGCTGTGGGCAAGGCGATCAACACCAACAAAGCAACAAGGAGTCTCAAGCAGACTCCGGCGGTGTCCCTGACAACTTCTCGATCGGGTGTCTTCTCTAAGCTCTCCGCTAATCGATTCTTGGTGGCTTCCCAGAAAACGGATGCCCGCCAAGCCCTCAAAATCGAGAAGCTAAGACAGAAAAGGCTCAGATACAGAGCCAACAAAACAGCTAGGGCTCATGCTAGGCTGAGTTTCATGAGGCTCCAAGAATGGGGTTACCCCGCCAAAGATGAAGAGACGGCTGAATATGTGGTCCACACTATCTACATGGTCAGACATGAAGAAACGGACCCTCCTATACTTCACAGCCATGGTGATGATATGGTGGACGCTACCCAACGTCGACTCGGTCTAAATGATGAAAAGCTCGCTCAGGCCGATGGGCCAAAGGAGCCCGGGGTTCCTGCGGAATTGAGCTCAGGTAATAAGAATGACCCGGTTGTCATAACCGAGACTGCAGAACAAGCATTATTCCGATGGCTTCAGAGGCAGCTTCAGGACAGGGATGAGAAGTTAGCTAAGGTACAGTCCAAGGTCGACGAATTGGCAAACGTCGCGGCAGATCTCGCGACCCAAGTCGCCCGATTGCAATTACAGCAAAATCAAACTTTGGTTCGTGAGCCAAGAATTGATACCCGAAGGCAACCAACTGATACCCCCTTCAACCTAAGAGCGGAGCGCCTTCGTGAAAAACAACCGCGATCAGCCTCCAGTCCCTCCGATACATACACTGAAGGGGAATCGCCTCTGTAGGAGAAACCGGAAAAAGTCTATTCCTTCAGAAAGGACAAAGTCCACAAGATATTTAGGGACGCCCTAAGAAACGGTCTACAACTGCCAGAGTCAAAAAGACCGCAGGAAGCGAATATGACCGACGAGCCCAAATACTGCCCCTATCACAAAGTGATAGGTCATGCCATTGAGGACTGCTTCGTCTTCAAAGATTGGGTCTAAAAGCAATACAAGGCAGGAGAGATAGAACTGTCTAAAGGCGTGCTAGCAAACAGTCAAGCTACGACCGCCGATTTCACACAAATGGAGACCGAAGCCTTTCGGGAACCCAATCCTCTCCATGTGCCATTATCTGAAAATGGCGAACCAAAGAATGATCGGCCTCAAGGACCAGCAACAGTAAGGGCACCTATTCTAATGGAGAGAAAGAAGAAGGTGTACTCCTTCAGGAGGGATGAGGTCCGCAATATATTCGAGGAAGCCTTGAACAACGGTCTGTAACTGCCTATTCCGAAGAGGCCACATGAAATGAATATGACCGGCAATCCCGTATACTACCCATACCATATGGTGGTGAGTCATACCATTGAAGACTGCTGTGTTTTCAAAGATTGGGCAGAGGACCAATACAAGCTTGGAAAAACCTCACGGTCCTCGGATGCATCGGCAAGCCACAGAGCTACGGTCATCAACACAGCTCCACCAAGATCAAAGTTCAAGGAGCTGGGACAAGCAAAGCTGACCACCACGTCGTTAAAATGGGAATGATAGGACCACCACGTCATTAAACTGGGAACAAACGACCTCTAAGTCGTTAAACTGGGAATGTAAAAATATGTAAATAAACAAAAAAAATTGTGTGTAAATAAATAAATAAAAAGAAAAGCTGAAATGATGGGGCAACTCGCAATAAAATCAGCGAGTAAAAATAAAAATAAAGCCGAAATGGTAGGGCAACCGCAAATAAAAAGCCAAAATGATAGGGCAATCGCGACCTTCGCGATAAGAAAAGCTGAAATGATAGAGCAATCGCGGTAAATAAAAAATAAATAAATAAATAAAACAAAACAACAGCGAATGATGAGTCACTCCTGGTACCTTATTCCAGTGCAGCGATGCAGACGCCAACATAAATCCAATTCCCAAAATTCCCCTAGCCCTATGGTCAGTCCCCAAATTGACTACCGTATACAATCCACGGGCTCAAATAATTCTTAGCATACCCATGCCCCACCGCAATCACCAGTCCAGCGGTCGGTCTTCGCCCTTGGAATTATGCTCCATTGGGAAGATCCACTCATGTATCCTCACGATACATGAGGAGAACAAACCTTCCATGTCGCAAAAAGGGCAGTGCAGGCTTCCTACAAAGCAGGAACCAGATCACTTCGGGCCAGGGAAAAGTCTACCACGGACACTCCGTCTCGGAGACGCGTCAAGCGTCGACCGTCCATGTCGCAAAAAGGGCAGTGCAGGCTTCCTACAAAGCAGGAACCAAATCACTCCGGGCCAGGAAAAAGTCTACCACGGACACTCCATCTCGGAGACGCGTCAAGCATCGACCGTCCATGTTGCAAAAAGGGCAGTGCAGGCTTCCCACAAATCGGTAACCAAATAGCTCCGGATCAGAGCGTCGACCGTCCATGTCGTAAAAAGGGCAGTGCAGGCTTCCCACAAATCGGGAACCAAATCGTTCCGGACCAGAGCGTCGACCATCCATGTCGCAAAAAGGGTAGTGCAGGCTTCCTACAAAGCAGGAACCAGATCACTCCGGGCCAGGGAAAAGTCTACCACGGACACTCCGTCTTAAAGACGCGTCAAGCGTCGACCGTCCATGTCGCAAAAAGAGCAGTGCAGGCTTCCTACAAAGCAGGAACCAGATCACTCCGGGCCAGTGGAAAGTCTACCACGGACACTCCGTCTCGGAGATGCGTCAAGCGTCGACCGTCCATGTCACAAAAAGGGCAGTGCAGGCTTCCCACAAATCGGGAACCAAATCGCTCCGGATCAGAGCGTCGACCGTCCATGTCGCAAAAAGGGCAGTGCAGGCTTCCCACAAATCCGGAACCAAATCGCTCCGGATCAGAGCGTTGACCGTCCATATCGCAAAAAGGGCAATGCGGGCTTCCCACAAATCGGGAACCAAATCGCTCCGGATCAGAGTGTCGACCGTCCATGTTGCAAAAAGGGCAGTGCAGGCTTCCCACAAATCGGGAACCAAATCGCTCCGGATCAGAGCGTCGACCGTCCATGTCGCAAAAAGGGTAGTGCGGGCTTCCCGCAAATTGGGAACCAAATCACTCCGGGCCAGGGAAACGTCTACCACGGACACTCCGTCTCAGAGATGCGGCAAGCGTCGACCGTCCATATCGTAAAAAGGGCAGTGCATCCCAAAAAGTGGGAACCAAAGAAGCCGCCTCCACGTGAAAAAAAATCCATCAATTTCATGCACACGACTCACATATGTGGTGTGCAATTATTGATGGGGGGCACTTTGTTGAAGTCGAAAATTGCACCCCGGTTGACCAAGTCAAAGTCAAAGTCAAAGTCAACCCCAAGCCAAGTGGGCCCATGTCCAGGTCGAGTCCGAACATGAAGCGGCCGGCCCTCCCCCATGCCAAAATGAAATCATGTAATAAATAATTTTTATGTAATTTTTTATGCATGAATGTATGCAAAATAAGCATAAAGCCAAATTTTTGTAAGCCCATGGCTTATGTGCAAAAAGAAATGGCACATGAGCCATGGGATGGGCAAAATGCCATTTTGTAAAGCCCAAGGGGCTACATGTAAATATGTAAGCCTATATAAGGCAACATGATGAAAATATCTAACATACTTTTCATTCCCCCAAAAAACTATGGCATGTTCCTCTTTCTCCTTCCATAAGGTTCTAAAACCTACTTCTTTCTTTTGAATTAAATCAAGAGTTTTACTCTTCCTTTTATAAAACTAAATAGTTTTTCACCACAAAACCCATAAAAGGGAACTCAGATCTTCCATCAGATCTCAGAAAAAATAGATTTTTAAAATCTCATACTTCTTGATCTTCAAGATCCGGCCAACAAAGGAAGAAGAAGGAGACCCATCTCCAGAAACCCCACTTTGGGGAAGATCCAGGGCTCAAGCCCCCTTCATCAGCTTCAAAATATCCTACGAGTTTAACTCCTCACACACACACACAAACACACACACACACACACACACACACACATACACAAAAAAAAAAAATAATAAGTGCTCCTTTCTGGGGGTACAACTCCCATTGCAGGGACCAAGTCCCTTTTGCCGTCCGAACGCCCACGTGCTGACACGTGGGGCGCTAGCGCTCAAAGCGCTAGCACTCTTGCGCTCAGAGCGCTAGCGCCCACGTGCTGACACGTGGGGCGCTAGCGCTCTTGCGCCCAAAGCTCTAGCGCTCTTGCACCCAAAGCGCTAGCGCCCGAGCGCCCACGTTCTTGGTACGTAAGACGCTAGCGCCCTTGCGCTCAAAGCGCCAGCGTCCAAAGCGCTGGCGCTTTTTTCCACGCATCCTTTGGATGCCCTTTTCCTTTTATACACACACACACATACCCCATACTAAAAACACCTCCCCCGTTATAAAAAATTTCTAACGGGGCGCTGCCTCGCACCCCGCAAGAGGGTTGCTAGCCCCTTGACCCCCAGCCCGCTATCCGGGTAGCGGGACCCCCGTAAAAAACTCTGCGATGCCCCCGATATATCCAAAACCCCTTCAAAACACAACACTGCACGTTGAGCTCGCATGACCAGTTTAACCCGTTAATCAGAGGTTCCCTCGCCCCAAAGGCAAAGGGTAATTAACGGCAGCTTAGTCCGCGGCTGCCGGAGATTCGAATCTCCACAATCAATAAACCCCAGCCTACCCTAGGCAGAGAGAATCTGTAATGCGCCTGACAAGCGCGCGCGCATTCCAAACTCAATAGGGTGACGAAAAACACCCTACAGAGAGGTATGGTCTTGGTTTTAAATATTGCAAAATCATTTGTGGTTACTATTCTTTGATGGTTGCTAAAAGAAAATGAGCCATATTCTTTTCTACCTTGGTTTTTTCATCACTTCAATACTTAGCAGTTTTTTCCATGGCTAAGTTTCTTCACCTCTTCCTCCTTCTTCTTCACATGCTCTCTTGAGCATTAGAATAGAGAGAAAAGGATAGTAAAATATTCCTACATCCCCGCTCTCCATAAATAGCGAGCTTGGAGCATCGGTTGCTTCACTTGGTGAAGCCGGAACTTGGATCGGTTTTCTCGGGTGGATCATCTTCGGTAAGGGCAGTCGCCACTCAAGCTCGATCTGGATGGCAATCACGGAACTTGAGGGGTCTTCCACGATTGGGTGGACACTCGTCGAAGGTAGTATTTCTAACCATTAGTTGCTAGTTGCTAGTTTCGGTGTATGGTTTGATTCCTTGAGAATAAGCGTTTTGTGCTTACTTAAAAATCATTGTTTTTGCTTCCGCCTTTGCCGCAGCTTCCGCGGCACGTGCACAACACACTTACATTCGATCCAAGATCTCGACTGGCTGCTGATCGCAAGTCAGATCGGTCTGTACAGTGAGCTCTGTGATCAAGTATATGGCTGGGGTCGCTCATATATCGTCGCAGCTGGGAAATGTAGAACACATTGTGCACTCCTTCCAATGAGGGTGGTAGTGCCAAGCGGTATGCTACTTTTCCAACTAATTCAAGTATGTCGAATGGTCCAATGCACTTTGGACTACATTTACCCCTCTTGTCAAAACGTATCACTCCTCAATTCGGTGATATCTTCATAAACGCATGCTCTCTGGGATAGAACTCCAGATGTCGACGTTTTGCATCTGCCCAATACTTCTGTCGGTCCTGAGCTATGCGCATCTTTTCCTTGATCGTTTGAACTACATCCACAGTTGCCACAGTCATCTCTAGTCCAAGGAGTTCACAATCTCCAATGTCATCCCAACTCAGCGAGGAACGACACTTTTGTCCATACAGTGCTGCGAATGGTGCCATCCCAATGCTTACTTGGTAGCTGTTGTTATAAGAAAACTCCACAAAGTGTAGGTGATCTTCCCACAAACCTCCAAAGTCTAGCATACAGGCTCTCAGCATGTCTTCAAGGATATGAATAGTTCGCTCCGACTGTCCGTCTATTTATGGATGATACGCCGTACTGAAATTCAGACTCGTTCCCAGGCTAGTTTGAAAACTCTGCCAAAATTGGGATCGGAATATAGTATCACGGTCAGAGACGATGCAGACAGGTATCCCATGTAATCTCACGATCTCTTGCATGGGTTCATGGGTATCAAGACAAGTATGGTATATCTTGATGGTTTAAATCTTACTTTAGATTGTTACTCACCTTCATGTACTTCCTCGCCAACGTCTCCGTTAATTGGCCAACTCTGAATGGGATGAAGTGAACCGACTTGGTGAGTCGATTCATAATAACCCATATTGCGTCGTTACCCTTCATGCTGCAAGGGAGAGCAGTTATGAAGTCCATGATAATGTGCTGCCATTTCCATTCTTGGATTGGTAACGGCTAAACTAGACCAGCAGTTCTGTGATGTTTGGCCTTCACTTGTTGACATATTAAACACTTTGCTACGCTCCTTGCTACTTCACGCTTTATTCTATGCTACTAGTAGTGTTGCCGTAAATCCTTATACATCTTCATGTCGCCGGGGTGTAAAGAATAAGGAGAGCTGTGAGGTTCTTTCATCAACTCTTCTCGAACTGGACCGACTGGCACACATAAACAGCTCCCATACCGTAAGGATCCATCTTCGTGGAAGTTGAAGTCAGTTCGAAGACCACTTTCTACTTGTTCTCGGATCTTTTGCAGTTTGGCATCATTTGCTTGAGCTTCCTTGATCTGATTGACAAGAGTGGATTGGACTTGTACGTTCATCAATGATGAAGCGTTACCTGGCATAACAACTTCAATCTCCTATCCATGCAGTTCTTGTTGTAGTATCCACTGAGCGGTCAGATTCATTGCTAAAGGTTGGCGATTAAGTGCATCAAGAACTACGGTTACTTTTCCAGGATGATAATGTAGGTTGATATTAAAGTCTGCCATGAGTTCTATCCATTTTCTCTGCCGTATTTTGAGTTCCTTCTGAATAAATACATACTTTAGATTTTTGTGGTCGGTGTATAAATCCACTCGTTCTCCCAAAAGTTAGCGACGCCAAATCTTGAGTGCGAAGACCCCGGCTGCCAGTTCCAGATCATGTGTTGGGTAGTTGCGCTCATGGACTTTTAGCTGTCTTGATAAAAAAAAAGCCACAACCATCCATGCCGGTATAGAACACATCATAATCCTTTACCGGACGCATTACAATGCACATCGAATCCGTCACATCGATCCGGTATTAAAAGAATAGGTGCAGAGATTAATCTCGACTTAAGTTCTACAAAAGCCTTCTCACATGTTTCTTGTTAGGGTCAAAAAATTGCACCCCGGTTGACCGAGTCAAAATCAAAGTCAACCCCAAGTCAAGTGGGCCCAAGCTCAGGTCAAGACCGAGCATGGAAGGGACCGGCCCCATGACAAAAAGAATGAAGCCATAAATTAGTTTAATATAATTTTTTTATAAATAAATGTATAAAATATGAGCAAAAAGCCAAAATTTTGCAAACCTTATGGCTTATGTGCAAAAAGAAATAAACACATAAGGTATGAGGTGGTACAAGTGCCATATGCAAATGCCCAAAGGGCTATATGTAAAGTGTGTAGCTTATAAAAGGGAAACATGATGAAATAATCAACAATTTTCATTCTCTAAAAAACTCCAAGGTTTGTGCCTCCATCTCCTTTCTCTCAAGTTCTCCCTCTTTCTTTTCATTTCAAATTAAATCAAGAGTTTAACTCTTATTTTTCCAAAAAGAAATAGTTTTTCACCATAAAACCCTTGCGGGGGAGTTCAGATCTCCCATCAAATTCCTAAGAGGGAAATTTTTTAATCTCACCTCTCTTTTTCTCCAAGATCTAGCAAAAGGAGAAGAGGAGGAAGAAGACCCACCTCCCAAAATCCCACTTTGGGAGGATCCGGAGCTCCTGGGAGAAGAAATAGGTCCCCTTTGATCATCTCCGAAAATCTTCGAGGAGTTCAACTCTAAGATCCAACTTCTCAAAGGAGTTTAACTCCACATCCAGACCTTTTAAGAGTTTAACTCCAAATCCAAGCCTTTTAGGAGTTTAACTCCCAAATCCATATCCAATTTCTTACATAGGAGTTTAACTCCAAATCTAAATATTTTGGGAGTTTAACTCCAAATCTATACCTAATTCCTGTTTAGGAGTTCAACTCCAAAACCCCTCGGGAGTTCAACTCACAGCCCAGGGGCTAAGCCCCCTTTCTCCGCCGGAGTTTCCAGCGGTCGTGTGCCGTGCACGTGACCCGCTGGCGTCCAGCGATCACGTGCCGCACAGGTGACCCGCTAGCTCCCGGCGTCCATGCGCAAGGCACGTGACCCGCGGGCGCCCAGAGCATGTGACTTACGCGCTCGTAGGACGCTCCTCACCCCTCTTTTTCCCTCACGCTCCTTATTCAAAACACATCCCCCATTAGAAAAAATTTCTAATGGGGCGCTGTCATGCATCCTGTAAGGGGGCTGCTAGCCCCCTTGACCCCCAGTTCTCTATACGGGTAACGGGACCCCCGTAAACTCTGTGAGGCCCCCGATACGTCTATGTCCCCTTCAAAACACAACACACGCACACTGCACATTGAATTCGCATGATCGGTTTTACCCGTCATTCGGAGGATCCCTCGCTCCAAAAGCGAGGGGTAATTAACGACAGTTTAGTCCGCAGTTGTCGGAGATTCGGATCCCCGCAATCAATAAACCCCAACCTATCTCAGGCAGGGGGAATCTATAATACGCCTGACAAGCGACGCGTATTTCCCATCTCAATAGGGTGACGAAAAATACCCTACAGATTCTGGCACGCATAGTGGGACCTTTTCCCTCCTCACATATTTCGGGTTAAACTTTCATGCGAACTCAATCGATATATATGTGGATTGCCGGTACTAAAATCATATTTATTTATGCAGGATAACAGCTTTCCGATCACAATCTTCAAATTCAACGAGAATGTCTCCAAAGACCAGTTCGATCTCTGAAGCAACTACGATCTCATACGTTGTCAAGATTAATGCCCATGTGGTTCTCCCCGCAAGTCTCAGCCAACAATGGGAGGAACAGCCCCGTCAATTTGGTTACATCTTCATCTACCCAACCGGATGCGCTCATCTGGCGAAGGCCCCGGCAAACCAAGTGGCCAAACCGACCTCGAAGGGCAAGAGGCCGAACGTTGTGATGGCCAAAGCTTCCTACCCAAATGCAAATCCGGATTTGAACAGCTTTCCACTATTTCGGCTGGGGCAAGGCCGTCAACACCAATGAAGCTACGAAGCATCTCCAGCAAGCTCATACGGTGCCCATGACAATCGTGCGAGCGGGCGTCTTATCTAGACTCTCTGCCAATCGGTCTACGGCGTCTTCCCGAAGGGCCAAAACTTGCCAAGTGCTCAAAACAGAAAAGTTAAGACAGAAAAGGCTCAGATATAGAGCCAACAAGAGGGCTAGGACTATGGCCAAGTGGAATTTATTGAGATTCCAAGGACAAGGTTACCCCGCGACGACGGCCGAGTCGGCCGTAAAAGTCAGCAACTCCTTCGAACCTCTAAAGTGGGTTCAAAAAAATGCCATGACCGCCAGAACCAAGAAGATATCAAACCGGACGATACTCCATTGTGGTGTGTCTCAGCCCCAACATTAAAAGCATGACACCGTCTCTTCAAGAGTCTATCAGGCGCTTTGTGCTACGCGAAAGCAGCGGGAAAAAGCCAAAAAGGAAGCACCAGCGCCATTCAAGAACTCGGTCAGGTTAGCCGCCTTCAATAGATTGCCCGTTACCGAAAAAGAAGGGCCACACTATCAGTCCGCAAAATCAGCTGCCAAAGATAAAAATACGGTCGGATATGTTATCCATACGATCTATATGGCGGGCGGGCGTCCCAGCGATAACTTGCACAGCGAAAGCAAAGATGGGGCCACCACATCTTAAGCTCTATCAGGCTTGAATGTAGTTGACATTTCCCAAGATCAGCCACCTCCGCTGGACGATGAAAACCCTCTCGATGAGGCCGATAGGCAAAAGGATCCCTCAGTCCATGTGGAATCAAGCTCGGACCGCGAAGAAGAGACGACTTTCCGCCCCAGGACCGCAGAGCAAGAGCTACTTCAAAAGCTTCGAAAATATATCAGGAGCAAAGATAAAAAGATTGCCAAGCTCTACTCAAAAATTGATGACCTGACGAATATTGTGATGCAGCTCATGGCTCAAATTGCTTGGGCGCCTTCCAATCAAGCATATGTCTCTACTCATGAGCCGGGCGATAACGACCCGAAGAAACCGATGCCTGCACCTTTAGGTCCAAGTATGCGCGAGCGGCACGAAAATCGGCCACATTCCACTTCTGGGATGCCTTGGCCCCAGATGGCACTATCCCGCTGACACAAGATCGGATAATGGACTTGTCACGCCCCGCTTCCCAGTGTACGGGCAGAGGACGCGACGAGGCCGCTACGTATTTACTATGAAGTAAATACGCTAAGCATGTCTAAGCAATATAAAAGTAAATGCACAAGAGACAAGATATAATAAAACAACAACTTTATTTATTCACATTCTTTCTGTACAATGCATGGAAAGTAAATACAACTGAATAAAAGCAATGCCTAAACAATGGCATAACAGAAAAGGAAAGGTACTGAAATAAAAGTGTACAATGAACTAAAGCTCTGGGTCTTCAATGAAATGGTCTAAGTCTTCAGTGCTGGGCTCGATCTCTGACGTGTCCAGGTCACCTGACGATATTCAAAGAAGAAAGAAAAAGAATGTCGTCAGCGAAAAAATCGCTCGGTAAATCCCAAAAATAAGGGAGAAATAGAATAGTGATTTGTTGTAGGTTTTACGATCACCAAAAATATTTTACCGTAATCAGAAACGGCGTCGCTTTGCAGCTAGCCGGTGAATACGGGTCGATCCACAGGGATGTGTAATTTTCTTACGTGTTTTAACGAGTTGATTCCAATGGTGTTTGGTTTTTGCTGATTAATCCTAAAAACTAAGTTGTACTATATTAAGGAACTTGTTAAGGTTAGGTCTAAGGTAGGGTTGATAAGATTAATATTAACACCTCTTTCAATGCCCTTGATTGAAACTTTTTAAAAGTCATAACAATTATTAGTAAAGGGGATTAGGATGATTGGGAAGAAACGAAGTTTCTTCCTCTAGATCCTTGTCCGTCCTTTCCTACTAATTGCTATAACCTTCATGGACGTCATGCATGTCCGGTCCTTTATACTACGGTTTCACCGTTACCTTGTGGGTAGGGTGCCGTAGGGAGCGGATCAAGCATGCGTGCATGAAGTTCTACTTATGAAAAAATTATTGGCATTGCAAAAGATGAGAGATATTCATCTCTCAATCCCTCCCTTATTCCTAACCCTAACAAGCGAAGAAATTACTCGCTCATTAGGGGATCTTTTAAAAGCAACATTTTAAAATTACTTACCTATTGCAGTTTTAAGAAAGACTACACTAGATTAACTAGGGCAATGAAAGGATTTATCTAAGGCAAGAAAATAATTTTAAACTAAGGCAGAAAAATTAAAAGAAACTTAAAATAAATGATGCTCTTTATCTCCCAAGAATTCTGAAATTTTATTAATTGAAAAGAGGCATAGGGTTTACAATCTTTTGATTACAATTTATAAGTAAACAGGGAAAACTAGGGTTACAGATTCTCGCGTATGTGATTTTACAGATATGCCCACGAAAAATCCCAACCGACGCACCGTCACGAGAAAATTGCACCGACACGGGCTTTAAATGGCCGCGGAACAGCGGCATTAGTGGGCTTGGGCCGCGGTTCCGCGGCCCTTTAGTGAGATCATCTCACCAAATTTCCTGGGCTTCATTATAATGTCTTGTCCTCTCTATTTCTTCAGTACTTTTCTCTATTTGGCTTCTGGATCTTCTCTAGAATTTTCAGTGAAATTTGTAGTGGTGTTTTAACTGTTTCCTTTGACATTTCGGACCATGCATTGCCTTGTGAATTGTTCTTCGTCTAGGCTTGAGTAGGACCCTTCTACTTGCTTGTCAAAAGTCACTCTTTTGTATCAACTTTCGTCTTTTTCACTGTATTTGCTCCAAGAACCTGTATCCTGTAATATGCAGCAGTCATGCGTCAAAAGCACCTGTTTAGTTATAAAACGAATAAGAATTGGGGAATATGAATTGCAATATTATGATATGAACAAATACCCCCAAACTTATCTTTTGCTCGTCCTCGAGCAAACTTATTATTTTATTCTCGATAAAACCTAACCGCACTTTCGCAGGGAAACGCGATTGCACTGAGCTCGTGCAACAAGCCGTTAAACCTTTAGGTGTCCCTAGTAGGAGGAGTGTTGTCTCCTGAGGGTTTTCAGCGGATTACACCCACAAAATCCTATCATTTAGGCTCTTTCGACAATAATTCTCCAATTAGGTTTTCTAACACAGAATTCTATTATCATTGACTCATAAACTATCCACCCATATTCTTCACACTTCCTCATCATTTAACTTAAGATTATATATGTTCTATAGAATCACTCAGCTTTCGGCATTTCTTAGGTTTTCCTTTTAGGGTTCCATCTCCACTTAGGAATTTTTCTATCAACTCTACTAAAGATATAAGTTTTATTCTTCATTCCTTTCTCTTATCTAAACTCTAATCACATATCCCTACGTGTGTGTATAGATCACCCCTACACTTGGAAATTCAAATCAAGCAATCATACCCTTGTCCGTTGTCCCAAGTACTTATTAATTGGTGAATTTCGCTTACACATCCTTCATACGACCGTTAATACTTCTTGAGGTACCAACGACCGATTACAAAATGCGTCAGTGTTTTAAAGCGTACATCCTAGTTTTGCAACACCCAAAGCTTTAGCAGTGACTCCCAAACCAGTTGGTCTAAGGCACTAGGTGATGAAGCACCCTCGCTATATATTTTTCTATTTTAAGCCTTAAGTAATCACAAAACCAGTGTTCATTTTTTTTTATTCACTTTTGTATTTTTCATTTTCTTCGTACTAAGGACTTTTAGACAAGAGCATTTCAAGGTCTCCTCTACTATTCCAAGCTTTAAGGTGTGTGATTGTGCAATTTTGTAGGGTATACATTTTAGAATCCATACTTAAGCCAGGAATTATTTTTCAACTTATACTCTAATAAGAATATTAATATTTTTCCTTTATTTCAACTTAGCCCAAAAAGTGAACTCAAAATTTGCCTATTTCTAAATAAACTACAAAGACATATACTTTCTACCGTTAATCTTTAAAGAAGGTTATTTTTAGGGTTTTTAATTTACCAAGTCTAAGATCTAGTTGTTCGTAGCTAGTTAACCTATTTGTCAAACTAAAGTTAAATATGGCCAAAATTGAATACAATAATTTTTATAAATTTTTCAATTTTTATGGGTTTTCAAATAAATATGCAAATGCAAAAATATGTACAAATGAATGCGAAGGAAGAAGACGTACCGAGCATACCCCAAAACTTATACTGGACAGTGTACTCACTGTCATGCTGGACCAAGTAGGTCAAAATGTCGGCACTCCCCTGTTTATTCACATCTTTACAAATGATACACACCCCCAAACTTATTCGAAATAAAGTTTTGGAAAAAATGATTGGAAATTCGGGGGTGAAAGTGGAGGAAAATTAATCGGTGTAAATCGGCTCCTGCAAAAACAGGAGCTCCTCCGATGGGTCCGCTGTGAAGAACGGTTTCAGTCGATGCCCATTCACTTTGAATAAGGTACCGTCTTTAGGATTTTCAAGATCAACCGCACCGTACGGATAAACGGTGCGGACTACAAAAGGTCCTCTCCATCTAGAACGGAGCTTGCCGGGTGATAATGTAACCGAGTGTCATAGAGTAAAACCTGTTGACCAGGTTCAAAAGTTTTCCGCAAAAGGTGTTTATCGTGGAACACCTTAGCTCGGTTTTTAGCAATTATGGCATTATCATATGCCTCATCCCGCAGCTCTTCTAGTTCATTCAATTGCAGCTTTCGATTGCTGCCCGCATCTCCTAAAGATAAATTCAGCTCTTTGATAGCCCAAAATGCTTTATGCTCAATCTCCACTGGGAGGTGGCAAGCCTTCCCGTAAACAAGCCAGTATGGAGACATACCGAGATCGGTCTTATATGCAGTACGGAAAGCCCATAGTGCATCAATCAGTTTAAGTGACCAATCTTTACGGTTTTTAGAAACCGTTTTCTCCAGGATTTGCTTGATTTGCCGATTTGAAAGCTCAGCTTGCCCACATGTTTGGGGGTGATATGGCGTTGACCGCTTGTGGGTGATAGAGTATTTGCGCATTAAGGACTCGAAAGTCCTATTGCAAAAGTGAGAACCATTACCACTTATTATCGCCCAAGGGTGCCCAAATCGAGAAAAGATGTGTTCTTTAAGAAATCGAATGACAACCTTGTTGTCGTTCATTCGGCTAGGCATAGCCTCGACCCACTTTGAAACGTAGTCAACGGAAAAAAGAATATACACATTTCCAAAAGAGTTAGGAAATGGTCCCATGAAATCTATACCCCAAACATCAAAAATGTCCACAACCAAAATAGGTTGGAGCGGCATTTCGTTTCTCCGCGATATCCGGCCCAAGTGTTGGCACCGGGAGCAAGTTTTGCAGTATTCATAAGCATCCTTGAAGAGTCATGGCCAATAGAAACCACACTGCAAAACTTTCTCGGCTGTCTTCTTTGGGCCAAAGTGCCCGCCACATGCTTGATCGTGGCAAAAAGACAACACGCTCTTGACCTCACTTTCAGGTACATACCGACGAATGATTTGGTCGGAACAGTATTTAAAAAGATAAGGTTCATCCCAGTAAAAATGCTTTACTTGGGACAAAAATCGAAGTTTATCCTGTTTCGACCAATCTTTAGGTATCAGGACGGTGGCTAAGTAGTTTACAATATCTGCGAACCATGGTTCGCAAGAAACGGTCAAGAGTTGCTCATCGGGAAAAACATCAGTGATTGGAAGATCAAGCGTAGGCGAAGAAGGAAGTCGTGATAGGTGATCAGCTACTACGTTTTCACATCCTTTTTTTTCCTTTATGACAAGATCAAACTCTTGTAGTAAAAGGATCCAACGTATTAGCCTCGACTTAGCATCCTTCTTCGCAAAAAGATAGCGAAGAGCTGAATGATCTGTATATACAATGACTGGAGAGCCAATTAAATAAGGCCGAAATTTTTCAAGTGCAAACACAACCGCTAAAAACTCTTTCTCTGTTGTTGTGTAGTTTAGTTGGGCCTCACTTAGTGTTCGGCTAGCATAATAAATCACATGCGGCATTTTATTAATGTGCTGTCCAAAAACAGCGCCAATGGCAAAATCTGATGCATCGCACATGATTTCGAAAGGGTGCGTCCAGTCTGGAGATGAAAGAATGGGCGCAGAGATGAGAGAGTGTTTCAAAGACTCGAAGGCTTCCATGCAAGTGGAGTCGAAAGCAAATGTTGTGTCCTTGGCCAATAAGAGAGTCAAGGGTCTAGCGATCTTGCTAAAGTCCTTGATGAACCGTCTATAAAAACCGGCGTGGCCAAGGAAGGCTCTGATGTCTTTGACGCATTTAGGGGGAGGAAGATTAGAAATTACTTCGATTTTAGCTCTATCAACCTCGATGCCGTTTTGCGAGATGACATGTCCTAAGACAATGCCCTCTCGTACCATGAAATGGCACTTCTCCCAATTCAACGTTAGGTTCTTATCCCTACAGCGGGTAAGAACAGCGTCAAGATGTCGTAAACACTCGTCGAAGGAGTCGCCAAAGATGGAGAAATCATCCATAAAGATCTCCAAGAACTTTTCAACCATGTCTGAAAAGATCCCCATCATACACCGCTGAAATGTCGCGGGTGCATTGCATAACCCAAAGGGCATGCGGTGATAAGCAAAAATGCCAAAGGGACAAGTAAATGTTGTCTTGTCTTGATCCTCTTTGGCGATGGGGACTTGGTTATAACCGGAATAGCCATCTAGAAAGCAATAGAACTCGTGCCCTACCAATCGTTCGAGCATTTGGTCAATGAAAGGTAAAGGAAAGTGGTCTTTCCTTGTCTCGGTATTGAGTTTTCTATAGTCTATGCAAACTCGCCACCCAGTTTGGGTGCGAGTGGGAATTAACTCATTTGCCTCATTGGTAATGACCGTAATGCCCGATTTCTTTGGCACAACATGGATTGGGCTAACCCATTGGCTATCCGAGATAGGGTAAATGATACCACTATCCAGACACTTAACAATCTCCTTCTTAACAGCCTCTTTCATAATGGGGTTGAGGCATCTTTGTGGATCCCTTGCCGGCTTGGCATCATCCATTAAGTGTATATGATGTTCGACTATGAGGGACTAATCCCATTAATGTCCGCTATAGACCAGCCGAAAGCTTGCCGATTGTTATGTAAGACCATTAAAAGGGCCTTCTCTTGCTCGAGAGCTAGAGAGGCCGATATGATGATGGGTAAGGTCTCATTATCACCTAGATAAGCATATTTTAGGTGCGACGGCAAAAGCTTCAATTCGAGTTTAGGAGGTGAAACAATAGATGGTAACAATGGAGTAACGGTTTCAAACTCGAAGGATTCCATCAAAGGTTCAAATCGAGTGTACGCAACCGAGTCGGATGGTTCAACTAACTCATCCGAAAAAGCAAAAGACTCCAACTCAGGTGATGAGTCTTCAAAGTCGTCAACGAAGGTAAAACACTCATAATCGTTATCCGCCGTGAAAGCTGTGTCGGATTCTAGGAGGAACGCACTAGTGGCGTTAACATTGCTGTGATCGAACAAAAAATTCTTGAACTCACAGTCCTCCTTCGCGATCTCATTGATCGAGCAAACATCGAGTACGCTAGCATTAGGCTCAGCAGGCTGACTCCCCAACTTGAAAATATTGAGCTCAATTGTCATATTGCCGAAAGATAGGTTCATTGAACCATTACGACAATTGATTACTGCGTTGGAAGTCGCCAGAAATGGTCGACCAAGTATTACCGGAATTTGATTCCGGGGGTTAGCGACAGGTTGTATATCCATCACAATAAAGTCAACAGGGAAAATGAAATCCCCTACTCTAATTAACACATCTTCCAGCTCTCCCCTAGGATGGGTGATTGACCGGTCGGCCATTTGGAGAGTACAGTGAGTGGGCTTAAGCTCTCCAACGCCCAATTGCTCGTACACCGAATAAGGTAGCAAATTGACACTAACGCCAAGATCTAATAGTGATCTATTGATGTTCTTGTCCCCAATTGTTATCGAAATAGTAGGACAACCGGGGTCCTTTTGCTTTGGGGGTAAGGAATTGACAAGAGCATCACTAATAGCACTAGCCACAAAAACTTTCTTTGGCACTTGTGACTTCCTTTTTTTGGTGCATAAGTCCTTTAAAATTTTTGCATATGAAGGAACTTGTTAGATTGCATCCAAAAGAGGGATATTTATGCTAACCTGTTTGAATAACTCTACAATCTTTTCCATCTGTGGAGTTGGTTTATTGGATCTCAATCGATTTGGAAAAGGAACATTTTGAAAGGTTGTTGAGTCCAATTTTTGCGGATCAGATTGTCGAGTTGGAACGGCACCCCGTGTAGATGTGTTTGTGTTGTGAGAAATGGGTCCGTTCGAGCTAGAAGAAGTAGAGCCGTGTGAAGGATGGAGAATAGGCTCTGAAGAAGAAGAAGTAGAAGAAGAAGGTGAAGAAGATGAAGAAGGGCCACCGGCCGGGATGTCATTGTTAATACCCACATTGTTTTGCAACACTTTTCCCGATCTCAATGTGGTCACAGCATTTACGTTATGATTCTGCTGTTGATATGCAGCATGTGCATGACCGGGGTTGGGCAGTGGTTGAGACGGGAGCTTTTCTTTTTTGCGCTCGCTCAAAGCTGCATTGAGTTGTGCAATTTGTGCCTCAATAGATTTGATGGTTTGATCGTGTGAGGCACTGTTTTGCACCAAAGATTGAATAGAAGTCTCTAGTCTTGCTGTAGACTGTGTAGATTGGTTTAGGAATGCATCTAGACTTCTTTCAAGCGAGCTAACCTTGTCATTATTAGGTTGAACAAAATTGTTTGGCGGGTAAGAAGTGTTAGGCACAAAATTGTTCACCTGATTAGGGTAAAGTTGCTGTTGAAAAGGTTGCTGTTGAAATTGAGTTTGTGGAGGTGCTTGTTGTTGTGGGGGAGGAGGTCTTTGAAAATTGTTATTTCCTTGGAATTGTTGATTTTGGTTCCAAGCAAAATTTGGGTGACTCCTCCACCCCGAATTGTATGTCGAAGAGTACGGATCGTTTCTTTGTCGTTGCTGAAAGGCAGCATTGACTTGATCATGTCCTTGAGTGGATGCATTATAAGGACACTCTTCGGTTAGGTGCGATGGATCCGCACAACAAGCACAAACAGTTCGTGGAGGCATAACAGGGGCAGGAGAAGGTGATGAGATTTTGGTCTCAATCGCTTCTAGCTTTTTCGTAAGAACGACCATCTCGGCCTTCATAGCAATCGACATCTCTAATTTATGTATGCCTGCCCTAGATTGACCACTAGAAGAAGATGATGTGGTCTTGGTACTCTCCCACTGAATTGTTTTCTCACTAAGATCCTCAAGAAACTGCCACGCTTCGTCACTAGACTTGGAGAGAAAATGACCTTGACATATGGTTTCTAGCAACTGCTTCGTTGCCGAGTTCAATCCCTCGTATAATGTTTGGCAAAGTTGCTAACTTTCGATCCCATGATGAGGGCATTGAACGAGTAGGTCTTTAAATCTCTCGAAGCACTTCCAAAATGGTTCGGAAAGAAGCTGCGAAAATTGTATAATCTCGTTACGGATTCTAGCAGTTTTGTGATGAGGATAGAACTTTTTAAGAAAAGCTTTCACAAACTCGTCCCAATTTCTAATGGAATGTGATGCGGTGCTGTATAGCCACTTCTCGACTAGGTCACATAAGGTAAAAGGAATGACCCTTAGCCTTATAGCGTCATCACTTAATTGGGTCATTTTCATCATAGCACAAACATTTTGGAATTTATTGATAAAGATATAAGCATCTTTAGATTCCAAACCATGAAATTTTGGCAGCATATTGATGAAATGTGGTTTTATTTCAAAGTTGTCCCCATTTGCCGGTAGGGGTGAAAGACAGGTAGGTAAAGAAGTGCGGACAGGGTAGAAGAGATCCTGGAGCGCGACTCGTGCGGGCGCTTCAACAGGCGGTTGATTCGGGTTATTCGCACCTGGCGGAGGTAGAATCATTCCCGTCGGTAAGGTATCGTTGGGGTTGAATCCCGACATGCCTTCGGAAAAAGAATGTGAAGTAGGTGGTAAGGAAGTGGACGGAATTTCGACTTCGGTGTCGAAGGGTTCGTCGGTCGGAACTAACGAAACACGGACTAATCGGGCCCTAGTGTCCCTAGTGCAAAGTGACATACACTAAAGGGGTAAGAGAACATCAATGAAGGGGAGTGGTGTAAGTGAGTTGCAAGTTTTCTTTAGCGACAAGTTGCAAGTTTTGAAAAGATTTTTCTCTTTTTTTAATTTATGTGAGAATGTTTGCAAAGAGATTTTTGAAAAGGGACTTGTGACACAAATGTATCAACCACACATGCACAATCAGGCTTCACCTAGGTCTGCTAGACAGCTCCTAACTAGGGCTAGAAATAGGACCTCAAACCGCCTCTTCACCGCCAATTGCGGCCAGGTAAGTGCCAGGTAAGTGGGAAGGAACCACCGTAGTGGGCCTAATTAATAACCACTAGCCTAGACACACTTGCCTAGACACCGCAAAGTCAGGTTAGGATAAACGGTCGATTCCTATACTGGTGCTTTTCCTATTGAGCTCGAAGTCCTTAGGGTTGAGTCTGGTATTTTTTAATTAATTATGGTCAATGCAAATGCTTTAAAGTGATTTCTGGGGTCCTGGGAAGGGTGATGAAATACCCACCCAATCTGAGTTTGGTCAATTAGCCTCTTAAAGTCCGATTAAATTATGCAAAACATTAAATTCACTTGCAATCAATTTTTTAGCGCGGCGCAAAGAAACCTGCAGAAAATCTGTTATTTAGAAGGGGAGAGAAGATTTTTAGCGCAAAGAAATCCTGCAGAAAGTTTTGACAATGGATATATTGTAGGTTACAGAGGGGAGAAGGAGGAAACAAACCATGCAAAATTGATGCGCTGATGTGGCCAACATGCGGCGGAACCGCGGTTCTGGGCCCACTTTTGCCGCGGAAGCGCGGTCTTCTGGAGGGATCACTCTCTGGAAAAAATTGCACTGCTCTGTTATCAAATTTTCCCTCTGTTCTGATGTGCACTTTTCTGATTTGCCCTCTGTAAATTTCCAGATCCGCGATTCTTCGCTGTTCCTGCAAGATTCAAACAATAAACCCTTCAAACAGATAAAAATTGATAAAATGTTTTTGTATTTTTTTTACTTTCAGATTTTTATGATTTTAAAAATTTATATCAACCAGAAATTACACACAAGAAATTTTATGCCATCCCCGGCAACGACGCCATTTGAATTGTTGTAGGTTTTATGATCACCAAAAATATTTTACCGTAATCAGAAACGGCGTCGCTTTGCAGCTAGCCGGTGAATACGGGTCGATCCACAGGGATGTGTAATTTTCTTACGTGTTTTAACGAGTTGATTCCAATGGTTGTTTGGTTTTTGCTGATTAATCCTAAAAACTAAGTTGTACTATATTAAGGAACTTGTTAGGGTTAGGTCTAAGGTAGGATTGATAAGATTAATATTAACACCTCTTTCAATGCCCTTAATTAAAACTTTTTAGAAGTCATAACAATTATTAGTAAAGGGGATTAGGATGATTGGAAAGAAACGAAGTTTCTTCCTCTAAATCCTTGTCCGTCCTTTCCTACTAATTGCTATAACCTTCATGGACGTCATGCATGTCCGGTCCTTTATACTACGGTTTCACCGTTACCTCATGGGTAGGGTGCCATAGGGAGCGGATCATGCATGCGTGCATGAAGTTCTAATTATGAAAAAATTATTGGCATTGCAAAAGATGAGAGATATTCATCTCTCAATTCCTCCCTTATTCCTAACCTTAACAAGCGAGGAAATTACTCGCTCATTAGGGGGTCTTTTAAAAGCAACATTTTAAAATTACTTACCTATTGCAGTTTTAAGAAAGACTACACTAGATTAACTAGGGCAATGAAAGGATTTATCTAAGGCAAGAAAATAATTTTAAACTAAGGCAGAAAAATTAAAAGAAACTTACAATAAATGATGCTCTTTATCTCCCAAGAATTCTGAAATTTTATTAATTGAAAAGAGGCATAGGGTTTACAATCTTTTGATTACAATTTATAAGTAAACAGGGAAAACTAGGGTTACAGATTCTCGCGTATGTGATTTTACAGATATGCCCACGAAAAATCCCAACCCACGCACCGACGCACCGTCATGAGAAAATTGCACCGATACGGGCTTTAAATGGCCGCGGAACCGCGGCATTAGTGGGCTTGGGCCGCGGTTTCGCGGCCTTTTAGTGAGATCATCTCACCAAATTTCCTGGGCTTCATTATAATGTCTTGTCCTCTCTATTTCTTCAGTACTTTTCTCTATTTGGCTTCTGGATCTTCTCTAGAATTTTCAGTGAAATTTGTAGTGGTGTTTTAACTGTTTCCTTTGACATTTCGGACCATGCATTGCCTTGTGAATTGTTCTTCGTCTAGGCTTGAGTAGGACCCTTCTACTTGCTTGTCAAAAGTCACTCTTTTGTATCAACTTTCGTCTTTTTCACTGTATTTGCTCCAGAACCTGTATCCTGTAATATGCAGCAGTCATGCGTCAAAAGCACATGTTTAGTTATAAAACGAATAAGAATTGGGGAATATGAATTGCAATATTATGATATGAACAAATAGACAGAAAGAGAAGGTAGCTTTTAAAGTTTTATTATACTGTTTTAGTGTTAACGTTGTTGTTTGTAGCTTGGTACAGAAGGATGCCAGTGTATACGAGAGGAGTCTCTATATGCTAGAGACTAGGGCAAACGGAATGTACAAGGCTCCGTCGATAATACTATGGAACAACGGCATGGATGTAATTACGTCTTAATCTTGCAGTCTCGTGCCACTTTTAACACCTTCCGTACCAATCTACCCCTTAAACCTCGAGATGTCTTGTTTGTATAGTTGTATTGTAAATTGTATTGCAACTTGTATTGTCTTGTAATATAGATTATATAATTGGATGACTTACCGAAACCATGATATCAGTAAATGGATATAACTGGAGAATCATGTAAATGGAAGTATATCCATGGTTCGGTCAAGTTGTATATATTGAATATATTGAAATGTATTGAATATATGGAATAAATGGATTCATGGATTCATGTTTAATTGTAATATTGTAGATTGTAGATTGTAAATTGTACTTGAATTATATTCAAGTCAGATTATTAAAGAGACTCAATCTGAGTCAGACAATTAGAAAAGTAAATTGAAGTCCCGATGGCTTTGATGTTATCGGTAACCGCTGCACATGGACGGCAGTATTTGTGTCTTTTTCAAAGACGATTACCGTATTGATAACACCGTTATTAAGTTGTCTACCTTAGATAGGAAGGCACCCACTTCTCCGGCTCTCTGAGGCTCAAGAGATTGGTCCCGCTTAAACCTATGTTTACTAGGGTCCTTAGGTTAATTTATAGAACTTGAGAGGGGTTTATGTAAAAATACTTTTGTATAATTTTCAAAATACTCCCCAAGTATTTAGTTATCATCTTTAGAGTTATCATGAATGTAAATTTTATAATTGTGATATTTCTAGTGAAAATATTCTAAATTCATAATAAAGGGTATTTATTTGTAATATTGACTTGTATGGAATTCATGGTATATTAATATAAAGTGATTCTTGTGATTTTTGAAAAGAGTTGGAATATTTATATTATTTCAAAATAGATATTTTAATGTTACATATATACATAATTATATAAAAATAATTTTAACATATATTTTATATTTCTAAAAATCTCATTTTCATAAGATGTCGTATTTTAAATCTCTCAAGACCGAATGCTCCTTGCGGAGGTCTGAACCTCGCACTACTAAGTCCAGGGACATGCGATAATCCGCACCATCCCAGTTGGGTTCCCCAAAGTGGGTTGTAGCGGCGCTTTGCAAAGATTTGTGTAAAATACTAATCTTTTAGAAAACGGTTTTATTAGTAAATGGTATTTATTTGAAATGTTTCGTTTTCCCGTATTCTATGTTCCCGAAAGGTATTGTGCTATATTGCATATGAGTGTGTGAGGAGGTAGGTCATTACCTCGTGATCTACTTAAAAGTATAGCAAGTTTATGATGGTTTAAATGTCGAAATGAAACTATATGGTATTTTAATGAAAAAGTACGGTAAAATGGAAATAGCAATTTCTTTTGATATGGAACTTGTTCAATATGATTAGTTAGTGTTTAATAGTCAACATGTAATGGTTTAACAAGATTGTATTAAAGGAAAAGTGAGATTTTAGGAAAAACCGAATCGGAAATCGGATTTGCTCAGATTCTGTCGGGTTTTAGAATTTCGTATTTTCAGAAAGAGTAGAGAAAGGGGAAGGTGGGACTTACAGGCTTAGAGCTTAGAAGGGAGGAATAGGAATCGGGAGAAGACGTTGGTGCGTCATTTCGTCGCCGGAAGCCCCTAGGGTTGTCGTCGGAATTTCGCCGAAGCTTCGCCCCCTTTGCTAGCTTGAATTGTACACAATTTCACTAGGTTTTTCTTGATAATTTTGATCAGAATTTTGGAGTGAGGGGGTAGTGTTCAGGGGTTGTATTTATAGGGTTAGGCTAGGGTTTAGGGTAGGTGAAAGGTTAAAATGAAAAATGTGATAAATGTATTAAAAGTGGAGTAATTGTGGTTTTAAAAGAGCTCGGGAAATGGTCTGACGAAATAAATTATACAAGTCTGTAGGGAATGTGAAAAGAAACAATTTTCATGTTGGGGTCGTCGCCGGAATCGGCCGACTCGGCCGCCGGCCGGGTCGGACGATCCACCGGCCGAGTTGGCCGATTTCCGGCAGAGTCAGGCGGCCAAACCCCCCCTCGACGATTCATCTAACCTCTGCTGCTGTTACTTTTCAGGGTGTAGTGGGGGTTTTTGTGAGATATGCACGTGTAAACCCTTGGTATTCTAAAGGTTTTTAAAAAATCAATATTAAAAATAATGTGAGGTATGGGATTTGAACTCTGGTGGCTTGGTTCAGCAGTGTAAGGTATTACCAGTGAGCTACAAGCTCCTTCTTGTAATTAATTAGAAAAACAAATATTTATGGTACTCACATAAATGTAATTACTCCAAGTATATACATCAACTTTTAAAGCAAATTTTTGTACACTAAAAATGGAGTTGTTACAGGACTTGTTCACCAGCAAGGATAAAACATTGGTGGCCGAGGCCGAGGCTTCGAAGGACATTGGCAGTAGTGGGCGGCCATGTCCCATACAGTACGATCTGATCGAGTTCCCCAGCAGCTACGTCATTCCTAAGTTCGGAAGATTTGACGGGACGGGAAACATGAATCAACACGTCGTCCACTTTAAAGCGTCGTGCAGAAATACAGGGGGCAATGATGCGCTCCTTCTTCATCAGTTTGTCAACAGCCAGACTGGTGTTGCGTTTGACTGGTACATAAGCATACCAGACGGGTCCGTCTCTACTTTCGCCCAAATGGAGTCTCTGTTTCGGCAAAAATCATGAGTGTTAGTGACAAAATCTCCATTGCTGACCTCATAAGAACCAAGCCGGGGAAAAACGAAAGTAACACGGACTTTATTGCCCGATGGCGCAAGCTCACTGTCAAGTACGAACCGCCGCTAGAGCAAAATCTGTCCGTCAGCCTCCTCATTGGGAACCTCAGCAATTGGATGGTCCGATTCTTATGTACAGCAGGCCTCAAGAAGTTTCAGGAGCTGACCAAGAAAGTTCAATTGCTGGAACACTCGAAGCAAGAGTCTACCCCGGACTCTCAGAGAGACAAGAGTTGGAAGAGTAAGAGGGAAGACAACCGTAGAAATGGAAATTCTAATAATACCAATGTTTTAGTGCGTCGACAATGAAGACAAGCGAAAGGCAGGCGAATCCAAAACCAACTGGTCTCGAAAGCCAGTGCTGGAAGGAGAAGGGTCTTCCCTAGAGGAGAAAAAGAATAAGGTTTACTTTTTAAGGAAGGACAAGGTCCGAAAGATATTCAAAGATACCCTAAACAACGATCAACAATTGCTGGAGTCGAAAAGACCCCACGAAGAAAAAATGATCGACAATCCCATGTATTTCCCATACCACAGAGTAGTGAGCCATGCGATCGAGGATTGCTACATTTTCAAAGACTGGGTCGAGAAGCAGTACAAGACTGGAGAGATCGAGTTGTCCAAGAGTGTGTTGGTGAACAATCAAGCCGCAACCACCAACTTTATACAAACACAAGCTGAAGCCTTCTGGTAGCAGACGACTGAATCCGCTACCCCGAGAAGTGAATCCAACTCGCCGCAACCTCCGTGGAGTATGCACATATATAATAAGACAAAGAAAATGCTAAAGCTACTTCAGAAAGAGCCCAGAACAGAATGTGAGGGGCGGAAAGAGCCCACCGTTCCAGCTACCAATTCGGCTCAATCGGGCTCAAAATAAAAAAAGCTAAAGAAGAAGAAAAGGGAAGGTGCGGCTCGAAATGAAAGGGAGTCGGCAAGGAGACCGACCATTCAAAAATATACCGATTTCCTAGAAAACTAGGAGCAAAAGGAAAGAACTCTAATTCAATTGAAGGAGTTCTTCCCCATAGAAGCAGCTGAGATTCTGAAAGAGCTGGAAGAAGACTCAAATGATGAGGTCCCTATCATGACCTGCTACGACATCCACCTTGGTAGCGACTCTCAGGAAGAGCTTTGTTTTCCTAAAGAGGAAGAGGAGCTCGCCACGAAGGCCAACCAAATCCAACTCAGAAGTTGCAAGGTTCTACTGCCAAATCAAGGCAATGCCCCAAAAGGGAAGGAAAAACCAGTCGCTAATGAAGAAGGTGGCGGAGAGCTTGCTCATGAAGACTCGAGTCCTTCTCCAGTGGACTATAATGTCTTGGCTCATCTCCTGAAGCTTCCCTCTCTCTTAAGCATCTATGATGCTCTGGTCCTTTGCAAGGATCTCAGAGATATTCTCATTCATGCTCTACAAAACCCTGAGCGGTACCAGACTCGCTTTGCGAAAATTAATATGAAAGAGGCCCAGTACACTCTGCATATCGCCACAGTCATGTTTAAGGAAGAAGACCTGCTACTGGGAACAGCTGAGCATAACCAGCCGATTTACGTGACCGGGTACAGCGACGGAGATCGGATTAACCGCATATTGATTGATCTGGGATCCTCAGTGAACATCATGAACTTGCGGACTCTGAAAATTTTGTCAATGGACGTCCGACACCTATCAAGGGAAAGGATTGTCATTAAAGGTTTCAATCAAAATTGCCAGCAAGTTCTGGGATTTATAGCTCTGCCGATCAGGTTCGGAGACCTACAAACCGAAGCCAAGATATACGTGATTGACACCGACACGTCTTATAAAATTCTCCTGGAACGGCCATGGCTCCGCGATTACGGTATCGTTCCGTCAACTCTACATCAATGCATGAAATATACCAAAAATGGTGAAGAATGACGTATTAATGGAGACATCCAGCCGTTCGGTATTCATGATGTCCAATATGAAGATTCTCAGTAATTCATGAACCCCCAAAATACTGAGCCACGACTGACCAAAGACAAAACGACTCCGAAACTTAAAAGCAAATCTGAGCCGGCTGTCACTTTCAAAAGCAAAAACCCTCAAGTTCATCCGCGTTTCAGCAGTGACACTGATGAGTCCAATGCTAGAAGTCCATCCTTCCGTAAAACTCGCCCTCATTTCGGTAGTGATACGGATGAGTATGATACTGAAGGCCCATCCGATAGGAAAATTCGCCCTTATTTCGGCAGCGACGCTGAAGATTCGGAGGAAGAAGGCTTGCCTTGCAACAGCTATGCAGATTGAGCCCTCATGCAAAAAGCGAAGCTCAGAGAAACTTTCGAGATTACAGAAGAGACCCTGGCTATCACAAGGGTGCCGGACCAGATGTATAAGGAGCTAGATACGTTGTCGGTCTCTAATGCGAACCGACTGCAAAATTTCTACGTTCTCGGAAGGAAAAATGGACAGAAGGGCGTCCTGTTTTATGGGTCAAATCCTGTCATGCACCCGGACGATTTGTCTGTCACATGCTTTCCCTATGAGAGAGGCATAAAAGCCGACCTCAATCCCAAATATTATACGCCCGAGATGCGGGGATATTTTAAAAAGTGTGGATGTCGGTTATATCAAACGGAATTCAAAGCGAAGTTTTATGAGGGGCTGTGGCATCCGCCTCAGGTCCGAGCACTCATCAATGGATGAATCCCAGATAAACGGGGCATAGGTTTCATTCACCCTGACGTCAAAGTATGATACATGATTCATGTTGATGAAACCAGTGGGAAATCAAATGATGAAGACGAGCTAGAAGAAGCCCCTCAAGAGCTCGAAGATGGCGGACAAGCAACCTTCGATGAGCTAACCAAGATTGATTTGGGAATGCTCGATAATTCAAGGCCGACCTACATCAGCTCACTCTTGTCAGAGGAAATAAAAGAACAAATAATCTCCATGTTACATGAGTTCGTCGACTTGTTCGCGTGGACTTACAAAGAAATGCCTGGCCTCTTTCTTGAAGTGGCCATGCATAAGCTAGCTATATCTCCGATGCCAAGCCAGTCAAACAAGCCCCTCGAATATGAGAAGGGAGCTAGAAGAAAAGTTCATCGAGGAAACTAAGAAACTTATCGATGTTGGCTTCATCGGAGAAGAGAAATACGCGGATTCGATCGCATGCATCGTCCCAGTGAAGAGGAAGAATGGGCAAATCCGGGTCTATATTGATTTTATGGACCTGAACAAAGCATGCCCTAAAGAGTAGTTCCCACTTCCGGTCATGGAAATGATGGTCGACGATACCTCAAATTATGAGCCGTTCACTTTCAAGGATGGTTCGTCTGGGTACAATCGGATAAAAATGTCGTCTGAGGATGAGAAGCATACAACATTTCGAACCTTGATCGACATATACTGTAACAAAGTGATGTCGTTTGGACTGAAGAACATAGGTGCCACATATCAAAGGGCAATGACTAATAACTTTGATGATATAATCTATAAAGTCGTCGAATATTATGTTGATGATTTGGTCATCTAGACTAAAGCCAAGGCTGATCATATCCAAGATCTCAGGACCGTTTTCACCAGACTGAGGGAACACGATCTGAAGATGAATCCTATAAAGTGCACTTTTGGCGTGTAATCGGGAAAATTCTTAGGCTTCACAATACGAAATCGAGGGATCGAAGTTGACCCATAAAAGATAAAGGCCATCATAGAGATACCCCCTCCGAAAAATCTGACGCAGCTGAGATCTTTTCAAGGCAAGCTTGCTTATATACAAAGGGTTATCTCGAATTTATCGGGGAGATGTAAGCCCTTCTCAAAGCTCATGAAGAAAGGAGCTCCTTTTGTCTGGGATGCCGAATGTCAAAAAGCGTTCGAAAGCATTAAACAGTACCTGTTGCACGCTCCAGTACTTGTTCCTATCCCAAATAAACCGTTGATTCTCTATACTTCCGCGCTAGATGAATCATTCGGCGCGCTCCTTGCCCAGAATAATGAGGAGGAAAAAGAAAATCCCCTCTACTACCTCAGTCGAACTTTAGTCAGGACGAAATACAACTATTCCCCGATCGAAAAATGCCTGGCCCTGATATTCGCTGTGAAGAAGCTGAGGCACTATCTACTCGCTCATTGGGCTATACTGATCTCCAAGTTTGACCCGCTTAAACAATTAATGACCAAAGTAAGCCTAGCTGGTAGAATGGCAAGATGGGCTATCATGTTGCTTGAGTTCGACATAATCTATATTCAACAGAAAGCAGTAAAAAAAACAAGCCCTCGCAAACTTCTTCGCTACTTATTCCATACCTGAAGGGTCACTGCTAAATTGTGACTTACTCGACGAATAGGTGCTGCACCTTGAGGATAACGGCCATGCTGGGAGCTCTACTTCAATGGATCCTCGTCAATGAGGACCTTCAACAAATCAAGCATCCTGCAGATAAAAGCACGGATAGGATTGGTGTTCATCACGCCATCAATGGGAACCCTACGACGTTCTTTTGCTTTTACCGAGTCTCGCACAAACAACGAGGCTGAGTACGAAGCTCTGATAGCTGGTCTGGAGCTCGCCATAGAAATGAAAATCCTTCGGCTATGGGTTTACGGTGATTCCCCGCTTGTCGTCAACCAAGAAGAGACTATAAGATATACAAACCTGAGTTAGCCGAGTAGTGGAGCTCATGAAACAGTCCATCCATATTGAACTGATGAGAGTTCCTAGGGCATTGAACGGAAAATCTGACGTACTCGCTCGCTTAGCCAAAGAGTTGGCTGATCCCGATATGGATGAAATTCTAATAACAGTCAGAAACCGACAAATTCTACCTCCGGTCTCTTTGTGTGAAGAAAGAAGCGTAGAAAAAGGGAACAATCTTGCCGAAGAAGCTCTAATCATTCAGAAAAGCCCGATTGGAGAGAACCCTACATCGAGTACCTCCGATACGACAGGCTTCCAGAAGAAAAATCTGCGAGGGTTCAGTTGAAGAAGAGATCCCTCCGATATATGTTTGTAAATAATACGCTATACCGTAGATCATATGAACAACTCTGGCTCAGGTGTCTATCATCATTCGAAGCCCAAAAAGTCATGAAAGAAGTTCACGCAGGCGTCTGTGGAGATCACCAGTCCGGCCCCAAAATGCGTCTTCAAATCAAACGACTTGGATATTATTAGCCTACCATGATAAGGGATTACGAAGAGCATGCAAAGAAGCATCGTCTTTGCCAAATTGACGGTGACTTCATTCACAAGCACCCCAATCCGTAGCATCCCACGGTGGCATCATGGCCCTTCGACGTTTGGGCACCGGTATAGTTGGCCCGATTAATCCTCCGTCATCCAAAGGCCACCGGTTCATATTGGCTGCAACTGATTACTTCTCCATATGGGCTGAAGCTGTCCCACTAAAAGAAGTCAAAACAGAAAATATTCTAACGTTCTTTATACATGATATTCTAAACTATTTCGGTACACCTAGAAGAATTATTTCTAACAACGGGCCTTCTTTCAAGAGCTCCAAATTCTAAAGGTTCGCTACTCAGTACAAGATAGACCGGGGATATTCCTCCATCTATAATCCAAGAGCCAATGGACTAGCTGAAGCCTTCAATAAAACTCTATACAAGCTCCTGAGGAAAAATACTTCAGCCAACAAGAGAGACTAGAATCTCAAGCTCCATAAGGCGTTGTGGGCATATCGTACCACGCACCGCACTCCAACTCAGTCCACTCCATTCTCATTACTCTTCGGAGTGGAGGCAATCTTTCCCCTCGAAGCAGAAGTTCCAAGCATAAGAATGGCTGTTCAGCACGAGTTGATGGAGGAAGAAAACGTCTCCTTCGGCTTGAAGAGCTCGATGCCTTCGAAGAAAAGAGGCTCGCAGTACAACAAAATATGGAGCTGTACCGAGCCCAAATGTCACAGGCCTATGACAAGATGACATGTCTTCATGCTTTCAAGAAAGGTGAATTGGTGTTGGTCCTCAAAAGACCTATCATCCCCAATCGATATACCAAGGGAAAATTCGAGCCAAATTGGGAAGGGCCATAAGTCATCGAGAAAGTGTTCGACGGAGGATCCTACCAACTAATAAATGCCAAGGGAGAAAGGCCCATGCCATCCATCAATGGCCGATATCTCAAGAAATACTGTGTGTGAATGCTCCAAGTCGTAGACGAATTGAGCACACCAGCCCTACGGTCCGGATCATACATCCTGTAAAACCGTATATAATCCACGAGCGCAAATGACCCCTATCTCTCCCAAGTCCTACTAGCGAGACTACATCTGAAGTCCTACCGGCGATGAAGCAAAGAAAAAAAAAAGAAACAAAAAAGGGAATGTCCATAAGCAAAATGGGCACGGATGAAAACCCGAAAGGGCTTCGTGAGTAAAACCAACAGGACTGCCGGTGAGTTTGTGAAAACTCGAAAAGGCGCAAACTCATGGAAAGATATGAAATACACCCGCAAAGTCTTCTCGACATTGTGAGAAAATAATCCCCACATGAGGTCCTTACAACTCACAAAGGAGCAAAACACTAAGATATCCCCACGATTCCTAGGGAGGAAATACACCTGCAAGATCCTCTCGACTTGTGGGGAGAAAATTCTTTTATGAGACCCTTACGGCTTATAAAATTGAAAAGTCTTAGGTGATAAGAATCTAAATCTGTCTCCTAAGCCATCGTTCCCCAATAGGCAACGACAAATGATGTGTCGCTCCTGGCACTACGTTTCAGTGTTAACGGTGCTAATTCCGACCCAAAACCCAAATCCCAAGTTTTCCTAACGGCAAATAATGAGTCGCTCCTGGCACTACACTTCAGTGTTAGTGGCGTTGGTGTCGACCCAAAACCAAATCCTAAGTCCTCTCAGGGCAAATGATGAGTTGCTCCTGGCATTATTCCAATGCAGCAATACTGATGCTAAACAAAATCCAAATTTCAAGTTCCTCTCAAATTCAAAAGTCCCGTCAAACAAGGCAGAAATCAAACAGATCAAATCAACGTCCCATCCGGCAGCACTTCTAAGCTCAAAAGTCCCGCTGGACGGGTAGGAAACTCCCAAAATAAATCAAATTAAACAAGCCAACCAATCACCATATCGGTGGAACCAAGCTCCACTTCGGAAACAAATCAACCCTGACACCGCAAAAAGCGAAACAAGTCAACTTTAATTCCGACACCGCAGAAAGCGGAGCAAGTCAAATCAAATCCCGACACCGCAAGAAGCGGAGCAAGTCAACTTCAATCCCGAAACTGCAAGAAGCGGAGCAAGTCAAATCAAGCACTAACCGTCCAAGTCGCAAAAATGGCAGTACCGACCAACCAAGTCGCAAAAAGGGCAGCACCGACCATCCAGGTCGTAAAAAGGTCAGCACCGACTGTCCACGTCGCTAAAAGGGCAGCATCGACCGTCTAAGTCGCAAAAACGGCACCACCGACCGTCCAGATCGCAAAAAGGGCAGCACCGACCTTCCAAGTCGCTAAAAGGGCAGCATTGACCGTCCAAGTCGCAAAAAAGGCAGCACCGACCGTCCAAATCACAAAAATGACAGCACCGACCATCTATGTCACTAAAATAGTAATATCGACCATCCACGTCGCTAAAATGGCAGCATACCCTCCACGTTGTCAAAAAGGAACCCAACCAAATTAAGCTCTATATAGAATAAGATCCATCAATTTTATGCACACAACCCACACGCGTGGTGTGCATTTATTGATGGGGGCACTTTGTTGGGGTCAAAAAATTATACTCCGGTTGACCAAGTCAAAATCAAAGTCAACCCCAAGTCAAGTGGGCTCAAACCCAGGTCAAGACCGAGCATGGAAGGGACCGGTCCCATGACAAAAAGAATGAAGCCATAAATTAGTTTGCTGTAATTTTTTAGAAATAAATATATGAAATATAGGCAAAAAGCTAAAATTTTGTAAATCTTATGGCTTATGTGCAAAAAGAAATAAGCACATAAGGCATGGGGTGGTACAAGTACCATATGAAAATGCTTAAAGGGATACATGTAAAGTGTGTAGCCTATAAAAGGCAAACATGATAAAAAAAATCAACAACTTTCATTCTCTCAAAAATTCTAGGATTTGTGCCTCCATCTCCTTTCTCTCAAGTTCTATCTCTTTTTTTCATTTTCAATTAAATCAAGAGTTTAACTCTTCTTTTTCCAAAAAGAAATAGTTTTTCACCATAAAACCCTCGAGGGGGAGTTCAAATCTCCCATCAAATTCCTAAAAAGGAGATTTTTAATCTTGCCTCTCTTTTTCTCCAAGATCTAGCAAAAGTAGAGGATTAGGAGGAAGACCCCATTTTGGGAGGATCCGAGGCTCCAGGAGAAGAAATAGGTCCCCCTTGATCATCTTCGAAGATCTTTAAAGAGTTCAACTTTAAGATCCAAATCCTCAAAGAAGTTTATCTCCACATCCAGACCTTTTAGGAGTTTAACTCCAAATCCAAGCCTTTTAGGAGTTTAACTCCCAAATCCAAATTCTATTTTTTACATAGGAGTTTAACTCCAAATCTAAATCTTTTGGGAGTTTAACTCTAAATCTATACCTAATTCCTGTTTAGCAGTTCAACTCCAAAACCCCTCGGGAGTTCAACTCCCAGCCCAGAGGCTAAACCCCCTTTCTCCGCTGGTGTTTCTAGTGGCCGCGTGCTGCGTATGTGAACCGCTGGTGTCCAGCGGTCGTGTGCTGTGCACATGATCCGCTAACGCCCGGCGCCTACAAGTAGGGCACGTGACCCGTGCGCATCCAGTGCCCACGCGCCTGGCACGTGACCCGCTCACGTGTGCATCCAGCCACTAACACGCCCCTAGGACGCTCCTCACCCCTCTGTTTCCCTCATGCTCCACACTCAAAACGCGTCCCCCGTTAGAAAAAATTTCTAACAGGGCGCTATCCCGCATCCCACAAAGGAGCTACTAGCCCTCTTGACCCCTAGCCCACTATCCGGATAATGGGACCCCCGTAAACTTTGCGAGGCCGCCAATAGGTCTAAGTCCCCTTCAAAACACAACACACGCACACTACACATTGAGTTCGAATGACCGGTTTTACCGGTCAATCGGAGGTTCTCTCGCTCCAAAAGCGAAGGGTAATTAACGACAGTTTAGTCCGCAGCTGTTGGAGATTCGGATTCCCACAATCAATAAACCCTAGCCTACCCCAGGCAGGGGAAATCTGTAATACGCCTGACAAGCGACGCGTATTTCCCATCTCAATGGGGTGACGAAAATACCCTACACGAATGCTTTGTCTTTACTGTGAGCTTGGTCATGGGTGTTGCGATCTTTGAAAATCCTTCGATGAAGCCTCTATAATATCCTGCTAAGCCCAGAAATTTTTTTATATCTTTGATTGACTTTGGTGTTGGCCATTCGCTGACAGCTGACACCTTAGATGGATCTACCGAGATTCCTTTGCCTAAAACGATGTATTAGAGAAATCCAATTTGGTCTAGTCAAAATTCACACTTGCTGTACTTGGGGTAGAGTTGATGCTGTCGGAGTGTCTCAGGACAATGTGTAAGTGCTCGGCCGGCTCTTTCCGACTCTTTAAATACACCAAGATGTCGTCGATGAAAATAACAAAAAAACTGTCTAAGTACTTTCGAAAAACTTGGTTCATCGGGTTCATAAAAATAGCTGGTGCATTGGCACTCTAAATGGTATTACGAGATATTCATAATGGCCATAACAAATCATAAACGTTGTCTGCGGAATGTCGGACTCCTTGACCTTCACCTGATGATATCCTAAACGAAAATCTAACTTTGAGAATACCTAAGATCCACTTAACTGATTGAAAATGTCATCGTTGCGAGGTAGTGGATACTTGTTCTTTATCGTTGCTTCATTTAAAGCTCGATAATCCACACGCATCCTGTAGGTACATTCCTTCTTCTTTACCAACAGCACCGGAGATTCCCAACTTGAGGTACTGGGTCTGATCCAACCTTTTTTCAAGAGTTCGTCCAACCAAATACGGATCTCCTTCAATCCTTCAGACTTAATCGATATGGAGTTTTGATTACTGGTTGTACACCGGGTTGCAAATCAATACTGAATTCAAGAGATCGATCGGAAGGCAAAACTGATATATCTTCAGGGAAAACATTCTCGAACTCTCCAACGACATCTGGTTTCAATCCCTCCGCTTGCAATGCTGCAATCTCTGCCTCCTTTGGTTTTGCTCAATAGATACTAGTCTCTGTTCACCGCTGAAAACAGAGATGAACTGGGATAGATCGTCTTGCCTGAATTTGGGGGCAAATGCTATTTGGATTTATCCGTTCACCTCTCCAAAAATACCAAGTTTATTTATGGCACCGTATATCGGAGGTTTGGACGGATGCGGCCGTTGTAGCAGACTTCATCAGATTCCCCTACTTTACGAGGGGTTTTGATTGTGGGGACGCTCTTCCCTGCAGGCGCAAGGCCATGCAGTTAATTACGTTACCGCACTGCGATAACCAGTTTATGTCGTCGCCCGTAGAGCGCGGATTAATCTAAATCTGTATATTTTAAATTTGGTTTTTTTTATTTAAGGACCGTTAATCTATTTTGAGATTAAGATCAACTTAAATATATGAGCATTTGGGCTCAATTCATTTTTAACTAAAGATACGTTAGTCTGATTTGAGACTACGATCAACTTAGCAAAATTTTTAGGGTCCTTGAATTTATTAAGATCTAATCAACAGAGCATTTAGGCTCGGCTGCAAGAGACTTAGCTGATTTGGGCTTAGTCTGCTTAGTCTTTTTTGTTCAAAAGTGCTAAGCACTTGTTTGGGCTCTGTTTGTTCAGCCCCCCTTTTAATCAAAAGTGCTAAGCACTTGTTTGACACTCTGGCGCTCACATAGGTATCATGTGAAGTCTTCAGTTATGCGTGTTGCCCAATCAGTGCTAAGCACTCAGTTATATATAGTGCGAAGCACTTTTCTTCTTTTCTTTTCTTTTTTACGGCGTCCATGTGAGGAGTACGTGCGCCGCGGGCTCTGCCCAATCAGTGCTAAGTGCTCGGCCGTTTTGGCTGTATATGGAGTGCTAAGCACTTTTTTGTGTGGCGCCCATGTGAGGAGCACGTGAGGCGCTGGGCGTTGTCCAATAAGTACTAAGCACTTAGCCGTTTTGGCTATATAGGGAGTGCTAAGCACTTTTTATGTGGCGCCTACGTGAGGAGCACGTGGGACACTGCCCAATCAGTTCTAGGCACTCGGCTGTCTTGGCTATATAGAGAGTATTAAGCACTTTTTGTGTGGCGCCCACGTGAGGCGCTGGCCCTCTGTTTTGGGCGCCCGCGTGTTTTTCACGTGAGGTGCTGGGCGCTGTTGGGGGCGTCCACGTGGGAAGCACGTGAGGCATTAAGTTCTTTTGTTTTTCGTAGTTTGGATCTTTGTTAATGACATTTTGACCATTAATGGCACCAAGATCTTTATTTTGAAGATTTGGAATCTGGTTTTCTTCGAGAACTAAGTTCTTATGTTTTTTCTTTTATAAGAACTAAGTTTCTTTTCGGGTTAAACCCTATTTTCCGAAGAATTAAATTCCTGTTTGATAGGTTCTTTTTGTTTTTCTTTTGGACCTAGTTTTTTTCTAAGTCTTTGATTCTTAAGAACAAGATCTTCCCAATGAGAATTAAATTCTCAACTTGTGAGAGACTTGTCTTGTGGATCTCTGATCCAGAGAAAGAACTAAGTTCTTTGAGAAGGGTTAAGCTCTTAAATAGGTAAAAGAGATATTTTGATCTATGTGTTTTCTTAACCTAGGGTTTTTTGAAAAGGAAAGTCTTCTTCTTTGAGAATTAAATTCTCTGTTGTTTTGAGAGCTTTCTGTATTTTTCAGAAGCTTATGGGAGGTTTCTCTCTTTGTCTTCCTCTCCTTTTGCCTGTGTCTCCGTTCGTTTCTCCCTATGTATGTGTGTGAGACTTGAAGTCTCGGGTTCTTTATATAGGAGAGGCAAATTTGTTAATTAGTTTTAAGGAAATCTCTCATTGAGAGATTCCAATTTATTTTATTGATCTGAAAATTATTCGGGGAATTTTATCCACCGTTGGATCTTTGATCCAAGGACTCTTATTTTATAGAATATATTTTCTTGTTTTTAACAAGTTTGGGGAGATATTTTCCCTTATAAAGAATTTATTCTGTAAAATGGTGATTTTTAATCACCATTGGATTTTTAATCCAAGAGTTCTCTGTTTTAAAGAGAGCGGTCTTTTTTATTTAAAAAGAATGAAAGAATATATTCCCATAACAGAATTTTATTATATAATTGGATCTTTGATCCAACCGAAAGTATATTTCTCATTTAGAAAAATTTAGGAGATATTTTCTTCTAATAGAATTTAATTCTATATTTTGATGATTTATCATCTCCATTGGATCTTTGATCCAACGGCTCTGTCTAACAGAGAGTACCCCAAATTCTCATGTAGAATTTATTTTTATTGATCGTAACTTGGGCGCCAGCGCTCACGTGTTGTGCACATGAGCGCCACTTAAGAATTTAATTTTTATGGTGGGTACTCATATGTTTTGCACATTGGCGCCCGCATGATGAGCACGTGCGGTGCCATATAAGAATATAATTCTTATTCAGAAAGTGTTTCTATGTTTTGCACATTGACGCCGGTGTGAGCAGCACGTGCGGCGCCATCATAGGATTTAATCCTACAAAATTTGTGCTGGCGCTGTCGCCCTCGTGAGAAACACGTGAGGCGCTGCCCTATTAAATTTTAACAGAGCTTTTCTCTTTCTATATTTTAGGGGGAACAAATACCTCCCACCGTTGTTCCCACATGGCTCACGGGTGAGTGCAACAGTGTCACGTTTTCCACCGTTTGATTTCCTACGGAGTTGAACCGTCCTTTCACAGTTTATAAATAGGACCTTTGGCTCTTAAGATGACCGTCGTTTCTTCATCTTCCTTCTTCTTCCTTGAGAATATAATTCTCCTCTCGGAGTTTAGATCTCTGCCCAAAAAAACTCTTAGAGTTGAACTCTATTTAAGAAAAATGGTAAGGATTATGACCAAATTTTTAACTCTTAAAAGAAACTCTTTTTTGTTTTGGGATTTTAACCCAGTAACAGAGCTTGGCACTTTTTCTTGAAATGATCTCTTAAAAACTTTATTTGGATAGACCATGGATCTTAGAGATCTTAGTGTTTTACCCTGTTATTAACTCTGATTTTTTAAGGTTCTCTGGAATTTAATTCCAGTATATTTCCCATGGGGATTTCTGGGATTTAATCCCATCATCAGAGGAATTCAATTCCGGTTTGTACTATATAGCTTAGCTCTGAGAAAATTTGAAATTTTTTAGGAATTTTATTTCAATTTTCTTTTATCCTTTCAGGGTTCTGCAGTGGATTCTTCTTGCAGATTTGGATCTGTTGTAGAACACGTTCTACAAGAATATAGGGAGTTTTGAACCCCACTGTTCAATGAGATTTTTCATTAAATGAGAATCCTTTTGGATTCTTACAATGGGTGCATGCCTCATCATTAATGGGGCATTACCTTGATTTTGTGAGACCCATTGTCCATTTTTCTTTGGACTGTGGTGACTGAAAATGCTAAGGCTTTGAATTGTAATTGATTACATTGTGTCGATAACTAACCCTCTACGTGTTTTTTAGGTACTATGGTTTCTGATTCCTCCTTCCCCTATGTTCGCTCGAAGAGTGCTTTCGCCGATGCGTCTACAGATCGGGAAGTCTTTGCACTAATTCAGGACTATGACCCAAAGTAGAAGTCTCTTCATTTGTGGGGGTCATGATACAGTTACATTATCCGGGATCGGTGCAGTTTTATTTGTGCGGCGTCGTCAGAACGGATCCTGTCGATTCATTAGTTGGCCCTCCGCAGGTCGCTTACGCAGTGGAAGAGCTCAACTGGATCTCGGAAAGTCATCTCCAACCTTCCATGGCGTCGATACCAGAGCAGCCGCCGATGGCCCTAGACATTCTGGGGCGTCGCATATACCAAGGAGAAGCGCGTCGTTGGGGTTAGGTCAATACGATAGGTGTCACGCCCCGCTTCGCGGTATACGAGGAAGGAGACGTGGCGGACACGCGATATATTTACTCAGAAATAAATACGTTAAGTGTAAATAAGCAATATATGAAAAGCACAAGAAATGACGAGATATAATATAAAGAGCAACTTTTATTAACATTCATTTATACAATACTACTGATTTGAAAAGGAAATGTACAACGATAAAAGCAATACCTAAACAGTGGCATACAACTGGAAGATAAGTACAAGTAGACTAGTAGTCTAGCTGTGCCTTAATCTGGTCCAAGTACTCCTAACTGGGCTCGGTCTCCTGAAGGCCCGGTTCTCCTGACGAACATTCTAAAGAAAGAAAAGATAAGAATATTTTCAGCGAACTAGCGCTCGGTAAGTCTCAAAAGAGAGAAAGGAATACAACAAGTAATGTGGAAGAAAACTGTTAAATTATACAGGTATCAGTTTATTACTCTAACGTAGTTGTTTGTAACTTGGTACAGAAGGTATCAGTGTATATGGGAGGAGTCCAACTATCCCGTGGGCTATGGTAACATGTAAGTACAAGGCCCCGTCAAAACCCACGGGACAACAGCACGAGAGTTCATGTAGGTGTCTTTTAGTGACCATCTTCGTGCAACTTTTAATACATTCCATACCAATCTACCCCTTTAACCCCGTATAATGTTTTATATAGATTATAATTATCAGGCTTTTCTAGACCATGGATACAAGTTGTTCATGTAATCAGGTTCGGGATGTAAACAAGTAGTCATGTAATCGAGTCAAGTTATAACCATGGTTCAGTCAAATCATGTTATGTTTGCATGTTGATATGGTTCTGGTATTCAGGTTCAAGTAAACATGTTAGAGTTTGGATTCATGTTTGAATTGTATTCTGGTTTGGATTGAATTCTAGTTTGATGTAGACTCAAACTTGAATCAGACACTTAGAACTGATTTGGATTCTGAATTAGAATCGGGAGTTATCGGTAACTGCTGCACATGAAAGGCAGGATTTGTATCTTTTTCCAAGACAATTACCATTGATAACACCGTTAAGTTTTTCTACTTTAAATAGGCAAGCACTCACTTTCTCCGCCTCCCTGAGGCTCAAGGTAATTGATCCCGCTTAAACCTATATTTATTTAAGTCCTTAACAGTGGTTTATATAGCTCGAGGGGGTTTTATGAAAAATATTTTTATTATAGTTCAAAACAACCTCGAGAATTTATTTATATTCTTTAGAATTTCCATGGATGTGTATTTTAAGAATTGAGGTATTTTAGTGATAATTATCTTAACTTGAATAGTTCATGGTATTTTACTGTGAACTTGTCTTGTATTGATATCTTGATGGTATTTTGATGAAACTTGTAATTCTTTTATTTGAAAAAAATATAAGTTATTATATTTTGAAAAATATATGGTTGGTAATATTTATATAATTATTAAAAATTAATTTTATTATTAAATAGAAAATCATGTTTTTCTTAAAAATCGTATTAAAACCTTTCGAGACCGAATGCTCCGTGAAGAGGTCTGCATCTCGCTCTACTAGCCCAAGGATTTGCGATAATCTGTACCATCTAATAGCGGATCCCATAAAGAGGGTTGTAGAGGTTTATTTGTAAAGAATTTTAAAATACAATTCAAAGAAAACCGTTTTTATAGTTGATGGTATTTTAATGTGATATGGTAACAAAAGTATGCTCAAGGTACATCGTGCTATGGAAACATATGTGTATGTGAGGGGTAGGTCATTACTCCGTGAAGTTTTCTAAAGGTATGTTCAAACCAAGTAATAAAAGATAACGTATATAAAGTTCATAGTATTTTCATGTAAAAGCTAGATTAAAGTTATTTAGCATGATCTTTTTGAGTGAAAGTTATTCTAAACATTAGTTTTATGATTATAAACATAGGGTAAGAATGTGGATGGGCAATGATTAAGAAAAGTGTGCATTCAAGGTTTTAGAATCAAAAGTCGGTGTTAACTCCACTTACCAACATGATTTGAATAAAAGATTTTTTAGAGAAAGAGAATAAGAATGGGAAGGGACTTACTAGTGACTTAGGTTAAGGGAAAGTAGAAGAAGATAGCTTGGTCGTCGCCGGAATAGCCTCGATTCCTTGCTGGAAGTTGGTCGTTGGCTAACTCCTCTTCTACTCCACTTGTACTAGAGAAAATTTGAGGGTTTTGGCTAGAATTTTAAGAATGGGGAAGGGCCAGGGCATGTGATAGTATTTATAGTGTGGAATTTGGGTTTTGGGATTGAAAGAATGAAGTAAAATATATTAAAAACTGATTAATTAGGGAAATGAGGGGTCTATGTTTAATTGCAGAGTAATCAAACAGTGCAAGGGTAATTGGGGTAGGTCAAGAATCATGTGTGCAGAGCCCGAGGACTTTTAGCCATTGGGGGGCCGTCCCCGCCGGCCATTCAAGGAATCTCGTCGGTCCAATAGTAAGGGGGAGCCGGTGGATTCAAGACACTGTTCACCTCTGTTTTTATATCATTTTGCACAAGTTTGTTTTCTCATACTTTTTAATTTTATGTGCAATGCACGTGTAAACTTTTGGGCTTCCAAAAAGTTTAAAAGAAAAATCAGAAAAAATATAATGTGCCTGAGGAGATTTGAATACAGGGGCTACGTCACAGCAGTACAAGGCTTTACCAGTGAGCTACAAGCTTATTTCTTGCTGTTCTTAAACAAAAATAACTTATAAATTGTACTCATGCTTGTAAACTCCTTTCTGTACATTAAATTGAAAATTTTCGTACAGCAAATTCAGAGTTGTTACATTCTACCCTCCTTACAAAAATTTTGTCCTCAAAATTTACAATTACAAAAGGACTAGTTTACAAATAAGAAAGGGTATCTTGCACGATTGTCATCTTCTCGTTTCCACGTTGATTCTCCTGGTGAATCTTTTCTCTACATCATTTAGACTAACTTTACTTCCTTGTTCCGCAGTGTCTTCACTTTTCTGTCCAGAATTTCAACGGGTTATTGCTCGCAAGTTTGGTCTGTTTGTACAGTGAGCACAGAGTGATCAAGAATGTGGCTGGGGTCGCTTACATATCTTCGGAGCTGAGATATATGGAACACGTTGTGCACTCCTTCCAATGAGGGTGGTAGTGCCAAAAGGTATGCCACTTCTTCGACTCGTTCGAGCATGTCGAACAGTCCGATGTATCTGGGACTGAGCTTACCCCTCTTACCAAAGCGGATCACTCCTCGGTTTAGAGAGATCTTTAAGAAAACATGATCTCAAGATTGGAACTCCAGGTGTCGACGCTTTGCATCAGCCCAATGTTTCTATCGATCTTGGGCTATGCGCATTCTTTCCCTGATCGTGCGAACTATGTCTACAGTTGCCACGATCATCTATGGTCCTAAGAGTTCACGATCTCCGATGCTGTCCCAACTTAGTGGTGAACGACATTTCCTTCCATAGAGAGCTGCAAATGGTGTCATTTCAATACTTGCCTGATAGCTGTTGTTGTATGAAAACTCCACAGGGTGTGGGTGATCTTCCTACGAACCTCCAAAGTCTAACATACATGCTCTTAGCATGTCCTCCAGAATCTGAATTGTTCACTCAGATTGTTCGTCCATTTGTGAATGGTAAGCCGTGCTGAAGTTCAGACTCGTTCCCAGGCTAGCTTGCAGACTCTGCCAAAACTATGATCGGAATCTGGTGTCACGATCTGAGACGATGCAAACCGGTACTCCATGTAATCTCATGATCTCCTCTATGTACTTCTTTGTTAACGTCTCGGTAGATTAGACAACTCGAAATGGGATGAAATGTGCTGACTTGGTGAGTCGATCCACAATAACCTATACTGCGTCATTACCTTTCATGCTGCGAGGAAGAGCAGTCACGAAGTTCATGGTAATGTGCTGCCATTTCCATTCTGGGATAGGTAACGGTTGAAATAGACCAGCAGTTCCATGATGTTCAGCCTTTACTTGCCGACACACCAAACACTTGGCTACGCTTCGGGCTACTTCACGTTTCATTCAATGCCACCAGTAGTGTTGTCACGGATCCTTATACATTTTGGTACCGCCGGGGTGTATTGAGTACGGAGAGCTGCGAACTTCTTTCATCAACTCTTCTCGAACAAGACCTTGGGGTACACAAAATCTACTTCCATATCTCAAGGATCCATCTTCGTGGATGATGAAGTCTGTTCGAAGTCCACTTTCTGCATGTTCTCGGATCTTTTGCAGCTTGACATCATCTTCTTGAGCTACCTTGATCTGATTGAAAAAAGTAGACTGAACTTATAAGTTCATCAACTCCGAAGTATTAACTGGCATAACTACCTCGATCTCCATCCTGTGCAATCCCTGTTGTAGCTTCCACTGAGCGGTGAGATTCATTAATAACGGCTGACGGCTAAGGGCATCAGGAACTACATTCACCTTCTCTGGATGATATTATAGGGTGATGTCGAAACCCGCCATGAGTTCTAGCCATCTTCTCTGCCGCATGTTTAACTCCTTCTAAGTAAATACATACTTGAGACTTTTGTGGTTCGTTTATATATCCACTCGTTCTCCCAGAAGATAGTGGCGCCAAATCTTAAGTGTAAAGATAACGGCTGCCAACTCTAAGTCATCTGTCGAATAGTCACGCTTATGAACCTTCAGCCGCCTTAATGCAAAAGCTACAACTTTTCCATGCTGGTGTAGAACACATCCTAATCTCTTACCGGACGCATCACAATGTACAACGAAATCTTCAGATTGATCCGGTATTACGAGAATAGGAGCTGATGTCAATCTGACTTGAGTTCTATAAAATCTTGTTCACATACTTCTTACCACATGAATACTTCATCTTTAGTGAGCTTAGTCAGGGGTGCTGCAATCTTTGAAAAATCTTCAATGAATTTTCGGTAGTATCCTGCTAATCCTAAGAAACTTCGAATGTCCTTCACCGTCTCTTGTGTCAACCAATCGCTGACAGCTGCCACTTTAGCTGGATATACTGAGATTCCTTCGCCTGAAACAACGTGTCCGAGAAATCCGACTTGATTTAGCCAAAATTTCTACTTGCTGTACTTGGCATAGAGTTGATCTGTCGCAATGTCTCTAGGACAATCCGCAAATGCTCAGCGTGCTCTTTCCGATTCTTTGAATACATCAGGATGTCATCGATAAAAATAACAACGAACCTGTCTAAGTACTTTCGGAAAACTTGGTTCATCAGATTCATGAAAAAAGCAGGTGCATTGGTCACTCCAATTGGCATCACAAGATATTTTTAATGACCATAGCGAGTCCTGAACGCCGTTTTCGGAATATCAGACTCTTTAACCTTCACCTGATGATAACCCGAAGAAAAATCTAGCTTCGAAAATACGTAAGACCCACTTAGTTGATCGAATAGATCTTCGATGCGCGGTAGTGGATACTTGTTCTTTATCGTCACTTCGTTCAGAGCTCGGTAATATGTACACATTCTGTATGAACCTTCTTTCTTCTTCACGAGCAAAACTGGAGATCCCCAACTTGAAGTATTGGGACGAATCCAACCTTTCTTTAGAAGTTCGTCCAACTGAGTATGGATCTCCTTCAATCCTTCAAGACTTAACCGGTACGGAGTTTTGATCACCGGTTGTGCACCATGTACTAAATCAATGTTGAATTCAAGAGCTCGATAGGGAGGCAAACCTGTTATATCTTCAGGAAACATATCCTCGGACTCTCGAACTACTTCTAGCTTTTCTTCTTCCGCCAGTAGAGTAAATACTTCTGCATCCTTCGGTTTGGCACGGAAGATTTCTAGATCCAAAGTTCTATCTCCACTCTTGAAGTAAAAAATTGGGTGATCCGGTATCTCAAATACTACCCTCCTTTGACGACATTCAATTGTAGTATAGAAAACTCCCAGCCAGTCCATTCCCAACACAACATCGAAGTTTGGGATGTCTAGTATTTTAAAATTTGGGTAGAATTCTCGTCCGCAAACTACAACTGGACACTGATTCAATCCCATAGTTGCTTTCAATACTCCATTTACGGAACCGATATTCCAGCTTGAAATGAGTGGCTTCACGGGAATCGCATGTGTTCTCACAAATCGTTGGGACATGAAGCAGTGTGACGCTCCGGTGTTGAACAATATTATTGCAGAAAGAGTGGCTACTAGTATAGTACCTAAGTTATGTGAGGTTGGTTTAGATACAGGGAAAAATATAGGGTGATATACAAGGATTGAAAAGATGAAAGGAGAGGGAATTACCAGTAATAACTTGGCCAGTGGCCTTGGCTTCTTCAACGGTAATGGTGAAAGCCTGACGTCGGGGTACATTCCTCGTTGCTGGAGGCACATTCCTCTGTCCTTGAGGCATGTTCCTTTACCCTTGAGGCATGTTCCTCTGTGCCTAATGAAACTGACGAGGAGACTGTGCCTTAGGTCCACAAGGAGGTGGCGCAGGTAGAGCAAGACAAGATGCAGGAGCCTGAATAGCTGGCCGCTACGGAATGATGATAGCGGGTCTAGGTGTTGGAGCTGAGTTAAGACGATATGGGCAAGCTCCAATGGCATGAGTGGATGCGCCACAAACTAAGCACAGGCCATTTGCATGCCTGCAGTCCTTCGCCAGGTGTCCATTCCTCTTACAGTAGAAGCAAAAGTCTGGACTGGGCCGGTTAAAACTTACTCCCGGTCTCCTGGGTGCAAAAGGTGGCCTGGAAGAGGCTCCTCCTGCCATTTGAGTGGCAGGACGTTTCACATCGGCAGTATGAGATCTGCCCTTCTTCTTCACGACGGCCTCATAGCGTCGGGCAGCCTTCAAAGCGAGATCATGGGTTGAGAAATCCCCTGTAGCTAGTGCGGCTGGATTTCCGGGTCTAACCCTTGTTGAAATCTTCATGCCCGGATCTCAGCAGTCGGGATAAGGTATGCCGTGAACCTGTTACGACCTTGTGTTAGCAGTGTAGTATATGATATCAGAAAATTGAATATTGAGACATATTTTACCTGCTAAGCATGGTAAACTCATTATCGTAAGCATCCACAGATTTGTTCCACATTGAACCTTACTGTAAGTGGATGAACTGTTGTTCCATGTTGAAATAGGCGGTCTCAGGGAAATATTTCACGTCGAACATATCGCGAAATGTCCTCCATTCAATCGGTTAGGCGAGTCGGCTTTCTTCAGCCTTACACCAGACTCTGGCGTTATCTGTCAGTTGCAGTTTTGCAACTCTCACCCAAGCAATCTCTGGCACTTGTGCTGCTACCAGATCGTCCTCGATAGACTAAGCCCATTCTTCTGCCTCTAGTGGGCTCTCTTTCCCAGAAAAATGTTTCGGGTGCAATGCCCGAAATTGCTTGACTCCGGGTGCCTAGACCTCTGGACGGTGCATGAGAATAGCAGTATGTTCCTGCTGACCTTCCAAGAGACTCTTGATCGCCTTAAGCAATACCGTTTGCTCGTTGATGGAAGCTGCAACGGTAGGAAGTGATGGTAGAGTGGGTGGTGGGGTGTTGCCATTAACGTTGGTACTCGTGTTGTTCGGTGAATCCATGACCTTGATAGATAAAGAAAAGTTATCATAGATTCAAAAAATTTGAAATGTAAAGAATGTATAGTTGCTGATTCTTATACTTCTTGTGATATATTGCTTAGGATTCCATGCATAACGGACCTGCATGGGCCACCAACAAAACCTGTCATGCTCCGCTTCCCGATGTATGAGGAAGGAGACGTGGCGGGCACGTGACGTATTTACTCAGAAATAAATACGTTAAGCATAAATAAGAAATATATGAAAAGCATAAGAAATGACAAAAGATATAATGTAAACAACTTTTATTAACATTCATCTTTACAATACAACTGATTTGGAAAGGAAATATACAATGATAAAAGCAATGCCTAAACAGTGGTATACAACTGAAAGATAAGTAGAAGTAAACCAGTAGTCTGGCTGTGTGTCAATCTACTCCAAGTACTCCTAACTGGGCTCGGTCTCTTAAAGGTCCGGTCCTCCTGATGAACATTCCAAAGAAAGAAAAGACAGGAATGTCGTCAGCAAACTAGCGCTCGGTAAGTCCCAAAAGAGATAAAGGAATACAACAAGTAATGTGGAAGGAATCTGTTAAATTATACAGATATCAGTTTATTACTCTAACGTAGTAATTTGTAACTTGGTATAGAAGGTAGCAGTGTATATGAAAGGAGTCCAACAATCCCGTGGACTATGGTAACATGTAAGTATAAGGCCCCGTCAAAACCCACGGGACAACGACACGAGAGTTCATGTGGGTGTCTTTTAGTGACCATCATCATGCAACTTTTAATACATTCCATACCAATATATCCATTTAACCCCGTGTATTGTTTTATATAGATTATAATTATCAGGCTTACCGAGACTATGGATACAAGTTGTTCATGTAATCAGGTTCAGGATGTAAACAAGTAGTCATGTAATCAAGTCTAGTTATAACCATGGTTCGGTCAAGTCAAGTCATGTTTGCATGTTGATATGGTTCAGGTTCAAGTAAACATGTTTGAATTGTATTCTTGTTTGAATTGAATTCAAGTTTGATTTAGACTCAGATTTGAGTCAGACACTTAAAACTGCTTTGGATCCTGAATTAGCTTCGGGAGTTATCGGTAACTGATGCACATGGACGGCAGGATTTGTGTTTTTTCCAAGATAATTACCATTGATAACACCGTTAATTTTTTCTGCCTTAAATAGGCAAGCACTCACTTTCTCCAGCTCTCTGAGACTTAAGAAAATTGATCCTGCTTAAACCTATATTTACTAAAGTCCTTAACGGTGTTTTATATAGCTCGAGGGGGTTTTATGAAAAATATTTTTATTATAGTTCAAAATAATCTCGAGAATTTATTTATATTCTTTAGAATTTCCATGGATTTGTATTTTAAGAATTGAACTATTTTAGTGATAATTATCTTAACTTGAATTGTTCATGGTATCTTACTGTAAACTTTTTTTGTATTGATATCTTGATGGCATTTTGATGAAACTTGTAATTCTTTTATTTGAAAAAATATATAATTTATTATATTTTGAAAAATATATGGTTGGTAATATTTATATAATTATTAAAAATTAATTTTATTATTAAATAGAAAATCTTGTTTTTCTTAAAAATCGTATTAAAACCTTTCGAGACCGAATGCTCCGTGAGGAGCTTTGAATCTCGTTCTACTAGCCCAAGAATGTGCGATAATCCGCACCATCTAATAACGGGTCCCCTAAAGAAAGTTGTAGAGGCTTATTTGCAAAGAATTTTGAAATACAATTCAAACAAAACCGTTTTTTATAGTTGATGATATTTTAATGTGATATGGTAACAACAGTATGTTCAAGGTATATCGTGTTATGGAAACATGTGTGTATGTGAGGAGTAGGTCATTACCCCATGAAGTTTTCTAAAGATATGCTCAAACCAAGTAATAAAAGTTAACGTATATAAAGTTCATGGTATTTTCATGTAAAAGCTAGATTAAAGTTATTTAGCATGATGTTTTTGAGTGAAAGTTTTTCTAAACATTAGTTTTATGATTATAAATATAGGGTAAGAATACGGATGAGCAATGCTTAAGAAAAAGTGTGCTTTCAAGGTTTTAGAATCAAAAGTCGGTGTTAACTCTACTTACCGATATTATTTGAAAAAAAGAATTTTTAAAGAAAGACAATAAGGATGGGAAGAGACTTACTAGTGACTTAAGTTAAGGGAAAGTACAAGAAGATTGCTTGGTCATCGCGGCGTCACGGGGTCGCCGGAATAGCCTCGATTCCTCGCCGAAAGTTGGCCGTTGGCTAACTCCTCTTCTACTCCACTTATACTTGAAAATTTTTGAGGGATTTGGCTAGAATTTTTAGAATGAGAAAGGACTAGAGCATGAGATAGTATTTATAGTATGGAATTAGGGTTTTGGGATTGAAAGAATGAATTAAAATGCATTAAAAAGTGATTAATTGGGGAAATGAGGGATCTCTGTTTGATTGTAGAGTAATCAAACGATGCAGGGGTAATTGGGGTAGGCCAAGAGTCATGTGCAGAGACCGGAAAATTTTAGCCACGGGGGGCCCGTCCCCGCCGGCCATCCAAGGAATCCCGCTGGTCCAATAGTGAGGGAGAGCCGATGGATTCAAGACACGCGTTCACCTATGTTTTTATATCATTTTGCACATGTTTGTTTTTTCAGACTTTTCATTTTTATGTGCAGTGCACGTGTAAACTTTTGGGCTTCCAAAAATTTTAAAAGAAAAATCAGAAAAAATATAATGTGCCTAAGGGGATTCGAACACAGGGGCTACGTTACAGCAGTGCAAGGCTTTACCAGTGAGCTACAAGCTTGTTTCTTGCTGTTCTTAAACAAAAATAACTTATAAATTGTACTCGGGCTTGTAAACTCTTTTCTGTACATTAAATTGAAAATTTTAGTATAGGAAATTCAGAGTTGTTACAATAGAAGTGACCCCCCGTCATCCGGCTGGTTATCTGCAGTAGGCCTGTTACATTCTATCGGCCAAGAAGTCATTGCTACTGAAGACCGGGCTATATCCAGCGATCTACGCGTCTCTCTTTTATTACCACACTCCTCATGTGTGGTGGGTTAAATCCTTTCTGGAGTAATGGAATATCCCGACCCACACATTTCTCTTATCGGATCTGGAGGTGTCAATCTCGCTGGAGTAATTCGCAGAGATATCCGGGTTGCTCATCAGAGTAGAGCATTATGAGGAGATACTTCCTCCTAACGAGTACGTCTTCGCTACTGAATCAATGATTATGGGTCTTACCCCAGAGAATGTCGTTCGACACAATTTTCCAAGCTTGATCAAAGTGTTGAACATATATGAGAGCTTATTCTTGGAGTCTGGGGGCACGAAGTTAGCTTCACGGACTTCGTTGCCCGTTTCCTTCGTCCGTAGGCTTTATCAAAGAAAGCTGCGAAGTTATCCAAGCTCGATGATCCGTTCGGAATTGGATTGGATAAACTACCAACCGCGGAGGCGGATTAAAAGCAATTCTTTATTCCGGATACCCCAATTGTCCCTTTCGTAGAGGTCACCGCTCCGGACATTGATGAAGAGACGTTCTTCGTGGGGTTCATCGGCTTGTGGTTAGGCTGGTTTGCGCTTCCAATGCACCCCCGTTATATCAGACCGTCTGTCTTTTATCCAGCTCACTGCATTGCGACGGGAACACGCATGGCTATTGAGGTTGCAGGACTAGCTCACTTATACCATGGTCTGAGTCTGGCGGCCGACACCACCCAGCCAGGTGTGAAGCCCTTAAATCTCCCTTTGCAATACTTCACCTCGTGGATCGAGATGCACGTGTTGGGTGCTTTTGGCGTGCATAAACGGCCACGATTTTATGAAGGATACAATTTTTCTCGGGTTATGCATTCGGTCAGTACTTCTTCTCCAGACCCAACCCAGCGAGAGGCTCGGCGATTGCTTCTTCGCCAACGCATGGTTGGGGAAAGCATGACCTTTGTAGATTAAGTTTTGACTATAGGTAAGGAGCCTTCCAAAGTGGTCCAGCCACTCCACGATGTCTTTAAAGATGGAGCTTCTGCACTGAGGGCCCGAGAGATCGTCCATTTTTACTCTATCAGACCGGGTTTTATGGTATTTAGACAGAACGCCTCAGTTTTGTTTATGAGATATAACCCACATCGTTTTGCCCAGCAATCGGGTTACAACCAAGGCGTTCCTCTTGAGGCATTCATCATTGATCCGGCTACTACTGAGGAGAGCATTCACAATGCGAAGCATCATTTTATGCGTTTGAATACGGGGTCCCATTTCCTGATCAGCGAGCTTAATCATATCCCAAAGGCCTCGAATGCTTATGTTGCTTAGTATCAACATGCAACGGGTGCCGTCATCAAGAAGGATAGGCGGATACTTCTTGATCACAAGGATTCAGTCCCAGCCAGTAATCCCGCGGCCCCGCTGAGGCGACGGGCAGTTGTCCGTCCTTCTTGGAGAGATAGCGGTTCGGTTGTAGTTCCACAAGCTTTTCTGGATAAGCCTCGACCGGATATAAATGCTCTTGTGACTATGGTGGCTGCTGCGTCCCATGAGTCGGGTATTGCCTCGAAGATCGAAACTCACTGTCCAAAGAAGCTCGTTGAGGGAAAACTCTTGTCATCGGGTGTTGGTGCCATCTCGCAGAGGAAGAAGAAATCCTTATTCTCAGCTGACGTTGTATTCGGTCAGGAGCCTCATGTTCCTTATACCGAAGTCTTGTCCGAATACGGCACCAACGATGGTCTGTTCGAAGCTCCTGTCGATGAGAACACCACTTCTGATCTTCAAGCCGCCATCGAAGCTTCTGAAAAGCTGGCCCGTAAGCAAGCAGCATTAGCTTCTCTTGCGGAGTCCGGTATATTTCATTTACATTCTTCTATGTATACATTTTTTCCGGATTTATTATGCTTTATTAACTCTATTTTCTTAACAGGAAACTCCACTGAAGAGGCTCTCTTGGCCTCTTTCAAGACATTTGTGGAGGAGGAGAGGCTTCACGCTTCCATGGGTCTCGGTATGATTCATTTCGTGATGCCTTTACATATTTAGTTCATTTCGTTCACACCCTGACTCCCTTCTTCTTTCTGTTACAGGAACCATCGCAACTCGTATTGTTCCGAGTACAATGCCAATCTCAGGTGGTGGTGCGGAGGAGCCTTCGGTGCCATCGGCTATGGTTGAGGTCACCCTAGGGCCGCCACGGGAGGTATCGCTAAAGCAGCCGATGATGGATGTTGCATTAGAAGGCCGAACCTAATTTGGACAAAGATGCTACTTTGTCAGAGGTTCTGAGGAGATTTATTCGTATAACCAAAACTGAGAGGAAGCGCAAAAAGCATGCGGTAAAGGAGCGTCAGGCTAACCTGGCTGCAGGCACATGTTCGAGTGATGCTCGTCCCTCTGACGTTCCTATGGAGAACGTTCCTTCTGCCCTATCCACTACTTATAGGCAGGTTGCGCATGCGGCTCGCGAAGAGGCCGAGCGGTTACTTCAAGATAAAACAGCGCACGATCCCTTATTGAAACCTAGTAACAGCCTTTTTTCTTGAATTATGACACATTTTTTTAACAGAGCCGAGTTTAGGTGGTGATGTGGCGGGCGAAGTGCCGGTGCTTAAAGAGCCTGAAGTGGCAGGCCTTCCTTTCGAATCCGGGACTGTTCTGGCTACTGCTTCCTCCACTTGTGGATCCATGATATTGGCGGGTGATGCGAGCATGACGACGGTCCTTATCGATTCAAGGGATGAAAATGTGGGTGCTGAATCTACCTTCCCGGTGTTGATGGAAACCAAGGAAGCCGTCATAGCTGGTGATGCTCCAGACACTGTTATGGTTTCTGCCCTATCATGTATCCCTCGAGCTATTACTTTTGAGTTCTTAATCCCGCTAGACATCTCTACCGATATCTTCTTTATTCTGAATACAGGCATGGTAAATTCCGGCGCTGTGCTGATTGAAGAATCACTGCTAGCCGTTGCTACGACTGTCGCTGTTCCACCCATCTCTTTTGTGTTCCCCCGAGTTCTCTCGGATTTAATGACGAAAGGTAAAGATTTCTCATTTTTTTTGTTTCAATGTAGATATCATTTTCTTGGATTAATTTCTTTACCAAATATTGTTGCAATCCTGCATGGGTGCTTTTTGACCGCTTACACCAGATGTTAAGCTCGCACTTTGCCTTTCAATAGGAATCTGTTCCCCCTTAAGGAGTTGGTTAGTATATTCTTCACCTGTTATTTCATCTTTCCATAAGTAAACTTTCTATTGCTAAAATGTTTTCGTATTGGCCGCAGTATTACGGCTCGAGGGAGAGAACGATGGAATAGACGAGTCTCCTGTGCTCCCTAACTTGCCACTTTTAACCGCCGGTATGGTAGATCTCGTTCATCATCACTCTTCTTTATTTTTCAGGTTGAAATCTAACCTTTCTTTGTGTGTGCTTTATTCTGTAGCAGCTACACCGGATTTGGCTCCTCTTGAGTCTCGCATTTCCATGTCCATAAGGCCCTTTGCTAAGCGCCAATCTTCCAGGGGTGCGGCGAATAGTAAGAGGATGCTAAGTGAGTTCATCGAAGATCTTAACGTTGAAGCTCTCACCTCTGCCGCGGATTTTGCTGACGAGTTCAACCATATGCTGGCGATGCTTGTGAAATTCCATAAAGAAGATTTTGTCGGTATTTTGGTTAACTATTGCAAGCGGATTGAGGCTTGCCTCCATAAGATCGAGCACAAGCGTGTTACTTGTAACAACCCTAAATTTCCTATACAAGTTTTTACAAAAAAAAATTAAAAATCCATAAAGGGGTATTTATTGTCTGAGCACAAGACATAAGTAATTAATTAGCTCCATAATTACAAGAAGGAGCTTGTGGCTCATTGGTAATACCTTGCATTACTGAACCAAGCCACCAGAGTTCAAATCTCGTGCCCCATATTATTTTTAATATTTATTTGTTTTAAATTTTATAGAAGCCCAACAGTCAACCCGAGATAACTCCCAAATTTCCCACTACACATGAAAATGTTAATGCACCAGAAGCTACATCAGGCGACCCCCCATCTCCCCAGCTCTCGACTCGGCCTGACTCGGCCGAGTCGATCGGCGGACTGGCTGACTCGGGCCGGCGCCGCCGGCCGGACTCGACCGGTTGGCCGAGTCGTCAACAGATGAAAGTTGGATTTTCATCTTCTCAACCCCCCTGCACACTCCAATTACTCAGATCATTTCCAGAGAGCCTTTAATACCTATTTTACTCCATTTTTAATGAATTTTCATACATTTTTACATTTTTTTAAAACCCTTCATCTACCCTAACCCTAGCCTAACTCTATAAATACAAACCCTACACACTACCCCCTCACCCTAAAATCTGAGCCAACTCTCTAAAATTTCCAAGAAAACCTTGTGTACTTTGAAATCGAGCACGAGGCGAAGCTACGACGAAATTCCCGGCGAGCTTCTGACGATCATTCTAGGAGCTCCCAGCGACAAAGCGACGCACCGAAAACTCCTTCCGATCAATCTCCCTCTTCTTGTTTCCTAAACCCGTAAGTCCCCATTCTATCTTCTCTATTCTATTCTAGAAATACGGAATTACAAAAGCCGACGGAATCGGAACAAATCCGATTTCCGATTCGGTTTCTTTATAAAACTTTACTTTTCTTTAATACAATCATACTTAAACCAATTCATGTTGACTATTAAACACTAATCAACCATATTGATCAAGTTTCATAATCAAAAGTAATTGCTATTTCATTTTACCGTATTTTCATTTAAATACCACATAGTTTCAATTCTACATATAACATCATAAAACTTGATATACCTTTAACTAGATCACGAGGTAATGACCTACCTTTTCACACATTCATATACAATATAGCACAATACCCTTGGGAACATAGAATACGGGAAAACGACACAATTTCATTTTAATACCATTTACTTAACAAAACCGTTTTCTAAAGGATTTAGTATTTATACAAATCTTTGCAAAGTGCCGCTACAACCCGTTCGGGATGGTGTAGATTATCGCACATTCTCGGGCTTAGTAGTGCGAGATTTAGACCTCCGCAAGGAAAATTCGGTCTCGAAAGATTTAAAATACGACATCTTAAGAAAATGAGATTTTTAGAATATACAATATATATTAAAATTATTTTTGTATAAATATATGTATATTTATCATGAAAATACCTATTTTGTTATGATATAAATATTCCAGCTCTTTTCAAAAATCACAAGAATCATTTTACACTAAAATATCATGAAATTCATACAAGTCAATATTACAAATAAATACCCTTTATTATGAAATTAGAATATTTTCACTAGAAATATCACAATATAAAATCTACATTCATTACAACTCTAAATACGAATAATAAATACTTGGGGTGTGTTTTGAAAAGTATATAAAAGTATTTTTATATAAAAACCCCTCAAGTTCTATAAATTACCCTAAGGACCCTAGTAAACATAGGTTTAAGCGGGACCAATCTCTTGAGCCTCAGGGAGCCGGAGAAGTGGGTGCTTGCCTATTTAAGGTAGACAACTTAATAACGGTGTTATCAATACGGTAATCGTCTTTGAAAAAGACACAAATCCTGCCGCCCATGTGCAGCGGTTACCGATAACATCAAAACAATCAGGACTTCAATTTACTTTTCTAATTGTCTGACTCAGTTTGAGTCTCATTATAATCTGACTTGAATATGATTCAAGTACAATCTACAATCTATAATATTACAATTCAACATGAATCCATTATTCAATCTATCAACTTGATTAAACCGAACCATGGATATACATTCCATTTACATGATTATACAGTTACATACATGATTCTCCAGTTACATCCGTTTACTGATATCATGGTTTCGGTCAGTCATCCAAACATACAATCTATACAGTTTACAATACAATACAACAATACAATCAAGATAACACGGGGTTTAAGGGGTAGACTGGTACGGAATATGTTAAGGTGGCACGAGGTGGTCACTTAAGATGTAATTACATCCATGCCGTTGTTCGTAGTATTATCGACGGAGCCTTGTACTACGGGTTACCAAAGTCTCCGGTGTAAGTGGGACTCCTCTCGTATACACTGGCATCTTCTATACCAAGCTACAAACAACAGCGTTAACATAACACTATAACAATATAATACAACATTAAAAGTTACCTTCTTATTCTGTCTATCCTACTTCTCCCTTATCTTTGGGACTTACCGAGCGATTTGTTCGCTGATGACATTCTCTTTCTTTCTTCTTTGAATGTCGTCAGGTGATCTGGACATTCCTGAGATCGAGCCCTCTGCTGAAGACTTGGACCAGTTCAGTGAAGACCCCGAGCTCTAGTTCATTGTACACTTTCCATTCAGTACTTTTTTATTTCTGTTATGCCACTGTTTAGGCATTGTTTTTTATCAGTTGTATTTACTTTCCATGCATTGTACAGAAAGAATATGAATAAATAAAGTTGTTGTTTTTAATTATATCTTGTCTCTTGTGCTTTACTTTTATATTGATTAGATACGCTTAACGTATTTACTTCACAATAAATATGTAGCGGACCATTCGCGTCCCCTTCACCGCATACCGGGAAGCGGGGCGCGACATTATTCCTGAAGCATTAATCTCGAAGGCTCAACTGATCGCATGGATCAAGCAAAGTGCCGCTTCCATTCAATACTTCAAGAAAAATTTGGCCCCGAAGCGAAAGGGGCATGAGACGGCTTCTGGAGAATCCAGCCAATTGCGCGCCCAGGTCAAAGCGAATGTCGCGCGCTACAAGTCATTTTTGAAAATCTCCAACAATGCATTTCTAATGGACTGGCGCTGAGGCAAAACCTCGACTTTACCGAGCGGGGAATGTGAGATTGCGAGGTTGCTAAGCAGGAAATTGCTGAGAAGCTTTCATCATGCTTGCAACAATGGGCTCAAGCTGAATCGAGGCTGGCTGCAATAGTGGAACGTGAAGAGGAGCTGCGGGAAGAGAGTGAGCGGGTTGCCAGTTTATTGAAAGCCCCGCCTTCTTAACGGCTAGAATTGTATTTCCCCCTTTTTGTATTAATTGTATTTCTCAAACACTTCGATTCATGAATAAAGAATATACATTTTTTTTGCATGCGTCCCTCTGAGTTTGATGTCTCAATTTAGCGCCAATTAGTTTATTTACTCGTTTCGGAATTTGTAGTTTACGTACTCATTTTGGAGTTTGTAGCTTATTCACTTGTTTCGGAGTTTGTAGTTTGTATACTCATTCCGGAGTTTGTAGTTTATTCACCCGTTTCGGAGTTTCTAGTTTATGTACTCATTTCAGAGTATTTTTAGTTTACCTCGCTTAGGTTTACAGGCAAACTTGTCCTAACATTGTTTGTAGATGACCCCCATTCTTTACGACGGAGGTTCGTTAGGTTTTTGGTACTAGGGTTTTAGTCCGTGGTACCGTCGCGTTGGCTGATGTACTCCTCGATATGAAGTCTTTAAGCCGCTGCTCGAGTAGCCCTACGACTGTCATGTCTCTGATCCCTTCGGGAGCTTGACACGACGTCTTCATGTAATCTCCTTAGATCATATTACCGTCGGAAGAGTAAGCGTTAGGAATTTGCCATGACGCTTTTTACTTAAGGTTGGGCTCAATTTGGAGCCCCGATGAGTCATAACCACTCCGCTGTGGTGTGGGATAATCTCCAATGGTCTTTTAGGCTTTATATGAATTGCCTTCACGACCTGAATCTTGTATTAAAAGAGATATTAAAATAGGTTTAATGGTGATAAAAACTCTTCATAATAATTTTAATTTATTATGAATTCATTTTGGGAGTAAAAAAGAAATTGAAAGGGTGTCCATTCATTTGGAAGTTAGAAAAAATGAAAGGTCCCATTTGTAGGTTATGAGAGAGTTTAAAAAATAGATAAAAATAATTGCAAGAACGGGGATTTGAACATGTGACCTATGAAATAACAATGCAAGGAATTAACCAATGAGCTATAAGGTTGTCCATACATATATTTAATTAAAATTAAATATATGTTGTTGCTTGAAAAGAAAATGGGCTTTTTGGCTCATAGTTTTATAAAATAAAATGAAAATGAGATTGGATTTGGGTTAAGGGCTGAGTCCGGTCTTGCGTTTAATTTGAAATAAATTAAGATTTAGTTTAAAGAAATGGGTTTGAGAAAAATAGATGGAATAGTAAGATAATATATTTAATAGAAAACAAAATATATGGAAAAATACTAAAGAATAAATAAATACAATATTTTACTAAAGAAAGAAAACACGAATGTATAGTAATATTGGGGTCGTTACAGAGGGTGTGTGAGTTATAGAATTTGAATTAAAAAAATTAAAATAGGATTAAAGGTGGAAATGAAGGGTGTTTAAATTCAGGGAAATCTAACAGAACAGAGGAGTAGATGGGAGCTGAAGAGGTGCACGGGCGAAGCACGGAGCGATTTGGAGTCATATCAACCGCCATGTGTTTAACTCGTAATTAAAACCTCATTTTCCTGTTTGATTTTTCTGAAACTTTTCGTTTCACCGTGTATTGGACGTGCAACTCTTGGGCTTCCGAAAAGTTAAAAAGAAAAAATATTAAAAATAATTGGAACTGATGGAAATCGAACACACAGGCTATGCCACATCAGTGTAGAGACTTTACCAGTGAGCTATAAGTTACTTCTTGTTTTTATTGAACAAAAATAACTTATAACTCCTAATCAGGCTGAAACTCCCCTTCAATACATTAAACAAGTTAATTTTGTACAGAGATTTTAGAGTCGTTACAAAGCAGCGTCATCCAGAGTACATCGGTTTATACTAGTAACAACCGAATACTACTCTAAGTAGGCAGAACCAGTGCCGCTAAGCGAGGTAAAGACAGAGAATATCCTCCACTTCTTCAAAACCCATGTCATCTACCGGTTCGGAACTCCGTGACGGATTATCTCAGATAATGGACGTACTTATAGAAGCCACAATATAAGTCGCATCACACAACAACACAAGATAGACTAGAGACACTCCTCGGTCTATAATTCCCGGGCCAATAGTTTAGCTGAAGCATTCAATAAGACCTTGACCGAGATTATAAAAAAGACGGTGTCCAAAAATAAAAAGGACTGGCACAAGGGGCTGCATGAAGCTTTTTGGGCATACCGAACAACGTTCAAGACGGCCACAAATACAACACCATACAAATTGGTGTTTGGCGCTGAAGCAGTATTCCCATTGGAGATAGAGCTCCCCTCGCTACGAATAGCAGTTTAATACGAGCTGACGGATGAAGAAAATACTCATCTTAAGCCCGGGGAACTTAACGCCCTCGATGAAACCCGCCTTATAGCACAGCAAAACCTAGAGGCTTATAAAACAAGGGTGACACGGTCATATGAAAACTGACCAGGCCGAGAACATTCCGCCAAGACGAACTCGTGCTGGTTGTCAAAAGACTAATGATCCGCAATCGTGCAAAACGGGAAAAGTTCGAGCCAAACTATGAAGGCCCGTACATCATAGATAAGGTCTATCAAGGTGGAGCTTATCTGCTTATGCATATGCATGGCGAAAGGCCATTCCGACCGATAAACGGTTGATTCCTCAAAAAGTACTACGCCTGAAGAACCGCGACTTAGGTCAATGATAGATGGCAACGCTTATATCTGCTCGCTATCTTCCTAAGTCAAAACTCTGAAAGTGGTGCCAAATGAAACTAGTCCCAAATACGGGAATAATGGACCGAAATGTCCTTAAACTAATATTTGCCCCAAATACGGCGATAATGGACTGAAATGTTCTTAAACTAATATTCGCCCCAAACACGACAATAATGGACCAAAATGTCATTAAACTAATACCCGTCCCAAATACGGGAATGATGGACCAAAACGTCCCTTAACTAATAATGGACCACTACGTTCTTAAACTGGTATTGGACTGAGACGTTCCTAAACTAATAATGGACCATAATATTCTTAAACTAATATATTTCCTTATGGTGAGTCTCCATATCGAGCACCGTATATAATCTGCGGGCCGAAAATAATTCACATACTTCCCAGGTCCCATATGATCAAGTCCTTCGAAGAATGTCGTGATCGACAATTGTTGGTGCGTTACCTTACGGGCCGTCTAAAAAAAGGATATGTCAACAAGCGGAATGGGTATGAAAACCCGAAAGGGCGCCGTGAGTAAAAACAGCAGGGCTACCGGCGAGCTTGTGAAAACCCGAGAGGGCGCAAACTCGTTAAAAGAAAGGAAAATATCCACTTGCAAAGTCCTCATGACTTTGTAAGAAGAAAACACCTACGTGAGATCCTTACGAATTAAAAAAGAGCAACACACATAGAAATCAATACGATCCTTAAGGAGAAAATGCACCCGGGAGATTCTCACGACTCGTAAGGAGAATATACCCTCTATAAGACCCTCACGGCTTATAGAATTCAAAAGCTTTAAGTTACAGGGATCTGAACCTGTTCTTAAACCATCATAACCTCACAAATTTATGCCATACAGGCGGTCCAATATTGACCCTTGTATACAATCCACGGGCGTAAATAACTATTTTCTCAACCAAGTCCCACCAAGAATGAGAAATATCGTTCAGCATGGCTAACGGCACTTGCAAGTCCTTACGACTTACAAGAGAAAATTCCATTTAAGAGTCCTCACGACTTCTAAGGAGAAAATACACCTACGAGATCCTCTCGAATCGTAGAGAGAAATACCTTTATGAGACCCTTATAGCTCATAAAGTCAAAAAGCCTTTGTAACAATCCTAAACTTCTGTACAAAAATTTTCTTTCAAAAGTACAGAGAGGAATACCTAAGCCTGAACATATGTTGGAGATAGTGCCCTAAGAGTTAATTATTGGATCACAGGCACGCGATTGCAATGATTGAGGGAGGACCTATACCGGTAAGACAGTCTTACTCAAGATGATACTATGCTATCTGGTTTACCTTTATCATCGTGTACTATTTTAGGTGACCTTACAGGTCACTATTGCATGTTGATAGAGCCCCTAGGATTCTTGCTTGACTGCCAGCAGTATGAGGGCGATCATATACGTGGGAGCTGGGGTCTATAAGCACATCCTTAAAAGGTCCCTAGTCGAGAGAGTTTCGAGACAGGGCATCGATACTCCAGAGAAGACTAGTGTATACAGTCGAGACCCCGACGAAGGGCGGTGGCCGGTCTCACAAGCCACTGGTGTCAGTTGGTTCACTTAAGATGTATACAGGTGCTCATTGGGTTATGAGTACACCGGACAGGACTCGCCGGGAACATGCTAGTTGGTCTTATACCTGACGTCAGATAGGAGTTCCCTGGTGACATGTGTACAGGTTAGTTCATCGACCTGAGATCGTCATTTGTCTCGTGTGAGTTCCCGCTGTACTTTGATTACTACCCTACCACGCTCAAAGGAGTCGTGCAAACAGGTTTTAGTTGGGTACAGTCCCGAGCCACATAGAAGCAGTGAGCGGATCTGCAGGGGTTCGTCTCTCCCGGTATTGGGGGTGAGGTCACGCTGTGTCTAGGAAAGCTATTACACAAAGTCCTTGACCAAGGCAGGAGATTTACTGGTAGGTATTCCAGTAGTATCTCAGGGTGTTCTGGGCTACACTCCGACAGGACTTGTACCGCTTTTGGGGGTATGACTTTTACCAACCCCATAGGCCCGCCATGCGATGCTCATAGACGAACGGACCGGACTGTACGGATATTGTCACTGACAGGCTCAGTAGGGTGTCAGGATGAGTTCGCTCATCGACGTCCCTTTTGGTCAATACCTGGTAGCCCGTTACGTATGGCTAATACCTCTGACGTGCTAATGGTTAAATCCACAACGAAAGTATTGACGAGTCTTTAAAGTCCCCCATAGACAGTTTCTCAAGTTTCGGGCGAAACGTTGTAGAGGCCGTATGGAGATATGGCTGGATTCGATCATATACGTGCGGTATTGCACGCATTATGATTGGACGGATAATACTAGCGGGCTTTGGTTTAAGCCGGATCCCGCAAGCGGTATTGCACGCATTATGTCCTATTTCTCCAGGACACTCCGTATCACTACGAAGATCCACAGTTATTTGGATGCTCCATCGTATGGTTATATACGAACTCGAAAGGAACTTGTTCCAGTTCGGAGATGGATTCTGGTTCAGGAGAAATAGGAATAAGGTTTATTCGGTTGTGTTTTATCTTCACCATCTCTCGCATTGCGAGTGCTCCTAGGATTAGGACAGTACACCCATTATGCTTATTGGATAGTCTTCTTCCATACCATAGGCTGGTGCCGAACGGTAGGGAAGGAAGAAAACCATTTGGCCTAAAGAGGTGTACAGAAGGTAATGACTAAAGACATATAAAGGGATTTAGAGAGATGGCAAAGAAATATACGGTTAAAATTGTGAATCTGGATAATGGAAGAGGCATTACTAGGAATACCAGAATACCCCTTCGAAACATTTACATGTTTCAGTTTCACTGTGTACTGTTAAAAGAAAACTGATTTCCCAATTAGACACTTGCTCCAGGGTGTGTAATTACCAGGTTTGATTCTCATATCTGTATGGTTTTACAGATGATGAGTGGAAGTAAATTATTGGGAATTGGGTGATCTTCCTCATTATATCGGAATTCGTTGTAATTGGTGATATTTGAGGAAATCGCCTGGGTTGTTTGCCGGACGGTAAATATTTGGTTTTGAATATCCGTTGTTATGCACCAATTTCAAATTGATATATCTGTACGTTCATTTTTATGAAGTGAGATATAAATTTTTGAAATTATGTCTATGACATTTACCTATATCAGTGGATGGTTAGGTAAGAAGCATTAAACAGCGGTGTAATTCTTCTTAACCATAAGTACAGTTTTCAACCGACGACACACAGGGAGTGAGTTATTAGACTCAAGGGACTTTTATAGAGTATTGTATGTTGTCCAGTGTCCATTAGGACAGAGGGGATGGTCCTCGTACTATATTCTGTTTATTTGTGACTTCTCTAGTTCTTAGACAGGTGTTTCGTAGAAACACAAGGTCCAAGTTTTGAAAAGTTATAGGTATAAAAATAAAGTAAAGAGCCAGGTATTGCAAGTATCAGGATTCTTCAAGGTGATCGAAGATGTAGATACTTGTTTATGGTATTCAGTTGATAGTAATGATTGAGAGGACTTGCTTCTCTTTCAGGTTACTCATAATTGGAAGTACTCCTAAGTTGAGTAATCTTGATCGGCCTCTTTCCATTTAGTTGACGTGCACTGGAGACAGCTGCATGATTTGAATCTGGTTCAATTAAATCTGTGCCTCTGTTTCTGTATTGGATATAGAACAGTTCATATCTTAACGATGTTAAGGTACGGGGAGTTGTCCGGCTTATGCTTAAAACCAGATTCTGGATAACTCAAGGCACGTTTCTGTAATGGCTGTTTGTGGGTTGATCCGGGCTATGACGAGGGTTGTCTTTCTACCATCTGGAAGATCAATAGTGATATTGTTCTTGACCCGCCACAGTTTTAATAAAAATGGATATTTTCAGAAAACAGTAGTGGAAGTATGGTAGAACTGGAAGTGATTCCAGAACCGCAAACGATTACTGAAAATTTGATAAGAACCTAAAAGATTCAATCTGATTTGACATTCCATTGGCCACTCTACAGATATGGTGGGTAACCTCAAGCACTCGAGAGGTACTTCGGTATGCTCAAAGACGGTGACAGGGATGTTCTTGTTTACCCGAACTTGACACTACTGTTGTTCCAGGCTATGAAACCCGGCAGGAGGATGAGTATAGCGTCGTTCTAAACTGACTTTAAAAGCGTACGTGTATATGACTCTGCCAGAGGATTATCGTAGTCAGTGGGAGCAGCGGAAGTATAGTAGACAGGTAGCTTATGTCTATTTATAGACTAAAGCGGATATAGCGGGGAGATAGATCATCTATTTCTGATGTGACAGTCATAGATTTGACTTCATCAAAATAGGGGATGGATCTGTTAAGAAGGTAGTAGGGTGTGATGTCCTGGTATCTGGATGACATACACAGAGTAGGAAGTGAAGTTCCTATACTACGATCGGTTATACTTTGGTTGTCACACAGTGGTTTCTCCACATGGGACTAGGATATTATATCAGATATTCTGGTTACTAGATTTATGGTCTAGATTTGGGTAGTTTCCCAATCTGGGTAATTTGACAGCATTCTAAAGGTGTTTTAGAATGGACGACTCCTGGCACGGTAGTATACCTGCAGGTAATGGAGTCACCCTCTCTAAAGGTGTCTTACAGACTAAAGAGGAGAGGGATGTGCATGATTGGCAGATCACTTGCTTAGGCAATTGAGTCAATCGTGAGATGTCAAGTACCACACCAGATGTTGTTTTTGCAGTAGGTGCAATAAGTTAATATTGATCTAATCCTGGAGAAACATTCGGAAGCAGTTTTAGAACATAAGTGGATGTTCTAGGGATATGATAACGACAGCCTCTTTTGGGAGACGGTTATCATTCCAGGCTTCCAAGGTGACCTGGATGACAGAGTGGCTGTCAGAGTTATAGTTTTCCCTCTGACGAGGGGCAGTATTTTGGACAGGTGGTCCAAGCGGATACTGAAGGAGGCATGGCGCAGGATATTGATTAAGTTCAGTTGACGATACAGTCTGAGAAGTTTGGATTTGGAGTTCATTTATGAACTAGGTCCCATCAGATATCCAGACATACTCTAAGACAGGTATTTCTCATTTTGGGAGATGGCTTTCTCCGCGAACTTGAGTTAAAGAGAGACATAGAAAGAAACGTCAGAGCGGATCCACTCACTGAGGCTATTCCTCCAACGCAATAGTTTCGCAAACGGGTTTTGTGAGACTGATTAGTAGAGGAGTTGGGTGTTCGGTATCACACGGGCTGTGAGTATGCGACATTGCAATAATTAGCCTTGAGTGCAAGTGGGAGATTGTTGGAGATAGTGCCCTCAGAGTCAATTATTGGATCACAGGAACGTGATTGCAATGATTGAGGGAGGACCTATACCGGTAGGACAGTCTTACTCAAGATGATAGTATGTTATCTGCTTTACCTTTATCATCGTATACTGTTTTAGGTGACCTTACAGGTCACTATTGCACGTTGATAGAGCCCCTAGGATTCTTGCTTTACTGCCAGCAGTATGAGGGCGATCATATACATGGGAGCTGGGGTCTATAGGCACATCCTTAAAAGGTCCCTAGTCGAGGAAGTTTCGAGACAGGGCATCGATACTCCAGAGTAGACTAGTGTATACAGTCGAGACCCCGACGAGGGGCGGTGGCCGGTCTCACAAGCCACTGGTGTCAGTTGGTTCACTTAAGATGTATACAGGTGCTCATTGGGTTATGAGTACACCGGACAGGACTCGCCGGGAACATGCTAGTTGGTCTTATACCTGATGTCAGATAGCAGTTCCCTAGTGACATGTGTACAGGTTAGTTCATCGACCTGAGATCGTCATTTGTCTCATGTGAGTTCCCGTTGTACTTTGATTACTACCCTACCACGCTCAAAGGAGTCATGCAAATAGGTTTTAGTTGGGTACAGTCCCGAGCCACATGGAGGCAGTGAGCGGATCTGCAGGGGTTCGTCTCTCCCGGTATTGGGAGTGAGGTCGCGCTGTGTCTAGGAGAGCCATTAAAAGAAGTCCTTGGCCAAGGCAGGAGATTTACTAGTAGGTATTCCAGTGGTATCTCAGGGTGTTCTGGGCTACACTCCGACACGACTTGTACCGCTTTTGGGGGTCTGATTTTTACCAACTTCATGGGCCCGCCATGCGATGCTCATAGACGAACGGACCGGACTGTACGGATATTGTCACTGACAGGCTCAGTAGGGTGTCGGGATGAGTTCGCTCATCGACATCCCTTTTGGTCAATACCTGGTAGCCCGTTACGTATGGCTAATACCTCTGACGTGCTAGTGGTCAAATCCACAACCAAAGTATTGACGAGTCTTTAGAGTCCCCCACAGACAGTTTCTCAAGTTTCGGGCGAAACGCTGTAGAGGCCGTATGGAGATATGGCTGGATTCGATCATATACGTGCGGTATTGCACGCATTATGATTGGACGGATAATACTGGCGGGCTTTGGTTTAAGCCGGATCCTAGTATTGTACAGTGTAGATTTTGTCTCATTGCATTTGCATTCGGTCGGAATACAAATGCGGGTATGTATATACAGTCGCGGGGTTTTCCTGTAATTTATTACGGGATCAGTTTTTTGAAATTGCCAGTTTGCATTCCGTTTCGGCCATTTTCCTTTGTATCTTTCTTTGGCTGAAAAATGGTGGAGAGGGGGTTATTTGCAAGCATGCAAATTTGAATAGTGGAGGGTGTTATTTGCAAATTGTTGCTTCATGATGGTTCAACCATCATTTGACTTCTTGATTGATCATGGGTTGACTTTTGAGATATGATGAGTGATGGGTTTTGGAGTGAGACTTGGGGGTGATGATTATTCCTCATCATCACCTTTTCTTTTGCTTTGATTATTGCTCCCCCCTTGACTTTTCTCCCTCTTCTCCCATTCTTTTGTTGCTTGGGCCGGCCACAATTGATTGGGGCTGTCCAAAAATTGGGGTGGGGTTTTTATCTCTTGTGCTTGCAACAAAAATCCTAGAGCCATCACAAAATTCACTTCATCTTCTTTCCACCTTCACTTCCCCATGGCAACTTCATACCCCTTTGAGACATAGCCTACTACACTTAGCCTACAGCATTCTTGGACACGTCGGCTCGCCAACTTCGTGCTCGAGTTGCCTTGGTCCAGAGGTGGGAGCCCGTAAAAGAACCCGGCAATGTGGTGCCCTTTCCGATGAGGAGGTGAAGACCGGAGATTCCGCGAGGAGATCGGGACGGCGGCCGAAGACCGAAGGACACGGATCGCTCGGTATAGCTTTCTTCCCATTCTCTAGTTTGCTAGGAGTAGGTTAATGGCCCGATCCGGGTTTAAAGTCCGCGGCAGCGCGGGTTCTAGTTTATAGAAAAGTTTTATATTCCGCATTTTGGCCTCGTTCAGACGGCCGGGGCGCTACCGTGCACTTACACTGGTATCAGAGCCACACTATTAACCTAGTCTAGCTTGCTCTAACGTGTTTACATGTTCGATCGAACGGATTTTCAAAAAACCGCGTTTCCATGTAAAGTTTCTGTCGAATTTTTCCAGTGCTTTAAAAATTATTTGGTACATTGTAAAAATATGTGCAGGGTTTTTTATGCATTCTGTGAAAATTTAGTAGGCTGAAGTTACTGTATTGCGGCGGATCAGCGGCCAAAACCACATTTTGGCCGCGGATCCACCGCCGAAATTTGGCTTCACTGCATCAAATTTTTACAGTGGCTCTCTGACATGGAAATAGGGTTTCTGGTATATTCTTTTTGGGCCCAGATGTTTTTGAGTGCTACAGTTGTGCTAGGGGCCCGCTTCGGGAAATTTAGTCGATCGAAAATTTTAAACATGTTAGTTCACAGTATTTACACTATATCTGCGACCGTGAATGTCACTTGATCGGTAAATCCTATCTAACTGCTATATCCCTTTTAGACGGATTTGCGAACATGACATTCACGTTGATGTTCTGTGTTGTGCTGTGATTTTGCGGATTTGTCGTGGGGATAGCCTGGATGCAATGTTAGTACAGTTTGGTTTTATATGTACATTTGATATTGCAGGGCGAGCGTCCGACATGTGGACTGCCGTCACTGCCTGTTTGCATATTATTCTTTTGGGGCACGACCGGGCTGAGGTCGATGTACCCGTTGTATATTTTACTTTCTGTACTAGGATTACCCCGCGGAGGGGTGCACGGATAGCCGGGTTCTAGAGGGCAACGGGCCCGCATCTCATGGCGTTAAGACGGAGGGGGCCTCACTCTAGAATTGGCGGGCTATTCGCCCCACTCGTAGGGGTACAGGTTGACCCAAGGAGGGGTGCCCAAGTTACCGGATTCCGTGAAGTGCTGGGTGGTCCATTCACGTTGCTGAAGGGGGCTGCCTCGCTTCAGGTTTTGGCGGATAACTTGCCGTGCCCATAGGGGTCTAGGATTTCATTGCACAGTCTATCCACACGACCAGGGGAACGTCGGGTTTCAATAGCGGCTCTATGAAACCCGGGGATCCCAGATATCTGTATTGTTCTGTGATGCTTATTACATTTCTGTGATGTTGCATTTTATCACGCCTTGAGCGAATATTATATATTGATATATATACTAGTAGATGTTGTATATGTTTTGCATCCGCGCTAGTCCAGTCCCCGCTCTGTCGTAAGTTATGTAACCTAACGGGTGATGACGGGACCAAGTGGCGAATGCGGATGGCATATACGTACATCATTATTTTCGTTCTTTATTGGTGTGATCAATTGATTGGACTGCATTGATTCGGATCAATGCAAGCTAAACAAACCTATTCTGGTGTTGTTGGAACATTTTAAAAAAAAAGCTATTATTGCAAGAACGTTCACTTTTGTTTTGCACAGTAGTATTCGGTTATGAATATCCGGCACCTCAGTCGACGAGGCAAGGGCCGAGATCCCTTCACCGGGAGTGACCCCTTGGACAGAAGTTTGCGTCAGGGCAATAACTTCACTATAGTCGTTTACTTTTGCTTTGCATCGTGGTATTCAGTTGGAATATCCTGCACCTCATTCTACGGGGAAAGAGCCGAGATCCCTTCACTGGGAATGACTTCTTTAGTAAAGGTTTTCGCCACTATATTTTTATAAAAGCTATCCGGTTCCTTCAACGATATCAAGTTCATTACGTTAAAGGTTTTTCACCAAAAACCATTTGTAGCCCTCCGTCATTTCAGTTAAATGTTCAGTAGCATTCAAGCTATGTATTTTGACCTACGCCAAGGCATAGTGATTGGTAGCTACCGGATATTTATCTGTTGCATAGATAGATGCGTTAGTTTGGGACAGTCGTACTACTATTTTGGCCTGCGTCAAGGGTATGTATGGGTGGGTTCAAATTAACCTGGATAATGACGGGTAGAACTTGATATGTGACTTATGATATTTTGGCATACATCAAGGTCATAAGAGCATGGAGTAAAAATTATATCGGGGGTTTCTAAAGAAACTGAAACTTGCCAGATATGCGCATACCTTCTGGAGTGTGATAACGTGAGTGGATTCCATCACGTTATCATGCGATGATAGTTGGATCCCGATTCCCACTGATGAGTTGGTTTACTCCTCGGGTGATCCTGACTAATTCTTCTTTCAGGTTTGGAGGAGAATTTGACGGTACAGTGGGAGCTTTCCTGATTAGATAAATTGGTAACCATTCTGATTTAGGTTAGAGTGCACGCTGAGTGTTTCTTTTCTCTCTCTCTTTGGCAGCGACCATGACCCGACCCTTGATTATGACTCAGTGACCAAAATTAACCGAACCTTCTTAAACACTGGCTTTTGGATTGTCAGAGTTGCAAACCTCATTACCACTCCTACTTTTACCCTTTTCTCCAGGACACCCCGTATTACTACGAACGTCCACTTCCATTAGATAAAACCATCGTATGGTTATATACGAACTCGAAGGAATTTATTCGAGGATGGTTTCCGGTTCTGGAGAAAACGAATAGGACTATTCATTTGTCTTTTCCTTTTACCTTCTCTCAGATTGCGAGTACTCCTTGGTTTAGGAGATAGTACACCTATTACACAAATTGGATAGTCTTCTTCCAAACCTTAGGCTGGTGCCGAACGGTAGGGAATGAAGAAAACCAATTAGCCTAAACGGTGTACAGAAGGTATTAAGTTACGACAAATAAAGGGATTAGAAGGAGGGCAAAGTAAATTGCGACTGCTATTCATGACCAAACCAAGTATTTCTTCGCCAATCCTAAATCACCTTTGCATTTCTCCAGGACACTCCGTATCACTACAAAGATCCAGTTATTTAGATGCTCCATCGCATGGTTATATACGAACTCGAAAGGAACTTGTTCCAGTTCGGGGATGGATTCTGGTTCAGGAGAAATAGGAATAAAGTTTTTTCGGTTGTGTTTTATCTTCAACTTCTCTCGCATTGCGAGTGCTCCTAGGATTAGGACAGTACACCCATTATGCTTATTGGATAGTCTTCTTCCAAACCATAGGCTAGTGCCGAACGGTAGGGAAGGAAGAAAACCATTTGGCCTAAAGAGGTGTACAGAAGGTAATGACTAAAGACATATAAAGGGATTTAGAGAGATGGCAAAGAAATATACGGTTACAATTGTGAATCTGGATAATGGAAGAGGCATTACTAGGAATACCAGGATACCCCTTCGAAACATTTACATGTTTCAGTTTCACTGTGTACTGTTAAAAGAAAACTGATTTCCCAATTAGACACTTGCTCCAGGGTATGTATTTACCAGGTTTGATTCTCACATCTGTATGGTTTTACAGATGATGAGTGGGAGTAAGTTATTGGGAATTGGGTGATCTTCCTCATTATATCGGAATTCGTTGTAATTGGTGATATTTGAAGAAATCGCCTTGGTTGTTTGCCGGACGGCAAATATTTGGTTTTGAATATCCGTTGTTATGCACCAATTTCAAATTGATATATCTGTACGTTCATTTTTATGAAGTGAGATATAACTTTTTGAAATTATGTCTATGACATTTAAATATATCAGTGGATGGTTAGGTAAGGAGCATTAAACAGCGGTGTAATTCTTCTTAACCATAAGTACAGTTTTCAACCTACGACACACAGGGAGTGAGTTATTAGACTCAAGGAACTTTTACAGAGTATCGTATGTTGTCCAATGTCCATTAGGACAGAGGGGATGGTCCTCGTACTATATTCTGTTTACTTGTGACTTCTCTAGTTCTTAGACAAGTGTTTCGTAGAAACACAAGGTCCAAGTTTTGAGAAGTTATAGGTATAAGAATAAAGTAAAGAGCCAGGTATTGCAAGTATCAGGATTCTTCAAGGTGATCGAAGATGTAGATACTTGCGTATGGTATTCTGTTGATAGCAATGATTGAGAGGACTTGCTTCTCTTTCAGGTTACTCATAATTGGAAGTACTCCTAAGTTGAGTAATCTTGATCGGCCTCTTTCCATTTAGTTGACGTGCACTGGAGACAGCTGCATGATTTGAATCTGGTTCAATTAAATATGTGCCTTTGTTTCTGTATTAGATATAGAACAGTTCATATCTTAACGATGTTAAGGTACGGGGAATTGTCCGGCTTATGCTTAAAACCAGACTCTGGATAACTCAAGGCACGTTTCTGTAATGGCTGTTTGTGGGTTGACCCGGGCTATGACGAGGGTTGTCTTTCTACTATCTGGAAGATCAATATTGATATTGTTCTTGACCCACCACAGTTTTAATAAAAATAGATTTTTTCATAAAACAGTAGTGGGAGTATGGTAGAACTGGAAGTGATTCCAGAACCGCAAACGATTACTGAAAACTTGATAAGAACCTAAAAGATTCAATCTGATTTGACATTCCATTGGCCACTCTGCAGATATGGTGGGTAACCTCAAGCACTCGAGAGGTACTTCGGTATGCTCAAAGACGGTGACAGGGAGGTTCTTGTTTACCCGAACTTGACACTACTGTTGTTTCAGGCTATGAAACCCGGCAGGAGGATGAGTATAGCGTCGTTCTAAACTGACTTTAAAAGCGTACGTGTATATGACTCTGCCAGAGGGTTGTCGTAGTCAGTGGGAGCAGCGGAAGTATAGTGAACAGGTAGCTTATGTCTATTTATAGACTAAAGCAGATATAGCGGAGATAGATCATCTATTCTTGATGTGACAGTCATAGGTTTGACTTCATCAGAATAGGGGATGGATCTGTTAAGAAGGTAGTAGGGTGTGATGTCCTGGTATTTGGATGACATACACAGAATAGGATTACTACGATCGGTTATAGTTTGGTTGTCACACAGTGGTTTCTCCACATGGGACTAGGATATTATATCAGATATTCTGGTTACTAGATTTATGGTCTAGATTTGGGTAGTTTCCCAATCTGGGTAGTTTGACAGCATTCTAAAGGTGTTTTAGAATGGACGACTCCTGGCACGGTAGTATACCTGTAGGTAATGGAGTCACCCTCTCTAAAGGTGTCTTACAGACTAAAGAGGAGAGGGATGTGCATGATTGGCAGATCACTTGCTTAGGCAATTGAGTCAACCATGAGATGTCAAGTACCACACCAGATGATGTTTTTGCAGTAGGTGCAATAAGTTGAAATTGATCCAATCCTGGAGAAACATTCGGAAGCAGTTTTAGAACATAAGTGGATGTTCTAGGGATATGATAACGACAGCCTCTTTTGGGAGACGGTTATCATTCCAGGCTTTCAAGGTGACCTGGATGACAGAGTGGCTGTCAGAGTAATAGTTTTCCCTCTGACGAGGGGCAGTATTTTGGACAGGTGGTCCAAGCGGATACTGAGGGAGGCATGGCACAGCATACTGATTAAGTTCATTTGACGATACAGTCTGAGAAGTTTGGATTTGGAGTTCATTTATGAACTAGGTCCCATCAGATATCCAGACATACTCTAAGACAGGTATTTCTCATTTTGGGAGATGGCTTTCTCCGCGAACTTGAGTTAAAGAGAGACATAGAAAGAAACGTCAGAGCGGATCCACTCACTGAGGCTATTCCTCGAACGCAATAGTTTCGCAAATGGGTTTTGTGAGACTGATTAGTAGAGGAGTTGGGTATTCGGTATCACACGGGTTGTGAGTATGTGACATCGCAATAATTAGCCTTGAGTGCAAATGGGAGATTGTTGGAGATAGTGCCCTCAGAGTCAATTATTGGATCACAGGCACGTGATTTCAATGATTGAGGGAGGACCTATACCGGTAGGACAGTCTTACTGAAGATGATAGTATGCTATCTGGTTTACCTTTATCATCGTGTACTGTTTTAGGTGATCTTACAGGTCACTATTGCACGTTGATAGAGCCCCTAGAATTCTTGCTTGACTGCCAGCAGTATGAGGGCGATCATATACGTGGGAGCTGGGGTCTATAAGCACATCCTTAAAAGGTCCCTAGTCAAGAGAGTTTCGAGACAGGGCATCGATACTCCAGAGTAGACTAGTGTATACAGTCGAGACCCCGACGAGGGGCGGTGGCCGGTCTCATAAGCCACTGGTGTCAGTTGGTTCACTTAAGATGTATACAGGTGCTCATTGGGTTATGAGTACACCGGACAGGGCTCGCCGGGAATATGCTAGTTGGTCTTATACCTGACGTCAGATAGGAGTTCCCTGGTGACATGTGTACAGGTTAGTTCATCGATCTGAGATCGTCATTTGTCTCGTGTGAGTTCCCGATGTACTTTGATTACTACCCTACCACGCTCAAAGGAGTCGTGCAAACAGGTTTTAGTTGGGTACAGTCCCGAGCCACATGGAGGCACTAAGCGGATCTGTAGGGGTTCGTCTCTCCCGGTATTGGGGATGAGGTCATGCTGTGTCTAAGAGAGCCATTACACGAAGTCCTTGGCCAAGGCAGGAGATTTACTGGTAGGTATTCCAGTAGTATCTCAGGGTGTTATGGGCTACACTCCGACACGACTTGTACCGCTTTTGGGGGTCTGATTTTTACCAACCCCCTAGGCCTGCCATGCGATGCTCATAGACGAACGGACCAGACTATACGGATATTGTCACTGACAGGCTCGGTAGGGTGTCAGGATGAGTTCGCTCATCGACGTCCCTTTTGGTCAATACCCGGTAGCCCATTACGTATGGCTAATAACTCTGACGAGCTAGTGGTTAAATCCACAACCAAAGTATTGACGAGTCTTTAAAGTCCCCCACAGACAGTTTCTCAAGTTTCGGGCGAAACGCTGTAGAGGCCGTATGGAGATATGTCTGGATTCGATCATATACGTGCGGTATTGCACGCATTATGATTGGATGGATAATACTGGCGGGCTTTGGTTTAAGCCGGATCCTCGTATTGTACAGTGTAGATTTTGTCTCATTGCATTTGTATTCGGTCGGAATAAAAATGCGGGTATGTATATATAGTCGCGGGGTTTTCCTGTAATTTATTACGGGATCAGTTTTTTGAAGTTGCCAGTTTGCATTCCGTTTCGGCCATTTTCCTTTGTATCTTTCTTTGGCTGAAAAATGGTGGAGAGGGGGTTATTTGCAAGCATGCAAATTTGAATAGTGGAGGGTGTTATTTGCAAATTGTTGCTTCATGATGGTTCAACCATCATTTGACTTCTTGATTGATCATGGCTTGACTTTTGAGATATGATGAGTGATGGGTTTTGGAGTGAGACTTGGTGGTGATGATTATTCATCATCATCACCTTTTCTTTTGCTTTGATTATTTCTCCCCCTTGACTTTTCTCCCTTTTCTTCCATTCTTTTGTTGCTTGGGCCGGCCACAGTTGATTGGGGCTGTCCAAAAATTGGGGTGGGGTTTTTATCTCTTGTGCTTGCAACAAAAATCCTAGAGCCATCACAAAATTCACTTCATCTCCTTTCCACCTTCACTTCCTCATGGCAACTTCATACCCCTTTGAGACATAGCCTACTACACTTAGCCTACAGCATTCTTGGACAAGTCGGCTCGCCAACTTCGTGCCCGAGTTGCCTCGGTCCAGAGGTGGGAGCCCGTAAAAGAACCCGGCGATGTGGTGCCCTTTCCGACGAGGAGGTGAAGACCGGAGATTCCGCGAGGAGATCGGGACGGAGGCCGAAGACCGAAGGACACGGATCGCTCGGTATAACTTTCTTCCCATTCTCTAGTTTGCTAGGAGTAGGTTAATGGCCTGATCCGGGTTTAAAGTCCGCGGCAGCGCCGGTTCTAGTTTATGGAAAAGTTTTATATTCCGCATTTTGGCCTCGTTCAGACGGCCGGGGCGCTGTCGTGCACTTACAACATAGGTTATAAATTAAATTTTCTTTTGAACAGCAAGAAAGAACTTGTAGCTCATTGGTAAATCCTTGCACTGCTGTGACATAGCCCCCTGCGTTCAAATCCCCTCAGCCACATTAGTTTCTTTTTAATTTTCTTTTAAATTTTTAGAAGCTTAATGTTTCCCCCAATCAGAGCAAAGCTCTGTTTTTAAAATTCAAAAATTAAAAAGTTGAAGCGACGCTTCAGATCCAGCGCTCTGCGCTGCGCGCCACGTGTCAAACACGGGTGCGCCAACGCAGTTGCTCTGCGCTCCACGCGGCGTGCCACGTGTCTAACACAGGTGCGCTAGCGCATTTGCACTGCGCGCCACGTGTCAAGCACGAGTGCGCTAGCGCAGTTGCGCTGCGCTGCGCACCACGTGTCTAACGTATGTGCACCAGCGCTGGAATTAAAAATTCCCACCGTTGGATCAAAGGATCTAATAATGATGATAAATCATTAATTAACCAGAATTAAATTCTGTTAAGGAAAGATTTCTCAAAATCTTTCCAAACAACAAGATTGTGCTTTAAGCACCGTTGGATCAATGATCCAATAGTAAATAATGAATTACCAAAACAGAACAAATTCTGCATAGAAAGATTTCTCAATCTTATTGAAAAACAAGAAGATTATCTTCTGTCAAACAGAAACCTTAGGATCAAAGATCCAATGGCGGGAAATATTCTCAAATCAATTAGAGAAAGATCTCTTCAACTGATTTAACAAATCATTTGGCCCTATATAAAGGACCCTAGACTTCAAGTCTAAGATATACAGAACAGCAAAAGAAAAACCCTCTGCCAAAAAAAAGAGCGAGCTCTTAAGAAAAGAAGAGTTTTCTTCATAATCAAGGTAAAAAAAAAGAACTATATTCTTAAAAAAAACAGAGATGAGAACATCTCAGAAAAGAAGAACCCTCTTCTAAAAAGATCTTAGATCTATAAAAAGGACCAAGGTCTTTGAATAAAAAGAAAGGATCAAGTTCTAATCATAAAAAGAAGTATTTTTACTTCAACAGATCTTCTGATCTATAAAGGCAGAGCCTTTTATAAGAATGAGAACTTAGTTCTTGAATCTTGAGGCAAAGCCTCTTTTAAGAAGAACATAAACTTGTTCTTTAATCTTAAATTGATCAAAATGCGCTTTGCGCTATTGGACAGTGCTTTGCACTCTTGAACTGCTCTTTTGCGCTCTTTGGACCGGCGCTCAGCGCCAAAACATGGCACGTGTCAACCGCAGACACAGCTCGCGCTCTGCGCTCCTGAAAATAGCACACTGCACTCTTGGGTTGGCGCTCAACGCCAAGCGCTCCACGTGTCACTCGCTGGCGCGCCAACAGACTAGCGCAACACGCTCATAAATTAAAAGTGCAGTGCGCTAACAAACTAGCGCTAAGCGACACGTGTCACCCTCATGTGCGCTAACGCAAAGCGCCTGACGCGCCACGTGGCGCACTGTCAGAACATCACTTTGTTCCTGATAAATGTTATGCATTCAATACCAGACAAAATGTCAGAGCCCAATACTTAGCATTTTTAAAAGGGCAGAGCCCAAATAAAGGCCTAAGAGGCAGAACAACAATGAAATGTTAAACATTTTTTTTAACTGGACTTAGCCCAATTCTGGCCGTAAGTCCACAATTTAAATTGAACTGAGCTTATCTGCTCTTCCAATCAATTTACACCCGGTTCGAAGGTACATCTCTTCACTCCTTTGATATTTGTCATTGTAATTCCTCAACGTCTTCAAAGAGGTGACGGGTCCCGACAACCATACATTTTTACGGACTGTGGGGTCCTGAAACTCATGGACTATGATGTCCTTAATCTCGACCATGATGTCTTAAAACTAACGTCGGACTGTGGAGTCCTTAAATCCACGGACTATGATGTCCTTAACCTCGACCGTGATGTCTTAAAACTAATATCGGACTGTGGAGTCCTTAAATCCATGGACTATGGTGTCCTTAACCTCGACCGTGATATCTTAAAACTAACATCGGACTGTGAGGTCCTTAAACTCATGGACTATGATGTCTTTAACCTCGACCGTGATGTCTTAAAACTAACAACGGACTGTGGAGTCCTTAAAACCACGGACTATGATGTCCTTAACCTCGACCGCGATGTCTTAAAACTAACATTGGACCGTAATGTCCTTAAACTAATTATCGACCGCAATGTCATTAAACTAAACAATAGAGCCCAATACGATCCCGTTAAGTTGATCTTAGTCTAAAATTAGACTAACGTGTCCTTAACAAACGTTTAAGTTGATCTTAGCCCCAAATAAGGCTAACGTATCCTTAAACACAACCCCCCCAAACCCAAATCTAAGAAAGATACGGATTTGGACTAATCCACGTCCTACGGGCGACAGCATAACTTAGTCTCCGTATACAATCCAAGGGCAACCGAATACAAAACAAACACCCACGACACGAAGTGATCATATGGAGAAGGAGAAAGTTGTTACCGCGATGCGGTAGAGTAATTAACTGCAGGGGCTTGCGCCTGCAGGGAAGTGCGTCCCCATAATCAAAAACCCCTCAGATGAGGGGGAATCTGACGAAGTCTACTACATCGGCCGCATCCGTTTAAACCTTCGATACACGGTGCCATAAATCAACTTGGCATCTTCGGAGAGGTGGACGGATAGCACCAATTAGCATCTGCCCCGAATTTCAGGCAAGACGGTCCTGCGCGGTCGCATCTCTGTGTTCGGAGGGGAACAGATTCTGGCACGCCCGGTGGAACCTTTTCCTCTTTCCACTCCGCACTTCGTGTGTCGTGTTCCCGAACCAATCGCGGTTTGCCAATGGTTGCCCTTGGGTTTCGAGTTACTAAGATTTGGTTTCTTGCTTGGCGCAGAAAGCAAAACAGCAATGGCATCTACTTGCGTAAAGTATTCCACATGCAACTGCAACTCGCGTCCTGCCTCAACTGGGGGCATAGCCTAAGGGCCCCAAGCGGCTTCCCTGTTCACGATGCCCGTGGAACAGGTCACTCAAGCCACTACAGGGTTGTTTTTCGGGACCATGCTCCCGCCAACGAGCTTCACCGCTCCTGTGTTGACACCGGAAGCTCCCGAGAAGTCGGTCTTTGATCGGCTTACACCTACTGCGGCCCCTCTCAACGGGTTGTCCAGCACCGGCGCCTCGGTCTTCTCCAGATTGGGCCAAAATTCCTGTGGGCCGACAATGAAGCCTGCAATCCCAGAGAAGGTTATTCCGAAGAGAGTGACCAACCCTGCTCCTGAAGTCGTCAAGATGGCTTCTCCTACCAAGGGGTCGGTCTTTACAAGACTGATCGTCCCAACTACCGCTCCTGCTACTCAAAGGACATCAGTCTTTAACAGGCTGACACCAGCAGCAGCCCCTCACCTGAACTGGGGGCAAGACAAAGCCATCCTCGTCACCGAACCAACTCCATCAGCTCGACACGCTCGACGTCGCCACTGGCGCCGAGTAAGGAACCCCGGGGGCAACTCCCCCTCTGGGCTAACTCCACCAGCCCCAACGGTGGAAATCAATGCTGCTGTTCCAACTGGGAACAGCTTCGAGTTGCTGAACAGGGTGCGCAGGAATTCTCCTACCGCTGTACTGAAAATATCTCCATCCGTGGAAAATATTGCGGAAGCAAAACCAGAACAGTCCCCTCAGCGGTTGTCCTCTAAAATCTACAAAGTTTGGCGACAGGTTCGGGACTCAGTAGTTGATCAAGATTACCCTCGCCGACAGGAAAGGGCAAAGGTTCAACAAGAAGAAAGCCATCCTGCCAAGCCGCGAAAAGCTATCTGGGTGCCCACTGCGATGGCCCCCTCAACTTCGACCGCTCATAAGAGGAGAAGGCCGGAGAAGATCCCCATGCCTGCGACAAATGTCAAAGGCACTGAGCCCAAACACCCTAAGTCTGGGGGTATAATGGTGCATACCGTCTACATGGCATCCGGGAAAGAGGATAGCCGCGCTTCTACGGGCCACCGACCACTCACCCGATCCATCACAAGGGCTCAGAAACAGCAACAGCAGAAGCTCCAGGAGATGCTGACTGCAATGGCCGCACTCACCGGACCGAAAGCAAGCCCAGAGGCATCCTCAGAACAACGCCACGAGCAGGAAACTGATGTCGAGTTCCTTCGGAGAATGCTTGAAAAGAAGGACAGAGAGGCTGCGGAGCAAGCAGCCAATATAAAGCAAATAGCCCTTCTATTCCAAGACATAGTGGGTATGATGATCCAGCACGACCCTCCAGCTGAAGATCATCCGATTATCCTCGAAGACGATAGAGGAGAAACATCAAATCCATCTCCGGCTCTTTCAATAGCCAAAGAGGAAACTATCTCCAAGGCCGCCCTGGATGACTATATTGCTCAAAAAATAAGAGTTCACCAGGCAAATGAGGCAGCCGGCCAAGTTGTCAAGACTGGGCGACCGTATCCAGGCTGGTATGATCAGATAAAATACCCGCCGGGATACACAATCCCTAAATTTCATGTGTACAGGGGGACGGGCAATCCCCATCAACATGTTTCTCAGTTCAGGGCCCTCTATGGCAATACCGGTGGCAATGATAATCTTTTGCTCCGCCAATTCGTCGGCAGCTTATCAGAGACGGCGTTTGAATGGTACTCCGAACTACCAAACGACTCCGTCAAAACTTTCACCGAAATGGAGTTATTGTTCACCCAACGATTCGCGAGCGCAAGTGAACGCACCCCGATAACAGCGTTAATCAATGCCAGGGTGAAGCCGGGCGAAACTTGGGTTCAATATGAAATCCTATGGCGAAATCTGTGGTCGAAGTGCGAACAGTGCATCGAAGAAGCACCAGCGATGGGCATGTTCGTGGGCACCCTAGACCCTCATGCAACTATTTCACAGTTCATGATGTTCTTCAAACCGACCACGTTCCAAGCTTTAATCGATAAGTTGGCCCAGATGGATCAGATGGGTCATAGACCATCTCCCCCGAAGCCAGAACCGCGGAACGAAAAGGGTAAAGGGAAGGCGATCTTCGTTGCAAACACACAACAGCAGCCCAGTGCTCCAAAGCTAGCGGATCAACTGGAGGAGAGATGGCGCTATTACAATGAGAAAATGAAACGTCCTTACTCATTCCCACGGGATAAAATTAAGAGGCTGTTCGAGCTGGCGGTGCGCAACAGGCTTATCAACTTGCCAAATCCAAGGCGACCACCGCAACCCAACGAAGTGAATAATCCCAATTACTTCCCTTACCACCAAACGGTAAGCCATCCGATCGAAGATTGCTTCGTCTTTAAGGGATGGATCGAGGATCAGTACCAACAAGGCAAGTTTGCGCTGTCTGAGAAGTGGAAAGTAAACCCACCACAACCGCACACTCCTAAGAAGATGGACACACTGGGGGCAACGTGCTCTTTTGTTGAAGAAGCTCCATGGGAGGTGGCCCTTTCCGCCAAAACCAAAAGGATGCTGAATGATCTCCAAACATGCCTGGCGATCAGGTGGAAGAATCCACTGGAACCCCAGATCGTCGAAGGGATGTTGAAGCCGCGCCCAACTCCAAAGACTAGTGGTGATAGCCAAAGTGCTCACACCCAGCCGCCGAAATCTTCGAAAAAGAAGAAGAAATTCAAGAAGCCCGTGAAGCCTGGTGATAAGCGCACAGACTTACAGAAGCAGATCGACGCACTGGAAGAGTATAATCAGAAAGCGCGGACTCCAATCACGGTCCAAGAGTTCCTCAGCTACATCCTTGAGGACGAAGATGATGGAGAAGGCTCGTCGGATGGATCTGAGGATTACGTAGCAAGCTGCCATGTGATCTCTCATTCATTGATAGACAATGAAGAAGCTCCCTGCACAGAAAGACTGGAGGCAGGTCCCGAGCCGGAACTTCTATGGCCATCAGAAGAAATGATCGACGCATTCCTAAACGAAGCTCTCCTGAGAAGTAAAGCTGATCGGGAGCGTAAGATGGCCATATTTGAAAAGGCCAAACGCCTGCGACTGGACGAAAGAGTCAAGACACTCCCGCCAAATCAAGGAACATCCGTCACGGATAAAAACAAGTTCAAGATGAGGAAAAGGTTTGCTAAAGCCATATCAATGGGAATGAAGATGCCACCCTCTGAAGGAAACACTCCCGGTGAAGCAGAAACACATCCTAGCTACTGCTTATATCATCAAAAGATTTCGCACCCTACCGAAGAGTGGGATGCTTTTAAAAGATGGTGGCAAGGTTATGTTGCTCACCGGCAACATTTTAAGCGGATGAAACGCAAAACTCGTCGGGAGCAAAGAAGTGTGACCGAAGATCATAAAAGAACTACCGGTAACTGTCGTATGGCCAACGCCGGAGGATCGCAGGTTCTCACCTTTGGGAGCGACTCTGATGAGGAAATGGCTCTAGGCCCTCTCTTTAAAGAATCCACCTTGGGGAAGGAGGAAGAACCGAAGGCCTGTGAAAACATTCAGCTGCACAATCGCACGCTTCCAGAAAAGAATCTCAGACCCACGAGTAGAAAAGATAAGGGAAAAGAAAAGATCTCTGAGGACATCGCCCTGGATGACCAAGTCATGAAAGAACTGACTGCCAAGGACCCGCCGAAGAAGAACAAGGTGGACTACAACGTTCTGGCACACTTGAGAAAGTTACACTCGCAACTCAGCGTTCTCGACGCCCTTTTACTATCCAAAGAAGCGAGAAATTCATTGATCAAAGCATTACAAGAGCCAGAACAATTCCAAGCTTTTTTTGCTGAAGAAAAGATGAAGGACGAGCTAGAGAAAGTACACACGGCCGATATCACCTTCAGCAACGAAGACCTCCTCCTTGGGACGTGCGAGCACAACCGTCCCCTCTATGTCTCAGGATACTGCCATGATATAAAGATAGGCAAAATCCTGGTCGACAATGGGTCTTTCGTTAATCTCCTCAACGTGCGGGTGTTAAAGGAAATCTGCATGAGCGTCCAGCATCTCGCTCGTGATAAAATCACCATTTCTGGTTTTGACTCCCAGTCATCGCGGACTCTCGGGTCTGTGATATTGACATTACGATTCGGGCCACTTGTCACGGATATTAAATTTCATGTCATTGACGCCAAGACATGCTATAACGCTTTGCTCGGCCGGCCTTGGTTACACAAGTACAACATCGTCCCTTCTACACAACATCAGTGTATGAAATACTTTAAGGATGGTCTCGAGTATACCGTAACGGGAGAGCTGAACCCATTCTCCGTGAACGAAGTCCGTAAGTACGAAGATGCAAAATTCTTTTTTCCAGATTTCGAGGACACAGAGAGACGTCGCAAGCCGGAAAACAAAGCTAGCACCACCATTCCTGTCTTCGGGAGTGATACTGAGAAAGAGGAAGAGATAGTTTATCCAGGCCCACCCCAGTACAACAAGCCAGGGCCGTCCGCTCCTATGTTGATCTTTGGCAGCGACTCGGAAGATGAGGTCCATGCAATATTCTCCGCTCGGCCACCAATACAAGCATTCGCTGGTGATAATCAGAGTTTGCAAATTACCATAATTCCGCGGGAGCACTACAAAGATCTCGACACACTTGAAGCTTATAGCGTGCAAGAGCTACAAACATTTTACGTCCCTCCCAGGCGAAAAGGTGAACAGGCAATCCTATTCTACCGATCCATGGAAACAAGAGTGGAGAAAGAAGTTTGGCATGGCGCGGATTCTATACTTGACAGGCTCCAGCCCATCCGTCTGCCTAGATATTATACAGAAGGCTTAAAAAGGCTGTTGAAGCACCAAGGGATACCTTTCAAACAGACCGCTCGAAAAGCTAAGTTCTATGACAGGATCTGGAACGTTCCCGGAACTCAGCGCAAGTTGCCCAACGGGGGAATGGAAGCGATCGGGCTTGGATATGTTCGGTCCAAGAAACGGGAGCTACTCCAAGACTGCTATGTCGTACATGACTTTGATGAAGAAGGAGATGCTCAATGGGAGAATGCTAACCCTGAACCAGAAAGAGCCCCTGACATGAAAATGCTCAGTCCGTCGTTCGAAGAACAAATGGACAAGCTTATAAGGGAAGCTGGTCAAAAAGTTCAAGACGACCATAATCGCGAAATGGCCATCTACGAGAAAGCCAGGACCCAGCGCCTTCTTCAACGGGCTGCGAAAGATGAAAATGCCTCTCTCTGTCAACCTGTTGTACAAAAGGCTCGACGCAGAAGCCGAAACAAGTCAAAGAGCGGAAAAGGTGTTCAGCAACGACAAAGCGGGACCAAGAAGTCACGCGATCGGGAATCGAGCGGTCCGGATTTGTCCCTTATGAAGAAGATGAGTCGAGCATACTCTTTTCCTCAAGACAAGACAAAGAAGATACTCGATCTCTCCATAAGACATCAACTGATTATACTCCCGGGGTCCAAGCACCCCGAGCAAGCAGGCGAAGTCTCTCATCCGGACTATTGCTCCTATCATAAGGCAATAGGACATCCTATTGAAGACTCCTTCACCTTCAAGAACTGGGTCGAAGATCAATATCGACAAGGCAGATTCGCTCTATCCGGCAGCTGGAGGATAACCCCACCACAGAAGCATGAACCCAAATCCACGAGAGTTGAACCAGATCAACATCAATCTTGGAAGCGAGCTCGTACCTGTCATATGATAACGATATCGACAGAAGAACCCGAGAATATAGATGACCTTCCCTGGTGCTTCAAAAACAATGATGACGAGGTAATCTCAGAGCTTCCACCGGCGCCAAAAGAGCTGGAAGATGGAATACATACCACTGTAGATAACCTTAAGAAAATTGATTTGGGGATGACAAGTGACCCGCGACCAACATTCGTCAATGAGTTGCTATCTGAAGAAAGGGTAGCTACACTAAAAGACGTGCTTATGCAGCATAAAGATTGCTTCGCATGGAACTATTCCGAGATGCTAGGACTAGATCCAGAGATTGTTGTCCACAAACTGGCAATATCCCCAGACGTCAAGCCAATCAAAAAAGCACCGAGAAGAATGCGGCTCGAGCTTGAGATGGGCATCAACGCCAAGATCAAGAAGCTAATCGACTCCGGTTTCATCCAAGAAGTTCAGTTTCCTGACTGGATCGCCAACATCGTCCCGGTGATGAAGAAAAATGGGACGGTGCGCATATGCGTAGACTTTCGGGATCTTAACAAAGCTTGCCCAAAAGATGACTTCTCAGTGCCAGTTACCGAGCTGATGATAGAAAATACATCCACTCACGAAGTCTTCTCCTTCATGGACGGATCGTCAAGATATAATCAGATAAAGATGCATCCCGAAAACCAGAAACATACCGCTTTCCGGACCCCTTTGGGTATATTCTGCTATAAGGTAATGCCTTTCGGTCTAATGAACGCCAGTGCCACCTATCAGAGAGCCATGACGAAGATCTTCGATGATCTTATACATAAAATTGTCGAATGCTATATCGACGACCTCGTGGTGAAAAGCAAATCATACGAGGAACATCTCGAGCATCTGAAGATCGTGTTTCAACGCCTTCGGCAATACAATTTGAAGATGAACCCTCTCAAATGCGCGTTCGGAGTGTCCTCAGGCAAATTCCTAGGATTCATTATCCGACACCGAGGTATCGAGATAGATCCGTCAAAGATCAAGGCGATCATGGAAATGCCTCCGCCAAGGACTCTCAAACAATTGCGGTCTCTCCAAGGGAAGCTCGCGTATATTCGGCATTTATAGCCAATCTCTCCGGCAAGTGCCGCCCCTACAGCCACCTAATGAAGAAGGGAACCCCGTTCGTCTGGGATCACAAATGCCAAAGCGCGCTGGACGAAATCAAGCAATACCTGCAGAATCCGCCAGTGCTGGCTGCTCCGGTCAAGGGAAAGCCTCTCAATCTGTATACAACCGCCCTTGAAGGTTCCTTAGGCGCATTATGGGCACAAGAGAACGATCAAGGGAAAGAGAGAGCCCTCTACTATTTGAGTCGAGTTCTGCTGGGGGCAGAAAGCAATTATTCTCCCATCGAAAAACACTGCCTAGCGTTGATCTTCACGATAATGAAGCTCAGGCACTATGCATTGGCGCATGAAGTCCGTCTCATATCGAAGGTGGATCCTCTCAAATATTTGATGTCAAAAGCCATATTAAAAGGGCGGCTCGGTAAATGTGCCTTGCTCTTGATGGAGTTCTCAATAACTTACCAGCCTCTTAAGGCAGTGAAAGGCCAGGCTATCGCCGACTTCCTCGCTGAACATCCGATACCGGCCGATTCCCCTTTGAATTGCGAACTGCCAGACGAACATGAGTTTGATGCGATCGACGGTGGTGGTATCCAGTGGGAACTTTATTTTGATGGAGCGTCTTCCATGAAGAAGCGCAAACAGAACGCGCCTATAATCAAATCAGGGGTAGGCCTCATCTTCGTAACTCCACAAGGGGGGATAATGCGCTTTGCCTTCTCCTTAACAAAGCCGAGGATAAACAATGAAGCCGAGTATGAAGCTTTGATAGCAGGCCTGGAGATCGCCATCGATATGGGAATTGAAAACCTCCTCATATACGGAGACTCCCAACTAGTCGTTAGCTAAGTAAACGGCGACTATCAAACGTGCAAACCAGAATTGGTAAAGTATGGCGAGAAAGTACATCAACTACTGACTCAAATTCCTTCCTACACCTTGGAAAGCATACCGCGTGCGGAAAATAGAAAAGCGGATGCATTAGCCAAGCTTGCTAAAAAATTGGCCGATGAGAACCTCGATGACGTAAGAATCGTGGTACAAAGCCGTCGGGTTCTTGCATCGGCGGAAATATCTTCGGAGTTGTCCGAAGAAAAAGGAGCGACTGAGCAGACGGCCCTGCAAATAAAAGACCAAGAAAATGTTGAGGATTGGAGAAAAGTCTTTATAGACTACTTCAAATCCCGTCAAACGCCTGAAAATGCGTCCTCAAAACATCAGCTCATGAAGCGAGCCCTATCTTTCGCTTTCGTCAATGATACTCTGTACAAGAGGTCATTTGATTCTTTATGGTTAAGATGCCTGAGACCTAAAGAAGCAAAAAGGGTCGTCCAAGAAACTCACGACGGACTCTGCGGTTCTCACCAAGCAAGCCCGAAGATGAAGTTGAAGATCAAACGGATGGGTTATTATTGGACCACGATGATCCAGGACTGCCTCGAGTATGCGAAGCAATGCCACTCATGCCAGATTTATGGGGACTTTATCCATCAGCATCCGAATCCGTTACATCCGACAGTGGCTAGCTGGCCGTTCAAAATGTGGGGGACTGACATAATCGGCCCCATCGAACCAGTATCGTCCAGAGGACATCGGTTCATTTTGGCGACGACTGATTACTTCTCCAAATGGGCAGAAGCAGTACCGCTGAGGGAAGTGAAGACCGAGAATATACTCCATTTCTTCAAGACGCACGTCATTTATCGGTTTGGAACTCTGCGACGGATCATTTCCGATAACGGGCCAACCTACAGAAGCCACAAGATTAGCCACTTCGCACAACAGCACAACATAGACTGAAGATACTCTTCAGTTTATAATCCCCGAGCCAACGGTCTAGCTGAAGCTTTTAACAAGACCCTGACAGAGATCGTGAAGAAGACGGTGTCCCGAAATAAAAAGGACTGGCACGAGAGACTGCATGAAGCTCTCTGAGCATATCGAACTACGTTCAAGACGGCCACGAACACAACGCCGTACGCGTTGGTATTCAGTACAGAAGCGGTACTCCCCCTCGAGATAGAGTTACCCTCTCTATGAGTGGCAGTCCATTATGAGCTAACGGACGAAGAGAATGCTCACCTTCAGCTTGAGAAGCTTGATGCCCTTGATGAAACCCGGCTCATAGCGCAACAAAATCTGGAGGCTTATAAAGCAAAGATGACGCGCTCTTACGAAAGATTGACTAGGCCGAGGACATTCCGCCAAGGCGAACTCGTACTAGTGGTCAAAAGACCTATGATCCCCAATCGCGCCAAGCGGGGAAAAATTCGAGCCGAACTATGAAGGCCCGTATATCATAGACAAGGTCTACCAGGGCGGAGCCTACCTACTCATGGACATGCATGGTGAAAGACCCTTCAGGCCAATAAACGGTCGCTTCCTGAAGAAGTACTACGCTTGACGAGTCACGGCCGAGGTCAATGATAGATGGCGACGACTATGTCCGCTCGCTATCTAACCGGCTTTCTTTTCATGGACCGAAATGTCCTTAAACTAACAGCGGACCGAAACGTCCCTAAACTAACGACGGACCGAAATGTCCTTAAACTAACAGTGGACCGAAACGTCCTTAAACTAACAACGGACCGAAATGTCCTTAAACTAGCAACGGACCACTATGTCCTAAAACTAGCTGTTGACCGAGATGTCGATAAACTACAGTGGATTGCAGCATCCCAAGGCTGATACAAAAAAAGAATAAAAAAACGGTATGTCCATAAACAAAATGGCCACGGATGAAAACCCGAAAGGGCTCCGTGAGTAAAAACAGCAGGGCTACCGCCGAGTCTTATGAAAACCCGAAAGGGCGCAACCTCGTTAGAATAAAAAAAAGGATAAAAAAAAGAAGAGAGAAAATGGTATGTCCATAAGCAAAATGGGCACGGATGATAACCCGAAAGGGCTCCGTGAGTAAAAACAGCAGGGCTACCGACGAGTGTTTGTGAAAATCCGAAAGGACGCAACCTCGTTAAAAGAAACTTGCAAGGTCCTCTCGACCTTGTGAGGAGAAATCACCCACGTGAGATCCTTACGACTCACAAGGGAGCAACACACTTAGGAATCCTCACGATTCCTAAGGAGAAATTACACTTGCGAGATCCTCACGACTCGTAAGAAGAATCCTCTTATGAGACCCTCACGGCTCACAAGATTTGAAAGTCTTAAGCTACAAAGACCTGAACCTATTCTTAAGCAACCCCCACAACTTCCGACACTGCCCTACGAGCGGCTCAATGCTGACCCTTGTATACAATCCACGGGCGCGAATAAACATCTCCCTAACAAAGTCCTATCCGTGACTAGGGATATGTTCGCATGGTGAACAACCCCTGTGAGTCCTCTCGACTTATAAGGAGAAAACTCTCTTGCAAGATCCTTACGACTTATAAGGGAACATACACTTAGGAGTCCTCACGATTCCTAAGGAAAAAACACACCCACGAGATCCTCACGACTTGTAGGGAGAAATACCTTTGTGAGACCCTTACGGCTCATGAAGTCAAAAGCCTTAGTCGATAAAATCCTAACCCTGTTTACTAAGCCACCTTTGTTCAACATCGACAGAGGCAAATGATGATTCACTCCTGGCAATATCCCATTTGTAGCGGCGCTGATGCCGAAATCGGTGTCTGATTCCAAGCTTGCAGCGAAAAGCCAGCAAGCCACACATGCATGCGAAATAGCCGAAATGATTGGGCAACTCGCAATAAAAAGCAGCGAGTAAAAATAAAACAAATAGCCGAAATGATTGGGCACCACGAAAAATAGCCGAAATGATGAAGCAATCACGACCTTCGCGATATAAAAGCTGAAATGATAGAGCATCGCGGAAAGAAATAAAATGAAAATGAAAATGAAATTTATTCCCTACAGGTGATATTAAATCAATCCCTGTATACAATCCAGGGGCGCAAACAAAGAAGGAATCACACTCCTCCTCCCCAAGTTTCATCAGAAGAAGAAGCTAAATCTCGATGGGTCACAGATAGCCTGGAGAGCATCTCAACATTCATCTCAGTAGACACAACATCAAGCAAAGCGGAACAGCGGCAACCCCCAGTTCCATGACTCGGCGGTGTACAGATGACCGAGAGTCAAATTTCAACTCCGTGAAATGCGGATAAAGCCAACCCTTCCTGGCTACGTGGAACGCGGATTATGTCACTTCTAACCCCGTGGAAAACGTCCAGAGCGGATCCTGGTCCTCGCAGAGCACGGAAGTGAACCCTTATGAAGCATCCAGAGCGGAGCCTAGTCCTCGCCGAACACGGCAGTGAACCCGTGGGAAGCATCTAGAGCAAAATTCCTGGCTACATGGAACGCGGATTATGTCACTTCTGACCCCGTGGAAAACATCCAGAGCGGATCCTGGTCCTCGCTGAGCACGACAGTGAACCCGTGTGAAGCATCCAGAGCGGAGCCTAGTCCTCGCCGAACACGGTAGTGAACCCGTGGGAAGCATCTAGAGCAAAATTCCTGGCTACGTGGAACGCGGATTATGTCACTTCTGACCCCGTGGAAAACGTCCAGAGCGGATCCTGGTGCTCGCAGAGCACGGCAGTGAACCCGTGTGAAGCATCCAGAGTGGAGCTTAGTCCTCGCCGAACACGGCAGTGAACCCGTGGGAAGCATCTAAAGCAAAATTCCTGGTTACGTGGAACGCGGATTATGTCACTTCTGACCCCGTGGAAAACGTCCAGAGCGGATCCTGGTCCTTGCAGAGCACGGCAGTGAACCCGTGTGAAGCATCCAGAGCGGAGCCTAGTCCTCACCGAACACGACAGTGAACCCGTGGGAAGCATCTAGAGAAAAATTCCTGGCTACGTGGAACGCGGATTATGTCACTTCTGACCCCGTGGAAAACGTCCAGAGAGGATCCTGGTCCATGCAGAGCACGGCAGTGAACCCGTGTGAAGAATCCAGAGCGGAGCCTAGTCCTCGCCGAACACGGTAGTGAACCCGTGGGAAGCATCTAGAGCAAAATTCTTGGCTACGTGGAACACGGATTATGTCACTTCTGACCCCGTGGAAAACGTCCAGAGCAGAGCCTGGTCCTCGCCGAGCATGGCAGTGAACCCGTGTGAAGCATCCAGAGCAAACATTGGACTGTGGAGTCCTTAAATCCACGGACTATGATGTCCTTAACCTCGACCGCGATGTCTTAAAACTAATATCGGATTGTGGAGTCCTTAAATCCACGGACTATGATGTCCTTAACCTCGACCGTGATGTCTTAAAACTAACAATCAATCGTAATGATTTTAAACTAATTTCACCTTGGTTCAGGGGTACATCTCTTCACTCCTTTGATATTTGTCGTTGTAATTCCTCAACGTCTTCAAAGAGGTGACGGGTCTCGACAACCACACATTTCATGGACTGTGAGGTCCTTAAACTCATGAACTATGATGTCCTTAACCTCGACCGTGATGTCTTGAAACAAACATTGGACTGCGAGGTCCTTAAACTCATGGACTATGATGTCCTCAACCTCGACCGTGATGTCTTAAAACTAACGACGGACTGTGGAGTCCTTAAATCCACGGACTATGATGTCCTTAACCTCGACCGTGATGCCTTAAAACTAACAACGGACTGTGGAGTCCTTAAAACTATGGACTATGATGTCCTTAACCTCAACCGCGATGTCTTTAAACTACGGTACCCTGGAAAACGTCCAGAGTGGAGCCTGGCCCTCGCCAAACACGGCAGTGAACCCGTGGAAAGCATCCAGAGCAACCCTTAACTCTGTGAAATGTGGATAAGGACAATTTTACCCATCACTTGCGGGTCCTCACGACTCGCAAGGAAGTAAATTCTCTTGTGAGCTCCTTACGACTTTCAAGAGAAAACTCACTTAGGAATCCTCACGATTCTTAAGGAGAAATTACACCTACGGGATCCTCTCGACTGGTAGGGAGAAAATTCTTTATGAGACACTCACGGCTCATAAAGTGGAAAAGTCTTAGGTGACATATCCTAACCCTGTTTTCTAAGCCATCACCACTCTACAAAGAGCACAAGATTGACAACTACAAGCTATCTACAAACTGCACTTGCTAAAGTCACATGACAGCAACACAGCAAGGAGAAGAAAGCAACAGAAAGAATAACTGATTTGCATTTAATTAAGCGTCCGAGGCATACTCATTCAGGCATGTGCAAAAGATTTAATACATAAAATAAAACACGCTGAAATGAAAAATTTGCCATTCATACTGAGAAAAAGTTCTTACAATTATAAAAACAGTAAACAAAAACATTATCGAGATGGTTACAATGGCAAAACCTCAAATCCAGGACATGGATTGAGGAACTCAAAAATGACCTTGTCCAGAATTTTCCAAGCCTAGCGAACCATCCTAATGTGCTTTCTTTCGCGATCACAAGCGTTGGGATCCCCACGGATGTCCTCCACCCTCCGATAGGCAGCAAGTATGGCAGACTGTTGAAAAGCCTGGTGCAGGAGATCGACAAGATTGTCTCGCCGTCTCTTCGAGAATAGGTTCATCAGATACACCGAGCACACCTTATCTTCAGCGGCATCCAATGCTCTAAGTGGCACGCCGGTACAGAATAGAGGGAGCGCTTCCCAGATCGCTCCCACAATAAGCTTCAGAAGAGGGGAACGCCGAGGAAGCAGTTGACCATTATATGCGTCAAAGCGACTCATAATTTCGGCACACTCGGCGTTTGTGAATTCGCGATTCTGAGAACGGCCGAGTCGGCGGATGTCTCCGGAAGAGATAATCTCTTCGAGATCATACATGTAAGCGTCCATTACTCCTGTTTAAAAAAATCAGCAAAGATCAGCAAACAGACCGAATAAATAATTTCTTATTCAAAATAGGCACATGGAGTTAAACTCCTCGAGAGCAATGCTCTGCAGACAGGAGTGACACCTGTCAAAATTAGTTATGAAGGGAAGTTAAAGAAGGCCCCCGAGAACATTGAGAGCTTTGTTCTAAGAAGATGATGTAATTCATTAAAAATAAAATTCCATCTTAAATCTTCAAGATCCATGAAAAACTCTCAAGAGTTCTTCTATATGATTTGAAAGGAGCAAAGCTCCATTAATGAATTAAGAGATCACAAGAAAAATCCTTTTAGAGAGCAGAGCTCTATTAATTGAACCCTAATAGGGTTCTCTTTAGTTCCCTGTAGATCTCTTTAGACCTATGGAGCAAAGCTCTGCTAAATAAAACCCAAAATGGGTTTTCTTTAGATCAAAAGATCTATAAAGAGCAAAGCTCTGTTAATGGGTAAAACCCTGGTTTATTAAAAGTTTTAAACTATACTGAAGTCTTGGAAGAGTTTTACTCTTGAAAAGTTCTTGAAACTGAAGAGCAGCGCTCTGAATAAGAGAAAATTCTCAAGAAAGAAGATGGTAATCATCTGAGGACCAAAGGTCCTATTTATAGGCATTAAGGGTTGTTTCAACTCCCCAAAAGTTGATCCAACGATTGAAATGCTACCACCGCCTCACTCACGTTTGGGGCCATCTAAGCGCAACGGTGAGGGGGTATTTGTTTCCCCCAATCAGAGCAAAGCTCTATTTTCAAAATTAAAAAATTAAAAAGTTGAAGCGACGCTTCAGATCCAGCGCTCTGCGCTGCGCGCCACGTATCTAACACAGGTGCGCCAGCGCAGTTGCTCTGCGCTCCACGCGGCGTGACACGTGTCTAACACAGGTGCGCTAGCGCAGTTGCGCTGCGCTCTGCACTGCGCGCCACGTGTCAAGTACGAATGCGCTAGCGCAGTTACACTGCGCTCTGCACTGCGCACCACATGTCTAACGTAGGTGCGCCAGCGCTGGAATTAAAAATTCCCACCGTTGGATCAAAGGATCTAATAATGATGATAAATCATTAATTAACCAGAATTAAATTCAGTTAAGAAAAGATTTTTCAAAATCTTTCCAAACAACAAGATTGTGCTTTAAGCACCGCTGGATCAATGATCCAATGGTAAATAATGAATTACCAAAACAGAACAAATTCTGCATAGAAAGATTTCTCAATTTTATTGAAAAACAAGAAGATTATCTTCTGTCAAACAGAAGCCTTAGGATCAAAGATCCAATGGCGGGAAATATTCCCAAATCAATCAGAGAAAGATCTCTTCAACTGATGTAACAAATCATTTGGCCCTGTATAAAGAACCCTAGACTTCAAGTCTAAGATATACATAACAGCAAGAAAAAAAACCTCTGCCAAAAAAAAAGAGCGAGCTCTTAAGAAAAGAAGAGTTTTCTTCATAATCAAGGTAAAAAAAAAGAACTATATTCTTAAAAAAAATAGAGATGAGAACATCTCATAAAAGAAGAACCCTCTTCTAAAAAGATCTTAGATCTATAAAAAGGACCAAAGTCTTTAAATAAAAAGAAAGGATCAAGATCTAATCATAAAAAGAAGGATTTTTACTTCAACAAATCTTCTGATCTATAAAGGCAGAGCCTTTTATAAGAATGAGAACTTAGTTCTTGAATCTTGAGGCAAAACCTCTTTTAAGAAGAACATAAACTTGTTCTTTAATCTTAAATTGATCAAAATGCGCTTTGCGCTATTGGACAGTACTTTGCACTCTTGAACTGCGCTTTTACGCTTCTTGGACCGGCGCTCAGCGCCAAAACATGCCACGTGTCAACCGCAGACACTGCTCGCGCTCTGCGCTCCTGAAAACAGCGCACTGTGCTCTTAGGTTGGCGCTCAACGCCAAGCGCGCCACATGTCACTCGCTGGCACGCCAACAGACTAGCGCAACGCGCTCATAAATTAAAAGCGCAGTGCGCTAACAAACTAGCGCTTAGCGCTAAGCGACACGTGTCACCCTCATGTGCGCTAGTGCAATGCGCTCTTTAATTGGCGCAAAGCGCCTGACGCGCCACGTGGCGCACTGTCAGAACATCACTTTGTTCCTAATAAATGTTATGCATTCAATACCAGACAAAATGTCAGAGCTCAATGCTTGGCATTATTAAAAGGGCAGAGCCTAAATAAAGGCCTAACAGGCAGAACAACAATGAAATGTTAAACATTTTTTTTTAACTGGACTTAGCCCAATTCTGGCCATAAGTCCTCAATTTAAATTGAACTGAGCTTATCTGCTCTTCCAATCAATTTACACCCGGTTCGAAGGTACATCTCTTCACTACTTTGATATTTGTCGTTGTAATTCTTCAACGTCTTCAAAGAGGTGACCGGTCCTGACAACCATACATTTTTACGGACTGTGGAGTCCTTAAACTCATGGACTATGATGTCCTTAACCTCGACCGTGATGTCTTAAAACTAATGTCGGACTGTGGAGTCCTTAAATCCACGGACTATGATGTCCTTAACCTCGACTGTGATGTCTTAAAACTAATATCGGACTGTGGAGTCTTTAAATCCACGGACTATGATGTCCTTAACCTCGACCGTGATGTCTTAAAACTAACATCGGACTGTGAGGTCCTTAATCTCATGGACTATGATGTCCTTAACCTCGACCGTGATGTCAAAACTAACAACGGACTGTGGAGTCCTTAAAACCACGGACTATGATGTCCTTAACCTCGACCGCGATGTCTTAAAACTAACATTGGACCGTAATGTTCTTAAACTAATTATCGACCGCGATGTCATTAAACTAAACAATAGAGCCCAATTGCTCTCTTGTCGGATTTAAACGATCCCGTTAAGTTGATCTTAGTCTAAAATTAGACTAACGTGTCCTTAATAAACGTTTAAGTTGATCTTAGTCTAAAATTAGACTAACGTGTCCTTAACAAACGTTTAAGTTGATCTTAGCCCCAAATAAGGCTAACGTATCCTTAAACACAACCCCCCCAAACCCAAATCTAAGAAAGATACGGATTTGGACTAATCCACGTCCTATGGGCGACAGCATAACTTAGTCTCCGTATACAATCCACGGGCAACCGAATACAAAACAAACACCCACGACACGAAGTGATCATATGGAGAAGGAGAAAGTTGTTACCGCGATGCGGTAGAGTAATTAACTGCAGGGGCTTGCGCCTGCAGGGAAGAGCGTCCCCACAATCAAAAACCCCTCAGACGAGGGGGAATCTGACGAAGTCTGTTACATCGTCCGCATCCGTTTAAACCTTCGATACACGGTGCCATAAATCAACTTGGCATCCTCGGAGAGGTGGACGGATAGCACCAATTAGCATCTCCCCCGAATTTCAGGCAAGATGGACCTGCGCGGTCGCGTCTCTGTGTTCGGAGGGGAACACTCAAAAGTTTGCATGTGCACTGCACGTAAAATGAAAGGTCACAAATAAAACAAACATATGGAAAATGATAATTAAGCGGTGTAGGACACGTGTCAGAGATCCGGACCCCATCCCACCGGTTTGGACCGGCGAGATGTGGTTGATGGACTGGTACCGCCGGGCCCCCCGTACTTAATACCCTCAACTTCTCACCCTAGCATCCCTTGGCCTATCCCACTACCCCCATGTTGTTTGATTTCTCTGCAAATTTACAAAGGGATTAAAATCACCTCTTTAATCCATTTTAATGCACATTCTTAATTCTCCAATTCATTACCCTAAATCTTAATTTTTCCTATAGATACCACACTACATTTCACCCCTATCATTCAGAAATATAGTGCCAAAACTCTCTAAAAATTCTAAGTCCAAAAAGTTGTGCAAGTGGAGTTAGCAAAGGGGAAGGTTCCGGCGACATTTCGGGAAGAATCCGGCGACGAAACAACTCCCCGACGCTTTCCTAAGCTTCTTCTATCTCTCTCCATGTCACGCCCCGCTTCCTAATGTACGGATAAGAGAACGTGACTGGCCCGCTACGTATTTACTCAGAATTAAACACGCTAAGTGTATCTAAGCAATATAAGTAAAAGGTACACAAGAGACAAGATATAAATGAACAACAACTTTATTTATTAGACATTCTTTTACAAGTTGTACTGAAATGTAAATACATGAAATGAAAGCAATGCCTAAACAATGGCATAACTGAAATGAAAGTAAATACAAGTGCCTACAGCTCTGAGGCTTCTTCAAACTGCTCCAAGTCTTCAGTGCTAGGCTCGATCTCCAGAGGGTCCGATCCACCTGACAACATTCCAAAGAAAGAAGAGAAGGAATGTCATCAGCGAACAATCGCTCGGTAAGTCCCAAAGAATGAGAGAAGTGGAATAGACAGAAAAGAATATAACTATATAATGTTATATTATCTGTTAACGCAGTTGTTTGTAGTTTGGTACAGAATATGCCGGTGTATACGAGAGGAGTCCTACTATTCCGGAGACCAAAGGATACGGAGCATAAGGAACCGTTCAGCCACGGTATAACGGCAATGGATATTAGGTGTATTAAAGTGACTGTCTCGTGCCACTTCTAACACATTCCGTACCATTCTACCCCTTTAAAAAAACCGTAATGTATTTTGTATTGATTTGTATTGATTTGTATAATAGATTGTACGACTTGTCGAAACCATGATATCAGGTAAATGGAATGGATATAATGGATAGACATGTAAACGGAGTATATCCATGGTTCGGTTCGGTCGAGTCATATTGTTATAGATTGAATTCTGGTATAAACAGATTCATGTTGAATTGCAGTTTATACTTGAATCATATTGAAGTCATATTGATTAGATTGAGACTCTGTCTGAGTCAGACACTTTGAAAAGAAATTGAACTCCTGAATTAGTTTTGGAGTTATCGGTAACTGCTGCACATAGACGAGAGGATTTGTGTCTTTTTCCAAGACAATTACCGTATTGATAACTCCGGTTTAGTTGTCTACCTTAAATAGGCAAGCACCCACTTTCTCCGGCTCCCTGAGGCTCAAGAGAATTAGTCCCACTCAAACCTATATTTACTAGAGTCCTTATTGTAATTTAGTATAACTTGAGGGGGGTTTAGGTAAAAATAGTTTTGGTATAATTTCAAAATACATCTCAAGTATTTAATTAACGTCTTTAGGGTTTTCGTAAAAGTATATTTTATAAAAGTGAAATTTTCTAGTGAGTAGAACTTAGGTTTCATTGTATACGATATTTTAATGAAATATTGGAATTTTTATTGAATTATGATGGTGGTTTCATGAATTATTTGGAATCTTTTCTTGGATTTTGGAAACATAGAATATTTTATATATTTAAAATCGCGAACTTCTCAAAATACCAAAATTTTTCAATTATCTTCCGTTTTTCAATATTTTGCTTCTATAACACACAAAAATAGCTAAACTTTAAAAAATCTCAAAATTTTCTTCTTAGATTTTACACTTTTTTGTATGATATATATAGCACTCGAAAGATCGTGAAATTTTCAAACATTGTGATATTTTCTGTTTTCTTATGTTTTTTATTATTTTGCTAGCCATATAGAGCAAGAAAATTGTGAATTTTCAAATATTCCAAAATTTTTGTCTACTTAGATTTTTCAACATTTGCCTTACTATAACAAACGAAAATCGCAAAATTTCCATAAATCTAAAAAAAATCCGATTTTTCACGTTTTTAATATTTTGCATAATCTAACACAAAAGGCAAAATTTTTAAACAATCTAAAAAATCTATTTTCATCCTTCCTTTATTATTTTGCATGCCAAATATATTGTGCATAAAAATCTTGAAATTTCAAAAATTCAGAAATTTTCTTCGATTTTTCAACATTTTACTTGCTCGTAATTTTAGAATATTTCCAGATATCAACGAGACAAATCTATGAGAAGAAAAAGATGAAAAGGTTGTTGAATACTGCTAAGAACCTAATCAAACGAAGAAAATATGGTTTGAGTGACCCGTACTCCAGGGGATTGAAAACCCTGACTACACGAAAATCATGAGATTTTAAAAAATCCCAAAAATTTTTATTTTCTTCAAATTTTCAATATTTTGTACGTTGTAGCATACAAAAAATACGAAATTTTCATAACTCTTAAAATTTTCTATTATCTTTGATTTTTCAATATATTGCTTGTTATAGCATACCGGAAATCGCAGAATCTTTTAAAATGTCAAAGATTGTCATCTTCTTCCGTTGTTCAATATTATGTATGTTGTATCACATAAAAACCGTGAAATTTTCAAAAGTCTCAATATTTTTGGTTTTCTTCTGTTTTTCTACATTATACATGTATAACACAAAAAATTGCAAAATTTTCAAAAATCTCAAAGTGTTGTGTTTTTCTGTTTTTCAATATTATGCATGCTATATAGCATACGGAAATCGTGAAATTTTCAAAATCTCATATTTTCTATTTCCTTCAAAATTTTAATATTTTACATGCTGGCATATAAAAATGGTGAATTTTTCAATACTTTGCATGCTATGATACAAATTTTCATCTCAACTTTATAGAGTCAGATACATGAACTCTCTTTTATTCAATTGTACTAGATGTCACCCTCACAATTAAATTACCATAATGTTTGATATCCATTTAGGCCTACCTCTAGATCTAACTACTCTAGTAACTCCACTTGTAATACTTATAATTAGCGTAGTAATAGATTTCTATTTATACATGTTCAAACCATCTTAATCTGTTCCTTTTCAATTTATCCTCTAAAAATTACTCTGAACTTCTATAGATGCACTCATGTCTTACCATATTTCGTAGAACATTGACATTCCATCTCAACATACTCGTCTATGGACATGTTTTCTCCTTACCCAATATTCGTACCATAAAGCAATGTTGCCTTAAGGTACTGAGTTGTTCTTCAATTTTATGAATATTCAAGGGACACAATAGTATTCCAGAATTATTCTCCATGTTGATAATCATGATCTGACCTTATAACCCAAGCCCTATTGAACATGATGAATGGTCATCGCAGGTATTTCTTTATCCTTAATTTGAATTATATACTCCTTTCTCACAATTTTGCAAGTTATCAATCCAAGTATTCAATTTTTTTCCTTTTGCTAATTAATTTTTTTAAAATTTGGAAACCTCTCCACCTTTCACTTTTACAGACCATCTATTGTTCGGAGACTTAATTCCAAAAAAACCCAAATCTTTTAGTTAAACTACGAGAAACCCCAAAAACTTTCAAAATTATGAGAAACTACTATGGTGCAATTTTTTTCTAGTTTTTTGGCAGTTTCTGCAATTTTTTTCTGATGTGGCACACCTTATTTCTGATAATTTTTCGTAGTTTTTGAAAGTTTTATGGTAGTTTTTGAAAGTACTTTGAAAGTTTTGTGATAGTTTCTTATGTATATTAAAGGTTTTTGGGTGTTTCTCGTAATTTAGCTAAAAGATTTGGGTATTCTTAGAATTAAGCCTTGTTCGGACTGTTGAAGCCAAAAACGCCCCAACATATATTATTTGCGGGTATCTCTAAAAAGCGGATACCTTTGCTTGTGGGAATCTTCAGTTGCAGTATCTCCTTCGACCAAGTCAAAGGAGAAATCCAGCATTTTACTGAAGCGTTGTGGGTATCTTTAAAAGATACCCGCATGGGCATTTAATGGGCTTTAAAAGGGGAATTTTTAACCCCCGCTCTTCCTAAAAATATGGGCAGTGGTTTGTTAACTACCCCATTCATGCAAAAGGATATAAATGCTCCTTCAAAAGGCAGAAAACACACAAGGACGGAATTCTAAAACTTGGATAGAGTTTTCAAGACTTTGTGCTTTTGGTTGAAGAAAGAAGAGGAAAGAGATGGTGAACTTTGATGAGAACTCTTAGTGAAGACCTATTCTTCTTGATTTTATCTTTTGATGGGGAACATTCAGGGGTTGAAGCCTTGAAGGAATGCTCATGGGTTCCCACCATCAAGAATTGACCCTATGAACTTAAGAACATGATTAAAAGTTGTGGTTCTTTGAAAAAAATGGAGTTCATGAAAATACTCTTTTAGATTACAAGGGTTATGTCTACGAGGACAAGATCCAATGTCATAAGTGGTTGAGCCGCGGACTAAGCAAAGGCGATTTACATGCCGGCAGTCCTTCGCCAGGTGTCCATCTCTCCTGCGGTATATGCAAAAAGCTGGACTAGGCCGGTTGGATGGTACTCCTGATATCCTAGGCACAAACGGTGGCCTTAAAGAGGCTCCTCCCGCCATCTGGTTGGCAGGGCACTTTACTCCGACAGATTGGGGTCTGTCCCACATCTTCACCACTGCCTCATATCGACGGGCAGCTTTCAGAGCCAGTTCGTAGGTCGAAAAATCCCCTGTAGCTAATGCAGCTTGGATCTCTGGATCTAACCCTTGCTGAAATCATCGGGCTCTGATCTTATCCGTCGGTATCAAGTGTGCCACGAATCTGTTGAGTTATTGTGTTAGCTGTGCGGTATGTGATATTTGAAAATCGAAATATTGAGATATATCTTACCAACTGAGCATGGTAAACTCAGCATCATACTCATCCACGGATTTGATCCACATCGAACCCTGTTGTAAATGGATGAATTGATATTCCATGTCAAATCTGGCAATCTCAGGGATGTATTTCGCGTCGAACATATCGCGAAAGGTCTTCCATTCGATAGGTTGAGCAAGACGGCTTTTTTCCGCCTTCCATCAAACTCGGGCATTGTCAGTGAGCTGCGGTTTTGAAACTCGTACCCAAGCGAGCTCTGGCACTTGTGCTTCTGCCAGGTCATCCTTGTTCGCCGCCGAAAGATGCGACTAGGACGTTGGGGCGTCCGGCCTGAATTTTAGGGGCAGATGCTATTTGGATTTATCCGTCCACCCCTCCGAAGATGCCAAGTTGATTTATGGCACCGTATATCGGAGGTTTAGACAGATGCGGCCGTTGTAGCAGACTTCGTCAGATTCCCCCTCGTTGTGAGGGGGTTTTGATTGTGGGGACGCTCTTCCTTGCAGGCGCAAGCCCCTGTAGTTAATTACGCTACCGCATCGCGGTAACAACTTTCTCCTTCTCCAGATGGTCACTTCGTATCGTGTGTGTTTGTTTTATTTTTGGTTGCCCGTGGATTGTATACGGGGACTAATTTATGTTGTCGCCCGTAGGGCGTGGATTAGTTTAAATCCGTATTTTCTTAAATTTGGGTTTGGGTTAGTTTTAAGGATCATTAATCTTATTTTTAAATTAAGATCAACTTAAATGCTTGTTAAGGACACGTTAGTCTAATTTTAGACTAAGATCTACTCAGCAAGGTTTTGGAATCATTTAGATCCAACGAGAGAGTATTTGGATTCTATCATTTTAGTTTAGGGACATCGTGGTCCATAAGTTTAAGGACATCATAGTCCATGGAGTTTAAAGACATCATAGTCTGTGGGGTTTAGTTTAGGGACATTGCGGTCCATAAGTTTAAGGACATCATAGTCCATGGAATGTCTGGTTGTCGGGACCCGCCACCTCTATGAAGACGTTGAAGAATTACAATGACACATATCAAAGAAATGAAAAGATGTACCCTTAAACCAATGTTGGTTGGGAGATCTGTAGTCAGGTTTGGGACTAAGACCAATTAGGGAAATTGTGAGCACATGGGCTCAGTTGGTCTAAATTGGGGACTTGTGGTCAACTTGGGCTCAGCCCACTCAGTTTTGATTAAAATGTTGAACATTTGTTTGGGTGTTTGAATATTTGTCTGGGCTCAGTCCATTTCGGTTCAATAATGCTGAGTATTAAATTGGGTTCTGCAACCCTCTTTCTTTTTGTCTTTTATTGAGTGTTGAACACTCTTTATGGCGCAGAGCGCTTTATGTACAGAGCCTTTATATACATAGCGCTTTATGTACAGAGCGCTGGAGCGCTAAAGCACTTCTTTTAGAATAGCGCCCACGTGAGGAGCACGTGGCGCGCTTGGTGCTGAGCGCCAGACCTGGAGCGCTAAGGCGCTTCTTTTAAAATAGCGCCCACGTGAGGAGCACGTGGCGGGCTTGGCGCTGAGCGCCAGACTTGGAGCGCTGAGGTGCTTTTAAAATAGCGCTGGGCGCTGAGCGCATACTTGGAGCGCTGAGGTGCTTTTAAAATAGCGCTTGGAGCACTGGGCGCTGAGCGCCAGACTTGGAGCGCTGAGGTGCTTCTTATAAAATAGCACCCACATGAGGAGCACGTGGCACACTTGGCGCCGAGCGCTTAAAGCGCTTCTTTTAAATTAGAGTGCTAAGGTGCTTCTTATAAAATAGCGTCTACGTGAGGAGCACGTGGCGCGATTGGCGCTGAGCGCCAAACTTGGAGCGCTTAAAGCGCTTCTTTGGCAGCTCTGATTAGTTCTGTGCTCTGAGAATTAAATTTTCGGTTTATAAGAGACTTTGCCTCATGGATCTAAGAACTGAGTTTTTTTTTGTGAGGAGATGCTTTGATCTCTTCTGTTTTTTTTGGGAAAGACTTGGTCTTATAGAACTGTGATCTAGAAAAAGAATTGAGTTCTTCTGATGTGAGAGTTAAACTCTCAAAAATCAAGGAGATGTTATGATCTCACTTATTATTATTTACCTTGAAGAAAATTTCTTCTTCTTAGTGCTTGCTCTTCTTTTTTTCTTTTCTGAGAACTTGAAGTTTATGGGGGGGTTCTTCTTTTTTAAGACTTGAAGTCTTGGGTCTTTTATATAGGGGAGGCTGATTTGTTGAATCAGTTAGGGAAATCTCTCAATGAGAGATTTCTGATTGATTTAGGGAATGTTTCCCACCGTTGGATCTTTGATCCAAGAGCTTCTGTTTTACAGAAGACAATCTTCTTATTTTTAACAAGATTGGGAAAACGTTTTCTCATACAGAACTTATTCTGTATCTTGGTGATTTTTAATCACCATTGGATGTTTGATCCAACGGTGCTCTGATTTACAGAGCACAATCTTTCCTGTTTGGAAAGATTTGAGAAGTATTTCCTCAACAGAATTTTATTCTGTAATTTGATGATTTATTCATCTCAGTTGGATCTTTGATCCAATGGTGGAGAACATTTAGTTCTAGTGCTTGGTGCTCTCGTGCTTTGCACGAGAGGCGCTGCCTCAGAGTCTTTGACTCTTAGCGCTGGCGCTCCTGGCGCAAGCGCTCTCGTACTTTGCACGTGAGGCGCTGTCTCAGAGTCTTTGACTCTTAGCACGGGCGCTTCTGGCGCTAGCGCTCTCGTGCTTTGCACGTGAGGCGCTGCCTCAGAGTCTTTGACTCTTAGCGCAGGCGCTCTTGGTGCTGACGCTCTTGGCGCGAGCGCTCTCATTCTTTGCACGTGAGGCGCTGCCTCAGAGTCTTTGACTCTTAGCGATGGCGCTCTTGGCGCAGCGCTCTTGTGCTTTGCACGTGAGGCGTTGCCTCAGTTTAAATTTCAAATTTTGAACAGAGCTTTGCTCTGATTGGGGGAAACAAATGCCCTCCCCCCACCGTTGCGCTCATGTGGTTTACACGTGAGTGCAGCGGTGGCAGCCTTTCCGCCGTCAGATCAACTTGGAAGTTGGATCGACTTCCCCTGCCTATAAATAGGGCCTTTGGCCCTTTGAGATGACCGTTGTTCATCTTCTTGTTTTCTTATTCTTGAGAATTTTATTCTCTCTTCAGAGCTACGCTCTCTGCCTTAAGAACTCTCTTAGAGTCGGAACCTGTCAAAAATTTAGGTAAAGATCAAATCTTTGAAGGGATTACTTCATAATCTAGGGTTTCACCCATTAAAAGAGCTTTGCACTTCTCAAATCATATAGATTTTTAGGGTTTCTCAACAGAGCTTTGCTCTTCTTAGATCATAGATCTAAAGAGATCTTTTTTAGGGTTTCGTAACCCATTAATGAAGAACTCTCAGAGTTCATTTTGCAGATCTTAAAGATCTCGGAGTTTTTAACTCGGTAAAGCTTTGCTTTTTCAGGGTTTTGATGGATGATTCCATCGTCTTCACAGAGCATAGCTCTTAAAATTTTTTAAGGAATTTTATTCATCTCATGATTAGAGCTGACAGATGTCACTCTGCCTACAGAGCGTTGCTCTCAAGAGAGTTTAACTCCTTGGCCCGAAGGGCCTCTCATTAAATGAGAATCCTTTTAGGATTTCTTATTTAATGAGTGATTGTCTCATCAATGATGAGCGTCATCTTGATTTTGTGGGTCCCTTTCGTCCCTTTCCACTGCATTGCAGTGTGGTACGAATTTAAAGTACCAAATGCCAGAACTTAAACTGTGGCATTGACGGCTAACTCTTGTTCTTTTTCGCGTAGGTACTATGTCTTTCGACACTTCTTTCCCGTTTGTTCGTTCGGAAAGCGGATTCCCTGAAGCGCCTGTGGATAGGGAAGTCTTTGCGTTGATCAAAGATTACGACCCGGAGCAAAAGAATCTTCATTTATGGGGGGCGTGGTACAATCAAATCATTCGGGGTCGACACAGCTTTTCTTGTGTGGTGCCTTCGAAACCCATTTCGGCGATCTCCTACGCCGACTAACCCCCAGTGAACTATGTTATAGAGGAGGTCAACTGGACTTCGGAGGGTTGCCTTCAGCTCTCTATGGCCACGATACCCGTACAGCCGCCGATGGCTTTAGATACTCTAGGGCGGCGTATATATCAAGGCGAGTCGCGCCCTTGGGGACAGACGTATATGATTGGCTTGTCTTCTCGCCATCCAACCGGGTACTTGCAGTGGGCCCGGTACATTTTGTTGGCCAAGAAATCGCAGCTGCTGAAACTCGGGTTGTACCCCGCGATTTATGCGTCCCTCTTCCAGTATTCTACGCCCCATGTATGGTGGGTCAAAGCTTTTCTGGAACAATGGAACGTTCTGATTCATACCTTTCTTCTAGCAGATCGGGAAGTCTCAATCTCTTTGAAGGAATCCGCGGAGATCTCCGGCTTGCCTGTCAGGGGAGAGCATTACGAGGAGCTACTTCCTCCTGACGAGTACATCTTTGCCTCTAAGTCAATGGTGATGGGCCTTACCCCAGAGAATACAATTCAACATCAATGCCCAAGTCTGATTAAGGTGTTGAATATTTATGAAAGTCTATTTCTCGAATCCGGAAGCCACGGGGTTAACTTCACAGATTTCATCGCCCGTTTTCTCCGCTCAGAAGTCCTGTCGAAGGAAGACGCGAAATTCACTAAACTCGACGATCCTATTGACTTTGGTTTGGACAACCACCCAACAGCGGAGGCGGATCAGAGGAATTTCTTTCTCCCTGACACCCCGGACGTCTCTTTCGCAGAGCTCGCAGCTTCCGACATCGACGAAGAGGCGTTCTTTTTTGGGGTTCCTTGGGCTATGGCTAAGATGGTTTGTGCTCCCAATGCACCCTCGCCATATGAGGCCGCCTGTCTTCTACCCAGCTTACCGAATGGCTATTGGGATGCGAATGGCCGTCGAGGTCGCTGGGCCGGCTCACCTATATCATGGCCTTAGCTTGGCGGCCTACACCACTCAGCCGAGGGTGCAGCCCGTAAACTTCTTGCTGCACTATTTCACTTCATGGCTCGAGCCGCATGTACTCGGTGCTTTTGGAGTCTACAAGCGGCCCCGTTTCTACGAAAGTTATAATTTTTCTCGGGTTATACGGCTAGTTGACGCTTTCGCCTTGGAACCGACTCAGCGAGAGGCTCGGGGCTTAGTTCTTCGCCCACGTATGGTCGGGGATGGCATGACCTTCGTCGATAAGGTTTTAACCATCGGTAAAGAATCCGCAAAAATGGTGCAGCCTCTGCGCGACAACTTTAAAGATGGGGCTTCTACCTTGAAAGCCCGGGAGATTCTTCATTTATATTCGATCAGGCTGGGCTTTCTAGTGTTTAGGCAGAATGATTCGGCGTTGTTCATGAGATACAACCCGTATCGTTTCGCTCAACAATCAAGCTATAATCAGGACGTCCCGCCCGAGACCTTCCTAGCTGAGCCAGTTGCCACAAAAGATGGTATCTGCAACGCGCTACACCATTTCATGCGGCTCAACACCGGGTCTAACTTCTTTATCAGTGAGCCAAGCTGCGTCCCGAAGGTGTTGAACGTATACGTGGCGTGGTATCAGCACGCGATGGGTGCTGTTATCAGGGAGGAAAAACGATTATTGCTTGATCGTAAGGGCGTTGTCCCAGCTGGTAATCCAACCGTTCCTTTGAAGCGATGGACTATCGTCCGTCCTTCCTTGAGAGAGGCTGTTGTGGCAGTGGTCTCGCACGCCTTTCCTGATAAGCCTCTACCCCGTGGTCCTACAGAAACGGCAACTGTTGCGTCCCCGGATTCTGGGGTGGGTTCGGAGATTGGGACTCGTCGCCCAAAATTGCTCGCTAAGCGCAAGCTCCTGTTGTCGGCTGCCGGTGTCCGCTCACAGAAGAAGAAGAAGAAGAAGAAGTCGCTATTTTATGCGAACGTTACATTTGGCCAGGAGCCTCATGCTCCTTACAGCGAAGGCTTAAGTGAGTACGGGACTAATGAGGGTCTATTCATCGCGCCTGCAGAAGATAACGATCTTCAAGCTGCCCTTGTGGCTTTCGAGCGACTGGCTCGCGATGAAGCAGCGCTGATTACTATCGCACAGTCAGGTAGACTTCAGTCGTATCTTTCCGCTGTTATCTTTTTTTATTATGCTTTGACTGACGCTTTCTTCTTCAACAGGTATCTCTGCCGAAGAGGCTCTCGCTGCTTCCCTCAAAACATTTGAAGAGGAAGAAAGGCTCCGTGCTTCTTTAGGCCTTGGTATGATTCGGCTCATTATGCCTTCATTCCCTTTTTCTTCATTTGTAGTCTGACCCCCTCCTTTATTTTGTTGCAGGGACTACCTTAACGCGGGTTATCTCAAGTGTGGTGCCGATCTTGAGCGGTGATGCGGCGACACTTCCAGAGCCGGCTATCGTGGCCCCAGCTCCCCTGTCAGTATCGCAAGAGGCTTCGCTTAAACAGCCGATGACGGACGCCGTAGCGGCTCCAGAGGCAGAACTTGGTTCGGACGATGACGTCCCTTTGACGGAGGACTTGCGGAGATCGCTTCTTACCGCTCAGACAGAAAGGAAGCATAAGAAGAGTGCGGTGAGGGAATGTGATGCCTGCTTGGCTGTGGGGGAGGTTCAAACACTACCCCATCCGTCGCTATTTCATCAGATGGTGTTCCGGTTGCCCTGTCTACCGCCCATAGACAGGTTGTGCGCGCGGCTTGGGAAGAGACCGAAAAGCTGCTCGAAGGTAACGTAATGCCGATTCTTTCATTAGAACCTGATTTTTGAATTCTTATATATCATTTCCTGCAGGGCCAAGTCCTGGCGATGAGGTGGCAGGTGAGATGGCGGCAACCACCGAGCTTGAAGCGGCTACTCTTTCTCGGGAGTCTGGGACTGCCCAAACCGCTGCTCTTTCTCCTTGTGGTTCCCGGCTATCGACCGGCATCGCGGGTGTCACGACGGCCCTCGTCGAATCAGGGGATGAAGCCGTGGGTACCAAAACTATTCCACTGAAGGAGAGCGAAGAAGCTGCAACGCCCGGTGATGCTTCCGTCGTGGTTTTGACTGATGACCCATCAGGTAGGTCTTGGGTCATTGTTTGCTTTTTGTTTTGCAACCCTATCCAGTTTCTTCTGACGATTTTTGTTTGTAGGTGCAGTAAAAATTGCTCCATCTGAAACACCTCCGGTTGCCGCCATAACGGTTGTTGTTCCCTTGTCTTCGCCTATGTCCTCCGAAATATTGGAAGGTATATATTTGCGATCTATTTAGTTGAACTATGAACACCGTCTTCTTTGCACTGACCATGTATAGTTGCAACCTTGCAGGGGTTCTCTTTGATTATCTGTGTCAGGTGTTGAACCCGTATTTCTCCTTCCAGACAGAAGTCACTTAGCCTGCAGGTGTCGGTGAGTATAGTTTCCAGCCGACATCCTTTCCTTTCTTTTATGGGCAACCATGTCGTTGTTAATTCTTCTTTGAATTTATTGCAGCGTTACATATCGAAGGAGGGGACGAGAGAATAGTTGCACCACCGGTACTCCCAGTTTTGCCACCTGCCGCAACCGGTACAGTGGACTTCATTGCTCGTGCATTTTCCTTATCTCTTGAGCCGACATTTGATCATAACTTGTCTTGCAGCAATCGCACCGGCTCCAGCTCCCTTCGAGCCACGCATTCTAATGCCGGCAGGGCCCTTTTCTAGACGTCCATCTTCCAAAGGCGCTGTGACCAGCCTGCGTATGTTGAGTGAATCCATCGAGGAGCTTGATGCGGAGGCCCCTGCATTCGCTGCAGATCTTGCTGCTAAGGTTAATCCAATGTTGGCGATACTTGTGCACTTCTATAGCGAGGGCATCGTCGAATCCTGGGTTAATTATTACAGACAGATCGAGGCTTGCTTGCACGAAGTTGAGCTCAAGCGTCTTGCTCCCGAAGTTCTGGCTTCGAACTCCCAGCGGACTACATGGGTTGAGCAAAGTGCTTCTTTCCTTCGCCATTTTGAAAAAGAGGCGACCCTAAAGCGAAAGGAACGTGAGGCGGCTTCTGCAAAGTCTGTCCAATTGTGTGCCCAGGTCAAAGCGAACGCTGCACAACTAAACGCTATTTTTAAAAGTTTCCAACGATGTATTTCTGACGTGCTGGTGTTGAGGAAGAAGCTTGACTTCACTGAGCGGGTTACGTAGAGTTATGAAGCCGCTCAGCAGGAGATCGATGAGAAGGTTTCATCCTGTTTGCAGCAACGGGCTTGAATTGAAGCGGAGTTGGCTGCGGCGGCTGATGATGAGAAGGAGTTGAGAGGAGTGCGCGAGCGGCTTGCTGACTTACTGAAGATGCCTCCTTCTTAATAGCCGCCTTTATATCGACTGCAAATTTGTAATTTATGAATAACATGCCCTTATTCATTTTATTATTATTTTATATATTGTATCTTGTATTCAATTGAATTCATGAATAAACGACACATTTTTTTCTATCTTGTACTATCGCCTTCTTTTCTTTGTTGTGTCATTGGCATGTTACTTTAGTAAGTGTAGCCTGTAGATAACAACTCATCTTGAACTCTTCGTAGGGTAGCGATAGCTTAGGAAACAGGTTCAGATCTGCCGCCTAAGACTTTTCAATTTTATGAGCCGTGAAGGTCTCATAAAGATTTTTCTCCCTACGAGTCGTGAAGATCTCGTAGGTGTATTTTCTCCTTAGGAGTCCTGAGGATTCCTAAGTGCGTTTTCCGTTGAGAGTCGTAAAGATCTCACAATAGAGTTTTTCTCCCTTACAAGTCGAGAGGACTCGTAAGTGATTGGTGAGTTGACTTGTTTCCAAATCGAAGCATTGCTCTGATGGGGAGGTCTGGGGTTGACTTTCTCCGTTTTCTACGGTGTCGGGATCGACTTTCTCCGTTTTCTACGGTGTCGGGATCGACTTTCTCCGTTTTCTACGGTGTCGGGATTGACTTTCTCCGTTTTCTACGGTGTCGGGGTCGACTTTCTCCGTTTTCTACGGTGTCGGGATCGACTTTCTCCATTTTCTACGGTGTCGGGGTCGACTTTCGCCGTTTTCTACAGTGTCGGGGTCGACTTTCTCTCTTTTGTATGGTGTCGGGGTCGACTTTCTCCCATTTTCTACGGTGTCGGACTTTCTCCGTTTTCTACGGTGTCGGTGGTTGACTTTCTCCGTTTTCTACGGTGTCGAGATCGACTTGCTCCGTTTTTACGGTGTTAGGGTTGACTCTAGGTTGTCTCTGAACCGCAGAGTCTTGGAACTGGGGACTTTGTCGCGGCTCCGATTGATAGTGCCGCGTCCGTGTCCTGCTGGCATGAGGAGGAACGCCGTTGCTGGTCTTCTGGGATGCAGATATTGCCGCTGAGATCTGACTCTCCCTCTGATAGAGTTTGTTGGGACATGTGGTTCCCTTTTCGTTTATGCCCATGGATTGTATACAGGGGTCAGTATGGACTTACCTGCAGGGCAAAAGTTTTATTTTTATCTGTATTTTTTGTTTTCTTTTCGTGATGCTCTATCATTTCAGCTTTTTGTATCGCGAAAGTCGCGATTGCCCAATCATTTCGGCTATTTTTCGTGGTGCCCGATCATTTCGGCTATTTTTCTTTTTACTCGCTGCTTTTTATCGCGATTTGACCAATCATTTCGACTATTTTATATGCATATATTTTACTTACTGATTTTGTTGCAAGTTGCCCCATCATTTTGGCTATTTCATATGCATTTTTGGCTCGCTGATTTTTATCGCGAGTTTAGACTTGGAATTTGATACCGATTTAAGCATCAACATCGCTACAACTGGGATACGGCCAGGAGAGAATCATCATTTGCCTTTGTCGGTTCGAACAAAGATGGCTTAGCAAACCGGGTTAAGATCCTGTCGACTAAGGTTTTTGACTTTATGAGCCGTAAGGGTCTCATAAAGATGTTTCTCCTTACGAGTCGTGAGGATCTCGTAAGTGTGTTTTCTTCTTAAGAATCTTGAGGGTTCTTAAGTGTATGTTCTCTTATAAGTCGTAAGGATCTTACAAGAGTGTTTTCTCCTTATAAGTCGAGAGGACTTACACGTGTCGTTCACCATGTAAGGATATCCCCCGTCCCTGACGGGACTCTGTTGGGGAAATGTTTATTCGTGCCCGTGGATTGTATACGAGGGTCAATATTGAAACACTTGTAGGGAAATATTGGGGTGTATGACGGCTTAAGAACAGGTTCAGATCCCTATAGCTTAAGGCTTTTGAATCCTATGACCATGAGGGTCTCATAGGGGAATTCTCCTTACGAGTCGTGAGGATCTTGTAAGTGTAACTTCTCCTTAGGAAGCGTGGGGATCCCTAAGTGTGTTGCTCCCTTATGAATCGTAAGGATCTCACGCAGGTATTTTCTCCTTACAAGGTCGATAGGACCTTACAAGTGTCTTTTAACGAGATTGCCCTTTCGGGTTTTCACAAACTCGCCGGTAGCCCTGCTGTTTTTACTCACGGAGCCCTTTCGGGTTTTCATCTGTGCCCATTTAGCTTATGGACGTACCGTTTTTTATTTCTTTTCTTTTTTTCATTATATATTTTTTTTACGTCACCCTTAGGATGCTGCGGTTTGTAGACGCTTCGGTCCGTAGCTTTCCGTGTTTGGGATGGGGTATCGTTGGATACTATTTTTAGAGTCTGGACTCAAAAAGATAGCGAGCGGACATAGGCGTCGTCATCTATCATGAACCTGGTTTGTGACTCGTCAATCATAGTACTACTTAAGGAATCGGCCGTTTATTGGTCGGAAGGGTCTTTCGCCATGCATATCCATGAGGAAGTAAGCCCCGCCTTGATAGACTTTGTCTATGATGTAGGGCCTTCATAGTTCGGCTCGAATTTCCCCCGTTTGGCATGATTGGGGATCATAGGTCTCTTGACCACTAGCATGAGTTCGCCTTGGCGGAATGTTCTCGGCCTGGTCAATCTCTCGTATGAGCGCGTCATCTTTGCTTTGTAAGTCTCCAAGTTTTGCTGCACCATGAGCCAGGTTTCGTCAAGGGCGTCGAGCTCCTCAAGCCGAAGATGAGCATTCTCTTCGTCTGTTAGCTCGTAATGAACCGCCACTCGTAAGGAGGGTAGCTCTATCTCCAAGGGGAGTACTGCTTCAGTGCCGAATACCAATGCATACGGCGTTGTGTTTGTGGCCATTTTGAACGTGGTCTGATATGCCCAGAAAGCTTCATGCAGTCTCTCGTGCCAGTCCTTCTTATTTTTGGACACCGTCTTCTTCATGATCTTTGTCAAGGTCTTGTTGAAAGCCTCAGCCAGACCGTTAGCTCGGGGATTATAGGCCGAAGAGTATCTCCAGTCTATATTATGCCGTTGTGCGAAGCGGCTGATTCTATGACTTCTGTAGGCCGGCCCGTTATCAAAGATAATCCGTCGCGGAGTGTCGAACCGATAGATGACGTGTGTCTTGAAGAAATAGAGAATATTCTTTGTCTTCACTTCTCTTAGAGGTACTGCTTCTGCCCACTTTGAGAAGTAATCAGTTGTCGCCAGTATGAACCGATGTCCTTTGGACAACGCTGGTTCTATGGGACCAATTATGTCGGTTCCCCACATCTCGAACGGCCAACTAGCCACTGTTGGGTGTAGCGGGTTTGGATGCTGGTGAATGAAGTCCCCGTGAATTTGGCACAAGTGGCATTGTTTCGCGTATTCGAGACAATCCTGAATCATCATGGGCCAATAGTAGTCCATCCTTTTGATCTTCAGCTTCATCTTCGGCCCGGCTTGATGAGAACCGCAGAGTCCGTCGTGAGTTTCTTGGAAGACTCTTCTTGCTTCTTCCGGTCCCAGGCATCTCAACCATAATGTAACAACCCTAATTTTCATATACATTTTTCTGTACAAAATTTTTAAATTTTTTTTTTAAATTCATAAAGGAGTATTTTACTCTGAGCACAAGATATATATAATTAATTATTTTGTTTTTAAATAATTTCATTTTTAGTGTACATTAAATTGTTTTAAAATTTAAAGTGTACTTTGATATTTAATGCTGCTGATATCATTTTAAGTATCTATTTTTCTACAATAATTACAAGAAGGAGCTTGTAGCTCATTGGTAATACCTTGCACTGCTGAACCAAGCCACCAGAGTTCAAATCCCATGCCCCACATTATTTTTGTATTTATTTTGTTTTAAATTTTTTTTGGAAGTCAACGGTAAAAAGGCCATAACTCCCAAAATATGTACTGGACAACAAAAAGTAAATATACCAAATTGTACCCCCGGAAAATCCTCGGCCACTGGAACCTTGACTCATCCCGACTCGGCGCCGCCGACCGGCGAATCGGCCGATTCGGTCCGGCGCCGCCGGCCGGACTTGGCCGGACGGCCGAGTCACCAACTGAGAAAAATTGGCTCTTGACTTGGTCAACCCTCTTGCACACTTATTATACCTGGATCGGTTTTAAATTGGCCAATAAATCCCTTTTACTCCTAAGTTTAATGATTTTTAATGATTTTTATATATTTTTTAAATATTTTTTTAATTAAAACCCTAACCCTAGCCTAACCCTATATAAACACCCCTGCCCTCTACCCTTTCACCCTACATTCCTAAATCCACTCTCCCAAAATCTCAAGAGAGCTCGGTACACTAGAAAATGAGCGAAAGGCGAAGCGCTGCCGAAATCGACGGCGAATTCCGGCGATCGTGCTAGGACTCTTCACGACGATTCGACGCCCGGCAAACCCTCTACCTCATTCTCACTCTCTAACGTGTCCAAAATCCGTAAGTCCCATATTTTCTATCTCTCTTTTCTTTTAAGAAAAAAAAATACGACATTTTGGAACCCGACGGAAATCGGAACAAACCGATTTCCGATTCGGTTTTTCTACAAATTCCACTTGTCACCTAATCCATAATACCTAGACATATCCACGATGACTATTAATCACATAAAAACCAATTTAAACAAAGTTTCTCACATGAAATGATAGCTTTCTTGTAAAATCGTATTCTTTTCACAAAAATACCATAAAGTTTACTTTTCTTGTTCTAATTAAATTCCTCATTCCTAAATATGTTCATCTTGATAGATAAACTTGTAGAAATCAATTTGAATGAGTTTTCACACATGAAATGATAACGTTTTCAAATACCGTATTCTTACACTTAAATACCCTTATGTTTAATTCAACATGTTTAACCCATAAACATCACAATACCTTAAAATAAGTCACGAGGTAATGACCTACCTCCACACACACGCAAATATAACCTTAATTGATATCGTTAAAATTTAGAATACGAAAATACAAGCCTTTTCGCTAAAATACCATATTCTTTATAAACCTTTTCTAAAAGCTTTAAGTTGTACACAATTCTAAAACAAAATCTTTTAAAATGAAAGTACGATTTCTCATGGACATCGATCGTTTATCTAAATTGACTTTGTGGTGTCTAGGCAAGTGTGTCTAAGCTAGTGGTTTTTAATTAGGCCCACTAATGTGGTTCCTTCCCACTTACCTGGCACTTACCTGGCCGCAATTGACGGTGAAGAGGCGATTTGAGGTTTCTAATGACTCATCGTTTAGACCTTAGAAATAGGCTAGTTAGCTTAGAAAACCCTAGAAACTAAAATACGGAAATTTATATCTTTTTACAAATAATACCTTATATTTATAAAATCGTTTTTCTAAATGAATAGTATTTATTAAACCTAAGCAAAGCGCCGCTACAACCCATATTTGGGGAACCCGTTAGGGATAGTACGGTTCATCGTGCACCCGCGGGCTAGTAGTGCGAGATTCAGACCTCCGCAAGGAGCATTCGGTCTCGAAGGGTTTAAAATACGGCATTTAAGAAAAATGTGATTTTGGAAAATAAAATATTTATTTAAAATTATTCTTGTAGTAATATATATTTAATTATCATTTAGACACCTATTTTATTATAATATAAAGTTTTCACTTTTTCTGAAAAATTACAAGACTAAGAGTTACATTAAAATACCATGAGTTTCAAATAAATCAACTAATACTTTTATTAGAATATATTCACTAGAATAACACAAATAAAATTCACACTCATTATAACTATAAAGATGAATAATAAATACTTGAGGTGCATTTTGAAAAAAATATACAATAGTACTTTTTACATAAAACCCCCTCAAGTTTTATAAATTACAATAAGGCCCCTAACAAAAAATAGAACTTCAAATTATTTTCTTTTAGTCTGACTCGGGTTAGAGTCTGACTATTTCTGACTTGAATATGATTCAAGTCAATCTATATTCTTTTATATTTCAACTCAAGATGAATACATGAAACCCTGAATCCATTTAACAATCTACCTGACTGAACTGAACCATGGATATTCCTTTTACATGTTTCCCAGTATTCCATTTACATGACTCTACGGTTATAACCGTTTCCTGATATCATGGTTTCGGTCAGTCAATCAAGTCAATCATGCAATCATTACAGGTTTACAAGATAACAATACAAACATGACATCGCGGGGTTTAAAGGGGTAGATTGGTACGGAAGGTGTTAAAGGTGGCACGAGACGGTAAGATTAGGACACCTAACCTGAATCCAATTGCCGTTGTTCCGGGTTGTATAACGGAGCCTTGTACTTCCATTTGCCCTGGTCTCTAGCATACTGAGACCCCTCTCGTATACACTGGCATCCTTCTGTACCAAGCTACAACAACAGCGTTAACACCATACTAATATAATATGACAATACAATACAACATTAACAGCTCTCTCTCTCTCTTCTCTCTGTCTATTTCTCCCTTATCTTTGGGACTTACCGAGCGACCTGTTCGCTGACGACATTCTATTTCTTTTTTCTTTGAATGTCGTCAGGTGCGTTGGACCAAGCTGAGACTGAGCCCACCGGTGAAGATTTGGAGCAGTTCCAAGAAGACCCTGAGCTTTAGATATTGTACTTGTTCTTTCCAGTATTTTCATTTCTGTTATGCCACTGTTTAGGCATTGCTTTCCATTTCAGTTGTATTTTCCTTTCATGCATTGTATAAAGAATGTTATTAATAAAAGTTGTTGTTCTTTTTATACTCTTGTCTCTTGTGTATTTTATATTGCTTAGCTACGCTTAGCGTATGTACTTCTGAGTATATACGTAGCGGACCTCGTCGCGTCCACTTCGCCGTACACTGGGAAGCAGGGCGTGACACATAGAGAGTCAAACGATCTCTTATACAGCGTGTCATTGACGAAAGCGAAAGACAGAGCTCGTTTAATGAGCCGATGCCTTGAGGACGCATCTTCAGGTGTTCGACGGGATTTGAAGTAGTCTATAAAGACTTCTCTCCGATCCTTAGCCTTTTCCTGGTCTTTTATTTGTAGGACCGTTTGCTTGGTCGCTCCCTTTTCTTCGGACGACTCCGGAGATATTTCTGCCGGTGCAAGAACCCAACGGCTTTGCACAACGATCCTTACGTCATCGAGGTTTTCGTCAGCCAGTTCTTTAGCGAGTTTGGCTAACGCATCCGCTTTGTTATTTTCCGTACGCGGTATGCTTTCCAGAACGTAAGAAGGAATTTGAGTCAGCAATTGTTGTACTCTCTCGCCGTACTTTACCAACTCTGGTTTGCACGTTTGATAGTCGTCGTTTACTTGACTAACGACCAGCTGGGAGTCTCCGTATATGAGGAGGTTTTTGATTCCCATGTCGATGGCGATCTCAAGACCTGCTATCAAAGCTTCATATTCAGCTTCATTGTTTGTCCTCGACTCTGTTAAAGAAAAGGCAAAGCGCATTATCCCTCCTTGTGGAGTCACGAAGATAAGGCCTACCCCAGATTTGATTATAGGGGAGCCGTGCTTTCGCTTCTTCATGGAAGATGCCCCATCCAAATAGAGTTCCCATCGGGTATCACTTTCTCCTCTCTCCCTGTCGATCGTGTCAAACGCGTGCTCGTCTGGCAATTCACCATTTAAGGGTGAATTGGCAGGTATCGGATGCTCAGCGAGGAAGTCGGCGATGGCCTGGCCTTTCACTGCCTTGAGAGGTCGGTATGTTATCGAGAACTCCATCAAGAGGAGGGCCCATTTAGCGAGTCTTCCTATTAGTATGGCTCTCGACATCAAATACTTGAGAGGAGCCACCTTTGATATGAGATGGACCTCATGCGCCAACGCATAGTGTCTGAGCTTCATTATCGCGAAGATTAACGCCGGGCAGTGTTTTTCGATGGGGGAGTAGTTGTTTTCTGCCCCCAGGAGAACTCGACTCAAATAGTAGAGGGCTCTCTCCTTCCCTTGGTCATTTTCCTATGACCATAGTGCGCCTAAGGAACCTTCAAGGGCGGTTGTGTACAGGATGAGAGGCTTTCCCTTGACTGGAGCGGTCAGCACCGGAGGATTCTGCAGGTATTGCTTGATTTCGTCTGGTGAGCTCTGGCATTTACGATCCCAGACGAAAGGGGTCCCCTTCTTCGTTAAATGGCTGTAGGGGCGACATTTGCCGGAGAGATTAGCTATGAACCGCCGGATATAAGCGAGCTTTCCGTGTAGAGACCGCAGTTGCTTGAGAGTTCTTGGCGGAGGAATTTCCATGATCGCCTTGATCTTTGATGGGTCTATTTCGATGCCCCGGTGTCGTACGATGAATCCTAGTAATTTGCCCGAGGAAACTCCAAACGCGCATTTGAGAGGGTTCATCTTCAGGTTGTATTTCCGAAGGTGTTGGAACACTATCTCCAGATGCTCCCAATGCTCCCCGTGCAATTTACTTTTCACCACGAGGTCGTCGATATAGCATTCGACGATTTCTTGTATGGGGTCATCGAAAATCTTCTTCATGGTCCTCTGATAGGTGGCGCCGGCGTTCTTCAGACCGAAAGGCATCACTTTGTAGCAGAATATGCCCAGCGGGGTCCGGAAAGCGGTATGCTTCTGGTCTTCGGGATGCATCTTTATTTGATTGTACCTTGATGATCCGTCCATGAAGGAGAAGACTTCGTGAGTGGATGTGTTGTCTATCATTAGCTCGGTGACCGGTATTGGAAAGTTATCCTTCGAACAGGCTTTGTTGAGGTTCCGAAAGTCTACGCAAATGCGCACCATCCCATTTTTCTTCATCACTGGGACGATTTTGGCGATCCAGTCAGGGTACTGAACCTCTTGGATGAAGCCGGAGTCAATTAGCTTCTTGACCTCGGCGTTGATGCTCATTTCAAGTTCGAGCCGCATTCTTCTCGACGCTTGTTTGACGGGCTTGACGTACGGAGATATTGCCAATTTGTGGACGGCTATTTCTGGATCTAGTCCCAGCATCTCGGAGTAATTCCATGCGAAGCAATCTTTATACTGCATGAGCACGTCTTTTAGCGTAGCTACCTGTTCTTTAGACAGCAGCTCGCTGACAAACGTAGGCCGCAGGTCGTTTGCCGTCCCCAAGTCAATTTTCCTTAGGTTATCCACAGCAGTATGTATTCCATCTTCCAACTCTTTTGGCGCCGGTGGAAATTCTGAGATCAATTCCTCTTCATCCTCATTCTCGAAACACCAGGAGAGGTTATCCATGTTCTCGGGCACTCCTTCTTCTGACAGCGTAATCACGTGACAAGTACGAGATCGTTTCCAGGACCGATATTGATCTGGTTCTACTCTTGCCACATACGTTGCTTTCGGCTCGTGTTTTTGTGGTGGGGTTACCCTCCAACTGTCAGATAGAATGAACCAGCCGAGTTGATACTGGTCTTCAACCCAGTCTTTGAAGGTGAAGCAGTCTTCAAGAGGATGTCATATTGCTCGGTGATAGGAACAATAATCTGGGTGACAAACCTCGTTTACTTATTCGGGGTGCTTGGACTCCAAGAGCGTAATCATTTGATGTTTCATGACAAGATTGAATATCTTCCTTGTCTTGTCTTGGGGAAAAGAATATGCTCGACCCATCTTCTTTATAAGAGACGGATCCCGGCTGCTCAATTCTCAATCGCGTGGCCAATATGTCAATTCAAGTGTGAAATCACGCATTTCTTGGACCCGCTTTGCCGCCGTCGAACGTTTTTTTCGTTCTTTAGTTTGTTTTTGCCTCCACGTCGGGTCTTCTATACGACGGGCTGGCGACGAAAGGCATCATCACTCTCCGTAGCCTGTTGAAGGAGGCGATGTGTCCTGGCTTTCTCGTAAATGGCCATTTCACGGTTGTGGTCATCCCGGACCTTTTGACCCGCTGCCCTTATTAGCTTGTCCATTTGTTCTTCAAACGACGGACTTGGCATTTTTACGGCAGGATCTCGTTTTAGTTCATTTGCAGTGTCTTCTAACAGAGCATCTGCTTCTTCATCGAAATCATGTATAACGTAGCAGCCATGGAATCGCTCCCGTTTCTTGGATTGAACATATCCAAGCCCGATCGTTTCCATTCTCCCGTTGGGCAATTTTCGCTGAGTTCCGGGGACGTTCCAGATCCTGTTGTAGAACCGAGCTTGTCAAGCAGACTGTTTGAAGGGTAAGCCTTGGCGCCTCAACAGCCTTTTTAATCCTTCTGTATAGTATCTGGGCAAACGGATGGGCTGAAACCTGTCAAGCATAGAATCGGCACCATGCTAGATTTCTTTCTCCACTTTGGTTTCCGTGGATCGATAAAATAGGATCGCCTTTTCATCTTTTCGTCTGGGAAGGACGTATAACGTCTGTAGTTCTTGCACACTATAAGTATTAAGTGCGTCGAGTTCTTTGTAATGCTTTTGTGGAACCATGGCGATTTGCAAACTCCGTTCATCGCTAGTGAAGGCTCGTATTGATGGCCGAATAGAAAATACTGCATCGACCTTATCTTCAGAGTCGCTGCCGAAGATCAACATAAGGGTAGACGGTCCGGGCTTGTTGTATTAGAGCGGCCCCGAACAGACTATCTCTTCTTCCTCTTCGGTATCGCTCCTGAAGACCGGAATAGTGGTGATAGCTTTTTGCATATTCTCTGGCTTATGGTATCTTTCCATGACTTCAAAGTCTGGTAAGAAATACTTTGCATCTTCATACTTTCGGACTTCATTCACATAGAATGAGTTCAACTCCCCTGTCACGGTATACTCGAGACCATCTTTGAAGTACTTCATACACTGATGTTGTGTAGAAGGGATGATGTTGTATTTGTGTAACCAAGGCCTGCCGAGCAAAGCGTTGTAGCAAGTCTTGGCGTCAATGACATGAAACTTGATGTCGGTGATGAGCAGCCCAAAGAGTAACGTCAGTATCACAGACCCGAGCGTCCGTGATGACTGGGAGCCGAACCCGGAGATGGTGATTTTATCCCGAGCGAGGTGCTGGACGCTCATGCAGATTTCTTTTAACACCCACACATTTAGGAGGTTGATAGAGGATCCGTTATTAACTAAGATCTTCTCTATCTTCATGTCATGGCAGTATCCGGTGACATACAGGGGATGGTTGTGCTCGCACGTCCCAAGGAGGAGGTCTTCATCGCTGAAAGTGACATCAGCAGTGTGCACTTCTTCCAGCTCGCCCTTCATCTTTTCTTCGGCAAGGAAAGCTTGAAACTGTTTGGGCTCTTGTAGTGCCTTAATCAGAGAATCTCTCGCCTCCTTAGATAGCAGAAAGGCATCGAGAATGCTCAGCTGCGAGGGTATCTTCCTCAGGTGTGCCAGAACATTGTAATCCCCCTTGTTTTTCTTGGGCGGGTCCTTGGCTACAAGCTCTTCGACGACTTGGTCATTGAGGGCGATATCTTCAGGGACTTTTTCTTTTCCCTTATCTTTTTTGTTCGATCCCTTGTTTATGGGTCCGGGATTCTTTTCGGGTAACGTGCGATTAAGCAGCTGAATGTTCTTGCAGGTCTTCATCTCTTCTGTTTCGGAGATGGATTCCTTGAAGAGAGGGCCGAGGGCTATTTCTTCATCAGAATCGCTCCCGAAGGTGAGAACTTGCGATCCCCCGGAACTAACCATGTGACAGTCGCCGGCAGTTCTTTTGCGCTTATCTGTCGTGCTTCTCTGCTCTCGACGAGTTTTGCGCTTCATCCGCTTAAAATGCTGTCGATGAGCAACGTATCCCTGCCACCAATTTTTAAAGGCCATGCATTCCTCGGTAGGGTGTGTGATCCTCCGATGGTATAAGCAGTAGTTTGGATGTGCTTCTAGTTCGTCGGGGAACGTATTTTCTGAAGTGTCTTCTTTGAAAGGTGGCAATTTCATCCCCATCGACAGGGCTTTAGCGAACTGCTTCCTTGTCTTAAACCTTCTTTTGCTGGAGGCAGAAGTGCTTCTATCCGGTTAGGGTACTCTATGGCTTCTCAATACCGGAGCTTCTTCAACGTGACGCCGACGCTTGGCCCTTTCATATATAGCTATTTCACGCTCTCGGTCAGATTTGCTTTTCTGAAGAGCTTCGCTCAGCAGTCTGTCAATCAATTCGTCCGATGGCTCCAGCGATTTTGATTCCGGTTCTGGATCTACCCCTAGTTTCTCTGCATCAGGAGCTTCTTTCCATTTATTGATGAGTGAAAGATCATGTGGCAGCTTGGCACATAATCCTCGGGCTCTTCTGAAGAATTGTCTCCTTCATCGGTGTCATCGGCTTCATTCTCAAGAACATGCTTAAAGAATTCATCCAACGTGATTGGGGTCCGTACCTTCTAGTTATATTCTTCCAGTGCATCGATGTATTTGTGCAGACCTGTACGGCTGTCTTCAGGTTGGACGGGCTTCTTGGCCTTCTTATTTTTCTTTGAAGACTTTGGAGGCTTGTCCTGAATGTTTTGTCCACTTTCACCAACTTTCAGCGTTGGGTGCGGCTTCAACATCCCCTCAATAATCTCGGGCTCCAGCGGGCTCTTCCACCTAATCGCCGGACATGCTTGGAGATCTTTCAACATTCTTTTAGTTTTTGTCGAAAGAACAACCTCCCATGAAGCTTCTTCTATAAATGAGCATGATGCCCCCGGCGTGTCCATCTTTTTCGGAGTGTGTGGTTGTGGCGGGTTTACCCTCCAGTTTTCAGACAACGCGAATTTGCCTTGCTGGTACTGGTCCTCAATCCAGTTTTTGAAGACAAAGCAATTTTCGATTGGATGGCCCATTATTCGATGGTAGGGGCAATAGTTGGGACCGTTGACGTCACCGGGTTGCAGTGGACGTTTCGGATCCGGTAGGGTGATGAGCATGTTGCGCACCGCCAGCTCGAACAGTCTTCTCTTTTTATCCTGGGGAAACGAATAAGGGCGTTTTAGCTTCTCGTTGAAGAATCGCTGTCTATCGTTTTGGCGATCAGCTGATTTTGGACCACTGGGCTACTGCTGAGCATTGGCGACGAATGTTGCTTTCCCTTTCCCCTTTTCGTTTCAAGGCTCCATTTTCGAAGAAGACAATCTATGGCCCATCTGATCCATTTAGGATAGCTTGTCAATCAAGGCCTGGAAGGTAGTCGGCTTGAAAAACATCATGAACTGGGATATGGTCGCCTGCGGATCGAGGGCACCCACGAACATGCCTACTGCAGGAGCTTCTTCGATGCGTTGTTCGCATTTCGACCATAGGTTCCGCCGCCGGATTGCAAACTGAACCCATATTTCTCCCGGCTTCACACTGGCATTGATCAATGCCGTGATTGGGGTTCGTTCGCTAGCGCTTGCGAAACGCTGGGTGAATAGCAATTCCATCTCCGTAAAAGTTTTAACGGAGTTGTTGGGAAGCTCTGAATACCATTCGAACGCCGTCTCCGTCAAGCTGCCGACGAATTGGCGAAGCAGTAGCTTATCGTCACCTCCAGTGTTGCCACACAAAGCCCTGAACTGAGCGACATGTTGATGGGGATTTCCTGTCCCCTTGTATACGTGGAACTTAGGAATCGTGTATCCTGGCGGGTACTTAATCTGATCGTACCAGCTTGGGTATGGTCGCCCAGTTCTGACAACTTGGCCAACGGCTTCGTTCGCTTGATGAGCTCGTATCTGTTGAGCTATATAATCATCGAGCGCAGCTTTCGAGATTGTTTCCTCCTTTGCAGCTAAAGAGGCCGGAAGAGGGTTTGATGTCTTCACTCTATCTCCTTCAATTATTACCGGAGGATCTTTGGCTGGGTGGTCTGGCTGGATCATCATGCTCACCATATCTTGGAACAATAGCGCCATTTGTTTTATGTTGGCCGCTTGTTCCGCAGCTTCTTTGTCTTTCCTCTCGAGCATTTTTCGGAGGAATTCGGTATCAGTTTCCTGTTCTTGGCGCTACTCTGACGATGTCTCCGGGCTTACTTTTGGCCCAGTGAGTGCAGCCATGGTTGTCAGCATCTCCTGGAGCTTTTGCTGTTGTTGCTCCTGAGCCTTTGTTATTGATCGGGTGAGTGGTCGATGGCCCGTGAAGATACGGCTATCCTCTTTTCCGGAAGCTGTGTAAATGGTGTGCACCACCATTCCCCCAGACTTTGGGCGTTTGGATTCAGTGCCTTTGAGCTTTGTCGTGGACACGGGGATTTCTCCGGCCTTCTTCTTTTGTGGGCGGTCAAAGTTGAGGGGGCTGTTGCAGCGGGCACCCAAGTAGATGACACCTTTTGTAGTACGACAGGACGGTCCTTCTCTTACCGAACCTTCATTTTCTTTGGTCGGCAGGAGTAGTCTTGGTTAACCACATAGTCTTGGGCCCTTCGCCAGACCTTGTGAGTTTTGGAGGACAGCCGCTGAGAGGGTTGCTCTAGCTTTACCTCTGCAGCGTTCTCCACAGGTAGAGGAGATCTTTTCAACATAGCAGTTGGAGAGTTTTTGCACACCCTCCTAAGTGGTTCAAAGCTGTTCCCAATTGGAACAGCAGCATCAATTTCCACCATTGGAGCTAGTGGAGTCATTCCAGAAGGGGAACTGCCCCCAGCTTTCCTCACTCAGCGCCAGCGGCGACGTCGAGCGCATCTTGCAGATGGGATCACCTCCGTTGTCGGGGTAGCTGCATCGTGCTTCATGCTTTGATGAGATACTGTTGTTGGTGTCAGCCTGTTAAAGACTGACGTCTGTTGAGAGGGGATGGCCAACCTGTCAAAGGCAGAATTTCGAGCAGGGGTAGCAGCCTTGGTGACTCGCCTGGAGCGGGAGTTGGAACGGCCAGTCTTGTGAAGACCAACCCCTTAGTAGGAGAAGTCTCTCTGATGACTTCATTTACTGGAGCAGGGATGGCTATCCGTTTTGGGATAACCCCTTCAGGTATTGCGGGCTTCTTCACGGGCCCATTGGAGCTTTGGCCCAGTCTGTTAAAGACCGATACGTTGAATTTGGGCGATCCGTTGAGAGGGGCCGCGGTAGTTGCAAGCCAATCAAAGACCGACTTCTTCGGAGCTTCTTGCGATGGCACTAGGGCGTTGAAGCTCATTGGTGGGAGCATGGTCCCAAAGAACATTCCAGTGGTGGCCTGAGTCACCTATTCAATTGGCATGGCGAAGATGGAGGCCGCTTGGGGCCCATAGGTCACTCTTCCGGTGAGGACGTAGTGGGAGTTGTTGTTGCAGCTGGTGCAGTTGGAAGCCATTTTCTCTGCACGGGAGAAAGATACCAAATCTTAGTACCTCGAATCCAGGGGCAGCCACATTAAATCGCGATTCGTTCGGGAGCACGACACACGAAGTGTGGAGTGGAAAGAGGAAAAGGTCCCACCGGGCGTGCCAGAATCTGTTCGTCGCCGAAAGACGTGACCGGGACGTTGGGACGTCCGACCTGAATTTTGGGGGCAGATGCTGTTTGGATTTATCCACCCACCTCTCTAAAGATGCCAAGTTGATTTATGGCACCGTATATCGGAGGTTTAGATAGATGCGGTCGTTGTAGCTTCGTCTGATTCCCCCTCGTTGTGAGGGGGTTTTGATTGTGGGGACGCTCTTTCCTGTAGGTGCAAGCCCCTGCAGTTAATTACGCTACCGCATCGCGGTAACAATTTTCTCCTTCTCCAGATGGTCACTTCGTGTCGTGTGTGTTTGTTATATTTTTGGTTGCCCTTGGATTGTATACGGAGGCTAATTTATGTTGTCGCCCGTAGGGCGTGGATTAGTCCAAATCCGTATTTTCTTAGATTTGGGTTTGGGTTGGTTTTAAGGATCGTTAATCTTATTTTTAGATTAAGATCAACTTAAATGCTTGTTAAGGACAAGTTAGTCTAATTTTAGACTAAGATCTACTCAGCAAGGTTTTGGAATCATTCAGATCCAACGAGAGAGTATTTGGACTCTATCGTTTTAGTTTAGGGACATCGCGGTCCATAAGTTTAAGGACATCATAGTCCATGGAGTTTAAAGACATCATAGTCTGTGGGGTTTAGTTTAAGGATGTTGTGGTCCATAAGTTTAAGGACATCATAGTCCATGGAATGTCTGGTTATCGGGACCCGCCACCTATCTGAAGACGTTGAAGAATTACAACGACACATATCAGAGGAATGAAGAGATGTACCCTTGAACCAATGTTGGTTGGGAGATCTGTAGTCAGGTTTGGGACTAAGACCAATTAGGGAAATTATGAGCACATGGGCTCAGTTGGTCTGTATTAGGGACTTGTGGTCAACTTGGGCTCAGCCCTTTCAGTTTTGATTAAAATGTTGAACATTTGTATGGGTGTTTGAACATTTGTTTGGGCTCAGTCCCTTTTGGTTCAATAATGCTGAGTATTAAATTGGGTTCTGACACCCCTCTTTCTTTTTTGTCTTATATTGAGTGTTGAACACTCTTTATGGCGCAGAGCGCTTTATGTACAGAGCGCTTTATATACAGAGCGCTGGAGCGCTAAAGCGCTGGAGCGCTTATTTTAGAATAGCGCCCACGTGAGGAGCACGTGGCGCACTTGGTGCTGAGCATCAGACCTGGAGCGCTAAGACGCTTCTTTTAAAATAGCGTCCACGTGAGGAGCACGTGGCGCTGAGCGCCAGACTTGGAGCACCGAGGTGCTTTTAAAATAGCGCTTAGAGCGCTGAGCGCCAGACTTGGAGCGCCGAGGTGCTTTTGAAATAGCGTTTGGAGCGCTGGGCGCTGAGCGCCAGACTTGGAGCGCCGAGGTGCTTTTAAAATAGCGCTTGGAGCGCTGGACGCTGAGCGCCAGACTTGGAGCGCTGAGGTGCTTCTTATAAAATAGCGCCCACGTGAGGAGCACGTGGTGCATTTGACGCCGAGCGCCAAACTTGGAGCGCTTAAAGCGCTTCTTTTAAATTGGAGCGTTAAGGCACTTCTTATAAAATAGCGCCCACGTGAGGAGCACGTGGCGCGCTTGGCGCTGAGCGCCAAACTTGGAGCGCTTAAAGCGCTTCTTTGGCAGCTCTGATTAGTTCTGTGCTCTGAGAATTAAATTCTTGGTTTATAAAAGATTTTGTCTCATGGATCTAAGACTGAGTTTTTCTTTTTATGAGGAGATACTTTGATCTCTTCTGTTTTTTGTGAAAGACTTGGTCTTATAGATCTGTGATCTAGAAAAAAAATTGAGTTCTTCTGATGTGAGAATTAAACTCTAAAAAATCGAGGAGATGTTATGATCTCACTTATTATCATTTATCTTGAAGAAAATTTCTTCTTCTTAGAGCTTGCTCTTCTCCTTTTCTTTTCTAAGAACTTGAAGTTTATGGGGGGTTCTTTTTTAAGACTTGAAGTCTTGGGTCCTTTATATAGGGGAGGCTGGTTTGTTGAATCGGTTAGGGAAATCTCTCATTGAGAGATTTCTGATTGATTTAGGGAATGTTTTCCACCGTTGGATCTTTGATCCAAGGGTTTCTGTTTTACAGAACACAATCTTCTTGTTTTTAACAAGATCGGGAAAATATTTTCCTATACAGAACTTATTCTGTATCTTGGTGATTTTTAATCACCATTGGATCTTTGATCCAACGGTGCTCTGATTTACATAGCACAATCTTTCCTGTTTGGAAAGATTTAAGGAGTATTTTCTCAACAGAATTTTATTCTGTAATTTGATGATTTATTCATCTTAGTTGGATCTTTGATCCAATGGTGGAGAACATTTAATTCTAACGCTTGGCGCTCTCGTGCTTTGCACGTGAGGCGCTGCCTCGGTTTAAATTTTAAATTTTGAACAGAGCTTTACTCTGATTGGATGAAACAGTCCTCAATACTTTGAGCCCATTCTTCCACTTCAAGAGGGCTCCCTTTTGCTGAAAATTGCTTCGGGTGTAAAGCTCAGAATTACTTTACCCCCGGGGCTTCCGCTTCTGGTTGCTTCATCAAGATAGCAGTATGCTGCTGCTGTCCTTCCAGGAGGCTTCGGATTACCTCAAGCAAAACCGTCTGCTCGTTGATCAGAGCAGCTGCAGTAGGTGTAAGCGGTAAAGATGGAGGTGTGCTGTTGATGTTGGTGCTGGTATTGTTTGGGGAATCCATAACATTGAAAGAAAAATAGGGTTAGGATAGATTTAAAGAATATGAAATTGTAAAATTCAAGGAATATGAAATTGTAAAGAATGTTTTCAATTGCTGTTTCTTGTGTTATATTGCTTAGGACTTCATGCAGAATTGACCTGCATATTCATGCAGAACTGACCTGCATGGGCCACCAACAAAACCTGTCACGTCCCGCTTCTCAGTGTATGGGTAAGAGGACGCGACTGGCCTGCTACATATTTACTCAGAAGTAAACACGCTAAGCGTATTTAAGCAGTATAAGTAAAAGGTACACAAGAGACAAGATGTAAATGAACAACAACTTTATTTATTAAACATTCTTTTACAAGTACAACTGAAATGCAAATATATGAAATGAAAGCAATGCCTAAACAATGGTATAGCTAAAATGAAAGTAAATACAAGTGCCTACAGCTCTGAGGTTTCTTCAAACTGCTCCAAGTTTTTAGTGTTGGGCTCGATCTCTAAAGGGTCCGATCCACCTGACGACATTCCAAAGAAAGAAGAAAAGGAATGCCGTCAGCGAACAATCTCTCGGTAAGTCCCAAAGAATGAGAGAAGTAGAATAGACAGAAAACAATATAACTATATAATATTATATTATCTGGTAACGCAGTTGTTTGTAGCTTGGTACAGAATATGCCAGTGTATACGAGAGGAGTCCCACTATTCCGGAGACTAAGCTATACGGAGCACAAGGAACCGTTCAGCCACACTAAAACGGCAATAGATATTCATGTTAGGTGTATTAAAGTGACCATCTCGTGCCACTTCTAATACATTCCGTACAATTCTACCCCTTAAAAAACTCCGTAATGTATTTTGTATTGCTTTGTATAATAGATTGTAGACTTGCCGAAACTATGATATCAGGTAAATAGAATGGATATAATGGATAGACATGTAAACGGAGTATATTCATAGTTCGGTTCAGTCGAGTCAGATTGTTATAGATTGAATTCTGGTATAGACAGATTCATGTTGAATTGCAATTTATACTTGAATTATATTCAAGTCAGATTGATTAGATTGAGACTCTGTCTGAGTCAGACACTTTAAAAAGAAATTGAAGTCCTGAATTAGTTTTGGAGTTATCGGTAACTGCTGCACATGGACGGCATGATTTGTGTCCTTTTCCAAGACAATTATCATATTGATAACTCCGGTTTAGTTGTCTGCCTTAAATAGGCAAGCACCCACTTTCTCCGGCTCCCTGAGGCTCAAGAGAATTGGTCCCGCTCAAACCTATATATACTAGGGTCCTTATTGTAGTTTAGTATAACTTGAGAGGGTTTTATGTAAAAAAAGTTTTGGTATAATTTCAAAATACATCTCAAGTATTTAATTATCGTCTTTAGCGTTTTCATAGATGTATATTTTATAAAAGTGAAATTTTCTAGCGAGTAGAACCTAGCTTTCATTGTATATGATACTTTAATAAAATGTTGGAATTTTTATTGAATTGTGATGGTGGTTTCATGAATTATTTGGATTCTTTTCTTGGATTTTGGAAACATGTAATATTTTATATATTTAAAATAAGTATTTTGATAATATTTACATATATATATATTAAAAATATAATTTTATTTATTCTAGAAATCTCGTTTTTCTTAAATTGTAATAATAATTCTATCGGAATTCGAATACTCCTTGTAGAAGTCTGAATTCTGCTCTACTAGATCCGAGAACGTGCGATAATTCGCACCATCTCGATCGAATTTTCCCAAAAGCGGGTTGTAAGGACGCAATCATAAGGAATTAGTTACTGCATTTTAAAGAACTACGATTTTATAATAGTTTAAGGTATTTTTTTGTAATGTGTATTTTCCCATAAACTAATGTCCCAAATATTATCGTGATATATTAAGAATGTGTGTTGTGATGAGGTAGGTCGTTACCTCGTGAGCTTTCTAAAGTAATAGGGTTAAAAGAAATACGCAATGGCAAATTTAAACATGAGAGTATTTTAATGTAAAAGCGAAATAGAACTTGCTATGATTATTATTTTGATGTAAAACCTGCTCTAATGTGTTTATTTATGTTTGCTAAATATTATGAGAGAATATGGTATTTTATTATTTAAGAAAAATTGTGTTTTGAAAGAAAAGAGAGTCGGAAGTCGGAATAACTCCGCTTCCGACGAATTTTGAAAATAAGAAGTTCTTTAGACTCAGGATTCAGGGGGAAAACTAGAGATGGGAAAAAAAATAAAAAAAAGATAGAAGTTATATTGCAGGAATTTAATTCCTCTGAAAACATGGTTTAGCCCTTCAACGAACTTAGTTCTTACAAAAAAAGAACTTAGCTCTCAAAGAAAATCTGATCCCACATCATCAAAATAATGACCTTTGATTGTTAACAGCCAAAACGCCATTAATAGAAGTTGCTTAGCACCTCACGTGTTTCACACGCAAGCGCTCAAAAAGAAGTGGAAGATAGCACCTCACATGGACGCTTAAAAGCTCAGCGCCTCATGTAAACACTTAAAAACTCAGCGCCTCACGTGAGACACAAATGAGGGTCTAAAAACTCAACGCCTCGTGTGAAATACACGTGAGTGCCAAGAAACATGGCGTCTCATGTGGCAACACGTGAGCGGAAAAGAGGAGCAGCACCTCACGTGAAATACACATGAGCGCTGAACAAAAATGCTTAGCGCTATATATGCAGTCAAAAGACTAAGTGTTTAGCACTACCGAATGATGGAAAAAGCCCAAGACTGAGCCCAAATTGGCGAAGTCTCTAAAATTTCTTTGCAATCGAGCATGTATGCTCATGTGTATTTAATTTGATTTTAATCTAAAACCAGATTAACAGTTCTTAAATAAAATAAAATATTCCTTGAATTGACGGAACATACAATCTAGGTTCAAACCCAAATCTAATATATAAGGATTTGGACAAATCTGCACCCTACGGGCGACGACATAAACCAGTCTCCGTATACAATCCACGCTCTACCAAAATAAACCATACATAACACGACACGAAATGACCTACCGGAGAAAGAGAAAGTTATTATCGTAATGCGATAACGTAATTAACTGCAGGGGTTTGTGCCTGTAGGGAAGAACATCCTCACAATCAAAAACCCCTCATAAACAAAGGGGGATCTGATGAAGTCTTGTATACCGGTTGTATCTATCCGAACCTCCGATATACGGTACCATAAATCAGCTTGGTATTTTCGGAGAGATGGATGGATATGTCCAAATAGCATCTGCCCCCAAATTCAGGCTAGATGTCTCAACGTCTCAGTCCAGTTTTCGGCGGTAAACAACTATATATAAAGATGTAGGCCTATAAAAGGCCCCACATGGTAGCTCAATAACAACGATTTCCCCCAAAAACAGATCTAGGGTTTTGTACCGCTCTCTCTCTTTCTCCAGGTCTCCTTGAAATCAGCAGATCTAGGGTTTCATCTTTCTCTTCTCTTTTCCAATTAAATCCAAGTAAACCCTCTCCTTTTTCAAAAATAAATTTGATTTTGGCCATTAACCCATCGAGAGGAATACCGATCTCCCATTGAAATCACCGAAGAAGCAACCTTTTTTTCCCTCCATCTTTTTCCTCACGATCCAATAGAGGAGAGGAGGAAGGAGAAAAAACCCATGTCAAGACCCATCTGCGCACATCCTGAAGTCTCATGGAAAGGGAAAAGAACCCCTTTTAATCTTCTAAAAGTCAAATTTTTTATGTTTGGGACTGTAGCTCCATTGGTTTTCGACCTTTGCTTATATCGCGTTAGGTTCGCTCCTCGCTAGGTGCCCATTTGGCTGGATACACACCCCATTGGGTGCATATCATGCCAGGTGCGCACCGATCCAGGTGTGCATTTCTCTAGGTGCGCACCTCTCTAAGTGCGCATCTTACCGGACCTTTTAGCCCATTCGGGACCCTTTGGCCCCCCCACTCTCTTCCAACTTTCCGGGTGCGCACCTTGCAAGGGTCACATCTTTCCGGGCGCACACCTTGTAGGGCGCACACCTTGTAAGGTGCACATCTCGACAGGTGCGTGCCTCGTCACGTGCGCACCTTACCACGTGCTCATTTTGTTAAGTACACACATAGTTCACGCGCATTCCTCACTTCTGTCTTTCTTATAAATATTTTACAAAATAAAAAATTGAATAAAATAGACATACCCCACACTCAAAAGTCTTCTCCTGTTAGAAAAATTTCTAATGGGCGCTGTTCTACAAGGGGGCTGCTGTCCCCCTTGACCTCGGTCCGCTATCCGGATAGCATGACCTCCGTAAACTCTGCGAGGCTCCCGATACGTCCAAAACATTTTCAAAACACAACATACGCACACTGCACATTGAGTTCGCATGATCTATTCGACCTGTTAATCGGAGGTTCTCTCGCTTTTGAGAAGAGGGATAATTAACGGCAGTTTAGTCCGCGGCTGCCGGAGATTCGGATTCTCGCAATCAATAAATCCCAGCCTACCCCAGACAGGGGGAATCTGTATACGCCTGACAAACGCGTGCATTCCTATCTCAATAGGGTGACGAAAAACACTCTACAATCGGATAATTTGGTGTGAAAATGGCGAAAACAATGTTGCGTAAAAGCTAGGAGTTCCGTATCCAAAAAGTGAAAAGCGTAAATAGCTTTGCACAAAACATAAGCTTCACATGTTATTATTAAATAATTTCAGTAATATATTTATTCATATTGAAGCACAAAATCAATTTAGTAAGTTTACATGCATGCTTAGACATTTAAATTAATAGTGGAATTAGTTTTTTTAAAATAATCTTTAGTTTACGGAGAATTAAAAATTTATGTTGTGTTACATAAATACTAGTTTATCCATAGATGTTAAAATCCATTTTAATAATAAAAATCCATATGTAAAATATTATTTTCAAATAGCTATGCTGTTGATATCAATTTGCAGCCTAACGTAAGCCACATGTTTAAAAAATCAAAATAGCGCACTCTCTATTTAAATTATCTGGTTGAGCTACATAACAAATAGATAGAGTTATGCTATATAACACAAAAAAATGAGTTATGTAGAGTTTTTTTCAACATAACCGTGAAATATGGAATATCGATGTTTAGGGATGATATTGAGATGCATGTAAGCCTTGGGGTTATATATACAAAACCGGCGATGTAAACAAATTAGATATCAAGCAATACATGTGTTTCTATATCCGTATCCAGATGTCCTATACGGATTCTAATACAGGTAGCTATCGGAAATGGATTAGAGTTATGAAATGATCATTGAAAAACAATGTACCCATTTAAAGCCAAAAATTATTATTTTTGATAGCGAATACAGATGGGATTATTTGTAACCGTTTTACATGTCTGTGTTTATATTTGATTAGACTTTAGAGCAAGCGGGGTCGGGCCGGATTCACAAAAAGTTTAACCCATTTCGTGTGGAATGATTTATAGGCCCAGAACCCTAACGAAATGGCCGACGCTCTTCTAAAACCCTTTCGCTCACCTAATTTATCTGTATAAATTCTCACCGCCGCTCTTCTTCTTCTTGGAGAAAAGTTTGGATTTTTAAAGCAGCCATGGCTTCGAGCAAGGTGAAGAAGCCCGATTACTCTACACTGCGCGAGCTCTTCAGGCCTCACATCGAGTCCTTCGACTACTTCATCGAGCAAGGGATGGAGGACGCCATCAAATCCATCAGGGCCATCGAAATCCCTGTTGCTTCCATCGGCACCAAGATTAGAAATATCCTTGATGTTTTAATACATTCAAAACTGAGTTTTTGTTGCTGCTGCTGTTGTTTTTTTGATGTTGCTGCTGCTGCTGCTGTTTTTTTGATGTTGCTGCTGCTGTTTTTTTGATGTTGCTGCTGCTGCTGCTGTTTTTTTGATTTTGCTGCTGCTGCTGGTTCTCTTAACTATTAATCACTTCATGTTGAAAATCCCCAATTGTCATATCCTAGGGGTACTAAGCCGGATCGGGCGATCTACCCACAAGAGGTAACCTTTTTAGTTGAATTGTTTATCAAATTATCAAATTTGAGAAGATGTTATAGGTCTTTGTACTGCTTGAATTGGAAGCAGTGCAGGGAAGCAAGGAAGACTTATGGAGGAGACCTCACCGCAACATTAGTTATTCAGTACGGCGATGGTGTGGGAATACGTAGACCGATCAGCTTTGGTCAAGTGCCTATAATGTTGATGGTAAGGCCATGTTACAATGAGATTCATTAAATCACCCAAATATAGAACTGGAAAGGATTATTTAGGATATACAAGGGACTCGGCAATTGGGTTTTGTAGTCATATGCAAGAGATGTTGGTTTAATGAGCTCTCCTTCTTAGGAAAGATCTTCATTTGTACAAATTGGGCTTCACTCATGTGGTAGTAATTTCGTCTCCAAAGCGAGAGGTCACTAGTTCGATTTTTGGAGTGGATCACATACGAAAGAAAAGAAAATAGATTTTCATTTTTATTTTATCTTTTATGAGTTCATACAAGTTTTAATTCCGGGCAAGAATTGTTAAAGATGTCACCTTGTTGTAGTTGATTCATACAGTGCCTGATTTTGGCAAAGCTAGAGAAAATATATATGAAGATATAAAGCTTTGTTTTTGGTTAAGTTCTATAGTTAATACGGGAAAATTTACCTTCTGGTAGTTAATATCTTTACAATGAGCTACCCTGAGATTACGTACTTATGATTCTACAATTTTAAACCAAAGGAGACATACATCATGAAGCATATTCAGAAGGGGATGGGCAAGAGATCGAGTGCGTGTAACTTTGTAAGCATTTAATTTACTACATCCGTACTTCATGAGCTTCACGTTTTGGCCTAGCGGAGAGAGAGTTGTACCCTTTAATGGAAGCAAATGTTTAAACAAATTTATCGTACTCTGTTTTGTTGGGTTGGGGCTTGATGGCGTTAGTATAGCTGTTGTTGTGCAAAAACACGAATCCCTATCAGCCCTGCTTAATATCCAATATAAGGTAGTATACAGAAGTCTACATGCTTTACAATGCCATATGAGCATTTTATAGGTTTTGGAAGTGTGATTCTTCAGATTAGTAATGATCATAATGCCAGTTCTATTAGTTGTTGCAACAATGCTCTTCCTATCATGTACTATTTACTAGTACATATTCTGATGATTTCACTTCCTGTATTTCTGCAGTCGAAACGCTGCCACTTAAGAGGTTTCGACCCCCCAAAACTTATTTCTCACAAGGAAGAGGCTACTGAAATGGGCGGGTTAGTACAAATGATAAAGTGTATTGGATATTTTAAAATATGCATTATACTTATGCTTTAATCTACAATTCATATATTTGTTTTCTTTCGGGAGCTTAGTTTATGTCAAGCCTCTCTCCGGAGGCAGAATGTTACAGTTTGAAATCATTGGAAATCTCCAAATATTAGTATTATTTGGTATGAATAATTTCATTTTGTTATGCCTGTCATCGAATCAATTCAGTAAGATGCTATAAAGCCTCTATGCAAGGCTTAGATAAGAACCTTTTGCTTTCAAACTTAATATACCTAGATATTTGATTGTTGACCCTATACATTGAAGTATTATCTCATGCTCACACTCTTCATACATAAGCGTGATGTATTTTCTTAGGTAAGATATGGGTTACCTTAAGAAAAGAACTTTTTAACAGCCCTAAGCATTTGGGAAGGGGGTGGACCCCTAGATCCGTACGAAATTGCTCCAGATATTTGGTTGAAAAGATGGGTTACCTTGAGAAAAGAACTTTTAGTATTGCATATTTTGAGGCGTTGAATATTACTAAATTTGGCCTAAGGTATCAGAAATTACGTTTGTTCTGGCTATGATCTGGAGCATGCAGAATACTATCGTGCCAAACCAAATTGAGGATTAAGGACAATATTGTCCACAGATAATGTATGCATAACTCTAAAATGAAAGCACGCCATTCAAATATAGACAATGTTTAGCTGTTTTATTAGTAAGCGTACACGAGGTAGTCCACACATGTTATTACTTATCAATCGAGAAATTAAACAGCACAATCATGCATTTTATTGTGAGGGGCATTAGACACCCATGCAAGCATTGTGAAGATTTACCCACACCTAACTGAAAGCATCATATTAGTTTGATGAAGAAAACAATATTCAAAATGGGCCAGGGACATGCAAAAGAATTTAATACATTGTGTTCATAGTGTAAGTTCCCTCGTCCTAGGTTGAAGATCTCTTTATAGAAGAGGCCTTGGGTTCCTGTGATATTTCATTCCAAACTTTCATACTTATATCTCGAAGCATCATGGACTTTAAGGTGACTAGGTGAGCGAGATTGAAGATTTCCTTTTCCAATTAGTTCATGGGAGATCCTATGAATTATTTGAGTATATTGATTTCCTGTGCTCGCACATGTGGAACCTTTTTGTGTGTGGGGGGGGGAGGGGGGAGGGGGTAGAAATGGGAATAGAGGGATTTCCAGACTGCTATAGTTGGTGGGCCTCCCTTCAATATGCTTTGTTCATGGTATGTGAGATATCTTTATTTATGTTTATGATCATTGCAACCTTGATGTCTTTTTTGGCATGTTGTTAAAAATGTTCTTCCTAGAATATGTTTAGCATGGCATTGCAGACTTCAAATCTATCTGGATGTTTTTTGTCCTAAAAACATGCGCCAGAAGAATATCCCTGCAAGACTTCCTCCCAATGATTGTGTGTTAATGCTCTTCTTAATGGCAAGAAATTGGCCAAGAAGGCACTTAACTTATGTGGATTTATATCTCCATTCCTTGCATATCATGATACAAACCTATCAAAGGAGCATAGCTCTAACGTAAAACTCTTCCCTTTAATCAGAGGCCACTAATTTGATTTCCGCAAGGGTCATCCAGAAAATAAAGTGATGCAAAAAACCTCAAACCAGAAGTTCTTTACTTGTACTTTGGATGCAAAGAACATCAGGTGTTGGATCAAGGATGTAGGATTAGAGTCCAAAAAGATCTGGACAGATGCTGTCGGCCTTAAATATTTGGATTTTAAATAGGCTTTAATCCCGAAAGGTTCAAATGAGAACTGAACGATTGATGTAGGATCACAGGGGAAGACATCTCTAGTTATATGTGAGTTTGAGGGTGCTAAAGGTCGGTCCTTTGATAATTATCATAGCAGCTAGCTTCAAATATCCTTTTGGGCGGAGTGTTAGGTGGAGGTGTTCTTCTGGTTTGATTATGGGTCGGTGGCTGCCTTGGAAAGGAAAAAAAATTGTTTCAACTAGTGCTTTAGGTTTGGGGGTTTATGGTGGGAAAACGAGTCAGGGCAAGTGATTTAATTAGGGTTTCCCTTTTATACTTCTCTAATCTAGAAGGATGATGTTGAATTTCCAAAGACGCGAAAAGGTCATTTAGGATAAAACCCTTTTGACCTTTCTTAGATTTTGGTATTAATTGAGAGGGTTGACGTTAGTTGACATCCGTTCTTAAAACCTAGCCATATCTTTTGTGAAACCCTGCGTCATAGTTGATCCCATTTTGACGGGACAAGGCCAGAAGGCTTAAATTATGGAATTGCATCCATCTCTCCACATTTCAGAGTAAATTTCTTGAGCAAAATCTTTTATTAATCATCCAAATAACATAAATAGTTGGGAGTTTGTTCAACGCATGATTAACACAGATTCGATAGAATAAGGGGAGAGAGAGGGCTAATCATTTTGGGTAAAGAGATAATAGTTAGAGAGACATAAGTTTCAACGGAAGTCTATATTCATGTCTTTTGATTTATCGGTTTCAGATATTAATGATCCATGCCTGCATCCAATAACGAAACCGATCTTGGATTGCTCTGTGTCCAATAAGCTATCGGATCTGTTTTAAGGAGCGAAACCAGAAATTTGGGGCAGAATTTGATCCGTTCATGTGGAATCAGCCCTTTTTCCACCCCTTGGCGTTCACACCAAATTCGAGTATAACTAAGAGTTAAGGTTCTGTAATTAGATGATTGCAGAGTTAAGTTGGAAATGATGAGCTTTTTATTTGTTTTGCCAATGGAGAATCATGATATATTGATCAAAATCTTGTTATCAGGTCCTTTTTAATTGCCACTTAGCAGATATTTGATTTTTAGAATTGTCTGCATCATGTTTTAAGTCTCTCACATTTGTCTTGTTTTCCACCAACTTTGTTATGAATGTAGTAACCATTTTTATCTTCTCTTCCGCATGTTCATTTGGCTATTTAATGAACATCCTATCTTTTAGGTACTTCATTTGTAATGGGTTGGAACGACTCTGTCGACTTCTAATTGTTCAGAAACGTAATTATGTAAGTATGCTTTCTTAAGCCAATCGGAGTTTTCAGTTCAAGTTCTCTTGACACAGAAACCAAATGTTATATATCTAAATCCTTTTTAAAGTTCTACTATACATATTGATATAGTATAACTTATTATGGATACTTTTATGATGGAATATATTTCTTCCTCTGTGGTTTCTTCTCATATCAGTCATTTCTCAGCTTAACAGCATCTCTCTCTCTCACAGCCTATAAGCCTGGTGCGCTCGTCGTTTGCTGGACGAGGAGATGGGCACAGTGATAAAGCAGTCATCATGAGGTTCTGCCCTTGTTATTTTATTTAAAATACTTTTTATTTTTTATTGAGGTTTTACTTCTCTCTCATCACACATTACACCTTTGTAAGGCTGATTAATTTTGGTTAGAAGTATTCTGCATAGTTTCTGTATTTTAGCACATCTAATAACTATGTACTGTGATATATTAAATAGGATAAGACAGTTTATCCAATTGGTTAAAATAAAAATCAATGTTGTAAAGAACTGATTCGGAGTTTGTGCATTTGTCCGGTGAATAAAGAATATCCTGTTTATTCAGTGACTATTCGGTTTATTCAGATTATGCGTCCATCAATATTTTCATATAAATATTACGTATAAAATATTCAAAAATATATAAAAATATAAAAACTAATATATCCTTAGCCTAATAGTAAGGCGTCCGAACTAAATCGGAAGATTGTGGGTGCGGGAGTTTCGGTTGAGAAAGAAAAATAAGGAGAGAGAAATGAGTAGGGAGTGTTTGAGAAATAATAAACGTGAGTCCCACTTGTCTTTTAATTAAGTTGTGGATTCCACACTTGATTTTTTGGTTGTGGGATTTTTGTTTTGGGCCTAATGGGCCAATTCGGCTGAATATACGGTTTTTGTAGCAAATATTCTATTTGACCGCATATTTGATCGAATATTGCAGTGTTTGTTCGTTTTGCCACCGAATCCAAATATTCCGTTTTTTTCAACATTGATAAAAATTATAAAGCAGTACTTATTTCTTATATCCCCTTAACCGTCAATATCTTAGTGTTGCTGAAATAGATAATCCTTTAAAGAAGATGAACATATGAAGAGTGCTGAGGGGATACTGAATAGTATTTCTTAACTATTGGCATGGGGATGGTACTGTTAAAGATAAATAAATCTGAAATACTTCAACAACTCATCGGACCACAATATTTCCCTGTCAGGAACTGTATTCTTAATCTATGTTCTGCTTAGCTGAATATTTAAGCTCGTAATTGTGTTTGGAGTGAATATTTATTGGCATCGGTTGCTTTCTAGACACATTCCCCCTCAAAGCATGCACTAGGAATGTATTTTCTGCAAGAATTTATAGGGGTGTGTGTGCTTTCTTTAGGGGAGGGATGAATGAATGCTGTCACGTCCCGCTTCCCAAAATACGGAATACGGAGAGTAACGAAGGCCAGCCGTGCTACCTACGTTAAAAAAGATCCTTCCATAGTCATATAAAGGCTGTCCAGCTAACCTGTCAAAGATAATATCCAACAACAGAAGAGATAACGCTTATAATCATGATGTAACGAAATCACAAGGAATACCAAAAATAGGCCCACTAGATAATCGATGCAAATAAAGATCCGATACAATAGGTTCGAAATAAAAAACAAGATTCGAAAGGAGATACATAAGTCTTAATGTCCAACAAGGGTGCACATGCTAAATACTAACTGAAAATAAATAAACCTATGGGCTACTGATCTTCGGCAAAGTCCTGGCGCTCTGATTCCGCTCAGCCTGAAAATCCGTCTCTAAAGCTGAGATGACAAATCTCAGGGATGTCAGAACACCCAACAAGTACTCAACGTAAAAGCGGTGTGTATGTCGTATGATAACATGAGTATGTAAGTGGAGTGAAGCTCATGTGCATGTTTATAAATACATATGGATATAGTAATAATATAAAACAGACATAAAAATAGGTCAAGTCATATCCTACTGGTCACTAAAAGGTAATCTATCATATCGTGAGTTCGAGTGTGTGCGTCAAACTCTGCAGGAGTAATCCTAACCTAAGACTAGGACCTCAGGGGCTAGGAAACACGGGCCCAAATATGGAATGAAGTAGCGACTGATATAGCTCGGTACGAGCTGTAATAACATGTGACCGATATAGCCCGGTACGAGCTGTAATAGCATGCGACCGATATAGCTCGGTACGAGCTGCCGGCATGAGACTCCTGAGATCCTGTTGTACGAACGCACACTCAAACTACTTCAACCCACGCGTATCTATAGCTAACATGGTAATAAATTCAATCACAATACAGAATGCTGACTGGACAGGAAAACAGGATAAGTCACGACGATAGTACAATATGGTAAACATGTAAGCACGAGTAATTGTTTCATGGCATAAATGTTCAACATTCTAATTAATAATATCGTTTTAATGTAGGGAAACAGAAATCATGAACAAGCATATCATGTTAAGCAGGTCGATGATAATAGTCTCAAGTAGTATGTCAAATACAGTCGATATAATATGAAAGTATCAATAATGTAAATAAGAACCTAAATGAATTTACAAGTATCTCCATTTAATATCCAAATTTATTATTGGGAAGAATATTAAACTAAAATATGGTTGTAAAAGATTAATGTGATTAATAGGAGTTCTAGAAATCCTAGGGTTTACATTTCATGCATGATGAATATAAGGTTTCATTTTACAGCGTATGGTTTGATTGTTAATAAAAACACAAAGATAAATATATAAAATCAATACAAAGGGTATTAAAACACAAACAATATAGTTATCTTATATAAATGCACTTAAGCATTCTATTTCATACTATTAGTAACAATGCGAAATTTCTTGATTGTATTATATATTGTATATTTATTTTCTTGATGTTACAATGATATGATCTCATATATATATAATTTAATTATCCTGAAGTACTGTTCATTAAGCACTATATTATGTAAGCTATGTTCTACAAAGATTCAACAAAAAATTAAATTGAATTGATTATTTAACTTAATGAACCCACATCTAATTAAAATTTATATCAATTATGCAAATAAGTCTAAATATAAGCTATATATATATATATATATATATATATGTAAACTTGTGTGAGCAGAATAAAACTAAGGTTTTCATCATGTATATAATAATCACGTGGTATTTTAGTGAAATTGTATAATAATACAATTTTCATTCAAACATTATGGACTAAGAATTTATTGAGATATTTGCCGATGTTGCATCGGATAAAAAAACAAGAGTACTTGTCTCGGAGATAGATAAACACGACGACACGAAGCGCAACCCAAGGTTTGATGGCTATGCAAATTTTGAAGAAAAAGAAAATATCGTGATGGGAAAGAGAGATAAGGTTGATTTATATGAGAAGAAAAGAGATAATAATTATGTTATTTATAGGGAAGATGGATGTTAAAGATTGGAGAGAAATTATTATAATTGGAGAGAGAAATATTCTGATGAGATTAGATTTGGGTTTGATTTTAAGAGAGAAAGATATATAAATATAAAAGAGATATGAGTTGTTATATACTTCTATAAAATATTAGAAAAGTTGTATATATACATATTAATTTGTATTTAGTTAGGATAATAGGAAAGTATATGTGTGTGTATATATATATTAGTATATAGTAAAAATATATATGGTTATGGGCTCGTTGAAATAAATATAATTAGTTGTTTTATATATATATATATGATTTTAAGATATCAAACAACTAAAATATATTTTCAGTTAAACTATCATAACAAAATATCTTCAAATATATATTTATATATTGTTTATATAGGTTTGTAGAAAAAGAATTAGAAAGAGTATCGGCTGAGAGATATTAGATTGGATTGGAGAGAGAATCTGCTGAGAGAGATTTGATTGGATTGGAGAGAGAGAGGGATTTTGTTAGAGAATATATATATATATATATATATATAATGAGATTTGGTAAAATATAGTTAGTGATAAAGAAAAATATATGTAGATAAAATAGAATACAGAGAGTGAAATCTGTTGGAAAAGATATTTGTTTGGAGAGAGATAATTGATTGGATAGAGAAAGAAAATAGTATTTGTTTTAAAAGTAGAGAGAGTTATCAGGTGAGAGAGATAAGATCAAGGGGAGAGATATATGGTGATTAAAGAGAGAAAATTGAGTTGTTAGTTTAGGAAAAATATTTATATGGTTAAAGGATTTAACAGAGACTCTCATGACCTGTCAAAAACTAAATATTTTAACTAAATAAATATCGTTAAACAAAATATCTTATAAATAAGATTTAAAAAGAGGTAAAATCTTGTGTATATATATTGTTTAAGGAAATACCAAACAAAATATCTTTTATTTAAACTATAATACTAAAATATAAATATAGTTATAAAATAGTGTTAAACAAATAAATATTTAAATACTAATAATATGCCTACTTAAAAAACTTGAAAAACCATAATTATATGCATATATTTTAATTAAAAGTATTAAATTCTAAGTTATAATAATAATAAAACAAAACCCAATATATCCCAAAAGAAAAAGAAAAAGAAACCTATAATTGGACTAGGGTGATACAAATACATAGGAAGTTTTATTGGACATCCCTATGCGCGCGCGTATGTGTCCGCGCGCACGTGCTGATGGAGAAATGATGGATGTTGACTCTTTAACCGCGTCTGTTGTCTTACCCGATCTCACTTTTCATTTACATCATTACATGGTACCATTCCTGCGTAGCCCTTCATCTGTAATGTCTCATCTGTAATCTCTCTTATTGGGATAGAACGTCCTTTTCAGCATCGGCACCGTTTGCCTTTAAAACAAAAACAAAAAAACATGCTGAACATTGACATGAAAAGACTAACACCAGCAAAATAGTTTTAGTATGCTGATAACAATGTTCGTATGTGAAAAATTTAGAACATAATGGAAATGTTAAGAGCATCATAAACATAAAGCCAAATTGGGATCCAAAATTATAGCAGTTAGTTATATAAGTATGAACAATATTATGGATTTAGTAAGAGCATCATGACATTAATAATAGTAAGCCCACAATCAATTATCATCATGTTCAGGCTACCTAAGGCAAAAATGTTTACTGGGCAATAGTACGGTCCCTCTTATGACAGAGGGTTAGCAGGCGAAGGTTCTGAATGGGAGGAACATGCTTGAATAGCTAAATTTGGGTAGGCAATTAAATTGAAAGAACTGATGGTTGGAGGTACACCAGTACATTCTTCTCTTCTATATTATACTTCTTTATCTGTTTCTTCTTTCTTTTCGAGAGAAAAGACCGGGTCCTGTTTAGTTAAGATTATTGTTCAATCTTACAATTTGGTCCCTTTGTTTATTGATTCAGTCATACATATTATCCTTGCGAAGCCTATTTGAAGCGGCTTGTTGTTTTGTATCTGTTTATTACCTTAATGCTGATTATCTCTTAAAGTTTACTAAATTCATCTCTTTTGTAGATGTGTCCGAGAAGATGAATCCTCTGTGAATGTTACATTGTATTACCTTCAGAATGGGAGTGCAAGACTTGGTATACGGTAATAACACTGATAATAATTTATGTGAGATGAGTCCAAACCATGCTATGCTATGCTAACAACATTCAATTTCTATTAAATATGTGTAGGGTTACAGGGAAGGAGTTGTTACTTCCCGTTGGCATTGTGTTGAAGGTTTTGTATGATTATCTTAATTCATCAAAATTTTGTGGTTATGCATATATTAATATTAGTTTGATATTTGTGCATCTTAGAAGTCAATTCTCTCCAGATTTATTAAACACTATTTCCTTTGTTCTTCTTGTTATTTATTATAGCCATTTCCTGATGTCTCAAGGTAGTTAGAAACTTAGAATCATACTAGTTGAATTTCAAACCTCTAAATTACAAAAATATGAACATATGATAAACTTTGCAATGATGTGGAAGCAAATAAAGAAATGCAAAGAAGAATCACCCGTTTTCAGAAAACCATGTTATAAATAGACATTTGAATCCTAATTTATAACATACAAATAGACGTTTGAAAGAAGAAATGGAATAACTTATATATAAAAATAAACAATTTAAAATGTTGAATCCTAATTTAAACAGACATTTAAAATGGAAATAACAGTAGTGATAAAGCTAGTTTGCATTGGTTTGCATTTATTATTACTTCATTAGTGATTGGTTTACATGCCATAAAAAACTGTTATTTCTTTGACACACTCTAAAGAAATTGGAAAGAGTGTTTTTTTAAAGAGAGAGTTGTCACTATATATCAGTGTTTCTCTTGTTATTGGTGTTTCTATTTCAAGTTCTGTTGTGTGTATTAATCTGCTTGCTGCATATAATTAGTGTTTTAGAAAATAGCTATAAATGAACGATACTGAATATATGTTTATTTTTCGGTGCATCCTTGTCATGTTCATACTGCCTTGTATCTCACCTTGTCCATATACACAAACTTTAGCTTGATAAGGAATTACAGTCAACCCAACTTGCGAAATAATTGTTTAGAATTAGTTGGAAGTCTGCATGTGAGTGCTAAATTAAATTACATCTGGCGAAGGAAATTCTGATCCACTTTTGGTGGCTTTGTGTGAATATACTCTTTACAGTAATATGCTTAGGCAGCCAAGCTGATGGTTGCCTGTATTCATTAAGATTGATTTTGAATACTGTTCATACAGAAGTTTTATATTTAATTGGGCTTCAGGATGGTTATTGTAACAGCATTATTTATCTTGGTTATCAACAAACATTATCAATCTTGTTTATGTATTTATTCTTTCGCAATATGCATTGAGGTTGCAGCAGTGCAGAATGTTTTAAGCATGTAAAAGAATGTCTGTAGCGTGTAGCCACTATTCTTTACTTTCAAATACACATACTCCAATAAACAATTGTTTTGTTCAATTAATATGCTTTGCTTTCTACATGGACCTACTTAAATGGATTATTGGTGGTTCACTGAAGTATATAGGTTATGGACAGGCTCTCATTGACACTAATGACCACGAAATCTTTGTGAACTTAACAAGTTGCTATAACGAGAGATACCAAAGGGAAAAGGGTGCTATTGGCAGTCAACTGATTGGTGAAAGGGCCCAAATTATTCTGGACGAAGTGCGAAAGATGTCTCTTTTCACTCGCTCTGACTGCTTGAGGCATATCGGTATTCACTGATAACTATTGGCTATTCAGTATAGAAAGATTTAATGCCTTTTCTCATTGAAAAAATGTCCTATGTCTTTCTTCAGGGGAGAACTTGAAACCTGCTGTTCGAGGATTTGAAATGGAAAGTAATACTGTTGTAAGTAAACTGCAATACCATTTTGTATATTCTCGTGACCATATGTTTGTTGGTTTTCCTTGAACAGCATGACTTATTTGTAACATTAATATGTTGTGTAGATTGCGGAAGCTGTTCTCAGAGATTATATACTTGTGCATCTTACAAGCAACCACGACAAGTTTAATTTGCTGATGTTGGTTACTTTTTCTTTCTTTTCTTCATTCATATATTGGTTTTCCATCACTTGACGTCTTAATTGACTAAAAATGTTGCAATTTTGGTGTTGATATTGTGTCCTGCTTTAGTTTTATGCTGCAGAAGCTCTATGCACTTGTGGATCAAACTGCTGCCCCTGATAATGGGGATGTGCTGCAATATCAAGAAGTTCTACTACCTGGACACATGATTACTGTTCTTCTAAAGGTATGATTCATAGTGTTCATTACTGTTAACCTACACACCTGTATTCAATTGTCTGCTGTTTTTAAAGATGGTGAATCCAAGAACTTGTAGGAAATTCCAAACTTGGTAATTAGAGTATGGATAAAGATGAAGCATGCTCTAGTTGAACTTTTCATGAACTTCAACTAGAGTATACTTCTTCTTTATCCATAATACTCGAATTTATAAAATATGGTGAAGGGAGTCGAATAAAAGGAAATACGTTTTATCAATTCAAACAACTCAAGAGAGGAGGTTAAATCCACCTCTCTATTTATAGGGTTTACATGAATATTTTAGAGATCAATTCAAATCTAACAAATCTAAATATTACCAATTCTAATATTACTTGGTTATCAAAAACTCTCTAGATAAATCTAATCAAATCTTTTTAAATAACTAATCCATCTAATATCTCAAATCTTAACAGTACATAAGCCTCCATCAAGAAGGGAAATAGTGTTTTGGGCTTCCTTTTATAAATCTTCTATTTGGTATTATTTCAGTTTTTCTTGTTAAATTTTCCTGATACCGTTTCTTAATATAATCTACGTTTCACAGAATATATCATAATTCTACCAATTAGCTAATTTATATGACTCCTAATGCTTTTGCAACTTATGACATCTTATATATGATAGTTGATTGAAATCCTCTACATTCAATCTAGATATTTGTATCCGATGGGATAGCGATTGAAGTTTGTAGGAACATGGATTGTCTAAATGATTCTTCCATTTCATCTTCTACCTCATCATATTGTTTGTTTTCTAATTCTTACACTTCTTCATTCCCTCCTTTATAATCATCTTTTCCTCTTCCTCTTCCTCTTCCTCTTCCTCCTCCTCTTCAGCCGAACCTGTAGTTCTAATCCCATCCGTATGCGTATTATCATGTTATCATGCATAAATATGTTGGCTTATTGTTCCTAGTTTTAAAAAAACAAATATAATTTCTTGACCGTCATTCTTCAGTTCATTGATGGAACTACAATATTCTGTTTATGTGACTACCACAAGATCTCCTATCATGTTTAACAATATCTGCATTTCAAAATGATATGCCCGGTTTGTACCAAAGTCTTCTTTAATCAGTGACATTTACGACACAGTAAGCAAAGAAAAGAGAATATATTTACAAGGGGGAAAGGTGATAATCTAATGACTTCTGTTGCAGTCATCAAGTTAATGAAATCTGTTGCCTATAATAATTTGGAATTGGATTATGGATTTTTGGAAATAGAAAGTTTTACAGATATATGATGATCCATGCAGTTAGTCTCAACATTCTGTCCTGCACACCTTTTCTAGGCTACTCAGTATTTCATTGATATGGATCTGCCACGATATGGGCAAGTGGATACCAAAAATCCTACTAAATCCAGGGACATCGAAAATCCCATTAAATCCGGGGACATCCACCTGTGAAATGATAACAGTAAGATAAGTATTACGAGGAAATATCTAACATGTATTTATCAAGTACTTGAGGATCAGATAATATACATAATGCTCTTATCACCGTCATGCTGAATTCTAAAATTTGGTTATTATACTGGCCTGGCTGGGTGACAATATCTGAAGATAGCAAATTCACTAAGGCTTTACATGGAATGATTAATGTGTTCTTGACATGCTATTATGCTAAGATGTCCAAACAACACACATAAGAAACGTCTTGACTCGGTTGTATCGGAAAGATATGAAGCAACTCAAAAGTTTCCCCCCCATAGCATATTAGTATTTTCTAGGAGTGTTGAAATAGGCCCAAAACTAGCTTACTGAAATTGAAACTTCTTTCTGCATGTAACATATAAAATATTTAAGTTTAGGAGTAGGTTGATCATAAGGTTATCACCGTATATTTTGAAGCAATTTAGAATGTATCTTGATTCGGGGGGGGGGGGGTTCTATTTGATGCCTCCCGAAACCTAGTAATGCTTGGCTTTCTAAGAGGAAGCCTGCATATATGCCTTTGGGCCCAATGGATGTACATATTGAAGTGTGTTCTGCTGCAATTGTTAAAACTCGCTGCCAATTTGGTTTATAATTGTTTGCTCTCAATAATCAATAGCAGACTGTTTATGTCTCGTTTTCAGTTCGTGTCTTTTAACGGAGACTGTGTTTATGTTCTGTACTTTGTTGTCAGTTGATTTCGGACGATTCTAACCATATCTGCAATTAATGTAGGCAAGAATTGTGGAATGGCTAGAGAAATCAAGGTATCAGCTTGGCGAGATGGCAAAAACAAATGACGTCAACATCAAAGATGGTACGCAAATCCATAAACCTATCTTCAAAGTTATATTTTATGCAATGCTATATTCGGTCGATATAGCAGAAAGCCAGAAAGAAGATAATAAATTCTCTGGTTTCTGGTGCATGCTTCTCATTTAATTCATGTATGTCATTTTAAATGAAGATAAACGATTAATTCATAAGTTTATGATTAACTTTTAGTTGGAATTGTCATGATTTTATAATGTCTTCTTATTCACTGATTCCTGGTTTAGAAAGTATAAAAGAGCCAAATGGGTAGTATTAACGTATGTTCAGATGTGAAATGCAAATGTTGAAAACTATGATAAAACTAAAACTTTTTTCATATGCTATATTTGCACTTGTCTTTATATATGCCATCAATTGCAACAAAACTCCCTGTGGGCATTGGGAAATACATCAGTTCACATTTCTTCTAGGCTGTAGACTTTTTTTTTCCTATACTAGAAGAATTTGGAGGATGCCAACCGATACTCACATCATTTTTATCCCTTGGATAGTCCATAATTTTCTGCTTGGCAATAATTAAGAGGGCTAAGAATATATGGAAGGTTTGAGCATACATCATACGTTGGTCAAATCTTTCATGGACCCTTCGTATTCTCTTGCGCCGGGAGGAGGAGGGGAGGGAGGGCACATGCAAATCAATGGGGATCGTGTCCCCACTGCGATTTTACATAATTACTTCTATTAGTGTGCTACCATACCCCTAGATTGTATTATATAACTTGCATTTACAGACACAACAAAACGATGTTGTTGCTCAATTGATAATATGGCATGTTACAAAGTTGAGGGTCAAGCCCTACGTAATAATTTTTTTACTCTATGTAACTAGTGTATGACATTTCAATTGTCCTTTACTCCTTTTGTGAACAACATTTTGTTTCAGTTTGAAAATTGATAAGAACAATAGAAATTTTATAAAAGCTTATTTTATAGATCATTAGTAATATTATATTTCATACTTGATGAAGTTGATGTGTCCTCTATATATGTGTTCTCTCAATGCATATCCAATGGCTAAAACATGAGTAGCATTTGTTTCTTAATCCTACCGATAGGATTATAGTCTACGTGTGTGCGCGTCTAAATTTCCACTTTGCAATAATTCTTCATCCAGCACCCGTACATGCGCATTGTATGTGCAAAAGAAGGTTTGTTTGTCTTTGTTTCGCCGAAAGTGTAGATTGTTATGATACATTCCAAGATTAAAGCCTAGAAATATGTTCCTATAAACAATACAAATTTCCAAATATAATTAAATCAAATTAAAATTCTATTTTGCATTCTAAAGTTAAAATTAGTTTTATATAATATGCAGTTGGACTTTGCAACGAAACTTTATTACATTATATGTGCCCCTACTAACCACAATTCCTGTTTCGGCTCCTGTTCATATTCAACACTATTATTATCTTTGTTGTAGTAGTTAGTATTATTTGATCATACCCTAATCTTCTGGGGATGGATACACTAATCTTCTTTTCCATTCCACTGTTTAGCACTTTTGATTATTATTTGGCTCTTGAAGTTCCATGTTGGCATATCTTATTTATGTTTTCATCAAGTCATTCCATTATTTTGACTAGCCATTATGTATGCCATTTTGTGATTCTTTTTAGCTTTCGTATTTATGTATGCTAAAAATCTGAATCTGATTTCTTATAGCAAAACAAAATAATCATTTTCCTCTCTTCAAGACTTTTTTCCTAGTCTAGGAGAATTTAAAGGCTGCAAATCCATGTAGGAATTATCACAATTCGTCTCGTCCATAGTTCCATGAGCTAGGAACTTTTTATTAAGAGGGGGCTGATGTTAAGTTGAAAGCCGGTTGAAAAACTTTGTTGACTCTTTCTTGGAACCTTATGTTTCCAAAGCTGAACCCATTTGGATGGGGTAGGGCTTAGAGGACGACGGTAATGACGATGATCTTGTCATTTAGCTGAATATTTACTACTTAAAACATTGCAATGAATTTGTAGGTTTGATATTTTATTTACGGGGTGTATACGATTTTTTTTTCAAGATAAACCATAAATTTTCTTTTAGTATTTATTCTTTAGGGTTCAGAACCTTGATATTAAATGTGTATTTCTTGCAGCCGATCATGTTAAGAGGTTAATGACTCGAAATTGTTCTGCGATAGGCAAAGGTATTCAAAGTCTGATAAAACTTGGAAAAGTGAATTCAAGAGAATATACTGGTTTGCCTCAGGTATCAATTCAGCAACTTTTGATTTCTCTATTTTGAATGGAGTCTATGTAGAGTCAGCTCTTAAGTTTTATCACACCCCTCATCTCTTTTTACATAGTTTATTGGAATACGTGTTTGCGCAACAATCATATTGTTAACTGCTTATTCCGTTTCTTCTGTATTGTGCCACTTGGGCCACTTGTTTTCTTTGCGAAAAAGGTACTTTTGTTGTACAATTATTTTTATCAAGTTTTAATTACTAATAAGCCAGTTCTATTTTTTACCCCTGCATAGTTCCTTATTTCTTGCTTTCTATTTGATATCTCAAAACAGATGCACATAAAATTTCATGTGACTTTCATATGATCTGCTGTTGATTTAAAGCGGATTTTATTTATTTATTTTAGGTAAACAAAACTGCTAAAATTTGCAACCATCCATGCAAGAGCACATGGTATTGGAATCACAATAATTTTTATGTCTATATTGTAGAACCATCAACCATAAGACCAAGACAAACAAGCGATCACAAAAAATGGTGGAGAAATGACATTGACCGCCATAGTAGGGGATTTTCCTCTAGCATCAGCTCACCTCGATTTTTCTTTTATATACTAGGAAACAGGTTATTAGCTCCCAAGCTGATTGTAAACATTCAACTCCTGTCTGAAATGGTTGTACCAGACCATCAAATCGATAGAACATGTAGACTTGAATTCAACCAAATTTTAGTACAAATAGATCACTTCATATCATCATGCAAGTTGGATGGAGCGGATCATCAAATCGGTGGTCGGATCTAGGGGTGCTAATCAAACCGAGCTGGCTCGGGTTTAGCTTGGCAAGGGCTCGTTCAAGTGCGGTTCGTTTGATAATGAGCCGAACTTGAGCCAAAATCTCAGCTTGTTAAGTAAAGGAGCCGAACTTAGCTAGTTCGTAATCAGTTCGAGTTCGGTTCATGTATATATATATATTTTAAATATTAAACTCATACCTAAAAATCTGATAGAGCTGAATACCCAGTCCAACACCTCATATTATATACATAATTTTTTATTTTTACTCTTCATATCAAGACCGAATTCTTGCCTTCGACTCGAAGAAAACTTTAGCCTTTTTTCTCGACCCCAAACTCGAAAAGTCTCTAGCCCTAGTTTCGAAACCTTCAAAAAAAAATTTAGATCTCCTCGAACGACGGTTCTTCTTTGAAGTCCTGTAAGATCTCTACTAATCAAAAACATCAAGCTCAAATTCAATGAAATCGAGCACGAAATCAAAAAAATTGAGTTCTAAAGATCGGCTCGTTAAGAGCTCGTTGGTTTGTTAAGAGCTCGTCTTGTTAAATAAACGAACATGAGCCTAATGTTTTAGCTCGGGATCGAACTTGAGTTGAGCCAATACTAAACAAGCCGAACTCGAGCTGACCCCAGCTAGCTTGAGTTTGGCTCGTTTATCAACCCAGTTGGATCGGGCCATTTAGGACAGGAGCTGATCAGTCAGCTTTAGCTAATAACCCGTTTTTTCTTTATGTATGTATGTATGATGATCTACTGAGAACCAGTTCTCAAAATAAGAAATGGGAACTTTTGTTTCACAAATTATTTTTGTTCATTTCTTTCAAGTTGATTCAAAACTAGATGTGTGAGAAATCAGAGGTTCTGAAGATCACTAACCTATGCATTGAATGAAGTTTGTGTTGTATTATCGAAGTGACGTTCATTTTGCACCCATTTGATTCTTGGGTTAATGGTCTTAAAATCTTTTGATTATCCATACACATAGGTTTGGAGATATGGAGATCAACCTGAAAGGTACGATCACCTAAATATTTTGTGAATCAAAAGTTCTCATTTGTGTGTGTTGAGGGGGGAGACCTATGAGGCCAGCCGCCATCCCTCATTTTTAATTCGAGGTTGACTCAAAACACACAACCTGCCATGTATTTCACCTCCGTACCGGTCACTGTGACCTACATATTTTAGATAGCTTATGTATCAAATTTCATGCGATTAAGAGACCTTTAACACATCCATCATGTGGAGTAAATAATTAACAACCTTTTGGTACAAGAAAAATGTGATCACTTGATGGATACGTCAGAGGTCTCCGAATCTCGTGAATTTTGTTACATGAGCTATCTAAAACAAGTTCACGATGACCAATACAAATTGGCGAATAACACGACGAATTGTGTTTCAAAAGTTATAATAATAATAATAATAATAATAATAATAATAATGGAGGACAAAGATCCTAGGAGAGGATTCCTTCTATGGCGTCGAAAAAGGCTATCTTCCACCGCTTGTTTCAACGATCGGCGCCCGCCATCTTAATCTTCATCGGCTAAGATGTAGATGTACCAAATTTCATGTGATTCTGACATTTTTTCACTTTTTATTTAGTAGATTAAAATTTAACAGTTTTCCAATAATATAACATTTTACGATTTTTACATCAATAGATCAACAGTTAAAAGGTGTTAGAATTATATGAAATTTGATGTATCTATATCTTAGATGATAAGGATCAAGTTGGCGGTGCCGATCATCAAAAAAGACGAGAGTATAGTTTTTTCGACGACATAGAAGGGTTTTTCTCGTAGGGCCTTTGTCATATATATATATATATATATATATATATATATATAGAGAGAGAGAGAGAGAGAGAGAGAGAATTTCCTACGGTCAAATAATCAACAATTCATCATTTTTTTAGATGATCAGCACCACCCATCTTGATCGCCGAGTTCTAAACTATGAATACACAAATTTTCATGCCATATGAATGCAATTTTCCCTTGCATCCGGTGATTGCAAAACTAATGGTTTCGTAATAATATAACGTATTTACAACTCAATTAATGGACAAAACATATCCAAATCACATGAAAATTTGTGTCTTAGTTTAGAACAAATAGATTATGACGGTGATCATTCGTAAAGTTGACGGATGGTTGGCTTTTTTGACTGCTGCTCTATCAAATTTCCTAGAGTAGCACCTTATATTCTATGCTCCCATGTTTGTGTGAGCTGTTTGGTTGAAAACCGGTTCTCATTTTTTTTCAAAGCTAAAACGATTTATACTATCTAAATGATTTCGATGATCAACACGAAAACGCCATTCATCTTGATGTACATATGTTAAAATGGAACACTTCCCAACATAAGAAGTTGTTCGGTGGCAAACTGATGCTCATTTCTTAAAATTGTTTTTTTAAATCAACCCTCTTCGGCGATCAAACTTTCAACCTCTCACATTGGAGATGAAATTTATACCAACTGAGCTAAGCCCAGTTGGTTTTTTAAAAATTGTTATGCACACATGATTTGGATCATCTATATTAGTTGATGCTAGAAGACTTCCCCTTATTGTACCACCTTCCATGTCAAGTGACGTTCCGCCTACGGAAACGTTCAGCATCCCAGGTAATATTGGTTCATTCACACCGTTTGGCTTGATCACCATTCCTTCAAACCTATATATTTCGGAGGCCTCTAGCTAGTTGCGGAGGAAACTACTGAATGCGAATCCGCTAATGAAGAGAGATGGGGGATGGGACCTGCCCCCCTAAAGATTGCGGAACTCAACTATATATGTATATGTAAAATAATCTTTATACACACATGCTTGATTCCAAAAAAAACTACAAATTCTTATTAAATATACAAGCAACTACAACAAAACTTTTAAAAACTATAAAAACTACCATAAATAAGGTGCCATGTCATCAATAATTGTAAGAAACTACCATGAAACTTTCAAAGCATGGCAGTTTTTCTTAATTTTGAGAGTTCCGCTTAATTTGGTAGTTTCTCATAACCGAGGCAAAAAATTTGGATTTTTTTTGAAACTAAGCCATACACACACATATACAACAAGTTCATGCTGTTGCAATGGTTAGGGCATAGGATTGTGTAGGTGATGTTCTTGGGTTCGAGGCCTTTGTATCCCCCAACCTTTCCACCCCTTAATTTTTTAATGGTAAAATTATAGGGTAAAATTTCATTGAAGTATCCTGAACTTTTGGTGTTTTCAATTAAACTTGATTTTCGTAACTATCCTGAGCTTTTCCATATTTTTTCCCAAAAAAAAAAACCCTGCCTATTCCCCATCAACGATAACGATTGTGGACAAAGCACATACTATTGTTGACTTATATAGCCAAAAAAACTTAATTATCTCATCTCATCAATTTTGCTTCTTCCTTGTAGTTCATTTACCAGTCTTCGAGTAACAAACTCGGGAAAGGGGAAGTGGCACCATAGCCTTAACCTCTTGTTTAATAGCTTCTTTCTGTAGTGCTTAACACCAAGGGGCTGCTTTTATTTCGCTGCTTCTAAAGTGCACTAAACTGGCAAAGAGAAGGAATGTAGGTTTTCCGTTATCTGAAAATGATTTTATGTTTTTACTTTACTCTCATTTATATAGTGATGTTCTTTATAAATGTTTTACAATTTTTTAATACTATTTTTAGCTTTCTTTATTTCTAGGGTTATTTTATTATGAAAGGGCATAATAGACAATTTACAATTAGCATTAACATCACTAGGGTGTTGAGCGAAGTTGGAAAAACTGAGGGTAGTTACGAATAATGAAGCAAGTTAAGGGTAGTTTATCGGAAAAACACAAAGTTCAGGGCAGTTTAATAAAATTTACCCTAAAATTATACTCTATAGTAATATAAAAAGTAAAACAAACATTTTTTTGTGCTTTATTGTGTATTTTCTCATATCTTAAGTGTTTGCACAAATGTTATGTGACATCTATTTTATATTAAGTTTAAAAACACCTTATTTGTATTCAACTTAATAATTATACATAAAAGTTTCCCATATATGGATCTGGGTATTGTCCTGCCCCTCAACATCTAATTCCTGGCTCCTCCCCTTCCTCTAGCCCAGCTATTGAATCAAAATTGCGTTCTAATATTGGAAAATATTGGAAAGCGTTGAATTTGTACCCACATAATGCATAAGTTAGGTTTCGAATCTTTTTTATGCATATAAATTTCCTCGCCTGGTGATCAAGACGAACGATGTAGATTGCCCAAATTATGTGCAGATGAAGAGTTCCTATTTTTCTTTGAGTGTAAACCAGTTTGCAACCAAAACTCCCTTGTATATATATGTCTGTGTGTGAGTGTATAATGTATGTATTTGTGTTTATTTACTAGGCTGTTGTTGATAGGATTTGGAAATAAATCTTGTCAACTTTTAGCCATTAGACCGCATTGGAACGTGTGAGAATAATTATGAAGAAAATTTTATTCATTCCAACAACAAATGGCCGAAATGTTACACTTGACTTTTCCACAACATCCATCATTGCCTCCTGTGCCACTTCCTACTTTTCTAGCAGCTTGTTCCTTTATCGTAAGATTTGACGTTGTCTGGTTGTAACTTAATCATCGGATTTAAATTTGATCAAATTGTTTTAGATTTGACAGTATCTGGTTGTAATTTAACATCTGTAACTAATTTGACTAACAGGTTTTCAAAGCTAGTATACCATAGATAAAACCACATTAGCCTTGCAATCTCAACACTCATGGTCATCATTTTATTTGTAGTTCAATTTCTTGATCTCAAGTTTGACTGTATGCCCTTGAATATTTAGTTTTTCCTAAAAGAATACATTTTGTTTTCAGAACGCATATACTAGTTGTGTGTCTTCCTTCATCCAGCAGGTTTTGGGCACGATGTTTGGATATTCCGGATTAAAATCCGACGGATTGAATTTTGGATAATAATGTCCCGGAACGCACCTACATTCCTTCAAGCAAAAAATGCTAGAATGTTTCATGTCAAATGCATGTTTGGTTAATCTAGGATAAGGATTTCCATTTCATAATTATATTAAAAATATCGAGAGTTGAAAATAAAAACTATATATTGTTTGTTTGTTATAATTAAAGAAAAGAAAGAAAAATGAAAGAAAGAAGTAATGAATGGTTCAAGTTTCAAGAAAAAAACAAGCATTCAAGATTAGGATTAGAAAAATTAGCTTTGAGATAATTTTTCTAATCCGGAGGAATAAACCATTTGGAGGCTTTTTTCCCTCATGATTTACTCATAGAAAATCACATCCAAACATACAATTCCGCCGGATTAGCCTAATCCGGAGTAAAAATGGAATCTAGGCTTTTAATCCAATGGAAAGCGCATATCCAAACATGCCCTGAGATTTATCTGCCCTTTTCAAGTAGTGAGTTATCAAGAACATGACTAAAATGTTCTGGCGAAACTGTGGAAGTACATATTACATTCACAGGATTTTGTTTGGAGAATTTACAGATATTTTTGTGGATAGCAGCAGAACTACGTTGTCTTAAGTGCTATTGCTGTGCGGGGATGGCCTTTGGAAAGGTCAAAATATTTGCAATCTCCTGATTGTGATTCTCCATTATTGCGTACTCATGGGTGTACCTCTTGTTCTTTCCAAGGTCAAATAGTTTTCTTCTAGGCTTAATTTCACTAAATCCCAAAAACTATACCCATTTTGACTTGATTGCCGAGAACTTTGTAAATTACAAGAAACTGCCGAAAAGCTTGATACGATGAGTACTTAATTTTTGTAGTGAATTATACCCATAGTTTAAAAAACTGATATAACGATGACAATGAAATTTTTAATATGCTGTTATGGCAGTTCAGTGAAAGATGGGAAGTGTTTACATGAAAGTTTTCTGTATTTTTTATGATGTTTTGGTTGCTCAGTGAAAAATGTGTCCAGGATAGTTTAGTGAAATTAAGCCCTTCTAAGCATAAATACATTATACATGTCGAATCTAAGTTGGGCTAAACAAGTCGGAAACCAAGTTATAATTGGTGAATAACCGTTCTAGGTCTTTGACTATGCTAGATATATATCTATTCGGAATTAGGAAGTGAGTCAAGTGACAAGGTAGTCCTCCTGTAGATACCTTTCATAATTTCTGTCATGAACCCCCCCCCCCAATATTCCGTCTTGGGATTAGTGTATAGTCATTTGAAGTGAGTACCGTAGTGACATGGCTTTGTAAATAAGGTGTGCGTGTAGCATACGTTTAGCACTCTGACAGTTTCTGTACTTGTATATTGAATTTGTGGAAAGAAAGTGCCCAATAAAAATTGTATCCTGATATGTTTTTGTCGGCATGAATAGAAAGAAGGTGTATCCATTCAAGCAGAGAGGCTAAACTTTCTTCGATTCATATCCCACTTCCGTGCTGTTCACCGAGGTGCTGGGGTTGCAAAATTGCGCACAACAGCTGTTCGAAAACTGATGCCAGAGTATGTAGGCTTATTCTCATGTTTCACTAGTTTCAACCACATTAAATGTGGCTAACGTTGTCTTGATTTTTTTTAAAAATCAAGCACTTTCATTTTTTGGAAAAAAATTTTACTAGTTGGAATAAGCTATAATGATTACTTAGTCATTCAGGTGTAGTAATTTCCCTAACTTAGTTAAATTGCAAATAGTTTATGACTTTATACTCTTTTTAAATGAAGAACCTGCTTATATTGGTTATTGTATTATTGTATGGATACATGCATATGAACCATGAATATACGTAAGAAAATGCTTGTCGCTATATATAGGGTAAATTGCTACATAATTTCCTAAAGTTTCTCCCATGCACTTTGATACCTTAATGGTTTTTCCCCCTGCATGGACATATCCTAAAGAACGCTCTGTCACTACCTTCAGTTATCCTCTATTTTTCTAAATGCAATTACTTAACTAATAGCTCAGTAAAAATCCCTATAAGATTAAGGACAAGATGATGATGTTGCTTTCTGATTGGTGGTTAATTGGATGTCAACTGAGGGTATTTCACTAGTATGGGGTGTACTTTAGGGTATTTATAATTTTATATGCTGGGAAAGGAATTAAGGTATCTAAGTGCAACAGGGGTGAAGCTTTGGGAGATTATATAGCAATTTAGCCATTTTTATAAGAAAATGCTTTTCAAGTGTGTCCTATTCCAGTATTGTATACCTGATATAGCAAGTGCTCTTAACCTTGGGTATTAATATCTTAGATATGTCATACAGGTCCTGGGGTTTTCTCTGCCCGGTTCACACACCTGATGGAGAACCTTGTGGTTTGCTGAACCATATGACCTCTACATGCCGTAAGCTTTAGTTGGATTGAATTATGATTACAATTTTCTCTCTAAAAGCTTCTGGACGTTAGAGATTGAATTTTTTCTCTAAATTTTATTTATGTTAATTCCATCTGTTTTTTTAAAAAATTAAACCATTCCCTTGGTCGCTTTTCTTTTCTGCCATCATACGCATGAGTGCATTTTTTTTGCACAGATCTTTCTGGTCTATCTTTGCTACACTATGTGAACTACATATTACTAGTATTTTAACCTGTTATATTTCTTGATTGTACAATATCAATTTAATTCTTTAGAATCTGTTACTTTTCATGAAAGCCGATTAGCTCAGAAATTTATTCATAATTTAAAGTACTATTAAAGCTTTCTAAGTTTATCATTCCTGTATATATCATCTTTAGCCTCTTTCCTGTAATGAAAGCCGTCTTAAACAAGAATTTCATTAACAATCTAGAAGGTGAGTCTTGTTCCAGCATGAGGTTCATTTTTTTCTTAGAGGTCACAGGTTTTTAGTGTGAACATGCTGCTTAGCAAATGTTGTATCTACATTTTCTGTCTCCATGATGTGCTTGTTATGTGGTGGATTTGCAAAAATAATCATGAAGATTTATGTGAAAGTTTTATTTTATGACATAATTTTTGTGTATGCCTTTTATTGTTATATTTTTAGGTGTTGCAACTTTCTACGACGCTGAAGGGAAAATAAAAGATTTCCGTGACATACGAAAGTCTATTCAGAATGTGTTGGTTCGTCTGGGAATGAGTCCTTTGCTGCCAAAGCTTGAGCATGCTGGTCCCCCAGAGGTTCTTCAAGTTCTATTGGATGGGCGTGTTGTAGGTTCTATTGCTTGCAGCGAAGTAGGGAAAGCAGCTACACATATTCGTAGCTTGAAGCTTTCTGCATCTTCAGGGGTCTGGCTGCTGAATTCGCTATGAATGGGTTACTTTCGTCTTTGTTCTGATTTTTTTTTAAAAATTAGCATAGTCTTTAATTTTCAGATTCCTGATGATTTGGAGGTTGGCTATGTACCTTTAAGCTTCGGGGGAGCCTACCCTGGCTTGTATCTTTTCACTTCTCCATCAAGATTACTACGGCCAGTTAGAAATATTTCTCATACTACGAATAACAATATTGAGCTTATTGGTCCATTTGAACAGGTGAGATCGTCAGAAGGACAGTTTTCTTTCTACATTATAAGATATGATATTTGAAAGAACATATGAAGTATGCCATAACTTAAATCTGTAACGATTTACTTTTATGGTTAGGCCTTTATGGAAATACGATGTTCTGATGGTGGTGATGGTGGAGGAAGATCCTTTACAGCAACACATGAAGAAATCCATCCAACAGGGATACTTAGTGTGGTTGCAAATCTCACACCCTGGTCTGATCACAATCAAAGTCCCCGCAACATGTATCAGTGTCAGGTTACATTTTCTGCTTAGATAAAGAATAAATTTATTCAGTTTTAACTTTTCATTGTGCATTATACTTTTCTCTAATTCTTACTATTTAAATATTTTACGTGTAGATGGCGAAGCAAACTATGGGTTTCTCTATGCAAGCTATACAATTTCGTTCTGATGTGAAAGCATATCATCTTCAGGTTTGTTACATGATGTGTGTGTGTGTGTGTGTGTGTGTGTGTGAACAAGATGACTACCATGCTATACTGTTATCATACTGTTCATTGGGAAACCATGCGCCATTCTATTTAATCAGTTTTATTCTTTGGTTTTTATTTTATCATATTTAATTATAACGCTGTTTATCAAATTCCTTATTCTGAAGATTGTGGGTCATTTACCTTGAGTGGTTTTGTCAGAAAACCGACCTGAGCTACTGTAACCTGTTTCCAATTGTTTTAGTCCCTCAATGATTCTCTATGGTGACCCATGCATGGTATTTTCTTTCTCCTGACAGATTCACACATGCATATCACACATTTATAATAGCTTTTTCCTGAATTCTGATTATACAGCCATATTGCTTTCTTGTGGTCTGTGGCCAAATTAACTACTCCCTCTGTTTCAAAAAGCAAGTCCTTTTTTGCTCATTCATTTGTTCCAAAATGAAAGTCCTTTATGTTTTCAAGAACAATAAATTACTCCAGGCATCTTAAAACTATGCAATGTATAAATAGGCTTCCAAATTAAACCCTAATAAATTGCTTGTTAAGGTTTCAAGTATAGTAATGAAGTGTAATTATTAGGGTTAAACTGGTATCATTTTGCATGTTTTAGATTTTAGCGTGGTTAAATACTTTTTAACAAGTGCAAAATAAAAAAAGACTTTCTTTTTGAAACCGAGGTAATATAAAATATGAGATAGGTAGGTTTATTAGCATATAAACATATTTTTCCTTCATACCCTTTTGTAAAGGGTCTGCTATCTGTTTATTGATAGCTGTAAGGCTAAATGTTGAGCAAACTCAAAGTAACTAAAAAAATGAAGGTTATATATATATGGCTAAACCTTATTTTAGCTAAAAGTACATGCAGAATTTAGATAAAATAATGGAGAGTTGGAGACACACACATGGTATGAGGTTTCAGCCGAAACTGGTGAGTTTTGGCTGTTTTATTGTTTCGGTGGGAACCTGTATCTGTATGAGAAACAACAATGGATCTCGTTTTCATCTGAAATGTGAAAAATGCTGCTATTTTTTTACTAGTTATCTTTATTGAAGGGTGCTGTCATTGAACATGGGTTGCCGTCATTCTTAGATCTGAACCTGCTTTACTGGATCAATAGGTTATTGATAGAGTACTGGTGGAGTGATCAAATTTTTTTGCTAGAACAGAGAAAAAGGAGGTGAAGCGTTTGGAGAGAGAAAGGGGTTGCATATAATGGGCAAGCATTGAAAATTGAAGCGACTTTCCTTTTTTTTTGTTTTTTTTTTTTGGGGGGGGGGTTGTTAAAGAAAGGAAAAGGACATCAAGCTATTCTCATTTTCCGTTCCTTTCTCACATTGTTTGAAACCAAGCATACCCTTTACCTTAAGGTTTAACTACAAGATATAAAAGAAAGGAAAAGGACAAGGGGGTTGAATTGTGGTCATCAGGTCATGTGAGAGCATGGTTAGATATTATTGGTGGAACCTCGAAATTTCAGGAATGTTATTGGAGGGAACTTGTCTGAAGTCGTAGTAGAAAAACCAGTTTCGGAAATTTGCTCTCCAAAATTGCCTTTGATAGAATTTTTTCTGCCATATTTCAGTCCAGACATCCATAGGCTTGCAGGTTTTGGTCGTTGCTTTGGAAAAAAATGGAAAACAAGGAGAGATGGTTATATGCAAGGTTCGAGGTTTCGGCTGAAACCACCGATACGTGGACTGATACGAAACCCGAAATCGATACGAAACCAACCATACAATATCGTTTCGACTGAAACTTTTAAAAACTTATTTTTTACATACCATTTTTACTGTCATTGTGATCATTGTAGCCCTTCGTTGTTAGAAAACCACAAAAAAGTGAACCCAACCTCATATTAATACTTATTTAAGTACGCTTTTCAATATATTTTGTATCATGGCTGGATTTTTAAACACTAGGATTATTGTCTTGTAATATAGAACCATAATTTAAGTATTTAATATATCTACACTTATGTATGTTGTATTACCGCCGAAACCGAAATCCGAACCGAGATTAGCGAAACTAGCCGAAACCCATCGAAACTAATAAAATTATGACCGAAACCGAAACTGAGTTCTTGAACCTTGGTTATATGGGTTCTGAGCTATTCTTAGCCCTATAAGGAAAGGCACATAGGTGTAGACTATGAAGCACAAATACTTGTAAATGCCTCATGAATCGTCCCCGATCACGGATCGGATTCCGATTCTCTCGGATTCGCTAGGACTTATAAATGTCTCATCAACTTCTCTAAAATCGACGCATCATCTCTTCTCTTGAAAATTGTGGCTCTTGAAAATTTAAAAGTGCATTGAAAATCTAACATAATGCCATTATTTATTTTATTATCATATATTTATACGCATATCTTAATATTTATTTTTATTTATTTAATTAAAAATAGATATACAAATGTATCCCATATCCCAAGTTTTTGGGAAATTGCGAATCCGCTAATCTGTATCGTATCCAGTATCCGTATCCGAACCCATGCTACATAGGGTGCAGGTGCCTTCAAAAAAATAGATGATGTAGATAGCTAGATGGCATTGATGTGACTAGATGGGTTTCGAATTGATTGGATGAGACATTGGTTAGGTGACGTGTGTACTCGTCTTTCTAATTATGTGGATCCTTTTTTCTCTGTACGTCCTTTTTCTTTTCAGTAAACATAACGCTAATATTAGATGGACACCCTTTGAATCTTAAACTGAATGAGAAGTAGTAATCTAAGTATATATAGCATAGTATTAAAGTCGATATGGTATATATAAAAATTTACCTTATACACACACACAAATATATATAGTAAGATAAATATTAGAACCTAAACCGAAAGTCATACCGAGACGAGCGAAGCTATTAGAAACTCATCGACTTATTTAATTTGAAACTGCCGAAATAAAAAACTGAGACGTCGAACCTTGAGTGAGAGTTTACGCTTAGGTATTATCTGGAGAGGAAAAAGAGAGGAGTTTTGGGTATAATTAAGAATAAAGTAGTGTGCTATTGAAATTTAGAAGGAATGCAGCATGTGATCAAGATTGCTGTGGGTGTCATGGAGAGGAAAGAGGTAGATAAGGTTCGGTATTAGGTTGGAGGATTAAAGAATAAGGCGAGTCCATATGAACTCGTTCACAATTAATAGTGAACTTTTAAAGAAACACTTAAAAGTGGACTTGGTAATGTGTTATGAATGGAAGTTAACGGTATACTCAATAGTTTTTTCCAATACCACTAAATTTGATCCAGAGCTTACTGAATAAGTTATTTAAGAGTTTGAAGTATAGGAAGACAAACAACGATGAAAATAAAAGGAAAAAAAAAACTTAAAAAATCCATTTTCTTGAAGATAACATACAACTTATACATTAGTGTTCAAAGCGACATTATTTGCTCTAATATAAAAATGTACAAATTCATGAAATTTAATGAAATCTGTTTAATTAATTAAGCTATTTTCTGATACAGAAATCAAAGCTTTACTAACATCAAAATTTTGAATGCTTTCTGTTGAAAAGCACGTTGAATTTGAACCCTGATTGTAATGATTTCTTGCACGAAGAGGAACAGTCTGGATTTTGATACAAACTGAAAAAGGATAACAAAGTTTCCTATAGAAGCCTTAAAATGCATGTTATCTTGCTTGATCACTGCTAATTTTCTTATTTTTATTTCATCAATGTATTCATAAAACCTTGAAAATGCCCGCAAGTGGTCAACCCTTAATTGGCTTGTCCTATTTGGTAGGTTCTGTTTAAACCATACAGGTATTAAGTACTCTGTAACCAAGGATGATAAAGTTCAGCATATGTTGATTGCAACCTTAAACTTCCTGGAACAGATGTTTATGTGGCAAAGCACTTTAAATTTACACTTGAAGGTTTCGTGTAGCTGATTGTAAGGCAATATGTTCTGCGATATCACATTTTCCAAATGAACCGGATCCATGCTACATTTCACAAATGTTTGTGATAGCAGAAAGAGTTCCATTATTTCAATTGCTTAACCCAAGCTCATGCTTATTGTCATTCAAATTGTCGGTGGTTCTGCATTTTATTTTCACTTTCTATAGCTTATTTTTATTTCCAATGTATGCTTGTATTGTAGGTCAATAATTACTATTCTTTTCTTTAAAAAATTTGCTCCAAGTCTGCCCTCTTATATGGGAATAACCAATTATAACCTTTTATGTCATTGGCATCCGCAAAGACTCCTCAATCACCAATTGTTCGGACAACTTCATACAATCGATACTACATGGATGAATTCCCCACTGGAACAAATGCAATTGTTGCAGTGCTATCTTACTCAGGGTAAGCCATCCGTTGAACAATTTTTTTGTATATCTATCTTATTTTCTTTTATTTTAATCAGCTTGCATTGATATCTTTTTTAAACCTTGTACAGCTATGACATGGAAGATGCCATGATTTTGAACAAGTCATCTGTGGATCGTGGGATGTTTCGCGGACATATATATCAGGTTCCTTCGCATAACAACACCATAACCCTCGGAAAACTATTTGGCATTGGGTGCTTTCATAAAGTCCTCAAGGAAATCCTTGACAACATAAAATTTGTCAAGGGTGCATTGAAATTGGAAGATAAAGATGTATTATGCTGTAATCTCTTCGGACAAGGCCTTCCTATAATTGTAGATCTGTTCGTACCTAGCCTTACATTCAGCTCGCATGTTTCTATATTGATAATATCACACATTCACACTATTATATTTTAATGGTGCTTGAAGATAATCAAGAGGAAAATATTTATTGGCTTAAGAAATAATGAGTTTTTACATACAAATATATATAGAGGGTAATAGACCACCTCTATAATAATAACCGATGGGAATAAAGCTAATAACTAATTACTAATAACTAATTATATTCATAACATCCCCGCAAGCTGGAGCGCAGATGTTAATCACGTCAAGTTTGGACAGATGACGAGAGAAAACCGGTTGAGAAAGAGCTTTGGTAAGGATATCTGCTAGTTGAGCCGAAAAGAAAATATGTTGGAGTGCAACCACCTTATCTGTCACGAATGAAGTGGCAATCTATTTCGATGTGCTTGGTCCGCTCATGAAAAACAGGATTCTCAACAATGTGGATAGCGGACTTGTTATCACAGAAGTGTATAGTTGGAAGAGAAGAAGAAACCCCAAGATCTGTCAGGAGGGAGGGAGGCATGCCATCCCAACTCCGCAATTGTATGCGCCATAGATATATACTCAGCCCCAACAGAAGAACGAGCCACTACATTCTGCTTCTTACTTCTCCAGTAACCAAGTTTCCTCCCAAGAAGACACGGTAGGCACTAGTAGAACAATGGCCATGGATCAAGCAAAATCAGCATCCGTAAAAGCTTTGAGTGATAACATAGATAATGGTTTGTAAAGAAGACCTTGTCCTAAAGAACTTTTGATATATCTAAGAATATGCTCAACCGCCTTAAAGTGAGATGTTAAAGGATTCTGCATATACTGACTTATTGTGGTAACGGCAAAAGCAATGCCACGACGAGTGATAGTGAGGTAAATAAGCTTCCCAACTAGACGTTGAAATCGTCCTGGGTCAGATAGTGGAGGATCCGAGAGAGAGCTCAATCGAGATAGCTTGACTGAGGAATCCATAAGAGTGTCTGCTGGTCTACATCCCAGAAATCATGTCTTAGATAGAAGATCAAGTGCATACTTGGATTGATAGAGTTGTAAGTTACCAGAATTCCATGATACTTCAATTCCAATGAAATATCTAAGTGGCCCAAAGTCCTTAGTATGGAAGTGTGAAGCCAAAATGTTCTTTTCACCTTGGAGATGCCAGTAGAATCATCTTCAGTAATGATAATATCAACATACACCAACACAATTATTCTGCCCTGAAAACAATTATATGTAAAAAGAGATGTGTTGGCGCGTCTGCGTTTGAAGCCAATCTGTCATAAAATCATACTAAACTTTTCAAATCAGGCACGCAGTGACTGCTTCAATCCGTATAATAATTTTTGTAGAAGACAAACTATGGACTCTCCCGGTCTCTCAAAACCAGGACGTTACTGCATAGAAATAGTCTTCAAAAGATCGCCATTAAGAAAGACATTCATCACATCAAGCTGATAAAGAGTCCATGTCTTAGAAACAACCAAGAATATAAGAACACGAACCGAGGACAATTTGGCAACTGACGAAAAAGTCTTAACATAATCCAAACCCATACCGCCGAGTAAAATATTTGGCCACTAATCGAGTTTTGAGACGGTCAATCATTCCATATGGATTATGCTTGACAGCAAAGAACCATTGACAGCCGACGACCTTATCTGAAGGCAGAGGTATCAATTTCCAAGTTTGATTAGAGCGCAGTGCGGCAATCTCCTCTAACATAACTGCATGCCAATCTGAGTGCTGAAGAGCTTCTTGAACATAGGAAGAAAGAGTGATGGCAGATAAGAAAGAAACAAACCAATGAGCAGATGGTGTCAGTCTATGAGAGGAAACAAAGTTAGAAATTGGATGTGCAGTAGTACGGGAACACTTACCTTTGTATAAAGCAATAGGAAGAGAGAGATTTTAGCGACGACGGTGGAGAATCGGGCACAATGTACTATCTGCAGAGGAATCGTTAAAAGAATCATTGGTGAGAGGGATTGAGACGTCTTTCTTACGACGGTGATACACCCGTGGATAAAGGGTTATAGGCCGAAAATTAGGGCACACGTTAAACAGACGAATCAAGATATGAGGAAGGTAGGTAAGGAACAGGAATAGCAGGAGTGGGGTCCTTAACAGGTGGCGGTAAATAGACTTGATTTTCTAAGAAGGCCACATCACATGAAGTACAGACTGTAGATGTGGCAGGGTTCAAACATACCCTTTTGGGATCGTGAGTAACCTACGAACATTATACAGGTAGCTCTAGGATCAAGCTTGTCAATATGAAGACCTAGAACATGAGGATAGTATAGACAACCAAACACTTTAGGAGGAACATGAAAATGCTTGCCCTGTAGAAACAAAATAGAGAAAGAAGACTCGTTGTCTAGGACCAGAGAAGGCATGCGATTGATATAAAAACAGGCAGCTAAAACCGTAAAATTCCACAATCGTTTAGGGACATGCATATGCAAGAGAAGAGACCGATCTATCTCAAGTAAATGTCGGTTCTTTCGTTCAGCAATCCCATTTTGCTGAGGAGTTTAAGAACATAAAGTTTGGTGCAATATTCTACGTGTCTTATAAAATGCATTAAACTCTATGCTAATATACCTATCATTATCTGAACGAAGAATCTTAACCGAAACACCAAATTGATTGTTATTCTCAGCAATAAAGGTTTTAAGAGTAGACAAAAGTTCAGGTCTATTATGCAGAAAATACAACCAAGTCATATGTGAATGATCATCAATAAATGTCATAAAATATTTATAACCAATCACACTAGGAAATTTATAGGGACCTTAAATATCGGAGTGAACTAAAACAAAAAGTAAATCTTGTTTCTTATTAACTGGAGAAAAAGAGGAGCGATGATGCTTCCCATGAATACAAAACTCAACTAAAATCTGATAAACTAAAGAAAGGTAACATAGTATGTAAAGAAGAAAGGGGATGATGACCAAGTCTCCAGTGCAACTGGATAGTTGAAACAGCTGTAGACGTATTGGGAAGGTGATCAATATAATATAGTCCATTCCGCTCATTCCCCTCACCAATTCGTTGCTTTGTCAGAATATCCTGTTTCACAAAGTAAGATGGATAAAAAGTTATGAAGCAGTTGGAATCATTTGTAAGCTGACGAATAAAAAACAAGTTTTGTTTTAAAGATGACTCAATTAAAGTATTTTTTAGATGTAAAGATGAAATAAGAGATAAATCAGCAGAGCTAAAAACATGTGTAGTATTACCATTAGCTATGAAAATAAACTTGTGAGGACTAGAAATAAGATCAGATAGTCTATCACAAGACATGTGATTTGAGGCGCCGGAATCGGCTATCCACGAATCAGAATGAGAAAGTAAAGACACACCTGATGGAGTGGAAAGGATGGCAGGAGCTATAGAAGAAAGGAGATGACTCAACTGGCCCCACTCATCACTGGATAACAGTACCTGGCCGACAGAAGAGGAAGGTTGATCAGTAACTGCTACTGTGGATGTCTGGCGAGCTGTATATGTATCATCAAGATATCCATGCTTCTCCCAACATCAGTCTTCGCGATAATTAGTGCAGCCGCAATAAGTACAATAAAGGCTGGTCCGGCCACAACTGCATCCACGGGAACCATGACCACGAGGAGTTAGAGGGGCGACTACACGATGCTCCACGGCCATCAGAGACAGAATCAGAGGGACCACGTCCAAACTGAGTGTAGGTCCCTCGCCCACGGCCTCGAGTAACGAGTGCAGTCAAGATAGACTCAGTACTGTAGGGTTCCTAGGCATACTCAAGAGGTCTCACAAAGCATCAACCATGCCAATTTCAGATTTTACAAGTGCCGAGAAACCCTAATACGGATTCGCTAACTAGAGATTAGGCGAAACATGCAAGTAGTAAACAACTTTACTCTAAAGTGAAAGAGACTACAACCTTTGTAGATCCGGTCCTCCACTTCCTTAGCTCCGTGATGATGTCCCTCCGCTGTACCCTTCGGATCCCGGACTCTCGCGGTGGTTTCATCGAAGAAATGATCGGGCTAGGTCGTCGACTTCGATGCCGAAGATGATCTACGTCGAGGCAACTCAAGATCAAGCTCCAACTTCACCAAGTCATGAAACTTGTGAAGAAAACACACTATACTACATGGCAAGTGGTAGAGGATGAAGAAATAGGAAGTGAGTTCACTTTGGATTTGGATTTCTCACTTGGAATCATCACTTGACATTTTGAAGCAAGCTTTTTCTTTTCTTTCTCAAGAGGAAGAAGAAGAAAAAGAATAATGAATTAATTCCAAAAAGAAAAATGAAGTGATGGTTATCATAATGCAACCATGGGTGAGGCTAACTCATGTAGAGAATAAACTAGGGTTAAGGGAAATGGTTAGGGTTAAGGAAAGAAACAAAATGGTCAAAGCATTTCAAAGCTTCATGAAGCTTCAAGAAAAAACAAAGAATGCCACCATTTTATTTTATCCAAAATAAATAAATGAATAAATAAATAAATTAAAACCCTAACCATTTACTTAACCAAGGTTTAAATCAAACATACACCCAAGTTTGCATGTATCATCAAACATGATACAATCTTGTGCACAAAAATATATCACATATACAATGTGTACAAACAAGTGAGAAAAACATCTTAAGTGAACCAATATTAGTTAATGTAAAGTAATATATCAAATATATAATTATACATTAAATCATTAAATCAACACTTAATTTAACGATCCGGTCACATCACATATGACCAACTAATATCCAATGTATCGACTTATCGAATCAATCCTCGATTCGATAACTAGGTTATATCGCATACAACCAATCGATACATTCATCGCGAGAATAGAATACGGTATCACACGCATTATTCTCGGTCCCGTACATATCTCATATGCGCTCCTATTTCGTTTCGCTTGAGCCAGGAAATCTCTATGTAGGACTCTAAAGACTCATCAATACGCCGGCAGCAGGTGATGATCATATCAAACACCCACAAGCTGCAAGCGGTCTGCTAAACGTAACGGCCATCCGGGTATTGAGCGATCAAAAGATCGACGAGCAAGCCCGCTCACACTCCTGTGAATCCAACCAGCAACACTTACCGCACAGTCCGGTCTGATCGTCTGATATGTCGCATATCTCGTCTAGGGGTGGTAAACGTCAGACCCCAATAAGTCGATAAGTCGTGTCGATATGAGGTCTATAACAGTTCGAGAAACTACTGGTAACACTTACCAGTAAATTTCAGCAACCCTGGCCAGGGATTTCCGGTTATAGCCAATCGAACACAGTGCAACATCAACTCCCTATACCGGGAGAGACGAATCCCCTCCTATCACTCATTGCCTCCATGTGATTCGGGACTATACCCAAAAACCACCGTTTTGCACGCCCTCTTGGACGTGGTAAGATGGAAATCAAAGCACAGTGGGAATCACATAAGACTCTATGACGATCTCGGGTCTACAGACTAACCTGTATCAGTGTCACCAGAGAACTGCCATCTGACGTAAGGTATAATACCATCAGGGAGTTCTCGGCGAGTCCGTCCAGTGTACCCAGTCTCCACTGAGCACCCGTATATCATCTCTGATGTCATACACCAATGGATATGAGATCATCCATCGCCCATCTGTATGGGTCGAGAAGGTATACGCTAGTCTACTCTGGTATACCGATGCCCCGTCTCAGTATACCCACGACTAGGGACCTTGAAGGATGTACTTATGGACTACCATGTCCCCACTAGTATGATCCGCATCATAGTCCAGGTAATCAAGTATACATCCTAAGGGCTTTACCAACATGTAACAGAGAGACAATCAGTGTACACGTTAAGATAAAGAGCAACCAGATAACATACTATCATGTCGAGCAAGAAAGTCCTCCCTATATATGTCCCAGCATCCACTACAATATACATCCTATGTACAGTAATGGCCTCTAGGGCATACATATAACTAACAATTACATGGGAAAAAGACTGTGGGCATACGATAAACGCTTGACAGGATGTTCGTCAATGAAGGAGAACTACTCTGAGAAAGAATGAGTGAGCGGACGCCTTCAAAACTGGGTAGTATACGAGCCAAGAGTAAGGCGTTAACAAGAGACTCGGGTTGTTGGCGAGTGACAGCTGGATTACTTAAGATAGGCTGATGGACGTTCCACTGATCAAGAAGCCCATTGAAGAGGACACCAAAATCTTGAATATCTTCTCTTAAAGTAGCCGTAGTAAAGGTATGGAAGATACCATAGAGCTTCTGCAAGTTATTCTCAGACGAGCATAGAGATTGAATGTGTGTCCAAACTTCCTTAGCAGTTTTCAGAGACAATAGACGTATATTATAAAGTTAGACAACCAAACAATCACATTATTATCACTCTGGAACCAAGTATCATATTTGGGATCTATGGAGTCAAGAGGAGCATCTATCAAGTTGCGGTGAAGGCCTTTGTTGTTTAGGGCTCGCTCAACAGCACTGGATCATTGGAGGTAGTTCTTTGCGCCGGAGAGAGATCGTAGTCAAGCGAAGAACCGTCTTGAAATCAACGGACGACAGAGATGCCAAGTTAATTTTATCATCACCAGAATCCATGATGAACGGCGTAAAAGAAGACCTCGAGAGAATAAAGGTTTTCTAACCGCAACAGGCATATGGAGCAAAACGATCTAATAGATCATGGAGACGACGAGGGTTTCAAGAGTAGAAGAGGCGGTCAAGTGAGTGCAGTAGGGCTGGAGGGGCAGTTGCAGGGTGCAAAAGGGGCTGTTGAGGCGGCTGAGGGTTGCAAAAGGTGTTGTTGTAGGGCTGGAAGGGGCTTCAAAAGGGCTGGAAGGGGCCGTGGAGGTGCTGGAGGGTGCTGGAGGGTCGGCGAGGGCTGTCGAGAGGTGTTGCAGGGGGATCCAGGGCTGGAGGGGGCACGAAGGTCGACGACTAAGGAAAATATTTATTGGCTCTATGTCACGCCCCACCCCCAACTCAGACGTGTTGGATATAGTGCCCTCAAAGTCAATTATTGGATCGCAGGTACGTGATTGCAATGATTGAGGGAGGACCTATACCGATAGGACAGTCTTGCTCGAGATGATAGTATGCTATTTGCTTTGTCTTTATCATCGTGTACATGCTTTAGTTCCCTATTGCATGTTGATAGAGTCCATAGGATTCTTGCTTGACTGCCAGCAGTATGATGGCGATCATATACGTGGGAGCTGGGGTCTATAAGCACATCCTTAAAGTGTCCCTAGTCGTGGGAGTTTCGAGACAGGGCATCGATACTCCACAGTAGACTAGTGTATACAGTCGAGACCCCGACGAGGGACGGTGACCGATCTCACAAGCCATTGGTGTCAGTTGGTTCACCTAAGATGTATACATATGCTCATTACGTTATGAGTACACCGGATATGACTCGCCGGGAACATGCTAGTTGGTATTATACATATCGTCAGATAGCAGTTCCCTGGTGACATGTGTACAGGTTAGTCTGTCGACCTGAGATCGTCATTTGTCTCGTGTGAGTTCCCACTGTGCTTTGATTACTACCCTACCACGGCTCAAAGGATCGTGCAAACATGTTTTAGTTGGGTACAGTCCCGAGCCACATGGAGGCAGTGAGCGGATCGTCAGGGATTCGTCTCTCCCGGTATTGGGGGTGAGATCGCGCTGTGTTTAGGAGAGCCATTACACGAAATCTCTGGCCAGGGTAATCGAGATTTACTAGTAGGTATTCCAGTAGTTTCTCAGGGTGTTCTGGGCTACTCTCCGACACGACTTATACCGCTATTGGGGGTCTGACGTTTACCAGCCCCCTAAGCCCTATATGCGATACTCATAGACGAAAGGACCGGACTGTACGGATATTGTCACTGTCAGGCTCAGTAGGGTTTCTAGATGAGTTCGCTTGTCAGCTTTCCTTCCGTTCAATACATAGGCAACCGTTACGTACAGCCAGTACCTCTGACGTGCTAGTGGTTATACCCAGTGCCAGTATATTGATGAGTCATTAGAGTCTCCCACAGACAGTTTCCCAAGTTCGGGCGAAACGTTGTAGATGCCGTATGGTTTTATGGCAGGGTTCGATCATATTCGTGCACTTGTGCATGGATCAGGATCGGACGGATAATACTAGTGGGTTTTGGTTTAAGCCGGATCCTAGTATTATACTGTAGGAATATTTTTGTCTCATTGCATTTCGTATTCGGTCGGAATACAAATGCGGGTATGTATTTACAGTTGAGGGGTAATTCCGTAATTCGTTACGGGATTATTTTCGGAGTTGCCAATTTGTTTTTTCCGTCTTAGCCACCTTGTTTGATGTGACCACATTTTCCCTTAACCATTTTTTCCCTTCACCGTTTTTTTTCTTTGCCATCCTTGCACTGTTGGGGGGCTGCCCAATTCGAGCATTGGTGTGGGGGCAACATGTGGCATGGTCTTTTAGTATTGGGCATGGTCATCTGTGGTCTTGGATGAGGGATGGTCTTTGAATTTGTGGCTGAATTTGTGCAATTCAGCCAATTCTTATGCATGGGCTTTTTGTGGTGGTGGGAATGCCTTGGGGTTTTTTTTGCTTGAGGTGTGGCATTAATTTATTCATTCTTGCTTCACCCACCACTTGTTTTAAAACCTCACCACTCACAAAAAGAATTCACAGTGAGCAACAAAATGAAATCCCCAGAGCCCATTCTTTTCATGCTGGCCGAGCACTTCCCATGTGAGGTTTTTCCTTTTATTTGCTAAAATCATGCTCACATTTCTCTATCTCACTTGGCAACTCCAATTCACCTCCACCCAATCACTTGGATGCCTTGAGACAACATATTCCACTCTCTCTATTTCAATTTTGGACATGTCGGCTAGCAAACTTCATGTCCGAGTTGCCTCGGTTCGAGGCGGGAGCCCGTATAAAGATTCAATGACATGGTGCCACATCGACGAGCGAGATCGGGAAGCGGACTTCATCGGCGCAACAACAGGGAGCTTGGTGCGGAGATTAAAGACCGAAGGACACGGATCGATCGGTATAATCTTTCCAAACTCATTTTACATTTTGCTAGTTTACGGTTAATGGAGCGATCCGGGGTTTTGGGTCGCAGTGGCGCCGGTTCCGTAAAAAGTTTTTATTCCGCATTTGGCATCGTTTAGACGGTCGGGGCGCCACCGCATCCCAACAAGACGGTATTGTCCACTCTGTCGAAGCCGCACGGTTTTACTTTTCGGAGCGAATCGGACCTGACCAAGGGCCACTTCCCAAGAAGTCGCTCATTCCAGAATTTTCCTGGCTCGAGCACACTTAACTACGAAGTTCTCAATTTCTTGTAGTGCCGGTTCACTTAAAAGGCTCCTCTACTTGTCCTCGAAATTTCTGCAATCTAGTATCTTGCAACTGTGCAGCCTTGATGCTATCTATCAATGATGATTGTACTTGTAGCTGCATTAGTAGCCTCGAAGAATCCGGAGGAGTGGCTCCAACTCGAATCTCTGAAAATCTGCTATGAGTTCCTTCTGCAACGTTAGCATCATTACGGCTGGCATTCGACTCAACGCATCCGGCACAACATTTACCTTTCTCGGATGATATTTCAAACCTAAGTCGTAGTCAGCCTTAAGCTCTAACCACCTTCGTTGCCTCATGCTAAACTCCTTTTGGGTGAACACTTACTTTAGGCGCTTATGATCGGTGAATTTCTCGATCTTCTCGCCTAATAGGTAATCTTCATAATTTCAACACAAATATGACCGTTGCAAGCTCTAAATCATGCGTTGGGTAGTTCTTCTCATAAGTCTTCAGTTGTCTTGATGCATACGCTATTACCCATCCATGTTGCATCAATACCCAGCCCAAATCTTTTCCCGATACGTCGCTGTGAATTACTAAACCTCCGGAACCGTCTGGCACAGTTAGAATTGGAGCGGTTGTAAACATATGCTTTAATGCATCGAAGGCTTGCGCACACTTTTCGGACCAACTAAACGGTACCTCCTTTCGCGTCAATTTGGTCAATGGCTCTGCTATCCGTGCGAAGTCCTTCATGAACCTTCGATAATATCCCGCAAGTCCAAGAAAACTTTGAATCTCCGCTACGGTCTTAGGAATTGGACAATCACACACTGCCACAATCTTGTCCGGGTCAACTGCGATTCCATCTCCCGATATAACATGACCCAAAAACTTCATTTCATTGAGCCAAAACTTGCACTTTCTTAATTTAGCATACAACTTTTCTCGTAGCGTTTGAAGTGCGGTTCTCAAATATTCTTCATGCTCCTCGTTGCTCTTTGAGTACTCCAGTATATTGTCGATAAACACTACCACGAGCCGATCTAGATACGGTGAGAAGATTCGGTTTATTAGATCCATAGACACATCAGGCGTGTTCGTAACTTCAAAAGGCATAACTATATACTCGTAATGTCGGTATCGAGTTCGAAATGCCGTCTTGCAAATATCCTCCGGTTTCACCCAAACTCGATAGTAACATGATCGCAAATCCAACTTCGAAAATACCTTTGCGTCACTTAGTTGATCGAACAATTCACCTATTCGCGGAATATGATACTTGTTCTTGATGGTCATCCGATTCAACTCCCGATAATCGATGCACATTCTCCGCGTGCTATCTTTCTTTTTGACCAATAGAACTGAAGCACACCAAGCTGAACCATTGGTGCGAATTCAACCCTTCTCTAATAGCTCCGAAACTTCTTCACCTTTTCTAGCTCCACCGGGGCAGATAATAAGACTTGAAAATTGGTGTTGCTTCATGAATAAGATCGATCGCAAACTCTACATCTCGCTTTGGCGGCAAACCGGAGATGTCCTTGGATATATCCATGAAATCCCGAACTACAACCGGTGCTTATTCCATGTTCACCTCCGACGCCGATAAGATAGCATCCGTCGGCTTAGCCTTAAACTCGACCGGTCCGACAGATTGACTACCTCCGAGAATTTAAACTCCGGATGATTATGAATTTGAAAAACCACTTTAGCTCTGCAATCGATGCCGAGAAAGTCCATCCCCAACACCACATCATAACTGCCAATATCGATCACCATGAAATCCGCAAACAATCCCGTCCACATACTACGACGGGACACTCTATGCATTCTTTACTAGATACAATTTTCTCATTTTCACTGTATATGTCCTAATTACTAGGTAAAACTGTGTGAGATAGAGTGCAAACCAACAAACTTGGATGACATAAAACAATGGGATGCGCCAGAATCAAATAATGCCAATGTGGGACTATTAAAAACAAGTAGAATATATGTAACCACCTCTTCCGAAATTGTTACCTCCTTGGCTATTAAGGTGAAGGCTCGTCCTTGATTTGGTCCCTGAGTAATCTGTTTTTGTCCGTACGCATGCTTCTGAGGTGCAAACAGAGCATTTTCTTTCAACCGAACTCGCGAGAGACAGATACTGACCTTATGGTCAGCGGCTCCACAGATTAAGCATTGTCTGTTCTTCCTACGACAATCCCTCTGACTGTGGCTGGGTAGCTGGCAATAATCACAAATCAAGCTTACTCAGAGTTGAAACGAACGACATTTTCATAGGAACTGTCTCCTGACGGGAAAGCCCTTCGTTCAGAAGCTCTGGTTGGTGCATGCAAGGTCTTCCGCGTCATATCCTTCCTGCTGATAAGTACCCTTACTCTGATAATCTCTGGTGTCTTTTAGTCGATGTGAGAACTTAAGAAAAAGTAATAAACCCCAACGATGTGATAGTCTCTGAATCTCCACATCTAGACTGCGCATAACCGTCTTGCCCTATTTGATCGTTGGCTACCAAGGGCTCTGCAAATCGACTGAGCTAAGCCCACTCAGCTGCATGTGCATCCACAGATCCGTCATTCTGTTTTAGGCTAATAAACTTCTCTTCCATTTCTTTCCTATCAGACCGCGGAAAGAATTTCTCCAAGAAACAATCTGTAAAAGTCGCTTAGCTGATCAACTTTGCCAAACGTGTCTCCTCAACAAGCCACCATTCTCGAGTATAATCCACAAACTGGATGTGTACCATATCCACCATTTTCTTGTCCGGAATCTGTGCAACAACTAAAAGATTTTCCGTATTCACCAGTCACTGCTCCGTCGGTAATGGCTCCTTCAATCCTGTAAACGTTGCCGGACTGAGCTTCCTGAAGTCCACAACAGTACCCTTACGCTGAACTAGTCTAGGAACCGCCGCTCTCTCAGTTGTCGTGATAGCAGTTGGATCGTTCTCAAGCCCTCTTGGAAAGCCTCAACCCGTCGCGGGTTCAGTTCTGTCTGACGTTTCTGGTTTTCCAGCATGTCGAGCATGACCCCAAATAGCGTGACGTTGTCGACACGTCTTTGATACATCCGTAATTTTTTCCCGCCATGATTTTGAAGTTAAGAACAATTGAATATGTTTAGCAACGGAAACATAATTCAATGAAACAAGGACTCAATAAATTATAGATTCAAGGATAGCAAAGCAGTAATATGACAAGACACGTTCCTAACTTCGAGTTTTAAGGTCAATTTATTGGTTACAATACCTAACTACAAATTGAATCCAATCCCAGCTAATCTAACCCTAGGCTCTGATATCAACAAAACCTTGTCACACCTCATTTTCCAAAATACTTTAAAATGGGGACGTAACAAAGCCAGACATGCTACCTATGGTAAGAAAATATCCTTCCATAGTCACATTAAAGCTGTTATGCAGTAATCAAGCACAGAATAAAATTCCTATATCTAAACATGTCCAATAGCCACAATAAATAATAATATGGAACAATAGCGGAAACAATACGATCCAAAGAAATAAAGAAACAATAACTGATAGTTGCCCCTCACGGGCTCACAACGATAATTCCAAGAAGTTCAAAACTAGAAAGAAACTAAACCATAGCTAATAACTAGATCAGTGGAAAACTACTCACTGATCAGCAAGCTTCTCGAAGTACTCACGATCTCCCTGTGCTAAGGTCAAAGGATCTGGGGTATGCAAAACCCAGACGTCAGTGCGTCATAAATAATATAACTATAATATGATATAACATACCATTTGCAAGAACTCGATGTCATGTATATAAGTAATAAGCAACAACAATAACATGTGATAAAACGTGCAATATAATGGATCGATCATATCAGTGTACCCTATGGGTCCATGTTGCTAAGCTATCTATAATATATGTATTTGAAACCAATTAATAAAATTCTCATTGTAACTCAACAGTGTATCCCGTCCACGTCCGGGAAAACGATACAAGTATGTCAATAATTTCCCGTCCAAATTATAACTCCAACGGTATAGATGATATTGTTGATATACTTGTACCGTTTTTTCGGGCATGGATGAGATATACTATTGAGTTACAATGAGAATTTCATTAATTGGTTTCGAATACCTATAGTATAGATAACTTAGCAACATGGACCCATAGGTTACACTGATATGATTGATCCATTGTATTGCTCGTTTTATCACATGTTATTGTTGTTGCTTATTACTTATATACATGATAACGAGTTCTTGTAAATGGTATGCTATATCACATTATAGTTATAGTATTTATGACGCACTGACGTCTGGGTTTTGTATGGCCCGGATCCTTTGAGCTTAGCATAAGAGGACCATGAGTACTTCGAGAAGCTTGCCGATTGGTGAGTAGCTTTCCACTGATCATCAGCTATGCTTTAATTTCTTTCTAGTTTTGAACTTGTGGATAATTATCAGTGGATCGTATTGTTTCATATTATTATTTATTATGGCTATTGGATATGTTTAGATATAGGAATTTTATTATGTACTTGATTACTGCATGACAGCCTTAATGTGCTTATGGAGGGATATTTCCTTACCGTAGGTAGCCTGGCTGGTTTTGTTACGTCCATATTTTGGGAAACGGGACGTGACAAGATTTTATTGGTATCAAAGCCTAGGATTAGATTAGCTGGGTTTGGTTCAATTTGTAGTCTTGATGTGGAGATTCAGAGCCATTTCACATTGGTAGCCAACGATGCGGATAGGGTAAGGCGGTTCATGCGCAGTCTTGATGTGGAGATTCAGAGGCATTTCACATTGTTAGGGTTGATCACGTTTTCTCAAGTTCTCACGACGGATAGAGATTATCTAAGAGAGTAAATGGTACTCATCAGCAGGAGGTTATGGCGCGGAAGACCTTGTATGCATTAACCAGAGCTTCTGGACGTAAGGGCATTCTGGTCGGGGGACAGTTCCCATGAAGAGGCCGTTCGTTTCAACTCAGAGTAAGAGCTTGATTTGTGAATATTGCCGGCTACCCGGCCATAGCCAGAGGGGTTGTCGTAGAAAAGAACGGACATTGCTTAGTCTGTGGAGCTGTTGACCATCAAGTCAGTACCTATCCGTCGAGAGTTCAGTTGAAGGGAAATGCCCCGTTTGCACCTCAGAAGCATGCGTACGGACAAAAACAGATTACTCAGGGACGTGCCTTCATCTTGACAATCGAGGAGGCGACAACTTTGGAAGAGTTGGTTACAGGTATTCTACTTAATTTTAATAGCCCCGTATTGGTATTTTTGATTCTGGCGCATCCTATTGTTTTATGTCATCCAAGTTTGTTGGTTTGCACTCTATCCCACACGGTTTTATCTAGTATATGGGACATATACACTGGGAATGGAAAGTTGTATCTAGTAAAGAATGCACGGAGTGTCCCGTTGTAGTAAGTGGACGGGAATTGTTTGCGGTTGTTTTGGTGATCGATACTGGCACTTATGACGTAGGGGATGGACTTTCTCGGCACCTTTCATGCTCACATTGATTGCAGAGCTAAGGTGGTTTTTCAAATTCTTAATCATCCGGAGTTTGAATTCTTGGGGGTAGTCAGGCCAGTCGAGTTTAGGGCTAAGCCGACAGATGCTATCTTATCGGAGGTGAAAGCACCCATTGTAGTTCGGGATTTCATGAATGTATTCAAGGACATCTCAGGTTTGCCGCCAAAGCGAGATGTAGAGTTTGCGATCGATCTTATTCATGAAGCAGCACCAATTTCCAAGTTTTATTACCCGATAGCCCCGGTGGAGCTAGAAGAGGTGAAGAAGCAAGTTTCGGAGCTATTAGAAAAGGGTAGGATTCGCACCAGTGGTTTACCTTGGGGAGCTCCAGTTCTATTGGTCAAGAAGAAAGACGTCACACAGAAAATATGTATCGATTATCGAGTGACCATCAAGAACAAGTATCCTATTCCGTGAATAGGGGAATTGTTCGATCAACTAAGTGGTGCAAAGGTATTCTCGAAGTTGGATTTGCGATTGGGTTACCACCAAGTTCGGGTGAAACCAGAGGATATTTGCAAGACGGCGTTTTGAACTCAATACGGGCATTACGAGTATTTAGTTATGCCATTTGGAGTTATGAACGCGTCTGTTGTGTTCATGGATATCTAGATTGGTTCGTGGTAGTGTCTATCGACGATATACTGGTGTACTTAAAGAGCATGAAGGGCATTTAAGAACTGCACTTCAAACGCTACGACAAGAGAAGCTGAATGCTATGTTAAGAAAGTGCGAGTTTTGGCTCAATGAAGTGAAATTCTTGGGTCATGTTATATCCGGAGATGGAATCGCAGTTGACCCGGACAAGATTGTGACAGTGTGTGATTGGTCAATTCCTAAGACCGCAGCGTAGATTCGAAATTTTCTTGAACTTGCGGGATATTATCAAAGGTTCGTGAAGGACTTTGCACGGATAGCAGAGCCGTTGACCAAATTGACGCGAAAGGAGGTACCGTTTAGTTGGTCCGAGAAATGTGTGCAAGCTTTCGAGACGTTAAATCATATGTTGACAACCGTTCCAATTCTAACTGTGCCAGACGTTTCCGGAGTTTTAGTAATTCACAGCGACGCATAGGGGAAATGTTTGGGCTGTGTATTGATGCAACATGAGTGCATATGCGTCAAGGCAACTAAAAACTCATGAGAAGAACTACCCAACACATGATTTGGAGCTTGTAGCGGTCATATTTGCGTTGAAGTTATGGAGACACTACCTATCAGACGAGAATGTCGAGTTATTCACCGATCATAAGAGCCTAAAGTTTGTGTTCACCCAGAAGGAGTTTAACATGAGGCAACGAAGATAGTTAGAGCTTATGGCTGACTCCGGCTTAGATTTGAAGTATCATCCGGAAAAGGCGAATGTAGTGCCGGATGCGTTGAATCGATTGCCAGCCGTAATAATGCTAACATAGTAGAAGGAACTTATAGCAGATTTTCAGAGATTCGAGTTGGAACTGCTGCTACCGGATTCTTCGGGGTTACAAGTACAGTTATCATTGATAGATCACATAAAGGCTGCACAGTTGCAAGATGCTGGATTGCAGAAATTTCGAGGACAAGTAGAGGCGCCTTTTTAGTGAACCGGCACTACAGGAGATTGAGAACTCCGTAGTTAAGCGTGCTCGAGCCAGAGAAATTCTGGGATGGGTGACCTCCTGAGAAGTTGCCCTTGGTCCGGTCCGGTTCGCTCCGAAGGACAAGTCTGTACGGGTTCGACCAGAGTGGACAATATCGTCTGTGTTGGGGGTGGGACGTGATTTTCTACATACAAATATATATTGAGGGTTATAGACCATCTCTACATTAATAGCCGATGTGGGACTAAAGCTAATTACTAATTATATTCATAACAATGTTGATTCTGTCGGTGTACGTAATGAAATTTACCGAAGATGCATGCGAGCTTTTAGATCCATCCTAACAAATATGATATCAGAGGTTTTATTTAAGGCTATAAGGGGTCTGCTGGGACACTTCAGGCCCATAACTGTATTGTCCAGACTGCAGGCCCCATGGGACCCAAAGTCTTTTTTACACATAGCCCTCTGGACCCATGGGGCCTACAGTCTGGACTGCAGTTATGGGCATGCAGCGTCCCTGCATGCCCTGTTTCTCTTTATTTAATGAAAACATATGCTAACCAAAACGATTCATTCATCTTCCCAAATACTAACACATTAGATCTCTGCGTGGGTGCACCTTTGAGGGAGTCAACTCCTAATATCAGACCTGTGTCACTGTTACCATCATAGCGATAACTTATAAAAGTTCCAGCTTTTATAGGCCTTGGGATGGAGCAAAGCTGTAGCAGCTTGCGATCTTCAGTTACTTATCATGCTGCTATGGCAGTCATTCATCAAAATTTAGCAAAAAACTTTCCTCTGCACATTTGCTTCCAGTGTGACCTACAGGCACATGACCTTGTCCATTTTATAAGAACCAACTCATCTGTTGCAAGAATGGACAACTTACATTTGATTTCTCCACAATGGGATATGATGCTTTCTTTATTTATGCTTATGTTTTACTAATTCAAACGTTCTAACTAGTAGATCTAGAACTTGGTTTTAACTATTTCTTCATCTGGAAAGGTAGTTAATTAACCCAAAGAGAACGAAAGTGCTTGCACTGAAGAAAGAGTAGTATTTTGTTCTCAAACTTGTAGATAACAAATATATAGGTGCCTTTAGAAGGTTATGTTAAGTGAAACAGAAACTATTAATTTTGTTCCAGATACTTCAAAGTTTTGATCATTGACAGTTGAAATTTTGTTTTGCAGACGGAATCTATTGACTTAGCTGCTAAGCAGGGTATAAAAAAAGCTCCATTAAAAACCTTTGCAAGAAGCAGAGACAGGACCATAAATTCTTCAATTGATGCAGATGGGCTTCCATATATTGGACAGGTTTATCTTGTTGATGGGGATATCTCTTCTTTATGTCATCTTTCTTGTATACCAAAAGTCATCTTATCGAAATTTATAATTGTCTTTGCAGATGTTTAATCCAAAAGAACCATACTATAGCACTTATGATACATTGACTAGCGCTGTACAACCCGCTCGTGTCAAGGGTTCTGAACCATTATTCGTGGATGCTGTGATTCTTGATGGCACCAGCAATTGCTCAAGAAAAGACATGCAAAAGGTACTCCTGCTAGCATTCATTTTACTGCATATTTTGTGGGCGAAAAAACCCCACTGCCCATCTTAACCAATCAAGCTGCTATTAACCAGTAAAGTTGACAGCAAATGAGTAACAATCGACAAATGGCTTACATTTATTCAGTAACAAGGTAAATATATTGAGAAAATTGACAAATGGCTTGCAGTAACAATGTAAATGTATTGAGAAAAGAAATGAAGGCATACAAATTAAACTCTGTATTGCCAAATACTGTTCCGCACAGAAGCGGCCCATTTTATAACGGGTAAAACTTAATCACCATCGAAAGGATGATTCATTCTATATCAAGCAACTTGAAATCTTCATGATTTGATGCCAAGTTTTAAGCTACTATTGGGCACAAGAGGTGATTAATCATTTTGCTCCCATTTGCAGCAGCAGCAGCTTAAAATCAACTACTTACTGGTGTTGTAGACATTTCTGTACTTCAACACAATAAATTCAGAACCTCTCCATTATCTGAGGAATCGTCTTGGAACTTTCCAAAAATATCATCTATGCTATGAAAACTGGTCACAGAACCACATGTTAGGGAATAAAATTATAATTAAGAGAAGTAATTAACAAGATTAATCTAGATGAAGTATATTGTTATTCATTTGCATCTGATCTTTCGTCGTCTTTTTACTGAATAACTAATTGAAGAAGGCATTGAACTGTCATGTAAGTAGTTCGATTAGGAGTTTGAGTCATGTTTTTTAGACAGAAAGTGTTATAAAAAAGTTATCAAATGTAGAATCTGTAAGATTTCATCCTCTTGTTTCCCATTCTTATCTTCCCTAGATAATTGTGAAGAGGCTCCTTGGAAAGATTGCCATGACTTGAGCAAGGGCTTCCTGGAATGTCAGTTATGTGAGGATTACCACCCAGCATGCTTAAGTACAAAGTTCTGCAATGATTTCTTCATACAATATGTCATCTATTAGTAATTATTGATTTAATGGGAACTAATATATACCGGCGACTATGTGATCTCATTTGGGGTCGTGACAAGACAAAATTTATAACAGATTTATATCCATTTGTCAATATGATTACAACTTTCAGTTGTTGCAAAATCATCATGCACAAGAAGTATATCTAGTTCGGAGCTTTCCATTTTTGAAGCTCAACTGGCATATAAGAACCACCTTATTGTCATTGTCTTTACTCATTAGAATTCATGCGCATACCTCCAGACTTCGGACTATAAGTTTGCAACTGAGCAAGAGTCTTGATGGTTTCATACAACAAAAACTTTATCCAATTTTAAAAGGTTGATCTGATATCTGCGCTAACAAATGTATATAAAGCTAGTTCCAATTAGGAACCCTTCCTCTCATGTCATCTTTTGATCTTTGAGTCACATGAAAAGATTTCAACGAAAATTATTTGTTTGGAAAGACAGAATACATATTGTAATTAAACCAATGATGAGGCATGAAGAATGCTTGATAAATGTGACCTCACTTGACCCAAAGTGGGGTAACAATGTATTTGGGACAGACAGTTAACAAAGGTGAAGGGTGGTAAAAGTTTTGCTGTAAAGAATTTTATTCATCCAGATAATATATATATACCAATGTCTCAAACTAAAACACAGTCCATCACGAGTAAAATTTTACATGACATAACTGAAGCCTTCTTTGATGCAATTCTGCTTATTATCCTGTGCAGGTTAACATTCGTACCCGTCGTATTAGAAACCCTGTGATTGGTGACAAGTTTAGCAGCAGACACGGGCAGAAGGGCGTTTGCTCTCAGCTATGGCCTGATATTGATATGCCATTTTCTGCAGTTACTGGGATGCGACCTGATCTCATTATCAATCCTCATGCATTTCCGTCTAGGATGACTATTGGAATGCTTCTAGAATCTATTGCGGCTAAGGTACTAGATTTACAGTCACCAAATAAACTATATTTGCTAGTAGTGTTTAATTTTCATTTTTTTATTTGAGGCAAGTAATTCCATTTCTAAGATGAGAAATCATGTCGTCAGTTTTTGTTTATTGTTCCACAATTCTATACTCGATTAATTTGCTCTAGTTATTCGAATTATGTAGTACCGCTGTAATATTGTACAATATCGTATAAAGATTTTCTCTGTACTGATGTACTATCACTTTCTGTGCTAAAAGGATTATTTAATACTCTGAATCCTTAACCTGTGTTGCACTGGTATGTGTACGAGATGCAAGAATTTATACAATATTCAAAATCCAAGATGGGAATTCATCATAAAACCAAATTAATTGTTTTTCTTCGAGATGCTTGGATTTGTTGGGTCATAATGATTAAAAGAAACCATTTCAATATTTTCAAGTTAACAAATTATTTTTTGCCAAAAAAAATATTACTAAATTTAGTAACAAAGTGGAGAAATTATATAAATGTATCTGCAGGGTGAATGGAAATGTGAACTCATCATTCATGCATGTTTTCGACTCTTAGCTTCACATAGTTGTTTATATGTTTTTGATCTGTCTGGGCTATAAATTACAGGATAATCAAAATAGCAACCATCAAGACCTGAGTATTCAAGTACCAGACAGATATCGCATACTCCTTTGTATTCTAGCTGTGCAACATAACCCTGAACAGGAGTGAAAATCAATAGCTTATCAAAGTTTATCTAAACTTAGGTGATCGGCGTGGAAGTTAAAATTAGAAGCTTTATATGCATGTATTTATAAATACATGTAAAAATCTTTGAGCCAGTTCCGTAAGCAGCTTATGTTCAATGTGCTCAGTGGCCACATATTGTTTAAAACTTGGATGTTTCACTGACTTTGGCTATTGAACAAACAACCCTTCATACCAAACCTTTAGAGTCAGTTAATTTGCCACAGTCATATTTTGTTTAACAAATTTCACAACTTTTAATCATGCATTTTTTATTCCACAGGCTGGTAGTCTGAATGGGAAGTTTATGGATGCAACCCCCTTTGCGAACTCCGTTGACAAAAAGGATAGCAATGAAGGCTCAGAACGAATCTCTCTTGTTGATGAACTTGGTCCTATGCTAGCCTCACATGGGTTCAATTATCATGGATCAGAGGTCTTGTACAGTGGATATTATGGTACAGAGATGACTTGTGAAATATTTATTGGCCCTGTTTACTACCAACGCCTTCGGCATATGGTCTCCGACAAATTTCAGGTTTGTTATGCGTTTGTACATAAGATGCTACTCTATTCTAACTTTCGGACCTTACAATTTTATGTGTTAAGTCTATCCTTCCTCAAATCCTTGGACACAAACCATCTACCTTATATGTTACCTTACATAGGGGACAAGGTTGCGTGGACATGGATACAGGACATGGACACGACACGATGCGACACGACAAAACCCAAAAATTTAGGATACGGGGATACGGCTACACATATATTTTTATTGATAAATACCATAATATAAAACAAGAAAAACTAATAGTTCTATTATCATAATGAACACATAATAACAGGAATATATAACTAAGTTAGTTCAGCACAACTTCAGCAAAAACTATATGATTTCAATATTTTTCTAACAGTATTTTACATAATTTCAAGAAAAAATATACGATTTCCTAACTGTAATCAACATAATTCCAAAAAAATCACAATTTCAGCATTTTTCTAGCAAAAACCGACTAAAACATGTTCAACCTGCGTCCAAGACATGTCCAGTGTCCGAGTCCAGATACACCCTAGTTTGAAACAGGACATAATTTCTGTGCCCGACATGTGTCGGGCACGAATCCGTGTCGGAACACACTAGAAAACCGTGTCTAAGCAACCTTGATAGAGACATTACCCTCTAATATGAGTATTTCGCATGTAACTACTATGTACTATCTTTGTAAAGTTAAGACTGAACTATAATAAATAATTGCGTAGAAACATGAAAATTAGTTCTTTTTTCCCCTAACATTTGAGTTGTGGGTAGTTTGTCATTTCATTATCAATTAGCACGTTTCATTTTAATTGCATAATAGAGAAGGAAAAAGATATAACGTACTTAGCTTACGAGTGTTCATATTGTACGGTATGCTTTACATGGTATATATAGAGTTAAATTGATTTGATATTATTACATGTATATGTGGTTGCGCTTTAATCTTAAGAGCAATCCCATCCTTGGCCTTATGTAATCAAATCATTCAACTGAGGTCTCATCTAATTAAGTCAACCAAAATTCGTTCGTTAAATCTCAACTACTGCATTAGAACTCTGCTTATGGTGTGGGTCGAGAGATATTAATTTACATTCTAACACATCCGTGATCCTATCTAATTAAGCAAATTATCGTTTCAATATAGTTGGTGAACCAATACTTGTTCTTAAAATGACTAAATCTTCGCTTATGGTGTGGGTTGAGAAACATTAAGAACTTAAGAAGGATGAATGGTTATACATCAAAAGATAAGATGAGAAATGAATGTAACGTAACAAGTTAGAGATCACTTCTATACATGATTGTATGGAAGAAAACCGATTGGGATGGTTTGAAGATGTGTGACGATGACCAATTAATGCCTTGGACTTGAGAGGCAACAATTTTTTGGCTATTGGCACAACTAGGGTAGGGTAGGGGTAGACCTAAATGAACATGGACGAAGATAATTAAGAACGAGATGTTAATTGTTAATTTAACCGATGAGACGACCTTAACAGAGAAAGATTCATATAATCGACCCTAATTATTTAGGGTAAAGGCTTGTCGTTGTTATTGTATGGTGTTAAGAGAGATAAATTGTATTCCAAAACATTTGTAATTTAAAAAACCTTTCTTCTTGGACCTTTGTTATTGCACAACATATTTTCTAATTTGTTTTTTGTTATCCATGTTTGTTCGTATTTGGATAGAGGCAGCTAAAAACAATACATTAATTGTCAATTGGGCTTTTTCTATATTCACCACCCGAAACTTAGCTATTTCTATATTTCACCCCCAAAACTTAATATTGTAATGTTTCACATTTGATTCCATTATCCAAAACATTCCATGTTATCATTTGCTGGGTCAAGTTGACTTTGGTTAAATAACTAGGGTAGCGAATTTGGGTAAAAAAAGAAGGCTAACTTAGCTATCATCTTCTTGCTTTCCTTTATCTTTTTATGTTCATTTGTTCCAACCTTTTCATTAAACTTCATCTCTACATCATCCTTGATCTTTCCCAATTTTCTCCGATTAATGTTTACCTGCCATTTACTTCTATATTTGTAATTGCAATATGAAAACATTCTATCAATTTATCTTGATTTAGAATTCCATATAGAGTAAAAGAGCATAAAGATTTTCCCTAATTTGTTCTCATCTAGGGTATGAAGTATATCTAGCAATACCATTAAATTAAATATCAATCTGGTAATGTTGTGTTGAATTTGATAGAGAGTTTACCCTCTGTTTTTATTTTTTATTGTCTGTATAATCTATGTTAAAGTATGAATTTGGTTTAGTTTGAGATGATTTTTGAGATTTGGTTCAAATACACTTGTGTTTAAATAGAATGTGATCTTTGTTTTTCTATAAAACCTTAATTTTAAAGGGAAATAAGATATGAAAGTGATAACTCATTCAAAGGAAAGATGGGAGGTTGAAGATGAATATTATTATTAGAGAGTCAAACAGGTGGGTCGGGTCATCGGCTGCTGGGTCATTGCGGGTAGTATGTAAAACACGCAGGGGTAAAAATACCTGGATTTAAACGGGTGTTAAATCTCGTGCCCATGATTAAACCAACTACGGGCTGGTGGGTGTACGGTCCCGCAAATAGATAAACGGGCCATGTATGTATATGTTAATAGGTAACTTAAGAGTATCATAAAACATTTTTCTCAATTTAAAGGAAAACGAATTGTGTGTGTAGGTTTATGGAGTTCGTATACATTAACAAACTTAATTAAGACAATATATACATTCCTACAATTTTTTTCATTATAAATATTTTTAATGTTAAATATTTATTCTCATGTTTAGGAAAATTAATGAAAAGAATTTAACTTTGTTCAATACAGGCTGAGTAAAACCCCACGAACTCACAGGTCGGTCGATCCGGTGACGGGCTGGATAAAACCCATGAACCTGTGGTTAGGTTGGCTCAGTGATACTTGTAAACAAGCGGGCTGGGTACGGGTTGTAAAACTTTGACCTATTACCTATGTTTTACAGGCCGTTCCCTTTGCTAAACGATTAAGGCCATTATTTTTTATATTTTTTTGGCACTGACCCGTAAGCCCTAACCTATGCATGCAACACACTCACACACACATCACAAACAAGCACACAACGACCCGCACTTAAGGGACTACTTAGGGGACTCAGGAATTTGTCCCGAAAGCGTTAATTTGTGATCACTTCCTCTCCCAGGGTTTGAGCTCTGCACTCTCTTATAGAGGGTAAGGCTATTATTCACACCTCTAATGAATATTAATGACAAACTGGCATTTTAATTGTTCCCCAAAACTTAAAACATTACCAATAGAATATTCTTTTGATATTCTCAAAAGTAACCACAAGGAGATATCTGGACAACCCAAACAAGTTGGGGTGAAATAGTTTATATATATATATATATATATATATATATATATATATATATAATGAAGAAAAGATGCCATATGAGGCCTTTTCGTTAGGTAGCGTCAAATATCTATATTCTCAATTTTTTTCGACGCTCGGCACCCATCATTATCATCTTCATCATGTAAGATGTTGATACACCAAATTTCATGAGATTCCACAACTTTTTCACCGTTGAATTAGCAATGTAAAAAGTTCAATTGTCGGTAAACCGTTAATTACCCACTGAATCAACGGCGAAAAAGTGATGGAATCACATGAAATTTGGTGTATCCATATCTTGCATGGTGAAGATGATGATGATTGGTGCCGATCGTCGAAAAAAATAGTGGAGGGTGTATTTTTTCAACGCTATAAGAGAAAATTCCCTTCTATGACATCTTTCATCAATTATATATATATATATATATATATATAAAGTTTTGGGGGTGAAATATAGATTTAGCAAATTTTTGAGATGAGATATAAAAAAGGCCCTGTCAATTTAGTTGTGATTAATGGCGCGTAATGAGGGCTATGGGTTAAGGATGTAAACAGATCGAACACGGATTAGATATAGGTATTACCATATTCATATCCGTTTTTATTTTCGGATTCAAATACAGATACAGATAGTTGTCGGAAACAAAAACTATTAACCATATCCGCAAAAACTCAGATACAGATACGAATCAAATATTGTAAAGACGATATCTGTTGAGATCGGATACGGATATTATTCGGATAGGTATAAAAAAAAGGTCATGATTTATAATTATAAATAATAAAAAATTTAAGTAGATCAACGACTATTTTTCGAATTTAACATCAAGGAAAAGTTTAGAATCCCAATTAAATGTCTTTTTTTTTGGCTTACTATGAAAAGATATAAAATCCTAATTAAAGATTTTTTTGTATCTTTTCAAGAGAAAATCTAGTAAATTGACCCGGGCAATACTTTATCAAGTTGTGTTTGCAAATGAATTACCAAAACCACTTTAAATTATTAGTAACGGGTATTGGGAAGTGGCTACTAGGTCTGATATAAATTTATTGGATATCTGAATCCAATTTTTTATATAATTATCCGTATATGAATCTGGATCCGGGATTTCTAAAATTTTGCTATCCGAATACGATCGGATATTTGTTTTAAGTATCTTACATCCCTACTACGGATAGACCTAAATTTTCATGGATAACGAAATAAAATGATTTGCTAATTGTCAATTTAATTGAGGAGATGATTTTTAACAAGCAAAATGGAGAAATATATTGAAGCGACATATTTTGGGCCGATCCCAAGAATTTGAGTAAAGGCATGTTGCCATCGTTCTGTATTTTTTGCCTTTGATCATCTTTTGACCTGGGTTGCTACAAGCGTCCAATTTCATCTAAAAGGAAGTCCCAAAACCTTTGAACTTATTAACGTGCGACGGGGGTTGAGGAATATAATTGTTAGAACATAAAAAATATACTCAACATTTATTATAACTTGAGTGCAGTACCAAGGACATTATGATAATGATAGTATGAGAGCAATCTACTTTTGAATTCCACAAAATGTGTATTTTAAGCGGATTAATTGATAAAAAATACTTGTGCGCAAAAACCAAGGATTCAGCCTACATATTCTAAGTCTCCAAAGATTTTGTTCATACATTTTTTGATTACTTGTGGAACATTTTTTTAAAGCAAATGGCATTATCAGCCATTCTGAATGTTCTCGAGTGCGACTAAAAACTGTCTAACTTAATGGTCTGTTCATCTTTTGCCTTCATCTGCACAATCTTGATCTAGTATTAAAATTATTAATGTATGTTACATTTCTTACTTTAGAAAGTGTTCAGCCGTAGATATAAAAAAATCCATCAAATAGAGCATGCTCTATCAATGGGAGTGTGCAAGGACATAAAACTATATTTCTCAACCCTCATCGTTACTTTGTGGCCATGGTGCAGTAGCAAGGACATATATGATTCTATCTGAGCAATCCGTATTTACATTCACCGGCTCTGCATTTAAATCCATCCACAATGTTTTATAAAAGGTCTAGGGGGACTCTCAAGCAGAAGCACAAGGCCGATTCATTTTATTTCAGTTGGTCAAAATTGGTATATTTTTGTCTTCCACAACAACAACAAAAATGCATACCAATCTCGATTAATTCTCCAAATCTATCATTTTTCTAATTAGAAAACCATCTCTCCACTCCTAAACATATTGAACTAAAAAAACTCAAACCACCAAGGCGTGAGGCGCTAGACGATATCCCAACTTCCTGGCACTTTGTACAAGCTTGCCCACCTAACGCGTATTTAAAATAAATTAAGTAATACAATATTGCTGCACAAAGACCCAGTTTTCGGCTCATTTAAAGGCGGTCAAAACATAGAACTATATTCATCAACCCTCACATAATTACGTATTTTTAGTGCAGAGGCGAGGACATTTTAATATTATGAGAGCAGCTCACATTGTATTTAAAATTGATCAACTTAAAAATATATATATTTTTGTGCTAAAGTCTCGGTTTCAGCCCATATGGACGCCATTTAGTGCTTCGGAATATAAATCTATATTTCTCAACCCTCATTCTAACTTTACAGCTATGGTACAGTGGCAGGGATATTATGCATATTTTAGAGCTATGGAATAATAATTTCATAAGTCGTAACGATCATTATGCATGGATTTTTCGCAGGTTCGATCCACTGGAGCCGTGGAAGAAGTCACGAGGCAACCTATCGGTGGAAGGAAAAAGGGGGGAGGGATCCGGTTCGGGGAGATGGAACGAGACTCGGTTATCGCCCATGGAGCGTCCTATCTATTGCATGACCGGCTTCACTCGTGCTCGGATTATCACATTGCCTCCGTTTGTTCTTACTGTGGTAGTATAATCTCAGCAACACTACTGCAACAGCAGAAGAGAGTGATTCCAGGGATGCTTAGAACTAAAACCCCCAAGAGCAAGTATACGTGTCTTGCTTGTAATAAATCCAAGGGAATGGAAACTGTGGCAATGCCTTACGTTTGTAGGTATCTGGCTACTGAGCTTGCAGCGATGAACATTAGAATGGAGCTTGTATTGAAGAATAGAGCTGAATGCTGAAATTTTGTTTTCAATCATAAATTCAAAAGTTTTACCCCCCTTTGATGAGGAGTAATTTGCGAGAGATGCATGGAAGTATTGATTGTCCTCGAGTCTCCATTTTGTAAAACAGAGCAAGAGGTTTGTGAAGGCCAACGTAACTCTTATTATAGCATTTGTCAGAGAAAGAGCTACTGGAGGGAACTTGTGCTGTTTATTCTGTATGTGTAAAAGAGATTTTGTTTGATGCAAAGAGAAGGAAATTCATATTAAATAGGATAAATATATATGTATTCCTTGTTTTTCTTTCTTTTTTTCCGTCTGAGCAGGATTTATACTACGATTTCTTGTGTCTGCTACTTTTGTCTAAGATAAATTCATTCGGCATTGATTCTCAAGCCTTCTTGTTCGACTTGGGGCCGAAGCAGAAAAGTATATGTACTGGACTTAATATTACCAACTATGTGGCAATGCTTTTTGGCAAAAACATATGTAAAGTCACAAGGGACTAAAAAACAGAAAACGCAATTAAGCTACATCAGCCCAAACAAAAAGGGTTAAATTACACTAAAATACCCTTTACTACCATGGTTATGCACTAAAATACTCTAGTGTGTTTATATTGCTGTTAAGTACCGTATGTGTTAATTTGGATGGTATTTTAGTAAAAAAAATAGTTCCTTTAAAAACCATTATTTAAGGTATTCTACTATAATAAAAAACTTCAAGGTATTTTAGGAGTTTAGGGTACAGTAGAGTAATTTATAGTTTCTGCTGAAATTAACAAATAGCGTTCGTACTTGGATTCTTAGCTTCCTGCATCAATTTCAGTCACAAACTAGCTAAAAAGTGGGACCATGAAATAAGTAAGAGAAAAATTCAAAGATTTTCAGGAAAGTAACTCCGGAAAACCTTAAGGGTGCTATACATATAAAAAAAATGATGTTTATTGGGTTCTGGTCCTTGTGCACGAATTTGGGGTCCATGCAATGTGAAGGAAAACAGCATTGGTATTCTTATTCAAGCACAGCCGTTGATTTTTTCCAGATCATGCCCTCACCGCTCCTTGTTTTCAGCATGGCCCGGGATTTAGAATTTCTCCCGCATGGCCTGCGGCGAGTGCAACAAATGCTGCAAGAATTTGATGAATTTCGCATCTTCATTTCCAACTCAAATTTATTGCTAACCAAATATAGGAAATGGAAATTTTCGTTATAAATGTTGCTTGAATCTCTGTTCCTGGCTACCAAAGAGCCTATGAGTTTCTCTTAGGTGTTTTCACTTTCTCTGTCCATTTTCACTCTCTCCAAACTTTAACTTTTCTTTAATTTTCTCATATACAAACCTTAAAATCAAAACCCACTTTAAAAAGAATTGAAACCATTCTTCAAACCCTAAAATCTCTTTAGAAACTCGTCCCCATCATAACCCCCAATGTCCAAACCCTCAAACCCCTCATCTCTTTCTTCATTTAGAAAGAAGGGATTATTTTGCCTTTCCAGAATTTTATCTTCATTTTCTGATCAAAACCCAAAATATTATATTCCATTAAAAATGATTTGAATCTCTCAAAAATAAACGCAGGAACGAGGACCTTGATCTGCTTTAGGATTTGGAATAGAGAGTTTTGAAGCGAAAGAGAGCAAGAGAGATATTGCATAAGAAATTGCAAGTTGTCCCACATTGAAAATAAGAAACGATGACGAGCTGTTTAAGGTAAAATCGACGGCTGTACTTCATAAAATTCATTTATATATAACGTGCCGAGTTATTTGTAACAAAAAAGTTTATAGGAGTTTTAGTCTTTGTGGTACAACCGTTTATTTTTTACATTTTAATATTGACAGACTACTCTTGTCAACTTCTGCAAAAAAAATGCTGCATTTAGCAGATAACTGCTACATTTATTAGATGTAAGGTCTTACATTAACTACTACACTTAACAGATAATTGCTACATTTATCAGATGCAGCAGGTAAATGTAGCAGTGCCTACCGGAAATTAACAAAGGATAATACGGGAATATTAAACCGTAAAAAGTGTTTGGTTGTCCTACAAGGATTAAAACATTCAACCTTTTGGATTTTGAAAGTTTTTCACTGGAATTTTTTGTCCAGAAAGCTTTTTCTATTGGTTTTTAGACTCAGGGAGTTAGACCATTTTCCCCAAATTTATTTCCCTTTCAAATCCCCAAATCTTCAAACCCTATGATTTGCTAATGTGTTAATGGAAGTCATGCATCTGCCTCACAAGCAAAAAATGCAATTTCCCCTAGCATTGATAAATAACATTCCTATATAAATTCCGGCATCTCTAATTCCTATATTGTAATGCTAATCCATTTTAGCCCTACCAAATTTACAATCATAGCTACGATGATAGTCTCTCTTTTCACGAAAAGACATAAACAACAAGAAAAATTTGATAATAATTTGCATTCTTAGAAACCCATACCAACCTTTCCATAATTTTTTTTAAATAACATCTGATTTCTATTTTTTCCAAGGAAAGCCTTCTCTCCCCAATAATATATCTCTCTCCAAAAGAAACAACTTTTCCATCTTTGTTTAATTTCAAATATATATATTTTCTTATAAAAATATAAACATTTATGGTTCCAAACCCAGATTCACGTGCAAAAATAATAGTTAATATTAAGCGCAAATATGAAATAATAAAGCGAATCTATTAATTACAATGAATTTCGGAGGAAAATATCAACTTAAGAAAAGGTTCAAGGGGCTAAATGTAAAAAACCCATAAAATTAGGGTTTTAGCCCATACCCGACCCGTTCCTTCCTCCTCCTCCTCCCTCCGCCGCTCTCTCTCTCTCTCTCTCTCTCTCTCTCTCTCATGAGTAAAATCTAACCACTGATAGCTCTTCATAATTCGAGTGTGTTGATAGGGACAAGTCAAGGGCTCGTCGATTTAGCTCTAGCGATGCCGGATGTTGAGAAATCTGGTAAAAATTTCGTTTTTAATAATTTTAATCACGCATATTTATCACTATTATTAATTTTTTTGATAAAAAAATCATTTTTGATTTGTAATCAGATATAAGTAATTCTATAAGCGAAGAAAGCCTCTCCCTTTCTCGTAAAAATGCTAAAGAGCATGTTAAGCAGCTGCAGAGGCTTCAAGAAAAGGTGCACATTCTAAAAATTTAACCTTTTTATTTGTTTATTTTGGTATAATGTGTTATTTATTTTTTGTTGTTCGAGAAATCGAGTTCCCTCGTTATGTTACTTTTAATTGGGGATATATGACAGTTTCAGTCATGTTTGTTAAGTATTGGCACTTGAGAATTGGCGATACAGTTGAATTATATCACATTCTTTGGATAGATATTCTTGTTATCTGTAGAGAATTGCTTTGTGGTTCTTACATTTGTATACGACATACAAGCGTTGGGGATTATTCTACCGTTTTGAGCTTTGTTCTTTTCTACATACTTCTATATGCCGGAATATGTGTAGTTCAGTTCATTTCCTCCTCTTCCATGATCTACACCCCTTAGCGCCCCCCCCCCCCCCACACACACACACAAACACCAAATAGTTGAATGTCCAGAGTTTGGTTAAGCCACTTTTCAAATGAAACCAGAATTGATTTTACAGAAAGCCTACACGAACTAACATATTGCGTAAACTGAAAATGTGAAACAAATTTAATTATCCTATACCAACTTTGTATATATTTTATATGAATTTCAAAGTAATGTATTTCTATACATATTAGTATGTTCGTTTATCTATTTTCATGTAGCTGAATCTCATTAGCTATATACATTCTTGTAACTTAGGAAGAATTTATGCTTCAAGTTTGTACCTTGTTTATTTTGATGTGGAACCTTATAAGGAGTGTTCTTGCTCGAGAAGGGATCGGACCATGCATTTCTGATTATGATACCTTGTAATGCACGAATATTTATACCTTTAATCTTTAGATTTTGTTTTCGTTAATAACACATACAAGTTGAAATATATACTGAATTGGCTTACATCCCAGTTGTTTGTCCATGTCATCTGCCTTAGATCTTGGAGAATTGTTCTTGATGTTAGTTGTAGGAAAAGAAAAGGGAACTGTATTATTTACTTAGCATGTTTAACCGGGGAAAATTATAGCTCTTTTTGTTTATGCTGCATATGAAACTGTAGTTTCATCTTATAAATATGACATGGCTTTCGTTTCTACTACCACTAATGCATGGTTTCTCATGTTATCATAATAATTAACTCGGTGTACAGTGTCTTATCATGTATATATATTTTACCTCGTAAATTCCAATGTTTTCATCTGTATCACTTTCCAATTCAATTCTTCTGCAGGACCCAGAGTTCTTCCAATACCTGAAAGAACATGATAAGGAGCTCCTGGAGTTTAATGACGAAGATATTGATGTGAGTGTTTTTCATGTTAATTTTGGGTATTAATCCTTAATCTATGGAAACTGGTGGACCAACTTGTTATCTGGTGTTTTGGTTAGGGCGAAGTGGAAACTGATTTGGAGGATAATGTGGAATCACAGCCTGCTGATAAAATACAGCCAGCAAAAGCAATTACAACTGCAATGGTTGATTCTTGGTGCAGAGCAATCAAAGAAGATGGAAGAATTAGTGCAGTTAGATCTTTGTTGCGAGCCTTCCGCATAGCTTGCCATTATGGCGATGATAGCGAGAATGGCACTGCCCCGAAATTTAGTATAATATCCAGCAGTGTATTCAATAAAATAATGGTGTTTGTTCTTAATGAGATGGACGGAATTCTCCGTGGTGTGCTGAATGCCCCAAACTCTGGAGGGAAAAAGGAAACAGTTATGGATCTAACAACCACAAACAGCTGGAAGAAACATGGTAGTTTAATGAAGCTATATCTTGGCAATGCACTCCATATATTGACCCAAATGACCGATGAGCAGATGATCTCATTTACCTTGAAGCGTGTGAAGGCATCAGCTGTATTTTTAGCTGCATATCCTGCTCTCTTGAGGAAGTACATTAAGGTATGATTGTACTACTATATGTGCATATGTGATGCCTGTACATATGTCAGACCATGCGATAAATAATTATAATTTGAGAATAATTTGAAAAATATTAGTTCGAAAGTTTAGATAAAAAAATATTTGGTAAAGATATTAGAAGATTTGAACAATTAGAAAGTATAAACTTTTAAATAACCATGTGCGATGCTTATTACCACGGGTCATGTTGAGAATCAAATTGGAATTTCAATTTGAGACCCCGTGCCCTTTCGAAATTTTTGCCAAGTATAAATATTTCATACATTGTTTTATGCAACATGCTGGCAAATATGCATGACTTTCGACAAACAGTGCTTATGTTGGTATTTCAAAATCTGAAGCATACTGTCTCAGGTGGCACTCCATTCATGGGGAACTGGAAGAGGTGCACTTCCTGTTGTTTCATTCTTATTCCTAAGAGATTTGTGTGTTCGGCTTGGTTCAGATTGTCTTGATACTTGCCTGAAGGGTGTGTACAAGGCTTATGTAATGAATTGCAAATTATCCAAATCCGTAAGTAGATCAAAGCAACAGCACATTCAATTTCTTGCGAATTGTGTAACCGAGCTCTTTGGTGTGGATATACCAAGTGCATATCAACATGCCTTTGTTTTCATCCGTCAATTGGCAGTGATATTACGAGGTGCCCTTACTGAAAGAGGGAATAAGGTGATAATAGGCCCCCAAACTATTGTGTTGTTCTTTTCCCCGCATTACAGATAATTTACATGTGCAACTATATCTGTTTTTTTTCTTACTATATCTTTTTGTTCCTCATGAAAGGTAGTTAAAGAGAAGGGAAAAATGCAGCAAGAAGGCAGCAAGAGTTCAAAGCATCATCTGGATGTGAGTCAAGCTTCCCCGTGTCTCATTTATGTAAACTTTTAGTTAATCTACCCCCATGATACATATAAGTTAAAACCTTTTCATATACTGCATATGTTGACTACTGTATCACATAGGTAAACAACACTTGCGTACAATGAAATATATATTTGAAAATTTGTTTTGGATGAATTTTTTGGTAGATGTCGAAGAAGTACATATATGCATGCCTATTAAATCTTTAAATGGAGGCAGGATTTCAACCACTGTCGTAGGTGGCTACAGATTAGCTCCACCACTGTACCGCGACAACATCTTCGTATTTGTTGAGAATGTGGTTAATATAGTTCCACATTGGAAAAACTATGGGATGCATATGGGTATAAGATATAAGATGGGATAAACCTTCATAAGGCTTGAATCTCTTTTGGATTGAGTCCCACTATATTAAAAGCCCATGTGCATACATGGTTGGGCCCATTGGAATGGCTCCAAAACCGAGTTTAACATGGTATCAGAGTTCGGATGTTTGTTTGTCCACGTTGCACAAGGGGCTTGAGTCATCGTTTCACGTAAGGAAGGGGGAGTGTTGAAAATGTGGTTAACATAGTCTCATATTGGAAAAACTATGGGATTCACATGGGTATAAAATATAAGATGGGATAAACCTCGTGAAGTCCTCGTTTCACGTGAACCTCACGTGATGGGGAGTGTTGAGAATGTGGTTAATATAGTCCCACATTGGAAAAACTATGGGATACATATGGGTATAAGATATAAGATAGGATAAACCTCCATAAGGCTAGAGTCTTTTGGATTGAGTCTCACTATATTAAAGCCCATGTACATCCATGACACCGAGTTTAACAGTATTTAACCTTAGACGAAGAGTCTTTTGGATTGAGTCCCACTATATTAAAGCCCATGTGCATCCATGACACCGAGTTTAACAATATTTAACCTTAGACGAAGTCGGTAATCATAATTAATTGTGAATAATCCTTTGGTGAATTTCATCTTAGTCATCAACTTTGATAAGTATTAGGTGGTGTTTAAATGTTGGCTATATGTCCGCCTTGTCGGCTGATATGTCAGATTTGGGAAGCTATGATATCATCCACATGTTGTAGCAAGGAAATCTCAGTCATCATATTGTAATTAATTGTGAATAATTCTTTGGTGAATTTCATCGTAGTCATCAACTTTGATAAGTATTAGGTGGTGTTTAAATGTTGGCTATATGTCCGCCTTGTCGGCTGATATGTCAGATTTGGGAAGCTATGATATCATCCGCAAGTTGTAGTAAGGAAATCTCAGTCAACATATCGGATTGTTGGCGAAATATATCGGAAAAAAATTGAATGCCAGGCAAGATTTGATATGTTGGGCCAATGATGGTTTTGGGTTCAATTCTTTATCGACCTGCACTAGTCCGTTAGGAAAGCCAACTTCTCTACAAATGTCTATTTTTTTTTATTTCAATACAAAACCTTATTTTTTTTCTTCGTGTTTTTTCCCTTTGCCGCTCAAGAAAGGTATGCCCTCTCCCCCCCTCCCCCTCCCCCATCGCCCGTTTTCTGTTCTCCGTCTCCTTCTGCCCCGCTCCTCCCCTCGCTCTTTGTTCTGAAATTGAATGAATTTTATAACTAATACCCTTCTTTCTTTTGTTTTTTTTTTTTGGGGGGGGGATTGAATTAATTTTTAATTGATTGAACGGAATTGTAATTAACGAACTTGTATGTTTAACCATTAATGTTTACACTGGTTGTTTAGCTAAGTTTATGAAGCCGTTTTTTTCAAGCCGGCATTTAGTAAATGTTCTTGACATATCCGACACCTGCCATCCGCAATGGGATTTTCCCGAACGACACGGTTTTACTATACGGCATTTAGAACATTGGTAATGGGCACAACTCAATATTGAGATAGGACCATATGAAGCGGTTATATCAAATTTAATCTTTAGGCGAGCATGCTTTTTTGGTCTGCTGAAGAAATGGACCACATAATATTTCTCATTATGTCTTGCTCAGTCATGATTCCGTTAACTCCGTTAAATGTGTAAGTTGTTTTCATCCATTGAAGTTTGAGACAAAGCAGAGGAGACCAAGTTGTCTTTCTGCTAAAATATATGTCAGCTTAGGCAATTATATAATTGATTATGATAAAAAAAAGCCACCACAACCCCCAGTTCCAATTAATCATATTAGCCTTTTCACTCATTGATAAAAAAAACCCAGTCACAATCATCAAACATGTCAGATGACCTTTCAGTTACAGTCTGACTTTCATAGGAACCAAGAGTTTGGGGAATCAATATGAATTGTGGCCACTTTCACAACTTTTTGCTGGGACATTATAATAATTGCATATAAACTTTCTACATTTGTCTTAGCATCAATTGCACAGACCAGAAGTTGGGTAATAGTTTTTAGAATCAGCTATTATTTGTAGTTACTTTGCCGTATCTGATCCTCTGAAGTTTAGCCTTATTTCTCATTTTAAATGTACGTTAAAATGAAAATAAGAAGGTATCAACCTTCAAATAGTCAACTATGAGAATTCTTAATTAAACTTTGCTTTGTTATTTGTTTTAGCTATTTAGTTCCGATTTGCTGAGTTTTCTTTCTCGAGTGAAACAAGCAATTGTTCTATTTCTCTATGGAAGGGAAAATATTTTAGGTATTCTTTTCTCATTTTTTTGGGCAACACAAGATCTTGGATAATGAACATGAACAGAGGAACTTATCATACCTGGTATTGTTGCAGGTGGACGAATTAATATTTAAAATTCCATTTTAACCTTGAACTCGTTGTCATGTTGTTACATTAACTAAATTAAGTTTTGATTGGACTAGATAACGATAATATAATTATAAGATGATATCTGCATGACCATCAGATTAACAAGGAAATGCCTTGGCCTCAAGATATTTCTTCCTTTTCTTCTTTCTCTTTTTTTTGGGGCATGGGGTGGGGGTGGGGGTATACAAAGGAAGAAATATTCAAGTATGGGCAGTTGCCCAGATGTAGCTCTGCCCTTGCTCTGATCCTTCTTACTCTACTCCACACTTCTCAGCTAAATCAAATGTTACTAGTTATATTAATTCCCTGTATGTGTGTAATACAACGATTAGTACATTATTGCACCTTCGTATATTTGTACATATCTGGAAACTGTTATTAAATCAAGGGGGGGAAAATCCTATGAATCAAGCAATTATGTTATTTAACTATTACTTGCCCGCCCTTATGAATAGATTGCTTTATGCTCGTACCTATGATACACTGACATGCATTGATACGTTGCTTCAGTTATCTAAATTTTGGACCCCGATACTTACATATATTTCTGTAATCTTTTCCCCCTTTTTCCAGAAAGCATACCAGAAGGTTTATGATTGGCAGTTCATAAGTTGTCTTGAGTTATGGACTGGAGTTATATGTGCCTACAATTCAGAAACAGATTTTCGGCCTTTAGCATACCCGCTTACCCAAATAATTTGTGGGGTTGCATCTCTAGTTCCCACGGCTCGATACTTCCCCCTCAGGCTTCGATGCGTGAGAATGCTCAACCGTCTTGCTGCTGCCACTGGCACCTTTATTCCTGTGTCTTCTTACCTTTTAGATATGCTGGAAATGAAAGAGTCGAACGTGCGTCCTGTCGGAGGTATTGGAAAAGCAGTTGATTTGCTCACTGTTAAACAGGCAAGCTTTGTCACTCCCACCCTAACAGTCTGTCTGTTTGTTTAGAGTTTGAGATGTTTTCCATCTGCAATTGTAGAGCTGTTTGGTCCGGTGTAGTTGCTTCTTCATAATTTCAAATACACTGGTACACTGGAGTTCGAATTAATGTTTAATGTAGTGTTGCTCCAACATGTAGTTAGAACAACAATTTGAGATATAAAAAAAACATGTAGTTGGAACTATTCCAAATTGACCACTTCTCCAACTACAGTTCCTGGAACACAAAAGATACAGGTAGTTATTGTGTTGCAACTACACCTAAAACATATTTTACCACATCATGAAGACACCAATTCAACCAAACAAAAGAATGGCATTACAATTGTGGTGGTTCGATCTGTGTGTAGCGGTAAATGCATTGCTCTTGCAACCACAAGCAACCAAACACTCCCTACATGGTTGTTTAATCGATGTAGTCAAAGCTTTATGCAGTTCCAACTACGCATGAAAGTTAACTAGACGTGTGTTTGGTTTCAAGTAGTAGCTGTTGCCCCAACATGTAGTTACTGTAAAAGTTGGAACCCCTCGCAAAACTAATATTTTTCCAGCTACATCAGATGGATACAGAAAGGAAATAATTGGTTATGAACTGTAAGCATACCCAACCAAACATATTTTTTGTAAAACCTGTAATTTGAATAGCATTTCATCAAAACAAAGAATGTAGTTTTAACCATAATAGTTGGATTACATGAGTTTCACATGCATTGCATCTTCAATTGCAAACAGCCAAATGTACCCTATATGGTACAATTCCAAATGTACGTTCTACTACTTCAGCTGCTCAAGAAAACATTTGTTTGTTAGTTGGGTTGCGCTTTTAACTACATGTTTTACTAAACATCTCATTGGTTGGGTTTAGTTTCAGCACTATAGCTACTTGCTCCTTTAATTCCCGCCTTCCAAACTTCCAATAGCTAACTTGGAAAGTGCTGGATTTGAGCAAATTTCTTAAGCATGCTTTTTTAAAATGAAATTGCAGTCCAAAAATATAGGGTAGCCAACTACTTGAAATTAACAGCCAATATTTAGATTTCGGTGCAAATAAAACTTCATGAGGCTTCAATTACACCCGACCAATAAACTGCAAATATGCAATATATGGAGCTGACATGCAACTTATGTGGCAGGTAGACAAGGCCACACTAGAAACCCGTGCCTTTCAGGAGGCATGCATATATTCTGTGGTTGAAGAACTCGCTGAACATTTGGCTCAGTGGAGCTATTCTCCTGCCTTCTTTGAGCTTTCGTTTGTACCACTTGTTAGGCTTCGGAGCTTTTGCAAGTATACTGGTGTGGATAGCAGCAGGAGGGAAATCAGAGATCTTATTCGGCAGGTATTCTCATACAAACTTGTCTGCAAGCATGTGAATTCCTCATAATCATCTGCTAAGCTTCTTCCATTTAATATGGGGCCGGCTATGAAGCATGAAACATTGCTCCATGAAAGATTTGACAATGTTTTAGGCCTCAGTGTTGGCTTAAATCAACTAATCTTAATTAGTGTCAAATTTCTGTCCCAAAAAAATTATGAATAAGTGACGCTTGCCATAAACAGCGATCGCCGGTTGATATGTACCAAACTTCTCTAGACTATGAATAAAAGTCTACAAAGAGATGAATGAATAAAAGTCTACAAAGAGATGAAACAAATTGATTTGCTATAGGAAATTATGTTCTAACTTTGAGTTCTGACTCACAGAAATGGCCAATAAAGGTACAGCAACACATTCCCATACGAAATTCAGTTATTGTACTAATAAGTGGTGGCAAAGCTCTTTTAGGACTGTTACGAATTTGTTTTGCATCTTTTGCTTTACAGATCGAGGCCAGTGCTGAGTTAACAAATTCCAAGCGTGCAACTATTGATTTCTCTCCAAATGATGTACAAATAGAATCTTTTCTCGAGGCATGAGTTAATCCTAGACTTGCTTGATTCCATTGCTTTCTGTTGTATAGATTTAACTAGATTATGATACATGATATGCAATAGGCTGAAAAAGAGTCCGGTTCCAGCCCACTTTCTCAGTTTGCTGCTGAGTTACGACAGAGAGCCCAACGCAGGAATGACTCGATGGTCGAATCTAGGTTTGTCTTAGCTATATGCAATATGCATTAGAATTTCCCTTTTACATTTTTTCAACTGAAAGATGCTTTCTGATTAGTAATTAGCTGCAGTTCTCAAAATGCCTTTCTTTTAATTGTTAAAAGCTGTTATTTTTGTGTTATTGATGTATTTCGTCTCCTATTGTCAGTGTTATTGTGGGAGCAGAATCATCTGTTTTTAGCAAAAAGTTATCTGAAATCAAGGAAGATGAAGAAGATATAGATGAGGAGGAAGCTGCTGCTGTTTTTGGCTCATCATGGTTGCCGGAGAAAAAGCCCAAGTATGATTCTTCCTTTCGCTATTTATGCCCCCCATGCTGTTATTGATGAACAGAAGTTTTTTTTTCCTTCCGTTTTTTGCACAAGCACTGCACATGTGCGTTATTTGGCACCACGTGCAAACGATTACATCTGTAATTTCAGTTGAAAAAGTCAAGGTAAGACGCATTTTATGTGTAGAAGAAAATAATTTATTTTATGCACTTTTAGTTCATACTGTAAAACTCTTAGTGATATTTAGATAAATGGTACATTTCATTAAAATAGGCCCATAAAAAGTTGGCATTATTCATAATGCAATAAATTTTATAAATTGCAAATAAAGACAATGAACATAGTATTTATATACACTATGAACTTTTTTCTTTTTATTAAAATGAAGGGAAATGTCCATGCGCTTCATTAAAAGATCTTTGTAATGAAACAGGTACAAACAATATGAACTTAGAGTATATAAACACAGTGGATTTTCAGCAATTTTCATTATTCAATCTAGTACCATCGGCGATTTTGAAGTTCAACACTACTGGAGGTTTTTTCTATTAGCCTCAGATTTTATACCATAGGAAAAATTGCAATTGAAAAATGTTGTATGGTACTAAATTGACAAACGGTGATAATTCATGTTTTTCTTTTGACAACATACCAAAGTCGTGGTATTTATTTGGAAAAAAGGGTCGAGGTATTTGCAATTTATAAAGTTGATGGCATTTATCTGAATATGCTGAAAGTTCATGGTATGTTGGTAAAAATTTAGCCTGCACAAAGTAATTCTAATCAATGAATTTGGTGTGCAGAGTTGCTAAGGAAAAATCTAAGGAATCGAAAAAGAAACGCCCCCATCAAGAGTATGAAGTGGAAGGCGATGAGGATCTGGTGGAGGATCTGGTCTTGAGTTCAGATGACGAGGACGAGGATGACAAGCCCAATTTCGATTCTCCTTCTGAAGATGAAGAAGATCAATCTAATCAACCCCCATTGAAACAGTCAAATAAGAAACAGAAGCTCGACGAATCATCTAAAATGAACAGCAGGAAAGAGAGTGCACTGAGCAATCCGTCTAATAAAAAGAAACGTCCCAAGAAGAATGCAAGGATAGCTGCAAGAAAATTAAGAAAGCCGAAGAAGATTTGATGCGAATAATAATGCATGTTTTGAGTCGAAATTTTATAACTGGTTGATTATTCTCCTTGAATTGTGTGATTAGATGCTCAAGCATCTTTCCTGTCTAATTGGGTTTTGCTTAGAAAATATTTATATGGATCGGTGACATTTGTACTTGAATAGATAGATTCTTAAGCATTTGTTGAATGAATGCTTTGACATGAGTATCTTCATCTTTGGTTAATCGCGGGTGGGGTGTGTGTGTGTGTGTGTGTTTAACATGTAACTCAAACATTTTGGGTTCTAAATGTGAGTCGTTTCTTGTCATTCTGCTCTGTATTAAATCAGCATTTATCATCTCATTCTACCATATCTCACAAGCCTTTTGGTGCACTCCCAGTTCTCGAGATTCATCAGAAGACCAGAGGTGAACGTTAATATGTTTGGACCGACCATAGCAATCGAACCAAAAAATCTTGGATTTTTGGTTGTGATTCTTTTCCTTAATTTTAAATTTGAAACCTGACCAAAAATTGAAATGGAATCAAGAATTAAACAAATGGTTATCATTATTCAAATTTTGTCTTAAGGAAAAATAGAAACTCTTATTAATATAGTTACTTTTATCTTTCTTCTTGACTGTTATAACAACAAAACTTGGGGTCCTCAAATTTAATTTCCAATTGGACTAACAAACACCCGTTGAGTGACATGTGTAATTCTTATAATTAAAAAAAAACAAGTAAAAAAGAAGAGAAACGATAATTACACAAAAGATATAAAATTGATACTTCTTTAAACTAGCGCTTTTGTTATGTGGGTTGCACGTCATTATAAATATTTTATTGATGATTTTTTTATTAATTTAACTACATGCATCACACTTTTTAAATAATAATGAAGTGACAAATATAATTACGTGCATCACAATACTTGTAGAATAATAATGACATGGCATCTAATTACGTGCATTTCACATAAAACAATGATATTTTTTGTTTGATTTTTTTGAATAAATAAGAGTCATATCACCGATCAATTTCAAAATTAAATAACCCCTTCATTTTGCCCTTTAATAATAAAGATAAAAGATGATGAGTTAAAATTTTATATTACCTTCGTTAAACTACCGCTTAAACAAATAGTTATTGTTTAAAGACCTTTTTAAAAAGGAAGAAAAAATGAAGCACTAGGGAAAAGGATATTAGGATAGGCAAATGAAGGCAAACAAATGCTACTAATAATTTTTTTTGACAAATAATGCTTTTAATATTTATTTTCCTTTTTCTTATGATTATGAGATTTTTCCCTTAATTGATTTTTCTTATTTTTCTTATTTTTCAAGATTTTATTTTTAGATGATGAATTAGATCTTAATTCTAATTTTTATTCTTTTTCAGAATATTTTTATTTGATCAATCATGATAACATAACGAGACGATGAACACATCTATTCTTAAAGATTGCTATATATATCAACATTGACCGAAGTATGTTTTGCTTTTTTCGCTACAAAACAAATTATATATAAACGTGTATCACGCGTGCAATACACTAGTTTCTTTTAACACTTTCAAGTTACCCACACTCCTCCATCTCTACTATTATAACCACCACACTCCTCCATCTCTACTATTATAATCACAAAACTTGAGGGTCCCAAACTGATTTTAATTTGATTATCTAACTTAGTCTCAAATAGCACCACAACAGCAGTAAAAAATTAAATATAGAATTTTCTCTAACAAATATTTAATATATATACAATCATCAATCAACCGAAACAGTCGCAACTATACAATCATCTCAACTGATCTTAAATATATAATCTCTACCATTATAATCACAAAACTTGAGGATCCCAAATTCATTTCAATTGATTTTAATTTGATGGTTTAACACTGCCTCAAATAGCGCCACATCAGCAATAAAAAAATTAGATATATAATTTTATTTAATAAATACAATCATGGTTATAACTATACAATCATCTCAACAAATCTTAAATAACTAGTAGAATTATTATGAATCATTTTGAAAACAAATTAACCACTCCCACCACATAAGTTTTAAGCTTCTCTAATTTTTTTGAATTCAAATTAAAAAAAATAAACACAATTTTTATTTGAACATGTGCATCGCATGTGCAAAATACTACTATGCTTAACTTTTATTTCATGTTCTAAGTCAAAATAAACCTCTCTAATTTGCTGCCACCTAAGCAATGATGACGTGTCAACTGGCATGTGCAGTGCATATAATTAAACTAATAAGAAATAGAAATAAGAGATTTGTTAGTTTTTAAATTTAAATCACTTTAATTTTTTGTTTGGGAAAATATCTTAAATAATTTTTGTGAAGATAATAAGGATATTTTAAAATTATTTAAGATAGCTAATTTATTGATTTTTTAAAAAATAAATCCTCCGAAAATATTAAAACTATATTATTTTAACTAATTATTTTAAAGAAAATCTCAAATCTTTATCCATGTTAAAATATACGAAAGTGCCCGTGCTAAATACTAATACTAGTTTCTTTTAACCCTTTAAGTTACCAGCACTCCTCCATATGGTTAACTTTTATTTCACTAGCGCTTTTGCTATAAAATATTTATGATAAATTTCTTGATTAATTTAATTACGGGTATCGCACTAGTAAAATAATAATAATGTGGCATTTAATTACATGCATTGCACATAACACAAAGGTGTATTTTGTCTGATTTCTTTGAAAAAATAAGAAGTCACATCACCAACAATTTTAAAATTAACCTTCCCTTCCTTTTGCCAATACAGTTATATATCACTAGTATCTTATACGTGCGATGCACGTGTTCAAATAAAAATGATGTTTATTTTCAAAATGATTCACAATAGTTATTTAAAATCAGTATAGATGATCGTATAGTTAAAACTTATTCATGTGATGATTGCATTTATTAAATATTTGTTAAAGAAAATTCTACATTCGATTTCTATTGGGGTCTACGTCATCTCTAATTGAAATCAATTTAGAGACCCTCAAATTCTGTGGTTATATGAGTGGAGATATGGATTTCTATTGTAAATCTCAATCTTCTTTTATATTACTCTCTAAATATTCAAACTTTTCCATATAGTTTCTGCTTCATTTCTTTCCCTCTTCGTGTCGTCAAGTGTATTTGCGAATAGAGTTTGTTTGTAAGAAATTAAGAAGGGGGGCATAATTGATCGAACACAATTATATGGAGGGGCATATGAAGATAATTTTATTAATATTAGTTAAAATTGACCTTTGTTAAGATAATGGCAAGTTAAGTTTTAGACAAAAATAAATAGATAAACAAATAAACGGGGCAATATGGAGTGCTTTAATAAATTTAAGAAGAAATTTAAAATGTATGAGATTTAAGAGGGTTTTGTAAAGCAATACAAGCAACCCTAAATAAATATAAAACATTATTCATACATAATTCAATATAGTACTATATATATCTTATTAGAATTTATTGCTATAATTTGTAAATACTATATCTCCACTATTATAACTCAAGCCCTTTGAGCTACAGTGCTCAAATTTAATTCATCTTTAATTTTGATATTATGTATATTCAACTTTAATTTTACACATCTAGAGTTTCTAATCCTTATACAAGTATACAATATATTAATAATTTCATAATTAAATTTTTAACAGCAATATATGACTAGCGGCAAACAATGATCTACCTTTCTTTTCAAAAGCCAAAAAGGAAAAATAAATAAAAACAAGATAATTGCTAATCCTCTCTCTTCACTCTTATTTAACTAATCCCTCTTATCTTTCACATGCATTGCATGTGTTTAGAAATCTAGTTGTTTATATAAAGATAAAACATGGGATAAACATTATAATAGATCTGATCATTTATTCTGTCAAATCATAATCTAAAAATTGAAACCCATTTTTGTTTTTTAAACCGTGAGTTATTGGAGAAAAACCAATCTGCTAAATAAAAATTTAAATAACAGAAATTCCTTACTATTTACCTCTTCACTCTCCGGTGTATAGCCAGACCGCACTAATAGACCGTCACAGAAAGCGAGCATAGATCAAGGGCTGTATCTGACGCGGTGGTTGGGTGTTTGGATTATTGCATGTGTGGGTTTAGTTCAGCTGTTGGATTTTTTGCTGGAGTATGCGGATATATTTGATTTGCTTGAGACTGTTTAGGCACACGAGTGTCTTTTGAAAGATGATGATGATAAGTCTCGAGCTTCAAGGATCAAGTTATTGGAATGACGATTCTTGGATCCTACTTTTAGGAAAGATATAGTATTTAGAGATTTATAAATGAAATCAAGAACAGAAGAAATGTATATTTGATAATTTAGGGGAATTCAAAATTTTAGTAGGATATTTATCAATATGAGTCAGGATCCTCTGGACCAGGACCTAAACAAAAAAATCCACCCCACTTCAAAATCGAAAATTTTCGACGATCCGAACCTGATGGAGGTGCTTTTCAGATCTTTTTCAGATGTTGTCTTCCGTCGATCTCCCAATGAATTCTGGAAGGGATCTCCTGTTGTGTGTGGGTCTCAACGGGTTTTGAAGAGGTTTGGTGATTGGAGGAGTTGGACGCCAAGTACCTGCAAAAAAGTTCCGGGATGGTTTGATACCACCGAGGACCCTCCGACGATCAAGTTCGTACTAGATCCGAGCAGCGTAATGGCTAAATGAGTCAAAAATGGCTTACTTGACCTCTCTGTGATGGGGGTTTATATAGCGGTGGTGGCACGCAGCAGCAGGCGTGAGAATCTCGTCGGCAGTTATGCTCCTGACGTTATACTCACGTAGAGAGCGGATCGTCCATTAATGGAGACCGCGGAGGCGTGGAACGTGAGATGTTGCTGGCGAAGAATCCGCGCATGGCGAGATTCACGGAGCGGCGGATATGCCTGTGAGCGGTAGAGCTGGTCGGAGGACTGAGGAAGACGGCCTCGACCGGTGGCTCGGGGACGAGCGAGAAGACCGAGAAGTCTTGGTCTTGTGGCAGTTCGGGGCGAGCTGAGGGGCCGAGGAGGCCAATATGCGGGGAGCCCCGAGAGGGGCTAGCTTGTGATTGCAGGTCGGGTACAGGGGAGGCCTGGTCGGGCTCGGTGGGCCCTTTCTTCCGGGTCATGGGACATGCCATCAGCCACGTGTCCTGATCCCAGGCGTCGCCAATATTGAGCATCGTCAGAACCGATCATCTTGATCTAAACGGTAAAATACACGGGTACACCGAAATTCATATGCTTTCAAAATCGTTTGCATGTTGATTTAATTGTACTAAAAATTCATGATTTATTGATGTTCTATAAACCGTTGATTTTGAAACCATAAAATCGGCATTACATGAATTTCTTAGCTTTTGGGAGTGGCGCCGTTAATTTGGAATTTGGAGTGGTGGATGAATTTCTTAGTTAGTTTTTGGAGTGGCACGGTTAATTTGGAATTTGGAGTGGTGATGAATTTCTTAGGTTTTTGAGTGATGCATGAATTTCTAAGTACAGGCATTAGCTAGAGTATCCTAACTCTTAATATTACATGATTTATAATAACAATGTTGATTCATATAAACTTTAATTTGATTTGATTATCTTGTTTTGCATTCAGATTTTAGAGTGGAGAGGCCGCTTCAAGACAGAAACATGAAGAAGCTAATATTTTTTGCTATGCACCTGATGTATAGCCTAAATATAGTATTGTTTAAACAAATATTATGAGGATGGAGTTCTAAAGATGCATCTAAAAATTGAAAAAAAAGAGGATGAATATTTGGTGCTGGTTGGGAGGGGGTTGCAACCGGAAATGCTTCACATATTTGATTGAAATTTCCCTCTTGTTACTGCAAGGGGAGAGATTCCAACACAAAACCAAAAGATGGCGTTAAATATTTAAATTGATTAATGGTGTTCATATGAGGAATAATTTGGAGTACTTTTCTCATTTCTTAAATTCTGTTATTAAAAAGGTCATTTCTTAAATTCTGTTATTAAAAAGGAGAGATCACATACTTGGGTTTGCATTATAATGGTAGAGATATATACAATATTGTGGAATTTCTAGATTTTCTTTTTTTGAATGTAGATTAAATGAATGAGCAAGTTATATACAACCAATTATTTCAACTAGTGAAGCATTATAGAAACAACTATTCCGCTAATTCTGATGTATCATATTTGTTTTTGTTCTAACTTTTCTAATTTTAATTCATGAAAGATTTTTTTTATTTGATTTAAAGGTTTCGGTCTGTTTGTAGGGTAGAGAGTTTCACAACAATGATATCATGAAATGAAAATTGTAGGAAACTATGTACTGTTTTAGAGTTTTTACTTCTTAGATTCCTCTAAATTGTTGGACAAATTATAACTTGGTGTTCAATCAGTAAAACATTATAGAGCCATTACCACATGGATACACAAATTATGATAATCCAGTTGAATGCATAACCTATCAGGGCTTGAAATCCTACCACAATCTATCCAAAAGATATATATCATGAGCCCACTTGTTTGGCACTAACAGCTAGATATTATGGATCCCACCATTTTGTTTCGGATAGATTGCGGTGAGATTTCAACCCGGTAGATAAAGTATAACTTTTGGCTTGGCCAAGACTTGAGCTCAAAGCACCTGGACGCGTTTTGAACCACGGTTGCTTAGAAATTATCTCAACGCCCTTCCGCTGGACAACTCCGAAGTTACGATGAGCATTGAGAATTATTGTTTTATATTCTGATAAAGATAAATGTCTAAGAATATCAAAGGTCTAAGAGAGTAGAGCACAAAGTCCTTCAAGATTGTTGCTTAGAAATTATCTTTAATGTCCTACCACTGCAAAACAACCAATTTCAATCTTCAGGAAGCAACAGAAGATAACAATACAAATTTCAAGCATAAAGAGGCTGATGATTTTCACATTCGATCAAAACAGTATAGCATTCCAAAAGTGCACAAGTTTTATGGAAGAATCGTGGCTCCATGGAGAAGCCCATAATCACCTTCTACTCATTTGCGAGAGGAAAAGGAAAAAGAAAAGAGAAAGAATGAATGCAATGGAACGCTTCAAAATAAGAAAAATAAATCAATAAATAAATTCAGGTTTTGTGTACATAGAAGCATAGATCGAACCCTGCTACGACAACATCATGTTCATATTCAGCGCGGATTGGAATAAAAATGCCATGGCTCGAGATGTACAACAAGAAAAGAAGAATGCAGAACCTTCACAAGAGCTGCTGGTCATAAAATGCCATTTGAAGTTGCTTCACATGATTGAGCCATGCGCCAACATTTCGATCATCGACGGTGACCCAGTCCACAGCAGTTGCTGCGGGTTGCTCCCACCATTCATCGACCTGTATAATCCAAAGTGGTGAGAAGTTGAACCACTTATGTAAGAAAACAGCGCATTATGCCAAAACATTGGCATCTACGTACATCAAATGGCATGGTGGAGATTTACAACTGTTAATAGATTGTTGCAACTATAAGTTTCCGAGATTAAAACAGAGAAAAATCGCTACAGTATGGTTCAATGCACCTGCTGTTTTTACAAAGGCCATGGACGTTGTGCGATATTCGGAATATATAAAGGACACTTTCGCTAAGCAGGGGCACAACATGCTTCACAGGAAATGTAACATGAATACAGAGAGCTATGAGAATTCAGGCCTATGCATATGTAATATATTTAAGGTTCTTGACTGATCATATTGTCGGAGATATGAGTGGTTGAAGTTAATCATTTCTTGATCTCACGTGACAATTCGAGATTAAAAATAAAACTCGAGTAAAAGATGACTGTGTCGGAAGAGAAAAGTTTAAATGCAGCTGTTTTCTTTCACTAACTGATAATGCACTAAGATGTAAATAGCATTGCTTACCAATCCCCCAACACGTTGGCAATCATCCAAGCATCTCTGTGCATCCAGAACTGCTTTCCTAAGTTCTGGCAGCCATCTTTCGGAAACAACTTTCTCTTGTTCAGCAGCTACCTTTAAGCAATAGTTGGTCATCCTGCAGAATTAGAAGCAATTTAATAAGTCATCTTATGCTCTCTGTCCCTATAGAACATGACGGCACATGTTGATCCTGAACAAATTATAAGCATCATACCTATTAGGTTAGGTGTATATCAAAGTATTATTCTACCATTGAGAGTGCAACCATTACAACTACTTACTTTTACTAGCCAAAGTCTAAAGTAAAGAAAAATCATATTAATTTAAAAGTTTATTGTCATACAAATTGTAAATTGCAATATCTCATATTTATGAACTTCATATTTAAAATACATAAAGGATTAAATTGCAAATACTTCAGCATTTTTCTTCAGCTTTTTAATATTTTTCTTGCTATAACACACGAGAATCATGAAATTTATAAAAATCACAAAATTTTCTTTTTTCTTTGGTGTTTCGATATTTTGATTATTATAGCACATGAGAACCACGAAATGCACAAAAATCCCAAAATTTGTTGTTTTCTTTTAATATTCAACATTTTGCATGTTGTAACTGAACACGATGGCAAAATTTCAAAAATCTTAAAATTCCTGCATTTTCGGTTTTCCAATATTTTGCCAGCACAAGAAACTCGTGCAATTTTCAAAAATAATATTATTTGTTTCCTTTGGTTTTTTAATATGTTTTGTCATATAGCACACGAAAATCACAAGATTTTTTAGAAAATCTTAGATTTTTTTCCTTTTTTCAATATTATGCATGATATAGGAATGTTGAAAAACCCCGTTACATAATTCATTATTTTGCGTTGTATAACTTAACTCAACCTATTTGCTACGTTACTCAACCGCTAACTTAAATACAAAGAAACTTGCGCTCCTTTACGTTATTTCTACAAAAAGCTTATGTTACGCTATGAATTGATAGCAATATCATAAACTACGCTATTAATAAATAAGATTTTACCTATGATATGCGCTGCAAATTTAGCAATCAGAGAAGTCGAGACCACAGTGTTATAACACTGGATGAGCAAGAGATATCACCGAGCGATCAGTTTACATATCTAGATTCCATCATCCAAAAGGATGGAGAGATTAATAACGATGTCAACCAAAGGATCCAAGGTAGGTAGTTGAAATGGATTATAATAAGGATTTTGTGCGATCGCAAAACTTTCCGTTAAGATTGAAAAGGAAGTTTTATCGGAGCGCTATTCGGCCTGCCTTACTATATGGTACAGAATACTGGGCTTCTAAGAAGCATCATACACAGAAAATGCACAAAGATACGCATAATTCGTTGGATGTATGGTAACACTAGAAAAGATAAGATATAAATGAGAACATTCGTGGAAAAGTTGGTGTAGCACCTGTTAAGAAGAGTAGAAGATGCGGGAAAATCAGCTAAGATAGTTTGGTCATGTGCGATGCAGACATATAGAAACACCGGTTTGACGAATGGATACTCTTGATATAGGCAGTGTCAAAAGGGTGAAAAGGAGACCGAAAAAAACATGGATGGAGGTGATACGAAAAGATATGGTTGCCAAAGGCCTCAATGAAAGTATATTGTTCGATAGGAGTAAGTGGAGGTGGAGGATTCATGTGGTGGACCCGGTGGGATTCTCATGTTGGTTCATGTAGCCTACCCCATATGCTTGGGATAAAAGGCTTGTTGGAGACGGAACGTTACGCTCTACGTTATTGTTGTTTTCAACATTAACTATAGCATACGAAATCATGAAATTTTCAAAAATATCATGTTTTTTTTGTTTTCTTCGGTATTTTAATATTTTCAATACGATATATAGCATATGCCAATCGTGAAATTTACATCAAAATTGTTTGTTTTTCAAATTTAAAATATTTTGCACGTTACCACACAAAAATTACATGATAATCAAAATCTCAAAATTTTCTGTTTTCTTCGGTTTTTCAATATTTTGCTCGCTATAATACGCGAAAATCGTGGAATTTTCAAAATTCTAAAAAAATCAGTCTTAATCGATTTTTCAATATTTTGCATTTTAGAGCACATGAAAATCGTGAAATTTTCAAAAATCTCAAAAAAAAAATTGTTCTTTGCTTTTTCAATATTTTGTTTGCTAGCACGTGAAAATCATGATATCTTCAAATATCTCTCAATAATTTCCGTTTACTTCAAATTTTCAATATTTTGCATTCTATAGCACATGAAAATCGCTAAATTTTCAAAAATCTCAATATTTTCTTAGAGCACACAAAAATCGCAAACTTCTCAAAATACCAAAATTTTCAGTTATCTTCCATTTTTCAATATTTTGCTTCTATAGCACACAAAAGTAGCTAAATTTTAAAAAATCTCAAAAATTTGTCTTAGATTTTTCACTGTTTTGTATGATATATATATATATATATATATATATATATATATATATAGCACTCGAAAGATGATGAAGTTTACAAACATTGTAACATTTTCTGTTTTCTTATGTTTTTTTATTATTTTGCTAGCTATATAGAGCAAGAAAATTGTGAATTTTCAAATATTCCAAAATTTTTGTTTATTTCGATTTTCAACATTTGGCTTACTAACAAACGAAAATCGCAAAATTTCCATAATTCTAAAAATTCCGATTTCACGTTTTCAATATTTTGCATAATCTAACACAAAAGGCAAAATTTTCAAACAATCTAAAAAAATCTATTTTCATCGTTCCTTCATTATTTTGCATGCCATATATATTGCGCATAAAAATCTTGAAATTTCAGAAATTCAGAAATTTTCTTCGGTTTTTCAATATTTTACTTGCTCGTAATTTTAGAATACTTCCAGATATCAACGAGACAAAGCTATGTGAAGAAAAAGATGAAAAGGTCGCTGGATACTGCTAAGAACCTAATCAAACGAAGAAAATACGGTTTGAGTGAACCGTACTCCGGGGGATTGAAAGCCCTGACTACACGAAAATCATAAGATTTTAAAAAATCCCAAATTTTTATTTTCTTCAAATTTTCAAAATTTTGCATGTTAGCATACGAAAAATGCGAAATTTTCATAACTCCTAAAATTTTCTATTATCTTTGGTTTTTCAATATATTGTTTGTTATAGCATCCCGGAAATCGCAAAATCTTTAAAAATATCAAAGTTTGTCGTCTTCTTCCGTTGTTCAATATTATGTATGTTGTAGTACACGAAAACCGCGAAATTTTCAAAAGTCTTAATATTTTTAGTTTTCCTCTATTTTTCTACATTATACATGTATAACACAAAAAATTGCAAAATTTTCCAAAATCTCAAAATAGTGTTTTTCTGTTTTTTCAATATTATGCATGCTATGGCATACGAAAATCACGAAATTTTCAAAATCTCAATATTTTGCTTGCTATGATACAAATTTTCATCTCAACTTTATGGATTCAGATACATGAACTCTCTTTTATTTAGTTGTACTAAAGGTCACCCCCTCAATTAAATTACCATAATGTTTGATATCCATTTAGGCCTACCTCTAGATCTAACTACTCTAGTAACTCCACTTGTAATACTTCTAATTAGCGTACTAATCGGTTTCTGTTTATACATACCCAAACCATCTCAATCGGTTCCTTTTCAATTCATCCTCTAGAAATACTCCGAACTTCTATAGATACACTCATGTCTCACCATATTTCATAGAACATTGACATTCCATCTCAACATACTCGTCTATGGACATGTTTTCTCCTTGCCCAATATTCGCACCATAAAGCAATGTTGCCTTAAGGTACTGAGTTTTTCTTCAATTTTATGAATATTCGAGGGGCACAATAGTATTCCAGAAGTATTCTCCATATTGATAATCATGATCTGATTTTATAACCCAAGCCCCATTGAACATGATGAATGGTCATCGCAGGTATTTCTTTATCCTTAATTTGGATTATATACTCATTTCTTACAATTTTGCCAATAAAGTTATCAGTCCAAGTATTCAATTTTTTCTTGCTAATTCAAATTTTTTAAGATTTTGAAACCTCTCCACCTTTCATCTTTACAACCCATCTATTGTTCGGAGACTTAATTCCAAAAAAAAAAACCTTTTAGTTAAACTATGAAAAACACCAAAAACTTTCAAAATTACGAGAAACTACCATGGTGTAATTTTTCCCTGTTTTTTAGCAGTTCCTGCAATTTTTTGCTAATGTGGCGCATCTTATTTCTGATAGTTTTTCGTAGTTTTTGAAAGTTTTATGGTAGTTTTTTAAAGTACTTAGAAAGTTTTGTGATGGTTTCTTATGTATTTTAAAGGTTTTTAGGTGTTTCTCATAATTTAGCTAAAAGATTTGGTTTTTTTTTAGAATTAAGCCTTGTTCGGACTGTTGAAGCCAAAAACACCCAACATAAATTATTTGCGGGTATCTCTAAAAAGCAGATACCTTTGCTTGTGGGAATCTTCAGTTGATACTTCGACCAAGTCAAAGGAGAAATCCCGCTTTTTACTGAAGCGCTGCAGGGCATTTAATGGGCTTTAAAAAAAGAATTTTCAACCCCCGCTCTCCCTAAAAATATAGGCGGTGGTTTGTTAACTACCCCATTCATGCAAAAGGATATGAACGCTCCTTCAAAATGCAGAAAACACACCAGGACAGAATTCTAAAACTTGGATGGAGTTTTCAAGACTTAGTACTCTTGGTTGAAGAAAGAAGAGGAAAGAGATGGTGAACTTTGATGAGAACTCTTAGTGAAGACTTATTCTTCTTGCTTTTATCTTTTGATGGGGAACATTCAAGGGTTGAAGACTTGAAGGAATGCTCATGGGTTCCTAAAACCAAAAATCACCCTATGAACTTAAGAACATGATTAAAACTAGTGTTTCTTTGACAAAAATAGAGTTCATGAAAATACTCTTTTAGATTACCAGGGAACCCTATCTTCTGCATAAATACGAATATAGACATTAAAAAATCTTTTTTCTTCACAGAAAACCCAAAATATAAAGGGAAACTCTGCCTAAATTTTTAACAAGTTAAAAATGGAATAAGAAGTTTTGTTATAATTGACAATTCTTTAAAAGAAACAATGAAGCGGATAACTTTAAAAATAAAGATACCCACATATTAAGTTGCTTGTCACAAATAACCCAAATTCCTCTACAAGGTATGCAAGAATGGGTATTTTTAAAGATACCCGCATTGAGTATTACAAAACATACCCGCGTCGGGTATCTCAAGCATACTCGCATCGGGTATCTTAAAGATATCCGCGTCGAATATCTTAAAAACAAATAGGGAAATGGAGGGGATATTTCCCTAAAGATGTCCGTATCCATTCAACTTAGGATCTGGATTCCATTTGGAGTTACACCCCTATGCCCTGAGCTATACATGTCGTGTGTCCCATATAAAGGATCCCGCAACTTGCTCAAACTGGCTAAATGTTGATCTTTTTTACATCAATTTTGGTAGTAAACCCCCTACTTATTTTATGATATATCTGTATCTCTTGTAATGATTTGTATAAGCTTGGAGATATAAACAAATGTAATTTATCAAAAATTTACGAAGTTAATATAAATGAAATTCCCTTTGATGATTCTTTTATATTCTCTGTTATTTGCAAGTACATATATCTGCGATGTGATCTTTATTCAAACTGATATGATTTAGAACAACCTAACATCTAGGTATTTCCTAAGACAACACCGTATAATTAACGGTAAGTGCCTGTGCTTATCGGAAGTCTCGAACCTCAGGATCTCCTGGTCAAACTTTCAAACTTGTTTTGTTTAAGCTCTATCTTTTTTTTAATGATACAATCGTTAGAAGTCATAAAGAGGATAAACACAGAATTATCAGCAAAAAATCGACGCTATTGTCAATCTTCGGCTTGAATTTTTTCTGTTAATGTAAATTTTTTATTTTGGATAATGCAATAGTTTTACATGACTCATATCAATTTCGTTATGCATATCACTGTGAATTATAGGACATCATTTGTCCTTGAATCATTTTTTTCTTGGATAGCCACCCCGCGAATGTACGATGGAGTAGTGGAAAATGTAAGAACCTGCGACGGCTTAACGAGTGATTTTCCGATTACAATTGGTTTACATCAAGGATCTGTATTAAGTCCATTCCTGTTTACCATCGTGGTGGATGAACTTACTAGAACTATCCAAGATAAGTTACCTTGGTGTATGCTATTCGCTGATGATATTGTTCTAGTAAATGAGACGAAAGCAGGGGTTAATGCCAAATTGGAATTATGGAGGCAAATATTGGAATCTCGGGGATTCAAATTGAGCAGGTCCAAGACAGCATATATGCATTGCAAATTTAGTAACCAGAGAAGTCAAAACCATATTGGTATAACATTGGAAGGGCAAGAGATATCACCGAGCGACCAGTTTAGATATCTAGGTTCCATCATCCAAAAGAATGGGGAGATCGATAATGATGTTAATCAAAGGATCCAAGCTGGTTGGTTGAAATGGAGGAGTGCAACAGGGATTTTGTGTGATCGTAACTTTCCGTTAAAATTGTAAGGGAAGTTTTACCGGAGCGCTATTCGGCCTGCCTTATTAAATGGTACAGAATGCCGGGCTCCTAAGAAGCATCATACACAGAAGATGCACGTAGCGGAGATGTGCATGTTTCGTTGGATGTGCGGTAACACTAGAAAAGATAAGGTGCGAAATGAGGATATTCGTGCAAAAGTTGGTGTAGCACCTGTGGAGGAGAAGATGTGGGAATACCGGCTAAGATGGTTTGGTCATGTGCGACGCAGACCTATGGAAGCACCGGTTCGACGAATAGATACTCTAGATATGGGCAATGGCAAAAAGGCAAAAGGAAGACCGAAGAAACATTGATGGAGGTGATACGAAACGATATGGGTGCCAACGGACTCGATGAAAGTATATTGTTCAATAGGAGTGAGTGGAGGCAGAGGATTCATGTGCTGAACCCGGTGTGATTCTCATGTTGGTTCATGTAGCCTACCCCATATGGTTGGGATAAAAGGCTCAGTTGTTGTTGTTGTTGTATAGCCATCCCGCGAATTTGCACGGGCCCACTTGCTAGTTATATAAAAGAATGCAGGCATATTTTCTTCTCCCAATATAACTCAATTAATTGTCTTGGTTGATAGGTATCTTTCAATGTCACCTTCGTTCATGCTCGATATAAAATCAAATTGGTTATACTTTTTGTATGTTAGTTTTTGTTCACTTACTCTTCCAAATATTTTGTATGGCTTCTAAGATTGATTCTATGATGGTTTTTGTACAGCTTTGTCTATCTCGTTTATTCTTATATATAGGAACCAATGTGCTTATCCTCTATTGGGGATTTTTTGGTAACTGGTAACTAAGAAGTTAACTTATTTAGCCACATTAAACCAATATATCTCACAAACAAGTCCCAACTCAAAATAGGAATAATGAAATACCACCATATCGTACAACTTGTACAGATTCCTTTTAATTAAAGCATCAGTAACTCTACATCGCCTTAATTTTTTATGATATCTTATGTTCATAACATGGTTTGCGCTGTTAGGTCTACCATGAATTCTCCAGTGCGATTCTTACAAAGAAATTTATTGGGGAGAAAAAACTAATCCGCCTTTATTAATTTTGTTGTCCTTTATTAGGCCTTTGATCTTAGGTCTTACAACGGTTGACATTACCAGGTCTATCCTTTCTTTATCTAATTTTAACAAGCTCGTTTATATCTTGAATTTAAGACACATTACCAGATCAAAAAGATGTATATTCTCAAACTACCTCTACTATTGATTCATGGTTCATATTTCCAGCGCAAGATGTATATGGAAACCGCTAAAAATTGATTGTTTTTTTTCCAAGCTATGTAATAATACCGCTAGTAATTGATATATGGTCCGATTTGGATTCTTTGCTAACAAATAGGGCCCTTGGTTTAAGTTGTCCATGCATTGCACATGGTTAGGTCTACACCCAAAAAAATAGATGTTGACCTTTAAGAAGGTGCAACCCTCATAAAGCTGCCTCAGCTATAGCATGCATAATGTATAGATCAAAAGTTGTGCACAAAGTATCTCACAAGTTAAAAAATCTTTCACCTCTCATAATCTAGCTGCACACGATGCGCATGGTTCAGCAAAACACGATAATTCTCAACAAGGTCCCGCCGTGTATGAACTAGATTAATTGCTTTGGACAATTCTTCCAATACGCTGGCTTCAGAACCCCGGGGCTTTAAACAGAATTCCAATGACCCTAAAACTGAAATCAGCGCAGCATCTGAACCTTCAGCACCTGTATAAAAGTAAAGCTCCACTACATTACAAACTCATAAACTCAGATTACACGAACAAGATTTAACTAAATCCGTTATGATATTCTTAATGAAAACAAACTTGAATATAAAATAAATCAAAAGTAGTGACAGAATAAATTTCCACAGTCAAAAGCAGTCATGTAAGTTTCACTGAAGATGAATGTGAATGGAAGCTACAATTCAAGTCTGCTGCAATGCAATAATAGGGAATTTGTTTTCCATGCAGTAGTATATTAAATCAGGAACAGGAAAATGAGCACATAAAATCAAATTATGCAGTCATATAGAAAGATGGAGCAAACATATGGATTCATAACAATACGTGTCTTCAATATCAATCCAAAATCACACCAACTTTTGGATGACCATCTACGCTCATTTTGACCCTTACGGTTTAAAACATAGATCCGTCAAATTTTATGTGATTTTCATACTCATCTGATATGTATATTCATATGTACATTTGTATGTATATTCATATGTTTATCACATATGTATATTACATATGTTTATGTACAATTGTATGTATATGTATTTACACACACATACAACTTATTAGTGATACAAGAATAAGAGTTCTGATACAGCATGATACACAGAATACTATCAACCATATTTTAAAAGAGGGTGCTGAGGTATTGCTAGAAATGGGACCATTTGACTCTCTAGTTACTCTTGTAAGGCAAACTCCAAGATGTAGCTTGTGCCATTAAAGGATGGCCAATCCTTCTTACAAAAGGAATGATAAAAAGGAGAGCAATGCCCAAATGAATTTTATAATTTTAAGTTGTTTAGGGTGTTTTTCGTCACCCCATTGAGATGGGAATACGCGCGCGCTTGTCAGACGTACTACAGATTCCCCCTGCCTAGGGTAGGCCGGGGTTTATTGATTGTAGGGATCCGAATCTCTGGCAGCCGCAGACTAAGCTGCCGTTAATTACCCCTCGCCTTTGGGGCGAAGGAACCTTCGATTAACGGGTTAAACTGGTCATGCGAACTCAATGTGCAGTATACGTGTGTTTTGTTTTGGAGGGGGGGTTTGGATATATCGGGAGCCACGCAGAGTTTTTGGGGGGACAGTGTTGTGGAGTGTGTGTATCTGTACATATATATATACATGTATATATATATAAAAAAGGGAAAAACGCCCAAAGGACGCGTGGGGTCAGCGCCTTGAGCGTTGTGCGCTAGCGCGCCACGTGTCGGCATGTGGACGCTTTGCGCTTGAGCGCAAGCATGCCACGTGGGCGCTTTGAGCTGGAGCGCAAGCGCGCCACGTGTCGGCACGTGGGCGCTTTGCGCTTGCGCTGGGCGCTTGAGCGCAAGCGCGCCACGTGTCGGCACGTGGGCGCTTTGCGCTTGCGCAGGACGCTTGAGAGCAAGCGCGCCACGTGTCGGCACGTGGGCTCTTTGCTCTTGAGCGTCAGCGCGCCACGTGTCGGCACGTGGGCGCTTGAGCGCTTGGGTGCCGGCGAGAAAAAGAGGCTTTTAGCCCCAGAAATTCTCGAAAGAGAAATTAGGGTGGAGTGAAAACTCCTAAGCTGTTTTGAAGCTGATGAAGGGCTTCTCCCTTTGAGCCCAAGTTCTTCCCCAAAGTGGGGTTTCTGGAAATGAGTCTCCTTCCTCCTCTGTTAGCAGGATCTTGAAGATCAAGAGATGTGAGACGTTAAAAATCTCTTCTTTTTGAGATCTAATGGAAGACCTGAGTTCCCCTTTATGGGTTTTGTGGTGAAAAACTATTTAGTTTTATAAAATGAAGAGTAAAACTCTTGATTTAATTCAAAAAGAAAGGAGAAGGTTTTATAACCTTGAGGAAGGAGAAAGATCTCAGATCTAAAAAAATTTTGGTGAGAGAAAAAGTTGTTGAGATATTTTCATTATTTTTGCCTTTATAGGCTATACACTTTACATATAGCCCCTTGGGCTTTACAAAAATGGCATTTTGGCCATTCCATGGCTCATGTGCCACTTCTTTTTGCACATAAGCCATGGGCTTACAAAAAATTGGCTTTATGCCCATTTTGCATACATTCATGCACAAAAATTACATAAAAATTATGTTACATGATTTTTTTATTTTGGCATGGTGGAAGGCCGGACGCTTCGTGTTCGGGCTCGACCTGGGCATTGGCCCACTTGCTTGGGCTTAGGCCCACCTGGCTTGGGGTTGACCTTGACTTTGACTTGGTCAACCGGGATGCAAATTTTTACCCCAACAAGTTGTCCATGTCATTAACTAATCATTTTATCCCTCCCTCTCTATCTTATACACATAAATTTCTATTATTATAACTAGAACACGAGGTATTTGGCGCTCTCGCATTTAAATCGTATAAAATATTTTTTTTTAATGAGAATTCTAAATTCTAAGATGGTCCATGTCATCGAATCTTTTGATGAGAAAATCCTGAAGAATCAAAAACTTAAAAGCCTAAAACAAAGTTTTAAAAAAATATTGAAGATTATTATGGTTACAAAAACTTCAACAGTTTAAAAAAATTTGAAATCCAAGTTTATCAACAAACTTCATCAAAAAAAAAATAAAAAATATATATATATATATATATATATATATATATATATATATATATATATATATATATGCCTAATAAATTAAAAACAAATTAAAGTTGCAAGACAGATATATTCAAATTATAGCATGGAAAATTTCCTTTATTTTTTTATATTTTACTAATTTAACAACATGCATCGCACGTGCCAGAAGGAAGGTAACTTTAATATGAGACATGGTTCCATATCAACTCTTATTGTCTAAACTCTAGAACCCTTCCTACAGTCACAGCAAATTTGATGGCTTGATAATTTCATGTTCCCGATGCATTACAGAAAAAAATGTAGTTCACCTACCCATCAGCCGGCCCTCAATGTTATGGAAAGATTCCCTCCTGCTCATTTGTCATGAACACAGTTTCCCTTCGTCTAGAATTACAAACCAAGTCATAGGTAATTAAATTCAAGTTGACAACAGATCAGAGAAACATGGTAAGATTATGGGGCTTTCTCAACTGATTCATGCTCCATAATCATATGAGACGGAACTTGAAAGGTGATAATGATGACCGGGGTAACAGTCAAATCATTTTCATTGGATAATGGTCTTTCCAGAACTTTGCAGTTAACAAGTCATCTCAAGTTCAACTATACATTCAAATGATTAAGAAAAGATACACATGAAAGCAAGCATTTAGACTATTTGTTGGAGGAGGACTGATATAAGTATGACAGTTTACCAGCTGGATACTGAAGAGCAGCAGAAATACGACAAATAGATGGAACTGCAGATGGGTCCCTAGCACCCGCTCTAGCACTCAATAGAGTGGCATTCCTCTCTGCAGCTGCCAGAGCCTCAGCTCCTGTTGCGCCAGTGGCACCCATAGCCTCGATAAGAGCCTGGTCAAACAAAATTATTGTATGTCAATTTATTAGAAATGGGGAAAATCGTAACATTATATGAGTAAAAAAACAAATTTAGGATTGTTTCCATCATATAGCATAATCACTATGACACATGCCACGAAGACGCAGTCATCTGGTTGTTTTATTACTCTAAAAGCTCCATGTAGAGTTACGTATAGTATATGACATTGAGCAACAGCCAAATTATCATCTAGGACAAGAGATAGCTAGCACATTTTATTGTAAAAATCAAATAAAATTGCCTAGGGAGTAATAACCTGTGGTGTTGACGGAAGCCTGTACAGGCTCTTATTTAGACTTTGACAGAAGACAGATAATTCCTTCTTGATGAGATCTTTGGAGCTGGATGAAATGTTTGCCACAGTTGTGCATGCTGGAATGATGGTGCTTCCAGCATACTCTCGTGCAGCTAATGGTTGCTGGTCCCAGTAAGCCGATGCACCCTACAGCACAATGAGATAATCAACAAATTGTATTCCTAACAAAGGTAAATGACAATCCACATCATACGAATGTCATGAGGACTCTAAAAAACTGATCAGTGTATGATCATAGTAGGCCCATGAACAGGAAATATGATGTCCTTAAGTAAATCAGCAAATAACAAAGGAAAACTGCTTAGTTTACCATCAAGAAATGATCAGTGTACCATCAAGAAATGAAGATCCAAGAGTGTCATCGGATAATTAACTCTACTAACATGAAAAGATATTGGGGCAGATCTTGAACAGGTATATTAGTTTTCAGTAAAAACATCAAACTTAGGCTCATTCGTCCCTCGTGCTGAGTAGAAGACTACAAGCATTTTATAGTATAATTGCAATGGATCTTAAAAAATATGGCATAATGATGACACAGAGACACATCATCCTCTTTTCTCTTCAATAGGTTTAGAATTTTCATAATAAGTGGGCATACTCGAAGCTTTTTGAGTACAAAGTGTCACTTAATTCCCAAGAATAGAAGGATTGATGTGAATGATGAGAGTAACTTTTCGCTAACCTATTTAAGTTTCAACTTTCCTGTGTATGATTGAGAGCTCATTTCTGCATGTGTATATATGTGTGTTTGTGTGCAGAGGAAGAGAAGGCTTGCGTGTGTTGCATCTGATATTAATTTTACTATCATTTCTTGCAATCAATTGAAAGGTTGCCAATAATATTTTGGCCATTCAGGTTTCCACCATGCCTTAACAGAAATGGTATGGTGCATCATGGAGGGAATTGACGCCTAAAGGTTATTATCTTCAAATTGAGATTTCACGGAAATCAAAACTCATTCTTACGCAAGCTTGAGCAGGTCTAGCAATGGATATCAGCTAAAGCAATTTATTTTTTGTTAGTATTATTTTAGGGTAGCGTGGTAATCAATTCAAAAAATGATATTATATCACTACGAACTAGGTATTTTTTGACAAATTTGGGTCTGAAGCCCTGCGCCTCTAATTAAACTGAGGAGACCCTGCCAAGCCTCGCCTTGCATGACATAGGCGCTTGACTTGGCGCCTGGTATAAGAAAAATGACCGCCTGCTGTGGTGCTTATATATGTTTTCAAATTCCTAGATGAATTTTTGCCTCAGACGAGCACTAGAGGCCCCAAGTAAGATGCCTTTAAATCACCAATCCAAACATGTTAACATAAATTGACTTCAGCCCAAAAAAAAAAAAGAAAAAAAAAACCATGCAATGGATAGTGTGCAATCAATTTCTATCGCTCTCCACATATACTGTTGTAAACGATGAAAAAGCGTTTCAAGCAAATTATTTGCGGTGTGTTTTTGATCCAGATTATCAAGATTAGCAGCCCAATAAGTAAAATGAGTAAAAAACAAAATAATCCTTTGTACCATTAGTATTTACTATTTAACTTTCTAAATTTTACTTATTTCAATTTCCAAAACATACTATAGGCTTAAAAAAATTTGGTTTAAATTGGCTTAATTAATTTAATTATAATTGTTTAAATGTTTTCATAATTTTATGAAATAAGAGTCGTATTTTCTCATAGCAATAAGTAGGTACATTATAGACTTGCAAGCTACAGCTATTAAGCACAATGCTTGAATGCCACCAACCAAACACATCACAGATCTAGCGGTAAAGTTGACATACACTGGACCTCTTATATTAGTAGACATGGAAACAATCGACTGTTTGACTTGCCTCATCTAGCGGTGGCAAGAGTATGCAATTTAAAATGCACAAATAAGGGAAAGCACCAAAATAAATTTTGTAATTATTAGAAAATGATATTCTAGTACTAGATTATGGGCAAAAACACCCCCACAGAGACACTAAAATAATTACAATGCTTCGTGCAGATAAAAATGCATAGTACACCTAAGTTCATACTTCCCAGGGGTTGCATTGGGTGGAAAAATGTTGGTAATCATTTTTGGCTCACTTCTTGAATTCATCCATCAACCAGGCAATGTTATATTTATATTCTATCTAAAATACCATAACAGTCTGCGTCTATGAGATATGATACTGCTATAAGAATTTGTACTGATCATCTAACAATGACAGATGACAAGAGGATAACTAACCATGTTAGCCTGAAGAAGAGCAGTATGAATGTATTCGAGTTCTGATCTACGAGCATCAAACTCTTCAATCTTTTTCCATTTTTTCCTCAATGAATCTTCTGCTTCTTTCCATTCTGCGCACAACTTATTCAAACGCTGAACCTCAGATGTTAATGTACTTAAGCTTGCCTTCAGTCCAGCAACTTCTCTTTCCTTGCTCCAGACATCCAACTGCATGAATAGAAGACAGTCCATGAGGAACAAACAACATTAGAAAAAGCAGCAATGCAAATGCACATGACTGTAGTATAAATATTATATTTTGAGACTTACATATGTAGCATATGAAACTTGTCCATGCATCATAACATAAATGCAAAAGGAATCAACAGATGCAGCAATAGGGAGACATTGTAAAAGAAAAGGGAAAAAGGAACAGTATACACATCAAGTATTCATCACTTTCAAAAGTCAGCAATTGAAACATGAAGCATGCACACCCGCCTGCTCTCAAAATTGCGTCGTTCCTGAATTTTCACTGAGAAACTATACAAGTTTCTACATGCAGCTTTTCAAGTTAAAAGAAGATACGATTACATCTGCAATCACATCCAGGGGTCTTGGTCATGCGGATCTTTCACATGGTGATGTGAATTGCTTTCTAACCTCGATGCCAACTAACCAAACTTCAGGTATTTTATTCCTCGAGTGCTTGCACTAACTAAGCTTTGATTCAAGCAAGTAGAGATATTAGGCTTAAAACTGAACACTGATGGTTACTATTTTTCTAAAGGAGCAATGCTTGAGGGTTTTATGTAAAAAAACAAGATGAAGTGCTTCTTCATAACTTAATGATACTGGCACTCACCGCGAAGTTCGATGATACATCCAAGACATGAAACCAGCCTTCATAAATATTGTCAATACTGAGGGAAAAAATATAAACACATATATCATCATCTAACCTTTCTACGGACCAAATGGAATCTGGTATAAAGCAAGGCTTCACAAACGAAATTTGACATATTTTTACAACCAGCTGTCTACCTAAAGTAAAACCTCACCTAGTTAGTGCCGACTTTTTGTCCGAGAAAACTATGAACAAGTGATTCAGTGAATGCTTGATTTTAAACGACCACTTGCCAGTTAGTACAAATTCCCTAGACTTGCGGAAGAAGTATATAACAAGAAGAAGTTGAACACACACACACACACACACACACACAGAGTATGAACTGAACGTAACATAGAAGATATACACGTAGAGATGGAGCTAATAACTTTTGCCAGTGGGGATGAAACACAGTATTAAGTTTACATAACCAAGAAGAATATGTCATATACAAAAATTCGTACTAATGAATTTCATAGTTAGGAAACATATTATAATCATAGCTGTCAATGGTATCTTTGCTATTAACGTCTTTGTAGGATTGCTCAATCACATTTTCATAGAGTTGTTCAATCACATGTTTGTTTTAGTGTTCATTTATCATTTGATTCATTATTTAAGATACCTAGATATATATTATTTGAGCTAGTATGATCAAAGGTGAGCAAATTCTTAAATTAAGAAGTACACGTAAATTAAGATGTACATATTAAGTGAAGTACAATTAGCCAAGGGTGGTTATTATGTTCTAAACAGAGCCAAAGACACAAATCAAAATGCCTTCCCCGGTTTTAAAATCTTTTGATGTTCTCTTCTATTTATAGATGGAAATTGTGATTTGTGGCTTCATATAGTTGGCCATTGTGATTTGTGTGACTGTCTTCATATATAGTTGGGGAAACTCCGACATATAAAGGCTAGTCAACAGCTTAAGTGTGGGAAATTGCCCACACTTGCAAAGTTGCACTCAATGGAGCTCCACCCATGTACATACATACATATGTATGTATGTGCGTAAGCATATGAGGAATGCGGGTAACACGTGCCATAGGAGGGAGTCAAATGTCAATTATTCACCGTTTTTAGATGACTAGCTCAGTTCAATTTAAACGTCTCGGAATAAAACACACCAAATATTGTGTGATTTCGATACTCATTGCCCTTGCATTGGATAACTGCAACGATAACGGATTATAGATAACAGAAAACGGTTTCCATCAAAAAATCAATGGGCAAAGATTATCAAAATCACATGAAAATTGGTGAACATATGATTTATGCCATAAAGATAAAGTTAGTCAATGCCAATCATCCATAGAAGTTATTAAGGGTTGACCTAGTGACCGCCGTTATAGGAAGAAAAGCCCTCCCTCACACACTAAAAATGTGATAATCATAATGATAACATATATAAAAAAAGGTATGTCATTAGCTTTTTGGCTGCCAGTCTGTCCTCTCTACAAAATTTCCTGCCATACCCTTAATATAATAAAAGCACTTACCCAACACCTAGGCTACTAGGTTGGTGATTGGTTAGAGAGGTGGGATAAGAGCTCAAGACCCAAAGCTACCTCACCTCTATTGTCAATCACCAACCTGGTAGACTGGAATCTACCAGGTTGGTATGAACTGTGTGTGTGTGTGGGTGGGGGGGGGGGGGGAGAATCATACTACGGAATTTTTACCAGGTTGGTATGAAATGTGTGTGCGTGCGCGCGTGTGAAGTAACTGTTAGATTGGCATGGACAACCAGTAATGTCTGTCAACTTCATCTAATAAATAGGTTTCATCATCAAAACATTGACAGAAATCAATATGAAGAATGGGTAAAATCCTAAATTAGAAAAGAAGAAATACCTCAAAATGCCTGATTGTGCCTACGTTATGTGAGGTGCCTCCAGAGTGTATTTCCTGTGATGCAACCACATCACTGCTTCCATGCAGGCGTTTTATAAGCTTTTGACATAAGCTTTTAGCTTCTGCAGCCTTGTTGCGTGCATCTTCCGTAACCACAAACTGTTGCACATGTGCTTTCTGACAGCAAAGAAAAAAAGCATGTGAACGAAAGGTACCAAATATCATGCATTGCAAACTAGTTAAGCAGGGCATCAATGAAACGTCACAAAATAATCAATCGCCCACGTGTCATAAAAACCAGTCGCTAAACCCGAACAACTCACTGTTCAAAGACGTATCCCTTCTGTTCACATGCTTACGGTGTTGCAAGATATTCATATTGCTTATGCTCATGTATAGAATTGGTAATATTTGACCCATATTCATCACAAGTTCTTCGCTTTCCAAGAACTGAATCGATTTGACCCTATGTTGCTCGGATACATTATCAAGGTGAATATCCGTATCGGTATCGGATACGTCCGTATCGGTATCGGATACGTTCCAAAGTAGGAATTTTTGGGCTCGCCGAGAATACTTGAGAAACTCATTCTGGCACATCCTAAAATTTATCTTTCATTCTATATGCATTAAGCATGTATCAATGACAAAAGATACTAACAACCTATGCATCAATACTTGCAAATTATTTTTAATTGTAGTTTAGATTGCTAAAATGGTGATTATTTGTAATTATGTATATATATTTAAGTAACAAAAAATCAGTGTATCCTAACAAATCGTATCATAGATTTTTGGATAAATGTGAATGCCAAAATCCGCTTCATATTGTGTCCCGTATCCGTACTCCAGTCCATGCCTACAAAGATTTGGCCCTTTTTTCCCTGATAATATTTGGGCCTTATATACAAATAACAAAGCTTATTGAGTAGCAGAAAACATTGCAGGGAGCTGATTATGGCTACCAAAAAAGAGATTACCTGCCTTTCAAGAAGCTGATTGTAAGTTCCTTTCGTGGTCAGATCAGCTCCAGCCTTCCCATTACCATACACTTGATAGGGTAAGGGAGAGCTTACATCAGGAGATGCAGCATCTACTACTCGATCATTCTCGTACTTATATCTAATCAATGACATGAAACTTTCTGTTATGCAGACGAATCAATAAAATAATCAGAGAGCGCTAGAATGCTACAAGAATATGCTACAGAGCATTGAAACAGTACGCTAGAAGAGAGTTGAAAGTTGGGAAATGTGATAAATTTTATTTGGGACTAGACAAAGCTTCCTTGTAAAATAAGTTGTCACACAAGTGAATAGCAACTAAAAGTTAACAGCAGCTTCAGCAGCAAAAATAGTACAACCAGATAAACATCATACGATAGCAAAAAAAATAGTACATCAGCAGTATAAAACATAAATTACATTTGATATTTCCATCACAATACAGAGGCAGAAGGTAAAGATAACAGTCTTGTTTTTGGACAAGCACAAACACATGTAGTTGGTGTGGCTACTAGTTATTATTCTAGTAAACATGAAGAATATTGATACTTCTAATTATTGCTTTAGTAAACATCCTGAATATATTGGTCGATTGGTAGATTATTTTCATATTATGAATGAACCTATATAAAGCACTTTAAGCTTAGAATCAGGTATAAGTACAATAGGAAGACATGACTATAAGATACAACACGAAAGGTTTCTACCTTAAGAGTTCAGCATCTGCTCTGATATCAATCTTCTCAGATTCCCTATGGATAAGTGAACTAGATCTTGAAGTGTATAAACTAATTGACTGAAGTAAAAGGAATGGATTTCGTAGAGCATCAATTGCTGTTGCTTTAACATCCGCTGGTAATTCGCCATCTGACTCGATGCCTAACTTAGCAGCTTCTAGCTGAGAATTCAAGTTAATACCATTCCCTTCATATGCCGGAAAAGTATTTTGTATTCTTTCAATCATTTGTGCAGCAAGAGTTTCACATGCCATTCGAATATTTCTTTCGCTAGAGGTCTCAATAAGAATCATGTCATCTGATGACTTATTTCCCTTAACAGTTAAGTATACAGCATCTTTCTCTCTAATAGCATGGAGATCATCAAGTACATTAGCATCCCCGCTCTCTGTACTCAACCTTCGGATATCCCTTGCCTGGTTAACATACTGATGAAGACGTCTTTGGTACTCAGCAAAAATCTTAGCAGCTTCATTGCATTGTTGATCATAGGCATCCAGCATCACCTGCCTGTGCCTAAATGTGAGGGGAAAAAATAAGAAAAATTTCAACATGATGATTATCTAAATAAAAGAATACATGTATATAATGGTAGTTGGTTTAGCTAGTGGACCATGCAAAAGTGTATATGACTACAAATGCCATAACTTGCTTTACCATTTGGTTCATATATCAACAAAGATAAAGCTATAAATTACTTTCTATAATGCATAGCTTATATATATCATATCATAAACATTGAAGCAACAAGGCAAGGCAACATCATTGTTTATCTATTAAATTCTAATTGAAGAGCACACGAGTATCCACTTATAACACATCAGAAGAACCTACAGTTGACAGCAATCTTATTTTTCTCTCTTTAAACGGTTAAAATTGAAAGCATGAGTGCCATTCGGAGCTCATTTCAGTTAAAGCAGCTAAGACTAACTGGAAATTTAACCAAATAAAAGAAATACATGATATTTCCATGGAACTACTACCATGTCTAACTCGAAAAATTCCTTTCCAAGCCAGGGAGGCTTAATGCAGCTAGAACCAAGAAGTAGTGAATTGTTGTTGGACTCACCCCAGTTAAGTTTTGATTATTGCCAAACATATTGTTCCACGTTTAAGCTAATCATTTTGCAGGATTATATAATATGATACACTTAAATGGAGGTCGGAGGACTATGCTGAAAATGTCATATCTAAAAGGAGGATGGAGACAAATGATACAACTTCACAAGACAAATTTTTCATGATCAAATTTGAAGCCAACATGGAAAATAAGACTCAAAGATCGGTTAAGGTGTAGTTAGGTTTTTGGGGTTTTGTTTTTATTTTTATTCTTTATTTCTCTATTCATTCTTTTAAGGACCTTAATGTAACAGGGTTAGATTCTAATGAGCTTAAGAAGAAAACACACACACATTTAATTTTTCATGGTCCATATGTTTTATAAAAATCTGAAAAGGTTCTCTACGATTTAAACTATCTTCATATTAAAAAGTATTTTTTTAAAGATTGGCCTAAACTGAATGTTTTTAACCAAGTTTAAAAATATAATCATGATAAGATTTTCTCTTTACTCATGTGCTTTAATTTTGGTATGCTTGTTATCATACCATGTCTGCCAACTTTTGAGGCAAGAATCAAATATATATTTTTAATGTTAGTTATTTATTAGCATATATAGTAAGCAATCATACCATATTCGTTCAATTAAACCGTCGCTTTCTATTGCTGACTATTTCCCCATGAACAGCTCATCCTTGATTCATGGCCATAATTTGAATTGAGCCATTAGCTCCATTCATGCACCGAGTGAAAACATTTTCACGACAACATATTTTTTATCTATATATACATACTTTTAGTCTTTAAGAAAACACATCTCATTTTGCAAAAGCTCTTAATCACTTTTAAATTCTCTCAAGCTTAATAGTTTCTTATCCCTATAAAAAAAAGCTGTAACTTGTTCGAGCTGTAACGTTCTCTTGCCTGTTTAGAGAGAAGAATCAAGATATTGTAAGAGTGTTCCACTGCTCGTGAAAAGAAGGTGTAAGGGTGTTCTACTATCCGGGAAAAGAGGTGTTTGTAAGTGTTTCTCCACCCATTCGAAGGAGGATAATTGTGAAAGGGAAAGCCACGAGGACAGGGTCTTAGGTAGTGGACTAGGCAAAATGTGCCGAACCACTCTAAATCGGCCGTATCACAGTTTGGATCTTTTTTATCTCTTTATTTTATCAGTTTACAATTTGTTTAATTTTAATTGTGCTTAAAATTGCTCAAACATATTGCTACTATTATAAAATCATATATTAATTTTTTAAAAACTTTATTCATCTCCTCTAAGGTTATTAGCGCACTTCCATTTGGTATCAAAGCTTAGGCTTTTGGTATTGAATTAACACCCTAAGAGTAACGATCCAGGCCAACCATATGACTCACACCCACTTCGGGATATGCCATCGGATTTCATGAAGATAGGCCTACTGTTAGGCCATCTTATTTTGATGGTACTGATTACCCATATTAGAAAACCTGCATGATGTTTCATGTTCAGTTTATAGATTGGAGAGTATGGGATAGAATCAAAAATGGATATGAATTTCCATCAAAAGTTGTTAATGGGGTAACCTATTCCAAACCTTGTAGCAAATGGAATGATAATGAATTCGAATTAGCCAATTTAAATGCTTGTGCTGTTAGTGCTATTATTTGCGGTATCTCTAAAGTAAAATTTCATAAATTATGTATTTAAAAACCGCTAAGGAAATGTGGAATATTTTAGAAGTTAATCATGAGAGCACTTCTTAAGTTAAAGGAGAGTAGAGTCCGTTTGCTTATCTACGACTTGGAACATTTTAAATGGATGTTGATACTCTTGATGCATGTGCTACTAAATTCAAAACTATTATAAATGAAATGCATATTCTAGGTATTGTTATTCCGGTCAGTCAGATGAATTAACATTTGCTTGAATGTTTTCCTAAAGAGTGGAATTCTATCATTCAACCTATTAGTATCACTATGGATCTAAAAAATGTTTTTTGACGAATTGACTGGCAAGTTAAAAACAGCAGAACTTACTCTTCAAAAACAGGTAAGTGAAGAATAATCATGTGCACCAGCGACAAAGAAGCACGGTGTAGCCCTAAGAGGTGAAATCGATGGTTCCTCTTCCAATGACAGTTATGGTAATTTAGAAGAGAAGGCTAATTTCTCAAGACGCTTTGCTCGGATGATGCGCAAAAGCAAGAACCGAAAGAACAACGGTGCAAAAAGAATATTCGGTAAGAAAGAAGAAAACTTTAGCAATTATTTTGAATGTAATAAACCAGGTCATATAAGAAGAGATTGCCCTCTACTTATAGATGGGCAAAAGAAATTTGGCAAGTCAAAGGGTATGTATGCTGGTAGGGAAGAATCCAAATGACTCGGAAGGAAATGAAACTTGCGAAACGGCTAGATTTGCTAGGTCAAACTCCAACATATGTTCTATGACGCATGAAAATGAGGTAAATCAAGACCCTTCCGATTTTCCTTTTTACGAAGACCTTAAAGATGCTAAATGTGAATTGAACAATGGATACAAAAAATTAGAATTAAAATATAGTTTGCTAAAAAAGGATCATGCTAGTTGTGAAAGTAATCTTAGTGGACGTGAGAATGATTTGCTCATTAAGAGCAAGGCTTCTGATGATCTTGAACATGAAAATAAATTTTTAAAGGTTCAAAATGCGAATTTGCAAAAATTGATCGATTTGCTTCAAAAGCAAGTAGATGAATTTAAAACTAAAACTAGATCTCATAATAATGCTCTTCAAAAGAGAAATTTGAACACTGGTTATAATTCTCACTCTTGCTCTTATTTTCGTGGTCATATTAGATCTAAAGTTATTTGTATTTATTGCATGAATTATGGGCATTTATCTAGTCATTGTAAAATAAAAAATAATTTATCTTATTATGGTTTGACGTGAACACCAATAGTTGTCAAAACCAACTCTCAAGGACCCAACAAAATTTGGGTACCAAAGGCACGCCAATCTCTTCTTATGCAGGTGTGCCTAGCTTCAGACGTAAGGAAATATGGTATCTCGAAAGTGGATGCTCACATCACATGACAGGCAATCCTAATTTATTCGCATCGCCATCAAGATTGGAAGAGGGCACAGTCGCCTTTGGAGGTAATGACAAAGGAAAAATTATAGGTATTGGCTCGATTGGTAAAGAACCTAATTCTGTTATTGACGATATTTATTTAGTTCAAGATTTAAATCATAACCTTCTTAGCATAAGCCAATTATGTGATAGAGGTTATGAAGTTAATTTCAAACCTGATAAATGGATTGTGAAAATTAATAAGTTGCTTGTATCGTATATAATGTGTATGCTTTTGAGTTTGATGAATTCGTTGCACAAAGTATCAAATGTTTAGCAGATATGAATGAGGAATCTTGGTTATGGCACAAAAGACTAGAACACACTAACATGGACTTGTTAGTGAAGTTATCGAAGAAAGGTTTGGTTCGTGGACTTCCTCAACTTAATTGTATCGATCACTACATTTGAAAGAAGTATCAAAAGGGTAAACAAGTTAAATCGTCTTTTCATTCTAAAAGTGATGTTTCTACTTCTAGACCTTTACGATTATTGCATCTAGATTTATTTGGTCCAACGTGTACTACAAGCTTAGGTGGTAAGCATTATGTATTTGTTATTATTGATGATTTTTCTAGATTTATATGGGTTTTATTTTTAGCAAATAAAGATGAAGCTTTTTTTATGTATTCAAATTTTTTGAAACAAGTTGAAAAAGAATGCAATCTGTCTATTGTTAAAATTAGAAGTAACCATGAGATGAATTTGAAAATAAAGTTTTTGAAAATTTTTGTTTAGAAAATGACATCGCTCATCAATTTTCCGCTCCAAGAACACCTCAACAGAATGGTGAACGGAAAAATAGAACCATTCAAGAAATGGCAAGGTGTATGTGTAGGGTGTTTTTCGTCACCCCATTGAGATGGGAATACGCGCGCGCTTGTCAGACGCATTACAAATTCCCTCCATCTAGGGTAGGCGGGGGTTTATTGATCGTGGGGATCCGAATCTCCGGCAGCCGCGGATTAAGCTGCCGTTAATTACCCTCCGCCTTTTGGAGCGAGAGAACCTCTGATTGACGGGTCAAACATGTCATGCGAACTCAATGTGTAGTGTTGTGTTTTGAAGGGGTTTTGGATATATCGGGGGGCCCCTAGAGTTTTTACGGGGGTCCCGCTACCCGGATAGCGGGCTGGGGTCAAGGGGGCTAGCAGCCCCCTTGCGAGGTGCGGAACAGCGCCCATTTTGTCTAACGGGGGAGGTATTTTTATTGTCGAGTGTGTGTAAAATGAGGGGGAAATGGCGTCCAAAGGACACGTGGGCGCCGGCGCCCCGCGAGCTTGGCACGCGGGCGCTGGGCGCCGGCGCCCCGCGTGCTTGGCACGCGGGCAGCAGCAAAAGGGATTTGCTCCCTGCACCGGGAGCTGTGCTCCTAAAAGGAAATATTTATTATTTTATATGTATATATATATATATTTGAGGAGTTGAACTCCTAAGATATTTTGGAGCTGATGAAAAGGGCTTCTCCCTTGAGCCCTGGATCTTTCCCAAAGTGGGGTTCTTGGAAGTGGGTCTCCTTCCTCCTTTTTGTTGGCCGGATCTTAGAGGAAAAGGGGGATGAGATTCAAAATCTCCCATTTTTGAGATCTAATGGAAAGATCTGAGCTTCCATTTGTGGGTTTTGTGGTGAAAAACTATTTAGTTTTAGAAAAGGAAGAGTAAAACTCTTGATTTAATTCAAAAGAAAGAAGAAGGTTTGGAACCTTAAGGAAGGAGAAGGAGGCACAAAAACCCTAGAGTTTTTTAGAGAATGAAAAAGTGTATATTTTATTCATCATCATGTTGCCTTATATAGGCCTACACATTCACATATAGCCCCTTGGGCTTTACAAAATGGCATTTTGCCCATCTCGTGCCTCATGTGCTATTTCTTTTTGCACGTAAGCCATGGGCTTTACAGAAATTTGGCTTTATGCCCATAAAGCTTACATTCATGCATAAAAAAATACATCAAAATTATTTATTACGTGGTTTTTTATTTCGGCATGAGGGGCTGGCCGCGGGGCATCGGCCCACTTGCTTTGGCTTAGGCTTGGGCCCGCTTACTTGGGGTTGACCTTGACTTTGACTTGGTCAACTGGGGTGCAAATTTTGACCCCAACAAAGTGCCCCCCATCAATAAATGCACACCACGTATATGAGTTGGGTGCATGAAATTGATGGATCTTGAAGCTGGACTTCGAGATGGAACATCATTCCGAGGGCGAAGCATCATTCCATGAGCATAATTTCGGGGATCGGAGCATAATTCTGATGATCGGAGCATCATTCCGAAAAGCGGGGCATGATTCCAGGGATCGGGGCATGATTCCAAAGGGTCGGAGGAGCATAATTCCGAAGAGTGGAGCATGATTCCAAAGGGGTCGGAGCATGATTCCGACAGGCGGCAGACATTCTGACCGAAGCATAATTTCGTTGCAGAGGTTGATTCCCAGGTGAAGCATAATTCCGATAGGGAAAGCAGATACTCCGAGGCGAAGCTTCATTTCGACACGGGATACATTCTGAGACAAAGCATGATTTCAACGCAGAGCTTGCTGGTTGACTTGATTCCGAGGCGGAGTTTAATTCCGACGAGGAGGTCGCTGGTTGATTCTGAGCCGAAGCATAATTCCGACAGGGAAGGTAGATACACCGAGATGAAGCTTGATTTCGATATGGGGTACACTATGAGACGAAGCATGATTTCGGCGCAGAGCTTGTTGTCGACTTGATTCCGAGGCGGAGCTTAATTCCGACGAGGTCGCTGGTTGATTCCGAGCCGAAGCATAATTCCAACAAGAAAGGCAGATACACCGAGGCGAAGCTTGATTTCGACGCGGGGTACACTATGAGATGAAGCATGATTCCGAAGCAGAGCTTGTTGGTCGACTTGACTCCGAGACGGAGCTTAACTCCGACGAGGAGGTCGCCGATTGATTCCGAGCCGAAGCATAATTCCGACAGGGAAGGAAGATACAGCGAGGCGAAGCTTGATTTCGACGCGGGGTACATTCTGAGACAAAGCATGATTCCAGCGCAAAGCTTGTTGGAATTGGTTGGTTTGATTTGTTTGATTTTTGCCTTGTTCGGCGGGACTTTTGAATTTGAGAGGAATTTGAAATTTGTTTAGCATCAATATTGCTGCACTAGATTAATACCAGGTGCAACTCATCATTTGCCCGGGGAGGACTTATGATTTTGGTTTTGGTTTGACTTGTGTTGACATCGGCATCACTATACTGGAATATGGTACCAGGAGCAAATCATCATATGTCACGGGAGGATTCGGGGATTTCGGTTTTTGTTTGGCATGGGCATCACCCCACTGGAATATGGTACCAGGAGCGAATCATCATTTGCGTTTGCTTATTAGGAAGCGATAGCTTAGAAGACAGGTTTTAGGTCCCTATCACCTAAGACTTTTCAATTTTATGAGCCGTAAAGGTCCCATAAAAGCATTTTCTCCCAACGAGTCGTAAGGATCCCGTAGGTGTATTTTCTCCTTATGAGTCGTGGGGACTCCTAAGCGTGTTGCTCCTTTGTGAGTTGTAAGGATCTCATGCGGGAATTTTCTCACAAAGTCGAGAGGACTATGCGAGTGCATTTCCTCTCTTTTTCACGAGTTTGCGCCCTTTTGGGTTTTCACAAACTCGCCGCCAGTCCTGCTGTTTTTACTCACGGAGCCCTTTCGGGTTTTCATCCATGCCCATTTTGCTTATGGACATAACTTTTTTTTGAATCTTCATCGCCGGTGGGACTTTGAATGTGGTCTCGCCGGTAGGACTTGGGAGAGATTGGGATCGTTTTATGCCCGTGGATTGTATACGGTTTTGCAGGATGTATGATCCAGACCTTAGGGCCGGAAAAAATTCGGGACTTTGTTGGCGTCAGCATCGCTGCACTGGAATATGGTATCAGGAGCGACTCATCATTCGCCGTTGGGGTATGGGATTTGGAATTTGGTTGGCGTCTGCATCGCTGCACTGGAATATGGTACCAGGAGCGACTCATCATTCGCCACTTGGGGATTTGGATATTGGTTGGTGTCTGCCTCGCTGCACTGGAATATGGTATCAGGAGCGACTCATCATTCGCCACTTAGGGATTTGGATTTTGGCCGGTGTTTGCATTGCTGCACTGGAATATGGTACCAGGAGCGATTCATCATTCGCCACTTGGGGATTTGGATTCTGGCCGGATTCTGCATCGCTGCACGGGAATATGGTACCAGGAGCGACTGATCATTCGTCATTGCCTATTGGGAAGCGATGGCTTAGGAGACAGGTTTAGATCCATATCACATAAGGCTTTTCAATTTTATGGGCCGTAAGGGTCCCATAAAAACATTTTCTCCCTACTAGTCGTAAGGATCTCGTAGGCGTACTTTCTCCTTAGAAGTCGTGGGGACTCCCAAGTGTGTTTTTCCTTTATGAGTCGTAAGGATCCCATGAAGGTGTTTTCTTACGAGTCGTGAGGATCCCGTAAGTTTTGTTCTCCTCATGCATCGTGAGGACACATGAGTGGGTCTTCCCGAATGGAGCATAATTCCGAGGGCGGAGACCGGCCGCTGGACTGGTGATTGCAGTGGGATATGGGTATGATGAGAATTATTTGAGCCCGTGGACTGTATACGGCAGTCAAATTGGGGACTGACCATAGGGCTTGGGGAATTTTGAAAAATCGGATTTTGGTTGGCGTCTGCATCGCTGCACTGTAATATGGTACCAGGAGTGACTCATCATTCGGCATTTTTTTGTTTTTGTTTATGTTTTTTTTTACCGCGATTGCTCTATCATTTCAGCTTTTCTTATCGCGAAGCTCGCAATTGCCCTATCATTTCGGCTATTTATTCGCGGCTGTCCCATCATTTGGCTTTTTATTTTTTATTTTTGTTTTATTACACATTTTTACATCCCCAGTTTAACGACTTAGAGGTCGATTATTCCCAGTTTTATGACATAGTGGTCAACGGTTTTCAGAGAAGGACATATGTCTGAGAGAATCAGTTTCACGAAAGACTTCGATCTCCGTTTGTATGAAATTGACGGTCGCAGCTTGACTGTTTGTTAACACGCCTTTAGACAGTTCCATCTCTCCTGCCTTGTATTGCTTTTCGACCCAATCTTTGAAGACGAAACAGCTTTCAATGGTGTGACCCATCACTCTGTGATAGGGGCAATATTTGGGGTCTCGGTCATGTTCGCTTCTTGCGATCTCTTTGATTCTGGCAATTGTAGACCGTTTCTTAGGGCGTCCTTAAATATCCAGTGGACTTTGTCCCTTTTGAAGGAATAGACCTTATCCAGTTTCTCTTTCAATGGAGATTCTCCTCATTCTCCAAACACCGACTTCCGAGGCTGGTTGGCATTAGGTCCGCTCATCCCTCGCTTATTTCGGTTAGCCGAAGTGTTGAAAGATTCACTATCGTCGAAATTTTCGCCTTTACGATTTTCGTCCTTTCGGTTTCTTCCGGACCTATTGTTATTTTGGGAGTCAGAGGAGGACTCCTGCTTTGAGCGTTCCAATATTTGAACTTTTTTTGTCAGCTCTTGGAATATTTTGAGACCCGCGGTGCATAGAAACAGGGTCATCCAATTTTTGAGATTTCCGACGAGGAGACTGACAGATTGGTCCTGCTTTATCGGCGGTTCACATTTGACGGAGAGATTGCGCCATCGGGTTATAAAATCAATGCTGCTTTCGTTGTCCTTTGGCTTGGTCCTTACAAGATGAGCAACGGTGATCTTATCGTTCACGCTCATGAACCTCTGCCGAAACAGAAACTCCATTTGGACGAAAGTTGTGACGGAGCCTTCCGGTATGCTCGCCTACCAGTCGAAAGCAACATCGGCCAGGCTATTAACGTACTGGCGGAGGAGAAGCACATCATTACCCCCAGTATTCCCGCATGAGGCTTTAAAGTGGGCGATGTGCTGACTTGCATTTCCCGTCCCATCGAATCTTCCGAATTTAAGAATGACATAGCCGCTAGGAAATTCTACCAGATCATACTGAGCAGGATATAGTCTCCAGCTACTGCCAACATTTTTTTGCACTTCAGCTTCGGCTACCAATATTTTGACTTTATTGGCAACCAAAACCATGATTTGATCTTGAGTTAGCGGGCTACTGTCATCGGTAGCCAAAACATTTTCCGAGATAGGATGCGACTAACTTTCATGTGGTCCGTCCACCTTTGGATTTGAAGGAATAGGCGTCGGCTGCCTTGGGACATCGTTTCTCGGTTCATGAGCAGAGCCCCGCGCTTGATTGGACGGCTGAAAGGCAAGTCGGGCCGTGAGCTGCAAGACGACATTCATCAGTCAATTTTGGAGTAAAATTCGGCCATCTCCTTGTCTTTGCTTCTGAGCTGTTTTCGGAGCTCTCGGAGAAGTTGCTGCTCTGCGTTCTTGGGACGGAAGATTGGCTCCTCTTCGCTTTCCGAGCCTGACTCCTCATGAACCGAGGGATCTCTCCGCTTATCAGCTTCACTGGGTGGGTTTTCATTACCTTTCAGAGGAGGCTGGTCTTGGAATGTGGCAGCCATATTCACCAGATTGGACTTAAGATGTAGTAGCCCCATCCTTGCTCTTCCTGCGCATGCCCACCATGTAGACAGTGTGGACCACATATCCAGCCGTCTCTTTATCTTTGGCGGGGTGACCCTGTTCATGGAACCTCATGAAGTTCAGCATAGCATGAGCCCTAGACCTTTTGTTGGCTCTGTATCTGAGCCTTTTCTGTTTTAGCTTCTCGATTTTGAGGGCTTGGCGGACATCCGTTTTCTGGGAAGTCACCGTGAGTTGACCGATGGAGAGCTCGGAGAAGATACCCGATCGAGCAGTTGTCGAGGGCAACGCTGGAGCCTGCTCGAGACGCCTTATTGCTTTGTTGGTGTTGATAGCCTAGCCCCCAGAGTTTTTACGAGGGTCCCGCCCCCCGGATAGCGGGCTGGGGTTCAAAGGAGCTAGCAGCCCCTTGTGGGGTGCGGGACAGCGCCCCGTTAGAAATTTTTTCTAACGGGTGAGGTATTTTTTAGTGTGGTGTGTAAAATGAGGGGAAAATGGCGTCCAAAGGACGCGTGGGTGCCAGCTCCTTGAGTCCTTGGCACGCGAGCGCTGGGCGTCAGCAGCAAAAGGGACTTGGTCCCTGCACTAGGAGCCGTGCTCCTGAAAGGAAATATTTTTTTTTTGTGTGTGTGTTTGTATATATATTTAAGGGGTTGAACTCCTAACATATTTTGGAGCTGATGAAAGGGGCTTCTCCCTTGAGCCCTGGATCTTTTCCAAAATGGGGTTCTTGGAAGTGGATCTCCTTCTTCCTCCCCTTTGTTGGCCGGATCTTGGAGGAAAAGGGGGTGAGATTCAAAATCTCCCCTTTTTGAGATCTAATGGAAGATCTGAGCTCCCCTTTATAGGTTTTGTGGTGAAAACTATTTAGTTTTAGAAAAGGAAGAGTAATACTCTTGATTTAATTCAAAAGAAAGAAGAAGGTTTGGAACCTGAAGGAAGGAGGAGGCACAAAAACCCTAGAGTTTTTTAGAGAATGAAAAAGTGTATATTTTATTCATAATCATGTTGCCTTATATAAGCTTACACATTCACATATAGCCCTTTGGGCTTTACAAAATGGCATTTTGCCCATCCCATGCCTTATGTGTTATTTCTTTTTGCACATAAGCCATGAGCTTTTATGCCCATAAAGATTATATTCATGCATAAAAAAATACATCAAAATTATTTATTACATGATTTTTTATTTCGGCATGGGGGAGGCCGGCCGCGGGGCTCGACTTGGGCATAGGCCCACTTGCTTGGGCTTGGGCCCGCTTACTTGGGGTTGACCTTGACTTTGACTTGGTCAACTAGGGTGCAAATTTTGACCCTAACGGTATGCTTAATTCATACAATTTACCCACATATTTTTGGGCCGAAGCGATTAGTACGGCATGTTATGTACTTAATTATGTACTTATTAGGCCAATGCTTAAAAAGACTCCTTATAAACTTTTTTATCAAAAGTTCCCCAATGTTGGCTATTTTCGGATTTTTTTGCTGTAAATGTTTTATTCTAAACATTAAAGATAGAAAAGCAAAATTTGACTCAAAAATTGATATTGATATTTTTCTTGATTATTCTTCAACAAGCAAAGCTTATAGAGTTTTTAACAAGCGAACTTTAATTGTTGAAGAATCTATGCATGTGAAATTTGATGAAATAAATATTTTAAGTTCTAATAGTTACAACGATAAGGATGAACCATTAAAGGTGGATAATTTTCAAATTACTGCTAACAAGGTTGAAAATATTCAACCTACTCAAAACTTTCTCATAGTTGGAAACATAAGTCAAGTGATCCTATTTATTATTGAGGATCCATCTAGTGGTATTACGACTCAATCTAAGGGTTTACGTGAATGCGGTCATTTAGCGTTTTTTTCTCAATTAGAGCCCACAAATTTTGATGACGCTTTTAATGATGAGTTTTGGATTTTGTCTATGCAAGATGAACTTAACAATTTTTCTAGAAATGTTGTTTGCACTTCGGTGCCTCGACCTAAAGATCATACTATTATTGGAACAAAATGGATTTTTCGTAACAAGCTTGATAAGTATGACATAGTGACTAGAAATAAAGCTAGATTAGTTGCTCAAGACTATACACAAGAGGAAGGTATGGATTTTGATGAAACATTTGCTCCAGTTGCCAGACTTGAGTCTATTAGAATGTTTTTAACATATGCATCTTTCAAAATATTAAACTTATTCAAATGAATGTTAAAAGTGCTTTTCTAAATGGTTTTATTAATGAAGTTCATGTTGCACAACCATCCGGTTTTGAAGATCATAAATTTTCTGATTATGTTTATCGTCTTAAAAAAGCTTTATATGGTCTTGAACAAGCTTCAAGAGCTTGGTATGAGTGATTATCTACTTTTCATATTGAAAATGGTTTTTCAAAAGGTAGAATTGATACAACTCTTTTCGTTAAATCTAAGCTAGATCACATACTCGTTGTACAAATATATGTAGATATTTTTTGTGCCACTAATGTCTGTGTGAAGAATTTTCCAACTTGATGAAGAATCGGTTCGAGAGGAGCATGATGGGAGATTTAATCTTCTTTCTCGAGTTACAAGTCAAACAAACTAAAAAGGGAATTTTCATAAATCAGGAAAAATATGCCAAAGGAGTTTATAAAGAAATTTGGAATGGATGATGCCAAACCCATGCCAACTCCAATGAGCACTACAACGAAATTAGATAACGACAAGAAAGGTAATAGTGTGGATCAAAAATTGTATAGAGGTATGATTGGAAGTCTATTGTATTTAACAGCTAGTCGTCCCAATATATTACTTAATATTTTTTTATGTGCTCGATTCTAATCGGCTTCTAAAGAAACACATTTAATTGCGACTAAACATATTATTAGATATATTAAAGATACTTTGGAATTAAAATTATTTTATTCAAAGGCATGTTCTTTTGATTTGCTTGGTTATACTGATGAAAACTTTGCAGGTAGCAAGACCGATCGTAAAAGCATTAGCGGGACATGCCAGTTTCTTGGCCATTGTCATGTTTCTTGGTATTCTAAGAAACAAAATTGTGTCGTATTATCAACAACCGAAGCGGAATATATTGCAGCTGGACTTTGTTGTGGCCAAATAATTTGGATGTGACAAACAATCCTAGATTTTGGTATAAAAATTTTCACTACACGAATTCTATATGATAATACTAGTGCAATTAATTTGTCTAAGAATTCTGTACTTCATTCCAGGACTAAACACAGAGATATTCGGCATTATTTTTTGAAAGACCGTGTTGAAAAGATAAATATTTTGCTTGAATTTATTGACACAAAAATTCAACTAGCAGATATTTTCACAAAACCATTATCTGAATACGAATTTTGTCGTATTAGACGTGATATAAACATGTGCAATCCTAATGATTAAATTTTCTTTACTTCTGATATCTAGTTATATTGTGGATATTGATAGGGGGAGCCGTCTCTCTTTATAATTTTTTTCTCATCCCCATTTTGATTTTGCCAAAGGAGGAGAGAAATTGATGATACATATGTTGTTTTTAGTTTTTTAACATGCATCATATTATAGTTTGTCAATAATCAAAAAGGGGAAGATTGTTGGACTTTTCCCCAGTTAAGTTTTGATTATTGCCAAACATATTGTTCCACATTCAAGCTAATCATTTTGCAGGATTATATAATATGAGACATTTAAATGGAGGTCGAAGAACTATGCTGAAAATGGCATATTTAAAAGGAGGATGGAGGTAAATGTTGCAACTTCATAACACAAATTTTTCATGATCAAAGTTGAAGTCAACATGGAAAATAAGACTAAAAAATCGGTTAAGGTGTATAGTTAGGTTTTTGGGGTTTTGTTTTTTATTTTTATTCTCTCTATTTCTTTATTCATTCTTTTAAGGGTCTTAATGTAAAAGGGTTAGATTCTAACGAGCTTGAGAAGAAAAAACACACACTTAATTTTTCATGGTCCATATGTTTTATAAAAATCTAAAAAGGTTCTTTAAGATTTAAACTATCTTCACATTAAAAAGTTTTTTTTTAAAAGATTGGCCTAAACTGAATGTTTTTAACCAAGTTTTAAAACATAATCATGATAAGATTTCCTCTTTACCCATGTGTTTGAATTTTTGATATGCTTGTTATCATATCATGTCTGCCAACTTTTGATGCAAGAATCAAATATATATTTTTACCGTTGGTTATTTATTAGAATATATAGTAAGCAATCATACCATATTCATTCAATTAAACCGTCGCTTTCTATTTCCCTATGAACAACTCATCCTTGATTCATGACCGTAATTTTAATAGAGCTGTTAGCTCCATTCATGCGCCGAGTGTAAACATTTTTACAGCAACATTTTTTTATCTATATATACTATACTTTTAGTCTTAAAAAAACATCTCATTTTGTAAAAGCTCTTAATCACTTTTAAATTCTCTCAAGCTCAATAGTTTCATGTCCCTATAGAAAAAGGTTGTAACTTGTTCGAACTGTAACGTTCTCTCGCCTGAATAGAGAAGGGCGATCCTCTATCTATGAAAATGAGGTATAAGGGTGATCCTCTACCCGTGAAAATGAGGTGTAGGGGTGTTCCGCTATCCGGAAAATGAAGTGTTTGTAAGGATTTTTCCACCCGTTCGAATGAGGGTTATTGTGAAAGGGAAAGTCCTAAAGGCAGAGCCTTAGGTAGTGGACTAGGCAAAAGGTGCCGAACCACTCTAAATCGACCGTGTCACAGTTTGGATCTTTTTTATCTCTTTACTTTATTAGCATTGCAATTGATTTAATTTTAATTGTGCTTAAAATTGCTCAAACATATTGCTTTTGTTGTAAAATCTGATATTATTTTTTTTAAAAACCTATTCACCCTCCCTCTAGGGTTATTAGAGCGCTTTCAATTACATGTATGACTAACTCATAAACATCAAACTTGCTCTAGATTGATATAAACAAAATTAGGACATTCTTTCTGCATCTAATTTCAAGCATTGCCAACAAAAAACCCAAAAACGAAAAAAAAGAAACCCAAAAAAAATCCAAAGATTGCTCATGCGGTAAGACTTCCTCCCCAGAGTGATTGCCAAACAGGGTAAAGTTAGCATTTTGGATCTAAGTTTTTCTAACTTTATGAAACTCCAATTAGGAAACTCGACTCCATTCCCAAACAGGGCCGAAGCAGCGAATTACATGTTTGGCTAACCCACTAACATCAAACTTTAAATTGATATAAACAAAATTAGGACATCCTTTCTGCAGCTAATTTCATGGATTGCCAACAAAACAAAATCCCCGAAAAAAAGAACAATCTTTCTTTCAAGGATCGGTCCAATCAATTACCTAGCATTGGCCCTCTCATCGATATTCCGCTTCCGATCAGCCTCCTCCCTCACAAGCTCTGCCATCTTACCCCTGACCTCCCTCCTCGTCCTCCTCACCGAGACCCTCATCCTCTCCGCCTCCTCCTCGGCAGCGTCCCTCTCCCTCGCCTCCTCCGACGGCCTCCTCGTCCCCTTCGCCCCATGAATCAAGATGTTCCGGCGAACCGTCGCCGCCGTCTTCTCCGATCTCACCCGGCCGATGAGGAAGGACCAAATCGGGATCATGTTCCCCCGGCAAACCTTGCGGATTTGGTCGGGGGTCGGGAGAGGCGACGGGTAGTTCATCTCCTTCTGGAGCCATTCGATGATCTCTTCGGGCTTGGGGGCTTGCATTGTTGAAGGAAACCCTTGGAAAACGACGGTTAGGGTTTGAATTGAGGAAGGAGTAGGTAGATGGTGTGTGATTTGAAAACCCTAGCCCTAATGGTTAGATCTGAAGTAAAGCGGGGAGAAAGGGAAGGAGCAGGATTTCGAGGTGGACGAGCGGCCGGCAGCCCGCTAATGGGACCGTGTGTTTCATACATGAGGAGTGAGGTGTGAATTTTTCAGTTACTGTGAGAGAGAAAAGACTGTTCAAGATACAATTTTACATAAGACACCAACTTACAACTAATTTTATGTTTTCGAAAAGCTGAAAATAAAAAATAAACCAACAAGCTTCTTTTTACTAATAGCCAAAATTGTTAATACCCTGGTAATTCAAAAGGTTGAATAAAAATAAAAAGAATGCAACATTTTATATGACCAATTTTATAAATATTACATGTAAGGTTTTGGTTTTGAATATATCGAGTAAGTGTTTGTCTATTGATTTTTAAAGTATGTAAAAGCCCGATTCATATCCAGCTAACCGCCGGCGGATATTTATGGAGTTTGACCGAATTTTGGTTAATCGCCAATTCTAACATTCGAACAACTGAACAGGCATAGGGTTCATAGATTGTTTTCTGTTTTATGATGGTCATTTGTGCTTGTTGGCTCTAAATATATCTAAGTGATATAAACAAACAGTGTCCAAAAAAACAGAAATATAGATATTTGAAGCAGCACATGTCTTCCAATGAATATAAGTTCAAGGGTTGTCTCTTATTAAGTTTCACCCACAATGGCCTATATTAGCAGATCAAGAACATTTCATATTTTCACTTAGTTATTGCTGAACATGCCTATCAAAACACAGTATTTATGGCCATCAAAAGAGTAATGTCGGGATAAACAGGATAGTGCTTACTACTTCTCATTATAAACAGCCGGACAAGTTATTAACGGTCTCAATATAACTATTACAATCATGTTCACAAGCCATAGTACAATGCACCCGGTGATTCGGTCTTATATGATAAGGCTGATCCAGACATGTCGCTCTAACGAGGGCGATGCAACACTTTTCGAGTTGTTGGGGGGGGGGGGGGGAGGGGGTTGTGCCACAGACAAGCCTTCGGGCATAACCGTCTACCAATGCTATGTCAGTTTAGGGCTTACTAAAGTCTATCCGGGATTTACACTGTGCATGGGTTCAACTTGTAGGAATCTCCATCATACAAACCCCTCGTGAAAGATCGGTCCTCAATACCCTCATCACCCTCCTGGATAAGACCCAAGATGCAAGGATTTGCACCATACACCTCTAACCCTGCTTTAGAGAGAACTTAGGTGGTGTGGTTAGCCACGGACATAATTTTACTAGTGAGGGAATCACACTCTACTCCGATAGGATCTGATCATGGCCGGCGCCATGGTGATGGCAGGTTTACTGGATGGCAAGGAATTCACATCTACTTCAGCAGGACCTCTGGCAATACGGTCTTCTACAGAAAGCTGTTTGAGCGAATAGAATAAACCCTAAACGCCACTTGATTCATGTCTCAGTGTTTCACCACTTTGCATTTTAATATCTTATAGTTTTTTTTCAACACTTTAATACCCTCGTGTATTTCTTTGCTATCTTCAGTTTCCACATCAGTTTATTTATTGCGGACTGTATCTTAATTTCTTGTCTACATGAAGCTACAAAAAAATCGAAGCAAAATAGACACGGCTGGTAAAAAAACAGAAGGCGGGGAAAAGGCTTATGAGGAAATACATCAGGGTATCAAAAAAGTGGAGGAAAAAACCATAAGGTGTTAAAGCGCAGAAGCGGTGAAACATGGATGAAGGGATTATTAAGCAGTTAACCCTAAGGTTTACATCAAAGACCTGCTTTCAACTATCTTCTTATGTTTTACTGAAAAGATTTGGGGCTGTTTCTAGAATTATCCATCTTGTTTTTATATTTTCTATAATTTTAATGGAAAAAAAAAGAGCACTAATTTGTTATGTCTTCTAACGTCTCAACTCCCAAAGTCCCAAACTCAAAGCATCAGCAAGTCGCTTGCATCTCCCTGCACCTCTCCTCCCTTATCCACTGCACTCACCACTCCCTCCACTAATTTCCCCACCCTTATTTATTCTTCCCCCCTTTCCTCTCCAACCATCAAAGCTCCCATTTTTATCCCCCAAAAAACACTCGACATCTCCTCTAACCTCGGACTCATAAATATCCCCTCCCAAAACCAATCCCCCAGATCTAATGCCGACCTCCGCCGCCACCGCCTCCGCCGCCGCCGCAGCCTTCACCGCCTCTTTCATCCCTAAACAACCCAGCATCTCATCTCTCCCCCTGATCAAACCCTCAAGAATAAGGCCCCACAGCTTCAGAATCTCATGCCAGGTCGCGGTCACCACGGACGTCCCATCGTCGTCTTCAGTCACTGACGAGGAATCGGAAGCGGCGAGCAAAGTGGGGAAGAAGATCCGCGTCAAGGTGCCGTTGAAAGTGTACCACGTGAACAAGGCGCCGGATTTGGATCTCAACGGCCTCGAAGGTGTCATCAAGCAGTACGTTGGGGTTTGGAAAGGGAAAAGCATATCGGCGAATTTGCCCTTCAAAGTTGAGTTCTTTGTGCCTGTTGAAGGGCAGCCTGCACCTGTGAAGGTACTGGCGCATCTCAAGGAGGATGAGTTTGATTACTTGGAGGAGGCTTGATTGATTTCAGCGTGTATAGATCGAAGATGATGCGATCGTTTTTCAACCCATTCCCATATAATAATATGGTGTTTGTAACATACACTTTGATTGTTAGATAAAGAAACAATAAAGAGGTGATTATTCCATAGCCATTGCCAGGTATGCTTCTGATACTTTCTTTGAGTTAACTACTGGCTTTTTTCTTTTGCGGAATCTTGAGCTAACGTCTGCACCTAAACGATCTTGCCCTCTGATATTGAAGTTAGCTAATTTGAATCGGGCTCTTGTATAGTTTGGGAATGATTGATTTCGATAGGAAACGACTTCAACAAGAACAGTGTTTATATGCTTGATTCTACAATTAGGTTTATACCAAAAATATCTCATTATTGCCCTCAGATATTTCTGTTGCGTTTGACCCCCCCCCCCCAACACAAAATAAATAAATAAAAATTCAAGCCTTCTATAGTTTGTGAACAATCATTTTAGATTGGAATTTTATTACAACGATAATAGTATGTAAATAATTGTTTATGCAATTAGTTTTATGCAAACCCGAACAGTATGAATTCTTATCATTAGCATCAAGTATTTTTGTTGGATTGAATTTTTTTTACGTAATTGGTGAGGTGAGCAGGAATTACAGTCAAGCACCAAATTAAAGTCAAGTTTAATTTTAACAAACTCCCTATAGCAAATGCAACATCATTTTTTCAGGTCTAGGAAAACTACGTGAACTACATCCTACTTAAGAGAATTATAGTCAAGCCCGTCTCTTGGCTGTAGTCTCCTCACCTAGTGAAAATTTTGCACTACATATAAGAGAATTGACTTGATCTCTAAAATCAGCCTCAAAACCGTGCCAACTTTTTTGTGGGGCCTTCTTTCACGGCTGGCTCTATTTTGATGGAAACCGTGCCAACTTTTTTGTGGGGCCTTCTTTCACGGCTGGCTCTATTTTGATGGAAAAAAATTGCAAAGATGAATATCGCTAACTGGAAATTATGATATTCCACTTAAAGAATAATACAAAAATCGAAGACACGCACATGTTGTATTGTGTCTCAATTGTCTAGTAAATTTACCTTGGTCATAAGGAAGATGATCAACCACAAAAATGACCTTTTAAGAACAAAAGTCAAATACTCAAAATTAAACTTTAAGGACGGGACTTGACAGCAGTGTAAATTCATGACTGATTATTTATGTCAATTGTACAGGATCATCATATGGCGATGACAATGATGAAGATATTGTTTGTTAGAATAAATCATAATTGACAAGTGGAGTAGTTTTGAGACCATAAGAACACCTATTAAATTAAAGATTTTTTTATTGGTGTTTGACAACCAAATGAAGTTCTAGCAATCAAATATTAGATGATTTAGAACAACATGATCAGATAATGGCTGAAACTAGAATGTTGAGATGGATTATCACAACACGACATAAAATGGAGGGAACATTATTACAAAGACACTTACAATTTTGGAATAGATGATGTTTAGACATGTAAATTAGAGCTTCTAGTGGGAGAGGGAATTAATAAGACTTGTATACCAAGCAATTTAGATCAACACAAGACTTGGATACACTTCTTAATTAATAGGCGGATGATGGTGCCATTAGAGACTTTCGAGAGCTTGATCTTCTAACAACAAGCAAGCATCCTATCGAATATAGGAAATATCTATTAATACAGCTGAGTATAAGGGATTTTTTTTTTGTGTGTAGCTTATGTTACAATATGGGGGAGTGGTTTCCTTGCCTGCATAGCTGATCATTCAATGCTAGAATAAGTAGTAGTTATTCTAATGAAAATACTATTGCTTATTTCTTGTTAAAAACAATTTAATTCGAATTTTAAGATTTCTGGATGCATTTAGTTGGAGAAATACCGGGAAACTGCAAAGCTTGATACAGGGCGTCTAGGTATAAGTCTATTGGTGTCCCCAAAATATGGAATTTGGCAAAGTCAAAGCATGCAATGTTGAAAGGGCTAGAAGGAAAGCAATTTGATAAGCAGACGTAGACGTATTCAGTGATTTGAGGTGATATTTGTAATTTCAAGTTGGTAATTACAGAGCATGTAGCGACAGGAGTGTGCATTCAAAATTAGAGCCAATGCAAGTAAAGGTCCTATATGCTTGAATGCTTTGGGATGATTTTAGTCCTAATGAATTTGTTTAGAGGTGTATAAGAATCTAGTAGAACAATCATCACTTTGCAGACTAGATAATAAAAGCTTAGCATTGAGTACACATAAATGCCTTAAAGCATTTACTATCAAAACTTCCAAAAGCTAATTGGAATTAATAAACTCTTTCATATAAATGCCCTATTGTTACGTGTTTTAAGAAAATGAAAATAAGAACATGGAGAAGATTAAAGAGAAATATAAATATTTAATTGTAAATAAAAATAGATGGCTTCTTCATGGTAGCTTTCTCCTAAACAACTTGATTTCTTCGAGTGAGCCTTGATCCTTAAAACAGTACTTTTAGATGACAACTTGCTTTCCTCTTCCGTACATTTCGCTCTTTAAATATAAAATAGAGATACCTATTCAAGACACATACAATTCTTCACAAAACACCCATCCTACATATACATAATTTAACAGAGAGACATACCCCTTCGCACATACATCTTCTATATAGTAAACTAATATTTAATTATTTATATTATTAAATAGCCACATAACAATATACTGTTAATCGAACAACCTGATCTTCTAGGTTAAAATTTGTGATTACCTATCAATCATGTTTTTTCTTTTGTTCTTTTTTCATCTTTAGTCGCAATTTTCTTTTCGTCTCTATGTAGATAATGAAGTTTTTTCACTTTACAACGTTGGCCATGCCTAAACTTTTCATCACAACCATAACTATGTCTTTCCCCAATCTCAGCAAAAGTTAACTTTTCTTTGGAGTGTGACTTTAGGTATTAGTACACTGATGAATTAGTCTCCGTCTTTCCAAAATTGTTAGGACCATAGATTTGACCTTATCTTCATACATCAAAGCAAGTCAATTGCGACAAACAATGTTGATGTAGACTATATCTTAACATCATAGCAGATAACATCATTGAAACCCTTAATGTATCAGCTAAATTTAAGCCTTGAATACGATTAGGTAGAGACTCGATGTTTGAATGGTATGCTTCCATTGATGAATCTTGGCGTAAATTGGTGAATGGCCATCGGATCATCATATGACTTTGGATCAAACTCACTTCCAATGCGTTCTGACTTGATAAGGCAATCGGAATTTTCATCCATCGAAATCAATTTAATGATTTTCTCTCCATATGGAATGATTCAATAAGCAACCATTGAGATGTTGGAATTGATGATAATGAATGTTTTAAATGTCAGATATCGGTGTCGTGTCGGTCGAAAGATTTTAATATCGGATATCGGAGAAATTTAGATGATATCAGCTAAATATCAGATTTTACAATTTTGTATTATAAATTCCATTAATAGAACTTAAGGTTTTGACAAAAATGTCATTGTTATAATTTAATATAAATTGTTGACTTTATTAAATGATTTTTTTCTCAATAGCTCAGTGGTAGAATGGTCGAGTAAGTTTTATGACCTGAAACTCAAAAAACAAAACAAAAAAACCATAATATTTTTTTAGCAAGAATAATGAAATTTTGGCCAGTATATATAAATTTTGCTAATATACCGGAATATCGGGTGATATGCCGAAATTTCGACAGATATATTTTAATTTCGGAAAAAGAAATAATCTGGCAATTTCATGTCAATTACTCTCCAAAACCGAAATTTCATCAATGTCAACCGACATTTAAAACACCGGTGATAATTAAAGAATTGTTTTATCCTATATAGCCATCATTTCGGATTGTTGCCATAGAATATAGAAAAATTTAACTTCATTATGTTTGAATCCCAACGAATGAGTTGGTATTTTCAAACCTTTGATTTCAGGTTGCAACTGCTTTGTTGAATCTTCTTTTGAGTGCAATTGTATTTGTTCCATGCTTGTGATGATGCATTCATATTTTGCATCAATGCATTGGACTTCTTAAGGTTGATGATTGAATATACATGAGTTGGGCTAGGGTTCTCTCATGTGCCTCCTTTAATTCATTTAAGTGTTGATAACTAGCACCATCCGCCATTTCTAAAATCGAAGGATTTGGTACCAAATTTGTTACGTGTTTTAAAAACAAAAAGGGAATTAGAAACAATGGATTAGATAAAAGAGAAATAACATTTTGATAATAAAGATAGATGACTTCTAAAAGGGAGTTCTTTTAAATAACTTGGCTTCTTTGAGTAAGCCTTACTCCTTAATACTATAAAAGTTTCAGATTACAACTTAATAACCTTTCCCTTGCATTTCCTCTAAGTAGAAAATAAAGACAGCGGTTCAAGAGACGCACAACCTTTCACAAAACACCCCTTATTCAAAGACCTAATTTAACAAGGAGAGACACCCCTTCACACTTGCATCTTTTGAATAATAAACTAATATTTAATTATTTAAATTATTAAACAGTCACATAACAAATCACAGCTGCAGGATACCTAAACTGGCCTAGGTTTGGCATTTCTCAAAGTTAATTACCTTTTCAAAGCTGTTATCATTTTGGTTCAGCTTTGCTGCTTCAGAAAGAACAATACCTAAAGGTGTTCTTGCTGTGGCTGAAGCTCTCTGTAAAGAAGCAATGCTGCTTTGAAGTTCAGGCCTTAGTCCACTCGCCAACATAGCAGAGCTTATAATTTTTGTATAGTCTGCACTGCACAACATGCAGGATGAAAGATCTATGCCTGTTATGACAGCCCCGCCAAAGACTTCCAAACTTCCAATCAAATAAGTTTTGAAATGGCAAGAGATACATCTGTGCAAGCATGAGAATTTCAAGCCTCAGATCTTGCGATTTTGGGGGTATCACAATGTTCATTGTGGCAGCCTGGGAAGGGATGGCTATCTCCTACACCTGGAAACCAATATTTTCCATGACCCTTTTGGCAAGTTTGGTCAAAGTCTCTTCAGATCCCCTAGAATATGAAATCATGTGTTTGCCTAGGGCAAACACAGAAGGTTCATCTACGTTGGGTATGTAAAATCTTATGGGATTGAAGGAAGCTAGGTTTACCCTGATTCTGGAATCTTGGTTGGGATTAGAAGATGGGGCCAGGCACAAGTCTATTGTTAGAACCCATTGTTGTTGGAGACGGGGATCTAGATGATCTGCACAATTTATAAAGGCTTAGTGGAACAAACTTCTAAGAGTTGGGACTTGAGAAATTTAAAGTTGCACAGTGACTGTTCAGTTCTCAAAAAACCAGTCTTCCTTGGAATTAGCTTTAAATATGATGCTTTAGATTCCAAAAATGCAGAGTTTTGTTATATCATTAAATAGCTAGATGTTTAAAATACTGACCCCCTTGGATAAATTAAGCAATCGACAGTCACATTTATTTTTATGCTGGAATACACGTTCTCTTCTTTATTTCTTTGATTATTTACTATATCTGGACAAATACTTGTACTGATATTTTATTAAGTGATACTTAGTCCCCCTACTGACTCTGGATCCTTTATCATTACACATTACCCTTTGACGTGGCTCATTGTACTTGTTGATCAGATGATGTTTTCAATCAAAATATCTGTACTTTTAAGCTCAGGGCAAGTTTGTTAGTCATGAAGTACCTTGAAAGTAATGGAAGTAGGCTTACTTTGGATACTTCAAGTGTTTGTTTTGACAAGAAGTAGTATTCAAAGTTACTTACATACATGATGTGGATCCTATGTGGAGTTCCTACTAGATATCTCTTCATGACCTTTTGGGCTTGGAAGTGGCATGGAACACAAGGAAAGATGAAGAAAGTAATATTTTATTCATAAAATTAAGTACTTATTTAAGTTTCTTCCATTCTCTCTCATGCCTTTTAGATAAAAGTTTGCATAAAATAATTGCATTTATTACTTCAATAGTATCACTTCCATAAACAAAACAAACAAAAGAATTATAAGAAGTTACCATTTCCATGAACTTGTTTTAGAAGTAACTTCAAGATTACTTCCGGCACTTCCAGTACTTCCGTTCATCCAAACGGGCCCTTGGTTGCAAAAGTTGTAAAATTGGTTTCTAGTTGCGAGTTCAGTAACTTGCTTACAATTACTGACATCCTTGTTTATGATGGGTTTGGGGACCTTGTGGAGACGATAAATATATATTTTTTGGTAGACTGTGAAAGTTCATAACAAGCACGCACGCACGCTGTGTGTGAGTTTTCGGCTATTGAGGATTGAGTATCAGGGTTATGCTATTGACATTTATGTTATAGTTTTTGAGTCAGTAGTGGTCATATCTCGGCTCATCGATAAACTGCTCATGGATCAGATGTTCCAGCAGAATTATCTAAGTAATGTGGGAACAAGGGCTATAGCATTTAACCTTCCCCTTCCCTATAAACAAACTGCCTTGTTAGAATGATGGTGATATACCAAAAATTTAACTTCATCGGTACTTTTATAGAGTAGTTTAAATAAATGAATTTTTTACACAACTTTAAGATCATTCATTCATTAAAGAATGAGAGGAATGAGGATACTGTGGTGTATAGATTTAAGCACATTAGTACTTTTGAAGTAATATGTGAACATAACAACCCCTATCAAGTTAAATGAAAATTTTCTTTTGGGAACTATACAAGCAAATAATGTTTTATGGGCTAAATATTGGAACATTGGCTATTAACATGCAAATATAATAGCAGAAATTAGATTGTTAAGATGAATGGTCACTGAAGCAGGATCTTAAACAAGTTCAAACATTATTCTGAAAAGCTAAACTTACTTTCAAGTTTCAAGCGGGAATAAAATGCAGAAGGTAAAAGGTTTATTCATGTGAATTGCTAGTTCAACTGGGGATGAGGCATTGCTAAACAACTAGGACTAAAGATAATGTCCCTCAACATAAGGAGATCAGGGAAAATTAAAAACAGGTATTGCAGATTGTATGAAGAAATTGATTAATTAGCAAATGAATCCAGTGATTGTACGTGCTGTTGATTGTATGTCTGTCAACCATAAAGTGGCTAAACAAATGCTATTAAAAATAAGCAGATTTCTTCTTAGAAAAATTTGAAAAACTAAGGTATCACGTTGTAAATACGTCGAGAAGATTTCATTTAGTTCTCCATGAAGAAGAAGACAGAAATGCCTAGTCATGTATTCATTCAACCCTTCACGAGCTATACAATCTGTTAAAATCATAGTAATTCTGATTGTGCCATACTGCTTAGAGAGAACAAGACTGAGAGGTGTGCTTGCATCTGATCCTGTCGGTAAAGTAGCAATGCTGCTTCTCAGTTCAGCCCCAAGTCCACTCACAAACAAATAACTGCTTATAGTTCTCATATCATTCACATTGGACAACAAGCAGGATGAAAGATCTACACTAAAAAGCCTGGCTACCTCGCACCAAAATTTATCAACTGCATAATCAAATCTAGATTGCAATGGCAACAAGCACATCTGTGCAAGCTTTAGAATCTCAATCCTATGATTTTCTGACGGGGCTGACGGGGATGGAATCACAATGTTCATTGGGGTAGTTTGGGAAGGGACTCCTATTTCCTCGACCTTGAACCCTAGATTTGTTATGACCTTTTCGGCGAGGTCGATTAGTTATGGAAGAGCCGCACACAAAGCAGAGAAGTAGCCTACAAGGAGAGCCCCTTCACCACCTTCAGCAGTTAAAATCATGTTTTTGATGAGGGAAAACACCAAAGGAACAGATTCATCATCATCGGTGATGATGCTCAATATTGGCGATTTCCAAGATCCGGACACGCGGCAGATGACGTGTCTAAGAAATCAGAAGAAAGGGCCCACATGGGCCGACCATGCCACCTCTGTACCCGACCTGCAAGCACAGGCTGGCTCTCCTCAGAGCCCCCTGAAAATTGGCCTCCTCGGCCTCTCAGCTTGCCCCGAGCTGCCACAGGACCAAAACTCCTCGGCCCTCTAGCTCGTCCCCGAGCTCCCCAGCCGAGGCCATCTTCCTCGGTCCTCCGACCGACCAACTCCACCACTCACAGACGTAACCGCCGCTCCGCAAATCTCGTCATGCGTAGATTCTCCGCCAGCAACATCCCACGTTCCATGCCATTACGATCTCCATTAACGGGCGATCCGCTCATTACGCGGGGGTGACGTCGGAAGTGTAACTGCCGGCGAGATTCTCGCGCCTGCTGCTGTGTGCTACCGCCACTATATAAATCCCCATCACAGAGGGGTCAAGTAAGCCATTTTTACTCCACTCAGTCGTTACGCTGCTCGGATCTAGTACTAACTTGATCGTCGGAGGATCCTCGGTGGTACCAAACCATCTCGGGATTTCCTTGCGGGTACCTGACGTTAAACTCCTTAAATCACCAATCTCCTCAAAACCCATTGAGACCCACACGCAACAGGAGATCACTTCTAAAATTCACCGGGAGATCGACGGAAGACAACATCTGAAGGAGACCAGAAAAGGACCTCCATCAGTTGGCGCCGTCTATGGGAAAGAAAACTCCACAAAAACAAAAGTTGGCCTTCCGATCTCCATCTACATGGCATGCGATCATCCTGAAGATCCAGGTACCAGCTGCCGCCTCCCCCTCACCGGAGGCACGGATGAACCTTCTCCGGCGACCGTCATCAACGCCCTCACCTGCCAAATAGACCGACTGCAGTCCATCGTGGAGGCGCTCGTCCGTGTCCAAACGGCCGGGCCAGGGCCCCAGATCGCCGCTCCACCTCCAGAAGACTGCCCTCGTCGGCACGACCGACCACCGACAGGCTACGTTCCATGGCCACAGATCTCACGGGCCTATACTCTCTGAGGCCTGCTGGGCGTCTCGCAGCTCCACACCAAGATCCGCCGCCAGAGCGTCTCGCCTCGAGCCTCCTCGCGACCCTCACCCCTTGAGGAAATGTCGGTCACCTCGCCTGACCGACACCCCGTCTCTCGACGGGGTCGCACAGAAGGGGCTCACCACGGCGGCTCGAGGGCCACCTCGCCCGGGATTCGAGGAACTTCATCAAGAGGAACCGGGGCCGCGCCCAGACACAGATCTCCCACAGCAGAGGCCAGGGATCACAAGGCGCCGAATCCTCGGGGTACCACTGTCGACTTGATGCCCTCGAGAAGAAGATCGAGGGCATACGCCGAGAAGGTCACCTCTCGGGCGACGAGGCTAAGTACGCCGCCGACTCGCTTCAAGCCATTTACCGAGGGACTGCTCGCTGTTCACGTCTCCTCGCGCAACAAGGTGCGCCCCAGCGGACCCAGCAGTCGCCCGTTTTCGCCCACTAAGTCGCTGCCACGCGGCGATCATTGAGCCTTCTCTGGCGGAATCGAAATGACGCGACTCTGACGCTTCGCCTCCCCACACATTCAATACACATGCTACGGCACGTTCGCCGCGACCATTCCTGTTCCCCATACCTGCAACGGGATGTTCGGGCGAAACCTCATGAAGAATCGGCCAGGCATCTACTATGCTCGGCTATCCCTGGCCGGTAGCTTCCCTACACGCAACGCCAGGGATCAATGCCCTCGCAAGAGGCAATCGGGCCCGACCTTACCCGGTTATCCTTGACAGGTAGCTTCTCTACCGCAACGCCAGAGATCAAAGTCCTCACCAAGAGGCAGCCCAGCCGCTACCCTGCTCGGTTATCTCTGGCGGGTAGCTTCCCTACCCCAACGCCAGGGATCAGAAAGTCCTCCCAGAGGCAGTCGAGCCCGACCCTCGCTCGGCTATCCCTGGCGGGTAGCTTCCCTACCGCAACGCCAGGGATCAGAAAGCCCTCCCAGAGGCAGTCGAGCCCGAGGATCCCTCGCTTGGCTATCCTTCAGGACAAAAGCCCTCGCCAAGAGGCACCGGGCAGTAACCCTGCCCGACCAAGGGTCCTTGGTAGGCTTCTTACAGCCCCTCCCGCGCTAAGAACCACAGTCCTCCCAGAGGCAATCGAGTCCTTGCTCGGCTATCCCTAGCTAGTAGCTTCCTACCACAACTGACAGTAACCCTTCTCGGTCCTCGCCAAGAGGCACTGGGCAGTAACCCTTCTCGGTTCCCGTCCTGAAGGATCAAAGCCCTCGCAAGAGGCAACCGAGCAGCTACTCTGCTCGGTCATCTCCGGCTGGTAGCTCACTACCCATGATGCCAGGGATCGAAGCCCTTGCGAGAGGCATCCGAACGGCTACCCCGCTCGGTCATCCCAGGCTGGTAGTTGCCTATCCACGTCGTCAGAGATCAAAGCCCTCGCCAAGAGGCAACCGCGCAGCTTCACTGCCCGCTCATCCTTAGTGGGCTTCTTATAGCCCCTCCAACGCTAAGGATCCAAAGTCTTCGTTTGAGGCGGTCAAGCCCGACCCTTGCTCGACTATCCCCGGCTGGTAGCTTCCTACCACAACCGACAGGAATCAAAGTCCTCGCCAAGAGGCACTGGGCAGTAACCCTGCTTGGTCCCCGTCCTGAAGGATTAAAGCCCTCGCAAGAGGCAACCGAGCAGCTACCCTGCTCGGTCATCTCCGGCTGGTAGCTCCCTACCCATGACGCCAGGGATCGAAGCCCTCACAAGAGGCATCCGAGCGGCTACCCTGCTCGGTCATCCTAGGCTGGTAGATGCCTACCCACGACGCCAGAGATCCAAGCCCTCGCCAAGAGGCAGCCGCGCAGTTTCACTGCCCGGTCATCCTTAGTGTGCTTCTTACAACCCCTCCAGCGCTAAGGATCCAAGTCCTCCTTAGAGGCAGCTCAGCAGCTAGCTTGCTCGGTTATCTCCGGCCGGTAGCTCCCTACCCATGATGCCAGGGATCGAAGCTCTCGCAAGAGGCATCCGAACGGCTTCCCCGCTCGGTCATCCCAGGCTGGTAGTTGCCTACCCACGACGCCAGAGATCAAAACCCTCGCCAAGTGGCAACCACGCAGCTTCACTGCCCGGTCATCCTTAGTGGGCTTCTTACAGCCCCTCCAACGCTAAGGATCAAAGTCCTCCGAGAGGCAGTCGAGCCTGACCCTCGCTCGACCATCCCCAGCTAGTGGTCGATGTTCGCAACGCCAGAAGTCAAAAGCCCTCGTCAAGGGGCAATCGAGCAGCTTCCTATTCATGCTCGGCACAAATATGGTGGACAGCTCTCTGCCCATCACATGCAGAGGATCCGAGGCCCCAACAAGGGGCATCAGGTTTATCCAAGTCCGAGCGATCCCCCCTCGACTTCGGGACCATGGAGATGCCTCCTTCTCAGCAGCACTTGGCACGCTTGGTAAGTGATCGAAATCAACTCGACGAACGATCGATAGACAGATAGCCGATCTGACATGGAAGCCCAACAGTGCAAGCAGAGATATTTTACGAGCATTCTTCACAAATAGAAGATAAAGTGCAAACCGATGAAACCAAAGAAAAAAGTTTTATTACCAAAGACAGTCTTTACAAAGGGTATTTTGAGCTCCCCAGCCTTGCAAACTGCCCGGAGGTTTACAAAAATTCCAGAAGCAACAAAATAAAAGGAGGAAGAAGACAGGGCTTTAGGCCTCGGGGCCAGGCGCGACCTCGGGGTCCTTGGCATCCACCACGAGACGAGCAGGGTCCTCGGCGATCTCCTCGTTAGGAATCTTTTCCCCCTGCTCATCGGCGTCCGCGAAGGGGTATTCGGCCCGGAGCTCTTCGTTGGTGAACTCCGGCATCCGGGCCTTAACGGCGTCGAGGGCCTCGTGCTAGATGCGGGTTGTGGCTATGACCAAGTCATCATAGAAGTCCTTCGACTTCTTGTAGCCCTCCACTGCCTTCGCCGCCGAGAGGTCGGCCAACTTCGCCGCTCTCAGGTTGGCCGACTTCGCCGCCTCGGCCGCCGCCCCCAGCTCCTTCCGGAGGGTCTTCGCCGTCCTTTTCAGGTTGCCGGCGAGCACCTGAGCATCCTCAAGCTTAGCCTCGGCAGCCATGGCGGCCTCGCGGTACCGGGCAGCCTCCCGTTTCCCGGCCTCCACCTCGCCCTCCAGGACGGCAACCCTCGCCATCACCGCCTCCAGCTCCCGCTTGGAGCTCTCTTCCAGCGAGGCAAGCTGGCCCGCAGCCTTCATCGCCGGGGCTATCACCTCGGCTTCCATGCGCAAGGCAAGGGCAACATGCTAGAGAACCTGGAAAATTGGAAAGAGATCAGAAAGGCGAAGGATGCACCGAATCTCGCAAAAAACCAAACACTTACCTGCACGGACTCCTGGGCGATGGACGCCATCTGGGCCCTGAAGGTCCTCGGGGGACCTTACCCCCTGTCGATTTCTCTATTTCATGAAGCAGTCTATCCGCGATGGATAGCCCCGAGGGCACTGCGAATTGGAGGCCCCCTCCACTATAATCGGCGAGGACGGGCCCCGGGAAGACCTCCGGGAACCCCTCTTGAGCGGCTCCGAGGGAGAGCCGATCTCCTCTGAGACCGGGTCCTCCAGAATCCAAGCCCGCTTCCGGCCTGACGCTCTGCTAGGCCCCGAGGCGGGATCCGCCCCCGAACGCTCACGGGACACGACCACCGGAGGAGAAGGAGCCGGGGCGGGCTTCGGGCGAGAAGAGCTGGCGCCTCCAGCCTTCGTGACCTTCCTCGGCTGGCGCATGGAGGATCGGAGCTCGTCCATATCCACTGCACAAAACCAGATGCAAAGAAGTCAGCGACACATACAACATAAAAGCCAAAAAGCAGGCTTAACTTATTGATGAACTCAACAAGGCTAAGCCCGGCCCAACTCAGGACCCTCTCGGACAGCAGCACATCGAATCGGGGAACGGGCTCCCACGACGCCACTCTCACCGCGGCGGGGTCATTGGACTGGTTCCCTGGCAAGCATCTTTCCCTCGACCACTTGGTAGGCACGGGCCAGTCCTCACTCTCGGGAGGGGAAACGAAGAACTTCTTCCAGTCGTGGGCCACAACCCCGGTCCCGGCGGTGCCCCCTGTCGCTTTCGAAAAGAAAGGTAGACCCACCTCGGGTCGCCCGCTCGACCCTCGGGATGATTTTTGAAGACGAGGGAAGAATCAAGGAGGGAGATGCTGAAGGGAACCGTCTGTATCTTCAGGCGGATCAGGAACCCGAGGAGAATCCTCCATGAGTTCGGCACTAACTGGCCAGGGGCTAACCCCAAGAAGTTCAGCGCTTCGACGACCTCCGGAGAGAAGGGCAGGCGCATTCCATCCCAAAAAGCTTCCAAGTACAGGGCAATCTCCCTACCCCGTACTTGGTCTGCCCTCTCTCCCTCCTTGGCCAGACGAAGCATATAACATGGGGGGATGTGGAAGCGAGCCCGAGCATTGGCAAGCTTTTCCTCATGCCTCACCCAACACGAGGCGTCCGAGGCAGCATCTACCGCCTCCTCCTTAGAGGCTGCCCCCGCCGCACGATCCCGAGAAGAGGGTCCGATCCCTACTCCCCGAGAAGACTCGGGCTCAACTAAAGGGTTCCTAGGACCTACTCCTACACCTACAGATTCTACGACTTCTTTTCCCAGCACCTCACTATTGGATAGTCGATTTCCTATTCCGTATGAGGAACCTGTTAGTTTGCCGATATCAGGTGCCCCCCTTGGTTGGAATTCTATCGTTCTACTCGGGTGCCTCGCTTCACTCGTTCGACTTAAAACCCTATCGTTCGTGGTCAGCAAGGAAGGGCTTCAGTCTGTTCACGAGCGAAAGAAGACATCTAACCTGAAGAAGAGGGATCCTCGGGAAACGAAAGTAGAAAAAAGAAGACGAGCGCCGAGCAACAAGGGTTTATAGCGAGGAAATATGAAGGAGTAGGGACCTTTGAGTGGGCCCCACCCCTATTTGTTTCCGCAATCACCCTCATCCAAGGGCGCACTTCATCTCCCGCCAAAACACCTCGCATCCAACGGCTCCGATTGCTCCATTTGTCATTTCTACACTGGACCGCACCCCATCAGACGCCGCAGGTCTGCACACGTCGCGTCGGCCAACCGACGCTTGACACGTGGACCGTCGCTTCAATGGCAGGATGCTTTAACCGGTGCATCTTCCTTAAATGCAGAGATCTCGCTCTGATTCGCTGGCAGAAAAGACAGCTGACGGCTCGGAGACGCGTCCCGACGAAACCTTAGGAGGAAGCTCACCCCGGACGGCCCGGCAGTCCACTCCTGACCCGACCCGCTAGCTGGTCGGGACAAGAGTGGGGGGCTAATGATGATGCTCAATATTGGCGATCTCCAAGATCCGGACACGTGGCGGATGACGTGTCCAAGAACTCAGAAGAAAGGGCCCATAGAGGCCGACCAGACCTCCTCTGTACCCGACCTGCAAGCACAGGCTGGCTCTTCTCAGAGCCCCTTGAAAATTGGCCTCCTCAGTCTTTCAGCTCGCCCCGAGCTGCCACAGGGCCAAGACTCCTCGGCCCTCTCGCTCGTCCCCGAGCTCCCCAGCCAAGGCCATCTTCCTCGGTCCTCCGACCGACCAACTCCACTCACAGGCGTAACCGCCGCTCCGCAAATCTCGCCATGCGTAGATTCTCCGCCAGCAACATCCCACGTTCCACGCCATCACGATCCCCATTAACGGGCGATCCGCTCTTTACGCGGGCGTGACGTCGGGAGCGTAGCTGCCTGCGAGATTCTCGCGCCTGTTGTTGCGTGCTGCAGCCACTATATAAACCCCCATCACAGAGAGGTCAAGTAAGCCATTTTTACTCCACTTAGCCGTTATGCTGCTTGGATCTAGTGCTAACTTGATCGTCAGAGGGTCCTCGGTGGTACCAAACCACCCCGGGACTTCCTTGCAGGTACCTGGTGTTAAACTTCTCAAATCACCAATCTCCTCAAAACCCATTGAGACCCACACGCAACAGGAGATCACTTCCAAAATTCACCGGGAGATCGACGGAAGACAACATCTGAAGGAGACCAGAAAAGGACCTCCATCAATCAGGTATGTAAAATTTGATGGGCTTGTGGGGAACTAGGTTGGTCCTGAGTTTGGTCAGTTGTGTTACATTAGAAGTTGGGGTGTATGAAACCAGTTGTTTCATAGAAGCCATTGGTTTCTAAAGGCGAATGCCTTTTAACTGAAAACTCCTAGGTGAGCACATTATATAGGCTTAGCAGAACAAGCTACTCAATGTTGCGACTTGAAAGTGGTAAGTATGCATGGTGACTGTTCCAGTTCTCAGAAAATAGTTCAGCCTTGAAATAAAGATTAATGGTGCTTGAGGTTCCTAAACCTAGTGTAATTGTGGTTATTATGGAAATCCCCTGGTTGATTGCTGAGATAATAGCATTAAAGTATCAACAACACCATGACATGGTTGTTTTGCATGAGCTTAAAACATGTTTGTTTCATATGCAAAACACTATGAAGTATTTGATGTATTCCTCCATCATGAACTTTCCGTGCATGTTTTGACAATAAATAATTTAGAAGTTGCTACCTCGTTTTTTCTGGGAGTCCCTAGCCTTTTTCTTCTTCGGATCGAAGTGGACTGCAAGTGCACATTTATATAGAGAAGAAGTGACCCGCAATATTTTTTATTTTTTTGGACATCCTTGTTATTACATCCCGGGAAAGGGGGGTGGGGGTGGGGGTGGGGGGATGCTATTGGACCATTTAACAATCAAACATTACAGGTCATGGAAGTATCCTCATTTATAACCGTTATTCATTTTTCTTACACCTTAAGAAAAGTTTAATATATGCTAGAAGTATTAGAAGTAGCTACTTGCATGACTTATTTATGAATGATTCCAAGCGTTATTTTATAGACCTCACCCATTTTTTAAGTACATAAATAACCATGACCTCAGAAGGATATGTGATGCAATAGTTCTATTCAATTTATATGAGAAATGAGTTAGATCTGAATGGGGGAAAGGAGATAAGTCGGTGTTGACAAACAAATCCAAGTAAGAGGTGTCGTTGTGCCGGACAATACTGTAGTTGTCTCTATCTTGTATCTGCGATTTATCTCTTTTTCAAGCAACAAAAAACTTGTATTTACGCAAATAAACTATGATTTTTGTAAGCCATTATTTAATTTCAGAATAACCTTATGTATGGGTTGTTTTCCTGTATTGAAAAGAGATTTAGAATTATGTTGCTGTTTGTACCCTGATGATTGTATGCAGCTCCTCCTGTCCTCGCACTGGTCTACGATGCTGTGTTACATGGTAACTAACCCCCCTTTTAGTAATATTTCGGCTTAATTTGCTGTCCGCATTAGAAATACAACCTTTCTTATGTTGCTGATATTATGCTAGTTCTAATTTCTCTTTAAAACCCGAATATGCAGTTGCCTTTTGTTTTTATTTCAAAATTCTTCTCTCTTCTGGATTATTTTGCTGCATTGGCCTTTGGAGTCTTGCCTGCTACTTTTGCCTTTTTTCCAATTTGCATTTAGAGCTGCTACCTGCTTTCTTCTTGTAAGCTTGAATGTTTGCTCCCTTTTAATCCTTTACTCTGTGTAATCTTGCTGTGGTCAATATGCACTGTTATTCAAGCTTTTACTTGCTTAACTTCATTCGTCAATATGCATTGTGAGGATATTTCACCCCTGATCTTGCTAGTTTTGTTATTTAATATTCTTAAACTTCCATGGTTTTCGTTTGTACTGATGCTTTTTTGATGGATGCTATACCTTCCTATAGACTCTTCATCCTTCATCTTTACTTGTCGATCACGCATTACAATTCTATAAAAAATATAATTCATGCAGTATGGTAATCCATTGTTTGCAATGTACAAGTGGGTATTAAGTCACAAGTTTGAATATTGCATAGGATAATGGTCAGCGATGTTGTATGCCATGTTTCCTTCCACATGATGACAAAATAAAAGCTAGAAGGGCCAGGGAAACTTTTTGATGAGTAGGAAAGAGTTGTAGCATATATGAGGATGGAATTTATGTATGTGGCTCCAAAGACGGATCCTGGACCTTTTTTCTTTATACTATAGATATTTTAAATTTACAAATGTAATTATGTGCAAAAAATAATTTATTAGGAGTTTTTCCATATTAAAAATTTATATTTTTAAAATACAGATGTTGTTAATTAGAAAATAGGCTCCATTTAAATATCTAAGAACAACTAGGTAATTCGAAATTGTAATGGTTAAATATAAAATTGTAAACAAAATCGAAGCTCAAAATTTATATGATATAATTAAAGGAGAGTCTAAGGGATCATATGCAATGCATGCGTTACCAAGATTTAAACATAGACTACTTGCGTTTAGGCCCAAAGTACTAACCAAAATAACTCCGCATCATCAGAATGTTTAGACATTAACCCTAATATTACATGATGATTAAATTTACCTATATATACTTATATCGAACCCCGAAAGCCAGGTGTGAGGCGGCTGTCTAATCTCAACTCTTAATGGATCCGGACTTGTGTGGCTCTAGAGTTAGTAGGATAGAAGTGGAGTTCAACATTCCAACATTTACTCATGAAAAGAAAAACCTTTCTGCAAAGCAGGATGAAGAATTCTTATCCTCCTCAAGACCCAAATTAGCGGAGCGTTGTGCTCTTCTAAAGCGTAAGCTAGGTTATTATAATTCAGGAATTTTTTTGGGATAGATGAGGATGGTTTAAATTGATAAGCGGTTATTATTAGGTGTCATTATGCAATGAGAGTAAATGAAATTAACGGTAATGGTTAAAGTCCACGTGCCGTGTAATCATGAAAATCCATCATTAAATTGAAGAAAAGTTCTATCTTATAGGATACCAATGCATCGAAATGATGTTTTGTTGTGTGGAATACCACATGAACTATTGATGATAGTATCAGATAAAACTTTAAGGCCCTGGTTGGATATGCAGTTGGGATAATTGTAGTTTATTTTTAAGTGGATGTTTGCATCCCCAAACTCCAAAATGGAGTTTACAAAACTTTGATCAGATTGGAGTTGCATTTGACCAGAGATAAGATGATTGCGGTTATCTTCAACGCACAAGGAAGATTGTGATCTGATGATGCCTCCAAAATTAGGATACCATCAAGAAAAGAAAAGGGGATTTCCTTGTGCGTTGAAGATAACCGCAATCATCTTATCTCTGGCCAAAAGCAACTCCAATCTGATCAAAGTTTTGTAAACTCCATTTTGGAGTTTGGGGATGCAAACATCCACTTAAAAATAAACTACAGTTATCCCAACTTCATATCCAACCAGGGCCTTAAAGTTTATCTGACACTATCATCCATAGTTCATGTGGTATTCCACACAACAAAACATCATTTCGCTGCATTGGTATCCTATAAGATAGAACTTTTCTTCAATTTAATGATGGATTTTCATGATTACACGGCACGTCGACTTTAACCATTACCGTTAATTTCATTTACTCTCATTGCATAATGACACCTAATAATAACCGCTTATCAACAGGGAATCTACAGGGTTCTATAGCAAACCAATTTGATGAGCAGTGAGTTCAGAGGCGTGAGCTGATGATTGTATTTCCTAGTTGTGTTCGACTGTTTGCATAGCTTGAAAATATGTTGTTGCAGTCCAATGTTTTTGATAGGTAAATTAACTAGCTTGGAAAAAATTGGCAGGCTGATGATGCTCGATATCGGTGTTCTTCAGGGTCGTGACACGTGGCAGATGATCTGTCCCAGAGCATGCAAGAAAGGACCAATAGTGGCCGACCAGGCCCGCTTCTATGCCCGTCCTACGGACAATCTTTGGCTCGTCTCCGAGCCCCCTGCACAACTGGCCTCCTCAGCCTTCTCAGCTCGCTTCCGAGCTCTAGCAGAACCAAGATAGCTTGGCCTTCCGCTCGTTCCCGAGCTCTCCCGCCGAGCTCATCTTCCTCGGTCTCATCGATCGACCGACGCCACCACTCGCAGGCGCAGCCGCCATCCCGTGAATCTCGCCATGCGCGAGATATCTGCCGGCCACGTTCCGCATTCCATGCCATCACGATCCCCCGTTTACGAGCCTGTCTCGCTATTAATGGGAGATCTCGCCCATCATGCAGGCGTGATGTCGGAAGCGTAACGACCGGCGTGATTCTCGCGCCCGCCTGCCTACTGCCACCACTATTTAAACCCCTCCTTCAGACGGTTCAAATAAGTCATTTTCCACTCACTAAGCCGTTATTCTGCTCGGATTTCCTCTCTAACTTAACCGTCGGAGGGTCCTCGGTGGTACAACCATCCCGAGACTTCCTTGCAAGTAGCTCGGCAACAACAGCCTCAAACCCATTGAGATCCACACGATTTAGGAGCCAACCTCCAGATCCAATCTTAGCCGTCCATCGCCGCCATCAGCAGATCAACGGAAGGTAACATCGTCAGCTGGCGCCGTCTGTGGGAACTCCTTGATTCCACAAAAACAAAAGTTCATCTTCCGATCTCAACCCAATGGTGAGCGGTCATCACGACGATCCAAGCACTAGTCGCTGCCTTCCCCCCAACGGAGGCGCGGGCGAATCTCCTCCTCCGAACGCCATCAACGCCCTAGCCATCCGGATAGATCGACCCGCGTCCGTCGTAGACGCGCTTGTCCGTGTCCAAACGGCGGGACAAGTTCCCGAGGTCACTGCTCCCCCTCCTCGGGAACGGGACTCCAGAGGGAGAGAAGACTCTGCTCGCGTTGGCACTGCCGATCACCGCTTCGCTACCTCCCGCGGCCGCCGATCTCCCGGGCCAACATACTCTATGACCCGATGGGCACCCGGCAGTTCAACGTCGAGGTCCGTCGCCCGAGTGCCTCGCCTCGAGCCCCTACGTGCTCCTGTCCCTCCCGAGGAGATGTCGATCAGTTCGCCTGCTCCCAGGTATGACCAACACCCCCTTCCTCAACGGGGTCACACCGATCGGACTCATCACGATAGCTCGAAGACTACCTCTCCAGGGGACCTGAGGAACCTCATTGAGAGGAACCGGGGCCGCGGCCAGACACGGGCCTCTAACGGCAGGGGCCAAAGATCGGAATGTGCTGAATCGTCGGTGTACCATGGCTGGCTCGACGCTCTCGAAAAGAACATCGAGTGCATGCATCGAGAAGGTCGCCACTCGAGGGACGGGGCTAAATACGCCGTCGACTCGCTCAAAAAGTCCTTCACCGAGGAGCTTCTCGCCGTCCATGTCTCCTCCCGAAACAAGCCTCCCAAGGTCTCTCCCTTCGACGGGAAGTCAGACCCGAAGGACCATCTGAACGCGTTCACGGCTGGGATGAGCTTCCAAGATAACTTTGACGCCGCCCAATACCGAGCTTTCCTGGCCACTCTCGGCCGCTCCAGACGAGACTGGTTCTGAGGACTCGCGCCACGCTCGATCTCAACTTTCGATGAGCTGGCCACTCAATTTCTCGGCCATTTGGTCGGGAACAGACGGCAGAAACGGACCGTCGACTATCTCTTCACGATCAAGAGCGGGGATAAAGAAACGTTCAAAGCGTACATCACCCACTTTTACAATGCCCTTCTCGAGGTCCCCGAACATCGGGACGAGACAGTCATCACAGCCCTGAGGTCCGGTCTTAGGCACAAGGAGTGGTTACTCTCCTTTGCATTAGCGCAACCTAAGACCATGGCCGAGATAAAGGCCTGGACCGAGTGCGAAATCCAGCTCGAGTCCGAGGTGAACGCAAATCTTCCCGGGGCAGAGCAAATTGACCAGAAGAAAAGGGCGAGGGAAGAGAGAAAGAGTTGAGCGGCCAAAGCCCTACTCCCTGAGGTTTCAGGAGTACACCCCGCTCAACGTCTCCCAGACGGTACTGCTTGAGGAGGCCAAGGGCGAGGGGTTCTTCAAGTTCCCCCCGATCTCGCACATGGCGGCAAAGTGTAGTCGGGGCCCCTACTGCGGTTTTCACATACCGCTAGGCCACTTCACGGAGAGCTGTAAGCAGCTCCGAGACTGTAACAACCGAGTTCAGTTATACCAATTTTTGTTCCGTATTTATTTTCTGTGTTACTTTATTGATTTATCTTGTTTGGATGCGAATGGTAGTTTACTTTTACATTGCATTCGACCCGACCCGCTTGCTTGAACCTGTTGATTCATATTTATAGATTACCCTGACTTGTTGCATAGACACGTGCATCTAGTATAAACTGCATATTGACATTTCATCTGACATCGCACATTTTACATATAACATTTTAGATCACGTAAAATAAATTAAAGTTGCATTTCATAGCCTGCATGATACTGCTAACCCCGCTGTAGCGTCCGCGCATGGTGTTCTCGTCTCGTTCAGTGAAACGGACATGTTTGGATAGCTACGCGCACGTACGTGCGTCCGTTTTTGGGGGTATGCTTTTTAGTTACCTAATCTTTCATTTTGAAATTTGGAAGTTGCATATAATTTTCGTATTTTAAATCTAAATTTTTAGATCCGACCCGGACGCATTTTGAAATATTTTATATCCCGCTAAAATTCAATTATTTAAATTTTAAATTAATTATAATATTTTTTTACCACTCAATTGATTTCCAAAAACCAGTATAAATCTTTTTAAATTCTTTTTATAAAATCCTAACGCTTTACACTACTCAAATCCCCACGAGCCAATTAAATTTTTCCCTTTCAATTGCGCCGACCCCACATCTCTCTTTCTCTATCTCTCTCCTCCCTCTCTCAGAATCTCTTTTCTCTTTCTCTCAACCCTCGTCCTTATCTCCTTGTCACCCTCATCTCCATCATCTCCTTCTTCTCTCCTCTCCTTTCCTTCCCCGAGAACTCAAGAAATCCAAACCCTAGCTTCTTGCCCTAGTCGCCGTGAAACCCACCGTCGACGACCTCACCCCATTCTCCTCTCCTCCTCATCTTCCTTCTCTTCTCCTCCTTCTTTTCTTTTCTTCTTGAACCCTACACCAACAGAGCCAACCTGCACACCCAAACCCTAACCGAACCCTAGCAACCAACCCCTTCGCCGGAGCTCCTCCGTTCATCACCGTCGACGCCATCACTCCTCTGCAAATCCAGTGAGCAACTCTTCCTCTTCTCATTCTTCTTCTTCCTTCCATTCTTTCCTTCTTCTTCCTTTCTATAATTTTCTTTTCTTTTAAATGTTCACTGTTCTTTTAGATTGCCGAAATCCGGTCGTGCCGACGACGATCCCGACGACCATCCGAGCGTACCTGACCCGTGTGATTGCCTTATACGTTGTTTGGATCCGTTCCATGTACCGTACGCGCGTCGCGACTTTTCCCGCCGACATGACGTTCCGTATACCCGTTTCTTGATCTGTCGAGGCAAGTAAAACTTGCTACATGCTATTTATATTGTTTTATACTTATTTAATTACATGTTGAACCTGTAGATTTAATCTAATGTCACATGTTCCATTTTAACATTCGATGTCCATTTATATCATTCTAGATTTAGAACTTGAAACATACCATGTTGCATTTTAGTTTACCATACGTGGTACCCACGTCCATATTTAAATCACATAATAATTATTTGCACAGCCCATAGTACCCTTTTAATAGTTTATACCATATTGGACACTCGTTTGCATACATCTAGCCTAATATATATTCAATTGCATCCCTAGATCATTTAATACATATTAATGTGATTTTAACATTCCATATTTGATAAACTGTATTTAATTAATGTTGGAACTATCCCCTTAACCCAAATTGATAACCGTGTATTCATATGCTTTAATCTGTACCTATTTGCATACCATATTACAATGTTCCATTTTATTGTTCCATTAGTACCTCATGCTTGTTTTGTATACCCATGCTTATTTTAGTTTGATTATAAACACCCACATGACATGTTGCGCACCCCTGACATGACTTGATATACCTACTACTTGACACGACGTGATACCGTGCACTTCTTGACTTGACATGATACCTAGATATTTCCTGACTTGACTTGAGGTACCATGGCTTTCTCTGTTACCTGATCTTGTTACGAATGTTAACAAACCTGACCTGTTGTCCTTACGGACATTTCCTGTTGTCTATCCAGACAAACCTGTACCTGCCTGATCCTGTGTTGGCATTAGCTCCAGATTATTAATACCTGATTTGAACATATATAACTTGGGGGTATGGGGAAATCAATGATGAAACCTGATTTGTAATTCGACAGTTCGATACCTTTTCTGATCAGTCTTACGGGCTAGGCCAGCCCCGGGGTGATGCTGCTGACATCATTCGTCATTACCTACTACCCTTTACTGCCTTGCGGCACGTCTCAGATTCATCTCGAGAGTCATAGACCGTGATTCCGGGCATGCACGGGATACTATTGAGTTACATCGATGATTCATCAAATTGATTTCAAAGACTTGAGAGTAGTTAACCCAATAGACCAGTTTAGATTACTCACTACACATTACCCTCACTGTCCTTACTTATATCACTGTTATACCTGTTTTACCATTTGTACTCATACCTGCATGTATTGCTACCCCTGTTTGTAGTATTGCTTGATATTATGACGCACTGACATCTGGGTTTTGCATGGCCCAGATTCCTTACCTTTGCTGCAGTCCGAGCAGGAGTATTTCAGTCAGCAGGCTGAGCAGTGAGAACTTGCTAGTAGTTAGTTTATTTTTTTACTTTCGGTATTTTCATTCCTGATGTGAGCCCGCATTATGGGACGTACATTCCACTTTATTTTTGTATTGGATCTTTGCTTCCGCATTATTTTATACTTGACTCGTTTTATTCTGGCTTATGGACATGTATTAGATAGTTTATTATTGTTCTTGATATCTCTACAGCCGTAATGTGACCGTGGAAGGATTTTTCTTATCCACAGGTAGCATGGTTGGCTATGTCACGTGCCTATCTTAGCGTACTCTGGGAAGCGGGGCGTGACAGAGACTATATTGAGAAGCTCATCCGTTCAGGACACCTTTCAGCGTACTTGCGGGACAAGCGGCAAGCTGACCGCGAGCAGGAGCAACATCTCCCTCCCGGCGAGTTAACAATCGGCCAGATCATGGTCATGTCGGCGGGGGGTACGTCAGATACCTACGAGGCTCAGCACCCCACGCCGTACGCGGAGGCCAACAGACATCCGAGGAGCTCGAACCGAGCCAATGGAAAGAACATCTACTAACTTGTACTTCTTTTACTAAGGCAATGTAAACTTCTCAAGATCTTTCTGTTTATATAATAAGAAGAGAATAATAAAGCATTACAAAAAGAATAGTTTATGCATTCAAAAAGGTACTAAGGGCTCCTCATCCTTACAAAAAAAGGGAAAAATTACAATAGCGTGGGAAGGGGTGCAGGAAACACTGCTCGTGGTACTCCGAGCATATTTCCACCAATCAAGCCTTCGCCGCTTCAGCCCTTTGACTCTGATGCCGCCCACGAATGTCGGCGTGGTGCCTCAATTGATAGCACTCAAGGATGAGCGCCACTGAGCGATTCAGCCGACCCGCGGAGATCAGGCCGAAGCGCCGCAAAGACCTTAGCTTACCGACCGTCTCGTCCCTCAGCTGTTCGGACAAGGGGTTGTAGAGCCCGGCGACGCCATCCAGATGGAGTACATCAGCAGCTGGAGCAGGGGGAGCGCTGGAGAAGCAGTTGGCCGAAATGATCTTCAATGCGGCTAATCACTAGTTGCACCGTGTCCTCGGTGCAGTACTGGTCATAGAAGTACACATCCTCGAAATTTACGATGTCGGGGATCGTGAAAGGGAAGTCCTCCATTCTTACATTTCGGGTGTAAAGAAAGGAGTGATCAACGCTCCCTCCGCTTTATAGCCTGCTGCGCCTTCGAGAATCCAACAGTCGTCCGTTTCACCCACAACTGTGCCGCCACACGGCAAACCTCGAGCCTTTCTTGGTGAAATCTAAACGACGCGGCTCTGGCGCTTCACCTCCCCATGCGTTCGATACACGTGTTGCCCGTGACTGTCCCTATTCCTCATACTTACACCGGGAAGTTCGGACAAAACCTCGTGAGGAGGCGGCCGAGCAGCTACCCTGCTCGGTCATCCCTGGCTGGTAACTCCTTATCCTCAACGTTAGGGATCAAAGCCCTCACCAAGAGGCAGTCGAGCAGCTACCCTGCTCGGCTATCCCTGGCTGGCAACTCCTTACCCTCAACGCAAAGGATCAAAGCTCTCACCAAGAGGCAACCGAGCAGCTTCACTGCTCGGTCCATCTTTAGCCACCTCTTATGGGCCTTCCAGCGCTAAGGATCGGAGCCCTTATCAAGAGGCGGCCGAGCGGCTACCCTGCTCGGTCATCCCTGGCTGGTAACTCCTTACCCACGACGCCAGGGATCAAAGCCCTCATCAAGAGGCGGCCGAGCGGCTACCCTCCTCGGTCATCCCTGGCTGGTAACTCCTTACCTGCGACGCCAGGGATCAAAACCCTTACCAAGAGGCGACCGAGCGGCTACCCTGTTCGGTCATCTCTGGCTGGTAACTCCTTACCCTCAACGCCAGGGATCAAAGCCCTCACCAAGAGGCAGTCGAGCAGCTACCCTGCTCGGCTATCCCAGGCCGGTAACTTCTTACCCTCAACGCCAGGGATCAAAGCCCTCATCAAGAGGCAACCGAGCATCTTCACTGCTCAGTGTAGGGTGTTTTCCGTCACCCCATTGAGATGGGAATATGCGTGTGCTTATCAGGCATACTACAGATTCCCCCGGCCTAGGGTAGGCGGGGGTTTATTGATTGTGGGGATCTGAATCTCCGGCACCCGCGGACTAAGCTGCTGTTAATTACCCCTCGCCTTTGGAGCGAGGGAACCTCCGATTAAAGGGTTAAACTGGTCATGCGAACTCAATGTGCAGTGTTGTGTTTAAAGGGGTTTTTGGATATATCGAAGGCCCCGCAGAGTTTTCACGGGGTCCCGCTACCCGGATAGCGAGCTGGGTATCCAAAGAAAAGGGCATCCAAAGGATGCGTGGGCCAGCGCCCCACGTATCAGGCACGCGGGTGCTGTACGCCAGAGCGCCAGCACCCCACGTGCCTGACACGCGGGCGCTGTGCGCCAGAGCGTCAGTGTCCCACGTGCCTGGCACGCGGGAGCTAGGCGTCAGCATCAAAAGGGACTTTGTCCCTGCACTGGGAGCTGTGCTCCCGATTTGACTTATAGAATTGAACTCCTAAGATATTTTTGGAGCTGATGAAGAGGCTTCTCCCTTGAGCCCTGGATATTCCCCAAAGTGGGATTTTTGGAGATGGGTCTCCTTCCTCCTCTTCTGTCAGCTGGATCTTGAAGAACAAGAAGCATGAGATTTTAAAAATCTCTTATTTTTGAGATCTGAGCTCCCCTTCATGGGTTTTGTGGTGAAAAACTATTTAGTTTTGGAAAAGGAAGAGTAAAACTCTTGATTTAATTGAAAAATGGGAAGAAGGTTTAGAACCTTGAGGAAGGAGAAGGAGGCACATAGAGCCCTAGTTTTTGGGGAGAATGAAAAGTCTTTTTTTATTCATCATTATGTTGCCTTATGCAGGCTTACACATTTACATATAGCCCCTTAGGCTTTACAAAATGGCATTTTTCCCATCCCATGTTTCATGTGTTATTTCTTTTTGCACATAAGCCATGGGCTTTACAAAAAATTTGGCTTTATGCCCATTTTGCTTACATTCATGCATAAAAAATTACATAAAAATTATTTATTACATGATTTTTTATTTTGGCATGGAGGAGGGCCGGCCGTTTCATGTTCGGACTCGACCTGGGCATGGGCCCACTTGGCTTGGGGTTGACCTTGACTTTGACTTGGTCAACTGGGATGCAGTTTTCGACCTCAACAAAATACCCCCCATCAATAAATGCACACCACATATGTGGGTCGTGTGCATGAAATTGATGGATCTTCTTTCATGTGGAGGCGATTTGATTTGGTTCCCGCTTTTTAGGAAGCCGGCACTGCCCTTTTTATGACATGGATGGTCGATGCTTGATGCGTCTCCGAGGCGGAGTGTCCATGGTAGACTTTTCCCTGGCCCAGAGCGATTTGGTTCCCGATTTGTGGGAAGCCTGCACTGCCCTTTTTACGACATGGACGGCCGACGCTTGACCCGTCTCCGAGGCGGAATGTCCGTGGTAGACTTTTCCCTGACCCGGAGCGATTTAGTTCCCGCTTTGTGGGAAGCCTGCACTGCCTTTTTTACGACATGGACGGTCGACGCTCTGGCCCAGAGCGATTTGGTTCCTGATTTGAGGGAAGCCTGCACTGCCCTTTTTACTATATGGACGGTCGACGCTTTGGCCCGGAGCGATTTGGTTCCCGATTTGTGGGAAGCTGCACTACCCTTTTTACGACATGGGCAGTCGACGCTTTGGCCCGGAGCGATTTGGTTCCCGATTTGTGGGAAGCCTGCACTGTCCTTTTTACGATATGGACGGTCGACGCTTGATTTGACTTGCTCTGCTTCTTGCAGTGTCAGGGGTGAACTTGACTTGCTCCGCTTCTTGCGGTGTCGAGATTGGATTCTGACTCGCTCTGCTTTCTGCGGTGTCGGGGTTGAAGTTGACTTGTTGATTGTGATTTGGGTTGACATCAGCATCACTACACTGAAATATGGTGCCCGGAGCGAATCATCATCTGTCTTTGAGAGGATTTAGGGATTTCGGTTTTTGTTTGGCATCAGTATCGCTACACTGGAATATGGTACCAGGAGCGAATCATCATTTGCGTTTGCTTATTAGAAAGCGATGGCTCAGGAGACAGGTTTTAGGTCCCTATCACTTAAGACTTTTCAATTTTGTGAGCCGTAAGGGTCTCACAAAGCATTTTCTCCCCACGGGTCGTAAGGACCCCGTAGGTGTATTTTCTCCTTAGGAGTCGTGGGGACTCTCAAGTATGTTGCTCTTTTGTGAGTCGTAAGGATTTCACGTGGGAATTTTCTCCTCACAAAGTCGAGAGGACTTTGCGAGTGCATTTCATCTCTTTTTCATGAGTTTGCGCCTTTTCTGGTTTTCACCAACTCGTCGGCAGTCCTGCTGTTTTTACTCACGGAGCCCTTTCGGGTTTTCATCCTGCCCATTTTGCTTGTGGACATACATTTTTTTTGTCTTCACCGCCGGTGGGGCTTTGAATGTGGTTTCGCCGGTAGGACTTGGGAGAGATTGAGATCGTTTTACGCCCGTGGATTGTATACGGTTTTGCAGGATGTATGATCTAGACAGTAGGGCCGGAAAAATTTCGGGACTTTGTCGGCGTCTGCATCGCTGCACTGGAATATGGTACCAGGAGCGACTCATCATTCGCCGTTGGGGTATGGGATTTGGAATTTGGTTGGCGTCTGCATCGCTGCACTGGAATATGGTATCAGGAGAGACTCATCATTCGCCACTTGGGGATTTGGAATTTGGTTGGCGTCTGCATCGCTACACTGGAAAATGGTACCAGGAGCGACTTATCATTCGCCGTTTTGGGATTTGGAATTTGGTTGACGTCTGCATCGCTACACTGGAATATGGTATCAGGAGCGACTCATCATTCGCCGTTGTCTATTAGGAAGCGATGGTTTAGGAGACAGGTTTAGATCTCTATCACCTAAGGCTTTTCAATTTTATGGGTCGTAAGGGTCCCATAAAAGTATTTTCTCCCTACGAGTCGTAAGGGTCCCGTAGGTGCATTTTCTCCTTAGGAGTCGTGAGGACCCCCAAGTGTGTTTTTCTTTTGTGAGTCGTAAGGATCCCATAAAGGTTTGTTCTTCTCATGCATCGTGAGGACACATGAGTGGGTCTTCCTAATGGAGCATAATTCCAAGGGCGGAGACCAGCCGCGTAACTGATGATTATGGTGTGGCATGGGTATGATGAGAATTATTTGAGCCCGTGGATTGTATACGGTAATCAATTTGGGGACTGGCTGTAGGGCTGGAAGAATTTTGGGAAATTGGATTTTGGTTGGCGTCTGTATCGCTGCACTGGAATATGGTACCAGGAGCGACTCATCATTCGACGTTTTTTTTACCGTGATTGCTCTATCATTTCAGCTTTTCTTATCACGAAGGTCGTGATTGCCCAATCATTTCGGCTATTTATTCGCCGTTGCCCCATTATTTCGGCTTTATTTTCATTTTTATTTTTACTCGCTGATTTTTATTGCGAGTTGTCCCATCATTTCGGCTTTATACACACACACACACACACATTTTTACATCCCCAGTTTAACGACTTAGAGGTCGATTATTCCCAGTTTAATGACATGGTGGTCAGTTATTCCCAGTTTAATGACATGGTAGTCGATTATTCCCAGTTTAATGACATGGTGGTCGACTGGTGTTCCCAATTTAACGACGTGGTGGTCTTCTTTGCTTGTCCCAGCTCCTTGAATTTTGATCTTGGCGGAGCTGTGTTGATGACCGTAGCTCTGTGGCTTGCCCATACATCCGAGGACTGTGAGGTTTTTCCAAGCCTGTATTGGTCTTCTGCCCAATCTTTGAAAACACAACAGTTTTCAATGGTATGACTCACCACCCTATGGTATGAGCAGTATACAGGATTGCCGGTCATATTCATTTCATGTGGCTTCTTCGGAATAGGTGATTGCAGACCGTTGTTCAAGGCTTCCTCGAATATATTGCGGACCTTATCCCTCTTGAAGGAGTACACCTTCTTTCTCTCCATTAGAGTAGGTGCCCTTACTGATCCTGGTCCTTGAGGCCGATCGGTCTTTGGTTCGCCCTTTTCAGATAATGGCACATGTCTGGGAGGATTAGGTTCCCAAAAGGCTTCGGTCTCCATTTGTATGAAATCGGCGGTCGTAGCTTGACTGTTTGCTAACATGCCTTTAGACAGTTCTATCCCTCCCGTCTTGTATTGCCTTTCGACCCAATCTTTGAAGACGAAGCAGTCCTCAATGGCATGACCTATCACTCTGTGATAGGGGCAATATTTTGGGTCGTCGGTCATATTCGCTTCTTGCGGTCTTTTTGATTCTAGCAATTGTAGACCGTTTCTTAGGGCGTCCTTGAATATCTTGTGGACTTTGTCCTTTTTGAAGGGATAGACCTTATCCAGTTTCTCTTTCAGAGATGATTCCCCTTCGGTGTATGTATCGGAGGGACTGGAGCTGATCGCGGCCGTTTCTCGCGAAGGCGCTCCGCTCTTAGGTTGAAGGGGGTATCAGTTGGCTGCCTCCGGGTATAAATCCCTGGCTCATGAACCAAAATTTGATTCTGCTGTAATTGGAATCGGACGACTTGGGTCGCGAGATCTGCCGTGACGTTTGCCAATTCTTCGACCTTAGACTGTACCTTGTCTAACTTCTCATCCCTGTCCGCCTCTGAAGCCATGGGAATAATACTTGTTCTGTAGTTCCGGTTATGACAACCGGGTCATCCTTATTGCATGAGCTCAATTCCGCAGGAATCCCAGGCTCTTTTGGCTTATCGGCTTAAGCGAGCTCTTTGTCATTTAGACCGAGTTGACATTGGGTAGCGTCCACTATATCATCACCTTTGCTGTGAAGCATAGGAGGGTTCGTTTCATCATGTCTGACCATGTAGACAGTGTGGACCACATATCCAGCCGTCTCTTTATCTTTGGCGGGGTAACCCCGTTCTTGGAGCCTCATGAAGCTCAGCCTAGTATGAGCCCTAGCCCTTTTGTTGGCTCTGTATCTAAGCCTTTTTTGTCTTAGCTTCTTGATTTTGAGGGCTTGGCAGGTGTTGCCCTCCGAAAGACGGCTCGTAGACTGGGACGTCTAGGCCTAGGATTTGGGGCAGATGCTATTTGGTGCTATCCGTCCATCTCTCCGAAGATGCCAAGTTGATTTATGGCACCGTGTATCGAAGGTTTAGACGGATGCGGCCGATGTAGCAGACTTCGTCAGATTCCCCCTCGCTTGAGGGGTTTTTGATTGTGGGGACGCTCTTCCCTGCAGGCGCAAGCCCCTGCAGTTAATTACGCTACCGCATCGCGGTAACCACTTTCTCCTTCTCCAGATGGTCACTTCGTGTCGTGGGTGTTTGTTTTGTTTGTGGTTGCCCGTGGATTGTATACGGAGACTAATTTATGTCGTCGCCCGTAGGACGTGGATTAGTCCAAATCTGTATTTTCTTAGATTTGGGTTTGGTGTTTTGGTTTAAGGATACGTTAGCCATATTTGAGGCTAAGATCAACTTAAACGTTTGTTAAGGATACGTTAGCCTAATTTCCAGACTAAGATCAACTTAACAGGATCGTTTAGATCCATTTCCAGTTTAGGGACATGGTGGTCCATTGCCAGTTTAAGGACGTAGTGGTCCAACATTCCCATTTTAGGGATGAATACACATTAGTCCATCATTCCTATTTGGGGACGAATATTGGTTTAAGGACGCATTAGTCCATCATTCCCATTCCATCATTCCCATTGGGGGACGAATACTGGTTTAAGGATGCATTAGTCCATCATTCCCATTTGGGGACGAATGTTGGTTTACGGACGCATTAGTCCATCATTCCCATTTGGGGACGAATGCTGGTTTAAGGACGCTTTAGTCCATCATTCCCATTTGGGGACGAATACTGGTTTAAGGAAGCATTAGTCCATCATTCCTATTTGGGGACGAATACTGGTTTAAGGACGCATTAGTCCATCATTCCCATTTGGGGATGAATACTGGTTTAAGGACGCATTAGTCCATGAGTTTAAGGACCCCACAGTCCGTAGCAATGTGTGGTTGTCGGGACCCGTCACCTCTCTGACGACGTTGAGGGATTACAACAACAGATGTCAGAGGAGTTCAGAAATGTACCCTTGAACCAGATGTAAATTTATTTGGGAGAGCAGTCGTGCTCAGTTCAATTTAATTTGAGGACTTACGGCCAATATTGGGCTAAGTCCAGTTGAAAAATGTTCAACATTTTATTTGCATCTGGCCTGTTAGGCCTTTGTTTGGGCTTTGCCCTTTTAAAATAATGCATAGCATTAGTTTTGGTCTGTTTAGACTTTTTTAATTGGGCTCTGCCCTTTTTAATAGTGTGCAGTACTTTTATTTGGTCTATTAGACCTTTGATTGGGCTCTTCCTTTTAATAATGCATTGCATTTAATGCTCTGACAGCGCCCCACGTGGCTTGTCAGGCGCTTTACGCCAATTGAGGAGCGCAAGGCGCAAATTCATGTGGTGGCGACACGTGTCACGCTCTGGTGAGCACAAGCCTGTTAGCGCAGTGCGTTGCGCTGTTGCGCTGCTGACACGTGGCGCACTCTGGTGACTTGCGCCAATTTAAGAGAGCAGTGCTCTATTTCAAAAGCGCAAAGCGCAGTTTGTTCTGGGGCTGACACATGGCGCTCTCTGGTGGCTTGCGCCAACCCAAGAGCGCAACAGTGCAAATTTTACAAGTGCAGGGCACTGTTTAATCTCTTGATCAAATTTAGATCAAAGAAAATAAGTTTTTTCTTATTTCAAGAGGTTTTACCTCATGATTAAAGAACCAATGGTTCATCAAAAGGCTGTGTCTTTATATGTGGATCAAAAGATCTAATAAAGAAGTATATTACTTCTTTTTTATTCTTCTTATTTGACCTTTTATTGATCTTTTTCTTTTTATTTAAGATCTTGATCTTGTTCTTAGATCATTGATCTTTTCAGAAGAAATTCTTCTTTTTAAAGGTTTACCTTTTTCTTTTTCTGAGTCCTTTCTCAAAGTTTTCAGAAGATTTCTGTGAGTTCTCTTTCTCTGTGTGTTAATGTCCTTTAGACTTAGAGTCTAGGGGCCTTTATTTAGGGCCAATTGATTTGTTAAATCAGTTAAAGAGATATTTCTCTGAGTGATTTAGGGATTTTTCCCCACCGTTGGATCTTTGATCCAAGGGCTTCTGTTTTACAGAAGATAATCTTCTTGTTTTTAACAAGATTGAGAAAGATGTTTCAAAAATTTTGTTGTTTGAATGCTGGCACAGTTGGCGCAAGCGTCCCTGCGATTGCCACGTGTCGTGCAGCGCAACTGCGAGGCCACGTGTCGCGCAGCGCAGAGTGCGGCGCAACTGCGCGGCCACGTGTCGCACAGCGCAGAGCGCAAATCAGCTGAAGCGTTGCTTCCTTTATTTTTATTTTAAATAGAGCCTTGCTCTGATTGGGTGCGCTGCCTTGGGCGCTGCGCTGGCATATCTGCTTTTGACACGTGGCGCGTTGCGCACAGCGCAAGGGATCTGAAGCGTTCCTTCAATTTTTGAATTTTTTGAAATTCAAACAGAGCTTTGCTCTGATTGGGGGAAACAAATGCCCCCCCACCGTTGCGCTCACGTGGCGCACATGTGAGTGCAGCGGTAACAAGATCCCAGCCGTTGGATCAACTCAGTAGTTGAAGGGGCGCAAGCGCCTATAAATGGACCCTTGGTCCTTAACAGATGATTATCATCTTCAAGATTTTGATTTTCAGAGCCTTGCTCTTGCTTTTAAGAATTTCAAAGCCTTGCTCTCGTTTTTCAAGAACTTCAGAGTTCAACTCTAGAAAAATCTTAGGTAAAATTTAAATTAAATTAAATTAAATTAATTTTAATTGACAGAGCCTTGCTCTCATAGATTTTTGATCTAAAGAAAACCCCTTTGGGGTTTCACCAACAGAGCCTTACTCTCAAGAATCCATAGATCTAAAGAGATCTTGTTTCAGGGTTTTTAACCCATGAACAGAGTTTTGCTCATGGACAAAATATAGATCTTTTTGATCTAAAAATGGAGAACTCTTAAGAGTTTTCATGGATCTTTAAGATCCCAAATTTTTTTAATTCAGGAGTTAATTAATTTTTTTCCTTTGATGGAATCTTCCCTTATTATTACAGAGCTAGGCTCTTTTAAGGAATTTTATTCCCTTGTGACCAGAGTTTGACAAGTGTCACTCTGTGACAGAGCTTTGCTCTGAAAAAGGAGATTTTCTCCTTGTCTCAAGGGATTTCTCATTTAATGAGAATATTCTTCTTGGGGATCTTCTCATTAATTGACAGCCCATCCAATGATGGGGCTGTCTTATTAACTGACACATTGTCAGCTAGATTTTGCGGGTCCCCTTTTGGTCCCTTATCTACTGTATTGCAGTAGGGTATAAATTTTAAAATGCCAAGCGTTGGAACTACAACACTGACGGCTGATTTCGTTTTTCTTTGCAGGCAATCATGTCTGCTGACCCGTCATTCCCGTTTGTTCGCTCAGAGGAAGGATTCCCCGAGGCGCCAGTGGACCGGGAGGTTCTCGCTCTGATTAAGGATCATGACCAAGAGCATAAGAGCCTTCATCTGTGGGGTAGGTGGTACAGTGAAATCATTAGGGGTCGCCGAAGCTTCGGTTACGCGACGCCGTCAGAGCCTATCTCGTCGATCCCCTATGCGGATGAACCCCCGGTGAAGTACGCCGTGGAGGTTGTGAACTGGAATTCGGAGGATCTTCTCCAGCCTTCTATTGCTGCCATTCCCGTTCAGCTGCCGCCGGCCGTGGATATTCTGGGGCGACACATATGCCAGGGTGAGGCGCGCCCTTGGGGACAGGCTTATAACCTCGGATTGACCCCTCGACAATCGGCCGGATATCTGCTGTGGGCGAGGTATATCTTGTCAGCGAAGAAGACGCATCTGATAAAGATCGGTTTGTACCCCGCCGTCTACGCCTCGCTTTTTGAGTACCTGCTCCTCCAACGTGGTGGGTTAAAGCGTTCGTAGAACAATGGAACATCCCCACCCACACCTTCCTTCTATCGGACAGGGAAGTCTCCATCTCCCTGGAAGAGTTCGCTGAGATCTCGGGTTTGCCGGTGAGGGGGGAGCATTATGAGGAGCTGCTTCCTCCTGACGAGTATGTCTTCGCCACCAAGCCGCTGGTATTTGATTTAACGCCAGAGAATGCTATTCAGCACCAGTTTCCGAGTCTGGTGAGGGTACTGAATATATATGAGGGTCTCTACTTGGAATCGGGAATCCGGGGAGTTAGTGTTGCAGATTTTATTGCCCGCGTTTTTCGACCGGAGATTCTATCACAGCGGAATGAAAAGTTCGCCAAGCTCGACGACCCCTTCGGCTTTGGCTTAGATCGCCTACCAACATTGGAGGGTGACCAAAAGGGTTTTTATCTTCCTGACACTGTCATCATGCCCTTATCTGAAATTGCCGCCCCGGGCATTGACGAAGAGACCTTCTTCCTCGGGTTTCTAGGATTATGGCTGTCTTGTTTCACGCTTCCCATGCACCCATGCTACATTAGGCCATCTGTTTTTTACCTAGTGCACCGGATGGTGGCTGGTATACAATTATCGATCGGAATCGCCGGGCTGGCTCACCTGTATCACGGATTAAGCGTGGCGGCGGACGCAAATGAACCCGGGGTGCAACCCGCGAATTTCCCGATGCACTATTTTACCTCATGGGTGGAACTGCACGTGCTTGGAGTATTCGGGATTCATAAGAGCCCCTCCTTTTATGAGAAGTACAGACTCCCAAGAGTCTTGCGGTTAGTTGGTGCTTCCATTGTGAATCCGCTTCCGCGGGAGGCTAGGGGGTTGCTTCTCCGTCCGCACATGGTCGGCGCGAAAATTTCTTTCCAGGACAAGGTGATGACCATTGGCCCGGATACCTCCAAAACTGTGTTGGCGCTGCGCGATAGCTTCAAGGACGGGGCCTCCGTATTAAAAGCCCGGGAGGTTCTCCACTTATACTCCATATGGCCGGGCTTCTTAGTATTCAGGCAGGATGATCAGGCGCTCTTTATGAGGTATAGCCCCAATCGGTTCTCCCAGCAACTAGGCTATAACCAGGGGGTCCCACTGGAGGCATTTTTTGAAAAGCCCGCAGCCACCAGGGAGGGGATACGGAACGCGCTACACCACTTCATGCGGCTGAACACGGGCTCCCACTTCTTCATCAGTGAGTCGAGCTGTGTCCCATGCGTCCTCAACATGTACGTGGCTTGGTATGGGCACGCGATGGGTGCAGTCATCCGTGAAGAGAAGCGGATGTTGGTTGATCGTAAGGGTGCGCTCCCTGGGAGCGACCGCAAGGCTCCCCTGAAGCCAATGACTCCTGTCGTTCCCCCGCTAAGAGATGCAGGAGCTAAGCCACTGCGCGTGTTGATCCCTCCGTACGGGTTGCCTCGTGATGCCGTGGACGTGCCCCCAGCGTCCCGTGCTCCAGTGAAGACGGCGAACGTAGTTTCGCCTGAGTCTGGTGTGGGCCCGGACATCGTGACTCGCCGTCCTAAGGTGCCCACAAAGCGCAAGTTGATCTTGGGTGCACCCGGGGCTCGCATGCAGAAGAGGAAGAAGAAGTCGATCCTCTCTCTCGATGCCATCCTCGGCTTAGAGCCTCAGGCCCTCCTGATCGAAGGCTTAAGCGAATACGGGAGCAACGAGGGTTTCTTGGTAAAGCCAGAAGACACCGACCTGGTGGCTGCCATTGAGGCTTCTGAGCGAACGGCAAAGCTTGAAGCTTGGTTGGCTAAACTTGCTCAGTCAGGTAATCATTAGTCGTATCCTTCATCATTTCATTATGTTTTTATCACCGTCTTTGCCTAATGCTTTTCTTTTTTAAACAGGTGTTTCTACCGAAGAAGCCATTGCTGCTTCCCTGAAAACCTTCCAGGAGGAAGAGATGAAACGCATTTTGGCGGGCGTTGGTACGTCTCTGCTCATATGAGTCTTTATTTTCCTTCTTTATTATGGCCGATCTAATCCTTTCTTTGTCTTTTTGCAGGGGCTGTGGGATCTACTGCGCAAGCCGATGCGGGGACTCTTCCCGGGCCAGCTACTGAGGTCCCAGCCTCTTCGGGGCTGCCACGAGAGACCCGACTTAAAAAGCCGATGAGGGATGCCTTGAAGGCTCTGGAGGCAGTTTTGAACGAAGAAGATGATGCCTTGATGAAGGAAGCTTCGAAGAGGTCCGTCGTGACGGCCCGGGAGGAGAGGAAGCGTTTGAAGCGCGAGGCAAAGGAGCGCAGAGCTGCTTTGGCCGTGGGAGCAGGCCCAAGCACTGTTCCTCGTGCTACTACTCCTTCGGAAGAGTCTCCGGTCGCCTTGTCTACTGCTCATAGATAGGCGGCGCGTGCAGTTCAGGAGGCTAACGATCAATCCACCTCAGGTAATGTGTCTTTCAAGACTTTGTTGCAAAAGTTGTACAACTATCGGTTCTCATACATTTTTTCCTGCAGGGCCAAGTCCAACTGAAGGAGCGGCGGAAACCGTCGAGCCTAAGGAGACAGTGGAGGAGGTACTGGCTGAACCCTAGCCGACAGTGGGCGACGTAGCCGGGGTTGCTGGACCCGAGCTAATGGCTGACGAAACGGTCATGCCTACTGTGCCTGAGAAGGTCGCCGATGCCGAGCCCGAGGTGGCGGCGGATGAGACGGCTGCTACAGCCGGGTCTGGGGCAGCAGCGGATGGAGCGGCTGAGACCGACGACCCTATGGCAACGGTGGACGAGATGACTGCGTCCGCTGAGCCCGAGGGAGTAGCGGGTGAGACGGGCATGATTCTTGAGGACGAGCCGGCCGCTCTTTCTCAAGAGTCGGGCAATGCTCCGATCATTGCTCTCCCCGTCTACGGTCCTCCGCCGTCTCCTGGCCTCGCGAGCACGACGACGGCTCCTGTAGAGTCTGGCGACGAGGCGTCGGGAGGTGGTCTCATGTCAATGGAGGGAGATGCCGCCGTTTCGGCCGGATCATCATCAGGTAAATTTCGGGTTACCGTCCTTCTTTTATTTTTCAACCTTTCCTGATAGGGTTTATCTTGTTTCTAACGTAGGCACGGCCAGTGTTGATGCCCCGTTGCTCGAGGGAGCGCCGTCAGCTGCTGCCTTGACGGTGGCTACCTCTCTACCTTTTCTCGCGCCATCGCAAATGTTGGAAGGTATGAACTTGTGACCCATCAGTTTCATCTTTAGGCTACATAACTCATGTACTGATGTTGTACTACTGTATATTTGCAGGAGTGCTTTTTGATCACCTTTACCAGGTGCTGTACCCACACTTCTCCTTCCCGTCGGAGCGTGCTTCCTCCAGTGGCGCTGGTGAGTACAGTTCTCAATTAATACCCTTTATTTTTTTTAATAACGGAATTATTTCTGATTCTTTTTCGCCCTGATTGCAGTGCTACAAATCGAAGGAGGAGATGCAAGATCGGTCGCGCCACCGGCCCTCCCGGCTTTGCCGCCTGCTGTAGCTGGTGTAGTAAACTCTCCTATTGACGACTTTCTTATATTTCTCGAACCGTCATCTGATCGTGTTTTGTTTTTCAGCTGTCGTTCCGATTCCGGCCCCCTTCGAGTCTCGCATCATAATGCCGGCAGGCCCCTTCTTAAGACGTCCATCTTCAAAGGGTGCTGCGATGAGTTTGGGCATACTGAGCGGATACGTCGAAGAGCTTGACGCAGACGCTTCCCCATCTGCTGCAGATTTCGCTGCGGAGGTTAATCCGATACTGGCGATGCTTGTAAATTTTCATAATGAAGGCGTCGTCGAGTCTTGGGTTAATCACTGCAGTGAGATCGAGGCTTGCCTGCATCAGCTGGAGCTTCTGCGTCCTGCCCCTGAGATCTTGGCCGCAAGTATTCAACGGGCAGCATGGATCGAAAGGAGCGCTTCTTACTTCCACCATCTGGAACAAGAAGTGGCTTTAAGGCGGAGGGAATGCCAAGAGACCTCAAGCGAGACAGTTCGCCTGCGTGCTGAGGTTGAGGCGAACGCTGCTCAGGTGAAGGCTATCTTCGAGGGCCTTCTGCAACGTATTTCTGATGGGCTGACACTGAAGCAGAAGCTCGATGCCACCGAGCGTGATGCCCAAGGTGGCGAAGCAGCTCAGCAGGCAGTTGAGGAGCAGCTTTCATCCTTCCTGCAGCAGCAGACTCAGGTGGAAGCAGAATTGGCGGTGGTAGCCGATCAGGAGAAGGCATGGAAGGAAGTGCGCGAGCAATTGATAGGGCTATTTAAGACGCTTCCTTCTCAGTAGCTGCTTCTTGTACCAATTATACACTTATAATTTTTGAATAAAATGTATCCATTCTTTATTCTTTTATACGATTCACCTTGTACTTAATTGAATTCATGAATAAAGATACACATTTCTTTTTGCAATGTCTTGTGTCATCTCTGTGCTTTCTCCCTTCTTCTATTATCAGCATGCTACCTTAGTAAACATGGTTGACAGATGATAGAGCGAGCATCCTGTCTTGGCTTCTTCAAGAGGTAATGATAGTTTAGGACGCAGGTTTAGATCTGCTGCTTAAGACTTTTCAACTTTATGAGCCGTGAGGGTCTCACAAAGACTTTTCTCCCTACGGATCGAGAGGATCTCGTAGGTGTATTTTCTCCTTAGGAATCGTAAGGATTCTTAAGTGTGTTTTCTCTTATAAGTCGTAAGGATACTATAAGAGAATTTTCCCCCTTACGAGTTGAGAGGACCCGTAAGCGGTTGTTTCTCTCCTTGTCGAGATTCGACTTTGGAGAGTGTGACCCGTGAATAGTATGCAAGAGTCCATTTTGGACCGACTTGTAGGGTCCCAGTGCTTAGGAAATGTAACACCCGAGCCCAATGCTATTAATTTTTGTTACTTTATGAATGGAGTATGACCCTTATTTCATTTATAGTGCTTGTTTGTTACTCATTGTATTTTTTACCCCGTCAACTCAATTTTGCATATAATATTTTAAAGCATCTAAAATAAAATTAAAAATATCCATCTTGGCCTACTTGACACCCCTAGCCTTGTGGTAGCGTCCGTGCATCGTGTTCTCGTCCCTTTCGGTGAAACGGGCGAGTTTGGATGGCTACGCGCGCGTACATGTGTCCGTTTTTGGGGTATGCTTTTTAATCGTGAAACACTTCATTTTAAAATTTGGATCCCGCTTAAAATCCTATTATTTCAATTTCAAATTTTTGGACCCGACCCGGGCGCGATTTGGAAATGTTTTACTTTGCGCCAAAATCCCAGATTTATAATATTTTAAACCAACGATTAAATTGATTCTAACTATATATATATATTTTTTATATATTTCTAATCTTTTATATCCTTCTCAATTTATCTTTCAGCCAATCACGAGCTTCATATTTAACCGTGGGCCCCACCTCCTTAATCTCTCTCCCCATCTCTATCTCTCATATCTCTCTCTCTCCCTCAAATCTCTCTCTCTCTCCCCCTTATAATTTTAAAACCTTTTTCCCTCTCTCATTTTTTTCCAGCGAACCCATCACGAGCCCTCGCGCAAACCCTAGCCACCTCCATCCTCGCCGCTGCAGCCCCGACGCCGGCGCCAGCATCACCCCCATCCTCGCCTCCTCAGCCTAGTCTCACCTCTTCCTCCTTTCCCCGCGTTCCCAGACACCTGCACACCAGCCGCGGCCGCCTGTAGTCTTCCCTGCACGCATCTGCGTTGCCTGAGTCGCCGCCGGTGACCACCGTCCTCTTGTCCCCGACCTCGCACCCTCCTCTGTGAGTTCTACCTCCCCTCCTTTCTTCCTTCTTCTTCCCTTCTCTTCTAACCCGATTCTTGATCGGCAGATCTCCCCACGGTCACTGTAGGCCACCGCTGGAGCCGTCGACCTCGTCGTCGTCCTCACATCTCCCCTCTGGATAGGCCACAAGAGCAGAACCTTTGTAAGCCTTCGCTCCTTCCTTGTTTCTTTTCTTTTCTTTGATTGCAAGTCTTGACCGTTCACTGTTCATTTTTCGTCGGAATCCGACGATGCCGACGACGAGACCCGACGTTCCAGCAAGGTACCCCGGCCTGTGTGGTTCCATTGTTCGGGTTCAATCCGTGAACCGTGCGCCCGTCGCGAGTTTCCCCGCCGACGCTTACGTTCCGTTTTTCCCGGTTCGCGACCCGTCGAGGCAAGTACCCCTTGCTACATGCTATACAATATTTACATATATATATATATATATATTGACACCCTAAACCTATAAATTTAACTTGGTACGATCGTTTCCCATTTCGGGTACAATATTGCATTATATCATTTTACTGTTAAACATGGAACCTACAGTTGCAAATTGAACCTAATAACCATATTTACCTGTTTAATCACATTTTTAATGTCAACGTAGCTTATGGCATTTATCCCTGTAGTTCTGTTCCATTCGGACACTCGTATGCATTTAACCTGAAATAGCTGTACTGAACCGTTACATAAATCATTGCACCTCTAAGGGTTCTTAAACCTGTTAACATGACTAAACGGCTATACTTGTCTTACTGCACTCTTGTAATCATCTCTGTGACAAATTTGATAACTGTATTGCAAATTGAATGAAACTGCCTATTACGTAATTCATTGCTTATCTCATGTTGTTGATACCCATGCTAGATTATATAACTGATTGTGAGCACACCCACGATATTGTTTACATCTTGACTTGACTTGCTACATATATATATAGATATACCTGACATGGTACCGTACACTGTTGACTTGACCTGATGTACCATGACCTGACCCGTTACCTGATCTTATGTCTAATGCTAACAAACCTGACATGTAGTCTTCATGGACCGTTCCTGTTGTCTATCCAGACAAACCTGCTTTTACCTGATCCTGTGTTGGCATTAGTTCTTGATTACTGAATACCTGACTTGACATGCATAACTTGGGGGTATGGGGAAATCAAAGGTGAAACCTGACTTATAACTCAACAGTTCGATACCTGTTCTGATCAGTCTTACGGGCTAGGCCAGCCCCGGAGTGATGATGCTGACATCACTCGCCCATACCTGATACCTGTTTACTGTCTAGCGGCACGTCTCGGATTCAGCCCGAGAGTCTTGACCGTGGTCCCGGGCATGCACGGGATACTATTGAGTTACATCGACGATTCACCAATTGATTTCAAAGACTTTAGAATAGAAAACCTGATAAAACAGTTTAGTTTACCCACTGCACACTACCCTGCACTGCTTTGATTCATATTATTGTTACTCTCGTTTTATTCATGCTTATATTGCATTGCCTGCTACACTGTTCATATTATATTACTTGATGACATGACGCACTGACGTCTGGGTTTTGCATGGCCCAGATTCTGTACCGCTGTTGCAGTCCGAGCAGGAGTACTTCAGCCAGCAGGCTGAGCTGTGAGGTGTTAGTATTAGTTAGTTTTTATTTCCTGCAGTTTATTCCTGATGTGAGGCCACATTATGGGACATACATTTCAGTTATTTGTATTGGATCATTTGCTTCCGCATTTATTTATTATTGACTCCTGTTATCTTGGATTATAGACATGTTTTAGATGGTTTTATTGTGTTCTTGATATCTCTACAGCCGTAATGTGACTGTGGATGGATGCCTCCTACCCATAGGTAGCATGGTTGGCTATGTCACGTGCCCATTTTAGCATACTCTGGGAAGCGGGGCGTGACAGGAAACAGGTTTTTTAATCCCCGCCGCCTAAGGCTTTATCTCACGAGTCGAGACGAATCGAGAAGTTCTCTCAAAGACACTAGTTTCTTCACGAGTCGAAACGGATCGAGCAGTTCTCGTAAGAATATCCTAACGTCACAGTTAACCTCTGCTCTTTACGACAGAGGTCCGTTAGGGTCTGTGGTACTAGGGTTTTGTCCGTCGTACCGTCTCGTCAGCTGATATATTTCTCGATAGGCAATTTTGCTGTTCGAGTAGCCTTGCGACTGTCGTGTCTCTGATCCCTTCGGGGGCTGGACAAGACGTCTTCAAGCAATCTTCCAGGTAGTACCGTCGAAAGAGCAAGCGTTAGGGATATTCCATGTTGCTTTTTACTTGAGGTCAGGCTCATTTTGGAGAGCCCCGATGAGTCATAACCACTCCGCGCTGGTGTGGGATGATCTCCGATAGTCTTTCAGGCTTTATATGACTTGCCGTTAAGACCCTGAAGTTAGGAATTTAGCCTTTGCTTCGTTTGCTTTGATGTATCCGAATCCTGTTGAAGGAAGGATGCTGTGGTGACATCTCGTCTGCTGTATCAAGGCGAGCGTCGAGGTGGTGACCACTTTGCGCTGGTGCATGATGATCTCCGATTGTCTTCCAGGCTTTATATAAGTTGCCGTCAAGACTTAGCTCCTTTTTCTGATGGAGCGTGGGGAGGGAAGATATTTTTTCTCCTGTGTTTGTGCCCCCTGGATTGTATACAGGGATTGCTGTGATATCGCCTGTAGGGCATAAATTTCACTATATATATATTTTATTTTATTTTTTTCCGCGATGCTCTATCATTTCAGCTTTTATATCGTGAAGGTCGCGATTGTCCAATCATTTCGGCTATTTTCGCGGTGCCCAATCATTTCGGCTATTTATTTTATTTTTACTCGCTGCTTTTTATTGCGAGTTGCCCAATCATTTCGGCTATTTATTTTATTTTTACTCGCTGCTTTTTATTGCGACTTGCCCAATCATTTCGGCTATTTATTTTATTTTTACTCGCTGCTTTTTATTGCGGGTTGCCCAATCGTTTCGGCTATTTTGCATGCATACATTTTTACTTGCTGATTTTGTTGCAAGTCGCCCAATCGTTTCGGCTATTTTGCATGCATGTGTAGCTTGCTATCTTTTCGCCACAAGCTTGGGATTAGACACCGATTTCGGCATCAGTGCCACTACAACTGGGATATTGCCAGGAGCGAATCATCATTTGCCTCTGTCGATGTCGAACAAAAGTGGCTCAGCAAACAGGGTTAGGATCCTGTTGACTAAGGCTTTGACTTCATGAGCCGTAAAGGTCTCACAAAGGTGCTTCTCCCTGTGAGTCATGAGGATCTCGTAGGTCTGTTTTCTTCTTAGGAGTTGTGAGGACTCCTAAGTGCATGGTCTCTTATAAGTCATAAGGATCTTACAAGAGTATTTTCTCCTTTTAAGTCGAGAGGACTTGCAAGGGTTGTTCACCGTGCGAACATATCTCTAGTCACGGATGGGACTTGGTTAGGGAAATGTTTATTCGCGCCCGTGGATTGTATACAAGGGTCAGTACTGAGCCTCTTGTAGGGCAGTATCGGAGGTTGTGGGGGTGTTGCTTAAGAACAGGTTCATGTCTCTGTAACTTAAGACTTTTAAATCTTATGAGCTGTGAGGGTCCCATAAGAGAGTTCTCCTTACGAGTCGTGAGGATCTCGCAAGTGTAATTTCTCCTTAGGAATCGTGAGGATTCCTAAGTGTATTGTTCCCTTGTGAGTCGTAAGGATCTCACGCAGGTGGTTTCTCCTCACAAGGTCGTGAGGAACATGTAAGTGTTTTTAATGAGATTGCGCCCTTTCGGGTTTTCACAAACACTCGCCGGTAGCCCTGCCGTTTTTACTCATGGAGCCCTTTCGGGTTTTCATCCGTGCCCATTTTGCTTATGGACATACCGTTTTTTTTATTTTTTATTTTTTAATTTACTTTTCTAACGAGGTTGCGCCCTTTCAGGTTTTCACAAACACTCACCGGTAGCCCTGCTGTTTTTACTCACGGAGCCCTTTCGGGTTTTCATCCGTGCCCATTTTGCTTATAGACATACCGTTTCGTTTTATTCTTTTTATTATTTTATTTTTTCTTCGGGATGCTGCTATCTGTTGTAGCTTTTTGACATCTCGGGCAATAGCTAGTTTTAGGACATAGTGGTCCGTTGTTAGTTTAGGGACGTTTCGGTCCACGGCCTGTTTTAGGACATAGTGGTCCGCCGTCGCCGTATTTGAGGCGAATCTCTGGTTTACTGACTTCTCGGTCTATGGGGCTTTCCCTATGACTGAGCATGCTGCCCCCGGCATGTCTACCTTTTTAGGAGCATGAGGCTTTGGCGGGCTCACCTTCCAGTTTTCGGACAGCGCGAAATCGCCCTGTTGGTATTGGTCTTCAACCCAGTTTTTGAAGACGTAGCAGTTCTCGATCAGATGACCCAATACTTGGTGGTAAGGGCAGTAATTAGGATTGCTGACCTCATTCAGTTGTAGCTGGACTTTGGGCTCCGATAGAGTGATAAGCCCGTCGTGCACTGCTAGTTCGAACAGCCTTCTCGTTTCATCCCGAGGAAATGAGTAAGGACGTTTCAACTTTTCATAAAGGGGTTGCCGCTTGTTGCTTTGGCGAACAACCGGTCTATGGTCACTCGATTGTTGTTCAGCGTTGGTGACGAAGGACATTTTTTCCTTCCCTTTATCCTTTTTGCTCGATCCTTTGTTTGCGGGTCCGAGATTCTTTCTGGGCGGCGTGTGATCGCACGGCTGAATGTTCTCACAATTCCTCAATTCTTTCGTTTTAGAGATGGATTCCTTGAAGAGAGGGTCGAGGGCTACTTTTTCGTCGGTGTCGCTTCCAAACGTGATAACTTGTGATTCCTTGATGTTGGCTATGTGACAGTTGCGAACAGCTCTTTCGCGCTCATCTGCCGTGTTTTTCCGTTCCCGACGAGCTTTGCGCTTTACTCATTGAACATGTCGTCGATGGGAAACATATCCCTGCCATCAGTTTTTAAAGGCTATGCACTCCTCGGTGGGGTGTGCGATCCTCTGATGGTATAGGCAAAAGTTAGGATGTATGTCTGCTTCATCGAAACGTATATGGCCAGGGGAATTTCCTCTGAGAGAGGGCAACTTCATTCCTATTGCCAGGGCCCTAGCGAATCGTCTCTTTACTCTAAAAGGTTGTTTTTGCTTGCGATATGGATGCTTTGCTCCAGTCGGGGCGTCTTGGCTTTTTCCTCCAATCGCCTACGTTTGGCCTTTTCAGACATGGTCATTTCATGCTCCCGATCGGCCATACTTTTTAGATGGATTTCACTCAGGAAGGCGTCGATCGTTTCATCTGACGGCCATGGAAGTTCTGGTTCGGGATTTGCCCCCGGTTTCTTTGTACCAGGATCTTCCTCATTGTCCGTAGACGAGTTAGTGATCATAAGGCAGCTTGCCACATAATCCTCAGGTTCATCTGACGAGCCTTTGTCATCATCTCTGTCCTCAAGGACATGGCTGAGGAATTCTCGGAGTGTGACTGGGGTTTGTGCTTTCTGATTACATTCTTCCGGTGCGTCAATATGTTTTTGCAGATCCGTGCGCTTGTCATCGAACCGCAGAGCTTTTTCTATAAAAGAGCACGATGCGCCCGACATGTCCACCTTTTTAGGAGCATGCGGTTGTGGTGGGTTTACTTTCCACTTCTCAGACAGCGCAAACTTGCCTTATTGGTATTGGTCCTCAATCCAGTTTTTGAAGACGAAGCAATCTTCGATCGGATGATTTACTGCCTGATGGTAAGGGCAGTAATTAGGATTGTTGAGATCGCCTGGCTGCAACGGACGTTTCGGACTAGGCAGATTGATGAGCCTGTTGCGCACTGCCATCTCGAACAGTCTTCTCGTTTTATCCCGAGGAAACGAGTAAGGACGTCTCAACTTCTCATCGAGGGATTGTCGTTTGTTGCCTTGGCGAACAACCGGTCTCGGGCTACTCGGTTGTTGTTGAGCGTTGGCGAAGAAGATTTCCTTCCCTTTGCCCTTTTCATTTCGAGGCTCCGGTTTCAGAGGAGACGGTCTGTGACCCATTTGATCCATTTGGGCTAGCTTATCAATTAAAGCTTGAAATGTGGTCGGCTTGAAGAACATCATGAACTGTGAAATAGTTGCATGAGGGTCTAAAGTGCCTACGAACATGCCCACTGTCGGCGCTTCTTCGATGCGTTGTTCGCATTTCGACCATAAGTTTCACCACCGGATTGCATATGGAACCTAAGTTTCGCCCGGCTTCACCCTTGCATTAATCAATGCCATTATTAGGGTCCGTTCGCTGGCGCTCGCGAATCGCTGAGTGAATAACAACTCCATTTCTGCGAAAGTTTTGACGGAGTCGTTAGGTAACTCCGAATACCATTCAAACGCCGTTTCCGCTAAGCTGCCGACGAATTGGCGAAGCAACAGTTTATCATCGCCCTCGGTGTTGCCGCACAAAGCTCCGAATTGAGCGACATGCTGATGTGGATTCCCCGCCCCTTTATATACATGGAATTTAGGGATTGTATATCTCGGTGGGTAACTGATTTGGTCATACCAGCTCGGATAAGGTCGTCCAGTCTTGAAAATTTGGCCAGCCGCTTCATTTGCCTGATGAGCTCATATCTGCTGAGCTATATAGTCGTCCAGTGCGGCCTTGGAAATGGTTTCCTCCTTGGCTGCTGAAAGAGCCGGAGGAGGATTAGATGTCTCCCCTCTATTGTCTTCAGTAATGATCGGAGGGTCTTTAGCTGGAGGGTCCTGCTGTAACATCATTCCTACCATATCTTGGAAGAGGAGGGCTATTTGTTTTATATTGGCTGCTTGTTCCGCAGTCTCTTTGTCCTTCTTTTCAAGTATCCTGCGAAGGAATTCGACCTCAGTTTCTTGCTCCTAGCGTTGCTCCGAGGATGCTGCTGGGCTTTCTTTTGGCCCAGTGAGTGCGGCCATCACAGTCATCATTTCTTGGAGCTTCTGCTGCTGCTCCTGAGATTTAGTCACCGATCGGGTGAGCGGTCGGTGACCCATCGAAGCGCGGCTATCCTCCTTTCCGGAAGCCATATAAACGGTGTGCACCACCATGCCCCCAGATTTGGGGCGTTTAGATTCAGTGTCTTTGCGATTTGCCAAAGACACAGGGATCTTCTCCGACCTCCTTCTTTTTTGAGTGGTCGAAGTTGAGGGGGCCGTTGTAGTGGGCACCCAAGTAGCTGTTGCTTTTTGTGGCTTGACAGAGTAGTCCTTCTCTTGCCGAACCTTCATCTTTTTCTGTCGGCGGAGATAGTCTTGATCCATTACGGAGGCTTGGACTTGGCGCCAGATCTTGTAGATTTTAGAGGACAGCCGTTGAGGAGGCTGCTCCAGCTTCGCCTTTGAAGCGTTCTCCATTGGTAGAGGAGATCTTTTCAGCACAACAGTTGGCGAATTCCTGCTCATCCTGTTAAGTAGTCCAAAGCTGTTCCCGGTTGGAACAGCAGCATCAACTTCCACCGTTGGTGGCGGCGGAGTCAGTCCAGAAGGGAAATTGCCCCCAGCCTTTCTTACTCGGCGCCAGTGGCGACGTCGAGCATGTCGAGCCGTTGGTGTTGGTTCGGCAATGGGGATGGCTTTGTCTTGCCCCCTGTTCAGGTGATGGGTTGTTGCTGGCGTCAGCCTCTTGAAGACTGATGTCCGTTGAGAAGCGGTATCAAACCGGTCAAGAACAGATTTCTGAGCAGAGATGGATATCCTCTTCGGAATAACCCTTTCCGGAATTGCAGGCTTCTTCATAAGCCCATATGGATTTTGGCCAAATCTGGCAAAGACTGAGGCATTTGGATTGGGCGACCCGTTGAGAGGGGCCGCAGAAGTTGCAAGCCGATCAAAAACCGACTTCTTCGGAGCTTCTTGTAATGGCGCAGGAGTATTGAAGCTCATTGGTGGGAGCATGGTCCCAAAGAACAGCCCAGTGGTGGCCTGAGTTACCTGTTCCACCGGCATAGTGAAGATGGAGGCCACTCGGGGCCCGTAAGTCACTCCTCCGGACGGGACGGAGCGAGAGTTGCAGTTGCAGTTAGTGCAGTTTAAAGCCATTAATCTTCTGTTTTCTGCACAGAGCAAGACACCAAATCCTAGTGCCTCGAATCCACAGGCAACCACAGCAAACCGCGATTCGTTCGCGAATACGACACACGAAGTGTGGAGTGGAAAGAGGAAGAGGTCCCACCGGGCGTGCCCGAATCTGTTCCCCTCCGAAAGACGGCTCGTAGACTGGGACGTCTAGGCCTGGGATTCGGGGCAGATGCTATTTGGTGCTATCCGTCCACCTCTCCAAAGATGCCAAGTTGATTTATGGCACCGTGTATCGAAGGTTTAGACGGATGCGGCCGATGTAGCAGACTTCGTCAGATTCAGACTTCGTCAGATTCCCCCTCGCTTGAGGGGTTTTTGATTGTGGGAACGCTCTTCCCTGCAGGCGCAAGCCCCTGCAGTTAATACGCTACCGCATCGCGGTAACTATTTTCTCCTTCTTCAGATGGTCACTTCGTGTCGTGGGTGTTTGTTTTGTTTGTGGTTGCCCGTGGATTGTATACGGAGACTAATTTATGTCGTCGCCCGTAGGACGTGGATTAGTCCAAATCTGTATTTTCTTAGATTTGGGTTTGGTGTTTTGGTTTAAGGATACGTTAGCCATATTTGAGGCTAAGATCAACTTAAACGTTTGTTAAGGATACGTTAGCCTAATTTCCAGACTAAGATCAACTTAACAGGATCGTTTAGATCCGTTTCCAGTTTAGGGACATGGTGGTCCATTGCCAGTTTAAGGACGTAGTGGTCCAACATTCCCATTTTAGGGACGAATATTGGTTTAAGGACGCATTAGTCCATCATTCCCATTTGGGGATGAATATTGGTTTAAGGACGCATTAGTCCATCATTCCCATTTGGGGACGAATACTGGTTTAAGGACGCATTAGTCCATGAGTTTAAGGACCCCACAGTCCATAGCAATGTGTGGTTGTCGGGACCCGTCACCTCTCTGACGACGTTGAGGGATTACAACGACAGATGTCAGAGGAGTTCAGAGATGTACCCTTGAACCAGATGTAAATTTATTTGGGAGAGCAGTCGTGCTCAGTTCAATTTAATTTGAGGACTTACGGCCAATATTGGGCTAAGTCCAGTTGAAAAATGTTCAACATTTTATTTGCATCTGGCTTGTTAGGCCTTTGTTTGGGCTTTGCCCTTTTAAAATAATGCATAGCATTAGTTTTGGTCTGTTTAGACTTTTTTAATTGGGCTCTGCCCTTTTTAATAGTGCGCAACACTTTTATTTGGTCTATTAGACCTTTGATTGGGCTCTGCCCTTTAATAATGCATTGCATTTAATGCTCTGACAGCACCCCACGTGGCTTGTCAGGCGCTTTGCGCCAATTGAAGAGCGCAAGGCGCAAATTCATGTGGTGGCGACACGTGTCACGCTCTGGTGAGCGCAAGCCTGTTAGCGCAGCGCGCTGCGCTGTTGCGCTGCTGACACGTGGCGCACTCTGGTGACTTGCGCCAAATTTAAGAGAGCAGTGCTCTATTTCAAAAGCACAAAGCGCAGTTTGTTCTGGGGCGACACGTAGCGCTCTCTGGTGGCTTGCGCCAACCCAAGAGCGCAACAGTGCAAATTTTACAAGTGCAGGGCACTGTTTAATCTCTTGATCAAATTTAGATCAAAGAAAATAAGTTTTTTCTTGTTTCAAGAGGTTTTACGTCATGATTAAAGAACTAATGGTTCATCAAAAGGCTGTGCCTTTATATGTGGATCAAAAGATCTAATAAAGAAGTATATTACTTCTTTTTTATTCTTCTTATTTGATCTTTTATTGATCATTTTCTTTTTATTTAAGATCTTAATCTTGTTCTTAGATCATTGATCTTTTCAGAAGAAATTCTTTTTTTCAAAGGTTTACCTTTTTCTTTTTCTGAGTTCTTTCTCAAAGTTTTCAGAAGATTTCTCTGAGTTCTCTTTCTCTGTATGTTAATGTCCTTTAGACTTGGAGTCTAGGGGCCTTTATATAGGGCCAATTGATTTGTTAAATCAGTTAAAGAGATCTTTCTCTGAGTGATTTAGGGATTTTTCCCCACCGTTGGATCTTTGATCCAAGGGCTTTTGTTTTACAAAACATAATCTTCTTGTTTTTAACAAGATTGAGAAAGATCTTTCAAAAATTTTATTGTTTTAATGCTGGAACAGTTGGCGCAAGCGTCCCTGCGATTGACACGTGTCGCGCAGCGCGGAGCGTAACTCAGTTGAAGCGTTGCTTCCTTTATTTTTATTTTAAATAGAGCCTTGCTCTGATTGGATGCGCTGCCTTGGGACACGTGGCGCGTTGTGCGCAGCGCAAGGGATCTGAAGCGTTGCTTCAATTTTTGATTTTTTTGAAATTCAAACAGAGTTTTACTCTGATTGGGGGGAACAACGGGCATCCGTTTTCTGTGAAGCCCCCTTGAGTCGATGGATAGGGAACTTAAAGAAGATACCCGATCGACAAGTTGTCAGGGGTACCTCTGGATCTTTCCCGAGATGCCCCGTTGCTTCGTTGACGTTGATGGCCTTGCCCCCACCTGGAGCGATGAAGGGTCATTTGGAAACAGATTTGTGCTTGGGCAGAGGTGCCCTCGCAACCATGACATTCTGCCTTTTCCCTTTTGAGACCGGTTTGTCTGTTACCGGAGCTTGAAGAGCTGGGATGGTGTTAGCTGACACGAACATAATAAAGCCAAATGGTAGCGAGGACTCCTCCCATTGTCATCCGAGGCTGGCCGGGAGGCGTCCATCTTCATCGTGTAAGAGATGAGAGCTGTGTCGAGAGCTGAGCAGATCCTTGGAGACATCTTTGCTGCGCCCGAAGATTGCAATTGGAGAACGTTAACCTGCACAAAAAACATGATTTTAGTACGGGCAATTGCTATGCATATTAATTGAGTTCGCATTAAAGCTTAACCCGAAATATGGGAGGAAAGATAGGTCCCACCGGGTGTCGTGGAGTATATGCGTGCGTATGTGTGTGTGTGTGTATATATATATATATATATATATATACACACACACAGTATATATATAAAAAAAGGAAAAGGGCATCCTAAGGATGCGTGGCACGCGGGCGCTGTGCGCCAGCGCCCCACGCGCCTGGCACGCTGTCACGACCCACCCCTAAACACAGATGGTATTGTCCGCTCTGGCCGAAGCCGCATGGTTTTGTCCCTTTGAATGAACCCGGGGCTACTTCCCAGTAGGTCACCCATCCCAGAATTTCTCTGGCTCAAGCACGCTTAACTACGGAGTTTTTCAAACTCCGGAGTTCCGATTCATCCAAAAGGCGCCTCTGTGTTATAAGAGTGGTATCATTCCATTTATAGTTCAGATAGTGCCCTCTTTCGGAATGGAATTCGATACTCCCCATTGTTCTGGTAGGTTCCCGTGTGCATCCGTATCGGTTACATCCCCATCTCGATACCGGATAACACCTCACTTCTCACGGGATACGCTGTCATGACCCCACGCGCCTGGCACGTGGGCGCTGTGCGCCAGCGCCCCACGCGCCTGGCAGGCTGTCACGACCCACCCCTAAACACAGATGGCATTGTCCGCTCTGGCCGAAGCCGCATGGTTTTGTCCCTTTGAATGAACCCGGGGCTACTTCCCAGTAGGTCACCCATCCCAGAATTTCCCTGGCTCAAGCACGCTTAACTACGGAGTTTTTCAAACTCCGGAGTTCCGATTCATCCAAAAGGCGCCTCTGTGTTATAAGAGTGGTATCATTCCATTTATAGTTCAGATCGTGCCCTCTTTCGGAATGGAATTCGATACTCCCCGTTGTTCTGGTGGGTCCCCGTGTGCATCCGTATCGGTTACATCCCCATCTCGATACCGGATAACACCTCACTTTTCACGGGGTAGGTGGTATTCATCCCCAACTCCACCTGGGGTATTATATTCCCCCCACTTAGAACAATGGTTCGTCTTGAAGCCGTACGGTTTTGTCCCTTTGAATGAACCCGGGGCTACTTCCTAGTAGGTCACCCATCCCAAAATTTCTCTGGCTCAAGCACGCTTAACTACGGAGTTTTTCAAACTCTGGAGCTCCGATTCATCCAAAAGGCGCCTCTGTGTTATAAGAATGGTATCATTCCATTTATAGTTCAGATCGTGCCCTCTTTCGGAATGGAATTCGATACTCCCCATTGTTCTGGTGGGTCCCCGTGTGCATCCGTATCGGTTACATCCCCATCTCGATAACGGATAACACCTCACTTCTCACGGGGTAGGTGGTTTTCAGCCCTAACTCCACCTGGGGTATTACACACGCGGGCGCTAGGCGTCAGCAGCAAAAGGGACTTTGTCCCTGCACTGGGAGCTGTGCTCCCGATTTGACTTATGGCGTTGGACTCCTAAGATATTTTTGGAGCTGATGAAGGGGCTTCTCCCTTGAGCCCTGGATCTTCCCCAAAGTGGGATTTTTGAAGATGGGTCTCTTTCCTCCTCTTCTGTCTGCTGGATCTTGAAGAACAAGAAAAATTAGATTTTAAAAATCTCTTATTTTTGAGATCTAATGGGAGATCTGGGCTCCCCTTTGTGGGTTTTGTGGTGAAAAATTATTTAGTTTTGGAAAAGGAAGAATAAAACTCATGATTTAATTGAAAAATGGGAAGCGGGTTTAGAATCTTGAGGAAGGAGAAGGAGGCACAAAGAACCCTAGTTTTTGGGGAGAATGAAAAGTCTTTTTTTTATTCATCATCATGTTGCCTTATGTAGGCTTACACATTTACATATAGCTCTTTAGGCTTAACAAAATGGCATTTTGCCCATTTCATGTCTCATGTGCTATTTCCTTTTGTACATAAGCCATGGGCTTCACAAAAAATTTGGCTTTATGCCCATTTTGCTTACATTCATGCATAAAAAATTACATAAAAATTATTTATTACATGATTTTTTATTTTGGCATGGAGGAGGGCCGGCTGCTTCATGTTCGGACTCGACCTGGGCATGGGCCCACTTGATCTGGGTTTGGGCCCACTTGGCTTGGGGTTGACCTTGACTTTGACTTGGTCAACCAGGGTGCAATTTTCAACCCAACACTCGGTCCATCCTTAGCCACCTTTTACGGGCCTTCCAGCGCTAAGGATCGAAGCCCTCATCAAGAGGCGGCCGAACGGCTACCCTGCTCGGTCATCCCTGGCTGGTAACTCCTTACCCGCAACGCGAGGGATCAAAGCCCTCACCAAGAGGTGACCGAGCAGCTACCCTGTTCGGTCATCCCTGGCTTGTAACTCCTTACCCTCAACGCCAAGGATCGAAGCCCTCATCAAGAGGCAGCTGAGCGGCTACCCTGCTCGGCTATCCCTAGCTGGTAGTTCCCTACCCCACGACGCCACGGATCAAAGCCCTTGCCAAGAGGTACCGGGAAGTAACCCTGCTCGGCTTATCCTTAAGGATCAAAGCCCTCGTCAAGAGGCACCGGGCAGTAACCCTGCTCGGCCCGTCCTTAGTAGGCCTTTTACGGGCCTCCCATGCTAAGGATCAAAAGCCCTCATCAAGAGGCAACCGGGCCCGCCCTTGCTCGGTTATCCCTGGCTGGTAGCTCCCTACCCCAACACGCCAGGGATAAAATCCCTCGCCAAGAGGCACCGGGCAGTAACCCTGCTCGGCCCTTCCTTAAGGATCAAAGCCCTCGCCAAGAGGCACCGGGCAGTAACTCTGCTCGGCCCGTCGTTAGTAGTCCAGTTACGGCCCCTCCCACGCTAAGGATCAAAAGCCCTCATTAAGAGGCAACCGGGCCCGCCCTTGCTCGGTTATCCCTGGCTGGTAACTCCTTACCTATGACGCCAGGGATTAAAGCCCTCATCAAGAGGCGGTGAGCGGCTACCCTGCTCGGCTATCCTTGGCTGGTATTTCCCTACCTACAGCACCAGGGATCAAAGCCCTCACAAAGAGACAGCTGAGCGGCTACCCTGCTCGGCTATCCCCGGCTGGTAGTTCCCTACCTCACGACGCCAGGGATCAAAGCCCTTACCAAGAGGCAGCCAAGAGGCTACCCTGCTTGGTTATCCCTGTGTTCCTTGATTAAAAATCAGGAATGAACTCAATGAGGTATCACGTGCTCACACGTGACCAATGGTCACGTGTTGACACGTGATAGTTAAAACAGAAATAAAAAACAACGGCTGAAGAAGGACCCAATTGGGGGTCACGTGCTCACACGTGACCAACGGTCACGTGTTGACACGTGATAGTTAAAACAGAAATAAAAACAACGGCTGAAGAAGGACCCAATTGGGGGTCACGTGCTCACACGTGACCAATGGTCACGTGTTGACATGTGATAGTTAAAACAGAAATAAAAACAAACAAACGGCTGAAGGAAATACCTCAATGAGGTATCACGTGCTCACACGTGACCAATGGTCACGTGTTGACACGTGAAGGTTAAAACTGAAGCGTAAATAAATGCTGAGAAAATGACTCAATTGGGGGTCACGTGCTTACACGTGACCAAGGGTCACGTGTCAGCACGTGGCTGGCTTCGAAAGCCTTACAGTTTAATAGAATTAAATTCTAAAAGCTTCTAAATCTTTCCAAATGGAAAAAAATTATGGGGACCGTTGCATTAAAGATCCAAGGGTGATTAAAAATCACCAATTTATGAAAAAAATCTTAGACAAGGAAAGATTTCCCTAAATTTCACCAGAAATAACAAACAAAATATCTTTTGGATTTAAAATCCAACGGTGCATAAAATTCCCTGTGTGATCTAAAGGATCATATTAATTATGAAAATAAACAAAATCTTTCAATGAAAGATTTACTAAACAAATTGATTCTTTTCCTTCTCCTATAAATAGGAGCCAAGAGTAGAAAAAAAGGAGATAGAGTTTTGGAATCTTGAAATTTCAGAGAGAAAAGAAAGGATAATTTAATTCTCAACAAAGAAGACCCTAGGTGAGAAAAGAAAAAGGATCAAAACTTCAAACAGAGAATTTAATTCTCAAATCTAAGAGTTTAACTCTTCTGCACAAAGAACTTAGTTCTTCCTCTGGTTGAAGATCTGCAGAAGCACATCTTCCCATAAGTTGAGAATTTAATTCTCATCGGGTTGAGATCCTGCCATGCAGATCCAAAACTTAGAGAGGGAATTGAGTTTAGAGAATTTAATTCTCCCAAAACAAAATTAGGGTTTAACCCTATATGAGAATTTAATTCTCCCAAACTCACAGGAATTTAATTCCTTCATGATGAAATTAGGGTTTAAACCCTATCTGAGAATTTAATTCTCTTAAAATTATAGGAATTTAATTCCTTCAAGATGGACAAAACTAGGGTTTAACCCTAATTGAGAATTTAATTCTCTCAGATTAATAGGAATTTAATTCCTCTAAAGAAAATTAGGATTTAACCCTACATAAGAATTTAATTCTTTCACAATAGGAATTTTAATTCCTCCAAAATCATAATTAGGGTTTAACCCAACATAGAATTTAATTCTTAAAAATAAGGAGACTTAAAAGATCTCCATGCATGCAAAGAACTAAGGTCACGTGGCCCCACGTGGACCCTGAAAAGATCCCAAAAAAACAAGAAGGAAAAAGTTCTGAGGCAACGCCTCACGTGTTCCCACGTGACTTACAAAACACAGAAAGGAAAAGCAAAGGAAATATAAGCTTTGGGCGCTCTCACGTGTTATCACGTGACCCCTCAGCAAATGCTTTAACAATTGGCGCACAGATCTCCATCACGTGTCAACACGTGATGCTCGAAAATAAAAAAATATAAAAAAGTGTTTAACACTTAATTGCAGAACGAAGTAAAGGGATCTGGTCCCACCTCTGGGCGCCCCCACGTGTCCCCACGTGACCCCTTTTTTCTTTAGTGTTTAACACTAATTCGAGAACTTTATTTTTAGTGCTTAACACTAATTTGAGAACCCTATTTCCAGTGTTTAACATTGTTGTTTTCTAGTGTCTAACACTAAATTGAGAATTATATTTCCAGTGTTTAACACCGATTATCTTTTAGTGTTTAACACTAATTTGATGGATATATTTCCAGTGTTTAACACTGTTTTCTCTAGTCTTTAACACTATTTTTAACCAAATTGGTTAATCTTTCAGAGGCAAAGCCTCCCATTCAAGATTGAGTAAAAGTCAGAGTCATAATGTTCACTGCTCAATCAAAGATAGAAAAAAATGTTGCCAAAGCCCTCAAACTCTTGTTTAACATTGCTAAATAATGTGGGCTGAAACCAGACAAATGTCTAATGGTCCAACAGAGGGCCAATACTTCAAACTTAATTGGACTTAGCCCAAGTTGGCCATAAGTTCTCAACTCAGACTCAACTGAGCCAATGTGCTCATAATATAATTAATTGATCTTAGTTCCAAATTGGACTACAGATCATTTAATCCATCTTGGTTCAATGGTATATCTCTTCACTCCTTTGATATTTTTCGTAATTCCTCAACGTTTTCAAATATGAGACGAGTCCCGACAATCACAAATTTCATAGACTATGACGTCTCTAAACATTGGACTGTGGGGTCCTTAAACTCATGGACTATGATGTCCTTAACCTTAACCGTGATGTCTTAAAACTAACATTGGACCGTGGGGTCCTTAAACCCATGGACTATGATGTCCTTAACCTCGACCGTGATATCTTAAAACTAACATTGGACTGTGGGGTCCTTAAACTCATGGACTATGATGTCCTTAACCTTGACCATGATGTCTTAAAACTAACAACGGACTGTGGGGTCCCTAAACTCATGGACTATGATGTCCTTAATCTCGACCGCGATGTATTTAAACTAACAATGGACCGAGATGTCCTTAAACTAATAATGGACCGTAATGTTCTTAAACTAACTATCGACCGCAATGTCATTAAACTAAACAACAGAGCCCAATTGCTCTTTTGTTGGATCTAAACGATCCTGTTAAGTTGATCTTAGTCTAAAATTAGACTAACGTATCGTTAACATACGTTAAAGTTGATCTTAGTCTCAAATGAGACTAACGTATCCTTAAACCCAACCCCCAAACCCAAATCTAAGAAAATACGGATTTGGACTAATCCACGCCCTACGGGCGACAACATAACTTAGTCTCCGTATATAATCCACGGGCAACCAAACACAAAAAAAACACCCACGACATGAAGTGACCATCTGGAGAAGGAGAAAGTTGTTACCGCGATGCGGTAGTGTCACCCCCCGCTTCCCAGATTACGCTAAATTGGGCACGTGACATAACCAACCATACTACATGTGGGTAGGAAGCATCCATCCACAGCCACATTACGGCTGTAGAGATATCAAGAACAAGATAAAACTATCTAAAACATGTCCAAATCCAGAATAACAGGAGTCAATAATAAATAAATGCGGAAGCAAATGATCCAATACAAAATAACTGAAAAGTATGTCCCATAATGCGGGCTCACATCAGGAAATAGATGCAGGAAATAAAACTAACTACTACTGAACTCACAACTCAGCCTGCTGGCTGAAGTACTCCTGCTCGGACTGCGACAGCGGTACATAATCTGGGCCATGCAAAACCCAGACGTCAGCGCGTCATGCCAACAAGTAATATAATATGAACAATGTAACAGGCAATGCAAGATAAACATGAATAAAGCAATAATGTGAAACAAGCAGTGCAGGGTAGTGTGCAGTAGGTAACTAAACTATTCTATCAGGTTTTCTATTCTAAAGTCTTTGAAATCAATTGATGAATCGTCGATGTAACTCAATAGTATCCTGTGCGTGCCCGGGACCACGGTCAAGATTCTCGGGGCTGAATCCGAGACGTGCCGCTAGGCAGTAACAAGTAGCAGGATGGGCGAGTGATGTCAGCATCATCACTCCGGGGCTGGCCTAGCCCGTAAGACTGATCAGAACAGGTATTGAACTGTTGAGTTACAAGTCGGTTTCATCTTTGATTTCCCCATACCCCCAAGTTATGTATGTCAAGCCAGGTATTCAGTAATCAAGAACTAATGCCAACACAGGATCAGGTAAAAGCAGGTTTGTCTGGATAGACAACAGGAACGGTCCATGAGGACTACATGTCAGGTTTGTTGGCATTAGACACAAGATCAGGTGACAGTCAGGTCATGGTACATCAGGTCAAGTCAACAGTATACGGTACCATGTCAGGTATATCAATATATACATGTGTAGGAATGTCAGGTCAAGATGTAAACAATATCGTGAGTGTGCTCCCAATCAGATATATAAACAAAAATGGGTATTAACAACTTGAGATAAGCAATGAATTACATAATAAGCAGTTTCATTCAAATTACAAGAGTGCAGTTAGACGATATAGCCGTTTAGTTATGTTAACAGGTTTAAGCACCCTTAGCGGTGCAATAGTTTAGGTATCGGTTCAATACAGTTATTTCCGGTTAAATGCATACGAGTGTCCGAATGTAACAGAACTACAGGGATAAATGCTACCAGCTATTTAACAGTAAAATGTGATCGAACAGGTAGATTTGATTATTAGGTTTAAATTGGCAAACTGTAAATTCCATGTTTAACAGTAAAATGTTATAATGCAATTTTGTAAACGAAATAGAAAACGATTGTACCAAGCTAATCTTACAGGTTTAGGGTGTCAATACATATATAAATATATAGTATAACATGTAGCAAGGGGTACTTGCCTCGACGGGTCGCGAACCGGGAAAAACGGAACGTAACGTCGGCGGGGAAACTCGCGACGGACGCATGGTTCACGGATTGAACCCAAACAACGAACCAAGGGACCACACGGGTCAGAGTACTCTGCTGGATCGTCGGGACAAGTCGCCGGCACGGCCGGATTCCGGCGAGATGCAAAAACAGTGAATAGGGTTTCTACGGGTGTAGATCTAGAGAAAGAAGGAAATGGACAGAGAAAGAAGAAGATGGGGGATACTCACTGGTCTCAGAGGCCACTAGCAACGACGGCGAGATCGACGGTGGCGAGAACGGCGTCTTCGGCGATCTGCAGAACATCCAGCAGTATGTTTCAGTTTTGAAAGACGAAGAGAGGAAGGGTGAGATGGAGAAACACTTACGAGGTGTTCTGAGGTGGTTGGGGTTCGTCGGCGACGGCCAGGGGCGGCGCAGGTGGTCGCCGGTGGCGTCTCAGGCGACGCAGAGGAGATGCAGGAGGTTGCAAAGGGTCGCTGTTCCAGTCAGGGTGCACCGGGAGAAGGAGGATAATGGTGAGGGGACCACGGTGAGGTGTTGGTCGGCGGCGAGGCGTTGGACGTTTTCTGGTGGTCGCGGTGGCGAGCAGGCGGCTGCAGGGAAGACTGCAGGCGGTCGCTGCCATGCAGGGTGCGCTGGGAAAGAGGACTAGGGTTGAGGTTGAGACGAGGAGGCGCGGGCGAGGGTGACGGTGACACTGGCACCGGCGTCGGGGCTGCGGCGGCAAGGATGGAGGTGGCTAAGGTTGCTGCCGTTGGGTTTCGTGAGGGCTCGGGGGTTCTCTGTTCACGTGGTGAAGAAAAAATGAGGGGGGAAAATATTTAAAAGGGGAGAGAGAGAAAGATTATGGGAGAGAGAGAGATATATAAAGATAGAGAGAGAGAGGTAGAGAGAGAGATAATGGGAAAAGGAGAGGGGCCCAAGGGAGAACACAGCCTCGCGATTGGCTGAGGAAGTTGGCTGAGGAATGAATATTAAAGATTTAAATGATTTGATGAACAGTGAGAATATATTATAAGTTAGGAATGATTCGAAGGTTTAAAATATTAAAATTTGGGATTTTGGCACCAAATGAAACATTTCCAAATCGCGCCCGGGTCGGGTCCAAAAATTCGAAATTTAACTAATAGGATTTTAAGCGGGTTCTAAATTTTAAAATTAAGTGTTTTATGATTAAAATGCATACCCCCAAGACGGACACCTGTACGCGCGCGTAGCCGTCCAAACTCGCCCGTTTCACCGAACGGGACGAGAACACGATACACGGGATGCTACCACGAGGTTAGGGGTGTCGAGTAGGCCAAGATAGATATTTTTAATTTTATTTTAGATGCTAAAATTTGTTATGTGCAGAAATAACTTTGCCAGGTAAAACTTTACAGTAAGGGACAATCAAGCAGGCTAAAAGAAATGAGTAACACATTAAAGCTCAAACAGTAACTAAAGAACAGTAGCATTGGGCTCGGGTGTTACATTATACCCAACTACAAAAGAATTTCGTCCTCGAAATTCCAAGAATACGAAGAAACTACAAGAAGAGGTGAGGAAACTTCTGTCGGATTGCATCTTCCCGTTCCCACGTAGACTCTCCATGTGATCGATTACCCCAAGAAACAAGTACAAGGGGGATAACCTTGTTCTTGAGAACCTTTTCCCTTCGATCCACGATTTCAACCGGTCGCTCCTCAAAAGTTATGTCTTCTCGTACTGCTAACTCCGAATGATCCAAAACGTGTGTTTCATCTCGAACATACCTTCGTAGTTGAGATACGTGAAACACATCGTGCACACCTGCCAAGGACTGCGGAAACGCCAAAAGGTACGCTACCTCTTCAACACGCTCCAATATCTCAAAGGGTCCAACAAATCGAGGACTAAACTTTCCTCGACTCCCAAAACGAATCACCCCTCTAGTCGGTGATATCTTCAAGAATACCAAATCACCCATGGCGAACTCTAGAGGTCTTCTTGACGTGTCAGCCCAACTCTTCTGTCTGTCTTGTGCTGCCTTCATATGATTTCTGATAGTGTTAACCTTCTCAACTGTCTGCACTACCAAATCTGGTCCCAACAATCTTTGTTCACCGACATCATCCCAACAAACAGGTGAACGGCATTTACGACCATACAATGCTTCAAACGGAGCCATCTAGATAGTTGCCTGAAAACTGTTGTTGTAAGAAAACTCCACCAAATGTAGATGATCTTCCCATGAACCCTTGAAGTCCAACATGCATGCTCTCAACATATCTTCAAGAGTTTGGATCGTTCTCTCTGACTGACCATCAGTTTGAAGATGATAAGCTGTGCTAAACTTCAATCGAGTCCCCAAACTTTCCTGTAAACTCCTCCAGAAGTGTGATAAGAACCGAGTGTCCCGATCGGACACGATGCTCACCGGTACTCCATGCAATCTTACAATCTCCTACATGTACCGCTCTGCCAAAGTCTCTATTGATTGACCAATCCGGAAAGGAATAAAGTGAGCTGCTTTGGTCAACCGATCAACAATCACCCATACTGCATTGTTGCCTTTTGGACTCCGCGGTAAAGCCGTCACGAAATCCATGGTTATATGTTCCCACTTCTACTGAGGAATCGGAAGCGGTTGCAATAAACCAGCAACCCTTTGATGTTCAGCCTTAACTTGCTGACACACCAAGCACTTAGCCACAAAGCGAGCAATCTCCCGTTTCATGCCTTCCCACCAGAAATGCTGTCGAATATCTCGGTACATCATTGTGCATCCTGGATGTACAGAATAAGCTGAACTGTGTACCTCCTTCATAAGCTCTTCACGAACATCTCCCTTTGGCATACATAAACGGCTACCATACCTCAATGAACCATCTTCGTGGACCAGTAAATCTATTCGTAGTCCGGCTTTAACTTGCTCTCGAAACTTTTGTAGTCTAGGATCCTAGGATTTTGCTGCTTTAATTTTCTCAACCAAAGACGACTGCACTTGCAGCTGCATCAACTGTCCCGTAGAACGCGGTAGCACAACCTCCAAATCAAATCTTCGAAAATCTGCAACGATCTCCTTCTGCGTAGTTAACACCTGAATTGCCGGTAACCGACTAAGCGCATCCGGCACAACATTAACCTTCCCCGGATGGTACTCAAGATCAAGATCGTAGTCAGCCATCAGCTCTAACCTTCTGCGCTGTCTCATGTTAAGTTCCTTCTGAGTGAACACATACTTCAAGCTCTTATGATCTGTAAAGAATTCGACTCTTTCACCCAAAAGGTAGTGTCTCCAAATCTTCAAAGCGAAAATCACAGCCGCAAGCTCCAAGTCATGAGTCGGATAATTCTTCTCATGGGTCTTCAATTGTCTCGATGCGTATGCTACAACCTTCCCATGCTGCATCAAAACATATCCCAATCCTTTCCCAGATGCGTCGCTGTGAATCACCAATCCTCCGGAATTGTCTGGCACGGTCAGAATAGGGGCGGTTATCAACTTCTGCTTCAACGTCTCAAAAGCTAACACACACTTATCCGTCAATACAAAAGGTACCTCCTTGCGAGTAAGCTTGGTCAACGGCTCTGCCAGACGAGCGAAGTTCTCCATAAATCTCCTATAGTATCCGGCTAATCCAAGGAAACTTCTTATCTCAGCAACATTCTTTGGAATAGGCCAATCTCGAACTGCTGCAATATTTTCTGGATCGACGGCGATTCCATCGCCCGACACAACATGCCCCAAAAACTTCATTTCTTCCAGCTAAAACTCGCACTTACTCATCTTCGCATACAGTTTCTCCAGTCTCAACATCTGCAGTGCAATCTTTAAATGCTCAGCATGCTCCTCAAAACTCTTCGAGTAAACCAGAATACCGTCAATGAAGACTACGATAAACTGGTCCAAGAACGGAGAAAAGATTCGGTTCATCAGGTCCATGAATACTGCCGGCGCATTCGTTACTCCGAAGGGCATCACTAAGTACTCGTAATGTCCGTACCGAGTTCGAAACGCCGTCTTGCAAATATCTTCTGCTTTCACCCGAACCTGATGATATCCGGATCACAAATCCAGTTTCGAGAATACCCTCGCGCCACTAAGCTGCTAAAAAAGTTCTCCAATGCGAGGGATCGGGTACTTGTTCTTAATAGTCACCCGGTTTAATTCCCGATAGTCGATGCACATTCTTCTTGTGCCATCCTTCTTTTTTTTTACTAGAAGAACTGGAGCTCCCCAAGACGAGTTACTGCTTCGAATCCAACCCTTCTCAAGCAATTCAGCAATCTGCTTCTTAACTTCTTCCAACTCTACTGGTGCCATTGGATAATACGCTTTAGATACTGGCGCTGCACCAGGAATAAGATCAATTGCGAACTCCACGTCTCGCTTCGGCGGTAAACCCGATATATCTTCAAATACGTCCATAAAATCGTGAACAACCGCCGGCTCTTCACCACTATCAACTTCCATAGATGCAAGAAGGTTGTTTGTCGGCCTAGCCCTAAACTTGACTGGCCCGACAGAACTGCTTCCTTACCGCAACTGCTGTCTGCTGTGAACTCCCAGTTTTTCCCGATAGGCTCTGCTGTTCTCGAGCTGCCGCAAGTACTTGTGAGAAAGTGGTCAAACCCAGGGAGGCAATCTGCCTATGGATGTCCACGTCCAAACTGCGCATGAACCTCCGTGCCCTGTTTGCATCGTTGGCAACTAAAGGTCCAACGAATCTGCCGAGTCTTGTCCATTCTGCTGCATGAACATCTACGGTTGCTCCCTTCTGTTTTAGCCTGATGAAATTCTCTTTCATTCCTCCCGTGCAGTCCGCGGGAAGAATTTCTCCAGGAAACTCTTAGAAAAATTCACCCACTTGATCGGCTTGGGCAAGCGGGTCTCCTCCACAAGTCACCATTCTCAGGCGTAGTCCACTAGCCGAATGCGTACCACCTCAACTCTTTTGTCATCTGGAATCTGTGCCGCAATCAGCAAATTCTCCGTGTCAACTAGCCACTGCTCGGCTGGCAACGACTCCTCCAATCCAGTAAATGTAGACGGACCCAAACGCCTGAAATCTGGTACGGTCCCTACTCGGTCAACTGGTTTAGCTCCAACATTGTTTACAGACTGCTGAACGATCTGCAAACCTTCCTGAAACGAGTCTGCCTGCTGCTGGATCAGCTCAGTCTGCCTCTTTTGATTCTCCAGCATTCCCCTTATCACTCCAAGCATGGCGGCTTCGTCCACACGCCTCTGGTATGTCTTCAATTTCTTACCGGCCATAATCCTGAACTCAAAATACCCAACATTAGCATGATGATAGATTTTGAATATAGATCAAGGCTAGAACTCCAAGATACTTACATAGAGTACCGCATTGTAACTATGCCGCGGTATCATAACCACAATTACATAACTCCATCCAAGTCGCCTAAGTCCTAGAGATAACGAGGAATCAGGTTTTCAAATCGATATGCAAAGAAAGTTTGCACATCGTAAAAGATATAATCAGGAAGAATGTGATTCAAGAATGGTAAAACGGTCAAGGTGGCAGGACATGTTTCCTAAACACGAGTATTCTGATTCGTGTATTGGGTATAATACCCAACTACAAGAGAATCAACCCGACTATCCTATGTCTCTGATACCAAAAGAACCATGTCACGCCCCGCTTCCCAGAGTATGCTAAATTGGGCACGTGACATAGCCAACCATGCTACCTGTGGGTAGGAAGCATCTATCCACAGTCACATTACGGCTGTAGAGATATCAAGAACAAGATAAAACTATCTAAAACATGTCCAAATCCAGAATAACAGGAGTCAATAATAAATAAATATGGAAGCAAATGATCCAATACAAAATAACTGAAAAGTATGTCCCATAATGCGGGCTCACATCAGGAAATAGATGCAGGAAATAAAACTAACTACTACTGAACTCAAAACTTAGCCTGCTGGCTGAAGTACTCCTGCTCGGACTGCGACAACGGTACAGAATCTGGGCCATGCAAAGCCCAGACGTCAGCGCGTCATGCCAACAAGTAATATAATATGAACAATGTAACAGTCAATGCAAGATAAACATGAATAAAGCAATAATGTGAAACAAGCAGTGCAGGGTAGTGTGCAGTGGGTAACTAAACTGTTCTATCAGGTTTTCTATTCTAAAGTCTTTGAAATCAATAGATGAATCGTCGATGTAACTCAATAATATCCCGTGCGTGCCCGGGACCACGGTCAAGATTCTCGGGGCTGAATCCGAGACGTGCCGCTAGGCAGTAACAAGTAGCACGATGGGCGAGTGATGTCAGCATCATCACTCCGGGGCTGGCCTAGTCCGTAAGACTGATCAGAACAGGTATCGAACTGTTGAGTTACAAGTCGGTTTCACCTTTGATTTCCTCATACCCCCAAGTTATGTATGTCGAGTCAGGTATTCAGTAATCAAGAACTAATGCCAACACAGGATCAGGTTAAATCAGGTTTGTCTGGATAGACAACAGGAACGGTCCATGAGGACTATATGTCAGGTTTGATGGCATTAGACACAAGATCAGGTGACAGTCAGGTCATGGTACATCAGGTCAAGTCAACAGTGTACGGTACAATGTCAGGTATATTAATATATACATGTGTAGCAATATCAGGTCAAGATATAAACAATATTGTGAGTGTGCTCCCAATCAGATATATAAACAAACATGGGTATTAACAACTTGAGATAAGCAATGAATTACATAATAAGCAGTTTCATTCAAATTACAAGAGTGCAGTAAGACGATATAGCCGTTTAGTTATGTTAACAGGTTTAAGCACCCTTAGCGGTGCAATAGTTTAGGTATCGGTTCAATACAGTTATTTCCGGTTAAATGCATATGAGTGTCCGAATGTAACAGAACTACAGGGATAAATGCTACCAGCTATTTAACAGTAAAATGTGATCGAACAGGTAGATTTGATTATTAGGTTTAAATTGGCAAACTGTAAATTCCATGTTTAACAGTAAAATGTTATAATGCAATTTTGTAAACGAAATAGAAAACGATTGTGCCAAGCTAATCTTACAGGTTTAGGGTGTCAATACATATATAAATAAATAGTATAACATGTAGCAAGGGGTACTTGCCTCGACGGGTCGCGAACCGGGAAAAACGGAACGTAACGTCGGCGGAGAAACTCGCGACGGACGCATGGTTCACGGATTGAACCCAAACAACGAACCAAGGGACCACACGGGTCAGAGTACTCTGCTGGATCGTCGGGACAAGTCGCCGGCACGGCCGGATTCCGGCGAGATGCAAAAACAGTGAATAGGGTTTCTACGGGTGTAGATCTAGAGAAAGAAGGAAATGGACAGAGAAAGAAGAAGATGGGGGATACTCACTGGTCTCAGAGGCCACTAGCAACGACGGCGAGATCGACAGCGGCGAGAACGGCGTCTCCGGCGATCTGCAGAACATCCAGCAGTATGTTTCAGTTTTGAAAGACGAAGAGAGGAAGGGTGAGATGGAGAAACACTTACGAGGTGTTCTGAGGTGGTTAGGTTTCGTCGGCGACGGCCAGGGGCGGCGCAGGTGGTCGCCGGTGGCGTCTCAGGCGACGCAGAGGAGATGAAGGAGGTTGCAAAGGGTCGCTGTTCCTGTCGGGGTGCACCGGGAGAAGGAGGATGATGGTGAGGGGACCACGGCGAGGTGTTGGTCGGCGGCGAGGCGTTGGACGTTTTCTGGTGGTCACGGTGGCGAGCAGGCGGCTGCAGGGAAGACTGCAGGCGGTCGTTGCCATGCAGGTTGCGCGGGGGAAGAGGACGAGGGTTGAGGTTGAGACGAGGAGGCGCGGGTGAGGGTGACGGTGACGCTGGCGCCGGCGTCGGGGATGCGGCGGCAAGGATGGAGATGGCTAGGGTTGCTGCCGTTGGGTTTCGCGAGGGCTCGTGGGTTCTCTGTTCACGTGGTGAAGAAAAAATGAGGGGGGAAAATATTTAAAAGGGGGGAGAGAGAAAGATTATGGGAGAGAGAGAGATAGAGAAAGATAGAGAGAGAGAGATAGAGAGAGAGATAATGGGAAAAGGAGGGCCCACGGGAGAACACAGCCTCGCGATTGGCTGAGGAAGTTGGCTGAGGAATGAATATTAAAGATTTAAATGATTTGATGAACATTGAGAATATATTATAAGTTAGGAGTGATTCGAAGGTTTAAAATATTAAAATTTGGGATTTTGGCGCCAAATGAAATATTTTCAAATCGCGTCCGGGTCGGGTCCAAAAATTCGAAATTTAACTAATAGGATTTTAAGCGGGTTCCAAATTTTAAAATTAAGTGTTTTATGATTAAAAAGCATACCCCCAAGACGGACACCTGTACGCGCGCGTAGCCGTCCAAACTCGCCCGTTTCACCGAACGGGACGAGAACACGATACACGGACGCTACCACGAGGTTACGGGTGTCGAGTAGGCCAAGATAGATATTTTTAATTTTATTTTAGATGCTAAAATTTGTTATGTGCAGAAATGACTTTGCCAGGTAAAACTTTACAGTAAGTGACAATCAAGCAGGCTAAAAGAAATGAGTAACACATTAAAGCTCAAACAGTAACTAAAAAACAGTAGCATTGGGCTCGGGTGTTACATTATACCCAATTACAAAAGAATTTCCTTCTCGAAATTCCAAGAATACAAAGAAACTACAAGAAGAGGTGATGAAACTTCTGTCGGATTTCATCTTCTCGTTCCCACGTGGACTTTCCATGTGATCGATTACCCTAAGAAACAAGCACAAGGGGGATAACCTTGTTCTTGAGAACCTTTTCCCTTCGATCCACGATTTCAACCGGTCGCTCCTCAAAAGTTAAGTCTTCTTGTACTGCTAACTCCGAATGATCCAAAACGTGTGTTTCATCTCGAACATACCTTCGTAGTTGAGATACGTGAAACACATCGTGCACACCTGCCAAGGACCGCGGTAATGCCAAACGGTACGCTACCTCTCCAACACGCTCCAATATCTCAAAGGGTCCAACAAATCGAGGACTAAGCTTTCCTCGACTCCTAAAACGAATCACCCCTCTAGTCGGTGATATCTTCAAGAATACCAAATCACCCACGGCGAACTCTAGAGGTCTTCTTGACGTGTCAGCCCAACTCTTCTGTCTGTCTTGAGCTGCCTTCATATGATTTCTGATAGTGTTAACCTTCTCAACTGTCTGCACCATCAAATCTGGTCCCAACAATCTTCGTTCACCGACATCATCCCAACAAACAGGTGAACGGCATTTACGACCATACAACGCTTCAAACGGAGCCATCTGGATAGTTGCCTGAAAACTGTTGTTGTAAGAAAACTCCACCAAATGTAGATGATCCTCCCACGAACCCTTGAAGTCCAACATGCATGCTCTTAACATATCTTCAAGAGTTTGGATCGTTCTCTCTGACTGACCATCAGTTTGAAGATGATAAGCTGTGCTAAACTTCAATCGAGTCCCCAAACTTTCCTGTAAACTCCTCCAGAAGTGTGATAAGAACCGAGTGTCCCGATCGGACACGATGCTCACCGGTACTCCATGCAATCTTACAATCTCCTACATGTACCGCTCTGCCAAAGTCTCTATTGATTGACCAATCCGGAAAGGAATAAAGTGAGCTGCTTTGGTCAACCGATCAACAATCACCCATACTGCATTGTTGCCTTTTGGACTCCGCGGTAAAGCCGTCACGAAATCCATGGTTATATGTTCCCACTTCTACTGAGGAATCGGAAGCGGTTGCAATAAACCAGCAACCCTTTGATGTTCAGCCTTAACTTGCTGACACACCAAGCACTTAGCCACAAAGCGAGCAATCTCCCGTTTCATGCCTTCCCACCAGAAATGCTGTCGAATATCTCGGTACATCTTTGTGCCTCCTGGATGTACAGAATAAGCTGAACTGTGTGCCTCCTTCATAAGCTCTTCACGAACATCTCCCTTTGGCATACATAAATGGCTACCATACCTCAATGAACCATCTTCGTGGACCAGTAAATCTGTTCGTAGTCCGGCTTCAACTTGCTCTCGAAACTTTTGTAGTCTAGGATTCTGCGATTGTGCTGCTTTAATTTTCTCAACCAAAGACGACTGCACTTGCAGCTGCATCAACTGTCCCGTAGAACGCGGTAGCAGAACCTCCAAATCAAATCTTCGAAAATCTGCAACGATCTCCTTCTGCGTAGTTAACACCTGAATTGCTGGTAACCGACTAAGCGCATCCGGCACAACATTAACCTTCCCCGGATGGTACTTAAGATCAAGATCGTAGTCAGCCATCAGCTCCAACCATCTACGCTGTCTCATGTTAAGTTCCTTCAGAGTGAACAATACTTCAAGCTCTTATGATATGTAAAGACTTCGACTCTTTCACCCAAAAGGTAGTGTCTCCAAATCTTCAAAGCGAAAATCACAGCCGCAAGCTCCAAGTCATGAGTCGGATAATTCTTCTCATGGGTCTTCAATTGTCTCGATACGTATGCTACAACCTTCCCATGCTGCATCAAAACACATCCTAATCCTTTCCCAGATGCGTCGCAGTGAATCACCAATCCTCCGGAATTGTCTGGCACGGTCAGAATAGGGGCGGTTATCAACTTCTGCTTCAACGTCTCAAAAGCTAACACACACTTATCCGTCCATACAAAAGGCACCTCCTTGCGAGTAAGCTTGGTCAACGGCTCTGCCAGACGAGCGAAGTTCTCAACAAATCTCCTGTAGTATCCGGCTAATCCAAAGAAACTTCTTATCTCAGCAACATTCTTTGCAATAGGCCAATCTCGAATTGCTGCAATCTTTTCTGGATCGACAGCGATTCCATCGCCCGACACAACATGCCCCAAAAACTTCACTTCCTCCAGCCAAAACTCCCACTTACTCATCTTCGCATACAGTTTCTCCTGTCTCGACGTCTGCAGTGCGATCTTTAAATGCTCAGCATGCTCCTTAAAACTCTTCGAGTAAACCATAATATCGTCAATGAAGACTACGATAAACTGGTCCAAGAACGGAGAAAAGATTCGGTTCATCAGGCCCATGAATACTGTCGGCGCATTCGTTACTCCGAAAGGCATCACCAAGTACTCGTAATGTCTGTACCGAGTTCGAAACGCCGTCTTGCAAATATCTTCTGTTTCTCCCGAACCTGATGATATCCGGATCGCAAATCCAGTTTCGAGAATACTCTCGTGCCACTAAGCTGCTCAAAAAGTTCTCCAATGCGAGGGATCGGATACTTGTTCTTAATAGTCACCCGGTTTAATTCTCGATAGTCGATGCACATCCTTCTTGTGTCATCCTTCTTTTTTTTTACTAGAAGAACTGGAGCTCCCCAAGGCGAGTTACTGCTTCGAATCCAACCATTCTCAAGCAATTCAGCAACCTGCTTCTTAACTTCTTCCAACTCTACTGGTGCCATTGGATAATACGCTTTAGATACTGGCGCTGCACCAGGAATAAGATCAATTGCGAACTCCAAGTCTCGCTTCGGCGGTAAACCCGATATATCTTCAAATACGTCCATAAAATCGCGAACAACCGCCGGCTCTTCACCACTATCAACTTCCATAGATGCAAGAAGGTTGTTTGTTGGTCTAGCCCTAAACTTGACTGGCCCGACAGAACTGCTTCCTTACCGCAACTACTGTCTGCTGTGAACTCCCAGTTTTTCCCGATAGGCTCTGCTGTTCTCGAGCTGCCGCAAGTACTTGTGAGAAAGTGGTCAAACCCAGGGAGGCAATCTGCCTCTGGATGTCCACGTCCAAGCTGCGCATGAACCTCCGTGCCCTGTTTGCAACGTTGGCAACTAAAGGTCCAACGAATCTGCCGAGTCTTGTCCATTCTGCTGCATGCACATCTACGGTTGCTCCCTTCTGTTTTAGCCTGATGAAATTCTCTTTCATTCCTCCCGTGCAGTCCGCGAGAAGAACTTCTCCAGGAAACTCTTAGAAAAATTCGCCCACTTGATCGGCTTGGGCAAGCGGGTCTCCTCCACAAGCCACCTTTCTCGGGCGTAGTCCACTAGCCGAATGCGTACCAACTCAACTCTTTTGTCATCTGGAATCTGTGCCGCAATCAGCAAATTCTCCGTGTCAACTAGCCACTGCTCGGCTGGCAACGGCTCCTCCAATCCAGTAAATGTAGACGGACCCAAACGCCTGAAATCTGCTACGGTCCCTACTCGGTCAACTTGTTTAGCTCCAACATTGTTTACAGACTGCTGAACGAACTGCAAACCTTCCTGAAACGAGTCTACCTGCTGCTGGATCAGCTCAATCTGCCTCTTTTGATTCTCCAGCATTCCCCTTATCACTCCAAGCATGGCGGCTTCGTCCACACGCCTCTGGTATGTCTTCAATTTCTTACCGGCCATAATCCTGAACTCAAAATACCCAACATTAGCATGATGATAGATTTTAAATATAGATCAAGGCTATAACTCCAAGATACTTAGATAGAGTACCGCATTGTAACTATGCCGCGGTATCATAGCCACAATTACATAACTCCATCCAAGTCGCCTAAGTCCTAGAGATAACGAGGAATCAGGTTTTCGAATTGATATGCAAAGAATGTTTGCACATCGTAAAAGATATAATCAGGAAGAATATGATTCAAGAATGGTAAAACGGTCAAGGTGGCAGGACATGTTTCCTAAACACAGGTATTCTGATTCGTATATTGGATACAATACCCAACTACAAGAGAATCAACCCGACTATCCTATGTCTCTGATACCAAAAGAACCATGTCACGCCCCGCTTCCCAGAGTATGCTAAATTGGGCACGTGACATAGCCAACCATGCTACCTGTGGGTAGGAAGCATCCATCCACAGTCACATTACGGCTATAGAGATATCAAGAACAAGATAAAACTATCTAAAACATGTCCAAATCCAGAATAACAGGAGTCAATAATAAATAAATGCGGAAGCAAATGATCCAATACAAAATAACTGAAAAGTATGTCCCATAATGCGGGCTCACATCAGGAAATAGATGCAGGAAATAAAACTAACTACTACTGAACTCACAACTCAGCCTGCTGGCTGAAGTACTCCTGCTCGGACTGCGACAGCGGTACATAATCTGGGCCATGCAAAACCCAGACGTCAGCGCGTCATGTCAACAAGTAATATAATATGAACAATGTAACAGGCAATGCAAGATAAACATGAATAAAGCAATAATGTGAAACAAGCAGTGCATGGTAGTGTGCAGTGGGTAACTAAACCGTTCTATCAGGTTTTCTATTCTAAATCTTTGAAATCAATTGATGAATCGTCGATATAACTCAATAGTATCCCGTGCGTGCCCGGGACCACGGTCAAGATTCTCGGGGCTGAATCCGAGACGTGCCGCTAGGCAGTAACAAGTAGCAGGATGGGCGAGTGATGTCAGCATCATCACTCCGGGGCTGGCCTAGCCCGTAAGACTGATCAGAACAGGTATCGAACTGTTGAGTTACAAGTCGGTTTCACCTTTGATTTCCTCATACCCCCAAGTTATGTATGTCGAGTCAGGTATTCAGTAATCAAGAACTAATGCCAACACAGGATCAGGTAAAAGCAGGTTTGTCTGGATAGACAACAGGAACGGTCCATGAGGACTACATGTCAGGTTTGTTGGCATTAGACACAAGATCAGGTGACAGTCAGGTCATGGTACATCAGGTCAAGTCAACAGTATACGGTACCATGTCAGGTATATCAATATATACATGTGTAGGAATGTCAGGTCAAGATGTAAACAATATCGTGAGTGTGCTCCCAATCAGATATATAAACAAAAATGGGTATTAACAACTTGAGATAAGCAATGAATTACATAATAAGCAGTTTCATTCAAATTACAAGAGTGCAGTAAGACGATATAGCCGTTTAGTTATGTTAACAGGTTTAAGCACCCTTAGCGGTGCAATAGTTTAGGTATCGGTTCAATACAGTTATTTCCGGTTAAATGCATACGAGTGTCCGAATGTAACAGAACTACAGGGATAAATGCTACCAGCTATTTAACAGTAAAATGTGATCGAACAGGTAGATTTGATTATTAGGTTTAAATTGGCAAACTGTAAATTCCATGTTTAACAGTAAAATGTTATAATGCAATTTTGTAAACGAAATAGAAAACGATTGTACCAAGCTAATCTTACAGGTTTAGGGTGTCAATACATATATAAATATATAGTATAACATGTAGCAAGGGGTACTTGCCTCGACGGGTCGCGAACCGGGAAAAACGGAACGTAACGTCGGCGGGGAAACTCGCGACGGACGCATGGTTCACGGATTGAACCCAAACAACGAACCAAGGGACCACACGGGTCAGAGTACTCTGCTGGATCGTCGGGACAAGTCGCCGGCACGGCCGGATTCCGGTGAGATGCAAAAACAGTGAATAGGGTTTCTACGGGTGTAGATCTAGAGAAAGAAGGAAATGGACAGAGAAAGAAGAAGATGGGGGATACTCACTGGTCTCAGAGGCCACTAGCAACGACGGCGAGAACGGCGTCTCCGGCGATCTGCAGAACATCCAGCAGTATGTTTTAGTTTTGAAAGACGAAGAGAGGAAGGGTGAGATGGAGAAACACTTACGAGGTGTTCTGAGGTGGTTGGGGTTCGTCGGCGACGGCCAGGGGCGGCGCAGGTGGTCGCCAGTGGCATCTCAGGTGACGCAGAGGAGATGAAGGTGGTTGCAAAGGGTCGCTGTTCCAGTCGGGGTGCACCGGGAGAAGGAGGATGATGGTGAGGGGACCACGGCGAGGTGTTGGTCGGCGGCGAGGCGTTGGACGTTTTCTGGTGGTCACGGTGGCGAGCAGGCGGCTGCAGGGAAGACTGCAGGCGGTCGCTGCCGTGCAGGGTGCGCGGGGGAAGAGGACGAGGGTTGAGGTTGAGACGAGGAGGCGCGGGTGAGGGTGACGGTGACGTTGGCGCCGGCGTCGGGGCTGCGGCGGCAAGGATGGAGGTGGCTAGGGTTGCTGCCGTTGGGTTTCGCGAGGGCTCGTAGGTTCTTTGTTCACGTGGTGAAGAAAAAATGAGGGGGGAAAATATTTAAAAGGGGAGAGAGAGAAAGATTATGGGAGAGAGAGATAGAGAAAGATAGAGAGAGAGATAGAGAGAGAGAGATAATGGGAATAGGAGAGGGGCCCACGGGGGAACACAGCCTCGCGATTGGCTGAGGAAGTTGGCTGAGGAATGAATATTAAAGATTTAAATGATTTGATGAAAAGTGAGAATATATTATAAGTTAGGAATGATTCGAAGGTTTAAAATATTAAAATTTGGGATTTTGGCGCCAAATGAAACATTTTCATATCGCGTCCGGGTCGGGTCCAAAAATTCAAAATTTAACTAATAGGATTTTAAGCGGGTTCCAAATTTTAAAATTAAGTGTTTTATGATTAAAAAGCATATCCCCAAGACGGACACCTGTACGCGCGCGTAGCCGTCCAAACTCGCCCGTTTCACCGAACGGGACGAGAACACGATACACGGACGCTACCACGAGGCTAGGGGTGTCGAGTAGGATAAGATAGATATTTTTAATTTTATTTTAGATGCTAAAATTTTTTATGTGCAGAAATGATTTTGCCAGGTAAAACTTTACAGTAAGTGACAATCAAGCAGGCTAAAAGAAATGAGTAACACATTGAAACTCAAACAGTAACTAAAAAACAGTAGCATTAGGCTCGGGTGTTACAGGTAGCGTAATTAACTGCAAGGGTTTGCGCCTGCGGGGAAGAGCGTCCCCATAATCAAAAACCCCCTCAAACGAGGGGGAATCTGACGAAGTCCGCTACATCGGCCGCAAATCAACTTGGTATCTTCGTAGAGGTGGACGGATATCACCAATTAGTATCTGTCCCGAATTTCAGGAAAGACGTTTGTCTTGGCGTCTTTCGGAAGGGAACACCCTGGATGGTAGCACCCTACCCTACGATGCCAGGGATTAAAGCCCTCACCAAGAGGCAGCCGAGCGGCTACCCTGCTCGGCTATTTCTGGCTGGTAGCTCCCTACCCCACGACGCCAGGGATCAAAGCCCTCACAAAGAGGCAGTTGAGCAGCTACCCTACTCGGCTATTCCTGGCTGGTAGCTTCCTACCCCAAAACTCCAGAGAGCAAAGCCCTCGCCAAGAGGCACCGGGCAGCTACCCTTCTCGGCCCTCGACTAAGGAACAAAGCCCTCACCGAGAGACATCTGGTCTATCTATGTCTGAGCGATCTCCACCTCGACTTCGGGGCCATAGAGATACAGCCTCCCCACCGGTCTTTGCACACTTGGCAAATGAACAGATTCAACTCGATGTGTGATCGCTAGATGAAAAACAGGCCTAATACGGGCAATACTGTGCAAATACAAGTGTTTACTGGCAAAGGAAAATACGCGGGCAAATACCACTGCAAAAAGTTTCTATTCACGAAGCCAAAAGTCTTTACAAGGGTATTGTGGGCTCCCCAGTCTTATCAAATTACCCGGAGGCTTACAAAAAGAGAGGAGGAAAAGCTAAAATGTTCGGGCTACAGGCCCCGCCTAGACCTCACCTCCCTTATCACCATCAGCTGGAAGCATGACCACCAAAAGTGGGACCCGAGCATGGAGCTCACTGTCGGCAAACCCTGGAAACTAATCCTTGACGGCATCAAGAGCTTTGTTCCATGCAATGGCGGAGGCCTCGCCGAGGTCGACGTAAAACTGGTCTGACCCCTTGTAATCAGTCACCGCCTTCCTAGCCCGAATCTCAGCATCCCGCCTGCTGGCATCCCTTGTCCTCTTCATGGCTGCAAAGCGATCGGCCAGTTCCACCAACTTCGCCTCGATAACTCGGTGAGACTCATTTAGGCGGTGATGGGACTCCCGGTACTTTGAGACGACGAGCTCCGTGGCGGCTGATCGGGTTTCAAGGACGGCCATCCTCTCCCTCTCCAGTCGCAGATCCTCGGCCTCCGAAGAAGACTCTCCCGTCGGCCTCGTAGCATGGATAGCCCCTCGGCCTCCATGCGAGTAACGAGAGCGCGGTGCTGAAGGACCTGACGAAAAACAGCAAAGAGACTTAGAGAAACTCGAACTAAAGAAAGGGCGCTCAAAATAACACATGATGGAGTACGTACCTACACCGCCTCCTGAGCTATGGCCGCCATTTGGGCCCTCAGGGTCCGTCACGGAATCTTGCCCCGGTCGACTCTTCCATACCAGCAAGTAGTCTGGCAGCAAAGGAAAGCCCGGACGGGGCTACGAAACGGACGTCCCCTCCTGCTCAGGAATTGTTCATATCATAATATTGCATTATTATATTCCCCATTCTTATTCTTTTTATAAATAAACAGGTGCTTTTGACGCATGTCTGCTACATATTACAGGTTACAGGTTCTTGGACAGAAAACAGTGAAAATGATGAAAAGACGATGCAAAAGTGGACTTTGACCAACAAATAGAAGACTCTTGATCAAGCCTACATCAAACATAAAATTCACAGAGTACAAGGCAATGCAAGGTCCAAGATTACAAAGCGAACGGTTAAAAGTCCACCGCAATTATTCACTGGAGATCTGGAAGAAACATAGAAGCTACTTTAATAAAAGAACCAAATAATAAGGAAGCCCAAAGATCCAAGGCCCAATACTTTCTTTTAAAGAGACATAAAATTTTACCAAAGCTTGAAGTCTATTTTGACTAGGTCTTCCTAAGGATATTTTGGTAAATGTAGACATGCAAATCAATTGTAACCTAGGGTTTCCTATTCTCTATAAATAGGAACTCTACTCATTGTAATTTCTTATGCCTCCCTTCATTAATAAATTTCAGCATTCTTTTGGAGAGCATCATTTTTTGTAGGTAAATTATTTTCTTGTCTTAGTTTAATTTAGTTTAAGAATTTTATTAACTTGCAATAGAGGTTTCTTCTCTTTAATAAAATCATGTCTTTCTTCATCCCTTCAATGAGCGAGTAGTTTCCTCGCTTGTTAGGGTTAGGAATAGGGAAGGATTTGAGAGATGAAGATCTCTCATCTCTTTTCTTTGCCAATCTTTTATGAAAATTAGAACTCCATGAAAACCTTCTTATTCCGCTCCCTACGGCACTCTACCCTCGAGGTAACGGTGATTCCGTAGTTTAAAGGCCCGGATTCTAAGGTTTTCCATGGAGGTTAGGGTAAAGATTAAGAAAGGAAGGACAAGGATCTAGAGGAAGAATCAATCTTCCCAATCATCCTAATCCCCTTTGTTAAGATTTACCATAACACTAATATGATATCTTTAATTAATGGCAATGGAAAGAGGTGTAGATCTTTGTTTACCAAATTTTCCCTAAACCTAATCCTAGCAAGTTTCTAATCCTAGTATCATACAACTTCAATTTTTAGATTTAATAACAACTCCGAACACCCTTCGGAATTAACTCGTAAGAACGAATCGGAGATTCACAACATCCCTGTGGACCGACCCGTACTCACCGGCTAGCTGCAAAGCGACGCCGTTCTTGATTGCGGTTACAAATATTTTTGATCTATCTTTTAGAAAGCGCAAGCACGCTAAATCACTAAATCAAATGGCGCCGTTGCCGGGGATGGCGTAGAATTTTCTTTTCGCAATTTCGGGTTAATCATAAAATTTAAAAAAAAAATCATAAAAATCTGAAAAAATCAAAAAAATATAAAAATATATATAATTTGTTATTTTTGGAAGGGATACTTTGTGGTTGAATTTTTGCAGGATATACAAATTCGGATCTGGAGATTTCCAGAAAGCAAAACAGAAAACGGGATATCGGAACAGAAGGGATATTAAACAACAGAACAGTGCAAAAATTTTGGAGCAGTGAACCCCCCATACCGCCGCGATTCCGCGGCCAAAACCCATATTAGGCCGCGGAAACGCGGCCGTCTTGACGAATCATCGCACTGGAAAATTTTTGGGGAACCGATCCTCTGAAATAACCGCGGAAACGCGGTCTGTAGGGCCATAGTGCGGCGGAAACGCGGTGGTCCTGGTGCCTCTTCGTGTGAAATTTGCACTGTAAGTTTCCTGTCTCTCTACTCTGTAATTTTTGAAATATATTTTCTGGAAATTCCTGCAAGATTCTGTGAGCTATAAAATATATTGCCTTCCATATAACAAGTCTTGTGCAGGATTTTTGGGCTCCGCTTGAACTAAATTGATTGCAAGAAATATTTTGTTGTTGCATATCTTTTCTCGAATATCTTTTCGCAACAATTTTTTTCCAAATAAAGATTCTTGTGATATGCTTCAAATAATAACCAATTGCAAGTAATATTTTGCTGTTGCATATCTTTTCTCTAAAAATCTTTTTGCAACAAAATTTTTCCAAATAAAGAGAAAGAAAAAAATTAATGAAAAATGAAAATAAAAAGGACAAATATTTTATAGAACTTGCAAAATTTTTTAGCCCCAAATAAATCCTTGCACCATCCAACCTTCCTTTTTGTCACTTTTCTTTCTTCTATCATGGGTACCCCACATAATAAATCACTTGCCGAACTTTGGTATCCCGAACTTAATTTTGCGTCATATGTCAATGTGTTCGGTCAATTTAAAGACGATCCTTCCATGCCTAAAAAATCTTTGAAAGATCACATAGAGGAGTCTAGGAGAAATAGTTTGACTTTTCAACCCACTTTGTGTCAACCAAGTCAACCTTCACCACCTACATATGTTGATACCACTTCTTCAAGTCCTTCTGTCACTCCTAGGCCGATGTCCATCGCTGAGCATATTGCTCAATCTCGCAGTAGATCTTTCACCCCTCTCCACTCAGCTAGTTCTAGGGATCCACAAGACTATTCACCTTTTTATCCATATGTTGACCCTACCCCTGTCCAATCACCCACTTCCTACCAGTCCTACCCGACCTTCCCACCTTCACTAGACACTGCTTCTACACAGCCTTTTGGGAGTTTCACATATCCAAACAATTTCGAATCTTTTGCCGAAACCCCTTTACCACCAAAGTCTAGTTTGGAAGAGGCGTTGGAGGCGTATATCACAGCAACAAACAAAATGGTTAGGAATGTGGAAGCGTCCGTGGCCGCCCTTATGCAACCTGCTGAACCGGTAGCTAGTTTCCCGCTAGCCCCAAATTTTTCAATGTACGAGGAGGCAGTTGGACAGAATGAGAATGTGAGAGGATTTCCAAATCAAACCTACCCTTACCCAATTGAAGCCCACAACTCCAGTTTTCCATCGAATGTCCTAAATGATTCACAAGTTCAAAATAAAAACGAGTTGTGCGACTTTGTAGTGTTTGATTTGCCAGATTGTGAGGAACCCCTTTCGAGTGAAACCGCACCTAATCCGTTTGACCTTTACACTTCCCCTCTAGAACCTACATTGATAAACATCCATGCTTTTGAGGAGGTGTCTAAAGATATTGACTTTCACTTGATTGAGGATATAGACGCCGGGAATATTTCGGATGATGAACCCGTCGATTTAATTGAAATTTTATGTTCAAATCATCATCCCGAGTTATTAAATGTTTCTCCCGAATCTCATATGCGTCTTGATTTTGATGATAATGGCATGGATGAGTTGAATATTGAGGAGAATTATGAGTTGAATATTGAGGAGAATAGTGAGGATCATATTGAGGTTGAACCATTTTTCTTTGATGTGTCGGATTTTCCAATTCATCCTCTTGAACCTTTAACTAAATCACCCTCCCTCCTTTCCATCGTTCCGACCACGCCTCATTTCATGCTTGACGACTGTGAGCTTGAAAATTTTTCCTTTGAATCTGACACAGTTCTCACAGCCGATGACACTTATGAGTGTTTCACTTTTTCGGACGATGTTGAAGTCTCACCGCCCGAGTTTGAGTCCTTTGCATTTTCAGATGAGTTAGTTAATCCATCAGACTCGGTTGCTTACAGTCGTTTCGAACCATTATTGGAATCTTTCCAGTTCGACACAGTTTACTACGGTGAGAATGAGACTATCCCTAATTCACTCCCTTTCGTCCTTCCTATTGTTCCGACCGTGCAAATGACCGTTACGCTTTCATCTCCTATACCAAGTTCGGCGTACCCATGTTTTCTTGCGAATCTTGAGGGATTTGATCCCATTTCTCGACGAGTAGATAGGTTAGCGCAATCGCTTATAACATATCGGTCATCACATATTGCGCTAATTTATTCACTCAATTTACACCCTCAAGATCGTACTCCACTTCCTTCTTCTTTTCGCCATTCTTCTTCCCCACCGAGACCATATTCTACCATTCTTCTTTCCACACGGTCTCGCGTGCTTCTCATTTTCTTGCACCAACTATACCATTTCCACGATAAGATTTTTGAATGGTTGGTGCTCACTTTTGGCTTGTGCAAGGCCAAGCTTAAGTTTGGGGGGAACCTTTGTATATATGTATATATATTTTTGTTTTCTTTTTCTATAAAAAAATAAAAAAAAAATTTCAAAACATTAAAAAAATATATAAAAATTTTTATAAATAAATAAACAGAGGAGTATCGGTATTTTTGACCCTCTTGGTTTAGCATGACAGTGAGGACACTGTCAAGTTCAAGTTTGGGGGTATACTCGGTACGTCTTCTTCCTTCGCATTCATTTGTACATATTTTTGCATTTGCATACTTATTTGAAAACCCATAAAAATTTGAAAATTTAAAAAATTATAAAAATAATTGTATTCAATTTTGGCTAATTGATTTGAGTTTGACAAATAGGTTAACAGGCTAGGAACAACTAGATCTTAGACTTAGTAAATTAAAAACCCTAAAAATAACCTTCCTTAAAGTTTAACGGTAGAAAGTATATGCCTTGTAGTTTATTTGGAAATAGGCAAATTTTGGGTTCACTTCTTGGGCTAAGTCGAAACAAAGGAAGAGTATTGATGTTCTTATTAGAGTATAAGTTTGAAAAATAGTTTCTAACTTAAGTCTAGATTCTGAAAACGTATACCCTACAATTTGCACAATCACGCACCTTGAAACTTGGAATAGTAGAGGAGACCTTGAAATGCTCTTGTCTAAAGTCCTTAGTACGATGAAAATAAAAAAAAATGTGAATGAAGAATAAAAAAATGGACACTGGTTTTTGTGATTACTTAAGGCTGTAAAAATAGAAAAATATTTAGCAAGGGTGCTTCATCACCTAGTGCCTTAGACCAACTGGTTTGGGAGTCACTGCTAAAGCCTTGGGTGCTGCAAAACTAGGAAGTACGCTTTAAAATGCTAACGCATCTGGTAATCGGTTGTTGGTACCTCAAGAAGTATTAACGGTTGCATGAAGGATGTGAAAGCGAAAATTCACCAATTAATAAGTGCTTTGGACAGTGGACGGGAGTACGATTGCTTGATTTGAATTTCCAAGTGTAGGGGTGATATTTACACACACGTGGGGATATGTGATTGGAGTTTAGATAAAAGAAAGGAATGAAGAATAGAACTTGTATCTTTGATAGAGTTGAGAGAAATTCCTAAGTGGAGATGAAACTCTAGAAGGAAAACTTAAGAGATGCCGAAAGCTAAGTAAGTCTATAGAACATATATAATCTTAAGTTAAATAATGAGGAAGTGTGAAGAATATGGGTGGATAATTTACAAGTAAAAGATAATAGAATTCTTAGTTAGAAAACCTAATTGGAGAACAAAGGTCAATGGGCTGAATTGATAGGATTTTGTGGGTGTAATCCGCTGAAAACCCTCAGGAGACAACACTCCTCCTACTAGGGACACCTAGAGGTTTAAAGGCTTGTTGCACGTGCTCAGTGCAATCGCGTTTCCCTGCGAAAGTGCGGTTAGGATTTTAGTGAATAAAAATAAGTTTGCTCGAGGACGAGCAAAAGATAAGTTTGGGGGTATTTGTTCATATCATAATATTGCATTATTATATTCCCCATTCTTATTCTTTTTATAAATAAACAGGTGCTTTTGACGCATGTCTGCTACATATTACAGGTTACAGGTTCTTGGACATAAAACAGTGAAAATGATGAAAAGACGATGCAAAAGTGGACTTTGACCAACAAATAGAAGACTCTTGATCAAGCCTACATCAAACATAAAATTCACAGAGTACAAGGCAATGCAAGGTCCAAGATTACAAAGCGAACGGTTAAAAGTCCACCGCAATTATTCACTGGAGATCTGGAAGAAACATAGAAGCTACTTTAATAAAAGAACCAAATAATAAGGAAGCCCAAAGATCCAAGGCCCAATACTTTCTTTTAAAGAGACATAAAATTTTACCAAAGCTTGAAGTCTATTTTGACTAGGTCTTCCTAAGGATATTTTGGTAAATGTAGACATGCAAATCAATTGTAACCTAGGATTTCCTATTCTCTATAAATAGAAACTCTACTCATTGTAATTTCTTATGCCTCCCTTCATTAATAAATTTCAGCATTCTTTTGGAGAGCATCATTTTTTGTAGGTAAATTATTTTCTTGTCTTAGTTTAATTTAGTTTAAGAATTTTATTAACTTGCAATAGAGGTTTCTTCTCTTTAATAAAATCATGTCTTTCTTCATCCCTTCAATGAGCGAGTAGTTTCCTCGCTTGTTAGGGTTAGGAATAGGGAAGGATTTGAGAGATGAAGATCTCTCATCTCTTTTCTTTGCCAATCTTTTATGAAAATTAGAACTCCATGAAAACCTTCTTATTCCGCTCCCTACGGCACTCTACCCTCGAGGTCACGGTGATTCCGTAGTCTAAAGGCCCGGATTCTAAGGTTTTCCATGGAGGTTAGGGTAAAGATTAAGAAAGGAAGGACAAGGATCTAGAGGAAGAATCAATCTTCCCAATCATCCTAATCCCCTTTGTTAAGATTTACCATAACACTAATATGATATCTTTAATTAAAGGCAATGGAAAGAGGTGTAGATCTTTGTTTACCAAATTTTCCCTAAACCTAATCCTAGCAAGTTTCTAATCCTAGTATCATACAACTTCAATTTTTAGATTTAATAACAACTCCGAACACCCTTCGGAATTAACTCGTAAGAACGAATCGGAGATTCACAACATCCCTGTGGACCGACCCGTACTCACCGGCTAGCTGCAAAGCGACGCCGTTCTTGATTGCGGTTACAAATATTTTTGATCTATCTTTTAGAAAGCGCAAGCACGCTAAATCACTAAATCAGGAATCCCCTCAGGAATCTCCGTCGGTGGCGCGCGAGAGACCGTCCTCTTCCTCTTAAGAGGAACCCCATCTTCGTCCTCTCTTGCATCTCTTGCCTGGGTCTCGGGACCCCGTGGGCGCCTTTGGCCGCCGCCGGGACAATCATTAAAAGCTCGTGACGGGGCAGATGGCCCCGCCGCCGCCGGCGCATTTGGTGTGGGGCTCGGGTCAGCCAGAGGCGCGGCCACACCACCGGCCCCCCTCCAGGACAGAGCACCGAGGGCACCAAGAGTCCTGGATCGATCCATTTGTCCTGCCAAAGGGAGAGGTAAGCTCGACTCAGAAGCAGAAGAGGCAGAAGAAAGAAAAAGAAGAATCTACGGGGTGCTCTCTAGACTCTACCCGAACTATTTCTACGGACTTCTCAAAAGAAGACACCTAATCTGATTATGAGGATGGGTCCTCCGAAGGGGAAACGCAGAGATCCGACCTAAAAAAGAGAGTGTCGAGCTAACAAGACCAAAGACGAGGAAATTATGAAGAGGAACGGGCCCTCATGTGGACCCCACCTCTATTTATAGCTGCCGGCGTACACATCCTACGGCGACAGTCATCTCCCCCCGAAACGGCTTGGTGCATTCGACGGCCACAATCGCCCCACCTGTCGCACGCGCGTTGGCCGTACCCCATCAGACGCCAGAGGTCTGCGGCCCGTCACATCGGCCAACCAGCGCCCGACACGTGGCTGTCGCTTCAGTGAACGTACGCACGATCCGGCGCACCCTCTTTAATGCAAAGATCTCACTCCTGATTCGCTGGCGTCATCCAGAAAACACAGCCGATTGCCCGGGGACACCCCGACGATACCTACGAAAAGGAGCTCACTTCAGGTGACCCGGCAGACCATTCTCGACCCGACTCGTGAGCGGGTCGGGACGAGAGTGGGGGGCTAATGATGATGCTCGATATCGGTGATCTCCCGGATCGTGACACGTGGCAGATAACGTGTCCCAGAGCATGCAAGAAAGGACCCACAGTGGCCGACCAGGTCGTTCCTATGCCCGTCTTACGGACAATCTTTGGCTCGTCTCCGAGCCCCCTGCACAACTGGCCTCCTCGGCCCTCTCACCTGGCCTTCGAGCTCCAGCAGAACCAAGATAGCTCGGCCTCCTGCTCGTTCCCGAGCTCTCTCGCCGAGCTCATCTTCTTCGGTCTCATCGACCGACCAACGACACCACTGGCAGGCGCAACCGACATCTCGCAAATCTCGCCATGCGCGAGATATCCGTCGGCCACGTCCCGAATTCCATGCCATCACGATCCCCATTAACGAGCCTGTCTCGCCATTAATGGGAGATCCCGCCCATCACGTGGGCGTGACGTCGAGAGCGTAACAGGCCGGCGTGATTCTCGCGCCCGCCCGCCTACTGCCACCACTATTTAAACCCTCATTCAGACGGTTCAAGTAAGTCATTTTCCACTCACTGAGCCGTTATTCTGTTCGGATTTCCTCTCTAACTTGACCTCGGAGGGTCCTCGGTGGTACAACCAGCCCGGGACTTTCTTGCAGGTAGTTCGGCAACAACAACCTCAAACTCATTGAGATCCACACGATTCAGAAGCCAGCATCCAGATCCAATCTCAGCCGTCCATCGCCGCCATCAGCAGATCAACGGAAGGTAACATCTTGACGCGATCCAACCCGCGTCACAGACACAAGGTAAAATTAATCAGATGAAGACTTCGCAATTAAGTAGAAAGAGAAATGCCTAGTCCTTCACAGGAAGCATCTAAAGACAGATGAAACTGATACATTACAAATCTCCATAGCAAAACCGAACTAGTCTACTTCCTAAAGCTATATAGCAAGCATGACCAGTTCAGGTTCAGCTTTGCTGCTTCAGAGAGAACAAGACCAAGATGCGGACTCGCTGCGGCTAAAGCTTTTTGTGACGAAGCTATGTTGCTTCTTAGCTCCTCCCTTAATCCGCTCACCAACAACGCGGAACTTATTGTTCTCATCTCGTCTTCGCTGCATATTAGCGGCTTACGTTTCTGTAGCTTTACTTCTGCATTGGAAGCTACCGCACACCAGAAGTTATGAACACTGTTATCAAATCTAGTTTGAAATGGCAAGAAGCACATCTGTGCAAGCATGAGACACTCAAGCCCCCGATCTTGCGATGGATCAGGAATCACATATCCGATTCTTTTGGCCTGTGATGGAACAGAAATCTCATCCACCCAATAAATGATGTTTTTCAGGACCTGCTTGGCGGTAGCAGTCAAATCTGGTAAAACTGCGCACACACAAGAGAAATAGCCCGCAAGGAGATAGTCTTCGCGGCCTGAGGCAGCTGAGATCATTTGTCTGCCTAGCGCGAACACGGATGGAACAGACTCGTCATCATCGGGGATGAAAAGCTTGATGGGTTTAGAATCAATGATGTTGATCCTGACCCTGGGATTGGAAGATGTGGGTACAGGCACAAGGTCATTGTTGGAAGCCATTATTGTTGGAGGTGGAGATCTCTACATGATTAATTTGTGCGCTAATTATGAAGGCTTGGTTAAAAAACCTGATCAGGTTTGGGAGTAGAGAAAAGATGCTTTCATCGTGGTGTAAGGGTCCCAGCTATGCAGGGAACAATAATTGGTGCTATTTTTATATCTAAGCCGTTGGTTACATTAGCTTAAAATCCTTACCGCACATTGGTTTAACAAATGAAAGGGGAAATCTTTGACTGCTCCTTCTTCCCCTTTTCCGAAACTTCCCTGTCTCCAAACCCTATAATTTCCACCAAAATCCTCATATCCAATGCCTAATAAATACGAACACCATACCGGGATTTGTTTTCTTGTGATGAATACGGATACGGATATAGATCAGAAGACATGTTTGCTTTTGACGAAATTGGATGCTGATACGAGCTGAATATTAAAGAGACGGATACGAATACGAATTGGATATCAGTATAGAAAAGGGACGGATACGAATACGAATCAGATATCAGTATAGAAAAGATTTAAGATAAAACAAATATGGATATGAAGCCGAAATTTGTATGTAATCGATACATTTCATATATTTGATAAAGACAAATATGCATGCAAATGAATATTATATGAGTATATAAATATGTTAATAAATATACTATAAATATTGCTAGCTTATTTTATATATTTTGAGAAGAAAATGATAAAATAACATGTCAAAATATTCATTTAAATGCATAAGATATAAAATGATTAAAAAATGTTTACTTTAAAAAAAACGTTATTACCTAAAGATTAATTTCAAATAGTATATATTCTTATGTTAGTCCGCGGATATACGTATCTGTATCTGATGATGCTCAATATCGGTGATCTTCCATATCAGGACACGTGGCAGATGACGTGTCCCAGGACTCATAAGAAAGGACCTACAGTGGCCGACCGGACCATTCCTGTGCTCGTCCTACAAGCAAACGCTGGTTCACCTCCGAGCCCCAGCACAATTGGCCTCCTCAGCTCCACAGCTCGTCTCCGTGCTATCACAGGCCCGAGCCTCCTCGGCCTTCTCAGCTCGAGCAGAACCAAGATATCTCGGCTCTCCTGCTCCTCCGCGAGCTCTCCCGCCGAGATCATCTTCCTCGGTCTCATCGACCAACCAACAGCACCACTTGCAAGCGTAACCGCCATCCCGTGAATCTCTCCATACGTGAGATCTCCGACGGCCACATCCCACGTTCTACGCCACCACAATCCCCATTAACGAGCCTGTCTCGCCATTAATGGGAGGCCCTGCTCACGCGGGGATGACGTGGGGAGCGTAACGGCCGGCGTGATTCTCGCGCCTGCCTCGCCTGCGGCAATCGCTATTTAAACCCCTTCTTCAGACGGTTCAGATAAGCCATTTTTACTCCACTATGCCGTTATTTTGCTCGGATCTCTAGTCTAACTTGACCGTTGGAGGGTCATCGGTGGTACAACCACCCCGGGACTTCCTTGCAGGTAGCTCGGTAACCACAACCTCAAACCCATTGAGATCCATACGCTTCAGGAGCGACAGTCTCCAGATCCAATCTCAGCCACCCATCGCCGCCAACAGCAGATCAATGGAAGGTAACATCTTGGCGCGATCCGGGTCGCATCAGCTGGCACCGTCTGTGGGAACTCCTTGATTCCATAAAAACAAAAGTTCACTTTCCGATTTCAATCAAATGGCGAGCGATCATCATGACGATCCAAGCACCAGCTGCTGCCTCCCCCTCAACGGAGTCGTGGACGAACCTCCTCCGCCAAATGCCATCAACGCCCTTGCCGGCCGGATAGACCGACTTGCGTCTGTTGTGGAGGAGATGATCCGCGTCAAAACGGCGGGGCAAGATCACCAAGTCGCCGCTCCCCCGCCTCGGGGCCAGGACCCCTACAGGGGAAGAGAAGACTCCGTCCGCGTCGGCGCTGCCGACCGCTGCTTCATCATTTCCGGCAACCGCGGTTTTCTCAGGCCGACGTACTCGAAAACTCGGTGGGCACCGCTAAGTTTGGCTCCGAGGTCTTACACTAGAGAGTTTTGCCCCGAGTCTCGTTGCACCCCTGTCCCTCCTGAGGCGGTGGCGATCAGCACGCCTGTTTACAGGAACGACGGGCACCCCCTCTCTCGACGGGGTCGCGCACGCGAGACTCTCCACGGCAGCTCAAAAACAATCCCACCGGGGGGCGTAAGGAACCTCAACAAAGGGAACCAAGGCTCGTCGAAAATCGTGGTCATGACGGTCGGGGGTACGTCGGGTACATACGAGACTCAGCACCCGGTGTAGGGTTTCCTTATCACCTCATATAGGGTTTGGAAGTATCACACATGCCACAATTTAAATTTTAAGAGGTGCTGAGCAAACTTAACTAGGAATCGAACTAGAAATATAGGATAACACTTATAGTATCACATACTAAAGTTAATTTATGACTAAGCGGAGAGACTACAACCTTTATAGATCTCCTAGGGTTTGAACGAGCTAGCTTGAACCTCCTCCACGTCTACGACGATCCACCCGGAGTTCCTTTGCTCAAAGCTCCTTACTCCAATAGATCACAAAGATGATGGAGCAAACAAACTACACCAAGGGGCTAAACAAGTGTAGTGTGATGATATGGTTGTGTTCTTATATAAAAACCATTTCTTTCTTTTAACCTCACTCACTTTTGAAACTCAAGAGAGAGCTAGAGAGAGGAAGATGAAGATGGCAACCATTTTCTCATTTTTCTTTTGGATGAAAAGATAATAATGAAAGATAAATGAGAGAAGGATAAATATCAAGAATAAATATCTCTTTTGAAACCATGGTTAATAAAATATCTAGATATTTTAGAATGAGAAGAAAATAACAAATGAAAAAGAAACCATGGTTTAATTTTGGTCAAGTAAAGAAAAGTCAACAATAATTTAAAAACAATTTTCTTTTTCTCATTCTAATATATATAAATATATTTACTTTCCATGTATTTCTTATATTTCCATCTTTGATGTATCATCAACCATGATACTAATGCATGTATGTATGTGTGTATGCACATCAACATGTACATATACATGCATGCATTCATCATAAAGAAAAGGTTTATTTAAATGAGATAAAAGTCAATATTAAATCAACACTTGATTTAATAAACCGGTCATATCTCATACGACCCGACCAATATAAAATGCCCGATTAAAATACGACATCATATATACACGTATTTAATCAAGCTCCTGCACATATCTCATATGTACACCACATCGTTTTGCCTGAGCCAGAAAACTCCTATGTGGGACTCTAAGACTCGTCAATACGCCGGCAGTAGGTGATGATCACATCAATCACCTACAAGCCGCAAGCGGTCAGCTAAACGTAACAGCTACCCGGTTATTAAGCGATCAGAAGAAGAACAAGCGAACCAGTCAAAACTCCCGTCGATTCAACTGGCAACACTTACCGTACAGTCCGGTCTCTTCGTCAGATATGCTGCATATCGAGTCTAGGGATGGAATCGTCGACCCCAATAACTCAAAAAATCATGCTGGTATATGGTCTACAACAGATCGAGAAACTACTGATAACACTTATCAGTAATATCTCAGCAGCCCTGGCCAGGGACTTCTTGTTATAGCCAATCGTGCACAGCGCAACATCAACCCCCAATACCGAAAGAGACGAAACCCCTCCTATCGCTCATTGCCTCCATATGCCTCGGGACTGTACCCAAAATCCACCCTTTTGTACGACTCAACAGAGCCGTAGTAGGGTGGAGATTAAAATACAGTGGGAGGACACACAAGACTCTATGGCGATCTCGGGTCTACAGACTAACCTGTACCAGTGTCACCTGAGAACTGCTATCCGACGTATGATATAATACCACATAGGAGTTCTCGGTGAGTCCGTTCAGTGTAACCAGTCTCACTGAGCACCCGTATACAATCTTTGATGTCACCACACCAGACGGATATGGGACCATCCATCGCCCATCATATGGAACAAGAATGGTATACGCTAGTCTATACTGGAATATCGATACCCTGTCTCGATATACCTACGACTAGGAACATTTCAAGGATATGCTTATAAACTACAGGTGTCCCACTAGTATGATCCACATCATAATCCCAGTAGTCAAGCCAATATCCTTAGGGCTTTATCAACATGTACCAAATGAGTAAAAACATGATCAAGTGAACATATGATAAAGAGAAACCAGATAGCATACTATCATGTCGAGCAAGACTGTCCTCTGAATATATATATATATATATATATATATATATATATATATATGATAAAGAGAAACCAGATAGCATACTATCATGTCGAGCAAGACTGTTCTCTGAATATATGAATATATATATATATATATATATATATATATATATATATATATATATATATATATATATATATAAACACATCAGTACACACACTATCATATAATGGCCTCTAGGGCATACATATATCCAACAATCTCCCACTTGCACTAAGGCCAATTATTGGCATATCTCATACCCAACATCTCAAAAAGTCGCTCATGCTGCGACTGAGGGAGGGCCTTGGTGAATGGATCCGCAGTGTTATCCTTTGTATCTACTCTCTTGATCTCAATCTCGTGGCGATCAACTATCTCCAAGATCAGATGATATCGCCTCAGGATGTGTCTGGACTTCTGATGGGACCTGGGCTCTTTGGCCAATGCCATAGCCCCATTATTGTCACAATATAAAGGTATTGGATCAAAATGGTTGGAACTACTTCTAGCTCCGAGATGAACTTCCTCATCCAGACGGCTTCCTTGGCAACATCATTTACAGCAATGTATTGAGCTTCCATCGTTGAGTCTGCAACGGTATTCTGTTTGGAACTCTTCCAACTTACCGTCCCTCCATTGGGGGTAAATGAAAACCCTGAGATAGACTTGATGTCATCCTTGTCACTCTGGAAGCTCGAATCGGTAAATGCCTCCATTTGCAGATCCCCATTACCATACACCAAGAACAATTCTTTAGTTCTTCGCAAGTACTTAAGAATGTTCTTCACAGTAGTCCAGTGATTCACTTCTGGGTTTGACTGATATCTGCTTACTACACTAAGTGCATAAGCTACATCTGGGCGTGTACACAACATTGCATACATTATCGATCCTACGACCAAAGCATAGGGAATAATGCTCATGCAAGTTCTTTCTTCATCAGACTTTGGACAATCGTCCTTGGAGAGAGTGACTCCATGGCAATAGCAAGTAGGATCCGAATGGATTTAAGCATGGCTACCGGAGAGAAAGTCTCGTTATAGTCCAAACCTGATCTTTGATGAAAACCTTTTGCTACCAACCTTGCCTTATAGGTCTCCACCTATCCATCTACACCGATCTTTCTTTTAAAGATCCATTTGCAGCCTACAAGTTTTATCCCGGAGGGTACATCCTCCAAAGTCCATACTTTGTTGGTGTACATGAACTCCATTTCGGATCTCATGGCATCCGACCATTTCACAGAGTCACCACTCATGATAGCTTGATGAAAACTGGCAGGATCATCATCATCCATGATGCAATCTTCTCTATCACCATCAATATGAAAACCATAGTATCTCTCCGGTGGACGAGAAGTCCTACCAGATCTACGGAGTGGCTGAGGTTCATTAGATTCTGTTACAACATCAGGTTCAGCCAAGTCGTCATTTGTAACTTGTGTTTCTAGAACCTCTTCTAGATCTACCACTTTGCCATCAGTATTATTTGGAAAAATCTCATTTTCTAAAAATGTGGCATACTGAGAAACAAACACCTTTTGTTCCTCCTTGTGGTAGAAAAGATATCCAAACGAATGTTTTGGATATCCCACAAATATGCATTTGACCGATCGTGTCTCGAGTTTGTCTGGATTCTGCTTTTTGACAAAAGCCGAACAACCCCAAATCTTAACTTTTTTAAGAGATGGTCTCTTCCCATGCCATATCTCATATGGGATGGCAGACATGGTTTTGGTTGGAACTTTGTTTAACAGAAAAGCTACAGTTTCCAATGCATGCCCCCAAAAGGAGAGGGGTAACTCAGAATCACTCATCATGGATCATACCATATCTAATAGGGTACGATTCCGCCGCTCTGACACACCGCTGTTCTGTGGTGTGTAAGGGGGAGTGAGCTGAGAGAGAATCCCATTCTCTTTTAGGAAGTCCAAGAACTCAGTACTTAAGTACTCTCCACCTCGATCTGATCGAAGTATCTTGATTCTCATTCCTGTTTGGTTTTCTACTTCAAGTTTGTACTCCTTGAATTTCTCGAAAACTTCAGACTTATGCTTTATCAGAAACACATGACTGAATCTTGAAAAATCATCAGTAAAAGTTATGAAGTAAGAAAAACCGCCTCTTGCATGTATAGACATTGGCCCATATATATCACTATGTATGAGGCCTAGGAGCTCAGTAGCTCTTTCTCCGTGTCCAGTAAACGAAGTTTTGGTCATTTTACCTTTGATACAAGACTGGCAAGTTGCATAAGATTTATACTCAAAAGAATTTAAATATCCATCTTTATGAAGCTTGTTTAGTCTTGTTTCATTAATATGACCAAGTCTACAATGCCAAAGAAAAGCTTCATTTATATTTGAAAATTTTCTTTTACTTGTGTGTTGAATGTTGAAAACTGTGTGTTGATTAAGGACATATATCCCGTTATTAAGTGTACCACAACCCATCAACTCTTGATTAAATCTAATGTTCATAACATTGTGTTGCACAGCAAAATGATATCCTTCATTGTCTAACAAAGGAACAGATATAATATTACAAAGCATACTTGGCACAAAATAACATGGGTTTAAAACCAATATACAACCCGATGGCAACCCTAGGTGACACTCTCCCACTGAAACTGCATTTACATTGGAACCATTTCCAACCTGGAGAGTATGATCACCTGTCTTCAAAACTCTGTTATTTCTCAACGCCTGCACAGAATTGCAAATATAAGAACCCGAACCAGTATCTAATACCCAGAAAGCAGAGTTAATAGAAAAACAGTTTTCAATTACGAATACACCTGAAGCTGAAGCATCACCATGCTTCTTCTTGAGTTCAAGGTACTCAGTATAGTTCCGCTTCCAGTGTCCCGTCTTCTTGCAGTGGAAACATTCTCCTTTCCCCGATTCCCCAACCCTGGACTTGTCTTTCCCCTTAACCTTTTTGACTCCACCCTTAGGTTTGGTGGGTTTCTTCTTCATCTTTCCCTTGGCCTTAGCCTTTGGGCGAGAGGAGGAAGATGACCCAACACTCAAAACGGGAGTCTTCACTGATTTCAGCGTGCTCTCTGCACTCCTTAACATATTAAGGAGTTCAGGTAGTTCCTTCTCCATATTGTGCATGTTGAAGTTAACTATAAATTGAGCAAAGGTGGAGGGGAGAGACTGCAGAATAATATCCGTATATTGCTCATTGTCCATTGTCCACCAAAGGTCCTCAAGCTCTTCTATGAGAGCTATCATCTTCAGAACATGGTTGTTTCCCCCAATCAGAGCAAAACTCTGTTCAAATTCCAAGACGGGAAATGAAGCAACGCTTCTGTTTCCCCTAATCAGAGCAAGGCTCTGTTTTAAAAAGTCGAATTTTAATAAAGGAAGCAACGCTTCAGATAACCTGCGCTCTGCGCTGCGTGATACGTGTCAGCGCAGTTGCGCTGTGCTCTGCGCTGCACGACACATGGCAGCGCAGTTGGGCTGCGCTCTGCGCTGCGCGACACGTGTCAAGCGCAGGTGCACTTGCGCCAACTGTGCCAGCACTAAACTTAAATAATAAATTATTTAATTAAACATGATTAAAATTCTAGAAAGATCTTTTTAATAAGAAGATTATCTCTGTAAAACAGAGGCCTTATGATCAAAGATCCAACGATGGGAAATCTCCCCAAATCAATCAGAGAAAGATCTCTGTAACTAACCTAACAAACTAATTGGCCCTATATAAAGGCCCCTAAACTCCAAGTCTAAGCGACAGAACTACAATACACGGAAATCCTCTGAAAACTTTGAGAAAGATTCAAACAGAAAAAATGTAAACCTTTAAAGAAAGAAAATCATCTTCTTCATCTTTGAAGATAAAGAACAAAACAAAAAGAAGAATTTCTTTTAAAAAGATCAAAGATCTAAGGACAAGATCAAGATCTTCAACATAAAAAGAAAAAAGATCAAAAAAGATCCAATCAAGAAAATAAAAGAAGTAATTTACTTCATTATTAGATCTTTTGATCTATATAAAGGCACAGCCTTTTGATAAACCATTGGTTCTTGAAATCTTGAGGTAGAACCTCTCTGGAACAAGGAAAACTTGTTTTTTTTATCTAAATTTGATCAAGATATTGTACAGTGCCCTGCACTTTTAATTTGCACTGTTGCTCTCCTTGGATCGGTGCAAGCCACCAGAGAGCGCCACGTGTCAATCACAGAACAACTGCGCCCTGCGCTTCTAAAAATAGAGTACTGCTCTCTTGGATTGGCGCAAGCCACCAGAGAGCGCCACGTGTCAGCCCCAGAATAATCTGCGCCTTGCGCTTTAAAAAATAAAGTACTGCTCTCTTGGATTGGCGCAAGTCACCAGAGCGCGCCACGTGTCAGCAGCGCACTGGCGCAGCGCACTGCGCTAACAGACTTGCGCTCACCAGCGCGTGACACGTGTCACCTCCACATGAATTTGCGCCTTGCGCTCCTCAATCGGCGCAAAGCGCCTGACAAGCCACGTGGAGCACTGTCAGAACATTAAATGCAGTGTATTATTAAAGGGCAGAGCCTAATTAAAGGTCTAATAGACCAAATAAAAAATGCTGTGCATTATTAAAAAGGGCAGAGCCCAATTAAAAAAGTCTAAATAGACCAAAATAAATGCTATGCATTGTTTAAAAGGGCAGAGCCCAAACAAAGGCCTAACAGGCCAAATGCAAATAAAATGTTGAACATTTTCAACTGGACTTAACCCAATTCTGGCCATAAGCCCTCAAATTAAATTGAACCGAGCACGACTGCTTTCCCAAATCAATTTACACCCGGTTCAAGGGTACATCTCTGAACTCCTCTGATACTTGTCGTTGTAATCCTTCAACGTCGTCAGAGAGGTGACGGGACCCGACAACCATACATTGCTACGGACTGTGGGGTCCTTAAACTCATGGACTATGAGGTCCTTAAACCAATATTCGTCCCCAAAATGAGAATGTTGGACCACCATGTCCCTAAACTGGTAATACAGACTGTGGGGTCCTTAAACTCATGGACTATGATATCCTTAAACCAATATCCGTCCCCAAAATGAGAATATTGGACCACCATGTCCTTAAACTGGAAATAGAGCTCCCAAATGCTCTTTTGTTGGATCTAAACGATCCCGTTAAGTTGTTTAGTCTCAAATTAGACTATCGTGTCTTTAACGAACGTTTAAGTTGATCTTAGCCTCAAATATGGCTAACGTATCCTTAAACCAAAACCCCAAATCCAAATCTAAGAAAATACGGATTTGGACTAATCCACGTCCTACGGGCGACGAAATAAATTAGTCTCCGTATACAATCCACGGGGAACCACAAACAAAACAAACATCCACGACACGAAGTGACCATCTGGAGAAGGAGAAAGTTGTTACCGCGATGCGGTAGCGTAATTAACTGTAGGGGCTTGCGCCTGCAGGGAAGAGCATCCCCACAATCAAAAACCCCTCAAGCGAGGGGGAATCTGACGAAGTCTGCTACATCGGCCGCATCCGTCTAGACCTCCGATACACGGTGCCATAAATCAACTTGGCATCTTCGGAGAGGTGGACGGATAAAACCAAATAGCATTTGCTTCGAATCTTAGGCGAGACGCAAAGTTTCTGCCGCGTCTTTCGGAGGGGAACAATGGTCTCCTACTGGTGTGCCAGGGGCCATTCGCATCTGAAACAGCTTTCTGGATACTTCGTATTGTAATACGCGAGATTGCTCTCCATACAACTCTTTTGTATGGAGGAATATGGCTTGTACGTCCATATTCTCGTGCTGCTTCTGATGTGTGTTATCCATCGATGCAAGCGCGAGGCATTTGGCCGTGGAACAGTCAGCGTCCCATGTCTTGCGGATTTCTTTATCCGCAACTGAAGATTTAGGACCTGAGATGGGTGGGGTTGGAGTCGTGAGGACATATGATACCTTATCATAAGTCAAGGAAATGTTGAGATTCCTCAGCCAATCTTTATAATTTGTCCCATTCGGTTTATTTTTATCTAATAGAAGCTTGAGTCCAATCATTGGTATCTGCCATTTAAGAGAGAGAGAAGAATACACTCAGCGAAAGCTCTTGCAAAGATCAGATTGGTTATTATCTTGTCTAATCGATGTCTCCCACTGTTTTTTATCAAATTTTCTTTAAAACCTTTTAAAAAGAAAACTAGCCAGGATTAATTATATTCTACAATTTCGCTAACCGTTCAGCCAGGTCGGTGCCGGTACTTGAGGGAGGTTCCCCGTGTTTTCGCACGGACCTAATTAAAATAAATCTCGTCTTTCCAGAGGCGTAGCCCCGTTTGACACCTTTCTAGACACCTAATGGGTTAGCTAATTGTAAAGTGCAAAATTCTCCCGGGAGCAACTTTTGCTTACAGTGGGATCGGAATCCTACTATCATATAGAAGGTATGCAATCTCATTGCAAATTTCAACTCTTGAAATTCCCGATATTATTTTTACCCCTAGCACTCATGACCTTAACTATAGTCAACATATCATAAGTACTAGTCAAGTTCTTCCCGTCATTTCATGATTAACTAGACCCACCCACATGACCCTTAACTAAAGTCAACATAATCATATGAATGTCCTAACTAATCTGCATCATATATGCAGTGTAGGAAGACATCACTTAGCTACCGTACACTGCGTCTTAACTAAAGTCAAAATACGCAACACGAATACTAAGTACTCTACTTCCTAAAATGACGGAGGGCTGCAGATAGTTTTTAAGAAAACTTTTAACGATTTGAACTTGATATCGTTGTATAATCCAATGGGTTTAAAACGAGTGGCTTAAGCTTCGCATTTTGAAACTTGCTTTTTCATAAAAGGCCGAGTGTGTTTCAAATCCGATTCCACAACATCTTTTTAGGTTCATTTATTTTTACATTAATCTCATTAATGTAGTCCTATCATTTAAGTTCTAAAGCCATCACAGAAAAAAACGAAAATATAACGTACGCTTATGCCACTCGCATTCGTCATGGTGTCCCGTTATGCACCGTTAGGTTACTTAACTAACGACATACTGGGACGGGGCTAGCGCGAGTGCAAAACATAAGCAACGTCTATTATATATCATATATATAATATTGCATTCATCTCAGAGATATATATATATATATATATTAAATGAATACATCACATAATATAAGCAGCAGAAGCACATCAAATATAGGATATCTAGGAGGTCCGTATTTTGTATTTAGCCATCAATAGAAAATACGGATTCCACGGTCGCAATGAATAGCCAAGCCCACACTCCTAGACCCCTACAAGAGCGGCAAGTGACCCTACCAATTCTGGAGTTTAGGAGACCCGGTCTCGACTCCTCGAGATGGCCTCCCACTGAACCTTAGAAGCCGGTCACTTGTGCTCCCCTCCTTGGGTCTATCCTAATGCAGAAAAGTAAATAATATACAACACTGGTGACATCATCCTCAACCCGGAAGTGCCCCAAATAAAAGAATATTACATACAATTGAATTTTACATGAATGAAAAGAAAACTCTCATCTCACATAAAACCTCTGGCTATTCAATCACGACAATCCTGCACATCAAATCTCAGCAACACATAATATCATATATCATCAACGTAAATAAGTATGCGTACCCTGATTGTCATTGATGTATAGCAACGAAACCGACGATACACCACATACTACACTTACGGTCACAGAGAAATAAAATGAAAAACTATAACAATTGGAATCGTAACTGCCTTTAGACAACACAAACCCGGAATATCACATATCCAAGATTTCATGCCTAACAATGTAAAGCTCGCTATAACAACCCTAATTTCCTATACACTTTTCTAAACAATTTTTTTAAATTTTTTTTTTAAATCCATAAAGGAGTATTTTAACCTGAGCACAATATATATATAAGTAATTATTTTGTTTTTAAATAACTCCATTTTTAGAGTACATAAAATTGTTTTAAAATTAAAGTACACTTGGGGTATTTAATGTTGCTGTTACCACTTTAAGTAGTTATTTTCCCACAATAATTACAAGAAGGAGCTTGTAGCTCATTGGTAATATCTTGCACTGCTGAACCAAGCCACCAGAGTTCAAATCTCATGCTCCATATTATTTTTGTATTTATTTTGTTTTAATTTCTTTTGAAAGTCAACAGTCAAAAGGCCATAACTCACAAAATATGTACTGGACAACAAAAAGTAAATATACCAAATTATACCCCAGGAAAATCCCCGGCCATTGGAACCTTGACTCGGCCCGACTCGGCGCCGACGGCCGGCGACTCGGCCGACTCGGTCCGGCGCCGCCGGCCGGACTTGGCCGGACGGTCGAGTCACCAACTGAGAAAAGTTGGGCCTTGACTTGGTAAACCCTCCTGAACACTTATTATGCTTGGATCGGTTATCATTTGCCCAATAAATCCATTTTACTCCTAGGTTTAATGAGTTTTAATGAATTTTTATATAATTTTATATATTTTATATATTTTTTATTAAAAACCCTAACCCTAGCCTATCCCTATATAAACCCCCCATACCCTCTACCCTCTCATCACTTTTTCTAAGTCCATTCTCCCAATATTCCAAGAGAACTTGGTACGTTAGAAAACGAGCGAAAGGCGAAGCGCTGACGAAATCGACGGCCAAATTCCGGTGATCGTGCCAGGACTTCTCAACGACGATTCGACGCACCGGCAAACCCACTGCCTTCCTTTCACTCTCTAGCGTTGTCCAAACCCGTAAGTTTCCCTTTTCTACATTTCTTTTCCTTCATAATAATACGACTTTATAAACCCGACGGAAATCGGAACAACCCGATTTCCGATTCGGTTTTCTATCAAATCTCACTTATCACTAATTCCATAATACTTAAACATCTTCATGTTGACTACTAATCACTTAAAAATTAATTTGAACAAGTTTTCACACATGGAATGATAGCTTTTGCAATATATCGTATTCTTTCACTTAAATACCACCATATTTAATTCATCATATTTAACGCTTTAACATTGCTATACCATAAAGTAGATCACGAGGTAATGACCTACCTCCACACACACTCATATGTAATCATAACACGCTACTTTGAAAACTTAAAATACAATAAAACAAGATTTTACATTAAAATACCATTTTCTTAATAAGACATTTTCTACAAGTTCTAAGTTATATACAATTTTAAAACAATATCTTTAATAGGAAAATACGATAAGTTGTGGACATCGATCGTTTATCTAAACCTGACTTTGTGGTGTCTAGACAAGTGTGTCTAAGGCGAGTGGTTACTTAATTAGGGCCACTACTTGTAGTGGAGAGCTTCCCACTTACCTGACACTTACCTGGCCGCAATTGGCGGTGAAGAGGCGATTTGAGGTTTCTAATGACTTGTCGTTTAGACCATTTAGAAATAGGCTAGTTGGCTTAGAAAACCCTAGAATCTAAAATACGGAAATTTACACCCTTTTACAAATAAATACCTTATCTTTATAAAACCGTTTTCTAAATGATTAGTATTTATTAAATCTTTGCAAAGCGCCACTACAACCCACCTTTGGGGAACTCGTTAGGGATAGTACGGTTTATCGTGCACCCTCGGGCTTAGCAGTGCGAGATTCAGACCTCCGCAAGAAGCATTCGGTCTTGAAAGGTTTAAAATACGATATTTAAGAAAATGGGATATTTGGAAAATAAAATATTTATTAAAAATTATTCTTGTATAAACTTATGTATATTTATCATTTAAACACCTATTTTATTATAAGATAAAGTTTCCACCTTTTCCCAAAAAATTACAAGATTAAAAGTTACATTAAAATACCATGAATTTCAAATAAATCAATATTACAAATTAATACCTTTATTTATGTAATTAGGATATTTTCACTAGAAATAAGACAAAATAAAATCACACTCATTATAACTATAAAGACGAATAATAAATACTTGAGGTGTATCTTGAAAACTATACAAAAGTATTTTTACATAAAACCCCCTCAAGTTTTACAAATTACAATAATGACCCTAGGAAATATAGAACTTCGACTTACATTCTTTTAGTCTGACTCGGGTTTGAGTCTGATTATTTTTTACTTGAACATGATTCAAGTCAATCTATATTCTTTAATATTCCAACTCAAAATGAACACATGAATCCCAGAATCCAGTTAACAATCTATTCAACTTGACTGAATCAAACCATGAATATACATCCATTTTTCCGTTATTCCATTTATCTGATTATGCAGTTATAATCTGTTTACTGATATCATGGTTTTGGTCGGTCATCCAACTTACACAATACAATACAACAATACTATCAAAACACTACGGGGTTTTAAGGGGTAGATTGGTACGGAAGATATTAAAAGTGGCACGAGACGGTCAGATTTAAGATACCTAACATGAATCCAATTGCCGTTGTTTCGGGCCTTCTAACGGAGCCTTGTACTCTATTTTCCGTTTGCCCTGGTCTCTAACATATAGAGACCCCTCTCGTATACACTGGCATTCTTCTGTACCAAGCTACAAACAACAGCGTTAATACAACATTACAACAAATAGTATACAACTTTAGAGGATACCTCTTATTCTGTCTTTTTAATTCCTCCTTATCTTTGGGACTTACCGAGCGACCTGTTCGCTGACGACATTCTATTTCTTTCTTCTTTGAATGTCGTCTGGTGTTTTGGACCCAGCAGAGATCGAGCCCACCGGTAAATTTTAAAGCTGCTCAAGTGTTGAGCTTTCTGAGCAGCTTTAAAATTTACCAGAAACTGCAACAAGTACATACGGGCCAGCGCAAGAAGGCACAGACCAAGCTTCACCAACGGCGCTGCGGAACCGCCGCAGAATGACCATTCTGGCCGCGGTTCCGCGGTCGTATAGTGGAGTTAGGGCTTCGTTCTTCTTGTGGGCCCATAAAATACCCTGCACGATTTTCTGAGTATTTTTAATGTGAAAATATCCACGTTTTCGAAAAATGTCCAGAGAGCACCCTTCGGGTGTCGATTTTCGTTCGTTTGAGGTTTTTAACGTCGTCTAGGTTACTCTAAAGCTCTAGCTTGGCTCTGATACCACTGTAGGGTTTCCTTATCACCTCATATAGGGTTTGGAAGTATCACACATACCACAATTTAAATTTTAAGAGGTGCTGAGCAAACTTAACTAGGAATCGAACTAGAAATATAGGGTAACACTTATAGTATCACATACTAAAGTTAATTTATGACTAAGCGGAGAGACTACAACCTTTGTAGATCTCCTAGGGTTTGAACGAGCTAGCTTGAACCTCCTCCACGTCTACGACGATCCACCCGGAGTTCCTTTGCTCAAAGCTCCTTACTCCAATAGATCACAAAGATGATGGAGCAAACAAACTACACCAAGGGGCTAAACAAGTGTAGTGTGATGATATGGTTGTGTTCTCATATAAAAACCCTTTTTTTCTTTTAACCTCACTCACTTTTGAAACTCAAGAGAGAGCTAGAGAGAGGAAGATGAAGATGGCAACCATTTTCCCATTTTTCTTTTGGATGAAAGATAATAATGAAAGATAAATGAGAGAAGGATAAATATCAAGAATAAATATCTCTTTTGAAACCATGGTTAATAAAATATCTAGATATTTTAGAATGAGAAGAAAATAACAAATGAAAAAGAAACCATCGTTTAATTTTGGTCAAGTAAAGAAAAGTCAACAATGATTTAAAAACAATTTTCTTTTTCTCATTATAATACATATAAATATATTTACTTTCCATGTATTTCTTATATTGCCATCTTTGATGTATCATCAACCATGATACTAATGCATGTATGTGTGTGTGTATGCACATCAACATGTACATATACATGCATGCATCCATCATAAAGAAAATGTTTATTTAAATGAGATAAAAGTCAATATTAAATCAACACTTGATTTAATAAACCGGTCATATCTCATACGACCCGACCAATATAAAATGCCCGATTAAAATACGGCATCATATACACGTATTTAATCAAGTTCATGCACATATCTCATATGTACACCACATCGTTTTGCCTGAGCCAGGAAACTCCTATGTGGGACTCTAAGACTTGTCAATACGCCGGCAGTAGGTGATGATCACATCAATCACCTACAAGCCGCAAGCGGTCAGCTAAATGTAACGGCTATCCGGGTATTGAGTGATCAGAAGAAAAACAAGCGAACCTGTCAAAACTCCCGTCAATTCAACTGGCAACACTTACCGTACAGTCCGTTCTCTTCGTCAGATATGCTGCATATCGAGTCTGGGGATGGAATCGTCGACCCCAATAACTCAATAAGTCATGCTGGTATATGGTCTATAACAGATTGAGAAACTACTGATAACACTTATCAGTAATATCTCAACAGCCTTGATCAGGGACTTCTTGTTATAGCCAATCGTGCACAGCGCAACATCAACCCCCAATACCGGGAGAGACGAAACCCCTTCTATCGCTCATTGCCTCCATATGCCTCGGGACTGTACCCAAAATCCACCGTTTTGAATGACTTAACAGAGCCGTAGTAGGGTGGAGATCAAAATACAGTGGGAGGACACACAAGACTCTATGACGATCTCGGGTCTACAGACTAACCTGTACCAGTGTCACCTGAGAACTGCTATTCGACGTATGTTATAATACTACATAGGAGTTCTCGGTGAGTCCGTTCAGTGTACCCAGTCTCACTGAGCACCCGTATACAATCTTTGGTGTCACCACACCAGACGGATATAGGATCATCCATCGCCCATCATATGGAACAAGAATGGTATATGCTAGTCTATACTGGAATATCGATGCCCTGTCTCGATATACCTACTACTAGGAACATTTCAAGGATATGCTTATAAACTACAGGTGTCCCACTAGTATGATCCACATCATAATCCCAGTAGTCAAGCCAATATCCTTAGGGCTTTATCAACATGTACCAAATGAGTAAAAACATGATCAAGTGAACATATGATAAAGAGAAACCAGATAGCATACTATCATGTCGAGCAAGACTGTCCTCTGAATATATATATATACACACACATCAGTACATACATTATCATATAATGGCATCTAGGGCATACATATATCCAACACCCGGCGCTAGCTGCTGAGGCCGACAGCCGACCGACGAAGAGGTCAAGGGAGACCAAGCCGATCACTTTTGACGATGGGGACTTTCATGGCATATCCTTGCCCCACAACGACCCCCTGGTGATTACGGCTCAAGTCCATCAATACGAGGTGCAAAGGATCCTGGTCGACTCGGGGAGCTCGGCAGACATTCTCTTCCACGACTGCTTCCAACGCATAGGGCTCGCCTCGGTAGACCTGTGGCCGACCTCCCACGTCCTTTTAGGATTCACTAACCACTCCATCTCGGCGGAAGGGGTAATCACTCTACAGTTCAACGTCGGGGAAACCATCCGTACGTGGACACTGTCGGTGGAATTCATCGTAGCAAGAATCCCATCAAACTATAACATCCTCCTCGGCCACCCCACGCTGAACTCCCTCCGGGCCCAAATATCGACCTATCACCTGGCGATGAAGTTCCCTCTCGACCAGGGCGGGATAGGTCGGGTCTATGGAGACCAGCGAGTTGCAAAGGTTTGCTTCACCGCAATATCTTCATCGGAGAGACCGGTCGACGATGTCGAAGGTGATGGTGACATCAGGGGTTCTCTAGGCACTCGAGAAGAGCAAACAGAGGTCCGAGAGGCCCCGGTGGAGCTTCTGACAGTGATCCCCCTCGTAGAAGGGAACGACAAAAAACTCGTTCAGATCGGGTCGCTTCTAACAGTAACTCAGCGAGATGACTTGGTCCATTTTCTCAGAAACAACTCCGACGTGTTTTCCTGGGCGCCTGCTGACATGCCTGGGATCGACCCCAAAATTATATCTCACAAGCTCGGGATTGATCCTACGGCCCGACCCGTCAGACAGAAAAAGCGAAGCTTTGCCCCGGTCAAATAGAAGGCTATCGAGGACGAGGTAGATCGGCTTCTCGCCGCCAACTTCATTCGGAACGTGCCCTATTCGGAGTGGCTAGCAAACGTAGTCCTGGTCAAGAAATCAAGCGGGAAGTGGCGCATGTGCGTCGACTTCACCGATCTCAACAAGGCCTGCCCCAAAGACAACTATCCCCTACCTCAGATTGATCAGCTCGTCGACAACTCGGCAGGCTATGAGCTATTAAGCTTCATGGACGCCTTCTCCGGCTACAATCAGATCCGTATGAGTCCGGCAGACGAAGATCTTACCGCATTCACAACGGACCGGGAGGTATACTGCTTCAAGGTGATGCCCTTCGGCCTTAAGAATGCCGGGGCTACATACCAGCGGTTGGTCAACCGCATGTTCAAGCCACAGATCGGCATGAACATGAAGGTTTACGTCGACGACATGCTCGTCAAATCAGTCTCGTCGACCGACCACACCAAGGACCTAGGCGAGGCCTTCGAGGTACTTCGCAAGTTCAAAATGAAGCTGAACCCCGCCAAGTCTGCATTCGGGGTCACCGGGGGAAAGTTCCTCGGTTTCATGGTCACCCACCGTGGAATCGAGGCCAACCCGGAAAAAATTGACGCCATCCTCAACACGGTCATACCCAAGACCAACGTCGAGATCATGTAACTAACCGGGCGGGTGGCCGCTCTGAGCCGTTTCATGTCGAGGTCTAGGGAAAAATGCCTCTCATTCTTCAAAACTCAATCCTGAGGTTCGAGTGGTCAGAGGAGTGTCATACCGCCTTTGACCAGTTAAAGAGGCACCTTGCGACGCCGCGGCTGCTCACCCGACCAGTTGAAGGAGACGAGCTATCGCTGTATCTGGCGGTATCCGACCAAGCGGCAGGCTCAGTGCTCGTCCGGGAGGTCGACGGAGTGCAGAAGCCGGTATACTACGTGAGCCACGTCTTCAAAGACACAGAAACGGGGTATCCAGCCATAGAGAAGATCGTCCTGGCCTTCATAGTGGCCTTAAGGTAGCTACGACACTATTTTCAGGCGCACACTATCCTCGTCCTCATCGAGTGCCCGCTGGGGGCTATCCTCTCCTCACCCGAATCTTCGGGCCGCTTAGAGAAGTGGAGGTGGGAGCTGTCCCAGTTTGACATAAAATACCGCTCGAGGCAGGCCATCAAAGCATAACCCCTGGTCGACTTTATCATCGAGTGAACCATCCCCAGCAAGGAACCGGAGCCCGTGCTGACCCTCGCGGATCAACAACCGATCGTGGGGAGACCCGACTTGGTCCCTGAGTGGGTCATCTACGTCAACGGGTCCTCAACTGAGGAAGGATGTGGCACCGGCCTTATCATTCGGGGCCCGGACGAAGCAGAAATGGAATACTCCCTAAAGCTTGGATTCAAGGCTTCAAACAATGCGGCAGAGTACGAGGCCCTGCTGGCGAGACTTCGCATGGCCTCCAGGCTGGGGCTGAGGACAATTCGAATCCGTAGTGACTCAGCCCTGGTCGTTGGCTAAGTGACCGGCCACTTCGAAGCTCGGGAACTCCTAATGGTGAAATATCTAGCCGAGGTAAGAAAACTTCGGAAGAATTTCAATGAAGTCCAGATAGAACAAATACCCAGGCAGCCCAATGCCCGAGCCGACTCCCTGAGCAAGCTGGCCTCATCCTACTTGGCCAACAACAAGCGGTCTATCCTCTTCGAAACCTTGCCACGGCCTAGTTTGGAAGACGGTGCGACAGTACTTCATGTGTATACAGCGCAGGAAGATGTCCAGGACTGGAGGAAGCCCTTCGTGGAATTCTTAAGGGATGGTACGCTCCCGGAAGATCGGGAAGCAGCCTGTCGTCTCCGGGCCAAAGCCCATCACTTCGTCTGGAGCAATGAAAACCTTTACAAGAAATCCTTCACTCATCCCCTACTCCGGTGCATCGACCCCCACGAAGCCGACTATGTCCTCCGTGAAATCCATGAAGGGGTCGGTGGCGCACACCAAGGGGCCCGAACCTTAATCCAGAAGGCATTGCTCCTGGGGTACTACTGGCCAACTATTCACGAGGACACCCAGAAGCTCGTCCGGAAATGCAAAAGCTGCCAACTCCATGGAAGCATACCTCGCCTCCCGGCCACCGAGCTGACAGCGCTGACCTCCCCATGGCCATTTGCCCAGTGGGGATTAGACATGATAGGCCAGTTCCCTACCGGCGTGGGAGGGTATAAATATGTTCTCGTCGCGGTGGATTACTTTACAAAGTGGATCGAAGCCGTCCCCATCAGAAAACCGGACGCTGCCACGACCATCAAGTTCCTGCAGAACAACCTGATACTCCGGTTCGGCATCCCGAGGTGTATCATCACCGACCACGGGACGAACTTCGAGAACGAGAAGGTGAAAGATTTCTGAAACGAATATCATATCCTCATGAAGTTCTCCGCGGTCGCACACCCCCAATGCAACGGGCAGGCCGAAGTCGCCAACCAGGATGTCCTCCGGGGTCTCTGGACCTACTTGGAGGGGTGCCAAGGCAGTTGGGTCGAGGAAATGCCCGGGTCTTATGGGCCCTGCGCATGTTAAAGAAGACCCCCACTGGGGAAACCCCTTTCAGCCTCCGCTACGGGACCGAAGCGATGGTCCCCGCGGAGATCGGGCTACCTAGTCACCGGGTCGAACACTTCGATGACGAAGCAAACACCACGGCACTGCGGACCAACCTGGACATCTTGCTTTAGAAACGGGACCGGGCTCAAATCAGGGCTTCCGCCTATCAGCAGCAAACTACCTGATACTACAACACGCGGGTCAAGCGTCGTTCCTTCAAGACCGGAGACCTGGTCTTACGGTGAAATGAGTTCGTCGATCAACGCAGGCTGCATAAGTTCTCCCCGAAATGGGACGGTCCTTTTCTCGTCTCCGAAGTACTTCCCGGCGGAGCCTACCGCTTACAGGACGCGGACGGCCGCAAGTTTCCACGGCCCTACAACGCTGAGAAGCTTAAGCTGTACCAATGAAATGGATACCTACGAGTGTGTACCTCCCCTTTCTCAATGGCAATGTAAATTTTTCTAAAAAGTTCTTTCTGCTTAAATAATAAGAGGGAAACGCTAGAGCATATGCCACGCCACCACGTAACGAAACTGGCATGATGATCCAAAACGCTTCGCGTTCTCTATACGTTCATAGCACGTGTCATTCGCGGCTGTCTATCTTCCCAAAGCCCTCACGAAGAGGCAGCACAGCAGCTACCCTGCTCGGCTATCCCTGGCTGGTAGCTCGCCTAATCTACAACGCCAGGGATCAAAGCCCTCGCAAGAGGCAGCCGAGAGGCTACCGTGCTCGGCTATCCCTGGCCGGTATCTCGCCTACCCCACAATGCCAGGGATCAAAGCCCTTACCAAGAGGCAGCCCTACAGCAACCCTACTCGGCTATCCCTGACTGGTAGCTTCCCTACCTCACAATGCCAGGGATCAAAGCTCTCGCCAAGAGGCACCGGACAGCAACCCTGTTCGGCCATCCTTAAGGACAAAATGCCCTCGCCAAGAGGCACCGTGCAGTAACCCTGCTCGGCCATCCTTAGTAGGCCACTTACGGCCCCTCCCGCGCTAAGGATGAAAAGCCCTCGAAAAGAGGCAACCGGGCCCGCCCTTGCTCGGTTATCCCTGGCTGGTACCTCCCTACCCCAACAAACCAGGGATCAAAGTCCTCACAGAGGCAACCGGACCCGCCCTTGTTCGGTATCCATGACTGGTAGCTCCCTACCAAACCAGGGGTCAAATCCCTCGCCAAGAGGCACCGGACAACAATCCTGCCCGACCCGTACTTAAGGATCAAAGCCCTCGCAAGAGGCGACCGGGCCCGCCCTTGCTCGGTTATCCCTGGCCGGTAGCTTTCTACCCCAACAAATCAGGGATCAAAGCCCTCGCCAAGAGGCACTGAGTAGCTACCCTGCTCGTCCATCCTTAGTAGGCCACTTACGGCCCCTCCCGCGCTAAGGATCAAAGCCCTCGCCAAGAGGCACCGAGCAACTACCCTGCTCGGCCGTCCTTAGTAGGCCACTTACGACCCCTCCTACGCTAAGGAACATTACCTCACCAAGAGGCATCCGGTTCTACGTCTAAGCAATCTCCATCTCGACTTCTGGGCCATAGAGATACCGTCTTCACACCGCAAACGTACAGATTCAACTCGATGTGAGATCGCTAGATAAAGAACCGACATAAAACGAAGCCAGTGCTGCGCAAATACGAGTGCTTACCGACAAAAGAAAATACGAGCACAAACACTACTGCAAAAACAAAAAAAAATTATTCACAAAACCAAGAGTCTTTACAAGGGTATTATGGGCTCCCCAGCTTTATCAAATTACCCGAAGGTTTACAAAAGGGAAGTTCTGGCCGCAAGCACGGCCTAGACCTCGCTTCCGTCATCACTGTCGACCGGGGGCATACCCACTGAAAGTGGGACCCTAGCTCGAAGCTCACCGTCGGCAAACTCTGGAAGCTGCTCCTCGATGGCATCAAGAGCTTTGTTCCACGCAACAGCGGCGGCCTCGCCGAGGTTGACGTAAAACTGGTCCGACCCCTTGTAATCAGCCACCGCCTTTCTAGCTCGGATCTCGGCAAGCTCCTCCGCCTGAAGCGCCTCCTCGGCATCCCGCCTGCTTGCATCCCTCTCCCTCTTCATGGCCTCAAGGCGATCGACCAGATCTGCCAACTTCACCTTGACGACCCAGTGGGACTCGCTCAGGTGGCGATAGGACTCCCGGCACTTTGAAACGGTGAGATCCGCGGTTTCTGACTGGGCTTTGAGGACGATCGACCTCTCCCTCTCTAGACACAGTTCGAGTCGCATACCCTCGACCTCCGAAGAAGACTCTTCTGCTGACCTCACAGCCCGAATAGCCTTCTCGGCTTCCATACGAGTAACGAGGGCGCGGTGCTGAAAGACCAGACGAAAAATGGCAGAGAAACTTAAGGGCACCTGAACTAAGAAAATGCTACCTGAATTAACACATGAGGGAGTACATACCTGAACCGCCTCTTGTGCGATAGCCGCCATTTGGGCCCTCAAGGTCCCCCGCGGCATTTGGCCCCCGGCCGACTCCTCCATACCAGCAAGAAGGCTGGCGGCAACGGAAAGCCCCGACGAGACCACGAACTGGACGTTCCCCTCCTTCACGGGAGTCCCCTCTGGAACCTCCGTCAGTGGCGCATGAGAGACCGTCCTCTTCTGCTTAAGAAGAACCCCGTCTCCGCCCTCTCCTGCATCCCTCGTCTGAGATTCGGGAATCCGTGTACGCCTTTGGCCGCCGCCGGAACAATCGTCAGGAGCTCGTGACGGGGCAGGTGGCCCCGCCGTCGGAGGCACATTCGGCACAGGGCTCGAGTCAGCCGGAAGCACGGCAGCATCGCCGGCCCCTCTCTAGGACTGAGCGCCGAAGGCACCAAGAGTCTGGGATCGAACCATCTGTCCCGCCAAAAGGGAGAAGAGGCTCGACTCAGAAGGAGAAGAAGCAGACTCCTCAAAACAAGACATCTAACTTTATGGGAAGGAGCATGCGACACGTCACATCAGCCAACCGGTGCCCGACACGTGGTCTGTTGCTTCAGCAAAAGTGCACACGATCCGGCGCACCCTCTTTTATGCGAAAGATCTCTCCCCGATTCGCTGGCCTCATCCAGAAAAGACAACCAATTGCCCAGAGACACGCCCGACGATATCTTCGGAAAGGAGCTCACCTCAGGTGATCCGGAAAACCACTCTCGACCCGACCCGTCAGCTGGTCGGGACGAGAGTGGAGGGCTAATGATGATGCTCGATATCGGTGATCTCTCAGATCAGGACACGTGGCAGATGACGTATCCCAGGGCTCACAAGAAAGGACCTACAGTGGCCGACCAGACCACTCCTGTGCCCGTCCTACAAGCAAACGCTGGCTCACCTCCGAGCGCCCAAGCACAATTGGCCTCCTCGGCCCCACAGCTCGTCTCCAAGTTATCACAGGCCTGAGCCACCTCGGCCCTCTCAGCTCGCCTCCGGGCACGAGCAGAACCAAGATACCTCGGCTCTCCCGCTCCTCCACGAGCTCTCCGGCCGAGGTCATCTTCCTCGGTCTCATCGACCGACCAACGGTACCGCTCACAGGCGCATCCGCTATCCCGTGAATCTCGCCATGCGCGAGATATCCGCCGGCCACATCCCACATTCCACGCCATCACGATCCCCCATTAACGAGCCTGTCTCGCCATTAATGGGAGATCCTGCTCATCACGCGGGCGTGACGTCGGGAGCGTAACGGCGGCGTGATTCTCGCACCTGCCCTGCCTGCTGGCACCGCTATATAAACCCCTTCTTCAGAAGGTCCAAGTAAGCCATTTTTACTCCACTAAGCCGTTACTCTGCTCGGATCTCTAGTCTAACTTGACCATCGGAGAGTCCTCGGTACAACCACCCCGGGATTTCCTTGCAGGTAGCTCGGCAACCACAACCACAACCTCAAACCCATTGAGATCCACACGCTTCAGGAGCGACAGCTTCCAGATCCAATCTCAACAACCCATCGCCGCCATCAGCAGATCAACGGAAGGTAACATCTTGGCGCGATCCAGGCCGCGTCAGTATCCGAATTCATATATCTAGACATTTGTATCCGTTTTTTGCTAAAATCGTATCCAAATTTGGATCTCAGTATCCAGGTACAACCCTAGTTATTATGATCAGTTGACAGACATTATACAATGAAAACAAAGGATACTGTTTATAGAATTAACCACAATGGGTCTAGTCGAAGTGTGCAATGTGATTATATGAGAACCCATTATATTGAATTAAAGTCTATCTATTAGGATTGCAACGCAGCCAAATGACGTTTCATTGGGTCGAATATTGCAAGCTTGATATATACTAATAGTTTTGCATAATACCTGAAATGGATGTGGAGCAATTTGATTAGCAAAAAATAATAATTGTGGAAGTGGTTAAAGAGTTTATATTAACGAACATGCAGACTCTCTCGATTGGGAATAAAATGTGGAAGAGTCGTATAAGTTTGTCTACCTGCATGCGAAGCTGACTTGTTGCTAATTCGAAGTACAATCACATTTTTGAGGAATAAAGATGGGTAATCAAGGCACCCAATATCATTAAAAAGATCTTAATGATCACAAAATACATCCCCAAAGCTTACAAATAAAGTCTGGTAGCTACAGTGCTACACAAGCTACAAATATAAGTTCCAAGTCATACGTACGTGCAATGAGTAGGTACATAATAAAACAGTACATCCATCACAAAAGTGTCTCAAACATAGTCAAACTTCTCTACTGATGAGAAGATTAATGTTTCTTTTGTTTCAAATGAAAGAAAAGAAAATGCAGTATAAATTTTTGGAGGTCTTGGCTTGAATATATATCTTAGGTACCTTTACTGCTGCGAAATCATCTGGTAGCTCATGTCATGAGCGAGACGGCTATCTGAAGTCCCTGAAATTAGGAGACTGCCACGAAAAAAGAAAAAAGAAGATCAGTACATACAATTTTCAGTATTAAGAGCCATTAGGTGTTAATAATATTTGTAGACACCCAACCAAAGTAGCGATATGCAAGATTACCCTTTTATCTCTGCATCATAACCTTTCATTCTCATCACATCTTCATCATGTCGTTCACCTCATTCTTTTGCATAAAAATAAAATCTTTGTACACATGGAGCCAACTCAAGCGCATGGCTCAAGATTCGATCAAATGACATTTTCGAGACTCTAAAAAATCCATATCTTATGAATTCTTGCACGACTCGTCACAAAGTTTTTGTAGAGGTTTCTAACGATTTATCATGAATTACCGAAACATAAAATTCGAATATACTTATCAAATTCCTTGAAATTTGCATTAAACCGCCTCGAACTTTCAAGAATTGTCCAAAAATCACTTCTAACTAATTGGTAAGTATTTTCATGATTTAATCGTATATGACCATGTTATATCAATTGGGACCATTTCCGATGGGCAATTTAACTCGGAACCCGTTAATTTTCCTAATGACCCTTTAATCGTCATTAACGATTCCGATATTTTATCTTGTAATTTTTTGAGCCAAATGATGTTAAAATTTTCAGATCATCTTAATGTATTTATAAGGACATGTCATAAAAATTTCAACTAAAATCGATAATGTTTATTTGATAAGCCAAAGCCCTTTTATTATTTTATCATTAAAATAATATGGTGGGCCTATGGGGGTAAAATTGCCAATATTTTTAATGGATCCTCATAACTTGCTTAGATGATCATCCATCCAAAATCTCAAGTCATTTGAACGTCGTTTGCTATATGGTTTGAATATGAGCGGTTATGGGTTAATCAAGCTAATCGTTGAACACTGGATTAGAGATAATTAATACCCACACTTGTCAAACTTATGGTATAGGATTCTTCCCCTAATGAACTATTAACTTAACTTGCATCCCATGAACACCACAACATGCATCCTTTTCACCTAAAAGTCTATCTAATTTCATTCTTTTTGCTTTATTAGAAAATTGCATGTTCGTTATGAAATAATCTTGAGTGATGATATAGATCAGTTCTTTTCTACAAAAAATTCAATCATTCCACTCTCTACAATCAATCAAAACTCTCTATTTCATATCTTAACCACCCTGTCTTCTATAAATAAGTATTCTCATGCTTATAAGAAGGGGAACCTCCTTCCTATTTCTTCTCCTTGACTCCCTCAATCTTTTCTCCTTATCTCTTCAAGAGCTCAAGCCTCCGTTACATCTCAACTGAAAAAAAAAATTATATTAGCTTAGAAAATCCTCAAAAATCCAAAAAAAACACAAGCTAGAGAAAGAAAGACCCGATCTTTCCCATTTAGAATTAGGATTTAGGAGTGAAAGCCCTACTTTCTAGTTCTAAATTGTATACACTACTACAAATAGGGGTTGCCCCTACGGATTTATCCGTAGGAGCAAATCAGCAAACGCCGTAGGTCCAACTCTTAGCCTTGAACATGCCTCTACGGTTAAATACTTGCCCCTACGGCGTGATCCGTAGGTCCTGATGTCCCTACGGATTAATCTGTAGGGACAAAAAAGTTATTTAATTTATCGGTTTATAAAATAAAATAGTTGTCCCTAAAGAGTTGTCCGTAGGGCCAAATGTATATCCCTACGGATACATGTGTAGGTTTAGAAGTGTAGGGGCAAAATATCAGGTATCCTGATATTTTGTCCCTACGGATACCTGTGTAGGGCATGTGTAAGCCCCTACGGTCAAAACCGTAGGAACAAGTATAACCATTTCTAATGAGATCATAGAGGCGAAATATCAGGTATCTTGATATTTTGCTCCTACGGATAAATCAGTAGGGGCAAAGTAGGACCGTACGGATTAATCCATAGGGGTAATGTTGGGCCCTACGGATTAATCCGTAGGTACATATTATCAGTTTTTTTTAAAAAAAAGGGTTGCCTATTTTTTTCTCATCCTGTGCACAATAATATATACATCATATATAAAATTAATCAACACGGAGAATACATACCGCAGTATTCATAATCACATCTCACGCATAATATACAAAAGAAATCAACAAGCAGAATACGATATCAATATAAACACGCAAACACCACCAATATCAATATCGTCCAAAATATATACAATATTTATCATATAAATAAATACATGTTTAAAATATAAGAATTAAAAAGCTACCCTAGCTCGATCCAGCTCCATCTTTGATAAACGCCGTAATCTGGCACGCCTGCTCCTCGGATATACCCTGAGTCAATATCTCGAGCAATGCGGAGTGTGCGGGAGTTTGAGCGGGTTGTGGAGCTGTAGGAGTGGTCTGCGCAACCACCGCTGAGGTAGTGGCTTGCGGAGCCACAGCTGCTGGAGTCTGAGCGGGTAGTGGAGCTATAGGAGTTGTCTGCGGAGCCGCAGCCGAGGTAGTGGCTTGCGGAGCCGCAGCCGAAAGAGATGCATGTGGAGGCTCGGCCGATGTACCTTGTCGCGTCTGTTCAATTTTGTGTGTAATAAACGAGTAAGAACTGTGTATTAGTCGAATTCGTATCATTATCAAGTTATTGCGAAACACCAATCTATGTATACTTAGGGATTTAGGCCTCATTTGGATATCTAGTTTGGAAAACCGTAGTTTATTTTAATTAGATATGTATGTATGATTAATCATAGTTAAGTCTACAACCAAATAAGCTCAGGATACGTACTAATATTGGATATGTTGCTATCTATAATATGACATAATATTTTACTATTAAGTAGTATACATACCAAAATCTCCTTCAACTCTTGAACGGTGGCCTTCACGGTGTCCAGTTCTTGCCGGAAATGTCGCTCACTGGAGATGGAGGAAGTAACCGCCGGAGTGGAGTCCAACCTCATATGGGCCCTGCTAGGACCCAGTCCTTGGCCTCTTTCCCATCCTCCGTGGTGCCCTCCGTGTGCGACGTCTCGGACTGGGGTCAGCAGCATCGGATCGTTCTTTCCGGTAAAATCGATCCCCGATGCCTCCGCCTGCTCAACCACCCGCTCCTACGCCCACATTAACCAGTAAAATATAAGTATATCATTTAAATTTGAACCTTTCAAAACAAAAATTTCAAATAGGGGTTGAATAAATATTAACACTTACGCAATACTCCTGGGTAGCGGTGTCGGGGTATCGAAGCTCGCCCGTGGCGGGATTTGTCGAGGTGCCGTGGACGGCAAGATACGCGGACGGCACGCTCGGTGTACCACACTGCGCCAGGGTCTGAGCTCTCCGCAATATTAAAAAATAACTCTTAATATTAGATATATTAGAAAATAACTCTTAATATTACATTATATCACAAAGGCCGGTCTATTGTAATTTACTGATAACTTCATGGCACGAGTAATATTCCTCGAGCCACATGTATAAGTGGGACGACCCCTCTTCACTGACTTTCTATTCTCTTTATTTTGATCGGCTTGTTTCTGCACAACACATTCAGATTTAGTTTTCTAATTAAGCAACACAAAAAAATAAATTATATACTAAATAATGAATTACATTTAAAATACATACATGTTTGCCATGAGAGTCAAAATATTGGCACAATAGAGGCCATGTATCTACGTTGACTCTCGCAAAGGGTGGAGTAGATAGGAGGGCCGCTCTTTCTGCCTCGGAGTTCTCTATTCACAGGGAATAGCGGTCGATCTTCAGCTCATTCCTATTGTATCGGACCTTCGTCTGCATGTTCTTCATCAGGCCATTGTACAGAGCGTGAAGATCGAGCACCCTCCCAGGGTGATCAGGGTCGGGTACAGGATGAAAATCGTAATCCAACTGAAAATACAAAAATAAACATTGTTATTAGATTGCAAGTGTTAATAATAAATATATTGGATAAATCAAATGAAAATATATATTAATACCCGAGCTTGATCCCAGAAGCGGGCGAATGAGCGCCGGTGCTGGTCGCCCCACTCAACGTGAAGTGCATAGTTCTTCACAACCCGGCTCTCATCCCCATATACCGGCCGAACCTCTCGGCATGATCGCCGGTATAGCGATAATCAGGGGTAAAAAAGAGGGGGAATGCTGCCTCCCCCTAGCTCTGTCGGGCCTCAGCCTGTGGGACTGATTCGGGCCTCAAGTCCCCCTCTCGGGATGGGGAGGCCCTGTGTCTACAAGAAATATCAAGACAATCAATATTAAGACAAAGTGGTATTAAGAAATCAATATTTAATGAAAATTGAAGTGTGATATATACCTCCGACGACTAAAGCACGAGCCTGGGCCCGGGCAGCAGCATGAGCGGGACGATAGTTCCTCCGGTGAGGAACAGCCGGTGACCCGGACGTGGACGCATCTCCAACTAAAAAATAAACATCGATAAAATTACATGAAGTTTATGTTTATTCTTAAAGGATATGTAAAATGAATAAATATTTTATATTTATTCATACAAACCTGCGGACTGAGCGGAGGGTATGGAAGTGACGGGAGTGGCCCCTGCACCAGACGAGGACGCACCACCTATAACTAGACAATCAAGTATCAGCTATATAAGTAATTGCAAAAAGAATATGCATATCAATAATACAACATTCTAAATCAACATGTATACACTATAAGATATATAAACATACCCGCATGTATATGATATATAAACATAGCTAGAGGTGCGGGGGTGGCCTCTGTCCCTGATGTAAGTACGTAAGAGCATAAAGAATGCATGCATATTTATGATATAGCATTCTAAATCAATATACATGCACTATATGATATATAAACATACCTGGAGGTGCGGGAGTGGCCTCTGTCCCTGATGTGGACGCATCACCAACAGCTAGACAATCAAACATTGACAATATAAGTAATTTTGACATGAACATGCATGTATATCTATAATATTACATTCAAAATGAATATGCGTGCAATATACCTGGAGGTGTGGCAAAGTCCACACGGAAGGAGGCATCCGAAGGGGTCTCCGATCGGGATGCAAGACCGGCCCTCTGAAGCTCCCTACGCAGCTCTCCGGACGGCAGAACCGCTCTGCCTCTGCCAGTGCCGCTGCTAGAGCTCCTGCCGCCCCTCGCTGCTCCCGTCATCGTCATTAAATCTAGATAAAATAGTTCGTGGACGTATTAGACAATCATTACAAGTATTGACTATATATGTATAGATCGTAAAATGTGAAGTAAAAATATAACATTACTGATAACCTTTTTCGTTTCGTGGGCGCATTAGACATATCTACTTGGATTTCATCATCGATATCATTTCTAACCCACGTAACTTCATGATCAGCCGAAGACAACCCGTCTTTCGAAACAGACAGTCGGAGCACTCTAACTCTTCTCTCTTCTTCATCCTCATCGCCGTCCTCGAATTCTGGGACATCGTAGACATCTCTGGGTTTCCAACGACATACGACACTCCATCCCGGATGCTTCAGACACTGTGAGTAGTATTCATGGAACGCTTGGTTTGGAAAGATAAACGGATCTTCCTGACCGTAAAATCGAAGTGTGTTCACACTGGTAAATCTATATTCATCTTTCCAAGTCCCAAGATTGCTTTTCCACTTATCCGTATCGGTTCGCGTATCGTACCAAGTACACTGAAATATATAAAAGGGTTCTGATCGTCCGGGATAATGGATGCCGAGCATATAATTTAAGTATCCATAATAAATCACACCATCCGATCCTACCGTCGCAATCCCACTATTCTGAATGGTTCTAGATGTTTCTATGTCCTTAACTTCGAATTGTATCTAAAGACACCGAATCCTTTATAATATGCAACCTCCATACTAGGAAATTGAGCTAAACATCTTGAATCACTCTCTAATGATGCAAACAAGTTCGGATCGTGGATCTAACAACACAAATTTTACGACAAATACATAACGATATAAGTTTAGATTAAAACTGATAGCAATAACATGTTATTCGAATAACTTACACGATCTGCAACCCAATCGCAAAAATTATCCTGATGATATTTTTCCAATCGTTCATCGTTTCAATCAGGATGCTCCTGACGTACCTCGTTAAAATGAATTCTGTTTTCGACAATAAATTATAACATTAATATTATATCATTTCATACACACACAAACACAAATATAACAATTAATCCAAAAATACTTACTCTCTAATTTTTTCAAGACATGCGCAATTAAGCAAGATAAACTGGTATATCTTGTTTATAAACATAATGTCTACTCTCTTATAATCGGCTTTACCATATGGCCCGTTTTGAATTCTTCGAGGCCGGTTAAGTCTCGTCTCAATGTTCTCGTCCAGATAGCGGGAACAAAATGTGGTTGCTTCATCAAGAAGATAACTTTGCATAATAGAACCCCCTCTGGTCGATTTCTATTGCGTTCATACTTTTTAAGAGTGTAGATGTACCTAAAGAAAATATGTTGAATAAATAAATACGGGCATACAGGACAACAATAATTTTAAAAATTGTGCGAAACGAAAAATTCCACGTACCTCTCGACGGGATACATCCATCGATATTGTACCGGTCTGGCTAACTTAGCCTCAGTTGCAAAATGAACCGTCAGATGTATTATGATATCGAAGAATGACGGTGGGAAAATACGCTCAAACTTGCAAAGTACCAACGCAATAGAATTTTCTAGTTTATCCAGTATCACAACATCCAGTGTTTTAGCGCATAACTCTCTGAAAAAACAATATAGATCGTTGATTACTAGACCAACCGATTCGGGAAGAGAAGTCCTGAGGGCTAATGGGAGAAGGTGCTCCACGATAACATGGTGATCATGACTTTTCAGCCCATCGATCTTGCCTTTCACAATTTTTATCTTCTTACTGAATGATCCTGAGAAAGCTGTGGGAACTTTCAAATCATGCAACACCTGCAGAAATCTTTTCTTCTTCGGTTGTGACATATGATAAACGGCATTGGGAAGTACAAACTTGCCTGGTTTACCCACTACCGGTTTAGGATGCAATTCATTTCTTATTTCCCAGTCATGTAGATCTATCCGACCATTGAGATTGTCTTTCGATTTCCCGTCTTTACAAAGAAGTAAGTTGAGTATGTGCTCGGATACTATCTTCTCTATATGCACGACGTCCAGACAATGACGCACTAAATTTATTGACCAGTACGGAAGCTCGAAGAAAATGCTTAACTTGTTTCAGAATGGTGGTTTGACCTGTTTTGTCGGATCTATCCCGAAGGTCACATTATTGTAACCATCCCACTGAGCAGTCACGTCCTCTCCGGACAATGGGGTTGGAGGTCCAAGAAGCTCTTGATGACCATCAAAGTGAACATCGTCTAATCTGTAGGGGTGGTCTAGAGGCAGGAAACTTCGATGGCCGCAATAACAAACCTTTCTGCTAAAATTCAAGAATTTTGATGTTGTATGTTGATGGCAATGAGGACATGCTTTGTGACTATGTACGGACCAACCTGATAGCATTCCATACGTAGGAAAGTCATTAATTGTCCACAATAAAGCCGCACGCAGTATGAAGGTTGTATTTGTGTTTGCATCGTAAGTCTCTACACCATCAATGAACAAAGATTTTAACTCCTCGATCAGAGGTCGGAGATAGACGTCGATATTGTTTCCCGGTGATTTTGGTCCATCGATAAGAAGAGGCATCATAAAGTATGATTATTCCATATCCAACCAAGGCGACAGATTATAAATTATCATTACAATGGGCCATATGCTGTGGCTTCCAGCCATATAGTTGAATGGGCAGAAGACATCACCAGCCAGTCCGAGCCTGACATTGCGAGGATCGCTACTGAATATTCCTATCGAAATCCTTCCATGCCGGTGAATCTCTTGGATGACTCATTTTTCCATCTTCACTTGGAGGAGCACGGTGATGCCAAATCATTGCCTCGGCTGTTTTCTTGCACCTGAATAGCCACTGTGTTATAGGAAAATATCGTGCTATCTTGACAGGTATATCGGGCTTGTTATCAGAATCTTTCGGTTTATACCTGACCTCTCCGCATGTTGGACACTCTTTCAAATCTGAATTTTCTTTCCGGTACAACACGCAATTTTTAGGATATGCTTGAATCTTCTCACACTTCAGATCCAAATCAGACATCATCTTCTGGGCTCCGTACCAGCCGTCGGGAAAGTTATTTCCCGGGGGCATAGAATCTTTCAAGAATGAAAGAAGCATTGTGAATGACTTGTTGCTCCATCTATTTAGGCACTTAATCTGGAAAAGTTGGATGAACCATGAGAGGGTGGAATACTTTGCATTCTCATAAATTGGTTTTCTAGTATCATTCATGAAATTTTCATATTTATCCGCTGCAACAACCTAGTTCATTTATACCGGTTCCAGTTCTTGTATTTCCTTGATTGTGTTATTTTCTTGATTTATCGTGTTTTGGGTACGAATGGTATTTTACATTTTACATTGCATTCGACCCGACCCGCTTACTTGAAACTTGTTTGATTCATATTTATGAATTATCTTGACTTGTTACATAGACATGTGCACTTTCATAAATACTGCATACTGGCATTGTATCTGGCATTGCATATTTTACCATATAACAATTTAAGTCACGTAAAATATTTTTAAAATATCTAGTATGGCCTGCATGATATCCCTAACCTTGTCGTAGCATCCACGCATCTTGTTCTCGTCCCGTTCAGTAAAATTGACTTGTTTGGATGGCTACGCGCACGTACGTGCATCCGTTCTTGGGGATATGCATTTTCGTTACCCGGACATTCATTTTTAGTTTTGGTCGACACATATATTTTTCATGTTTTAAAACTGGATTTTAGACCCGACCCGGGCGTGTTTTGGACTAACTTTGTATTTACCAGAAAATCCAATTTTAATTAATATAATATCTTTATTAAAAATTTATATAACAGTAAAAGATTTCTTAAATTAACCATAACCACTAAATAACAAATCCATCTCTCCTCTCCCTCTTTCTCACTCCTCTCGATCTCTCTCATCTCTCTTTCTCACTCCTCTCGATTTTGCTCTCTCTCATCTCGCCTGCTCTCTCTCTCTCACAGTTCTCTCTCTCTCTCTTTATATATATAAATATATATATAAATATATATATATATATATAATTCTTTATATATTTTTTTATTAAACTCTATATTTTTCACATCTCTCTCTCTTCTTCTTTCTCCTTTCATTTTCTTCCTGCCTCGTCGCCCACGAGGAAACCCGCGCGCGCGCCCATCGCCTCACCTCCGATCGTCGCCGCCGCCATCGCCATCAACCTCCTCGCCTTCTTCTCCTCTTCTACTCTTCCTCCTCTTCCGCTCTCCTTCCCCTACGTGGACCTGCAGCAACCCTCGGCTGCAACACATCACCGATCCCCAGCACACCTCGTCGCCTCGCCGTCGGTCTCACCCTCGCCACCACCTCTCCTCCTCTCTCCTCTCTTCTTCTCCCCAACACCTCGCCTGCACCCACTACCCTGCACATCCGAAACCCTAACCCTTCGCCGGCGAACCGCACCGCCGGCAACCACCTCGTCGTTTCTCCTTCTCCTCTCCTCCCTGCAAAACCCCTGACACCAGAGGCCAACCCCTTCCCTCCATCTTCTTCTTCTTTCTTATTTCCTTCTTGATCTTGTTTCTTTTCCCGGTTATCGCCAGAACTCCGATCCCGTCGCCTCCGTGCACTTGTCATCACAGCCACCCCATCGTCCTCCCTAACCCCAGTGCACCTTGATCCTAGTAGAAACCCACTTCCTCTCTTCTTCTCCTTCTTTTCTTCTTTCTTCTTCTTTCTTGATCTCGGTTCTTTTCCGGTGGTCGCCCGCCGGAGTCGTGCCGCTGCCGACGATCCGAGCAACCCTGTGGACGTTCTTAACCAGCGTGGTCACTCTCTTGCATTGCCTTGTTCTGTTCCGTACGCGCGAGCGTGCATCGAGACTTTTACCGACATTGGACGCTGCGTACGTATTCCGTTTTGTGATCCGTTCAGGCAAGTTTATCTTGCTACATGCTACATTACTTTATATATATCTATTTTAATAAATATAACACTGGTATTTCAAATTATACACCCCATGTTTACTTTTACAGTTTTTCGACATCCGTCTGCATCCGTACGTGTCGCTTTACATCTAGCGCATGCAAACCTAGCTTGTTACATATTATATTACAATATACTGTACCCAATGGAATATTTACATCACATATTGCTTAGTTGTACATCCCACATTACCATTTTATAGTTTTACTGTTTTCGGATACCCGTTTGCATCCATCTCATTTAAAATATATATAACCGTATCTATAAATCACATTAATACATAATAATGTGATATTAACACCCATGTTTAATAAAGTGCATCCTAATTAGTATTGGAACTATAAATGTAAGCATAATCGATAATCGTGCATCCATATCATTAATTCTACATCTATTTGCATACCATGTCACATTATCTCATTTTATTGTTATTTTAATAGTCCATATCTGGTTTTGTGCACCCATACTTATTACAGTTTGATTATGAGCACCCACTTGATACTTGTGCACTACCTGACATGACCTGATACACTACTACTGACATGACTTGATACATGTGCACTACTTGACATGACTTGATACATGTACACCACCTAACATGACCTGATGTACCACAGCGTGACATGTTACCTGATCTTGTTACTAATGCCGACAATCTTGACCTGTTGTCCCTACGGACATTTCCTATTGTCTATACAGACAAACCTTTACCTTCTTGATCCTGTATTGGCATTAGTTCCAGATTTATCAATACCTGACTTACACACATAACCTTGGGGATATGGGGAAATCAAGAATGTAGCCGAATGTAACTCAAAGGGCTATTACATCATGTTACCGTGGTCCCGTGGGGTTGAATGGGACATAGACTCACAGTCTATTATATCTTGTTACTGTGGTCCCGTGGGGTTGAACGTGGCATAGACCGATGGGTTACGATGAGGATTACATTAATTGATTTCGAATAACTTTAGAGTAGATAAGCTTATAGCACAGTTTAGACTACTCACTGCACTTCACATGTTTATATCCTGTACACTGATCTATATTCATGTTACTGTTTACTTGTTACTGATGACTTGTTACTGTTCATACTTCATGCCTGCATATTTCATCACATCCTGCTTGCTTAGAATTATTGATATTATGACGTACTGACGTCTGGGTTTTACATGGCCCAAATCCTCTACCCTTGTCGTAGGCTGATCAGGAGTATTTCCGCCGTCAGGCCGAGCAGTGAGAATCCTGTTAGTATCCGGTTTAGTTATGTTTACTTTCCAGATTGTTATAGTTTATTGGATCTATTGCTTCCGCATATTATTTCTTGACTCGTTTATTCTGGCTCATGGACATGTACTAGATAGTTTATTTTATTTCTACTGTTCTTGATATCTCTACAGCCGTAATGTGACTGTGGAGGGATATTTCCTATCCACAGGTAGCATGGTTGGCTCTGTCACGTACCTATCTTAGCGCACTCTGGGAAGCGGGGCGTGACATCCGCACACAGTCCTTGACCGGAAGGAATGTTATTTTCGGTACGAATAGATTCACCTAGGGCAGCCTCTACCATATCCTCCATTTCTTCTGATGGAAAGAAATTACCGTCTTCTTCTTCTGCTGCATTACCGTCTTCTCCTTCTCTTGTCGCATTATCGTCTTCTCCTTCTACTTCTGTCGCATTACTGCGTTCTTCTCCTTCCCCGTGATATAGCCAAGTTGTATAAAGTCTAGTAAAACCATATTTTACGATATGAAGCTCTGCCAATTCTACCTTCTGCCAATACTTATTCCCACATCTATCGCACGGGCAGAGAATCTTCTCTATCATGATCTTATTATGTGCACGTGCAAATTCAATAAAAGCAGCAACTCCTGCGACAAACTTAGGTTGCATACGTTGTTACCAATCCACATACATCCAGTCCTTAATTTTGACGTACTCATGGGCCATGTTAGACTGTATAACATATAAATTGTAGGTTATGATGACTATATTGAGAAATCTAAGAACGAGATGGTTACTGACAAAGGAGAAAATCCGTGTATATGCTTTGTGTGTGCGTTTGTCATTGAAAAGAATAAATTATTGATAATCAAAGTTAGATTTGATGATACTCATGTATGAGAATATGAAAGTTTCATATTACCATCGAGTATCATATATTGGTTTTAACTTGAACATTTTGAACCACTCTCTAATGATGCGTTTGTTGTGTATTCTTGTTGTATGTTTGTATTTCGGCTGTCGGGGTAAGACTTCTATTCCATTAAGAATGTATAGAGCGAACACCCATTCGCTTGTGCTTTCAACCGTTTCGAGTAAATTTCGGCAGCACCTCCCCGCTGTTCTCTTAGTACACTGTAATGGAATAGATAATCATTTCAAAGCTGTGAAACAACGTTGAAATGAACATATAATCTATCTTTGTATACGGAGAACAGGCAGAAAAGTACCGACAAAATATCTCAAAACGGATGAAAACACAAGTGAATGAAGGTGTTTGCTTTATACATTCCTAACTTGTCCACACGGGACAAATCTATCGGTTATCATACGACTGAATCTTCTCGTCACATAGACTACACGGCGGTTGTTAGTATCGAGCTATACCGTCTGATATTTAACAAGCTTCGTATAGTTCTATGTCACGACGAACATCGAACGTATGTTAATTTATAGACGGAGACTAAGTGGCGCTTTGAGTTTCATATATGAGTATCGACGAGAATATGAAAGTTTCATATTATCATCGAGTATCATATATTGGTTTTAACTTGAACATCTTGAATCACTCTCTAATGATGCGTTTGTTGTGTATTCTTGTTGTATTTGTGTGTTTCGGCTGTCGGGAGTAAGGCTTCTATCCCATTAAGAATGTATAGAGTGAACACATATTCACTTGTGCTTTCAACCATTTCGAGTAAATTTTGGCAGCATCTCCCCGCTGTTCTCCGAGTACGCTGTAATAGAATAGATAATCATTTCAAAGCTGTGAAACAACGTTGAAATGAACATCTAATCTATCTTTGTATACAGAGAACCAGCGGAAAAGTACCGACAAAATATCTCGAAACGGATGAAAACACAAGTGAATGAAGGTGTTTGCTTTATACATTCCTAACTTGTCCATACGGGACAAATCTATCGGTTATCATACGATTGAATCTTCTCGTCACATAGACTACACGACGGTTGTTAGTATCGAGCTATACCGTCCGATATTTAACAACCTTCGTATAGTTCTATGTCACGACGAACATCGAACGTATGTTAACCGATAGAAGAACTAAGTGGCGCTTTGAGTTTCATATATGAGTATCGACGAGAATATGAAAGTTTCATATTATCATCGAGTTTCATATATTGGTTTTAACTTGAACATCTTGAATCACTCTCTAATGATGCGTTTGTTGTGTATTCTTGTTGTATGTGTGTGTTTCGGCTGTCGGGGGTAAGGTTTCTATCCCATTAAAAATTTATAGAGCGAACACCCACTCGCTTGTGCTTTCAACCATTTCGAGTAAATTTCGGCAGCACCTCCCCGCTAGTCTCCGAGTACACTGTAATAGAATAGATAATCATTTCAAAGCTGTGATACAACGTTGAAATGAACATCTAATCTATCTTTGTACACGAAGAACCAACGGAAAAGTACCGACGAAATATCTCGAAATGGATGAAAACACAAGTGAATGAAGGTGTTTGCTTTATACATTCCTAACTTGTCCACACGGGACAAATTTATCGGTTATCATACGATTGAATCTTCTCGTCACATAGACTACACGACGGTTGTTAGTATCGAGCTATACCGTCCGATATTTAACAACCTTCGTATAGTTCTATGTCACGACGAACATCGAACGTATGCTAACCGATAGACGGGGACTAAGTGGCGCTTTGTGTTTCATATATGAGTATCGACGAGAATATGAAAGTTTCATATTATCATCGAGTATCATATATTGGTTTTAACTTGAAAAACGTGATGTTGAAACAAATTATTGTTCTCCACCTTGCACTCTCTTAAAAATGGTACATGCATTAAACAACATATAAGAGCTATGTATAACAACTCTAAACTTTCACATGTTGGGTTCAAACAAAAGGTTTTTGATATAACAAACACAACCTTCCTCAATTTTTTTGGAGACATAAATCAAGGATAAAATAGATTTCAGATAATGATAAAAATACCAAATTCTTTCATTGTTGGGCTAATGTCAGAAGATGTCAAAACAGAATTACAAAGTTGCAAAATATAGAAGGCATTTGTTTTGAGGAGCATGAACAGATTGTTCATATGTCAGCTTCTCCTTTTGAAAAGCTTTTACTTCACAAAATATAAATGCAGAATTTGATTGCAGACATATCATATCTAATATGATTTCAGATGTTGAAAATAAAATACTTAATGATATTCCTTTTATTGAAGAGCTACACAGTTGTATTAAGAATATGGATCCAAATAGTGCTCCTGGTCCTGATGGGTTCTCTGACAAGTTCTATTTGGCTGCATGGCAGATTATTAGTGAAGATCTTTTAGAAGCTGGGAAATATTTTTTCAAACATAAAGAGGTGCCCAAGGCTGTCAATTCTACTCTCGTTTGTCTTATTCCCAAAAAGGCAAACTGTCGCTCCATCATCGATTATAGGCCTATAAACCTTTGTAATTTTCTATACAAAATTTTCACCAAGCTTCAATCAGACAAACTAGCTACTCTATTGCCAAAAATCATTTCTCAGAATCAAGGAGCATTCACAAAAGATAAAAGTACTGCAGAAAATATAGTTTTAGCACAGGAACTTGCTCAGGATATTAACAGAAAAACAAGAGGTCATAATATCCTCTACAAATTGGATATGGAAAAAGCTTTTGACAGGTTGGAGTGGGGTTTTATTATCCCCAGCCCCAGCCCCAGCTGAACCCCAACCCTAACCCCAACCCCAGCCCCAGTCGAACCCCAACCCTAACCCCAACCCCAACCCCAACACCAACGCCAAACCCCAACCGAACCCTAACCCTAACCCTAACCCTAACCGATGCCTAACCCTAACCCTCATCGGTACCCAAACCCTGAACCCTAGCCCTAAAATCATCAAAATTATGTTTAATTGGAGATTTACTAACCTGTAGGCGGTAGAGGAAACGACGGTGACGCTCGATCGGTGGTCGACGACGCGCGCAATCGGAGACGAGGAAGAACGAGGGCGGTGGTGACGACGAGAACGGAGGGCGGTGGCGACGACGAGAAAACAGCAGACGCGGGAATTTTGGGAATTTCGGGAACGAGGGAGATCGAGGCGTAGGATATTTCTATGCCTTTTTTTAATTAAATTTCCATTTATATGCCCCTACGGACTAATCCATAGGTCATTGGTTTGTGGCTCCGTAGGACCAAACAACAAATTACGATTTAATATTTTTAAATTTAAACGTTGGACACCGTAGGGACAACTATTGGGCCCTACGGATTAGTCCGTAGGGGCAACAAATATTTACCCCTATGGATTCCATTATCTGTAGGGGCAACCCCATATTGTAGTAGTGATAGTTTAAGTTTGAATATTTCAAACAACAACTTTGAAAAATTGAGAATTCAAGATCCTCTCCTTGTGTTTTTTACTCTTTTTCTTTTGCATTTTAGCTTACTCTCTTTGTTGATACAAGTGGATTCTTTCTGTTATTTGTGCTTTCTTCTTGATTTTCTTATTTTATCCTTGAGATAGTTATCTATGCGATAAAGAGAGGAGAATTCGTCTTAGGACGCTCTTCAGAGTTAAAAAATCTCTAAAAAACAAAAAAAATGGTTAAATTATGTAGTATTTTGGTTCTCTTCTTGTTTCTTGCTCGTTTCTTCATGGGTTTTTTTATTAAAAAAGTAATGAGGAAAGGATCATATGTAAGGACTCTCTATTACAAAGCTTTTGTAAGTCAAATTCTAAGCAAAAACACAAAAAAATGTTTGAAAAGAACGCTTGTCGGTGGAATACCGATATGCCTTTTTTACATAGGCTATACATTTTCGACTATATCTCACTCTATAGACCTTCAAATCTATTTGGACTTAATTTGTTGGAAATTAGACTCGATAAGCTTTCCAACGGTGTAAGTTTCATCGAATTTGAAGATCTGGATTGGGAGATATCGCTGTTTGAAATTGTCTTTATTGCACAGCCCGAGACTACTGTTCTTTACCCAGGTACCTAGCGATTTCTCACAAGGCGCTTGATAAGTGCAATTTATTGCAAAATTTTATGCCTTTATTTACATTATTAGATATATTTAATGTTGCTTGAGATGTGTTTTGATGATAATTGCAGATTATAGGGTCTCAATTGCAAAAGGACGTAAAGTCAAACTTACGTGGTTTCGACGTAAACAAGTTAATGAAGAAACTGGTACAAGAGTCGAGCCAAAGAACATGATAGCCAAATGAGTCAACTTAGAGAACCAAGGCACCTGACTAAAGCTGAAGCCAATTGGATCAAATAGGTCGGCTGATAGCCCACTTGGGCCGGCGATTCGCCGCCCAATTTTCGAGATTTCTCCTGATTTTTCACATGTATCTCATGGTTTTAAAAATATATGTTTCTATCTCTTATAATCGGTCAAAAAGCCTATATATATTACATGCAATATTATTATTTAAGGGTTTTTATCTCTTCATAATACTTTTCAAGCCGTCTAGGATTTGCTTTGGAGAAGATCAAAAGTTTGTAAGAATTATTTTTAATTATGTTTTTTATTAATTGCATCGCTTTCTCTTTAATTATGTTTAGGTAATTTTTTTTATATCTAGAGAGCGATGTAGCTATTTCTTGCATGTGTTTGATATCTGATTGATTTTGATCTCAATATATGCTTCATCGTAGATTAGATAGATATAAAATTAACCCTGTTTTTTATAAGTACTTTGATATATTATGTAGCTTTTGCATATACCGTATGCTTATATCTCTTTGATAGGATATGTGGCATATAGTTTATTTTTAGGAAGAGTCGATTCAAGGGAAGGTAATATATTTATTTAATTAATAAAAATTGCATCTTTTAATATTTGTGGTTAACTCGATTTGATAGATTATGTTGAGAATCATTTAATCTATTCTTACTTAGGTTTTATAGGTTAATACGAAAGTCACATAATTTATGCTTATTCATATTAAGATTATTATTATTAGAGAGAGAAAGGAGAGATGGATTAATTAGATTGATGACATATGTTTAGATCTAGTGAACTCGTAAATCCTACGTATGCTTTTTTATTAATTAATCTTTTCAAAAGTATTTATTTTTATTTCAATTAAAATTGCATTTAGTTTTTAGTAATAATCTCTTTCATAAAAAGACCTATTTTAATTCGACTAAGTTTAATTAGAAATCATCTTCTCTGTGGAATCGACTCGCTCTTACACACATGCTACAACGCGACCGTGCACTTGGGGATAAATAATAGGACTATTAAAAATCACCTATCAATTTTTTTGCGCTGTTGTCGGGGAAGACAGTTTATTTAATTGAATTTAACGAATTAATTTTTTTTTATATATAATTATTTTTATTAATTTTAGTTCTAAAAAAATTAAAATAATTTTTTTTGAAATTCTTTTTTCTTAGTTTTCTATTAAAAAATTCTTTTAATTTTTTATTAAAAAATTTAAATAATTTTTTAAAATATTAATTTTAATTTTATTTAAAATAAAAAAAAGAAATAGGTGATGAACATGTAAAATCATGTTTATATGATTTATGTTATTCAGTTAATCGATCACTTGAATCTTGAATTGAAGCAAATACATATAGGAACAGTTTTAATTCACTTGACACATCAATAGCCACCGATGATGCGAGGTTAAATGCTACTTTAGATGTTATTATGCAAAAGATAGAGGCTTTAGAAGTTAACAATTGAGTTTCTAGTCATCTATATTTTCAATCGTTTTGCACTAACTGTCAAAATGCTTATGAAGAGTGTCCATTTATTGATCGGAGGAATCAACAAAATTATTGTTCGAATCAAGGCATGTATTTCGAAATTCCCTACTACGATTTAAACCAATAATTCCATCTGAATTCTTACAATGATGTTGGTCCTCCGGACCCGACAACGGGCCACTTCCTAGACGGTATTGTCCGCTCCCAACACAGACGGTATTGTTTGCTCAAACCGAAACCGTACAGTTTTATCCTTCATAGCGCACAGACTCGACCAAGGGCAACTTCCCAGGAGGTCACCCATCCTAGAATTTCCCTAGCCCAAGCACACTTAACTACGGAGTTCTCATGCTCTTATAGTGTCGGTTCACTTAAGAGGGACCTTTGTATTGAAAAGTGGTGTTCTCCTCCGAAAGACGCGGCAGAGACTTTGCGTCTCGCCTGAGATTCGGGGCAGATGCTATTTGGTTTTATCCGTCCACCTCTCCGAAAATGCCAAGTTGATTTATGGCACCGTGTATCGGAGGTTTAGACGGATGCGGCCGATGTAGCAGACTTCGTCAGATTCCCCCCCGTTTGAGGGGTTTTTGATTGTGGGGACGCTCTTCCCTATAGGCGCAAGCCCCTGCAGTTAATTACGCTACCGCATCGCGATAATAACTTTTTCCTTCTCCAGATGGTCACTTTGTATCGTGGGTGTTTGTTTTGTTTGTGGTTGCCCGTGGATTGTATACGGAGACTAATTTATTTCGTCGCCTGTAGGACGTGGATTAGTCCAAATCCGTATTTTCTTAGATTTGGGTTTGGGGTTTTGGTTTAAGGATACGTTAGCCATATTTGAGGCTAAGATCGACTTAAATATTTGTTAAGGATACGTTAGTCTAATTTTAGACTAAGATCAACTTAACGGGATCGTTTAGATCCAACAAAAGAGCATTTGGAGGCTCTATTTCCAGTTTAAGGACATGGTGGTCCAACATTCCCATTTTGGGGACGAATATTGGTTTAAGGACATCATAGTCCATGAGTTTAAGGACCCCATATTCCGTATTACCAGTTTAGGGACATGGTGGTCCAACATTCCCATTTTGGGGACGAATATTGGTTTAAGGACCTCATAGTTCATGAGTTTAAGGACCCCACAGTCCGTAGCAATGTATGGTTGTCGGGACCCGTCACTTCTCTGACGACGTTGAGGGATTACAGCGACAAATATCAGAGGAGTTCAGAGATGTACCCTTGAACCGGATGTAAATTGATTTGGGAGAGCAGTCGTGCTCGGTTCAATTTAATTTGAGAACTTATGGCCAGAATTGGGTTAAGTCCAGTTGAAAATGTTCAACATTTTATTTGCATTTGGCCAATTAGGCCTTTGTTTGGGCTCTGCCCTTTTTAAAATAATGCATAGCATTAGTCTTTTTTAATTAAATGCACATCATTCATATTTTGGTCTATTAGACCTTTAATTGGGCTCTGCCCTTCGTTAATAATGCACCGCATTTTTGTTTGGTCTGATAGACCTTTTACCCTTTATTAATAATGCACTGCATTTAATGTTCTGACAGTGCCCCACGTGGCTTGTCAGGCGCTTTGCGCCAATTGAGGAGCGCAAGGCGCAAATTCATATGGAGGTGACACGTGTCACGCGCTGGTGAGCGCAAGTCTGTTAGAGCAGTGCGCTACGCTATTGCGCTGCTGACACGTGGCGCGCTCTGGTGACTTGCGCCAATCCAAGAGAGCAGTGCTCTGTTTTTTTAAAGCGCAAGGCGCAGATGTTCTGTGATTGACACGTGGCGCGCTCTGGTGACTTGTGCCAATCTAAGAAGCGCAACAGTGCAAATTTTAAAAGTGCAAGGCACTGTTTAATATCTTGATCAAATTTAGATCAAAGAAAACAAGTTTTTCTTGTTTCAGAGAGGTTTTACCTCAAGATTTCAAGAACCAATGCTTCATCAAAAGGCTGTGCCTTTATATAGATCAAAAGATCTAATCTTTTTTGGTCTTTTTTCTTTTTATGTTGAAGATCTTGATCTTGTTCTTAGATCTTTGATCTTTTTAGAAGAAATTCTTCTTTTTGTTTTATTCTAAGAATTAAATTCTTTAAATGAAGAAGATGATCTTCTTTTTCTCAAAAGTTTACCTTTTTCTTCTTTGAGTTCTTTCTCATAGTTTTAAGAGGATTTCTGTGTGTTTTAGACTTGGAGTCTAGGGGCCTTTATATAGGGCCAATTAGTTTGTTAGGTTGGTTACAGAGATCTTTCTCTGATTGATTTGGGGAGATTTCCCCACCGTTGGATCTTTGATCCTAAGCCTTCTGTTTTACAGAAGATAATCTTATTATTAAAAAGATCTTTCTAGAATTTTAATTCTGTTTGATTAAATAATTTATTATTTAAGTTTAGTGCTGGCACAGTTGGTGCAAGTGCATCTGCGCTTGACACGTGTCGCGCAGCGCAGAGCGCAGCGCAACTGCGCTTGACACGTGTCGCGCAGCGCAGAGCGCAAAGCAACTGCGCTAGCGCAACTGCGCTAGCGCAACTGCGCTGACACGTATCGTGCAGCGCAGAGCGCAGCACAACTACGCTTGCGTACCTGCGCTGACACGTGTCGCGCAGCGCAGAGCGCAAGTCAGCTGAAGCGTTGCTTCCCCCTTTTTTTTATTATTTAAATTTTAAAACAGAGCCTTGCTCTGATTGGGGTGCGCAGCGCGATTGCACTAGCGCTGGCGCATTCGTGTTTTGACATGTGGCCCGCAGCTCCTGGCGCAGAATCTGAAGCGTTGCTCCAATGGAATTTGAACAGAGCTTTGCTCTGATTAGAGGAAACAAGTGGTATCATTCCATTTATAGTATAGATTTGCTCTTTCTCGGAATGTATTCCGAAGATTCCTATTATTTTTACAGTGGGTCCCACAGAGTCAAAAGGTGGCCCTGCCTTTTGGCATGGCATTTTATTCCACGAGCAAGAACTGGGGTCCAACATCCTCTGTACCTTTGAATAAAAGTTCGTCCTCAAACCACAGACCTACTATTGAGAGACCCGCTCTGATACCATTCTGTTACGACCCACCCCCAACTATTCGGAGCAAACCAGACCCGACCAGGAGCCACTTCCCAGGAGTCACCCATCCCAGAATTTCCCTGGCCCGAGCATGCTTAACTACGGAGTTCTCAAAGCTCCTGTAGTGCCGATTCACATAAAAATCGCCTTTGTATTGAAGAGTTGCACAATTCCATTTATAGTATAGATCTGTTTTCTTTCGAAATATATTTCGAAAATTCCCCATTGTTTTGCAGTGGGTCTTACATACTCAAGAGGTGGCCCCTATGGATTTAATAGGTAGCCCTACCCTTTGGCGTGACACTTTATTCCGTGAGCAAGGACTAGGGCCCAACACAAGATATGACCACTATAACATCAATGTTGTAGAGTTTTAATCAATTAAATAACGCTACCACGCTGTCACGCCCCGCTTCCCGGTATACGGCGAAGGGGACGTGACAAGGCCGCTAAGTATTTACTCTGAAGTAAATACGCTAAGCGTATCTAAGCAATATAAAGGAAATGTACACAAGAGACAAATGTAATGAAACAACAACTTTATTTATTAACATTCTTTTGTACAATGTATGGAAAAGTAAATACATCTGAATGAAATCAATGCCTAAACAATAGCATAACAGAAATGTAACGTACTGAAATGAAATGTGTACAAGTGTAACTACAGCTCGGGATCTTAAATAAACTGGTCCAAGTCTTCAGTGCTAGGCTCGATCTCTGGAAGGTCCGAAACACCTGACGACATTCAAAGAAAAAAGAAAGAGAATGTTGTCAGCGAACAAATCGCTCGGTAAGTCCTAAAGATAAGGAAGAAGTATAAAAGACAGAAAGAGAAAGAGAGAGAGAGTGTGTGTGTAACTTTTAAAGTTGTATTATATTGTTATACTATTGTATTTATTAACGCTGTTGTTTGTAACTTGGTACAGAAGGATGCTAGTGTATACGAGAGGAGTCTCACTTACCCCAGAGACTAAGGTATCAGGAACTCAAGGAACCATTCATGCCACGGTACAACAGCAAATAAATACAGGTTAGGTGTCTTATGGTTGCAGTCTCGTGCCACTTCTAACACCTTCTGTACCAATCTACCCCTTAAACCCCGTGATGTCTTGGTTGTATTGTTTGTATTGTATTGCAACTTGTAACGTCTTGTAATATAGATTGTATAATTGGATGACTTGCCGAAACCATGATATCAGTAAATGGGTGTAACTGGAGAATCATGAATGTAACTGGAGAATCATGTAAATGGAAGTATATCCATGGTTCGGTTCAATCAATACAGGTTGAATATATCGAATATTTGAATTCATGGATTCATATTGAATTGTAGTATTGTAGATTGTACTTGAATTATATTCAAGTCAGATTATTTATAATGAGACTCAGTCCGAGTCAGAACAATTAGAAAAGAAATTGAAGTCCTGAATTAGATTTTGATGTTATCGGTAACCGCTGCACATGGGCGACAGGATTTGCGTCTTTTTCAAAGACGATTACCGTGTTGATAACACTGTTTGTTAAGTTGTCAAGCTTAAATAGGCAAGCACCCATATCTCCAGCTCCTTGAGGCTCAAGAGACCGGTCCCGCTTAAACCTATGTTTACTAGGGTCCTTAGGGTAATTTATAGAACTTGAGGAGGTTATATATAAAAATACTTTTGTATAATTTTCAAAATACACCCCAAATATTTAATTATCGTCTTTAGAGTTGTCATAGACGTGGATTTTATATATGTGACATTTTTAGTGAAAATAACCTATTTTTCATAATACATGGTATTTAATTGTAAGATATTGAACTTGTATGGAATTTCATGGTATTTTCATGTAAAATGATTCTTTTGACTTAGAGTTGGAATATTGATATTATAACAAAAATAGGTATTTTGATAATACATATATATTTATATATTTATAAAAACAATTTTTAATTTATTATTTTCTAGAATTCTCATTTTCTTAAGATATTTGTATTTTAAATCTCTCGAGACCGAATGCTCCTTGCGGAGGTCTGAATCTCGCACTACTAAGCCCAGGGATGTACGATAATCCGCACCATCCCAGTCGGGTTCCCAAAAATGGGTTGTAGCGGCGCTTTGCAAAGATTTGTAAAAATACGTAATCTTGTAGAAAACAGTTTTTATAAGTTAAGGTAGTTTTGTGTAAAACGGTATTTCCCGAATCTATATTTCCCAAAAGGTATTGTGCTATGTTGCATATGAGTGTTGTGAAGAGATAGGTCATTATATCGTGATCTATCTAAAGCTATAGCAAAATTAATGATGTTTTAAAGTCGAAAGTATACCACATGGTATTTTACTGAAAAAGTACAATAAAAATTGCAATATAAAATATTTTGCTATGTAACTTGTTCATGATGTTTTGTTAATGATTAATAGTCAAGATGTGAGAGTTTGGTATGTTTGTATTTAAGAAAATATGGAGTTTTTAAGAAGAACCGAATCGGAAGTCGGATTAACTCCGCTTCCGTCGGGTTTTAGAAATACGAGTTTTTAGAATAGAAAAGTGAATAGGGAGGAGGGAATTATGGGTTTAGAGTTAAGAGAAGAGGTAGAGGAAGATGTAGGAGGTGCCGGTGCGTCGTTTCGTCGCCGGGAGCTCCCAGGGTCGTCGTCGGAATTTTGCCGGAGTTTCGCCCTTCGCTAACTTCACTTGTACACAAAATTATAGAGAGTTTTCTTGAGAGTTTGGAGAGAATTTATGAGTGGGGGGTGTTTAGAGGTGGTATTTATAGGGTAAAACTATGGTTAGGGTAGGTGAAAGGGTGTGAAGAAAAAATGTATTAAATTGTATTAAAAATTGGATTTATTGAGATTTTAAAGGGTTCAGTTAAGGTGCAGGAATTTTAAAGTATACAGGGGTAATGGGGAGGCCAAGAGGTAGAACTTTCATGAAGACCAACTCGATTTTTGACTGAGTTCGGCCGGCGGAGGCGGCCCGAGTCGGGCAATCCGCCGGCTCGAGTCGACCGAGTCGCATCGAGTCAGGGGTCCACGTGTCTCTTAGCGATTTGTCTACCCTGTGGGACAGTTTGTTTTACATGTGAAGTGGGGTTTTTACGAGTTATGCACGTGTAGACCCTTGGGATTCTAAAAATTTAAAAGAAAATAATATTAAAAATAATGTGGGTGATGGGATTTGAATTCTGGTGCTTTGGTTCAGCAGTGCAAGGTCCTACCAATAAGCTACGAGCTTCTTCTTGCTATTAAAAAGCAAAACAAATTTATAACCTGTGCTCAGGCAAAAATACCCTTTTCTGTATTTTTTCTGAAAAATTGTACAGAAAGTTTAGGGCTGTTACATTCTACCCACCTTATAAAAATTTCGTTCTCGAAATTTGTAAAAGGAAAGTGTAACAGATTCAAGAAAAGTTTAGTAACTGAAGTACTGACAGTGTATGAAAAATAACAAGATGGTGTAAGGGTTTTAAAAATATGAAAGAGACTTACTAGTGTTACCTTGGTCAATTGCCTCGGCTTCTACGGTTGCTAAGGTGTAATCTTGTTGCCGTGGCACGTTCCTCCTAACTGGAGGCACATTCCTCTGTCCTCGAGACATGTTCCTCAGTGCCTGATGGAATTGGCGATTTGGCCGTGCAGGAAATCCACGTGGAGGTGGTGCTGGGAGTGTAGGACGAGTTGCAGGAGCCTGGATAGTTGGCCGCTGCGGGTAGTTGGTGTGTGTGTGAGTTGAGTTGTATCTATATGGATAGGTCTCAATTCTTTGATTGGACGCGCCACAAACTAGGCACAGGCCTTTTTTGCGCATACAGTCATTTATTAAATGTCCATCTCTCTTGCAATGGAAACATAAATCTGGTCTTGGTTGGTTATTGGTTTCTTCTGATCTTCTGGGTTCAACAGTTGGTCTTGAAGAGGCTTCTCCTGTCATCTGGTTGGCAGGGCGCTTTACTCCGGCAGATTGGGGTCTGCCCTTCTTCTTTCATATTGCCTCATATTTTTGGGCAGCTTTCAAAGCCAAATCATAGGTTGGGAAATCCCCTGTAGCTAAGTCAGCAAGGATCTCCGGGTCCAACCCTTACTGAAATCTTCTTGCCCTGATCTCAGCAGTCGGTATGAGATGGGCCGCAAACCTATTACGGTCTTGTGTTAGCTGTATAGTATGTGATATAAAATCGAACATTGAGACATATCTTACCGACTGAGCATGGTGAATTCAGCGTCATACTCATCTACTGACTTGGTCCACATTGAACCTTGTTGCAGATGGATGAACTGTTGTTCCATGTCAAACCTGGCAGTCTCAGGGAAGTACTTAGCATCGAACATGTCTCGGAAAGTCTTCCATTCGATGGGTTGATCAAGACGGCTTTCTTCCACCTTCCACCAGACCCGTGCATTATCCGTAAGCTGTAGTTTCGCAACATGAACCCAAGCTATCTTTGGCACTTGTGCCGCTGCCAGATCATCTTCGATACTCTGAGCTCATTCCTCAGCTTTCTGTGGGCTCCCCTTTCCTGAGAACTGTTTGGGATGCAAAGCTCTGAATTGCATCACCCAAGGTGCTTTAGCCTCTGGACGGTTCATTAAAAGTGCAGTCTGCTGCTGTTGTCCTTCTAGGAGGCTACGGATCGCCTCAAGCAGAACCGTCTGCTCGTTGAGCGGAGCAGGGACGACAAGTGTGATTGGTAGTGGAGGTGGAGTGTTGTTGAAGTTGGTGCTGGTGTTGTTTGGGGAATCCATAAGCTTGAATGAAATTTTTTTGTTAGGACAGATTCAAAATATATGAAATAATAAGATTCAAGGAACATGAATTGTAAAGAATGTTTTGGTTGCTGGTTCTTGTGTTATATTGCTTAGGTTGTTCACGCAGAATAGAACTGCATGATAGTTGTCACGCCCCGCTTCCCAGAGTACGCAAGATTGGGCACATGACATAGCCAACCATGCTACCTGTGGGTAGGAAATATCCATCCACAGTCACATTACGGTTGTAGAGATATCAAGAACAAAAAATAAACTAATCTAATACATGTCCAAATCCATAATAACAAGAATCAATAAACAATAAGTGCGGAAGCAAATGATCCAATACAATAAATAAACAGTACGTCCCATAATGCGGGCTCACATCTGGAAAATGGAATGAAATAAATAAACTAAACCCTAAGGAACTCACAGTTCAGCCTGCTGGCTGAAGTACTCCTGCTCGGTCGTCGATAGTGGTAAGGAATCTGGGCCATGCAAAACCCAGACGTCAGCGCGTCATGTCAACCAAATAATATAATATAAACATGGTAATAAGCAGTGCAGGTATGAACATGAATAAAGCAGTACTAAGAAATAACAGAGCAGGGTAATGTGCAGTGGTGACTAAACTGTCCTATCAGGTTTCTACTCTATAGTCTTTGAAATCAATTGATGAATCGTCGATCTAACTCAATAGTATCCCGTGCGTGCCCGGGACCACGGTCAAGGTCCTCGGGGCTGAATCCGAGACGTGCCGCTAAGCAGTAATAGGTAGCAAGATGGGCGAGTGATGTCAGCATCAACACTCCGGGGCTGGCCAAGCCCGTAAGACTGATCAGAACAAGTATCGAACTGTTGAGTTATAAGTCGGTTTCACCTTTGATTTCCCCATACCCCCAAGCTATGTATGTTAGGTCAGGTATTCAGTAGTCAAGGACTAATGCCAACACAAAATCAGGTAAAAGTAGGTCTGTCTGGATAGACAGCAGGAATGGTCAGGTTGGTCGGCATTAGGCATGAAATCAGGTAACAGGTCAGGTCACGTTTCAACAGGTTGAGTCGATATGTATAGGGTGTCATGTCCGGTGTATCAGTACATGTGTCGGGTGTATCACGATCGGGTCAATATGTAATGCAATCAAATGTATGCTGATAACAGGTATAGTAACGAATAAGGAACAACAGCCGGAACAGTAAATAACAATATTATTCCATGTACACACAATGATGCTTTGTATTCTCTTATTAACAGGTTCAAGCACCCTTGGGGTGCAATAATCACAATGTAGCGCAATATTAATAACAGCAGGCAATAAGGATATAAGTGTGCGACTATTTTCCTCTAAATAGTAAAATGATTAACAGGTAGTTGTTATTAAGGTTGCGGTGGCAAAATACGATTTAGGTGGCAGTATTATAATGTACATCATATTTCGTCCAATGAGACAAGTAGCAATACTTAGTTAAAATAGCAAGTTTGATGAATCAAATATTTAATTAGTTAATGTAGCATGTAGCAAGAAATCTTGCCTCGACGGTTTCGCAAACCGGAAAGCACGGATGCAATGTCGGCAGAAAACACGAGACGGGTGCACGGACCACGGATCGAGACCTAACAGCGAACAGCGGAACCACACGGACCAGAATACTTCGCTGGAGCGTCGGGTCCAAACGACGGCACGGCCGGAATCCGGCGAAAAGTCAAACGGTAACACGTTAGCAAAGTACGATATACTAAACAAGGATCAGCGGGGAAAGGGATCTAGCACACAAGGAACGATAAAGAGATGCTTACAGGGAAGAACCAGGGCAACCACGACGGGCCCGACGGCGATGGGCGCGCCGGCGGTGAACAGGAGATGCGGCGAGGGCGGCAGCCTTGGCTGAAAGGTTTCTGGTTCTGTTGCAGCCGCGACGAGGGATGTAGTGGTCTGGTCTGGGTGGCAGGAGAGAGAGGAGGTGTCGGCGGTGGCTCTGGCAATGACGGCGATGATCGACGGCGCGTTTCCCGGCGACCCGTGGATTGGTGCTAGGGTCGGGCTCGGGTCTGGTCGTGGTCCGGCGAGGGGAGAAGGAAGGCGACGACGAGGTCGGGACGAGGAGGAAGAGAGGGAGTCGCAGGCGTCGTCGGTGACGGGAGGCGGCGTCGACGGTGAGATCTGCGGCCGGGTGATGTCGTCGGGGTTGGGTACAGGCGCGGAAGGAGACGGAGGAAGGAGGTAGGAGGGTGCGGCTAGGCTGAGGAGGCGATGACGGCGACGGCGAGGTCGCGGGGAGGTCGGCGGCGAGGTCACGACGAGGTTAGGGTTAGGGTTAGGGGTTCTCGTGGTGGGTTCTCTCGTGATGGAGAGGAAGAAGGGAGGCGGCTGCGAATAAATATAGGAAGAGAGAGAGAGAAGTTGTTAGAGAGAGAGAGAGAAAGAGAATAGAGAGAGACAGAGAGAAACGGAGAGAGATAGAGAGGGAAAGGGGGGCCCACGAGGGTAAATTCTTCGTGATGATTGGCTGGGGAAAAAATTGGGTTAGGTAAAATAAAATTTAAAAGGATTTTAAAGAGATTTTAAGTAACGGAAATATATATTATAGTTTTAAATATATTTAATCAAACGGGCACTTTTGGCGCTAAACGAAACATTTCCAAATCGCGCCCGGGTTGCGCCCAAATGCTCCAAATTCAAATTATAGGATTTTAAGCGAGTTCCAAATTTTGAAAAGAGGTGTTTAATGATTAAAATGCATGCCCCCAAGTCGGACACTTGCACGCGCACGTAGTCGTCCAGACATGCCCGTTTCGCCGAACGGGACGGAATCTCGATACGCGGACGCTACCACGCGACTAGTGGCGACGAGTAGGCCAACATGGATATTTTTAATTTCATTTTAGGTGTTAAAATTTGTTATGTGCCAAAATGACTTAACCAGTTAAAATTTTGCAAAAAGCACCAAACAATCAGGATAATTTGAATGAGCAATGTATAACACTCAACTAGCAAAAGAAATAGTATTATTGGGCTCGGGTGTTACATCATACCCAACTACAAAAGAATTTCGTCCTCGAAATTCCAAGAATACAAGATAGCTAACTACTGGAAAAGGTGAGGGAATTTCTGCCGGATCTCGTCTTCTCGCTCCCAAGTGGATTCTCCATGCGATCGATTACCCCAAGAAACTAGCACAAGAGGGATAACCTTGTTCTTAAGAACCTTTTCTCTTCGATCCTTGATTTCGACTGGTCGCTCCTCAAAGGTTAGGTCCTCCCGTACAGTCAACTCTGAATGATCCAAGACATGAGTCTCATCACGAACATACCTCCGTAGTTGAGACACATGAAACACATCGTGCACTCCTGCCAAAGACTGTGGTAACGCCAAACGGTACGCTACCTCTCCAACACGCTCCAATATCTCGAAGGGTCCAACGAATCGAGGACTAAGCTTTCCCCGACTTCCAAAGCGAATCACCCCTCTAGTCGGTGATATCTTCAGGAATACCAAATCACCCACGGCGAACTCTAGAGGTCTTCTTGACGTGTCGGCCTAACTTTTCTGTCTGTCTTGAGCTGCCTTCATATGCTTCCTGATTGTATTCACCTTCTCGACTGTCTGTACCACCAAATCTGGTCCTAGTAACCTTCGTTCACCAACATCATCCTAACAAACCGGTGAACGGCACTTACGACCATACAACGCTTCAAACGGAGCCATCTGAATAGTCGCTTGGAAGCTATTGTTGTACGAAAACTCCACCAGGTGTAGATGATCCTCCCAAGAACCTTTGAAGTCCAACATGCAAGCTCTCAACATATCTTCAAGGGTCTGGATCGTTCTCTCCGATTGTCCATCAGTCTGAGGATGATAAGCTGTGCTAAACTTCAGTCGAGTCCCCAAACTTTCTTGTAAACTCCTCCAAAAGTGTGACAAGAACCGAGTGTCCCGATCGGACACGATGCTTACCGGTACTCCATGCAGTCTTACAATCTCCTGCATGTACCGCTCTGCCAAAGTCTCTGTCGATTGACCAACCCGAAAAGGAATAAAGTGAGCCGCCTTGGTCAACCGATCGACAATCACCCATACTGCATTGTTGCCCTTTGGACTCCGCGGTAAAGCCGTCACGAAATCCATGGTTATATGTTCCCACTTCCACTGAGGAATCGGAAGTGGTTGCAACAAACCAGCAACCCTTTGGTGTTCAGCCTTGACTTGCTGACACACTAAGCACTTAGCCACGAAGCGAGCAATTTCCCGTTTCATACCTTCCCACCAGAAGTGCTGTCGAATATCTCGGTACATCTTTGTCCCTCCTGGATGTACAGAGTAAGCTGAACTGTGTGCCTCCTTCATGAGCTCTTCACGCACATCTCCTTTTGGCACACACACACGGCTACCATATCTCAACGAACCGTCTTCATGGATCAGTAAATCGGTTCGTAGTCCGACTTCAACCTGCTCTCGAAACTTTTGCAGCCTAGGATCCTGCGATTGCGCCACTTTAATCTTCTCAACTAAGGACGACTGTACTTGCAACTGCATCAACTGTCCCGTAGCATGTGGTAGCACAACCTCCAAGTCAAATCTCCGAAAATCCGCAATGATCTCCCTCTGTGCAGTCAATACCTGAATTGCTGGTAACCGACTTAGAGCATCTGGCACGACGTTAACTTTTCCCGGATGGTACTTAAGATCAAGGTCGTAGTCGGCCATCAGCTCCAACCATCTGCGTTGCCTCATGTTCAACTCCTTCTGAGTGAATACATACTTCAAACTCTTGTGATCTGTAAAGACTTCGACTCTCTCGCCCAAAAGGTAGTGTCTCCAAATCTTCAGGGCGAAGATCACGGCTGCAAGCTCCAAGTCATGAGTCGGATAATTCTTCTCATGAGTCTTCAGTTGTCTCGATGCGTAAGCGATGACTTTCCCATTCTGCATCAGAACACATCCCAATCCTTTTCCGGATGCGTCGCTGTGAATCACCAGTCCTCCTGAATTATCCGGTACAGTTAGGATAGGGGCGGTTATCAACTTCTGTTTCAACGTCTCGAAGGCCAATGCACATCCATCCGTCCAAACAAACGGTACCTCCTTACGCGTAAGCTTGGTTAATGGCTCTGCCAAACGAGCGAAGTTCTCCACAAATCTCCTGTAGTATCCGGCGAGTCCAAGAAAACTTCTTATCTCCGCAACATTCTTTGGAATAGGCCAATCTCGAACTGCTGCAATCTTTTCGGGATCGACGGCGATTCCATTGCCCGACACGACATGCCCCAGAAACTTCACTTCTTCCAGCCAGAATTCGCACTTACTCATCTTCGCGAATAACTTCTCTTGTCTCAGCGTCTGCAGTGCGATCCTTGAATGCTCAGCATGCTCCTCCGGACTCTTCGAGTACACCAGAATATCGTCAATGAATACCACAATAAACTGGTCCAGGTATGGTGAAAAGACCCTGTTCATCAAATCCATGAATATTGCCGGCGCATTAGTCACTCCGAAGGGCATCACCAAATACTCGAAATGTCCATATCTAGTTCGAAACGCCGTCTTGCAAATGTCTTCTGCTTTCACTCGGACCTGATGATATCCTGATCGCAAGTCCAGTTTCGAGAATACCCTCGCGCCACTAAGCTGCTCAAAAAGTTCTCCAATGCGAGGGATCAGGTACTTGTTCTTAAGAGTCACCCGGTTCAATTCTCGATAATCAATGCACATCCTTCTCGTGCCATCCTTCTTCTTTACTAGAAGAACTGGAGCTCCCCAAGGTGAGTTGCTGCTTCGAATCCATCCCTTCTCGAGTAATTCACCAACTTGTTTCTTAACTTCTTCCAATTCCACCGGTGCCATCGGATAATAAGATTTTGATACTGGCGCTGCACCAGAAATAAGGTCAATCGCAAACTCCACATCTCGCTTCGGCGGTAAGCCTGATATATCTTCAAACACATCCATAAAGTCACGAACAACTGCCGGCTCTTCATTACTATCCGCTTCTATTGTCGCAAGAACACTGTTTGTCGGCCTAGCCCTAAACTCGACTGGCCCGACAGAACTGCTTCCTCCAATGAAAGTAAACTCAGGGTGTCCGGGATTCTGGAAAATTACCTTCCTTGCCCTACAGTCAATGTGGGCGTGGAAAGTGCCAAGAAAATCCATTCCCAAGACTGCTTCATAACTGCCCGTATCTATCACCAAGAAATCTGCAAAAAGCTCTCGTCCGCAAACAACAACTGTACAATCTCTACATTCCTTACTAGCTATGATTTTCCCATTCCCAGTGTGTATGTCCCAGAAACTAGACAGGGTCGTGCAGGTAATCGAGTGTGTAGTTATAAATTTGGATGACATAAAACAGTGGGATGCTCCGGAATCAAATAATGCCAATGCGGGAAAACCATGAACGAGCAAAGTACCTGAAACTACTTCTCCTGATGCCTTGGCTTCCTCAGCTGTCAACGTGAAAGCTCGAGCCTGCTTTGGTCCTTGAGTCAGCTGTTTCTGCCCTTGGAACGGTCTCTGCGGAGGCTTCTGTATATCATCTCTCGTGCGAAGCTTCGACGGACAGGCACCAACTGCGTGATCGGCCGCTCCACACACCAGGCAAAGTCCCAGTCTCCTTCGACAATCCTTCTGCACGTGTCCAGGTAAACGGCAGTAGTCACAAATCACGCTCTTCCTTCGGTCAATGATCACAGGCTTCTTCATGGGTGCTACGCCTCGACGGTCCACTGGAATACCTCTGCGCCCATGATCTCGGTTAGGTACAAATGCAGGCTTCCTGGCCGCAACTGCTGTCTGGTGAAGGTTCCCTTTCGATCCTGATAAACTCTGCTGCTCTCTGGCTGCCGTAAGAACCTGCGAGAAAGTGGTCAAACCCAGGGAGACAATCTGCCTCTGGATTTCCACATCCAAACTGCGCAAGAACCTTCGCGCCCTGTCTGCCTCCTTGGCGACTAAGGGTCCAGCGAAGCGGCTGAGTCTCGTCCATTCCGCCGCATGTACATCCACAGCTGCTCCATTTTGTCTCAGCCCAATAAATTTCTCTTCCATTTCCTCCCGTGCAGTCCGCGGGAAGAACTTCTCCAAGAAACTTTTAGAGAAATCCGCCCAACTGATTGGCTTGGACAAGCGGGTCTCCTCCACAAGCCACCACTCTCGGGCGTAATCCACCAGCTGAATGCGCACCACATCTACTCTCTTGTCTTCTGGGATCTGTGCCGCAATCAGTAAATTCTCTGTGTCCACTAACCACTGCTCGGCTGGCAACGGCTCCTCCAGACCGGTGAAAGTAGTAGGACCCAACCGTCTGAAGTCTGCCACGGTCCCTACTCGGTCAACTGGCTTCGCCACAGCGGTGTTTACAGACTACTGAATGGCCTGCAAACCCTCCTGAAATGAATCTGCTTGCTGCTGGATTAGCTCAGTTTGCCTCTTCTGATTTTCCAACATCCCACGTATCACTCCTAACATGGCGGCTTCATCCACACGCCTCTGATACGTCTTGAAATTCTTATCTGCCATGGTCCTGAAATCAAAACAAACGACATTAGCATGATGATAGATTCAATATATAAATCAAGGCTAGAACTCCAAGATACTTAAATAGAGTACTGTATTGTAGCTATGCCGCGGTATCATAGCCGCAATTACTTAACTCCACCCAAGTCGCCTAAGTCCTAGAGATAACAAGAAATCAGGTTTTCGAGTTAACATGCAAAGTAAGTTTGCACGTCGACATGATCCGGAAGAATGTGATTCAAGAATGGTATAAACGGTCAAGATGGTTGGACATGTTTCCTAATCACGGGTGTTCTGATTCGTGTATTGGGTACAATACCCAACTACAGAGAATCAACCCAATTAACCTATGGCTCTGATACCAAAAGAACCATGTCACGCCCCGCTTCCCAGAGTACGCAAGATTGGGCACGTGACATAGCCAACCATGCTACCTGTGGGTAGGAAATATCCATCCACAGTCACATTACGGTTGTAGAGATATCAAGAACAAAAAATAAACTAATCTAATACATGTCCAAATCCATAATAACAAGAATCAATAAACAATAAGTGCGGAAGCAAATGATCCAATACAATAAATAAACAGTACGTCCCATAATGCGGGCTCACATCTGGAAAATGGAATGAAATAAATAAACTAAACCCTAAGGAACTCACAGTTCAGCCTGCTGGCTGAAGTACTCCTGCTCGGTCGTCGATAGTGGTAAGGAATCTGGGCCATGCAAAACCCAGACGTCAGCGCGTCATGTCAACCAAATAATATAATATAAACATGGTAATAAGCAGTGCAGGTATGAACATGAATAAAGCAGTACTAAGAAATAACAGAGCAGGGTAATGTGCAGTGGTGACTAAACTGTCCTATCAGGTTTCTACTCTATAGTCTTTGAAATCAATTGATGAATCGTCGATGTAACTCAATAGTATCCCGTGCGTGCCCGGGACCACGGTCAAGGTCCTCGGGGCTGAATCCGAGACATGCCGCTAAGCAGTAATAGGTAGCAAGATGGGCGAGTGATGTCAGCATCAACACTCCGGGGCTGGCCAAGCCCGTAAGACTGATCAGAACAAGTATCGAACTGTTGAGTTACAAGTCGGTTTCACCTTTGATTTCCCCATACCCCTAAGCTATGTATGTTAGGTCAGGTATTCAGTAGTCAAGGACTAATGCCAACACAAAATCAAGTAAAAGTAGGTCTGTCTGGATAGACAGCAGGAATGGTCAGGTTGGTCGGCATTAGGCATGAAATCAGGTAACAGGTCAGGTCACGTTTCAACAGGTTGAGTCGATATGTATAGGGTGTCATGTCCGGTGTATCAGTACATGTGTCAGGTGTATCACGATCGGGTCAATATGTAATGCAATCAAATGTATGCTGATAACAGGTATAGTAACGAATAAGGAACAACAGTCGGAACAGTAAATAACAATATTATTCCATGTACACACAATGATGCTTTGTATTCTCTTATTAACAGGTTCAAGCACCCTTGGGGTGCAATAATCACAATGTAGCGCAATATTAATAACAGCAGGCAATAAGGATATAAGTGTGCGACTATTTTTCTCTAAATAGTAAAATGATTAGCAGGTAGTTGTTATTAAGGTTACGGTGGCAAAATACGATTTAGGTGGCAGTATTATAATGTACATCATATTTCGTCCAATGAGACAAGTAGCAATACTTAGTTAAAATAGCAAGTTTGATGAATCAAATATTTAATTAGTTAACGTAGCATGTAGCAAGAAATCTTGCCTCGACGGTTTCGCAAACCGGAAAGCACGGATGCAATGTCGGCAGAAAACACGAGACGGGTGCACGGACCACGGATCGAGACCTAACAGCGAACAGCGGAACCACACGGACCAGAATACTTCGCTGGAGCGTCGGGTCCAAACGACGGCACGGCCGGAATCCGGTGAAAAGTCAAACGGTAACACGTTAGAAAAATACGATATACTAAACAAGGATCAGCGGGGAAAGGGATCTAGCACACAAGGAACGATAAAGAGATGCTTACAGGGAAGAACCAGGGCAACCACGACGGGCCCGACGGCGATGGGCGCGCCGGCGGTGAACAGGAGATGCGGCGAGGGCGGCAGCCTTGGCTGAAAGGTTTCTGGTTCTGTTGCAGCCGCGACGAGGGATGTAGTGGTCTGGTCTGGGTGGCAGGAGAGAGAGGAGGTGTCGGCGGTGGCTCTGGCAATGACGGCGATGATCGACGGCGCGTTTCCCGGCGACCCGTGGATTGGTGCTAGGGTCGGGCTCGGGTGTGGTGGTGGTCCGGCGAGGGGAGGAGGAAGGCGACGACGAGGTCGGGACGAGGAGGAAGAGAGGGAGTCGCAGGCGTCGTCGGTGACGGGAGGCGGCGTCGACGGCGATATCTGCGGCCGGGTGATGTCGTCGGGCTTGGGTACAGGCGCGGAAGGAGACGGAGGAAGGAGGTAGGAGGGTGCGGCTAGGCTGAGGAGGCGATGACGGCGACGGCGAGGTCGCGGGGAGGTCGGCGGCGAGGTCACGACGAGGTTAGGGTTAGGGTTAGGGGTTCTCGTGGTGGGTTCTCTCGTGATGGAGAGGAAGAAGGGAGGCGGCTGCGAATAAATATAGGAAGAGAGAGAGAGAAGTTGTTAGAGAGAGAGAGAGAAAGAGAATAGAGAGAGACAAAGAGAGACGGAGAGAGATAGAGAGGGAAAGGGGGGCCCACGAGGGTAAATTCTTCGTGATGATTGGCTGGGGAAAAAATTGGGTTAGGTAAAATAAAATTTAAAAGGATTTTAAAGAGATTTTAAGTAACGGAAATATATATTATAGTTTTAAATATATTTAATCAAACGGGCACTTTTGGCGCTAAACGAAACATTTCCAAATCGCGCCCGGGTTGCGCCCAAATGCTCCAAATTCAAATTATAGGATTTTAAGCGAGTTCCAAATTTTGAAAAGAGGTGTTTAAGGATTAAAATGCATGCCCCCAAGTCGGACACTTGCACGCGCACGTAGTCGTCCAGACATGCCCGTTTCGCCGAACGGGACGGAATCTCGATACGCGGACGCTACCACGCGACTAGTGGCGACGAGTAGGCCAACATGGATATTTTTAATTTCATTTTAGGTGTTAAAATTTGTTATGTGCCAAAATGACTTAACCGGTTAAAATTTTGCAAAAAGCACCAAACAATCAGGATAATTGGAATGAGCAATGTATAACACTCAACTAGCAAAAGAAATAGTATTATTGGGCTCGGGTGTTACAATAGTGTTTCATACAGCTCTGACCTGCATGGGTCACCAACAAAACCTGTCATGCCCCGCTTCCTGGTATACGGCGAAGGGGTCGCAACGAGGCCGCTACGTATTTACTCTGAAGTAAATATGCTAAGCGTATCTAAGCAATATAAAAGAAATGTACACAAGAGAGAAATGTAATGAAACAACAACTTTATTTATTAACATTCTTTTGTACAATGCATGGAAAAATAAATACATCTGAATGAAAGTAATGCCTAAACAATATCATAACAGAAATGGAAAGTACTGAAATAAAATGTATGCAAGTGTAACTACAGTTCGGGATCTTCAATAAACCGGTCCAAGTCTTCAGTGCTAGGCTCGATCTCTGGAAGGTCCGAAACACTTGACGACATTCAAAGAAGAAAGAAAGAGAATGTCATCAGCGAACAAATCGCTTTATAACTCCCAAAGATAAGGAAGAAGTAGAAAAGACAGAAAGAGAGAGAGTGTAACTTTTAAAGTTCTATTATATTATTATACTGTTGTATTTATTAACGCTGTTGTTTGTAGCTTGGTACAAAAGGATGCCAGTGTATACGAGAGGAGTCTCACTTGCCCCGGAGACTAAGGTATCAGGAACTCAAGGAACCGTTCATGCCACGGTACAACAATAAAGGAATACAGGTTAGGTGTCTTATGGTTGCAGTCTCGTTCCACTTCTAACACCTTCCGTACCAATCTACCCCTTAAACCCCGCGATGTCTTGGTTGTATTGTTTGTTTTGTATTGCAACTTGTAATGTCTTGTAATATAGATTGTATAATTGTATGACTTGCCGAAACCATGATATCAATAAATGGGTGTAACTGGAGAATCATGAATGTAACTGGAGAATCATGTAAATGGAAGTATATCCATGGTTCGGTTCAGTCAATACAGGTTGAATATATCGAATATATGGATTCATGAATTCATATTGAATTGTAGTATTGTAGATTGTACTTGAATCATATTCAAGTTAGATTATTTATAATGAGACTCGGTCTGAGTCAGAACAATTAGAAAAGAAATTGAAGTCCTGAATTAGGTTTTGATGTTATCGGTAACCGCTGCACATGGGCGGCAGGATTTATGTCTTTTCAAAGACGATTACCGTGTTGATAACACCGTTTGTTAAGTTGTCTATCTTAAATAGGCAAGCACTCATATCTTCGGCTCTCTGAGGCTTAAGAGACCGGTCCCGCTTAAACCTATGTTTATTAGGGTCCTTAGGGTAATTATAGAACTTGAGGGGGTTATATGTAAAAATACTTTTGTATAATTTTCAAAATACACCCCAAGTATTTAATTATCGTCTTTAGAGTTGTCATAAATGTGGATTTTATATATGTGACATTTCTAATGAAAATAAACTATTTATCATAATACATAGTATTTAATTGTAAGGTATTAAACTTGTATGGAATTTCATGGTATTTTCATGTAAAATGATTCTTTTGACTTAGAAAAGTTAGAATATTGATATTATAACAAAAAAATATTTTGATAATACATATATATTTTTATATTTATAAAAATAATTTTTAATTTATTATTTTCTAGAAATCTCATTTTCTTAAGATATTTGTATTTTAAATCTCTCGAGACCCAATACTCCTTGCGGAGGTCTGAATCTCGCACTACTAAGCTCAGGGATGTGCGATAATCCGCACCATCCCAGTTGGGTTCCCCAAAATGGGTTGTAGCGGCACTTTACAAAGATTTGTAAAAATACGTAATCTTGTAGAAAACAGTTTTTATAAGTTAAGGTAGTTTTGTGTAAAACGGTATTTCCCGAAACTATATTTCCCAAAAGGTATTGTGCTATATTGCATATGAGTGTTGTGAAGAGATAGGTTATTATCTCGTGATCTATCTAAAGATATAGCAAAATTAATGATGTTTTAAAGTCGAAAGTATACCGCATGGTATTTTACTGAAAAAGTACGATAAAAATTGCAATATGAAATATTTTGCTATGAAACTTGTTCATGATGTTATGTGAGAGTTTGGTATGTTTGTATTTAAGAAAATATGGAGTTTTTAAGAAGAACCGAATCGGAAGTCGGATTAACTCCGCTTCCGTCGGGTTTTAGAAATACGAGTTTTTAGAATAGCAAAGTCAAGAAGGAGGAGGGACTTTTGGATTTAGAGTTAAGAGAAGAGAGAGGAAGACGTAGGAGGTGCCGATGCGTCGTTTTGTCGCCGGGAGCTCCTAGAGTCGTCGTCGAAATTTCGCCCTTCGCTAACTCCACTTGTACATAAAATTCTAGAGAGTTTTTTTAAGAGTTTGGACAGAATTTGTGAGTGAGGGGTTTGTGCTTAGGGCTGGTATTTATAGGGTAAAACTAGTGTTAGGGTAGGTGAAAGGGTGTGAAGAAAAAATGTATTAAATTGTATCAAAAAGTGGATTTATTGAGATTTTAAAGGGCTCTGTTAAGGTGCAGGATTTTTAAAGTATACAGGGGTAATGGGAAGGCCAAGAGGCAGAACTTTCATGAAGACCAACTCGGATTTTGACCGAGTTCGGCCGGCGGCGGGCCAAGCCGGGCGATCCGCCGTCCCGAGTCGACCGAGTCGCACCGAGTCAGGGGTCCACGTGTCTCTTGGCGATTTGTCTACCCCCCTTGGACAGTTTGTTTTACATGTGAAGTGGGGTTTTTACGAGTTATGCACGTGTAGACCTTTGGGATTCTAAAAATTTAAAAGAAAACAATATTAAAAATAATGTGGGTGATGGGATTTGAATTCTGGTGCTTTGGTTCAGCGGTGCAAGGTCCTGCCAATTAGCTACAAGCTCTTTCTTACTATTAAAAAGCAAAACAAATTTATAACTTGTGCTCAGGTAAAAATACCCCCTTCTGTATTTTTTTTTGAAAAATTGTACAGAAAGTTTAGGGTTGTTATACACACATGCGATTGCAAGATTAGTATTGCAGATAAAGGAAATGGCTACCAAGCTTAGTGAAAGAGAGCAAGAGACCTTTTTAGTCACCTTGACACCACTCCTATAAACATTGACATTTTAAATCTTGGCTACTAATCACATGATCAATCCTTAGATAATGTAATATTAGAAGTGTTCGAGGAAGAGGAGGTTTAGCTTGATAAAGATTATTTTGATCAAAGTTATGATGATAATTTTGAAGATGAACTCAACTATATGGATGAGCTAGATTCACCGACTCATTATGTTCCGCAGACATGTTTGGAATATCTGTCTGAGCCATTAACCGATGGAAATCATTAATTACTTGCTGACACCATTACCATCGAGCTATCCATAAAGCAAGATGATGTTTTACCTTCAACTCCTATAACTGGATCACTGATTATCCCATTTAAGAATTTTGAACTCATCATTCGAGATATTGATAAATTAGTGCAGTTTGAAAACTCCAGTTTTAGAATTCGACCCTTTACGACAGCACTTGTTTTTTTAGCTAAAGTAAATCCACAATTTCGTCCACCCACACCTGGACACGATACCACTGCTGCACATTTAAGTCTACAGTGTTCACTGATTGATTTTATTATAATGTGTTCTACCATTCTTTCGTATACATTGACAAAATTTTTGAGTGGTTAATATTAACATTTGGATAAACCAAAAAGTTATGTAAATTTAATTTCTTTTTCTTTTTATTTTCCTTCTTTTAATTTTTCAGGGTTTAGTTATAAAAAATAATTTTTAAAAAAATAATCTTATCTCTCCTCTCTTATTTAAACACTTTTATTTGATTCCAAAACCTAACATAAAAATAAGAAATAAGTTGTAAGGCATGCAATATAAACATGGAGTAGAATTCCAATATCAAATCACATATCAGCGGCTGGTCACCGCCAATTAGCGGCTTGATGAGTGCAAAATCTCCCAATTTTTTTTGGGCCATGTAAGTTTGTTCTTGGTTATTCTGTTTATCAATCTTAATGGGTTTATCTCTATCCGAATTAATTTCACTACATTAGTTATCTTCAGTATTGAACATTGTAGTGACTATGCTTAACTGAATTTTGAGTATGACTAGGAGACGAGTGAAGGCTCTTCATTGAGGACGCTGTCAAAAATGAGTGTGGGGGGATGATAGTTTGTACAGTTTTTGTTTTTATTTTTAGTTCTTATAGATTTTTCTTTCTTTTAGGTTTATTTTTTATTTTTTTTAAAAAAAAACAATCAAAGGTTTTTGAATCAAGCTAGTAATAGGTGATCTTGAATTTGAAATCTGAAAGTTAAGTGATATGAAGTAAAATTATTGAATCCAAGAATATAACGAAATCTGAAAAATAACCTGATCTCGAAGTTAGATATAGTGCATATACACCTTACTAGTCGCACGGCCATGAATCTTGAATCTTGAGATCTAAAGGATAATTAGAAATAACTTTGTTGAAATATCTTCATATGTTTTTATTAAAATAAAAAAATCATCAGTAGCTGGGAGTTCGTGCCTTAAGAAGCATTAGATGCTCACGTCGAAAAATGAACGAAAAAATATTATTAATTAAATAAGTTTAGTTATGATTGTTTAGGATACTTGAGTGATTAAGTTTTTTAGAGTGTTTGCTCACTTAGTGCCCTTAAGCCATCTGGCTACGTAGCCACTGGCCGAAAGTTCAATTCATGGGTGTTCTAGTTAGTTGCGAAACTAGATATGATAAAACTCACAATCGAGTAATCGGTTGGTTGGTGCCTCATGAAGCATTAATAGTCGCATAGAAAGGTGTTGTGTGTGTGTAATACGAAGATATGAGACATTGATATGATAGTTTGAATTGAGATCTCAAGATGAAAAGATGTATTGCAATTTACACATACACGTAGGGGTATAGGATCTGTATTTGAAGGAAAGATGTCGTGAAGAATAAGATCGAGTTCTATTGAGAGAGAATAGGAATTCTGAAATTGAAACGATACTTTAGGATAATAGTTCTCGAAAACAAAAAAACTAGCAAGATTCTACCTTTTATGCTTTCCTTTTCTTTGTTTGTAGTTTTTCTTTTTCTTTATTTTTGGTTTTTTTTCTTTTTCATTTTGGGATTTGGTTGGTAGTATTCGCTGAAAATCCTTATGAGACAAAAATCGTCCATTTGGGTAAGCTTAGGGTTTAACGGCTAATTGTATGTGCTAAGTGCAATTACAACGCCTGCGAAAAGAAGCATAGGTTTAGTTTAGTTTTTAAAACTTTTCATTTTTTTAGAGTTTTAGTTTTTAATTTTACTCGAGGACTAACAAAAGGTAAGTATGAGGGTATTTGATAGGTATAATTTATTGCACAATTTTACGTCTTTATTTACCTTATTTGATATTTTTAATGTTGCTCGAGGTATATTTTGATGATAATTGCAGATTACAGGGTCTCGATTGCAAAAAGATGTAAAGACAAACTTGCATGCTTTCGATGTAAACAAGTTAATGAAGAAACTTATACAAGAGTCGAGCTAAAGAATCAAATAGAAAGCCGAACGAGTCAACTCAGAGAGCCAAAGCACCAGACCAAAGCTAAAGCCAATTGGACCAAATAAGCCGGCTAATGGCCGACTTAGGCCGGCAATTCACCGCTCAATTTTCAAGATTTCTCCTGATTTTCACACGCATCTCATGGTTTTAAAAATATACGCTTCTATCTCTTGTAATCGGCCAAAGAGCCTACATATACTATAGTATTATTATTTTAGGGTTTTTATCTCTTTATAATACTTTTCAAGCTGTCTGGGGTTTGTTTTGGAGGAGATCAAAAGTTTGTAAGGATTATTTTTTAATTATGTTTTTTTATTAATTACATTGCTTTCTCTTTAATTATATTTAGGTAATTTTTTATATCTAGAAAGCGATGTAGCTATTTCTTGTATATGTTTGATATCTGATTGATCTTGATCTCAACATGTTCTTCATCATAGATTAGATATATCTAAAATTAACCATATATTTTTAAGCTATTTGATAGATTATGTAGCGTTTGCATGTACCTTATGCTTAGATTTCTTTGATAGAATATGTTGCATTGTATATAGTTTATACTTAGAAAGAGCCAATTTAAGGGAAGATGATAGATTTATTTAATCAATAAAAATTGCATCTTTTAATAATTTTGGTTAACTTGATTTGATAGATTATGTTGAGAATCGTTTAATCTATTCTTGTTTAGGTTTGATAGGTTAATACGAAAGTCATATAATTTTTGCTTATTCATATTAATATTATTATTATTAGAAAGAGAAGGGGGAGATGGATTAATTAGATTGATGACACATGTTAGATCTAATGAACTCGTAAACTCTAGGCATGCCTTTCTATTATTTAATCTTTTCAAAAGTCTTTATTTTTATTTCAATTAAAATTGCAATTAGTTTTTAGTAATAATCACTTCATAAGAAGACCTATTTTAATTCGACTAAGTTTGATTAGAAATTATCTTCTTTGTGGGATTGACTCGCTCTTTCACACGTGCTACAATGTGATCGTGCATTTGTAGATAAATAACATGAGTATTAAAATTCACCAATCAGCGCCCACGTACCCTGCACCCCAAGACAACCACAGTCTCAATTTGTAAGCGCCTTTTGGTATCATTTTTGCCTTGGTTAAGATGTGTTTGGGAATAGTCTCACATTGGAAAAACAATGAGAGGTGCATGGTTATAAAATATAAGATGAGATAAATCTCAACAAGATTTGAGTCTTATTGATAGAACCCAGTTATATTAAAAGCTCATGTGTGCCATTATATATATAAATATATAAAAGCTCTCCTTATTTGTGAATATATTTAAATTTAATATGGTATCGGAGATATGTTGGTAACATTCGTAGATTTGTACTTTAATAACATATATAAGAGAGAGTCGCCTACATGCGCTTGATAGACTTACCTTTCATGTGTCATACTTGCACCTTTCCTTGTGCCGTCTACTTACCTCTGAAAAACCAGTCTCTACATGTATTTGTACGATCCACGTGACATCCACGTTGCACATGAGGGGAAGTGTTGAGATGTGTTTGAAATAGTCTCTGATGATGCTCAATATTGGCGACCTCCAAGATCAGGACACGTGGCAGGTGACGTGTCCAGAACCCAGAAGAGGGCTCACAGGGGGCCGACCCGGCTACCCTGTACCCGACCTGCAAACATAAGCTGGCCCACCTCGGAGCCCCCTGCAGATTGGCTTCCTCGTCCCCGCAGCTCGCGCCGAGCTGCCGCAAGACCCGGACTCCTCGGCCTCCCCGCTCGTCCTGAGCTCTCAGCCGAGGCCATCTTCCTCGGCCCCCCAACCAAAGTCACCGCTCACAGGCGCAACCGCTGCTCTGCGACTCTCGCCATGCGTAGATTCTACGCCAACAACATCCCACGTTCCACGCCATCAGTCCCCATTAATGGGCGATCCACTTTCTACGTGGGCGTGACGTCGGGGGCGTCACTGCCGGCGAGATCCTCGTACCTGCTGCTGTGAGCCACCGCCGCTATATAAACCCCCATCACGGAGGGGTCAAGTAAGCAATTCTTGACACTTTACACTGTTACTTTGCTCGGATCTCATCACTATCTTGAGCGTCGGAGGGTCCTTGGTGGTACCAAACCATCCCGGGACTTCTTTGCAGGTACTCAGCGACTATTCCCTCACCTTACCTCTTCCTCCAAAAACCCATTAAGACCCACACGCAACGAAGGATAATCAGCCAAGTTCACCGCGAGATCAACGGAAGACAACATCTGACGGAGGCCCGAAAAGGAGCTCCATCAGTTAGCGCCGTCTGTGGGAAACTAAAACTCCACAAAATACAAAGTTGGCCTTCTTATCTCCTCCCTCATGGCGGACGACCATCCTGAGGATCCCAGTACCATCCACCGCCTTCCACTCACCGAAGGCGGAGATGAACCTCCTCCCATGACCGTCATCAACGCCCTCGCAGGCCGAATAGATCGCCTGCAATCCCTCGTGGAGGCCCTCTTCCGTGTCCAAACGGCCGTGCCCGGGCCCCAGATCGCTGCTCCACCGCTTCCAGAAGACTCTATCCCTGTCTGGACGGCCGACCACCAGCAGGATTCATCCCCTGGCCGCCGGTCCCTCGAACCGGTGCTCCCTGAGGCCTGCTGGGCACCCCAGGGCTCCACGCCGAGATCCGCCTCCAGGGCGCCTCGCCCCGAGCCTTCTCGCGACCCTTACCCCCCTAAGGAAATGTCGGTCACCTCTCCTATCCACGAGCATGGCCGACCCCACCATGATCGGCGGGGCCGCACAGAAGGGGTCCGCCCCAGCGACTCAAGAGCTACCCCATCCCGAGACCTGAGGCACCTCATTGAAAGAAACCGGGGCCACTCCTAGACGCAGGTCACCCGCAGCGGGGGCAAGGAATCCCGAGGCGCCGATTCCTCGAGGTACCACGGTCGGCTAGACGCCCTCGAGAAGAAGATCGAGGGCATGTGCTGAGAAGCTCACCTCTCGAGCGACGGGGCTAAGTACGCCTCCAACTCGCTTACGAAGCCATTCACCGAGGAACTGCTCACCGTGCGCGTCTCCTCGTGTAACAAGCCCCCGAAGGTCTCTCTTTTCGATGGGAAAACCGACCCGAAGGAACACTTGGATGCTTTCACCGCGGGAATGAGCTTCCAAGATCACTCCGACGCCGCCCAATGCAGGACCTTCCCGGCCACCCTCATCCGCGTGGGTCGGGACTGGTTCCGGGGGATCGAGCCCCGCTCGATTTTGACCTTCGACGAGCTGGCTACCTAGTTCCTCGGCCATTTCATGGGAAACCGTCGACAGAAGAGCACGATCGACTACCTCTTCATAGTTAAGAGCGGGAACAAGGAAACGTTCAAGGCCTATATTGCCCGCTTCTACAACGCCCTTCTCGAGGTGCCCGAGCACCGAGACGAGACTGTCATAACGGCACTCAGATCTGGTCTGAGGCACAAAGAATGGTTGCTCTCCTTCGTGCTGTCTCAACCTAAGACGATGGCCGAAGTTAAAGCATGGACCGAGCGCGAGGTCCAGCTGGAATCCGAGGTGAATGCTAACCTTTCCCGGGCTGAAAGGCCCGACCAGAAGAAGAGGACTCGGGAGGAGATGCCGGAGCGTCAGCAACCCTACCACCCGAAGTTCCAGGAGTATACCCCCCTCAACGTCTCCCTCGCGGTGTTGCTGGAGGAGGCCCAGAATGAGGGGTTCTTCAAGTTCCCTCTGATCCCACGTCAGGCCGCTAAGCGAACCCGAGGCCCCTACTGCGCTTTCCACCGGGTACTGGGCCACGCTACGGAGGACTGAAAACAACTGAGGGACTACATCGAGGAGCTCATCCGGTCTGGGCACCTCGCCACCTACCTAAGGGACAAACGGCAGACCGACCGCGAGCAGGAGTAGCATCGCCCTCCCACCGATCTGACCATCGGCCGGATCATGCTTGTTTCAGCGGACGGCCGGCCCGGAGCTCAGGGAACCCATGCCCTATGCCAAGCGCGGGGGCCGACAGCCCTTCAGGGAGCTCGGCCCAAGCCAACAAAGTCATCCCTTAGCCTGTACCTATTTTCTTTAAGCAATGTAAATTCTTCCTAGGATCTATTGTTAATTTAATAAAGATCAATGGAGCATTGCGAAAAAGAAAGAAAAGCCTTGTTTATTCAAAGGGTATTATGGGCTCCTCAGCCATACATGCAAAAGAAAAAAGAGGGGAGGTTACAATAGCGGGGGAATGGGGTGCAGCGAGCACCGCTCATGGTACTCGGCGAAGATCTCCACCAACCGGGGCCGTGCAAGTTCCAGCCTCTGTTCCAGGTTCCCCCCGCGGGCATCGACCTCGAGCCTCGGCTCGTAGCATTCGCGGACGAGCGCCTCTGAGTGGGCCAGCCGGTTCGCGGAGATCAAGCCGAAGTGCCTCAAAGACCGCAGCTTGCCCACGGCCTCATCGAAGAGCTGCTCCGACAGGGGGTTGTAAAGCCCCGGCGATGCCCTCCAGATGGAGTACATCAGTAGCTGCAGCAGGGAGGAGTGCCTGGGGAGCAGCCGGCCGAAATGCTCCTCAATGCGCCCGTGAACCAACTCCACCGTGTCCTCGGTGCAGTAGGGGTTAAAGATACACATCTTCAAAGCTGACGATTTCGGGAATGGTGAACGGGAAATCCTCCATTCTCGATGGCCTGTCTGCGAAGGGGGAAGAACCAGTACTCCTTATATAGCCCGCTGTGCAGCCCAACAGCTGCCCGCTTTCGCCTAGGTAGTCTCCGCCACGCGGCGTCCATCGAACGTTACCCAGTGGAAACGAAGCGACGCGCCCCTGTCGCTTCGCCTCCCCCCACATTCAATGCACTAGCTGCGCGCGCCGTTGCCCCGACCGTTCCCATCCCCCGCACCTACAGCTGAACGGCCAGGATGCACCTCGTCAAAGATTCAACTCAGCAGCTACCCTGCTCGGTCGTCCCCAGCTGGCAGCTCCACTGCCGCAACACCGGGGATCAGAAAGCCCTCCCAGAGGCAGCCGAGCCCGAGGTTCCCTCGCTCAGCTATCCCCAGCGGGAAGCTTCCCTGCCACAACGCCGGGGATCAGAAAAGACCCCGCCGAGCCCGAGGTTCCCTCGCTCGGCTATCCCCAGCGGGCAGCTTCCCTGCCACAACGCCGGGGATCAAAAAGCCCTCCCAGAGGCAGTCGAGGCCCGAGGTTCCCTCACTCGGCTATCTTTCAGGACAAAATCCGTAGCCAAGAGGCACTGGGCAGTAACCCTACCCGGCCAAGGGTCCTTGGTGGGCTTCCTACAGCCTTATAGCTTTTCTCGCGCCAAGGACCAAAGTCCTCCCAGAGGCAGTCGGGTCCTTGCCTGGCTATCCCCGGCTGGTAGCTTCCTACCACAACTGACAGGGATCAAAGTCCTCGCCAAGAGGCACTGGGCAGTAACCCTGCTCGGTCCCCGTCCTGAAGGATCGGAAAGCCCTCCCAGAGGCAGTCGAGCCCGAGGTTCTCTCGCTCGGCTATCCTCGGCGGGCAGCTTCCCTGCCATACGCCGGGGATCAAAAAGTCCTCCCCGAGGCAGTCGGGTCCTTGCCCAGCCATCAACGGCTGGTAGCTTCCTACCACCGTCCTAGAGGATCAAAGCCCTCATACAGAGGAATCCGAGCAGCTACCCTGCTCGGTCAAACTCCGGCTCCTACCCTCTACGCCAAGGATCAAAAGCCCTCACAAGAAGCATCGGAGCGGCTACCCCGCCCGACCACCCCAAGCTGGTAGTTGCCTACCCACAACTCTAAAGAACCAAGCCCTCGAAAGAGGCAACCAAGCAGCTACTCTACTCGGCCATCTCTGGCGGGTAACCCCCCTACCGCCGCGACAGAAGCATGAAGCCTTAGCAGGAGATGACGACGCAGATGCCCTGCCCGGTCATCCCCAGATGGTGGCCAATGCTCTAAATCAGAAATGGATGTCAAGTCTGCCCAAGTCTAAACGATCTCCCCTCGACTCCAGGGCCCAGGGAGATACCTCTTCGGAGACGTTCGTCGGCAAGCGATTGCAGTCAGCTCGACGGACGATCATTAGACAAAGGGCCAACCTGACATGAAAGCACAACGGCGCAAGTAAAAATATGCCAAACGAGCATTCTTCACAAACAGATGGCAGAAAGAAAAACTTTATCATAGCTGAAGAAAAACTTTATTACTACTGCCAAAGATAAGTTTTTTTTACAAAAGGTATTTTTTGGGCTCCTCGGCCTTACAAAATTCAAAAGAAAAACAAAATGAAGGTAGGAGAATGGGGGCTCTACACCTCGGGCCCAGGAGCGACCTCGAAGTCCTCGACCTCCACCACTGGGGGTGCTGGGTCCGCGACCCCCTCCTCGCCGGGAGCCTCTCCCTCTTGCTCGTCGGCGCCCATGAGGGGGAACTCGGCCCGGATATCCGCGTCGTCGAACTCCGGCATCCGAGACTTGACGGCATCAAGAGCGTCGTGCTAAATGCGGGTCGTGGCCACAGCCAGGTCGTCATAAAAATCCCTCGACCCCTTATAGCTTGCCACGGCCCTCAATCCAGCCGACTTAAAGGCCTCGGCCGCCGCCCCCAGCTCCTTTCGGAGGGTCTTCACCGTCTTTTTCAGGTTGCCGGTGAGCACCTGGGAGTCTTCGAGCTTTCCCTCGGTGATCGCGGCGGTCTCGCGATGCCGGGCGACCTCCCTTTTCCCGGAATCCACCTTGCCCTCCAAGGCGGCGATCCTCACCGACATCGCCTCCTGCTCTCGCCTGGAGCTCTCTTACAAAGCGGCGAGCTGGCCCGCGGCCTCCACCGCCGGGGCTACCACCTCAGTCTCCATGCGAAGGGCGAGGGCCATGTGCTGGAGAGTCTGGGAAGACATAAAAAAAGGGATCAGAGACATGAAGGAAAACACTAAATCTCACAGCGCACTGAGGGCTTACCGGCGCGGATTCCTGGGCGATCGACGCCAGCTGAGCCCTGTAGGTTCCCCAAAGAACCCGACCCTTGGCCGAGGTCTCTATTTCTTGGAGGAGGCTGTTCGCGACCGACAGCCCGGACGACACCGCGAACCGGAACCCCCTTTCCTCCACCACGGTCGGCGAAGACCGGCCCCGGGAAGGTCTCCGGGAACTCCTCTCGAGCGGCTCCGAGGGGGAGCCGATCTCCTCTTCCGAGGTCGTGTCCTCCACAATCAGGGCCCGCTTCTGACCCGACGCTCTGCTGGGGCCCGGGGCGGGATCCACCGCCGAGCGTCCTCGGAGCACCGCCACCGGGGCGGTGGGAGTTGTAGGAGCAGGGGCAGGCTGCGCCCGGGAAGAGCTGGCGCCCCCGGCCCTAGCAGGCTGCCTCGGTTGGCGCATAGCATCTCGGAGAGAGCCGAAGTCCATGGATCCTGCATGAAACGAACACCCAACAGATCAGCAACACGAGTAAAATGTAAACCCAAGAAGCAAGCATAACTTACCGACGAACTCGACGGGGCTAAGCCCGGCCCAGCTCAAAACCCTCTCGGATAGCAGCACGTCGTGTCGAAGGATGGGTTCCCACGACGCCACTCTCACCGCGGCGGGGTCATCGGACAGGTTCCCCGGCAGACACTTTTCCCTCGACCACTTGGTGGGCACCGGCCAGTCCTCGCCCTCGGGAGGGAAGACGAAAAAAAATTTCTTCTTCCAGTCGTGAATGGAGGAGGGCAAGGCCACGACCCCAGTCCCAGCAGTGACCCTGGGCTGCTTCCTAAAAGTAAAGTAAACCCATCTCGGGTCGCCAGCTCGACCACCAGGGTGACTCTTGAAAGCAAGAGAGGAATCGAGAAGGGAAAGGTTGAAAGGAACCGCCTGCAGGTTCAGGAGGATCAGGAACCCGAGGAGGATCAGGAACCCGAGGAGGATCCTCCACGCGTTCGGCACTAACTAGCCGGGAGCCAAGCCGAAGAAATTCAGAGCGGCGATGACCTCAGGAGAGAAGGGAAAGCGCATTCCGCCCTAAAAAGCTTCCAAATACAGGGCAATCTCCCTGCCCTGTACCTGGTCTGCCCTCTCCCCCTCCTCGGCCAGACGAAGCGTATAGCGCAGGGGAATGTGGAAGCGAGCTCAAGCATTGGCGAGCTCGTCCTTATGCCTCACCCAGCACAAGGTGCTGGGGGCTACATCTACCGCCTCCTCCCTGGAGGCGGCCCCGGCCTCACGGCCCTGGGGAGAGGGCTCAGCCCCTGCTCCCCGAGGAGACTCGAACACATCTAAAGGAACCCTAACGTCTACTCCTACAACGTCTACTGATTCTACATGGGAAGACATCTAACCTAGGAAAGGAATTCTTCAAAGGTTGGGAACGAAAGAGGGGAGACAAGCGCCGAGCAGCTGGGGCTTGAGAGAGAGAAATATGAGAGAGTAAGGGCCCTAGGGCAGGCCCCACCCGTATTTATTACCGCATACGACCTCAACCAATGGCGCCCATCGTCTCCCGCCGAAACGGTTCCTTGCGCCCAACGGCTCCGATCGCTCCACGTGGCAGCCCAGCGATGGACCGCGTCCCATCATACGCCGCAGACATGCGCACGTCACATCAGCTAATTGACGCTCGACATGTAGACCGTCGCTTTGACTACAGAGTGCACAAACCGGCGCATCCTCTTTAAATGCAAAGATCTCGCCTCGATTCGTTAGCGGAAAAGACAACCGACGGATCGAGGACTCATCCCGACGTAACCCTGAGAAGGAGCTCACCTCTGGGGGCTCGGCAGTCCACTCCTGACCCGACCCGCTAGCTGGTCGGGGCAAGAGTGGGGAGCTAATGATGATGCTCAATATTGGCGACCTCCAAGATCAGGACACGTGGCAGGTGACATGTCCACAACCCAGAAGAGGGCCCACAGGGGGCCGACCCAGCTACCCTGTACCCGACCTGCAAACACAAGCTGGCCCACCTCGGAGCCCCCTACAAATTGGTTTCCTCATCCCCGCAGCTCGCGCCGAGCTGCCGCAAGACCTGGACTTCTCGGCCTCCCCGCTCGTCCCGAGCTCCCAGCCGAGGCCATCTTTCTCGCCCCCCAACCAAAGTCACCGCTTACAGGCGTAACCGCCGCTCCGCGAATCTGACCATGCGCAGATTCTACGCCAACAACATCCCACGTTCCACGCCTTCAGTCTCCATTAAAGGGCAATCCGCTTTCTACGCGGGCGTGACGTCGGGGGCGTAACTGCCGGCGAGATCCTCGCACCTGCTGTTGCGAGCCATCACCGCTATATAAACCCCCGTCATGGAGGGGCCAAGTAAGCAATTCTTGACACTTTACACCGTTACTCTGCTCGGATCTCATCACTAACTTGAGCGTCGGAGGGTCCTTGGTGGTACCAAACCACCCCAAGACTTCTTTGCAGGTACTCGGCGACTAGTCCCTCACCTCACCTCTTCCTCCAAAAACCCATTGAGACCCACACGCAACGAAGGATAATCAGCCAAGTTCACCGCGAGATCAACGGAAGTCAAAATCTGACGGAGGCCCGAAAAGGAGCTCCATCAGTCTCCCAATAGAAAAACTTAGGAGGTGCATGATTATAAAATATAAGATGTAATACACATCAACAAGGCTTGAGTCTCATTGATAGAACCCACTTATATTAGAAACCCGTGTATGCCCTCATATATATAATCGCCCCCTCTCTTTCGTGAATATATTTAAATTTAATAGCCTTCTTTGGTTTTTCATATTGACTTTGTGTCTCTAATACCTCCATACATGCAAATTTGTATCGTGTGGGAGTATTTTGACGCCAAACTTCGAAAAACTCTTTCAAAACAAAGCCTTTTAAAGCCGAATCGTGCCCGATTGGGATATCTCTTTGGGTAGCCGACTCTTGTCGTGTTTCCGCCAGGATATTGCGATTCCTTACGCGTGTTTTCTCTGGTTCTTCAACCTCATTTCGCTGTTACTCTCCCTCTCTCTTTCTCGCGTTTCGACGCAAAGTGACGATTCTGGTTAGCCAACCCGGCGTAGCTTTGTTTGTAGCTTCTCGGTTTCTTATAGGCTGGTGGCTACAGTATTTAAATACATCTAAAATCCGAACATCAAGTACACCTAAATACCCATACAGACTTCAAACTATGCATTCTTCAGAATTCTAATCAATTTTCATCTAAGATAAGGCGGATTTGCGTGAGAAAGATTAATAACCTGATGGTTAGAATGTTGGCATGATGCAGATCCAAGTAAGAGGTATCCTTGTGTGGGAGGGACAGTAGTGCGGATGTCCTAAACTTTTGTTTGCTACAGAGTGAAGTGGTTAGGGATAGCATTTCCTCTTTTAGGCAAGAAACTAGAATTTCGAATAGCTGTTTATATATTTTCCTAGTTCTGGAATTGCAATGCCCTTTATCTTATCTATTAATTTCCATGCCTCATTGTCAAGTTGGAAGTACAAAGGAAGAAGGAATCTCAATTTTTGGGTGTCTTTTTATGTTCTCATGATGGAATGGTATTCTCGCTGTTTATGATGCTGCATTGTCCAACAATGACATTATAAATTTATAATGCTTTTCGTGCTTATGCTGCTGTCGACAATAGCGATATTTCTTTCTCTTATTACTGGTACCATGCCAATTAGTTTTCCCCGTTTTTAGGATTTGACTATGCGCAGTACCTTTTGTTTCCATTTTGATCTCGATTCTTCTTTTTTGTTGCATTTTCCTTTCAACTCTAGTAATCTGTTTATAGCAGATACTACCGTATCATGCAAATCTACTATGTAGTTGCATCTTTGCATCAGCCATCATTTTATAAATTCTGCTATTTTTGTTTCATCATGTTTACATTTTGTCCGCCCTTTAATTGTTCCTTCCTGAAATTCTAATGCAGTTAATATGCATTTTAACACTAATGCTTAGCTTTATTTAGTTCTTGATAGAATTAACTGACAGATCAAAGAAGTAAGATTTTTATTTTTAGCATTCGTTTGTTTTGTTATCTTATTTTCTTTAATTTCATCGATTTTCAAATTGTACCGATATTTTGTCTAAGGATCCTAGGCCTTCCTAGTGATAGTTAGTTCATTTCTATGTTGCCTTAGACTCTGACATGGTTCTTCTTACTTGTAGATCATATGATAGTTATCTAGACTCTGACATGTTTACAACTTTTAATAATTAGCCCTCAAATAACATCTGTATCATGAGCAAGATGGCTTACAGACTGCACTTAAATTAAACAGATCCTGGTATCTGACATAATTACTGATCCAGACTTGTTTCATGAAGAACATAACCAAAAGGTGTACTTGTTGAGGCAAACTCTTGCCTTGAAGATGCAATGCTGGTTCGGAGTTCATCTCTTAATCCGCTCAGCGACAAAGCGGAGTAAAAAGTCTTTATATGCTGCAAACTACATACCATGCAAGATGGTCACTTCACTCCAATGTTAACCGCTATCCGACACCAAAAGTCATCGACTATACCGTCAAATTTGTTTAGAATGGAAAGAAGAAAATCTGCGGAAACATGAGAATCTCATGCTTCAGATTTTGCGACTGAGGAATCTCGAGTCTGGCAGCTTGGGAAGGGACTGCTGCTTCCTGCAACTGGAAACCAAGATTGCTCATGATTTTCTCGGCGATGTTGGTCATTGTGTATCGATCCTTGTGAAGCGACTGCTAAACAAGGCAGAGAAATAGCTGGTAAGGAGAGATTCTTCGTGCGCCAGCGCGCTCATCCCTTGCTTGGTTTCTTTTCGACCGAAGACAAATTCTACATCCCATCAAGTCAGGAACCAAAGACTGAAACGTCCGATCTGTATCGAGCTAGTGAACAGTTTATTGTGTGTTGGCCGATTTTGAAAGCGTATGGAATGGATTCATCTTTGTCGGCACGTACATGCAGTGTTATGGGCTTTGAGGAGAACTATGTTTGTTCTGATCCTTATTTGGGAAGTTGGTGTACAAGGAACAAGCTCCTTATTGCTAGCAGCCCTGTAGATGGATCACAAGATACCAGTTGCTTGTAAGAACTCATTGTTCTTTTCTTGGGTATGGAGGTGGTTTGTAACTGTCATTATATAGAATCAGGGACACAAACTACTGAACTTTGGGAAGCGGAAGTTGTAAATATGGACAGTGTGAGCTTTTCAGTTTTCGAAGGGGGTGAAGCAAACCTTTGGAATTCATTTTAATGCTGGCTTTCGTTCCCCAAAATGCATTAAGTTGGGTTGCTGTAACACAGTTCGAACAATTAACTGTTGTCGTCTTTATGAATTCATGATACAGATTCTACCCTATTTTTCTTCTTCTTTTTTTCGAAACCAACCCTTTCCAGGATTGAACTTGTGACCTCTGAAATTGGTACCAATTGAGCTAAACCCAATTGGCGATACGGATTCTTCTTGTTTCCAAGGTTTGAAGTACACTATAGTGGATGGCTTTTGTCAATATCGGATGGGTATTGGAATATTGAATGATATAACAAGGATATGAGCTAATATCCCACGTACATATTGGATATATTCATACCGGAGAATTCTATGTACATATCAAATTTATGTTGGCCCGCTTCCCATGGGCCAGCAAGCTCTAAGGGCATGTTTGGCAATTGTAAAGTGAATAAAATGCAGGAAAGTATGAAAGTAGTAGGATGGTGAAATGAAAATATAGTGAAAAAGTACGAACTCTTGCTTGTTTTGTTAAAATGAAAGTGGGAAAAAGGCTGAATTGGTATTTATGTGGCAATATAAAGTAAGTTTTGGTTGTTTGGTTGAAATTGTAGAAAGCAAGTGTGAAAGAAAAATTAGGAAGTACAATAAAATATAATAAATAGATACACTTTCTCACTTCTTTCTCTCACTTCCTATGCTTTGAGTGAGAAATTGAAATGAAAGGAAAAGATGATGTGGAGAAAAGTGGAAAAGTACTTCCTAAAATTTTCTTTTGTGTTCAAACAAAGAAAACTAGAAAGTGCTTTCAATTTCCAACACGCCCTAAGATTTAGGTTGAAATCCTAAAATTTCATTCATTTATTGCTTTATCTCACCGAAAACCTCAAAAAAAAATTCTAGACTAAAGTGTTTTAAAACACCTCAAAGATTATCTAAGTTAACATTTTAAAGTATCGTCTGTCATCAGTTTATTACCATCTGATGTATGTTAACTTTATAAAGACCCATGTAAGGAATAAAGTTACTTTTTGATGATTATATATTTGATTTGCAATGTAATATCAAATTAGTTCAACTTGCATTTTTCTTCTTCTTTATCATCATTTTGGGCAATAGGTTTCAGAACCATAAAAGCTATTTAAGATGTCTCTAGACCTGATTGCTGCTATTCAGGCGCATACATATGGCTGGTATACCGATCGGTATTCAAAAACATCAGCTGATAGTCACGCAAAATGATATCCGTATTTTATCGTTTTCGTGAGGGGTCCCAATTTAATATCCAGCAAATACATCTGAAATTTGAAACAATTTTAATTGTTTCACAAAAGCTAAAATAAAATTAATCTCACAATAGAAGAAGCATGCTTATGGTGTATGTTTTTACGACCGGCTGTTGATATGATATCAACTCTCTCTATTTCTTACTTCAGAAAAATATACAAGAGAGGCTTATCATAGCTATAGATGACCGGTTCTTACTTAGGGCAATACATTACTAGATGCCTAGGAAAAAAAAAGAGACATGCAGACGAATTACTCACGCTCTACGTTGATTTGATACTTATGATTGAACTTCATAGGCTATATAGATGTACCAAGTTCCCATTCTCCTTGCAGCGATACGTATAGCTCAGATTCGTCGCTTCGGAAATAATTCGACCGAAAGGTGTGTTTGTTGCGGCCAACTCTTGCCGAGAAGAAGCAATGCCGCTTTGCAATTCCGTATTCAGTCCACTCACCCACACAGCAGAGCTTAAGGCTTTCATTTCAGTTGCACCGCACAACATCCATGACGTATCTTCTACTCCCGCGTTACTAGCGACCTGGCACCAAAAGTTCTTGATGTTACCATCATCAAATAAGTTCTGACATGGCAAGAAGCACATCTGTGCAAACTTGATAATCTCGATCCTCACATCTTGCGAAACTTGGATCTTCATTATTTTAGCTTTCGAGGGGACTGTTACTTCCTCAACCTTGAAACCAAGATTTTCTAGAATGTTGTTGGCCACGTTTCTCAAATTCGGTAGAACTGCACACAACGCGGAAAAATAGCCGGAGAGGAGAGCGTCTTGACGGCCGTTGCTGCTTGAAATTGCTTGGCAGCCAAGGGCGAAAGCATAACGAGTGGAATCATCGTTATCGGGTACGTAAAATCTCAAGGGCCTGAGGAGAACTATGTTGGTTCTGATTTTTGATTGGGAGGTTGTAGGAGTACAAGGTAGAGGATTCATATCATAATTCATTAGATCCTGATGAATATTGAGACAATTGAATGGTAATTAGCAGCCACTTATATAGGGGCTTGTGGGAACAAAGTGGTAAAGATTTGGGGAATAAAATTAGGAAATGCAAATATGCATATTGCGACCCTTCCAATTCTCAATAAAGTAGCCCACATACTAAATTATGTAGGCTCGAGAAAAGGAACTGCTGAACTTTGGGAATTAAACATCAAATGTATTTTGAGGATTCAAATTGTTTCACATGAAGTAGATTTAAAGTAATACTTTGGGCGCCAGGCGAGGTCGGAAAAGGTTCGATCCATCTGATCGTTGAAATAGATTACAAATTCAGAGCCCCAATCAAGAGCCCCAAATTGTGAGTACGTGGGGTGCACGTAGTGAGATTTAATTTAATCATTAATTTAAATTTCAAGATTATCTCTAAGTACATCTCGTGGAGATATATATTAAATCTCTAAGATTTCTCTATTAGCTACGGGTTGGTTATTTGAGATAATCAAGTATTTTATATATTAGTTAATATATGATTTCTAACTCTCTCTCTCTATATATAAAAAATACATAGGCTAAGGTTAAATGTAATCCACAGCAAGACATTATAAAATCTTCGGCATGAGAATTTACGGAGCCTCAATTTAAAAGGTGGCGGCCAATAAAAGTCTGCAGCAAGTTAATAAATCAAGAGAGGCCTCATTGGAGAGGTTGCGGCTACAATATAAAAATTAACAGAGAGACTTCAATGAAGTTTGCGGCTACATATTGTTGATTTTCGTGGCTGGACTGCGGCAATTTAAATCCATTGGGGAATTAGAGGCGGCTGCAACAGCGGCTAATTTGTCGGGTGAGAGGGAGGGAGATTTGTATAGAGATTGGGCATTGTAATTTAGCGGCGATCGGAAAGGACGTTCTCGTGTAATACTTTCTTAATAGTGGAAGTTTTCATTGTCGGGTAAATCTTGTGTTTTTGTTGTTTGGTGTGCTTCTGATAATTTGTATTGTTTGGATAGATTGTTTGGTAAATCTTTTTCAGGTAATTTGTTTGCACGTGATAGAATTGATATTTTTCCGCTGCGACTCTTGATATGTTTTGTGACTCCTTGGAGGATCACGGATATAAAAAAAATTCACAAGTGGTATCAGAGTATCAGATTCGGCGTTTTCGGAATATTTAGGGAGATGGAATCTACGTATTATAAGGTGGTCAAGTATGATGGGCGGAACAACTTTAGCTTTTGGAGGTTGAAGATGAAGGCTATTCTCAAGCAATAAGGGGTTCATAAGATCGTCTTTGCAAAAGACAGTATTCCGGAGACGACCACGGATGATATGAAAGAAGAGATGGAGGACAAGGCTTTCAGTTCGATACAGTTTCAGTTGACCGACAAGGTTCTATGCGAGGTTGCACAAGAGACAACGGCAGCAGGTTTATGGAGCAAGTTGGACTCCCTATACATGAAGAAATCTTTTACAAATCGTCTCTACCTCAAACAACGATTGTATACGTTACAGATGAAAGGGGGACATCCTTCAAAGATTACCTGAAAGAACTCAACCGGATCATGATGGACTTGCGGAACGTGGAGGTGCGGATAGAGGATAAGGATCAGGCGATAATTTTACTCTGTTTGTTGACCTAAGAGTACGGGCAATTCGTCAATTCGATGATGTATGGCCGAGATAAGCTTTCTTTAGAAGATGTCAAAAAAGGTCTGCATGGTGAGGTGTTGAGAGAGAAGGTGGTAGGTGACAAGAGTAGTCACGATTACGCGTTATCCGTTAGATATCATTTAGATGGAGCCTCCAAGGGAAAATTGAGAAATCACGATAATAACATGTGCTTTATTTGCAAGGAGAATGAGCATTGAAAAAGGGATTGTCCGAAGTGCAAGGTGAAAGGTAAGCAGATGTCTTCCGGTACTGCAGTTGCGATGGAGGATTCGGATGATGGCAATAATGGTTTGATTATATCGGCATGTGCGACTTCAGATGCACACGGATCATGGATGTTGGATTCAGGAAGTTCATTCCATGTGACTTCGAATCGGAGTTGGTTCGCTACGTATCGTTCAGTTGATAGAGGCCCGGTCTTTATAGAGAACGGTATGGTAAGCAGAGTTGTTGGGATTGGTGCAGTTCGGATCCGAATGCATGATGGGAGAGTTCGGACATTGAAAGATGTCAAGCACGTATCAGATCTGAGGAGGAGTTTGATTTCATTAGGTGTTTTGGGCTGGATCGGTTACAAGTGCGTGATCAATATAGATTTCGTGATGATTTCCAAAGATACTCGTATTGTCATGAAGGCGAAAAGGATAAGGAATCTGTATTTTCTTCAGGGACGGACGGTTTTAGGAAATGTTGTTAGATATTCTACTGGTTCGGGTGGTTCAAAATCCATCAAGGTGTGGCGTCCACGATCGGGTCATATTGGCGAGACGAGTTTGGAGGTGTCTCGAAAGAGGCAATCACTTGGAGATGTAGAGATCTGCAGGAGAAATCTTTGGGAGGATTGTATTCAAGGGAAGAAAATAGAGATGGTTCTAGCACCGTTTTATTTTCAAGGTGGAGTCAGACATCATGGTTCCTTCATTGATGACTTCTCGAGAAAGTTATGGGTGTATGTTGTTAAGCCGAAGGCGGAGAATTTTAAGATTTTCAGAAAGGTTGTTGTGGAGAAGCAGTTCAAGAAGTGCGTGAAAGTTCATCGTTCCAATCATGCTGGAGAGTTCTGCAAGTCAAGAAGGATCGTGTATCACATTGTAGGGTGTTTTTCGTTACCCCATTGAGATGGGAATACGCGCGCACTGGTCAGACGCAGTACAGATTCCCCCTGTCTAGGGTAGGCTGGGGTTTATTGATTGTGGGAATCCGAATCTCCGGCAGCCGCGGACTAAGCTGCTGTTAATCACCCCTCTCCTTTGAAGCGAGGAAATCTCCGATTGACGGGTCAAACCGGACATGCGAACTCAATGCGATGTGTTGGTGTGTGTGTGTGTTTTGTTCCATTTGTTAAAAAAAGGATATATATATTTTTCTATAAAAAACGAAAAATATTTAGAGAAACCCTTTTTTTTAAATATTATTATTTTTTTTAATTTTAAAATATTATTTATAATTTATTTTATTTATTTAATATTTATTTATTTATTAAATAAAAAAAGATTAAAAAAAGGAAAAGAAAGAAGGAAGAAAAACAATGGGGGGGACCTGGGCTCCCATTTAATGCGAGCCTCCCCTCACATGCTATGGGGGCCATCACATACTTAGCATGTGACCCCTCATGTGAGGGGGGCATCACATACTAGTATATGTGACCCCTCACATGCTAGCATGTGAGGGGGGCCAAAAGAGCTCCCATTAAATGGGAACCCTCCCCCTCACGTGTTAGCATGTGATGGGGGCAAAAAGGGCCCAAAAAAATGATTTGTTTTTATTATTATTTTATTTTTATTTTTTAACATGGAGCTGAACTCCAGAAGAAATTTTTTTGTGGAGTTAAACTCCAAAAGAATTTTAAATATGGAGTTCAACTCCAAAAAGGTTTTAAATGGAGTTCAACTCCAAGAAGATTTTAAATGGAGTTTAACTCCGAAAAGATTTTTATCATGTAGTTAAACTCCAAAAAGAGTTTTAAATGGAGTTCAACTCCAAAAAGATTTTTATTGTGGAGTTAAACTCCAAAAGAATTTAAATGGAGTTGAACTCCGAAAGAATTTTCATTGTGGAGTTGAACTCCGAAAGAATTTTAAATGTGGAGTTAAACTCCGAAAGAATTTTATATGGAGTTAAACTCCTAAAAAGATTTAATGTGGAATTAAACTCCAAAAGAAATTCTGTAGTGGAGTTAAACTCCAAAAGAATTTAAATGGAGTTGAACTCCGAAAGAATTTTTATTTTGGAGTTGAACTCCGAAAGAATTTTAAATGTGGAGTTAAACTCCGAAAGAATTTTATATGGAGTTAAACTCCTAAAAAGATTTAATGTGGAATTAAACTCCAAAAGAATTTCTGTAGTGGAGTTAAACTCCAAAAGAATTTAAATGGAGTTGAACTCCGAAAGAATTTTTATTTTGGAGTTGAATTCCGAAAGAATTTTAAATGTGGAGTTAAACTCCGAAAGAATTTTATATGGAGTTAAACTCCTGAAAAAAATTTAATGTGGAGTTAAACTCCAAAAAAAAAGATTTTTACTGTGGAGTTAAACTCCAAAAGAATTTCTGTAGTGGAGTTAAACTCCAAAAGATTTTCTCCTTTCTCTTTTGAGAAGAAACCCAAAATGGGTTCTCTTAAAACTCCAAGATCGAGATCTTGGATGATAAAAAAATTGACCTTTTTTATTCTCTTGATGGATTCTTGGAAGGTGGGTTTATGGCAAAACTTTATTTAGTTTTTTTAAAAAAAAGAGAGAGAGCTAAGCTCTTGATTTATTTGGAAAATGAAAAGGAAGAGGAAGAACTTGAAAAGAGAGAGTGGAGGCACCAACCTTAGAGTTTGAGAGAATGAAGAGTGTGTTTTTTACTCATCATCATGTTGCCTTATATAGGCTTACACATTTACATATAGCCCTTTGGGCTTTACAAAATGGCATTTTGCTCATCTCATGCCTCATGTGCTATTTTCTTTTGCACATAAGCCATGAGCTTTACAAAAATTTGGCTTTATGCCCATTTTGCTTACATCATGCACAAAAAACTACATTAAAATTATTTGTTACATGATTTTTATGTTGGCATGAGGAGGCCAGCCGTGGGGCTTGACTTGGGCATGGGCCCACTTGACCTGGGCTTGGGCCTACCTGTCTTGAGGTTGACTTTGACTTAGTCAACCGGGTGCAATTTTTGACCCCAACAAAGTGCCCCACATCAATAAATGCACACCGCGCATGTGAGTTGTGTGCATGAAATTGATGGATCTTGAAGCTGGACTTCGAGGTGGAACATTATTCCGGGGGCGGAGCATCCCTCGGGGAGCATGATTCCCGGGGATCGGAGCATCATTCCGATTTGCGGAGCATAATTCCAGGGTCGGAGTATTATTCCGAAGAGTCGGGGCATAATTCTGAAGGGTCGAAGCATAATTCCGAAGGGTCGGAGCATAATTCCGAGGATTGGAGCATGATTCCATGGATCGGAGCATCATTCAGAAGAGCGGAGCATGATTCCAGGGATCAGAGCATGATTCCAGGGGTCGGAGCATAATTCCGAAGAGTGGAGCATGATTCCAGGGATCGGAGCATCATTCCGAAGAGCGGAGCATGATTCCAGGGATCGGAGCATCATTCCGAAGAGCGGAGCATAATTCTAAGGATCGGAACATAATTCAGAAGAGCGGCAGACATTCTGACCGAAGCATAATTTCGATGCAGAGGTTGATTCCCAGGCGGAGCATAATTCCAACAGGGAAGGCAGATTCATCGAGGCGAAGCTTGATTTCGACACGGGGGTACACTCTGAGACGAAGCATGATTCCGGCGCAGAGCTTGTTGGTCGACTTGATTCCGAGGCGAAGCTTAATTCCAACGAGGAGGTCGCTGGTTGATTCCGAGCCGAAGCATAATTTCGACATAGAAGGAAAATACACCGAGGCGAAGCTTGATTTCAACACGGGATACACTCTGAGACGAAGCATGATTTCGGCGCAGAGCTTGTTGGTCGACTTGATTCCGAGGTGGAGCTTAATTCCGACGGGGAGATCACTGGTTGATTCCGAGCCGAAGCATAATTCCGACAGGGAAGGCAGATACACTGAGGCGAAGCTTGATTTCGACGCGGGGCACACTCTGAAACGAAGCATGATTCTAACGCAGGGCTTGTTGGTCGACTTGATTCCGAGGCGGAGCTTAATTCCGATAGGGAGGTCACTGGTTGATTCCGTGCCGAAGCATAATTCTGACAGGGAAGGCAGATACACCGAGGCGAATCTTGATTTCGACGTGGGGTACACTCTGAGACGAAGCATGATTTCAGCGCAGAGCTTGTTGGTCAATTTGATTCCGAGGGGGAGCTTAATTCCGACGGGGGGGTCGCTGGTTGATTCCGAGGCGAAGCATAATTCCGACAAGGAAGGCAGATACACCGAAGCGAAGCTTGATTTCGACGCGGGGTACACTCTGAGATGAAGCATGATTCCGACGCAGATCTTGTTGGTTTGATTTGATTTAGGTTGACATCAGCATCGCTACATTGGAATATGGTACCAGGAGCAAATCATTATCTGTCTTTGAGAGGATTTGGGGAATTTTGGTTTTAGTCGGCATCTGCATTGCTGCACTGGAATAATGCCAGGAACAACTTATCGTTTACCCTGGGAGGATTTGGGAATTGGTGGCTTAGGAGACAGGTTTAGATCCCTATCATCTAAGGCTTTTTAATTTTATGGACCGTAAGGGTCCCATAAAAGCATTTTCTCCCTATGAGTCGAAAGGGTCTCGTAGGTGTATTTTCTCCTTAGGAGTCATGGGGATTCCTAAGTGTGTTGCTCTTTTGTGAGTCGTAAGGATCTCACGCGGGAATTTTCTCCTCACAAAGTCGAGAGGACTTTGCAAGTGCATTTCATCTCTTTTTCACGAGTTTGCGCCCTTTCGGGTTTTTACAAATTCGCGGGCAGTCCTGCTATTTTTACTCACGGAGCCCCTTCGGGTTTTCATCCGTGCCCATTTTGCTTGTGGACATACCTTTACTTTACTTTTCTTTTTTTTGTGAATCGTAGGACTTTGAATGTGATCTCGCCGGTAGGACTTGGGAGACATTGGGATCGTTTTACGCCCGTGGATTGTATACGGTTTTGCATGATGTATGATCCAGACTGTAGGGCCGAAAAAATTTTGGGACTTTGTTGGCTTCTGCATCGCTGTACTGAAAAATGGTACCAGGAATAACTCATCATTCACCGTTGGGGAATGGGATTTGGAATTTGTTTGGCGTCTGCATCGCTGCACTGGAATATGGTACCAGGAGCGACTCATCATTCACCACTTGGGGATTTGGATTCTGCCCGGCACCTGCATCGCTGCACTGGAATATGGTACTAGGAGCAACTCATCATTCGCCATTGCCTATTGGGAAGAAATGGCTTAGGAGACAGGTTTAGATCCCTATCACCTAAGACTTTTCAATTTCATAGGCCGTAAGGGTCCTATAAAAGCATTTTCTCCTTACGGGTCGTATGGATCCCGTAGGTGTATTTTCTCCTTAGAAGTCGTGAGGACTCCTAAGTGTGTTTTTTCCTTTGTGAGTCGTAAGGATCCTACGAAGATTTGTTCTCCTCATGCATCGTGAGGACACATGAGTGGGTCTTCCTAATAGAGTATAATTCTAAGGGCGGAGACCGACCGCTGGACTGGTGATCGCGGTGGGGTATCGGTATGATGAGAATTATTTGAGCCATTGGATTGTATACGGTAGTCAACTTGGGGACCAACCGTAGGGCTGGTGTATTTCGGGAAATTGGATTTTGGTTAGCGTCTGCATCGCTGTACTGGAATATGGTACCAGGAGCGACTCATCATTCGCCGTTTTGGGATTTGGAATTTGGTTGGCGTCTGCATCACTGCACTGGAATATGGTACCAGGAGCGACTCATCATTCGCCGCTTTTTTTTTGTTTATTTATTTATTTATTTATTATTTACCGCGATTTCTCTATCATTTCAGCTTTTCTTATAGCGAAGGTCGCGACTGCCCTATCATTTCGGCTTTATTTTCATTTTTATTTTTACTCGCTGATTTTTATTGCGAGTTGCCCCATCATTTCGGCTTTTTATTTTTTTATATATTTTATTTTTTGTTTTATTTACACATTTTTACATCCCCGGTTTAACGACTTAGAGGTTGACTGTTCCCAGTTTAATGACGTGGTGGTCGACTGTTTCCAGTTTAACGACTTAAAGGTCATCTGTTTCCAGTTTAATGACTTAGAGGTCATCAGTTTCCAGTTTAAAAACTTAGAGGTTTATTGTTTCCAGTTTAACGACTTAGAGATCATTTGACGAGGAGCTTAGAGAAGATACCTGATTGAGCAGTTGTCAGGAGCACCGCTGGATATTGCCCGAGATGCCTTATTATTTTGTCAGTGTTGATGGCCTTGCCCCCAGCTGGAGCCAAGGAAAATTGTTCAAATACCGACTTGCATTCGAAGATGGCAATTGAAAATTGTTAACCCTGTAAATAGGAACATGATTTCAGTATTGACAATCGATATGTATATTGATTGAGCTCGCATGAACGTTTAACCAGAAATATGGGAGGAGTGATTGCGTCCCACTGGGCGTGCCAGAATCTGTAGTTTGTTTTTCGTCATCCCATTGAGATGGGAATACGCGCGCGCTAGTCAGACGCAGTACAGATTCCTCCTGCCTAGGGTAGGCTGGGGTTTATTGATTGTGGGGATCTGAATCTCTGGCAGCCGCGGACTAAGCTGTCGTTAATTACTTCTCGCCTTTGAAGGGAGGGAACCTCCGATTGACGAGTCAAACTGGACATGCGAACTCAATGCGATGTGTTGGTGTGTTTTTTGTGTTCCATTTGTTAGAAAAAAGTATATATATATATATATATATATATATATATATATATATATATATAAAACCGAAAATAAATAAGTAGATAAACCCCCCTTTTTAAATATTATTATTTTTTTAATTTTAAAATATTATTTATAATTTATTTGTATTTATTTAATGTTTATTTTTTTTTAAAAGATTAAAAAAAAGGAAAAGAAAGAAAAACGGGAAAAAAGGGGACCTGGGCTCCCATTTAATGGGAGTTTCCCCTCACATGCTGGGGGGGCCATCATATGCTAGCATGTGAGGGAGGGCATCACGTGCTAAGAATGTGACCTCATCACATGCTTAGCATGTGACCGATGCATCACATGCTTAGCATGTGACCCCTCATGTGAGGGGGGCCATCACATGCTAACATGTGACCCCTCACATGCTAGTATGTGAGGGGCCCAAAAGGGCTCCCATTAAATGGGAACCCTCCCCCTCACGTGTTAGCATGTGATGGGGCCAAAAAGGGTCCCAAAAAATGATTTTTTTAATTATTATTTTATTTTTTTATTTTTTTAACATGGAGCTGAACTCCAAAAGAATTTTTTTTGTAGAGTTAAACTCTAAAAGAATTTTAAATATGGGGTTCAACTCCAAAAAGGTTTTAAATGGAGTTTTAACTCCAAGAAGATTTTAAATGGAGTTTAACTCCAAAAAGATTTTTATCGTGGAGTTAAACTCCAAAAAGACTTTTAAATGGAGTTCAACTCCAAAAAGATTTTTTATTGTGGAGTTAAACTCCCAAAGAATTTAAATGGAGTTGAACTCCGAAAGAATTTTTATTATGGAGTTGAACTCTTAAAGAATTTTAAATATGGAGTTAAACTCCGAAAGAATTTTATATGGAGTTAAACTTCTAAAAAGATTTAATGCGGAGTTAAACTCTAAAAGAATTTCTGCAGTGGAGTTAAACTCCAAAAAAATTTAAATAGAGTTGAACTCCGAAAGAATTTTTATTGTGGAGTTGAACTCCGAAAGAATTTTAAATATGGAGTTAAACTCTGAAAGAACTATTAAAATTCACCTATTAGCGCCCACGTACCCTGCACCCCAAGAAAACCACAGTCTCAATTTGTAAGGGCCTTTTGGTATCGGTTTTGCCTTTGTTAAGATGTGTTTGGGAATAGTCTCACATTGGAAAAACTATGAGAGGTGCATAGTTATAAAATATAAGATGAGATAAATCTTAACAAGATTTGAATCTTATTGATAGAACCCACTTATATTAAAAGCTCATATGTGCCATTATATATATAAATATATAAAAGCTCTCCTTATTTATGAATATATTTAAATTTAATATGGTATCAGAGATATGTTAATAACATTCGTGGATTTGTACTTTAATAACATATCTGTGAGAGAGTCGTCTACATGCTCTTGATAGACTTACCTTTCCTTGTGTCATAGTTGTACCTTTCCTTGTGTCGTCTACTTACCTCTGAAAGACTAGTCTCTACATGTGTTTGTACGATCCATGTGACGTCCACGTTACGCATGAGGGGGAGTGTTGAGATGTGTTTGAAATAGTCTCCCATTGGAAAAACTTAAGAGGTGCATGATGGAGCTCCTTTTCGGGCCTCCGTCAGATGTTGTCTTCCGTTGATCTCGAGGTGAACTGGGTTGATTGTCCTTCGTTGCGTATGGGTCTCGATAGGTTTTGAGAGGACAAGTGGGATGAGAAGACTGCCGCCGGATACCTGCAAAGAACTCCCGGGGTGGTTTGGTACCACCGAGGACCCTCCGACGCTCAAGTCAGTGACAAGATTCGAGCAGAGTAACGGCGTAAGTGTAAAGAATGGCTTACTTGACCCCTCTGTGATGAGGGTTTATATAGCGGTGGCGGCACACAGCAATAGGCGCGAGAATCTTGCCGGCGGTTACGCTCCCGACGTCACGCCCGCGTAGAGAGCGAATAGCCCATTAATGGGGATCGTGATGGCGTGGAACGTGGGATGTTGCTAGCGGGGAATCCGCGCATGGAGAGATTCGCGGAGCTGCGGTTACGCCTGTGAGCGGTGGAGTTGGTCGGAGGGCCAAAGAAGATGGCCTCGGCAGGGAGCTCGGGATGAGCGGGGAGGCCGAGGAGTCCTGGTCCTATGGTGGCTCGGGGCGAGCTGAATAGCCGAAGAGGCTGATTCGCAGGAGGCCCCGTGGAGGGCCATGCTGTGCGTGCAGGTCGGGTGCGGGGCAGCCTGATCGGCCTCTTCGGGTCCTTTCTTCTCAGTCTTGGGACACGTCATCTGCCACGTGTCCTGATCTTGGAGGTCCTCAATATTGAGTGTCATCATTATCCCCCCACTCTTGCCCCAACCATCTGGTGGGTCGGGTCAGGAGTGGACTACCGCCTCCCCCGAGGTGAGATCCTTCTCAGGGTTGTGCCGGGATGAGTCCTCGAGCTGTCGGTTGTCTTTTCCACAAGCGAATTGAGGCGAGATCTTTCCATTTAAGGAGGTTGCGCCGGTTCATGCACTCTGCAGTTGAAGCGACGGTCCACGTGTCGAGTGCCAACCGGCTGATGTGACGCGTGCAGGCCTGCGGCGTCTGATGGGACGCAGTCAATCGCTGGGCTGCCACGTGGAACGATCTGAGTCGCTAGGTGCAAGGAGCCGTTTCGGCGGGAGACGAAGGGCACCGTTGGATGAGGCCGCGCGTGGTAATAAATATGGGTGGGGCCCGCCCTAGGGCCCTTACTCTCTCATATTTCCTCATTCTTAAGCCCCAGCTGCTCGGCGCTCGTCTCCCCTCTCTTGTTCCCAACTTTTGAAGAATTTCTTTCCCAGGTTAGATGTCTTCCCCTGTAGAATCAGTATACATTGTAGGAGTAGATGTTAGGGTTCCTTTAGACGTGTCTGAGTCCTCTCAGGGAGCAGGGGCTGGGCCCTCTCCCCGGGGCCGTGAGACGGGGGCCACCTCCAGGGAGGGGGCGGTAGATGTAGCCCCCAGCACTTCGTGCTGGGTGAGGCATGAGGACGAGCTCGCCAACGCTCGAGCTCTCTTCCACATTCCCCCGGGCTACACGCTCCGTCTGGCCGAGGAGGGAGAGAGGGCAGACCAGGTACGGGGCAGGGAGATTGCCCTGTATTTGGAAGCTTTTTGGGGCAGAATGCGCCTGCCCTTCTCTCCTGAGGTTATCGCCGCTCTGAATTTCATCGGTTTGGCCCCTGGCCAGCTAGTGCCGAACGTGTGGAGGCTCCTCCTGAGGTTCCTGAACCGCCTGAGGCTGCAGACGGTTCCTTTCAGTCTTTCCCTCCTCGATTCCTCCCTTGTTTTCAAGAGTCACCCCAACGGCCGAGCGGGCAACCCAAGGTTGGTTTACTTTACTTTTAGGAAGCGACCCGGGGTCGCTGCCGGGACCAGGGTTGTGGCCTTGCCCTCCTCCATCCATGATTGGAAAAAGAAAATTTTCTTCGTTTCCCCTCCCGAAGGCGAGGACTGGCCGGTGCCCACCAAATGGTCGAGGGAGAAGTGTTTGCCGGGGAACCTGTCCAACGACCCCGCCGCGGTGAGAGTGGCGTCGTGGGAGCCCATCCCCATACATGACGTGCTGCTGTCCGAGAGGGTCTTGAGCTGGGTCGGGCTTAGCCCCGCCGAGTTCGTCAGTAAGTTAGGCTTGCTTTCTGGGTTTATGCTTAACTCGTGTTGCTGATAAGTTGGGCGTTTGTTTTGTGCAGGACCAATGGACTTCGGCACCCTCCGAGATGCTATGCGCCAACCGAGGCCGCCTGCTAAGGCCGGGGGTGCCGGCTCTACCCAAGCGCAGCCTTCCCCTGCTCCCACTGCCCCGGTGACAGTTCCCCGGGGACGTTTGGCGGTGGATCCCACCCCAGGCCCCAGCAGAGCATCGGGTCGGAAGCAGGCCCTGATTGTGGAGGACACGGCTTCGGAAGAGGAGATCGGCTCCCCCTCGGAGCAGGTCAAGAGGAGTTCCCGGAGATCTTCTCAGGGCCGGTCCTCGCCGACCGTGGTGGAGGAAGGGGGGCACCGGTTCACGGTGCCGTCCGGGCTGTCAGTCGCGGACAGCCTCCTCCACGAGATAGAGACCTCGGCCGGGGGTCGGGTTCCTGGAGGGACCCTCAAAGCTCAGCTGGCGTCGATCGCCCAGGAAGCTGTGCAGGTAAGCCCCCATTGCGCGGTGGGACTTAGTGTTTTCCTTCATGTTTCTGATCCTTCTTCTTTTTGTACCTTCCCAGACTCTCCAGCACGTGGCCCTCGCCCTCCGCATGGAGACCGAGGTGGTAGCCCCGGCGGTGGAGGACGCGGGCCAGCTCGCTGCGTTGCAAGAAAGCTCCAGGCGGGAGCAGGAGGAGATGTCGGCGAGGATCGCCGCCCTGGAGGGCGAGGTGGCAGCTGGGAAAAGGGAGGCCTCCCGGCATCGCGAGGCTGCCGCGATCGCCGAGGGCAAGCTCGGGGACTCCCAGGTGCTCGCCGGCAACCTGAAGAAGACGGTGAAGACCCTCCGGAAGGAGCTGGGGGCATCGACCGAGTCCTTCAAGTCGGCTGGATCGAAGGCCGTGGCGAGCTATAAGAGGTCGAGGGATTTTTACGACGACCTGGCCGTGGCCACAACCCGCATCTGGCACGACGCCCTCGATGCCGTGAAGTCCAAGATGCTGGAATTCGATGACACGGATCTCCGGGCCGAGTTCCCCCTCATGGGCGCCGACGAGCAAGGGGGAAAGGCTCCCGGAGAGATGGGGGCCGAGGACCCGGCGCCCCCAGTGGTGGAAGTTGAGGACCTCGAGGTCGTGCCCGGGTCCGAGGTGTAGAGCCCCCGCTCTCCTATCTTCATTTTGTTTTTCTTTTGAATTTTTGTAAGGCTGAGGAGCCAGAAAATACCCTCTGTAAAAACTTATCTTTGGCAGTAGTAAAAATGTTTTTCTTCTTCAGCTGTGATAAATTTTTCCTTTCCGGCATCTGTTTGTGAGGAATACTCGCTTGGGATATTTTTACTTGCGCCATTATGCTTTCATGTCAGGTTGGCCCTCTGTTCAACGATTGTTCGTAGAGCTGACTGCCGTTGTTTGCCGACGAGCGTCTCCGAGGAGGTATCTCCTTGGGCCCCGAGGTCGAGGGGGAGATCGTTTAGGTTTGGACAGACCTGACCTCTATTTGTTATAGAGTATCAGTCGTCATGTGTTGGTGACCGGGCAGGGTAGCTGCGCCGTCATCTCCTGCTAAGGCTTCATGCATCTGTTGCGGCGTTAGGGGGGTTATCCGCCGGGGGTGGCCGAGCAGGGTAGCTGCTCGGTCGTCTCTTTCGAAAGCTTGGTTCGTTAGAGTTGTGTGTAGGTGACTACCAGCCTTTGGGTGTTGAGCAGGGTAGCGCTCCGAGGCTCCTTGTGGGGGCTTTTGATCCCTGGCGTAGAGGGTAGGAGCCGGTGTTTCACCGAGCAGGGTAGCTGCTCGGGTGCCTCTGTATGAGAGCTTTTCCAGATCCACGGCGTTGTGGCAGGGAAGCTGCCCGCCGGGGATAGCCGAGCGAGGGAACCTCAGGCCTCGACTGCCTCTGGGAGGGCTTTTTGATCCTTCAGGACGGGGACCGAGCAGGGTTACTGCCCAGTGCCTCTTGGCGAGGACTTTGATCCCTGTCGGTTGTGGTAGGAAGCTACTAGCCGGGGATAGCCGGGCAAGGACCCGACTGCCTCTGGGAGGACTTTGGCCCTTGACGCGAGGAAAGCTATAAGGCTGTAGGAAGCCTACCAAGGACCCTTGGACGGGCAGGACTACTGCCCGATGCCTCTTGGCGAGGGCTTTTGTCCTAAATGATAGCCAAAGGGAGGAACCTGTCATGCCCGCTTCCCAGAGTACACTAAGATAAGCACGTGACATAGCCAACCATACTACCTGTGGATAGGAAAAATCCTTTCACAGTCACATTACGGCTGTAGAGATATCAAGAACAGGAAAGTAACTAAACTATCTAGTACATGTCCATGAGCCAGAATGAATGAGTCAAGAAATAATGATATGCGGAAGCAAAAGATACAATAAATGAATCACCTGGAAGGTAAAACTACATACCGACAGGAACTTCACCGCTCGGTCTAACAGCGGCAATCTCCTGATCAGTCTGCAACAAAGGTAGAAGAATCTGGGCCATGCAAAACCCAGACGTCAGCGCGTCATGTCAACAAGTAATATAATATGAACATTGTAACAGGCAATGCAAAATAAACATGAATAAAACGAAAGTAGCAAATAATGTGAATCAAGCAGTGCAGGGTAAGTGCAGTGGGTAACTAAACTGTTCTATCGGGTTTTCTATTCTAAAGTCTTTGAAATCAATTTGAGTAATCCTCCATGTAACTCAAAGGATATGTCCCGTTACCCCCCGGGACCACGGATCAGGAATATGTGAACCAATAGTGGTTCTGTCCCGTTACCCCCCGGGACCACGGATCAGGAAAATGTAAGAGTCACGAATGGCTCTGTCCCGTTACCCCCCGGGACCACGGATCAAGTAATACCCTTTTAAGTTACACTTTAGTTTACACTTTTGATTTCCCCATACCCCCAAGCTATGTATGTCGAGTCAGGTGTTCAGTAATCAAGAACTAATGCCAACACAGGATCAGGTAAAAGCAGGTTTTTCTGGATAGACAACAGGAACGGTCCATGAGGACTACATGTTAGGTTTGTTGGAATTAGGCACGAGATCAGGTAACAGGTCCCGTCATGGTACATCAGGTTAATCAACAGTAAACGGTACCATGTCAGGTGTATCAATATATATAATGTGTAACAAAGTCAAGTCAAGATGTAACAATATCGTGGGTGTGCTCACAACAGATATATAATCGAACAGGGGATTAACAGCAGGAAATAAGCAATAAATTAAACAACAATAAGCAGTTCATTCAATCACAATAGTGCATTAATATAGTGCAGCCGTTTTATTATATTAACAGGTTTTGAGCACCCTTAGCGGTGCAACAGTTTAAATGATGATGCAGTACAGTTATATCAAGCCTTTGAATACGAATATCCGAATGTAATAGAACTACATGGGAAAGTGCTACAATCTATTAAACGGTAAAATGTGATTAACAGGTAAACTTAGTTATTAGTGTTAAATTGGCAGACTGTAAATGTTATGTTAACAGTAAAATGATATATGTCATATTGCAACCAAATGAGAAAATAACTATACCGAGTTAAGTTTTGCAGGTTTAATGAGTCAAAACATATATAATTGTATAGTATAGCATGTAGCAAGTGATACTTGCCTCAAAAGGTCGATATGCAGGCGGCCTGGTGCGACGTGACACGATACGGTGTGTGAAACGGCACGACACGGTACTGGGTCTAGTCGCGATCTGGTGCGCGGTCTGGGCGCGATCTGGTGCGCGCTCTGGGGCGCGGTCTGGTGCGCGATCTGGACGCGATCTGGTGTGCGATTTGGACGCGATCTGTGCGCGATCTGGTGCGCGATCTGGACGCGATCTGGTGCGCTTGTCGGGCTCGTGCGGACTCGGGCCTGGTCTTGGAGATGGGTAAAACACGACGCCACCAACCGAATCAACCACAAAACTTGATGGCTCGGCTTGGGTTTGGATCTCGGCTGGCGATGTCGGCGAGGCTGGTCAGCGGTGATGGTGCCGGAAACGGCGATATGGGCGAGGAGGAAAATGCAGGCGTGGGTTTTGGTTACACGGTGGGTGCACGGATCTAGGTTTGTAGGTGAGGTGGTTGACGAGAGGGGGAAGCACAGGAAGCCAAGGTGGTTGAGGAGGAGGCGCAGGGGCGATGTGGAGGCGACGACGAAGGTGATGGGTTCGTAGGGTTTTGATGCAGGCGTCGGAGTTCATTGGTCGGGGCGATGGTGGTGTCGGGTTGAGGGAGAGAGATGAGATTGAGGAAGAGATGATGATGAAAGAGGAGATCGGTGTCGAGGGGATGGCGACGGCGGTGAGGCGCGGAGGTGAGGCTACGTTGGGTTGGGTTCTCAAGCTCGTGGGTGTGCGGTGGTGGTTCGAGATGGGCGTAAGGGAGAAAGGAAGAGGAAAGAGAGAGAGGAGAGGATGGTGGCTAGGGTGGAGACGAAGGGTTGCCGGCGTGGAAGCGACGGCGAGGCAGGGGCTGGGTTCTCGGAGGCGGAGGCAGCGAAAGGAAAAAGAAAGAAGCTGAAGGGAGAGGAGAGAGAGAGGTAAGAGAATGCATGGGGTTGTGAGATAAGAATATTGTCAAGGAAAATTTTAAGGGAAAAATAATAGTATAGTAGAAGAGAGAGAGAGAGAGAGGAGAGATACAGAGAGATTGTGTGGGGTTGTTAGGATTGATTGTTAAGGAAATATATGAATATATATATATATATATATATTTTAGTATAGAATAAGGTATATAAACAGTTATAAAGATTTGAATATAATATTATATTATTAGTCCGTTTTGAGATTTTGGCAAATACAAATTTACTCCAAAACACGCCCGGGTCGGGTCTAAAAATCCAGGTTTAAAATATGAAAATTATATGCAGCTTCCAAATTATAAAATGAATGCTCAGTTAAAGAAAAAGCATACCCGTAAGAACGGATGCACGCACGTGCGCGTAGCCATCTAAACACGTCCGTTTCACTGAACGGGACGAAAACAAAGTGTGCGGATGCTACCACGGGGTTAGAGGTATCATGCATGCTATGAAATACAATTTTAATTTATTTTACGTGACTTAAAATGTTATATAGTAAAAGATGCCATGCCGGGTAAAAATGCCACTATGTGATAAAGTTGAAAATGCACAAGTTTACCCAATAAGTCAGGGTGATACATTAATATGAACCAAACATGTTCAAGAAAGCGGGTCGGGTCGAATGCAATATAAAATGTAAAATACCATTCGCACCCAAAACCCGTTAAATTAGGAATAAACCATGGATAAGTAAAATACTAAAACTGGAATTGGTATAAATGAACTCAGGTGTTACAGAACCTATGGCCTCGACTGCCTCTGGGAGGGCTTTTTCTGATCCCCTGCGTTGTGGCAGGGAAGCTGCCCATGGGGGATAGCCGAGCGAGGGAACCTCTGGCCTCGACTGCCTCTGGGAGGGCTTCTCTGATCCCAGGCGTTGCGGCAGCGTAGCTGCCCGCGGGGGATAGCCGAGCAAGGGAACCTCGGGCCTCAACTGCCTCTGGGAGGGCTTTTGATCCTCGGCGTTGTGGCAGGGAAGCTGCCCGCGGGGGATAGCCGAGCGAGGGAACCTCTGGCCTCGACTGCCTTTGGGAGGGCTTTTTGGATCCCCGGCGTTGTGGCAGGGGAGCTGCCGGCCGGGGATGTTTGAGTGGGGCGGCTGCTGAGCTGAATCTTGGAGGAGGCGCAGCCTGGTCATTCGGTTGTAGGTGCGGGGAATGGGAATGGTCGGGGCAACGGTGCGTGAATCAATTGCATTGAATGCCGGGGGAGGCGAAGCGACAGGGACGTGTCGTTTCGTTTCCACCGAGTAACGTTCGATGGACGCCACGTGGCGTGTCACTTCGTTTCGACCGGGCGACGTTCGATGAACGCCGTGTGGCGGCCGTTGGGCTGCACAGCGGGCTATATAGGGGGCACCGGTTCTTCCCCCTTCGCAGATAGGCTATCAAAAATAGAGGATTTCCCATTCACTATCCCCAAAATCATCAGTTCTGCAGATGTGTACCTCTATGACCGCGACCGTACCGAGGACACGGTGCAGTTGGTGGTTGCTCGCATTGAGGAGCACTTCGGTCGGCTGCTCCCTAGGCGCTCCTCCCTGCTGCAGCTACTGATGTACTCCATATGGAGGGCATCGCCGGGGCTTTACAACCCCCTGTCGGAGCAGCTCTTTGACGAGGCCGTAGGCAAGCTGCAGTCCTTGAGGCGCTTCGGCTTGATCTCCGCAAACCGGCTGGCACGCTCGGAGGCGCTCGTCCGGGAATGCTACGAGCTAAGGCTCGAGTTTGATGCCCGCATGAAGAACCGGGAACAGAGGCAGGAATTTGCGTGGCCCCGATTGGCGAAGATCTTCATCGATTACCATGAGCAGTGCTCGGTGCACCCCTTATCCCTGCTATTGTAACCCCTTTTTTTTGCATGTATGGCTGAGGAGCCCATAATACCCTTTGAATGAACAAAGATTTCTTTTCTTTTTCGCAATGTTCCATTGATCTTTATTTAGTCAACAGTAGATCCTAGGAAGAATTTACACTGCTTTTAGAAAAAAGAAAGAAAAAGGACAGGTACAGGTTAAAGGATGACTTGGTCGGCCTTCGCCGAGCTCCCTGAAGGGCTGTCGGCCCCCGTGGTTAGCATAGGGCATAGGGCTCCCTGAGCCCCAGGTCGGCTGTCTGCTGAAACAAGCATGATCTGGCCGATGGTCAGGTCGGTGGGAGGGCGAGGCTGCTCTTGCTCGCGGTCGTCCTGCCGTTTGTCCCTTAGGTAGGTGGCAAGGTGCCCAGACCGGATGAGCTCCTCGACATAGTCCCTCAGTTGTTTGCAGTCCTCCGTGGCGTGGCCTAGTACCCGGTAGAAAGCGCAGTAGGGGCCTCGGGTTCGCTTAGCGGCCTGACGTGGGACCGGGGGGAACTTGAAGAACCCCTCATTCTGGGCCTCCTACAGCAACACCGCGAAGGAGACATTGAAGGGGGTATACTCTTGAAACTTCGGGTGGTAGGGCTGCTGACGCTCCGTCCTGTCCTCCCGAGTCCTTTTCTTCTGGTCGGGCCGATCCGCCCGGGGAAGGTTGGCGTTCACTTCGGATTCCAGCTGGACCTCGCGCTCAGTCCACGCCTTGACTTCGGCCATGATCTTAGGTTGAGCCAGCGCGAAGGAACGCAACCATTCTTTGTGCCTCAAACCAGATCTGAGCACCGTTATGACAGTCTCGTCCCGGTGCTCGGGCACCTCGAGGAGGGCGTTGTAGAAGCGGATAATGTAGGCTTTGAACATTTCCTTGTCCCCTCTTTTAACCGTTGTCACGCCCCACTTCCCAGTGTACGGCGAAGGGGACGCGATGAGGTCCGCTACGTATATACTCAGAAGTACATACGCTAAGCGTATCTAAGCAATATAAAATAAATACACAAAAGACAAGAGATTATAAAAACAACAACTTTTATTCATTAACATTCTTTTGTACAATGCATGAAAAGGAAATACAACTGAAATAAAACGATGCCTAAACAATGGTATAACAGGAAATGAAAAGTACTGAATGGAAAATATACAATGTCTAGAGCTCGGGGCCTTCACTGATCTGGTCCAAGTCTTCTGTAGATGGCTCGATTTCTGCCGGGTCCAAACCACCTGACGACATTCAAAGAAGAAAGAAATAAAATGTCATCAGCGAACAGGTCGCTCGGTAAGTCCCAAAGATATGGGAGAAATAGACAAAGAGTAGGAGAGAGAGAATAGCTTTTAATGTTTTATTGTATTGTTGTAATGTTGTATTAACGCTATTGTTTGTAGCATGGTACAGAAGAATGCCAGTGTATACGAGAGGGGTCTCTATATGCTAGAGACCAGGGCAAACGGAATATAGAGTACAAGACTCCGTTAGAAGGCCCGGAACAACGGCAATTGGATTCATGTTAGGTGTCTTAAATCTGACCGTCTCGTGCCACTTTTAACATCTTCCGTACCAATCTACCCTTAAACCCCGCGATATCTTGTTTGTAGTGTTATCTTGTAAATTGTATTGGTTGTATGGTTGATTGACTGACTAACCGAAACCATGATATCAGCAAACAGTTGTAACTGTATAATCATGTAAATGGAATACTGGGAATTATGTAAAAGGAATATATATCCATGGTTCGGTTCGGTCAAGTTGTATAAATTGATAATTGAATTCATGGATTCGTGTATTCATATTGAATTGGAATATTGTATATTGTAGATTGACTTGAATCATGTTCAAGTCAGATTAATCAGACTCAAACCCGAGTCAGACAATCAGGAATGTGAATCGAAGTCTTATAATTGCTAGGGTCCTTAGGGTAATTTATAAAACTTGAGGGGTTTTTATGTAAAAATACTTTTATATACTTTTCAAAATACACCTCAAGTATTTATTGTCCGTCTTTAGAGTTGTAATGAGGGTGGATTTTATGTTGTGACATTTCTAGTGAAAATATCATAGTTTTATAAATAAGGGTATTTATCTGTAATATTGATCATTTGAAGTTCATGGTATTTTAGTGTAAAATTTATTTTTGTGATTTTTAGGAAAATGTGGAAAATTTATATTTTAATAAATTAGATATTTAAATGATAAATATACATATGTTTATACAAAAATAATTTTAATAAATATTTTATATTCCAAAAATCTCATTTTCTTAAGATGTCGTATTTTAAACCTTTCGAGACCGAATGCTCCTTACGGAGGTCTGAATCTCGCACTACTAGCCCGAGGGTCGCGATAAACCGCACGATCCCGAACGGGTTCCCCAAAGATGGGTTGTAGCGGCGCTTTGCAAAAATTGTAAAATATTAATCCTTTAGAAAACGGTTTTATAAAGTAAAAGGTATTTATTTGCAAAGTGTAATTTTCCGTATTTTAGATTCTAGGGTTTTCTAAGCCAGCTAGCCTGTTTCTAAAGAGTCTAAACGACAAGTCGTCAGAAGTCTCAAATCGCCTCTTCATCGCCAATTGTGGCCAGATAAGTACAAATGAGGAAGGAGGGATCCGCTCACGAATCGTGAGGCGGGCCTTTTAAAGTTACCTTTACTCACTTGCCTAGCCTAGACACCACAAATCAGGTTTAGATAAACGATCGATGTCCACAACTTATCGTGTTTTCCTAATAAGAGGTATTTATTTAAAAGTGTAACAAAGCTAAAACTTTTAGAAATGATTTTATTAAGAATATGGTATTTAAATGAAGTTTTGTTTTATCGTATTCTGAGTTTTGATGATATCGTTTAGGGTTGTATTTGCATGTGTGTGGAGGTAGGTCATTACCTCACGCTCTACTTTAAATGTATAGCAAAGTTAAGGGGTTAAATGTGAAATCGAAATATTGTGGTATTTAAGTGAAAAATACGATAAATTGGAAAAGCTATCATTTTATGTGAGAAAACTTGTTCAAATTATTAGTTAAGTGTTTAATAGTCAACAATAAGATGTTTAAGCATGATTGAATTGGTGAGAAGTGAAATTTTATAGAAAACCGAATCGGAAATCAGATTTGTTCCGATTCCATCAGGTTTCATAGTTTCGTATTTTAGAGAAATAGAAAGGGAGATAGAATGGGACTTACGGGTTTTCGATTACACTAGAGTGAGGGGGAACTAAAGGGATTGCCGATGCGTTGCGTCGTCGCCGGTAGTTCCTAAAAACGTCGCCGGAATTTCCCGCCGGAATTTCGTCGGAGCTTCGCCGCGAACTTGTTTTCAAAGTACACACTTCTTGGAAAATTTTGAGAGAGTGAGACTAGGGTTTTGGGATGAGAGGGCAGAGGGGAGGGGGTGTATTTATAGGGTAGGCTAGGGATAGGGTAGATGAAGGGTTTTTAAATAATAAAAAATGTAAAAATGTATAAAATCATTAAAAATTGGAGTAAATAGGGTATATGAAAGGTTTTAATGTAAAAATGTATTAAAATATCATTAAAATGGAGTAAATGGAGATTTCAAAGATCTCTGAAACCAATCTAGGAATTTGAAGTGTATAGGGGGTTTTAGAAGATGAAGAGACACAACATTGAAGAAGGGAACTCGGTCGTCCGGACGAGTCCAGCCGGCGGCGCCGGCCCGAGTCGGCCGGTCTGCCGGCCGACTCGACTGAGTCGGGCCGAGTCAGGGCATGGGGAGGTGGGGGGTCGTCTAGTGTAGCCTCTGGTATATTTAGTTTTTAAAGTGTAGTGGGAAAATTTGGAGTTATCTTGTGTGGACTGTTGGGCTTCCATAAAATTTAAAACAAAATAAATATTAAAAATAATATGGGGCATGGGATTTGAACTCTGGTGGCTTGGTTCAGCAGTGCAAGATATTACCAATGAACTACAAGCTCCTTCTTGTAATCAAATTGCTAATCAATTACTTAAGTCTTGTGCTCAGGCAATAAATACCCATTTATGGATTTTTAAAAAAAATATTTGAAAAAAATTTGTATAGGAAAACGTGTATAAGAAAATTAAGGTTGTTACAACCGTGAAGAGGTAGTCGACCGTGCGCTTCTGTCGACGGTTTCCCACGAAATGACCGAGGAACTGGGTGGCCAGCTCGTCGAAGGTTGAAATTGAGCGGGGCTCGAGCCTCCGGAACCATTCCCGACCCGCGCGGATGAGAGTGGCCGGGAAGGCCCTACACTGGGCGGCGTCGGAGTGATCTTGGAAGCTCATTCCCGCTGTGAAAGCGTCCAAATGGTCTTTCGGGTCGGTTTTCCCATTTTACAGAGAGACCTTCGGGGGCTTATTACGCGAGGAGAAGCGCACGACGAGCAGTTCCTCGGTGAATGGCTTCGTGAGCAAGTCGGAGGCGTACTTAGCCCCGTCGCTCGAGAGGTGAGCTTCTCGACGCATGCCCTCAATCTTCTTCTCGAGGGCGTCGAGCCGACCGTGGTACCTTGAAGGATCGGCGCCTCGGGATTCCCGGGCCCCGCTGCGGGTGGACTGCGTCTGGGAGCGGCCCCGGTTTCTCTCGATAAGGTGCCTCAGGTCCCGAGATGGGGTAGCTCTTGAGTCGCCGGAGTGGACCCCTTCTGTGCATTCCCGCCGACCATGGTGGGGTCGGCTACGCTCATGGATAGGAGATGTGACCAACATTTCCTCAGGAGGGTAAGGGTCGCGAGGAGGCTTGGGGCGAGGCTCTCTGGCAACGGATCTCGGCATGGAGCCCTGGGGCGCCCAGAGGGCCTTAGGAAGCACCGGTTCGAAGGATCGGTGGCGAAGGGATGTAGCCTGCTGGTGGTTGGCCGTCCAGACAGGGACATAGTCTTCTGGAGGCGGCGGAGCAGCAATCTGGGGCCCGGGCGCGGTCGTTTGGACGCGGACGAGGGCCTCCACGAGGGATTGCAGGCGATCTATCCGGCCTGCGAAGGCGTTGATGACGGTCATGGGGGGAGATTCGTCCCCGCCTTCGGTGAGCGGAAGGCGGCGGCTGGTACTGGGATCCCCATGATGGTCGTCTGCCATGAGAAAGGAGATAGGAATGTCAACTTTGTATTTTATAGAATTTAACGTTTCCCACAGACGACGCCAACTGATGGAGTTCCTTTTCGGGCCTCCGTCAGATGATGTCTTCCGTTGATCTCGAGATGAACTGGGTTGATTGTCCTTCGTTGCGTGTAGGTCTCAATGGGTTTTGAGAGGACAAGCTGGGATGAGAAGACTGCCGCCGGATTTCTGCAAAGAAGTCCCGGGGTGGTTTAGTACCACCGAGGACCCTCCGACGCTCAAGTCAGTGACAAGATCTGAGCAGAGTAACGACGTAAGTGTAAAGAATGGCTTACTTGACCCCTCTGTGATGGGGGTTTATATAGCGGTGGAGGCACGTAGTAGCAGGCGCGAGAATCTCGCCGGCGGTTACGCTCCCGACGTCACGCCTGCGTAGAGAGCGGATCGCCCATTAATGGGGATCGTGATGACGTGGAACGTGGGATGTTGCTGGCGGGGAATCCGCGCATGGCGAGATTCGCGGAGCGGCGGTTACGCTTGTGAGCGGTGGAGTTGGTCGAAGGGCCGAAGAAGACGTGGGATGTTGCTGGCGTGGAATCCGCGCATAGCGAGATTCGCGAAGCGGCGGTTACGCCTGTGAGCGGTGGAGTTGGTCGAAGGGACGAAGAAGACGGCCTCGGCAGGGAGCTCGGGATCGGCAGGGAGGCCGAGGAGTCCTGGTCCTATGGTGGCTCGGGGCGAGCTGAATGGCCGAGGAGGCTGATTCGCAGGAGGCCCTACGGAGGGCCAGGCTGTGCTTGCAGGTTGGGTGCGGGGTAACCTGGTCGGTCTCTGCGGGTCCTTTCTTCTCAGACTTGGGACATATCATCTGCCACGTGTCCTGATCTTGGAGGTCCTCAATATTAAGTGTCATCAGTGCATGATTATAAAATATAAGATGTGATAAACATCAACAAGGCTTGAGTCTCATTGATAGAACCCACTTATATTAGAAACCTGTGTATGCTCTCATATATAAATCGCCTCCTCTCGTTCGTGAATATATTTAAATTTAATAGCCTTCTTCGGTTTTTCCTATTGATTTTGTGCCTCTAATACCTCCATACATGCAAATTTGTATCGTGTGGGAGTATTTTGACGCCAAACTTTGAAAAACTCTTTCAAAACAAAGACTTTTAAAGCCGAATCGTGCCCGATTGGGATATCTCTTTGGGTGGCCGACTCTTGTCAGGTTTCCGCCAGGATATTGTGATTCCTTACGCGTGTTTTCTCTGGTTCTTCAACCCCATTTCGCTGTTACTCTCCCTCTCTCTTTCTCGCGTTTCGACGCAAGTGACAATTCTGGTTAGCCAACCCGGCGTAGCTTTGTTTGTAGCTTCTCGGTTTCTTATAGGCTGGTGGCTACAGTATTTAAATACATCTAAAATCCGAACATCAAGTACACCTAAATACCCATACAGACTTCAAACTATGCATGCTTCAGTATTCTAATCAATTTTCATCTAAGATATGGCGGATTTGCGTGAGAAAGATTAATAACCTGATGGTTAGAATGTTGGCATGATGCAGATCCAAGTAAGAGGTATCATTGTGTGGGAGGGACAGTATTGCGGATGTCCTAAACTTTTGTTTGCTACAGAGTGAAGTGGTTAGGGATAGCATTTTCTCTTTTAGGCAAGAAACTAGAATTTCGAATAGTTGTTTATATATTTTCCTAGTTCTGGAATTGCAATGCCCTATATCTTATCTATTAATTTCCATGCCTCATTGTCAAGTTGGAAGTACAAAGGAAGAAGGAATATCAATTTTTGGGTGACTTTTTATGTTCTCATGATGGAATGGTATTCTCGCTGTTTATGATGCTGCATTGTCCAACAACCACATTATAAATTTATAATGCTTTTCGTGCTTATGCTGCTGTCGACAATAGCGATATTTCTTTCTCTTATTACTGGCACCATGCCAATTAGTTTTCCCCGTTTTTAGGATTTGACTATGCGCAGTACCTTTTGTTTCCATTTTGATCTCGATTCTTCCTTATTGTTGCATTTTCCTTTCAACTCTCGTAATCTGTTTATAGCAGATACTACCGTATCATGCAAATCTACTATGTAGTTGCATCTTTGCATCAGCTATCATTTTATAAATTCTGCTATTTTTGTTTCATCATGTTTACATATTATCCGCCCTTTAATTGTTCCTTCCTGAAATTCTAATGTGGTCAATATGCATTTTAACACTACTGATTAGCTTCATCTAGTTCTTGAGAGAATTAACTGACAGATCAAAGAAGTAGGATTTTTATTTTTATTTTTAGCATTCATTTGTTTTGTCATCTTACTTTCTTTAATTTCATCAATTTTCAAATTGTACCGATATTTTGTCTTAGGATCCCAGGCCTTCCTAGCGATACTTAATTCATTTCTATGTTGCCTTAGACTCTGACATGGTTCTTCTTACTTGTAGATCATATGATAGTTATCTAGAGTATGGTTAAGAATTTTAGCGAGCTTGAACTTGCAAGCTGAAGTTTGTGAATGCCTTGTTTGAGAAAACGAATAGTATTATCTACTAGATCGCTCGCATGAAATTTTTGTGGTGTATGTTGTTTATCGATCATATTGGTATAGCATTAGGATCAATAAGGTGTATTTAGTAGGGTGAAATTAATCTCTAATCTTAGCAGAGAAACACAGACCAGAGACCATCTCAACTTTTAATAATTAGCCCTCAAATAACATCTGTATCATAAGCAAGATGGCTTACAGACTGCACTTAAATTAAACAGATCCTGGTATCTGACATAATTACTGATCCGACTTGTTTCATGAAGAACATAACCAAAAGGTGTACTTGTCGAGGCAAACTCTTGCCTTGAAGATGCAATGCTGATTCGGAGTTCATCTCTTAATCCGCTCAGCAACAAAGCGGAGTAACAAGTCTTTATATCCTGCAAACTACATACCATGAAAGATGGACACTTCACTCCAATGTTAACCGCTACCCGACACCAAAAGTCATTGATAATGCTCGATATTGGCGACCCCCAAGATCAGGACACGTGGCAGATAACGTGTCCCAAGACTCAGAAGAAAGGACCCACAGGGGCAGACTAGGCCACCCGGTGCCCGACCTGCAAGCGCAAACTAGCCCACCTCGGGGGGCCCTGTGAATATACCTCCTCGGCCACTCAGCTCGCTCTGAGCTGCCACAAGACCAAGACTCCTCGGCCTCCTCGAGCCCCCTGCCGATGCCGTCTTCCTCGGTCCTCCGACCGACTCCACCACTTACAGGCGTAACCGCCGTTCCGCAAATCTCGCCATGCGCAGATTCTCCGCCAGCAGCATCCCACGTTCGACGCTATCACGATCCCCATTAATGGGCGATCCACTCTTTACACGGGCGTGACGTCGGGAGCGTAACTGCCGGCGAGATTCTCGCGTCTGCTGCTGCATACCACCACCGCCATATAAACCCCCCATCGCAGAGAGGTCAAGTAAACCATTCTTTACACTTACGCTGTTACTCTGCTTGGATCTTGTCACTAACTTGAACGTCGGAGGGTCCTCGGTGGTACCAAACCACCCCGGGACTTCTTTGCAGGTATACGGCAGCGGCTTTCTCATCCCGTCTTCTCCTCTCAAAACCCATTGAGACCCACACGCAATGAAGTACAATCAACCCAGTTCACCTTGAGATCAACGGAAGACAACATCTGACGGAGGCCCAAAAAGGAGCTCCATCAGTCATCGACTATACCGTCAAATTTGTTTAGAATGGCAAGAAGAAAATCTGGGGAAACATGAGAATCTCATGCTTCAGATTTTGCGACTGAGGAATCTCGAGTCTGACAGCTTGGGATTTTCCCGGCAATGTTGGTCATTGTGTATCGACCCTTGGGAAGGGACTGCTACACAAGGCAGAGAAATAGCTGGTAAGGAGAGATTCTTCATGACCCTTGGCACTTGAAATTGTGTGTCGGACGATTTTGAAAGCGTATGGAATGGATTTATCTTTGTCGGCACGTACAGTGTTATGGGCTTTGAGGAGAACTATGTTTGTTCCGATCCTTATTTGGGAAGTTGGTGTACAAGGAACAAGCTCCTTATTGCTAGCATGGATCACAAGATACCAGTTGCTTGTAAGAACTCATTGTCCTTTTTTTGGGTATGGAGGTGGTTTGTAACTGTCATTATATAGAATCAGGGACACAAACTACTGAACTTTGGGAAGTGGAAGTTGTAAATATGGACAGTGTGAGCTTTTCAGTTTTCGAAGGGGGTGAAGCAAACCTTTGGAATTCACTTTAATGCTGGCTTTGGTTCCCCAAAATGCATTAAGTTGGGTTGCTCTAACACAGTTCGACCAATTAACTGTTGTCTTTATGAATTCATGATACAGATTCTACCCTATTTTCTTCTTCTTTTTTTCCGAAACCGACCCTTTCCTGGATTGAACCTGCGACCTCTGAAATTGGTACCAATTGAGCTAAATCCAATTGGTGATACGGATTCTTCTTGTTTTCAAGGTTTGAAGTACAGTATAGTGGATGGCTTTTGTCAATATCGGATGGGTATTGGAATATTGGATGATATAACAAGGATATGAGCTAATATCCCACGTACATATTGGATATATTCATACCAGAGAATTCTATGTACATATCAGATTTATGTTGGCCCACTTCCCATGGGCCAGCAGGCTCTAAGGGCATATTTGGCAATTGTAAAGCGAAAAAAAAATAGGAAAGTATGGAAGTAGTAGGATGGTGAAATGAAAATATAGTGAAAAAGTACGAACTCTTACTTGTTTTGTTAAAATGAAAGTGGGAAAAAGGCTGAATTGGTATTTATGTGGCAATAGAAAGTAAGCTTTGCATGTTTGGTTGAAATTGTAGAAAGTAAGAAGGTGTGAAAGAAAAATTAGGAAGTACAATAAAATATAATAAATATATACACTTTCTCACTTCTTTCTTTCACTTCCTATGCTTCGAGTGAGAAATTGAAATGAAAGGAAAAGATGATGTTGAGAAAAGTGGAAAAGTACTTCCTAAAATTTTCTTTTGTGTTCAAACAAAGAAAGCTTGAAAGTGCTTTCAATTTCCAACACGCCCTAAGATTTAGGTTGAAATCCTAAAATTTCATTCATTCATTGCTTTATCTCACCGAAAACCTCAAAAAAAAAAAAACTCTAGACAAAAGTGCTTTAAAACACCTCAAAGATTATCTATGTTTACATTTTAAAGTATCGTCTGTCATCAGTTTATTACCATCTGTTGTATGTTAACTTTATAAAGACCCATGTAAGGAATAAAGTTACTTTTTGATGATTATATATTTGATTTGCAATGTAATATCAAATTAGTTCAACTTGCATTTTTCTTCTTCTTTATCATCGTTTTGGGCAATAGGTTTCAGAACCTTAAAACCTATTTAAGATGTCGCTAGACCTGATTGCTGCTATTCAGGCGCATACATATGGCTGGTATACCGATCGGTATTCAAAAACATCAGCTGATAGTCAGGCAAAATGATATCCGTATTTTATCGTTTTCGTGAGGGGTCCCAATTTAATATCCAGCAAATACATCTGAAATTTGAAACAATTTTAATTGTTTCACAAAAGCTAAAATAAAATTAATCTCACAATAGAAGAAGCATGCTTATGGTGTATGTTTTTACAACCGGCTGTTGATATGATATCAACTCTCTCTATTTCTTACTTCAGTAAAATATACAAGAGAGGCTTATCATAGCTATAGATGACCGGTTCTTACTTAGGGCAATACATTACTAGATGCCTAGGAAAAAAAAAAGAGACATGCAGACGAATTACTCACGCTCTACGTTGATTTGATACTTATGATTGAACTTCATAGGCTATATAGCTGAACCAATTTCCCATTCTCCTTGGAGCAATACGTATAGCTCAGCTTTGTCGCTTCGGAAAGAATTCGAGCGTAAGGTGTGTTTGTTGCGGCCAACTCTTGCCGAGAAGAAGCAATGCCGCTTTGCAATTCCGTATTCAGTCCACTCACCCACACAGCAGAGCTTAAGGCTTTCATTTCAGTTGCACCGCACAACATCCATGACGTATCTTCTACTCCCGCGTTACTAGCGACCTGGCACCAAAAGTTCTTGATGTTACCATCATCAAATAAGTTCTGACATGGCAAGAAGCACATCTGTGCAAACTTGATAATCTCGATCCTCGCATCTTGCGGTTGAGGAAGCTGGATTTTCATTATTTTAGCTTTCGAGGGGACTGTTATTTCCTCAGCCTTGAAACCAAGATTTTCTAGAATGTTTTTGGCCACGTTTCTCAAATTCGGTAGAACTGCACACAACGCGGAAAAATAGCCGGAGAGCAGATCGTCTTGACGGCCGTTGCTGCTTGAAATTGCTTGGCGGCCAAGGGCGAAAGCATAAGGAGTGGAATCATCGTTATCGGGTACGTAAAATCTCAAGGGCCTGAGGAGAACTATGTTGGTTCTGATTTTTGATTGGGAAGTTTTAGTAGCACGAGGTAGAGGATTCATATCATAATTCATTAGATCCTGATGAATATTGAGACAGTTGAATGGAAATTAGCAGTCACTTATATAGGGGCTTGTGGGAACAAAGTGGTAAAGATTTGGGGAATAAAATTAGGAAATGTAAATATGCATATTGCGACCCTTCCAATTCTCAATAAAGTAGCCCACATACTAATTTATGTAGGCTCGAGAAAAGGAACTGCTGAACTTTGGGAATAAAACATCAAATGTATTTTGATGATTCAAATTGTTTCACATGAAGTAGATTAAAAGTAAATGTCACTATAAGGTCGGGTGAAATAGATTACAAATTCAGAGCCCCAATCAAGAGCCCCAAATTGTGAGTACGTGGAGTGCACGTAGTGAGATTTAAATTAATCATTAATTTAAATTCCAAGATTATCTCTAAGTACATCTCCTAAATCTCTAAGATTTCTCTATTAGTTACGCGTTGGTTATTTGAGGTAATCAAGTATTTTATATATTAGTTAATATATGATTTCTAACTAACTCTCTCTATATATATAAAAAATACATAGGCTAAAGTTAAATGTAATCCGCAGCAAGACTTCATAAAATCCGCGGCATGAGAATTTACAGAGCCTCAATTTAAAAGGTGGCGGCCAATAAAAGTCTGCAGCAAGTTAATAAATCAAAAGAGGCCTCATTGGAGAGGCTGCGGTTACAATATAAAAATTAACAGAGAGACTTCAATGAAGTCTGCGGCTACATATTGTTGATTTTCGTGGCTGGACTGCGGCAATTTAAATCCATTGGGTAAATCTTGTGTTTTTGTTGTTTGGTGTACTTCTGATAATTTGTATTGTTTGGGTAGATTGTTTGGTAAATCTTTTTCAAGTAATTTGTTTGCACGTGATAGAATTGATATTTTTCCGCTGCGACTCTTAGTGTGTTTTGTGACTCCTTGGAGGATCACGGATATAGAAAAATTCACAAGTGGTATCAGAGTATCAGATTCGGCGTTTTCGGAATATTTAGGGAGATGGAATCTACGTATTATAAGATGGTCAAGTATGTGGGCGGAACAACTTTAGCTTTTGGAGGTTGAAGATGAAGGCTATTCTCAAGCAATAAGGGGTTCATAAGATCGTCTTTGCAAAAGACAGTATTCCGGAGACGACCACGGGTGATAAGAAAGAAGAGATGGAGGACAAGGCTTTCAGTTCGATACAGTTTCAGTTGGTCGACAAGGTTCTATGCGAGGTTGCACAAAAGACAACGACAACAGGTTTATGGAGCAAGTTGGACTCCCTATACATGAAGAAAACTTTTACAAATCGTCTCTACCTCAAACAACGATTGTATACGTTACAGATAAAGGAGGGGACATCCTTCAAAGATTACCTGAAAGAACCCAACCGGATCGTGATGGACTTGCGGAACGTGGAAGTGCGGATAGAGGATAAGGATCAGGCGATAATTTTACTCTGTTTGTTGACCTAAGAGTGCGGGCAGTTCGTCAATTCGATGATGTATGGCCGAGATAAGCTTTCTTTAGAAGATGTCAAAGAAGGTCTGCACGGTGAGGTGTTGAGAGAGAAGGTGATAGGTGACAAGAGTAGTCACGATTACACGTTGTCCGTTAGATATCATTTAGATGGAGCCTCCAAGGGAAAATTGAGAAATCGCGATAATAACAAGTGCTTTATTTGCAAGGAGAATGGGCATTGAAAAAGGGATTGTCCGAAGCGCAAGGTGAAAGGTAAGCAGATGTCTTCCGGTACTGCAGTTGCGATTGAGGATTCGGATGAGGGCAGTAATGGTTCGATTATATCGGCATGTACGACTTCAGATGCACACGGACCATTGATGTTGGATTCAGGATGTTCATTCCATGTGACTTCTAATCGGAGTTGGTTCGCTACGTATCGTTCAGTTGATAGAGACCCAGTCTTTATAGGGAACGGTATGGTAAGCAGAGTTGTTGGGATTGGTGCAGTTCGGATTCGAATGCATGATGGGAGAGTTCGGACATTGAAAGATGTCAAGCACGTGTCAGATCTGAGGAGGAGTTTGATTTCATTAGGTGTTTTGGGCTGGATCGGTTACAAGTGCGTAATCAATATAGATTTCGTGATGATTTCCAAAGATACTCGTATTGTCATGAAGGCGAAAAGGATAAGGAATCTGTATTTTCTTCAGGGACGGACGGTTTTAGGAGATGTTGTTAGATATTCTACTGGTTCGGGTGGTTCAAAATCCGTCAAGGTGTGGCGTCCACGATCGGGTCATATTGGCGAGACGAGTTTGGAGGTTTCTCGAAAGAGGCAATCACTTGGAGATGTAGAGATCTGCAAGAGAAATCTTTGGGAGGATTGTATTCAAGGGAAGAAAATAGAGATGGTTCCAGCACCGTTTTGTTTTCAAAGTGGAGTCAGACATCATGGTTCCTTCATTGATGACTTCTCGAGAAAGTTTTGGGTGTATAATGTTGAGCCGAAGGCGGAGAATTTTAAGATTTTCAGAAAGGTTGTTGTGGAGAAGCAGTTCGAGAAGCGCGTGAAAGTTCATCGTTCCAATCTTGGTGGAGAGTTCTGCAAGTTGCGCTAGCGCAGTTGCGCTGCGCTTTGCGCTGCGCGACACGTGTCAGCGCAGATGCGCTAGCGCAGTTGCGCTGCGCTGTGCGCTGCGCGACACGTGTCAGCGCAGATGCGCTAGCGCAGTTGCGCTGCGCGCTGCTTGACACGTGTCACGTGCTGGGGCATTTGCGCCAAACAGAATTAAGATTTTAAAGAAATCTTTCTGTTCTTGTTAAAACAAGAAGATTTTCTTCTGTAAAACAGAAGCTCTTGGATCAAAAATCCAACGGTGGGGAAAATTCCCCAAATCACTCATAGAAAGATCTCTTTAACAAATTTATGGGCACTATAAAAAGAACCCTGGACCTCAATTCAAAGGGATCAATATTTTTTGAGAAATCAAGAGCTTCAAACAGAGAGAACTCTGAAAAAGTTTCAAGAAAAAGGTAAAAACCTTCATCAAAATAGAAGAAATTTCTTCTAATAGATCATGGATCTAAACATAATAAACAGTGCTTTGCACTTCTTATGAACCACTGGTTCTTTAAATAAGAAAAACAAGAAATACTTGTTTTCTTTGACTCTCATTAGATCGAAGAAAACGAATAGTGTTTTGCACTTCTTTTATGAACCATTGGTTCTTGAATCTAAAAGATTCTCAAATTAATAGTGCTTTGCACTTATAAATCTGCACTGTTGCGCTTGGGCTGGCGCAAGCCACCAGAGAGCGCCACGTGTCTGCATCTGAACCATCTGCGCTATGCGCTTTTGAAATAGAGCTTTACTCTCTGAAATTGGCGTAACTCACCAGAGCGCGCCACGTGTCAGCAGCGCAAGCGTAGCGCACTAGCGCAGCGCACTGCGCTGCATGACACGTGTCATCATCACAAGCGCTTGCGCTCTCTGATTGGCGCAAGGCGCCTGACAAATGCAATGCATTTCCTAAAGGGCCATACCCAAATCAAAAAGATCTAGCAGGCCAGAATAAATTGCAAAGCAATAAAAAGGGCAGAGCCCAAAACAAATTGATGCTCTGCATCATTTATAAATGGGCAGAGCCCAAAACAAATTGATGCTCTGCATCCTTTATGGGTAGAGCCCAGATAAAAATAAAAAGAAATGCAATGCAAAAGCAAATAAAATGTTGAACATTTTCAACTGGACTTAGCCCAATTTTGGCCGTAAGTCCTCAAATTAAGTTGACTGAGCAAGATTGCTCTCTTAAATCAATTTACCTCCGGTTCAAGGGTATATCTCCGAACTCCTCTGACACCCGTCGTTGTAATCCTTCAATGACGTCAGAGAGGTGACGGGTCCCGACGACCATATACGTATATGGACTGCGGAGTCCTTAAACTCGTGGACCGAAACGTCATTAAACTAATATTGGACCGAAACGTCCTTAAACTAATGGTGGACCATCACGTCCCTAAACTGGAACATAGACCACTACGTCCCTAAATTGTAACAATAGAGCCTCCAAATGCTCTTTTGTCGGATCTAAATGGTCCCTTTTAAGTTGATCTTAGCCCCAAATACGGCTAACGTATCCTTAAACATTTAAATGGACTATAAAACTCTAAATCGACTTTGGTTCAAGGGTACATCTCTGAACTCCTCTGACACATATCGTTGTAATCCTTCAATGACGTCAGAGAGGTGACGGGTCCCGACGGCCACATACGTATATGGACTGCGGAGTCCTTAAACTCGTGGACCGAAACGTCATTAAACTAATATTAGATCAAAACGTCCTTAAACTAATGGTGGACCACCACGTGCCTAAACTGGAACATGGACCACTACGTCCCTAAACTGGAACAATAGAGCCTCCAAATGCTCTTTTGCCGGATCTAAATGGTCCCGTTTAAGTTGATCTTAGCTCCAAATACGGCTAACGTATCCTTAAACATTTAAATGGACTATAAAACTCTAAATCGACTTTGGTTCAAGGGTACATCTCTGAACTCCTTTAACACCTATCGTTGTAATCCTTCAACGACGTCAGAGAGGTGATGAGTCCTGACGGCCATATATTAAACGGATCACTACGTTAAGTTGATCTTAGTCTCAAACAGGACTAACGTATCCTTAACGAACGTTTAAGTTGATCTTAGCCTCAATACGGCTAACGCATCCTTAAACTAAAAACACCAAACCCAAATCTAAGTAAATATGGATTTGGACTAATCCACGTCCTACGGGCGACGGCATTACTCAGTCTCCGTATACAATCCACGGGCAACCACAAACAAAACAAACACACACGACACGAAGTGAAATTCTGGAGAAGGAGAAAGTTGTTACCGCGATGCGGTAGCGTAATTAACTGCAGGGGCTTGCGCCTGCAGGAAAGAGCGTCCCCACAATCAAAAACCCCTCAAGCGAGGGAGAATCTGACGAAGTCTGCTACATCGGTCGCATCCGTCTACACTTCCGATACATGGTGTCATAAATCAACTTGGCACCTTCGGAGAGGTGGACGGATAAAACCATATAGCATCTGCCCCGAACCTCAGGCCTAGACGTCCCCGCGTCGCGGCCGCCGTTCGGAGGGGAACAGATTCTGGCACGCCCGGTGGGACCTTTTCCTCTTTCCACTCCACACTTCGTGTGTCGTATTCGCGAACGAATCGCGGTTTGTTAATGGTTGCCTTTGGATTTCAAGTTACTAAGATTTGGTCTTTTGCCTGGCGCAGAACTCAAGCATCAATGGCCTTTAACTGCACCAACTGCTCGAAGTGCCACTGCAACGGACGCTCCACCTCACCCAGAGGTGTAGCATATGGGCCCCAAGCGGCCTCCTTCCTCGCTCTGCCGGTAGAACAGGTGACCCAGACCACCACCGGCCTGTTTTTCGGGACCATGATCCCACCTACAAGCTTCTCTATGCCAATACCTGCACCGGAAGGGAACAAGAAGTCGGTCTTCGACCGGCTCACTGCTACGACGGCCCCTGTCAACGGGTCGCCCACTACCAAACCAACAGCCTCTGTTTTCGCCAGGCTGGATCAGAACTTTAAATTGGCTGTCCCAAAGAAGGCAATAACTGCTGCTCCAGAAGTCGTCAAGGCGGCTTCCCCTGTCAAAGAGTCAGTCTTTTCAAGACTGACGATTCCTGCTCCTGCCCCTGCTCGAGGATCCGTCTTCGACAGGTTGAATATCACCCCTCAAAAGACAACCTCAGTCTTTAAGAGGTTAACACCAGCGGCGCCTCATTCAGATAGGGGGCAAAAAGAAGCTGTCTCAATCTCCGAGCCATTCCCAACGGCTCGTCAAGCTCGACGTCGCCATTGGCGACGAGTGAGGAAGGCAGGGGGCAACTCCCCCTCAGGGCTAACTCCACCGGCTCCAGTGGTAGAAGTCAACGCTGCTGTTCCAACTGGGAACTGCTTTGAACTGTTGAGGAGGGTACGTAAGAATTCTCCAACCGCTACACTAAAAAGATCTCCTCCACCTCCGGAGAGAGTTCCGGAAACGAAGCAGAAGCAGCCCCCTCAACGACTGTCCTAAAAAATATCCAAGGTTTGGCGGAGAGTTCAAGACTCCGTAATTGACCCAGAGCGTTCTCGTCAACAGAAAAAGGCGAAAGTGCAAGAAGGAAAAGACCGTCCTATTAAACAGCAGAGGACAACAATCGCTAGGGCGCCCACTGCAACGGCCCCCTCCACTTCAACGGCTCACAAAGGAAGAAGGCCGGAGAAAACCCCCGCGCCGGCGATAAATATCAGAGGCGGTGAACCCAAACGCCCTGAGTCAGGGGGCATTGTAGTTCATACCGTCTATGTGGCGTCTGGTAAGGAGGACAGTCGCATATCTACGGGTCATCGACCGCTTACGCGATCAGTGACCAAAGCGCAGGAGCAGCAACAGAAGCTCCAAGAGATGATGAACGCTATGGCCGCACTTACTGGGCCAAAAGAAAGCCCTGAAACGTCCTCGGATGAACGTCAGGAGCAAGAAACTGACGCCGAATTCCTTCGACGAATATTGAAGAAGAAGGATAAAGAGGCTGCTGAGCAAGCAGCCAACATAAAGCGTATGGGCCTCCTGTTCCAAGACATGGTGGGGATGATGATCCAACAAGATCCTCCGGCTGAAGATCCCCCGATCGTCCTTGAAGACGATAGGGGAGAGACGTCAAATCCCCCGCCAGCTCTGTCAGCAGCTAAAGAAGAGACGATCTCCAAAGCTGACTTGGACGAGTACATAGCCCAACAAATACGGGTTCATCATGCGACTGAAGCAGCTGGCCAGGTCGTAAAAACAGGGTGGCCGTATCCAAGTTGGTACGATCAAATCAAGTACCCGCCCGGTTACATAATTCCTAAGTTCCATGTCCACAAGGGGACAGGCAATCCTCACCAGCATATTGCCCAGTTCAAGGCACTCTGCGGCAACACCGGCGGTGACGACAAGCTGTTGCTTCGCCAGTTTGTTGGAAGTTTATCAGATACGGCGTTCGAGTGGTACTCTGAGCTCCCGAACGACTCTATCAAGACCTTCGCGGACATGAAGCTGTTGTTTACTCAGCGTTTTGCAAGCGCCAGTGAACGTACCCCAATGACGGCACTGATTAACGCCAGGGTAAAGCCAGGCGAGACATGGGTCCAATATGCTATACGGTGGCGAAACTTATGGTCGAAGTGCGAGCAGCGCATTGAAGAAGCTCCCGCAGTGGGTATGTTTGTGGGAACCCTTGATCCGCAAGCAACCATCTCGCAATTTATGATGTTTTTCAAGCCGACTACCTTCCAGGCCTTGATTGACAAGCTAGCGCAAATGGATCAGATGGGCCATAAACCCCCTCTTCCAAAGCCGGACTCCCGAAATGACAAGGGGAAGGGAAAAGCGATCGTTGTCGCTAATGCTCAACAACAACCGAGCGACTCGAAGCCGGTTGTTTGTCAAAATAATACGCGTCCGTACGTGGCCCTTAAGGAGAGGCTAGAACGTTCTTACTCTTTTCCCCGAGATAAAACCAGGACGTTATTCGAGCTGGCGTTGCGCAACCGACTTATAAATCTGCCGGATCCAAAACGTCCGTTGCAACCAAGTGATGTCAATGAGCCCAACTACTGTCCTTATCATCGAGTACTGGGTCATCCGATCGAAGATTACTACGTTTTCAAAAATTGGCTTGAAAACCAGTATCGACAGGGCAAATTCGCGTTATCTGACAAATGGAAGGTGAATCCTCCACAGCCCCACACATCTAAGGGGACGAATACACCGGGGGCAACATACTCCGTCGTTGAAGAAGCTCCTTGGGAGGTTGTATTATCAGCCAAGACAAAGAGGATGCTAAACGATCTTCAGACATGTCCAGCGATTAGGTTGAAGAACCCGTTGGAACCGCAGGTCATTGAGGGGATGTTGAAGCCACGTCCAACTCCAAAGACCGATGGTGGTGGCCCGAGCACTCGCAACCAGCCGTCAAAATCTTCGAAAAAGAAGAAGAAAAAATCTAAGAAGCCCGTGAGGCCTGGTGACAAGCGCACGGACTTGCAAAAACAAATCGACGCACTGGAGGAATACAACCAGAAGGCACGGACTCCCATTACATTCCAAGAGTTCCTCAATCATGTCTTTCAAGAGGAAGATGAGGGAGAAAGTTCATCTGATGAATCTGAAGAATTCGTGGTGAGCTGTCATGTGATTTCCCATTCGTTCATGAACGATGAGGAGACTTCTTGTACTGAAACGCTGGGGGCAGATACCGAATCAAAAATTCTGGGGCCATCGGATGAAGTAATTGACGCATTCCTCAATGAAGCTCGGTTGAAAAGTAAAGCTGATCGAGAACGCGAGGCGGTCATATTTGAAAGGACCAAACGCCAGCGACTTGATGAAAGAGTTGAGACGCTCCCGCTGAAGCAAAATACCTCCACTACCGACAAAAGCAAATTCAAGATGAGGAAAAGGTTTGCTAAGGCCATATCAATGGGCATGAAGCTACCATCCTCCGAAGGAAACATTACTGGTGAAGTGGAAATGCACCCCTCTTATTGTTTATATCATCGGAAGATTTCGCACCCCACTGAAGAGTGCAAAGCTTTCGATAGATGGTAGCAAGGATATGTTGCCCATCGACAACATTTTAAGCGGGAGAAACGTAAAACTCGTCGGGACGGAAAAATATGACCGAAGGGTTTAACAGAACTACCGGTGATTGTCGCATGGTTAACGCCGGGGGATCACAGGTGTCTATATTCGGGAGTGATTCTGATGAAGAGCTGGAACTTGCCCCTCTCTTTAAAGAGTCCACTTCGGGAAAAGAAGGAGAGCCGAAGGTTTGCAAAAATATTCGGCTACGGAATCGGACGCTGCCCGAAAAGAATCTCGGACCCTCAAACAAGAAAGATAAAGGGAAAGAAAAGGTCTCTGAAGATATCGTCTTAGATGACAAAGTGGTGGAGGAGCTAAGCACCAAGGACCCGCCAAAGAAAAATAAGGTGGATTACAACGTTCTGGCGCATCTGAGGAAACTACCCTCGCAGCTCAGCATTCTTGACGCCCTTTTGCTATCAAAGGAGGCGAGAGAGTCGTTAATCAAGGCACTACAGGATCCGGAGCAATTCCAAGCTTTCCTGGCCGAGGAAAAGATGAAAGATGAATTAGAGGAAGTGCATACGGCCGATGTCGCTTTTGGTGATGAAGACCTTCTCCTTGGGACGTGCGAACACAATCGCCCCCTTTATGTCTCAGGATACTGCCATGATATAAAGATAGGCAAGATCCTGATCGACAATGGATCCTCCGTTAATCTCCTCAATGTGCGGGTGTTAAAAGAAATCTGCATGAGCGTCCAGCACCTTGCTCGAGACAAGATCACCATCTCCGGGTTTGACTCCCAGTCATCAAGGACTCTTGGGTCTGTGATACTGACGCTACGCTTTGGGCTACTCGTCACGGACATTAAGTTCCACGTCATAGACGCCAAGACATGCTACAACGCTTTGCTCGGCCGACCGTGGTTACACGAGTACAACGTCATCCCTTCTACCCAACATCAGTGTATGAAATACGCTAAGGATGGTCTCGAGTATACCGTGGCGGGAGAACTGAACCCGTTCTCTGTGAATGAGGTCCGCAAATATGAAGATGCCAAATACTTCTTACCGGATTTCGAAAACACGGAGAGGTGTCACAAGCCGGAGAATAAGGCTAATGCCACCATTCCTGTTTTCGGCAGTGATACCGAGGAGGAAGAGGAGATAGTTTATTCAGGTCCACCCCAACACAACAATCCAGGACCATCCGCTCCTACGTTGATCTTTGGTAGTGACTCGGAAGATGAGGTCCATGCTATATTCTCAGCTCGGCCTTCAATACGAACGCCCGCTAACGAAGAACAAAGTCTATAAGTCGCCATGGTGCCGCTTAAACACCGTAAAGAACTGGATGCACTTGATATTTACAATGTAGAAGAGCTGCAAACGTTCTATATCCCTCCCAGGCGAAAAAGTGAAAAAGCAATTCTATTCTACCACTCTGAAGAAACCAAAGTGGAGAAAGAAATCTGGCATGGCGCGGATCCTACGCTTGACAGGCTTCAACCCATTCGTCTCCCCAGATATTATACAGAAGGCTTGAAGAGGTTACTGAAGCACCAGGGGATATCCTTCAAGCAGACCGTTCGAAAAGCCAAGTTCTATGACAAAGTCTGGAACGTTCCCGGGACTCAACACAAATTGCCTAATGGGAAAATGGAAACAAAAGGGCTTGGATACATCCGGTCAAAGAAACGGGAGCTACTAAACAGCTGCTATGTCATGTATGACTTCGATGAAGAAGCGGATGCTCAATGGGAGGACGCTAACCCTGAGCCAGTGAAAATTCCAGATGCAAAAGTGCCCAGTCCGTTGTTCGAAGAACAAATGGACAAGATAATAAGGGAGGCTGGTCAAAAAGTCCGAGACGACCATAACCGTGAAATGACCATCTACGAGAAAGCCAAAATGCAACGCCTCCTCCAACAGGCCGTGAAAGAGGAGAATGCCGCTCCTTGTCAACCTGTTATAAAGAAGGCTCGACGCAGAGGCAGAAACAAGTCGAAATACGAAAAAGGCGCTCAACAACAACAAAGCAGGGCTAAGAGGCCACACGAGCGAAAATCAAGCAGTTCCGATCTATCCCTCATAAGAAAAATGGGTCGGGCTTTTCCTCGGGACAAGACAAAGAAAATACTTGACCTCGCTTTAAAACATCAGACGCTTACACTGTCGGAGTCTAAACACCCCGAACAAGCAGGCGAAGTCTCTCACCCAGACTATTGCTTTTATCACCGAGTGATAGGGCATCCTCTCAAAGACTGCTTCACCTTCAAGAATTGGGTCGAATATCAATATCAGCTTGGCAAGTTCGCTCTATCTGACAAGTGGAGGGTAACACCGCCACAAAAGAACGAACCCAAGGCCACGGAAGAAGAACCAGTTCCACATTGGGATTGGAAGCGAATTCGTACTTGTCACGTGATAACAATATTAAAAGAAGAGCCCGAGAACATGGATGACCTTCCCTGGTGCTTCGAAAATAGCAACGATGAGGTGATCTCAGAATTCCCACCTACGCCAAAAGAGCTGGAAGATGGAATCCATACCACTGTGGATAACCTCAAGAAAATTGAATTGGGAACGGCGAATAACCCGCGACCGACATTCATTAGTGAGCTGCTGTCTGAAAAGAAGGTGGCTTTATTAAAAGACCTGCTTATGCAGCACAGAGATTGCTTCGCATGGAACTATTCCGAAATGCCGGGACTAGATCCAGAAATTGCTGTGCATAAATTGGCGATATCCCCGGACATTAAGCCAGTCAAACAGGCACCAAGAAGAATGCGGCTCGAACTTGAGATGAGCATCAACGCCGAGGTCAAGAAGCTGATCGACTCTGGCTTCATCCAGGAGGTTCAATACCCTGAATGGATCGCCAACATCGTCCCGATGATGAAGAAAAATGGGACAGTGCGTATATGCGTGGACTTCCGGGATCTTAATAAAGCCTGCCCGAAGGACGATTTCCCAATGCCAGTCATCGAACTAATGATAGACAACACGTCCACTCATGAGGTTTTCTCCTTCATGGATGGCTCATCGGGGTATAACCAGATAAAGATGCATCCCGAAGACCAGAAGCTGTAACGACCGTAAAATTCTTATACCTTTGTATTATCCGTCTTTAATAAAATACAGTATTTAATTATTTTACGTATCATCTATTTTTTTAATATTATATATTTTTTTTCTAATAAATAAACTATTTATTTATTTTCATTTAATCACACCAATTATTTTCCTATCGTATTATTTTTTTTGCAATACCTAAATTCTTTAACCCAAACTCTGACCTATACGCAATCTTTTTTTTAAACCAAAACTAAATAACTCAAACTTATCCTAAAGCCAAGCCCAGTCGGCCCAAATTATACATTTCCTTCTTTCTTTTCTAGCCTAATTACTTCCCACAAAATGCAACAGTTACTTTTCTTCTCTTCTTCTCTAATTCTTTTCCTCTTCTTCTGTTACAAAATCTTTGCTTGCTCTAACAATTAAAACGATATCAACAACCCATATTCAATTAAATCCCCACATCCAAACCATTGTTAATCTCTTCCTCTCCCCCACCTTCTTCTTCTCTCTCTCTCTCTCTCTTTACAGATTCTCCCTCTCTCCTTCTTCTATCTTATATATAAAGAGAATAATATCTTCCCTCTTATAACTCTTCCTATATCCCTCTCTTAACCCAAGCTCAAAATCAAAACCCCATCATATTCTTCTCATCAAAACCCAAGCATCGACGCCATCTCCGTCGGCCTTGTCGTCGTACGTTTCGCCGCATTCCAGCAACCAACCCCGTAGCCATCGCCATCATCATCGTCGACAACATCTCCATCTAGCCGAGCTCCTTCCTTGCTGTCTTTGGCCGGCCACCCTCCCCTGGGCAGTGCACCCGTGCCGCTGTCCCCACTAGAGCTAGACCCAACCTTTTGCTGGCCCCTCTTGAACCCCACGCAAGCTCGCCTCGCTGCCTGCTTCACCTCCCTCGAGCAAGCCGCCAAGCATTCGATGAAATGCCCCAATAAGAATCCGTTGTTTGCCCATGCGTGTAAGTCCCCTTTCCCATCCTTAATTCTTCTCTTTATCATATATATTGATATTAATAACATAGGTAGTATTATTATGCCATTTAGTGGGCATGTTGATTGTATTTGATATAAGTAAGATAATGTGCAGTGTAGTTAATATGTAGGTTAAGTACAGTAGAATAGCTATAACCATAGAATTTATATTTTAAAAAAGAAAAAAAAAATAGATAAGTGTGTACAAGTGCAGTATAGTGTAACGTGTGATTGTTTTAGTCTGAGTATGCAAAGTATGTTTAATTAATTGTTTCGTATCTGTTGTAGGGAATAATTAAATATAATATTACACCCCATATAATGTAAAGTATATTTAGGGATTATATAGTGATTAGATTATATGTTTCACTTAAGTAACAATTTAGATTGTGTTATAGGTTTTTTTGGATATTTGTAAAGTGATATCTCAGCACATTAATTATAATTCATTGTTGGTATCAAATTCATATACCATAATGAGTAGCAATGCATTTTTTTTATTAAAAGATGGAAAGTTGAAAGTCATCTATTTATGGTACAGGAAGCAGTCAAATGATAGTTATTGTTATCATATGTTATTTAGTTTGATTTTACATTTATATGCTATTAGTACAGAGATTATTGTTCAGATGGAAGTTTGTGTTCAATATTATACTAAGGACGTCAAAGCAGTTTCATATATATTTAATTTTAAGTTAAAAATACAGGTAACAACCTGCACCACACGCATACTTGAAAGCCTAAACTACTAATTTTGATGTTAATCTAAAGAATATATTTGCACTTAAATACCCTCTTTAGGAAGCCCTGTCGAAAATGGTGCGAATTATCGCATATATTAGGTCTAGTGGATGAGATCGAAGCTCTTCACGAAGCGCGTCCTCGAAAGAAAAGAAAATACGGCTTTTAAAATAAAATAAAACAATTTCTATAAAAATTAAAATAATAGAAAAGAAAAGATAACAAGTTAGATTAATTTGTGGTTATCACTATTTATAATTTCTAATTAATTAAAATAAAATAAATTGTTAAATTAGAGTTTTTAATAAAATACCTTAATTCTAGAAAGATTAGTTTTTACTAAAATACCTAAGTCACCTAAAGAATATTTTATCGAAACACCCTAGACTTTTAATTAATAATTTGTTTTATCAAAACAATACAGCGATATTAAAATACAGTACTTTACATCAATACAATGAATTTTCTAAATAACATATTTACACGTATATACCCTATACATGATATCCGACATGAATTCTTGAACACTTGACATGACTATATGAACACTTGATATATTTACATGACCACTTGATATGACTCCTACCAAACCTTCATGCTTGACCCAGCTTGACTCGAACCAAGAATACAATTGACATGAATTCTTCTTGACCTGACTACATGATTCTTGACATGAACTCAATCTTGAAAACTTGATATTATACACCACCTTTTGTATTCATGGATTCGAGCAAGACTTGTAACTGTAATTATATTTTTAGAAGCGCGGGGTGTTGGGGTAGTTTAAGTATGAATCCAATGAAATCTCATGAGTCCCATTATAACAAAATAACGTTGCTGTGGTACCGGGCTGAAACGGTACAAATAACGTTGCTGTGGTACCGGGCTGAAACGGTACATCACAAAATTCATGAATGAGGGCCCGTGTTTCCAAGCCCCTGGATGATAGCCTGTTGGGTTTGGAATACTTCAATAACAATTGAAGTCCCGCTATTTTGGGCCCGTGATTCCTTGCCCCTGGACGATAGCCTTGGGTTCGAGAATACTCTTGAGATTGGTTGACATTCACATTTAAACTTACGTTAGTTAGATTACCTTGTAGAGACCTATTAAGGTACATACCTCATGTTCTCTCACTCACAATTATTACATGTTATGCTATATATGCCATATTCTATTTTATTCTGTACTTGTTATGCATCATATATCTTTCTCATCCTTTTTGGGGACTTACCGAGCGTAAGTTCGCTGACGGGCATTCCACCCACCTTTTATTTCTTGGAATGTTCGTCAGGTGACTTAGGATCAGAGGAGGTGGAAGCGATTGCAGAGATTTACAATCAGTTCGCACCTAAAGCAGATTATCAGTTTTCTTTCCAGCTTTTCTTTTAGTAAGTTCACGTTTAAACATTTTTTTTTTATTCAGACTTCTTGTATCAGTTAAATTCTGTAAAGTTGAGAATGTAAATATATAAAATGGTTGGATTTTATTTCCACTTGTCTATTCTTGTCATTGTTGCATTGCTTATATTACGCTTAGCGTATTTATTTCGAGAAATGACCTTCTTGGAATAAATACGTCGCGGGCTTGCCACGTCACCATTTCCATCTACTGGGAAACGGGGCGTGACAGAAGCACACCGCCTTCAGGACTCCGTTGGGTATATTCTGTTATAAAGTGATGCCCTTCGGTTTAAAGAACGCCGGTGCCACCTACCAGAGGGCCATGACGAAGATCTTCGATGACCTCATACACGAAATCGTCGAATGCTATATCGACGATCTCGTAGTTAAAAGCAAATCGTACAAAGAACATCTCGAGCATCTGAAGACCGTATTTCAACGCCTTCGACAATAAAACTTGAAGATGACCCCTCTCAAGTATGCATTTGGAGTTTCCTCAGGCAAATTCCTGGGATTCATTATTCGGCACCGGGGGATTGAGATAGATCCGTAAAAGATCAAGGAGGTCATGGAAATGCCTCCGCCAAGGACTCTCAAACAGCTGTGGTCTCTCCAAGGGAAGCTCGCGTATATACGGCGATTTATAGCCAACCTTTCAGGCAAGTGCCGTCCTTACAGCCACCTGAAGAAGAAGGGAACTCCATTCGTCTGGGATCAAAAAATGCCAGGGCGCGCTAGACGAAATTAAACAGTACCTGCAGAACCCGTCAGTGTTGGCTGCTCCGGTTAAGGGAAAACCTCTCATTCTTTATACAACCGCCCTCGAAGGTTCCTTAGACGCATTATGGGCACAAGAGAACGATCAAGGGAAAGAAAAAGCACTCTATTACTTAAGTCGACTTCTACTGGGGGCAGAAAGCAACTACTCCCCCATCGAAAAACACTGCCTAGCATTAATCTTCGCGATAACAAAGCTCGGGCACTATGCGTTGGCGCATGAGGTCCGTCTCATTTCAAAGGTGGACCCCCTTAAATATTTAATGTCAAAGGCCATATTGACGGGGCGACTCGCTAAATGGGCCCTGCTCTTGATGGAGTTCTCGATAACCTATCAGCCTCTCAAGGCAGTAAAAGGCCAGGCCATCGCCGATTTCCTCGCTGAGCATCCGATAGCCGCCGATTCTCCTCTAAATTGCGATCTTCCAGACGAACATGCATTTGACGCGATCGACGGTGGTGCTACCCCATGGGAGCTTTATTTCGATGGAGCATCTTCCGTAAAGAAGCGCAAACAAAGTACCCCTATAATCAAATCGGGGGTAGGACTCATCTTTGTAACTCCACAGGGAGGGATAATGCGTTTTGCTTTCTCCCTAACAGAGCCGAGGACAAACAATGAAGCCGAATACGAAGCTTTGATATCAGGCCTCGAGATCTCCATCGACATGGGAATTGAAAACCTCCTCATATACGGAGACTCCCAGCTGGTCGTTAGTCAAGTAAATGGTGACTACCAAACGTGCAAACCAGTTGGTGAAATACGACGAAAAGGTGCAACAACTGTTGACCCAAATTCCTTCCTATACTTTGGAGAACATACCGCGCACGGAAAACAGCAAAGCGGATGCGTTGGCCAAGCTCGCCAAGGAACTGGCCGATGAGAACCTCGATGACGTAAGAATCGTGGTACAAAGCCGTCGGGTGCTTGCCCCAGCAGAAATATCTCCGGAATCATCCGAAGAGAAAGGAGCGACTGAACAGACGACCTTGCAAATAGAAGACCGGGAAAAGGCTGAGGATTGGAGGGAAGTCTTCATAGACTACTTTAAGTCCCTCCGAACGCCTGAAGAAGCGTCCACAAGATATCAGCTCATGAAACGAGCTCTGTCTTTTGCCTTCGTCAATGATACTCTATACAAGAGGTCGTTCGATTCTCTGTGGCTGAGATGCTTAGGACCTGACGAAGCGAAAAGAGTCATTCAGGAAGTTCATGACGGACTCTGTGGTTCTAATCAAGCAGGCCCAAAGATGAAGTTGAAGATCAAGCGGATGGGCTACTACTGGCCCACGATGATTCAGGACTGCCTCGAATATGCGAAGCAGTGCCACTCATGTCAAATTCATGGGGATTTCATCCATCAGCATCCAAATCCACTACACCCGACGGTGGCTAGCTGGCCGTTCGAAATGTGGGGAACTGACATAGTCGGCCCCATCGAACCAGCATCGTCCAGGGGACATCGTTTCATCCTGGCGATGACTGACTACTTCTCCAAATGGGCAGAAGCAGTACCGTTAAGATAAGTGAAGACGGAAAATATCCTCCACTTCTTCAAGACGCACGTCATATATCGGTTTGGAACGCCAAGACCGATCATCTCCGATAACGGACCAGCTTACAGAAGCCACAAGATCAGTCGCTTCGCACAACAACACAATATAGACTGGAGATATTCCTCGGTTTATAATCCGCGAGCTAATGGTCTAGCTGAGGCCTTCAACAAGACCTTGACAAAGATCATGAAGAAAACGGTGTCCCGAAATAAGAAGGACCGGCACGAGAGACTGCAAGAGGCTCTCTGGGTGTATCGAACTACGTTCAAGACGGCCACGAACACAACGCCGTACGCGTTGGTATTCGGTACAGAAGCAGTACTCCACCTCGAGATAGAGTTACCCTCTCTACGAGTGGCAGCCCACTACGAGCTGACGGACGAAGAAAATGCTCACCTTCGGCTTGAGGAGCTTGATGCCCTCGATGAGACCCGGCTCATAGCGCAACAAAATCTGGAAGCCTATAAAGCAAAGATGACACGCTCATATGAAAGATTGACCCGGTCGAGAACATTCCGTCAAGGCGAACTCGTACTAGTGGTCAAAAGGCCTATGATCCCCAATCGCGCCAAGCGGGGAAAATTCGAGCCAAACTATGAAGGCCCATACATCATAGATAAAGTTTACCAGGAAGGGGCCTATCTACTCATGGACATGCACGGTGAAAGGCCTTTCAGGCCAATAAACGGTCGCCTCCTAAAGAAATACTACGCTTAATGAGCCACAGCCTAGGTCAATGATAGATGACGACGACTATGTCCGCTCGCTATCTTCCTAAGCTCAAGATTTACAAGCAGTAGCCAGCCTTCTTAATGACGGACCGAAACGTCCTTAAACTACTACCGCAGCATCCTTAGGATGACGAGATAAAAAAAAAGAGAAAAAGAAAATAAAAAAATGATGATAAAAATGGTATGTCCATAAGCAAGATGGGCACGGATGAAAACCCGAAAAGGCTCCGTGAGTAAAAACAGCAGGGCTACCGGCGAGTGTTCGTGAAAACCCGAAAGGGCGCGACCTCGTTAAAAAAAGAAGGAAAAATATATATATAAATAATAATAATAATAATAAGAATAAAAAAAAGGGTAGGTCCATAAGCAAAAAGGGCACGGATGAAAACTCGAAAGGGCTCCGTGAGTAAAAACAGCAGGACTACCGGCGAGTGTTTGTGAAAACCCGAAAGGGCACAACCTCGTTAAAAGACACTTATAGGGTCCTCTCGACCTTGTGAGGAGAAACCACCCGCGTGAGATCCTTACGACTCACAAAGGAGCAATACACTTGGGGATCCCCACGATTCCTAAGGAGAAAATCACTTGCGAGATCCTCACGACTCGTAAGGAGAACTCTCTTATGAGACCCTCACGGCTCATAAGATTTGAAAGTCTTAAGTTACAGAGACCTAAACCTGTGCTTAAGCAAACCCCCCACAATTTTCGATATTGCCCTATAAGTGGCTCAATACTGACCCTTGTATACAATCCACGGGCGCGAATAAACATTTCCCTAACCAAGTCTCATCCGTGACTGGGGATATGTTCACATGGTGAACAACCCTTGTAAATCCTCTCGATTTATGAGGAAAAAACCCTCCTGTAGGATCCTTACGACTTACAGAGGAAACGAACACTTAGGAATCCTCACGATTCCTAAGGGGAAAATACACCTACAAGATCCTCACGACTTGTAGGGAGAAATAACTTCGTGAGACCCTTACGGCTCATGAAGTCAAAAGCCTTAGTCGACAGGACCCTAACCCTGGTCGCTAAGCCACCTTTGTTCGACATCGACAGAGGCAAATGATGATTCGCTCTTGGTAATATCCCAGTTGTAGCGGTGCTGATGCCGAAATCGGTTTACAGCAAAAAGCCAGTAGGCCGCACATGCATATGAAATAGCTGAAAAGATGGGGCAACTTGCAATAAAAAGCAGCAAGTAAAAATGTATGCATGCAAAACAGTCGAAATGATTGGGCAACTCGCAATAAAAAGCAGCGAGTAAAAATAAAAAAAATAGCCGAAATGATTGGGCAACTCGCAATAAAAAGCAGCGAGTAAAAATAAAATAAACAGCCGAAATAATTGGGCACCGCGAAAAATAGCCGAAATGATTGGGCAATCGCGACCTTCGCGATATAAAAGCTGAAATGATAGAGCATCGCGGAAATAAAACAAAAAAATGATGATAAAACTTCGGCCCTACAGCTGAGATCACATCGATCCCTATATACAATCCAAGGGCGCAAATAAAGAGGGAACCATACTTTCCCAATAGACTTCACCAGAAAACGAAGTCAAATCTCAACAGTCCATCCCAACCCCGAGGAAACCAGTGTCTTCGGCAAGAACCTCAACTCAGGGAAACAAACAATCCTTGATGAGAGCCTCCTGATCCGCGTCGACTCGCAGAGCAACCAGTGCCTCCGTGGGAAATTCTCGACTCGTTTCAACACCAGGGAAACAAATAATCATTGGCAAATACCTCAACTCAGGGAAACAAACAATCCTTGACGAGAGCCTCCTGATTCGCGTCGACTCGCAGAGCAACCAATGCCTCTGTGGGAAATTCTCGACTCGTTTCAACACCAGGGAAACAAATAATCCTTAGCAAATACCTTAACTCAAGGAAACAAACAATTCTTGACGAGAGCCTCCTGATTCGTATCGACTCGCAGAGCAACCAATGTCTCCGTGGGAAATTCTCGATTCATTTCAACACCAGGGAAACAAATAATCCCTGGCAAATACCTCAACTCAGGGAAACAAACAATCCTTGACGAGAGCCTCCTGATTCGCGTCGACTCGCAGAGCAACCAATGCCTCCGTGGGAAATTCTCGACTCGTTTCAACACCAGGGAAACAAATAATCCTTGGTGCTAGGGAAACAAATAATCCTTAGCAAATACCTCAACTCAGGGAAACAAATAATCCTTGACGAGAGCCTCCTGATTCGCGTCGACTCGCAGAGCAACAAATGTCTCCGTGGGAAATTCTCGATTCGTTTCAATACCAGGGAAACAAATAATCCCTGGCAAATACCTCAACTCAGGGAAACAAACAATCATTGACGAGAGCCTCCTGATTCGCGTCAGCTCGCAGAGAAACCAGTGTCTCCGCGAGAAAATTCCCGATTCGTCTCAACTTGCAAGATGAAGCCTCAGGCAGCAGGGACTAAAAAAACTTGCTTCCTGAACAATGGGACCTTGCAAGTCGATCTAAAACGGTCTCTTGCATACTATTCACGGGTCTCACTCTCCAAAGTCGAGTTTCGACAAGGAGGGAAACAACCGCTTACGGGTCCTCTCGACTCGTAAGAGGGAAAAATTTTCTTATATGATCCTTACGACTTACAAGAGAAAACACACTTAGGAATCCTCACGATTCCTAAGGAGAAAACCCACCTACGAGATCCTCTCGATCCGTAGGGAGAAAAGTCTCTATGAGACCCCCACAGCTCATAGAGTTGAAAAGTCTTAGGCAGCAGATCTGAACCTGCGGCCTAAGCCATCGCTATCTCGTGAAGAAATCAAGATGCTTACTCTATTATCTGATAATTGTGACAGCATGCTGATAATAAGAGAAGACAGAAAGCAAAAGAGTATACAAGACATTGCAAAAAAAAATATGTATCTTTATTTATTGACTTTAATCAAATACAGGGTGAATCGTACAAAAGAATAAAGAATGGATACATGTTATTCAAAAAAGAAAATTTTTACAAGTTTGTTGGTACAAAAGGCAGTTATTGGGAAAGAAGCGTCTTACATAACTTTATTAATTGTTCATGCACTTCCTTCCACGCCTTTTGCTGATCTGCTACCACCGCCATCTCTGCTTCCACCTGAGCCCTTTGCTGCAAGAGAGATGCGAGCTGCTCCCTGATGGCCTGCTGAGTGACTTCGCGGCCTTGGGCATTATGCTCGGCAACATCAAGTGACCGCTTCAGTTTAGCCCATTTGAGATGCGCTCCAGAAGGCCCTCGAAGACGGCCTTTACCTCAGCGGCGTTCGCCTCAATTTCAGCACGCAGGCGAGCAGTTTCGCTTGAGGACTCCTGGCACTCCTTCAGCCTCAAAGCTGCTTCTTGTTCCAAATGGCGGAAATGAGAAGTGCTTTGCTCGAGCCATGCTTCCCGTTGAGTACTCACAGCCAAAACCTCGGGGGCAAGACGCATTGACTCCAGCTGATGAAGGCGAGCCTCGATCTCTCTGCAGTGATTAACCCAAGATGCGACGACGCCCTCGTCATGGAAATTGGCAAATATCACCAGCATCGGGTTAACCGTTGTAGCGAATTCCGCAGCAAACGTAGGAGCCTCGACGTCGAGTTCCTCGATGTAGTCGCTCAACATACGCAGACTATTCGCCGCACCTTTCGAGGACGGACGTCTCTGGGAAGGGCCTGCCGGTATTATAATATGAGACTCAAAGGGCGCTAAGACCGGAATGATAGCTGGAAAGACAAAAGGCGATTAGATGACGATTCAATAAATATGGAAAAAGTCATTGGTAAGATAGTCTACTATACCAGTTGAAGCAGGTGGCAAGGCCGGAAGGGCCGGTGGCGCGACCAATCTTTTTTCTCCCCCTTCGATTTGTAATACTGCAGTCAGGACGAGAAAAAGTTAGAATTAATTCTATCATCGAAAAAGAAAGGTATCAGTCGGGAACTATACTCACCAGCACCACCAGAGGGAGAAGCGAGTTCAGATGGGAAGGAGAAGTGTGGGAGCAACACTTGATATAGATGATCAAAGAGCACTCCTGAAAAGACACAACAATACGACTTTAGTACACAAATTATACGTCTGAAGGATAGGATTAATAAATTGCAAACCCATACCTTCCAACATCTTAGATGGTATGAGAGAGGGTTGAGAGGTAACCACCGCTAAGGCAGTCGTTGAAGGCGCTCCCTCAAGCAATGGGGCATCGACGCTGGCTGCACCTGCGTTACGAAAAAAGTGAACTTGTCAGAAAGGATTGTAAGGTAAAGAAAGACAGCAACTTAAGATTTACCTGATGAGCTGCCGGCTGAAACGGAGGCGACTCCCTCCTCCATTGACATGAGGCCACTGCCCGTGGCCTCATCACCTGACTCGATGGGGACCGTCGTCATGCTCGCGCGGCCAAGAAACGGCAGAAGATCGTAGGCGGGGAGGGCAATGATTGGAGCATTGCCGGACTCTTGGGAGAGAGCGGCTGACTCCTCCCCAAGAGTCGTGCTCATCTCACCCGCCACTCCTTCGGGCTCCGCGATCTCCATCGGCTCATCCGCCGTCACCACAAGGTCGCCGGCCTCAAGCGCCTCGTCCGCCACCACCCTAGGCTCAGTTATAACGATCATTTCATCTGCCGCCACTTCAGGCTCGGCATCAATGACCTTCTCGGCTGGAAACCCTTCAACCTTCATCTCAGGCTCCGAAGCCCCAGCGACGTTGCCCACCGTCGGCTCGGGTTCGGTAGGTGCCGCCTCCTCTGTTTCCTTGGGTTCGACGGTCTCCGCCTCCCTCTCGGTCAGACTTGGCCCTGCAAGATAAAATATATAAGAACCGATAGCATTATAATTCTTACAGCAAAATTCTGAGAGAAATATTACCTGAAGTGGATTTATCATTTGCGCTCCGAACTGCGCGCGCCACTTGTCTGCGAGCAGTGGATAGGGCGACAGGGGCCTCTTCGGAGGGAGTATCAGCACGAGGACGGTGCTGGGGCCCGCTCCCGTGGCCAAAGCAGCCCGGCGTGCCTTCGCTTCACGCCTTGACCGTTTCCTCTCCTCCCGAGCTGTCGCGATGGATCTCTTCGACGCTTCCTTCAAGGCGTCGTCGTCCTCATTCAGAGATGCCTCCAGAGCCTTTAAGGCATCTCTCATTGGCTCTTCAAGACGGACCTCCCGCGGTAGCCCCGAGGAAGCAGGAACATCGGCAGCTGAAAGAGCAGTTGCGTCGCTTGGCGGGAACGACATTGAGGTTTCTGCCATAAAAAGGGAGAGGTTAGATTGACCATAACACAAGGAGAATAAAAACTTGATGAATCGAAACTTACTGAGGCCTAAAGATACTCTAAGGCGTTCCTCCTCTTGGAAGGTCTTGAGTGAAGCGGCAATGGCTTCTTCAGTGGTGATGCCTGTTGGAAGAAAAGAAGGAAAAATATTAGTCAAAGGTAATAATAAAGATATGATGCAATATAAAATGCGACTAGTGATTACCTGAATCCGCAAGCTTAGCCAGCCATGCGTCACGCCTTGCCAACCACGCTGAAGTTTCGAGAGCGGCATCCAAGTCTGTAGCATCTGACGGCGGCATGACTAATCCCTCGTTAGTCCCATATTCACTCAGGCCCTCGGCATAGGGAGCGTGGGGTTCCTGACCGAACGCGACATCTGCAGCGAAGAGCGACTTCTTTTTCTTCTGCCTTCCGACCCTAGGTGCACGTGGGATCGACTTACGCTTAGCAGCCACCTTAGGGCGGCGGGTCCCGATGTCTGCACCCACGCCAGACTCCGGCGAGACTATAACCACTGTCTCCACTGGAGCACAGGGCGCTAGAGCTGCATCTGTAATATCGGGGAGCGGCAATCCGTACGGAGGACTTTGCGCACGCAATGGCCCGGTTCTAACCTCTTTTAGAGGAGAAACTACTGGAGTCCTAGGAACCAAAGGAGCGTTGCGGTCGCTGCCTGGAGGCGTACCCTTACGGTCGACCAGCAGTCGCCTTTCCTCCTTTATAACGGCTCCTGTTGCATGATTATACCAGTCTCTGTATACGTTAAGGAGTCGCGGAGCGCAAGTCGGCGCACTGATAAAAAAATGAGAGCCCATATTCAGGCGTATGAAATGATACAGCGCGTTCTCCATCCCTTCTTCAGTGGCAGTGGGTTCCAGCAGGAAAGCTTCCAAGGGGACCCCTTGATTGTAGCCCAGTTGTTGGGCGAAACGATGCGTGTTATATCTCATGAAAATCGTCGCACCATTCTGCCTGAAGACTAGGAAGCCCGGTCTAATAGAATATAAGTGAAGGGTCTCCCGGGCCGTCAAAACTGAGGCTCCATCCTTAAAGGAGTCTTGTAATGGTCGCACCGCAGTGGTGGACGCCTTTCCAATAGTCAGCACCTTGTCGATAAAGGACATCCAGGCTCCAACGGTGTGAGAGCGAAGGAGTAAACCCCTGATGTTCCGTGGTGATGGGGTCACAATTGATGCGCCGATCAGCTGTATAATGCGAAGGAAACCGCACTTGTCGAAGAACGAGGGCCTTTTGTGCATGCCGAAGACACCCGCCGTGTGTAGCTCGAGCCACGATACAAAGTAGTGCATCGGGAAGACCACGTGCAATACCCCGGGCTCATTAGCATCCGCTGCTCGACTGAGGCCATGATATAGGTATGCCAAGCCAGCGATCCCAACGGCCACCTTTACCCCGATGGCCATCCGGTGGGCTGGGTAAAAGACAGAAGGCCGCATACGGTGAGAGTGCATTGGGATCGCAAACCAACTTAGCCACAACCCGAGAAATCCTAAGAAAAAGGCCTCCTCGTCCATCCCGGGGGCCGCAATTTCTGCAAAAGACATAATCGGGAAGTCCGGAAGGAAAAAACCCTTTTGGTCTATCTCCTTCTCCGGCAGGTTGTCCACACCTAGACCGAAAGGGTCATCCAGGGTAGCGAACTTGGCAGCTTCTGATGAGAGGACGCTTGGGCGAAGGAACCGCGCGATGAAATCCTCAAAGTTAACTCCCCGACTCCCATGTTCGATAAAAAGGGACTCATAGATGTTCAACACTTTAATCAAGCTTGGGAATTGGTGTTGAACAGCATTCTCCGGCGTGAGCCCCCTTACCACCGGCTTAGCACCGAAGACGTACTCGTCTGTCGGGAACAACTCCTCATAGTGTTCCCCTATATCCGGTAAACTGGATACCTCCGTAAATTCTTCCAGAGAGATTGACACTTCCCGATCCATGGCGAGGAAAGTGTGGGTAGGAATGTTCCACTGCTCCAGGAAGGCCTTGAACCACCAAGTGGGGAGCGTGGGATATTGGAACACAGAGACGTACACCGCGGTGTACAATCCTAACCTTATCAACCGCGACTTCTTCGTCGACAGGATGTACCGGGCCCACGGCAGATAACCGATCGGGTGGCGGGGGATCAGACCAATGTTATATGATTGCCCCCAAGGTCACGCCTCGCCCTGACAAATACGGCATCCTAGGATATCCAAAACTATAGGACGCTGGACCGGAATCGCATCTATGGCGGGATGAAGAAAGCCCTTCGAGGTCCAATCAACCATCTCCACGGCATACTGCACCGAGGGTGGGGTAGCGTAATGAATCGCCGTGATGGGTTCTGACGGTACGGCGCACGTGAAGCTCCGTCGATCCATGATAATCTGGTTATACCACGACCCCCAAAGGTGGAGACTCTTATATTCCGGGTCGTGGTCCTTAATCATAGCCAAGACGTCACGGTCCAAGGGCGCTTCGGGAAATCCCTCCTCTGAACGAACAAACGGGAACGAGGTGTCGAGAGACATGATCGCTGCAAATGAACAGAAATTAGCCGTTAGTGCTGCAATTCCAACGTTTGGCGTTTAAATTTTTTTCAATTAACTGAATTTAAAAATTAATTAAATTAAAATTAATCACACTACACTGCAGTGCAGTGGGTAGGGGACCAAATGGGGACCCACAAAATCTGGATGAAAATGCCTTATTTAATAAGACAGCTTCATCATTGGGTAAGACTGTCAGTTAAAGAAAAGATCCCTAAGAGAATATTCTCATCAGTAGGGGAATCCCTAGAGACAAGGAGAAGATCTCCTCTTTCAGAGCAAAGCTCTATTACAAAATGACACTTGTCAAATTCTGGTCTCAAAGGAATAAAATTCCTTAAAAGAGCATAGCTCTGTGGTAATAATGGAAAGATCCATCAAAAATTTTAACACTTAAAAGAATTAAAATTCTGAAAAAATCCATGAAAACTTATAATAAGTTCTTCATTTTTCAGATCTAAAAGATCTACATTTGATCCAAGAGCAAAGCTCTGTTCATGGGTTAGAACCCATGAACAAGATCTCTGTAGATCTACAAGTTTTTTGAGAGCAAAGCTCTGTTTATAAAACCCCAAAGAGATTTCTTAGATCAAAGATCTATGAGAGCAAAGCTCTTTTGGTTAAGATTGATTTAAATTAATTTGATTTAAATTAATTTTTACCTAAAGTTTTTAACTTTAGAAATGAGCAAAGCTCTGAAGTTCTTAAGCGAGAGCAAAGCTCTGTTGAAATCAAAAATCTTGAAAAAAGGGGTGAAGATTTCCTAAGGGCCATAGGTCATATTTATAAGGCGCTTGCGTCCCTTCAGCTCACCCCTTGATCCAACGGTCAAGAGCTTGCCACCGCTGCACTCACGTGCGCGCCACGTGAGCGCAACGGTGGGGGGCATTTGTTTTCCCAATCAGAGTAAAGCTCTGTTGAAATTCAAAATTCAAATTTTAAAGCAACGCTTCAAATCTCGGGCACAACGCGCCACGTATCAGGCGCTGATACGTCAGCGCAGCGCCTAAGAAGGCGCACCCAATCAGAGCAAAGCTCTATTTAAAGCAAAATTAAAGGAAGCAACGCTTCAATTGCGCAAGCACTGCGCTGCGCGACACGCGTCAGCGCAGATGCGCTAGCGCAGTTGCGATGCGCTTTGCGCTGCACGACACGTGTCAGCACAGATGCGCTAGCGCAGTTGCGCTGCGATGTGCGCTGCTTGACACGTGTCACGCGCTGGGGCATTTGCGCCAAACAGAATTAAGATTTTAAAGAAATCTTTCTGTTCTTGTTAAAACAAGAAGATTTTCTTCTGTAAAACAGAAGCCCTTGGATCAAAGATCCAACGGTGGGGAAAATTCCCCAAATCACTCAGAGAAAGATCTCTTTAACAAATTTAACTAATTTATGGGCACTATAAAAAGGACCCTGGACCTCAATTCAAAGGGATCAACATTTTTTGAGAAATCAAGAGCTTCAAACAGAGAGAACTCTGAAAAAGTTTCAAGAAAAAGGTAAAAACCTTCATAAAAATAGAAGAAATTTCTTCTAATAGATCATGGATCTAAACATAATAAACAGTGCTTTGCACTTCTTATGAACCACTTGTTCTTTAAATAAGAAAAACAAGAAATACTTGTTTTCTTTGACTCTCATTAGATCGAAGAAAACAAATAGTGCTTTGCACTTCTTTTATGAACCATTGGTTCTTGAATCTAAAAGATTCTCAAATTAATAGTGCTTTGCACTTATAAATCTGCACTGTTGCGCTTGGGCTGGCGCAAGCCACCAGAGAGCGCCACGTGTCAGCATCTGAACCATCTGCGCTATGCGCTTTTGAAATAGAGCTTTGCTCTCTGAAATTGGCGCAACTCACCAGAGCGCGCCACGTGTCAGCAGCGCAAGCGTAGCGCACTGCGCTGCATGACACGTGTCATCATCACAAGCGCTTGCGCTCTCTGATTGGCGCAAGGTGCCTGCCAAATGCAATGCATTTCCTAAAGGGCCAGGCCCAAATCAAAAAGATCTAGCAGGCCAGAATAAATTGCAAAGCAATAAAAAGGGCAGAGCCCAAGTAAAATTGATGCTCTGCATCATTTATAAATGAGCAGAGCCCAAAACAAATTGATGCTCTGCATCCTTTATGGGTAGAGCCCAAATAAAAATAAAAAGAAATGCAATGCAGAAGCAAATAAAATGTTGAACATTTTCAACTGGACTTAGCCCAATTTTGACCGTAAGTCCTCAAATAAATTGACTGAGCAAGATTGCTCTCTTAAAACAATTTTCCTCCGGTTCAAGGGTACATCTCCGAACTCCTCTGACACCCGTCGTTGTAATCCTTCAATGACGTCAGAGAGGTGACGGGTCCCGACGACCACATACGTATATGGACTGCGGAGTCCTTAAACTCGTGGATCGAAACGTCATTAAACTAATATTGGACCGAAACGTCCTTAAACTAATGGTGGACCACCACGTCCCTAAACTGGAACATGGACCACTACGTCCCTAAACTGGAACAATAGAGCCTCCAAATGCTCTTTTGCCGGATCTAAACGGTCCCGTTTAAGTTGATCTTAGACCCAAATACGGCTAACGTATCCTTGAACATTTAAATGGACTATAAAACTCTAAATCGACTTTAGTTCAAGGGTACATCTCTGAACTTCTCTGACACCTATCGTTGTAATCCTTCAATGATGTCAGAGAGGTGACGGGTCCCGACGGCCACATACGTATATGGACCGCGGAGTCCTTAAACTCGTGGACCGAAACGTCATTAAACTAATATTGGACCGAAACGTCCTTAAACTAATGGTGGACCCCCCGTCCCTAAACTGGAACATGGACCACTACGTCCCTAAACTGGAACAATAGAGCCTCCAAATGCTCTTTTGCCGGATCTAAACGGTCCCGTTTAAGTTGATCTTAGCTCCAAATACGGCTAACGTATCCTTAAACATTTAAATGGACTATAAAACTCTAAATCGACTTTGGTTCAAGGGTACATCTCTGAACTCCTCTGACACCTATCGTTGTAATCTTTCAACGACGTCATAGAGGCGATGAGTCCTGACGGCCATATATTAAACGGATCACTACGTTAAGTTGATCTTAGTCTCAAACAGGACTAACGTATCCTTAACGAACGTTTAAGTTGATCTTAGCCTCAATACGGCTAACGCATCCTTAAACTAAAAACACCAAACCCAAATCTAAGTAAATACGGATTTAGACTAATCCACGTTCTACGGGCGACGGCATTACTCAGTCTCCGTATACAATCCACGGGCAACCACAAACAAAACAAACACACACGACACGAAGTGAAATTCTGGAGAAGGAGAAAGTTGTTACCGCGATGCGGTAGCGTAATTAACTGCAGGGGCTTGCGCCTGTAGGGAAGAGCGTCCCCACAATCAAAAACCCCTCAAGCGAGGGGGGATCTGACGAAGTCTGCTACATCGGCCGCATCCGTCTACACTTCCGATACATGGTGTCATAAATCAACTTGGCACCTTCGGAGAGGTGGACGGATAAAACCATATAGCATCTACCCCGAACCTCAGGCCTAGACGTCCCCGCGTCGCGACCGCCGTTCGGAGGGGAATAGAGTTGAACTCCGAAAGAATTTTTATTTTGGAGTTGAACTCCGAAAGAGTTTTAAATGTGGAGTTAAACTCCAAAAGAATTTTATATGGAGTTAAACTCCTGAAAAAAATTTAATGTGGAGTTAACCTCCAAAAAAAAAAAGTTTTTACTATGGAGTTAAACTCCAAAAGAATTTCTGTAGTGGAGTTAAACTCCAAAAGATTTTCTCCTTTCTCTTTTGAGAAGAAACCTAAAATGGGTTCTCTTGAAACTCCAAGATCGAGATCTTGGATGATAAAAAAAGAGATCATTTTTCTTCTCTTGATGGATTCTTGGAAGGTGGGTTTATGGCAAAACTTTATTTAGTTTTTAAAAAAAAAGAGAGCTAAGCTCTTGATTTATTTGGAAAATGAAAAGGAAGAGGAAGAACTTGAAAAGAGAGAGTGAAGGCACAAACCCTAGAGTTTGAGAGAATGAAGAGTGTATTTTTTATTCATCATCATGTTGCCTTATATAGGCTTACACATTTACATATAGCCCTTTGGGCTTTACAAAATGGGATTTTGCTCATCTCATGCCTCATGTGCTATTTCTTTTTGCACATATGACATGGGCTTTACAAAAATTTGGTTTTATGCCCATTTTGCTTACATTCATGCACAAAAAATTACATTAAAATTATTTGTTACATGATTTTTATGTTGGCATGGGGAGGCCGGCTGCGGGGCTTGACTTGGGCATGGGCCCACTTGACCTGGGCTTGGACCTACCTGTCTTGAGGTTAACTTTGACTTTGACTTGGTCAACCGGGTGCAATTTTTGACCCCAACAAAGTGCCCCACATCAATAAATGCACACAGCGCATGTGAGTTGTGTGCATGAAATTGATAGGTCTTGAAGCTGGACTTCGAGGTGGATCATCATTCCGGGGGTGGAGCATCCCTCGGGGAGCATGATTCTCGAAGATCGGAGCATCATTCCGATTTGCGGAGCATAATTCCAGGGTCGGAGTATTATTTCGAAGGGTCGGAGCATATTTCCGAAGGGTCGGAGCATAATTCCGAGGATCGGAGCATAATTCCATGGATCGGAGCATTATTCAGAAGAGCGAAGTATGATTCCAGGGATCAGAGCATGATTCCAGAGGTCAGAGCATAATTCCGAAGAGCGGAGCATGATTCCAGGGATCGGAGCATCATTCCGAAGAGCGGAGCATGATTCCAGGGATCGGAGCATCATTCCGAAGAGCGGAACATGATTTCAAGGATCGGAGCATAATTCCGAAGAGCGGCAGACATTCTGACCGAAGCATAATTTCGTTACAGAGGTTGATTCCCAGGCGGAGCATAATTCGAACAGGGAAGGCAGATTCACCGAGGCGAAGCTTGATTTCGACACGGGGTACACTCTGAGACGAAGCATTATTCCGGCACAGAGCTTGTTGGTCGACTTGATTCCGATGCGAAGCTTAATTCCGACGAGGAGGTCGCTGGTTGATTCCGAGCCGAAGCATAATTCCGACAGGGAAGGCAGATACACCGAGGCGAAGCTTGATTTCGACGTGGGGTACACTCTGAGACGAAGCATGATTTCGGCGCAGAGCTTGTTGGTTGAATTGATTCCGAGGCGGAGCTTAATTCCGACGGGGAGGTCGCTGGTTGATTCCGAGCCAAAGTATAATTCTGACAGGGAAGGCAGGTACACCGAGGCGAAGATTGATTTCGACGCGGGGTACACTCTGAAACGAAGCATGATTCTAACGCAGAGCTTGTTGGTCGACTTAATTCCGATGCGAAGCTTAATTACGATGGGGAGGTCGCTGGTTGATTCCGTGCCGAAGCATAATTCCGACAGGGAAGGCAGATACACCGAGGCGGATCTTGATTTCGATGTGGGGTACACTCTGAGACGAAGCATGATTTCGGCGCAGAGCTTGTTGGTCGATTTGATTCTGAGGGGGAGCTTAATTCCGACGGGGAGGTCGCTGGTTGATTCTGAGCCGAAGCATAATTCCGACAGGGAAGGCAGATACATCGAGGCGAAGCTTGATTTCGACACGGGGTACACTCTGAGACGAAGCATGATTCCGACGCAGAGCTTGTTGGTTTGATTTGATTTGGGTTGACATCGGCATCGCTACACTGGAATATAGTACCAGGAGCAAATCATTATCTGTCTTTGAGAGGATTTGGGGATTTTGGTTTTGGTAGGCATCTGCATTGCTGCACTGGAATAATGCCAGGAACAACTCATCATTTGCCACGGTAGGATTTAGGAATTGGTGGCTTAGAAGACAGGTTTAGATCCCTATCACCTAATGCTTTTTAATTTTATAGACCGTAAGGGTCCCATAAAAGCATTTTCTTCCTACGAGTCGAAAGGATCTCGTAGGTGTATTTTCTCCTTAGGAGTCATGGAGATTCCTAAGTGTGTTGCTCCTTTGTGAGTCGTAAGGATCTCACACGGGAATTTTCTCCTCACAAAGTCGAGAGGACTTTGCAAGTGCATTTCATCTCTTTTTCACGAGTTTGCGCCCTTTCGGGTTATCACAAATTCGCTGGCAGTCCTGCTGTTTTTACTCATGGAGCCCCTTCGGGTTTTCATCCGTGCCCATTTTGCTTGTGGACATACCTTTTTTTTTTTTTGGGAATCGTGGGACTTTGAATGTGGTCTCGCCGGTAGGACTTGGGAGAGATTGGGATCGTTTTACGCCCGTGGATTGTATACGGTTTTGCATGTATATGATCCAGACCGTATGGCCAGAAAAATTTTGAGACTTTGTTGGCATCTGCATCGCTGCACTGGAAAATGGTACCAGGAGTGACTCATCATTCACCGTTGGGGAATGGGATTTGGAATTTGTTTGGCGTCTACATCGCTGCACTGGATTTGGTACCAGGAGCGACTCTTCATTCGCCACTTGGGGATTTGGATTCTGGCCGGCGTCTGCATCGCTGCACTAGAATATGGTACTAGGAGCGATTCATCATTCGCCATTTCCTATTGGGAAGCAATGGCTCAGGAGACAGGTTTAGATCCCTATTACCTAAGACTTTTCAATTTCATGGGCCGTAAGGGTCCTATAAAAGTATTTTCTCCCTACGGGTCGTAAGGATCCCGTAGGTGTATTTTCTCCTTAGGAGTCGTGAGGACTCCTAAGTGTGTTTTTTCCTTTGTGAGTCATAAGGATCCCATGAAGATTTGTTCTCCTCATGCATCGTGAGGACACATGAGTAGGTCTTCCTAATGGAGTATAATTCCAAGGGCGGAGACCGACCGCTGGACTGGTGATCGCTGTGGGGTATGGGTATGATGAGAATTATTTGAGCCATTGGATTGTATACGGTAGACAACTTGGGGACCAACCGTAGGGCTGGTGTATTTCGGGAAATTGGATTTTGGTTAGCGTCTGCATAGCTGTACTGGAATATGGTACCAGGAGCGACTCATCATTCGCCGTTTTGGGATTTGGAATTTGGTTGGCGTCTGCATCGCTGCACTTGAATATGATACCAGGAGTGACTCATCATTCGCCAATTTTTTTTGTTGTTTATTTATTTATTTATTATTTACCGCGATTGCTCTATCATTTCAGCTTTTCTTATCGTGAAGGTCGCGATTGCCCTATCATTTCGGCTTTTTATTCACGGTTGCTCAATCATTTCGGCTTTATTTTCATTTTTATTTTTACTCGCTGATTTTTATTGCGAGTTGCCCCATCATTTCGGCTTTTTATTTTTTTTATATTTTGTTTTTTGTTTTATTTACACATTTTTACATCCCTGGTTTAACGACTTAGAGGTCGACTGTTCCTAGTTTAATGACGTGGTGGTCGACTGTTTCCAGTTTAACGACTTAGAGGTCATCTGTTTCCAGTTTAATGACTTAGAGGTCATCTGTTTCCAGTTTAAAAACTTAGAGGTCTATTGTTTCCATTTTAACGACTTAGAGATCATTTGACGAGGAGCTTAGAGAAGATACCCGATCGAGCAGTTGTCAGGGGCACCGCTGGATATTGCCCGAGATGCCTTATTATTTTGTCGGTGTTGATGGCCTTGCCCCCAGCTGGAGCCAAGGAAAATCGTTCAAATACCGACTTGCATTCGAAGATGGCAATTGAAAATTGTTAACCCTGTAAATAGGAACATGATTTCAGTATAGACAATCGATATGTACATTGATTGAGCTCGCATGAACGTTTAACCCGAAATATGGGAAGAGAGATTGCGTCCCACCGGGCGTGCCAGAATCTGTAGTTTGTTTTTCGTCACCCCATTGAGATGGGAATACGCGCGCGCTGGTCAGGCGCAGTATAGATTTCCCCTACCTAGAGTAGGCTGGGGTTTATTGATTGTGAGGATCCGAATCTCCGGCAGCCGTGGACTAAGCTGTCGTTAATTACCCCTCGCCTTTGAAGAGAGGGAACCACCGATTGACGGGTCAAACTGGACATGCGAACTCAATGCGATGCGTTGGTGTGTGTTTTTTTTTGTTCCATTTGTTAAAAAAAAGGATATATATATATTTTTCTATAAAAAAACCGAAAATAAATAAGTAGATAAACCCCCCTTTTTAAAATATTATTATTTTTTTAATTTTAAAATATTATTTATAATTTATTTTTATTTATTTAATGTTTATTTATTTTTTTAAAAAAAGATTAAAAAAAAGGAAAAGAAAGAAGAACGGAAAAAGGGGGGATGATCAGTCGAAAATAATGTATTTTTAACACGTCAATTTCCCTATCTTTTGCATTCATCTAGAGGTGTTCGGTTTGCATATTACACATATTAGCAAAACAGCTGTAAAATACAAGATTACCTGTGTTGTATACTAAAACCGGTATTTTTAGGGAAATTGACTGTTTTTCATGGCATCGCATCATCCTTGTATTGCGCAACACTTGTTTCGAAGTCTGTACAGGAAATTCCAGGAACTGAGCCAAAATTGTCAAAGTGCTGATCAAAATTACGCCAAGTCTAAGATTTTTGATCTGGCATTTATACAGAGGGAACTATAATATTCAACATGTCAGATAAATACCAAGAAGACATCAGAAGGCAGTACAGGAAATTGTGCACACTAAAGCACTCACGTGACCGCGGATCCGCGGCCGGAGCAGGCACGTGCCGCGGATCCACGTCATGATGACGTCATCAGCAGCTCAGTTTTTCCCCATGTGCTTATTTCTAATGGCCAAGCTCCCAGAACTCTCCAGAAACTCCACGTGGCTTCATCTAGAAGGCTCGGCCTAACAACCTAGTTTTAGAAACCTCCCTCCAACTAACTTCTTCTAGAAGCCTCTATCTCTAACAAACTTTTGGAGGGAAATTTGAATTTTGAATCCTAGATCTAGGGTTACAAGGCCTATAAAAGGAAACCTAGATCTAGGATCAAGAGGTTGTTGAAAAAGAGGGTAGTTGATCCTACATCCAATTCACCCGCAAGTTGAGTGACACGACTTGCGCCTCAAAACCCTAACCCTAATTCCAATTCCAATCCAAGATCAAGAATTCCGAGTTCAATCAAAGCAAGAAGCCTAGATCCTTTAGAGAGCAACGCCGGACTTCATCCGAGCAAGTGATCCAAGCCGATCCGCGACTCAAGAAGCCGAGCGACGCCAAATTCAACGATCAAGTTCCTTCCTCTTGTAGTTCTTGAGAGTTGTAACTAATTGTTGATATAATAAAGGTGACAATTCTTTTATCTTGCTTATCTTTTGAATTCAAGCATTATGATTCAATCTAGATTCTTGAATGTGTTCTTTATGATAATGTTTGAGTAAAACTCCGCTCGTAAAAGAGTCGAGACGATCGATAGAATGATGATGATTTAGATTCTTTTACAATTCTTAAGTCCTATAACGTTTGTAAATTCTTGGAAATCGAATGATCGATGACCTAGTTTCGATGCGATGCTTTCTTGATTGTGTTCGCTCGAAACTAGAGATCAACGATCGATCATTTGATTTACGAGAAGCTAGTTTGTGAATGAGATTCATCGAAAGGACAAAGGATGAGATGAGAAAACCCTAGTTTCTTCGCAAGATCCTTAACCTCGATAACTCGTCATCGATCTAGTATCAATTCGTTAATGGATAAGAGTATGTAATTATTAGATCTCATCACATCTATAGATCCAATCGATTCCTACGAGCCACACTTCGAATCTTGATTGTTGGTTTGGAAATCATCACATCTCAATTCTTGATTTTAATGTTTTCTTAGATCTAGATTTTTTGTAAATCCCCGTTCTTCATCTACAAGAATTCTTCTTGTATTTTCCAAATTTCCGAGATTTACTTTTCCTCGTATTTATTCTGTCGAAAGTGGTAGCTCGAATTCCAGTATTTATATTTTCCCAACAACCTAAAGGCCAAATTTAAGCTAACAAATTAATTACTTAAACCAACCCAGCCCACTCAAATTTAAATAAATTCCCTATAAAATTTTTCCTTGGCCGTTCCCTTTTATTATTCCCTCAGCCCAATTGAAAGAAAAAAAATTTCTTAATAAAATCCTTATAAACAACCTCAGCCGTTAGCATTCTCTCGGCCCGTATTCTTTTTTTTATTCCCTTACTTTGACTGGCCCATCCAATTAAACTCCATTCAGCCCACTCCCGTTTTAATTTATTTTTTTAAAGGAAAATTTTTAGCCGGCCCACTCTCGTTTTCAGCCCACTTCATGTTTTTGGGAAATTAATTAAAACCCCGGCCCGTTTCGTCACCTACAGCCCATGAGGAAATTAAAAAGGAAATTTGTTTTCAAATTTAAACGAGCCCAAACCCTTTCCCATTTCCTCACCCAACTCGTCACTGTTCCTCTTCTCAAATTCCCAACGGCTACCTCCCAAAATCTCGCGCGCGATCCCAGCTCCTCGCCGCGCTTCACGCCCACGCCCAAGCCCTCATTCCTGCCGTTACCCCCCACGTTTTCAACCTCGTCTCTCCCTCTCCAACTCACTCTTCATCTTTCCTCTACTTTCACCGAGCCCCCAAACCTCCCATAACCCACTACAACCTCCACCCACGACGACGACGAACTTCCTCCGATCCCCGTCTGCATCACCTCACGTCTCCTCCACCAACTCTCTTCTCCCTCTAAGACTTCACACTTCATCAACCCGAGCCCCTCCATCAATCCGACCCTGCACACAGAAACCCAATTAACCGACCGAGCTCGAGTCACCACCTTACACCCTCGATGCCGGCGAACTCCCCAATACATCGCCGACCTCCACCCCCTCAACAGCATCACCATCACACAATCCCCAGCCCATTGCTTAACCTATTTCCCCTCTCCAAAATTCCAGAATCCAACTTTTTAAAAACAGTATTCTTCACTATTAACTCCACTGTGCCCATCGCCGGAGCGACGCCGTCGACCGTCGGCAACCCCAACACTTCTCTGGCAAACCACAGAGCACCCCTAAGCTTCCAGCGCACGCAAGACGACTCCGGGAAAACTCCGACGCGAAACTCGTGTTTCGAACTAGGCTCGCGGGAATTCGGAACGTGGCGCACAACGCGCGTTCGCGACATCGTTGCCGTCGTGCGACCCCAAGGCGTCTTCCAGGCAAGTGTTTACTTGCTTCATGCTAAAATATTAGTGGTACAACCTTAAAATCATATAATGATAAACTTTTCGAATAACGATGTATATTGTGACGTATGTGTTCGATGTAAGATCCCAATGGAAATGATTGGTTATTCTGACAGAAATTGATAATGTCGTTGGCCCATAGGATGATAAACATAGTGTAGGAATCTCGCTGGAAAATACGATTGTTCGTGACAAAAAGTGATACCCCCATATGTGTTGTGTAAACTAGAATTCTCTCGTACCTGAAAACGAATAAAAACACCATAAATCATACACATATTGGAAAGATGCGTTCGAGGGCTTAAATCGAAGCCGACTCGACGAACTTTAATCCTACATAAATTTCTGATCATTTCTGTTTTGTGACCATGAAGATATTTGGATCGGAATACGACTCTGGACTGCAGTCCAGAGCGTTTCTGATTAGTGTGTTCTGTCTAAAGTCCTGCGTCCCCGTGTTTCCTGAAATCGTGTGATACGGAACCTTACAGTAGTTATAAGATATTCCTGTTAGTGAAAGAAAACAAGTGGTTTCATTCCGATTCATCGCAGTTTGTTATTTTTAAACTTATTTTAAAAGGGCAGAACGTAAAGCTGTTCAGAACACTTTCTGAAATGACATTTGAGATTGAACTGTGTATAACTTTCAACGTACAGATGCGATTGAAGATCCGTCTGTTGCGTTGAATACTTTATCGAGAACCCTAAATTTCATCTAATTTTTACATCGCTAAATTCTGAGCCCAACTGGGCGCAATTCGTGTCGCGAAACAGACGTTCAGTTCTGAAATTGAAATTCCAGCCGCGAACACTTAAACTGAAACTGTTATATCTTGAAAACCGAAACTCCGATTGAACTGAAACAAATTTTGATGAATTACTGACTGATTGTTCTATATATCTTACCTACATCATTTTTGCTGAATTCATAACATATTAATTTGTGCAATTTATTTTAATTCATGACATGCATGCTAATTCATAACATACCGTGCTTATTGGTAGCATACAATACATATATCATACCCTTGTCATTTACACAGTGTTAGTGCGTGTGGACATTGCATTATCGTGCGTGATAGATGTTGGTTTAGGAGTGACGAGTACACCAATGGAAAGTGAATATTCGTGACAGTGATTGATACAGTGGACAGTGATGAAACCGTGCCATTGGTATACTCGTACACAACTAGATCAATATCTTAAATAGTGTAACCTGGGGGAAAGAGGAAATCAAAGTGGAAAGAGTATCGTATTTAGCGTGACCGTGTTTAGAGGATGATCATTCGAACCGTGATACTTATACGTGTAGGACAGGATCTAGCGATCCGGCTGACAGGGTTATGTCCCGGGCATGTGGGCCGTTGTCTCGGGTATGTACGAGACTCCTGTTAAACATGATCCTCCTTCCACTATGTGATTTCAAACATAACCTAGAGACCGATAGGGACACATAACATATTCTGCATCATATTGTGACATAGTGATTACTTGCATTATTCTCATACCAGTATTACCTCATTTACCAGTTTCATCTGATTATAATAATATTATTATTTGCGTCGCTCTGACGACCTGAGTATGCATGCTCAGATTCTGCGAGAGGACCAGCACAGAAGACAGATCTATCTTTTGAGTTCACGGAGATATAGTTTGGTGTACCTTCTTCATTTACTGCTTTCCATAAAAGAGATTGTGAGATTGAACTTGGTTAGTTATCGTTCTTATTATCTGTAATCTGTGAACAATGGAATTTTAATCTAATAAATTAGTGTTGTGATTCCTTTAATACTGTGCTTATTTACTGATTACCATGTAGCGCTAGAAGCCGAAGTCTGACTACGGCGGGATGATTCCTTGACCATAGGAGCATGGCTGGCCTAGTCATCCCTCGTTTTCCGTATTTTGGGAAGCGGGGCGTGACATTTTTCTAATTCTTGAAATTCAATTTACAAATCATGAATTGTTTCTTTTCTTTCCTTTAAATTTCGACTCATCTAAATCGAAACACGAACTATTACACTTTCCCTGTGGACGATCCGCACTTACTAACGTGCTACAATCGACACCGTTATTGATTGCGGTCAAATTATTTTTGGTTGTGATTTCTATACACACTTTTCTTACATACAAACCGAGAATTCGTTTTCAATCAAATGGCGCCGTTGCCGGGGATTGTGCGCTAATTCGTTCGTTTTTGAAATTTGAGTTGAAAAGTTTATTCTATTATAATTTTGAGATCAAAATTCGCGCAAACACTAAACGATTCGTTGTGATTTGTTGCGAGGAAATCTGGAATCTGTGGAGCTTGGGAAAAATTATTCTGAGAATTCCAGAGAGCTTATAAGGTGAACAGAAGCTTGTGCACAAAATTCTGTGCAGTGATCATAAAGAACCACCGCGTTTCCGCGGCACGTAGCAGCTCCCACCGCGTTTCCGCGGCTCCTCAGCTTGATCACTATACCAAAATTCTCAGGTGAATCCTCTGCTTTCTTATCTCCTTCTCTGTCTGCTCCAATTAACAATTTCCTGTAGGTTTCCTTGCAAATAAATCGCAGCGCCGCAAAAAGCAATAAAAATTGTGCGTGTTTTGATTTTTGGCTGTTTGCATTTTAATACGGAAATTAAGGGGCACGGCCAAATTCAGATTAGGTGGGGAGTTCATTACCCTTCCTAAGCCCCAAAAATCACAAACTTGCATCCGCATTACCCTCATTAACTAAAAAATATATAGAGATGACTCTAAAGACCGTCGCGCTCACTTAGGACAGAAGAAGGCCGTGGGTAATTCATTGTTTATTCGCGTTTCTTTTATGGTGTCTAAGGCAAGTGTGTCTAAGGCTAGTGGTTACTTAATTAGGCCCACTACTTACGTAGTGGAGAACCTCCCACTTACCTGGCACTTACCTGGCCACAGAAGAGACAAAGAGGCAGTGGAGGATTGATCCTGCGACTTGTCTTTTGGCAGTTAGGAGCGGTCTAGAGCCTTGACCTAGGTGACCACTAGACTTAGGGTTGCTTGTTGCATTTGTTGTGATTTGCATCATCTTTTCAAAAATCCGTATATTTTTCAAAACAAGCACCAATCACTTCATTCATTTCCCCTAATTATATTCACGCTGCCACTTGTACTAAACCCTTTTAGTGCAAGATAGGCTGGACACGGGATTCTAGTGCCTGTTTAGTCCACGTTCCCCCGATCGACCCAAAAGTCGGTATTTCTACATTTACTTCTTCTTTACCCACCATCACACCCACATCGATGGATCCTTCTCCATCGAACTTCTTTACCACTACTCTGCCGCCGTCCGTAAGTGCGCAGAATCCACCCCGCATCTCTCTCCAAGAGAGGTGCTATCCTACACGAGGTCCTCTTTCGACCTGTCTCTCCATTCCACCAGCCAACGGGGACAATTTTCAGATTAAACCCCAATACATCAACCTTCTACCCAAATATCACGGTCTCGAGTCTGAAGACGCATATGTCTTTATCACCAAATTTGAAAATGTATGCTCAATGATGGGTACTTCACAGCTTTCTGTGGATGCTATGCGTCTTCGTCTTCTTCCATTTACCTTGTGCGATATAGCCGAGAAGTGGCTGTATAACACTACCGCATATTCTATTACGAATTGGGAAGAATTCGTCAAAGCATTCCTTAAGAAATTCTACCCAAATCATAAGACAGCTCGAGTCCATAGCGAAATCAATCAATTCACCCAGCTTCCAAATGAAACATTCTCAAAATGTCTTGAACGCTTTAAGGATCTGTTGGTTCAATGTCCACATCACGGAATCCCCAGACGGGATCTGTGCCGAATCATTTATGAGGGCATTAATCCAAACACAAAATAGACCCTTGAATTAATGTGTCAAGGCAACTTCATGACCAAAGATGATGGGGAAGCCTGGAAATTCCTTGAAGATTTCGCTGAAAAATCTTTACAGTGGGAGGGTGTGAGTCAATCTTCTAGGGGTGGAAATAACCAATCGGAAGTTTCCATAGGAGTTAGAGCTGAAATTTCAGCTGTGCAAAAGAAACTCGAGACTATGGAAAATAAATTTTTAGCCGCCGCCCTAAATCAAATGTCACTCTCCATAACTGTATGTGGCTGCTGTTCTGATCCTTCTCATTTGACGGAAGAATGTCCACGAAATTCTCCGTTTCAAGGTCGTGAGCATATCAATTCTGCTTTCCAACAACGACCTATGAACGATCCATTTTCTTCCACATATAATCAGGGTTGGAGGAACCACCCTGACTTTGTTTGGAACCAATCACAATCTCAAAACACGGTTCCAACCCAAAACAATTTCCAAAGGGTCCCTCCACCACAACAGCAATCACTTCCATTGAGTCAGCACCCCTTCCAAGCATAAAACTTCCAAAATCTGGTCAACACATCTGCACCGTCTAGTCCTTTGCAGTTGACCGGGACTGATGAATCCTCTTCATTTGCACAATACATGAATTTGGTCCTAACAAATATCATGCAAGTGTCGGCTGAAATGAAGTCTTCTGTCGATGACATGAAAAGAAATACTGTCTCTCAAAATGAGACTATTAAATCGATGGAAGAAGAAATTGCACGATTAAAAGCGGAAATGAGTGCAAGAGAGAAAGGGAAACTTCCAGCTCAACCTTTGCCCAATCCTGGCTATTCACATCATGTGAATGCAATCACGTTGAGATCTGGAAGAGTGCTTGACAATCACGTTGGAGAAGAGATTGATGACACTGAAAAATCTATCGATGATACCCCGGCTGAGACCTTTCCTTCCACTTCTACTTCTAATTCTGACCCCAGTTCTTCTACTCCACCATTTTCTCACAAGCCTATTCTCCGTTTTCCCCAAGGCTCGACACCTCAGCCCATCTCTTCTAGTACACAGAAAACGATCCCCACTCCTATTCTTAGATCGTTCCCACCCACACGATCTTCTCCAATGTTGGACCCCGATCTTATTGCTCAAGCTCCTTACCCAAATCGGTTAAGGGGAAACAGACCAAGTCCACAAATGGAGAAGATCACTGAAATCTTGAAACAGGTTAACATCAACATCCCTCTTCTAGATGCTATCCAACAAGTCCCCGCTTATGCGAAAGTTCTTAAAGACTTATGCACTAGAAAGAGGAAGACTCAAGTGCCCAAGAATATTTTTATGGCAAAGACTGTAGACACGGCTTTCCCCCAACAATTACCGAGGAAACGTAAGGATCCTGGATATCCTACTATTTCCATTTCTATTGGGGAGAAACACATCAACCGTGCTCTACTAGACCTTGGCGAAGTGTTAACCTGCTTCCTTTCTCGGTCTACGAGCAGTTAGGGATCGGAGAGTTGAAACCAGCCCATTGCACTCTCCAGATGGCTGACCGATCAAGCACCAAACCTAGGGGTGAACTGGAGGATGTGTTAATAAAAATCGGGAAATTTGTATTCCCTGTGGACTTTATTATAATTGATACACAGCCTGTAGCGAACCCACGGAATCAAATTCCGGTGATTTTAGGTCGCCCCTTTTTGGCCACTTCCAATGCTATAATCAACTGTCGTAATGGCTCTATGACCCTGTCCTTCGGGAATAGGTCAATTGAACTGAACATTTACAAGTTGGGAAGTGTACCCTCCGAACCTACTGCTCAGGTCTGTTCTGTTGAATTAATGGATGTCGACAGCAGCGAAATTGATGATCCTCATGATACTGATCTTGACTCTTTTCATATGTTGTTGTTTGATCCAACTATGTATCATATACATATGGACTCTTCCACTGAAATGTCCGGGTCAACAACTAACACTGATTATGAACTGCTTTTAGAGTCTGAAGATCACCCCGTGCTTTGTGATGACATTATTCTTCGGGGTATTGATGAAACTTTTGAGAAAATCTTCGCTGATGAACTCGCATTTTTGAATGACACGGGTGTTGAGATGAATCATCTCCCAATCAATGAAATTGAACCTCCACCCCTTTTTCTGAACGGTAAAAAGAATGCGAGTAATCCATCACATTCACTGCACCATCTCTCAAAAATGAGACGCACACACATTCTATTCCACCACTTACCCTTTCCCCACTTCTTCTTCCACCAACCTGAGCACTACATTGATAAAATTTTCGAATGGTTGGTGTTGACCTTCGGTCTTTGCAAAGCTTGGCATCGACCACTGATTCTTGACCCCCTCTTGTGATTTTCAAAAGCTTAACATTGCTTAATTCAAGCTTGGGGGGTATAGTCTGGCTCCTGAAAAAAAAATCTTTACACAAAATAATGAGCCAAAAATAAGTTTGGGGGAGGATTTTCACTTTAAATATTTTGCCCCCATTAATAAATTTCCTCTCGGGCTTACAGGTTTTTGAGATATAGCGAATGGCAACAGTGAGAACACTGTTGAAAACAAGTTTGGGGGAGGTTTGTGCTTATTTTCGCATCATTTGCATCATACTTTGCATAAGCACAAAACATTTTCAAAACCTATAAAAATTTAAAAAATTTCAAAAATAAAAATATTTTTTGTATATAAATAAGATAATAAAAGATTAAATAGTGAAAAATTACATCCAAAAGATTGGAAAAATTTAAGAAAATCAAGAAAATTAGAAGTTTTCTTATACGAACTAGTAATAAGTAGTTATGAGCCGTTGTCCCAAGGGTTAGTAAGATGAAGAAAGTCACTAATCTGAGGATAAAAATAAGTCTGAAAAATAGTTCATATTTTGGAAGCCAAACATTTTGAATGTTGATATCCTACTATACGCACTTACACACGTCTTGAAACTCGGGATAGTAGAGGATACCTTGAAATGCTCTTGTCTAAAAGCCAAAGTATGAAGGAAATAAAAAAATGAATAAAATATAAAATGGTGAAAAAAAATGAACACCGGTTTTGTTATCGCCAAGACAGCAATAAAAAAATATAGCGAGGGTGCCTCTTCACCTAGTGCCCTAAGGCCAACTGGTCTGGAAGTCACTGCTAAGCCGTAGGTGGTGCAAGACGAGGAAAAACACCAAATAAGCAAGCACATGAGTAATCGGTCGGTTAGTACCTCAAGAAGTATTAACGGTCGCATGAAAGTGTGTGAGCAAATCTAAATATTCATTAATTAAAAGGTACTGAGGCGGATGGACAAGAGTATGATAGCTAGAATTGAATTCTCCGAGTGTAGAGATGTCTTTTACACACACGTAGGGTTATATGATCGATGTTTGGAAGAAAGATAGGAATGAAGAATAAAGACGATGTTTTATTGGGGAATGATGTGATTTCTGACATTTTTTCATGACTATTAAGATAGGGCTCATGACAACCGAAAAGCTAGTATAGTTAGAAACCCTAATTTTCAAAGTCTTTCTTTTACGATTCTTGTCTTTATATGTAATATTCACGGTCTTCCTTTTATTATTGGATTTTGTGGGTGCAATCCGCTGAAAACCCTCAGTAGACAACACTCCTCCTACTAGGGACACCTAGAGGTTTAAAGACTTGTTGCACGTGCTCAGTGCAATTGTGTTGCCTATGAAAGTGTGCTAGTTGGTTTTTCTCTTTCTTTATTTTCTCCTTCTCTTTTTAATAAAACAGTTCGCTCGAGACGACCGAAAATAAGTTTGGGGGAATTTGATCAGTCGAAAATAATGTATTTTTAACATGTCAATTTCCCTATCTTTTGCATTCATCTAAAGGTGTTCGGTTTGTATATTACACATATTAGCAAAACAGCTGTAAAATACAAGATTACCTGTGTTGTATACTAAAACCGGCATTTTTAGGGAAATTGACTGTTTTTCATGGCATCGCATCATCCTTGTATTGCGCAACACTTGTTTCGAAGTCTGTACAGGAAATTCCAGGAACTGAGCCAAAATTGTCAAAGTGCTGATCAAAATTACGCCAAGTCTAAGATTTTTGATCTGGCATTTATACAGAGGGAACTATAATATTCAACATGTCAGATAAATACCAAGAAGACATCAGAAGGTAGTACAGGAAATTGTGCACACTAAAGCGCTCACGTGACCGCGGATCTGCGGCCGGAGCAGGCACGTGCCGCGGATCCGCGTCATGATGACGTCATCAGCAGCTCAGTTTTTCCCCATGTGCTTATTTCTAATGGCCAAGCTCCCAGAACTCTCCAGAAACTCCACGTGGCTTCATCTAGAAGGCTCGGTCTAACAACCTAGTTCTAGAAGCCTCTCTCCAACTAACTTCTTCTAGAAGCCTCTCTCTCTAACAAACTTTTGGAGGGAAATTTTAATTTTGAATCCTAGATCTAGGCTTACAAGGCCTATAAAAGGAAACCTAGATCTAGGATCAAGAGGTTGTTGAAAAAGAGGGTAGTTGATCCTACATCCAATTCACCCGCAAGTTGAGTGACACGACTTGCGCCTCAAAATCCTAACCCTAATTCCAATTCCAATCCAAGATCAAGAATTCCGAGTTCAATCAAAGCAAGAAGCCTAGATCCTTTAGAGAGCAACGCCGGACTTCATCCGAGCAAGTGATCCAAGCCGATCCGCGACTCAAGGAGCCGAGCGACGCTAAATTCAACGATCAAGTTCCTTCCTCTTGTAGTTCTTGAGAGTTGTAACTAATTGTTGATATAATAAAGGTGACAATTCTTTTATCTTGCTTATCTTTTGAATTCAAGCATTATGATTCAATCTAGATTCTTAAATGTGTTCTTTGTGATAATGTTTGAGTAAAACTCCGCTCGTAAAGGAGTCGAGACGATCGATAGAATGATGATGATTTAGATTCTTTTACAATTCTTAAGTCCTATAACGTTTGTAAATTCTTGGAAATCGAATGATCGATGACCTAGTTTCGATGCGATGCTTTCTTGATTGTGTTCGCTCGAAACTAGATATCAACGATCGATCATTTGATTTACGAGAAGCTAGTTTGTGAATGAGATTCATCGAAAGGACAAAGGATGAGATGAGAAAACCCTAGTTTCTTCGCAAGATCCTTAACCTCGATAACTCGTCATCGATCTAGTATCAATTCGTTAATGGATAAGAGTATGTAATCATTAGATCTCATCACATCTATAGATCCAATCGACTCCTACGAGCCACACTTCGAATCTTGATTGTTGGTTTGGAAATCATCACATCTCAATTCTTGATTTTAATGTTTTCTTAGATCTAGATTTTTCTAATTCTTGAAATTCAATTTACAAATCATGAATTGTTTCTTTTCTTTCCTTTAAATTTTCGACTCATCTAAATCGAAACACGAACGATTACACTTTCCCTGTGGACGATCCGCACTTACTAACGCGCTACAATCGACACCGTTATTGATTGCGGTCAAATTATTTTTGTTTGTGATTTCTATACACACTTTTCTTATATACAAACCAAGAATTTGTTTTCAATCAGGGGACCTGGGCTCCCATTTAATGGGAGCCTCCCCTCACATGCTAGGGGGGCCATCGTATGCTAGCATCTAAGGGGGGCATCACATGCTAAGCATGTGACCCCATCACATGCTTAGCATGTGATCGGTGCATTACATGCTTAGCATGTGACCCCTCATGTGAGGGGGGGCCATCGCATGCTAGCATGTGACCCCTCACATGCTAGTATGTGAGGGGGACCAAAAGGGCTCCCATTAAATGGGAACCATCCCCCTCACATGTTAGCATGTGATGGGGGCAAAAAGGGTCCCAAAAAATGATTTTTTATTATTATTTTATTTATATATTATTATTTTTTTTAACAGGGAGCTGAACTCCAAAAGATATTTTTTTGTGGAGTTAAACTCTAAAAGAATTTTAAATATGGAGTTCAACTTCAAAAAGCTTTTAAATGGAGTTTTAACTCCAAGAAGATTTTAAATGGAGTTTAATTCCAAAAAGATTTTTATCGTGGAGTTAAACTCCAAAAAGAGTTTTAAATGGAGTTTAACTCCAAAAAGATTTTTATTGTGGAGTTAAACTCCCAAAGAATTTAAATGGAGTTGAACTCCGAAAGAATTTTTATTGTGGAGTTGAACTCCGAAAGAATTTTAAATATGGAGTTAAACTCCGAAAGAATTTTATGTGGAGTTAAACTTCTAAAAAGATTTAATGCGGAGTTAAACTTTAAAAGAATTTCTGTAGTGGAGTTAAACTCCAAAAAAACTCCGAAAGAATTTTTATTATGGAGTTTAACTCCGAAAGAATTTTAAATATGAAGTTAAACTCTGAAAGAACTATTAAAATTCACTTATCAGTGCCCACGTACCCTGCACCCCAAGAAAACCACAGTCTCAATTTGTAAGGGCCTTTTGGTATCGGTTTTGCCTTTGTTAAGATTGTTTGGGAATAGTCTCATATTGGAAAAACAATGAGAGGTGCATGGTTATAAAATATAAGATGAGATAAATCTCAACAAGATTTGAATTTTATTGATAGAACCCGCTGATATTAAAAGCTCGTGTATGCCAATATATATATAAATATATAAAAGCTCTCCTTATTTGTGAATATATTTAAATTTAATATGGTATCAGAGATATGTTGATAACATTCATGGATTTGTATTTTAATAAAATATCTGAGAGAGAGTCGTCTACATGCGCTTGATAGACTTACCTTTCCTTGTGCCATAGTTGCATCTTTCCTTGTGTCGTCTATTTACCTCTGAAAGACTAGTCTCTATATATGTTTGTACGATCCATGTGACTTCCACGTTGCGCATGAGGGGGAGTGTTGAGATGTGTTTGAAATAGTCTCCCATTGGAAAAACTTAAGAGGTGCATGATTATAAAATATAAGATGTGATAAACATCAATAAGGCTTGAATCTTATTGATAGAACCCACTTATATTAGAAACCCGTGTATGCCCTCATATATATAATCGCCTCCTCTCTTTCGTGAATATATTTAAATTTAATAGCCTTCTTTGGTTTTTCCCATTGATTTTGTGCCTCTAATACCTCCATACATGCAAATTTGTATCGTGTGGGAGTATTTTGACGCCAAACTTCGAAAAACTCTTTCAAAACAAAGCCTTTTAAAGCCGAATCATGCCCGATTGGGATATCTCTTTGGGTAGCCGACTCTTGTCGGGTTTCCGCCAGGATATTGCGATTCCTTAGGCGTGTTTTCTCTGGTTCTTCAACCCCATTTCGCTGTTACTCTCCCTCTCTCTTTCTCGCGTTTCGACGCAAGTGACGATTCTGGTTAGCCAACCCGGCGTAGCTTTGTTTGTAGCTTCTCGGTTTCTTATAGGCTGGTGGCTACAGTATTTAAATACATCTAAAATCCGAACATCAAGTACACCTAAATACCCATACAGACTTCAAACTATGCATTCTTCAGTATTCTAATCAATTTTCATCTAATATAAGGCGGATTTGCGTGAGAAAGGTTAATAACCTGATGGTTAGAATGTTGGCATGATGCAGATCCAAGTAAGAGGTATCATTGTGTGGGAGGGACAGTAGTGCGGATGTCCTAAACTTTTGTTTGCTACAGAGTGAAGTGGTTAGGGATAGCATTTTCTCTTTTAGGCAAGAAACTAGAATTTCGAATAGCTGTTTATATATTTTCCTAGTTCTGGAATTGCAATGCCCTATATCTTATCTATTAATTTCCATGCCTCATTGTCAAGTTGGAAGTACAAAGGAAGAAGGAATATCAATTTTTGGATGTCTTTTTATGTTCTCATGATGGAATGGTATTCTCGCTGTTTATGATGCTGCATTGTCCAACAACGACATTATAAATTTATAATGCTTTTCGTGCTTATGCTGCTGTCGACAATAGCGATATTTCTTTCTGTTATTACTGGCACCAAGCCAATTAGTTTTCCCCGTTTTTAGGACTTGACTATGCGCAGTACCTTTTGTTTCCATTTTGATCTCGATTCTTCTTTATTGTTGCATTTTCCTTTCAACTCTCGTAATCTGTTTATAGCAGATACTACGGTATCATGCAAATCTACTATGTAGTTGCATCTTTGCATCAGCCATCATTTTATAAATTCTGCTATTTTTGTTTCATCATGTTTACATATTATCCGCCCTTTAATTGTTCCTTCCTGAAATTCTAATGCAGTTAATATGCATTTTAACACCGTTGCTTAGCTTCATTTAGTTCTTGATAGAATTAACTGACAGATCAAAGAAGTAAAGATTTTTATTTTTAGCATTCGTTTGTTTTGTTATCTTACTTTCTTTAATTTCATCGATTTTCAAATTGTACCGATATTTTGTCTAAGGATACTTAATTCATTTCTGGTGATACTTAATTCATTTCTATGTTGTCTTAGACTCTGACATGGTTCTTCTTACTTGTAGATCATATGATAGTTATCTAGAGTATGGTTAAGAATTTTAGCGAGCTTGAACTTGAAAGCTGAAGTTTGTGAATGCCTTGTTCGAGAAAACGAAAAGTATTATCTGCTAAATCGCTCGCATGAAATTTTTGTGGTGTATGTTGTTTATCGATCATATTGGTATAGCATTAGGATCAATAAGGTATATTTAGTAGGGTGAAATTAATCTCTATCTTAGCAGAGAAAGTTGTTTATCGATCATATTGGTATAGCATTAGGATCAATTAGGTATATTTAGTAGGGTGAAATTAATCTCTATCTTAGCAGAGAAACACAGACCAGAGACCATCTCAACTTTTAATAATTAGCCCTCAAATAACATCTGTATCATAAGCAAGATGGCTTACAGACTGCACTTAAATTAAACAGATCCTGGTATCTGACATAATTACTGATCCAGACTTGTTTCATGAAGAACATAACCAAAAGGTGTACTTGTTGAGGCAAACTCTTTCCTTGAAGATGCAATGCTGATTTGGAGTTCATCTCTTAATCCGCTCAACGACAAAGAGGAGTAAAAAGTATTTATATCCTGCAAACTACATACCATGCAAGATGGACACTTCACTCCAATGTTAACAGCTACCCGACACCAAAAGTCATCGGCTATACCGTCAAATTTGTTTAGAATGGCAAGAAGAAAATCTGGGGAAACATGAGAATCTCATGCTTCAGATTTTGCGACTGAGGAATCTCGAGTCTGGCAGCTTGGGAAGGGACTGCTACTTCCTGCAACTGGAAACCAAGATTGCTCATGATTTTCCCGGCGATGTTGGTCATTGTGACTGCTAAACAAGGCAGAGAAATAGCTGGTAAGGAGAGAATCTTCGTGACCCTTGGCACTTGAAATTGTGTGTTGACCGATTTCAAAAGCATATGGAATAGATTCATCATTGCCGGCATGTAAAGTGTTATGGGCTTTGAGGAGAACTGTGTTTGTTCTGATCCTTATTGCTAGCAGCCTTGTAGATGGATCACAAGATACCAGTTGCTTGTAAGAACTCATTGTCCTTTTTTTGGGTATGGAGGTGGTTTGTAACTGTCATTATATATAATCAGGGACACAAACTACTGAACTTTGGAAAGTGGAAGTTGTAAATATGGACAGTGTGAGCTTTTCAGTTTTCGAAGGGGGTGAAGCAAACCTTTGGAATTCACTTTAATGCTGGCTTTGGTTCCCCAAAATGCATTAAGTTGGGTTGCTCTAACACAGTTCGACCAATTAACTGTTGTCGTCTTTATGAATTAATGATATAGATTCTACCCTATTTTTCTTCTTCTTTTTTTCGAAACCAACCCTTTCCTCGGATTGAACCTGCGACCTCTGAAATTGGTACCAATTGAGCTAAACCCAATTGGTGATACGGATTCTTCTTGTTTCCAAGGTTTGAAGTACACTATAGTGGATGGCTTTTGTCAATATCGGATGGGTATTGGAATATTGGATGATATAACAAGGATATGAGCTAATATCCCACGTACATATTGGATATATTCATACCGGAGAATTCTATGTACATATCAAATTTATGTTGGCCCACTTCCCATGGGCCAGCAAGCTCTAAGGGCATGTTTGGCAATTGTAAAGTGGAAAAAAAACAGGAAAGTATGAAAGTAGTAGGATGGTGAAATGAAAATATAGTGAAAAAGTACGAACTCTTGCTTGTTTTGTTAAAATGAAAGTGGGAAAAATGCTGAATTGGCATTTATGTGGCAATAGAAAGTAAGCTTTGCTTGTTTGGTTAAAATTGTAGAAAGTAAGAAAGTGTGAAAGAAAAATTAGGAAGTACAATAAAATATAATAAATATATACACTTTTCTCACTTCTTTCTTTCACTTCCTATGCTTCGAGTGAGAAATTGAAATGAACGGAAAAGATGATGTGAAGAAAAGTGGAAAAGTACTTCCTAAGATTTTCTTTTGTGTTCAAACAAAGAAAACTAGAAAGTGCTTTCCATTTCCAACACACCCTAAGATTTAGGTTGAAATCCTAAAATTTCATTCATTCATTGCTTTATCTCACCAAAAACCTCAACAGAAAAAAAAAAATCTAGACTAAAGTGCTTTAAAACACCTCAAAGATTATTTATGTTTACATTTTAAAGTATCGTCTGTCATCAGTTTATTACCTTCTGATGTATGTAAACTTTATAAAGACCCATATAAGGAATAAAGTTACTTTTTGATGATTATATATTTGATTTGCAATGTAATATCAAATTAGTTCAACTTGCATTTTTCTTCTTCTTTATCATCGTTTTGGGCAATAGGTTTCAGAACCCTAAAACCTATTTAAGATGTCGCTAGACCTGATTGCTGCTATTCAGGCGCAGACATATGGCTCGTATACCGATCGGTATTCAAAAACATCAGCTGATAGTCAGGCAAAATGATATCCGTATTTTATCGTTTTCGTGAGGGGTCCCAATTTAATATCCAGCAAATACATCTGAAATTTGAAACAATTTTAATTGTTTCACAAAAGCTAAAATAAAATTAATCTCACAATAGAAGCATGCTTATGGTGTATGTTTTTACTACGGGCTGTTGATATGATATCAACTCTCTCTATTTCTTACTTCAGAAAAATATACAAGAGAGGCTTATCATAGCTATAGATGACCTGTTCTTACTTAGGGCAATACATTACTAGATGCCTAGGAAAAAAAAAAGAGACATGCAGACAAATTACTCACGCTCTACGTTGATTTGATACTTATGATTGAACTTCATAGGCTATATAGCTGAACCAATTTCCCATTCTCCTTGGAGCAATACGTGTAGCTCAGCTTTGTCGCTTCGGAAAGAATTCGAGCGAAAGGTGTGTTTGTTGCGGCCAACTCTTGCCGAGAAGAAGCAATGCCGCTTTGCAATTCCGTATTCAGTCCACTCACCCACACAGCAGAGCTTAAGGCTTTCATTTCAGTTGCACCGCCCAACATCCATGACGTATCTTCTACTCCCACGTTACTAGCGACCTGACACCAAAAGTTCTTGATGGTACCATCATCAAATAAGTTCTGACATGGCAAGAAGCACATCTGTGCAAACTTGATAATCTCGATCCTCGCATCTTGCGGTTGAGGAAGCTGGATTTTCATTATTTTAGCTTTCGAGGGGACTGTTACTTCCTCAGCCTTGAAACCAAGATTTTCTAGAATGTTTTTGGCCACGTTTCTCAAATTCGGTAGAACTGCACACAACGCGGAAAAATAGCCGGAGAGGAGATCGTCTTGACGGCCGTTGCTGCTTGAAATTGCTTGGCGGCCAAGGGCGAAAGCATAAGGAGTGGAATCGTCGTTATCGGGTACGTAAAATCTCAAGGGCCTGAGGAGAACTATGTTGGTTCTGATTTTTGATTGGGAAGTTTTAGTAGCACGAGGTAGAGGATTCATATCATAATTCATTAGATCCTGATGAATATTGAGACAGTTGAATGGTAATTAGCAGTCACTTATATAGGGGCTTGTGGGAACAAAGTGGTAAAGATTTGGGGAATAGAATTAGGAAATGTAAATATGCATATTGCGACCCTTCCAATTCTCAATAAGGTAGCCCACATACTAATTTATGTAGGCTCGAGAAAAGGAACTGCTGAACTTTGGGAATTAAACATCAAATGTATTTTGAGGATTCAAATTGTTTCACATGAAGTAGAATAAAAGTAATACTTTAGGCGCCAGGCGAGGTCGGAAAAGGTTCGATCCATCTGATGGTTGAAATAGATTACAAATTCAGAGCCCCAATCAAGAGCCCCAAATTGTGAGTACATGGAGTGCACGTAGTAAGATTTAAATTAATCATTAATTTAAATTCCAAGATTATCTCTAAGTACATCTCGTGGAGATATATATTAAATCTCTAAGATTTCTCAATTAGTTACGGGTTGGTTATTTGAGATAATCAAGTATTTTATATATTAGTTAATATATGATTTCTAACTAACTTTCTCTATATATAAAAAAATACATAGGCTAAGGTTAAATGTAATCCACAGCAAGACTTTATAAAATCCTCGGCATGAGAATTTACAGAGCCTCAATTTAAAAGGTGGTGGCCAATAAAAGTCTGCAGCAAGTTAATAAATCAAGAGAGGCCTCATTGGAGAGGTTGCGGCTACAATATAAAAATTAACAGAGAGACTTCAATGAAGTTTGCGGCTACATATTGTTGATTTTCGTGGCTGGACTGCGGCAATTTAAATCCATTGGGGAATTAGAGGCGGCTGCAACAGCGGCTAATTTGTCGGGTGAGAGGGAGGGAGATTTGTATAGAGATTGGGCATTGTAATTGGGCGGCGATCGGAAAGGACGTTCTCGTGTAATACTTTCTTAATGATGGAAGTTTACGTCGTCGGGTAAATATTGTGTTTTTGTTGTTTGATGTGCTTCTGATAATTTGTATTGTTTTGGTAGATTGTTTGGTAAATTTTTTTCAAGTAATTTGTTTGCACGTGATAGGATTGATATTTTTCCGCTGCGACTCTTGGTGTGTTTTATGGCTCCTTAAAGGATCACGAATATAGAAAAATTCACAAGTAGTATCAGAGTATCAGATTCGGCGTTTTCGGATTATTTAGGGAGATGGAATCTACGCATTATAAGATGGTCAAGTATGATGGGCGGAATAACTTTAGCCTTTGGAGGTTGAAGATGAAGGCTATGCTCAAGCAATAAGGGGTTCACAAGATCGTCTTTACAAAAGACACTATTCCGGAGACGGCCACTGATGATAAGAAAGAAGAGATGGAGGACAAGGCTTTCAGTTCGATACAGTTTCAGTTGGCTGACAAGGTTCTATGCGATGTTGCACATAAGACAACGGCAGCGGATTTATGGAGCAAGTTGGAGTCCCTATACATGAAGAAATATTTTACAAATTGTTTCTATCTCAAACAACAATTGTATACGTTACAGATAAAGGAGGGGACATCCTTCAAAGATTACCTGAAAGAACTCAACCGGATCGTGATGGACTTGTGGAACGTGGAGGTGCGAATAGAGGATAAGGATCAGGCGATAATTTTGCTATGCTTGTTGACCTAAGAGTGCGGGCAGTTCGTCAATTCGATGATGTATGGCCGGGATAAGATTTCTTTAGAAGATGTCAAAGAAGGTCTGCACGGTGAGGTGTTGAGAGAGAAGGTGGTAGGTGACAAGAGTAGTCACGATTACGCGTTGTCCGTTAGATATCATTTAGATGGAGCCTCCAAGGAAAAATTGAGAAATCACGATAATAACAAGTGCTTTATTTGCAAGGAGAACGGGCATTGAAAAAGGGATTGTCCGAAGCGCAAGGTGAAAGGTAAGCGGATGTCTTCCGGTACTGCAGTTGCGATGGAGGATTCGGATGAGGGCAGTAATGGTTCGATTATATCGGCATGTGCGACTTCAGATGCACGCGGATCGTGGATGTTGGATTCAGGATGTTCATTCCATGCGACTTCGAATTAGAGTTGGTTCGCTACGTATCGTTCAGTTGATAGAGGCCCGGTCTTTATAGGGAACGGTATAGTAAGCAGAGTTGTTGGGATTGGTGCAGTTCGGATCCGAATGCATGATGGGAGAGTTCGGACATTGAAAGATGTCAAGCACGTGTCAGATCTGAGGAGGAGTTTGATTTCATTAGGTGTTTTGGGCTGGATCGGTTACAAGTGCGTGATTAATATAGATTTCGTGATGATTTCAAAAGATACTCGTATTGTCATGAAGGCGAAAAGGATAAGGAATCTGTATTTTCTTCAGGGACGGACGGTTTTAGGAGATGTTGTTAGATATTCTACTGGTTCGGGTGTTTCAAAATCCGTCAAGGTGTGGCATCCACGATCAGGGCATATTGGCGAGACGAGTTTGGAGGTGTCTCGAAAGAGGCAATCACTTGGAGATGTAGAGATCTGCAGGAGAAATCTTTGGGAAGATTGTATTCAAGGGAAGAAAATAGAGATGGTTCCAGCACCGTTTTGTTTTCAAGGTGGAGTCAGACATCATGGTTCCTTCATTGATGACTTCTCGAGAAAGTTATGAGTGTATGTTGTTGAGTTGAAGGCAGAGAATTTTAAGATTTTCAGAAAGGTTGTTGTGGAGAAGCAATTCGAGAAGCGCGTGAAAGTTCATCGTTCCAATCATGGTGGAGAGTTATGCAAGTCAAGGAGGATCGTATATCACATTGTAGGGCGTTTTTCGTTACCCCATTGAGATGAGAATACACGCGCACTGGTCAGGCGCAGTACAGATTCCCCCTACCTAAGGTAGGCTGGGATTTATTGATTATGGGGATCCGAATCTCCAGCAGCCGCGGACTAAGCTGGCGTTAATCACTCCTCGCCTTTGAAGCGAGGGAACCTCCGATTGACGGGTCAAACTGGACATGCGAACTCAATGCGATGTGTTGGTGTGTGTGTGTGTGTTTTTGTTCCATTTGTTAAAAAAAGGATATATATATATATATATATATATATATATATATATTTCTACAAAAAACGAAAATAAATAAGTAGATAAATATTTAGAGAAACCCTTTTTTTAAATATTATTATTTTTTTAATTTTAAAATATTATTTATAATTTATTTTTATTTATTTAATATTTATTTATTTTTTAAATAAAAAAGATTAAAAAAGGAAAAGAAAGAAGAAAGAAAAAAAATGGGGAGGGGGGACCTGGGCTCCCATTTAATGCGAGCCTCCCCTCACATGCTGTCACGCCCCGCTTCCCAGTGTACGGCGAAGGGGACACGACTGGTCCGCTGCGTATTTACTCAGAAGCAAATACGCTAAGCGTAACTAAGCAATATAAATAGTAAATACAAAAGAGACAAGATATAATAAAAACATCAACTTTTATTTATTAACATTCTTTTGTACAATATATGAAAAGGAAATACAACTGAAATAAAAGCGATGCCTAAACAATGGCATAACAGGAAATGAAAAGTACTGGATGAAAAATGTACAATGTCTAGAGCTCAGGGTCTTCGCTTACTGATCTAAGTCTTCAGCAGTAGGCTCGATCTCTGACGTGTCCAGATCACCTGACGACATTCAAAGAAGAAAGAAAGAGAATGTCGTCAGCGAACGGGTCGCTCGGTAAGTCCCAAAGATAAGAGGAAAGTAAAATAGACAGAGTAAGAAGGTATCTTTTAAAGTTGTATTATCTTGTTGTAATGTTGTATTAATGTTGTTGTTTGTAGCTTGGTACAGAAGAATGCCAGTATATACGAGAGGGGTCTCTATATATGCCAGAGACTAGAGGCAAGTATAGTAAAAGGAACCGTTTATGCCACGGTACAACAGCAACTGGATTCATATTAGGTGTATTAAGTCTTACAGTCTCGTGCCACTTTTAACACCTTCCTGTTGGCTATAGTGCCTTCAAAGCAATTATCATAGTCGCAGGTATGTGATCATGATGATTGAGCGAGGACTTATACCAATATAACATTCTTACTCGAGATAATAGTATGCTATCTGGTTTGTCTTTATCATCATATGTTGATAAAGCCCATAGGATTCTTGCTTGACTGCCAGCATTGTGATGGCGATCACATACATGGGAGCTGGGGGTCTATAAGCACATCCTTAAATGTCCCTAGTCGTGGGAGTATCGAGACTGGGCATCGATACTCCAGTATAGACTGGTGTATACTTATCTAGACCCTGACGAGGGGTGGCGGCCGGTCTCACAAGCCATTGGTGTCAGTTGTTCACCTAATATAGTATACAGGTGCTCATTGGGTTATGAGTACACTAGATGGACTCGCCGGGAACATGCTAGTTGGTATTATACCTATAGTCAGATAGCAGTTTCCTGGTGTCATGTGTACAGGTTAGTCTGTCGACCTAAGATCGTCATTTGTCTCGTGTGAGTTCCCACTGTGCTTTGATTACTACCCTACCACGGCTCAAAGGAGTCGTACAAACAGGTTTTAGTTGGGTACAGTCCCGAGCCATATGTAGGCAGTGAGCGGATCGTCGGGGATTCGTCTTTCCCGGTATTGGGGGTTGATATCGCGCAGTGCACGGGTAGCTATCACTAGAAATCCTCGGCCGGGGTATGTGAGAATTACCGATCCAGGATCGATAGTTTCTCAGATAGTGATGGGTTTCATACCGACACGAATTATCGCGTTGTTACGGGTCTGACTTTATCCACCCCTTAGACTTCGATATGCGATACTCTTAGACGAACAGACGGGTCTGTACGGATATTGTCACTGACAGGCTCAGTAGGGGTTTGGATGAGTTTGCTCGTCGGCCTTCCTTTTGCTCAATACCTGGGTAGCCGTTACGTACAGCTAGTGCTGCTGACATGCTTGTGGTTAAACACACTGCCAGCGTATTTGTTCCCCTCCGAACGGCGGCCTGCGACGTTAGGACGTCACGTAGCCTGGGGTTCGGGGCAAATGCTATTTGGTTTTATCCGTCTATCTCTCCGAAGATGCCGAGTTGATTTACGGCACCGTATATCGGAGGTTTAGACGGATGCGACCGATGTAGCAGACTTCGTCAGATTCCCCTCAGGATGAGGGGTTTTTGATTGTGGGGACGCTCTTCCCTGCAGGCGCAAGCCCCTGCAGTTAATTACGCTACCGCATTGCGGTAACAACTTTCTCCTTCTCCAGAATTTCACTTTGTGTCGTGTGTGTTTGTTTTGTTTGTGGTTGCCCGTGGATTGTATACGGAGACTGAGTAATGCCGTCGCCCGTAGGACGTGGATTAGTCCAAATCCGTATTTACTTAGATTTGGGTTTGGTGTTTTCAGTTTAAGGATGCATTAGTCGCGTTGCGGCTAAGATCAACTTAAACGTTCATTAAGGATACGTTAGTCCTATTTTAGACTAAGATCAACTTAACGTAGTGATTGATTTAATTATCTGGCTGTCGGGACTCGTCACCTCTCTGACGTCGTTGAGGGATTACAACGACAAACGTCTGAGGAGTTCAGAGATGTACCCTTGAACCAAAGTTGATTTTGGGTTTTATTGTTTATTTAAAGATCTAAGGACACATTAACCGTATTTGGGGCTAAGATCAACTTAGACGGGACCGTTTGGATCCGACGAAAGAGCATTCGGGCTCTATTGTGCCAGTTTAGGGACGTGGTGGTCCGTCGCCAGTTTAGGGACGTGGTGGTCCATCATTGGTTTAAGGACGTTTCGGTCCGTCGCCAGTTTAAGGACGTAGTGGTCCATCATTAGTTTAGGGACGTCTCGGTCCGATATTAGTTTAGGGACGTCTCGGTCCGATATTAGTTTAGGGACGTCTCGGTCCGATATTAGTTTAGGGACGTTCCGGTCCAACATTAGTTTAAGGACGTTTCGGTCCAACATTAGTTTAAGGACGTTCCGGTCCAACATTAGTTTAAGGACGTTTCGGTCCACGAGTTTAAGGACCCCGCAGTCCATTTGAATGTTTAGTCGTCGGGACCCGTCACCTCTCTGACGTCGTTGAAGGATTACAACGATGGGTGTCAGAGGAGTTCAGAGATGTACCCTCGAACCGGATGTAGATTGATTTAGGAGAGCCATTTTGCTCAGTCGATTTAATTTAAGGACTTATGGCCACGATTGGGCTAAGTCCATTTCAACACTTTATTTGCATTGCATTTTTTATTTAGGCTCTACTCACAAAAAATATATAGTATCAGTTTATTTTGGGCTCTGCCCATTTGCAAAAGCATCTACTTCGTTTAGGCTTTGTCCCTTTTTTAAAATGCATAGCATTCTGAATATTTTGTTTGGGCTCTGCCCATTTATAAATGATGCAAAGCATCTGTTCTTGTTTGGGCTCTGCCCCTTAAAATAATGTATTTGCGCTTTATTGAGCCTGTTAGGCCTTCTCTTAATTGGGCTTGGCCCTTTTTAAAGCATCTGCGCTTTGCGCTAAGTAATAAGCGCAAGTCCATATGGTGGTGACACGTGTCGTGCTCTGATGAGCGCAAGCGCACTAGCGCAGTGCAATGCACTGTTACGCTGCTGACACGTGGCGCGCTCTCAGCGAGTTGCGCTAATTCCAGAGAGCAAAGCTCTATCTTAAGGGGCGCTTAGCGCAAGTGGTTTTATGGCCGACACGTGGCGCTCTCTTAAGAGCGCAGCGGCGCAACTTGGAAGTGCAAAGCACTAAGAATCTTTTTAGATTCAAGAAGGGAAGTGCAAAGCACTGTTTAAGTTCTTGATCTAAGTTAGATCAAAGAAAAATAAATTTCTTCTTTATTCGAAGAACCAGAGGTTCGTAAAAGTGCAAAGCACTATTCTTTTATTATTATATATTTTTTTTATCGTTTTTAAAGAACCGCAGGTTCACAAGAAGTGCAAAGCACTGTTTTTTTTTTATATAAAGATCATTGATCTTATATTTTTTATTTTTAGACTAATAGTCTTTTTAGAAGGAATTTCTTCTAATCCATGAAGGTTCTTTACCTTTTTCTTGAAATTTTCTCGGAGTTCTTTCTGTTTAAAGTTCTTGAATTCTCAAGAGAAATCTCGATGCCTTTGAATTGAGGCCTAAGGTCCTTTTTATAGTGCTCACAAATTAGTTAAATTTGTTAAAGAGATCATCCTCTGAGTGATTTGGGGAATTTTCTCCACCGTTGGATCTTTGATCCAAGGGCTTCTGCTTCGCAGAAGGAAATCTTCTTGTTCCAACAAGAACAGAAAAGATTTCTTAAAAATCTTAATTTAGTTTGGCGCAGATTTCCCAGCGCGTGACACGTGTCACGCAGCGCAGAGCGCAGCGCAACTGCGCTAGCGCATCTGCGCTGACACGTGTCGCGCAGCGCAGAGCGCAGAGCGCTAGCGCGAAGGATCTGAAGCGTTGCTTCCTTTAAACAGAGCTTTGCTCTGATTGGGCGCGTCTTCTTGGGCGCAGCGCTGATACATTTGCGCCTGACACGTAGCGCGTTGCGCTCAGCGCAGAGGATCTGAAGCGTTGCTTCATTTAAACAGAGCTTTGCTCTGATTAGGTGCGCTGCGCTAATGTATCTGCGCTGGACACGTAGCGCAGAGCGCGCAGCGCAAAGGATCTGAAGCGTTGCTTCCTTTAAACAGAGCTTTGCTCTGATTGGGTGCGCTGCGCTAATGTATCTGCGCTGGACACGTGGCGCAGAGCGCGCAGCGCAAAGGATCTGAAGCGTTGCTTCAAATATTTAAATTTTGAATTCAAACAGAGCTTTGCTCTGATTTGGCGAAACAAATGCCCCCCCGCCGTTGCGCTCACGTGGCGCACACGTGAGTGCAACGGTGGCAACCCCTCCTGACCGTTGGATTGAGGGGGAATTCCAAGAGGCGCAAGCGCCTTATAAATAGGGCCTTTTAACCCTTAGAAAATCTCACCATTTTTCTTGGATTTAGATTTTCAGAACTCTGCTCTTTGCTTAAGAATTTCAGAGTTTTGCTCTTGTTTTCAGAACTCTAGAGCTTTGCTCTTATTTCCCAAAGTTTAGAAAACTTTAGGTAATAATTAATTTTAAAATTAAGTTAAGTTAATTTAAATTAATTTTAACCAATAGAGCTCTGCTCTCATGGATCTTTTGATCTGAAGAAATTCCCTTTAGGGTTTCATTAACAGAGCTTTGCTCTCACAAATTCATAGATCTACAGAGATCTTATTCATGGGTTCTAACCCATGAACAGAGCTTTGCTCTTTGAATCAAATGTAGATCTTTTAGATCTGAAACAAATGAAGAATTTTTCTATAAGCTTTCATGGATCTTCTTTTTTTTTTATTTCAGAAATTTTAATTTTAAATTTCTTTTCAAAGACTTTCTTTTTGATGGAATATTATAGAGCTAAGCTCTTTCTTAAGGAATTTTAATTCTTTTGAGACCAGATTTTGACAAGTGTCACTCTGTGACAGAGCTTTGCTCTGAAAGAGGAGATTCTCTCCTTGTCTCTAGGGATTCTTTCCCCCCTTTTTATTATGGGAACGTTCTCCCTAAGGGCCAACTGACAATCTCATCCAATGATGAGTTTGTCTCCTTAATTGACGCATTGTCATTTAGATTTTGTGGGTCCCTCTTTGGTCCCCTACTCACTGCACTGGGGTGCGGTGTAATTAATTAATTTTGATTTTAATTTAATTAATGCATTTTCCTTTTTTTTTTTTTTTAATGTGAAACGTTGGGATTACAACACTGACGGCTACATTGCTCTTTTTGCAGCGATCATGTCTGAAGACACTTCATTCCCGTTTGTCCGCTCGGAGGAAGGATTCCCAGAGGCGCCTTTGGATCGTGAGGTCCTGACCATGATCAAGGCATACGACCCTGAGCATAAGAGTCTCCACCTTTGGGGGTCGTGGTACAATCAGATCATTATGGGCCGACGGAGCTTCACATGCGCGGTGCCGTCGGAACCCATAACGGCGATTCATTATGCTACCCCACCCTCGGTGCAGTATGCCGTGGAGCTGGCAGACTGGACATCAAAAGGTTTTCTACATCCCGCTATAGATGCGATACCGGTTCAGCGTCCTATGGTTTTGGACATCCTAGGACGTCGTATCTGTCAAGGTGAAGCGCGGCCTTGGGGGCAATCGTATAACCTTGGTCTGATTCCCCGCCACCCGATTGGCTATCTGCCGTGGGCCCGGTATATCCTGTCGACGAAGAAGTCACAGTTGATAAGACTAGGATTGTACACCGCAATCTACGTCTCTCTCTTCCAATATCCTACGCTCCCCACCTGGTGGCTCAAGGCCTTCTTGGAGCAATGGAATATTCCTACCCACACTTTCCTTGCCATGGATCGGGAAGTGTCGATTTCTCTGGAGGAATTTGCGGAGGTATCCGGCTTACCGGTGATGGGGGAACATTATGAGGAGCTGCTCCCAACAGACGTGTACGTTTTCGGAGCTAGGCCAATGGTAAAGGGGGTCACTCCGGATACTGCTGTTCAACACCAGTTCCCAAGCTTAATTAACGTGTTGAACATATATGAGTCTCTCTTCGTTGAACATGGGAGTCGAGGAGTTAACTTTGAGGATTTCATTGCTCGGTTCCTTCATCCCAACGCCCTCTCTGCAGCCATTGCCAAGTCCGCCACCCTTGAGGATCCTTTCGGTTTAGGTTTGGATAACATGCCGGCGAGCGAAATAGGTCAAAAGGATTTTTTTCTTCCTAACTTTCCAACCGTGTCTCTTGCAGAAGTAGCGGCCCCTGGGATGGATGAGGAGACCTTTTTCTTGGGGTTTCTCGGGTTATGGTTGAGTTGGTTCGCTATCCCGATGCACTCTCATCGAATGCGACCCTCTGTCTTTTATCCAGCACATCGGATGGTCATCGGGGTGAAGGTAGCTGTTGGGATCGCCGGCCTGGCACACTTATACCACGGTCTCAGTCGAGCGGCGGATGCCAGTGAGCCCGGGGTTTTGCATGTGGTCTTCCCGATGCATTACTTCGCGTCGTGGCTCGAGTTACACACAGCGGGTGTCTTCCGGATGCATAAGAGGCCCTCGTTCTTTGACAAGAGCGGTTTTCCTCGCATTATACAACTGATCGGTGCATCAATTGTAAACCCCTCACAACGGAACGCTAGGGGCTTGCTCCTTCGCCCCCATACCGTCGAAGCCGGGATGTCCTTTGTCGATAAGGTGTTGACCGTTGGAAAGGTGTCTACCACCGTGACGCGGCCATTACAGGATATCTTTAAGGACGGAGCTTCTGTATTAACGGCCCGGGAGACCCTCCACCTATATTCCATTAGACCGGGCTTTTTAGTTTTTAGGCAGAATGATGTGGCAATTTTTATGAGGTATAACCCACATCGTTTTGCTCAACAACTGGGCTACGATCAAGGGGTCCCCTTGGAAGCCTTTTTGGTGGAACCAGCTGCCACTGAAGAGGGGATGGAGAACGCCTTGCACCATTTCATGCGCGTGAATACGACCTCTCGTTTTTTTATTAATGCGCCGACTTACGCTCCGAGACTCCTTAATGTGTACAAAGACTGGTACAATCATGCGACAGGAGCAGTCATAAAGGAGGAAAGGCGACTGTTGGTCGATCGTAAGGGTGCACCTCCAGGTACCGATCGCACCGCTCCCTTGGTTCCTAGGACCCCAGTAATCGCTCCTTTAAAAGATGCCGGGGGCAGACTCTCACGTGCGCAAAGTCCTCCACGTGAACTATCACTTCCTGATATCGCGGATGTACCTCCTGCACCCTGTGCTCAGGTGGAAGCAGTGGTTGTACCCTCGCCGGAGTCTGGCGTGGGTGCGGACATCGGGACTCGTCGTCCCAGAGTAGCTGCTAAACGGAAGTCGATCCCTCGCGGGCCCAGGGTCGGAGGGCAAAAGAAAAAGAAGTCGCTCTTTGCAGCGGACGTTGCATTCGGCCAGGAACCCCACGCTCCCTATTCCGAGGGTCTGTTCGAATATGGGACTAACGCTGGGTTGGTGAGGCCGCCGCCGGATGATACAGACTTGGAGGCTGCTCTCAGAGCTTCGGCATGGCTGGTGAAGCGTGACGCGTGGCTAGCTAAGCTTGCGCAATCAGGTAACTACCAGTCACTTTTTCTTTATTGCAACGTATTTTCTTCATTATTTCATTATTTTTTGACTAACGCTTTTCTTTCTTTTCTTTCAACAGGCATCACCGATGAAGAAGCCATTGCCGCTTCTCTGAAGACCTTTCAGGAGGAGGAACGTGCCAGGGCATCTGTGGGCCTTAGTAAGTTTCGACTCATCGAATTTTTCATTTTCCTTGCGTTATGGTCGATCTAACCTTTCCATTTTAATTGCAGGGACCTCAATACCGCTCCCTCCTAGCGACGTAGATGTTCTACCAGCGGTCGATGTTCCTGTTTCCTCTGGGACACCGCAGGAGGCTCATCTCGGAGAGCCGATGAGAGATGCCTTAAAGGCTCTGGAGGCATCCCTGAATGAAGACGATGATGCCTTGAAGGAAGCATCACGGAGGTCCCTCATGACCGCTCGGGAGGAGAGGAAACGGTTGAGGCGTGAGGCGAAGGCGTGCAGGGCTGCCTTGGCTATGGGAGCGGGCCCTAGCACCGTTCCTCGAGCTGATACTCCCTCTGAAGAGGCCCCTGTCGCCCTGTCCACTGCCCGCAGAGAGGTGGCACGTGCAGCTCGGAGCGCGAATGGTAAATCCGCCTCAGGTAACGTTTCTCTTGGAGTTTTTGTTATAAGTATCTTAATGTCGTTTGTCCTTACATCTCTCATCTTGCAGGACCAAGTCCGATCGAGGGGGAGGCGGAAACCGTCAATCTCGAAGGGACAGAGGGAGCAGTACCTGCCGAACTCGAGCCGACGGTGGGCAACGTCGTTGTGGCTTTGGAGCTTGGGGTAGAGGTTGAGGGGCCTGCAGCCGATAAGGTCACGGATGCCGAACCCGAAGTGGTGGCAGATGACGTGATCATTATAACTGAGCCCAGAGTGGCGGTGAATGAGGCGCTCGAGACCGGTGATCCCCCGACGATGGTGGACGATACAACCGCCACTATTGAGCCTGAGATGGTAGTGGGCGAGATGGCCACGATTCCTGAAGACGAGCCAACCGCTCCTTCTCTGGAATCTGGCAATACTCCAGTCATAGCTCTTCCCGTCTACGGTCCTCCGCCGTCTCCCGGGCTTGCGAGCATGTAACAACTCCAATTTTTGTATACCAAAATTTGATTTAAAATTGAAGTATACTTGGAGTATTAATGTTGCTGATAACACTTTAAGTATCTATCTCTTTACAATAATTACAAGAAGGAGCTTGTAGCTCATTGGTAATACCTTGCACTGCTGAACTAAGCCACCAGAGTTCGAATCCCATACCCCACATTATTTTTAATATTGATTTTTAAAAAAACCTTTAGAATACCAAGAGTTTACACGTGCATATCTCACAAAAACCCCACTACACCCAAAGATGTAACACTTGCAGAGGGTATATGAACCGCCGGGGGAGATCCAGGTCACCGGACTCGGTCGGGAATCGGCCAACTCGGCCTTGACTCGGCCGACTCAGTGATCCGACCGAGTCACGGCCGAGTCACCCCCTTTTAGGCCGATTCCGGCAAGGGTCACAACATGAAAGTTGTGTCTTTTGGTATTCCCTACTCACCTGCAAAGTTTCAGCCCAATACCACTTCCAGATCTCTTTAAAACCCCCAATTACTCCACTTTTAATACATTTTTATTACATTTTATCACATTTTTATTTTTTAACTTTTCACCTACCCTAACCCTAACCCTAGCCTAGCCCTATATAAAGGCCCCTACCCTCTACCTTTTCCCCTCACAACTCTAAGCATACTCTCTAAAACTCTTGAGAACTTGGTGCAAAGAGCGAGAAGCGAAGCGCTGCCGAAACCGACGACGGATTCCGGCGACCGGATCAAGACCGACGTGACGTTTCCGACGAATCGGCAACCACCACACCTTTTAGAACGCTTAGCTTGTCCAAACCCGTAAGTCCCAACCTTCTACCTCTCTTTTCTATATTTGCAAAATACGACTTTTTGAAACCCGACGGAAATCGGACAAACCGATTTCCGATTCGGTTTTTCTTAAAAATTCCACTTGTCACCTAATACATATTATCAACCCTCTTGCATGTTGACTATTAATCACCCTTAAATCAAATTTAATTGTACTTTTCCACATGAAATGACAAGTTCTTTAGAAAACCGTATTTCTTGCATAAAAATACCATCAAGTTAAATTTTAATGTTCTATTTAGATACCCCACTCCTAATCATGTTTATTTTGATAACAAAACTTGTTTCATTCAATTTGGATGAAATTTCACACATGAAATGATAACGTTTATGGAAACCGTATTCTTGCACTTTAATACCCTTAACTTTAACATAACTCATTTCACCTTGAAACTTCATCAAAACTTAATATAAGTCACGGGGTAATGACCTACCCTTACACACACTCATTATAACCCTAATTGCTGAATAACAAAATACAGAATACGATATTATAGGACTTTTTCACTAAAATACCATAATCTTTATAACTTTTAGTTTAATCTTTAAATTGTAAATTCTTTTTAAATAAAACTTATACAAAATGAAAGCACGATTGGTCATGGACATCGATCGTTTATCTAAACTGTCTTGTGGGTCTAGGCAAGTGTGTCTAAGGCTAGTGGTTTTTAATTAGGCCCACGACTGTGGTTCCTTCCCACTTACCTAGCACTTACCTGGCTGCATTCGACGGTGAAGAGGCGATTTGAGGCTTCTAATGACTCGTCGTTTAGACCATAGAATATAGGTTAGATGGTCTAGGAAACCCTAACAACTAAAATATGGAGAACTATATACTTTTACAAATAAATACCCTATATTTAGAAAACCTTTTCCCTAAATTAAAAGTATTTATAAAAACCTGAGCAAAGTGCCATTACAACCCATCTTTGGGGAACCTGTTAGGGATAGCACGGTTCATCGTGCACCCGCAGGCTAGTAGTGCGAGATTCAGACCTCCGCAAGGAGCATTCGGTCTCGAAAGGTTTAAAATACGATATTTAAAGAAAGTGATATTTTTGTAAATAAAATATTCATTTAAAAATTATTTATGTGTTTAATTATATATAATTATCATTTAAACATTTATTTTGTTATAATATAAAATTTCCACTTTTTCCTAAAATTCAAAGATTAAAAGTTACATTAAAATAACACGAATTTCAAATAAACAATTAATACTTTTATTAGGATATATTCACTAGAATAACACAAATAAAATTCACATTCATTATAACAATAAAGACGATTATTAAATACTTGAGGTGTATTTGGAAAACTATACAAAAGTATTTTTACATAAAACCCCCTCAAGTTTCACAAATTACAATAAGGCCCCTAGCTAATATTGAACTTCAAATTATATTTCTTTTAGTCGGACTCGGGTTAGAGTCTGACTAATTCTGACTTGAATATATTTCAAGTCAATCTATATTTCAATTATATTCCAACACAACTTGAATACATGAATCCCAGAATCAGTTAACAATCTGTCTGACTGAACCGAACCATGGATATTCTTTTTACAAGTTTCCAGTATTCCATTTACATGACTCTACGGTTATAACCGTTTCCTGATATCATGGTTTCGGTAAGTCAATCAGTTAATCAAGTCAATCAAGCAATCATTACAAGTTTACAAGATAACAATACAAACATGACATCGCGGGGTTTAAAGGGGTAGATTGGTACGGAAGATGTTAAAAGTGGAATGAGGTGGTCAGATTAAGACACCTAACATGAATACTGTTGCTGTTGTACCGTGGCATAACGGTTCCTTGTACTCTCCGTTTGCACTGATCTCTAGCATATAGAGATCCCCCTCGTATACACTGGCATTCTTCTGTACCAAGCTACAAACAACTGCGTTAAACAATATTCCATAATATTCTACAACATAATACTCTAGAAAATACTGTTACTCTGCCATTCTCACTCCACTTTTCTTTGGGACTTACCGAGCGACCTGTTCGCTGACGACATTCTATTTCTCTCTTCTTTGAATGTCGTCAGGTGCGTTGGACCAAGTTGAGACCGAGCCCACAAGTGAAGATTTGGAGCAGTTCCAGGAAGACCCAGAGCTCTAGATATTGTATCTTGTTCTTTCCAGTATTTCCTTTTATTGTTATGCCACTGTTTAGGCATTGCTTTTTCATTTCAGATGTATTTTCATTTCATGCATTGTATAAAGAATGTTATTAATAAAAGTTGCTGTTATTTCTATTATTCGTCTCTTGTGATTCATTTTATATTGCTTAGTTACGCTTAGCGTATGTACTTCTGAGTACATACGTAGCGGGCCTCGTCACGTCCACTTCACCGTACACTGGGAAGCGGGGCGTGACAGGTTTTGTTGGTGGCCCATGCAGGTCAGAGCTGTATGAATCCCTATCATGCAGTTCTGGTCTGCGTGAACAACCTAAGCAATGTAACACAAGAAACAGCAACTAAAACATTCTTTACAATTCATGTTATTTGAATCTTACAAGTCTTTATTCCTTGAATCTTATCATTTCATGTATTTGAATCTGTCCTAATCCAAATTTTTCTTCAGGATTATGGATTCCCCAAACAATTCCCCGAACAACACCAGCACCAATGCCAACAATACCCCTTCAGCACTACCTCTCACTCCAGTTGTTCCCGCACCATCCACTGAGCAAACCATGCTTTTCGATGCGATCCGCAGTCTGCTAGAGGGACAGCAACAGCTTCTGAGTCGTCCTGAGACAGATGCACCGGGAATCAAACAGTTCAGAGCGTTGCACCCGAAGCAATTCTCGGGAAAAGGGAGCCCTCTCGAAGCAGAAGAATGGGCGCAAAGTATTGAAGATGATCTGGCAGCAGCTCAAGTGCCAGATAATGCTTGGGTCCGTGTAGCGAAGCTACAGCTCATGGACAACGCTCGAAATTGGTGGAAGGCGGAAGAAACCCGCCTGGCCCAGCCGATTGAATGGAAAACATTTCGCGAGAAGTTCGACGCGAAATATTTCCCTGTGACCGCCAGGTTCGCTATGGAACAGCAATTTATTCACCTACAACAAGGATCTATGTGGGAGAAATCTGTAGATGAGTATGATGCTGAGTTTACTATGTTGAGCCGGTAAGATCTGTCACAGTAGTTCAAATTTTTTAATATCACCTACTACACAGCTAACACAATCTTTAAACAGATTCGCGGCACACCTGATACCGACGGACGAGATCAGAGCCCGTCGTTTTCAGCAAGGTTTGGACACCGAAATCAAGGCTGCTCTAGCCACCGGGAAGTTTTTGACTCACGAGGAAGCCCTGGAAGCTGCCCGCAGTTACGAGGCAGTGATAAAAGAGAGGGGAAGACCTCACTCTGTAGGAGTCAAACGTCCTGCCAACCAGATGGCAGGTGGAGCCACGTCCAGACCACCCTTCGTGCCGAGGCGACCCGGAGTACCAACTCATCACCCTAGCCCAGCCTTTTGCACCTACTGTAAAAGAAAGGGACATATGATGAAGGATTGCCGTCGAGCCAACCGCCTTTGTTTGATCTGCGGTTCAGCCACTCATGACATTGGATCTTGTCCTCAAAGGCAGAACTCAGTTGCTGCAAACCGGCCAGCAAACAACTATCAGCAGCGACCAGCTCTTCCAGCACCTGCTACCAGACTTGCACTGCCTGCCCCACCTAGAGGACCACAAGCTGCACCACCTCCTCGACAGTTCCATCAAGCACAAAGAAACGTTCAGAGGAATGCTCCTCAGGCCAGGAGGAATGTGCCGAAGCGCCAGGCTTTCATGATGTCTGTTGAAGAAGCTGAGGCCACTGGCCAAGTCATTACTGGTAAATTTCCTTCCTAAATTTATCTTCTAGTTTTGGTTACCTACACACTTTCCCTATACCTAAAACCTATCCCATATACCTTAGGTACAATTCTAGTAGCTTCACTACCTGCACTTGCACTGTTTGATACTGGAGCATCCCACTGCTTTATGTCGCAACGGTTTGTCCGAACCCATGCGATTCCAGTCTCACCGCTTGTATCCTGCTGGAACGTCAGTTCTGGAAATGGTGTTCTAAAGGCAACTATGGGATACAGCATGTGTCCGGTCATCGTCTGCAGTCGAGAATTTTACGCTGACTTCAAAGTACTGGACATACCGAACTTTGATGTGGTTCTAGGAATGGACTGGCTTGGAACCTTTTATGCTACCATCGACTGTCGTCAAAGGAGGGTAGTATTTGAGATCCCAGATCATCCGATCTTTTACTTCAAGAGTGGAGACCGTACATTGGAGCCAAGCATTTACAAAGCAAAGCCAAAGGAAGCAATAGTTGCAGCAGCTCATGCAGAAGAAGAAGCAAGACCGGAGGTAGTTCGAGAGTTCGATGACGTATTCCCTGACGATATATCAGGTTTGCCTCCTGATCGAGCTCTTGAATTCAGTATTGACTTAGTACCAGGAGCACAACCAGTAATCAAAGCACCATATAGACTAAGTCCAGAAGGTTTGAAGGAAGTACGAACACAGTTGGACGAATTACTGGCGAAAGGATGGATTCGTCCCAGCACTTCAAGTTGGGGAGCACCTGTGCTACTGGTGAAGAAGAAGGAAGGTTCATATAGGATGTGCATCGACTATAGAGCCTTGAACGAAGTTACTATTAAGAACAAATACCCACTTCCGCGCATCGACGACTTATTCGATCAGCTAAGTGGATCTTGTGTCTTCTCTAAACTAGATCTTCGTTCAGGTTATCATCAAGTGAAGGTCAAGGAAGCTGATATTCACAAAACAGCTTTCAGAACTCGCTATGGACATTACGAATTTCTAGTAATGCCATTTGGAGTGACCAATGCACCAGCAATTTTCATGAATCTTATGAACCAAGTCTTCCGGGAGTATTTAGACAGGTTCGTTGTCATCTTCATCGACGACATCCTGGTATATTCTAAGAACCGGAAAGAGCATGCGGAGCACTTACAAATTGTCCTGAAAACTCTTCGACAACATAAGCTTTATGCCAAATACAGCAAGTGCGAGTTTTGGTTAAAACAAGTTGGTTTCCTTGGACATATCGTATCAGGAGAAGGGATTTCTGTGGATCCAGCAAAAGTTTCAGCAGTCAGCGAATGGCCTACACCAAAATCAGTGAAGGATATTCGGAGTTTCTTGGGTTTAGCTGGATATTACAGAAGATTCATTGAAGGCTTTTCGAAGATAGCAACACCCCTGACCAAGCTCACACGAAAAGATGAAGAATTTGTGTGGTCAGAAGCATGCGAGCAAGCTTTTGTAGAACTCAAGTCGAGGCTGACGTCTGCACCTATTCTTGTATTACCGGATCAATCTGGAGGATTCGAAGTACATTGCGATGCATCCGGTAAAGGATTAGGATGTGTTCTACATCAGCACGGTAAGGTTGTGGCTTATGCTTCAAGACAACTGAAGACTCATGAGCGCAATTACCCGACGCATGATCTAGAGTTGGCAGCCGTTATTTTTGCTCTTAAAATTTGGCGCCACTACTTACTTGGCGAACGAGTGAACATCTACACAGATCACAAAAGTCTGAAGTATGTGTTTACTCAGAAGGAGTTGAATATGCGGCAGAGAAGATGGTTAGAACTTATGGCGGACTTCGACATCAATTTGCAATATCATCCAGGAAAGGTGAACGTAGTACCTGATGCTCTTAGTCGCCAACCATTAGCAATGAATCTCACCGCCCAGTGGAAGCTTCAGCAAGACCTACATCAAATGGAGATCGAACTAGTCATGCCAGGTGATGTTTCAAATTTGATGAATCTACAAGTTCAATCAACTATTGTTAATCAGATCAAAGCAGCTCAAGCCAGCGATGCTAAGTTGCAAAAGATCAGAGAACAAGTGGAGAATGGACTCAGAACAGATTTCATCATCCATGAAGACGGATCTTTGAGATACGGCAGCAGATTGTGTGTACCAAAGGGTCCTGTTCGGGAAGAGTTAATGAGAGAAGCTCACAGCTCTCCCTATTCAGTACATCCTGGAGGTACCAAAATGTACAAGGATCTACGTCAGAATTATTGGTGGCATGGTATGAAGCGTGAAGTAGCCAGAAGCGTCGCAAAATGCTTGGTGTGTCAGCAAGTAAAGGCTGAACATCACAGGACTGCTGGATTACTTCAACCGTTACCAATTCCAGAATGGAAGTGGCAGCACATTACGATGGACTTTGTAACTGCCCTTCCTCGCAGCACAAAAGGTAACGATGCGATTTGGGTCATTGTGGATCGACTCACAAAGTCGGCTCACTTCATCCCATTTCGAGTTGGCCAATCAACTGAGACATTAGCGAAGAAGTACATGGAGGTAATAACCTAATTTAGATTTAAACGAAATTCTTCATAATGTACTATCTCTGATACCCATGAACTCAAACAGGAAATTGTGAGACTTCATGGAGTACCAGTCTGCATTGTCTCCGATCGTGACACCAGGTTCCGATCACAATTTTGGCAAAGTCTGCAAGCTAGCTTGGGAAAAAGTCTGAACTTCAGCACGGCTTATCATCCACAAACAGATGGTCAGTCGGAACGAACTATTCAGATCTTGGAGGATATGCTCAGAGCATGTATGCTCGACTTCAAAGGATCGTGGGAAGATCACTTGCATCTTGTGGAGTTCGCGTACAACAACAGCTACCAAGCAAGCATAGGAATGGCACCTTTTGCAGCATTATATGGAAGGAAGTGTCGATCGCCATTAAGTTGGGACGACATCGGAGATAGGGAACTCCTTGGACCAGAGATGATAGTAGCGACCGTTGATGTGGTTCGTACTATCAGAGAAAGAATGCGCATAGCCCAAGATAGACAGAAACATTGGGCTGATGCAAAGAGACGACACTTGGAGTTCCAGCCAGGAGACCATGTATTCTTGAAGATATCTCCGAATCGCGGAGTGATCAGATTTGGAAGACGGGGAAAGTTGAGTCCGAGATACATTGGACCGTTCGATATACTCGAACGAGTCGGTGAAGTGGCATACCGATTAGCGCTTCCACCCTCATTGGAAGGAGTGCATAACGTGTTCCACATATCCCAACTCAGAAGGTATGTGAGTGACCCCAGCCATGTACTTGATCATTCCGAGCTTACGATACAGCCCGATTTGTCTTGTGAGCAACAACCTGTGGAGATCCTGGATAGAAAGGTAAAGACACTTCGGAACAAGGAAGTTAATTTGGTCCGGATAATGTGGAGAAAAGACAATCCAGGAGAATCCACGTGGGAAAGGGAAGATGAGATGCGTGCAAAATATCCGCACCTTTTTGTAAATTAGTCCTTAAATAAAAGTTGTAAATTTCGAGGACGAAATTTTTTGTAAGGAGGGTAGATTGTAACAACTCCAATTTTTGTATACCAAAATTTGATTTAAAATTGAAGTATACTTGGAGTATTAATGTTGCTGATAACACTTTAAGTATCTATCTCTTTACAATAATTACAAGAAGGAGCTTGTAGCTCATTGGTAATACCTTGCACTGCTGAACTAAGCCACCAGAGTTCGAATCCCATACCCCACATTATTTTTAATATTGATTTTTAAAAAAACCTTTAGAATACCAAGAGTTTACACGTGCATATCTCACAAAAACCCCACTACACCCAAAGATGTAACAATTGCAGAGGGTAGATGAACCCCGGGGGAGATCCAGGTCACCGGACTCGGTCGGGAATCGGCCAACTCGGCCTTGACTCGGCCGACTCAGTGATCCGACCGAGTCACGGCCGAGTCACCCCCTTTTAGGCCGATTCCGGCAAGGGTCACAACATGAAAGTTGTGTCTTTTGGTATTACCTACTCACCTGCAAAGTTTCAGCCCAATACCACTTCCAGAGCTCTTTAAAACCCCCAATTACTCCACTTTTAATACATTTTTATTACATTTTATCATATTTTTATTTTTTAACTTTTCATCTACCCTAACCCTAACCCTAGCCTAGCCCTATATAAAGGCCCCTACCCTCTACCTTTTCCCCTCACAACTCTAAGCATACTCTCTAAAACTCTTGAGAACTTGGTGCAAAGAGCGAGAAGCGAAGCGCTGCCGAAACCGACGACGGATTCCGGCGACCGGATCAAGACCGACGTGACGTTTCCGACGAATCGGCAACCACCACACCTTTTAGAACGCTTAGCTTGTCCAAACCCGTAAGTCCCAACCTTCTACCTCTCTTTTCTATATTTGCAAAATACGACTTTTTGAAACCCGACGGAAATCGGACAAACCGATTTCCGATTCGGTTTTTCTTAAAAATTCCACTTGTCACCTAATACATATTATCAACCCTCTTGCATGTTGACTATTAATCACCCTTAAATCAAATTTAATTGTACTTTTCCACATGAAATGACAAGTTCTTTAGAAAACCGTATTTCTTGCATAAAAATACCATCAAGTTAAATTTTAATGTTCTATTTAGATACCCCACTCCTAATCATGTTTATTTTGATAACAAAACTTGTTTCATTCAATTTGGATGAAATTTCACACATGAAATGATAACGTTTATGGAAACCGTATTCTTGCACTTTAATACCCTTAACTTTAACATAACTCATTTCACCTTGAAACTTCACCAAAACTTAATATAAGTCACGGGGTAATGACCTACCCTTACACACACTCATTATAACCCTAATTGCTGAATAACAAAATACAGAATACGATATTATAGGACTTTTTCACTAAAATACCATAATCTTTATAACTTTTAGTTTAATCTTTAAATTGTAAATTCTTTTTAAATAAAACTTATACAAAATGAAAGCACGATTGGTCATGGACATCGATCGTTTATCTAAACTGTCTTGTGGGTCTAGGCAAGTGTGTCTAAGGCTAGTGGTTTTTAATTAGGCCCACGACTGTGGTTCCTTCCCACTTACCTGGCACTTACCTGGCTGCATTCGACGGTGAAGAGGCGATTTGAGGCTTCTAATGACTCGTCGTTTAGACCATAGAATATAGGTTAGATGGTCTAGGAAACCCTAACAACTAAAATATGGAGAACTATATACTTTTACAAATAAATACCCTATATTTAGAAAACCTTTTCCCTAAATTAAAAGTATTTATAAAAACCTGAGCAAAGTGCCATTACAACCCATCTTTGGGGAACCTGTTAGGGATAGCACGGTTCATCGTGCACCCGCAGGCTAGTAGTGCGAGATTCAGACCTCCGCAAGGAGCATTCGGTCTCGAAAGGTTTAAAATACGATATTTAAAGAAAGTGATATTTTTGTAAATAAAATATTCATTTAAAAATTATTTATGTGTTTAATTATATATAATTATCATTTAAACATTTATTTTGTTATAATATAAAATTTCCACTTTTTCCTAAAATTCAAAGATTAAAAGTTACATTAAAATAACACGAATTTCAAATAAACAATTAATACTTTTATTAGGATATATTCACTAGAATAACACAAATAAAATTCACATTCATTATAACAATAAAGACGATTATTAAATACTTGAGGTGTATTTGGAAAACTATACAAAAGTATTTTTACATAAAACCCCCTTAAGTTTCACAAATTACAATAAGGCCCCTAGCTAATATTGAACTTCAAATTATATTTCTTTTAGTCGGACTCGGGTTAGAGTCTGACTAATTCTGACTTGAATATATTTCAAGTCAATCTATATTTCAATTATATTCCAACACAACTTGAATACATGAATCCCAGAATCAGTTAACAATCTGTCTGACTGAACCGAACCATGGATATTCTTTTTACAAGTTTCCAGTATTCCATTTACATGACTCTACGGTTATAACCGTTTCCTGATATCATGGTTTCGGTAAGTCAATCAGTTAATCAAGTCAATCAAGCAATCATTACAAGTTTACAAGATAACAATACAAACATGACATCGCGGGGTTTAAAGGGGTAGATTGGTACGGAAGATGTTAAAAGTGGAATGAGGTGGTCAGATTAAGACACCTAACATGAATACTGTTGCTGTTGTACCGTGGCATAACGGTTCCTTGTACTCTCCGTTTGCACTGATCTCTAGCATATAGAGATCCCCCTCGTATACACTGGCATTCTTCTGTACCAAGCTACAAACAACTGCGTTAAACAATATTCCATAATATTCTACAACATAATACTCTAGAAAATACTGTTACTCTGCCATTCTCACTCCACTTTTCTTTGGGACTTACCGAGCGACCTGTTCGCTGACGACATTCTATTTCTCTCTTCTTTGAATGTCGTCAGGTGCGTTGGACCAAGTTGAGACCGAGCCCACAAGTGAAGATTTGGAGCAGTTCCAGGAAGACCCAGAGCTCTAGATATTGTATCTTGTTCTTTCCAGTATTTCCTTTTATTGTTATGCCACTGTTTAGGCATTGCTTTTTCATTTCAGATGTATTTTCATTTCATGCATTGTATAAAGAATGTTATTAATAAAAGTTGCTGTTATTTCTATTATTCGTCTCTTGTGATTCATTTTATATTGCTTAGTTACGCTTAGCGTATGTACTTCTGAGTACATACGTAGCGGGCCTCGTCACGTCCACTTCACCGTACACTGGGAAGCGGGGCGTGACAGAGCACGACGACGGTCCCTATTGAATCGGGCGATGAGGCCACAGGCGGTGGTCTCATGTCGATAGAGGAGGGAGTCGTCTCTGTTTCCGCCGGGAGCTCCTCAGGTACACCTTAAGTTGTTGTTTTTTATTTGTTTTACAATCTTTTCTGACAAGTTCATTTTTCGTAATGCAGGTGCAGCTAGTGTTGATGCCCCACTACTTGAGGGAGCTCCTTCCACGACTGCCTTGGCGATGGTTACCCCTCAGCCTTCTCTTACACCGTCAAAGATGTTGGAAGGTATGGGCTTATAACTTATTAATCCTATTTTTGAGATATACAGTTTATGTACTGAAGTCACACTGTTGTATCTTTCAGGAGTGCTTTTTGATCATCTCTATCAAGTGTTGCTCCCACACTTCTCCTTCCCATCTGAATTCGCCTCCCCGTCTGGTGGCGCTGGTGAGTACTTGTTCCCGATTGGTAGCTTTGTCTTTTTAGCGGTAGAATTATTTCCAACTCTCTCTTGTTGTGACTGCAGCGTTGCAAATCGAAGGGGGAGCAGGAAGATCGGCTGTGCCACCAGCCCTTCCGGACTTGCCACCTGTCTCCACTGGTATAGTAAACCATCTTATCAATGACTTCCTTCATATCTATCGAATCATCATCTAATCGCGTTTCGTCTTTTTCCAGCCGTCATTCCAGTCTCGGTGCCTTTCGAGTCTCGCATTACAATACCGGGCGGCCCTTCCCAGCGGCGTCCGTCCTCAAAAGGTGCCGCGAATAGTTTGCGCATGTTGAGCGACTACATTGAGGAACTCGACATCGAGGCTCCTGTATCTGCTGAGGACTTCGCCACGACGGTTAACTCAATGTTGGCGATATTTGCCACTTTCCATGACGAGGGTATTGTTGCCTCCTGGGTTAACTATTGTCGGGAGGTCGAGGCTCGCCTTCATCAGCTGGAGTCAATGCGCCCGTCCCCCGAGACCTTGGCCTTGAGCACTCAACGGGGAGCATGGCTCGAGCAAAGCGCTTCTCGTTTCCGTCATCTGGAACAAGAAGTGGCTTTGAGGCTGAAGGAGTGCCAAGATTCTTCGAGCAGAACTGCTCGCTTGCGTGCCGAAGTTGAAGCGAACGCTGCTGAGGTAAAGACCGTGTTCGAGGGTCTTCTGGAGCGCATGTCGAATGGGCTGAGACTAAAGCGGGCACTTGATGTCGCCGAGCATGACACTCCAGGCCGTGAAGCTGCTTATCAAGCCGTTAGGGATCAGCTTACCTCCGTCGCACAGCAACGGGCCCAGGTGGAGGCGGAGCTGGCAATCGCATCCAATCGGGAAAAGGCATGGAAGGAGGTGTACGAACAACTGATAGAGCTATTTAAGACGCTTCCTTCCCAATAGCTGCCTTTGTATCAATGTATTTGTAAAAATTTTCTTTTCTGAGTAACGTGTACCCTTTCTTCGCTCTTTTGTATGATTCACCATGTATTTGATTGAGGTCAATGAATAAAGATACACACTTTCTTTTGCAATATCTTGTATGTTCTTTTGTTTTCTGCCTTTACACCATGATGTTGTCGATGAACTTTATTGGCATACAACTTAATTTCTCCAAGAGGCAGCGATGGCTTAGGCCGCAGGTTCAGATCTGCCGCCTAAGACTTTTCAATTCTATGAGCCGTGAGGGTCTCATAGAGATTTTTCTCCCTACGGATCGAGAGGATCTCATAGGTGGATTTTCTCCTTAGGAATCGTGAGGATTCCTAAGTGTGGTTTTCTCTTATAAGTCGTAGGGATCCTATAAGAGCATTTCTCCCTCTTACGAGTCGAGAGGACTCGTAAGTGGTTGTTTCCCTTTTTGTCGAGAATCGACTTCAGAGAGTGAGATCCGTGAATAGTATGCAAGAGACCATTTAGGATTGACTTGCAGGATCCCATTGCCCTTCTTACGAGTCGAGAGGGCTCGTAAGCGGTTGTTTCCCTCTTTGTCGAAAATCGACTTCAGAGAGTGAGACCCGTGAATAGTATGCAAGAGACCATTTAGGATTAACTTGCAGGATCCCATTGTTCAGGAAGCAGGTTTTTGAATCCTTACTGCCCGAAATATGAGTCAAAGAAGATCTCGTCACGGAGTGTTTGTATCCGCAAGTTGAGAAGTTTTGCGAGGGATTATTTGTTTCCCAAGCGCCAAGGATTATTTGTGTCCTTGGGGTTTGAAACGAGTCGATAGTTCCCACGGAGGCGCTGGTGGCTCTGCGAGTCGAAGCGGATCAGAAGGCTCTCGTCAAGGAGTGTTTGTATCCGTGAGTTGAGAAGTTTTGCGAGGGATTATTTGTTTCCCGAGCGCCAAGGATTATTTGTGTCCTTGGGGTTTGAAACGAGTCGATGGTTCCCACGGAGGCGCTGGTGGCTCTGCTAGTCGACGCGGATCAGAAGGCTCTCGTCAAGGAGTGTTTGTATCCGTGAGTTGAGAAGTTTTGCGAGGGATTATTTGTTTCCCAAGCGCCAAGGATTATTTGTGTCCTTGGGGTTTGAAACGAGTCGATGGTTCCCACGGAGGCGCTGGTGGCTCTGCGAGTCGACGCGGATCAGAAGGCTCTCGTCAAGGAGTGTTTGTATCCGTGAGTTGAGAAGTTTTGCGAGGGATTATTTGTTTCCCAAGCGCCAAGGATTATTTGTGTCCTTGGGGTTTGAAACGAGTCGATGGTTCCCACGGAGGCGCTGGTGGCTCTGCGAGTCGACGCGGATCAGAAGGCTCTCGTCAAGGAGTGTTTGTATCCGTGAGTTGAGAAGTTTTGCGAGGGATTATTTGTTTCCCGAGCGCCAAGGATTATTTGTGTCCTTGGGGTTTGAAACGAGTCGATGGTTCCCACGGAGGCGCTGGTGGCTCTGCGAGTCGACGTGGATCAGAAGGCTCTCGTCAAGGAGTGTTTGTATCCGTGAGTTGAGAAGTTTTGCGAGGGATTATTTGTTTCCCGAGCGCCAAGGATTATTTGTGTCCTTGGGGTTTGAAACGAGTCGATGGTTCCCACGGAGGCGCTGGTGGCTCTGCGAGTCGACGCGGATCAGAAGGCTCTCGTCAAGGAGTGTTTGTATCCGTGAGTTGAGAAGTTTTGCGAGGGATTATTTGTTTCCCAAGCGCCAAGGATTATTTGTGTCCTTGGGGTTTGAAACGAGTCGATGGTTCCCACGGAGGCGCTGGTGGCTCTGCGAGTCGACGCGGATCAGAAGGCTCTCGTCAAGGAGTGTTTGTATCCGTGAGTTGAGAAGTTTTGCTGAAGTCGTTAGTTTCTTCGGTTGAAATGAACCGTTGGGGTTTGGCTTCGTCGTTTGACGGAATCCGTTGGGGAAGTATAGTTCCTTCTTTGTTTACGCCCTTGGATTGTATACAGGGATCGATGTGATCTTAACTGTAGGGCCAGAATTTTATCATTATTATTATTTTTTTTTTTGTTGTATTTCCGCGATGCTCTATCATTTCAGCTTTTATATCGCGAAGGTCGCGATTGCCCAATCATTTCGGCTATTTTTTGCGGTGCCCAATCATTTCGGCTATTTATTTTATTTTTACTCGTTGTTTTTTATTGCGAGTTGCCCAATCATTTCGGCTATTTATTTTATTTTTACTCGCTGCTTTTTATTGCGAGTTGCCCAATCATTTCGGCTATTTTGCATGCATACATTTTTACTTGCTGCTTTTTATTGCAAGTTGCCCTATCATTTCGGCTATTTCGTATGCATGTGCGGCCTATTGGCTTTTCGCTGTAAACCGATTTCGGCATCAGCACCGCTACAACTGGGATATTACCAGGAGCGAATCATCATCTGCCTCTGTCGATGTCGAACAAAGGTGGCTTAGCGACTAGGGTTAGGGTCCTATCGGCTAAGGCTTTTGACTTCATGAGCCGTAAGGGTTTCACGAAGTTATTTCTCCCTACAAGTCGTGAGGATCTTGTAGGTGTATTTTCTCCTTAGGACTCGTGAGGATTCCTAAGTGTTCGTTTTCTCTGTAAGTCGTAAGGATCCTACAGGAGAGTTTTCTCCTTGTAAGTCGAGAGGACTTATAAGGGTTGTTCATCATGCGAACATATCCCCAGTCTCGGATGAGACTTGATTAGGGAAATGTTTATTCGCGCCCGTGGATTGTATACAAGGGTCAGTATTGAACCACTTGTAGGGCAACATTGGAAGTTTGTGAGGGTTTGCTTAAGCACAGGTTTAGGTTTCTGTAACTTAAGACTTTCAAATCCTATGAGCCGTGAGGGTCCCATAAGAGAGTTCTCCTTACGAGTCGTGAGGATCTCGCAAGTGTGTTTTCTCCTTAGGCATCGTGGGGATCCCTAAGTGTGTTGCTCCTTTGTGAGTCGTAAGGATCTCACGAAGGTGGTCTCTCCTTACAAGGTCGAGAGGACCCTATAAGCGTCTTTTAACGAGGTTGCGCCCTTTCGGGTTTTCACAAACACTCGCCGGCAGTCCTGCTGTTTTTACTCACGGAGCCCTTTCGGGTTTTCATCCGTGCCCTTTTTGCTTATGGACATACCGTTTTTTTTTGTTTTTTTTTTTTTAACGTCAGCCTGAAGATACTGCGGGTTGGGAGTAGTTTAACGACGTTTCGGTCATTTGCAAGTTTTAGGACATTGTGGTCCGTCACTTGAGAGGACTGGCTACTGCTTATAAAGCTTGAGCTTAGGAAGATAGCGAGCGGACATAGTCATCGTCATCTATCATTGACCTAAACTAAGACTAGTTAAGCATAGTATTTCTTTAGGAAGCGACCGTTTATCGGTCTAAAAGGCCTTTCACCGTGCATGTCCATGAGTAGATAGGCCCCACCCTGGTAGACCTTATCAATAATGTACGGTCCTTCATAGTTTGGCTCAAACTTTCCCCGCTTGGCGCGATTGGGGATCATGGGCCTTTTGACCACTAGCACGAGTTCGCCTTGGTGGAATGTCCTCGGGCGGCTCAATCTTTCATATGAGCGCGTCATCTTTGCTTTATAAGCTTCCAGATTTTGCTGTGCTAGAAGCCGGATTTCATCAAGGGCGTCAAGCTCTTCAAACCGAAGGTGAGCATTTTCTTCGTCCGTCAACTCGTAATGGACTGCCACTCGTAGAGAGGGTAATTCTATCTCGAGGGGGAGTACTGCTTCCGTCCCAAATACCAACGCGTACGGCGTTGTGTTTGTGGCCGTTTTAAATGTAGTTCGATACGCCCAAAGAGCCTCTTGCAATCTTTCGTGCCAATCTCTCTTATTTCGTGACACCGTTTTCTTCATGATTTTCGTCAAGGTCTTGTTGAAGGCCTCAGCTAGACCGTTAGCTCGGGGGTTATAAACTGAGGAATATCTCCAGTCTATATTGTGCTGCTGTGCGAAGCGGCTAATCTTATGACTTCGGTAGGCTGGCCCATTGTCAGAGATGATCCTTCTTGGGGTTCCAAACCGGTATATGACATGCGTTTTGAAGAAATGGAGGATGTCCTCCGTTTTTACTTCCCTCAACGGTACCGCTTCTGCCCATTTGGAGAAGTAATCAGTCGTCGCCAAGATGAAACGATGTCCTTTTGACGATGCTGGTTCGATGGGACCGACTATGTCAGTTCCCCACATTTCAAACGGCCAACTAGCCACTGTTGGATGCAGTGGATTGGGATGCTGATGGATGAAGTCTCCATGAATTTGGCATGAATGACATTGCCTCGCGTATTCTAGGCAATCCTGCATCATCGTGGGCCAGTAGTAGCCCATCCGCTTTATCTTTAACTTCATCTTAGGGCCTGCTTGGTGGGAACCGCAGAGTCCGTCGTGAACTTCTTGGATGACCCTTCTCGCTTCGTCAGGTCCTAAGCATCTCAACCACAGAGAATCGAATGACCTTTTGTACAAAGTATCATTGACGAAGGCGAAAGACAGAGCTCGTTTCGTGAGCTGATGTCTTGTGGACGCTTCTTCAGATATTCGGTGGAACTTGAAGTAATCTATGAAGACTTCTCTCCAGTCCCCGGTATTTTCCCAGTCTCTTATTTGCAGGGTTGTCTCCTCTTTCGCTCCTTTTTCTTCAGACGATTCCGGAGATATTTCTGTTGGGGCGAGCACTCGACGGCTTTGTACCACGATTCTAACGTCGTCGAGGTTCTCGTCAGCCAGTTCTTTAGCAAGTTTGGCCAGTGCGTCCGCTTTGCTGTTTTCCGCTCGCGGTATGCTCTCCAAAGTGTAGGAGGGAATTTGGGTCAGCAGTTGTTGCACTTTTTCACCGTATTTCACCAATTCTGGTTTGCATGTTTGGTAATCGCCGTTCACTTGACTGACGACCAGTTGGGAGTCCCCGTATATGAGGAGGCTCTCAATTCCCATATCAATGGCGATCTCGAGGCCCGCTATCAAAGCTTCGTATTCGGCTTCATTGTTTGTTCTCGGCTCCGTCAGGGAGAACGCGTAGCGCATTATTCCTCCTTGTGGAGTCACGAAGATGAGTCCTACCCCCGATTTAATCATTGGCGTACTTTGTTTGTGCTTTTTCATAGAAGACGCTCCATCGAAGTAAAGCTCCCAACGGGTATCACCACTGTCGATTGCGTCAAACGCATGTCTGTCCGGCAAATCGCAATTTAACGGAGAATCGGCAGGTATGGGATGCTCAGCGAGGAAATCGGCGATGGCCTGACCTTTTACCGCCTTGAGAGGTTGATATGTTATCGAAAATTCCATCAAGAGCAGGGCCCATTTAGCGAGTCGTCCCGTCAATATGGCTTTTGACATTAGATATTTGAGAGGGTCCACCTTTGAAATCAGACGGACCTCGTGCGCCAACACATAGTGCCTAAGCTTTGTTATTGCGAAGATCAATGCCAGGCAGTGTTTTTCAATGGGAGAGTAATTGCTTTCTGCCCCCAGCAGAACTTGACTTAGGTAGTAGAGCGCTCTTTCTTTCCCTTGATCGTTCTCTTGTGCCCACAGCGCGCCTAAGGAACCTTCGAGGGCGGTCGTATAAAGAATAAGAGGCTTCCCCTTAACCGGAGCAGCCAACACCGGCGGGTTCTGTAGGTATTGCTTGATCTCATCCAGTGCGCCTTGGCATTTTTGATCCCAAACGAATGGGGTTCCCTTTTTCATCAGGTGACTATAAGGACGGCACTTTCCTGAAAGGTTAGCTATAAATCGCCTTATATACGCGAGCTTCCCTTGGAGAGACCGCAGCTGTTTGAGAGTCCTCGGCGGGGGCATTTCCATAATCGCTTTAATCTTCGACGGATCTATTTCAATACCCCGGTGTCGAACGACGAATCTCAGGAATTTGCCCGAGGAAACCCCGAACGCACATTTAAGAGGATTCATCTTCAAGTTGTATTGCCGAAGGCGTTGAAATACGGTCTTCAGATGCTCGAGATGTTCCTCGTATGACCTGCTTTTAACCACGAGATCGTCGATATAGCATTCGACGATTTCGTGTATAAGGTCGTCGAAGATCTTCGTCATGGCCCTTTGATAAGTAGCACCGGCATTCTTCAAACCGAAGGGCATCACTTTATAACAGAATATCCCAAGAGGAGTCCTGAAAGCTGTGTGTTTCTGATCTTCAGGATGCATTTTTATTTGGTTATACCCCGATGAGCCGTCCATGAAGGAGAAAACCTCATGGGTGGATGTGTTGTCTATCATCAGTTCGGTGACCGGCACTGGGAAATCATCTTTTGGGCAGGCTCTATTAAGATCCCGAAAGTCTACGCATATGCGCACTGTCCCATTTTTCTTCATTACTGGGACGATGTTGGCAATCCATTCAGGGTATTGAACTTCCTGGATGAAGCCTGAGTCTATCAGCTTTTTGACTTCGGCGTTGATGCTCATCTCAAGCTCGAGTCGCATTCTTCTCGGCGCTTGTTTGACTGGCTTGATGTTCGGGGATATTGCCAGTTTGTGTACAGCGATTTCTGGATCTAGCCCCGGCATTTCGGAATAGTTCCACGCGAAGCAATCTTTGTGCTGTAGAAGTACATCCTTTAACGCAGCCACCCTTTCTTCAGATAGCAACTCGCTGATGAATGTCGGTCGCGGGTCATTTTCCGTCCCCAACTCGATTTTCTTGAGGTTATCTGCAGTGGTATGGATTCCGTCCTCCAGTTCTCTCGGAGCTGGGGGAAATTCTGAGATTACCTCATCGCTGCCGCTTTCAAAGCACCAAGGGAGGTTGCTCATGTCTTCGGACCCTTCTTTTAACATTGTTATCACATGGCAGGTGCGAATTTTCTGCCAATCCCAATGCGAAGCTGGTTTTATCCTTGTGTTTTCGGGTTCGTGCTTTTGCGGCGGCGCTACCCTCCAACTGTCAGACAACGCAAATTTGCCAAGCTGATATTGGTCCTCAACCCAATTCTTAAAGGTGAAACAATCTTCAAGCGGGTGCCCTACTACTCGATGGTAAGAGCAATAATTTGGGTTGGAGACTTCGCCTGCTTGCTTAGGGTGTTTAGACTCTGGCAGAGTAAGCATTTGATGTTTTAGAGCAAGATCAAGTATTTTTCCTGTTTTGTTCCGAGGAAATGAGTATGCTCGACCCATTTTCTTCATAAGGGCTAGGTCAATAACGCTCGACTCTCGGATGCGTGGCTTCTTAGCTTTGTCTTGTGGTTGTCGAGCACCTTTTCGGCCCCTCGACTTGTTTTTGCTTTCACGTCGAACCCTTTTTGTAGCAGGCTGACTTGGGGCAACATCTTCGTTCTTTACTGCCTGTCGAAGGAGGCGCTGTGTCTTGGCTTTCTCATAGATTGCCATTTCACGATCATGATCATCTCGGGCTTTTTGACTCGCATCCTTTATAAGTTTGCTCATCTGGTCTTCAGACGATGGACTGGGCGGTTTTGTGTCAGGAACTTTTGCTGATTCAGGATTAGCGTCCTCCCATTGAGCGTCAGCCTTTTCATCGAAGTCATACATGGCATAACAGCTGTTTACTAGCTCCCGTTTCTTTGGCCGGATGTACCCAAGCCCTTTTGTTTCCGTTCTCCCGTTAGGCAGTTTGCATTGAGTCCCGGGAACGTTCCAGACCTTGTCATAGAATTTGGCTTTTCTAACGGTCTGTGTGAAGGACATCCCCTGGCGGTTCAGTAGTTTCTTCAAACCTTCGGTATAATATCTGGGAAGACGGATAGGCTGAAGCCCGTCGAGCGTGGAATCTGCGCCATGCCAAATTTCTCTTTCCACTTTGTTTTCTTCAGAACGGTAGAATAGGATTGCCTTCTCTCCTTTTCGTCCGGGAGGGATATAGAATGTCTGCAATTCCTCTATGCTGTTGGTGTTGAGTGCATCCAGTTCTTTGTAATGTTCAAGCGGCACCATGGTTACCTGTGGACTTCGCTCTTCATCAGCGGAAATCTGTATTGAAGGCCGAGCAGGGAATACAGCATGAACTTCATCCTCTGAATCACTACCGAAGATCAATGAAGGAACGGATGGTCCTAGTCTGGTGGATTGGGACGGACCTGAATAGATTATATCCTCCTCCCCCTCGGTGTCACTGCCGAAGACAGGGATGGTTGCGTTAGTTTTGTTCTCCGGTTTGTGACACCTTTCCGTGTCTTCGAAATTCGGTAAGAAGTATTTGGCATCTTCATACTTGCGAACTTCGTTCACGGAAAACGGATTCAACTCTCCTGCCACTGTGTACTCGAGGCCGTCCCTAGAATATTTCATGCACTGATGCTGTGTAGAAGGGATGATATTGTACTCGTGTAGCCATGGTCGGCCGAGCAGAGCATTGTAGCACGTCTTGGCGTCTATAACATGGAATTTGATGTCTGTGACGAGCACCCCGAAGCGTAGCGTCAATATCACAGATCCAAGAGTCTTTGAGGATTGAGAGTCGAAACCGGAGATGGTGATTTTATCTGGGCGAGGTGTTGGAAACTCATGCAAATCTCTTTTAACACTCGCACATTGAGTAAATTGACAGACGATCCGTTATCGACTAAGATTTTTCCTATCTTTATGTCATGGCAATATCCTGAGACATAAAGTGGGCGATTGTGTTCACACGTTCCGAGGAGAAGGTCTTCATCACCAAAAGCAACGTCGGCTGTGTGCACCTCTTCCAATTCATCCTTCATCTTTTGTTCGGCTAGGAAGGCTTGGAACTGGTCCGGATCTTGTAGGGCCTTAATCAAAGAATCCCTCGCCTTTTTTGATAGCAATAGGGCATCGAGAATGCTGAGTTGTGAGGGTAGCTTTCTCAGATGCGCCAAGACATTGTAATCTACTTTATTCCTTTTTGGGGGATTCTTGGCAGTTAATTCTTCCGCAACTTGGTCATCCAAAGCGATGTCTTCAGAGACCTTCTCTTTCCCTTTGTTTTTCTTATTCAAGGGTCCGAGGTTCTTTTCGGGTAATGTTCGATTGCGCAGCTGTATATTCTCGCAGGCCTTCAGTTCTTTTTCTTTTCCCGAGGTGGATTCTTCGAAGAGGGGACCAAGCTCTAGCTCTTCATCGGAGTCGCTCCCAAATGTAGGCACTTGTGACCCGGTAGTGTTAACCATGTGACAATTGCCGGCAGTTCTTTCAAGTTCTTTAGTCGTATTTCTTTGTTCTCGACGAATTTTACGTTTTTCCCGTTTAAATCGTTGTCGATTTGCGACGTATCCTTGCCACCATCCATTGAAAGCTTTGCAATCTTGGGTGGAATGCGAGACCTTCTGATGGTATAAGCAATAAGAGGGGTGCATCTCTACCACGCCAGTAACTTTTTCTTCAGAGGGTGGTAGTTTCATGCCCATCGATATGGCCTTAGCGAACTTCTTTTTTATCTTGAATTGGCTTTTGTCAGCGGTGGAGGCATTTTGCTCCAACGGGATCATTTCAGCTCCTTCCTCAAGTCGCTGACGCTTGGCCCTTTCGAATATAGCCGTCTCGCGTTCTCGATCAGCCTTGCTTTTCAACCGAGCTTCATTAAGAAACGCGCTGATCGTTTCAACTGGTAACCCTGGGGTTCCTGATTCGGTATTTGCCCCCAGCGTTTCAGTGCCAGAAGTCCCTTCATCATTCGTGACCGAATGAGAGATCATATGACAGCTCGCTACGCACTCCTCGGATTCATCCGATGAACTTTCCTCCTCATCTTCTTTTTGGAAGACGTGATCAAGGAAATCTTGGAGCGTAATGGGAGTCCGTGCCTTTTGGTTGTACTCATCTAGCGCATCGATTTGCTTTTGTAAGTCCGTGCGCTTGTCACCAGGCTTCACGGGCTTCTTAGATTTCTTCTTCTTCTTTTTAGAAGATTTTGACGGCTGACCATGAGTGCTTGAACTGCCACCATCGGTCTTCGGAATCGGTCGTGGCTTCAACATCCCCTCAATAACCTGCGGTTCCAAGGGGTTCTTCCACTTGACCGCTGGGCAGGTTTGAAGATCATTTAGCATTCTTCTCGTTTTGGCCGATAATACAACCTCCCAGGGAGCCTCTTCAATAACGGAGCATGTTTCCCCCGGCGTATTCGTCCCCTTATAGGTGTGGGGCTGCGGAGGGTTCACCTTCCATTTGTCAGACAGCGCAAATTTGCCCTGACGGTATTGATTCTCAAGCCAATTTTTGAAAACGTAACAGTCTTCGATTGGATGTTCCAACACTCTATGATAAGGGCAGTAATTAGGATCGTTGACGTCACTCGGTTGTGACGGACGTTTTGGATCTGGCAGATTTATGAGCCTGTTGCGCAATGCCAGCTCGAATAGCCTCCTTGTTTTATCGCGAGGGAAGGAGTAAGCACGTCCCATCCTGTCCTCAAGGGGTACGTATGGGCGCGTATTGTTTGGACGAGCAACCGGCTTCGAGTCGTTCGGTTGTTGTTGGGCATTAGCGACGATGATCGCTTTTCCTTTTCCTTTATCGTTTCGGGGGGTCCGGCTTCGGGAGAGGGGGTTTATGGCCCATCTGGTCCATCTGCGCCAATTTGTTGATCAAAGCCTGGAAGGAAGTCGGCTTGAAGAACATCATAAATTGTGAAATAGTTGCTTGTGGATCAAGGGTTCCAACAAACATTCCCACCGCAGGGGCTTCTTCTATGCGCTGTTCACATTTAGACCATAGATTACGCCACCGTATAGCGTACTGAACCCACGTCTCGCCGGGTTTTACCCTGGCGTTAATCAGTGCCGTCATTGGGGTACGCTCGCTGGCACTTGCAAAACGTTGGGTGAAGAGCAGCTCCATCTCCGCAAAGGTTTTAATAGAGTCGTTGGGGAGCTCGGAATACCACTCGAAAGCCGTGTCTGATAAGCTTCCAACGAATTGGCGCAGCAAGAGTTTGTCGTCGCCTCCAGTGTTACCACAAAGCGCCCTGAACTGGGCAACATGTTGATGGGGATTGCCGGTCCCCTTGTAGACATGAAACTTAGGAATTGTGTAACCTGGCGGGTACTTGATTTGGTCGTACCAGCCCGGATATGGCCGCCCCGTTTTCACGATCTGACCGGCTGCTTCAACCGCCTGATGCGCCCGTATTTGTTGAGCAATATATTCATCCAAATCAGCTTTTGATATGGTATCCTCTTTAGCTGCGGATAGAGCCGGTGGAGGATTCGATGTCTCTCCCCTATCATCTTCAAGAATGATCGGGGGATCTCCAGCGGGTGGATCTGGTTGAATCATCATACCCACCACATCCTGGAACAGGAGGGCCATTTTCTTTATGTTGGCTGCCTGTTCCGCAGCCTCTTTGTCTCTCTTTTCCAGTATTCGGCGGAGGAACTCAGCGTCGGTCTCTTCCTCTTGGCGTTCATCTAAGGACGTCTCAGGATTCTCTTTTGGCCCCGTGAGTGCAGCCATTGTAGTCATCATCTCCTGGAGCTTTTGTTGCTGCTCCTGAGACCTGGTCACTGACCGGGTAAGCGGTCGGTGACCCGTAGAAGTACGACTTTCTTCCTTTCCTGAAGCCATATAGACCGTATGAACTGTTATGCCCCCTGACTTGGGGCGTTTAGGTTCATCGCTTTTAAACTTTGTCAGTGTCATCGGAGCTTTTTCTGGCCTCTTCCTTTTATGGACCTTTGAGGTTGAAGGAGCCGTTGAAGCGGGCATTCTAGCATTTGTTGCCCCCTGCTGTTTAATGGGGCAGTTTTTGTTATTTTCCACCTTCGCTCTTTTCTGGTGACGCAAGTGGTCTGGATCGATCACAGAGTCTTGAACCCTGCGCCATACTTTATAAACTTTTGATGACAGCCGTTGAGGGGGCTGTTCCTGTTTCGTCTCCGGAGCTTTTTCCATGGGTGGAGGGGACCTTTTCAATGTAGCAACCGGGGAGTTCTTTCTCACCTTCCTCAGCAATTCAAAGCTGTTCCCAGTTGGAACAGCAGCATTGACCTCCACCACTGGAGCCGGTGGGGCTAGCCCTGAGGGGGAGTTGCCCCCTGCTTTCCTTACTCGCTGCCAATGGCGACGTCGTGCACGACGGGCCGTTGGGACTGGCTCGGAAATCGATATAATTTCTTGTTGCCCCCTGTTTGAGTGTGGGGTAACTGCCAATGTCAGCCTATCAAAGACTGATGCTTTTTGACCAGCTGGAGGAGGAGTAGGAACCGTCAATCTTGTGAAGACCGACTTTCTGATAGGAGAAGCCGCTTCAACGACTTCCGAAGCAGGGGCCGTTGCCCTCTTTGGGACAACCACTTTATGATCCCGACCTAGCCTGGCGAAAACAGAGGCTGTCAGCTTAGTAGCAGGCGACCCGTTGACAGGGGTCGTGGTAGCAGTGAGCCGGTCGAACACCGACTTCTTGTTCGCTTCTGGCACGGATATCGGCATGGAGAAGCTTGTAGGTGGGACCATGGTCCCGAAAAACAAGCCGGTGGTGGCCTGAGTCACCTGGTCTACCGGCAGAGTCAGGAAGGAAGCCGCTTGGGGCCCATATGCTACACCTCTCGGTGAGGTGGAACGTCCGCTGCAATGGCATTTCGAGCAGTTGGTGCAGTTGGTGGCCATTGGGTCTTGAGTTCTTCGCCAGACAAAAGACCAAATCTTAGCAATTTGAAATCCGAGGACAACCATTTAATAAACCGCGATTGGTTCGCGAAGACGACACACGAAGTGTGGAGTGGAAAGAGGAAAAGGTCCCACCGGGCGTGCCAGAATCTGTTCCCCTCCGAACGGCGGCCTGCGACGTTAGGACGTCACGTAGCCTGGGGTTCGGGGCAGATGCTATTTGGTTTTATCCGTCTATCTCTCCGAAGATGCCGAGTTGATTTACGGCACCGTATATCGGAGGTTTAGACGGATGCGACCGATGTAGCAGACTTCGTCAGATTCCCCCTCAGGGTGAGGGGTTTTTGATTGTGGGGACGCTCTTCCCTGCAGGCGCAAGCCCCTGCAGTTAATTACGCTACCGCATTGCGGTAACAACTTTCTCCTTCCCCAGAATTTCACTTTGTGTCGTGTGTGTTTGTTTTGTTTGTGGTTGCCCGTGGATTGTATACGGAGACTGAGTAATGCCGTCGCCCGTAGGACGTGGATTAGTCCAAATCCGTATTTACTTAGATTTGGGTTTGGTGTTTTCAGTTTAAGGATGCATTAGTCGCGTTGCGGCTAAGATCAACTTAAACGTTCATTAAGGATACGTTAGTCCTATTTTAGACTAAGATCAACTTAACGTAGTGATTGATTTAATTATCTGGCTGTCGGGACTCGTCACCTCTCTGACGTCGTTGAGGGATTACAACGACAAACGTCTGAGGAGTTCAGAGATGTACCCTTGAACCAAAGTTGATTTTGGGTTTTATTGTTTATTTAAAGATCTAAGGACACATTAACCGTATTTGGGGCTAAGATCAACTTAGACGGGACCATTTGGATCCGACGAAAGAGCATTCGGGCTCTATTGTGCCAGTTTAGGGACGTGGTGGTCCGTCGCCAGTTTAGGGACGTGGTGGTCCATCATTGGTTTAAGGACGTTTCGGTCCGTCGCCAGTTTAAGGACGTAGTGGTCCATCATTAGTTTAGGGACGTCTCGGTCCGATATTAGTTTAGGGACGTCTCGGTCCGATATTAGTTTAAGGACGTTCCGGTCCAACATTAGTTTAAGGACGTTCCGGTCCAACATTAGTTTAAGGACGTTTCGGTCCAACATTAGTTTAAGGACGTTCCGGTCCAACATTAGTTTAAGGACGTTTCGGTCCACGAGTTTAAGGACCCCGCAGTCCATTTGAATGTTTAGTCGTCGGGACCCGTCACCTCTCTGACGTCGTTGAAGGATTACAACGATGGGTGTCAGAGGAGTTCAGAGATGTACCCTCGAACCGGATGTAGATTGATTTAGGAGAGCCATTTTGCTCAGTCGATTTAATTTAAGGACTTATGGCCACGATTGGGCTAAGTCCATTTCAACACTTTATTTGCATTGCATTTTTTATTTAGGCTCTACTCACAAAAAATATATAGTATCAGTTTATTTTGGGCTCTGCCCATTTGCAAAAGCATCTACTTCGTTTAGGCTTTGTCCCTTTTTTAAAATGCATAGCATTCTGAATATTTTGTTTGGGCTCTGCCCATTTATAAATGATGCAAAGCATCTGTTCTTGTTTGGGCTCTGCCCCTTAAAATAATGTATTTGCGCTTTATTGAGCCTGTTGGGCCTTCTCTTAATTGGGCTTGGCCCTTTTTAAAGCATCTGCGCTTTGCGCTAAGTAATAAGCGCAAGTCCATATGGTGGTGACACGTGTCGTGCTCTGATGAGCGCAAGCGCACTAGCGCAGTGCAATGCACTGTTACGCTGCTGACACGTGGCGCGCTCTCAGCGAGTTGCGCCAATTCCAGAGAGCAAAGCTCTATCTTAAGGGGCGCTTAGCGCAAGTGGTTTTATGGCCGACACGTGGCGCTCTCTTAAGAGCGCAGCGGCGCAACTTGGAAGTGCAAAGCACTAAGAATCTTTTTAGATTCAAGAAGGGAAGTGCAAAGCACTGTTTAAGTTCTTGATCTAAGTTAGATCAAAGAAAAATAAATTTCTTCTTTATTCGAAGAACCAGAGGTTCGTAAAAGTGCAAAGCACTATTCTTTTATTATTATATTTTTTTTTTATCGTTTTTAAAGAACCGCAGGTTCACAAGAAGTGCAAAGCACTGTTTTTTTTTTTTTATATAAAGATCATTGATCTTATATTTTTTTATTTTTAGACTAATAGTCTTTTTAGAAGGAATTTCTTCTAATCCATGAAGGTTCTTTACCTTTTTCTTGAAATTTTCTCGGAGTTCTTTCTGTTTAAAGTTCTTGAATTCTCAAGAGAAATCTCGATGCCTTTGAATTGAGGCCTAAGGTCCTTTTTATAGTGCTCACAAATTAGTTAAATTTGTTAAAGAGATCATCCTCTGAGTGATTTGGGGAATTTTCTCCACCGTTGGATCTTTGATCCAAGGGCTTCTGCTTCGCAGAAGGAAATCTTCTTGTTCCAACAAGAACAGAAAAGATTTCTTAAAAATCTTAATTTAGTTTGGCGCAGATTCCCCAGCGCGTGACACGTGTCACGCAGCGCAGAGCGCAGCGCAACTGCGCTAGCGCATCTGCGCTGACACGTGTCGCGCAGCACAGAGCGCAGAGCGCTAGCGCGAAGGATCTGAAGCGTTGCTTCCTTTAAACAGAGCTTTGCTCTGATTGGGCGCGTCTTCTTGGGCGCAGCGCTGATACATTTGCGCCTGACACGTAGCGCGTTGCGCTCAGCGCAGAGGATCTGAAGCGTTGCTTCATTTAAACAGAGCTTTGCTCTGATTAGGTGCGCTGCGCTAATGTATCTGCGCTGGACACGTAGCGCAGAGCGCGCAGCGCAAAGGATCTGAAGCGTTGCTTCCTTTAAACAGAGCTTTGCTCTGATTGGGTGCGCTGCGCTAATGTATCTGCGCTGGACACGTGGCGCAGAGCGCGCAGCGCAAAGGATCTGAAGCGTTGCTTCAAATATTTAAATTTTGAATTCAAACAGAGCTTTGCTCTGATTGGGCGAAACAGTATTAACGAGTCTTTAGAGTCCCACACAGTGGGTTTCCCTGGTTCTGGCGAAATGGTGTAGTAGCCGTATTTGATACGTGCAGGGTTCCGATCGATTGATGTACATAGTACTCGGACTTTCGATCGGACAGCTGATAATACTAGCCGACTCGGGTTTGAGTCGGATTATTAAATCAGGTATTGATTTAATAATCTACATATATGTATTTCGATACGTATATTCTAGTATTATATTCTTTGTGTTATTCTATCTCTTTGATATTCGTATTTCGGTACGGATACAGGTATGTATATACACTAGAATGTAATCCGTATTTTTTGCCGGATAACATTCTAGAAGGTGCCACCTCATTTTGGATTTGACCATTTTCATTAAAATGGATAATGAGGTGGAAAATAGCATGAGAAGGTATGGTGAGAATCATGCTTGGAATAGTGCTCACAAAATGAATTGTTAATTCATTTGTGTGCACTATTCAAGCATGGTAGGATTTTTAAAATGGAAAAATGACTTTTAAAAAACCATGCATGCTTGATTTTCTCTTTCCTGAGTCTTCATTTTTCAAGCATGCTAGATTTTCTCCACTTGAGTTCTTCTTGAGCTCCTCCCTCACCATTAGCTTCATCCTCCTCTAGCTTTTACATTTTGCTTCCACCTTCATGATATGAGATAGTAAACACTTTGAATACACTCACTACATCCTAGGCTCTCTAGGGTGGCATCCTAGAGCCCCTAGTTGCTCCACTAGTATCTTGGCGTGGAGCTAGAGCCGGAATTACATCTCTCGGGTGGATCATCGCAGATGGAGGAAGACCGGCGACCAAAATCGATCCGCAACATTTCTAGGAGCTTGGAGATGGTTGAAGACCCAAAGGACTTGGTTCATTAGGTATAACCATTCCTATCTCTTTTAATTAGCTTGCTAGTTTTAGGGTTAATGGTTTCGATCTTGGAAATCGGGTAATGGTAGCGCCGGGTTTTAGAAAATTTTTGTTCCGCATTTGGCCACGGTTAGATGGCCAGGGCGCTCCCATAACCCAACATGGTATCAGAGCCACCCATTAAACCCTACTAGCTTGGTTGCACAAAGTTAGAACATCGATCGATCAAAATTTCCAAATCATTTTTCCATTTTGCCAAGTTTCTGTCGATTTTAAAACTTGCTCTAAAAATCTTTCTGTGTAGCTTAAAAATCCGTGCAGGCAATTATAGAGCACCACAAGAAATTTGGAAGCTTGAATCAATTTTTTGGCCGTGGAACCGCCGCTAAACATGCCATTTGGAGGCGGTTCCACCGCGCTTTTGTGGTCAAATGCCTCCAAAATTTTTCTGGCACTCTCTGACAAGGAAAAATGATTTTTGTGATGTTTAGTTTTAGCCCAGATTCTCTTGAGTACTGGTTTGCACTTGGGGCTAGACAGAAATTTTAATCGATCGAAATTTTAACTGTGTAATTATCAGTACTTAGTTTAGCATCTGCGACCGTGAATGTCGCTCGATCGGTAAACCCGTCTAATTGCTATGTGTCCTTTTAGATGGGTTTGCGAATGTGACATTCATGTTGATGTTCTATGTTGTGCTGTGATGTTGCGGATTTGTCGTGGTGGATAGCTTGCATGCAATGGTAGTGCAGTTTGGATTTATTTGTACATTTGATATTGCGGGACGAGAATCCGACATGTGGACTGCCGTCACTGCCCGTTTGTATATTATTCTTTTGGGGCACGACCGGGTTGAGGTCGATGTACTCGTTGTATATATTTTCTTTTCTGTACTAGGATTACCCCGCGGTGGGGTGCACGGATAGCCGGGTTCTAGAGGGCAACGGGCCCGCATCTCATGGCGTTGAGACGGAGAGGACTTCACTCTAGAATTGGCGAGCTGTTCGCCGCACTCGTAGGGGGTACAGGTTGACCCAAGAAGGGGTGCTCAAGTTACCGGATTCCATGAAGTGCTGGGTGGAGAAGGCTGGGTGGATTATAAACTGAGAAGGGAGTGACTGAGCAGACGACCCTACAAATAAAAGACCGTGAGAAGGCTGAGGACTGGAGGGAGGTCTTCATAGACTACTTTAAGTCCCACCGAATGCCCGAAGAAGCGTCCTCAAGACATCAGCTCACGAAACGAGCTCTGTCTTTCGCCTTTGTCAACAATACTCTGTACAAGAGGTCGTTTAATTCTCTATGACTGAGATGTTTAGGACCTGACGAAGCAGAAAGAGTCGTTCAGGAAGTTCATGACGGAATCTTTGGTTTTCATCAAGCAGGCCCGAAGATGAAGTTAAAAATTAAACGGATGGGTTACTACTGGCCCATGATGATCCAGGACTGCCTCGAATATGCGAAGCAGTGCCACTCATGCCAAATCCATGGGGATTTCATCCACCAGCATCCAAATCCGCTACATCCAACAGTAGCTAGCTGGCCATTCGAAACGTGGGGAACTGACATAGTCGGCCCCATCGAACCGGCATCGTCTAAGGGACATCATTTCATCCTGGCGACGACTGATTACTTCTCCAAATGGGCAGAAGCAGTGCTGCTGAGGGAAGTGAAGACGGAGAATATCCTCCACTTTTTCAAGACGCACGTCATTTATCGGTTTGGAACTCCGCGGCGGATTATCTCCGATAACGGGCCGGCCTACAGAAGCCATAAGATCAGCCGCTTCGCGCAACAGCATAATATAGACTGGAGATACTCCTCAGTTTATAATCCACGAGCTAACGGTCTAGCTGAGGCCTTCAACAAGACCTTGACAAAGATCATGAAGAAGACGGTGTCCCGAAATAAGAAGGACTAGCACGAGAGACTGCAAGAAGCTCTCTGGGCATATCGGACTACATTCAAGACGACCACGAACACGACGCCATACGTATTGGTATTCGGTACGGAAGCAGTACTCCCCCTCGAGATAGAGCTACCTTCTCTACGAGTGGCAGTCCACCATGAGTTGACAGACGAAGAAAATGCTCACCTCCGGCTTGAGGAGCTTGACGCCCTCGATGAAACCCGGCTTATAGCGCAACAAAATCTGGAGGCTTACAAAGCAAAAATGACGCGCTCGTATGAAAGATTGACCAGGCCAAGGACATTCTGCCAAGGCGAACTCGTGCTAGTGATCAAAAGGCCTATGATCCCCAATCGCGCCAAACGGGAAAAATTCGAGCCAAACTATGAAGGCCCGTACATCATAGACAAAGTCTACCAGGGTAGAGCCTATCTACTCATGGATATGCACGGTGAGAGGCCTTTCAGGCTAATAAACGGCCGCTTCCTAAAGAAATACTACGCTTAAGGAGTCACAGCTTAGGTCAATGATAGATGACGACGACTATGCCCACTCGCTATCTTCCTAAGCTTAAGCTCTATAAGTAGTAGCCAGCCCTCTCCACGACGGACTGAAACGTCCTTAAACTAACGACGGACCGAAACGTCCTTAAACTAACGACGGACCGAAACGTCCTTAAACGTCCTTAAACTAACGACGGACCGAAACGTCCTTAAACTAACGACGGACCGAAACGTCTTTAAACTAATACCGCAGCATCCTTAGGCTGACAAGATAAAAAAAAGAGAGAGAAAAAATATAATAAATAAAAATGGTTTGTCCATCAGCAAAAAGGGCACGGATGAAAACCCGAAAGGGCTCCATGAGTAAAAACAGCAGAGCTACCGGCGAGTGTTCGTGAAAACCCGAAAGGGCGCGACCTCGTAAAAAAAAAGAAGAAAATAAAAAGAATAAAAAAAACGGTATGTTCATAAGCAAAATGGGCACGGATGAAAACCCGAAAGGGCTCCGTGAGTAAAAACAGCAGGGCTACCGGCGAGTGTTTGTGAAAACCCGAAAGGGCGCAACCTTGTTAAAGGACACTTGCGGGATCCTCACGACCCTGTAAGGAGAAACCACCCGCGTGAGATCCTTACGACTCACAAGGGAGTAACACACTTAGGGATCCTCACGATTCCTAAGGAGAAAAGACACTTGCGAGATCCTCACGACTCACAAGGAGAACTCTCTTATGGGACCCTCACGGCTCATAAGACTTGAAAGTCTTAAGTTACAGAAACCTGAATCTATGCTTAAGCAAAATCCCCCATAACCTTCGACAATGCCCTACAAGCAGCCCATACTGACCCTTGTATACAATCCACGGGCGCGAATAAACATTTCCTCAGCAAAGTCCCACCCGTGACTAGGGGTATGTCCTTATGGGGAACAACCCTTATAAGTCCTCTCGACTTATAAGGAGAAAGCCCTCTTGTAGGATCCTTATGACTTACGGAGGAACATACACTTAGGAATCCTCACGATTCCTAGGGAGAAAATACACCTACAATATCCTCACGACTTGTAGGGGAAATGCCTTTGTGAGACCCTTACGGCTCATGAAGTCAAAAGCCTTAGTCGACAGGACCCTAACCCTGTTTGCTAAGCCACCCTTGTTCAACATCGATAGAGGCAGATGATGATTCGCTCCTGGCCATATCTCAGTTGTAGCGGTGCTGATGCCGAAATTGGTGTCTAATTTCAGGTTTATGGCGAAAAGCCAGTAGGCCGCACGTGCATACGAAATAGCCGAAATGATGGGGCAACTTGCAATAAAAAGCAGCAAGTAAAAATGTATGCATGCAAAATAGCCGAAATGATAGGGCAACTCGCAATAAAAAGCAGCGAGTAAAAAAAATAGCCGAAATGATTGGGCACCGCGAAAAATAGCCGAAATGATAGGGCAATCGCGACCTTCACGATATAAAAGCTAAAATGATGGAGCATCGCGGAAAAGGAAATGAAATAAAATAAAAAAATTTAATTTATGCCCTACAGGTGATGTTCTATCACACCCTGTATACAATCCAAGGGCATAAACAAAGAAGTGATCATACTTCCCCCCAGGTTTCATCAAAGAAAGAAGCTAAATGTCGACGGGCCGCAAGTGACCTAGAGATCATCCCAACACTCGTCTCGTAACGACGAACACAACTTCAAACAAAGCGGAGCAACGGCAACCCCTAGTTCCATGGCTCGGCGATATACATATCACCAACAGTCAAACCTCCATTCCGTGAAATGCGGATACAATCAGCAAAGTTCTTGGTTACGTGGAACGCGGATAACGTCACTCTTTGACCCCGTGGAAAACGTCCAGAGCGGATCCTGGTCCTCGCAGAGCACGGCAGTGAACCCGTGTGAAGCATCCAGAGTGGAGCTTAGTCCTCGCCGAGCACGGCAGTGAACCCGTGTGAAGCATCTAATGCAAAATTTCTGGTTACGTGGAACGCAAATAACGTCACTCTTTGACCCCGTGGAAAATGTCCAGAGCGGATCCTGGTCCTCACAGAGCACGGCAGTGAACCCGTGTGAAGCATCCAGAGCGGAGCCTAGTCCTCGCCGAGCACGACGGTGAATCCGTGTGAAGCATCTAGTGCAAAATTCCTGGTTACGTGGAACGCGGATAACGTCACTCTTTGACCCCGTGGAAAACGTCCAGAGCGGATCCTGGTCCTCGCAGAGCACGGCAGTGAACCCGTGTGAAGCATCCAGAGCGGAGCCTAGTCCTCGCCGAGCACGGCAGTGAACCCGTGTGAAGCATCTAGTGCAAAATTCCTGGTTACGTGGAACGCGGATAACGTCACTCTTTGACCCCGCGGAAAACATCCAGAGCGGATCCTGGTCCTGGCAGAGCACGGCAGTGAACCCGTGTGAAGCATCCAGAGCGGAGCCTAGTCCTCGCCGAGCACGGCAGTGAACCCGTGTAAAGCATCTAGTGCAAAATTCCTGGTTACGTGGAACGCAGATAACGTCACTCTTTGACCCCGTGGAAAACGTCCAGAGCGGATCCTGGTCCTCACAGAGCACGACAGTGAACCCGTGTGAAGCATCCAGAGCAAACACCGGACCGTGGAGTCCTTAAAATCCACGGACTATGATGTCCTTAACCTCGACCGTAATGTCTTAAAACTAACGATCAACCACCCTAATTCTATATCGATTCCACCTTGGTTTAGGGGCACATCTCTTCATTCCTTTGATACCTGGCGTTGTAATTCCTCAACGTCTTCAAAGAGGTGACGGGTCCCCACAACCACACATCGGACTGTGGAGTCCTTAAATCCACGGACTATGACGTCCTTAACCTTGACCGTGATGTCTTAAAACTAACATCGGACTGTGGAGTCCCGAAATCCACGGATTATGACGTCCTTAACCTTGACCTTGTGTCTTAAAACTAATATCAGACTGTAGAGTTCTTAAATCCACGGACTATGACGTCCTTAACCTTGACCGTGATGTCTTAAAACTAATATCGGACTGTGGAGTCCTTAAATCCACGGGCTATGACGTCCTTAACCTTGACCGTGATGTCTTAAAACTCATATCGGAATGTGGAGTCCTTAAACCCACGGACTATGACGTCCTTAACCTTAACCGTGATGTCTTAAAACTAACATCGGACTGTGGAGTCCTTATATCCACGGACCATGATGTCCTTAACCTTGACCACGGAATCTTTAAACTACGATGCCTTGAGCAACCCTTGACCCCGTGAAACACGGATAAGGGTGACCACATCCAGCACTTGCAGGTCATCACGACCTGTAAGGAAGAAAAACTCTCTTGTGAGATCCTTACGACTCTCAAGGGAAAACCCGCTTAAGAATCCTCACGATTCTTAAGAAGAACTTACACCCACGGGATCCTCTCGACCTGTAGGAAGAAAAAACTCTTTATGAGACCCTCACGGCTCATAAAGCCCAAAGTCTTAGGAGGCAGATCTTAACCCTGAATCCTAAGCCATCGCTGCCCTGCAAAGAGATCAAGATAGACTATCCGCAGAATACATTCAATAAAAGAGACACACCATTGAGGAGAAAAATGTATCTTTTATTCATAAACCAAAACGGATACAAAGTGCAATTCCTGAAAGAACAAAAAGAAAATACTCCCATCCATGGGTATATACAAAAAAGGAAAGAAAAGATACAAATGTTTCAAGCCGGTGGGCGATTTAGCAGCTTGGTCAGCTCATCCTGCTTTTGTTGGGCCACGGCCTCATGATTTAAGATCGCCAAAATACGGGCCTCCGCCTGAGCCTGCTGGGCGTGATACGAAGCGAACCGGCCTTCAAGCTCTTTCTTGGTGGCCTTATGAGCCTCGACCCTCTCACGAGTGAACGTGGTATCTTTATCAAGAGTCACCACCTCCCTGATAGACTCTTAAAGCACCCGCCAGAGTTCGTATACTTTGTTGGCCTTGGCAATAAGACTCGCGTGAAGCTCACTCAGTGCCTTGGAAGCTAGCTCCCTCTCCGAGAATTCGCGGCCGAGCCCTTTTCTCGCGCAACAATGTGTTCGCCACGTGTCGCCCTGTCAAGCCACTTAAGTTCACTTTCGCGACCACAACTTTGGAAACGGGACATACACGCTCAAGACCGTATAAGTGGGCTCCCAGTCGACATCAATGATCAATTTAAAACGCGCTCACATTACTTGGTATGAAAAGCGACGAGAAAATTTCCGACGTTTATCCTAGCGAGCATGTGTTCGCAATTGTATGAACATCCAGAAAAGAAATAATATTCGAAGCTTTAATGTGCCTGCGACATGATGATAGTGTTAATAATTAAAGAAAGTTCTCATAAGAAGAACACAAAGTTTATTTATGCAAGCGAAAACATACATGCGAGTACCAAGCCTACGTGGAAGCTCAGCATAAAGCATACAAAAAATTTAAATATACTACGCCAGCGGGAAAAGGTCACCGAACATGGGATCAGTAGCGCAAGGGTTAACAAAACAAAGAACAAAATTCTCCATCTCTCTCTCTTCTTTCTCCAACACATCAAAGCAACGGTTCTCGCGAGGAGTCGCTCCCCATCAATTGGAACCATGTTCATCTGCGAAAGCAGACATAATAGCTCGTCGGGCCCTTTTTTGGCTCAACAGGTGAATCGAGCAATCCTTCAAAGCCTGAGTAATCAGGCACGCTTCGTGAAAGCCTTCGAGCTTCTCTTCAGCCGCATCAAGTATCGCCAGGGTCATCTCCGCTGGGTGAGGAGGGACGCCGGCAAGCACGGCCGTGAGAATCATCTGGAGCCAGAGGGACCCCATCGGGAGGGGGGACCCCCTACGGATCGAGAGTTCATACATTGCCGAGTTGCATTCGTCATCGGTAAGGAGTGGATCCACCAATCGGGCAGCAAAGCGGGGGATCATCTCCTCGATAGGAACTTCCCATGGCTGTCAACGAGCATGAGGGCGATTGCAGGCCATGGCGCTCGGTTGTTTCTCAAGACAAATTACACCAAAATGAAAAAATAAATCTCTCTGTGAAGGGAAAAGAAGGCTATGGCCTCAGATATAAAGAGGTGCATTAAGTGTTGAGCGCGGAAAATCTTGCATGATGAAGCTATTTCCAAGACCCAAAAAAGGAAAGGCATCGAAAATCAAAGGGATGGAACTATTTCCAAGGCTCCTTTTCTGCATCTGATATTGTGCACTAAAAATATGGCATGGAAAATTTTTGAACAGTCCCATCAAAGGACCCCACGTGCAGAACACGTGAGCCCCAAACTTGACGTGCACTAAAAAATGGAATAGCACCATGCATATTAAAAGCATCATCAACAACAATAGCAAAATGATAAAATCCCACGGAAAGGCATGCAAACACAGAAAGACATAATAAAACTTATTATTCATGCTTTAAGAAGTTCATATAAAATAAAGAGAACACATCTACAACGGTAAGACCTCAGACGCAGGGCGGGGATTGAGAAACTCGAATGTAACTTTGTCCAAGATCTTCCAGGAATTTCGAACCATCCTGGTATGCTTCCTCTCGCAGTCGCAAGCGTCTGGGTCCTCACGAATGTCCTCCACCCTCCGATAGGCGGCAAGTATGGCTGACTGCTGAAAGGCCTGGTGCAAGAGATCAATGAGGTGATCTCGCCTCCTCTTTGAGATCAAGCTCATCAGGTACACCGAATGTACCTTATCCTCAGCAGTGTCCAAGGCCCCGAGCGGTACGCCGGTGCAAAAGAAAGGGAGTGCCTCCCAGATCACCAGCACGATCAGCCTCAGAAGAGAAGAGCGACGAGGGAGTAACCGATAGTTGTACTCGTCGAAGCGGCTCATGATCTCAGTGCACTGAGCATTGGTGAACTCCTGGTTCTGACTGCGGCCCAATGCACGAATATTCCCATAGGAAATGATTTCGTCAAGACCATACATATGGGCATCCATGATACCTGAAATAAAGGTCATGAGAATTGTTACAAAGCTTCTGTCCCATTAATTACAGAAGGACAACCTAGGGCAAAGAGACCCTGGGAAGCCTCCATGCGAAGAAACTGAGTTCTTCATAGGAATTAAATTCCTTATTGAGAGAAAGGGAATTAAATTCCCAGAAACATGTTTTCTGAGAACGGGGTTAAACTCCATGGATTATCACCATCATTCCCTAAAGGATCATCTAAACCCTAAGAGATCTACTGTTGGAGGTTAAGTGGTCTCATATTTTGGTTAAAGAACTTGAGGAAAAATAGGTTCTTTGTTAAAAAAGGAGTGAAGCCCTTGATGTGGATTTAAAATCCAGCGAGTTTTGTCAAAATGAAGGCGCACCGATCACCATTACCTGAGGAAAGAGAGTCTTTTTAAAAAGAGTTAAACTCTGAAAATGTTTCAAGGCAGAGAACTAAGCTCTGGAAGAAGAGAATTAAATTCTCAGAAAAAGTTCTCAAAAGAAGGAGATGAGCAAAGTGAAGGCTCTTCTGAAGGGACATGAACATTTATAGGATGTGATGGAGACGCTTCATCTCCCCAAATCCCTAGAGGAATCCAACGGTCACAAAAGTGACAGCGTTGCACTCACGTGCAGATACGTGAGAACAACGCTGTGGGGGAATTTGTTTCCTGATTTAAAATCAGGAAAGTTTACGGAGGAAGCACCACGTGCTAGCACGTGACCAGCAGTCACGTGTTGGCACGTGACAATTAAAAGCAGCGGCAAAGGCAGATTCAGCTCCTTGATTAAATCAATGAAAAGGCTCCAGAAAGGGTCACGTGCTCACATGTGATCAGGGGTCACGTGTTGGCACGTGACGATTGAACAGCAGCTAGAAAACAGAGCGCAGAAAGCAGAAGAAAGCTCGCACCAAGGGGTCACGTGCCTACACGTGACCAGGGGTCACGTGGCCACACGTGACCGGCTTTCAAAGCCTATCTATTTAACAGAATTAAATTCTGAACAGCATTCAAATCTTTCCAAAGGAGAATGATTATTTGGAACCGATTGGATTAAAGATTTAAAGGTGATTAAATATCACCTATCTATGGAAAAATCTTGAACTTGGAAAGATTTCCCCTTAAAATCTAACCGAAATAACAAAGGAATATCTTTTGATTTAAAATCCAATGGTGAAGAAAATTCACCTAATAATCCAAAGGTCCAAATGAATGATGAATGCAAATCAAATCTCTAATGAATACAAATCAAATCCCTCAATGAATGATTCACTAAAGCTAATTGATTCTGCTCTTTCTCCTATAAATAGGAGCCAAGAGATACACAGAGAGATATACAGAGACATAGAGAGAAAAAGAAACAGAGCCTTGAGACTTTGGAAGAATTTGATCTGCTGCAGAAGAAAACCTTGGGTAAGAAAGGGAAGGCCTTTAAAAAGAGAATTTAATTCTCAAAAGAGTTTAACTCTTATATTAAAAAGAATAACTTAGTTCTCTCTTTAGTAGAGGATCTGCAAAGTGCACATCTCCCCATGAATTGAGAATTTAATTATCATTGGGTTGAGATCCTGCCATGCAGATCCAAAGCATGGAGAGGGAATGGAAGTTTGAGAATTTAATTCTCACGGAACTATAGGAATTTAATTCCTTTGAAATAAAATTAGGGTTTAACCCTATGTTATAGGAATTTAATTCCTTCGAAATGAACAGGACCAGTTAAGAACTTAATTCTGTCAAAATAACAGGAATTTAATTCCCTTAAGAAAGAAGAAATTAGGGTTTCACCCTATGACAGAACCTAATTCCTCTCATATATAGGAATTCAATTCCTCAGAATATAAATTAAGGGCTAACTCTATCTAAGAGTAATTCTCTAAAAGAAAGTGGGAATTTAATTTCTCTAAAGTTATTATTAGGGTTGAACCCTATGATAGAATCCAGTTCTTCACATATATGAGGAAATTAATTCCTACAGAAAAGAATTTAGAGTTCAACTTTATCTAAGAATATAATTCTTCAAGAAAATGGGGATTTAATGAAGAATTTAAGTCTTAAACAAAAATGCAAAGGAGTAGGGTCACGTGCTACCACGTGACCCCTGAAAAACTCCGCAGGGGAGGGCGCCCTCACGTGCTACCACGTGACCCCTCTTGCCTTAGTGTTTAACACTAAATTGGAACCTCTGAATCCAGTGTTCAACACTGATTTACCTTAGTGTTCAACACTAATTGAAGAACTTTATTTGCAGTGTTTAACACTGAATTTCTTAGTGTTAACATTAAATTAAACCTCTGTTAACAGGGTTTAATATTAATTTTCTTAGTGTTCAACACTAAATTAAAATCTGTCACCAGTGTTCAACACTGATTACCTTAGTGTTTAACACTAATTTTAGATTTCTGTTGCCAGTGTTTAACACTGATTTGTTTTAGTGTTTAACACTAATTTGAAAGCCCTGTTGCTGGTGTTCAACACCAACTATCTTTTAGTGTTAAACACTAACTTGTCAATCCCATTCCCAGTGTTCAACACTGATTTGGTCTTTAGTGTTTAACACTAACTTCAGCCCAATTGGCTAAGTTCTAGAGGCAAAGCCTCTCCTTCAGTGGACCAATAAAAGACCAATATTCCAAACATGATTGGACTTAGCCCAAGATGGCCATAAGTCCTCAATCCAAACTTAACTGGGCCAATGGGCTCATAACATAATTGATTGATCTTGGTCCCGAATTGGGCCAAAGACTATTTAATCTACCTTGGTTCAAGGGTACATATCTTCACTCCTTTGATATTTGGCGTTGTAATTCCTCAACGTCTTCAAAGAGATGACGGGTCCCGACGACCACACATTGATATGGACTGTGGGGTCCTTAAACCCATGGACTATGACGTCCTTAACCTTGACCGGGATGTCTTAAAACTAACATCGGACTGTGGGGTCCTTAAACCCATGGACTATGACGTCCTAAACCTTGACCGGGATGTCTTAAAACTAACATCGGACTGTGGGGTTCATAAACCCATGGACTATGACGTCCCTAACCTTAACCGGAATGTCTTAAAACTAACAACAGACTATGACGTCCTTAACCTTGACCGTGATGTCTTAAAACTAATATCGGACTGTGGAGTCCTTAAATCCACGGACTATGACGTCCTTAACCTTGACCACAACGTCTTAAAACTAACATTGGACTGCAATGTCCTTAAACTACCTATGGACCGCAATGTCCTTAAACTACCTACTGACCGTGATGTCACTAAACTAAACAACATGGCTCCCTTAATTGCTCTATTTTTGGATCTAAACGATCCCGTTTAAGTCGATCTTAGTCTAAAAACTAGGCTAATGTATCCTTAACAAACGTTTAAGTCGATCTTAGTCTCCAATGAGGCTAACGTATCCTTAAACCCAAACCCCCAAACCAAAATCTAAGATAATACGGATTTGGATTAGTCCACGCCCTATGGGCGACGACATAACTCAGTCTCCGTATACAATCCACAGGCAACTAAACACAAAATAAACACGCACGACACGAAGTGACCATCTGGAGAAGGAGAAAGTGGTTACCGCAGTGCAGCAGCGTAATTAACTGCAGGGGCTTGCGCCTGCAGGGAAGAGCGTCCCCACAATCAATAAAATCCCTCAAGCGAGGGGGAATCTGACGAAGTCTGCTACATCGGACGCATCCATTTAAACCTTCGATATACGGTGCCATAAATCAACTTGGCATCTTCGGAGAGGTAGACGGATAGCACCAATTAGCATCTGCCCCGAATCTCAGGCGAGACGCCCCGTGTCGTCGCCATCATTCGGAGGGGAACACCACACCAGATGTTGTTTTTGCACTAGATGCAATAAGTTGATATATTAATCCAATCCTGGAGAAAAAAGAATGGAAGCAGTTTATGAACATAAGTGGATGTTCTAGGGATTTGATAACGGCGGCCTCCTTTGAGAGACGGTTATCATTCCAGGCTTCCAAGGTGACCTGGATGACAGAGTGACTGTCAGAGTTATAGTTTTCCCTATGACAAGGGGCAGTAGTTTGGACAGGTGGTCCAAGCGGATACTAAGGACGGTATGGCGCAGTGTACTGATTGAGTTCAGTAGACGATACAGTCTAAGAAGTTTGCTGGATTTGGAGTTCTTTTTTGAACTGGGTCCCATCAGATATCCAGACATATTCTAAGATGGGTATTGCTCATTTCGGGAGATAGTTTTCTCCGCGAAGTTGAGATAAAGAGAGACATAGAAAGAAACACTGGAGCGGATCCACTCACTGAGACTATTTCTCGAACGCAATAGTTTTACAAACGAGATTTGTGAAACTGATTAGTAGAGGAGTTGGGTGCTCGGTATCACACAGGCTGTGAGTATGCGACATCGCAATAATTAGCCTTAAGTGCAAGTGGGAGATTGTTGGCTATAGTGCCCTCAAGGCAATTATCATAGTCACATGTATGTGATCATGATGATTGAGCGAGGACCCGTACCGATAAACATTCTTACTCGAGATGATAGTATGCTATCTGGTTTGTCTTTATCATCATATGTTGATAAAGCCCATAGGATTCTTGCTTGACTGCCAGCATTGTGATGGCGATCACATACGTAGGAGCTGGGGGTCTATAAGCACATCCTTAAATATCCCTAGTCATGGGAGAATCGAGGCTGGGCATCGATACTCCAGTGTAGATTGGTGTATACTTATCTAGACCCTGACGAGGGGTGGCGGCCGGTCTCACAAGCCATTGGTGTCAGTTGTTCACCTAAGATAGTATACAGGTGCTCATTGGGTTATGAGTACACTAGACGGACTCGCCGGAAACATGCTAGTTGGTATTATACCTATAGTCAGATAGCAGTTCCCTGGTGACATGTGTATAGGTTAGTCTGTCGACCCGAGATCATCATTTGTCTCGTGTGAGTTCCCACTGTGCTTTGATTACTACCCTACCACGGCTCAAAGGAAGTCGTACAAACAGGTTTTAGTTGGGTACAGTCCCGAGCCACATGGAGGCAGTGAGTGGATCGTCGGGGATTCGTCTCTCCTGGTATTGGAGGTTGCTATCGCGCAGTGCATGGGTGGCCATCACTAGAAATTCTCGGCCGGGGTATGTGAGAATTACCGATCCAGGATCGATAGTTTCTCAGGTAGTGATGAGTTTCATACTGACACGAATTATCGCGTTGTTAGGGGTCTGTCTTTATCCACCCCCTAGACTCGATATGCGATACTCTTAGACGAACAGATCGGACTGTACGGATATTGTCACTGACAGGCTCAGTAGGGGTTTGGATGAGTTTGCTCATCGGCCTTCCTTTCGCTCAATACCTGGGTAGCCGTTACGTACAGCTAGTGCCGCTGATGTGCTTATGGTTAAACCCACTACCAGCGTATTAACGAGTCTTTAGAGTCCCATACAGAGGGTTTCCTTGGTTCTGGCGAAATGGTGTAGTAGCCGTATTTGATACGTGCAGGGTTCTGATCGATTGATGTACATAGTATTCGGACTTTCGATCGGACAGTTGATAATACTAGCCGGTTCGGGTTTGAGCCGGATTATTAAATCAGGTATTGATTTAATAATCTACATATATGTATTTCGATACGTATATTCTAGTATTATATTCTTTGTGTTATTCTATCTCTTTGATATTCGTATTTCGGTACGGATACAGGTATGTATATACACTAGAATGTAATCCGTATTTTTTGCCGGATAACATTCTAGAAGGTGCCACCTCATTTTGGATTTGACTATTTTTATTAAAATGGATAATGAGGTGGAAAATAGCATGAGAAGGTATGGTGAGAACCATGCTTGGAATAGTGCTCACAAAATGAATTGTTAATTCATTTGTGTGCACTATTCAAGCATGGTAGGATTTTTAAAATGGAAAAATGACTTTTAAAAAACCATGCATGCTTGATTTTCTCTTTCCTAAGTCTTCATTTTTCAAGCATGCTAGGTTTTCTCCACTTGAGTTCTTCTTGAGCTCCTCCCTCACCATTAGCTTCATCCTCCTCTAGCTTTTACATTTTGCTTCCACCTTCATGATATGAGATAGTAAACACTTTGAATACACTCACTACATCCTAGGCTCTCTAGGGTGGCATCCTAGAGACCTTAGTTGCTCCACTAGAATCTTGGCGTGGAGCTAGAGCCGGAATTACATCTCTCGGGTGGATCATCGGAGATGGAGGAAGACCGACGACCAAAATCGATCCGCAACATCACTAGGAGCTTGGAGTTGGTTGAAGACCCGAAGGACTTGGTTCATTAGGTATAACCATTCCTATCTCTTTTAATTAGCTTTCTAATTTTAGGGTTAATGGTTTCGATCTTGGAAATCGGGTAATGGTAGCGCCGGGTTTTAGAAAAATTTTGTTCCGCATTTGGCCACGGTTCGATGGCCGGGGCGCTCCAATAACCTAACACTTCCGTACCAGTCTACCCCTTAAACCCCGTAGTGTCTTATTTGTATTGTTTTGTACTGTAAATTGTATTGAGTGTATAATTGAAAGACTGACCAAAACCATGATATCAGAAAACGGATGTAACCATAGAATCATGTAAATGGAATAACTGGAGAACCTTGTAAATGAAAAATATATCCATGGTTCGGTTCGGTCAAGTTGTATAGATTGATAATTGGGTTCATGGTTTCATGTTGAATTGTAATATTGAAGATTGTAGATTGTACTTGAATCATATTCAAGTCGGATTATTCTGAGATTTAAACTAAGTCAGATAAATTAGCAAAGTAAATTGAATTCCTGATTATTTTTATTACTTTGTCTATCTTAGATAGGCAAGCACCCACTTCTCCGGCTCCCTGAGGCTCAAGAGATTGGTTCCGCTTAAACCTATGTTTACTAGGGTCCTTAGGATAATTTATAGAACTTGAGGGGGTTTTATGTAAAAATACTTTTATATACTTTTCAAAATGCACCCCAAGTATTTATTATTCGTCTTTAGAGTTGTAATGAATGTAGATTTTAAATTGTGATATTTCTAGTGAAAATATCCTAATTTCATAAATGAAGGTATTTATTTGTAATATTGATTTGTATGGAATTCATGGTATTTTAGTGTAAAATTGATTCTTGTGATTTTTAGAAAAACGTGGAATATTTATATCATAGCAAAATAGGTATTTTAATGATAAATATACATATATTTATACAAAAATAATTTTAATAAATAATTTATATTCTAAAAATCTCATTTTCTTAAGATGTCGTAATTTAAATCTTTCGAGACCGAATGCTCCTTGCGGAGGTCTGAATCTCGCACTACTAAGCCTGAGGATGTGCGATAATCCGCACCATCCAGAACGGGTTCTCCAAAATGGGTTGTAGCGGCGCTTTGCAAAGATTGTAAAATACTAAATCCTTTAGAAAACGGTTTCATGAAGTAAATGGTATTTATTTGTAAAGATGTAAATTTTCCATATTCCATATTCTAGGGTCTCCTAAGTCAACTAGACTATTCCTAATTGGTCCAAAACGACATGTTGTGAGATGCCTCAAATCGCCTCTTTACAGCCAATTGTGGCCAGGTAAGTACAAGTGAAAAAAGGAGGGATCCGCTCACGAATCACCGTGAAACGGGCCTTTTAAAGTTACCTTTCTCACTTGCCTAGCCTAGACACCACAAAATCAGATTTAGATAAACGACTGATGTCCACAACTTATCTTATTTTCATAATAAGTGGTATCTATTTAAAAAGTATATCAATACTAAATCTTTTATAAATGGTTTTATTTAGTATAGGGTATTTAAATGAAAATGTTTGTTTTCTCGTATTCTAAGTTTTCGATGGCATCGTGTTAGGTTGTATATGAGTGTGTGGGGAGGTAGGTCGTTACCTCGTGCTCTACTTTAAAGGATAGTATGTTTTATGGATTTAAATGTATAAATGAAACAATGTGGTATTTAAGTGAAAAATACGATAAATTGAAATAGCCATCATTTCATATGATGAAACTTGATCAATTTGGCTGATTAGTGTTTAATAGTCAACATGAGGAAGTTTAAGTATGATTGTATTAGTGAGAAGTGGAATTTTATAAGAAATCGAATCGGAAATCGGATTTGTTCCGATTCTGTCGGGTTTTGTAAATCCGTATTTTTTAGATAGAAGAGATAGGTAGTAATTGGGACTTACGGGTTTTAGGTCACATAAGAAAGTGAAAGGGAAGTAGAGGAATCGCCGATGTGTTGTGTCGTCGCCGGTAGTTCCTAAAACGATCGCCGGAAGTTCGCCGGAGCTTCGCCTCGAGCTCGTTTTCAAAGTGCACAAGATTCTTGGAAATTTTGAGAGAGTGGGCTCAGAATTTTGGGGTGAGAGAGTAGGGGGTAGGGGTGTATTTATAGGGTTAGGCTAGGGTTAGGGTAGGTGTAGGGTTTTTTTAAATAAAAATTGTAAAAAATGTGTGAAAAATCATTAAAAATGGATTAAATGGGGTATAATTAGCTCTATGGAACCGATCTCATAAATTAGAGTGTGCAGGGGGTTAAGGAGATGAAGAGACACATTTCCTCAGTTGGTGACTCGGCCGTCCGGCCGAGTTCGGCTGGCGGAGCCGGCCCGAGTGGGCCGGTCCGCCGGCCGAGTCGAGCCGAGTCAAGGCCTTGGGAGGTGGGGAGTCTCGAGTTGTAGGCATTGGTATATTTAGATTTTCAGGTTCAGTTCAAGTTTTGGGAGTTATCTTGTGTGGACTGTTGGGCTTCCAAAGAATTTAAAACAAAATAATATAAAAAATAATGTGGGGCAGGGGATTTGAACTCTGGTGTCTTGGTTTAGCAGTGCAAGGTATTACCAATGAGCTACAAGCTCCTTCTTGTAATTATTGAGTGAAATAAATATTTAAAGTGGTAACAGCAACATTAAATACTCCAAGTATACTTTAAATTTAAATCAAATTTACGTACACTAAAAATGGAGTTGTTACAGTCTACCCTCCTTACATAAATTTCGTCCTCGAAATTTACAACTTTTATTTGAGGACTAGTTTACAAAGAGGTGGGGATATCTTGCACGCATTTCATCTTCCCTTTCCCAAGTGGACTCTCCTGGGGTGTCTTTCCTCCACATTACTCGGACCAAGTTAACTTCTTTGTTCCGAAGTGTCTTCACTTTCCTGTCCAGAATCTCCACAGGCTGTTGCTCACAAGACAAGTCGGGATGTATAGTGAGCTCGGAATGATCAAGAACATGGCTGGGGTCACTCACATACTTTCTAAGTTGGGATATGTGGAACACATTATGCACTTCTTCCAATGATGGTGGAAGCGCTAAGCGGTATGCCACTTCACCGACTCGTTCGAGTATGTCGAACGGTCCAATGTATCTCGGACTTAATTTACCCCGTCTTCCAAATCGGATCACTCCGCGATTCAGAGATATCTTCAAGAATACGTGATCTCCTGGCTGGAACTCCAAGTGTCATCTCTTTGCATCAGCCCAGTGCTTTTGTCGATCTTGGGCTATGCGCATCCTTTCCCTGATAGTATGAACCACATCAACGGTCGCTACTATCATCTCTGGTCCAAGAAGTTCCATATCTCCGACGTCGTCCCAACTTAATGGTGATCAACACTTCCTTCCATACAATGCTGCAAAAGGTGCCATTCCTATACTTGCTTGGTAGCTGTTATTGTACGCGAACTCTACAAGATGCAAGTGATCTTCCCACGATCCTTTAAAGTCTAACATACACGCTCTGAGCATGTCCTCTAAGATCTGAATAGTTCACTCAGACTGACCATCTGTTTATGGATGATAAGCCGTGCTGAAGTTCAGACTTATTCCCAAGCTTGCTTGCAGACTCTGCCAAAATTACGATCGGAACCTGGTGTCACGATCGGAGACAATGCAGACCGGTACTCCATGAAGTCTCACAATTTCCTGTATGAGTTCATGGGTATCAGAGATAGTACATTATGAAGAGTTTAGATCTTCAATAGATTATTACCTCTATGTACTTCTTTTCTAGTGCCTCAGTTGATTGGCTAACTCGAAATGGGATAAAGTGGGCTGACTTTGTGAGTCGATCCACAATGACCCATATGGCATCGTTACCCTTTGTGCTGCGAGGAAGAGCAGTCACAAAATCTATCGTGATGTGTTGCCACTACCATTCTGGGATTGGTAACGTTTGAAGTAGTCCAGCTGTCCTGTGATGTTCAGCCTTTACTTGCTGACACACCAAGCATTTTGCGACGCTTCTGGCTACTTCACGTTTCATTCCATGTCACCAATAATTCTGACGTAGATCTTTGTATATTTTGGTACCTCCAGGGTATACTGGTAGGGAGAGTTGTGAGTTTCTTTCATTAACTCTTCCCGAACAGGACCTTTTGGTACACACAATCTGCTGCCGTATCTCAAAGATCCATCTTCATGGATGATGAAATCTGTTATGAGTCCATTCTCCACTTGTTCTCTGATCTTTTGCAACTTAGCATCATTTGCTTGAGCCACTTTGATCTAATTGACAATGGTTGATTGAACTTGTAAATTCATCAAACTTGAAGTGTTACCTGGCATGGCTACTTCAATCTCTATCTGATTCAAGTATTGTTGAAGCTTCCACTGAGTGGTGAAATTCATTGCTAATGGTTGACGACTAAGAGCATCAGGTACCACATTCACCTTCCCTGAGTGATATTGTAAGTTGATGTCAAAGTCCGCCATGAGTTCTAACCATCTTCTCTGCCGCATATTCAACTCCTTCTGAGTAAACACGTACTTCAGACTTTTATGATCTGTGTAGATGTTCACTCATTCACCAAGTAGATAATGGTGCAAAATCTTGAGAGCAAAGATGATGGCTGCCAACTCTAGATCATGCGTCGGATAATTACACTCATGAGTCTTCAATTTTCTTGAAGCATAAGCTACAACTTTACCGTGCTGATATAGAACACGTCCTAATCCCTTACCGGATGCATCACAATGCACCTCGAATCCTCCAGATTGATCCGGTATTACGAGAATAGGTGCTGATGTCAACTTTGACTTGAGTTCTACGAAAGCTTGTTCGCATGCTTCTGACCACAAAAATTCTTCATCTTTACGTGTGAGCTTGGTCAGGGGTGTTGCTATCTTCGAAAATCCTTCAATGAACCTTCTATAATATCCAGCTAAATCCAAGAAATTTCGAATGTCCTTCACTGACTTTGGTGTAGGCCATTCGCTGACTGCTAAAACCTTCGCTGGATCCACAGAGATTCCTTCTCCTGATACGATATGTCCAAGAAACCAACTTGCTTTAGCCAAAACTCGCACTTGCTGTACTTGGCATAAAGCCGATGTTGTCGAAGAGTTTCCAGGACAATTCATAGGTGCTCTGCATTTTCTTTCCTACTCTTAGAATACACCAGGATGTCGTCGATGAAGATGACAACAAACCTGTCTAAGTACTCCCAGAAAACTTGATTCATTAGGTTCATGAATATTGATGGTGCATTGGTCACTCCAAATGGCATCACTAGAAATTCGTAATGTCCATAGCGAGTTCTAAAAGCTGTTTTCTGAATATCAGCTTCCTTGACCTTCACCTGATGATATCCTGAACGAAGATCCAATTTAGAGAACACACAAGATCCACTTAGCTGATCGAATAAATCATCGATGCGCGGAAGTGGATACTTGTTCTTTATAGTGACTTCGTTCAAGGCTTTATAATCGATGCACATTCTGTATGAACCTTCCTTCTTCTTCACAAGTAGTACAAGTGCTCCCCAACTTGAAGTGCTGGGACGAATCCATCCTTTCGCCAATAATCCGTCCAACTATGTTCGGACTTCCTTCAAACCTTCCGGACTTAATCTATAGGGTGCTTTGATCACCGGTTGTGCTCCTGGTACTAAATCAATACTGAATTCAAGAGCTCGATCGGGAGGCAAACCTGATATATCGTCAGGAAATATATCGTCGAACTCTCGAACTACCTCTGGTCTTGATTCTTCCTCCGCTTGAGCTGCTGTAACTACTACTTCCCTTGGCTTCGCTATATAGGTACTTGGCTCCACGGTACGGTCTCCGCTTTTGAAATAGAAGACCGGATGGTCTGGAATCTCAAATACTACCCTCCTTTGACGACAGTCGATGGTAGCATAAAAAGTTCCAAGCCAATCCATTCCTAGAACCACATCAAAGTTTGGTATGTCCAGTACTTTGAAGTCAGCATAAAACTCTCTTCTGCAGACGACGACTGGACACAAGCTATATCCAACGGTTGCCTTTAGAACGCCATTTCCTGAACTGACATTCCAGATGGATACAAGTGGTGAGACTGAAATCGCATGGGTTCGGACGAACCGTTGCGACATAAAGCAGCGAGATGCTCCAGTATCAAACAGTGCTAGTGCAGGTAGTGAGGCTACGAAGATTGTACCTAAGGTATGTGGGATATGTTTTAGATATAGGGAAAAGTATGTAGATAAACAAGACTGAAAGAAAAGTTTGAGAAGAAAAGTTTACCAGTGATGACTTGGCCAGTGGCCTCAGCTTCTTCCACGGACATCGTGAAAGCCTGGCGCCTTGGTACATTCCTCTTGGCCTGAGGAGCATTCCTCGGAACGTTCCTTTGAGCTTGATGGAACTGACGAGGAGGTGGTGCAACTTGTGGTCCTCTGGATGGTGCAGGTAGTGCAATTCTTGGAGCAGGTGCTTGGATGGCTGGGCGCTATGGGTAATTGTTTGCTGGCCTGGGTGTAGCAATTGGATTTTGTTTATGAGGACAAGACCCAATACCATGAGCAGCTGAGCCGCAGATCAAGCAAAGTTTGTTCTCACGCCGGCAATCTTTCGCCAGATGCCCATTTCTCTTGCAGTAGTTACAAAAGGCTAGGCTGTGCCTGTTGATTGGTGCTCCTGGACGTCTTGGCATAAAAGGTGGTCTGGACGAGGCTCCTCCTGCCATCTGGTTGGCAGGGCGCTTAATTCCTGCAGACTGAGGTCCGCCTCTTACTTTTATCACTGCCTCATAACTGCAGGCAGCTTCCAGAGCTTCCTCATGAGTTGGAAATTTCCCTGTGGCTAGAGCAGCCTGAATTTCCGTGTCCAAACCTTGTTGGAAGCAACGGGCTCTGATATCATCCGTCGGTATCAAGTGTGCCGCAAATCTGTTTAAGGGATTGTGTTAGCTGTGTATTATGTGATATTTTAAAAATTGAACCACTGTGACATATCTTACCGACTTAGCATGGTGAATTCAGCGTCATACTCATCTACTGACTTGTCCCACATCGAACTTTGTTGTAGATGAATGAACTGATGTTCCATGGAAAACCTGGCAGTCACAGGGAAGTACTTCGCGTCGAACTTATCGTGAAAAGTCTTCCATTCAATAGGTTGTACAAGACGGCTTTCTTCCGCCTTCCACCAGTTGCGAGCATTGTCCGTGAGCTGCAGTTTCGCCACACGGACCCAAGCTATGTCTAGCACTTGTGCTGCCGCCAGATCATCCTTTATGCTTTGTGCCCATTCCTCAGCTTCAAGTGGGCTTCCCTTTCCGGAGAACTGCTTGGGATGTAAAGCCCTGAATTGTTTTACCCCAGGTGCGTCAGTCTCGGGACGGTTCAGGAGTTGTTGTTGTCCCTCAAAAAGGCTGCGGATCGCCTCAAGTAGCACCGTTTGCTCGGTGGGTGGAGCAGGAACAACATGCGTGAGAGGTAGTGGTGGAGGTGTGTTGTTGACATTGGTGCTGGTGTTGTTCGGGGAATCCATAACTTTGAAGAAAAATTTGGGTTAGGACAGATTCAAAGTATATGAAATGATAAGATTCAAGAAATATGAAATTGTAAGATTCAAGGAACATGAATTGTAAAGAATGTTTTAGTTGCTGGTTATTGTGTTATATTGCTTAGGTTGTTCAAGCAGAACAGAACTGCATAATAGGGTTTCATATAACTCTGACTTGTATGGGCCACCAACAAAACCTGTCATGCCCCGCTTCCCAATGTACGGTGAAGGGGACGCGACTGGTCCGCTACTTATTTGAAGCAAATACGCTAAGCATAACTAAGCAATATAAAAGTAAATACACAAGAGACAAGATATAATAAAAACAACTTTTATTTATTAACATTCTTTTGTACAATACATGAAAAAGAAATACAACTGAAATAAAAGCGATGCCTAAACAATGGCATAATAGGAAATGAAAAGTACTAAATGAAAAATGTACAATGTCTAGAGCTCAGGGTCTTCGCTGTACTGATCCAAGTCTTCAGCAGTAGGCTCGATCTCTGACATGTCCATATCACCTTACGACATTAAAAGAAGAAAGAAAGAGAATATCATCAGCGAACAGGTCGCTCGGTAAGTCCCAAAGATAAGAGGAAAGTAGAATAGACAGAATAAAAAGGTATCTTTTAAAGTTGTATTATCTTGTTGTAATGTTGTATTAATGTTGTTGTTTGTAGCTTGGTACAGAAGAATGCCAGTGACTAGAGGCAAGTATAGTATAAGGAACCGTTTATGCCATGGTACAACAGCAACTGGATTCATGTTAGGTGTATTAAGTCTTACAGTCTCGTGCCACTTTTAACACCTTCCGTACCAATCTACCCCTTAAACCCCGTAGTGTCTTATTTGTATTGTTTTGTAGTGTAAATTGTATTGAGTGTATAATTGAAAGACTGACCAAAACCATGATATCAGAAAACAGATGTAACCGTAGAATCATGTAAATGGAATAACTGGAGAACCATGTAAATGGAAAATATATCTATGGTTTGGTTCGGTCAAGTTGTATAGATTGATAATTGGGTTCATGGTTTCATGTTGAATTGTAATTTTGAAGATTGTAGATTGTAGATTGTACTTGAATCATATTCAAGTCAGATTATACTGAGATTCAAACCGAGTCAGACAAATTAGCAAAGTAAATTGAATTCCTGATTGTTTTTCTTACTTTGTCTACCTTAGATAGGAAAGAACCCACTTCTCCGGCTCCCTGAGGCTCAAGAGTTTGGTTCCGCTTAAACCTATGTTTGCTAGGGTCCTTAGGATAATTTATAGAACTAGAGGGGGTTTTATGTAAAAATACTTTTATATACTTTTCAAAATGCACCCCAAGTGTTTATTATTCGTCTTTAAAGTTATAATAAATGTAGATTTTATATTGTGATATTTCTAGTGAAAATATCCTAATTTCATAAATGAAGGTATTTATTTGTAATATTGATTTGTATGGAATTCATGGTATTTTAGTGTAAAATTGATTCTTGTGAGTTTTAGAAAAAGGTGAAATATTTATATCATAAAAAAATAGGTATTTTAATGATAAATATACATATATTTATACAAAAATAATTTTAATAAATAATTTATATTCTAAAAATCTCATTTTCTTAAGATGTCGTAATTTAAATCTTTCGACACCGAATGCTCTTTGCGGAGGTTTAAATCTCGCACTACTAAGCCCGAGGATGTGCAATAATCCGCACTATCCCGAACGGGTTCCCCAAAATGGGTTGTAGCGGAGCTTTGCAAAGATTGTAAAATACTAAATCCTTTAGAAAACGGTTTTATGAAGTAAATAGTATTTATTTGTAAAGATGAAAATTTTTCGTATTTTATGTTCTAGGGTCTTCTAAGTCAACTAGACTATTCCTAATTGGTCCAAAACGAAAAGTTGTGAGATGACTCAAATCGCCTCTTCACTGCCAATTGTGGCCAGGTAAGTACAAGTGAAGAAAGGAGGGATCCGCTCATGAATCACCGTGAGACGGGCCTTTTAAAGTTACCTTTCCCACTTGTCTAGCCTAGACACCACAAAGTCAGGTTTAGATAAACGACCGATGTCCACAACTTATTTTATTTTCATAATAAGTGGAATCTATTTAAAAAGTGTATAAATACTAAATCTTTTATAAATGGTTTTATTTAGTATAGGGTATTTAAATGAAAATGTTTGTTTTCTCGTATTCTAAGTTTTCGATGGTATCATGTTAGGTTGTATATGAGTGTGTGAGGAGGTAGGTCGTTAGCTCGTGCTCTACTTTAAAGGATAGTATGTTTTATGGATTTAAATGTATAAATGAAACAATGTGGTATTTAAGTGAAAAATACAATAAATTGAAATAGCCATCATTTCATGTGATGAAACTTGATCAATTTGGTTGATTAGTGTTTAATAGTCAACATGAGGAAGTTTAAGTATAATTGTATTAGTGAGAAGTGGAATTTTATAATAAACTGAATCGGAAATCGGATTTGTTCCGATTCCGTCAGATTTTGTAAATCCGTATTTTTTAGATAGAAGAGATAGGTAGAAATTGGGATTTACGGGTTTTAGGTCACACAAGAGAGTGAAAGGGAAGTATAGGAATCGCCGATGTGTTGTGTCGTCGCCGGTAGTTCCTAAAACTATCGCCGGAAGTTCGCCATAGATTTCGCCGGAGCTTCGCCTCGAGCTCGTTTTCAAAGTGCACAAGATTCTTGGAAATTTTGAGAGAGTGGGCTCAGATATTTGGGGTGAGAGAGTAGGGGGTAAGGGTGTATTTATAGGATTAGGCTAGGTTTAGGATAGGTGTAGGTTTTTTTTAAATAAAAATTGTAAAAAATGTGTGAAAAATCATTAAAAATGGATTAAATAGGGTATAATTAGCTCTCTGGAACCGATCTCATAAATTAGAGTGTCCAGGGGGTTAAGCAGATGAAGAGACACATTTCCTCAGTTGGTGACTCGGCCGTCCGACCGAGTCCGGCTGGCGAAGCCGGCCTGAGTCGGCCGGTCTGCCGGCGGACTCGGCCGAGTCAAGGCCTTGGGAGGTAGGGGTCTCGAGTTGTAGGCATTGGTATATTTAGATTTTCAAGTTCAGTTTAAGTTTTGGGAGTTATCGTGTGTGGACTGTTGGGCTTCCAAATAATTTAAAACAGAATAATATAAAAAATAATATGGGGCAGGGGATTTGAGCTCTGGTGGCTTGGTTCAGTAGTGCAAGATATTACCAATGAGCTACAAGCTCCTTCTTGTAATTATTGTGTGAAATAAGTACTTAAACTGGTAACAGCAACATTAAATACTCCAAGTATACTTTAAATTTAAATCAAATTTACGTACACAAAAAATAGAGTTGTTACACATGCTAGAGGGTCATCACATGCTTAGCATGTGACCCCTCATGTGAGGTGGGGCATCACATGCTAGTATATGTGACCCCTCACATGCTAGCATGTGAGGGGGCCAAAAGAGCTCCCATTAAATAGGAACCCTCCCCCTCACGCGTTAGCATGTGATGGGGGCAAAAAGGGCCCAAAAAAATGATTTGTTTTTATTATTATTTTATTTATTTATTTATTTTTATTATTATTTTTAACATGGTGCTGAACTCCAAAATAATTTTTTTGTGGAGTTAAACTACAAAAGAATTTTAAATATAGAGTTCAACTCCAAAAAGGTTTTAAATGGAGTTCAACTCCAAGAAGATTTTAAATGGAGTTTAACTCAAAAAAGATTTTTATCATGTAGTTAAACTCCAAAAAGAGTTTTAAATGGAGTTTAACTCCAAAATGATTTTTATTGTGGAGTTAAACTCCAAAAGAATTTAAATGGAGTTGAACTCTGAAAGAATTTTTATTGTGGAGCTGAACTCCGAAAGGATTTTAAATGTGGAGTTAAACTCTGAAAGAATTTTATATGGAGTTAAACTCCTAAAAAGATTTAATGTGGAGTTAAACTCCAAAAGAATTTCTGTAGTGGAGTTAAACTCCAAAAGAATTTAAATGGAGTTGAACTCCGAAAGAATTTTTATTTTGGAGTTAAACTCCGAAAGAATTTTAAATGTGGAGTTAAACTCCGAAAGAATTTTATATGGAGTTAAACTCCTGAAAAAAATTTAATATGGAGTTAAACTCCAAGAAAAAAAGATTTTTACTGTGGAGTTCAACTCCAAAAAAAAATTTGTAGTGAAGTTAAACTCCAAAAGATTTTCTCCTTTCTCTTTTGAGAAGAAACCCAAAATGGGTTCTCTTGAAATTCCAAGATCTAGATCTTGGATGATAAAAAGTAGACCTTTTTTCTTCTCTTGATGGATTCTTGGGAGGTGGGTTTATGGAAAAACTTTATTTAGTTTTTAAAAAAAAAAAGAGAGCTAAGCTCTTGATTTATTTGGAAAATGAAAAGGAAGAGGAAGAACTTGAAAAGAAAGAGTGGAAGCACAAACCCTAGAGTTTGAGAGAATAAAGAGTGTATTTTTTATTCATCATCATGTTGCCTTATATAGGCTTACACATATACATATATCCCTTTGGGCTTTACAAAATGGCATTTTGCTCATCACATGCCTCATGTGCTATTTCTTTTTGCACATAAGCCATGGGCTTTACAAAAATTTGTCTTTATGTCCATTTATGCATAAAAAATTACATTAAAATTATTTGTTACATGATTTTTATGTTGGCATGGGGAGGCCGGTCGCGGGGCTTGACTTGGGCATGGGCCCACTTGACCTGGGCTTGGGCCTACCTGGCTTGAGGTTGACTTTGACTTTGACTTGGTCAACCGGGGTGCAATTTTTGACCCCAACAAAGTTCCCCCCATCAATAAATGCACACCGCGCATGTGAGTTGTGTGCATGAAATTGATGAATCTTGAAGCTGGACTTCGAGGTGGAACATCATTCCGGGGGCGGAGCATCCCACGGAAAGCATGATTCCCGGGGATCGGAGCATCATTCCGATTTGCGGAGCATAATTCCAGGGTCGGAGTATTATTCCGAAAAGTCGGGGCATAATTCTGAAGGGTCGGAGCATATTTCCGAAGAGTCGGAGCATAATTCTGAGGGTCGGAGCATGATCCAGCATCATTCCGAAGAGCAGAGCATGATTTTAGGGATCAGAGCATGATTCCAGGGGTCGGAGCATAATTCCGAAGAGCGGAGCATGATTCCAGGGATCGGAGCATCATTCCGAAGAGCGGAGCATGATTGCAGGGATCGGAGCATCATTCCGAAGAGCGGAGCATGATTCCAAGGATCGGAGCATAATTCCGAAGAGCGGCAGACATTCTGACCGAAGCATAATTTCAATGCACAGGTTGATTCCCAGGCGAAGCATAATTCTAACAGGGAAGGCAGATACACCGAGGCGAAGCTTGATTTCGACATGGGGTACACTCTGAGACGAAGCATGATTCCTGTAATACCCAGCCCCTTTTTGTACGCCTAGGTTGGTAATTCTTTTCACCTATAATTTGCATTTATTATTATTGATTACTTTAAAATTTCCCAACCTATTTTAGTTTATCCCCTCCCCTTTCTCAAACCCAAAACCGTTAAACCCCAGCCTGCTCTCTCCTTATTCTTTTTAATTGTTTATCTGAACTCAGCCCATTTCTTTAGTGAGCCTTTCCTCACTTATTAGATATAAGGTTCCCTATTATTCTTAAAACCTAAACCCTATATTATCTCATTTATTTTCATCTAATTTTCCTTAATTTCCCTAGCCCAAACTCGCCTCAGGCCCGCTCCTACTTTCCAATTAATTTTCTTTTCTATTTAAATCCTTCCGGCCCGTTTCTCTTCTTATAATCCTTTTAAATTTTCTTCAGCCCACTTCCACATTGTTCCCACCAAATTCCTTTTAAATCCCTGGCCCTCATTCCCTCTCCCATTCTTTTAAATTCTTTATTTTATTTTAAGCCCACTGATCCACTCAGCCCACCACTCTCTCCTCTTCAATTTCCTTTATATTTTTCTAAATAAATTCTCGGCCCGGCCCTCACTCTCCTTTCCCTCACAATTCTTTCATTTGATTTTTGGCCGGCCCATCTCTCAGCCCACAGCCCGCTCCCTGCTCCAACCCGCACCCGCTTCCCCCACTCACCCGACCCGACTCAGCCCCAGCACCCGCTCGCGTTCCAACCCGACCCGCGACCCTGTTCATCTTCTTTAAATTTTCTCTAACGGCTCCTTGCCGTAATTCCCGCTCGCGTGCGCGCTTCTCGGGCCGCCTCCTCCGCCCGCGCCCTTGACCACGACGCACACGTTTCCCCGCTCAACGACTCCTCCTCATCACACTCTCTCGCCCTCCAACCTCTCGATCTCACAACCACCTCCTCCCTGCAAATCCACTTCCCTCGCCGTCGACGACGACGACTTCGACCCCATTCATCTTCTCTCCTCATCCCCTCACCGTCGTTTCAACCACCACAGCGAGCTTCCCTGCATCCATCAACGACGACACATTCTCCCTCACTTCCTCCAGCCGAGATCCACCCCAAACCCACAGCCCCGTTTGCCTTGTCGACCTCTCGTGCCTGCCCCGTCGACCGAGCACCACCATCATCATCACCTCGCCATCATCCCTGCATCCCCCTCCTTTGTTCTCGAGCTCTCTGCTCCCACCTTCGAACCCCTGCACACACCCGAGCTCTCTTCCCTCTCTCTCTCTCATTCACTGCCTCTCTCTCTCTCAGCTCTCATCCCTCTCTCTCTCTTTCCCAGCTTTCTCTCTCTCTCCCTCTCTCTCACAGTTCTCCCTCCCTCTCTCAGTTATCTCTCTCTCTCTCCCTCTCTTTCTAACACTCTCTCTCTCTCTCTCTATTTGATTCTCTCTCTTCTCTCTAAACCGTCTCACTCCCATCTTGCTCCCCTTAGGCCTCAACAGTATCAACGATCCCCAGCCCCGACACAGCCTGAGCGCGCAACAACACATTCCCAAGCTCGAGCCAAGCCTAAGTCTAGCTGAGATTCGTTACGCGTTTGCTACCCCGTGCCAGGGACGTGTCACTACTGCCTTCGCTGCCGCGCCGTCAGTTCACCATGTCCAGGCAAGTTTTTACTTGCTTACATGCTATTTACTTATGCTACAATTACTAATTACATAGATTATAAAGTTGCAAATTTAAACTGATTATGTGCCATAACCTGCTCGATATGTGTTCCCAATGGGAAACCTTTCCCAATTTGGCGGAACTAAATAGTTTTGTTTGGCTCGTAGGGCTTTGAACCTAGTGCATGAATTTCGTTGGATAATTTGATCGTTAACGACTAAAACAACTGCCCCCAAGTTTAACCGTAAAACTATAATTCTGTTGCACCTGAAAACCGTTAAATTCACCATAAATCATATACATATTAGAATGGTGCGTTCAAGGGCTCAAATCGAAGCTAACTCGACGAAATTTAACCCTATACCAGTTTCCAGACATTTCTGTATTTAAACTGTGATGACATTGGATCGGAGCGCGACTCTGGACTGCAGTCCAGAGCGACTCAAATTGTTGCTTGCTGTTCCGTAATGAGTACCACAGGTGTTCCTTAACTAGTAGGTTGCGGAACTCCACTGTTTATTATAGATAAATCTGTTAGCTAGACAACACAATTGGTTTCATTCTGTTTCGTTACCGTTGGATATTTAATCTGTAATTTAATAGATCGGGACACATAACAGTCCCAATAGAATTAGAATTGACATGTTAATATTAAACAGATTATAACTCCTAACGTACAGATGCGATTGACAATCCGTCTATTGCGTTGAAAACCTTACTGAAAACCCTAGAATTCATCCAACTGTAGCGTCGCTAAAATCTGATCCCAACTGGGATTAAAATGCGTTGCGAAACGGACTTCTGATTCTGAAATTCGATTTCCAGCCGCGAGCGCTTAAAATGAAATGGTTATAATTAATGATCCTGGAACCCGATTGGCTTGAAACAAAATTCTATGGATGGATAACTGAACATACTAATTACTACCTGTTTATCGTTTCGCTAAATTATATACGTACGTTTCATGATAAATCGTGCAAGTGATAGACTACTGTTTTTGTGACACCTTAATCGTGCTTATATACTGTTCACGCATCATATCATACCCATATCATTGTAGTGATAACCTAATGATATCGTGCATTTACCCAGTGTTAGATTCTAGCGATGATTGTGGCAAGTACGCCAGTGTTCGTGTATCCATGATAAAGTGAAAGTGATACGTACTTGTACACAATCAGTGACCCTATTATTCTATTGCATTGTCGACGTCTGTGGGATGCATGTACGTGTGACTATAAGTGGTATGGGACACTTATGGAAGCGCTTGCACGGGTATCACAGATAAGGCATCCGACACTGCCATTTGTCTTAGATATTAGTCGGGACGTGCTTGATGGAGGCCCTGCCTCCAGTTCTCGCGCAGACTTGTCACGGATCGATTAGTATTTAGGGTGATGGTTAGCGTTTGATGTAGACCACGGGGTGTGGGGTAGTTTAAGTGTGAGTTCAACAGAATCTCGGGAGTCCCATGCCGGCTTATATATTTAGGGAGTTATATGGAGATTTACAGGGTACGTGATATATACACCGTGATATTCTTGTTACATGTTGGGCCCGTGGTCCCTTGCCCTTGGGTTCTACCCTTGGGTGGAGGACACTCACGAGTGGTTGACTCTCACACTTGGACTGACGATAGGCTTAGTGACCTGTACAGTGAGACTTAGAGACTGATAGGGATACTGGCATTTATATACCTTATATACTGTGTTGACATACGTGATATATCGTTCTACTGCCTTACTGCTCCGCTGCATTGATTACTGCACACTCATATTCATGCTGTCATTGATTACCATTATTCATATCTTATACCACTGTTGGAACTGTCACTTGATTTATATAATTATATGGCTATTGTGTCGCTCTGACGACCTGAGTATGCATGCTCAGGGTGAGGAGGAGATTCAGCCCGGACCAGTGCATCACAGATTCCTTGACTTGCCATTCCAAGTTACATTCGTTTGTTCCACTTCAGGTCAGTCTTTACATTGATTCTTTCAGTTACTGCATTTCTCATTACCTGCGCATCATTTACTGTTTACCATGATAAACTAGAAGCCGAAGTGTGACTACGGCAGGACATTTCCTTGACCGTAGGAGCATGGCTGGCCTTGTCTACCCCTCGTATTCCGTATTTTGGGAAGCGGGGCGTGACATGGTTTAGTTGGTATCAAAGCCAGGTTTTGCATCGATTGGGATTGCAGTTTTCCGTGTACAGTTTGGCAATCTAAGACATCCCACGGTCTAGATTGTAAACTTGTCATTCTTGATCCATATTCACATCGTGTGTTCAGCTATCTATTCGCTATGTTTTCGGGTGACTTGACAAAGTTACGTGATTGCAATTGCACTACCGTACTCTATTCAAGTGACTTAAAGTGATACAGTTGATTCCCCACTTGTAATAAATTCACCACCTCTGATATTCTTGAATCTTTGTCCTATCCTTGTTATATCTTGATTCGAATAGCTTGTGACTTATATCATCCTCAAAATTGTTATTTCAGGATCATGTCTTCCAACGACTCTTCATCTGTATTCGCTCCCCAGAATCAGACCGTTGAGATTCTGAGTGTACTGCAAGGTCTAAAGGAAGCCCAGGAGCGAACAAACGGCTTATTAGCTGAAGGGCTGAGAAGACAGGTGAGTCAGACCCCAGCGGGAGCCTCAAATCATAAAGGGATCACCGTTAGACGAGGAAAGGAGAAGAAGATGAAACGCCAATTTGTTTCTCCGCGACAGAAGCAGCAGAGGACCCCATGTTGCGGGTATTGTAAAAGGCCAGGACATCTTCAGAGGGATTGTCGCCGCGCCCAAGGGAAATGTCTGATATGCGGGTCCAACAAACATCTCATCAACGGCTGCCCAGAAAGGAAAGAACTACAGAGAGGAGACTCGTCCACACTCCCCACTTCGGCCAAGTGAGGATTACTGCGTAGTTCGAACTTAGAGGATAAAGCAGACCCAACACCGGATTCAACTCGCGTAACGATGATGCAACGGTCTAGCAATCAAAGAAGAATTTTCATGTTTTCTTATTTCATTATTATGTTGTTATCTTTTTATGAATATTTCTTTCCGTTTGAAATCTTGTATCCATTGAACGTTTGGTTGAATGCAATAAAATTTGAATCATAATATATGTATCATTCTCATGCTTTCTCTATATCAGATTCTATCTATTATCACAGTATTTTAAATTCTGAGTTTTCAATTCCTGCAACCGCATATCTTCCTATATTTCGTACCCTGAGCTTTCCTTGATGTATTCCACTGTCTAATCATGACTTCTCTTTTCAGGCCATGGCCCACCCTGGAGCAGCGCCGCATATAGACGAGGATGCACAGTCATGCGTTTCCTTAGATCACACACTGACGAATTCCGATGATGAGGTCAATGGACCCCAGGTCAACTTCGAAAACAATGATTCAGAGGACGAAGGAGCAGCCGCCCCAGAGTTTGACATGATGGCTGATTCTGACGAAGAAGAAGGAGATCCCGAAGAGAACCCTATAGAGGAAGACCCGATAGGGGAAGATCCCGATGAAGACCCGATAGAAGAAAATACAGTTGAGGAAAATCCCGTGGAAGAAAATCCAGAAGAAGAGAATCACATGGAATCGGACCTAGATGAAGAAGCTTCATCCGAGGGAGAAAGACCGGAAGATCAAGACCCTGTGGTGGAAGAACTTCCACTGGCGATACCCACGAGACGCTATGGAAATGAACGCCCCTACCTGAGTGCGCGAGCCTACCGCAACCTGCTGAATCTCCACAACCGTGGCTGACGGAATTTCTTTTGATGTTGTCTTTCTGACCAAATGAATCTGTGTATAGTTTAGGGCCACCTTTCTTTTGAGAATGTTTGGTTTGGAATCTTTTGAAATGAAATAAATTGCTGAGTTCGCAAATCCTTCGATCTGCTTAGTTCGCGTGCTACTTGATTATCCGTTATGTACAATTATTCTTTCTACTGAGATCTGTCTACACTTACTACTTACCTTGCCTTAACCCTCACTCAGAATAACCAGTACCACACCCCGATCTCTTAGAGGTCCACCTTTCATCATTCGTCTGTGCCCTTTGAGATCCTTCTGGGAGGAGAACATTCCTTGTGAAACTTCCGAGTTCACTAACTCTTCAAATTTTGATTCATGTGGTGTACCGACTGTTGTTTTTCCTCCATACTTTTTCTCTAGTATTCCTTTGTTGCTCACCCTTACTTCATGTGCTGACCCGATCCCAATCTCCATAACATTCAGCCTAAAGCCGCCACACTCCGACCTTCTGACTGAGCCACACTTCCTTGTAATCATTACCCTAGCTAGCCCTATACCTCTTTGTGTTCTTCCTATTACCCTAAATATATATAGGGACTTTATTATTCGAAATTTGGTTTTCATTATCTTATATTTGTCGAAGAGTGCGTGTTATTAACTGCTTAGTTTTACGTATTTTAAAATGCACTACTATTATCTTCATGTTTTCAGTAGCACAACCTTACACCGCGCATATTTTTGGTCTATGTTTCTCAATTTCACTATACAAGTTCTCCAAATTATTTTAAACCTATTTTTATCGATACATTATCCTAAAATGTTTTAACCTACCGACTAGTTTTCACTACTTTATTGTCGTTACTTTATTTTCGGGTTTTGTATTTATGATTACTATTATATATGATTGTGCCTTACACTTATTTTTCCAGCCGTATTACTTTTGTTATGCTTATACGTGTACATATTTGAGTTTCGATCTTATCGAGTACGCCTCGAATAATATTGTTCGTATTATTGTTATTTATATTTCCGTATATATGTGGCTACCCTTATAATTGTTCCTATTTTATACCTATTTAAATCTATATTTTGTATGTTATTCTTACGTATTGTATATCCTCGAAATTTCTTCGTCCACACATTTCTAGTAAATCCATATGTGTTAATTTGCAAAATGATAGCTTTCGCCTATGATTGTATTACTCATAGTTTATTTTAAATATCGAGGACGAAATTTTTGTAAGGGTGGTATGATGTAATACCCAGCCCCTTTTTGTACGCCTAGGTTGGTATTTCTTTTCACCTATAATTTGTATTTATTATTATTGATTATTTTAAAATTTCCCAACCAATTTTAGTTTATCCCCTCCCCTTTCTCAAACCCAAAACCGTTAAACCCCAGCCTGCTCTCTCCTTATTCTTTTTAATTGTTTATCTGAACTCAGCCCATTTCTTTAGTGAGCCTTTCCTCACTTATTAGATATAAGGTTCCCTATTATTCTTAAAACCCAAACTCTATATTATCTCATTTATTTTCATCTAATTTTCCTTAATTTCCCTAACCCAAACTCGCCTCAGGCCCGCTCCTATTTTCCAATTAATTTTCTTTTCTATTTAAATCCTTCCGGCCCGTTTCTCTTCTTATAATCCTTTTAAATTTTCTTCAGCCCACTTCCACATTGTTCCCACCAAATTCCTTTTAAATCCCTGGCCCTCATTCCCTCTCCCATTCTTTTAAATTCTTTATTTTATTTTAAGCCCACTGATCCACTCAGCCCACCACTCTCTCCTCTTCAATTTCCTTTATATTTTTCTAAATAAATTCTCGGCCCGGCCCTCACTCTCCTTTCCCTCACAATTATTTCATTTGATTTTTGGCAGGCCCATCTCTCAGCCCACAGCCCGCTCCCTGCTGCAACCCGCACCCGCTTCCTCCACTCACCCGACCCGACTCAGCCCCAGCACCCGCTCGCGTTCCAACCCGACCCGCGACCCTGTTCATCTTCTTTAAATTTTCTCTAACGGCTCCTTGCCGTAATTCCCGCTCGCGTGCGCGCTTCTCGCGCCGCCTCCTCCGCCCGTGCCCTTGCCCACGACGCACACGTTTCCCCGCTCAACGGCTCCTCCTCATCACACTCTCTCGCCCTCCAACCTCTCGATCTCACAACCACCTCCTCCCTGCAAATCCACTTCCCTCGCCGTCGACGACGACGACTTCGACCCCATTCATCTTCTCTCCTCATCCCCTCACCGTCGTTTCAACCACCACGGCGAGCTTCCCTGCATCCATCAACGACGACCCATTCTCCCTCACTTCCTCCAGCCGAGATCCACCCCAAACCCACAGCCCCGTTTGCCTTGTCGACCTCTCGGGCCCGCCCCGTCGACCGAGCACCACCATCATCATCACCTCGCCATCATCCCTGCATCCCCCTCCTTTGTTCTCGAGCTCTCTGCTCCCACCTTCGAACCCCTGCACACACCCGAGCTCTCTTCCCTCTCTCTCTCTCATTCACTGCCTCTCTCTCTCTCTCTCAGCTCTTTTCCCTCTCTCTCTTTTTCCCAGCTCTCTCACTCTCTCCCTCTCTCTCACAGTTCTCCCTCCCTCTCTCAGTTATCTCTCTCTCTCTCCCTCTCTTTCTAACACACTCTCTCTCTCTCTCTATTTGATTCTCTCTCTTCTCTCTAAATCGTCTCACTCCCATCTTGCTCCCCTTAGGCCTCAACAGTATCAACGATCCCCAGCCCCGACACAGCCTGAGCGCGCAACAACACATTCCCAAGCTCGAGCCAAGCCCAAGTCTAGCTGAGATTCGTTACGCGTTTGCTACCCCGTGCCCGGGACGTGTCACTACTGCCTTCACTGCCGCGCCGTCAGTTCACCGTGTCCAGGCAAGTTTTTACTTGCTTACATGCTATTTACTTATGGTACAATTACTAATTACATAGATTATAAAGTTGCAAATTTAAACTGATTATGTGCCATAACCTGCTCGATGTGTGTTCCCAATGGGAAACCTTTCCCAATTTGGCGGAACTAAATAGTTTTGTTTGGCTCGTAGGGCTTTGAACCTAGTGCATGAATTTCGTTGGATAATTTGATCGTTAACGACTAAAACAACTGCCCCCAAGTTTAACCGTAAAACTATAATTCTGTTGCACCTGAAAACCGTTAAATTCACCATAAATCATATACATATTAGAATGGTGCGTTCGAGGGCTCAAATCGAAGCTAACTCGACGAACTTTAACCCTATACCAGTTTCCAGATATTTCTGTATTTAAACTGTGATGACATTGGATCGGAGCGCGACTCTGGACTGCAGTCCAGAGCGACTCAAATTGTTGCTTGCTGTTCCGTAATGAGTACCACAGGTGTTCCTTAACTAGTAGGTTGCGGAACTCCACTGTTTATTATAGATAAATCTGTTAGCTAGACAACACAATTGGTTTCATTCTGTTTCGTTACCGTTTGATATTTAATCTGTAATTTAATAGATATGGACACATAACAGTCCCAACAGAATCAGAATTGACATGTTAATATTAAACAGATTATAACTCCTAACGTACAGATGCGATTGACGATCCGTCTGTTGCGTTGAAAACCTTAATGAAAACCCTAGAATTCATCCAACTGTAGTGTCGCTAAAATCTGATCTCAACTGGGATTAAAATGCGTTGCGAAACGGACTTCTGATTCTGAAATTGGATTTCCAGCCGCGAGCGCTTAAAATGAAATGGTTATAATTAATGATCCTGGAACCCGATTGGCTTGAAACAAAATTCTATGGATGGATAACTAAACATACTAATTACTACCTGTTTATCATTTCGCTAAATTATATACGTACGTTTCATGATAAATCGTGCAAGTGATAGACTACTGTTTTTGTGACACCTTAATCGTGCTTATATACTGTTCACGCATCATATCATATCCATATCATTGTAGTGATAACCTAGTGATATCGTGCATTTACCCAGTGTTAGATTCTAGCGATGATTGTGGCAAGTACGTCAGTGTTCGTGTATCCGTGATAAAGTGAAAGTGATACGTACTTGTACACAATCAGTGACCCTATTATTCTATTGCATTGTCGACGTCTGTGGGATGCGTGTACGTGTGACTATAAGTGGTATGGGACACTTATGGAAGCGCTTGCACGGGTATCACAGATAAGGCATCCGACACTGCCATTTGTCTTAGATATTAGTCGGGACGTGCTTGATGGAGGCCCTGCCTCCAGTTCTCGCGCAGACTTGTCACGGATCGATTAGTATTTAGGGTGATGGTTAGCGTTTGATGTAGACCACGGGGTGTGGGGTAGTTTAAGTGTGAGTTCAACAGAATCTCGGGAGTCCCATGCCGGCTTATATATTTAGGGAGTTATATGGAGATTTACAGGGTACGTGATATATACACCGTGATATTCTTGTTACATGTTGGGCCCGTGGTCCCTTTCCCTTGGGTTCTACCCTTGGGTGGAGGACACTCACGAGTGGTTGACTCTCACACTTGGACTGACGATAGGCTTAGTGACCTGTACAGTGAGACTTAGAGACTGATAGGGATACTGGCATTTATATACCTTATATACTGTGTTGACATACGTGACATATCGTTCTACTGCCTTACTGCTCCGCTGCATTGATTACTGCACACTCATATTCATGCTGTCATTGATTACCATTATTCATATCTTATACCACTGTTGGAACTGTCACTTGATTTATATAATTATATGGCTATTGTGTCGCTCTGACGACTTGAGTATGCATGCTCAGGGTGAGGAGGAGATTCAGCCCGGACCAGTGCATCACAGATTCCTTGACTTGCCATTCCAAGTTACATTCGTTTGTTCCACTTCAGGTCAGTCTTTACATTGTTTCTTTCAGTTACTGCATTTCTCATTACCTGCGCATCATTTACTGTTTACCATGATAAACTAGAAGCCGAAGTGTGACTACGGCAGGACATTTCCTTGACCGTAGGAGCATGGCTGGCCTTGTCTACCCCTCGTATTCCGTATTTTGGGAAGCGGGGCGTGACATGGTTTAGTTGGTATCAAAGCCAGGTTTTGCATCGATTGGGATTGCAGTTTTCCGTGTACAGTTTGGCAATCTAAGACATCCCACGGTCTAGATTGTAAACTTGTCATTCTTGATCCATATTCACATCGTGTGTTCAGCTATCTATTCGCTATGTTTTCGGGTGATTTGACAAAGTTACGTGATTGCAATTGCACTACCGTACTCTATTCAAGTGACTTAAAGTGATACAGTTGATTCCCCACTTGTAATAAATTCACCACCTCTGATATTCTTGAATCTTTGTCCTATCCTTGTTATATCTTGATTCGAATAGCTTGTGACTTATATCATCCTCAAAATTGTTGTTTCAGGATCATGTCTTCCAACGACTCTTCATCTGTATTCGCTCCCCAAAATCAGACCGTTGAGATTCTGAGTGTACTGCAAGGTCTAAAGGAAGCCCAGGAGCGAACAAACGGCTTATTAGCTGAAGGGCTGAGAAGACAGGTGAGTCAGACCCCAGCGGGAGCCTCAAATCATAAAGGGATCACTGTTAGACGAGGAAAGGAGAAGAAGATGAAACGCCAATTTGTTTCTCCGCGACAGAAGCAGCAGAGGACCCCATGTTGCGGGTATTGTAAAAGGCCAGGACATCTTCAGAGGGATTGTCGCCGCGCCCAAGGGAAATGTCTGATATGCGGGTCCAACAAACATCTCATCAACGGCTGCCCAGAAAGGAAAGAACTACAGAGAGGAGACTCGTCCACACTCCCCACTTCGGCCAAGTGAGGATTACTGCGTAGTTCGAACTTAGAGGATAAAGCAGACCCAACACCGGATTCAACTCGCGTAACGATGATGCAACGGTCTAGCAATCAAAGAAGAATTTTCATGTTTTCTTATTTCATTATTATGTTGTTATCTTTTTATGAATATTTCTTTCCGTTTGAAATCTTGTATCCATTGAACGTTTGGTTGAATGCAATAAAATTTGAATCATAATATATGTATCATTCTCATGCTTTCTCTATATCAGATTCTATCTATTATCACAGTATTTTAAATTCTGAGTTTTCAATTCCTGCAACCGCATATCTTCCTATATTTCGTACCCTGAGCTTTCCTTGATGTATTCCACTGTCTAATCATGACTTCTCTTTTCAGGCCATGGCCCACCCTGGAGCAGCGCCGCATATAGACGAGGATGCACAGTCATGCGTTTCCTTAGATCACACACTGACGAATTCCGATGATGAGGTCAATGGACCCCAGGTCAACTTCGAAAACAATGATTCAGAGGACGAAGGAGCAGCCGCCCCAGAGTTTGACATGATGGCTGATTCTGACGAAGAAGAAGGAGATCCCGAAGAGAACCCTATAGAGGAAGACCCGATAGGGGAAGATCCCGATGAAGACCCGATAGAAGAAAATACAGTTGAGGAAAATCCCGTGGAAGAAAATCCAGAAGAAGAGAATCACATGGAATCGGACCTAGATGAAGAAGCTTCATCCGAGGGAGAAAGACCGGAAGATCAAGACCCTGTGGTGGAAGAACTTCCACTGGCGATACCCACGAGACGCTATGGAAATGAACGCCCCTACCTGAGCGTGCGAGCCTACCGCAACCTGCTGAATCTCCACAACCGTGGCTGACGGAATTTCTTTTGATGTTGTCTTTCTGACCAAATGAATCTGTGTATAGTTTAGGGCCACCTTTCTTTTGAGAATGTTTGGTTTGGAATCTTTTGAAATGAAATAAATTGCTGAGTTCGCAAATCCTTCGATCTGCTTAGTTCGCGTGCTACTTGATTATCCGTTATGTACAATTATTCTTTCTACTGAGATCTGTCTACACTTACTACTTACCTTGCCTTAACCCTCACTCAGAATAACCAGTACCACACCCCGATCTCTTAGAGGTCCACCTTTCATCATTCGTCTGTGCCCTTTGAGATCCTTCTGGGAGGAGAACATTCCTTGTGAAACTTCCGAGTTCACTAACTCTTCAAATTTTGATTCATGTGGTGTACCGACTGTTGTTTTTCCTCCATACTTTTTCTCTAGTATTCCTTTGTTGCTCACCCTTACTTCATATGCTGACCCGATCCCAATCTCCATAACATTCAGCCTAAAGCCGCCACACTCCGACCTTCTGACTGAGCCACACTTCCTTGTAATCATTACCCTAGCTAGCCCTATACCTCTTTGTGTTCTTCCTATTACCCTAAATATATATAGGGACTTTATTATTCGAAATTTGGTTTTCATTATCTTATATTTGTCGAAGAGTGCGTGTTATTAACTGTTTAGTTTTACGTATTTTAAAATGCACTACTATTATCTTCATGTTTTCAGTAGCACAACCTTACACCGCGCATACTTTTGGTCTATGTTTCTCAATTTCACTATACAAGTTTTCCAAATTATTTTAAACCTATTTTTATCGATACATTATCCTAAAATGTTTTAACCTACCGACTAGTTTTCACTACTTTATTGTCGTTACTTTATTTTCGGGTTTTGTGTTTATGATTACTATTATATATGATTGTGCCTTACACTTATTTTTCCAGCCGTATTACTTTTGTTATGCTTATACGTGTACATATTTGAGTTTCGATCTTATCGAGTACGCCTCGAATAATATTGTTCGTATTATTGTTATTTATATTTCCGTATATATGTGGCTACCCTTATAATTGTTCCTATTTTATACCTATTTAAATCTATATTTTGTATGTTATTCTTACGTATTGTATATCCTCGAAATTTCTTCGTCCACACATTTCTAGTAAATCCTTATGTGTTAATTTGCAAAATGATAGCTTTCGCCTATGATTGTATTACTCATAGTTAATTTTAAATATCGAGGACGAAATTTTTGTAAGGGTGGTATGATATAATACCCAGCCCCTTTTTGTACGCCTAGGTTGGTATTTCTTTTCACCTATAATTTGTATTTATTATTATTGATTATTTTAAAATTTCCCAACCTATTTTAGTTTATCCCCTCCCCTTTCTCAAACCCAAAACCGTTAAACCCCAGCCTGCTCTCTCCTTATTCTTTTTAATTGTTTATCTGAACTCAGCCCATTTCTTTAGTGAGCCTTTCCTCACTTATTAGATATAAGGTTCCCTATTATTCTTAAAACCCAAACCCTATATTATTTCATTTATTTTCATCTAATTTTCCTTAATTTCCCTAACCCAAACTCGCCTCAGGCCCGCTCCTATTTTCCAATTAATTTTCTTTTCTATTTAAATCCTTCCGGCCCGTTTCTCTTCTTATAATCCTTTTAAATTTTCTTCAGCCCACTTCCACATTGTTCCCACCAAATTCCTTTTAAATCCCTGGCCCTCATTCCCTCTCCCATTCTTTTAAATTCTTTATTTTATTTTAAGCCCACTGATCCACTCAGCTTACCACTCTCTCCTCTTCAATTTCCTTTATATTTTTCTAAATAAATTCTCGGCCCGGCCCTCACTCTCCTTTCCCTCACAATTCTTTCATTTGATTTTTGGCCGGCCCATCTCTCAGCCCACAGCCCGCTCCCTGCTGCAACCCGCACCCGCTTCCTCCACTCACCCGACCCGACTCAGCCCCAGCACCCGCTCGCGTTCCAACCCGACCCGCGACCCTGTTCATCTTCTTTAAATTTTCTCTAACGGCTCCTTGCCGTAATTCCCGCTCGCGTGCGCGCTTCTCGCGCCGCCTCCTCCGCCCGCGCCCTTGCCCACGACGCACACGTTTCCCCGCTCAACGGCTCCTCCTCATCACACTCTCTCGCCCTCCAACCTCTCGATCTCACAACCACCTCCTCCCTGCAAATCCACTTCCCTCGCCGTCGACGACGACAACTTCGACCCCATTCATCTTCTCTCCTCATCCCCTCACCGTCGTTTCAACCACCACAGCGAGCTTCCCTGCATCCATCAACGACGACCCATTCTCCCTCACTTCCTCCAGCCGAGATCCACCCCAAACCCACAGCCCCGTTTGCCTTGTCGACCTCTCGTGCCCGCCCCGTCGATCGAGCACCACCATCATCATCACCTCACCATCATCCCTGCATCCCCCTCCTTTGTTCTCGAGCTCTCTGCTCCCACCTTCGAACCCCTGCACACACCCGAGATCTCTTCCCTCTCTCTCTCTCATTCACTGCCTCTCTCTCTCTCAGCTCTCTTCCCTCTCTCTCACTTTCCCAGCTTTCTCTCTCTCTCCCTCTCTCTCACAGTTCTCCCTCCCTCTCTCAGTTATCTCTCTCTCTCTCCCTCTCTTTCTAACACACACTCTCTCTCTCTCTATTTGATTCTCTCTCTTCTCTCTAAATCGTCTCACTCCCATCTTGCTCCCCTTAGGCCTCAACAGTATCAACGATCCCCAGCCCCGACACAGCCTGAGCGCGCAACAACACATTCCCAAGCTCGAGCCAAGCCCAAGTCTAGCTGAGATTCGTTACGCGTTTGCTACCCCGTGCCCGGGACGTGTCACTACTGCCTTCACTGCCGCGCCGTCAGTTCACCGTGTCCAGGCAAGTTTTTACTTGCTTACATGCTATTTACTTATGGTACAATTACTAATTACATAGATTATAAAGTTGCAAATTTAAACTGATTATGTGCCATAACCTGCTCGATGTGTGTTCCCAATGGGAAACCTTTCCCAATTTGGCGGAACTAAATAGTTTTGTTTGGCTCGTAGGGCTTTGAACCTAGTGCATGAATTTCGTTGGATAATTTGATCGTTAACGACTAAAACAACTGCCCCCAAGTTTAACCGTAAAACTATAATTCTGTTGCACCTGAAAACCGTTAAATTCACCACAAATCATATACATATTAGAATGGTGCGTTCGAGGGCTCAAATCGAAGCTAACTCGACGAACTTTAACCCTATACCATTTTCCAGACATTTCTGTATTTAAACTGTGATGAAATTGGATTGGAGCGCGACTCTGGACTGCAGTCCAGAGCCACTCAAATTGTTGCTTGCTGTTCCGTAATTAGTACCACAGGTGTTCCTTAACTAGTAGGTTGCGGAACTCCGCTGTTTATTATAGATAAATCCGTTAGCTAGACAACACAATTGGTTTCATTCTGTTTCGTTACCGTTTGTTATTTAATCTGTAATTTAATAGATCGGGACACATAACAGTCCCAACAGAATCAGAATTGACATGTTAATATTAAACAGATTAGAACTCCTAACGTACAGATACGATTGAGGATCCGTCTATTGCTTTGAAAACCTTACTGAAAACCCTAGAATTCATCCAACTGTAGCGTCGCTAAAATCTGATCCCAACTGGGATTAAAATGCGTTGCGAAACGGACTTCTGATTCTGAAATTGGATTTCCAGCCGCGAGCGCTTAAAATGAAATGGTTATAATTAATGATCCTGGAACCCGATTGGCTTGAAACAAAATTCTATGGATGGATAACTGAACATACTAATTACTACCTGTTTATCATTTCGCTAAATTATATACGTACGTTTCATGATAAATCGTGCAAGTGATAGACTACTGTTTTTGTGACACCTTAATCGTGCTTATATACTGTTCACGCATCATATCATACACATATCATTGTAGTGATAACCTAGTGATATCGTGCATTTACCCAGTGTTAGATTCTAGCGATGATTGTGGCAAGTACGTCAGTGTTCGTGTATCCGTGATAAAGTGAAAGTGATACGTACTTGTACACAATCAGTGACCCTATTATTCTATTGCATTGTCGACGTCTGTGGGATGCGTGTACGTGTGACTATAAGTGGTATGGGACACTTATGGAAGCGTTTGCACGGGTATCACAGATAAGGCATCCGACACTGCCATTTGTCTTAGATATTAGTCGGGACGTGCTTGATGGAGGCCCTGCCTTCAGTTCTCGCGCAGACTTGTCACGGATCGATTAGTATTTAGGGTGATGGTTAGCGTTTGATGTAGACCATGGGGTGTGGGGTAGTTTAAGTGTGAGTTCAACAGAATCTCGGGAGTCCCATGCCGGCTTATATATTTAGGGAGTTATATGGAGATTTACAAGGTACGTGATATATACACCGTGATATTCTTGTTACATGTTGGGCCCGTGGTCCCTTGCCCTTGGGTTCTACCCTTGGGTGGAGGACACTCACGAGTGGTTGACTCTCACACTTGGACTGACGATAGGCTTAGTGACCTGTACAGTGAGACTTAGAGACTGATAGGGATACTGGCATTTATATACCTTATATACTGTGTTGACATAAGTGACATATCGTTCTACTGCCTTACTGCTCCGCTGCATTGATTACTGCACACTCATATTCATGCTGTCATTGATTACCGTTATTCATATCTTATACCACTGTTGGAACTGTCACTTGATTTATATATATTATATGGCTATTGTGTCGCTCTGACGACCTGAGTATGCATGCTCAGGGTGAGGAGGAGATTCAGCCCGGACCAGTGCATCACAGATTCCTTGACTTGCCATTCCAAGTTACATTCGTTTGTTCCACTTCAGGTCAGTCTTTACATTGTTTCTTTCAGTTACTGCATTTCTCATTACCTGCGCATCATTTACTGTTTACCATGATAAACTAGAAGCTGAAGTGTGACTACGGCAGGACATTTCCTTGACCGTAGGAGCATGGCTGGCCTTGTCTACCCCTCGTATTCCGTATTTTGGGAAGCGGGGCGTGACAATTCCGGCGCAGAGCTTGTTGATCGACTTGATTCCGAGGCGAGACTTGATTCCGAGGCGAAGCTTAATTCCGACGAGGAGGTCGCTGGTTGATTCCGAGCCAAAGCATAATTCCGACAAGGAAGACAGATACACCGAGGTGAAGCCCAAAATGGGTTCTCTTGAAACTCCAAGATTTAGACTTGGATGATAAAAAAAGAGACCGTTTTTCTTCTCTTGATGGAGTATTGGGAGGTGGGTTTATGGCAAAACTTTATTTAGTTTTAAAAAAAGAAAGCTAAGCTCTTGATTTATTTGGAAAATGAGAAGGAAGAGGAAGAACTTGAAAAGAGAGAGTGGAAGCACAAACCCTAGAGTTTGAGAGAATGAAGAGTGTATTTTTTATTCATCATCATGTTGCCTTATATAGGCTTACACATTTATATATAGCCCCTTGGGCTTTACAAAATGGTATTTTGCCCATCTCATACCTCATGTGCTATTTCTTTTTGCACATAAGCCATGGGCTTTACAAAAATTTGGCTTTATGTCCATTTTGCTTACATTCATGCACAAAAAATTACATCAAAAATATTTGTTACATGATTTTTATGTTGGCATGGGAAGGCCGGCCGCGGGGCTTGACTTGGGCATGGGCCCACTTGACCTAGGCTTGGTCCCACCTGGCTTGAGGTTGACTTTGATTTTGACTTGGTCAACCGGGGTGCAATTTTTGACCCCAACACACACAACTTTTGATCATAAGTATATTGGCGGAGCTGAGCGGATGGCTCAGAAGATATTTAGGAAGAATAGTTATCCACGACTTATGGCTACAGTTCCGAGGGAGTTTCGGGCGGAGGCCCTATCTACTGCTGAGTACCTCATCGATCGGTCATCATCGACGGCAATAGACATGATAATTCTCAAGGAGGTATAGATTGGAGGGGGTGGGAATTACTTAAGACTTCGTAATTCTAGAAGTAAAGCAAAATGATACAGGTCGTGGTGTCCTGGTACTAAGGGTAGAGTAATCAGCCAAAATATAATAGTCATTGAGTCTGCGATTTCTCGGAGAAAACAGACTCGATCAGATGGTGGGCAAAGAAAAGGATCACCGAGCCTGGTGGTGTTCGAGACTTCAGTCCATGTTATAGATGAGGTGGTTGATATTTCGATTCAGGCGGAGATTCCGGTACAGCCAGTTGTGTGGAGGTCTATGGTATTTAGACGCACGAAGGAGGATAGGGATGAAGCTCCGAGGATATGGGATCGGGAGTTTGACAGAAATTCTGCATGCAAGATTCGTGGCATGGATATTGTTATGGATGAGAAGTTGCGTTCGTTGCAGCAATATATCGAGCAGATTCTCGCTTGGTATGGGTGTTCACCTCCGAATGACGGCCAAGACAGGGACGTCTAGCCTGTGATTCGGGGCAGATGCTATTTGGTTTTATCCGTCTACCTCTCCGAAGATGCCAAGTTGATTTATGGTACCGTGTATCGAAGGTTTGGATAGATACGTCCGATATAGCAGACTTCGTCAGATTCCCCCTCACTTGAGGGGTTTTTTATTGTGGGGACGCTCTTCTCTGCAGGCGCAAGCCCCTGCAGTTAATTACGCTACCGCACCGCGGTAGCAACTTTCTCCTTCTCCATATGATCACTTCGTGTTGTGTGTGTTTGTTTTGTATTTGGTTTCACGTGGATTGTATACGGAGACTAAGTTATGTCGTCGCCCGTAGGACGTGGATTAGTCCAAATCCGTATTTTCTTAGATTTGGGTTTGGGGTTTTGGTTTAAGGATACGTTGGCCATATTTGAGACTAAGATCAACTTAAAAGTTTGTTAAGGATACGTTAGCCTAATTTCCAGACTAAGATCAACTTAACAGGATCGTTTAGATCCGACAAGAGAGCGATTAAGCTCAATTGTTTTGTTTAGTGACATTGCGGTCGATTTCCAGTTTAGGGACGTGGTGGTCCAACATTCCCGTTTTGGGGACGAATATCGGTTTAAGGCCGCATTAGTCCACGATTTAAGGACCCCACAGTCCGTATTATCAGTTTGGTTGTCGGGACCTGTCACCTCTCTGACGACGTTGAAGAATTACAACGACAAATATCAGAGGAGTGCAGAGATGTACCCTTAAACCGGGTGTAAATTGATTTGAGAGAGAGAGCAATCGTGCTCAGTCAATTTAATTTGAGGACTTACGGCCAAAATTGGGTTAAGTCCAGTTGAAAATGTTCAACATTTTATTTGTATCTGGCCTGTTAGGCCTTTGTTTGGGCTCTGCCCTTTTTAGACAATGCATAGCATTGGGCTTTTTATTTAAATGCATGACATTTATTTTGGCCTGTTAGGCCTTTTTAATTGGGCTCTGTCCCTTTTCTTTAATAATGCAGAGCATTAAATGTTCTGACAGTGCCCCACATGGCTTGTTAGGCGCTTTGCGCCAATTGAGATGCGCAAGGCGCAAATTCATGTAGAAGTGACACGTGTCACGCGCTGGTGAGCGCAAGTCTGTTAGTGCAGTGCGCTGCGCCAGTGCGCTGCTGACACGTGGCGCGCTCTGGTGACTTGCGCCAAACCAAGAGAGCAATGCTCTGTTTTTAGAAGCGCAAAGCGCAGTTGTTCTGTGATTGACACGTGGCGCTCCCTGGTGGCTTGCGCCAATCCAAGGAGCGCAACAGTGCAAATTTCAAAAGTGCAAGGCACTGTTTAATATCTTGATCAAATTTAGATCAAAGAAAACTAGTTTTTCTTGTTCCAGAGAGGTTCTACCTCAAATTTCAAGAACCAGTGGTTCATCAAAAGGCAATGCCTTTGTATAGATCGAAAGATCTAATAAAGAAGTAAAATTACTTCTTTTTATTATTATTATTATTATTATTATTATTATTATTATTATTATTATTGGGGATCTTTGATCTTGTTCTTAGATCATTGATATTTTTAGAAGAATTTCTTCTTTTTTCCAAAGGTTTACCTTTTCTTTTCTTTGAGTTCTTCTCAAAGTTTTTAGAGGAGTTCTCTATCTTTTTCTCTGTGTCCATGTGTTTTAGACTTGGAGTCTAGAGGCCTTTATATAGGGCCAATTGATTTGTTAAATCAGTTAAAGAGGTCTTTCTCTGATTGATTTAGGGATGTTTCCCCACCGTTGGATCTTTGATCCCAGGGCTTCTGTTTTACAGAAGATAATCTTCTTGTTTTTAACAAGATTGGAAAGATCTTTCTGGAATTTTAATTCTGTTTTAGCGCTGGCACAGTTGGCGCAAGCGCACCTGCGCTTGACACGTGTCGCGCAGCGCAGAGCACAGCACGACTGCGCAAGCGTAACTGCGCTGACACGTGTCGCGCAGCGCAGCGCGACTGCGCTGACACGTGTCGCGCAGCGCAGAGCGCAGCGTGACTGCGCTAGCGCGACTGCGCTGACACGTGTCGTGCAGGAACGCAGCGCGACTGTGCTGACACGTGTCGCGCAGCGCAGAGCGCAAGTCAGCTGAAGCGTTGCTTCCTTTATTAAAATTTGAATTTTAAACAGAGCCTTGCTCTGATTGGGTGCGCTGCCTTGGGCGCTGCACTCTTTGCGCTGGCGTGTCTGATTTTGACACGTGGCGCTCTGCGCGCAGCGCAAGGGATCTGAAGCGTTGCTTCAATTTTTGAATTTTTGAAATTCAAACAGAGCTTTGCTCTGATTGGGGGAAACAAATGCCCACCCACCGTTGTGCTCACGTGGCGCACACGTGAGTGTAGCGGTGGCAAGATCCCAACCGTTGGATCAACTCAGGAGTTGAAGGGACGCACAAGCGCCTATAAATAGGACCCTTGGTCATCAACAGATGATTATCATCTTCAAGAATTCTTATTCTCGGAACTTCAGAGCCTTGCTCTTGCTTTCAAGAATCTTAAGAGTTAAACTCTAGAAAACTTTTAAGTAAAATTAAATTAAATTAAATTAATTTTAATTGACAGAGCCTTGCTCTCATAGATCTTTGATCTAAGGAAAACCCCTTTGGGGTTTCACCGACAGAGCCTTGCTCTCAAGAATCCATGGATCTAAAGAGATCCTGTTTCAGGGTTTCTTAACCCATGAACAGAGCTTTGCTCTTGAACAAAATATAGATCTTTTGATCTAAAGATGATGAACTCTGAAGAGTTTTCATGGATCTTTAAGATCCCAAATTTTTTAATTTTAACTTTTTTTTAGGAATTAATTTTCTTTTGATGGATTTTCCCATCATTATTACAGAGCCAGGCTCTTTAAGGAATTTTATTCTCTTGAGACCAGAGTTTGACAAGTGTCACTCTGTGACAGAGCTTTGCTCTGAAAGGGGAGATTTTCTCCTTGTCTCTAGGAATTTCTCATTTAATGAGAGTATTCTTTTGGGGATTTTCTCATTAATTGACAGTCTCATCCAATGATGGGGCTGTCTTATTAACTGACACATTGTCATCTAGATTTTGTGGGACCACTTTTAGTCCCATTTCCACTGCATTGCAGTGTGGTACAAATTTTAAAGTATCAAGTGTCAGAAATTAAAATTATAGCACTGACGGTTGACTTTTGTCTTTTTGCAGGCAATATGTCTTTCGATTCCTCGTTCCCATTCGTTCGCTCGGAGGGAGGATTCCCTGGAGTACCCGTAGACCGAGAGGTTCTAGCTTTGATCAGAGACCATAATCCGGAACATAAGAATCTTCACCTTTGGGGGTCATGGTATAATCAGATTATCAGGGGTCGACAGAGCTTTTCATGCGCAGTACCATCAGAATCCATTATGGCGATCCATTATGCCAACTCACCCCCGGTGAAGTATGCCATGGAGATGGTCAATTGGACTTCAGATGGCCTTCTTCATCCCGCTATAGCTGCAATTCCCGTTTAGCCTCCCATGGTTTTGGATATCTTGGGACGCCGTATTTGTCAAGGCGAGGCGCGACCCTGGGGGCAACCATATAATATAGGTATGATCCCCCGTCATCCGATTGGTTATCTGCCGTGGGCTCGCTACATCTTGTCAGCGAAGAAGTCGTAGTTGATGAGGCTTGGGTTGTATACCGCTGTTTATGCTTCTCTCTTCCAATATCCTACGCTTCCTACCTGGTGGGTTAAGGCTTTTTTGGAGCAATGGAATATCCCTACTCACACTTTCCTCGCATTGGACCGAGAAGTGTCGATTTCTTTAGAGGAGTTCACAGAAGTTTCCGGCTTACCGGTCATAAGGGAGCATTACGAGGAGCTGCTTCCCACAGACGAATATGTCTTCGGTGCTAAGCCATTGATAATGGGCCTTACTCCGGCGAATGCCGTTCAACACCAATCCCCTAGTTTGATCAAAGTGTTGAATATCTACGAGGGCCTTTTTATCGAATCTGGGAGCCGCGGGGTCAGTTTCGAGGATTTCATCGCTCGTTTTCTTCACCTAAACGTCCTCTCGGCGGAAGCTGCTAAGTTTGCCATGCTCGATGACCCTTTCGGTTTAGGTTTGGACAACCTGCCAGCGAAAGAGGTAGATCAAAAGGATTTCTTCCTCCTAACTTCCCGGTTGTCCCTTTGCGGAGGTTGCAGCCCCTGGGATAGATGAGGAAGCGTTCTTCTTAGGATTTCTTGGGCTATGGCTGAGTTGGTTTGCGCTTCCGATGCATCTTCGCCGTATGAGGCCATCTGTCTTTTACCCCGCTCACCGGATGACCATTGGGGTAAAAGTGGCTGTCGGGATCGCCGGCTTAGCCCACCTGTATCATGGCCTTAGCCAAGCGGCGGATGCTAATGAACCTGGAGTACCGCACGTGATCTTCTCGATGCATTACTTCATGTCATGGCTTGAGCTACATGCACTTGGCGTTTTTGGTATGCACAAAAGGCCTTCGTTCCATGACAGGTGCAGCTTCCCTCGGATTATGCGATTGGTCGGCGCCTCCATTGTAAATCCATTGCCATGGAATGCCAGAGGTTTGCTCCTTCGCCCCTTCACAGTTGGAGACGAGATGTCCTTCACTGACAAAGTGTTAACCATTGGAAAGGCGTCTACTACCACAGTGCGACCATTGCAAGATATTTTCAAAGATGGGGCCTCAGTTCTGACAGCCCGGGAGACCCTCCACTTGTACTCTATCAGACCGGGTTTCCTGGTATTTAGGCAAAATGATGCGGCGCTTTTCATGAGCCCGCATCGTTTTGCCCAACAACTGAGCTATAATCAAGGAGTGTCGTTGGAGGCTTTCTTGCTGGAACTTGCTGCCACTGAAGAAGGGATGCGGAGCGCGCTGCATCACTTCATGCGTCTGAATACGGGCTCTCATTTTTTCATCAGCGAGCCGACTTGCGTCCCACAGATCCTTAATACATATACGGCGTGGTACCAGCATTCAACGGGCACCGTTATTAAGGAAGAAAGGCGATTGTTGGTCGACCGCAAGGGTGTTCCTCCCGGCATCGACCGCAAAGCTCCCCTAAGGCCAAGGACCCCTGTCGTTCCTCCGCTGAAAGATGCTGGAGCTGGGCCACCGCGCGTGCTGAGCCCTCGCGCGGATTGCCGCCTCGTGATACCGTGGACGCGCCCCCAGCGCCTCGTGCTCCAGTGGAGACGGTGACTGTAGTTTTGCCCGAGTCTGGCGTGGGCCCGAACATCGGGACTCGCCGTCCTAAGGTGCCCGCAAAGCGTAAGTTGATCTTGGGTGCACCCGGGGCTCGCGTGCAGAAGAGGAAGAAGAAGTCCGTTCTTTCTCTTGATACCATCCTTGGCTTAAAGCCTCAGGCCCCTCTCACCGAAGGCTTAAGCGAGTACGGAAGCAATGAGGGTTTCTTCGTAGATTCAGCAGAAACCGATATGGCGGCCGCCATCGCGGCTTCTGAGTGATCGGCAAGGCTCAAAGCGTGGTTGGCCAAACTTGCGCAATCGGGTAATCACTAGTTGCGTTTTTTCGTCATTTCTTTGTACTTTTGTCATTATCTTTGACTAACGCTTTTCCTTTTTTAACCAGGCGTTTCTACCGAAGAAGTCATCGCTGCTTCCCTGAAAACCTTCCAGGAGGAAGAGATGAAACGCACTCTATCGGGTGTTGGTATGTCTCGGCTTACTGAGTCTTTATTCTCTTTTCTTCTGGCCAATCTAACCTTTTCTTTGTCTCTTTGCAGGGGCCGCGGGATCTTCTGCGCAAGCCGATGCGGGGACTCTTCCCGGGCCAGCTACTGAGGTCCCGGCCTCTTCGGGGCTGCCGCGAGAGACCCGACTCAAAAAGCCGATGAGGGATGCCTTGAAGGCTCTGGAGGCAACTCTGAACGCGGACGATGACGCCTTGATGAAGGAAGCTTCGAAGAGGTCCGTCGTGACGGCCCGGGAGGAGAGGAAGCGCTTGAGGCGCGAGGAGAAGGAGCGCAGAGCTGCTTTGGCCGTGGGAGCGGGCCCAAGCGTCGTTCCTCATGCTGCTACTCCTTCGGAAGAGTCTCCGGTCGCCTTGTCCACTGATCATAGGCGGGCGGTGCGTGCAGCTCGGGGGGCCAACGATCAATCCACCTCAGGTAACGTGTTTTTCGAGACTTTTGTTGTAAGAATTGTAAACCTATCGGTTCTTATATATCTTGTCCTACAGGGACGAGTCCAACTGAAGGAGCGGCGGAAACCGTCGAGCCAGAGGGGATGGTGGAGAAGGTAGTAGTCGAAACCGAGCCGACGGTAGGCGGTGCTGCCGTAGTCGCCAGGCCTGTGCTAGGGGCTGACGAAACGGTCACGCCTACTATACCCGAGAAGGTCGTCGATGCCGAACCCGAGGTAGCAGCAGATGAGACGGCTGCTAGGCCGAGTCTGGGGCAGCAGCGGATAGAGCGGCTGCGACCGATGAACCCATGGCATTGGTGGACGAGACAGCTATGACCGCCGAGCCCAAGGGGGTAGCGGGTGAGACGGGCATGAATCCCGAGGACGAGCTGGCCGCTCTTTCTCAAGAGTCTGGCAATGCTCCGATCATTGCTCTCCCCGCCTATGGTCCTCCGCCGTCTCCTGGCCTTGCGAGCACGACAACGGCCCCCATAGAGTCTGGCGATGAGGTAACGGGAGGTGGACCCGTGTCAATGGAGGAGGGAGACGCCGCCATTTCGGCTGGTGACTCATCAGGTAAATTTTGGGTTACCATCCTTTTCTCTATTCTGTAACTTTTCTGACAGTGCTTATCTTGTTTCTAACGCAGGCGCGGCTAGTGTTGATGCCCCATTGATTGAGGGAGCGCCGTCAGCAACTGCTTTGACGGTGGCCACCTCTCTACCTTCTCTCGCACCATCGCAAATGCTGGAAGGTATAGATTTGTAACCCATCAGTTTCATCTTTAGGCTGCATAATTCATGTACTGATGTTGTACTACCGCATCTTTGCAGGAGTGCTTTTTGATCACCTTTACCAGGTGCTGCACCCACACTTCTCCTTCCTATCGAGGCTTGCTTCCTCCAGTGGCGCTGGTGAGTATAGTTTTCAATTAATACCCTTTCTTTTTTCTGATAGTGGAATTATTGCTGATGCTTCCTTACCCTGACTGCAGTGTTACAGATTGAAGGAGGAGATAAGGAATCAGCCGCGCCACCGGTCCTCCCGGCTTTGCCGCCTGCTACAGCTGGTATAGTAAACTCCCTCATTGATGACTTTCTTATATTTCTTAAACCATCATCTGATTGTGTTTTGTTTTTCAGCTGACGTTCCGATTCCGGCACCCTTCGAGTCTCGCATCATAATGCCGGCAGGCCCCTTCTTGAGACGTCCATCTTCAAAGGGTGCTACGATGAGTTTAGGCATGCTGAGCGGATACGTCGAGGAGCTTGACGCAGAAGCTCCCCCATCTGCCGCAGATTTCGCTGTGGAGGTTAATCCAATGCTAGCGACACTTGTAAGTTTTCATAATGAAGGCGTCGTCGAGCCTTGGGTTAATCACTGCAGGGAGATCGAGGCCCGCCTGCATCAGCTGGAGATTATGCGTCCTGCCCCCGAGATCTTGGCCGTAAGCACTCAACGGGTGGCATGGATCGAGCAGAGCGCTTCTCACTTCCTCTATTTGGAACAAGAAGCGGCTTTAAGGCTGAGGGAATACCAAGAGACCTTAAGCGAGACTGCTCGCCTGCGTGCTGAGGTCGATGCAAACGCTGCCCAGGTGAAGGCTATCTTCGAGGGCCTTCTGCAAAGTATTTCTGATGGGCTAACACTGAAGCAGAAGCTCGATGCCGCTGAGCGTGATGCCCAAGGTCGCGAAGCAGCTCAACGAGCCATTGAAGAACAGCTTTCATCCTACTTGCAGCAGCGGGCCCAGGTGGAGGTAGAATTGGCGGTGGCAGCCGATCAGGAGAAGGCATTGAAGGAAGTGCGCGAGCAATTGATGGGGCTTTTTAAGACGTTTCCTTCTCAGTAGCTGCCTTTGTATCAATTGTACATTTGTAAATTTTTTTTTGAATAAGATGTATCCATTCTTTATTCTTTTATACGATTCGCCTTGTGCTTAATTGAATTCATGAATAAAGATATACACATTTCTCTTGTGCAATGTCTTGTGTCATCTCTGTGCTTTCTCCCTTCTTTTATTATCAGCATGTTACCTTAGTAAACATGGTTGACAGATTATAGAGCAATTATAGAGCAATGTTCTTCTTCAAGAGATAGTGATGGCTTAAGAGGCAGGTTCAGATCTGCTGCCTAAGACTTTTCAACTTTATGAGCTGTGAGGGTCTCACAAAGACTTTTCTCCTTACGGATCGAGAGGATCTGGTAGGTGTATTTTCTCCTTAGGAATCGTGAGGATTCCTAAGTGCGTTTTCTCTTATAAGTCGTAGGCATCTTATAAGAGAATTTTCCCTCTTACGAGTCGAGAGGACCCGCAAGCGGTTGTTTCCCTCCTTGTTAAGATTAGACTTGGGAGAGTGAGACCCGTAGATAGTATGCAAGAGACCATTTTGGACCGACTTGCAGGGTCCCAGTGCTTAGGAAACAGGTTTTTTAATCCCCGCCGCCTAAGGCTTTATCTCGCAAGTCGAGACGAATCGAGAAGTTCCCGCGAAGACACTAATTTTCTCACGAGTCGAGACGAATCGAACAGCTCTCGTCAAGGACGCTAATTTTCCTGAATCGAGGTATTTGCCAAGGACACTGATTTCCTCGGAGTTGAAACGAATCGAGGTATTCCCGCAAAGACACTGATTTCTCTGTGGGTCGACGCGAATCAAGGTGCTCTCGTCAAGGACACTAATTTCCCTGAATCGAGGTATTTGCCAAGGACATTGATTTCCCTGGGGTTGAAACGAATCGAGGTATTCCTGCAAAGACATTGATTTCTCTGCGGGTCGACGCGAATCATGGTGCTCTCGTCAAGGATGCCAATTTCCCTGAGTCGAGGTATTTGCCAAGGACACTGATTTCCTCGGAGTTGAAACGAATTGAGGTATTCCTGCAAAGACACTGGTTTCTCTGCGGGTCGATGCGAATCAGGATGCTCTCGTCAAGGACGCTAATTTCCCTGAATCGAGGTATTTGCCAAGGACACTGATTTCTTCGGAGTTGAAACGAATCAAGATATTCCTGCAAAGACACTGATTTCTCTGCGGGTCGACGCGAATCGAGATGCTCTCATCAAGGACGCTAATTTCCCTGAATCGAGATATTTACCAAGGACACTGATTTCCTCGGAGTTGAGATGATCTCTGGTGGTCTTTCAGGTTTTATATGAGTTACCGTCAAGACCCTGAAGCTAGGAATTTGGCCTTCGCTTCGCTTGCTGTGGTGTGTCCGAATCCTGTTGGAGGAGGGACGCTGTAGTGACATTTCGTCTGTTGTGTAGAAACGAACGTCGAAGTGGTGATCACTCCACGCTGGGGTGAAATGATCTCCGATTGTCTTTCGGGCTTTATATGAGTCGCCGTCAAGACTTGGCTACGTTTTCTGATGGAGCATGGGGAGGGAAGATATGTTTCCTTTTGTGTTTGCGCCCCTGGATTATATACAGGGATTGCTGCGATATCACCTGTAGGGCATAAATTTCATTATATATATTTTATTTTATTTCTTTCCGCGATGCTCTATCATTTCAGCTTTTACATCGCGAAAGTCGCGATTGCCCAATCATTTCAGCTATTTTTCGCGGTGCCCAATCATTTCGATTATTTGTTTTATTTTTACTCGCTGCTTTTTATTGTGAGTTGCCCAATCATTTCGGCTATTTCACATGCATATATTTTTTTACCTGCTGATTTTGTTGCAAGTTGCCCCATCATTTTGGCTATTTCGTATGCATGTGTGGTTTGCCGTCTTTTCGCTGCAAGCTTGGGATTAGATACCGATTTCGGCATCAGCACCGCTATGATCACACGCTTTTGGCATGTCGGATGTTCAAAGTTCTAAAGATATAACCGCGATCAGGACGGTGTCGCTATGCAGCTAGCCGGTTGAGCACGGGTCGATCCACAGGGAGATGGTTGTATGTCCGTTCGAGTTTTAGACGAGTCAATAAAGAATGTGTATATGTTTGTTCAGTTCTATCCTAAGTGTTCGTATTTATGTTCAAGTAAGCTTGTTAAGGTTAAGGTTGGTTAGTAGAGTTAGGATTATTCTTGTGCTTATCTTTTGCCATCCTTAAAACGGTGTTGGGATAATCGAAAGTAGCGGGGATTAGGAGGAAATAGGAATGGGATTTGCGAGTTTAATGAAGCTTTCCAACGCTAAATCCATTCCTAGTGCCCCTTGCCCGTCCGCTAAATACGCTTATTTCCAACACTCGGCCAAACACCCGCAACCATGTATCCAATTAAGTCACAACTACATGTCACGTTGTAGTGCGCTTAAAAGACTTCTCGACTTAGGTCTCGGCTATATGTCACGTATAGCGCGCCTAAGTGAGGGGATTGAGTTTATTTGGTCGGGGGTCGTTTCAAGATGTTTGGCGAAGAGAAGCACAAGGGATTTCTCCGTCTCTCATACCACCTTCCTTAGCCTTAACAAGAGGGAAATTATTCACACATCACAAAAGAAAAGAAAACAAAACAAGAAGGAAGAAAAGAGAAAAATACGGTTTTACAAGTGAAGCAAGCTAACTCTTGGGTCCTCACCTTAGCAAGGAACATCGTCGAGTATCATCGCTTGGAAATAATACGAACAAGAGAAAGGAAAAGAGAACGAGAAAAGAAATAACAACTACTTTAACAACAATAATAAAATTACACTAGTAATTAAATTACAATACAATGAAATAAAAATACAAGATAAGCAAAACAACCCTCATCTTCATTTCATCATCCACTCAAAAAGCTCTCACTACAATTTTCATGGAGGAAGGAATGAAGAAGAAGAAGCAGCTAAACTAAATCCTAACAAAAAGTGGGCATAAGAATTGATCCCCCACAATGGCTCAGAACTGGGGTATTTATAGGACGAGAGTTGAAACTTAGGGCAATTATCTGTGCCCAAATGAAGTGACATAACGGCCCCCAGAAAATCAGACTCCACCGAGTCAACTAGGCCGAGGATCCGCGGCCGAGTCGCCATGTCGGCCGCGGATCCGCGGCCGTTCTGGGGAGTTGGGATGTCGTAATTTTAGGGTTTCCCTGTGTTGCTATATTCTATTGTTCTATATGTACCAGATTGCAAATTTCTTCCACAATTGCTTCAGATCTGCAATGGTCCAAAATGGCATCAAAAATAATACTTTTGACCTTTTCTCCCTCGAGCTCCGCGCACCCATTGATTCTTGTGCTGCCCCCCTCGTGCTCTGTGCTTGTCCGAGACACGAATGACCACTGTCATATGTCTTTCCTCTGGAACTGGTACGCGACACTAGACGGATACGGATGACCGGAAGCCGGCTTTTATCTGCTGTCAATAGATGTTATGTATTTTGGCGTAACAGTGGAGATTTTGTATCAATTGCGTTATTTTGGACTAGGAACCTGTAGCCTGTAAATATGTAGCACACACGGATTAAAAGCACCTACCTATAAACAAACGAGCATAAGAATGGGCGGTAGTAAAAGCAATATTCTGGTGTGAACAAATACCCCCAAACTTAACTTTTGCTCGTCCCGAGCAAAACCAATTATTCACAAAAAAGAATCCTAACTGCACTTTCGCAGGGAACGCGATTGCACTGAGCTCGTGCAACAAACCGTTAAACCTCTAGGTGTCCCTAGTAGGAGGAGTTTGTCTCCTGAGGGTTTTCAGCGGATACTACCCACAAAATCCCGTCAAGCTAGTTCATAAGTTAACGTTGATTCTGCTCCTACAGTTTAGTATCTACTTTAGAAATTCTATCATCCTAAGTTAGAAATATCCAACCTTTATGTTTCACACCTCCTATCTATTTAACCTTAGATCATATACGTTCCAAAAAAGTTTAGAAAGATGTTGGTATCTCCTGAGTTTTCCTCCTAAAGTGCGGTCTTAATTCCGGGATTTTTATCAACTTTACAGAAAACACAAGTCTTATCTTTTATTTCTATCTTTTATCCAAACATCGAATGTATACCCCTACGTGTATGTATATTTGCGCCCCTACACTCAAGAATTCAATTCAAGCTATAATACCCTTGCCCTAATACCTAATACTACTTCTTTTCATTAAGGATGAACGGATTTGCTCACACACCTTTCATGTGACTATTAATGCTTCTTGAGGCACTAACGGCCGATTACTGAATGTGTGTGCTTAAAGCGTAAATAGCAGTTTCCAGGTCTTGACTTTATTTATTTATTTTTCTCTTCTTTTATTTTTCTTTTTCAAGACCGGATATATTTTTCAATGATGCTCTTTTGGTGTTTAGCTTTAAATACCGTTTTTTCTTTCATACTAGGCTTTCAGGCAAGAGTATTTCTAGGTATCCTCTACTATCCCAAGTTTCAAGGTGCGTGTAAGTGCAGTTTGTAGGGTATATACTTTCTAAATTTGAACTCAAGAAAAGAAACTATTTTTCAGACTTATCCATCTGTAAAGCTTCAATACTTTCCCCTCATCTTAACTTAACTCAAGAACTGAACTCAAGATTACCTATTTCTCAAAAAAAACTGTAAGGACGTATACTTACCAAAGTTAGATAGAATGAGGGTTATTTTTAGGGTTTTCAATTCCTAAGCCTAGGATTTAGTTATTTCTAACATATCAACTAAGCTTTCAGAATAAAAATCAAAGTTACCCTATTAGCTAACTTGAAGACAAAGTTTTTATATTTTTGGAAATTTTTCGATTTTTGTGGGTTTTTAATAAGGTATGCAAATGCAAAATATACTAATGAATGCGAAGGAAGAAAGCTTACCGAGCACACCCCCAAACTTAAACTTGACAGTGCCCTCACTGTCAGGCTACACCAAGAGGGTCAAAATTGTCGGCGCTCCCTAAAAACAAATTATATACAAAACTAAAAAAAGGAAAACAAAAAATATATACAAAAAGGTTCCCCCCAAACTTAAGTAAAACAGTGTTTCCACTGTTAAGCGTTGAAGTTCAGGATCAGGGGGAAAGAACAGTATCAAGCTATACAAGGCCTTACACAGGCCAAAAGTGAGCACCAACCATTCAAAGATTTTATCGCTATAATGAACAGGTTGGTGGAAGAAGGCGTAGAGAAAAGAGATGGAGAATACGCAAGACCGTATGGAGATAGAAGTGGTATACGGTCTCGGTATATAAGAATAAGAATGGCGGAAGGGAGAAAGAAGTGGAATACGAACTTGATGGTGAAAATGGAGTGAATAGATTAGCACAATATGTGATGAATGATGTGTAAAAAGTGATTGTGCTAATCTATCAACCCGTCGAGAAATGGCGTCAAATACCTCAAGATTCGTGAGAAACCATGGGTAAGCCGAACTTGACAAATCAGACACAGGAAGTGAAAATGGTACGGTGTCTTGCCAGGTCAGAACGATGGAAAGGATGGAGGTAGGTGATTGAGGAAGGTTATCGGTTAAAGGTTCATGAAGGCGTACATAGTCAATGAAAGGGATAGGATGAATTGGAAAATCCGACTCATCAACAAGAACTGTTTCATCCTCAAAAATATCCTCAAAATTTTCCTCAAAGGTAAGCACATCCATGCATTTATCCTCAAAATCCAGACGCATATGGGGTTCGGGAAAAACATTTAATGACTCGGGATGATGAATTGAAGAGAAAAACACAGCCAAATCTATGGGTTCATCATCCAAAATATTCCCAGCGTCAATATCCTCAATCAAGTGAAAATCAATATTCTCAGACACCTCATCAAAAGCATGGATTTCAATCGATTCTGGTTCTAAGATGGAGGTGTAGAGGTCAAAAGGATTGGGTGTGGTTTCACTCAAAAGGGACCCTTCATAATCGGGTAAATCAAATACTGCAAAGTCACACAACTCATTATCTGTTCTATCTTTAATCAATGGATCATTTGGAACACTAGATAGACATTCAAAATCGGAGTTGTGGGTTTCAATTTGCAATGGGTAGGTTTGATTCGGAAAGGAGTACAGCTCACTCTCTCCACTCAAATTCTCAACCTGTCCTACCGCGTCTTCATACATTAGAAAATTTGGAGCTAGTTGAAAACTAGCTACCGGGTCACTAGGTTATATGAGGGCGGCCATAGACGCATCCAAATCCATCATCTGTTGGTACGACGCTACCCTAAAGTCTTCCAATGAATGTTCCAGACTAGACATGGGCTATGAAAGGGTTTCAGTAAAAGATTCAAAGTTGTTTGGATACTGGAAATTCCCAAAAGGCTGTTCAGAAGCAATGTCTAGGGAAGGTGCAAAAGTCGGGTAGGACTGGTAGGAATTGAATGGTTGGACAGGAGTAGGATCAACATTTGGATAAGAAGGTAAATGAAATTGTTGATCCCAAGAATTTGAAGTGGTGAAAGGAGTGAAAGATCGGCTATGAGATTGTTCAATATGTTCAGCGATGGACAAAGGACGACTTGCAAAAGGGGTATCAACATAAGCGGGTGCGGGAGGTTGAAAAGGTTGATACAAAGTGGAATGCAGAGTGCAAGTGTTTGTCCTAGACGCTTCTATGTGATCTTTCAGTGAAATTTTGGCATGGAGGGGTCGTTCGAAATTCGACCAAAGCAAGAACCGTAGGAAGTTATGTCTGGTTGTGGGTACCAAAGTTCGGCAAGAGTTTTGCGAGGTGGGGTACCCATGATATGAAGAGAGAAAGAAAGAAAAGCAGAGAAAAGGAGGGGAAAAAAGAATGTGTTTTTTTAAAAAAAATTTAGTTAGCTATTAACAAAAGATTGAAATATACACACAAAAAGAATCTGGACCAAAAAAAACAATCACGACACAAAAATACCACACACCTAATCGGTCTAGGGTTCACCTAGGTCAACTGACCTGCTCCAGAACTTGATTGTCGAAGTAAAACTGTGTCGAGAAACGGGCTCAAGATACACTGATTACGAGGCCAGGTAAGTGCAGAGATAAGGGGAGGTTTTTCGACGCTTTCGCGAAGGTCCTTAATTAAACAACCCTTTCTCTTTTGGCGGTTTCGCCGTTAACACTTTCCTAGACACCCCGTAAACAATATACCGTGAAGCGGTGATCTAAACACAGTTAACTTTTCATAGTGAGCGTGCAGTCCTTAAGGCTTAAAGTCTAGTTTCTTTTAAAATTTGTGCGGGTAAACGTTATGCTCAAGTTCGTGATTTGTGGGCCACGGAAAAGGTGATGAAATCCTTTACCGTATGTTCTGGGGTTCGCTTGCCCTTAAGTCCGTATTAATGTATGCAATGCGCAATTCAATAAAAATTCTATAAAGAATCAACAATCGTTTTTTAAGTTTAAACACGGCACTGCAACAAATATGGGTTAGTCAATTTTTAGCGTTTGCTAGCGAACTTGCAAAGAATCCTGCAAAGAATAGTATATTGGATGCGTCGGATTTGAGAAGAAGGTGTTTAAGAAATACGTACCGTTAAGTTTTTGGGTTAGGAAACCCCCGTTGAATCAATTCCGGTAAGCTTGAAAAGTTCGCTTGCGCGGGTCAAACTACCCGGATCTTTGGTACTGTACTTCGTAATCACCTTAACCTTGAACGTACACTTTGCTCCCTACAATCGTAGTTCGCAAATCCGCAAAAATCTGCAGAAAATACAGTATGGTGGAATTTACAGAGACGATAAAAGAACAGAGACAGGGCAGGAAAAAATTGGGGCACCGAGGCCACAATACAGCCGTGGATCCGCGGTCAAATCCCCACTTTGACCACGGTTCCGCGGTCAAATAGAAGAATTGGCGCCTCGTTTTTAGTTCCCTGCACTCCCCTTGATCTTTACTCCAAAAAAAATGCTATGTTTCTTGATTGAATTACTGTACTTTCTCCAGATTAGCCTGCACACTTGCATACAAAAATTATCAAAAATAACAAAAAGATTTTATTTTATATAGATATATACAAAAAGAATATTAACCCGAATAACAAGAAAGAAAATACGCTACCGTCTCCCCGGCAACGGCGCCATTTGATCGCCCGCTTTTGGCGTGTCGGATATTCAAAGTTCTAAAGTTATAACCACGATCAGGACGGTGTCGCTATGCAGCTAGCCGGTTGAGCACGGGTCGATCCAAAGGGAGATGGTTGTATGCCCGTTTGAGTTTTAGACGAGTCAATAAAAAATGTGTATATGTTTGTTCAGTTCTATCCTAAGTGTTCGTATTTATGTTCAAATAAGCTTGTTAAGGTTAAGGTTGGTTAGTAGAGTTAGGATTATTCTTGTACTTATCTTTTGCCATCCTTAAAACGGTGTTGGGATAATCGAAAGTAGCGGGGATTAGGAGGACATAGGAATGGGATTTGCGAGTTTAAGCAAGCTTTCCAACGCTAAATCCATTCCTAGTGCCCCTTGTCCGTCCGCTAAATACGCTTATTTCCCACCCTCGGCCAAACACCTGCAACCATGTATCCAATTAAGTCACAACTACATGTCACGTTGTAGTGCGCTTAAAGGACTTCTCGACTTAGGTCGCAGCTATATGTCACGTATAGCGCGCCTAAGTGAGGGGGTTGCGTTTGTTTGGTCGGGGGTCGTTTCAAGATATTTGGCGAAGAGAAGCACAAGGGATTTCTCCGTCCCTCATACCATCTTCCTTAGCGTTAACAAGAGGGAAATTATCCACACATCACAAAAGAAAACAAAACAAAACAAGAAGGAAGAAAAGAGGAAAATATGGTTTTACAAGTGAAGCAAGCTAACTCTTGGGTCCTCACCTTAGCAAGGAACTCCGTCGAATATCATCGCTTGAAAATGATACGGACAAGAGAAAGGAAAAGAGAATGAGAAAAGAAATAACAACAACTACTTTAACAACAATAATAAAATTACACTAGAAATTAAATTACAATACAATGAAATAAAAATACAAGATAAGCAAAACAACCCTCATCTTCATTTCATCATCCACTCAAAAAGCTCTCACTACAATTTTCATGGAGGAAAGAATGAAGAAGAAGAAAAAGCTAAACTAAATCCTAACAAAAAGTGGGCATAAGAATTGATCCCCCACAATGGCTCAGAACTGGGGTATTTATAGGAGGAGAGTTGAAACCCTAGGGTAATTATCTGTGCCCAAATGAAGTGACATAACTGCCCCCAGAAAATCAGACTCCACCGAGTCAACTCGGCCGAGGATCCGCGGCCGAGTCACCATGTCGGCTGCGGATCCGCGGCCGTTCTGGGGAGTTGGGATGTCGTAATTTTGAGGTTTCCCTGTGTTGCTATATTCTATTGTTCTATATGTACCAGATTGCAAATTGCTTCCACAATTACTTCAGATCTGCAATGGTCCAAAATGGCATCAAAAATAATACTTTTGACCTTTTCTCCCTCGAGCTCCGCGCACCCATTGATTCTTGTGCTGTCCCCCTCGTGCTCTGTGCTTGTCCGAGACACGAATGACCACTGTCATATGTCTTGCCTCTGGAACTGGTACGCGGCACTGGACGGATACGGATGACCGGAAGCCGGCTTTTATCTGCTGTCAATAGATGTTATGTATTTTGGCGTAACAGTGGAGATTTTGTATCAATTGCGTTATTTTGGACTAGGAACCTGTAGCCTGTAAATATGTAGCACACACGGATTAAAAGCACTTACCTATAAACAAATGAGCATAAGAATGGGCGGTAGTAAAAGCAATATTCTGGTGTGAACACGCTACAACTGGGATATTGCCAGGAGCGAATTATCATTTGCCCCTGTCGATGTCGAACAAAGGTGGCTTAGTAAACAGATTCTGTTGACTAAGGCTTTTGACTTCATGAGCCGTAAGGGTCTCACAAAGGTATTTCTCCCTACAAGTCGTGAGGATCTCGTAGGTGTGTTTTCTCCTTAGGGATCATGAGGATTCCTAAGTGTATGTTCTCCTGTAAGTCGTAAGGATCTTACAAAAGGGTTTTCTCCTTATAAGTCGAGAGGACTTACAAGGGTTGTTCACCATATCGACATATCCCTAGTCACGGGTGGGACTTGGTTAGAGAAATGTTTATTCGTGCCTGTGGATTGTATACAAGGGTCAGTATCGAGCCGCTTGTAGGGCAATATCGGAGGTTGTAGGGGGTAGCTTAAGAACAGGTTCAGGTCTCTGTATCTTAAGACTTTCAAATCTTATGAGCCGTGAGGGTCCCAAAAGAGAGTTCTCCTTACGAGTCGTGAGGATCTCGCCGGTGTAATTTCTCCTTACGAGTCGTGAGGATTCCTAAGTGTGTTGCTCTCTTGTGAGTCGTAAGGATCTCACGCGGGTGGTTTCTCCTTATAAGGTCAAGAGGACCCTATACGTGTCCTTTAACGAGGTTGCGCCCTTTCAGGTTTTCACAAACACTCGCCGGTAGCCCTGCTATTTTTACTCACGGTGCCCTTTCGGGTTTTCATCCGTGCCCATTTTGCTTATGGACATACCGTTTTTTTTATTCTCTCTCTTTTTTTATTCTTTTTATTCTTTTATATTTTTTTTACTTCGGTATGCTGCTATCTGCCGTAGCTTCTTGACATCTCAGGCAACAACTAGTTTTAGGACATAGTGGTCCGTTGTTAGTTTAAGGACGTTTCGGTCCGTTAACCAGCTACTACTTATAGAGTTTTGGGCTTAGGAAGATAGCGAGCGGACATAGTCGTCGCCATTTATCATTGACCTAGGCCGTAACTCGTTAAGCGTAGTACTTCTTCAGGAAGCGGCCGTTTATTAGTCTGAAAGGTCTTTCTCCATGCTTGTCCATGAGTATATAGGCTCCACCCTGGTAGACCTTGTCTATGATATACGGGCCTTTATAGTTTGGCTCGAATTTTTCCCGCTTGGCGCGATTGGGGATCATAGGTCTTTTGACCACTAGCATGAGTTCGCCTTGGCGGAATGTCCTCGGCCTGGCCAATCTTTCATATGAGCGCGTCATCTTTGCCTTATAAGCCTCCAGATTTTGTTGCGCTATGAGCCGGGTTTCATCGAGGGCATCGAGCTCCTCGAGGCGAAGGTGAGCATTCTCTTCGTCCGTTAGCTCATAATGGACTGCCACCCGTAGAGAGGGTAACTCTATCTCGAGGGGGAGTACTGCTTCTGTTCTGAATACCAACGCGTACGGCGTTGTGTTCGTGGCCATCTTGAACGTAGTTCGATATGCCCAGAGAGCTTCTTGCAGTCTTTCGTGCCAGTCCTTCTTATTTCGGGACACCGTCTTCTTCACAATCTTTGTCAAGGTCTTGTTGAAAGCCTCAGCTAGGCCGTTAGCTCGGGGATATAAACTGAGGAGTATCTCCAATCTATATTGTGTTGTTGTGCGAAGCGACTGATTTTGTGACTTCTGTAGGCTGGCCCGTTATCAGAGATGATCCGTCTCGGAGTTCCAAACCGATAAATGACGTGCGTCTTGAAGGAATGGAGGATATTCTCCGTCTTCACTTTCCTCAGCGGTACTGCTTCTGCCCATTTGGAGAAGTAGTCAGTCGTCGCCAAAATGAATCGATGTCCCTTGGACGATGCTGGTTCGATGGGGCCAATTATGTCAGTCCCCCACATCTCGAACGGCCAGCTAGCCACTGTTGGATGTAATGGATTTGGGTGCTGATGGATAAAGTCCCCATGAATATGGAACGAGTGGCATTGCTTTGCATACTCGAGGCAGTCCTGGATCATCGTGGGCCAATAATAACCCATCATTTTAATCTTTAACTTCATCTTTGGGCCTGCTTGGTGAGAACCGCAGAGTCCGTCGTGGACTTCTTGGATGACCCTTTTTGCCTCTTCAGGTCCCAAGCATCTCAACCACAGAGAATCAAACGACCTCTTGTAAAGAGTATCATTGACGAAAGCGAAAGATAGAGCTCGTTTCATAAGCTGATGTCTTGAGAACGCATCTTCAGGTGTTCGACGGGATTTGAAATAGTCTATAAAGACTTATCTCCAATCCTCAGCCTTTTCTTGGTCTTTTATTCGCAAGGCCTCTTCCTCGGATGATTCCGGAGATATTTCTGTCGGTGCGAGAACTCGACGGCTTTGTATTACGATTCTTACATCATCAAGGTTCTCATCAACCAGTTCTTTAGCGAGCTTGGCTAATGCGTCCGCTTTACTGTTTTCCGCACGCGGTATATTTTCCAAAGTGTAGGAAGGAATTTGGGTCAACAGTTGTTGCACCTTTTCGCCGTACTTCACCAACTCTGGTTTGTACGTTTGGTAGTCGCCGTTTACTTGACTAACGACCAGTTGGGAGTCCCGTATATAAGAAGATTTTCAATTCCCATGTCAATGGCAATCTCAAGACCTGCTATCAAAGCTTCGTATTCGGCTTCATTGTTCGTCCTCGGCTCTGTTAAGGAGAAGGAAAAGCGCATTATCCCTCCTTGTGGAATCACGAAGGTGAAGCCTACCCCCGATTTAATTATAGGGGTGCTTTGTTTGCGCTTCTTTACAGAAGACGCTCCATCAAAATAAAGTTCCCATCGGTTACCACCACCGTCGATCGCATCAAATGCTTGTTCGTCTGGCAGTTCGCAATTCAAAGGAGAGTCGGCCGGTATCGGATGCTCAGCGAGGAAGTCGGCGATGGCCTGGCCTTTCACTGCCTTAAGAAGTTGATAAGTTATTGAGAACCCCATCAAGAACAGGGCCCATTTAGCGAGTCGCCCCATCAGTATGGCCTTTGACATCAAATATTTGAGAGGGTCCACCTTCGATATAAGACGGACTTCATGTGCCAATGCATAGTGCCTGAGCTTTGTTATCGCGAAGATCAACGCCAGACAGTGTTTTTCGATGGGGGGAATAGTTGCTTTCTGCCCCCAGGAGAACTCGACCTAAGTAATAGAGAGCTCTTTCTTTCCCTTGGTCACTCTCTTGTGTCCATAACGCACCTAAGGAACCTTCGAAGGCGGTTGTATAAAGAATGAGGGGCGTTCCCTTGACCGGAGCAGCCAACACTGGCGGATTCTGCAAGTACTGCTTGATTTCGTACAGCGCGTTTTGGCATTTGTGATCCCAAATGAAATGAGTTCCCTTCTTCATTAGGTGACTGTAAGGGCGGCACTTGCCTGAAAGATTAGCTATAAATCGCCGGATGTACGCCAGTTTCCCTTGTAAAGACCGTAATTGCTTGAGAGTCCTCGGCGGAGGCATTTCCATGATCGCCTTAATCTTTGACGGATCTATCTCAATACCTCGGTGTCGGACGATGAATCCCAAGAATTTGCCCGAGGAGACTCCGAATGCGCATTTGAGAGGGTTCATTTTTAAGTTGTACTGCCGAAGGCGTTGAAATACGGTCTTCAAATGCTCGAGATGTTCCTCTGATTTGCTTTTCACTACGAAATCGTCGATATAGCATTCGACGATTTCATGTATTAGGTCATCGAAGATCTTCGTCATGGCCCTTTGATAGGTGGCACCAGCATTCTTCAGACCAAAGGGCATCACCTTGTAGCAGAATATACCCAAAGGGGTCCGGAAAGCGGTGTGCTTCTGGTCCTCAGGGTGCATATTTATCTGATTGTATTCCGATGAACCGTCCATGAAGGAGAAAATTTCATGAGTGGACATATTGTCTATCATCAGCTCGGTTACCGGTACTGGGAAATCGTCCTTCGGGCACGCTTTATTGAGATCCCGGAAGTCCACGCATATGTGCACCGTCCCATTTTTCTTCATCACCGGGATGATATTGGCGATCCAATCAGGGTACTGAACCTCTTGGATGAAGTCAGAGTCAATTAGCTTTTTGGCCTCGGCGTTGATGCTCATCTCAAGCTCGAGCTGCATCCTTCTCGGTGCTTGTTTGACTGGCTTAACATCCGGGGATATCGCCAATTTGTGGACGGCAATATCTGGGTCTAGTCCTGGCATTTCGGAATAGTTCCAGGCGAAGCAATCTTTATGCTGTATAAGCACGTCTTTTAACACAACCACTCTTTCTTCAGATAATAGCTCACTGATGAAGGTCGGTCGTGGGTCACTCGCCATCCCCAGATCAATTTCCTTGAGGTTATCTGCAGTGGTATGTATTCCATCTTCCAGCTCTTTTGGCGCCGGTGGAAATTCTGAGATCACCTTGTCATCATTGTTTTCGAAGCACCAGGGAAGGTCATCCATATTCTCGGGCTCTTCCTTTGATATTGTTATCATATGACAAATAAGAGCTCGCTTCCAAGATCGATGTGGATCCGGGTCTACCCTTGTGGATTTGAGTTCATGCTTCTGTGACGGTGTTACCCTCCAACTGTCAGATAACGCGAACTTGCCGAGCTGATACTGATCTTCGACCCAATTCTTGAAAGTGAAGCAATCTTCGAGAGGGTGTCCTATTACCATGTGATAAGAGCAATAGTTCGGGTGTGAGACTTCGCCTGCTTGCTCAAGGTGTTTAGACTCCGGCAGTGTAAACATTTGATATTTTATAGCGAGGTCAAGCATCTTCTTTGTCTTGTCTTGAGGAAAGGAGTATGCTCGACTCATCTTCCTTATAAGAGATAGATCCGGACCGCTTGACTCCCACTCACGTGACTTCTTGGTCTCGCTTTGTCACTATTGAACGCCTTTTCCGCTCTTTGACTTGTTTCGGCCTCTGCGTCGGGCCTTTTTTACAACAGGTTGACAGAAAGCGGCGTTTTCATTTTCCGCAGCCTGTTGAAGAAGGCGTTGCGTCCTGGCTTTCTCATAGAGAGCCATTTCGCGACAATGGTCATCTCTAACTTTTTGACCAGCTTCCTTTATAAGCTTGTTCATTTGTTCTTCGAACGACGGACTGGGCGTTTTCACGTCGGGGACTTTTTCTGGCTTAGGGTCAGCATCTTCCCATTGAGCGTCCCCCTCTTCATTGAAGTCATGTACGACGTAGCAGTCGCGGAGCAACTCTCGTTTCTTAGACCGAACATATCCAAGCCCGATTGCTTCCATTCTCCCACTGGGCAACTTGCGCTGAGTTCCGGGAACATTCCAGATCCTGTCATAGAACTTAGCTTTTCGAGCAGTTTGCTTAAGGGGTACACCTTGGCGCCTCAAAAGTCTTTTTAGTCCGTCCGTATAATATCTGGGTAAACGTATGGGCTGAAGCCTGTCAAGTGTAGAATCTGCACCATGCCAAATTTCTTTCTCCACTTTGGTTTCCCCGGAACGGTAGAATAGAATCGTCTTTTCACCTTCTCGCCTGGGAGGGACATAGAACGCTTGCAGCTCTTCTACACTATAGGTATCAAGCGCGTACGGTTCTTTATGATGTTTAAGTGGGACCATAACGACTTGCAGACTTTGCTCTTCGTCAACGAATGTTTGTATCGAAGGCCGAGTAGAGAATATGGCATGGACTTCATCTTCTGAGTCGCTGCCGAAGATCAACACGGGAGCGGACGGTCCCGGCTTGTAGTGCTGGGGTAGACCCGAATAAACCATCTCTTCTTCTTCCTCGGTATCACTCCCGAAGACTGGGATGGAGGCGATAGCTTTGTTCTCCGGCTTGTGACATCTCTCCGTGTCTTCAAAATCCGGTAAGAAGTATTTTGCATCCTCGTACTTCCGAACTTCGTTCACTGAGAACGGGTTCAGCTCTCCTATCATGGTATACTCGAGACCATCCTTGAAGTATTTCATACACTGATGTTGTGTAGAGGGAATGATGTTATACTCATGTAACCATGGCCGTCCGAGCAAAGCATTATAGCATGTCTTGGCGTCTATAACGTGGAACTTAATATCCGTGACAAGTAGTCCAAAGCGCAGCGTCAATATCACTGACCCGAGAGTCCGTGATGATTAAGAGTCGAATCCGGAGATGGTGATCTTATCCTGAGCGAGGTGTTGGACACTCATGCAGATTTCCTTCAATACCCGTACATTGAGGAGATTGACGGAGGACCCATTATCAACCAAGATTTTGCCTATCTTTATATCGTGGCAATACCCTGAGACATAGAGGGGACGGTGGTGTTTGCACGTCCCAAGGAGAAGGTCTTCATCACCAAAAGTGACATCGGTTGTGTGCACTTCTTCCAACTCGTCCTTCATCTTTTCTTCGGCAAGAAAAGCTTGGAATTGCTCTGGCTCCTGTAGCGCTTTGATCAATGAATCCCTTGCTTCTTTTGATAGTAAAAGGGCGTCAAGAATGCTGAGTTGCGAGGGTAGCTTCCTCAAGTGTGCCAGAATGTTGTAGTCCACCTTATTTCTCATTGGCGGATCCTTGGCAGTCAGCTCTTTCATGACTTAGTCATCCAGGGCGATATCTTCGGCGACCTTTTCTTTTCCCTTATCCTTTCTGCTCGTGGATCCGAGATTCTTTTCGGGTAGCGTACGATTACGCAGCTGGATATTCTCGCAGGCCTTTGGCTCTTCCTCTTTTCCCGATATGGACTCTTTAAAGAGGGGACTAAGAGCCATTTCCTCGTCAGAGTCGCTCCCGAATGTGAGAATTTGCGCTCCCTCGGCGTTAACCATGCGACAATCGCGGGTAGTTCTTCTAAGCTCCTCAGTCGTACTTTTCCGCTCTCGACGAGTTTTGCGCTTCTCCCGCTTAAAATGTTGCCGGTGAGCGACATACCCCTGCCACCATTTATTGAAAGCTTTGCACTATTCGGTGGGGTGCGAAATCTTTCGATGATACAAGCAGTAGGAAGGGTGCATCTCTGTTTCACTGGAAGTGTTACCTTCAGAGGGTGGTAGCTTCATCCCTATTGATATGGATTTGGCGAATCGTTTCCTCGTCTTGAATTTGTTTTTATCTGCAATGGATGTCTTTTGATTTGACGGGAGTATCTCAACTCTTTCGTCTAATCGTCGGCGTTTGTCCCTTTCAAATATGACCGTCTCGCGTTCCCGATCAGCTTTACTTTTCAAAAGAGTTTCGTTGAAGAATGCATCAATTGCTTCACCTGATGGCCCCCAGAAGTCCCGGTTTAAGATCTGCCCCCAGCTTCTCAGTGCAAGGAGTTTTCTCATCGTCTGTAAACGAGTGGGAGATCGTATGGCAACTTTCTACGTAACCTTCAGATTCATCCGACGAGCTTTCTTCATCATCTTCCTCCTGAAAGACGTGGCTGAGGAACTCTTGGAGTGTGATGGGAGTCCGTGCCTTCTGATTATACTCCTCTAGCGTGTCAATCTGTTTCTATAAGTACGTGCGCTTGTCGCTAGGCTTCACGGGCTTCTTGGATCTTTTCTTCTTCTTCTTCGAAGATTTTGACGGCTGGGTGTGAGTGCTTGGGCCATCACCACCGATCTTTGGAGTTGGGCGCGACTTCAGCATCCCTTCGATGATCTGGGGTTCTAGCGGGTTCTTCCACTTGATCGCCGGGCATGTCTGGAGATCATTCAGCATCCTTTTGGTTTTGGCTGATAGCACAACCTCCTACGGAGCTTCTTCAACAAGGGAGCACGTTGCCCCCGGCATATTCACCCTTTTAGAGGTATGAGGTTGCGGTGGGTTCACCTTCCATTTTTCGGATAACGCGAACTTGCCTTGTTAGTATTGATCTTCAATCCAGTTTTTAAAGACGTAGCAATCTTCGATCGAATGACCCAATACTCGGTGATAGGGGCAGTAATTAGGATCATTGACGTCGTTTGGCTGGGACGGACGTCTTGAATCTGGCAGATTAATGAGTCTGTTACGCAATGCCAGCTCAAACAGTCTTCTCGTTTTATTTTGAGGAAACGAGTAAGGACGTCCTAGCCTCTCCTCGAGGGATAGGTGTGGACGCATATTGTTTTGACGAACAACCGGCTTCAAGTTGCTCGGCTGTTGTTGAGCATTGGCGACGACGATCGCTTTTCCTTTCCCCTTTTCATTTCGAAAGTCCGGCTTTGGAGGAGACGGTCTGTGACCCATCTGATCCATCTGGGCTAACTTATCGATCAAGGTCTGGAACGTAGTTGGTTTAAAGAACATCATGAACTGCGAGATAGTTGCATGAGGATTTAGGGTGCCCACGAACATGCCCACCGCTGGCGCTTCTTCGATGCGCTGTTCGCACTTTGACCACAAGTTCCGCCATTGGATCGCATATTGAACCCAAGTTTCGCCCGGCTTCACTCTGGCATTAATCAACGCTGTTATTGGAGTACGCTCGCTGGCACTCGTGAATCGCCGAGTAAATAACAACTCCATTTCAGCGAAGGTCTTGACGGAGTCATTCGGGAGTTCGAAGTACCACTCAAACGCAGTCTCTGATAGACTACCGACGAACTGGCGAAGCAAAAGTTTATCATCACCGCCGGTATTGCCACAAAGAGCCCTGAACTGGGCAACATGTTGATGGGGATTGCCTGTCCCCTTGTAAACATGGAATTTTGGGATCGTGTAGCCTGGCGGGTATTTGATCTGATCATACCAGCTCGGATACGGTCGCCCCGTCTTGACAACCTGACCGGCTGCCTCAGTTGCCTGGTGAACCCGTATCTGCTGAGCTATATATTCATCCAGGGCAGCTCTAGAGATCATATCCCCTTGGCTGTTGAAAAAGCCGGTGGAGGATTTGACGTTTCTCCTCTGTCATCTTCAAGGACAATCGGAGGATCTTCAGCAGGAGGATCCTGCTGGACATCATACCCACCATTTCCTGGAACAGAAGGGCCATTCGTTTTATATTGGCTGCTTGTTCCGCAGCCTCTTTGTCCTTCTTTTCAAGTATTCTGCGAAGGAATTTGGCGTCGGTTTCTTCCTCCTGTCGCTGATCCAAGGATGCTTCTGGGCTTTCTTTTGGCCCAGTGAGTGCGGCCATCGCAGTCATCATTTCTTGGAGCTTCTGCTGCTGCTCTTGAGCTTTAGTCACCGACCGCGTAAGCGGTCTATGACCTGTGGATATACGGCTGTCCTCTTTCCCGGACGCCGTGTATACGGTATGTACCACAATGCCCCCGGACTTAGGGCGTTTAGGCTCACTGCCTTTGACATTTGCCGCAGGCGTGGGAACTTTCTCCGGCCTTCTTCTCTTGTGGGCCGTTGAAGTTGAGGGGGTCGTTGTTGTGGGCACCCAGGTAGCCGTCGTCTTCCGTTGCTTAACAGGGTGGTTTTCTTCCTGTCAGGCTTTCGACTTCTTATGCTGATGGGAGAAATTCGGGTCAATCACCGATTCGCGAACTCGTCGCCAAGTCTTGTAGACTTTGGAAGACAGCCGTTGAGAAGACTGCTCCGGTTTCGTTTCTATGACGGTCTCTACCGGTGGGGGAGACCTTTTGAGCACAGCAGTTGGCGAATTCCTGCATACCCTGTTTAGTAGCTCAAAGTTGTTCCCGGTTGGAACAACAGCATTAACTTCTACCGTTGGAGCTGGTAGAGTTAGCCCCGATGGGGAGTTTCCCCCAGCCTTCCTTATCCGGCGCCAGTGGAGACGTCGGGCGTAACGGGTTGTTGGGATTGGTTCAGCGACGGCTTTATCTTGCCCCTGTTCAGGTGAGGGGCTGTTGCCAATGTCAGCCTTTTAAAGACCGACTTCCGTTGAGAAGCCATGTCCAACCGGTCAAACACAGATTTCTGAGCGGGAGTGGGACTGGGAGCAGTCAGCCTTGCGAAGACTGACCCTTTTGCAGGAGAAGACGCCTCAACGACTTTAAGAGTAGGGATGGCACTCTTTTCTGGGATGGCCGCTTCAGGTATTATAGGTTTCTTGGTAGGCCCTTTGGAGCTCGAGCTCAGCCTGGTGAAGACTGAAGAGTTTGAATTGTACGACCCGTTGAGAGGGGCCGTGGTAGTAGCAAGTCGATCGAAGACCGACTTCTTTGGAGCTTCCGGTACGGGCACTGGGATGGCGAAGCTCGCTGGCGGGAGCATGGTCCTAAAAAACAGACCGATGATAGCCTGAGTCACTTGTTCCACCGGCATAGCGAAGATGGAGGCCGCTTGAGGACCATAGGCTACACCTCCAGGTGAGGCGGAGCGTCGGTTGCACTTGCAGTTGGAGCAGTTCGAGCAGTTGAACGCCATTGCTGTTTGATTTCTGCGCCAAGCAAGAGACCAAATCTTAGTAACTTGAAACCCGGTGGCAACCATTAACAAACCGCGATTTGTTCACGAATACGAAGCACGAAGTGTGGAGTGGAAGGAGGAAAAGGTCCCACCGGGCGTGCCAGAATCTGTTCCCCTCCGAATGACGGCCAAGACAAGGACGTCTAGCCTGTGATTCGGGACAGATGCTATTTGGTTTTATCCGTCCACCTCTCCGAAGATGCCAAGTTGATTTATGGCACCGTGTATCGAAGGTTTGGATAGATGCGTCCGATGTAGCAGACTTCGTCAGATTCCCCCTCACTTGAGGGGTTTTTGATTGTGGGGACGCTCTTCCCTGCAGGCTCAAGCCCCTGCAGTTAATTACGCTACTGCACCGCGGTAGCAACTTTCTCCTTCTCCATATGATCACTTCGTGTCGTGTGTGTTTGTTTTGTGTTTAGTTGCCCGTGGATTGTATAAGGAGACTAAGTTATGTCGTCGCCCGTAGGACGTGGATTAGTCCAAATCCGTATTTTCTTAGATTTGGGTTTGGGGTTTTAGTTTAAGGATACGTTAGCCATATTTGAGGCTAAGATCAACTTAAACGTTTGTTAAGGATACGTTAGCCTAATTTCCAGACTAAGATCAACTTAACAGGATCGTTTAGATCCGACAAGAGAGCGATTAGGCTCAATTATTTAGTTTAGTGACATTTGCGGTCGATTTCCAGTTTAGGGACATGGTGGTCCAACATTCCCGTTTTGGGGGCGAATATCGGTTTAAGGACGCATTAGTCCATGAGTTTAAGGACCCCACAGTCCGTATTATCAGTTTGGTTGTCGGGACCCGTCACCTCTCTGACGACGTTGAAGGATTACAATGACAAATATCAGAGGAGTGCAGAGATGTACCCTTGAACCGGGTGTAAATTGATTTGAGAGAGAGAGAGCAATCGTGCTCGGTCAATTTAATTTAAGGACTTACGGCCAGAATTGGGTTAAGTTCAGTTGAAAATGTTCAACATTTTATTTGTTTCTGGCCTGTTATGCCTTTGTTTGGGCTCTGCCCTTTTTAGACAATGCATAGCATTGGGCTTTTTATTTAAATGCATGGCATTTATTTTGGCCTGTTATGCCTTTTTAATTGGGCTCTGTCCCTTTTCTTTAATAATGCAGAGCATTAAATGTTCTGACAATGCCCCCACGTGGCTTGTCAGGCGCTTTGCGCCAATTGAGGAGCGCAAGGCGCAAATTCATATAGAGGTGACACGTGTCACGCGCTGGTGAGCGCAAGTGTAGTGCGCTGCGCCAGTGCGCTGCGCTAGTGCGCTGCTGACACGTGGCGCGCTCTGGTGACTTGCGCCAAACCAAGAGAGCAATGCTCTGTTTTTAGAAGCGCAAGGCGCAGTTGTTCTGTGATTGACACGTGGCGCTCCCTGGTGGCTTGCGCCAATCCAAGGAATGCAACAGTGCAAATTTCAAAAGTGCAAGGCACTGTTTAATATCTTGATCAAATTTAGATCAAAGAAAATAAGTTTTTCTTGTTCCAGAGAGATTCTACCTCAAATTTCAAGAACCAGTGGTTCATCAAAAGGCAATGCCTTTGTATAGATCGAAAGATCTAATAAAGAAGTAAAATTACTTCTTTATTATTATTATTATTAATATTATTATTATTTTATTGAGGATCTTTGATCTTGTTCTTAGATCATTTATCTTTTTAGAAGAATTTCTTCTTTTTTCCAAAGGTTTACCTTTTTCTTTTCTTTGAGTTCTTCTCAAAGTTTTTAGAGGAGTTCTCTATCTTTTTCTCTGTGTCCATGTGTTTTAGACTTGGAGTCTAGGGGCCTTTATATAGGGCTAATTGATTTGTTAAATCAGTTAAAGAGATCTTTCTCTGATTGATTTAGGAATGTTTCCCCACCGTTGGATCTTTGATCCTAGGGCTTCTGTTTTACAGAAGATAATCTTCTTGTTTTTAACAATATTGGAAAGATCTTTCTGGAATTTTAATTCTGTTTTAGCGCTGGTACAGTTGGCGCAAGCGCACCTGCGCTTGACACGTGTCGCGCAGCGCAGAGCGACTGCGCTAGCGCAACTGCGCTGACATGTGTCACGCAGCGCAGAGCGCAAGTCAGCTGAAGCGTTGCTTCCTATATTAAAATTTGAATTTTAATCAGAGCCTTGCTCTGATTGGGTGCGTTGCCTTGGGCGCTGCGCTCCTTGCGCTGGCGTGTCTGATTTTGACACGTGACACTCTGCGCGCAGCGCAAGAGATCTGAAGCGTTGCTTCAATTTTTGAATTTTTGAAATTCAAACAGAACTTTGCTCTGATTGGGGGGAACAATGGGAGAGACTCAGCCTGTGTCTTCTCAGTTAGAGGCGCACTTCGAATTGGTGCCATCATTAGGTATAGCTAGCAATGGAAACAGTTGGAGGTCAAGAACGAGTTACAGGGACGCGGATACAGTGTCAGGTATATCGACACTTTAGATTGTTATCACAGCATCAATAGGAGAGGTAGGATTGTTGACCGTCTTGGAGATGGTTAGGGATACCAAGTATTTGCAAAGATTGTTGGTTTGGGTGTTCCACAGGAAATGAGAGTGTTTTTCTTAGAGGACGGAAAGACGGTTGTGGCTCTTACGAAGATTGGTATCCATGGGAGACCGACGGTTGCATTTACGGGGATGGTTCCTAATTTCGAGTTCAAGCAATGCTCTGACTTGATCTGCCTGGTTGATTGATGATGCACGGCGACGACGATAGCAAGAGTTTTAAGTTTTTCGAGAAAGTGTCGAGATTGTGATAAATTTGAATCAAGATGGAGATTGTTGAAATTGATTAAAAATTCGGAGCCCGAGATCAAGAGTCCAAAATAGTAAGTATGTGCAGTGCACGTAATTATGTCCAAGCATATCTCGTGGAGATATATATTAAATATCTAAGATATCTCTATTAGTTATGGGTTGGTTATTTGAGATAATCAAGTATTTTATATATTAGTTAATATATGATTCCTAACTAACTCTCTATATATATATAAGATACATAGGCCAAGGTTAAATGTAATCCACAACAAGCCTTCATAAAACCTGCGGCATGAGCTACAGAGCCTCAATTTAAAAGGTGGCGGCTAATAAAAATCTGCAGCAAGTAACTAAATCAACAAAGCCTCATTGGAGAGGTTGCGGGCACAATATAAAAGTTAACAGAGAGCCTTCAATGAAGTCTGCGGCTACATATTGTTGATTTTGGTAGCTGGACTGCGGTAAATTAAATCCATTGGGGAATTAGAGACGGCCGCGACAACTGCTATAGGCCTGGTGAGAGAGGGAGATTTGTATAGAGATTGGGTATTGTAATTGGGCTGTGATCGGAGAGAACGTTCTCGTGTAACACTTTCTTAATAGTGGAAGATTTCGTCGTCGGGTAAATCTTGTGTTTTAGTTGTTTGGTGAGCTTCTGATATTTTGTATTGTTTTGGTAGATTGTCCCGTAAATTTTTTTCAAGTAGTTTATTTACACGCGATAGGATTGATATTTTTCCGCTGCAACTCTTGGTGTATTTTGTGATTTATTGGAGGATCACGGATATAGAAAAATTCACAACACTGATAGATCGATCGTTAGCGGATTTAATTGCGACTTCTAAGCCCAAATCAGTATTTTTTTGTATAAAAGATGACCGTCAAAAATCTACATATATTTTCTTTTTCTTTACCCTATATTTATCCTTTATAAATGTTATATGCATTCATATTAGTGTCAAATAGGAAGTCCGGAGGTGTTCGTCTCTTGAGTAGATGTGAGTAAAAATTTGAAGTTGGTAAAAAAACTAATTTCCAGTGAAATATGCTTCCCGATTGCTAACACTGGTTATTGTTGTTTCATTGTCTATTTAGTAAGGGTTGCAGCTTCTCAAATATGCCGTTATAAACAGGGTGCAGACTCAAGTTTGTAGCTTCTCAGAAAGTGTATGACCGTAAGATGTATTTTATCGAAGTCGACTCTCGCCAGGAAGAAGCCATACCTCATTGCGGTTCCACCTTCAAGCCATTCACCAACAAACCGGAGCTTATGGTGTTCATGTCTTTCAAACCGCACAGAAAATAGGATGAGAGTTTTACTCCTACATTAGTAGGTAGCACGCCCCAAAAGAGCTCGGCAATAGCGTCAGAAAACAAGTTTTGAAACAACAAGAAGCGCATCTGCCCAAACTTGATGTATCTCAATCCTTCCATATTGCACTTGAGGAAGATCGATGTGCATTTTGTCGAGTTGGGAAGGGACAGATATTACCTCCTCCACCTTGTAACCAAGATTTTCGATCATGTTTTTGGCGACGCTGATCATAGCAGGTAAAACTGCACACGGAGCAAAGAAATAGCAGGATAGGAGAGCCTCTTCACTACCTTCAGCAGTTTAAATTGCAAAAACACAAGGAACGGATTCGTCGTTATCAGGTACCTATATTAAGCTTGATGGGATTGAATAAACCTATGTGGTTCTAATCCAACTAGGACCAAATTTAATTTTCCGGATGCGATCTCTTTGGGGATCGAACTGAAGACCTCTTACTTTGGCAAGGAAATCCTTACCACAAGATCAACATGGTTGAAACCCTAAAAGCAACTTTTGAAGCAGCACTCACAATTTTGAGAGCAGTCAAGCATGCCCAAAGTCCGAAAGGGCTGATCAGAATTAATAACTATCTAACCCAACTCTGAGATTAGTCCTAAGTCATATTATTTGCGTAGATTAATATTTGTTATAAGTGACAACTAAATTAGTTTGACATATATTCCTTTTTCCCCGTTTAACTAGTTAATTTTTTTTTATAAATGTATAACCAAGGAAAGATGTTAACCTGTTCCCTTCATTTGCCAATCATGAATTTATCATGTATGGAAAGAATTTCAAATGAAGCTGCTGTGGTCAGATAGACTTCGAATGTTAGTTCGATTGGACTTGAGCTTCAAACATCCATTTCCAATAAGCAGACAAAGTTCCTTTGTTGAGTGAGCGCGTGAACGCGACCCCTTTGTTTAGCATCATCATAGTTGTGTTTATTAGCAATATAATTTTACAACCCAGCATAATTGTGATAGGTCAATCGGTACATGAAACCAACAAAAGAAGAGAGCGTGTCAAAGACTAAATCAATTTACTAAATAGAAAATAACCATAAACACATCTTCAATAGCAGAATACGGACAACAAACTAGTTTAGCTAAAATAGGGAGTTTAGGTCCCGACCTTTTGGCTTTCCTACCATTTAAGGGTAAGGCCAAGTAATGAACCAAGCATATGGTAGTCAGGCCCCGACTCAAGTATAACCATTACTATTGCTGTAGAATTCAGGTTAGTCAATCTCGGATGTTCCCAAATTTGAATCGGATACTCATTTCAGGCAGCACCCTCCGATACATGTTTCTGTCATATGGACTCATGTTCACCATCAGCCTTAGTGCTTCAACTATAATACGATCGATATGTTTATTAGTATCTGCCAACGCATGCCTTGAAGAACCGATACCGCTCTGCAGCTTTCTCTTCATTCCGCTCATCGACAAAGCCGAGCTTATAGTTTCCATATCCCTAGCACTGCATAGCATCAACGGCGAACGTTCGATTCCTGCATTACCAGCAACCTTACACCAGAAACTCTTGACACTATCTTCTGAAAATTCGGTCTGAAATGGCAAGAAGTATATCTGTGCAAACATGAGACACTCAAGCTTCAGTTCAGGCACTTGAGAAATCTTGATACGGATACCATTAGCTTGCAAAGGGACTGATATTTCTTGCGCCCTGCAGCCGAGATCTTCGATGATGTTTTTCGCAACTTTGGTTAGTTCCGGTAGAACGGCACACAAGGCAGAGAGATAGCCTGAAAGGAGAGAATCTCTACATCCCTTGGCAGTTGAAATCGCTTTTCGGCCCTGGGCGAAAGCGTGAGGAACGGAATCATCGTCATCGGGTAGGTAAAGCTTGATGGGCTTGAGGAGAACAATGTTGGTTCTCACCCTTTGGTTCCGATCACAATACATTATATCGTTTTAGAATTGATGGAGATGAATTGTGAGTTTAGATACATAGCCGCATAACCAGTCATTTATAGGAAATGGGGAATGTAATTAGGAAATGTAAACATGCATGCATATTAATGCGACCCTTCCAGTTCTCAGAAAATTGAAGAGGCTCAAGAAAACAAAGTATTATTGGAAATTGGGAGTTCAATGGTCGCTGGGCGTTTCGTTTCTCAATGGGTAAATGATAAGACCTTGGAATCAATCAGATTAAATGATGTTTTAGGAAAAATTATTCTCTGCCGTATACATCGGTCCAGTCAAGCGAGAGAGAAAATAAATACGTGCGCCTCACATACTGTCCAAGCCTATCCGAAACTCCCTTCTCTTTCTCAACTCTTGCCCAGATCATTACATCCGGCGCACCGAATAAAAATTTATTGGATTTGGTGATGAATAAATTTCCAGCCATTACATTTCCGAAAATGTGAAGATTCCCGATAATTTTCCATTCCATATACCAAGTCAGTATCCTAGATATACTCGGTTGAAATGATAAGGACTCGGCTTGTTTCACATGAAAGTAAATTAGGAGCAAATGTCGCAATATCCATTTTGATGACCAAAAGTAGTGGAAGATTGGAAAGTAGCTATTGAAGTAATGTCCAATATAAATTAGAGACAAATGTTCTACCCAGCGGGTTGCTACCATCCCGGTGCACAGCACACCCAGAAGCAGAGTGGCCCCACACCCACGTTAGCAGCCCTCGCCTATATCGATTATTAGAGTACGCTTAGAAGTTAATTCTAATGTGTGTGAGTAATATTTGAGAGAAAGAAAATTAAATTACATAGGGGTAACCTTTCCTCTTGAGCAAAACAAACAAACAAAAACTATATTACAAGTGATGAGTTATTAATTTTGTGAGTGATAATGAATGATTGATCCTTTTTTTATTCCTTGTACTCCATGCTTTCACACAAAAAAAAAAGAGAAGAAAAATCTGGAAATTAGCCATGCCATATAGGATTTGCATTATTGTCATGAACTAACTTCCAAACTCTTATTTTATCAAACCAAATACTTGAAACACCGGATGTAGCAATTCTAATCAAACAAACAAACCTTGGTGTGCGCGTTCATGAAAAAAATTAAAACAATTGTAAATGGTGGGAATTGAATCCAAGAAAACACATTTCATTTGTACTAAAGCCTCATTTTGCTATGTAACAACCATTTACTAATATATGACCATATATTCCCGAACCTCATGCACAGCATATATTGTCTTTCATTTTCCAAAAATTCAAATACCCCCGCCCACACACACAAACAACGCCCCTCCCCCCACAAATTTTCCTTAAGAATATCAATAAACATGCAAGAGGAAAAATATGACATATGTTGTGAAACAAAGAAAGTAGTTATCTTTATTATTTCCATTTCAAACCCCTTTTTCACCCCCTTGATCTTGCCAAAATATCTCATATCCAACTTCAATCACACTTCTTTTCATATCTTGATCTTTCAAAAATCCTTTAAATCCAACTCATATCGCTGTGCTAGTCCAACTAGAGAATAAAACCATTAGGTTTAACATCAAGGATATTTAGAGGGCCATAAGAGTTTTGATTAGGGAATTCAGGTAGAAAGAACTAAAATTTTGATCAAGATTTTGAAGATCCCCGACACATGATAACAAAGGTCTAAAGCTGAAGATGGGAGCCATTCTAGACATATTTAGTGGAATATTTTCTCAATTAAAGAATATTCCATTTAGAAAGTAGGTAAACCTTAGATGGAGAGATTTGAAAACTTAAAAGTTCTCGGGGTAAAAAAAAGGAAAAAGGTAAGATTTAGGGGTGATTTATATTACTCATTGTCAAATGGAATTCTTATTTTTTGTAGTCCTAGAAACTATACCTTTGAAGTTTGCATTATAAGAATAAAGATATAAAAGTTGTTGAGTGCTTCATTTATAGCTTTTGTCGAACAATCAAGTTTATTTATTTATTTTAAATAAAACGGTTGTAGACAAACTCCTTCCCCATTTCATTACGTTAACCTAACAAAACAGGTACGGAGTATAGGGCAATACTTTTTTCCATCTACATTCAACGGATCCTTATTCCTATCCAAAATACATGCAGACAAATCACAGACAATCTTGGTCGTTGAAGTGCTTATGAGAATACTTCAGAGCTTATACAATTGTACAGCCATCTTGTCGTCGTTGTAGTACATTCAGGCTTTGGTTTGTTGCTTCAGAGAAACTCGACCGGAAGGGGTATTCGTTGCAGCCAACTCTACCCGTGAAGAAGGGATCCCGCTTTGCAGCTCCGCCTTTAGGCCACTCACTAACAAAGCGGAGCTTATAGTTTTCATCTCACTTCCGCTACACAGCATAAAGGATGTATATTCTATTCCTGCATTACTAGCTACCTTACCCCAAAAACTCTTGAGGGTAAAATAAGTTCTGAAATGGCAGGAAGCATATCTGTGCAAAGTTGATGATCTCAAGCCTCACATCTTGGGACCGGGTAAGCTTGATGTCCATTTTTTCAGCTTATTTCCTGCGCCTTGAAACCCATATTTTCCAATATGTTTTTGGCGCTTGAAATCGCTTGTCGACCAAGGGTGAAAGCGTAAGGAACGGATTCATCGTTATTAAAGCTTTATGGGCTTGAGGTGAGCTATGTTGGTTCTGATCCTTTGTTTCTTCTTATCAGAAGCCATCTTGTTGGAGATGGAGATGAGTTGTACTCACATAGACTTATTATATAGGTTGATGAGAATGAAACCTTTGAACATTTGATATGTTGAAAATATGATTGTTGGTGGATAGAATATCACATGGTTAAAGATTTGATTCTTTTGTTTCTATTTGTTTTTGTTTGATTAAATTTGTTATTTGTTTGTTAGATACATATCCAAACAGTTGTAAAGAAACTATTTATGTAAATGGATTAATGAAAATATTTGTTTCTTTACCAAATTTCTCTCAAATTTAATTTAGTATCAGAGCATTAATTTTTTCCCCCTCAACTTTCAAATATATTATAGCATATGCCCCCTCAATATGTTCCAAACTTTCAAATATAATATGGCATATTCCCCCTCAACATGTTCCATCTATATAGTTTCGTTAAATCGTCGTTTAATGAAACGCGCCTTCGTTTTAATAAAAAAAAACATGTTTCGTCTCAATCATCTACTCTATATTGTGAAAATAAAGCAGCCCTTCATATTGCCTCAAATCCTGTATTTCACAAGAGTACTAAACACATTGAAATTGATTGGCATCTAATACGTGAGAAGATACAAGCTGGATTAATTCATACTGCATTTATTCCGTCACATCTTCAAATTGTAGATGTTTTTACTAAGGCGTTGGGTCAAACTCATTTTCGTAGGCTTATTGACAAGTTGGTCCGTGCGTTCTACTCTCCAACTTGAGAAGGAATGTTAAAGATATGATTGTCAGTTAATAGAACATCACATGGTTGAATATTTGATTCTTTTGTTTTTATTTGATTAGATTTGTTATTTGTTTATTAGATAGATATCCAAACAGTTGTAAAGAAACTATTTATCTAAACATGTAATTCAATGATCAATGAAAATATTTGTTTCTTTACCGAAATTCTGAAACTAGCAGTAAAATTGAGGGGAATGGGCTTTATAAGAAATGTAAACATGCATATTGACCTTTCCAGTTCTCAGAAAATAAGTTCAGATTGGAATTAGGTTGTGGTGCTTAGGATTCCAAAATTCAATGCTGCAATAAACATTCTTCTTCTTCTCCTTCTTCTTTTTTAACTTTTTTTTTGTGTGTAAGCACGCGTGAATGCACAAAAGCGTCAATCTTTCTGGAACCAGGTTTAGAGAAGCGTTGGTTAGAGCGATAAACCAAAGGGTTAGTTGCACATTTGAGTAGAGAGTTTTGAGTGTTTTTGAGAGGTTTGGGGTGTCTTCAGAGACACAGGTACATCTCATCTCACCATTCATTGGAAGAGATTAATTTTGTATCATCCATGATTATTTCTAGTGGAGATATCCTGAAACCGTTTTTTGAGGGTTTTGGTCGATGAACTTGGAAATTCTAACGCATAAACTTAAGACTTGTTTTGCAAATGAAGAGAAGTTATACATTGGCATTGTCATTGCCATGACTACTACATCTGAAAACAATGTATCACAAAAAAACAGTAGGTTCCATCAAAATACAACCAAAAGTCCAAAGCATTTCTAAAATACCAACATCCTCTTCTTCTTTTTCTCATCAAGAGCTTGCAGCAGCAACAGGAAGTGAATAATCTCTACCTCCGCGACGAAGCAGGCCACGGTTATCAACCTCTCTCTTCTTGTTAATATTTCCGCTCTTGAGGCTAGGTCCTCGAGAACCAAAATCACGAACGGCCTCTCTTTGCACCGACGATTCCTCCACTTCCTCTCCATAGTTTGTATTCGAGTATCGATCGGTCGAATCGACCGAATTGTGTTCCCATGAAGAAATCATCGTTTGCCCAACGAAGCTGTTGCTCCCGGCCGATTCTTGAGGCTCCATTTCTCCTCCTATATCTCTCACCGAGATGTACTTGTGAAGGCTTGGCTCCATCAGATCATCCTTCACAACAATCTCTGACTCGACAAAAACCTGCTCTTTTGCATTAGTCAAGCCCCTTCGCCCGAACCGGGCATTTTCGTAATTTGATAGGTCTGAAGACGATGAGTTCAGATCAGCAACGGCTTCGAGGATCGAGCAGGCCTTTGATACACAAGCAGGAAGAGAAAAGCCGGCGTTTTGGTGGTGGTAGTTTTGGATATCTTCGAGAAGCAGAGAGGTGTAGGCCGATGCATTTGGGCCGAGGATGTTGTCGAGGTCTCTTGAAGACCCCCTTGATGATCTAGTCTTGGCTGATGTCCGATTGTTGAGGCTTTCGGGTTCGGTCCCCTTTGAAAACCCTTTTGGGTCTTTAGCAGCTTCTTGGACTATTTCGGGCTCAACTTGCTTTTCCTTTGCCCTGCAACTCTTTAGCTGATCGCGCACGCAATTGGTGATGGTTGCGGTGTTGCTGCTGCTGCTATTTCGCTGATCATTCATTTTCTGCAATGACCCAATTCAAGGTAAATCATTTTTTCACTAAACTATCCTAAACTTTGGTTTCAAGGGGTCTAAATTTTCACTGAAATACCACCACCAACTGTGTAAGAAATAACTATAAGGTGGTTAGCTTGAAAATAGTGATAGTTAAAGGTATTTTAGTGTAAACTCACTTGAGTTTGAGTTTGAGTTTGGGTAGCCTTTCTCACACATTCCTCCCCTTCTTTGCTCTTCTGAGACTTGTTGTTAGTGTTGCTGCTGCTATGATTCCCCTTCAAGGAATTTTCATCGATTTCGGCCATCGGGTTTCTTCTAGAAGGAGACTGCTCCGCTTTCCTCGACGAGCTTCGACTCAATGACTGAGCCTGAGCTGGCTGATGAGCTACTGAATTCTCATTCGAAGCTCTAGCACTGTTCGCGGGCGATCTGGATCTCGGAGAAGCATTTCTCTTATTACCACCAACAACATTTTGAACCCCCTTCTCTCGAGCCGGAACCGAAACCAATTTCGCCGGCGGCTGCTGCTGCTGCTGCTGCTGCTTCATTTTATCGCAGCTCGCAACGGAAGAAGAAACTTGAGATCCTTCAGATCTTCGATTAGGAGATCTACTGACCCTTCTTTGATTACTTCCTCTTTCTCTGCTCCCAGATCTCTCTCTATTCGGTGTTCTCCTTCTAGGCGACGGCCTCGAAACCGGCTTCTCACAATCCTCTTCCTCATCTTTCATTTTCTCGTTGTCGAAATCGAAGCTCCTCTTGGAGCCGGAGTACTTTTTCGCTTCCGTTTTCCCCGAAGAGCTGCGGCTGAGCCTGCCGCATTGGATAAGGATCGCGTCGACTTCTTCTTTGGTGCAGCTCGATGTTCTAATTGGAGTAGCTACTCGAGCCTCCTCGGGTCTCGGAAGCTGAACAAAGACGCTACTCACATTGGCGTCCAACTCTTTCTTCTTCTCCTCTTTACAATTTGAAGTGCTCTTCGTGGGTTTTTCAGCAGCAGCAGCAGCAGAAGCTGCAAATTGTTTGGGGGATTGAGTTTCAACTTGCTTCTCCTCCTCTTTGTTTTCTACTGCTTTGATTTTCTTCTTGTGAGTGTCATCTGAAGTTGGAAGAGGAGAAGGGGAAGCAAGAGCGGCAGCTGGGTCTGGTTTCTTCTTGCTAAAACAAACACCCATTTTTGCTTTGAATTGATTGATTTCTTCTTGGTGCTCTAATAAATGTTAAGGATCAATGGCTTTTTTGGATTGTGATTTTATTTTAGGAGAGAGTACTGTAGTAAAAATGTGAAGCTCGTGAATCGAGGAGGGAGACCCACCACCACGTTTTGAAATGGGGGGAATTGGAAAGGGACCAGAAAAGATAAAGGCATCGCTGACAGAGGTTTTAGGAATTATGTTTCAAATTTTGAGCGGGGATATAGCCGTTGGGGCTTTATTCTCCTTTTTTTATATGTTTGTTTCAAATTTTGAGGGTTGAGGGTTGGAATCTGGGTAACGGCTATATTTTGTATGTGTATTTGGTGAATAAAATAATGGGTGGCAAAAGGAATCGACCGTTATGGGCATGTGCAGTGCATAAAACAACAGTGGAAAAAATGAAGAGACAACCAATGGATCTTACAATTTTCTTATGTTGGGGCCACAGAAGAAATACCTGCTACCAACATAATACATTATAGTACCACTGTTTTATCCAAAAAATAAAAATTATATTTCAAAATTTATCTTTAAAAATGAAGATTTTAGCAGCAAAACATAAAACACGATATAACCACAAACATGACATATGGCAACCATGTACAAGAAATCGGCCTCAAAATGAAAAGCACTCAAAGCAGTACTTCACATTAGATAGCAACTCAAGTTTTCACGGCATTTAGATCCAAGATTTGAGCGGTGTTTCTCAACAATAGATCAAGGGTTTGAGCAGCAGCACACGGTGCCTCTAATAAGATGAGCCTAGGTAAAATCTTCAATGCACAGCAGGGAATGATAAAGGCATCCCTAGTATATCGGCAAAACATAGTACAGTAGCAAGAATCTTGTACAAAAATGAGGTAAAACTTCAAGATTTACTCACAAAACAAACCACATTGATCAAAGATAATGAGGCAACACAACCATGCATTTGGAATTCAAATATAAACCCTGCAAAAACCAAGCCACCAGAAGCTTTAAAAGCTGCCTATAGCAAAAATTTCGCACAACTCAGCTTAACAAACATACAGATACAATCCAACCATTTGCAAAACATACATAAATGTCCAACGCGACATTAAAAGGCAAAAATAAAATAATAATCTAATCTGCACCCCGATTATCATTCTGCCAACCAAATCCTGGAGGAAAATCTCGCCCCCTATTAAGCTGCTGCTGCTGCTGCTGAGATAAAGGCGGCGGCATAGATGGCGGTGGTGCAAGAGGTAAAGGTGGGGGCAAAGATAGAGGTTGATCCACTCCCGATACACCGTGCTGCTCTAATTCCTTACCCGGAAGTGGAGGATTCATCGGAAAACCTTGAAAAAAGGCAACTCCCGCTTGCTGAGCGTCCATCAAGTTTCCCATTTGTGGAGGTTGAAACTGAACGCCCATAGGCCCGACTCCCCATTGAGGCCGAGACAAATGCTCCGGGAAACCTGCTATCGATGTTGGCACCGGTGGATTTTCTACTGGGGCAAATGGGAATTGTGGATTTGGGGCAAATGCGTGATTAGGGTTGTTCATAGGTATTGAAAAGTTCATGGTTTGATGTGGAAGTGGTGGAAAATTGGGGAAAGTGGTTTCAGGGGGCATTCCAGTTGGGGGTGGGGGTAGCCAATTTTGAGGGGAGTTTTCGGTCGAAAAATCATTGGATTGGGGTTGCTGGGGGCTTTGGAATGGCGGTGGTGGCTTTAGCTGTTGTGGGACCCGCGGAGATGGATCTCTTGACAATTGGCGGCTAGTTCTTTCTTCGCGATCTTGGTTTTGGGAGTTAGAACTAGGTGAGAATATGGCCCTTGGTGGAGCTCGAGCAGTGGACATCTCAGGCTGTAGAGATTGTTTGTGGGCGTCTGTTGCTGAAGATGGCTTAGGGGTGTTGAAGACGTTGTCATTGGCTTCCTCTTTTTCTTGGTTAGAATGAAGAAGGTGAGCGTGATATTCGTGGACATGTGCTTTGAAATCAGCTGCCTTGAGGAAAGACACGAGGCAATGAGGAGCACCGCATATGTAGATCTCTTCTGTAAGTTTAATGGTTTGAATTTTTTGAATGCGCTCATCACAACTAAACAAAAATGGAACCGGAGGATCAGCAAGAAAGAGCCATATAATGAAAGAAAGATTATAAAGCAAGAATAAAACAAGGCACTACCATCAAATCAATAGCAAAATCAGGATAATAATAAGTTTGGGGTAACATAACTTCCGAGTTCACAAATAATTTTTGATAAAGCTCTTTCAACAAGTAACATAAAAATAGACACCAGGAGTCCAATAGAATAAAAGTATGGTGTGCACAATGTAATGTCCATAATCTTGTCATCAACATACAGTATTCAAAATAAGATAAGCAGACAGTTTATGTCGTGAAAATGATGCCATGCAAGATTGATTCACTAAATTTCATTCGCTGATTAAAAATGATTAAATGGTCAATGATGCATGTACAAAGGTAATGTGTTGGTATCACACATCAGGTGACAAAAATAGCAGACTGCGAAAATCCTATTCGTGTGATTTCGATTTCCTTTTTTCAATCTTCTTTTTTTTAAACACAAAATCATACTTTTTATACATGATACGTGCAAACTTGTCAAGTTATACATCATGGTCAACACTTATTTCTGAGTTGGAATAATACCCTTCTGGACTTCTATAAATTACTTTTATTTTTAATTGAGCACACACCTCCATAATCTTCTCATCAACATACAGTGGTCAAATAAGATGAGCAGACCGTTTATGTTGTGAAAATGATGCCATGCAAGATTGCTCGACTAAATTTCATTCGCTAATTAAAAATGATTAAATGGTCAATGATGCATGTACAAAGGTATGTACCTACTGATACCACATATGGAGAAGAAAATATAAGACTGCGAAAATCCTACTCATGTGATTTCGATTTCCTTTTTTCTTCTTTTTATTTAAACACAAAAAATCTTACCTTTTATACATTGTTAGAATACCCGTAGTATACACGGGTTTATATAATTAGATGCTTAATAAGAGTGTAATTGCAAAATGGCTTAGCTTATATAAAGAGGAGGATTAGACACAACTCTATCCATCCATTACATTACCCTAAAACATATTCTCTCTCCTAATTCTCCCTCTTTTTATTAACATGGTATCAGAGCAGATCTGAGCCATCCATTATTCTCAGTTCTGATCCAAACCTTTCATCACCATCCAAACACCAAAACATCAAAACCCTAACCCTAATCTTCATCCACGCCGCCGTCTCACTCATCGCCGACCATTGCCACACCTCGCCGACCTTCCACGAGCCCTCATCGATCATCAACGACACCACGACACCCTCGATCGACTTCGAATCGAGCCTCGCCACCCTCGTCGCCCACTTCCAATACCCCGTCGGCCTTTGACACCCTTTGTCGACCACTTCCAGCACCTCGTCTCACCTCGTCGACCACTTCCAGCACCTCGTCTCACCTCGTCGACCACTTCCAGTTCCTCGTCGAACCTCCTTCCAGCTCCCTTCAGCACCTTCGAGTGGCCTAGATCCAGCCACAACACCTTCGATGATCTAGATCCAGCCATGTCGATCATTTTTTTCATCATATCTGGGAGATGAGTTCGACTTGGCATTAAACCTCTATGATGAGGTCGATTTGATGGATTCCTTTAGTTTTCTTATGATTTTTGTGATTCATCGATTTGGGTCATTTTTTAGCTGCTGAGATAAGTTCGTGATCGATTTTAAGGCTCATTTTGGAGATTTATTACTGATTCTTTCTGTTCTTAGTCCTTTCTTAGCTCGACTTGATCGATTGGAGTTCAATTTGGATGATTCTTCTTCGATTTGATGATTTTCTGTTGTGCTTTGGCTGGTCTTGGATCGATTTATTTTTCTTGGAGATCTTTTGCTTGATTTGGGCTTGCGTCTCGCTGTCAATGTGGTGTTTCTCACTATTCTTTGCTGATTTAAAGCTGGAGTTGAGGCTTCTTGTTGTTTTGGGAGCTCGATCAGGTTGTTTTGGGGCTGGATGTGGTTGTTGCTACAGTAATCCGAGCCATATAAAATGAATTCTTGACTGAAGCTGACTTTTGGGATTTCTTGACTGCTACGGTAAACGTGAAGGTATTTTCCTTTTAAATTGTTCAAGTTCTAGCTATATTTTGATATGAAAATGTGGATTTAGTATCAATTTTGTTGTCGGAGATTTGGAATCATAAGAGTCCGTGTTCGGATCCGATTGAGTTGATTTGTGGTTGATTGATCGTGGATCGGATATTGGGAGATCGATCACGACACTTTTGGATGGAATCTTTCTTGATTCCTTTCTGTTGGTTGCTTGACATTCTTGGTTGGATCTTTGAACATCTATTACTTGTTATTTCGTTATTGGAACTAGTAAGCTTAAGCCACCTCCATCAGGTGTTCGATAGATTGAATGAAGAGTATCTTTCACTTTTGGTGTTTACGAGTAGTTATGATGATGACATCAACTTTATCTTTACTATTTCAAAAGGGTTATCGATAAATGACGAAATACTGAGACTTCGTATTCTTTTGTCTTCACTCACTTCATATTTGATCAAGGCAAGAGGCATTCATATATCTTGCCTCTCGCCAACAAATGCTCCATATTCTTGGGTTATCGATTCTGAAGCTATTGATCACATGACATTGAAGCAAAATATATTGTCTTCCTATAAGACGAGACATGGAACAACCCCGGTAACTTCAGCAAATGGTACTACAACTGATATAGAAAGAGAGGGTTTAGTTCTGACTACATCACAGTTACCAATGAAACGCTCAACATTATTAGATGGACATATTGTTTATTCCATATTGTTCCCGTTGATGGTCCCTTTTTCTGTCCCTCCATGGGTATTTGGATGTGTTTGTTTTGCCCATGATCTATAACCAGAGGTTCTTAACTAGATCCTAAGACCATCAAGTGCATTTTTCTTGAGTATTATCGAACTCAAAAGGGATATCGTTGCTATAGTCCTGAATTACGTCGTCGATTTATATCAGCTGATGTAACTTTTCATGAGTCCACCCCATACTTTCACATCGCATTCCTGTAGACATGGACAGGAACTTTCCTTTAGATTTCTCATATTTTTCGTCACACGACATGCCGTCTGATTCAGTTGATTCTCCACCTCCTATGTTGGAAATCATTCGTACTGCTCCTATTGATCCACCTACTATATCTGATTCCCCACTATTGAATCCCACACCATCGGTTACACTAGTGTATGCTCATCGAATCCGTACAACTCCTGAACCTCAGACTCCTGGTACTAATCTCTCCGAGTCTCAAGTTCCGCTGGAGGCTGATATTGATCTCCCTATTGCCTTACGAAAAGGCACCCGCAGCTGCACTTCTCATCCTATCGCTCATCATGTGACGACTTCTCATTTATCTCCAGAATATCGGCGTTTCTCTCGTTTCTCAACTCACATGCTTTATCTAAGTCCATCTCCGATGTCTCATAAAGGATGAACTGATGTGATGATTGATGAGATACTTGCTCTTGGATAGAATCAGACTTGGGATTTGGTTCCTCTTCTACCTGGGAAAAAGACGGTAGGTTGCAGCTTGGGTATACACTGTGAAGTTTCATCCTGGTAGGGTACTTTCCTGTTTGAAAGCATGTTTGGTTGCTAAGGGTATTCGCAAACTTACGGCATTGATTATGAAGAGACCTTTTTTCCCGTGGCCAAGATGACTTCTGTTCGTCTGGTTATCTCTTGCAGCTACCTATCATTGGCCATTGAATCAACTTGATGTAAAAAAATGTGTTTCTCCATTGTTCTTTGGTCGAGGAAAGATTTATGTGGAGCAACCACCTAGGTTTGTTGCTCAGGGGAAGTCTGATCTAGTTTTTCAATTGAAGAAGTCATTATATGGCTTGAAACAGTCTCCTCGAGCGTGGTTTGGGAAATTTACTGAGACGATTATTTCGTCTAGCCTCAAATAGTGTGCACATGACCATTCGGTGTTCTACTGTAATAACACCAATGGCCTTCGTATCCTTTTGGTTGTATATGTCGATATCATGGTGATTACCGCCGAAGATGCATCCGGTATTGCACAATTTAAACACCATTTTCAAACAAAGTTTTAGACTAAGGATCTTGGGAGTTAAATTTTTTTTTGGGTATTGAAATTGCTCGGTCGAAAGATGGCATCTATATCTCCCAACGGAAGTATGTGCTTGATATGATGACTAAAGCGGAGATGTTAGGATGCAAACTCATAGAGACTCCAATGGATCCTAATTCTAAGCTGCTTTCAGGACAAGGTGACTCAGTTGATGATCCCGAAAGATACCGACGGTTGGTCGGTAAGTTGAATTACCTCACAATCACTCGACATAACATCTCATACCCAATTAGCGTTGTGAACCAATTCATGGATGATTCTCGAGTGGCTCATTGGGATGCAGTAATTTGAATACTTCGCTATTTGAAGCATGCTCCAAGGGTTTATTGTACTCGGATCATGGACATTCGAGAGTAGCAAGCTTCACTGATGCAGATTGGGCTGGGTCTCCATCTGATCGCAGATCTACTACAGGATATTGAGTGTTTGTAGGAGGCAACTTGGTCTTTTGAAAGAGTAAGAAGCAAAGCGTAGTATCCCGCTCCAGTGTCGAGTCAGAATACGGCGCCATGGCAAATATCAGTTGTGAGCTTGTATGAATTCACTTTTTGCTGGGAGAGCTTAGTTTTGAACCCACTTCCTCTACACGGCCATATTGTGATAATAAGGCTACAATCTATATTGCCTCTAATCCTGTGTTCCGTAAGCGAACAGAGCATATTGAGGTGGATTACCACTTCGTGAGGGAGAAAATTGAAGATAGGATTATCGATACTTACTATGTTCAAACTGCTCATCAGTTAGCAGATTTATTCACAAAACCCTTAGGAAGGAATAGAATGCAATTTATTTGGAACAAGCTGGGCATGTTTGATATGTATGCTCCATCTTGAAGGAAAGTGTAGAATACCCGTAGTATACACGGGTTTATGTAATTAGATGCTTAATAAGGATGTAATTGCAAAATGGCTTAGCCTATATAAAGAGGAGGATTAGACTTAGGCCTATCTATCCATTATATTACCCTAAAACATATTCTCTCTCCTAATTCTCTTTCTATTAACATACATGATACATGCAAACTTGTCAAGTTATACATCATCATGGTCGATGCTTATTTCTGAGTTGGAATAATACCATTCTAAACATCTGCACATTGCTTTTTATTTTTCAGTTGAGCACACACCTCCAAGTTATGCATCATGAAGCGAAATTATCATTGTAAGATTGTGATAAAGCTATCTTTCCCGTGTCTACTAAGTTTCTCACTAAATTCACTTCTGATTCATACTATGTTTTCAGAATTACCTTTTCCTGTTTAACGTTATAAATGGTTCTTGCTTCCACATCCCAAGATGGCCAATTTGGTCCTAAACCCTTGTCTTCGAAAGGATGAAAGGGCATCATTAAGAACACAAACAAAATAAAAGAGTTACTTGGGGCAACAAAATAAGAAAGATATTTCCAACTCACATGCTTAAAGGTCTAAGGGTAGGAGAAATTTTATGGTGATAACAGCATAACTAATCATCTGCTTACTAGTTATGAAAATTAGCCACATTGCCTTAAACATATTGGCAAAATAAAAATAATTCATACTTTGTTTCCTAATATTTTAAATTACTACAATACCCTTGTCTCCTTCCTCTACTCTTCCCTCTTCAACAAGGCGACCATAATCACCATTAAATTTTGTTTTAAAAGCCCATAACATCACCAGGACCCAACAATAAATTTTATGATTTTTATCCGTGGGAAAAAATTAAATGGCCTCGTGAGGTATACAATAATTAAATCGTATATGTGGTATATGTGGTACAATGCAATAACTTATAACATCAATATCTACCAAGTGCAGGTTCATTGTTCAAGTTTGATCTTAGGATTGAAACCATAATTAGAATTTATTATGCAATGTACTTTTAATCTTTTTTCCCCTAGAAATTCGAAATTGTAGTTCCAAAATAATGGTATTGTACAAAATAGAGTACCAAAATAATGATGTTGTACAAAATAGAGTTCCACAAATTAATTTTGAAATCAGACCATTTATTATTAATCGCCATAATAATCCACGTCCTTTTCCATTTCTTATAAAGCTCTCTCATCAAAATTTTGTTGGAGCAAGCATCAAGTCTGAGTGTAAGAGTTTTAATGGAGAAATTATGCCATTGACATGAGCTCGAAACAACTAAGGTTCTTCGAAACCATAAATTAAACCCCCAAAAATAAAGTTATTCATTGTTATTCTTTAGCACATCGTTGTAAACTTTTATCCTATAGGGGAGAAAAAGACGGTTGTCATCGTTTACAATGAGTAATATATAGATTTGAGAGAAAGAAGCGTATGGGTATTTTTATCGTTTCAAAAAGGGAGTAATTAAATGATCGTTTTTATCAAGGTCACGCGGCTAAATTTGATTGATTACAACGTGTAGTATGCGGGTATCATCACTTACATGGAGTAATATATACATTTGAGAGAAAGAAAGGTACGGGTATTTTTGTCGTTTCAAAAAGAAAGCAAGGGAGTAGTAAAATGATTAATTTTAGCAATGCCACATGGCTAATTTGATTGGTTATAGCGTAACTTGTCTGCGGATGACTAGTTATGCTGTTACCACTGTAAAATTTCTCCAAGAGCAAGAAGACACTTAGAATTAATGTGCACCTTTAGTTCAAAACAAAGTTAAAAAAATTTGGCTTACAATGTGGGAATCCAATGAGAAGGATACAGAAAATAAGAATTTGCAAACTAAAAATTTGGAAGAACGAATGTGTGATAGTGCAACACTATAACTGTCGTAAGTACATGCAGAAGCAACCCACATAGAGCCCACCGGGGACACGTGCCCCCGCTGCGTTTTCCGAAAAAGAAAAGTCTTTATTTTGATCTATTAATGCAAAATACATAAAAATGTAGGTATATTATATATAATGCGTATAATTCTAACTTAAAAATGTTTTTACTCAGTTGGTAGTGTGACACTTTTAATTGCTTGAGGTTTGTGGGTTCAATTCTCGCAATTGACATTTTTTTATAATTATTTAATTATTAATCCTATCATGTCCTTTTTCATACTTTTGATTGAGAAGATAATATAATATTTTAAAATCTTGTTCGTAAACCATCACTACTAGCATAACCAAAACTTAACAAATGTCCCTCTTTTTTCCAAAAAAGAAATTGATAAAAAAACATATAGCTTCAGGTGCTACTCCCCCTCCCTCTCTCCACACACACACGTGCACCTCATGTGCACTAATATAAGATTGCTTTCACCAAATCAATGATTTGTATGCCAAGTCCAAACTATAAAGCCAGAAAAAAAAGTATAACGATTGAATTAGTTTATATATTACACATTGTCTTTTCAATGGAACATTATTGTATGTTGTGCCCCTATTGACCAAAATTCCTGGGTCCGCCACTGTGTAGAAGGATGTCCAAAACAAACAACAAGAATCGATAAGAGTCGATTTCAAAGGAAAACAAATTGCATTTAATACAGAAGAAGAAGAATTTATATAAATTGCTAGAAAAATTAATGAGAACGGAAACCTGTATTTGACAACTTCATATTAATCAGGAAGGATGGCATAGAAAAAATAAGCATCTTGCTTAAGCTTTAATGAAATTTACTCAAGGTTTAAAAAGAACTTTCAGCCGGTATTCTAAGCCTGAATAATCCTGATAGATAAGATGGTGCCTTATCAGGGTGACTGGAATTGCAAGCCAATATCATCCACCTTTTATTGACAGAATACTGTACCATTAACTTTCTCTTCCCTTACAGAGAATTTGGCTGCAAATTGGCAAGTCGAAGATCAATCCTCTTTCACAACTTCATAGCTAGGCTAATTGTGAGGTCAAATGGCAAAGTTTATGGAAAGTTCACTATGACTAGGGTTTGAATGAGCTCCTGATCAATTTATTTTATTATTTTATTTTTTATAAGGTTATGTGATAACATTGTATTCTAATAGAATTATTAAAAGAGGATAGATTATAGGCCGACTGTATTTTATAAATTTGACTTGCACATTCTTATGGGTTAAAGAAGGTGATTCAGAAGACACAACAGTAACAACAACTGAGCCTTTTATCCCAAGCATATGGGGTAGGCTACATGAACCAACATGAGAATCACGCCGGGTCCAGCACATGAATCCTCCGCATCCACTCACTCTTATCGAACAATATACTTTCATTGAGTCATTTGGCAACCATATCGTTTCGTATCACCTCCATCCATGTTTTCTTCGGTCTCCCTTTTGCCCTTTTACCATTGCCCATATCGAGGGTATATATTCGTCGAACCGGTGCTTCCATAGGTCTGCGTCGCACATGACCAAACAATCTTAGCCGGTTTTCCCGCATCTTCTCCTCCACAGGTGCTACACCAACTTTTGCCCGAATATCCTCATTTCGCACCTTATCTTTTCTAGTGTTGCTGCACATCCGACGAAGCATGTGTATCTCCGCTACGTGCATCTTCTGTGTATGATGCTTCTTAGGAGCCCAACATTCTGTACCATATAATAAGGCAGGCCGAATAGCGTTCCGATAAAACTTCCCTTTCAATTTTAACGGAAAGTTACGATCACACAAAATCCCTGTTGCACTCCATTTCAACCAACCAGTTTGGATCCTTTGATTAACATCACTATAGATCTCCCCATTCTTTTGGATGATGGAAACTAGATATCTAAACCGGTCGCTTAGTGATATCTCTTGCCCTTCCAATGTTTATAACGGTATGGTTTTGACTTCTCTGGTTACTAAATTTGCAATGCATATATGTTGTCTTGGACCTGCTCAACCTGAATCCCCAAGATTCCAATGTTTGCCTCCATAATTCCAATTTGGCATTAACCGCTGCTTTCGTCTCATTTACTAGAACAATATCATCGGCGAATATCATACACCAAGGTACCTCATCTTGGATAGTTCTAGTAAGCCCATCCATCACGATGGTAAACAGGAATGGACTTGATGCAGATCCTTGATGTAAACCAATTGTAATCGGAAAATCACTCGTTAAGCCGCCGCAAGTTCTGACATTTGCCACTACTTTATCGTACATATCCTTGATTATGTCAATATACTTGACGGGGACCCCCTTCTTCATCATTGCCCACTATAATACCTCTCTAGGTATCTTGTCGTACGCTTTTTCTAAATCAATAAATATCAAATGCAACTATCTTCTCCTCTCTCGAAAACGCTCGACAAGTTGACGAAGCAAATGAATAGCCTCTGTCGTCGATCGTCCAGGCATGAACCCAAACTGGTTCTCTGTTATCTTAATATCCTTCCATAGCCTGTGTTCAATCTCTCTCCTAAAGTTTCATGGTGTGACACATAAATTTTATTCCACGGTAGTTTGAGCAACTTTGAATGTCACCCTTGTTCTTATAGATAGGTACAAGGATACTTTTCCTCCATTCATTTGGCATCTTTTTTGTCTGCCAAATCTTATTAAACAGATTTGTCAATCATTCAACGCCTATTTCTCCTAAACATCTCCAAATCTCGATAGGAATCCCGTCAGGACCAACCGCTTTTCTTAAACTCATTCTGTTCAAAGCTTCTTTATCCTCAGGGAGTCTTATTTTACGCATGAAATCACGGTTTATATCTTGAGATTGAATGACAAGTCCATCCAAATTCTTAGTAAAGCTCTCATTGAACAATTTGTCAAAATAATATCTCCAACTTTCCTTGATATCCTCATCTCGAACTAAAACCTTCTGATTTTCATTTTTGACACACTTCACCACACATAAGTCTCTAGTCTTCCTTTCCCGCATCCGAGCAATCCGGTATATATCATTTTCAGCCTCTTTAGTATCTAATTTCTCGTACACCTCCTTGTAGACCTTAGATTTAGCTTCCCGAACAGCTTTCTTAACTTTATTTTTAGCCATTTTATACTTCTCAAATCTCTTCACATCTCTACTTTTCTTCAAATCTTTACAAGACTCCCTTTTAATTTTAATAGCAGTCTTTACTTCTTCATTCCACCATGATGTGTCCTTAGATGGTGGAGCACCACCTCTCGACTCACCAAGTAGATCTCCAGCTGCCTTCTTGATACAGCTAGCCATTTTGTTCCATGTTCTGTCTGAATCATCTTCCGACTGCCAATCCGCTTCTTGGACTACACGATCTATAAAAGCTTTTTGGTTACCTTCTTTCAATCGCCACCATTTAATTCTAGGCTCTACTTTACGTCTAATCTTCCTAGATCCTCTTCTAAATCGAAAATCTAGAACTAAAAGTCTACGTTGAATGGTTACACTGTCACCTGGCACTACCTTACAGTCGATACAACAACCTCTATCTATTCTTCTCGTCAGAAAAAAGTCTATTTGACTAGCACTTGATCCGCTCCTAAAAGTGATAAGGTGGAACTCTCTTTTCCTAAACTAGGTGTTTGCTAAGATCAAGTCATAAAATAAGGCAAAATCTAGAATCGAGTCACCTACTTCATTCCTTTGTCCAAAACCTCCATGGATAGTATCAAACCCACTATGACTAGTACATATATGTCCATTAAGATCACCACCAATAAATAACTTCTCTCCACTAGGTATACTTTGCACCATCTCATCTAAATCCTCCCAGAATAGACGTTTACTAGCGTCATCAAAATCTATCTATGGTGCATAAGCACTAATAACATTAAGGATCTCTCCACCTAGAATAAGCTTAACCAGTAAAATTCTATCACCTTTTCTCATAAAATCTCAACTACATCCTCAAGCAACCGTCTATCTATAATTATGCCTACCCCATTACGATTTTTATCTCTACCCGTATACCAAAGCTTATAACCCCAAGGCTCTATGACTCTACTCTTTTTACCTACCCACTTAGTTTTTTGCAAACACATAATACCAACTCTCCTCCTAATCATCACCTCCACTAATTCTATTAGTCTAACCGTAAGGGAACCTATCTTCCAGGAAGCTAGACGGATCCTATGAAACCCTTGCTTATTTGTCACTACACCCGGAGTCCAATGTAGCGCGCCGTTTCTAGACGACGACCCTTGCTTATTTGTCACTACACCCGGGGTCCGATGTAGCACGCCGTTTCTGGACGACGACCTAACAACAAAAGTTACGGTAGTTTGATGGGGGCTTAGGGTGTCCATAAATATGAGAAAGAATGTTGTCTTTATAGGGAATAAAACCTGACATCAACATGTTAATAAACTATCTCGATTAGAATAGACTGGTGATGTAATTAGTATAGATGTATTATTCAGTAAAATATGTTTATTTAAATAAATTCGTCATAGATTGGCGAGGATTTGGGATATCCTTTAAAATTGGTTATCATCATTTTACAATTAAACATAATATACTGCCCCAAAGAAAAGAACAGCCATTTCTTGCCTCCATCTCAGAACATCATGCATTAGCTACCCTTTACGTGATAAGAACATAAAATTTGGGATCACAAGCAGAATTTGAAAGTTGAAACACGTGGCTGTTTAAAAAGGGGGGGAAATTGTTTAAGTTGTTTGGTAATTACTAGCCTACTTGATCAGTAAGTAATATCAGTTACCTTAAGAGGTTATTAATCAGAATTAATAATTCATGTCTAATCAGACTAAAGTTGTGTCATGATTTACTAGTTCCAAAATTAACAAGTTTCTTCCACAAAGGTGTAATTATTAAAAGAGAAAATGTTAGATCAAAAGCAAAGTTTTCAATACAGCGATTTAAAAAAGGATGGAGAAAGCTTACACAAAGCAGTTAGAATCGGTCCTTGCACATGCCAAACATAAGATGTGTTCACAAGGCATCTGCACAGAATTAAAATATGTTATGAAAGATAAAAAGTAGAGCATATGATTTACAACATAAAATTATGTGCACTCCACAGTTAAAGTTGTAAAGTCTTAAATGTATCTACGAAGACATCCATTATTCCATTAAACATAAAATAGAGAAAAGGTTGCAGTTCTGAAACTATTTACTGTCAGTTGAACCAATATAGACATTCTCATGACAAAGGTACATGTCAAAAGGATTTAGGATTCAAGAAGGCCCAAAAACATCTGAGGGTACAGCAATTATGAAGCCAATCATGGAACCTACTAAGATAAAAGCTTCAAGATATTAAACATAGAATGGGCTCTATATAGAATTTTAGCTTGAACGAACATGCATATATAACTTAAAAGGCCCTGTTCGGGTTTTCAGTTAGGACAATCAGAATTATTTTAAGTAGAGGTATGAGTTATGCAAACTCTAATTTGAAACGCTCTAGCTCCATGTAAAATATAACTGCATTTAGTGTTTCTTTGGCTTCAGAGTTAATTTAACTGTTTTCTCTCATTTTTTGGACTCTAGTTAGGCAAGTTTATTAAATGAGGTTGAAGTGGATTTTAGGTATCGACACTTTTAGGTTAGGATAATTCCTGTTCTCCCAACTCCAAAAGCATTCCAAACACTGCACATTTAGAGTTTCTTTGGCTTCAGAGTAAATCTCAACTATGTTTTCTCTCATCCTTTGGACTCTAGTTGGGCAAGTTTATTAAATGAGGTCGAAGTGCATTTTAGGTATCAAAATTTTTAGGTTAGGATAATTCCTGTTCTCCCAACTCCAAACACTCTACATTTAGTGTGTTTTTTTTGGCTTCAGAGTTAATCTGACTGTGTTTTCTCTCATTCTTCGGTCTCTAGTTAGGCAAGTTTATTAAATGAGGTTGAAGTGGATTTTAGGTATTGACACTTTTAGGTTAGAATAATTCCTGTTCTCCCAACTCCAAAAGCATTCCAAAGGCTGCACATTTAGAGTTTCTTTGGCTTCAGAGTTAAACTAACTGTGTTTTCTCTCATTCTTTGAACTCTAGTTAGGCAAGTTTATTAAATGAGGTCGAAGTGGATTTTACGTATTGACACTTTTAGGTTAGAATAATTCCTGTTCTCCCAACTCCAAAAGCATTCCAAACACAGCAAGGTTAGAAAATTAGTTAAGATTAATTTTTTTTTTAAAAACACCTCCAGGTGTACTAACTTCACTCCGAAGCCAAGAGACATCAGCTAGAAGCAATATGTACAGATGTGCTTGTGAAGTGTCCAAGAATACTCGCATGCTTAAATATTAGGATAAAATTCAAGTCACATAAACAGATCAAAAAAGACGAAGAGTGTGACTGATTGATTTGGAAGATCATCAGACTTCAACTTCAATTTCCCTTGGTTTGTGGAAGATATCACCGGTCTTTATAGTATCAACATGAGTGATATGCATATTATTTATCTGCAGTAACAATCCTGACTAGCCTGATGATGAAATATAGTAATCTTTCATAATCATATACTAGGATGTGCACCAACCGTAAAGCAAATTGATCAACAGACCATTTATAATAATTAACCGAAAGCTTTCCAAAAAGCTCAGAAAGTGGAAAGTTGCATTAAAAGAGAATTCCCTCGTTAAGCCAAATGCAAATAGAATACGAGAATGAAGAGATGACTAAGCTCATAGAAGGGCACATGCAGACTTTGAGGCCCTGTTTGGGAATGGAGAGTTTTCTAAACTGTAGTTTCATAAAGTTGGCAAAACCAAACTCCAAAATCCTAACTTTGGCTTGTTTGGCTACAACTTTGGACTTTAGACAAGCGCAATTATCTTAGCCCAAATGTTGAGATAAATGCGGTTATCGCAGCTCCAATCTCATCAAAGTTTTGTAAACTCCATTTTTTGGAATTTGGGGCTTGCAAACCACAGTTTTTGCATCTCCCCACCTCCACTTAATAATATACTACAGTAATCCCAACTCCATATCCAAACAGGGATTGAAAGTCTAATTCAACAAATGTCTCAGTTGATTTGATTCATTCCCAATGTCTCATGCAACATATCTTTATGAACAGCAGACTTTATACTAATAGAAAGTGTTAAAGCATGGTGAAATTTTCTAATATCCCCAGTCTTGCCCCTTGCTTTTAAGTTTCTAGCTTTCTTCAAAATTGGACTATATAGGTATTTCAAAAGTGAATATGCGATGTGTACATGGAAAACGCTACATAAAATTTGCCCATGTCGACATGCGGCCAACTCCCTTCGACCTGGTCAATGAGAAAATTATGGGATGGGTCTGACTTGCTTCACATGTGGACTAGTTTTGTTAGTGGACTCGGTCAACATAAGTTCTAAATAGTTGCACTATTGCCCTCATTCCCGCATACAGCTGTGATATATTGCACTCTTGCCTTCTTGCATACTGGATATGTTCTAAAGACGGGGGTAAATGTGGGCTCCACTTTCCTAGAAGCCATCTGAATGGATTCTTCTATCAATTCCAAATGCCACATAAAAATGAAATAGCTATAACCCTATCTTGCAAATAAATTACCCAAATATTTAGTTTTCGCATTTTATCTCTTATGTTGACTTTTGTTGTATCTAGGACTATGACAAGCCTCTCTGTTGTCATAGTTTTCTGAACGAGGAATTTAGCACCAATTTGCTGAGGGTCGACATCAAGCGACAACCGTTCGTAAAACCGTCACATCTTTACTAGAGCTTTGCTTCAAAGAAGACCCTGTTTGGAAGGAAAGGACTTCGAAGATGATGATGTCGACTTTTATTGTGATTCTTTGTGTGGGTATCAAACTGAAATAAGAAAGTATGACGTTGAACTGAAAATTCATCACAACAATTTTAATTAAGCTTTTGTATTTAATTCCAATGTTTTCTTTATCATATTTGGGTTTTTTTAAATACTATAGATGATGTTACTGAAATTTGGCCTAATATATCTACTTTTGTTTCCTTTACTTATCATGTTTATTCATGTATTTTTGTTAACATTTAATATCATTTTGTTGTATCTTCATTTGATAATCCCCATGCATCGCATGGGGTTTCACCCTAGTATATGCCAAAGTTCAATGTAAACATCATAGTCAACTTCACATAACCTAAGGAAAGAACCTGGCATCAAGTAAACCAACTAGAATTGATCAAATCGTTAATCATGAAGGATTACTAAGAAAACTGAAAACCAACATACAATGAACTTTTTCAAGCATACATCTACTAACTTCATCACTTCTTTTATCTTCTCTTATAACTGACCTAAGGCATCCTAAACATAACTAAACTAATGATCTTCTACTTCTGGAAAGCTAGCAATGGAGAGGATTAAGGCCATGCTAGGTAATTAGGATATTAGAATCCGCCGGAATTCATTTGAGATTTTAAAAAAAAAACAAAATGCTTGCAGTAAACCAGCCAAATGCAAGTAGCAAACCATAATAAACAGGCATCCTAAGCTCATCAAGGGGCAAGTTTTGATACTAAGATCATTGATAGCTTGGTTAATACATCAGAATTGTCTCTAGTTGAGCTAAGATCATCGAGTGTCTTTAAAGTTGTCCAAGTTGAGTTGTTATATTCCCAACTCATCGGGCGTCTTACATTATAGTTATCTCGGTTAAGCAATTTCATTCCAAACATATGCATGCAGCATGTCTCATGAGCATCAGTTGGACATAGCTCATGTGGTAACTATGAAGCATAGATAGTTGTAAATGCCTTACGAATCGTCCACGATCGCGAATCGGAGTCCGAAACTCTCGGAGACTTTCGGATTCTTTCAGATCCGTTCGCACTTGTAAATGTCTCACTAACCTCTCTCGAATCGACATTTCTCTCTTTCTCTAAAAAATTAAGGCCCCCGAAAATTTTATAGTGCATTGAATATCTACCATAATACTATTATTTATTTATATTTATATATTTATATGTATTTCTCAATATATATTCGGTGTTGTTTAATTTAAAATCAATACAAAAACGTTTCCCTTATCTTAGGCTTTTGGAAAATTGCGAATCAGTATCCTATCGTATCTCATATTCGAACCCGTGTCACATAGGCGGTAAGAATTTCATCTCCAAAGTGTGAAGGCTTCAATTCGATTCCCGAAAGGGGCCACATCCAACAAAAAAAGTATCACGGGCATCAACATAAACCTCTGCAAAACTATGTTAGATAGACTAGGAAACATAACATTAAAAAACCAAAAATTGGTCAAACATATCATCATTCAGGATTGGGAAGCAAATTACAATCTGACATAAACTATCTCCTTCAAGTACATTATTACTCGGTTATTGCATTGCATCTTCCTCTCACTGATTGTTTATCCTAAAGATGCGGACTGAAAAATTGAAGAGGAGAGAGATAAGTAGATATAGTAGAAGATGTTGCTACCGGTAGTTGATTATATATATACAGAAAAAGGGATATGAGATGACGTTACATTTTTCAAAAAAAAAAGGCCCCCGCCTCAACACACCTACTCCTCATGTATTTCACCGATCCAAACAGGTCAATTTAATCTATGTATTATTAAACCCCTATATTCAAAAAATCTTGAGATTTCAAGACCTTTAACACATCCATCAAGCGACCATATTTTTCCTATATCGATAGGCCATTAATTTTTATATTCATTTGATGAATGCGTTGGAGGTCTTTAAATCTCGAGATTTTTTTGTATATATAGGTTTTATGATATGTAGATCAAGATGGACAATTTAAATCGATAAAGAATATGGAGGATACGTGTGTTTGAGGCATGGCCCTTATTTAAAAAGGGTCGCCACCTCACACCCATTTTCCTATATATATATATATATAGGAGAAAGGAAACGGATTAACAGCTAGCTAACTGATATTAAACTGTCAGCTAGTCTATTATATAGCCCAATCCGACCATCAAATCGACGATCCTTTCCGGTCACCTTGTTCCACACATGGAGTGATCTATGTGTGAATTTTTGATCGATATGATGAATTACAAGTGCTGGATCAAGCATTTAAAAAATGGATGGCTGTTAAACAATAAAAATGTCGTATATTGGGGGCACTTGATTGAAGACAGATGTTGTCAAAGTGATTAATATTTCACACACATGGATCGCTCCATATGTGAAACAAGGTGGTCGGAACGGATCGTCGACTTGGGATATGAAATAGAATAGCTGACGGTTTAAAACCAGCTAGCTAGCTGATAACCCGTTTCCTCATATATATATATATAACAGAAAATGTTGCTATCGGTAGTTGATTATATAGAGAGGATTATAAAGAAAAGGTGACATAAGAGGGAATTTTCTTTTATGGCATCGAAAAAATACACCCTCAACGATATTTTGCAACGATCGGCACCCATCATCATCTTCTTTATCATGTACGACGTGGATACACCAAATTTCACATGATTTCATCATTTTTCATCGTTGATTTAGTGGGTGCAAAATTACGATTTACCAACAATAAAACATTTTACGTTGCTAATTCAACGGTGAAAAGTGATGGACTCACATAAAATTTGGTGCCCACATCTTACATGATAAGATGATGATAGGTGCCGATCGTCGAAAAAAATAATAGAGAATATAGATTTTTGACGCCGCCTAACGAAAAAGCCGCATATGGCTTCTTTTCTTCATTATTCTCATATATATATAGGGAGTGATCTCTTGCAAATCGGTCCGCCTTTTTTTAAAATGGGAGCTCTCGATCCATAACATATTTGAACGATTCGAACCGTTCAAGTTGACCACCCTACCTTTATGTGTACATTTATGAAAAATCAAAGGATTTGAAGACCTGTTACACATGGATCAAATGGATGCAAAATAAACGTCTTTCAATATATCAACATAAACTTCATTCGATGCATGGGTTAGAGCTCTTCAAATTCATTGAAGGTAGGGTGATCAACTTGAATGGTTCAGAACGTTCAAATATGTCGTAGATCAAGAGTTCCCGTTTTTAAAAAACACGGACCGGTTTGCAATGAAGTGCTCCCCTATATATATTGTTAGAATACTCGCATTGTATACGGGTTTCTAGTGTATTCTAGAAGACCCATCTTTATATGAAATTAGATACTAAGTAGGGGTGTGATAGCTAAATGACATTGCCTATATAAAAAGAAGAATTGGGGCTAATCCAATCCATCCATTTCCATTCCCAAAATATCTTCTCTCGTCTCTCTATTACTTTAACATGGTATCGGGGCTACCTTAGATCTTACTGCCACCGATTCCCTCACAGCCAACGAGCTTAAATCGAACTTCCTCGACCTCCCCGTCGCCAAAGAGCACAGTTCACGTTACCGTTCACAGTCACTGTTCATGTTCGTGTTCATGACATTTATCTGCTGCCTTACCAACTTGACCGCCTCCACGAGTTCGTCTTTAGCTCTCGAGCTTTAAGCCGCCACTTCCATATCTCCTTCCGATCATCACCTCATGTGAGTTGAATTAAGACTTTCTAGATGTTGGATAAATTGACTCAATAGTGTCTTTAGCTTGAGGTTCCCTTGGCGTTCGATGAATTGACTCAATGGAATCTTTAGCTTGATTTAGCCCTCTTTTGAGTTGGATTATGACCTCGAATCAATTCATTTGACAATAACGCTACGATTTAAAGTTTATTCAATTTTCTCAATGAATTGTGTTGTTGAGACGATTGGGTTGTCAAAGTCCGTGATTCGATCCGCTTGATTGCATTGAGGTGTTAGTTGTGGTTGTTATCGATCGTTGATCGAATCTTGATCAATCATGACTTTTGGATGGAATATTTATAGATTCTTTTCTTTGGTTGGCTAGCTAGGTTGATTGATTAGTATTCTTGGTTGTATTTGGGTGAGATCTTAGGAGATCTATGTCTTTTGTTGTGCGGATTCAAACTCGTTTAAAGATACGAGCATTAGTTTGATAGATGTTGCCTCAAGAAGTTATTTCCTTCAGATTTCCCCGTCTATAATACGAGTTACCCCTTCATTATCACCCTTGTTTGTACTGTCCCCGTCATCTTTTCTCATGATTGTGCTTTTGGAGATCATGATTGGTTCCGAATTTATAGCTTGAGAAGGTTGGAGACTGTTATTATATCAGTAGTTGAATCTAGAGAGAGCAACTACGATTCTTTGGGTTGGATCTTTAAAGATCCATTTCTTGTAATTTGGTTATTGGAATTGATTGAGCTTAAGTCACCACCTACCAGGTGATCGACAGATTGACTGAGAAGCTCCTTTCACATTTGGTGTTTGAAAGGAGATATGACGATAATTTCAGTTGCATCATCTTCCATTTCTGAAGGACCATCGATAGATGACGAAAGTCACAAAATGCAGAGATGTCTTCTTTTATTCTCACACACTTCAAATTTGATTAAGGCAAGAGATGATCATGTATCTTGTCTCCCACCGACACTTGCTCCACGTCCGTAGGTTATTGATTCTGGAACTACCGATCACATGACAGGAGAGCAAAACATGTTTTCTTATAAGCTAAAATCTGGACTCACCCCTGTAACTTTAGCAAATGGTACTATCTATTCTATAAAGGGAATTGGTTTAGTTAAAGCTACATCACAATTACCCGACTTTTGTTGTATACCTTTCTCGATTTTCCTTCAACCTGCTTCTATTAGTCAACTGAATCGACAATTGAATTGGAGAGCCACATTTTTCCCTGAAGGATGTATTTTTCAAAAGCTTGGGACAAATCGAACGATTGGCACCGGGACATATGGATGGGTTGTACCACCTTGACAAGCACCCATGCCATATAGCATATCCAACCTTGAGCCCTACAAAAGCTTTTGATGCTCATTATCGTTTTGGTCATCCTTTCTTACAAATATTGAAGATGATAGTTCCATCTCTTAGTTCTTTGTCTACTCTAGAATATGAATCATGTGAGATGGGTAAACACCATCACTCGAGCTATCCCTCCCGTGTTAATAAAAGAATCGACAAGGCTTTTCAGTTAGTGCATTCAAATGTTTTGGGACTGTGTCTAGTTTGCATAAGGGGGTTTGTTATTTCGTGGCATTTATCGATGAGCTTTCTCGAGTCTTATGGTCATACTTGATGAAATCTAGAAATGAGGTATTTTCTCATTTCCAAAACTTTTGCTTCGAAATCAAGAATTAATTTGGAGTTAGCATTGGTACTCTCAAGAGCGATAATGCACCGGAATATTTCAATGCACCCTTTAGAGAATACATGGAGAAGCTTGGTATTATCCACGAACCATCTTACCCTTATACTCAACAAAATGGGGTGACCGGCGGAAGAAATGACATCTTTTGGAAGTTACTCATACTCTCATGTTTTATATGCGAGTGCCTATGCATTATTGGAGGATGCGGTACTTACTGCTAATTACCTGATTAACCGTATGCTTTCATCTATATCAGATGGGCTAGTTCCTCACTCTACCTTAGTTCCCTTAGCCATTGCATTTTTTGTACCTCCTAAGATCATTGGATGCGTGCGCTTTGCTCACGATCTTCAACCGGGAGGGTCTAAACTAGACCCTAAGGCCATCAAGTGTGTTTTTCTCGTATACTCTCGGACTCAAAAAGGATATCAGTGTTACAGTCTTATGTTACGCCGTCGGTTTATCTCAGCTGATATAACCTTTCATGAATCTGCCCCATACTTTTCTGAGACACATCACTGGATTTGAATAGTGATTTTCTATTAAATATTTCGCATGTCTTAGCTTCTGGTAACACTCCATCTGCGACAGCTAATTCTCCACCTTCTATTTTGGAAATCACTCATACAGTTCCTATTGTTGAACTGACTCTTGGTTCACCGCCATTAGGCCCTCCACCACTTGTTACGCGAGTCTATGCTAAAAGGGAACGTCCAACTACTGCTCCTCCGGCTCCCGTTGTCGAGCTTCTCGAGCCTCTAATTCCACCGGCGACTGATATTGATTTTCGTATTGCCTTACAGAAAGGCACCCGAAGTTGCACTTCTCACCCTACAACTCATCATGTGGCAAGTTCCCATTCATCTCCTGCATACCGGATGTTCCTCTCCTCCCTCGACTTATGTTTTACCCAAGTCACTCTTCGATACTCTATCTCATAAAAGGTGGACAGATGCTATGACTGATGAGATACTGGGGCTTGAGCAAAATCAGACTTAGAATTTAATGCCTCTTCCGGCTGGGAAGAAAGAGGTAGGGTGTCGCTGGGCGTACACTGTGAAGCTTCATCCTGATGGGAACTTTTCTTGCTTGAAAGCGTGTTTGATTGCTAAAGAGTATTCGCAGACTTATGGGATTGATTATGAGAAATACATTTTTCATGTGGCCAAGATGACTTCTGTCCGCCTGCTTATGTCTCTTGCCTTTGCATCAGCTTAATGTGAAGAATGTGTTTCTTCATGGTTCTTTGGCGGAGGAGGTCTACATGGAGCAATCACCTGGTTTTGTTGCTTAAAAGGGAGCCTGGCTTAATTTGTCGATTGAAGAAATCATTGTATGGGTTGAAACGGTCTCCACGAGCATGGTTTGGGAAATTTACCGATGTGGTTATGTCATTCGACCTTAGACGGTGTGCTAATGACAATTCGGTGTTCTGCCATAATAACACTAATGGCCTTCGCATCTTAATGATGGTATGTGTCGATGATATAATGATTACTGACGATAATATGGCCGGTATTGCACAACTTAAGCACCACTTTCAAACGAAGTTTCAGACAAAGGACGTTGAAAGCCTTAAATACCTTTTGGGTATCGAGGTCGCTCGATCGAAGGATAGCATCTATATCGCATAGCGAAAGTATGGGCTCAGTATGCTAACTAGACCTGGAAGGTTAGGGTGCAGACCTATAGAAGCTCTTATAGATCCTAATACTAAGTTGCTTCTGGGACAAGATGATCTATTTAAGGATTCCGGAAAATACCGACGATTGATCGGTAAGCTTAATTACCTTACCGTCACTCGACCAAATATTGCATATCTCGTGAGCGTCGTGAGCCAGTTCATGCCCAAACCTCGAGTTGCTTATTGGGATGCGATGATTTGGATACTTCGATACTTGAAGAATGCTCTAGGGAAGGGTCTACTGTATTCAAATCATGGACATTCTCGGGTAGCAGGGTTCACAGATACAGATTGGGTCGGGCCCCTATCTGATCGCAGATCCACTACAGGATACCGCATGTTTGTAAGAGTTAACTTGGTCTCCTTAAAGAGCAAGAGACAGAGCGTAGCGTCTCGTTCCAGTGTTGAGTCAAAGTATCGAGCCATGACGAACACTACTTGTGAGTTTGCATGGATCAACTTTCTGCTTTGGGAGCTTGGCTTTGGCCCACTTCTTGTATGCGACTATATTGTGATAATAAGGAGGCAATTTATATTGTCTCGAATCTTATATTCCACGAGCGAACGAAACACAACGAGGTTGACTGCCATTTTGTGCAGAAAAAGGTTGAAGATTGGACCGTTGACATTTATTACGTTCAATCTGCTCATCAATTAGCAGATTTGTTCACGAAACCTTTAGGAAGGAATAGAGTGCATTTTATTTGTAACGAGATGTGCATGTATGATATATATGCTGCAGCTTAATGGGAGTGCTAGAATGCCCGTATTGTATACGGGCTTCTAGCGTACTCTAGAAGACCTAGCTTTATATGTAATTACGTACTAATTAGGGGTATAATAGCTAAATGGTATTGCCTATAAAAATGGAGGATTGAAGCTAATCCAATCCATCCATTTCTATTCCCAAAATATCTTCTCATCCTTCTCTGTTACTTTAACATGTATACACACACACGTCTTGTAAAGATTCCACCATACTTCTAATCCTACATTAGTCTTAAATCTCACGACACACGTTCGCAACCTTCCATAATCCTCCCTTCTCTCACCACCGTATGTCTTCAAATTTCACATTTTCCCTCCTCTCTCCAACAGTTGTCATCTTCCTCACTCTAATCAATTAGACAAAACGCTCTCGACTTCCTATTTTTGCATTTATCATCCAAGTAAACATTCTTCCATCAAAACGCATTATATCATATCCCCTTTGAAATAAATTTCATCCTCAAAATTATGCTTACCTTGATTCTCAGACATGCTTGGGCGCTTCTCTGTTATCTCTTCTACTCTTTTCTAAGTAGTTTCTCTAATGGAATGATTTTTCTTCAAAGACTACTGACCAAGGTAATTGTAAATCTTGCACAAAACTTATTCCCTTCAATATATAAGATCTTTGATCTATATAGAAGTACAGTCAATGTGCAAGGCATAGTGCAAGGTGCAAAGGGTGTAATGCGCCCGAGGCGCAAGGCACACACCCGAGGCACGCCTCCGAGTGTGTAACGGCACAAGTTTTTTATATAATTTTCATATTATAATTCACAAACACATTTTACACATAATTAACAACTATAATATGTTATACATGTAATTTCTAAATAAAAAAAGACGAAGAGAGAGGCATATCTAAAATCAGATTATCTCAAGATGCAAAATATATAAATCTACACACTAACAAAAATTGAGTATACTTCTTCTAGACTTCATTTTTTATCCGATCACTAAATTTTTAGTACTAAGCTTTGTCTTAAAGAAATTATCTTGAGTTCATTGATTCAATCAAGTGAAGACTGAGAGCGAAGAAGAAATGGGCCACAAATGAAGAGAATAAATCTTATCCAAAATTAAATAATTGTCAAGGAGAAGAGGAGAAGAATCTATACATATATCATGCTTGGAGAATGAAGCGAAGGCAAAGAAGTCTCGGGATTAAAAAAAACAAAGTCGATGAAGAATTGACGAAGAAATCGAATAGAGAATTGTGAGGAGGCAATGAGAGCTAGGAATTCTCATTACGATGAAATTAAATGAAAATACCCAAGTTGCAGGTTGGAAAAACCATAAATGTGTTTAAACTGTGGGGATTGAGTTTGGGTCGAAAAAAAGAATGTTTGGCTGGAGATGTGTGCCTCACATGCGCCTTGCGCCTAGCATGAGGCGCGTGCCTCAAACTCCTAAGTGCACGCCTCGAAAATACCCAAGAGGGTTTTATGTGATTGACAAAAAAGAGGAAATTAACAACTGTGATAGGCAAATATTATTTGGATAACATAGAGGCTTCTAATTTAATCCACAAGAAGTCCCAAAACTGTTGTGTCATCTACTAAGTTCAATCTTCATTAAGATAATTCTAATTTCACCCTCCCATTTCCCTATAGTTAAGCAAAGCTTGTTTCATTTGTTTGCAGCAACATGGAAGGATCCATCGCTTCTTAATAATTCCCTCAATTTCCTTATGTCCATCATTCACTATCAGTTCAACAGTTCAACAATCCCGCTGATATAGAGAGGTTTCTTAAATATATTGAAGATTCACACAAAGATTACAAAATTAAATCTCCTAATGAGGAGCTGATATCTAGTCAAAAAAAAGTAAATGGCAAGAATAAAGGGTCCCTTCTTCTAATTGTTCTTCTCCATCGTGTTGTTGGCTCAAATGACAAGATGTAACCCCCAAAAATATTTTTTTTATCTCCGTAATACGAAATCGACCAGAACTTATTCAAGTTGTCAGAATTCTATCGACATCATAGCTTGAATTTATAAACAAAATTCATGTAAAAAGGAAAAAAGAAAAGAAGAGGATTTGCTTACGAGACGGCCATAGATGGCGATGGGGAAATCGCAACCGACGCAGAAGTGGACCCGCTCGCCGAGGTGGCGGCGGGGGCGACGGCCGACGGACCTGACAGCGGATCCGGTGACAGCGCCAAGGCTCTTGGCGACGGGGAGATCGGCGAGGACCAGGTGCTCGGGGCACGCCACCGTCACCGTCTCAGCCCCAGCCGGCGGTCTCCCCGCCGACGATCCGCCGCCATCGCCAGACGCGCCTCCGCCTCCTCCTTTGCTCAATCGAATCTGAAGCATTGTTCGCGTAATTCCTCGATTCGTTTCTCCGCTTGATTATTGCGGTGAAATTTTTGGGGTTTTCGATCGCTTTGATCGCGGGCTAGGGTTTGGACGTTTCGGGTTGAGTCCGAGTCCATGTGTTGCGATATATTGATTTTAGCAATTTGTTATATTACACTAAACTACCCTTAACCATCTATCCCTCTTTAACTAATCAACCTAACTTTTTTTTATAATTACAGTAAACTTATGTAAAGCGCTGCATTTAAAGATATTTTAGTGAAAAAAACGATGACATTTAAGGGTAGGTTAATGTAATTTAGAGTGTTTTTCCTGGTATATCTCAGCTGAGGGTAAATTTTATAAAATAGCATCATTTTTTTCCGATGCTTAAGATAACACCAGTGAAAACGGCACTCCCATCCCACCCCCACAAGGTACAGTATTTTTGTCAAAAGAAAGAATGATATTTTTGTTTAAAAACTGACGTATTTAGTTAAAATTGGGATTATTAGGTCTTTTTAAAATTGGGATTATTAGGTCTCAAAAAAGGTGTTTTGGGTTATTTGGTCTCCCGTGAGTTGCACGAGTTGGCGAAATTATCATTTTTCATATAATATTGCTAATTTAGGGGAATTACATGTTACTTTTAAAATTCTTTGATATTATCTTAAAAATCCAGAAAGGTTCGATGGCATTCTATGAATTTTACACCTTGAACTACTTCGTATATATTCCTCATGTTACTCCCTAAAGACCTCCTATGCATGTTTATAAATACCTTAAAGCTTTCATCTTGTTTGAATTACCCCTTTACTCTTCTTATGTTTTACCGTGTGGTATTCGGATTTACTACTCAAACATTTATAATTATAATCAATGTTATGATCTAGAGAAACGAAGAGGATATGGTAAGGTAGTCTATATAGATAATAATTAGTAATTGATTAGGCTCGGTACTAGGGACTCCCCAGATCTTGACACATGGAAAACGGCATGTCCCAAGGCTTACGAGAAAGGAGCAAGAATGGTGCATTGAAGGCATACCCCGAGCCTTCGGCCCGAGGGTGTCCTCGACCTACGATGACCTTCCCGGGGCACTCCTATGCTCGTCCTATGAACGACCATTGTCTCACCTCCGAGCTATCCCGGAACCAAGCTTGCTCAGCCTCCCGCTCGTCTTCGAGCCTCCCGCTGGGCTCAACTTCCTCGGTTCCACCGACTGACCCGGAGCGCATACTATGGCCGCCCTAACATGGTCCCGCGAATCTCGCCGCACGCGAGATTTTCGCCGCCCCACGATCCCGCGTCCCATGGCATCACGTTCCCCCCATTAACTGGCGTATTTCGCCATTAATGGAGGGATCCCTCCATTGGCGCAGGCATGGCTCCGAGGGCGTAACGGTCACCGTAAATCTCGCACCCGCTAGTCTGTGGGCGCCACTATATAAACCCCCCTTAGACGGCTCAGGTAAGGGATTCGACTCCAATACACTACTACTCTGCCAAAATACCTCGACCAACTTGATCGTCGGAGGGTCCTCGATGGTATCACCATCCTGGGACTTCTTTGCAGGTAGTTTGTCTTCATCCAAATCCAAGCCCATTGAGATCCACACGCTCAAGGAGTCAACATTTTAAACCAGGTCCTAGCCACCCATCATCACTCGCCCCAATCGACGGGGGACAACAACAGAAGGAGATCCAGACCTCCATCAGTTGGCGCCGTTTGTAGGAAAGGTTTCATCTTTCCACCCAACAAAAGTTGATCTTCCGACCTCGACCTCATGGCAAGCGATCATCGCGACGATCCAAGCACCAGCCGCCGTCTTCCCCACAACGGAGGCGTGGATGGATCCCCTCCTCCCCCTAATGCCATCCATGCCCTCTCGGCACGGATTGACCGGCTCACATCCTTGGTGGAAGCCCTGGCTCACGTCCAAGCAGTGGGACATGCCTCTCCCTTGGCCGCTGTTTCCCACCAACAGGATCCCGACCCCCGTGGAGGGGGAAGGAACGGTGCCCGTGCCGGCACCGCTGAACCACGTCCCGCTATTTTCGACAACCACAGATCACCCACGGCGACTAACTCAATGACCCGTTGGGCGCCTCACAGCTCCACACCGAGGTCCTGCGATAGAGCACTCCGCCCTGAGGCCCATCGCGCTCCAGTCCTTCCCAAGGAGATGTCGGTCAGCTCGCCTGCCACCAGGCACGACCGACGCCCTCTCCCTCGATAGGATCGCGTGAACGGGACTCTCCTTGGTAGCTCGAAGACAACCTCACCATGGGACCTGCGGAACGTCATAGAACGGAATCGGAACCGCGGCCGGGCACAGGCCGCCAGCAGCAAGGGGCACAAGTCCAAATATGCCGAATCCTTGGGATACCATGATAGACTCGATACCCTCGAAAAGAATATCAAGGGTATACATCGGGAGAGTCGTCCTTCAAGCGACGGGGCTAGATATGCCGCCGACTCGCTTATGAGGCCCTTCAATGAAGAGCTGCTCGCTGTCCCCGTCTCCTCCAGGAACAAGCCACCAAAGGTCTCCCTTTTCGATGGGAAGTCCAACCTGAAAGACCATTTGGACGCGTTCACAGCCAGAACGAGTTTCCAGGATAACTCCGGCGCCGCGCAATGCCGTGTTTTCCCCGCGACTCTCATCCACTCTAGACGAGACTGGTTCCGGAGACTTATGCCATGCTCCATCTCTACCTTCGATGAGCTGGCCACCCAGTTCCTTGGCCATTTCGTTGAGAACAGACGGTAAAAGCGGACCGTCGACTATCTCTTCACTATAAAGAGCGGGGACAAGGAATCTTTCAAAGGATACGTCGCCCGCTTCTACAACGCTCTCCTTGAAGTCCCAAAGCACCGGGATAAGACGGTCATCACTGCCCTTAGGTCGGGTCTTAGGCACAAGGAGCGGCTCCGCTCCTTTGCATTAGCGCAACCTAAGAACACGGCCGAGGTAAAAGCCTAGACCGAGCGAGAGATCCAGCTCGAGTCCGAGGAAAACACAAACCTTCCTCGGACAAACTAGTACGATCAAAAGAAAAGAGCCAGAGAAGAGGAAAAGAAGATCGAGCGGCCAAAGCCCTACTCTCCAAAATTCCAGGAGTATACCCCGCTCAACATCTCCCGGACAGAACTGTTAGAGGAGGTAAAGGGCGAGAGGTTCTTCAAACTTCCCCCAGTCAACCATAGGGCGGCCAAACGGACACAAGGCCCCTATTGCGCTTTCCACAGGTCGCAGGGACACCCCACTGAGAACTGCAAACAGCTCCGAGATTACATCGAGGAGTTAATCTGCTTAAGGCACCTGGCGAGATACTTGAGGGACAAGCGACAAGCCGACCGAGAACAAGAGCACCATCCCCTTCCGGCGATTTGACGATCGGCCAAATCATGGTCGTATCAGTGGGGGGGTGCGACCAAGGCCGACGAGAAACGACGCCCCTTGCCAGTCGAAGGGACTAGCAGCCAACCCAGGAAGAGGGTCAAACCGGCTGAGCCCATCACCTTTACCGACGAGGACCTCTACGGAATATCCCTACCTCACAACAACCCCCGACCCGGCCCCATAGACCCATGTTTAGACGGCGGAAGTCGGAACGGCACAAATCATGGAACATCGCGCCTCGCCTATGCATTTCCGCCACGTGTCGTCCACGACCGTCTCCCTCCCGGATAACGTGGGCCCAAAGAAGCCCTCACTAGGAGGAAGCCGAGCAATTCCCCTGCTCGGTCCATCCTTGGCTGGTAGTTCACCACCCTACCAATGCTAAGGATCGAAGCCCTCGCCAAGAGGCAACCGAGATTCTTCCCTGCTCGGTCCATCCTTGGCCGGTAGTCCACTACCCCACCAACGCCAAGAATCAAAGCCCTTGCCAAGAGGCAGCCGAGCAGTTCCCCTACTTGCTCCATATTTGGCTAGTAGTCCACTACCCCACCAACGCCAAGAATCGAAGCCATCGCTAAGAGGTAGCCGAGCAGTTCCCCTGCTCGGTCTATCCTTGGCTGGTAGTCCATTACCCCACCAACGCCAAGGATCAAAACCCTCGCCAAGAGGCAGCCGAGCTGTTCCCTTGCTCGGTCCTTCCTTAGCTGGTAGTCCACTACCCCACCAACTCCAAGGATCTAAGCCCTCGCCAAGAGGCAACCGAGATTCTTCCCTGCTCGGTCTATCCTTAGTGGGTAAATCCATAAACCTTTGCGATAAGAGTCGGAAGTCCTTAGCCTCGACGATTCAAGATGCCTACCGATATACCTCTAGCAAGCGATCGCCACCTCGACTTCGGGGCCATAAGGATGCCGACCTTTCACCGGTCAACGCACACTTGGCAAATAGTTAGGTTTAACTCGATGTGCGATCGCAAACTAAAGGACTGGTCGCCGACTTAATGTATCGTGAAAACATTACCACGCAGATGGATACTTCACCACAAGGAAAAGGAAAGAATTACACAAAGTGTAACAACCGAGTCTAGATATACAAATTCCAGTTACCGTATGTGTGGTGTGTGGTATTTATTTCATTTATCATGCTTTGACAGTTACTAGTTATAGTTTACCCCGACATTACATATGTTTGCATATTACAATTAATTTACTTAAAATAGTTTAAAAATACTTGTCATGGCCTGCTTGTTATCCCTAACCCCGTGGTAGCGTCCTTGCATCGTGTTCTCGTCCCGTTCAGTGAAACGGACGTGTTTGGACGACTACGCGCACGTACGTGCCTCCGTTCTTGGGGGTATGCCTTTTCATTACATAGTCCTTCATTTCAATTTTTGGAACCTGCTGATATTTTTCATATTTCAAATCCAAATTTTTGGACCCGACCCGGGCGCAATTCTGAAATATTTTGTATCCCGTCAAATTATGATTATTTAATATTTAATTTTACTTAACTTATTTTTTATCAGCATAGAAAATAATTCGTGGGGTTAGAAATCTTTTCAGCCTGAAGGAAATCCTCTTTAAAATTTTAAATATCTTTTCATTTTTTTTCCTTAGCCAATCGCAACCCCTCGTTTCCCCCGCTGGGCCCCACGCCTCTCTCTCCCTCTCTCACCTTTCTCCTTCTCTCTCTCTCTCTTCTCTCTCTCTCTCCTGCGCTAAAATCCAATTCTATATCTCCTCACTGTTCCTTTATCTCTCTCTCCTCTCGATCTGTTTCTCTCACCTCTCGCGAATCTCTCTCTCTCTCTCCCCCCTCCTTATATATCTTCGTCTTCATTTTTTTACGAAACCCATCACTTTCGAACCCTAGCCGCCGTCTCCCCCTCACCGTTGCCCTAGCTCCGACGGCACCTTTATAGACCTCGTCGCCTCTCATCCCTCACTACCATCTCTCCCTCGACCTCATCTTCTTCTTCTCCTCTGTTTCCCTCCAAAACCCAGAACCCTTCACCAACCCCTATAACCCTAACCCTACTCCTTTACTTCCTCCACCCTCAACTCACCGCCGATCTCACCCCTATCCTCTCTTCCTAATCCTCCTTCCCTTCTTCTCCTTCCTTTTTTTCTTTCTGCCTAACCCTGCACACCACAGCAGCCGCGGCCCACTTTTCCCGAGCACCCTGCACCCTCGCCGGAGCTTCGCCGACCACCACCGTCAACACATCACACCGTCTTCCTAAACCACAGTAAGTCTCTACCCTCCTCTCCTTTCTCCTTCCATTCTTTCTTCTCTTTTCCATGCACCTTTTCATTACATCATGTTTACTGTTTTGTGGTTTGCCGGAATCCGACCGTACCGGCGACGATCTCGACGACCCGGCGAGGACCTCCGACCCGTGTGACTCCATTGTTCGTCATTTGGGCTCTTTCCGTGTACCGTGCACGCGTCACGACTTTTCCTCGCCGGCGCGTAACGTTCCGTTTTCCGTATCACAACTCGTCGAGGCAAGTTAATCTTGCTACATGCTAGTCATACTATTCATATATCAATCTATCTATTTTTCTATTAAATCTATAGATAAAATCTAAAGTTTTCCAGATTAACAGTACAATGTTCCGTTTATATATTTCAGATCTAAAACTTGAAACCTGATTGTTGCATTTAGTTGACTATACCTAGTAATCACATTTATATGTTAGATCATATAATCACAATTGTTTTATAGCCATATTACCCTTTTGTAGTTTTACCCTATCGGACGACCGATTGCATACATTTAGCCTTATTCACATTCAATTGAATCTCTAGATTGTTTTAATACATATTAATATGATTTTATCATCCACATGTGTAATACCGCATTCCTGAAATGTTAGAACTATTCCTTAAACCAAACTGATAACCGTACACTAAGTAGTTTAATCTGCACCTATTGCTATCATGTTACCATGCCTGTTTATTGTTCTGATAATACCATGCTTGTTTATTCATAACCATAATTATGCTAGTCGATTATGAGCATCCATATGTTATCTTGTACACCCTGACGTAACTTGCTACACATATTACTTGACCTGACATGGTACCGTACACTCTTGACATAACATGACATCTAAATGCACTACTCGACTTGACCTGATGTACCATGGCTTTACCTGTTACCTGATCTTGTGTCTGATGCCAACAAACCTGATATGTAGTCCTTACGGACCGTTTCTGTTGTCTATCCAGACAAACCTGCACCTACCTGATCCTGTGTTGGCATTAGTTCTTGATTACTGAATACCTGACTTGACATACATAATTTGGGGGTATGGGGAAATCAACGATGAAATCCTGACTTGTAACTCGACAGTTGCTTGCTTATACTGATCAGTTTTAGAGGCTAGGCCCGCCTTGGGACGATACTGCTGACATCGTTCGTCTTTACCCTTTTCCTTTTAGTGCCTTGCGGCACGTCTCGGTTTCAGCCCGAGAGTCTTAGACCGTGGTCCCGGGCATGCACGGGATACTATTGAGTTACATCGATGATTCATCAAATTGATTTCAAAGACTTGAGAGTAGATAACCCAATAGACCAGTTTAGTTTACTCACTGCACACTACCCTTCACTGCCCTGACTTATATTGTTGTTACACATGCTTATCATTCATGATTATATTTGCATTGCCTGTTACCCTATTTATATTTGATTGCTTGATGACATGACGCGCTGACGTCTGAGTTTTGCATGGCCCAGATTCCGTACCTTTGCTGCAGTCTGAGCAGGAGTACTTCAGCCAGCAGGCTGAGCAGTGAGAATTCATTAGTAGTTAGTTCTTTTACTTTCAGCATCTTATTCCTGATGTGAGCCCGCATTATGGGACATACATTCCAGTTATTTTGTATTGGATCTTTTGCTTCCGCATTTTTATTATTCTTGACTCATTTTATCTTGGCTTATGGACATGTATTAGATGGTTATATTTTGTTCTTGATATCTCTACAGCCGTAATGTGACTGTGGATGGATACTTCCTACCCACAGGTAGCATGGTTGGCTATGCCACGTGCCCTTCTTAGCGTACTCTGGGAAGCGGGGCATGACATGGTTCTTTTGGTATCAGAGATATAGGTTTGTCGGGTTGATTCTTTTTGTAGTTGGGTATTGTACCCAATACACGAATCAGAATACCCGTGTTTCGGAAACATGTCCTGCCACCTTACTGTTTTACCGTTCTTGAATCTAACCTCCTCCTGATTATACCTTTTACGATGTGCAAACTTCCTTTGCATATCGACTCGAAACCTGATTTCTTGTTATCTCTAGAACTTAGGTGGCTTGGGTGGAGTTATGTAATTGTAGCTATGATACCGCGGCATGGTTACAATGCGGTACTCTATTTAAGTAACTCGGAGTTCTAGCCTTGATCTACATTTTGAATCTGTTATCATGCTAATTCTTGCGTGTTTTGATTTCAGGAATATGGCAGACAAGAATCTGAAGACGTACCAAAGGCGTGTTGACGAAGCCGCTATACTTGGAGTAATACGTGGGATGTTGGGGAATCAAGAGACAGACCGAGCTGATCCAGCAGCAAGCTGAATCGTTTCAGGAAGGTTTGCGGACCGTTCAGCATTCGGTGAACAATGTTGGGGCCAGACCAGTAGATCGAGTGGGGACCGTAGCAGATTTCAGGAGACTGGGTCCGTCTGTCTTTACTGGTTTGGAGGAGCCGTTGCCAGCGGAGCAGTGGCTGGTTGACACGGAGAATCTACTCATTGCGGCGCAGATCCCAGATGATAAGAGGGTGGATGTGGTACGCATTCAGTTAGTGGATTACGCCCGTGAATGGTGGCTTGTGGAGGAGACCCGCTTGCCCAAGCCGATCAAGTGGGCGGATTTTTCGAAGAGTTTCTTGGAGAAGTTCTTTCCGCGGACTGCACGGGAGGAAATGGAAGAGAAGTTCATCTGTCTAAAGCAGAATGGTGCACCCGTAGATGTGCATGCAGCCGAGTGGACACGGCTCAGTAGATTCGCTGGACCATTGGTTGCCGATGATGCTGATAGGGCAAGGAGATTCATGCGCAGTTTGGATGTAGACATCCAGAGGCAAATTGTCTCCCTGGGTTTGACCACTTTCTCACAGGTACTTACGGCAGCCCGAGAACAACAGAGCTTATCTTGGAAGACTGGGAGTTCACAGCAGACGGCAGTTACTGTAACGAAGCCGGCATTTGTACCAAACCGAGCTCATGGACGCAGAGGTATTCCAGTGGACCGTCGTGGTGTAACACCGATGCAAAAGCCTGCTGTCGTTGATCAGAGGAAGCCCGTGATTTGTAGCTATTGCCACTTACCCGGGCATTTGCAAAAGGAATGTCGCAGGATGCGGGGACTTTGTTTGGTTTGTGGATCGGCGGATCATACTATTAATTCTTGTCCGTCGAAGCTTTGCACGAGAGATGATATTCTGAAGCCACCGCAAAAACCGTTTCAGGGACAGAAGCAGCTGACTCAGGGACCCAATCAGGCTCGAGCTTTTACCTTGACGGCTGAGGAAGCTAAGGCTTTAGGAGAAGTTGTTTCGGATACACTACTCGTTCATGGTTTTCCCACATTAGCGTTATTTGATTCTGGTGCATCCCATTGTTTTATGTCGTCCAAGTTTATATCTACACACTCGATTACCTGCACGACCCTGTCTAGTTTCTGGGACATACACACTGGGAATGGAAAAATCATATCTAGTAGAGAGTGTTAAGATTGTGCAGTTGTTGTTTGCGGACGGGAGCTCTTTGCAGATTTCTTGGTGATTGATACAGGCAGCTACAAAGTCGTCTTGGGAATGGATTTTCTCGGCACTTTCCATGCTCACATTGATTGTAGGGCAAAGAAAGTAATTTTCCAGATTCCCGGACATCCCGAGTTTATCTTCACTGGAGGAAGCAGTTCTGTCGGGCCAGTCGAGTTTAGGACTAGGCCGACTGCTAATATTCTGGCAGCAATGGAGGTTGATAAAAGTGAAGCACCGGCTGTTGTTCGAGATTACATGGATGTGTTTGAAGACATATCAGGTTTACCGCCGAGGCGAGACGTGGAGTTCGCAATTGATCTTATTCCTGGTGCAGCGCCAGTTTCTAAAGCGTATTATCCAATGGCACCAGTGGAGTTGGAAGAAGTCAAGAAGCAGGTGTTCCCCTCCGAATGGCGGCCAAGACATGGAATGCCTTGCCTGAGATTCGGGGCAGATGCTATATGGTGTTATCCGTCCACCTCTCCGAAGATGCCAAGTTGATTTATGGCACCGTGTATCGGAGGTTTAGACGGATGCGGCCGATGTAGCAGACTTCGTCAGATTCCCCCTCGCTTGAGGGGTTTTTGATTGTGGGGACGCTCTTCCCTGCAGGCACAAGCCCCTGCAGTTAATTACGCTACCGCATCGCGGTAACAACTTTCTCCTTCTCCAGATGGTCACTTCGTGTCATGTGTGTTTGTTTTACGTTTTATTGCCCGTGGATCGTTTACGGAGACCGAGTTATGTCGTCGCCCGTAGGGCGTGGACTAGTCCAAATCCGTGTTATCTTCGATTTGGGTTTGGGGGTTTGGTTTGAGGATACGTTAGCCATACTTGAGGCTAAGATCAGCTCAAACATTTGTTAAGGATACGTTAGTCTAGTTTGAGACTAAGATCAACTTAACGGGATCGTTTAGATCCGACAAAGGAGCGTTTGGACTCCGTTGTTCCAGTTTTAGGGACATAGTGGTCCATCGTATGGGTGGCCGTCGGGACCCGTCACCTCTCTGACGACGTTGAAGAATTACAACGACGGATGTCGGAGGAGTTCAGAGATGTACCCTCGAGCCAGAGTTAATTGGGGGGATTTGTAGTCCAGTCTGCTTGAAGGTTTAAGGATTCGTTAGCCATCTTTGAGGCTAAGATCAACTTAAACGGGACCGTTTAGATCCGGCAAAAGAGCATATGGGGCTCCATTGTTCTAGTTTAAGGACATTGCGGTCTATGGGTAGTTTAAGGACATCACGGTCCATGGGTAGTTTAAGGACATTGCGGTCCATGGGTAGTTTAAGGACATTGCGGTCCATTGTTAGTTTTAAGACATCTCGGTCAAGGTTAAGGACGTCATAGTCCATGGGTTTAAGGACCCCACAGTCCGGTATGTGCTCTGGATGCTTCACACGGGTTCACTGCCGTGCTAGGCGAGGACCAGGCTCCGCTCTGGACGTTTTCCACGGGGTCAAAGAGTGACGTTATCCGCGTTCCACGTAACCAGGAATTTTGCATGGGTTTTAGGACCCCACAGTCCATATCATGAGTGGTCATCGGGACCCGTCACCTCTTTGAAGACATTGAGGGATTACAATGCCAAGTATCAAAGGAGTGAAGAGATGTACCCTAGAACCGGAGTGGCTTGAGTAGTCCTTGGCCCAATTTGGGATCAAGACCCATTAATTATATTATGAGCCCATTAGCCCAGTTAATTACGAATTGAGGACTTATGGCCATCTTGGGCTAAGTCCAATCAGGAGAGGCTTTGCCTCTATCCATTTGGCCAATTGGGCCAGAGCCTAGTGTTAAACACTACAGAGCAATCAGTGTTGAACACTGGGAATGAGATTGACAAGTTAGTGTTTAACGCTAAAAGATAATTGGTGTTAAACACCAGCGACAAGGCTTTCAAATTAGTGTTAAACACTAAAACAGATCGGTATCAAGCACTGGTAACAGAACCCTCAAATTAGTGTTAAACACTAAGGTAGTCGGTGTTGAACACTGCAAGTAAGGTTTTTGATTAGTGTTGAACACTAAGGCAAGAGGGGTCACGTGGCAACACGTGAGAGCGCCCTCCCTTCATTGATTCTGCTGAGATTATCACATTTTTCAGAGTATCACGTGTCATCACGTGACGGGCATTCAAATGCGTATATGATGACGCTTCTGCTGAGGGTCACGTGGGTCACATGGGGGACTGCCTCAAAGGGCTTTCTGTAGATCTTTTGGGGGGTCACGTGGTGACACGTGACCCTGCCTCTATATTGTTTAGAGGATCTGTTAATCCTTTTCCCTAGGAATTAAATTCCTCAAGCTTTAAATTTCTGAGGAAATTAAATTTCTACTTCCCTTTGAAGACTTATATTCTGAATAGAGTTAGACTCTGAATTTTCCGTAGGAATTAAATTCCTCATATATGTGAAAAACTGAATAGGGTTAAACCCTAATAAAAGTTTTTAAGGAATTAAACTTCCCATTTTAAAGAATTATGATTAAGGGAATTAAATTCCTGCTGTTTCCACAGAACCATGTTCTTAATTAGGGTTCAACCCTGTCTCTTTTGTTCTGAGGGAATTAAATTCCCATAACACAGGGTCAAGCCCTACTTTTATCTTAAAGGAATTGAATTCCTATAGTTATGCGAGAATTAAATTCTCATGCTTGCATTCCCTCTCTATGTTTTGGATCTGCATGGCAGGATCTCAACCCATTGAGAATTAAATTCTCAATCTAAAGGGGAGATGTGCGCTTTGCAGATCCTCTATCAAAGAGAGAAGAAAAATGTTCTTCTGCTTTATGTTTGAGAATTAAATTCTCTTTCTTTCAGAAAGCTTTTCCTTTCTTACCTAGGGTTTTCTTTTGCAGAAGATCCAAATTCCTCCAAGTATCAGAGCTCTCTTCTTTTCTTCCCTCTGCGTATCTATATCCGCGTATATCCCTCTTGTGTCTCTAGGCTCCTATTTATAGGAGAAGCAACCGAATCAATTAGTTTTTGATGAATCTTTATTAAGAGATTTGATTTGCATCCACCATTTGTTTTGGACCCTTGGATTATTAGGTGAATTTTATTCACCATTGGATTTCAAATCCAGGGATTCTCCCTTGTTATTTTGGTTAGATTTAAGGGGGAGATCTTTCCAAACCCGAGATTTTCCTATAGATAGGCGATATTCACTCCTCTCTGAATCTTTAATTCGATCTGCTCCAGATAATCACTTTCCTTTGGAAAGATTTAAATCTCCTTCAGAATTTAATTCTGTTAACAAAATGGGCTTTGAAAGCCGGTCACGTGTGACCACGTGACCCGTGGTCACGTGTAGACACGTGACCTCCTTTTGAATGAGCCTTCCTCTTTCTTTTTGCACTGTCTTCTGGTTGTTGCTTGGTCATCACGTGTCAACACGTGACCACTGGTCACGTGTGAGCACGTGACCCTTGTCTGAAGCCTCTTTCCTTGATTTCACTGGAGAACAAGTCTGCTGCTTTGATCATCACGTGCCAACACGTAACCCTGGTCACGTGGAAACATGTGACCCCTTTTGAAGCTCCTTCCTTGAGTTGATCAGGAAGCGTTTGGTCTTTGCTACTGCTTTTAAATGTCACGTGCCGACACGTGACCTAGGTCACGTAGGAGCACGTGACCCTTACTGAAGCCCCTCCCTTTGACGCAGTTGGGAAGCAGAACTTGCTTTGCCGGTACTTTTGGGTGTCACGTGCCAACACGTGACTGCTGGTCACGTGTGAGCACGTGACCCTCTTCTGAAGCTTTTCTCCATAAGCTTTCCTGATTTTAAATCAGGAAACAAATGCCCCCACAGCGTTGTTCTCACGTGTCGGCACGTGAGTGCAACGCTGTCACCTCTTGCGACCGTTGGATTCTTTTAGGGATCTGGGGAGATGAAGCGTTTCTATCACCTTCTATAAATATCGCTGTCTCTTCAGAGGAGCCTTCACTTTGTTCATCTTCTTCTTTTTGAGAACTCTTTTCTTTGAGAATTTAATTCTCGCTTCCAGAGCTTAGTTCTCTGCCTTGAAACAATCTTCAGAGTTTAACTCTCTTCGAAAAGAACCCTTTTCTTCAGGTAATATTTTTGGACAACGATGGACCTTTACATCCCTCTGGATTTTAAATCCAAAACAAGGGTTTTTACCATTTTTTAACAAGGAACCCATTTTTCTTCGAGTTTTTTTCATAAGAACATGAAATCGCCTAACCTTCAAACTGTGGATCTCTTAGGGTTTAGATGGTCTCGATGGCGTTTCAACCCCATGGAATTTAATTCCATCAAAAATATTTCTGGGAATTTAATTCCCTTTTCCTATGAAGAACTCAGTTTTCTTCGCACGGAGGCTTCCTGGGGTCTCTTGGCCCTAGGTTGTTCTTCCTGCCATTAATGCAATGGGGCTTTCTAATGATTCTCGTGACTTTTATTTCAGGTATCATGGATGCCCATCTGTATAGTCTTGACGAGATCATTTCCTACGGGAATATTCGTGCGCTGGGCCGAAGTCAGAACCAGGAGTTCACCGATGCTCAGTGTGCCGAGATCATGAGCCGCTTTGACGAGTACAACCATCGGCTACTCCCCCGTCGCTCTTCCCTTCTGAGGCTGATCGTGCTGGCGATCAGGGAGGCTCTCCCTTTATTTTGTGCCGGTGTGCCGCTTGGGTCATTGGACGCCGCCGAGGATAAAGTACACTCGGTGTATCTGATGCACTTGATTTCAAAGAGAAGGCGAGATAATCTCATTGATCTCCTGCACCAGATTTTTCAGCAATCAGCCGTACTTGCCGCCTATCGGAGGGTAGAGGACATCCGCGGGGACCCCGATGCTTGTGACCGTGAGAGAAAGCATACTCGGGAGGTTCGAAATGCTTGGAAGATCTTGAATAAAGTTAATTTTGAGTTTCTCAACCCATGCCCCGCATCTGAAGTTTTACCATTGTAAATGTGTCCTCTATATTTTTGTGTGAACCTCCTGAAGTATAAGTGACAAGTTTTATTATGTCTTCCCATGTTTGCATGCCCTTTTCTCTGGGATTTTATCATTTTGCTACTATTGTTGTTTATGCTTTTAAATATGCAGGGTACTACTCCATATATTTCCTTTTAAGTGCACCTCAGGTTTAGGCCTCACGTGTTCTGCACGTGGGGTCCCTTGATGGAGCTGTTCACAGAATTTTCCCCATGCCATATTTTCAGTGCACAATATTAGATGCAGAAAAAGGGCCTTGGAAATAGTTCCATCTCCTTGATTTTCGATGCCTTTCCCTTTCTGGGCCTTGGAAATAGCTTCACCATGCAAGATTTTCCGCGCACAGCACTTAATGCATTTCTTTATATACGAGGCTATAGCTTTCTTTTCCCTTCACAAAGAGATTTATATTATTATTATTTTTTTATCTTGGAGTAACTTGTCTTGAGAAACAAATGAGTGCTATGGCCTGCAATCGCCCCCACGCTCGTCGACAGCCATGGGAAGTTCCTCTTGAGGAGATGATCCCCCGTTTTGCTGCTCGGTTGGTGGACCCCCTCCTTTCCGACAACGAATGTGACTTAGCTATGCATGAGCTCTCGATCCGTAGAGGGTCTCCCCTCCCGATGGGTTCCCTCTGGCTCCGGATGATTCTCACGGCCGTGCTTGCCGACATCCCTCCTCACCCGGCGGAGATGACCCTGGCGATGCTCGACGCGGCGGAAGAAAAGCTCGAGGGCTTTCATGAAGCGTGCCTGATTACTCAGGCTTTGAAGGACTGCTCAATTCATCTGCTGAGCGAGATAAAGGCCCGGCGAGCTATTATGTTTGCTTTCGCAGACGAACATGGTGCCAACCGATGGGGAGCGACTTCTCGCGAGAATCGTCGCTTCGATGTGCTGGAGAAAGCAGAGAGAGAGATGGAGAATTTTGTCCTTTGCTTCACTAACCCCTGTGCCGTTGATCCTGTGTTTGGTGACCTTTTCCGTTAGCGTAGTGTATTTAAATTAGTCCTCTCTTTTGTATGCTTTATGCTGAACCCCCATGTAGGCTTGGTACTCGTATGCATGTTTTCGCTTGCGTGAATAAACATTGTGTCTTTCTTATGAAAGCTTCCTCCAATTATCAACATTGTCATCATGTCGCATGCAAATTAAAGCCTTGAATTTTATTTCTTTTTCGGATGTCCATATAATCGCGAACACATGCTCGATAGGATAAATATTGGAAATTTTCTCGTTGCTTTTCACACCAGGTGATGTGAACGCGTTTCCAATCGATTAGTGCTGTCGACCGGAAGTCCATTTATGCGATCTTAAGCGCGTATGTCCCCTTTCCAAGGTTGTGGTTGCGAAAGTGAGCTTACATGGCCTGATAGGGCGATACGTGGCAAACATATTGTTGTGCGAGAAGGAGGGTCGGCCGTAAATTTTCGGAGAGGGAGCTAGCCTCCAAGGCGTTGAGCGAGCTTCAGGCCAGTCTCACAGCCAAAGCCAACAAAGCGTATGAACTTTGGCGGGTGCTTCAGGAGTCTGTCAAGGAGGTGGTGGCTCTTGATAAAGCCGCCACATTTTACTCGCGAGAGGGTTGAGGCTCACAAGTACACTGAGAAAGAGCTCGAAGCTCGGCTCGCTTCGTATCAGGCTCAGCGGGCTCAGGCGGAGGCTCGTCTTCTGGAGATCTTGCGTCATGAAGCCGTGGCTCAGCAACAGAATGACGAGCTGGTAAAATTATTGCATCGCCCGCCGGCCTGAGGACTTGTATTTTTCTTTTTGTACATACTCATGGATAAGAGTATCTTTCTTTTTGTTTCTTTCATAAATTGTACTTTGTATCCATTTTGGCTTATGAATAAAAGATACAATTTTCCTCTCAATGGTGTATCCCCTTTTTATTGAATGCATTCTGCGGGTATTCTATCTTGATCTCCTCGCAGGACAGCGATGGCTTAGGATTCAGGGTTAAGATCTGTTTCCTAAGATTTTTGCACTTTATGAGCCACGAGGGTCTCATAAAGAGTTTTTCTCCCTACAGGTCGAGAGGATCCCATAGGTGTAAGTTCTTCTTAAGAATCGTGAGGATTCTCAAGCGGGTTTTCCCTTGAGAGTCGTAAGGATCTCACAAGGGAGTTTTTTCTTCCTTATAGGTCGTGAGGACCTGCAAGTGCTGGGTGCGGTTACCCTTGTCCGTGTTTCACGGGGTCAGAGGCTGCTCCGGGTATTGTAGTTTAAAGACGTCGCGGTCAAGGTTAAGGACCTCATAGTCCGTGGATTTAGGGACTCCACAGTCCGATGTTAGTTTTAAGACATCACGGTCAAGGTTAAGGACCTCATAGTCCGTGGATTTAGGGACTCCACAGTCCGATGTTAGTTTTAAGACATCACGGTCAAGGTTAAGGACTTCATAGTCCGTGGATTTAGGGACTCCACAGTCCGATGTTAGTTTTAAGACATCACGGTCAAGGTTAAGGACCTCATAGTCCGTGGATTTAGGGACTCCACAGTCCGATGTGTGGTTGCAGGGACCCGTCACCTCTTTGAAGACGTTGAGGAATTACAACGCCATGTATCAAAGGAGTGAAGAGATGTACCCTTAAACCAAGGCAAAGTTTGTAGGGAATCGGGGTGGTTGATCGTTAGTTTTAAGACATCACAGTCGAGGTTAAGGACGTCATAGTCCGTGGATTTTAAGGACTCCACAGTCCGGTATTTGCTCTGGATGCTTCACACGGGTTCACTGCCGTGCTTGGCGAGGACCAGGCTCCGCTCTGGACGTTTTCCACGGGGTCAAACAGTGACGTTATCCGCGTTCCACGTAACCAGGAAGTTTGCACTAGATGCTTCACACGGGTTCACTGCCGTGCTCGGCGAGGACTAGGCTCCGCTCTGGATGCTTCACACGGGTTCACTGCCGTGCTCTGCGAGGACCAGGATCCGCTCTGGACGTTTTCCACGGGGTCAAAGAGTGACGTTATCCGCGTTCCACGTAACCAGGAAGTTTGCACTAGATGCTTCACACGGGTTCACTGCCGTGCTCGGCGAGGACTAGGCTCCGCTCTGGATGCTTCACACGGGTTCACTGCCGTGCTCTGCGAGGACCAGGATCCACTCTGGACGTTTTCCACGGGGTCAAAGAGTGACGTTATCCGCGTTCCACGTAACCAGGAAGTTTGCACTAGATGCTTCACACGGGTTCACTGCCGTGCTCGGCGAGGACTAGGCTCCGCTCTGGATGCTTCACACGGGTTCACTGCCGTGCTCTGCGAGGACCAGGATCCGCTCTGGACGTTTTCCACGGGGTCAAAGAGTGACATTATCCGCTTTCCACGTAACCAGGAAGTTTGCACTAGATGCTTCACACGGGTTCACTGCCGTGCTCGGCGAGGACTAGGCTCCGCTCTGGATGCTTCACACGGGTTCACCGCCGTGCTCTGCGAGGACCAGGATCCGCTCTGGACGTTTTCCACGGGGTCAAAGAGTGACATTATCCGCGTTCCACGTAACCAGGAAGTTTGCACTAGATGCTTCACACGGGTTCACTGCCGTGCTCGGCGAGGACTAGGCTCCGCTCTGGATGCTTCACACGGGTTCACTGCCGTGCTCTGCGAGGACCAGGATCCGCTCTGGACGTTTTCCACGGGGTCAAAGAGTGACATTATCCGCGTTCCACGTAACCAGGAATTTTGCACTAGATGCTTCACACGGGTTCACTGCCGCGTTCGGCGAGGACTAGGCTCCGCTCTGGATGCTTCACACGGGTTCACTGCCGTGCTCTGCGAGGACCAGGATCCGCTCTGGACGTTTTCCACGGGGTCAAAGAGTGACATTATCCGCGTTCCACGTAACCAGGAATTTTGCTGATTATATCCGCTTTTCACGGAGTTGGGATTTGACTCTCTGTGGGAATACATCGTCGAGTCACGGAACTGGGAGTTGCCGCTGTTCCGTTTCGCTTGATGTTGTGTCCGCTGCCCTGAGACGAACGACGAGATGATTATCTGTGAACCGTCGAGATTTGGTCTCTCCTTATGATGAGACCTGGGGAAGGAGTATGATCTCTTCTTTGTTTGCGCCCCTGGATTGTATACAGGGATAGATGCAACATCACCTGTAGGGCGAGGATTTCACTTTTACTTTATTTCTTTTTCCGCGATGCTCTATCATTTCAGCTTTTATATCGCGAAGGTCGCGATTGCCCCATCATTTCGGCTATTTTTCGCGGTGCCCCATCATTTCGGTTATTTATTTATTTTCTGCTCGCTGCTTTTTATTGCGAGTTGCCCCATCATTTCGGCTATTTATTTATTTTCTGCTCGCTGCTTTTTATTGCGAGTTGCCCCATCATTTCGGCTATTTTTCATGCCTTCGTTTTTACTTGCTGTTTTTTATTGCAAGTCGCCCCATCATTTCGGCTATTTTGTAGGCATGTGTGGCTTGCTAGCTTTTTCGTTGCAAGCCTGGATTTTAGGCACCGATTTCGGCATCAGCACCGCTGCAACTGGAATGTTGCCAGGAGCGAATCATCATTTGCCTTTGTCGATGATGAACAAAGGTGGCTCAGCAAACAGGGTTAAGGGTCCTGTCGACCAAGGCTTTTGACTTCATGAGCCGTAAGGGTCTCACAAAGGTATTTCTCCCTACAAGTCGTGAGGATCTTGCAGGTGCATTTTCTCCTTAGGGATCGTGAGGATTCCTAAGTGTGTGCTCCTCTGTAAGTCGTAAGGATCCTACAAGAGGACTTTCTCCTTATGGGTCGAGAGGACCTACAAGGGTTGGACTTTGCTGGGGACATGTTTAGTCGCACCCGTGGATTGTATACAAGGGTCAGTATTGAGTCCCTTGTAGGGCAATATCGAAGGTTGTGGAGGATTGCTTAAGCACAGGTTTAGGTCTCTGTAACTTAATACCTTCAAGTCTTATGAGCCGTAAGGGTCCCATAAGAGAGTTCTCCTTACGAGTCGTGAGGATCTCGTAAGTGTATTTTCTCCTTAGGAATCGTGAGGATCCCTAAGTGTGTTGTTCCCTTGTGAGTCGTAAGGATCTCACGCAGGTGGTTTCTCCCTACAAGGTCGAGAGGACCCTATAAGTGTCTTTTAACGAGGTTGCGCCCTTTCGGGTTTTCACAAACACTCGCCGGTAGTCCTGCTGTTTTTACTCACGGGGCCCTTTCGGGTTTTCATCCGTGCCCATTTTGCTTATGGACATACCGTTTTTTAGTATTTTATATACCTTTTTTTTTCTTTTTTTTTATCTCGTCAGCCTAAGGATGCTGCGGTAGTAGTTTAGGGACGTTTCGGTCCGTCGCTAGTTTAAGGACGTTTCGGTCCGTTGATAGTTTAAGGACGTTTCGGTCCGTCGTTAGTTTAAGGACGTTTCGGTCTTCGTCGTTAGTTTAAGGACGTTTCGGTCCGTTGATAGTTTAAGGACGTTTCGGTCCGTCGTTAGTTTAAGGACGTTTCGGTCCGTCGTTAGTTTAAGGACGTTTCGGTCCGTCGTTATGGGAAGGCCAGCTGCTGCTTGTAAAGTCTGAGCCTAGGAAGATAGCGAGCGGACATAGTAGTCGTCATCTATCATTGACCCGGGCTACGGCTCATTAAGCATAGTATTTCTTTAAGAAGCGGCCGTTTATTGGCCTGAAAGGCCTTTCACCGTGCATGTCCACAAGTAGATAGGCTCCACCCTGGTAGACCTTGTCTATGATGTAAGGGCCTTCGTAGTTTGGCTCGAATTTTCCCCGCTTGGCACGATTGGGGATCATAGGTCTTTTGACCACTAGTACGAGTTCGCCTTGGCGGAATGTCTTCGGCCTGGTCAATCTTTCGTACGAGCGTGTCATCTTTGCTTTGTAGGCTTCTAAATGTTGTTGCGCTATGAGCCGGGTTTCGTCGAAGGCATCAAGCTCCTCAAGCCGAAGGTGAGCATTTTCTTCATCCGTCAGCTCGTGATGGACTGCTACTCGTAGAGAGGGTAACTCTATCTCGAGGGGGAGTACTGCTTCCGTCCCAAATACCAACGTGTACGGCGTTGTGTTCGTGGCCGTCTTGAATGTGGTTCGATAAGCCCAAAGGGCTTCCTGCAGCCTTTCGTGCCAGTCACTCTTATTCCGGGAAACGGTCTTTTTTATGATCTTCGTCAAGGTCTTATTGAAGGCCTCGGCCAGACCGTTAGCCCGTGGGTTGTAAACTGAAGAATATCTCCAGTCTATGTTGTGCTGCTGCGCGAAGCGGCTAATCTTATGGCTTCTGTAGGCTGGCCCGTTGTCGGAGATAATCCGCCGTGGGGTTCCGAACCGATAGATGACGTGTGTTTTGAAGAAATGGAGGATATTCTCCGTCTTCACTTCCCTCAGCGGTACTGCTTCTGCCCATTTGGAGAAGTAATCAGTTGTCGCCAGGATAAAACGATGTCCCCGAGACGATGCTGGCTCGATGGGGCCGACTATGTCAGTCCCCCACATTTCGAATGGCCAGCTGGCCATCGTTGGATGTAGTGGATTCGGATGTTGGTGAATAAAGTCTCCGTGGATCTGGAACGAGTGGCATTGCTTCGCATACTCGAGGCAGTCCTGGATCATCGTGGGCCAGTAATAGCCCATCCGTTTAATTTTTAACTTCATCTTTGGGCCTGCTTGGTGAGAACCGCAAAGTCCGTCGTGGACTTCTTGAATGACTCTTTCCACTTCGTCAGGTCCTAAGCATCTCAGCCATAGAGAATCAAACGATCTCTTGTACAGAGTATCGTTGACGAAAGCGAAAGATAGCGCTCATTTCATGAGCTGATGTCTTGAGGACACTTCTTTGGGCATTCGGTGGGACTTAAAGTAGTCTATGAAGACTTCCCTCCAGTCCTCAGCCTTCTCACGGTCTTTTATTTGTAGGGTCGTCTGCTCAGTCGTTCCCTTTCCTTCATATAATTCCGGAGGTATTTCTGCCGGGGCGAGCACTTGACGGCTTTGTACCACGATTCTGACATCATCGAGGTTCTCGTCAGCCAGTTCTTTAGCAAGTTTGGCCAACGCGTCTGCTTTGCTGTTTTCCGCGCGCGGTATGTTCTCTAAAATATAGGAGGGAATTTGGGCCAACAGTTGTTGCACCTTTTCGCCGTACTTCACCAACTCCGGTTTGCACGTTTGGTAGTCACCATTTACTTGGCTAACGACCAGCTGTGAATCCCCGTATATAAGGAGGTCTTCAATTCCCATGTCGATGGCAATTTCGAGGCCTGCTATCAAAGCTTCGTATTCAGCTTCATTGTTTGTCCTCGGCTCTGTTAAAGAGAAGGCGAACCGCATTATCCCTCCTTGTGGAGTTGCAAAGATGAGGCCTATCCCCGACTTGATCATTGGGATACCTTGTTTCTGTTTCTTTACGGAGGACGCTCCATCGAAATAGAGTTCCCATCGGGTGTTTCCGCCGCTAATCGCATCAAAGGCATGCTCGTCCGGCAAATCACAGTTCAGAGGAGAGTCGGCCGGTATCGGGTGCTCAGCGAGGAAGCCAGCAATAGCCTGGCCTTTTACTGCCTTAAGAGGTCGATACGTTATCGAGAACTCCATCAGGAGTAGAGCCCATTTAGCGAGTCGACCCGTCAATATAGCCTTTGACATCAAATATTTAAGAGGGTCCACCTTCGAGATGAGACGGACTTCGTGCACCAACGCATAGTGCCTGAGTTTTGTTATCGCGAAGATTAACGCCAAGCAATGTTTTTCAATGGGAGAGTAATTGCTTTCTGCCCCCAGTAGAACCCGACTTAAGTAGTAGAGTGCTCTCTCTTTCCCCTGATCGTTCTCTTGCGCCCATAATGCGCCCAAGGAACCTTCGAGGGCGGTTGTATAAAGAATGAGGGGTTTTCCCTTGACCGGCGCGGCTAACACCGGAGGGTTCTGCAGGTACTGCTTGATCTCGTCTAGTGCACTTTGGCATTTGTGATCCCAAACGAATGGAGTTCCCTTTTTCATCAGGTGGCTGTAAGGACGGCACTTTCTGGAAAGATTGGCGATAAATCGCCGGATGTATGCGAGCTTCCCTTGGAGAGACCGCAACTGTTTGAGGGTTCTTGGCGGAGGCATTTCCATGATCGCTTTAATCTTTAACGGATCTATTTCAATACCTCGGTGTCGAACGATGAATCCCAGGAATTTGCCCGAGGAGACTCCAAACGCGCATTTGAGGGGATTCATTTTCAAATTATATTGCCGAAGGCGTTGAAATACAGTCTCCAGATGCTTTAAGTGATCTTCGTATGACATGCTTTTTACTACGAGGTCATCGATATAGCACTCGACGATGTCATGTATGAGGTCGTCAAAGATCTTTGTCATGGCCCTTTGATAGGTAGCGCCAGCGTTCTTTAGACCAAAGGGCATAACCCTGTAGCAGAATATACCTAAAGGGGTCCGGAAAGCGGTGTGCTTCTGGTCTTCGGGATGCATCTTTATCTGATTGTATCCTGAGGAACCGTCCATAAAGGAGAAAACCCCGTGAGTGGATGTGTTATCTATCATTAGCTCGGTTACCGGCACCGGGAAATCATCCTTGGGACCGGCTTTGTTGAGATCCCTGAAATCCACGCATATGCGTACCGTCCCATTCTTCTTCATTACTGGGACGATATTGGCGATCCAATCGGGATATTGGACTTCTTGGATAAATCCAGAATCGATCAGCTTCTTGACTTCGGCGTTGATGCTCATTTCAAGCTCGAGTCGCATCCTTCTTGGCGCCTGCTTGACTGGTTTGATATCCGGGGATATTGCTAATTTATGCACAGCGATCTCCGGATCTAATCCTGGCATCTCGGAGTAGTTCCACGCGAAGCAGTCTTTATGTCGTAGAAGCACGTCTTTTAAAGCAGCCACTCTTTCTTCAGATAGCAGCTCGCTGACAAATGTCGGTCGCGGGTCATCTTCCGATCCCAACTCAATCTTCCTGAGGTTATCTGCAGTAGTATGTATACCGTCTTCCAGTTCCTTCAGAGCTGGCGGAAATTCTGAGATTATCTGATCATCGCTGTTCTCGAAGCACCGGGGAAGGTCATCTTCGTTCTCGGGCTCTTCTTTTAATATCGTGATCGTATAACAGGTGCGAATCCGTTCCCAGGACCGAGGTGGATCCGGTTCTGCTCTTGCAGCCTTGGGTTCATGCTTTTGTGGCGGCGTTACCCTCCAGCCGTTGGATAAAGCGAATCTGCCCCGTTGGTACTGGTCCTCGACCCAGTTCTTGAAGGTGAAGCAGTCTTCGGTAGGATGTCCTATGGCTCGGTGATAAGAGCAATAGCTCAAGCGAGAAGCCTTGTTAGCTTGCTCGGGGTGTCTCGACTCCGGAAGCGCGATCATTTGATGTTTTAAGGCGAGCTTGAGTAACCTCTCCGTCTCGTCTCGGGGGAAGGAGTACGCTCGACTCATCTTCTCCGTGAAGGACGGATCTGAGCCATGCAGTACCCGTAGCCCTCTAATCCAGCGTCGTTGTTGTCGGCTCCTCTTTCCGCTTCTTGACTTAATTCCGTCTCCGCATCGGGCCTTTCGTATGACGGGTTGACAAGGATGAACATCCTTGTCTTTTGCAGCCTGTTGAAATAGACGTTGCGTCCTGGCCTTCTCGTAGATGGCCATTTCGCGGTTGTGGTCTTCCCGAACTTTCTGACCCACTTTCCTAATAGGCTTGTCCGTTCGTTCTTCAAACGACGGACTCGGTGCTTCAATCGCGGGGTCTGGTTTTGATGAGGGGTTGGCATCTCCTGGCGATGCGTCCTCTTCTTCATCAAAGGTGTATATGGTGTAGCTACTGTGGGCCCGTTCCCGTTTTCCCGCTCTCGCGTATCCAAGCCCGAGTGTTTCCATTTTCCCGTTGGGCAATTTGCGTTGAGTTCCGGGGACATCCCAAATCTTGTTGTAGAACCGAGCCTGCCGAACAGTCTGTTTTAAGGGTATTCCCTGGCGCTTCAATAGCTTCTTTAATCCATTTGTATAGTATCTAGGCAGACGGATGGGTTGGAGCCTGTCAGGTGTAGCATCCGCGCCATGCCAGATCTCTTTCTCTACTTTCGACTCTGAGGATTGGTAGAATAGGATCACTTTCTCACCCCTTTGCCTGGGAGGGACGTAAAATGTTTGCAGGTCCTGCACATTATGAGCTTGCAGCGTGTCGAGCTCCTTGTAGTGTTCTCGCTGTACCATGGTGATTTGCAAACTATGGTCATCGCCAAGGGGTGCTCGTATTGACAGCCGATTGGAGAACACGGCATTAACCTCATCTTCTGAATCACTTCCGAAGACCAACATGGGGGCGGGCATCCCTAGGTTGTTACGCTGAGATGGCCCTGTATAAACTATCTCTTCCTCTTCTTCGGTATCGCTCCCGAAAACAGGGATGGTGGCGGCGGCTTTGTTCTCCGGGTTGCGGCACCTTTCTGTATCCTCGAAATCTGGCAAAAAGTATTTCGCATCTTCGTATTTGCGGACTTCGTTCACAGAAAATGGGTTTAACTCTCCTGTTACGGTATACTCGAAACCATCCTTAAAGTACTTCATACACTGATGTTGTGTAGAAGGGACGATGTTGTATTCGTGTAGCCAAGGACGACCGAGCAAGGCGTTGTAGCAGGTCTTGGCGTCAATGACATGAAATTTGATGTCTGTGACGAGAAGTCCAAAGCGTAATGTTAGTATTACAGATCCGAGAGTCCGTGACGATTGTGAATCGAAACCGGAGATAGTAATTTTGTCACGAGCGAGGTGTTGCACACTCATGCAGATTTCCTTCAACACCCGAACATTAAGGAGATTGACGGAGGATCCATTATCCACCAGGATCTTGCCTATCTTGATGTCATGGCAGTATCCGGAGACATATAGGGGACGGTTGTGGTCGCACGTCCCGAGAAGGAGGTCTTCATCACCGAAAGTGATGTCGGCCGTATGCACTTCCTCCAGTTCATCCTTCATCCTTTCAGTGGCGAGGAAGGCTTGGAATTGTTCAGGTTCTTGCAACGCCTTAATGAGTGAGTCTCGCGCTTCTTTTGATAACAGGAGGGCATCAAGAATGCTAAGCTGAGAAGGTAGCTTCCTTAAGTGCGCGAGGATGTTATAGTCCACTTTACCCTTTTTAGGAGGGTCTTTGGTAGTTAGTTCTTTCATGACTTGGTCATCTAAAGTGATATCTTCAGTGACCTTTTCCTTACCCTTATCTTTTCTGCTCACGGGCCCGAGATTCTTTTCTGGGAGTGTGCGATTGCGCAGCTGAATGTTCTCGCAGGCTTCCGATTTCTCCCCTTTCCCTAACACGGATTCTTTAAAGAGAGGGCCCAGAGTCATTTCTTCATCAGAGTCGCTCCCGAAGGTGAGAACTTGTGACCCCCCGACGTTAACCATGTCACAGCTGCCAGTAGCTCTGTTGCGCCCGTCGACAGTGTTTCTTCGTTCCCGACGGCTCTTGCGTTTCATGCGCTTAAAATGTTGCCGACGAGCAACATATCCTTGCCACCATATCTTAAAGGCGTCGCACTCCTCCGTGGGGTGTGAGATTTTCCGATGATATGCGCAATAATCAGGGTGCCTTTCCACCCCGTCGTGCGTGTTTCCTTCCGAGGGTGGTAGCTTCATTCCCATTGACATGGCTTTGGCAAACCTTTTCCTTGTCTTGAATATCTTCTTGTCTACTTCGGATGCCTTTTGCTCTGGCAAGGGTAGTTCAACTCTTTCGTTCAGTCGCCCGCCTTTGGTTCCCTCTGACGTTGCCATCTCGCGCTCCTGATCCGCTTTACTCTTTAGACGAATCTCGTCTAGGAAGGCATTGATCATTTCATTTGTTAACCACGCACGCTCTGATTCGGGCTCCGTCTCCAGCTTTTTAGTGCTAGGAGTTTTCTCATCATCGGTAAACGAGTGGGAGATCACGTTGCAACTCGCCACATACTCTTCGGACTCATCCGACGAGCTTTCTTCATCACCTCCCTCTTGAAAGATGTGGTCGAGGAACTCTCGCAGTGTGACAGGGGTTCGCGCCTTTTGATTGTATTCTTCCAGCGCATCGATTTGCTTCTGCAAGTTCGTTCGCTCGTCTCCAAGCCTCGCGGGCTTCTTGGATTTCTTCTTCTTTTTCTTTGAAGATTTTGACGGTTGGGCGTGAGTATTTGGGCCCTTATCACGAGTCTTCGTGGTTGTGCGGGGCTTCAACATCCCTTCGATAATTCGAGGTTCAAGAGGGTCCTTCCATTCGATCACAGGGCACGCATGAAGGTCTCCCAGCATTCTCTTGGTTTTCGTTGATAGCACGACCTCCCATAGAGCTTCTTCAATAAAGGAGCAGGTTGCCCCCGGTGTATCTGCTTTTTTAGGAGTATGCGGTTGTGGTGGGTTCACCTTCCACTTTTCGGACAGTACAAACTTCCCATGGAGGTATTTATCTTCGATCCATCCTTTGAAGACGAAGCAATCTTCAATCGGATGACTTACCGTTTGATGGTAAGGGCAATAGTTGGGGTTATTCACCTCGGTGGGTTGTGGCGGTCGCCTTGGATTTGGTAGGTTTATAAGCCTGTTGCGTATTGCCAGCTCGAATAACCGTTTCGTCTTGTCTCGTGGGAACGAGTAGGGACGCTTCATCTTCTCATTATAGTACCGGCGTCTTTCCTCTAATTGATCTGCTGGTTTCGGGGCGCTAGGTTGCTGTTGGGCATTTGCGACAAAGGTTGCCTTTCCTTTACCATTGTCATTCCGAGGTTCCGACTTCGGGGGGGGTGGCCTATGACCCATCTGGTCCATCTGAGCCAACTTGTCGATTAAAGCCTGGAATGTGGTTGGCTTAAAGAACATCATAAACTGGGAGATAGTTGCATGGGGGTCTAGGGTTCCTACGAACATGCCCACTGCGGGTGCTTCTTCAATGCGCTGCTCGCATCTCGACCACAGATTCCTCCAGCGTATAGCATACTGGACCCAGGTTTCGCCTGGTTTTACCCTGGCGTTAATCAATGCAGTTATTGGAGTGCGTTCGCTGGCACTTGCGAACCGCTGAGTGAATAACAACTCAATTTCAGCGAACGTTTTGATGGAATCGTTCGGGAGTTCCGAATACCATTCAAACGCTGTTTCTGATAAGCTGCCCACGAACTGGCGGAGCAACAGTTTGTCATCACCGCCGGTGTTACCGCAGAGGGCCCGGAACTGGGCGACGTGTTGATGGGGATTGCCGGTCCCCTTATACACATGGAATTTCGGTATCGTATAGCCTTGCGGGTATTTGATTTGATCGTACCAGCTCGGATACGGCCGCCCCGTTTTCACGACTTGACCAGCTGCCTCAGTCGCATGATGGACCCGGATTTGCTGGGCTATGTAGTCAGCCAAGTCAGCTTTAGAGATTGTCTCCTCCTTGGCCGTTGAGAGGGCTGGTGGCGGATTTGATGTTTCTCCTCGGTCTTCTTCCAGAACGATTGGGGGGTCCTCGGCGGGTAGGTCCTGTTGGATCATCATTCCTATCATATCTTGGAAGAGAAGGCCCATACGTTGTATGTTGGCCGCTTGTTCAGCAGCCTCTTTGTCCTTTTTCTCCAGTATCCGGCGAAGGAATTCAGCGTCGGTTTCTTCCTCTTGGCGCGCGTCTGAGGACGTTTCTGGGTTTTCTTTTGGCCCGGTAAGTGCGGCCATAGCATTCATCATTTCCTGAAGCTTTTGTTGCTGCTCCTGGGCTTTCGTCACGGATCGGGTCAGTGGTCGGTGGCCCGTAGAAGTGCGGCTTTCCTCCTTTCCAGAAGCCATATAAACAGTGTGTACCACCATGCCCCCAGACTTAGGGCGTCTGGGCTCAGTGCTTTTAGCCGTCGTTGCATGCTGAGGGATCTTCTCTGGCTTCCTCCTTTTATGAGCCATGGAGGTTGAGGGGGCCGTTGAGGTGGGCGTCCAGACAGCCTTTCGGGGTTTAGCCTGGTGACCAGCCTCCGGTCGGATTTTCAGCTTCTTGTGCTGGCGGGAGAAGTTTGGATCGATGATCGAGTCTCGGGCTTGCCGCCAAACCTTATAGATTTTGGAAGACAGCCGTTGAGGAGATCGGGGCTGTTCTGATTTTATTTCCACAATCTTTTCTGATGGGGGAGGAGGCCTCTTTAGCACTGCAGTAGGGGAATTCCTTCGCACCTTATTTAGCATTTCGAAGCTGTTCCCAGTTGGAACAGCAGCATTAACTTCGGCTGTTTCCTGATTTAAAATCAGGAAAGCTTCTGTGGAAAGCTTCTATGGAAAGCTTCAAAAGGGGGTCACGTGCTCACACGTGACTAGTGGTCACGTGTTGGCACGTGACACCTAAAAACGTCGTTAAGGCAAGTTCAATTCCCTGACTGCGAAGAAGGAAAAGAAAAGCTTCAAGGAGAGTCGCGTGCTCCCACGTGACCAGGGTCACGTGTTGGCACGTGACGTCGGGTAACTGACCAAGTCAAGAAAAAGGCTTCAGAAGAAGTCACGTGCTCCCACGTGACCAGGGTCACGTGTCGGCACGTGACGTTCAAGGCAGCAAGCGCGTCTCCAGAACAACCAAGGAAAGAGAGCTCAAACAAAGGGTCACGTGCTCACACGTGACCAGGGGTCACGTGGTAGCACGTGATGTTTAAGCAGCAATCAGAAGACACAGCGCAGAAAGCTCGTTCCAAAGGGGGTCACGTGCTCACACGTGACCATGGGTCACGTGGTCACACGTGACCGACTTTCAAAGCCCATTTTTGACGACAGAATTAAATTCTGAAGGAAATTCGAATCTTTCCAAAGGAAAGTAATTATTTGGGACTAATCAAATTAAAGATTCAGAGATGATTAAAGATCATCTATCTATGGAAAATCTCGGCTTTGGGAAAGATTTCCCCCTTAAATCTAACCAAAATATCAAAGGAGAATCTCTGAATTCAAGATCCAATGGTGAATAAAATTCACCTAATAATCCAAAGGCCCAAAATGAATTATGGATGCAAATCAAATCTCCCAATGAAGATTCGTCAAAAAACTGATTGATGCGGCTGCCTCTCCTATAAATAGGAGCCAAGAGACAAAAAAAAAGGGGATATACATGCGCAGAGAAGAAAAGAGAAAAGGAGAAGAGCTTTGATACTTCGAAAAGACTCAGATCTTCTGCAAAAAACCCTAGGTAAGAAAGGGAAGGCATTTTGAAAGAAGCAGAATTTAATTCTCAACAGAGTTTAACTCTGATAATATAAAAGCAGAAGAACTTATTTCTTCTCTCTTTGATAGAGGATCTGCAAAGTGCACATCTCCCCTCAAGGTTGAGAATTTAATTCTCAATGGGTTGAGATCCTGCCATGCAGATCCAAAACATAGAGAAGGAGTGCAAACTTGAGAATTTAATTCTCACAGAACTATAGGAATTTAATTCCTCCAAAATAAAAGTGGGGCTAGACCCTATATCATGGGAATTTAATTCCTTCAAAACAAAAAAAAGAGAAACAGGGTTTAACCCTAATTAAAGAACTTAGTTCTGTTGAAACAACGATCATCATTTCCTCAAAAATTTTATTAGGGTTCAACCCTATTCAGCCCTTCACATAAACGGGGAATTTAACTCCCGCAGAAGATTCAGAGTTAAACTCTATTCCAGAATACAAGTCTTCAAAAGAAAGAAGGATTTAATTCCTCTGAAATTAAAAAGTCTCCGGAATTTAATTCCTGAAAAAAGGAGTAACAAATCCTCTGAAAAAACCACATTAAGGCAGGGTCACGTGTCACCACGTGACCCCCCCCCTCAAAAGCCCTACAGAAAACCCCTTTGAGGCAGCACCCCACGTGACCCACGTGACTTTCAGCAGAAGCCTTAACGCATAGGCATTTGAATGCCCATCACGTGCTGACACGTGATGCTATCAAAAGATGCAGTAATTTCAGCAGAACAAATGGAGGAAGGGCGCTCTCACGTGCTGCCACGTGACCCCTCTTGTCTTAGTGTTTAACACTAAATTGAAACTCTCGCACTCAGTGTTAAAATATTGTTGGGCCTTAGTGTTCAACACTAATTAAAAAGCTTTATCTGCAGTGTTCAACACTGATTACCTTAGTGTTTAAATACTAATCTGAGATCTTCATTTGCAGTGTTCAACACTGATCTGTTATAGTGTTTAACACTAATTTGAGAAGCCTTATTGCTGGTGTTTAACACCAATTATTTCTTAGTGTTAAACACTAACTTGTTAACCGCATTCCCAGTGTTCAACACTGATTGCTCTATAGTGTTTAACACTAGGCTTTGGCCCAATTGGCTAAACGGATAGAGGCAAAGCCTCTCCTTCAATGGATCAGCAAAAAGTCAATGTTTCAGACCCGACTGGACTTAGCCCAAGCTGGCCATAAGTCCTCAATTTGTGATTAACTGGGCTAATGGGCTCATAACATAATTAATCAGTCTCGACCCCAAATTGGGTCAGGGACTATTAAATCCATTCCGGTTCTAGGGTACATCTCTTCACTCCTTTGAAACTTGGCATTGTAATCCCTCAATGTCTTCAAAGAGGTGACGGGTCCCGACGGCCACTCATGATATGGACTGTGGGGTCCTTAAACCCATGCCTAATGCAAAATTCCTGGTTACGTGGAACACGGATAATGTCACTCTTTGACCCCGTGGGAAACGTCCAGAGCGGATCCTGGTCCTCGCAGAGCACGGCAGTGAACCCGTGTGAAGCATCCAGAGCGGAGCCTGGTCCTCGCCAAGCACGGCAGTGAACCCGTGTGAAGCATCCAGAGCAAATACTGGACCGCAATGTCCTTAAACTACCCATGGACCGCAATGTCCTTAAACTACCCATGGACCGCAATGTCCTTAAACTACCCATGGACCGCAATGTCCTTAAACTACCCACGGACCGCAATGTCCTTAAACTACCCACGGACCGCAACGTCCTTAAACTACCCATGGACCGCAACGTCCCTAAACTAGAACAATAGGGCCCTCCATATGCTCTTTTGTCGGATCTAAACGGTCCCGTTTAAGTTGATCTTAGCCTCCAAAAATGGCTAACGCGTCCTTAAACCTTCAAACAGATTGGACTACGAATCCCCTAAATTAACTCCGGCTCGAGGGTACATCTCTGAACTCCTCTGACATCCGTCGTTGTAATCTTTCAACGTCGTCAGAGAGGTGATGAGTCCCGATGGCCATACATACGATGGACCACTACGTCCCTAAACTGGAACATTAGAGTCCAAACACTCTTCTGTCGGATCTAAACGATCCCGTTAAGTTGATCTTAGTCACAAAGTTAGACTAACGTATCCTTAACAAACGTTTGAGTTGATCTTAGCCTCAAGTATGGCTGACGTATCCTCAAACCAAACCCCCAAACCCAAATCTAAGATAATGCGGATTTGGACTAGTCCACGCCCTACGGGCGACGACATAACTCAGTCTCCGTAAACAATCCACGGGCAACAAAACAAACACCCACGACACGAAGTGACCATCTGGAGAAGGAGAAAGTTGTTACCGCAACGCGGTAGCGTAATTAACTGCAGGGGCTTGCGCCTGCAGGGAAGAGCGTCCCCACAATCAAAAACCCCTCAAATGAGGGGGAATCTGACGAAGTCTGCTACATCGGACGCATCCGTCTAAACCTTCGATACATGGTGCCATAAATCAACTTGGCATCTTCGGAGGGGTAGACGGATAGCACCAATTAGCATCTGCCCCGAACCCCAGGCATTCGGACGTCCCGACGTCCCGGCCGCCGTTCGGAGGGGAACAGATTCTGGCACGCCCGGTGGGACCTTTTCCTCTTTCCACTCCACACTTCGTGTGTCGTGATCCGCGAACCAATCGCGGTTCGCTAATAGTTGCCCTTGGGTCTCAAGGTACTGAGAATTGGCATCTTGCTTATTGCAGAAAGCAAAGGATCGATGGCTTTCATCCCTGCGAAATCCTCCAACTGCTCAGACGGCAACTGCAGCCGACGCTCTGCCTCGCCGGGAGGTATAGCCTATGGACCCCAAGCTGCTTCGCTGTTCACAATGCCGATGGAACAGGTCACCCGCGCCACCACAGGATTGTTTTTTGGGACCATGATCCCGCCGACAAACTTTACCGTTCCAGTGCTGGCGAAGGAAACTCTCAAGAAGTCGGTCTTTGATCGTCTTACCCCTACCGCGGCTCCTCTCAACGAGTCGCCCAACGTCAACGCCTCGGTCTTCTCTAGACTGGGCCAGAAATCATGCGAGCTCATTACGGGGCCTACAATCTCAAAGAAGACTGCTTCTAAGAAAGTGAACGCTCCCATACCCGAAATCGCCAAGGCAACCTCTCCAGCCAAAAAGTCGGTCTTTACAAGATTGACGGCTCCGGCCTTCGCTCCCGCTTCCCAGAGGACATCGGTCTTCGATAGGTTAACGCCAAAAACAACCCCCCATCCACACAGGGGGCATGAAGAAACCATTCTTACCGCTGACCCTGCACCGTCCGCTCGACACTCTCGACGTCGCCATTGGCGCCGAGTGAGGAAGGCTGGGGGCAACTCTCCCTCCGGATTGACCCCACCAGCCCCGGTGGCCGAAGTTAATGCCGCTGTTCCGACTGGGAACAGTTTTGAAATGCTAAATAAGGTGCGAAGGAATTCCCCTACGGCAGTACTGAAGAAATCTCCTCCCTTACTAAAAAAGGTGGTGGAAACAAAACCCGAACAGCCTCGATCTCCTCAACGGCTGTCTTCCAAAGTTTATAAGGTTTGGCGACAAGCCCGAGATTCGATCATCGATCCAAACTTCTCCCGCCAGCACAAGAAACTGAAAATCCAACCTGAAGCTGGTCACCAGGCTAAACCCCAAAAGGCTGTTGATCAACTGACTCATAAAAGGAGGAGGCCAGAGAGGACCCCACAGCATGCAACGACGGCTAAAAACACTAGGCCTAGACGCCCTAAGTCTGGGGGCATGATGGTCCACACTGTATACATGGCCTCTGGAAAGGAGGAGAGCCGCACTTCTACAGGCCATCGACCACTAACCCGATCCGTAACAAAATCCCAGGAGCAGCAACAAAAGCTCCAAGAAATGATGAATACTATGGCCGCGCTCACCGGGCCAAAGGAAAGCCCAGAAGCGTCCTCAGACGCACGCCGGGAGGAAGAAACCGACGCTGAATTCCTTCGCCGAACACTGGAGAAAAGGGACAAAGAGGCGGCTGAACAAGCGGCCAACATACAACGGATGGGCCTTCTCTTTCAAGATGTGATAGGAATGATGATCCAGCAAGACTTACCAGCTGAAGATCCTCCGATTATTCTGGAGGACGACCGAGGAGAGACGTCAAATCCACCTCCAGCCCTCTCGACGGCCAAGGAAGAGACGATCTCTAAGGCTGACTTGGCTGACTACATAGCCCAGCAAATCCGAGTTCATCGCGCAACTGAGGCAGCTGGTCAGACCGTGAAAACCGGGCGGCCGTATCCGAGCTGGTACGATCAAATCAAATACCCGCAAGGCTATACGATACCGAAATTCCATGTGTATAAGGGGACCGGCAATCCCCATCAACATGTCGCCCAGTTTCGGGCCCTATGCGGTAACACCGGCGGTGACGATAAATTGTTGCTTCGCCAATTCGTGGGCAGCTTGTCAGAAACAGCGTTCGAATGGTATTCAGAACTCCCGAACGATTCCATCAAAACGTTCGCTGAAATGGAGTTGTTGTTCACTCAGCGATTTGCAAGTGCCAGCGAACGCACTCCAATAACTGCACTTATTAACGCCAGGGTAAAACCGGGTGAAACCTGGGTCCAGTACGCTATACGCTGGCGGAACTTGTGGTCGAGATGTGAGCAGCGCATCGAGGAAGCACCTGCGGGGGGCATGTTCGTGGGAACTCTAGACCCTCACGCAACTATCTCCCAGTTTATGATGTTCTTTAAGCCAACCACATTCCAGGCTCTGATCGACAAGTTAGCTCAGATGGACCAGATGGGTCATAGACCACCTACACCGAAGTCGGAACCTCGGAATGACAAGGGTAAAGGAAGGGCAACCTTTGTCGCGAATGCCCAACAGCAACCTAACGCCCCGAAATCGACGGATCAACTGGAGGAAAGACGCCGGTACTATAATGAGAAAATGAAGCGTCCCTACTCGTTCCCACAAGACAAGACGAAGCGGTTATTCGAGTTGGCAATACGCAACAGACTTATAAACCTACCAAATCCAAGGCGACCACCACACCCCACCGAGGTGAATAACTCCAACTACTGCCCTTATCATCAGTCGGTAAGTCATCCGATTGAAGATTGCTTTGTCTTCAAAGGATGGATCGAAGATCAATACCTCCAGGGGAAATTTGTACTATCCGAAAAGTGGAAGGTGAACCCACCACAACCACATACTCCTAAGAAGGCCGATACACCGGGGGCAACCTGCTCCTTTATCGAAGAAGCTCCATGGGAGGTCGTGCTATCAACGAAGACCAAAAGAATGCTGAGAGACCTCCATGCATGCCCTGCGATCGAATGGAAGGACCCTCTTGAACCTCAAATTATCGAAGGGATGTTGAAGCCCCGCCCAATTATAAAGACTAACGATAAGAGCCGAAATACTCACGTCCAACCGTCAAAATCTTCGAAGAAAAAGAAGAAGAAATCCAAGAAGTCCGTGAAGCTTGGAAACGAGCACACGAACTTACAGAAGCAAATAGACGCGCTGGAAGAATACAATCAAAAGGCGCGAACTCCTGTCACACTGCAAGAGTTCCTCAACCATATCTTTCAAGAGGAAGATGAGGGGGAGAGCTCGTCGGATGAATCCGAAGGATATGTGGCGAGTTGTAACGTAATCTCCCACTCGTTTACCGATGATGGGAAAACTCCCGGCACTAAGAAGATGGAGGCAGAGCCTGTACCAGAGTGTCCATGGCCAACGGACGAAATGATCGACGCTTTTCTAGACAAGATTCGTCTAAAATGTAAAGCGGACCAGGAGCGTGAAATGACCACGCCGGAAAGAGCCAAATACGGACGACTGAACGGAAGAGTTGAACTACCTCCTCCAGAGCGAAAAGTATCCGAGGTAGACAAGAAGATATTCAAGACGAGAAAAAGGTTTGCCAAAGCCGTGTCAATGGGGATGAAGCTACCACCCTCGGAAGGAAACACACACGATGGGGTAGAGACGCACCCTGACTATTGCACATATCATCGGAAAATCTCACATCCCACGGAGGAGTGCGACGCCTTTAAGATATGGTGGCAAGGATATGTTGTTCGTCAGCAACATTTTAAGCGCATGAAACGCAAGAGCCGTCAGGAGCGAAGAGGTACTGTCGGAGGACATAACAAGACTACTGGCAACTGTTACATGGTTGACGCCAGAGGGTCACAAGTTCTCACCTTCGGGAGCGACTCTGATGAAGAAATGGCTCTGGGCCCTCTCTTTACAGAATCCGTTCTAGAAAAAAAGGAGGAATCAGAGGCCTGCGAGAACATCCAGCTGCGCAACCGCACGCTCCCGGAGAAGAATCTCGGTCCCGTCGGCCGAAAAGATAAGGGAAAGGAAAAGGTCATTGAAGATATCACTTTAGATGACCGGGTCATAAAAGAGCTAACTAACAAAGACCCTCCCAAAAAGGGTAAGGTGGACTATAACATCCTCGCGCACTTAAGGAAACTACCCTCTCAGCTTAGCATTCTTGATGCCCTTCTATTATCAAAAGAAGCGCGAGACTCACTCATTAAAGCGTTGCAAGAACCTGAACAATTCCAGGCCGTTCTCGCCACTGAAAGGATGAAGGATGAACTGGAGGAAGTGCATACAGCCGATGTCACTTTCGGTGATGAAGACCTTCTCCTCGGGACGTGCGACCACAACCGTCCCCTATATGTCTCTGGATACTGCCATGACATCAAGATAGGTAAGATCTTAGTGGATAATGGATCCTCCGTCAACCTCCTTAATGTTCGGGTGTTGAAGGAAATCTGCATGAGTGTGCAACACCTCGCTCGTGACAAAATTACTATCTCCGGTTTCGACTCTCAATCGTCACGGACTCTCGGATCTGTAATACTGACGTTACGCTTCGGACTTCTCGTCACAGACATCAAATTCCATGTCATTGACGCCAAGACCTGCTACAACGCCTTGCTCGGCCGTCCCTGGCTACACGAATACAACATCATCCCTTCTACACAACATCAGTGTATGAAATACTTCAAGGATGGTTTCGAGTACACTGTAACAGGCGAGTTAAACCCGTTTTCTGTGAACGAAGTCCGCAAATACGAAGATGCGAAATACTTTTTGCCAGATTTCGAGGATACAGAAAGGTGTCGCGACCCGAAGAACAAAACCGCCGCCACCATTCCCGTTTTTGGGAGCGATACCGAAGAAGAGGAGGAAATAGTGTATACGGGGCCATCCCAACGCAACAACCTGGGGGCACCCACCCCCGTACCGGTCTTCGGGAGTGATTCGGAGGACGAGGTTAACGTCGTGTTCTCCAATCGGCTGTCAATACAGGCACCCCTTTGCGATGACCATAGTCTGCAAATCACCATGGTACCGCAAGAACACTATAAGGATCTCGACGCGCTTCAAACCCACAGCGTGCAGGACCTGCAAACATTTTACGTCCCTCCCAAGCGAAGGGGTGAAAAGGTGATCCTATTCTATCAATCCTCAGAGTCGAAGGTGGAGAAAGAGATCTGGCACGGCGTGGATGTTACACTTGACAGGCTCCAACCCATTCGTCTGCCTAGATACTATACAAATGGATTGAAGAAGTTATTGAAGCGCCAAGGAGTACCCTTAAAACAGACTGTGCGGCAGGCTCGGTTCTACAACAGGATTTGGGATGTCCCTGGGACCCAACGCAAATTGCCCAACGGAAAAATAGAAACACTTGGGCTTGGGTACGCGAGAACGGGAAAACAGGAGCGAGCCCACGGCAGCTACGCCATATATACCTTTGATGAAGAAGAAGGCGCCACGTCAGGAGAGACCAATCCCTCATCAAAACTAAACCCCGCGATCGAAGAGCCAAACCCGTTGTTTAAAAGACGAATGGGCAAGCCTACCACGAAAGCGGATCAGAAAATTCGGGAAGATCACAACCACGAAGTGGCCATCTATGAGAAAGCCAGGACGCAACGTCTATTCCAACAAACTGCACAGGCTGCAAAAGATAAAGATGTTCACCATCGTCAACCCGTCATACGAAAGGCTCGACGCAGGGACGGGAATAAATTAAGAAGCGAAAAAAGAAGCCGACAACAACGACGCAGGATTAGAGGGTTACGGGAATTGCGCGGCTCGGACTCGTCCCTCATGGAAAAGATGAGTCGAGCATACTCCTTCCCTCGAGACAAGACGGAAAGGTTACTCAAGCTCGCCCTAAAACATCAGATGATCACGCTTCCAGAGTCTAGGCATCCTGAGCAGGCTAGCAAGGTCTCTCATCCGGGTTATTGCTCTTATCACCGAGCCATAGGACATCCGACCGAAGATTGCTTCACCTTCAAGAACTGGGTCGAGGACCAGTACCGACGGGGCAGATTCGCTTTATCCGACGGTTGGAAAGTAACGCCGCCGCAAAGGCACGAGCCTAAAGCCACAAGAGCAGAACCGGATCCGCCTCAGTCTTGGGAGCGAGTTCGCACCTGTTATATGATTACGATATTAAAAGAAGAGCCCGAGAACGAAGATGACCTTCCCCGGTGCTTCGAGAACAGCGATGACGAGTTGATCTCGGAATTTCCGCCCGCTCCGAAAGAACTGGAAGACGGTATACATACTACCGCAGATAACCTCAAGAAGATCGAGCTGGGATCGGCAGACAACCCGCGGCCGACATTTGTCAGCGAGCTGTTATCCGAGGAAAAGGTGGCCGCGTTAAAGAACGTGCTCCTACGGCATAAAGACTGCTTCGCGTGGAACTACTCCGAGATGCCAGGATTGGATCCGGAGATTGCAGTGCATAGATTAGCAATATCCCCGGATATCAAGCCAGTCAAGCAGGCGCCAAGGAGGATGCGACTTGAGCTGGAGATGAGCATCAACGCCGAAGTCAAGAAGTTGATCGATTCCGGATTTATCCAAGAAGTCCAATACCCCGATTGGATCGCCAATATCGTCCCGGTAATGAAGAAGAATGGAACGGTGCGCATATGCGTGGATTTCAGGGATCTCAATAAAGCATGCCCAAAGGACGATTTCCCGGTGCCGGTAACCGAGCTAATGATAGATAACACGTCTACTCACGAGATCTTCTCCTTTATGGATGGTTCTTCAGGATACAAACAGATAAAAATGCATCCCGAAGACCAGAAGCACACCGCTTTCCGGACCCCTTTGGGTGTATTCTGCTACAGGGTTATGCCCTTTGGCCTAAAGAACGCTGGCGCCACCTACCAAAGGGCCATGACAAAAATCTTCGACGATCTCATACACGACATCGTCGAATGCTATATCGATGACCTCGTAGTGAAGAGCATGTCATACGAAGAGCATTTAAAGCATCTCGAAACCGTATTTCAACGCCTTCGGCAATACAATTTGAAAATGAATCCCCTCAAATGCGCGTTTGGAGTCTCCTCGGGTAAATTCCTGGGATTCATCGTTCGACACCGAGGTATTGAAATAGATCCGTCAAAGATTAAAACGATTATGGAAATGCCCCCGCCAAGAACCCTCAAACAGTTGCGGTCTCTCCAAGGGAAGCTCGCATACATCCGGCGATTTATCGCAAATCTTTCAGGCAAATGCCGCCCCTACAGTCACCTGATGAAGAAGGGAACCCCATTCGTCTGGGATCAAAAATGCCAAGGCGCACTAGACGAGATCAAGCAGTACCTGCAGAACCCGCCGGTATTAGCTGCGCCGGTCAAGGGAAAACCCCTCATTCTTTATACAACCGCCCTCGAAGGTTCCTTGGGCGCATTATGGGCACAAGAGAATGACCAGGGGAAAGAAAGAGCACTTTACTACTTAAGTCGAGTGCTACTGGGGGCAGAAAGCAATTACTCGCCCATTGAAAAGCATTGCTTGGCATTAATCTTTGCAGTAACGAAGCTCAGGCACTATGCGTTGGCGCATGAAGTCCGTCTCATTTCAAAGGTGGATCCCCTTAAATACCTGATGTCAAAGGCTATATTGACGGGACGACTCGCTAAATGGGCCCTACTCTTGATGGAGTTTTCGATAACATATCAACCCCTCAAGGCAGTAAAGGGCCAGGCCATTGCCGACTTCCTCGCTGAGCACCCGATACCGGCCGACTCTCCTCTAAACTGTGATTTGCCGGACGAGCATGCATTTGATGCAATTGGCGGTGGAAGCACACGATGGGAACTCTATTTCGATGGAGCGTCCTCCACAAAGAAACAGAAACAGGGTAACCCGATCATCAAATCGGGGATAGGCCTTATCTTTGTAACTCCACAAGGAGGGATAATGCGCTTCGCCTTCTCCTTAACAGAGTCAAGGACAAACAATGAAGCCGAATACGAAGCTCTGATAGCAGGCCTCGAAATCGCCATCAACATGGGAATTGAAGACCTCCACATATACGGGGATTCTCAGCTGGTCGTTAGCCAAATAAATGGTGACTACCAAACATGCAAACCAGAATTGGTGAAATACGGCGTAAAGGTGCGACAACTGTTGGCCCAGATCCCCTCCTATATTCTAGAGAACATACCGCGCGCGGAAAACAGCAAAGCAGACGCGTTGGCCAAACTCGCTAAAGAACTGGCTGACGAGAACCTCGATGACGTCAGAATCGTGGTACAAAGCCGTCGAGTGCTCGCCCCGGCAGAAATACCTCCGGAATTATATAAAGAAAAGGGAGCGATTCAGCAAGCGACCCTACAAATAAAAGACCGTGAGAAGGCTGAGGACTGGAGGGAAGTCTTCATAGACTACTTTAAGTCCCACCGAATGCCCGAAGAGGCGTCCTCAAGGCATCAGCTTATGAAACGAGCTCTATCCTTCGCTTTCGTCAACGATACCCTGTACAAGAGATCGTTTGATTTTCTATGGCTGAGATGCTTGGGACCTGACGAAGCGGAACGAGTCGTTCGAGAAGTTCACGACGGACTTTGCGGTTCTCACCAAGCAGGCCCAAAGATGAAGTTAAAAATTAAACGGATGGGTTACTACTGGCCCACGATGATCCAGGACTGCCTCGAGTATGCAAAGCAATGCCACTCATGCCAGATCCATGGAGACTTCATCCACCAACATCCGAATCCACTACACCCAACGGTGGCCAGCTGGCCATTCGAAATGTGGGGGACTGACATAGTCGGCCCTATAGAGCCGGCATCAGCCCGGGGACATCGTTTTATCCTGGCGACAACTGATTACTTCTCCAAATGGGCAGAAGCGGTACCACTGAGGGAAGTGAAGACGGAGAACATTCTCCATTTCTTCAAAACACACGTCATCTATCGGTTCGGAACCCCGCGACGGATTATCTCCGATAATGGGCCGGCCTACCGAAGCCATAAGATTAGCCGCTTCGCACAGCAGCACAATATAGACTGGAGATATTCTTCAGTTTACAACCCACGAGCTAACGGTCTGGCCGAGGCTTTCAATAAGACCTTGACGAAGATCATGAAAAAGACCGTCTCCAGGAATAAGAGAGACTGGCACGAAAGGCTGCAAGAAGCCCTCTGGGCTTATCGAACTACATTCAAGACGGCCACGAACACAACGCCGTACGCGTTGGTATTTGGGACGGAAGCAGTTCTCCCCCTCGAGATAGAGTTACCCTCTCTACGAGTAGCAGTCCACCACGAGCTGACGAACGAAGAAAATGCTCACCTTCGGCTTGAGGAGCTTGACGCCCTCGATGAAACCCGGCTCATAGCGCAACAATATCTAGAAGCCTACAAAGCAAAGATGACGCGCTCGTACGAAAGATTGACCAGGCCGAGGACATTCCGCCAAGGCGAACTCGTGCTAGTGGTCAAAAGACCGATGATCCCCAATCGTGCCAAGCGGGGAAAATTTGAGCCAAACTATGAAGGCCCGTACATCATAGACAAGGTCTACCAGGGTGGAGCCTACCTACTCATGGACATGCACGGTGAAAGGCCTTTCAGGCCAGTAAACGGCCGCTTCTTGAAGAAATACCATGCTTAATAAGCTGCAGCCTAGGTCAATGATGGATGACGACGACTATGTCCGCTCGCTATCTTCCTAAAGCTCGGACTTTACAAGCAGCAGCCGGCCTTCCTATATCGACGGACCGAAACGTCCTTAAACTATCGTCGGACCGAAACGTCCTTAAACTACCTTAAGGAGAAAATACACCTGCAAGATCCTCACGACTTGTAGGGAGAAATACCTTTGTGAGACCCTTACGGCTCATGAAGTCAAAAGCCTTAGTCGACAGGACCTTAACCCTGTTTGCTAAGCCACCTTTGTTCAACATCGATAGAGGCAAATGATGATTTGCTCCTGGCAACATCCCAGTTGCAGCGATGCTGATGCCGAAATCGGTGTCCAAAATCCGAGCTTGCGGCGAAAAAGCTAGCAAGCCACACATGCCTACAAAATAGCCGAAATGATGGGGCAACTTGCAATAAAAAGCAGCAAGTAAAAATGTATGCATGAAAAATAGCCGAAATGATAGGGCAACTCGCAATAAAAAAAAAGCAGCGAGTAAAAATAAAACAAATAGCCGAAATGATTGGGCACCGCGAAAAATAGCCGAAATGATTGGGCAATCGCGACCTTCGCGATATAAAAAGCTGAAATGATAGAGCATCGCGGAAAGAATAAAAGAAATGATGGAAAAATGAAACCTTTTTGCCCTACAGGTGATACTACAACAATCCCTGTACACAATCCAGGGGCGCAAACAAAGAAAGAGTCGTACTCCTTCCCCCAGGTTTCACCAAAAAAGAAGAAGCCAGGTCTCGACGGGCCACAAGCGACCTAGAGATCATCCAAACACTCGCCTCGTAACAACGGACATGACTTCAAACAAAGCAGAGCAGCGGCAGCTCCCAATTCCATGGCTCGGTGGTATACATATCGCCAACAGTCAAACCTCCATTCCGTGAAATGCGGATACAATCGATAAAATTCCTGGTTACGTGGAACGCGGATAACGTCACTCTTTGACCCCGTGGAAAACGTCCAGAGCGGATCCTGGTCCTCGCAGAGCATGGTAGTGAACCCGTGCGAAGCATCCAGAGCGGAGCCTAGTCCTCGCCTAACGCGGCAGTGAACCCGTGTGAAGCATCTAGTGCAAACTTCCTGGTTATGTGGAACGCGGATAACGTCACTCTTTGACCCCGTGGAAAACGTCCAGAGCGGATCCTGGTCCTCGCAGAGCATGGCAGTGAACCCGTGCGAAGCATCCAGAGCGGAGCCTAGTCCTCGCCTAACGCGGCAGTGAACCCGTGTGAAGCATCTAGTGCAAACTTCCTGGTTACGTGGAACGCGGATAACGTCACTCTTTGACCCCGTGGAAAACGTCCAGAGCGGATCCTGGTCCTCGCAGAGCATGGCAGTGAACCCGTGCGAAGCATCCAGAGCGGAGCCTAGTCCTCGCCTAACGCGGCAGTGAACCCGTGTGAAGCATCTAGTGCAAACTTCCTGGTTACGTGGAACGCGGATAACGTCACTCTTTGACCCCGTGGAAAACGTCCAGAGCGGATCCTGGTCCTCGCAGAGCATGGCAGTGAACCCATGCGAAGCATCCAGAGCGGAGCCTAGTCCTCGCCTAACGCGGCAGTGAACCCGTGTGAAGCATCTAGTGCAAACTTCCTGGTTATGTGGAACGCGGATAACGTCACTCTTTGACCCCGTGGAAAACGTCCAGAGCGGATCCTGGTCCTCGCAGAGCATGGCAGTGAACCCGTGCGAAGCATCCAGAGCGGAGCCTAGTCCTCGCCTAACGCGGCAGTGAACCCGTGTGAAGCATCTAGTGCAAACTTCCTGGTTACGTGGAACGCGGATAACGTCACTCTTTGACCCCGTGGAAAACGTCCAGAGCGGATCCTGGTCCTCGCAGAGCATGGCAGTGAACCCGTGCGAAGCATCCAGAGCGGAGCCTAGTCCTCGCCTAACGCGGCAGTGAACCCGTGTGAAGCATCTAGTGCAAACTTCCTGGTTACGTGGAACGCGGATAACGTCACTCTTTGACCCCGTGGAAAACGTCCAGAGCGGATCCTGGTCCTCGCAGAGCATGGCAGTGAACCCATGCGAAGCATCCAGAGCGGAGCCTAGTCCTCGCCTAACGCGGCAGTGAACCCGTGTGAAGCATCTAGTGCAAACTTCCTGGTTACGTGGAACGCGGATAACGTCACTCTTTGACCCCGTGGAAAACGTCCAGAGCGGATCCTGGTCCTTGCAGAGCATGGCAGTGAACCCGTGCGAAGCATCCAGAGCGGAGCCTAGTCCTCGCCTAACGCGGCAGTGAACCCGTGTGAAGCATCTAGTGCAAACTTCCTGGTTACGTGGAACGCGGATAACGTCACTCTTTGACCCCGTGGAAAGCGTCCAGAGCGGATCCTGGTCCTCGCAGAGCATGGCAGTGAACCCATGCGAAGCATCCAGAGCGGAGCCTAGTCCTCGCCTAACGCGGCAGTGAACCCGTGTGAAGCATCTAGTGCAAACTTCCTGGTTACGTGGAACGCGGATAACGTCACTCTTTGACCCCGTGGAAAACGTCCAGAGCGGATCCTAGTCCTCGCAGAGCATGGCAGTGAACCCGTGCGAAGCATCCAGAGCGGAGCCTAGTCCTCGCCTAACGCGGCAGTGAACCCGTGTGAAGCATCTAGTGCAAACTTCCTGGTTACGTGGAACGCGGATAACGTCACTCTTTGACCCCGTGGAAAACGTCCAGAGCGGATCCTGGTCCTCGCAGAGCATGGCAGTGAACCCGTGCGAAGCATCCAGAGCGGAGCCTAGTCCTCGCCTAACGCGGCAGTGAACCCGTGTGAAGCATCTAGTGCAAACTTCCTGGTTACGTGGAACGCGGATAACGTCACTCTTTGACCCCGTGGAAAACGTCCAGAGCGGATCCTGGTCCTCGCAGAGCATGGCAGTGAACCCGTGCGAAGCATCCAGAGCGGAGCCTAGTCCTCGCCTAACGCGGCAGTGAACCCGTGTGAAGCATCTAGTGCAAACTTCCTGGTTATGTGGAACGCGGATAACGTCACTCTTTGACCCCGTGGAAAACGTCCAGAGCGGATCCTGGTCCTCGCAGAGCATGGCAGTGAACCCGTGCGAAGCATCCAGAGCGGAGCCTAGTCCTCGCCTAACGCGGCAGTGAACCCGTGTGAAGCATCTAGTGCAAACTTCCTGGTTACGTGGAACGCGGATAACGTCACTCTTTGACCCCGTGGAAAACGTCCAGAGCGGATCCTGGTCCTCGCAGAGCATGGCAGTGAACCCGTGCGAAGCATCCAGAGCGGAGCCTAGTCCTCGCCTAACGCGGCAGTGAACCCGTGTGAAGCATCTAGTGCAAACTTCCTGGTTACGTGGAACGCGGATAACGTCACTCTTTGACCCCGTGGAAAACGTCCAGAGCGGATCCTGGTCCTCGCAGAGCATGGCAGTGAACCCGTGCGAAGCATCCAGAGCGGAGCCTAGTCCTCGCCTAACGCGGCAGTGAACCCGTGTGAAGCATCTAGTGCAAAATTCCTGGTTACGTGGAACGCGGATAACGTCATTCTTTGACCCCGTGGAAAACGTCCAGAGCGGAGCCTGGTCCTCGCCAAGCACGGCAGTGAACCCGTGTGAAGCATCCAGAGCAAACACCGGACTGTGGAGTCCTTAAAATCCACGGACTATGACGTCCTTAACCTCGACCGTGATGTCTTAAAACTAACGATCAATCCCCCCGATTCCCTACGGATTTCGCCTTGGTTTAAGGGTACATCTCTTCACTCCTTTGATACCTGGCGTTGTAATTCCTCAACGTCTTCAAAGAGGTGGCGGGTCCCTGCAACCAAACACCGGACTGTGGAGTCCCTAAATCCACGGACTATGAGGTCCTTAACCTTGACCGTGATGTCTTAAAACTAACATCGGACTGTGGAGTCCTTAAATCCACGGACTATGAGGTCCTTAACCTTGACCGCGACGTCTTTAAACTACGATACCTCGAAAGATCCCTGACTCCGTGAAACGCGGATAAGGATGATCACATCCAACACTTGCAGGCCCTCACGACCTGTAAGGAAGAAAAACTCTCTTGTGGGATCCTTACGACTCTCAAGGGAAAACCCTTTTAAGAATCCTCACGATTCTTAAGAAGAACTCACACCTATGGGATCCTCTCGACCTGTAGGGAGAAAAACTCTTTATGAGACCCTTGTGGCTCGTAAAAAGCAAAAGCCTTAGGAAACATATCCTAACCCTGAATCCTAAGCCACGGCCGTCCTGCAAGAAGACTAAGATAGATGATCCGCAGAATGCATTCAATGAAAAAGGGACACATCATCAAGAGGAAAATTGTATCTTTTATTCATAAACCAAAATGGATACAAAGTACATTTCAAAACAAAAAAATACTCTCATCCACGAGTATGTACAAGAAGGAGAAAAGATACAAGTCTTTAAGCCGGCGGGTGGTGCAATAATTTCACCAGCTCGTCATTCTGTTGTTGAGCTATGGCTTCATGACGCAAGATCTCCAGAAGACGAGCCTCCGCCTGAGCTTGCTGGGCCTGATATGAAGCGAGCCGGGCTTCAAGCTCTTTTTCAGTAACCTTGTGAGCCTCAACTCTCTCGCAAGTAAACGTGGCGGCTTTATCAAGAGCCACCACCTCTTTGATGGACTCTTGAAGCACCCGCCACAACTCATATTGGCCCTGGCTGTGAGATTGGCTCATCATATGAATGAGCTTTCCGTTGCCAGCACTAATCGGTCTGAAACAAGTTCATATCACCTGAGAGATAAAATTCAAGGCGTTGATTCGCACACAATATGACAACAGTATTGGTAATTGAAGAAAGTTTTCACAAAAAGGAACACAAAGTTTATTCATGCAAGCGGAAACATACACACGAGTACCAAGCCTACATAGAAGTTCAAAATAAAGCATGCAAAAAGGGGAGACCAAGTTATAAAAAAAAGGGGGGAATGTCCTACTCTAACGGAAAAGATCGCCAAACACAGGATCAATGGCACAAGGGTTAGTGAAGCAAAGGACAAAATTCTCCATCTCTCTCTCCGCTTCCTCCAGCACATCGAAGCGACGGTTCTCACGAGGAGTCGCTCCCCATCGATTGGCGCCGTGTTCGTCCGCGAAAGCGGACATAATAGCTCGCCGGGCCTTGATCTGGCCCAGCAGATGGATTGAGCAATCCTTCAAAGCCTGAGTGATCAGGCACGCTTCATGAAAACCCTCGAGCTTCTCTTCCGCCGCGTCAAGCATCGCCAGGGTCATCTCTGCTGGGTGAGGGGGGATGTCGGCAAGCACGGCCGTGAGGATCATCCGGAGCCAGAGAGAACCCATCGGGAGAGGAGACCCCCTGCGGATCGAGAGTTCATGTATGGCTGAGTCGCATTCGTTGTCGGTAAGGAGGGGATCCACCAACCGAGCGGCAAAGCGAGGGATCATCTCCTCGACAGGCACTTCCCATGGCTGTCGACGAGCGTGTGGGCGGTTACAGGCCATAGCGTTCAGATACTCCTCAAATTAAATCACGTCGATATGGGAATGAGTTTCTCTGTGAAGAGAAAATGGGCTATGACCTCAAGAATATAAAGAAGTGCATTAAGTGCTATGCGCGGAAAATCTTGCATGCGAAAGATGTTTCCAAGGCCCAAAAAGGGAAAGGCATCGAAAATCAAGGAGAAATAACTATTTCCAAGGCTCCTTTTATGCATCTGATAATGCGCGCTAAAAATGCGGCATGGAAAGTTTTGTGAACAGTCCCATCAGAAGATCTCACGTGTAGAACACGTGAGACCCAAACCTAATGTGCGTTTAAAGGAAAGAATATGGAGTGATACCCTGCATATTAAAGTACAAACGACAATAGTGACAGAATAATAAGATTTCAGAGGAAAAGTATGCGAACACACAGAGACATAACAAAGCTTATCATCCAGACTGCAAGAAGGCGATACAAAATGAAAGAAAAACTTTTACAATGGTAAGGCTTCAGACACGGGGCACGGGTTGAGAAACTCGGAATTGACTTTATTCAAGATCTTCCAAGCATTTCGGACCTCCCGAGTATGCTTTCTCTCACGGTCACAGGCATCGGGGTCTCCGCGGATGTCCTCTTCCCTCCGGTAGGCGTCCAGTATAGCTGATTGCTGAAAAATTTGATGAAGGAGATCAATGAGATCATCCCGCCTTCTCTTGGAAATCAAGCCCATAAGGTACACCGAATGCACCTTATCCTCAGCAATGTCCAAGTCCCCGAGCGGTATGCCGGCACAAAAGAGAGGAAGTGCCTCCCGGATCGCCAGCACGATCAGCCTCAGAAGAGAAGAGCGACGGGGAAGTAGCCGATGATTGTACTCGTCGAAGCGGCCCATGATCTCGGCACATTGAGCATTAGTGAACTCCTGGTTCTGACTGCGGCCCAGCGCACGAATATTCCCGTACGAGATGATCTCGTCAAGACGATACAGATGGGCATCCATAATACCTGAAATAAAAGTCACGAGAATTATTACAAAATCCCCATTGCATTAATGGCAGAAGAATCGCCTCGAGCCGAGAGACCCCAGAGATGCTCTGTGTGAAGAAATCGAGTTCTTCATTGGAATTTAATTCCTTATTAAGGAAAGGGAATTAAATTCCCAGAAACATTTTGAATGGAATTAAATTCCATGGGTTTGAACCACCATCACCGTCTCCTTAAGGGATCATCTGAACCCTAAGTGATCTACTACGGGAAGTCAAGTGGTCTCATATTTTGGTTAAATTACTTGGAGAAAAATGAGTTCTTCGGGAAACCCTCGATCTGGATTTTAAATCCAGAGAGGTCTGTCAAAACAAAGGTGCTTCGACTACCATTACCTGAGGAAAAAGGGCCCTTTTCGAACAGAGTTAAACTCTGGAAAATCTTAAAACAGAGAACTAAGCTCTGGAAGAAGAGGATTAAATTCTCAAGGAAAAGTTCTCAGAAGAAGAAGATGAGCAGAGTGAAGGCTCCTATGAAGAGACAGCGGTATTTATAGAAAACAGTGGAAACGCTTCGTCTCCCCAGATCCCTAGATGAATCCAACGGTCGCAAGAGATGACAGCGTTGCACTCACGTGCTGACACGTGAGACCAACGCTGTGGGGGCATTTGTTTCCTGATTTAAAATCAGGAAAGCTTCTGTGGAAAGCTTCTATGGAAAGCTTCAAAAGGGGGTCACGTGCTCACACGTGACTAGTGGTCACGTGTTGGCACGTGACACCTAAAAACGTCGTTAAGGCAAGTTCAATTCCCTGACTGCGAAGAAGGAAAAGAAAAGCTTCAAGGAGAGTCGCGTGCTCCCACGTGACCAGGGTCACGTGTTGGCACGTGACGTCGGGTAACTGACCAAGTCAAGAAAAAGGCTTCAGAAGAAGTCACGTGCTCCCACGTGACCAGGGTCACGTGTCGGCACGTGACGTTCAAGGCAGCAAGCGCGTCTCCAGAACAACCAAGGAAAGAGAGCTCAAACAAAGGGTCACGTGCTCACACGTGACCAGGGGTCACGTGGTAGCACGTGATGTTTAAGCAGCAATCAGAAGACACAGCGCAGAAAGCTCGTTCCAAAGGGGGTCACGTGCTCACACGTGACCATGGGTCACGTGGTCACACGTGACCGACTTTCAAAGCCCATTTTTGACGACAGAATTAAATTCTGAAGGAAATTCGAATCTTTCCAAAGGAAAGTAATTATTTGGGACTAATCAAATTAAAGATTCAGAGATGATTAAAGATCATCTATCTATGGAAAATCTCGGCTTTGGGAAAGATTTCCCCCTTAAATCTAACCAAAATATCAAAGGAGAATCTCTGAATTCAAGATCCAATGGTGAATAAAATTCACCTAATAATCCAAAGGCCCAAAATGAATTATGGATGCAAATCAAATCTCCCAATGAAGATTCGTCAAAAAACTGATTGATGCGGCTGCCTCTCCTATAAATAGGAGCCAAGAGACAAAAAAAAAGGGGATATACATGCGCAGAGAAGAAAAGAGAAAAGGAGAAGAGCTTTGATACTTCGAAAAGACTCAGATCTTCTGCAAAAAACCCTAGGTAAGAAAGGGAAGGCATTTTGAAAGAAGCAGAATTTAATTCTCAACAGAGTTTAACTCTGATAATATAAAAGCAGAAGAACTTATTTCTTCTCTCTTTGATAGAGGATCTGCAAAGTGCACATCTCCCCTCAAGGTTGAGAATTTAATTCTCAATGGGTTGAGATCCTGCCATGCAGATCCAAAACATAGAGAAGGAGTGCAAACTTGAGAATTTAATTCTCACAGAACTATAGGAATTTAATTCCTCCAAAATAAAAGTGGGGCTAGACCCTATATCATGGGAATTTAATTCCTTCAAAACAAAAAAAAGAGAAACAGGGTTTAACCCTAATTAAAGAACTTAGTTCTGTTGAAACAACGATCATCATTTCCTCAAAAATTTTATTAGGGTTCAACCCTATTCAGCCCTTCACATAAACGGGGAATTTAACTCCCGCAGAAGATTCAGAGTTAAACTCTATTCCAGAATACAAGTCTTCAAAAGAAAGAAGGATTTAATTCCTCTGAAATTAAAAAGTCTCCGGAATTTAATTCCTGAAAAAAGGAGTAACAAATCCTCTGAAAAAACCACATTAAGGCAGGGTCACGTGTCACCACGTGACCCCCCCCTCAAAAGCCCTACAGAAAACCCCTTTGAGGCAGCACCCCACGTGACCCACGTGACTTTCAGCAGAAGCCTTAACGCATAGGCATTTGAATGCCCATCACGTGCTGACACGTGATGCTATCAAAAGATGCAGTAATTTCAGCAGAACAAATGGAGGAAGGGCGCTCTCACGTGCTGCCACGTGACCCCTCTTGTCTTAGTGTTTAACACTAAATTGAAACTCTCGCACTCAATGTTAAAATATTGTTGGGCCTTAGTGTTCAACACTAATTAAAAAGCTTTATCTGCAGTGTTCAACACTGATTACCTTAGTGTTTAAATACTAATCTGAGATCTTCATTTGCAGTGTTCAACACTGATCTGTTTTAGTGTTTAACACTAATTTGAGAAGCCTTATTGCTGGTGTTTAACACCAATTATTTCTTAGTGTTAAACACTAACTTGTTAACCGCATTCCCAGTGTTCAACACTGATTGCTCTATAGTGTTTAACACTAGGCTTTGGCCCAATTGGCTAAACGGATAGAGGCAAAGCCTCTCCTTCAATGGATCAGCAAAAAGTCAATGTTTCAGACCCGACTGGACTTAGCCCAAGCTGGCCATAAGTCCTCAATTTGTGATTAACTGGGCTAATGGGCTCATAACATAATTAATCAGTCTCGACCCTAAATTGGGTCAGGGACTATTAAATCCATTCCGGTTCTAGGGTACATCTCTTCACTCCTTTGAAACTTGGCATTGTAATCCCTCAATGTCTTCAAAGAGGTGACGGGTCCCGACGGCCACTCATGATATGGACTGTGGGGTCCTTAAACCCATGCCTAATGCAAAATTCCTGGTTACGTGGAACACGGATAATGTCACTCTTTGACCCCGTGGGAAACGTCCAGAGCGGATCCTGGTCCTCGCAGAGCACGGCAGTAAACCCGTGTGAAGCATCCAGAGCGGAGCCTGGTCCTCGCCAAGCACGGCAGTGAACCCGTGTGAAGCATCCAGAGCAAATACTGGACCGCAATGTCCTTAAACTACCCATGGACCGCAATGTCCTTAAACTACCCATGGACCGCAATGTCCTTAAACTACCCATGGACCGCAATGTCCTTAAACTACCCACGGACCGCAATGTCCTTAAACTACCCACGGACCGCAACGTCCTTAAACTACCCATGGACCGCAACGTCCCTAAACTAGAACAATAGGGCCCTCCATATGCTCTTTTGTCGGATCTAAACGGTCCCGTTTAAGTTGATCTTAGCCTCCAAAAATGGCTAACGCGTCCTTAAACCTTCAAACAGATTGGACTACGAATCCCCTAAATTAACTCCGGCTCGAGGGTACATCTCTGAACTCCTCTGACATCCGTCGTTGTAATCTTTCAACGTCGTCAGAGAGGTGATGAGTCCCGATGGCCATACATACGATGGACCACTACGTCCCTAAACTGGAACATTAGAGTCCAAACACTCTTCTGTCGGATCTAAACGATCCCGTTAAGTTGATCTTAGTCACAAAGTTAGACTAACGTATCCTTAACAAACGTTTGAGTTGATCTTAGCCTCAAGTATGGCTGACGTATCCTCAAACCAAACCCCCAAACCCAAATCTAAGATAATGCGGATTTGGACTAGTCCACGCCCTACGGGCGACGACATAACTCAGTCTCCGTAAACAATCCACGGGCAACAAAACAAACACCCACGACACGAAGTGACCATCTGGAGAAGGAGAAAGTTGTTACCGCAACGCGGTAGCGTAATTAACTGCAGGGGCTTGCGCCTGCAGGGAAGAGCGTCCCCACAATCAAAAACCCCTCAAATGAGGGGGAATCTGACGAAGTCTGCTACATCGGACGCATCCGTCTAAACCTTCGATACATGGTGCCATAAATCAACTTGGCATCTTCGGAGGGGTAGACGGATAGCACCAATTAGCATCTGCCCCGAACCCCAGGCATTCGGACGTCCCGACGTCCCGGCCGCCGTTCGGAGGGGAACATCGGCCACCGGGGCTGATGGGGTCAGTCCAGAGGGGGAGTTGCCCCCAGCCTTCCTTACTCGGCGCCAATGACGACGTCGAGCGCGTCGAGCGGACGGCGTAAGGTCAGCGATAAGAAAGGTTTCGTCTTGCCCCCTGTGTGGGTGGGGGGTCGTTGTTGGTGTTAGCCTGTCAAAGACCGATGTCCTTTGGGCAGCAGGAGCGGGAGCTGAAGCCGTTAATCTTGTAAAGGCCGACTTTTTGGCTGGGGAAACCGCCTTGGCGATTTCGGAGGCAGAAGCGGCCGCTTTCTTAGAAGCAGCCTTCTCTGAGATTGTAGGCCCCGTGATGAGTTTGCAGGATTTCCGGCCCAATCTAGAGAAGACTGAGGCGTTGACGTTGGGTGACTCGCTGAGAGGAGCCGCGGCAGGGGTAAGACGATCAAAGACCGACTTCTTGAGAGTTTCCTTTGTCAGTACCGGCGCCGCGAAGTTTGATGGTGGGAGTATAGTTCCAAAGAACAATCCGGTAGTGGCTTGAGTCACTTGGTCCACCGGCATTGTGAACAACGAAGCAGCTTGGGGTCCATAGGCTATACCTCCTGGCGAGGCAAAGCGTTGGTCGCAATTGCAGTTTGAGCAGTTGGAGAATTTCGCAGGAGTAGAAGCCATCGATCCTTTGCTTTCTGCAATAAGCAAGATGCCAATTCTCAGTATCTTGAAACCCAAGGGCAACTATTAGCGAACCGCGATTGGTTCGCGAATCACGACACACGAAGTGTGGAGTGGAAAGAGGAAAAGGTCCCACCGGGCGTGCCAGAATCTGTTCCCCTCCGAATGGCGGCCAAGACATGGAATGCCTTGCCTGAGATTCGGGGCAGATGCTATATGGTGTTATCCGTCCACCTCTCCGAAGATGCCAAGTTGATTTATGGCACCGTGTATCGGAGGTTTAGACGGATGCGGCCGATGTAGCAGACTTCATCAGATTCCCCCTCGCTTGAGGGGTTTTTGATTGTGGGGACGCTCTTCCCTGCAGGCACAAGCCCCTGCAGTTAATTACGCTACCGCATCGCGGTAACAACTTTCTCCTTCTCCAGATGGTCACTTCGTGTCATGTGTGTTTGTTTTACGTTTTATTGCCCGTGGATCGTTTACGGAGACCGAGTTATGTCGTCGCCCGTAGGGCGTGGACTAGTCCAAATCCGTGTTATCTTAGATTTGGGTTTGGGGGTTTGGTTTGAGGATACGTTAGCCATACTTGAGGCTAAGATCAGCTCAAACATTTGTTAAGGATACGTTAGTCTAGTTTGAGACTAAGATCAACTTAACGGGATCGTTTAGATCCGACAAAGGAGCGTTTGGACTCCGTTGTTCCAGTTTTAGGGACATAGTGGTCCATCGTATGGGTGGCCGTCGGGACCCGTCACCTCTCTGACGACGTTGAAGAATTACAACGACGGATGTCGGAGGAGTTCAGAGATGTACCCTCGAGCCAGAGTTAATTGGGGGGATTTGTAGTCCAGTCTGCTTGAAGGTTTAAGGATTCGTTAGCCATCTTTGAGGCTAAGATCAACTTAAACGGGACCGTTTAGATCCGGCAAAAGAGCATATGGGGCTCCATTGTTCTAGTTTAAGGACATTGCGGTCTATGGGTAGTTTAAGGACATCACGGTCCATGGGTAGTTTAAGGACATTGCGGTCCATGGGTAGTTTAAGGACATTGCGGTCCATTGTTAGTTTTAAGACATCTCGGTCAAGGTTAAGGACGTCATAGTCCATGGGTTTAAGGACCCCACAGTCCGGTATGTGCTCTGGATGCTTCACACGGGTTCACTGCCGTGCTAGGCGAGGACCAGGCTCCGCTCTGGACGTTTTCCACGGGGTCAAAGAGTGACGTTATCCGCGTTCCACGTAACCAGGAATTTTGCATGGGTTTTAGGACCCCACAGTCCATATCATGAGTGGTCATCGGGACCCGTCACCTCTTTGAAGACATTGAGGGATTACAATGCCAAGTATCAAAGGAGTGAAGAGATGTACCCTAGAACCGGAGTGGCTTGAGTAGTCCTTGGCCCAATTTGGGATCAAGACCCATTAATTATATTATGAGCCCATTAGCCCAGTTAATTACGAATTGAGGACTTATGGCCATCTTGGGCTAAGTCCAATCAGGAGAGGCTTTGCCTCTATCCATTTGGCCAATTGGGCCAGAGCCTAGTGTTAAACACTACAGAGCAATCAGTGTTGAACACTGGGAATGAGATTGACAAGTTAGTGTTTAACGCTAAAAGATAATTGGTGTTAAACACCAGCGACAAGGCTTTCAAATTAGTGTTAAACACTAAAACAGATCGGTATCAAGCACTGGTAACAGAACCCTCAAATTAGTGTTAAACACTAAGGTAGTCGGTGTTGAACACTGCAAGTAAGGTTTTTGATTAGTGTTGAACACTAAGGCAAGAGGGGTCACGTGGCAACACGTGAGAGCGCCCTCCCTTCATTGATTCTGCTGAGATTATCACATTTTTCAGAGTATCACGTGTCATCACGTGACGGGCATTCAAATGCTTATATGATGACGCTTCTGCTGAGGGTCACGTGGGTCACGTGGGGGACTGCCTCAAAGGGCTTTCTGTAGATCTTTTGGGGGGTCACGTGGTGACACGTGACCCTGCCTCTATATTGTTTAGAGGATCTGTTAATCCTTTTCCCTAGGAATTAAATTCCTCAAGCTTTAAATTTCTGAGGAAATTAAATTTCTACTTCCCTTTGAAGACTTATATTCTGAATAGAGTTAGACTCTGAATTTTCCGTAGGAATTAAATTCCTCATATATGTGAAGAACTGAATAGGGTTAAACCCTAATAAAAGTTTTTAAGGAATTAAACTTCCCATTTTAAAGAATTATGATTAAGGGAATTAAATTCCTGCTGTTTCCACAGAACCATGTTCTTAATTAGGGTTCAACCCTGTCTCTTTTGTTCTGAGGGAATTAAATTCCCATAACACAGGGTCAAGCCCTACTTTTATCTTAAAGGAATTGAATTCCTATAGTTCTGCGAGAATTAAATTCTCATGCTTGCATTCCCTCTCTATGTTTTGGATCTGCATGGCAGGATCTCAACCCATTGAGAATTAAATTCTCAATCTAAAGGGGAGATGTGCGCTTTGCAGATCCTCTATCAAAGAGAGAAGAAAAATGTTCTTCTGTTTTATGTTTGAGAATTAAATTCTCTTTCTTTCAGAAAGCTTTTCCTTTCTTACCTAGGGTTTTCTTTTGCAGAAGATCCAAATTCCTCCAAGTATCAGAGCTCTCTTCTTTTCTTCCCTCTGCGTATCTATATCCGCGTATATCCCTCTTGTGTCTCTAGGCTCCTATTTATAGGAGAAGCAGCCAAATCAATTAGTTTTTGATGAATCTTTATTAAGAGATTTGATTTGCATCCACCATTTGTTTTGGACCCTTGGATTATTAGGTGAATTTTATTCACCATTGGATTTCAAATCCAGGGATTCTCCTTTGTTATTTTGGTTAGATTTAAGGGGGAGATCTTTCCAAACCCGAGATTTTCCTATAGATAGGCGATATTCACTCCTCTCTGAATCTTTAATTCGATCTGCTCCAGATAATCACTTTCCTTTGGAAAGATTTAAATCTCCTTCAGAATTTAATTCTGTTAACAAAATGGGCTTTGAAAGCCGGTCACGTGTGACCACGTGACCCGTGGTCACGTGTGGACACGTGACCTCTTTTGGAACGAGCCTTCCTCTTTCTTTTTGCGCTGTCTTCTGGTTGTTGCTTGGTCATCACGTGTCAACACGTGACCACTGGTCACGTGTGAGCACGTGACCCTTGTCTGAAGCCTCTTTCCTTGATTTCACTGGAGAACAAGTCTGCTGCTTTGATCATCACGTGCCAACACGTGACCCTGGTCACGTGGAAACACGTGACCCCTTTTGAAGCTCCTTCCTTGAGTTGATCAGGAAGCGTTTGGTCTTTGCTACTGCTTTTAAATGTCACGTGCCGACACGTGACCTAGGTCACGTGGGAGCATGTGACCCTTATTGAAGCCCCTCCCTTTGACGCAGTTGGGAAGCAGAACTTGCTTTGCCGGTACTTTTGGGTGTCACGTGCCAACACGTGACTGCTGGTCACGTGTGAGCACGTGACCCTCTTCTGAAGCTTTTCTCCATAAGCTTTCCTGATTTTAAATCAGGAAACAGCAGGTTACTGAATTGCTTGAGAAGGGTTGGATTCGAAGCAGTAACTCGCCTTGGGGAGCTTCAATTCTTCTAGTCAAGAAGAAGGATGGCACAAGAAGGATGTGCATCGACTATCGAGAATTAAACCGGGTGACTATTAAGAACAAGTACCCGATCCCTCGCATTGGTGAATTATTTGAGCAGCTTAGTGGCGCGAGGGTATTCTCGAAGCTGGATTTGCGATCCGGATATCATCAGGTCCGAGTGAAAGCAGAGGATATTTGCAATACGGTGTTCCGAACTCGGTATGGACATTACGGATACTTAGAGATGCCCTTCGGAGTTACGAATGCACCAGCTATATTCATGGACTTGATGAACCGAATCTTTTCACCATTCTTGGACCAGTTTATTGTGGTGTTCATTGACGATATTCTGGTTTACTCGAAGAGTTTTGATGAGCATGCTGAACATTTGAAGATCGCACTGCAGACGTTGAGACAAGAGAAGTTGTATGCGAAGATGAGCAAGTGCGAGTTTTGGCTGGAAGAAGTAAAGTTTTTGGGGCATGTTGTGTCTGGCGATGGAATCGCCGTCGATCCCGAAAAGATTGCAGCAGTTCAAGATTGGCCGATTCTGAAGAATGTTGCGGAGATAAGAAGTTTTCTTGGACTCGCCGGGTATTACAGAAGATTTGTGGAGAACTTTGCTCGTCTGGCGGAGCCGTTGACCAAGCTTACGCGCAAGGAGGTACCTTTTGTGTGGACGGATAAGTGTGCGTCAGCCTTTGAGACGTTGAAGCAAAGATTGATAACCGCCCCTATTCTGACCGTGCCAGACAGTTCCGGAAGATTGGTGATTCACAGCGACGCATCTGGAAAAAGATTGGGATGTGTTTTGATGCAGCATGGGAAGGTTGTAGCATACGCATCGAGACAGTTGAAGACCCATGAGAAGAATTACCCAACTCATGACTTGGAGCTTGCGGCTGTGATCTTCGCTTTGAAGATTTGGAGACACTACCTTTTGGGCGAAAGGGTCGAGGTTTTCACGGGTCATAAAAGCTTGAAGTATGTGTTCACGCAGAAGGAGCTTAATATGAGGCAACGTAGATGGTTGGATCTGATGGCTGACTGCGATCTTGATCTTAAGTACCATCCAGGAAAGGTTAATGTCGTGCCGGATGCGCTCAGTCGATTACCAGCTATTCAGATGTTGACTACGCAGAAGGAACTCGTTGAAGACTTTCGGAGGTTTGATTTAGAGGTTGTGCTACCGCATTCTTCGGGACAGTTGATGCATCTGCAAGTACATTAGTCGTTGATCGAGAATATTAAAGCAGCGCAATCGCAGGACCCTAGATTGCAAAAGTTCCGAGAACAGGTTGAAGCTAGACTTCGAACTGACTTACTAATCCATGAAGATGGTTCGTTGAGATATGGTAGCCGTTTGTGTGTGCCAAAGGGAGATATTCATGAAGAACTTATGAAGGAGGCGCGCAGCTCAGCTTATTCCGTACATCCAGGAGGCACGAAGATGTACCGAGACATACGACAGCATTTCTGGTGGGAAGGCATGAAGCGGGAAATTGCTCGCTTTGTGGCAAAGTGCTTGGTATGTCAGCAAGTTAAGGCTGAACATCAAAGGGTTGCTGGTTTGTTGCAACCACTTCCGATTCCTCAGTAGAAATGGGAACATATAACCATGGATTTCGTAACAGCTCTACCGCGGAGTCCAAAGGGCAACAATGCAGTATGGGTGATTGTTGATCGTTTGACCAAGGCAGCTCATTTCATTCCTTTTCGGATTAGTCAATCAACAGAAGTTTTGGCAGAACGGTACATGCAGGAGATTGTAAGATTGCATGGAGTACCGGTGAGCATCATGCCCGATCATGACACTCGGTTCTTATCACACTTTTGGAGGAGCTTACAGGAAAGTTTGGGGATTCGATTGAAGTTTAGCACAGCTTATCACCCTCAAACAGATGGCCAGTCGGAGAGAACGGTCCAAACTCTTGAAGATATGTTGAGAGCTTGCATGTTGGACTTCAAAGGTTCATGGGAGGATCATCTACATTTGGTGGAATTTTCTTACAACAATAGTTTTCAGGCGACGATTCAGATGGCTCCATTCGAAGCTTTATATGGTCGCAAGTGTCGTTCACCTGTTTATTGGGACGATATCGGTGAACGAAGATTGTTGGGACCAAACTTGGTTGTGCAGACCGTTGAGAAAGTTAATGCTATCCGGAATCATATGAAAGCAGCACAAGACCGACAGAAGAGTTGGGCTGATACGTCGAGAAGACCTCTAGAGTTAGCCGTGGGTGATTTGGTATTCTTGAAGATATCATTGACTAGAGGGGTGATTCGTTTTGGAAGTCGAGGAAAGCTCAGTCCTCGGTTCGTCGGGCCTTTCGAGATCTTGGAGCGTGTTGGCGAGGTAGCGTATCGTTTGGCGTTACCGCAGTCCTGGGAGAATGAGCATGATGTGTTTCACGTGTTATAACTCCGTAAGCATGTTCGAGATGAAACACATGTTTTGGATCATTCGGAGCTGACTGTACGAGAAGACTTGACTTTTGAGGAGCGACCGATTGCGATTGTGGATCGAAGGAGGTTCTTAAGAACAAGGTTATCCCTCTTGTACTTGTTTCTTGGGGTAGTCGCTCACATGGAGAGTCTACTTGGGAACGAGAAGATGAAATCCGGCAGAAGTTTCCCTATCTTTTCTTGTAGTTATTGGTCGTTTATCCTTTTGTGTTCTTGGAATTTCGAGGACGAAATTCTCTTTGTAGTTGGGTATAATGTAACAACTGAGTCCAGATATACAAATTCCAGTTACCGTATGTGTGGTGTGTGGTATTTATTTCATTTATCATGCTTTGACAGTTACTAGTTATAGTTTACCCCGACATTACATATGTTTCCATATTACAATTAAGTTACTTAAAATAGTTTAAAAATACTTGTCATGGCCTTCTTGTTATCCCTAACCCCGTGGTAGCGTCCTTGCATCGTGTTCTCGTCCCGTTCAGTGAAACGGACGTGTTTGGACGACTACGCGCATGTACGTGCGTCCGTTCTTGGGGGTATGCTTTTTCATTACATAGTCCTTCATTTCAATTTTTGGAACCTGCTGATATTTTTCATATTTCAAATCCAAATTTTTAGACCCGATCCGGGCGCAATTCTGAAATATTTTGTATCCCGTCAAATTATGATTATTTAATATTTAATTTTACTTAACTTATTTTTTATCAGCATAGAAAATAATTCGTGGGGTTAGAAATCTTTTCAGCCTGAAGGAAATCCTCTTTAAAATTTTAAATATCTTTTAATATTTTTTTCCTTAGCCAATCGCAACCTCTCATTTCCCCCGCTGGGCCCCACGCCTCTCTCTCCCTCTCTCACCTTTCTCCTTCTCTTTCTCTCTCTTCTCTCTCTCTCTCCTGCGCTAAAATCTTAATTCTATATCACCTCACTGTTTCTTTATCTCTCTCTCTCCTCTCGATCTGTTTCTCTCACCTCTCGCGAATCTCTCTCTCTCCCCCCTCCTTATATATCTTCGTCTTCATTTTTTTACGAAACCCATCGCTTTCAAACCCTAGCCGCCGTCTCCCCCTCGCTGTTGCTCTAGCACTGACGACACCTTTGTAGACCTCGTCGCCTCTCATCCCTCACCACCATCTCTCCCTCGACCTCATCTTCTTCCTCTCCTCTGTTTCCCTCCAAAACCCAGAACCCTTCACCAAACCCTGTATCCTAACCCTACTCCTCTACTTCCTCCACCCTCAACTCGCCGCCGATCTCACCTGTAAGTGCACGGCGGCGCCCCGGCCGTCAATCCGATGCCGGAATGCGGAAACGAAAAACTTTTCAAACTAGAAAACCGGCACCACCGCGCACAAAATTCCCGGATCGGGCCATTAACCTAGCTACTAGCAAACTAAAAGATGGGAAGAGAGATATACCGAGCGATCCGTGTCCTTCGGTCTTCGGTCTCCACTCCGAACTCCTCGCGGAATCTCTGGTCGTTGCCTCCTCGTCGAAACGGGCACCACATCGCCGGGTTCTTTTACGGGCTCCCCCTCTGGACCGAGGCAACTCGGACGCGAAGTTGGCTAGCCGACGCGTCCAAGGAATGCTATAGACTAGTGTAGAAAACCTTTGTCTCAATGGGGTGAAGTTGCCTTGATGGAGGAATAGAATGAACTATGAACTTTGGAGATATTGAGTTTTGTGGCAAGTAGTGAAAAATGAGATAATCAAATTTCCTTCATACAAAAATGAAGCCCCCTTTTTTCCCCAAAAGTGGCCGGCCCCCTCTCATATCAAAATGGTGGAGAGAAAAGATCAAAAACCAAGAAGGGAGGTGAGTGTAGGAAAGGAAAGAGGTGACTGATTGATTGATTTAGCGTGCTTGCGCTCTCTAAAAGATAGATCAAAAATATTTGTAACCGCAATCAAGAACGGCGTCGCTTGATAGCTAGCCGGTGAGTACGGGTCGGTCCACAGGGATGTTGTGAATTTCCGATTCGTTCTAACGAGTTAATTCCGAAGGGTGTTCGGATTAATTATTAAATCTAAAAATTGAAGTTGTATGATACTAGGATTAGAAACTTGCTAGGATTAGGTTTAGGGAAAATTTGGTAAACAAAGATCTACATCTCTTTCCATTGCCTTTAATTAAAGATATCATATTAGTGTTATGGTAAATCTTAACAAAGGGGATTAGGATGATTGGGAAGATTGATTCTTCCTCTAGATCCTTTCTTCCTTTCTTAATCTTTACCCTAACCTCCATGGAAAACCTTAAAATCCGGGCCTTTAGACTGCGGAATCACCGTTACCTCGAGGGTAGAGTGCCGTAGGGAGCGGAATAAGAAGGTATGCATGGAGTTCTAATTTTCATAAAAGATTGGCAAAGAAAAGAGATGAGAGATCTTCGTCTCTCAAATCCTTCCCCATTCCTAACCCTAACAAGCGAGGAAACTATTCGCTCATTGAAGGGATGAAGAAAGACATGATTTTATTAAAGAGAAGAAACATCTATTGCAAGTTAATAAAATTCTTAAACTAAATTAAACTAAGGCAAGAAAATAATTTACCTACAAAAAATGATGCTCTCCAAAAGAATGCTGAAATTTATTAATGAAGGGAGGCATAAGAAATTACAATGAGTAGAGTTCCTATTTATAGAGAATAGGAAACCCTAGGTTACAATTGATTTGCATGTCTACATTTACCAAAATATCCTTAGGAAGACCTAGTCAAAGTAGACTTCAAGCTTTGGTAAAATTTTATGTCTCTTTAAAAGAAAGTATTGGGCCTTGGATCTTTAGGCTTCCTTATTATTTGGTTCTTTATTAAAATAGCTTCTATGTTTCTTCCAGATCTCCAGTGAATAATTGCGGTGGGCTTTTAACCGTTCGCTTTGTAATCTTGGACCTTGCATTGCCTTGTACTTTGTGAATTTTATCTTTGATATAGGCTTGATCAAGAGTCTTCTGTTTGTTGGTCAAAGTCCACTTTTGCATCGTCTTTTCATCATTTTCACTGTTTTCTGTCCAAGAACCTGTAACCTGTAATATGTAGCAGACATACATCAAAAGCACCTGTTTATTTATAAAAAGAATAAGAATGAGGAATATAATAATGCAATATTATGATATGAACAAATACCCCCAAACTTATCTTTTGCTCGTCCTCGAGCAAACTTATTTTATTCACTAAAATCCTAACCGCACTTTCGCAGGGAAACGCGATTGCACTGAGCACGTGCAATAAGCCGTTAAACCTCTAGGTGTCCCTAGTAGGAGGAGTGTTGTCTCCTGAGGGTTTTCAGCGGATACTACCCACAAAATCCTATCAATTCAGCCCATTAACTTTAATTCTCCAATTAGGTTTTCTAACAAGGAATTCTATTATCGTCGACTCATAAATTATCCACCCATATTCTTCACACTTCCTCATCATCTAACTTAAGATTATATATGTTCTGCAGACCTACTTAGCTTTCGGCATCTCTTAAGTTTTCCTTCTAGGGTTCCATCTCCACTTAGGAATTTTTATCAACTCTACTAAAGATACAAGTTCTATTCTTCATTCCTTTCTCTCATCTAAACTCCAATCACATATCCCCACGTGTGTGTAAATATCACCCCTACACTTGGAAATTCAAATCAAGCAATCATACTCTTGTCCGTTGTCCAAAATACTTATTAGTAGGTGAATTTTTAATTGAATTTTGCTTACACATCCTTCATGCGACCGTTAATACTTCTTGAGGTACCAACAACCGATTACAATATATGTTTGCACTTTAAAGCGTACTTCCTAGTTTTGCAACACCCAAGGCTTTAGCAGTGACTCCCAAACCAGTTGGTCTAAGGCACTAGGTGATGAAGCACCCTCGCTAAATATTTTTCTATTTTTTTTTTGCAGCCTTAAGTAATCACAAAAACCAGTGTCCATTTTTTTATTCTTCATTCACATTTTTTTTATTTTCATCGTACTAAGGACTTTAGACAAGAGAATTTCAAGGTCTCCTCTACTATTCCAAGTTTCAAGGTGCGTGATTGTGCAAATTGTAGGGTATACGTTTTCAGAATCTAGACTTAAGGTAGGAACTATTTTTCAAACTTATACTCTAATAAGAACATCAATACTCTTCCCTTGTTTCGACTTAGCCCAAGAAGTGAACCCAAAATTTGCGTATTTCTAAATAAACTACAAGGCATATACTTTCTACCGTTAAACTTTAAGGAAGATTATTTTTAGGGTTTTTAATTCACTAAGTCTAAGATCTAGTTGTTCCTAACCAGTTAACCTATTTGTCAAACTTAAGTCAATTAGGCCAAAATTGAATACATTAATTTTTATAATTTTTGAAATTTTTCAATTTTTATGGGTTTTTCAAATAAATATGCAAATGCAAAAATATGTACAAATGAATGCGAAGGAAGAAGACGTACCGAGCATACCCCCAAACTTGAACTTGACAGTGTCCTCACTGTCATGCTAAACCAAGAGGGTCAAAATACCGATACTCCCCTGTTTATTTATTTATAATTTTTTTTTATTTTTAATGTTTTGAATTTTTTATTTATTTTTTTATAGAAAAAGAAAACAAAAAATATATACATATATACAAAGATTCCCTCAAACTTAAGCTTGGCCTTGCACAAGCCAAAAGTTAGCACCAACCATTCAAAAATCTTATCGTGGAAATGGTATAGTTGGTGCAAGAAAATGAGAAGCACGCGAGACCGTGTGGAAAGAAGAATGGTAGAATATGGTCTCGGTGGGGGGAAAGAAGGGCGAAAAGAAGAAGGAAGTGGAGTACGATCTTGAGGGTGTAAATTGAGTGAATAAATTAGCGCAATATGTGATGACCGATGTGTTAAAAGCGATTGCGCTAACCTATCAACCCGTCGAGAAATGGGGTCAAATCCCTCAAGATTCGCAAGAAGACACGGGTACGCCGAACTTGGTATAGGTGATGAAAGCGTAACGGTCATTTGCTCGGTCGGAACAATGGGAAAGACGAAAGGGAGTGAATTAGGGATAGTATCTTTCTCACCGTAGTAAACTGTTTCAAACTTGAAAGATTCCATTAATGGTTCGAAACTACTATAATCAACCGAGTCTGATGGCTCATCTGAAAATGTAAAGGACTCAAACTCGGGCGGTGAGTCATCGGCATCGTCCGAAAAAGAGAAACACTCGTAGGTGTTATCGTCTGTGAGAACTGTGTCAGATTCAAAGGAAAAGGTTTCAAGCTCACAGTCTTCAAGCGGGGTCGGAACGATGGGAAGGAGGGAGGGTGATATAACAGTCAAAGGTTCAGGAGGTTGAATTGGAAAATCAGACACATCAAACAAAAATGATTCAACCTCAATATTATCCTCAATACCGTCCTCAATATTTAACTCATCCATGCCATTATCATCAAAATCTAGACGCATATGAGATTCGGGAGAAACATTTAATAACTCGGGATGATGATTTGAACATAAAATTTCAATTAAATCGACAGGGTCATCATCCGAAATATTCCCGGCGTCTATATCCTCAATCAAGTGAAAGTCAATTTCTTTAGACACCTCCTCAAAAGCATGGATGTTTATCAATGTAGGTTCTAGAGTGGAAGTGTAAAGGTCAAAAGGATTAGGTGCGGTTTCACTCGAAAGGGGTTCCTCACAATCTGGCAAAACAAACACTACAAAATCACACAACTCATTTTTATTTTCAACAGGTGAACTATTTAGGGCAATCGATGGAAAACAGGAGTTGTGGGCTTCAATTGGGTAAGGGTAGGTTTGATTTGAAAATCCTCTCTCATTCTCACTCTGTCCAACTGCCGCCTCATACATTGAAAAATTTGGAGCTAGCGGAAAACTAGCTACCGGTTCAGCAGGTTGCATAAGGGTGGCCACGGACGCTTCCACATTCCTAACCATTTTGTTTGTTGCTGCGATATACGCCTCCAACGCCTATTCCAAACTAGACTTTGGTGGTAAAGGGGTTTCGGCAAAAGATTCGAAATTGTTTGGATATGTGAAACTCCCAAAAGGCTGTGTAGAAGCAGTGTCTAGTGAAGGTGGGAAGGTCGGGTAAGACTGGTAGGAAGTGGATGGTTGGGCAGGGGTAGGGTCAACATATGGATAAAAAGGTGAATAGTCGTGTTGATCTCTAGAACTGGATGAGTGGAGAGGGGTGAAAGATCGACTGCGAGATTGAGCAATATGCTCAGCAATGGACATCGGCTTAGGAGTGACAGAAGGACTCGAAAGAGTGGTATCAACATATGAAAGTGGTGAAGGCTGACTTGGTTGACACAAAGTGGGTTGAAAAGTCAAACTATTTCTCCTAGACTCCTCTATGTGATCTTTCAAAGATTTTTTAGACATGGAAGGATCGTCTTTAAATTGACCGAACACATTGACATATGACGCAAAATTAGGTTCGGGATACCAAAGTTTGGCTAATGATTTTTTATGTGGGGTACCATGTTAGAAGAAGAAATGTGACAAGAAGGAAGGTTGGATGGTGCAAGGATTTATTTGGGGCTAAAAAAATTTTGCAAGCTCTAAAAAATATTTGTCCTTGTTATTTTCATTTTTTTTTCTTTATTTGGAAAAAAATTTTGTTGCAAAAAGATTTTAGAGAAAAGATATGCAACAGCAAAATATTACTTGCAAATGGTTATTATTTGAAGCATATCACAAGAATCTTTATTTGGAAAGAATTGTTGGAAAAAGATATTCGAGAAAAGATATGCAACAACAAAATATTTCTTGCAATCAATTTAGTTCAAGCGGGGCCCAAAAATCCTGCACAAGATCGTTATTTGGAAGGGAATATATTTTTTAATGTGCACAAAATCCTGCAGGCAATTTTCAGAAAATATCTCAAAATTTACAGAGGAAAAATAACAGGGAGCTTACAGTGCAAATTCCATCAACCGAAGACACCAAATGGCCGCGTTTCCGCGGTTAGAATAGGTATTGTGCGGCGGATCCGCGGTGAAAAAGCCGGCTCGGGTCCCCAGAAAATTTTTGATGCGACGACTTGACAAGACGGCCGCGTTTCCGCGGCCTAAGGTGGGTTTTGGCCGCGGAATCGCGGCGGGTTGGAGGGTTTGGGGCTCCAAAATTTTTGTGCTTCTCTGTTTTTTAAAATCCCTTCTGTTCCGATATCTCCTTTTCCGTTTCGCTTTCTGGAAATCTCCAGATCCGAATTTGTATATCCTGCAAAATTCAAATAACAAAGTATCCCTTCCAAAAATAACAAAATATATATATTTTTATATTTTTTATATTTTTCAGATTTTTACGATTTTTTAATTTTGATTAACCTGAAATTGCAAAAAGGAAATAACACGCCATCCCCGGCAACGGCGCCATTTGATTGATTGATTTAGCGTGCTTACGCTCTCTAAAAGATAGATCAAAAATATTTGTAACCGCAATCAAGAACGGCGTCGCTTGATAGCTAGCCGGTGAGTACGGGTCGGTCCACAGGGATGTTGTGAATTTCCGATTCGTTCTAACGAGTTAATTCCGAAGGGTGTTCGGATTAATTATTAAATCTAAAAATTGAAGTTGTATGATACTAGCATTAGAAACTTGCTAGGATTAGATTTAGGGAAAATTTGGTAAACAAAGATCTACATCTCTTTCCATTGCCTTTAATTAAAGATATCATATTAGTGTTATGGTAAATCTTAACAAAGGGGATTAGGATGATTGGGAAGATTGATTCTTCCTCTAGATCCTTTCTTCCTTTCTTAATCTTTACCCTAACCTCCATGGAAAACCTTAAAATCCGGGCCTTTAGACTGCGGAATCACCGTTACCTCGAGGGTAGAGTGCCGTAGGGAGCGGAATAAGAAGGTATGCATGGAGTTCTAATTTTCATAAAAGATTGGCAAAGAAAAGAGATGAGAGATCTTCGTCTCTCAAATCCTTCCCCATTCCTAACCCTAACAAGCGAGGAAACTACTCGCTCATTGAAGGGATGAAGAAAGACATGATTTTATTAAAGAGAAGAAACATCTATTGCAAGTTAATAAAATTCTTAAACTAAATTAAACTAAGGCAAGAAAATAATTTACCTACAAAAAATGATGCTATCCAAAAGAATGCTGAAATTTATTAATGAAGGGAGGCATAAGAAATTACAATGAGTAGAGTTCCTATTTATAGAGAATAGGAAACCCTAGGTTACAATTGATTTGCATGTCTACATTTACCAAAATATCCTTAGGAAGACCTAGTCAAAGTAGACTTCAAGCTTTGGTAAAATTTTATGTCTCTTTAAAAGAAAGTATTAGGCCTTGGATCTTTGGGCTTCCTTATTATTTGGTTCTTTATTAAAATAGCTTCTATGTTTCTTCCAGATCTCCAGTGAATAATTGCGGTGGGCTTTTAACCGTTCGCTTTGTAATCTTGGACCTTGCATTGCCTTGTACTTTGTGAATTTTATCTTTGATATAGGCTTGATCAAGAGTCTTCTGTTTGTTGGTCAAAGTCCACTTTTGCATCGTCTTTTCATCATTTTCACTGTTATCTGTCCAAGAACCTGTAACCTGTAATATGTAGCAGACATGCATCAAAAGCACCTGTTTATTTATAAAAAGAATAAGAATGAGGAATATAATAATGCAATATTATGATATGAACAGTGACCACATCCAAAGCAAAGCTCACGTCAAAATGCAAATCAACTCTCATCACAATAAATGCAAAGGATGAGATTAAAATAGAATCTCATGATGCTAAATCTATCATAATGCCACAAAATGCAAGAAACCCCTCCACAAATGCTAATTTACAAACTTGCAAATTAGCCCCTCCATCAGAAGAATCCGGCCGTGAAGGAACAAAGGAAAACTGGCCGGAACGGAATGCAAACTGGCAACTTCATAAAACTGATCCCGTAATAAATTATAGGAAATCCCCGCGACTGCATATACATGCCCGCATTTGTATTCCCACTGAATACAAATGCAAAGAGACAAAACTACACTGTACAATACTAGGATCCGGCTTAAACCAAAGCCCGCTAGTAAAATCCGTCCGATCATGATCCGTGCAATACCGCACGTATCTGATCGAACCCTGCCATATCTCCATACGGCCTCTACAACGTTTCGCCCGAAACTTGAGAAACTGGTCTGTGGGAAACTCTAAAGACTCGTCAATACTTTGGCTGTGGATTTAACCACTAGCACGTCAGAGGTATCAGCCATACGTAACGGGCTACCAGCTATTGACCAAAAGGGACGTCGATGAGCGAACTCATCCTAACACCTTACTGTGCCTGTCAGTGACAATATCCGTACAGTCCGGTCCGTTCGTCTATGAGCATCGCATGGCGGGCTTAGGGGGTTGGTTAAAGTCAGACCCCCAAAAGCGGTACAAGTCGTGTCGGAGTGTAGCCCATAACACCCTGAGATACTACTGGAATACCTACCGGTAAATCTCCTGCCTTGGCCAAGGACTTCGTGTAAGGGCTCTCCTAGACACAGCGCGATCTCACCCCCAATACCGAAGAGACGAACCCTTGAAGATCCGCTCACTGCCTCCATATGGCTCGGGACTGTACCCAACTAAAACCTGTTTGCACGTCTCCTTTGAGCGTGGTAGGGTAGTAATCAAAGTACAGTGGGAACTCACACGAGACAAATGACGATCCCCAGGTCGATGAACTAACCTGTACACATGTCACCAGGGAACTGCTATCTGACGTCAGGTATAAGACCAACTAGCAGGTTCCCGGCGAGTCCTGTCCGGTGTACTCATAACCTAATAAGCACCTGTATACATCTTAGGTGAACCAACTGACACCAGTGGCTTGTGAGACCGGCCACCGCCCCTCGTCGGGGTCTCGACTGTATACACTAGTCTACTCTGGAGAATCGATGCCCTGTCTCGAAACTCCCACGACTAGGGACCTTTTAAGGATGTGCTTATAGACTACCAGCTCCCACGTATATGATCGCCCTCATACTGCTGGCAGTCAAGCAAGAATCCTAGGGGCTCTATCAACGTGCAATAGTGACCTGTAAGGTCACCTAAAACAGTACACGATGATAAAGGTAAACCAGATAGAATACTATCATCTTGAGTAAGACTGTCCTACCGGCATAGGTCCTCCCTCAATCATTGCAATCACGTGCCTGTGATCCAATAATTGACTCTGAGGTCACTATATCCAACAATCTCCCACTTGCACTCAAGGCTAATTATTACGATGTCGCATACTCACAGCCCGTGTGATACCGAACACCCAACTCCTCTACTAGTCAGTCTCACAAAGCTCGTTTGCGAAACTATTGCGTTCGAAAAATAGCCTCAGTGAGTGGATCCGCTCTAATGTTTCTTTCAATGTCTCTCTTTATCTCAAGTTCGTAGAGAAAGCCATCTCCCGAAATGAGCAATACATGTCTTAGAATGTGTCTGGATGTCTGATAGGACCTAGCTCATAAATGAACTCCAAATCCAAACTTCTTAGACTGTATCGTCAACTGAACTTAATCAGTGTCCTGCGCCATGCCTCCCTCAGTATCTGCCTGGACCATCTGTCCAAAATACTGCCCCTCGTTAGAGGGAAAACTATAACTCTGATAGCCACTCTGCCATCTAGGTCACCTTGGAAGCCTGGAATGATAACTGTCTCCTGAAGGAGGATGCCGTTATCATATTCCTAGAACATCCACTTATGTTCTAGAAACTGCTTCCGATTGTTTCTCCAGGATTGGATCAATATCAACTTATTGCACCTACTGCAAGAATAACATCTGGTGTGGTACTTGACATCTCATGATTGACTCAATTGCCTAAGCAAGTGATCTGCTAATCATGCACATCCCTCTCCCCTTTAGTCTGTAAGACACCTTTAGAGAGGGTGACTCCATCACCTGCAGGTACACTACCATGCCAGAAGTCGTCCATTCTAAAAACTCTTAGAATGCTGTCTAATTATCCTGATTGGTAAAACACCCAAATCTAGATCTATAGATCTAGTAACCAGAATGTCTGATATAATATCCAAGTCCTATGTGGAGAAACCACTGTGTGACAACCAAAGTATAACCGATAGTAGTATAGGAATATCACTTCCTACTCTGTGTATGTCATCTAAATACCAGGACATCACACCCTACTACCTTCTTAACAGATCTATCCCCTATCCTGATGAAGTCAAACCTATGACTGTCACATCAGAAATAGATGATCTATCTCCGCTATATCTGCTTTAGTCCATAAACATAAGCTACCTGTCCACCAATGCTTCCGCTGCTCCCACTGACCATGACAACCCTCTGGCAGAGTCATATAAACGTACACTTCTAAAGCTAGTTTAGAACGACGCTATACTCATCCTCCTGCCGGGTCTCACAGTCTGGAACAACAGCAATGGAAAGTCTGGGTAAACAAGAACCACCCTGCCACCTTTCTTGAGGCTACCGGAGTACCTCTCGGGTGCCTGAGGTTACCCACCATATCTGCGGAGTGGCTAATGGAATGTCAAACCAGATTGAATCTTTAGGTTCTTATCAAATCTTTAGTAATCGTTTGCGGTTCTGGAATCACTTCCAGTTCTACCATACTCCCACTACTGTTTTCTGAAAAAAATCCATTTTTATTAAAACTGTGGCGAGTCAAGAACAATATCACTATTGATCTTCCTGATGGTAAAAAGTCAACCCTCGTCATAGCCTGGGTCAACCCACAAACAGCCATTACAGAAACGTGCCTTGAGTTATCCAGAGTCTGGTTTTAAGCATAAGCTGGACAACTCCCCGTACCTTAACAATGTCAAGATATGAACTATTCTATATCCATATAGAAACAGAGGCACTGATTTAATTAAACCAGATTCAAATCATGCAGCTGTCTCCAGTGCATGTCAACTAAATGGAAGGAGGCCGATCAGCGTTACTCAACTTAGGAACGCTTCCAATTTTGAGTAATCTGAAAGAGAAGCAAGTTCTCTTAAACATTACTATCAACTGAATACCATTCATAAGTATCTACATCTTCGATCACCTTGAAGAATCCCGATACTTGCAATACCTGGTTCTCTACTTTATTCATATACCTATAACTTCTCAAAATTTGGACCCTGTGTTTCTACGAAACACCTGTCTAAAAACTAGAGAAGTCATAAGTAAACCTAATATAGTGCGAGTACCAACCCCTCTGTCCTGATAGACACTGGACAATATACAATACTCTGTATAAGTCCCCTGAGTCTAATAACTCATTCACTGTGTGTCGTAGGTTGAAAACTGTACTTATGGTTAAGAAGAATTACACCGTTGTTCAATGCTCCTTACTTAACCATCCACTGATATAGGTAAATGTCATAGACATAATTTCAAAAAGGTATATCTCACTCTATAAAAATAGACGTACAGATATATCAATTTGAAATTGGTGTACAACGACGGATATTCAAAACCAAATATTTGCCGTTCGGCAAACAATCCAGGCGATTTCCTCAAATATCACCAATTACAACGAATCCCGATATAATGAGGATGATCACCTAATTCCCAATAACTTACTCCCACTCACCATCTGTAAGACCATACAGATGTGAGAATCATACCTGGTAAATACATACCCTGGAACAAGTGTCTAATTGGGAAATCAGCTTTCTTTTAATAGTATACAGTGAAACTGAAATATTGAAATGTTTCGATGGGGTATCCCGGTATTCCTAGTAATGCCTCTTCCATTATCCAGATTCACAACTGTAACCGTATAATTCTTTGCCACCTCTCCAAATCCCTTTATATGTCTTTATCGTTACCTTCTGCACACCCCTTTAGGCCAAATGGTTTTCTTCCTTCCCTACCGTTCGGCATCAGCCTATGGTTTGGAAGAAGACTATCCAATAAGCATAATGGGTGTACTGTCCTAATCCTAGGAGCACTCGCAATGCGAGAGAAGGTGAAGATAAAAGACAACTGAATAAACCTTATTCCTATTTCTCCTGAACCAGATTCCATCCCCGAACTGGAACAAGTTCCTTTCGAGTTCGTATATAACCATACGATGGAGTATCCAAATAAACTGTGGATCTTCGTAGTGATACGGAGTGTCCTGGAGAAATACAAAGATGATTTAGGATTGGCGAAGAAATACTTGGTTTGGTCGTGAATAACAGTCGCAATTTACTTTGCCCTCTTACTAATCCCTTGATATGTCTTTACATAATACCTTCTGTACACCATTGTTATGCTAATTGATTTTCTTCATTCCCCACCGTTCGGCACCAGCCTAAGGTTTGGAAGAAGACTATCCAATTTGCATAATAGATGTACTATCTCCTAAACCAAGGAGTACTCGCAACCTAAGAGAAGGTAGAAGGAAAAGACAACTGAATAGCCCTATTCGTTTTCTCCAGAACCAGAAACCATCCTCGAATAAATTCCTTCGAGTTCGTATATAACCATACGATGGTTTTGTCCAATGGAAGTGGACGTTCATAGTAATACGGGGTATCCTGGAGAAAAGGGTAAAAGTATGAGTGGCAATGAGGTTTGCAACTCAGGCAATCCAAAAGTCAGTTTTATAAGAAGGTTCGGTCAACTTGGTCACTGAGTCATAGTCCAAGGTCGGGTCAATGGTCACTGCCAAAGAGAAAGAGAGAAAAGAAACACTCAGCGTGCACTCTTACCTAGATCAGAATGGTTATCACTTTATCTAATCAGGAAACCTCCCACTGTAACCTCAAATTCTTTCCCAAACCTGAAAGAAGAATTAGTCGGGATCACCCGAGGAGTAAACCAACTCATCAGTGGGAATCAGGATCCAACTATCATCACATGATAACGTGACGGAATCCGCTCACGTTATCATACTCCAGAAGGTATGCGCATATCTGGCAAGTTTCAGTTTCTTTAGAAACTCCCGATGTGATTTTTGCCCCATGCTCTTATGACCTTGACGAAGGCCAACATATCATAAGTCACATGTCAAGTTCTGCCCGTCATTATCCAGGTTAATTTGAACCCATCCGTACATACCCTTGACGAAGGCCAAAATAGTAGTACGACTGTCCCAAACCAACGCATTATCTATACTGCAGAAAAGTAACAAATAGCTACCATACACTATGCCTTGACGAAGGCCAACATACATAGCATGAATACTAAATGCTACCTTTCTGAAATGACGGAGGGCTACGAATGGTTTCTGGCGAAAAACCTTTAACGTAATGAACTTGATATCGTTGAAGGAACTGGATAGCTTTTATGAAAATATAGTGGCGAAAACCTTTGCTAAAGAGGTCACTCCCGGTGAAGGGATCTCGGCTCTTTCCCCGTAGAATGGGGTGCAGGATATTCCAACTGAATACCACGATGCAAAGCAAAAGTAATCGGCTATAGTGAAGTTATTGCCCTGACGCAAACTTCTGTCCAAGGGATCACTCCCGGTGAAGGAATCTCGGCCCTTGCCTCATAGACTGAGGTGCTGGATATTTATAACCGAATACTACTGTGCAAAACAAAAGAGAACGCCCTTGCAATAACAGCTTTTTAAAAAATGTTCCAACAACATCTGAATAGGTTTGTTTAGCTTGCATTGATCCGAATCAACGCAGTCCCATCAATTGATCACACCAATAAAGAACGAAAATAATGATGTACGTATATGCCATCCGCATTCGCCACTGGGTCCCGTCATCACTCGTTAGGTTACTTAAATAACGACGGAGCGGGGACTGGACTAGCGCGGATGCAAAACATATACAACATCTACTAGTATATTTATCAATATATAATATTCGCTCAAGGCGTGATAAAATGCAACATCACAGAAATGTAATAAGTATCATAGAACAATACAGATATCTGAGATTCTCGGGTTTTACAGAGCCGCTACTGAAACCCAACGTTCCCCTGGTCGTGTGGATAGCCTGTGCAATGAAATCCTAGACCCCTACGGGCGCGGCAAGTTACCCGCCAAAACCTGAAGTGAGGCAGTCCCCTTCAGCAACGTGAATGGACCACCCAACACTTCACGGAATCCGGTAACTTAGGCACCCCTCCTTGGGTCAACCTGTACCCCCTACGAGTGCGGCGAACAGCCCGCCAATTCTAGAGTGAAGCCCCCTCCGTCTCAACGCCATGAGATGCGGGCCTGTTGCCCTCTAGAACCCGGCTATCCGTGTACCCCACCTTGGGGTAATCCTAGTACAGAAAGTAAAATATATATACAATGGGTACATCGACCTCACCCCCGGTCGTGCCCCAAAAGAATAATATACAAACAGGCAGTAACAGCAGTCCACATATCGGACGCTCGCCCCGCAATATCAAATGTACATAATAAACCAAACTGTACTACCATTGCATCCAGGCTATCCCCCACGACCGATCCGCAACATCAAAGCACAACACAGAACATCAACGTGAATGTCACGTTCGCAAATCCGTCTAACCGGGCTATAGCAGTTAGACAGGATTTACCGATCAAGTGACATTCACGGTCGCAGATATAATGTAAATACTGTGAACTGATGTGTTTAAAATTTTCGATCGATCAAATTTTACCAAGTGGGCCCCAAAGTACTACTGTAGCACATAAAGAAATTCTGGGCCCAAAAAGAATATTCCAAAACCCCTATTTCCCAGTAAAAATATCACTGTGCAAAAATGGTGCAGTGAAGGCACTGTACTGCGGCGGAACCGTGGCGCCAAGGGGGTTTTGGCCGCGGTTCCGCGGTGGGTCTACAGTATCACGCCACCATTTTTTCACAGATGTCTTAGAATTTCCTGAGCATTATTCTGCAACCACCTGAAAAAATTTTGGAGCCCAAAAAATTTCGACAGAGAACTGATGCTCTTAAAAATGCGGTTTTGGAATTTTGTTCGATTGGAAATGTAAACATATTAGACCAAGCTAGACTAGGTTAATGGCGTGGCTCTGATACCAATGTAAGTGCACGGCGGTGCCCCAGCCGTCAATCCGACGCCGGAATGCGGAAACGAAAAACTTTTCAAACTAGAAAACCAGCACCACCGCGCACAAAATTCCCGGATCGGGCCATTAACCTAGCTACTAGCAAACTAAAAGATGAGAAGAGAGATATACCGAGCGATCCGTGTCCTTCGGTCTTCGTCTCCACTCCGATCTCCTCACGGAATCTCCGGTCGTCGCCTCCTCATCGAAACGGGCACCACATCGCCGGGTTCTTTTACGGGCTTCCCCTCTGGAACGAGGCAACTCGGGCGCGAAGTTGGCTAGCCGACGCGTCCAAGGAATGCTATAGACTAGTGTAGAAAACCTTTGTCTCAATGGGGTGAAGTTGCCTTGATGGAGGAATAGAATGAACTATGAACTTTGGAGATATTGAGTTTTGTGGCAAGTAGTGAAAAATGAGATAATCAAATTTCCTTCATACAAAAATGAAGCCCCCTTTTTCCCCCAAAGTGGCCGGCCCCCTCTCATAACAAAATGGTGGAGAGAAAAGATCAAAAACCAAGAAGGGAGGTGAGTGTAGGAAAGGAAAGAGGTGACCACATCCAAAGCAAAGCTCACATCAAAATGCAAATCAACTCTCATCACAATAAATGCAAAGGATGAGATTAAAATGGAATCTCATGATGCTAAATCTATCATAATGCCACAAAATGCAAGAAACCCCTCCACAAATGCTAATTTACAAACTTGCAAATTAGCCCCTCCATCAGAAGAATCCGGCCGTGAAGGAACAAAGGAAAACTGGCCGGAACGGAATGCAAACTGGCAACTTCATAAAACTGATCCCGAAATAAATTACAGGAAATCCCCGCGACTGCATATACATGCCCGCATTTGTATTCCCGCTGAATACAAATGCAAAGAGACAAAACTACACTGTACAATACTAGGATCCGGCTTAAAGCAAAGCCCGCTAGTAAAATCCGTCCGATCATGATCCGTGCAATACCGCACGTATCTGATCGAACCCTGCCATATCTCCATACGGCCTCTACAACGTTTCGCCCGAAACTTGAGAAACTGGTCTGTGGGGAACTCTAAAGACTCGTCAATACTTTGGCTGTGGATTTAACCACTGGCACGTCAGAGATATCAGCCATACGTAACGGGCTACCAGCTATTGACCAAAAGGGACGTCGATGAGCGAACTCATCCTAACACCCTACTGAGCCTGTCAGTGACAATATCCGTACAGTCCGGTCCGTTCGTCTATGAGCATCGCATGGCGGGCCTAGGGGTTAGTTAAAGTCAGACCCCCAAAAGCGGTACAAGTCGTGTCGGAGTGTAGCCCATAACACCCTGAGATACTACTGGAATACCTACCAGTAAATCTCCTGCCTTGGCCAAGGACTTCGTGTAAGGGCTCTCCTAGACACAGCGCGATCTCACCCCCAATACCGGAGAGACGAACCCCTGAAGATCTGCTCACTGCCTCCATATGGCTCGGGACTGTACCCAACTAAAACCTGTTTGCACGTCTCCTTTGAGCGTGGTAGGGTAGTAATCAAAGTACAGTGGGAACTCACACGAGACAAATGACGATCCCCAGGTCGATGAACTAACATGTACACATGTCACCAGGGAACTGCTATCTGACGTCAGGTATAAGACCAACTAGCAGGTTCCCGGCGAGTCCTGTCCGGTGTACTCATAACCTAATAAGCACCTGTATACATCTTAGGTGAACCAACTGACACCAGTGGCTTGTGAGACCGGCCACCGCCCCTCGTCGGGGTCTCGACTGTATACACTAGTCTACTCTGGAGAATCGATACCCTGTCTCGAAACTCCCACGACTAGGGACCTTTTAAGGATGTGCTTATAGACTACCAGCTCCCACGTATATGATCGCCCTCATACTGCTGGCAGTCAAATAAGAATCCTAAGGGCTCTATCAACGTGCAATAGTGACCTGTAAGGTCACCTAAAACAGTACACGATGATAAAGATAAACCAGATAGCATACTATTATCTTGAGTAAGACTGTCCTACCGGCATAGGTCCTCCCTCAATCATTGCAATCATGCGCCTGTGATCCAATAATTGACTCTGAGAGCACTATATCCAACATCACCCCTATCCTCTCCTCCTAATCTTCCTTCCCTTCTTCTCCTTCCTCTTTTTCTTTCTGCCTAACCCTGCACACCACAGCAGCCGCGGCCCACTTTTCCCGAGCACCCTGCACCCTTGCCGGAGCTTCGCCGACCACCACCGTCAACACATCACACTGTCTTTCTAAACCATAGTAAGTCTCCACCCTCCTCTCCTTTCTCCTTCCATTCTTTCTTCTCTTTTCCATGCACATTTCCATTACATTATGTTTACTGTTTTTGTGGTTTGCCGGAATCCGACCGTGCCAGCGGCGATCTCGACGACCTAGCGAGGACCTCCGACCCGTGTGACTCCACTGTTTGTCGTTTGGGCTCTTTCTGTGTACCGTGCACGCGTCGCGACTTTTCCCCGCCGACGCGTAACGTTTCGTTTTCCGTATCGCGACTCGTCGAGGCAAGTTAATCTTGCTACATGCTAGTCATACTATTCATATATCAATCTATCTGTTTTCCTATTAAATCTATAAATAAAATCTAAAGTTTTCCAGATTAACAGTACAATGTTCCGTTTATATATTTCAGATCTAAAACTTGAAACCTGATTGTTGCATTTAGTTGACTATACCTAGTAATCACATTTATATGTTAGATCGCATAATCACAATTGTTTTATAGCCATATTACCCTTTTGTAGTTCTACCCTATCGGACGACCGATTGCATACATTTAGCCTTATTCACATTCAATTGCATCTCTAAATTATTTTAATACATATTAATATGATTTTATCATCCACATGTGTAATACTACATTCCTGAAATGTTAGAACTATTCCTTAAACCAAACTGATAACCGTACGCTAAGTAGTTTAATCTGCACCTATTGCTATCATGTTACTGTGCCTTTTATTGTTCTGATAGTACCATGCTTGTTTATTCATAACCATGATTATGCTAGTCGATTATGAGCATCCATATGTTATCTTTTACACCCTGACGTGACTTGCTACACATATTACTTGACCTGACATGGTACCGTACACTCTTGACATGACATGATATCTAAATACACTACTCGACTTGACCTGATGTACCATGTTTTTACCTGTTACCTGATCTTGTGTCTAATGCCAACAAACCTGACATGTAGTCCTTACGGACCGTTCCTGTTGTCTATCCAGACAAACCTGCACCTACCTGATCCTGTGTTGCCATTAGTTCTTGATTGTTGAATACCTGACTTGACACACATAACTTGGGGGTATGGGAAAATCAATGATGAAATCTTAACTTGTAACTCGACAGTTGCTTGCTTATACTGATCAGTTTTAGAGGCTAGGCCCGCCTTGGGACGATACTGCTGACATCGTTCGTCTTTACCCTTTTCTTTTTAGTGCCTTACGGCACATCTCGGTTTCAGCCCGAGAGTCTTAGACCGTGGTCCCGAGCATGCACGGGATACTATTGAGTTACATCGATGATTCATCAAATTGATTTCAAAGACTTGAGAGTAGATGACCCAATAGACCAGTTTAGTTTACTCACTGCACACTACCCTTCACTGTCCTGACTTATATTGTTGTTACACCTGCTTATCATTCATGATTATATTTGCATTGCCTGTTACCCTGTTATATATGATTGCTTGATGACATGACGCGCTGACGTCTGGGTTTTGCATGGCCCAGATTCCGTACCTTTGCTGCAGTCCGAGCAGGAGTACTTCAGCCAGCAGGCTGAGCAGTGAGGATTCATTAATAGTTAGTTCTTTTACTTTCAGCATTTTATTCCTGATGTAAGCCCGCATTATGGGACATACATTCCAGTTATTTTGTATTGGATCTTTTGCTTCCGCATTTTTCTTATTCTTGACTCATTTTATCTTGGCTTATGGACATGTATTAGATTGTTATATTTTGTTCTTGATATCTCTACAGCCGTAATGTGACTGTGGATGGATACTTCCTACCCACAGGTAGCATGGTTGGCTATGTCACGTGCCCATCTTAGCGTACTTTGGAAAGCGGGGCGTAACATAAAGATTTCCACAAAATGACTTCACTCACAAAGCTTGAAAGTTTTTACAAAGTTATTTTGGGCTCCTCAGCCTTACAAAATCGTCCGTAGGCTTACGAAATTCCAAAACAAAAAAGAAGGAAGGGGGACTCAGGCCTCAGGGCCGGGAAGGACCTCCAAGTGCTCTGCGGCTGCCTCGGGAGTCGGTGTGGCAGCTTGGGGATCGACGCCCACCCCAGTAACTTCGGCAGTGGGAGCCGGGGCAACCGACTTCTCCCCAACGCTCCTATCAGGGGCCTTCCCCAGGGCGATGCTTCCGGCGGCATCCCCTGCGCCTTATCCTCGAGGGGGTACGCGAGCCGGAGCTTATCATCAGGGAACTCCGGCATTTGCGCCTTGACGGAGTCGAGGGCCTCATGCCGAACGAGGCCGAGGCATCAGCGAGGCCGGTGTAGAACCGATCCGACGACCGGTAGTTCTCCACCGCCTTCGCTGTCCGGAGGTCGGCACGCCTCGTCGCTTCCTTCATTGCATCATTTCCCTCTTGAGGGTGTCCTGCGTCTTCTTCAGCGTGGAGGCGAGCACTCTGGCATCCTCTAACTTGCGTCAACGACCTTGTTGGACTCCATCAAAGTCCGGATGGTCTCCCGGCAATTGGCATTCACCCGATCCTCAGCCGCCACCCGGTCTTCGAGGACGGCGATCCTCTCCTTCGCCGCACGGAACTCCCGGATCAAGCCCTCTTCCCGTGAAGAAGACTCACCCGCGATCTGCAGCGCCGGGGCAATTTCCTCGTGCTCCATTTGGGAAACGAGGGAACAGTGCTGGAGGACTTGAAAGAAACAAAAGAAGAGGTCAAAAAGACGTCCAATCCTGCGAACAAAAAGCACTTAACAAAACGGGAGCGGGAGGCGAACACTAACCTGCACGACCTCCTGAGCTTTGGCGGCGATTTGGCCCTTGAGGATTCCCCGGGGGATTTTACCCCCGGCCGACCTTTCCATCTCCGATAGCAGCTTGTCGGCGACGGCAATCCCCGAGGGCACCTCGAAGCGAAGTTCCCCTCCGAAAGACGCGCAAGACAGAACGTCTTGCCTGAGAATCGGGGCAGATGCTAATTAGTGCTATCCGTCCATCTCTCCGAAGATGCCAAGTTGATTTATGGCACCGTGTATCGAATGTTTAAACGGATGCAGCCGATGTAGCAGACTTCGTCAGATTCCCCCTCGCTTAAGGTGTTTTTGATTGTGGGGACGCTCTTCCCTGCAGACGCAAGCCCCTGCAGTTAATTACGCTACCGCATCGCGGTAACAACTTTCTCCTTCTCCAGATGGTCACTTCGTGTCTTGGGTGTTTATTTTGTGTTTGGTTGCCCGTGGATTGTATACGGAGACTAATTTATTTCATCGCCCGTAAGTCGTGGATTAGTCCAAATCCGTATTTTCTTAGATTTGGGTTTGGGGTTTGGGTTTAAGGATACGTTAGTCTCATTTTAGACTAAGATCAACTTAAACGTTTGTTAAGGATACGTTAGTCTAATTTAAGACTAAGATCAACTTAACGGTTTGTTAAGGACACGTTAGTCTAATTTAGACTAAGATCAACTTAACAGGATCATTTAGATCCAACAAAAGAGCATTTGGGCTCTATTGTTTAGTTTAATGACATTGTGGTCGATTACCAGTTTAAGGACACGGTGGTCTAAGATTAAGGACATCATAGTCCGTGAGTTTAAAGACCTCACAGTCAAGGTTAAGGACATCATAGTCCGTGAGTTTAAAGACCTCACAGTCAAGCTTAAGGACATCATAGTCTATGGGCTTAAGGACCCCACAGTCCATGAAATGTGTGGTTATCGGGACCCGTCACCTCTCTGAAGACGTTGAAGGATTACAACGACAAATATCAGAGGAGTGAAGAGATGTACCCTTGAACCAAAGTGGATTAAGTGATCTGTAGTTCAATTTGGAACTAAGATCAATTAATTAGAATTATGAGCACACGGGCTCAGTTAAATCTGAATTGAGGACTTATGGCCAACTTGGGCTAAGTCCAATTGGATTTGAAGTGTTGGCCCTTTGTTGGACCATTAGACATTTGTCTGGATTTCCGCCACATTATTTAGCAATGCTGAACAAGAGTTTAAGGGCTTTGATAACATGACTGAGCATGGAACATTATAGCTCTGAATTTTACTCAATTTTGAGTGGGAGGCTTTGCCTCTGGAAGATTAACCAATTTGGTTAAAACTAGTGTTAAACACTAGATAAAAACAGTGTTAAAGCTCTCAAGTTAATGTTAGACACTAGAAGGTAACAATGTTAAACACTGGAAATATAGTCCTCAAATTAGTGTTACACACTAGAAAACACCAGTATTAAACACTGGGTATAAGTTCTTTTAAATTAGTGTTAAACACTAAATAGGAATGGGTCACGTGGGGCCATGTGAGGACACACAGAGGTGGGACCAGATCCCCTTTTACTTTGCTTTGCAGATAAGTGTTAAACACTTCTTTTATATTCTATTTTGAGCATCACATGTTGACACGTGATGGAGATTTATGCATCGATAATTAAAGCACTTGCTGATGGGTCACGTGGGGACACGTGAGAGCGCCCAAAGCTTCTTTTCTTCTGCTCTTTCTTTCTGTGTTTTTGGAGGTCACATGGGAGCACGCGAGGCACTGCCTCAGGGCTAATTCCTTCTTATTTTTGTGGACCTTTTCAGGGGTCACGTGGGGACACGTGGCCTTTAATCCTTTTCATGTATGGAGATCTTTTAAGTCTCCTTATTTTATTTTGAGAATTAAATTCTCTGTAGGGTTAAACCCTAATTATGATTTTGGAGGAATTAAATTCCTATTGTGAAAGAATTAAATTCTTATATAGGGTTAAACTCTAATTTCCTTTTAGGGGAATTAAATTCCCATATATGTAAAAGAATTAAACTCTTGTGTAGGGTGAAACCCTAATTTCATTTTAGGAGGAATTAAGTTCCTATGGATTTGAGAGAATTAAATTCTCAGTTAGGCTTGAACCCTAGTTTTGTCCATCTTGAAGGAATTAAATTCCTGTAACTTTTTAGGAGAATTGAATTCTCATATAGGGTTAAACCCTAGTTTTCATCTTGAAGGAATTAAATTCCTGTAACTTTGGGAGAATTAAATTCTCATATAGGGTTAAACCCTAGTTTTATCTTGAAGGAATTAAATTCTTGTGAGTTTGGGAGAATTAAATTCTCTAAACTCAATTCCCCCTCTAAGTTTTAGATCTGTATGGCAAGATCTCAACCCGATGAGAATTAAATTCTCAACTTATGGGGAGATGTGCTCTGTGCAGATCTTCAACCAGAGGAAGAACTAAGTTGTTTTGTGCAGAAGAGTTAAACTCTTAGATTTGAGAATTAAATTCTCTGTTTGAAGTTTTGATCCCCTTTCTTTTCTCACCTAGGGTTTTTCTTTGTAGAGAATTAAATTCTCTTTTCTTTTCTCTCTGAAACTTCAAGATTCCAAAACTCTATATTTTTCTCTTCTCTTGGCTCCTATTTATAGGAGAAGGAAAAGTATCAATTTGTTTAGCAAATCTTTCATTGAAAGATTTTGTTTATTTTCATAATTAATATGAGCCTTTAGATCACACAGTGAATTTTATTCACCATTGGATTTTAAATCCAAGGATATTCTGTTTGTTATTTCTGTTGAGATTTAGGGAAATCTTTCCTTGTCTAAGATTTTTCCATAAACTGGTAACATTTAATCACCCCTGGATTTTTAATCCAACGGTCCCCATAATCCTTTTTCATTTGGAAAGATTGAGAAGCCTTTAGAATTTAATTCTATTAAACTGTAAGGCTTTCGAAGCCAGTCACATGCTGACACGTGACCCTTGGTCACGTGTGAGCACGTGACCCCCAATTGAGTTCTTTTCTCAGCGTTTATTTACGCTTCAGTTTTAACTATCACGTGTCAACACGTGACCATTGCTCACGTGTGAGCACGTGATACCTCATTGAGGTATTTCCTTCAGCCATTTGTTTTATTTCTGTTTTAACTATCACGTGTCAACACGTGATCATTGGTCACGTGTAAGTACATGACCCCCAATTGGGTTTTCTTCAGCCGTTTGTTTTTATTTCTGTTTTAACTATCACGTGTCAACACGTGACCATTGATCACGTGTGAGAACGTGATACCTCATTGAGGTAATTCTTGATTTTTAATCAGGGAACAGTGCATAGCATATTTGCTCATAACTTTTGATCCCGGATGAATTATGAAATCCATAATATATCAAATCGAAGGGTTTTTCGAGATGCTTTCAATATCATCAGAATTTAGCTGTTTCTCATTCGGGATTTTGTCAATAAACAGCCCGGAAAATACCGGTTCGCATTTTCCTAAGCGTATCACTGCCATTTGATACCTTGGGCTCTTTTGCGCAGAAATTTTTGGCGGGAGCAAATGCCCCCCACTATTTTGCCCACGTAAGTATATGTGTGGGTGAAGTAGTGTAGAGTAATGTATAGCGTATGACCAGTTTCGGGTTGGTATATAACTTTCAGAATCTTGATCTGAGAAGATAACGAGCGGACACAAGCGTCGTCATTTATCATTGATTCAAATCTTGACTCTTAAGAGATATACTTCCAAACTCTCAACTCCATGAGCCGCACCCTTTTATTTCTTTATGTCTTACTCTGGCGTGAAGTAGTTTATACGCTCATGAGTAACTTCTCCATTTCAGTGGCATGTAGCTTTGGCAAGTGTGGCTCATAGATGGTTCATCTTGACCTCTTTGCAGGGCAGTGATGGCTTAGGAGATAGGGGTAGGATCTACCACATAAGACTTTTCAACTTTACGAGCCGTGAGGGTTTCATAAAGATTTTTCTCCCCACGAGTCGTGAGGATCTCGTAGGTGTCTTTTCTCCTTAGGAGTCGTGAGGATTCCTAAGTGTGTTTTCTCTTGAGAGTCGTAAGGATCTCACAAGAGAATTTTCCCGCTTATAAGTCGAGAGGACCCGTAAGTGGTTGTTTCTCTCTTTGTCGAGATTCGACTTTGGAGAGTGTGGTCCACGAATAGTATGCAAAAGTCCGTTTTGGACCAACTTACAGGGCCCCAGTGCTTAGGAAACAGGTTTTTATCCCCATTGCCTAAGGCTTTTCCTTACGAGTCGAGACGAATCGAGAAGTTCTCGCAAGGACACTAATTTCCTCATGAGTCGAGACGAATCGAGAAGTTCTCGCAAGAATGTCCTAACGTCATAGTTAACCTTTGCTCTTTAATACAGAGGTCCGTTAGGGTCTGTGGTACTAGGGTTTTGCCCGTCGTACCGTCGTATTGGCTGATGTATCCCTCGATAGGCAATCTTGCTGTTCGAGTAGCCTTGCGACTGTTGTGTCTCTGATCCCTTCGGGGTCTGGACAAGACGTCTTCAAGCAATCCTCCTAGGCAGTTTGACCGTCGGAAGAGCAAGCGTTAGGAATTTTTCCATGCCGCTTTTTACTTGCGGTTAGGCTCATTTTGGAGAGCCTCGATGAGTCATAACCACTCCACGCTGGTGTGGGATGATCTCCGATAGTCTTTCAGGTTTTATATGAGTTACCATCAAGACCCTGAAGCTAGGAATTTGGCATTTGCTTCGTTTGCTTTGGCGTGTCCGGATCCTGTTGAAGGAAAGACGCTGTGGTGACATCTCGTCTGCTGTATCGAGACGAACGTTGAGGTGGTGATCACTCCACGCTGGTATGGGATGATCTCCGATTGTCTTTCAGGTTTTATATGAGTTACCGTCAAGATCCCGAAGCTAGGAATTTGGCCTTTGCTTCGTTTGTTTTGGCGTGTCCGGATCCTGTTGGAGGAAGGACGCTGTGGTGATATCTCGTCTGCTGTATCGAGATGAACGTCGAGGTGATGACCACTCTGCGCTGGTGTGGGATGATCTTCGATTGTCTTTTAGGTTTTATATGAGTTACCATCAAGACCCTAAAGCTAGGAATTTGGCCTTTGCTTCGTTTGGCGGCATTGCGTTTGCTGTATCGAGACGAGTGTCACAGTTTTCTCTAGGTTGTTGGTGAACCGTCGAGGTTTGGAACTAGGGATTTTGTCGTGGCTCCGTTGTTTGATTGTCGCGTCTGAACCCTGCTGGAGGAAGAACGCTGGGGTGACATCCCGTCTGCTGTATCGAGACGAACGTCGAGGTGGTGACCACTCCGCGCTAGTGTGGGATGATCTCCGATAGTCTTTCAGGTTTTATATGAGTTACCGTCAAGACCCTGAAGCTAGGAATTTGGCCTTTGCTTCGTTTGCTTTGACCGTGAGGTCTTTTGTTGACGTTGCATCTGCATCCTGCTGGACTGCGAAGGAACGCCATTGTTAACATTGCGTCTGCTGTAATGAGACGAATGCTGAGGTAGAGCTGGGATTTTGCTGTCAGTTCGCTTTGTTTCGACCATAGGGTCTTTCGTTGATGTTGCATCTGCATCCTGCTGGACTGCGAAGGAACGTCGTTGTTGACATTGCGTCTGCTGTAACGAGATGAATGCTGAGATGGAGCCGGGATTTTGCCGTCACTCCGCTTTGCTGACAATGGGGTCTTTCATTGACGTTGCATCTACATCCTGCTGGACTGCGAAGGAACGCCGTTGTTGACATTGCATCTGCTGTAACGAGACGAATGCTGAGGTGGAGCTGGGATTTTGCCGTCACTCTGCTTTGTTTCGACCATGGGATCTTTCGTTGACGTTGCATCTGCATCATGCTGGACTACGAAGGAACGCCGTTGTTGACATTGCGTCTGCTGTAATGAGACGAATGCTGAGGTGGAGCTGGGATTTTGCCGTCACTCTGCTTTGTTTCGATTATGAGGTCTTTCATTAACGTGCATCTACATCCTGCCGGACTACGAAGGAACGTCGTTGTTGACATTGCGTCTGCTGTAACGAGACGAATGCTGAGGTGGAGCTGGGATTTTGCCGTCACTCCGCTTTGCTGACCATGGGGTCTTTCGTTGATGTTGCATCTACATCCTGCTGGACTGCGAAGGAACGTCATTGTTGACATTGCGTCTGCTGTAACGAGACGAATGCTGAGATGGAGCTGGAATTTTGCTGTCACTCCGCTTTGTTTTGACCATGGGGTCTTTCGTTGACGTTGCATCTACATCCCGCTGGACCGCAAAGGAACGTCGTTGTTGACATTGCGTCTACTGTAATGAGATGAATGCTGAGGTGGAGCTGGGATTTTTCCGTTACTCCGCTTTACCGACATTGCGTCTGTTGTAACGATACGAATGTCGAGACGGTCTCTAGGTTGTCTGTGAACCATTGAGACTTGGAACTATGGACTCTGCCGTGGCTCCAAGATTGATTGTCGCATCCGAATCCTGTAGGAATGAGGATGAACGCTGTTGTGGGTCTCCAGGCTGTAGATTTGGCCGTCGAGATTTGGAATCTGGACTTTGCCATGGCTCCGTTTCGTTGTGTCGCTTCCGTGCCTTGCTGGCATAAGGAGGAACGTTGTTGTTGGCCTTCTGGGATGCAGATGTGACCGTTGAGACTTGGCTCTCTTTCTGATGGAGCCTGGTAGGATTATATGGTGTAAGTCTACGGTAGCGCCCCGGCCGTCATTCTGACGCCAAACGCAGAACAAAAACTTTTATAACTGGCGCTATCGCATACTATAACCCGGATCTTGCCATTAACGCTAAACTAACAAACTGTAAAGAAGTAGAAAGGCTATACCAAACGATCCGAGTCCTTCGGTCTTTAGCCATCATCCCACGCTCCTTTGCGGCATCTGCGATCTCGCTCGATCTCCGGTCTCCTCGTCCAGGTGGCACCACATCAACGGATCTTTAAACGGGCTCCCGCCTCTATACCGAGGCAACTCGGTCATCAAGTCTAATAAAAGAGATGACCAAGATGAAGTAGAGAATGATATAGAATACTTTGTCTCGTTTCATCCAAAACCATGGATGAACGGTTAATGAAGTTGCCTTTAATCAAGTAATGAGAAATGAGCTATATTTTTTTGCAAATGAATCTCATCTTCCCCAAAATAGGGCTCGGCTATTTAAGGGGCTGAAATTGAGTGGAGTGGTGAGTGTAGGAGCAAGTGGTGACTATATGTAATGCTTATCACAACTAAAATATCCTAAGCATTACAAAAGACATTAATGGAATGAATGAGTCATATAACCCTTCACAATGAGTCATATAACCCTTCACAAAACCATTTAATGCAAAATGGTGACACACTTAAACACCTCATCACATTCTAGAAGCTCACATATGACTCACCCTCATGACTCAACCAAAAGAAAAAGATAATTCCGCATTAAACCGAATGTTTAAGACGGGTGATAGAAAACTGGCAACTTCGAAAAGCGATCCCGAAACGAATTTCAGGATAACCCCGTAACTGTACATACATACCCATATTTGTATTACGACTGAATACAAATGCAACTGAGACAAAAATATTATATCTATACAGTATAATACTTGGATCCGGCTTAAACCAAAGCCCACCAATATTATCTGTTCGAAATATGACATGTGCATAAATGCACATGCATTTTCCGAACCCTGCCATAAAACCATATGGCCTCTACAACGTTTCGTCCGAACTTGGGAAACTATCTGTGGGGGACTCTAATGACTCATCAGTACCCTGGCAGTGGGTTTAACCACAAGCACGTCAGCGGCACTAGTTGTGCGTAACAGCTGCCCATGTACTGACCTTAAGGGAAGCCGATGAGCGAACTCATCCTGGAACCCTACTGAGCCCAACAGTGACAACATACATACAGTCCGGTCCGTTTGTCTATGAGTATCGCATATCGGGCCTAGGGGCTGGTAACGTCAGACCCCCAATAGCGGTATAAGTCGTGTCGGAGACAAGCCCTGAACACCCTGAGAAACTACTGGAATACTCACCAGTAATTCTCACCTGCCTTGGCCAAGGACTTGGTGTAATGGATTTCCTAGACACAGCGCGATCTCACCCCAATACCGGGAGAGACGAATCCCCTGCCGATCCTCTCACTTGCTTCCATGTGGCTCGGGACTGTACCCAAAAAAAACCCGTGGTAGAGTATAAATCAAAGCACAGTGGGAACTCACACGAGACAAATGACGACCTCAGGTCGATGAACTAACCTGTACACATGTCACCAGGGAACTGCTATCTGGCGCTAGGTATAATACAAACTAGCAGGTTCCCGGCGAGTCCTGTCCGGTGTACTCATAACCCAATGAGCACCTGTATACATCTTAGGTGATCCAACTGACACCAGTGGCTTGTGAGACCGGCCACCGCCCCTCGTCGGGGTCTCAACTGTATACACTAGTCTACTCCGGAGTATCGATGCCCTGTCTCGAAACTCTCACTACTAGGGACCACTTTTAAGGATGTGCTTATGGACTACCCAACTCTCACGTATATGATCGCCATCATACTGTTGGTAGTCAAGCAAGATCCTAAGGGCTCTATCAACGTGTAATAGTGATCAGTCACCTGAACTTATACACGACTGATAAAGGCAAACCAGATAGCATACTATCATCTCGAGTAAGACTGTGCTACCGGTATAGGTCCTCCTCAATCATTGCAATCACATACATGCGATCCAATAATTGACTTTGAGGGCACTACATCCAACATATGGTTCCCTCTTTGTTTGTGCCCCTGGATTGTATACAGGGATCGATGTGATCTCACATGTAGGGTATAAATTTCATTTTTATTTTTTATTTTATTTCTTTCCGCGATGCTCTATCATTTCAGCTTTTTATATCGCGAAGGTTGCGATTGCCCAATCATTTCGGCTATTTTTTGCGGTGCCCAATCATTTCGGCTATTTATTTTATTTTTACTCACTGCTTTTTATTGCAGTTGCCCAATCATTTCAGCTATTTGTTTTATTTTTACCCGCTGTTTTTTTATTGCGAGTTGCCCAATTATTTCGGCTATTTCGCATGCACGTGTGGCTTGCTAGTTTCTTTGCTGCAGGCTTGGAACTGGACACCGATTTCGGCATCAGCATCGCTACAACTGGAATATTGCCAGGAGCGAATCATCATTTGCCTCTGTCGATGTCGAACAAAGGTGGCTTAGCAAACAGGGTTCAGATCCTGTCGACTAAGGCTTTTTGACTTCATGAGCCGTAAGGATCTCATAAAGGTATTTCTCCCTACGAGTCGTAAGGATCACGTAGGTGCGAATTTCTCCTTAGGAATCGTGAGGACTCCTAAGTGTATGTTTTCTTATAAGTCGTAAGGATCTTACAAGAGTGTTTTCCCCTTATGAGTCGAGATGACTCACAAGGGTTGTTCACCGTGTAGACATATCCCTAGTCACGATGGGACTTTGTTAGGGAAATATTTTTTCGCGCCCGTGGATTGTATACAAGGGTAAATATTGAGCCGCTTGTAGGACAGTATTGGAGGTTGTGGGGGCTGCTTAAGAACAGGTTCAGATCCCTGTAGCTTAAGACTTTCAAATCTTTTGAGCCGTGAGGGTCTCATAAGAGGATTCTCCTTACGAGTCGTGAGGATCTCGTAAGTGTAATTTCTCCTTAGGAATCGTGAGAATTCTTAAGTGTGTTGCTCCCTTGTAAGTCGTAAGGATCTCACGCGGGCGGTTTCTCCTTACAAAGTCGAGAGGACCTTGCAAGTGTCTTTTAACGAGGTTGCGCTCTTTCGGGTTTTCACAAACACTCGCCGCTAGCCCTGCTGTTTTTACTCACGGAGCCCTTTCGAGATTTCATCCGTGCCTATTTTGCTTATAGACATACCGTCTTTTTTTAACGAGCTTGCGCCCTTTCGGGTTTTCACAAAACTCGCCGGTAGCCCTGCTGTTTTTACTCACGGAGCCCTTTCGGGTTTTCATCCGTGCCCATTTTGCTTATGGACGTACCCCTTTTTTATTACGAGTCTGTGCCCTTTCAGGTTTTCACAAACTTCGCCGGTAGTCCTGCTGTTTTTACTCACGGCGCCCTTTCGGGTTTTCATCCGTGCCCATCTCGCTTGTGGACGTACCCTTTTTTTACCACGTCATCCTGAAGATGCCACGGGTTGGGAGTAGTTTAACGACGTTTCGGTCATAGGTCAACGTACGATTACGCAGCTAGATTTTGCCGCAAATCATCGCATGTTTGGTGCCGGTGGTGGATTCCTTGAAGAGAGGGCTGAGGGCGACTTCTTCGTCAGAGTTGCTTTCAAAGGTGATAACTTGCGATCCCTTGGTGTCGGCTATGCGACAGTTGCCAGCAGCTCTTTCGCGCTTATCTGTCGTGCTTTTTTGTTCCCGACGAGCCTTGCGCTTCATTCGTTGAACATGTCGTCAATGGGCAACATATCCCTACAACCAGTTTTTAAAGGCTATGCACTCCTCGGTGGGGTGTGCAATCCTCTGATGGTATAGGCAGAAGTTAGGATGTATGTTCGCTTCATCAATACGTATATTGCCCGGGGAATTTCCTTTGAGAGAGGGCAACTTCATTCCTATTGCTAGGGCCCTAGCGAATTGATTCTTTACTTTAAGCTTGCTTTTGTTGGCAATAGGGATGCTTTGCTCCAGTCGGGGTGTCTCGACCTTTTCCTCCAGTCGTCGGCGTTTGGCACTTTCAAATATAGCCAGTTCACGCTTTTGATTGGCTTTGCTTTCCTGACGAGCTTCGTTTAGGAATGCATCAATCATTTCGTCTGATGGTCCTAGAAGTTCAGGTTCAGGATTTGCCCCTGGTTTTTCTACATCCAAAGCTTCTTCACCGTTTATTAACGAGTGAGAGATCACATGACAGCTTGCCATATAATCCTCAGACTCATCCAACGAGTCTTCTCCATTGTCATCATCTTTGTCCACAAGGACGTGGGTGAGAAATTCTTGGAGTGTGACTGGGGTCCGCGCCTTCTGATTATATTCTTCCAACGCATCAATCTGTTTTTGTAGGTTCGTGCGCTTGTCACCAGGCTTCACGGGCTTCTTGGATTTCTTCTTCTTCTTCTTCGAAGATTTTGACGGCTGGGTGTGAGCACTTTGACTATCACCACCAATTTTTGTAGTTGGGCGTGGTTTCAGCATTCCCTCGACGATTTCAGGTTCTAATGGATTTTTCCACCTGATTGCCGGGTATGTTTGGAGATCTTTCAGCATTCTTTTCGTCTTGGCTGAAAGAACGACCTCCCATGGATCTTCTTTTATAAAAGAGCACGATGCCCCCGGCGTGTCCACCTTCTTAGGAGAGTGCGGCTGTGGTGGGCTTACTTTCCACTTCTCAGAAAGCGCGAACTTGCCTTGCTGGTACTAGTCCTCGATCCAACCCTTAAAGACGAAGCAATCTTCAATTGGATGGCTTACCGTTTGGTGGTAAGGGCAATAATTGGGATTGTTGACATCGCCTGACTGCAACAGACGTTTTGGATCCGGCAGATTGATTAATTTGTTGCGCATTGCCAGCTCGAACAGTTTCCTCATTTTATCCTGGGGAAATGAGCAAGGACGTCCTAGTCTCTCCTCGAGGGATGGGGATGGACGCACGTTGTTTTGGCGAACAACTGGCTTCAAATTGCTCGGCCGTTGTTGGGTGTTGGCGACGAAGGTTGCTTTCCCTTTCCCTTTTCATTCCAAGGATCCGTCTTTGAAGGAGACGGTCTATGACCCATCTGGTCCATTTAGGCCAGCTTGTCGATTAAAGCTTGGAACGTAGTCGGTTTGAAGAACATCATGAACTGTGAAATAGTTGCATGAGGGTCTAGGGTGCCCACGAACATGCCCACCGCTGACGCTTCTTCGATGCGCTACTCGCATTTTGACCATAGATTCCGCCTGGCTTCACCCTGGCGTTGATTAATGCGGTGATTGGAGTACCCTCGCTAGCGCTCGCGAACCTTTGTGTAAACAGCAGCTCCCTTTCCGCGAACGTCTTGACGGAGTCGTTTGGGAGTTCAGAATACCATTCGAACGCCGTCTCCGACAAGCTGCCGACGAATTGACGGAGCAAAAGCTTATCATCGCCCCCGGTGTTTCCGCACAGAGCTCTAAACTGGGCGACGTGCTGGTGGGGATTGCCTGTCCCCTTGTATACATGGAATCCGGGGATCGTATATCCCGGCGGGTAACTTATTTGGTCATACCGGTCTGGATATGGTCGCCTAGTTTTGATGACTTGGCCGTCCGCTTCATTTTCCTGGTGAACTCTTATTTGCTGGGCAATATAGTCATCCAGGGTGGCCTTGGAGATAGTTTCCTTTTTGGCTGCTGAAAGAGCCGGAGGAGGATTCGACGTTTCCCCTTTGTCGCCTTCAATAATGATCGGAGGGTCTTCGGCTGGAGGATCCGACTGTAATATCATCCTGACCATGTCTTGGAAGAGAAGTGTTATTCACTTTATGTTGGCCGCTTGCTCTATGGCTTCTTTGTCCTTCTTCTTGAGGACTCTCCGAAGGAAGTCAGCATCAGTTTCTTGTTCGTGACGCTGTTTTGATGACGCCTCCGGGCTTTCTTTTGGTCCGGTGAGTGCGGCCATCGCAGTCGGCATCTCCTGAAGCTTCTGTTGCTGTTGTTCCCGAGCTCTTGTGATGGATCGGGTGAGTGGTCGGTGGCCCGTAGAAGCGCGGCTATCCTCTTTCCTGGATGACATACAGACGGTATGCACCACCATGCCCCCAGACTTAGGGCATTTGGGCTCAGTGCCTTTGACATTTATCGCAGGCATGGGGATTTTCTCCGGCCTTCTCCTCTTATAAGCGGTTGACGTTGAGGGGGCCGTTGCAGTGGGCACCCGAGTAGTCGTCGCCTTCTGTGGATTAGCAAGACGGTTCTCTACTTGTTGAACCTTCGCCCTTTTCTGTCGGCGAGGGTAATCTTGATCAACTACTGAGTCCTGAACCTGCCGCCAGACTTTGTAGATTTTGGAGGATAGCCGCTGAGGGGACTGTTCTGGCTTTGCTTCCGTGACAATCTCCACCGGTGGCGGGGATCTTTTTAGTACGGCAGTAGGCGAGTTCCTGCGTACCTTGTTCAGCAGCTCAAAACTGTTCCCGGTTGGGACAGCAGCATTAATTTCCACCGTTGGAGCTGGGGGAGTTAGCCCAGAAGGGGAGTTGCCCCCGGCCTTCCTTACCCGGTGCCAGTGGCGATGTCGAGCGTGTCGAGTTGTTGGGGTTGGTTCAGCGATGGCTTTGTCTTCCCCCTTTCCAGGTAAAGGGTTGTTGTTGGCGTCAGCCTGTTGAATACTGATGTCCTTTGAGAAGCAGCATCCAATCGGTTGAAAACAGACTTCTGAGCAGGGTCATGAACCGTACTGGGAACCGGAACGGCCAGTCTTGTAAAAACTGACCCTTTAGTAGGAGAAGCTGCCTTGACGACTTTAGGAGCATCGATGGCTGTCCTCTTCGGAACAACCTTTTCTGGGATTGCAGGCTTCATTATGGGCCCACAGGAATGTTGGCCCAGTCTAGCGAAGACCAAGGAGCTGGACGACCCGTTGAGAGGGGCCGCAGTAGTAATAAGCCGATCGAAGACCGACTTCTTGGGAGCTTCCGGTGTTGGCGCAGGAGCGGTAAAGCGCGTTGGCGGGAGCATAGTCCCGAAAAACAATCCTGTCGTGGCTTGAGTGACCTGTTCCACCGGCATCGTGAACAGGAAGCCGCCTGGGGCCCGTAAGATATACCCTAAGTCGAGGCAGGCCGTGGGTTGCAGTTGCATATGGAACACTTTGAGCAGGTGAACGCCATTGATCCTTTGCTTTCTGCACCAAGCCAAACGCCAAATCTTAGTACCTCGAAATCCAAAGGCAACCATTAGAAAACCGCGATTGGTTCGTGAACACGACACACGAAGTGTGGAGTGGAAAGTGGAAAAGGTCCCACCGGGCGTGCCAGAATCTGTTCCCCTCCGAAAGACGCGCAAGACAGAACATCTTGCCTGAGATTCGGGGCAGATGCTAATTGGTGCTATCCGTCCACCTCTCCGAATATGCCAAGTTGATTTATGGCACCGTGTATCGAAGGTTTAAACGGTTGCGGCCGATGTAGCAGACTTCGTCAGATTCCCCCTCGCTTGAGGGGTTTTTGATTGTGGGGACGCTCTTCCCTACAGGCGCAAGCTCCTGCAGTTAATTACGCTACCGCATCGCGGTAACAACTTTCTCCTTCTCCAGATGGTCACTTCGTGTCGTGGATGTTTGTTTTGTGTTTGGTTGCCCGTGGATTGTATACGGAGACTAATTTATTTCGTCGCCCGTAGGATGTGGATTAGTCCAAATCCATATTTTCTTAGATTTGGGTTTGGGGTTTGGGTTTAAGGATACGTTAGTCTCATTTTAGACTAAGATCAACTTAAACGTTTGTTAAGAATACGTTAGTCTAATTTAAGACTAAGATCAACTTAACGGTTTGTTAAGGACACGTTAGTCTAATTTTAGACTAAGATCAACTTAACATGATTATTCAGATCCAACAAAAGAGCATTTGGGCTCTATTGTTTAGTTTAGTGACATTGCGGTCGATTACCAGTTTAAGGACATGGTGATCCAAGGTTAAGGACATCATAGTCCGTGAGTTTAAAGACCTCACTGTCAAGGTTAAGGACATCATAGTCCGTGAGTTTAAAGACCCCACAGTCAAGGTTAAGGACATCATAGTCCGTGAGTTTAAAGACCTCACAGTCAAGGTTAAGAACATCATAGTCCATGGGCTTAAGGACCCCACAGTCCATGAAATGTGTGGTTATCGGGACCTGTTACCTCTCTGAAGACGTTGAAGGATTACAACGACAAATATCAGAGGAGTGAAGAGATGTACCCTTGAACCAAAGTGGATTAAGTGATCTGTAGTCCAATTTGGAAATAAGATCAATTAATTAGAATTATGAGCACATGGGCTCAGTTAAATCTGAATTGAGAACTTATGGCCAACTTGGGCTAAGTCCAACTGGATTTGAAGTGTTGGCCATTTGTTGGACCATTAGACATTTGTCTGGGTTTCAGCCTACATTATTTAGCAATGCTGAACAAGAGTTTAAGGGCTTTGATAACATGACTGAGCATGGAACATTATAGCTCTAAATTTTACTCAATTTTGAGTGGGAGACTTTGCCTCTGGAAGATTAACCAATTTGGTTAAAACTAGTGTTAAACACTAGATAACAACAGTGTTAAAGCTCTCAAGTTAGTGTTAGACACTAGAAGATAACAGTGTTAAACACTGGAAATATAGTCCCCAAATTAGTGTTACACACTAGAAAACACCAGTGTTAAACACTAGGTATAAATTCTTTTAAATTAGTGTTAAACACTAAATAGGAATGGGTCACGTGGGGCCACGTGAGGGTATACAGAGGTGGGACCAGATCCCCTTTTACTTTGCTTTGCAGATAAGTGTTAAACACTTATTTTATATTTTATTTTGAGCATCACATGTTGACACGTGATGGAGATTTATGCATCGATAATTAAAGCACTTGCTGAGGAGTCATGTGGGGACACGTGAGAGCGCCCAAAGCTTCTTTTCTTCTGCTTTTTCTTTCTGTGTTTTTGGAGGTCACGTGAGAGCACGTGAGGCACTGCCTCAGGGCTAATTCCTTCTTATTTTTGTGGACCTTTTCAGGGGTCACGTGGGGACACGTGACCTTTAATCCTTTTCATGCATGGAGATCTTTTAAGTCTTCTTATTTAATTTTGAGAATTAAATTCTCTGTAGGGTTAAACCCTAATTATGATTTTGGAGGAATTAAATTCCTATTGTGAAAAAATTAAATTCTTATATAGGGTTAAACCCTAATTTCCTTTTACAGGAATTAAATTCCCATATATGTAAAAGAATTAAACTTTTGTGTAGTGTGAAACCCTAATTTCATTTTAGGAGGAATTAAGTTCCTGTGGATTTGAGAGAATTAAATTCTCAGTTAGGGTTGAACCCTAGTTTTGTCCATCTTGAAGGAATTAAATTTCTGTAACTTTTTAGGAGAATTGAATTCTCATATAGGGTTAAACCCTAGTTTTCATCTTGAAGGAATTAAATTCCTGTAACTTTGGGTGAATTAAATTCTCATATAGGGTTAAACCCTAGTTTCATCTTGAAGGAATTAAATTCCTGTGAGTTTAGGAGAATTAAATTCTCTAAATTCAATTTCCCCTCTGAGTTTTGGATCTACATGGCAGGATCTCAACCCGATGAAAATTAAATTCTCAACTTATGAGGAGATGTGCTCTATGCAGATTTTCAACCAGAGGAAGAACTAAGTTCTTTTGTGCAGAAGAGTTAAACTCTTAGATTTGAGAATTAAATTCTCTGTTTGAAGTTTTGATCCCCTTTCTTTTCTCACCTAGGGTTTTTCTTTATAGAGAATTAAATTCTCTTTTCTTTTCTTTCTGAAACTTCAAGATTCCAAAACACTATTTCTTTCTCTTCTCTTGGCTCCTATTTATAGGAGAAGGAAAATGATCAATTTGTTTAGCAAATTTTTCATTAAAAGATTTTGTTTGTTTTCACAATTAATATGAGCATTTAGATCACATAGTGAATTTTATTCACCGTTGGATTTTAAATCCAAGGATATTCTGTTTGTTATTTCTGGTGTGATTTAGGGAAATCTTTTCTTGTCTAAGATTTTTCCATAAACTTGTGATATTTAATCACCCTTGGATCTTTAATCCAACGGTCCTCATAATCTTTTTTCATTTGGAAAGATTGAGAAGCCTTTAGAATTTAATTCTATTAAACTGTAAGGCTTTCGAAACCACTCACGTGCTGACACGTGACCCTTGGTCACGTGTGAGCACGTAACCCCCAATTGAGTCCTTTTCTCAGCGTTTATTTACGCTTCAGTTTTAACCATCACGTGTCAACACGTGACCATTGCTTACGTGTGAGCACGTGATACTTCATTGAGGTATTTCCTTCAGCCATTTGTTTTTATTTCTGTTTTAACTATCACGTGTCAACACGTGACCATTGGTTACGTGTGAGCATGTGACCCCCAATTGGGTCCTTCTTCAGACGTTTGTTTTTATTTCTGTTTTAACTATCACGTGTCAACACGTGACCATTGATCATGTGTGAGCACGTGATATCTCATTGAGGTAATTCTTGACTTTTAATCAGGGAACAGTGCATAACATATTTGCTCATAACTTTTGATTCCGGATGATTTATGAAACCCATAATATATCAAATCGAAGGGTTTTTCGAGATGCTTCCAATATCATCAGAATTTAGCTGTTTCTTATTCAGGAGTTTATCAAAAAACAGCCCGGAAAATACTGGTTCGCATTTTCCTAAGCGTATCACTGCCATTTGATACGTTGAGCTCTTTTGCGCAGAAATTTTTAGCGGGAACACCCTTCATCCATGAAGATCGGGGAAGATGAAGAATGGGGCACTATCCTGTGGTGCCTCTTAAGGAGGGACGCGGGGTAATCGGCATCGTCCCCCATCTCCAAAACTCGGGGTTCTTGCTCCCGAGCACGTTTGCGGCCCTGCCCATGCCTGGCCTCCGAGGCCCGGAGCGAGCTGGATCTCCTGGCCGGAGCGACCGCCGATGGGACCGGATCTGCAGCGGGGCGTGATGGGCCGGCGCTTTCGGCCTTCCTCCCTTTCTTCTCGGCTAGGGCAGCCCGGAGCTTAGATCAGTCCATCGGCTCTGGAAAGAAGCAAAAATACAACGATGAAGTTAGTGATGCCAGAAAAGTTGAAAATTACACAAGCCTAAACAGGTCGCCTAAAACCCCTAACTTACCCGCAAACTCAGCGAGGCTGAACCCGGCCCAACTAAGGGCCTGCTCAGACAGCAACACATCGGCCCGGGAGACGGGCTCCCACTCCGACATCGCCACTGCATCGGGATCGTTCGACCTCCTCACTCGCGGGCAGTTGGCCCTGTGCCACCAGACAGGCATAGGCTAATCCTCACCCTCAGGTGGCCCGACAAACAAAAACTTCCCCTCTATTCATGAATAGAGGAAGGGACTACTACGACCCCCGCGACCCGGCCGCCCATCCTTTAAGTTTCCTAAAAGAAATATACACCCAGCTAGGCCCGTCCTTACGAGTACCGGTATGATTTTTGTAGCAGAGGAAAGAAAGGAGAACGTTCAGGCTGAAAGGGATCTCCCGTAATCTCAACCGGACCAAGAACCCAAGGAGAATCCTCCACGAGTTCGGTACTAGCTGGCCCGGGGCTAGTTGAAAACAACGTAGCGCCGTACTCATCTCGGGAGAGAAAGGCAGACGCATCCCAGCCCAAAAGGCTTCAAGTACAAGGCAATCTCCTTACCCTGTACCTGGTCTGCTTTCTCTCCCTCCCCAGCCAAGCGAAGCGAGTAGCCGGGGGGAATATGAAAGCGAGCCTGGATTGTGGTGAGCTCGTCCGCACGCCTCAGGAGGGAAGACACTTCACGGACACTCTTGATACTCGCTCTGGGGACCGTCCCCGTTTCACGTTCCCGGGAAGCGTGACTAACCCTAACATCCCGAGAAGATTCCGACTCAAAAGAAGCAGAAGAGGAAGCTGCAGAAGACTCCCTAGACTCTACCCGAACTATTTCTACCGACTCCCCAGAAGAAGACATCTAATCTGAGAAAAGGAAGGAGACGTCCGAGGAAAAAGATGCAGGAAATCCGACCTAAAGAATGGAGCGCCGAGCTAACACGCGCGTCAAAGAGGGAATTATAGCGAAGCGTGGACCCCGAGAGGGTTCCACCCCTATTTATAGTGTTCAGCGAGTGCATCCAACGGCCCACAATTTTTCCCGCCAAGGATCGAAGCTTCGCGGAGATGGCCATCGACGCTCTACGTGTCGCGCAACCATTCGAAACGTCTCTTCGCTCGCAGGCGACAGCTATTGCTCATCAGTTCAGCCAATCGGCGTCAGACACGTAGCCTACACCCCACGAACGTATGGACAAAACGACGCTTTCCCTTTAATGCATGATCCTTTCCCCTGATCCGCTGACGTCATCGGAAATATGACTAATTGCCCAGGAATCAAACCACTCTCGACCCGACCCATTAATAGATCGAGACGAGAGTGGGGGGCTAATGATGAGGTTCGGTACTAGGGACTCCTCAGATCTTGACATGCGGCAGACGACGTGTCCTAAGGCTTACGAGAAAGGAGCAAGAACGGTGTATTGAAGGCATACCCCAGGCCTTCGGCCCGAGGGTGTTCTTGACCTACGATGACCTCCCCAGGGCACTCCTATGCTCGTCCTATGAACGACCATTGGCTCACCTCCGAGCTATCCCGGAACCAAGCTTGCTCGGTCTCCCGCTCGTCTCCGAGCCTCCCGCCGGGCTCAGCTTCCTCGGTCCCACGGACCGACCCGGAGCGCATACTATGGCCGCCCTAACATGGTCCCACAAATCTCGCCGCACGCGAGATTTCCGCCGCCCCACGATCCCGCGTCTCACGCCACTACGTTCTTCCCATTAACTGGCGTATCTCGTCATTAATGGGGGATCCCGCCATCGGCGCAGGTACGGCTCCGAAGGCATAACGGCCGCCGTAAATCTCGCACCCGTCAGCCCATGGCTGCCACTATATAAAACCCCTCGGACGACTCAGGTAAGGGATTCGACTCCAATACGCCGCTACTCTGCCAAAATACCTCGACTAACTTGATCGTCGGAGGGTCCTCGGTGGTATCACCATCCCGGGACTTCTTTGCAGGTAGTTCGGCTTCATCTAAATCCAAGCCCATTGAGATTCACACGCTCAAGAAGTCAACATTTTAAGCTAGATCCTAGCCACCCATCATCACTTGCACCGATTGACGGGGGACAACAACTGAAGGAGATTCAGACCTCCATCATTAATAAACTTAAAAAAGTTTTAATATACATCCCTTAAAACTTACTATTTCAAAATACAACCCCTACATCTTCTCCGTTGATCAAATAAAATTCTCAACTAAGTTAACCTAGGTCATGCTTGGATTAGGAGTGACTTGGGTTGGGTTTTGATAATAATTACCTTCATACGCCTTTCTCTCAACGAAGACTTCTCCCAATGATTACAAAGTCGTTCCTTTCCCCTCCAAAGCTTTTCCTTCCCTCAAAATCTCTAAAACTCTTTAGCGTGATGATGATGATGGCAATGCATCTCTCTGAAGCTATCTCAACGTTGTAAACTCACCGAAGTTTTGATTAAAACTAAAGCTCGAAAGCCCCGCGTTTCATTAAAGATATTTTAACGAAACAAAAAACCAGAAAAATACAAAGATAAGGCCAAATCCATATCGGGGAGCATACCCCTTACAAGTGCAACTCAAAATAGGGGAAACAAACCCCGAATCCAAAATAAAACCTACAACAAAATCATACCCAGGACATGGATACTAAAGTTGTTCAAACGAAAAATCATAGTTTATCACTGAAGTTCCCTCGAAGCTCGTAAGGGACTCTTTGGCTATAGAATTTGTGTGGATTTTGCACTATTTGGATTCTAGGGTCGTAGGATCAGAGGATATTGTGTTTGGTTGTAAGATTAGGTAAGTTTGGATTTGGTTGGTTTTAGTGAGGGACTCACAAGAATTTAAGGATCCTCGAATCTTTTTTTTGCTGGATTCTTGTGGATTGAAGCCAAATATGTGGGAGCACTTTATTTATTAAAAAATTAACTTTATCTATCTCTCTCTAATATCCTCAAATCCAAATCCTACTTTATTTTTACCAATCAAACAAGTATTACAAGGGTCTACAAATTCAATACTATGAATCCAATACCAATCAAACACAAAATTAGCTTATCCAAAAAAATTCAATTGTGCTGTTTGGAAATCCAAATTTCTTAATCCCGCAACCAAACAGCCCCTAAGCCCACTGAAGTTGTTCAAAGGAAAATCATAGTTGATCACTGAAGGTAAGGTTTTTATACAACTTGAGTTTTTTTTTTGTGTGCAATGGGTATTTTAATTTTTATTTTTAAATTCTATAGTGACTGCATTTAAATCAATTTTATTTTTTACCTTGGTCTATGTTCTATCATGTCTAGGGTTATTTCCCCCCTAATTCATGAAAGTAATTTATGCATAGGTTTTTTTTATATCTATCTTTAATTTGAAGTCAAATTCCCCCTTAATTTTTGTGTTTTGATTTTAGGATTTTACTAAGATCTCCGAAAGCAACAATAGAATATTTTCTTTCCTTTTTGTTGAGTTTGTGTGACTCGTATAGTCCAACATCGGGAGTTTACAAAGGAGTTGATGTGTATATAATGTAACTTGGACCTCTACCTACCAGCTCGGGCTTTTGGGTTAGAATGGGCACCCAAGTTGTGTTGTGTACGCGTCGCTTGCGGGCTCCGCCCCCGACAAATGGTATCAGAGCCTGGTTTGTCCGGGAGGAAGGGTGGAGCGAAGGAAAAAATATTGATGTCGGGTATGGGTTGAGTGCTTGTGTTGAACACCAGTGTTGTACATCACTGAAGAAAGGTTGTGAGTACAACGGCTTCCCACTGGGTGTTGAAGCGCCTGTAAGCCTGGTATGTATACCGCCGATGTTGTATGCCACCTACAACGGTGCAGGCGGGTATGTACGATACGAGTCAAGCTCGGGATTGTTGAGTTTGTGTGACTCGTATAGTCCCACATCGGGAGTTTACAAAGGAGTTGATGTGTATATAATGTAACTTGGACCTCTACCTACCAGCTCGGGCTTTTGGATTAGAATGGGCATCCAAGTTGTGTTGTGTACGCGTCGCTTGCGGGCTCCGCCCCCGACACTTTTTATAAGGTGCAGCATCAATGTTTGATGGATATTAAAAGAGTTAAGGAGAAGAATAAAGCCCTTAGAGGGTGATTGGTCTTTTTAAACCCCTAACGGTTAGAACTAACGGCAAGAAGGATGGAAGTTAATTATGTGCAGGTTTTTTCTTTCCTTAAGTTTACATGCAAATTTATAGTTTGTACCACATTAGATAGCAATGTAGACTGTGTCAATGTTAGGAAAACTTCGAGGTATTTTAATGGTCAGGTGTCCCATAAAAGAATCATTAGATCAATATGGCCATACACAATTTCTTATGATAATATTTCCATTGTCTTTTCATTCTAAAATTAATTGAAATCTACAGATAGGCAATAATAAGAATAAAAATAGCAAAAAGATGGAATAAACAATTTGAAAGGCGAAAAAGTTCTTTCCATGATATTCTTGTCATATGGGACATTTCCAGTAGATTACGCATTCGTGCAGATATAATAGTGATGATACCGAGTATATGTCGATGCTATTTGCATCCGGATCATGGACCATGTACAGTTTGTTTGATTTTTGCATTTCCTGTAAAAAAATTTATTAGACAGATTAATTTAGATTCAATTCGGTCACAATTATTTCGAATTTGTACTGTTGTCTATCGACTGATGCTCATGATGCCGAATGATCATGATCATGATATAGACTTCTCAAGTATAGAGATGAAACAATCCAAGATCCAATTTCAATACTATATAAATAAACTTAAATGCATTTGAGCACTCTTGCAATTAAAGGATTTGTTCATTCTCGAGGCAAATCGGACGGGGGCGTTTATTGTTTTTTGTATTCTTTTGATGATAGCAAGCAGATATTTGAGGCATAAATCCTGATGTCATCTCTGAAAGTGAGACTGCAATAATGTTTATCTCAGGGAGAAAAACAATTCTTCTGTTAAAATGTGTGTAATAATAGTATTTTTCTAGAAAACTATTTGTATATTGATGGATATAAAGGTATAGGAGAAATTGATTTCCATAGACATTACAGTTACTGTTTCACATTCATGAAGCTACCTTAGCTTTCATATGATTAAAAATGATACTATGATGTGATTCCCCGGCCCTTAAGGATTGCAATTTGGCCCTGTAGGGACTTGGATGAATTGTGCCAGGTCTAATTTAGTAGTTGGTGCTCCCTTTAGATGTTTTAAGAAAAAGTTTTGAGGTATATTCACCCAACACCCCCCCCCCTCCCAACACCCCAACCCTCTCTCTTCTAGTTCATATAGCAGTACCCCTCAAGTGACTCATCGACCGATACCCTAAAAACACTTAAATTCTACTCTAAACAAAACAAAAACAAGTTTTGGTTGACGAGCAGAGAGGGTATTTGTGCTGGTAAATCGCTTGGGGGGTACGAGTGGTATATGAGGTAAACTAAAAGGGGTTTTTGTGCTATCAACCCTATATTGAAACATGGTTGTGTGTGGGTTGAAGCAACACGAGTCCCCACAAGTTTATGTAGCCCCACAAAGCATTAAATATCCACATGACGCATTTATATTGATTTGGTTTCTATAGCTTTCACTTCCTTGCACCAACCAGCTTGTATGTTGAATATAGGATAAGATTGAGCCATGAGTTTGCTCCAAAATCAATGGTGTTATTTATTACTTTTGAGGTTAGGCACTTGAATTTGTAGTGGTGAACCTGTGAGAGTTATTTATCCTACCATGTGTAACACTTTATAGCAAGATATATAAAGTTCATGATTTTATTAAGAGAAAAGTCTTCATTTTTTTTAAAATACACTTTGAGTTTCTGTGTGCAAGATAAATAACCAGATCTGAAAGTTATGGGGAGATATAAATGAGCTTAAATATTGGCAGCTATATCACCCAACCTTCACTTAAAATAGCAATAAATGATTAACATAAGAACTATAAGGCCTCTATCTTTGCACTCAAATTAGTAGATAACATAAGAACCATAAGGCATCTATCTTTGCAATTCAATGGACTAGTTAAGCTTAGGAACTCTAAAATCTATAGTGGCAGTATAATATTTGTGTTATCTCTTTCTCAATTATTTTATGCCCATACTATCACTTGGCAACATCTCTTGCTCTTTCCTGTGACCATCTCACTTTCTAACCTCCAACAATAAAGATTAATTGCTTTAAATGCAGTTCAACCCCAGAGTTTGAATCTCAAATCTCCATCGTTAAAAGTTAAGCGAAAAGACAACCAAGATCTCGCCGGCAAAGCAAAGTCATACTTACCGGTTCAAATGGTTTAGAGAACAGACAGATGCCTACAACCAAGAGAGTGTATGAATAGAGCCCTGCCATATGTCTCAAATGGACTTGCTCTGCTGGCAAGATCTTGGTTGTCCATTGAATTTCTACAACTTTAGCCTACTCAATGATATCAAATTTGAGAGGTATATATAACATCTTAAAACAAATAACAACAATAACTGTCATGTATGATCACATATATATTTCTGTCGTAAAATAGAAATAAAAAAGAAAGAAAGAAATCCCAAATTTAACGTTTTTTCCCTCTCTCTAAGAATTTGGTTCAACCACATAGCCTCTTAGTGAAGGAGTCCTATTAACAAGATCAATGGACCCCGTAGGGCGCCGGCTGTTGACCTTCTTCTTCTGCAGCTGCCGCCTTGCAATGTAACCTCTGATCCAAGGAGTCACGTCCTCGCTGATCTTGATCATTATGAAGAATATAATTCTATAGATTATGATCATGCAGAAGAGAACGGTGAGATCGATCCATTTCGATCTTTTGACGTCGATTTGGAAAATGTTTTCAAGAATGTAATCGCCTGGGATTTTTATGCCGGGGGTTTGACCGTCGAAGGTCAGGCCATGGAGGTCGTTTTGGTATTGACCCTGAAGATTGAATTACAAGATCACTTAGGGATATGCTTATTTACTTATTTATTGTTTTGGACTCACTTAGGGATATGTTTATTTACTTATTTATTGTTTTGGACTTTGGATTGAAGTATAGTTGGTTTTGTTTACCTGAAGTGCCCAATAGTGGAAACTGATGTAAGACATCGGATATCGCCAAAAGGGTTTCGGAATGTCATGAGGAAGTCTGAAGTAACCAGAGACCAACATGAATATTCCCTGCATTATGAAACAAATTAATATTGTGCCATGATCAATAAATTGATTAATAAATTACTTGTGCCAGCAAAAAGAACAGTCCGATTCATTATTTTTAGGTAAACAAAATTCATACTATTGATTTTTCCACGCAAAACTCGCGACAGAGTCCTTTGTTTGCAAATTTCTTCGTTAGATAAGAAAATTAACTTGCTAGAGTTCAGGTTAAGAAATTAAGGTTCGTGTTGAATTAGTTTTACCTGAATCCCGGCTCCAATGATAATCCCCATGAGGAAATTGGGCACCACACTTGCTATGGCCATCATCAAGCTCTCGACCACTGTAACACTTGCGTATAGGCACAATACAAAGAAGAGGTAATGCACGAAGCCATGGTGAAGATTTACCATGAAATAGCATATCGTCCCTGAGATAAACGTTATCATAATCAAGAACGGCATTGCCGAGAGCGTATTGCTAATGACAAATGCCAAAACTCCATAATGCCCATTTAGCCTCTCTCTTTGGAATACCTAAATTAACAAAATCCAATTAAGTCGGAATCATGGTACTAATTAGTTATTTTCATTAATTCCAAACATGTGAGAGCGAAAATTAATACCTTCATATCTTCTACAAATGAAGGAAATCCTCCAATGGACATGAAAGTGACAAATCCAAAGACGAAAGAAGCGCATGCGCCTCTGGCCTGTGTTGACAATAAACGAGAAATATCTATAAATATCTTCGTAACTTTCATTTTCAATTTTGCAACACTTATTTCATAAATAGCTATAAAATTTCTCTTTGGCCGGTCGTATCTACTCTCTCCGAGTTGTATTCATAATCTCAACACCGACAATTGTACAAGAAGATCATGCAAAATTACCAGAATTGAGTTGTATCCTGTCCCCACATTCAGGTAAATGGTTCCGATGCAAATAGTTACGAGGATGTAAATCAGAAGCCTAAGCCAGTAGTAGCCGAAATCTCTCGACATATTTACGAAGGAACGTATCGTTAGAGTAAATGCCTGCATGAAGAAACTTGCTTGGCTGCCTCCTGCATCCAAGACTGTCCCTTTCTGCAACAAAATCATACAAACTCAATTAGCTGCACAAAATCCACAGTCTGATGAAGAAGAGGAGACAAAAGTTTACTACTTACAACTCGAGATATCTCATCTACTTTCGCTAGTGCTGAATAATAATATTGCGAACGGATGTAGACCTCAGTAAGTTTTCGAATTGCTTCAGCCGTCGTGATTTTATCTAGAGGGTCATCACTTCTCTCAAACTAAGGAAGAAACACAAGGAATTTTTTTTTCAGAACACAGCAAAATTTAAAGCTCATTTATAAGTAATAAAAAAAATGTTAAATCTCATACCCTCATCTTCATCGACCCCTTAAGGGTAGCTTTCACCTTATCAAAATCACAATTTATGCACCTCAGAAAATGATCCGATGGATTTCTTAGAGGGGGACATGGTAACCCAGCTTGAGCAAAAAACTAAAAATAAAGGAAAAAAAAGTTTAGAATTTATATATACACTCAAATAATGTAGGAAGAAAATAATCGATTTTCTCGGTTATGTTCATTACTTCGCACGCCTCTGAAGCCTGCCCAAAATAAACAGTTTTGCCACCCGAAAGCAAGAACAAGCGATCGAATAGCTCGAAAACCTCGCTGCTCGGTTGATGAATCGAGGCGATAACAGTCCGGCCGTCTCTTGAAAGACTCCGAAGTGTTTGCGTCACGAAAAATGCAGAAGCGCTGCGATTTTAAAACACTTCAAACTAAATACAAGCTCACAGTGCAGTCATCTTTCAGCTTGTTTCTTAAAATTGGAAACTATTTTATTTAAATCTAATTTTTTTACCTGTCAAGGCCACTAGTAGGCTCATCCAAGAAAAGCAATCTTGGTCTCATGAGAATCTCGATAGCAATACTAACTCTCCTCTTCTCTCCTCCACTGATCCCTCTCAAATGCCAGTTTCCAATCATAGTGTCGGCGCAATCTTGAAGACCCATTTCGATAATAGTACCTTCAACAAGAGCTCTCTTCTCCTCCGTCGCCATCTTATCAGGCAACCTCAGTCTCGCAGAATACATGATCGTCTCTCTCACCGTCAATGTGCCAATCAGGTTATCGTCTTGCGTCACGTACGCCTGACTCAAATCAAAAACTGAATCACCGCGTGCCGAAAGCTAAAATCACTACTAAAATATTTACAGAAATATATGTATGTATGTATGTACACACCGCGGCTCCGAAGGAGAGCTTGGTTTTCCTGCCATTGAGCAGGATGGTCCCCGACAGGAAAGCGTTGGTGGCCAGCCTGCCCGCAAGAGAATCAAGAAGTGTAGATTTGCCGGAGCCGGAGGGGCCCATGAGAGCAGTGAGAGTCCCGGGCTCCGCGTACCCCGTCAAACTTTCCAGCACCGTCTGCGTCTCGCCGTTAGCCAGGGTCACCATGACTGTCAGATCTTTCCATGTGAGCCTGGCAGACACGTCGCCGATAAACTCCGTATTTGCTTTTTCCTTCCATAGCGTCTCGCTCAACGGGCTGAGTCCCCCGACTACTATCCCGTTGCACGCCGGCTTATTCGCCGAGATTTCTTCCATGACAGGCCCTGCCGCGCTCCTCATTTTAAGCTTTGTTTGGTCAGTACTGTATTTGGTTACAAGAAGAGAGTTGAAGGGGCCGGTTGGGGTTTGTTTATAAAGATGAAGAAGCCATGATGGAAGTAATGAAGCAGAGGCAGTTGAGAAGAAAAGAAGTGAGATTTGTATTGTGTTTGACTGTGAAAATGCAATGCGAGTGTTTCAGAAGCTGGGGTTATAACAGGTGATAGATAGATAGATAGATAGATAGATAGATTTTGGCCATTAATGAGTACTGTTAGATGTTGGTGTGGTGCAATTCAATGCAAAGAGTTGGATGTGCGTGTTGATGATTCCATTGGTTTTGGGCTTGACTTGCTAAATTAAACTTGGAGAGTGAAAAAGGTTGCACTTGGATTCAAATGGAAAATTAGTGGCAGAATTGAGGCATTAATTAATACTACTTGTTTTTGTTAGCTGGGGTGTTGCTTTAATTTTGCTTGAGGATTTTGAGCAGAAAAAATTGGGTTTTTGTGTAGAGGCCGCAAGAAATTGAAAGCTTTTATTAGGGTATGCATTCTTAGCTATTAAGATCAGTTTTTATGCATGACATTTAAATAGCTCTGAAAAATTAAGTACTATTCTGCTACAAATCTCCACTATTATATAAGTCTCTCCTTTTAAATTAAAAATATTTATAAAAAAATGAAAAATTCTTCCATTAATCTGTTACTCGTGAAGTTATTCACGTCATTAACCTACTTAAATATTTTTAATTGATTCAATTAAATTTTTATTTGAGGAACTCTTCCTCTTCCTCTTCTCTCTCCACGTATGTCTAGACATCGATATCCAAAGACATCTTTTAATTTAAACAGGCGTCTCTATAACTTTATCATTTTTCTTATCAATTTCAATACTTAAATCACACAGTGTTTATTTAGATAAAAAAAAATCTATCATACATTCACGTGCATGGCACCTGCAAAAATACTACACCATTTATAACACAATGGCATTTACTGTAAACTTTTATACAATTTCTACTTACATTTACCACTTTCACCTACCATTGTCCCCCACAAACATCAAATACACTTAAATGAAGCAAGATTAAAAATCATTTTGAGCCCTTTGGGGGGTTTTAACTTTGTTTTTCTGGCTTTATGTCTTCACAGATGAACTGTAGGCCCCTGCTTTTCTACTTTTAGCTGTGATTTATGTAGAGATGTAAAAGTTGTAATTTAATTACGCAACAGAAGTATATAATCAAGTAATACAATTTTGACATAAAATTGCAACTGTTTGACAATTAAAAAGCAAACAAGTATATTGGAGAATCAACTTTTAAAACATCGAAAGACGGATGGCAAAGTGAGAATCTTTGTTATAACGCGTACCTTTTTTGAAAGCAACATAGTAAGCGGTCGATTTGGATCGTTTCCGGTGTAAAAACATAGCAATAAATATATATCAGATAGAGGATTTCCATAGTCGCAGATACAAGATTTTCAGTGCACACACATAGCAATAAATATATATGAGATACACGATTTCTTAATTAACTTTTAAAATTTGATTAAGACCTTTCCCTATATATGTAGCTTCCAACTAATTTAATAAATGAATATAACTATATATAGACCAATTTATTTGGAGGCCAACCTCTCTATCAATATCACCCCATCTCTTAAGAGGACAAGTCGAAGCAATCACTTCACTTTAAAATCCCTCTACCTTAAGTGACAACCATGATTATCAATAAGTACAAAATTATAAACAATTTAAACAAGAAAACATATGGCACTAGATTTTTATTGCAATTTGCAAGGTTATGAAAATTAGTTGTTGCATGCCAATTAGTGGCTAATATCTGTTGAATGGTCATAAGATTAGTATTTTTTGGACCACTCTTCGAGCCACATAATCTTGATGAGAAAAGACTGAGTGAAGGGTTTAGTTAGGTCTCGACATTTGCATGAAATTTCCGTGGGCCCACACCCCAACGATATGGCTAGCAGTCACTTTTGCCTGCTGCATGTAGTTGGCATTTTTTTCACCCTGCCCAACTTTATTGTACATTTGCGCTTTTCATACTGGTCGGTTACGGATTCGTATCATCTATCAGTGTTTCTTCTAATGTCTGAAAGACAATCCGTGAGGACTTATACAATTCAAAACGATATATAGATCATGAGGCATAGAATGGATATGAATTTATGAAGCCTGTAAATGATCATGGGTGGATATCAATTCAGAAACACCCCCCCCCCCCCCACCCATACCCCACACCCCTCTCCTTCTCTATGCTACAAAGACCTGAAAATATAGACTATTAACTGGTCTAACATAAACCCATTAGAGGCTCACAAGTCTTAAAGTAAGTAAACTTTGACTGTTAATTTTATATAAGTACATTTAATACTTAACACAAGCAAATAATTCCCAAGTAATTTTAAACCTTTTCTGTATAAACCAATTATCAAATTCCAAAATAAATAAATTGATTTTGTCAAAATTAATATATTAAATCAAAATAATCTAACATTCCCCCGAACATTTAAAATTATAATATAAGTTTCTTTCAAAAAATTTCATTAAAATAAAACAAATAATCAGCAAAACAAAACAAAATAAAACGGATATTAAACATATTGTGCATAAATGCAGGTGTGCCTAGATTTGAACAAATATTTTAGCGTTGACAACGCCTGGCCGAAAGATGACAGTAGTCATTAGTTAGGCCTTAGAAAGTATTCATTTTCGCCGGTCATCACAATATAAAACTTCGAAGGTCTAAGAGAGTTCGAATAGAGAAGAATTTCGACCGACATGTACACTTACTTGATCGAAGGTCTTACGTCGATGCTATGTCTTCCGATGAATCCCTATTTTGGAGAGAAGCGATTCAGAGTGAGATAGACTCAATTTTACAAACTAAGACTTGGATTGTTACTGATTTACCGTAAGTTAGTAAGGCTATAGGTTATAGATAGACAATCGAGAGAAAATTTAGAGTTGAAGGGTCTATAGAAAAATACAAGGCTAAATTAGTTGCTAAAAGATAAGGCATCGACTTCTTCAATACATAGGTTCACGTTGTGCGTATAACTACTATGTGTGTTCTAATTACATTTGCTTCTACTAATGGTCTTTTAATCTATCAAATGGACGATTAAAACTGCATTCTTAAACTGTCACGCCCTGCTTTCCAGAGTACGCAAGATAGGGCACGTGACATAACCAACCATGCTACCTGTGGGTAGGAAGTATCCATCCACAGTCACATTACGGCTGTAGAGATATCAAGAACAAGATAAAACTATCTAACACATGTCCACAATCCAGAATAACAAGAGTCAATGATAAATAAATGCGGAAGCAAATGATCCAATACAATAATAGAAAAGTATGTCCCATAATGCGGGCTCACATCTGGAAATAAAAATGCAGGAAATAAAACTAACCACTACAGAACTCACAACTCAGCCTGCTGGCTGAAGTACTCCTGCTCGGACAACGACGGTGGTAAAGAATCTGGGCCATGCAAAACCCAGACGTCAGCGCGTCATGTCAACCAATAATATAATATGAACAGTATAATAGGCAAAGCAGAAATAAACATGAATAAAGCAATAGTATGAAACAAGCAGTGCAGGGTAGTGTGCAGTGGGTAACTAAACTGTTCTATCAGGTTTTCTGTTATAAAGTCTTTGAAATCAATTCGAGTAATCCTCCATGTAACTCAAAGGATATGTCCCGTTACCCTCCGGGACCACGGATCAGGAATATGGGAACCAATAGTGGTTCTGTCCCGTTGCCCTCCGAGACCACGGATCAGGAAAATGTAAGAGTCACGAATGGCTCTGTCCCGTTACCCCCCGGGACCACGGATCAAGTAATACCTTTTTAAGTTACACTTTAGTTTACACTTTTGATTTCCCCATACCCCCAAGTTATGTATGTCGAGTCAGGTGTTCAGTAATCAAGAACTAATGCCAACACAGGATCAGGTAACAGCAGGTTTGTCTGGATAGACAACAGGAATGGTCCATGAGGACAACATGTCAGGTTTGTTGGCATTAGGCACGAGATCAGGTAACATGTCAGGTCAACAGTAAACGGTGCCATGTCAGGTGTAACAATATATATCATGTGTAACAAAGTCAAGTCAAGATGTAACGATGTCGTGGGTGTGCTCACAACAGATATATAATCGAACATGGGATTAACAGCATGAAATAAGCAGTATATTAAACAACAATAAGCAGTTCATTCAATCACCATAGTGCATTAATATAGTGCAGCTGTTTTATTATATTAACAGGTTTTGAGCACCCCTTAGCGGTGCAACCGTTTAAATGATGGTGCAATACAGTCATCAAGCCTTTGAATGCAATATCCGAATGTAAAAGCACTATGTGGGAAAGTGCTACAATCTATTAAACGGTAAAATGTGATTAATAGGTAAACTTGGTTCTTAGGTTAAAAGTGGCAAATTGTAATTTCTATGTTAACTGTAAAATGATATATGCCATATTGCAATCAAATGAGAAAATAACTATACCGAGTTAAGTTTTGCAGGTTTAATGAGTCAAAACATATATAATTGTATAGTATAGCATGTAGCAAATGATGCTTGCCTCGACGGGTCGCGAGCCGGGAAAAACGGAACGTAACGTCGGCGGGGAAACTCGCGACGGACGCACGGTTCACGGAAAGAACCCAAACGATGAACAGTGGAACCACACGGGTCGGGGTACCTCGCTGGAACGTCGGGACTCGTCGCCGGCACGACCGGATTCCGGCGAGATCAAAAACAGTGAACGTCAAGAGTTGCGATCAAGAAAAGAAATGGAAAATAAAGAAGAAAGGGAAAGATGATGGAGAGGGAAGGCTTACAATGGTCTGTGGGACGGGTGGCGACGGTCGACTTCGTCGACGGAGCTCCGGCGGCCGACCAGCAGTGACTGCGAAGACCTGCAGATCACCAATGACCATAGAAAGGAGGAGGGAAGAAAATGAGAGGGAAGGAGAAAGAAGAAACTTACTGAGGGGATGAGCGAGGCAGGGGAGGCGGATTGAGATCGCCGGCGGTGACTCAAGCGGTGCGACGGGTGAGCAGGGATGGGTGCAGGTGACCGCGGCGATGGCGCAGAGTGCACGGGAACGTGGGGAAAGGAGGAAGGATGAGACGAGGTTGAGGAGGCAAGGATCTCGGCGGTGCTAGCGCCGGCGTTGGTGCTGCGGCGGCGACGGGCACGGTGGCTAGGGCTAGGGTTGATGGGTTCACGATGGTTACTGTTCTCATGAAGGGAAAAAGGTTGCAGGGTATGTATAAATATAGGGAAGAGAGAGAGGGAGGTAAAGAAATTAGAGAGAGAGAGACGTGAGAGATTGAGAGAGAGGAATAGTGGAAGGGCCCACGGGGTTAAAACCCACTCTAATTGGCCAGCCAGGGAAAGATTCAGAACTAAAGAAATATTTTAAAAGATTTTGAACGTTTAAATTAACAGAAAAATATATATATAAATGAAATATTATAAGGTTTAGATTATTTTATTAATTTGGGATTTTGGCGCTAAATGAAACGTTTCCAAATCGCGTCCGGGTTGGGTCCAAAAATTTAAAATTTAAATAATAGGATTTTAAGCGGGTTCCAAATTTTAAAATGAAATGTTTTATTATTAAAAAGCATACCCCCAAGTCGGACACCTGTACGCGCGCGTAGTCGTCCAAACTCGTCCGTTTCACCGAACGGGATGAGAACTCGACGCACGGACGCTACCACGCGGCTAGGGGTGACGAGCAGGCCAAGATAGATATTTTTAATTTTATTTTAGGTGCTAAAATTTGTTATATGCAGAAATGACTTAGCCAGATAAAATTTTACAGTAAGACCCAAACAAGCAAGATAAATAAAATGAGTAATATCTAATGCTCAACCAATAACAGAAAATAGTAGTATTGGGCTCGGGTGTTACATTATACCCAACTACAAAAGTATTTCGTCCTCGAAATTCCAAGAATACAAGATAGAAAACTACAGGAAAAGGTGAGGAAACTTCTGTCGGATCTCGTCTTCTCGCTCCCACGTGGACTCTCCATGCGATCGATTACCCCAAGAAACTAGCACAAGAGGGATAACCTTGTTCTTAAGAACTTTTTCCCTTCGATCCATGATTTCAACCGGTCGCTCCTCAAAAGTTAGGTCCTCCCGTACTGTTAACTCCGAATGATCCAAGACGTGTGTTTCATCTCGAACATACCTTCGTAGTTGAGATACATGAAACACATCGTGCACACCTGCCAAGGACTGCGGTAACGCCAAACGGTACGCTACCTCTCCAACGCGCTCCAATATCTCGAAGGGTCCAACGAATCGAGAACTAAGCTTCTCTCGACTCCCAAAACGAATCACCCCTCTAGTCGGTGATATTTTCAAGAATACCAAATCACCCACGGCGAACTCTAGAAGTTTTCTTGACGTGTCAGCCCAACTTTTCTGTCTATCTTAAGCTGCATTCATATGCTTTCTGATGGTGTTAACCTTCTCAACTGTCTGTACCACCAAATCTGGTCCCAATAATCTTCGTTCACCAACATCATCCCAACAAACAGGTGAACGACACTTACGACCATACAAAGCTTCAAACGGAGCCATCTGGATAGTTGCTTGGAAACTATTGTTGTAAGAAAACTCCACCAAGTGCAGGTGATCCTCCCATGAACCCTTGAAGTCCAACATGCATGCTCTCAACATGTCTTCAAGAGTTTGGATCGTTCTCTCTGACTGACCATCGGTTTGAGGATAATAAGCTGTGCTAAACTTCAATCGAGTCCCCAAACTTTCCTGTAAACTCCTACAGAAGTGTGATAAGAACCGAGTGTCCCGATCGGACACGATGCTCACCGGTACGCCATGCAATCTTACAATCTCCTGCATGTACCGTTCTGCCAAAGTCTCCGTTGATTGACCAACCCGGAAAGGAATAAAGTGAGCTGCATTGGTCAACCGATCGACAATTACCCATACTGCATTGTTGCCCTTTGGACTCCGCGGTTAAGCCGTCACGAAATCCATGGTTATATGTTCCCACTTCCACTGAGGAATCGGAAGTGGTTGCAACAAACCAGCAACCCTTTGGTGTTCAGCCTTGACTTGCTGACATACCAAGCACTTAGCCACGAAGCGAGCAATCTCCCGTTTCATGCCTTCCCACCAGAAATGCTGTCGAATATCACGGTACATCTTTGTGCCTTCTGGATGTACGGAGTAAGCTGAACTGTGTGCCTCCTTCATAAGCTCTTCACGAACATCTCCCTTTGGCACACACAAACGACTACCATACCTCAACGAATCATCTTCGTGGACCAGTAAATCTGTTCGTAGTCCAGCCTCAACCTGCTCTCAAAACCTTTGCAGTCTAGGATCCTACGATTGTGCTGCTTTAATCTTCTCAACCAAGGACGACTGTACTTGCAACTGCATCAACTGTCCCGTAGAATGTGGTAGCACAACCTCCAAGTCGAATCTTCGAAAATCTGCAATGATCCCCCTCTGCGTAGTTAACACATGAATCACTGGTAACCGACTAAGCGCATCCGGCACGACGTTAACCTTTCCCGGATGGTACTTAAGATCAAGGTCGTAGTCGGCCATCAGCTCCAACCATCTTCGCTGCCTCATGTTCAACTCCTTCTGAGTGAACACATACTTCAAACTCTTGTGATCTGTAAAAACTTCGACTCTCTCACCCAAAAGGTAGTGTCTCCAAATCTTCAAAGCGAAGATCACAGCTGCAAGCTCCAAGTCATGAGTCGGATAATTCTTCTCATGGGTCTTCAGTTGTCTTGATGCGTATGCTACGACCTTCTCATGCTGCATCAAAACACATCCTAATCCTTTCCCAGATGCGTCGCTATGAATCACCAGTCCTCTGGAATTATCCGGTACGGTCAGGATAGGGGCGGTTATCAACTTCTGCTTCAACGTTTCAAAAGCCAATGCACATTTATCCGTCCATACAAAAGGTACCTCCTTGCGTGTAAGCTTGGTCAACAGTTCTGCCAAACGAGCGAAGTTCTCCATAAATCTCCTGTAATATCCGGCTAATCCAAGGAAACTTCTTATCTCAGCTACATTCTTTGGAATCGGCCAATCTCGAACTGCTGCAATCTTTTCGGGATCGACGGCGATTCCATTTCCCGACACAACATGCCCCAGAAACTTCACTTCTTCCAGCCAAAATTCGCACTTACTCATCTTCGCATACAATTTCTCCTGTCTCAATGTCTGCAGTGCGATCTTCAAATGCTCAGCATGCTCCTTAAAACTCTTCGAGTAAACCAGAATATCGTCAATGAATACCACAATAAACTGGTCCAAGAACGGTGAAAAGATTCGGTTCATCAAATCCATGAATATTGCCGGCGCATTCGTTACTCCGAAGGGCATTACTAAGTACTCGTAATGTCCATACCGAGTTCGAAACGCCGTCTTGCAAATATCTTCTGCTTTCACTCGGACCTGATGGTATCCGGATCGCAAATCCAGTTTCGAGAATACCCTCGCGCCACTAAGCTGCTCAAAAAGTTCTCCAATACGAGGGATCGGGTACTTGTTCTTAATAGTCACCCGGTTTAATTCTCGATAGTCGGTGCACATCCTTCTCGTGCCATCCTTCTTCTTTACTAGAAGAACTGGAGCTCCCCAAGACGAGTTGCTGCTTCGAATCCAACCCTTCTCAAGCAATTCAACAACTTGTTTCTTAACTTCTTCCAATTCCACTGGTGCCATTGGATAGTACGCTTTAGATACTGGTGCTGCACCAGGGATAAGGTCAATTGCGAACTCCACGTCTCGCTTCGGCGGTAAGCCCGATATATCTTCAAATACGTCCATAAAATCGTAAACAACCGCCGGCTCTTCACTACTATCAACTTCCATAGCTGCAAGAACATTGTTTGTCGGCCTAGCCCTAAACTCGACTGGCCCGACAGAACAGCTTCCTCCAGTGAAAGTAAACTCAGGATGTCCGGGAATCTGAAAAATTAGTTTCCTTGCCCTACAGTCAATGTGGGCGTGGAAAGTGCCAAGAAAATCCATTCCCAAGACAACTTCATAGCTGCCCGAATCAATTACCAAGAAATCGGCAAAGAGTTCCCGTTCGCACACTACAACTGCATAATCTCTACATTCCCTACTAGCTATGATTTTCCCATTCCCAGTGTGTATGTCCCAAAAACTAGGCAGGGTCGTGCAGGCAATCGAATGCGTAGTTATAAATTTGGATGACATAAAACAGTGGGATGCACCAGAATCAAATAATGCCAATGTGGGAAAACCATGAACGAGTAAAGTACCTGAAACCACTTTTCCTGATGCCTTAGCTTCCTCAGCTGTCAAGGTGAAAGCTCGAGCCTGATTAGGACCTTGAGTCAGCTGTTTCTGCCCTTGGAACGGTCTCTGCGGAGGCTTCTGTACAACATCTCTCGTGCGAAGCTTCGACGGACAGGCACCAACTGCGTGATCAGCCGCTCCACAAACCAAACAAAGTCCTAGCTTCCTTCGACAATCCTTCTGCATGTGCCCAGGTAAACGGCAGTAGTCATAAATCACGCTCTTTCTTCGATCAACGACCACAGGCTTCTTCATGGGTGCTACACCACGACGATCCACTGGAATACCTTTGCGCCCATGATCTCGGTTAGGTACAAATGCGGGCTTCCTGGACGCAACTGCTGTCTGCTGCAGGCTTCCTTTCATCCCCGATAAACTCTGTTGTTCCCGAGCTGCCGTAAGAACCTGTGAGAAAGTGGTCAAACCCAGGGAGACAATCTGCCTCTGGATGTCCACATCCAAACTGCGCATGAACCTTCGTGCCCTGTCTGCCTCGTTGGCGACTAAAGGTCCAGCGAAACGGCTGAGTCTCGTCCACTCCGCTGCATGCACGTCTACGGGTGCTCCATTCTGCCTCAGCCCAATAAATTTCTCTTCCATTTCCTCCCGTGCAGTCCGCGGGATGAATTTCTCCAGGAAACTCTTAGAAAACTCCACCCAACTGATCGGTTTGGGCAAGCGGGTCTCTTCCACAAGCCACCACTCTCGGGCGTAATCCACTATTGGATGCGCATCACATAAACTCTTTTGTCCTCTGGAATCTGTGCCGCAATCAGCAAATTCTCCGTGTCGACCAGCCACTGCTCGGCTGGCAACGGCTCCTCCAAACCAGTGAATGTAGTCGGACCCAAACGTCTGAAATCTGCCACGGTCCCTACCCGGTCAACTGGTTTAGCTCCAGCGTTGTTTACAGACTGCCGAATGGCCTGCAAACCCTCCTGAAACGAATCTGCTTGCTACTGGATCAGCTCAGTATACCTCTTCTGATTTTCCAGCATTCCTCGTATTACTCCCAACATGGCGGATTCGTCCACGCGCCTCTGATACGTCTTGAAATTCTTATCTGCCATATTCCTGAAATCAAAACACCCAACATTAGCATGATGATAGATTCAATATATAGATCAAGGATAGAACTCCAAGATTGTAACATTTCGAAAAGATAAAATATTAATTTTGGGAATTTTTATAATTTAATATTATTTTATTGATTATTTTAATATTAAATCTATAATTAAATGCAAGTAAATAGGAAAAATTTGAGAAAAATTATGGAAAATTCTAAAATAGGGTAAATTAGTGAATTATGACATTTTTAAGTTTTTGTGATTAGTTTGACACTAATTTAGTGCTAATCGCGATTAAAATCGCTAATCGGGTTTTTGGCAATTTTGCGCAAAACATGCACATATCACTTTTCCACCCTTGTGTTACATTTTATTTATCATGGTTTCTCATTTGGGGTTACTATTCTAGTGAGAAAGGTTTAAGAAAAGAAAAGGAAAAGAAAAGAAAAATAAAAGAATAAAGAATGGGGTTGGTGAGAGAGAGGTATGGGGTTTACCTTGACTAACCCTTAGCCATTTTCCTCATTTCCCTCCCTCTTCTTCCTTCCTCCTGCTGCTGCTCCTCCCTCACTCCCCTCCCTCTTCAACTCCTCAAATCACCATGAAAGCAAACTCAAAACCCCAATCCCATTTCACTAAAAAGATGCACAAGCTCAAGACCTACATGATGGACCAAGAAAGCATGGATTTTGGCCACTAGGGGCAACTCAAGAAAATTCTTGAGTTGCCAATTGAGGTAATTTCTGGACCATTAGCTAAATTGTAGCATTCCCTTTAACCCCAAGTTAAGATTATATCGATATTGTGTGATATTATGGACTTGATGAAAACCTAGTTAGGGTTTGAGAGGAACTTGGGTTGTATTGTGAAATTGAGTTCAATTGAGGATACACCAACACCCTAGTGTATGAATTGAGACCCTAACCTGAAGTTTAAACCCATAATACGGATTTTAGGAACCGATATCGGGGAAATTGTGAAATTTGTGAAGGTTATTCAGAATCTGCTATCATACGAGGTATCCTAAAATAAAATTGAGTGGACAGTGGTATGTGCAGGCACCCAGGAAGCTAACCCCAAGACCCCAGCTCCCACTTCTTCTTCCCGGCCGCCAATTTCTCCCAATTGGCCGCCAATTGCGGCCCGGGTCCCACTATTTTGTCTCGTTTTTGTGTCGTAGCTCCTGCATGTTCATGTTAGTCCCCTGGTATATATAGATTTGTATAAAGTGACCTAGGGTGAAATCTGGGACATATTTCCTAAGTTGCTGTTTTGGATTCGTGTTTCCGTATTCCGTATTTTTAAGTCTGAATTGGTGTCTTGCGTTTTACCTCTATTATTTGGCGTTTATACGACGATATAGAGGATTTATTGATGGTTTTGGAGGCGTGCCATAGGTTCTCACCTATAGGCCCCTTATCGTGTCGTTTTGGATTACATGTGCCGTTTTAGCTTGGATTTGGTTTTAATGCGCATATACGATACTTTGATATGTAGGTACCCATGAAGACTTCGGGACGACAAGCAAATACGTGGTGACGTCCGCAAATGATGATGCAAGGTGAGTAGATTATATCTACAGGGGGAAGTCGGGGGATGACGTATAGCACCCCCGCAGTCCGTAGTTGATATACTTTATGATAGTTATAGTGTGTCATGGATATTGTGTTAGGTGTTTTATGGATAGTTTAGGATTAGAAGTAAACTAGTGTAGTTCATAGTCGCGAACCCTAGAATAGATTTACACCCACACCCTTGCATATTCTTATACTTACACGGTGTGATGGTGATATTGGATGACATCGGAGATGAGTAGATGATTTTGGACATTGTGCCGCGAGATCGGTGATCGGATATGATTCGTATTTGAGATACGACATGTGGTCTTTAGCGGGCCTTTGGACGTGTGCTTGCACACGCAGTATATAGATGGTAGCAGTTGTACTAGACTTAGATCAGTACCCCAGATTATGCGATATGATGATAATGATACCTGATAATTGATGAGAGGAATGTGATTTTACCCGTACCCAGCTATTGGGATGCCGTACGACGATTTACCGTACGAGCTTTATTTTAATGATAGATCCGCACTCATGACTTGAGGATGCCATATGATATACTGTATCGTACGCAATACTATTGAGGCGGGATCACCGACTATATATATATATACCGACTCAAATTTAGGTGGATTCCATACCCCTCCCGGTCGACCTGATACTTAGATCTGTAGTTTGCATAGTAGATGTTAGACTAGACCCGAGTCATACTTATTTTAAATGGCAAACTGCATTACTATTCATTTACTATTCACTCTACGGCTCGCATTGCATTGCATGCTTATATGTTATTGATTCATATTCCTTTGTGTATATGCCTTTACAAAGTTCCATGCTCATATTGGTGTTTCATATTGCATGTATTATAATTCATGGATTTCGCACTGTGATATGGTTGCATATGATGATTTTGGATTGTCTTACTCCTGCGTATATATATCAGTGGTATGGGACGCTGAAATATATATGTATACCCATAGTATATATATCTTAGTGGTATGGGACGCCGATATATATATATATATATATATATATATATATATATATATATACACCTACTTAATATATCATATGATGATCTATGCAAACTTATATATGCTTGCCGATATATTGAGAGAAGGCTGACCCGGACTGACGGATGCCCGATATATTGAGAGAGGGCTGACCCGGACTGACGGATGCCCGATATATTGAGAGAGGGCTGACCCGGACTGACGGATGCCCGATATATTGAGAGAGGGCTGACCCGGACTGACGGATGCCCGATGTATTGAGAGAGGGCTGACCCGGACTGACGGATGCCCGATATATTGAGAGAGGGCTGACCCGGACTGACGGATGCCCGATGTATTGAGAGAGGGCTGACCCGGACTGACGGATACCCGATATATGAAAGGAGCCTATGTGCTCGATATGAGAGGAGCCTTTATGGTCGATGGTATATTATGTCTTCCCTACCGCCACACTTATCGTATATGCATTGCATCACCTGTTAGTAGTACCTGATAGAGTACCCTCATGAATGTTGTGTACATGTCGGATACATGATATATGGGTTTCATTTGATATTGAGATATATAGTTTGTGTCAATGCTCGACGTTGATTTTCTGATGATTTCATTCACGATATCTCCTGTTTTCATTTTACCGCGTACATACATCATATCTGTGATACATTGTTACGTGAGGCACTGGTACGAGTACTCGACACTACATTTATGTTCAGATGTTACATTGCTACTTTACTATGCTTCAAACTTATTCATTGGAGGTTTATAGTACATCTGATCGTTATGACTTAGGTTTATGTCTTGCTTCCAATTTCTGCTTGTAGATATTTTCTATTCACGAGTTGGCGACTCACCCCCGTTGTGCCACAGTTCTTGCAGGTTTGCCGTACAGGTTCCATAGCGGCATTTCCGGCACATTGTTTCCTTTGCGGGTGATTTGCTCGGTAGGTGGATTCTTTGTGTAACAACTCCAATTTTTGTATGCCAAAATTTGATTTAAAATTGAAGTATACTTGGAGTATTAATATTGCTGATAACACTTTAAGTATCTATCTCTTTACAATAATTACAAGAAGGAGCTTGTGGCTCATTGGTAATACCTTGCATTGCTGAACCAAGCCACCAGAGTTCGAATCCCATACCCCACATTAATTTTATTATTGATTTTTTAAAAAAACCTTTAGAATACCAAGAGTTTACACATGCATATCTCACAAAAACCCCACTACACCTAAAGATGTAACACTTGCAGAGGGTAGATGGACCGTCGGGGGAGATCCAGGTCACCGGACTCGGTCGGGAATCGGCCAACTCGGCCTTGACTCGGCCGACTCAGTGATCCGACCGAGTCACGGCCGAGTCACCCCCTTTTAGGCCAATTCCGGCAAGGGTCACAACATGAAAGTTGTGTCTTTTGGTATTCCCTACTCACCTGCAAAGTTTCAGCCCAATCCCACTTCCAGAGATCTTTAAAACCCCCAATTACTCCACTTTTAATACATTTTTATTACATTTTATCACATTTTTATTTTTTAACTTTTCATCTACCCTAACCCTAACCCTAGCCTAGCCCTATATAAAGGCCCCTACCCTCTACCTTTTCCCCTCACAACTCTAAGCATACTCTCTAAAACTCTTGAGAACTTGGTGCAAAGAGCGAGAAGCGAAGCGCTGCCGAAACCGACGACGGATTCCGGCGACCGGATCAAGACCGACGTGACGTTTCCAATGAATCGGCAACCACCACACCTTTTAGAACGCTTAGCTTGTCCAAACCCGTAAGTCCCAACCTTCTACCTCTCTTTTCTATATTTGCAAAATACGACTTTTTGAAACCCGACGGAAATCGGACAAACCGATTTCCGATTCGGTTTTTCTTAAAAAATTCCACTTGTCACCTAATACATATTATCAACCCTCTTGCATGTTGACTATTAATCACCCTTAAATCAAATTTAATTGTACTTTTCCACATGAAATGATAAGTTCTTTAGAAAACCGTATTTCTTGCATAAAAATACCATCAAGTTAAATTTTAATGTTCTATTTAGATACCCCACTCCTAATCATGTTTATTTTGATAACAAAACTTGTTTCATTCAATTTGGATGAAATTTCACACATGAAATGATAACGTTTATGGAAACCGTATTCTTGCACTTTAATACCCTTAACTTTAACATAACTCATTTCACCTTGAAACTTCACCAAAACTTAATATAAGTCACGGGGTAATGACCTACCCTTACACACACTCATTATAACCCTAATTGCTGAATAACAAAAATACAGAATACGATATTATAGGACTTTTTCACTAAAATACCATAACCTTTATAACTTTTAGTTTAACCCTTAAATTGTAAACTTTTCTAAATAAAACTTATATAAAATGAAAGCACGATTGGTCATGGACATCGATCGTTTATCTAAACTGTCTTGTGGGTCTAGGCAAGTGTGTCTAAGGCTAGTGGTTTTTAATTAGGCCCACGACGTGGTTCCTTCCCACTTACCTGGCACTTACCTGGCTGCATGATGGTGAAGAGGCGATTTGAGGCTCTAATGATTCATCGTTTAGACCATAGAAGATAGGTTAGATGGTCTAGGAAACCCTAACAACTAAAATATGGAGAACTATATACTTTTACAAATAAATACCCTATATTTAGAAAATCTTTTCCCTAAATTAAAAGTATTTATAAAACCTGAGCAAAGTGCCATTACAACCCATTTGTGGGGAACCTGTTAGGGATAGCACGGTTCATCGTGCACCCGCAGGCTAGTAGTGCGAGATTCAGACCTCCGCAAGGAGCATTCGGTCTCGAAAGGTTTAAATACAATATTTAAGGAAAGTAATATTTTTTGTAAATAAAATATTCATTTAAAAATCATTTAAGTGTTTTATTATATATAATTATCATTTAAACACTTATTTTGTTATAATATCAAGTTTCCACTTTTTCCTAAAAATCATAGATTAAAAGTTACATTAAAATACCACGAATTTCAAATAAACAATTAATACTTTTATTAGGATATATTCACTAGAATAACACAAATAAAATTCACATCCATTACAATAATAAAGACGATTATTAAATACTTGAGGTATATTTTGAAAACTATACAAAAGTACTTTTTACATAAAACCCCCTCAAGTTTCACAAATTACAATAAGGCCCCTAGCTAATATTGAACTTCAAATTATCTTTCTTTTAGTCTGACTCGGGTTAGAGTCTGACTAATTCTGACTTGAATATAATTCATGTCAATCTATATTTCAATCATATTCCAACACAACTTGAAATCATGAATCCCTGAATACAGTTAACAATATATTCATTTTTGACTGAATCAAACCATGGATATTCATTCCATTATCCTGATATTCCATTTACCTGATTATACAGTTGCAACATGTTTACTGATATCATGGTTTTGGTCAGTCACTCAATTTACATATTCCATTACTACAACACTGTTAAAACATTACGGGGTTTAAAGGAGTAGATTGGTACGGAAGATGTTAAAAGTGGAATGAGGTGGTCAAATTAAGACACCTAACATGAATACTGTTGCTGTTGTACCGTGGCATAACGGTTCCTTGTACTCTCCGTTTGCACTGATCTCTAGCATATAGAGATCCCCCTCGTATACACTGGCATTCTTCTGTACCAAGCTACAAACAACTGCGTTAAACAATATTCCATAATATTCTATAACATAATACTCTAGAAAATACTGTTACTCTGCCATTCTCACTCCACTTTTCTTTGGGACTTACCGAGCGACCTGTTCGCTGACGACATTCTATTTCTTTCTTCCTTGAATGTCGTCAGGTGCGTTGGACCAAGTTGAGACCGAGCCAACAACTGAAGATTTGGAGCAGTTCCAAGAAGATCCAGAGCTCTAGACTTTGTACTTGTTCTTTCCAGTATTTCCTTTTATTATTATGCCACTGTTTAGGCATTGCTTTCTTTTTTTCATTCCAGTTGTATTTTCATTTCATGCATTGTATAAAGAATGTTATTAATGAAAGTTGCTGTTATCTCAATCTCATTTGTCTCTTATGATTATTTTATATTGCTTAGTTACGCTTAGCGTATGTACTTCTGAGTACATACGTAGCGGGCCTCGTCACGACCACTTCGCCGTACATTGGGAAGCGGGACGTGACACTTTGCATCAGAACCACCATTGTACTTGTATTATTCTTTGTATCTAGAATTTCCATCAACCAAATCTTGTATATTGTTTCAGACCTAGAACGCAAGTGATGTATTATTTCGACCTTAGAGTCGCGCTTAAGTAGTGTTGCAGTTTTCATGCTTATCTGGGTTTCTTTTAATTATGATCCTCGCCTTTCGGCGTTGTATAGTGTATTGCTTGTGGTTTATTTATCCTTAAAATGGTTTTAGATTTCTGGGCTTTCGGCTTACTTGGATCGGATGGAGTCCTATAGACTTCATATGGTTCAAGGGCCAGTCACGTGCTCTTTCGGGTCGTGACAAAGATACTTAAATAGAGTACCGCATTGTAACTATGCCTCGGTATCATAGCCACAATTACTTAACTCCACCCAAGTCGCCTAAGTCCTAGGGATAACAAGAAATCAGGTTTTCGAGTCGACATGCAAAGTAAGTTTGCACGTCGTAAAAGATATAATCAGGAAGAATGTGATTCAAGAATGGTAAAAGGCAAAGTGGCAGGACATGTTTCCTAAACACGGGTATTCTGATTCGTGTATTGGGTACAATACCCAACTACAAAGGAATCAACCCAACTAACCTATGGCTCTGATACCAAAAGAACCATGTCACGCCCCACTTCCAGAGTACACAAGATTGGGCACGTGACATAGCCAACCATGCTACCTGTGGGTAGGAAGTATCCATCCACAGTCACATTACGGCTGTAGAGATATCAAGAACAAGATAAAAACTATCTAACATATGTCCACAATCCAGAATAACAAGAGTCAATGATAAATAAATGCGGAAGCAAATGATCCAATACAATAATAGAAAAGTATGTCCCATAATGCGGGCTCACATCTAGAAATAAAAATGCAGGAAATAAAACTAACCACTACAGAACTCACAACTCAGCCTGCTGGCTGAAGTACTCCTGCTCGGACAGCGACGGTGGTAAAGAATCTGGGCCATACAAAACCCAGACGTCAGCGCGTCATGTCAACCAATAATATAATATGAACAGTATAATAGGCAAAGCAGAAATAAACATGAATAAAGCAATAGTATGAAACAAGCAGTGCAGGGTAGTGTGCAGTGGGTAACTAAACTGTTCTATCAGGTTTTCTATTCTAAAGTCTTTAAAATCAATTCGAGTAATCCTCCATGTAACTCAAAGGATATGCCCCGTTACCCCCCGGGACCACGGATCAGGAATATGGGAACCAATAGTGGTTCTGTCCCGTTGCCCCCCGGGACCACGGATCAGGAAAATGCAAGAGTCACGAATGGCTCTGTCCCGTTACCCCTCGGGACCACGGATCAAGTAATACCCTTTTAAGTTACACTTTAGTTTACACTTTTGATTTCCCCATACCCCAAGTTATGTATGTCGAGTCAGGTATTCAGTAATCAAGAACTAATGCCAACACAGGATCAGGTAACAGCAGGTTTGTCTGGATAGACAACAGGAATGGTCCATGAGGACAACATGTCAGGTTTGTTGGCATTAGGCACGAGATCAGGTAACAGGTCAGGTCAACAGTAAACGGTTCCATGTCAGGTGTAACAATATATATCATGTGTAACAAAGTCAAGTCAAGATGTAACGATGTCGTGGGTGTGCTCACAACAGATATATAATCGAACAGGGGATTAACAGCAGGAAATAAGCAGTAAATTAAACAACAATAAGCAGTTCATTCAATCACCATAGTGCATTAATATAGTGCAGCTGTTTTATTATATTAACAGGTTTTGAGCACCCCTTAGCGGTGCAACCGTTTAAATGATGGTGCAATACAGTCATCAAGCCTTTGAATGCAATATCCGAATGTAAAAGCACTATGTGGGAAAGTGCTACAATCTATTAAACGGTAAAATGTGATTAACAGGTAAACTTGGTTCTTAGGTTAAAAGTGGCAAATTGTAATTTCTATGTTAACTGTAAAATGATATATGTCATATTGCAATCAAATGAGAAAATAACTATACCGAGTTAAGTTTTGCAGGTTTAATGAGTCAAAACATATATAATTGTATAGTATAGCATGTAGCAAGTGATACTTTCCTCGACGGGTCGCGAACCGGGAAAAACGGAACGTAACGTCGGCGGGGAAACTCGCGACGGACGCACGGTTCACGGAAAGAACCCAAACGACGAACAGTGGAACCACACGGGTCAGGGTACCTCGCTGGAATGTCGGGACGCGTCTCCGGCACGGCCGGATTCCGGCGAGATAAAAAATAGTGAACGTCAAGAGTTGCGATCAAGAAAAGAAATGGAAAATAAAGAAGAAAGGGAAAGATGATGGAGAGGGAAGGCTTACAATGGTCTGTGAGACGGGTGGCGACGGTCGACCTCGTCGACGGAGCTCCGGCGGCCGACCAGCAGTGACTGCGAAGACCTGCAGATCACCAATGACCATAGAAAGGAGGAGGGAAGAAAATGAGAGGGAAGGAGAAAGAAGAAACTTACTGAGGGGATGAGCGAGGCCGGGGAGGCGGATTGAGATCGCCGGCGGTGACTCAAGCGGTGCGACGGGTGTGCAGGGATGGGTGCAGGTGGCCGCGGCGATGGCGCAGGGTGCACGGGAACGTGGGGAAAGGAGGAAGGATGAGACGAGGTTGAGGAGGCAAGGATCCCGGCGGTGCTAGCGCCGGCGTTGGTGCTGCGGCGGCGACGGGCACGGTGGCTAGGGCTAGGGTTGATGGGTTCGCGATGGTTACTGTTTTCGTGAAGGGAAAAAGGTTGCAGGGTATGTATAAAATATAGGGAAGAGAGAGAGGAGGTAAAGAAATTAGAGAGAGAGAGAGACGTGAGAGATGGAGAGAGAAAGAGAGAGAGAGAGGAATAGTGGAGGGGCCCACGGGGTTAAAACCCACTCTAATTGGCCAGCCAGGGAAAGATTCAGAACTAAAGAAATATTTTAAAAGATTTTGAACGTTTAAATTAACAGAAAAATATATATATAAATGAAATATTATAAGGTTTAGATTATTTTATTAATTTGGGATTTTGGCGCTAAATGAAACGTTTCCAAATCGCGCCCGGGTTGGGTCCAAAAATTTAAAATTTAAATAATATGATTTTAAGCGGGTTCCAAATTTTAAAGTGAAATGTTTTATTATTAAAAAGTATACCCCCAAGTCGGACACCTGTACGCGCGCGTAGTCGTCCAAACTCGTCCGTTTCACCGAACGGGATGAGAACTCGACGCACGGACGCTACCACGCGGCTAGGGGTGACGAGTAGGCCAAGATAGATATTTTTAATTTTATTTTAGGTGCTAAAATTTGTTATATGCAGAAATGACTTAGCCAGATAAAATTTTACAGTAAGACCCAAACAAGCAAGATAAATAAAATGAGTAATATCTAATGCTCAACCAATAACAGAAAATAGTAGTACTGGGCTCGGGTGTTACATAAACGGAGATTTAGAAGAAGGGATTTATATGGAGCAGCCGGAAGGTTTTATTGTTAAAGACCAAGAACATAAAGTTTGTAAATTGATTAAATCACTTTACGGTCTTAAACAAGCTCCAAAGCAATGGTATACTATGTTTGATCAAGTTATTTTAAATTACGGTTTTGTTATTAATCAATATGATAAATGAGTTTATTTTAAACAATTTGAAAATGATTATGTTATTTTATGTTTATACGTAGATGATATTTTATTATTTGGTGCATCACTTAAAATAACAAATCATGTAAAACAAATACTTATCTTCTAACTTTGACATAAAAGATTCATGTGATATAGATTTTATTCTTGGCATGAAATTAATTAGATTAATGGTATGGCTTTAACTTTATCGTGTGTTATTGAGAAAGTGCTTAAATTTTTTAATTATTTTGATATCAACCAAGCGTTGTTTTGTTCTCTGTTTATGACTTCTGCAAACAGAGAGCAATTCTCTTCACACCAATTCTTCCACATGAGAAAAACTACTGCATTGTTTTTCACTGGATACTAATTGACAACGATATCAAAACCAAACTCCTATTGCGATTCATACTCAATAGGGGATCAGACGGGCCGAGAGTGTTGTATCTTGGAAATGTGTACGTCGACAAACCTGTACGGAGGGTGGTTATACATTTTTAGGGTAACACAGTCAACTGCGTGCCTCATATCTACAGGTTTGTATTCTAAACTTTTTTGATTTATAGTTTATATTATTTCATGTGACTGTTTCTCTTAGGAAAACTTATTTTGAAAATATTTCATTTTATATAAGTATTAATTTAACAATCATTTCAGTAATTTATCTAACACAGATGATATTGAGACCCCATCTTCTCACTTCAATAATGATGTGTATGGCCATCTAAAATCCGGCCATGATTATCTTTCAAAGCCGTTGGATCTATAATTTGTATAACGTATCAGCTGTTTTTTTTAAATTCTTTTATTATTACAGAATTAATTAGGATCCTAAGTCCTAGCTGTATTTTGCATATGTGGGCATCATGCAGTTGGGCACCCTGCAGCACATCAGAACGAAGGCCCACGTTAAGTGGCATGGTCACTGTATCCTTAGTTTTTTTTTTTTTTTTTGAAATCGGGGGATTGAACCTGCGATCTTTCACGGTGGAGAGGAAATTGGTACCGACTCAGCTAAACCTGATTGGTTCAGAAAATAGAGAGGATGCTTAGCTCAAAACAGTGACTAGTTTTCTGCACGTGCAATGCACGTGGACGGAAGAAGTTTGCATCGAAGTTAAGGGGAAAAATTGGGTTTATTTTATAGAGCATGTATATACAATTCATAGATTGATATCTTTCACTATAAAAATATAATAGTAATTAATATCAATTTTAGGTGTAATGTGAAAATCTGATTTTTTATTTATTTATCAAATTTTAGGTATTATAAAATTCTGATTTTATTGAGTTCATTATAATACTGTTGTGGCAAAAAAAACAGTAAAATTTGGATCAATTCATTTTTCATAATTAGACAAGCTCTTGATATTTTTATGTGGAAAAAAATCTCTTCTTAAAAGAGAGGGAGTAAGATGAAAAATTTTAATTAGAAAGAGATTTTATTTGGTGGGGGTTGGGGTGAGATTTTATTTGGGGGGGAGAGGGGGAGAGGGAGATTGTTTGTTTGAACATTTAAAAATTCAAATGGTAATTAATTTGAAATTTTAAATGATAATTAATGACATGGATAGTATAAGATGGAGAGACTATTTCCCTTTTTTTTATAACTCTTTCCGATAAACTAAAGGGCTAAGGTCCTGTTTGGGAATGGAGTTAAGTTTTCTAAACTGTGGTTGGATGAAGTTAGAAAGACACAAATCTAACATTCTAACTTTGCCTTTTTTGGGGCTCATTTTGAAGTTAAGATAACTACGGTTATCTCATCTTTGAGGATCTTTTTGGGGATGGAGTTGAAGTTTTCTAAACTGGAGTTTAATAAAGTTTGCAAAACCTAACTCCAAAATGCTAACTTTGCCATGTTTGACACCCATTTTGTAGTTTAGATAACTACGATTATCTTAACTCCAAAGTTGAGATAACCACGGTTATCTAAACTCCAACATTATCTAAGTTTAGTAAACTCCATTTTCCCAAACACATCTCGACAAACATAACCATGGTTTATTTGAAAATGGAGTTTGAGCCTTGCAAACCATAGTTTGGATCCACTCTACTACCATTTAAAAATAAACTCTAGTTTTTCTAACTCCATATCCAAACAGGGCCTGCAAATGAGAAAATTGCAGTTATCTAAACTCCAATCTGATCAAAATTTAGAAAGCTCCATTTTCGGCGTTTGAGGCTTGCAAACCACAGTTTGCATCTCTCTATCTTCACTTAAAAATAAACCATGATTATCTAAACTCCATTTCCGAACAGAGCCTAAAAGCTCTCCACATCTACGCGCAAAAAGACAAAATCAAATTGAACATCTTAAAAGAGTCTATATTAGAGTTCGCATTATAATAATAGTGGAGAGATTCATTAATATCACCTGTATCATGCTCATGAGGTAACACCCATAATCAATAAACTAACAAAAGGAAAAAAAAAGGGTTCAAAACTGTAAACTGAGAGTGAAAGAGAAGGCTTGACACTAATCAAACTCTTTATTATATATCTACCTTCATTAATCCTCTAACACAACAAACTACCACAGGTAAGGAAACCAGCTCTCTACTCTTTATTCAAACAGAAAACATAATGAAACCCTAGAAAGATAACCAAGCCCCCATTAACTCGAACGACATTAGCAGGTCGGAACGCACTTCTTGCTGCACTTAACGACGCACTTAGGGTAGTGCATCTTATTAATCCCGCCTCGTGCCTTGCTGCATTTCTTCGTGCATACCACCTTCTTCTTCTCGCACTGCTCATGAGTTATGCAAGCATTTTTTCCAAGCACATCTTCTTTAGTTCCCGGAAGAACTCTCGTTTGATAGTTGGTATCGAGTTGTTCGCTGCGTCTTGCTTCTCTTTTATTAGCAGTCCAAACGCCGCTTGCGTTTGCAAGAAACCCTCGGATTCGCTTAACAAGACCTGCAGGCTCATGAACATCGGTTAGCGTGGAATTCACGAGAGCGGAGAGGAGGAGAAACATGACGGTGAAGCAAGCAACCTTCATGATTGACTATGTTTAGTAATTTAGCTTATGATTTGGTGTAATTGATGAATTCTGCAGGTTGATTTATATAGGAGTTTTTGATGGTGCAGTTGGTTAGGGTTGCTATTTGATGTGGTTTACCTAATTCAGGGAAATGGAAGATGCATGCTGAAATCAAACATGTACGGGCGTGTGAAATTTGAAAGGAAACAAGTGTATGAACACAATGACTGAAAATGCCATTCGAAAGCTTAAGCTGGGTGAGAAGTTTTTGGTTCATTGAAAACAGAAAACAAAAAACAAATTTTGTACAGAAAAAAATTTGGACAGAGGTTGTATAAACTAACTGAAGCAGCACCAGCAGTTCTTGGCATCACTTCATTTGGAAAGAAATGGCAATGATAGTAAATGAATCAAATGGCTTCCGTGAAACAAATCAAATAAGAATAGTTCAGAATTAAATACCGGAACATACACGCGCACACCATGTGCACCATGTACGGTTTGATAACAAACCAACCAAAGTATTCAAGCAGAGCATTTCCAAAATTTTCGGAACAAAATTTGAAATAGTACTGAATTATTGGTGTACTCCTAACTGCAATAGTTGCCAGAATGAGCTACCTTACCAGATTTCCATATGTACATCATTTCACTTCTGCAATTTTATACTTCTTAATCTCCAAGTCCTTTATAACTTTTAATGGAGTTAACTGGCAACAGCTTCAGGTTCTTTCTTCACTGAACACAACTCAACAGAACAAAAAATGTGGATATGAATCAGTATGTATCAAAGGAAGTGGAGTTAACAGGAAATCCTACCCAAGATATCGCAAAAGTTTCAAAACTTTACAGTACTCCAAGTATATCAACAAAAATTACAGTAGAGGCATAGCGCTTCAACCGACCACAGAACAAACTCAAGAAATAAAATAAAAACAGCGAGGATAAAATTACATCCAAAAGTAATATGATCACCTTGAAGCGACAGTAATCAAAACAAAAAATAGATTTATCTACAAAATAAACAAACATAAAAAGGGATCACTGTAAGATATTAGAACCAGAATCTGGAAGAACAATATATGCCATGAAAACAATATATGCCACAAAATCAATAACAAAGAAAGGGTTCATCAATAAGAGTCCACAAAAAATTATGGAGACCTTACGTAGAAGAACCCTGTGTTTTCATTAATGATGATTAACTAAACTTATGTACATCATAAAACAACATGAAAAATAAACATAACAATTGGTTATCACCGAGCAATTCTAGGCTTCTGCCTTCTCTAACAACCATCCTCCCCTCCAAGCAATCACTCCTCCCATTCCCCCAATATTAAATAGATCTCTCTACCATACCTTGTCATCGAATGAGATAAAATTCTCCAAAAGGTTACATGAATTTTTGAGATTGACTTGTCAGAATATAATTTTTTCCCCATGATTGGTCAGGCATGGTAAAAGAAGTCAAATTGCAGCGACAAAGAACGGAACATGGAGAGGATGATATGGCGAGCGTCAAGGTGCTCCAGAGAAGTTATTAGGGAGAGCCAGTGAAGGTTACTATTATCATCATCAGTATAGTCATAACTAGAAAAATCAAGCAAGCACAAACTAGAGATGTTGCTAAGATCGAGAATTTTCAACTGGGATATCACCACCTCGCCCATGCCGGGTTTTATGGGAAAATTCATCCTCGTCTGAGTGACATCTCTAACCTGCGCTTCCTCTTAATTTTTCGTAATGACTATCCTGATGCTGATAATAGTGACCTTCACTTGCGCTCCTCAACAGCTTCTTTGAAGCTCCTTGAATTGCACCATCCTCCTCCCCAATGCAGGGGAGAATCGGCTCCAAATTGATACCATCTTACTTTGTCGGTGTGACGGCTCCCTCCTGCCGACACAGCCTTCCTTCAATTTAACTTCTCATGTCATGCTTGACCTATCTAAGAACATCTTTAATTCTGCCATGCCTCCTTGCAATGTATCCTCTGCTCCACGGCGTCATGTCCTTGCTAATCTTGATCATGATGAAGAAGATAATGCATTAGATGGCAATCATGAGGAAGAGAGCGGTGATATCTAACCATTTCAATATATGGATTGGGAAAATGTTTTCTAGACTGTATCGCAAGGTACTTTTGGGAGGTCGGGGCTCTGGCTGTCGAAGATTAGGCCATGGAGATCATTTTGGTACCGACTGTGAAGCACGGGTTTTTATTTGCCTGAAGTCCCCAGTAGGGGAAGCTAATGCAAGTCATCGGATATCGCCAAAAATGTTGGAATTCGATGGGGAAGTCTGAAATATCCACTAACATGAATATTACCTGAACCATGAAACGAGGAAAAACACTGGGCACGGTCAGAGGGGTTATTTATGATAATTAAATAGAGGTTATGATCAAATAAGCACACAAACATATCACTGTGAACAATACTGGTGTATGGTTAATAACCATCTAAAGTCATGAAAAGGACAAGTAACAATTATCTTTAACTGAATTTTGTTCTTAATCCTCATAGATGGCTCACAGTGATAATTTGATAAATTTTCTTATTTAGAAGCAATAATAGGAAATCAATGATTTTACCTCACATTTTACAGAAAGAAGCGATGTTAAAATTTTGTTCTGTTTTATTTCAAAAAAAAAAACACTACCGGTACATCTTCCATTATTCTTATAACTTTAAACTTTAATGAAAATTATGATTTTGAAACTAATTCTTGCAGAAATGACAATGAATTCTCTAATATTTCATCTCAGGCTGGTGGTGAAAGACTGCAATCATATTATTCTAATAGCGTTGCCTCAGTAACATGGCAACAATCATCAGTGATTCAGTTTCACTAAATAGAATCATCAGAAGCATTATGGATTTCTTTGCACACTTTCTTCCTCATCAACATTCACAAATCATGTTTGCACAACTTTTCACCATTAAACAAGAATATAAAATATACTCAATTCAGTATACAGAAATAAGTCAAAGAAGTTAAAAGACTTATTTACCTGAATCATAGCTCCAATGATGATTCCCATATAGAAATTAGGCACTGCACCATCATCAAGCTCTCAAGTCTCAGCCACCGTAATACACGCATAAATGCACGATAAGAAGAAGAGGTAATGCATGAATCCCTGTGTAAAGATCCACCTTGATTTAGCAAATCATTCAGGATACAAAAGTTATCATGATCAAGAATGACATTGCTGATAGTGTAGTACTAATACCAAATGCAAAGACTCCTTAATGCCTATTTAGCTTCTATCTCTCTCTTGAACACCAGAGTACGGAAAAATAATCATAGGATTTCATTCGAAATTTCCAGTACTGATGGGTTATGTTCATCACAAGCCAAATACATATAAGCTAAAATTAATAACCTTTATATCTTCATCAGATGAAAAAGATCCTCCAGTTGACATGAAAGTGATGAATCCGAAGACAAAATGAAGCTAGCCCGCAGCAATTTCCTCCATTACTTTCCCTGCCATGTCCTCATTTTTTTACTTCTTTACTTACACTTTGTGATTACGGTTTAGAGAAGTAAAGTTGGGTTAATTTATTCTATGAAGAAGGTTATGAAGAAACCATCATATAAGTAATGAAGCAGGCAGTTGAGAGAAATGGATGTGTGTTTGTTTGACTGTGAAATACAATGTGAATGTTCAAAGATGAATTTTTGGTGTGATAGTTTATATAGATGATAGATTAGGCCATTGATGAATACTGGTAGATGTCGGTGTACAATTTATTAGCTGTTAGTTGACTCCAGGAGGTTTGGTTGGGCTTAGCTTAGTAATTTGGATTTAAATGGGAATTACTGTTGGGGCTTTAATAAGAACTTCTTTTGTTAGTTGGGCACCTGGGGTGTTGCTTATGCATGAGGATTTTGAATAGAAAGAATGGTTCTCTGTTAGAACCATTTTTATGAGATTGAGCATGGGACATGAAAGAATTTAGAGGCTGCTATACTTATTAGAATAGTGGAATAATTGTTGTACAAATTAAAATATATGTACTTTCTGCATCAATATTCACATTGGGTGTAATGACAATTAAAATGGTACTTATGTTTAAGAGTGATTTGGATAGTTTAGAAAATCACTATTTTGCTACAGATATCTAAAATGTTCAGTTGTCAATTTAGCAATGGCATTTAGTTCAACCTTTTTATATTTTTTAAACTTTGTTTTGAACCCCCAAATCTTCATATTTATAATTAAGGCATCCAATTTTACAGATATATAAATTAATCCGCCTAGTTAACTTCCATCTAATTACCATCCGGATTCTGTTAATTAGTTGTTAACTAACAACCATTATAGTCATCAGATGACTAATTTGCCCCTCCAATGACTAGATATGCTTAGGGTTAGGATTTCTTGTTGTTTTTAAGTGCCGATGGAGAGGATGACGACGGATTCAAGATGATACTAAAAGCACATCTCATCTCTTGGAAACTTAATGTACATGGCCATCTACTGGATGTATAATTTATGGATTAATTTGGTCATGAGTTTATCTTTTACATCTGCCGGAAGTATAATTTATATAACTTATGAACTTTTTTTTTTGTGTGTGTTGGGGGTGGGAGTTGGGGGGGGGGGGGGGGGGGTCGATGTAACGCACAAAGTTGGACGTGATTGCCAGGTTTGAAACATACTTGCATAGATCATTTTTCTGTTAAAGGCTTAATTCAGTTAACATCCGATTATCAACTATAATTCTTTAATAAATTGTTATCTTAACGATACTTGCATGTGTAGGCAATATGTAGTTAGCAACCTGCAGATATCAGAACAAAGTGCACATTTCAAGTGGCATTATTACTGTACCATGCGCTACTTAAGAAAATTCATGTTTCATTGAAGTCATTAGCTCTTCTAGGATAAAACGGTTCAAGATAAAACATAGTTAAACACAACTAGACATCCCATGAACTAATTCAATATGTGAATTAAACAGAATGAACAAAAATATACACAGTAAACAAGAATAATGGCTCAGACTTTTTCTCTGGAAAAAAGGGAAAAGAAAAATTTAAAATTTCACTCAATATGTTGCAATATGAAAAGCGACATGCATTGTTATCTAATTTTCCGACATACAATACTGACAGTCCAGAAAACACAGAAGTTATCACTATACTTTGTTCCTACAGACCAATGTCTGTGGGAGAGGGGGAGCGGGTAAATTTAGGCATCAATGAAAGTAATGAGCACCGATTAAGCAAAAAATAAAATGAGTTCAATCTGCAAACTCAAATTGAAAAGAAAGCTCATAACCTTCATCAGTCCTCTATTAGTGAAATTGGGATAGGCTGATTTATATTTTGTTGGTGCAGTTAGTGTTGCTATTTTTTTATGTGGTTTACCTAATTAAGGAAAATGGAAGATGCATGCTGGATCAAACACTAATCATGTGTATAATTTGAAAATAAAAAAGATTGCCAGTTGAGTTGAGACATCATCAATTCGGTGGAAAACCAAGCAAAATTTGGCAATATTATATAGATTAGTAGGAAGAAAAGTTGCACAGAACTAAATGAAGCAACACGATCAATAAATTACATGGCTTCATTGAGAAAGAAATGGCACCGACAATATCATAATCAGTGAGTGATAATGAATCAAATGAGAATAATTCACCCTTAAGCAGTGAAACATGTGTGCATGAACCATGTATAAATCTATAAATCCTTGAAATCTATAAATCTACTTCGTGTCATAGGTGGGCCCCATCTCATCGACGTACAGACCCCCTATTAACTCTCAGGTCAAGGCTGGTAGGAAAGTATTAATCCTCATAAATTAAAGGGTAGTCATAGCAAACATTTGGAAAATTTTCAAAAAGATCAAATGTGCAGCGAAATGCTATGAAATCTACAGCTCTAATGCTTCTAAGTTTGGCTAGTCACTAACTTACCGGATATCCTTGTGCACATGGATTTGTTGTATATTATTCAAAGTCCTAATGTTTACTTCTAGAATTCTACTCCAATACTCTAAAGTCTGAAGTCCCCTACTGCTACTATTCTATAGTTCTTTCTAAGCAAACACAATCATAAGAAAAATAATAATGATGGATAAAGAATCATTAAGCATCAAAGTGGAGTAATTAAAATTTATACAAAAATGTCCCCGTAAATGTTTAAATTTGGGCATGATGAATTAGTAAAGGGCAATGAAATAGAAGCTTGAGAATATTTAAATTGCAGAAGAAGCATAGCATGTTCCAGAGACCACAGAACATACAACATGTGAACAACAGAAAAAGGAACATAACAAATGGAGCCAGCAGTACTGTCTGTGTCAAGTAACTGAGACGAACAAATAAAAGTGGGGGAACATTCAAGTTTTAATCTGGAAGTGAAGGAAAAGAAATTTACACAGTTCTTTATTATCTACCTTAATTTCCTCTCCCATTCACCATTGTCATTATCAAGCGAAATAAACTACTACAAGTGGAAAGACCGAAAGACAGACTTTTATTTAAGGTCCAAGCAAAAGACACAAGGAAATCCTAAAAAGAAAACTAAATGGAAGGATTAAGTTCAGAGAAATTAGCAGGTTGGGAGGCACTTCTTGCTGCACTTAACGACGCACTTAGGGTAGTGCATCTTATTGATCCCGCCTCGTGCCTTGCCGCATTTCTTAATGCATATCACTTTCTTCTTCTCGCACTGTTCGTGAGTCATACAAACCTTATTCTCGAACACATCTTCTTTACTTCCCATCTGTACTCCGCTTGAAATGCCTTCTTTGATCCCCGCACGAACCCTCGTTTCGTGGTGTGTATCAACTTGTCGCATGCTGCCTCTTGCATCTTTTTTATCGGTAGCCCAGACACCCCCAGCCTTTGCCAGAAACCCTTGGATTCGCTCCACAAGACTCAATGGAATGCTGCCTGATGCATCGTGAACGTCTGGTGATGTCGCATTCACAAGACTGGAGACGAGGAGAAATATAATGGAGAAGCAAACAACCTTCATGATTACTATGATTGGATACTTTCCTTTTTCCTTCTGTTTTGGTGTGATTAATAATTTTGGTACAAGTTGGTTTATATAGAAGTTTTGATGGTGCAGTTAGTGCTGCCGTTTTATGTGCTATACCTAATTCAGGAAATGGAAGATGCATGCTGTTCAGCAAACATGAAAGGTGTGGGATTAGAGAGGCAAGAAGTGCATGAGTACAATGGTGCCAAAACTGCCATTTGAGAGATTAAGCTGGGGGCGGATTTTTTTTGATTTAGTTTACAGTTAAAACAAATGTTGATGTTATATACATGGCTTCATTAGGAACAAGTGACATCAATAGTAAACATTCAGTGAGATAAATGAATCAAAGAGAATAGTTCAAAATTAAATACTGGAATATTTACACATGCAGCATTAATCCTATAAATCCTAGAAATGCTAAATCTAGTTCTTTGGGAATAAAACTTTTCAGAAATCTTTTTATGTCTATAATGTCAAAAAAAATAAAAATTAAATACACAATACAATGCTGCAAATTAGACAAATTACAACACAAAGATCAATAGGCAATGCTGCAAATTATAAAGCAAGTATAGCAAAGGATTTTACGTGAATAATTCAGTGACGTAACTCTTAGGGCCCGTGCCAAGTGCACCAGATCAAGGCTAACAACATATGCAGAAGTTTAAGAGTTAAAAAAGAGTTTATTTGTATAGTTAAACAAGGTAGGAAATGGAGACGACAGATACATATTTGTGGTTCCTCATCAGGAGTTCATCTAAAACCCTTGTAGAAAAATGCTGCTGCTGTATCTACTAAGTACCTCAAATGCATGTGCATATTCATTATAGTAAGTCTGGATAATATGAGAAATATTTTAGGAGAAGAATTCTACATAAAACCACCAAGTTATTGGAGGAAGTATATTATTCAGTTGGAAGATAGGCCCAAAATCAAGAAAATACTTTCAAAGAGGATTTCCATGCTCTTCAAAAGATTTTTCTGAGCATCCTTCTGAGCACAAATGATTCAGTTTTGCTGATCGGAAAACATCCTAATGAACAATGCAAAAGATGTAGTGTTGCAAAGTACATGGAGAGTGGAAAGTGAATATTTTGGTCATATGCTCATAGCAAGTAATGAAATGAGTATAACAGTTTATCGCACGGTCATGTAGAGTTATCACATTCTTATTTATTTTTATTTTTGATAAAAAGAGCAGGCTCTTGTGAGCCGGTCTCATAATTATATTCTTATTTATAATAGTACTAGTATCCAAATTACCATCATTCAGAAGTCCTTCAACATCTTCAGGCTCAAGAAAAACATGAAATGGAGCATGCAGAAAAAACTTTGAATATACACTGTCCATACGCTACTTGTGAACTGCTGGCATTTAATATCAGACAAATAAAATATGGAGCAACCATGGAGAAAAGAAATAAATACAGCTGCAAGAATTAACACTTGGGGAAGAAAACGTACATTCATAATGATTAAAAGGCTCACCCTCGGCATCATCATCATCCAATCACGGAACCACCCTCCAATTTCACCGAGCCCAAGAGTACAGAAGAACACGTAAGATATTTTCCACAGGAATCAAATTGTGAGTCACAAGAACAAACCAGAGAGACAGATGGTATCATTTACTAGGCTATAATGAAAAGTGGGGGGGGGGGGATGGATGAGGATAAATAATGCTGTCTGAATAGTTAGTCAAGAACTTATAGTCGGAAAAATCACCAAACCAATCTCAAATCAGTCATTGTCTCATACAGAAGTTGTTTCGATAAGGGCCAAAACAGTAAAGGATTTCTTCTGTAGCTTTTGACCATCAAAAACACATAAATCAGCTCTTGCTTCTAACCTTTGAGACTTTTGTTTCTCTTCACAAGAATGTAAACTATTTTAAAACCATATGCATTTATTATGAAAGTCGTTAATTTTTCGTATATAACTGTGATTGGGATTTTGCGATACAGATAAGATTTAGATTTCTAATGCAAATAGGACCAGGATTATATATTTCCTTGTTTAGGACTTGACATATTAAGTCTAGCTTTGTATCTACAATTCATTCTATCGGGCATTAGCCTCATGATTATGTATCGATGAATCAATCAATGAAGAGAGACTTCTCCCAACATGATATAAGACCATAGGATTAAGCCTCTCTCAACCTCTTTTTCTTAAAACAATTTCTTATCAATGTTCATAATAAACGATTTATTATATTTAAATAAACAAACAGAACCGGCATAATATCATCTTCTTTCTCGGGCTGCCACCACCACTACACGCTACATAGTCTAATTTATATATTCCTGATTCGAAAATAGGGGAGATGTTTCTACCCCTTAATCCCTTATTAATATGGCCACAACACAAAAGTAAATTTTACCACCCTTTTCTTTATACATACATGTAGTGAAAAATTTAATTAAAACCAATATCAACAACAACATACAACAACATAAGTATTAAGTAACCATTGGATTGCTTATCACTCTCATATTCAACACATTAAAAACATAATATCTAATGCAGAGAGCTCGAAAACGTTAAAAAGAAAGCAATAAAACATAAAAACTGACTTGGGTCATTCGATCTCAATCTGCTGGGGTGCTTCATCATCCTCTCCTCCAACCCTCGGCTCCCGAGCATTCTCCAACTCTTCGGGGGTCAACCCAGAAGCCTCAACCGTCTTCTCGATCCAATCCTTGAGGGGCTCCTCATTCAAATCAAGCCTCAAGAGACCAGCAAAGACTCCACCCATGAAAGCCACTGGCTCCTAAAATGAAAAATTACGAATTGGGTCTTTTTCCACAATCATGGGCAAATGAGCAATCTTTGAGGGGGGGGGGGGGGTTTCCTTCTCTCTTTTACCTTGAGAGCATCTTTGAGGATGGGTTGGTCCTCGAAGGGGTTGAAGCAGGCCTGAATGCTGGTGCTGGTTCTTGAACTTGTTTGGTTCTTCTTCATCGTTTTGTTGGGGGAAGAGGGGAAGAAAGAGGGAGGTTTGAAGCTTTTTGTGAGCAACTGAAATGATTGAGACCATGAGATAAGGAATTTTGAAAGCAAATATTTTTGTTATTGAGAGGTGAGGATTAATTGCTTACCATGGAAGGGGATGAGCAGAGAAGAGCCATTCTCTTCAGCCTCCTTTAATTTTGGAGAGGAAGAGGAATAGTTGGTATAGGGTTTTGAGGATTTAATCTATTGATTAATTGATAAGCAATATCGAAACCCCACGAAATACAAATAAACTATTTTCATTTAAAGTCCGTAGTTGTTCTATATAATTTACATGTTATTTGATACGTTTTTGTGAAAAATCCCTAAAACTGTTGTAAGCATGCGATCAGCAATGCGTCAGCAATCCAACATTTTTGTCCCCATGACATTTTAAGTTTCTGGTTTGGATGCAGGAAATCAAGATGAATTGTTTCCTAGGCACTCAAAATTAAAAATATTAAATAATGAGAGAGATAGAAATAGAGGTATTTAGTAATTAGTTAATAAATGTTGTGTCACCTAAATCCCTCCAAATTTCATTGCGAAAGCTTCAGCTTTAGAAAACTATATTTTGTACAAATCCACAGGGTTCAAAATTCATTTTACAACTAGGATTTCAAATTTTGAGTGGGTATTCTCTTTCAGAGTTTTGTCCCGCGATTCATCTCAAAAATCAAAACAGGCCCTTGTAGATATTAAGTTTAAAAGAAAAGCCTAAAAGCTATAACATGTGCTAAATTCTTTTTAACAGGCCCAAAGAAATTCCTCTATTTATAATACCAAGGAAGAGCAGAAGTAGTGTGCATATGAATGAATGGACTTCTGTGCTCTTCCCAGGATTGCACTTGGGACGATGGAATGGGAAATTAATAGGAATTCTCGTATTTTCGGAAATGGGATGATCGGACATATAATTCAAAGGAATATTGTAATAACGTGCTTGGTATAGTTTAATCATTCTTGATAATATATGTATGTGCAACCGTCGACCAGCGGTGAGACCGAAGAAGGGCGGGTAGATGGCGGCGAGGCCGGCAATGAACAGTCGATCGGCGGCGGGTCGGCCAGCGGACGACCAATCGGCGAACTACGGCCGGCTAGCTGTGAAAATCCGACCGATGACGAACATGTCGGGGAATGATCGACGATGGCTGGTAGTCGGCCGGTGGACAGCCGATCGGCGAATTACGTCCGGCCGGCAGCGAAAATCCCATCGACAGTGAGCATGCGGGTGAATGATCGACGATGACCTGCGACGGAATGGCAGTGAACAGTCGATCGGCGGCGGGCCGGCCGGCGGACAATCGACGATAGACGGTGGGGCCGGCCGACCGGCAGGTGGCGAGGAAAGCCGACGGCGGATGGTCCTGGCTCATTTTATGCTAGATGGGAATATTTCGTGGTAATCTAGAATAAATACGTGTCTTGGAGGAATAGAATTATCATGAAATGGTCTTTTAAGTACTATGGTAATCCTATTTTCTTGTAAATATCTTTTACACATACACAAGTGTGGTAATATTTCATGATAATATAAGGTTACCATCTAGATTACCTTCTACCAAGCACATCCTAGTGGTATTTTTAAGAGTAAATTGTCAAAAAGCTCTTGGCATGCTCAGAAGTTGCTTAAAAACCCCTAATGTTTTCAAAATTGTTGAGAATGACCTACTGTTCAAAATCTTTGTGAAAAAACAGTTGTATTTTATTTAGGTCTTTATTCTCTCCGGCTGCTTAAATATCATAGGCAATTGCTTAGATATCATATTTAACTAATTAGATATTACATGCAGCTAATATGAAGGGGGGTTTAATTGGCCCAGGGTTTTTTAAACAAGAGCAAAAGACACCGGGATTCTTACACAAGTTTGAAAGGGGCGAGGGCTTTTTGACAATTTACCCTATTTTTAATAAGCCTTACTAATTTAAAAATATATAGTTATATAATTTGTAAATTGTAATGTCCCATTTATGAACTTAATATGCAAAATATATGAAGAATTAACCTCCAAATATTTCAGCATATATTTGGGCTTTTTAATAATTTTCTTATTGTGAAAATCGGGAAAATTTCGAAAATCTGAAGAAAAAAATCTTCTTCGATTTTTCAATATTTTGTTTGTTATAATATACGGGAATCCTGAAATGTACAAAAACCCCCAAAAAATTTGTTTTCTTCAATTTTCAACATATTACACGCTACACAGCACACGAATTTGACGAAATTTTAAGAATCTTAAAATTTTTTTTCTTCGATTTTCTAATATTTTGGTTTCTATAGGATAAGAAAATCATTAAATTTTCAAAAATAAAATATATATTGTTTTCTCAATATTTTTCATGACATGGAAAATGTAAAATTTTCAAAAATATCAAAATTTTCTATTTTTAAAATAATTTTCGTGTTATAAGACATGAGGATCACAAAATTTACAAAAGCCTCAAATTTATTTGATTTTTTAATTTACAATATTTTGCACGGCACCACATGAAAACTGCACAATTTTCAAAAGTCTTAAACTTTTCTGTTTTCGCCGGTTTTTCTGTTTTTTGATTGCTGCGGGTAAAACGGAAGCGGGTAAAACGGAAGCGGATAAAAATGTCCGGATTTAAACGGGTTATAATTTTTGGGCCCGGCATCCGACCCGTAAACTTCGGACAGGTGTGCGGGTAATCCGTGTATGGATAAACAGGTCATCCATGAACGGCTTAACGAGTTAATAAATAAGTTATATTATTTTTTAAGTTTGCTTTTAAGATGGTTTGCAATTTATCAGAAGTACTTGATTTTAGATTTTTTTAAGGGTTTAAACAGATTAACTATCCAGCTAAAAATGGTAATTGCATTTAAATATAGATTCTAATGACGATTTAATATCATAATATAATTTTAACGTGAAAAGTTTAGTGAAAATGATTTTAAAAACAACATAATAAGTTGCTTAATTTTTTATTTTCGATGTGGACCGGGTAAAATCTATGAACCCACAGGTCAAGTTAACAAATGAGTAAACCCATGAACCCACGGGCTGGGTCGACTGAGTGATACTTTAAAGGGCCGGACGGGTACGGGTAATTTTTAAACGGGCTATAAATTTTTGATCCATGGCTAATATTTTACGGGTCGACCCACGGGCTAAACAGATCACGGGTTACTCTTGACACCTTTAATTTTGTATATATACACGAAAATTGTGATTTCCAAAATTATCAAAAATTTTCTATGCTCTTCGATTTTTCAATATCTCGCTTGCGATTATTTAGCACATGAAAATCAGATATCTTCAAAAATCCTAAATTTAATTTTCCCTCAAATTTTCAATGCTTAAGACATGAAAATCATGGATTTTTAAACAATTCAAATTTCTGTTTTATTCAAAAAAAATTATTATTTTTGCATGCTATATAGCATAAGAAAATCATAAAAAATTTTAATATCTTAAAATGTTCTTTTTTATTTAGTTATTTCATATTTTGTTTGCTTTTTATACAGCACGAAAATCGTTAAATTATTTTAAATCTCATAATTTATTATTTTATTCAGTTTTATAATTTTTCGCATGCTATACAGCACAAAATAAAATCATGAAATTTTTAAAAACCTCAAAATTTATGTTGTCTTTGGGTCTTTTTTATTTTACTTGGTATATAGCATGAAAATTGCAATATTTTTATAACTCCTAAAATTTAATGTTCCCTTGGATTTTTCAATATTTTGCTTGGTATATAATAAATGAAATTTGAATTTCTTTTAGAAATCTCAATTTTTTTTAGAAATCTCAATTTTTTTTCTTATCTTCACTTGTTTTATATTTTGCATGACACCGGACATTCTACCTTCTAGGGGGCTTCTCGATGTTCTCCACTTTACCTGATTAGCATTCTGTCTTAACCAAGCAACGACTTTTGCGCTAGCACGCTCATACCTTACTTGGTGACTCATGAAAGTTAGCAAGTATAAACTAGCTTGAAGTTTGAGATCAGGCCCTTCACAAAATCGGGAAGCGTCAAAAGACCCAACATCGAGTGAGCTAGATGGGCACACCACAAAAAGGTGGGCACACCTAAATCACAAATCATTCAAAAATCTCAAAAGTTATGTTTTACTCTCTTTTTCATTATCTCGAATGCTATGAGCACATGAAAATCATAAAATTTCAAAAATCTCATCATTTTTTTTTCTTCGGTTTTTTTAATATCATGGTTACTCATTCTTTTAGAGAACTTCCGGATATCAAAAAGACAAAAGGCCATGTGAAGTAAAAGAAGCAATGGTTGTTGGTTGCTATTAAAAATCTAGCAGAATAAAGAAATACGATCTCGGTGATTGAGACTTCGGGTGATTAAGACTCTAGCAACACGAAACTTGAGAAATTTGAAAAAAAGGCCCCAAAAAAATTTCTAATATTTTGAAAGCCGAAAATCGTGAAATTTTCAAGTATATTGTTTTTTTTGTTTTCCAATATTTTACTTGTAGCATACGAAAATCATAAAATATTCAAACATATAAAGAACTCTGTTTTATCTGATCTTTCAATATTTTTTGTTTGGTGCACACGAAAAATCGCTAAATTTTCAAATTCTCAATATTTTTTGTTTCCTTTTTTTTAATTTTTTACATGTTATTTTAAAAGAAGATTGCAAAATTTTCAAATATGTCACGCTCCGCTTCCTAAAATACGGAACATGGGAGGCGATTAGGCCAGTCATGCTCCTACGGTCAACGAATAATCGCGTCATAGTCACACTTTGGCTTCAAGCATTACATGATAATCAGTAAACACAACACAAAAGTAAAGAAAACGTATCACTTAGTTTATTACATCAACTCTCATTGTTCACGATTTACAATGGTTCAACAGAAAAGGGAAACTACCAACCAATTGCGATACAAGATTGCTTTAGGGAAAACAGTGAAAAGTGCTGAATGTAAAGCCGTCTAAATCTCTGCAAACTCGAACGGTAGATCTGACTCCTGAGCGGCGTCCTCTTCAAGTTCTTAGCATGCATACTCAGGTCGTCAGGATGATGCAATAGCAATAATATAATAGCAATAATAATACATATAAAACGAAAGGTAATAATGGTGGAGACAGTGTATGCAGGTAATCTGTATATCAACAATCAATGCAGTATATGGTCCATGTCTCTATTGGTCGCTAGGTCATTTTGAAATCGAACTATGGAAAGGAGTGATCATGTTTAACGAGGGTTTCATACGTATCCGAAACTACAGCCCATTGTCGCTCGGGACATAACCCTGTCAGCCGGACCATTAAGTCCATAACCTAAAGTATATATAAGAATCGCTGTTCAAATGATTATCCTCTAAATCGCTAACCTCGCTAAATATAAGTTCCATTCCACTTCAATTTCCCCTTTTCCCCAGATTTCAATAACTATATGCACAAGGCTAGTTATGTACAAACACACACCAAAATCACGTTTCTATTCACTTTTCACTGCACTGTTCACTTTCACGAATCAATCATTTATTACTGGCGTACTTGACACAACTAATCCAATACCACTCACGTTCGACAATGAAAAATTCGCTAAGAATCACTATAAACGTTTGCTATCACTAAAGGTATCACGGTGGGGTAAATACGGGAATGATGCCACATATCAAGTCATGTACGATATGAATCACAACGTGCATTACGAGTTTAGAAAAAACATATTAAATCTTACGGCCGTAATTAGGCAAAATGATACAAAAGAAGTAGAAGGAAAACTTAAACAGCAATCCAAAAAAATTGGTTTCAGGCCAATCGGGTTTCATGTTTGCGGTTTACGGTCATTTCATTTTAAGTGTTCACCACTGGAAATCCAGTTCCTGAACTGAAAGTCCATTTCGTAACACATTCTACACCCTGTTGGGGATATAACTAGGCGACGCTATAGATAGATAATATTTAGATCTATCTATTATGTTTCCAACGCATCATATGGATCATCAATATCCACTGTATGCTAGGAGATATACACTATTTAAGGTTAAGATATTCATTCTGTCTTTGCATGAAACTGCAGTACGTATCAACGGTTTAAAATACAGTTAAAATATTAAACGACAGTAGAATCGAACGAAACCACCACCTATAGTTAGCTAACAGGTTTATATTTGCAACGACATAGGATTCCACATATTTTAATTTTCACACAGAGTTGTACAAACAATTAGAATCAGGTGTCAATATGAAATACTGCTCTGAATTGCAGTCCAGAGTCGTATTTCCATTCAGTTTTCTTCATTGTGTTATAACAGTATTGAAATATAAAATGTAGGGAGTTATAGGTTGTCGAGTTCGCTTTGATACGAGCCCTTTAACACAACATTCCAGTATGTATCTAATTTATTATGATTTTCATAAGCTACGTATGCGAGGAATTTCAGATTTGACGGATCTAAATGGGGGTGTCATTTCATGGTGTTAAAGTCCGTATTTTCAACCAAACTTTTTATATATTATTCATTATCACTAAAGGAATCTAATAGTCATAAATTCCGCCATATTGGATTATATTTTCGCTTAAAGTTCGTATCTATCACCTAAGACAAACATTTGGTCATCGATCAATTTTACTGTTTCCTTTAACCAATTGATTTAGATGTCAAACATTTTACCTATATGGGTTACCAGCACAGTAAAAAGCTATGGTCGGGCTCTACTCATAACACAATGGCATAATGGTTTGCTATACCAAATTCACGTATGTATGTGTATGTGTGTGTATGTGTCGAAGTAGTCGTATTTATTTATCTTATTATAAAGTAGTTTCTCTAGTTAACATCTATTGTAGCATGAAGTACAAGTGAAGGTTTTCACTTTCCTGGAGCTAACGGCGGCACAATAGTGGTCTACATCCACGGCAACAAGCTCAGCAACGACGATTTGGACACGGCGACACGGCAAGTTAGGCCTCAGCTCGAGCTTGGCGTGGGGTTCTGGGCTCAGCTGTTGGTTAAAGCGATGCAGAGAGGTCAACGGCGTGGTCGTCGACGATGGGCTCGACTGGAGGCAGTGTAGAGGCGGTCAGCGGTTAAGGGGTGGTCCAGGGGTTCGTCTGCGGCTCGGCACGATGGCGAGGGTATCGAGGGAGGAAGTAGGTGCAGTGGTGTGCTCGGTGGATGATGGGGTGAGGGAGTGCTCAGTGCGATGATGATGGAGGGGATTATGGCGCTCGTCGGCGGCACGAGGCAGTGGTGGTCGACGTGAGCTCTGGTGGTGGGTGGTTGCAGGTGGCTGGGAGCTGGTCGGAGTGGTGGGTGATGGTATGTTGTTGGAGTTGTGGTCGGTGGAGGGTTGCTGGTGGCTGGGAGCTCGTTGGAGTGGTGGGTGATGGTCGCTGGTGAGGGAGAGGAGCTCGGGGTTGAGTTGGAGGAGGTGAAGCGTGCCGAGGGAAAGAGAACGAGAGAGATGTTAAGAGATGGAGAGAGAGAGAGAGACATTGTAGAGATGTGGGGAGGTGGGCACGGGGATCTCAGGGTCGTTGGTGACGAGGTTACGTCGGTGTGGAGCGGTTCTCGCGGAGGTGGGCACGAGAAAGGGGCAGCGGCCATTGGGTTTCGAACGTGGGGGAAAGAAAGAAAAAGGAAGAGGGAAAGAAGGAGAGGGAAGGAGTGGGTCGGGTCGGGTCGGGTATGGGGATGGGAGTGGGTTCGTGGGCTTGGGCTGGGGCTTGAATAAGGGTTAGGAATTAATAAAAGGTTTTTTTTAGGGTTTAACGTAAAAGATTTTGGGTTTTAAAAATTTAAAGTTAGGTTAAAATCTTAGAAGTAGAAAAAGAAAAATTTAGCAAGAAAATTGGGGAAAATATTTATAAATACATATGGAAAGATACAAGGATCCGAGGATTTACATCGTATCTCCTTTACAAAAAATTTCGTTCTCGAAATTAAAGAACGAAAACAACATAAATAAACGAACGAACAACTACACAAAAATGTGCGAGAGGCGCGAATGGATATCCTCCTCACGTTCCCAGGAGATTCCCCAGGCGAATGACCACCCCAAAATACTCGGACTAGTGGAACGACCTGTTCTTCAGCATCTTCTCTCTACGATCGAGAATAGTAGTAAGATACTCCACATAAGATAAGTTGGTATCTAATGTCAACTCTGAATGATCTAGGACTTGACAGTCATCTCGAACGTAGCGCTGTAACTGTGACACATGAAATGTGTTATGCACGCCAGCCAATGATAGAGGTAAGGCAGGTCGATAAGCCACCTCTCCTACTTACTCTAGCATCTCGAAAGGTCCGATGAATCAGAGACTAAGCTTCCCACGACTACTAAATCTGATCACTCTCCGAGTAGATGATATCTTCAAAAATATGTGATCACCAGCTTCAATCTATAACGATCTCTTACTAGTATATGCCAAACTCTTATGTCGATCCCGAGCAGTCTTAATACGCTGTCTGATCATTTGGACCTTATCCACCGTCTGAACAATAAGTTCGGGGACCAGTGTAACACCCTAGCACTGTTATACTATATTTATTTGGGGTATTTCAAATATCGCGGTAAAATTCTTGACTATTGTTGCTTGTAGGTTGCGGATAGTGCAATTAGCAGATGTATTTATTATCCGACCCGATCCGTGTGGTTGAAATCTATCATGGTTCAAGATTACATCAAATATTTTCTAGTATAGAGTATCCATGCAAATTTAGATTTTATAAACATATAAATATATTTTAGAATCTAAATATCTTTTTAAAATACAGTATAAAACCAAATAATATATTTTTTTTATCTAGCCTTGTATGCCATAATACCCCATATAATATGGTTGCACCCATATATCTTGTTCATACCCTAATTGTTAAACATACCCGTTTTTTATCGCTATGTATATTTACGTAGATCCATAGTTGGGAGTATATGTTTTTATTTACTGAATATCATATTATGGTTTAAATTTTTACGTATATTCTCCATATTAAAAATCTAAATTTTTGAAGGGATACGGGTAATATTCGGAGCAATCTGGTATTATCTGTAAAATCCTATAATAAATTTTATATAGTTTCATAACTAATAATATATATAATATATTAATTTATAAATCTCTCGTTTCTCTCTCTGTCTCTGTGTCTTTCTCTCTCTAATATATATATATATATATATATATATATATATATATATATATTCTAAGACCTATTATTATAAAACCCATACTCTCTCCCTCCCTCGTTTCTTCTCACGTCCCTACGAACCCAGAACCCTAACCCATGCCCTCATCCCTCACCACCGCCACCCTCTCACTATCACTATCCTCGCCTCCTCGTCCTCATCTCCATCATCTCCTCCTCTCCTCCCCGACAACCCCACGCTCTAACCCGACCTCCCCGACCTAAGAACCCAACACTCCCATCTCGTCGGCAACCCCTCGTTGTCTGAACAGACTACCACCTTCATCACCGTCACTTCCTTTCAACTCCCATCAACCCAGAGCACCACCAACACACCTCTTCTTCTGCCTCTGCACATTCCTGAGCATGCCAAACTCACGGCCACACCTACCTCGCCGCCGCCGACTTCGCTTCTTCGTCGTCACCTCGCCACCATCTCCCCTCTGTCCTTGCCAAGTCCAGAGAATCCCAACATCAACTTCCACTTCTTCTTCTTCTTCTTCTTCTTTTCTTGATCCCCAATCATCTCGCCGGAATTACGCACGTCGTCGACGATCCAGATGACCCAGCCATCGTCGTCTTCTAGTCCAGTTACTACATCACGCAGTTGCTCAGCCAGGTTCAGTCCTGCGTGCGTAAGTTTGCGCCGTAACTTTATTTCGACGTCGGAACGTGACATCCGTATCTTGACATGAGATCCGATCAGGCAAGTTTTAAGCTTGCAATATGCTATTTTATTATATCAATATTTATTTGATAAATTATAGTGCATGTATTTTACTATTCAGCAGAAATTACCGATCTACAGTTTTATAGTATCCGTACCGATGATAGTTTATTTAGTTGCATGCCGGATTATCATAATGTTATTATACTACTATGACAGTTCAATATGTCATATAGATTGCATTATACATGGTAATGGACATATAACGGTTATTACTGATAGATACATATGCATCCTGGCATTAGTTGTATCACGATATTGATTACAGTTTTACATTGGTATCTTTTTTGGTTAATATACAGCACATGACATGTTCACGACACACTGCCAGACTTATTACTTGGATATTATTGCTAATGTGAATAATCCTGGTTGTTGTCCTGACGGACGTGACTTGTTTTCTGTATAGACAAGACCTGTACTTGATCAATCCTGTGTTCGCATTAGATTTATATCGTCAATACCTGACCTGAACACAGAATCTTGGGGGAAAAGGTGAAATCAAGAATGTAATCGAAACGTAACTCAAGAGCATATTATTATTGTTTGCCGTGATTCCGGACGTGATGGAATAATCATCGTTTATTGTTTGTCGTGATTCCGGGCGTGACGGAATAATCATCGTTTATTATTTGCCGTAATTCTGGGCGTAACGGAATAATCATTGTGCCGTGGTCCCGTGGGGGTTTGAACGAGATATATATTGTTTGGTTACGATAAGGATTACATTAATTAATTTCAAAGACTTATAGAATAAATAACTATTCAGTCGAAAATATTGCACATTTGATGGAATATTTTCCTTACTTTTGTTAAGTACTTAAATGTGTTCATTATAATTATGGAACATATGTGTGTTTATCTGCAAAATACTCTTTATCACATGTTTATACTCTTTACTTAACATTATAAAGGAAAAATATATGCATATAATATTTATATGATATTTTGATAATTTAAATATGCATATCATATCAAATATTCTAATCAATATTCTTAAAATATTGTATCTTATAAAATGATTAGGATAATATCTCAAATATATAACAAATATTGCTAATATTATGAGTTGAGATATTGTGCAGAATTAGCTCAGGTCTGGAGATCGAGATATTCAAGATGCCGGGAATGAAATCTTCCGATAAAGTTGAATCGAATGGTAAATAATACAAAGCAGGGAATCAGAGAAAGATATAAAGATTCCAGACATCACAATAATCTCCAAGTGTCAACATATGGCAGCACAAGAATTTTGATACCATGATCTCACCAAGATGCCACCCAACCACGGCTAATAGCCTATATACGCAGCGGATCCGCAGCTTCATTGTGGCCATAGGATCTGAGATTTTCTCAGTGTGATCGCAACAGTAAATCCTAACACAGGGCATCTAGGGTTTCTGCTTCTATTACTATTTAAAGGACCGAGGGTTAAAGTTAGAAATCCATCACCTTTTACCACAAAGCAAATCACCGACAAGATCAAGAGATTCACGACAGGTCCGTGAATCAACGTGATAAAGTGACGTGAATAATCAACTGAACATCTACTTCCTACGAGATAGAGATCGAGAGCAACTTCTTTATCTTGTAATCTAAATTGGAAGGATTTGTATATGTTAACATTGATTAATAAAAGTAGATCATTTGCTTAATTCTTTGCATTTTTACTTTCTGTATTCAAATTCTGCATTACTTTCTGCATAATGATTTCCTTCTCTATCATTTCTTTTTCTTCTTAAAACATGCGCGAGTAATTCTCCATTTGTTAGGGTTCGTAGAATTAAGGTAGATCAATGGATAATAAAATCTTTTAACTTTTTTTACATCTTATAAAGTTTATAAACTTTAGCAAAATAATTGTTAACATCCTAATCGGGCACACTATCAATTCGTTGATAGTCACGACCGCGATTTGAAATTAGATTAACAACTGTTTTGGTAAAGACTAGACATGAATAGAGGTCAATAAAAGATAAGGGTTAAGAGTGGGAACCCTATTTGCTCCAAAAACTCTAATCTTCATTCACCACTATCGATCTAGCTTTAAATTTATTAAAAGATAAAAGGAGTAATTTTTAATTAATCATTCATTACTACTAAATTCTATGAACCCTACAGGCCTTCTTCTTATACATTATACATCCGTGTTCAATATAGATCTAGAAACTATTCTCCCTATTTTCAATCAACTTGTCTAAAGCAAGTTAAAAATTCCATGCATCTCCGCGGACGACCCGTATTCACCACAGCTAACTACTCGCGATGCCGTGTTAATTGTGGTTACTTTACTACTCTTTTTAAAACAGAATCAATCAAATGACACTGTTGTCAGGGATACGTGCATAATTTTTTTCTTGCTATTCGTGTTGAATTATTATAAAATCCAGTAAATATATTATAAAAGAGAACTAAAACCGCATATTGTGTATTTAACGATTATTGTGTGAGTTTTGTAAGGAAATCTAGAGTAACTGGAGTAAGGAAACAGAGATTCAGAGACTTTCAACGTAACCCAGAGAAACATATAGGGGCAGTTAAGAAAAATTAACAAACGATCCAAGTATTTCGCGGCGGAACCGCGGCAATATGGTGCGTTTTGCGGTGGAATCGGGGCCGTTTGGTTGAATTGCGGCGCCAAACTTCTCTAGTATCTTTCTCTGATTTTTCTCTCTCCTCTAAAATTCAATAATCTGATGCTTTCTGCAGGATTCTCTGCAAAATATCGCCGCTCAAAAATCTTTGTGTGTTTTGATATTGGTTTGATTGTGCATATTTTAACCGGACTTTATGGGCAATAACCCAAATTCAGATTAGGTGGGGATTTCATCACCCTTCCTACGCCCCACAAATCACAAAATGAGCATACTCTCACCTAAATTTATTAAAAAAAATATTTAGACCAAGCCTCTAAGGACTGTCGCGCTCAATTAGGACATAGGAAGGTCGTGGGCAATCTATCGCTTATCCGCATTTCTTTTGTGGTGTTTATGTCACACCCCGCTTCCCAGTGTACGGGCAGAGAATGTAACGGGTCACGCGACGTATTTACTCAGAAGTAAACACGCTAAGAGCATCTAAGCAATATAAAATAAGATATACATAAGAGACAAGATGTAAATGAACAACTTTATTTATTAATATTCTTTTTACAATACGACTGAAATGAAAATACATGTACTGAAAGCAATGCCTAAACAATAGCATAACAGAAATGAAAATGAAATGTACAAGTAAACTAAAGCTCCGGGTCAAAGGCTAGCTGATCCAAATCCTCGCTAGTGGGCTCTGTCTCCAGAAGGTCCGATCTACCTGACAAGATTCCAAAGAAAGAATAAAAGGAATATCGTCAGCGAACAATCGTTCGGTAAGTCCCAGAAGTAAGAAGAGACAAAATAGACAAAAAGAGAATGTAACTTTTAAAGTTGTATTATATTGTTAACGCTGTTGTTTGTAGCTTGGTACAGAAACTGCCAGTGTATACGAAAGGAGTCCCACTATCCCGGAGACTAAGGTATACGGAGTATAAGGAACCGATCATCCACGGTACAACGACAATGGAGATTTAGGTGTATTATGGTTACAGTCTCGTGCCACTTTTAACACCTTCCATACCAATCTACCGCTTATAAACCCCGCGATGTCTTGATTGTATTGTATTGTCTTGTATTATAAATTGTATAGATGGATGACTTGCCGAAACCATAATATCAGTAATGGAACGAATATAATGGATGAACATGTAAATTGAGTATATCCATGGTTCGGTTCGGTCAAGTTGTATAGATTGAATAGATTGAGTATATGAATTCATATTGAATTGTGGTTTTATACTTAAATCATATTCAAATCAGATTGATTATATTTAGACTTAGTCTGAGTCAGATAATTAGAAAAGAAATTGAAGTCCTGAATTAGGTTTTGATGTTATCGGTAACTGCTGCACATGGACGGCAGGATTTGTGTCTTTTTCAAAACAATTACCATATTGATAACAACTTTTGTTAGGTTGTCTATCTTAAATAGGCAATCACACATATCTCCGACTCCCTGAGGCTCAAGAGATTGGTCCCGCTTAAACCTTTGTTTACTAGAGTCCTTATTGTAATTTAGTATAACTTGAGGGGGTTTTATGTAAAAATAGTTTTGGCATAATTTCAAAATACATCTAAAGTATTTAATTATCTTCTTTAGAGTTTTCATAGATGTGTATTTTACATTTGTGCAATTTCAAGTAAATAGAACCTAGTTTCCATGTGGTATTTTCTTGAAATGTTGTATTTGGATGGTATTTTCATGTAATAGTGATTCCTTTGATTTGGAAAACTTGGAATATTAATATAATTAAAATAGATATTTTGATAATATATATATATATATATATATATATATATATATATATATATATATATATAAATTGAGCGTGCTATATTTAGTCTAGCTCATCTCTTGCTTGTTCGGGCAGGTGACCTCGGAAAGACAGATGAACCTGAACTAACCTTAGAAAGTATATATTTAATGAAAATAATTTATTTATTTTCTTATAGAAATCTTATTTTCTAAAGTAAAATTTATAAAAATTCCATCGAGATCGAATGCTCCTTATGGAGGTCTGCATCTTACTCTACTAAGCCCGAGTATGTGCAATAATCCGCACCATCCCGAACGGGGTTCCCAAAATGGGTTGTAGAGGCGCAATTGTGTCACGCCCCGCTTCCCAGTATACGACGAAAGGGACGGGACGAGGCCGCTACGTATTTACTCTGAAGTAAATACGCTAAGCGTATTTAAGCAATATAAAAGTAAAATTAAAAGAGACAAGATATAAGATAATATCAACTTGATTTATTCACATTCTTTTGTACAATGCATGAAAAGTAAATACAACTGAAATAAAAAGCAATGCCTAAACAATGGCATAACAGAAATGAAAGTACCGAATGGAAAGTGTATAATGACTAGAGTTCGAGGTCTTCACTGAACTGGTCCAAGTCTTCAGTAGTGGGCTCGATCTCTGACAGGTCCAAAACACCTGACGACATTCAAAAAAGAAAGAAAGAGAATGTCGTCAGCGAAAAGATCGCTCGGTAAGTCCTAAAGATAAGAGGAGAAATCGAATAGACATAGAGTAAGAGAGAGAGAGTAGCTTTTACAGTTGTATTATATTGTTATAATATTGTATTTAGTGTTAACGCTGTTGTTTGTAACTTGGTACAGAAGGATGCCAGTGTATACGAGAGGAGTCTCACTTGCCCCGGAGACTAAGATATCGGGAACTCAAGGAACCGTTGGGCCACGGTACATCAGCAACGGAATATAGGTTAGGTGTCTTAATCTTACCGTCTGATGTCACTTTTAACACCTTTCGTACCAATCTACCCCTTAAACCCCATAGTGTTTTGATTGTATTGTTTGTCTTGTAAATTGTGTTGATTGTATAATTGATTGACTGGCCGAAACCATGATATCAGTAAACAGATGCAACTGTAGAATCATGTAAATGGAAATACTGGAGAACCATGTAGATGGAATGTATATCCATGGTTCGGTTCAGTCAAGTTGTATAGATTGATAATTGGATTCATGGATTCGTGTTGAATTGTAATATTGAAGATTGTAGATTGTACTTGAATCATATTCAAGTCAGATTATACTGAGATTCAAACTGAGTTAGACAATTAGCAAAGTAAATTGAAGTCCTGATTATTATTTTTATTAATTTGTCTAGCTTAGATAGGCAAGCATCCACTTCTCCGGCTCCCTGAGGCTCAAGAGATTGGTCCCGCTTAAACCTATATTTACTAGGGTCCTTAGGGTAATTTATAGAACTTGAGGGGGTTTTAAGTAAAAATACTTTCATATACTTTTCAAAATATACCCTAAGTATTTATTATTCGTCTTTAGAGTTGTAATGAGTGTAGATTTTATATTGTGATATTTCTAGTGGAAATATCCTAATTTCAGAAATAAAGGTATTTATTTTTAATATTGAATTGTGTGGAATTCATGGTATTTTGGTGTAAAATTGATTCTTGTGATTTTTAGAAAAAAGGTGGAATATTTATAACATAACAACATAGCTATTTTAATAATAAATATACATATATTTATACAAAATAATTTTAATATATTTTTTATATTCGAAAAATCTCATTTTTTCTTAAGACGTCGTATTTAAAATCTTTCGAGACCGAATGCTCCTTGCAGAGGTCTGAATCTCGCACTACTAAGCCCGAGGATGTACGATAATCCGCACCATTCCGAACGGGTTCCCCAAAATGGGTTGTAGCGGCGCTTTGCAAAGATTTGTATAAATACTAAATCCTTTAGAAAACGGTTTTATTAAGTAAATGGTATTTATTTGTAAAGATATCAATTTTCCGTAGTTTATGTTCTAGGGTCTCCTAAATCAACTAGACTATTCCTAACTGGTCCAAAACTATAAGTTGTGAGATACCTCAAATCGCTTCTTCACCGCCAATTGTGGCCAGGTAAGTACAAGTGAAGAAATGAGGGATCCGCTCACGAATCACCGTGAGACGGGCCTTTTAAAGTTACCTTTCTTACTTGCTTAAGCTAGACACCACAAAATCAGGTTTAGATAAACGACTGAATGCCTACAACCTTATCCTAAGTGGTATCTATTGGTAAAGATGTATCAATACTAAATCTTTTAGAAATTGTTTTATTAAGTAAATGGTATTTAAATGACATGTTTGTTTTTCCGTATTCTAAGTTCTCAAGGGTATCGTGTTATGTTGCATATGAGTGTGTGAGGAGGTAGGTCATTACCTCGTGATCTACTTAAAGGTATAGCAAGTTTAATGGAGTTAAATGTAGAATTGAAACAATGTGGTATTTAAGTGAAAAATACGATAAATTGAAATAGCCATCATTTTATGTAATGAAACTAGATCAATTTGTTTGATTAGTGTTTAATAGTCAACATGAGGAATTTAAATATGATTGTATTAGTGAGAAGTGGAATTTTATAGAAAAACGAATCGGAAATCGGATTTGTTCCGATTCCGTCGGGTTTTATAAATCCGTATTTTTAGATAGAAGAGATAGGTAGAAGTTGGGACTTAAGGGTTTTAGATCACACAAGAGAGTGAGAGGGAAGTAGAGAAATCGCCGATGTGTTGCGTCGTCGCCGGTAGTTCCTAAGACGATCGCTGGAAGTTTCGCCGGGAATTCGTCGGAGCTTCGCCTCGAGCTTGTTTTCAAAGTGCACAAGATTCTTGGAAATTTTTAGAGAGTTGGCTCAGAGGTAGGGGTGAGAGGGTAGAGGATAGGGGTGGTATTTATAGGGTTAGGCTAGTGTTAGGGTAGATGAAAAATTTGATAAAATGTATTAAAAGTGGAGTAATTGGGGTTTTTAAAGAGCTATGGAAATGGTCTGAGGCTAAAATTTTGCAGATGCATAGGGAGTGTGAAAAGACACAACTTTCATGTTGGGGTCGTCGCCGGAATCGGCTGACTCGGCCATGACTCGGTCGGAGGACGGAGTCGGCTGAGTCGGGGCTGATTTGGCCGATTCCCGGCCGAGTCAGGCGGCCGGGATCCCCCGACGGTTCATCTACCCTCTGGCAATGTTATATTTTTGGGTGTAGTGGGGTTTTTGTGATATATGCACGTGTAAACTCTTGGTATTCTAAAGGTTCAAAATAAAAACAATATTAAAAATAATGTGGGGTATGGGATTTGAACTCTGGTGGCTTGGTTCAGCAGTGCAAGGTATTACCAATGAGCTACAAGCACTTTCTTATAATTATGGAGCTAATTAATTACTAAAGTAATAAATACCCCAAGTATACATTAATTTTTAAGCAAATTTTGTACACTAAAATTGGAGTTATTATATTATTTTAACTTGTAATTAAAAAGCAAATTAATTACTTATATCTTATGCTCAGGCTAAAATACCCCTTTCTGGATTTTTGCAATTTTTTTGTAAAAACTTGTATAGGAAATTAGGGTTGTTACATTCTACCCTCCTTAAAAAAAATTTCGTCATCGAAATTTGTAAAAGGAAATCTAACAGATTCAAAGAAAGTTTGGTGACTGGAGTATAGATAGTGTATAACAAGATGTTGCAAGAGTTTTAAAAAGTGTGAGAAAGACTTACTGGTGTTACCTTGACCTACAATTTCAGCTTATACGGCTGCTAATGTGAAAGTCTGTCGCTGTGGTACATTCCTTCTAGCTGGAGGCACATTTTGTCTTTGGGGCCTGTTTTTTTGCCCTCGAGGCATGTTCCTCATTGCCTGTTAGAATTGGCGAGTAAGATGTGCAGGTGGTGGAGCAGGTGGTGCAAAATGATGTGCACGAGCCTGGATAGCTGGCCGCTGTGGGTAGTTGGTGGGTATGTGTGCTGAGTTGCTATTGTAAGGACAGTTCCCAATTCCGTGGTTGGATGCGCTCCAAATTAGACACAGGACTTTTACGCACCTACAGTCCTTGCACAAGTGTCCCTTTCTTCTGCAGTAGTAGCAGAAATCTGGACTCGACTGATTATTGGTTTCTTCTAGTCTACTGGGTTCAAACGATGGTCTGGAAGAGGCTCCTCCTGCTATTTGAGTGGAAAGGTATTTCAAATCGGCAGATTAGGGTCTGCCCCTCGCCTTTATCACTACCTCATAACTGCGGGAAACTTCCAAAGCATCTTCATGAGTCGGAAATTTCCCTTTGGCTACAAATCTTGTTGAAATCGACGGGCTCTGATCTCATCCGTCGGTATCAGGTGTGCCGCAAATCTGTTACGGTCTTGTGTTAGCTGTGTAGTATGTGATATTAAAAATTTGAAATACTGAGACATATCTTACCGACTGAGCATGGTGAATTCAGCATCGTACTCATTTACTGACTTGTCCTACATCGAACCTTGTTGTAGATGAATGAACTGTTGTTCCATGAAAAACCTGGCAGTCACAGGGAAGTACTTCGTGTCGAAATTATCGTGAAAATTCTTCCATTCAATGGGCTGATCACGACGGCTTTCTTCCGTTTTCCACCAGTTCCGTGCATTGTCCGTGAGTTGCAGCTTTGCAACTCGGACCTAAGCTATTTCTGGCACTTGTGCTGCTGCCAGATCATCCTCGATACCTTGAGCCCATTCTTCAGCTTCCAGTGGGCTTCCCTTTCCTGAGAACTGTTTGGGGTGTAAAGCTCGGAATTGCTTCACCCTAGGTGCTTCAGTCTTGGGACGGTTCAAGAGCTGCTGCTGTCCCACAAGGAGGCCGCGAGTCGCCTCAAGCAGAACTGTTTGCTCGTTGAGTGGAGCAGGAACGGCAGGTGTGAGTGGTAGTGGTGGAGGTGTGTTGTTGACATTGATGCTGGTGTTGTTCGGGGAATCCATAACCCTGAAGAAAAATTTGGGTTAGGGCAGATTCAAGTACATGAAAGGATAAGATTTAAGGAATATGAAATTGTAAAATTCAAGAAACATGAATTGTAAAGAATGTTTTAGTTGCTGGTTCTTGTGTTATATTATTTAGGTTGTTCACGCAGAACATAACTGCATGATAGAGTTCATACAGCTCGGACCTGCATGGGCCACCAACAAAACCTGTCACGCCCCGCTTCCCAGTATACGACGAAAGGGACGGGACGAGGCCGCTACATATTTACTCTGAAGTAAATACGCTAAGCGTATCTAAGCAATATAAAAGTAAAATCACAAGAGACAAGATATAAGATAATAACAACTTTATTTATTCACATTTTTTTGTACAATGCATGAAAAGTAAATACAACTGAAATAAAAATCAATGCCTAAATAATGGCATAACAAAAATGAAAGTACTGAATGGAAAGTGCACAATGACTAGAGCTCGGGGTCTTCACTGAACTGGTCCAAATCTTCAGTAGTGGGCTCGATCTCTGACGGGTCCAAAACACCTGATGACATTCAAAGAAGAAAGAAAGAGAATGTCGTCAGTGAACAGATCGCTCGGTAAGTCCCAAAGATAAGAGGAGAAATAAAATAGACAGAGAGTAAGAGAGAGAGAGAGAGAGAGAGTAGTTTTTACAGTTTTATTATATTGTTATAATGTTGTATTTAGTGTCAACGATGTTGTTTGTATCTTGGTACAGAAGGATGCCAGTGTATACGAGAGGATTCTCACTTGCCCTGGAGACTAAGGTATCAGGAACTCAAGGAACGTTGGGCCACAGTATAACAACAACGGAATATAGGTTAGGTGTCTTAATCTTACCGTCTCGTGCCACTTTTAACACCTTCTGTACCAATCTACCTCCTAAACCCCGTTATGTTTTGATTGTATTGTCTGTCTTGTAAATTGTGTTGATTGTATAATTGATTGACTGGCCGAAACCATGATATCAGTAAACAGATGCAACTGTAGAATCATGTAAATGGAAATACTGGAGAACCATGTAAATGGAATGTATATCCATGGTTCGGTTCAGTCAAGTTGTATAGATTGATAATTGGATTCATGGATTCGTGTTGAATTGTAATATTGAAGATTGTAGATTGTACTTGAATCATATTCAAGTCAGATTATACTGAGATTCAAACTGAGTCAGACAATTAGCAAAGTAAATTGAAGTCCTGATTATTATTTTTATTAATTTGTCTAGCTTAGATAGGCAAGCATCCACTTCTCCGGCTCCCTGAGGCTCAAGAGATTGGTCCCGCTTAAACCTATGTTTACTAAGGTCTTTAAGGTAATTTATAGAACTTGAGAGGGTTTTAAGTAAAAATACTTTTATATACTTTTCAAAATATACCCCACGTATTTATTATTTGTCTTTAGAGTTGTAATGAGTGTAGATTTTATATTGTGATATTTTTAGTGGAAATATCCTAATTTCAGAAATAAAAGTATTTATTTGTAACATTGAATTGTGTGGAATTCATGGTATTTTGGTGTAAAATTGATTCTTGTGATTTTTAGAAAAAAGGTGGAATATTTATAACATAACAAAATAGGTATTTTAATGATAAATATACATATATTTATACAAAATAATTTTAATATATTTTTTATATTCTAAAAATCTCATTTTTTCTTAAGACGTCGTATTTTAAATCTTTCGAGACCGAATGCTCCTTGCGGAGGTCTGAATCTCGCACTACTAAGCCCGAGGATGTGCGATAATCCGCACCATCCCGAACGGATTCCCCAAAATGGGTTGTAGCGGCGCTTTGCAAAGATTTGTATAAATACTAAATCCTTTAGAAAACGGTTTTATTAAGTAAATGGTATTTATTTGTAAAGATGTCAATTTTCCGTATTCTATGTTCTAGGGTCTCCTAAGTCAACTAGACTATTCCTAACTGGTCCAAAACGACAAGTTGTGAGATATCTCAAATCGCCTCTTCACCGCCAATTGTAGCCAGGTAAGTAAAAGTGAAGAAATGAGGGATCCGCTCACGAATCACCGTGAGACGGGCCTTTTAATGTTATCTTTCTCACTTGCCTAGCCTAGAAACCACAAAATCAGGTTTAGATAAACGGCTGAATGCCCACAACCTTATCCTAAGTGGTATTTATTGGTAAAAATGTATCAATACTAAATCTTTTAGAAATGGTTTTATTAAGTAAATGGTATTTAAATGAAATGTTTGTTTTTCTGTATTCTAAATTCTCAAGGGTATCGTGTTATATTGCATATGAGTGTGTGAGGAGGTATGTCATTACCTCGTGATCTACTTAAAGGTATAACAAGTTTAATGGAGTTAAATGTAGGATTGAAACAATGTGGTATTTAAGTGAAAAATATGATAAATTGAAGTAGTCATTATTTTATGTAATGAAACTTGATCAATTTGTTTGATTAGTGTTTAATCGTCAACATGAAGAAGTTTAAGTATAATTGTATTAGTGAGAAGTGAATTTTATAGGAAAACGAATCGGAAATCGGATTTGTTCCAATTCCGTCGGGTTTTGTAAATCCGTATTTTTAGATAGAAGAGATAGGTAGAAGTTGGGACTTACGGGTTTTAGATCACACAAGAGAGTGAGAGGGAAGTAGAGGAATTGCCGATGTGTTGTGTCGTCGCCGGTAGTTCCTAAAACGATCGCCGGAAGTTCCGCCGGGAATTCGTCGGAGCTTCGCCTCGAGCTCGTTTTCAAAGTGCACAAGATTCTTGGAAATTTTTAGAGAGTTGGCTCAGAGTTAGGGTTGAGAGGGTAGAGGGTAGGGGTGGTATTTATAGGGTTAGATTAGGGTTAGGGTAGATGAAAGATTAAAATGAAAAATGTATTAAAAATCTATTAAAAGTGGAGTAATTAGGGTTTTAAAAGAGCTATGGAAATGGTTTGAGGCTAAAATTTTGTAGGTGTATAAAGAATATGAACAGACACAACTTTCATATTGGGGTCGTCGCCGGAATCGGCCGACTCGGCCGTGATTCGGTCGGAAGACTAAATCGGCCGAGTCGGGGCCGATTTGGCCGATTCCCGGTCGAGTCAGGCGGCCGAGATCCCCCCCGACGGTTCATCTACCCTCTGGCAATGTTACATTTTTGGGTGTAGTGGGGTTTTTGGGTGTAGTGCGGTATTCTAAAGGTTCAAAATAAAAATAATATTAAAAATAATGTGGGGTATGGGATTTGAACTCTGGTTGCTTTGTTCAGTAATGCAAGGTATTACCAATGAGCTACAAGCTCCTTCTTGTAATTATGGAGCTAATTAATTACTTAAACTAATAACAGTAAATGTAAATACATCAAATATACATTAATTTTAAAGCAAATTTTATACACTAAAAATGGAGTTATTACATTATTTTAACTTGTAATTAAAAAGCAAATTAATTAATATATCTTGTGCTCAGGCTAAAATACTCCTTTCTGGAATTTTGAATTTTTTTTGTAAAAACTTGTATAGGAAATTTAGGGTTGTTAGAAATTGCATGGAAATGATTAATACATCGTTTTAAAGAAAACAGTTTTGTAAGTTTAGGGTATTTATTTGTAAAGTCGTATTTCCCGTATTCTATTGTCCCAAAATTTCATCGTGGTATGATAGAGATGTGTGTTGTGATGAGGTAGGTCATTAACTCGTGAACTATTTATAGGTATAGTAAGGAATAAAGGTTATAATGTCGAAATGGATAGTTTGAGGTATTTTTATGTAAAAATGCGATAAATGTCACAAAAATGATTATTTTGATGTGAAACTTGTTTTATTGAGTTTTTTTAATGTTTATTAATCAACATATGAGAATATGGTTCTATCTTGTTAAAGAAAAGTGTAGTTTTAAAAAGAAAAACCGAATCGGAAGTCGGATTAATTCCGCTTCTGTCGGGTTTTAGAAACAGACTTTTAAAATATGAAGATAAGAGGGGAAATGGGACTTACTGGCTTGTTGGACAAGAGGAGAGAGAGTGGGTCCTAAAGAAGGCTTCGGGGCATCGATTCGTCGCCGGAATCTCCTCGGAAGTTCGTCTGAGCTTCGCCCTTCACTAACTCCACTTGTACACTAAAAGACTTGGGATTTTGGTATAGTTTTTGTAAGAGAATTCTGAGTGAGAGGGGTGTAGAATGGTGTGGGTATTTATAGGGCAATTTAGGGTTTAGGGGGGTGATGAATAATGCATTAAAATTTGCAATAAAATGGAATTTGAAGGGTTTTATTATTCTCTGTAAATGTGCAGAGTAAATAAGCAATACTGGAGTTAAGGGGGTAGCCTAAGGGTCTAGGGTTAAAAAAAATTCGGGTTTGGACCATGTTGGACCGGCGGCGCCGGCCTATGTGCAACTTTCGCTAGTCTGATCCGAGGGGCTAAGGTCTGGATTGGGGCCACGTGTCCATGACGTTTCAACTAGCCTATTTCACGTGTTTGATTATTCTGTAACTTACACTATTACGTGTAGTGCACGGCAACTCTTAAGCTTCTGAAAGATTAAAATAAAATTAAATAAAAAGATAATGTGGCTGATGGGATTTGAACTCGGGTGCTACGTCACAGCAGTGCAAGGCTTTACTAGTGAGATATAAGTTATTTCTTGCTGTTCTAAATTAAAACAAATACTTATAGTATACACATGATTTGCAAATACTCCAATTGTATATTAACTTTTAAACAATTTTATGTACACAGAATTTGGAGTTGTTACAGTTTAAGACAAGTGTGACTAAGGAAAGCGGTTACTTAATTAGGCCCGCTATTTCAGTGATTCATATAGCGGATACCTCCCACTTACTTAGCACTTACCTAGCCACTAGAGTGATAAAGAAGTGGTAGAGGATTGATCATGCGGCTTGTCCTTTGAAAGTCTAGGAGCGGCCTAGTGCTTGACCTAGGTGGCCGTAGTTCTAGGGTTTGATTGTGCATTTTTTTGTGATTTGTTGAGTCAAGCCTCACGTCCGACACTTTTTCAAAACAAACCCTTTTAAATAGTTCTCACACTCGCTGCTATGTGCGCTAAACCCGCTTAGTGCATGATCGGCTGGACACGGGATTCTAGTGCCCGTCTTGTCCACGTTTTTTCTATCTGCTCTGAAGTCGGTACTTCTTCATCTTTTTTTTCCCCTCCACCCACCACGTCGATCGAGTTGGACTGTTCTCCATCATATTTTACCAACACCATCCTGACACCACCCATAGGTGCGTAGAATCCACCGCGCATCTCTCTCCAAGAAAGATGCTACCCTATACGCGGTCCCCTTCTTACTTGTTTATCCTTTCCACCAGCCAATGGGGATAATTTTGAAATTAAACCCCACTTCATTAAACTGTTGCCCAAATTTCACGGGCTTGAATCCGAAGACACATACGTTTTTATAAACAAATTCGAAAATGTATGTGCAATGATGGGCATTACACAACTTTCAGTGGATGCTATGAGATTACGTCTTCTCTCTTTTACCTTATGCGATCTAGCAGAAAAATGGCTTTATAACACTGCCGCGCACTCTATTGCCAGATAGGATGAATTCGTTGTAGCATTCCATAAAATTTTTTATCCCAATCATAAGATTGCCTGAGTTCAAAGCGAGATTAACCAGTTTACCGAACTTCCCAATGAACCATTTTGGAAATACTTTGAACGGTTTAAAGATCTGCTTGTTCAATACCCTCATAACGGAACCAATAGATGAGACCTTTGCCGCGTTATATATGAGGGTGTTAATCTAGCGACAAAACAGATGCTTGAAACCATTTGTCAATGCCATTTCATGTCTAAAGACGATGGTGAAGTTTGGAAATTCCTGGAAGATCTCGTAGAACAAACTTTACAGTAGGAAAGCTTTAGACCAATATCATCTAGGGGAGATATCCATCAGCTCGATATTTCCATCGCAGTGAAAGCTGAAATGGCCGCGATACAAAGGAAACACGAAGTCATAGAAAACAAAGTCTCTTTAGCCTCCCTAAACCAGGTTACGCTTCCCAAAACCGTGTGCGGTTGCTGTTCCGACCCATCACATCTGACGGAAGAGTGTTCTTTGAATCCTCTGTTTCAAGATCAAGAACACACTAATGCTGCTTTTCAACAACGACCTAGAAACGATCCTTATTCTTCCACATACAACCAGGGATGGAGAAATCATCCTAATTTTGCTTGGAACCAAAACCAAATTCAAACTCAAAATACGTTTCCAAGCTAAAATAACTGTCAAAGACTTCCTCCACAGCAACAATAGCCACCACCACAGAGTCAGCACCCCTTTCAACTGCAAACTTTTCAAAATCCAGCCAATAATTCTACACCTATTAATAATTCCTTCCAAACGGATGGTACAGAAAAATTCTCCGCACTCGAACGAAGCTTGGACACGTTTGTTCCCGCCAAAATCTTCGGCCAAGAGCTATTTGTTCCTGTTTATGCTGGCTTAAGTTTCGTTTATAGATATGTATGAAACTAGGCTCATTCATATACACACATGCACACATCAAAGGAAGAACAGGTGTTCAACGACAAAAATAAAGCATTTAATTGAACATTTTATTCTACAGGAAATAGATCACCAAATATGGGATCGAAAATACAGGGATTTACAAAATTATGGATAAAATTATCTAACTCCCTCTTTGCCTTCTCCACCATGGCAAAGCGGTGATCTTCACGAGGAGTAGCTACCCATCGGTCAGCGCCGCACCCATCAGCAAAGGCAGACATGACGACCCGCTGAGCCCGTATCTGGCTTAGCAGCTGAACGGAGTGATCCCTCAGAGCTTAGGTGATCAAAAGTGCCTCGTGGAAGCACTCGATCTTGTCTTCCGCGACATCGAGCATTGCCAGAGTCATCTCCGCCGGAGGAGGGGGAATATCATCGATCACGGATAAGAAGACCATTCGGAGCCAAATGGAGCCGATGGGGAGAGGAGATCTTATATGAGTTAAGAGCTCGTGCAGCGCTGCGTCGCATTGGTCATCCGTAAGAGTAGGGTTCACCAAGCACGCAGCAAAACAAGGAACAATTTCCTCAATAGGCACCTCCCATGGCTGCCGGCGAGCATGTAGGCAATTGCAAGCCATAACTCTTCTCTGTCAAAATGATTCTCCAAAAAGTAAGAGAGAAGAGAAGCACTACTTTAGATTATAAATGGAGACATTTAAGTCTAGGCATAGAAAATACTGTACATGATGAAACTATTTCCAAGATCTGTGAAAGAGAAGTTTGACTCAGGAAAAGCGGAGAAAGAAGATGAAAATGCACCGTCAGTAATAAGGCAGCGCCTCATAAGAGCGATAGCGCCAAGAGCGCTGGCGTTAAGAGTCAAAGACTCTGAGGCAGCGCTCATGTGCAAAGCACGAGAGCGCTCACGCCAAGAGCGTCAGCGCTAAGAGTCAAAGACTCTGAGGCAGCGTTCATGTGCAAAGCACGTGAGCGCTAGCGCAAAGAGTGCTGCACTCTAAACAGCGCACCACGTGCAAAGCACGTGAGCGCTGCACTCTAAGCAGCGCACCACGTGCAAAGCACATGAGCGCTAGCGATAAAACAAAATATTCTCGGCCCTTGGATTAAAGATCCAATGAACATGATTAAAAATCATCAATTGACCAGAATAAAATTCTGTTAAGAAAACATTCCTCAGAATCTTTCCAAACAGGAAAGATTATACTCTGAAAATTAGAGCACCATTGGATCAATGATCCAATGGTGATTAAAAACCACTAAAATACAGAATAAATTCTGTATGGGAAAATATTTCCCAATCTTGTTAAAAACAAGAAGATTGCCTTCTGTAAAACAGAAGCCCTTGGATCAAAGATCCAACGGTAGGGAAATCCCCAAATCAATTAGAGAAAAGATCTCTTCAACCGATTCAACAAATCAGCCTACCCTATATAAAGGCCCCAAGACTTCAAGTCTGAGACAGAGGAACCCCCCCAAACTTTGAGAAAGTTCTGAGAGAAGAGCAAGCTCTTGGCAAAAGAAGAATTCCTTCAAGGTAAAATAAAGAGATCAAAGTATCTCATCAGAAAGAGAACTTAGTTCTTATACTAGATCATAGATCTATAAGGAAAATGTCTTTCACAAAGAGATCATAACATCTCATTATAAAAAAGGGGGGGAATAATTCAATTCTCTTAGGATCACAGATCCATAAAGGCAAAGTCTTTCACCAAAAACATAAGAGATTGAAACAGCTCCTATAAAATAAGAACTTTGTTCTTAGATCCATGAGACAAAGTCTCTTATAAAGGAGAATTTAATTCTCAGAGAGCAGAGTTGCCTAAAAAGAGCCCTAGCGCTCCAATTAAACGAAGCGCTTCAGCGCTCCAAATCTAGCACACAGCGCTGCAGAGCCTTAGCGCTTCAAATTTAAAGAAGCACCTCAGCACTCCAAGTCTGGCATACAGCGCCACGTGCTCCTCACGTGTGCGCTATTTCACAAGAAGCGCTCTGCGCTCATTTACTGGCGCTCAGCGCCAAACGCGCCACGTGCTCCTCACGTGTGCACTACTTAACAGAAGTGCTCTGCGCTCATTGACTGGCGCTCAGCGCCAAGCGCACCATGTGCTCCTCACGTGTGCGCTACTTAACAAAAGCGCTCTGCGCTCATTGACTGGCGCTCAACGCCAAGCGCGCCACGTGCTCCTCACGTGTGCGCTACTTAAACAGAAGCGCTCTGCGCTCATTGACCGGCACTCAGCGCCAAGCACGCCACGTGCTCCTCACGTGTGCGCTACATAACAGAAGTGCTCTGCACTCATTGACCAGCGTTCAGCGCCAAGCGCACCACATGCTCATCACGTGTGCGCTGAGGGAACATATACCGTTCTTTAAATAAAGCTCCAGAGCTATAATGAGTGCTCGGTACTCAATAAAAGACAAAAACAATTGTCAGAATCCAAACCAATGCTCAGCATTTTAACTGAATGGGCCGAGCCCAAGTTGGTCACAGATCCCTAATTCAGATTAATTGAGCCCATATGCTCACAAATCTTTGATCTTAGTCCTAAATTGGACTACAGACCTCCCAACCAATATTGGTTCAAAGGTACATCTCTTCACTTCTATGATATTTGTCGTTGTAATCCTTCAACGTCTTCAGAGAGATGACAGGTCCCGACAACCAGATATTCCACGGACTGTGGGGTCCTTAAACTCATGGACTATGATGTACTTAAATTTTACAGACTATGATGTCTCTAAACTACCATGGACTTTGAGGTCCTTAAACTCATAGACTATGATGGTCTTTGATTGATAAAAGATTTTTTGTATGTGCGTTTTAAAATTTAAGAATACCGCAATCAAGTCGGTATCGCTTGGTAGCTAGCCGGTTGATTACGGGTCGGTCCACAGTGAAAAAGTGTTATTTTCTTTAAGTTCTAACGAGTTAAGTCCTATTTTTGGTAGGTTTTGTTTTAAGATCTAAGAATGAGATTAAATTGATTTAAAGACTTGCTAGGGTTAGGATTAGGTTAGTTTGGAAAAAGAATTCTACTCACTGCTTTTAATGCCCTAATTAAGAATATAGGTGTTAGAGTAATAGTCAACAAAGAGGATTAGCACGACTAGATAGAAACTGAATTTCTTCCTTTTGGTTCTTGTCCGTCCTTTCTTGAATCATAGCCTTAACCTCCGGTTAATTCAACCACAACCGGTCTAACTAGGGAATCACCGTTATCATGTAGGATAGGGTGCCATAGTGAGCGGCGTGTGGTTAAATTAACTAGAGTTCTAATTAAATTATATGGGCAAGGAAAGGAGAGAAAGAGATTTCCTTCTCTCAAACCTTCCCTATCCTAACCCTAACAAGTGAGGAATTACTCACTCATTAGGAAAGTGACAATCAAATTCATTTTTATATTTTTTTTATATTAGAAAACTAAATTGCCGATAATAAAGAACAGATAAGAAATTTCAGGAATTAAAATTTAGATAAAAAAATGCAAGATAGAAAGGAAACTTACTTTATTGATACCTCTTCAACGATTACAAGGAAATTAAAATTTTTAAATCTACGAATTAAAAAGAGGCATGCCTAATTAGGCTTCTGGCTTTCCTATTTATAGATAGGAGAAACCCTAGGTTTTACATCTGATCCATACATGAAATTACAAGACTACCCTAAGAAAGCCGGGTCAAAGCACCGACACCTACCGACACGTGCATCGACATGTGCACTGCACGACCGCGGTTCCGCGGCAGAAAACCATGTTTGGCCGCGGTTCTGCGGCCGTATTGTGGGCTCTTGGACTCAGTTCTTCAGGGATACTTCATGTTGCTTTTTTCTTCTGTTTTCTTCACTTGGTTCCTTAGAATCTTTTCTACTTTCTTCCAGATTTCCAACAGTGCAGAATTATGTGGACTTTTACCGTGAGCTTCGCTTTGAAGTCTTGAATCTTGTGCTACCCTTGTGTCTTGTGTATTGAACTGTCTACTGATCTTCATTTGTTCCTTGAACTGATAGGCGACATCATACGGATTCATTTATTGTTGTTCGTAGTATCACATTCGTAGCGTCTTTTTATGAGACTGTAATGGTCTAAGAACCTGTAACCTGTAACTATTTAGCAGACATGGATCAAAAGCACCTATTTATATGTACTATGATTAAGAATGGGTGATATAATAATGCAAAATTCTGATATGAACAAATACCCCTGAACTTATCTTTTGCTCGTCTCGAGCAAAGCCAATTTTATTCTCGAAAAATCCTAACCTCACTTTCGCAGGGAACACGATTGCACTTAGCTTGTGCAACAAGCCGTTAAACCTCTAGGTGTCCCTAGTAGGAGGAGTGTTGTCTCCCAAGGGTTTTCAGCGGATACTACCCATAAAATCCGATCAATTTGGTCTGTTGACTTTCATTCTTCAATTTGGTGTTCTAGCAAGAAATTATATTATTTTCAACTTAGAAATCATCAACCCATATTTTTCACACTCACTTATCATTTAACTTAAGATCGTATATGTTCTGCAAATTTATTAAGCTTTCAACATCTTTTGAATTTTCCTTCTAAGGTTCCATCTCAACTTATGAATTTTTATCATCTCTACTGAAGGTGTAAGCCCTATCTTTCATTCTTATCTCTCATCCAAACCCCAGTCATATACCCCTACGTGTGTGTATGTATCACCCCTATACTTGGAAATTCAATTCAAGCTATCATACTCTTGTCCATCTTCCAAAATACTTTTAGTTGGTGAATTTTAGATGAAATTGCTCACACATTCTTCATGCGACTGTTAATACTTCTTGAGGTACTAAACGATCGATTACAAAATGTGCTTGCGCATTTAGGCATAATTCCTCGTCTTACAATACCTAAGGCTTAGCAGTGGCTCCCAAACCAGTTGGTCTAAGGCACTAGGTCATAAAGCACCCTCGCTATATTTTTTATTTATGCTGTCTTAAGTAATTACAAAACCAGTATTCATTTTTTTATCTCTTTATTCACCGATTATATTTTTATTTTATTTTCCTTCATACTAAGGATTTTAGAAAAGAGTATTTCAAGGTATCCTCTACTATCCCAAATTTCAAGGTGCACGTATGTGCATGTAGTAGGGTATATATTTTCAGGATTTAGACTAAAAGTTCAGAATTTATTTTTCAGACTTACACTTCAAATAAAAATTTCAATACTCTTCTCTTATTTTGACTTAGCCCTAGAACTGAACTCAGAATTTTCTTATTTCTAAATAAACTGCAAGAACATATATTTTCTATAATTAAACTTTAAGAAAGGTTATTTTCAGGGTTTTTAATTTACCAAGTTTAGGATCTAGTTTTTCCTAACTAGTCAACCGTCACGTTGAACTTAAGTCAAATATGGTCAAAATTGAAATTTTCAATTCTTTTTAATTTTTAATTTTTTTCAATTATATATATATATATATATATATATATATATATATATAAATATAAAATATTTTTTATACAGATGCGATGCAGAAAAATAATATACGGAATTAAATATGCAAACAAATATGTACAAAAAGTTTTTATATTTTTGGATTTTTTTTCGATTTTTGTGGGTTTTAATATAAGTATGCAAATGCAAAAATATACACATGAATGCGAAAGAAGAAAGCTTACCGAGCACACCCCCAAACTTAAACTTGACAGTGTCCTCACTGTCAGGCTACACCAAGAGGGTCAAAATTGTCGGCAATCCCCTATTTTTTATTTTTTATTTTTATTTTTCTAAATTTTTTATTATTATTAATAGGAAAAGAAAAAAATATATATATACACAAAAAGGTCCCCCCAAACTTAAGTGAAACAGTGTTTCCACTGTTGCCATTTTTTAAATCTCATAAACTTGTAAGCTTGGGAGGAAAAATTTATTAACGGGGGACATGAAATATGATCGTGAAAATCTTCTCCAAACTTATTTTTGGCTCACCACTTTGAGTTAGAAAAAGTTATTTTCGAGAGCCAAATTATACCCCCCAAACTTGAGTTAAACAATGTTAAGCTTTTAAAGAGGGGGGTTCAAATTTATTGGTCAATACCAAGTTTTGAAAAGACCAAAAGTCAACATGTAACACCCGAGCCCAGTGCTACTAATTTCAGTTACCGTTTGAATATAGTGTGGCACTTATTTCATTTATCTTGCTTGATTGTTACTTACTGTAATTTTACTCCGTCAGTTCATTTCTGCATATAACAATTTAGGGCATCTAAAATAAAATTAAAAATATTCATCATGGCCTACTTGACACCCCTAACCCTGCTGTAGCGTTCGTGCATCGTGTTCTCGTCCCGTTCAGTGAAACGGGCGAGTTTGGACGGCTACGCGCACGTACGTGTGTCCATCTTGGGGGTATGCTTTTTGATCATAAAATACTTCATTTTAAATTTTGCATCCCGCCTAAAATTTTCTTATTTCAATTTCAAAATTTTGGACCCGATCCGGGCGCAATTTGGAAATGTTTTACTTTGCGCCAAAATCCCATTTTCTAGTATACTTTAAACCATCGTATATTTTAATTTAACCTCATAATATTTACTGTTCCCTTAAAATATTTCAAATCTTTTTCTATCTCAGCCAATCACCTTCCTCCCTTTAATTCCGTGGGCCCCACTTCTCCCCGTCTCTCTCTCTCCTTTCTCTCTCCCTGTCTCTCTCTCTCTCTATCTTTCTTTCTCTCTCTCCTCTATATATATCCTCTCTCCTTTCTTTTTTCTTTTCACGAACAGAACCCAAACCCCACGAGAACCCTACCGCCGTCTCCCTCGCCGCCGCAGCCCCAACGCCGACACCACCATCACCGGCCTCATCGCCTTCTCACCCTCGTCGCAGCCATACCCACCTCCTTCCTCCTTTCCCCACGTTTCCAAGCGCCTGCACCCTACCCTGCACCGGCAACCGCGGCCGCCTGCACCACGTGGGATCGCCACCGGCGATCTCGATCCGTTCCCCCGGCCTCGTGCGACCCTCGGTGAGTGCTTTCTCTCTTTCTCCTCTCCTCTTCTTCTTCCTTCTTCTTCTCCCCGACTCATGTTTTCATGATCTAGGTTTCGGTAGCCGTCATCGTAGGCCGACCGCCGGAGCTCCGTCGACGAGGTCGACCGTCACCACCCGTCCCACGGATCATCGTGAGCACCCCTTCTCAGATCATCCTTCCTTTCTTCTCTATTTTTCTCTTCTCTTCTTGTTTGCATGTCTTGATCATTTAGTGTTCATTTCTTGCCCGGAATCCGACGATGCCGACGACGTGTCCCAACGTTCTAGCGTAGTACCCCGACCCGTGTGGCTTCACTGTTCGTCGTTTGGGTTCATTCCGTGAACCGTGCGCCCGTCGCGAGTTTCCCCGCCGACGTTTTACGTTCCGTTTTCCCGATTCGCGACCCGTCGAGGCAAGTACCCCTTGCTACATGCTAAACAATATTTACATATACTTGATTACACCCTAAAACCTGCAATTTAACTTTGGTATTATAATTTCTCATTTTTCGTGTTCAAGATTGCATATATCATTTATCTTTCAAACTTGGAACCTACCTGTTGCAATTACTGTATTGAACCTATAACCACATTTACATGTTTTAATTTCACTTTCACTAATGATGTAGCCTATGGCACCTTATCTATCGTTTTACTACAATCGGACACTCGTGTACATTTAACCTGCTTAAACTGTGATTTCATCCATGGAACTTATAGATATATATCATTGCATCCATGAAGTCTTAAACTTGTTAACATGATTAAATGGCTATAATTGTCTTACTGTATTCTTATAATGTTGAAATCATCTCTCTGACACAACTGATAACTGTACTACTAATTGAATGAATCTGCCTATTGCTTAATTCATTGCTTAGATCATACTGTTGATAACCAAGCTTGATTATGTAACTGAGTATGAGCGCACCCATGATATTGTTTACACCTTGACATGACTTGCTACATATATATTAATTTACCGGACATGGTACCGTATACTGCTTGACCTGACCTGATGTACCATGACCTGACCCATTACCTGATCTTGTGTCTAATGCCAACAAACCTGACATGTAGTCCTCATGGACCGTTCCTGTTGTCTATCTAGACAAACCTGTTTACTTGATCCTGAGTTGGCATTAGTTTCTTGATTACGGGATACCTGACTTGACATACATATATAACTTGGGGGGTATGGGGAAATCAAAGGTGAAACCTGACTTGTAACTCAACAGTTCACTACCTGTTCTGATCAGTTTTAGGCTAGGCCAGTCTTGGAATGATGATGCTGATATCATTTATCTGTACACATTCCTGTTTGGTGCCTAGCGGCATGTCTCGGTTTCAGCACCGAGAATCTTGGGGCCATGATCCCGGGTATGTACGGGATACTATTGAGTTACATCGATAATTCATCAATTTGGTTTCAAAGACTTTAGGACAGAAAACCTGATAGAACAGTTTAGTTTACCCACTACACACTACCCTGCACTGCTCTGATTTATATTATTGTTACCTTTGCTTTATTCATGTTATATTCACATTGCCTGTTTATTATGTTATTACTTGATGACTTGACGCGCTGACGTCTGGGTTTTTCATGGCCCAGATTCTTCTACCTTGCTGCAGACTGGTTAGGAGTTTTGCCGCTGTTAAACGAGCGGTGAGGTTCCTGTCGGTATGTAGTTTCACTCCAGGTGTTTCATTTATTGTATCTCTTGGCTTCCGCATATTGTTATTTCTTGACTCTTTTACTCTGGCTTATGGACATGTACTAGATAGTTAGTTTACTTTCCTGTTCTTGATATCTCTACAGCCGTAATGTGACCGTGGGAGGATTTTTCCTATCCACACGTAGCATGGTTGGCTATGTCACGTGCCCACTTTAGCGTACTCTGGGAAGCGGGGCGTGACATGGTTCTTTTGGTATCAGAGCCATAGGTTAGTCGGGTTGATTCTTTTGTAGTTGGGTATTATACCCAATACACGAATCAGAATACCCGTGTTTAGGAAACATGTCCTTCCACCTTGCCGTTTACCGTTCTTGAATCAAGTTCTTCCTGATTATATCTTTTACGATGTGCAAACTTCTTTTGCATATCGACTCGAAACCTGATTCCTTGTTATTTCTAGGACTTAGGCGACTTGGGTGGAGTTATGTAATTGTGGCTATGATAGCGCGTCATAGTTACAATGCGGTACTCTATTTAAGTAACTTAGAGTTCTAGTCTTGATCTATATTTTGAATCTATCATCATGCTAATGTTGGGTGTTTTGATTTCAGGAATATGGCAGGTAAGAATTTGAAGACGTACCAAAGGCGTGTGGATGAAGCCGCCATGCTTTGAGTGATAAGAGGAATGCTGGAGAATAAAAAAAGACAGACCGAGCTGATCCAGCAGCAAGCGGAATCATTTTAGGAGGGTTTGCGGACCGTTCAGCAGTCCGTAGACAAGGTTGAAGCTAAACCAGTTGACCGAGTAGGGACCGTGGCAGATTTCAGGCGTTTGGGTCCGTCTACATTTACTGGTTTGGAGGAGCCGTTGCCAACAGAGCAGTGGCTAGTTGGCACAGAGAACTTGCTTATTGCGGCACAGATTCCAGATGAGAAAAGAGTTGATGTGGTACACATTCAGTTAGTGGACTACGCCCGAGAATGGTGGCTTATGGAGGAGACCCGCTTGCCCAAGCAGATCAAGTGGACGGATTTTTTGAAGAGTTTCCTAGAGAAGTTCTTCCCGCGGACGGCACGGGAGGAAATGGAAGAGAAGTTCATCGGGCTAAAGCAGAATGGAGCACCCGTAGATGTGCATGCAGCAGAATGGACAAGACTCAGCAGATTCGCTGGACCTTTAGTTGCCAACGATGCAGACAGGGCACGGAGGTTCATGCGCAGCTTGGACGTGGACATCCAGAAACAGATTGTCTCCCTGGGTTTGACCACTTTCTCACAAGTACTTGCGGCAGCCCGAGAGCAGCAGAGTTTGTCTGGGATGAAAGGGAGTTTGCAGCAGACAGCAGTTGCGATAAGGAAGCCAGCATTTGTACCAAACCGAGCTCAAGGTCGCAGAGGTATTCCAGTGGACCGTCGAGGTATAGCACCCATGAAGAAGCCTGTTGTTATCGATCGAAGAAAGAGCATGACTTTTAACTACTGTAATTTACCTGGCCACATGCAAAAGGATTGTCGAAGGAGGCTGGGACTCTGTTTGGTTTGTGAAGCGGCAGATCACGCTGTTGGTGCTTGTCCGTCGAAGCTTCGTACGAGGGATGATTTTCAGAAGCCTCCACAGAGACCGTTCCAAGGACAGAAACAGCTGACTCAAGGACCTAATCAGGCTCGAGCTTTTACCTTGACAGCTGAAGAAGCTAAGGCGTCAGGAGAAGTTGTTTCAGGTACTCTACTCGTTCATGGTTTTCCCACATTAGCGTTATTTGATTCTGGTGCATCCCATTGTTTTATGTCATCCAAGTTTATAACTACACACTCGATTGACTGCACGACCCTGTCTAGTTTCTGGGACATACACACTGGGAATGGAAAAATCATAGCTAGTAAGGAGTGTAAAGATTGTACAGTTGTTGTGTGCGGACGGGAGCTTTTTTGCAGATTTCTTGGTGATTGATACGGGCAGCTATGAAGTCGTCTTGGGAATGGATTTTCTTGGTACTTTCCACGCTCACATTGATTGTAGGGCAAAGAAAGTAATTTTCCAAATTCCCGGACATCCCGAGTTTAGCTTCACTGGAAGAAGCTGTTCTGTCGGGCCAGTTGAGTTTAGGGCTAGGCCGACAAATGATATTCTTGCATCGATGGAAGTTGATAATAGTGAAGAGCCGGCTGTTGTTCGTAATTTTATGGACGTATTTGAAGATATATCGGGTTTACCATCGAAGCGAAACGTGGAGTTCGCAATTGATCTTATTCCTGGTGCAGCGCCAGTATCCAAGGCGTATTATCCAATGGCACCAGTAGAGTTGGAAGAAGTCAAGAAACAGGTTGCTGAATTGCTTGAGAAGGGTTGGATTCGAAGCAGTAACTCGCCTTGGGGAGCTCCAGTTCTTCTAGTAAAGAAGAAGGATGGCACAAGAAGGATGTGCATCGACTATCGAGAATTAAACCGGGTGACTATTAAGAACAAGTACCCTATCCCTCGCATTGGAGAACTTTTTAAGCAGCTTAGTGGAGCGAGGGTATTCTTGAAGCTGGATTTGCGATCCGGATATCATCAGGTCCGAGTGAAAGCAGAAGATATTTGCAAGACGGCGTTTCGAACTCGGTATGGACATTACGAATACTTAGTGATGCCCTTCGGAGTAACAAATGCGCCGGCAGTATTCATGGACTTGATGAACCGAATCTTTTCACCATTCTTGGATCAGTTTATTGTGGTGTTCATTGACGATATTCTGATTTACTCAGAGTTTTGAAGAGCATGCTGAACATTTGAAGATCGCACTGCAAACGTTGAGACAGGAGAAGTTATATGCGAAGGTGAGCAAGTGCGAGTTTTGGCTGGAAGAAGTAAAGTTTTTGGGGCATGTTGTGTCTGGCAATGGAGTTGCCGTCGATCCAGAAAAGATTGCAGCAGTTCGAGATTGGCCGATTCCAAAGAGTGTTGCGGAGATAAGAAGTTTTCTTGGACTCGCCGGGTATTACAGGAGATTTGTGGAGAACTTTGCTCGGCTGGCGGAGCCGTTAACCAAGCTTACGAGCAAGGAGGTACCTTTTGTATGGACAGACAAATGTGCTTTAGCTTTTGAGACGTTGAAGCAGAAGTTGATAACCGCCCCTATTCTGACCGTGCCAGACAATTCCGGAGGATTGGCGATTCACAGTGACGCATCTGGGAAAGGATTGGGATGCGTTTTGATGTAGCATGGGAAGGTTGTAGCGTACGCATCGAGACAGTTGAAGACCCATGAGAAGAATTACCCAACTCATGACTTGGAGCTTGCGGCTGTGATTTTCGCTTTGAAGATTTGGAGACACTACCTTTTAGGCGAAAGGGTCGAAGTTTTTACTGATCATAAGAGCTTGAAGTATGTGTTCACACCGAAGGAGCTTAATATGAGGCAGCGTAGATGGTTGGAGCTGATGGCTGACTACGATCTTGATCTTAAGTACCATCCCGGGAAGGTTAGTGTTGTGCCGGATGCACTTAGTCGGTTACCAGCAATTCAGGTGTTAACTACGCAGAAGGAGATCGTTGAAGATTTTCGAAGATTTGACTCGGAGGTTGTGCTACCGCATTCTTCGGGACAGTTGATGCTGCTGCAAGTACATTCATCATTGATCGAGAATATTAAAGCAGCACAATCGCAGGATCCTAGACTGCAAATGTTTCGAGAACAGGTTGAAGCCGGACTACGAACAGATTTATTGATCCACGAAGATGGTTCGTTGAGGTATGGTAGTCGTTTATGTGTGCCAAAGGGAGATATTCGTGAAGAGCTTATGAAGGAGGCATACAATTCCGCTTATTCTGTACATCCAGGAGGCACAAAAATGTACCGAGATATTCGACAGCATTTCTGGTGGGAAGGCATGAAACGGAAGATTGCTCGCTTTGTGGCAAAGTGCTTGGTGTGTTAGCAAGTTAAGGTTGAACATCAAAGGGTTGTTGGTTTATTGCAACCACTTCCGATTCCTCAGTGGAAGTGAGAACAAATAACCATGGATTTCGTGACGGCTTTACCGCGGAGTCCAAAGGGCAACAATACTGTATGGGTGATTGTTAATCGATTGACCAAGGCAGCTCACTTTATTCCTTTTCGGGTTGGTCAATCAACAGAGACTTTGGCGGAGCGGTACATGCAGGAGATTGTAAGATTGCATGGAGTACCGGTTAGCATCGTGTCCGATCGTGACACTTGGTTTTTATCACACTTCTGGAGGAGTTTACAGGAAAGTTTGGGGACTCGTTTGAAGTTTAGCACAGCCTATCATCCTCAAACTGATGGTCAGTCGGAGAGAACAATCCAAACTCTTGAAGATATGTTGAGAGCATGCATGTTGGACTTCAAGGGTTCATGGGAGGATCATCTACATTTGGTGGAGTTTTTTTACAACAAGAGTTTTCAGGCAACCATCCAGATGGCTCCGTTTGAAGCTTTGTATGGTCGTAAATGCCGTTCACCTATTTGTTGGGACGATGTCGGTGAATGAAGATTATTGAGACCAGATTTGGTTGTGCAGACAGTTGAGAAGGTTACCACTATCAGAAATCATATGAAGGCAGCACAAGACCGACAGAAGAGTTGGGCAGACACGTCAAGAAGACCTCTAGAGTTCGCCGTGGGTGATTTGGTATTTTTGAAGATATCACCGACTAGTGGGGTGATTCGTTTTGGAAGTCGAGGAAAGCTTAGTCCTCGATTCGTTGGACCCTTTGAGATCTTGGAGCGTGTTGGTGAGGTAGCGTATCGTTTGGCGTTACCGCAGTCCTTGGTGAATGTACACGATGTTTTCCACATATCTCAACTCCGTAAGTGTGTTCGTGATGAAACGCATGTATTGGATCATTCGGAGCTAACGGTACGAGAAGACTTGACTTTTGAGGAGCGACCGATTGAAATTGTGGATCAAAGGGAAAAGATTCTTAAGAACAAGGTGATCCCTCTTGTGCTTGTTTCTTGGGGTAATCGCTCGCATGGAGAGTCCACTTGGGAACGAGAAGATGAAATCCGGCAGAAGATGAAATCCGGCAGAAGTTTCCTCATCTTTTCTTGTAGTTGTTTGTCGTTTACCTTTGTATTCTTGGAATTTTGAGGACGAAATTCTTTTTGTAGTTGGATATAATGTAACACCCGAGCCCAGTGCTACTAATTTCAGTTACCGTTTGAATGTAGTGTGGCACTTATTTCATTTATCTTGATTGATTGTTACTTACTGTAATTTTACCCCGTCAGTTCATTTCTGCATATAACAATTTAGGGCATCTAAAATAAAATTAAAAATATTCATCATGGCCTACTTGACACCCCTAACCCTGTTGTAGCGACCGTGCATCGTGTTCTCGTCCCGTTCAGTGAAACGGGCGAGTTTGGACGGCTACGCGCACATACGTGTGTCCGTCTTGGGGGTATGCTTTTTGATCATAAAATACTTCATTTTAGATTTTGGATCCCGCCTAAAATTTTCTTATTTCAATTTCAAATTTTTGGACCCGACCCGGGCGCAATTTGAAAATGTTTTAGTTTGCGCCAAAATCCCATTTTCTAGTATACTTTAAACCATCGTATATTTTAATTTAACCTTATAATATTTACTGTTCCCTTAAAATATTTCAAATCTTTTTCTATCTCAGCCAATCACCTTTCTCCCTTTGATTCCGTGGGCCCCACTTCTCCCCGTCTCTCACTCTCTCTATCTCTCTTCTCTCTCTCCCCGTCTCTCTCTATCTTTCTTTCTCTCTCTCCTCTATATATATCCTCTCTCCTTTCTTTTTTCTTTTAACGAATAGAACCCAAACCCCACGAGAACCCTACCGCCGTCTCCCTCGCCGCCGCAGCCCCAACGCCGACACCACCATCACCGGCCTCATCGCCTTCTCGCCCTCGTCGCAGTCACATCCACCTCCTTCATCCTTTCTCCACGTTTCCGAGCGCCTGCACCCTACCCTGCACCGGCAACCGCGGCCGCCTGCACCACGTGGGATCGCCGTCGGCGATCTCGATCCGTTGCCCCCGGCCTCGTGCAACCTTCGGTGAGTGCTTTCTCTCTTTCTCCTCTCCTCTTCTTCTTCCTTCTTCTTCTCCCCGACTCATGTTTTCATGATCTAGGTTTCGGTCGCCGTCATCGTAGGCCGACCGTCGGAGCTTCGTCGACGAGGTCGACCGTCACCACCCGTCCCACGGATCATCGTGAGCATCCCTTCTCAGATCCTCCTTCCTTTCTTCTCTATTTTTCTCTTCTCTTCTTGTTTGCATGTCCTGATCATTTACTGTTCATTTCTTGGCCAGAATCCGACGATGCCGACGACGTGTCCCAACGTTCCAGCGTAGTACCCCGACCCGTGTGGCTTCATTGTTCGTCGTTTGGGTTCATTTCGTGAACCGTGCGCCCGTCGCGAGTTTCCCCGCCGACGTTTTACGTTCCCTTTTCCCGATTCGCGACTCGTCGAGGCAAGTACCCCTTGCTACATGCTAAACAATATTTACATATACTTGATGACACCCTAAAACCTGCAATTTAACTTTGATATTATAATTTCCCATTTTTCGTGTTCAAGATTGCATATATCATTTATCTTTCAAACTTGGAACCTACCTGTTGCAATTACTGTATTGAACCTAATAACCACATTTACATGTTTTAATTTCACTTTCACTAATGATGTAGCCTATGGCACCTTATCTATCATTTTACTACAATCGGACACTCGTGTACATTTAACCTGCTTAAACTGTGATTTCATCCATGGAACTTATAGATATATATCATTGTATCCATGAAGTCTTAAACTTGTTAACATGATTAAATGGCTATAATTGTCTTACTGTATTCTTATAATGTTGAAATCATCTCTGTGACACAACTGATAACTGCACTACTAATTGAATGAATCTGCCTATTGCTTAGATCATGCTGTTGATAACCAAGCTTGATTATGTAACTGAGTATGAGCGCACCCATGATATTGTTTACACCTTGACATGACTTGCTACATATATATTAATTTACCCGACATGGTACCGTATACTGCTTGACTTGACCTGATGTACCATGACCTGACCCGTTACCTGATCTTGTGTCTAATGCCAACAAACCTGACATGTGGTCCTCATGGACCGTTCCTGTTGTCTATCCAGACAAACCTGTTTACCTGATCCTGCGTTGGCATTAGTTTCTTGATTACGGGATACCTGACTTGACATACACATATAACTTGGGGTATGGGGAAATCAAAGGTGAAACCTGACTTGTAACTCAACAGTTCACTACCTGTTCTGATCAGTTTTAGGCTAGGCCAGCCTTGGAATGATGATGCTGACATCATTCATTTGTACACATTCTTATTTGGTGCCTAGCGGCATGTCTCGGTTTCAGCATCGAGAATCTTGGGGCCGTGATCCCGGGTATGTACGGGATACTATTGAGTTACATCGATGATTCATCAATTTGGTTTCAAAGACTTTAGGACAGAAAACCTGATAGAACAGTTTAGTTTACCCACTGCACACTACCCTGCACTGCTCTGATTTATATTATTGTTACCTTTGCTTTATTCATGTTTATATTCACATTGCCTGTTTATTATATTATTACTTGATGACTTGACGCGCTGACGTCTGGGTTTTGCATGGCCCAGATTCTTCTACCTTGCTGCAGACTGGTTAGGAGTTTTGCCGCTGTTAGACGAGCGGTGAGGTTCCTGTCGGTACGTAGTTTCACTCCAGGTGTTTCATTTATTGTATCGCTTGGCTTCCGCATATTGTTATTTCTTGACTCTTTTACTCTGGCTTATGGACATGTACTATATAGTTAGTTTACTTTCCTGTTCTTAATATCTCTACAGCCGTAATGTGACTGTGGGAGGATTTTTCCTATCCACAGGTAGCATGGTTGGCTATGTCACATGCCCACTTTAGCATACTCTGGGAAGCAGGGTGTGAGACAACACCAACCATTTGAAGAATTTATCAATGTAACGTATAAGTCGGTGGAATAACATGTTATATAGAGCCAAGAAGAAGTGGGGAAGAGATAAGTGGTGGTATGGAAAGAGTTTGCGTGAACGTGAATGTGAGGAGATAAGAGGTGATGATAAATAAAAACGAGAATGTGATTGATCAGAAATGAGTAGAATATTGGCATTCTCGTATTTTATAAGAAGAAAGGGTGGTGGTTCAACTTCTATAGGTGGATGTTGATTAATCACAAAATCCTTATTGTTTAGGAATGCAAGTTCGTCAGCGAAAAGTTCTTCAAAACTCCCATCGATATAATTGAACATTTTACTGTTAGTAAGTTTTGTGCCAGAATTTATCATACTTGAGTTGTCAAAAATTATGGAGATAGGAGACTCGAAAAACTCAACTACCTCATTTTCAAAAGTATCCAAATCAAGTTGGCTTTCTGGAATGATCAAACTTGAATTATCGGATTGTGATTCATCAACACTCTCTGAAATTACAGGAAGAATAGAAAAAGAACCTGAGAAAGTGGGAGAAAGAAGTTGAATACGAACTTGTGGGTGGAGATGGAGTGTATAAATTAGCACAATTTGTAATGACCGATGTATAAAAAGCGATTATGCTAATCTATCAACCCACTGAGAAATGATGTCAAATCTCTCAAGATTCGTAAGAAAACATGGGTACGTCGAACTTGGTAAACCTGACATAAAAAATGAAAGTGTAACAGTTTCTTACAAGGTCGAAACAAGGTTGGAGGGAAGCGATTGAGGAAGAGTATCGGTTAAAGATTCAGGAGGGTGTGCGCAGTCAATGAAAGGGATAGAATGAATTGGAAAATCCGACTCCTCAAGTAAAACTGCTTCATCCTCAATAATTTCCTCAATACTCTCCTCAATTTAGCTTATCCATGCAATTCTCATCAAAATCAAGACGTATATGAAGTTCGGGAAAAACAGTTAATGACTCGGGATGATGAATTGGAGAGAGAAACTCATCCAAATCTGTGGGTTCATCATCCAAAATATTCCCAGCCTCTATACCCTCAATCAAGTGAAAATCATTTTTTTTCAGACACCTCATCAAAAGCATGGATATTAATCAATTCAGGTTCTAAAGTGGAGGTGTAGAGATCAAAAGGATTGATGATGAACGTTTTATTTTTAACTGGTGAATTATTTGGAACACTTGATAGACGTTCAAAACCGGAATTATGGGATTCAATTGGGGATGGGTAGGTTTGATTTGAAAGGGTGCACAGCTCACTCTCTCCACTCAAATTATCAATCTTTCCAACCGCCTCATCATACATTAGAAAATTTGGAGCTAGTTAGAAACTAGCTACCGGGTTACTGGGTTGTATAAGGGCGGCCATGGACGCATTCAAATCCATCATCTGTTGGCTTGACGCTACCATAAAATCTTTCAACGACTGTTCCAGAATAGATATAGGTTATGACGGGGTTTCAGTAAAATATTCAAAGTTGTTTGGATACGTGAAACTCCCAAATGGCTGTGTAGAAATAATGTCTAGGGAAGGTGCAAAAGTCGGGTAGGACTGGTAGGAATTGAATAGTTGGACAGAACTAGGATCAACATTTGGATAAGAAGGTAAATGGAATTGTTGATCCAAAGAATTCGCAGTGGTGAAATGAGTGAAAGATCGGTTACGAGATTGTTCAATATGTTCAGCAATAGATATGGGTTTCGGAGTTACAACAGGACTTGAAAAAGAGATATCTATGTAAGAAGGTGGTGAAGGTTGAAATGGTTGATATAAGGTGGATTGCGGAGTCCAACTAGTTGTCCTAGATGTGTCTATTCTATCTTTCAAAGAAATTTTGGGCATGGAGGGGTCGTTCGAAATTCGACCAAAACAAGAACCGTAGGAAGTAATGTCTGGTTGAGGGTACCAATATTCGGCAAGAGTTTTGCGAGGTGGGGTACCCATGATGTGATGAGAGAAAGGAGAAGAAAAATAATGCGATTTATTTTATTTTATTTTATTATTTTTAAAATATTTTTTGTTTTAAAAAAAATTGTTTGTTTTTGGAGTTTTGAAATTTTTGAAAGTGTTTTTCTAAGAAAGAGTTTTTGCAAAATTTGTACGGAACTACGGCACAATTTCAAACAACCACAGTTTAAATATGCACAATCAAACCTAGAGCTAGGGTCTCCTAAGTCAACTAGACTGCTCTTAACTGTTCCAAAGCGACAAGTTGTGAGATATCTCTCAAATCGCCTCTTCACCACCAGTTGTGGCCAGGTAAGCACAAATGAAGAAAGGAGGGACCCGCTCACGAATCACTGTGAGACGGGCCTTTTAAAGTTACTTTTCTCACTTATCCAGCTTAGACACCACAGAGTCAGATTTAGATAAACGACTGAATGCCCACAACCTTCCTTTATCCTAATGAGCGCGACGGTCCTTAATTGGCTGAGTCTAGATATTTTTTAACTAGCTCAAGGGTGATGCATATGCTTTTAGTGATTTTTAGGGTCTTAGGAAGGGTAATGAAATCCCCACCCAATTTGAATTGGTGTTATAGCCTCTTAAAAGTCCGTATTAATTATGCAAAGCAGTTAACACATAAAAAAAAATCTAAAACACTTGCAATTTTTTTTATTTGGCAGCGCGAAGAATGCTGCATAAAAACAATTTATTGGAGAGGGAGAAGAAGTTGTTGTGCAAAGAATACTCGCAGGAATTTTTTTTCAGTGGAGTTCTGGGGGTAGGAGGAGAAAAAATATACTCACAGAGAGTTTTCAAACAGCTGACGTCAACTGTTTGACCGCGGTTCCGCGGTCAAATCCCTGCTTATGCCGCGGTTCGGCGGTTCAATAGCTGGTTTGTATCTTCAAAATTTTTCTCTGTGCTGATCTGGTTTTCCTCTGTCTGTTCAGATCCTCTATTTCTGTATTTGTTCACTGGGCTTGCATCAGATCTGAATCAGTGTTTGCTCCAAGCCTGCACAATTGCACAAAAACCTTTCAAAAATAACAAGATGATTTTTATTTTTTTGTTTTTAAAATTTTATTTTATTTTATTTTTATTATTAACCCGAAATTACACAAAGAAAGAGACCACCGTCTCCACGGCAACGGCGTCATTTGATTGATAAAAGATTTTTTGTACGTGCGTTTTAAAATTTAAGAATACCGCAATCAAGACAGTGTCACTTGGTAGCTAGCCGGTTGAGTACGGGTAGGTCCACAGGGAAAATGTGTTATTTTCTTTAAGTTCTAACAAGTTAAGTTCTATTTTTTGTAGGTTTTGTTTTAAGATCTAAGAATGAGATTAAATTGATTTAAAAGCTTGCTAGGGTTAGGATTATGTTAGTTTAGAAAAGAAATTCTACTCACTGCTTTTAATGCCCTAATTAGGAATATAGGTGTTAGGGTAATAGTCAACAAAGGGGATTAGCACGACTAGGAAGAAAATCGGTACGGAGCCGAGCGACGCCAATTCGACAATTTAGTTCTTCCTTTTGTAGTTCTTGAGCGACTGTAATCAAATTGTTGATATAAATAAAAAGTGATATTCTTTTATCTTGTTTTCTTTAAATTCTTGCATCATGATTCGATCTAAATTTCTAGTTGTAATTCTTGTTGTGATGTTTGAGTAATACTCCGCTCGTCGAGGAGTCGAGACGATCAATAGAATGATGATGTAATATATCTTAAATCGATTCTTGAGTCTTACGAGTTTTGTAAACCCTAGCAAGTTCAACAATCGACGACCCAATTCGTTGCGATGCTTTCTTGATTGATATCGCTCGAGATTGGGGAGTTACGGTCGTTTCTTGAAATTGCTAGAGGCTAGAATGTAAATGATATCGACGAAAGAACAAGGGTTAAACGATGAAACCCTAGTTTCACGAGAAAGCCCTAACTCTCGTCGATCATCATCGATCTAGTATCAATCCTTCGAAGGACAAGAACACGATATCTTGAGATTACATCACGTCTATAGATCCGATCGATTCCTACGAGCCTCATTTAGATTCTTGACATTTGATTGGAAATATCATCGAAACCCGATTCTCGATTGTTTATCAGTTTCTTGATTCTTGATTAGATTAGTGACACCTGAATCAATCGATAAAAATCTTGAATCATGTTTTCCTTTCTTTTCGATTAACTTTTCAATTCAAGCAAATCAAATATAAAAACGAATCGCACAATCCCTGTGGACGATCCGCACTCGCTTACAATCTACAATCGACACCGTAATTGATTGCGGTCAAATATAATTCTTTGATTGTGATTCTATACATTTTCTAATTACCGACACAAAGACACTTATTCGTTTTATTCGATTTACACAAATGAGAATTCTTTACAATCAAATGAAACCGTTATCGGGAATCATTTGAGTTGTTTTACTTACACAGTCTCGAATTTTACGATCAATCAAATGGCGCCGTTGCCAGGGATCATTTGACTTGATACATACAAACAAGAATTTATTATAATCAGGTGTTCAATGGTTAGATTAGGGTTTTAGAAGTGAACTAGTATAGCTTCTTAGTTGCGAACCCTAGATAGGTTTACACTCACACGCACACACATGCTTACTTTGTTATACTTGTGCGTATATGGGGACAGATACACACACACACACTTAGGTATAAGACTATGTATATATATACACGTATACCTACATTTGGATGATGAGGATAGTGGATGATATTTGAAGATGAGTCGATGAGTTTGGGCATGGTGCCATGAGATCGGTGATATGATGTGGTTCATATTATGAGATACGACGTGGGATTTTAGCGGGCCTTTAGGCGTGTGTTTTCATACACGCACATATATCTATATAGATGGTATCAGTTGTACTAGACTTAGATCAGTATCCCGGTTCATGAGATATGACGATAAGGATACCAGATAAATGATGAGATGAATGTGATATTTGACTCGTACCCAGATTTGGGATACCGTGGATGGATTTACCGTACGAGCCTTATATTGATGATAGATCCGTACTCTTGACTCGAGAATGTTATATGATATAGTGTATTGTATGCGGTACTATTGAGGCGAGATCACCGACTATTATATATGTATATATATATCGGCTCAGATTTAGGTGGTTTCCATACCCTTTCGATTAGCATGTTAGTTAGATCTGTAGTTTACTTAGTAGATGTTAGACTAGACCTGAGTCATACCCTTAATCAAAAACTAACGAATCGTGAGTATTTTAAAGACAGGCAAAGGGATTCTACGGATAATTTCAAAAGACACATCTTTTCTTAAAAACACCGTAGCTCTTATTTTTCTAAAAACCCCAATTCGTCTTATTTCAAATGGAAAAACTGTATGGCATATACTCATTGATGTAGATTATTCACTGTTGCGTTTATTATTCAATTTCCGCATATTCTTGATATTAGCATCGCATTGCATGTTTAAATGTGTATATTGTTATATTAAACCCATGCTGTCATGACACCAGCACCATTATCGATGATGTGTATGTTCCACGTACACCTGCTTGCCGGCTCACACACTTCATCATCGATAATTGCCATGTCACTACACAGTAGGATTGTTGCATCATGATATGACTCCTTGTATGACATATTGGCACACATGCATATTGTACACTCATACTTGCGTATATACCTAATTGTACATCTATATTGGCACACAGACATATTGTATACTCATACTTGCGTACACACATATTGTACACCCATACTTGCATACATACGTATTTGCACATACATAGATGATTCTAGCTTGATTTTGGAGATTTGGGAACCGCAAGATATATTTTAAAACTGGATTCATTTTAAAGGAGCGGTTTTCCTTCGATATGTGCATATTACTGTTTTATGTTGCATGATATACGTATATGCTTACATTTCTATCATATGTCGCATACATCATGCTTTATGATTTTACGCATTGAGATATGTCGTTTTCATGAGATTTCTGGATTTGAGAACCGTGGTCGTTTTAAAAGAAAGTATGCATTGTTTAAAAACCCGGTTTATCTTGATATGATATTTCAGTGTGTCCACCATGCGTTTTCTCGGTTCTGAGATGTGTGACATGTGAAACCCAATTCGAGGAGCTGGATGAGGCCGATTGCGGGTACATGGTGGACCCGGTATGGTACCCGGGGCAAGAAAGGGATGCTGTGTATACAGACGGTGAGTCTGGAAAATGGACTACTATCTACCGGTGATTGTATTTGAGCTCGGCGGATATCCGGAGGATACCGATCAGAGTTGAGAGATGATACGGGCCGATCCGAACTGACGGAGCCCGTGGGCCGATCCGGACTGACGGAGCCCTGCATATATATGAGGATTTACGTGCCGATGCTGGGCACAGGTTTCATGATATTTTCAAGTGTCAATGCTGGACACTCAGGTTCCATGATTTTGATGTGTCGCGAAGGACAGACGTTGATTTATATCCTCATACTTCCATGCATATGCTTTATGATATTTACATGCATGATGTTTTATGTCATTGGTTGACACATGGACATGATCCACATACATACAGACATTGATTACATAGTTGGATGATATCCACATACTTATAGACTTCATGATATAGTTGATATTGATTCATGTTGATTACATTGATCATACCTCATATTTATGATATGTTGCTACCTAAGGCACTGACACGAGCACTTGATACTACCCTTATGTAGAGATGTTTACCCTTGCCACCTTATCATGCTTTAGACTTTACCATATTGAAGATATATATATATATATATATATATATATATATATATATATATATATTACTGATCGTTTGACCTAGGATTGAGTCATACATACGATTTCTGCTCTATGATGTTTTCTACTCACAAGTTGGCGACTCACCCCCGTTGTGCCACAGTTCTTACAGGTTTTTCCGTACAGGTTTCATTGCGGCTTTTCTGGCACACTGCTTCCTTTCTGGGTGATTGCTTTGGTAGGTGGGTTCACTCACATCATGACCACCATTGTACTTAATTATTTCAGTTGTATCTATAAAAATTCCATCAACCAAACTTGTATATTTATTTCAGACTTAGAAAACCAGTTGTGTATTATTTCGACCTTAGAGTCGCGCATTGCAGTATTATGGTTTTCATGATGATTTTGAGTTTCCTTTTGAGTTTTGATTCTCGCCCTTCGGTGTTGTATCTTATATTGTTTGCGTGGTTGTGACCGTCGATTAACGAAGAGCTAGCTCCCGCTTAGGGATGCCTTTTATCATTGTATATATTATTCTTGTTGTATCCCGTTCGGGGCCAGTTTTTACAAAGGAAACTCTGCCGAAATTTTCAGAAAAGACTTGAGATTTTAAAAATGCATATTCGTCTTACTTATTTAAAAACCTTGTTTTTTTTAAAACATGTTTTCTTCACTTCTTTAAAACTAGTTTTCCTTTATTTATTCCTTAAAATGGTTTTAGATTTCTGGGCTTTTGGCTTACTTGAATTAGATGAGGTCCTACAGACTTCATATGATTCAAGGGCCAGTCGCGAGCTATTTCGGGTCGTGACAAAGGGTCTCATAAAGGTATTTTTCCCTATGAGTCATGAGGATCTCGTAGGTGCATTTTCTCCTTAGGAATCGTGAGGATTTCTAAGTGTGTTCTCTTTTAAGTCGTAAGGATCTTACAAGAGTGTTTTCTCCTTATAAGTCGAGAGGACTTACAAGTGTCGTTCGCCATGTGAGCCTATCCCTAGTCGCTGGTGGGACTTTGTTAAGGAAATGTTTATTCGTGCCCATGGATCGTATAAAAGGGTCAGTATTGAAACGCTTGTAGGGTAGTCTGGGAAATGTGATGGCTTAAGAACAAATTTAGATCCCTGTAGCTGTTAGTGTATATGCCTTAGAGGCCATTACTGTATCATACTAGTATGTATATTACTTGATGGATGCTTGGGATATTCACAGTTGTATAGACAATCTTGCTCGAAATAGTAGTATGCTACTTGGTTTGTCTCTGCTTTAATGTGTACATGTGTTTCTTTATTATATCACCTATACGCATTAGTGGAGCCCTTAGGATCTTTGCTTGATTACCGGCGTTGTGATGGCGATCACACTCGTGGGGGCTGGGTAATCCACAAGCACATCCTTATTCACGTCCCTAGTCGTGGGATTATCGAGATAGGGCATCGATACTCCGGAGTAGACTAGCGTATGAGCTTCTCATCCCAGCGTGGGAGACGGTCTGTCCCACAGCCGTCAGTACGTCGTACTTGAGATAGTATACGGGTGCTCGTTAGGTTACGAGTACACTGGACAGGACTCTTCGGGAACTGATGGTTGGTATTATACCTATCGTCAGTTATCAGTTCCCAGGTGACATGAGTACAGCTTAGTCCGCTGACTTGACACTGTCACTTCGCCTCGAGTGTGTTCCCACTGTTCTTTGATTACTACCCTACCACGGCTCTACTGAGTCGTGCAAACAGGTAGTAGTTGGGTGCAGTCCCGAAGCACTTGGAGGCAGTGACGGTTAGACATGATTCGTCTCTCCCGGTATTGGGGGTTGACATCGCGCTGTGTCTAGGAGAGCCATTACACGAGTAGTCCCTGGCCAGGGCAAGCGAGATATACTGGTAGGTTTCCAGTGTTATCTCAGGGTGTACTGGGCTTCACTCCGACACGACTTGTACCGCTATTAGGGGACTGACGTTTACCGCCCCCTAGGCTCGCCATACGATGTATCAGACGAACAGACCGGACTGTATGGAGATTGTCACATACAGACCCAGTAGGAGTTCGGATGGGTTCACCTCATCAGTCTTCTTATCGACATCTACCTGGGGACCGTTACGTACAGCTAGTGCTGCTTGCGGTCTGTAGTTAACCCCACTGCCAGCGTAGTGTCGAGTCTTTAGAGTCCCACACAGAGGATTACTCGCCTTTGGGTAAAACAGAGTAGAGGTTGCATGGTTTTGCGACAGGGTTCGCTCACATCCGCGCACTTGTGCACGTTTGGTGTTCGGACAGTCATTACTAGCGGGCTCTGGTTTGAGCCGGATCCTAGTATATGCTTTGGGGTTAGTTTTATCTCATTGTGTTCATGTTCCTCGGAACATGAATGCGGGTGTGTATGCACAGTTGATTGAGGCGGAGGAAGAGATTTTTTTCATTAGGGTTTTGGAACGGGTGTGTATGCATAGTTGACAGTCGTCTTTTTCCAAACCCTAATGATCTTGTGATTTATCAATTAATAATATTAATTAAGTGAAATTGTGTCATGGTTGGGTTTATTGACTTGTTGACCATGGTTGACTAGTTGACTAGGTTTGAAACATTGACCATCATCATTACCCTTTTTAGATGCTCTTTGATCTTTGCAAAATTCATTTATTGTGATATGATAATGGTCTCTTCAATCCATCCATCACCTTTTTTCATTTTGAATTAATATTATTATTAGAAAATCACATATATGTTATGGTTGTAAATTATACCATATCATTCTATCATTTTGTTTCTCTCTCTTCACTTCATCTTCTTCCTCCTCTAGGTCAAGGAGAGCAAATCTCATGTGTTGAGAATCATCTCCTTGAAGATATAACACCCCAAAGCAAACTCTACTCACTCTAAGGTAGAAGGTCTAGCAAGCCGGATACCTTAGTTCTCTCAAGATCGAGAAAGGAGCCCAAGGATGAAGCCCTCAGGTGGATCTATCTTCGACAAAGAGGAGATGAGGAGGGGAAGCCATTCAAACTACCACAAAGAGCAAGCAAGGAGAAGAAAAACAAGAAGAGAAGGAGTTCAAGTTGAGTTATAACCCCTAACCGAGTAGATAAATCTCTAGTTAGGATGCTAGTGTGTAGTTTAGCAAAGATCCGGTTTTTCGGTCCATGTTACCATGTTTAGAAAAAAATTTGTTTTACCGTTTCCGCAACCCCGAAAGTACTGGGAGAGGTAACGTGGACCTAACAGTGGTATCAGAGCCTAACTAAACACACCCTAGCATGTTAGCAAAGTGTTTAGAATATTGACCGAACCGAAAAACCGCAAAACACCCCGGAAACCCTAAGTTTCTGCCGATTTTTTTCTGTTCAAAAATTAATAAATCATGCACTAAAAATCGGCTCAGGCTTTTTAGAGAACACTGGAGAAAAACGAAACCCTAACTCGGCTAAAGCGCCGCGGAACCGCGGCCGATTTAACTCGGTTAGGGTTCTGGTTTCCTGCAGTGTCCTTATTTGGGTATTTTGGGATATTTGGAATATAATTTTTCTGCCCAGATTTTCCAGAAAGCAAAATTTGTTTTTTGGGCTTAAAAATCCGTATTTTTTTGGTCGATGTTCTGTAGACTTTGGCTAATGGTTATATCTGTAATGTTATATGTGTATTGAACGTCTACTAATCGCTATACGTCGATTAGTGGGGGTTATACATATCTGTGATCTGTGTTGTTGATGGTATGTGTATATGAACTCGTTGGATTGTCGCGGATGAATAGCCGGGGTGGATGTGAGATGAGAGTTTCTTTTTCTTTCATTCATGTAATAAATTTGTAAATTGATGTAATATTATTTGTATGGCCGCACAACCGGGTCGGGGTTGTAGCCGTCATTGTATAATTCTTTTTACTGTTTTTGCTCCTAGGATAGACCCATGGAGGGGTTGCACAAACTACCGGGTATCTCGAAGTGCCGAGTGTCCTACTCACGGTGTTGAGGGAGGTTGCTTCGCTTCGGGTACTTGGCGGGTAGTTTGCCGCACCCATAGGGGTCTTGGGTGGGGTTTTGGTTATCCATCGCGACCGTGTAATCCTCTTTTCGTTGTAGGCTCGAACGAATCGCGGGTTCCTAGTATATCCAAAGTGTTCATCTGTGATCTGGATTGGCTATCATTGCTATATATCTATATATAATAACTATTTAGGCGTTGCTTATGTTTTTCAGCCGCGCTAGCCCAGCCCCCGCTCTGTCGTTAGTTAAGTAACCTAACGGGTGATGACGGGGCCCCGTGGCGAATGCGAATGGTATAAGCGTACGACGTCATATTTTGGTTGTTTTCTGCAATGGTAGGATTTAAATGATGGGACACATTAAAAGAACTAATGCAAGAAAAGAAACCTAAAAGACGTTGTTGGAACAATTTTTTCAAAAAGCTGTTATTGCAAGGACGTTCATTTTTGTTTTGCATCGCGGTATTCGGTTATGAATACCCAGCACCTCATTCAACGAGGCAAGGGCCGAGATCCCCTCATCGGGAGTGACCCCTTGGACAAAAGTTTGCGTCAGGGTGATAACTTCACTATAGTCGATCATTCTTGCTTTGCATCGAGGTATTCATCTTATGAATGCCCAGCACCTCACTCGACGAGGAAAGAGCCGAGATCCTTTCACAGGGAGTGACCTCTTTAGCAAAAGTTTTCGCCACTATATTTTCAAAAAAGGCAATTATGTTCCTTCAACGATATCAAGTTCATTACGTTAACGGGTTTTTCGCCAAAAACCCAGCCGTAGCCCTCCGTCATTTCCTACAAGTACTACTTAGTATTCGAGCTACATATTTTGTCATTGTCAAGGCGTAGTGATCGGTAGCTAAGTATTGCTTGTTTGCAGCCTTATTTTTTGGATTATTTAGGACAGTCGCATAGCTATGTTGGCATTGTCAAGAGATATGTGGGTGGGTCTAAGTTAATTAAGATAATGACGGGCCGAACTTGACTAGCGGTTTATGATATGTTGGCATTGTCAAGGTCATAAACCGTTAGGGGAAAAAACCACATCGGGAGTTTCTAAAGAAACTGAAACTTGCAGATTTAGCATACCTTCTGGAGTGTGGTGACTAGAGTGGATTCCATCTAGGTTATCACACAATGACAGTTGGATCCCGATCCCACTGATGAGTTGGATTACTCTCGGGAGATTACTTTCACTTAACGATCAATGCTATAAACCTAGTAGGTGTCTAGAAAGGTGTTAGCGGGGCTACGCCCCTAGGGAAAAGAGGTTCTTAAATTAAGGAACTTCGCGAAAGCGTTGGAAAACCTCCCTCGAAGTACCGACACTAGCCCGGCTGAAAGGTTAAGCAAGTATTGTGACGTGAATTAAATCCCGACTAGTTCTTCTTTTAAAAGGTTTTAAGAAGAATTTGAGAAAACAGTGGGAGACATCCTGGTTAGATAAACTAATAAACCAATCTAATCTTGCAAGAGCGCACGCTGAGTGTTTCTTTTCTCTCTCTCCAGGTAGCAACCTTTTCACGCCCTAATCAAGATAATAAAATGTATCGCTTGACCGATCCGAATTCTTATTTGTTGCTGGGGAACGTTGGTTCAGCTCTAACTTATGACAACAGTCATAAGTATGAGTAAGGAAAAGGGGATTGTATGGATTCCCAGGATACCCAGTTGAAGAAGAAGCATGGTTTTGCATCTACTTCAGGTGTTCTTGTAATTGAGAACTGTTTTACGGTCAGCCCTACCTCCTGGGTACTTGATACCGGATCAGGATTTCATATCTGCAATTTATTGCAGGGACTGAGAAAAAGTAGGAAAGTTGCACCGGGTGATATGTCACTCAGAGTAGTGAATGTAGCACAAGTTAATGCGGTAGCCGTCGGTGAATATCACCTAGTATTGCCAAATGGCAAGACTATGATTTTGAACGATTGCTACTATGTACCCTCCATGGTTTGCAACATCATATCAGTTTCTTTACTCGATAAAGATGGATATAATTTTGTTCTTGATAGAAATATCATGAACATTTACCTTCATAAGGTACTGGTTGCAGAGGGTACACTGTGTAATGGTATCTACGTTCTAAATCGGAATACAGTTCTCAATATACAAAACACACGCAAGAGGAAGAATTCAGATACGAATGAATCCTACTTGTGGCATTGTAGACTTGGTCATATCGGAGAGAAAAGACTGAGTAAGTTGCATAAAGATGGACTCTTGAATGCGTTCGAGTTTTCATTTTATGAAACTTGTCAGTCTTGTCTCAAAGGGAAAATGACCAAATCTCCATTCACCGGACATGGAGAAAGAGCAACAGAGCTCTTGGGACTCATACACAGTGATGTATATGGTCCGATGTCTATACATGCAAGGGGTGGGTTCTCGTACTTCATCACATTCACTGACGATCTCTCTAGGTTCGGATATGTGTATCTGATGAAACACAAATCTGAAACTTTTGAGAAATTCAAGAAATTCAGAAACGAAGTAGAGAACCAGACAGGCAAAAGTATCAAGACCCTCCGGTCTGATAGGGGAGGGGGGTACTTAAGCACGGAATTCCGAGATTACTTAAAAGAGAATGGTATTCTCTCTCAGCTTACTCCTCCTTATACACCACAACACAACGGTGTATCGGAGAGAAGAAATCGTACCCTATTGGATATGGTTCGATCCATGATGAGTAATGCTGAGTTACCTCTTTCATTCTGGGGACTTGCGCTAGATACAGCGGCATACTTACTGAATCAGGTTCCGTCTAAATCCGTGCCTAAGACTCCATATGAAATATGGAGTGGTAAGAAACCATATCTTGAACGAATTAAGATATGAGGTTGTCCGGCCTATGTAAAAGTGCAAAAACCGGACAAGCTTGAGGCACGGTCAGTTTTATGCAAGTTTGTGGGATATTCTAGAAATTCTCTGGGATATCTATTCTACCACACTGAGGAACAGAAGGTATTCGTTGCTTGTCGCGCCACCTTTTTAGAGTGGCAATTTCTTGCAAAAGAAATAAGTGGGAGCACAGTAGAACTGGATGAAATATCTGATCCACAAACTCAAACTGAGGATTTAGCAGAACCAGAAAATTCAATAACCCCAAACGAACCTCAGCTACTCTGCAGATCTGGTAGGATTTCTCATCCGCTCGAGAGATACTACGGTTTTCTTATAGACGGGGATCGAGAGGATTGCATCATGGAAGAAGATGACCCTACCAGTTTCAGGCAGGCCATTATCAGTAGGGACTCTGATAAGTGGCAGGAAGCAATGCAATCCGAAATGGAGTCCATGTACGCCAATAAAGTGTGGACCTTGGATATTGCTCCACCTGGGGTAAAACCCGTTGGATGCAAATGGATCTACAAAAGAAAACTTGGTGTAGATGGGCAGGTAGAAACCTATAAGGCTAGACTCATTGCAAAAGGTTTTCGTCAAAGACCTGGTTAGGACTATGACGAAACTTTTTCTTCGGTGGCTATGCTCAAATCCATTCGGATCCTACCTGCCATTGCCGCCTTCCATGACTATGAAATCTGGCAGATGGATGTTAAAACGGCTTTCCTAAACGGTTGTTTGGAAGAGTGCGTTTACATGGATCAGCCAGAAGGTTTCGTAGACAGTGGGAGCAGCGGGAAGGTGTGCAAGTTGCTCAAATCCATTTATGGATTAAAGCAGGCATCGCGGAGCTGGAACATCTGTTTTGATGAGGCAATCAAGGAATTTGATTTCATCAAGAACGAAGATGAACCTTGTGTCTATAAAAAGATTGTAGGACGAACTGTCGTATTCTTAGTCTTGTACGTGGACGACATTCTTTTGATAGGAAATGATATTCCTATGCTACAGTCGGTCAAGCTATTTTTGTCACAACGGTTCTCCATGAAGGACCTGGGTGATACCTCGTACATTCTGGGGATCAAGATCTATAGAGATAGATCTAAGAGACTACTGGGACTTTCGCAGTCCAGGTACATAGAGACCGTACTAAAGAGATTTAGTATGGAGGATTCCAAGCGCGGTAACATACCCGCATTGCACGGAATTACCCTCTCCAAGAAGATGTCTCCAAAGACCGACGAGGAGAGGGTTCGCATGAGCACTATACCCTACGTTTCGGCGGCAGGATCTATAATGTATGCGATGCTATATACAAGACCAGATGTAGCTTACGCGCTGAGCGCGGTAAGCCGGTATCAGTCAGACCCAGGTGAGGACCACTGGACAGCAGTGAAGAACATTCTCAAGTACCTGAGAAGGACTAAGGAGATGTTCCTGGTTTACGGTAATGGAGACCTCAAGGTCGAGTCCTTTACCGATTCAAGCTTCCAGAGTGACAAAGATGACGGCAAGTCTGTCTCGGGTTTTGTGTTTACCATCAACGGAGGGGCGGTATGTTGGAGGAGTTCCAAACAGAATACCGTCGCAGACTCGACGATGGAGGCTGAATACATTGCTGCAAGCGATGCTGCAAAAGAGGCGGTCTGGATAAAGAAGTTCATTAGTGAACTTCAGGTGGTTCCGTCCATTGTTGACCCAATACCTTTGTATTGCGATAACAATGGGGATATAGCTTTAGCGAAGGAACCAAGGTCCCATCAGAAATCCAGGCACATCTTAAGACGGTATCACCTGATCAGGGAGATCATTGATCGCCAGGAGATCGAGGTGCGGAGAGTGGACACAAAGGACAACACAGCGGACCCATTCACAAAGGCCTTAACCCAGACTCAGTTCGAGCGGCTGATCAAGATGATAGGTCTTCGATACGCCAGTACATGGCCTTAGTGCAAGTGGGAGATTGTTAGTGTATATGCCCTAGAGGACATTACTGTATCATACTAGTATGTATATTACTTGATGGATGCTTGGGATATTCACAGTTGTATAGACAATCTTGCTCGAAATAGTAGTATGCTACTTGGTTTGTCTCTGCTTTAATGTGTACATGTGTTTCTTTATTATATCACCTATACGCATTAGTGGAGCCCTTAGGATCTTTGCTTGATTACCGGCGTTGTGATGGCGATCACACTCGTGGGGGCTGGGTAATCCACAAGCACATCCTTATTCACATCCCTAGTCGTGGGATTACCGAGATAGGGCATCGATACTCCGGAGTAGACTAGCGTATGCGCTTCTCATCCCAGCGTGGGAGACGGTCTGTCCCACAGCCGTCAGTACGTCGTACTTGAGATAGTATACGGGTGCTCGTTAGGTTACGAATACACTGGACAGGACTCGTCGGGAACTGATGGTTGGTATTATACCTATCGTCAGTTATCAGTTCCCAGGTGACATGAGTACAACTTAGTCCGCTGACTTGACACTGTCACTTCGCCTCGAGTGTGTTCCCACTGTTCTTTGATTACTACCCTACCACGGCTCTACTGAGTCATGCAAACAGGTAGTAGTTGGGTGCAGTCCCGAAGCACTTGGAGGCAGTGACGGTTAGACAGGATTCGTCTCTCCCGGTATTGGGGGTTGACATCGCGCTGTGTCTAGGAGAGCCATTACACGAGTAGTCCCTGGCCAGGGCAAGCGAGATATACTGGTAGGTTTCCAGTGTTATCTCAGGGTGTACTGGGCTTCACTCCGACATGACTTGTACCGCTATTAGGGGACTGACGTTTACCGCCCCCCTAGGCCCGCCATGCGATGTATCAGACGAACAGACCGGACTGTACGGAGATTGTCACATACAGACTCAGTAGGAGTTCGGATGGGTTCACCTCATCAGTCTTCTTATCGACATCTACCTGGGAACCGTTACGTACAGCTAGTGCCGCTTGCGGTCTGTGGTTAACCCCACTGCCAGCGTAGTATCAAGTCTTTAGAGTCCCACACAGAGGGTTACTCGCTTTTGGGCAAAACAGAGTAGAGGTTGCATGGTTTTGCGACAGGGTTCGCTCACCGCGCACTTGTGCACGTTTGGTGTCCGGACAGTCATTACTAGCGGGCTCTGGTTTGAGCCGGATCCTAGTATATGCTTTGGGGTTAGTTTTATCTCATTGTGTTCATGTTCCTCGGAACATGAATGCGGGTGTGTATGCACAGTTGATTGAGGCGGAGGAAGAGATTTTTTCATTAGGGTTTTGGAACGGGTGTGTATGCACAGTTGACAGTAGTCCTTTTCCAAACCCTAATGATCTTGTGATTTATCAATTAATAATATTAATTAAGTAAAATTGTGTCATGGTTGGGTTTATTGACTTGTTAACCATGGTTGACTAGTTGACTAGGTTTGAAACATTGACCATCATCATTACCCTTTTTAGATGCTCTTTGATCTTTGCAAAATTCATTTATTGTGATATGATAATGGTCTCTTCAATCCATCCATCACCTTTTTCATTTTGAATTAATATTATTATTAGAAAATCACATATATGTTATGGTTGTAAATTATACCATATCATTCTATCATTTTGTTTCTCTCTCTTCACTTCATCTTCTTCCTCCTCTAGTTCAAGGAGAGAAAATCTCATGTGTTAAGAATCATCTCCTTGAAGATATAACACCCCAAAGCACACTCTACTCACTCTAAGGTAGAAGGTCTAGCAAGCCGGATACCTTAGTTCTCTCAAGATCGAGAAAGGAGCCCAAGGATGAAGCCCTCAGGTGGATCTATCTTCGACAAAGAGGAGACGAGGAGGGGAAGCCATTCAAACTACCACAAAGAGAAAGAAAGGAGAAGAACAACAAGAAGAGAAGGAGTTCAAGTTGAGGTATAACCCCTAAACGAGTAGATAAATCTCTAGTTAGGATGCTAGTGTGTAGTTTAGCAAAGATCCGGCTTTTCGGTCCATGTTACCATGTTTAGAAAAAATTTTGTTTTACCGTTTCCGTAACCCCGAAAGTACCGGGAGAGGTAACGTGGACCTAACAGTAGCTTAAGGCTTTTGAATCTTATGAGCCGTGAGGGTCTCATAAGAAGGTTCTCCCTACTAGTCGTGAGGATCTCGTAAGTGTATGTTCTTCTTAGGAATCGTGGGGATTCCTAAGTGTGTTGCTATCTTGTGAGTCGTAAGGATCTCACACAGGTATTTTCTCCTTACAGGGTCGAAAGAACCTTGCAAGTGTCTTTTAACGAGATTGAGCCCTTCCGGGTTTTCACAAACTCGCCGGTAGTCCTGCTGTTTTTACTCACGGAGTCCTTTCTGGTTTTCATCCGTGCTCATCTCGCTTATGGACGTACCATGTTTTTTGTTTTTTTTGCGTCAGCCTTGGGATGCTGCGGTCCGTAGTAGTTTATAGACGTCTCGGTCAGTCTTTCATAGGTCTGAGATTTTTTTGGGGCAACGTACGATTACGCAGCTGGCTATTCTCGCAAATCTTCGCTTCTTTTATTTCGGAGGTGGATTCCTTGAAAAGAGGGCTGAGGGCGATTTCTTCGTCAGAGTCGCTTCCGAAGGTGATTACTTACGATCTATTGGTGTCAACCATGTGACAGTTGCCGACAGTTCTTTTGCGATCATCTGTCGTGCTTCTCTGTTCCCGACGAGCCTTGTGCTTCACTCGTTGAACGTATTGTCGGCGGGCAACATATCCCTACCACTAGTTTTTAAAGGCTATGCACTCTTCGGTAGGGTGTGCAATCCTCTGATGATATAAGCAGAAGTTAGGATGTACGTCCGCTTCATCAAAATGTATACCGCCAAGAGAATTTCCTTTGAAAGAGGGCAACTTCATTCCTATTGAAAGGGCCCTAGAGAATCGTTTCCTTACTTTAAGCTTGCTTTTGCTGGCGATAGGGATGCTTCGATCCGGTTGGGGTATTCTATGGCTTCCCGTTACCGGAGCTTCTTTAACTTGACACCGACGTCTGGCCCTTTCGTATATGGCCGTTTCCCGCTCTCTGTCAACTTTGCTTTTCTGAAGAGCTTCGCTCAGCAGTCTGTCAATCAATTCATCCGATGGCTCCAGGGATTTGATTCTGGTTCTGGATCTGTCCCCAGTTTCTCTGCACCAGGAGCTTCTTTATCATCTATTGACGAGTGAAAGATCATGTGACAACCTGCCACGTAACCTTCGGGTTCTTTTGACGCGTCGTCTCCCTCGTTGTCATTGCCTCTGTTCTCAAGGATATGGTTGAGAAATTTCTGGAGTGTGACCGAGGTTCGCGCCTTTTGGTTGTATTCCTCCAGCGCGTCAATATGTTTTTGCAGGGCCGTGTGCTTGTCATCAGGCTTCACGAGCTTTTTGGTCTTCTTCTTCTTCTTTGAAGACTTTGACGGCTGGGCCTGAGCGTTTTGATTATCGCTACCAATTCTTGGAGTCAGGCGCGGCTTCAGCATTCCCTCAATGACCTCGGATTCCAGCGGATTTTTCCACCCGATCGCCGGGCATGTTTGGAGATCCTTCAGCATTCTTTTTGTCTTGGCTGAAAGAGCGACCTCCCATAGAGCTTCTTCTATAAAAGAGCATGATGCCCCCGGTGTGTCCCCTCTTTTAAGAGCGTGTGGCTGAGGCGAGCTTACTTTCCAATTCTCGGACAGTGCGAATTTGCCCTGTTGGTATTGGACCTCAATCCAGCCTTTGAAGACGAAGCAATTTTCGATTAGATGGCCTACCACTTGGTGATAGGGGCAATAATTGGGATTATTAGCCTTACCGAGTTGCAATGGGCGTTTTGGATCCGCCAAGGTGATGAGCCTATTGCGCACTGCCAGCTCGAACAGTCTCCTCGTTTTATCCCGGGAAAACGAATAAGGGCGCTTCAGTTTCTCATTGAAGAATCGTCGTCTATCATATTGGCGATCAATTGGTTTTGGACCACTGGACTGCTGCTGAGCATTGGCGACGAAGTTCGCTTTCCCTTTCCCTTTTTCGTTTCGAGATTCCAACTTCGAAGAAGATGGTCTATGACCCATCTGATCCATTTGGGCCAGCTTGTCAATCAAGGCCTGGAAAGTAGTTGGCTTGAAGAACATCATGAACTGGGATATGGTCGCATGCGGATTAAGAGTACCCACGAACATGCCTACCGCAGGCGCTTCTTCGATGCGCTGCTCGCATTTCGACCATAGATTCGGCCACCGTATCGTGTACTGCACCCATGTTTCGCCTGGCTTCACTCTTGCGTTAATTAATGTGGTGATCAGGATGCGCTCGCTAGCGCTCGCGAACCTTTGTGTGAACAGTAACTCCATTTCTGCAAATGTCTTAACGGAGTCATTCGGGAGCTCAGAGTACCATTTAAACGCTGTCTCTGACAAGCTGCCAACAAACTGGCGAAGCAGTAGCTTATCGTCACCTCCGGTGTTGCCGTACAGAGCCCTGAATTGAGCCACGTGTTGGTGTGGATTCCCCGTCCCCTTATATACATGGAATTTAGGAATCGTATATCCTGGTGGATTCTTGATTTGATCATACCAGCCTGGATAGGGTCGTTCAGTCTTAACAATTTGGCCGGCCGCTTCGTTCACCCGATGAGCTGTATCTGTTGAGCGATATAGTCATCCAGGGCGGCTTTAGAAATGGCCTCCTCTTTGGCTGCTGAACAAGCCGGAAGAGGATTCAATGTCTCTCCCATATCGTTTTCAAGGATAATTGGAGGGTCTTCAGCTGGAGGATCTGGCTGTAACATCATCCCGACCATGTCTTGGAATAAAAGCGTCATTCGTTTTATGTTGGCAGCTTGTTCTGCTGCCTCTTTGTCCTTCTTCTCGAGGATTCTGCGGAGGAACCCAGCATCAGTTTCTTGTTCATGACGCTGCTCTGACGAAGTCTCTGGGCTTTCTTTTAGCCCAGCGAGTGTGGCCATCTGTATTAACATTTCTTGAAGCTTCTGTTATTGCTCCTGGGCCTTTCTCACTGATCGGGTGAGCGGTCGGTGACCCGTAGAAGCACGGCTTTCCTCTTTTCCGAAAGCCATATAAACAGTGTGTACCACCATGCCCCCAGACTTGGGGCGTTTAGATTCAGTGTTCTTAAGATTCGTCGCGGACATGGAGACTTTCTCCGGCCTCCTTCTTTTATGGGCGGTCGAAATTGAGGGAACCGTTGGAGCGGGCACCCAAATAGATGACATCTCCTATGGTATGACATGGTGGTCCTTCTCTTGCCAAACTTTCATCTTCTTCGATTGGCGGGAGTAGTCTTAGTTGATCACCGAGTCTTGGACCTGTCGCCAAACTTTATGAATTTTAGAGGATAGCCGCTGAGGGGGCTGCTCTGGCTTCACCTTTGAAGCGTTCTCCATAGGTGGAGGAGATCTTTTTAGCACGGCAGTCGGAGAGTTCTTGCGGACCCTCCTGAGTGGTTCAAAGTTGTTCCCAGTTGGAACAGCAGCGTTAACTTCCACCGTTGGAACTGGCGGGGTAAATCCAGACGGGGAATTGCCCCCAGCTTTCCTCACTCGGCGCCAGTAGCGACGTCGATCATACCTTGCGGACGGGACCACCTCTGCTATTGGATGAGCTTCTTTGTGCCCCTCGCTCTGATGAGGGATTACTGTTGGTGCCAGCCTATCGAAGACTGACGTCCGCTGAGAGGGGATGGCCAACCTGTCGAAAGTAGACTTTCGGACAGGGGTAGCAGCCTTGGTGACTTCGCCCAGAATGGGAGTTGGAGCGACCAATCTTGCAAAGACTAATCTTTTAGCAGGAGAAGCCGCTTTGACGACTTCTTTCACTGGAGAAGGGGTGGCTATCCGTTTCGGGATAACCCCTTCAAGTATCGCGGGCTTCTTCACGGGCCCATTGGAGTTTTGGCTTAGCCTGTCAAAGGCTGGGGTACTGGACTTGGACGACCCGTTGAGAGGGGCCATGGTAGTCGTAAGCCGATCAAAGACCGACTCCTTCGGAGCTTTTTGTAACGGCATTGGGGCATTGAAGCCCATGGGTGGGAGTATGGTCCCAAAGAACAGCCCAGTGGTAGCTTGCGTCACCTGTTCCACTGGCATCTTGAAAACGGAGGCTACCTGAGGCCCGTAAGTCACTCCTCCCGTGAGGAAAGAGTTGGAGTTGTTGCAGTTTGTGCAGTTGGAAGCCATTTTCTCTGCACGGAGCAAGACACCAAATCTTAGTATCTCGAATCCAAGGGCAACCATATCAAACTGCAATTCGTTCGCGAACACGACATACGAAGTGTGGAGTAGAAAGAGGAAAACGTCCCATCGAGCGTGCCAGAATCTGTTCACCACCGAATACAGAGATGAAACCGCGTAGGTTAGTCTTGCCTGAATTTGGGGGCAAATGCTATTTAGTTTTATCCGTCCACCTCTCCGAAGATGCCAAGTTGATTTATGGCACCATGTATCGAAGGTTTAGACGGATGCGGACGATGTAGTAGACTTCATCAGATTCCCCCTCATTGTGAGGGGTTTTTTGATTGTGGGGACGCTCTTCCCTGCAGGCGCAAGCCCCTGCAATTAATTACGCTACCGCATCGCGGTAATCACTTTCTCCTTCTCCAGATGGTCACTTCGTGTCCTGTATATTTGTTTTATTTTTGGCTGCCCGTATTGTATACGGAGACTAATTTATGTTGTCACCCGTAGGGCGGGGATTTGTCCAAATCCGTATTTTCTTAGATTTGGGTTTGGATTGGGTTTAAGAATCGTTAATCGCATTTGAGACTAAGATCAACTTAAACGTTTGTTAAGGATACGTTAGTCTAATTTTAGACTAAGATCTACTTAACAGGATCATTTAGATCCAACAAAAGAGCATTTGGGCTCTATTGTTTTAATTTAGGGACTTTGCAGTCCATAAGTTTAAGGACATCATAGTCCATAGTTTAAGGACATCATAGTCCATAGTTTAAAGGCCATTAGGAGTGGGACTCTGTAAGAATGGCTGGATGCTTATCGATCTGAGATGGAATCCTTATACACCAACAAAGTATGGACTTTGGTTGCTTTATCTGAAGGGTTAAATCCCCATCAGGAGCGAGTATATCTTGAGAAGATTACTTGGTGTACATGGAAAAGTTGAGACTTTCAAAGCTTTGCTTAAGTCCATCCAGATCCTACTTGCCACGGCTACATACCATGACTACGATATCTGGTGGTTGGGTGTCATGACTGCTTTTCTAAATGATGTTTTAGAAAAGAGCGTCTATAAGTACACAGCCAGAGGGCTTCGTAGACAGTGGGAGCAGCGGAAACGTGTGCAAGATGTTTTATATGATAAAACAGGCATCGCGGAGTTGGAACATCTATTTTGATGTGGTAGTCAAAGAGTTTGACTTCATCAAAATGGTAGATGAACCTGGTATATGCAAAAAGGTAGTAGGGAGTATGGTGGTGATCTTCGTAGAGTACGTAGATGGCATACTCTTGATAGGGAAGGAGTTTCCTATGCTACGCTCGGTCAATCTCCGCTTATCAAAAGGATTCTCCATATAGGATCAAACTGATACCTCCTAAATCCTGGGTTTTTGGATCTATGAGATAGATCTAATTGGATGTTAGAATACTCACTAGTTGTAGTGAGATGGTATCAATCGATCCTGGGGAGAATCACTGGAAAGGTTCCAGGGTGATAAGAACGACTGAATGTCAGTCGCAGGCTTGTCTATACCTTCAGTGGAGGGACGGTATGTTGGAAGAGTTCCAAGCTAGATACCGTGACTTACTAGACGATTAAAGGCAAGATACATCATTACCAAGGATGCTACCAAAGAGGCAGTCTGGATATATATAAGTTCATAAGATGAACTTCGTTCCTACCATTGTGTGACAATGGAGTTGTGGCTTCAGCCAAGGAACTACCGTCCCATCAGAAATCCAGATATAATTCTTAGGCAGTATCACCTGATCATGGAGATGGTTGATCTCCAGGGAGATCGAGGTTAGGAGAGTAGACACAGAGGACAACAGCGCGGATCCACTCACAAAGGCCTTTTTCCCAGTAGAGACTTTTATGGGATGGTTGAGTATGAGATACTTCAACCGCAGCTAATTGTTGGGTATGCGATACCATAACAGATGGACCTAGTGCAAGTGGGAGATTGTTAGTTATATGTATGCCCTAGAGACCATTACTGTACATAGATGTATATTGTAGTGGATGCTAGGACATATATAGGGAGGACTTTCTTGCTCGACATGATAGTATGCTATCTGGTTGTACTTTATCTAAACATGTACTCTGATTGTCTCTATATTACATGTTGATAAAGCCCTTAGGATATGTACTCAACTACTGGGACTATGATGAGATCATACTAGTGGGGCCACGGTAGTCGACGAGTACATCCTATAACTGTTCCTAGTCGAGGGTGTATCGAGACAGGGCATCGATGCACCAGAGTAGACTAGCGTATACGCATCTTGACCCATATGATGGGCGATGGATGATCCCATATCCATCGGTGTTTGACATCAAGGATGGTGTACGGGTGCTCAGTGGAGACTGGGTACACTGGACGGACTCGCCGAGAACTCCCAGATGGTATTATACCATACGTCAGATGGCAGTTCTCCGGTGACACTGGTACAGAGTAGTCTGTTGACCCGAGATCGTCATAGAGTCTTGTGTGGTTCCCACTGTGCTTTGATTTCCATCATACCACGTCCAAGAGGGCTTGCAAAAAGGTGGCTTTTGGGTACAGTCCCGAATCACATGGAGGCAATGAGCGATAGGAGGGGATTCGTCTCTCCCGGTATAGGGAGTTGATGTTGTGCTGTGTTCGATTGGCTATAACCGGAAATCCCTGGCCAGGGTTGCTGAGATTTACTGGTAAGTGTTATCAGTAGTTTCTCAAACTGTTATAGACCTCATATCGACACGACTTATCGAGCTACTGGGGTCTGACGTTTACCACCCCTAGGCGAGATATGCGACATATCAGACGACGAGACCCGACTGTACGGGAGTGTTACTGTTTGGATTCACAGGAGAAGTTACAGGCTTGATTGTTGATCTTCTGAGCGCTCAATACCTGGGTAGCTGTTACGTTTAGCTGACCGCTTGCAGCTTGTGGGTGTTTGATATGATCATCACCTACTGCCAGCGTATTGACGATTCTTTAGAGTCCTACACAGAGGTTTCTTGGCTCAGGCAAAACGGAGTAGGAGTACATATGTGATATGTGCGGGACCGAGGATAATATGATATGAGATACCGTATTCTATTCTCGCGATATTTGATATCAGCCGGGTCATCGGATCAAGTGTTGATTCGATGAATCGGTACGGATAAATATTAGTCGGTTATATGCGATATAGCCGGATTGTCGGATCAAGTGTTGATTCGATAATTTAATGTATAATAATATATATGATATATTAAATTACATTAACTAATATTTGCTCACTAAAAGTTTCTTTTTCTCACTCGGGTAATACATTGATATATATGCGATATATGTTAAATGTATTATTTTATTTTGTTACGATAAATATTATATATGTGATATATAATATTGTAACATGATATGATAACTAATGCAACCTGTTTAGTGGAGTTTAAACATGATTAGGGTTTGGATTAGGGTTAAGCTTTCTAGATGTTTCTAGAAGGTTTTGGTTTTGTTTTGTGAAAGATATTTGTAAGTGACTCATGCTTTAACCCAACCCAAACCCTAACCCTAGTCAATTCTCTATAATGGTTAAGTCAACCATGGTTGCATTATTCTTCATATTAATCCTTTCATTATTCATCACAAAAGGAAATGGATCACTATTCTTCTTCTTCCTTCATTCTTTCATGAGAAAGCTTGCTAGATTTTTCCAAAGTGATGAATAAATATGAGAAAAAGATAAATAAAGAGAGCAAAAATCCTACTTCATCATCCTCATCTTCCTTTGCCATTTAGATGAGGGTGTTCACATCATTTCATGAGTGTTAGCTTGTGTTAAAAAAACTTCAAGGTAGATCATCTTAGTATCGAAGATCGGAAGCAAATGTTGCATCTTTCTCTTCGTGGAACTTCTCGAGAGTCCGGAACCCGATGATCGCAGCGAAGGGACCACAACACGGAGCATATGAAGTGAAGGACCGGATCTACAAAGGTTGTAATCCCTCTCACTTAGTGTTAAGTTGTTAACATGTTAGTTTTCGCCTAATCTCTAGTTTAAAGATCCGTATTCGGGTTGTTCGGCACGGCTAAATTTTTAATCGGGCATGGTTGATGCCTCGTAGACCCTTGTGCGCGTGCCTAGCAACCCTACAGTGGTATCAGAGCCAAGCTAGAGTTTTAGGCGAAGTCTAGACGAAGTTTGAAGTCCGATCGAACCGAAATCCCATTTCTAAAATGCTCTCTGTACTTTTTCTGAAATCTGGTCTTTTTCGAAATTAAAAATATGCAGAAAAATCAGCAGGGAATCCTATGAATTACTGTGCAACACGTGACCATGAATCGTCTAGAGTGCGGCGGAACCGCGGCACAAGCTGGCTCGTGCGGCGGTTCCGCGGCCAAGTAGTCACTTTAGCCTGTTTAATTTGCACAGTAATTCCTAATTTCTAGTGCTGTATTTTCTGGAATATTTTAATATTTATTATACAGTTGAGTTTTCTGGGGTTGTTTAGGGATTCGATGATTCGATCGGATTATCAGATTTTGTCTATATGTTTTCCGGGTAATTTTTAGAAACTGTTAAAAAGTTCGAACGGATATCAATAACTCACTTTTTCCCCTGTCGGAAATTTTTTCAAAAGTTGGATTTTTTCTCGTGTTTAAGAATGTTCTAAGTCATGCAAGTAACTCGGTGGACCCTCTAGAAGACAACAAATCTTAACTCGATTATGTGACCGTCTTGAACTGCCTTTTGAACCTTAGGGTTTAGGGCAGTACGGCGTGCCACATGTGAGGCGTTGGCTTGACCCTTCTACGGCTGGACCATTGGTAATGTGGCATGTGATGGATGTTTTTAAACTGATTTCAAGTGTTGAGATATATTGGGAAAATCTTGGGTGTTTGATGATTCGATCGGAAAGTTTAACTTTGTCTATTTATCTGGAATGTGATACAATATTTGGAATCCACAGGTAGTTATGAGATAACTAATTTGAATATTATAAACATAGCAGTTTAGTCTCAGATGATCGGTTGCCACGGAATTTTGATGTGATCAAAAGTCCGTCGCAATTACGTAGCGTACGCGGATACTCGCCGGGTAAACTTAATAGAAAGCCACGCCCTATAGCCCCGACCAAGTGACTGTAGGAGAACCCCATCGCCGAAAGCATCCGTTCGGGTGCTCGCGGCAGCGGTGTTTCGCCTTAGTGCACTTCGTCGACGGCATCTGGGGGTGCGGCCGTCTACTAAAGTTTGCGACGAGCATTCGATCAGTAAGTCGGGAATCTTGTTGAATTGCCCGACTTGATATTGAAAAGAGTTTTCGATAATGAGACTAAAATGCGGGGTTTATAATTGTTAGGCATGTGATGTCTAAGGAATTCATTTGGTTAGGCATGCGATGTCTAAAGAGATTGCGGATTCCAACTGTTGTAGTTTTACACTTTCTTTTCTGTGACCGTAAGCGTAGTATGTGGTGTATCGCCATCTTCGTTGCTATACATCAACGACAATCGGGATACGCATACTTGCTTACGTTGATGATATGAGATATTATGTGTTGCTGTGATATGTTGTATTGGATCGTCGCGTTTGAATAGCCGGGGGTTTTATGTGAGATGAGAGTTTTTTCTTTTTCATTCATGTAAAATTCAAATGTATGTAATATTCTTTTATTGGGGCACTTCCAGGTAGCGGAAGATGTCACCGTTGTATATTATTTACTTTTCCGCATTAGGTAGACCCAAGGCGGGGAGCACAAGTAACCGAGTTCTAGGGTCTAGTGGGAGACCATCTCGAGGAGTCGGGACCGGGTCTCCTAACCCTAGAATTGGCAGTGTTACTTGCCGCTCTCGTAGGGGTCTAGGGATGTGGGTTTGGCTATTCATCGTGACCGTGGAATCCGTGTTTTATACAGGCTCGTATTGAAAACACGGACGTCCTAGTATATCCAATATTTCATATATGTTCTTCTGCTGCAATGTTCTGTGATGAGATCATATTACTGCCTGAGATGAATGTTTATATTATATATATGAGATATATGTTATATTGCAGATTTCATTTCAAAAAGAGATGCTTGCGAAGCATAATTAAAATGGGACTTCATTAATGAGATTAATGAAACTAAAAGAAACCTAAGATGTTGTAGAAACTTGTTTATAAAAACTGGTAGCTCTAGTTGTTACTTTGCATAGCGGTGTTCCTTGTAGAACATCCAGCACCTTATTCGATAAGGAAAGGACCGAGATCCCTTCACCGGGAGTGACTCCTTTAGCAATAACTGGCAGATGCTACAAACTCGGTTTGTCTTTTGATTGCTTTTATAGTTCTTGCTTTGCATAGTGATATTTGTGAAATATCCTGCACCTTATTCGATGAGGAAAGGGCCGACGATCCCTTCACCGGGAGTGACCCCTTTAGCAAAACTAGAAAAACCTCAAAAACACTCCATTTAAAATCACTCGATTCTACGACGATATCAAGTTCATTACACAAAGGGTTTTCTTAAAATCCTGTCGTAGCCCTCCGTCATTTCAGATAAGTACTAGTTAGTATTCGTGCTGCGGTAGTTTGGCCTTCGTCAAGACGTAGTGTACGGTAGCTAACTAATGCTTATCTGCTTGCATACGATGCGATTGGATTAGGGTATTTATACGGCGTAGTTTGGCCTTCGTCAAGGGTCGTGCGGGTGGGTTTAATTCAATCAAGAAATGAACGGGTTGAACTTGACTAGCGGACTATGGGTAGTTTGGCCTTCGTCAAGGTCATAGGACGCTAGGGGTAAAATATTATTGGGAATTTCAAGTGTTGAAATTTGCAATAAGATTGCATACCTTCTATGAGATAGTTGGATCTGATACCCGCTGCGAGTAAGAGTTACTCCTGGGAGAGTTTTACACATTACAATTAGCCGATCAAGTAGGTGTCTAGAAAGGTGTTAACGGGGTTACGCCTCTGGGAAAACGAGGTTTACTTTAATTAAGTTCGTGCGAAAGCACGGGGGACCTCCCTCAAAGTACCGACACTGGCCTGGCTGAAAGATTGGCGAACGAGTAGCGTGTAATTAATCCCGGCTAGTCTTTCCTTTTAGGGTTTGAAGGAAGATTTGATTAAAACAGTGGGAGACATCCTGATTAGATATATTAGATAACCAATCTAATCTTGCAAGAGCATACGCTGAGTGTTTTCTTCTCTCTCTCTCCAGGTAGCGACCATATCATGCCTTAATCAAGATAATAAAACGGATATATTGACCGAACCCGCTTGTTATACTGAGCTAGGGAACGTTGATCCCGCTCCAACTTATAATTGTTATAAGACAGAGCAGGAAATTGGGGAATACCAGATTTCCCGTACCGCCCAAACGAAGAAAGTGCATATTGATGCATCAACTTCGGGTGTGTTCATTACAGAGAACCGTTTCTCAGTATCCTTTACGTCCTGGGTATGTGATACCGGATTAGGATCCCGCATATGTAATTTGTTACATGGGCTACAGACAGGTAGAGAACTGAGAACGGGTGATAAGTTTCATGAGACAGAAAACGGTGCAAGTGTTGCAGCCAAGTCTGTTGGTCACTATCACCCTGTATTACCTGAATACATTGATTCTGAACAAATGCTGTTAGATACCGAACCTGATATACAAAATCATATCAGTTTCTTTATTAGTAAAGAAAGGATATAATTTTGTATTGTTGGATAATGTTTTGAACATTTCCTATATCAATAGTTGATCGGTTCAGGCACGTTATTTAAAAGCATTGTCGTTCTAAATCAAACCACAGTTCTTAGTATATAAAACACACACAAGAGGAAGAGTTCAGAAATGAACGAATCCTTCTTGAGGCATTGTAGACTAGGTCATATCAATGCGACCCGACTGGCTGAAGTTACATATAGATGCATATTTAAATTAGTTTGAAATTACATCTTGTGAAACTTGCCGGTCATGTCACAAAGATAAGATGACCACAGCTCTGTTTGTTGAAAACAGAGAAAGAGTTAGTGAACTTTTGGGATTGATACATGCTGATGTATGAAAGTCCCCTGTCTATATATGCCAAGATCGGTTCTTTGTACTTCATTACATTCTCTGATAATCTCTCAAGATTCAGACATATGTTCCTGCTGAAACACAAGTCTGAAGCTTTTGAGATATTCACAGAATATAAGTTAGAAGTAGAGAACCAAAATACGGGTATAAGTATTATGTCCTTTGATGAGATCAAGGAGGAGAATACTTGAGCACGGAATTCCTGGACTATTCTAAAGGAGAATGAGATTCTTTCTCAGCATTACTCCTCCATATACACCATAGCACGATGGTATATCGGGGCGGAGCAAACTCACCTTATTAGATATGGTGTGCTCTATGATGAGTACTACTGAGTTTCCTATTTCCTTTTGGGAGTTATGCACTTGAGAAGCTGCATACCTATTGAATAAGGTTCAAATCAAATCAATTACCTACCACTTCATATGTGATATGGAAAGGGAAGAGCCCATATCTTAAGTTGGTTAAGATTTGGGGTTGTCCGGCCTATGTCTAAAAGCAAAATCCGGACAAGCTCGAGGCAAGGTCTGTTATGTAGAACTGGAAAGGTTCCAGCTATACAAACTGCAGTTGATGATTTGGTAGAACCAAAGGATTCAATAGTTTCCAACGAACCTCAGCCTCTCCGCCGATCTAGTAGGGTTCCTCACCCACCTGAGAGATACTTCGGTTTCTCTATGACAGTGGGAGCGAGGATTGCATTATGAGATGATGACCCAACTAGTTTCGAACAGGCCATCAGGAGTGGGACTCTGTAAGAATGGCTGGATGCTTATCGATCTGAGATGGAATCCTTATACACCAACAAAGTATGGACTTTGGTTGCTTTATCTGAAAGGTTAAATCCCTATCAAGAGCGAGTATATCTTGAGAAGATTACTTGGTGTACATGGAAAAGTTGAGACTTTCAAAGCTTTGCTTAAGTCCATCCAGATCCTACTTGCTACGGCTACATACCATGACTACGATATCTGGTGGTTGGGTGTCATGACTGCTTTTCTAAATGATGTTTTAGAAAAGAGCGTCTATAAGTACACAGCTAGAGGGCTTCGTAGACAGTGGGAGCAGCGGAAACGTGTGCAAGATGTTTTATATGATAAAACAGGCATCGCGGAGTTGGAACATCTGTTTTGATGTGGTAGTCAAAGAGTTTGACTTCATCAAAATGGTAGATGAACCTGGTATATGCAAAAAGGTAGTAGGGAGTATGGTGGTGATCCTCGTAGAGTACGTGGATGGCATACTCTTGATAGGGAAGGAGTTTCCTATGCTACGCTCGGTCAATCTCCGCTTATCATAAGGATTCTCCATATAGGATCAAACTGATACCTCCTAAATCCTGGGTTTTTGGATCTATGAGATAGATCTAATTGGATGTTAGGATACTCACTAGTTGTAGTGAGATGGTATCGATCGATCCTGGGGAGAATCACTGGAAAGGTTCCAGGGTGATAAGAACGACTGAATGTCAGTCGCAGACTTGTCTATACCCTCAGTGGAGGGACGGTATGTTGGAAGAGTTCCAAGCTAGATACCGTGACTTACTAGACGATTAAAGGCAAGATACATCGTTACCAAGGATGCTACCAAAGAGGCAGTCTGGATATATATAAGTTCATAAGATGAACTTCGTTCCTACCATTGTGTGACAATGGAGTTGTGGCTTCAGCCAAGGAACTACCGTCCCATCAGAAATCCAGATATAATTCTTAGGCAATATCACCTGATCATGGAGATGGTTGATCTCCAGGGAGATCGAGATTAGGAGAGTTGACACAGAGGACAACAGCGCGGATCCACTCACAAAGGCCTTTTTCCCAGTAGAGACTTTTATGGGATGGTTGAGTATGAGATACTTCACCCGCAGCTAATTGTTGGGTATGCGATACCATAACAGATGGCCCTAGTGCAAGTGGGAGATTGTTAGTTATATGTATTCCCTAGAGGCCATTACTGTACATACGATGTATATTGTAGTGGATGCTAGGACATATATAGGGATGACTTTCTTGCTCGACATGATAGTATGCTATCTGGTTGTACTTTATCTAAACATGTACTCTGATTGTCTCTATATTACATGTTGATAAAGCCCTTAGGATATGTACTCGACTACTGGGACTATGATGAGATCATACTAGTGGGGCCACGGTAGTCGACGAGTACATCCTATAACTGTTCCTAGTCGAGGGTGTATCGAGACAGGGCATCGATGCACCAGAGTAAACTAGCGTATACGCATCTTGACCCATATGATGGGCGATGGATGATCCCATATCCATCGGTGTTTGACATCAAGGATGGTGTACAGGTGCTCAGTGGAGACTGGGTACACTGGACGGACTCACCGAGAACTCTCAGATGGTATTATACCATACGTCAGATGGCAGTTCTCCGGTGACACTGGTACAGAGTAGTCTGTTGACCCGAGATCGTCATAGAGCCTTGTGTGGTTCCCACTGTGCTTTGATTTCCATCATACCACGTCCAAGAGGGCGTGCAAAAAGGTGGCTTTTGGGTACAGTCCCGAATCACATAGAGGCAATGAGCGATAGGAGGGGATTCGTCTCTCCCGGTATAGGGAGTTGATGTTGTGCTGTGTTCGATTGGCTATAACCGGAAATCCCTGGTCAGGGTTGCTGAGATTTACTGGTAAGTGTTATCAGTAGTTTCTCAAACTGTTATAGACCTCATATCGACACGACTTATCGAACTACTGGGGTCTGACGTTTACCACCCCTAGGCGAGATATGCGACATATCAGACGACGAGACCGGACTGTACGGGAGTGTTACTGTTTGGATTCACAGGAGAAGTTACAGGCTTGCTTGTTGATCTTCTGAGCGCTCAATACCTGGGTAGCTGTTACGTTTAGCTGACCGCTTGCAGCTTGTGGGTGTTTGATATGATCATCACCTACTGCCAGCGTATTGACGATTCTTTAGAGTCCTACACAGAGGTTTCTTGGCTCAGGCAAAACGGAGTAGGAGCACATATGTGATATGTGCGGGACCGAGGATAATACGATATGAGATACCGTATTCTATTCTCGCGATATTTGATATCAGCCGGGTCATCGGATCAAGTGTTGATTCGATGAATCGGTACGGATAAATATTAGTCGGTTATATGCGATATAGCCGGATTGTCGGATCAAGTGTTGATTCGATAATTTAATGTATAATAATATATATGATATATTAAATTACATTAACTAATATTTGCTCACTAAAAGTTTCTTTTTCTCACTCGGGTAATACATTGATATATATGCGATATATGTTAAATGTATTATTTTATTTTGTTACGATAAATATTATATATGTGATATATAATATTGTAACATGATATGATAACTAATGCAACCTGTTTAGCGGAGTTTAAACATGATTAGGGTTTGGATTAGGGTTAAGCTTTCTAGATGTTTCTAGAAGGTTTTGGTTTTGTTTTGTGAAAGATATTTGTAAGTGACTCATACTTTAACCCAACCCAAACCCTAACCCTAGTCAATTCTCTACAATGGTTAAGTCAACCATGGTTGCATTATTCTTCATATTAATCCTTTCATTATTCATCACAAAAGGAAATGGATCACTATTCTTCTTGTTCCTTCATTCTTTCATGAAAAAGCTTGCTAGATTTTTCCAAAGTGATGAATAAATATGAGAAAAAGATAAATAAAGAGAGCAAAAATCCTACTTTATCATCCTCATCTTCCCTTGCCATTTAGATGAGGGTGTTCACATCATTTCATGAGTGTTAGCTTGTGTTAAAGAAACTTCAAGGTAGATCATCTTAGTATCGAAGATCGGAAGCAAAGGTTGCATCTTTCTCTTCGTGGAACTTCTCGAGAGTCCGGAACCCGATGATCGTAGCGAAGGGACCACAACATGGAGCGTATGAAGTGAAGGACCGGATCTACAAAGGTTGTAATCCCTCTCACTTAGTGTTAAGTTGTTAACATGTTAGTTTTCGCCTAATCTCTAGTTTAAAGATCCGTATTCGGGTTGTTCGGCACGGCTAAATTTTTAATCGGGCATGGTTGATGCCTCGTAGACCCTTGTGCGCGTGCCTAGCAACCCTACACCGTGGACTTTATTGTTATAGATACACAGCCTATGGCGAACCCATGTAACCAAATCCCAATGATTTTAGGTCGGCTTTTTCTTGCAACTTCCAACGCTGTAATTAATTGTCGTAACGGTTCTATGAACCTATCTTTCGGGAAGATGACAATTGAGCTTAATATTTATAAGTTGGAAAGTGAACCCTCCGAACCTTATACTCATGTTTGCTCTATCGAAAAGATAGATTCCGACAGTAGCGAACTAGAAGAGCTTCACGATACTTATCTAGACTCTACTAGCGCGTTAATGTTCATCCTGCTATTTATGAGGACCCTTATTTCAACAAGTCTACACACATGTCCGAATCCTTTGACTTGTCGAATAATTTTAGTCGAGCTGTCCAGGTCAACATCTAACGCTAATTATGAACCTGTTACGGAGTCCGAGGATCATAACTTTCTTTTCGATGAAACTATCATTCGGGATATCGATGAAAGCTTTGAAGACATTTTTGCCAATGAAATCACATTTCTCTAAGGCATGGGAGTTGTGATGAATCAACCCCTACTTAGAGAAGTTGAACTGCCACCCGAGAGTGCGAATATTCCATCCATTCCATATCTTTCATATTCTCGTTTTCCTTCACCACCACTGTTTCGTCTCTACCAACCGAGACGTAAACCCGATCGATTACGTGTCTTATCTCCCCACTTCTTCAAATCTCCGATCTTCCACCAACTATATTATTACATCGATAAAATATTCGAATGGTTAGTGTTGACTTTTGGCCTTTGTAAAGCTTTTCATAGACCAATAATTTTACCCCCTCTTATAGTTTTAAATGCTTAATACTGTTTTACTCAAGTTTGGGGGGAGGGCGAAAAAAATATAATTTGGCTCTTGGAAGAAAAGAAAACCTACACGACTGTGAGCCAAAAATAAGTTTGAGGGAGGATTTCACGGTCATTGACTTTTGTCTCCTTTAATAACTTTTCCTCCTAAGCTTACAGGTTTTGAGCTTAAAAGATGACATCAGTGAGGACACTGCTGCAAATAGGTTTGGGGAGGCTTGTACTTATTTACGCATTATCTTGCATTATACTATATAAAAACACAAATTTTTTTGATAATGAAAGTTAGAAAGTGAAAAAATTACATATGAAAGATATGCAAATATTTAAGAAATGCAAGAAAATTAGTTGTTTTATAACAAAGCTAGTAATACGTAGTTGTTCACCGCCGGAAACGAAGACAGAACTGCGTAGGTCGTCTTGCCTGAATTCTGGGGGCAGATACTTTTTGGATTTATCCGTTCACCTCTCCGTAGATGCCAAGTTGATTTTTGGCACCATGTAGCAGAGGTTTGGATAGATGCAGCTGTTTTAGCAGACTTCGTCAGATTCCTCCTCATTTATGAAGGGTTTTTGATTGTGGGGACGCTCTTCCCTGCAGGCGCAAACCCCTGCAGTTAATTACGTTATCGCATCGCGATAACCACTTTCTCTTGCTCCGGAAGTTCACTTCGTGTTGTGTGTGTTTTTTTATTTTTGGTTGCATGTGGATTGTATATAGAGACTAATTTGTGTTGTCGCCCGTAGGGCGTAGATTGGTCCAAATCCGTATATCTTAGATTTGGGTTTTTTTTAATTTAAGGATCATTAATCTAGTTTGAGATTAAGATCAACTTAAATGTTTATGAGCAGTTGGGGCTCAATTGGTTTTTTATTAAGGATACGTTAGTCCAATTTGAGACTAAGATCTACTTAACAGGATTTTATGATCATTTTTGTTTCAGATCCAACAAGAGAGCATTTGAGCTCTATTGTCTTAGTTTAAGAACGTTTCGGTCCATTATCGTTATTTTGGAGGCGAATATTAGTTTAGGGATATTTCGGTCCATTATCGCCATTTTGGAGGCGAATATTAGTTTAAGGACATTTCGGTCCATTGATAACCATTTTTGAGGTATGGTTTTAGTTTAAGGACATTACGGTCTGTTGATCACCATTTTTGAGATGAGATTTTAGTTTGAGGATGTCTCGGTCTGTTGATCACCATTTTGGAGGTGAGGTTTTAGTTTAAAGACGTCTCGGTCCGTTGATCACCATTTTGGAGGTGAAGTTTTAGTTTAAGGACGTCTTGGTCTGTTGATCACCATTTTGGAGGTAAGGTTTTAGTTTGAGGACATTTTGGTCTATTGATCACCATTTTGGAGGTGAGGTTTTAATTAAGGACGTTACGGTCCGTTGTTAGTTTATGGACATCTCGGTCCATTGATCACCATTTTGAGGTGAGGTTTTAGTTTAAGGACGTTACTGTCATTTGTTAGTTTAGGGACATCTCGATCCATTGATCACCATTTTTGAGGTGAGGTTTTAGTTTAAGGACGTTACGGTCCTTTGTCCATATTGCGCACACGTGTATTTGTTACGTAACGGGATGAGCAACGATGGTATGGGATGCATCCAATTTGGGGTGTGGTTTGATTTGAGGTGTGCACGTCAGTTTAGAAAGTGCACCAAAGAGCTGTTGGTTGTTGGAACCCGCCACCTCTTTGAAAACGTTGAGGAATTACAACGACATGTATCAGAGGTGTAGAGAGATGCACCCTTAAACCAAATCCCATATTTTGAGAGAAAAGATGGTGCTGCTGTAGACCTAAGAAATGAGTATCATTTGGGGATATTATCAATGGGAGACCATTAGTCATTTTTGAGACTAAGGTCGATTTGGGAAAACAACCCTAACCTCCCGGGAAGATGCTAACCCGGACGAAGAAGAGGAAGCTGCAGAAGACTCTCTAGACTCTATCCGAACTATTTCTACGGACACCTCAGAGGAAAACATCTAACCTGATTATGAGAAGGGGTCCTCCGAGGAAAGAACGCAGGAAATCCGACTTAGAGGAAAGAGCGCTGAGCTAACGCACGAAGGGATGAAGAAATTAGAGCGAAGTGTAGACCTTCGGGGGGATCCTACCTCTATTTATAGCAATCGGCGATCACATCCAGCGGCGCCGATCGTCTCCCGCTAAAATGACACTTCGCATTCAACGGCCATCAACCCTCCACCCATCGCACGCGCATTGGGCGCGTCCCATCGGGTGCGAGAAAACCAGCGGCCCGTCACGTCAGCTAACCAGCGTCAGACACATGACTTGGCGCTCCGATGAACGTATGCCCGAATCAGCGCTTCCTCTTTAATGCAAGATCTCTTTCCTGATCCGCTGACATCATCAAATAAGAACTTATCCCGGGTGACCGATTAGACCACTCTCGATCCGACCCATAAATAGGTCAGGATGAGAGTGGGGGGCTAATGATGATGCTCGGTACCGAGCACTCCCCAGATCATGACATGTGGCAGATGACGTGTCCCAGGGCTTGCGGGAAACGAGCATGAATGGTATATTGGAAGAATGCCCCAGGCCTTCAACCCGAGGATGTTCTCAACCTTCAGTGGCCTTCCCGACCACTCCTGTGCCCGCCTTACAAACAACCATTGGCCCGCATTCGATCCCTCCACACGCTGAGTTCCCTCAGCCCTCCTAGCTCGCCTTCGAGTTATCATATGAACCAAGCCTACTCGGCCTCCCGCTCGCCTCCGAGCTTCCTTCCGAGCTTATTTTCCTCGGTCTCATCGACCGACCCATAACTCCGATCACATGAGTCTCCACCATGGCTCCGCGAATCTCGCCTGACGCAAGATATCCACTGCCCACGATCCCGCGTTCCACACCATCTCGTTCCCCCATTAATGAGCACATCTCGTCATTAATGGGAAATCCCGCCTTTCACGCAGGCATAACGCCAGGGGCGTAATGGCCGGCATGAATCTCACGCCTTCCAGCCCACTGCTGCCACTATATAAACCCCTCTCTCAGATGACTCAGGTAAGGCAATTTTACCCCAATAGGCCGCTACTCTGCCCATTTAGCCCGTCTAACTTGATCGTCGGAGGGTCCTTGGTCGCATAACCATCTCGGGATTTCCTTGTAGGTAGCTCGGCTTCATCCACTTCAAGCCTATTGAGATCCACACGCACCAAGGGGAAACCCTCAGATCCAATCTCAGCCGTTCATCACCACTCGCTGCGGATCAATGGAAGGTAACATCTGAAGGAGATCCAGAGCTCCATCAGGTGGTAAAAATGAATGAAACCACCTCCAATAGTTAGCTAACAGATTAACCTTCGCAACGGTATATGGTTCCACATAATACCATTTTCACACAGAGCTATAACAACATTTTAATTCAGGTGTCAACAAGCAGTACTACAGTCCAGAGCCGCATTCCCAAACAGTTTTCGTTACCGTTTTGAAATAGAAACAAAATATAAATTATATGGGGTTATAGGTTGTCGAGTCGGCTTTGATAAAAGCCCTCAAACACTGCATTCCAATACATATACAAGTTATTACAATTTTCACAAGTTAGGTGTATGAGAAATTTCAGATTTTGCGGACCTAAAAGAGGTTGACATTCTATGGTGTTTAAATCCGTATTTTCAAACCAACTTTTTAAACGTTATCTTTTGTTTCTAAAGTAATCTAGTAATCATAAATTTTGCCACACTAGATAGGATCTTCGTATGAAAATACGTATCGAACACATAAACTAAACAGTTGTTTATCGTCGGAAAATACCATTATGCTCGTTCAATTCACAAGGGAAATAACTTACGAACTTCTATACGATTTTAACTTGAGATGTTTGAATCGATTAATACCCAGATCCAAATTAATTTAAATGATTACGGTCTAATACTAATCACGAGATATTATCGGATCATATATCGACATATAAACATTATAGCATGTAAACAAGTCTTAGAACATGCCTGACGACGTATCGATGACGATATGGCAGCGACGTGGCAACAACGGTGATCTACAGCAATGAAAATGGTTTAGCCTTGTTGGAGCTTGAACTTGATAGCTCAGCAGCCGCTATGGTTGCTGGTGCAGCGGAAAGGAGCTTGGGCTCGGGCTTGGCGATGGTTACTGGTGGTGGTCTCAAGGGAAGGCGACGACAACAAGGTCGGTGGCTTCGGTTAACGTGAAGTTGGCCGGAAATGGGGTGGTGTAGAAGCTCGGGTATAGGCGATGGAAGAAGGAAGTGAGGAACTTGCAGAGGGGGTCGGTGGTGCTCGCGGCAGTAAGGAGGCCGGCTTGGGGCTGGTGGCGACGAGGTGGCCGAAGTTGCAGAGGTGATGGCCGGAACATGGAGGTTGGAGGAAAGGGTGGTGTTGGGTGTTGGTTTGTGAGGCTCGGTTGATGGAAGGAGAGGAGGAAGAAGGAGATGGGGTTTGCTGGTAATGGTTTTCGGTGATGGCAAGGTCGTGGCGGCGCCGACGATGAAGGTGACGATGGAAGGGAAAGCTCAGGTATGGATCTGTAGGGGTGTGAGCGAGATAGAGAAGGAGAAAATGAGCTCTGTGTAAAGAAGGAGAAGGGGTGATTGTGTGAGAGAGTGAGAGAGAGAGAGTGTTTTGTTTTGTTTTTTTTAAAGAAGGGAAGAGAGAGCGTGAATGGGAAGGGGGGGGGAGAGAGATATGAAAATTAAAATATAATTATTAAGATTTAATGAAATTAATTGAGGTAAGATTTGGGTTTTAATGGAGAATAATTTTGAAATTGAAAGGGTTCAGAGGAACTGTTGGGGAAAAGAATGTGGAAGATTTGGGCTGGTGGACTTGGGCCTTGGATTAGGTTGTAGGAAACAAAATAATTAGAATATGTAGGTATAGGAAAGAAAGAAAATATAAATAGAAAAATAAAATGGATAAACTATTTATACTAACATTTTATTTAAATACTGGTATTGGCGTACAAAAGGGGACTGGGTATTACTTCATACCACACTTACAAAAATTTCGTCCTCGAAATTAAAAGGACGAAAATAAGAAAGCGGCGATACAAATGGCTACTCAAAAAGATGTGGGAACCGCGAATAGATATCCTCCTCACGTTTCCAGATAGATTTCCCAGGTGAACGACTGCCCCAAGACACTCGGACTAACGGATTAACTTTATTCTTCAGCACCTTCTCTCTACGGTTGAGTATAATAGTAGGCTGCTCCACATAAGATAAATCGGTACCCAAAGTCAATTCTGAATGATCGAGAACGTAACTGTCATCTCGAACATAGCGCCGCAACTGTGACACATGAAACATGTTGTGTATGCCGGCTAACGATAGGGGTAAGGCAAGACGGTAAGCCACTTCCCCTACTCGCTCTAATATCTCGAATGGTTCGATGAATCAGGGACTGAGTTTCTCACGACTCCCAAACCTGATAACACCTCGGGTAGGTGAAATCTTCGCTCACCAACGTCATCCCAACAAACAGGGGATCGACATTTCCGTTCGTAAGGTGCTTCGAATGGAGCCATCTGGATGCTAGCTTGGAAACTGTTGTTATAAGAAAACTCCACTAGATGGAGGTGATCCTCCCAAGAACCCTGAAAGTCTAGCATGCATGCCCTCAACATGTCCTCGAGCATCTGAATAATACGCTCGGACCGTCCGTCCGTCTGTGGATCGTAAGCTGTGCTAAACTTGAGACGTGTACCCAGACTCTCCTGTAAGCTCTTCCAAAAGTGCTAAACGAATCTGGTGTCTCGGTCTAATACTATACTGACTGGAACTCTATGAAGTCACACTACTTCTTGCATGTACTTTTCCACAAGCGACTCTGTCGACTGTCCCGCTCGGAAGGGTATAAAGTGTGCTGCTTTCGTAAAACGGTCAACGATAACCCAAATGGCGTTTTTTCCTTTTGGACTCCATGGTAAAGCAGTCACAAAATCCATAGTAATGTGCTCCTATTTCCATTCAGGTATCAGAAGTGGTTACAACAGTCCAACTGTTCTCTGGTGTCCCCCCTTTACTTGCTGGCATACTAAGCACTTGGATAAAAACTGTGCAATCTCTCGCCTCATCATGTTCTACCAATAATGCTGCCTCAGATCTCGATATATTTTCATGCCTCCCGGATCACTGAATAAGCTGAATTATGAGCCTTAACGAGTACTTCTTCTCAAACATCCCCTTTGGGAACGCAGAGTCTGCTTCTAAAACTCAAAGAACTGTCTCGATGTCTGAGCAAGTCTGCCCTTAGTCTGGCTTCCACCTACTCTCTGAACTTCTGCAATCGAGGATCATCAGTCTGTGCAGCCTTAATGTGATTTACAAGTGAAGACTGCACCTGTAACTGCTAAAATTGCCCGGTTGCACTTGGTGTAACAACCTATAGTTCAAGCTTATGAAAGTCCTCAATGATGCTCCTCTGACTGGTCAACATCATGACCGCTGGCTTGCGACTGAGAGCGTCGAGTACGAAATTTACTTTCCCCAGATGGTATTGTAAGTCCAAGTCGCAGTCCGCCATTAGTTCTAGCCATCGGCGTTGTCTCATATTCAATTTTCTCTGAGTGAACACGTATTTCAGACTCTTGTGATCCGTGTACACTTCTATCTTTTGCCTAATAAGTAATGTCTCCAGATCTTCAATGCAAAAACCACTGCAGCTAACTCCAAGTCGTGTGTTGGGTAGTTTCTCTCATGATTCTTCAGCTGCCGTTAGGCATAAGCAACTACCCGACCGTGCTGCATCAGAACGCAGCCTATACCTTTCCCTGAGGTATCGCTATGTATCATCAAACCACTTGAATTATCCGGCACTGTAAGAATATGGGCCATGGTCAACTTTTTTTTCAGTATCTCAAAAGGCTGAGTACATTCCTCTATCCATACGTAAAGCACTTCCTTCCGTGTCAGCTTTGTCAAAGGTTCAGCAACTTGCGCAAAATCTTGAACGAAATGCCGATAATATCCTGCCAATCCCAGGAAGCTTCTGATCTCCGCCACTGACTTCGGTGTCGTCCAATCCCTAAAATATTCTATTTTTGCTGGGTCCACTGAGATGCCTTCGCTCGAAGCAATGTGTCCCAAGAACTGCACTTTGTCGAGCCAGAACTCACACTTGCTCAATCTTCGCAGGGTCCACCGATACTCGGAATGAGGTATTTGTTCTTTATCGTTACTCGGTTCAGCTCACGGTAGTCTATGCACATCCGTAGCAATCCATCCTTTTCCTTTACCAACAAGACTGGTGCTCCCTACGGCGAAGCGCTTGGGCGAATAAATCCCTTCTCCAGAAGCTCTCCAATTTGCTTCTTCAATTCTGCCAACTCAACTGGTGCTATTCTGTACGGTGCCTTTGAAATAGGTGATGTTCCTGGAAGGTGTTAGACCTGGTAAATCTTCAGGGAACACGTCAAGAAAATCCCGAACGATTTCTGGAGCGGGGTTTTCATTAACCTTCATAGCTGTCAATATTTTCGGTTTGGCTCTATACTTGGCTTGCCCCAAAGACTCGCTTCCGCCTTCAAAAAAAAACTCAGGGTGATTAGGAATGCGGAAAGTTACATTCCTAGCTCGGCAATCAATAATCGCATGGAATGTACTCATCCAATCCATCCCGAGAATTGTGTCATAGCTGCTTATTCCGATTAAAAGGAAATTCATATAGAATTCCCTACCACAAACTACAACTGGACAAGATCTACATTCTCGACTAGATACTATAACACCATTACCTGTATGTATTTCTCATCCCTTGGTCAATGGTTCAGGTGGTATAGAGTGTATATCGACAAAATGTGCAAATATGAAACAATGTGATGCTCCAGAATCAAACAGTACTTTAGCTGGCATAGAATGAACAAGTAGAATACCTGTAACAACTTCACATGAGGACTCTGCCTGCTCGGCAGTCAGGGTGAAAGCCTGCCCTTGACCGCGGCCTGTGTTGGTTTACCTATGTTCTAGTGACCTCTGCTGCTGCAATCCAGATCCACCATGTAACTCTATTTGCTGAGGGCAACCACTAACCCGATGCTGGTTGGATCCGCAAATCAAACACCGTCCCTTGGCGCGGCGACAGTCCTTCTGGATGTGCCCATCACTGTGATAGTAGCCGCAAACTAAAGCTTTCCTCTGTGGGTGCTGCTGGGACATGAAGGGACGCTTCATCTGCGTCGTCCCTGTCCTGTATACTAGTATGAACCCTCGGGATGATGTGTGAGTACGCGTTAGGACAACTAGGGGCCTTCTGTCACTCGAGCTAGGGCCCCTGAATTTATTGATTAGCTTCTCCTGAATTCGTGCAGCGTTAAGCACCTACGCGAAAGTCTGCAACTTGAGTGATGCAATCAACTGTTGCAGCACAAAGTCATGTCCTTGCAAGAAACGTCTGGCCCTGGTGGCCTCTGAATCGACCATATATGAAGCGAATCGGCTCAGGCGGTTGAATTCTGCCACATACACGTCAACGGGACGGCCGTTTTGCTTCAGTAAGATAAATCTTTCTTCTATCTCTGCCTTGGCGGTAGGGGAAAAAATAGTGGTCCAAGAAGCATTCTTTGAACTTTCTCCACTCGATCGACCCATCAAGTCTACTCTGTTCGACGGACCACCAAGTACAGGCTTCGTTCTCCAGCTGGATCTTTACCACATTCACCTTCTCTTCATCGGGGACCCGTGCGACCGTTAGTTGATTCTCCATATTGACCAGTGATTGATCGTCTAAGTTGTGATAAAATGTAAAGTGTTCACAATCAAAGAAATTTATACCACAATCAATTGACGGTGTCTATTGTAGTTTCGTCGGTGAATGCGGATCGTCCACTGAGAAAGTGTGATTTGTTCGTTATCGTTTTAGTTGAGTTGAAAATTAAAAGATAAAAGGAAATGGCAAGAAAATTGATTCAATATTTATGAGTTTTCATTTCAATAAACATAAAGAAAATAAAGATTTAGAATCAAGAATCAAGAAATTTCCTAATCAATTTAGTTATCAAGATTTGTAAAGAGGCTTGTCGGAATCGATCAAATTGATAGTGATGATGAATACTAATGATTACAAATTCTTATCTATTGAAGATTTGTTGCTAGATCGATGATGATCAATGAGATTTAGAGATCTATTGAAGAAACTAGGGTTTCTTCATCATCATCCTTTGTCCTTTCATTGATTATCATTCAAATTCTAGCCTCTAGCAAATTAAATCACCGATCGTTGATATCTAATTTGGAGCGAAGAAATTGATCTCACTCAAATTAGGTTTTTGATTATTCAATTTCCTAAAATTTACAAAACTCATAAGACTGAAGAATCGTTCAAGAATTTAATCATCATCATCTACCTATTTTCTCTATTCCGCTACAAGCGGAAATTTCACTCACACATCATGAAAAATGAAAAAATCAAGAATCGATAAATTTTCATAATGCAAGAATGTAAAGAAAGCAAGATTTACAATTTTCACCTTTATTAATCGACGATTAGGTACAATTCACTCAACTCGAGGTTACAAAATTTGATGAGGTAACTAGATCCGCCGAAATTTGCTTCGCATCGATCTTCTTGAGTCGCGGATCATCATGGATCTCTTGCTCGGATAAAGGTTGGCGTTACTTCAAAAGATCTTCATTTGCTTGCTTGATTCGCTTCTCGATGGATCTTGATTTAGCTTTGAATTTGGATTGGATTAGGGTTTTGGATCACAAGTTGTGTTACTCAACTTGTGGGTGAGCTGATGTAGAATGATCAACAACGAACAACAACCTTTGTAATGAAGCCATAGATGCCTTTTTTATAGCTTTCCCTCAAACTTCCCCTAGAAGCTAGGTTGTTATGAAACTTGCATAGGAAGCTAGGTAGTTGTAGAGAAGTTTCTAGATTAAGGTAGTTATCTTGTTTTGCATGAAAAGCTTGGTAGTTATGAAATTTGCACAAAAAGCTTGGCTGTTAGAAGGGAAGCTTCTAGAGAAATCTACACAATTCGAAACGTCTTGGAGAAGCTTGGCCGTTAAAAGAGAAGCTCTGCAAAAAGTTCCAACCGCCGACGAGTCGGATCGGCCGCGGATCCGCGCCATATAGTGAGCTCTCTGGTTGAAATCTTCAGGGGTATTTTGTGTTGACTTTATGGGACTTTTCTGATGTTTGGAATTTTATATTTCTTTCTAGTTTACTGCCAGATCTTAAGTCTTTGACTTGATGCGTTTTATCAGCACTTTTAGAATTTTCGGCTCTTTTATCTGGAGAATTTCCTGCACACAATCTCGAGACAAGTGTTTGATATACAAAGATCATGCATGTAGTAATAAATACACAATTTCCCTCACAATGCCGGTTATAATGTATAACACATGTTATTTGGTATTTCGTAGAAGAATTGTTAATATGTGCTATATTTATACCAAACACTTTTAGATGATTACACAGAGTAGGGAAATTGATGTGTTAAAAATGCAATATTTTTGACTGAACAAATTCCTCCAAACTTAATTTTGGTCATCTCGAGCAAACATGTTTTATTCAAGAGAAGGAGAAAATATAAAGAAAAAGAAAAACTAACTAGCACACTTTCGTAGGCAACACGATTGCACTGAACACGTGCAACAAACCTTTAAACCTCTAGGTGTCCCTAGTAGGAGGAGTGTTGTCTCCTGAGGGTTTTCAGCGGATTGCACTCACAAAATCCCATAATAAAAGGAAGACCGTGAAAGTTACATGTAAAGATTAGAATTGTAAAAGAAAGACTTTTGAAAATTAGAGTTTCCAACTATACTAGCTTTTCGGTTGTCATGAGCCCTATCTTAATAGTCATGAAAATATATTAGAAATCACATCATCCCTCAATAAAACATTGTCTTTATTATTCATTCCTACCTTTCTTCCAAACACCGATCATATACCCCTACGTGTGTGTAATAGACATCCCTACACTCGGAGAATTCAATTCAAGTTATCATACTCTTGTCCATCACCTCAGTACTTTTTAATCGGCGAATATTTAGATGGATTTGCTTACACATTTTTCATACGACCGTTAATACTTCTTGAGGTACTAACCGACCGATTACTCATGTGCTTGCTTATTAGGTGGATTAGCATTTTTCCTCGTCCTGCAACACCTAAGGCTTAGCAGTGACTCCCAAACTAGTTGGTCTAAGGCACTAGATGATGAAGCATCCTCACTATATTTTTTTTATTGCTGCCTTGGTGATAACAAAACCAGTGTTCATTTTTCTATACCATTTTATATTTTCTTCATTTATTATTTCCTTCATACTTTGGCTTTTTAGACAAGAGCATTTCAAGGTATCCTCTACTATCCCGAGTTTCAAGACGTATGTAAGTGCGTATAGTAAGGTATCAACATTCAAATGTTTGGCTTGCAGAATAGGAACTATTTTTCAGACTTATTTTTATCCTCAGATTAGTGACTTCCTTCATCTTACTAACCCTTGGGACAACGGCTCATAACTACTTATTACTAGTTTTGTTTAAGAAAACTTCTAATTTTCTTGGTTTCCTTAAATTTTTCCAATCTTTTAGATGTAATTTTTTCACTATCTAATCTTCTATTATCTTATTTATGTACAATTTTTATTATTATTATTATATGTTTTGTGCTTATGCAAAGTATGATGCAAAGTGATGCGTAAATACGCACAAACCTCCCCTAAACTTGTTTACAACAGTGTCATCACTGTTATCATCTGTTAAATCTCAAAAAACTGCAAGCTTGGGAGGAAAGTTTATTAACGGGGGTCATGAAATATGATTGTGAAAATCCTCCCCCAAACTTATTCTTTGGCTCACAATTTTTTAGGACAACTTTTATTTTCAAGAGCCAGATTATACCTCCCAAACTTAAGTTAAACAATGTTAAGCTTTGAAAATCACAAGAGGGGTCAAAATTACTAGTCAATGCCAAGCTTTGCAAAGACCGAAAGTCAACAGCAACCATTCGAAGATGTTATCAGTGTAGTGCATCGGTTGGTGGAAGAACATGTTATATGGAGCTAGGAAGAAGTGGGGAAGAGTTAAGTGGTGTGAAGGAAAGGGTTTGCGTCTCAATTTGGAGAGACGACACAGTGATTGTGATGATGGATTACTCACATTCTCTTTATAGTCTAGAAGAAGGGGTGGAGGTTCAATTTCTTTTTCTTGGAGTTGATTCATCTCAACACCAATGTTTGCTAAAAATGCGAGTTCATTAGCGAAAATGTCCTCAAAGTTTTCATCGATATCCCGAAAAATAATGTCATCAAAAAGTGCGAGGTGATCTTCAGACTCCAAAAATGGTTTATAATCAGTGTTAGATGTTGACCCGGACAAATCGGTAGAAGAGTCCGTATGAGTATGATACATAATTGGGTCAAACAACATATGAAAAGAGTCTAGATCAGTATCATGAGGCTGATCAAATTCGCTGCTGTTGACATCCATTAGTTCAACAGAACATGCTTGAGCAGTAGGTTCGGAGGGTACACTTCCCAACTTGTAAATGTACAGCTCAATTGACATCTTCCCGAAGAATAGGGTCATAGAGCCGTTACGACAGTTGATTATAGCATTGGAAGTGGCCAAAAAGTGGCGACCAAGGATCACCGGAATTTGATTCCGTAGGTTCACTACAGGCTGTGTATCAAGAACAATAAATTCCACAGGGAATAAAAATTCCACGATTTTTATTAACACATCCTCCAGTTCACCCTTAGATTTGGTGATTGATCGATCGGCCATATGGAGAGTGCAGTGAGCTGGTTTTAACTCTCCAATCCCTAACTGCTCATAAACCGAGTAAGGAAGCAGGTTAACACTTGCGCTAAGGTCAAGTAGAGCACGGTTAATATGTTTACCCCCAATAGAAATAGAAATTGTAGGACAGCTGGGGTCTTTACGTTTTCTAAGTAATTCTTGGGGAAAAGCTGTGTCCACAGTACTCGACATGAACACCTTTTTTGGCACTTGAGTCTTCCTCTTCCTAGTGCACAAGTCTTTGAGAATTTTCGCATAAGCGAGGACTTGTTGGATAGCATCTAGAAGAGGGATATTGATATTAACCTGTTTAAAGATTTCAGTGATTTTCTCCACTTGCGGACTAGGTCTGTTTCCCCTTAACCGATTCGGATAAGGAGCTTTAGCAATAAGAGTGGGGTCCAACATTGGAGAAGATCGTATGGGTAGAAAAGATCCCAGAATAGGAGTGGGGATTGTCTTTGGTGGATTAGAAGAGGTATGCTGAGGGTTCGAGCCTTGGGGAAAACGGAAAATAGGCTCGGAAGAAAGCGGTGGGGTAGACGGACTGGGGTCAGAAGTAGAAGTAGAAGTGGAAAGAAAAGTCTCAGCCGGGGTATCATCGATTGATTCTTCATTATTATCAATCTCTTCACCGATATGATTGTCAAGCACTCTTCCAGATCTCAATGTGGTGATAGCGTTCACATGATGTGAATTGCCAGGATTTGGTAGGGGTTGAGCTGGAAGTTTCCCTTTCTCTCTAGCACTCAATTCGGCATTTATACGGGCAATTTGTGCTTCCATAGATTTAATACTCTCACTTAGGGAGTCAGAGTTTTTCTGGATTTTATCGACGGAAGACTTCATCTCAGCCGAAACTTGCATGATATTTGTCAGAAGCAAATTCATGGTCTGTTCGAGTGAAGAGGAGTTATCAGTACCGGTCAGTTGCAAGGAATTGTTGTGCAGTGCAGAAGTGTTGACCGGATTTTGAAAGTTCTATGATTAGTAGGGGTGCTGACTTATTTGAAGTGGTTGCTATTGTGGTGGAGGACCCCTTTGGAAATTGTTTTGATTTAGAACCGTGTTTTGAGTTTGTTGTTGGTTCCAAGCAAAGTTAGGGTGATTCCTCCAACCCTGATTATAAGTGAAAGAATACGGATCGTTTCTAGGTCTTTGTTGGAAAGCAGCATTGGTATGCTCTTGACCTTGAAACGGAGAATTTAAAGAACATTCTTCCGTAAGATGAGATGGATCAGAACAGCATCCACAGACAGTTTTGGAGAGTGACATCTGATTCAGGGAGGCTGCTAAAAATTTATGTTCCATAGCTTTAAGTTTCTTTTGCATTGATGCAATTTCAGCTCTAACTCCTGTGGAAACATCAGATTGGTGATTACCACCCCTAGACGATGGTTGACTTATACTCTCACACTGTAAAGATTTTTCAGCGAAATCTTCTAAAAATCTCCAGGCTTCACCATCATCTTTATTCATGAAGGTGCCTTGACACATGGATTCAAGGTTCTGTTTTGTTGTAGGATTAATGCCCTCATATATGATTCTGCACAGATCCCATCTAGGGATTCCATGATAAGGACATTGAACTAACAGATTCTTGAAGCGTTCAAAACACTTCGAGAATGGTTCATTTAGAAGCTGGGTAAATTGATTTATTTCGTTACGGACTCGAGCTGTTTTATGATTAGGGTAGAATTTCTTTAGAAAAACTGTTATGAATTCTCCCCAGTTCGAAATAGAATGTGCCACTGTATTATAAAGCCACTTCTCGGCTATATCGCACAAAGTAAATGGGAGAAGACGTAGACGCATAGCATCCACAGAAAGCTGTGAAGTACCCATCATAGCGCATACATTTTCAAATTTGGTAATAAAGATATATGCGTCTTCAGACTCGAGACCGTGATATTTGGGTAAAATATTGATGTATTGTTGTTTGATTTCAAAATTGTCCCCATTTGCTGGTGGAATGGTGAGACAGGTCGAAAGAGGACCTCGAATAGGGTAATATCTCTCTTGGAGAGAGATGCAGGGCGGATTCTGCGCACCTGCGGACGGTGGCAGAGTAGTGTTAAAGAAGTTCAATGGAGAACTGTCTATCGAAGTAGATGTGGTAGTGGTGAAGAAAAAATAGACATAGAATTACCGACTTTAGAGTCGATAGGAGGACGCGGACAAGACGGGCATTAAAATCCCGTGTCCAGCCGAGCATGCACTAAATGGTTTAGCACAAGTGGCAGCGTTGTGATAATTAGAGAAAATTTTGGATTAGTGTTTGTTTTGAAAAAGTACGGATTTTGAAAAATTCACACAAGCAATGCATAAGTAACCCTAAATCTAATGGTCACCTAGGTCAAGTCTCTAGACCGCTCCTAGACTTTCAGAAGACAAGTCGCAAGATAAATCCTCTACTGCCTCTTTGCCCCTTCTGTGGCTAGGTAAGTGCCAGGTAAGTGGGAGGTTCTCCACTACGTAAGTAGTGAGCCTAATTAAGTAACCACTTGCCTTAGACACCACAAAAGAAACGCAGATAAGCAATAGATTACCAACAACCTCCTTCTGTCCTAATTGAGCGCGACGGTCCTTAGAGTCTTTTCTAGATATTTTTTAGTTAATGAGGGTGATGCGGATGCAAGTTTGTGATTTTTGAGGCTTAGGAAGGGTCATGAAATCCCCACCTAATCTGAATTTGGTTTTTGCCCCTTAATTTCCGTATTAAAATATGCAAACAACCAAGATCAAACACGCAACAATTTTTCTTTTTGCGGCACTGCGAGTTTTTGCAAAGAATCCTGCAGAAATTGGTTAATAGACAGAGCAGGGAAGAGATAAGAAAGACAGAGATTCACCTAGAAAATTTGGTGCAGTGAAGCCCTAAGCCAGCCGCGGAACCGACGCGAGAATGCCTCTAATGCCGCAGATGCGCGGTTCTTTAAGAAGGTACCTGCACAAAAATTTCTCAAGATGCTTCTGTTGCCTCACTGAACTCCCTGAGATGCTCTGAAAATTTTTACTCTCGCTCCACAGATTCCAGATCTCCTTGCAACAAATCACAACAAATTGTTAAGTGCTTGTGCGAATTTTGATCTAAAAATTCTGATGGAATAATAAATTTTCTAACTCAAATTACAAAAACGAACAAATTAGCACACTATCCCCGGCAACGGCGCCATTTGATTGATCGTCTAAGTTATGATAAAATGTAAAGTGTTCACAATCAAAGAAATTTATACCGCAATCAATTGACGGTGTCTATTTTAGTTTTGTCGGTGAATGCGGATCATCTACTAAGAAAGCGTGATTTGTTCGTTATCGTTCAGTTGAGTTGAAAATTAAAAGATAAAAGAAAATGGAAAGAAAATTGATTCAAGATTTGTGAGTTTTCATTTCAAGAAACATAAAGAAAATAAAGATCTAGAATCAAGAATCAAGAAATGTCCCAATCAATTTAGTTATCAAGATTTGTAAAGAGGCTTGTCGGAATCGATCTAATTGATAGTGATGATGAATACTAATGATTACAGATTCTTATCTATTGAAGAATTGTTGCTAGATCGATGATGATCAATGAGGTTTAGGGATCTATTGAAGAAACTAGGGTTTCTTCATCATCATCCCTTGTCCTTTCATTGATTATCATTCAAATTCTAGTCTCTAGCAAATTAAATCACCGATCGTTGATCTCTAATTTGGAGCGAAGAAATTAATCTCACTCAAATTAGGTTCTTGATGATTCAATTTTCTAAAGTTTACAAAACTCATAAGACTTAAGAATCGTCCAAGAATTTAATCATCATCATCTACCTATTTTCTCGATTCCGCTACAAGCGGAGATTTCACTCACACATCATGAAAAATGAAAGAATCAAGAATCGATAAATTTTCATAATGCAAAAATGTAAAGAAAGCAAGATTTACAATTTTCACCTTTATTAATCGACGATTAGGCACAATTCACTCAATTCGAGGTTACAAGATTTGAGGAGGTAATTAGATCTTCCAAAATTAGCTTCGCATTGATCTTCTTGAGTCGCGGATCATCGTGGATCTCTTGCTCGGATGAAGGTCAGCGTTGCTTCAAAGGATCTTCATTTGCTTGCTTGATTCGCTTCTCAATGGATCTTGATTTGGCTTTAGATTTGGATTGGATTAGGGTTTTGGATCACAAGTTGTGTCACTCAACTTGCGGATGCATTGATGTAAAATGATCAACAACGAACAACAACCTTTGTAATGAAATCATAGGTGCCTTTTTATAGTTTTCCCTCAAGCTTCCCCTAGAAGCTAGGTTGTTATGAAGCTTGCATAGGAAGCTAGGTAGTTGTAGAGAAGTTTCTAGATTAAGGTAGTTAGCTAGCTTGCATGAGAAGTTTGGAAGTTATGAAACTTGCACAAAAAGCTTGGCTGTTAGAAGGGAAGCTTCTGGAGAAATCTACACAATTCGAAACGTCTTGGAGAAGCTTGGCCGTTAAAAGAGAAGCCCAACAAAAAGTTCCAACCGCCGACGAGTCGGATCGGCCGCGGATCCGCGGCTGATCGGCCTTAATCCGCCGTGGATCCGCGACCATATAGTGAGCTCTCTGGTTGAAATCTTCACGGGTATTTTGTGTTGACTTTATGGGACTTTCCTGATGTCTGGAATTTTATATTTCTTTTTAGTTTACTGCCAGATCTCAAGTCTTTGACTTGATGCGTTTTATCAACACTTTTAGCATTTCCGGCTATTTTATCCGGAGAATTTCCTGCACACAATCTCGAGACAAGTGTTTGATATACAAAGACCATGCATGTAATAATAAACACACAATTTCCATCACAATGCCGGTTATAATGTATAACACGTTATTTGGTATTTTGCGGACGAATTGCTAATTCATGCTATATTTATGCCAAACACCTTTAGATGATTACACAGAGTAGGGAAATCGATGTGTTAAAAATGCAATATTTTTGACTGATCAACCAGCCATTGTTCGTCCTCAAGTGGTTCGGCTAGTCCCGTAAACACAGCTGGGTGTAACCTCTGAAAATCCGACACAGTGCCAGTCCTGGCAGGTGTAGCTGGTATAACGGTGCCCTTGGGGGTGGTAATGAGAGCGGAGGGTCCTCCTAATGCGGTAATTGCCCCGAGCACCTCGGTAAGTAGGTCCGTCTTTCTCTCTTGGGCTTCTACGAGGGTCGTCAGTGCATTCAGGATCCTCTCTGTGCGATCCTGAGAACTAGAATCCGAGGAGAGGTCGTTCGAGAAAGTCATGTCGCTGGAAAATAGATGAATTGATATGATTAGATACAAGGATGAAAATGAAAGATAGTGAAGTGAAAATAATATAATAAAGCGTAGTTAATCTTATCCCTTAAAACTAAAACCTGGCACTTGATCGCACGCTTTGAGCGTGTCGGATGTTCAAAGTTCTAAAGTTATAACCGCGATCAGGACGGTGTCGCTATGCAGCTAGCCGGTTGAGCACGGGTCGATCCACAGGGAGATGGTTGTATGTCCGTTCTTGTTTTAGACGAGTCAATAAAGAATTTGTATGTTTGTTCAATCTAACCTATGTGTATTATTTGCAAGTATAAAGTTGTTAAGAAAAGATACGAAAATGTAAGCTAAAGAAATCCGTACTCAAAACCTTTGAGCCGAGTCTTGACCAATTGAAGCTAGAGCAATCGGCAACAACGTGGATTAGGGGATTTAAGCGCGGTATTCGGGGAATCCGGCTTATTTACCCTTGTCCTTCCGTTCTTGTCTCTTGCTTTCGCCTCCGGCCAAACCGAACGCAACCGGTCGCGGTTAGGAATCACCGTTACCTTGTTAGGGTAGGGTGCCTAACGGAGCGCTTGCGTATGGTTTGGGCGGAGTTCAATGGAAAATAACGGGAAAAGGAAACAAGCAAAGAAAATCTTAACTTACAATACCGTATTTATTCTTAACAACGACAATTACAACCATTCACAAAATGAACAAGAAGAAGAAAAGGGAAAAGAAAAGATTACAAGTAAGTAAGTGCATGAATTTAAATTGCAAGAAAGTAAAGTAAGGTAATAAAAAGCAAGTAATAAATAAGCAATAAAAAGAACAAGAAACTAGAACTCAAGACAAGCATGGGATCAACAGCCAACCCTTAAACTTGCAAGCTCAATCAAGAGGTTGCAAGATCAAGAGAAGGGTAAAGAACTCATGTGAAGTGAAGAACCAATTCCATAAGAAAATACGAACCTTGAGATCAATAACAAACCCTTAACCTTTCAAGCTCAATAAAGAGGTTGAATGATCAAGAGAAAGCAAGAATCTCAAGGGGAAGTTAAACAAAAGAGAAAGATACAAAAACCCTCATCTTCATTAACATCCACTCAATGCTCTCACTACATTTTCATGGAGGAAGAATGAAGAAGAAGAAGAAAGAAACTAAAACCTAACAAAAAGAGGCTAAAGAAATTAACACCATGGCTTGGCTCAGATCTGGGGTATTTATAGGAAGAGAAATGGAAACCTAGGGCAATAATCTGGCATAAAATAAAATGTCCAAACAGCCCCTGAAAAACGACAGAGAGAGGAGGCCGTACGGCCGCGGTTCCGCGGCCTAAGCATATGCTTAGGCCGCGGTTCCGCAGCCATAGTAAGGAATTAGGCTGTGGTGTTTTGTGGGGATCCCTGGTTTTATGTTGTTTGCTGTCTGGTATATGACTTTTCTCAGAATCTCTTCACATTTCTTCCAGAATTTTAGTAGAAAAAAAGGTGATGTGATGTGGATCTTTTGCCATGATTTCCTCGAGCTCCGCGTAGATTTCTTGGATCTTGTGTTGACATTGAGCTTTATGCATGAACATGACAATCGATTTGCCATTTTGTCCCTTAAACTGGTATGTGGTAACACACGGATAGAGAGTGGAGGCCCGTGTTTTATCTGTTGTTAGCAGTAATCCAGAATTTGTCGTACTTTTCCATGATATTCACTGTTTAGAGCTGAGAACAATATCCTGCAATTATGTAGCAAACACAGATTAAAAGCACCTACCTATAAACAACCGAGCGTAAGAATGGGCGATATAAAATGCAATATTCTGGTATGAACAAATACCCCCAAACTTAACTTTTGCTCGTCCCGAGCAAAACCAATTATTCACAAAAATAAAAATCCTAACCGCACTTTCGCCGGGAACGCGATTGCACTGAGCACGTGCAACAAGCCGTTAAACCTCTAGGTGTCCATAGTAGGAGGAGTATTGTCTCTTGAGGGTTTTCAGCGGATTACACCTACAAAATCCCGTCAAGCTAGTGTCATAAGTTAACATTGATTCTACTCCTACAGTTTAGTATTTACGTTAGAAACTCTATCATCCTAAATTAGAAATATCCAACCCTTATTTTTCACATCTCCTATCTATTTAACCTTGGATCTCCTGAGTTTTCTTTCTAAAGTGAGGCCTCAAATCAGGGATTTTTATCAACTTTACAGAATACACAAGTCTTATTCTTTATTTCTATCTTTTATCCAAACATCGATTGTATACCCTTACGTGTGTGTATATTTGCACCCCTACGCTCAAGAATTCAATTCAAGCTATAATACCCTTGCCCTTATACCAAATACTACTTCTTTTCATTAAGGATGGACGGATTTGCTCACACACCTTTCATGTGACTATTAATGCTTCTTAAGGCACTAACGACCGATTACTGAATGTGTGAACTTTAAAGCGTAAATAGCAGTTTCCAGGTCTTGACTTTATTCTATTTTTTCTTTTTCTTTTTTTTTTCTTTTTCCTTTTTTTTCTTTTTCCTTTTTCAAGACCGGATATATTTTTCAATAATGCATTTTTGGTGTTTAGCTTTAAATACCGTTTTTTCTTTCATACTAGGCTTTCAGGCAAGAGTATTTTCTAGGTATCCTCTACTATCCCAAGTTTCAAGGTGCGTGTAAGTGCAGTTTGTAGGGTATATACTTTCTAAATTTGAACTTGAGAAAAGAAACTATTTTTCAGACTTATCCTTCAGTAAAGCTTCAATACTTTCCCTTCATCTTGACTTAACTCAAGAACTGAACTCAAAAAACTGTAAGGACGTATACTTACCAAAGTTAGACAGAATGAGGGTTATTTTTAGGGTTTTCAATTCCTAAGCCTAGAATTTAGTTATTTCTAATATATCAACTAAACTTTCGGAATAAAGATCTAAGTTACCTTATTAGCTAACTTGACGACAAAGTTTTTATATTTTTTGGAAAAATTTCAATTTTTGTGGATTTTTAATAAGGTATGCATATGCAAAATATACAAATGAATGTGAAGGAAGAAAGCTTACCGAGCACACCCCAAACTTAAACTTGACAGTGCCCTCACTGTCAGGCTATACCAAGAGGGTCAAAATTTCCGGCGCTCCCTAAAAACAAATTATATACAAAACAAAAAGGAAAACAAAAATATATACAAAAAAAGTGTTCCCCCCAAACTTAAGTGAAACAGTGTTTCCACTGTTAAGTGATGAAGTTCAGGATTATGGGGGAAAGAACAGTGTCAAGCTATACAAGGCCTTACACAGGCTAAAAGTTAACACCAACCATTCAAAGATCTTATCATGATAAAGCAGTGGCTGGTGAAAGAAGGCGTAGAGAAAAGAGATGGAGAATACGCGAGACCGTATGGAGATAGAAGCGGGATACGGTCTCGGTATGTCAGAAGAAGAATGGCGGAAGGGAAAAAAAAGTGGAGTACGAACTTGAGGGTGCAAATGAAGTGAATAGATTAGCACAATTTGTGATGAGCGATGTGTAAAAAGCGATTGTGCTAATCTATTAACCCGTCGAGAGATTGGGTCAAATCCCTCAAGATTCGTAAGAAACCATATGTAAGCCGAACTTGGTAAACCAGACATATGAAATGAAAGTGATACGGTTTCTTGCAATGCTGGAACGATGGAGAGGAGTGATCGAGGAGGGGTATCAGGTAAAGGTTCAGGAGGGTGTACACAGTCAATGAAAGGAACAGGATGAATTGGAAAATCCGACTCATCAATTATAACTGGTTCATCCTCATAACTATCCTCAGAATTCTCCTCAAAGTTAAGCTCATCCATGCCTTTATCATCAATATCAAGACGCATATGAAGTTCGGGAAAAACATTTAATGACTCGGGATGATGATTTGAAGAGAAAAACTCAGCCAAATCTATGGGTTCATCATCCAAAATATTCCCAGCGTCAATATCCTCAATCAAGTGAAAATCAATATTCTCAGACACCTCATCAAAAGCATGGATTTCAATCAATTCAGGTTCTAAGATGGAGGTATAGAGGTCAAAAGGATTGGGTGTGGTTTCACTTGGCAAGGTCCCTTCACAATTTGGCAAATCAAACACTACAAAGTCGCACAATTCATTAAACATTCTATCTTCAACTGATAATTCATTTAGGACACTTGATAGACTTTCAACACAGGAGTTATGGGATTCAATTTGAGACGGGTAGGTTTGATTTGGAAGGGTATACAGCTCACTTTCTTCACTCAAATTCTCAGCCTGTCCTACCGCCTCATCATACATTGGAAAATTTGGAGCTGGCTGGAAACTAGCTATCGGGTCAGTAGGTTGTATGAGAGCGGCCATGGACGCATTCAAATCCATCATCTGTTGGCTTGACGCTACCCTAAAGTCTTCCAACGACTGTTCTAGACTAGACATGGGTTGTGAAGGGGTTTCAGTAAAAGATTCAAAGTTGTTTGGATACTGAAAACTCCCAAATGGCGGTTCTGAAGCAATGTCTAGGGAAGGTGCAAAAGTAGGGTAGGACTGGTAGGAATTGAATGGTTGGACAGGGGTAGGATCAACAGTTGGATAAGAAGGTGAATGAAACTGTTGATCCCAAGAATTTGAAGTGGTGAAAGGAGTGAAAGATCGGCTACGGGATTGTTCAATACGTTCAGCGATGGACAAAGGACGACTTGCAGAAGGGGTATCAACATAAGCTGGTGCGGGAGGTTGAAAAGGTTGATACAAAGTGGAATGAGGAGTGCAAGTGTTTGTCCTAGACGCTGCTATGCGATCTTTCAGTGAAACTTTGGGCATGGAGGGGTCGTTCGATGTTCGGCCAAAGCAAGAACCGTAAGAAGTAATGTCTGGTTGTGGGTACCAAAGTTCGGCAAGAGTTTTGCGAGGTGGAGTACCCATGATATGAAGAGAGAAGGAAAGAAAGGAAGAGAAAAGGAGGGGAAAATGAATGTGATATTTTTTTTATTTTTTTATTTTTATAGCTAGTTATTAACAAAAGAATGAAATATACACACAAAAAGAATATGGACAAAAATAATCACGACACAAAAATACCACACACCTAATCGTTCTAGGGTTCACCTAGGTCGACTAGACCTGCTCCAGAACTTGATTGCCGAAGTAAAACTGTGTCGAGAAACGGGCTCAAGATACACTAATCACGAGGCCAGGTAAGTGCAGAGATAAGGGGAGGTTTTCCAACGCCTTCGCGAAGTTCCTTAATTAAATAACCCTTTCTCTTTTGGCGGTTTCGCCGTTAACACTTTCCTAGACACCCCGTAAACAATATACCGTTAAGCGAGGTTCTAAACACAGTTAACTTCTCCTAGTGAGCGCGAAGTCCTTAAGGCTTAAAGTCTAGTTTCTTTTAAATTTTGTGCAGGTAAACGTTATGCTCAAGTTCGTGATTTGTGGGCCGCGGAAAAGGTGATGAAATCCTTTACCGTATGTTGTGGGGTTCGCTTGCCCTTAAGTCCGTATTAATGTATGCAATGCGCAATTCAATAAAAATTCTATAAAGAATCAAACAATCGTTTTTTAGTTTAAGCGTGGCACTGCAACAAATACGGGTTAGTCAGTTTTTTAGCGTTTGCTAGCGAACTTGCAAAGAATCCAGCAAAGAATAGTATATTGGAAGCGTCGGATTTGAGAAGAAGGTGTTAGTAAAGTACGTACCGTTAAGTTTTTGGGTTAGGAAACCCCCGTTGAATCAAATCCGGTAAACTTGGAAAGTTTGCTTGCGCGGGTCAAACTACCCGGATCTTTGGCACTGTACTTCGTAATCACCTTAACTTTGAACGTACACTTTGCTCCCACAATCGCAGTTTGCAAATCCGCAAAAATCTGCACTCTTGCCCACAAAAATAATCAAAAAAACAAAAAGATTTTATTTTATTTTATTTTTTTATATTATATATATATATACAAAAAGAATATTAACCCGAATAACAAGAAAGAAAATACGCTACCGTCTCCCCGGCAACGGCGCCATTTGATCGCACGCTTTGAGCGTGTCGGATGTTCAAAGTTCTAAAATTATAACCGCGATCAGGACGGTGTCGCTATGCAGCTAGCCGGTTGAGCACGGGTCGATCCACAGGGAGATGGTTGTATGTCCGTTCTTGTTTTAGACGAGTCAATAAAGAATTTGTATGTTTGTTCAATCTAACCTATGTGTATTATTTGCAAGTATAAAGTTGTTAAGAAAAGATACGAAAATGTAAGCTAAAGAAATCCGTACTCAAAACCTTTGAGCCGAGTCTTGACCAATTGAAGCTAGAGCAATCGGCAACAACGTGGATTAGGGGATTTAAGCGCGGTATTCGGGGAATCCGGCTTATTTACCCTTGTCCTTCCGTTCTTGTCTCTTGCTTTCGCCTCCGGCCAAACCGAACGCAACCGGTCGCGGTTAGGAATCACCGTTATCTTGTTAGGGTAGGGTGCCTAACGGAGCGCTTGCGTATGGTTTGGGCGGAATTCAATGGAAAATAACGGGAAAAGGAAACGAGCAAAGAAAATCTTAACTTATAATACCGTATTTATTCTTAACAACGACAATTACAACCATTCACAAAATGAACAAGAAGAAGAAAAAGGAAAAGAAAAGATTACAAGTAAGTAAGTGCATGAATTTAAATTGCAAGAAAGTAAAGCAAGGTAATAAAAAGCAAGTAATAAATAAGCAATAAAAAGAACAAGAAACTAGAACTCAAGACAAGCATGGGATCAATAGCCAACCCTTAAACTTGCAAGCTCAATCAAGAGGTTGCAAGATCAAGAGAAGGGTAAAGAACTCATGTGAAGTGAAGAACCAATTCCATAAGAAAATACGACCCTTGAGATCAATAACAAACCCTTAACCTTTCAAGCTCAATAAAGAGGTTGAATGATCAAGAGAAAGCAAGAATCTCAAGGGGAACTTAAACAAAAGAGAAAGATACAAAAACCCTCATCTTCATTAACATCCACTCAATGCTCTCACTACATTTTCATGGAGGAAGAATGAAGAAGAAGAAGAAAGAAACTAAAACCTAACAAAAAGAGGCTAAAGAAATTAACACCATGGCTTGGCTCAGATCTGGGGTATTTATAGGAAGAGAAATGGAAACCTAGGGCAATAATCTGGCATAAAATAAAATGTCCAAACATCCCCTGAAAAACGACAGAGAGAGGAGGCCGTACGGGCGGTTCCGCGGCCATAGTAAGGAATTAGGCTGTGGTGTTTTGTGGGGATCCCTGGTTTTATGTTGTTTGCTGTCTGGTATATGACTTTTCTCAGAATCTCTTCACATTTCTTCCAGAATTTTAGTAGAACAAAAGGTGATGTGATGTGGATCTTTTGCCATGATTTCCTCGAGCTCCGCGTAGATTTCTTGGATCTTGAGTTGACATTGAGCTTTGTGCATGAACATGACAATCGATTTGCCATTTTGTCCCTTAAACTGGTATGTGGCAACACACGGATAGAGAGCGGAGGCCCGTGTTTTATCTGTTGTTAGCACTAATCCAGAATTTGTCGTACTTTTCTATGATATTCACTGTTTAGAGCTGAGACCAGTATCCTGCAATTATGTAGCAAACACATATTAAAAGCACCTACCTATAAACAACCGAGCGTAAGAATGGGCGGTATAAAATGCAATATTCTGGTATGAACAACATTCTGATACCAACAAAACCATGTCACGTTCCGCTTCCCAAAATACTGAATATGGGAGGCGACTAGGCCAGCCATGCTCTTATGGTCAGGGAACAATCCCGCCATAGTCGCACTTTGGCTTCTAGCGTTACATGGTAATCAGTAAATACAGCACAAAAGTAAAGGAAACATATCACTAGTTTATTAAACCAACTTTCATTGTTCACAGTTTACAATAGTTCGAAAGAAAACGAAGGTACTAACCAAATGCGAATACAAGTTGAGTTATGAAAAACGGTAAAAGTACTGTAGGTACGGCCGTCTAGATCTCTGCGAGCTCGAATGGTAGGTCTGACTCCTGAACCGGGTCCTCTCCAATCTCCGAGCATGCATACTCAGGTCGTTAGGGCGACGCAATAGCAATATTATGATAATAATAATGAGTCAAGAAATAAAGTAATAACGGTGGAGACAATAAGCAGGTAATCGATATGTCAATAAACAATGCAATGTAAGACCTGTCTTCCTATCGGTCTCTAAGTCAATTTTTGAAATCGAGTTTGTAGAAAGGAACGATCATGTTTAACGAGGGTCTCGTACGTATCCAAGATTACGGCCCACCGTTGTCTGGGACATAACCCTGTCAGCCGGACCGCAAGGTCCAAACCTAATATATATAAGAGTCAATATTCGAATGATCATCCTCTAAATCGCTAACCTCGCTAAATAATAGTTCCTTTCAACTTCGATTTCCCCCTTTTCCCCAGGTTTTACTATTCTATAAGTATGGGCTAGTTGTGTACAAGTAAGCACCAGTAACACTATATTATTCACTATTGACCGTATTGTTCACTATTACGAATTTTTCACTTTTTTACTGGCGTACTCGACACAAATACACCAATACCATTCACGTTCGACAATGCACTATACACTGAGAATTATTAAGTACGCTCACTATCGCTAGAGGTATCACAGTCGGGTAAATATTTGAATTATGCCGCTAAACATATCATATGCAATACAAGTCAATACGCGTTCTATGAGCTTAGAAAAATCACATTAACTTGTACGATCAGAATTAAGTAAAATGATACAAAAGGGGTAAAAACTAAACTTAATTATCAATTCAATGAAATTGGTTTCAAGTCAATCAGGTTTCGTGTTCGTGAATTACGATCATTTCTTTTTAAGTGTTCTCTGCTGGAAATTCAGTTCCTGAACGGAAATTCCATTTCGTAAAACAGTTTTCACTCTGTTGGGATCATAATTAGGCAACACTACAGTTGGATAATATTTATGTTTATTAGTTAGGTTTCAAAAATGCCAGACGGATCAACAATATCCGATGTGTACTGGGAGTTATGCATTATTTAATATCTGGATATATATTCTGTCCCTGCTTGGGACTGCAGTATGTATTGATGATTTAAATAGCAAACGGTGGTAAAAACGAATGAAACCACCTCCAATAGTTATATAACAGATTAACCTTCGCAAGGGTATAGGTTTCCGCATAATATTATTTTCACACAGAGCTATAACAACATTTTAATTCAGGTGTCAACAAGCAGTTTTGCTCTGGACTGCAGTCCAGAGACGCATTCCCGAACAATTTTCGCCACCGTTTTAAAAAGAAACAAAATATAAATTATATGGGGTTCTAGGTTGTCGAGTCTTCTTCGATACAAGACCTCAAACACTTCATTCCAATATATATACAAATTATTACGATTTTCACAAGTTAGGTGTATGAGAAATTTCAGATTTTGCGGACCTAAAAGAGGTTGACATTCTATGGTGTTTAAATCCGTATTTTCAAACCAACTTTTTACACGTTATCCTTTGTTTCTAAAGTAATCTAGTAATCATAAATTTTTCCATACTAGATAGGATCTTCGTACGAAAATACGTATCGAACACATAAACTAAACAGTTGTTTGTCGTCGGAAAATACCATTATGCTCGTTCAATTCACAAGGGAAATAACTTACGAACTTCTATATGATTTTAACATGAGATGTTTGACTTGATTAATACCTAGATCCAAATTAATTTAAATGAATACGGTCTAATACTAATCACGAGATATTATCGGGTCATAAATCGACATATAAACATTATAGCATGTAAACAAGTCTTAGAACTTGCCTGACGATGTATCGATGATAATAAGGCAGCGACGCGACAATAGCGGTGATCTAGGGCAACCAAAATGGTTTAGCCTTGTTGGAGCTTGAATTTGACGGCTCGGCAGCGGCTATGATGGTGGGTGCAGCGGAAAGGAGCTTAGGCTCGGGCTTGGCGATGGTCACTGGTGGTGATCTCAAGGGAAGGCAACGACAGCGAGGTCGGTGGCTCCGGTTAACGTGAAGTTGGCTGACAATGGGGTGATGTTGGAGCTCGGGTGTAGGCGATGGAGGAAGGAAGTGAGGAACTTGCAGATGGAGTCGGTGGTGCTCGCGGCAGTGAGGAGGTCGGCTTGGGGCTGGTGGCGACGAGGTAGCCGGAGTTGCAGAGGTGGTGGCTGGAGCATGGAGGTTGGCGGAAAGGGTGGTGTTGGGTGTTGGGTGTTGGGTTATGAGGCTCGGTTGATGGAAGGAGAGGAGGAAGAAGGAGATGAGTGTTGCTGGTAATGGTTTTTAGTGACGGCGAGGTCGTGGCGGCGCCAACGATGAAGGTGACGATGGAAGGGAAAGCTCGGTTATGGGTCTGTAGAGGTCGGTAGTGAGATAGAAAGAGAGAAAACGAGCTCTGTGTAAAGACAGAGAAGGGGTGATTGTGTGAGAGTGGGAGAGTGTGTGTGTTCTGTTTTGTTTTTTTAAAAGATAGGAAGAGTGAGAGAGAGAGAGAGAGAAAGAGAGAGAGTGAACGGGAGAGAGGGGGGAGAGAGATATGGAAATTAATATATAATTATTAGGATTTAATGAAATTAATTGGGGTAAGATTTGGGTTTTAATGGAGAATAATTTTGAATTTGAAAGGATTGAAAGGAACTGTTGGGGAAAAGAAAGTGGAAGGTTTGGGCTAATGGGCTTGGGCCTTGGGTTAGGTTGTAGGAAACAAAATAATTAGAATATGTAGGTATAGGAAAGAAAGAAAATATAAATAGGAAAATAAAATGGATAAACTATTTATACTAACATTTTATTTAAATACTGGTATTAGCGTAAAAAAGGGGACTGGGTATTATATCATACCATCCTTACAAAAATTTCGTCCTTGAAATTAAAAGGACGAAAAGAAGAAAGCGACGATACAAATGACTAGCCGAAAAGATGTGGGAACCGCGAACGGATATCCTCCTCATGTTCCCAGGTAGATTCCTTAGGTGAACGACCGCCCCAAGACACTCAGACCAACGAAATGACTTTATTCTTCAGCACCTTCTCTCTACGGTCGAGTATAGTAGTAGACTGCTACTTATAAGATAAATCGGTACCCAAAGTCAATTATGAATGATGGAGAATGTGGCTGTCATCTCAAATGTAGCGCAGCAACTGTGACACATGAAACGTGTTGTGTATGCCAGCTAACGATGGGGGTAAGGCAAGACAGTAAACCACTTCCCCTACTCGCTCCAATATCTCGAATGGTCCGATGAATTGGGGACTGGGTTTCCCGCGACTCCCAAACATAATAACACCATAGGTAGGTGAAATCTTCATAAACACATGATCACCGACTTCGAATTCTAGCGATCTCCTGCTGGCATCCGCCTAACTCTTCTGTCGGTCCTGAGCCGTCTTAATATGCTATCTGATCATCTGGACCGTGTCTACCGTTTGAATTATAAGTTAGGGGTCCAGTAATCTTCACTCACCAACATCATCTCAACAAACAGGGGATCGACATTTCATTCCGTAAAGTGCTATGATTGGAGCCATATGGATGCTTTCTTGGAAACTGTTGTTATAAAAAAACTCCACTAAATGGAGGTGATCTTCCCAGGAACCCTGAAAGTCTAGCATGCATGCCCTCAAATGTCCTCGAGCATCTGAATAGTATGCTCGGACTGTTCGTCCGTCTGTGGATGGTAAGCTGTGCTAAACTTGAGACGTGTACCCAGACTCTCCTATAAGCTCTTCCAAAAGTGCTAAAAGAATCCGGTGTCTCGGTCTGATTCTATACTGACCGGAACTCCGTGAAGTCGCACTACTCTTACATGTACTTCTCTGCAAGCGACTCTGTCGACTGTCCAGCTCGAAAGAGTATAAAGTGTGTTGCTTTCGTAAGACGGTCGCGATAAACCGAACAACGTTTTTGCCTCTTGGACTCCGTGGAAAAGCAGTCACAAAATCCATAGTGATGTGCTCCTATTTCCATTCGGGTATCGAAAGCGGTTGGAACAGTCCAGCTGTTCTCTGGTGTTCCACCTTTACTTGCTGGCATACTAAGCAGTTGGATACAAACCGTGCAATCTCTCGCTTCATCCCGTTTCACTAATAGTGTTGCCTTAGATCTCGGTACATTTTTGTGCCTCCCGGATGCATTGAATAAACTGAATTATGAGCCTCAGCTAGTACTTCTTCTCAAACATCCCTTTTGGGAATGTAGAGTCTGCTACCGAATCTCAAAGAACCAACTCGATGTATGAGCAAGTCTGTGCTTCGTCCATCTTCCACCTGCTCTCTAAACTTCTGCAATGAAGGATCATTAGCCTGTGCAGCCTTAATGCGATTTACAAGTGAAGACTGCATCTGTAACTGCCAAAACTGCCCGGTTGCACTCGGTGTAACAACCTCTAGTTCGAGCTTCTGAAAGTCCTCAATGATGCTCCTCTGACTGGTCAACATCATGACCGCTGGCTTGCGACTGAGAGCGTCGGGTATGGCATTTACTTTTCTCGGATGGTACTGTAAGTCCAAGTCATAGTCTGCCATCAGTTCTAGTCATCGGCGTTGTCTCATATTCAATTCTCTCTGAATGAACACATATTTCAGACTCTTGTGATCCGTGTACACTTCTACATTTTCTCCTAATAAGTAATGTCTCCAGATCTTCAATGTGATAACCACTGCAGCTAACTCTAAGTCATGTGTTGGGTAGTTCCTCTCATGATTCTTTAGCTGTCATGAGGTATAAGCAACTACTCAACCGTGTTGCATCAGAACGCAGCCTAAACCTTTCCCTGAAGTATCGCTGTGTATCACCAAACCACCTAAATTATCCGGCACTGTAAGAATAAGGGCTATGGTCAACTTTTGTTTCAGTATCTTAAAATCCTGAGTACATTCCTCTGTCCATACGTAAGGCACTTTCTTCTGTGTCAGTTTTGTCAAAGGTTCAGCGACTCGCGCAAAGTCTTGAACGAAACGCCGATAATATCCTGCCAATCCCAAGAAGCTTCTGATCTCCGCCACTGATTTCGGTGTCGGCCAATCCCTAACAGATTCTATCTTCGCTGCAGATTCTATCTTCGCTGGGTCCATTGAGATACCTTCGCCCGAAACAATGTGTCCCAAGAACTGCACTTAGAACTCACACTTGCTCAATTTTGCGAATAACTTCTCTTCCCAAAGAATTTGTAGTACAGTTCGCAAGTGTTCGGCGTTCTCCTCTCGAGTCTTAGAGTATACTAGTATGTCGTCGATAAATACAACGTCAAAAGTGTCCAAGTATTTTGCAAATACTCTATTCATCAGATCCATAAATAAAGTTGGAGTGTTGGTAACGTCGAACGACATCACAAGAAACTCATAATACCCGTATTGGGTTCGGAAAGCCGTCTTGCGTATATCTTTGACCGTTACTTTGATCTGGTGATAACCTGAACGAAGATCCAGCTTCAAAAATACCTTGCACCACCCAATTGATCAAATAAGTCGTCGATACGCGGAATGGGGTATTTGTTCTTTATCGTTACTCTGTTCAGCTCACGGTAGTCTATGCATATCCATAGCGATCCATACTTTTTATTTACCAACAAGACTGGTGCACCCCACGGCGAAGCGTTTGGGCGAATAAATCCCTTCTCCAGAAGCTCTCCAATTTGCTTCTTCAATTCTGCCAAATCAACTGGTGCCATTCTGTACGGTGCCTTAAAAACTGGTGATGTACCTGGAATCAAATCTATAGAGAATCCCAAGACGCGTGGAGGTGGTAGACCTGGTAAATCTTCAGGGAACACGTCAAGAAAATCCCGAACGATTTCTGGTGTGGGGTTTTCATCAACTTCCATAGCCATCAATATTTTCGGTTTGGCTCTATACTTGGCTGGCTCAAAAGACTCGCTTCCGCCTTCAAAAACAAACTCAGAGTGATTAAGAATGTGGAAAGTTACATTCCTAGCTCGGCAATCAATAATCGCATGGAATGTACTCATTCTAATCCATCCCGAGAATTGCGTCATAACCCCCTGTTCTGATTAAAAGGAAATTCGCATATAATTCCCTGCCACACACTACAACTAGACAAGGTTTACATTCTCGACTAAATACTATAACACCATTACCTGTATGTATTTCCTATCCCTTGGTCAATGGTTCATGTGGTATGGAGTGTGTATCGACAAAATGTGCAGATACGAAACAATGTGATACTCCAGAATCAAACAGTACTCTAGCTGGCATAGAATGAACAAGTAGAATACCTGTAACAACTTCACCTGAGGCCTCTGCCTGCTCGGCAGTTAGGGTGAAAGCCCGCCCTTGACTGCAACCTGTGTTGGTTTGCCTCTGTTCTAGTAACCTCTGCTACTGCGGTCCAGACCCTCCCTGTAACTCTATTCGCTGAGGGCAACCACTAACCCAGTACTGGTTGGATCCGCAAATCAAACACTTTCCCTTGGCGCGGCGACAGTCCTTCTCGATGTGCCCGTACATGTGACAGTAGCCGCAACCTAAAGCTTTCCTTTGTGGGTGCTGCTGGGATACGAAGGGATACTTCATCTACGTCGTCCCTGGCTTGTGAACTGGTATGACCCCTCGGGACGATGTGTGAGTACGCGTCGGGACAACTGGGGGCCTCCTGTCACTCGAGCTAGGGCCCCTGAATTTATTGATTAGCTTCTCCTGAATTCGTGTAGCATTGAGCACCTGCGCAAAAGTCTACAACTCGAGTGACGCAATCAACTGTTGCAGCTCAAAGTCAAGTCCTTGCAAGAAACTTCTGGCCCTGGTGGCCTCTGAAGCTACTGTATATGAAGCGGATCGGCTCAGATGGTTGAATTCTGCCGCATACACGTCAATGGGAAGGTTGTTTTGCTTTAGTAAGATAACTTTCTTCCATCTCTGCCTTCGCGATGGGGGGAAATAGTGGTCCGAGAAGCATTCTTTGAACTTGCTACACTCAATCGACCCATTAAGTCTGCTCTCTTCGACGGACCACCGAGTACGGGTTTCGTCCTCCAGCTGGATCTTTATCACATTCACCTTCTCTTCATCGGGGACCCATGCGGCCGTCAGTAGATTCTCCACATTGACCAGCCATTATTCGGCCTCGAGTGGTTCGGCTAATCCCGTAAACACGGCTGGGTGTAACCTCCGGAAATTCGACACACAGCCAGTCCTGGCAGGTGTAGCTGGTGTAGCGGTGCCCTCGGGGCGGTAACGAGAGCGGAGGGTCCTCCTAATATGGTAATTGCCCGGAGTCCCTCCGTAAGTAGTTTTTTTTTTCTCTCTTGGGCTTCCGCGATAGTTGTTAGTGCATTCATGATCCTCTCTGTGCGATCCTGAGAACTAGAGTCCGAGGAGAGGTCGTTCGGGAAAGTCATGTCGCTGGAAAATAGATGAACGGATATGATTAGTGTCACGCCCCGCTTCCTAAAAGAAGGAGAAGGATGACTGTTCCCGCCAAAAAAATTCTGCGCAAAAGAGCCCAAGGTATCAAATGGCAGCGATACGTTTAAGAAAATGTGAACCAGTATTTTCCGGGATATATTTTGATAAAGTCCTGAATAAGAAATGGCTAAATTTTGATGGTATCGAAAGCGTATCAAAAAATCCTTTTATTTGATATATTATGGGCTTCATAATTCATCCGGGATCAAAATTTATGAGCAAATATATTATGCACGTGTAATCTAAGGAAGAAAATGCGAACCAGTATTTTCCGAGCTGTATTTTGATAAATTCTCGAATGAGAAACAGCTAAATTCTGATGGTATTGAAAGAAACTCGAAAAATTCTTCGATTAGATATATTATGGGCCTCATAATTCATCCGGGATCAAAAGTTATGAGGTATCGCGTGACCGGGCATCACGTGCCCACACGTGACCGGGCATCACGTGCCTATACGTGACCGGGCATCACGTGCAGACACGTGATCATTTACAGGCAAAGCCTGTAGGCACGAATAAAATAAATAATTGAAAATAATTAATCAGTGGGGTCACGTGCCAACACGTGAGGGGCCTTTAAACCCATTAAAAGAATTAAAGGTATAATAAAACAATAAGGAAAAACCCCAATGGGGCATCATGTGCCAACAGTGACCAAGGGTCACGTGATAATTCCTGAGTTCTTTAAAATAAAAGAATTAAATTCTCGTTAAATGCTTAATCAGGGGGTCATGTGCCAACACGTGATGGGTTTCTAAAGATCTATGAATTAAATTCTAATTAAGAGGGAATCAAAAACCCTGATATTTCCCTAAATCTTTCCAAACAAAAAGATTGTGCTCCGTAAAGTGGAGCACCATTGGATTAAAAATCCAATGGTGATTAAAAATCACCAGTTTATAGAAATATTCTATACAAGAAAAGATTTCCCTGAAATTTGAATAACAGATAAAAGATCTTTTGGATTAAAAATCCAATGGTGAATAAAATTCACTGAGTGATCTAAAAGATCATGTTGGTTACAAAATCAATTAAAATCTTTCAATAAAAGATTGACAAAACAAATTGATTTTTTTCTTTCCCCTATAAATAGGAGCCAAGAAAAGAAGAGAGGGGGATCCACTTTTTTTTAGGAGATAACAACAACAGAGAGAAAAAAGAGAGGAGATTTTAATTCTCAAGAGAGGAAAAAAAGATCTCTTCAGAGAAAAGAAACCCTAGGTGAGAAAGGGGAAAGAGATCTAAGTTCCATAAAACAAAGAGAATTTAATTCTCAATCTAAGAGTTTAACTCTTCTGAAAAAGAACTTAGTTCTTCCTTTGGTTAAAGATTTGCAGAAGCAAATCTCCTTATAGGTTGAGAATTTAATTCTCATCGGGTTGAGATTCTGTCATGCAGATCCAAAACTTTGAGGGAGAATTGAGTTTAGGGAATTTAATTCCCCCAAATTCATAGGAATTTAATTCCTCGAAAACAGAAGTAGGATTTAACCCTATATGAGAATTTAATTCTCCCACTTTCACAGGAATTTAATTCCTTCAAGATAAAACTAGGGTTTAACCCTATATGAGAATTCAATTCTCCTAATTCATAGGAATTTAATTCCTTTAAAAACATAATTAGGGTTTAACCCTACAGAGAATTTAATTCTTAAAATAAAGAGACTTGAAAGATCTCTACGCACGTAAAGAACACTGGTCACGTGATGACATGTGACCCCAATCCGCAGTGGTCAGAAAAGAAAGAATAAACTAGGTCATGTGCCCCCACGTGACCCCTAAACAAATCTCCCAAAATGAGAAGGGAAAAGTATGGAGGCAATGCCTCGCTTGCTCCCACATGACTTCCGAAATAAAGAAAACAAAAGCAAAGGCAATGCTGGCTTTGGGCGCTCTCACGTGACCCCTAATAAAAGCCTTAACAAATCAGTGCATGAGCTTCTATCACGTACCCACACATGATGGCCATGAAATTAAACGTGTTTAACACTTATTCGCAGATTTGAGAATAAAACAAAGGAGATCTGGCCCCACCTTTGGGCGCCATCACGTGTCCCCACGTGACCCCTTCCTCCTCTAGTGTTTAAACACTAATTTGAGAGTTTTATTTCCAGTGTTTAACACTGTTGTCCTTTAGTGTTTAACACTAATTTGAGAGCTTTATTTTCAGTGTTTAACACTGTTGTTCTTTAGTGTTTAACACTATTTTTAGCCAAATTGGCTAAGTTTCTAGAGGCAAAAACCTCTCCTTTAACTAAATCTCAAAACTAAATAAAACTCAGAGCTATAATGTTTAATGCTCAGTCAAAGACAAAATGTCATCAGAGCCTTCAAACTCTTGTTTAGCATTGATAAATAATGAGGGGCTGAACCGAGACAAATGTCTAATGGTCCAATAAAAGGGCCAACACTTCAAATGTAATTGGACTTAGCCCAAGTTGGCCATAAGTCCTCAATTCAGATTTAACTGAGCCAATGTGCTCATAATCTAATCAATTGATCTTAGTTCCAAATTCGACTACAGATCCCCAATCAACTTTGGTTCAAGGGTACATCTCTTCACTCCTTTGATATTTGTCGTTGTAATCCTTCAACGTCTTCAGAGAGGTGACGGGTCTCGATAACCACACACTTCACAGATTATGACGTCTCTAAACTGGACTGTGGGGTTCTTAAACTCACGGACTATGATGCCCTTAACCTCGACCGTGATGTCTTTAAACTAAACATTGGACTGTGGGGTCCTTAAGCCCACGGACTATGATGTCCTTAATCTTGACTGTGAGGTCTTTAAACTCACGGACTATGATATCCTTAACCTCGACCGTGATGTCTTTAAACTAAACATTGGACTGTGGGGTCCTTAAGCCCATGGACTATGATGTCCTTAACCTTGGCCGTGGGGTCTTTAAACTCACGGACTATGATGTCCTTAACCTCGACCGTGATGTCTTTAAACAAAACATTGGACTGTGGGGTCTTTAAGCCCATGGACTATGATGTCCTTAAGCTTGACTGTGGGGTCTTTAAACTCGCGGACTATGATGTCCTTAACCTCGACCGTGATGTCTTTAAACTAAACATTGGACTGTGAGGTCCTTAAACTCATGGACTATGATGTCCTTAACCTCGACCGTGATGTCTTTAAACTAAACAATGGACTGTGGGGTCTTTAAGCCCACGGACTATGATGTCCTTAACCTTGACTGTGAGGTCTTTAAACTCACGGACTATGATGTCCTTAACCTCGACCGTGATGTCTTTAAACTAAACATTGGACTGTGGGGTCCTCAAACCCATGGCCTATGATGTCCTTAACCTTGACTGTGGGGTCTTTAAACTCATGGACTATGATGTCCTTAACCTCGACCGTGATGTCTTTAAACTAAACATTGGACTGTGAGGTCCTTAAGCCCATGGACTATGATGTCCTTAACCTTGACTGTGGGGTCTTTAAACTCACGGACTATGATGTCCTTAACCTCGACCGTGATGTTTTTAAACTAAACATTGGACTGTGGGGTCCTTAAACTCATGGACTATGATGTCCTTAATCTCGACCGTGATGTCTTTAAACTAACATTTGACTGTGAGGTCCTTAAACTCATGGACTATGATGTCCTTAACATCGACCGTGATGTCTTTAAACTAACATTGGACTGTGGGGTCCTTAAACTCATGGACTATAATGTCCTTAACCTCGACCGTGATGTCTTTAAACTAACATTGGACTGTGGGGTCCTTTAACTCATGGATTATGATGTCCTTAACCTCGACCGTGATGTCTTTAAACTAACATTGGACTGTGGGGTCCTTAAACTCATGGACTATGATGTCCTTAATCTCGACCGCGATATCTTTAAACTAACAATGGACCGTAATGTCCTTAAACTAATCGACCGCTATATCACTAAACTAAACAATAGAGCCCAATTGCTCTCTTGTCGGATCTAAACGATCCCGTTAAGTTGATCTTAGTCTAAAGAATGAGACTAACGTATCCTTAACAAACGTTTAAGTTAATCTTAGTCTCAAATGAGGCTAACGTATCCTTAAACCCAACCCCGAAATCCAAATCTAAGAAAGATACGGATTTGGACTAGTCTACGCCCTACGGGCGACAACATAAATTTGTCTCCGTATACAATCCACGGGCAACCAAACACAAAACAAACACCCATGACACGAAGTGACCATCTGGAGAAGGAGAAAGTTGTTACCGCGATGCGGTAGCGTAATTAACTGCAGGGGCTTGCGCCTGCAGGGAAGAGCGTCCCCACAATCAAAAACCCTCAAATGAGAGGGAATCTGACAAAGTCTGCTACATCGGCCGTATCCGTTTAAACCTTCAATACATGGTGCCATAAATCAACTAGGCATCTTCGGAGAGGTGGACGGATAACACCAATTAGCATCTGCCCCGAAATTCAGGCTAGACGTTCGCCGCGTCTCTGTCACGTCTTTCGGAGGGGAACGGATTCTGGCACGCCCGGTGGGACCTTTTCCTCTTTCCACTCCACAATTTGTGTGTCACGTTCGTGAACAAATCGCGGTTTTCTATGGTTGCCTGTGGATTTGAGGTACTTAGATTTGGTGTCTTGCTCCGTGCAGAAAACAGAAGATCAATGGCTTCAAACTTCACTAACTGCAACTACAACTCTCACTCCGTCCCGTCCGGAGGAGTGACTTACGGGCCCCGAGCGACCTCCATCTTCGCTATGCTGGTGGAACAGGTGACTCAGGCTACCACTGGATTGTTCTTCGGGACCATGCTCCCGCCAACGAGCTTCAACGCCCTATTACCGTCGCATGAAGCTCCGAAGAAGTCGGTCTTTGATCGGCTTACAACTACCGTGGCCCCTCTTAACGGGTCGCTCAAACCCAGTGCCTCAGTTTTCAATAGACTGGGCCAAAGCTCAAGTGGGCTCGTGAAAAAAACCGCAATACCTGAGGCGGATAGCCATTCCTGCTCCTAAAGTCGTCAAGGCAGCTTCTCCTACTAAAGGGTCGGTCTTCACAAGACTGACCGTTTCAGCTACTACTCCACACGAAGTCACGAAGGCTTCCCCTGTTCGAAAGTCGGCCTTCGCAAGACTGACTATCCCCTCTCAATGGACGTCAGTCTTCAACCGGCTTGCGCCAATAGTAGCCTCTCCTCAAAGCAGGGGGCATGAGGAAGCTCATCGAACAACATAGGTAATCCCGGCCGCACGACATTCTCGACGTCGCCACTGGCACCGAATGAGGAAAGCTGGTGGCAATTCCCCTTCCGGATTGACTCTGCCGGCTCCAATGGTGGAAGTTGATGCTGCTGTTCCATCTGGGAACAGCTTTGAATTACTTAACAGGGTACGCAGGAATTCGCCAACTGCTGTGCTGAAAAGATCTCCTCCACCAATGGAAAACGCTATAAAGTCAAAGCTGGAGCGACCCCCCCCCAGCGGCTGTCCTCTAAAATTTATAAAGTTTGGCGACAGGTCCAGGGCTCTGTGGTAGATCAAAACTATCCCCGCCGACAGGAAAAGATGAAGATTTGGCGAGAAGAGGACCACCCAATCAAGCCACAGAAGGCGACAGCTACTTGGGTGCCCACTGCAACGGCCCCCTCAACTTCGACCGCCTATAAGAGGAGAAGGCCGAAGAAAATCCCTGAGTCTGCGACGAATCGCAAGACCACTGAACCCAAACGCCCCAAGTTTGGGGGCATGGCGGTGCACACGGTTTATATGGCATCCGGAAAAGAGGATAGTCATATCTCTACGGGCCATCGACCACTCACCAGATCCGTAACAAAGGCCCAGGAGCAACAACACAAGCTCCAGGAAATGTTAACAGCTATGGCCGCACTTACGGGATCGAAAGCAAGCCCGGAAACATCTTCGGAGCAGCGCCGTGAGTAGGAAACTGATGTCGAATTTCTTCGGAGAATGCTTGAGGAGAAGGACAAAGAGGCCGCAGAACAAGCTGCCAATATAAAACAAATGGCCCTTCTATTTCAGGATATGGTGGGAATGATGATCCAGCCGGATCCTCCATCTGAAGACCCTCAGATTATCCTTGAAGACGATAGGGGAGAGACATTGAACCCTCTTCCGGCTTGTTCAACAGCTAAAGAGGATACCATTTCTAAAGCCGCCTTGGACGACTATATCGCTCAGCAGATACGAGCTTATCGGGCGAGCGAAGTGGCCGGGCAAATTGTTAAAACTGTACGACCCTACCCGGGCTGGTATGATCAAATCAAGTACCCGCCAGGATACATGATTCCTAAATTCCATGTGTACAAGGGGACAGGCAATCCTTATCAACATGTCGCTCAGTTCAGGGCTCTCTGCGGCGACAGTGGAGGAGATGATAAGCTACTGCTTCGCCAATTCGTCGGCAGCTCGGCGGAAACGGCGTTTGAATGGTACTCAGATCTTCCCAAAGACTCCGTCAAAACATTCACGGAGATGGAGTTGCTATTCACTCAGCCTTTCGCAAGCGCTAGCGAACGCACCCTAATCACGGCGTTGATCAATGCCCGAGTGAAGCCAGGGGAGACTTGGGTCCAATATGCAATACGGTGGCGGAATCTATGGTCGAAGTGCGAGCAGCGCATCGAAAAAGCGCCTGCGGTAGGCATGTTCGTGGGTACTCTTGACCCTCAAGCGACCATATCCCAATTCATGATGTTCTTCAAGCCGACCACCTTCCAGGCCTTGATTGACAAGCTGGCCCAAATGGACCAGATGGGACACATGCCTTCCTCTTCAAAGACGGAGCCTTGGAATGAAAAGGGTAAAGGGAAAGCAACCTTTGTCGCCAACGCTCAACAACAACCGAGTGACCCGAGACCGGTTGTTCGCTAAAGCAACAAGCGGCAATCCCTCGATGAGAAGTTGAGACGTCCTTACTCGTTTCCCTGGATAAAACAAGGAAACTGTTTGAACTCGCAGTGCACAATGGGCTTATCACTCTACCAGAGTCAAGACACCCAACGCGATCGAACGATGTCAACAATCCTAATTACTGCCCTTACCACCGAGTATTGGGCCATCCGATTGAAGACTGCTACGTCTTCAAAAATTGGGTCGAAGACCAGTATCAACAGGGCAAGTTCGCGCTGTCCGAAAACTGGAAGGTAAATCCGCCACAACAGCACACCTCTAAAAGAGTGGACACGCCGGGGGCATCATGCTCTTTTATAGAGGAAGCTCCACGGGAAGTCGTTCTTTCAGCAAAAACTAAAAGAATGCTGAAAGATCTTCAAACATGTCCGACGAGCAGGTGGAAAAGCCCGCCAGAGCCGGAGATCATCGAGGGGATGCTGAAACCATGCCCAACATTGGGAGTTAATAATGATGGTGGACAAAACATTCAGGCCCAGCCGTCAAAGTCTTCGAAGAAAAAGAAGAAGGTAAAAAAGCCCGCACAGTTTGATGACAAGCATACGGATCTGCAAAAACATATTGACGCGCTGGAGGAATATAACCAGAAGACGCGGACCCTGGTCACACTCCAAGAATTTCTCAACAATATCTTTGAGAGCGGTGGTAACGACAATAACGACGGGGACGACTCGTCAGAAGAATCTAAGGACTATGTGGCAAGTTGCCACATGGTCTCTCATTCGGCGTTAACTGACGAAGAAGCTCACTCGGCGATAGAAGAAAGCATAAAAGAGCTGGGGGCAAGATCGAAGCCAAAATCCTTGGAACCTTCTGACGAGATGATCGACTTGCTACTGAACGAAGCCCGTCAGAAAAGCAAAGCCAATCGAAAGCGCGAACTGGCTATATTCGAAAAAGCCAAATACCGACGACTGAATGAAAAGGTTGAGGCACCCCAATCGGATCGAAGCATCCCTATCGTCAGCAAAAGCAAGCTTAAAGTAAGGAAACGATTCGCTAGAGCCCTGTCAATAGGAATGAAGTTGCCCTATTTAGAGGAAATTCTCCTGGCAGTATATATCTTGATGAAGCGGACATACATCCTAACTTCTGCTCATACCATCAGAGGATTGCACACCCTACCGAGGAATGTATAGCTTTAAAAAACTGGTGGCAGGGATATGTTTCCCACCGACAACACGTTCAACGAGCGAAGCGCAAGGCTCGTCGGGAACAGAAAAGCACGACAGATGAGCGCAAAAGAGCCGCTGGAAACTGTCACATAGTCGACACCAAGGGATCGTAAGTTGTCACCTTTGGAATCGACTCTGACGAAGAAATCTCCCTCCGCCCTCTCTTCAAGGAATCCACCTCCGGCACAAAAGATGCGAAGATTTGTGAGAAAATCTAGCTGCGTAATAGTACATTGCCCGAAAAATCTCGGACCTATGAACAAAGGACCGAAATGTCCCTAAACTAACAATGGACCGCAATGTCCTAAAACTTGCAACTGACCGAGACGTCTATAAACTACTACGGACCACGGCATCCCCAGGAGGACGTAAAAAAAGGGTATGTCACAAGCAAAATGGGCATGGATGAAAACCCGAAAGGGCGCCGTGAGTAAAAACAGCAGGACTACCGGCGATGTTTGTGAAAATCCGAAAGGGCGCAGACTCGTAAAAAAAACAGCAGGACTACCGACGTGTTTTGTGAAAACCCGAAAGGGCGCAATCTCGTTAAAAGACACTTGCAAGGTCCTCTCAACCCTGTAAAGAGAAACCACCTGCGTGAGATCCTTACGACTCACAAAGGAGAAATACACTTAGAAATCCTCACGATTCCTAAAGAGAAAAACACACTTACGAGATCCTCACGACTCGTAAGGAGAATTCCCTTTTGAGACCCTCACGGCTCACAGGGTTCAAAAGCCTTAAGCTACAGGGATCTGAACCTGTTCTTAAGCCATCACAATTCCTAAATTGCCCTACAAGCGGTTCAATATTGACCCTTGTATACAATCCACGGGCACGAATGAATATTTCCCTAACAGAGTCCCACCAGCGCCTAGGGATATGCTCACACAGTGAACAAACACTTGTAGGTCCTCTCGACTTGCAACGAGAAAACACTCTTGTAAGATCCTTACGACTTATACGAGAACACACACTTAGGAATACTCATGATTCCTAAGGAGAAAACGCACCCACGAGATCCTCACGACTCGTAGGGAGAAACATCTTTATGAGACCCTTACGGCTCATGAAGTCTAAAGCCTTAGTCGACGGGATCCTAACTCTGTTTGCTAAGCCACCTTTGTTCGACATCGATAGAGGCAAATGATGATTCACTCTCGGCAATATCCCAGTTGTAGCGATGTTGATGCCTAAATCGATATCAAATTCCAAGTTCTTTCATGGCAAATGATGATTCGCTCCTGGTAATATTCCAGTCGCAGCGATGCTGATGCTAAGATTGGCACCAGATTCCAAGTTCCATACTCGTGGTGAAAAGTCAACGAGCCAAAAATGCATATGAAATAGCCGAAATGATAGGGCAACTTGCAACAAAATCAGCAAGTAAAAATATATGCATACAAAATAGCCAAAATGGTTGGGCAACTCGCAATAAAAAAAGCGAGTAAAAAGAAAAAAAATAGCCGAAATGATTGGGCACCATGAAAAATAGCCGAAATGATTGGTCAATCGCAACTTTCGCGATATAAAAAGCTGAAATGATGGAGCATCGCGGAAAGAAATAAAAAAAACTCTGAAAGAATGGAACTTTTGCCCTACAGTTGAGATCACATCGATCTCTGTATACAATCCATGGGCACAAACAAAAAAAGGAAACCATATTTTCCCACCAGACTCTGTCAAAAGGAGAGCCATGTCTCAACGGTTCACAGACAGCCTAGAGACTATCCCGGAACCATGGCAAAGTCCCCTAGTTCCAAATCTCGACGGTTCACAGACAGCCTAGAGATCACCAACGGCGTTTCTCTTTACTCCAGCAGGATACAGATGCGACGTCAACAAACGACCCCAGGGTTAAAACAATGGAACCATGGAAAAGTCCTCCAGTTCCAAATCTCGACGGTTCACAGACAGCCTAGAGATCACCAAAGGCGTTTCTCCTCACTCCAACCAGATGCAGACGTAACGTCAACAACCGACCTCAGAGTCATAATGAAGCAGAGCCATGGCAAAGTCCCTAGTTCCAAATCTCAATGGCCATATCTACAGCCCGAAGACCAACAACGGTGTTCCTCCTCATTCCAGTAGGACACAGATGCTACACCATCAATCGGAGCCACGACAAAGACCCTGGTTCCAAGACTCTACGGTCCATAAACAACCTAGAGTCAACCAATGACCTCCCTGCCGGATTAACGCTCCGTCTCGGAAACAAGTCAACCAACCCCCAGGGAAATCAGTGTCTTTGGCAAAAACCTTGATTCAGCGAAATCAGCATCCTTGATGAGATCATCTCGATTTGCGTCGACCCGCAGAGAAATCAACGTCTTTGCAGGAATACCTCGATTCGTTTCAACTCTGAGGAAATCAGTGTCCTTGGAAAAAACCTCGATTCAGGAAAATCAGCGTCCTTGATGAGAGCACCTCGATTCGCGTCGACCCGTAGAGAAATCAGTTTCTTTGCAGGAATACATCGATTCATCTCAACTCTGAGGAAATCAGCGTCCTTGGCAAAATCCTCGATTCAAGGAAATCAACGTCCTTGACGAGAGCATCTCGATTCACGTCGACCCGCAGAGAAATCAGTGTCCTTGATGAGAGCACCTTGATTCGCGTCGACACGTAGAGAAAACAGTGTCCTTGGCAAAACCTCAATTCGCGTTGACCCGCAGAGAAATCAGCGTCTTTGCAGGAATACCTCGATTCGTTTCGACTCCAGGGAAATCAGTGTCCTTGGAAAAAACCTCGATTCAGGGAAATCAGCGTCCTTGACGAGAGCATCTCGATTCGCATCGACCCGCAGAGAAATCAGCGTCTTTACAGGAATACCTCGATTCGTTTCAACTCCAAGGAAATCAGTGTCCTTGGCAAAAACCTCGATTCAAGGAAATCAGCGTCCTTGACGAGAGCACCTCGATTCGCGTCGACTCGCAGAGAAATCAGTGTCTTTGCAGGAATACCTCGATTCATTTCAACTCCGAAGAAATCAGTGTCCTTGACACAAACCTCGACCCAGGGAAATCAGCGTCCTTGAGGAGAGCATCTCTTCTCGCATCGATCCGCAGAGAAATCAACATCTTTGCAGAAATACCTCGATTCGTTTCAACTCCGAGGAAATCAGCGTCCTTGGCAAAAACCTCGATTCAGGGAAATCAGCGTCCTTGACGAGAGCACCTCGATTCGTGTCGACCCGCAGAGAAATCAGTGTCTTTGCAGGAATACCTCGATTCGTTTCAACTCCAAGGAAATCAGTGTCCTTGGCAAAAACCTCGATTCTGGGAAATCAGCGTCCTTGACGAGAACATCTCGATTCGTGCCGAACCGCAGAGAAATCAGTGTCTCTGCAGGAATATACAACGTCAGCAAAGCGGAGCCGCGACAAAGTTTCCAGTTCCATGACTCGGCGGTGCACAGACAACCCAAAGTCAACCCTCGACCTTCCTGTTGAAGCAATTCTTTGACTCGGGAGTAGGTCAACTCATCAATCACTTACGAGTCCTCTCGACTTATAAGAAGGAAAATTCTCTTGTGATATCCTTACGACTCTCAAGAGAAAACACACTTAGAAATTCTCACGATTTCTAAGAAGAAAATACACCTATGAGATCCTCTCGACTCGTAGGGAGAAAAAGTCTTTATGAGACCTTCACGGCTCATAAAGCTGAAAAGTCTTAGGCGGCAGATCTGAACTTGTTTCCTAAAACATCACTTCTTATCTCAATTAAGGGAAATCAGCGTTCTTGGCGAGAACCTCTCGATTCGTTTCGACCCGCAAGGAAATCAGTGTCTTTGCGAGAATCTCTCGATTCATCTCAACTTACGGGGAAATTAGTGTCTCTAAGCATAAAGAAAATTCTCTTCTGGGATCCTTACGATTCTCAAGAGAAAACGCACTTAGGAGTCCTCACGACTCCGAAGGAGAAAAGACACCTACGAGATCCTCACGACTTGTAGGGAGAAAAGCCTTTGTGAGACCCTCACGGCTCATAAAGTTGGAAAGTCTTAGGCAACAGATCCTAACCATGTTTTCTAAGCCATCGCTACCTTATAAAGAGTTCAAGATGACTGTTATTTACCATCTATGGGTCACACTTGCCAAATCTACATGCCATTGAAATGGAGAAGTTACTCATGAATCATATAACTACTTCATGCCAGAGTAAGACATAAGAAACAGAAGGGTGCGGTTCATGGAGCTGAAGGTTTGGAACTATATCCCTTAAGAGTCGAGATTTGAGTCAATGATAAATGACGACGCTTGTGTCCGATCGTTATCTTCTCAGATCAAGATCCTGAAGATTATATACCAACCCAAAACTGGTCATACGCTATGAATTACTCTGCACTACTTCACCCACGTATATACTTACGTGGGCAAAATAGTGGGGGCATTTGTTCCCGCCAAAAAATTTCTGCGCAAAAAAGCCCAAGGTATCAAATGGCAGCGATACGTTTAAGAAAATGTGAACCAGTATATTCCGGGATGTATTTTGAAAAGGTCCCGAATGAGAAACAGATAAATTCTGATGGTATCGAAAGAATCTCAAAAAATCCTTCGATTTGATATATTATGGGCTTCATAATTCATCCGGGATCAAAAATTATGAGCAAATATATTATACACGTGTAATCTAAAGAAGAAAATGCGAGCCAGTATTTTCCGAGCTGCATTTTGACAAATTCCCGAATAAGAAATAGCTAAATTCTGATGGTATCGAAAACGTCTCGAAAAAGCCTTCGATTTGATATATTATGGGCCTCATAATTCATCCGGGATCAAAAGTTATGAGGCATCACGTGACCGGGCATCACGTGCCCACACGTGACCGGGCATCACGTGCAGACACGTGACCATTTACAGGCAAAGGCTGTAGGCACTGAATAAAATAAATAACTGGAAATAATTAATCAGTGGGGTCACGTGCTAACACGTGATGGGCCTTTAAATCCACTGAAAAGAATTAAATGTATAATAAAATAATAAGGAAAAACCCCAATGGGGTATCACGTGCCAACACGTGATAATTCCTGAGTTCTTTAAAACAAAATAATTAAATTCTTGTCAAATGCTTAATCAGGAGGTCATGTGCCAACACATGATGGGTTTATAAAGATCTATGAATTAATAGAATTAAATTCTAATTAAAAGGGAATCAAAAACCCTAATATTTCCCTAAATCTTTCCAAACAAAAAGATTGTGCTTTGTAAAGTAGAGTACCATTGGATTAAAAATCCAACGGTGATTAAAAATCACCAGTTTATAGAAAGATTCTATACAAGGAAAGATTTCCCTGAAATTTGAATAACAGATAAAAGATCTTTTGGATTAAAAATCCAATGGTGAATAAAATTCACTGAGTGGTCTAAAAGATCATGTTGGTTACAAAATCAATTAAAATCTTTCAATGAAAGATTGACAAAACAAATTGATTTTTTCTTTCTCCTATAAATAGGAGCCAAGAAGAGAAGAGAGGGGGATCTACTTTTTTTAGGAGATAACAACAATTGAGAGAAAAAAGAGAGGAGAATTTAATTCTTAAGAGAGTAAAAAAAAGATCTCTTCAGAGAAAAGAAACCCTAGGTGAGAAAGGGGAAAGAGATCTAAGTTCCATAAAATAAAGAGAATTTAATTCTCAATCTAAGAGTTTAACTCTTCTGAAAAAGAACTTAGTTCTTCCTTTCGTTGAAGATCCGCAGACGCAAATCTCCCCATAGGTTGAGAATTTAATTCTCATCGGGTTGAGATTCTGCCATGCAGATCCAAAACTTAGAGGGAGAATTGAGTTTAGGGAATTTAATTCCCCCAAATTCATAGGAATTTAATTCCTCCAAAACAGAACTTGGGCTTAGCCCTATATAAGAATTTAATTCTCCCACTTTCACAGGAATTTAATTCCTTCAAGATAAAACTAGGGTTTAACCTTATATGAGAATTCAATTCTCCCAATTCATAGGAATTTAATTCCTCTAAAAACATAATTAGGGTTTAACCCTACAGAGAATTTAATTCTTAAAATAAAGAGATTTGAAAGATCTCTAAGCGCGTAAAGAACATTGGTCATGTGATGACACGTGACCCCAATCCGCAGTGGTCAGAAAAGAAAGAATAAACTAGGTCACGTGCCCCCACGTGACCCATAAACAAATCTCCCAAAATGAGAAGGGAAAAGCACGGAGGCAATGCCTCACATGCTCCCACGTGACTTCCGAAATAAAGAAAACAAAAGCAAAGGCAATTCTGGCTTTGGGCGCTCTCACGTGTCCTCACGTGACCCTTAATAAAAGCCTTAACAAATCAGTGCATGAGCGCCTATCACGTGCCCGCACGTGATGGAAAGGAAATTAAAAGTGTTTAACACTTATTCGCAGATTTGAGAATAAAACAAAGGAGATCTGGCCCCACCTTTAGGCGCCCTCACGTGTCCCCACGTGACCCTTTCCTCCTCTAGTGTTTAAACACTAATTTGAGAGTTTTATTTCCAGTGTTTAACACTGTTGTCCTCTAGTGTTTAACACTAATTTGAGAGCTTTATTTCTAGTGTTTAACATTGTTTCCCTTTAGTGTTTAACACTATTTTTAGCCAAATTGGCTAAGTTTCCTGATTGATGTGAAAAAGTGTTTGTAGAATAACCGCAATCAATAACGGTGTCGCGTGTAGCTTGACCGAGATGAGTACGGGTCGTCCTCAGAGAAACGTTGAATCTTTTAATCTTACTTTAGATGTGTTGAAAAAGAGAGGAGGGATAAAGAATATTGTAGAATGGTTTCTAGATCTACGTTAAGCACTAATGCAAAATATAGATCTAGATTATTTATGGATTTAGTTAATATAAGAAGGGGATTGTAGGGTTCGTTAGGATTTAGTAGTTATGGATAATTAATTAAAAATTACTCTTTTTATCCTTTAATAGATTTAAAACTAGAACGACGGTGATTAATGTAGATTAGGGTTTCTGGAGGGAAAAGGAATCCCACTCTTAACCCTTATCTCGACACGGAACTCCGTTCATATCTAGTCTTTACCAAAACAATCATTAATCTAATCTCTAATCGCGGTCGGGACTAACAATGAATTGTTAGCACGCCCGATTAGGATGTTAATGATTCTTTTAATAAAGTTCATAAACTTTATAGAACTTAAAAAGAGTTTAGGGATGTTTATCATCCATTAGCCTTACCTAATCCTACGAATCCTAACAAGCGGAGAATTACTCGCGCATGTTGGAAGAAAAAGAGATAGAGAGAAAATGCATAATTAAACTACGAAGAAATAGAATAAGAAAAAGAAAGCTACCTTTATTAATCAACAATATTCATTACACTTTGATTCCTTAGAAAATGATTACAATTTCTAGTTGCTTCTTGATCTCTTCTAAGGAGGTAGACGAACAGTTGATGATCAGTCTGGATGCGTGAACCGTCTTGGATTTCGTGATCTTGTCGACTTGATAATTTTTCCAAGAGGCTCTCGGTCCATATTTATAGTCTAAAGCCAGAACCCTTGCTTCTAAATATGGAAGTTAACAGTAGAGATTCTCGCCAAAAATTTGCAACATTTAATTCTTCAAGATTGCCGCGGATCCACGGCCATTTAATCAGAGCCTTTGATTTTATTTTAGCACCTTCTCTCTACTTGGCACGTGGACTTCTCTGGAATCTTTGGATCTTTGAATCTTCTCGTAGTTGCTGCCAGACTTGATCTCCAAGTTTTGCTTTCTTAATTAGGTAAGTTTTCTTTAACAACTTGATTTCTTGGAAAAATTCTGCACAACAACTTAAATAATATTTAGTAGACTTTGTTCTCTTAGGATTTGGTCAATGATATTATTTGCATACATTTTCCTACCAAATTCTAATTATAATATATCAACACATAGAAAATAGTATTTTTACAAATAAACCCTCATATGTATGATATATTATAATAAAGACCTTTTTAAATATGGAAATAGTAAGAAAAATGTAATAACAAATGTACAGTTTTATCAACTGAACAAATACCCACAAACTTATCTTTGATCGTCCCGAGCAAACTAGTTTATTCAAGAGAAGGAGAAAAAGAAAGGAGAAAACTAAGCACACTTTCGTAGGCAAACACGATTGCACTGAGCACGTGTAACAAGCCGTTAAACCTCCAGGTGTCCCTAGTAGAAGGAGTGTTGTCTTCTGAGGGTTTTCAGTAGATTACACCCACAAAATCCAATAACAAAAGAGAGATGGTGAAATTTACATATAAAGATAAGAACCATAAAAGAAAAACTTTGAAAATAAGAGTTTCCAACTACACTAGCTTTTCAGTTGTTATGAGCCCTATCTTAATAGTCATGAAAAGATGTTAGAAATCACATTATCCCTTAATAAAACATCGTCTTTATTCTTCATTCCTACCTTTCGCCCAAACATCGATCATATACCCCTACGTGTATGAATAGAACATCCTTACACCCGGAGAATTCAATTCAAGCTATCATACTCTTGTCCATCTGCCGCAGTACTTTTTAATTTGATGAATATTTAGATTTGCTCACACATTTTCATGCGACCGTTAATACTTCTTGAGGTACTAACAAACTGATTACTCATGTGCTTGCTGATTAGGTGATGGTATTTTTCTCGTCTTGCACCACCTAAGGCTTAGCAGTGACTCCCAAACCAGTTGGTCTAAGACACTAGGTGATGACGCACCCTCGCTATATTTGTTTTATTGCTGCCTTGGCGATAACAAAACCAGTGTTCATTTTTTTCTTTTCACTATTTTTATATTTTATTCATTTTTTTTACTTTCTTCATACTTTGGCTTTTAGACAAGAGCATTTCAAGGTATTCTCTACTATCCCGAGTTTCAAGACGTGTGTAAGTGCATATAGTAGGATATCAACATTCAAATGTTTGGCTTTCAGAATTGAAACTATTTTTCAGAATTATTTTTATCCTCAGATTAGTGACTTTCTTCATCTTACTAACCCTTGGGACAACAGCTCATAAATACTTATTATTAGTTCGTTTAAGAAAACTTCTAATTTTCTTGGTTTTCTTAAACTATTCCTATCTTTTGGATGTAATTTTTCACTTTCTACTCTTTTGTTATATATAAAAAAAATTTAATGCCCAGTGTCAAAGATAATTCAGTGAATACAAACCTCCCCCCCAGACCTGTTATCAGCAGTGTCCTCACTGATGTAGCCTTTTGAAAACATGGACCTGTATACTAGGGGAGAGATATAAGGGGTAAAATAATAGTTAAATGAAAAATTCCCCCAAACTTATTCTTTGGCACGCACAGATATTCAATTAAATCCATTTTCACTTACCTCCATTCTTAAAATGAGAAAATGTTATAAAAACATGGAGGTGGGGCGGAGAAATTTTAGTTTTGATAAAGCGGCTCCTGTAAAAACAGGAGCCCCTCCGCGGGGTCAGCAGAAAAATACGGTTTTAATCTATGCCCATTTATTTTAAAAATTGAACCGTTTTTCAAATTTTCAACTTCAACTACCCCGTGCGGGTGTACATACCGCACCACAAAAGGTCCTTTCCAACAAGATTTAAGCTTACCCGGATGAGGATGGAGACAGGAATCGTAAAGAAGGACTTGTTGCCCCGATATGAAGGTTTTTCTAAAAAGATTTTTATCGTGGAACACTTTAGTCCTATTCTTTACTATCACCGCATTATCGTAAGCTTCATCGCGGAGTTCGCTTAGCTCATTCAATTGCAGCTTCCGATAACTGCCTGCATGATCAAGATCAAAATTAAGCTCTTTAATAGCCCACATTGCTTTATGTTCGATCTCGACAGGAAAGTGGCATGCCTTTTCAAACACTAGGCGGTATGGAGACATACCAAGATCGGTCTTATAAGCGGTGCGGAATGCCCAAAGAGTATCCGTTAATTTGGTTGACCAATCTTTACGGTTTTTCGAAACCGTCTTCTCCAATATTTGTTTGATCTGCCTATTTGAGATCTCAGCCTGCCCGCTTATTTAGGGATGATAGGGCGTAGAAAGCTTGTGAGTGATTGAATATTTCCGCATCAAGGCCTCGAAAGACCGATTGCAGAAATGTATCCCGTTGTCGCTAATTATAGCGCGAGGGTGTCCGAATCGCGAAAAGATATTTTCTTTAAGGAACTTGGTGACAACTTTGTTGTCATTAGTGCGACACGGTATAGCTTCCACCCATTTCGAGACATAATCAACCGCTAACAAGATATATAGATTCCCAAAGGAGTTGGGAAAAGGGCCCATAAAATCAATACCCCAAACATCAAATATTTCCACAATCAATATAGGTTGGAGCGGCATCTCGTTTCTTCGTGAAATCTGACCCAAATGCTGGCATCGCGGACAAGTTTTGCAATGTTCATATGCATCTTTAAATAATGTTGGCCAATAAAAGCCATATTGCAAAACTTTCTCCGCCATTTTTCGAGGACCAAAATGACCGCCGCATGCCTGATCATGACAAAATGATAACACGCTCTTGAATTCATCGTTAGGGATACACCTACGAATGATTTGATCGGAACAATACTTGAATATATAAGGTTCATCTCAGTAAAAATATTTTACTTGGGATAGAAATCGAAGTTTGTCTTGTTTCGACCAATCGCTAGGAATAAGTCCCGTTGCAAGATAGTTCACGATATCCACGAACCAAGGTTCGTAGGATACAGTCAAGAGCTGTTCGTCAGGAAATGAGTCATTTATCGGCACGGTCAAAATTGGCGAAGAAGTGATGCGTGAAAGATCGTCGGCTACAACGATTTCACATCCACTCTTGTCTCGGATGAAAAGATCAAATTCTTGTAACAATAGGATCCAACGTATTAGCCAGGACTTCACATCCTTTTTCGATAAAAGATATCGTAGGGCGGAGTGATCTGTGTTAACCACAATAGGCGAGCCAATCAAGTAGGGCCTGAATTACTCTAATGTAAATACAACTGCCAAGAGTTCTTTCTCGGTAGTTGGGTAATTTATTTGTGCATCATTCAAGGTCCTACTTGCATAGTAAATTACATGTAGCATCTTATCAATGTGTTGTCCTAAGACAGCACCAATAGCAAAATCTGATGCATCATACATAAGCTCGAACGGGTGGTTCCAATCCGGAGATGATAGAACGGGGGCAGTAGTAAGTGATCCTTTAAGTGATTCAAAAGCAGCCTCACAATCCGAATCGAAGTGAAATGTAGTGTCCTTGGCCAATAGAAGGGTTAAGGGTCTAGCAATTTTATTAAAGTCCTTAATAAATCTCCTATAAAATCCTGCATAACCAAGGAAGGATCGTATATCTTTGACGCAATTGGGACGAGGGGGGTTATGAATGACATCTATTTTAGCTATGTCAACCTCAATGCCTTTTCGTGAAATTATATGTCCAAGTACAATACTTTCTTGGACCATAAAATGGCATTTTCCCCAATTCAAAGTCAAGTTCTTATCCTTACAGCGGGTAAGAACCGTGTCAAGATTACGAAGACAGTCCTCAAAGGAGTCCCCAAAAATGGAGAAATCGTCCATAAAAATTTCTAGAAAATTTTCCACCATATCTAAAAATATCCCCATCATGCACCGCTGAAATGTAGTGGGAGCGTTGCATAACCCAAAGGGCATGCGTCTATAAGCAAAGTTTCCGAAAGGACAAGTAAAAGTGGTTTTATCTTGATCCTTTACGGCGATGGGGACCTGATTATAGCTAGAGTATCCGTCCAAGAAACAGTAATATTCGTGTCCCGCTAATCGTTCTAACATCTGGTCAATGAAAGGTAGAGGGAAGTGATCTTTCCTCGTCGCGGTATTGAGTTTCCTGTAATCAATACATACGCGCCACCCAGTTTGGGTGTATGTTTGGATTAACTCATTAGCCTCATTAGTGATGATCGTGATGCCAGACTTTTTAGGAACCACATGAATTGGACTTACTTACTGGCTATCAGATATGGGGTAAATTATTCCACTATCAAGGCACTTGACGATTTCTTTCTTTACCGCCTCCTTCATAACGGGATTTAACCGTCTTTATGGGTTTCGGGTTGGTTTGGTTTCATCCATCAGATGTATGTAATGTTCAACAATTAAGGGACTAATCCCTTTGATGTCGGCCATTGTCCAACCAAATGCTTGCCGATTCGATCTCAACACTGCCAAAAGTGCATTCTCTTGCTCTAAGGCTAGAGAACCGGAAATAATCACTGGAAAAGTCTCATTCTCTCCTAAATATGCCTATTTAAGATGAGAAGGTAGCGGTTTGAGATCATGAATTGGCGGAGAGACAATAGAAGGTGGGGTAAGGGAATGATATTTGGACTCCCTAAGAGGTTCATAACTTGCATAAGATATTGACTCGGAAAGTGCTGCTGACTTTTGCAACGAGTCAACGGGTTCAAACTCAAGGACGGACTCATTGAACATATTCTTACTGTGAAGTGGTGCAAGATCAAACGATGTCTCATTAGTGTTGTCGAGAACATCAAAGCAAAGTTCCTCATCCATTTAGCTTTCGGAAGCTATCTCGTGGATGGAACAAGCATCCTGCAAATGAGCAGAAGGTTCTGATGGCTGACTTCCTAGCTTGTAAATATTAAGATCAATTGTCATTTTCCCGAAGGATAAGTTCATAGAACCGTTACGACAATTAATTACAGCATTAGAAGTTGCTAGGAAGGGTCGACCAAGTATCACTGGGATTTGATTGCGTGGGTTTGCCACAAGTTGTGTATCTAAAACAATAAAGTCCACGGGAAATATGAATTCCCTGACTTTAATTAACACATCCTCTAGTTCGCCCCGAGGTTTGGTGATCGATCGGTCTGCCATTTGGAGAGTACAATGGGCGGGTTTTAACTCTCCAATTCCTAACTGCTCGTATACTGAATAAGGAAGAAAGTCAATGCTAGCACCAAGATCGAGTAAAGCATGATTAATATTTTTACCCCCAATAGAAATAGAGATTGTAGGACAGCCGGGGTCCTTACGTTTCTTTGGTATTTATTGGGTAAAAGCTGTGCTAACATTACTCGTCATGAAAACCTTCTTAGGCACTTGAGCTTTTCTCTTCCTAGTGCACAAGTCTTTAAGGATTCTTGCATAAGATGTGACTTGTTGAATAGCATCTAGGAGAGGAATATTCACACTAACTTGCTTAAACATTTCCACAATCTTCTCCACTTGCGGGTTAGGTCTGTTGGCCCTTAATCTGTTTGGAAATAGAGCTCGATCAATAAGTTTTGGGTCCAACGTTTGTGGAGAAGACTGTGGGGACGGATTCGATCCCAAAATTGGAATGCGAATCGACTTCGATAGATTTGGCGAAATGTTTGAGCTTTGGGGAAAACGGAGAATAGGCTCGGATGAAAGTGGGAGACTAGACGAATTAGGGGGAGAAGAAGAAGAAGATGGGGTATCAATGGTGTCACTAACATCAAATTGCTCACCCACTCGGTTATTCAGCACTCTCCCCGATCTCAACGTAGTAATGGCATTCACATTATGATTTTGTGAATGGCCAGGATTCGGTAAGGGTTGAGATGGGAGTTTCCCTTTTTCTCTCGCACTCATTGCGGCGTTTAACTGTGCGAGTTGGTTTTCTATTGATTTAATACTCTCACAATGGGAGGTGGAGTCTTTCTTTATGGTATCAATAGAAGACTTCATCTCAGCCGACAATTGCATAGAATGTTTCATGAACATATCCAAAGTTTGTGCAAGTGAAGAGTTGTCAGTACCGGCCACTTGTGGTGTGGAAATGTTGGCTGAATTTTGAAAGTTTTGTGACTGAAAGGGGAGCTGATTCTGTGGTTGTGGTTGCTGTGGAGGAGGTCTTTGATAATTGCTTTGTTGGTTTTGATTCCAAGAAAAGTTAGGATGATTCCTCCATCCTTGATTGTATGCGGAAGAATAAGAATCGTTTCTAGGTCGCTGCTGAAAAGCAGCATTAGTTTGAAACGATGCATTCATAGGACATTCTTTCGTTAAGTGTGAAGGATCCGAACAGCAACCACAGACGGTCTTAGGAAGCGTGACCTAATTTAGGGAGAATGATGAGAATTTGTTCTCAATGGCGTCGAGTTTTTTCTGTATCGCTGCCATTTCGGCTTTTACTACGATAGAAATATCGAGCTGGTGAATACCTCCCTTAGTTGAACGTGGTCTTATGCTTTCCCAATGCAAAGTGTTTTTTGCAAGATCTTCCAGATATTTCCATGCTTCACCATTATTTTTAGACATGAAATTGCATTGACACATTGTTTCAAGCATCTACTTTGTCGCTGGATTAATGCCCTCATATATAATTCGACATAAATCCTATCTTTGTATTCCATGATGAGGACATTAGACAAGCAGATCCTTGAAACGTTCAAAGCACTTCCAAAATGGTTCATTGGGAAGCTGGGTGAACTGGTTGATCTCGCTCCTAATATGGGCAGTTTTATAGTTTGGGTAAAACATCTTAAGAAATACTATGACGAATTCATCCCAATTAGTGATAGAGTGTGCGGCAGTATTATAAAACCATTTTTCTGCCAAGTCGCACAGTGTGAATAGGAGAAGACGCAAGCGCATAGTATCAACAGTCAACTGTGAAGTACCCATCATTGCGCATATGTTTTCGAATTTGGTGATGAAAACGTACGCATCTTCCGACTCAAGCCCGTGAAATTTGGGCAGCAAATTGATGTAGTGGGGTTTAATTTCAAAATTATCCTCGTTAGCTGGTGGAAGAGATAGACAAGTGGGAAGAGGACCACGGATAGGATAGCATCTCTCTTGGAGAGAGATGCGTAGTGGATTCTGCGCACCTACGGGCGGTGGCAGCGTGGTGTTATATTCTGATGGAGTGCCGTCCATCTCGGTCGTGGTGTGTGGTGGGGGAAAAGAAGATGAAGAAGTACCGACTTCGGCATCGATAGCAGGAACGCGGACAAGACGGGCACTAGGATCCCGTGTCCAGCCAAGCATGCACTAAGCGGGTTTAGTGCAAGTGGCAGCGTGTGTGTGATTTAAAATTGGTTTGTTTTGAAAAAAGTGGGATCAAGACAAATCACTCTAAAATGCACAAGCAACCCTAGAACTAAGGTCACCTAGGTCCAGTCTCTAGACCGCTCCTAGACTTCCAAAGTACAAGCCGCAGGATCAATCCTCTACCACCTCTGTACTATCCTTGTACCCAGGTAAGTGCCAGGTAAGTGGAAAGGAACCACAGTAGTGGGCCTAATTAAAAACCACTAGCCTTTGACACACTTGCCTAGGCACTACAAAAGTAATGCGGATAAGCGATAGATTACCCACGACCTTGCTCTGTCCTTATTGAGCGCGAAAGTCCTTAGAGTCTGGTCTAGATATTTTTTAAATTAATGAAGGGTTGATCTAGATGCTCGGTTTGTGATTTGTGGGACTTAAGAAGGGTGATGAAATCCCCACCTAATCTGGATTTGGTCTTTGCCCCTTAAAGTCCGTATTAAAATATGCAAAACAAAACCAATCACAAAACTTTTGCAAAAAAGATTTTTGAGCGGCGCTATTTTACAAAGAATCCTGCAGAAAATAGATTTTATTGGATTTTAAAGGAGAGAGAAAGAGTTGAGAAAGATACCAGAGAAGAGTGAACCCTAGATCCCCCAATTGCACCGCGCTTCCGCCGCAGATGCCCTCCTTTGCCGCGGTTCCGCCGCAGGAGAGAAGGATCTGTTAATGAAATTTTTTCTGTGCCCTTCTGTGCTCCTCTGGATCTCTAAGAATGTCTCTGTCTTCTGTTTTCCTTAATTCTATGACTCCAGATCTCCTTGCAAAATTCACGCATAAATCGTTAAATATGCTATTTGCAGTTTTGTGTTAATTATGATATGGATCAAGTAAGAATTCAACACAAATAATAAGAATAAAAAATTATGCACGTATCCCTGGAAATGGCGCCATTTGATTGGTACGAAAAAATGTTTGTAGAATAACCGCAATCAATAACGGTGCCGCGTGTAGGTAGACCGAGATGAGTACGGGTCGTCCTCAGGGAAACGTTGAATCTTTTACTCTTACTTTAGATGTGTTAAAAAAGAGAGGAGGGATAAAAAATATTTTAGAATGGTTTCTAGACCTACGTTAAGCACTAATGCAAAATATAGATCTAGATTATTTATGGATTTAGTTAATATAAGATGGGGCTTGTAGGGTTCGTTAGGATTTAGTAGTTATGGATGATTAATTAAAAATTACTCTTTTTATCCTTTAATAGATTTAAAACTAGAACGACGGTGATACATGTAGATTAGAGTTTCTAGAGGGAAAAAGAATCCCACTCTTAACCCTTATCTCGACACGGAACTCCGTTCATATCTAACCTTTACCAAAACAATCATTAATCTAATCTCTAATCGCGGTCGGGACTAATAATGAATTGTTAGCGCGCCCGATTAGGATGTTAATGATTCTTTTGATAAAGTTCATAAACTTTATAGGACTTAAAAAGAGTTTAGGGATGTTCATCATCCATTAGCCTACCCTAATCCTACGAACCCTGACAAGCGGAGAATTACTCGCGCATGTTGGGAGAAAAAGAGATGGAGAGAAAATGCATAATTAAACTACGAAGAAATAGAATAAGAAAAAGAAAGCTACCTTTATTAATCAACAATATTCATTACACTTTGATTCCTTAGAAAATTATTACAATTTCTAGTTGCTTCTCGATCTCTTCTAAGGAGGTAGACGAACAATTGATGATCAGTCTGGATGCGTGAGCCATCTTGGACTTCGTGATCTTGTCGACTTGATAAGTTTTCCAAGAGGCTCTCAGTCCATATTTATAGTCCAAAGCCAGAACCCTTGCTTCTAAATATGGAAGTTAACAGTAGATATTCTCGCCAAAAATTTGCAACATTTAATTCTTCAAGAATGCCTCAGATCCGCGGCCCAAGGGGGGTATGGCCGCGGATCCGCGACCATTTAATCAGAGCCTTTGATTTTATTTTAGCAGCTTCTCTCTACTTGGCATGTGGACTTCTCTGGAATCTTTGGATTTTTGAAATCTTCTCGTAGTTGCTGCCAGACTTGATCTCCAAGTTTTGCTTTCTTAAGTAGGCAAGTTTTCTTTAACAACTTGATTTCTTGGAAAAATTCTGCACAACAACTTGGAAAAATTCTGCACAACAATTTAAATAATATTTAGTAGACTTTGTTCTCTTAGGATTTGGTCAATGATATTATTTGCATACATTTTCCTACCAAATTCTAATTATAATATATCAACACATGGAAAATAGTATTTTTACAAATAAACCCTCATATGTATGATATATTATAATAAAGACCTTTTTAAATATGGAAATAGTAGGAAAAATGTAATAAAAAATGTGCAGTTTTATCAATTGAACATTTCCAGAGGCAAAAACCTCTCCTTTAACTAAATCTCAAAACTGAATAAAACTCAGAGCTATAATGTTTAACGTTCAGTCAAAAACAAAATGTCATCAGAGCCTTCAAACTCTCGTTTAGCATTGCTAAATAATGAGGGGCTGAACCCAAACAAATGTCTAATGGTCCAATAAAGGGCCAACACTTCAAATGTAATTGGACTTAGCCTAAGTTGGGCATAAGTCCTCAATTCAGATTTAACTGAGCCAATGTGCTCATAATCTAATCAATTGATCTTAGTTCCAAATTCGACTACAGATCCCCAATCAACTTTGGTTCAAGGGTACATCTCTTCACTCCTTTGATATTTGTCGTTGTAATCCTTCAACATCTTCAGAGAGGTGACGGGTCCCGATAACCACACACCTCACAGACTATGACGTCTCTAAACTGGACTGTGGGATCCTTAAACTCACAGACTATGATGTCCTTAAACTCGACCGTGATGTCTTTAAACTAAACATTAGACTGTGGGGTCTTTAAGCCCACGGACTATGATGTCCTTAACCTTCACTACGAGGTCTTTAAACTCACAGACTATGATGTCCTTAATCTCGACCGTGATGTCTTTAAACTAAACATCGGACTCTGGGGTCCTTAAGCCCATGGACTATGATGTCCTTAACCTTGACCGTGGGGTCGTTAAACTCACGGACTATGATTTCCTTAATCTCGACCGTGATTTCTTTAAACTAAACATTGGACTGTGGGGTCCTTAAGCCCATGGAATATAATGTCCTTAACCTTGACTGTGGGGTATTTAAACTCACGGATTATGATGTCCTTAACCTTGGCTGTGATGTCTTTAAACTAAACATTGGACTGTGGGGTCCTTAAACTCATGGGCTATGATGTCCTTAATCTCGACCGTGATGTCTTTAAACTAAATATTGGACTGTGGGGTCCTTAAGCCCACGGACTATGATGTCCTTAACCTTGACTGTGAAGTCTTTAAACTCACAGACTATGATGTCCTTAACCTCGACCGTGATGTCTTTAAACTAAACATTGGACTGTGGGGTCCTTAAGCCCATGGACTATGATGTCCTTAACCTTGACTGTGGGGTGTTTAAACTCATGGACTATTATGTCCTTAACCTCGACCGTGATGTCTTTAAACTAAACATTGAACTGTGGGTCCCTTAAGCCCATGGACTATGATGTCCTTAACCTTGACTGTGGGGTCTTTAAACTCACGGACTATGATGTCCTTAACCTCGACCGTGATGTTTTTAAACTAAACATTGGACTGTGGGGTCCTTAAACTCATGGACTATGATGTCCTTAACCTCGACCGTGATGTCTTTAAACTAACATTTGATTGTGGGGGTCCTTAAACTCATGGACTATGATGTCCTTAACCTCGACCGTGATATCTTTAAACTAACATTGGACTGTGGGGTCCTTAAACTCATGGACTATGATGTCCTTAACCTCGACCGTGATGTCTTTAAACTAACATTGGACTGTGGGGTCCTTAAACTCATAGACTATGATGTCCTTAATCTCGACCGTGATGTCTTTAAACTAACATTGGACTGTGGGGTGCTTAAACTCATGGACTATGATGTCCTTAACCTCGACCGTGATGTCTTTAAACTAACATTGGATTGTGGGGTCCTTAAACTCATGGACTATGATGTCCTTAACCTCGACCGCGATGTCTTTAAACTAACAATGGATTGTAATGTCCTTAAACTAATCGACCGCAATGTCACTAAACTAAACAATAGAGCCTAATTGCTCTCTTGTCGGATCTAAACGATCCCGTTAAGTTGATCTTAGTCTAAAAAATGAGACTAACGTATCCTTAACAAACGTTTGAGTTAATCTTAGTCTCAAATAAGGCTAACGTATCCTTAAACCCAACCTCCAAACCCAAATCTAAGAAAAATACGGATTTGGACTAGTCCACGCCCTACAGACGACAACATAAATTAGTCTCCGTATACAATCCACGGACAACCAAACACAAAACAAACACTCATGACACGTGACCATGTAGAGAAGGAGAAAGTTGTTACCGTGATGCGGTAGCGTAATTAACTGCAGAGGCTTGCGCCTGCAGGGAAGAGCGTCCCCACAATCAAAAACCCCTCAAATGAGGGGAAATCTGACGAAGTCTGCTATATCGGCCGCATCCGTTTAAACCTTCGATACATGGTGCCATAAATCAACTTGGCATCTTCGGAGAGGTGGACGGATAGCACCAATTAGCATCTGCCCCGAAATTCAGGCTAGACGTTCGCCGCATCTTTGCCGCGTCTTTCGGAGGGGAACAATGACGTGGCATAGTCCGCAACCTAACTGTATTGAAGGTGGTCTATTCAATACAGTTACGTTAAGCGTATGCATATTTAACATGCAGGATATGTACCAAAACAAAAATAATAAAAGCGAAAGGAATTTATTTCCATTAACCAAATTTTATTACATCCCAAAAGAAAGAGTAAAATAAACTAAGTAGTTTAATTACATCGAGGAGAAACAAAAGCCCTTAACATGTGGGCAACAACAAAATATAAATCTAGCTAATCTTCCATCGTCCAGATTGTATAATATTCATAAGTTGGCTTCACACCTTGATCCTCACCATAATACTCATTTTTATCTGACGGACATTCCAAAGATAGAGGAAGAAAAGGAAGATCCGTCAGCGAGTTATACTCGGATAGGATTGCCTCATAAGGAAATAGGAGTATAAAAATGAACATGTGTATATAAGAGTATGATGTATGCATGCAGACATAAAGTAAGGGGTGTAAATGTTTGAACTGCACAAACTTAAGGCGTTTTGAAGAGAGGTATATATGAGCATGAGTATGTTGTTAGTTATTTGTAGATAAGTAATAGGAAGTGAAGGTAAAAGTTCGTATTAGTTTATTAAATAAGGGTCCGGATACTCACGATTATTCCGTAGTGGCCACGGAACAACAACTGGAGAAGTGAAATGTACCGTTTCACTTCCCGGGATCATGATCAAGTTGTAGGAGAATCCAAGTTCCGAATTTCCTTGCCTAATCAAACTACCCATCCCCGTGATTCAGTATAAAGGTTCGGTCAAATTAGAGTTAAGGCGTATACCTCTTGGTATGGAATTTCCACATTGTATAGTCGTCCACATTTTGGACTGGTCACCCGGAATATCGGGATCTTCATATTTATATAGTCGTCCACACTTTGGACCGATCACCCGGAATATCGGGATTTTCATATTTGTATAGTCGTCCACACTTTGGACTGGTCACCCGGAATATCGGGATCTTCATAATAAGTATCCATACCTAGGTCCGCGCATTCTAACCCTAACCGTGTCATATATCAGGTATGTCATAAATTGGAAATTTTTAAAAAGTATTGATTTCGTTTAATATGATCTTCCACAACCACTCGTTTTATTTTATAAAGTTCGTAAAGTATTTCGTGTCATCTTAGGGAATGCTTAGTAAAAAGAATTATAGTGTTTAATTATCTTTTATTAATTCTAAGAAAAACCATGAGATTTGGGATATTTATCATTTTGGAAAAACATAATGTTTTGCGGAAAAATATCATTTCGATAAAAGGTTGTGGTGTTTATTTGAAAATCTTTTACAAGAGATTTTTATAAGGACAAGTTACAAGAGGTTTTTATTTGAAAAACTAGACTGCTCCTAACTGTTCAAAAGGGCAAGTTGTGAGATCCTCAAATCGCCTCTTTACCGCCAATTATGGCCAGGTAAGCACAAGTAAGGAAAGGAGGGATCCGCTCACGAATCACCGTGAGACGGGCCTTTTAAAATTACCTTTCCCGCTTGTCTAGTCTAGACACCATAAAGTCTGGTTTAGATAAACAACCGATGCCTGCAACCTTTCCTTTGTCCTAAATTGGTGTCATTTGAAAATTATCTTTTAATAAGGTATTAGATATTTCTTTTGAAAAGATATCGTTATACGGATTATGCTCCTTGTTGAAAATGGCCCTTCAATAAAGGTCGAGATATTTAAATGAAATTAATAATTTTATGAAATTATAGTGTTTTAGGTTCGGGATAACGTTTTTTAGAAAATACATTCGTTTTGGAAAAAACCATTAGCCGTTATTTAAATTTAGTATTTTCCTCTTTAAAAAGGTTGAAGGGGTTTACAAAATTATAGTAGTTGAAGAAAATATATAAGTAAAATATATGTATGTCGTATCTAAAACATTTATTCCCCATATCTTATCTCTTATGGATATTTTAAACAAATATAGCATTTTAATTAAACGGGGGTATTTTGTGGAAGTAACCTATTTCGAGATCATTTTGATAGTATGGGTAAGTGTGGGTATATCAGAGGTGAATTGACAATTCATGGGTTATGATATTAAGCATATCAGATTTCAGGTAGTATGAGAGTACAATATATATTTGCGTACAGAGGAAATTAAACACCGTTTTAAATCATAGGTTAACATTATCATCATTGAGGGTACAAGGAATAGGCATGCACGAATATTATAACATCATTTTAAATAGGGGTTGATGATTAGAAGTGGGAACTAGGTTATTGAGAAAAGAAGAAACAACAGAATGAGGGGAGAGAGACAGATCCTACCTTTCATTAGAGTTGGATGTAGACGGGTTGAAAATGCAGGCTTGTGCAAACTCCTCAATAGCTCCGCGCTCTGATTTTTCCTTGGTGATTGGGTGGAGCCGTAGCGTCGGCGTCGTCGATATGAAGGCATGGATATTTTTTTTCCAGAATTTTTGGAGTTCTGAGATGTGAGAAATCAACGTTTGAAGTGCCTATTTATAGGGTTTTTTCAATAACCATAAAATCCAAAAATCTGTTAAATCAACGCAAAAATCCGCGCTGCCAATCACTTCAAAATCATTGGCTCGTGATTAGCTGCCGCCACCTCATCGCATCAGCCGTTGGATCAAGATCCAACGGTCTGGATCGCGCCGCTAAGTCTACCGCCGCCTGCCACGTATCGCCACGTGTTTTCGCGTGTGGGGATCACGCGTTTTCGCGTAGTCCCCACCACGTGGGCGCCGACAGAGGGTCTGGGCCATTGGATCTTTTGATCCAGCGATCCAGGTTAAAGGGAATATATATATATATATATATATATATATATATATATATTTATAAATAAAATAATAATCTTTTTATTATTTTAAAAATTGAATTTGGTTTTAAAAAAATTGTTAAAAATAGTTTAAAATATGGAAAAATTTAAGAAAATATATTTTATTGTTATCTTTAGTATAAAAATATATTTGGGCTAAAACTAAATAATATATCTATTCCTATGGTTTTAGCTAGTTATTAAAATTATATAATATCTAGTTTATCCTTTAAAATATTTTTAATTACGAATTAATTATTTTAATTGATAATAAAAATATGTAGATTATTTTAAGGAATTATAAAATTTTATTAAAACATTTTAAGCCTATAAAAACAATAAATAGATTTTAGAAAATTCCTTTAATCCTATTCAATGCTTTGAAAATTATTAACATTAATTTAAAAATTATTCTTTTATCAACGAAACACGTAAATAATTATTTGATAGTAGAAATTTAAATAAAATATATTTTATTAGGTATTAGAAAACACGGTCGTTACAATTAGATACAAGGATGAAAGTAAAAGATAGTGAAGTGAAAATAATATAATAAAGCGTAGTCAATGTTATCCCTTAATACTAAAACCTGGCGCTCTGATACCAATAAAATCATGTCACGCTCCGCTTCCCAAAATACGGAATACGGGAGGCAACTAGGCCAGCCATGCTCCTACGGTCAGGGAACAATCCAGCTGTAGTCGCACTTCAATTTCTAACATTACATGGTAATCAATAAACACAACACAAAAGTAAAGGAAACACATCACCAGTTTATTAAACCAACTTTCATTGTTCACAGTTTACAATAGTTCGAAAGAAAAGAAAGCTACAAACCAAGTGCGAATACAAGTTGAGTTATGAAAAATAGTAAAAGTACTGTTGGTACGGCCGTCTAGATTTCTGTGAGCTCGAATGGTAGGTCTGACTCCTGAACCGGGTCCTCTCCAATCTCTGAGCATGCATACTCAGGTCGTCAGGGCAGCACAATAGCAATATTATGATAATAATAATAAGGTAATAAATAAAGTAATAACGGTGGAGGCAATAAATGCAGGTAATCGATATGTCAATAAACAATGCAATGTATGACCCGTGCTCCTTATTTCCCCAATCAGAGCAAAACTCTGTTCAAATTTCAATTTTTGAAATGAAGCAACGCTTCATAGCAAGGCCAAGTGCGCTACGCCCTAGGCAGCGCACCATGTGCAAAGCACGTATGCGCTAGTGCTAAGAACGCTGCACTGTAAGTAGCGCACCATATGCAAAGCACGTGTGCGCTAGCGCTAAGTGCGCTGCACTCTAAGCAGCACACCACGTGCAAAGCACGTGTGCGCTAGCGCTAAGTGCGCTGCACTCTAAGCAAAGCATGTGTGCGCTAGCGCTAAGAGCGCTGCACTGTAAGCAGCGCACCACGTGCAAAGCACGTGTGCGCTAGCGCTAAGTGCGCTGCACTCTAAGTAGCGCACCATGTTTAAAGCATGGGTGCGATAGCGTTGGAACTAAAAGCTCCCCACTGTCAGATCAAGATCCAATAAAGATGATAAATTATCAATTAACCTGAATAAAATTCTGTTAAGGAGAGATTCCTTAAAATCTTTCCAAACAAAAAGATTGTACTTTGTAAATCAGAGCACCGTTGGATCAATGATCCAAAGGTGATTAAAAATCACAAAATTACAGAATAAATTTTGTATGGGGAAAAGATTTCCCAATCTTGTTAAAAATAAGAAAAATGCCTTCTGTAAATCAGAAGCTCTTGGATCAAAAATCCAACGGTGGGGAAATCCCCAAATCAATTGGAGAGAAGATCTCCATAACTGAATGAACAAATCAGCTTACCCTATATAAAGGCCTCAAGACTTTGAGTCTCATACATACAGAGGATACAAAAACAAATGGAGGAACCCCCCATACATTTTGAGAAATCTCAGAAAGAAGAGTCAAGCTCTCGGTAGAAGAAGAACTTTTCTTCAAGGTAAAAAGAACAGAAATACGAAATCGTCTCATATAAAAACAAGAATTCACTTCTTTCTTTAAGATCATAAATCTATAAGACCAAGGTCTTTCAAAAAGAGATTAAAGGATCTCATCATATGTAACAACTCCATTTTTAATGTACAAAGAATTGATTTAAATTCAATGTATAATTGGAGAATTTATTGTGGCTGATATCTCTTTGAGTATTTATTTCACTCCATAATTACAAGAAGGAGCTTGTAGCTCATTGGTAACACCTTGCACTGCTGAACCAAGCCACTAGAGTTCAAATCCCATGCCCCACATTATTTTTGTATTTATTTCTTAAAAATCCTTTAGAAGTCCAACAGTCAAAACACCATAACTCATAAAACTTGAACTAAACGTAAAAAACTAAATATACCATAATTCACCCCTCGAGATTCCCCGGCCCCCGACACCCCGACTCGGCCCAACTCGGCCGAGTCGGCCGGTGGACCGGCCGACTAAGGCCGGCGCCGTCGGCCGGACTCGGCCGGACGGCCGAGTCGTCAACATAGGAAGTGAGCATCTTGACTTGGTCTTCCCTCCCTGCATACACTAAATTCCTTGACCTGTTACAGAAAGCCCAATAAATCTCTTTTACTCCAAAGTTTAATGATTTTTATATATTTTTATATATTTTTTATATTTTTTAATTAAAACCCAAACCCTAACCCTAACCCTAACCTAACCCTATATATACCCCCATACCCTCTACCCTCTCATCCTAAATTCCTAAGTCCACTCTCTCAAAATCCCAAGAGAACTTTGGTACGTTAGAAAACGAGCGAAAGGCGAAGCGCTGACGAAATCGACGGCGAAATCCCAGTGATCGTGCTAGGACCTCTCAACGACGATTCGATGCACCGGCAAACCCTCTACTTCCCCCTCACTCTCTAGTGTTGTTCAAACCCGTAAGTCCCCCTTTTCTACCTTTCTTTTCTTACATAAAAATACGACTTTACAAACCTGACGGAAATCGGAACAAACCGATTTCCGATTCGGTTTTCTATCAAATCTCATTTATCACCAATTCCATAATGCTTAAACATCTTTATGTTTACTATTAATCACTTAACAAATAATTTGAACAAGTTTTCTCACATGAAATGATAGCTTTTGCAATATATCGTATTTTTTTGCACTTAAATACCATAATGTTTAGTTTCCACATTTAACCCTTTAACATTGCTATACCTTAAAGTAGATCACGAGGTAATGACCTACCTCCTCACACACTCATATGCAACCATAACACGCTACCTTCAAAACTTAGAATACGATAAAACAAGATTTTACACTAAAATATCATTTTCTTAAATAAACCTTTTCTAAAAGTTGTAGCTTTGATACAATTTTAAAACAATATCTTTAATAGGAAAATACGATAAGTTGTAGATATCGATCGTTTATCTAAACCTGACTTTGTGGTGTCTAAGGCTAGGCAAGTGAGCTTAGGTAACTTTAAAAGGCCCGTTTCACGATTCGTGAGCGGATCCCTCCTTCCTCACTTGTACTTATCTGACCACAATTGGTGGTGAAGAGGCGATTTGAGGCTTCTAATGACTTGTCGTTTAGACCATTTAGAAATAGGCTAGTTGGCTTAGGAAAGCCTAGAATCTAAAATACGGAAATTTACACCTTTTACAAATAAATACCTTTTACTTTATAAAAACCGTTTTCTAATGGGTTAGTATTTATAAACTCTTTGCAAAGCGCCACTACAACCCATCTTTAGGGAACTCGTTAGGGATAGTACGGTTTATCGTGCACCCTCGGGCTTAGTAGTGCGAGATTCAGACCTCCGTAAGGAGCATTCGGTCTCGAAAGGTTTAAAATACGACATTTATGAAAAATGAGATTTTTGGAAAATAAAATATTTATTAAAAATTATTCTTGTATAAACATATGTCTATTTATCATTTAAACACCTATTTTATTATAAGATAAATTTTCCACATTTTCCTAGAAACCACAACACTAAATTTTACATTAAAATACCATGAATTTCAAATAAATCAATATTACAGATAAATACCTTTATTTATGTAATTAGGATATTTTCACTAGAAATATCATAAAAATAAAATCACACTCATTATAACTATAAAGACAAATTATAAATATTTGAGGTGTATCTTGAAAACTATACAAAAGTATTTTTACATAAAACCCCCTCAAATTTTATAAATTACAATAAGGACCCTAAAATTTATAAAACTTCAATTTAAATTTCTTTTGGTCTGACTCGGGTTTGAGTCTGATTATTTCTGACTTGAATTTGATTCAAGTCAATCTACATTCTTTAATATTCCAACTCAATATGAACACATGAATTCCAGAATCCAGTTAACAATCTATACAACTTGACTGAATCAAACCATGGATATACATCCATTATTCCATTTACCTGATTATGCAGTTATAATCTGTTTACTGATATCATGGTTTTAGTCGGTCATCCAGCTTACACAATACAATACAACAATACAACCAAAACACTACGGGGTTTAAGGGGTAGATTGGTGCGGAAGGTGTTAGAAGTGGCACGAGACGGTAAGATTAAGAAACCTAACCTATATTTCGTTGCTGTTGTACCGTGGCTTAACGGTTCCTTATACATTTCGTTTGCCCTGGTTTCTAGCATACCGAGACCCCTCTCGTATACACTGGCATCCTTCCGCACCAAACTACAAACAACAGCGTGAACACAATATTCTACAACATTATATTTTAGAAAATACCTCTTATTCTGTCTTTTCTAATTCTTCCTTATCTTTGGGACTTACCGAGCGATCTGTTCGCTGACGACATTCTATTTCTTTCTTCTTTGAATATCGTCTGGTGTTTTGGACCCGACAGAGATCGAGCCCACCGGTGAAGACTTGGAGCAGTTTCACGAAGACCCCGAGCTCTAGACATTGTACCTTGTTCTATTCAGTATTTTCCATTTACTGTTATGCTATTGTTTAGGCATCGCTTTTCATTCCGGTTGTATTTACTTTTCATGCATTGTACAAAAGAATGTTATTAATAAAATTGCTGTTATTTCTATATCTCTTGTCCCTTGTGATTTATTTTATATTGCTTAGATACGCTCAGCGTATTTACTTCACAGTATATATGTAGCGGATCTAGTTGTATCCCCTTCGCCATACACCGGGAGTGTAAGCATTTGATGTCTTATGGCGAGATCAAGTATCTTCTTTGTCTTGTCTTGAGGAAAAGAGTATGCTCGACTCATCTTCTTCATAAGGGACAAATACGGACCGCTCGATTCCCGCTTGCATGACTTCTTGGTCCCGCTTTGTCGTTGCTGAGTGACTTTTCCGCTTTTTGACTTGTTTCTGCCTCTGCGTCGGGCCTTTTTTACAACAGGTTGACAGGGAGGGGTATTTTCATTTTTCGCAGCCTGTTGGAGAAGGCGTTGCATCCTGGCTTTCTAATAGAGGGTCATTTCGCGATTATGGTCGTCTCAAACATTTTGACCAGCTTCCCTTATAAGCTTGTCCATTTGTTCTTCGAACGACGGACTAAGCATTTTCACGTCGGGGACTTTTTCTGGTTCAAGATTAGCACTCTCCCATTGAGCATCTCCTTCTTCATCAAAGTCATGTACATCATAGCAGTCGCGGAGTAGCTCCTGTTTCTTGGACCGAACGTATCCAAGCCCGATTGCTTCCATTCTCCCATTGGGCAACTTGCACTGAGTTCCGGGAACGTTCCAGACCTTGTCATAGAACTTGGCTTTTCGAGCGGTCTGTTTAAAGGATATCCTTTGGCTCTTCAACAGCTTCAAGCCTTCTGTATAATATCTAGGCAGACGGATGGGCTGAAGTCTGTCAAGTGTAGGATCTACACCGTGCCAGGTTTCTTTTTCCACTTTAGTTTCCCTGGAGCGGTAGAATATGATCGCTTTTTCGCCTTCTCGATTGGGAGGGACATAGAACGTCTGCAGCTCTTCCACACTGTAGGTATCAAGCGCGTCTAGTTCTTTATGATGTTTGGGCGGAACCATGGCAGCTTGCAAACTTTGCTCTTCATCAACGAATGTTCGTATTGAAGGCCGAGCAGAGAATATAATATGGACTTCATCTTTCGAGTCACTGCCAAAGATCAACATGGGAGCGGATGGTCTTGGCTTGTTGTACTGGGGCGGACCTGAATAAAATATCGCTTCCTCTTCTTCAGTATCACTCCCGAAGACTGGAATGGTAGTGATAGCTTTGTTCTCCGGTCTGTGACATCTCTCCTTGTCTTCGAAATCTGGCAAGAAATATTTTGCATCTTCATACTTGCGGACTTCGTTCAGGGAGAACGGGTTCAGCTCTCCTGTTACGGTGTACTCGAGACCATCCTTAAAGTATTTCATACGCCGATGTTGTGTAGAAGGGATGATGTTGTACTCATGTAACTAAGGCCGGCCGAGCAAAGCGTTATAGCATGTCTTGGCTTCAATGACATGAAATTTAATATCCGTGATAAGTAACCCGAATCGTAATGTCAATATCACAGACCCGAGAGTCCGCTATGGCTGGGAATCAAAACCAGAGATGGTGATTTTATCACGAGTGAGGTGTTGGACGCTCATGCAGATTTCGTTCAATACTCGCATGTTGAGAAGATTGACGGAAGAACCATTGTCGACCAGAATTTTGCCTATCTTTATATCGTGGCAGTATCCCGAGACATAGAGGGGATGGTTGTGCTCGCACGTCCAACGGAGGAGGTCTTCGTCATCGAAGGTGATATCAGCTGTGTGTACTTCCTTCAGCTCGTCCTTCATCTTTTCTTCGGCAAGAAAAGCTTGGAATTGCTCTGGTTCTTGTAGCGTCTTGATCAGTGAATCTTTCGCTTCTTCGGATAGTAGAAGAGCGTCGAGAATACTGAGTTGCGAGGTTAACTTCCTCAAGTGTGCCAGAACGTTGTAGTCCACCTTATTCTTCTTTGGCGGGTCCTTGGCAGTCAGCTCTTTCATGACTTGATCATCCAAGGCGATATCCTCAGAGACCTTTTCCTTTCCCTTATCTTTTTTACTCGTGGATCCGAGATTCTTTTCTGGAAGCGTGCGATTGCGCAGCTGAATGTTTTCACAGGCCTTCGGTTCTTCCTCCTTCCCCAATGTGGATTCTTTAAAGAGGGGGCCAAGAGCCATTTCTTCATCAGAGTCGCTTCCGAAAGTGAGAATTTGCGATCCTCCGGTGTTGACCATGCGACAGTTACCGATATCACTTTTATGCTCCTCAGTCGGACTTCTTTGCTCCCGCCGAGTTTTGCATTTTATCCGCTTAAAATGTTGCCGGTGAGCAACATATCCCTGCCACCATCTTTTAAAAGCATTGCACTCCTCGGTGGGGTGCGAAATCTTTCGATGATATGAGCAGTAACTAGGATGTGTCTTTGCTTCACCAGGAGTGTTTTCTTCAGAGGGTGGTAGCTTCATTCCCATTGATATGGCTTTAGCAAACCTTTTTCTCGTCTTGAACTTGTTTTTATCCGCGATGGATGTTTCTAGATTCGGCGGGATTGTCTTGACTCTTTCGTCCTGTCGCCAGCGTTTGGCTCTTTCAAATATGGCCGTCTCGCGCTCCCGATCAACTTTACTTTTCAGAAGAGCTTCGTTGAGGAATGTGTCGATCATTTCATATGACGGCTCCAAAAGCTCTGGTTCAGGCTCTGGCCCCAGTTTCTTTGTGCAAGGGGTCTCTTCATTGTCTAATGATGAATGAGAGATCACATGGCAACTTGCTACGTGATCTTCATATTCATCCGACGATTCTTCTCCATCATCTTCGTCCTTAAGGACGTGGCTGAGGAACTCATGGATCATGATGGGAGTCCGCGCCTTATGATTATACTCCTCCAGCGCATCGATCTATTTCTGCAGGTCCATGCGCTTGTCGCCAGGCTTCACGGGATTTTTTTTTGGATCTCTTCATCTTTTTCTTTGAAGATTTTAATGGCTGGGTGTGGGTGGTTGGGCCATCACCACCAATCTTTGGAGTTGGGCGCGGCTTCAGTATCCCTTCGATTATCTGGGGTTCTAGCGGGTTCTTACACTTGATCGCCGGGCATGTATGAAGATCATTCAGCATCCTTTTGGTTTTGGCTGATAGCACGACCTTCCACGGAGCTTCTTCAACAAAAGAGCGCATTGCCCCCGGTGTGTCCGTCTTCTTAGGAGTGTGTGGTTGTGGTAGGTTTACCTTCCACTTCTCGGACAGCGCAAACTTTCCTTGTAGGTATTGATCCTCGATCCATCCCTTAAAGACGAAGCAATCCTCGATTGGATGGCTTACCGTTTGGTGGTAAGGGCAATAATTGGGATTGTTCACTTCGCTGGGCTGCGGTGGTCGCCTTGGATTCGCCAAATTGATAAGCCTGTTGCGCATAGCCAGCTCGAACAGCCTCTTCGTTTTGTCCCGTGGGAATGAGTATGGACGCTTCATTTTCTCATTGTAATAGCGCCATCTCTCCTCGAGTTGATCCGCTAGCTTTGGGACACTGGGCTATTATTGGGTATTCGCAACGAAGGTTGCCTTCCCTTTACCCTTGTCGTTCCGCGGTTCCGGTTTTGGGGGAGACGATCTGTGACCCATTTGATCCATTTGGGCTAGCTTATCGATGAAAGCCTGGAACGTGGTCGGTTTAAAGAACATCATGAACTGTGAAATAGTTGCATGAGGGTCTAGGGTGCCTACGAACATGCCCACCGCTGGTGCTTCTTCGATGCGCTGTTCACACTTCGACCACAGGTTCCGCCATCGGATTGCATATTGAACCAAAGTTTCGCCCGGCTTCACCCTTGCATTGATCAACGCGGTTATTAGGGTGTGTTCACTGGCGCTCGCGAATCATTGAGTGAATAGAAACTCCATCTCTGCGAAAGTTTTGACGGAGTCGTTTGGAAGCTCGGAGTACCATTCGAATGCCGTCTCTGATAAGCTGCCGACGAATTGGCGAAGCAAGAGCTTATCTTCACCGCTGGTGTTGCCACAAAGAGCCCTGAACTGGGCGACATGTTGATGGGGATTGCCTGTCCCCTTGTAGACATGGAATTTTGGGATCGTGTAGCCCGGAGGGTATTTTATCTAATCATACCAGCTCGGATATGGTCGCCCCGTTTTGATGACCTGGCTAGCCGCTTCATTTGCCTGGTGAACTCGTATTTGTTGAGCAATATAATCATTCAGGGCGGCCTTAGAGATTGTTTCCTCTTTGGCTGTTGAAAGAGCCGGAGGTGGATTTGACGTTTCTCCGCTGTCATCTTCGAGGATAATCGGAGGATCTTCAGCTGGGGGATCCAGCTGGATCATCATGCCCACCATGTCTTGGAACAGAAGAGCCATTTGCTTTATATTGGCCGCTTGTTCCGCAGCCTCCTTGTCCTTCTTTTCAAGCATTCTACGAAGGAATTCAGCATCGGTCTCATGTTCGCGACGTTGTTCCGATGACGTCTCCGAGCTTTCTTTTGGCCCGGTGAGTGTGGCCATCGCAGTCAGCATCTCTTGGGGCTTCTTCTGTTGTTGTTCCTGGGCCCTTGTGATGGATCGGGTGAGTGGTCGGTGGCCCGTAGAAGTGCGGCTATCCTCCTTCCCGGATGCCATGTAAATGGTATGGACCGTTATGCCCCCAGACTTAGGGCGTTTGGGTTCAGTGCCTTTAACATTTGTTGCAGGAATGGGGGTCTTCTCTGGCTTTCTCTTTTTATGAGCGATCGAAGTTGAGGAGGCCGTAGCAGTGACCACCCAGATGGCTTTCCGTGACTTGGCAGGATGGCTTTCTTCCTGTCGGATCTTCAGCTTCTTCTGCTGGCGGGGATATTCTTGATCCACCACCGAGTTCTGGACCTGCCGCCAGACTTTGTAGATCTTGGAAGACAGCCGTTGAGGGGACTGCTTCGGCTTTGTTTCTGTGACAGTCTCCGCCGGAGGAGGAGATCTTTTCAGTACGGCGGTAGGAGAATTCCTACGCACCTTATTCAACAGCTCAAAGCTGTTCCCGGTTGGAACAGCAACATTAATTTCCGCCGTCGGGGCTGGTGGAGTTAGCCCAGAAGGGAGTTGCCTCCTGACTTCCTCACTCGGCGCCAGTGGCGACGTCGAGCATGTCGCTCTGATGGAATTGGCTCGGTGACGGGGATGGCCTTGTCTTGCCCCATGTTCAAGGGAGGGGCTGTAGCCGGTGTCAGCCTATTAAAGATTGATGTCTTTTGGGTAGCAGGAGCGGGAGTTAGGACAGTCAGTCTTGTGAAGATTGACCCCTTGGCAGGAGAAGCCGCCTTGACGACTTGAGGAGCAGGTTTGGTTACCCTTTTCGGAATAACCTTCTCTGGGACTGCAAGCTTCATTGTGGGCCCGCAGGAGTTTTGGTCCAGTCTGGAGAAGACTGAGGCGCTGGTGTTGGACGACCCGTTGAGAGGGGTCGTAGTAGCTGTAAGTCGATCGAAGACCGACTTCTTAGGAGCTTCTGGTACGAGCATGGGAGCAGTGAAGCTCGTCGGCGGAACCATGGTTCCGAAAAACAGCCCTGTGGTGGCTTGAATAATCTGCTCCATGGGCATCGTGAACAAAGAGGCCGCTTGGGGCCCGTAGGTTATGCCCCCAGTTGAGGCAAGACGCGAGTTGCAGCTGCAGTTGGAGCACTTCGAGCAGGTGAATGCCATTGCTGTTTTGCTTTCTGGGCCAAGCAAGAGACCAAATCTTAGTAACTTGAAACCCAAGGGCAATCATTAACAAACCGCGATTCGTTCGCGAATACGACATACGAAGTGTGGAGTGGAAAGAGGAAAAGGTCCTACCGGGCGTGCCAGAATCTGTTCCCCTCCGAACAACGGAGACGCGACCTCACGGGTCCGTCTTGCCTGAAATTCGGGGCAGATGCTAATTGGTGCTATCCGTCCACCTCTCCGAAGATGCCAAATTGATTTATGGCACCGTGTATCGAGGGTTTAAACGGATGTGTCCGATATAGCAGACTTCGTCAGATTCCCCCTCGTTTGAGGGGTTTTTGATTGTGGGGACGCTCTTCCCTGCAGGCGTAAGCCCCTGCAGTTAATTACGCTACCGCATCGCGGTAACAACTTTCTCCTTCTTCATATGGCCACTTCGTGTCGTGGGTGTTTATTTTGTGTTCGGTTGCCCGTGGATTGTATACGGAGACTAATTTGTGTTGTCGCTCGTAGGACGTGGATTAGTCCAAATCCGTATCTTTCTTAAATTTGGGTTTGGGGGGGTTTGTGTTTAAGAATACGTTAGCCTTATTTGAGTCTAAGATCAACTTAAACGTTCGTGAAGGACACGTTAGTCTAATTTTAGACTAAGATCGACTTAACGGGGTCATTTAGATCTGACAAGAGAGCAATTGGGCTCTATTGTTTAGTTTAGTGACATTGCGGTTGATAAGTAGTTTAAGTACATTGAGGTCTAATGTTAGTTTTAAGACATTGCGGTCAAGGTTAAGAACGTCATAGTCTATGAGTTTAAGGATCTCACAGTCCGGTGTTAGTTTTAAGACATCACGGTCGAGGTTAAGGACATCATAGTCCACGAGCTTAACGACCTCACAGTCCGATATTGGTTTTAAAACATTACGGTCAAGGTTAAGGATATCATAGTCCGGTATTAGTTTTAAGACATCACGGTCGAGGTTAAGGACGTCATAGTCCATGAGTTTAAGGACCCCACAGTCCATAGCAGTGTGTGGTTGTCGGGACCCGTCACCTCGCTGACGACGTTGAAAGATTACAACGACATATATCAGAGGAGTAAAGAGATGTACCCTCGAACCGGGTGTAAATTGATTGGAAGAGCAGTTGTGCTCGGTTCAATTTAAATTGAGGACTTATGGCCAGAATTAGGCTAAGTCCAGTTGAAAATGTTTGACATTTTATTTTGTGTTGTGCCTGTTGGGCCTTTGTTTGGGCTCTGCCCTTTTAACAATGCATAGCATTGGGCTCTGTAATTAAATGCATAGCATTTATCAGGAGCAAAACAGTGGTCTGATAGTGCGCCACGTGGCTTGTCAGGCGCTTTGCGCTAATCAAAGAGCGTAATGCGTTAGCGCATGCGAAGGTGATACGTGTTACGCTCTGCGCTAAGCGCAAGTCTGTTAGCGCACTGCGCTTTCTGAGTGCGCTGCGCCAGTGAATGACACGTGGCGCAACCAGTCCAAGAGCGCAGTGCGCTATCTTTAGAAGCGCAAAGCACAAGCTGTTCTGTGGTTGACACGTGGTGTGTTCTGGCGCAGTGCGCCAGTCCAAGGAGCGCAAAGGAGCAATTCAAGAGTGCAAGGCACTGTCCAATAGCGCAGAGCGCATTTTGATCAATTTAAGATCAAAGAACAAGTTTTTGTTCTTTTAAAAGAGGTTTTACCTCAAGATTCAAGAACCAAAATTCTTGCTCTCATCAAAAGGCTGTGCCTTTATAGATCAAAAGATCTATGAATGAAGTAAATTACTTCTTTTTAATCTTTTATAATTAGATTTTGAAGATCTTGGTCTTGTTCTTAGATCTTTGATCTTTTTAGAAGAGGATTCTTCTTTTTGTGAGATGTTTTCATCTCTGTTCTTCAAGAATATGATTCTTTACCTTTTAAAGATGAAGAAGATGATCTTCTTTCTTCAAAGGCTTTCCTTTCTTTCTCTTTGAGGTTTTTTCTCAAAGCTTGCAGAGGGTTCTCTTTATTTTAGACTTGAAGTCTTGAGGCCTTTATATAGGGCCAATTAATTTGTTAAGTTAGTTACAGAGATCTTTCTCTGATTGATCTGGGAATATTTCCTCACCGTTGGATCTTTGATCCTAAGGCCTCTGTTTTACAGAAGATAATCTTTTTATTTTAATAAGATTGGAAAGATCTTTCTAGAACAGAATTTTAATTCTGATTAATTAATAATTTATTATTTAAATTCCAGTGCTGGTGCAATTGGCGCTAGCGCACCTGTGTTTGACACGTGACGCGCAGCGCAGAGCGCAGCGCAACTGCGCCGGCGCGCCTGTGTTTGACACGTGGCGCGCAGCGCAACTGCGCTGGCGCGTCTGTGTTTGACACGTGGCGTGCAGCGCAGAGCGCAGCCCAACTGCGCTAGCGCACCACTGTTTGACACGTGGCGTACAGCGCAGAGCGCAAGGGATCTGAAGCGTTGCTTCATTTTAAATTTTGAATTTTGAAACAGAGCCTTGCTCTGATTGGGGGTGCGCTGCCTTGGGCGCAGCGCTCCTGGTGCTCGCGCGTCTGCTTTTGACACGTGGCGTGCAGTGCAAGAAATCTGAAGCGTTGCTTCAATTTTTGAATTTTGAAATTCAAACAGAGCTTTGCTCTGATTGGGGGAAACAATACCGTGCCAGAGGAATTGAACCCATTCTTCATGAATGAAGTCCGAAAGTACGAAGATGCAAAATACTTCTTACCAGATTTCAAAGACATAGAAAGATGCCACAAACCGAAGAACAAAGCTATCACTACTATTCCGGTCTTCGGAAGTGATACCGAACAAGAAGAAGAAATAGTTTATTCATGGCCAACCCAACGCAACAAGCCGGGACCATCCACCCCTATTCTGGTCTTCGGCAGCGACTCGGAAGATGAGGTCAATGTCGTATTTTCTGTTCGGCCATCAATACAAGTCTTCGCTGACGATGATCGGAGTTTGCAAATTGGCATGGTTCCGCAAGAGCATTACAAAGAGCTCGACGCACTTGATACTTATGGTGTGCAGGAACTGCAGACATTCTACGTCCCTCCCAGGTGAAGAGTTGAAAAGGCGATCCTCTTTTATCAACCCGTGGAAACCAGAGTGGTGAAAGCAATCTGGCATGGTAATGATTCTACGCTTGACAGGCTCCAGTCCATCCGTCTGCCCAGGTCTACACAGAAGGATTAAAAAGGCTGTTAAGGCGCCAAGGCGTACCCTTCAAACAGACTGCTCGACAAGCCCAGTTCTACAACAGGATCTGGAACGTCCCCAAAACTCAGCGAAAGTTGCCCAATGGGAGAATGGAAACCATCTGGCTTGGATATGTTCAATCCAAGAAACGGGAGAGATTCCATGACTGCTACGTCATACATGACTTCGATGAAGAAGGAGATGCTCTGTGGGAAGATGCTAACCCTGAACCAGAACAAGGTCTCGCCATGAAAGTGCCAAGTCCGTCATTCGAAGAACAGATGGACAAGCTTATAAGGGAAGCGGGTCAAAAGGTTCGAGACGACCATAATCGCAAAATGGCCATCTACGAGAAAGCCAGAACACAGCGCCTCCTTCAACAGGCTACGGAAAATGATGATGCCCTTCATCGCCATCCCGTCATACAAAAGACCCGATGCAGAGGCAGAAATAAACCAAAGAACGGAAAAAGAGTTCGACAGCGACAAAGCGGGTCCAAGAAGCCACGCGATCGAGAATCAAGCAACCATGATTCGTCTCTTATAAAGAAGATGGGTTGAGCGTATTCTTTTTACCAAGACAAGACAAGGAAGATACTCGATCTTTTCATAAAACATCAGATGATTATCCTCCTGGAGTCCAAGCACCCCGAGCAAGCAGGCGAGGTCTCTCACCCAGACTATTGCTCCTATTATCGAGCAATAGGACATCCTCTCGAAGACTGTTTCACCTTCAAGAACTGGGTCGAAGACCAATATCAAAAAAGCAGATTCGGTCTATCCAGCAGTTGGAAGGTAACCCCACCACAGAAGTATGAACCGAAAGCCACGTATGCGACGAGAGTAGAACCAGACCAGCATTGGTCTTGGAAGCGATCTCATACCTGTCACATGATAACGCTGTCAGAAGAAGAACCCGAGAATATGGATGACCTCCCCTAGTGGTTTGAAAACAAGGATGACGAGGTGATCTCAGAATTTCCACCGGCGCCAAAAGAGCTAGAAGATGGGATACATACTACTGCAGATAACCTCAAGAAAATTGACTTAGGGACGGCAAGTGACCCGCTGCCGACATTCGTCAGTGAGTTTTTGTCTAAAGAAAGGGTGGCTAAAAGACGTGCTCATGCAGTATAAAGACTGCTTCGCATGGAACTATTCAGAGATGCCGGGACTTGATCCAGAGATCGCTGTGCATAAATTGGCGATATCTACGGACGTCAAGCCAGTCAAACAAGCACCATGAAGAATGTGACTCGAGCTTGAGATGAGCATCAACGCCGAGGTCAAGAAGCTAATCGACTTCGGCTGCATCCAAGAGATTCTGTATCCTTACTGGATCGCCAACATTGTCCCAGTGATAAAGAAAAATGGGATGGTGCGCATCTGCATGGGCTTTCGGTACCTCAATAAAGCTTGCCCGAAAGAAAAATTTCTAGTACCGGCCACTGAGCTGATGATAGATAATACGTCCACTCACAAAGTTTTCTCCTTCATGGACGGCGTATTAGGATACAATCAGATAAAGATGCATCCTGAGGACCAGAAGCATACCGCTTTCCGGACCCCTTTAGGCATATTCTGTTACAAGGTGATGCCCTTCGGTCTAAAGAATGCCGGTGCCACCTATCAGAGGGCCATGATGAAGATTTTTCGATGACCTCATACATGAAATCGTCGAATGCTATATTGACGACCTCGTAGTTAAAAGCAAATCATACGAGGAACATTTAGAGCATCTGAAGATTGTGTTTCAGCGTCTTCGGAAATACAACTTGAAGATGAACCCTTTCAAATGCGCGTTCGGAGTTTCCTCGGGTAAGTTTCTAGGATTCATCGTCCGACATCGGGGAATCGAGATAGACCCGTCGAAGATCAAGGCGATCATAGAAATTCCTCCGCCAAGAACTCTCACGCAACTGCAGTCCCTCAAAGGAAAGCTCGCATATATCCGACGATTTATAGCCAATCTTTCTGGTAAGTGCTGCCCTTACAGTCATTTAATGAAGAAAGGAACCCCGTTCGTTTGGGATCGCAAATGCCAAAGCGCGTTGGATGAAATCAAGCAATACCTGCAGAATCCTCCGGTGCTAACCGCTCTGGTTAAGGAAAAGCCTATCATTCAGTATACAACTGCCCTCGAGGGTTCTCTGAGCGCATTATGGGCACAAGAAAACGATCAAGAAAAAGTGAGAGCCCTCTACTATTTGAGTTGAGTTCTCCTGGGGGAAGAAAGCAATTACTCACCCATCGAAAAACACTGCCTGGAATTGATCTTCGCGATAACGAAGCTCAGACATTACGCTTTGGCGCATGAGGTCCACCTCATATCAAAAGTGGATCCTCTCAAATATTTAATGTCAAAAGCCATACTAACAGGACAACTCGCTAAATGGGACCTGCTCTTGATGGAGTTCTCGATAACTTACCGACCCCTCAAGGCAGTGAAAGGCTAGGCCATCGCCGACTTCCTCGCTGAACATCCGATACCTGCCGATTCTCCTTTGAACTGCGAATTGCCTGAAGAGCACGTGTTTGACACGATCGATGGGGGAGAGAAGAGAGAATGATACCCGGTTGGAACTCTACTTCGATGGAGCATCTTCCATGAAGAAGCGCAAACAAAGCACCTCCATAATAAAATCAGAGGTAGGCTTCATCTTCGTGACTCCACAAGGAGGGATAATGCGCTTTGCCTTCTCCTTATCAGAGCTGAGGACAAACAATGAAGCCGAATATGAAGCATTGATAGCAGGTCCTAAGATCGCTGTCGACATGGGAATCGAAAACCTCCTCATATATGGAGACTCTCAGCCGGTCGTTAGTCAAGTAAATGGCGACTATCAAACGTGCAAGCCTGAGTTGGTGAAATACGGCGAGAGACTGCATCAACTGCTGACTCAAATTCCTGCCTATGCTCTGGAAAGCATACCGCGCACGGAAAATAGCAAAGCGGATGCGTTAGCCAAACTCGCTAAAGAATTGGCCGACGAGAATCTCGATGATGTGAGGATCGTTGTGCAAAACCGTCGAGTTCTTGCACCGGCAGAAATATCTCCAGAGTCGTCCAAAGAAAAGGGAATGACAGAGCAAGCAACCCTACAAATAAAAGACCAGGAAAAGGTTACGGATTGGAGAGAAGTCTTTATAGACTACTTCAAATCCCGTCGAACGCCTGAAGATGCGTCCTCAACACGTCAGCTCATGAAACGAGCCCTATCTTTTGCTTTAATCAATGATACTCTGTATAAGAGATCATTTGATTCTCTATGGCTAAGATGCCTGGGATCTAAAGAGGCAAGGAGAGTCGTCCAAGAAACTCACGACGGACTCTGAGGTTCTCACCAAGACGGGCCGAAAATGAAGCTGAAGATCCAAAGGATGGGCTATTATTGGCCCACAATGATCCAAGACTGCCTCGAATACGCGAAGCACTGCCATTCATGCCAGAATCATGGGGACTTTATCCGCCAGCATCCAAATCCGCTACATCCAACGGTAGCTAGCTGGCCTTTCGAAATGTTGGGAACTGACATAATCAGGCCTATCGAACCGGCATCATCCAGAAGACATCGGTTCATATTGGCGACAACTGATTATGTCTCTAAGTGGGCGAAAGCAATACCGCTCAGATAAGTGAAGACGGAGAGCATCCTCCATTTCTTCAAGATACATGTCATTTACCGGTTCTGCACCCCGTGACGGATTATCTCTGATAACGGGCCAGCCTACAGAAACCACAAGATCATCCGCTTCGCACAACAACATAATATAGACTAGAGATACTCTTCGGTTTACAATCCCCGAGCTAACGGTCTAGCTGAGGCTTTCAACAAAACCTTGATGAAAATCGTGAAAAAGACGGTGTCCAAAAATAAGAAGGACTGGCACGAGAGAATGCATGAAGCTCTCTGGGCGTATCGAACTACGTTCAAAACGGCCACAAACACAACGATGTATGCATTGGTATTCGGCACAGAAGCGGTACCCTCTCGAGATAGAGTTACCCTCTCTACGAGTGGCGGTTCACTACGAGCTAATAGACGAAGAAAATGCTCACCTCCGTCTCGAGGAGCTCGACACCCTTGATGAAACCCGGCTCATGGCGCAACAAAACCCGGAAGCCTATAAAACAAAAATTACACGCTCATACAAAAGATTGACTAGGCTGAGAACATTCCGCCAAGGCGAACTCGTGCTAGCGGTCAAAAGACCTATGATCCCCAATAGTGCCAAACGAGTGAAATTCGAGCCGAACTATGAAGGCCCGTTCATCATAGACAAAGTTTACCAGGGTGGAGCCTATCTACTCATGGACATGCATGGTGAAAGACCTTTCAGGCCAATAAACGGTCGCTTCCTAAAAAAATACTACGCCTGACGAGTCATGGCCTAGGTCAACGATAGATGACGACGCCTATGTCCGCTTGCTATCTTCCTAAGCCCAAACTCTATAAGAAGTAGCCGGCAAACGGACCGAAACATCCTTAAACTTACGATGGACCACTATGTTCTAAAACTAGCTATTGACCGAGACGTCTATAAACTACTATGGACCGCAGCATCCCAAGGCTGACACTAAAAAAGGGTACGTCCACAAGCGAAATGGGCACGGATGAAAACCCGAAAGGGCTCCATGAGTAAAAACAGCAGGACAACCAGCGAGTTTGTGAAAACCGAAAGGACGCAATCTCGTTAAAAGACACATGCAAGGTCCTCTCGACCCTGTAAGGAGAAAATACCTGCGTGGGATCCTTACGACTCACAAGGGAACAACACACTTAGTGATCCCCACATTCCTAAGGAGAAATTACACTTACGAGATCCTCACGACTCGTAAGGAGAATTCCCCTTTGAGACCCTCACGGCTCATAGGATTCAAAAGCCTTAAGCTACAGGGATCTGAACCTGTTCTTAAGCCATCACAACCTCCAATGATGCCCTACAAGTGGTTCAATATTAACCCTTGTATACAATCCATTGGCACGAATAAATATTTTCCTAACAAAGTCCCACCAGTGACTAGGGATATATTCGCACAGTGAACAACCCTTGTAAGTCCTCTCGACTTATAAGGAGAAAACACTCTTGTAAGATCCTTACGACTTATAAGAGACCATACACTTAAGAATCCTCACGATTCTTAAGGAAAAAACGCACCTACAAGATCCTCATGACTCGTAGGGAGAAATACCTTTATGAGACCCTTACGGCTCATGAAGTTAAAATCCTTAGTCGACAGGATCCTAACCCTGTTTGCTAAGCCACCTTTGTTCGATATCGACAAAGGAAAATGATGATTCACACCTGGCAATATCCCAGTTGTAGCGATATTGATGCCCAAATCGGTATCAAATCCCAAACTCGCAGCGAAAAGCCAACGAGTCACAAATTCATATGAAATAGCTGAAATGATGGGGAAACTTGCAACAAAATCAGCAAGTAAAAATGTATGCATACAAAATAGCCGAAATGGTTGGGCAACTCGCAATAAAAAGCAGCGAGTAAATAAAATAAATAGCCGAAATGATCGGGCACCGCGAAAAATAGCCGAAATGATTGGGCAATCGCGACTTTCGCGATATAAAAGCTGAAATGATAGAGCATCGCGGAAAGACAAAAATATATAATGAAATTTTTTGCCCTGCATGTGATATCGCATCGATCCCTGTATACAATACAGGGGCACGACCAAAGAAGGAACCATACCTTCCCACTAGGCTCCTTCAGAAAAAGAAGCCAAATCTCGACAGTTCACAGACAGCCTAGAGATCACCAACAGCGTTCCTCCTCATTCCAGCAGGATTTAGATGCGACAATCAGCCTTGGAGCCATGGCAATGTTCCTGTTCCAAGCCTCGACGGTTCACAGATAACCGAGAGAGCAAATACTGGCCCCGTAGAACACGGCTAAAGTCAATTCTGACCCCGTGGGAAACACCCAGAGCACCTCCTGGTCTCGTAGAACACGACTAATGTCAATTCTGACCCCGTGGGAAACGCCCAGAGCAAATCTTGGTCCCGTAGAACATGGCTAATGTCAATCCTGACCCATGGGAAACGTCCCAGAGCAAATCCTGGTCCCGTGGAACACGGCTAATGTCAATCCTGACCCCATGGGAAACGTCCCAGAGCACCTCCTGGTCCTGTAGAACACGGCTAATGTCAATACTGACCCCGTGGGAAACGTCCAGAGAACCTCCTGGTCCCGAAGAACACGGCTAATGTCAATCCTGACCCCATGAGAAACGTCCAGAGCAACCCCTGACCCCGTGAAATGCGGATAAGGTCAACCCCTGACCCCATGAAATACGGATAAAGTCAACCCCTGATCCCGTGAAATGCGGATAAGGTCAACCCCTGACCCCGTGAAATGCGGATAAGGTCAACCCCTGACTACATGAAATGCGGATAAAGTTAACCCCCTGACCTCGTGAAATGCGGATAAGGTCAACCCCTGACTCCGTGAAATGTGGATAAAGTCAACCCTCAACTTCCCCGTCAAAGCAAGTCTTTGATTCAGGAGCAAGTCAACTCATCAATCACTTACGGGTCCTCTCGACTTGTAAGAAAAAAAAATTCTCTTGTGAGATCCTTACGACTCTCAAGGGAAAACACACTTAGGAATCCTCATAATTCCTAAGGAGAAAATACACCTACGAGATCCTCTCGACTCGTAGGGAGAAAAGTCTTTATGAGACCCTCACGGCTCATAAAATTGAAAAGTCTTAGGCAGCAGACCTAAACCTGTTTCCTAAGCCATCATTACCCTGCAAAGAGTCCAAGATGGACCGTCACTTACTATCTACATGCCATACTTGCTAAAATCACATGGCAACGACACAGCAAAAGAAGCAACAGTAGAACAAAAAATGTGTATCCTTTATTCATGAATTCAATGGAGTACAAGTTGAATCATATGAAAGAATAAAAAAATGGATACATGTTATTCAAAGATTATAAGAGTTCAATCTATACAAAACAGCTACTGAGAAGGAAGCGTTTTCAATAAGTCAGTAAGTTGCTCGCGCACTCCTTTCAATTCCTTCTCATGATCGGCCGCCGCGGCCAGCTCTGCTTCAATTTGAGCCCGTTGCTGCAAGCATGATGAAACCTTCTCATTGATTTCCCGTTGGGAAGCTTCACGACTCTGCGTAACCTGCTCAATGGAGTCAAGCTTCCGCCTCAATGCCAGCCTGTCCGAAATGTATCGTTGCAAATTGTCAAAGACGGCTCTCAGTTGCGCGGCATTCGCTTCAACTTGGGCGCGCAGCCTGGCAGATTCACCCGAAGCCTCCTCGCGTTCCTTCCGCCTAAAGATCGCTTCTTGTTCAAAATGGCGGAGGAGGGACACGCTCTGCTCAACCCATGCATCCCACTGCGCGTTCAAAGCCAACATCTCAGGAGCGGGACGCCTAAGCTCAAGCTCATGCAGACATGCCTCAATCTTCCTGCAACGGTTAACCCAAGAATCAACGACGCCTTCGTTATAGAAGTTCACAAGTGTCGCCAACATTGGATTAACCTCAGCAATAAAATCTGCAGCGAATGTAGGGTCCTCCGCGTAAAGCTCCTCGATGTATTCACTCAACATACGCAGACTGGTTACAGCGCCTTTTGAAGATGGACGTCTGGAAAAGGGCTCTGCCGGCATTATGATGCGAGACTCGAACGGAGCTGGAGTCGGTGCGACCGCTGCAAAATAAATCATAGTCAGATGTCGGCTCAAGAAATAAAGAAAAATACACGAACAAAAGAGTCTACTATACCGGCTCAATAGGGGGCAGAGCTAGGAGTACCGGTGGCACGACGATACCCTTGTCCCCTCCTTCAATTTGTAAGGCTACGAGTAATGCAAAGAAGAATTAGCAATGACATGGCTGCCTGTTAAAGGAAAGGAAAGACATCGGTCGGAAAAGATACCCACCGACACCAGCGGGTAGGCTAATCTCCGACTAGAAGGAGAAGTGCGGGTTCTGCACTTGATACAGATGATCAAAGAGAACTCCTGCAAGATTATGATAATACATGGTCAATATACGAAAGATGTTGTCCCCGATTTAAATTGATAGCAAACCCATACCTTCCAGCAGTTGAGAAGATATAAGAGGAGACGAAGGGGCAACGACCGTCAGAGCGGCAACTGGTGGTGCTTCTTCAGGTGTCGCAACCTCAGCGCTCGCCACACCTACATTCGAAAGGAACAGAATGTCATCAGAGAGGATTGCAAAACGAAAAGAATGCAGCCACTCGAGACCTACCAGACAGGTCATCAGCCAGAACCGTGACGGGAGCATCGCCAAGCATCACGACTTCTTCGATCTCATTTTGGGGGATGGTTTCGCCGCCCGTAGCTTCGTCCCCTGATTCCACGAGAGCCGTCGTGACGCTCGTGATGCCAGGCGATGGCAGGGAACCGCAGGAGGAAAGAGCGACAATTGGAGCAAACTCGGACTCCTGGGAAAGAGTAGCCGCTTCGGGTTCGGTGGTAGCCGTCATCTCACGCGCCACCTCCTCAACCGGACTTAGCCCTGCAGGGTATGATATATGAGAATATGAAGATCAAATTCTGACAAAAGGACCCAGTGTTACGTTACCTAGGGACGGCTTTTCAATTGCTTCTCGAGCCGCGCGTACCGCCTGTCTATAAGTGGTAGACAGGGCAGCCGAGGCACCCTCTGAAGAAGCACGGACAGGGGAAGCAACGCTCGAGCCTGCACCTACGGCCAAGGCGACGTTACGTTCTCTTGCTGCATGCCTCTTGCGCTTCCTCTCCGCCTAGGCCGTGAGAGCTAATCTTCTTAGAACCTTCATCAAGGAGATGTCATAGTCCGCGCTAGGAGCTACCTCTGGAGCCGTTATGGCGTCCGTCATCGATTGATTAAGTGAAGCCTCTTTTGGCAATACTGGGGAAGATGGCACTTCGGTAGCCGGCCTTGGAAGTATCTCCGCACCACTGTGCGAAATCGGCACGGCACTTAAGATAACTTGGGTCGAAGTAGTCCCTGCGATAAGATGAAAAAGGGGTCAGACTATTCATGAAGGAAAAGGGAACAAGGGCATAATGAACTGAAATATACCAAGGCTCAACGAAGCGCGAAGCCTATTTTCCTCCTCAAAAGTCTTGAGGGAAGCTGCGAGAGCCTCTTCAGTGGAAACGCCTGTTGAAGAAAAAAGTGTCAGTCAATACACGATAATAAAAATGTAATGCAACCAAAAAAAGATACGGCTGAAGACTACCCGATTCAATGAGGATGATCAATCCTGCTTTATGGCTAGCTAGTCGCTCGGAAGCTGCATTGGCAACCTCCAGATTAGTGCCATCCGGTGCCATAAATAGACCCTCGTTGGTCCCATATTCGCTTAGGCCCTCGCTATAAGGAGAATGAGGCTCGCGGCCAAGTATAACGTCTGCAGAAAGAATCGACTTCTTCTTCTTCTGCGAGCGAGTGCCCGTAGCCGCCAGCACAAGCTTATGCTTAGTGGGAACCTTTGGACAACGATTCCCGATATCTGAACCCACGCTAAACTCGGGAGATGCCACAGTCACAGCTTTCACGGGAGCACGGGGTAGCGGCAGCTCGGGCATCACGCGCGGGACCACAACCGCAACAACCTCTCTTAAAGGAGGATGAACGACGGTCCGTTTCTTCAAGGGAATAGCTGGATTACCAGCAGGGGCTGCACCCTTACGATCGAGCAACAACTTCTTTTCCTCCCAGATGATAGCACCCATCGTATGCTGGTACCATGCCACATATACGTTAAGAGCTTTCGGAACACAACTTGGCTCACTAATGAAGAAATTGGATCATGTGTTTAGGCATATGAAGTGGTGCAAAGCGCTCTGGATACCCTCTTCAGTATAAACCGGCTCTGCCAAGAATGCCTCGAGCCGGACGCCTTGATTATAACTTGATTGCTGGGAAAAACGGTGGGGGTTATATCTCATGGACAAAGCCGAGTCATTCTGCCTGAACACCAAGTATCCCGACCTAATTGAGTACAAATGGAGAATCTCCCGAGCTTTCAAGATAGAAGCTCCGTCCTTAAAGGTGTCCCGCAACGGCTGCACCATCTTAGCGGATTCCTTACCGATGGTCATAACCTTATCAACAAAGATCATGCCGTCCCCGACGGTACGTAGGCCAAGAATTACACCCAGAGCCTCTCGCTGACTTAGCTCCATAATGGAAGCATTGACCAGCCGCATGATCCATGGAAAATTGCAAGTTTCATAGAAATGAGTCCGCTTGTGCATTTCAAAAGCACCGAGCACATGTAGCTCGAGCCATGAAGTAAAATAATGCATCGGGAAGTTCACGGGCTACACCCCCGGTTGAGTAGTGTCGGCCGCCAAACTAAGGCCGTGAAATAAATGAGCCAGCCTAGCAATCCCAACAGCAACCTGTCTCCCTTCAACCATCCGATGAGCTGGGTAGAAGACAGACGACCTCATGTAGAGAGGGTGCATGGGAAGCGCGAACCAGCTTAACCACAAACTGAGGAACCCTAGAAAGAACGCTTCTTCATCAATGCCCGGAGCGGCAATTTCTGAAAAGGGGACGATCGTGACGTTTGGAAGAAAGAAACTATTTTGATCGGCTTCCAGTATTGGTCGGCTATCCAAGCCAAAGCCGAAAGGATCATCAAGTTTGGCAAACATTTCACCTTATTGTGATAAAGCTTCTGGGCGGAGAAAACGGGCGATGAAGTCCGCAAAGCTAACCCCATGGCTTCCAGATTCAAGAAATAGGCCCTCGTAAATGTTTAGCACCTTGATCAAGCTAGGGAATCGGTGCTGAATGGCATTCTCTGGGTTTAGACCCGACATCACCAGTCGGGTAGCAAAAATATACTCATCAGGGGGGCAAGATCTCCTAATAATGCTCCCCTTTGATAGGCAAGCCGGAGATATCCGCAAACTCTTCCAAAGAGATGGAAACTTCTCAATCTAGCATAAGGAAGGTGTGAGTTGGAACGTTCCACTGTTCCAAAAAGGCTTTGAAGCACCATGCTGGAGGTGGGGAATATTGAAACAGAGAAGCATATATCGCGGGGTACAACCCGAGCCTCAGCGAAAATATACTCATTAGGGTACAACCCATCCACTATAGATATCCAGCTGAGTGACGGGGAGTCATGCCTATGTTGTATGGCTGTCCCCAACGGCGCGACTCGCCCTAGCATATTCGCCGCTCTAGAATGTCCAAAGCCATCGGCGGTTGTACAGGTATTGCAGCCATAGAGAGCTGAAAACAACCCTCTGAAGTCCAATTAACCACCTCCATGGCATAGTTCACCGGGGGTACGTCAACATAATGAATCGCCGAGATGGCCTTTGAAGGTGTTGCGCAAGAGAAGCTGCGCCGACCCATGATGATCTGGTTATACCATGTTCCCCACAAATGGAGATTCTTCCGCTCTGGGTCGTGATCCTTGATCAGTGCAAAGACTTCCCTGTCCACGGGCGCTTTGGTTAATCCGCCTTCCGAACGGACGAACGGGAAGGAAGTGTCGAAAGACATAGTACCTGCGCGGAAAAGAACAAATTTTCAGTCAATGCTACAGTTTAAGTTCTATCACTAGGTACTTTAAATCTGTACCGCATTGCAATGCAGCGAAAAGGGACCAAAAGGGACCCACATAATCTGGATGACAGTTCATTAAATGTGGAAATCCTCAAAAGATTCTCATTCAATGAGAACCCCTCGGGCAGAGGAGTAAATCTCCCCTTGAGAGCAGTGCTCTTCAATAGAATGACATCTGTCAGATTCTAATGATGAAGGAATAAAAAAATTCCCAAAGAAAATTCTAAGAGCCTTGCTTTATAAAAATGATGCAATAACCCATCAAAAAACTTAAAATAAAGTTTGTAATGAATTAAAATTCTGAGATCTTCAAGATCTATGAACAAACTATAAGAGTTCTTCATAAGAGATTAATAAATCTACATGATTTGAAGAGAGCAAAGCTCTGTTAATGGGTTAAGAAACCCCAAGAAAGATCTCTTTAGATCTATGATTTCAAGAGAGCAAAGCTCTGTTAATGAAACCCTAAAAAAGTGTTTTCTTTAGATCGAAGATCTATAAAGAGTAAGGCTTTGTTAATGGGTAAAACCCTAGATTATTAAAAAATTGTTTAAAAGATTTAATTTTTACCTAAATTTTGACAGAGTTCCGTCCTTAAGAAAATTCTTAAGATGAAGAGCTGTGCTCTGAAAGAGAATAAAAATTCTCAGAAAGTAAGAAGATGAACATAAATTATCTCAAGGGCCAAGGGTCCTATTTATAGGCACTGAGATGCCGTTTCAATTTCTGAGTTGATCTAAGGGTGCAGATGCTGCCACTGCTGCACTCACATGTGGGTCACGTGAGCGCAACAGTGGGGAGGCATTTGTTTCCCCCAATCAGAGCAAAGCTATGTTCAAATTTCAAATTTTGAAATGAAGCAACGCTTTATAGCAACGCCAAGTGCGCTGCGCCCTAAGCAGCGCACCACGTGCAAAGCACGTGTGCGCTAGCGCTAAGGGCGCTGCACTGTAAGCAGCGCACCATGTGCAAAGCACGCGTGCGCTAGCGCTAAGGGCGCTGCACTCTAAGTAGCGCACCACGTGCAAAGCACGGATGCGCTAGCGCTGGAACTAAAAGATCCCTACTGTCAGATCAAAGATCCAATAAAGATGATAAATCATCAATTAACCAGAATAAAATTCTGTTAAGGAGAGATCCCTCAAAATCTTTCCAAACAAAAAAATTGTGCTCTGTAAATCAGAGCACCATTGGATCAATGATCCAAAGGTGATTAAAAATCACAAAATTATAGAATAAATTCTGTATGGGAAAAAGATTTCCCAATCTTGTTAAAAACAAGAAAAATGTCTTCTGTAAATCAGAAGCCCTTGGATCAAAGATCCAACGGTGGGGAAATCCCCAAATCAATTGGAGAAAAGATCTCCTTAACTGATTGAACAAATCGGCTCACCCTATATAATGGCCTCAAGACTTCAAGTCTCATATATACGGAGGATACAAAAACAAAAGGAAGAACCCCCATACACTTTGAGAAATCTTAGAAAGAAGAGCCAAGCTCTCGGTAGAAGAAGAACTTTTCTTCAAGGTAAAAAGAACAGAAAGACGAAATCGTCTCATATAAAAAGAAGAATTCACTTCTTTCTTTAAGATCATAGATCTATAAGACCAAGGTCTTTCAAAAAGAGATCAAAGGATCTCATCATAAAATAAGAAGAAGAATATAATTCTTCTTACAGATCATAAATCTATAAGATTAAGGTCTTTTACACAAAGAGATCATGAACATCTCATTATAAAAGAGGGAGGAGAATAATTCGATTCTCTTAAGATCACATATCCATAAAGGCAAAGCCTTTCACGAAAATAAGAGATTGAAACATCTCCTACAAAATAAGAACTATGTTCTTAGAACCTTGAGACAAAGTCTTTTCTAAACGAGAATTTATTTCTCAGATCATAAAATTCATCAGATGTGCTTCTGCGCTCTTTGACTGGCGCTAAGCGCATCACGTGCTCCTCACGTGTGCGCCACTGAAAAGATAGCGCTTTGTGCTCATAAAATAGCGCTTTGCGCTCATGGACTGGCGCTCAGTGCCAAGCACGCCACGTGCTCCTCACGTGTGCGCTACCCAGCAGAAGCGCTCTGCGCTCTTTGACTGGCGCCAAGCGCGCCACGTGATCCTCATGTGTGCGCTAAAAAAATATAAATTGTTCTATAAATAAAGCCCTAGAGCTATGATGAATGCTCAACATTCAATAAAATACAAAAACGTTGTCAGAATTCAAATCAATGCTCAGCATTGTCAAATGTTTAACATTTTAACTGAGTGGGACGAGCCTAAATTGGCTATAAACCCCTCATTCAGATTAATTGAGCCCATATGCTCATAAACCTTTTAACAGATCTTAGTCCCAAATTGGACTACAGATCTCTCAACCAACATTGGTTTAAGGGTACATCTCATCACTCCTCTGATATTTGTCGTTGTAATCCTTCAACATCTTCAGAGAGGTGATGGGTCCCGATAACTAAACATTTCATGGACTGTGGGGTCCTTAAACTCATGGACTGTGATGTCCTTAACCTTGGACTGTGGGGTCTTTAAACTCATGGACTATGATGTCCTTAAACTTTATAGATTATGATGTCTTTAAACTATGGACTGTGGGGTCCTTAAACTCATGGACTATGATGTCCTTAACCTCGGACTGTGGGGTTCTTTAAGCCCATGGACTATGATGTTCTTAACCTCGGACTGTAATGTCCTTAAACTAATAATGGACTGCAGTGTCTCTAAACTAAACAATAGAGCCCAAATGCTCTTTTGTTGGATCTAAATGATCCCGTTAAGTTGATCTTAGTCTGAAATTAGACTAACATATCCTTAATAAACATTTAAGTTGATCTTAGTTTCAAATGAGACTAACGTATCCTTAAACCCAGCCCTAAACCTGAATCTAAGAAGATACGGATTTGGACTAATCCACGCCCTACGGGCACAACATAAATTAGTCTCCGTATACAATCCAACCAAAAACAAAACAAACACCCACGACACGAAATGACCATCTGGAGAAGGAGAAAGTGGTTACCGCGATGCGGCAGCGTAATTAACTGCAGGGGCTTGCGCCTGCAGGGAAGAGCGTCCACACAATCAAAAAAACCCCTCAACGAGGGGGAATCTGACGAAGTCTGCTACATCGGCCGCATCCGTTTATACCTTCGATACATGGTGTCATAAATCAACTTGGCATCTTCGAAGAGGTGGACGGATAGCACCAAATAGCATCTGCCCTCGAAGTTCAGGCCCGGACGTCCCAACATCTCGGTCATGTTTTCCGGCGGGGAACATTCCTATCGGTCTCTAAGTCAATTTTTGAAATCGAGTTTGTGGAAATGAATGATCATGTTTAACGAGGGTCTTGTATGTACCCGAGACTACGGCCCATTGTTGCCCGGGACATAATCTTGTCAGCCGGACCGCTAAGTCCAAACCTAATATATATAAGAGTCATTGTTCGAATGATCATCCTCTAAATAGCTAACCTCGTAAATACAAGTTCCTTTCCACTTCGATTTCCCCCCTTTTCCCAGGTTTCACTATTCTATAAGTATGAGCTAGTTGTGTACAAGTACGCACCAATAATACTATTTTATTCACTATTGACTGTGTTGTTCACCATTGCGAATTTCTCACTTTTTTTCTGGCGTACTCGATAGAACTACACCGATACCATTCACGTTCGACAATGCATTATACACTGAGAATTATTAAGTACGCTCACTATCGCTAGAGGTATCGCGGTCGGGTAAATATGTGAATTATGCCGCTAACATATCATATGCAATACAAGTCATTACGCGTCCTATGAGCTTAGAAAAATCACATTAACTCGTACAATCAGAATTAAGTAAAATGATACAAAAGGGGTAAAAAGTAAACTTAATCAGAAATTCAACGAAATTGGTTTCAAGTCAATCGGGTTTTGGGTTCGCGAATTACGATCATTTCTTTTCTCTACTGGAAATTCAGTTCTTGAGCTGAAAGTCCATTTCGTAACACAGTTTTCACCCTGTTGGGATCAGAATTAGGAGACGCTACAGTTGGATAATATTTAGGTTTCCAAAGCGCCAGACGGATCAACAATATCCGCTGTGTGCTGGGAGTTATGCATTATTTAAGATCGGGATATACATTATGTCCCTGCTTGGGACTGCAGTATGTATTGATGATTTAAAATATGATTAACTAGAAAACGGTGGTAAAAACGAATGAAAACACCTACAATAGTTATCTAACAGATAAACCTTCGCAACGGTATAGGGTTCCGCATAATACCATTTTCACACAGAGCTATAACAGCATTTTAATTCAGGGGTCAACAAGCAGTACTGCTCTGAACTGCAGTCCAGAACCGCATTCCCGAACAGTTTTTGTCCCCATTTTGAAATAGAAACAAAATATAAATTATATGGGGTTCTAGGTTGTCAAGTCGTATTCGATACAAGCCCTCAAACACTGCATTCCAGTATGTATACAAATTATTACGATTTTCACATGTTAGATGTACGAAAAATTTCAGATTTTGCGGACCTAAAAGAGGTTGACATTCTACAACAACAACTGAGCCTTTTATCCCAAGCATATGGGGTAGGCTACATGAACCAACATGAGAATCACTGATTGATGTGAAAAAGTGTGTAGTAGTTAACCGCAATCAATAACGGTGTCGCGTGTAGCTAGAACGAGATGAGTACGGGTCGTTCTCAGGGAAACGTTGAATCTTTTACTCTTACTTTAGATATGTTGAAAAAGAGAGGAGGGATAAAGAATTTTGTGGAAATGTTTCTAGATCTACGTTAAGCACTAATGCAAAAATATAGATCTAAATTATTTTAGGGATATAGTTAATATAATAAGGGGGCTTGTAGGGTTCGTTAGGATTTAGTAGTTATGGACGATTAATTAGAAGTTACACTTTTTATCCTTTAATAGATTTAAAACTAGAACGACGGTGATGCGTGTAGATTAGGGTTTCTGGAGGGAAAAGGAATCCCACTCTTAACCTTTATCTCGACACGGAACTCCGTTCATATCTAGCCTTTACCAAAACAATCATTAATCTAATCTCTAATCGCGGTCGGAACTAACAAAGAATTGTTAGCGCGCCCGATTAGAATGTTAATGATTCTTTTGATAAAGTTCATAAACTTTATAGGACTTAAAAAGGGTTTAGGGATGTTCATCATGCATTAGCCTACCCTAATCCTACGAACCCTAACAAGCGGAGAATTACTCGCGTATGTTGGGAGAAAAAGAGATGGAAAGAAATTGCATAATTAAACTACGAAGAAAAAGAAAGCTGCCTTTATTAATCAACAATATTCATTACACTTGAATCCTTAGAAAATGATTACAATTTCTAGTTGCTTCTCGATCTCTTCTAAGGAGGTAGACGAGCAGTTGATAATCAGTCTGGATGCGTGAGCCGTCTTGGACTTCGAGATCTCGTCGACTTGATTATTTTTCCAAGAGGCTCTCGGTCCATATTTATAGTCCAAAGCCAGAAACCTTTGCTTCCAAATTAGGAAGGAAACTGTAAAGATTCACCCTGAAAATTCTCGACTCCTAACACTTCAATCTTGCCGCGGATCCGCGGCCCAAGAGGGGTATGGCCGCGGATCCGCGGCCATACAATCTCAGCCTTTGATCAAAATTCTGGGGCTTCCTTTATGTGACATGTGATGTTCTCTAGAATCTTTGGATCTTTGAAATCTTCTCGTGGTTGCTGCCAGACTTGATCTCCAAGTTTTGCTGTCTTAATTAGGCAAGTTTTCTTTAACAACTTGATTTCTTGGAAAAATTCTGCACAACAACTTAATAATATTTAGTAGACTTTGTTCTACTAGGATTTGGTCAATAATATTATTTGCATACATTTTCCTACCAAATACTAATTATAATATATCGACACATGGAAAATATTATTTTTACAGATAAACCCTCATATGTATGATATATTATAATAAAGACCTTTTTTAATATGGAAATGGTAGGAAAAATGTAATAACAAATGTGCAGTTTTATCAACTGAACAATCACACCGGGTCCAGCACATGAATCCTCCGCCTCCACTCACTCCTATCGAAAAATATACTTTCATCAAGTCCTTTGGCACCCGTATCGTTTCGTATCATCTCCATCCATGTTTTCTTCGGTCTTCCTTTTGCCTTTTTGCTATTGCCCATATCTAGAGCATCTATTCGTCGAACCAGTGCTTCCATAGGTCTGCGTCGCACATGACCAAACCATCTTAGCCGGTTTTTCCGCATCTTCTCCTCCATAGGTGCTACACCAACTTTTGCACGAATATCCTCATTTCCCACCTTATCTTTTCTAGTGTTATCGCACATCCAACGAAGCATGCGCATCTCCGCTACGTGCATCTTCTGTGTATGATGTTTCTTAGGAGCCCAGCATTCTGTACTATATAATAAGGCAGGCCGAATAGCGCTTCGATAAAACTAACGAAAAGTTACGATCACACAAAATCCCTGTTGCACTCCTCTATTTCAACCAACCAGCTTGGATCCTTTGATTAACATCACTATCGGTCTCCCCATTCTTTTGGATGATGGAACCTAGATATATAAACTGGTCGCTTGGTGATATCTCTTGCCCTTCCAATGTTATACCAATATGGTTTTGACTTCTCTGGTTACTAAATTTGCAATGCATTTATGCTGTCTTGGACCTGCTCAATCTGAATCCCCGAGATTCCAATATTTGCCTCCATAATTCCAATTTGGCATTAACCCCTGCTTTCGTCTAATTTACTAGAACAATATCATCAGCGAATAGCATACACCAAGGTACCTCATCTTGGATAGTTCTAGTAAGTTCATCTATCACGATGGTAAACAGGAATGGAATTAATACAGATCCTTGATGTAAACCAATTGTAATCGGAAAATCACTCGTTAAGCCGCCGCAGGTTCTGACATTTTCCACTACTCCATCGTACATATCCTTGATTATGTCAATATACTTGACGGGGACCCCCTTCTTCATTATTGTCCCTCATAATACCTCTCTAGGTATCTTGTCGTACGCTTTTTCTAAATCAATAAATATCATATGCAAATCTTTTTTCATCTCTCGAAAACGCTCGACAAGTTGATGAAACAAATGAATAGCCTCTGTCGTCGATCGTCCAGGTATGAACCCAAACCGGTTCTCTGTTATCTTAATATCCTTCCTTAGCCTCTGTTCAATCACTCTCTCCCAAAGTTTCATGGTATGACACATAAGTTTTACTCCATGGCAGTTTGAGCAATTTTGAATGTCACCCTTGTTCTTGTAGATAGGTACAAGGATACTTTTCCTCCATTTATTTGGTATCTTTTTTGTCTGCCAAATCTTATTAAACAGATCTGTCAGCCATTTAACGCCTATTTCTCCTAAGCATCTCCAAATCTCGATAGGAATCCCGTCAGGACCAACCGTTTTTCTTAAACTCATTCTGTTTAAATCCGTATTTTCAAACCAACTTTTTACACGTTATCTTTTGTTTCTAAAGTAATCTAGTAATCATAAATTTTTCCACACTAGATAGGATCTTCGTACGAAAAAACGTATCGAATAGCTAAACTAAACAGTTGTTTATCGTCAGAAAATACCATTATGCTCGTTCAATTCACAAGGGAAATAACTTACGAACTTCTATACGATTTTAATACGAGGTGTTTGACTCGATTAATACCCAGATCCAAATTAATTTAAATGAATACGGTTTAATACTAATCACAAGATATTATCGGATCATATATTGACATATAAACATTATAGCATGTAAACAAGTCTTAGAACTTGCCTGACGACGTATCGATGATGATACGGCAGCGACGCGGCAACGACAACGGCTTAGCCTCGTTGGAGCTTGAACTTGACGGCTCGGCAGCGGCTACGGTGGCGGGTGCGGTGGAAAGGAGCTTGGGCTCGAGCTTGGCGATGGTCACTGGTGGTGGTCTTAAGGGAAGGAGACGACGGCGAGGTCGGTAGCTCCGGTTAACATGAAGTTGGCCGGAAAAAGGGTGGTGTTGGAGCTCGGGTGTAGGCGATGGAGGAAGGAAGTGAGGAACTTGCAGAGGGGATCGGTGGTGCTCATGGCAATGAAGAGGTCAGCTTGGGGCTGGTGACAACGAGGTGGACGGAGTTGCAGAGGTGGTGGCCGGAGCTTGGAGGTTGGAGAAAAGGGTGGTGTTGGGTGTTTAAGTGTTGGGTTGTGAGGCTCGGTTGATAGAAGGAGAGGAGGAAGAAGGATATGAGGGTTGATGGTAATGGTTTTCGGTGATGGCGAGGTCGTGGCGGCGCCGACGACTAAGGTGACGATAGAAGGGAAAGCTCGGTTATGGGTCTGTAGGGGTCAATGAGCGAGATAGAGAGAGAGAAAACGAGCTCTGTGTAAAGAAGGAGAAGAGGTGATTGTGTGAGAGAGGGAGAGAGAGAGGGAGAGAGGGAGAGTGTTTTGTTTTTGATTTTTTTAAAAGAGGGGAAGAGAGTGAGAGTGAATGGGAGATATAGGGGGAGAGAGATATGAGAATTAATATATAATTATTCGGATTTAATGAAATTAATTGGGATAAGATTTGGGTTTTAATGGAGAATAATTTTGAATTTGAAAGGATTGAAAGGAACTGTGGGGAGAAGAAAGTGGAGGTTTGGGCTAATAGGCTTGGGCCTTGGGTTTGGTTGTTGGAAACAAAATAATTAGATTATGTAGGTATAGGAAAGAAAGAAAATATAAATAGAAAAATAAATGGATAAACTATTTATACTAACATTTTATTTAAATACTGGTATTGGCATACAAAAGGTGGCTGGGTATTACACTTCTTCTTCACCAATAAGACCGGTGCACCCCACGGAGAAGGGCTTGGGCGAATAAATCCCTTCTCCAGAAGATCTGAAATTTGCTTCTTCAGTTCTGCCAATTCGACCGGCGCCATTGTGTACGGTGCCCGAGAAACTGGTGATGTCCCTGGGATCAGGTCGATTGAGAATCCCAAGATGCGAGTTAGTGGTAGACTTGGTAAATGTTCAGAAAACATATCAAGGAAATTCTGAACGATCTCTGGCGTTGGGCCCTCGTCAATCTCCATAGCCGTCAACATCTTTGGCTTAACTCTGTACTTGGCTGGCTCCAAAGATTCGCTTCCACCCTCAAAAACAAACTCAGGGTGATTGGTGATGCGGAAAGTCACATTTCTAGCTCGGCAATCGATGATCGCATGAAATGTACTCATCCAATCTATCCTAAGAACCGCATCAAAACTGTCTGTCCCAATTAAAAAGAAATTCGCATAGAATTCCCTGCCAAAAACTACAACTGGACAAGATCTACATTCTCGACTAGACACTATAATACAATTACACGTATGTACCTCTCATCCCTTGTTTAATGGTTCATGTGGTATTGAGTGAGTGTCGACGAAATGTCCACATATGAAACAATGTGATGCCCCTGAATCAAGTAGTACTTTAGCTGGCATAGAATGAATGAGTAGAGTACATGTAACAACTTCACCCGAGGCCTCCGCCTGCTCGGCAGTGAGGGTGAAAGCCCGTCCCTGACCGCAACCTGTGTTGGCCTGCCTCTGCTCCAACGATCTCTGTTGTTGCGGTCCGGATCCTCCCTGTAGCTCCGTCTGCTGAGGGCAACCACTAACCCTGTGTTGACTGGACCCGCAAAGTAAACAAGTATCTCGGCACGGCTACAGTCCTTCTAAGTATGTCCATTCCTGTGACAGTAACCATGGACTAAAACTTTTCTCTGTTGCTGCTGCTGCTGGGGTACGAAGGGATGCTTCATCTGCGTCATTCTTGGCCTGTGAACTATTATGACCCCTCAAGACGATATTTGAGTACGTTCCGGGATCACTGGGAACCTCCTGTCACTTGAGCTGGGACCTTTGAATTTACTGATCAGCTTCTCCTGAATTTGTGTAGCATTGAGTACTTGCGCGAAAGTCTGCAACTCGAGAGACGCAATCAACTGTCGCGGCTCAAAGTAAAGTCCCTGCAAGAAAGGTCTGGGCCTGGTGACCTCTGAAGCGATCATATAGGGAGCGGATTGGCTCAGACGGTTGAATTCTACCGCATATACATCAACGGGATGGCCGTTCTGTTTCAGCAAGATAAATCTTTCCTCTATTTCTGCTTTGGCTGTGGAGGGGAAGCAGCGGTCCAAGAAACATTCTTTGAACCTGCTCCATTCAATTAGCCCGCCTATCTTGCTCTCTTCGACGGATCACCGAGTACGGGCCTCGTCTTCCAGCAGAATCTTTATCACATTTATTTTCTCTTCACCAGGGACCCGTGCAGCCGTCAATAGGTTCTCCACATTGACCAGCCATTTCTCGGCCTCAAGTGATTCAGCTAACCCTGTAAATACAGTCGGGTGTAGTCTTCGGAAATCTGATACAGTGCCAATCCTGGCATTTGTAGCTGGTGCAGCGGCGCCCTCGGGGCGGTAATGAGAGCTAAGGGTCCTCCTAATGTGGTAATTGCCCTGAGACCCTCGGTAAGTAGGCCAGTCTTTCTCTCTTGAGCTTCCGCGAGAGTCGTTAGTGCGTTCAGGATCCTCTCCGTTCGATCCTGGAAAGTAGAGTCCGAAGAGAGGTCGTTCGGAAAGGTCATATCATTGGAAGATAGATGAAAGGATATGATTATATACAAAGATGAAAACAAAAGACAGTGAAGTGAAAACAACGTAATAAAGCGTAAGTCACGTTATTCCTTTATACTAAACCTGGTGCTCTGATACTAACAAAACCATGTCACGCCTCGCTTCCCAAAATACGGAATACGGGAGGTGACTATGCCAGCCATGCTCTTACAGTCAAGAAATAATCCCGCCGTAGTCACACTTCGGCTTCTAGTATTACATGGTAATCTGTAAACACAATATAGAAGTAAAGGAAACGCATCACTTAGTTTATTACATCAACTTTCATTGTTCATGATTTAAAATAGTTCAACAGAAAAGGGAAATTACTAACCAAGTGCGAATACAAGGTTGCTTTAGGGAAAGCAGTAAAAAGTGCTAAAAGTAAAGATTTCTAGATCTCTGAAATCTCGAACAGTAAATCTGACTCCTGAGCGACGTCCTCTCCAAGTTTTGAGCATGCATACTCAGGTCGTCAGGGTGACGCAATAACAATAATAAGAAACATGAAACGAAAGGTAATAACAGTGGAGACAGTGTATGCAGGTAATCAGTGTATCAACAATCAATGCAGTATATAGTCCATGTTCTTATTGGTCGCTAGGTCAATTTGAAATCGAACTGTAGAAAGGAGTGATCATGTTTAACAAGGGTCTCATGCGTACCCGAGACTGCGGCCCACTATCGCTCAGGACATAACCCTGTCAGCCGGACCGCTAAGTCCATAACCTAAAGTATATATAAAAGTCGTTGTTCGAATGGTCATCCTCTAAATCGCTAACCTCGCTAAATACAAGTTCCATTCCACTTCGATTTCCCCTTTTTTCTAGGTTTCAATAACTATATGTAGGGGGCTAGTTGTGTACAAGCACGCACCAAAATCACGGTTCTATTCACTTTTCACTGCACTGTTCACTTTCATGAATCAATCACTCATCGCTGGCATACTTGACACAACTAATCCAATACCACTCACGTTCGGCAATGCAAAATTTTCTAAGAATCACTATAAACGTTCACTGTCGCTAAAGGTATCACGGTAGGATAGATACGGGAATGATGCCACATATCAAGTTATGTACGATATGAATCACAACGTGCATTACGAGTTCAGAAAAAAACATATTAAATCGTATGATCGTAATTATGCAAAACGATACAAAAGAAATAGAAGGAAAATTTAAACAGAATTCCAAAAAAATTGGTTTCAGGCCAATCGGGTTTTAGGTTTGTGAGTTACGGTCATTTCATTTTAAGTGTTCACCGCTGGAAATCCAGTTCCTGAACTGAAAGTCTATTTCATAACACATTTTACATCCTGTTGGGATCATAATTAGGCAACGCTACAGTTAGATAATATTTAGATCTATCCATTATGTTTCCAAGACACTATACAGATTTTCAATATCCGCTGTATGCTGGGAGATATGCACCGTTTAAGGTTAAGGTATACATTCTGTCTTTGCAAGAAACCGCATTACGTATCGACAGTTTAAAATACAGTTAAAATATCAAAAGACAGTAAAATCGAACAAAACCACCACCTATAGTTATATAACAGGTTAATATTCGTAGCGACATAGGATTCCGCATATTTTCATGTTCACACAGAGTTATAAAAACAATTAGAATCGGGTATCAATATGAAATACTGCTCTGGACTGCAGTCCAGAGACGTATTTCAATTCAGTTTTCTTCATTGTATTATAACAGAATTAAAATATAAAATGCAGGTGGTTTTAGGTTGTCTAGTTGGCTTCGATACAAGCCCTCGAACACAACATTCCAATATGTATCTAATTTACTATGATTTTCACAAGTTACGTGTGCGAGGAATTTCAGATTTGACGGATCTAAATGGGGGTGTCATTTCATGGTGTTAAAGTCCATATTTTCAACCCAACTTTTTACGTGTTATTAATTATCACTAAAGAAATCTAGCAGTCATAAATTCCGCCATATTCGATTAGGTTTTCGCTTAAAGTTCGCATCGATCACCTAAGACAAACATTTGGTTATCGATCAATTTTACTGTTTCCTTTAACCGATTGAGTTAGATGTCAAACATTTAACCTATATGGGTTCGCAACACACTAACAAGTCCTAGTCGGGCTTTACTCATGACACAATGGAACGATGGTTTGCTATACCAAATTCATGTATGTGTGTGTGTATCGAAGTAGTTGTATTTATTTATTTAGTTATAAAGTAATTTCTCTAATTAACATCTATTATAGCATGAAGTACAAGTGAAGATTTTCACTTGTGTGGAGATGACGGCGGCACAGTAACGGTCTATGGCAACGTCAACAAGTTCAGCAACAATGACGACGACACGGTGACACGGCAAGTTAAGCCTTGGCTCGAATTTGGCGCGGGGTTCTGGACTCGGCCGTTAGTTGGAGCGGTGCAGGGAGGTCGACGGCGTGGTCGTCGACGAGGGGCTTGGCCGAAGGAAGTGTAGAGGCGGTCAACGATTAGGGGTGGTCCAAGGGTTCGGCGGCCGATCAGCGCGATGGTGAGGGTATCAAAGGAGGAAGTGGGTGCATTGGTATGCTCGGTGGATGATGGGGTGAGGGAGTTCTCGGTGCGATGATGATGGAGGGGGTTGTTGTGCTCGGCGGCAGCACAAGGCAGCGGTGGTCGACGTGAGCTCCGGTGGTGGGTGGTTGCAGGTGGATGGGAGCTCGTTGGGGTGGTGGGTGATGGTATGTTGTTGAAGTTGTGGTCGATGGAGGGTTGGTTGTGGATGAGAGCTCGTCGGAGTGGTGGGTGATGGTCGCCGGTGAGAAAAAGGAGCTCAGAGTTGAGTTGGAGGAGGTGAAGTGAGCTGAGGGAGAGAGAACAAGAAAGATGTTAAGAGATGGAGAGAGAGAGAGAGAGAGACGTTGGTGAGTTGAGGGGAGGCAGGCGCGGGAATCTCGGGGTCGTTGGTGATGAGGCCACATCAATGTGGAGCGGTTCTCGTGAAGGTGAGCATAAGAAAGGGGCAGCGACCGTTGGGTTTTCGAACGTGTGGGAAAGAAAAAAGAGGGAAGAAGGAAAGAAAGAGAGGGAAGGAGTGGGTCGGGTCGGGAATGGGCATGGGAGTGGGTTCATGGGTTTGGGTTGGGACTTGAGTAAGGGTTCGGAATTAATAGAAGGTTTTTTTTTTTTAGGGTTTAAAGTAAAAGATTTTGGGTTTTAAAAATTTAAAGTTAGGTTAAAAATTTACAAGTAGAAAAAGAAAGAATTAGCAAGAAAATTGGGGAAAATATTTATAAAGACATATGGAAAGATACAAGGAACTGGGGATTTACAAAATATCACAAAAAATTTCAGTAGTTTCGTTATTGCAATATTATGCATGCTATAGCATGCAAAATCGTGAAATTTTCAACATCTCAAAATTTCTGTTTTCTTCAACAAAAAAAATTATTTTGCATGTAGCACATGAGTACAATGAATTTTTTTTAAATGTCAATTTTATTTTTTATTTGGTTTCTCTATATATATATTGCAAAACAAATAAAAAATGCGAAATTTTGAACTTTAATTTTTTTCAATATTTTGCATGCTGCATACAAAAGTCATGATTTTTAAAAATATTTTGCTGGTAAAACCTAAATAGTGAGAGATAAAATAAAAAATTATTTTAAAGAAAGAGATCGGTCAGAATTTCCACCTTACATTCCCAGCTGTATAGGAAATTAAATATTGATTAGAAAGCCAATAAAAAATTCTCATGACCCAGATTTAGTAAGAGAATTAAATAGGGCTTAGATAACAATTTTTCCACTTAAATCCAATCTAAATAGAAGAATAACTCGAATTGGTTTATATATAATATATAGACAGATAGATTCACCTCCCAAATCTTTGCTCTTTAAACATCCCTAATATTTGAATATTCAGAGTGAAATACAAAAAAGCTATTGCGCTCTTTAAAACCACCTCCGAATCTTCTAGCCTTGAACATTTGTCTGAATTCCACAAATCTATCTCCTAAGCAGCTCCAAGAAAAAAGCTATTGCGCTCTCTCTTTTGTAGAGTTCTCCAAAGCGCTTAAACTCTAATCGAGCCATAAACTACTATATTTAACACAGCCAGGATGCTAGAAGTTTCATTTTATCCTAATGACTATATTTAACCGTCACAGACGTGGGAAACCGAGAGCCTTCTAAGTTAAGGGTTTTGGGGGATATTTTTCCTAAATGCAAAGATTTGAGGGTATTTTCCAAACAGTAAAAATTTGATGGCCAATACTAAGAAACCCATTCTTTTAAATTAAATACGCCAAATAGTAGTATATTTCATGCAGTATCTGTATAGTTGCATGCTAAATCTAAATAGGTCATGGATATTGAATGATAATTAGTTATAGCAGGAAATTTACAGATATCACAGGCAGGGTTTTTTTGGCAACCGAAAATTTTCTTTGAGGTCAGGGGGTTTTGTCGGCCGGAAAAACTGCTTGGGGTTCTGATAATTTACCCTTATTATAAATTATCATAACACTGCAAAGTAGGGATCAAGATAATATTGAAAGCAGCATCAAACATATAAAAAAACATGGAACCCGATTTTTTATATAGCTAAAAACAAGTATTAAAGATGAACAATCCTGACCCCGTAGGAAGTGTCCAGAGCAAATTCTGGCTTCGTGGAACATGGCCTATGTCAATCCTGACCCGTGGGAAGCGTCCAGAGCGGATCATAGTCCTTGCGGAACACGGCTTATGTCAATCCTGACCGCGTGGGAAGCGTACAGAGCCGATCCTGGTCCTTGCGGAACACGGCTAATGTCAATCAATGTCAATCCTGATCCCGTGGGAAGCATCCAGAGCGGATCTTGGTCCTTACGGAACACAGCTTATGTCAATCCTGACCCCGTGGGAAGTATCCAAAGCAAATCCTGGTTTTGTGGAACACGGCCTATGTCAATCATGACCCGTGGGAAACGTCCAGAGCGGATCCTGGTCCTTGCGGAATACGGTTTATGTCAATCCTAACCCCGTAGGAAGCATCCAGAGTGAATCCTGGTCATGTGGAACACGGCCTATGTCAATCCTGGTCCCGTGGGAAGCGCCCAGAGCAAATCCTGACCCTATGGGAAGCGTCCAGAGCGGATCCTGGTCCTTGCGGAATACGGCTTATGTCAATCCTGACCCCGTGGGAAGCATCCAGAGCAAATCCTGGTCTTGTGGAACATGGCTAATGTCAATCCTGACCCGTGGAAAGCGTCCAGAGCGGATCCTGATCCTTGCGGAACACGGCTTATGTCAATCCTGACCCCGTGGGAAGCATCCAGAGCAAATCTTGGTTTCGTGGAACACGGCTAATGTCAATCCTGATCCCGTGGGAAGCGTCCAGAGTGGATCTTGGTCCTTGCGGAACACGGCTAATGTCAATCCTGATCCCGTGGAAAGCATCCAGAGCAATCCTGGTTACGTGGAACACGGCTAATATCAATCCTGACCCCGTGGGAAGCGTCCAAAGCGGATCCTGATCTTTTCGGAACACGGCTAATGTCAATCCTGAACCCGTGGGAAGCGCCCAGAGCAAATCCTGGTTTTGTGGAACACGGCCTATGTCAATCCTGACCCTGTGGGAAGCGTCCAGAGCGGATCCTGGTCCTTGCGGAACACGGCTTATGTCAATCCTGACCCCGTGGGAAGCGTCCAGAGCGAATCCTGGTTTAGTGGAACACGGCCTATGTCAATCCTGACCCCGTGGGAAGCATTCAGAGCAAATCCTGGTTTCGTGGAACACGGCTTATGTTAATCCTGACCCCGTGGGAAGCGTTCAGAGCGGATCCTGGTCCTTGCAGAACATGGATTATGTCAATCTTGACCCGTGGGAAGCATCCAGAGCGGAACCTGGTCCTTGCAGAACACGGCTTATGTCAATCCTGACCCCGTGAGAAGTATCCAGAGCAAATCCTGGTCCCATAGAACACGGTTAAAGTCAATCTTGACCCCATGGAAAATGGCCAGAGCAACCTCCTGACTCCGTGAAATGCGGATAAAGTCAAGCCCAGACTCCGTGAAATGCGGATAATGTCAATCTCATCTATCACTTATGGGTCCTCTCAACTTGTAAGGAAAAAATTCTCTTGTGAGATCCTTACGACTCTCAAGAGAAAACGCACTTAGGAATCCTCACGATTCTTAAGGAGAAATTACACCAACAGGATCCTCTCGACCTGTAGGGAGAAAATTCTTTATGAGACCCTCACGGCTCATAAAGTTGAAAAGTCTTAGGAGACAGATCCTAACCCTGTCTCCCAAGCCATCGTTGCTTCGCAGAAAGGTCAAGGTAGATTTTCTACGGGCCACACTCTCCGACAAGAAAGGAAACAATCACTTACGAGTCCTCTCGACTTGTAAGCAAAAAAATTCTCTTCTGAGATTCTTACGACTCTTAAGAGAAAACACACCTAGGAACCCTCACGATTCTTAAGAAGAAATTACACGTACGAGATCCTCACGACTCGTAAGGAGAAATACCTTTATGGAACCCTCACGAATTATAAAGTTGAAAAGTCTTAGGAGGCAGATCCTAACCTTGACTCCTAAGCCATCACTGTCCTGCAAAGATATCAAAATAGATTATCCACAAAATACATTTACTAAAAGGGGCACACCATCATGAAGCAAAATATGTCTTTTATTCATGAATAAAAATGAATACAAAGTATAATTTATGAAAGAATAAAAAAAATACCCTCATTCAGGAGTATGTACAAAGAAGAATAAAAAAATATACAATTCTTCAAGCCGGCGGACGATTCAATAGGTTTGCCAGTTCATCCTTTTTCCGCTGAGCCTCAGCCTCATGATTTATTATCGTTAAGAGACGGGCCTCCGCTTGAGCCTGTTGGACCTGGTACGAGGAAAGACGACTTTCAAGCTCCTTTTCGGTAACCTTATGAGCTTCGACCATTGCGCGAGTGAAAATGACGGCTTTATCAATGACTACCACCTCCCTGATAGTTTCTTGAAGCACCCGCCAAAGTTCATATGCCCGAGTGGTCTTGGCCGTAAGATTAGCTTGAAGCTCCCTCAGCGCTTTGGAAGCCAGCTCCCTCTCCGAAAACTTTCGGCTGAGCCTCTTCTCGCATGATAGCATATTCGCAGCGCACCGCTCAATCAGCCCCCGCAAGCTCACCTTTGCGGCCATAACCTCTAAAGGAAGGCGCATACACTCAATACTATATAAACAAACCTCCATTCGACGACAATACTTGATCCGAAGCAAGCACAGAATATGGGAGGCAACAAGGAAAGTCTTGTATGTGTATCCTATCAAGCGGGCACTCGCAACAATATTTTAAAAGGAAATGATACCCAAAACACTGATTTGTAGGAAACATAATGATAGTGTTCTCACTTAAAGAAAATTCCCATGGGAAAATATAAAAGCTCAATTACACAACAAGACGTACGTATGAGTATACGACATACATGAAAATTCAACAGAAAGCATGCAACAGCCAATGATAAGAAGAGTACATTAATTTAAACATACTACGCTACCGGAAAAAGGTCACCATACAAAGGATCAGTGGTACAGGGGTTAACAAAACAAAATACAAGATTTTCTAGCTCCCTCTCTGCCTTCTCCAGCACGTCGAAACGACGATTTTCGCGAGGGGTTGCTTCCCACCGATTGGCGCTATGTTCATCCGCAAAAGCAGACATAATAGCCCGTCGGGCTCTTATCTGGCACAACAGATGAACCGAGTAATCTTTCAGTGCCTGGGTAATCAAGCACACCTCATAGAAACACTCGAGCTTGTCTTCGGCCGCATCAAGGATCGCCAGGGTCATCTCTGCCGGGTGAGGAGGAATGTCAGCAAGCACGACAAGAAAGATCGTCTGAAGCCAAATGGAGCCCATTGGAAGAGGAGATCCCCTACGAATCAGGAGTTCATACGTCACCGAGTCACATTCGGCATCAATGAGAAGGGGATCCTCTAGTCGCGCAACAAAGCGAGAAATTATCTCCTCAACGGGCACCTCCCATGGTTGTCGACGAGCATGGGGATAGTTGCAAGACATAGCACTTAGTTGTTTTCTCAAGATGATCACCCTAAGTTATAAATGGATTTCTCTGTGAAGAGAGAAAGAAACACATGGATCCAGGTTATAAAGGGAAGAATTCGATGCTGTACACGGAAGGTATTGCATGGTGGAACTAGTTCCAAGGCCCAGGAAAAGGAAAGGCATTGGAAATCAAAGAGGGGAAATTATTTCCAAGGCTCCCTTTTTGCATTCAATGTTGTACACAGAAAATATGGCATGGGAAATTAAACAACCCCATCAATAGTGCCTCACATGCCAAACACGTGAGCAGCAACAACAATATGACAAAATTTCATAAAGTGGGCATGCAAACACAAAAGGGAAAGGAAAGACTTATCATTCATACTTCGAAAGTTCGTACAAAAATAAGAAAAAACGTTTACAATGGTAAGACATCAAACCTAGAACACGGATTGAGGAATTAAAAAGTAAGGCCGTCTAAAATGTTTCTGGCCTCTCTGGCCATTCTCATGTGCTTCCTCTCGCGATCACAGGCGTCGGGATTTCCATTGATGTCCTCCACCCTCCGATAGGCAAAAAGTATCGCCGCCTGTTGGAAAGCTTGGTGCAGGATATCAACAAGATTGTTTCGCCTTTTCTTTGAGATTAGGCCCATCAGATACACTGAGTGTATCTTATCTTCGGCATCATCTAAAGCCTTAAGCGGCATGCCTGTATAGAATAAAGGAAGTGCTTCCCAGATCGCTCTCATAATGAGCTTCAAAAGAGGAGAACGACGAGGGAGTAGTCGACCGTTGTACTCGTTGAAACGGCTTATGATCTCAGCACACTGAGCATTGGTGAACTCCTAGTTCTGGCTGCGTCCCAGTGCGCGAATGTCTCTGTAAAAAATGATCTCGTCAAGATCATACAAATGGGCAGCCATAGTATCTGAGTCCTTTAGAGGAATTAAGTTCCTTTTAGAATAGAGGAATTAAATTCCCAGAAAATGTTTTTCAGAGCCAAAGCTCTTTGGAATGGAATTAAATTACAGAGAGAAGACAAGTATAACCATCGATCCCTGAGATCAGAGAGGACCTAACAAAAGGAGTTCATTATTTAAAGGTTGGACATTATTTTAAAGAACTTGGAAAGATGGGTTCTTATTAAAAGGAAAAACCCTTGGTGTGGATTTAAAATCCAAAGAAAATTTTTACAAGAAGTTCTTCTGCCGTTCAAGATCCTTACCTGAAAAAGGAAATCTTTTGTTGACAGAGTTAAACTCTGGAAATTTTTGAAACAGAGAACTGAGCTCTGGGAAAGAGAATTAAATTCTCAGAAGAAAACGAACAAGGAAGAAGATGGAAAAAGTGGAGGCGCTTCTGAGGGGACCCCTGCATTTATAGGATGTGATAGGAAACTGTTCATCTACCCCCTTCCTTAGGCAGATCCAATGGCCACAAAAGATGACAGTGTTGCAATCACGTGCAAACACATGAGAACAACGCTGTGGGGGCATTTGTTCCCTCATAAAAATATCAGGAAAAACCCCAATGGGGCATCACGTGCTCACACGTGACCAAGGGTCACATGCTGACACGTGATGGTTTCCTGTGGACTCTGTTATAATAGAATTGAATTCTATCAATGGGAGTCACGTGCCCACATGTGATGGGCCTTTAAATCCACTGAAAAGAATTGAAAGTATAATAAAATAAAGAGGAAAGATCCCAATGGGGCATCACGTGTCTACACGTGACCAAGGGTCACGTGCTGACACGTGATGATTCCTTAGTTCTTTAAAACAACAGAATTAAATTCTGGTTAAAATGTTTAATCAGGGGGGTCATGTGCCAACACATGATAGGATCCTAAGCCTTCTGAACTAATAAAATTAAATTCTAATTAAGAGAGAATCGAGAACCTTAACTGGAAAAATATCTCTCTAAATCTTTCCAAACTGTTAGGGTAAAAATTTACACCCCGGTTGACCGAGTCAAAGTCAAGGTCAACCCCAAGCCAAGTGGGCCAATGCCCGGAGCGAGCCCGACCATGAAGCGGCCAGCCTCCCCATGCCAAAAACAAAATCATGTAATAAATAATTTTTATGTAACTTTTTATATATGAATGTATGCAAAATGGGCATAAAGCCAATATTTTGTAAGCCCATGTCTTATGTGCAAAAATGAAGTGACACATGAGCCATGGAATAGGCAAAATGCCATTTTGTGAAGCCCAAGAAGCTATATGTAAATATGTAAGCCTATAAAAGGCAACATGATGATAAATAAAGAAAGACTTTTCATTCTCTCAAAAAAAACCTAGGGTTTGTATCTCTTTCCTCTTTCTGAAGGTTTCAAACCTTCTTCTTTCTTTTGAATTAAATCAAGAGTTTTACTCTTCCGTTTCCAAAACTAAATAGTTTTTCACCATAAAACCCACCAAGGGGAGCATGGATCTGTCATTAGATCTCAAAAAGAAGAGATTTTTAGATCTCACATCTCTTGATCTTCAAGATCCGGACAAACAACAGGATGAAGAAGAAGAACCCCCTTAATCAGCTTCAAAACATCCTAGGAGTTTAACTCCATATATATACATACATATATATATATATATATATATAATAAATATTTCCTTTCTGAAGCATAGCTTCTGGTTCTGGGACTAAAAGCCATTTTCTCTCGCCAGCGCCCTACGCTCGAGCGCAGAGCGCTCACATGCCGACACGTGGCGCGCTTGCGCTCAAGCGCACAGCGCTCGAGCGCAGAGCGCCCACGTGCCGACACGTGGCGCGCTCGCGCCTAAGCGCACAGCGCTCAAGGCGCTGGCCCCACACATCCTTTGGATGTCTTTCCCCCCTCTTTTTATATATATATATACACACACACATATATATATATACATATATATATATATACATATGTACACACACACATACACCACGACACTGTCCCTGTTAGAAAAAAAAATTCTAACGGGGCGCTGCCCCGCACCCCACAAGGGGGCTGCTAGCCCTCTTGACCCCCAGCCCGCTATCCGGGTAGCGGGACCCCCGTAAAAACTCTGCGTGGCTCCCGATATATCCAAAACCCCCTTTCAAAACACGACACATGTACACTGCACATTGAGCTCGCATGACCAGTTTAACCCGTCAATCGGAGGTTCCCTCGCTCCAAACGCGAGGGTTAATTAACGGCAGCTTAGTCCGCGGCTGCTGGAGATTCGGATCCCCACAATCATTAAACCCCAGCCTACCCTAGGCAGGGAGAATCTATAGTACGCCTGACCAGCGCGCGCGTATTCCCATCTCAATGGGGTGACGAGAAACACCCTACAGATTCTGGCACGCCCGGTGGGACTGATCTCTCCTCCCATATTTCGGGTTAGACGTTCATGCGAACTCAATCAATATACATACCTATATTTAAACTAAAATAATGCTTTTTCATGCAGGTTTTCAAGCAATCACTTTCCAACAATGTCTCCAAGGACGATCTCAGCTCTCAGCACGACTCCCGTCTCCTACACGATGAAGATGGACTCCAGGACGGTCCTTTCGGCCAGTCTCGGGCGACAATGGGAGGAGGAGCCGCTACCATTCGGCTCTATCCTGTTCGTGTCAGCTAATGCCATCCCGGCTCCCCAAGCTCCAGCAACAGACAGACCGGTCTCGAAAGGCAGGAGACCAAATGTGGTGATCTCGAGGGCGCCCCTACCCAAACGCAAGTCGGTGTCTGAACGACTTTCCTTGGCCCCAGCTGGGGGCAAGGCCATCAACACCAAAAAAGCAACATGGCGTCTCGATCAAGCTCCGACGGTTCCCCTGACAACTGCTCAATTGGGTATCTTCTCTAAGCGCCCCATCACTCAGCCTATGGCGGCTTTCCGAAGGGTAGAAGCCTGCCAGGCGCTCAAGGCTGAGAGGCTGAGAGGCTGAGGCAGAAACGGATCAGATACAGTGCCAACAAAAGGGCCAGGGCTCTGACCATGTTAAAATTTATGAGTTTCCAAAGCCCGGACCGCTCCGCGAGATCAGCCGCCAAAGATAAAGAGATGGCTGGGTATGTGGTCCACACTGTCCACATGGTCGGATATGAACAAATGAATCCTCCTCTTCTTCATAGCTATGGTGATAATATGATTGACGCTACCCAGCATCGGCTCGATCTAAGTGATGAAGGGCCTGCTCAGGCCAATGAGCCAAAGGAGCCCGTAGTTCCTGCGGAATTGAGCTCAGACGATAAAGATGACCCGGTTGTCATAGCCGGAACTACAGAACAGGCGCTATTCCGATGGCTTCAGAGGCAGTTTCAGGACAGGGATGAGAAGTTAACCAAGGTACAGTCCAAGGTCGACGAATTGGCAAACGTCGTGGAAGATCTCGCGACCCAAGTCGCCCGATTGCAATTACAGTAGAATCAAATTTTGGTTCATGAACCAGGGATTGATACCCGGAGGCAGCCAAATGATACCCCCTTTAACCTAAGGGCGGAGCGCCTTCGCAGAAAATGGCCGCAATCAGCCTCCAATCCCTCCGACACATACGCCGGTGGGGAATCGCCTCTGAAAGAGAAACTGGAAAAAGTCTATTCCTTCAAAAGGGGAAAAGTCCACAAGATATTCAGGGACGCCCTAAGAAACGGTCTACAACTGCCGGAACCAAAGAGACCGCAAGAAGCGAATATGACCGACGACCCAGAATATTTCCCCTATCACAGGGTGATAGGTCATGCCATTGAGGACTGCTTCGTCTTCAAAGATTGGGTCGAAAGGTAATACATGACGGGAGAGATAGAACTGTCTAAAGGCGCGTTAGCAAACAGTCAAGATACGACCGCCGATTTCATGCAAATGGAGACTGAAGCCTTTCGGGAACCTAATCCTCCCAGACATGTGCCATTATCTGAAAAGGGCGAACAAAAGACCGATCGGTTTCGAGGACCAGCATCAGTAAAGGCACCTACTCCAATGGAGAGAAAGAAGAAGGTATACTCCTTCAGGAGGGATGAAGTCCGCAAAATATTCATGGACGCCTTGAACAACGGTCTGCAACTGCCTGTTCCAAAGAGGCCACAGGAAATGAACATGACCGGCAATCCCATATACTGCCCATATCATAGAGTGGTGGGTCATACCATCAAAGACTGCTATATTTTCAAAGATTGGGTGGAGAACCAATACAAGTTTGGAAAAACCTCACAGTCCTCGGATGTATCGGCAAGCTACAGAGCTACGGTCATCAACACAACTCCGCCAAGATCAAAGTTCAAGGAGCTGGGATAAGCAAGATGACTACCACGTCGTTAAACCGGGAACAATCGACCTCTAAGTCGTTAAACTAGGAATGTAAAAAAAATATATATATATATATATGTGTAAATAAACAAAAAATGTGTAAATAAATGAAAAATAAAGAAAAACCGAAATGATGGGGCAACTCGCAATAAAAATCAACGAGTAAAATAAAAATGAAAATAAAGCCGAAATGATGGGGCAACCGCGAATAAAAGCCGAAATGATAGGGCAATCACGATCTTTGCGATAAGAAAAGCTGAAATGATAGAGCAATCGCGGTAAAACAAAACAAAAAAAAACGGTGAATGATGAGTCGCTCCTGGTATCATATTCCAGTGCAGCGATGCAGACGCCAATCAAAATCCAGTTCCCCGAAATTTGTCCGACCCTACGGTTAGTCCCCAAATTGACCACCATATACAATCCACGGGCTCAAATAATTCTCAGCATACCCATGCCCCACCAAAGTCACCAGTTATGCGGCTGGTCTCCGCCCTTAGATTCATGCTCCATTGGGAAGCCCCATTCATGTATCCTCATGATACATGAGGAGAACAAACCTTCGTGAGATCCTTATGGCTCACAAAGGAAAAACACACTTAGGAGTCCTCACGACTTCTAAGGAGAAAATACACCTGCGGGATCCTTGCGAGTCGTAGGGAGAAAATGCTTTTATGGGACCCTCACGGCCCATAAAATTGAAAAGCCTTAAGTGATAGGGACCTAAACCCATCTCCTAAGCCATCGCTCCCCCAACAGGAACAGGCAAATGATGAATTGCTTCTGGCACCTCTGCTTCAGTGTTAGCAACGCTGATGCCGGCCCCTACCCCAAAATTCCAAGCTCGCCATCCGTAGACCTCTAAGTCTTTAAACTGGAAACAGATAACTTCTAAGTCTTTAAACTGGAAACAGATGACCTCTAAGTCTTTAAACTGGAAATAGATGACCGCTAAGTCGTTAAACTGGGCACAGTAGACCTCTAAGTCTTTAAACTGGAAACAGATGACCTCTAAGTCGTTAAACTGGAAACAGTAGACCTCTAAATCTTTAAATTGGAAACAAATGACTGCTAAGTCGTTAAACTGGGCACAGTAGACCTCTAAAGTCTTTAAACTGGAAATAGATGACCACCACGTCGTTAAACTGGAAACAGATGACCGCTAAGTCATTAAACTGGGCACAATAGACCCCTAAGTCTTTAAACTGGAAACAAATGACCTCTAAGTCGTTAAACTGGAAACAGTATACCTCTAAGTCTTTAAACTGGAAATAGATGATCTCTAAGTCGTTAAACTGGAAACAGTAGACCTCTAGGTCTTTAAACTGGAAATAGATGACCACTAAGTCGTTAAACTGGAAAAAGATGACCTCTAAGTCGTTAAACTGGAAACGGTAGACCTCTAAGTCGCTAAACTTTAAACAGACGACCTCTAAGTCGTTAAACTGGAAAAAGATGATCTCTAAGTCGTTAAACTGGAAACAGTCGACCGCTAAGTCGTTAAACTGGGAACGAGGGAAATCCACTCATGTGTCCTTACGATACATGAGGAGAACAAATCTTTGTGGGATCCTTACGACTCACAAAGGAAAAGCACGCTTAGGAGTCCTCACGACTCCTAAGGAGAAAATACACCTGCGGGATCCTTATGACTCGCAGGGAGAAAATGCTTTTATGGGATCCTCACGGCCTATAAAATTGAAAAGCCTTAGGCGATAGGGATCTAAACCTGTCTCCTACGCCTAAGCCATCACTCCCCAGTCCCTAAGTGGCGAATGATGAGTCGCTCTTGGTACCATATCCCAGTGTAGTGATGCAGACGCCAACCAAATTCCAAATCCCAGTCCCCAAGTAGTGAATGATGAGTCGCTCCTGGTACCATATCCCAGTGAAGCGATGCAGACGCCAACCAAATTCCAAATCCCAATCCCTAAGTGGCGAATGATGAGTCGCTCCTGGTACCATATTCCAATGCAGCGATGCAGACGCCGACCAAATTCCAAATCCCACACCCCAATGGCGAATGATGAGTCGCTCCCGGTACCATATCCCAGTGTAGCGATGCAGACGCCAACCAAATTCCAAATCCCAATCCCTAAGTGGCGAATGATGAGTCGCTCATGGTACCATATTCCAGTTCAGCGATGCATACGCCGACAAAATTCCAAATCCCATACCCCAATGGCGAATGATGAGTCGCTCCTGGTACCATATTCCAGTGCAGCGATGCAGACACCAACAAAGTCCCAAAATTTTTCCGGCCCTACGGTCTGGATCATACATCCTGCAAAACCGTATACAATCCACGGGCGAAAAACAATCCCAATCTCTCTCAAATCCTACCGGTGAGACCACATTCAAAGTCCCACCAAAAAATAAAAAAAATAATAATAAAAAGGATGGTATGTCCACAAGCAAAATGGGCACGGATGAAAACCCGAAAGGGCTCCGTGAGTAAAAACAGCAGGACTGCCAGCGAGTTTGTGAAAACCCGAAAGGGCGCAAACTCGTAAAAAAAAAAGAAATGAAATGCACTCGCAAAGTCCTCTCGACTTTGTGAGGAAAAAATTCCCGCGTGAGATCCTTACGACTCACAAAGGAGCAACACACTTAGGAGTCCCCACGACTCCGAAGGAGAAAATACACCTACAGGATCCTTACGACCCGTAGGGAGAAAATGCTTTGTGAGACCCTTACGGCTCACAAAATTGAAAAGCCTTAGGTGATAGGGATCTAAACCTGTCTCCCAAGCCACCAATTCGCAAATCCTTCCGGGGCAAATGATGAGTTGCTCCTGGTATTATTCCAGTGCAGCAATGCAGATGCCAAACAAAAACCCCAATTCCCAAATCCTCTCGGGGCAAATGATGAGTTGCTCCTGGCATTATTCCAGTGCAGCAATGCAGATGCCAAACAAAAACCAATTCTCAATTCCTCTCAGGGCAAATGATGAGTTGCTCCTGGCATTATTCCAGTGCAGCAATGCAGATGCCAAACAAAAACCTCAATTCCCAAATCCTCTCAAAGACAGATGATGATTCGCTCCTGGTACCATATTCCAGTATAGCGATGCTGATGTCAACTCAAATCAAACAAATCAATCCAACAATCCCTGCAGCGGAATCATGCTTCATACCAGAATATACCCCGTGTCGAAATCATGCTTCGCCTCAGGCGTATCTGCCTTCCATATCGGAATTATGCTTCGACTCGGAATCGATCAGCGACACTCCGTGCCGGGGAAAAGTCGACCAGCGACACTCCGCGCCGGGGAAAAGTCGACCAGCGACACTCCGTGCCTGGGAAAAGTCAACCAGCGACACTCCATGGCTGGGAAAATTCGACCAGCGACACTCCGCGCCGGGGAAAAGTCGACCAGCGACACTCCGTGCCGGGAAAAGTCGACCAGCGACACTCCGTGCCGGGGAAAAGTCGACCAGCGACACTCCGCGCCGGGAAAAAGTCCACCAACGACACTCCGCACCGAGGAAAAGTCGAGCAGCGACACTCCGTGCCGGGAAAAGTCGACCAGCGACACTCCGTGCCGGGGAAAAGTCGACCAGCGACACTCCGTGCCGGGGAAAAGTCGATCAGCGACACTCCGTGCCGGGGAAAAGTCGATCAGCGACACTCCGGGCCGGGGAAAAGTTGATCAGCAACACTCCGTGCCGGGGAAAAGTCGATCAGCGACACTCCGTGCCGGGGAAATATCAACCAGCGACACTCCACGCCGGGGAAAAGTCGATCAGCGACACTCCGTGCCGGGGAAAAGTCGACCAGCGACACTCCGTGTCGGGGAAAAGTCGATCAGCGACAATCCGTCTCGGGGAAAATTCCACCAGCGACACTCCGTGCCTGGGAAAAGTCAATCAGGGACACTCCGTGCCAGGAAAAGTCAATCAGCGACACTCCGTGCCGGGGAAAAGTTAACCAGCGACACTCCGCGTCGGGGAAAAGTCGAGCAGCGACACTCCGTGCCGGGAAAAAGTCGACCAGCGACACTCCGTGCCGGGGAAAAGTTGATCAACGACACTCTGTGCCGGGGCAAGTCGATCAGCGACACTCCGTGCCGGGGGCAAGTCGAACAGTGACACTCCTCGCCGGGGAAAGTCGACCAGCGACACTTTGCATCGGGGAAACGTCCAATACAGACACTCTGCATCAGGGAAACGTCCAACAGCGACACTCCATAACGGGAAACGTCGAGCAGACACTCCGTCTCGAGGACACGTCAACCAGCGACACTCCGTAACGGGGAAACGTCGAGCAGACACTCCGTTTCGGGGACACGTCAACCAGCGACACTCCGTGCCGGGGAAACGTCAAGCAGACACTCCATGCCGGGGACACGTCAACAAGCGACACTCTGCATCGGGGACACGTCAACAAGCGACACTCCGCATCAGGGAAACGTCCAACGCGGACACTCCGCATCAGGGAAACGTCCAACACCGACACTCCGCCTCGGGGAAACGATTACCAGCGACACTCCGTCTCGGGGAAACGTCGACCAGCGACACTCCATGCCGAGGGCACGTCTACCAAATTACTCTGGGCCAGATAAACGTCTACCACAGACACTCCATCTCGGAGACGCGTCAAGCGTCGACCGTCCATGTTGTAAAAAGGGCAGAGCATCCCAAAAAGTGGGGACCAGAACAAGTCGCCTCCACATGAAAAGAAGATCCATCAATTTCATGCACACGACCCACATATGCTGTGTGCATTTATTGATGGGGGGCAATTTGTTGGGGTAAAAATTTACACCCCGGTTGACCGAGTCAAAGTCAAGGTCAACCCCAAGCCAAGTGGGCCAATGCCCGGAGCGAGCCCGACCATGAAGCGGCCAGCTTCCCCATGCCAACAACAAAATCATGTAATAAATAATTTTTATGTAATTTTTTATACATGAATGTATGCAAAATGGGCATAAAGCCAATATTTTGTAAGCCCATGGCTTATGTGCAAAAATGAAGTGACACATGAGCCATGAGATAGGAAAAATGCCATTTTGTGAAGCCCAAGGGGCTATATGTAAATATGTAAGCTTATAAAAGGCAATATGATGATGAATAAAGAAAGACATTTCATTCTCTAAAAAAAAACATAGGGTTTGTATCTCTTTCCCCTTTCTGAAGGTTTCAAACCTTCTTCTTTCTTTTGAATTAAATCAAGAGTTTTACTCTTCCTTTTCCAAAACTAAATAGTTTTTCACCATAAAACCCACCAAGGGGAGCTTGGATCTGTCATTAGATCTCAAAAAGAAGAGATTTTTAAATCTCACATCTCTTGATCTTCAAGATCCGGCCAAACAACATAAGGAAGAAGAAGAACCCCCTTAATTAGCTTCAAAACATCCTAGGAGTTTAACTCCATATACATACATACATATATATATATATATATATATATATATAATAAATATTTCCTTTCTGAAGCATAGCTTCTGGTTCTGGGACTAAAAGCCTCTTTTTCTCGCCAGCGCTCTGCGCTCAAGCGCAGAGCGCCCACGTGCCGACACGTGGCGCGCTTGCGCTCAAGCGCACAGCGCTCGAGCGCAGAGCGCCCACGTACCGACACGTGGCGCGCTCGCGCCTAAGCACACAGCGCTCAAGGCGCTGGCCCCACGCATCCTTTGGATGCCTTTCCCCCCTCTTTTATATATATATATATATATATATATATGTACACACACACACACACACACACACACATATATATATATATATGTACACATACACATACACCACGACACTGTCCTTGTTAGAAAAAAAACTTCTAACGGGGCGCTGCTCCGCACCCCGCAAGGGGGCTGCTAGCCCCCTTGACCCCCAGCCCGCTATCCGGGTTGCGGGACCCCCGTAAACACTCTGCGTGGCTCCCGATATATCCAAAAAACCCCTTTCAAAACACAACACACGTACACTGCACATTGAGCTCGCATGACCAGTTTAACCCGTCAATCGGAGGTTCTCTCGCTCCAAACGCGAGGGGTAATTAACGGCAGCTTAGTCCGCGGCTGTCGGAGATTCGGATCCCCACAATCATTAAACCCCGGCTTACCCTAGGCAGGGGGAATCTGTAGTACGCCTGACCAGCGCGCGCGTATTCACATCTCAATAGGGTGACGAAAAACACCTTACACAAACAAAAAAGATTGTGCTCTGTAAAGTGGAGCACCGTTGGATTAAAAATCCAATGGTGATTAAAAATCACCAATTTATAGAAATATTCTATACGAGGAAAGATTTCCCTGAAATTAACCAAGAATAACAAACAGAATATCTTTTGGATTAAAAAATCCAATGGTGAATAAAATTCACTGAGCGATCTAAAAGATCATGTTGTTCACGAAATTAATTAAAATCTTTTAATGAAAAATTGACTAAACAAATTGATTCTTTTCTTTCTCCTATAAATAGGAGCCAAGAAGAGAAGAGAAAGATCTTTGGAATTCTTTTAGAAAATACAACATAAAGAGAGAGAAAAAGAAGAGAATTTAATTCCCCAGAGAGAAAAGAAGATTTCTTCGGAAGAAAAAAGAAACCCTAGATGAGAAAGGGGAAAGAGATCTAAGCTCTATAAAAAAAGAGAATTTAATTCTTAAATTAAGAGTTTAACTCTTCTGAATAAGAACTTAGTTCTTCCTTTGGTTGAAAATCTGCAGAAGCAGATCTCCCCACAGGTTGAGAATTTAATTTTCATCAGGGAGATTCTGCCATGTAGATCCAAAACTTAGAGGGAGAATTTGAGTTTAAGGAATTTAATTCCTCCAACAGAAACAGGGTTTAACCCTTAAAACAAAAAGTTAGTTTTTCTTCATGGTTGAAGATCTGAAGAAACAGATCTCCCACAAGTTGAGAATTTAATTTTCATCGGGGAGATTCTGCTATGCAGATCCAAAACTTAGAGGGAGAGTTGCGTTTAAAGAATTTAATTCTTCCATATACATAGGAATTTAATTCCTCAAAACAAAATCAGGGTTTAACCCTACCAAAGAACTTAATTCTCAAACAAAGAACTTAAATTATCCATGCACGTAAACCTGGTCACGTGGCAACACGTGACCCTTCCTTCAATGATCAGAAAAGAACGAATGAGACATGGTCACGTGCCCCCACGTAACCCCTAAACAGATTTCTCAAAATGAGAAAGAAAAAACTTGGAGGTAATGCCTCACGTGCTCACAGGTGACCCTCAAAACAAAAGACAACAAATCCAAATGCAGCACCAATTTATGGGAGCCCTCACGTGTCCCCACGTGACCCCTAACAAATCCCTTTAATATCCAGTGGATGGATGCCCATCACGTGCTCACACGTGACGGCCTTAAAGACTAAAAGTGTTTAACACTTATTTGAATATTCTGGGAAGAAAATAAAGGAAGTTTGGCCCCATCTTCAGATACTCACGTGTCCCCACGTGACCACCTCATTTCTAGTGTTTAACACTATTTTGAGCGTTTTGTCCCTAGTGCTTAACACTATTTTAAGCGCATCACGTGGAAACACGTGATCGCCAAATATCCTCTAGTGTTTAACACTATTTTAAAAACCAAGCTTAGCCCAAAATGGCTATGTTTTCTAGAGGCAAATTTCCCCTTCAAATGAACTTTAAAATCTAGAGCTATAATGAATCGTTAGTGCTTAGCCAAAGACAAAATGTTGTCAGAGCCCCAAACCCATGTTTAGCATTGCTAAATAATGGGAGGGTTGAACCCAGACAAATGTTCAACAGTCCAACAAAGGGCCAACATTTCAAACTTAAGTGGACTTAGCCCAAGTTGGCCATAAGTCCTCAATTCAGATTCAACTGAGCACATGTGCTCGTAATCTAATTAATTGATCTTAGTCCTAAATTGGACTACAGATTTCCCAATCAACTTTGGTTCAAGGGTACATCTCTTCACTCTTTTGAGATTTGTCGTTGTAATCCTTCAATGTCTTCAAAGAGGTGTGGGTCCCAATAACCAATCATTCCATGGACTGTGGGGTCCTTCAGCCCATGGACTATGATGTCCTTAAGCTCAAACTATGGGGTCCTTAAGCCCATGGACTATAATGTCCTTAACCTCGGACTGTGGGGTTCTTAAGCCCATGGACTATGATGTCCTTAACCTCGGACTGTGGGGTCCTTAAACTCATGGACCGTAATGTCCTTAAACTAACATTGGACCACCATGTCCTTAAACTGGTAATCGACCGCAATGTTCCTAAACTAAACAATAGAGCCCAAATGCTCTTTTGTTGGATCTAAACGATCCCGTTAAGTTGATCTTAGTCTAAAATTAGACTAGCGTATTCTTAACAAACGTTTAAGTTGATCTTGGTCTCAAATGAGACTAACGTATCCTTAAACCCAACCCCAAACCAAATCTAAGAAAATACGGATTTGGACTAATCCACGCCCTACGGGCGACAACATAAATTAGTCTCCATATACAATCCACGGGCAACCAAAAAACAAAACAAACACACACGACACGAAGTGACCATCTGGAGAAGGAGAAAGTGGTTACCGCGATGCGGTAGCGTAATTAACTGTAGGGGTTTGTGCCTGCAGGAAGTGTGTCCCCACAATCAAAAACCCCTCAATAAGGGGGAATCTGACGAAGTCTGCTACATCGGCCGCATCCATTTAAACTTTCGATACATGGTGTCATAAATCAGCTTGGCATCTTCGGAGAGGTGGATAGATAGTACCAATTAGAATCTGCCCTCGAAATTCAGGCAAGATGGACCTGCGCGATCGCGTCTCCGTGTTTCGGCGGGGAACACGTGGCAGACGACATGTCCTAGAACTCAGAAGAAATGGCCCACAGGGGCCGACCAGGCCACCCCTGTACCCGACCTGCAAGCACAAGCTGGCTCACCTTAGAGCCCCCTGTAAAATGGCATCCTCGGCCTCTCAGCTCGCCCCCGAGCTACCACAGGACCAAGATACCTCGGCCCTCCCGCTCGTTCCCGAGCTCTCCCGCCGAGGCCATTTTCCTCGGTCTCTCCGACCGACCAACTCCACCACTCACAGGCATAACCACCGCTCTGCAAATCTCGCCATGCGTGGATTCTCCGCTGGCAACATCCCACGTTCCACGTCATCACGATCCCCATTAATGGGCAATCCGCTTATTACGCGAGCATGACGTCGGGAGTGTAACTGCCGGCGAGATTCTCGCGCCTGCTACTGCGTGCCGCCGCCACTATATAAACCCCTATCACAGAGGGGTCAAGTAAACTTTTTTCACCCCACTTAGCCGTTACCCTACTCGGATCTTATGCTAACTTGATCGTCGGAGGGTCCTCGGTGGTACTAAACCACCTGGGGACTTCTTTGCACGTACTCGGTGCAAACTCTTCAAAACCACCAATCTCCTCAAAACCCATTGAGACCCACACACAACAGGAGATCACCTCCAAGATCCACCGGGAGATCGAAGGAAGACAACATCTGACGGAGACCCGAAAAGGACCTCCATCATATACAGACAATCATTCGAGTCGGCTAGAAAGTGGAAATATACATGGATTCCTATTAGGAGGTAGATGGGTTTTGGGTAACGAGTGAAGAATCATTTTATCACTGCAGCAGGTGAGTTGTGGTGAGTTGTTGTTGTAAGAGAGGTATGTTTTTAGGAACGTTCCGACTGTTATGAGATAACAGCATGGTGCTATTATACTAATCCAATGGCGGCGGCGATCGTAAAGTCGGAGGCATAGTGATTTGGAGATGTTTCGATTTGTGAAGGAGGGATACAATTATCTAAGCGTATAAAAATAATAAGAGAGACCTGCAATTCATGTATGATAATCACTGTGCTGCAAAGCTTTATAATTTGTTGTCGTCTATTTTACATTATTGCTAACTAAGCTAAATTGGAGAAATTATTTGGTGTGTCAGGAGTATTACATATAGCAATACATCTAGCAAGAGAAAGAAAGAGATGGCCAATTTTGGGTATATTTCGGACTGCTTGATGGGGTTTCATGTTCTCATTTCTTTTTCTTTTATTACCGGAAACATATGATCGACATATTGAATAAATTTTTGCTAAGTTGAGCAAGAACTTTACAATAGTAGATTCAAAATTTTGTTTCACAATCCCGTTTGGTGACATCATATGTTATCTAAAAATTATCCTTTTTACGTCAGTTTTACATTGAAAAAGAAAGTATTTAAACAGTATCTTAAATTAAATATGCTCATGCCCAAATCAAATTTCAACAGTGTTTTACATTTACTTTCTCCTTGATCTGTATTGCTCAAATATACATCACAACATCTTAAAGGTATATATAAGCTAGAGTTTTGCACGTGACATGCACGTTTATATTATAAACTGAAAATGAATAGTATAATATACTTAAGAAAAATTATGTTTTAAGCAAAGAAATAAATTGTATACATTAAGCATTTTTTATTATCAAGTAATAGTGGCTAAAATATGATATATATGAGAAACCAAAATGTTATAAATACTAATAAAAAGTTACATTTTTTAAGTTTAGGTGCATGTCTTTTTTCGAGTGACACTACTAAAATAGGGGGTTGCCCTTACGAATATTGAAATCCGTAGGGGTAGATTTATGTTGGCCCTACGGATTAATCCGTAGGGCTAAAAGGTTGCCCCTACGGGCCAAGACGTTCAAGAATAAAAATATTAATTCTTAATTTGGTGTTTGCCCCTACGGAGCCGCAAACCAAGGACCTACGGACAAATCCATAGGGGCAACTAAATAGCGATTTAATAAAGGCACAGATCGATCGCCTACGCCCGTTATCTCTTTCTTCCTCTCTCGATCGCGCGCGAAACAAAATCCCCAAATCGCCACCGCCGTTCTCGTCATCACCACCGCCGTTCTCCTCGTCGCCACCGCCGTTCTCGTCGCCACCATCGTTCAGGTCGTCGCCATCGCCGTTCAGGTTAGTAAATCTTCAACTAAATTAAAGAAATTTTTGATTATTTAGGGCTAGGGTTCATGGCTGGGTCTGGGGTTGCGGTTGGAGTTGGGGTTCGGCAGGGGTTGCGGTCGGGGTTGGGGTTGGGGTTGGGGTTAGGGTTAGGGTTGGGGTTCGGCTGTGGCTGGGGATGGGGTTAGGGTTTGGCTTAGGGTTGGGGTTGGGGTTTAGCTGGGGCTGGGGTTAGGGTTAGGTTGGGGCGGGGCTGGGCTGAGGCAAGGGTTAGGTTGGGGTTGGGGTTTAGCTGGGCTGGGGTTAGGGTTAGGTTGGGGCGGGGCTGGGCGGGGGCGGGGGCGGGGGCTAGGTTGGGGTTGGGGTTTAGCTGGGGCTGGGGTTAGGGTTAGGTTGGGGCGGGGCTGAGCTGGGGCTGGGGCTAGGGTTAGGTTGGGGTTGGGTATCGATGTATATACATGTATCATATCATGAATGATTCATTTTCATTAAATGTGGTAAAATTAAGTGTATAAAATCATGCCATATAAATAGATTGTGTTCGTAAATGGCGATCTAGTTAGGCGAACCAAAGTGTTGCATTGATGAAAGTTTACCGTAGAGGAAATTATGGCTAGCTCTATGCATTTAACCTGAATGTACCCAGTAATTACTAGCATGTATAGAAAAGTTGGTTTAATTTATGAAAAATGGGGAGACAACATGCATGTATGCGTATAGGTAACATCTGCAAATATGTCATATCCATACCACAATCTATTTTTGCCTATTGGCTAATATGAAAATATCGGCCCGCGTATATGACATAATCAAAGTTGTTAAATCTTGATACGGTTTGTGTTTCGTTTTTTTATTTATCATATCGTGTATCGTATCTGTTTCATATCGAAAGAAATAAAATTTTCTGTTACAATAACGAAATAATTATGTGTAGAACCAATTACAATTTTAAAAATGATCAAATTAACAACATAAAGCAACGTACAAGTTAAAGCAAATTTCGGAATTGCAGCACTCAAATACATACATATAAATCATACAAACCCATGCATTTGATAATCAAATAAGGTTTTTTTCTGCCCCCCTACTTCAATATTTTGATGCATGTTTCAGTCATGTGAATTCATATGTTGCGTATAACGCTTTATGATATCAGTATCCTACATTTGTAGTTTTAATTGTTGATTGTTATAGATGAATGCCATTGCAATAATAGTTTTTGGTTGATGAATGCTATTGCAATGTAGGATGATCAGTTCTATCAATCTTGATCTCAATGGTTTAAAATCATGATACACATACAACACGAATGCACAACAAACGCATAATTAGAGAGAGATTCGAGATATTCAGGTTAAAACCAATATATGATACTCGATGATAATATGAAACCTTCATATTCCCATCGATACTCATATATGAAACTAAAAGCGCCACTTAGTCCCCGTCTATCGGTTAACATACGTGCGATGCTCGTCGTGACCTAGAACTATACGAAGGTTGTTAAATATCGGACAGTATAGCTCGATACTAACAACCGTCGTATAGTCTACACGACGAGAAAATTCAATCGTATGGTAACCCATAGATTTGTCCCGTGTGGACAAGTTAAGAATGTATAAAGCAAACGCCTTCATTCACTTGTGTTTTCATCCGTTTCGAGATATTTCGTCGGTACCTTTCCGCTGATTCTCCGTGTACAAAGATAGATTAGATGTTCATTTCAACGTTGTTTCACAGCTTTGAAATGATTATCTATTCTATTGCAGTGTACTCGGAGAATAGCGGGGAGGTGCTGCCGAAATTTACTCGAAACGGTTGAAAGCACAAGTGATGGGCGTTCGCTCTATACATTCTTAATGGGATAGAAGCCTACCCCCGACAGTCGGAACACACACATACAACAAGAATACACAACAAATGCATAATTAGAGAGCGATTCGAGATGTTCGGGTTAAAACCAATATATGATAATATGAAACCTTCATATTCACATCGATACTCATATATGAAACTAAAAGCGCCACATAGTCCCCGTCTATCGATTAACATACGTGCGATGCTCGTCGTGACCTAGAACTATACGAAGGTTGTTAAATATCGGACAGTATAGCTCGATACTAACAACCGTCGTATAGTCTACGCGGCGAGAAAATTCAATCGTATGGTAACCCATAGATTTGTCCCGTGTGGACAAGTTAAGAATGTATAAAGTAAACGCCTTCATTCACTTGTGTTTTCATCCGTTTCGAGATATTTCGTCGGTACCTTTCCGCTGGTTCTCCGTGTACAAAGATAGATTAGATGTTCATTTCAACGTTTTTTCATAGCTTTGAAATGATTATCTATTCTATTACAGTGTACTCGGAGAACAGCGGGGAGGTGCTGCCGAAATTTACTCGAAACGGTTGAAAGCACAAGTGATGGGCGTTCGCTCTATACATTCTTAATGGGATAGAAGCCTACCCCCGACAGCCGGAACACATACATACAACAAGAATACATAACAAACGCATAATTAGAGAGCGATTCGAGATGTTCGGGTTAAAACCAATATATGATAATATGAAACCTTCATATTCACATCGATACTCATATATGAAACTAAAAGCGCCACTTAGTCCCCGTCTATCGGTTAACATGCGTGCGATGCTCGTCGTGACCTAGAACTATACGAAGGTTGTTAAATATCGGACAGTATAGCTCGATACTAACAACCGTCGTATAGTCTACGCGACGAGAAAATTCTATCGTATGGTAACCCATAGATTTGTCCCGTATGGACAAGTTAAGAATGTATAAAGCAAACGCCTTCATTCACTTGTGTTTTCATCCGTTTCGAGATATTTCGTCGGTATCTTTCCGCTAGTTCTCTGTGTACAAAGATAGATTAGATGTTCATTTCAACGTTGTTTCACAGCTTTGAAATGATTATCTATTCTATTGCAGTGTACTCGGAAAACAGCGGGGAGGTGCTGCCGAAATTTACTCGAAACGGTTGAAAGCACAAGTGATGGGCGTTCGCTCTATACATTCTTAATGGGATAGAAGCCTACCCCTGACAGCTGGAACACACACATACAACAAGAATACACAACAAACGCATAATTAGAGAGCGATTCTAGATGTTCGGGTTAAAACCAATATATGATAATATGAAACCTTCATATTCACATCGATACTCATATATGAAACTAAAAGCGCCACTTAGTCCCGTCTATCGGTTAACATACGTGCGATAATTTATTCTTTTCAACGACAAACGGTTTATCTTGCTTAATTGCACATGTCTTTAACAAATTAGAGAGTAAGTTCTTTTGGATTAATTGTTATATCTGTGTTTGTGTGTGTATGAAATGATATACTATTAATGTCACAATTATTTGTCGAAAACAGAATTCATTTTAACGAGGTACGTGAGGGGCATCCTGATTGGAACGAAGAACGTTTGGAAAAATACCATCAGGATAATTTTTGTGATTGGGTCACAGATCATGTAAGTTATTCGAATAACATTTTATTGCTATCAGTTTTAATCTAAACTTGTATCGTTATGTATTTGTCGTAAAATTTGTTTTGTTAGATCCACGATCCGAACTTGTCTGCATCATTTGAGAGTGATTCAAGATGTTTAGCTCAATTTCCTAGTATGGAGGTTGCATATTACAAAGGATTTGGTGTCCTTGGATACAAATTCGAAGTTAAGGACATAGAAATATCTAGAACCACTCAGAATAGTGGGATTGCGACGGTAGGATCGGACGGTGTGATTTACTATGGGTACTTAAATTGTATACTCGGCGTCCACTATTCCGGACGATCAGAACCCTTTTATATATTCCAGTGTACTTGGTACGATCCGCGAACCGATACGGACAGGTGGAGAAGCAATCTTGGGACTTGGAAAGATGAATATGGATTGACCAGTGTGAACACACTCTTCGATTTTACGTTCAGGACGATCCGTTTATCTTTCTGAACCAAGCATTCCAAGTATACTACTCAAAGTGTTTGAAGCATCCGGGATGGAGTGTTGTATGCCGATGGAAACCCAGAGATGTCTACGATGTCCCAGAATTCATGGACAGCGATGAGGACGAAGAAGAAAGAAGGCTTAAAGTGCTCCGACCGTCTGTTTCGAAGGACGGGTTGTCTTCGACCGATCATGAAGTTACGTGGGTTAGAAATGACATCGACGATGAAATCCAAGTAGATATGTATAATGCGCCCACGAAACGAAAAAGATTATCAGTAAAGTTATATTATTACTTCACATTTTACGCTCTAAACATATATAGTAAATACTTTTAATGATTGTCTAATGCGTCCACGAACCGTTTATCTAGATTTGATGACGATATCGGGAACAGCGAGGGGCGGTATGAGCTCCAGCCGAGGCAGAGACAGAGGCAGAGCGGTTCTGCCGCCCGGAGAGCTCCGTAGGGAATTTCAGAGGGCCGGTCTTGCACCCAGATCGGAGACCCCTTCGAATGCCTCCTTCCGTGTGGATTTTGCCACATCTCCAGGTATACTACACGCATATCCATTTTGAATGTAATATTACAGATATTCATGCCTATTTATGTTAAAATTACTTATATTGTCAATGTTTGATTGTCTAGTTGTTGGTGATGCGTCCACATCTGGGACAGAGGCCACTCCCGCTCCTCCAGGTATGTTTATATATCATATAGTGCATGTATCTTGATTTAGAATGCTATATCATAAATACACACATTCCTTTTGCTCTTACTTAGAGTCTAGCTGTAGGTGGTGACACCACCGCACCTGCGGGTATGTTTATATATCTTATAGTGCATGCATACTGATTTAGAACGTTATATTATTGATCTACACATTCTTTTTGCAATTACTTATATAATCTATTTTTAATTGTCTAATTATAGGTGGTGCGTCCACATCTTCCGCAGGGGCCACTCCTGCCGCTTCCATACCCTCCGCATCGTCTGCAGGTTAGTATGAATAAATTTAAAATATTTATTCATTTTACATATGCTCTATAGAATAAATATGAACTTCATGGAAATTTAGCGTCGATATTTATTTTCTAGTTGGAGGGGATGCGTCCGCATCCGGGACCCCGGTTGTTCCTCACCGAAGGAACTATCGTCCCGCTCGTGCTGCTGCCCGGGCCCAGGCTCGTGTGATAGTCACCGGAGGTATATATCACACTTGAATTTTCGTTTAATCTTGATTTCTTAATACAACTTTGTCTTAATATTGATTGTCTTGATATTTCGTGCAGACGCAGGGCCTCCCCATCCCCAGAGGGGGACTCGAGGCTCGAATCAGTCCCATAGGCTGAGGCCTGACAGAGCTAAGGGGAGGCAGCATTCTCCCTTTTTTTACCCTTGACTATCGCTATACCGGTCCTCATGCCGAGTGGTTCAGCCGGTATATGGGGGACGAGAGCCGGCTCGTGAAGAACTATCCACTTCACGTTGAGTGGGGCGAGCCGCACCAGCGCTCATTCGCCCTCTTCTTTGATCAGGCTTGGGTACGTATTAATATATATTTTCAGTTGATATATCCGCTTATCATATTTATTATTAACACTTGCAATCTAATAACAATGTTTTTTTTTGTATTTTCAGTTGGATTACGATTTTCAGCCTGTAGCCGATCCTGATCATCCGGGGAGGGTGCTCGACCTTGATGCTCTGTACAATGGCCTGATGAAGAACATGTAGGCCAAGGTCCGATACAACAGGAATGAGCTGAAGACCGACTGCTACTCCCTGTGGATGGCGACCCCCGAGGCAGAGAGAGCGGCCCTCCTATTTACTCCGGCGTTTGCGAGAGTCGACGTAGAGACATGGCCTCTATTGTGCGAATATTTCGACTCCCAGCGCAAACAGGTATGTATTTTAAATGTAATTCATTGTTTAGGATATAATTTATTTTTTGTGTTCCTTAATTAGAAAACTAAATGTTAATGCGTTGTGCAGAAACAGTCCACTCAGAATACAGAGAACAGGAAGTCGGCGAAGAGGGGTCGCCCTACTTACACAGGTGGCTCGAGGAACATTACTCGAGTCATGGAGTTATCGGTAAATTACAATAGACCGACTTTTGTGATATTATCCAATATTAAGAGTTATTTTCTAATATTTCTAATATTAAGAGTTACTTTCTAATATTGCAGACATCTCGGACCGTGGCGTCAGGTGGTACACCGAGCGTGCTGTCCGCATATCTTGCCGTCCACGGCACCTCGACAGATCCCGCCACGGGCGAGCTTCGATATCCCGACGTCACTACCCAGGAGTATTGCGTAAGTGTTAATATTTTTTCTACCCAAATTTGAAATTTTAGTTTTGGAAGGTTCAAGTTTAAATTTTATACTTATACTTTACTGCTTAATGTGGGTGTAGGAGCGGGTGGTTGAGCAGGCCGAGGCCTTGGGGATCGATTTTACCGGACAGAGCGATCCGAGGCTGCTGACCCCAGTTCTGGATGCCGCACACGGAGGGCACCACGGAGGTTGGGAGAGAGGCCGGGGACTGGGCCCTAGCAGGGCCCATATGAGGTTGGACTCCACCCCGGCGGTTACTTCCTCCGTCTCCAGTGACCGACGTGTCCATCAGGAACTGGAGAGTTTGAGGGCCACCGTTCAGGAGTTGAAGGAGATGCTGGTATGTATACTACTTTATAGTAAAATATCATGCCATATTATATAGATATCAACATATCTATAATTAGTACGTAGCTTGAGCTTATTTGGATTTAGACTTAAGTTTGATTAATCATACATACATATGTAATTAAATTAAACAACGGTTTTCCAAACTAGATATCCAAACGGGGTTTCGAAATAACTTAATAATGATACGAATTCGAATAATACACAGTTCTTACACGCTTATTACACACGTTAGGTCCAGACGCGACAGGGTACATCGGCCGAGCCTCCACATGCATCTCCTTCGGCTGCGGCTCCGCAAGCCACTATATCGGCCGCGGTTCTGCAGACAGCTCCTATAGCTCCACCGCCCGCTAAGACTCTCGCAGTCGCGGCTCCGCAAGCGACTACCTCTACGGCAGCTGCGCAGACCACATCGCCAGCTCCACAGGCCGCTCAGACTCCCGCTCGCCCCGAATTGCAGAGTTTATTGACCGAGGAGCAGGCGCGCGTTATTCTATCGCTATTCAGAGGTGGAGCTGGACCGAGCTAGGGTAGCTTTTTGGTTCTTATTTTTTGAAACATGTATTTATTTATATCATACACATTGTACTACATTTTGAAACGATATTGATATTGGTTTATATTTATATCATATTCAGTTTTTGGGTTTCTTTTGTATATTATATGTGTGAGATGTGATTATGAATACTGCGATATATGTTGTGTAATGATTAATTTTATATTTGATTGATGTATATATTATTGTGCACAGGGCGGGAAAAAATCAGGCAGTCCTTTTTTAAAAAAAAAATACAGATAATGTGTACCTACGGATTAATCCGTAGGTACACATGTTGCCCCTACGGCTATATCCGTAGGGGCAAAACATCAGCAGTAACTGATATTTCCCCCATGATCTCAGTACCAGGGGTTGGGAGTGCCCCTACGGACATATCTATGAGGCCATTGCTTCGCCCCTATGGAGTTATCCGTAGGGGCAAAATATCAGGATTTCTGATATTTTGCCCCTACGGATAGGTACCTACGCAGGTATCCGTAGGGGGTAGTACGTGGCCCTACGGCTATGTCCGTAGGTACAGTTAATATATTAAAAAAATCCGTAAATAATATAACTTTTTTTACCCTACGGCCTACTCCGTAGGTGCAATAGGACCTACACAGAAATCCGTAGGGGCAAGTTCAGGGCTTCAACTTGCACCTGCGGCCTTTGCACCTACGGGGTCTTTTTTCGCCCCTACGCATATCTCCGTAGGGGCAACCCTTATTTGTAGTAGTGTGAGTTCGGGTGATGTTTGATTATATATAGAGAGAGAGGGAGGGAGGGGGGGCTGAGTTGGGTGTTCTTTTAATTTTTTTTCTTAGGAGGTGTGAGCGAGAGATGGGCCGTCTGTTATTTTGTTTTTTTCTATAGATGATGTTGACAATCTTTTGGTTAAGCATGAGGCAATAGCTTTTTCTTCTTCTTCTTCTTCTTCTTCTTTTTACTAATAATGACATCATCATCCAAAATGCTTGGATATAATAGTGAAGATTATATTTTCGCATCCATTTTTTCCTATACATATTCTACATCTTTCCTTTGCCTTCTTACATCATTTTTCTTTACTTATACTAGAGTTTTTGACAGGTGCGATTCACATAATTATAGAAATTTTAATATTAATTTCATTATTAATTTAACTTTGTGCATCACACTTATAAAACAATAATGACATGGCAATTTGATTACGTGTAGCGTACATGTAAAATAATAATTACGCAACATTTAATTATATGCATCGCACATAAATCAATAATATTTTTTTGTTTGATTTTTTTGAAAAAGCAAGAAGCCACGTTATCGATTAATTTCAAAATTAAATGACCTCTTTTCTTTTGCTCTATAATAGTAGAAAAGTAGAGATAATCATTTAAGAATTTGTTTCATCTATTTCACTATATTCTTCTTTTCGTAGAGTAACGGTTCAGTTATGAAAATTTGAAGGATGGATTTATAAATTAATAAAAAAAAATGTAACACCGATAATTTTATTGTTTGAGAAACCCGAATTATGTAAATTAAAAGCTTAATCTATAGATCCACCACCAGGGAGGTAATTGAGCAGTGCCAACAAATATAATTCATATATACATTTTCCTCATTTGGGATTCCATGCTTCTCTTTTTAACTCCATTATTTAGGTTAAGTCTTCATTAAACTCTAGAAGAACCGTAACAAATTGAAATTATTATCTCATAAAGTGTTTGACAATTACAATTTCATGCCAACTCATATGATATGATGGACTTCTTCCAAAAAATGAGAGTAATTATTCAGAGCATCCGGACAAGAGAGAGAAAAAGATATAGATTTCTTGGTCAACTTTCGGACAGCTACGCGGGCCCATGTTATGACCAGACACATGCACTCTCTCTTCCTGGGACCCACCATTTTCCTAAAAAGGAAAAATAAATGAAGATGGAAACTGTAAGGATTAGCACAAGAACAACACCCAGAGAAAGTGGGTCCCACTGAGAAAACCGAAGAAGCTAACGCGGCACAAAGTAGAAGAGAGCCTTTTTTTTTGTTTTTAAGCTCCTGCCACTCTCTCTTGTCTCTAATCTTCTTCAGTTTCCGCAAGAGTTCAAACAAGAGAAAGTTGACACTATTCTAGTGCCACCTCAACACAACACTAGCGACACCCCCTATTAATTTAATGTTACAAACCAATTCAAGAGAGAAGGAGTAGGAGAAGAAGGGGAAAAAAAGAGATACTATTTGAGTCTTAATTTTCTCACCATTTTCAAGTTCTTCCTCTCTTTCAAATTTTGCAAGCATTTATGGAAAGCATTGATGCAATGAGTGGATCTTTTCTAAATATGGGAGGTGAGCATGAACAATGTTTAGCAGGTAATGATTACAAATTAGCATTGGGTTTATCTTCAAAATTTTCATAAAGGAGAAGGCAAAAAAGTTGTTCTCTTTTCATAGGGGTCTCTTTTCATAGGGGTCATCAACTCTCTCTTTCTTCCTCTTCGCCTTCTTCTTCTTTTTGCTGTTGTTGGGGTTTTTTTTACCCTTTATTTTGTGAAATAGAAACCTTCTATTTATTTATTGTTTATTATAGTACTGTAGCATTAGAAAGTAACTTTATTTATATATATGAGATTAATGGAGGAAAGAGGCCATAGGAGGGAATTCCCTCCTATGGCGTCGAAAAAATACCCCCTCCACCAATTTTTCCGACGATCGGCCCACATCATCTTCATCGTCATCATTTAAGATGTGGGTACACCAAATTTCATGTGATTCTACAACTTTTTCACCGTTGATTTAGTGGGTTCAAAATCAACGGTTTATCGACAATAGAACTTTTTACATTGCTAAATCAACGGTGAAAAAGTTGTAGAATCACATGAAATTTGGTGTACCCACATCTTAAATGATGACGATGAAGATGATGGGGGCCGATCGTCGGAAAAATTGGTGGATGGGGTATTTTTTCGACGCCATAGGAGGGAATTGGCATCTTTTCTCCATTATTCTCTCTCTCTCTCTCTCTATATATATTATAATAATAATAAAGAAAGAATATATAGGGATGGATGCCACACATCGGGGCGGTCAAAATCAGAGGAACTCAAACCTGCAGTCTTTCCTCAAGTTTACAACTCCCACTGTTCACTGCCTCTCAATACCCAAGGTAAATTCTCTTACCCACTTTTTTCTTTAATTTTAATTTTTTTTGTTTTTATGTAATTTTTGCATGCCAATGAAGTCTTAGCATAACCCATTATTGTGATCTGTTAATATTTGGGATTTTTTTTTTGAGTCTAAGGCTGCAATCATGATATTTGGATTGGGGTTTTTTTCATCCTTCTCTTTGCTTTATTGTTGTTTTATTTAGGAAAAGACCCGTGGCTTTAGTAAAAGCTACTCTTTGATATCTCCTCTCTGTGATTTCTATTTTTCATTGCGGTATTGATGGATTTGGGGACTCTGTTATTACTCCGCTGTTATTTCCATACTTTTATTGAATCCTAGTTATCAAATATGTGGTCCCTTGTTTTACCGATTTGGAACCTCTGCTATTTGGTTCCATGCTATTTTGGTGCTCCGGTGCATCACATAACACGTGCAAAGCACGTGAAATACACCAAAACCAAAACCCTTGTTTGGCAGCCGATCGTGACCGTTGATTTTAAGATCAAAAAATTCCTGGCCATTTGAATGTACTTGTGACCATAATAATTGGTAGACAATTAGATCAAAAATTTTCCACTTGAACTCTTTAATTTCATTTGTTTTTCTAATGCAAGAGCACCTAAATTTGTTGTCCTCCAATTTAATCAATAACTTTAGTTTCATTTGTTTTTCTAATTTAAGAACACCAATATTTGTTGTCTTTCTCCAATTAATCAATAATTTTATTGTATCAACTATGGAAATAGCAATGTTTCAGCGCCCCCCCCCCCCCCCCCCCCCAACACACACACACACACACAAATTACCTTTATGGTCGGTCTCAGGGAAGTTGTTTACACTAAATACCCTTAAATTAGGCTGTCGTACTTTACAAGAGGCACCACAATAAAACAAAAAACTTTAAGATAGTTAACTGACAGCGCTGATCGTAGTTAAGGACAGCTTACTGAAATTTAGCCTTTTTTTAGGATGACACAATAAGAATTGACATAAATTTGATTTTCTAATGTAGGCAAATGCTCGAGATATCGACTGCCTCTGGCAACCGATTGGTAAAGACAATTGAATTTTTTCACCTTGCAAATCTCTGGGAACAATATCATGAATGGAGTGCCTACGGCGCTGGTGTTCCCATTCATTTGAAAAGGAGGGAGTCGGTGATCCAGTACTATACTCCCTATCTATCTGCAATTCAGATCTTCACAAGCATGAACCATTCTACATCGAGGTGACAGGACAAACCATGCTAACACAATTGTTTACGGAGGCTAAATTGCAGGAAACCAATATATTTGCTTGCATCTAGTAGGATGCCACCCTAGTTTCCACTTTCTAACTGAAATTGTATATATACTGCTCTTTTTTGACCTAATACAAAACTATTCCCTTAATCCTCACCGTAACTTTTAAGTAAGCAAGCAAAGACCACTCCTGCCTTGGTTTTATTAGTCGCGGCATGTCCTAAACACCCTACAATAGTGTTAGTTAAGGCAACACCAAAGTGGTACCTTGGGGGGTGCTAATAATGATGCTATTTAAATATGACAAGGCTCATATTTTATATAAAAAAAGCGTATGAAAAGTCTAGCCTGCAAAAACGGGTTCTCAGCCTATGGAGGCATATGCTAGAATATAAATTACTTCCTCCAACCTACGAGACTTTGGATTTTGATGGAGTGACTGGGAGTATAAGATTACGGAGGGGGTCTTGGGGAGAAGTATTTTTGAAAAAAATGAACGTCCGTAAAAGTTAGGGTGAAGTTCATTTACAAAGTTAGGGTGGTTCCATGCTACATGGGCAAAATTCAGCAGGGGATTTCAATGCAATTTAGGCTATTATATGAGGTAGATTTATTGAACTGACATTTCATTTAACAATTGGCAGGAAGGGCAGCGATGAGAGAGTGCAAGAAGTTATCTAAGTCATTGAATGAAGAAACTATTAGCTCTAGCCTTCATGAGGGATCTTGGCCGACAAGAGATCACACCGACCATTTGTACTTTGAATATAGTGATTTTTCTTCTCCATACGAGAGATTACCACTAGCAGCCAAGGTATATACGGTTATATTCTCGTGATGGTCTATTTTTAATAACTAATATATGATAAAACGAGAACTATAGGAACACTATAAGCTCCCAACGGTGGAGCTAATGTGACATAGAGTGAATCCATTATGAGAAAGGTCATTGCAGTTCCCGTTTTCCTCGCAAAGATTTACATAATAGCTCATGTAATGATATTTTTGGTGGATTAGATATATGAGCTAGCTAAGGACTCGCCCATGCTAATGAAATTTAGGAGCGTCGACCTTTCACCTGCTTGTTGGATGTCAGTTGCCTGGTATGCCTTTTTCACTATAATAATTTAACATTTCCAGTTTTACTAGTTTGTAGATTTCAGAGTTTATTTATTAGTTTTGAAGGGAAGAAGTTAACATACGAAATTCTAACTTTTTGCCTATTTTACTTTCGTTTGGAATGTAGGTACCCTATATATCAGATACCAGGACACATAAAAGTAATGGAATTGTCGACTTGCTTCCTGACTTATCACACAATCTCCTCATTCCAAGGTTAGTTCATAATAATTAGTGTAGAAGCAAGTGGAAACACAGTCATGAACTCATCATACCCATCCTTACATAGTTATCTCATATATTAATGGCTAAATTGCACAAATATACCTATCAACTTTCACGTCTTTAGCGATTGATACAGTGAACTAATTTAATTACAAACAAGTACCATGAACTATCACCCCCGATTGCAATTAAATACCATCAATCTTTCTTCCGTCCGGAAACATTATATTTGATTGCCATGTCATCAATATTTGACTTGCTTTCCCTATTTCCCCTTTTTATTCTCAGTCAACCCCTAAAATTTCGAGGGGTATAATGGTCCAGTAAGCCACAAAAGTTAACGTCGTATGGTAGTTATGTCCCAAAAAATAGTTCATGGTATTTATCTCTAATATTAAAGTTCATGGTATCAATCGCAAAAAACATGAAAGTTGATGGGTACATTTATGCAATTTAGCCTATATTAATAAAAGAACCCGCACATGAGAATATAACCACATATACCTTGGTTGCTAGTGGTAATCTCCCATATGGAGAAGATAAATCACTATATTCAAAGTACTGATGCCCGATGTGATCTCTTGTTGGCCAAGAACCCTCGTAATCCAAAGCTAGAGCTTATAGTTGCTTCATCCAATGACTTAGATATACGTCTATAATATCCCGTGATATTTCACATCATTTGGTTTGCAAGTTTATTTATGTGTTATAAAGTTTATGTTCAAAGTTGTCCACTGGAACATTTCTCATGTGTGATGTTCAGTACTTGTGTAACGTACGCTTAAAATGCAATAAATACCAGTATTTTATTTTACCGACCGATTTTTCTATATTTACACTCACCATGCCAGATAAATTCTTGGGAGCTAATATCAGTTTAGTCACAGAAATGACAATATGCATGCCATTTGAATCGAGTTTTATTTAATTTTGTCGGCAAGTTAGCGTTTGATTGCTCTCTTTTTTCTCCTTTTTCAATAGCTGGTATTTTGAGGTGGATTATGTTTCTATCCAATCCAATTAAAGATAGAAAACCGACTGGAAGTTTCTTTTAGTAACGGCATTGCTGATTCTCTTTAGATATTTGGTCTGCCTTCACAAGATTTTGTGATGTTTCAGGCCTTTCCTTAAAACATATTTTTGAGAAAAAAGGTGGGATGATTAGCCGCCCGTTTTACATCATTAAAAAGAGAAAGAGGTTAATGAGTACAACCACTCCATCTATTCAGCATACATAATCCACTTTTAAATAAAAGAAAATACACAAACAGCGAAAGCTAGCTGCTAACAAAGGTGGCACAGATACCTCGCAAGCTCTAGGGGTTGTCACCATTATTGCTCGAAACCCCAATACTCCCTTCTTGTGAAATCTGTTGCAGCCCTTTTTCTATATGTGCTAAAATCATCCAAAGCTTCTTCTTAGTACGATATGATTCCAAGCACATCCAATAAGTAATGGCAGCACAAATGGGAGAAACAATAGAAAGAAAGCTATGTCGTTTACTGTTAAATATACGATCATTGTTTGCCCACCACAACCCTAAGATATAGCCATAGCTACCAAGTCTCCCCGCTCCCTTAATTTCTGATGTATATAGTTCTCCAATGTCCCCAAAGTCTAAAATGGATGTTGGGTAGTTTGAAAGATGAAATCTGAGTACCCCCAACCCACCCACCCACCCTGCAGAAAACCCTCTGGACACCTTCGTAATAAATGATCTACTGTTTCCAAGTCCACTTTGCAAAGAACACGGATCTACGGTCAGCACCACCTCTTATGCAAATCATCTGTACTTAGGATCACCGTTCTACATGCTAACCAATCAAGTGCCGTTACTTTGTGTGCTACTTCTCCAAAGGTTCGCTGTAGTGGTCTTAACTTGACCCCCTTGCCCAACGCCTGTTATAATGATCTCCTGTGAAGCTCTCTTTAGAGACCCACTTCCTACAACATTCATAGGGAACTCAAAGTCATCATCTTGAGCTTCATTCATATCAGCAGTCGACGTATCCTAAATATCATGCTCTTCTGTATCATCAACTACATTACCGACATGCCCATCCGATCTATTCTCCATATAATTGACAGTCATATTACGTGGTATAACCAATTCATTAAAATCCTCCTCATCCTCGTTATTGATCTTCTCTCTTTACTCTTCCGGCAACTCCAACACTGGCTTTCCTTTATGAGACCCCATGGTATTTTCTCCCCCTATACGAGAAAACCCACCCATTGCAATTGATAAGAAAGCAATAAACTTAATCAATTTTATTAAGAGATAAATCATCTCAATTTATACATCTCACAACATAATTGACTAATAACTAATAATCCTAAAAACCCAACACACCAAACATAATCTCAACAATATAAATCAGAAGCTATCTAATTTATGATAACCATAATATCTAATACAATTATATTCAAATATCTCATAATCTAGCGTCCTCCCTTAAACTCATGTATTCACCGAGAGTTTGAATAACATCTTGAACCAAAATATGCAACTTGTAGAACGACGGAGCAAAACAACAGATCTAAAACATCGAGTATGGAAGATTAATACCCTTTGGTCTCTTTCGCGGATTGCAAAGTGGACTAAATAATCTGTTGTCTCTTTCGCTAGAAATTCTGAAGGAAGATCATGCGGCTAGAAGACGTTCATAAGAAAGGAATAGCTGATTGAACGGTAGAAGATCATGCTGCTAGAGAACGTCATAAAAAAAGAATAGTTGCTTGGACTTGATATTGATAGAGGTAACTGCTTGTGGAAGCCGATTTCGTTTATTGCCGATGACCTAAAAGTAGTTGATCAAACTGAGAGAACTTATTTCTGAATTAGATATTATTAACGCAACTTTATTTATTTTGGAATAATAAACTAAAAATATAAATAAAGATAAATTTTGGATCGAACCATTAGCTCTGATACCATGATAAGAAAACAAAAAACTCGATCAATTTTATTAAGAGATAAATCATCTCAATTTATACATCTCGTAATATAATTAACTAATAGCTAATAATCCTAATAATCTGACACACTAATCATAATTTCAACAACATAAATCAGAACTTATCTGATTTATGATTACCATAATATCTAATATAGTTATTTCAAATATCTCATAATCTAAAAGCAACATCTCCACTATTGATCTTATCATACGCATAAGTACCTTTAACAATTTTCAAGCCGGACTTAAGTTCTTTGTTTGGCTGAAGCTCATCCTTCACCGCTTCATAGGTCTCATAAGCCCGCAAGGTCTTTAAAAAATGTTCCAAACCCATAATAGCTTCCTTCTTTAAATTTAGTAATAAAATCAAATTTGAATTCAATCCTAATGAGGAAATATTCATTGTTGATTGCTCATGATCCGTTCTTTCATAATTACGTGCATGGAATCTACACAAATCCCAGTTACACCGTCTTTCCATAGAACTTACACCCATCAAACCCATGAAATTTAAGGGGTCCACTTGTTATTTATTCGAAACAAAGAACAACCGCCTTCTCTTGCACGTGTGTCTCCCTCAATGCCACGTCACGACCATTCTGCCTAATCAACACTCGGACAGTGGCTACAGGCCAATCCATCCATATGCGTGCACGAGTGCTCTCTGCGGTCGTCTTCCCATGATGATCATTTCTTTCGAAAAGCCTAATTTTTTAGTTTTCTTTTCTTACCGAGAAAGTCTTATCTTTCTTGATATCAATTGAAGCTCGAACCATCCATTTTCGATGCACACCTTCATCTTCTTTGGAATAGCCTTAACATCACTGCAACCAATTCTTATTCGAGCAACATCTTAATCTTTTTATCAATTATAGTATGATCCACAGATAGTAACAAACCAGAAGGACGAACTGGGTCGGGAAAGCCTCTAATATCCCAATAATGACCCTAAAACATCGAAAACACTATCCATCATCGAAGCAAACACTTTCATCTTGCTGCGTACTTCCTTTCGGCATTTCCAAATTCTAACGCAAAAGCCCTTACAATTTATAATATCAATTGTGGAGAGTCTAAAGACTGCATCAGGAGCAAGAAGCTTGATCAAATATCTAACTCATCGTCTCTTTACCAACTTTCAACATTATGGAAATATGAAATTTTCTTTCAATCTTTCACGAAGTTGATCGATATCGAGAGAATCATATGCTATCTCCACATGACCCCATTGCTCAAATCGTCCCTTCTCTCGTTTGATCATGGCCGAAGTGAGGATTATTAACGATGTAACCTCCTTTCTATCATCTTGAAAACGTCCTCTCCTACCTACACCAGTGACCTTTTCGGACACTCCGACTTCTTATGTCTTAGAGGTTTGTAGTTGTAGCACACCTGGCCAACCGACCTCTCCACAAGCAAAAAAAATGACACCGAAGGCAGTGCTCGTCTAGATGCCTCCTTTGGAGCAGATTTCGACATCACTGTGGTCCACATCATTTTCTCCCTTATCATCGAAATTGAGCCAAGCCTCTTCATCGGCATACTTCCATCACGACCCTCAATCTCTTCCATACCTCTCACCACAATTGATTAGTAATACTTTCTCCTTAACCTTCCTCTAGAGGCCTCACCGAGCTCTCACTTCGAGAAATGATTTATGAATTTATTCTTCTAAGATCTAAGCCTTCACTTCATTTTTCCACCTTACTAAGACTCCCTTTTCTTTCACCTTATTCGCCTACAACTTACTCTTTTAACGCTATTTGATTCCCATCCATACTTTTTTATTATTCCTTATCGCTCCTTTCTTGTCCTCTTTTTCTCATCATCCTCTTTATATCAATTCTGTCGTTTTTCTTCTAAAACACGGGATGACAAAGATGACCAGCTGAGTAAATGCAGTTTAAATAAATAAATTATCCTTGGAAAGTCATTTATTTGGGGATGTATTATTTTTCACTCTTTGCTTTTTAGCTGGCTTAGAGTTAAAGTTAAACATTAAGTCCTAGAACAATTTCTCTTTTTTAGGATGCCAAATGATCGTTTATGATTGCCTATATATTTCTCGAAACAGTAATTAAGGAAGATTAATTGCTAGATTACCAAATCATGAAGCTTTCCTTTATAGTCAATCCCTATTTTGTTAGGAAAAAGAGTCTAGTCAATGTTTTTCCATAGTATCAATGATGATAGCAAAGTATATATGGAAATATCGATATGAATTATCATAGATTAGTTTTTTCTTCGACACATGATTAATTTTCAGGCATCAAAAGGTGCATCTAACATTGTTACTACAAACCATGAAGTAAGACAAAAACGATATAGAAAAGATTAAATCAAAACGGATAAAACATATATTTCACGAGGTTCGGCATGATCGACCTACGTCCTTGGACGAAGTGGAAACGATCAACTACAATCTTACAAGTATGATGGAAGAACTCTTAAACTTTAATTCCAAATACATCCCAAATCTTTCACCAAAATGCTGCCGTCTTCTGCTCTAAATGAAAGCCTATGCAAAGCCGTAAGCCATACAGAAATATACAATCTTTAGATACTTGTGTCTCATGTAAAGATATGGCCTACGGGGGGTCCGCTTCAGCACTACTCAGCCGTGGGTTTCGGTCTCCGCCAATTCTAATGGGGCTAAACCCTCAATACATGCCGTCTGCTCATGATACGGGCTCAAACATCTTTATAGGCTAGACAATAGAGCTCGACAGGAACTCGACAAGTAATGTGAATATGACTTGATCGACGAGTCTCGACAAGAAGATCAGATACTGGTCACTTAATTCAACGCGCATATAACAAACACTCATCCACCTAGCATTGGAAATTCAACATGCTACAACCAAACAATGCTTAAAATGTCATTTGTTGGATTTATGTTGGGCAGACAAATTTCATGGCGGATGGCGGATCTTGAATGTCAGGACATATTGCGAACATTTAGTATTATTTATTGTCATAGAGGATGAAATATTGCATTCTAAGAATGAACATGACAAGTTTCGTATTTACTAAATTGTCTAATCATAAATCTAGTTATATAACATAAATTTATTAACAAGCATACTTATACTAAATGTAAATAACTAACAACTGGCATAGATATAAAAATGGTAAAAATATGGCATAGATATAAAAATGGTAAAATATCGATATTTTTTAATAAAATGCATGCAAGCTTATCCTGAGCCCTTGACGCATTGCTATTAAGCGATACAAGTAATAATGTAACCAAAAGAAACAAACATATTCATAAAGAGTAACAAATTATTTCTTTCCAAATTAAAAGATATATTCGAAGAAGTTGGAGTATATATTGGAAAATATCGGACAATATTAGTATCAACTAGAATATGTGACATTGACCAAAAATAAATAAAAATTATGTGTTTGCAAGTCGGCAGCGGCTAGTGCTTAATATAGACATTGCCTACGACATATCCGACATTTGGTTGACAACTAAAACTATACATCTAATGTTGTGAAGGTGTCTTATAATCAAGTTTTTACCAAATGTGTTTTGGTAAAATTGGCAGTGTCTTAATTAAGGGGATCTAATTAAGAATCAGACTTCTGGATTTTACCAAAAAATGTTTGGTAAATGGCAGTTTCCTAATTTGTATTCCTGTTATAATTAAGATTGTAACTGGGTATAAATAGGATACTAGGGTTAAAGTTTAAAAGTCGCTTGAGATCTTGATCATAAGGTTAAGAGAGACGACGATGGCTGTATAAGGGATCAAGATCGAGACCATGTCCAAAGGTATTTGATCATAAGGTTTTGTGGAAGCGTAAAGACGGCTCCATAGATTAAGAAGACCATAAGGAGAGCTTGAGAGAGAAGGAAGATCTGTTTGGAGATCATAAGGAGAGGGATTGTAATCTTCTGTAAAGTTTTCTCGAAATTTCTAATAAAGTTTTCTTCCCTTTCCCTGTGGTTTTTTCTGTTTTTTCCACGTTAAATTCTCTTATGTTGCTTTGGATTTTTGGATTTTGTTTTATTTGTTATTTGTTCTAAAGAGGTCTATAGATCTATAAGGTATTTTCTGATGCACCAATTACTCCAACAATTGATATCAGAGTCCTTTCTTTGGTTTTATGATTTAAGTTTACAGTGGGTGACGTCGCTTACATCCGCTCCCCATCTTCTTAGCTTATGATTCTATCGAATTAGTCGATAAGGATCTGAGGGAAAGCTTTCTACTTTGAAATTAAAGATGATGAATAACAATGTCAATAGTATCAAGTTCGAGGTGGAGCAATTTAATATTCCTACGGAAAAGTTCAAGTCGGTCTTGGTTTCTATTCAGATACTCAAATTTGAGGAATGCTCGCAACCTCGGTAGGAGGGTTGCATCGGTTTCGCGGTTCTGGACAGAAACGGTGACAGTTCGCAGTTTCAAGTTTTTGAAGTTGTGCCAGAGGGGGAACGGGAAGAACTAAGGCAACCCTAGGAATTCAAGACGAAGACAACAAATTTGGCAACCCTAGGAATTCAAGACGAAGACAACAAATTTTCAAGGTGGCTATAAGGATATACAAGCCAAGCTGAAGATTATTGTGAAGGTGTCTTGTATATCAAGTTTTTACCAAATGCGTTTTGGTAAAAATGACAGTTAATTAAGGGGATCTAATTAAGAATCAGATTTATGTATTTTACCAAAAAGTGTTCTGGTAAATTACAGTTTCTTAATTTGTAATCCTATTATGATTAAGATTGTAGTTGGGTATAAATATGATACTAGGGTTAAACTTTAAACAGTGCTTGAGATCTTGATCATAAGGTTAAGGGAGATGACGGCGGCTTCATAAGGGATCAAGACCATGGCCAAAGATACTTGATCATAAGGTTTTGTGGAAGCATAAAGATGGCTCCAGAGATCAAGAAAGCCATAAAGAGAGTTTGAGATAGAAGAAGGAAGATCTCGTTGGAGATCATAACGAGAGGGTTTGTAATGTTCTGTAAGGTTTTCTCAAAAGTTTTAATAAAGTTTTCTTTCCTTTCCCCGTGGTTTTTCCTGTTTGGGTTTCCCACGTTAAATTCGCTTGTGTTGCTATTGGATTTTTGGATTTTGTTCTATTTATTATTTGTTCTAAAGGGATCTATAGATGTATTTTCTGCTGTGCCGATTACTCCAACAATTGATATCAGAGCCTTTCTTTGGTTTTACGATTTAAGTTTTCGGTGGGTGACGACGTTTGTGTCCACTCTCCATCATCTTAGGTTGTGATTCTATTGAATTGGTTGATAAGGATCCGGGGAAACGCTTTCTACTTCGGAATTAAAAATGACGAATAATAAGATCAGTAGCATCAAATTCAAGGTGGAGCAATTTAATGGTAAAGGGAACTTCTCGATATAGCAGAGAAGAGAAGGGTTAAGACACTTCTTGTAAAAGGTCTTTTTAAGGTTCTTAGTGGTAATGGACCTACCGACATGACAGAGAAGTTCAAGTCATCCTTGGCTTCTATTCAGGTATTCAAATATGAGAAATGCTCGCGACCTCGGTAGGAGAGTCATATACCAGTTTTGCAGTTATGGGCTAAAACGGTGATAGTTCGCAATTTCAAGTTTTTGGAGCTGTGCTAAAAGGAGAACAACTAAGACAACCTTAGGGATACAAGACGAAGGCAACAAATTTTCAAGGTAGTTATAAGGATATACAAGTCATGGTAGAGATTGTTGTGAAAGTGTCTTGTATATCAAATTTTTACCACACGCGTTTTGGTAGAATTGGTGCTTTCTTAATTAAGAAGTTTCTGGATTTTACCAAAAGACTCATCCCTTGTTTAAGTTAGAATGAGTCTTATGGTCGATCGCTTCGCTCTCTTGACGGAACCGGAAAACCCACAAAAAACCGTGTTATGATAAAATTGGCAGTTTCTTAATTAAGGGATCTTACCAAAAAGTGTTTTGGTAAATGCCAGTTTCATAATTTATATTCCTATTATGTTTAAGATTGTAATTAGGTATAAATAGGATATTAGGATTAAAGTATAAAGTTGCCAAGGTACTTAATCACAAGGTATCGTGAAAGTATAAAGACAACTCCATAGATCAAGAAGGCCATAAAGTGTGCTTGAGATCTTGATCATAAAGTTTAAGAGAGACAACTCTACGTCCCTATAAGGGATCAAGACGAAGGCCATTAAGGAAAGCTTTGAGAGAGAAGAAGATCTCGTTGGAGATCTATAAGGAGAAGGATTTTTTGTAATTTTCATAAGGTTTTTTCTCTAAAGTTCTAATAAAGTGTTCTCCCCTTTTCTATGAATTCTCTTGTCTTATTATTTTCTATTGGATTTTGGATTTAGTTTTATGTGTTATTCATCAAGAGGGATCTATACATCTATAAGGTATTTTCCGCTGCGCCAATTACGCCAACAACTAAACCATGAGTGTGAAGGGCTGGCCTAGCACCTCGTCAAGGGTTCGGTAGCATCACACATGCCATAATCAAAATTTTAGAGGTGCTAAGTTAACCCGACAAGAATCGAAACTAGAAGTTTTAGGGATTTATACAAATAAGCATCACATGCAAATGTAAAACTATCACTAAGAGGAAAGATTACAACCTTTGTAGATCTTCCTCGGTGACTCCTTGGCACTATGAGAGTTTGAAACGGATCGATGGAAGCCTTCCTTGTCCACGATGATCCACCCGAAGTCCCTTTGCCCAAAGCTCCTTACCTTACTTGTTTCGCAAACGAAGTAGAGTAAACACCCTACACAAATCGGCTAGATGTGTGTAGTATGATGATGTGGTTTATGTTCTTCAATTGAAATCCTTTTCTTTTATCAATCTTCACTCAAGAGAGAAATCAAGAGAGGAAGAAGAAGATAATGGTGGCTTGAGCTTTCTATCATATCACATATGATAACTTGTATTCTTCACACCCTTGCACTCAATTGTACACAAGTTTTGTACTCCTTGTTTCATATCACATATGAAGTTATTTATAGTGATGAGAAGGGAATAATCACCATTATTCCATTACCACCATAATTGTGAGTGGAAATTCTTTTCCTAAACAATTAAGCATGGGTGGAAATTCTTTTTCATTAAGTTAAGTAAAGCTTACCCACTAAGGAATAAAGGAGCATGAGTGGATATTCTTTACATTAACTTAAAATGATAAATATAAATTAAAAGCTTCAATATAAGTCTTATATTGCCATCATTCTTGTATCAACAACCATGATACTATGTATGCATGTATGTGTCCATGCACATCATCATGTGCATACATGCATGCATACAAAAGGATTTACTTAAAGGATTAATCTAAATGTAATTAGTTAAATCAACACTTGATTTAGCAAACCGGTCATATCTCATACGATCGGACAAATAGAAAATGCTCGATTAATATACGTTATCACATAACAGTATTTAATCGGGTCCCGCGCATATCTCATATGCACACCACATCTTTTTGCCTGAGCTAGGAAACTTCATTGTGGGAATCTAAGACTCGTCAATACGCCAGCAGTAGATGATGATCATATCAAACATCTACAAGCCGCAAGAGGTCAGCTAAACATAACGGCCACCCGGGTATTGAAACGATCAGAAGAAAACCAGCGAAGCTGTAAAAACTCCCGTCGAGCCAACTGGAAACACTTACCGTACAGTCCGGTCTCTTCGTCAGATATGCTGCATATCAAGTCTAGGGATGGTATCGTCGACCCCAGTAACTCAATAAGTCATGCTGGTGTATGGCTCATAACAGATCGAGAAACTACTGATAACTCTTATCAGTAAATCTCAGCAGCCATGGCCAGGGACTTCATGTTATAGCCAATCGAGCATAGCACAACATCAACCCCCAATACCGGGAGAGACGAAACCCCTCCTATCGCTCATTGCCTCCATGCGCCTCGGGACTGTACCCAAAGACCACCTGTTTGCACGACTCAGTAGAGCCGTGGTAGGGTGGAGATCAAAGTATAGTGGGAGGACATACAAGACTCTATGACGATCTCGGGTCTACAGACTAACCTGTACCAGTGTTCCCTGAGAACTGCTATCCGACGATAGATTAATACCACATAGGAGTTCTCGGCGAGTCCGTTCAGTGTACCCAGTCTCCACTGAGCACCCGCATACAATCTTTGGTGTCTCCTCACCAGATGGATATGGGATCATCCATCGCCCATCATATGGGACAAGAATAGCATACGCTAGTCTACTCTGGAATATCGATGCCCTGTCTCGATACACCCTCGACTAGGAACAGTTCAAGGATATGCTTATAGACTACTTGTGCCCCACTAGTATGATCCGCATCATAATCACAGTAGTCAAGCAAATATCCTTTGGGCTTTATCAACATGTGTAAAAGATTAAATCTACATGAACAGATAAAGTAAACCAGATAGCGTACTATCATTTTGAGCAAGAAAGTCATCTATCTCTATAGATTATATGTCCAAGTTTCCACTATCCATATAATGGCCTTTAGGGCATACATATTACTAACAATCTTCCACTTGCACTAAGGCCAGTTATTGGCGTATCTCATACCCAACATTTCAAACAGTCGCTCATGCTGAGGCTGTGGAAGTGCCTTAGTGAATGGATCCGCTGTGTTATCCTTTGTATCTACTCTCCGAATCTCGATCTCCTGGCGATCTACTATCTCCCGGATCAGATGATATCTCCTTAGGATGTGTCTGGATTTCTGATGGGACCTTGGTTCTTTTGCTAATGCTATAGCTCCATTATTATCACAATACAATGGTATTGGATCAACAATGGTTGGAACTACTCCTAGTTCCACAATGAACTTCTTCATCCAGACGGCTTCCTTAGCAGCATCACTTGCAGCAATATACTCAGCTTCCATCGTGGAGTCTGCAACGGTGTCCTGTTTGGAACTCTTCCAACTAACCGCTCCGCCATTTAGGGTAAATACAAACCCTGAGATTGATTTACTGTCATCCTTGTCACTTTGGAAGCTTGAATCGGTAAAGGCCTCCATCTGGAGATTCCCATTACCATACACCAAGAACAATTCTTTAGTACTTCGCAAGTACTTAAGAATGTTCTTCACTGCTATCCAATGTTTCTCCCCTGGGTTGGATTGATACCTGCTTACTACAGCCAGTGCATAAGCCACATCAGGGCGAGTACACAACATCGCATACATTATAGATCCCACGGCTGAAGCGTAGGGTATAACGCTCATGCGAGCTCTCTCTTCATCAGTCTTCGGACAGAAGTCCTTAGAGAGAGTGATTCCATGACTAGCAGGCAAGGCACCACGCTTGGAATCTTCCATACTAAACCTCTTTAGAATGGTGTCTATGTACTTTGATTGGGACAGTCCCAATAACCTCTTGGATCTATCTCTATAGATCCTAATGCCCAAAATGCGCGAGGCATCGCCCAGGTCCTTCATGGAGAACCTTTGTGATAAGAATAGTTTGACCGATTGTAGCATAAGAACATCATTTCCTATCAGGAGAATGTCGTCTACGTACAATACGAGGAATGTGACAGTACTCCCTACAATCTTCTTATAAATACATGGTTCATCTTCATTTCTGACAAAATCAAACTCTTTGATTGTATCATCAAAGCAGATGTTCCAGCTCCTTGAGGCCTGCTTTAATCCATAAATGGATTTAAGCAATCTACATGCTTTTCCGCTGCTCCCACTATCAATGAAGCCCTCTGGCTGGTCCATAAAAACACATTCTTCTAAATCACCATTTAGAAATGCTGTTTTCACGTCCATCTGCCAGATTTCATAATCATAGCGAGCAGCAATAGCAAGTAGGATCCTAATGGATTTAAGCATTGCTACCGGAGAGAAAGTTTCATCATAGTCCAAGCCTGGTCTTTGATGAAAATCTTTCGCTACAAGCCTTGCTTTATAGGTCTCCATCTGTCCATCTACACCAATCTTTCTCTTAAAGATCCATTTGCACCCAACGGGTTTTATCCCAGGAGGCGCAACGTCCAAAGTCCATACTTTGTTGGTGTACATTGACTCCATTTCGGATCTCATTGCTTCCAGCCATTTCACTGAGTCACCACTCATGATAGCTTGCTGAAAACTAGTAGGGTCATCATCATCCATGATGCAATCTTCTCTATCACCATCTATGAGAAACCCATAGAATCTCTCTGGTGGGTGAGAAGTTCTACTAGACCTCCTGAGCGGCTGAGGTTCTGAAAGTTCTACTGCAACATCAGTTTCAACCAATTCCTCCTGAGTAATTTGTGTTTCTAGAACCTCTTCTAGTTCTACCACATTGCCATTAGTACTTTCCGTAAAGAACTCATTTTCTAAAAATGTGGCATGCTGAGCAACAAACACCTTTTGTTCCTCTTTGTGGTAGAATAGATATCCATACGAATGTTTTGGATACCCCACAAATTTACACATGACCGATCGTGTCTGGATTCTGCTTTTTAACAAAAGCCGGACAACCCCAAATCCTAAACCTTTTAAGAGATGGTCTCTTTCCATTCCACATCTCATATGGAGTGGTAGACACGGTCTTAGTTGGAACCCTGTTCAATAGATACATTGCTGTCTCCAATGCATGTCCCCAAAAGGAAAGCGGTAACTCAGCATCACACATCATGGATCGTACCATATCTAATAGGGTACGATTCCTCCTTTCTGACACACCATTGTGCTGCGGTGTGTAAGGAGGAGTGAGCTGAGAGAGAATCCCATTCTCTTTTAAGAAGTCTAGAAACTCTGTACTTAAATATTCTCCACCTCGATCCGATCGAAGTTTCTTGATGCTCAACCCTGTTTGTTTCTCTACTTCAAGTTTATACTCCTTGAATTTCTCAAAGGCTTCAGATTTGTGCTTTATCAAAAACACGTGTCCGAATCTTGAGAAATCATCAGTAAAAGTGATGAAGTATGAAAAACCACCTCTTGCAAGTGTAGACATTGGTCCGCATACATCACTATGTATGAGGCTTAAGAGTTCACCAGCTCTCTCTCCGTGTCCACTAAACGGAGTTTTGGTCATTTTACCTTTGATACAAGACTGGCAAGTCGCATAAGATTTATATTCAAACGGATTTAAATATCCATCTTTATGTAGCTTGTTTAGTCTTGTTTCATTAATATGACCAAGTCTACAATGCCAAAGAAAAGCTTCATTTATATCTGAAAACTTTCTTTTACTAGTATGTTGTATATTGAAAACTGTGTGTTGGTTCAGGATGTAAATACCGTTATTTAGTGTACCAAACCCAATCAACTCTTGATTCAGGTTAATGTTCATAACATTATTTTGCAATATAAAATGATATCCTTCATTGTCCAACAAAGAAACGGATATTATGTTACACAACATACTTGGTACAAAATAACATGGGTTCAAAACCAAAATACTTCCTGAAGGCAACCCTAGATGATACTCTCCCACGGATACAGCATGTATATTGGAACCATTTCCAACCCGCAGAGTATGATCTCCTACCTTTAAAACTCTACTATTTCTCAATCCCTGCATACAATTGCAGATGTGAGAACCAGAACCGGTATCCAATATCCAGGATGCAGAGTTTAAAGAAAAACAGTTTTCAGTTACAAACACACCTGAAGTGGAAGCATCAGCATGCTTCTTCTTCTTGAGATCAGCAAGATATTCAGCACAGTTACGTTTCCAATGTCCTGACCTTTTACAGTAAACATTCTCCTTTCCTGCTTCCCACAGCCCCGGCTTTGTCTTTCCCCTTTGCCTTTCTAACTCCATCTTTCTGTGTGATAGACTTCTTCTTCTTCTTTCCCTTGGCCTTAGCTTTTGGGAATGAAGAGGAAGATGGCCCAGCAACCAGAGCGGGAGTCCTTGCCGTTTTCAACGTGTTCTCTGCACTTCTCAACATATTGAGAAGTTCAGGCAATGATTTCTCCAAACCATTCATATTGAAATTTACTATGAACGGAGCAAAGGCAGGGGGAGAGACTGTAGAACAATATCCGTATATTGCTCATTATCCATAGTCCATCCCAGTCCCTCAAGTTCTTCAATAAGACCAATCATCTTCAAAACATGGTCTTCAACTGATGTACCAGGGGCCATTCGCATCTGAAACAGCTTTCTAGATGCCTCGTATCTCAAAGTACGAGTTTGTTCTTCATACAACTCCTTTGTATGAAGAAAGATGGATTGCACATCCATATTCTCGTGTTGCTTCTGATGGACATTGTCCATAGAAGCGAGCGCGAGGCACTTGGCCATGTTGCAGTCATTTTCCGAAGTTTTTCGGATCTCACTATCCGCGACAGATGATTCAGGTCCTGGGACGGGTGGGGCTTCGGTATTGAGGACATATGATACCTTATCATATGAAAGTGCAATGTTTAAGTTCCTCAACCATTCTTTATAATTTGGTCCTGTCAGTTTATTTTTCTCAAGTAGAAGCTTAAGTCCTGACATCTGTAACTGCCATTCGGAGAGAGAAAAGGATACACTTAGCGAATTGCTCTTTCAAAGAATTAGATTGGTTATTATTTTATCTAATCGATGTCTCCCACTGCTTTTATCAAATTTTCTTTCAAAACCTGAAAAGAAAACTAGCCAGGAAAGTTTTACACTTGAAACTCTCCTGGAAGTAACATTTACTTACAGTGAGATCGAGATCCAACTATCATATAGATGGTATGCAATCTCATTGCAAATTTCAACTCTTGAAATTCCCGATATGGTTTTTACCCCTAGTCACTTATGACCTTGGCTATGGTCAACATATCATAAGTACTAGTCAAATTCTACCCGTCATTTCGTGATTAACTAGACCCACCCATATGACCCTTGACTATGATCAAAATAATCACATGAATGTCCTAACTAATCGCATCATATGCTTTGTAGGAAGACATCACTTAGCTACCGTACACTACGCCTTGACTATAATCAACATACGCAGCACGAATACTAAGTACTCTACTTCCTAAAATGACGGAGGGTTGCGGATGGTTTTTAAGAAAACCTTCAACGCTTTGAACTTGATCTCGTTGTAGAATCAAAACAGTTAAGAAAAGGAGTGGCTTAAGCTCCGCATCTTCTTGAAACTTGCATTTTCATAAAAAGCCGAGTTTGTTTCAAATCTGATTCTGCAACATCATTAGGTTTCTTTTCTTTACATTAATCTCATTAATGTGATCCCATCATTAAAGTTCCTAAGCCATCACAGAATAGAACGTCTACTTATACCATCCGCATTCGCCACAGTGTCCCGTTATGCACCGTTAGGTTACTTAACTAACGGTATAGCGGGGCGGGACTAGCGCGGGTGTAAAATATAAGCAACGTTTATTATATATCATATATATAATAATAATCCATTCGTCTCAGATACTAAGTAATCACATTACAGAATATCAACAGCAGAAGCATATAAAAGGATATCTAGGATGTCCGTACTTTGTATCGAGCCAACAATAGAAAATACGGATTCCATGGTCGTGATGAATAGCCAAGCCCACACCCCTAGACCCCTACGAGAGCGGCAAGTGATCCCGCCAATTCTAGAGTTTAGGAGACCCGGTCTCGACTCCTCGAGATGGCCTCCCACTGAACCCTAGAACCCGGTCACTTGTGCTCCCCTCCTTGGGTATATCCTAATGCGGAAAAGTAAATAATATACAATTGATTTATATATGAATGAAAAATAAAACTCTCATCTCACATAAAAACCCCCGGCTATTCAGTCGCGACAATCCTACTCATCATATCTCAGCAACACATAATATCTCATATCATCAACGTAAGTAAGTATGCGTATTCCGATTGTCGTTGACGTACAGCAACGAAAACGACGATACACCGCATACTACACTTACGGTCGCAGAAAATAAAATGAAAAAACTACAACATTTGGAATCCACAATTACCTTAAACATCATAAATTCGAAATATCACATACTTCGTATTTCATGCCTAACTATATGAATTCCATATATTGTATCACATTTCAGATAAATAGACAATGTTAAACTTTTCGATCGAATAAACAAACACCCAAGATTTCCCAAACTGCACAACACTTGAGCCGAGTTCAAAAATTTCTAGAACATGCCACAGCCCCTTATGGACCAACCGTAGAAGGGCCAAACCAACGCCTCACATGTGGCAACCCTAAACTACCACAAACCCTAAGGTTCGGTGATAGTTTTGACGGTCACATAATCGAGTTAAGATTATGTTCTTCTAGAGTGTCCACAAATACGCTTGCATGTTTTTCGAAAATTTCGAACTAGGGAAAAATGCAACACTTGGAATTTTTCCAATACGGGAAAAACTGTGTTTCTAATATTCGTTCAAACATTTCAACACGTTCTAAAAATCGGAAAATCTGAACGAAGTTAAACCTTTTCCAATCGAATCACCAAATCCAATATATCTCCAGAACACTCAACACTTGAGCAAGTTTCAAATATCTCAGAGGCATTCTTGTAATTAATCAGGTGCACCCATATAAAAAATTTTACTTGAACCTACTGTACGGCCGCGGATGCGCGGCCAAAGCCATGCTTTGGCCGCTCATCCGCGGCGCTTTGGAGTGATCATCAAAAAATTTTTATATGGTAATTCTTAAAATAGCCTGCTGATTTTTTTAAGACCTTTTAATTTGGAAAAATCCAATTTTCAAAAAAATTTCCAGAGAGCGGTCCAAATTGGTGTTTCGTGTTTCGATCGGACTTTTAACATCGCCTACGCATCGCCTAAAGCTCTAGCTTGGCTCTGATACCACTGAAGGGCTGGCCTAGCACCTCGTCAAGGGTTCGGTAGCATCACACATGCCATAATCAAAATTTTAGAGGTGCTAAGTTAACCCGACAAGAATCGAAACTAGAAGTTTTAGGGATTTATACAAATAAGCATCACATGCAAATGTAAAACTATCACTAAGAGGAAAGATTACAACCTTTGTAGATCTTCCTCGGTGACTCCTTGGCACTATGAGAGTTTGAAACGGATCGATGGAAGCCTTCCTTGTCCACGATGATCCATCCGAAGTCCCTTTGCCCAAAGCTCCTTACCTTACTTGTTTCGCAAACGAAGTAGAGTAAACACCCTACACAAATCGGCTAGATGTGTGTAGTATGATGATGTGGTTTATGTTCTTCAATTGAAATCCTTTTCTTTTGTCAATCTTCACTCAAGAGAGAAATCAAGAGAGGAAGAAGAAGATAATGGTGGCTTGAGCTTTCTATCATATCACATATGATAACTTGTATTCTTCACACCCTTGCACTCAATTGTACACAAGTTTTGTACTCCTTGTTTCATATCACATATGAAGTTATTTATAGTGATGAGAAGGGAATAATCACCATTATTCCATTACCACCATAATTGTGAGTGGAAATTCTTTTCCTAAACAATTAAGCATGGGTGGAAATTCTTTTTCATTAAGTTAAGTAAAGCTTACCCACTAAGGAATAAAGGAGCATGAGTGGATATTCTTTACATTAACTTAAAATGATAAATACAAATTAAAAGCTTCAATATAAGTCTTATATTGCCATCATTCTTGTATCAACAACCATGATACTATGTATGCATGTATGTGTCCATGCACATCATCATGTGCATACATGCATGCATACAAAAGGATTTACTTAAAGGATTAATCTAAATGTAATTAGTTAAATCAACACTTGATTTAGCAAACCGGTCATATCTCATACGATCGGACAAATAGAAAATGCCCGATTAATATACGTTATCACATAACAGTATTTAATCGGGTCCCGCGCATATCTCATATGCACACCACATCTTTTTGTCTGAGCCAGGAAACTTCATTGTGGGACTCTAAGACTCGTCAATACGCCAGCAGTAGATGATGATCATATCAAACATCTACAAGCCGCAAGAGGTCAGCTAAACATAACGGCCACCCGGGTATTGAAACGATCAGAAGAAAACCAGCGAAGCTGTAACAACTCCCGTCGAGCCAACTGGCAACACTTACCGTACAGTCCGATCTCTTCGTCAGATATGCTGCATATCAAGTCTATGGATGGTATCGTCGACCCCAGTAACTCAATAAGTCATGCTGGTGTATGGCTCATAACAGATCGAGAAACTACTGATAACTCTTATCAGTAAATCTCAGCAGCCCTGGCCAGGGACTTCATGTTATAGCCAATCGAGCATAGCACAACATCAACCCCCAATACCGGGAGAGACGAAACCCTTCCTATCGCTCATTGCCTCCATGCGCCTCGGGACTGTACCCAAAGACCACCTGTTTGCACGACTCAGTAGAGCCGTGGTAGGGTGGAGATCAAAGTATAGTGGGAGGACACACAAGACTCTATGACGATCTCGGGTCTACAGACTAACCTGTACCAGTGTTCCCTGAGAACTGCTATCCGACGATAGATATAATACCACATAGGAGTTCTCGGCGAGTCCGTTCAGTGTACCCAGTCTCCACTGAGCACCCGCATACAATCTTTGGTGTCTCCTCACCAGATGGATATGGGATCATCCATCGCCCATCATATGGGACAAGAATAGCATACGCTAGTCTACTCTGGAATATCGATGCCCTGTCTCGATACACCCTCGACTAGGAACAGTTCAAGGATATGCTTATAAACTACTTGTGCCCCACTAGTATGATCCGCATCATAATCACAGTAGTCAAGCAAATATCCTTTGGGCTTTATCAACATGTGTAAAAGATTAAATCTACATGAACAGATAAAGTAAACCAGATAGCGTACTATCATTTTGAGCAAGAAAGTCATCTATCTCTATAGATTATATGTCCAAGTTTCCATTATCCATATAATGGCCTTTAGGGCATACATATTACTAACAGAGTGCAACTAGTTTGTTACATTATCTAACATGTCTCGTATAAATTTTCAATTCATCTTAGGTATTTTGTAGATTTAGGATGCCGCTAAAAAATTTACCCGATATGTATTCAAAGTAACGAAGTGTTGGCTTCATGTGAAACATGGGTAAAATCATTATAGTATCTTTACTTCATGGAATATGACAAACATATAATATCTGACAATATGTTCTTTCATTAGATCTATTCCTGTTTTGTCTGAGATTGATTTAGAAGCACATCAAGAGGGGGTTTGACTATGGAGCACAACTTGAGATTAGAATGTCCACATGCTATACCATATATTTACTAATAGTCACCACCATGATATCAACCTTTATGAATGGTGCCAAAGTCTAGGCCATGAAAATAGATCATATAAAACAAGTTCTAAATGGAAAGCATGAAGTTCTTTTTGTCCTGAAATGCATTGATATTATAACCAAAATGAGTTCGTTGTATATATCGAGTTCAACTCAAGTGGTATCCATACTTCTATTCCATGCGGAGAATCGTTAATTCGAATCTCTCTAAGCATAACATCAAAGGATTTTCAACTAGAAATATAGCACGTTGATCGAAGCTCATTGACGACAACAAAGATTTATGACATATGGAGGTGTTAGTGGTTCATAGTGGATAGTTGTCATCTATATGCAATAAGAGAACAATGGTATTTTTCCTTAACAGGTAAATATCTCCATTATTGAGAGTTTTGTTGGTGTCTCCTCCCTCTTGCAGTTTCAATATTAAAATTGAAAAATTGCACTTTTCAAGACTTCCAAATAGCAAGTTTGCACATTTAGAGATATTGCAGAGGGTTTTGAGGCATCAACATTTCCAAATAGCAAGTTTGCACAGTCATGCCCCGCTTCCCAGAGTACGCTAAAATGGGCACGTGATATAGCCAACCATGCTACCTGTGGGTAGGAAGCATCCATCCACAGTCATATTACGGCTGTAGAGATATCAAGAACAAAATAAAACTATCTAACATGTCCATAATCCAATATAACATGAGTCAAGAATAATAAAATGCGGAAGCGAAAGATCCAATACAAATAACTGGAATGTATGTCCCATAATGCGGGCTCACATCAGGAATAAAATGCAGGAAAGAAAAACTAACTAATAGTGACACCTCACAGCTCAGCCTGCTGGCTGAAGTACTCCTGCTCGGACTGCAATAGCGGTACGGAATCTGGGCCATGCAAAACCCAGACGTCAGCGCGTCATGTCATCAAGTAATATAATATGAACAATGTAGCAGGCAATGCAATATAAACATGAATAAAACAAGGGTAACAATAATATAAGTCAGAGCAGTGCATGGTAGTGTGCTGTGGGTAAACTAAACTGTTATATCAGGTTTTCTGTTCTAAGTCTTTGAAACCAAATTGATGAATCATCGATATAACTCAATAGTATCCCATGCATGCTCGGGACCACGGTCTACAGACTTTCGGGCTGAAACCGAGACGTGCCGCTAGGTAGTAAAAGATAGCAGGTACGGACGAGTGATGTCAGCATCATCACTCCGGGGCTGGCTTAGCCCGTAAGACTGATGAGAACAAGTATCGAACTGTTGAGTTACAAGTCAGGTTTCATCATTGATTTCCCCATACCCCCAAGTTATGTATGTCAAGTCAGGTATTCCGTAATCGTGAGCTAATGCCAACACAGGATCAGGAAAGAGCAGGTTTGTCTGGATAGACAACAGGAACGGTCCGTAAGGACTACATGTCAGGATTGTTGGCATTAGACACAGGATCAGGTAACGGGTCAGGTCATGGTACATCAGGTCAAGTCAACAGTATACGGTACCATGTCAGGTAGATCAATATATATATGTAACAAGTCAGGTCAAGATGTAAACAATATCATGGGTGTGCTCACAATCAGTTATATAATCAAGCATGGTTATCAACAACATGATATAAGTAATGAATTAAGCAATAGGCAGATTCATTCGATTTGCAATACAGTTATCAATTGTGTCACAGAGATGATTACAAGAGTGCAGTAACACAATTATAGCAGTTTAGTCATGTTAACAAGTTTAAGAACTTTTAGAGGTGCAATGATTTATATAACGGTTCAGTGCAGCTATTACAGGTTAAAATGAATACGAGTGTCCGAATGAAACAAACTACAGAGATAGATGCCATAAGCTATGTCAATATTAAAATGTGATTAAACGGGTGAATGTGGTTATTATGTTCCATTGCAAACTGTAAGTTCCAAGTTTAAAGATAAAATGACATAACAATATTGTACATGCAAATGAGAAATGATCGTACCAAGTTAAATTTACAGGTTTAGGGTGTCATAATATATATGTAAATATAGTATAGCATGTAGCAAGGGGTAGTTGCCTCGACGGGTCGCGAACCGGGAAAAACGAAACGATAAACGTCGACGGGGAAACTCGCGACGGACGCACGGTTCACGGAATGAACCCAAACAACGAACAATGGAACCACACGGGTCGGGGTACCTCGCTGGAACGTCGGGTCATGCCGTCGGCATCGTCGGATTCCGGCCAAAATGTGAACAGTGAACTATCAATACATGCAAACAAGAATAGAAGAGAAAACAGAGAAGGAAGGAAGAATGAGATGGAGAAAAAGGCTTACGGTGTTCTGTAGAGGGGTCGTGAGGATCGACGGCGTCGAAGAACTCCGGCGGTGGCCTACCCGACAGCGACAAAAGGTCTGCAGATCAAGAAAACTTTTTACAGAGAAGGGAAAGAAGGAGGAAAGGAAAGAGGAGGGGAAGTTATGCTCACTGAGGAGTGCTTGCGAGGCCGGGGCTACGGAGGCGAGGCCGTCGGCGGCGACAGATCCGGCGGTGTGTGCAGGGGTGCGCAGGGGGTTGCGGGTCTGGTCGGGATGCACAGGGAGAAAGGAGAAGGAGGAGGAGGCTTAGTGAGGGGAGGATGAGGAGGCAACGAGGCCGGCGAGGGTGTCGTCGGCGTTGGGCTGCGGCGGTGAGGAGAGAGGCGGCTAGGGCTCGCTGGGATGATGGGTTCTCGTTCTGGTTTTTGAAAAAAGAAATGAAGGAGGGAATTTATATAGAGAGAAGAGAGAGAAAAGTTAGAGAGAAAGATAGAGATTCAGGGGAGAGAGAGAGATCGGTATTGAGAGAGAGGAGAGAGAGGGGAGACAGGGAGAGAGATATAGAGAGATGAGAGAGAGAGAGACGGTAAAGAGGTGGGGCCCATGGGAAAGGGATTTGATTGGCTACTGAAGAAAGATTTAGCTGTTAGGAAAATTTTTAAAAAGATTTATAGATTTAGGGGAACAGTGAAATGTATGGTTAAGAAATATACGATGGTTAAATATAATAAAATTTGGGATTTTGGTGCAAAATAAAACATTTCCAAAACGCGCCCGGGTTGGGTCCAAAAATTTGAAATTGAAATAATAGGATTTTAAGCGGGATCCAAATTTTAAAATGAAGTGTTTTAAGATCAAAAAAGCATACCCCCAAAACGGACACACGTATGTGCACGTAGCCGTCCAAACTCGTCCGTTTCACTGAACGGGACGAGAACACGATAAACGGACGCTACAATGGAGTTAGGGGTGTCAAGCAGACCAAGATGAATATTTTTAATTTTATTTTATATGCCAAAAAAATTGGTATATGCAGAAATGAATTGACGGGGTAAAATTGCAATAAGTAACAATCAAGCAAGATAAATGAAATAAGGGTCACACTCCATTCATAAAGTAACATAAATTAGTAGCATTGGGCTCGGGTGTTACATCGTCCCAGCGCTGAATTTTTTCGGCTTGGCCCCCGGCCAGTTGGTGCCGAACTCGTGGAGGATCCTCCTCGATTTCTTGATCCGCCTGAAGTTACAGGCGGTTCCCTTCAGCCTCTCCCTTCTTGATTCTTCTCTCGTCTTCAAAAGTCAGCCTGGTGGTCGAGCGGGCGACTCGAGATGGGTCTATCTCTTTTTCAGAAAGCGGCCGGGGGCACTGCCGGGATCGGGGTTGTGGCCTTGCCCTCTTCTATTCATGATTGGAAGAAGAAATTTTTCTTCGTTTTCCCTCCCGAAGGCGAGGACTGGCCCGTGCCTACCAAGTAGTCGAGAGAGAAATGTTTGTCGGGGAACCAGTCCAATGACCCCGCCGCGGTAAGAGTGGCGTCGTGGGAGCCCATCCCCCGACCTGACGTGTTGCTGTCTGAGAGGGTCCTGAGCTGGGCCGGGCTTAGCCTCGTTGAGTTCGTCGGTAAGTTAGGCTTGCTGTTTGGCTTGTGTTTTGCTCGTGTCGCTTATTTGTTGGGTATTTGTTTTGTGCAGGATCCATGGACTTCGACTCGCTTAAATCTTCCATGCGCCAGCCGAGAAAGGCTATGAAGGCTGGGGGCGCCAGCTCTTCTCGCGCGAAGCCCACACCGGCTCCTACTGGTAGTGGTGTTCCGCGAGCGCTCTGGGGTAGATCCTGCCCCGGGTCCCAGCAGAGTGTCGGGCCGGAAGCGGGCCCTGATTATGGAGGACCCGGTCTTAGAGGAGGAGATCGGCTCTCCCTCGGAGCCGCTCAAGAGGAGCTCCCGGGGACCTTCTCGGGGCCGGTCCTCGCCGACCATTGTGGAGGAAGGGGGCCTCCGGTTCGCGTTGCCATCAGGGCTATTCGTTGCGGATAGCCTTCTGCATGAGATAGAGACCTCGGCCGGGGGTAGAGTTCCCGGGGGACCTTCAGGGCTCAGCTGGCGTCCATCGTCCAGGAGTCCGTGCAGGTAAGTGTTTGGTTCATTGTGAGATTCGGTGCCCCTTCATCTTTTTGATCTTTTTCGTGTCTTCCAGGTTCTCCAGCATGTTGCCCTCGCCTTGCGTATAGAAGCCGAGGTGGTAGCCCCGGCGCTGGAGGCTGCGGGCTGGCTCGCCTGGCTGGAAGTGAGTTCCAGACGGGAGCTGGAGGCGATGACGGCGAGGGTTGCTACCTTGGAAGGCGAGGTGGAGGCCAGGAAACGGGAGGTAGCCCGTCACCGTGAGGCTGCCGTGATTGCCAAGGTTAAGCTCGAGGACGCCCAGATGCTTGCCGGTAACCTGAAGAGGATGGTGAAGACCCTCTGGAAGGAGATTGGGGCGGCGGCCGAGGCGGCCAAGTCGGCCGAACTGAGGGCGGTGGAGAGGTATAAGAAGTCGAAGGACTTCTATGATGACTTGGCCGTGTCTACGACCCGCATTTGGCACGACGCCCTCGATGTCGTTAAGGCTCGGATGCCGGAGTTTGCCGACGGAGATCTCCGGGCCGAGTTCCCCTCACGGATGCCGATGAGCAGGGGGAAGAGGTTCCTGGCGAGGGAGCCGCCGAGGACCTCGCGCGTCATGTGGTGGACGTTGAGGACCTCGAGGTCGCACCTGGCCCCGAGGTCTAGAGCCCCTGTCTTCCTCCTTTTATTTCTTTGTTTTTGGAATTTTGTAAGGCTGGGGAGCCCCAAAAATACCCTTTGTAAAGCCTTTGTCTTTGGTAGTAATAAAATTTTTCTTTGTCTTCATCGAATCGCGCTCTACCATCTGTTTGTGAGGAATGCTCGTAAGATATCTTTGCTTGCACCGTTGTGTTTTCATGTCAGGTTTGTCATCTGTCTAGCGATCGTCCGTCGGGTTGATTTTGATCACTTGCCGACGAGTATGCCAAGCGCTGCCGAGGAGGTATCCCCATGGGCCCCGAAGTCGAGGGCGATCATTTAGACCTGGATAGACCTGATCCCCCTCACTGGGGTCTCGGATCCCCTGCGGGTGACGTGCAGAGCGCTGTTTGCCGTATTTGTGCCGAGCGTGAGTGGGAGGCTGCTCGGTGGCCCCACGGTGGGCGCCATCTTTTGACCTCTGTCAACGCGAGCATCGACCATCAGCCGGAGGTGACGGAGCAGGGTAGCTGCTCGGTTGCCTCTTACGAGGGCTTTCTGATTTCTGGCGTTGCGGTAGGGAAGCTACCCGCCAGAACGACCGAGCAGGGTAGCTTCTCGGTTGCCTCTTGTGAGGGCTTCTATCCTTAGCGTTGGAGGGGCTGTAAGAAGCCCTCTAAGGATGACCGGGCAGCGAAGTCGCGCGGTTGCCTCTTGGAGAGGGCTTTTGACCTCTGGCGTCGTGAGTAGGCAACTACCAGCCTGAGATGAACGAGCGGGGTAGCCGCTTAGGTGCCTCTTGTGAGGGCTTTGATCCCTGGCGTCGTGGGTAGGGAGCTACCAGCCGGAGTTGACCGAGCAAGGTAGCTGCTCGGTTGCCTCTTGCGAGGGCTTTGAACCTTCAGGACGGAGACCGAGCAGGGTTACTGCCCAGTGTCTCTTGGCGAGGACTTTGATCCCTGTCGATTGTGGTAGGAAGCTACCAGCCGGGGATAGCCGAGCAAGGACTCGACTGCCTCTGGGAGGAATTTGGTCCTTAGCGCGGGAAGGGCTGTAGAAGCCTACCAAGGACTCTTGGCCTGGCAGGGTTACTGCCCGGTGCTCTTGGCGAGGGCTTTTGTCCTGAAGGATAGCCGAGCAAGGGATCCTCGGGCTCGACTGCCTCTGGGAGGGCTTTTTGATCCCCGGCGTTGCAGCAGGGAAGCTGCCCGCTGGGGATAGCCGAGCGAGGGATCCTCGGGCTCGACTGCCTCTGGGAGGGCTTTCTTGTTCCTGGCGTTGCGGTAGGGAAGCTACCCACCTGGGGTAGCCGAGTAGGGTAGTTGCTCGGCTGATTCTTCATGAGGTTCCGCCCGACCATCCAGTCGCAGGTATGGGGAACAGGAATGGCCGCGACGATCGCGGGAGGGGCCCATGATACCTTTTGAATAGACAAGGTTTTTCCTTCTTTTTCGCAATGTTCCATTGATCTTTATTAAATTAATAACGGACCCTAGGAAGAGTTTACATTGCTCTAAAAGAAAAGCACAGGCTAGTAGATGACTTTATTGGCTCGGCCCGAGTTCCCTGAAGGACTGTTGGCCCCCGTGCTTGGCACAGGGTATGGAGCCCCCTGAGTTCCGGGCTGGCCATCCGCTGAAACGAGCATGATCTGACCGATGGTCAGGTCGGCTGAAGGGCGATGCTGCTCTTGCTTGCGGTCGGCCTGCCGTTTGTCCCTCAAGTATGTGGCGAGGTGTCCAGATCGGATGAGATCTTCGATGTAGTCCCTGAGTTGCTTGAAATCCTCCGTGGCGTGGCCCAGCGTCCGGTGGAAAAGCACAGTAAGGGCCCGGGTTCGCTTCGCGGCCTGACGCGGGATCGGAGGGAACTTGAAGAACCCCTCGTTCTGGACCTCCTCTAGCAATACTGCGAGGGAGACGTTGATGGGGGTATACTCCTGGAACTTCGGGTGATAGGGCTGCTGACGCTCCGGCCTCTCCTCTCGAGCCCTCTTCTTCTGATCGGATCGTTCTGCTCGGGGGAGGTTCGCGTTCATCTCGGATTCCAGCTGAACCTCGCGCTCGGTTCACGTCTTGAACTCGGCCATGGTCTTAGGTTGTGCCAACACGAAGGAGCGTAACCACTCCTTGTGCCTCAGACCAGATTGGAGCGCCGTGATGACGGTCTCGTCCCGATGCTCGGGGACCTCGAGAAGGGCGTTGTAGAAGCGGATGATGTAGGCCTTGAATGTCTTATTGTTCCCACTCTTAACCGTGAAGAGGTAGTCGACCGTGCGCTTCTGCCGACGGTTCCCAACGAAATAGCCGAGGAACTGGGTAGCCAGCTCGTCGAAGGTCGAGATTGAGCGGGGCTCGAGCCCCCGGAACCGGTCCCGACCTGCGCGGATGAGGGTGGCCGGGAAGGCCCTACATTGGGCGGCGTCGGAGTGGTCCTGGAAGCTCATCCCCGCGGTGAAAGCGTCCAAATGGTGCTTTGGGTTGGTTTTCCCGTCGAACAAAGAGACCTTTGGGGGCTTGTTGCGCGAGGAGACGTGGACGGCGAGCAATTCCTCGGTGAGCGGCTTTGTGAGTGAATCGGAGGCATATTTAGCCCCGTCGCTCGAGAGGTGAGCCTCCCGGCGCATGCTCTCGATCTTCTTCTCGAGGGCGTCGAGTCGACCGTGGTATCCCGAGGAATCGGCGCCTTGGGATCCCTAGCCTCCGCTGCGGGTGACCTGCGTCTAGGAGCGGCCCCGGTTCCTCTCGATGAGGTGCCTCGGATCCTTGGGCGAGGTGGCCCTCGAGCCACCGAGGTGAACCCCTTCTGTGCGGCCCCGCCGAGGGTGGTGGTGTCGACTATGCCTGTGGGTAGTCGAGGTAACTGACATCTCCTCAGGGGGATAAGGGTCGAGAGGAAGCTCGAGGCGATGCGTTCTGGCGGCGGACCTTGGTGTGGAGCCGTGGGGCGCCCAGCGGGCCTCAGGGAGTACCGACTCGAGAGATCGGTGGCCAGGAGTCGTAACCTGCTGGTGGTCAGCCGTCCAGACAGGGGCAGAGCCTTCTGGAGGCGGTGGAGCAGCGATCTGGGGCCCAGGCTCGGCCGTTTGGACGTGGAAGAGCGCCTCCACGAGGGACTATAGCCGATCTATCCGGCTGGCGAGGGCGTTGATGATGGTCGCTGGAGGAGGCTCATCCATGCCTTCGGTGAAGGGAAGGCGGCGACTGGTACCGGGATCTTCAGGATGGTTGCTTGCCATGCGAATGGAGATCGGAAGGCCAACTTTGATTTTGTGGAGTTTGCGTTCCTACAGACGGCGCCAATTGATGAAGGTCCTTTTCAGGTCTCCGTCAGATGTTGTCTTCCGTTGATCTCTCGGTGGATTTTGGTGGTGATCTTCTGTTGCGTGTGGATCTCAATGGGCTTTGATGAGAATGGCGATTTGAGGAGTTTAGTGCCGAGTACCTTCAAAGAAGTCCGGGGTGGTTTGGTACCACCGAGGACCCTCTGACGATCAAGTTAGTGCTAGATCCGAGCAGAGTAACAGCTAAGTGGGATAATAAATGGCTTACTTAACCCCTCTGTGATGGGGGTTTATATAGGGGCGGCAGCACGCAGCAGCAGGTGCGAGAAACCCGCCAGCAGTTACGCTCCCGACATCACGCCTGTGTAGAGAGCGGATCGCCCATTAATGGGGATCGCGGAGGCGTGGAACGTGGGATGCTGCTAGCGGAGAATCCGCGCATAGCGAGATTCGTGGAGCGGCGGTTACGCCTGCGAGCGGTGGAGCTGGTCGGAGGGGCCGAGGAAGACGGCCTCGGCTGGGGAGCTCGGAACCGAGCAAGAGAGTTGAGGAATCTTGGTCCTATAGCAGCTCGGGGCGAGCTGAGGGGCCGAGAAGGCAAATTTGCAGGGGCCCCGTGGAGGGCTAGCTTGTGCTTGCATGTCGGGTATAAGGGTGGCCTGGTCGGCCTCTGTAGGCCCTTCTTTCCGGATCTTGGGACATGTCATCAGCCACGTGTCCTGATCTCGTATCGCCAATATTGAGCATCATCAAGCTTTAAACTCCTGTGACCGTCAAAAGACGACGAGGATAGAAGCCAATAATACAACCTTTAATTATAAATACATCTCATGCACCTATAATAAAAATATTTTGCATTAGATAAGGTTAGACAACGATCATTACCATGATTATATAAAGCCTGGAGGGAATATAACTCCCCTGACTGAATTTCTCCACATCCATTGCATCTTGCAACATTTTGCATCACAGTGGTGTACAATATGGAAAAAATAAATTATAGCAAAATTCTCAAATGGCATACTTTAACAAACTTTAGCCTCAATAGCTAAAAGCAACTCTCATGGGCCAAACCAATATTTCGACTGAAGTATACAGTATTGCAAACTACTGGCCTTACACTAAAGTTAAAAGGAAAATCATGGCCAGTTGTTTGTTACATAAATAAACACATAAGAAAAAATGGCTGTTACAAGAGGGGCTTCATGGTTGAGATATTGAATTCGTTTCTCACTGTCACAAATTAACTGATATTTTGCGACAACAACAAAGTACATGAGGTAGTTGGATTTTCTCCTTTCTATAAAAGGCTTCCTTCCTATATACAAGTAGGAAAGAATAGCCAATCCCTTGATAATATTCATTGACAGCATTCGAGTTCTATCAGTTTCTCTCCGCTAATCACTTGGACCTATCATATTGGGATATATGCAGCATCTATAACCTACTATACTCATTTCTTCTTTCCTCTCATCAGCTTCAGATGCATGAACAGAAGAAGGATAACTTCAAAAATGACTTGAAACAGAAGTTGCTGTATGCGCTTGATGTCAATATGAGGTAGCTAGCAGGAACTATCTAGAATCATACAACGGCAACAAGCTGAAATCTTTATGCTTCATCAGCAATGTCACGCTAATTCACCATGTAGATGGCTATTACCGTCACGAATGCGCCAGCCAATTGCAAAGGGGAGAAAGTCTCACCAAGGTACAAGTACCTGCGCAGAATAATTTCTTTAGAGCAAATAAAATGGTATGAACAAATACCATACCACCGTGGAAATTTAAGCAATCAATTTCAATCTCCAATTAAACAAAAAAGAAAGAAAGAATGTGCATGATTCAAATATAATTATACAGGAAATATAGGCTGTTTCCGGATACATAATTGGATCCTCAGAGTCTCACCCAAAAATGGAAGCAAACATAGGAGTTAAGAATGTGAGGGAGCTTAGCTTTGTTAAGCTACCTGCATGTGCCAACAAAAAACAGTTTATAAAACAACAGAAGTTGCAGCGAATCTAGTTAAGGTACAAATCTTTCTATTTCAAAGTTTAAATTCTGTGAAAAGGAAATGTGCATAAACCTGAAGCTACTTTTGTTGTCCCTTCACAACTATTAATGCACGAGATAGGAAATCAAACTTGTAACACATGAAATAACCTAGCACGAGAAGAATATTACCTCTACTTGCATTGTAAAAGTATACTCCATAGCTAATGGCATGGCCAAATATTGAGGTGTACAGAAGTGCTAAAAGGTCACTGGATGTAAGGTCCTTGAGACTCCCACTTGTTGCAGGATCATTATTGAGAAATGAAATTACCAACAGAGGTAGCCCACCAATAATCATATGCTGCGAACATTCAGATAAAATTCATTGCATAAGTCAATGAAAGGTTATGTGAAATAGGACTAATGTTAAGAAAATGGTGAGGGCAGGATTTAAAACCCAAAGCCAGGGCTTTACCACTGCACTGCAATAACACCGACAAGGATGGAAAGAGTGTTTAATTTGCTGCATTTGCTGCAACTAGATAGTTCCTAATCTTTTGTTAGGCATGTCACAAAGTTTAATTAAACAATTATCTGTCATGACTCCTATTTATTGCAAAAATTAGTTTTTGAAGACAGTTTTGGATTATTTTTTTTTAAATTCAATGATGTGCCATAGGAGAATATCATTAAATGCGACTTTTTAATTGCTGCTACAATTGTAGTGATCCAAACAGCCCCTAGTTAGGTGTAAACCTGAATTACTGTTTTAAAATTGGAGGTAAAATGACGCATGATTTGAAGGGGCAGAGGGAGGAGGGACAATATTGAACAATCAGTTGTATATTCCTTCACAAAGACAATTGAATATAGTTTCCAGACATAGAAATTTAGCCAGTCATCTCTTCAGCCGTATGGCCTTCCGCAACTTCAATTTCATATATCTTACCTACAGATTTTAGAATTGTAGCCAGCAGAAACTTCAATCATGATGGCTGGCAAGTTTTAAACTCAATTTTCATAGGTAGCCTCTATATCTTTGTTCATACAGGGATCTAACTCCACTAATGTCGGATCTAACTCCAGCAACAGCAACAATATGACATTATGCACCTGTTCATTTGGTTCTATTTAAAATTAAAACTAAAGTTTAAGGAGTTTAATGTAAGTCTAATTTTAAAAAAGGTAGTTAAGTGAAGAACACCATAGTTAAGGGCAGTCTAGCATAATGTAGCCTAACTTTTAATATGAAGCAATTTTGTTTAGGAAACTGAATGGAGTCAATACAACCCTAGTTCATCCAGTGGCCATGATAGGATCAGAATACTTGCAAACCTAACGAACCATGATAGTCCCTACAGCCATGCTTTGAGCTGCCAGAAGCATCCACCATTCTACACTTCCACATATTGTCGAATTGCTTCCTTCAAATGAAACTGCTGGAACCAGTTAAAAAATGTCATGATTATTATCTTGTTTTCATCATGAACGGGGCTCAGTGTAATGTTAATTTGATATACATTGCTAAGTTATTGGTAAAGTGATCTAGATATGGTATAAGAGCATCAGGTTTCAAGAGGCCATGGATTCAAAGTTTAAATCTCAGTTGCCAGGTTAATTTTTTTCTTTTACCACTTATTCTGCCTTTACAACCGAGAGCTTTTGCAGTAGGCCTTTTCCATGTTGCCCAGAGGCTCACATGAGGAGGGTTAAGTGTTAAATTAGTTTGATATACATTGTTAGACCACAACTTAACAACTAAAGCTTTTCGGTATAGTGGTTATCAAGAGAAGCAAATTAGCACAACAGTCCCCAACGTCTTCCAAGTATTCTCTCATCACAATGGGGTCAGCTACAGAGAACAACTCCATGCAAAGAAAAATCAATGGTCAAAGGGACTTATCTGAAAACCCATAGGCTAATTTGCATGTAGAGATTTTATGCAGTTTGAGATCATGCAAATCAATGAACCACCCTCTATCTTTAAACAAGGAGATAGTCTAGAAGAAGGATGATGATGAAAAGCTTTGCGATATTTGCACGTCACCTCTAGGGTATCAGATAAACCAAAAAGTAATGTGTTATGAAAATACATTCCGATGTGAACTTAGCAACAACTTTTTGGATATTATTTTGCTAAAATATTAATCCAAATTTATCTCCAAAAGCTATATCTCATTGGTTACATTTTTGTATAAGATTGCTATTGTGTCAGTCCAAGAAGCTTCCTCTGAAATCTTTGCTCAAATATAAGACAATATAATAACAAGATAGGTGCCTCTAAATGGGAAACACACACACACAATGCTCAAATATACACCCTACTAGTCGCGCAATCACGAATCTTGAACCTTGAGATGTAGAGGAGAACTAGAAGTATCTTTGTTGAAGTATTTGATTACAAAATAAAAAAAAATAAAAAACCATTTTTTCATTAAGTAGCTGGAATTTCGTGCCTCAAGAAGCATTTGGATGCTCACGTCGAAAATAAAACAAAAAAATAATTAATTAAATAAGTATAAATTTGTGATTGCCTAGAATGATTAAGTCTTTTAGAATGGTTTCTCACTTAGTGCCCTCAAGCCTCTGGTCAGCGAGTCACTGGCTGAAAGCTCGATATATGGGTGTTCTAAATAGTTTGGCAAACCATACATAATAAAACCCACACCGAGTAATCGGTTGGTTTGTGCCTCATGAATTATTAATAGTGGCATAGAAAGGTGTTGTGGGTAAATAGATATATATAAATATAGAAAATATGAGAATATGAGACATGGATACTATAGTTTGAATTGAAATCTCACGACCAAAAGATGCATTACACAGACACATACGGGTATAGGATCTATATTTGAAGGAAAAAGGGACATGAAGAATGGGATTAAGTTCTATCTAGGGAGGATAGAATTTTTGGATTTGAAACTATACTTTAGGATGACAAGATTCAACCTTTTCTTGTTTTTACTTTTGTCTTTTGATTCTTTTCTTTTTCTTATTTTCTTTTACTTTTCCTTTTTGGGATTTTCTTTATTTTAATTTCTTTTTCTTTTTCTTTTTCTTTTTGGGATTTTTCGGTGATCCAAACAGCCCCTAGTTAGGTGTAAACCTAAATTACTGTTTTACATTCGAGAGAGAGATATGATTTTACATGTGTAAGTGATGTAGTTTACATCCACCTAAATCAAGTTCTGATTGGGCCCGGTACATTAGATAACGGTATATACGTATTAAGTCAAGCTCAGGTTTTCAATATCCAGAACACTCTTAAAAGAAAGTCTCCAGAGATAAATCAGGCTTTCTTATGGCATTGTATACTAGATCACATCAATGAGAGTAGGTTGACTAAGTTACATAGAGAAGGATATTTGAATCCGTTCGAGTATCAGTCTTATACCACTTGTGAATCTTGTCTCACGGGAAAGATGACAAAGACTCCGTTCACTGGAGTAAGAGCAAGCGAGCTCTTGGGACTCATACATAGTGACGTGTGCGGTCTAATATCTACACATGCGCGAGATGGTTATTCCTACTTCATTACTTTTACGGATGATTTCTCTTGGTATGGATATGTCTTCTTAATGAAGCATAAATCCGAGGCCTTTGAGAAATTCCAAGAATACAAGAATGAAGTGGAAAAACAAACAGGCAAGAGTATAAAGACACTGAGATCTGATCGAGATGGTGAATACTTAAGTGCCGCATTCCTGGATTACTTAAAAGAGAATGGAATTCTCTTTCAGCTTACTTCTCCATACACACCACAACATAACGGTGTATCGGAAAGGAGAAATCGAACCCTATTGGATATGGTTCGTGGCATGATGAGTAACGCTGAGTTACCGCGATCATTCTGGGGATATGCGCTAGAATCAGCGGCATATCTTCTGAACAGGGTTCCTACCAAAACAGTGCCTACCACCTCATATCAGATGTGGAGTGGGAAGAAACGCTATTTTCAGTATCTGAAAATTTAGGGATGTCTGGTTTTTGTTAAAAAGCAGCATGCGGACAAGCTCGAGGCACGATCAGTGCAGTGTAAGTTTGTGGGATATCCAAAGAACTCCAAGAGGTATATATTCTATTACGTAGAGGAACAAAAGGTTTTTGTTTCTCGAAATGACCAGTTTTTAGAACAGCAAGTTTTAGAAAAGGATACAAGTGGGAACGAGATAGAACTGGAAAAAATTCCAGAATCACAAACTACAACTGAAAATATGGAAGAACCAGAGGTTTCAGAAGTAGCAGCAGCCAGCAGAAACTTCAATCACGATGGCTGGCAAGTTTTAAACTCAATTTTGATACGTAGCCTCTATATCTTTGTTCATACAGGGATCTAACTCCACTAATGTCGGATCTAACAGCAACAATATGACATTATGCACCTGCTCATTTGGTTCTCAAGTCATCTGCTTTTGAACTTTTGATATTCGACTTATAGTTGGGAATTAAAGACCCATGGATCCATATGTCTGGATACTGAAGTATTACTTCTTCCTTCGTAGTTGATTTGGATATCACTGAAGTGGTTAACTACTGTCAATATTTGGGGCTGCCAACAACATCTTTCCCATAAATAATTTTAAGGCTAATTTACACTAAGCTACCCTTTAACTATCGTTGTTTTTTCAGTTAAATACCTTTTTTAAAAATTATTACAAGAAGCTCCTTTAAGCTCTATAATTTATGGGTATTTTAGTGAAATCAGTCCTTTAAAATTAAAACTAAAGTTTAAGGAGTTTAATGTAAGTCTAATTTAAAAAAAGGTAGTTAAGTGAAGAACACCATAGTTAAGGGCAGTCTAGCATAATGTAGCCTAGCTTTTAATATGAAGCAATTTTGTTTAGGAAACTGAATGGAGTCAATACAACCCTAACCAGATACAACGTACCCATCCAGTGGCCATGATAGGATCAGAATACTTGCAAACCCAACGAACCATGACAGTCCCTACAGCCATGCTTTGAGCTGCCAGTAGGATCCACCATTCTACACTTCCCCATATTGTCCAATTGCTTCCTTCAAATGAAACTGCTGGAACCTATTAAAAAATGTCATGATTATTATAATGTTTTCATCATGAACGGGGCTCAGTAATGTTAATTTGATATACATTGCTAAGTTATTGGTAAAGTGATCTAGATATGGTATAAGAGCATCAGGTTTCAAGAGGCCATGGATTCAAAGTTTAAATCTCATCATTGCCAGGTTAATTTTTTTCTTTTACCACTTATTCTGCCTTTACATCCGAGAGCTTTTGCAGGAGGCCTTTTCCATGTTGCCCAGAGGCCCCCCACATGAGGAGGGTTAAGTGTTAAGTTAGCTTGATATACATTGTTAAACCACAACCTAACAACTAAAGCTTTTCGGTATAGTGGTTATCAACAGAAGCAAATTAGCACAATAGTCCCCGACGTCTTCCAAGTATTCTCTCATCACAAAGGGGTCAGCTACAGAGAACAACTCCATGCGAAGAAAAATCAATGGTCAAAGGGACTTATCTGAAAACCCATAGGCTAATTTGCTTGTAGAGATTTTATGCAGTTTGAGATCATGCAAATCAATGAACCACCCTCTATCTTTAAACAAGGAGATAGTCTAAAAGAAGGATGATGATGAAAAGCTTTGCGATATTTGCATGTCACCTCCACTGCTACAATAAGGGGTTGCCTCTACGGATAAAGGAATCCATATGTGCAACATTTTATTGCCCCTACAGATTTATCCGTAGGTCCCCATGGTTGTCCCTACGGTGTCCTGCGTTTTAATTTAAAACTATTAAAACGTAATTTGCCCTTTGGCCCTACGGAGCCGCAAAAGAAGGCCCTATGATTAAGTCCGTAGAAGCATATACATGGCTTATTAATAATAAAAAAAAGCACAGAGGAAAGCCCTCGTTGTTCCAAAAAATTCTCTTTCTCACTCTCCCGCGTCTCGTCGCCACCGCCCTTCGCCCGCGGCCCACCACCGCCTTCGAACCTTCCCAAAACTTCGTCGTCGACACCGCCCGCAACTTGTCGCCGATTGCGTCGTCGACCACCAATCTCCTCCATCATCTCCTCTACCGCCTGCTACAGGTTAGTAAATCTCAAATTTTTACTTCTAATCATGCTTTTATTTATAATTTTGATGATGTTAGGGTTAGGATTCAGGGTTCGGGTAGGGGTGAGGGTTAGGGTTAAGCATCGGTGTTCAGTTTAGGGTAAGGTTAGGGTTCGGTTGGGGTTGGGTTGGGTTGGGGGGGGGTCGGTTATGACTTTCAAGTCATAGAACCTGCGGATTTACGAGTCTGTTGCTTCGACTTATCATTGTTGTTTGCAGGTGTCTTCCCAGCTTGCTTGGCAGGATGAGGAGTTGCAACATGCCCACCTTTCTTTCCCTCACCACTTGAAATAAAGAAAAAAATTTAGAAGAAAAAAAAATTAATGGGCTTTAATTATGATCACAACAATTGCAGTTGTTTGTTCCTTAAAAAAAATTCCCTTTTATATATAAAATTTTAATCACAGCAATATCCCACTAAAAATTGGAGTTGAAATTCCTTCCAATTGGGTACCTTTCAAATTAGGGTTAGGGTTAATTAGTTGGGGTTAGGGTTAGGGTAATTAGGGTTAGGGTTAGGGTTCAGTGTATGATTAGGGTTAGGGTTTAGGGTTAGGGTTTGGTTCAGGTTTAGGGTTAGAAGCTAGGGTTAATTTGGGTTAATTTGTGATAATTTGAAAGGGTTAGGGTGTTGATTAGGGTTAATTAGGTTAATTTGGTTAAATTGGGTTAAGTTTGGATTGATTAGCATTAATTGGGTTAATTTGGGTAAATTGGGTTAATTTGGGTTAATAAGTGATAATTTGAAAGGGTTAGGATGTTGATTATGGTTAATTAGGTTAATTTGGGTAAATTGGGTTAAGTTAGGGTTGATTAGGGTTAATTTGGGTAAATTGGGTTAAGTTTGGGTTAATTAGGGATAATTTGGTTAATTTGGGTAAATTGGGTTAAGTTTGGGTTAATTAGGTTAATTTGGGTTATTTAGGGTTAGGGTTTTAGGACGCACTAGTTCATTCAGTAGGATACTCGATGATAACGTATACGTACAAGTTTACCGTAAACGCAAGAAAAATTTACCATAAACTAAAAACTTCGAACCCTTAATAACGAAACATAAACGTAAAACCTATTCATGTTAAATGTTCAAATTAAAACCAATATATGATACTCGATGATAATATGAAACTTTCATATTCTCAGGGACACTCATATATGAAAATCAAAGCGCCACTTAGTTCCCGTCTATCGGTTAACATACGTTCGATGTTCGTCGTGACATAGAACTATACGAAGGTTATTAAATATCGGACGGTATAGTTTGGTGCTAACAACCGTCGTGTAGTCTATGACGAGAAGATTCAATCGTATGATAACCGATAGATTTGTCCAGTGTGGACAAGTTAGGAATGTATAAAGCAAGCATCTGCATTCACTTGTGTTTTCATCCGTTTCGAGTTATTTTGTCGGTACTTTTCCACTGGTTCTCCATGTACAAAGATAGATTAGATGTTCATTTCAACATTGTTTCACCGCTTTGAAATGATTATCTATTCTATTACAGTGTACTCGGAGAGCGGCGGGGAGGTGCTGCCGAAATTTGCTTGAAACGGTTGAAAACACAAGTGAATGGGTGTCTGCTCTATACATTCTTAATGTGATAGAAGCCTTACCCCCGACAGCCGAAACAAACACATACAACACGAATACACAACAAACGCATACACATCACATACACATTAACAACCCTACACTTAAGCGAAATCATAAATTTTAACACACACATATAGAATACAACTCATACATGGGTATCCTCGAGCCTAACTTTGATTATCGATAATTTATTCTTTTCAACGACAAATGCACACAGAAAGCATATAAACGGATTTTCTCCTTTGTCAGTAACCATCTCATTCTTAGATTTCTCAATATAGTCATCATAACCTACAATTTATATGTTATACAGTCTAACATGGCTCATGAGTACGTCAGAGTTAAGGACTGGATGTATGTGGATTGGCAACAACGTATACAACCTAAGTTTGTCGTAGGATTTGCTGCTTTTTTTGAATTTGCACGTGCACATAATAAGATCGTGATAGGGAAGATTCTCTGTCCGTGCGATAGATGTGGGAATAAGTACCGACAGAAGGTAGAATTTGCAGAGCTTTATATCGTTAAACATGGTTTTACTAGACTTTATACAATTTGATTATATCACGGGGAAGGAGAAGAACACGGTAATACGGCAGAAGAAGAAGGAGAAGACAGTAATGCAGCACAAGAAGAAGCAGAAGACGGTAATGCGGTAGAAGAAGAAGACGGTAATTTCTTTTCAGGAGAAGCAATGGAGGATATGGTAGAGGCTGCCATAGGTGAATCTATTCGTACCGAAGATGACATTCCTTACGGTTAAGGACCACGTGAGGATAAGTATGAAAATTTCATGAATGATGCTAGAAAACCAATTTATGAGAATGCAAAGTATTCCACTCTCTCATGGTTCATCCAACTTTTCTAAATTAAGTGCCTAAATGGATGGAGCAACAAGTCATTCACAATACTTCTTTCGTTCTTGAAAGATTCTATGCTCCCGGGAAAAAACGTAGCCGACAGTTGGTACGGAACCCAGAAAATGATGTCTGATTTGGGTCTGAAGTGTGAGAAGATTCAAGCATGTCCTAAAAATTGTTTGTTGTACCGGAAAGAGAATTCAGATTTAAAAGAGTGTCCAACATGCGGAGAGACCAGGTATAAGCCGAAAGATTCTGATAAGAAGCCCGATATACCGGTCAAGATAGTGCGATACTTTACCATAACACAGAGGCTGCAGAGGTTATTCAGGTGCAAGAAAACAGTCGAGGCAATGATTTGGCATCACCATGCTCCTCCAAGTGAAGATGGAAAAATGAGTCATCCAAGAAATTCACCGGCAGGAAGGATTTCGATAAGAGGCACGAAATATTCAGTAACGATCCTCACAATGTCAGGCTTGGACTCGCTAGTGATGGTTTCTGCCCATTCAACTATATGGCTGGAAGCCACAGCATATGGCCCGTTGTAATGATAGTTTATAATCTGTCGTCTTGGTTAGCTATGGACCAATCATACTTTATGATGCCTCTTCTTAACGACGGACCAAACTCATCGGGAAACAATATCGACGTATATCTCCGACCTCTGATCGAGGAGTTAAAATCTTTATTCATTGATGGTGTAGAGACTTACGATGTAAACACATATACAACCTTCATACTGCGTGCGGCTTTAATGTGGACAATTAATGACTTTCCTGCTTATGGAATGCTATCAGGTTGGTCCGTACATGGTCACAAAGTATGTCCTTATTTCCATCAACATACAATATCGAAATTCTTGAATTTTAGCAAGAAGATTTGTTATTGCGGCCATCGACATTTCCTGCCTCTAGACCACCCCTACAGGTTAGACGCTGTTCACTTTGATGGTCATCAGGGGTTTTTGGACCTCCAGCCCCATTTTTCGTAGAGGACGTGACTTCTCAGTGTGATGGTTACAATAATGTGACATTCGGGATGGATCCGACAAAACAGGTCAAATCACCATTCTGGAACAAGTTAAGCATTTTCTTCGAGCTTCCGTACTGGTTAACAAATTTAGTGCGTCATTGTCTGGACGTCATGCACATAGAGAAAGGAGTATCTGAGCACGTACTCAACTTTCTTCTTTGTAAAGACGGGAAATCGAAAGATAACCTCAATGCTCGGATGGATCTACATGACTGAGAAATTAGAAGTGAATTGCATCCTAAACCGGTAGCGGGTAAACCAGACAAGTTTGTACTTCCCAATGCCGCGTATCATATGTCACAACTGGAGAAGAAAAGATTCTTGCAGGTGTTTCATGATTTGAAAGTTCCCACAGGTTTCTTAGGATCATTTAGCAAGAATATAAAAATTGTGAAAGGCAAGATCGATGGGCTGAAAAGTCATGATCGGCATGTTATTATGGAGCACCTTCTCCTATTAGCCCTCATGACTTCCCTTCCCGAATCGGTTGGTCTGGTAACAATGACCTATATTGTTTTTTCAGAAAATTATGTGCTAAAACACCGGATGTTGTGACGCTGGAGAAACTAGAAAATTCTATTGCGTTGATACTTTGCATGTTTGAGCGTATTTTCCCACCGTCATTCTTTGATATCATAATACACCTGACGGTTCTGTTCTCCTCCGAAACATAGAGACGCGACCGCGTAGGTCCGTCTTGCCTGGATTTGGGGGCAGATGCTAATTGATGATATCTGTCCACCTCTCCGAAGATGCCAAGTTGATTTATGGCATAATGTATCGGAGGTTTAAACGGATGCGACCGATGTAGCAGACCTCGTCAGATTCCCCCTCGTTGAGGGGTTTTTGATTGTGGGGACGCTCTTCCCTGCAGATGCAGGCCCCTGTAGTTAATTACGCTACCGCATCGCGGTAACCACTTTCTCCTTCTCCAGATGGTCGCTTCGTGTCGTGTGTGTTTGTTTTGTTTTTAGTTGCCCATGAATTGTATACGGAGACTAATTTATGTCGTCGCCCGTAGGGCGTGGATTAGTCCAAATCCATATTTTCTTAGATTTGGGTTTGGGGGTTGGGTTTAAGGATACGTTAGTCTCATTTGAGACTAAGATCAACTTAAACGTATATTAAGGATACGTTAGTCTAATTTTAGACTAAGATCAACTTAACAGGATCGTTTAGATCCGACAAAAGAGCATTTGGGCTCTATTGTTTAGTTTAGGGACATTGCGGTCGATTACCAGTTTAAGGACATGGTGGTCCAATGTTAGTTTAAGGACATCTCGGTCCAGTTTAAAGACATCATAGTCTGTAAAGGTTAAGGACATCATAGTCCATGAGTTTAAAGACCTTACAGTCCAAGTTAAGGACACCATAGTCCATGGGCTTAAGGACCCCACAGTCCAGGTTAAGGACATTATAGTCCATGAGTTTAAGGACCCCACAGTCCATGGAATGATTGGTTATCAGGACCCGTCACCTCTCTGAAGGCGTTGAAGGATTACAACGACAAATATCAGAGGAGTGAAGAGATGTACCCTTGAACCAAAGTTGATTGAAATCTGAAGTCCAATTTGGAACTAAGATCAATTGATTAGATTATGAGCACATTGGCTCAGTTAAATCTGAATTGAGGACTTATGGCCAACTTGGGCTAAGTTTAATTAGGTTCGAAATGTTAGACCTTTGTTTGGACTGTTGAACATTTGTCTGGATTCACCCCCCATTATTTAGCAATGCTAAACAGGGGTTTGGAGGCTCTGACAACATTTTGTTTTTGGCTGAGTACTGACCATTCATCATGGCTCTGGATTTTAAGGTTCAATTGAAGGGGAGATTTGCCTCTGGAAAGACTTAACCAATTTGGGCTAAGCTTGGCTTTAAAATAGTGTTAAACACTAGAGGATACTTGGCGATCACGTGCTCCCACGTGATGTGCTGAAAATAGTGTTAAACACTAAGGACGAAGCGCTTAAAGTAGTGTTAAACACTAGAAGTGAGGTAGTCACGTGGGGTCACGTGAGGCGCCTGAGAAGTGAGCCAAACCTCCTTTATTTTTATTCTCAAAATCTGCAAATAAGTGTTAAACACTTTTAGTCTATAAAATCATCACGTGTGGACACGTGACAATGCCTCTGCGTTGGGCATCAATTCCTCTGTCTTCCCCTATTTTATTCTTTTGAAAAGGGTGTTGGGGTTACGTGGGGACATGTGAGGCCCCTAGATCAGTACTCCTTTTGGCTTTGTTCTCTTTTATTTTGAGGGTTACGTGGGAGCACATGAGGAATTGCCTCTGGGCTAATTCCTTCTTATTTTGAGGAGTCCATTTAAGGGTCGCGTGGGGGCACGTGACCTAGTCTTGTTCGTTCTCTTTTGATCATTGAGAGGAAGGGTCACGTGTTGCCACGTGACCAGATTGGGTGATGATTTATTTACGTGCATGGAGAGTTTTAAGTCCCTTGTTTTAAGAATTAAATTGTTTGGTAGAGTTAAACCCTAATTTTTTTTCGAGGAATTAAATTCCTATGTATATGGAAGAATTAAATTCTTTTATAGGGTTAAACCCTAATTTCATTTGGAGGAATTAAATTCCTATGTATATGGAAAAATTAAATTCTTTAAACTCAACTCTCCCTCTGAGTTTTGGATCTGCATGGCAGAATCTCCCCGATTAGAATTAAATTTTCAACTTGTGGGGAGATTTGCTTCTGCAGATCTTCAACCATGAGTAAGTTCTTGTTTTAAGGGTTAAACCCTGTTTCTGTTGGAGGAATTAAATTCCTAAGTATTTGGGAGAATTAAATTCCCTAAACTCAATTCTCCCTCTAAGTTTTGGATCTGCATGGCAGAATCTCCCCGATAAGAATTAAATTCTCAACTTGTGGGAAGATCTGCTTTTGCAGATCTTCAACCAAAAGAAGAACTAAGTTCTTATTCAGAAGATTTAAACTCTTAATTTGATAATTAAATTCTCTTTTTGTTTTATGGAGCTTATATCTCTTTTCTTTTCTCACTTAGGGTTTCTTTTTCTTTTAAGGAAATCTTTTTTCTCTCTGGAGAATTAAATTCTCTTCTTTTCTCTCTCTGTTGTTATCTCTCTTCAAAAAAAATAAATCAATACCCCCTCTTCTCTTCTTGACTTCTATTTATAGGAGAAGGAAAATAATCAGTTTGTTTAGTCAATCTTTCATTGAAAAATTTTAATTTATTTTGTAACCAACATGATCTTATAGATCACTCAGTGAATTTTATTCACCAATGGATTTTTAATCCAAAAGATATTATGTCTGTTATTCTTGGTGAATTTCAGAGAAATATTTTCTTATATAGAATCTTTCTATAAATTGGTGATTTTTAATCACAATTGGATTTTTAATCCAACGGTGCTCCACTTTACAGAGCACAATCTTTTTGTTTTGGAAAGATCTAAGGAAATATTTTTCCAGTTAGGATTCTTGATTCCCTCTTAATTAGAATTTAATTCTATTAGTTCAGAAGGCTTAAGAGCCTATCACGTGTTGACACGCGATCCCACTGTTATTATGTAGAATTTAATTCTATTAATTAAAGAGCTTAGGAACCCATCACGTGTTGACACGTGACCCCCTTGATTAACATTTTAACCAGAATTTAATTCTGTTGTTTTAAAGAACTAAGCAATCATCACGTGTCAGCACGTCACTCTTGGTCACGTGTAGACACGTGATGCCCCATTGGGGTCTTTCCTTGCTGTTTTATTATGCCTTTTAATTCCTTCAGTGGGTTTGTTAAAGTTCCATCACGTGTGAGCACGCGACTCCACTAATTGCTTGCTTGATTAGAATTCTATTTCAGTAGAATCCCCAGGAAACCATCACGTGTCAGCACGTGATGCCCTATTGGGATTTTTCCTAATATTTTATGAGGGAACAAATGCCCCTAAAGCGTTGTTCTCACGTGTTTGCACGTGAGTGCAAGACTGGCACCTTTTGTGGCCATTTGATCTGCCTAGGGAAGGGGGTAGATGAACCGTTTCCCATCACATCCTATAAATGCAGGGGTCTCTTCAGAAGCGCCTCCACTTTTCATCTTCTTCCTTGCTTGTTCTTACCTTAAGAATTTAATTCTTTCACTCAGAGCTCAGTTCTCTGTCCCAAATTTTTTTAGAGTTTAACTCTGTCCAAGAAAGAATCCTTTCTTCAGGTAATGGTTTTGAGCAGCCGAAGAACTTTTATACATAAAAGAACTCTTTTTGGATTTTAAATCCACGCCAAGGGTTTTCTCCCTTCAAAGAACCCATTGTTCTAATCTTTAGGAGTGTACAATCTCTGGGTAGCAAACCCTATTGTTAGGCATTTTTCTGATCTTAGGGGTTTGATGACGGCCTTTGTTTCTCTCTGGAATTTAATTCCATTTCCAAGAGCTTAGCTCTGCCAATTTTCTGGGAATTTAATTCCTTTAAAGAACTTAGTTCTTCACAGAGAACTTCTTGGGATGTTCTTGCCCTGAGTTGTTCTTTTGCAAAAACAAAAAATTCTCAGAGAGATCCTTCTTGATTTGCATAGAGTTCTGCAGTTGGTTTTCTTCTTAGGGGAATTTGTAGAGTTGTTTGAAATCTACTGTTCCTTTTGTCCTCATAATGATTACCCTGCCTCATCATTAATGAGCTGCCGTCTTGATTTTGTGGGGCCCCTGAGTTTTGTAACCAATGGTCCCATAAAATAAGTTGCTTATCGTTTTCTTCCACTGTCCTTTTATACACACACACACACACACACGTATGGGCTTCATTAACAGTTTCCTTTCATCTGTTTCAAGAACAATGGCTTCTCTTCCGTACTTCCCTTTCACCCGCTCGGAGGCTGCCTTTCCTCAGTCACCGTCTGATGAAGAGGTGATGGCGATGATTAGAGCTCACGACCCTAATTACACCAACTTGCTTTTATGGGGGACTTGGTATGGTCATATCATCCGTGGTCGCCGCAGCTATCTTTGCGAGATACCAACAGAGCCTACCTACCCATTTTTGCCGATGGAGCATCCATGGACCGCCTTTGCTGTGGAGATGTTGAACTGGACCCCTACGGGACGGCTCGAGCCGCCGACAGCTGGGATTCCAAACCACCCTGTGCCAGCTATAGACATCTTAGGGCATCGTATCTGCCAAGGTGAAGCCCAGCCCTAGGGACAGGTTTACAAAATAGGGCTTACTCCTAGACAACCCACGGGTTACCTTCTCTGGGCTCGTTCTATCCTGTCTACCCATCGTGCGCGACTGCAAAGGGTCGGGCTCTATCAGGCGGTGTACGCGTCTCTCTTCCACTATCAGTCCCCCCATGTCTGGTGGGTTAAGACTTTCTTAAATCAATGGAATCTTCCCACCAATACCTTCTTGCAAGGGGACCGCGAAGTTTCAATTTCTATGGAAGAGTTTCACGAGATCTCGGGGTTGCCGATCAGGGGGACGCTCTATGAAGAACTGCTGCCTCCTGATGAGTATGTTTTCAAAACTGAGCCTGCTATGCTTGACGGCCTGTCGAATGAAAATGCCGTCCGCCACAAGCAACGAAGTCTAATCAAGACTCTGGGCATTTTTTAGAAGCTATTCACAGAGTTAGAGGAGCAGGGCGTCACTTTCAAAAGCTTTATCGCCTGCTTTCTTCGCGGAGACATTCTATCAAAGACGGCTTCGAAGTTTGCCAGTATCAACGACCCCTTCGGGTTCGGTTTAAATAAGCTATCGGCTTAAGAAGAGGATTTGCCGCAGTTCTACATTCCAATCCTGTCGGATGTACCTTTTGAGTCAATCGCAGCTCTTGGCATAGATGAAGAGACTTTCTTCGTGGGTTTTATCAGCGTCTGGCTCAGCTGGTTCGTCATTCCAATGCACCGTCGATTCATGAGAGCTTCGGTCATTTACCCTGCTCATCGCATCGCTGGAGGGACGCGACTAGCCGTGGGCATTGCGGGGTTAGCGCATCTGTATCATGGGCTAAGCGCTGCAGCCAATACCTCAACACCAGGCATGAACATAGTGAGTTTCTCTCTTCATTACTTTCCGTCATGGATTGAGATGCATGTGCTAGGGGAATTCGCCGCGCATCAGAGACCCAGCTTTTATGATGCATACACTTTTCCGCGGCTTATGAGGTTGGTGGACACCTCTGCTCCTGATCCGACTCAGTCCGGAGCTATTCGCGTGCTGCTTAATCCCTATGCCAATGCGGGCGAGATGGTATTTAACGATCGATTCCTCTATGCTCCTTCAGGACCGATTCAACAACTTTGCGACTCGTCGAAAGAGGGGGCACCCTCCCTGAAGCCTAAGGAAGCCATGCACTTATATTCGATCAGACCGGGTTATCTGGTGTTTCGTCAAAACGGTGCGGCCGTTTTTATGCGGTACAACCCATACCGTTTTGCTCGGCAACTGGGATATGACCAGGGTGTCCCCTTTTGAGGCGTTTACAGTGGAGCCCAGCCCGTCGTCGTAAGTTGTTCGTGTCACCACTCATCATTTCATGTAGCTGAACACCGGCTCTCGCTTCGTGATTCCTGAGGCTGACTACATCCCTCAATGTATGGGAGCTTTCACGGGCTGGTATCTCCACCGATTCAGTCATATTATTGTTGAGGAGAGGAGGATGCTCCTTGGATATAATGTTCCTACTCCGATCCAGGCTACGGGAGTCCTGCCACGACCGCGGGCAATGGTCCGCCCTCCCGTGAGAGATGCTGGTGTTGTGCTTATTCCTGAGACGGCGGAAGTGGATCTAACTCCCATAGCTGATATTCCGCCATGCACTAGAGCTCAAGCAAGGGCCAATAAGGCGCCGGTAGCAGTATTATCAGCTTCGGCGTCAGTAATGGCAGTGTCGTCATCAGTAGCACCGCCGAGTGAGGATATTGAAGGCAAAGTGGGTCAACGCCGCAGCAAAGCACCGAGGGAAAAGAAGCGATCTTCTTCTGGTGCTAGTTCTGGGTCAAAGAGGCGAAAGCGGACGGTTACCAATCTGCTCGGCTTTCTAGTAGAATCCGAGCCCATTCTTCAGGACGAGCCAATAGCTATGCAAGATCCAGATGGTGGTCTTCTTTTTCCCGGTTCATCTGCCGAGGAAGCCGCGCAATTGGCTGAGGCTTAAGACGCTCCCAGGATGAAGCTGAGAATGTAAGGGTTCCGAAGAGGCCTTATCCTGCCGTCATCTTCTACGAAGATCCTCCATCGATGAGGCGAATATTTATAGGTCCTTTGGAAGAGGGAGGCGAGAGAGCCCTTTAAGCTGCTTACCTCAGCCGACGCCGAAGATGCATTGTCGCTGTGGACTGGTGGCCACGAGTCTACCCTCGAACCCCGGCGAGCATACCTCCTCAGAAAGGAACGTCAGCTTGAAAAAGCCATATTAGAAGCTCCTTTGCGCATTGGTACATTTATATTTCCCCATCTTTTTTTTTAGTATTTTGCACTGCTTTATATGTATACATCCTTATCCTCATGAAAACCTCGCAGGGACTTCGGCAATGGCAGAGGATCTGAGTTCGAGTTGCGCCTTGACTATGGACTCCGCAAATATCCCCGATGAGACACTAGTAAGTGTGGAGGGGGTTGATACAACTGTTGTTCCTGCCACAGAGCTCCCCTCGGTGACTCCCGTTCCCCCGGTGCTTGCTCCCCTGGCAAAGGCATCTTCATCGGCCGCGGATTCGATGAATCTTTCTGGGGACGGCTCGGAGACTAGGGGACAGGTAGTCGAGGCTACCGTCATTTCATTGGAGCTTGCAGTGGTGGCCGCCGCTCCTCAGTTGGAAGTTATTATACCAGCTCATGTCCCCGATGATGTGCCTGGGGGCATAGAGGAGGCTGCCGAAGCTGCTATCCCTCCAGTCCAGAGTGGGAGGAGCATCGAAGGTAGCCTTCTATATTTTATATTAATAATCTCTCCATTATCTGAACCTTTCTGTCTTTTCAGAATTGCGCGGATTGGACTTGTCCCCCAGGAAGTCTTTTCAGCGTCTGTTAGAGATGGTTGCTCCGCATGCGATATCCCCTCAACGCGTCGTCCTCTCTTCCGGGAAAGGTTAGTGTTATTTGCCTTCTCTTCATGACATTATTATTATTTTGTATAACGATATTGATGCCTTCTGTAGTTTTGGAAGCTGCTGACGAAGTTGAGATTCTTGACGGGCCTGGGGATCCTTCAGACCCTTCTTACATGACCGTGGGTAAGTAAAGTTTTAGTGTTTTTCCACCCGCTCTTTACTTGCGAGTCTCGCTAATTGTTTTCTAGGAATCTTAACATCTTTGCCGGTTCTTACCACGCTGGAATCTCGCATCGTGATGCCGTCCGGCCCCTATGCCCTACGTGCCTTGGAACGGATGGCAAAGCTAAGCCTTCACTCCTTGTCAGCTCTGATTGAAGACCTTCGTGCTGGCAGTCTGATCACGGCCGAAGCATTTGCCACTGAAGCCAACGGTTCTCTTCCCTTTCTCGCTACTTACCATAGTGAAACATTGGTGCAAATCTGGGTTGAGTTCTGTCGTCAGGTGGAGGCTTGCTTGCATAGTCTTGAATGTACACGCCTTCCTTCAGAGGTTATGGCTGCAAAGGAAAGCTTACGGGGGCTGATTGAGCGGTGCGCTGCGAATATGCTATCATGCGAGAAGAGGCTCAGCCAAAAGTTTTTGGAGAGGGAGCTGGCTTCCAAAGCGCTGAGGGAACTTCAAGCTAATCTTACGGACAAGACCACTCAGGCATATGAACTTTGGCGGGTGCTTCAAGAAGCTATCAGGGAGGTGGTAGCCATTGATAAAGCCGTCATTTTCACTCACGAAATGGTCGAAGCTCATAAGGTTACCGAAAAGGAGCTTGAAAGTCGGCTTATCTCGTACCAGGCCCAATAGGCTCAAGGGGAGGCCCGTCTCTTAACGATAATAAATCATGAAGCTGCGGCCCAGCGAAAAAAGGATGAACTGACAAACCTATTAAATTGTCTGCCGGCTTGAAGAATTGTATATTTTTTTTATTCTTCTTTTGTACATACTCCTGAAGGAGAGTAATTTTTTTTTATTCATTCTTTCATAAATTGTACTTTGTATTCATTTTGATTAATGAATAAAAGACATATTTTGCTTCATGATGGTGTATCTCTTTTAGTAAATGCATTTCGTGGATAATCTAGTTTGATCTCCTTATAAGACAACGATGGCTTAGGAGTCAGGTTCAGATCTGCTTTCTTAGACTTTTCAACTTTATGAGCTGTGAGGGTCTCATAAAGATATTTCTCCTTACGAGTCATGAGGATCTCATAAGTGTAATTCCTCCTTAAGAATCGTGAGGATTCCTAAGTGCGTTTTCTCTTGAGAGTCGTAAGGATCTCAAAAAAGAGTTTTCTCCCTTACGAGTCGAAAGGACCCGTAAGTGATGGATGAGGTTGACATTATCCGCATTTAACGGGGTCAGGGGTGCTCTGGCCATTTCCTACAGGGTCAAGATTGGCTTTAGCCGTGTTCTATGGGACCAGGAGGTGCTCTGGACGCTTCCCACAGGGTCAAGATTGACATTAGTCGTGTTCCACTAGACTAAAATTTGCTCTAGATTCTTCCCACGGGGTCAGGAATGACATTAGCCGTGTTCCGCAAGGACCAGGATCCGCTCTGGACGCTTTCCACGGGTCAGGATTGACATAAGCCGTATTCCACGAAACCAGTATTTGCTCTGGATGCTTCCCACGGGGTCAGGATTGACATTAGCCGCGTTCCGCAAGGACCAGTTTCCGCTCTGGACGCTTCTCACGGGGTCAGGGTTAACATAAGCCCTGTTCTACGAAATCAGGATTTGCTCTGGGTGCTTCCCACAGGGTCAGGATTGAAATAAGCCGTGTTCCGCAAGGACCAGGATCCGCTCTGGACGCTTCGCACGGGGCCAGGATTGACATAAGCCGTGTTCCACGAAACCAGGATTTGCTCTGGATGCTTCCCACGGGGTCATGATTGACATTAGCCGTGTTCCGTAAGGACCAGGATCCGCTCTGGACGCTTCTCATGGGGTCAGGGTTAACATAAGCCGTGTTCTACGAAACCAGAATTTGCTCTGGGCAGTTCCCACAGGGTCAGGATTGAAATAAGCCGTGTTCCGCAAGGACCAGGATCTGCTTTGGACGCTTCGCACGGGGTCAGGATTAACATAAGCCATGTTCCATGAAACCAGGATTTGCTCTGGATGCTTCCCACGGGGTCAGGATTGACATTAGCCGTGTTCCGCAAGGACCAGGATTCGCTCTGGACGCTTCCCACGGGGTCAGGATTGACATAAGCCGTGTTCCACGAAACTAGGATTTGCTCTGGATGCTCCCCACGGGGTCAGGATTGACATTAGCCGTGTTCCGCAAGAACCAGGATCCACTCTGGACGCTTCTCATGCGGTCAGGATTGACAAAAATCGTGTTCCGCTAGACCAGGATTTGCTCTGGATGCTTCCCACGGGGTCAGGATTGGCATTAGCCATGTTCCGCAAGGACCACGAGGTGCTCTGGACGCTTCCCACGGGGTTAGAATTGACATTAGCCGTTTTCCCCCTCCGAATGGCGGCACAAGACTTGGACGTCTTGTCCTGAGATTCGGGGCAGATGCTATTTGGTTTTATCCGTCCACCTCTCCGAAGATGCCAAGTTGATTTATGGTACCGTATATCGGAGGTTTGGACGGATGCGGCTGATGTAGCAGTCTTCATCAGATTCCCCCTCGCTAGAGGGGTTTTTGATTGTGGGGACGCTCTTCCCTGCAGGCGCAAGCCCCTGCAATTAATTATGCTACCGCTCGGCGGTAACAACTTTCTCCTGCTCCAGAAGTTCACTTTGTGTCGCGTGTGTTTATTTTATTTGTGGTTGCCCGTGAATTGTATACAGAGACTATTTATGTCACGACCTAAATGTGCATGTGACCGGCACTTAGATTGTAGCATATCTAAAGGTATGCACACAGTCCAAGTAAGTCGAAAACCAAGATCTAAATACCTTTTTGCGGAATTTTTATAAAATTTAGTTTTTAAGTAGAAATCATAATTTATGAAGTTAAATTTTTATACAAGTATCAAGTGTTATGTTTGGTTGCATTCCTAGTTGGAATCAACAATATCAACAACGGAAAATAAATTTCACTATAAAGGACATCAATCGGAATCTCAGACATAAAGAAAGAAACCATAATGTATAGAACTAAACAATCTCAACTGTCAATATATATATATATATATATATATATATATATATATATATATATATATATATATATCATCTCTCATTCTAAGTCAAAATACAGGTCTGATGGAGACTTTCTAGATACAAAAATACAATATCAAAAGGGAAGGTTACTACATATGTAACCTACCTATCAAAAGATGCAATACAACTGCAAAAGTAGCTCTGCACCGCAGCTAACCGTCCACTCTACCCCTGCAAGGAACTGTGGCACAACGGGGGTGGGTTGCCAACTCAGTAAATAAAACAAACATATAACGGTTAATAATGTAAATATGACGATCATATTAACTGAAATGGGAGAAAGTATAATGTATGATTATATGTGAAAATCAACAATGTATAATACAAATCTCATAGTCCAACTGAAATCTCATCATTTATTCCCAATAATTTCATTTCCCCGTGTCCATCATCGACATAAAACTTCCATTTTCCGCAGGCATCATTCCTCGAATGATCTTGAAATCAACAATACCGGTCGTTATCATCTAGATATACGCCGTATTATATTACTATCTCCGGTATCGAGTAACCTCGCTAGGCTCCCCCGTCTCAGTACGGCTATCCTGCCCTTCGGTCTCGACCGGGTTCACCATGTATCCAACTGTATATCTCCCCCACTCAGTATGGATAACATAAAATCCACGACCGTATATCTCCCCCACTCGGTCCGGAATAAAACCAAAACAGAAAACATCTCATGGTGGACATGACACATCAATCATGAAAACACTGGATTTTTGTAATAGTATTCAAAACCATAAATCCTCAATACTACATTTACCTCTTATATAAAAATGAAATACACATATATTAACATGATATAAATGATGTAATATACTACTATTATTGATATTTGAAATACGATATAAATTCATGTTAACAAGTATTATGTTTAAGTGTAAAGTGATATAGCAATATCGACGAGGTGTGTAACATATAAGATGTGCAAGTGGCATGACTCGTCGATAATTGTGAAGTGTTCTAACAACTAAACAATTTGTATGTATAAATGATGAATGCATATTATCAATTTGGCATAACAATATAAAGCATTTAAGTTAAATAAAACAACGGCGAAACTCGCCATCTTTACAAAATTCCTGGTAGATGTTTAGTCTACTCACCGGAAACGTCGAATCTATTCAGGAATTGCTAATCCCTTCCCTTTTCTTGTCGCCTCCGAAATTCCCGTATTCGAATCTAAATTCATAATTTAACTTATATAAGAAAACGGCTATTCCGATATGACGGAAATGAAAAACACACGTTCCCACGTACTAGTTTATACTATATGATTATATCGAGTTATTAAACACTTAATCTTACTGGATTTTAACTTTAACCTGCATCGCTACAGAATTTAAATCGCGACGTATTTTAACCGTGTCATATTTGGTGTTTTAAGATACCCTTTCCGATATACGTTCCCAGATTCTATTTACAGTGAAACTAATTTAATTAAACAACACCAAAATAGTCAAAATTATACACTGGAACCTACCCAAGAGAACAAATCCACTTAGCTTCCTACCTGGCCGGCGACGCCGGATTTTCCTTCTTGGCCGCCGGCCAAAAACCGGCCCCTTGGTGTCGTGGTCCTAGGGGTTATTCTAGGTGTTTCCTACATCATTTTAACTCTGTTTAGTTAAGTTAATTATCTTCCAGATCAAAGCAGATTTTAACAGAGCTTAAATTTAACTAAAATATGATACTATGTGACATGTTCAATCTACACTGACTAATCTACAGAACCTAATTTACCTACCGTGATTAAGGATTTTACCCTCCAATTAGCTGTAGGAATAGCCCCTCCAAGATGCTAAGTCCCTCCTAGCTTGATGATGAACAATTCCTAGAACATAGCTTCATTCTCCATCTTCTTCCTCTTGTTCTCTCTTTTCTCTTTTAAATTTTCTTTTCTTTTAATTCTTTTGAGTTTTTAATCTGAGCTTAAACTGAATGGTTGCTATATATATGAGTGGAGAAAGGAATAAGGTGAAGGAGGAGGTGTCAAGAGTTAGAGGGCGTGCATTTCATGCAAGAAGGAGGTGTGAGATGAGAGTGTGCATGCAAGCATGAGGTGTTCATGCCTTATCTTTAACTTTTGATTTAATTAGAATTTGAATTCTGAACTAAATAGGATTTTTATCCCACTTTCATTTATAACCTTAACAATCTCATATTTGCATAAAAACTTAAACTTTACATATAAACCCCTCGCAACCTAACTTATTATAAACCACACATTTTGTTAAAATGAAGCTAAATTTATTACTAAAACCCTTATAACTTATTTAATTTGCATACAAAAATTTTAATTTAAATTGTATTATATATAACTTATGAAGATTGACTTATTTGATTTTAACAGTTTTGTGATTTATCATGTTATTCTTTAATTAATTAATTTTATTTATTTTTAAATTTTCAAAATGCTACAATATTCCCCCCTTAAGAAAATTCGGTCCCCGAATTTAAAATAATTACTAGACATGCCTGCAAAAAGATGTGGAAATTTCTTCCGCATCGCATCCTCGGTCTCCCAAGTAATCTCCTCGCGATTCTTTCCTTGCCAAAGAACCTTTACAGACGGAAGTACCCTTGATCGTAGTTTCTTTGCCTGCCTGTCAAGAATAGCGGCTGGCTGCACAGTGTAGGATAAATCCGGCTCAAGCTGTAAGGTCTGATGCTGGATCGCGTGAGATGGATCGTGAAGATACCTACGAAGCATCGAAACGTGGAACACCGGATGCACGCCGGGAAAACTAGGTGGAAGTGCTAACCGATAAGCTACAGCGCCCACCCTCTCTAGAATCTCGTAAGGTCCAACATATCTGGGGCTGAGCTTCCCTTTCTTCCCGAAACGCATCACACCTTTCATTGGAGATACCCGAAGGAAAACATGATCTCCTACTCCAAACTCGAGTCTACGACGTCGTCGATCTGCATATGATTTTTGTCTGCACTGGGCCGCCTTCATTCTGTCACGTATCAACTGAATCTTCTATGTAGTCTTCTGCACTATCTGCGGTCCCAATATGCAACTCTCGCTAAGTTCCATTCAGCAAACGGGCGATCGAAATTTCCGCCCATACAAAGCTTCAAAGGGTGCCATCTGGATCGTCTCCTGAAAACTGTTGTTGTACGAGAATTCTACCAAAGGTAGGTGACGATCCCAACTGCCACCAAAATCAAGACTACAAGCCCGAAGCATATCCTCTAGTATCTGAATGGTCCGCTCCGACTGACCGTCTGTCTGTGGGTGGAAAGCCGTACTAAAATTCAGCCGTGTACCAAGAGCGTCTTAAAGTTTCTGCCATAGCCTGCTGGTAAACTGGGTACCTCGATCTGATACTATGCATGTCAGAACCCCATGTAGACGTACAATCTCATCGATATAAACCTGTGCATACTGAGCAAATCCATACGTCGTCTTCACTGGAAGAAAATGAGCGGCCTTTGTCAATGTATCAACAATTACCCAAATGGAATCATACCCTCTGCTAGTCCTGGGTAGACCCACCACGAAATCCATGGAAATCCGTTCCCATTTCCATTCTGGAATAGGTAAGGGCTGCAACTCTCCGGCTGGCCTCTGGTGTTCTGCTTTGACTTGCTGACAAGTCAAGCATCTTGAAACATAATCCGTAACATCCTTCTTCATTCCTTCCCACCAGTAAACATCTTTCAAATCATGGTATATCTTGGTGGAACCAGGATGAATACTGTATGTTGACCTGTGAGCCTCCTCTAAAATCCTACGCCTCAATCCATCGGAATCTGGTACACAGAGACGAGTCCTAAAACGTAATACTCCATGATCATCGATCACGAACTCCGTCTCCCTGCCCTGCCTAACCTGATCTATAATCTCCATCATACGAGTATCTGTGGGCTGCGCCTCGCAAATGTGATCCAATAACTGAGGTCTGGAGCGAACATGCGCTAGCTGGCCTCCTGCCGATGTGAACTCAAACTGTATACGACTATCACATAATATCTGCCAGTCTATAGAAGACTGTCTCTGTAAAATGCTCAAATGAGATAAACTACCTCCAGGCCTCCGACTCAAGGCATCTGCTACAACATTCGCCTTGCCTGGATGGTACAAGATCTCACAATCGTAATCTTTCACCAGTTCCATCCATTTACGCTGTCTTAGGTTCAGATCTCTCTGCTGAAAATATACTTTAAGCTCTTATGATCTGTGAAGATTTGACACGATTCTCCATACAAGTAATGTCTCCAAATCTTCAACACGAATACCACAGCAGCCATCTCTAGATCTTGAGTGAGGTAGTTTTGTTCTTGCCTCTTCAACTGTCGAGAAGCATAAGCTACAACCCTGTCGTGTTGCATCAACACACAGCATAAACCCACTCTAGAAGCATCACAATACACAACGAAACCCCCTGACCCGGAAGGTAAAGATAATACAGGTGCAATCGTCAAGCGCGTCTTCAACTGCTGGAAACTCTGCTCACACGCATCTGTCCATTGAAATGGAACCTCCTTCCTAGTCAATCCGGTCAAAGGTGCCGCTATCCGTGAAAAATCCTGTACGAAGCATCTGTAATAACCTGCCTGACCTAAGAAACTCCGAACCTCCGTAACTGACATAGCTCTGGGCCAGTGCTGTATCGCTTCAATCTTATTTGGATCCACACATAAACCTTCTCTCGTAACTATGTGACCCAAGAACTCCACACTATCGAGCCAAAAAGCACACTTAGAGAATTTTGCAAACAGCTGATGCTCTTTCAAGGTCTTCAACGTAATACGCAAATGTTGCTCGTGCTCCGTCTGACTCCGAGAATAAACAAGAATATCATCTATGAACACTATAACAAACCGATCAATAAATGGTCTAAAAATACGGTTCATCATATCCATAAAAGCTGCTGGAGCGTTGGTTAGTCCGAACGACATCACCAGAAATTCATAGTGCCCATATCTCGTACGAAACGCCGTCTTCGGAATATCGTCCTTCCGAACCCTCAACTGGTGATACCCCGATCTCAAATCAATCTTTGAGAAAAACCCAGCTCCCTACAACTGATCGAACAAGTCATCTATACGTGGTAGTGGATACCTGTTTCGCACAGTGACGCGATTCAGCTGTCGGTAGTCGATGCACATTCTCATACTACCGTCTTTCTTCTTTACAAATAAGACAGGAGCTCCCCACGGTGATACACTGGGACGAACAAGCCCTCTATCTAACAACTCTTGCAACTGGCTTTTGAGTTCCTTCAATTCCGTCGGTGCCATTCGATAGGGTGGTATAGAAATAGGCCCCGCACCCGGAATCAAGTCAACGCAAAATTCAATGTCACGATCGGGTGGCAATCCTGGTAACTCAGCAGGAAATACCTCAGGAAATTCTCGTGCGATCGGAATCTGGTCCAATGGAACCTCAGCGACCCCTAAGTCCTGAACGAATGCCAAGAACCCATGACAACCCTTCTTCAAGAGTCGCCCCGCACAAAGAGCAGAAATCATGTTGGCAGGAGTTGATTTACAATCCCCCTGCACAACAAACAACGGTTCACCTGGAAAACAAAATCTAACCGCCTTTCCCCGACAATCTACATAGGCATGACAAGCGGCTAACCAATCCATACCAAGAAGTATATCAAAATCTAACATATCCAGGAGAATCAGATCAACTAGCGAATCTCTATTACCAATACGCACAGAACACGATCTGAATACGTGCCGAGCTATAAAAGAATCTCCAACCGGGGTAATCACTACTAAGGGTAACTCTAACAATGACGACTCTTTCCCCAAAGAAAGTGCAAATCGTGAAGATACATAAGAATGTGTAGAACCGGGATCAAATAAAACATGTGCCTCTAACGAGCATACAGTAAGAGTACCTGTCACGACTGCATTTGATGCCTGGGCATCCTGTGGAGTCAGCGCAAATACTCGTGCCTGGCCCCTGCCCACATCCTGTTGTCCTCTACTTCTATCTCCTCGACCTCTCTGAGCACGTCCTGCAAAGCCCCGACCTCGTGGTGCAACTGCCTGGCGTGTAGCGCCAACTGGGGGAGGAAGTAAAGCCATCGGCGTAGGAGGTGGAAGGGGTAAAGCAGCCTGTGGAACAACGGTCCCTCCCTGAGATCTACAATCCCACGCAAAGTGTCCGGGAAGTCCACAACTAAAACATGTAGATGGTGGTCTCGGATCATCGGGATAAGAACTGAACATCTGGCCCTGTGTCCAACCTCGTCTGACACTGCGGCCTGGAGTATATCTACCTCTGCCTCTGCCAAACTGTCTAGTCATCGGCGCGATCGGTCTACTCCTCTTTGACTCCAGAACAACTATTGACTCGCTCAAACGCTCTTCTACCCAAATTGCTGCATCCATGGCCTGCGCATACTATCAAAATGCTGAGAGCCTATAGCCAGATACAACTGCGTGTCCAAACTCCTTAGGAACCTCTTCACCCGAAGCTCCTCCGTAGGTACTAGGTATGGAGCATAGCGCAATAGCTGGGTGAATCGTAAGTCATAATCTGCTACCGACATACTTGCCGATTTCCGCAACGCTTCAAAACTGCTAGCTCTAGCGTCCCTCACACTCTGGGGAAGAAATCTGGTAAGAAAGACTGTGGAAAACTCGGTCCACGACATCGGAGGAAGACTCGTAGCTCGCCCTCTCTCTATCGACTCACACCACTCCTGTGCAAGTCCCTCCAAACGAAAGCTAGTCAGCTCAACTGACCTCGCATCAGAACATCGCAATGATCTGCCAATCCTCGCCATCCTATCAAGAAAGGACTGAGGATCTTCCGCCACATCGGTCCCTGTAAATACGGGAGGTCTCAATCTTATAAACTCTGCTAGTGATACCTCCATCACTCTCGTATCTACTAATGCCACCGTCTGGTTAGGCTGTACCTCGGACTCTGCTACGGTCGGTGCCGGATCCGGTCTCAGTAGTCGAGTGGCCTCAGCTAACTGTCCTACCACTCGCTGCAATCCCAACATACCCTCCTAATCCTAGTCATCCGATCTGGAGGAGGAGGATCAATATGCTCATGCACCTCCGGAACGTCCAGCGTACCAGTCGTCGTCACAGGCGGACTCGCCTAGCCCGCGTAGCCATAGCAACTGGAATAAGAAACGAGAGTTGATAAGGCTTACTAATAGGAACAATCAATAACGGAGAATCAACGGAAGAATAGATCAAGATATACATCCTAAGGTTAGTTAGGCTGAATACGATAACGTAAATATGTCGCGGAACATACGTACGGTATTGCATTCATCCTAATTCACCTACTCCATCAAACCAAAGGTCACCCTAACTCACTGACTCACATCAACCTATTGAAATCCCTTTACTTAATTCCGTAAGGTTACTCCTAAGCTCTGATACCAACTTTGTCACGACCCAAATGCGAATGTGACCGGCACTTAGATTGTATCATATCTAAAAGTATGCACACAGTCCAAGTAAGCCGAAAACCAAGATCCAAATACCTTTTTGCGGAATTCTTTATAAAATTTAGTTTTTAAGTCGAAATCACAATTTATGAAGTTAAATTTTTATACAAGTATCAAGTGTTATGTTTGGTTGCATTCCTAGTTGGAATCAACAATATCAACAACGGAAAATAAATTTCATTATAAAGGACATCAATCGGAATCTCGGTCATAAAGAAAGAAACCATAATGTATAGAACTAAACAATCTCAACTGTCAATATATATATCATCTCTCATTCTAAGTCAAAATACAGGTCTGATGGAGACTTTCTAGATACAAAAATACAATATCAAAAGGGAAGGTTACTACATATGTAACCCACCTATCAAAAGATACAATACAACTGTAAAAGTAGCTCTGCACCACAGCTAACCGTCCACTCTACCCCTGCAAGGAACTGTGGCACAACGGGGGTTAGTTGTCAACTCAGTGAATAAAACTAACATATAACGGTTAATAATGTAAATATGACGATCATACTAACTGAAATAGGAATAAGTATAATGTATGATTATATGTGAAAATCAACAATGTATAATACAAATCTCATAGTCCAACTGAAATCTCATCATTTATTCCCAATAATTTCATTTCCCCGTGTCCATCATCGACACAAAACTTCCATTTTCCACAGGCATCATTCCTCGAATGATCCTGAAATCAACAATACCGGTCGTTATCATCTAGATATACGCCGTATTTTATTACTATCTCCGGTATCGAGTAATCTCGCTAGGCTCCCCCGTCTCAATACGGCTATCCTGCCCCTCGGTCTCGACCGGGTTCACTATATATCCAACTGTATATCTCCCCCACTCAGTATGGATAACGTAAAATCCGCGACCGTATATCTCCCCCACTCAGTCCGGAATAAAACCAAAACAGAAAACATCTCATGGTGGACATGACACATCAATCATGAAAACAATGGATTTATGTAATAGTATTCAAAACTCAAAATCATAAATCCTCAATACTACATTTACCTCTTAGATAAACATGAAATACACATATATTAACATGATATAAATGATGCAATATACTACTATTATTAATATTTGAAATACGATATAAATTCATGTTAACAAGTATTATGTTTAAGTGTAAAGTGACAGCAATATCTACGAGGTGTGTGTAACATATAAGATGTGCATGTGGCATGACTCGTCGATAATTGTGAAGTGTTCTAACAACTAAACAATTTGTATGTATAAATGATGAATGCATATTATCAATTTGGCATAACAATATAAAGCATTTAAGTTAAATAAAACTACGGCGAAACACGCCATCTTTACAAAATTCCCCGGTAGATATTTAGTCTACTCACCGGAAACGTCGAATCTATTTAGGAATTGCTAATCCCTTCCCTTTTCTTGTCGCCTCCGAAATTCCCGTATTCGAATCTAAATTCACAATTTAACTTATATAAGAAAACGGCTATTCCGATATGACGGAAATAAAAAACACACGTTCCCACTTACTAGTTTATACTATACGATTATATCAAGTTATTAAACACTTAATCTTACTGGATTTTAACTTTAACCTGCATCGCTACAGAATTTAAATCGTGACGTATTTTAACCGTGTCATATTTGGTGTTTTAAGATACCCTTTCCGATATACGTTCCCAGATTCTATTTACAGTGAAACTAATTTAATTAAACAACACCAAAATAGTCAAAATTATACACTGGAACCTACCCAAGAGAACAAATCCACTTAGCTTCCTACCTGGCCGGCGACGCCGGATTTTCCTTCTTGGCCGCCGGCCAAAAATCGGCCCCCTGGTGTCGTGGTTCTAGGGGTTATTCTAGGTGTTTCCTACATCATTTTAACTCTGTTTAGTTAAGTTAATTATCTTCCAGATCAAAGCAGATTTTAACAGAGCTTAAATTTAACTAAAATACGATATTATGTGACATGTTCAATCTACACTAACTAATCTACAGAACCTAATTTACCTACTGTGATTAAGCATTTTACCCTCCAATTAGCTGTAGGAATAGCCCCTCCAAGATGCTAAGTCCCTCCTAGCTTGATGATGAACAATTCCTAGAACATAGCTTCATTCTCCATCTTCTTCCTCTTGTTCTCTCTTTTCTCTTTTAAATTTTCTTTTCTTTTAATTCTTTTGAGTTTTTAATCTGAGCTTAAACTGAATGGTTGCTATATATATGAGTGGAGGAAGGGATAAGGTGAAGGAGGAGGTGTCAAGGGTTAGAGGGTGTGCATTTCATGCAAAGAGGAGGTGCGGGATGAGAGTGTGCATGCAAGCATGAGGTGTTCATGCCTTATCTTTAACTTTTGATTTAATTAGAATTTGAATTCTGAACTAAATAGGATTTTTATCCCACTTTCATTTATAACCTTAACAATCTCATATTTGCATAAAAACTTAAACTTTACATATAAACCCCTCATAAGCTAACTTATTATAAACCACACATTTTGTTAAAATGAAGCTAAATTTATTACTAAAACCCTTATAACTTATTTAATTTGCATACAAAAATTTTAATTTAAATTGTATTGCATATAACTTATGAAGATTGACTTATTTGATTTTAACAGTTTTGTGATTTATCATGTTATTCTTTAATTAATTAATTTTATTTATTTTTAAATTTTCAAAATGCTACAATATTCCCCCCTTAAGAAAATTCGGTCCCCGAATTTAAAATAATTACCAGACATCCCTGCAAAAAGATGTGGAAATTTCTTCCACATCGCATCCTCGGTCTCCCAAGTAATCTACTCGCGATTCTTTCCTTGACAAAGAACCTTTACAGACGGAAGTATCCTTGATCGTAGTTTCTTTGCCTGCCTGTCAAGAATAGCGGCTGGCTGCACAGTGTAGGATAAATCCGGCTCAAGATGTAAGGTCTGATGCTGGATCGCGTGAGATGGATCGTGAAGATACCTACGAAGCATCGAAACATGGAACACCGGATGCACGTCGGGAAAACTCGGTGGAAGTGCTAACCGATAAGCTACAACGCCCACCCTCTCTAGAATCTCGTAAGGTCCAACATATCTCGGGCTGAGCTTCCCTTTCTTCCCGAAACGCATCACACCTTTCATTGGAGATACTCGAAGGAACACATGATCTCTCACTCCAAACTCGAGTCTACGACGTCGTCGATCTGCATATGATTTTTGTCTGCACTGGGCCGCCTTCATTCTGTCACGTATCAACTGAATCTTCTCTGTAGTCTCCTGCACTATCTGCGGTCCCAATATGCAACTCTCGCTAAGTTCCGTCCAGCAAACGGGCGATCGACATTTCCTCACATACAAAGCTTCAAAGGGTGCCATCTGGATCGTCTCCTGAAAACTGTTGTTGTACGAGAATTCTACCAAAGGTAGGTGACGATCCCAACTGCCACCAAAATCAAGACTACAAGCCCGAAGCATATCTTCTAGTATCTGAATGGTCCGCTCCGACTGACCGTCTGTCTGTGGGTGGAAAGCCGTACTAAAATTCAGCCGTGTACCAAGAGCGTCTTGAAGTTTCTGCCATAGCCTACTGGTAAACTGGGTACCTCGATCTGATACTATGCATGTCGGAACCCCATGTAGACGTACAATCTCATCGATATAAACCTGTGCATACTGAGCAAATCCATACGTCGTCTTCACTGGAAGAAAATGAGCGGCCTTTGTCAATCTATCAACATTTACCCAAATAGAATCATACCCTCTGCTAGTCCTGGGTAGACCCACCACGAAATCCATGGAAATCCGTTCCCATTTCCACTCTGGAATGGGTAAGGGCTACAACTCTCCAGCTGGCCTCTGGTGTTCTGCTTTGACTTGCTGACAAGTCAAGCATCTTGAAACATAATCCGTAACATCCTTCTTCATTCCTTCCCACCAGTAAACATCTTTCAAATCATGGTATATCTTGGTGGAACAAGGATGAATAATGTATGCTGACCTGTGAGCCTCCTCTAAAATCCCACGCCTCAATCCATCGGAATCTGGTACACAGAGACGAATCCTAAAACGTAATACTCCATGATCATCGATCACGAACTCCGTCTCCCTGCCCTGCCTAACCTGATCCATAATCTCCATCATACGAGTATCTGTGGGCCGCGCCTCGCAAATGTGATCCAATAACTGAGGTCTGGTGCGAACATGCGCTAGCTGGCCTCCTGCTGATGTGAACTCAAACTGTATACGACTATCACATAATATCTGCCAGTCTATAGAAGACTGTCTTTGTAAAATGCTCAAATGAGATAAACTACCTCCAGGCCTCCGACTCAAGGCATCTGCTACAACATTCGTCTTGCCTGGATGGTACAAGATCTCACAATCATAATCTTTCACCAGTTCCATCCATCTACGCTGCCTTAGGTTCAGATCTCTTTGCTGAAAATATACTTTAAGCTCTTATGATCTGTGAAGATTTGACACGATGAGATGAGAGTGTGCATGCAAGCATGAGATGTTCATGCCTTATCTTTAACTTTTGATTTAATTAGAATTTGAATTCTGAACTAAATAGGATTTTTATCCCACTTTCATTTATAACCTTAACAATCTCATATTTGCATAAAAACTTAAACTTTACATATAAACCCCTCACAACCTAACTTATTATAAACCACACATTTTGTTAAAATGAAGCTAAATTTATCACTAAAACCTTTATAACTTATTTAATTTGCTTACAAAAATTTTAATTTAAATTGTATTACATATAACTTATGAAGATTGACTTATTTGATTTTAACAGTTTTGTGATTTATCATGTTATTCTTTAATTAATTAATTTTATTTATTTTTAAATTTTCAAAATGCTACAATTTATTTCGTCGCCCGTAGGACGTGGATTAGTCCAAATCCGTATTTTTTTAGATTTGGATTTTGGGTTTTGGTTTAAGGATACATTAGCCATATTTGAGGCTAAGATCAACTTAAACGTTTGTTAAGGATACGTTAGTCTAATTTCCAGACTAAGATCAACTTAACGGGATCGTCTAGATCTATTTCCAGTTTAGGGACATGGTGGTCCATTTAATGTATGGCCGTCGGGACCCGTTACCTCTCTGACGTCGTTGAGTGATTACAACGATAGGCGTCAGAGGAGTTCAAAGATGTACCCTTGAACCGAAGTTGATTGGAGGATCTATAGTCCAGTTTGGGACTAAAGTCTGTTTGAAGGTTTAAGAACACGTTAGCCATATTTGAGGCTAAGATCAACTTAAACATTTGTTAAGGATACGTTAGTCCAGTTTGAGACTAAGATCAACTTAACGGGATCATTTAGATCCGGCAAGAGAGCATTTAGGCTCTATTGTTCCAGTTTAGGGACATAGTGGCCCGTGTTCCAGTTTAGGGACATGGGGGTCCATAGGTAGTTTAAGGACATTACGGTCCATTGCCAGTTTAGGGACATGGTGGTCCATGTTTAATTTGTGGCCGTCGGGACCTGTCACCTCTCTGACGTCGTTGAAGGATTACAACGATAGGTGTCAGAGAAGTTCGGGGATGTACCCTTGAACCGGATGTAAATTGATTTAAGAGAGCAGCCGTTCTCTGTCAATTTAATTTGAGGATTTACGGCCATGATTGGACTAAGTCCAGTTGAAGATGTTCAACGCTTTTATTTGTGGTTGGCCTGTTAGGCCTTGGCTTGGGTTTTGCCCCCTTTTTAAAATGATGCACAACATCTATTTTGAGCATGACAGACCATTGTTTGGGCTTTATTCCTTTTAATAGTGCATAGCACTTTGTTTGGCCTGATAGACCTTTCTTTATTGGGCTCTGCCCTTGATAATGCATTGCATTAATTAGTCTGACAGAGTGCCGCATGGCTTGTCAGGCGCTTTGCGCTGATTGAGGAGCGCAAGGCGCAAGTCCACGTGTAGGTGACACGTGTCACGCTCTGGTGAGCGCAAGCGCAGTGCGCTGCGCCAGTGCGCCGTGCTGTTGCGCTTCTGACACGTGGCGTGCTCTGGTGGGTTGCGCCAATTCATGAGAGCAGTGCTCTATTTTAACAGCGCGTAGCGCAAATCGTTATGGAGCTGACACGTGGCGTTCTCTGGTGGCTTGCGCCAACCTGAGAGCGCAACAGTGCAGATCTACAAGTGCAAGGCACTGTTATTATATATATTTTTTTATTGGAGATCACTGATCTTGTTCTTAGATCAATGATCTATTCAGAAGAAATTCTTTTTTTTTTTAAAGGTTTCTACCTTTTTTCTTTTTAAGTTCTTCTCAAAATTCTTGATGATGATCTCCATCTTTTGAATTGGGATCTAGGGGCCTTTATATAGTGCCCATTAATTTGTTAAATTTGTTGAAAAGATCCTTCTCTGAGTGATTTGGGGAGTTTTCCCTAACATTGGATCTTTGATCTAAGGGCTTCTGTTTTACAGAAGACAATCTTCTTGTTTTAACAAGAACAGAAAGATCTCACTAGAATTTTAATTCTGTTTGGCGCAGATGCACCAGCGCTTGACACGTGTCACGCAGCACACAGCGCAGCGCGACTGCGCTGCCACGTGTCGCGCAGCGCAGAGCGCAGCGCGATTGCGCTAGCGCAACTTTGCTGCCACGTGGCGCACAGCGCAAAGTGCAAGTCAGCTGAAGCGTTGCTTCTTTAATTTTTTAATTTTCATTTTAATTTTCAGAAAAGAGCCTTGCTATGATTGGGGGAAACAGAAGCGTTTCTTCGTTTCCCGCCTTGGAATTTGAACAGAGATTTGCTCTGATTGAGGTAAACAAATGCCCCCCACCGTTACGCTTACGTGGCCCCAAACGTGAGCGCAACGGTGGCAGAATTCCAACCGTTGTGGCAACTTTTGGAAGTTGAAAGGGCATTTGATGCCTATAAATAGAACCTTTGGTCCTCAACAGATTATTATCATCTTTAAGATTTTTATTTTGAAAACTTCAGAGCTTTGCTCTTGCCTTCAAGAACTCCCTGAGTTAGATTTTCTTTAAAAAGAAACTTTTTAGGTAAAAATTAATCTTGAATTAAATTAATTTTAATTAATAGAGCCTTGCTCTCATAGATCTTTTGATCTAAAGAAAACCCCTTTGGGGTTTCACCAATAGAGCCTCGCTCTTAAGAATCTGTTTCAGGGTTTCTTAATCCATGAATAGAGCTTTGCTTTTTTGGCAAAACATAGATCTTTTGATCTAAAAATGACGAACTCTTAAGAGTTTAATCATGTATAATGAAGATTAAAAATGGAGTTTTATCTTTAATGTATTATATCATCTTTTAATAGTAAGGATCTCAGAGTTCTCGGGGAATTTCTTTAAATTCCCCTTATTATTGGATTTTGACAGGTGTCACTCCTGTCTGCAGAGCATTGCTCTCGAGGATTTTAACTCCCTGTGTTTTTTTATTTTCTAATCTTCCCGTGATGTTTCCTTCAGGTATTATGGCGGTGCGTCTATATAGTCTGCACGAGTTCATCACCTATGAGGATATCTGCGCACAGGGCCGTCATCAAAACCGGGAGTTACAGATGCCCAGTGTGCGGAGGTTATGGGCCGTCTGAACGCACGTGTTGGTTGGCTGCTTCCTCGCCGTTCTGCTCTCTTGAAAGTCATGCTGGGAGCAATTTGGAGAGCACTCCCGGGGTTTCACGAGGCCATGCCGCTTAATGCGCTGGATGATACCGAAGACAAGGTGCATTCAGTGTACCTGTCGGGGCTAATCTCGAAGAAACGGCGGGATAGTCTCATCAACATTCTGCATCAAATTTTTCAGCAGACAAGGATAATCGCTGCTTATCGAAGGATGGGAGGCCTTGCTGAAGATCTTGACACACGTGAGCGCGAGAGGCTGTGCCTGAGAATAATCAGAAAGGCCAGAAGAACTCTAGATGACCTTACTTTTGAATTCCTTAATCCGTGCCCTGAATCTGAGGTTATACCGTTGCAATCATTTGATGATGTTCTTGTTTATTTCTTTATGATTGTAAGAACCCCTGGCAATATGAATGGAATTTTTTTTATTTCAGCTCGTCTTATTTCTCGTTCTGAGTCTCTTGCACATGCAAGAATGAGTGTGTCTCGAACGCCTGATCAAATGTAAATCGGATGTTCTTTCTGTCACATTTTTTTATTGCCAACATGTTACCTTAGTAAACGTTGTCGATGGATGATAGAGCGAACATTCTGTATTGTCTCCTTCAAGAGGTAACGAGGGCTTAGGCCGCAGGTTCAGATCTGCTGCCTATGACTTTTCAACTTTATGAGCCGTAAGGGTCTCATAAAGACTTTTCTCCCTACGGATCGAGTGGATCTTGATTGAATAGAATTCTTGATGTGTAGTATGAAATGGTAAAGAAATCACAACCAAAAATTATTCGACCGCAATCAACTACGGTGTCGGATGTAGTTTGTAAGTGAGTGCGGATCGTCCACAGGGAAAGTGTAATCGTTCGTCTTTTGAATTAAATGAATTGAAACTTTAAAGAAAAGAAAACAAAACAATTCATGATTTGAAATTGAAGTTCAAGAATTAGAAAAACATAGATCTAATAACAAGAAAAAGATAGAATCAAGAATTGATAGTTTGATGATTTTTCCAAACCAAATATCAAGAATCGAAATGAGGCTCGTAGGAATCGATCGGATCTATAGATGTGATGTAATCTTACATTGACGTATTCTTATCCTTTGATGAATTGATACTAGATCGATGATGATCGACAAGAATTAGGGATTTCTAGTGAAATTAGGGTTTCATCTTATCCCTTGTTCTTTCATCGATATCATTCATATTCTAGTCTCTAGTAAATTCAAGAAACGATCGTAGATCCCTAATTTTGAGCGATAACAATCAAGAAAGTATCGCAACGAAACTGGGTCATCGATTCTTGAACTTGCTAGGGTTTACAAAACTCGTAGGACTTAAAAATCGTTTTAAGATTTGTTACACCATCATTCTACAATCGTCTCGACTTCTTTACGAGCGGAGTTTTACTCAAACATCACAACAAGAACAACAATTACAAATTGAGATCTAATCATGATGCAAGAATTAAAAGAAAGCAAGATTAAAGAATTTCACCTTTTATTTATATCGACAATTTTATTACATTCGCTCAAGAACTACAAGAGGAAGAACTTGATCGTCGATTTGGCTTCGCTCGTCCCCGTGAGTCGCGGATCGGCTTGGATCACTTGCCCGATTGAAGATCGACTCGGCTCATAAAAGGTTGAAGGCTTCTCGCTTGATTTGGTACTCAAGATCTTGAATTTGGAGTGGAATTAGGGTTAAAGAAGTTTGATGGATTTGGATCCATCGGTGTGGGTGTGGTAGTGGGTAAAGAAAAGGTAAATGGAGAAATATCGACTTCGGAGTCGATAGAGGGTACGCGGACTAAACGTGCACTAGAATCCCGTGTCCAGCCTATCTTGTACTAAAAAGGGTTAGTACAAGTGGCAGCGTTGGCTTATAATTAGGGGTAAATGAATGTGGTGTTTGCTTTGAAAAAGGGACGGATTTTTGAAAAAAAATGATGCAACACAATAAATGCAACACACAACCCTAGAATCTAGTGGTCACCTAGGTCCGGCTCTAGACCGCTCCTAACTGCCAAAAGACAAGTCGCAGGATAGAATCCTCCACTGCCTCTTTGTCCCCCTGTGGCCGGATAATGTTGGAGATAGTGCCCTCAGAGTCAATTATTGGATCACAGGCACGTGATTGCAATGATTGAGGGAGGACCTATCCCGGTAGGACAGTCTTACTCGAGATGATAGTATGCTATCTGGTTTACCTTTATCATCGTGTACTGCTTTAGGTGACCTGACAGGTTACTATTACACGCTGATAGAGCCCCTAGGATTCATGCTTGACCACCAGCAGTATGAGGGCGATCATATAAGTGGGAGCTGGGGTCTACAAGCACATCCTTAAAAGGTCCCTAGTCGTGGGAGATTCGAGACAGGGCATCGATTCTCCAGAGTAGACTAGTGTATACAGTCGAGACCCCGACGAGGGGCGGTGGCCGGTCTCACAAGCCACTGGTGTCAGTTGGATCACCTAAGATGTATACAGGTGCTCATTGGGTTATGAGTACACCGGACATGACTCGCCGGGAACATGCTAGTTGGTCTTATACCTGACGTCAGATAGCAGTTCCCAGGTGACATGTGTACAGGTTAGTTCATTGACCTGGGGATCGTCATTTGTCTCGTGTGAGTTCCCACTGTACTTTGATTACTACCCTACCACGGCTCAAAGGAGTCGTGCAAACAGGTTTTAGTTGGGTACAGTCCCGAGCCACATGGAGGCAGTGAGCGGATCTTCGGGGGTTTCGTCTCTCCCGGTATTGGGGGTGAGGTCGCGCTGTATCTAGGAGAGCCATTACACAAAGACCTTGGCCAAGGCAAGGAGATTTACTGGTAGGTATTCCAGTAGTATCTCAGGGTGTTCTGGGCTACACTCCGACACGACTTGTACCGCTTTTGGGGGTCTGACTTTTACCAACCCCCTAGGCCCGCCATGCGATGCTCATAGACGAACGGACCGGACTGTACGGATATTGTCACTGACAGGCTCAGTAGGGTGTCAGGATGAGTTCACTCATCGACGTCCCTTTTAGTCAATAGCTGGTGGCCCATCACGTATTGGCCTATACCTCTGACGTGCTAGTGGTTAAATCCGCAGCCATAGTATTGACGAGTCTTTAGAGTCCACCACACTTTCAGTTACTCAAGCTTTCGGGCGAAACGCTGTAGAGGCCGTATGGAGATATGGCAGGGTCCGATCAGATACGTGCGGTATTGCACGGATCAGGATCGGACAGTTTTGTATTAGTTGCCGTATGGTTATATGGCAGCGTTCGATCAGATACGTGCGGTATTGCACGGATCAGGATCGGACGGATACTACTAGCCGGCTTTGGTTTAAGCCGGATCCTAGATAGTACAGTGTAGATTTTGTCTCACTGCATTTGTATCCGGACGGAATACAGATGCGGGTGTGTATGCACAGTATGGGGTTTTCCTGTAATTTATTACGGGACCAGTTTTCTGGAGTTGCCAGTTTGCTTTCCGTTCCGGCCGGTTTTCCTTTGTTCTTTCCCGGCCGGACTTTTCCGATGGAGGGTGTTATTTGCAAGTTTGCAAATAACACATTGTGGAGGGTTTTATTGCATAAAGATTGATTATGATAGCTTTCATTTTCTTTTGCACCATTCTTGCATTAAATGAGATTTGATTGTATAAGGATGGGTTTAAAAGTAAAGCATGGTTGTATGTTTTCTTGTCTTGGGTTGTGGTCACCTCCTTCTTCTCCTACACTCACCTCCCTTCATGTTTTGATATTACCTCCTCCACCATTCTCTTTTGCAAGAGAGGTTATTCATTATTCAAGAGAGAAAAAGAAAGAGAGAAGAAGAAGAAGAGAGCTTCATCTTGAGAGTTTCATCCATGATCTCATTTTCTTGCTAGAAAAATGCAAGCACCATTTTTCTATTCTCCATTCCTCCATCCAAAGGCAACAAACCCCAAAGAGACAAAGCACTACACTTCCTACAGCACATCTTGAGCATGTCGAGTTGCCGGCTTCATGCCCGAGTTGCCTCGGTATAGAGGCGGGAGCCCGTAAAAGATGCAGGCGACGTGGTGCCCTTCCGGCGAGGAGGCGACGACCGGAGATCCCGCAAGGAGATCGGAGAGGAGATGAAGACCGGAGGACTCGGATCAGTCGGTACATCTCTTCCCTTTCTTGTTAGTAGCTTACACTTGTTAATGGTTACGATCCGGAGTTTAGTGCACGGTGGTGCCGGTTTGCTAAGTCCGCAAAATTAAAGTTTACCACCGTTTCCGCGTTTGGCCGTCGGGTTGACGGCCGGGGCGCCGCCGTGCACTTACAGATAAGTGCCAGGTAAGTGGGAAGGTACTCCACTACGTAAGTAGTGGGCCTAATTAAAAACCACTAGCCTTAGACACACTCGCCTTAGGCACCACAAGAAAACGCGGATAACCAATGAATTACCAACGGCCCTCTTCTGTCCTAATTGAGCGCGACAGTCCTTAGAGTCATCTCTAGATTTCTTTTAGTTAATGTGGGTCAATGCGGATGCAAGTTTGGTGGTTTTCGGGGCCTAGGAAGGGTAATGAAATCCCCACCTAATTTGGATTTGGCCGTGCCCCTTAATATCCGTATTTATAATGCAAACAACCAAGAAACAAAAACACGCACAATTTACTTTTGCAATTTGCGAGCTGCGATTATTTGCAAAGAATCCTGCAGCAAAGTATTAGTTGGAGCTAAAAAGAGGAGAGGGGAGAGAGCAAGAAAGTACCTGCACTAAAAATTTTGCAGAGACCCCTTCACTAAGCCGCGGAACCGCCGCACTTGGTGGGTATTAGCCGCGGAAACGCGGTCCCACAGTGAGATCACTGTACAAGTTTTCTTCAGGGAGCTTATCTTGGCTCCCTCAGCTCTCTGGTATATTCCAAAATTTTTTTCCACAGCACAGAATGCTCCAGATCTCCTTGCAATCAAATCACAACACACGTATAAGAGTTTGTACGAATTTTGATTTCAAGAAGTAAAATGTAATAATTCTTTCAATTCAAACTATAAAATGAAAACGAATTAGCGCGATCCCCGGCAACGGCGCAATTTTGATTGATCGTTTTTCCGTTGTGTAGTATGGATCAATTCAAAAGGTCCCCTAAAACGGCACCATTTGATTGAAACTGTTTCTTGTGTCGGTATTCAGAAAATTTATAAAGAACTTCACAACCAAAAAAATATTTTGACCGCAATCAAACTACGGTGTCAATTGTAGTTCATGAATGAGTGCGGATCGTCCACAGGGATTGCACGATTCGTTTGTATTATGATATGCTTGAATTGAAAAGTTAAGCTAAGATAAACGAAAACATGATTCAAGAGTTTTGATTTTCAAGTGTCACTATTCTATTCAAGAATCAAGAAAAAGATAAACAATCAAGAATCGGTGTATCGAGGATATTTCCAATCAACAGTCAAGAATCTAAAAGAGGCTCGTAGGAATCGATCGGGTCTATAGACGTGATGTAATCTCAAGATTTCGTGTTCTTGTCCTTCGAAGGATTGATACTAGATCGATGATCATCGACGAGAGTTAGGGCTTTCTTGATGAAACTAGGGTTCATCTTTTAACCCTTGTTCTTTCGTCGATATCATTCCTTTTCTAGCCTCTACCAAATTCAAGAAACGATCGTAACTCCCCAATTTCGAACGATATCAATCAAGAAAGCATCGAAACGAAATGGGTCGTCGTTTCTTGAACTTGCTAGGGTTTTCAAAACACGTAGGACTCAAGAATCGACTAAAGCTATGTTACATCATCATTCTATTGACCGTCTCGACTCCTCGACGAGCGGAGTTTTATTCACACATCACCACACAGAAAATATTCACGAATTGTAAAGATGTCATGATGCAGAATTTAAAGAAAACAAGATAAAAGAATATCACCTTTATTTATCTCAACAATTTTGATTACATTCGCTTCAAGAACTACAAGAGGAAGAATCTAAATTGTTGATCGGGCGTCGCTTGGCTTCGTGAGTCGTGGATCGGCTCGGATCGCTTGCTCCGTTGAAGATCGGCTCCGCTCCTAAAGGTTGTAAGGCTTCTTGCTTGATGGGTACTCGGGATCTTGATTTTTAATTGGAATTAGGGTTAGGGTTTCTCACAAGCCCTCTCACTAGACTTGTGGAGTAAGGGGATGAAGAAAGAGATTGGCTAAAAATGAACTAAAATGAATCACAAAATGGTTTGATTCTATCTATCTCCACATGATCTCTCACCCTAGGTCTAGGCTTCTATTTATAGACTTCCCAAACCCTAGGTTTAGGTTTGAAATGGTAGTTCCCTCCAAAAGTTTGTTGAGTCTTCTAGAAGGTAGTTTGTTAGGAGCTAGCTTAGGGTTTAAGCTAGGTTTAATTAGGCTTGGAAACCCTTGTTTGCTGATCTGGCAGAAACCTCTGGAGTTTTCTAGAAACTGAGATACATTTCTGAGCAGTGGGCCATGAGAAAAGAGTTTTGCACCAAAATTGAGGAGGTAACTCCCTGGTTCAACCGCGGATCCGCGGCACAAGCAAGCCATTGCCGCGGATCCGTGGCTCTTTGATGGGCTTGGGCTCTGTACTTTCTTCTGTGGGCTTGTACTGTATTTTAGGGCTTCCTTTGATATGTTGATTTGCAGTTGCTCCTTTGTAATGATACCAGATTTGAAGTTAGTGAGTTGACGTGTCTTTGAGCGGTGTAAATTTGAGTGAGCTTTCCCTTTTCTTGCACAGACTTCAAAACACGGGTTGCGACATATAGAAATATTGCGATGCCATGCAATGCAGTCAATTTCCCTAGAAATGCCGGTTTTAAGGTCTAATACATGTAATCTTATAATCTGTGATAGATTTGCTAATATGTAGAATATGAATGCCGAACACTTCTATATGAATGCAAATGATGAGGAAATTGCCGGTAAAAATATACAATATTTTCGACTAATCAGATCTCGTAGGTGTATTTTCTCCTTAGGGATCGTGAGGATCCCTAAGTGTGTTTTTCTCTTACAAGTCGTAAGGATCTTATAAGAGAATTATCTCTTCTTACGAGTTGAGAGGACCCGTAAGCGGTTGTTTCCCTCCTTATCGAGATTCGACTTTGGAGAGTGAGACCCGTGGATAGTATGCAAGAGACAGTTTTGGACCGACTTGCAGGGTCCCAGTGCTTAGGAAACAGGTTTCTTTTATGCTTACTGGCTAAGGATTTATCTCACGAGTCGAGACGCATCGAGAAGTTCTCGCAAAGACATCAATTTCTTCACAAGTCGAGACGAATCGAGCATTTCTCGCAAGAATATCCTAACGTCACAGTTAACCTCTGCTCTTTACGACAGAAGTCCGTTAGGGTCTGTGGTACTTAGGGTTTTGGCCGTCGTACCGTCGCATCGGCTGATATATTCCTCGTTAGGCAATCGTGCTGTTCGAGTAGCCCTGCGACTGCCGTGTCTCTGATCCCTTCGGGGGCTGGACAAGACGTCTTCAAGCAATCCTCCTTGGCAGTTTGACCGTCGAAAGAGCAAGCGCTAGGAATTTTGCCATGCCACTTTTTACTTGAGGTTAGGCTTATTTTGGAGAGCCCCGATGAGTCATAACCATTCCGCGATAGTATGGGATGATCTCCGACAGTCTTTCAGGTTTTATGTGTGTTGCCGTCAAGACCCTGAAGCTAGGAATTTAGCCTTTGCTTCGTTTACTGTCATCGCGTCTGCTGTATCGAGACGAATGTTGCGGTTGTCTCTAGGTTGCTGGTGAACCGTCGAGGTTTGGAACTAGGGATTTTGCCGTGGCTCCGTTTGTTTGATCGTCACGTCTGAACCCTGTTGGAGGAAGAACGCTGGGGTGACATCCCGTCTGCTGTATCGAGATGAACGTCGCGGTTGTCTCTAGGTTGCTGGTGAACCGTCGAGGTCTGGAACTAGGGATTTTGCCGTGGCTCCGTTTGTTTGATGATGTTGCGTCTGCTGTGTCGAGACGAATGTCGAAGTGGTGAACATTCTGCACTGGTGTGAGATGATCTCCAGTTGCCTTTCAGGCTTTATATGACTCGCCGTTAAGACCTTGAAGCTAGGAATTTGGCCTTCACTTCGTTTGCTTTGTCACGTCCGAATCCTGTTGGAGGAAAAACGCTGTCGTGACATCTCGTCTGCTGTATCGAGACGAACGTCGCGGTGGAGCTGGGATTTTGCCGTTACTCCGCTTGTTTGACCATGGGGTCTTTCGTTGCCGTTGTATCTGCATCTTGAAGGACTGCGAAGGAACGTCGTTGTTAACATCTCGTCTGCTGTATCGAGACGATTGTTGAGATGAAGCTGGGATTTTGCCATCGCTTCACTTTGTTTCGACCGCGTGGTCTTTTGTTGTTGTTGTATCTGTATTTTGATGGACTGCGAAGGAACGCCTTTGTTAACATTGTGTCTGCAATATTGCGACAATATTACGAGATTGTCTTTAGGTTGTCTATGAACCGTCGAGATCTGTAACCAGGGATTTTTCCGTGGCTCTATTTGTTTGATTGTCGCGTCTGAACCCTGCTGGAGGAAGAACGCTGGGATGACATCTCTTCTGCTGTATCGAGACAAACGTCGCGGTTGTCTCTAGGTTGCTGGTGAACCGTCGAGGTTTGGAACTAGGGATTTTTCCGTGGCTCCATTTGTTTGATTGTCGCGTCTGCTGTATCAAGACGAACATAGAGGTAGTGACCATTCCATGTTGGTGTGGGATGATCTCCGGTTGTCTTTCAGGCTTTATATGACTTGCCGTTAAGACCTCGAAGCTAGGAATTTAGCCTTCGCTTCGTTTGCTTTGTCATGTCCGAATCCTGTTGGAGGAAGGACTTTATCGTTGACATTGCGTCTGCTGTATCGAGACGAATGTCACGGTCGTCTCTAGGTTGTTGGCGAACCATCGAGGTTTGGAACTAGGGACGTTGCCGTGGCTCCGCTATTTGATTGTTGCGTATAAATCCTGCTGGCATGAGAAGGAACGCTGTTGGTGATCTCTAAGTTGTCGATATCGACGTTGAGACCCTGAAGCTAGGGATCTTCCTTTGCTTCGTTTGTTGCCATTGTGTCTGCAATATTGCGACGAATGTCGAGATCGTCTCTAGGTTATCTATGAACCTCGAGACCTGGCTTATCTTTCTGATGGAGTCTGTTGGGAAGGTATGATTCCCTCTTTGTTCGTGCCCCTGGATTGTATACAGGGATCGATGTGATCTCACCTGTAGGGCATAAATTTCATTATATATATATATATTTTATTTATTTCTTTCTGCGATGCTCTATCATTTCAGCTTTTATATCGCGAAGGTCGCGATTGCCCAATCATTTCGGCTATTTTTCGTGGTGCCCAATCATTTCGGCTATTTATTTTATTTTTACTCGCTGCTTTTTATTGCAAGTTGCCCAATCATTTTGGCTATTTTTCTTATTTCTACTCGCTGCTTTTTATTGCGAGTTGCCCAATCATTTCGGCTATATATTTTTTTTTTTATTTCTACTCGCTGCTTTTTATTACGAGTTGCCCAATCATTTCGGCTATTTTGCATGCATACATTTTTACTTGCTGCTTTTTATTGCAAGTTGCCCCATCACTTCGTCTATTTCATATGCATTTTTGGCTCGCTGATTTTTTTTATGGCGAGTGTGGAATTTAGAATCTGACGCCAATCTCAGCATCAGCATCGCTACAACTGAAATATTGCCAGGAGCGAATCATCATTTGCCATGAAGGACTTGGAATTTGATACCGGTTTAGGCATCAACATCGCTACAACTGGGATATTGCCAGGAGAAAATAATCATTTGCCTCTATCGATGTCGAACAAAGGTGGCTTAGCGAATAGGATTAGGGTCCTGTCCACTAAGGCTTTCGACTTCATGAGCCGTAAGGGTCTCACGAAGGTATTTCTCGCTACAAGTCGTGAGGATCTTGTATGTGTGTTTTCTCCTTAGGAATTGTGAGGATTCCTAAGTGCATGTTCCCCTGTAAATCGTAAGGATCTTACAAAAGGGTTTTCTCCTTATAAGTCGAGAGGACTTACAAGGGTTGTTCATCATGCGTACATATCCCCAGTCACGGATGGGACTTGGTTAGGGAAATATTTATTCGCGCCCGTGGATTGTATACAAGGGTCAGTATAAGCCGCTTGTAGGGCAGTATCAAAGGTTGTGGGGGTTGCTTAAGAACAGCTTCAGGTCTCTATAACTTAAGACTTTCAAATCTTATGAGCCGTGAGGGTCCCATAAGAGAATTCTCCTTACGAGTCGTGAAGATCTCGCAAGTGTATTTTCTCCTTAGGAATCGTGAGGATACCTAAGTGTATTGCTCCCTTGTGAGTCGTAAGGATCTCACGCGGGTGGTTTCTCCTTATAAGGTCGAGAGGACCCTGTAAGTGTCTCTTAACGAGGTTGCGCCCTTTCGGGTTTTCACAAACACTCGCCGGTAGCCCTGCCGTTTTTACTCACGGAGCCCTTTCAGGTTTTCATCCGTGCCCATTTCGCTTATGGACATACCGTCTTTTTTTAATCATTTTTTATCCCTTTTTTTAACGAGGTCGCGCCCTTTCGGGTTTTTGCGAACACTCGCCGGTCGCCCTGTTGTTTTTACTCACGGAGCCCTTTCGGGTTTTTTCATTCATGCCCATTTTGCTTATGGACATACCGTTTTTTTATTCTCTTTTTTTTCGTCAGCCTGAGGATGCTGTGGTAGTAGTTTAAAGACGTTTCGGTCGTTTGCAAGTTTTAGGACATTGCGGTCCATCATTAGTTTAAGGACGTTTCGGTCCGTTGTCATCGTATTTGAAGCGAATCTCTAGTTTACCGACTTTTCGGTCTATCGCCACCGTATTCGAGGCGAATCTCTAGTTTAATGACATTTCGGTTTATCGCCGCCGTATTTGAGGCGAATCTCTAGTTTAATGACATTTCGGTCTATCGCCGCCGTATTTGGGGCGAATCTCTAGTTTAATGACATTTCGGTCTATGGGGCTTTCCCTATGACTGAGCATGATGCCCCCGGCGTATCCATCTTCCCCGGAATGTGCGGTTGTGGCGGGCCCACCTTCCAGTTTTCGGAGATGACGAACTTGCCCTGTTGGTATTGGTCTTCAACCCAGTTTTTGAAGACGTAGCAATTCTCGATCAAGTGACTTACCGTTTGGTGGTAAGGGAAATAATTGAGATCGTTAACATCGCCTGGCTGCAACGGACATTTTGGACTCGGCAGATTGATGAGTCTGTCGCGCACTGCCAGCTCGAACAGTCTTCTTGTTTTATCTTGAGGAAATGAGTAAGGACGTCATAGCCTCTCCTTGAGGGATATGCGTGGACGCATATTGTTTTGACGAACAACCGGTCTAGGGCCGCTCGATTGTCGTTGAGTGTTGGCGACGAAGGTCATTTTTCCCTTTCCTTTATCCTTTTTATTCGCTCCGTTGTTTGTAGGTCTGAGATTTTCTCCGGATATCGTGCAATTGAACGACTGAATATTATCACAACTCCTCAATCTTTCAGAGATGGACTCTTTGAAGAGAGGGCCGAGGGCTACTTTTTCGTCGGAATTGCTCTCGAAGGTGAGAACTCGTGATCCCTCGGGATCATCCTTATGATAATTGCTAGCAACTCTTTTATGCTCATCTGTCGTATTTTTTCGCCGTCTACGAGCTTCCCGCTTTGTTCTGTTGACGTAATGCCCGTGAGCGACATACCCTTGCCACCAACACTTAAAGGAGTCACAGTCTTCAGTAGGGTGTGCAATCTTCTGATGATATAGGCAATAATTAGGATACCTCTCTACTCCATCGAGAGTATTTTCTTCAGAGGGTGGTAGTTTCATTCCCACCGATAGGGCTTTGGCGAACCTTTTCCTCATCTTGAATTTGTTTTTATCCACAGTGGATGACTTTTGATTTGACGGGAGTGCCTTGGCTCTTTCCAGTATGACCATCTCACGCTCTCGATTGGCTTTAACTTTCAGACGAATCTCATTCAGGAAGGCATCGATCAACTCGTCTGACGGCCGCAGAATTTCTGGTTCAGGGTTCATTCTCGATTTCTCGGCGCAAGGAGTCTCTTCATCATCCGCCAATGAGTGAGAGATCACATGACAAGTCGCTACGTAGTCTTCGGATTCATCTGATGAGTCTTCTCCATCGTTTTCGTCCTCGACAAAAGAACAAGCTGCCCCCATCATGTCCGTCTTCTTTAGAGTGTGCGGCTGTGGTGGGTTTACCTTCCAGTTTTCAGACAGTGCGAACTTGCCTTGTAGTACTGATCCTCGATCCATCCCTTAAAGACGAAACATTCCTCGATTGGGTGACTTACTGTTTGGTGGTAAGGGCAATAATTGGGATTATTGAGATCGCCTGGCTGCGACAGACGTTTTGGACTCGGCAGATTGATGAGTCTGTTGCGCACTGCCAGCTCGAACAGTCTTCTCGTTTTATTCTGAGGAAACGAGTAAGGACGTCCCAGTCTTTCCTCGAGGGATGGGCATGGACGCACGTTATTTTGGCGAACAACCGGTTTTGAGTTATTTGGTTGTTGTTGAGCATTGGCGACGACGATCGCTTTTCCTTTCCCCTTCTCCTTTCGAGAGTCTGGTTTTGGAGGAGACGGTCCATGGCCCATCTGGTCCATTTGGGCTAATTTGTCGACTAAGGTCAGGAAGGTGGTCGGCCTGAAGAACATCATGAATTGCGAGATGGTTGCTTGAGGATCAAGGGTACCTACAAACATGCCTACCGCAGCTGCTTCTTCGATGCGTTGTTCGCATTTCGACCATAGATTCCGCCATCGTGTTGCGTATTAAACCCACGTTTCGCCTGACCTTATCCTGGCATTGATCAATGCCGTGATCGGGGTGCGCTCGCTGGCGCTTGCAAATCTTTGTGTAAACAGTAGCTCAATCTCCGCAAATGTTTTGACAGAGTCGTTAGGTAGCTCCGAATACCATTCAAAGGCTGTTTCTGCTAAGCTGCCGACGAATTGGCGAAGCAACAATTTGTCATCGCCTCCAGTATTGCCGCATAAGGCCCTGAATTGAGCGACATGCTGATGCGGATTCCCTGACCCTTTATATACGTGGAACTTAGGGATCGTATATCCCGGCGGGTAACTGATTTAGTCATACTAGCTCGGATAGGGTCGTCCGGTCCTAACAATTTGCCCAGCCGCTTCACTCGCCTGTTGAGCTCGTATTTGCTGAGCTATATAGTCATCCAGTGTGGCCTTGTAAAGGGTTTCCTCCTTGGATGCTGACAGAGCGGGTGGAGGATTCGATGTCTCTCCTTTGTCATCTTCAAGGACAATCGGAGGATCTTCAGTAGGAGGGTTCTGCTGAATCATCATCCCTACCATATCTTGGAAGAGAAGCCCCATTTTTTTTATGTTAGCCGCTTGCTCTGCGGCTTCTTTGTCCTTCTTTTCGAGAACTCTGCGTAGGTAATCAGCATCAGTTTCTTGTTCATGGCGCTGCTCCGATGATGCCTCTGAGCGTTCTTTTGGCTCGGTAAGTGCGGCCATTGCAGTCATCATCTCCTGAAGCTTCTGTTGCTGCTCCTGGGCTTTCGTCATGGATCGGGTGAGCGGTCGGTGACCCGTCGAAGCACGGCTTTCCTCCTTTCCAGAAGCCATATAAACAGTGTGCACCACCATGCCCCCAGACTTGGGGCGTTTGTGTTCAGCGGTTTTATGGTTCGCCTTGTTCACAGGGGCTTTTTGCGGCCTCCTTTTCTTTTGAGTGATTGACATTGAGGGTGTCGTTGCAGTGGGCACCCGAGTAGCCGTTGCTTCTTCTGGCCTGACAGAGTAGTCTTTCTCCTGTCGAACCTTCATCTTTTTCTGTCGGCGGAGATAGTTTTCATCAATCACCAACTCTTGGACCTATCGTCGCCAGACCTTGTAAATTTTAGAGGACAGCCGTTGAGGGGGCTGCTCTAGCTTCTTCTCTGGAGTATTCTCCACAGTTAAAGGAGTTCGCTTCAGCACCGCAGTAGGAGAGTTTCTGCGCACCGTGTTCAGCAATTCAAAGCTGTTCCCGGTTGGAATAGCAGCATCGATCCCCACCATTGGAGCTGGCGGAGTTATCCCAGAGGGGGAGTTGCCCCCAGCCTTCCTCACTCGGCTCCAGTGGCGACGTCGAGCGTGTCTTGCGGATGGAGTTGTTTCAGCTATACGGGTGGCTTCGTCATGCCCCTGCTTTGAGAAGAGTTGTTATTGGTGCTAGCTTGTCGAAAACTGACACCCGTTGAGAAGCGATGTCTAATCTGTCAAAGACAGACCTCTGAGCAGGGGAAGCATCTTTGAGGACCTCACCTGAAGCAGCAACCGGAATGGCCAGCCTTGTAAAAACTGACTTTTTGGAAGGAGGAGCCTTTCCAATGATTTTGTCCGCTTGAGTCGGGGTGGCTATCCGCTTTGGGCTGGCAGCTTCGGGTATCACAGGCTTGTAGACGTTCTGGCCCAGTCTGTTGAAAACTGAGGTAGTGGAGTTGGGCGACCCATTAAGAGAGGCCGTGGCAGTGGTAAGTCGATCAAAGACCGACTTCTTTGGGGCTTCTTGCAATGTCATTGGGGGCATTGAAGCTTATTGGTGGGAGCATGGTCCCGAAGAATAGTCCAGCGGTGGCTTAAGTTACCTGCTCCACTGGCATCTTGAAAAGGGAGGCCGCTTGGGGCCCATAAGTCACTCCTCCAGTAAGGACAGAGCGAGAGTTGCAGTTGCAAGTAGTGCAGTTTAAAACCATTGACCTTCTGTTTTCTGCACGGAGCAAGACACCAAATCTTAGTATCTCGAATCCACAGGCAACCACAGCAAACCGCGTTTTGTTCGCGAACACGACACACGAAGTGTAGAGTGGAAAGAGGAAGAGGTCCCACCGGACGTGCCAGAATCTGTTCCCCTCCGAATGGCGGCGCAAGACTTGGACGTCTTGGCCTGAGATTCGGGGCAGATGCTATTTGGTTTTATCCGTCCACCTCTCCGAAGATACCAAGTTGATTTATGGCACCGTATATCGGAGGTTTGGGCGGATGCGGCCGATGTAGCAGACTTCGTCAGATTCCCCCTCGCTAGAGGGGTTTTTGATTGTGGGGACGCTCTTCCCTGCAGGCGCAAGCCCCTATAGGTAATTACGCTACCGCTCGGCGGTAACAATTTTCTCCTGCTCTAGAAGTTCACTTCGTGTCGCGTGTGTTTATTTTATTTGTGGTTGCCCATGAATTGTATACGGAGACTATTTATTTCGTCGCCCGTAGGACGTGGATTAGTCCAAATTCGTATTTTCTTAGATTTGGGTTTTGGGTTTTGGTTTAAGGATACGTTAGCCATATTTGAGGCTAAGATCAACTTAAACGTTTGTTAAGAATACGTTAGTCTAATTTCCAGACTAAGATCAACTTAACGGGATCGTCTAGATCCATTTTCAGTTTAGGGACATGGTGGTCCATTTAATGTATGGCCGTCAGGACCCGTCACCTCTCTGACGTCGTTGAGGGATTACAACGATAGGTGTCCGAGGAGTTCAGAGATGTACCCTTGAACCGAAGTTGATTGGGGGATCTATAGTCCAGTTTGGGACTAAAGTCTGTTTGAAGGTTTAAGAACACGTTAGCCATATTTGAGGCTAAGATCAATTTAAACATTTGTTAAGGATACGTTAATCCAGTTTAAGACTAAGATCAACTTAACGGGATCGTTTAGACCTGGCAAGAGAGCATTTAGGCTATATTTTTCCAGTTTAGGGATATAGTGGTTCGTGTTCCAGTTTAGGGACATGGGGGTCCATAGGTAGTTTAAGGACATTACGGTCCATTGCCAGTTTAGGGACATGGCGGTCCATGTTTAATTTATGGCCGTCGGGACCCGTCATCTCTCCGACGTCGTTGAAAGATTACAACGATAGGTGTCAGAGGAGTTCGGGGATGTGCCCTTGAACCGGATGTAAATTGATTTAAGAGAGCAGCCGTGCTCAGTCAATTTAATTTGAGGACTTACTGCCATGATTGGGCTAAGTCCAGTTGAAGATGTTCAACGCTTTTATTTGTGGTTGGCCTGTTAGGCCTTGGCTTGGGTTTTGCCCCTTTTTTTAAATGATGCACAACATCTATTTTGAGCATGACAGACCTTTGTTTGGGCTTTATTCCTTTTTATAGTGCATAGCACTTTGTTTGGTCTGATAGACCTTTCTTTATTGGGCTCTGCCCTTGATAATGCATTGCATTAATTAGTCTGACAGAGTGCCACGCGGCTTGTCAGGCGCTTTGCGCTGATTGAAGAGCGCAAGGCGTAAGTCCACATGGAGGTGACACGTGTCACGCTCTGGTGAGCGCAAGCGCAGTGCGCTGCGCTGTTGCGCTTCTGACACGTGGCGCGCACTGGTGGTTTGCGCCAATTTATGAGAGCAGTGCTCTATTTTAACAGCGCGTAGCGTAAATCGTTATGAAGCTGACACGTGGCGCTCTCTGGTGGCGTGCGCCAACCTGAGAGCGCAACAGTGCAGATCTACAAGTGCAAGGCACTGTTATTATATATATATTTTTATTGGAGATCACTGATCTTGTTCTTAGATCAATGATCTATTCAGAAGAAATTCTTCTTTTTCTTTAAAGGTTTCTACCTTTTTTTCCTCTTAAGTTCTTCTCAAAATTCTTGATGATGATCTCCATCTTTTGAATTGGGGTCTATGGGCCTTTATATAGTGCCCATTAATTTGTTTAATTTGTTAAAGAGATTATTCTCTGAGTGATTTGGGGAATTTTCCCCACCATTGGATCTTTGATCCAAGGGCTTCTGTTTTACAGAAGACAATCTTCTTATTTTAACAAGAACAGAAAGATCTCATTGGAATTTTAATTCTGTTTGGCACAGATGCACCAGCGCTTGACACGTGTCACGCAGCGCACAACGCAGCGCGACTGTGCTAGCGCCACTGCGCTGCCACGTGTCGCGCAGCGCAGAGCGCAGCGCGACTGCGCTAGCGCCACTGCGCTGCCACGTGGAGCGCAGCGCAGAGCGCAAGTCAGCTGAAGCGTTGCTTCTTTAATTTTTTAATTTTCATTTTAATTTTCAGAAAAGAGCCTTGCTCTGATTGGGGGAAACAGAAGCGTTGCTTCGTTTCCGTCTTGGAATTTGAACAGAGCTTTGCTCTGATTGGGGTAAACAGCCGTGTTCCGCAAAACCAGGAGGGGTTGACTCTCGGTTGTCTGTGCATTGTCGAGTCGTGGAACTAGGAACTTCGCCGCAGCTCCGATTTGTTGATGTTGCGTCTGTTGTAATGAGACCAATGTTGAGATGATCTCCACGCTGTCTGTGAACCAACGAGATATGGCTTCTTTTTCTGATGGAGCCTGGTGGGAAGGAATGGTTCCTTCTTAATTTGTGCCCCTGGATTGTATACATGGATCGATGTGATCTCATCTGTAGGGCAAAAGTTTCATTTCATATTTTTCTTTCCATGATGATATATCATTTCAGCTTTTATATCGCGAAAGTCGCGATTGCCCAATCATTTCGGCTATTTTTCGCGGTGCCCAATCATTTCGGCTATTTGTTTTTATTTACTCGCTGCTTTTTATTGCGAGTTGCCCAACCATTTCGGCTATTTCATATGCATACATTTTTACTTGCTGTTTTTGTTGCAAGTTGCCCCATTATTTCGTCTATTTCATATGCATTTGTGGCTCGCTGACTTTTCGCTACGAGTTTTGGATTTGATACCGATTTAGGCATCAGCATCGCTACAACTGGGATATTGCCAGGAGCGAATCATCTTTTGCCTTTGTCGATGTCGAACAAAAGTGGCTTAGCAAACATGGTTAAGATCATGTCGACTAAGGCTTTTGACTTTATGAGCCGTAGGGGTCTCATAAAGGTATTTCTCCCTACGAGTCGTGAAGATCTCATAGGTGCGTCTTCTCCTTAAGAATCGTGAGGAGTCTTAAGTGTATGATCTCTTATAAGTCGTAAGGATCTTACAAGAGTATTTTCTCCTTATAAGTCGAGAGGACTTACAAGGGCTGTCCACTATGTAAACATATCCCCAATCGCGGGTGGGACATTGTTAGGGAAATATTTATTCGCGCCCGTGGATTGTATACATGGGTCAATACTGAATCACTTGTAGGGCAAAATTGGAGGTTATGATGGCTTAAGAACAGATTCAGATCCCTGTAGCTTAAGGCTTTTGAATCTTATGAGCCGTGAGGGTCTCATAAGAGGGTTCTTCTTACGAGTCGTGAGGATCTTGCAAGTGTAATTTCTCCTTAGGATTCGTGGGGATCCCTAAGTGTGTTGCTCTCTTATGAGTTGTAAGGATCTCACGCAGGTATTTCTCCTCACAAGGTCGAGAGGGCCTTGCAAGTGTCTTTTAACGAGATTGCGCCCTTTCGGGTTTTCACAAGCCGGTAGCCCTGCTGTTTTTACTCATAGAGCCATTTCGGGTTTTCATCCGTGCCCATTTTGCTTATGGACATACCGTTTTCTTTTCATTTTTATTTATTATTTTTTTTACATTTTTTTATATCAGCCTTGGGAGGCTGTGGCCCGTAGTAGTTTATCGACACTTCGGTCAACAGCCAGTTTTAGGACATAGTAGTCCAACGTTAGTTTAAGGATGTTTCGGTCTGAAAGTCGGCTACTACTTATAGAGTTTGGGCTTAGGAAGATAGCGAGCAGACATAGGCGTCGTCATCTATCGTTGACCTAGGCCGTGACTCGTCAGGCGTAGTATTTTTTTAGGAAGCGACCGTTTATTGGCATGAAAGGTCTTTCGCTATGCATGTCCATGAGTAGATAGGCTCCACCATGGTAAACTTTGTCTATGATATACAGGCCTTCATAGTTCGGCTCGAGTTTCCCCCGCTTGGCACGATTGGGGATCATAGGTTTTTTGACCATCGGCACTAGTTCGCCTTGGCGGAATGTTCTCGGCCTAGTCAATCTCTCATATGAGCGCGTCATCTTTGCTTTAGAAGCCTCTAGATTTTGTTGCGCCATGAGCCGGGTTTTATCAAGGGCATCAAGCTCCTCAAGCCGAAGGTGAGCATTTTCTTCGTCTGTTAACTCGTAGTGAACCGCCACTCGTAGAGAAGGTAACTCTATCTCGAGGGGGAGTACCGCTTCTGTGCTGAATACCAATGCATACGGCGTTGTGTTTGTGGCTGTTTTGAACGTAGTTCGATACGCCCAGAGAGCTTCATGCAGTCTCTCATGCCAGTCCCTCTTATTTCGAGACACCGTCTTTTTCACGATCTTCGTCAAGGTCTTATTGAAAGCCTCAGCTAGACCGTTAGCTCGGGAATTATAGACCGAAGAGTATCTACAGTCTATGTTATGCTGTTATACGAAGCGACTGATCATGTGGCTTCTATAGGCTGGCCCGTTATCGGAGATAATCCGTCGCGGAGTGCCGAATTGATGGATGACGTGTGTCTTAAAGAAATGGAGAATATTCTCCGTCTTCACTTCTCTCAGCGGTACTGCTTCCGCCCATTTGGAGAAGTAATCAGTTGTTGCCAAAATGAATCGATGTCCTCTGGATGATGTTGGTTCGATGGGGCCGATTATGTCAGTTCCCCACATTTCGAACGGCCAGCTAGCCACCGTTGGATGTAGCGGATTTGGATGCTGGTGGATAAAGTCCCCATGAAAATGACACGAGTGGCACTGCTTCGCGTATTCCAGGCAGTCTTGGATCATCATGGGCTAATAGTAGCCCACCCTTGTTATCTTCAGCTTCATCTTCGGCCCGGCTCGGTGAGATCCGCAGAGTCCGTCGTGAGTTTCTTGGACGACTCTCCTTGCCTCTTCAGGTCCCAGGCATCTTAGCCACAGAGAATCAAATGATCTCTTATACAGAGTATCATTGACAAAGGTGAAGGATAGAGCTCGTTTCATGAGCTGATGTCTTGAGGACGCATCTTCAGGTGTTCGACGGGATTTGAAGTAGTCTATAAAGACTTCTTTCCAATCCATAGCCTTTTCCTGGTGCTTTATTTGTAGGGTCGTTTGCTCGGTCGTTCCCTTTTCTTCGAAAGACTCTAGAGATATTTCTGCCGGTGCAAGGACCCGACGGCTTTGCACAACGATCCTCACGTCATCGAGGTTCTCGTCGATCAATTCTTTAGCAAGCTTGGCTAATGCATCTGCCTTGCTATTTTCCACACGCGGTATGCTTTCTAGGGCATAAGCACGGATTTGAGTCAGCAGTTGCTGCACTCTCTCGCCGTATTTCACCAACTCTGGTTTGCACGTTTGATAGTCACCATTTTCTTGACTAACGATCAGTTGGGAGTCTCCGTATATGAGGAGGTTCTCAATTCCCATGTCGACGGCGATCTCAATACCTGCTATTAAAACTTCATATTCAGCTTCATTGTTCGTCCTCGGCTCTGTTAAGGAGAAGGCAAAGCGCATTATCCCTCCTTGTGGAGTCACGAAGATTAGGCCTACCCTTGATTTGATTATGGGGGTGCTTTGTTTGCGCTTCTTCATGGAAGATGCTCCATCAAAGTAAGGTTTCCACTGGGTATCATTCTCTCTTCTCTCCTTGTCGATCGTGTCAAACGCGTGCTCGTCGGGAAATTCGTAGTTCAAAGGAGAATCGGCGGTTATCGGATGCTCAGCGAAGAAGTCGGCGATGGCCTGGCCCTTCACTGCCTTGAGGGGACGATAAGTTATCGAGAACTCCATTAAGAGCAGGGCCCATTTAGCGAGCAGTCCCGTTAATATAGCCTTTGACATCAAATATTTGAGAGGATCCACCTTTTATATGAGATAGATCTCATGTGCCAATGCATAGTGTCTGAGCTTCGTTATCGCGAAGATCAACGCCAGACAGTGTTTTTCTATGGGGGAGTAATAGCTTTCTGTCCCCAGTAGAACCCGACTCAAGTAGTAGAGGGCTCTCTCTTTCCCTTGGTCGTTTTCTTATGCCCCATAGCGTGCCTAAGGAATCTTTTAGGGCTGTTGTATACAGGACGAGAGGTTTTCCTTTAACGGGAGCAGCCAGCACTGGCGGATTCTACAGGTATTGCTTGATTTCGTCTAGTGCGCTTTGGCATTTGTGATCCCAGACGAACGGGGTTCCCTTCTACATTAGGTGACTGTAAGGATGACATTTGCCTGAGAGATTGGCTATAAATGGCTGGGTATACGCGAGCTTTTCTTGGAGAGACCGCAGTTGCTTAAGAGTCCTTGGCGGAGGCATTTCCATGATCGCCTTGATCTTCGATGGGTCTATTTAGATGCCTCGGTGTCGGACGACGAATCCTAGGAACTTGCCTGAGGAAACTCCGAATGCGCACTTGAGAGGGTTCATTTTCAAGTTGTATTTCCGAAGGCGCTGAAACACGATATTCAGGTGCTCTAAATGTTCCTCGTATGATTTGCTTTTAACTACAAGGTTGTCGATATAGCATTCGACGATTTCATGTATGAGGTCATCAAAGATCTTCGTCATGGCCCTCTGATAGGTGGCACCGGCATTCTTTAGACCGAAGGGCACCACCTTGTAGCAGAATATACCCAAAGGGGTCCAAAAAGAGGTATGCTTCTAGTCCTCGGGATGCATCTTTATCTGATTGTATCCTGATGAGCCGTCCATGAAGGAGAAAACTTCGGGAGTGGACGTATATCTATCATCAGCTCAGTGATAGGTACTAGAAAGTCGTCCTTTGGGCAACCTTTGTTGAGATCCCGAAAGTCCACACATATGCTCACCGTCCCATTTTTCTTCATCACCGAGATGATGTTAGCGATCCAGTCAGGATACTGAACCTCTTGGATGAAGTCGGAGTCGATTAGCTTCTTGACTTCGCCGTTGATGCTCATCTCAAGCTCGAATCGCATTCTTCTTGGTGCTTGTTTGATCGGCTTGACGTCCGGAGATAATGCCAATTTGTGGACATCAATCTATGGATCGAGTCCCGGCATCTCTGAATAGTTCCATGCAAAGCAATCTTTATACTGCATGAGCACGTCTTTAATGTAGCCTCCTTTTCTTCAGACAACAGTTCACTGACGAACGTCGGTCGTGGGTCGTTTGCCGTTCCCAAGTCTATTTTTCTGAGGTCATCTGCAGTAGAATGTATCCCATCTTCCAGCTCTTTTGGCGCCGGTGGAAACTCGAAGATCACCTCATTATCATCGTTCTTGAAGCACCAGGGAAGATCAGCCATATCTTCGTATATTCCTTCTACTTACATCGTTATCACGTGACGGTGCGAGATCGCTTCCAAGACCGATATTGATCTGGTTCTACTCTCGCTGCATACGTGGCTTTCGGTTCGTGCTTCTGTGGCGGGGTTACCCTCCAACTGCTGGATAGAGCGAACTTGCCGAGTTGATACTGGTCTTCAACCCAGTTCTTGAAGATGAAGCAGTCTTCGAGAGGATGTCCTATTGCTCGGTGATAGGGGCGATAATCTGGGTGAGAAACCTAGTCTGCTTGCTCGGGGTGCTTAGACTCCGGGAGTGTCATCATCTGATGTTTCATGACAAGATCGAATATCTTCTTTGTCTTGTCTTGGGGAAAAGAATATTCTCGACCCATCTTCTTTATAAGAGACGGATCCCGGCTGCTCGATTCTTGATCGCGTGGCTTCTTAGATCTGCTACGTTGCTGTCGAACATTTTTTCCGTCCTTTGGTTTATTTTTGCCTCTGCGCCGGGTCTTTTGTATAATAGGTTGGCGACGAAGAGCATTGTCATTCTCCGTGGCCTGCTGAAGGAGGCGCCGCGTCCTGGCTTTCTCGTAAATGGTCATTTCACGGCTATGGTCATCCCGTACCTTTTGACTCGCTTCCCTTATTAGCTTGTCCATCTGTTCTTCAAACGAAAGACTTGGCATTTTGATGGCGGGACCTCCTTTTGGTTCAGGGTTAGCGTCTTTTAACATAACATCTCCTTCTTCGTCGAAGTCATGTATGGTATACCAACCATGGAATCGTTCCCGTTTCTTGGATTGAACATATCCAAGGCCGATCGTTTCCATTCTCCCGTTAGGCAATTTTCGCTGGGTTCCGGGGACGTCCCAGATCCGGTTGTAGAACTGGGCTTGTCGAGCAGTCTGTTTGAAAGGTACGCCTTGGCGCCTCAACAGCCTTTTTAATCCTTCTGTGTAATATCTGGGCATACGAATGGGCTGGAGCTTGTCAAGTGTCGAATCGGCACCTTGCCAAATTTCTTTCTTCACTTTGGTTTCCGTGGATTGATAAAAGAGGATCGCCTTTCCATCTCTTTGCCTGGGAGGGACGTAGAATGTCTGCAGTTCTTGCATACTATAGGTATCAAGTGCATCAAGCTCTTTGTAATGCTCTTGCGGAGCTATGGTGTTCCCCTCCGAAAGACGGCGCGACATGAAGACGTCTTGCCTGAGATTCGGGGCAGATGCTATTTGGTTTTATCCGTCCACCGATGCCAAGTTGATTTATGGCACCGTGTATCAGAGGTTTAGACGGATGTGGCCGATTTAGCAGACTTCGTCAGATTCCCCCTCATGGTGAAGGGTTTTTGATTGTGGGGACGCTCTTCTCTGCAGGCACAAGCCCCTGCAGTTAATTACGCTACTGCACCGCGGTAGCAACTTTCTCCTTCTCCAGAATTTCACTTCGTGTCGTGTATGTTTGTTTTGTTTGTGGTTTCCCGTGGATTGTATACGGAGACTAAGTTATGTCGTCACCCGTAGGACGTGGATTAGTCCAAATCCGTATTTACTTAGATTTGGGTTTGGTGTTTTAGTTTAAGGATACGTTAGCCGTGTTGAGGCTAAGATCAACTTAAACGTTCGTTAAGGATACGCTGGTCCTGTTTGGGACTAAGATCAACTTAACGTGGTGATCCATTTAATATATGGCCGTCGGGACTCATCACCTCTCTGACGTCGTTGAAGGATTACAACAAAAGGTGTCAGAGGAGTTAGGAGATGTACCCCTGAACCGAAGTTGATTAGGGAATATGTAGTATGTTTGAATGTTTAAGGATACGTTATCCGTGTTTGGGGCTAAGATCAACTTAAACGAGATCGTTTAGATCCGACAAAAGAGTATTTGGAGGCTCTATTGTTCCAGTTTAGGGACGTAGTGGTCCGTGTTCCAGTTTAGGGACATGGGGGTCCAAGTTCCAATTTAGGAACGTGGTGGTCCATATTCCAGTTTAGGGACGTGGTGGTCCGTATTCCAGTTTAGGGACGTGGTGGTCCGTATTCCAGTTTAGGGACATGGTGGTCCATCATTAGTTTAAGGATGTTTCGGTCCGTCATTAGTTTAAGGATGTATCGGTCCACGAGTTTAAGGACCCCGCAGTCCGTATTCATGTGTGGTCGTTGGGACCCATCACCTCTCTGACGTCGTTGAGGGGTTACAACGATAGGTGTCAGAGGAGTTCGGAGATGTACCCTCGAACCGGAGGTAAATTGATTTAGGAGAGCAGTCTTGCTCAGTCAATTTAATTTGAGGACTTACGACCATGATTGGGCTAAGTCCAGTTGAGAATTTTCAACGTTTTGTTTGCATTTGGTCTGTTAGGCCTTTGTCTGGGCTCTGCCCTTTTAAATGATGCACAACATCTATTTTAGGCCATTTGTACCTTTTAGACTGGGCTCTGCCCTTTTTACTATAATGCAGAGCATTTGTTTTGGTCCATTGGACCTTTCAATTGGGCTCTGCCCTTTAAATAATGCACAGCATTATTTTTTGTCTGTTTAGACTTTTTTAATTGGGCTCTGCCCTTTTTACTAGTGTGCAGTACTTTTATTTGGTCTATTAGACCTTTGATTGGGCTCTACCCTTTAATAATGCATTGCATTTAATGCTCTGACAACGCCCCACGTGGCTTGTCAGGCGCTTTGCGCCAATTGAGAAGCGCAAGGCGCAAACTCATATGGTGGTGACACGTGTCACGATCTGAGGAGCGCAAGCGCAACAGCGCAGTGCGCTGTGTCAGTGCGCTGCGCTGTTGCGCTGCTAACACGTGGCGCTCCCTGGTGGCTTGCGCCAACACAGGAGCGCAACCGTGCAATTTTTCAAGTGCAAAGCACTGTTTTATCTTTTGATTGAACGAAAACAAGTTTTTCGTGTTTTTAAAGAACCAATAGTTCATAAGAAAATGCAAAGCACTGTTTTTATGTTTTGATTGATTTTAAATCAAAGAAAACAAGTTTTTCTTGTTTTAAAGAACCAATGGTTCATAAGAAAGTGCAAAGCACTATTATTATTATTTTTTTCTTTTTATTGAAGATCATTGATCTTCTCCAATAACCTGTTTATAAGAGAATTTTCTCTTTTTTCTAAAGGTTTTTACCTTTTTTGTTCTTGAGGAATTCTCTTCAATTCTTCAGAGTTCTCAATGATAATGTTCATGATTTTGAATTGAGGTCTAGGGGCCTTTATATAGTGCACATAAATTAGTTGAATTTGTTAAAGAGATCTTTATCGGAGTGATTTGGGGAATTTTCCCCACCGTTGGATCTTTGATCCAAGGGCTTCTGTTTTACAGAAGAAAATCTTCTTGTTTTAACAAGAACAGAAAGATTTCTTTAAAATCTTAATTCCGTTTGGCGCAAATGCTCCAGCGCGTTACGCGTGTCACGCAGCGCACAGCGCAGCGTAACTGCGCTGACACGTGTCGCGCGTCACGCAGCGCACAGCGCAGCGTAACTGCGCTGACACGTGTCGCGCAGTGCACAGCGCAGCGCAACTGTGCTTGCGCAAGTTACGCTGACACGTGTCGCGCAGCGCCCAGCGCAGCGCAACTGCGCTTACGCAACTACGCTGACACGTGTCGCGCAGTGCACAGCGCAGCGCCACTGCGCTGACACGTGTCGCGCAGCGCAGCGCTTGCGCAAAAGCGACTGCGCTGACACGTTTCGCGCAGCGCAGCGCTTGCGCAACTGAAGCTTTGCTTCTTTAATTTTGTTTTTTAATAGAGCTTTGCTCTGATTGGGCGCACTGCCTTAGGCGCTGCGCTGGAATTTGAAGCGTTACTTCAAAATTTGAATTTTGAAATTCAAACAGAGCTTTCCTCTGATTGGGGGAAACAAATGCCCCCCCACCGTTGCGCTCACGTGGCGCGCACGTGAGTGCAGCGGTGGCAAGATCCTGGCCGTTGGATCAACGGGTGAGGTGAAGGGACGCAAGCGCCTTATAAATAGGACCCTCGACCCTTAGAAATCTTTACCATTTCCAAGATTTTGATTTTCCAGAGCTTTGCTCTTGCTTAAGAACTTCAGAGCTTTGCTCTCGTTTCCAAAGTTAGAAAACTTTAGGTAAAACTAATTTAAATTAATTTAAATGAATTCTAACCAAAAGAGCTCTGCTCTCATAGATCTTTTGATCTAAAGAAATCCCCTTTGGGGTTTCATAAACAGAGCTTTGCTCTCAAGAATTTGTTTCAGGGTTTATTAACCCATGAACAGAGCTTTGCTCACCGACAGAATATTGATCTCTTGATCTTCTGATGATGAACTCTTAAGAGTTTTCTTGGATTTTTAAAATCCCAAAATTTTCAATTTTAAATTTCTTTTTAAAGTTAAAATTTTCTTTTTGATGGATTTTTTTTATCACTATTACAGAGCTAAGCTCTCTTTTAAGGAATTTTATTCTTTTGAGACCAGAATTTGACAAGTGTCATTCTGTGACAGAGCTTTGCTCTGAAAGAGGAGATTTTCTCCTTGTTTCTAGGGATTTCCCACTAATGAGAATATTCTCTTGGGGATCTTTTCATTAACTGACAGTCTCACCCAATGATGGGGCTGTCTTATTACATGAGGCACTGTCATCCAGATTTTGTGGGTCCCCATTTGGTCCCCTATCCACTGCACTGCAGTGTGGTGTGATTAATTTTAATTTAATTAATTTTTAAATTCAGCTAATTAAAAAAATTTAAACGCCAAGCGTTGGAATTGCAATACTAACGGCTATTTTTTTTGTTCCCTTGCAATGACCATGTCTCTTGATACTTCATTCCCGTTCGCTCGCTCGGAGGAAGGGTTTCCTGAAGCGCTTTTGGACCGCGAAGTCCTAGCTATGATCAGGGACCATGACCCGGAATATAAAAGTCTCCACCTTTGGGGGTCGTGGTATAATCAGATTATCATGGGTCGACGGAACTTCACGTTCACAGTACCGTCAGAACCTATTACGGTGATCCACTACGCCAGCCCACCCCCAGTGCAGTATGCCTTGGAGATGGTCGATTGGACTTCTAAGGGCTTTCTTCACCCTGCTATCGACGCAATACCGGTTCAACGTCCTATGGTTCTGGATATACTAGGACGCCGTATCTGTCAAGGCGAGACGCGACATTGGGGGCAATCATATAACATAGGTCTGATCCCCCGCCAACCGATCGGCTATCTGCCGTGGGCTCGGTACATCCTGTCAGCAAAGAAGTCGCAGTTGATAAAGTTGGGGTTGTACACCGCGGTTTACGTATCCCTCTTCCAGTATCCCACGCTTCCCACCTGGTGGTTCAAGGCTTTCTTGGAGCAGTGAAACATTCCTACTCACACTTTCCTCGCAATGGACCGGGAAGTGTCAATTTCTCTGGAGGAATTCACAGAGGTTTCCGGTTTACCGGTTATAGGGGAGCACTATGAGGAGTTGCTTCCGACAGACGAGTATGTCTTCGTTGCTAAGCCGGCGGTAAGGGGCCTTACTCCGGAGAATGCTGGTCAACACCAATTCCCAAGTTTGATCAAAGTGTTGAACATCTATGAGGCCCTTTTCATCGAACGTGGGAATCGTGGAGTTAGCTTCGAGGATTTCATTGCTTGGTTCCTTCACCCAAGCGTCCTCTCGGCGGAAGCTGCTAAGTTTGCTACCCTTGATGACCCTTTCGGTCTAGGTTTGGATAACCTACCGGCGAAGGAAATAGACCAAAAGGGTTTTTTCCTTCCCAACTCTCCGACTGTGTCTTTTGCGGAAGTCGCGGCTCCCGGGATGGACGAAGAGGCCTTCTTCTTAGGATTACTCGGGCTATGGTTGAGTTGGTTTGCGCTCCCAGTGCATTCCCGCCTTATGAGGTCCTCTGCCTTTTACCCAGCTCACCGGATGACCATCGGGGTAAAGGTAGCCGTCGAGATCGCCGGTTTGGCACACTTGTACCACGGCCTTAGTCAAGCGGCAGATGCTAACGAGCCTGGAGTACTGCACGTGATCTTCCCGATGCATTACTTCATATCATGGCTCGAGCTCCATACCTGGGGCGTCTTTGGTATGCATAAGAGGCCCCCGTTCTACGACAGGTGCGGTTTTCCTCGCATCATACAGTTGATTGGCGCATCAATTGTGACTCCATCGCTGCGGAACGCCAGGGGTTTACTTCTTCGCCCCCACACCGTTGGAGACGGGATGTCTTCGTCGATAAGGTGTTGACTATTGGAAAGGCGTCTACCACTGCGGTGCGGCCATTACAAGATACCTTCAAAGATGGAGCCTCAGTTTTGACGGCCAGGGAGACCCTCCACTTATATTCTATTAGACCGGGCTTCCTGGTGTTCAGGCAGAACGGTGCAGCAATTTTCATGAGATACAACCCACATCGTTTCGCCCAACAACTGGGTTACGATCAAGGGGTACCCTTGGAAGCTTTCTTACTGGAACCCGCTGCCACTGAAGAAGGGATGGAGAACGCACCGCATCATTTCATGCGCCTGAATACGGTTTCTCATTTTTTTATCAGTGTGCTGGCTTGCGCTCCACGACTCCTCAATGTATATAAAGAATGGTACAATCATTCGACGGGAGCCGTTATAAAGGAAGAAAGGCCGGTGTTGGTCGACCGTAAGGGTACGCCTCCAGGTAGTGACCGCAACGCTCCTTTAGTGCTAAGGACCCCCGTAGTTCCTCCGCTGAAGGATGCTAGAGTCGAGCCATCGCGCGTACAAAGTCCTCCGCGCGGATTGCCGCTTCTCGATATTGTTGATGCACCCCCAGCTCCTCGTGCCCCCGTGGAGACTGTAGTTGTGACTTCGCCGGAGTCTGGTGTGGGAGCGGACATCGGGACCCGCTGCCCCAAGGTGGCTGCCAAGCGCAAATCACTTCCGGGTGCGCCAAGAGCGGGCGGGCAAAAGATGAAAAAGAAGTCGCTCTTCGCAGCTGACGTTGCGTTTGGTCAAGAACCTCACGCTCCCTACAGCGAGGGCCTGGGTGAATATGGGACCAACATGGGATTGGTGATGCCGCCGGATGACATGGACATGGCGTCCGCCATCGCAGCTTCAGAGCGATTGGCGAGGCGCGACGCATGGCTAGCTAAGTTTGCGCAATCGGGTAACCACTAGTCGAATTTTTATTGCATTATATCTTTATTATTGCCTTTAACTAACATTTTTTCTTCTTTTCTTCAAACAAGCATTACCACCGAAGAAGCCATTGCTGCTTCCCTCAAGACCTTTCAAGAAGAGGAACGACTTAGAGCGTCCTTAGGCCTTGGTACATTTCGATTCATGAAGTCTTTATTCTCCTTTTTACTATAATCGATCTAACTTTTTTTCTTCTGCCTCTTTGTAGGGACCGCGCCAGCCGATGTTGGGACCCTCCCTGGGCCCATTACTGAAGTCCCAGTCTCTTCGGGGCTGCCGCAAGAACCTCCACTCGATAAGTCAACGAGGGATGCCTTGAAGAATTTGGAGGCATCCTTATTCACAGACGAGGACGCCTCAATGAAAGAGGCCTTATTAAGGTCCGTCTCAACTGCTCGGGAGGATAGGAAGCGGTTGAGGCGCGAGGCGAAGGCGCGCAGGGCTGCTTTGGCCGCAGGAGCAGGCCCGAGCTCCATTATTCTCTTTGCTTCTCCTTCTGAAAAGCTCCCGGCCGGCCTGTCTACCGCTCGCCAGCAGGTGGCGCGTGCAGTTCGGGACGCTAATGATAAGTCTACCTCAGGTAATGTATCTTTCGGGATTTTGTTGTAAGAATTGTAAACATGTCTGTTCTTATATATCTCGTTTTGCAGGGCCGAGTCCAACCGAAGGGGAGGCGGAAACCGTCGAACCCAGGGAGACAGAGGAATAGGCACTGGCCGAACCCAAGCCGACGGTGGGCAGCGTCGCCGGGGTTGCTGAGCCTGAGGTGGGGGCCGAAGGAGCTGCACTAGAGAAGGTCGTTGATGCTGAGCCTGAGGGGGCGGCACATGAGACGATCATCATAACTGAGCCTGAGGGGGCGGCACATGAGACGATCATCATAACTGAGCCTGAGGGGGCGGCACATGAGACGATCATCATAACTGAGCCTGGGGTGGTAGTGGCTGAGGTGTTCGAGACCGGCGTCCTTACGGCAACGGCGGACGAGACGATGGAGACCGCTGAGCCCGAACCGGTAGCGGGTGAGATAGGCACGACTGTTGGGGAAGAGTCAGCCGCTCTTTCTCAAGAGTCCGGCAATATTCCAATCATTGCCCTCCCCGTCTACGATCTTCCGCCGTCTCCTTACCGCGCGAGCACGACGACAGCCCCCATAGAGTCGGGTGATGAGGCCATGGGCGGTGGTCTGATATCGATGGAGGAGGGAGACGCCTTCGTTTCGGCTGGTTGCTCGTCAGGTAAATTTCGAGTTATAGTCCCCCTTTTTATCTTGCAACCGTTTCTGATAAGTTTATCCTTTGTTCGTAACGCAGGTGCAGCCAGCGCCGACGCCCCATTGCTCGAGGGAGCGCCTTCGACTACTGGCTTGGCGGTGGTCACCTCTCAGCCCTCTCTTATACCATCGAAGATTTTGGAAGGTATGGGTTTGCCACTTATTAATCTTATCCTTCAGACGTATAATTTGTGTACTAAAGTCGTACTGTTGTGTCTTTCAGGAGTGCTCTTTGACCATCTTTATCAAGTGTTGCTCTCACACTTCTCCTTTCCATCTGAACTCGCTTCTCCCTCTGGTGGCGCTGGTGAGTATAGTTCCCGACTGATATCTTTCTTTTTCAGTGATGGAATTATTTCTAACTTTTTCTCGTCCTGGCTGTAGTGCTACAAATCGAAGGGGGAGACGAAAGATTGGTCGCGCCACCGGCCCTTCCGGCCATGCCACCTGCTTCAACCGGTATAGTAGACTATCTCATCAATGACTTTTTCCATATTTCTCAAACCGTCATCTAATCGTATTTTGTCTTTTCAGCTGTCGTTCCGGTCTCGGCGCCTTTTGAGTCTCACATTACAATGCCGGCAGGCCCTTCCCAGAGACGTCCGTCCTCAAAAGGTGCCGCGAATAGCCTGCGCATGTTGAGCGACTACATCGAGGAACTCGACGTCGAGACTCCTACGTCTGCTGCCGATTCGCTACAACGGTTAACCCGATGCTGGTGATACTCGTTAATTTCCATGACGAGGGTAGCGTTGCATCTTGGGTTAATCACTGCAGGGAGATTGAGGCTCGCCTTCATCAGCTGGAGTCGATGCGTCCTACCCCTGAGGTTTTGGCCGTGAGTACTCAACGGGCAGCATGGCTCGAGCAAAGCACTTCTCATTTCCGCCATTTGGAACAAGAAGCAGCTTTGAGGCTGAAGGAGTGCCAGGAGTCTTCAAGCGAAACTGCTCGCCTACATGCTGAAGTTGAGGCGAACGCTGCTGAGGTAAAGGTTGTCTTCGAGGGCTTTCTGGAGCGCATCTCAAATGGGCTGAAACTGAAGCAGAAACTTGACGCTGCCGAGCGTAATGCCCAAGGCCGTGAAGCCACCCAGCAGGCCGTCAGGGAGCAGTTTGCATCTCTCTTGTAGCAAAGGACTCAGGTGGAAGCATAAATGGCGGTGGTGGCAGATCAGGAAAAGGCGCGGAAGGAAGTGCATGAACAATTAATAGGGCTATGCAAGACGCTTCCTTCCCGATAGCTGCCTTTGTACCAATAAACTTGTAAAAATTTTCTTTCTCGAATAACATGTATCCATTCTTTATTCTTTTATACTATTCACCTTGTACTTCTTTGAGTTAATGAATAAAGATACACATTTTTTCTCTGCAATGGCTTGCATGCTCTTTCGCTTCCTCTCTTTCTCTTATTATCAGCATGTTGACTTGATAAATATAATTGGCAGATAACTTAGTTTTAGTTTTTTTTAAGAGATATCGATGGCTTAGGCCGCAGGTTCAGATCTGCCGCCTAAGACTTTTCAACTCTATGAGCCGTGAGGGTCTCATAGAGACTTTTCTCCCTACGGATCGAGAGGATCTCGTAGGTGAGTTTTCTTCTTAGGAATCGTGAGAATTCCTAAGTGTGTTTTCTCTTATAAGTCGTAAGGATCCTATAAGAGAATTTTTCCCTCTTACGAGTCGAGAGGACCCGTAAGCGGTTGTTTCCCTCCTCGTCGAAACTCGACTTTGGAGAGTAAGACTCATAAATAGTATGCAAGAGACCGTTTTAGGCCTACTTGCAGGGTCCCATTGTTCAGGAAACATGTTTTTTAATCCCTGCTTCCTGAGGCTTCATCTTGCAAGTTGAGACGAATCGGGAATTTCCCACGGAGACACTGGTTTCTCTGTGAGCCGACGCGAATCAGGAGGCTCTCATCAAGGGCGCTAGTTTCCCTAAATTGAGGTATTTGCCAAGGATTATTTGTTTCCCTGGTGTTGAAACGAATCGAGAATTTCCCGCGGAGACACTGGTTTCTCTGCGAGTCGACGTGAATCAGGATTTTCTTCATCAAGGACACTTGTTTCCTCGAGTCGAAAGATTTGCCGAAGACACTGGTTTCTTCGGAGTTGAAACGAACCGGGAATTTCAAGCGGAGACACTTGTTTCTCTGCGAGCCGATGCGAATCAGGGGGCTCTCATCAAGGACGCTAGTTTCCCTGAATTGAGGTATTTGCCAAGGATTATTTGTTTCTCTGGTGTAGAAACGAATCGAGAATTTCCCGCAGAGACACTGGTTTCTCTGCGAGTCGACGCGAATCCGGATTTTCTTCGTCAAGGACACTTGTTTCCTCGAGTCGAAGTATTTTCCGAAGACACTGGTTTCTTTGGAGTTGAAATGAACCGGGAATTTCCCGCGGAGACACTTGTTTCTCCGCGAGCCAATGCGAATCGGGGGCTCTCATCAAGGACGCTAGTTTCCCTGAATTGAGGTATTTGCCAAGGATTATTTGTTTCCCTAGTGTTGAAACGAATCGAGAATTTCCCGCGGAGACACTGGTTTCTCTGCGAGTCGACGCGAATCAGGATTTTCTTCGTCAAGGACACTTGTTTCCTCGAGTCGAAGGATTTGCCGAAGACACTGGTTTCTTCGGAGTTAAAACGAACTGAGATCTTCCCGCGGAGACACTGGTTTCTCTGCGAGCCGATGCGAATCAGGGGGCTCTCATCAAGGATGCTAGTTTCCCTGAATTGAGGTATTTGCCAAGGATTATTTGTTTCCCTGGTGTTGAAACGAATCGAGAATTTCCCACGGAGACACTGGTTTCTCTGCGAGTCGACACGAATCAGGGTTTTCTTCGTCAAGGACACTTATTTCCTCGAGTCGAAGGATTTCGCCGAAGACACTGGTTTCTTCGGAGTTGGGATGAACCGTCGAGATTTGGCTTCGTTTTCTGGCGGAGCCTGTTGGGAAAGTATGGTTCCCTCTTCGTTTACGCCCTTGGATTGTATACAGGGATCGATGTGATCTCAACTGCAGGGCCAAAGTTTTATCATCATTTCATTTTTTTATTTCCGCGATGCTCTATCATTTCAGCTTTTATATCGCGAAGGTCGCGATTGCCCAATCATTTCAGCTATTTTTCGCGTGCCCAATCATTTCGGCTGTTTGTTTTATTTCCACTCGCTGCTTTTTATTACGAGTTGCCCAATCATTTCGGTTATTTTTTATGCATACATTTTTACTTGCTGCTTTTTATTGCAAGTTGCCCCATCATTTCGGCTATTTTTTATACATACATTTTTACTTGCTGCTTTTTATTGCAAGTTTCCCCATCATTTCGGCTAATTTTTATGTATACATTTTTACTTGCTGCTTTTTATTGCAAGTTGCCCCATCATTTCGGCTATTTCATACGCATGTGCGGCCTACTGGCTTTTCGCCGTAAACCTGAAATTAGACACCGATTTCGGCATCAACACCGCTACAACTGGGATATTGCCAGGAGTGAATCATCATCTGCCTCTGTCGATGTCGAACAATGGTGGCTTAGCGAACAGGGTTAAGGTCCTGTCGACTAAGATTTTTGACTTCATGAGCCGTAAGGGTCTCACGAAGGTATTTCTCCCTACAAGTCGTGAGGATCTTGTAAGTGTATTTTCTCCTTAGGAATCGTGAGGATTCCTAAGTGTTTGTTCCTCTGTAAGTCGTAAGAATCCTACAAGAGGGTTTTCTCCTTGTAAGTCGAGAGGACTTATAAGGGTTATTCATCATGCGTACACATCCCCAGTCATGGATGGGACTTGGTTAGGGAAATGTTTATTCGCGTCCATGGATTGTATACAAGAGCCAGTATTGGACCGCTTGTAGGGCAATATCTAAAGTTGTGGGGGGTTTGCTTAAGCACAGGTTTAGGTCTCTGTAACTTAAGACTTTCAAATCTTATGAGCCGTGAGGGTCCCATAAGAGAGTTATCCTTACGAGTCGTGAGGATCTCGCAAGTGTATTTTCTCCTTAGGAATCGTGGGGATCCCTAAGTGTGTTGCTCCCTTGTGAGTCGTAAGGATCTCACGCGGGTGGTTTCTCCTTACAAGGTCGAGAGGACCCTATAAGTGTCTTTTAACGAGGCTGCGCCCTTTCGGGTTTTCACAAACACTCGCCGATAGTCCTGCTGTTTTTACTCACGGAGCCCTTTTGGGTTTTCATCCATGCCCATTTTGCTTATGGATATACCGTTTTATTCTTTTTTATCTTCTTCTTCCTTTTTTTTACGAGGTCGCGCCCTTTCGGGTTTTCACGAACACTCGCCGGTAGCCCTGCTGTTTTTACTCACGGAGCCTTTTCGGGTTTTCATCCATACCCTTTTTGCTTATGGACATACCGTTTTTATTTATTTTTTATTTTTTAATATTTTTTTATCTCGTCAGCCTAAGGATGTTGTGGTAGTAGTTTAAGGACGTTTCGGTCCGTTGTTATTTTAAAGACGTTTCGGTCCGGTCAGGAGAAGGCTGGCTGCTGCTTATAAAGCTTGAGCTTAGGAAGATAGAGAGCGGACATAGTCGTCGTCATCTATCATTGACCTAGGCTATGGCTCGTTAAGCGTAGTATTTGTTTAGGAAGCGACCGTTTATTGGCCTGAAAGGACTTTCACCGTTCATATCCACGAGTAGATAGGCCCCACCTTGGTAGACCTTATTTATGATGTACGAGCCTTCATAGTTCGGCTCGAATTTTCCCCGCTTGGCGCGATTGGGGATCATAGGCCTTTTGACCACAAGCACGAGTTCGCCTTGGCGGAATGACCTCGGACGGGTCAATCTTTCATATGAGCGCGTCATCTTTGCTTTATAAGCTTCCAGATTTTGTTGCGCTATGAGCCGTGTTTCTTCAAGGGCATCAAGCTTCTCAAGCCGAAGGTGAGCATTTTCTTCGTTCGTCAGCTTGTGGTGGACTGCCACTCGCAGAGAGGGTAACTCTATCTCGAGGGGGAGTACTACTTCCGTACCGAATACCAACGCGTACGGCGTTGTGTTCGTGGCCGTCTCGAATGTAGTTCGATATGCCCAAAGGGCTTCTTGTAGCCTCTAGTGCCAGTCCTTCTTATTTCGGGACACCGTCTTCTTCATGATCTTGGTCAAGGTCTTATTGAAGGCCTTGGCTAGACCATTAGCTCGCGGGTTATAAACCGAGGAATACCTCCAGTCTATATTGTGTTGTTGCGCAAAGCGACTGATCTTGTGGCTCCTGTAGGCTGGCCCGTTATCGGAGATGATCCGTCGCAGAGTTCCAAACCGGTATATGACGTGCGTCTTGAAGAAATGGAGGATACTCTCCGTCTTCACCTCCCTCAACGGTACTGCTTCTGCCCATTTGGAGAAGTAGTCAGTCGTCGCCAGGATGAAACGATGTCCCTTGGACGATGCTGGTTCGATGGGGCCGACTATGTCAGTTCTCCACATTTCGACCGGCCAACTAGCCACCGTTGGGTGTAGTGGATTTGGATGCTGGTGGATGAAGTCCCTATGGATTTGGCATGAGTGGCATTGCTTCGCATATTCAAGGCAATCCTGAATCATCGTGGGCCAATAGTAACCCATCCGTTTAATCTTCAGCTTCATCTTCGGGCCTGCTTGGTGAGAACCACAGAGTCCATCATGAACTTCCTGAACGACTCTTTCTGCTTCGTCAGGTCCCAGACATCTCAACCACAGAGAATCAAACGACCTCTTATACAGAGTGTCGTTGACGAAGGCGAAAGACAGAGCTCGTTTCATAAGCTGATGTCTCGAGGACGCATCTTCGTGCATTCGATTGGACTTAAAGTAGTCTATGAAGACTTCCCTCTAATCCTCAGCCTTTTCTCGTTCATTTATTTGCAAGGTCATATGTTCAGTCTCTTCCTTTTCTTCGGATGATTCCAGAGATATCTTTGCTGGGGCAAGCACCTGACGGCTTTGTACCATAATTCTGACGTCATCGAGATTCTCGTCGGCCAGTTCTTTAGCGAGCCTGGCTAATGCGTCCGCTTTGCTGTTTTCCGCACGCGGTATGTTTTCCAAAGTGTAGGAAGGGATTTGGGTCAACAGTTGTTGCACTTTTTCGCCGTACTTCACCAACTCTGGTTTGCACGTTTGGTAATCGCCGTTTATTTGACTGACGACTAGTTGGGAGTTTCCATATATGAGGAGGTTTTCAATTCCCATGTCAATGGCGATCTCGAGGCCTGCTATCAAAGCTTCATATTCAGCTTCATTGTTCGTCCTCGGTTCTGTCAAGGAGAAGGCGAAGCATATAATCCCTCCTTGTGAAGTCACGAAGATAAGGACAACCCCTGATTTGATTATAGGGGTACTTTGTTTGCGCTTCTTCATGGAAGACACTCCATCAAAATAGAGTTCCCATCGGGTATCACTGCCGTCGATCGCATCAAACACATGTTCATCTGGCAGATCGCAATTCAAAGGGGAGTCGGCCGGTATTGGGTGCTCAGCGAGGAAATCGGCGATGGCCTGGCCTTTCACTGCTTTGAGAGGTTGATAAGTTATCGAGAACTCCATCAAGAGTAGGGCCCATTTAGCGAGTCGCCCTGTCAATATGGCCTTTGACATTAAATATTTAAGGGGGTCCACCTTCGAGATGAGACGGACTTCATGTGCCAATGCATAGTGCCTGAGCTTTGTTATCGCGAAGATCAACGCCAGACATTGTTTCTCAATGGGAGAGTAATTGCTTTCTGCCCCCAGTAGGACTCAACTTAAATAGTAGAGTGCTCTTTCTTTCCCCTGGTCGTTCTCTTGTGCCCATAATGCGTCTAAAGATCCTTCGAGGGCGGTCGTATAGAGAATGAGGTGCTTTCCCTTAACCGGAGCAGCCAGCACTGGTGGATTTTGCAAGTACTGCTTGATTTCGTCTAGCGCACCTTGGCATTGTTTATCCCAGACGAATGGAGTTCCCTTCTTCATTAGATGGCTGTAAGGGCGGCACTTGCCAGAGAGGTTGGCTATAAATCGCTGTATGTACGCGAGCTTTCTTTGGAGAGACCGCAGCTGTTTGAGAGTTCTCGGCGGAGGCATTTCCATGATCGCTTTGATCTTTGACGGATCTATCTCGATGCCTCGGTGCCGGACGACGAATCCCAGGAATTTTCCCGAGGAACTCCGAATGCGCACTTGAGAGGGTTCATCTTCAAGTTGTATTGTCGAAGGCGTCTAAATACGGTTTTCAGATGCTCGAGATGTTCCTCGTACGATTTGCTTTTAACCACGAGGTCGTCGATATAACATTCGACGATTTCATGTATAAGGTCATCGAAGATCTTCGTCATGGCCCTCTGATAGGTGGTACCGGCGTTCTTTAGACCGAAGGGCATCACCTTGTAGCAGAATATTCCCAGAGGGGTCCGGAAAGCGGTGTGCTTCTGGTCTTCAGGATGCATCTTTATCTGATTATACCCTGATGAGCCGTCTATGAAGGAGAAAACCTCATGAGTGGACGTATTGTCTATCATCAGTTCGGTGACTGGTACTGGGAAATCATCTTTAGGGCAGGCTTTATTGAGATCCCGGAAGTCCACGCATATGCGCACTGTCCCATTTTTCTTCATCACCGGGACGATGTTAGCGACCCATTCAGGGTATTGAACTTCCTGGATGAAGCCAGAGTCGATCAGCTTCTTGACCTCAGCATCGATGCTCATCTCAAGCTCGAGCCGCATTCTCCTCGGCGCTTGTTTAACTGGCTTGATGTCTGGGGATATCGCCAATTTGTGCACAGCAATTTCTGGATCTAGTCCCGGCATTTCGAATTGCCTTTTCGCCTTCTCGCCTGGGAGGGACATAGAACGTCTGCAGCTCCTCTACACTGTCGGTATCGAGCGCATCTGATTGTTCCAAAAATATAAGTTAACCGTAATCAGAAACGGCGTCGCTTTGCAGCTAGCCGGTGAGTACGGGTCGATCCACAGAAATGGGTAATTTTCTTAATGTGCCTTTTACGAGTTGATTCCAAATGTTGTTTGGATTGATTTTATTAAATCTAAAAGGACTAGATCTGAAAATAAACTAATTTAATCTAAATTAAAGTCTTGCTAGGGTTAGGATTAGGGGAAGTTTGGAGATTAAAGGTTTCCTCACAGCTTTCAATGCCTTATTTTTGATCAATTAGATGTAACGGTAATTATCAATGAAGTGGATTAGAATCTTTCGGGAAGATGTTTCTTCCTCTAGATTCTTATCCTTCTTTTATCGATAATTACCCTAACCTCCATGGAAAACACGCGCAACCGGGCCTTTATACTACGGTGTCACCGTTACCTCGAGGGGTAGGGTGCCGTAGGGAGCGGTTGTGCGTGTATGCATGGAGTTCTAATTCTTAGTTATGAAATGGCATGAAAGGGGTGAGAGATCTCATCTCTCAAACCTTTCCCTAAGGCTAACCCTAACAAGCGAGGAGATTACTCGCTCATTAGGGGATGAAAAAACATTTTAATTAAAGAGAATTAAAAGCGCAGAAATAAAATTACTTACTAATTTGATGGCTCCCTCCAAGCAAGAATACAGAACAGATCTGAATTTTATTTATTGAAAAGAGGCATGAGTTTTACAGATTTGTGATTACAATTTATAGAAAAACATGAAAACTAGGGTTACAGGCTCTCGCACATGTGAAATTACAGATTTGCCCACGGAGAATCCCAACACCCGCACCGACGCACCAACTCAGAAAGTTTGCGCCGACACGGGCATTATACGGCCGCGGAATTGCGGCAATAGGGCGCTTGGGCCGCGGTTCCGCGGCCCTTTGGTGAGCTTAGCTCACCCAACTTCTGGGCTTGGTTCAGGACTTCTTGGTCTTCCTATTTTTATACTTCTTTTCTCTGTTGGGCTTCTTAGTCTTCACCAGATCTTCAGTGAAAACTTGTAAGGATCTTTTGACCGTTTCACTTTCGTCTTTTTGGACTTTGTACTGTTCTTCGTCTCGGCTTGAGTAAGATCCGTCTGCTTGTCGGTCAAAAGTCCCTTTTCTGTACCAACTTTCGTCTTTTTCATTGTATTGGCTCCAAGAGCCTGTATCCTGTAATATGCAACAAACGTGCGTCAAGAGTACCTGTTTATTTATAAAAAGGATAAGAATAGGGGAGTGAAAAATGCAATATTATGGTCTGAACAAATACCCCCAAACTTATCTTTTGCTCGTCCTCGAGCAAACTTATTTTTTATTCATTAAAATCCTAACCACACTTTCCCAGGGAAACGCGATTGCACTGAGCTCGTGCAACAAGCCGTTAAACCTCTAGGTGTCCCTAGTAGGAGGAGTGTTGTCTCCTAAGGGTTTTCAGCGGATTACACCCACAAAATCCTATCAATTCGGCCCATTGACTTTTGTTCTCCAATAAGGTCTTCTAACAAGGAATTCTATTATCTTCTCCTTGTAAATTATCCACCCATATTCTTCACGCTTCCTCATTATTTAACTTAAGATTATATATGTTATGTAGACCTACTGAGCTTTCGGCATCTCTTAAGTCTTCCTTCTAGGATTTTATCTCCACTTAGAAATTTCTATCAACTCCATTAAAGATACAAGTTCTATCTTTCATTCCTCTCTCTTATCTAAATTCCAATCACATACCCCTACGTGTGTGTATAGATCACCCCTACACTTGGAAATTCAAATCAAGCAATCGTACTCTCGTCCATTTTCCAAAGTACTTATCAGTAGGTGAATTTTTAATTGAATTTCGCTTACACATCCTTCATGCGACCGTTAATACTTCTTGAGGTACCAACAACCGATTACAAGATGCGTTAGCAGTTTAAAGCGTACTTCCTAGTTATGCAACACCCAAGACTTTAGCAGTGACTCCCAAACCAGTTGGTCTAAGGCACTAGGTGATGAAGCACCCTCGCTAAATGTTTTTCTATTTTTCACAGCCTTAAGTAATCACAAAAACCAGTGTCCATTTTTTTTTTATTCACTTTTTTTCTTCTTTTATTTTCTTTGTACTAAGGACTTTAGACAAGAGCACTTCAAGGTCTCTTTTACTATTCCAAGTTTCAAGGTGCGTGATTGTGCGAATTGTAGGGTATACATTTTCAGAATCTAGACTTAAGCTAGGAACTATTTTTCAAACTTATACTCTAATAAGAACATCAATACTCTTCCCTCATTTTGACTTAGCCCAAGAAGGGGACCCAAAATTTGCCTATTTCTAAATAAACTACAAGGCATATACTTTCTACCGTTAAACTTTAAGGAAGGTTATTATTAGGATTTTTAATTTACTAAGTCTAAGATCTAGTTGTTCCTAGCCAGTTAACCTATCTGTCAAACTCAAATCAAATATGGCCAAAATTGAATACAATATTTTTATAATTTTTGAAATTTTTATGGTTTTTCAAATAAATATGCAAATGCAAAAATATGTACAAATGAATCGAAGAAAGAAAACGTACCGAGCATACCCCCAAACTTGAACTTGACAGTGTCCTCACTGTCATACTAAACCAAGAGGGTCAAAATACCGGCACTTTCCTGTTTATTTATTTATAATTTTTTTATTGTTAAGAGAAAACAAAATATATACAGAAAGGCCCTCCCCCAAACTTCATTTAAACTATGTTAGACATTACTGCCAAACTTTGCATAGACCAAACGTCAACACCAACCAGTTGAAAAATTTATCAGTAAAGAGTATTGGTTAGTGGAGAATAAGTTGTAGCGATTCACAAAGAATTGGGGAAGATAGAAGTGGTGGTATGGAAGGTGTGGAGGTGAATATACAGGAGGTGGTGATGCATCAAAACGAGAATGTAAATGATCAGCAATCAGTGGAATATTGGCATTCTCGTAGTTTATTAAAAGAAATGGGGGTGGTTCAACTTCTAAAGGAGGAGGTTGACTAACCACAATACCCCCAAAATGTTCCTGTGGGTCCTCTATTGACTTGGCATCATCCATCAATTGCATATGATATTCAATTATAAGGGAACTTATCTCCTCGATGTCCGCCATAGTCCAACCGAAAACTTGCCGCCTATCTTGTAAGACCTTTAAAATAGCGTTCTCTTGCTCGAAGGCTAGAGAGGCTGATATTATAATGGGAAAGGTCTCATTCTCACCTATGTAAGCATATTTAAGGTGAGGCGGTAAGGACATGAGTTCGAGTTTCGGAGGCGAAAGAATCATTGCGGAATCTACCTCGAACTCAAAGGACTCCAACACAGGTTCGAAATCACTGCAAACAACCGATTCGGATGGTTCGACTAACTCATCCAAAAATTCAAAAGACTCATATTCGGGCTGTGAGTCGTCATCATCCGAAAAAGTGAAACATTCATAATCAATGTCGGTTGTGTCAACGGTGGTAGGCTCAAGGAGGGATGCACTAGTGGCGTCAAAACTGTTTTCATCAAACAAGAATCTTTCAAGCTCGCAGTCCTCCTGCGTGATTTCGTGAATAGAGCAAACTTCTCGCGTACTAGTTTTAGACACGGGGGGCAGACTTCCCATCTTATAAATATTGAACTCATTAGACATTTTCCCAAAGGATAGAGTCATGGAGCCATTGCGACAATTTATTACGGTATTGGAAGTGGCCAAAAATGGTCGACCGAGGATCACCGGAATTTGGTTTCTTGGGTTAGCAACAGGTTGTGTATCCATAACAATAAAATCAACGGGGAATATGAACTCCCCAACTTTGATCAACACATCCTCTAGTTGACCCTTTGGATGGGTGATTGATCGATCAACCATTTGGAGAGTACAACGAGCGGGTTTCAACTCTCCAACCCCTAATTGTTCGTACACAGAGTAGGGAATCAGGTTAACACTAGACCCAAGATCTAAAAGTGCTCGATTAATTTTATTATCCGCAATTGTGATTGAAATCGTAGGACAGCCAGGGTCCTTTCGTTTTTGGGGTAAGGTTTGATGGTGGTTAATAGTATTGCTCACTGCACTAGCCACTAGCACTTTCTTGGGTACTTGAGATGCCTTTCTCTTCGAGGTGCATAAGCCCTTTAAGATTTTCGCGTATGAAGGGACTTGTTGGATTGCATCCAAGAGAGGTATATTTATGCTAACCTGCTTAAATATCTCAACAATCTTCTCCACTTGTGCATTTGGTTTATTAGGACTCAACCTGTTTGGGAATGGAGCATTTTGAAAATTCGTTGAGTCAAATGTCTGTGGAGTAGAATGTGGAGTAGGAACGGATCCCGGTGTAGATGTGTTCATGTTGTGAGAAATGGGTCCGTTCGAGCTAGAAGAAGTAGAGCCATGTGAAGGATGGAGAATAGGCTCTAAAGAAAAAGGTGAAGAAGAAAATGAAGAAAATGAAGAAGGGGAAGATGACGATGGAGAAAAAGAAGAAGAAGAAGAAGAAGAACTACCGGCGGGGATGTCATCACTAGTTCCCACATTATTTTGCAACACTTTTCCGGATCTCAACGTGGTCACCACATTTACATTGTGATTGGGATATGCGTTTTGTGTGTGACCGGGATTTGGCAATGGTTGAGATGGAAGCTTTCCCTTTTCTCTCTCGCTCAACGCATCAGTTAATTGTGCAATTTGTGCCTCAATAGATTTGATACTTTGATCATGTAAGGCATTGTTATTCATCAAAGATTGAACATAATTTTCAAATCTTGTTGCGGATTCTGTAGATTGCTTGAGAAAGGCATCTAGACTTTTTTCTAGCGAGATAACCTTATCATCATTTGGTTGAACCAAATTGTTCGTTTGATTTGTATAAGGTTGTTGTTGGAAAGGTTGCTGGTTTTGAGTTTGTGAAGGTGTTTGTTGTTGTTGTGGAGGAGGAGGTCTTTGAAAATTGTTATTTCCTTGGAATTGTTGATTTGGGTGACTCCTCCACCCCGGATTGTATGTCGAAGAGTACGGATCGTTTCGTTGTCGTTGCTGAAATGCAGCATTGACTTGATCATGTCCTTGAGTAGATGCATTATAAGGACACTCTTCGGTTAGATGCGATGGATTCGCACAACAAGCACAAACAGTTCGTGGAGGTAAAGCAGGGGCAGGAGAAGACGATGAGATTTTGGTCTCAATGGCTTCTAGCTTTTTCATAAGTGCGGCCATCTCGGCCTTCATAGCAATCGACATATCTACTTGATGTATGCCTGCCCTAGATTGACCACTAGAAGAAGATGATGTGGTCTTGGTACTCTCCCACTGAATTGTTTGCTCACTCAGGTCCTCAAGAAACTGCCACGCTTCGTCGCTAGACTTGGAGAAAAAATGACCTTCACATATGGTTTCTAGCAACTGCTTCGTTGCCGAGTTCAATCCCTCGTATAATGTTTGGCAAAGTTGCCAACTTTCGATCCCATGATGAGGGCATTGAACGAGTAGGTCTTTAAATCTCTCGAAGCACTTCCAAAATGGTTCGGAAGGAAGCTGTGAAAATTGTATAATCTCGTTACGGATTCTAGCAGTTTTGTGATGAGGATAGAACTTTTTCAAAAAAGCTCTCACAAACTCGTCCCAATTTCTAATGGAATTTGATGCGGAGCTGTATAGCCACTTCTCGGCTAGGTCACATAAGGTGAAAGGAATGACCCTTAGCCTTATAGCGTCATCACTTAATTAGGTCGTTTTCATCATAGCGCAAACGTTTTGGAATTTATTGATAAAGATATATACATCTTCGGATTCCAAACCATGAAACTTAGGCAGCATATTGATGAAGTGTGGTTTGATCTCAAAATTGTCCTCATTTGCCGGTGGGGGTGAAAGACATGTAGGTAAAGAAGTGCGGACGGGGTAGAAGAGATCTTGGAGCACAACTCGTGCGGGCGCTACAACAGGCGGAAGATTCGGGTTATTCGCACTTAACGGAGGTGGAATCATTCCCGTCGGTAAGGTATCGTTGGGGTCGTGTCCCGACATACCTTCGAAAGATGAATTTGAAGGTGGAGGTAAGGAAATGGAGGGAATTTCGACTTCGGTGTCAAAAGGTTCGTCGGTCGGTACCAACGAAACACGGACTAATCGGGCGTTAGTATCCCTAGTCCAAAGTGACATACACTAAAGGAGTAGTGTAGTCAGAAAAATAGAAAAACAGAATGTGGGGGTAAGATAACGTCAATGGAAGGAAGTGGTGGAAGTGAGTTGCAAGATTTCTTTAGCGACAAGTTGCAAGTTTTGAAAAGATTTTCTCTTTTTTTTTATGTAAGAGTTTTGCAAAGAGATTTTTGAAAAGAGACTTATGACACAAATGTATCAACCACACATGCACAATCAGGCCTAGATCTAGGATCACCTAGGTCTGCGAAACAGCTCCTAACTAGGGCTAGAAATAGGACCTCAAACCGCCTCTTCACCGACACTTGCGGCCAGATAAGTGCCAGGTAAGTGGGAAGGAACCACAGCAGTGGGCCTAATTAATAACCACTAGCCTAGACACACTTGCCTAGACACCGCAAGGTTAGGTTAGGATAAACGGTCGATGCCTATACTAGTCCTTTTCCTATTGAGCTCGATGTCCTCAGGGCTGAGTCTAGTATTTTTTTAAATTAATTGTGGTCAATGCAAATGCTTTAGGTGTTTTTTGGGGTCCTGGGAAAGGTGATGTAATCCCCACCCAATCTGAGTTTGGTAAATTAGCCCCTTAAAGTCTAATTAAAATATACAAAACATTAAATTCACTTGCAATCAATTTTTTAGCGCGGCGCAAAGAAACCTGCAGAAAATCTGTTATTTAGAAGGGGAGAGAAGATTTTTAGCGCAAAAAATTCCTGCAGAAACTTTTTACAGAGTGATATATGGAGGTTGACAGAGGGGAGAAGGAGGAACAAACCCATAAAATTTTAGGTGCTGACGTGGCCAAAGGGCCGCGGAACCGCGGTCAAGGGGGGACTTTTGCCTCGGAAGCGCGGTCAGGAAGTGGGTTCAGCCTCTGGAAAAATTTGTGTATCTCCTGTTCACCAATTCTCTTTTGTTCCGATGTTCACTTTTCTGTTTAACCTTCTGTAAATTTCCAGATTCGCAATCCTTCGCTGTTCCTGCAAGATTCAAAAGATACACCCTTCAAACAGATCAAAATTGATAATTTTTTTGTTTTTTTTATTTTCAGATTTTCATAATTTTTTTTAAATTTATATCAACCCGAAATTACACAAAAGAATTTTTACGCCATCCCCGGCAACCGCGCCATTTGATTATTCCAAAAATATAAGTTAACCGTAATCAGAAACGGCGTCGCTTTGCAGCTAGCCGGTGAGTACGAGTCGATCCACAGAGATGGGTAATTTTCTTAATGTGCCTTTTACGAGTTGATTCCAAATGTTGTTTGGATTGATTTTATTAAATCTAAAAAGACTAGATCTGAAAATAAACTAATTTAATCTAAATTAAAGTCTTGCTAGGGTTAGGATTAGGAGAAGTTTGGAGATTAAAGGTTTCCTCACAGCTTTCAATGCCTTATTTTTGATCAATTTGATGTTACGGTAACTATCAATGAAGTGGATTAGAATCTTTCGAGAAGATGTTTCTTCCTTTAGATTCTTATCCTTCCTTTATCGATAATTACCCTAACCTCCATGGAAAACACGCGCAACCGGGCCTTTATACTACGGTGTCACCGTTACCTCGAGGGGTAGGGTGCCGTAGGGAGCGGTTGTGCGTGTATTCATGGAGTTCTAATTCTTAGTTATGAAATGGCATGAAAGGGGTGAGAGATCTCATCTCTCAAACCTTTCCCTAAGGCTAACCCTAACAAGCGAGGAGATTACTCGCTCATTAGGGGATGAAAAAACATTTTAATTAAAGAGAATTAAAAGCACAGAAATAAAATTACTTATGGCTCCCTCCAAGCAAGAATACAGAACAGATCTGAATTTTATTTATTGAAAAGAGGCATGAGTTTTACAGATCTGTGATTACAATTTATAGGAAAACATGAAAACTAGGGTTACAGACTCTCGCACATGTGAAATTACAGATTTGCCCACGGAGAATCCCAACACCCGCACCGACGCACCAACTCAGAAAGTTTGCGCCGACACGGGCATTAGACGGCCGCGGAACCGCGGCAATAGGGCGCTTGGGCCGCGGTTCCGCGGCCCTTTGGTGAGCTTAGCTCACCCAACTTCTGGGCTTGGTTCAGGACTTCTTAGTCTTCCTATTTTTATACTTCTTTTTTCTGTTGGGCTTCTTAGTCTTCTCCAGATCTTCAGTGAAAACTTGTAAGGATCTTTTGACCGTTTCACTTTCGTCTTTTTGGACTTTGCACTGATCTTCGTCTCGTCTTGAGTAAGATCCGTCTGCTTGTTGGTCAAAAGTCCCTTTTCTGTATCAACTTTCGTCTTTTTCACTGTATTGGCTCCAAGAGCCTGTATCCTGTAATATGCAACAAACGTGCGTCAAGAGTACCTGTTTATTTATAAAAATGATAAGAATAGGGGAGTGAAAAATGCAATATTATGGTCTGAACAGCATCCAGTTCTTTATAATGTTTAAGCGGCACCATGGCTACTTGCAGACTTTGCTCTTCGTCAGTGGAAGCTCGTATTGAAGGTCGAGAAGAGAACACGGTATGGACCTCATCCTCCGAATCACTACCAAAGATCAACGTAGGAGCAGATGGTCCCGGCTTGTTGTATTGGGGCGATCCCGAATAAACTATTTCCTCTTCCTCCTCGGTGTCGCTGCCGAAGACAGGGATGGTAGCGTTAGTTTTATTCTCCGGCTTGCGACACATTTCCGTGTCTTCGAAACTCGGTAAGAAGTATTTAGCATCTTCATATTTGCGAACTTCGTTCACGGGAAACGGATTCAGTTCTCCCGTCACGGTATACTCGAGACCATCCCTAAAATATTTCATACACTGATGCTGTGTAGAAGGGATGATGTTGTACTCATGTAACCATGGTCGGCCAAGCAGAGCATTGTAGCATGTCTTGGCATCTATGACGTGGAATTTAATGTCCGTGGCGAGCAACCCGAAACGTAGCGTCAGTATCACAGATCCAAGAGTTTTTGATGATTGGGAGTCGAGCCCGGAGATGGTGACCTTGTCCCGAGCAAGGTGCTGGACGCTCATGCAGATTTCTTTCAACACCCGCACGTTAAGGAGATTAACAGAAGATCCGTTATAGATCAGGATTTTGCCTATCTTTATATCATGGCAGTATCCTGAGACGTAGAGGGGACGATTGTGTTCGCACGTCCCAATGAGAAGGTCTTCATCGCCAAAAGTGACATCGGTGCACTTCCTCCAATTCATCCTTCATCTTTTCTTCGGCCAGGAAAGCTTGGAACTGTTCTGGGTCCTGTAGTGTCTTAATTAGCGAATCTCTCGCTTCTTTTGACAATAAAAGGGCGTCAAGAATGCTGAGCTGCGAGGGTAGCTTTCTCAGATGCGCTAAGACGGTGTAATCCACCTTATTTTTCTTCGGCGGGTCCTTGGCGGATAACTCTTTCATGACTTGGTCATCTAAGGTGATATCCTCAGAAACCTTTTCCTTCCCTTTATCTTTTTTGTCGAGGGTCCGAGATTCTTTTCGGGTAGCGTCCGACTGCGCAGCCGGATATTTTCGCACACCTTCGGCTCTTCTTCTTTTCCCGAGGTGGACTCTTTAAAGAGAGGGGTAAGCTCCATTTCCTCATCAGAGTCGCTCCCAAATGTGAGAACTTGTGCTTTTCCGGCGTTGACCATGCGACAATTGCCGGTAGCTCTATTAAGCCTTTCGGTCGTACCGTTTTGCTCCCGACGGGTTTTGCGCTTCTCCCGTTTAAAATGTTGCCGGTGAGCGACATATCCCTACCACCATTTATTGAAAGCCTTGCATTCTTCGGTCGGATGCGAAATCTTCCGATGATACAAACAGTAGGAGGGGTGATTTCCGCTTCACCGGTAATGCTTCCTTCAGAGGATGGTAGCTTCATACCCATTGACACGGCTTTAGCAAACCTCTTTCTCATCTTGAATTTGATTTTATTCGCAGTGGGTGTACTTTGCTCCAGCTGGAGTATCTCAATTCTTTCGTCAAGGCGCTGACGCTTGGCCCTTTCAAATATGACCACTTTGCGCTCCCGATCAGTTTTACTTTTTAAGAGAGCTTCATTGAGGAATGTGACAATTACTTCATCTGATGGCCCCAGAATTTTTGGTTCAGGATCTGCCCCCAGTCTTTCAGTACAAGGAGTCTCCTCATCGTCCCTAAACGAATGGGAAATCACATGACATCTCACCACGTATTCTTTAGATTCATCAGATGAACTTTCTCCCTCATCTTCCTCTTGAAAGACGTGATTGAGGAATTCTTGGAATGTAATGGGAGTCCGTGCCTTCTGGTTGTATTCCTCCAGCGCGTCAATTTGTTTTTGCAAGTCCGTGCGCTTGTCGCCAGGCTTCACGGGCTTCTTTGATTTCTTTTTCTTCTTCTTTACAGATTTCAATGGCTGGTTGTGAATGCTTGGGCCACCTCCATCGATCTTTTGAGTTGGACACGGCTTCAACATCCCTTCAATGACCTGCGGCTCCAACGGGTTCTTCCACTTGATCGCTGAGCATGTTTGAAGATCATTTAGCATCCTTTTTGTCTTGGCTGATAATACAACCTCCCAAGGAGTTTCTTCAACGACAGAGCATGTTGCCCCCGGCGTATTCATTCCCTTAGAGGTGTGGGGCTGCGGTGGATTCACCTTCCATTTGTCGGACAATGCAAACTTGCCCTGTCGATACTGGTCTTCAAGCCAATTTTTGAAGACGTAACAATCCTCGATCGGATGACCCAGTACTCGATGATAAGGACAGTAGTTGGGCTCGTTGACATCATTTGGTTGCGACGGACGTTTTGGATCCGGCAGATTTATGAGTCGGTTGCGCAACGCCAGCTCGAATAACCTTCTCGTTTTATCTCGGGGAAATGAGTAAGGACGTCCTAGCCTCTCCTCAAGGGCTACGTACGGGCGCATATTATTTTGACGAACGACTGGCTTCAAATTGCTCGGCTGTTGCTGAGCATCAGCAACAACGATCGCTTTCCCCTTCCCCTTCTCATTTCGGGAGTCCGGCTTTGGGAGGGGAGGTTTTTGGCCCATCTGATCCATTTGCGCTAACTTGTCGATCAGGGCCTGGAAAGTGGTCGGCTTGAAGAACATCATAAATTGCGAGATGGTTTCTTGCGGATCGAGGGTTCCCCCAAACATACCCACTGCAGGAGCTTCTTCTATGCGCTGCTCGCATTTTGACCATAAGTTCCGCCACCGTATAGCATATTGGACCCATGTCTCGTCCGGCTTTACCCTGGCATTAATCAATGCCGTTATCGGGGTATGCTCGCTGGCACTCGCGAAACGTGGGGTAAACAGCAGTTCCATCTCAGCAAAGGTCTTGATAGAGTCATTCAGGAGTTCAGAATACCACTCAAACGCTGTATCTGACAAGCTACCAACGAACTGGCGGAGCAACAATTTATCATCACCGCCGGTGTTGCCGTAAAGCGGCCTGAACTGGGCAACATGCTGGTGGGGATTGCCAGTCCCCTTATACACATGGAATTTTGGTATTGTATATCCTGGCGGGTACTTTATCTGGTCGTACCAGCCTGGATATGGTCGTCCCGTTTTTACGACCTGGCCGACTGCTTCAGTCGCATGATGAACCCGGATTTGTTAGGCTATGTACTCGTCCAAGTCAGCTTTGGAGATTGCCTCATCCTTGGCTGTTGAAAAAGCCGGTGGAGGATTCGACGTTTCTCCCCTATCGTCTTAAAGGACGATCGGGGGATCTTCAGCAGGGGGATCTTGTTGAATCATCATACCCACCATGTCATGCAACAGGAGGGCCATTTTATTTATGCTAGCTGCTTGTTCAGCAACCTCTTTATCCTTCCTCTCCAATATCCGGCGAAGGAATTCAGCGTCAGTTTCTTGTTCCTGACGTTCATCCGAGGACGTTTCAGGGTTTTCCTTTGGCCCAGTGTGTGCGGCCCTCGCGTTCATCATCTCCTGGAGCTTTTGTTGCTGCCCCTGAAGTTTGGTCACCGACCGTGTAAGCGGTCTATGACCTGTAGATGCACGGCTGTCTTCCTTCCCCGACGCCATGTATACAGTATGGACTATTATGCCCCCGGACTTAGGGCGTTTATGCTCACCGCCTTTGGCGTTTGCCGCAGGTGTAGGAATCTTCTCTGACCTCCTTCTCTTATGGACCGTTGAAGTGGAGGGGGCCGTTACAGCGGGCACCCTGGCGGTTATCGTCCTTTGTTGTTTATCGGGACGTTTCTTTTCTTCGATCACTTTTGCCTTTTTCTATTGACGAGAGTGATTTGGGTCGATCACCGAGTCTTGGACCCTTCGCCAAACTTTATAAATCCTGGAGGACAGCCGCTGAGGGGGCTGCTCCAGCTTCATTTCCGGAACTCTCTCCGCGGGTGGAGGAGATCTCTTCAGGATAGCAGTTGGAGAGTTCTTACGCACCCTCCTTAACGGTTCGAAACTGTTACCAGTTGGAACAGCAGCATTAGCTTCCACCATTGGAGCGGGTGGAGTTAGCCCTGAAGGGGAGTTGCCCCCAGCCTTGCTGACTCGGCGCCAATGGTGACGTCGAGCATGACGAGCCGTTGGGACTGGCTCGGCGGCAGAGATGACTTCTTCTTGCCCCCTGTCGGAATGAGGCGCTGCGGGTGTCAGCCTCTTAAAGACTGATTGTGTTCTTTGGGTGGAAATGTTTAATTTGTCGAAGACAGATCCTCGAGCTGGGGGAGGAGCTGGAATAGTCAGCCTCGAAAAGACTGACTCCTTGACAGGAGAAGCCACTTTGGCGACTTCGGGAGCAGCCGTCTTCTTTGGGATGGCCCTCTCAGGTATCATGGGCCTTTTGGCGGGCCCTTCAGAATTCAGGCTCGGTCTGGAGAAGACCGAGGAGTTGGACGACCCGCTGAGAAGGGCCGTGGGAGTAGCAAGTCGATCGAAGACCGCCTTCTTTGAAGCTTCCGGCACGGGCATTGGCAGGGTGAAGCTTGCAGGAGGAATTATGGTTCCGAAAAACAAGCCGGTAGTGGCCTGAGTCATTTTCTCCACCGGCATGGTAAGGACGGAGGCCGCTTGGAGCCCATATGCTACACCTCCGGGTGAGGTGGAGCGTCGGTTGCATTGGCACTTCGAGCAGTTCGAGCTATTTGAGGCCATTGATTCTTGATTTCTGCGCCAGGCAAAAGACCAAACCTTAGTAACTTGAAATCCAAAGGCAACCATTAACAAACCGCGATTCGTTCGCGAAGACGACACACGAAGTGTGGAGTGGAAAGAGGAAAAGGTCCAACCGGGCGTGCTAGAATCTGTTTCCCTTCTCCAGAATTTCACTTCGTGTTGTGTATGTTTGTTTTGTTTATGGTTGCCCGTGGATTGTATACGGAGACTAAGTTATGTCGTCTCCCGTAGGACGTGGATTAGTCCAAATCCGTATTTACTTAGATTTGGGTTTGGTGTTTTAGTTTAAGGATACGTTAGCCGTGTTGAGGCTAAGATCAACTTAAACGTTCGTTAAGGATACGCTGGTCCTGTTTGGGACTAAGATCAACTTAACGTGGTGATCCATTTAATATATGGCCGTCGGGACTCGTCACCTCTCTGACGTCGTTGAAGGATTACAACGACAGGTGTCAGAGGAGTTAGGAGATGTACCCTTGAACCGAAGTTGATTAGGGAATATGTAGTCTGTTTGAATGTTCAAGGATACGTTAGTCGTTGTTTCCCCAATCAGAGCAAGGCTCTGTTTAAATTTCAAAAAAATTCAAATTTTCAAATTTTGAAGCAACGCTTCAAATACTGTGCGCTGCGCGCAACGCGCCATGTGTCAGAAATTGATACGACAGCGCAACGCCCAAGGCGGTGCGTCCAGTCAGAGCAAGGCTCTTTTAAAAAACAAAAAGTAAAAGAAGCAACGTTCAGTTGCGCAAGCGCTGCGCGACACGTGTCTGCGCAGTTGCGCAAGCACAACTGCGCAAGCACAGTTGCGCAAGCGCTGCGCTGCGCGACATGTGTCTGCGCAGCTGCGCAAGCGCTGCGGTGCGCGACACGTGTCACGCGCTGGGGGAGTTGCGCAAAAAAGAATAAATCTTTTCTGTTCTTGTTAAAACAAGAAGATTTTCTTCTGTAAAGCAGGGGCCTTTGGATCAAAGATCCAACGGTGGGGAAAATTCCCCAAATCACTCATAAAAAGATCTCTGTAACAAATTTAACTAATTTGTGAGCACTATAAAAAGGACCCCAGACCTCATTTCAAAAGCATCAACATCTTGCTAAAAAAAAGAGAGAAAGAGGACTCTGAAGAACTCCTCAAGAATAAAAAAAAAAGGTAAAAACCTTTGGAAGAAGAGAAATTTCTCTTATGAACAAGATCATGGATCTTCAATAAATAAATAAACAAATAAAATGAAAATAAAAATAGTGCCTTGCACTTGTTATGAACCTTTGGTTCTCTGAAACAAGGAAAAACATGTTTAGATCAAGGGATCAAAAAGTGCTTTGCACTTCTGTTTTGAATCTAAAAAAATTTTTAGTGCTTTGCACAAATGCAATGCATTTCCTAAAAGGGCCAGGCCCAAATCAAAAAGACCTAGTAGGCCTAATTAAATTGCAGTGCAATAAAAGGGGCAGAGCCCAAACAAAATAGATGCTCTACATCATTTATAAAAGGGCAGAGCCCAAACAAAATAAAAATAATGCATTGCATTATTTAAAAAGGGGCAAAGCCCTAACTCAGGTCTAATAGGCCAAAGACAAATAAAAATGTTGAACATCCAATTGGACTTAGCCCAGTCATGGCCATAAGTTCTCAAATTAAATTGACTGAGCACGGCTGCTCCCTAAATCAATTTACATCCGATTCGAGGGTACATCTCCGAACTCCTCTGACACCTATCGTTGTAATCCTTCAACGACGTCAGAGAGGTGACGGGTCCCGACGACCACACATTAATATGGACCGGAACGTTCTTACACTAATGTTGGACCGAAACGTCCTTAAACTAATGTTGGACCGAAACGTCCTTAAACTAATAACGGACCGAAACGTTCTTAAACTAATATTGGACCGAAACGTCCTTAAATTAATGTTGGACCGAAACGTCCTTAAACTAATAACGGACCGAAACGTTCTTAAACTAATATTGGACCGAAACGTCCTTAAACTAATGTTGGACCGAAACGTCCTTAAACTAATAACGGACCGAGACGTCCTTAAAATAATATTGGACCGGGACGTCCTTAAACTAATGTTGGACCGAAACGTCCTTAAACTAATGTTGGACCGGAACGTCCTTAAACTAATAACGGACCGAAACGTCCTTAAACCAATGTTGGACCGAAACGTCCTTAAACTAATGTTGGACCGAAACGTGCTTAAACTAATAACGGACCGAAACGTCCTTAAACTAATAACGGACCGAAACGTCCTTAAACTAATAACGGACCGAGACGTCCTTAAACTAATATTGGACCGGAACGTCCTTAAACTAATAACGGACCGAGACGTCCTTAAACTAATGTTGGACCGGAACGTCCTTAAACTAATAACGGACCAAAATTTCCTTAAACTAATAATGGACCGCAACGTCCCTAAACTACCTATGGACCACCATGTCCCTAAACAAACTGGAACAATAGAGCCTCCAAATGCTCTTTTGCCGGATCTAAACGATCCCGTTTAAGTTGATCTTAGCCCCAAATACGGCTAACGTATCCTTAGACATTTAAATGAATGATAAAATTCCAAATCAACTTTAGTTTAAGGGTACATCTCTGAGCTCCTCTGACATCCATCGTTGTAATCTTTCAACGACGTCAGAGAGGTGATGAGTCCCGACGGCCATATATTAAATGGATCACCACGTCAAGTTGATCTTAGTCCAAAACAGGACTAACGTATCCTTGACGGACGTTTAAGTCGATCTTAGTCTCAATACGACTAACGTATCCTTAAACCAAAACACCAAACCCAAATCTAAGTAAATACGGATTTGGACTAATCCACGTCCTACGGGCGACGGCATTACTCAGTCTCCGTATACAATCCACGGGCAACTACAAATAAAACAAACACACACGACACGAAGTGAAATTCTGGAGAAGGAGAAAGTTGTTACCGCGACGCGGTAGCGTAATTAACTGCAGGGGCTTGCGCCTGCAGGGAAGAGCGTCCCCACAATCAAAAAACCCTCATCCTGAGGGGGAATCTGACGAAGTCTGCTACATCGGCCGCATCCGTCTAAACCTCCGATACATGGTGCCATAAATCAACTTGGCATCTTCGGAGAGTTAGACGGATAAAACCAAATAGCATCTTCCCCGAATCTCAGGCAAGACGCCCAAGTCTAGGCCGTCATTCAGAGGGGAACAAATTCTGGCACGCCCAGTGGGACTTTTTTCCTCTTTCCACTCCACACTTTATGTGTCGTCCTCGCAAGCCAATCGCGGTTTGTTAAATGGTTGCCTTCGGATTTCAAGTTGCTAAGATCTGGTCTTTTTCCTGGCGCAGAACTCAAGATTCAATGGCCTTCAACTGCACCAACTGCTCGAAACGCCACTGCAACGGACGCTCCACCTCACTAGGAGGTGTAGCATATGGACCCCAAGCGGCTTCCTTCTTCGCTCTGCCGGTAGACCAGGTGACTCAGGCCACCACCAGCCTGTTTTTCGGGACTATGATCTCGCCTCCAAGCTTCTCTGCGCCAATACCTACACCGGAAGTGAACAAAAAGTCGGTCTTCGACCGGCTCACTGCCACGACGGCCCCTGTCAACGGGTCGCCCGCTACCAAATCGACAGCCTCTGTTTTCACCAGGCTAAATCAGAACTTTAAATTGGCTGTCCCAAAGAGGGCAACAGCCGCTGTTTCGGAAGTCGTTAAGGTGGCTTCTCCCGCCAAAGAGTCAGTCTTTTCAAGACTGATGATTCCTGCTCCTGCCCCTGCACGAAGATCTGTCTTTGACAGATTGGATATTACCCCGCAAGGAACAACCTCAGTTTTTAAAAGGTTAACACTGGCGGTGCCTCATTCAGACAGGGGGAAAAAAGAAGCTATCTCTATCTCTGAGCCAGTCCCAACGGCTCGTCGTGCTCGACGTCGCCATTGGCAACGAGTGAGGAAAGCAGGGGGCAACTCCCCCTCAGGGCTAACTCCACCGGCTCCAGTGGTGGAAGTCAACGCTGCTGTTCCAACTGGGAACAGCTTTGAACTGCTGAGGAGGGTACGGAAGAACTCTCCAACCGCTACACCGAAGAGATCTCCTTCACCTGCGGAGAGAGTTCCAGAAACGAAACGAGAACAGCCCCCTCAACGGCTGTCCTCAAGAATTTATAAAGTTTGGAGGAGGGTTCAAGACTCCGTGATCGACACGGATCACTCCCGTCAACGAAAGAAGATGAAGGTGCAGAAAGAAAAAGACCGTCCAATTAAACAGCAGAGGACAACGATCGCTAGGGTGCCCACTGCAATGGCCCCTTCCACCTCAACGGCCCACAAAAGAAGGAGGCCAGAGAAAACTCCCGTGTCAGCGGCACAAGTTAAAAATGGTGAATCTAAACGCCCCAAGTCAGGGGGCATAACAGTTCATACGGTTTACATGGCATCGGGAAAAGAAGATAGCCGCATGTCAACAGGTAATAGACCGCACACGAGGTCAGTGACCAAGGCTCAGGAGCAGTAGAAGAAGCTCCAAGAAATGATGAACGCTATGGCCGCACTTACAGGGCCAAAAGAAACCCCGGAAACATCCTCAGAGGAACGTCAAGAACAAGAAACGGACGCCGAATTCCTCCGGCGCGTACTAGAGAAGAAAGATAAGGAAGCTGCGGAGCGGGCAGCCAACATAAAGAAAATGGCCCTCCTGTTCCAGGATATGGTGGGTATGATGATTCAACAAGATCCACCTGCTGAAGATCCCCCGATCATTCTTGAAGACGATAGGGGAGAGACGTCGAATCCTCCACTGGCTCTATCTACAGCCAAAGAGGATACCATATCAAAAGCTGATTTGGATGAATACATTGCCCAGCAAATACGGGTGCATCATGCGACCGAAGCGGCCGGTCAGGTCATAAAAACGGGGCGGCCATATCCAAGTTGGTACGATCAAATCAAGTACCCGCCAGGTTATACAATTCCCAAGTTCCATGTCTACAAGGGGACGGGCAATCCTCATCAGCATGTTGCCCAGTTCAGGGCACTCTGCGGCAATACCGGCGGTGATGACAAGCTTTTACTGCGCCAGTTTGTTGGAAGTTTATCGGATACGGCGTTTGAGTGGTACTCTGAACTCCCGAATGACTCTATCAAAACCTTCGCGGAGATGGAGCTACTGTTTACTCAGCGTTTTGCAAGTGCCGGCGAGCGTACCCCGATGACGGCACTGATTAACGCTAGGGTAAAACCCGGTGAGACATGGGTTCAGTACGCTATACGATGGAGGAATTTATGGTCAAAGTGTGAGCAGCGCATTGAAGAAGCTCCCGCAGTTGGTATATTTGTGGGAACCCTCGATCCACAAGCAACCATCTCGCAGTTTATGATGTTTTTCAAGCCGACTACCTTCCAGGCCTTGATCGACAAACTAGCTCAGATGGATCAGATGGGCCATAAACCTCCTCTTCCAAGGCCGGACTCCCGAAATGACGAAGGGAAGGGAAAAGCGATCGTCATCGCTAATGCTCAACAACAACCGAGCGACCCGAAGCCAGTGGCTCGTCAAAATAATATGCGCCCGTACGTACCCCTTGAGGATAGGATGGGACGTCCTTATTCCTTTCCCCGCGATAAAACGAGGAGGTTATTCGAGCTGGCGTTGCGCAACAGACTCATAAATTTGCCGGATCCAAAACGTCCGTTGCAGCCAAGTGACGTCAACGAGCCTAATTACTGTCCTTATCATCGAGTACTGGGCCATCCGATTGAAGATTGCTACGTTTTCAAAAATTGGCTTGAAAACCAGTACCGACAGGGCAAGTTCGCGTTATCTGACAAATGGAAAGTGAATCCCCCGCAGCCCCACACCTCTAAGGAGACGAATGCGCCAGGGGCAACATGCTCCGTCATTGAAGAAGCTCCTTGGGAGGTTGTATTATCAGCCAAGACAAAGAAGATGCTAAACGATCTTCAGGCATGTCCAGCGATCAAGTGGAAGAACCCGTTGGAACCGCAGGTCATTGAGAGGATGTTGAAGCCACGTCCAACTCTGAAGATCGATGGTGGTGGCTCAAGCACTCGCAACCAGCCGTCAAAATCTTTGAAAAAGAAGAAAAAGAAGTCAAAGAAGCCCGTGAAGCCTGGCGACAAGCGCACAGCCTTACAAAAGCAAATTAACGCGCTGGATGAATATAACTAAAAGGAACGGACTCCCATTACGCTCCAAGAGTTCCTCAATCATGTCTTTCAAGAAGAAGATGAGGGAGAAAGTTCATCAGATGAACCCGAAGAATATGTGGCGAGCTGTCATGTGATCTCCCATTCGATAGCGAACGATGAGGAGACTCCTGGCACTGAAACGCTGGGGGCAGATCTTGAACCAAAATTCCCGAAACTATCAGATGAAATGATTGACCCGTTCCTTAACGAAGCTCGACTGAAAAGTAAAGCTGATCGAGAACGCGAGACGGCTATATTTGAAAGGGCCAAGCGCCAGCGACTTGATGAAAAAGCTGAGATAATCCCACTGGAGCGAAATGCCTCCACCGTTGACAAAGGCCAATTCAGGATAAAGAAAAGGTTTGCTAAGGCCATATCAATGGGCATGAAGCTACCATCCTCTGAAGGAAACATCATCGGTGAAGTGGAAATGCACCCTTCCTTTTGCTTATTTCATCAGAAGGTTTCGCACCCCACTCAAGAATGCAAAGCTTTCGATAAATGGTGGCAAGGGTATGTTGCTCGTCAACAACGCTTAAAGCGGGAAAAGCGTAAAACTCGTCGAGAGCAAAGAAATACGACCGAAGGGCTTGGAAGAACTACCGGCGATTGTCGCATGGTTAACACTGGCGGGTCACAAATGCCCACATTCGGGAGCGATTCTGATGAGGAGATGGAACTCGCCCCTCTCTTTAAAGAGTCAACTTCGGGAAAAAAAGAAGAGCCAAAGGTTTGCGAAAATATCCAGCTACGCAATCGAACGCTACCTGAAAAGAATCTCGGACCCTTAAACAAGAAAGATAAAGGGAAAGAAAAAGTCTCTGAGGATATTACTCTAGATGACCAAGTTGCGGAAGAGCTAACCACCAAGAATCCGCCGAAGAGAAATAAGGTGGATTACAATGTCTTGGCGCATCTGAGGAAGCTGCCCTCACAACTCAGCATTCTTGATGCCCTGTTACTATCAAAAGAGGCGAAGGATTCTTTGATTAAGGCGCTCCAAGATCCGGACCAGTTCCAAGCCTTCCTGGCCGAAGAAAAGATGAAGAATGAGTTGGAAGAGGTGCACACGGCCGACATTGCTTTTGGCGATGAAGACCTTCTCCTCGGGACGTGCGAACACAATCGTCCCCTTTATGTTTCAGGATATTGCTATGACATAAAGATAAGTAAAATCTTGGTCGATAACGGACCGTCTGTTAATTTACTCAATGTACGGGTATTAAAGGAAGTTTGCATGAGTGTCCAACACCTCGCCCGAGACAAGATCATCATCTCCGGATTCGACTCCCAATCATCAAAAACTCTTGGATCTGTGATATTGACGTTACGCTTCGGGTTGCTCGTCACAGATATTAAATTCCATGTCACAGATGCCAAGACATGCTACAATGCTCTGCTCGGTCGACCATGGTTACACGAGTACAATATCATCCCTTCTACACAGCATCAGTGTATGAAATATTGCAAGGATGGTCTCGAGTACACTGTGGCAGGAGAATTGAATCCGTTTTCCGTGAATGAAGTTCGCAAGTATGAAGATGCCAAATACTTCTTACCGAGTTTCGAAGACACGGAAAGGTGTCACAAGCCTGAGAACAAAAATAACGCCACCATCCCTGTCTTCGGCAGCGATACCGAGGAAGAAGAGGATATAACTTATTCGGGTCCGCCCCAATACACCAAGCCGGGACCATCTGTTCCTTCATTGATCTTCGGTAGTGATTCGGAGGATGAAGTTCATGCTGTATTCCCTGCTCGGCTTTCAATACGAGCTTCTGCTGATGAAGAGCAAAGTCTACAAGTCGCCATAGTGCCGCTTAAACACCATAAAGAACTGGATGCGCTTAATATTTACAATGTAGAAGAGCTGCAAACGTTCTATATCCCTCCCAGGCGAGAAAGCGAGAAAGCAATTCTGTTCTACCGCTCTGAAGAAACCAAGGTGGAAAAAGAAATCTGGTATGGAGCAGATCCAACGCTGGACAGGCTTCAACTCATTCGTCTACCTAGATATTATACAGAAGGATTGAAACGACTGTTAAAGCGCCAAGGGATACCCTTCGAACAGACTGTTAAGAAGGCCAAATTCTATGACAGGGTTTGGAACGTCCCCGGAACTCAACACAAGCTACCTAATGGGAGGATGGAGACGATCGGGCTCGGATACATCCGGACAAAGAAACGAGAGCTATTAAACAGCTGCTATGTCATATATGACTTCGATGAAGAGGCGGATGCTCAATGGGAGGACGCTAATCCTGAGCCAATAAAAGTGCCAGCTGCAAAGGAGCCCAGTCCGTCGTTCGAAGAACAAATGGACAAGCTTATAAGGGAAGCGGGTCAAAAAGTCCGAGACGACCATAACCGCGAAATGGTCATCTACAAGAAAGCCAGAACGCAGCGCCTTCTCCGACAAGCCGTGAAAGATGAAAATGTTGCTCCCTGTCAACCTGTTATAAAGAAGGCTCAGCGCAAAAGCAGAAATAAGTCGAAAGGCCAAAAAGGAGCTCAACAACAACAAAGCAGGGCTAAGAAGCCACGCAAACGGGAGTCGAGCGCTATTGATCTATCCCTTATGAAGAAAATGGGTCGAGCGTACTCGTTTCCTCGGGACAAAATGAAGAATATACTTGACCTCGCTCTAAAACATCAGATGCTTACACTGCCGGAGTCCAAACACCCCGAACAAGCAGGCGAAGTCTCACACCCAGACTATTTCTCTTATCACCGAGTAATAGGGCATCCTCTCGAAGATTGCTTCACCTTCAAGAATTGGGTCGAAGATCAGTATCAGCTTGGCAAGTTCGCTCTGTCCGACAACTGGAGGGTAACACCACCACAAAAGCACGAGCCCAAGGCCACGAAAGAAGAACCAGTTCCACATTAAGATTGGAAGCGAATTCGCACCTGTCATATGATTACAATATTAAAAGAAGAGCCCGAAGACATAGATGAGCTCCCTCGGTGCTTCGAAAACAGCAGCGACGAGATAATCTCAGAATTCCCACCAACACCAAAAGAACTGGAAGATGGAATCCATACCACTGCAGATAACCTCAAGAAGATTGAGTTGGGGACAGCAAACGATCCACGACCGACATTCATCAGCGAGTTACTATCTGAAGAAAGGGTAGCTGCGTTAAAGGATGTGCTTCTGCAGCATAGAGATTGCTTCTCGTGGAACTATTCCGAAATGCCGGGACTAGATCCAGAAATGGCTGTACACAAATTGGCAATATCCCCGGACATCAAGCCAGTCAAACAGGCGCCGAGGAGAATGCGACTCGAGCTTGAAATGAGTATCAACGCCGAGGTTAAGAAGCTGATCGACTCCGTTTTTATCCAGGAGGTCCAATATCCTGAATGGATCGCTAACATCGTTCCGGTGATGAAGAAAAATGGGATTGTGCGCATATGCGTGGACTTTCGGGATCTCAATAAAGCTTGCCCGAAGGATGATTTCCCAGTGCCAGTCACCGAATTGATGATAGACAATACATCCACTCATGAGGTTTTCTCCTTCATGGACGGCTCATCGGGGTATAACCAGATAAAGATGCATCCCGAAGACCAGAAGCACACCGCCTTCAGGACCCCTCTAGGGATATTTTGTTATAAAGTAATGCCCTTCGGTTTAAAGAATGCCGGAGCCACTTATCAAAGGGCCATGGCGAAGATCTTTGATGACCTTATACACGAAATCGTCGAATGCTATATCGACGACCTCGTTGTTAAAAGCAAATCATATGAGGAACATCTCGAGCATCTGAAGACCGTATTTCAACGCCTTCGGCAATACAACTTAAAGATGAACCCGCTCAAGTGAGCATTCGGAGTTTCCTCAGGCAAATTCCTGGGATTCATTGTTCGACACCGAGGTATTGAAATAGATCCGTCAAAGATCAAAGCGATCATGGAAATGCCCCCGCCGAGAACTCTCAAACAGCTGCGGTCTCTCCAAGGGAAACTCGCGTACATACGACGATTTATAGCCAACCTTTCAGGAAAGTGCCGTCCTTACAGTCACCTGATGAAGAAGGGAACCCCATTCGTCTGGGATCAAAAATGCCAAAGCGCGCTAGACGAGATCAAGCAATACCTGCAGAACCCGCCGGTGTTGGCTGCTCCAGTTAAGGGAAAGCCTCTCATTCTTTATACAACCGCCCTCGAAGGTTCTTTAGGCGCATTATGGGCACAAGAGAACGATCAAGGGAAAGAAAGAGCACTCTACTACTTAAGTCGAGTTCTGCTGGGGGCAGAAAGCAACTACTCCTACATTGAAAAACATTGCCTGGCGTTGATTTTTGCGATAACAAAGCTTAGGCACTATGCGTTGGCGCATGAGGTCCGTCTCATTTCAAAGGTGGACCCCCTTAAATTCTTCATGTCAAAGGCCATATTGACGGGACGACTCGCTAAATGGGCCCTACTCTTGATGGAGTTTTCGATAACGTATCAACCTCTCAAGGCAGTGAAAGGCCAGGCCATCGCCGACTTCCTCGCTGAGCATCCCATACCCGCCGATTCTCCTCTAAATTGCGATTTGCCGGACGAACATGCGTTTGACGCGAGCGACGGTGATGATACCCAATGGGAACTTTATTTCGATGGAGTATCTTCCATGAAAAAGCGCAAACAAAATACCCCTATAATCAAATCGGGGGTGGGACTCATCTTTATAACTCCACAAGGAGGAATAATGCGCTACGCGTTCTCCCTAATAGAGCCGAGGACAAATAACGAAACCGAATATGAAGCTCTAATAGCAGGCCTTGAGATCGCCATCGACATGGGAATTGAAAACCTCCTCGTATATGGGGATTCTCAACTTGTCGTTAGTCAAGTAAACGGCGACTACCAAACATGCAAGCCAGAATTGGTGAAATACGGGAAAAAAGTGCAACAACTGTTGACCCAAATTCCCTCCTACACTTTGGAAAGCATACCGCGTGCGGAAAACAGCAAAGCAGATGCGTTGGCTAAACTTGCTAAAGAACTGGCTGACGAAAACCTCGATGACGTTAGAATCGTGGTGCAAAGCCGTCGGGTGCTTGCCCCAGCAGAAATATCTCCGGAATCATCCGAAGAAAAAGGAGCGAGCGAGCAGACGACCCTGCAAGTAAAAGATTGGGAAAATACCAAGGACTGGAGAGAAGTCTTCATAGATTACTTCAAGTTCCACCGAATGCCAGAAGAAGCGTCCACAAGACATCAGCTCGTGAAACGAGCTCTGTCTTTCGCCTTCGTCAACGATACTCTATACAAGAGGTCATTTGATTCTCTGTGGCTGATATGCTTAGGACCTGACGAAGCGAAAAGGGTCATCCAAGAAGTTCACGACGGACTCTGCGGTTCCCACCAAGCGGGCCCAAAGATGAAGTTGAAGATAAAACGGATGGGCTACTATTGGCCCACGATGATTCAAGACTGCCTCGAATATGCGAAGAAGTGTCACTCGTGTCAGATCCACGGGGACTTCATCCACCAGCACCCAAATCCACTACATCCAACGATAGCTAGCTGGCCATGTGAAATGTGGGGGACTAATATAGTCGGCCCCATCGAACCAGCATCGTCTAGAGGACATCGTTTCATCCTAGCAACGACTGACTACTTCTCTAAATGGGCAGAAGCAGTACCGTTAAGAGAAGTGAAGACGGAAAATATCTTCCACTTCTTCAAGACGCATGTCATATATCGGTTTGGAATGCCAAGGCGAATCATCTCCGATAACGGGCCAGCGTACAAAAGTCACAAAATCAGTCGCTTTGCACAACAACACAATATAGACTGGAGATATTCCTCGGTTTATAATTCACGAGCTAACGGTCTAGCTGAGGCCTTTAACAAGACCTTAACAAAGATCATAAAGAAAACGGTGTCCCGAAATAAGAAGGACTGGCACGAAAGACTGCAAGAAGCTCTCTGGGCGTATCGAACTGCGTTCAAGACGGCCACAAACACAACGCCGTATGAGTTAGTATTTGGGACGGAAGCAGTACTCCCCCTCGAGGTAGAGTTACCCTCTTTACGAGTGGCAGTTCACCACGAGCTAACGGACGAAGAAAATGCTCACCTTCGGCTTGAGGAGCTTGACGCCCTTGATGAAACCCGGCTCATAGCACAGCAAAATCTGGAAGCTTATAAAGCAAAGATGACGCGCTCATATGAAAGATTGACCCGACCGAGGACATTCCGCCAAGGCGAACTTGTGCTAGTGGTCAAAAGGCCTATGATCCCCAATCGCGCCAAGCGGGGAAAATTCGAGCCAAACTATGAAGGCCCGTACATCATAGATAAAGTTTACCAGGGTGGGGCCTATCTACTCATGGACATGCGTGGTGAAAGGCCTTTCAGGCCAATAAACGGTCGCTTCCTAAAGAAATATTATGCTTAATGAGCCACAGCCTAGGTCAATGATAGATGACGACGACTATGTCCGTTCGCTATCTTCCTAAGCTCAAGCTTTATAAAAAGTAGCCGGCCTTCTCCATGACGGACCGAAACGTCCTTAAACTAACGACGGACCGAAACGTCCTTAAACTAACGACGGACCGAGATGTCCTTAAAATAATAACAGACCGAAACGTCTTTAAAACTACTATTGCAGCATCTTTTAGGCTGATGAGATAAAAAAAACGTATAAAAATAAAATAAAAAAAACGGTATGTCCATAAGCAAAAAGGGCATGGATGAAAACCCGAAAGGGCTCCGTGAGTAAAAACAGCAGGGCTACCAGCGAGTGTTCGTGAAAATCCGAAAGGGTGCGACCTCGTAAAAAAAAAGAGAGAGAAAAAGAAAATAAAAAGAATAAAAAAAACGGTATGTCCATAAGCAAAATGGGCACGGATGAAAACCCGAAAGGGCTCCGTGAGTAAAAACAGCAGGACTACCGGCGAGTGTTTGTGAAAACTCGAAAGGGCGCAACCTCGTTAAAAAAAACACTTACAGGGTCCCCTCGACCTTGTAAAGGAGAAACCACCCGCGTGAGATCTTACGACTCACAAGGGAGCAACACACTTAGGGATCCTCACGATTCCTAGGGAGAAAATACACTCGCGAGATCCTCACGACTCGTGAGGAGAAATCTCTTATAGGACCCTCACGGCTCATAAGATTTGAAAGTCTTAAGTTACAGAGGCCTAAACCTGTGCTTAAGAGACCCCTACAACTTCCGGTGTTGCCCTACAAGTGGCTCAATATTGACCCTTGTATACAATCCACGGACGCGAATAAACATTTCCTTAGCTAAGTCTCATCCGTGACTGGGGATATGTTCGCATGATAGACAACCCTTGTAAATCCTCTCGATTTATGAGGAGAAGACCCTTCTGTAGGATCCTTATGACTTACAGAGGAAACGAACACTTAGGAATCCTCACGATTCCTAAAGAGAAAATACACCTACAAGATCCTCACGACTCGTAGGGAGAAAGACCTTTGTGAGACCCTTACGGCTCATGAAGTCAAAAGCCTTAGTCGACAGGACCTTAACCCTGGTCACTAAGCCATCTTTGTTCGACATCGACAGAGGAAAATGATGATTCGCTCCTGGCAATATCTCAGTTGTAGCGGTGCTGATGCCGAAATCAGTGTCTAATTTCAGGCTTACGGCAAAAAGCCAGTAGGCCGCACATGCATATGAAATAGCCGAAATGATGGGGCAACTTGCAATAAAAAGCAGCAAGTAAAAATGTATGCGTGCAAAATGGTCGAAATGATTGGGCAACTCGCAATAAAAAGCAGCGAGTAAGAATAAAATAAATAGCCGAAATGATTGGGCAGTCGCGACCTTCGCGATATAAAAGCTGAAATGATAGAGCATCGCGGAAATAAAATAAAATAAAAAGAAGAAATGATAAAACTTTGGCCCTACAGTTAAGATCACATCGATCCCTGTATACAACCCAAGGACGTAAACAAAGAGGGAACCATACTTTCCCAGCAGGCTCCGCCAGAAGACGAAGCCAAATCTCGACGGTTCAGTCCAACTCCGAAGAAACCAGTATCTTCATCAAATTCCTCAACTCACGGGTACAAACACTCCTTGACGAGAGCCTCCTGATCCGCGTCGACTCGTAGAGCCACCAGCGTCTCCGTGGGAATCCTCGACTCGTTTCAAAACCCAAGGAAACAAATAATCCTTGGCGCTTGGGAAACAAATAATCTCTAGCAAACTCCTCGACTCACGGATACAAACACTCCTTGACGAGAGCCTCCTGATCCGCGTCGACTCACAGAGCCACCAGCGTCTCCGTGGGAATCCTCGACTCGTTTCAAAACCCAAGGAAACAAATAATCCTTGGCGCTTGGGAAACAAATAATCCCTAGCAAACTCCTCGACTCACGGATACAAACACTCCTTGACGAGAGCCTCCTGATCCGCGTCGACTCGCAGAGCCACCAGCGTCTTCGTGGGAATCCTAGACTCGTTTCAAAACCCAAGGAAACAAATAATCCTTGGCGCTTGGGAAACAAATAATCCCTAGCAAACTCCTCGACTCACGGATACAAATACTCCTTGACGAGAGCCTCCTGATCCGCGTCGACTCGCAGAGCCACCAGCGTCTCTGTGGGAATCCTCGACTCGTTTCAAACCCCAAGGAAACAAATAATCCTTGGCGCTGGGGAAACAAATAATCCCTAGCAAACTCCTCTACTCACGGATACAAACACTCCTTGACGAGAGCCTCCTGATCCGCGTCGACTCGCAGAGCCACCAGTGCCTCCGTGGGAAATTCTCGACTCGTTTCAAACCCCGAGGAAACAAATAATCCTTGGCGCTTGGGAAAAAAATAATCCCTAGCAAACTCCTCGACTCACGGATACAAACACTCCTTGACGAGAGCCTCCTGATTCGCGTCGGCTCGCAGAAAAACTAGTGTCTCCGCGCGAAATTCCCGATTCGCCTCAACATGCAAATGAAGCCTCAGGCAGCAGCGACTAAAAAACTTGCTTCCTGAACAATGAGACCCTGCAAGTCAATCCAAAATGGTCTCTTGCATACTATTCACGGGTCTCACTTTCCAAAGTCGAATTTCGATGAGGAGAGAAACGACCGCTTGTGGGTCCTCTCGACTCGTAAGAGGGAAAAATTCTCTTGTAGGATCCTTATGACTTATAAGAGAAAACAACACTTAGGAATCCTCACGATTCCTAAGGAGAAAAACCCACCTACGAGATCCTCTCGATCCGTAGGGAGAGTCTCTATGAGACCCTCATGGCTCATGGAGTTGAAAAGTCTTGGGCAACAGATCTGAACCTGCGGCCTAAGCCATCGATGATTCTTAAGAAAGTAAAGATGCGTGCTCTATTATCCGTCAACCATGGTTACTAAAGTGGCATGCTGATAACAAAAGAAAGAAAAGGGCGGAGAAATGGCACAAGATGTTACAAAAAAAAATGTGTATCTTTTATTCATAAACTTGATTGAGTACAGGATACATTGTGCTAAAGAATAAAAAAATATACATATGCATTTTTTTTATTTACAAGTACAAACGAAACAAGGAGAGTTACTAAGAAGGAAGCGTCTTCGGTAGCTTTATCAGTTGTTCGCACACTTCCTTCCATTCCTTTTCCTGATCGGCTACCACCGCCAGTTCGTCCTCTACTCGAGCTCGCTGCTGCATAAAGGATGCAAGCTGTTCCTCAACGACCTGCTGGGCTGCTTCACGGCCTCGGGCATCACGTTCGACGGCATCAAGCTTCCGCTTCAGTGCTAGCCCATTAGAAATACGCTCCAGAAGGCCTTCAAAGACGACTTTCACCTCAGCAGCATTCGTCCTAACTTCAGCGCGCAGGCGAGCAGTTGCGCTTGAAGATTCCTGACGTTCCTTCAACCGTAAAGCTGCTTCTTGCTCCAAATGGCGGAAATAAGAAGTGCTTTGCTCGAGCCAAGCTGTTCGTTGGGTGCCTATGGCCAAAATTTCAGGAGAAGGGCGCGTCGACTCCAGCCGATGTAGGCAGGCCTCGATCTCCCTGCAGTGGTTAACCCAAGATTCGACGACGCCCTTATTGTGAAAGTTTACGAGCGCCGCCAACATTGGGTTAACTTCCACAGCGAAATCTACGGCAGAAGGGAGAGCGTCCGCATTAAGCTCTTCGATATACCCGCTCAGCATGCCCAAACTCATCACGGCACACTTTGAAGATGGACGTTTCAAGAAAGGGCCTGCCGGTGAGAGGACACGAGACTCAAGAGGGACCGGAGCCGGAACGATAGCTGCAAAACAAAACATGGTTAAACGATGGTTCAAGAGATGTTAAAGAATCATCAAAAAGGAAATTTACTATACCAGCTGCAACAGATGGTAAAGCTGGAAGGGCCGGTGGCGTGGCAGGTCTTGCGCCCCCTCCTTCAATTCGTGGCACTACAATAAGGAAGAGGAAGGGTCAGAAATCATCCCATTGCTAAAAAGGGGGGAAATAAAGACATCAAAGTGGAAGTATACTCACCGGCACCACTAGAGGGAGAAGCGAGTTCGGATGGGAAGGAGAAGTGTGGAAGCAACACTTGATATAGATGATCAAAGAGCACTCCTGAAAAGACACAGTGGTACGGCGTTAGTACATAAGTTATGCGGTTAAAAGATAAACTAATGAATCGCAAATCCATACCTTCCAACATCCGTGATGGCACAAGGGAAGGCTGGGAGCTGACCACCGCCAAGGCAGTAATTGATGGTGCTCTTTCGAGCAATGGAGCATCGGCGTTGGCCGCGTCTGCGTTAAAAACAAAGACAGAATTGTTAGAAAAGATCGCAAGATATGTAAAAAAGAGGGAATGATGGTAACTCGAAGTTTACCCGACGAGCTGCCAGCCGAAACTGAGGCAATTCCCTCCTCCATCGACATGAGGCCACCACCCGTAACCTCATCACCCGACTCGATAGGGACCGTCGTCGTGCTCGCGCGACCAGGAGACGACAGAAGATCATAGACGGGGAGGGCAATGATGGGAGCGTTGTCGGACTCTTGGAAGGAAGCGGCTGACTCTTCCCCAAGAGTCGTGCCCATCTCACCCGCTACTTCCTCGGGCTTCGCTGTCTCCATCGGCTCATCTGCCGTCATCACGAGGTCGCCAGCCTCAAGTGCCTCGTCCGCCATCACCCCGGACTCAGTTGTAATGATCGCTTCATCTTCCGCCACTTCAGGCTCGGCATCAGCGACCTTCTCGGCTGTAGACCCCTCAACCTTCGCACCAGGCTCCATGGCCTCAACGATGTTGCCCATTGTCGGCTCGAGTTCAGCAGGCACCGCCTCCTCTGTTCCCCTGGGTTCAACGGTCTCCGCCTCACCCTCGGTCGGACTTGGCCCTGCAAAATAATAGATATAAGAACCGCCGGCATTATAACTCTCACAATAAAAATTCTGAAAGAAATGTTACCTGAAATGTTACCTGCGAGCAGTGGATAGGGCGACAGGGGCCTCTCCGGAAGGAGTATCTGCTCGAGGGACGGTGCTTGGGCCCGCTCCCATAGCCAAAGCAGTCCGGCGCGCCTTCGCCTCGCGCCTCAACCGCTTTCTCTCCTCCTAGGCCGTTGAGACGGAGCTCACCAGAGCCTCTCTCATTGAGGTGTCTTCGTCCGTGAGTAGGGATGCCTCCAAGTTTTTCAGGGCATCCCTCGTCGTTTTGTTAAGTCGAGGCTCTTGCAGCAGCCCCGATGAGACCGGGACTTCAGTAATAGGCTCGGGGAGGATCCCCGCATCAACTGATATAGCTCCTACAAAGAAACAAAGGAAGAAGGTTAGGTTGACCATCAGAAGAGATGACAATTTTTTTCTTATAAAAGAAAAGGGGGTGGGACGCACCAACGCCTTCCAGAGCACGTTTCTCCTCCTCCTCTTGGAAAGTTTTCAAAGAGGCAACAATAACTTCTTCAGTAGAGACACCTGTTGAAAATGGGAAAAGTATTAGTCAAGAATAATGATAAAAAATGCTATGAACTGATGAGGAAAGCGGCTAATGATCACCTGACTCCGTGAGTTTGCTTAACATCGCTTCGAGCCTTGCTGATCGCTCAGAAGCTGCAATAGCGGCCGCTAAATTGGTGTCTGCACGGTCTACCAAGAAGCCCTTATTGCTGCCATATTCACTTATTCTTTTGGTAAGAGGGGCCTCAGACTCTAAATTGAGGATTGCGTCGAGAGAAAGGATCGACTTCTTCTTCATTTGCCCGCCAGCTTTAGATGCACCTAGAATTGATTTGCGCTTGGCAGTCACCTTAGGGCGGCGGGTCCCGATATCCGCTCCTGCGCCGGACTCTGGCGATATTACATCAACCGTCTTCATGGGAACACGGGGTGCCTGTGGTGCATTCACCGTAGCAGACAGAGGCAATCCACGCGGGGGGCTCAATACGCATGGTCGGTCGACTCCGGCATCTTTCAACGGAGGAATGACCGGGATCCTTGGTTGCAAGGGGGCCTTGCGATCACCGCCAAGAGGCGCACCCCTACGGTCAACCAGTATACGCTTCTCCGTTAAGATAATTGGGCCCATCGCATGCGCATACCAAGCCACGTACGTGTTAAGCATCTTAGGGACACAGCTGGGTTCACTAATGAAGAAATAGGAGCCCGTGTTAAGCCGTGTGAAATGGTGCATTGCGTTCTTCATCCCCTCTCGGCTGACCACAGGCTTTTTCAAGAAAGCTTCCATCGGGATCCCTTGGTTATAGCTCGATTGCTGAGCAAACCGGTGCGGGTTGTACCTCATGAAAAGTGCGGTCTCATTCTGCCTAAACACTAGATAGCCCAGCCGAATGGAGTAGAGGTGGAGGATTTCCCGAGCCTTCAATACGGAAGCCCCGTTCTTGAAATCATCGCGCAGTGGCACTACTGACTTAGCAGCCTCTGAGCCTATGGTTATAACCTTATCCACAAAGGAAATCTTCGCTCCGACCAGATGTGGACGAAGGAGCAGCCCCCTAGACTCCCGTGGGGATGCAAACACAATTGAAGCGCCGACCAACCGCATGACTCTCGGGAGTCTGCATTTCTCGAAGAACGGAGGAATCTTATGGACATCGAACACCCCTTGCACATGCATTTCCATCCAGGAGGTGAAGTAATGCGTCGGGAAGTTAGCGGGCTGTATCCCCGGCTCACTAGCGTCCGCCGCTACGCTAAGTCCTTTATAAAGGTAGGCCAGCCCGACGACTCCTACCGATAACTGTAAACCAGCCAGCATCCGATGCGCTGGGTAAAAGACGGAGGGCCGCATGTGACGCGGGTGCATGGGGAGCGCAAAGCTGCATAGCCACAAACCCAAGAACCCAATAAAAAAGGTCTCCTCATCCATGCCCGGGACGACAATTTCTGAGAAAGGGACGACGGCAGCGCCGGGGAGATAAAAATCCCTTTGATCATTCTCCGATACAGGTCGGCGGTCTAAGCCGAAGCCGAAAGGGTCATCGAGCTGAGCAAACTTCTCACTTCGCTCTGATAGGAGCTCCGGGCGAATGAAGCGGGCAATAAAATCTGCGAAACTGACGCCCCGGTCGCCCAATTCCAGATGGAGTCCTTCGTAGATCTCCAACATCTTCACCAGGCCCGGATACTGATGCTGGACGGCGTTTTCCGGAGTTAGGTCAAACACCAGCGGCTTGGTGACAAAGACGTATTCGTCAGGAGGTAGCAACTCCTCGTAATGCTCCCCCATCATCGGTAAACCCGAGAGCTCGGCAAACTCCTCCAAGGAAATTGAGACCTCCCTATCCGCCATCAGGAAAGTGTGGGTGGGGATATTCCATTGTTCAATGAAGGCTTTGACCCACCACGTTGGAGGAGAGGGATACTCGAAGAGCGAGACGTAGATGGCCGAATACAACCCAATCTTCATCAGATGAGTCCTTTTTGCCGATAAGATGTATCGGGCCCAATGCAAGTATCCGGCGGGCGGTCGCGGCACCAATCCAATATTATAGGCCTGTCCCCAAAGGCGTGCTTCACCCTGACAGATTCGTCTTCCTAAAATATCTATTGCCGGCGGCGGCTGCACGGGAATAGCACCAATTGCGGGTTGGAGGAGGTCATCCGAATTCCAATTTTTAACCTCCACGGCATACTTCGCCGGGGGTTCGTCCGCATAGGGAATTGGAGTTATGGGTTCAGACGGCGTGGCAAAACTGAAACTGCGGCGACCCTGGATGATCTGGCTGTACCACCTCCCCCACAGGTAGAGTTTTTTGCACTCGGGGTCATGATCCTTAATAAGAGCGAGCGCCACCCGGTCCACTGGCGAATGAGGGAACCCTCCTTCCGAGCGAACAAAGGGGAAAGACAAGTCGTCAGACATGTTTCCTGTGGAAAGACAAAAATAATCGTTTAGTGTTCTAACGCTTGGCATTTTAAAGTTTTACTCCACGCTGTGATGCAGTGGGTAGGGGACCAAAGGGGGACCCACAAAATCTGGATGACGGTGCGTCATTTAATAAGACAATCCCATCATTAGATGAGACTGTCAATTCATGGAAAAAGATCCACAAAGAATATCCTCATTAATGGGAAATCACTAGAAACAAGGAGAAACTCTCCTCTTTTAGAGCAAAGCTCTGTCACAGAGTGACATTTGTCAAACTCTGGTCTCAGGAGAACAAGATTCCTCAAAAGAGCATAGCTCTTTGGTAATAATGGAAAGATCCATCAAATTTTTTTAACACACTTAAAAGAATTAAAATGTTGGAATATTGAAAAATCCATGGAAACTTATGAAAAATTCTTCATTTTTCAGATCTAAAAAGATCTACATTTGATCCAAGAGCAAAGCTCTGTTCATGGGTTAAAACCCATGGACAAGATCTCTGTAGATCTGTAAGTTTTTGAGAGCAAGGCTCTGGTGATAAAACTCTAAAGGGTTTTTTTTAGATTAAAGATCTATAAGAGCAAGGCTCTGTTAATTAAATTTACTTTAAATTACCTAGAGTGATTCTAAGTTCTGAACTTTGAAGTTCTTGGGGAAAGAACAAGAGCAAGGCTCTGAAAATTCTTAGGCAAGAGCAAGGCTCTGAGAATCAAAATTCTTAAAAGTTGTAAGAATTTTCTAAGGACCAAGGGTCCTATTTATAGGCGCTTGCGCCCCTTCAACTTATCAGTTGATCCAAAGGCTGAGGTTTTGCCACCGCTGCATTCACGTGCGCGCCACGTGAGCGCAACGGTGGGGGGCATTTATTTCCCCAATCAGAGCAAGGCTCCGTTTAAATTTCAAAAAAATTCAAATTTTCAAATTTTGAAGCAACGCTTCAAATACTGTGCGTTGCGCGCAACACGCCATGTGTCAGAAGTTGATACGACAGCGCAACGCCCAAGGCGGTGCGTCCAGTCAGAGCAAGGCTCTCTTAAATAACAAAAAGTAAAAGAAGCAACGTTCAGTTGCGCAAGCGCTGCGCTGCGCGACACGTGTCTGCGTTGTTGCGCAAGCGCTGTGCTGCGCGACACGTGTCTGCGCAGTTGCACAAGCACAACCGCGCAGGCACAGTTGCGCAAGCGCTGCGCTGCGCGATACGTGAGCGCTTCAAATACTGTGCGCAACGGTGGGGGGGCATTTGTTTCCCCAATCAGAGCAAGGCTCTGTTTAAATTTCAAAAAAATTCAAATTTTCAAATTTTGAAGCAACGCTTCAAATACTGTGCGCTGCGCCCAACGCGCCATGTGTCAGAAGTTGATACGACAGCGCAACGCCCAAGGCGGTGCGTCCAGTCAGAGCAAGGCTCTCTTAAAAAACAAAAAGTAAAAGAAGCAACGTTCAGTTGCGCAAGCGCTGCGCTGCGCGACACGTGTCTGCGCTGTTGCGCAGGCACAGTTGCGCAAGCGCTGCGCTGCGCGACACGTGTCTGTGCAGTTGCGCAAGCACAACCGCGCAGGCACAGTTGTGCAAGCGCTGCGCTGCGCGACACGTGTCTGCGCAGTTGCGCAAGCGCTGCGCTGCGCGACACGTGTCTGCGCAGTTGCGCAAGCGCAAGCGCTGGGGGAGTTGCGCAAAACAGAATAAATTTTTTCTGTTCTTGTTAAAACAAGAAGATTTTCTTCTGTAAAGCAGGGGCCTTTGGATCAAAGATCCAACGGTGGGGAAAATTCCCCAAATCACTCAAAAAAAGATCTCTGTAACAAATTTAACTAATTTATGAGCACTATAAAAAGGACCCCAGACCTCATTTCAAAAGCATCAACATCTTGCTAAAAAAAAGAGAGAAAGAGGACTCTGAAGAACTCTTCAAGAATTAAAAAAAAGGTAAAAACCTATGAAAGAAGAGAAATTTCTTTTATGAACAAGATCATGGATCTTCAATAAATAAATAAACAAATAAAATAAAAATAAAAATAGTGCCTTGCACTTTTTATGAACCTTTGGTTCTCTGAAATAAGGAAAAACTTGTTTAGATCAAGGGATCAAAAAGTGCTTTGCACTTCTGTTTTGAATCTAAAAAGATTTTTAGTGCTTTGCACAAATGCAATGCATTTCCTAAAAGGGCCAGGCCCAAATCAAAAAGACCTAGTAGGCTTAATTAAATTGCAGTGCAATAAAAGGGGCAGAGCCCAAACAAAATAAATGATCTACATCATTTATAAAAGGGCAGAGCGCAAACAAAAAAAAATAATGCAGTGCATTATTTAAAAAGGGGCAAAGCCCTAACTCAGGTCTAATAGGCCAAAGACAAATAAAAATGTTGAACATCCAACTGGACTTAGCCCAGTCATGGCCATAAGTTCTCAAATTAAATTGACTGAGCACGGCTGCTCCCTAAATCAATTTACATCCGGTTCGAGGGTACATCTCCGAACTCCTCTGACACCTATCGTTGTAATCCTTCAACGACGTCAGAGAGGTGACGGGTCCCGACGACCACACATTAATATGGACCGGAACGTCCTTAAACTAATGTCGGACCGAAACGTCCTTAAACTAATGTCGGACCGAAACGTCCTTAAACTAATAACGGACCGAAACGTCCTTAAACTAATGTTGGACCGAAACGTCCTTAAACTAATAACGGACCGAGACGTCTTTAAACTAATATTGGACCGGGACGTCCTTAAACTAATGTTGGACCGGAACGTCCTTAAACTAATAACGGACCGAAACGTTCTTAAACTAATGTTGGACCGAAACGTCCTTAAACTAATGTTGGACCGAAACGTGCTTAAACTAATAACGGACCGAAACGTCCTTAAACTAATGTTGGACCGAAACGTCCTTAAACTAATAACGGACCGAGACGTCCTTAAACTAATGTTGGACCGGAACGTCCTTAAACTAATAACGGACCGAGACGTCCTTAAACTAATGTTGGACCGGAACGTCCTTAAACTAATAACGGACCGAAACGTCCTTAAACTAATAATGGACCGCAACGTCCCTAAACTACCTATGGACCACCATGTCCCTAAACAAACTGGAACAATAGAGCCTCCAAATGCTCTTTTTCCGGATCTAAACGATCCCGTTTAAGTTGATCTTAGCCCCAAATACGGCTAACGTATCCTTAGACATTTAAATGAATGATAAAATTCCAAATCAACTTTGGTTTAAGGGTACATCTCTGAACTCCTCTGACATCCATCGTTGTAATCTTTCAACGACGTCAGAGAGGTGATGAGTCCCGACGGCCATATATTAAATGGATCACCACGTCAAGTTGATCTTAGTCCAAAACAGGACTAACGTATCCTTGACGGACGTTTAAGTCGATCTTAGTCTCAATACGACTAACGTATCCTTAAACCAAAACACCAAACCCAAATCTAAGTAAATACGGATTTGGACTAATCCACGTCCTACTGGCGACGGCATTACTCAGTCTCCGTATACAATCCACGGGCAACCACAAATAAAACAAACACACACGACACGAAGTGAAATTCTGGAGAAGGAGAAAGTTATTACCGCGACGCGGTAGCGTAATTAACTGAAGGGGCTTGCGCCTGCAGGGAAGAGCGTCCCCATAATCAAAAACCCCTCACCCTGAGGGGGAATCCGACGAAGTCTGCTACATCGACCGCATCCGTCTAAACCTCCGATACATTGTGCCATAGATCAACTTGGCATCTTCGGAGAGTTAGACGGATAAAACCAAATAGCATCTGTCCCGAATCTCAGGCAAGACGCCCAAGTCTAGGCCGCCATTCGGAGGGGAACAGCCGTGTTTGGGGCTAAGATCAACTTAAACGGGATCGTTTAGATCCGACAAAAGAGCATTTGGTGGCTCTATTGTTTCAGTTTAGGGACGTAGTGGTCCGTGTTCCAGTTTAGGGACGTGGTGGTCCGTATTCCAGTTTAGGGACATGGTGGTCCATCATTAGTTTAAGAACGTTTCAGTCCGTCATTAGTTTAAGGACGTCTCGGTCCACGAGTTTAAGGACCCCGCGGTCCGTATTCATGTGTGGTCGTTGGGACCCGTCACCTCTCTGACGTCGTTGAGGAGTTACAACGATAGGTGTCAGAGGAGTTCGGAGATGTACCCTCGAACCGGAGGTAAATTGATTTAGGAGGGCAGTCTTGCTCAGTCAATTTAATTTAAGGACTTACGGCCATGATTGGGCTAAGTCCAGTTGAGAATTTTCAACGTTTTGTTTGCATTTGGCCTGTTAGGCCTTTGTTTGGGCTCTGCCCTTTTAAATGATGCACAGCATCTATTTTAAGCCATTTGTACCTTTTTGACTGGGCTCTGCCCTTTTTACTATAATGCAGAGCATTTGTTTTGGTCCATTGGACCTCTCAATTGGACTCTGCCCTTTAAATAATGCATAACATTATTTTTGGTCTATTTAGACATTTTTAATTGGGCTCTCTGCCCTTTTTACTAGTGTGCAGTACTTTTATTTGGTCTATTAGACCTTTGATTGGGCTCTGCCCTTTAATAATGCATTGCATTTAATGCTCTGACAGCGTCCCACGTGGCTTATCAGGCGCTTTGCGCCAATTGAGGAGCGTAAGGAGAAAACTCATATGGTGGTGACACGTGTCACGATCTGAGGAGCGCAAGCGCAACAACGCAGTGCGCTGTGTCAGTGCGCTGCTCTGTTGCCTGCTGACACGTGGCACTCCCTGGTGGCTTGCGCCAACACAGGAGCGCGACAGTGCAATTTTTCAAGTGCAAAGCACTGTTTTATCTTTTGATTGAACGAAAACAAGTTTTTCTTGTTTTTAAAGAACCAATGGTTCATAAGAAAGTGCAAAGCACTGTTTTTATCTTTTGATTGATTTTAAATCAAAGAAAACAAGTTTTTCTTGTTTTTAAAGAACCAATGGTTCATAAGAAAGTGCAAGGCACTATTATTATTATTTTTTTTCTTTTTATTGAAGATCATTGATCTTCTCCAATGACCTGTTTATAAGAGAATTTTCTCTTTTTTCTAAAGGTTTTTACCTTTTTTGTTCTTGAGGAATTCTCTTCAATTCTTCAGAGTTCTCAATGATAATGTTCATGATTTTGAATTAAGGTCTAGGGGCCTTTATATATTTCCCATAAATTAGTTGAATTTGTTAAAGAGATCTTTATCGGAGTGATTTGGGGAATTTTCCCCACCGTTGGATCTTTGATCCAAGGGCTTCTGTTTTACAGAACAAAATCTTCTTGTTTTAACAAGAACAGAAAGATTTCTTTAAAATCTTAATTCCGTTTGGCGCAAATGCCCCAGCGCGTGACACGTGTCACGCAGCGCACAGCGCAACGCAACTGCGCTTGCGCAACTACGCTGACACGTGTCGCGCAGTGCACAGCACAGCGCAACTGTACTTGCGCAATTTGCACTGACACGTGTCGCCCAGCGCAGCGCAACTGCGCTGACACGTGTCGCTTGCGCAGCGCTTGCGCAAAAGCGACTGCGCTGACATGTGTTGCGCAGCGCACGCTTGCGCAACTGAAGTTTTGCTTCTTTAATTTTGTTTTTTAATAGAGCTTTGCTCTGATTGGGCGTACTGCCTTGGGCGCTGCGCTGGAATTTGAAGCGTTGCTTCAAAATTTGAATTTTGAAATTCAAAAAGAGCTTTGTTCTGATTGGGGGAAACACATGGCAATTTGCAAACTCCGATCATTGCCAGCAAAGGCTTGTATTGATGGCCGAACGGAAAATACGGCATTGACCTCATCTTTTGTGTCGCTGCCGAAGATCAACATAGGAGTGGATGGTCCCGGCTTGTTGCATTAGGATGGCCCTGAATAAACTATTTCTTCTTCCTTCTAGGTATCACTCCCGAAGACCGGAATAGTGGTGATAGCTTTGTTCTTCGGTTTGTGACATCTTTCTATGTCCTCGAAATAAGGTAAGAAGTATTTTGCATCTTGTTACTTTCGGACTTCATTCACGGAGAATGGGTTCAACTCTCCTGTCACAGTATACTCGAGACCATCCCTGAATTACTTCATACACTGATGTTGTGTAGAAGGGATGATATTGTACTTGTGTAACCAAGGCCTGCCGAGCAAATCGTTGCAGCAAGTCTTGGCGTCGATGACATGGAATTTGATGTCTGTGACAAGCAGCCCAAAGCGTAGTGTCAATATTACAGATCCGAGCGTTCGTGATGACTGGGAGTCAAACCCGGAGATGGTGATTTTATCACGAGCGAGGTGATGAACGCTCATGCAGATTTCTTTCAACACTCTTACATCGAGGAGATTGACGGAGGACCCATTGTCAATCGGGATTTTGCCTACCTTGATATCATGACAGTATCCGGAGACATAAAGGGGATGGTTATGCTCGCACGTCCCGAGGAGGAGATCTTCATCGCCGAAGGTGGTATCGGCCGTGTGCACTTCTTTCAACTCGTCTTTCATCTTTTTTCGGCGAGGAAAGCTTGGAATTGCTCGGGTTCTTATAGTGCCTTAATCAAAGAATATCTCGCCCCTTTGGATAACAGAAGGGTGTCGAGAATGCTTAGCAGTGAGGGTATCTTCCTCAGATGTGCCAGAACGTTGTAATCCACCTTACTTTTTTTGGTGGATCCTTGGATGTCAGCTCTTTGACGGCTTGGTCATCAAGGATGATATCCCCAGGGACCTTTTCTTTTACCTTATCCTTTTTGTTCGACCCCTTGTTTACGGGTCCGAGATTCTTTTCAGGTAGTGTGTGATTGCGCAACTGAATGTTCTTGCAGCTCTTTGGTCCTTCCTCTTTTCCTGAGGTGGATTCTTTAAAGAGAGGGCCAAGAGTCATTTCTTCATCAGAGTCGCTCCCGAAGGTGAGAACTTGCGATCCCCCGTAGTCAACCATATGACAATTGTCGACAGTTCTTTTGCGCTCATCGGTCGTATTTCTTTGTTCCCGACGAGTTTTGCATTTCATCCGCTTGAAATGTTGTTGATGATCAACATATCCCCGCCACCAGCTTTTAAAAGCGTTGCACTCTTCGGTGGGGTGCGCATTCTTTCGATGATATAAGCAGTAGCTAGGATGTATATCCGCTTCATCAGGAGTGTTTCCTTCGGAGGGTGGCAGCTTCATTCCCATCGATATGGCTTTGGAGAACCTCTTCCTCGTCTTGAACCTGCTTTTATCTACGGCAGATGTACGTTGATCTGGTGGGAGTATTTCGAACCTTTCGTCCAGTTGTCGGCATTTGGCCTTTTCAAATATAGCCATCTCGCACTCTCGATCAACTTTGCTTTTAAGAAGAGTTTCGTTCAGGAATACATCAATCATTTCATCTGATGGTCCTAGAAGTTCCGGCTCAGGATCTGCCACCGGTTTCTCTGCGTAAGGAGCTTCTTCTTCATCATCGACGAGTGAGAGATTATATGGCAGCTTGCCACATAATCTTCAGGCTCATCCGACGAGTTTTCTCCATTGTCATCATCTCCTTCCTCAGGGACGTGGCTGAGAAATTATTGGAGTGTGACTGGGGTCCGCGCCTTCTGGTTATATTCTTCCAGCGCATCGATATATTTTTGCTGGTCCGCGCGCTCATCATTAAGCTTCACAGGCTTTTTGGTCTCTTCTTCTTTTTTGAAGACTCTGACGGCTGGGTGTGAGCGCTTTGACTATCACCACCAATTTTTGGAATTGGGCGCGGTTTCAGCATTCCCTTGATGATCTCGGGTTCTAGTGGATTTTTCCACTCGATCGCCGGGCATGTTTGGAGATCCTTCAACATTCTTTTAGTCTTGGCTGAAAGAATGACCTCCTATGGAGATTTTCTACAAAAGAGCAGGATGCCTCCGGTGTGTCCGTCCTTTTAAGAGCATGTGGCTGCGACGGGCTTACTTTCCAATTCTCGGACAGTGCAAACTTGCCCTGTTGGTATTGGTCTTCGATCCAGCCTTTAAAGACGAAGCAATTTTCAATTGGATAGCCTATCGTTTGGTGATAGGGGTAATAATTGGGATTATTAGCCTCACCGGGTTGCAATAGGTGTTTTGGACTCGGCAAATTAATAAGCCTGTTGCGCACCGCCAACTCGAACTATCTCCTCGTTTTGTCCTGGGGGAACGAATAAGGGCACTTTATTTTCTCATTATAGAATCGCCGTCTCTCGTCTAGACGATCAGTTAATTTTGGACCACTGGGATGCTGTTGAGCATTGGCGACGAAAGTCGTTTTCCCTTTCCCTTTTTCATTCCGCGGCTCCGGCATCGAAGAGGAAGGCCTGTGACCCATCTAGTCCATTTGGGCCAGCTTATCAATCAAGGACTGGAAAGTGGTTGGCTTGAAAAACATCATAAATTAGGAGATGGTCGCTTGAGGGTCGAGGGTACCCACGAACATGCTCACTGCAGGCTCTTATTCGATGCGCTGCTCGCACTTCGACCATAGATTCCGCCATCGTATTGCGTATTGCACCCATGTTTCGCCTGGCTTTACCCTGGCGTTAATCAATGCGGTGATCGGGGTGCGCTCGCTAGCGCTTACGAATCTCTGTGTAAAAAGCAGCTCCATCTCTGCAAATGTCTTGATAGAGTCATTTGGAAGTTCAGAATACCACTCGAACGCCGTCTCCGATAAGCTGCCAACAAACTGGCGGAGCAGAAGTTTATCATCACCTCCAGTGTTGCCGCACAAGGCTCTGAATTGAGCGACGTGCTGATGCGGATTTCCCGTTCCTTTATATACGTGGAATTTGGGGATCGTATATCCCGGCGGGTACCTTATTTGGTCATACCAGCCTGGATAAGGTCGTCCAGTCTTAACGATCTGCCTGGTCGTTTCGCTTGCCTGATGAGCTCGTATTTGCTGAGCAATGTAATCATCCAGAGCAGCCTTGGAGATGGTCTCCTCCTTGGCTGCTGAAAGAGCCGGAGGAGGGTTCGATGTTTCCCCTCTGTCATCTTTAAGGACAATCGGAGGGTCTTCTGCCCGAGGATCCGATTGTATCATCATCCCGACCATGTCTTGGAAGAGAAGCGCCATTTGTTTTATATTGGCCGCTTTTTCCGCGGCTTCTTTTTCTTTTCTCTCGAGCATTCTTCGGAGGAAGCTGGCGGAGTCAGTCCAGAAGGGGAGCTGCCCCCAGCCTTCCTTACTCGGCGCCAGTGACGACGGCGTGCATGTCATGCTGATGGGATTGTCTCAGCTGTAGGGGTGACTTCATCACGCCCCCTCTTTTGGCGAAGGGTTGTCGCTGGTGTCAGCCTCTTAAAGACCGATGTCCGTTGAGAAGCAATGTCCAATCTGTCAAAGACAAACCTCTGGGCAGGGGAAGCATCTTTGAGGACTTCGCCCGGAGCGGGAGCCGGAATGGCCAGCCTTGTGACGGCTGACTTCTTGGCAGAAGAATCCTCTCCGATGATTTCGTCCGCTTGAGCCGGGATGGTTATCCGCTTTGGGATGGCTGCTTCAGGTATCACGGGATTGTTGACGTTCTGGCCCAGTCTGTTGAAAACCGAGGCATTGAAGTTGGGCGACCCGTTGAGAGGGGCCGCGGAAGTGGTAAGTTGATCAATGGCCGACTTCTTTGGGGCATATTGCGACAACAGCGGGGCATTAAAGCTCACCGGTGGCATCATAGTCCTAAAGAACAGCCCAGTAGTGGCCTGAGTTACTTGCTCGACTGGCATCTTGAAAAGGGAGGCCGCTTGGGGCCCATAGGTTACACCTCCTGCGGGGACGGAGTGAGAGTTATTGCCATTGTTGCAGCTTGGGCAGTTGAAATCCATTTGATCTTCTTTTTTCTGCACGAGAGAAAAACCAAATCTTAGTACCTTGAACCTAAGGGCAACCATATTAAACCGCGATTCGTTCGCGAACACGACACACGAAATGTAGAGTAGAAATAGGAAGAGGTCCCACCGGGCGTGCCGGAATCTGTTCTCCTCCGAAACACAGAGACGCGACCGCGTAGGTCCGTCTTGCTTGGATTTAGGGGCAGATGCTAATTGATGCTATCCGTCCACCTCTCCGAAAATGCCAAGTTGATTTATGGCACCATGTATCGGAGGTTTAAACGGATGCGACTGATGTAGCAGACCTCGTCAGATTCTCCCTCGTTGAGGGGTTTTTGATTGTGGGGACGCTCTTCCCTGCAGGTGCAAGCCCCTGCAGCTAATTACGCTACCGCATCGCGGTAACCACTTTCTCCTTCTCCAGATGGTCGCTTCGTATCGTGTGTGTTTGTTCTGTTTTTGGTTGCCCGTGAATTGTATACGGAGACTAATTTATGTCGTTGCCCGTAGGGCGTGGATTAGTCCAAATCCATATTTTCTTAGATTTGGGTTTGGGGGTTGGATTTAAGGATATGTTAGTCTCATTTCAGACTAAAATCAACTTAAACGTATATTAAGGATACTTTAGTCTAATTTTAGACTAAGATCAACTTAACATGATCATTTAGATCCGACAAAAGAGTATTTGGGCTCTATTGTTTAGTTTAGGGACATTACGGTCGATTACCAGTTTAAGGACATGGTGGTCCAATGTTAGTTTAAGGACATCTCGTTCCGGTTTAAAGACATCATAGTCTGTAAAGGTTAAGGACATCATAGTCCATGAGTTTAAAGACCTCACAGTCTAGGTTAAGGATATCATAGTCCATGGGCTTAAGGACCCCACAGTCCATGTTAAGGATATCATAGTCCATAAGTTTAAGGACCCCACAGTCCATGGAATGATTGGTTATTAGGACCCGTCACCTCTCTGAAGACGTTGAAGGATTACGACGATAAATATCAGAGGAGTGAAGAAATGTACCCTTGAACCAAAGTTGATTGAAATCTGTAGTCCAATTTGGAACTAAGATCAATTGATTAGATTATGAGCATATTGGCTCAGTTAAATCCGAATTGAGGACTTATGGCCAACTTGGGCTAAGTCCAATTAGGTTCGAAATGTTAGACCTTTGTTTAGACTGTTGAACATTTATCTGGATTCAGCCCCATTATTTAGCAATGCTAAACAGGGGCTTGGGGGCTCTGACAACATTTTGTCTTTGGCTGAGCACTGACCATTCATCATGGCTCTGGATTTTAAGGTTCAGTTGAAGGGGAGATTTGCCTCTGGAAAGACTTAACCAATTTGGGCTAAGCTTGGCTTTAAAATAGTGTTAAACACTAGAGGATACTTGGTGATCACGTGCTCCCACGTGATGTGCTGAAAATAATGTTAAACACTAAGGATGAAGCGCTTAAAGTAGTGTTAAACACTAGAGGTGAGGTAGTCACTTTGGGTCACGTAAGGCGCCTGAGAAGTGGGCCAAACCTCCTTTATTTTATTCTCAAAATCTGCAAATAAGTGTTAAACACTTTTAGTCTATAAAATCATCACGTGTGGACACGTGACAATGCCTCTGTGTTGGGCATCAATTCCTATGTCTTCCCCTATTTTATTCTTTTGAAAAGGGTGTTTGTCCACGTGGGGACACCTAGATCAGTACTGTCTTTGGCTTTTTTCTCTTTTATTTTGAGGGTCACGTGGGAGCACGTGAGGCATTGCCTCTGGGCTAATTCCTTCTTATTTTGAGGAGTCCATTTAAGGGTCACGTGGGGGCACGTGATCTAGTCTTGTTCGTTCTCTTTTGATCATTGAAGGGGGGTCACGTGTTTCCACGTGACCAGATTGGGTGCTGATTTCTTTACGTGCATGGAGAGTTTTAAGTCCCTTGTTTTAAGAATTAAATACTTTGGTAGGGTTAAACCCTAATTTTGTTTAAAGGAATTAAATTCCTGTGTATATAGAAGAATTAAATTCTTTTATAGGGTTAAACCCTAATTTCATTTGGAAGAATTAAATTCCTATGCATATGGAAGAATTAAATTCTTTAAACTCAACTCTCCCTCTGATTGTTGGATCTGCATGGCAGAATCTTCCAGATGAGAATTAAATTCTCAACTTGTGGGGAGATCTGCTTCTGCAGATCATCAACCATGAGGAAGAACTAAGTTCTTGTTTTAAGGGTTAAACCCAGTTTCTGTTGGAGGAATTAAATTCCTAAGTATTTGAGGGAATTAAATTCCCTAAACTCAATTCTCCCTCTAAGTTTTGGATCTGCATGGCAGAATCTCCCCGATGAGAATTAAATTCTCAACTTGTGGAGAGATCTGCTTCTACAGATCTTGAACCAAAGGAAGAACTAAGTTCTTATTCAGAAAAGTTAAACTCTTAATTTGAGAATTAAATTCTCCTTTTGTTTTATGGAACTTCGATCTCTTTCCCTTTCTCATCTAGGGTTTCTTTTTCTTCTGAGGAAATCTTTTTTCTCTCTGGAGAATTAAATTTTCTTCTTTTTTCTTTATGTTGTCATCTCTCTTCAAAAAAAAAATCGATCCCCCCTCTTCTCTTCTTGGCTCCTATTTATAGGAGAAGGAAAAGAATGAGTTTGTTAGTCAATCTTTCATTGAAAGATTTTAATTGATTTTGTGACCAACATGATCTTTTAGATCACTCAGTGAATTTTATTCACCATTGGATTTTTAATCCAAAAGATATTCTGTCTGTTATTCTTGGTGAATTTTAGGGAAATCTTTCCTTGTATAGAATCTTTCTATAAATTGGTGATTTTTAATCACCATTGGATTTTTAATCCAACGGTGCTCCACTTTACATAGCATAAACTTTTTGTTTTGGAAAGATCTAAGGAAATATTTTTCCATTTAGGGTTCTTGATTCATTATTAATTAGAGTTTAATTCTATTAGTTCAGAAGGCTTAAGAGCCTATCACGTGTTGGCACGTGATCTCACTGTTTGATCATTTATGTAGAATTTAATTCTATTAATTAAAGAGCTTAAGAACCCATCACGTGTTGACACGTGACCCCTTTGATTAACATTTTAACCAGAATTTAATTCTGCTGTTTTAAAGAACTAAGGAATCATCACGTGTCAGCACGTGACCCTTGGTCACGTGTAGACACGTGATGCCCCATTGGGGTCTTTCCTTGCTGTTTTATTATGCCTTTTAATTCCTTCAGTGGGTTTGTTAAAGTTCCATCACGTGTGAGCACGTGACTCCACTAATTTCTTGCTTGATTAGAATTCTATTTAAGCAGAATCCCCAGGAAACCATCACGTGTCAGCACGTGACCCCTGGTCACGTGTGGGCACGTGATGCCCCATTGGGGTTTTTCCTAATATTTTATGAGGGAATAGGTTCATCTTGCAACTGAGGCTAAGTTAGCCGGACCGGTACAATATCGATGGATGAATCCCGTCTAGAGGTACATGGAATTTTTCGTTTCGCGCAATTTGTAAAATTATTGTTGTCCTGTATGCTCGTATTTATTTATTTGACATATTTTTCTTTAGGTACCTCTATATTATTAAAATGTATATACTCAATAGAAATCGATCAGAGGGTTCTATCATGCAAGGTTATCTTCTAGATGAAGTAACCACATTTTGTTCCCGCTATCTGGACGAGAACATTGAGACGAGACTTAACCGGCCTCAAATAATTAAGGACGGGCCATATGGTAAAACCAATTATAATATGGTAGACACTATATTTACCAACAAGATATACCGGTTTATCCTCCTCAATAACGCATGTCTTGAAAAAATTAGAGAGTAAGTTTATTTGGATTAATTGTTATATTTGTGTTTGTGTGTGTAAGAAATGATATAATATTAATGTCATAATTTATTGTCGAGAACAGAATTCATTTTAACAAGGCGCGTGAGGGGCATCTTGATTGGAACGATGAACGATTGGAAAAATATTATCAGGATAATTTTTGCGATTGGGTTGCAGATCATGTAAGTTATTCGAATAACATGTTATTGCTATCAGTTTTGATCTAAACTTATATCGTTATGTATTTGTCGTAAAATTTATTTTGTTAGATCCACGATACGAGCTTGTCTGCATCATTAGAGAGTGATTCAAGATGTTTAGCTTAGTTTCCTAATAAGGAGGTTGCATATTATAAAAGATTCGATGTCCTTGGATACAAATTCGAAGTTAAGGACATAGAAACATCTAGAACCACTCAGAATAGTGGGATTGTGACAGTAGGATCGGATAGTGTGATTTATTATGGATACTTAAATTGTATACTTGGCATCCAATATCCCGGACGATCAGAACCGTTTTATATTTTTCAGTATACTTGGTACGATACACGAACCGATACGGATAAGTAAAGATGCAATCTCGGGACTTGGAAAGATGAATATGGATTGACCAGTGTGAACACACTTCGATTTTACGGTCAGGACGATCCGTTTATCTTTCCGAACCAAGCATTCCAAGTATACTACTCACAGTATTTGAAGCATCCGGGATAGAGTGCCGGCCGTTGGAAACCCAGAGATGTTTACGATGTCCCGAAATTCGAGGACAATGATGAGTATGAAGAAGAGAGAAGACTTAGAGTGCTTCGACCGTCTGTTTCGAAAGACGGGTTGTCTTCGGCTGATCATGAAGTTACGTGTGTTAGAAATGATATCGATGATGAAATCCAAGTAGATATGTCTAATGCATCCACGAAATGAAAAAGGTTATCAGTAATGTTATATTATTACTTCACATTTTACGATCTATACATATATAGTCAATGTTTGTAATGATTGTCTAATGCATCCACGAACTGTTTTATCTAGATTTGATGACGATGACGGGAGCAGCGAGGGGCGGCAGGTGCTCTAGCAGCGGTACCGGCAGAGGCAGAGGCAAAGCCAGAGCGGTTCTGCCGCCCGGAGAGCTGCGTAGGGAGCTTCAGAGGGCCGGTCTTGAACCCCGATCAGAAACCCCTTCGGATGCCTCTTTCCGTGTGAACTTTGCCACACATCTAGATATATTGCACACTTATTCATTTTGAATGTAATATTATAGATATACATGCATATTCATGTCAAAATTACTTACATTATCAATGTTTGATTGTCTAGCTGTTGGTGATGCGTCCACATCAGGGACAGAGGCCACTCCCGCACCTTCAGGTATGTTTATATATCATATAGTGCATGTATATTGATTTAGAATGCTATATCATAAATATACATACATTCTTTTTGCTCTTACGTACTTATATCTCGGGATGTAGGTGGTGCCTCCACATCTCCAGCAGAGCTCACCACCGCACCTGCGGGTATGTTTATATATCCTATAGTGTATACATATTGATTTAGAATGTTATATTATTAATATACACATTCTTTTTGCAATTACTTATATAGTCAATGTTTGATTGTCTAATTATAGGTGGTGCGTCCACGTCTGGTGCAGGAGCCACTCCCGTCACTTCCATACCCTCCGCTCAGTCTACAGGTTTGTATGAATAAATATAAAATATTTATTCATTTTTCATATCCTTTAAGAATAGACATGAACTTCATGTAATTTTATCGATGTTTATTTTCTAGTTGGAGATGCGTCCACGTCCGGGTCACCGGCTGTTCCTCACCGGAGGAACTATCGTCCCGCTCGTGCTGTTGCCCAGGCCCAGGCTCGTGCTTCTGTCGCCAGAGGTATATATCACACTTCAATTTTCGTTAAACCTTGATTTCTTAATGCCACTTTATCTTAATATTGATTGTCTTGATATTTCTTGTAGACGCAGGGCATCCCCATCCCGAGAGGGGGACTCGAGGCCAGAATCAGTCCCACAAGCTGAGGCCCGACAGAGCTAGGGGAGGCAGCATTCCCCCTCTTCTTTACCCTTGATTATCGCTATAACGGCGATTATGCCGAGAGGTTCGGCCGATATATGGAGGATGAGAGCCGCCTCGTGAAGAAGTACTTACTTCACGTTGAGTGGGGCAACCAGCACCGGCGCTCATTCGCCCTCTTTTGGGATCAGGCTCGGGTATTAATATATATTTTCATTTGATTTTTCCAATATATTTATTATTAACACTTGCAATTTAATAACATTGTTTTTTTTTTGTATTTGCAGCTGGATTATGATTTTCAGCCTGTACCCGACCCTGATCACCCTGGGAGGGTGCTCGATCTTCACGCTCTGTACCATGGCTTGATGAAGAACATGCAATCAAAGGTACGATACAATAGGAATGAGCTGAAGATCGACAGGTATTTCCTGTGGATGGCGACTGTCACGCCCCGCTTCCCAGTGTACGGGCAGAGGGTGCGAGGAGACCGCTACATATTTTGTGAAGTAAATACGCCAAGTGTATTTAAGCAATATAAATATAAATGCACAAGAGACAAGATATAATAAAACGGCAACTTTATTTATTCACATTCTTTTTGTACAATGCATGGAAAAGTAAATACAACTGAATGAAAGCAATATCTAAACAGTGGCATAACAGAAATGAAAAGTACTGAAATAAAAAGGTGTACAATGAAGCTAGAGCTCTGGGTCGTAGGCAAGCTGGTCCAAGTCTTCAGTAGTAGGCTCGATCTTCTGAGTGTCCAGATCACCTAATAATATTCCAAAGAAGAAAGAGAAGGAATGCCGAACAATCGCTCGGTAAGTCTCAAAGATAAGAGAGAAATAAAATAGACAGAGAGAGTGTAACTTTTAAAGTTATATTATATGGTTAACGATGTTGTTTGTAGCTTGGTACAGAAGAATGCTAGTGTATACGAGAGGAGTCTCTATATGCTAGAGATTAGGGAAATGGAAGTACAAGGCTCTGTCGATAATACCACGGAACAACGGCATTGATGTAATTACGTCTTAAGTGACCACCTCGTGCCACCTTTAACATATTTTGTACCAGTCTACCCTTTTATAAACCCCATGATATCTTGTTTGTATTGTTGTATATAGATGGATGACTTGTGTTGTAAAAGGAAGACTTGCCGAAACCATGATATCGTATAACTAGAAATGGATGTACTGGATAACCATGTAAATGGAAGTATATCCATGGTTCGGTTCGGTCAAGTTGTATAGATTGAATATATGTATTCAGGGATTCAGGTTGAATTGTAGATTGTAGATTGTACTTGAATCATATTCAAGTCAGATTATTTATGAGACTCAGTCTGAGTCAAACAATTATAAAAGAAATTGAAGTCCTGATTGTTTTGATGTCATCGGTAACCGCTGCACATGGGCTGCAGGATTTGTGTCTTTTTCAAAGACGATTACCGTGTTGATAACACCGTTTATTAAGTTGTCTCCCTTAAAATAGGCAAGCACCCACTTCTCCGGCTCCCTGAGGCTCGAGAGATTGGTCCCGCTTAAACCTATGTTTATTAGGGTCCTTAGGGTAATTTATAGAAATTGAGAGGGTTTTATGTAAAAATAATTTGTATACTTTTCAAAATACACCCCAAATATTTATTTATCGTCTTAGAGTTTTCATAGCTGTAGATTTTATATTTGTGACATTTCTAGTGAATAAACCTATTTTTCATAATACATGGTATTTAATTGTAATATTGAACTTGTATGGATTTCATGGTATTTTAATGTAAAGTGATCCTTGTGATTTTAGAAAAAGTTGGAATATTTATATTATCACAAAAATAGATATTTTAATAATACATACATATATATATATATATATATATATATTTATAAAAATAATTTTAATATATTTTATATTTCTAGAAATCCCATTTTCTTAAGATTTTCGTATTTTAAACCTCTCGAGACCGTATGCTCTTTGCGGAGGTCTGCGTCTCGCACTACTAAACCCGAGGACGTGCGATAATCCGCACCATCCCGAACGGGTTCCCTAAATGGGTTGTAGCGACACTTTGCATAGATTTGTGTAAAATACGAATTCATATAGAAAACGGTTTTAATAGTTAGTGGTATTTATATGTAAAGTTCCGTTTCCGTATTCTATGTTCCCAAAGGTATTGTGCTATATTGCACATGAGTGTAGTGAGGAGATAGGTCATTACCTCCTGATCTAACTTAAAAGTATAGCAAGTTTGTGATGTTTTAAAGTAGAAAGGAAACTACATGGTATTTTACTGAAAAAGAGCGGTAAAAGTTACAAAAGGGTATAGATTGTCAAGAAATTTGTTCAATATGTTTGTTAATGATTAATAGTCAACATGTAATGGTTTGGTATGATTGTATTTAAGAAAAGTTTGAATTTTTAGAAAGAACCGAATCGGAAATCGGATTAAATTCGATTCCGTCGGGTTTTGGAATTTCGTATTTTTAGAAAAGAAAAAAGGAGAGGGGGTGGGACTTACTATCTTAGATGTTAGGGATGAGGAAGAGGAAGTGAACGTAAGTTCCGGTGCGTCGTTTCGTCGCTGGGAACTCCTAGGGTTGTCGTCGGAAAATCGCCGAAACTTTCGCCCCTTTTGTTAACTTCAATTGCACACAAATTCTCTAGAGTTTTCTTGAGAGTTTTGATCCGAATTTTGGAGTTAGGGGAGTGTGTTTAGGGGTTGTATTTATAGGGTAAGGCTAGGTTTAGGGTAGGTGAAAGGTTTAATTGAAAAAACGTAATAAAATATAATAAAATGTATTAAAATAGAGTAATTAGGGTTTTAAAGGAGTTCTGGTACTGGTCTAAAGAAATTAAGTATGCAGGTGTACAGGGGAGGTGAAGAGGCCCAACTTTCATGTTGGTGACTCGGCGGTCCGGCCGAGTCCGGCCGGCGGCGACGGCCCGAGTCGGCCGAGTCGCCGGCCGGTTCGGCCGAGTCAGGCGGCCGGAGTGATCCTCGTCGCTTCAATAACCCCCTGGGACAGTTAGTTTATTTAGTGTAGTAGGGTTTTTCCGAGCTATGCACGTGTAAACCCTTGGTATTCTAAAAATTCAAAAGAAAACAATATTAAAAATAATGTGGAGAATTGGATTTGAACTCTAGTGGGTTGGTTCAGCAGTGCAAGGTATTACCAATGAGCTACAAGCTCTTTCTTGATATTAAAAAGCAAAACAAACTTATAAGTTGTGCTCAGCCAAAAATGCCCTTTTCTGTAATTTTGAAAAAATTATACAGAAAGTTGTACAGGAAATTTAGGGTTGTTACATTCTATCCTTCTTATAAAAATTTCGTCCTCGAAATTTGTAAAAGGAAAATGTAATAGATTCAAGGAAAGTTTGGTGATAGAATTACTAATAGTGTATGAGAAAAATAATAAGGTGGTGCAAGGGTTGTAAAAATGTGAAAGAGACTTACTAGTGTTACCTTGGTCAACTGTCTCAGCTGCTACGGCTGCTAAGGTGTAAGCCTATCACTGTGGCACGTTCCTCCTAGCTGGAGGCACATTCCTCCGTCCTCGAGGCATATTCCTTAGTGCCTGATGGAATTGGCGATTTGGCTGTGCAGGAGGTCAACGTGGAGGTGGTGCTGGGAGTGCAGGACGAGTTGCAGGAGCCTGGATAGCTGGCCGCTGCGTTTAGTTGGTGGGTGTGTGAGCTGGATTGCGTCTATAAGGACAGTTTCCAATTCCGTGATTGGACGCGCTACAAACTAGGCACAAACCTTTTGCGCGCCTACAGTCCTTCCACAAGCGTCCTTCCCTCTTGCAATAGAAACAAAAGTCGGGACTTGGCTGATTATCTGTTACTTCCGGTCGCCTTGGCACAAAAGGTGGCCTTGATGAGGCTCCTCCTGCCATCTGGTAGACAGGGCGCTTAACTCCTGCAGACTGAGGTCTTTCCCTCGCCTTTACCACCGCTTCATAACAGCGGGCAGCTTTCAAAGTCGATTCATGAATCGGAAAATCTCCTGTGGCTGGTGCAGCTTGGATTTCCGAATCCAAACCTTGTTGAAATTGACGGGCTCTGATCTCATCCGTCGGTATCAGGTGTGCCGCAAATCGACTAAGCATGGTGAACTCAGCGTCATACTCATCTACCGACTTGGTCCACATCGAACCTTATTGCAGATGGATGAACTGATGTTCCATGTCGAACCTGGAAGTCTCGGGGAAGTACTTTGCGTCGAACATGTCTCGGAAAGTCTTCCATTCGATAGGTTAGTCAAGACGGCTTTCTTCCGCCTTCCGCTGTTCCGTGCATTGTCCGTGAGCTGTAATTTTGCAATACGAACCCAAGCTATTTCTGGCACTTGTGCTGCTGCCAGATCATCTTCGATACTCTATGCCCATTCCTCATCTTCCAGTGGGCTCTCCTTTCATGCAAACTGTTTGGGGTGCAAAGCCCTGAATTGCTTCACTCCAGGTGCTTCTGCCTCGGGACGGTTCATTAAAAGAGCAGTCTACTGCTGCTGTCCCTCGAGGAGGCTGCGGATTGCCTCAAGCAGAACCGTTTGCTTGTTGAGCGGAGCAGGGACGGCAGGTGTGAGTGGTAGTGGTGGAGGTATGTTGTTAACATTGGTGCTGGTGTTGTTTAGGGAATCCATAACCTTGAATGAAAATTTTTGGTTAGGACAGATTCAAAGTAGATGAAATGATAAGATTCAAGAAGTATGAATTGTAAAGAATGTTTTAGTTGCTGGTTCTTGTGTTATATTGCTTAGGTTGTTCACGCAGAACAGAACTACATGGTAGTGTTCCATACAACTCTGACCTGCATGGGCCACCAACAAAACCTGTCATGCCCCGCTTCCCAGTGTACGGGCAGAAGGTGCAACAAGGCCGCTACGTATTTACTGTGAAGTAAATATGCTAAGCGTATCTAAGCAATATAAATATAAATGCACAAGAGACAAAATATAATAAAACAATAGCTTTATTTATTCACATTATTTTTGTACAATGCATGGAAAAGTAAATACAACTGAATGAAAGCAATGCCTAAACAGTGGCATAACAGAAATGAAAAGTACAGAAATAAAAAGGTGTACAATGAAGCTAGAGCTCTGGGTCATAGGCAAGTTGTTCCAAGTATTCAGTAGTAGGCTTGATCTTCTGAGTGTCCAGATCACCTGACAACATTCCAAAGAAGAAAGAGAAGGAATGTCGTCAGCGAACAATCGCTCGGTAAGTCCCAAAGATAAGGGAGAAATAGAATAGACAAAGAGAGTGTGTAATTTTTAAAGTTGTATTATATGGTTAACGATGTTGTTTGTAGCTTGGTATAGAAGGATGCCAGTGTATACGAGAGGAGTCTCTATATGCTAGAGACTAGGGCAATGGAAGTACAGGGCTCCGTTGATAATACCACGGAATAACGGCATGGATGTAATTACGTAATAAGTGACCACCTCGTGCCACCTTTAACATATTCTGTACCGGTCTATCCCTTTATAAACCCCGCGATATCTTGTGTGTATTGTTGGATATATATGGATGACTTATGTTGTAAAAGGAAGACTTGCCAAAACCATGATATCGTATAACTGGAAATGGATGTACTGGATAATCATGTAAATGGATGTATATCCATGGTTTCAGTCAAGTTGTATAGATTGAATATATGTATTCAAGAATTCAGGTTGAATTTTAGATTGTACTTGAATCATATTCAAGTCAGATTATTTATGAGACTCGGTCTGAGTCAAACAATTATAAAAGAAATTGAAGTCCTGATTGTTTTGATATTATCGGTAACCGCTGCATATGGGCGACGGGATTTGTTTCTTTTTCAAAGACGATTACCGTGTTGATAACACCGTTTGTTAAGTTGTCTACCTTAAAATAGGCAAGCACCCACTTCTCCGGCTCCCTGAGGCTTAAGAGATTTGTCCCGCTTAAACCTATGTTTACTAGGGTCCTTAAGGTAATTTATAGAACTTGAGGGGTTTTATGTAAAAATAATTTGTATACTTTTCAAAATACACCCCAAGTATTTATTTATCATCTTAGAGTTTTCATAGTTGTAGATTTATATTTGTGACATTTCTAGTGAATAAACCTATTTTTCATAATACATGATATTTAATTGTAATATTGAACTTGTATGGATTTCATGGTATTTTAAAGTAAAGTGATCCTTGTGATTTTAGAAAAAATTGGAATATTTATATTATCACAAAAATAGATATTTTAATAATACATATATATATATATATATATATATATATATATATATATATATTTATAAAAATAATTTTAATATATTTTATATTTCTAGAAATCCCATTTTCTTAAGATTTTCGTATTTTAAATCTCTCGAGACCGTATGCTCCTTGCGGAGGTATGCGTCTCGCACTACTAAACCCGAGGACGTGCGATATTCCTCACTATCCCGAACGGGTTCCCCATATGGGTTGTAGCGGCGCTTTGCAAAAATTTGTGTAAAATACGAATTCCTATAGAAAACGGTTTTAATAGTTAGTGGTATTTACCGTATTCTATGTTCTCAAAGGTATTGTGCTATGTTGCATATGAGTGCTGTGAGGAGGTAGGTCATTACCTCTTGATCTAACTTAAAGGTATAGCAAGTTTGTGATGTTTTAAAGTAGAAAGAAAACTACATGGTATTTTACTGAAAAAGAGCGGTAAAAGTTACAAAAGGATATAGACTGTCATGAAATTTGTTTAACATGTTTGTTAATGATTAATAGTCAACATATAATGGTTTGGTATGATTGTATTTAAGAAAAAGGTTGCATTTTTAAAAAGAACCGAATTGGAAATCGGATTAAATCTGATTCCGTCGGGTTTTGGAATTTCGTATTTTTAGAAAAGAAAAGAGGAGAGGGAGGTGGGACTTACTGGCTTAGATGTTAAGGATGAGGAAGAGGAAGTGAACGTAAGTTCCGATGCGTCATTTCGTCGCCGGGAGCTCCTAGGGTTGTCGTCGAAAAATCGCCGAAGCTTTCGCCCCTTTTGTTAACTTTAATTGCACACAAATTCTCTAAAGTTTTCTTGAGAGTTTTGATCAGAATTTTAGAGTGAAGGGGGTGTGTTTAGGGGTTGTATTTATAGGGTAAGGCTAGGGTTTAGAGTAGGTGAAAGGTTTAATTGAAAAAATATAATAAAATATATTAAAATAGAGTAATTAGGGTTTTAAAGGAGTTCTGGTACTGGTCTAAAGAAATTAAGTATGCAAGTGTACAGGGGAGGTGAATGTAGGGTGTTTTTCATCATCCCATTGAGATGGGAATACGCGCGCGCTCGTCAGGCGCATTACAGATTCCCCCTGCCTAGGGTAGGCTGGGGTTTATTGATTATGGGGATCCGAATCTCCGGCAGCCGCGGACTAAGTTGCCGTTAATTACCCCTCGCCTTTGGAGCGAGAGAATCTCCGATTGACGGGTCAAACAGGTCATGCGAACTCAATGTGCAGTGTTGTGTTTTGAAGGGTTTTTGGATATATCGGGGGCCCCGCAGAGTTTTTACGGGGGTCCCGCAACCCGGATAGCGGGCTGGGGATCAAGAGGGCTAGCAGCCCCTTACGGGGTGCGGGACAGCGCCCCGTTAGAAATTTTTTCTAACGGGAACAGTGTGGTGGAGTATGTGTGTGTGTGTGTGTGTGTATAAAAGGAAAGGGCATCCAAAGGATGCGTAGGAGAAGGCGCCAGCGCCCCACGTGCCAGGCACGCGGACACTATGGGCGCTGGTCGCCAGCGCACCACATGCCTGGCACACGGACGCTAGGCGTGAGCAGCAGAAAGGACTTAGTCCCTACACTGGGAGCTGTGCTCCAGAAAGGAAATATTTATTATTTTGTATATGTATATATATATATATTTTTTTGAGGAGTTGAACTCCTAAAATATTTTGGAGCTGATGAAGGGGCTTCTCTCTTGAGCCCTGGATCTTCCCCAAAGTGGGATTTTTGGAGATGGGTCTCCTTCCTCCTCTTCTGTCGGCTGGATCTTAAAGAACAAGAAGTATGAGATTTTAAAAATCTCTTATTTTTGAGATCTGATGGGAGATCTGAGTTCTCCTTTGTGGGTTTTGTAGTGAAAAACTATTTAGTTTTGGAAAAGGAAGTGTAAAACTCTTGATTTAATTCAAAAGAAAGAAGAAGATTTAGAACCTTGAGGAAGGAGAAAGAGACACAGGAACCCTAGATTTTTTTTGAGAAGAATGAAAAATCTCTTTTTTTTATTCATCATCATGTTGTCTTATATAGGCTTACACATTTACATATAACCTATTGGGCTTTACAAAATGGCATTTTGCACATCCCATATCTCATGTGCTATTTCTTTTTGCACATAAGCCATGAGCTTTACCAAAATTTTGCTTTATGCCCATTTTGCTTACATTCATGAACAAAAAATTACATCAAAATTATTTGTTACATGATTTTTTTATTTGCATAGGGGAGGTCGGCCGCTTCTTGTTCGGGCTCGACTTGGGCATGGGCCCACTTGATCTGGGCTTGAGCCTACCTGGCTTGGGTTGACCTTGACTTTGACCCGGTCAACTGGGGTGAAAATTTTGACCCCAACAAAGTGCCCCCCATCAATTAATGCACACCGCACATTTGAGTTGTGTGCATGAAATTGATGGATCTTGAAGCTGGACTTCGAGGTGGAACATCATTCCGGGGGCGGAGTATCCTTCGGGGAGCATGATTCCTGGGGATCGGAGTATCATTCCGATTTGCGGAGCATAATTCTAGAGATGGAGTATCATTCCGAAGAGTCGGAGCATAATTCCGGGATCGGAGCATCATTCCGAAGAGCGGAGCATGATTCCAGGGATCGGAGCATCATTTCGAAGAGCGGAGCATGATTCCAGGGATCAGAGCATAATTCCGATGAGCAAATCATGATTCCAGGGATCGGAGCATCATTCCAATTTGCGGAGCATAATTCCAGAGTCGAAGCATCATTCCGAAGAGTCGGAGCATCATTCCGAAGAGTCAGAGTATAATTCCGAGAGTTGGAGCATAATTCCGACGGGCGGCAGACATTCTGACCGAACCATAATTTCGATGTAGAGGTTGATTCCCCGGCGAAGCATAATTCCGATAGGAAAAGCAGATACTCCGAGGAGAAGCTTGATTTTGACACGGGGTACATTCTGAGATGAAGCATGATTTCGACGCAGAGCTTGCTGGTTGACTTGATTCCGAGGCGAAGCATAATTTCGAAAGGGAAGGCAGATACGTCGTGGCGAAACATGATTTCGACACGGGGTACACTCTGAGACGAAGCATGATTTTGACGCAGAGCTTGTTGGTTGACTTGATTCCGAGGCGGAGCTTAATTCCGACGAGGAGGTCGCTGGTTGATTCCGAGCCGAAGCATAATTCCAACAGGAAAGGTAGATATGCCGAGGCGAAGCATGATTTCGACATGGGGTACATTCTGAGACGAAGCATGATTCTGGCGCAGAGCTTGTTGGTCGACTTGATTCCGAGGTGGAGCTTAATTCCGACGAGGAGGTCACTGGTTGATTCCGAGCCGAAGCATAATTCCGACAGGGAAGGCAGATACGCCGAGGCGAAGCATGATTTCGAAATGGGGTACACTCTTAGACGAAGCATGATTCCAGCGCAAAGCTTGTTGGTCGACTTGATTCCGAGGCGGAGCTTAATTCCGACGAGGAGGTAACTGGTTGATTCCGAGCCGAAGCATAATTCCGACAGGGAAGGCAGATACACCGAGGCGAAGCTTGATTTCGACGCAGGGTACACTCTGAGACGAACTATGATTCCGGCACAGAGCTTGTTGGTCAACTTTATTCCGAGATGGAGCTTAATTCTGACGAGGAGGTCGCTGGTTGATTCTGAACCGAAGAATAATTCCGACAGGGAAGGTGGATACTCCGAGGCGAAGCATGATTTCGATACAGGGTACACTCTGAGACGAAGCATGATTCCGATGCAGAGATTGTTGATTTGATTTGATTTGGGTTGACATCAGTATCACTATACTGGAATATGGTACCAGAAGCGAATCATCATTTGCCATGAGAGGATTTGGGGATTTTTGTTTTTGTTTGGCATCAGCATCGCTACACTGGAATATGGTACCAAGAGCGAATCATCATTTGCGTTTGCTTATTAGGAAGCGATGGCTTAGGAGACAGGTTTTAGTGTCCCTATCACCTAAGACTTTTCAATTTTGTGAGCCGTAAAGGTCTCACAAAGCATTTTCTCCCTACGGGTCGTAAGGATCCCGTAGGTGTATTTTCTCCTTAGGAGTCGTGGGGTCCTAAGTGTGTTACTCCTTTGCGAGTCGTAAGGATCTCACGCGGGAATTTTCTCCTCACAAAGTCAAGAGGACTTTGCGAGTGCATTTCATCTCTTTTTCATGAGTTTGCTCCCTTTCGGGTTTTCACAAACTCGCCGGCAGTCTGCAGTTTTTGCTCACGGAGCCCTTTCGGGTTCTCATCCGCGTCAATTTTGCTTGTGGACATACCCTCCTTTTTTTCACCGTCGGTGGGACTTTGAATGTGGTCTCGCCGGTAGGACTTGGGAGAGATTGGGATCGTTTTACGCCCGTGGATTGTATACGGTTTTGCAGGATGTATGATCCAGACCGTAGGACCGGAAAATTTGGGGACTTTGTTGGCGTCTGCATCGTTGTACTGGAATATAGTACCAGGAGCGACTCATCATTCGTCATTGGGGTTTGGGATTTGGAATTTGGTTGGCGTCTGCATCGCTGCACTGGAATATGGTACCAGGAGCGACTCATCATTCACCACTTGAGGATTTGGATTTTGGCCGGCGTCTGTATCGCTGCACTGGAATATGGTACCAGGAGCGACTCATCATTCGCCATTGGGGTATGGGATTTGGAATTTGGTTGGCGTCTGCATCGTTGCATTGGAATATGGTACTAGGAGCGACTCATCATTCGCCATTGGGGTATGCGATTTAGAATTTGGTTGGCGTCTGCATCGCTGCACTGGAATATGGTACCAGGAGCGACTCATCATTCGTCACTTGGGGATTTGGATTTTGGCCGCCGTCTGCTCGAACAGTGAGGGATTCCCAAGTCGGGGACGCATAACAGCCAACAACTACCGATGTGGAAACTTTTGAGTTCCCAATCCAGTCTTAGCATGCTGGAGTTGCCAGAATCTTATACAATAGGAAGGAATCTGATTGAAAGTTAAGGAATCTGACTTGAAAGAATGAAGACACCGGATCCCATTACAATTCATCGCTGCACTGGAATATAATACCAGGAGCGACTCATTATTCGCCATTGCCTATTGGGAAGCGATGGCTTAGGAGACAGGTTTAGATCCCTATCACCTAAGGCTTTTCAATTTTATGAGTCGTAAGGGTCCCATAAAAGCATTTTCTCCCTACGAGTCATAAGGATCCCGTAGGTGCATTTTCTCCTTAGGAGTCGTGAGGACCCCCAAGTGTGTTTTTCCTTTGTGAGTCGTAAGGATCCCACAAAGGTGTTTTCTTACGAGTCGTAAGGATCTCGCAAGCTTTGTTCACCTCATGTATCGTGAGTACACATGAGTGGGTCTTCCCAATAGAGCATAATTCCAAGGACGAAGACCGGCCGCTGGACTGGTGATTGCAGTGGGGCATGAGTGTGATGAGAATTATTTGAGCCCGTAGATTATATACGGTAGTCAATTTGGGGACTAACCGTAGGGCCGGAAGAATTTTGGGAAATTGGATTTTGGTTGGCGTCTGCATCGCTGCACTGGAATATGGTACCAGGAGCGACTCATCATTCGCCATTTTTTTACCGCGATTACTCTATCATTTCGGCTTTTCTTATCGTGAAAGTCGTGATTGCCCTATCATTTCGGCTTTTTATTCACGGTTGCCCTATTATTTCGACTTTATTTTTTTCATCTTTATTTTACTCGCTGGTTTTTATTACAAGTTGCCCCATCATTTTAGCTTTATTTTCATTTTTATTTTTACTCGCTGATTTTTACAGCGAGTTGCCCTATCATTTCGGCTTTATATATATATATTTTTTATTTTTTTTTATTTAAACATTTTTACATCCCCAGTTTAATGACTTAGAGGTCGATTGTTCCCAGTTTAATGACGTGGTGGTCGGCGGTTCCCAGTTTAAAGAATTAGAGGTCTATCATTCCCAGTTTAACGACGTGGTGGTCAGCGGTTCCCAGTTTAAAGACTTAGAGGTCTATCATTCCCAGTTTAACGACGTGGTGGTCAGCGGTTCCCGGTTTAAAGACTTAGAGGTTTATCGTTCCCAGTTTAACGACGTGGTGGTCAGCTGTCTCCAGTTTAACGACTTAGCGGTCATCTGTTTCCAATTTAACGACTTGGTGGTCATCTGTTTCCAGTTTAATGACTTGGAGGTCTACTGTTTTCAGTTTAACGACTTGGTGGTCATCTGTTTCCAGTTTAACGACTTGGAGGTCTACTGTTTCCAGTTTAACGACTTAGAGGTCATCTGTTTCCAGCTTAAAGACTTAGAGGTCTACTGTTTCCAGTTTAACGACTTAGAGGTCGTCTGTTTCTGGCTTAAAGACTTAGAGGTCTACTGTTTCCAATTTAACGACTTAGAGGTCATCTGTTTCCGGTTTAAAGACTTAGAGGTCTATTGTTTCCAGTTTAATGACTTAGAGGTCATCTGTTTCCAGTTTAAAGACTTAGAGATCTACTGTTTTCAGTTTAACGACTTAGAGGTCATCTGTGCCCAGTTTAACGACTTAAAAGTCATTTGTTTCCAATTTAACGACTTAGAGGTCACCTGTTTCCAATTTAATGACTTGGTGGTCATCTGTTTCCAGTTTAACGACTTAGAGGTCATCTGTTTCCAGTTTAAATACATAGTGGTTATTTGTTTCCAGTTTAACGACTTGGTGGTCATCTGTTTCCAGTTTAAAGACTTAGAGGTCTATTGTTTCTAGTTTAACGAATTAGAGGTCATCTGTTTCCATTGAACGACGTGGTGGTCATCTGACGGGGAGCTTAGAGAAGATACCCGATCAAGCAGTTGTCAAGGGCACCGCTGGAGCTTGCATGAGATGCCTTATTACTTTGTCGGTGTTGAAAGCCTTGCCCCCAGCTGGGGCCAAGGAAAGCCGTTCAAATACCGACTTGTGTTCAAAGATGGCAATTGGAAATTGTTAATCACTGCAAATAGAAACATGATTTCAGTATAGACAATCGATATGTACATTGATTGAGCTCGCATGAAAGTTTAAAACGAAATATGGGAGGAGATATTGGTCCCACCGGGCGTGCCAGAATCTGCAGGGTGTTTTTCTTCACCCCATTGAGATGGGAATACGCGCTCACTCGTCAGGCGCATTACAGATTCCCCCTGCCTAGGATAGGCTGGGGTTTATTGATTGTGGGGATCCGAATCTCTGGCAGTCGCGGACTAAGCTGTCTTTAATTACCCTTCGTCTTTGGAGCGAGAGAATTTCCGATTGACGGGTCAAACAGGTCATGCGAACTCAATGTGCAGTATTGTGTTTTGAAGGAGTTTTGGATATATCAGGGGGCCCGCAAAGTTTTTACGGGGGTCCCACTACCCGGATAGCGGGTTGGGGGTCAAGGGGGTTAGCAGCCCCCTTGCAGGGTGCGAGGCAGCGCCCCGTTAGAAATTTTTTCTAACGGGAACAGTGTGGTGGAGTATGTGTGTGTGTGTGTGTATAAAAGGAAAGGGCATCCAAAGGATGCGTAGGAGAAGGCGCCAGCACCCCACGTGCTAGACATGCGGGCGCTGTGCGCTAGAGTGCCAGCGTACTACGTGCCTGGCATGCGGGCGCTGGGCGCCAGCATACCACGTGCTTGGCACGCGGGCTCTAGACGTCAACAACAGAAGGGACTTGGTCCCTGCATTGGGAGCTGTGCTCCAGAAAGGAAATATTTATTATTTTGTATATGTATGTATATATATTTTTGAGGAGTTGAACTCTTAAGATATTTTGGAGCTGATGAGGGCTTCTCTCTTGAGCCCTGGATCTTCCCCAAAATAGGATTTTTGGAGATGGGTCTCCTTCCTCCTTTTCTGTCGGCTAGATCTTGAAGAACAAGAAGTATGGGATTTTAAAAATCTCTTATTTTTGAGATCTGATGGGAGATCTGAGTTCCTCTTTGTGGGTTTTGTGATGAAAAATTATTTAGTTTTTGAAAAAGAAAAGTAAAACTCTTGATTTAATTCAAAAGAAAGAAGAAGGTTTAGAATCTTGAGAAAGGAAAAGGAGGCACATGAACCCTAGCCTTTTTTTTTAGAGGAATGAAAAATCTCTTTTTTTTTATTCATCATCATGTTGCCTTATATAGGTTTACACATTTACATATAGCCCTTTGGGCTTTACAAAATGGCATTTTGCCCATCCCATTTCCAATGTGCTATTTCTTTTTGCACATAAACCATGGGCTTTACAAAAATTTGGCTTTATACCCATTTTGCTTACATTCATGTATAAAAAATTACATCAAAATTATTTGTTACATGATTTTTTTTATTTGCATAGGGGAGGCCGAACGCTTCTTGTTCGGGCTTGACTCGGGCATGGGCCCACTTGATCTGGGCTTGGGCCCACCTGGCTTGGGGTTGACCTTGACTTTGACCCGGTCAACTGGGGTGGAAATTTTGACCCCAATAGTGAAGAGGCCCAACTTTCTTGTTGGTGACTCGGCGGTCCGGCCGGCGGCGGCGGTCCGGCAGAGTCCGGCCGGCGGCGATGGCCCGAGTCGGCCGAGTCCGGCTGAGTCTGTTAGTTTATATGCCATAGGGGCCATTATTGTATCATACTAGTTTGTTTATTGCTTAATGGAAGTTTGGGATATTCACAGTTATATTAACAGTCTCGCTCAACATCATAGTATGCTACTTGGTTTATATCTATCTTAATATGTTTATATGTTGGCTTATCACGGATACATATTGATAGAGCCCTTAGGATCTTGCTTGACTACCAGCGTTGTGATGGCAGTCACACTAGTGGGGGCTGGGTAGTCTACAAGCACATCCTTTTTCAGGTCCCTAGTCGTAGGATTATCGAGACAGGGCATCGATACTCCGGAATAGACTAGTGTGTACGTTTCTCATCCCAGCAGGGGAAATGGTCTGTCCCACGGCTATTAGTACGTTGTACTGGAGATAGTATACATATGCTCGTTGGGTTACGGGTACACCGGACATGACTCGCAGGGAACCGTTGGTTGGTATTATACCCGTCATCAGTTAACAGCTCCAAGGTGACATGAGTACGGCATAGTCCGCAGACTTGACACTGCTGCTTCGTCTCGAGTGTGTTCCCACTGTTCTTAGATTGCTACCCTACTACGGCTTAAAGGAGTCGTGCAAACAGGTAGCAGTTGGGTGCAGTCCCGAAGCACTTGGAGGCAGTGGCGGGGGGGAGGGGGGGTATTCTCGTAATTACTCGAGAATCTTCTAGAAGAAAGATGACTCATTATGTTTTAATTCATTTATGAATTAAACTTAATGAGGTGGAAGAGATGATGTGTAATTTGCATTAATTACATCATGAGTCATGAGGTGATTCACCTCAAAGTAATTAATGAAGCATGGTTGATATTTTTAGATATTATTATTTAGATATTTTCATGCTTCATTATTTATCCAAATGACTTAAGATTTATATTGATTCTCAAAAACACATTCTCCCTCTTCAAGCTCTCTCTCTTCAAAGACCTAACCCTAATCCTCTCATGTGTTGAGATCTAAGAGTTAGCAAGACTAATAGATCCTTAATCCATCTCTATATCCTCTAGATTACCTTGATTAGCAATCATAGCCACCTAGTTACCTCAAGTGAGAGGTTAAAGCTTGGAGAAGGAGCTCTCGGGTGGATCTTCTATCACATCGAGGAGGCCGACGAGAAGATGAACAACAAGAATAAGGAGGACTAGAATCTTGAGATATAATCATCTATCATAGTAGCTAATCACTTCTAGATAGTTGTTAGTTAGGGTTTAGCAAAGATCTGTAAAGTTAGTCAATGTTAACTTAAAAAAAATAATCGTTTTACCTATTCCGCCTCCCCACATCATATAGGGTGTCTAACGTCGACTTACAGTGGTATCGGAGCCTAGCTAAACCATAACTAACATGTTAGCAAAGTCGTTAGAAATTCGAACTCTCACGCCCCACTTCCCAGTGTACGGCGAAGGTGACGTGACGGGGTCCGCTACGTATATACTCAAAAGTACATACGCTAAGCGTATCTAAGCAATATAAAATAAATACACAAGAGACAAGATATAAAAAGAACATCAACTTTTATTTATTAATTCTTTGCACAATGCATGAAAAGGAAATACAACTGAAATAAAAAGATGCCTAAACAGTGGCATAACAGGAAATGAAACGTACAGAAAGGAAAAGTGTAAAATGAAACTAAAGTGCAGGGTCTTCGGCAAATTGCTCCAAGTCTTCTTGGGATGGCTCGATCTCCAAACCACCTGACGACATTTAAAGAAAAAAGAAATAGAATGTCGTCAGCGAACAGGTCGCTCGGTAAGTCCCAAAGATAAAGGAGGAATAGATAGAGGGTAAGAGAGAGAGAGTAGCTTTTACAGTTGTATTATATTGTTATATTGTTGTATTTACGCTATTGTTTGTAGCTTGGTACAGAAGAATGCTAGTGTATACGAGAGGAGTCTCAGTATGCTAGAGACCGGGGCAAATGGAAGTACAAGGCTCCGTTATACAACCCGGAACAACGGCAATTGGATTCATATTAGGTGTCTTAATCTTACCGTCTCGTACCACTTTTAACACCTTCCGTACCAATCTACCCCTTAAACCCCGTAGTGTTTTGATTGTATTGTTTGTCTTGTAAATTGTATTGATTGTATAATTGATTGACTGATCAAAACCATGATATCAGTAAACGGATGTAACCGTAGAATCATGTAAATGGAATAACTGGAGAACCATGTAAATGGGATGTATATCCATGGTTCGGTTCAGTTAAGTTGTATAAATTGTATAGTTGGATTCATGGATTCATGTGTTCATATTGAATTGGAATACTGTAGATTGTAGATTGTACTTGAAACATATTCAAGTCAGATCATAATCAGACTCAAACCCGATTCAGACAATTAGAAATGTAAATTGAAGTTCTATAATTACTAGGGTCGTTAGGGTAATTTATAAAACTTGAGAGGGTTTTATGTAAAAATACTTTTATACACTTTTCAAAATACACCTCAAGTATTCATTATTCTTCTTTAGAGTTTTAATGAATGTGGATTTTATATTGTGCCATTTTTAGTGAAAATATCTTATAAATAAAGGTATTTATCTGTAACATTGATTTATTTGAAGTTCATGGTATTTTAGTGTAAAATTTATTCTTGTGATTTTTAGAAAAAGGTGGAATATTTATATTATAATAAAATAGATATTTAAATGATAAATAACCCTTTAGAAAACGGTTTTATAAAGTAAAAGGTATTTATTTGTAAAAATATAAATTCTCCGTTATTTAGATTCTAGGGTTTCCTAAGTCAACTGGCCTATTTCTAAATGGTCTAAACGACAAGTTGTTAGATGCTTCAAATCGCCTCTTCACCGCCAATTGTGGCCAGGTAAGTACAAGTGAGGAAAGGAGAGATCCGCTCACGAATCACCGTGAGACGGGCCTTTTAAAATTACCTTTCTCACTTTCCTGGCCTAGACACCTTAAAGTCAGGTTTAGATAAACGACCGATATCCACAACTTATCGTATTTTCATATTATGTGGTATTTATTTAAAAGTATATCAATACTAAATCTTTTAGAAATGGTTTTATTAAGTAAAGGGTATTTATTTGAAAGTATTGTTTTATCGTATTCTAAGTTTTTTGATGATATCATTTTAGGTTATATATGCGTGTGTGTGGAGGTAGGTCATTATCTCGTGCTCTACTTTAAATGTATAGCAAGGTTAAGGGGGTTAAATGTGAAATCGAAACATTGTGGTATTTAAGTGAAAAATATAATAAATTGAAAAGACTATCATTTCATGTGATGAAACTTGTTCAAATTATTTGTTAAATGTTTAATAGTCAACATTAAGATGTTTAAGCATGATTGAATTGGTGAGAAGTGAAATTTTATAGAAAACCGAATCGGAAATCGGATTTGTTCCGATTCCGTCGGGTTTTGTAATTTCGTATTTTTAGAGAATAAAAAAGAGAGATGGAATGTGACTTACGGGTTTCGATTAAGCAAAGGAGTGAGGGGGGACTAAAGGGGTTGCCGAGACGTTGCTTCGTCGCCGATTATTCCTAAAAAACGTCGCCGGAATTTCCGCCAGAATTTCGTCGGAGCTTCGCCGCGAACTTGTTTTCAAAGTACACAACTCTTGAAAAATTTTGAGAGAGTGAGCTTAGGATTTTGGGGGTGAGAGGGTGGTGTGTAAGGTTGGTATTTATAGTGTTAGGCTAGGGTTATGGTAGATGAAACGTTAAAAATAAAAATATGATAAAATGTAATAAAAATGTATTAAAAGTGGAGTAATTGGGGTTTTTAAAGAGCTCTGCAAGTGGTCTGAGGATGAAATTTTTCAGGTGCATAGGGAATATGAAAAGACACAACTTTCATGTTGGGGCCGTCGCCAGAATCAGCCGACTCGGGGGTGACTCGGCCGTGACTCGGTCGGAGCACTGAGTCAGCCGAGTCAAGGCCGAGTTTGCCGATTCCTGGCCGAGTCCGGCGGCCAGGATCCCCTGCCCCCCCGACGGTTCATCTAATTCCTGAAAGTGTTATATCTTTGGGTGTAGTGGGGTTTTTATGAGATATGCACGTGTAAACTCTTAGTATTCTAAAGGTTTTAAAAAATCAATATTAAAAATAATGTGGGGTATGGGATTTGAACTCTGGTGACTTGGTTCAGCAGTGCAAGGTATTACCAATGAGCTATAAGCTCCTTCTTGTAATTATGGAGCTAATTAATTACTTAAAGTAATAACAGTAAATGTAAATACCCCAAGTATACATTAATTTTAAAGAAAATTTTTGTACACTAAAAATGGAGTTGTTATATTCTTTTAACTTGTAATTAAAAAGCAAAATAATTACTTATAACTTGTGCTCAGGCTAAACTACCCCTTTATGGATTTTTTGAAATTTTTTTTGTAAAAACTTGTATTGGAAATTTGGGGTTGTTACATTCTACCCTCCTTATAAAAATTTCGTCCTCGAAATTTGTAAAAGGAAAGTATAACAGTTTCAAGGAAAGTCTAGTGACTGGAGTATAGATAGTGTATAATAACAAAGTGATACAAGGGTGAAAAAGGCTTACCGGTGTTACCTTGACCTACAGTCTCGGCTTCTGCGGCTTCTAATGTGAAGATCTGTCGCCGTGGTACATTCCTTCTAGCTGGAGGCACATTCTTCCTTTGGGGCCTGTTTCTCTGCTCTCTAGGCATGTCCCTCATTGCTTGTTGGAATTGGCGAGTAGGCTGTGTAGGTGGTGGAGCAGGTAGTGCAGGAGAGTTGCAGGAGCCTGGATGGTTGGCCGCTGCGGGTAGCTGGTGGGTGTGTGAGTTGAGTTGCTTTTGTAAGGACAGTTCCCAATTCCGCGGTTGGATGCGCCACAAATTAGACACAGGCCTTTTGCGCGCCTACAGTCCTTCCACAAGTGTCCCTTTCTATGGCAGTAATGGCAATTTTCTTCAGTTCTCCTGAGTTCAAACGATGGCCTGGAAGAGGCTCCTCCTGCCATTTGAGTGGCAGGGCATTTCAAACCGGCAGATTGGGGTCTGCCCTTCGCCTTTATCACTGCCTCATAACTGCGGGCAGCTTCCAAAGCATCTTCATGTGTCAGAAATTTCCCTGTGGCTAGTGCAGCCTGAATTTCTGTGTCCAAACCTTGTTGAAATCAACGGGCTCTGATCTCATCTGTCGGTATCAGGTGTGCCGCAAATCTGTTACGGTCTTGTGTTAGCTGTGTAGTATATGATATTTAAAAAAAAAATTGGACTATTGTGACATATCTTACCGGTTTAGCATAGTGAATTCAGCGTCATATTCATCTACTGATTGTCCCACATCGAACCTTGTTGTAGATGAATGAACTGCTGCTCCATGGCAAACCTGGCAGTCACAGGTAAGTATTTCGCGTCGAACTTCTCGCGAAAAGTCTTCCATTCAATAGGCTGTACAAGACGACTTTCTTTCTCCTTCCACCAGTTGCGAGCATTGTCCGTGAGCTATAGTTTCGCCACACGGACCCAAGCTATGTCTGGCACTTGTGCTGCTGCCAGATCATCTTCTATGCTTTGTGCCAATTCTTCAGCTTCAAGAGGGCTTCCTTTTCCGGAGAACTGCTTCGGATGTAAAGCCCTGAATTTCTTTACCCCCAGTGCGTCAGTCTCGGGACGGTTCAGGAGTTGTTGCTGTCCCTCAAGAAGGCTGCGGATCGCCTGAAGTAGCACTGTTTGCTCGGTGGGTGGCGCAGGAACAGCAGGTGTGAGGGGTAGTGCTGGAGGTGTGTTGTTGACATTGGTGCTGGTGTTGTTCGGGGAATCCATAACCCTGAAGAAAAATTTAGGTTAGGACAGATTCATGTACATGAAATGATAAAATTGAAGGAATATGGAATCGTAAGATTAAAAGAACATGAATTGTAAAGAATGTTTTAGTTGCTGGTTCTTGTGTTTTATATTGCTTAGGGTTCCATACAGCTCTGATCTGCATGGGCCACCAACAAAACCTGTCACGCCCCGCTTCCCAGTGTACGGCGAAGGGGACGCCGAGGTCCGCTACTTATATACTCAGAAGTACATACGCTAAGTGTATCTAAGCAATATAAAATAAATACACAAGAGACAAGATATAAAAAGAACAACAACTTTTATTTATTAACATTCTTTGTACAATGCATGAAAAGGTAATACAACTGAAATAAAAAGATGCCTAAACAGTGGCATAACAGGAAATGAAAAGTACAGAAAGGAAAAGCGTACAATGTAACTAAAGTGCAGGGTCTTCGGCAAACTGCTCCAAGTCTTCTTGGGATGGCTCGATCTCTGCCGGGTCCAAACCACCTGACGACATTCAAAGAAGAAAAAAATAGAATGTCGCCAGCGAACAGGTCGCTCGGTAAGTCCTAAAGATAAGGGAGGAATAGACAGAGAGTAAGAGAGAGAGTGGCTTTTACAGTTGTATTATATGGTTATATTGTTGTATTTATGCTGTTATTTGTAGCTTGGTACAGAAGAATGCCAGTGTATACGAGAGGAGTCTCAGTATGCTAGAAACCAGGGCAAATGGAAGTACAAGGCCCCGTTATACAACCCGGAACAACGGCAATTGAATTCATGTTAGGTGTCTTAATCTTACCGTCTTGTGCCACTTTTAACACCTTCCGTACCAATCTATCTCTTAAACCCCGTAGTGTTTTGATTGTATTGTTTGTCTTGTAAATTGTATTGATTGTATAAATGATTGACTGACCGAAACCATGATATCAGTAAACGGATGTAACCGTAGAATCATGTAAATGGAATAACTGGAGAACCATGTAAATGGGATGTATATCCATGGTTCGGTTCGGTCAAGTTGTATAGATTGTATAGTTGGATTCATCGATTCATGTGTTCATATTGAATTGGAATACTGTAGATTGTAGATTGTACCTGAAACATATTCAAGTCAGATCATAATCAGACTCAAACCCGAGTCAGACAATTAGAAATGTAAATCGAAGTCCTATAATTGCTAGGGTCCTTAGGGTAATTTATAAAACTTAAGGAGGTTTTATGTAAAAAATACTTTTATATACTTTTCAAAATACACCTCAAGTATTCATTATTCGTCTTTAGAGTTGTAATGAATGTGGATTTTATATTGTGTCATTTCTAGTGAAAATATTCTATAAATAAAGGTATTTATCTGTAATATTGATTTATTTGAAGTTCATGGTATTTTAGTGAAAAATTTATTCTTGTGATTTTTAGAAAAAGGTGGAATATTTATATTATAATAAAATAGATATTTAAATGATAAATATACATATATTTATACCAAAAATAATTTTAATAAATATTTTATATTCCAAAAATCTCATTTTCTTAAGATATCGTATTTTAAACCTTTCGAGACCGAATGCTCCTTGCGGAGGTCTGAATCTCGCACTACTAAGCCCGAGAATGTGCGATAATCCGCACCATCCCGAACGGGTTCCCCAAAAATGGGTTGTAGCGGCGCTTTGCAAAGATTGTAAAATACAAACCCTTTAGAAAACGGTTTTATAAAGTAAAAGGTATTTATTTGTAAAAATGTAAATTCTCCGTATTTTAGATTCTAGGGTTTCCTAAGTCAACTAGCCTATTTCTAAATGGTCTAAACGACAAGTTGTTAGATACCTCAAATCACCTCTTCACCGCCACTTGTGGCCAGGTAAGTACAAGTAAGGAAAGGAGGGATCCGCTCACGAATCACCGTAAGACGGGCCTTTTAAAGTTACCTTTCTCACTTGCCTAGCCTAAACACCACAAAGTCAGGTTTAGATAAACGACCGATGTTCACAACTTATCGTATTTTCATATTATGTGGTATTTATTTAAAAGTGTATCAATACTAAATCTTTCAGAAATGGTTTTATTAAGTAAAGGGTATTTATTTGAAAGTATTGTTTTATCGTATTCTAAGTTTTATGATGATATCGTTTTAGGTTGTATATGCGTGTGTGTGGAGGTAGGTCATTATCTCGTGCTCTACTTTAAATGTATAGAAAGGTTAAGGGGGTTAAATGTAAAATCGAAATATTGTGGTATTTAAGTGAAAAATACGATAAATTGAAAAGGTTATCATTTCATGTGATGAAACTTATTCAAGTTATTTGTTAAATGTTTAATAGTCAATATTAAGATGTTTAAGAATGATTGAATTGGTGAGAAGTGAAATTTTATAGAAAACCGAATCGGAAATCGGATTTGTTCCGATTCCGTCGGGTTTTGTAATTTCGTATTTTTAGAGAATAAGAAAGAGAGATGGAATGGGACTTATGGGTTTCGATTAAGCAAAGGAGTGAGGGGGGACTAAAGGGGTTGCCGAGGCGTTGCTTCGTTGCCGGTTATTCCTAAAAAAACGTCACCGGAATTTCGTCGGAGCTTCGCCGCGAACTTGTTTTCAAAGTATACAACTCTTGGAAAATTTTGAGAGAGTGAGCTTAGGATTTTGAGGATGAGAGGGTGGTGTGTAGGGTTGGTATTTATAGGGTTAGGGTAGATGAAAAGTTAAAAATAAAAATGTGATAAAATGTAATAAAAATATATTAAAAGTGGAGTAATTGGAATTTTTAAAGAGCTCTGGAAGTGGTCTGAGGATAAAATTTTGCAGGTGCATAGGAGATATGAAAAGACACAACTTTCATGTTGGGGCTGTCGCCGGAATCGGCCGACTCGGGGGTGACTCGGCGGTGACTCGGTTGGAGCACTGAGTCGACCGAGTCAAGGCCGAGTTGGCCGAGTCCGGCGGCCAGGACCCCCCCCGACGGTTCGTCTAACTCCTGAAAGTGTTACATCTTTGAGTGTAGTGGGGTTTTTGTGAGATATGCACGTGTAAACTCTTGGTATTCTTAAGGTTTTAAAAAAATCAATATTAAAAATAATGTGGGGTATGGGATTTGAACTCTGGTGGCTTGGTTCAGTAGTGCTAGGTATTACCAATGAGCTATAAGCTCCTTCTTGTAATTATGGAGCTAATTAATTACTTAAAGTAATAACAGTAAATGTAAATACCCCAAGTATACATTAATTTTAAAGAAATTTTTTGTACACTAAAAATGGAGTTGTTATATTCTTTTAACTTGTAATTAAAAAGCAAAATGATTACTTATAACTTGTGCTCAGGCTAAAATACCCCTTTATGGATTTTTTGAATTTTTTTTGTAAAAACTTGTATTGGAAATTTGGGGTTGTTACACGAACGCAAAACGAACCCGAAAAAACATCATTTTCACATAGTTTCTGCCGTTTTAAAACGGGGTCTAAAAATTTTTCAGGGACCTTTAAAAATACAAGCAGGGTTTTTTAAGAATTGTGAAGAAATTTGGGACTGTGAATCGTCTAAACCTCCGCGGAACCGTCGCCGATCCAAGCGATCTGCCGCGGATCCGCAGCCGAGTTGACTCCGAGTCAACCCAAATTTGCTCAGTTATTCTTCTGTGTTGATGTTGTGTTTTCTGGGATGATTTGTTTCTGCTCAGGTTTTATATGCACAGAGAATTATTTGGAGTAGATTCATTTGTGTTGCTTGATCGAAATTCTAAGATGTTTGGATAACTGGATTACATCTGTATTGTGTTTAATGTGTTCGTAAAGCTCTCCTAACTGCTAGTATGTCGGTTAGCACGGGTTGCACATTTCTGTAATGGTTTTACTGATTTGTGAATATGAACTTGTTGGATTGTCGTGAATGGATAGCCGGGGATGTGAGACGAGTGTTTCTTTCATTCAAATGTAAATTGTAATTTGTTGTAATATTCTTTTGCGGGGCACATCCGGGTTGAGGTTGTAGCCACCGTTGTATTATTTCATTTACTGTTTTCTGCTCCTAGAAAAGACCCAAGGTGGGGTATACAAACTACCGGGTACTTTGAAGTGTTTAATGGCCTACTCACGTTGTTGAGGGAGACCGTTTCACTTCGGGTACTAGGCGGGTAGTTTGCCGTACCCGTAAGGGTCTGGGGTGGGTTTTGGCTATTCATCGCGACTGTGTAATCCGTCTTTCTTTGCAGGCTCAAAAGGAATGTGGATTCATAGTAAATCCAATATGTTCATCTGTGATCTGGAATGCTTATTATTGCGTCTGACAAATGTACAATATCTATATATGATATCTAGTAGGCGTCACTTATGTTTTGCACCCGCGCTAGCCCAGCCCCCGCTCTGTCGTTAGTTAAGTAACCTAACGGGTGAATGATGGAGCCAAATGGCGAATGCAGATGGTATAAGAGGACGTATTTTTGTTGTTTTCTGCAATGATAGGTTAATTGATGGGACGCATTATATTAATGCAAAGAAAAACAAACCAAAGTTGAATCGTTGGAACAGTTTAAATAAAACCACTCGGTTATTTTATAAAAGAAGATATTTTTTTTAATTGTGGAGCTTAAACCACTCCTTTTAAAAGCTATCAGGTTCCTTCGATCATATCAAGTACACTACGTTCACGGTTTCGCTAAAACCATTCGTAGCCCTCCTTCATTTCATTTGGGTATTCAGTAGTATTCAAGCTATGTATTTTGACCAACACCAAGGCATAGTGTTTGGTAGCTGCTGGGTATTCATTTGGTGCATAGATAGATGAGTTGGTTTGGGACAGTCGTACTATCATTTGGCCAACGTCAGGGGTATGTACGGGTGGGTTCAAATTAACAAGATAATGATGGGTAGAACTTGACATGTGACTTATGATGATTTGACCAATGCCAAGGTCATAAGAGCATGGGGCAGAAATTGATATCGGGAATTTCTAAAGAAACTGGAATTTGCTAAGAGTTGCATACTATTTGGAGTGTGATAATTTTGGTAGGATTCCTTCAGCTTTATCACACGATATTTGGATCCCGATCCTACTGTGAGTATCCGCTACTCATCAGGAGATTCGTCACTTAACGATCAATGCTATAAACCAAGTTAGTGTCGAGAAAGGTGTCAGCGGGGCTACGCCACCAGAGAAAAGAGTTTATATAATTAAGGAACTTCGTGAAAGTGTCGTAAAACCTCCCTCGAAGTACCGACACCGGCCTGGCTGAACGGTTAAGCAAGTATTGTACGGTGAGAATAGTCCTGACTAGTTCTTCCTTTTTGGTTTGAGGAGGGATTCGAGAAACAGTGGGAGCCATCCTGTTTAGATAAACTAAAAATCACTCTAAACTTGCAAGAGCATCATGCTAAAGTGTTCCCTCTCTCTCATTGCAACGACCCAGAACATGACAGGCCTTAAGTTACTATTAGATAAAAATATTTTGACATGGCCAAACTATAAAGACGGGTTCCAGAATGTCAAGATGGCAATTACTTATGACAAATTAGGGTATGTCCTTACCACTAAGGCACATGCTGTCCCTGGTCCAGAATCCAGTGTCGCGGGTAAGGAAATCCGCAATACCTGGGAGATAGATTGCGCGAATGCCAAATGGATCGTGCTTGCCTCTATGAATAATGAACATCGGAGGAGGCACGAGAATATGGATCTAGAATCCATATTTCTCCACACTAAGGATTTGTATGGAGAGCAATCTCGTATAGCTAGATATGAGACCTCGAAGAGCTTGTTTCAGTCAAGGCTGGCCGTCGGATCATCTGTAGGAGAACATGTCCTTAAGATGATTGGCTATATAGAAGAGCTCGCGGACCTCGGGACTATATTAGAGAACGAGCTATATACATACTTGGTTCTTCAGTCCCTTCCTTCCACCTACGCCCAGTTTATCTTGAATTTCAACATTCAAGGTAAAGAAGTTGAACTTCCAGAACTCCTTAACATGTTGAGGAGTGCAGAAGCCACCTTGCAGAAAGCAAAGGAAACACCCACTATGTTTTTTCGTGGTGCTTCCTCTTCCATGTCCAAGGTAAGGGCCAAAGGAAAGAAGATGAAGGCCGCTACCAAATCAAGAGGTGGAGTTGGTAAGGTGGGAGTCAAGGGAAAGGCAAAAGTTGTGGTGTCAGTAGTGGCAAAGGATGAGTGCTTCCACTGTCGTAGGAAAGGCCATTGGAAGAAAGATTTCAATGCTTAGAATGCCAAGAACCAGGACCCGAAGCAAGCTGTGGCTTCGAATTCAGGTATGTTTGTAATTGAAAATTGTCTGTTAATCAACTCTACTTCCTGGGTATTGGATAACTGATTAGGATCTCATATATGCAATTCATTGCAGGCACTGAGAACCCGTAGAGTGCTGAAGGTTGGTGATATGACCCTCCAGGTTGCTAACGGAGCTAGCGTGAGTGCTATGTCCGTAGGGGATTATCACCTTGGATTGACGAGTGGACATATTTTGGTTTTACGCAACTTTTTTTGTGTACCTCTGTAACATTTGGAATATTTAGAAATAAATAAAATTAATTAAATTAATAATAAATTGATAAATCACAAAACGGTTAAAATCAAATATGTCAATCTTCATAAGTTATATGTAATAAAAATTAAATTAAAATTTATTATATGCAAATTAAATAAGTTATAAGGGTTTTAGTGACAAATTTAGCTTCATTTTAACAAAATGTGTGTTTTATAATAAGTTAGGTTGTGAAGGGTTTATATGTAAAAAAAAATTTAAGTTTTATGCAAATATAAGATAGTTAAGGTTTTAATTGAAAGTGATGGAAAAGTCAAATTAGTTCAGAATTTTATTTAGATTAAAAAGAAAATGTGATGATAAAGCTTAAACACCTCATGCTTGCATGCAACCTCTCATCTCACACCTCCTCCTTGCATGAAACATGCACACTTTAGCTTTTGACACCTCCACCTTCCCTTATCTCTTCCTCCACTCAGTTAAATAGCTCATTCTCAGTTCAAAACTGAGATTAAAACTCAAGAAATTTAAAAGAAAAGGAAATTTAAAAGAGAAAAGAAGAACAAGAGGAAGAAGAAGATGAATGAAGCTATGTTCTAAGTTTTGATCATCATCAAGCTAGGAGGGACTTAGCATCTTGGAGGGTTATTCCTACAGCTAATTGGATGGTAAAATCCTTAATCACAGTAGGTAAATTAGGCTCTGTAGATGAGTTAGTATAGATTGAACATGTCACATAATATCGTATTTTAGTTAAATTTAATCTCTGTTAAAATCTGCTTTAATGTGGAAAATATTTAACTTAACTAAACAGAGTTAAATTGATGTAGGTAACCATTAGAATAAACCACAAGACCACGACACCAAGGGGCCGGTTTTTGGCCGGCGGCCATATAGGGAAATCCGGCGTCGCCGGCCATGGGGGGAGTTTTGTGGGTTTGCTCTGTTGGGTAGTTTACATTACACAATCTTGGTTATTTTGGTACTGTTTAATTAAATTAGTTTCACAGTAGTTAAAATCTGGAAACATATATCGGAAAGGGTATCGTAAAACACTAAATACGATACGACTAAAACACGTCGTGGTTTAGTTTCTGTAACAATACAGAATAAGGTTAAAATCCAGCAAGGTTAAGTGTTTAATAACTCGATATAATCAAATATTATGTAACTTGTAAGTGGGAAAGGGTATTTTTCATTTCCGTTATATCGGAATAACCGTTTTCTTATATACGTTAAATTGTAAATTTAGATTCAAGTATGAGAATTACGGAAGCAGCGAGAAAAGGGAAAGGATTAGCAATTCCGGAGTAGATTCGACCTTTCTGGTGAGTAGACTAAACATCTGCCGGGGAATTTTGTAAAGATGGCGTGTTTCGCCCGAAAATTTTCTTAACTTAATGTTTTATATTGGTATGCTTAATTGATAAATCGCATTCATTATAAATATATATAAATTGCTTAGTTGTTAGAACACTTCACAATTATCGACGAGTCATGCCACGTGCACGTCTTACATGCTACACACACCTCGTCGATATTGCTATGTCATGTTACACTTAAAAATAATACTTATTGACATGAAATTAAATCATATTCCACATATCAATAATAGTAGTAAATGACATCATTTATATCATGTTAGTATATGTTTATCTCTTGTTTGGATACGAGGTAATTGAAGTATTGAGGATTTATGGTTTTAAATTTCGAATACTATCCCACAGATCGGGTAATTTTCCTGATTATGTTACATGTACATATTGAGACGTTTTTATGATTTGGGTTTATTCCGAACCGAGTCGGTGGCTATACGGTTACGGATTTGTGGCATTTATTCCGAACCGAGTCGGTGGATATACGGTTATGGATGTACAGTGTTATCCAGACTGAGTCGGTGGGGAATACAGTCGGATACATAGAGGACTTTATGATATCAGAATCATTCGAGGAATGATGCCTGTGAGAAATGAAAGTTTTATGTCGTTGATGGACACGGAGAAATGAATTTATTGAGAATAAATGATGAGATTTCAGTGGCATTATGAGCTTTACTTCGTACATTGATGATTTTTCACAGATAATCATACATTATACGAGTTCACATTTCAGTTAATATGATTGTCATATTTACTTTATTCACCGTTATATGTTAGTTTTATTCACTGAGTTGGCAACTCACCCCCGTTGTGCCACAGTTCCTTGCAGGGGTAGAGTGGACGGTTAGCTGCGAGGCAGAGCTCCTTTTGCAGTTGTATTTCATCTTTTGTTAGGTAGGTTACATGTGTAGTTACCTTCCTTTTTGATTTTGTATTTGTATCTAGAAAGTCTCCATCAATCATGTATTTTGACTTAGAATGAGAGATTATATATATATGGACAGTTAAGATCATTTGGTCATTATATCATAGTTTCTTTCTTTATGAGATTCATAGTGATGTTCTATATGTTTATATTCATGTTCATTGTTAATATTGTTGATTCCAACTAGGAATACAACTAAACTTAAACCTTTATACTTGTTTAATAAATCAACTTCATAGATTGGGATTTTTACTTAAAAACTAAATTTTCATAAATAATTCCGCAATAAGGTATTTTGATCTTGGTTTTCGGCTTACTTAGATTTGTTGCATATCTTTAGATATGATACAATCTAAGTGCCGGTCACATCCAAACTTGGGTCGTGACAATCTCGTTTAACGTGTAATATCATATCAGTATCATTGTTATCAAAAGAAGGTTATGATATCACGTTTGTAAGCGATGTTGTTAACATCCACCTTAATCATGGTTTGATTGGGTCCGGTATACTAGATCACGATATATACGTGTTAAACCAATTACAGATTTTCAATGTCCAGAACACACTAAAAAGAAAGTCTCCAGATATAAATCAGGCTTTCTTATGGTATTGTAGACTAGGTCGCATCAATGAGACAATGTTAACTAAGTTACATAGAGAAGGATATTTGGATCCGTTCGAATATCAATCTTATACCACTTGTCAATCATGTCTCAAAAGAAAGATGACAAAGAATCCATTCACTGGACATGGAGTAAGAGCGAGCGAGCTCTTAGGAATCATACACAGCGATGTATGTGGTCTAATGTCTACACATGCAAGATGCGGTTTTTCATATTTCATTACTTTTACGGATGATTACTCTAGGTATGGACTTATTTTCTTAATAAAACATAAATCCGAGGCCTTTGAGAAATTCCAAGAATATAAGAATGAAGTAGAAAACCAAACCGGCAAAAGTATCAAGACACTGAGATCTGATCGAGGTGGTGAATATTTAAGTGCCGAGTTCCTAGGTTACCTAAAAGAGAATGGAATTCTCTCTCAGCTTACTCCTCCATTCACACCACAGCATAACGGTGTATCAGAAAGATGGAACAGAACCCTATTGGATATGGTACGTTCCATGATGAGTAATGCTGAGTTACCGCGATCTTTCTGGGGTTATGCACTAGAATCAGCTGCATATCTTTTGAACAGGGCTCCTACCAAGACTGTGCCTACAATACCATATCATATGTGGAGTGGGAAGAAACCCTATCTTCAGTATCTGAAGATATGGGGATGTTCAGCTTTTGTTAAAAAGCAGCATGCGGACAAACTCGATGCACGATTAGTACAGTCTAAGTTTGTGGGATATCCAAAGAACTCTAAGGGGTATTTCTTCTATAACACAGAGGAACAAAAGGTTTTTGTTTCTCGTAATGCCCATTTTCTAGAACAGCAGTTTTTAGAAAAGGAAACAAGTGGGAGCGCAATAGAACTGGAAGAAATTCCAGAACCACAAACTACTACTGAAAGTTTGGTAGAACCAGAAGTTCAAGAAGAACAGGACATTCCCGCACTCCTCCGCAGGAGTAGTAGGCCATCTCATCCGTCTGAGAGATACTACGGTTTTCTCATAGACGAGGATAGAGAGGATTGCATCATTGATAATGATGAACCTACTAGCTTCCAGCAGGCCATCCAGAGCGGCGACTCAGTAAGATGGCTGGATGCAATACGGAACGAGATGGAGTCCATGTACACCAACAAAGTATGGACTTTGAACTTTGCTCCAGATGGGGTAAAACCCATAGGATGCAAGTGGATCTTCAAGAAAAAGATTGGTGTAGATGGACAGGTGGAAACCTGGAAGGCTAGACTTGTTGTAAAGGGTTTTCGTCAAAGACCTGGTTTGGACCATGACGAAACTTTTTCTCCAGTAGCTATGCTCAAATCCATTCGGATCCTTCTTACCATTGCTGCCTTCCATGATTATGAGATCTGGCAGATGGACGTAAAGACGGCTTTTCTAAATGATAATTTAGAAGAGTGCGTCTATATGGATCAGCCAGAAGGTTTCAATCAGAGTGGGAGCAGCGGGAAAGTGTGCAAGTTGCTTAAGTCCATTTATGGACTAACATAGGCATCGCGGAGTTAGAACATCTGTTTTGATGAAACGGTTAAAGAATATGACTTTATCAAAAATCCAGATGAACCATGTATATATAGTAATATTATAGCACGAACTGTTGTATTCCTCGTCTTGTACGTGGATGCCATTCTCTTGATAGGAAATGACATTTCTATGCTACAATCTGTCAAAGGATTCTTGTCACACAGGTTCTCCATGAAAGACCTGAGTGATGCCTCTTACATACTGGTGATCCAGATCTATCGTGATAGATCTAAGAAGATGTTGGGACTTTCGCAGTCCAGGTATATCAACACTATACTAAAAAGATTCAGTATGGAAGATTCTAAACGCGGTAATTTACCGGCTTGTCACGGAATCACCCTCTCCAAAGAGACATCTCCCAAGACTGATTTGGAAAGGGATCGCATGTCTATTATACCCTACGCTTCTGCGGTAGGCTCTATAATGTATGCGATGTTGTGCACCAGATCAGATGTAGCTTACGCACTGAGCGTGGTAAGCCGGTATCAGTCAGACCCAGGGGAAAAGCACTGGATAGCAGTAAAGAACATTCTCAAGTACCTGAGAAGGACTAAGGATATGTTCTTAGTTTACGGTGGAAAAAACCTCAAGATCGAGGCTTTTGCTGATTCCAGCTTCCAGAGTGACAAGGATGACTCTAAGTCCATGTCAGGTTATGTCTTTACCCTCAATGAACGGGTGGTGTGCTGGAAGAGTTCCAAGCAGGACACCGTTGCTGACTCGACGATGGAAGTAGAGTATATAGCTGCTTGCGATGCCGTAAAAGAAGCAGTCTGGATGAAGAAGTTCCTAACGGAACTTCAGGTGGTTCCTAACGGAACTTCAGGTGGTTCCATCCATTGTTGATCCAATACCTCTGTATTGTGACAACAACGGGGCTATAGCTTTAGCGCAGGAACCCAGGTCCCATCAGAAGTCCAGACACATCTTAAGACGGTATCACCTGATCAAGGAGATCATAGATCGCCAGGAGATCGAGGTCCGGAGAGTTGCTACAGAGGAGAATACTGCAGATCCATTCACAAAGGCCCTACCTTAGATTCAGTTCGATAGGCTACTCGAGATGATAGGTCTTAGATATGCCAGTACATGGCCCTAGTGCAAGTAGGAGATTGTTAGTGTATATGCCCAAGGGGCCATTATTGTATCATACTAGTTTGTATATTACTTAATGGAAGCTTGGGATATTCACGGTTATATTAACAGTCTCGTTCAACATAGTAGTATGCTACTTAGTTTATATCTATCTTAATATGTGTATATGTTAGCTTATCATGAATACATATTGATAGAGCCCTTAGGATCTTGCTTGACTACCAGCGTTGTGATGGCAGTCACACTAGTGGCGGCTGGGTAGTCTACAAGCACATCCTTTTTCATGTCCCTAGTCGTAGGATTATCGAGACAGGGCATTGATACTCCGGAGTAGACTAGTGTGTACGTTTCTCATCCCGGCAGGGAAAATGGTCTGTCCCACAGGCATTAGTACGTTGTACTGGAGATAGTATACAGGTGCTCGTTGGGTTACGGGTACACCGGACAGGACTCGCAGGGAATTGTTGGTTGGTATTATACTCGTCGTCAGTTAATAGTTCCCAGGTGACATGAATATAGCATAGTCCACAGACTTGACACTGCTGCTTCGTCTCGAGTGTGTTCCCACTGTTCTTAGATTGCTACCCTACCACGGCTCAAAGGGGTCGTGCAAACAGGTAGCAGTTGGGTGCAGTCCCGAAGCACTTGGAGGCAGTGGCAGTTAGATAGGATTCGTCTCTCCCGATATTGGGAGTTGATATCGCGCTGTGTTTGGAGAGCCATTACGCAAAGTCCTTGGCCATGGCAAACGAGATTTACTGGTAGGATTTCCAGTTGCTTCTCAAGGTGTAATGGGCTTCACTCCGACACGACTTATACCGCTTTTAGGGGACTGACGCTTGCCGCCCCCTAGGCCCGATATGCGATAGTCATAGAACAGACCGGACTGTACGGAGATTGTCACATCAGGCTCAGTAGGAGTTCGGATGGGTTTCCTCATCGGCTTTCTTATCGACATCTACCTGGGGACCGTTACGTACAGCTAGTACCGCTTGCGGCCTGTGGTTAAACCCACTGCCAGCGTAGTGTCGAGTCTTTAAAGTCCCACACAGAGAGTTTCCCTACTTCAGGTGAAACGATATAGAGGTCGTATGGTTTTACGACAGGGTTCGGACACATACGTGCATTTATGCATGTACGATATTCGGACAGATTTTACTAGCAGGCTTTAGTTTAAGCCAGATTCTAGTATTGGATTATTGGATTTATACAGTCTCAATATTTTCGTGTTTTATGGATGGGGGGTATTCTCGTAATTACTCAAGAAGCTTCTAGAAGAAAGGTGACTCATTACGTTTTAATTCATTTATGAATTAAGCTTGATGAGGTGGAGGAGATGATGTGTAATTTGCATTAATTACATCATGAGTCATGAGGTGATTCACCTCAAAGTAATTAATGAAGCATGGTTGATATTTTTAGATATTATTACTTAGATATTTTCATGCTTCATTATTTATCCAAATGACTTAAGATTTATATTGATTCTCAAAACACATTCTCTCTCCTCAAGCTCTCTCTCTTCAAAGACCTAACCCTAATCCTCTCATGTGTTGAGATCCAAGGGTTAGCAAGACTAATAGATCCATAATCCATCTCTATATCCTCTAGGTTACCTTGATTAGTAATCATAGCCACCTAGTTATCTCAAGTGAGAGGTTAAAGCTTGGAGAAGGAGCTCTCGGGTGGATCTTCTATCACATCGAGGAGGCCGATGAGGAGGTGAACAACAAGAACAAGAAGGACTAGAATCTTGAGGTATAATCATCTATCATAGTAGTTAATCACTTCTAGATAGTTGTTAGTTAGGGTTTAGCAAAGATCCGTAAAGTTAGTCGATGTTAACTTAAACAAAATGATTGTTTTACCTATTCCGCCTCCCCGCATCATGTGGGGTGTCTAACGTCGAATTACAGAGTCAGGCGGCCGGAGTGATCCTCGTCGCTTCAATAACCCTCTGGGACAGTTAGTTTATTTAGTTTAGTGGGGTTTTTCCGAGTTATGCACGTGTAAACCCTTGGTATTCTAAAAATTCAAAAGAAAACAATATTAAAAATAATGCGGAGAATGGGATTTGAACTCTGGGGGGTTGGTTCAGCAGTGCAAGGTATTATCAATGAGTTACAAGCTCTTTCTTGCTATTAAAAAGCAAAACAAACTTATAAGTTGTGCTCAGAAAAAAATACCCCTTTCTGTAATTTTGAAAAAAATTGTACAGAAAGTTGTACAGGAAATTTAGGGTTGTTACATCGACCCCTGAGGCAGAGAGAGCAGCCCTCCTACATACTCCGGCCTTTGCGAGAGTCGATATAGATACATGGCCTCTATTGTGGCAATATTTTGACTCTCAGCGCAAACAGGTATGTATTTTAAATGTAATTCATATTTTAGTATATAATTTATTTTTTTGTGTTGCTTAATTAGAAAACTAAATATGAATGTGTTGTGTAGAAACATGCCGATCAAAATAAAAAGAATAGGAAGTCGGCGAAGAGGGGTCGCCCCACTTATATAGGTGGCTCGAGGAATATTACTCGTGCCATGGAGTTATCGGTAAATTACAATAGACCTATTGTGACATAATGTAATATTAAGAGCTATTTTCTAATATATGTAAATTTTTTGCGAATTGCAGAGAGCTCAGACCCTGGCGTAGGATGGTACACCGAGCGTGCTGTCCACGTATCTTGTCGTCCACGGCACCTCGACAGATCCCACCACGGGCGAGCTTCGATACCCCGACACCGCTACCCAGGAGTATTGCGTAATTGTTAATATTTATTCAACCCCTATTTGAAATTTTTGTTTTGAAAGGTTCAAATTTAAATGATATACTTATATTTTACTTAATGTGGGTGTAGGAGCGGGTGCTTGAGCAGGCAGAGGCATCGGGATCAATTTTACTGGACAGAACGATCTGATACTGCTGACCCCAGTTCTAGACGCCGCACACGGAGGGCACCACGGAGGTTGGGAGAGAGGCCAGGGACTAGGTCGTAGCAGGGCCCATATGAGGTTGGACTCCACTCCGGCGGTTACTTCTTCTATCTCCCGTGAGCGACGTCTAGAGAAAGAACTTGACACCTTGAAGGCCACCGTCCAGGAGTTGAAGGAGATGATGCTATGTATACTACTTAATAGTAAAATATTATATCATATTATAGATAGCAACATATCCAATATTAATACGTAGCCTGAGCTTATTTGGTTGTAGACTTAGCTTTGATTAATCATACATACATACAACCGTCTAATTAAAATAAACTACGGTTTTCCAAACTAGATATCCAAACGAGGCCTAAGTCCCTAGTATTCATAGATTAGGGTTTCGCAATAACCTGATAATGATACGAATTCAACTAATACACAGTTCTTACTCGTTTATTACACACAAAAGTGAACAGACGCGAAAGGGTACTTCGGCTGCGGCTCTACATGCATCTCCTTCGGCCGCAGCTCCGCAAGTCACTACCTCGGCTGCGGTTGCACAGACCACTCCTATAGCTCCATAGCCCGCTCAGACTCCTGCAGGTGCGGCTCCGCAAGCCACTACCTCGGCTGCGGTTGCGCAGACCACTCCTACAGCTCCACAGCCTGCTCAGACTTCCGCACAGTCCGCATTAGTCGAGCTGTTGACTCAGGGTTATCCGAGGAGCAAATGCGCCAGATTACGGCGATTATCAGAGGTGGAGCTGGACCGAGCTAGGGTAGCTTTTTGATTTTTATATTTTAAACATGTATATACTTATATGTTACATATTGTATATATTTTGGACGATATTGGTGGTGTTTGCGTATTCATATTGATTTAGATTGATATCGTATTCTGCTTGTTGATTTCTTTTATATATTATGTGTGAGATGTTGATTATGAATACTGCGGTATATATTCTGCTTGTTGATTACTTCATATATGAGTGTATATATTATTGTGCACAGGGCGGGGAAAAAACAGACTGCCCTCTTTTTATAAAAAAAAACTGATAATTTGTCCCTACGGATTAATCCGTAGGGACAAATGTTGCACTTACAGTTTAATCCGTAGGGTCCGACTTTGCCCCTACACATTTATCTGTAGGGATAAAATATTAGGATATCTGATATTTTGTCCCTATGGACTCAGTAACAGGTGTTAGACCTGTCCCTACGGAGTAATCCGTAGGGGCATAAGGTTACTCCTACACAGTTATCCGTAGGGACATAATATCAGGATACCTGATATTTTGCCCCTACACATTTATCCCTACACATTTATTCGTAGGGTCATAAGTATGGACCTACGGAGGGATATATCGGGACCTACGCATTACGCCGTAGGGACATGTATTTGTCCCTACGGAGTTATCCGGAGGGGCAACTATTTTATTTTATAAACCGATAAATTAAATAAATATTTTTTCCATACGGCTTAATCCGTTGGGACATATGGACCTATGTATTAAGCCGTAGGGGCAATGGTTACTCCGTAGGGGTATGTTTGAGGCTAAGACTTACACCTGCGGCATGTGCACCTACGGCGTATTTTTGTGCCCCTACGAACATAGCCGTAGCTGTGGAGGGGAAGTAATGGTCCAAGAAACATTCTTTGAACTTGCTCCATTCAATTAGCCCACCTATCTTGCTCTCTTCGACAGATCCCAAGTATGGGCCTCGTCTTCCAGCAGAATCTTTATCACATTTATTTTCTCTTCATCAGGGACCCGTGCGGTCGTCGGTAGGTTCTCCACATTAACTAGCTATTGCTCAGCCTTAAGTGATTCGGCTAACCCTGTAAATACAGTCGGGGGTAGTCTTCGGAAATCCGATACAGTACCAGTCCTGGCATTTGTAGCTGGTGCAGCGGCGCCCTCGGGGCTGTAATGAGAGCTGAGGGTCTTCCCAATGTGGTAATTACCTTGAGACCCTCGGTAAGTAGGCCGGTCTTTATATCTTGAGCTTCCGCGAGAGTCGTTAGTGCGTTCAGGATGCTCTTTGTTCGATCCTGGAAAGTAGAGTCCGAAGAGAGGTCATTCGGAGAGGTCATGTCGTTGGAAGATAAATGAAAGGATATGATTAGATAAAAAATGAAAACAAAAGATAGTGAAATGAAAACAACGTAATAAAGCGTAAGTCACGTTATTCCTTTATACTAAACCTGAAAACAACGTAATCGGAACCGCCGCGGCCTGGTCGATTCAGGGCTTGAAAAAAAAAGGCAGAAGCGCGATAAAATAAAAAAAAACAGTTCCGTCACTGCAAATTTCTGTGAGTTTTCTCTCTCCTCCTCTGCAAATCTTGATATATTTTCTGTAAATTTGCCTGCAGGATTTCTTTGCGCTCAAAAATATTTTTCCTTCCAAATAACAATCTTGTGCAGGACGCAATAAAATAAAAATTGATTGCAAGTGATTTTTTTCTGTTTTGCATATTTTTAACCGGACTTTAAGGGGCTTTTTGACCAATTCAGATTGGGTGGGGATTTCATCACCCTTCCCAGGACCCCAGAAATCACATAAGGCATTTGCATTAACCAATTTTTAATTAAAAAATACTAGACTCAGCCCTAAGGACTTCGAGCTCAATAGGACAGAGGGCTGGTTATAGGCATCGATCGTTTATCCTAACCTGACTTTGCGGTGCCTAGGCAAGTGTGTCAAGGCTAGTGGTTTTTAATTAGGCCCACTACTGTGGTTCCTTCCCACTTACCTGGCACTTACCTGGCCGCAATTGGCGGTGAAGAGGCGGTTTGAGGTCCTATTTCTAGCCCTTTGGAACAGTTAGGAGCTGTCTAGCTGATCTAGGTGACCCTAGATCTAGGCCTGATTGTGCATTTGTGGTTGATCGCATTTGTGTCACAAGTCTCTTTACAAAAATCTTTTTGCAAAAAGCTCACATAAAAAGAAAAAGGAAAAATCTTTTCAAAAACTTGCAACTTGTCGCTAAAGAAATCCTTGCACCACCCAACCTTCTTTCTTTATCCTTTCTTCTAACATGGGTACCCCACATAATAAATCACTAGCCGAACTTTGGTATTCCGAACCTAATTTTGTGTCGTACGTCAATTTATTCGGTCAATTTAAAGACGATCCTTCCTTACCAAAAAAATCTTTGAAAGATCAAATAGAGCCGTCTAGGAGAAACAGTTTGACTTTTCAACCCACTTTGTGTCAACCAAGTCAATCTTTACCACCTTCATACGTTGACACCACTTTTTCAAGTCCTTCTGTCACTCCTAAACCGATGTCCATTGCTGAGCATATTGCTCAATCTCGTAGCCGATCTTTCACCCCTCTCCACTCATCTAGTTCTAGGGATCCGCACGATTATTCACCTTGTTATCCACATGTTGACCTTACCCCTGCCCAACCACCCACTTCCTACAAGTCATACCCAACCTTCCCACCTTCACTAGACACTGTTTCTACACAGCCTGTTAGGAGTTTTGCATATCCACACCAATTTGAATTTTTTACCGAAACCCCCTCACCACCTAAGTCTAGTTTGGAAGAGTCGTTGGAAGCTTATATTGCAGCAACAAATAAAATGACTAGGAATGTGGAACCGTCCGTGGCCGCCCTTATGCAACCTAGTGAACCGGTAGCTAGTTTCCCGCTAGCTCAAAAAAATTTAATGTATAAGGAGGCGGTTGGACAGAGTGAGAATGAGAGAGGATTTTCAAATCAAACCTACCCGTACCCAATTGAAGTCCACAACTCCTGTTTTCCATCGATTGCCCTAAATAGTTCACCTGTTGAAAATAAAAATGAGTTGTGTGATTTGTAGTGCTTGATTTGCCAAATTGTGAAGAACCCCTTTCGAGTGAAACCACACTTAATCCTTTCGACCTTTACACCTCCACTCTAGAACCTACATTGATAAACATCCATGCTTTTGAGGAGGTGTCTAAAGAAATTGATTTTCACTTGATTGAGGATATAGACGCCGGGAATATTTCGGATGATGAACCTGTCGATTTCATTAAAATTTTATGTTCATCATCCTGAGTTATTAAATGTTTCTCCCGAATCTCATATGCGTCTATATTTTGATGATAATGGCATGGATGAGTTAAATATTGAGAATAGTATTGAGGAGAGTCTTGAGGATAATATTGAGGTTGAATCATTTTTGTTTGATGTGTCTGATTTTCCAATTCATCCTCCTGAACCTTTAACTGTTATATCACCCTCCCTCCTTCCCATCGTTCTGACCCCGCTTGAAGACTGTGAGCTTGAAACCTTTTCCTTTGAATCTGACACAATTCTCACAGACGATAACACCTACGAGTGTTTCAATTTTTCGGACGATGCTGATGACTCACCGCCCGAGTTTGAGTCCTTTACATTTTTAGATGAGCCATCAGACTCGGTTGATTATAGTAGTTTCGAACCATTAATGGAATCTTTCAAGTTCGAAACAGTTTACTACGGTGAGAAAGATACTATCCCTAATTCACTCCCTTTCGTCTTTCCCCTTGTTCCGACCGAACAAATGACCGTTATGCTTTCATCTCCTATACCAAGTTCGGCGTACCCATGTTTTCTTGCGAATCTTGAGGGATTTGACCCCATTTCCCGACGGATGGATAGGTTAGCGCAATCGCTTATAACACATCGGTCATCACATATTGCGCTAATTTATTCACTCGATTTACACCCTCAAGTTTGCGCGCTCCTTCTTTCTCCTTTCCGCCCTTCTTCTCCCCCACCGAGACCATATTCTACCATTCTTTTTTCCACACGGTCTCGCGTGTTTCTCATTTTCTTGCACCAACTGTACCATTACCACAATAAGATTTTTGAATGGTTGGTGCTAACCTTTGGCTTGTGTAAGGCCAAGCTTAAGTTTGGGGGGAATCTTGTTGTATATATGTATATATATTTTTGTTTTCTTTTTCTATAAAAAAAATTTAAAAAAAATTCAAAACAATAAAAAAACAATAAAAAAAATTGTAAATAAATAAACAGGGGAGTGTCGACATTTTGACCCTCTTGGTTTAGTATGACAGTGAGGACACTGTCAAGTTCAAGTTTGGGGGTATGCTCGGTACGTCTTTTTCCTTCGCATTCATTTGTACATATTTTTGCATTTGCATACTTATTTGAAAAAACCATAAAAAAATTGAAAATTTTCAAAAATTATAAAAATTAATGTATTCAATTTTGGTTTATTTGACTAGAGTTTGACAGATAGGTTAACTAGCTAGGAACAACTAGATCTTTGACTTAGTAAATTAAAAACCCTAAAAATAATCTTCTTTAAAGTTTAACGGTAGAAAGTATATGTCTTTGTAGATTATTTAGAAATAGGAAAATTTTGGGTTCACTTCTTGGGCTAAGTCGAAACAAGGGAAGAGTGTTGATATTCTTATTAGAGTATAAGTTTGAAAAATAGTTCCTAGTTTAAGTCTAGATTCTGAAAACGTATACCCTACAATTTGCACAATCACGCACCTTGAAACTTGGAATAGTAGAAGAGACCTTAAAATGCTTTTGTCTAAAGTCCTTAGTACAATGAAAATAAAATAAAAAAAAGTGAATAAAGAAAAAAAATGGACACTGATTTTTGTGATTACTTAAGGCTGTAAAAAAAAATAGAAAAATATTTAGCGAGGGTGCTTCATCACACCTAGTGCCTTAGACCAACTGGTTTGGGAGTCACTGCTAAAGCCTTGGGTGTTGCAAAACTAGGAAGTACGCTTTAAAGTGCTAACGCATCTTGTAATCGGTTGTTGGTACCTCAAGAAGTATTAACGGTCGCATGAAGGATGTGTAAGCAAAATTTCATTTAAAAATTCACTAATTAATAAGTGCTTTGGACAATGGACGAGAGTATGATTGCTTGATTTGAATTTCCAAGTGTAGGGGTGATCTATACACACACGTAGGGGTATGTAATTGGAGTTTAGATGAGAGAAAGGGATGAAGAATAGAACTTGTATCTTTAGTAGAGTTGATAGAAATTCCTAAGTGGAGATGGAACTTTAGAAGGAAAACTTAAGAAATGCCGAAGGCTAGGTAACTCTACAGGATATATATAATCTTAAGTTAAATGATGAGGAAGTGTGAAGAATATGGGTGGATAATTTGCGAGTCAAAAGATAATAGAATTCCTTGTTAGAAAACTTAATTGGAGAAACAAAAGTCAATGGGCCGAGTTGATAGGATTTTGTGGGTGTAATCCGCTGAAAACCCTCAGGAGACAACACTCCTCCTACTAGGGACACCTAGAGGTTTAACGGCTTGTTGCACGTGCCCAGTGCAATCGCGTTTCCCTGCGAAAGTGCAGTTAGGATTTTAGTGAATAAAAAATAAGTTTGCTCGAGGACGAGCAAAAGATAAGTTTGGGGGTATTTGTTCACACCATAATATTGTATTATTATATTTCCCATTCTTATTCTTTTTATAAATAAATAGGTACTTTTGACGCATGTCTGTTACATGTTACAGGTTACAGGTTCTTGGACAGAAAACAGTGCAAACGATGTAAAGACAATAAAAATATGGACATTAACCAACAAACAGAGGACTCTTGATCAAGCCTACATCAAAGATAAAATTCATAAAGTACAAGGCAACGCAAGGTCCAAGATTACAATGAGAACGGTTAAAAAGCCATTGCAAATTGTTCACTGGAGATCTGGAACCAACCTAGAAGCCCAAATGGAAAAAGATATATAGAACTAAGAAGCCAAAGCCACTAGAAATCAGCCCAAGAAAAATAGAAGCCCAATTCCTTCTTTTGGCCGCGGAACCGCGGCCAAACCAGGCCTTGGGCCGCGGTTCCACGGCGGGTTTAAGGGAACAGTGAATTATTTTTTACCAAATTGTGAGGCGGCTTTGACTAGGTCTTTTCTTAGGGGTATTTTTGTAATTTCAGACATGCAAAACAAATGTAACCCTAGGGTTTCCTATTCTTTATAAATAGGAACTCTAATCATTGTAATTCCTATGCCTCCTTTTAATAAAAATTCCAGAACTCTTTTGGAGAGCATCGGTGTTTCTTTTCCATTCAAAAATTCAGAGCTGACAATCCTGCATGAATGATTGGAGGGATGTACCTGTAAAGTAAGTAGATTTATTTATTCCCTTGCCCTAGATAATTTCAATTCCTGCCCTAGATTAAATTTATTTTCGTGCCCTAATATAGATTTTAATTATCTGCCCTAGTTATAACTTTCAATGAATTGCCCTACGTAGAATAATTAGGTTTTTAGATTTAATAACCAATTCGAACAACAATCGGAATTAACTCGTTAGCGCGACTAGGAGATTTACAAAATCCCTGTAGACCGACCCGTACTTACCGGCTAGCTTCATGCGACGCCGTTCTTGATTGCGGTTAATAGATAGTTTTTGAGACAAAATCAGTGCTCTGATACCAACAAAACCATGTCACGCCTCGCTTCCCAAAATACGGAATATGGGAGGCGACTACGCCAGCCATGCTCTTACGGTCAAGAAATAATCCCGCCGTAATCACACTTCGGCTTCTAGTATTAGATGGTAATCTGTAAATACAACACAGAAGTAAAGGAAACACATCACTTAGTTTATTACATCAACTCTCATTATTCACGATTTACAATAGTTCAACAGAAAAGGGAAATTACTAACCAAATGCGAATACAAGGTTGCTTTAGGAAAAGCAGTAAAAAGTGCTGAAAGTAAAGCCTTCTAGATCTCTGCAAGCTCGAACAATAGATCTGACTCTTGATCGACGTCCTCTCCAAGATCTGAGCATGCATACTCAGGTCGTCGGGGTGATGCAATAGTAATAATAAGAAACATGAAACAAAAGGTAATAACAGTGGAGACAATGTATGCAGGTAATCAGTGTATCAACAATCAATGCACTATATGGTCCATGTTCCTATTGGTCGCTAGGTCAATTTGAAATCGAACTGTAGAAAGGAGTGATCATGTTTAACAAAGGTCTCGTGCGTACCCGAGACTTCGGCCCACTATCGCCCAGGACGGAGATAGTTGTGTACAAGTATGCACCAAAATCACGGTTCTATTCACTTTTCACTGCACTGTTCACTTTCACGAATCAATCACTCATCGCTGGCGTACTTGACACAACTAATCCAATAGCACTCACGTTCGGCAATGTAAAATTCGCTAAGAATCACTATAAACGTTCACTGTCACTAAAGGTATCACGGCCGGATAAATACGGGAATGATGCCACATATCAAGTCATGTACGATATGAATCACAACGTGCATTACGATTTCAGAAAAAAAAAACATATTAAATTGTACGATCGTAATTAGGAAAAATGACACAAAAGAAATAGAAGGTAAACTTAAACAGAAATCCAAAAAAATTGGTTTCAGGCCAATCAGGTTTTATGTTTGTGAGTTACGGTCATTTCATTTTAAGTGTTCACCGCTGGAAATCCAGTTCCTGAACTGAAAGTCTATTTCATAATACATTCTACACCCTGTTGGGATCATAATTAGGAGACGCTATAATTATATAATATTTAGATCTATCTATAATGTTTCCAAGGCACTATACGGATTGTCAATATCTGCTGTATGCTGGGACATATGCACTGTTTAAAGTTAAGGTATACATTCTGTCTTTGCATGAAACTGCAGTATGTATCGACAGTTTAAAATAAAGTTAAAATATCAAAAGACAGTAAAATCGAACAAAACCACCACCTATAGTTATCTAACAGTTTTATCTTCATAGCGACATAGGATTCCGCATATTTTCATTTTCACACAGAGTTATACAAACAATTAGAATCAGGAGTCAATATGAAATACTGCTCTGGACTGCAGTCCAGAGCCGTATTTCAATTCAGTTTTCTTCATTGTGTTATAACAGTATTAAAATATAAAATGAAGTTGGTTTTAGGTTGTCTAGTTGGCTTCGATACGATCCCTCGAACACAACATTCCGGTATGTATCTAATTTACTATGATTTTCACAAGTTACGTGTGCGAGGAATTTCAGATTTGACGGATCTAAATGGGTGTGTCATTTCATGGTGTTAAAGTCCATATTTTTAACCCAACTTTTTACGTGTTATTCATTATCACTAAAGGAATCTAGTATTCATAAATTCCGCCATATTCGATTAGGTTTTTGCTTAAAGTTCTCATTGATCACCTAAGAAAAATATTTGGTTATCGATCAATTTTACTGTTTCCTTTAACCGATTGAGTTAGATGTCAAACATTTAACCTATATGGGTTCGCAACACAGTAACAATTCCTAGTCGGGCTCTACTCATGACACAATGGAACGATGGTTTGCTATACCAAATTCACGTATGTGTGTGTGTGTATCGAAGTAGTTGTATTTATGTATCTAGTTATAAAGTAATTTCTCTAATTAACATCTATTATAGCATGAAGTACAAGTGAAGATTTTCACTTGTCTAGAGATGACGGCGGCACAACAGCGGTCTATGGCAATGTCAACAAGTTCAGCAACAACAAAGACGGCACGGCGACAGGGCAAGTTAGGCCTCAACTTGAGTTTGGCGCGGGGTTCTGGACTCAGCCGTTGGTTAGAGCGGTGCAGGGAGGTCGACGGCGTGGTCGTCGATGAGGGGCTTGGCCGAATGCAATGTAGAGGCGGTCAACGGTTAGGGGTGGTCCAAGGGTTCGACAGCGGCTCAGCGCGATGGTGAGGGTATCGAGGGAGGAAGTGGGTGCATTGGTGTGCTCGGTGGATGATAGGGTGAGGGAGTTCTCTGTGCGATGATGATGGAGGGGGTTGTTGTGCTCGGCGGCAGCACAAGGCAGTGGTGGTTGACGTGAGCTCTGGTGGTGGGTGGTTGCAGGTGGATGGGAGCTCGTCGGAGTGGTAGGTGATGGTATGTTGTTGAAGTTGTGGTCGGTGGAGAGTTGGTTGTGGCTGAGAGCTCTTCGGAGTGGTGGGTGATGGTCGCCGGTGAGGAAAAGGAGCTCGGAGTTGAGTTGGAGGAGGTGAAGTGAGCTGAGGGAGAGAGAACAAGAAAGATGTTAAGAGATGGAGAGAGAGACGTTGGAGAGTTGAGGGGAGGCAGACGCAGGGATCTTGGGGTCATTGGTGACGAGGCCACATCGACGTGGAGCAATTCTCGCAAAGTTGGGCATGAGAAAGGGGCAGCGACCGTTAGGTTTTCGAACGTGTGGGAAGGAAAGAAGAGGGAAGAAGGAAAGAAGGAGAGGGAAGGAGTCGGTCGGGTCGGGTCGGGTTGGGAATGGGAATGGGCATGGGAGTGGGTTCATGGGTTTGGGCTGGGACTTGAGTAAGGGTTCGAAATTAATAAAAGGTTTTTTTTGTTAGGGTTTAAAGTAAAAGATTTTGGATTTTAAAAATTTAAAGTTAGGTTAAAAATTTAGAAGTAGAAAAAGAAAGAATTTGCAAGAAAATTGGGAAAATATTTATTAAGACAAACGGAATGATACAAGGAACTGGGGATTTACAAAATATCTCAAAAATTTTCAGTTTTTTTCGTTATTACAATATTATGCATGCTATAACATGCAAAATCGTGAAATTTTCAACATCTCAAAATTTCCGTTTTCTTCAAAAAAAATTATTTTGCGTGTAGCACATGAATATAACGAATTTTTTGAAAATGTCAATTTTATGTTTTCTCTATATATATTGCAATACAAATAAAAAACGCGAAATTTTGAACTTTAATTTTTTTTTTCAATATTTTGCATGCTGCACACAAAAGTCATGATTTTTAAAAATATTTTGCTGGTAAAACCTAAACAGTGAGAGATAAAATAGAAAATTATTTTAAAGAAGGAGATTGTTTCCCCCAATCAAAGCAAATCTCTGTTTGAATTTCAAAAATTCAAAAATTGAAGCAACGCTTCAAATCCCTTGAGCTGCGCGCAACACGCCATGTGTCAAAAGCTAATATGTCAGCGCAGCGCTCAAGGCAGCGCGCCCAATCAGAGCAAGACTCTATTTAAAACAAAATTAAAGGAAGCAACACTTCAGTTGCACAAGCGCTGTGCTGCGTGACACGTGTCAGCGCAGTTGCGCAGCGCTGTGCGCTGCGCGACACGTGTCAGCGCAGTTGCGCTGCGCTGTGCGATACGTGTCAGCGCAGTTGCTCTGCGCTGTGCTCTGCGCTGTGCGCTGCGTGACACGTGTCAAGCGCTGATGCATCTGCACCAAACAGAATTAAAACTCCAGTAAGATCTTTCTGTTCTCGTTAAAACAAGAAGATTGTCTTCTGTAAAACAGAAGCCCTTGGATCAAAGATCCAACGGTGGGGAAAATTCCCTAAATCACTCAGAGAATGATCTCTTTAATAAATTTAACAAATTAATTGGCACCATATAAAAGCCCCTAGACCCCAATTCAAAAAAGGAACATCGACATCATCATCAAGATTCTGAGAAGAACTCAAGAAGAGAAAAAAAGGTAAAAACCTTTATAAAAAAGAAAAATTTCTTCTGAATAGATCATTGATCTAAGAACAAGATCAATGATCTTCAATAAAAAATATATATATATAATAATAACAGTGCCTTGCACTTTTTTATGAACCATTGTTCTGGAATCTTAAATATTCTCCTCTTCAATCCAAAATTGGATTAAATTATTAAAACAGTGCCTTGCACTTGCAAATTTGCACTGTTGCGCTCCTGGGTTGGCGCAAGCCACCAGAGAGCGCCACGTGTTAGCTATAAAAACCACTTGCGCTATGCGCTTTTTATAAAATAGAGCATTGCTCTTTAACGTTGGCGCAACTCATCAGAGCGCGCCACGTGTCAGCAGTGCAGCGCACTGCGCTAGCCTGACACGTGTCACCTCCACATGCGCTTGCGCTCAATAATTGGCGCAAAGCGCCTGACAAGCCACTGTCAGATAATTAATGCACTGCATTATTTACAGAAGGGCCAAGCCCAATTAAAAAAGGCCTAACATGCCAAATAAAATGCTATGCATTACTTTAAAAATAAAGAGGCAGAACCCAAACAAAAACAGATGCTGTGCATCATTTATAAAGGGACAGAGCCCAGTTAAAAAAGGCCTAACAGGCCAAATAAAATGCTATGCATTACTATAAAAATAAAGGGGCAGAGCCCAAACAAAAACAGATACTGTGCATCATTTATAAAGGGACAGAGCCCAAATCAGAAAGGCCTAGCAGGCCAAAGGAAAATGCAGTGCATTATTAAACAGGGGCAAAGCCCTAGCACAGGCCTAAAAGGCCAAAAATAAAAACGTTGAATATCTTCAACTGGACTTAGCCCAATTCTGACCGTAAGTCCTCAAATTAAATTGACTGAGCACGACTGCTCTCTTAAATTAATTTACATCCGGTTCAAGAGTACATCTCTGAACTCCTCTGACATTTATCGTTGTAATCCTTCAACGTCGTCAGAGATGTGACGGGTCCCGACAACCATACATTGCTATGGACTTAAGCGTCCTTAAACCAACCTATGGACTTAAGCGTCCTTAAACTCCCGGACTCAAGCGTCCTTAAACTCCCGGACTGTGGAGTCCTTAAACCCATGGACTTATGCGTCCTTAAACTAACGGACTAATGCGTCCTTAAACACATCCACATGAACTGAGGGGTCCTTAAACCCATGGACTAATGCGTCCTTAAACTAATATCCGTCCCTAAAACGGGAACGATGGACCACCATGTCCCTAAACTGGCGATGGACCACCATGTCCCTAAACTGGCAATGGACCACAATGTCCTTAAACTACCTATGGACCACTACGTCCATAAACTGGAACAACAGAGCCCCCAAACTCTCTTCTGTCGGATCTAAACGATCCCGTTTAAGTTGATCTTAGCCTCAAATCTGGCTAACGTATCCTTAAACATTCAATCGGACTACATATTCCTTAATCAAACTTTGGTTCAAGGGTACATCTCCGAACTCCTCTGAAACCAGTCGTTGTAATTCTTCAACGTCGCCAGAGAGGTGACGGGTCCTGATGGCCATATACATTAAATGGACCACTATGTCTCTAAACTGGAACAATAGAGCCCCTAAATACTCTTTCCGATAAGTTGATCTTAGTCTCAAATAGGACTAACGTATCCTTAACGAGCGTTTAAGTTGATCTTAGCCTCAACATGGCTAATGTATCCTTAAACCAAAACCCAAAACCCAAATCTAAGAAAATATGGATTTGGACTAATCCACGTCCTGCGGGCGACGATATAAATTAGTCTCCGTATACAATCCACGGACAACCATAAACAAAACAAACACACACGACACGAAGTGAACTTCTGGAGCAGGAGAAAGTTGTTACCGCCGAGCGATAGCGTAATTAACTGCAGGGGCTTGCGCCTGCACGGAAGAGCGTCCCCACAATCAAAAATCCCTCACCATGAGGGGGAATCTGACGAAATCTGCTACATCGGCCGCATCCGTCTAAAACTCCGATACACGGTGCCATAAATCAACTTGGCATCTTCGAAGAGGTAGACGGATAAAACAAATAGCATCTGCCCCGAATCACAGGCAAAAGACGTCCATGTCTTGGCCGCCGTTCGGAGGGGAACAGAGACCGGTCAGAATTTCCACCATTTATGCCTAGCTGTATGGGAAATTAAATATTGATTAGGAAGCCAAAAAAAAATTCTCATGACCCAGATTTAGTAAGTGAATTAGATAGGGCTTAGATAACAATTTTTTCACTTAAGTCCAATCTAAATAAGAGAATATCTCGTATTGGTTAATATATAATATATAGATAGATAGATTCACCTCCCAAATCTTTGCTCTTTAAACATCCCTGATGGAGGCATAGATCTCCTTCAGATGTTGCCTTCCATTGATCTGTTGATGGCGGCGATGGGTGGCTAAGATTGGAGCTAGAGGCTGTCGCTCCTGAAGCGTGTGGATCTCAATGGGTTTGAGGTTGTGGTTGCCGAGTTACCTGCAAGGAATTCCCGGGTTGGTTGTACCACCGAGGACCTTCCGACGGTCAAGTTAGACTTGAGATCCGAGCAGAGTAACGGCTTAGTAGAGTAAAAATGGCTTACCTGAAATGTCTGAAGAAGGGGTTTATATAGCTGGTGGCAGCAGGCGAGGCGGGCGCGAGAATCACGCCGGCCGTTACGCTCCCGACGTCACGCCCGCGTGATGGGAGGGACCTCCCATTAATGGCGAGACAGACTCGTTAATGGGGGATCATAGTGGCGTGGGACGTGGGATGTGGCCGGCGGAGATCTCACGCATGGCGAGATTAGTGGGATGGCGGTTACGCCTGCAAGCGGTGTTGTTGGTTGGTCAATGAGACCGAGAAAGATGTCCTCGGCGGGAGAGCCGAGGTATCTTGGTTCTGAGGTAGCTCAGAGACGGGTTGTGAGGCCGAGGAGGCCAGTTGTGCAGGGGGCTCGGAGGTGAGCCAGCGTTTGCTCGGTAGGACGAGCGTAGGTGTGGTCTGGTCGGCCACTGTAAGTCCTTGTTGGGGTAAAAATTTACACCCGCGGTTGACCAAGTCAAAGTCAAGGTCAACCCCCAAGCTAGGTGGGCCCAAGCCCAGGTCAAGCGGACCCATGCCCAAGTCAAGCCCACGGACAGCCTCCTCATGGCAAAGACAAAATCATGTAATAAATAATTATTATGTAATTTTTTATACATGAATGCATGTAAAATGGGCATAAAGCCAATATTTTGTAAGCCCATGGCTTATGTGCAAAAATGTAATGGCACATGAGCCATGGAATAGGCATAATGCCATTTCGTAAAGCCCAAGGGGCTATATGCAAATATGTAAGCCTATAAAAGGCAACATGATGATGAATAAAGTAACAATTTTCATTCCCCGAAAAATAGGGTTCTTTGTGCCTCCTGCTCCTTCTCCAAGGTTCTAAACCTTCTCATTTCTTTGAATTAAATCAAGAGTTTTACTCTTTCTTTTCTAAAACCAAGTAGTTTTCCACCACAAAACCCACAAAGGGGAACTCAGATCTTCCATCAGATATTAAAAAGGAGTGATTTTTAAAATCTCCTACTTCTTGATCTTCAAGATCCGGCCAAACAACAGGAGGAAGAAGAAGAACCCCCTTCATCAGCTTCAAAACATCCTAGGAGTTTAACTCCATATATATAAAACAACAAATATTTCCTTTTTGAAGCATAGCTTCTGTTTCTTAGGCTAAAAGCCTCCTTTTCTCGTCGGCGCTCAAGCGCAGAGCGCCCGCGTGCCGACACGTGGCGCGCTTGCGCTCCAGAGCAAGCACTCGAGCGCAAGTCGCCCCGGTGCCGACACGTGGCGCGCTTGCGCTCAAGCGCAAGCGCTCGAGCGCAAGTTGCCCCGGTGCCGACACGTGGAGCGCTTACGCTCCAGCGCAAGCGCTCGAGCGCAAGTCGCCCCCATGCCGACACGTGGCGCGCTTGCGCTCCAGCGCAAGCGCTCAAGCGCAAGCGCTCGAGCGCAAGTCGTCCCGATGCCGACACGTGGCACGCTTGCGCTCAAGCGCAAGCGCTCAGGCGCAAGTCGCCCCGGTGCCGACACGTGGCGCGCTTGCGCTCAGGCACAAGTCGCCCCGGTGCCGACACGTGGCGCACTTGCGCTCAAGCGCAGAACGCCCATGTGCCGACACATGGCACTCTAGCGCCTGAGCGCACAGCGCCCAAAGTGCTGCCCCCACGCATCCTTTTTTTATGCCTTTTCTCCTTCTTTCTTATATATATATATATATATATATATATATACACATATATATATATGCACATATGTATACATATTTATACACACACATACTCCGCGACACTGTCCCTGTTAGAAAAAAATTTCTAACTGGGCGCTGCCCCGCACCCCGCAAGGGGGCTGCTAGCCCCTTTGACCCCCAGCCCGCTATCCGGATAGCGGGACCCCCGTAAAAACTCTGCGTGGCTCCCGATATATCCAAACCCCCCTTTTCAAAACACAACACACGTACACTGCACACTGAGTTCGCATGACCATTCTAACCCGTTAATCGGAGGTTCCCTCGCCTTTGGGGCAGGGGGTAATTAACGGCAGCTTTATCCGCGGCTGCCGGAGATTCGGATCCCCACAATCATTAAACCTCGGCCTACCCTAGGCAGGGGGAATCTGTAGTACGCCTGACAAGCGCGCGCGTATTCCCATCTCAATGGGGTAACGAAAAACACCCTACAGATTCTGGCACGCCCGGTGGGACAAATCTCTCCTCCCATATTTCGGGTTAAGCGTTCATGCGAACTCAATCAATATACATACCTGTATTTATACTAAAAATAAGGCTTTTTCATGCAGATCTTCAAGCAATCACCTTCCGACGATGTCTTCGATGATGAACTCAGCTCCCATCTCCTACACGATGAGGATAGACTCTAGGACGGTCCTTCCGGCCAGTCTCGGGCGACAATGGGAGGAGCCGCTGCTACCATTCGGCTCTATTATGTTCATACCAATTGGCGCCATCCCAGCTCCTCAAGCTCCAGCAACAGACAAACCGGTCTCGAAAGGCAAGAGACCAAATGTGGTGATCTCGAGGGTGCCCCAACCCAAACGCAAGTCGGTATCTGAACGACTTTCCTTGGCCCCAGCTGGGGGCAAGGCCATCAACACCGACAAAGCAACAAGGCCTCTCGAGAAAGCTCCGGCGGTGCCCTTGACAACTGCTCGATCGGGTGTCTTCTCTAAGCTCCCCACTAATCAACTCACAATGGCTTCCCGAAGAGCAGAAGCCTGCCAAGCGCTTAAGGCAGAGAAGCTGAGGCAGAAGCGGCTCAGATATAGAGCCAACAAAAGGGCTACGGCTCTGGCCATGTTAAAATTTATGAATTTCCAAAGCCCGGACCGCTCCGCGAAACCAGCTGCCAGGGATGAAAGAATGGCTGAATGTGTTATCCACACTGTCTACATGGCCGGACATGAAGAAACGAACCCTCTTCTTCTTCACAGCCATGGTGATGATACGGTTGACGCTACCCAGCATCGGCTCGATCTAAATGATGAAGAGCCCGCTCAGGCCGATAAGCCAGAGGAGCCCGTGGTTCCTACGGAATGGAGCTCAGGCAATAAAGATTACCCGGTTGTCATAGCCGGAACTACAGAGCAAGAATTATTCCAATGGCTTCAAAGGCAATTTCAGGACAGGGATGAGAAGATGGCCGAGGTCTATTCCAAAGTCGACGAGCTGGCAAACGTCGTGGCAGATCTCGCGACCCAAGTCGCCCGGTTGCAATTACAGCAGAATCAAATTTTGGCTTACGAGCCAGGGATTGGTACCCGGGAGCAGCCAACTGATATCCCTTTAAACCTAAAAGCGGAGCGCCTTCACGAGAAACGGACGCAATCAGCCACCAGTCCCTCTGATACATACGCCGGGGGGGAATCGCCTCTGAAAGAGAAGCTGGAAAAGGCCTATTCCTTCAAGAGGGAAAAGGTCCATAAGATATTCAGGTACGCCCTAAGAAACGGTCTACAACTGCCGGAATCAAAGAGACCGCAAGAAGCGAATATGACCGACGACCCAGAATATTGCCCCTATCACAGAGTGATAGGTCATGCCATTGAGGACTGCTTTGTCTTCTAAGATTGGGTCGAAAGGCAATACAGGACGGGAGAGATAGAACTGTCTAAAGGCGCGTTAGCAAACAGTCAAGCTACGACCGCCGATTTCATGCAAATGGAGACCGAAGCCTTTCGGGAACCTAATCCTCCCAGACATGTGCCATTATCTGAAAAGGGCGAACCAAAGACCGATCGGCTTCGAGGACCAGCATCAGTAAAGGCACCTACTCCAATGGAGGGAAAGAAGAAGGTATACTCCTTCAGGAGGGATGAAGTCCGCAAAATATTCATGGATGCCTTGAACAACGGTCTGCAACTGCCTGTTCCAAAAAGGCCACAGGAAATGAACATGGTAGGCAATCCCATATACTGCCCATATCATAGAGTGGTGGGTCATACCATCGAAGACTGCTATATTTTCAAAGATTGGGCAGAGGACCGATATAAGCTTGGAAAAATCTCACAATCCTCGGATGTATCGGCAAGCCACAGAGGTAGGTCATCAACACAGCTCCGCCAAGATCAAAGTTCAAGGAGCTGGGATAAGCAAAAAGGACCACCACGTCGTTAAACTGGGAACATCCGCAGACCACCAAGTCTTTAAACTGGGAATAATCGACCTCTAAGTCGTTAAACTGGGAATGTAAAAAAAAATGTAAATAAAAAAAAGTGTAAATAAAAGGAAAATAAAGAAAAGCCGAAATGATAGGGCAACTCACAATAAAAATAAGCGAGTAAAGATAAACATGAAAATAAAGCCGAAATGATGGGGCAACCGTGAATAAATAGCCGAAATGATAGGGCAATCGCGACCTTCGCGATAAGAAAAGCTGAAATGATAGAGCAATCGCGGTAAAAAAAACACAAAAAAAAAAAACAATGGCGAATGATGAGTCGCTCCCGGTACCATATTCCAGTGTAGCGATGCAGACGCCAACAAAAATCCAATTTTTCAAAATTCTTCTGGCCCTACGGCTAGTCTCCAAATTGACTGCCGTATACAATCCACGGGCTCAAATAATTCTCAGCATACCCATTCCCCACTGCAACCACCAGTTACGCGGCAGGTCTCCGCCTTCGGAATTATGCTCCATTAAGAAGACCCACTCATGTGTCCTTACGATGCATGAGGAGAACAACCCTTCGTGGGATCCTTACGACTCACGAAGGAAAAACACACTTAGAAGTCCCCACGACTCCTAAGGAGAACATACACCTGCGGGATCCTTACGACTCGCAGGGAGAAAATACCGTTATGGGACCCTCGCGGCCCATAAAATTGAAAAGTCTTAGGTGGTAGGGATCTAAACCTGTCTCCTAAGCCATCGCTCCCCAATCCCCATGCACCAAGAGACGAATGATGAGTCGCTCCTGGTACCATATTCCAGTGCAGCGATGCAGACGCCAACCAAATTCGCTCCCCAATCCCCAAGTGGCGAATGATGAGTCGCTCCTGGTACTACATTCCAGTGCAGTGATGCAGACGCCAACCAAATTCGTTCCCCCAATCCCCAAGTGGCGAATGGTGAGTCGCTCCTGGTACCATATTCCAGTGTAGCGATGCAGACGCCAACCAAATTCCAAATCTCAATCCCCAATGGCGAATGATGAGTCGCTCCTGGTACCATATTCCAGTGCAGCGATGCAGACGCCAACCAAATTCCAAATCCCATACCCCAACGGCGAATGATGAGTCGCTCCTGGTACCATATTCCGGTGTAGCGATGCAGACGCCAACAAAGTCCTGAAATGTTTCTGGCCCTGCGGTCTGGATCATACATCCTGCAAAACCGTATACAATCCACGGGCGTAAAACAATCCCGATCTCCCCAAAAAGAAAAAAGAAAAAAAAAGAGAAGAAAAGAACAGTATGTCCACAAGCAAAACGGGCACGGATGAAAACCCGAAAGGGCTCCGTGAGTAAAAACAGCAGGACTACCGGCGAGTTTGTGAAAACCCGAAAGGACGCAAACTCGTAAAAAAAGAGAGGAGGAAATGCACTCGCAAAGTCCTCTCGACTTTGTGGGGAGAAAATTCCCACGTGAGATCCTTACGACTCACAAAGGAGCAACACACTTGGGAGTCCCCACGACTCCCAAGGAGAAAATGCACTTACGGGATCCTTACGATCCGTAAGGAGAAAATGCTCTGTGAGACCCTTACGGCTCACAAAATTGAAAAGTCTTAGGCGATAGGGACCTAAAACCTGTCTCCTAAGCCATCGCTTCCTGATAAGCAAGCGCAAATGATGATTCGCTCCTGGTACCATATTCCAGTGTAGCGATACTAATGCCAAACAAAAACCAATTCCCAAATCCTTCCGGGGCAAATGATGAGTTGCTCCTGGCATTATTCCAGTGCGGCAATGCAGATGCCAAACAAAAAAACAAATCCAAATCCTCCCGGGGCAAATGATGAGTTGCTCCTGGCATTATTCCAGTGCAGCAATGCAGATGCCAAACAAAAAAAACCCATTCCCAAATCCTCCTGGGGCAAATGATGAGTTGCTCCTGGCATTATTCCAGTGCAGCAATGCAGATGCCAAACAAAAAAAAATTCCCAATACTCTCATGACAAATGATGATTCGCTCCTGGTACCATATTCCAGTGTAGCGATGCTGATGTCAACCCAAATCAAATCAAACCAACAACCTCTACGGCGGAATCATGCTCTGTCCCAGAATCTACCCCGTGTCGAAATCATGCTTCACCTCGGGATATCTACCTTCCCTGCCGGAGTTATGCTCCGCCTCGGAATCAAATCAACCAGCAAGCTCTGCGTTGGAATTATGCTTCGTCTCAGAATGCACCCCGTGTCGAAATGATGCTTCGCCCCGGTGTACCTGCCTTCCCTGTCGAAATTATGCTTCGTCTCGGAATAAAGTCAACCAGCGACACTCCGTGCCAGGGAAAAGTCAACCAGCGACACTCTGCGCCGGGGAAAAGTCCATCAGCGACACTCCGCGCCGGGGAAAAGTCCATCAGCGACACTCTGTGCAGGGGAAAAGTTAACCCGACACTCCGCGCCGGGGAAAAGTCCATCAGCGACACTCCGTGTAGGGGGAAAGTCAACCCGACACTCCGTGCCGGGGAAAAGTCAACCAGCGACACTCCGTGCTGGGGAAAAGTCAACCAGCGACACTCCACGCCGGGGAAAAGTCCATCAGCGACACTCCGTGCCGGTGAAAAGTCAACCCGACACTCCGCGCCGGGGAAAAGTCCATCAGCGACACTCCGTACCGGGGAAAAGTCAACCCGACACTCCGCGCCGGGGAAAAGTCCATCAGCGACACTCCGTGCCGGGGAAAAGTCAACCAGCGACACTCCGCGCCGGGGAAAAGTCGATCAGCGACACTCCACGCCGGGGAAAAGTCAACCCGACACTCCGCGCCGGGGAAAAGTCCATCAGCGACACTCCATGCCGGGGAAAGGTCAACCCGACACTCCGCGCCGGGAAAAAATCCATCAGCGACACTCCGTGCCGGGGAAAGGTCAACCCGACACTCCGCGCCGGGGAAAAGTCGGAAAAGTCAACCAGCGACACTCCGCGCCGGGGAAAAGTCCATCAGCGACACTCCGTGAAAGGGAAAAGTCAACCCGACACTCCGCGCCGGTAAAAGTCCATCAGCGACACTCCGTGCCGGGGAAAAGTCAACCCGACACTCCGCGCCGGGGAAAAGTCGATCAGCGACACTCCGTGCCGGGGAAACGTCAACCAGCCGATACTCCGCCTCGGGGAAACGTCAAGCAGACACTCCGTGCCGGGGGCACATCGACAACAGACACTCCGCCTCGGGGAAACGTCGACCAGCGACACTCCGTGCCGGGGACACGTCTACCAAATCGCTTCGGATCAGAGCGTCGACCGTCTATGTCGCAAAAAGGGCAGTGCAGCCTCCCGCAAATTGGGAACCCAAATCGCTCCGGATCAGAGCGTCGACCGTCTATGTCGCAAAAAGGGCAGTGCAGGCTCCCGCAAATTGGGAACCCAAATCGCTCCGGATCAGAGCGTCGACCGTCTATGTCGCAAAAAGGGCAGTGCAGGCTCCCACAAATTGGGAACCCAAATCGCTCCGGATCAGAGCGTCGACCGTCCATGTCATAAAAAGGGCAGTGAAGGCTTCCTACAAAGCAGGAACCAGATTGCTCCAGGCCAGGAAAACGTCTACCACGAACACTCCGTCTCGGAGACACGTCAAGCGTCGACCGTCCATGTCACAAAACTGGCAGTGCAGGCTCCCCACTAATCGGGAACCAAATCACTCTGGGTCAGGGAAACGTCTACCACGGACACTCCGTCTCGGAGATGCGTCAAGCTTCGACCGTCCACGTTGCAAAAATGGCAGTGCAGACTTCCTACAAAGAAGGAACCAGATCGCTCCGGGCCAGGGAAACGTCTACCACGGACACTCCGTCTCGGAGACACGTCAAGCGTCGACCGTCCACGTCGCAAAAATGGCAGTGCAGGCTTCCTACAAAGAAGGAACCAGATCACTCCGTGCCGGGGACACATTAGCAAGCGACACTCCGCATCAGGGAAACGTCCAACACAGACACTCCGTCTCGGGGATACATCAACCAGCCGATACTCCGCCTCGGGGAAATGTCAAGCAGACACTCCGTGCGGGGGCACATCGACAACAGACACTCCGCCTCGAGGAAACGTCGACCAGCGACACTCCGTGCCGGGGACACGTCTACCGAATTGCTCCGGATCAGAGCGTCGACCGTCCATGTCGTAAAAAGGGCAGTGCATCCCAAAAAGTGGGAACCAAATCAAGTCGCCTCTACGTGAAAGAAGATCCATCAATTTCATGCACACGACCCACATATGTGGTGCGCATTTATTGATGGGGGGCAATTTGTTGGGGTAAAAATTTACACCCCGGTTGACCGAGTCAAAGTCAAGGTCAACCCCCAAGTTAGGTGGGCCCAAGCCCAGGTCAAGCGGACCTATGCCCAAGTCAAACCCACGGACAGCCTCCCCATGGCAAAGACAAAATCATGTAATAAATAATTATTATGTAATTTTTTATACATGAATGCATGTAAAATGGGCATAAAGCCAATATTTTGTAAGCTCATGGCTTATGTGCAAAAATGTAATGGCACATGAGCCATGGAATAGGCAAAATGCCATTTCGTAAAGCCCAAGGGGCTATATGCAAATATGTAAACCTATAAAAGGCAACATGATGATGAATAAAGTATCACTTTTCATTCCCCCAAAAATAGGGTTCTTTGTGCCTCCTGCTCCTTCTCCAAGGTTCTAAACCTTCTCATTTCTTTGAATTAAATCAAGAGTTTTACTCTTTCTTTTCTAAAACCAAGTAGTTTTCCACTACAAAACCCACAAAGGGGAACTCAGATCTTCCATCAGATATTAAAAAGGAGTGATTTTTAAAATCTCCTACTTCTTGATCTTCAAGATCCGACCAAACAACAGGAGGAAGAAGAAGAACCCCCTTCATCAGCTTCAAAACATCCTAGGAGTTTAACTCCATATATAAAAAACAACAAATATTTCCTTTTTGAATCATAGCTTCTGTTTCTTAGGCTAAAAGCCTCCTTTTCTCGTCGGCGCTCAAGCGCAGAGCGCCCGCGTGCCGACACGTGGCGCGCTTGCGCTCCAGCGCAAGCACTCGAGCGCAAGTCGCCCCGGTGCCGACACGTGGAGGGCTTGCGCTCCAGCGCAAGCGCTCGAGCGCAAGTCGCCCCCATGCCGACACGTGGCGCGCTTGCGCTCAAGTGCAAGCGCTCGAGCGCAAGTCGCCCCGGTGCCGACACGTGGCGCGCTTGCGCTCAGGCGCAAGTCGCCCCGGTGCCGACACGTGGCACGCTTGTGCTCAAGCGCAGAACGCCCATGCGCCGACACGTGGCACTCTAGCACCTGAGCGCACAGCACCTAGGCGCACAGCGCCCAAAGTGCTGCCCCCACGCATCCTTTTGGATGCCTTTTCTCCTTCTTTCTTTTATATATATATATATATATACATATATACATATATATATATATATACACATATGTATACATATTTATACACACACATACTCCGCGAAACTGTTCATGTTAGAAAAAAATTTCTAACGGGGCGCTGCCTCGCACCCCACAAGGGGGATGCTAGCTCCCTTGACCCCCAGCCCGCTATCCGGGTAGCGGGACCCCCGTAAAAACTCTGCGTGGCTCCCGATATATCCAAACTCCCCTTTTCAAAACACAACACACGTACACTGTACACTGAGTTCGCATGACCATTCTAACCCATTAATCGGAGGTTCCCTCGCCTTTGGGGTGGGGGGTAATTAACGGCAGCTTAGTCCGCGACTGTCAGAGATTCGGATCCCCACAATCATTAAACCTCGGCCTACCTTAGGCAAGGGGAATCTGTAGTACGCCTGACAAGCGCGCGCGTATTCCCATCTCAATGGGGTGACCAAAAACACCCTACAGTCCTTCCTTGCATGCTCTGGGACACGTCATCTGCCATGTGTCCTGATCTAGAAGATCACCGATATCGAGCATCATCATTAGCCCCCCACTCTCGTCCCGACCAGCTGACGGGTCGGGTCGAGAGTGGTTTGCCGGATCACCCGAGGTGAGCTCCTTTTTGAAGATATCGTCGGGTGTGTCTCTGGGCAATTGGTTGTCCTTTCTGGATGAGGACAGCGAATCAGGGCGAGATCCTTTGCATTAAAGAGGGTGCGCCGGATCGTGTGCACTTTGCTGAAGCGACAGACCACGTGTCGGGTGCCGGTTGGCTGATGTGATGTGCCGCAGGCCTCTGGAGTCCTATAGGATGCTGCGCTTGCGACAGGTAGAGCGATCGTGGCCATTTAGTGCAGTGAACCGTTTTGGCGGGAGTCGACCGTCGCCGTTGGATGCGGATGCCGGCTGTATAAATCGAGGGGAAGCATGATTCGGGGTCTCTCTCTCTCTTCCCATTTTCCTCATTCTGAGCCTTGTTGGCTCGGCGCTCTCTCTTTTAGGTCGGATCTCAGGTTTTCTCTTCTCGAGGATTTCTTCCCATCAGGTTAGATGTCTTGTTTTGAGAAGTTTGAAGATGTCATAGGGGTAGATACTAGGGATTCTTCCCCCGAGTTGGAGCCCCTTCGGGAAGTTAGGTCAGATCCTCTTCCCGGGGTCGTGCGTCTAGGGTGGTGCCTGGAGCGGCGGCGTAAGACGCTCCTGGTGCGTCGTCCTCAGTAAGGTATGAGGACGAGCTTGTCACTGCTCGGGCTCGTTTCCATATTTCCTTCGGCTACACGTTACGATTGGCCGAGGAAGGAGAGAGGGCAGATCGGATGCAGGGTAGAGAGTTCGCCTTATACCTGGAAGCCCTTTGGGCCAGAATGCGCCTGCCTTTCTCTCCAGAGGTTGTAGCTGCGTTAAATTACTTTGTCTAGCCCCGGGCCAGCTAGTGCCGAACTCCTGGAGGATTCTCCTTGGGTTCCTGGTCCGGCTGAAGCTGTAGATGATCCCCTTTAGTCTGTCCATCCTTGCCTCCTCTCTTGTTTACAAAAGTCACCCCGAAACTCGCGCGGCTGACCCGAGGTGGGTTTACCTCTCCTTTAGGAAGCAGCGGGGGAGTGTAGCCGGGTCAGGAGTTGTCGTCCTGCCTTCTTCCATCCATGATTAGAAGAAGAAGTTTTTCTTCGTCGGGCCGCTAGAAGGTGAGGACTGGCCCGTACCGTCCAGTGGTCTAGGGATAGGTGCTGGCAGGAAAATCCGTCCAATGACCCCGACACGATGAGGGTGGTGGGGTGGGAGCCTATTCCCCGGGGCCGACGTGCCACTTTCTGAGCAGGCCCTTAGTTGGGCCGGGCTCAGCCCCGTGATTTAATGTCAAAAACTATTTCTAAACCGCAATCAAGAACGGCGTGGCTTTGCAGCTAGCCGGTGAGTACGGGTCGGTCCACAGGGATTTTGTGAATTTCCTAATCGCTCTTACGAGTTAATTCCGATGGGAGCCGGATTGATTATTAAATCTAAAAACTGAATTAATCTATATCTAAGTCTTGCTAGGGTTAGGTCTAGGTTAAGTTTGGAAAGTTTATAAATCTCACCGCTTTCTATACCCATATGAAGATCTAATTAGGTGTTATGGTAAATATTAATAAAAGGGATTAGGATAATTGGGAAGATTGTTCTTCCTCTAGATCCTTGTCCTTCCTTTCTTAATCTTTACCCTAACCTCCATGGAGAACCTTAAAATTCGGGCCTTTAGACTACGGTATCACCGCTACCTCGTGGGTAGAGTGCCGTAGGGAGCGGAATAAGAAGGTATGCATGGAGTCCTATGAAAATATATGATGGGCAAGAAAGGAGATGAGAGATCTTCGTCTCTCAAACCTTCCCTAGATCTAACCCTAACAAGCGAGAAGACTACTCACTCATTAGGGAATTGAAAAACATTTATCTAGGGCAGAGAATAAAAGATCTAACTAGGGAAAGGAATTAAAATTACCTAGGGCAAGGAATTAAATTTATCTAGGGCAAGAAAAATAAATTAAGAACTTACAAATTGATGCTCTCCAAAAGAAATCTGAATTTTATTAATGAAGGGAGGCATGGCCTTTACAATGATTTAGAGTTCCTATTTATAGAGGATAGGAAACCCTAGGTTACAATTGATTCGCACGTCTACATTTACCAAAATATCCTTAGGAAAACCTAGTCAAAGTAGACTTCAAGCTTTGGTAAAATTTTATGTCTCTGTCTCTTTAAAAGGAATTATTGGGCCTTGAAATTTCCTTTGTGGGCTCTTCTGTTTGTTGGTCAAAGTCCACTTTTTCATCGTCTTTACATCGTTTTCACCGTTTTCTGTCCAAGAACCTGTAACCTGTAATATGTAGCAGACATGCGTCAAAAGCACCTGTTTATTTATAAAACGAATAAGAATGGGGAATATAATAATACAATATTATGGTCTGAACACCCCGCCCAGTTTGTCGGTAAGTTAGGCTTGTGATTGTTTCCGTTTCTGTTTGTGTCGCTGATTCCACTATATCTTATCTTGGGCAGAAACCATAGACGTGGACCTCCTCCGAGCAGCCATGCACAAGCCGAAGAAAGGGCCGAAGGCTGGAGGGGCCAGCTCTTCTCGTCAGACGTCGGTCCTGGCTCCCCCGCAGCCATTCTACCCCAGCGCTCGAGTGCTGGTCACGCCCCGGAGCCCGGCCATACGTCGAGCAGAAAAATGGCTCGGAGAAAGGATGCCCAGGATTCGAAGGTGGAGACGAGCTCCCCATTTTCGCCTCTCAAGAGGTTCCCCTGAACAGTTCCGCGAACCCCGGCCTCTCTATTTTGGTGGACAAGGGACAGCTCTGCTTTAAGGTGCCCTCAGGGCTCTCCATCGCCGACAGCTTGCTACACGACATAGAGAGGTCGGCTGGGAGCCGGGTCCCTGGGGGGACGCTGAAGGCACAAATGGCGTCCATCGCCCAAGAAGCCTTGTAGGCTAGCGCTCGTACATCGTCTCATTTCTTGCAAGATTTGGTGCCCCTTTTTCTTTCTGACCCCCCTCCGATTTCTTCAGGTCCTCCAGCATGTCGCTATCGTCGCCCGGATGGAGGAGGAGGAGATATCCCCGGCGATGCGAGCTGCGAGCGAGCTCTCCTCGCTGGGGTAGAGCTCGAAGCGGGAGATAGAGGCGGCGATGGCGAAGGTCACTGCCTTTGAGGCCTGGGTGGCTGCCGGGAGGCAGGAGGCGGCGGCCGCGAAGAAGGAGGCGGCGGCCGCGAAGTAGGAGGCGGCGGCCTCGAAGCAAGAGGTGGCCAGGTTCCGTGAGGCCACCGAGGCCAAGCTTCAGGGCTCCGAGGTGCTCGTCGGCACCATGAAGAAGTCAATGAGCACCCGCCGAAAGGAGTTGGGGACTGCGTTGAGGCGGCGAAGAGAGCCAACCTCAGGGTGGCGGAGGCGGTGGGGAACTTCCAGAAGTCGGAGCAGTTCTACACCATCCTAGCCTCGGCCACCACCTTCATCTGGCACGAGGCTCTCGACGCCGTCAAGGCTCGGGTGCCGGAGTTTGCTGATGAAGAGCTCCGAGCAGAATATCCCTGAGGGGATGACGAGCAAGGGGTTGCCCCCGGGAGTACTGCCGAGGAAGGGACTCTCGGCGAGGGCGACGTTGAGGCTCCTGTGATGGACGCATCCCCAGTCGTGGTGGACGTCGAGCTCATCGGTATCGCGCCCGGCCCTGGGGCCTGAAGCCCCTCGTCTTCTCTTTGTCTTTTCTTTTGTTGCATCGCTGCTTTGTGGGCCTCCAGGCATTTTGTAAGGCTGGAGAGCCCGTAATACCCTTGTAAAATCTTTGACTTTTTGAATAAAGATTTTTGTTTTTGCAGCAACGTTTGTGCTCGTATTTTCCTTTATCGGTAAGCACTCGTATTTGCGCAGCACTGTCTTCGTTTTATGTCGGTTCTTTGTCTAGCGATCACACATCGAGTTGAATCTGTTCATTTGCTGAGTGTGCAAAGACCGGTGCGAAGACGATATCTCCATGGCCCCAAAGTCGAGGTGGAGATTACTTAGACGTAGAACCGGATGCCTTTTGGTGAGGTCATATTCCTTAGCGTGGGAAGCTTGGAGAGGCATGCTGGTGATAGACCGAGCAGGGTAGCTGCCTGGCGCCTCTGGGCGAGGGATTCGATCCTTGGAGTTTTAATGTATTGAATTTCCAGCGGGGGATGGCCGAGCAGGGTAGCTGCTCGGTGCCTCTTGGTGAGGGCTTTGATCTCTGGTATGTTGGGGTAGGGAGCTATCAGCCAGGGATAACCGAGCAAGGGCAGGCCCGGTTGCCTCTTTCGAGGGATTTTGATCCTTAGTGCGGGAGGGTCTGTAAGGGGCCTAGTAAGGACGGGGCTGAGCAGGGCAACTGCTCGGTGCCTCTTGGCGAGGGATTTGATCCCTGGTTTGTTGGGGCAGGGAGCTATCATCTAGGGATAACCGAGCAAAGGCGGGCCCGGTTGCCTCTTGCGAGGGCTTTGATCCTTAAGTACTGGCCGAGCATGGTTACTGCCCGGTACCTCTTGGTGAAGGCTATGACCCTTAGCGTGGGAGGGGCCGTGAAGGGCCTACTAAGGACGGGGCCGAGCAGGGTAGCTGCTCGGTGCCTCTTGACAAGGGCTTTGATCCCTGGTTTGTTGGGGTAAAGAGCTACCAGCCAAGGATAACCGAGCAAGGGTGGGCCCGTTTGCCTCTTGCGAGGTGATTGAAACGATGTTTTTATGCGTTTATGCGTTATTTGTGATCAAAGAATTAACCACAATCAAGAACGGTGTCGCTTGGTAGCTAAGCGGTTGAATACAGGTCGGTCCATAGGGATTACGTGTATTTCCTAGTTGTTCTAACGAGTCAATTCCTATTATGGTAGCTTTTGATTTTCAATAAAAACTAAAGTTGAATTTGATTAGGATTAAAGGCTTGCTAGGGTTAGGATTAGGTCAGTTTGGAAAGTCAATTATTCTCACCGCTTTCTTTGCCCTGATTAAGAACTTTTAGGTGTTAAGGTAATAGTTAACAAAGGGGATTAGCACGATCGGGAAGAAACTTCATTTCTTCCCTTTGGTCTTTGTCCGTCCTTTCTTAACTCTTACCCTAACCTCTATGGAAAACAATCACAACCGATCTTTAACTATGGAATCATCGCTACCTCGTGGGATAGGGTGCCGTAGTGAGCGGTGTGTGTATGTATGCATAGAGCCTACTTTAAAATGTTGAACGGGCAAGAAAGAGGTGCGAGATTTTCATCTCTCAAACCTTCCCCAAACCTAACCCTAACAAGTGAGGAACTACTCACTCATTAGGGAATTGATAAACGAGTTCATTTTTTATGGTTTTTATTTAATAACTATGGCAGATAAAAAATTGCGGAAAATAACTACGGTAGAGAAATAAAATTGCTAGAGAAATAAGTAGGGTAGAAAAGAAACTTACTTTATTGATGCACTTTTTGATAATTACAATAAATGGAAATTTTAAACTTAGGAATTAAAAAGAGGCATGCTCTAAAAAGAGTTGTAGGATTCCTATTTATAGATAATAGAAACCCTAGGGTTTACATCTGAACTATATCTAGAATTATAAAAATATCCTAAGAAAACCGGGTCAATGCACCAACTCCCACCGACACGCACCGACACGCACCGACACACCGACACGTGTTCTATATGGCCGCGGACCCGCGGCCATAAGCCTTGTTTGGCCGCGGATTCGCGGCCATCTTGAAGGTTCTTGGGTTCTGTTTCTCAGGTATACTTCATGTTGCATTTTACTTCTGATTTCTTCACTTAGTTCTTCAGAATCTTTTCTAGTTTTTTCCAGATTTCCACAGTGCAGAATGCTGTGGACTTTTACCGTTCGCTTCATGTTGAAGTCTTGAATCTTGTGCTGCCTTCGTACCTTGTGCAATTGAACTGTTCATTAATCTTCACTTGTTCTTTAAACTGTAGGCGACATCATAAAGATTCTTCTATTTGTTGGTCGTAGTCTCACTTTTGTAGCGTCTTTTCACCATTTTCACTGTATTGTTCCAAGAACCTGTAACATGCAACTATTCAACAGACATGGATCAAAAGAACATATTTATTTGTAAAATGATTAAGAATGGTGAATATAATAATGCAAAACTCTGATATGAACAAATACCCTCAAACTTATCTTTTGCTCGTTCCGAGCAAAACTAGCTTATTCTCGAAAAAAAACTAACCTCACTTTCGCAGGGAAACGCGATTGCACTGAGCTCGTGCAACAAGCCATTAAACCTCTAGGTCTCCCTAGTAGAAGGAGTGTTGTCTCTTGGGGGTTTTCAGCGAATACTACCCACAAAATCCGATCAACTTGGCCTATTGACTTTCATTCTTCAATTTGGTGTTCTGGCAAGAAATTCTATTATCCTTAACTTAGAAATTATCAACCCATATTTTTCACGCTTCCTTATCATTTAACTTAAGATTGTATATGTTCTGTAAATTTATTTAGCTTTTAGCATCTTTTGAATTTTCCTTCTAAGGTTCCATCTCAACTTAGGAATTTTTATCATCTTTACTGAAGATATAAGTCATATTTTTTCATTCCTATCTCTCATCCAAACCCCAATCATATACCCCTATGTGTGTGTGTGTATCACCCCTACACTTGGAAATTCAACTCAAGCTATTATACTCTTGTCCATCATCAAAAGTACTTTTAGTTGGTGAATTTTTAAATGAAATTGCTCACACATCCTTCATGCGGTCGTCAATACTTCTTGAGGTACTAACGACCGATTACAAAATGTGTTTGTGCATCAAGGCGTAATTCCTCGTTTTGTAATACCTATATCTTTAGCAGTGACTCTCAAACCAGTTGGTCTAAGGCACTAGGTGATAAAGCACCCTCGCTATATTTTTTATTTATTTTATGTAGCCTTAAGTAATTACAAAACCAGTGTTTATTTTCTTTTTTATATCTCTTTATTCACACTTATAATTTATTTTCTTTCATACTAAGGATTTTAGACAAGAGCATTTCAAGGTATCTTCTACTATTCCAAGTTTCAAGGTGCGTGTTTGTGCAATTTGTAGGGTACATATTTTCAGAATTTGGACTTAAGGTTCGGAATTATTTTTTTCAGACTTACACTTTAATAAAAATTTCAATACTCCTCCTTTATTTTGACTTAGCCCAAAAAGTGAACTCAAAATTTGCTTATTTCTGAGTAAACCACAAGGACATATATTTTCTACCGTTAAATTTTAAGAAAGGTTATTTTAGGGTTTTTAATTTACTAAGTTTAGGATCTAGTTTTTCCCTACTATTCAACCGTCATGTTGAACTTAAGTCAAATATGGCCAAAATTGAATTTTTCAATTTTTATAATTTTTAAAAAAATTTATGGGTTTTAAAATAAGTATGCAAATGCAAAAATATACATATGAGTGCGAAGAAAGAAACCTTACCGAGCACACCACCAAACTTAAACTTGACAGTGTCCTCACTGTCAGTCTACACCAAGAAGGTCAAAAATTGTCAGCACTCCCCTGTTTATTTTTTTATTTTTATTAACAGAAAAAGAAAACAAAATATATATACACAAAAAGGTCCCCCCAAACTTATTTTTGACGCATCACTTTGAGTTAAAAAAATTATTTTCAATAGCCAAATTATAACCCCCCTCCTCAAACTTAAATTAAACAATGCTAAGCTTTTTAAAGAGGGGGGGTCAAAGTTATCGGTCAATGCCAAACTCTGCAAAGACCAAAAGTCAACACCAACCATTCGAAGAATTTATCAATGTAACATATAGGTCGGTGAAAGAACATGTTATATATAGCCAAGAAGCAGTGGGGAAGAGATAAGTGGTGGTATTGAAAGGATTTGCGTGAATGTGAATGTGAGGAGATAAGAGGTGATGATAAATAAAAACGAGAATGTGAATGATCAGAAATGAGTGGAATATTGGAATTCTCGTATTTTATAAGAAGAAAGGGTGGTGGTTCAATTTCTATAGGTGGAGGTTGATTAATCATAAAATCCATGTTGTTTAAGAATGCAAGTTTGTTAGCAAATTTTGTGCCAGAATTTATCATATTTGATTTGTCAAAAATTATGGAGGTAGGAGACTTGAAAAACTCATCTACCACATTTTCAAAAGTATCCAAATCAAGTTGACTTTCTGGAATGATCAAACTTGAATTATCGGATTGTGATTCATCAACACTCACTGAAATTATAGGAAGAATAGAAGAAGAACCCGAGAAAGTGGGAGAAAGAAGTTGAATATGAACTTGAGGCTGGAGATGGATTGTATAAATTAGCACTATTTGTAATGACCGATGTGTAAAAAGCGATTGTGCTAATCTATCAACCCACTGGCTATCAGAGATAGGGTAAATGATACAACCATCAAGACATTTTACAATCTCCTTTTTAACAGCCTCCTTCATTATAGGGTTGAGACGTCTCTGTGGATCCCTTACTGGCTTGGCATCATCCATCATTTGTGTGTGATGTTCAACTATGAGGGAACTAATCCCCTTGATGTCCGCCATAGTCCAGCCAAAAGCTTGCCGATTATTTTGTAAGACCATTAAAAGGGCTTTCTCTTGCTCGAGGGCTAAAGATGCCGATATGATAACAGGAAGGGTCTCATTCTCACGTAAGTAAGCGTATTTAAGGTGAGACGGGAATAGCTTGAGTTTGAGTTTTGGAGGTGAAACAATTGAAGGTAAAATTGGTGAAACTATCTCGAACTCGAAGGATTCCAACAATGGTTCGAAGCGAGTGTAAACAACCGAGTCGGATGGTTCTGCTAACTCATCCGAAAATTCAAAGGACTCAAACTCGGGTGTTGATTCTTCAAAATCGTCCAAAAAAGTGAAACACTCGTAATCGTTATCGGGTGTAAAAGTTGTGTCAAATTCAAGGAGGAACGCACTAGTGGCGTCAAAACTGATGTGATCGAATAGAAATTTTTCGAGCTCACAGTCCTGCCGCGTGATCTCTTGGATCGAGCAAACATCAAGTATACTAGTATTAGGCTCGGAGGGCTGATTCCCCAACTTAAAAATGTTGAGTTCAATTATCATATTTCCAAAAGTTAGATTCATCGAACCATTTCGACAATTGATCACCGCATTAGAAGTCGCAAGGAATGGTCGACCGAGTATCACCAGAATTTGACTCCGGGGGTTAGCTACAGGCTGTGTGTCCATAACAATGAAATCAATGGGGAAAATGAAATCCTCTATTTTAATCAACACATCCTCTAACTCACCCTTAGGATGGGTGATGGATCGGTCGGCTATTTGGAGAGTACAATGTGTGGGTTTAAGCTCTCCAACGCCTAATTGTTCATATACTGAATAGGGTAGCAAATTAACACTAGCACCAAGATCTAAAAGTGCGCGATTGATGTTCTTATCCCCAATTGTTATTGAAATTGTAGGACAACTAGGGTCCTTGTGTTTTTGGGGTAAAGGTTGGGTAAGCGCATCACTTACAGCACTAGCCACGAAAACTTTCTTGGGTACCTGTGACTTCCTCTTCTTGGTGCATAAGTCCTTTAAGATTTTAGCGTAAGAAAGGACTTGTTGGATTGCATCCAAGAGAGGTATGTTAATGCTAACCTGTTTGAATAACTCCATAATCTTCTCCATTTGTGGAGTTTGTTTATTGGATCTCAACCTGTTTGGAAATGGAATATTTTGAAAATTTGTTGAGCCCAATGTTTGTGGAGTAGATTGCGGAGTTGGAACGGATCCCAGTGTTGGTGTTTTCGTGGAGTGAGATGTGGGTCCGTTCGAATTAGAAGAAGTAGAGCCTTGTGAAGAATGAAGAACATGCTCTGAAGAAGAAGATGAAGAAGAAGAAGATGATGAAGAAGAAGCGGCGGCCGGGGTTTCATTACTAATACCCACATTATTGTGCAACACTCTTCTGGATCTCAACATGGTCACAGCATTTACATATGATTTTGTTGTTCATAAGCAACAAGTGCGTTGTGTGTGTGACCGAGATTTGGCAATGGTTGAGACGGAAGCTTTCCCTTTTCTCGCTCGCTTAACGCAGCATTCAGTTGTGCAATTTGGGCATCAATTGATTTGATGCTCTGATCATGTGAAGCACTGTGTTGCACCAAAGACTGAATGGAAGACTGGATGCTTGCTGAGGATTGTGTAGTTGTTTTAAAAACGCATCCAGACTTCGTTCTAGCGAGGAAACCTTATCGTTATTCGGCTGAACAAAATTGTTTTGAGGATAAGAGTTGTTGGGTGCAAAATTGTTCATTTGGTTTGGGTAAGGTTGGGGTTGGAAAGGTTGCTGATATTGAGTTTGTTGAGGGGCTTGTTGTTGTAGAGGAGGCCTTTGAAAGTTGTTGTTGCCTTGGAATTGTTGTTGATTTTGATTCCAAGAAAAATTTGGGTGGCTCCTCCAACCAGAATTGTAAGTTGAAGAGTATGGATCATTTCTTTGTCTTTGCTGAAAGACAACATTGACTTGATCTTGTCCTTGAACAGATGGATTGTAAGGACACTCTTCGGTTAGATGGGACGGATCCGAACAACAAGCACAAATAGTGCGTGGGGTAAAGCAGGTGCAGGAGAAGGCGACGGGAATTTGCTCTCAATTGCTTCAAGTTTTTTCGTGAGTGCAGCCATTTCGGCCTTCATTGCAATCGATATATCAAGTTGATGTATGCCTGCCCTAGACTGACCTGATGAAGTAGATGAAGTGGTCTTAGTGCTTTCCCACTGAAGTGTTTGTTCAGCAAGATCATTGAGAAATTGCCAAGCTTCCTCGCTAGATTTTGTAAAAAAGTGACCTTGACAAATGGTTTCTAACAACTGCTTAGTTGCTGGGTTCAGTCCTTCGTATAAAGTTTGGCAAAGTTGCCAATTCTCGATACCGTGGTGAGGGCACTGAATAAGGAGGTCCTTAAATCTTTCAAAACACTTCCAAAAAGGTTCGGAAGGAAGCTGGGAAAATTGAATAATTTCGTTGTGAATTCTCGCGGTCTTGTGGTGTGGGTAATTTTTTATAGAAAAGTCTTAACAAACTCTTCCTAATTTTTTATCGAGTGTGATATTGTGCTATATAACCATTTTTCAGCTAGGTCACATAAGGTGAATGGAATGACACGTAGCCTTATAGCATCATCCAAAAGTTGTGTGGTCTTCATCATTGCGCAAACATTCTGGAATTTGTTAATGAAGATGTAGGCATCTTCGGATTCCAGCCTGTGAAATTTGGGCAACATATTGGTGAAGTGGGGTTTAATTTCAAATTATCCCAATTAGCCGGTGGAAGTGAAAGACAAGTGGGAAGTGCGGTGCGGATAGGATAGAAAATATCTTGGAGCGCGATTCGTTGGGGCGCTTCGACATGAGGGTGTGGTGGGTTATTCGCACCTAGTGGAGGTGGAATCAGTCCCCCAGGTAAGAGGTTGTTAGGATTGAATCCCGACATTTCCTTAGAAGATGATGAATATGAAGATGAAGGTAAAGAAGTGGAGGGAATTTCGACTTCAGAGTCGAAAGCGTCGTCAGTAGGCACTAACGAGACACGGACTAAACGGGCGCTAGTGTCCCTAGTCCAATACGACATACACTAACGAGGTGTAGTGTAGTCAAAAAGTAAAAACAGAAGGTGAGGGTAAGAAAACGTCAATGAGAGAATGTGGGGTACAATGAATTTCTAGCGGCAAAATGGCATGTTTTTTTAAAAATTTTGTTTTGTGTTTTTTTTATGAGGAGTTTTTGCAAAAGATTTTTTATAAGGAGCTTAGACACACTTTCAAGCAATAATATACATAATCAAGCCTAGAGCTAGGGTCTCCTAAGTCAACTAGACTGCTCCTAACTGTTCCAAAGGGCAAGTTGTGAGATCCTCAAATCGCCTCTTCACCGCCAATTGTGGCCAGGTAAGCACAAGTAAAGAAAGGAAAGATCCGCTCACGAATCACCGTGAGACGGGCCTTTTAAAATTATATTTCCTACTTGTCTAGCTTAGGCACCACAAAGTCTGGTTTAGATAAACGACCGATGCCTACAACTTTTCCTTTGTTCTAATGAGAACGACAATCCTTATAGGCTGAGTCTAATTTTTTTTAATTAACTCGAAGGTTGATGCAAAATGCTTTTTGTGATTTTTGGGGTCCTAGGAAGGGTAATGAAATCCCCACCCAATCTGGATTAGTGTTATAGCCCCTTAAAAGTCAGTTTTAAAAATGAAAAGCAGTAAACACACAAAACACTTGCCAAATTTTTTTTCTTTTATTGCGGCGCAAAGAATCCTGCACAAGATCAAGTTATTGGAGAAAAGGGAGAAGTTTTGCGCAAAGAACCCTGCGGGAAAATTTTTCAGAGGACTATAGAGGGCAGACGAGGGGAAAAGAATGCTTACAGAGAAGTTTTGGCTTGCTAACGTCAGCAAGCCACGGAGGAAGCGCGGTCAAAAGCAGGCTCCTGCGGCGGTTCCGCGGTCAACAAGATGGATCAGCCCTCCAAAATTCTTCTGTTTGTATGTTGTGGTTCTCCTCTGTTTGTTCAGATCTTCTGTTTTCTGTTTTGTTCGCTGGATTTTTCCAAATCTGAATCTGTTCGTCTTTCCGATTCTACACAATTGACACGAAAACCCTTCAAAAAATAATAAGATGATAATTTTTTTTCGTTTTTTTTTATATTTTTCAGTTTTTATGATTTTTTAATTTTTAATTAACCCGAAATTACAAAAAGAAAATAACTACGCCATCCCCGGCAATGGCGCCATTTGATTGCTACAATACTTTTGTACTTATGCTATTTGTGATCAAAGAATTAACCGCAATCAAGAATGGTGTCGCTTGGTAGCTAACCGGTTGAGTACGGGTCGGTCCACAGGGATTACGTGTATTTTCTAGTTGTTATAGCGAGTCAATTTCTATTTGTGGTAGGTTTTGATTTTCAATAAAAACTGAAGTTGAGTTTGATTAGGATTAAAACCTTGCTAGGGTTAGGATTAGATTAATTTGGAAAGTTAATATCCTCACACTTTCTATGCCCTAATTAAGAACTTTTAGGTGTTAAGGTAATAGTTAACAAAGGGGATTAGCACGATCAGGAAGAAACTAAGTTTCTTCCCTTTGGTCCTTGTCCGTCCTTTCTTAACTCTTATCCCTAACTTCTATGGAAAACAATCACAACCGGTCTTTAACTAGGGTATCACCGCTACCTCGTGGGATAGGGTGCCGTAGTGAGCGGTGTGTGTTGGTTTGCATAGATTCCTATTTTAAAATATTGAACGGGCAAGAAAGGGGTGAGAGATTTTCATCTCTCAAACCTTCCCAATCCTAATCCTAACAAGTGAGGAACTACTCACTCATTAGGGAATTAACAAAGGAATTCATTATAACTACGGTAGATAAAAAATTGCAGATAAATAACTAGGGCAGAAAAGAAATTCAAGATAAGAAAACTTACTTTATTGATGCACTCTTTTACAATTACAATGAGTGGAAATTTTAAACTAAGAATTAAAAAGAAGCATGCTCCAAAAAGAGCTGTAGGATTCCTATTTATAGATAATAGAAACCCTAGGGTTTACATCTGATCCATATCTAGAATTAAAAAAATACCCTAAGAAAACCGGGTCAATGCACCGACTCCCACCGACACGCACCGACACACCGACACGTGTTCTATATGGCAGCGGATCCGCGGCCATAAGCCTTGTTTGGCCGCGGATCCGCGGCCATCTTGAAGGTTCTTGGGCTCTGTTTCTCAGGTATACTTCATGTTGCATTTTACTTCTGATTTCTTCACTCGGTTCTTCAGAATCTTTTCTAGTTTCTTTCAGATTTCCACAGTGCAGAATGTTGTGGACTTTTACCATTCGCTTCGTGTTGAAGTCTTGAATCTTGTGCTGCCTTCGTACCTTGTGCAATTGAACTGTTCATTGATCTTCACTTGTTCCTTAAACTGTAGGCGGCATCATAAAGATTCTTCTATTTGTTGGTCGTAGTCTCACTTTTGTAGCGTCTTTTCACCAATTTCACTGTATTGTTCCGAGAACCTGTAACCTGCAACTATTCAACAGATATGGATCAGAAGCACCTATTTATTTGTAAAATAATTAAGAATGGGGAATATAATAATACAAAACTCTGATATGAACACGAGGGCTTTGATCCTTAAGGACGGGCCGGACAGGATTGTTGTCCGGTGCCTCTTGGCGAGGGCTTTGATCCCTGGTTTGGTAGGGAGCTACCAGCCAGGGATAACCAAACAAGGGCGGGTCCGGTTGCCTCTGTGAGGACTTCGATCCCTGGTTTGTTCGGTTAGGGAGCTACTATCCAGGGATAACCAACAAGGGCAGGTTCGGTTGCCTCTTGCGAGGGCTTTTCATCCTTAGCGCGGGAGGGGCCGTAATTGGCCTACTAAGGATGGCCGAGCAAGGTTGTTGTTCGGTGCCTCTTGGCGAGGGCTTTTGGTTCTTAAGGATGGCCGAGCAGGGTTTCTGCCCGGTGTCTCTTGGTAAGGGCTTTGATCCCTGGCATTGTATGGTAAGGGAGCTACCAGCCAGGGATAGCCGAGCAGGGTAGCCGCTCGGCTGCCTCTTGGCGAGGGCTTTGATCCCTGGCATTGTTTGGTAGGGGAGTTACCAGCCAGGGGTAACTGAGCAGGGCAGCCGCTCGGCTGCCTCTTGGTGAGGGCTTTGATCCCTGGTTCGTTGGGATAGGGAAGCTACCGGCTAGAGATAGCCGAGCGGGGTAGCCGCTCGGCTGCCTCTTGGTGAGGGCTTTGATCCCTGACGTTGTGTGGTAAGGGAGACACCAGCCAGGGATAGCTGAGTAGGGAAGCTGTCCGGCTGCCTCTTGGAGAGGGCTTTGATCCCTGGCATTGTGTGGTAGGGGAGCTACCGGCCAGGGATAGCCGAGCGGGGTAGCCGCTCGGCTGCCTCTTGGTGAGGGCCTTGATCACTGGCACTGGAAGGGCCGTGGGAGGCCTGCCATGGATGGACCAAGCAGTGAAGCTGCTCGGTTGCCTTTTAGTGAGGGCTTCGATCCCTGGCGTTGTGGGGTAGGCAAGCTACCGGCCAGGGATAGCCGAGCAAGGTAGCTGCTTGGCTGCCTCTTCGTGAGGGCTTTGGGAAGATGGACAGTCACGAGTGACACGTGCCACGAACGCGTGGAGGAGGCGAAGCGCCGGAGCCGCGTCATTTCAATTTCGCATCGAGTGGCGTGATGTCTGCCACGTGGCGGCACAATTGCGGGCGACCGTTGAATTCCGGGGGCATTGTGGACTATAAAATGGAGAGATTGTTGATGACTCCTTTCCTCACACCTAAAACGCAAGAATGGAGGACTTCCATTTCACCATTCCTGATATCATAAGCTTCGAGGACGTGTATCTCTACGATCAGTACTGTACAGATGACACAGTGCAGTTGGTGATAGGTAGGATCGAGGATCATTTCGGTCGATTGCTCCCCCACGCTCCTCCCTACTTAAGGTGTTGATGTACTCCATTTGAAGGGCGTCGCCAGGGCTCTACAGCCCCCTATCCGAGCAGCTGAAAGACGAGGCCATTGGCAAGCTGAGATCTCTGAGGCGTTTCGGCCTGATCTCTGCGAGCCGGCTAAATCGCTCGTAGGCGCTCGTCCTTGAGTGCTACCACTTGAGGCTCGATGTGAACGCTAGTAGGGGTCATCGAAGGGAGAGGTTAAACGCCGCGAAGGCTCGGCTGGCAGAAATATCCTCAGAGTACCAGGAACAGTGCTCTCTGTACCCCATTCCCCCGATGTTGTAATATATATTTTTATGTACGGCTGAGGAGCCTATAGTACCTCTTGAATAGAAGATTCTTTTTCTTTTCTGCAATGCTTTATTGATTCCTTTATTATATGAACAAAAGATCTCAAGAAAGGTGTACATTGCTTAAGAAAAAGAAACACATGCTAGTAGATGTTCTTATTCGTGCAGCTGAGCCCCTCTGTTGTCTGTTGGCGTCTATGCTCGGCATAGGGTACCGAGCCCCGTGGATACCAGGCATATCCTCCGCTGACACTACCATGATCTGATCGATGGTCAGATCGGCGGGAGGGGGACGCTGCTCCTGCTCGCGATCAGCTTGTCGCTTTTCCCTCAAGTACGCTGCGAGGTGCCCCGAACGGATGAGCTCTTCAATATAGTCTCGGAGTTGTTTGCAGATCTCCGGGGGGTGGCCCAGTGACCTATGAAAGCCTCAGTATGGGCCCCGAGTTCGCTTTGAGGCCATTCGCGAGACCGGAGGAAGCTTGAAGAACCCCTCGCCCATGGCCTCCTCTAGTAGCACCACGTGGGAGATGTTGAGCGGGGTGTACTCCTGGAACTTTGGGAGATAGGGCTTTTTCAGCTCATGGCCCCTTCTCTCTTCTCTTGCCCTCTTCTTTTGGTCGGTTTGCTCTGCCCGGGGGAGATTTGCATTCACCTCGGATTCGAGCTGGAACTCACGCTCGGTCCAGGCCTTTACCTCGACCATGGTCTTAGGTTGCGCTAATGCAAGGGAGTGTAACCACTCCTTGTGCCTAAGACCAGACCTCAGAGCCATGATGACCGTCTCTTCCCAGTGCTCTGGGACCTTGAGAAGGGCATTGTAGAAGCGGGTGGGGTATGCTTTGAACGTATCCTTGTCCCCGCTCTTGATCGTGAAGAGATGGTCGACTGTGCGCTTCTGCCGTCTGTTCCCGACGAAGTTGCCGAGGAATTGTATGGCCAGCTCGTTGAAGGTTGAGATCGAGCACGGCTCGAGTCCTCGGAACCAGTCTCGCCTGGAGCGGATGAGAGTGTCCAGGAAAGCTCGGCCCTGGGCGGCATCGGAGTGGTCTTGGAAGCTCATTCCCGCGGTGAATGCATCCAGGTGGTCCTTCGGGTCAGATTTGCCGTCGAAGAGGGAGACCTTTGGGGGCTTGTTGCGGGAGGAGACGTGGACGGCGAGCAGCTCCTCGGTGAATGGTTTGGTGAGCGAGTCGGCGGCATACTTAGCCCCTTCGCTCAAACGGTGACTTTCCCGATGCATACTCTCGATCTTTTTCTCGAGGGCGTCGAGTCGGCCATGGCACCCCGACAACTTGGCGAATTCTGATCCCAGGCCTCTGCTGTTGGAGTGTCACGACCCAAAGTTTGGCCCGTGACCGGCACTTAACCACGTAACGTCTACAGGCGTAACGCGACTAAGTAAGCCGAAAACCCAGAAATCTAAAACCCTTTTTAAGAATAAGTAAAGAACTACATGTTTAACAATCAAGGTTTTTAAATAACTAAGCCAAATATGCAATTTAAAAACAGTATAGTCTTTTCTAAAAATTTCGGCAGAGTTTCTTTTGTAAAACTGGCCCCGAATGGGGTACAACAAGAATGACAATATATATGCAACGATAAAGGCATCCCCAAGCGGGAGCTAGCTCTTCGTCAATAGACGGTCATAACCACACATGCAACAATAATATACAACGCCAAGTGGCGAGGATCAAACCCAAAAGGAAGCTCAAACAACAAGAAACCGCAATACTACTAAGCGCGACTCTAAGGTCGAATAATACATCACTAAAGTCTAGGTCTGAAACAATATACAAGTTTTGGTTGATGGAAATTCTAGATACAATGAGTAAATGAATACAAGGGTGGTTCTTGATGCGAAAGAATCCACCTACCAAAAGCAAGCCACCCGCAAGAAAGTAGTGTGCCAGAAATGCCGCAATGAAACCTGTACGGCAGAACCTGCAAGAACTGTGGCACAACGGGGGTGAGTTGCCAACTCGTGAATAGAAATATCTACAAGCAGAAACCGAATGCAAGACATAAACCTAAGTCAACAATCAGTAATATAATCTACAAGAGTACATCTGAGTGTAATAAGGTGGCAAGGTAACATCTAATCATGTATGCAGTGTCAGGTACTCAGGTAATAACATGTCATCAGTGTAAGGTATGTCTGCATGAAGTAAATATGATGAAGTATCAAATATATCAATACACATATATTAGCGTCCCATACCACTAATATTGGTGTAAGGGCATATATAACAGCGCCCTCATACCCTGTTATATATACAAATAAAGTATGATCAGTGTAAATCCAGTCTGTATATGAACCATGTCTGTATATATGTGGAACCCGTCCACCTGTCACCCACTGACAATAAGCATCATGTATGCAATGCATAAACAATAAATAGGGGATAAGGGAGATATAATGTACCATCTACCATAAAGGCCCCGAGCACATAGGCTCCTCTCCAATCGAGCTCATAGGCTCCCATCACATCGAGCTCATAGGCTCCGAGCACATAGGCTCCTCTCACATCGAGCTCATAGGCTCCCATCACATCGAGCTCATAGGCTCCGAGCACATAGGCTCCTCTCACATCGAGCTCATAGGCTCCCATCACATCGAGCTCATAGGCTCCCATCACATCGAGCTCATAGGCTCCGAGCACATAGGCTCCTCTCACATCGAGCTCATAGGCTCCCATCACATCGAGCTCATAGGCTCCCATCACATCGAGCTCATAGGCTCCGAGCACATAGGAATAACATATCTCAATGCGGATAATCAGAACATGACATATAATTAAAGGTAAGCATATCAGAAGTCATGTACATATAGATGAGCTACAATGCAATGATCCAATGTGATATAGGTATCAAGTATGAATATCAAGTCATGTCACATATAGGTAAACTACAATGCAATGATCCCATGTGATATAGGTATCAAGTATGAATATCAAGTCATGTCACATATAGGTAAGCTACAATGCAATGATCCCATGTGATATAGGTATCAAGTATGAATATCAAGTCATGTCACATATAAGTAAACTACAATGCAATGATCCAATGTGATATAGGTATCAAGTATGAATATCAAGTCATGTCACATATAGGTAAGCTACAATGCAATGATCCCATGTGATATAGGTATCAAGTATGAATATCAAGTCATGTCACATATAGGTAAGCTACAATGCAATGATCCCATGTGATATAGGTATCAAGTATGAATATCAAGTCATGTCACATATAGGTAAGCTACAATGCAATGATCCCATGTGATATAGGTATCAAGTATGAATATCAAGTCATGTCACATATAGGTAAGCTACAATGCAATGATCCCATGTGATATAGGTATCAAGTATGAATATCAAGTCATGTCACATATAGGTAAGCTACAATGCAATGATCCCATGTGATATAGGTATCAAGTATGAATATCAAGTCATGTCACATATAAGTAAGCTACAATGCAATGATCCAATGTGATATAGGTAGTCAAGTATGAATATCAAGTCAGAATCAACTATTTGATGTACAGGTATATGTGTACAATATGCCATGCAAGAATCATATCAGGAATGCAACAGTACTACAGTGTAGTGGCATGGCAATTATCGATGATGAAGTATGTGAGTCGGCAAATAGTGTACGTGAAACATACGCATCATCGATAATGGTGCTGGTGTCCTAACAGCATGATAATAACATAATAATGAACATATGCCAGCAATGCGAACAGTAGGAAAATACAGGTATCTAGTAGTCAACACCACAGTGAAGTATCTACTATGCAAACTACATCTAAGTATCCGGTCAATCAGGAGGGGTAGGTGTGGAAACCACCTAAATCTGAGTCAATGTGTATATATATATAGTCGGTGATCCCGCCTCAATGTCGTGTCGTAAGATATCCTCGAGTTATGAGTGCGGATCTATCATCAATATCGGCTCGTACGGTAAATCATCGTACGGCATTCCCAAAGGCTGGGTACAGGTCAATATCTCACTATCTCGTCACATAACAGGTATCACTATCATCAGATCACATAGCCTGGTGTACTACTCTATGTCTAGCACCAAACGATACCATCAGTGAAGTATGCATGCGGGGTAAACACATATCCCAAGCCCGCAAGAGATCACAAGTCATATCCCACAATGAATCATATCCAATCACCGATCTCACGTCATCAAGCCCACATCATCGACTCATTACCAACGTCATCCCATATCATCAAAACGCCGTGTAAGTACAAGTAATATGCAAGGGTGTGTGTGTGTAGGTGTAGTTCTACCCTAGGTTGGCGACTATGAACTACACTAGTCACTTCTACCCTACACTATCCACAATGCACCTATCACAAAGCTACAACACACTATAACTATCGTATAACCACTATATATATAGTATACTAACTACGGACTGCGGGGGTGCTATACGCCATCCACCCGACTTCCCCCTGTAGATATAATCTACTCACCTGAATCATCATTTGCGGACATCACCACGCAATTGCTTGTCGTCCCGAAGTCTTCATGGGTACCTACACATCAAATATCGTATATGCGCATTAAAACCAAATCCAAGCTAAAACGGCGCATGAAATCCAAAACGATACGATAAGGGGGGCCTATAGGTGAGAACCTATGGCACGCCTTCAAAACCATCAACAAATCCTCTATATCGTCGTATAAACGACAAATAGTCGAGGCAAAACACAATCCACCATTTCAGAATCAAAAATACGGAATACGGAAACACGAATCAAAAACAGCAACATAGGAAATATGTCCCAGATTTCACCCTAGGTCACTTTATACAAATCTATATATACCAGGGGCCTAAACTAACAATGTGGGAGTTACAGAACCAACACGACCCAAAATGGTGGGACCCAGGCCGCAATTGGCGGCCAAAATGGGAAAATTGGCGGCCGGGATAGGGAGTTGGGGGCTAGGGTTTGGGGTGTTGCCTCTATGGTGCCTGCACATCTCCATTTCCACTCAATATTATTTTAGGGTCCTCGGGGTAATAGCAGATTCAAGTTAACCTGCACAGATTACACAATTTCCCCGATATCGGTTTCTAAAATCCGTATTCTGTGTTTGGGTTCCAGGTTTTGGGTTTCAATTCATGCACTAGGGTGTTTACAAGTCCTCTACTGATCTCAATTTCACATTACAACTCAAGATTCTCTCAAACCCTAACTAGGTTTTCATCAAGTCCATAATATCACACAATATCGATATAATCTTAACTTGGGGTTAAAGGAAATGCTAAAACTAAGATAATGGTTCAGAAATTACCTCAATTGGCAACTCAAGAATTTTCTTGAGTTGCCCCTAGTGGCCAAAATCCATGCTTTCTTAGTCCATCTTGTAGATCTCGAGCTTGTGCACATTTTTAATGAAACCGATATATGGTTTTGGTGTTGTTTTGGATGTGTTTTGGAGCTTGAAGAGGGGAGGGAGAATGAAGAAGAGGCAGCAGCAGCAAGCATGAAGAGGGAGGGGGAAAATGAGAAGCAAACAAATGGCTAAGGGTTTGTCAAAGATGCCCATACCCTCTCTCACCAACTCCATTCTCATTTCTTTTCTTTTTTTTTTTTTCCTTCTCTCTTTTAATCCTTAATCCAACCCTTCTCACCTCAATAGTAACCCCAAATATCATGAAAGAAAATGCATAAGTGTGAGGAAATGTGATATGTGCAAGTTTTGCACAAAATTGCCAAAAAACCCGATTAGCGATTTTAATCGCGATTAGCGCTAAATTAGTGTCAAACTAATCACAAAAACTTAAAAATGTCATAATTCACTAATTTACCCTATTTTAGAATTTTCCATAATTTTTCGTAATTTTTCTAACATTTTTCCTATTTATTTGCATTTAATATTAAAATAATCAATAAAATAATATTAAATTATAAAAATTCCCAAAATTAATATTTTATATTTTTGAAAATGTTACATGGAGGCCTGCGTTTGGCCGTGACTCCGGTTCCACTCAATGAGGTTCCTTAGATCCCCCGACGAGGTTGCCCTCGAGCCGCCGCAGCGAGTCCCGTCCGTGCGACCCCGTTGAGGGAGGGGGTGTTGGTCATGCCTTGTAAGAGGCGAGCTGACAGACATTTCCTCAGGAGGGATAGGTGCACGGAGGATCTCGAGGCGAGGTGCTTTGGAGACGGAACTCAGTGTCGAACTGTGGGGTGCCCAGCGGGTCTTAGAACATATAGGTCCGGGAGATCTACGGCCGTGGGAGGTAGCGAGGCGGTGGTCGGCGGTGCCAGCGTGGACGGAGTCTTCTCTCCTCCTGTTGGGATCCTGGTCCCGAGGAGAGGGAGCGGCGGCTTAGTGATTTTGCCCCGCCGTTTGGACACGGATCAGCACCTCCACCACATATGCGAGTTGATCTATCCGGCTGGCGAGGGCGTTAATGGCATTCGGTGAAGGAGGTTCGTCCGCGCCTCCGTTGAGGGGAAGGCGGCGGCTAGTGCTTGGATCATCGTGATGATCGCTCGCTATTAGATTGAGATCAGAAGGCGAACTTTTGTTTTTGTGGAATCAAGAACGTCTTCCCACAGACGGCGCCAGCTGATGGAGGCATAGATCTCCTTCAGATGTTGCCTTCGTTGATCTACTGATGGCGGCGATGGGTAGCTGAGATTGGAGCTGGAGGCTGTCGCTCCTGAAGCGTGTGGATCTCAATGGGTTTGAGGTTGTGGTTGCCGAGCTACCTGCAAGGAAGTCCCGGGGTGGTTGTACCACCAAGGACCCTCCGACGGTCAAGTTAGACTTGAGATCCGAGCAGAGTAACGGCTTAATGGAGTAAAAATGGCTTACCTGAATCGTCTGAAGAAAGGGTTTATAAAGCGGTGGCAGCAGGCGAGGCGGGCGCGAGAATCACGCCGGCCGTTACGCTTCCGACGTCACGCCCGCGTGATGAGCGGGACCTCACATTAATGGCGAGACAGGCTCGTTAATGGGGGATTATGGTGGCGTGGGACGTGGGATGTGGCCGGTGGAGATCTCGCGCACGGCGAGATTCGCGGGGTGACGGTTACGCCTGCAAGCGGTGTTGTTGGTCGGTCGATGAGACCGAGGAAGATGACCTCGGCGGGAGAGCTCGCCGACGAGCGGGAGAGCCCGCGGACGAGCGGGAGAGCCGAGGTATCTTGGTTCTGCGGTAGCTCGGAGACGGGTTGTGAGGCCGAGGAGGCCTGTTGTGCAGGGGGCTCGGAGGTGAGCCGGCGTTTGCTCGGTAGGACGAGCGTAGATGTGGTCTGGTCGGCCACTGTAAGTCCTTCCTTGCATGCTCTAGGACACGTCATCTGCCATGTGTCCTGATCTGGGAGATCACCGATATCGAGCATCATCAATCCTTAATCTTTGAATATTCAGAGTGAAATACAAAAAGCTATTGCGCTCTTTAAAAACACCTCCGGATCTTCCACCCTTGAACATTTGTCTGAATTCCGCAAATCTATCTCCTAAGCAGCTCCAAGCAAAAAGCTATTGCGCTCTCTCTTTTGTAGAGTTCTCCAATGCGCTTAAACTCTAATCGAGCCCTATACTACTATATTTAACACAGCCAGGATGCTAGAAGTTTCATTTTATCTTAATGACTATATTTAACCGTCACAGACATGGGAAACCGAGAGCCTTCTAAGTTAAGGCTTTTGGGGGCTATTTTTCCTAAATGCAAAGATTTGAGGGTATTTTCCAAACAGTAAAAATTTGAGGGCCAATACTAAGAAACTCGTTCTTTTAAATTAAATACGCCAAATAGTAATATATTTCATGCAGTATCTGTATAGTTGCATGCTAAATCTAAATAGGTCATGGATATTGAATGATAATTAGTTATAGCAGGCAATTTACAGATATCGCAGGCAGGAATTTTTTGGCAACTGAAAATTTTTCTTCGAGGTCAGGGGGTTTTGTCGGCCGAAAAAACTGCTTGGGGGTTCTGATAATTTACCCCTAGAAATTATCATAACACTCAAGACTTGCGAAGTACGGATCAAGATAATATTGAAAGCAGCACCAAACACATAAAATAAAACATGGAACACGATTTTTTTATATAGCTAAAAACAAGTAATAAAGATAAACAATGCTCATTTTTGCCCCACCAATAAGTGCAGCAAACCAACAAGATTAAAACATGTTTATGCACTATACACACGTTGTGCGTTCAGAAACTAAGTTGGGGTCATAAATAGTTGGCATTTGATGGAGATAAGGTGTCCCATGCAAACAATCATTGATCATTAATATAATACAAAGATGGTGTTTTAGAATATCACACCGAAGAGAATATTCTCTTAAATTAAACTTTACTTTTAAACCTTCCCATAATAACCTTATGTTTAATACCATCTTCCAACTTTGTTGGTTCATTTTGATTTTTGAAGTGGTCTTTAGTTAAGATGATTTTGGTAATTTTGTGGATTCTAATAGCAAAATAGAAATTTATTGATAGCTCTTTGGATGTAGCCTTATTCTTCTATTTTTATTTGAATACCTCAAAGGCAGGAAATCGTCTCTGAGTACGATAAAAAATTCGTATCTTTCCGAAATTACTCTATATTTTCCGTTTGGCCCTTTCCTTAATCTAGGCAAGAAGCACGGATTTTTTATTACAAAAATGAAATTATTGGTGATTAATTTTAAAAGAAATTCGATGTAGCTTTTCATCACAATTTGATATATAGCATGTTGATGTCAATGATACTTAGAGTGATTTTTGCAAAAGACCTAGTAAAAATAATCGTGATTTGTTTAGCATCCACTAAAATAGGATCTCTATAGTAGATTCTTTCTAAATATATTTTACATAAATAATTTATATAAATTGGCAAAACCAAATCCTACATTAGGTCATAACATCTATAACATTACTCGGGCAATCATTCTGTCATCAAGGATCAAGGTTTAAAATCTTGGCACTCTGAGATTAATTTGATAAAATCGATCATTTTAGATCATGATTAATCACTTTGGATAATGACAAACTAAGATCTTAAATCATGGCTGATTGCATCTAACGTTACATACTAAATGGTAAATCAATTTTTAGAGACACTATTGAGTTTTGTACTATCTATCAGAATATAAATATCTAAAAGGAATCCGAAATGTACAGAGACAATCATTCGAGTCGGCTAGGAAGTGGAAAATATATATAGACTCCTATTAGGAGGCAGATGGGTTTTGAGTAACGAGTGAAGAATCATTTTATCAGTGCAGCAGTTGAGTTCTGGTGAGTTGTTGTAAGAGAGGTGTGTTTTTGGGAACGTCCCGACTGTTATGAGATAACAGCATGGTGCTATTATGCCACTCCAACGGCGGCGGCGATCGTAAAGTAGGAGGTATAGTGATTTGGAGATGTTTTGATTTGCGGAGGAGGGATACAATTATCCAAGCATATAAAAATAATTAGAGAGACCTGCAATTCATGTATGATAACCACTGTGCTGCAAAGCTTTATAATTTGTTGTCGTATATTTTACTTTATTGGTAACTAAGCTAGATTGGAGAAATTATTATTGGTAACTAAGCTAGATTGGAGAAATTATTTGGTGTGTCAGGAGTATTACATCTAGCAAGAGAAAGAAAGAGACGGGCAATTTTGGGTATATTTCGGACTGCTTGATGGGGTTTCATGTTCTCATTTCTTTTTCTTTTATTACCGGAAACATATGACCGGACACACTGAGTAAATTTTTGCTGAGTTGAGCAAGAACTTTACAATAGTAGATTCAAAATTTTGTTTCACGATCCCGTTTGGTGACATCATATGTTATCTAAAAATTATCCTTTTTACGTCAGTTTTACATTTAAAAAGAAATTATTTAAACAGTATCTTAAATTTAGGGGTGTAAACGAGCCGAGCTTGAGCGAGCCAAGCTCGGCTCGAGTCTGGCTCAGGGTTCTTTTTGTCGGCCTAAGTCCGGCTCGAGTCTGGCTCAGGGTTCTTTTTGTCGGCCTAAGTCCGGCTCGAATCCAAATCGAGCTAAAGATGCGCAGCTCAAGTCCAGTTCGATTAAACATGCCCAGCTCGTGTTCGGTTCATTTGTGGCCCATTAACTAAACGAATAGAGTTCACGAACCGAGCTCAATTAAGCTCGTTTAGAGCTCATTTGTGAGCTCGGCTCGTTTTCAGCTCATTTACTCATATTAATAGTATCTTCCAAGAAAAAAAAACATAATTAACAATAATTTATAAAATCACATACTCACAGTCTCGGGGTGTAACCGAACCAAACTTGAACGAGCTGATCCTTATCCAAGCCCAACTCGGCTTAGTTTATGCTAGCTCAAGCTCGGTTTGAGTGCGTCTCGAGCTGAGCAGGTCTGGTTCATATTCAGCTCTTTAGCTTACTGAGCCTTAAATGAACCAAAGTCGAGTTCGGATGCATTTTCTATAAGGCGATCTCTAAAAGGAAAACAATAAAGAAACGTTCGGTGGAGGCTGAAAATAGGTAAATGGCCATTACAGGTGTTTCAGAAGAAAGCATGAAAGTATTTTGTAAGAGGCAAGACTGGGGACAGCAATTATAGAGCCTAAAACTCCGGGTTTTGAGATATGGAAAAATTAAAAAATATTAACATTTAGAGCATAGAATAGGTCTAAGTGCTGGGTTTTATATTTATCTCATTACACTTTATATGCTGTCATTTAATTGAATTAAGTGTTATGAGAGTTATATAGAATCTGCTATATATTACATATTACTGTTTTTTTTAAACTGTGTAACCAAGCCAAACCCGAGTCAATACCTAACGAGCCTGGCTGAGCTCAAGTCCGGCTCATTTAATAAACGAGCCAGATTTTCTGGCTCATGTCCGGCTCATTAATAAATGAACCGAATTTAAACGAGCTGATACCGAGCTGAACCTTAATCGAACCCGAGCTGGCTCGTTCAATTACCACCCCTACTTAAATTAAATACGCTCATGCCCAAAATCAAATTTCAACAGTGTTTTACATGTACTTTCTCCTTCCCTATTGCTCAAATATACATCACAGCATCTTAAAGGTATATATAAGCTAGAGTTTTGCACGAGCTATTCACATTTATATTATAAACTGTAATATAAACTGAAAATGATCAGTATAATATACTTAAGAAAAATTATGTTTTAAGCAAAGAAATAAATTGTATACATTACACATTTTTTATTATCAGGTAATAGTGGCTAAAATATGATATATATGAGAAACCAAAATGTTATAAATACTAATAAAAAGTTTCATATTTTAAGTTTAGGTGCATGTCTTTCTTTGAGTGAGTACGACTAATGTTTGATTATATATATATATATATATATATAGAGAGAGAGAGAGAGAGAGAGAGAGAGAGAGAGAGAGAGGTTAATGGAGAAATGTGTCATAGGAGGGAATTTCCTTTTATGGCGTCGGAAAAATGCACCATTTATGATTTTTTTCGACAATCGAAATACATTACCTCCATCTTTATCATCTAAGATGTGGATACACCAAATTTCGTATGATTATACCATTTTTTTACCATTGATTTAGTTGGTGCAAAATTAATGGTTTACCGAAAATAGAACTTTTTATATTGCTAATTCAACGGTGAAAAAGTGGTGGAATCACATGAAATTTGGTATATACACATCTTAGATGATAACGATGATGATGATGGATGCGGATCGTCGGAAAAAATGATGGATTTTGTATTTTTTCGACGCCATAGGAGGAAATCCCCTCCTATGGTCTCTTTTCTCCATTATTCTCATATATATAGAGAGGGGGGATGAGTTGGGTGTTCTTTTAACTTTTTTCTCATGAGGTGTGAGCGAGAGATGGGCCGGATGTTATTTTGTTTTTTTTCTATAGATGATGTGGACAATCTTTTGGTTGACCATGGGGCAATAGCTTTTTCTTCTTATTATTATTTTTTCAAATTTTTTGTTGCAAAATGATATAATAATGACATCATCATCCAAAAAACTTGGGATATAATAGTAAAGATTATATTTTCTCATCCAATTTTTTCTTATACATATTCTATATCTTTCCTTTGCCTTCTTACATCATTTTTCTTTACTTATACTAGAGTTTTTGACAGGTGCGATTCACATAATTATAGAAATTTAAATGTTAAATTTTATTATTAATTTAACTACGTGCATCACACTTATAAAACAATAATGACATGCAAATTTTATTACGTGTATCGTACATGTAAAATAATAATTACGCGACATTTAATTATGTGCATCGCACATAAATCAATAATATTTTTTGTTTGATATTTTTGAAAAAGCAAGAAGCCACATTATCACTACTACAAATAAGGGTTGCCCCTACGGATATAGCCGTAGGGGCAAAAAAATACCCTGTAGGTACAAACGCCGTAGGTGCAAGTTGAAGCCCTGAACTTGCGCCTACGGATAAAAACTTGCCCCTACGGAGTTCTGTGTAGGTCCCGTTTCACCTACGGAGTAAGCCGTAGGGGCAAAAAAATTATTTTATTTACGGTTTTTTTAAAATATATTACTTGTACCTACGGGTGAATTCGTAGGGCCAAGTAATAGCCCCTACGGATACATGCATAGGTACATATCCGTAGGGGCAAAATATCAGGATTTCTGATATTTTGCCCCTACGGATAACTCCGTAGGGGCACTCCCAACCCCCTGATACTGACATCAGGGGGGAAAATATCAGTTATTCTGATATTTTGCCCCTACGGTTTAATCCGTAGGGGCAACATGTGTACCTACGGATTAATCCGTAGGTACATATTATCTGTTTTTTTTTTAAAAAGGGCTGCCTGATTTTTTCTCGCCCTGTGCACAATAATATATACATCAATCAAATATAAAATTAATTATTACACAACATGTATCGTAGTATTCATAATCACATCTCACGCATATAATATACAAAAGAAACCAAAAAACTGAATATGATATAAATATAAACCAATATCAATATCGTCCAAAATGTTTCAAAATGTAGTACAATATGTATCATATAAATAAATACATGTTTCAAAAAATAAGAATCAAAAAGCTACCCTAACTCGGTCCAGCTCCACCTCTGATAAACGCTAGAATCTGGTGCGCTTGCTCCTCGGTCAATAAACCATGCAATTCGGCGTGTGCGGGAGTCTGAGCGGGCTGTGGAGCTGGCGATGTGGTCTGCGCAACCGCCGTCAAGGTAGTGGCTTGCGGAGCCGCGGCTGCGGGAGTCTGAGCGGGAGGTGGAGCTATAGGAGCTGTCTGAGGAACCGCAACCGATGTAGTGGCTTGCGGAGCCGCAGCCGAAAGAGATGCATGTAGAGGCTCGGCCGATGTACCCTGTCGCGTTTGGACCTAACGTATGTAATAAGCATGTAAGAACTGTGTATTATTCGAAATCGTATCATTATCAAGTTATTTCGAAACCCCATTTGGATATCTAGTTTGGAAAACCGTAGTTTATTTTAATTAGATATGTATGTATGATTAATCAAACCTAAGTCTACAACCAAATAAGCTCAGGCTACGTACTAATTATGGATATGTTGATATCTATAATATGACATGATATTTTACTATAAAGTAATATACATACCAGCATCTCCTTCAACTCCTGAACGGTGGCCCTCAAGCTCTCCAGTTCCTGCTGGACGCGTCGCTCACTGGAGACGGAGGAAGTAACCGTCGGGGTGGAGTCCAACCTCATATGGGCCGTGCTAGGGCCCAGTCCCCGACCTCTCTCCCAACCTCCGTGGTGCCCTCCGTGTGCGGCGTCCAGGACTGGGGTCAGCAGTCTCGGATCGCTCTGTCCGGTAAAATCGATCCCCGAGGCCTCGGCCTGCTCAACCACCCGCTCCTACACCCACATTAAGCAATAAAGTATAAGTATAAAATTTAAATTTGAACCTTCCAAAACTAAAATTTCAAATATGTGTAGAATAAATATTAACACTTACGCAATACTCCTGGGTAGCGACGTCGGGATATCGAAGCTCACCCGCGGCGGGATCTGTCGAGGTGCCGTGGACGGCAAGATATGCGGACAGCACGCTCGGTGTACCACCTTGCGCCATGGTCTGAGCTGTCTGCAGTATTAGAAAATAACTCTTAATATTAGATATATTAGAAAATAACTCTTAATATTAGATATATTAGAAAATAACTCTTAATATTGCAGAATATCACAAAGGTCGGTCTATTGTAATTTACCGATAACTCCATGGCTCGAGTAATATTCCTCGAGCCACCTGTAAGTGGGGCGACCCCTCTTCGCCGACTTCCTGTTCTCTGTATTCTGAGCAGCCTGTTTCTGCAAAACACATTAACATTTAGATTTCTAATTAAGGAACACAAGAAAATAAATTATATTCTAAACAATGAATTACATTTAAAATACATACATGTTTGCGTTGGGAGTCGAAATATTCGCACAATAGAGGCCATGTCTCTACGTCGACTCTCGCAAATGCCGGAGTAGATAGGAAGCCGCTCTCTCTGCCTCGGGGGTCGTCATCCACAGGGAGTAGCAGTCGGCCTTCAGCTCATTCCTGTTGTATCGGACCTTGGTCTGCATGTTCTTCATCAGGCCATTGTACAGAGCATGAAGGTCGAGCACCCTCCCAGGGTGATCAGGGTCGGGTACGAGCTGAAAATCGTAATCCGACTGAAAATACAAAAATATTGTTATTAGATTGCAAGTGTTAATAATAAATATATTGGATAAATCAAATGAAAATATATATTAATACGTACCCGAGCCTGATCAAAGAAGAGGGCGAATGAGCACTGGTGCTGCTCGCCCCACTCAACGTGAAGTGGATAGTTCTTCACGAGCCGGCTCTCGTCCCCCGTATATCGGCCGAACCTCTCGGCATGATGACCGGTATAGCGATAGTCAAGGGTAAAAAAGAGGGGAATGCTGCCTCCCCCCTAGCTCTGTCAGGCCTCAGCCTATAGGACTGATTCGGGCCTCGAGTCCCCCTCTGGGGATGGAGAGGCCCTGCGTCTGCAAGAAATATCAAAACAATCAATATTAAGACAAAGTTGTATTAAGAAATCAAGGTTAAACGAAAATTGAAGTGTGATATATACCTCCGGTGACTAAAACACGAGCCTGGGCCCGGGCAGCAGCACGAGCGGGGCGATAGTTCCTCCGGTGAGGAACAGCCGGGGTCCCGGATGCGGACGCATCCCCTCCAACTAGAAAATAAACATTGACGCTAAATTTCCATGAAGTTCATATTTATTCTATAGAGCATATGTAAAATGAATAAATATTTTATATTTATTCATACTAACCTGTAGACGATGCGGAGGGTATGGAAGTGACAGGAGTGGCGCCTGCGTCAGATATGGACGCACCACCTATAATTAGACAATTAAAAATAGATTATATAAGTAATTGCAAAAAGAATGTGTAGATCAATAATATAACATTCTAAATCAATATGCATGCACTATAGGATATATAAACATACCCGCAGGTGCGGTGGTGTCACCACCTACAGCTAGACAATAATAAAAATTGCTAAGTAAGAGCAAAAGGAATGTGTGTATATTTATGATATAGTATTTTAAATCAATATACATGCACTATATGATATATAAACATACCTGGAGGAGCGGGAGTGGCCTCTGTCCCAGATGTGGACGCATCACCAACAACTAGACAATCAAACATTGACAATATAAGTAATTTTGATATAAACAGGCATGAATATCTGTAATATTACATTCAAAATGGATATGCGTGCAGTATACCTGGAGGTGTGGCAAAATCCACACGGAAGGAGGCATCCGAAAGGGTCTCCGATCTGGGTGCAAGACCGGCCCTCTGAAGCTCCCTACGGAGCTCTCCGGGCGGCAGAACCGCTCTGCCTCTGCCTCTGCCGCGGCTGGAGCTCCTGCCGCCCCTCGCTGCTCCCGATATCGTCATCAAATCTAAATAAACGGTTCGTGGACGCATTAGACAATCATTAAAAGTATTGACTATATATGTATAGATCGTAAAATGTGAAGTAATAATATAACATTACTGATAACCTTTTTTGTTTCGTGGGCGCATTATACATATCTACTTGGATTTCATCGTCGATGTCATTTCTAACCCACGTAACTTCATGATCGGCCGAAGACAACCCGTCCTTCGAAACAGACGGTCGGAGCACTTTAAGCCTTCTCTCTTCTTCATCCTCATCGCTGTCCTCGAATTCTGGGACATTGTAGACATCTCTGGGTTTCCATCGGCATACAACACTCCATCCTGGATGCTTCAAACAATGTGAGTAGTATACTTGGAACGCTTGGTTCGGAAAGATAAACGGATCTTCCTGACCGTAAAATCGAAGTGTGTTCATACTGGACAATCCATATTCATCTTTCCAAGTCCCAAGATTGCTTCTCCACTTATCCGTATCGGTTCGCGTATCGTACCAAGTACACTGGAATATATAAAAGGGTTCTGATCGTCCGGGATAGTGGATGCCGAGTATACAATTTAAGTACCCATAATAAATCACACCGTCCGATCTTACCGTCGCAATCCCACTATTCTGAGTGGTTCTAGATGTTTCTATGTCCTTAACTTCGAATTTGTATCTAAGGACACCAAATCCTTTGTAATATGCAACCTCCATATTAGGAAATTGAGCTAAACATCTTGAATCACTCTCAAATGATGCAGACAAGTTCGGATCGTGGATCTAACAAAACAAATTTTACGAAAAATACATAACGATACAAGTTTAGATTAAAACTGATAGCAATAAAATGTTATTCGAATAACTTACATGATCTGTGAACCAATCATAAAAATTATCCTGATGATATTTTTCCAATTGTTCTTCGTTCCAATCAGGATGCCCCTCACGTATCTCGTTAAAATGAATTCTGTTTTCGACAAATAATTGTGACATTAATATTATATCATTTCATACACACACAAACACAGATATAACAATTAATCCAAAAAAAACTTACTCTCTAATTTGTTCAAGACATGCGCAATTAAGCAAGATAAACCGGTATATCTTGTTGATAAACATAGTGTCTACCCTCTTATACTCGGCTTTACTATATGGCCCGTCTTGAATTCTTTGAGGCCGGTTAAGTCTTGTCTCAATGTTCTCTTCCAGATAGCATGAACAAAATGTGGTTGCTTCATCAAGAAGATAAGCTTGCATGATAGAACCCTCTGGTCGATTTTTATTGCGTATATACTTTTTAAGAGTGTAGAGGTACCTAATGAAAATATGTTGAATAAATAAATACGGGTATACAGGACAATAATAAATTTATAAATTGCGCGAAACGAAAAATTACACATACCTCTCGACGGGATACATCCATCGATATTGTACCGGTCCGGCTAACTTAGCCTCAGTTGCAAGATGAACCGTCAAGTGTATTATGATATCGAAGAATGACGGTGGGAAAATACGCTCAAACCTGCAAGGTATCAATGTAATAGAATTTTCTAGTTTATCCAGCGTCACAACCTCCAGTGTTTTAGCACACAACTCTCTGAAAAAACAACATAGGTCGTTGATTACTAGACCAACCGATTCGGGAAGAGAAGTCCTGAGGGCTAATGGAAGAAGGTGCTCCACGATAACATGGTGATCATGACTTTTCAGCCCATCGATCTTGCCCTTCACAATTTTTATTTTCTTGCTGAATGATCCTGAGAAACCTATGGAAACTTTCAAATCATGCAACACATGCAGGAATCTTTTCTTCTCCGGTTGTGACATATGATAAGCGGCATTGGGAAGAACAAACTTGCCCGGTTTACCCGCTACCGGTCTAGGGTGCAACTCACTTCTTATTCCCCACTCTTGTAGATCCATCCGAGTATTCAGGTTGTCTTTCGATTTTCCGTCTTTACAAAGAAGCAAGTTAAGTATGTGCTCTGATACTCCCTTCTCTATATGCATGACGTCCAAACAATGACGCACTAAATTTGTTGACCAGTACGGAAGCTCGAAGAAAATGCTTAACTTGTTTCAAAATGGTGGTTTGACCTGTTTCGTCGGATCCATCCCGAAGGTCACATTATTGTAACCATCCCATTTAGCAGTCACATTATTGTAACCATCCCATTTAGCAGTCGCGTCCTCTCCGGACAATGGGGATGGAGATCCAAGAAGCTCCTGATGACCATCAAAGTGAACCGTGTCTAACCTATAGGGGTGGTCTGGAGGCAGGAAACGTCGATGGCCGCAATAACAAACCTTCCTGCTAAAATTCAAGAATTTCGATGTTGTGTATTCATGGCAATGAGGACATGCTTTGTGACCATGTACGGACCAACCTGATAGCATTCCATACGCAGGTAAGTCATTAATTGTCCACATTAAAGCTGCACGCAATATGAAGGTTGTATTTGTGTTTGCATCATATGTGTCTACACTATCAATGAACAAAGATTTCAACTCCTCGATCAGAGGTCGGAGATAGACGTCGATATTGTTCCCCGATGAGTTTGGTCCGTCGATAAGAAGAAGCATCATAAATTATGATTGGTCCATAGCCAACCAAGGCGACAGATTATAAATTATCATTACAATGGGCCATGTGCTGTGACTTCCAGCCATATAGTTGAATGGGCAGAAGCTATCAGTAGCCATTCCGAGCCGGACATTGCGAGGATCGCTACTGAATATTGTGTGCGTCCTATCGAAATCCTTCCATGCCGGTGAATCTCTTGGATGGCTCATTTTTCCATCTTCACTTGGAGGAGCACGGTGATGCCAAATCATTGCCACGGCTGTTTTCTTGCACCTGAATAGCCTCTGTAGCCTCTGTGTTATGGGAAAGTATCGTTCTATCTTGACAGGTATATCAGGCTTCTTATCAGAATCTTTCGGCTTATACCTGGCCTCTCCGCATGTTAGATACTCTTTCAAATCTGAATTCTCTTTCCGGTACAACACGCAACTTTTAGGACATGCTTGAATCTTCTCGCACTTTAGACCCAAATCAGACATCATCTTCTGGGCTCCGTACCAGCTGTCGGGCATGTTATTTCTCGGGGGCATAGAATCTTTCAAGAACGAAAGAAGTATTGTGAATGACTTGTTGCTCCATCCATTTAGGCACTTAATCTGGAAAAGTTGGACGAACTATGAGAGGGTGGAATACTTCGCATTCTCATAAATTGGTTTTCTAGTATCATTCATGAAATTTTCATATTTATCCGCACGCGGTCCTTGACAGGAAGGAATGTCATCTTCGGTACGAATAGATTCACCTAGGGCAGCCTCTACCATATCCTCCATTTCTTCTGATGGAAATAAATTATCGTCTTCTCCTTCTGCCGCATTACCGAATTCTTCTTCTTCTCCTGCCACATTATCGTGTTCTCCTTCTTCTTCTGCCGGAGAACTGCATTCTTTTCCTTCCCCGTGATATTTCCAAGTTGTATAAAGTCTAGTAAACCCATATTTTACAATATGAAGCTCTGCCAATTCTACCTTCTGCCAGTACTTATTGCTATATCTATCGTACGGATAGAGAATCTTCTCTATTATGATCTTATTATGTGCGCGTGCAAATTCAATGAAAGCAGCAACTCCTGCGACAAACTTAGGTTGTATACGTTGTTGCCAATCCACATACATCTAGTCCTTAACTCTGACGTACTCATGGGCCATGTTAGACTGTATAACATATAAATTGTAGGTTATGGTGACTATATTGAGAAATATAAGAACGGGATAGTTACTGACAAAGGAGAAAATCCGTATATATGCTTTGTGTGTGCGTTTGTCATTGAAAAGAATAAATTATCGAACGTATGTTAACCGATAGACGGGGACTAAGTGACGCTTTTAGTTTCATATATGAGTATCGATGAGAATATGAAGGTTTCATATTATCATCGAGTATCATATATTGGTTTTAACTTGAATATCTCGAATCACTCTCTAATTATACGTTTGTTGTGTATTCTTGTTGTATGTGTGTGTTCCGGCTGTCGGGGGTAAGGTTTCTATCCCATTAAGAATGTATAGAGCGAACACCCATCACTTGTGCTTTCAACCGTTTCGAGTAAATTTCGGCAGCACCTCCCCGCTGTTCTCCGAGTACACTGTAATAGAATAGATAATCATTTCAAAGCTGTGAAACAACGTTGAAATGAACATCTAATCTATCTTTGTACACAGAGAACCAGCGGAAAGGTACCGACGAAATATCTCGAAACGGATGAAAACACAAGTGAATGAAGGCGTTTGCTTTATACATTCTTAACTTGTCCACACGGGACAAATCTATGGGTTACCATACGATTGAATTTTCTCATCGCGTAGACTATACGACGGTTGTTAGTATCGAGCTATACTGTCCGATATTTAACAACCTTCGTATAGTTCTAGGTCAAGACGAGCATCGCACGTATGTTAACCGATAGACGGGGACTAAGTGGCGCTTTTAGTTTCATATATGAGTATCGATGAGAATATGAAGGTTTCATATTATAATCGAGTATCATATATTCGTTTTAACTTGAACATCTCGAATCACTCTCTAATTATGCGATTGTTGTGTATTCTTGTTGTATGTGTGTGTTCCGGCTGTCGGGGGTAAGGCTTCTATCCCATTAAGAATGTATAGAGCGAACACCCATCACTTGTGCTTTCAACCGTTTCGAGTAAATTTCGGCAGCACCTCCCCGCTGTTCTCCGAGTACACTGTAATAGAATAGATAATCATTTCAAAGCTGTGAAACAACGTTGAAATGAACATCTAATCTATGTTTGTACACGGAGAACCAGCGGAAAGGTACCGACGAAATATCTCAAAACGGATGAAAACACAAGTGAATGGAGGTGTTTGCTTTATACATTCCTAATTTGTCCACACGGGAAAAATCTATCGGTTACCATATGATTGAATTTTCTCGTCGCATAGACTATACGACGGTTGTTAGTATCGAGCTATACCGTCCGATATTTAACAACCTTCGTATAGTTCTATGTCACGACGAACATCGCACGTATGTTAACCGATAGACGGGGACTAAGTGGCGCTTTTAGTTTCATATATGAGTATCGATGAGAATATGAAGGTTTCATATTATCATCGAGTATCATATATTGATTTTAACTTGAACATCATGAATCACTCTCTAATTATGCGTTTGTTGTGCATTCGTGTTGTATGTGTAACATGATTTTAAACCATTGAGATCAAGATTGATTGAACTGATCATCCTACATTGCAATGTCATTCATCTACCAAAAACTATTATTGCAATGACATTCATCTATAACAACCAACAATTAAAACTACAAATGTAGGATACTGATATCATAAAGCGCTATACGCAACATATGAAATCACATGACTATCCACAGAAAATTATACCGGCGAATCAGAAATGAGCTTCCTTATTGTCTGTTTTATCATTGCTCGAATAAAAAGGAGTCAATTTTATTAATGAAATTTGAAATTTACAACTCTAAAATGAGATGGGGTCCACCTGAACTATTGCATGGAAACAGAATAAACTAGATTGCAATTGTTTCAATTAAATCATTTCATCTGAAAAGATCAACTTCCAAAAACAAGCTTAAATCAATCTTTTCACACTTTTTGCTTTTACCCTAAATGTGGAGGACAAAATGCAGGGGCCCCTTAATCTCTCCTTTTTCTTCTGTTTCTTTCGTTTGATCTTATCTTCCTTAACATCTTCTATCATGTCGTTTTATTAAATTTAATAGGATTTGCACTAGTTGCTTTCGCCATGCATTGCATTATTGTTTTGCTTGTGCTTAATCTAACTATTTTTTTCTGAGGAATTTCTTCAACCGAATGCTAAAAGGATCATGCTATCAGATCCGGGTATAACTAGATCCATATTGGGGCTTGCATTAACATAGTCTCTCATTCTTCAATCTATCTCCATTAACATTTCACTTTGCCTAACAATTTCTTAGAAACACACATTGTTCACTAAGAAATATTGGCTTAAGGTAGTTCTTATCATACCTCCAAAAGTAGCGTATTCATTTTATATAACATGCAAGAAATATGCCAAATCATGAATAAGTAGGCTGACATATATTCCGCTCCTATATATGCTAAATTCCCATGGTGCAATTGTATACTCTGATTTTTCTCACATGCACACACATATTGAAATTTCCGGTTAAAAATAAGATATTTGGCGAGGATAAAAAAAAATAGAGATTTATGGCAAAGCGGCTGACCACAACAAATTTGCTGCAATCATCACAATGCACGAAAACAAAAAAAAACATGAGGAATAGGTCCTCATGGTACAGCTGGAATGAGATTTGGAAACCCTAGCCCCAGCCCCAGCCCCAGCCGAACCGAACCCTAGCCCCAGCCCAACCGAACCCTAGCCCCAGCCCCAGCCCAGCCCCAACCCCAACCAAACCCTAGCCCTAACCCCAGCCCAGCCCCAGCCCAGCTCCAGCCCCAGCCCCAGCCCGACCTCGACCCCAACCCCAATCGAACCCCACAACCGAACCCTAACCCTAACCCTAACCGAACCCGATGCCGACGTCGACGCCGATGCCAAACCCTCACCCCTACCCAAACCTGGCCTGAACCCTAGACTACAACGTCAAAATTAAAAATTATTTGAGATTTACTTACAAACCGTGCGCGCGGTGGAGGAGACGGTAGAAATTGGTGGTAGACGACGATCGGCGAAGGTGGCGACGAGACGTGGGAAGTCGACGAAGGTATGGGAACGACCGACGAAACTGGCGACGAGGCGCGAGCGCGGTGGAGACGAGGCGCGGGAATAGACGACGAGAGGCGCGGGAGCGAGAGAGAGAAATTTTGGGAACGATGAATAATTTTTCTGTGCTTTTTTTAATTAATAACCTATTTAGATGCCCCTACGGACATCACCGTAGGTACACGGCTTGCGGCTCCGTAGGGCCAAATAAAAAATTAGAACGTAAGGCACCGTAGGGACAACGAGTTGTCCATATGGATAAATCCGTAGGGGCAAGAAATATTTGCCCCTATGGATTTCTGAGTCTGTAGGGGCAACCCCATATTGTAGTAGTGTATCAATCGATTTCAAAATTAAATAACCTCTTTTCTTTTGCTCTATAATAGTAGAAAAGTAGAGATAATCATTTAAGAATTTGTTTCATCTATTTCACTATATTCTTCTTTTCGTAGAGTAACGGTTCAGTTGTGAAAATTTTAAGGATGGATTTATAAATTAATATAAAAAGGTGTAACACCTATAATTTTATTGTTTGAGAAACCCGAATTATGTAAATTAAAAGCTTAATCCATAGATCCACCACCATGGAGGTAATTGAGCAGTGCCAACAAATATAATTCATATATACATTTTCCTCATTTGGGATTCTATGCTTCTCTTTTTAACTCCATTATTTAGGTTAGTCTTCATTAAACTCTAGAAGAACTGTACCAAATTGAAATTATTATCTCATAAAGTGTTTGACAATTACAATTTCATGCCAGCTCATATGATGAACTTCTTTCAAAAAATGTAATTATTCAGAGCATCCGGACAAGAGAGAGAAAAAGATGGATTTCTTGGTCAACTTTCGGACAGCTAGATGGGGACCATGTTATGACCAGACACATGCACTCTCTCTTCCTGGGACCCACCATTTTCCTAAAAGAGAAAAAATAAATGAAGTTGGAAACTGTAAGGATTAGCACAAGAACAACCCCCAGAGAAAGTGCGTCCCACTGAGAAAACCGAAGAAGCTAACGCGGCACGAAGTAGAAGAGAGCCTTTTTTTTTTTTTTTTTTAAGCTCCTGCTCCTCTCTCTTGTCTCTAATCTTCATCAGTTTCCGCAAGAGTTCAAACAAGAGAAAGTTGACACTATTCTAGTGCCACCTCAACACAACACTAGCGACACCCCCTATTAATTTAATGTTACAAACCAAGAGAGAAGGAGGAGAAGAAGGGGAAAAAAAAAGAGATACAAATTGAGTCTTAATTTTCTCACCATTTTCAAGTTCTTCCTCTCTTTCAAATTTTGCAAGCATTTATGGAAAGCATTGATGGAATGAGTGGATCTTTTCTAAATATGGGAGGTGAGCATGAACAATGTTTAGCAGGTAATGATTACAAATTAGCATTGGGTTTATCTTCAAAATTTTCATAAAGGAGAAGGCAAAAAAGTTGTTCTCTTTTCATAGGGGTCATCAACTCTCTCTTTCTTCCTCCTCGCCTTCTTCTTCTTTTTGCTGTTGTTGGGTTTTTTTTAACTTTTATTTTATGAAATAGAAACCTTTATTTATTTATTGTTTGTTATAGTACGGTAGCATTAGAAAGTAACTTTTTATATATATTATTATAATAATAATAAAGAAAGAATATATAGGGATGGATGCCACACATCGGGGCGGTCAAAATCAGAGGAACTCAAACCTGCAGTCTTTCCTCAAGTTTACAACTCCCACTGTTCACTGCCTCTCAATACCCAAGGTAAATTCTCTTACCCACTTTTTTCTTTAATTTTAATTTTTTTTGTTTTTATGTAATTTTTGCATGCCAATGAAGTCTTAGCATAACCCATTATTGTGATCTGTTAATATTTGGGAATTTTTTTTTGAGTCTAAGGCTGCAATCATGATATTTGGATTGGGGTTTTTTTCATCCTTCTCTTTACTTTATTGTTGTTTTATTTAGGAAAAGACCCGTGGCTTTAGTAAAAGCTACTCTTTGATATCTCCTCTCTGTGATTTCGATTTTTCATTGCGGTATTGATGGATTTGGGGACTCTGTTATTACTCCGCTGTTATTTCCATACTTTTATTGAATCCTAGTTATCAAATATGTGGTCCCTTGTTTTACCGATTTGGAACCTCTGCTATTTGGTTCCATGCTATTTTGGTGCTCCGGTGCATCACATAACACGTGCAAAGCACGTGAAATACACCAAAACCAAAACCCTTGTTTGGCAGCCGATCGTGACCGTTGATTTTAAGATCAAAAAATTCCTGGCCATTTGAATGTACTTGTGACCATAATAATTGGTAGACAATTAGATCAAAAATTTTCCACTTGAACTCTTTAATTTCATTTGTTTTTCTAATGCAAGAGCACCTAAATTTGTTGTCCTCCAATTTAATCAATAACTTTAGTTTCATTTGTTTTTCTAATTTAAGAACACCAATATTTGTTGTCTTTCTCCAATTAATCAATAATTTTATTGTATCAACTATGGAAATAGCAATGTTTCAGCGCCCCCCCCCCCCCCCCCCCCCCAACACACACACACACACACACACACACAAATTACCTTTATGGTCGGTCTCAGGGAAGTTGTTTACACTAAATACCCTTAAATTAGGCTGTCGTACTTTACAAGAGGCACCACAATAAAAAAAAACTTTAAGATAGTTAACTGACAGCGCTGATCGTAGTTAAGGACAGCTTACTGAAATTTAGCCTTTTTTTAGGATGACACAATAAGAATTGACATAAATTTGATTTTCTAATGTAGGCAAATGCTCGAGATATCGACTGCCTCTGGCAACCGATTGGTAAAGACAATTGAATTTTTTCACCTTGCAAATCTCTGGGAACAATATCATGAATGGAGTGCCTACGGCGCTGGTGTTCCCATTCATTTGAAAAGGAGGGAGTCGGTGATCCAGTACTATACTCCCTATCTATCTGCAATTCAGATCTTCACAAGCATGAACCATTCTACATCGAGGTGACAGGACAAACCATGCTAACACAATTGTTTACGGAGGCTAAATTGCAGGAAACCAATATATTTGCTTGCATCTAGTAGGATGCCACCCTAGTTTCCACTTTCTAACTGAAATTGTATATATACTGCTCTTTTTTGACCTAATACAAAACTATTCCCTTAATCCTCACCGTAACTTTTAAGTAAGCAAGCAAAGACCACTCCTGCCTTGGTTTTATTAGTCGCGGCATGTCCTAAACACCCTACAATAGTGTTAGTTAAGGCAACACCAAAGTGGTACCTTGGGAGGTGCTAATAATGATGCTATTTAAATATGACAAGGCTCATATTTTATATAAAAAAAGCGTATGAAAAGTCTAGCCTGCAAAAACGGGTTCTCAGCCTATGGAGGCATATGCTAGAATATAAATTACTTCCTCCAACCTACGAGACTTTGGATTTTGATGGAGTGACTGGGAGTATAAGATTACGGAGGGGGTCTTGGGGAGAAGTATTTTTGAAAAAAATGAACGTCCGTAAAAGTTAGGGTGAAGTTCATTTACAAAGTTAGGGTGGTTCCATGCTACATGGGCAAAATTCAGCAGGGGATTTCAATGCAATTTAGGCTATTATATGAGGTAGATTTATTGAACTGACATTTCATTTAACAATTGGCAGGAAGGGCAGCGATGAGAGAGTGCAAGAAGTTATCTAAGTCATTGAATGAAGCAACTATTAGCTCTAGCCTTCATGAGGGATCTTGGCCGACAAGAGATCACACCGACCATTTGTACTTTGAATATAGTGATTTTTCTTCTCCATACGAGAGATTACCACTAGCAGCCAAGGTATATACAGTTATATTCTCGTGATGGTCTATTTTTAATAACTAATATATGATAAAACGAGAACTATAGGAACACTATAAGCTCCCAACGGTGGAGCTAATGTGACATAGAGTGAATCCATTATGAGAGAGGTCATTGCAGTTCCTGTTTTCCTCGCAAAGATTTACATAATAGCTCATGTAATGATATTTTTGGTGGATTAGATATATGAGCTAGCTAAGGACTCCCCCATGCTAATGAAATTTAGGAGCGTCGACCTTTCACCTGCTTGTTGGATGTCAGTTGCCTGGTATGCCTTTTTCACTATAATAATTTAACATTTCCAGTTTTACTAGTTTGTAGATTTCAGAGTTTATTTATTAGTTTTGAAGGGAAGAAGTTAACATACGAAATTCTAACTTTTTGCCTATTTTACTTCCGTTTGGAATGTAGGTACCCTATATACCAGGACACATAAAAGTAAAGGAATTGTCGACTTGCTTCCTGACTTATCACACAATCTCCTCATTCCAAGGTTAGTTCATAATAATCAGTGTAGGAGCAAGTGGAAACACAGTCATGAACTCATCATACCCATCCTTATATAGTTATCTCATATATTAATGGCTAAATTGCACAAATGTACCTATCAACTTTCATGTCTTTAGCGATTGATACAATGAACTAATTTAATTATAAACAAGTACCATGAGCTATCACACCCGATTGGAATTAAATACCATCAATCTTTCTTCCGTCCGGAAACATTATATTTGATTGCCATGTCATCAATATTTGAATTGCTTTCCCCAGTTTCCCTTTTTATTCTCAGTCAACCCCTAAAATTTCGAGGGGTATAATGGTCCAGTAAGCCACAAAAGTTAACGTCGTATGGTAGTTATGTCCCAAAAAATAGTTCATGGTATTTATCTCTAATTATTAAATTTCATGGTATCAATCGCAAAAAACATGAAAGTTGATGAATACATTTATGCAATTTAGCCTATATTAATAAAAGAACCCGCACATGAGAATATAACCACATATACCTTGGTTGCTAGTGGTAATCTCCCATATGGAGAAGAGAAATCACCATATTCAAAGTACGGATGCCCGATGTGATCTCTTGTTGGCCAAGAACCCTCGTAATCCAAAGCTAGAGCTTATAGTTGCTTCATCCAATGACTTAGATATACGTCTATAATTATCCCTTGATATTTCACATCATTTGGTTTGCAAGTTTATTTATGTGTTATAAAGTTTATGTTCAAAGCTGTCTACTGGAACATTTCTCATGTGTGATGTTCAGTAGTTGTGTAACGTACGCTTAAAATGCAATAAATGCCAATATTTTATTTTACCGGCCGATTTTTCTATATTTACACTCACCATGCCAGATAAATTCTTGGGAGCTAATATCAGTTTAGTCACAGAAATGACAATATGCATGCCATTTGAATAGAGTTTTATTTAATTTCGTCCGCAAGTTAGCGTTTGATTGCTCTCTTTTTTCTCCTTTTTCAATAGCTGGTATATTTTGAGGTGGATTATGTTTCTATCCAATCCAATTAAAGATAGAAAACCAACTGGAAGTTTCTTTTAGTAACGGCATTGCTGATTCTCTTTAGATATTTGGTCCGCCTTCACAAGATTTTGTGATGTTTCAGTCCTTTCCTTAAAACATATTTTTGAGAAAAAAGGTGGGATGATTAGCCGCCGTTTTACTTCATTAAAAAGAGAAAGAGGTTAATGAGTACACCCACTCCATCTATTCAGCTACATAATCCACTTCTAAATAAAAGAAAATACACAAACAGCGAAAGCTAGCTGCTAACAAAGGTGGCACAGATACCTCGCAAGCTCTAGGGGTTGTCACCATTATTGCTCGAAACCCCAATACTCCTTTGACTATTCCCTTCTTGTGAAATCTGTTGTGGCCCTTGTTCTATATGTGCTAAAATCATCCAAAGCTTCTTCTTAGTACGATATGATTCCAAGCACATCCAATAAGTAATGGCAGCACAAATGGGAGAAACAACAGAAAGAAAGCTATGTCGTTTACTGTTAAATATACGATTATTGTTTGCCCACCACAACCCTAAGATATAGCCATAGCTACCAAGTCTCCAGTGTCCCCAAAGTCTAAAATGGATGTTGGGTAGTTTGAAAGATGAAATCTGAGTACCCCCAACCCACCCAACCCCGCAGAAAACCCTCTGGACACCTTCGTAATAAATGATCTACTGTTTCCAAGTCCACTTTGCAAAGAACACAGATCAACGGTCAGCACCACCTCTTATGCAAATCATCCGTACTTAGGATCACCGTTCTACATGCTAACCAATCAAGTGCCTTTACTTTGTGTGCTACTTCTCCAAAGGTTCGCTGTAGCGGTCTTAACTTGACCCCTTGCCCAATGCCTGTTATAATGATCTCCTGTGAAGCTCTCTTTAGAGACCCACTTCCTACAACATTTGTCCGTCTGCATCTCATCCGACTTTCAATCTTCCATATTTCTTAATAAGCCTCTTAACCAAAACTATTTCGTTATCTGTAATCGCCTTTTGAATCTAATACTCTACTCATGCCCATTCCATTGGCTCCATACATATGCATGACTGTCCCGAGCAAGAAGGTATGGTTCATATTCTCCTTAACCATCCTCCTCTTCTCGGGCATCCCTATACCCCTCATATTCCAAAAGATGTACTTCATTAGAGGCGGATTCTTTTCTCTCCCCTCTGCATTAGGCCAATTCTATCCTTATCAGTCAATTTACCCCCTTATGACAACTCTTACCGCTACATTCCTTTTCTAATGTATTAATACGATTATTCTTAATGTCTATTTTAATTTCCCCAAATTTAATCCCCTTAATTTTCTCTATCGAAATAAGACTATCATCTGTATATATTACCAAAAATGGAAACTTGAGATTTTGATGTACCTGACCTCTTTGCGAAGTCCTTATCTTTCGATGCGTGGTCGATAAAGTTGTTGAGATTGAAGGCTTTCCATGCATATCTCAGGCTCTTCCTCATCAACGTAGGGCCATTCATTTGTCATCTTCTTTCATGTATTCTTTGCATTCCTCGTCACACGCTTCGGTCGATGCAGCGTGAGATCTTCGATAAGGAACTCAAAGTCATCATCTTGAGCTTCATTCATATCGACGTATCCTAAATATCATGCTCTTCTGTATCATCAACAACATTACTGACATGCCCATCCGATCTATTCTCCATATAATTGACAGTCATATTACGCGGTATAACCAATTCATTAAAATCCTCCTCATCCTCGTCATTGATCTTCTCTCTTTACTCTTCTGGCAACTCCAACACTGGCTTTCCTTTATGAGACCCCATAGTATTTTCTCCCCCAATACGAGCAATCCCACCCATTGCAATTGATAAGAAAGCAATAAACTTGATCAATTTTATTAAGAGATAAATCATCTCAATTTATACATCTCACAACATAATTAACTAATAACTAATAATCCTAACAATCCAACACACCAAACATAATCTCAACAAAATAAATCAGAAGTTATCTAATTTATGATAACCATAATATCTAATACAATTATATTCAAATATCTCATAATCTAACGTCCTCCCTTAAACTCACATATCCACCGAGAGTTTGAATAACATCTTGAACCAAAATATGCAACTTGTAGAACGACGGAGCAAAACAACAGATCTAAAACATCGAGTATGACAGATTAATACCCTTCAGTCTCTTTCGCGAATTGCAAAGTGGACTGAATAATCTGTTGTCTCTTTCGCTAGAAATGCTAAAGGAAGAAGATCATGTGGCTAGAAGACGTTATGAGAAAGGAATAGCTGCTTGGACGGAAGAAGATCATGCTGTTAGAGAACGTCATAAAAAAAAAAAAGAATAGCTGCTTGGACTTGATATTGATGGAGGTAACTGCTTGTGGAAGTCGATTTCGCTTACTGCCGATGACCTAAAAGTTGTTGATCAAACTGAGAGAACTTATTTCTGAATTAGATATTATTGACACAACTTTATTTATTTTGGAATAATAAACTAAAATTATAAATAAAGATAAATTTTGGATCGAACCATTAGCTCTGATACCATGATAAGAAAACAATAAACTCGATCAATTTTATTAAGAGATAAATCATCTCAATTTATACATCTTGTAATATAATTAACTAATAGCTAATAATCCTAATAACCTGACACACTAATCATAATTTCAACAACATAAATCAGAACTTATCTGATTTATGATTACCATAATATCTAATATAGTTATTTCAAATATCTCATAATCTAAAAGCAACATCTCCACTATTGATCTTATCATCCGCATAAGTACCTTTATCAATTTCCAAGCCAGACTTAAGTTCTTTGTTTGGCTGAAGCTCATCCTTCACCGCTTCATCGGTCTCATAAGTCTGTAAGGTCTTTAAAAAATGTTCCAAACCCATAACAGCTTCCTTCTTTAAATTTAGTAATAAAATCAAATTTGAATTCAATCCTAATGAGGACATATTCATTGTAGATTGCTCATGATCCGTTCTTTCATAATTACGTGCATGGAATCTACACAAATCCCAGTTACCCCGTCTTTCCATAGAGCTTACACCCATCAATCCCATGAAATTTAAGGGGTCCACTTGTTATTTATTCGAAACAAAGACAACCGCCTTCTCCTGCACGTGTCTGTCTCCCTCAATGCCACATCACGACCATTCTGCCTAATCAACACTCGGACAGTGGCTACAGGCCAATCCATCCATATGCGTGCACGAGTGCTCTATGCGGTCGTCTTCCTCATGATGATCATCTCTTTCGAAAAGCCTAATTTTTTAGTTTTCTTTTCTCATTGACAAAGCCTTATCTTTCTTGATAGCAATTTGAAGCTCGAACCATCCATTTTCGATGCACACCTTCATCTTCTTTGGAATAGCCTTAACATCATTACAACCAATTCTTATTCGAGCAACATCTTAATCTTCTTATCGATTATAGCATGATCCATATATAGTAACAAACCAGAAGGATGAACTGGGTCGGGAAAGCCTCTAATATCCCAATAATGACCCTAAAACACCGAAAACACTATCCATCATCGAAGCAAACACCTTCATCTTGATGCGTACTTCCTTTCGGCATTTCCAAATTCTAACGCAAAAGCCCTTACAATTGATAATATCAATTGTGGAGAGTCTAATGACTGCATCAGGAGCAAGAAGCTTGATCGAATATCTAACTCACCGCCTCTTTACCAACTTTCAACGTTATGGAAATATGAAATTTTCTCTCAATCCTTGACGAAGTTGATCGATATCGAGAGAATCATATGCTATCTCCACATGACCCCATTGCTCAAATCGTTCCTTCTCTCGTTTGATCATGGCCGAAGTGAGGATTATTGATGGTGTAACCTCTTCTATCATCTTGAAAACGTCCTCTCCTACCTACACCAGTGACCTTTTCGGACACTCCGACTTCTTATGTCTTAGAGGTTTGTAGTTGTAGCACACCTGGCCAACCGACCTCTCCACAAGCAAAAAAAAAACGACACCGAAGACGGTGCTCGTCTAGATGCCTCCCTTGGAGCAGATTTCGACATCACTGTGGTCCACATCATTTTCTCCCTTATCATCGAAATTGAGCCAAGCCTCTTCATCGGCATACTTCCATCACGGTCCTCAATCTCTTCCATACCTCTCACCACAATTGATTAGTAATGCTTTCTTCTTAACCTTCTTCTAGAGGCCTCACCGAGCTCTCGCTTCGAGAAATGATTTATGAATTTATTCTTCTAAGATCTAACCCTTTACTTCATACTTCCACATTTCTAGGACTCTCTTTTCTTTCACCTTATTCGTCTACAACTTACTCTTTTAACCCTATTTGATCCCCATCCATACTTTTTTATTATTCTTTATCGCTCCTTTCTTGTCCTCCTTTTCCCATCATCCTCTTTATATCAATCCTCTCGTTTTCTTCTAGAACACGGGATGACAAAGATGACCAGCTGAGTAAATGCAGTTTAAATAAATAAATTATCCTTGAAAAGTCATTTATTTGGGGATGTATTATTTTTCACTCTTTGCTTGTTAGCTGGCTTAGAATTAAAGTTAAACATTAAGTCCTAAAACAATTTCTCTTTTTTAGGATGCCAAATGATCGTTTATGATTGTCTATATATAATTAAGGAAGATTAATTGCTAGATTACCAAATCATGAAGCTTTACTTTATAGTCAATCTCTATTTCGTTAGGAAAAAGAGTCTAGTCAATGTTTTTCCATAGTATCAATGATGATAGCAAAAAAATTTACGGAAATATCGATATGAATTAACATAGATTAGTTTTTTCTTCGATACATGATTAATTTTCAGGCATCAAAAGGTGCATCTAACATTGTTACTACAAACCATGAAGTAAGACAAAAACGATATAGAAAAGGTCAACTACAATCATAAAACATACATTTTCACGAGGTTCGGCATGATCGACCTACGTCCTTGGACGAAACAGAAACGGTCAACTACAATCTTACAAGTATGGTGGAAGAACTCTTAAACTTTAATTCCAAATACATCCCAAATCTTTCACCAAAATGCCGTCGTCTTCTGCTCTAAATGAAAGCCCATGCAAAACCGTAAGCCATACAGAAATATACAGTCTTTAGATACTTGTGTCTCATGTAAAGATATGGCCTATGGGGGGTCCGTTTCGACACTACTAAGCTGTAGGTTTCGGTCTCCGCCAATTCCAATGGGGCTAAACCCTCAATCCATGCCGCCCGCTCATGATACGGGCTCAAACATCTTTATAGTCTAAACAATAGGGCTCGACAGGAACTCGGCAAGTAATGCGAATATGACTCGATCGATGAGTCTCGACAAGAAGATCGGATACTGGTCACTTAATTCAACGCGCATATAACAAACACTCATCCACCCATCATTGGAAATTCAACATGCTACAACCAAACAATGCTTAAAATGTCATTTGTTGGATTAATGTTGGGCAGACAAATTTCATGGTGGATGGAGGATCTTGAATGTTGGGACATATCGCGGACATTTAGTATTATTTGTTGTCATAGAGGATGAAATATTGCATTCTAAGAATGAACATGACAAGTTTCGTATTTACTAAATTGTCTAATCATAAATCTAGTTATATAACATAAATTTATTAACTAGCACACTTACACTAAATGTAAATAACTAACAACTGGCATAGATATAAAAATGGTAAAAATCTGGCATAAAAATAAAAGTGGTAAAATATCGATATTTTTTTAATAAAATGCATGCAAGCTTATCTTGAGCCCTTGATGTATTGCTATTAAGAGGTACAAGTAATAATGTAACCAAAAGAAACAAACATATTAATAAAGAGTAACAAATTATTTCTTTCAAAATTAAAAGATATATTCGAAGAAGTTGGAGTATATGTTGGAAAATATCGGACAATATTAGTATCAACTAGAATATGTGACATCGACCAAAAATAAATAAAAATTATGCGTTTGCATGTCGGCAGCGGATAGTGCTTAATATAGACATTGCCTACAACATATCCGACATTTGGTTGACAACTAAAACTATACATCTAATGTTGTGAAGATGTCTTATATATCAAGTTTTTACCAAATGTGTTTTGGTAAAATTGGCAGTGTCTTAATTAAGGGGATCTAATTAAGAATCAGATTTCTAGATTTTACCAAAAAATGTTTTGTTAAATGGCAGTTTCCTAATTTGTATTCCTATTATAATTAAAATTGTAACTGGGTATAAATAGAATACTAGGGTTAAAGTTTAAAGGTCGCTTGAGATCTTGATCATAAGGTTAAGAGAGACGACGATGACTCTATAAGGGATCAAGATCAAGACCATGGCCAAAGGTATTTGATCATAAGGTTTTGTGGAAGCATAAAGACGGCTCCATAGATTAAGATGACCATAAGAAGAGCTTGAGAGAGAAGGAAGATCTCTTTGGAGATCATAAGGAGAGGGTTTGTAATCTTCTGTAAAGTTTTCTCGAAAGTTCTAATAAAGTTTTCTTCCTTTTCCCTATGGTTTTTCCTGTTTGGGTTTTCCACGTTAATTTCTCGTGTTGCTATTAGATTTTTGGATTTTGTTCTATTTGTTATTTGTTCTAAAGAGGTCTATAGATTAGCTATAAGATATTTTCTGATGCACCAATTACTCCAATTGGTATCAGACTCCTTTCTTTGGTTTTATGATTTAAGTTTACACTGGGTGACGGCGCTTATATCCGCTCTCCATCTTCTTAGATTATGATTCTATTAAATTAGTTGATAAGGATCTGAGGGAAAGCTTTCTCCTTTGAAATTAAAGACGATGAATAACAATATCAATAGTATCAAGTTCGAGGTGGAGCAATTTAATATTCCTACGAAAAAGTTCAAGTCAGCATTGGTTTCTATTCAGATACTCAAATTTGAGGAAGGCTCGCAACCTCGGTAGGAGGGTTGCATCGGTTTCACGGCTGGGCAAAAACGGTGACAGTTCACAGTTTCAAGTTTTTGAAGCTGTGCCAGAGGGGGAACGGGAAGAACTAAGGCAACCCTAGAAATTCAAGACGAAGGCAACAAATTTTCAAGGTGGATATAAGAATATACATGCCAAGCTGAAGATTATTGTGAAGGTGTCTTGTATATCAAGTTTTTACCAAATGCATTTTGGTAAAATTGGCAGTTCTTAATTAAGGGGCTCTAATTAAGAATCAGATATATTTATTTTACCAGAAAGTGTTTTGGTAAATTGCAGTTTCTTAATTTGTAATCCTATTATGATTAAGATTGTAGTTGGGTATAAATAGGATACTGGGGTTAAACTTTAAACAGTGCTTGAGATCTTGATCATAAGGTTAAGGGAGACGACGACGGCTTCATAAGGGATCAAGACCATGACCAAAGATACTTGATCATAAGGTTTTGTGGAAGCAGAAAGATGGCTCCATAGATCAAGAAAGCCATAGAGAGAGTTTGAGATAGAAGAAGAAAGATCTCGTTGGAGATCATAAGGAGAGGGTTTGTAATGTTCTGTAAGGTTTTCTCAAAAGTTTTAATAAGGTTTCCTTCCCTTTCCCCGTGGTTTTTCTCGTTTGGGTTTCCCACGTTAAATTCACTTGTGTTGCTATTGGATTTTTGGATTTTGTTCTATTTGTTATTTGTTCTAAAGGGATCTATAGATGTATTTTCTGATGTGCCGATTACTCCAACAATTGATATCAGAGCCTTTCTTTGGTTTTACGATTTAAGTTTACGGTGGGTGACGACGCTTGTGTCCACTATCCATTTTCTTAGATTGTGATTCTATTGAATTGGTTGATAAGGATCCGGGGAAACGCTTTCTACTTCGGAATTAAAAATGACGAATAACAAGGTCAACAGCATCAAATTCGAGGTGGAGCAATTTAATTGTAAAGGGAACTTCTCGATATGGCAGAGAAGAGAAGGGTTAAGACACTTCTTGTAAAAGGTCTTTTTAAGGTTCTTATTGGTAATGGACCTACCGACATGACAGAGAAGTTCAAGTCATCCTTGGCTTCTATTCAGGTACTCAAATATAAGAAATGCTCGCGACCTCGGTAGGAGAGTCATACCAGTTTCACAGTTCTGAACTAAAACGGTGATAGTTCGCAGTTTCAAGTTTTTGAAGCTGTACCAAAAGGAGAACAAGGAGAACAATTAAGGCAACCTTAGGGATACTAGACGAAGGCAACAAATTTTCAAGGTGGTTATAAGGATATACAAGTCATGGTAGAGATTGTTGTGAATGTTTCTTGTATATCAAATTTTTACCACACGCGTTTTGGTAAAATTGGTGCTTTCTTAATTAAGAAGTTTCTGGATTTTACCAAAAAGTGTTATGGTAAAATTGGCAGTTTCTTAATTAAGGGATCTTACCAAAAAGTGTTTTGGTAAATGGCAGTTTCATAATTTGTATTCCTATTATATTTAAGATTGTAATTGGGTATAAATAGGATATTAAGTTTAAAGTTTCCAAAGTACTTAATCACAAGGTATTGTGGAAGCATAAAGACAGCTCCATAGATCAAGAAGGCCATAAAATGTGCTTGAAATCTTGATCATAAAGTTTAAGAGAGACAACTCTACGCCGCCATAAGGGATCAAGACGAAGGCTATTAAGGAAAGCTTTGAAAGAGAAGAAGGAGATCTCGTTGGAGATCTATAAGGAGAAGGTTTTTTTTGTAATCTTCATAAGGTTTTTTCTCTAAAGTTCTAATAAAGTGTTCTCCCCTTTTCTTTGAATTCTCGTCTTATTATTTGCTATAGGATTTTGGATTTAGTTCTATTTGTTATTCATCAAAAGGGATCTATAGATCTATAAGGTATTTTCTGCTGCGCCGATTACGCCAATAACTAAACCATGAGTGCAACTAGTTTGTTACATTATCTAACATGTCTCGTATAAATTTTCAATCCATCTTAGGTATTTTGCAGATTTAGGATGTCACTAAAAAATTTACCTGATATGTATTCAAAGTAACGAATTGTTGGCTTCATGTGAAACATGGGTAAAATCTTTATAGCATCTTTACTTCATGGAATATGACAAACATATAATATCTGACAATATGTTCTTTCATTAGATCTATTCTTGTTTTGTCTGAGATTGATTTAGAAGCACATCAAGAGGGGGTTTGACTATGGAGCACAACTTGAGATTAGAAAGTCCACATGCTATACCATATATTTACTAATAGTCACCACCCTGATATCAACCTTTATGAATGGTGCCAAAGTCTAGGCCATGAAAATAGGTCATATAAAACAAGTTCTAAATGGAAGCATGAAGTTCTTTTTGTCCTGAAATGCATTGATATTATAACCAAAATTAGTTCGTTGTATATACTGAGTTCAACTCAAGTGGTATCCACACTTCTATTGCATGTGGGGAATCATTAATTCGAATCTCTCTAAGCATAACATAAAAGGATTTTCAACTAGAAATATAGCACGTTGATCGAAGCTCATTGACGACAACAAAGATTTATGACATATGGAGGTGTTAGTGGTTCATAGTGGATAGTTGTCATCTATATGCAACAAGAGAACAATGGTATTTTTCCTTAAAAGGTAAATATCTCCATTATTGAGAATTTTGTTGGTGTCTCCTCCCTCTTGCAGTTTCAATATTAAAATTGAAAAATGCACTTTTCAAGACTTCCAAATAGCAAGTTTGCACATTTAGAGATATTGCAGAGGGTTTTGAGGCATCAACATTTCCACTCTATGTGGGGAATCACTGATTCGAAGCTAATAAGGCCTATTGTTCGAAGGGATTTCGATCTACAAGAAATATTACGCATATTGTTCAAAGCTTACTGATGACAGCGAATATTGATAGCATATAGAGTTGTTTGAAAGTCCATAATGGATAGTTATGATTTATGTGCAATAAGAGATCTAATGATATTTCTTCATTAATAGGAAATCTTCCTCCACTATAAAGATTTTGTGGGTGGCTGTGCCTAAAGTTCCGATGTCGAAAATGAAAAATGCACTTTTTAAGACTTCAATGCTTGCTTTTCATGATATGAGCATTAATTATATTTTATTTTTAATCCGACTATCAGTGATTAGGAGTTATGATCGTTGAAGAATTCTCCTTTCAGAAAGGAAATATTTTAGATATCATGATTTTAAACGAAAGTGGTAAGCATGTGTGATATCGAATTCATCATGTGCTCAAATCGAATTTCTGAGCAAAACCCAACAGACAGTGTTAGGGGATACAAACATGATAAAAAGGTTATGGATATCGGATATCCAAATCATATCAGACGGGTGTTTTCTTTATCGGACACTGGATATCAACACTAGTCAGTATCAGGCTTTCTAATCAGCAGTGTCGATATCAAATGATATTGATTATGAAAGGAATATAAAGTATTGCACTTAATTATACATATATTTTATGTATATAAGACACATGATGGTACCCTAAAATGCGTGCGCGTACGCACGCGCACACACACATACATATCATAAACATTTATTGTAAGCTCCATGCAGGCACATGTAATAAATCTTGCTATATGAGTTAAAGAAACATAAAAATGTTGTAGATTTAAGAAAAGAGTTTCCAAAACTTTAAAAACTAAATCCACTACCAAATAACTTATTGAATCCGATATATTAAATTACCGGAGATAGTTGGGTAGATATGAAGTGGCCTCTATTAAAAATATCACGCGATATTTAGGCAAAAACGATACCCATATATTACCACTTGTATCGAATCACTAGGAATTCTAAATCGATATCTAAAACAATGTTTGATAAGGCATAAAGAACTGATAGATGAAACTGAGTTTAAAAAACATGTAAAATTGGCACCAGTAAAGAAACTCCACAGCAAATAAATATAACATAGTAAAGAAACCGAGACATGTCGAAGACCGAGAGTTTCCTTTTTTAAATAACGCGGACCGGTTTGCAATGGATATATATATATAGAGAGAGAAAGCGAACAACGAAGAAAAGAGGTCCTATGAGGCTTTTTCGTTAGGTGGCATTAAAAATCTATATCCTTCATGATTTTTTCCGACGACCGGCACCCATCATCATCATCTTTATCATGTAAGGTGCGGATACGCCAAATTTCATATGATTCCAATACTTTTTCACCGTCGAATTAACAATGTAAAAAGTTCTATTGTCAGTAAACCGTTAATTTTGCACTCACTAAATCAACGGTGAAAAAGTTATGGAATTACATGAAATTTGGTGTATCCACTTCTTACATGATAAAGATGATAGGTGCCGATCGTTGAAAAAACCCATGAAGGATATATTTTTTCGACGTTATAGAAGGAAATTCCTTCCTATGGCACCTTTCCTCTCTCTCTATATATATGCTAGGATCCTATACGGATAGGATTTGGAAACAAATCCTACCACTTCATTACCGTTGGATTTGCATAATAACACACATCCCAATGCAAATCCAAAGACAAAGAAAGTGATTATAATTTGTTTCCAAATTCTATCGATAGGATCCTAGCCTATCTCATAGATAATAATATAAATAAATAATGGTATTGTGTTAGATTATCAATGCACTACCAAATTTTCGAAAGCCATAGAGCAAGAGAGGCGTCGAATCGAGAGTGGTTGGTGGGATATTTACAAGTCCGAGCGAATCCGAGAGTTTCCAACCCCGATACACGATCGGGGATGAGTTGCGAGGCATTTAGAAGTAGCCATGTTTTATAGCTCATTCCCATCAATATAGATGGGCATCATGCATTCTCCCCTTAGAAGAGTTTTATACTTCGCTGCCACAATCACTATCATGTTGTCATCATAAATTGATGCTGTTGCTACCCCGGCTCATAGTAGCCTCCTCCACCTCCCACACAATCCATTACTTTGCTCCCACCACCACCACTGCCACGACCATTGTCCGTCGCTGCCACTGTCGTCACCACCATAACCACCACCGTCATTGTCGCAGCTTCATATACAACTAGAGATGCAATCTCCACCACAAATATATACACCGATGCACACACACACTTGAACATGCACACACACAAAACACAAACACATGCCCGTGTGTGTGTGTGTGTGAGAGAGAGAGAGAGAGTACATAAATATGTACAGGCATGCATGTTTCTTTTAATAAAATGAGACATACCAAAGTTGAAATAATCCATCTTATGACTTTGTTTGGGGAAAAATTAAACTAGTACATAAATATGTACACGCATGGACATGCATGCATGTTTCTTTTAATAAAACGAGACATACCAAAGTTGACATGTATCCATCTTATGACTTTGTTAGGGGAACATGATTTTCACATTAAGACTTTAGCATATCTAGACTTGCCACTTTCAAGTTTAAACATTGCTGGTGGTTTCCTATTTACGTGATATTTGGGTAGAATTTATAGGAAATAATATTCCTTATATTGTAGAATCTCGGGAACACTCTACCCAACTATGAAGATTCAAGATTTCACTGCTTGCTGTGACATGTAACTGTATTTATGCTTTAGCATTTAGGTTTTGTATAGAAAATAACTCTTTGCTTTTATAATTATAACCCTAGAAATTATAATTTTCCTCATATGGAGAAATTGAAAGCAAGGAAACTCTCATGAGCTGCCTCTTTTCTTATGTTCTGAGAATTCAGTAAGAAAAAACCTATTTATGGCCACGGGCGTAGTAAATTGTAGGGTCAATAATTCCCGCTCCCTTTATTGATGTTACAATTAACACTGTAGCTCTAAAAGATAAATATCTTGCAGCAAAGGTTTGTCTATTTGATGCGATATATTTGGAATGCATTTGTTATCATGGTCTTTTCACAAGTAATCAAAACCCAAAACTTAATATGGAAAGATCCATTTCCATGCTTCATTCAATATTTTATAAATTTGATTATAAATAATTTTCGAGTATGATTACCATTAACCTAAGTAGTGACTTGACATGAAGTAATGATTTTGCAGGTCATATTCCAACAGAAGCAGACAAGGGAGCTTCTGAATCGGGAAATATTGCAATGAAGTATCAGCAATTTAGCAGAAACATATCTCTTCCAGCTTTCGGGCTCGCCACGCATAAAATGCAAGGGAACCTTTGGAGAAAGCCCAGAGCTGGAGATGCTGATAAATTCGCTGAACTCAATAGTGCTGCAAGCTCATGGCTAAAGCAGCTGAGATTCCATCACCATGACTTCAACTACTTCAGCATGTCCCCATGAGTCGCATGCTTGTGACAATAGCGACAAAATTTTCTCAACTCTAATCTACTGGGTGTATTGTGTCGATTCTTTTGAGTAATATATCTAGAAATGCGCCTTCTGGTTACCTCATCCTTAATTTGAGGCGAACTTGATGAAAGTTGAGAACTCACATTATATGCTCTATCTTCGGCATCTTTAGAATAGCTACAGGGGCTGATTCACAAGAAGAATAGCCTCTATCTTTGTTTTGAGTAAGAGAGCGGTTAATAACTAACTTTTGGGGTTTTGCCTTTGATGGTTCTGGGATTCACTTGAACTTTTGTTTAGCTTGCAGGTAGTTTATTTAAGATGGTTACTGGGTTGAAGCCTATTACAGGTTATTTTTGTTAGTTTAGTTGGAACTTCATGTAAATATTTGGTTCAAGCTGTTACTTTCCGAATTTGTAGTTGGCTTGAGTTAGAACTGTAATATGAGTTCTGCAAAAAGTTTTAAGTTGCAATGCTGTAGCTATAACCATCCAAACTTATGTTGTAGATATAGCATCTCCAACGGCACGCAACCAGACCATCCTGAAACATCCTTCTGGGTTTGAATTTGGTGCAACTGAGATAACTCCGCCGTGTTTCCGATTGGTTTTCTCAAAATTAATTTTCTTTTATGCAACTAAATTTTGAGTTTTAGGATTGAGTTTTTCATTATTATGACACACCACATGATCCACTACAACAACATATATTGAGCTAAATATATTCAAGAATTGAAGTCAAAATCACAGAGTCCGCGATGAGATTATAATCAATCTACAGATGTACGACGAGATCAAAGTGTAATATGCAGAGTCGGGGGGAAATGACCACAATCTTACCTTGTGAACTCGCGCTTACATCTTCAACATTTGATATACAACATTCTTGCAGTTCCTTGTTTCAAAGTTCCCAATGAGCCCTACCATACCCCAATCCAGTACCAGAAATGATGTTCCAGTCCTCGCAGTGATCACATCCTATCAAAATTGGAAAGACGGCGATAAGCCATCAGAGCCGAAAAGCAACACATTCTAATGGCATTCAAAAGATAACTTTTACCTCGAGGATCAAATGAAAAATGGTTATATTCAGGGGAAAAAATGAAAAGTTCCCACTTCCCAGCAAACAATATTTACAGCGGCGTACAATATGGAAACAATAAATTATAGCAAAATTCTCAAATGGCATACTTTAACAAACTTTACCCTTTAATAGCTAAAAGTAACTCACATGGGCCAAACCAATATTTCAACTGAAGTATACAGTATTGCAAACTACTGGCCTTACACTAAAGTAAAATGGAAAATCATGGCCAGTTGTTTGTTACATAAATAAACACATAAGAAACCAAGGCTATTACAAGAGGGGCTTCATGGTTGAGATAATGAATTCGTTTCTCATTGTCACAAACTGATATTTTGCGACAACAACAAAGTACAAGAGGTAGTTGGATTTTCTCCTTTCTATAAAAGGCTTCCTTCCTATATATAAGTAGGAAAGAATAGCCAATCCCTTGATAATATTCATTGACAGCATTCGAGTTCTATCAGTTTCTCTCCGCTAATCACTTGGACCTATCATATTGGGATATATGCAGCATCTATAACCTACTATACTCATTTCTTCTTTCCTCTCATCAGCTTCAGATGGATGAACAGAAGAAGGATAACTTCAAAAATGACTTGGAAAGGAAGTTGCTGTATGCGCTTGATGTCAATATGCAGGTAGCTAGCAGGAACTATCTAGAATCATACAATGGCAACAAGCTGAAATCTTTATGCTTCATTAGCAATGTCACGGTAATTCACCATCACGAATGCGCCAACCAATTGCACAGAATAATTTCTTTAGAGCAAATAAAATGGTATGAACAAATGCCATACAACCGTGGAAATTTAAGCAATCAATTTCAATCTCCAATTAAACAAAAAGAAAGAAAGAAAGAATGTGCATGATTCAAATATAATTATACAGGAAATATACACTACTATAAATAAGGGTTGCCCCTACGGATTTATCGGTAAGGGCAACCCACTGTCCCTACGGATATGTACGTAGGGACGAAAAAAGACCCCGTAGATGAAAAGGCCGCATGTGCAAGTTGAAGCCCTGAACTTGTCCCTACGGGCAAAATCTTGCCCCTACAGATTTCTGTGTAGGTCCTGTTTCACCTACGGAGTAGGCCGTAGGGTAAAAAATGTTATATTATTTACGGTTTTTTAAAATATATTAACTGTATCTACGGATATAGCCGTAGGGCCACGTACTATCCCCTATGGATACCTACGTAGGTACTTATCCATAGGGAAAATATCAGAAATCCTGATATTTTGCCCCTACGGATAACTCCGTAGGGGCGAAGCAATGACCCCTACGGATATGTTCGTAGGGGCACTCCCAACCCCCCGGTACTGAGATCAGGGGGGAAATATCAGTTACTGCTGATATGTTGCCCCTAACGATATAGCCGTATGGGCAACATATGTATCTACGGATTAATCCGTAGGTACACATTATCTGTATTTTTTTTAAAAAAAGGGCTGCCTGATTTTTTCCCGCCCTGTGCACAATAATATATATAACAATAAAATATAAAATTAATCATCACACAACATATATCGTAGTATTCATAATCACATCTCACGCATATAATATACAAAAGAAACCCAAAAACTGAATATGATATAAATATAAATCAATATCGTTTCAAAATATAGTACAATATGTATGATATAAATAAATACATGTTTCAAAAAATAAGAACCAAAAAGGTACCCTAGCTCGGTCCAGCTCCACCTCTGAATAACGATAGAATAACGCGCGCCTGCTCCTCGGTCAATAAACTCTGCAATTCGGCGCGAGCGGGAGTCTGAGCGGCCTGTGGAGCTGGCGATGTGGTCTGCGCAGCCGCCGTCGAGGTAGTCGCTTGCGGAGCCGTGGCTGCGGGAGTCTGAGCGGGCGGTGGAGCTATAGGAGCTGTCTGCGGAACCGCAGCCGATGTAGTGGCTTGCGGAGCCCCAGCCGAAGGAGATGCATGTGGAGGCTCGGTCGATGTACCCTGTCGCGTCTGGACCTAACGTGTGTAAGAAGCGTGTAAGAACTGTGTATTATTCGAATTCGTATCATTATTAAGTTATTTCGAAACCCCGTTTGGATATCTAGTTTGGAAAACCGTTGTTTAATTTAATTGCATATGTATGTATGATTAATCAAACTTAATTCTAAAACCAAATAAGCTCAAGCTACGTACTAATTATGGATATGTTGATATCTATATAATATGACATGATATTTTACTATAAAGTAGTATACATACCAGCATCTCCTTCAACTCCTGAACGGTGGCCCTCAAGCTCTCCAGTTCCTGATGGACACGTCGGTCACTGGAGACGGAAGAAGTAACCGTCGGGGTGGAGTCCAACGGCCCTGCTAGGGCCCAGTCCCCGGCCTCTCTCCCAACCTCCGTGGTGCCCTCCGTGTGCGGCGTCCAGAACTGGGGTCAGCAGCATCGGATCGTCCTGTCCGGTAAAATCGATCCCCGAGGCCTCGGCCTGCTCAACCACCCGCTCCTATACCCACATTAAGCAGTAAAGTATAAGTATAAAATTTAAACTTGAATCTTCCAAAACTAAAATTTCAAATTTGGGTAGAAAAAATATTAACACTTACGCAATACTCCTGGGTAGCGACGTCGGGATATCGAAGCTCGCCCGTGGCGGGATCTGTCGAGGTGCCGTGGACGGCAAGATATGCGGACAACACGCTCGGTGTACCACCTGACGCCACGGTCCGAGCTGTCTGCAATATTAGAAAATAACTCTTAATATTAGAAATATTAGAAAATAACTTTTAATATTGCAGAATATCACAAAGGTCGGTCTATTGTAATTTACCGATAACTCCATGGCTCGAGTAATATTCCTCGAGCCACCTGTGTAAGTAGGGTGACCCCTCTTCGCCGACTTCCTGTTCTCTGTATTCTGAGCGGACTGTTTCTGCACAACGCATTAACATTTAGTTTTCTAATTAAGGAACACAAAAAATAAATTATATCCTAAACAATGAATTACATTTAAAATACATACCTGTTTGCGTTGGGAGTCGAAATATTCACACAATAGAGGCCATGTCTCTACGTCGACTCTCGTAAACACCGGAGTAGATAGGAGGGCCGCTCTCTCATCCTCGGGGGTCGCCATCCACAGGGAGTAGCAGTCGGCCTTCAGCTCATTCCTTTTGTATTGGACCTTGGCCTGCATGTTCTTCATCATGCCATTGTACAGAGCATGAAGGTCGAGCACCCTCCCCGGGTGATCAGGGTCGGCTACAGGTTGAAAATCGTAATCCAACTGAAAATACAAAAAAACATTGTTATTAGATTGTAAGTGTTAATAATAAATATATTGGATAGATCAAATGAAAATATATATTAATACATACCCGAGCCTGATCAAAAAAGAGGGCGAATGAGCGCTGGTGCTACTCGCCCCACTCAACGTGAAGTGGATAGTTCTTCACGAGCCGGCTCTCGTCCCCTAAATATCGGCCGAACCTCTCGGCATGAGGACCGGTATAGCGATAGTCAAGGGTAAAAAAAGGGGGAATGCTGCCTCCCCCTAGCTCTGTCAGGCCTCAGCCTATGGGACTGATTCGGGCCTCGAGTCCCCCTCTGGGGATGGGGAGGCCCTGCGTCTGCACGAAATATGAAGACAATCAATAATAAGACAAAGTTGTATTAAGAAATCAAGGTTAAACGAAAATTAAAGTGTGATATATACCTCCGGTGACTATCGCACAAGCCTGGGCCCGGGCAGCAGCACGAGCGGGACGATAGTTCCTCCAGTGAGGAACAACCGGGGTCCTGAATGCGGACGCATCCCCTCCAACTAGAAAATAAATATCGACGCTAAATTTCCATGAAGTTCATATTTATTCTATAGAGCATATGTAAATTGAATAAATATTTTAAATTTATTCATACTAACCCGCAGACGATGCGGAGGGTATGGAAGCGGCAGGAGTGGCCCCTGCGGAAGATGTGGACGCACCACCTATAATTAGACAATTAAAAATAGATTATATAAGTAATTGCAAAAAGAATGTGTAGATCAATAATATAACGTTCTAAATTAATATGCATGCACTATAGGATATAGAAATATACCCGCAGGTGCGGTGGTGTCACCACCTACAGCTAGACAATAATAAAAATTGCTAAGTAAGAGCAAAAGGAATGTGTGTATTTATGATATAGCATTCTAAATCAATATACATCCACTATATGATATATAAACATACCTGGAGGAGCGGGGGTGGCCTCTGTCCCAGATGTGGACGCATCACCAACAACTAGACAATCAAATATTGACAGTATAAGTAATTTTGACATAAACAGGCATGAATATCTGTAATATTACATTCAAAAGGGATATGCGTGCAGTATACCTAGAGGTGTGGCAAAATCCACACGGAAGGAGGCATCCGAAGGGGTCTCCGATCTAGGTGCAAGACCGGCCCTCTGAAGCTCCCTAAGGAACTCTCCTGGCGGCAGAACCGCTCTGCCTCTGCCTCTGCCGCGGCTGGAGCTCCTGCCGCCCCTCGCTGCTCCCGACATCGTCATCAAATCTAGATAAACGGTTCGTGGACGTATTAGACAATCATTAAAAGTATTGACTATATATGTATAGAGCGTAAAATGTGAAGTAATAATATAACATTACTGATAACCTTTTTCGTTTCGTGGGCGCATCATACATAGCTACTTGGATTTCATCGTCGATGTCATTTCTAACCCACGTAACTTCATGATCGGTCGAAGACAACCCGTCCTTCGAAACAGACGGTCGAAGCACTTTAAGCCTTCTCTCTTCTTCGTCCTCATCGCTGTCCTCGTCGCGTAGACTATACGACGGTTGTTAGTATCGAGCTATACTTTCCGATATTTAACAACCTTCGTATAGTTCTAGGTCACAACGAGCATTGCACGTATGTTAACCGATAGACGGGGACTAAGTGGCGCTTTTAGTTTCATATATGAGTATCGATGGGAATATGAAGGTTTTATATTATCATATATTGGTTTTAACCCGAACATCTCGAATCGCTCTTTAATTATGTGTTTGTTGTGTATTCTTGTTGTATGTGTGTGTTCCGGCTGTCGGGGGTAGGCTTCTATCCCATTAAGAATGTATGGAGCGAACGCCCATCACTTGTGCTTTCAACCGTTTCGAGTAAATTTCGGCAGCACCTCCCCACTGTTCTCCGGGTACACTGTAATAGAATAGATAATCATTTCAAAGCTGTGAAATAACGTTGAAATGAACATCTAATCTATCTTTGTACACGGAGAACCAGCGGAAAGGTACCGATGAAATATCTCGAAACGGATGAAAACACAAGTGAATGAAGGCGTTTGCTTTATACATTCTTAACTTGTCCATACGGGACAAATCTATGGGTTACCATACGATTGAATTTTCTCGTCGCGTAGACTATATGACGGTTGTTAGTATCGAGCTATACTGTCCGATATTTAACAACTTTCGTATAGTTCTAGGTCACGACGAGCATCACATGTATGTTAACCGATAGATGGGGACTAAGTGGCGCTTTTAGTTTCATATATGAGTATCGATGGGAATATGAAGGTTTCATATTATCATCGAGTATCATATATTGGTTTTAACCCGAACATCTCGAATCGCTCTCTAATTATGCGTTTGTTGTGTATTCTTGTTGTATGTGTGTGTTCCGGCTGTCGGGTGTAGGCTTCTATCCCATTAAGAATGTATAGAGCGAACGCCCATCACTTGTGCTTTCAACCGTTTCGAGTAAATTTCGGCAGCACCTCCCCGCTGTTCTCCGAATACACTGTAATAGAATAGATAATCATTTCAAAGCTGTGAAACAACGTTGAAATGAACATCTAATCTATCTTTGTACACGGAGAACCAGCGGAAAGGTACCGACGAAATATCTCGAAACGGATGAAAACACAAGTGAATAAAGGCGTTTGCTTTATACATTCTTAACTTGTCCACACGGGACAAATCTATGGGTTACCATACGATTGAATTTTCTCGTCGCATACACTATACGACGGTTGTTAGTATCAAGCTATACTGTCCGATATTTAACAACTTTCGTATAGTTCTAAGTCACGACGAGCATCGCACGTATGTTAACCGATAGACGGGGACTAAGTGGCGCTTTTAGTTTCATATATGAGTATCGATGGGAATATGAAGGTTTCATATTATCATCGAGTATCATATATTGGTTTTAATCTGAATATCTCGAATCGCTCTCTAATTATGCGTTTGTTGTGCATTCGTGTTGTATGTGTAACATGATTTTAAACTATTGAGATCAAGATTGATAGAACTGATCATCCTACATTGCAATAGCATTCATCAACCAAAAACTATTATTGCAATGCTATTCATCTATAACAATCAACAATTAAAACTACAAATGTAGGATACTGATATCATAAAGCGTTATACGCAACATTGATAGAACTGATAAATAAAAAAACGAAACACAAACCGTATTAAGATTTAACAACTTTGATTATGTCATATACGCGGGCCGATATTTTCATATTAGCCAATAGGCAAAAATAGATTGCGGTCTGGATATGGCATATTGGCCGATGTTACCTATATGCATACATGCATGTTGTCTCCCCATTTTTTCATAAATCAAACCAACTACACACATCAAACTAGTCCATGCCACCAATCGGAAACTCCACTATGTCTTTGAATTATTATTTTTCCAAATAGCATTGAGCTCCTATTGACATTATCCCATCCAATAAATTTGTTGTGCTTGCCTCGACCTTCATCTAGCTTTCACATGCCATACACATTAGATGAGTAATATAGTTATAAATTATGGTATTTTGTTGTCATCAATCCACAAAATAAGATTTCTTAGTAAACACCTAAGCCAATACTTCGAGTTGTAAATAGAATATCCTCCACGTTAAAGTGACAATAACAAAAAATGGTATTTCTAGCATGACTTCAAGCTGGGGATGATTTTTTTAATTTTTCTAGGCACATTCCTTCCATGATCTTAGCCTTTTAGGGCGTGTCTGGTTGGTTGTAGCTGCCAAAAAAAAGTATTTAAAAGTACAAGCAAATCCAACTACAGATGTTGCAACATCATTCCTTTGTTTGGTTAAATGTAGTTCTAACAACATATTTTGCAAAATTTGTGTACGGTTGGGTGTAAGTGCAACGAAATAGCAAAATTTCCCTTTTTTTGTGTATCCCAAAGCCGGTAGCTGCAAAAGCACTCAATTTGAGGCCGAGAATAGTTGCAACTACATATTTTTTAAATTCAAATTATTTTTCCAACTACGTGTTGGAACAACTACTAGCAACCAGACACCAACTTTTAGATTTCCATGTAGTTGGAGCCCTTAGTGTGTCTGCTTGAGAAATCCTGCAATTATACTTATAATCATACAAGTAGAAGCCATTTTTTGATTTAGTTTAAGACCTTACTGGGCCTGTGGAGCTCCGCAAGCCCCAACCCCAACCTAACCCTAGCCCCAGCCCCAGCCCTAGCCCTAGCCCTAGCCCAGCCCTGCCCTAACCTAACCCTAACCCCAGCGCGGCCAGCTAAACCCCAACACCAACCCTAAGGCAAACCCTAACCCCAGCCCCAGCCCCAGCAGCAGCCGAACCCCAACCCTAACCCTAACCCCAACCCCGACCCCGACCCCGACCCCGACCGTGACCCCTGCCGAACCCCAACTCGCGCGCGCAAACCCAGACCCAGCCATGAACCCTAAGCCCAAAATAATCAAAAAATTCTTTAATTTACCTGAAGATTTACTCACCTGAACGGCGGTGGCGACGACGAGAACGGTGGTGGCGATGAGAATGGCAGTGGCGACGAGGAGAACGGCAGTGGCGACGAGGAGAACGGCGTGGCGATTTGGGAATTTTTTTCTCACGTGATCGAGAGAGAGAGGAAAAAAGTGAGCGTAGGCGATCGATCTGTGCCTTTATTAAATCGATATTTAGTTGCCCCTATGGATTTGTCCGTAGGTCCTTGGTTTGCGGCTCCGTAGGGGCAAATACCAAATTAAGAATTAATATTTTTATTCTTGGACGTCTGAGCCCGTAGGGGCAACCTTTTAGCCTTACGGATTAATCCGTAGGGCCTAGTTAAATCTTCCCCTACGGATTTCAATATCCGTAGGGGCAACCCCCAATTTTACTAGTGGAACAATCGCTTAGAGCCTATGAGAAACTAACGAAACAATTTGACAAGACTGATGCGCTAATAGAATAAATTATGACTCTACATAGGAAAAGAGAGCAAGAGACCCTTTTGAGTCAGTCTGACCCCGACCTTCGGTATTTCGAAATACCAATTTGGCCATCAACGAGTAATGAGAATGATAAAATCGATGAAATGTTCGAGGTAGAGAAGCTTGACTTGACTGACAGTTACGAGAAAATTTTTGAGGATACTTGTGATTTTGAAGATGGGGCTTGAATAAAATATTTGAGGAAGATATTGATAAGGAACCCACAATGATGGATAAATTTTTTGAAAAGCTCTTAGATAGATAAGCCACCTCTGGGAAGGAAATGAGCCCATCCACGAGTCAATTTGAAGAGGAGAAAATAGAATCGCAAAATAAGGAATGTGACGATATTTTTGAAAAAAGTCCATAAGCATAATAGAGAATAGGAAGCTGGTCGATATCGATAATTGTTGTTTCACGTATAATTTGGAGAAGATTTTTGTGGATGAACTCAAATTTCTTGTTGAGTTAGTAATATCAATACAATGGGAATATCCTAAAGAATTGACTTTTGAAGAGCTTTTTAAGGATGAACTCAACCTTATGGATAAGTTAGACTTCCTAAATTATTAAGCGCAAAACGTAAATTGCGAACATTCTCTTGAGCCGCTAACAGTTGAGTTTAACCCTCAAATACTTCCAATCATCACTGAAGCCAGTCCTATCAAAAAGTAAGAAATTGTTTCATCAACTCCTATAAATGGATTTTTTATTTGTAACTCGCATGTTCATCTTGAGGATTTCGATCCATTTAACCAATACATTAACAAGTTACTGCATTTGCATAATTCTTTTAGACTTTAACCATTTATTACTGCACTAGTTTATTTGGCGAAACTAGAATCACAATTTTGTTCACCCACATATAAACACCACATTAATTCTGTGCATATTAAGTTTTGGGTGTTAATTGATGCTTATTGTCACAACGTGTTTTACTACTCCTGCATGATCATAGACAAAAATTTTGAGTGGTTAATATTGACGTTTGGATTAGCCAGAGCGTTATGTAAATTTAATTTCTTTTTCTTTTTCTTTTTTTATTTTTATTTAGGGTTTTATTCATAAAAAATAATAATAATCATCTTATATCTCCACACTTATTTAAACACTTTTATTTGACTCCAAAACCTAACATAAAAATAAGAAATGAGTTGCAGAGCATGAAGTACAAAGCAGGGAGTAGAATTCCATTATCAGATCGCATATCAGCGGCCGGCCACTACCAGTTAGCGGCTTGATGAGAGCAGAATCTCTAAATTTTTGGGCTATGTAAGTTTGTTCTTGGTTAATTCTTCTTATTGATCTTAATGGGTTTATCTCTGTATGAATTAATTTCACCACATTATTGTATAGTTGTGTTTAGCATTGCACATTGTAGTGACTAATCTTTATAATTGCATTGTGAATAAGACTAAGGAGATGAGTGAGGGGTCTACATTGAGGACAATATCGAAAGTAAGTGTAGAGGATGGTTTGCACCGTTTTTCATTTTTTTAGGTTAGCTTTTTCAATTTTTTCTTTCTAGGTTCACTTTTCTTATTTTTCTTTTCCTAAGAAAAGTTTTTTTTAATCAAGCTGGTGAATAGATAGACTTGAATTTGAAATCCGAAAGATAAGTGAAATAAAGGAAACTTATTGAATCTGAGGATAGGACGAAAATCTGAAAAATAACCATCTCGAAATTAAATGTTGTGAATATACACCCTACTAGTCGCGCAATCACGAATCTTGAACCTTGAGATGTAGAGGAGAACTAGAAGTATCTTTGTTGAAGTATTTGAATACAAAATAAAAAGAATACAAAACCATTTTTTCATTAAGTAGCTGGAATTTCGTGCCTCAAGAAGCATTGGATGCTCACGTCGAAAATAAAACAAAAAAATAGTTAATTAAATAAGTATAAATTTGTGATTGCTTAGAATACTTGAATGATTAAGTCTTTTAGAATGCTTTCTCACTTAGTGCCCTCAAGCCTCTGGCCAGCGAGTCACTGCCTGAAAGCTCGATACATGGGTGTTCTAAATAGTTTGGCAAACCATACATAATAAAACCCACACCGAGTAATCGGTTGGTTGGTGCCTCATGAATTATTAATAGGGGCATAGAAAGGTGTTGTGGGTAAATAGATATATATAAATATAGAAAATATGAGAATATGAGACATGGATACTATAGTTTGAATTGAAATCTCACGACCAAAAGATGCATTACACAGACACCTACGGGTATAGGATCTATATTTGAAGGAAAAAGGGACATGAAGAATGGGATTAAGTTCTATTTAGGGAGGATAGAATTTTTGGATTGGAAACTATACTTTAGGATGACAAGATTCAACCTTTTCTTGTTTTTACTTTTGTCTTTTGATTCTTTTCTTTTTCTTATTTTCTTTTTCTTTTCCTTTTTGGGATTTTCTTTCTTTTAATTTCTTTTCTTTTTGGGATTTTGCGTTGATCCAAACAGCCCCTAGTTAGGTGTAAACCTGAATTACTGTTTTAAAATTGGAGGTAAAATGACGTATGATTTGAAGGGGCAGAGGGAGGAGGGACAATATTGAACAATCAGTTGTATATTCCCTCACAAACACAATTGAATATAGTTTCCAGACACAGAAATTTAGCCAGTCATCTCTTCAGCCATATGGCCTTCCGCAACTTCAATTTCATATATCCTACCTACAGATTTTAGAATTGTAGCCAGCAGAAACTTCAATCACGATGGCTGGCAAGTTTTAAACTTAATTTTGATACGTAGCCTCTATATCTTTGTTCATACAGGGATCTTACTCCACTAATGTCGGATCTAACTCCAGTAACAGTAACAATATGATATTCGACTTATGGTTGTCAAGTCATCTGCTTTTGAACTTTTGATATTCGACTTATGGTTGGGAATTAAAGACCCATCGATCCATATGTCTGGATACTGAAGTATTACTTCTTCCTTCGTAGTTGATTTGGATATCACTGAAGTGGTTAACTACTGTCAATATTTGGGGCTGCCAACATCTTTCCCATAAATAATTTTAAGGCTAATTTACACTAAGCTGCCCTTAACTATCGTTGTTTTTCAGTTAAATACCTTTTTTTAAAATTATTACAGCAAGCTCCTTTAGGCTCTATAATTTATGGGTATTTTAGTGAAATCAGTCCTTTAAAATTAAAACTAAAGTTTAAGGAGTTTAATGTAAGTCTAATTTAAAAAAAGGTAGTTAAGTGAAGAACACCATAGTTAAGGGCAGTCTAGCATAATGTAGCCTAACTTTTAATATGAAGCAATTTTGTTTAGGAAACTGAATGGAGTCAATACAACCCTAGCCAGATACAACGTACCCATCCAGTGGCCATGATAAGATCAGAATACTTGCAAACCCAACGAACCATGACAGTCCCTACGGCCATGCTTTGAGCTGCCAGAAGCATCCACCATTCTACACTTCCCCATATTGTCGAATTGCTTCCTTCAAATGAAACTGCTGGAACCTGTTAAAAAATGTCATGATTATTATCATGTTTTCATCATGAACGGGGCTCAGTGTAATGTTAATTTGATATACATCGCTAAGTTATTGGTAAAGTGATCTAGATATGGTATAAGAGCATCAGGTATCAGGTTTCAAGAGGCCATGGATTCAAAGTTTAAATCTCATCATTGCCAGGTTAATTTTTTTCTTTTACCAATTTTTCTGCCTTTACAACCGAGAGCTTTTGCAGGAGGCCTTTTCCATGTAGCCCAGAGGCTCACATGAGGAGGGTTAAGTGTTAAGTTAGCTTGATATACATTGTTAGACCACAACCTAACAACTAAAGCTTTTCGGTATAGTGGTTATCAAGAGAAGCAAATTAGCACAAGAGTCCCCAACGTCTTCCAAGTATTCTCTCATCACAACGGGGTCAGCTACAGAGAACAACTCCATGCAGAGAAAAATCAATGGTCAAAGGGACTTATCTGAAAACCCATAGGCTAATTTGCATGTAGAGATTTTATGCAGTTTGAGATCATGCAAATCAATGAACCACCCTCTATCTTTAAACAAGGAGATAGTCTAGAAGAAGGATGATGATGAAAAGCTTTGCGATATTTGCACGTCATCTCCACTACTACAATAAAGGGTTGCCCCTACAGATAAAGGAATCCGTTGGGGCACCATTTTATTGCCCCTACGGACTTAACTGTAGGTACCCATGGTTGTCCCTACGGTGTCCTATATTTCAATTTAAAAATATTAAAACGTAATTTGCCCTTTGGCCTTACGGAACCGTAAAAGAAGGCCCTACGGTTAAGTCCGTAGGGGCATATATGGGTTATTAATAATAAAAAGCACAGAGAAAAGACCTCGTTGTTCCCAAAAATTCTCTCTCTCACTCTCCCGCGCCTCGTCGCCACCGCCCTCCGCCCGCGGCCCGCCACCGCCCTCGAACCTTCCCAAAACTTCCTTGTCGAATTCCTCGTCGCCACCTGTTCAGTTGATAAAATTGCACATTTGTTATTACATTTTTCCTACTATTTCCATATTAAAAAAGGTCTTTATTATAATATATCATACATATGAGGGTTTATGTGTAAAAATACTATTTTCTATGTGTTGATATATTATAATTAGAATTTGGTAGGAAATTGTATGCAAATAATATCATTGACCAAATCCTAATAGAACAAAGTCTACTAAATATTATTTAAGTTGTTGTGCAGAATTTTTCCAAGAAATCAAGTTGTTAAAGAAAACTTGCCTAATTAAGAAAGCAAAACTTGGAGATCAAGTCTGGCAGCGACTACGAGAATATTTCAAAAATCCAAAGATCCTAGAGAAGTCCACATACCAAGTAGAGAGAAGCCCCCTAAAGAAAATCAACTGCTCTGATTAAATAGCCGCGGATCCGCGGCCATACCCCCACTTGGGCCGCGAATCCGCGGCAATCTTGAGGATTTATTTGCTGCAAATTTTTGGCAAAAATCTCTGCTGTTATTTACCTAATTTGGAAGCAAAGGTTTCTGGCTTTGGAGTATAAATATGGACCGAGAGCCTCTTGGAAAAATCATCAAGCCGACGAGATCATGAAGTCCAAGACGGCTCACGCATCCAGGCTGATCATAAACTGTTCATCAACTTCCTTAGAAGAGGTCGAGAAGCAAACTAGCATTTTGTAATCATTTTCTAAGGAATCAAAGTGTACTTGATCTTGTTGATTAATAAAAGTAGTTTATTGGATTTTGTTTTCTTCATGATTTCTATCTCTTCTTATCCCAACATGCGCGAGTAATTCTCTGCTTGTTAGGGTTCGTAGGATTAGGGTAGGCTAATGGATGATGAACATCCCTAAACCCTTTTTAAGTCCTATAAAGTTTATGAACTTTATTAAAAGAATCATTAACATCCTAATCGGGCGCGCTAATAATTCTTTGTTAGTCCCGGCCGCGATTAGAGATTAGATTAATGATTGTTTTGGTAAAGACTAGATATGAACGGAGTTCCGTGTCGAGATAAGAGTTAAGAGTGGGATTCCTTTTCCCTCCAGAAACCCTAATCTACACGCATCACCGTCGTTCTAGTTTTAAATCTATTAAAGGATAAAAATGGTAAATTTTAATTAATCGTCCATAACTACTAAATCCTAACGAACCCTACAAGCCTCCTTCTTATATTAAACCTACGCCCATAATTATTCCAGATCTAGATCTATATTTTACATTCGTGTTTAACGTAGATCTAGAAACCATTCATCAACATTTTTTATCCCTCCTCTCTTTTTCAACATATTTAAAGTAAGAGTAAAAAGGTTCCACGTTTCCCAGAGGACGACCCGTACTCATCTTGGTCTGGCTACAAGCGACACCGTTATTGATTGCGGTTAACTACAAACACACTTTTTCATATCAATCAAATGGCGCCGTTGCCGGGGATACGTGCGTAATTTTTTTATTCTTACTATTTGTGTTGAATTCTTATACGATCCATATCATAATTAAAACAAAACTGCAAATTGCATATTTAACGATTTGTGCGTGAATTTTTGCAGGGAGATCTGGAGTCACAGACTTGAGGAAACAGGAGACAGAGACATTCATTAAGATCCAGAGGAGCACAAAAAGCCACAGAAAAAATTTCATCAAGTGATCCCTCTCTGTTGCGGCGGAACCGCGGCAAAAGTGGTACATTCGCGGCGGAAGCACGACGCGTTAGAGGATTTAGTGCTCCAAACTTCTATGGTAAGATTCTAACCTCCTTCTCTCTTCTCTAAAATCCAATAAAATCTATTTTCTGCAGGATTCTTTACAAAATAGCGCCGCTCAAAAATCTTTTTGCAAAAGTTTTGTGATTGGTTTTGTTTTGCATATTTTAATACGGACTTTAAGGGGCAAAGACCAAATCAAGATTAGGTGGGGATTTCATCACCCTTCCTAAGCCCCACAAATCACAAACAGAGCATCTAAATCAACCTTTCATTAATTTAAAAAATATCTAGACCAGACTCTAAGGACTGTCGCGCTCAATAAGGACAGAGGAAGGTCGTGGGTAATCTATCGTTTATCCGCATTACTTTTGTAGTGCCTAGGCAAGTGTGTCAAAGGCTAGTGGTTTTTAATTAGGCCCACTACTGTGGTTCCTTCCTACTTACCTGGAACTTATCTGGCTACAAGGGTAGTACGGAGGCGGTAGAGGATTGATCCTGCGGCTTGTCCTTTGGAAGTCTAGGAGCGATCTAGAGACTGAACCTAGGTGACCTTAGTTCTAAGGTTGCTTGTGCATTTTAGAGTGATTTATCTTGAGTCCCACTTTTTCAAAACAGACCAATTTTAAAATCACACACACGCTTCCACTTATACTAAACCCGCTTAGTGCATGCTCGGCTGGACACGGGATCCTAGTGCCCGTCTTGTCCGCGTTCCTGCTATCGACTCCGAAGTCGGTACTTCTTCATCCTCTTTTCCCCCACCACACACCACGACCGAGATGGACGACACTCCATCAGAATATAACACCACGCTTCCACCGCCCGTAGGTGCGCAGAATCCACCGCGCATCTCTCTCCAAGAGAGATGCTATCCTATCCGTGGTTCTCTTCCCACTTGTCTATCTCTTCCACCAGCTAACGGGGATAATTTCGAAATTAAACCCCATTACATCAATCTGCTGTCCAAATTTCACGGGCTTGAGTCGGAAGATGCATACGTTTTCATCACCAAATTCGAAAACGTATGCGCAATGATGGGTACTTCACAGTTGACTGTCGATGTTATGCGCTTGCGTCTTCTCCCATTCACACTGAGCGACTTGGCAGAAAAATGGCTTTATAATACTGACGCACACTCTATCACTAATTGGGATGAATTCATCATATCATTTCTTAAGAAGTTTTACCCAAACCATAAGACCGCCCGTGTTAGGAGCAAGATCAACCAGTTCACCCAGCTTCCCAATGAACCATTTTAGAAGTGCTTTGAACGTTTCAAGGATCTGCTTGTCCAATGTCCTCACCATGGAATACAAAGATGGGATTTATATCGAATAATATATGAGGGCATTAATCCAGTGACAAAGCAGATGCTTAAAACTATGTGTCAATGCAATTTCATGTTTAAAGACGACGGTGAAGTTTGGAAATATCTGGAAGACCTTGCTGGACACACTTTGCAGTGGGAAAGCATAAGACCACCTTCATATAGGGGAGGTATTCACCAGCTCGATGTTTCCATCGCAGTGAAAGCCGAAATGGCAGCGATGCAGAAGAAACTCGATGCTATTGAGAACAAACTTTCATCAGTCTCCTTAAATCAGGTCACGCTTCCCAAGACCGTCTGTGGTTGCTGTTCAGATCCTTCACACTTAACGGAAGAATGTCCTATGAATGCATCGGTTCAAACTAATGCTGCTTTTCAGCAGTGACCTAGAAACGATCCTTATTCTTCCATGTACAATCAAGGATGGAGGAATCATCCTAACTTTGCTTGGAACCAAAACCAACAAAGCAATTATCAAAGACCTCCTCCACAGCAACCACAACCACAAAATCAGCTCCCCTTTCAGTCACAAAATTTTCAAAATCCGGCCAACACTTCTACACCACAAGTGGCCGGTACTGACAACTCTTCACTCGCACAAACTTTGGATATGTTCATGAAACATTCCATGCAATTGTCGGCTGAGATGAAGTCTTCTATTGATACCATACAGAAAGACTCCGCCTCCCACGGCGAGAGTATTAAATCAATAGAAAACCAACTCGCACAGTTAAACGCCGCAATGAGTGCGGGAGAGAAAGGGAAACTCCCATCTCAACCCATACCTAGTCCTGGCCACTCACAAAGTTATAATATGAGTGCCATTACTACGTTGAGATCGGGAAAGGTGCTGAATAACCGAGTGGGTGAGCAATGTGATGATAGTGACACCAATGATACCCCAGCTTCTTCATCTTCCCCTAATTCTTCTAGTCTCCCACCTTCATCCGAGCCTATTCTCCGTTTTCCCCAAGGCTCAAACCCTTCGCCCATTTCCTCAAATCTACCTAAAACGATCCCCACTCCAATTCTGGAATCCACTCCATCCCCACAATCCTCTCCAACGTTGGACCAAACCCTTATTGATAAACCACCTTATCCAAACAGGTTAAGGGGCAACAGACCAAGTCCACAAATAGAGAAGATTGTGGAAATTTTTAAGCAAGTTAACATAAACATTCTTCTCCTAGATACTATTCAACAAGTTCCGTCATATGCGAAAATCCTAAAGGACTTGTGCACTAGGAAGAGAAAAGTTCAAATACCTAAAAAAGTTTTCCTTGCGAGTAATGTGAGCACTGCTTTTACACAACAACTACCCAAGAAACGAAAGGACCCCGGAAGTCCTACAATTTCTATTTCCATTGGGGGTAAAAATATCAATCGTGCTCTACTCGATCTAGGTGCTAGTGTTAACTTGCTTCCGTATTTTGTTTATGAGCAATTAGGGATCGGAGAGTTAAAACCTGCGCATTGCGCTCTTAAGATGGCCGATCGATCTATCACCCAACCAAGGGGTGAGCTAGAGGATGTGTTAATCAAAGTCGGGGAATTCATATTACCTGTGGACTTTATCGTTATAGATACACAACCTGTGGCAAACCCACGTAATCAAATCCCGGTGATACTCGGTTGACCCTTTTTGGCCACTTCCAACGCAGTAATCAATTGTAGAAACGGCTCTATGACCCTATACTTTGGAAAGAAGTCAATTGAGCTTAAAATTTACAAGTTGGGAAGTGAACCCTCCAAACCCTATGCTCATGTGTGTTCTGTCGAATTAATGGATGTCGACAGCAGCGAATTTGATCAAGCTCATGATACTGACTCTATTCATATGTTGTTTGACCCAACCATGTACTCTTCCACCGAGTTGTCTGGGTCAACATCTAACGCTGATAATAACTTTTTATAGAGTCTGATGATCACCCCATTTTTTCTGATGACATTATTCTTCGGGGTATCGATGAAAGCTTTGAGGAAATTTTCGCTGATGAACTCGCATTTTTAAAAGATACGGGTGTTGAGATAAATCAACTCCAAGATGAAGAAATTGGACCTCCACCCCTTCTTTTGGACAATCATGATAATGCGAGTAATCCATCATTACTATCACTGTGTCGTCTCTCCAAATTGAGACGCAATCCTTTTTCATTACACCTCTTATCACCTCCCCACTTCATCTTGTCGAAAGGTGACATGTTCTTCCACCAACCTTGGTACTTCATCGATAAAATTTTTGATGGTTGGTGTTGACCTTCGGTCTTTGCAAAGCTTGGTATTGACCAATAACCTTGACCCCCTTGTGTGATTTTAAATGATTAAAATTGTTTAACTCAAGTTTTGGGGGGGGTATATTTTGGGCTTTTGAAAGAAAATGATTTTTTACAAAACTGTGAGCCAAAAATAAGTTTGGGGGAGGATTTTCACTTTCATATATTCTTGCCCCCATTAATAATTTCCTCCCAATTCTACAGGTTTTTGAGCTTAACGGATGACATCAGTGAGGACACTGCTGTAAACAAGTTTGGGGGATGTTTGCACTTATTTACACATCAATTTGCATCATATTTTGCATAAGCACAACATTTTCAAAAATTAATTTTTTTTAATAACAAAAGAGTAGAAAGTGAAAAAATTACATCCAAAAGATAGAAATAGTTTAAGAAAACCAAGAAAATTAGAAATTTTCTTAAACGAACTAGTAATAAGTAGTTATGAGCTGTTGTCCCAAGGGTTAGGAAGATGAAGGAAGTCACTAATCTGAGGATAAAAATAAGTCTGAAAAATAGTTTCTATTCTGGAAGCCAAACATTTGAATGTTGATACCCTACTATATGCACTTACACACGTCTTGAAACTCGGGATAGTAGAGGATACCTTGAAATGCTCTTGTCTAAAAGCCAAAGTATGAAGTAAATGAAAAAAGGAAGAAAATATAAAATGATGAAAAGAGAAAAATGAACACTGGTTTTGTTATCGCTAAGGCAACAATAAAAAAATATAGCGAGGGTGTCTCTTCACCTAGTGCCCTAAGGCCAACTGGTCTGGGAGTCACTGCTAAGCCTTAGGTGGTGCAAGACGAGGAAAATAATATCATCTAATCAATAAGCACATGAGTAATCGGTCGGTTAGTATCTCAAGAAGTATTAACGGTCGCATGAAAATGTATGAGCAAATCTAAATATTCATCAAGTTAAAATGTACTGAGATAGATGGACAAGAGTATGATAGCTTGAATTGAATTCTCTGAGTGTAGGGATGTCCATTACACACACGTAGGGGTATATGATCGATGTTTGGATGAAAGGTAGGAACGAAAAATAAAGACGATGTTTTATTGAGGGATGATGTGATTTTTAACATCTTTTCATGACTATTAAGATAGGTCTTATGACAACTGAAAAGCTAGTATAGTTGGAAACTCTAAATTTTCAAAGTATTTCTTTTATGGTTCTTATCTTTATATGTAAATTTCACCATCTCTCTTTTATTATAGGATTTTGTGGGTGTAATCCACTGAAAACCCTCAGGAGACAACACTCCTCCGACTAGGGACACCTAGAGGTTTAACGGCTTGTTGCACGTGCTCAATGCAATCGTGTTTGCCTACGAAAGTGTGCTTAGTTTTCTCCTTTCTTTTTCTCCTTCCCTTGAATAAACTAGTTTGCTCGGAACGATCAAAGATAAGTTTGGGGGTATTTGTTCAGTTGATAAAATTGCACATTTGTTATTACATTTTTCCTACTATTTCCATATTAAAAAAGGTCTTTATTATAATATATCATACATATGAGGGTTTATGTGTAAAAATACTACTTTCCATGTGTTGATATATTATAATTAGAATTTTGGTAGGAAATTGTATGCAAATAATATCATTGACCAAATCCTAGTAGAACAATGTCTACTAAATATTATTTAAGTTGTTGTGCAGAATTTTTCCAAGTTGTTAAAGAAAACTTGCCTAATTAAGAAAGCAAAACTTGGAGATCAAGTCTGGCAGCGACTACGAGAATATTTCAAAGATCCAAAGATCCCAGAGAAGTCCACATGCCAAGTAGAGAGAAGCTCCCTAAAGAAAATCAACTGCTCTGATTAAATGGCCGTGGATCCGCGGCCATACCCCCACTTGGGCCGCAGATCCGCGGCAATCTTGAGGATTTATTTGCTGCAAATTTTTGGCAAAAATCTCTGCTGTTATTTACCTAATTTGGAAGCAAAGGTTTCTGGTTTTGGACTATGAATATAGACCGAGAGCTTCTTGGAAAAATCATCAAGCCGACGAGATCACGAAGTCCAAGACGGCTCACGCATCCAGGCTGATCATCAACTGTTCATCTACCTCCTTAGAAGAGATCGAGAAGTAAACTAGCATTTTGTAATCATTTTCTAAGGAATCAAAGTGTACTTGATCTTGTTGATTAATAAAGGTAGTTTATTGTATTTTATTTTCTTCATGATTTCTATCTCTTCTTATCCCAACATGCGCGAGTAATTCTCCGCTTGTTAGGGTTCGTAGGATTAGGGTAGGCTAATGGATGATGAACATCCCTAAACTCTTTTTAAGTCCTATAAAGTTTATGAACTTTATCAAAAGAATCATTAACATCCTAATCGGGCACGCTAACAATTCTTTGTTAGTCCCGACCGCGATTAGAAATTAGATTAATGATTGTTTTAGTAAAGGCTAGATATGAACGAAGTTCCGTGTCGAGATAAGGGTTAAGAGTGGGATTCTTTTTCCCTCCAGAAACCCTAATCTACACGCATCACCGTCGTTCTAGTTTTAAATCTATTAAAGGATAAAAGTGTAAATTTTAATTAATCATCCATAACTACTAAATCCTAACGAATCCTACAAGCCCCCTTCTTATATTAAACCTGCGCCCATAATTATTCTAGATCTAGATCTATATTTTACATTCGTGTTTAACGTAGATTTAGAAACCATTCATCAACATTCTTTATCCCTCCTCTCTTTTTCAACACATCTAAAGTAAGAGTAAAAGATTCCACGTTTCCCAGAGGACGACCCGTACTCATCTCGGTCTAGCTACAAGTGACACCGTTATTGATTGCGGTTAACTACAAACACACTTTTTCGTATCAATCACCACCGCCCGCGACTCATCGCCGATTGCGTCGTCTCCTACCTGTCTCCTCCATCGTCTCCTCCACCGCCTGCTACAGCTTAGTAAATCTCAAATTTTTACTTCTAATCATGCTTTTATTTATAATTTTGATAATGTTAGGGCTAGGTTTCAGGGTTCAGGGTTTGGTTAGGGGTGAGGGTTAAGGTTAGGCATCGGTGTTCAATTTAGGGTAGGGTTAAGGTTAGGGTTCGGTTAGGGTTGGGGTTGGGGTTGGGTTAGGGTTCGGTTGGGGTTGGGGTTAGGGTTCGGTTGGGGTTGGGGGGGTTTGGTTGTGACTTGCAAGTCACAGAACTTGCGGATTTAGGAGTCTGTTGTTTCGACTTATCATTGTTGTTTGCAGGTGTCTTCCCGGCTTGCTTGGCAGGATAAGGAATTGCAACATGCCCACCTTTCTTTCCCTCACCACCTGAAATAAAGAAAAAATTCAGAAGAAAAAAATTAATGGGCCTTATAATCACAACAATTGCAGCTGTTTGTTCCTAAAAAACTTCCCTTTTGTATATAAAATTTTAATCGCAGCAGTATCCCACTAAAAATTGGAGTTGAAAGTCCTTCTAATTGGGTACCTTTCAAATTAGGGTTAGGGTTAATTAGTTGGGGTTGGGGTTAGGGTTAGGGTTTGGGTAATTAGGGTTAGGGTTAGAGTTCAGTGTATGGTTCGGGTTAGGGTTTAGAGTTAGGGTTTGGTTCAGGTTTAGGGTTAGAGGCTAAGATTAATTTGGGTTAATTCGTGATAATTTGAAAGGATTAGGGTGTTGATTAGGGTTAATTAGGTTAATTTGGTTAAATTGGGTTAAGTTTAGGTTGATTAAGGTTAATTTGGGTAAATTGGGTTAATTTGGGTTAATTAGTGATAATTTGAAAGGGTCAGGGTGTTGATTAGGGTTAATTAGGTTAATTTAGGTAAACTGGGTTAAGTTTGGGTTGATTAGGGTTAATTTGGTTAATTTGGGTAAATTGGGTTAAGTTTGGGTTATTAGGGATAATTTGTGTTAGGGTAACAATTATGGTTAATTGTGGTTAATTAGGTTAATTTGGGTTATTTAGGGTTAGGGTTTTAGGGCGTACTAGTTCATTCAGTAGGATACTCGATGACAACGTATACGTACAACTTTACCGTAAACGCAAGAAAAATTTACCATAAACTAAAAACTTCGAACCCTTAATAACGAAACTTAAACGTAAAACCTATTCAAGTTAAATGTTCAAGTTAAAACCAATATATGATACTCGATGATAATATAAAACTTTCATATTCTCAGGGATACTCGTATATGAAAATCAAAGCGCCGCTTAGTCCCCGTCTATCGGTTAACATACATTCGAAGTTCGTCGTGACATAGAACTATACGAAGGTTATTAAATATCGGATGGTATAGTTCGGTACTAACAACTGTCGTGTAGTCTATGTGACGATAAGATTCAATCGTATGATAACTGATAGATTTGTCCGGTATGGACAAGTTAGGAAAGCAAACACCTACATTCACTTGTGTTTTCATCCGTTTCGAGTTATTTCGTCGGTACTTTTCCGCTGGTTCTCCATATAAAAAGATAGATTAGATGTTCATTTCAACATCATTTCACAGCTTTGAAATGATTATCTATTCTATTACAGTGTACTCGGAGAACGGCGGAGAGGTGCCGCCGAAATTTACTCGAAACGGTTGAAAGCACAAGTGAATGGGTGTCTGCTCTATACATTCTTAATGGGATAGAAGTCTTACCCCCGACAACCAAAACACACACATACAACACGAATACACAACAAACGCACGCACAGCACATACACACTAACAACCCTACACTTAAGCGAAATCATAAATTGAAACACACATATATAGAATACAACTCATACATGGATATACTCAAGTCTAATTTTGATTATCGATAATTTATTCTTTTCAACGACAAACGCACACACAAAGCATATACACGGATTTTCTCCTTTGTCAGTTACCATCACATTCTTAGATTTCTCAATATAGTCATCATAACCTACAATTTATATGTTATACAGTCTAACATGGCCCATGAGTACGTCAAAGTTAAGGACTGGATGTATGTGGATTGGCAACAACGTATGCAACCTAAGTTTGTCGCAGGAGTTGCTGCTTTTATTGAATTTGCATGCGCACATAATAAGATCGTGATAGGGAAGATTCTCTGCCCGTACGATAGATGTGGGAATAAGTGCTGGAAGAAGGTAGAATTTGCAGAGCTTCATATCGTTAAACATGGTTTTACTAAACTTTATACAACTTGGCTATATCACGGGGAAGGAGAAGAACACAGTAATGCGGCAGAAGAAGAAGGAGAAGATGGTAATGTGGCAGAAGAAGGAGGAGAAGACGGTAATGCGACAGAAGAAGAAGACGGTAATTTCTTTTCAGGAGAAGCAATGGAGGATATGGTAGAGGCTGCCCTAGGTGAATCTATTCGTACCGAAGATGACATTCCTTCCGGTCAAGGACCGCGTGCGGATAAGTTTGAAAATTTCATGAATGAAGCTAGAAAACCAATTTATGAGAATGCAAAGTATTCCACCCTCTCATGATTCGTCTAACTTTTCCAGATTAAATGCCTAAATGGATGGAATAACAAGTCATTCATAATGCTTCTTTCGTTCTTGAAAGATTCTATGCCCCTAGGAAATAACGTGCCAACAGCTGGTACGGAGCCCAGAAAATGATGTCTGATTTGGGTCTGAAGTGTGAGAAGATTCAACCATGTCCTAAAAATTATGTGTTGTACCGGAAAGAGAATTCAGATTTAAAAGAGTGTCCCACATGCGGAGAGACCAGGTATAAGACGAAAGATTCTGATAAGAAGCCCGATATACCTGTCAAGATAGCACGATACTTTCCCATAACACAGAGGCTGCAGAGGCTATTCAGGTGCAAGAAAACAGCCGAGGCAATGATTTGGCATCACCGTGCTCCTCCAAGTGAAGATGGAAAAATGAGTCATCTAAGAGATTCACTGGCATGGAAAGATTTCGATAGAAAGCACGAAATATTCAGTAGCGATCCTCACAATGTCAGGCTCGGACTCGCTAGTGATGGCTTCTGCTCATTCAACTATATGGCTAGAAGGCACAGCACATGGCCAGTTGTAATGATAGTTTATAATCTGTCGCCTTGGTTGGCTATGAACCAATCATACTTTATGATGCCTCTTCTTATCGACGGACCAAACTCACCGGGAAACAATATCGACGTCTATCTCCGACTTCTGATCGATGAGTTAAAATCTTTATTCATTGATGGTGTAGAGACTAACGATGCAAACATAAATACAACCTTCATACTGCGTGTGGCTTTAATGTGGACAATTAATAACTTTCCTGCGTATGGAATGCTATCAGGTTGGTCTGTACATGGTCGCAAAGCATGTCCTTATTGCCATCAACATAAAATATCGAAATTCTTGAATTTTAGCAGGAATGTTTGTTATTGCGGCCATCGACGTTTCTTGCCTCTAGACCACCCCTACAGGTTAGACGTTGTTCACTTTGATGGTCATCAGGACCTTCTTGGACCTCTAGCCCTATTGTCCGGAGAGGACGTGACTGCTCAGTGGGATGGTTACAATAATGTGACCTTCGGGATGGATCCGACAAAACAGGTCAAACCACCATTCTGGAACAAGTTAAGTATTTTCTTCGAGCTTCCGTACTGGTCAACAAATTTAGTGCGTCATTGTCTGGACGTTATGCACATAGAGGATGGAGTATCCGAGCACGTACTCAACTTGCTTCTTTGTAAAGACGGAAAATCGAAAGACAACCTCAATACTCGGATGGATCTACAGGACTGGAAAATTAGAAGTGAATTGCATCCTAAACCAGTAGCGGGTAAACCAAGCATGTTTGTACTTCCTAATACCGCGTATCATATGTCACAACCGGAGAAGAAAATATTTCTGCAGGTGTTGCATGATTTGAAAGTTCCCACAGGTTTCTCAGGATCATTCAGCAAGAAGATAAAAATTGTGAAAGGCAAGATCGATGGGCTGAAAATTCATGATCACTATGTTATTATGGAGCACCTTCTCCCATTAGCCCTCAGGACTTCCCTTCCCGAATCGGTTGGTCTAGTAATCAATGACGTATGCTGTTTTTTCAGAGAATTATGCGCTAAAACACTGGATGTTGTGACGCCGGAGAAACTAGAAAATTCTATTGTTTTGATAATTTCAAGTTTGAGCGTATTTTCCCACCGTCATTCTTCGATATCATAATACACCTGAAGGTTCATCTTGCAACTGAGGCTAAGTTAGCCAAACCAGTACAATATCGATGGATGTATCCCGTCGAGAGGTACGTTGAATTTTTCGTTTCGCGCAATTTGTAAAATTATTGTTGTCCTGTATGCCCGTATTTATTTATTTAACATATTTTTCTTTAGGTGCCTCTATACTCTTAAAAAGTATATACTCAATAGAAATCGACCAGAAGGTTCTATCATGCAAGGTTATCTTCTAGATGAAGCAACCACATTTTGTTCCCGCTATCTGGACGAGAACATTGAGACGGGATTTAACCGGCCTCGAAAAATTCAGGACGGGCCATATGGTAAAACTGATTATAAGAGGGTAAACACTATGTTTATCAATAATATATACCAGTTTATCCTCCTCAATAGCGCATGTCTTGAAAAAATTAGAGAGTCGGTTTTTTTGGATTAATTGTTATATTTGTGTTTATGTGTGTAAGAAATGATATAATATTAATTTCATAATTTATTTTCGAGAACAAAATTCATTTTAACGAGGTACACGAGGGGAATCCTGATTGGAACGATGAACGATTGGAAAAATATCATCAGGATAATTTTTGCGATTGGGTTGCAGATCATGTAAGTTATTTGAATAACATGTTATTGCTATCAGTTTTAATCTAAACTTATATCGTTATGTATTTGTCGTAAAATTTGTTTTGTTAGATCCACGATCCGAACTTGTCTGCGTCATTAGAGAGTGATTCAAAATGTTTAGCTCGGTTTCCTAGTATGAAGGTTGAATATTATAAAGGATTCGGTGTCCTTGGATACAAATTCGAATTTAAGGACATTGAAACATCTAGAACCACTCAGAATAGTGGGATTGCGACGGTAGGATCGGATGGTGTTATTTATTATGGATACTTAAATTCTATACTTGGCATCCAATATCCCGGATGATCAGAACCGTTTTATATATTTCAGTGTACTTGGTATGATACACGAACCGATATGGGAAAGTAGAGAAGCAAACTCGAGACTTGGAAAGATGTTGGATTGACCAGTGCGAACACACTTCGATTTTACGGTCAGGACAATCCGTTTATCTTTCCGAACAAAGCGTTCCAAGTATACTACTCACAGTGTTTGAAACATCCGGGATGGAGTGTCGTATGCCGTTTGAAACCCAGGGATGTTTACGATGTCCCGGAATTCGAGGACAGCGATGAGGATGAAGAAGAGAGAAGATTTAGAGTACTCCGACCGTCTGTATCGAATGATGGGTTGTCTTCAGCTGATCATGAATTTACGTGGGTTAGAAATGATATCGATGATGAAATCCAAGTAAATATGTCTAATGCGTCCACGAAACGAAAAAGGTTATCAGTAATGTTATATTATTACTTCACATTTTACGATCTATACATATATAGTCAATATTTGTAATGATTTTCTAATGCGTCCATGAACCGTTTTATCTGATGACGATGACGGGAGCAGCGAGGGGCGGCAGGAGCTCCAGCCGCGGCATCGGCAGAGGCAGAGGCAGAGCGGTTCTGCCGCTTGGAGAGCTGCGTAGGGAGCTTCAGAGGGCCGATCTTGCACCCCGATCGGAGACCCCTTCGGATGCCTCCTTCCGTGTGGACTTTGCCACACATCCAGATATATTGCACACATATTCATTTTGAATGTAATATTATAGATATACATGCATATTCATGTCAAAATTACTTACATTGTCAATGTTTGATTGTCTAACTGTTGGTGATGCGTCCACATCAGGGACAGAGGTCACTCCCGCACCTCCAGATATGTTTATATATCATATAGTGCATGTATATTGATTTAGAATGCTATATAATAAATATACATATATTCTTTTTGCTCTTACGTACTTACATCTCGGGCTATAGATGGTGCCTCCACATCTCTAGCAGAGCCCACCACTACACCTGCAGGTATGTTTATATATCGTATAGTGTATACATGTTGATTTAGAATGTTATATTATTGATATAAACATTCTTTTTGCAATTACTTATATAGTCAATGTTTGATTGTCTAATTATAGGTGGTGCGTCTACGTCTGGTGCAGGGGCCACTTCCGTCACTTCCATACCCTCCGCTCAGTCTGCAGGTTTGTATGAATAAATATAAAATATTTATTCATTTTACATATCCTTTAAGTATAAACATGAACTTCATGTAATTTTATCGATATTTATTTTCTAGTTGGAGATGCGTCCACGTCCAGGTCACCGGCTGTTCCTCACCGAAGGAACTATCGTCCCGCTCGTGCTGTTGCCCAGGCCCAGGCTCGTGCTTCTGTCGCCGGAGGTATATATCACATTTCAATTTTCGTTAAACCTTGATTTCTTAATACCACTTTCTTAATATTGATTGTCTTGATATTTCTTGTAGACGCTGGGCATCCCCATCCCGAGAGGGGGATTAGAGGCCCGAATCAGTCCCACAGGCTGAGGCCCGACAGAGTTAGGGGGAGGCAGCATTCCCCCTCTTCTTTACCCCTGATTATCGCTATATCGACGATTATGCCAAGAGGTTCGTCAGGTATATGGGGGATGAGAGCCGCCTCGTGAAGAAGTATCCACTTCACGTTGAGTGGGGCGACCAGCACCGGCGCTCACTCGCCCTCTTCTAGGATCAGGCTCGGGTATTAATATATATTTTCATTTGATTTATCCAATATATTTATTATTAACACTTGAAATTTAATAACATTGTTTTTTTGTATTTGCAGTTGGATTATGATTTTCAACCTGTATCTAACCCGATCACCCTGGGAGGGTGCTCGATCTTCACGCTCTGTACCATGGCCTGATGAAGAACATGCAATCAAAGGTCCGATACAATACGAACGAGCTGAAAATCGACAGCTATTCCCTGTGGATGGCAACCCCCGAGGCAGAGAGAGCGGCCCTCCTACATACTCCGGCCTTTGCGAGAGTCGATGTAGATACATGGCCTCTATTGTGCCAATATTTCGACTCTCAGCGCAAACAAGTATGTATTTTAAATGTAATTCATTTTTTAGTATATAATTTATTTTTTTGTGTTGCTTAATTAGAAAACTAAATCTGAATGTGTTGTGCAGAAACAGGCCGATCAAAATAAAGAGAATAGAAAGTCGGCGAAGAGGGGTCGCCCCACTTATACAGGTGGCTCGAGGAATATTACTCGTGCCATGGAGTTATCGGTAAATTACATTAGACCTACTGTGATATAATGTAATATTAAGAGTTATTTTCTAATATATGTAAATTTTTTATGAATTGCAGAGAGCTCAGACCCTGGCGCAGGGCGGTACACCGAGCGTGCTGTCCACGTATCTTGTCGTCCACGGCACCTCGACAGATCCCGCCACGGGCGAGCTTCGATACCCCAACACCGCTACCCAGGAGTATTGCGTAAGTGTTAATATTTATTCAACCCCTATTTGAAATTTTTGTTTTGAAAGGTTCAAATTTAAATGATATACTTATATTTTACTGGTTAATGTGGGTGTAAGAGCGGGTGGTTGAGTAGGCGGAAGCATCGGGAACGATCCGATACTGCTGACCCCAGTCCTAGACGCCGCACACGGAGGGCACCATGGAGGTTAGGAGAGAGGCCGGGGACTGGGTCCTAGCAGGGCCCATATGAGGTTGTACTCTACTCCGACGGTTACTTCCTCTATCTCCCGTGAGCGACGTCTAGAGCAAGAACTAGACACCTTGAAGGCCACCGTCCAGGAGTTGAAGGAGATGATGGTATGTATACTACTTAATAGTAAAATATTATATCATATTATAGATAGCAACATATCCAATAATAATACTGTTTCCCCAATCAGAGCAAAACTCTGTTCAAATTCTGAAATTTGGAAACGAAGCAACGCTTCGTGAAAAGCGCTAGCATTAAAGGCGCCAGCACTAAGAGTCAAAGACTCTGAAACGGTGCTCACGTGCAACAACGAGAGCGCTAAGCGCCAGAAGCGCTTCACTCTCGCAAGGATTACTTGCACCTGTTTATAACAGTGTAAGTTCTATAGCGCATATGTGCCTAACAGAAGAAGAACAAAAGAATTAAAATAAGAGGAACACTTGACAGATAATGACAAAAAGGAAGAAAATGCTTAATTGAACACTTTATTGCAATGGAAATAGATATCCAAACATGGGGTCAAAAGTACAGGGGTTTACAAATATATAGATACAATTATCTAGTTCCCTCTCTGTCTTTTCCACCATATCAAAGCGATGATCTTCGCGAGGAGTAGCTTCCCATCGGTTAGCACCGCATTCACCAGCGAAAGCAGAGATAACAGCCCGATGAGCCTGTATTTGACTCAGCAACTGAACAGAGCAATCCCTCAGGACTTTGGTGATCAAGTGTGCCTCGAAGAAGCACTCGATCTTGTCTTCAGCGGTATCGAGAATCACTGGGGTCATATCCTCCGGAGGAGGGGGAATATCAGCGAGCACGGACATGAGGATCATCCGAAGCCAAATAGAGTTGGGAGAGAGAGAAGATCATATACGAGTCAAAAGCTCGTGCAGCGCTGCATCGCATTGGTCATCCGTAAGAGCTGGATTCACCAAGCGCGCAGCGAAGCGAGGAACAATGCCCTGAATGGGCACTTTCCATGGTTGTCGACGAGCATGTGGGCGGTTACAAGCCATAGTTAAGATGGTTCTCTGAAAATGAGAAAAGAAAGAAGTATTGCTTCAGATTATAAAGACTGGGCACAGAAAATTTTGTGCATAATGGAGCTATTTCCAAGATCTGGGAAATATAAGTTTTGAGGAATATAAGTTTGAGTTAAAGGGAAGGTGAAAAGACACCTCCAACAATTGAAGCAATACTTCATTACAGCACCAAGTGCGCTGCGCCCTAAGCAGCACACCACGTGTAAAGCACGAGTGCGCTAGCGCCCAGTGCGCTGCGCTCTAAGCAGCGCACCACATGCAAAGCACGGATGCGCTAGCGCTAGGTGTGCTAAACTCTAAGCAACGCACCACGTGTGCGTAGCGCTAGGTGCTCTGCGCTCTAAGCAGTGCTGCGCTCTAAGCAGTACACCACGTGCAAAGCACGGATGCGCTAGCGCTAAGTGCGTTGCACTCTAAGCAGTGCACCACGTGCAAAGCACGGGTGCGCTAGCGCTGGAACTAAAAGCTCCCCACCATCATATCAAAGATCTAATAATAATAATGATAAATCATTAATTAATTAGAATTAAATTCTGTTAAGGAAAGATTCCTCAAAATCTTTTCAAACAACAAGATTGTGCTCTGTAAATCGGAGCACCGTTGGATCAATGATCCAATGGTGATTAAAAATCACTAAAATACAGAATAAATTATGTATGGAAAGATTTCCCAATCTTGTTACAAACAAGAAGATTGCCTTCTGTAAATCAGAAGCCCTTGGATCAAACATCCAATGATGGGAAATTCCCCAAATCAATTGGAGAAAAGATCTTCTTAACTGATTGAACAAATCAGCTTGCCCTATATAAAGGCCCCTAGACTTCAAGTCTAAAACATATACAGAAGCATAGAGAGAAACCTCCTCATAAACTTTGAGAAATTCAAAGAAAAAGAGTAAGCTCTCAGAAGAAGAAAACTTTCTTCAAGGTAAAAGAAATGAATGATGATGAACATAGAGATGAAATTATCTCATAATTAAAAAAGAAGAACTCACTTCTTTAAAGATCATAAATCTACAAAAACCAAGGTCTTTTAAAAAGAGATCAAAAGATCCCATCATAAAATAAAAAGAAGAATATAAATCTTCTCACAGATCATAGTTCTACAAGACTAAGGTCTTTTACAAAATGAGAGCAATACATCTCAAGGAGGGGGGAGAATTATTCAATTCTCTTAGGATCATAAATCCATAAAGGCAAAACTTTTCACTAAAATAAGAGATTAAAACATCTCCTACAAAATAAAAACTTTTGTTCTTAGAATCTTGAGACAAAGTCTCTTATAAACGAGAGTATATTTCTCAGATCATAAAAATTGATCAAATGCGCTTTACGCCCTTGAACCGCGCTTCTGCGCTCTTGGACTGGCGCTCAGCGCCAAATGCGCCACGTGTCCCTCACGTGTGCGCCACTTAATAGTTAGCGCTTTGCGCTCTCGAAATAGCGCACTGCGCTCATGGGCCGGCGCTCAGCGTCAGGCGCACCATGTGTCAATTACTTGTGCACCACTAAACTACTAGCGCAATACGCTCATAAACTGGTGCAATGCACCCATCATCTGGCGCTCAGCGCCAAGCACGACACGCGTCCCTCACGTGTGCGCTACTCGGCAGAAGCGCACTGCACTCTTTGACTGGCGCAAAGCGCCAAGCGCACCACATGTTGCGCTGATAGAACATAAATTGTTCTTTAATAAGCCCGGAACTATGATGAATGCTCAGCATTCAATAAAAGACAAAAGATTGTCAGAATGCAAATCAATGCTTAGTATTATTAAAAGGGTCAAGCCCAAATAAAGGCTCCAAAGCCAAAATAAATGTTAAAACATTTTAACTTGACTGGACTTAGCCTAAGATTGGCCATAAGTCCTCAATTCAGATTAAATGAGCCCGTATGCTCATAAATCTCATATCTTAGTCCCAATTGGACTACAGATCACCCAACCAAAATTGGTTCAAGGGTACATCTCTGCACTCCTCTGATATATGTCGTTGTAATCCTTCAACGTCTTCAGCGAGATGACGGGTCCCGATAACCAAACATTCTATGGACTGTGGGGTCCTTAAACTTATGGACTATGATGTCCTTAAACTTTATAGACTATGATGTCTTTAAACTATGAACTGTGGGGTCCTTAAGCCCATGGACTATGATGTCCTTAACCTTGGACTGTGGGGTCCTTAAACCAATGGACTATGATGTCCTTAATCTTGGACTGTGGGGTCCTTAAACCCATGGACTATGATGTTTTTAACCTTAGACCGAGATGTCCTTAAACTAACATCGGACCGAAATGTCTTTAAACTAACATTGGACCGTAATGTCCCTAAACTAATCGACCGCAATGTCCATAAACTAAAAAAATAGAGCCCAAATGCTCTCTTGTTGGATCTAAATAATCCCGTTAAGTTGATCTTAGTCTAAAATTAGACTAACGTATTCTTAATAAACGTTTAAGTTGATCTTGGTCTCAAATGAGACTAACGTATCCTTAAACCCAACCACAAACCCAAATATAAGAAAATACGGATTTGGAGTAATCCACGCCCTACGGGCGACAACATAAATTAGTCTCCGTATACAATCCATGGGCAACCAAAAACAATACAAACACCCATGGCACGAAGTAACCATCAGGAGAAGGAGAAAGTGGTTACCGCGACGCGGTAGCGTAATTAACTGCAGGGGCTTATGCCTGCAGGGAAGAGCATCCCCACAATAAAAACCCCCTCGACGAGGGGGAATCTGACGAAGTCTGCTACATCGGCCGCATCCGTTTAAACCTTCGATATACGGTGCCATAAATCAACTTGTCATCTTCAGAGAGGTGGACGGATAGCACCAATTAACATCTGCCTCGAAATTCAGGCAAGACGGACCTGCGCGGTCGCGTCTCCGTGTTTCGGCGAGGAACAGATTCTGGCATGCCCGGTGGGACCTTTTCCTCTTTCCACTCCACACTTCGTGTGTCGTGTTCGCGAACGAATCGCGGTTTGATATGGTTGCCCTTGGGTTCGAGGTACTAAGATTTGTTTTTGCTCCCGTGCAGAAAACATAACATCAATGGCCTCTAACTGCTCCAGCTGCAATTGCAACTCTCGTTTCGCCTCATCTAGAGGTGTAACCTACGGACCCCAAGCGTCCTCCCTGTTCAAGATGTCAGTGGAGCAAGTAACTCAGGCCACCACTGGGCTGTTCTTCGGGACCATGCTCCCACCCATGAAATTCAGTGCCCCAATGCCGTTGCAGGAAGTCCCAAAGAAGTCGGTCTTCGATCGACTTACCACTACCTTGGTCCCTCTCAACGGGTCGTCTAGCTCCAATACCTCAGTTTTTGACAGACTGGGCCAAAGCTCCAACGAGCACATGAAGAAGCCCGCAATACTAGAAAGGGTTATCCCAAAAAGGATAGCAATTCTGGATCCTGCTCCAGGCGAAGTCCTCAAAGCTGCTTTCCCTGCCCAAAGGTCTGTCTTTGACAGATTGGACATTGCTTCACAATGGACATCGGTCTTCAAGAGGCTGACAACGACAACTTCTGGCCAAAACAGGGGGCGTGATGAAGTCACCCCTATAGCTGAACCAATCCCAACGGCTTGACACGCTCGACGTCGCTACTAGCGCCGAGTAAGGAAGGCTGGGGGCAGCTCTCCGTCCGGACTTACTCCACCAGCTCCAACGGTGGAAATCGATGTTGCTGTTCCAACCGGGAACAGCTTTGAACTGCTTAATAAGGTGCTCGGGAACTATCCTACTGCCACGCTGAAAAGATCTCCTCCACCTATGGAAAATGCTACAGAAAAGAAGCTGGAGCAGCCCCCTCAGCGGCTTTCCTCCAAAATTTATAAAATCTGGCGACAGGTTCAGGAATCGGTGATTGACCGGGACTACTCTCGCCGGCCAAAGAAGCTTAAAGCTCGGCAAGAAAAAAGGCCATCCCGTGGTACCACAAAAAATGTCATCCATCTGGGTGCCAACTACAACGGCTCCCTCAACGTCGACCGCTCATAAGAGAAGGGGGCCAAAGAAAGCCCCTGTGACCGCGGTGAAGCGCAAAGAAGCTAAATCTAAACGCCCCAAGTCTAGGGGTATGGTAACACATACCGTTTATATGGCTTCCGGAAAAGAGGAAAGCCGTGCTTCCATGGGTCATCGACTGCTTACTCAATCGATAACAAAGGCTCAGGAGCAGTAGCAGCAGAAACTTCAGGAGATGCTAACTGTAATGGCTGCACTCACTGGGCAGAAAGACAATCCGGAGACCTCAGAACGGCGTCAGAAACAAGAGACTGATGCTGAATTCTTTCAAAGAATGCTCAAGAGGAAAGAAAAAGAGGCCGCGGAACAGGTGGCCAACATAAAACAAATGGCTCTTTTGTTCCAAGATATGGCCGGAATGATGTTACAGCCGGTACCTCCAGCTGAAGACCCCCCGATTATCATTGAAGATGACCGAGGAGAGACATCGAACCCTCCTCCGATTCTTTCAGTAGCCAAGGAGGAGACCATCTCCAAGGCCGCTCTGGATGATTACATTGCTCAGCAAATACGAGCTCACCAGGCGAATGAATTGGCTGGGCAGATAGTTAAGACCGGACGACCCTATCCGGGCTGGTATGACCAAATAAGGTACCCCCGGGGTATACGATCCCCAAATTCTACGTATATAAGGGGACGGGAAATCCGCATCAGCACGTCGCTTAATTTAGAGCCTTATGCGGCAACACTGGAGGTGATGATAAACTTCTGCTTCGCCAGTTTGTTGGCAGCTTGTCGGAGACGGCGTTCGAGTGGTATTCCGAACTTCCAAATGACTCTATCAAGACATTTGCGGAGATGGAACTGCTGTTTGCACAGAGATTCGTAAGTGCTAGCGAGCGCACCCGGATCACCGCATTGATTAACGCCAGGGTAAAACCAGGCGAAACATGGGTGCAATACGCAATACAATGGCGGAATCTATGGTCGAAGTGCGAGCAGCACATCGAAGAAGCGCCTGCGGTGGGCATGTTCGTGGGTACTCTCGACCCTCAAGCGACCATCTCCCAATTTATGATGTTTTTCAAGCCAACCACTTTCCGGTCCTTAATTGATAAGCTGGCCCAAATGGACCGGATGGGTCACAGGCCTTCCTCTTCGAAACCGGAGCCGCGGAATGAAAAAGGGAAAGGGAAAGCGACCTTCGTCGCCAATACTCAACAGCATCCCAGTGATCCAAAATTAACGGATCACTTAGACGAGAGACGGCGATACTATAATGAGAAAATAAAACGCCCTTATTCGTTTCCCCGGGACAAAACGAGGAGATTGTTCGAGTTGGCGGTGCGCAACAGGCTCATTAATTTGCCGAGTCCAAAACGCCTGTTGCAACCCGGTGAAGCTAATAATCCCAATTATTGCCCCTATCACCAAACGATAGGCCATTCAGTTGAAAACTGCTTCGTCTTTAAAGGCTGGATCGAAGACCAATATCAACAGGGTAAGTTTTCACTGTCCAAGAATTGGAAAATAAGCCCGCCGCAGCCACACGCTCTCAAAAAAAACGGACACACCGGGGGCATCATGCTCTTTTGTAGAAGAAGCTCCATGGGAGGTCGTTCTTTCAGCCAAGACGAAAAGAATGCTGAAGGATCTCTAAACATGCCCGGCGATCAGGTGGAAAAATCCACTACAACCCGAGATCATCGAGGGAATGCTGAAACCGCGCCCAACTCCAAAAATTGGTGGTGATAGTCAAAGCGCTCACACCCAGCCGTCAAATTCTTCGAAGAATAAGAAGAAGACAAAAAAGCCCGTGAAACCTGGTGACAAGCACACAGACCTGCTGTTGACCGCCGGAAACCGGGAAGACCAACGTCTTGCCTGAATCTAGGGGCATATGCTAATTGGTGCTATCTGTCCACCTTTCCAAAGATGCCAAGTTGATTTATAGCACCATGTCTCGAAGGTTTAAATGGATGCGGCCGATGTAGCAGACTTCGTCATATTCCCCCTCGTTTGAGGGGTTTTTGATTGTGGGGACGCTTTTCCCTGCAAGCGCAAGCCCCTGCAGTTAATTACGCTACCGCATCGCGATAACAAATTTCTCCTTCTCTATATGGTCACTTCGTGTCGTGGGTGTTTTTTTTGTGTTTGGTTGCCCGTGGATTGTATACGGAGACTAATTTGTGTTGTCGCCCGTAGGACGTGGATTAGTCCAAATCCGTATCTTCTTTGATTTGGGTTTGGGGGTTTGGGTCTAAGGATATGTTAGTCTCATTTGAGACTAAGATCAACTTAAACCTTTGTGAAGGATACGTTAGTTTAATTTCAGACTAAGATCAACTTAACGGGATCATTTGGATCCGACAAGAGAACAATTGGGCCCTATTGTTTAGTTTAATGACATTGCGGTTGATAATTTGTTTAAGGACATTACGGTCCATTGTTAGTTTTAAGATATTGCGGTCGAGGTTAAGGACATCATAGTCTATGAGTTTAATGACCTCACAGTCCGGTGTTAGTTTTAAGACATCACGGTCGAGGTTAAGGACATCATAGTCCGTGAGTTTAAGGACCTCACAGTCCGATATTAGTTTTAAGACATCACGGTCGAGGTTAAGGACATCATAGTCCGTGGATTTAAGGACTCCACAGTCCGGTATTAGTTTAAGACATCACGGTCAAGGTTAAGGACATCATAGTCCGTGGATTTAAGTACTCCACAGTTCGACGTTTGTTTTAAGACATCACAGTCGAGGTTAAGGACATCATAGTCCATGAGTTTAAAGACCCCACAGTCCGTGAAATTTATGGTTGTCGGGACCCGTCACCTTTTTGAAGATGTTGAGGAATTATAACGACAGATATCAAAGAGTGGAGAGATGTACCCTTGAACCGGGGTGATTTGGTTGAAAGAGCAGATGTGCTCATTTCAAAATAAGTTGAGGACTTATGGCCAGACTTGGGCTAAGTCCAATTAAAATGTCTTAACATTTTATTTCTGTTCTGGCTATTAAGCCTTTATTTGGGCTCGACACATTTTAATAATGCTAAGCATTGGGCTCTGTCATTTTGTCTGGTATTAAATGCATAGCATTTATCAGGAACAAAATGGTGTTCTGACAGTGCGCCATGTGGCGCGTCAGGCGCTTTGCGCCAATTAGAGAGCGCAATGTGCTAGCGCACATGAGGGTGACACTTGTCGTGCTTAATGCTAAGCGCCGGTTCTTTAGCGCACTTGCGCTTTCCATCTATGAGCGCTTTGCGCTAGTCTGTTGGTGCGCCAGCGAACGACACGTGGCGCGTTTGGCGCTGAGCGTCAGTCTATGAGCGCAACGCTCTGTTTCAGAAGCGCAAAGCGCAGATTATGTCTCTGCTTGACACGTGGCAAGTTCTGGCGCTGTGCGCTGGTCCAATGAGCGCAAAGGCGCAGTTCATGAGTGCAAGACACTTTTCAGTAGCGCAAAGCGCATCTGATCGATTTTAAGATCACAGAACAACTTTTATGTTCTTCTAAGGAGGTTTTGCCTCGAGATCCAAGAACAACAGTTCTTGTTTTTTGATAAAAGGCTCTGCCTTTATAGATCAAGGATCTGTAGACGAAGTAAAAATACTTATTATTATTATTATTTTTATAACTAGATCTTTTGATCTTTTCCTTATCGTCAAAGACCTTGGTCTTTTTTGTTTTTAGATCTATGATCTTTTTAGAAGATGATTCTTCTTTTTACGAGATGTTTTCATCTCTGTTTTTTCAAGAATATAGTTTTTTTTTTTAACTTGAGTATGAAGAAAAACTCTTCTTTTCTTAAGAGCTCGCTCTTTTTTGCAGAGGGTTTTCTCTCTCTCTTCTTCTGTATTCTCTCTATATTTTGACTTGAAGTCTAGGGTCCTTTATATAGGGCCAAATGATTTGTTAAATCCGTTTTGAGAGATCTTTCTCTTATTGATTTGGGAATATTTCCCACCGTTGGATCTTTGATCCTAAGGGTTCTGTTTGACAGAAGATAATCTTCTTGATTTTAAAAAGATTGAGAAATCTTTCCATGCAGAATTTGTTCTGTTTTTTAGTAATTCATTATTTACCATTGGATCATTGATCCAGCGGTGCTTAAAGCACAATCTTGTCATTTGGAAAGATTTTGAGAAATCTTTCCTTAACAGAATTTAATTCGGGTTGATTAATGATTTATCATCATTATTAGATCCTTTGATCCAACGGTGGGAATTTTTAATCCCAGCCCTGGCGCACTTACGTTAGACACGTGGCGCACAGCGCAGAGCGCAGCGCAACTGCGCAACGCACCTGTGCTTGACACGTGGCGCGCAGCGCAGAGCGCTGGATCTGAAGCGTTGCTTCAGCAGAGGTGTCTTTTCACCTTCCTTTTTAAGTCAAACCTGTATTCCCTAGAATCTTTCATTTCCTAATCTTGGAAATAGTTCCATTGTGCACAAAATTTTCTGTGCCTAATTCTTTATAACTCGAAGCAAAGCTTCTTTTTTTCCTCATCTCCAAAGAACCCTTTTCAACTATGGCTTGTAACCGCCCCCATGCTCGTAGACAGCCGTGGGATGTGCCCATTCAGGACCTTGTTCCTCGTTTTGCTGCGCATTTGGTAGATCCTTCTCTCACAGATGAGCAGTGCGACGCTGCACTGCACGATCTTTTGACTCGTGTGGGGTCTCTTCTTTCCCCACACTCTATTTGGCTTCGGATGATCCTTGCGTCTGTACTCGCCGATCTTCCCCCTCCTCCAGCAGAGATGTCCTCGGCAATGCTTGATACTGTCGAAGACAAGATTGAGTGCTTCTTCGAGGCGCACTTAATCACTCAAGCCCTGAGGGATTGCTCCATCCACTTGCTGAGCCAGATACGGGCTCGTCGGGTTGTCATCACCACTTTCTCTGAGGAGTGCGGCGTCGATTGTTGGATGGCTACCCCTCGGGAGGATCGCCATTTCGACATGGTGGAGAAGACGGAGAGGGAACTGGATAATCTCCTTTTTTATCTTTGCGAACCCCTGTCCTTTTGATCCTATGTTTGGTGATCTTTTTTAAATGTAATAATAATAATAATAAGATATTTTAATTAAGTATTTTATTATCTGTTAAGTGTTCCTTTGTTTTTAATTCTTTGTTATTCCTCTGTTAGATGTTTATGCGCTGCATAATTTAATTTGCTATAATCATGTGCAAGTAATTCTTGTAAGGATGAAGCGCTTCTGGCGCCTAGCGCTCCCATGCTTTACACGTGGGTGTCGTTTCAGAGTCTTTGACTCTTATCGTAAGCGCACTTTATGTTAGTACTTTTCATGAAGCGTTGCTTCGCTTTCCAATCTTGGAAATAGAGCTTTGCTCCAATTTGGGGTGCGCAGTGCAATTGCGCTAGCGCTAGCGCATTCGTGTTTTGACACGTGGCGTGCAGCGCGCCTAGCGCTAGCGCACTCGTGTTTGACACGTGGCGTGCAGCGCAGAGCGCAGCGCAACTGCGTTAGCGCACCAGTGTTAAACACGTGGCGCGCAGCGCAGAGCACAGCGCAACTACGCAGCGCACCTGTGCTTGACACGTGGCACGCAGCGCAGAGCACAGCGCAACTACGCAGCGCACCTGTGCTTGACACGTGGCGCGTAGCGCAGAGCGCAGGATTTGAAGCGTTGCTTCAATTTTTGACTCTTAAATTTCTAAACAGAGCTTTGCTCTGATTGGAGAAAGCAGAAGCGTCGCTTCATTTCCAGTCTCGGAATTTGAACAAAGCTTTGCTCTGATTGGGGAAAGCAGAAGCGTCGCTTCATTTCTAATCTTGGAATTTGAACAGATCTTTGCTCTGATTGGGGGAACAAATGCCCCACACCGTTGCGCTTACGTGGCCCAAACGTGAGTGCGGCGGTGGTAGCATCTCAGTCGTTAGATAAACTTTCGAGGAGTTAAAACGGCTCTCAATGCCTATAAATAGGACCTTTGGTCCACTTAGATGTTTTTCATCTTCTTTCTTGAGAATTTTCTCCTATTCAGAGCATTGCTCTTCAGTTTTAAGAACTTTTCAAGAGTAAAACTCTTTCAAAACTTAGGTATAGTTTAAAACTTTTAATAAACCAGGGCTTTACCCATTAACAGAGCTTTGCTCTTTATAGATCTTTGATCTAAAGAGAGCCCTTTTAGGGTTCCACTAATAGAGCTCTTTAAAAGGATTTTATTTATAATTTATAGAAGAACTCTTAAGAGTTTTTCATGGATCTTGGAGATTAAAGATGGAATTTTATTTTTGATGAATTATATCATCTTTTCATAGCAAAGCTCTCGATGTTCTCCGAGGATTTCTTTAAATTCCCTTCATAATTGATTTTGACAGGCGTCACTCCTGTCTGCAGAGCATTGCTCTTGAGGAGTTTAACTCCATGTGCCTATTTTGAATAAGAAATTGCTTATTCAGTCTGTCTGCTAACTTGGTTGATTTTCTTTTACAGGAGTAATGGACGCTCACATGTATGATCTTGACGAGATTATCTCTTACAGAGATATCCTCTCACTCGGCCGTTCTCAGAATCGAGAATTCACAAACGCTGAGTGTGCCAAAATTATGAGTCGCTTTGACGCATACAACGGTCAACTGCTTCCTCGGCGTTCCCCTCTTCTGAAGCTTATTGTGGGAGCGATCTGGGAAGCGCTTTCTCTATTCTTTACCGGCGTGCCGCTTAGGGCATTGGATGCCGCCGAGGATAAGGTGCACTCGGTGTATCCGATGGGCCTAATCTCAAAGAGAAGGCGAGACAATCTTGTTGATCTCCTGCACCAGGCTTTTCAACAGTCGGCCATACTTGCTGCCTATCGGAGGGTGGAGGACATCCGTGGGGATCCCGTCGCTTGCGATCGTGAAAGAAAGCATACTAGAATGGTTCGCCAGGCCTGGAAAATTATGGACAAAGTCACTTTTGAGTTCCTCAATCCATGCCCTGGATCTGAGGTTTTGCCATTGTAATTATTTAGATAATGTCTTTGTTTATTGTTTTTATAATTGTAAGAACCTTTTTGCAATATGAATGGGTGTGCCTCGAACGCTTAATTAAATGCAGATCAGATGTTCTCCTTGTTTCCTTCTTCTCTTTGCTGTGTTGTTTGCCATGTGATTTTAGCAAGTGCGATCTGTAGGTAGCATATAGCTTTCAATCTTGGATTCTTTGTAGGACGGTGGTGGCTTAGAAAACAGGGTTAGAATCTGTCACCTAAGACTTTTCAACTTTATGACCCATGAGAGCCTCATAAAGAATTTTCTCCCTACCGGTCGATAGGATCCCGTAGGTGTAATTTCCCCTTAAGAATCGTGAGGATTCCCAATGGCGTTTTCTCTTGTAATTCGTAAGGATCTCCATGAGAATTTACTTCCTTACGAGTCGTGAGGACCCGCAAGTGATGGGTGAAGTTGTCCTTATCCGCATTTCACGGAGTTAAGGGTTGCTCTGGATGCTTCCCACGGGTTCACTGCCATGTTTGGCGAGGACCAGGCTCCGCTCTGGACGTTTTTCAGGATACCGTAGTTTAAATACATCGCGGTCGAGGTTAAGAACATCATAGTCCGTGGATTTAAGGACTCCACAGTCCGTTGTTAGTTTTAAGACATCAGGGTCGAGGTTAAGGACATTATAGTCCATGAGTTTTAAGGACCTCACAGTCCAATGTTAGTTTTAAGACATTACGGTCGAGGTTAAGGACATCATAGTCCATGAGTTTAATGACCTCACAGTCCGATGTTAGTTTTAAGACATTACGGTCGAGGTTAAGGACATCATAGTCCTGGAGTTTAAGGACCTCACAGTCCGATGTTAGTTTTAAGACATCACGGTCGAGGTTAAGGACATCATAGTCCATGGATTTAAGGACTCCACAGTCCAATGTTAGTTTTAAGATATCACGGTCGAGGTTAAGGACATCATAGTCCGTGGATTTAAGGACTTCACAGTCCAATGCTAGTTTTAAGACATCACGGTCGAGGTTAAGGACATTATAGTCCATGAGTTTAAGGACCTCACAGTCCAATGCTAATTTTAAAACATCACGGTCGAGGTTAAGGACATCATAGTCCATAAGTTTAAGGACCTCACAGTCCGATGTTAGTTTTAAGACATTACGGTCGAGGTTAAGGACATCATAGTCCATAGGTTTAAGGACCCTACAGTCCGCGAAATGTGTGGTTGTCGGGACCCGTCATCTCTTTGAAGACGTTGAGGAATTACAACGATAAATATCAAAAGAGTGAAGAGATGTACCCTTGAACCAATGGTAAAATAATTTTAAGGAAATTACGGTCCATTGTTAGTTTTAAGACATCACGGTCGAGGTTAAAGACATCATAGTCCGTGAGTTTAAGGACCTCACAGTCCGATGTTAGTTTTAAGACATCACGGTTGAGGTTAAGGACATCATAGTCCCTGGATTTAAGGACTCCACAGTCCGATGTTTTCTCTAGATGCTTCCCACGGGTTTACTGCCGTGTTCGGCGAGGACCAGGCTCCGCTCTGGACGTTTTCCACGGGGTCAGAAGTGACATAATCCGCGTTCTACGTAGCCAGGAATTTTACTCTGGATGCTTCCTACGGGTTCACTGCCGTGTTCGGCGAGGACCAGGCTCCGCTCTGGATGCTTCACACGGGTTCAGTGCCATGCTCTGCGAGGACCAGGATCCGCTCTGGACGTTTTCCACGGGGTCAGAAGTGACATAATCCGCATTCCACGTAGCCAGGAATTTTGCTCTGGATGCTTCCCATGGGTTCACTGCCGTGTTCGGCGAGGACCAGGCTCCGCTCTGGATGCTTCACACGGGTTCACTGCCATACTCTGCGAGGACCAGGATCCGCTCTGGACGTTTTCCATGGGGTCAGAAGTGACATAATCCGCGTTCCACGTAGCCAGGAATTTTGCTCTAGATGCTTCCCACGGGTTTACTGCAGGGTTCGGCAAGGACTAGGCTCCGCTCTGGATGCTTCACACAGGTTCACTGTCGTGCTCTGCGATGACCAGGATCCTCTCTGGACGTTTTCCACGGGATTAGAATTGACATAATCCGCGTTCCATGTAGCCAGGAATTTTGCTCTAGATGCTTCCCACGGGTTCACTGCCGTGTTCGGCGAGGACCAGGCTCCACTCTGGATGCTTCACACGGGTTCACTGCCGTGCTCTGCGAGGACCAGGATCCGCTCTGGACGTTTTCCACGCGGTCAGAAGTGACTAATCCACGTTCCACGTAGCCAGGAAGAGTTGACTTTATCCGCATTTCATGGAGTCGGAATTTGATTCTCGGTCATCTGTACACCGCCGAGTCATGGAACTGGGAGTTGTCGCTGTTCCGCTTTTCTTGATGTTGTGTCTGTTGTAATGAGACGAATGCTGAAATGCTCTCCAGGCTATCTGTGAACCGTCGAGGGTTGGCTTCTTCTTCTAATGAAACCTGGGGAGGAGGAGTGTGATTCCTTCTTTGTTTGCGCCCCTGGATTGTATACAGGGATTGATGTAATATCACCTGTAAGGCATAAATTTCATTCATTCATCATTTTTTTTATTTCTTTCCGCGATGCTCTATCATTTCATCTTTTATATCGCGAAGGTGCGATTGCCCCATCATTTCGGCTATTTTTCGCGGTGCTCAATCATTTCAGCTATTTATTTTATTTTTACTCGCTGCTTTTTATTGTGAGTTGCCCAATCATTTCGGCTATTTTGCATGCATACAATTTTACTTGCTGATTTTTTTGCAAGTTGCCCCATCATTTCGGCTATTTTGCATGCATGTATGGCTTGCTAGCTTTTTGCCGCAAGCTTGGGATTAGACACCGATTTCGGTGTAAGGTTACTAGGCACTCTAATAAGGTTCTACAAGGTATCAACCATACCCGATTTAAATTTTAGCCGTGCCGAACAACCCTAACCAAGATCTTTAAACTAGAGATTAGGCGAAACAAAGCATGTTAAACACTTTAATATCTAAGAGTTTGGGATTACAATCTTTGTAGTCCGGTCCTTCACTTCATAAGCTCCGTGTTGAGGTCCTTTCGTTGCGATCATCATGTACCCGGACTCTAGAGAGGCTCCACGAAGAGAATGATACAAACTTGCTTCCAATCTTCAATAACAAAGATGATCTACCTTGAAGTTTCATTAACACAAGCTCTCACTTATAAATGAAGTGAACACCCTAATCTCAATGGCTAGGATAGATTAGGATGATGAAGTAGGATTTTAGCTCTCATTTAATATCATAATCTCACACTAATCCATCACTAAACCCAAAGCTAGAAAGCTTTGCAAGGAGGAAGAAGAAGAAGAATGAACAATAACCTTTTTGTGATGAATAATAAATTTTTATGATAACTACAAAATGCAACCATGGTTGACCAAAGTAAAGTCTAACCTATGTAGAGAGTTAACTAGGGTTAAAGGGTGTGGGTTGGATTTGGAAATATCTTACAAAATATCAACACAAATATCTTTGCAAGAAACAAAGTAAAAACTTCTAGAAGCTTCTAGAAAACATTAACCCAAATCAAACCCTAACTATGTTTAATCTCCACTAATCATGTTGCATTAGTAATCATAACTTGTTAAAATATTATATATCACATATATAATATTTATTGTAACAAAATAAAATAATACAATTAACATATATCGCATATATATCAATGTATTACCCGATGAGAAAATGAATCAATAAAGCGAGCCTATATTAGTTAATGTAATTTAATATATCAAATATATAATTATACATTAAATTATCGAATCAACACTTGATCCGATAATACGGCTAGTTCACAAATAACCGACTAATATAATCTGTATCAGTTCATCGAATCAACACTTGATCCGATGACCCGGCTATATCTCATATACTCGGCTGATATCTCATATCGTGAGAATCTAATACGGTATCACATACACGTATTGTTCTCGGTCCCGTACATATCACATATGTGCTCCTACTCCGTTTTGCCCGAACCAAGAAACTCTGTGTAGGACTCTAAAGAATCGTTAATACGCCGGCAGTAGGTGATGATCATATCAAACACCTACAAGCTGCAAGCGGTCAGCTAAACGTAAAAGCCATCCAGGTATTGAGCGATCAGAAGATCAACAAGCAAGCATGTACATTCTCCTGCGAATCCAATCAGTAACACCCACGTACAGTCCGGTCTTTTCGTCTGATATGTCGCATATCTCGCCAAGGGGTGGTAAACGTCAGACCCCAGTAGCTTGATAAGTCGTGTCGATATAAGGTCTATAACAATTCAAGAAACTACTGATAACACTTACCAGTAAATCTCAGCAACCCTGGCCAGGGATTTCCAGTTATAGCCAATCGAACACAGCACAACATCAACTCCCTATACCGGGAGAGATGAATCCCCTCGTATCGCTCATTGCCTCCATGTGATTCGGGACTGTACCCAAAAGCCACCTTTTTGCACGCCCTCTTGGACGTGGTATGATAGAAATCAAAGCATAGTGGGAATCATACAAGACTCTATGACGATCTCGGGTCTACAGACTAACTTGTACCAGTGTCACCAGAGAACTGCCATCTGACGTGAGGTATAATACCATCTGGGCGTTCTCGGCGAGACCGTCCAGTGTACCCAGTCTCTACTAAGCACCCATACACCATCCTTGATGTCAAACACCGATGGATATGGGATCATCCATCGCCCATCATATGGGTCAAGATGCGTATACGCTAGTCTACTCTGGTATATCGATGCCCTGTCTCGATACACTCTCGACTAGGAACAGTTATAGGACGTACTCGTCGACTACCGTGGCCCCACTAGTATGATCTCATCATAGTCCCGGTAGTCGAGTACATATCTTAAGGGCTTTATCAACATGTAACATAGAGAAAATCAGAGTACATGTTAAGATAAAGTACAACCAGATAGCATACTATCATGTCGAGCAAGAAAGTCCTCCCTATATATGTCCAAGCATCCATTACAATATACATCGTATGTACAGTAATGGCCTCTAGGGCATACATATAACTAACAATCTCCCACTTGCACTAGGGCCATCTGTTGTAGTATCACATACCCAACAATTAGCTGTGGTTGAAGTATCTCATACTCAACTATCCCATAAATGTCTCTACTGGGAAAAAGGCCTTTGTGAGTGGATCCGCGTTGTTGTCCTCTGTGTCTACTCTCCTAATCTCGATCTCACTGGAGATCAACCATCTCCATAATCAAGTGATACTGCCTAAGAATTATATCTGGATTTCTGATGGGACGGGGGTTCCTAGGCCAAAGCCATAACTCCATTGTCACACAATGGTTGGAATGAAGTTCATCTCATGAACTTATATATATCCAGACTGCCTCTTTGGTAGCATCCTTGGTAATGATGTATCTTGCCTTTAATCGTCTAGTAATCACGGTATCTAGCTTGGAACTCTTCCAACATACCATCCCTCCACTGAGGGTAAAGACAATGCATGCGACTGAAATTCAGTCGTCCTTAGCACCCTGGAACCTTTCCAGTGATTCTCCCCAGGATCGATTGATACCATCTCACTACAAGTAGTGAGTATCCTAACATCCAATTAGATCTATCTCATAGATCCAGAACCCAGGATTTAGGAGGTATCACTTTGATCCTATATGGAGAATCATTGTGATAAGCGGAGATTGACCGAGCGTAGCATAAGAAACTCCTTTCCTATCAAGGGTATGTCATCCACGTACTCTATGAGGGTCACCAACATACTCTCTACTACCTTTTGTATATACAAGATTCATCTACCATTTTAATGAAGTCAAACCCTTTGACTACCACATCAAAACAGACGTTCCAACTCCGCGATACCTGCTTTATCACATAAAACATCTTGCACATGTTTCCGCTGCTCCCACTGTCTACGAAGCCCTCTGGCCGTGTACTTATAGACGCTCTCTTCCAAATCATCATTTAGAAAAATAGTCATGACACCCAACCGCCAGATATCGTAGTCATGGTATGTAGCCGTGGCAAGTAGGATCTGGATGGACATAAGCATAGCTTTGAAAGTCTTAACTTTTCCATGTACACCAAGTAATCTTCTCAAGATATACTTGCTCCTGATGGGGATTTAACCCTTTAGATAAAGCAACCAAAGTCCATACTTTGTTGGTGTACAAGGATTCCATCTCAGATCGCTAAGCATCCAGCCATTCTTACTGAGTCTCACTCCTGATGGCCAGCTCGAAACTAGTTGGGTCATCATCTCATGATACAATCCTCGCTCCCACTATCATAGAGAAACTGAAGTATCTCTCAGGTGGATGAGGAACCCTACCAGATCGGTGGAGAGGCTAAGGTTCGTTGGAAACTATTGAATCCTCCGGTTCTACCAAATCATCAGCTACAATTTGTATAGCTGGAACTCTTTCTAGTTCTACCTCATGACCATTAATTTCTTCACAAGAAATTCCCTTTCACAAATGTGGTATGCTGAGAAACAAAATAACTTTTGTTCCCTAGTTTGGTAGAAGATATTCCCTTGTGAATGCTTGGGATATCCAACAAACTTCCACAGAGTTAATCTTGCCTTGAGCTTGTCCGGATTATGCTTTTAGACATAGGCTGGACAACACCAAATCTTAACATACTTAAGATATGGGCTCTTCCCATTCCATATCACATAAGAAGTGGTAGGAAACCGATTTGATTGGAACCCTATTCAATAGGTATGCAGCTTCTCAAGCGCATAACTCCCAAAAGGAAATAAGAAACTCAGTAGTACTCATCATAGAGCACACCATATCATATAGGGTTCTATTGCTCTGCCCCGATACACCTACATGCTGTGGTGTATACGGAGGAGTATTGCTGAGATAGAATCTCATTCTCCTTTAGAATAGTCCAGAAATTCCGTGCTCTAGTATTCTCCTCCCTGATCTCATCAAAGGACATAATACTTATACCCGTTTTTGGTTCTCTACTTCTAACTAATATTCTGTGAATATCTCAAAACATTCGGACTTGTGTTTCAAGAGGAACATATGTCTGAATCTTGAGAGATCATTAGAGAATGTAATGAAGTACAAAGAACAGTCTTGGCATGTGTAGACAGGGGACCTTCATACATCAACATGTATCAATCCCAAGAGTTCACTAACTCTTTCTCTGTTTTCCTTAAACAGAGCTGTGGTCATCTTATCTTTGTGACATGACCGGCAAGTTTCACAAGATGTAAATTCAAACTCATTTAAATATGCATCTAAATGTAACTTAGCTAGTCGGGTCACACTGATATGACCTAGTCTACAATACCTCAAGAAGGATTCGTTCATTTCTGAACTCTTCCTCTTATTTGTGTTCTGTATACTAAGAAATGTAGTTTGATTTAGAACGTCTATGCTTTTAGATAATGTGCCTGAACCGATCATCTCTTGATATAGGAAATGTTCAAAACATTATCCAACAATAAAAAATTATATCTTTCTTTATTAATAAAGAGACTGATATGATGTTGTATATCAGGTTCGGTATCTAATAACATTCGTTCAGAATCAATGTATTTGCTAATACAGGGTGATAACTACCAACAGACTTGGTTGCAACACTTGCACCGTTTCTATCTCATGAAACTTATCACCCGTTCTCAGTTCTCTACTTTTCTGTAGCCCATGTAACAGATTACATTTGCGGAATCCTGATCCGGTATCAAATACCTAGGACGTAAAGGATATTGAGAAATAGTTCTGTGTAATGAACACACCCGAAGAAGATGCATCAGCATGCACTTTCTTCGTTTGGGCGGCACGGGAATTCTAGTAATTCCCTATTTCCTGCTCTGTCTTATAACAATTATAAGTTGGAGCGGGACCAACGTTCCCCAGCTCAGTATAACAAGCAGGTTCGGTCAATACATCCGTATTATTATCTTGATTAAGGCGTGACATGGTCGCTACCTGGAGAGAGAGAGAGAAGAAAACACTCAGCGTATGTTCTTGCAAGATTAGATTGGTTATCTAATATATCTAATCAAGATGTCTCCCACTGTTTTAGTCAAATCTTCTTTCAAACCCTAAAAGGAAAGACTAGCCGGGATTAATTACATACTATAAGTTCGCCAATTTTTCAGCCAGGCCAGTGCCGGTACTTTGAGGGAGGTTCCCCGTGCTTTCGCACGGACCTAATTAAAATAAACCTCGTTTTTCCAGGGACGTAACCTCGTTAACACCTTTCTAGACACCTACTTGATCGGCTAATTGTAATGTGTAAAACTTTCCCAGGAGTAACTCTTACTCGCAGCGGGTATCGGGATCCAACTATCTCATAGAAGGTATGCAATCTCATTGCAAATTTCAACACTTAAAATTCCTGATAATATTTTACCCCAAGCCTCCTATGACCTAGACAAAGGCCCACAAACCATAGGCTGCAAGTCAAGTTCAACCCGTCATTTCTTGATTGAATTAAACCCACCCGCACGGCCCTTGACAAAGACCAACAAGGTCGCACGACTACCCTAATCCAATCTGCATCATATGCATAAGCAGATAAGTACTATTCAGCTACCGCACACTACGCCTTGACAAAGGCCAACAAACGCAGCACGAATACTAAACAGTCCTTATCTGAAACGACGGAGGGCTACGATAGGTTTTTAAGAAAACCCTTTGCGTAATAAACTTGATATCGTTGTAGAATCGAGTGATTTTAAATGGAGTGTTTTTGAGGCTTTTCTAGTTTTGCTAAAGAGGTCACTCCTGGTGAAGTGATCATTGGCTCTTTCCTCATCGAATAAGGTGCAGGATATTTCACAAATATCACTATGCAAAGCAAAAACTATAGAAGCAATCAAAAGACAAACCGAGTATATAGCATCAGCTAGTTTCGCTAAAGAGGTCACTCCCGGTGAAGGGATCTTGGCTCTTTCCTTATCGAATAAGGTGTTGGATGTTCTACAAGGAACACCGCTATGCAAAGCAAGAACTAGAGCTACCAGTTTTTAAACAAGTTTCTACAACATCTTTAGGTTTCTTTTATTTCATTAATCTCATTAATGAAGTCCCATTTTATTATGCTTCACAAGCATCACATTTGAAACAAGATCAACAATATATAATATATATCTCATATATATAATATAAACATTCGTCTCAGGCAGTAATATGATCTCATCACAGAACATTGCAGCAGAAGAAAATATATGAAATATTAGATATACTAGGACGTCCATGTTTTTAATACGAGCCTGTATAAAACACGGATTCCACGGTCGCAATGAATAGCCAAACCCACATCCCTAGACCCCTACGAGAGCGGCAAGCAACACTGCCAATTCTAGGGTTAGGAGACCCGGTCTCGACTCCTCGAGATGGTCTCCCACTGGACCCTAGAACCCGGTTACTTGTGCTCCCCTCCTTGGGTCTACCTAATGCGGAAAAGTAAATAATATACAATGGTGACATCATCCTCATCCCGGAAGTGCCCCAATAAAAGAATATTACATACAAATGAATTTTACATGAATGAAAATGAAAACTCTCATCTCACATAAAACCCCGTCTACTCAAACACGACGATCCAATATAACATATCACAGCAACACATAACATCACATGTCATTAACATAAGTAAGTATGCATACACCGATTGTCGTTGATGTATAGCAACGAAAACCGGCGATATAACTACATACTACACTTACGGTTACAGAAAAGAAAGTGTAAAACTACAACAGTTGGAATCCGCAACCCTCTTAGACATCACATGCCTAACCAAATGAATTCCTTAGACATCTCATGCCTAACAATTATAAACCCCGCATTTTAGTCTCATTATCGAAAACTCTTTTCAAATCTAGTCGGGCAATTCAACAAGATTCCCGATGTCCTGATCGAATGCTCGTCGCAAACTTTAGTAGACGGCCGCACCCCCGATGCCGTCGATGAAGTGCACTAAGGCGGAACACCGCTGCCGCGAGCACCCGAACAGATGCTTTTGGCGACGGGGTTCTCCTATAGTCACTTGGTCGGGGATATAGGGCGTGGCTGTCTATTAAGTTTACCCGGCGAGTATCCGCGTACGCTACGTGATTGCGACGGACTTTTGACCGCATCAAAATCCCGTGGCAACCGATCATCTGAGACTAAAGTGATAGATTTATAACATTCAAATTAGTTATCTCATAACTACTTATGGATTCCAAATATTGTATCACATTCAAGATAAATAGACAATTTTAAACTTTCCGATCGAATAATCAAACACCCAAGTTTTCCCAAATAGTTCTCAACACTTGAAATTATTTTAAAAACATCCATCACATGCTACAGTACCAATGGTCCAGCCGTAGAAGGGTCAAGCCAACGTCTCACATGTGGCACGTCGTACTGCCCCAAACCCTAAGGTTTAGAGGCGGTTCAGACGGTCACATAATCGAGTTAAGATTTGTTGTCTTCTAGAGGGTCCACCGCGTTACTTGCACGACTTAGAACGTTCTTAAACTACGGAAAAAATCCAACGCTTGGAAATTTTCCGGCAGAGGAAAAAGTGAGTTATTGATATCCGTTCGAACTTTTTAACACGTTCTAAAAATTACCAGGACAAACTAAACGAAATTATACTTTCCGATTGAATCAACGAGCTCCCAATACAACCCAGAAAACTCAACATTTGAGTAAAATAAAAATATCCCAGAAGAATCAGGAATTACATACGGGCATTACTGTGCAAAAGGAAAGCCATGATTCTACTGTTTGGCCGCGGAACCGCCGCGCAAGCCATGGTACGGCCGCGGTTCCGCGGCACTTTAATGGTATTGGTAGCACGTATTTCACAGTAATTCTTGTATTTCCCTGCCGAGTTTTCTGAGTATTTAGTATGAAAAAATAAACATTTTTGAAAAATTTCCAGAAACTAGGGTTTTACGGGTAATTGGAGTTCGATCGGACTATAAACTTCGTCTAGACTTCGCCTAAAGCTCTAGCTTGTCTCTGATACCATTGTAGGGTTACTAGGCACTCTAATAAGGTTCTACAAGGTATCAACCATGGCCGATTTAAATTTTAGCCGTGCCGAACAACCCTAACCAAGATCTTTAAACTAGAGATTAGGCGAAACCAAGCATGTTAAACACTTTAACATCTAAGAGTTTGGGATTACAACCGTTATAGTCCGGTCCTTTACTTCATAAGCTTCATGTTGAGGTCCCTTCGCTGCAATCATCATGTACCCGGACTCTAGAGAGGCTCCATGAAGAGAATGATGCAAACTTGCTTCCGATCTTCGATAACAAAGATGATTTACCTTGAAGTTTCATTAACACAAACTCTCACTTATAAATGAAGTGAACACCCTAATCTAAATGGCTAGGATAGATTAGGATGATGAAGTAGGATTTTAGCTCTCATTTAATATCATAATCTCACACTAATCCATCACTAAACCCAAAGCTAGAAAGCTTTGCAAGGAGGAGGAAGAAGAAGAATGAATAATAACCTTTTTGTGATGAATAATAAATTGTTATGATAACTACAAAATGCAACCATGGTTGACCAAAGTAAAGTCTAACCTATGTAGAGAGTTAACTAGGGTTAAAGGGTGTTGGCTGGGTTTGGAAATATCTTACAAAATATCAACACAAATATCTTTGCAAGAAACAAAGTAAAAACTTCTAGAAGCTTCTAGAAAACATTAACCCAAATCAAACCCTAACCATGTTTAATCTCAACTAATCATGTTGCATTAGTAATCATAACTTGTTACAATATTATATATCACATATATAATATTTATTGTAACAAAATAAAATAATACAATTAACATATATCGCATATATATCAATGTATTACCCGATGAGAAAATGAATTAATAAAGCGAGCCTATATTAGTTAATGTAATTTAATATATCAAATATATAATTATACATTAAATTATCGAATCAACACTTGATCCGATAATCCAGCTATTTCACAAATAACCGACTAATATAATCTGTATCAGTTCATCGAATCAACACTTGATCCGATGACCCGGCTATATCTCATATACCCGGCCGATATCTCATATCATGAGAATCTAATACGGTATCATATACATGTATTGTTCTCGGTCCCGCACATATCACATATGTGCTCCTACTCCGTTTTGCCCGAGCCAAGAAACCTCTGTGTAGGACTTTAAAGAATCGTCAATACGCCAGTAGTAGGTGATGATCATATCAAACACCCACAAGCTGCAAGCGGTCAGCTAAACGTAACAGCCACCCAGGTATTGAGCGATCAGAAGATCAACAAGCAAGCCTGTACATTCTCATGCGAATCCAATCAGTAACACCCCCGTACAGTCCAGTCTCTTCGTCTGATATGTCGTATATCTCGCCTAGGGATGGTAAACGTCAGACCCCAGTAGATTGATAAGTCGTGTCGATATGAGGTATATAACAGTTCGAGAAACTACTGATAACATTTACCAGTAAATCTCAGCAACCCTGGCCAGGGATTTCCAGTTATAGCCAATCGAACACAGCACAACATCAACTCCCTATACCAGGAGAGACGAATCCCCTCGTATCGCTCATTGCCTCCATGTGATTCGGGACTGTACCCAAAAGCCACCTTTTTGCACGCCCTCTTGGACGTGGTGTTCAGTTGATAAAACTGCACATTTGTATTACATTTTTCCTACCATTTTCATATTAAAAAAGGACTTTATTATAATATATCATACATATGGGGGTTTATGTGTAAAAACACCATTTTCCATGTGTTAATATATTTTAATTAGCATTTGGTAGGAAAATGTATGCAAATAAATTCATTGACCAAATCCTAGTAGATCTAAGTCTACTAAATATTATTTGAGATTGTTGTGCAGAATTTTTCCAAGAGTGCAGAATTTTTCAAAGACTAGAATCAAGCAAATCAAGTTGTTGAAGAAGACTTGCCTAATTAAGAATCAAAACTTGAAGACCAAGTCTGGCAGCAACCACGAGAAGATTTCTGAATTCTGAAGGGACCAAGGATCACCACATGTCAAAAGAACAGAGCTCCAAAATTTTGATGAAGGGATGTGATTAAATGGCCGCGGATCCGCGGCCTTACCCACCCTTGTGCCGCGGATCCGCGGCATGATAGAGGGATCACCTGCTGAAAATTTGGGTGATGTATCTCTGATATATTTTACCAAGTTTTCAAGCAAAAGATTGTGGCTTTAGACTATAAAAGGGCACCGAGAGCCTCTTGGAAAAGGTATCAAGCCGAAGAGATCACGAAGCTCCAGACGCTCACGCATCCAGGCTGATCATCGACTGTTCGACTACCTCCTTAGGAAAGATCGAGAAGCTACTAGTTTTGTAATCATTTTCTACGGATTAAAAGTGTAGATTGTTCAAGTTGATTAATAAAGGTAGTTATTTTATTTAATTATTTTTGCATTTTATATTATGTCTTCCCTCTCTGTCTTTTCATCTTCTTCTCCCAACATGCGTGAGTAATTCTCTGCTTGTTAGGGTTTGTAGGATTAGGGTAGGCTAATGGATGATGAAAATAACTAAACCCTTTTTAAGTCCTATAAAGTTTAGGAACTTTATCAAAAGAATCATTAGCATCCTAATCAGGCGCACTAGCAATTCTTTGCTAGTTCCGACCGCGATTAGAGATTAGATTAATGATTGTGTTGGTAAAGGCTAGATATGAACGGAGTTCCGTGTCGAGATAAGGGTTAAGAGTGGGATTCTTTTTCCCTTCAGAAACCCTAATCTACACGCATCACCGTCTTTCTAGTTTTAAATCTATTAATGGATAAAAAGGGTAACTTTTAATTAATCGTCCATAACTACTAAATCCTAACGAACCCTACAAACCCTCTTATTATATTATCTATATCTCCAAAATAATCTAGATCTATATTTTACATTCTTGTTTAACGTAGATCTAGAAACCATTCTATAAAATTCTTTATCCCTTCTCTCTTTCTCAACACATCTAAAGTAAAAGTAAAAGGTTCCACGTTTCCCAGAGGACGACCCGTACTCATCTCGGTCTAGCTACGTGTGACACCGTTCTGATTGCGGTTAACTATAAAACAAAAAATTTTGTACAAATCAAATGGCGCCGTTGCCGGGGATACGTAAGTAATTTTTTATTTTTACTATTTGTGTTGGATTCTTAGAAGAGTCATATCATTATTAAAACAAAACTGCAAATTGCATATTTAACGATTTGTGCGTGAATTTTTGCAAGGAGATCGGGAGTCACAGAATTAAGGAAAACAGGAAACAAAGACATTTTTAGAGATTCAGAGGAGCACAGAAGGCTATATAAAAAATTTCATCAAGTGATCCCTCTGCCACGCGGCGGAACCGTGGCAAAAGTACCTTTGGTGCGACGGAAACGCGGTACAACAGAGGAGTTAGGGCTTCAATCTTCTCTGGTATTTTTCTCAACTCCTTCTCTCTCTTCTCAAATCCAATAAAATCTATTTTCTGCAGGATTCTTTGCAAAATTGCGCCACTCAAAAATCTTTTTGCAAAAGTTTTGTGATTGGTTTTGTTTTGCATATTTAATACGGATTTTAAGGGGCAAAGACCAAATCAAGATTAGGTGGAGATTTCATCACCTTTCCTAAGCCCCACAAATCACAAACTGAGCATATAGATCAACCCTTCATTAATTTAAAAAATATCTAGACCAGACTCTAAGGACTGTCGCGCTCAATAAGGACAGAGGAAGGTCGTGGGTAATCTATCGTTTATCCGCATTACTTTTGTAGTGCCTAAGCAAGTGTGACAAAGGCTAGTGGTTTTTAATTAGGCCCACGACCGTGGTTCCTTCCCACTTACCTGGCACTTATCTGGCTACAAGGGTAGTACGGAGGTGGTAGAGGATTGATCCTGCGGCTTGTCCTTTGGAAGTCTAGGAGCGGTCTAGAGACTGGACCTAGGTGACCTTAGTTCTAGGGTTGCTTGTGCATCTTAGGGTGATTTGTCTTGAGTCCCACTTTTTCAAAAAACAAGCCAATTTTAAAATTATACACACTCTGCCACTTGCACTAAACCCGCTTAGTGCATGCTCGGTTGGACACGGGATCCTAGTGCCCGTCTTGTCCGCGTTCCTGCTATCGACGTCGAAGTCGGTACTTCTTCATCTTCTTTTCCCCCACCACACACCACATCGACCGTGATGGACGTCACTCCATCTAATTATAACACCACGCTGCCACCGCCCGTAGATGAGCAGAATCCACCGCGTATCTCTCTCCAAGAGAGATGCTATCCTATTCGTGGTCCCCTTCCTACTTGTCTATCTCTTCCACCACCTAACGGGGATAATTTTGAAATTAAACCCCACTACATCAATCTGCTGCCCAAATTTCACGGGCTTGAGTCGGAAGACGCGTACGTTTTCATCATCAAATTCGAAAACGTATGCGCTATGATGGGTACTTCACAATTAACTTTAGATGCTATGCGCTTACGTCTTCTTCCATTCACACTGTGCGACTTGGCAGAAAAATGGCTTTATAATACTGCCGCACACTCTATCACTAATTAGGATGAATTCGTCATAGCATTTGTTAAGATGTTTTACCCAAACCATAAGACTGCCCACATTAGGAGCGAGATCAACCAGTTCACCCAGCTTCCCAATGAACCATTTTGGAAATGCTTTGAACGTTTCAAAGATCTGCTTGTCCAATGCCCCCATCACGGAATACAAAGATGGGATTTATGTCGGATTATATATGAGGGCATTAATCCAGCGACAAAGCAGATGCTTGAAATAATGTGTCAATGCAATTTCATGTCTAAAGATGATGGTGAAGCATGGAAATGTCTGGAAGATCTCGCAGAAAGCACTTTGCAGTGGGAAAGCGTAAGACCACCTTCAACTAAGGGAGGTATTCACCAGCTCGATGTTTCTATCGCAGTAAAAGCCGAAATGGCAGCGATGCAGAAGAAACTCAACGCTATTGAGAACAAATTCTCATCATTCTCCTTAAATCAGGTTACGCTTCCTAAGACCGTCTGTGGTTGCTGTTCGGATCCTTCACACTGAACAGAAGAATGTCCTATGAATGCATCGTTTCAAGCTAATGCTGCTTTTCAGCAGCGACCTAGAAACGACCCTTATTCTTCCACATACAATCAAGGATGGAGGAATCATCCTAACTTTGCTTGGAATCAAAACCAACAAAGCAATTATCAAAGACCTCCTCCACAGCAACCACAACCACAGAATCAGCCCCCCTTTCAGTCACAAAATTTCCAAAATCCGGCCAACACTTCTACACCATAAATGGCCGGTACTGATAACTCTTCACTCGCACAAACTTTGGATATGTTCATGAAACAATCCATGAAATTGTCGGCTGAGATGACGTCTTCTATTGATACCCTAACGAAAAACTCCGCCTCCCATGGTGAGAGTATTAAATCAATAGAAAACCAAATCGCACAGTTAAATGCCGCAATGAGTGTAAGAGAGAAAGAGAAACTCCTATCTCAACCCATAACTAATCCTGGCCACTCACAAAGTTATAATGTGAGTGATGTTACCACGTTGAGATCGGGAAAAGTGCTGAATAACAGAGTGGGTGAGCAATGTGATGATAGTGACACCAATGATACCTCAGCTTCTTCTTCTTCCCCTAATTCGTCTAGTCTCCCACCTTCATCCGAGCCTATTCTCCGTTTTCCCCAAGGCTCAAATATTTCGCCAAATCTATCTAAGTCGATTCCCACTCCAATTTTGGGATCGAATCCGTCCCCACAATCCTCTCCAATGTTGGACCAAACCATTATTGATAAAGCACCTTATCCAAACAGGTTAAGGGGCAACAGACCAATTCCACAAATAGAGAAGATTGTGGAAATTTTTAAGCAAGTTAACATAAACATTCCTCTCCTAGATGCTATTCAACAAGTTCCGTCATATGCAAAAATCTTAAAGGACTTGTGCACTAGGAAGAGAAAAGTTCAAGTACCTAAAAAAGTTTTCCTTGCGAGTAATGTGAGCACTGCTTTTACACAACAACTACCCAAGAAACGAAAGGACCCCGGAAGTCCTACAATTTCAATTTCCATTGGGGATAAAAATATCAATCATGCTCTACTCGATCTAGGTGCTAGTGTAAACTTGCTTCCGTATTCTGTTTATGAGCAATTAGGGATCAGAGAGTTAAAACCTGCGCATTGCACTCTTCAGATGGCCGATCGATCTATCACCCAACCAAGGGGTGAGCTAGAGGATGTGTTAATCAAAGTCGGGGAATTCATATTTCCTGTGGACTTTATCGTTATAGATACACAACCCGTAGCAAACCCATGCAATCAAATCCCGGTGATACTCGGTCGACCCTTTTTGGCCACTTCCAACACAGTAATCAATTGTAGAAACGGCTCTATGACCCTATCCTTTGGAAAGAAGTCAATTGAGCTTAACATTTACAAGTTGGGAAGTGAACCCTCCGAACCCTATGCTCATGTGTGTTCTGTCGAATTAATGGATGTCGACAGCAGCGAATTTGATCAACCTTATGATACTGACTCTTTTCATATGTTGTTGTTTGACCCTACCATGTACTCTTCCACCGAGTTGTCTGGGTCAACATCTAACGCTGATGAGGAATTTTTTACAGAGTCTGACGATCACCATGTTTTTCCTGATGACATTATTCTTCGGGGTATCGATGAAAGCTTTGAGGAAATTTTCGCTGATGAACTCGCATTTTTAAAAGATACGGGTGTTGAGATGAATCAACTCCAAGATAAAGCAACTGGACCTCCACCCACTCTTTTGGACAATTATGATAATGCGAGTAATCCATCATTACTATCACTGTGTCGTCTCTCCAAATTGAAACGCAATCCTTTTCCATTACACCTCTTGTCACCTCCCCACTTCTTCACGTCAAAAGATGACATGTTCTTCCACCAACTTTGGTGCTTCATCGATAAAATTTTTGAATGGTTGGTGTTGACCTTCGGTCTTTGCAAAGCTTGGCATTGACCAATAACCTTGACCCCCTCGTGTGATTTTACAAGACTAAAATTATTTAAACTCAAGTTTGGGGGAGTGGTATGTTTTAGCTTTTGAAAGAAAATGATTTTTACAAAATTGTGAGCCAAAAATAAGTTTGGGGGAGGATTTTCACTTTCATATATTTTTACCCCCATTAATAAATTCCTCCCAAGTCTATAGGTTTTTGAGCTTAACGGATGATATCAGTGAGGACACTGCTGTAAACAGGTTTGGGGGAGGTTTGTGCTTATTTACACATCATATTTTGTATAAGCACAACGTTTTCAAAAAAATTAAAAAAAAAATTTAACAAAAGAGTAGAAAGTGAAAAATTACATCCAAAAGATAGGAACAGTTTAAGAAAACCAAGAAAATTAGAAGTTTTCTTAAACGAACTAGTAATAAGTAGTTATGAGCTGTTGTCCCAAAGGTTAGTAAGATGAAGGAAGTCACTAATCTGAGAATAAAAATAAGTCTGAAAAATAGTTTCTATTCTGGAAGCCAAACATTTGAATGTTGATACCCTACTATATGCACTTACACACGTCTTGAAACTCGGGATAGTAGAAGATACCTTGAAATGCTCTTGTCTAAAAGCCAAAGTATGAAGGAAATGAAAAAAAATGAAGAAAATATAAAAATGGTGAAAAGAAAAAAATGAACATTGGTTTTGTTATCGCCAAGGCAGCAATAAAAAAATATAGCGAGGGTGCCTCTTCACCTAGTGCCCTAAGGCCAACTGGTCTGGGAGTCACTGCTAAGCCTTAGGTGGTGCAAGACGAGAAAAATATTATCACCTAATCAGCAAGCACATGAGTAATCGGTTGGTTAGTACCTCAAGAAAATGTGTGATCAAATCTTAATATTCATCAAATTAAAAAGTACTAAGGTAGATAGACAAGAGTATGATAGCTTGAATTGAATTCTCCGAGTGTAGGGATGTTCTTTACATACACGTGGGGTTATATGATCAATGTTTGGATGAGAGGTAGGAATGAAGAATAAAGACGATGTTTTATTGAGGGATGATGTGATTTCTAACATTTTTTCATGACTATTAAGATAGGGCTCATGACAACTGAAAAACAAGTATAGTTGGAAACTCTTATTTTCAAAGTCTTTCTTTTATGGTTCTTATCTTTATATGTAAATTTCACCATCTTTCTTTTGTTATAGGATTTTGTGGGTGTAATCCGCTGAAAACCCTCAGGAGACAACACTCCTCCTACTAGGGATACCTAGAGCTTTAACGGCTTGTTGCATGTGCTCGGTGCAATCGTGTTTGCTTACGAAAGTGTGCTTAGTTTCCTCCTTTCTTTTTCTCCTCTTAAATAAACTAGTTTGCTCGGGACGATCAAAGATAAGTTTAGGGGTATTTGTTCAGTTGATAAAACTGCACATTTGTATTACATTTTTCCTACCTTTTTCATATTAAAAAAGGACTTTATTATAATATATCATACATATGGGGGTTTATGTGTAAAAACACCATTTTCCATGTGTTAATATATTTTAATTAGCATTTGGTAGGAAAATGTATGCAAATAAATTCATTGACCAAATCCTAATAGAACTAAGTCTACTAAATATTATTTGAGATTGTTGTAAGTCGATGTACAACACCCCACGACTTGCGGGGAGGCGGAAATATGAAAAACGATCTTGTTCTTTGCTTAAACATCGACTAACCGCACGAATCGAAGCTAAACGATAACTAACAACAAACATAGAAGTTCTATACTGTCACGACCCGAAAGTACGGAACGTGACCGGCACTTAGATTATGAAGCGTCTAGAGGCGCCACGTGACCTAAGTAAGCCGAAGCCCAGAAATCTAAACCATAAAAGGAGAAAAAGAAGAAAAGAAAAGAAAACAAGTATAAAAACATCAGCAAATTTTACCAAAAATTTCGGCAGAGTCTCGTCTGGTCAGATCTCTGTCTCGTTTTTGGTGGTTATCTTTAAAAAACCCTGAGATGATTTTAGGTGTATGACAAATTTTGTTTTGACCAGAAAAAAATTTAACAGAAACTAGGGTTTTTGAAAAGTTTGGTTTTTGGATTTTTCGGTTCCGAACTTCGTTACACTTCACTACCTAGCTAGTTTATGTTTAGTTAGGCTTTGATACCACTGTAAGTCCACGTTGCCCACCCCGGTGCTTACGGGGAGGCGGAAAACGTAATAAAAATCGGATTTTTATGGACTTAGGCAACATGGACTATGCTTGTGAGGATCTTTGCTAAACATAAACTTGCTAAAGCAAACTACAAAGTAGCTAAGTGGTAGAAAGGTTATACCTTTGGTCTTTTGTCCTTCTCTCCTTGCTCCTAGAAGTAGTGGAAGAAGGTCACCTTGCTCGTCTTCTCACGCCGAAGAAAGATCCACCCGAAAGCTTCAACCTTTGGCTTCAACTCCAAGCTAGGAGTAACTAGGGTGCAAGAAGTGCTAATACTTGAACCCTAGAAGAGAGTAAAGAAGATCAAGAGAGGGTTTTTCTCAAGCTTAAGTGGTTCTCAACATATGAGAGGGAGAGAGCTTGAGAGAGAGGAAGAACAAGAGAGAGAAAGGAAATGAGAGAATGAGAGAATAATTGAGCCATTCTCACTAATATGTGTGAATTAATTTAATTGAATAATTAGATAGATAATTGTCATGGTAAATCATGACATGACCATTATCATTTCAATTTGCAAAGATCAAAAAGCATCTTCCAAAAGAAATGATGATGGTCAAAGTGTCAACCTAGGTCAACAAGTCAAAGAAGTCAAATGGTCAACAACCATAACCATGGACAATTATTAAACTAATTACTAATTAACAATAATACACACATAAATATTAGGGTTAATAAAATGACAATAGCCATTAACCCTAATCAAGGTCCTCTCTCTCAATCTCAAGCAAATGTGCATACGCACCCGCATCCGTGATCCGAGGAACACGAACACAATGAGAAAAACCAATCTCAAATCATATACTAGGATCCGGCTTAAACCAAAGCCCGCTAGTATAAACTGTCCGGACAGCAAACGTGCACAAGTGCGCGAATGTGAACGAACCCTGTCGCAAAACCATGCGACCTCTACTCATTTTGCCTAAAGGCGAATAGCTCTCTGTGTGGGACTCTAAAGACTCGACACTACGCTGGCAGTGGGTTTAACCACAGACCGCAAGCGGCACTAGCTGTACGTAACGGTCCCCAGGTAGATGTCGATAAGAAGACTGACGAGGTGAACCCCATCTGAACTCCTACTGAGCATGTATGTGACAATCTCCGTACAGTCCGGTCTGTTCGTCTGATACATCACATGGCGGGCCTAGGGGGCGGTGAACGTAAGTCCCCTAATAGCGGTACAAGTCGTGCCGGAGTGAAGCCCAGAACACCCTGAGATAACACTGGAAACCTACCAGTATATCTCGCTTGCCCTGGCTAGGGACTACTCGTGTAATGGCTCTCCTGGACACAGCGCGATGTCAACCCCCAATACCGGGAGAGACGAATCCTGTCTAACCGTCACTGCCTCCAAGTGCTTCGGGACTGCACCCAAAAACTACCTGTTTGCACGGCTCCTTTGAGCCGTGGTAGGGTAGTAATCAAAGTGCAGTGGGAACACACTCGAGGCGAAGTGACAGTGTCAAGTCAACGGACTAAGCTGTACTCATGTCACCTGGGAACTGATAACTGACGATAGGTATAATACCAACCAACAGTCCCCGACGAGTCCTGTCCAGTGTACTCGTAACCCAACGAGCACCCGTATACTATCTCAAGTACGACGTACTGACGGCTGTGGGACAGACCGTCTCCCACACTGGGATGAGAAGCGCATACGCTAGTCTACTCCGGAGTATCGATGCCCTGTCTCGATAGTCCAACGACTAGGGACCTGTATAAGGATGTGCTTATAGATCACCCAGCTCCCACGAGTGCGAGCGCCATCACAACGCTGGTAATCAAGCAAAGATCCTAAGGGCTCTACTAATATGTATATCTGCAATATGCTAAAAGAAACACACGCACATATTAAAGCAGAGACAAACCAAGTAGCATACTACCATTTCGAGCAAGATTGTATATACAACTGTGAATATCCCAAGCTTCCATCAAGTAATATACAAACTAGTATGATACAGTAATGGCCTCTAGGGCATATACACTAACAATCTCCCACTTGCACTAAGGCCATGTACTGGCGTATCGAAGACCTATCATCTCGATCAGCCGCTCGAACTGAGTCTGGGGCAAGGCCTTGGTGAATGGATCTGCTGTGTTATCCTCTGATGCAACTCTCTGGACCTCGATCTCCTGGTGATCCACGATCTTCCTGATCAGGTGATACCGCCTTAAGATGTGTCTGGATTTCTGATGGGATCTGGGTTCCTTCGCTAAAGCTATAGCCCCGTTGTTGTCGCAATACAGAGGTATTGGGTCAACAATGGATGGAACCACCTGAAGTTCTCTCAAGAACTTCCTCATCCAGACAGCTTCTTTTGCGGCATCAGATGCAGCGATGTATTCCGCTTCCATCGTCGAATCAGCAACGGTTTCCTGTTTGGAGCTCTTCCAACATACTGCCCCTCCATTGAGGGTGAAGACAAAACCCGACATGGATTTGGAATCATCCTTGTCACTCTGGAAGCTATAGTCAGCAAAGGCCTCAATCTACAGGTCTTTTCCGCCATACACCAAGAATATCTCCTTAGTCCTTCTCAGGTACTTGAGAATGTTCTTTACCGCTATCCAGTGTTTCTCCCCTGGGTTCGACTGATACCGGCTTACAACGCTCAATGCGTATGCTACATCTGGTCTGGTACACAACATCGTATACATTATAGAGCCTACCGCAGAAGCGTAGGGTATAATAGACATGTGATCCCTCTCCAAATCAGTCTTGGGAGACATCTCTTTGGAGAGGGTGATCCCGTGACAAGCCGGTAGATTACCGCGCTTGGAATCTTCCATACTGAACCTTTTCAGTATGGTGTCGATGTACCTTGACTGTGAAAGTCCCAACATCCTCTTAGATCTATCACGATAGATCTGGATCCCCAGAATGTAGTTGGCATCTCCCAGGTCCTTCATGGAGAACCTCTACGACAAGAATCCTTTGACTGACTGTAGCATAGGAATATCATTTCCTATTAGGAGAATGTCATCCACGTACAAGACGAGGAATACTACAGTTCTCCCTACAATCTTACTGTAAATGCATGGTTCATCTGGGTTTTTGATAAAGTCGAATTCTTTGACAGTATCATCAAAGCAGATGTTCCAACTCCGCGATGCCTGCTTAAGTCCATAGATGGACTTTAGCAACTTGCACACTCTACCGCTGCTCCCACTCTGAATGAATCCCTCTGGCTGATCCATATAGACGCACTCTTCTAAATTTCTATTTAGGAAAGCCGTCTTTACGTCCATCTGCCAGATTTCATAATCGTGGAAGGCAGTAATGGCAAGAAGGATCCGAATGGATTTCAGCATAGCCACTGGAGAAAAGGTCTCGTCATAGTCCAAACCAGGTCTTTGACGAAAACCCTTTGGTACAAGTCTAGCTTTATAGGTCTCAACCTGCCCATCTACACCAATCTTCTTTCTGAAGATCTATTTGCATCCTACGGGTTTTAACCCTTCTGGAGCAAAGTCCAAAGTCCAAACTTTGTTGGTGTACATAGACTCCATCTCGGCCCGCATTGCATCCAGCCATTTTACCGAGTCGCCGCTCTGGATGGCTTGCTGGAAGCTAGTAGGTTCACCATAATCCATGGTGCAATCCTCTCTATCCCCGTCAATGAGAAAACCGTAGTATCTCTCGGGCGGATGAGGCTGCCTACTACTTCTGCGGAGTGGCGTTGGGATGTCCGGTTCTCTTGAAACTTCTGGTCCTTCCAAGCTTTCAGTAATAGCTTGTGGTTCTGGAATTTCTTCCAGTTCTATTGCGCTCCCACTTATCTGATTTTCTAAAAATTCAGTTTCCAAGAAGTGGGCATGCTGAGAAACAAAAACCTTTTGTTCCTCTGCGGAATAGAAAAGATACCCCCTGGAGTTCTTTGGGTATCCAACAAACTTACACAGTACTGAGCGTGCCTCGAGCTTGTCCGCATGCTGCTTTTTTACAAAAGCTGGACATCCCCATGTCTTAAGGTACTTGAGACAGGGTTTCTTCCCACTCCACATCTGATATGGGGTGGTAGGCACAGTCTTGGTTGGAGCCTTGTTCAAGAGATATGCTGCTGTTTCTAGCGCATAACCCCAGAAAGATCGCGGTAACTCAGCCTTACTCATCATGGAACGAACCATATCCAATAGGGTTCGATTCCGCCTTTCCGATACACCGTTGTGTTGTGGTGTGTATGGAGGAGTAAGCTGAGAGAGAATTCCATTCTCTTTTAAGTAGCCCAGAAACTCGGCACTCAAGTATTCACCACCTCGATCAGATCTTAGTGTCTTGATACTTTTGCCTGTTTGTTTTTCAACTTCATTCTTGTATTCTTGAAATTTCTCAAAGGCCTCGGATTTGTGCTTCATCAAGAAGACATGCCCATACCTAGAGAAATCATCTGTGAAAGTAATGAAGTATGAATAACCACTTCGCGCATGTGTAGACATTGGACCACACACATCACTGTGTATGAGTCCCAAGAGCTCGCTTGCTCTTTCTCCGTGTCCAGTGAACGGAGTCTTTGTCATCTTTCCCATGAGACAGGATTCACAAGTGGCATAAGACTGATACTCAAACGGATTCAAGTATCCCTCTTTATGTAACTTTGTCAACCGTGTCTCATTAATGTGACCCAGTCTACAATGCCATAAGAAAGCCTGATTTGTTTCCGGAGACTTTCTTTTAAGTGTGTTCTGGACACTGAAGATCTGAGCTTGATTCAATACGTATATACCATTTTGTAATGTACCTGACCCAATCAGAACTTGATTTAGGTGGATGTTAACCACATCGCTTACAAAAGTAAAATCATATCCTTCCTTCGAAATCAAGGATACGGATATGATATTACAAGTCGCACCTGGTACATAAAAACAGTTACGCAGAATCAATATCTGCCCAGTTGTCAGTCCTAGATGATATTCCCCTACGGATTCAGCATACATGCTCATTCCGTTAGCAACCCTGAGAGTCATATCACCTTTCCTGATAACCCTACGGTTTCTCAAAGCCTGTAACGGATTACAGATATGAGATCCTAATCCGGTATCCAATACCCAGGAAGTAGGGTTAACTGACATACAGTTCTCTATCACAAACACACCCGAAGCCGAAGCCACAACATGCTTCGAATTCTGGCTACTGGCTTTACAAGCCCTGCAATCCTTCTGTCCATGTTCATTCCCGTAACAATAGGAACACCCTTCTTTTACTGCATCCATTCCTGAAACTTCTGCCTTTCTCTTTCTTTCTACTTCCCTGGTTTCCTTCAGGGTAGTAGGTAGAGACTGTTGAACTAAGTCAGTATCTGACCCGTTCTTCAATGTGGTCTTCAGGTCTGAGAGCTCAAAAGAGCTGGTCTCTGTAAGGACGTTGCCCCTTACAGATGACCCGATAGCCAACCTCGCTGGAAGCAATTCGTTCGAGGTCTCATATCTTGCGATACGAGATTGCTCTCCATATAAAACTTTGTTATGGAGGAAGATAGAAGCTGAGTCCATCTTCTCGTGCTGCCTCTGGTATATACCATCAACTAAGGCTAACACGAGGCACTTGGCTTTCGCACAGTCTTCTTCCGATGTCCTACGGATATCAATATCCGTGACAGGGGAAACGGGACCTGAGACGGCAGGGGTGGGATCAGTCAAGAGGTGTCCCAGCTTGTCCTGGGCAATGGACATCTGGACAGACCTTTGCCATTCATAACAGTCAGATTCAGTCATCTTATTATCTAGATGTAACCTAGGTGCGGTCATCTGGTCGCTGCAATTAAGAGAGAGAGAAGAAAACACTCAGCATGATGCTCTTGCAAGTTTAGATTGGTTTAATTTATCTAAACAGGATGGCTCCCACTGTCTCTCGAATCCCTCCTCAAACCATAAAGGAAAAATTAGTCGGGATCTTTCTCACCGTACAATACTTGCTTAACCGTTCAGCCAGGCCAGTGTCGGTACTTCAAGGGAGGTTTTCCAACGCTTTCGCGAAGTTCCTTAATTAAGTAACCTCTTTTCCCTGTGGGCGTAGCCCCGCTAACACCTTTCTAGACACCTACTTGGTTTATAGCATTGATCGTTAAGTGAGAAAGTCCCCGAGGAGTAGCATATACTCACAGTAGGATCGGGATCCAAATATCATCGCGTGATAAAACCGAAGGAATCCTACCAGAATCATCACACTCCAAATGGTATGCAGCGCTAGCAAGTTTCAGTACTTATGAAACTCCCGATGTGGATTTTTTCCCCACGCTCTTATGACCTTGACGAAGGTCAACAAATCATAAGTCACATGTCAAGTTCTACCCGTCGTTATCCAGGTTAATTTGAACCCACCCGCACATACCTTTGACGAAGGTCAACAAGGTAGTACGACTGTCCCAAACCAACGCATCTATCTATGCTTCATATGAACACCCAACAGCTACCAATCACTATGCCTTGACGAAGGTCAACAAACATAGCTTGAATACTATTGAATATCCATACGAAACGACGGAGGGCTACGGATGGTTTTGGCGAAACCGTGAACATAGTGAACTTGATATAGTCGATGGAACGAGATAGCTTTTAAAAGGAGTGGTTCAAGCTCCGCGTTTAAAAGTTTAATTTTGAAAAGAACCGAGTGGTTTTCAAAGTGTTCCAATCGACTTTTACTTGGTTTATTTTCTTGCATTAGTTCTTTTAATGCGTCCCATCATTTAATCCTACAATTGCAGAAAACAACCAAAATATGACGTACGCTTATTCCATTCGCATTCGCCACGGGGCCCCGTCATCACCCGTTAGGTTACTTAACTAACGACAGAGCGGGGGCTGGGCTAGCGCGGCTGTAAAACATAAGCAACGCCTAAATAGTTATCATATATAAATATATAGCAATGATAGACATTACAGATCACAGATGAATACATTGGATATACTAGGAATCCGCAATCCGTTCGAGCCTGCAACGAAAAGCGGATTACACGGTCGCGGTGAATAGCCAAATACCCCACCCAAGACCCCTACGGGTGCGGCAAACTACCCGCCAAGTACCCGAAGCGAAGCAACCTCCCTCACCACCGTGAGTAGGCCATTCGGCACTTCGAGATACCCGGTAGTTTGTGCACCCCCTCCATGGGTCTATCCTAGGAGCAAAAACAGTAAAAAGAATTATACAATGACGGCTACAACCCCGAACCGGTTGTGCGGCCAAACAAATAATAATATTACATCAATTTACATATTACAAATGAATGAAAGAAAAGCAACACTCATCTCACATCCACCCCGGCTATTCACCCGCGACAATCCAACCCATTCATATACACATTCCAATATCAAACACAGATCACAGAGATGTATAACCCCGACTAATCGACATATAGCGATTAGCCGACGTTCAATACATGCAAACATCACAGATATAACCTTTATAGTCAAAGTGTAGTGAAGTTCGGAAAAAATACGGAATTATAGGCCCCCAAAAACAAATTTCTATTCTGGAAAATCTGGGCACATATAATATATCTCAAAAATCCTAAAACCAATACAGAGATACACTGCACCAAAATCGAGGCAGAGAGGAGACAAGATGGCCGCGGTTCCGCGGCAATAGCTTGCTATTGCCGCGGAAGCGCGGTCGTCTGGTCAGATCTCTGTCTCGTTTTTGGTGGTTATCTTTAAAAAACCCTGAGATGATTTTAGGTGTATGACAAATTTTGTTTTGACCAGAAAAAAATTTAACAGAAACTAGGGTTTTTGAAAAGTTTGGTTTTTGGATTTTTCTGTTCCGAACTTCGTTACACTTCACTACCTAGCTAGTTTATGTTTAGTTAGGCTCTGATACCACTGTAAGTCCACGCTGCCCACCCCGGTGCTTACGGGGAGGCGGAAAACGTAATAAAAATCGGATTTTTATGGACTTAGGCAACATGGACTATGCTTATGAGGATCTTTGCTAAACATAAACTTGCTAAAGCAAACTACAAAGTAGCTAAGTGGTAGAAAGGTTATACCTTTGGTCTTTTGTCCTTCTCTCCTTGCTCCTAGAAGTAGTGGAAGAAGGTCACCTTGCTCGTCTTCTCACGCCGAAGAAAGATCCACCCGAAAGCTTCAACCTTTGGCTTCAACTCCAAGCTAGGAGTAACTAGGGTGCAAGAAGTGCTAATACTTGAACCCTAGAAGAGAGTAAAGAAGATCAAGAGAGGGTTTTTCTCAAGCTTAAGTGGTTCTCAACACATGAGAGGGAGAGAGCTTGAGAGAGAGGAAGAACAAGAGAGAGAAAGGAAATGAGAGAATGAGAGAATAATTGAGCCATTCTCACTAATATGTGTGAATTAATTTAATTGAATAATTAGCTAGATAATTGTCATGGTAAATCATGACATGACCATTATCATTTCAATTTGCAAAGATCAAAAAGCATCTTCCAAAAGAAATGATGATGGTCAAAGTGTCAACCTAGGTCAACAAGTCAAAGAAGTCAAATGGTCAACAACCATAACCATGGACAATTATTAAACTAATTACTAATTAACAATAATACACACATAAATATTAGGGTTAATAAAATGACAATAGCCATTAACCCTAATCAAGGTCCTCTCCCTCAATCTCAAGCAAATGTGCATACGCACCCGCATCCGTGATCCGAGGAACACGAACACAATGAGAAAAACCAATCTCAAATCATATACTAGGATCCGGCTTAAACCAAAGCCCGCTAGTATAAACTGTCCGGACAGCAAACGTGCACAAGTGCGCGAATGTGAACGAACCCTGTCGCAAAACCATGCGACCTCTACTCATTTTGCCTAAAGGCGAATAGCTCTCTGTGTGGGACTCTAAAGACTCGACACTACGCTGGCAGTGGGTTTAACCACAGACCGCAAGCGGCACTAGCTGTACGTAACGGTCCCCAGGTAGATGTCGATAAGAAGACTGACGAGGTGAACCCCATCTGAACTCCTACTGAGCATGTATGTGACAATCTCCGTACAGTCCGGTCTGTTCGTCTGATACATCGCATGGCGGGCCTAGGGGGCGGTGAACGTCAGTCCCCTAATAGCGGTACAAGTCGTGCCGGAGTGAAGCCCAGAACACCCTGAGATAACACTGGAAACCTACCAGTATATCTCGCTTGCCCTGGCTAGGGACTACTCATGTAATGGCTCTCCTGGACACAGCGCGATGTCAACCCCCAATACCGGGAGAGACGAATCCTGTCTAACCGTCACTGCCTCCAAGTGCTTCGGGACTGCACCCAAAAACTACCTGTTTGCACGGCTCCTTTGAGCCGTGGTAGGGTAGTAATCAAAGTGCAGTGGGAACACACTCGAGGCGAAGTGACAGTGTCAAGTCAACGGACTAAGCTGTACTCATGTCACCTGGGAACTGATAACTGACGATAGGTATAATACCAACCAACAGTCCCCGAGGAGTCCTGTCCAGTGTACTCGTAACCCAACGAGCACCCGTATACTATCTCAAGTACGACGTACTGACGGCTGTGGGACAGACCGTCTCCCATACTGGGATGAGAAGCGCATACGCTAGTCTACTCCGGAGTATCGATGCCCTGTCTCGATAGTCCAACGACTAGGGACCTGTATAAGGATGTGCTTATAGATCACCCAGCTCCCACGAGTGCGAGCGCCATCACAACGCTGGTAATCAAGCAAAGATCCTAAGGGCTCTACTAATATGTATATCTGCAATATGCTAAAAGAAACACACGCACATATTAAAGCAGAGACAAACCAAGTAGCATACTACCATTTCGAGCAAGATTGTATATACAACTGTGAATATCCCAAGCTTCCATCAAGTAATATACAAACTAGTATGATACAGTAATGGCCTCTAGGGCATATACACTAACACCTTCCCCTGCCAGGCTCATCGTCTACAACTCGATCTTCTTGCCCCGGGGTACCATACCGGGCCCACCATGTACCCGAGACGGTTCATCCACTCCTCGAATCGGGTCTCGAAATCCAATAGAAAACATGAAATCTCATGGTGGACGACACATACATTACGAGAAAACCGCATCTTATTTTAAAAAGAGAAGAGGAGAGAGAAAGAGAAGTTTTTATATATTTTTGCGGTTTTCCCCAAAAATCCAGAAATCTCATAGAAATCCAAATCTCAAAATCATGAGTAAGTATATGATAAGTGTCGGCATATGCCCATAATACTGCATGATAACATGAAAATATGAATGCATGAATGTCTAAGCAATAAATATCATGTCTGTACCAATGTCAGAGAATAATCACAATATTATAGCGGTCTAGTTGTTAACTGATTCTATCCATAAAAGTCAATATGATCTAAAGTGTACGTGACATAGCAATTACCGATGATGATGTGTGTGAGCCGGCAAATAAGTGTGCGTGGAATATGCGCATCATCGGTAATAGTGCTGGTGTCCTAACAGGTAAAGTTTATACTGATTATAGCAACATATAAAAGAACATGCACCATGATGATTACAGTATGAATGTAAATACAGGTGTGCATTATCCACTCCTCTACGAGATACGAGTACAACTATCACTATGTGAGTCGAACCTAAACCAGTGTCCATCTAACATCCTAAGGAACTAAACCTAATAGACTAGTCAGTAAGAAACTAGAGTCTACCTAAGGTCTAAATCAATATCTCTAATAGTCGGCGATCCCGCCTCAATAGTGTCACGTACGTAGTACGGCTTCCTCGAATCAAGAGTGCGGATCAATCATCAAATCTAAGCCTCGTACGGTAAAATCCATCGTACGGCATCCTAATATCGGGGTACGGTCAAGTATCTCCTAGGTGTCTCCTCATTCGTATAATGTCATCATCAGCACATCTCATGATCAAGGTGCTAAACTGTGATCGCATACATCAATCATATATCATTGCCATCATGATAAGCATCATTAGTTTATCCTCAGAAATATCATGTCATATGTATCATATTGTGACTAGGTCATACTTATATGATATCGGCATCAGGTCACACCAATATAATGTCGTAATCAAGTTATACATATATCATATCGTGATCAGTCACAAGTTACAGTCCGGGTACTATTCTAGCGTCCCATGTACATCAATATCACCACCACTCTTTATAATTTATATATTCATGTTCATTATCTCATTCTCTAATGATCCGCTAACACTTTATTACGACTGTATAGTCAAGAATCACGGCATCAAGCCCAGTTATACTATTTCATCATACCTCGGATATCATATCACATCAATGAATCACATATACGTGTTGTATATGTATGTATATACCTATACCTAGTTCTATATACATACACATACACGTATACCCCATGTCGAGTTTCAGTGTGTGCGTAGGTGTGTTTCTATCTAAAACTTATGAACCTCTTCCAAGGTACTCATCCTCTGATATGGTTTTCCTAAATCAGTCTAGTCCAGCCTAGGGTCAATACTAGGGTCCTACTAGGGTCACATCTGGTTTCCTAATATTAATAAGTACCATTCCTATTCTACGTTGCGGGGGTGCTAAACGCCATCCACCCGACTTCCCCCCGTAGATATGCATCCACTCACCTGGTCCATGTCTGCAGACGACGGTGTCGCCATCCTCCTCTTCATCGCCCGCAGTCCACTTGAAGGGTACCTAAACGAAAACATATAAATAGCATCGTAAACCGAATCACATACAAAAGTCAAACGATCTAAAGGAGCAAGCATAGGTTAAAACCTATATCCCGTCCACGCAAAAGAACCAAATACCGCTCGATATCGGCGTACAAACTCCGATGGATCGAGATAACATCATCAAATAACTTGTAGTTTTAAAACACATTACTTATACCATAAAACACAATTAAATCCATCAAAACCCTAAAATCCATCAAACCGCCCAATTTCGTAAAAACCGAAATTGCCAATTTACCGTTTTTCATCAAAACTTGACATTTAAATGAAACCAATAGTTATAAAACTCATTATATAGCATAACTAGACTATACAAACCGTTACTATATTTTTATTACACAAATTTATATTAATTTGAAATTTCTAGTTTGCAACATTTAACAAATTTCAACATTTTTCAAGCAACGCACCACAATTCCACCACAAAACATGATTTGCATGAATTAATGTATTAAACCACAATTCATAATGATAATGATTCAATGAAACCATAAATTATATTTTTAATCACATTTATTTAGAAATTCCTAAAATCTAGTTTATAAAATAATAGCATTTTATTACTATTTTTCCAATTATCAAAGTAATCTAGTGATCAAACTAAGTTTTTCATTCTATTAATATGCTAATATTCTCATTAAAACTATCATCTAATGATAGCAACTTTAATTGGAATTTTATATCACCCACAAACACATTTTAGAAAAATCTAGTTAGCTAATTTCCTTATTTAAAACAATTTTAAATGAAAATTTTACAATTTAACAACCATGCAATATTTTCCAATTCTAAAAGTGTTAAACTAACTATTATAACCCTAATTAATTATTAAAAACCCTAACTTGAATTTACAACCCTAACTTGCATTTTTTTTTAAAAAACATAGAATTAATTCATTAAATCTAATTAAGCTTAAATGAACATCTAAAACAATAAATCAAAAGAGAGAAATTATACCTCCCAAAATATGAAATCCCAACAAGAAATGAGCCTCCAAAATACATGCTTTCCCACTCCAAAATCCATATAAAGAAGGGTAGAGAATAAAGGGTATGAAGAAATTAGGATTTTGTGGAATTTTAATTGAATTTTTGAAGTATTTTTGATGAATTTTGAACAAAATGAGGTGGAAAATGGGGGGGGCAGCCATGGGGGGTTTGTGGCCGGCCTTGGTGAGGTGAGGGAGAGAAAGAAGTGAGTGTGAAAGTGTGTAGAATTTTCAAGAGGAGAAAACATCAAATAAAGTCTTTTCATGCTTTAATTAATTAATTAATTATTTATTTACTATAGCAACTCAAGAAAGCTCTAGAAATTAGGAAAAATTTGCAAATAATTTTTTCATGATACACACTAAATTCTAATATGCCATGGTGAGGTGAGGGAGAGAAAGAAGTGAGTGTGAAAGTGTGTAGAACTTTCAAGAGGAGAAAACATCACATAAAGTCTTTTCATGCTTTAATTAATTATTTATTTATTTATTTACTATAGCAACTCAAGAAAGCTCTAGAAATTAGGAAAAATTTGCAAATAATTTTTTCATGATACACACTAAATTCTAATATGCCATGGTTCATTTTTACAAATTAAAACCATTCAAATTTGTAATTTACACTAATTTAGTGTAAAAATAAAGCTTATGTTAATATTTAAAATAATTAATTTAGGAAAAATATTTTATTAAACTAAAAATTTGTAAGTGGCTAAATAAACACTATTTACTAGTAATTACATAATTAAATAGGTATTTTTGAATTTATAATGAAAAACAATTGCGGTTTGATTTTACGAAAAATACATTTTGCTTTACCGAAAATCATAAAATTCACTTAAACAATTTTATTTATTTAATTATTTATTTAATTATTTTTAAAACGTTACGTATACTACTATGTTTAGGGATTATACCTTTCGAACCGTGTCCTTCGTCTTTACGAACTCCATCTCCTCCTCGGCCTTCTCGAAGTAGTAGACGATCCACCCGAGAGCTTTACTCCAAGCTTAGCCTCTAAACTTGAGGCAACTAACTTTCTTTAAGTGCTAATCAAAGAAGCTAGGTGATATAGAGTGAGGGTTATGGTTTAATTAGTCTAACTAATCCTTGTACTCAACACATGAGAGGGGAGGATTAGGGTTTGAAGAGGGAGAGCTTGAGGAGAGAGAAGATGAAGATAATAATGAAGTGAGAATAATGAGTTATGATAATATATATCAAGCATTTCTTTTTTCAAGAAAAGAAAAGAAATGAATTTAACAACCATGCTTAATAATATCTAGTGATGATTCACATCCATGAGTCATTAAGCATTTATGATGCATTAATGACATGGATGAATCATCCATATGACTCACTAATCACATTCATTGTATATGCCTCCTAAACCTCCTTAGTCACCATCTTCTAGAAGCTTCTCGCGCAATTACGAGAATGCCCCTTCTTTCCGGAAAAATACGGAAAAACTTTAGACTGTATAAATCCAATAACCGGATACCAGTAACTGGCTTAAACCAAAGCCGACTGGTAAAAACTGTCCGAAAGTCGTACGTGCGAAAACACACGTATGCGTCCGAACCCTTGTCGTAAAACCATACGACCTCTATATCGTTTCTCCTGGAGTAGGGAAACTCTCTGTGTGGGACTCTAGAGACTCGACTACTACGCTGGCAGTGGGTTTAACCACAGACCGCAAGCGGCACTAGCTGTACGTAACGGTCCCCAGGTAGATGTCGATAAGAAGGCCGATGAGGAAACCCATCCGAACTCCTACTGAGTCTGATGTGACAATCTCTATATAGTCCGGTCCGTTCGTCTTAGACTATCGCATATCGGGCCTAGGGGGACGGCAAGCGTCAGTCCCCTAATAGCGGTATAAGTCGTGTCGGAGGGAAGCCCATTACACCCTGAGAAACTACTGGAACCTACCAGCAAATCTCGCTTGCCCTGGCCAGGGACTTTGCGTAATGGCTCTCTGACACAGCGCGATATCAACCCCCAATACCGGGAGAGACGAATCCTGTCTAACCGCCACTGCCTCCAAGTGCTCGGGACTGCACCCAACTGCTACCTGTTTACACGACTCCTTTGAGCCGTGGTAGGGTAGCAATCTAAGAACAGTGGGACACACTCGAGGCGAAGTAGCAGTGTCAAGTCTGCGGACTATGCTGTACTCATGTCACCTGGGAACTATTCACTGACGACTGGTATAAAACCAACCAACAGTTCCCTATGAGTCCTGTCCGGTGTACCCGTAACCTAACGAGCACCTGCATACTATCTCCAGTACGACGTACTGACGGCTGTGGGACAGACCATCTCCCAAACTGGGATGAGAAGCGTACACACTAGTCTACTCCGGAGTATCGATGCCCTGTCTCGATAATCCAACGACTAGGGACCTGAATGAGGATGTGCTTGTAGACTACCCAGCCCCCACTAGTGTGACTGCCATCACAACGCTGGTAGTCAAGCAAGATCCTAAAAGCTCTACCAATACGTATACTCACATATTAAGATAGAAAAAACCAAGTAGCATACTACCATGTTTAGCAAGACTGTTATATACATGTGAATATCCCAAGCTTCCATTAAGTAATATACAAACTAGTATGATACAATAATGGCCCCTAGGGCATATACACTAACAATTGTTGTGCAGAATTTTTCTAAGTGTGCAGAATTTTTCAAAGACTAGAATCAAGCAAATCAAGTTGTTGAAGAAGACTTGCCTAATTAAGAATCAAAACTTGAAGACCAAGTCTAGCAGCAACCACGAGAAGATTTCTGAATTTTGAAGGGACCAAGGATCACCACATGTCAAAAGAACAGAGCTCCAAAATTTTGATGAAGGGATGTGTTTAAACGGCCGCGGATCCGCGGCCTTACCCACCCTTGTGCCGCAGATCAGCGGCATGATAGAGGGATCACCTGCTGAAAATTTGGGAGATGTATCTCTGATATATTTTACCAAGTTTTCAAGCAAAAGATTGTGGCTTTGGACTATAAAAGGGCACCGAGAGCCTCTTGGAAAAGGTATCAAGCCAAAGAGATCACGAAGCTCCAGACGCTCACGCATCCAGGCTGATCATCGACTGTTCGACTACCTCCTTAGGAAAGATCGAGAAGCAACTAGTTTTGTAATAATTTTCTACGGATTAAAAGTGTAGATTGTTCAAGTTGATTAATAAAGGTAGTTATTTTATTTAATTCTTTTTGCATTTTACATTATGTCTTCCCTCTCTGTCTTTTCATCTTCTTCTCCCAATATGCGCGAGTAATTCTCCGCTTGTTAGGGTTCGTAGGATTAGGGTAGGCTAATGGATGATGAAAATAACTAAACCCTTTTTAAGTCCTATAAAGTTTAGAAACTTTATCAAAAGAATCATTAACATCCTAATCGGGCGCACTAGCAATTCTTTGCTAGTTCCGACCACGATTAGAGATTAGATTAATGATTGTTTTGGTAAAGGGTAGATATGAACGGAGTTCCGTGTCGAGATAAGGGTTAAGAGTGGGATTCCTTTTCCCTCCAGAAACTCTAATCTATACGCATCACCGTCTTTCTAGTTTTAAATCTATTAATGGATAAAAATGGTAACTTTTAATTAATCGTCCATAACTACTAAATCCTAACGAACCCTACAAACCCTCTTATTATATTATCTACATCTCCAAAATAATCTAGAACTATATTTTACATTCTTGTTTAACGTAGATCTAGAAACCATTCTATAAAATTCTTTATCCCTCCTCTCTTTCTCAACACATCTAAAGTAAAAGTAAAAGGTTCCATGTTTCCCAGAGGACGACCCGTACTCATCTCGGTCTAACTACGTGCGACACCGTTCTGATCGCGGTTAACTACAAAACAAAAATTTTCGTAAAAATCACGTGGTATGATGGAAATCAAAGCACGGTGGGAATCACACAAGACTCTATGACGATCTCGGGTCTACAGACTAACCTGTACCAGTGTCACCAGAGAACTGCCATCTGACGTGAGGTATAATACCATCTGGGCGTTCTCGGCGAGACCGTCCAGTGTACCCAGTCTCTACTGAGCACCCGTACACCATTCTTGATGTCAAACACCGATGGATATGGGATCATCCATCGCCCATCATATGGGTCAAGATGCGTATACGCTAGTCTACTCTGGTATATCGATGCCCTGTCTCGTTACACCCTCGACTAAGAACAGTTATAGGATGTACTCGTCGACTATCGTGGCCCCACTAGTATGATCTCATCATAGTCCCGGTAGTCGAGTACATATCCTAAGGGCTTTATCAACATGTAACATAGAGACAATCAGAGTACATGTTAAGATAAAGTACAGCTAGATAGCATACTATCATGTCGAGCAAGAAAGTCCTCCCTATATATGTCCAAGTATCCATTAGAATATACATCATATGTACAGTAATGGCCTCTAGGGCATACATATAATTAACATTTGGCATCAGCACCGCTATAACCGGGATATTGCCAGGAGCGAATCATCATTTGCTTCTGTCGATATCGAACAAAGGTGGCTTAGCAAACAGGGTTAGGATCCTGTCGACTAAGGCTTTTGACTTCATGAGCCATAAGGGTCTCACAAAGGTATTTCTCCCTACAAGTCGTGAGAATCTCGTAGGTGTGTTTTCTCCTTAGGAGTCATGAGGATTCCTAAGTGCATGTTCTCCTGTAAGTCGTAAGGATCTTACAAGAGGGTTTTCTCCATATAAGTCGAGAGAACTTACAAGGGTTGTTCACCATATGGACATATCCCTAGTCACGGATGGGACTTTGTTAGGGAAATGTTTATTCGCGCCCGTGGATTGTATACAGAGGTCAACATTGAGCCGCTTGTAGAGCAGTAGTGGAAGTTGTGGGGGCTGCTTAAGAATAGGTTCAGATCCCTATAGCTTAAGACTTTTAAATCTTATGAGCCGTGAGGGTCCCATAAGAGGATTCTCCTTATGAGTCGTGAGGATATCGCAAGTGTAATTTCTCCTTAGGAATCGTGAGGATTCCTAAGTGTGTTGCTCCCTTGTGAGTCGTAAGGATCTCACGTAGATGGTTTCTCCTCACAAAGTCGAGAGGACCCTGTAAGTGTCTTTTAACGAGCTTACGCCCTTTCGGATTTTCACAAACACTTGCCGGTAGCCCTGCTGTTTTACTCACGGAGCCCTTTCGGGTTTTCATCCGTACCCATTTTGCTTATGGACATACCGTTTTTTTATTATTCTTTTTTTTCTAACGAGGTTGCGCCCTTTCGGGTTTTCACAAGGCTCGCCGGTAGCCCTGCTGTTTTTACTCACAGAGCCCTTTCGGGTTTTCATCCATGCCCATTTTGCTTATGGACATACCGTTTTCTTTTTTTTATTCTCTTTTTTTTTATTTCAGCTTTGGGATGTTGCAATCCACCGTAGTTTATCGACATCTCGGTCAACAGCTAGTTTTAGGACATAGTGGTCCATTGTTAGTTTAAGGACGTTTCGGTCCGTTGTTAGTTTAAGGATGTTTCGGTCCGTTATTAGTTTTAAGGACGTTTCGGTCCGCTGTAAAGGAAGCCGGCTATTACCTACGGATTTTAGGCTTAGGAAGATAGCGAGTGGACATAGTCGTCGTCGTCTATCATTGACCTAGGCCATGACTCATCAAGCGTAGTATTTCTTCAGAAAGCGACCGTTTATTGGCCTAAAAGGTCTTTCACCATGCATGTCCATGAGTAGATAGGCCCCACCTTGGTAGACCTTGTCTATGATGTACGGGCCTTCATAGTTCGGCTCGAACTTCCCTCGTTTAGCATGATTGGGGATCATAGGTCTTTTGACTACTAGCACGAGATTGCCTTGGCGGAACGTCCTCGGCCTACTCAATCTTTCGTATGAGCGCGTTATCTTTGCTTTATAAGCTTCCATATTTTGTTGCGCTATGAGCCGGGTTTCATTGAGGGCTTCGAGCTCCTCAAGCCGAAGGTGAGCATTCTCTTCGTCCGTTAGCTCATAATGAACTGCCACTCGTAGAGAAGGTAGCTCTATCTCGAGGGGGAGTACTGCTTCTATACCGAATACCAATGCGTATGGAGTTGTGCTCGTGGTGTTTTGAACGTAGTTCGATACGCCCAGAGAGCTTCATGCAGTCTCTCGTGCCAATCCTTCTTATTTTGGGACACCGTCTTCTTCACGATCTTTGTCAAGGTCTTATTGAAAGCCTCAGCTAGACCGTTAGCTCTGGGATTATAAACTAAGGAGTATCTCCAGTCTATGTTGTGCTGTTGTGCGAAGCGGCTGATCTTGTGGCTTCTGTAGGCTGGCCCGTTATCGGAGATGATCCGTCTCGAAGTTCCAAACCGATAAATGACGTGCGTCTTGAAGAAATGGAGGATATTCTCCGTCTTCACTTTCCTCAGCAATATTGCTTCTGCCCATTTGGAGAAGTAATCAGTTGTCGCCAAAATGAATCGATGTCCTCTGGAGGATGCTAGTTCGATGGGACCGATTATGTCAGTTCCTTACATTTCGAACGGCCAGCTAGCCATTGGCGGGTGTAATGGATTTGGGTGCTGATGGATAAAGTCCCCGTGGATCTGGCACGAGTGACATTACTTTGCATACTCTAGGCAGTCTTGGATTATCGTGGGCCAATAATAACCCATCCGTTTGATCTTCAACTTCATCTTCGGCCCGGCTTGGTGAGAACCGTAGAGTCCGTCGTGAGTTTCCTGAACGACTCTCTTCGCTTCTTCAGGTCCAAGGCATCTTATCCATAGGGAATCAAATGACCTCTTGTACAGAGTATCATTGAAGAAGGCAAAAGATAGGGCTCGCTTCATGAGCTGATGTTTTGAAGACGCATTTTCAGGTGTTCGACGGGATTTGAAGTAGTCTATGAAGACTTCTCTCCGATCCTCAACCGTTTCTTGGTTTTTTATTTGCCGGGTCGTCTGCTTAGTCGTTTCCTTCTCCTCGGATGATTCTGGAGATATTTCTGCCGGTGCGAGGACCCGACGGCTTTGCACAATGATCCTCACGTCATCGAGGTTCTCGTCGGCTAGTTCTTTAGCGAGCTTAGCTAATGCATCCGCTTTGCTATTTTTCGCACGCGGTATACTTTCGAGGGTGTAGGAAGGAATTTGGGTCAGCAGTTGCTGCACTCTCTCGCCGTACTTCACCAACTCTGGTTTGCACGTTTGGTAGTCGCCATTTACTTGACTGACGGCCAGTTGGGAGTCTCCGTATATGAGAAGGTCTTCAATCCCCATGTCGATGGCGATCTCGAGGCCTGCTATCAAAGCTTCATATTTGGCTTCATTGTTCGCCTTCGGCTCTGTTAAGGAGAAAGCAAAGCGCATTATCCCTCCTTGTGGAGTTACGAAGATGAGGCCTACCCCTGATTTGATTATGGGCATGCTTTGTTTGCGCTTCTTCATGGAGGATGCTCCATCGAAATAAAGTTCCCACCGGGTACCACTTCTGTCGATCGTGTCAAACGCATGATCGTTTGGAAGTTCGCAATTCAAGGGAGAATCGGCCGGTATCGGATGTTCGGCGAGGAAATCGGCGATGACCTGGCCTTTCACTGCCTTAAAAGGCTGATAAGTTATTGAGAACTCCATCAAGTGCAAGGCTCATTTAGCGAGCCGTCCCATCAATATAGTCTTAGACATCAGATACTTGAGAGGATCCACCTTCGATATGAGACGGACTTCATGCGCCAACGCATAGTGCCTGAGTTTTGTTATTGCGAAGATCAACGCCAGGCAGTGTTTTTCGATGGGAGAGTAATTGCTTTCTGCCCCCAGTAGAACTCGACTCAAATAGTAGAGGACTCTCTGTAGGGTTCCTAGGCACCCTAGTGAGGTCTCTCAAGCCATCAACCATGGCAATTTCAAAAATTATGGTGCCTACAAACCCTAGTGTACGGATCTATAACTAGATGTCTAGGCGAATAGTAAACTAGCTAACAACTTAGCTAATAAGAATACGGAATTACAACCTTTGTAGATCCGTTTGCTCCACCTTCATAGCTCCGCAACAAAGTCGTCTCCGCTGTCCAAAAGAAATCTGGGCTCTAAAGTCGGCTTCGTCGGAGAGAAAGCGAGCTAGGTCGTCGATGTCCATGCCGAAGATGATCTACGTCGAGGCATCGCTTAATCAAGCTCGACCTTCACCAAACCCTAAAATCTTGTGAAGGAAACACACTCTACTTCTTGGCAAGAGGTAGAGGATGAAGAAATAGGATGTGGGTAAACTTTGGAAATGGATTTCTCACTCAAAACATCAATCCACCATTGATGACCTAAGCTTTCTTCTTGAAGTTCAAGGAAGAAGAAGAAGAAAAGATATGATAAGATTAATTCAAAAATGAAAAAGAATAATCCATTCTTATCATAAGTGAACCATGGTTAGGTGTAGAGATTAAACTAGGGTTAAAACAAATGGTTAGGTTAAGCATGAGATAAGAATGGTGGACAAAGTCAAAGGTTCATGAATCTTCAACTACAATCCAAATTAAGCCACCATTCTTTTCTCCTCTTTTCCAAAATAAATAAACAAATAAATAAATGAATAAATAAAGGAAATGAAACCCTAACCATTCTTTTAACCATGGTTTATTCTTTGTACTTAACCAAGTAATCATGTATCATCAAACATGATACAATCAAGTGCACAAAATCATATCGCATATGTAATGCGCACATACCGAGTGAGAAAATCCATCTTAAGTAAACCGGTACTAGTTGATGCAAAGTAATATATCAAATATATAAATATGCATTAAATCATTAAATCATCACTTGATTTAACGATCCGGTTATGTCGCACACAACCGACTAGTATACAATATATCGGCTTATCGAATCAACGCTTGAATCGATAACTAGGTTATATCGCATATAACCATTCGATACATTTATCGCGAGAATAGAATACGGTATCACATACACGCATTATTCTCGGTCCCGCACATATCTCATATGCGCTCCTATTTCGTTTCGCTTGAGCCAGGAAACCTCTGTGTAGGACTCTAAAGACTCGTCAATACGCCGGCAGCAGATGATGATCATATCAAACACCCACAAGCCGCAAGCGGTCTGCCAAACGTAACGGCCACCCGGGTATTGAGCGATCTGAAGATCGACGAGCAAGCCCGCTCACACTCCAGTGAATCCGACCAGTAACACTACCGTACAGTCCGGTCTGATCGTCTGATATGTCGCATATCTTGCCTAGGGGTGGTAAACGTCAGACCCCAATAGCTCAATAAGTCGTGTCGATATGAGGTCTATAACACTTTGAGAAACTACTGGTAACACTTACCAGTAAATCTCAGCAACCCTGGCCAGGGATTTCCTGTTATAGCCAATCGAACACAGCGCAACATCAACTCCCTATACCGGGAGAGACGTATCCCCTCCTATCGCTCATTGCCTCCATGTGACTCGGGACTGTACCCAAAAACCACCGTTTTGCACGCCCTCTTGGACGTGGTAAGATGGAAATCAAAGCACAGTGGGAACCACACAAGACTCTATGACGATCTCGGGTCAACAGACTACTCTGTACCAGTGTCACCAGAGAACTGCCATCTGACGTGAGGTATAATACCATCTGGGAGTTCTCGGCGAGTCCGTCCAGTGTACCCAGTCTCTACTGAGCACCCGTATATCATCTCCGATGTCAAACACCAATGGATATGGGATCATCCATCGCCCATCTGTATGGGTCGAGAAGGTATACGCTAGTCTACTCTGGTATATCGATGCCCCATCTCGATACACCCACGACTAGGGACTTTGAAGGATGTACTTATAGACTACCATGTCCCCACTAGTATGATCCGCATCATAGTCCAGGTAGTCAAGTACACATCCTAAGGGCTTTACCAACATGTAACAGAGAGACAATCAGTATACACGTTAAGGTAAAGATCAACCAGATAGCATACTATCATGTCAAGCAAGAAAGTCCTCCCTATATATGTCCCAGCATCCAGTACAATATACATCCAATGTACAGTAATGGCCTCTAGGGCATACATATAACTAACACTCTCTCCTTCCCTTGGTCGTTCTCTTGTGCCCATAATGTGCCTAAGAAACCTTCAAGGGCTGTTGTATAAAGAATAAGGGGCTTTCCCTTGACCGGAGCGGCCAGCACTGGCGGGTTCTGCAGATACTGCTTGATTTCGTCCAGCGCATCTTGGCATTTGTGATCCCAGAAGAACGAGGTTCCCTTCTTCATCAGGTGACTATAAGGACGGCACTTGCCAGAAAGATTGTCTATAAATCGCCGGATATACGCGAGCTTCCCTTGGAAAGACCGCAATTGCTTAAGAGTCCTTGGCGGAGGCATTTCCATGATCGCCTTGATTTTTGACAAATTTATTTCGATGCCTGGGTGTCGGACGATGAATCCTAGGAATTTACATGAGGACACCCCGAACGCGCATTTGAGAGGGTTCATCTTTAAGTTGTATTGCTGATGGCGTTGAAATACGATCTTCAGATGTTCGAGATGTTCCTCGTATGATTTGCTTTTAACCACGAGGTCGTCGATATAACATTCGACGATTTCATGTATGAGGTCATCGAAGATCCTCGTCATGGCCCTCTGATAGGTGGCACCGGCGTTCTTTAGACCGAAGGGCATCACCTTGTAGCAGAATATACCCAAAGGGGTCTGGAAAGCGGTGTGCTTCTGGTCTTTGGGATGCATCTTTATCTGATTATATCCTGATGAGCCATCCATGAAAGAGAAAACTTCGCGAATGGACGTGTTATCTATCATCAGTTTAGTGACCGGTACTGGAAAATTGTCCTTCGGGCAGGCTATATTGAGATCCCGTAAGTCTATGCAGATGTGCACCGTCCCATTTTTCTTCATCAATGGGACGATGTTGGCGATCCAATCAGGGTACTGAACCTCTTGGACAAAACCAGAATCGATCAGCTTCTTGACTTCGGCGTTGATACTCATCTCAGGATCGATCCGCATTTGTCACGCCCTGCTTCCCAGAGTACGCTAAAATGGGCATGTGACATAGCCAACCATGCTACCTGTGGGTGGGAAGTATCCATCCACAGTCACATTACGGTTGTAGAGATATCAAGAACAAATAAAACTATCTAAACATGTCCAAAATCCAAGATAATCTGAGTCAAGAATAATAAAATGCGGAAGCGAAAGATCCAATACAAATAACTGGAATGTATGTCCTATAATGCGGGCTCACATCAGGAATAAAAATGCAGGAAAGAAAATTAACTACTACTGAACTCACAGCTCAGCCTGCTGGCTGAAGTACTCCTGCTCGGACTGCAACAGCGGTACAGAATCTAGGCCATGCAAAACCCAGACGTCAGCGCGTCATGTCATCAAGTAATAAAATATGAACAGTGTAACAGGCAATGCAATATAAACATGAATAAAGCAAAGGTAACAATAATATAAGTCAGAGCAGTGCAGGATAGTGTGCAGTGGGTAAACTAAACTATTCTATCAGGTTTTCTGTTCTTAAGTCTTTGAAACCAAGTAATGTAATCCTCATCATAACTCGTCGGTAGTTATTCCGTAACGCCCGGAAAGACGGCAAACAATAGGTATTCCGTAACGCCCGGAAAAACGGCAAACAATGGGTATTCCGTAACGCCCGGAAAAACGGCAAACAATGGGTATTCCGTAACGCCCGGAAAAACGGCAAACAATGGGTATTCCGTAACGCCCGAAAAAATGGCAAACAATAGGATGGCCCTTGGAGTTATGTTCGGTTACAATACTGATTTCCCCATACCCCCAAGTTATATATGTAAGTCAAGTCCGGTATCCCGTAATCAAGAAACTAATGCCAACGCAGGATCAGGTAAACAGGTTTGTCTGAATAGACAACAGGAACGGTCCGTGAGGACTACATGTCAGGTTTGTTGGCATTAGACACAAGATCAGGTAACGGGTCAGGTCATGGTATATCAGGTCAAGTCAAGCAGTATACGGTACCATGTCGGGTAGATCAATATATATATATATATAGCAAGTCAGGTCAAGATGTAATCAATATCATGGTGTGCTCACAATCAGTTATACAAGCAAGCGTGGTTATCATCACATGATATAAGCAATGAATTAAGCAATAAGCAGATTTACTCAATTTGCAGTACAGCTATCAGTTGTGTCACAGAAATGATTTCAATGTTATGCGAATGCAGTATGACAATTATGGCCTTTTAATCATGTTAACAAGTTAAAGAACTTTAGAGGTGCAATGATTTATATGCAGGTTCAATACAGCTATTACAGGTTAAAATGCACACGAGTATCCAAATGGAACAAAACTATAGAGATAAATGCCATAAGCTATGTCAATATTAAATGTGATTAAACGGTAAATGTGGTTATTAGGTTCAATTGCAAACTGTAGGTTCCAAGTTTGAAGATAAAATGATATATAACAATATTGTACATGAAAATGAGAAATGATCGTATCAAAGTTAAATTTACAGGTTTAGGGTGTCATAACATATATGTAAATATAGTATAGCATGTAGCAAGGGGTACTTGTCTCGACGGGTCGCGAACCGGGAAAAACGGAACGTAAAACGTCGGCGGGGAAACTCGCGACGGGCGCACAGTTCACGGAATGAACCCAAACGATGAACAATGGAACCACACGGGTCGGGGTACCTCGCTGGAACGTCGGGTCACGTCGTCGGCATCGTCGGATTCCGGCCAAATTGTGAACAGTGAATGTCAAAAGTTGCACAAAGAAAAGAACGGAAAAATAAAGAAGAAAGGGAAGGAGGATGGAGAAGGAAGGCTTACAATGGTCTGTGGGACGGGTGGTGAAGGTCGACGGCGTCGACGAACTCCGGCGGTGGCCTACGCCGACAGCGACAAGAAGTTTCCAGATAATATTTATTGAGAAAGAAAGAAGAAATGAAAGAGGAGGGGAGCTAGCTCACCGAGGGGGCTTGCGAGGCCGGGGACACGAGGACGGGGTCACCGACGGCGACTCACGGCAGTGCAACGGCGTGCAGGGGCGCGCGTAGGCCGTGGTGAAGGTGCAGGGTGCACGGTAAGAAGGGAGAGGAGAAAGGAATGGTGCAGCGACTGCGACGAGAACGAGGAGGCGAGGATGGTGGTGATGTTTGCGTCGGCGTCGGTGCTGTGGCGGCGAGGGAGCCGGAGACTAGGGTTCGCTGGGGGTTGGGTTACGTGAGGAAAAGAAATGGAGAGGAGAGAGAGATTAAATATGATAGAGAGAGAGATATATATATATATAGAAGAGAGAGAAAGAGATATATAGAAAAGAGAAAGGGATATAGGGGGAGAGAGACGGTGAGGGAGAGAGAGATAGGGAGAGAGGCCCACGGTAGAGTGTTTGATTGGCTCATGAAATTAGATTGAAAGATTTTAGAAATATTAGAAATATTTATACGGTTAAAAATATATTAGATTGGTTTATGCGATGGTTTAAAAAATATAAATTTTGGAATTTTGGCGCAAAATAAAACATTTCCAAATCGCGCCCGGGTCGGGCCTAAAAATTCGAAATTGAAATAATAGAATTTTAAGCGGGATCCAAAATTTAAAATGAAGTGTTTTATGATTAAAAAGCATACCCCCAAAACGGACACACGTACGTGCACGTAGCCATCCAAACTCGCCAGTTTCACTGAAGGGGACGAGAACACGATGCACGGACGCTACAGCAGGGTTAGGGATGTCAAGTAGGCCAAGATGAATATTTTCAATTTTATTTTAGATGCCTTAAAATGTTAGATGCAAAATTGAATTGACGGGGTAAAAGTAACAATCAAGCAAGATAAATGAAATGAAGGTCACACTCCATTCATAAAGTAACAGAAATTAGTAGCATTGGGCTCGGGTGTTACATTATACCCAACTACAAAAAGAATTTCATCCTCGAAATCCCAAGAATACAAAGATAGATAACTACAAGAAAAGGTAAGGAAATTTCTGCCGGATTTCATCTTCTTGTTCCCAAGTGGACTCTCCATACGAGCGATTACCCCAAGAAACAAGTACAAGAGGGATAACCCTGTTCTTAAGAACCTTTTCCCTTCGATCCACGATTTCAATCGGTCGCTCCTCAAAAGTCAAGTCTTCTCGTACTGTTAGCTCCGAATGATCCAATACATGCGTTTCATCTCGAACATACCTACGGAGTTAAGATACGTGAAACACATCGTGCACACTTGCCAAGGACTGCGGTAACGCCAAACAATACGCTACCTCACCAACACGTTCCAAGATCTCAAAGGGTCCAACGAATCGAGGACTAAGCTTTCCTCGACTTCCAAAACGAATCACCCCTCTAGTCGGTAATATCTTCAAGAATACCAAATCACCCACGGCGAACTCTAGAGGTCTTCTCGACGTATCTGCCCAACTCTTCTGTCTGTCTTGTGCTGCCTTCATATGATTTCTGATAGAGTTAACCTTCTCAACTGTCTGCACAACCAAATCTGATCCTAATAATCTTCGTTCACCGACATCATCCCAACAAACAGGTGAACGGCATTTACGACCATACAATGCTTCAAATGGAGCCATTTGGATAGTTGCCTGAAAACTGTTGTTGTAAGAAAACTCCACTAAATGTAGATGATCCTCCCAAGAACCCTTGAAGTCCAACATGCATGATCTCAACATATCCTCAAGAGTTTGGATCGTTCTCTCCGACTGACCATCAGTTTGAGGATGATAAGCTGTGCTAAACTTCAATCGAGTCCCCAAACTTTCCTGTAACCTCCGCCAAAAGTGTGACAAGAATCGAGTGTCCCGATCGGACACGATGCTCACCGGTACTCCATGCAATCTTACAATCTCTTGCATGTACCGCTCAGCCAAAGTCTCTGTTGATTGACCAACCCGGAAAGGAATAAAGTAAGCTGCCTTGGTCAATCGATCAACAATTATCCATACTGCATTGTTGCCTTGTGGACTCCGCGGTAAAGCCGTCACGAAATCCATGGTTATATGTTCCCACTTCCACTGAGGAATCGAAAGTGGTTGCAATAAACAAGCAACCCTTTGATGTTCAGCTTTAACTTGCTGACACACCAAGCACTTCGCCACAAAGCGAGCAATCTCCCGTTTCATGCCTTCCCACCAGAAATGCTGTCGAATATCTCGGTACATCTTTGTGCCTCCTGGATGTACAGAATAAGTTGAACTGTGTGCCTCCTTCATAAGCTCTTCACGAATATCTCCCTTTGGCATACACAAACGGCTACCATACCTCAACGAACCATCTTCGTGGATCAATAAATCTGTTCGTAGTCCTGCTTCAACCTGTCCTCGAAACTTTTGCAGCCTAGGGTCCTGCGATTGTGCTGCTTTAATATTCTCGATCAACGATGACTGTACTTGCAGCTGCATCAACTGTCCCGTAGAATGCGGTAGCATAACCTCTAAGTCAAATCTTCGAAAATCTTCAACAAGCTCTTTCTACGTAGTTAACACCTGAATTGCTGGTAACCAACTAAGCGGATCCGGCACGACATTAACCTTCCCCGGATGGTACTTAAGATCAAGATCGTAGTCAGCCATCAGCTCCAACCATCTACGTTGCCTCATATTAAGCTCCTTCTGTGTGAACACATACTTCAAGCTCTTATGATCAGTAAAAACTTCGACCCTTTCGCCCAAAAGGTAGTGTCTCCAAATCTTCAAAGTGAAAATCACTGCCGCAAGTTCCAAGTCATGAGTTGGGTAATTCTTCTCATGGGTCTTCAACTGTCTCGATGCGTATGCTACAACCTTCCCATGCTGCATCAAAACACATCCTAATCCTTTCCCAGATGCGTCGCTGTGAATCACCAATCCTCCGGAATTGTCTGGCACGGTCAGAATAGGGGCGGTTATCAATTTCTGCTTCAACGTCTCAAAAGCTAACGTACATTTATCCGTCCATACAAAAGGTATCTCCTTGCGCGTAAGCTTGGTCAACGGCTCTGCCAGACGAGCAAAGTTCTCCACAAATCTCCTGTAATACCCGGCGAGTCCAAGAAAGCTTCTTATCTCCGCAACATTCTTTGGAATCGGCCAATCTCGAACTGCTGCAATCTTTTCTGGATCGACGACAATTCCATCGCCAGACACAACATGCCCTAAAAACTTTACTTCTTCCAGCCAAAACTCGCACTTACTTATCTTTGCATACATCTTCTCTTGTCTCAACGTTTGCAGTGCGATCTTCAAATGTTCAGTATGCTCTTCAAAGCTATTCGAGTAAACCAGAATATCGTCGATGAATACCACAATAAACTGATCCAAGAACGGTGAAAAGATTCGGTTCATCAAATCCATGAATACTGCCGGCGCATTCGTTACTCCAAAGGGCATCACTAAGTATTCGTAATGTCCATACCGAGTTCGGAACGCCGTCTTGCAAATATCTTCTGTTTTCACTCGGACCTGATGATATCCGGATCGCAAATCCAGCTTCGAGAATACCCTCGCGCCACTAAGCTGCTCGAAAAGTTCGCCAATGCGAGAGATCGGGTACTTGTTCTTAATAGTCACCCGGTTTAATTCTCGATAGTCGATGCACATCCTTCTTGTGCCATCCTTCTTCTTTACTAGAAGAACTGGAGCTCCCCAAGGCGAGTTACTGCTTTGGATCCAACCCTTCTCAAGCAATTCAGCAACCTGTTTCTTGACTTCTTCCAACTCTACTGGTGCCATTGGGTAATACGCTTTGGATACTGGCGCTGCACCAGGAATAAGATCCATTGCGAACTCCACGTCTCGTCTTAGCGGTAAATACCCGAGATTTCCTCGAACTCGTCCATGAACTCTCATGCTACAGCTGGTGCTTCGTCGTTAACAATCCTTGCCAATGGAAGAACATTAGTTGTCGGCCTAGCCCCAAACTTGACTGGCCTGACAGAACTGCTTCCTCAAAACAAACCTCTGGATGTCCGGGAATCTGGAAATTCTCTTTCTTTATTCTACGCTTAATGTGAGCGTGGAAAGTGCCGAGAAATCCATTCCCAAGACGATTTCACAATTGCCGGTAACCAACACCAAGGAATCTGCAATTAACTCCCGTCCGCTAACTACAACATAACAATCCTTACATCTTCTATTAGTTAAGATTTTCCCTTTCCCAGTGTGTATGTCCCAAAACTAAACAGGGTCGTGCTATCCTTCGAGTGTATAGTAATAAACTTGGACGACATAAAACAATGGGATGCACTAGAATTGAATAATGCCAATGCGGGAAATCCATGAACGAGTAAAGTACCTGAAACAACTTCTCCTGACGCCTTAGCTTCCTCAGCCGTCAAGGTAAAAGCTCGAGCCTGATTAGGTCCTTGAGTCAGATGTTTCTGTCCCTGGAACGGTCTCTGCGGAGGCTTCTGAAAATCATCCCTCGTACGAAGCTTCGACGGACAAGCACTAACGGCGTGATCTGCTGCTCCACAAACCAAACAGAGTCCCAGCCTCCTTCAACAATCCTTTTTCATGTGGCCAGGCAAATTGCAGTAGTTACAAGTCACGCTCTTCTTCCGATCAACCACAATTGTTCTCTTCATTGGTGCTATGCTGCATCTGTTCACCGGAACACTTCTACGTACGGACGTTTGGTTCAGTGCACACACCGGCTTCAGCTCGGTCTGTCTCTTTTGATCCTCCAGCTTTCCCCTTATCACTCTACGCATGGCGGCTTTGTCTACACGTCTTTGGTACGTCTTCAAATTCTTACCTGCCATATTCCTAAAATCAAAACACCCAACATTAGCATGATGATAGATTATGAATATAGATCAAGGTTAGAACTCTAAGTTACTTAAATAGAGTACCGCATTGTAACTATGCCGCGGTATCATAGCCACAATTACATAACTCCATCCAAGTCGCCTAAGTCCTAGAGATAACAAGGAATCAGGTTTCGAGTCGACATGCAAAGGAAGTTTGCACATCGTAAAAGATATAATCAGGAAGAATGTGATTCAAGAATGGTAAACGCAAGGTGGCAGGACATGTTTCCTAAACACGGGTATTCTGATTCGTGATTGGGTACAATACCCAACTACAAAAGAATCAACCCGACTAACCTATGTCTCTGATACCAAAAGAACAATGTCACGCCCCGCTTCCCAGAGTACGCTAAAATGGGCACGTGACATAGCCATCCATGCTACCTGTGGGTAGGAAGTATCCATCCACAGTCACATTACGGTTGTAGAGATATCAAGAACAAATAAAACTATCTAAACATGTCTAAAATCCAAGATAATCTGAGTCAAGAATAATAAAATGCGGAAGCGAAAGATCCAATACAAATAACTGGAATGTATGTCCCATAATGCGGGCTCACATCAGGAATAAAAATGCAGGAAAGAAAATTAACTACTATTGAACTCACAGCTCAGCCTGCTGGCTGAAGTACTCCTGCTCGGACTGCAACAGCGGTACAGAATCTAGGCCATACAAAACCCAGACGTCAGCGCGTCATGTCATCAAGTAATAAAATATGAACAGTGTAACAGGAAATGCAATATAAACATGAATAAAGCAAAGGTAACAATAATATAAGTCAGAGCAGTGCAGGGTAGTGTGCAGTGGGTAAACTAAACTTTTCTATCAGGTTTTCTGTTCTAAAGTCTTTGAAACCAAGTAATGTAATCCTCATCGTAACTCGTCGGTAGTTATTCCGTAATGCCCGGAAAGACGGCAAACAATAGGTATTCCGTAACGCTCGGAAAAATGGCAAACAATGGGTATTCCGTAACGCCCGAAAAAACGGCAAACAATAGGTATTCCGTAACGCCTGGAAAAACGGCAAACAATGGGTATTCCGTAATGCCCGGAAAAACGGCAAACAATAGGATGGCCCTTGGAGTTACGTTCGGTTACAATACTGATTTCCCCATACCCCCAAGTTATATGTGTAAGTCAAGTCCGGTATCCCGTAATCAAGAAACTAATACCAACGCAGGATCAGGTAAACAGGTTTGTCTGAATAAACAACAGGAACGGTCCGTGAGGACTACATGTCAGGTTTGTTGGCATTAGACACAAGATCAGGTAACGGGTCAGGTCATGGTACATCAGGTCAAGTCAAGCAGTATACGGTACCATATCGGGTAGATCAATATATATAGCAAGTCAGGTCAAGATGTAATCAATATCATGGGTGTGCTCACAATCAGTTATACAAGCAAGCGTGGTTATCATCACATGATATAAGCAATGAATTAAGCAATAAGCAGATTTACTCAATTTGCAGTACAGCTATCAGTTGTGTCACAGAGATGATTTCAATGTTATGCGAATGCAGTATAACAATTATGGCCTTTTAATCATGTTAACAAGTTTAAGAACTTTAGAGGTGCAATGATTTATATACAGGTTCAATACAGCTATTACAGGTTAAAATGCACACGAGTATCCAAATGGAACAAAACTATAGAGATAAATGCCATAAGCTATGTCAATATTAAATGTGATTAAACGATAAATGTGGTTATTAGGTTCAATTGCAAACTGTAGGTTCCAAGTTTAAAGATAAAATGATATATAACAATATTGTACATGAAAATGAGAAATGATCGTACCAAAGTTAAATTTACAGGTTTAGGGTGTCATAACATATATGTAAATATTGTATAGCATGTAGCAAGGGGTACTTGCCTCGACGGGTCGCGAACCGGGAAAAACGGAACGTAAAACGTCGGCGGGGAAACTCGCGACGGGCGCACGGTTCACGGAATGAACCCAAACGACGAACAATGGAACCACACGGGTCGGGGTACCTCGCTGGAACGTCGGGTCACGTCGTCGGTATCGTCGGATTCCGGCCAAATTGTGAACAGTGAATGTCAAAAGTTGAACAAAGAAAAGAACGGAAAAATAAAGAAGAAAGGGAAGGAGGATGGAGAGGGAAGGCTTACAATGGTCTGTGGGACGGGTGGTGACGGTCGACGGCATCGACGAACTCCGGCGGTGGCCTACGCCGACAGTGACAAGAAGTTTCCAGATCAAGAAAATATTTACAGAGAAAGAAAGAAGAAATGAAAGAGGAGGGGAGCTAGCTCACCGAGGGGGCTTGCGAGGCCGGGGACAGGAGGACGGGGTCACCGACGGCGACTCACGGCGGTGCAACGGCGTGCAGGGTCGCGCGCAGGCCGCGGTGAAGGTGCAAGGTGCACGAGAAGAAGGGAGAGGAGGAAGGAATGGTGCAGCGGCTGCGACGAGGGCGAGGAGGCGAAGATGGTGGTGATGTTTGCGTCGGCGTCGGTGCTGTGGCGGCGAGGGAACCGAAGACTAGGGTTCGCTGGGGGTTGGGTTACGCGAGGAAAAGAAATGGAGAGGAGAGAGAGAGAGATATAGAAGAGAGAGAAAGGGATATGGGGGAGAGAGAGACGGTGAGAGAGAGAGAGAGATAGGGAAAGGGGCCCATGGTAGAGAGTTTGATTGGCTGATGAAATTGGATTGAAAGATTTTAGAAATATTAGAAATATTTATACGGTTAAAAATATATTAGATTTGTTAAATATGCGATGGTTTAAAAAATATAAAATTTGGGATTTTGGCGCAAAATAAAACATTTCCAAATCGCGTCCGGGTCGGGCCCAAAAATTCGAAATTGAAATAATAGAATTTTAAGCGGGATCCAAAATTTAAAATGAAGTGTTTTATGATTAAAAAGCATACCCCCAAAATGGACACACGTACGTGCACGTAGCCATCCAAACTCGCCCGTTTCACTGAACGGGACGAGAACACGATGCACAGACGCTACAGCAGGGTTAGGGGTGTCAAGTAGGCCAAGATGAATATTTATAATTTTATTTTAGATGCCTTAAAATGTTAGATGCAAAATTGAATTGACGGGGTAAAAGTAACAATCAAGCAAGATAACTGAAATGAAGGTCACACTCCATTCATAAAGTAATAGAAATTAGTAGCATTGGGTTCGGGTGTTACAGCATTCTTCTCGGTGCTTGTTTGATTGGCTTGATGTCAGGGGATATTGCCAATTTGTGGACAGCAATCTCTGGATCTAGTCCTGGCATTTCGGAATAATTCCATGCGAAATAATCTTTATGCTGCATGAGCACGTCCTTTAGCGTAGCTACCCTTTCTTCAGACAACAGCTCGCTGACGAATGTTGGTCGCGGGTCGTTTGCCATCCCCAAATCAATTTTCTTGAGGTTATCCGCAGTGGTATGTATTCCATCTTCCAGCTCTTTTGGCGCCGGTGGAAATTCTGAGATTACCTTGTCATCATTGTTCTCGAAGCACCAGGGGAGTTCATCCATATTCTCGGGCTCTTCTTTTGATAGCGTTATCATATGACAAGTACGAGCTCGCTTCCAAGACCGATGTAGATCTGGTTATACTCTCGCGGATTTGGGTTCTTGCTTCTGTGGAGGTGTTACCCTCCAACTGCTGGATAGAGCGAATTTGCTTTGCTGATATTGATCTTCGACCCAGTTCTTGAAGATGAAGCAGTCTTCAATAGGATGTCCTATTGCCCTATGATAAGAGCAATAGTCTGGATGAGAGACCTCGTTAGCTTGCTCGGGGTGCTTGGACTCCGGAAGCGTAAGCATTTGATGTCTTATGGCAAGATCAAGTATCTTTTTTGTCTTGTCTTAAGGAAAAGAGTATGCTCGACTCATCTTCTTCATAAGGGACAAATCTGGACTGCTCGATTCCCGACCGCGTGACTTCTTGGTCCCGCTTTGTTGCTGTCGAACGCTTTTTCCGCTCTTTGTCTTGTTTCTGCCTCTGTGTCGGGCCTTTTGCACAACAGGTTGACAGAGAGGGGCATTTTCATCTTTCGCAGCCTGTTGAAGAAAGCGTTGCGTACTGGCTTTCTCGTAGATGGCCATTTCGCGATTATGGTCGTTTCGAACTTTTTGACCAGCTTCCCTTATAAGCTTGTTCATTTGTTCTTCGAACGACGGACTTGGCACTTTCACGTCGGGGGCTCTTTCTGGTTCAGGATTACCATTCTCCCATTGAGCATCTCCTTCTTCATCAAAGTCATGTATAACATAGCAGTCGCGGAGTAGCTCCCGTTTCTTGGACCGAACATATCCAAGTCCGATCGCTTCCATTCTCCCGTTAGGAAACTTGCGCTGAGTTCCGGGAACGTTCCAAATCCTGTCATAGAACTTAGCTTTTCGAGCGGTCTGTTTGAAGGGTATCCCTTGGCGCTTCAATAGCCTTTTCAAGCTTTCTGTGTAATATCTAGGCAGACGGATGGGCTGGAGCCTGTCAAGTGTAGAATCCGCGCCGTGCCAAATTTCTTTCTCCACTCTTGTTTCCGCGGATCGGTAAAATAGGATTACCTGTTCACCTTTTCGCCTGGGAGGGACGTAAAATGTTTGTAGCTCTTGTACACTATAAGCTTCAAGTACGTCGAGATCTTTGTAGTGCTCCCGCGGAATCATGGTAATTTTCAAATTCTAATTATCACCAGTGAATGCTTGTATTGGTGGCCAGACCGAGAATATAGCATGGACCTCATCTTCCGAGTCGCTGCCAAAGATCAACATAGGAGCGGACGGTCCCGGCTTGTTGTACTGGGGTGGACCTGAATAAACTATCTCTTATTCTTCCTCAGTATCACTCCCGAAGATAGGAATGGTGGTAATAGCTTTGTTCTCCGGTTTGCAACATCTCTCTGTGTCCTCGAAATCTGGCAAAAAGTATTTTGCATCTTCATACTTGCGGACTTCGTTCACGGGAACGGGTTCAACTCTCCTGTTATGGTATACTCGAGACCATCCTTAAAATACTTCATACACTGATGTTGTGTAGACGGGATGATGTTGTACTCGTGTAACCAAGGCCGGCCAAGCAAAGCGTTATAGCATGTCTTGGCGTCAATGACATGAAATTTAATATCCGTGACAAGTAACCCGAATCGTAATGTCAATATCACAGACCCGAGAGTCCGCGATGACTGGGAGTCAAAACCGGAGATGGTGATTTTATCACGGGCGAAATGCTGGACACTCATGCAGATTTCCTTCAACACTCGCACGTTGAGGAGATTGACGGAAGACCCATTGTCGACCAAGATTTTGCTTATCTTTATATCGTGGCAGTACCCTGAGATATAGAGAGGACAGTTGTGCTCGCACGTCCCAAGGAGGAGGTCTTCGTCGCCGAAGGTGATATTGGTTGTGTGTACTTCCTTCAGCTTGTCCTTCATCTTTTCTTCGGCGAGAAAAGCTTGGAATTGCTCTGGCTCTTATAGCGTCTTGATCAATGAATCTCTCGCTTCTTTGGATAGTAAAAGGGCGTTTAGAACGCTGAGCTGTGAAGGTAACTTCCTCAAGTATGCCAGAACGTTGTAGTCCACCTTACTTTTCTTTGGCGGGTCCTTGGCGGTCAGCTCTTTCATGACTTGGTCATCCAGGGCAATATCCTCAGAGACCTTTTCTCTTCCCTTGTACTTTCTATTCGTAGGTCCGAGATTCTTTTCTGGAAGTGTACGGTTGCGTAGCTGGATATTTTCACAGGCCTTCGGTTCTTCCTCTTTCCCCAAGGTAGATTCTTTAAAGAGAGGGCCCAAAGCCATTTCCTCGTCAGAGTCGCTCCCGAAGGTAAGAACTTGCGATCCCCCGGTGTTAACCATGCGACAGTTGCCAACAATTCTTTTACGCCCCTCGGTCGTATTTCTTTGCTCCCGACGAGTTTTGCGTTTCATTCGTTTAAAATGTTGTCGGTGAGCAACATATCCCTGCCACCATCTTTTAAAGGCGTTGCACTTTTCGGTAGGGTGTGCAATCTTTCGATGATATAGGCAGTAGCTAGGATGCATCTCTACTTCACCGACAGTGTTTCTTTCGGAGGGCGGTAGCTTCATTCCCATTAATATGGCTTTAGCAAACCTTTTCCTCGTCTTGAACTTGTTTTTATCCACTACGGATGTCCCTTGACTCAGCGGGAGTGTCTCGACTCTTTCGTCCAGTTGCCGGCGTTTGGCCTTTTCAAATATAGCCATCTCGCGCTCCCGATCAGCTTTACTTTTCAGATGAATCTCATTCCGGAAGGCGTCGATCATTTCGTCTGACGGCCATAGAAGTTCCGGCTCAGGACCTGCCTCTAGTCTCTCTGTGTAGGGAGCTTCTTCATTTTCTAGCGATGAATGAGAGATCACATGGCAGCTTGCTACGTAATCCTCATATCCATCCGACGATTCTTTTCCATCATCTTCATCCTCAAGGACGTGGCCGAGAAACTCTTGAAGCGTGATTGGGGTTCGCGCCTTCTGGTTGTACTCTTCCAGCGCGTCAATCTGTTTTTGTAGGTCCGTGCACTTGTCGCCAGGCTTCACGGGCTTCTTGGATTTCTTTTTCTTTTTCGAAGATTTTGGCGGCTGGGTGTGAGCACTTTGGCTATCACCACCAATCTTTAGTGTTGGGCGCGGCTTCAGCATCGCCTCGATGATCTGGGGTTCCAGCGGGTTCTTCCACCTGATCGCCGGGCATGTATGGAGATCATTCAACATCCTTTTGGTTTTAGCTGAAAGCACGACCTCCCATGGAGCTTCTTCAACAAAAGAGAACATTGCCCCCGGTGTGTCCATCCTCTTAGGAGTGTGCGGTTGTAGTGGGCTCACTTTCCACTTTTCGGACAGCGTGAACTTACCTTGTTGGTACTGATCCTCGATCCATCCATTAAAGACGAAGCAATCTTCGATCGGATGGCTTACTGTTTAGTGGTAAGGACAATAATTGGGATTATTCACTTCGCTGGGTTGCGGTGGTCGCCTTGGATTTGGCAAATTGATAAGCTTGTTGCGTACCGCCAGCTCGAACAACCTCTTCGTTTTATCTTGCGGGAATGAGTAAGGACGCTTCATTTTCTCATTGTAATAGCGCCGCCTCTCTTCCAATTGATCCGTTAGTCTTGGAGCACCGGGTTATTGTTGAGTGTTCGCAACGAAGGTCGCCTTCCCTTTACCCTTTTCGTTCCGCGGCTGCGGCTTCGGAGGAGACGGTCTGTGACCCATCTGATCCATCTGGGCTAGCTTGTTGATTAAAGCCTGGAATGTGGTCGGTTTGAAGAACATCATGAACTGTGAAATAGTTGCATGAGGGTCTAAGGTGCTCACGAACATGCCCACTGCTGGTGCTTCTTCGATGCGCTATTCGCACTTTGACCACAGATTCTGCCATCGGATTGCGTACTGAACCCACGTCTCGCCCGGTTTCACCCTGGCATTGATCAATGCCGTTATTGGGGTGCGTTCACTAGAACTTGCGAATCGCTGGGTGAACAACAACTCCATTTCTGTGAAAGTTTTGACGGAGTCATTTGGGAGTTCGGAGTACCACTCAAACCCCGTTTCCGACAAGCTGCCGACGAATTGGCGGAGCAAAAGCTTATCATCGCCACCGGTGTTGCCACAAAGAGCCCTGAATTGAGCGACATGTTGATAGGGATTGCCTGTCCCCTTGTATACGTGGAATTTGGGGATCATGTAGCCCAAAGGGTACTTTATCTGGTCATACCAGCCTGGATATGGTCGCCCAGTTTTCACGACTTGGCCAGCCGCTTCATTCGCCTGGTGAGCTCGTATTTGCTGAGTAATATAGTCATCCAGGGCAGCTTTAGAGATTGTTTCCTCTTTGGCTGTTGACAGAGCTGGCAGAGGATTCGATGTTCCCCTTTGTCGTCTTCAATAATGATCGGAGGGTCTTCGGCTGGAGGATCCGGTTGTAACATCATCCCGACCATGTCTTGGAATAGAAGTGTCATTTTCTTTATGTTAGCCGCTTGCTCTGTGGCTTCTTTGTCCTTCTTTTCGAGAACTCTGCGAAGGAAGTCAGCATCGGTTTCTTGTTCATAACGCTGCTCCGATGACGCCTCCGGGCATTCTTTTGGTCCGGTGAGTGCGGCCATTGCAGTCAGCATTTCCTGAATCTTCTGCTGTTGCTGTTCCTGAGCTCTTGTGATGGATCGAGTGAGTGGTCGATGGCCCGTAGAAGCGCGGCTGTCCTCTTTCCCGGATGCCATGTAGACGGTATGCACTACCATGCCCCCAGACTTAGGGCGTTTGGGCTCAGTGCCTTTGACATTTATCGCAGGCATGGGGATTTTCTCCAGCCTTCTCCTCTTATGAGCGGTCAAAGTTGAGGGGGCCGTCACAGTAGGCACCCAAACAGCTGTTGCCTTTTGTGGCCTAGCAAGACGGGTTCTCTTCTTGTTGAACCTTCGCCCTTTTCTGTCGGCGAGGGTAATCTTAATCAACTACTGAGTTCCAAACCTGCCGCCAGACTTTGTAGATTTTGGAGGACAGCCACTGAGTGGAATGTTCTAGCTTTGCTTCCGCAACCTTCTCCACGGATGGAGGAGATCTTTTCAGTACGGCGGTAGGAGAGTTCCTGCGCACCTTGTTCAGCAGCTCGAAATTGTTCCCGGTTGGAACATCAGCATTAACTTCCACCGTTGGGGCTGGGAAAGTTAGCCCAGAAGGGGAGTTACCCCCAGCCTTCCTTACTCGGCGCCAGTGGCGACGTCAAGCGTGTTGAGCCATTGGGGTTGGTTCAGCGATGGGAATGGCTTTATCTTGCCTCTTGTTCAGGTGAGGGGCTGTTGCTGGCTTCAGCCTGTTGAAAACTGATGTCCGTTGAGAAGCGTTATCCAACCGGTCAAAAACAGACTTCTGAGCAGGGACGGGAACCATAGCGGGAGCCGGAACAGACAGTCTTGTAAAGACCGACCCTTTGGTAGGAGAAGCCTCCTTGACGACTTCAGGAGCAGGATTGGTTACTCTTTTCGGCATAACCTTCTCTTGAATTGCAGGGTTCATCTCGGGTCCACAGGAACTTTGGCCCAATCTGACAAAAACTGAGGCGCTGGAACTGGACGACCCGTTGAGAGGGGCCGTGGTAGTAGCAAGCCGATCAAAGACCGACTTCTTGGGAGCTTCTGGTGTTGGTATAGGGGTGTTGAAGCTTATCGGCGAGAGCATGGTCCCAAAAAAACAATCCGGTGGTGGCCTGAGTGACCTGGTCCACCGGCATTATGAGCAAAAAGGCTGCTTGAGGCCCGTAAGATATGCCTGCAGACGAAGCGGAGCGCGGGTTGCAGCTGCAGTTGGAGCACTTTACGCAAGTAGATGCCATTACTGTTTTGCTTTCTGCGCCAAGCAAGAAACCAAATCTTAGTAACTCGAACCCAAGGGCAACCATTAGCAAACCGCGATTGGTTTGCGAACACGACACACGATGTGTGGAGTGGAAAGAGGAAATGGTCCCACCGGGCGTTCCAGAATCTGTTTACCGCCGGAAACCGGGAAGACCGACGTCTTGCCTGAATCTGGGGGCAGATGCTAATTAGTGCTATCCATCCACCTCTCCGAAGATGCCAAGTTGATTTATGGCACCATGTATCGAAGGTTTAAACGGATGTGGCCGATGTAGCAGACTTCGTCAGATTCCCCCTCGTTTGAGGGGTTTTTTTATTGTGGAGACGCTCTTCCCTGCAGGCGCAAGCTCCTGCAGTTAATTACGCTACCGCATCACGGTAACAACTTTCTCCTTCTCCATATGGTCACTTCGTGTCGTGGGTGTTTGTTTTGTGTTTGGTTGCCCGTGGATTGTATAAGGAGACTAATTTGTGTTGTCGCCCGTAGGACGTGGATTAGTCTAAATCCGTATCTTCTTAGACTTGGGTTTGGGGGTTTGGGTTTAAGGATACGTTAGTCTCATTTGAGACTAAGATCAACTTAAACGTTTGTTAAGGATACGTTAGTCTAATTTCAGACTAAGATCAACTTAACGGGATCATTTGGATCCGACAAGAGAGCAATTGGGCCCTATTATTTAGGTTAATGACATTGCGTTCGATAATTAGTTTAAGGACATTACGGTCCATTGTTAGTTTTAAGACATTGCGGTCGAAATTAAGGACATCATAGTCCGTGAGTTTAATGACCTCACAGTCCGGTGTTAGTTTTAAGACATCACGGTCGAGGTTAAGGACATCATAGTCCGTGAAATTAAGGACCTCACAGTCCGATGTTAGTTTTAAGAAATCACAGTCGAGGTTAAGGATATCATAGTCCATGGATTTAAGGACTCTACAGTCCGGTATTAGTTTTAAGACATCACGGTCAAGGTTAAGAACATCATAGTCTGTGGATTTAAGGACTCCACAGTCCGACGTTAGTTTTAAGTCATCACGGTCGAGGTTAAAGACATCATAGTCTATGAGCTTAAGAACCCTACAGTCTGTGAAATATATGGTTGTTGGGACCTGTCACTTCTTTGATGACGTTGAGGAATTACAACGATAAATATCAAAGGAGTGAAGAGATGTACCTTAGAACTGAGGTGATTTGGTTGAAAGAGCTGATGTGCTCATTTCAAAATAAGTTGAGGACTTATGGCCAGAATTGCGCTAAGACCAATTAAAATATCTTAACATTTTATTTCTGTTCTGGCTATTAAGCCTTTATTTGGGCTCGGTCCTTTTTAATAATGCTAAGTATTGAGCTCTGTCATTTTGTCTGGTATTAAATGCATAGCATTTATCAGGAACAAAATGGTGTTCTGACAGTGCGCCACATGGAGCGTCAGGCGCTTTGCGCCAATTAGAGAGCGCATTGCGCTAGCGTACATGAGGGTGACACTTGTCGCGCTTAGCGCTAAGTGCCGGTTCGTTAGCGCACTTGCGCTTTCCATCGATGAGCGCTTTGCGCTAGTCTGTTGGTGCGCCAACGAGCGACACGTGGCGCGCTTGGCGCTGAGGGCCAGTCTATGAGCGCAGCGCTCTATTTCAGGAGCGCAAAACACAGATTATGTCGCTGGTTGACATGTGGCAAGTTCCGGCGCTGTGCGCCGGTCCAATGAGCGCAAGGGCGCAGTTCATGAGTGCAAGGCACTTTTCAGTAGCGCAAAGCTTATCTGATGATTTTAAGATCACAAAACAATTTTTATGTTCTTTTAAGGAGGCTTTGCCTCGAGATCCAAGAACAACAGTTCTTGTTTTTTGATAAAAGGCTCTGCCTTTATAGATCAAGGATCTGTAGACGAAGTAAAAACACTTCTTCTTATTATTTTTTTATAACTAGATCTTTTGATCTTTACCTTATCGTCAAAAACCTTGGTCTTTTTTGCTTTTAGATCTATGATTTTTTTAGAAGAGGATTCTTCTTTTTACGAGATGTTTTCATCTCTGTTTTTTCAAGAATATAGTTTTTTTTTTACCTTGAGTATGAAGAAAAACTCTTTTTTTCTTAAGAGCTCGCTCTTTTTTGCAGAGGGTTTTCTCTCTCTCTTCTTCTGTATTCTCTCTATATTTTGACTTGAAGTCTAGGGTCCTTTATATAGGACCAAATGATTTGTTAAATCGGTTTTGAGAGATCTTTCTCTTATTGATTTGGGAATATTTCCCACCGTTGGATCTTTGATCCTAACGTTTCTGTTTGACAGAAGATAATCTTCTTGCTTTTAATAAGATTGAGAAATCTTTCCATGCAGAATTTATTCTGTTTTTTGGTAATTCATTATTTACCATTGGATCATTGATCCAGCGGTTCTTAAAGCACAATCTTGTTGTTTGGAAAGATTTTGAGAAATCTTTCCTTAACAGAATTTAATTCGGGTTAATTAATGATTTATCATCATTATTAGATCCTTTGATCCAACGGTGGGAATTTTTAATCCCAACGCTGGCGCACTTACGTTAGACACGTGGCGCGCAGCGCAGAGCGCAGCGCAACTACACAGCGCACCTGTGCTTGACACGCGGCGCGCAGCGCAGAGCACTGGATCTGAAGCGTTGCTTCAGCAGAGGTGTCTTTTCACCTTTCTTTTTAAGTCAAACTTGTAATCCCTAGAATCTTTCATTTCCCAATCTTGGAAATAGTTCTATTGTGCACAAAATTTTTATGCCTAGTTCTTTATAACTCGAAGCAAAGCTTCTTCCTTTTCTCATCTCCAAAGAACCCTTTTCAACTATGGCTTATAACCGCCCCCATGCTCGTAGACAGTGGTGGGAAGTGCCTATTCAGGACCTTGTTTCTCATTTTGCTGCACATTTGGTGGATCCTTCTCTCACGGATGAGCAGTGCGACGCTGCACTGCATGATCTTTTGACTCGTATGGAGTCTCTTCTTCCCCCACACTCTATTTGGCTTCGGATGATCCTTGCGTCTGTGCTCGCCGATCCTCCCCCTCCTCCAGCAGAGATGCCCTCGGCAATGCTCGATACTGCCGAAGAAAAGATTGAGTGCTTCTTCGAGGCGCACTTAATCACTCAAGCCCTGAGGGATTGCTATATCCACTTGCTGAGCCAGATACGGGCTCATCGGGTTGTCATCACCACTTTCTCTGAGGAGTGCGGCGTCGATCGTTGGATTGCTACTCCTCGGGAGGATCGCCGTTTTGACATGGTAGAGAAGACGGAGAGGGAACTGGATAATCTCCTTTTTAACTTTGCGAACCCCTGTCCTTTTGATCCCATGTTTGGTGATCTTTTTTAAATGTAATAATAATAATAATAATAAGATGTTTTAATTAAGTATTTTATTATCTGTTAAGTGTTCCCTTGTTTTTAATTCTTTGTTATTCCTCTGTAAGATGTTTATGCGCTGCATAATTTAATTTGCTATAATTGTGTGCAAGTAATTCTTGAAAGGATGAAGCACTTCTGGCGCTTAGCGCTTCTGACGCCTAGCACTCTCGTGCTTTGCACGTGGGCGCCGTTTCAGAGTCTTTGACTCTTATCGTAAACGCACTTGATGTTAGTACCTTCCATGAAGCGTTGCTTCGCTTTCCAATCTTGGAAACAAAGCTTTTCTCTAATTTGGGGTGCACAGCGCAATTGCGCTAGCGCTAGCGCATTCGTGTTTTGACACGTGGCGTGCAGCGCGCCTAGCGCTAGCGTACTCGTGTTAGACACGTGGCGTGCAACGCAGCGCAACTGGGCTAGCACACCAGTGTTAGACACGTGGCGTGCAGCTCAACTACGCAGCGCACCTGTGCTTGACACGTGGCGTGTAGCGCAGAGCGCAGGATTTGAAGCGTTCCTTCAATTTTTGACTCTTAAATTTCTAAATAGAGCTTTGCTCTGATTGGGGGAAGCAGAAGCGTCGCTTCATTTCCAGTCTCGGAATTTGAACAGAGCTTTGCTCTGATTGGGGAAAGCAGAAGCGTCGCTTCATTTCCAATCTTGGAATTTGAACAGAGCTTTGCTCTGATTGGGGGAACACCTGCAAAAGCAGATTGACGCGCTGGAAGAATATAGTCAGAAGGCGCGGACTCCAGTCACACTTCAAGAGTTTATCAGCCACGTCCTTGAGGACGAGATGACGACAATGGAGAAGACTCATCGGATGAATCTGAGGATTATGTAGCAAGTTGCCATGTGATCTCTCACTCGTCGATAAAGGATGAAGAAGCTCCTTATGCAGAGAAACTGGGGGCAGATCCTGGGCCGAAACTTCTAGGGCCATCAGACGAAATGATTGATGCATTCCTGGACGAAGCTCTTTTTAAAAGCAAAGCTGATCAAGAGCGTGAGATAGCCATATTTGAAAAGGCCAAATGCCGGCAACTGGAAAAAAGGGTCGAAACACTCCCACCAGATCAAAGTACATCCGCCGCAAATAAAAGTAGATTCAAGATGAGGAAAATGTTCGCCAAAGCCATATCGATGGGAATAAAGCTGTCACCCTCCAAAAGAAACACTCCTGATGAAGCGGATATACACCCTAACTACTGCTTATATCATCGAAAGATTGCGCACCCCACCGAAGAGTGCAACGCTTTTAAAAACTGGTAGCAGGGATATGTTGCTCACCGACAACATTTCAAGCAGATGAAACGCAAAACTCGTCGGGAGTAAAGAAATACGACCGAGGAGCGCAAAAGAACTACCGCCTACTGTCACATGGTCGACGCTGGGGGATCACAAGTTCTCACCTTCAGGAGCGACTCTGACGAAGAAATGACTCTTGTCCCTCTCTTTAAAAAATCCACCTGGGGAAAAGAGGAAGGACCGAAGAGCTGCGAGAACATTCGGCTGTGCAATCGTACGCTGCCCAAAAAGAATCTTAGGCCCGCGGAAAGTGGGTCGAATAAAAAGGATAAGGGAAAGAAAAGATCCCTGAGGAAATTTTCCTAAATGATCAAGCTGTCAAATAGCAGACAGCCAAGGACCCGCCAAAGAAAAACAAGGTGGATTACAACGTTCTAGCATACTTGAAGAAGCTACCTTCGCAGCTAAACATTCTCGATGCCCTCTTGTTATCAAAAGAAGCAAGAGACTCTTTGATCAAGGCGTTACAAGAGCCCGAATAGTTCCAAGCTTTCCTCGCCGAGAAAAAAATGAAGGACGAGCTGGAAGAAGTGCATACGGCCGATATCACGTTCGGCGATGAAGATCTTTTCCTGGGGACGTGTGAGCATAACCGTCCCCTTTATGTCTCCGGATACTGTCATGATATCAAAATAGGCAAAATCCTGATTGACAATGGGTCCTGATTGATGTGGAAAAAGTGTTTGTAGAATAACCGCAATCAATAACGGTGTCGCGCATAGCTAGCCGAGATGAGTACGGGTCGTCCTTAGGGAAACGTTGAATCTTTTACTCTTACTTTAGATGTGTTGAGAAAGAAAGGAGGGATAAAGAATTTTATAGAATGTTTCTAGATCTACGTTAAGCAAGAATGCAAAATATATAGATCTAGATTATTTTAGGAATGTAGTTAATATAATAAGAGGGCTTGTAGAGTTCGTTATGATTTAGTAGTTATGGATGATTAATTAAAAGTTACCATTTTTATCCTTTAATAGATTTAAAACTAGAACAACGGTGATGCATGTAGATTAGGGTTTCTGGAGGGAAAAGGAATCCCACTCTTAACCCTTATATCGACACGGAACTCCGTTCATATCTAGCCTTTACCAAAACAATCATTAATCTAATCTCTAATCGCGGTCGGAACTAACAAAGAATTGTTAGCGCACCCGATTAGAATGTTAATGATTCTTTTGATAAAGTTCATAAATTTTATAGGACTTGAAAAGGGTTTAGGGATGTTCATCATCCATTAGCCTACCTTAATCTTACGAACCCTAACAAGCGGAGAATTACTCGTACATGTTGGGAGAAAAAGAGATGGAAAGAAATTGCATAATTAAACAACTACGAAGAAATAAAATAAGAAAAAGAAAGCTACCTTTATTAATCAACAATATTCATTACACTTGAATCCTTAGAAGATGATTACAAATCTAGTTGCTTCTCGATCTCTTCTAAGGAGGTAGACGAACAGTTGATGACCAGCCTGGATGCGTGAGCAATCTTGGATTTCGTGATCGCGTCAGCTTGATAATTTTTCCAAGAGGCTCTCGGTCTTTATTTATAGTCCCAAAGCCAAAACCCTTGCTTCCAAATATGGAAGATAACAGTAAAGATTCACCCTAAGAAATTGCAACTTCTAACTCCTCTTGATTGCTGCGGATCCGCGGCTAACAGGGGGTTTGGCCGCGGATCCGCGGCCAATGGTCAAGATCTCTTCATCATTTTTCTTTGGGTAGATCCTTGTGACATGTGGCAATCTCTGGAAGGTTTGGAACTTGGAAATCTTCTCGTAGTTGCTGCCATATTTGATTTCTTAATTTTGATTTCTTAATTAGACAGGTTTGCTTTAACAACTTGATTTCCTTGATTTTAGACCTGAAAATTCTGCACAACAACTCAAATAATATTTAGTAGAGTTAAGATTTGGTCAATGATATTATTTGCATACATTTTCCTACCAAATGCTAATTATAATATATCAACACATGGAAAATAGTATTTTTACAGATAAACCCTCATATGTATCATATATTATAATAAACACCTTTTTAAATATAGAAATAGTGGGAAAATGTAATAACAAATGTGCAGTTTTATCAACTGAACAAATACCCCTAAACTTATCTTTGATCGTTCCGAGCAAACTAGTTTATTCAAGAGAAGGAGAAAAAAAGAAAGGAGAAAACTAAGCATACTTTCGTAGGCAAACACGATTGCACTAAGCACATGCAACAAGCCGTTAAACCTCTAGGTGTCCCTAGTAGGAGAAGTGTTGTCTCCTGAGGGTTTTCGGCGGATTACACCCATAAAATCCTATAACAAAAGAGAGAGGGTGAAATTTACATATAAAGATAAGAAGTATAAAAGAAAGAACTTGAAAATAAGATTTTTCAACTACACCAGTTTTTCAGTTGTCATGAGCCATATCTTAATAGTCATGAAAAGATGTTGGAAATCACATCATCCCTCAATAAAACATTGTCTTTATTCTTCATTTCTACCTTTCATCCAAACATCGATCATATAACCCTACGTGTATGTAATGGACATCCCTACACTCGGAGAATTCAATTCAAGCTATCATACACTTGTCCATCTACCTCGGTACTTTTTAATTTGATGAATATTTATATGGATTTGCTCACACATTTTCATGCGACCGTTAATACTTCTTGATGTACTAACCGACCGATTACTTATGTGCTTGCAGATTAGGTGATTAGGTGATATTATTTTTCTCGTCTTGCACCACCTAAGGCTTAGCAGTGACTCCCAAACCAGTTGGTCTAAGGCACTAGGTGAAGAGGCACACTCGCTATATTTTTTTATTGTTGCCTTGGCGATAACAAAACCAGTGTTCATTTTTCTTTTCACCATTTTTATATTTTATTCATTTTTTATTTCCTTCATACTTTGGCTTTTAGACAAGAGCATTTCAAGATATCCTCTACTATCCCGAGTTTCAAGACGTGTGTAGGTGCATATAGTAGGGTATCAACATTCAAATGTTTGGCTTTCAGAATAGAAACTATTTTTCAGACTTATTTTTATCCTCAAATTAGTGACTTCCTTCATTTTACTAACCCTTGGGACAACGGCTCATAACTACTTATTACCAGTTCGTTTAAGAAAACTTCTAATTTTCTTGGTTTTCTTAAACTATTCCTATCTTTTGGATGTAATTTTTCACTTTCTACACTTTTGTTATAAAAGAAAATTTTTAAATTTTTTTTTTTGAAAATGTTGTGCTTATGCAAAATATGATGCAAATTGATATGTAAATAAGCACAAACCTCCCCCAAACCTGTTTACAGCAGTGTCCTCACTGATGTCATCCATTAAGCTCAAAAACCTGTAGTCTTGGGAGGAAATTATTAATGGGGGCAAGAATATATGAAAGTGAAAATCCTCCCCCAAACTTATTTTAGGTTCACAATTTTGTAAAAATCATTTTCTTTCAAGAGCCAAAATATACCCCCCCCCAAACTTGAGTTAAACAATTTTAAACTTTTAAAATCACACGAGGGGGTCAAGGTTATTGGTCAATACCAAGCTTTGCAAAGACCGAAGGTCAACACCAACCATTCAAAAAATTTATCGATGAAGCACCAAAGTTAGTGGAAGAATATGTCACCTTTCGACAAGAAGAAGTGGGGAGGTGATAAGAGGTGTAATGGAAAATGATTGCGTCTCAATTTGGAGAGATGACACAGTGATAGTAATGATGGATTACTCGCATTATCATGATTGTCCAAAAGAAATGGTGGAGGTCCAATTTCTTCATTTTTGAGTTGATTTATCTCAACAACCGTATTTTTTTAAAATGCGAGTTCATCAGTGAAAATTTCCTCAAAACTTTTGTAGCATTTTGAATATTTAGAAATAAATAAAATTAATTAAGTTAATAATAATTTGACAAATCACAAAACTGTTAAAATCAAATATGTCAATCTTCATTAGTTATATGTAATTCAATTTAAATTAGAATTTTTGTATGCAAATTAAATAAGTTATAAGTGTTTTAGTGACAAATTTAGCTTCATTTTAACAAAATGTGTGTTTTTTAATAAGTTAAGTTGTGAGGGGTTAAATTGTAAAGTTTAAGTTTTTATGCAAATAGGATATTGTTGAGGGTATAAATGAAAGTGGATGGAAATTCTTTTTAGTTCAGAATTTATATTCAAATTAAAAAAAATTTAGGATAAAGCAATAACACATCATGCTTGCATGCACACATTCAACCTCCACCTCCTCTTTGCATGAAACACACACACTTTAGCCTTTGACACCTTCACCTTCCCTTATCCCTTCCTCTACTCATATATATAGCCACCATTCAGCTCAAGATCTGATTGAAAAACTTATAGAATTTAAAAGAAAAGAAAAGTTTAAAAGAGAAAAGAAAACAAGAGGAAGAAGAAGAAGAAGAAAGGAGCTTTGTTCTTGGGTTTTGTTCATCACCAAGTTAGGAGGAACTTAGCAATCTTGGAGGGTTATTCCTACAGCAATTTTGGAAGGTAAAATCCTTAAACACGGTAGAGATAAAGCTCTGTAGTTTAGTTAGCTTAATTTTAGCAATGTCACATAATATCGTATTTAAGCTAAATTGAATGTCTGTTAAAATCTGCTTTGATCTGGAAAATATTTAACTTAACTAAACAGAGTTAAAATGATGTAGGTAACAATTAGAATAAACCACAAGACCACGACACCAAGGGGCCGGTTTTGGCCGGCGGCCATTAAGGAAAATCCGGCGTCGCCGGCCGGGTAGGAAGCTAGGGGGGTTTGCTCTGTTGGGTAGGTTCCAGTGTGTAATTTTGGCTATTTTGGTATTGTTTAGTTAAGCTAATTTCACTGTAATTAGAATCTGGAACTCTATATCGGTAAGGATATCGTAAAACACTAATTACGACACGTTTAAAATACGTCACGATTTAGTTTCTGCAATAATACAGATTAAGGTTAAAATCCAGCAAGATTAAGTGTGTGATAACTTGATACAATCGAATAGTATATAACTTATACGTGGGAACGGGTGTTTTTCTTTTCCGTCGTATCGGAATAGCCGTTTTATTATTACGTCAAATTGTGAATTTAGATTCGAATACGAGAATTACGGAAGCAGCGAGAAAAGGGAAAGGATTAGCAACTCCGGAGTAGATTCGACCTTTCCGGTGAGTAGACTAAACATCTACCGGGGAATTTTGTAAAGATGGCATGTTTCGCCTATAGTTTTAATTAACTTAAATGCTTTATATTGTTATGTCAAATCGATAATATGTATTCATCATTCACACATATAATTGCTTAGTGGTTAGAACACTTCACAATTATCGACGAGTCATGCCACGTGCACGTCTTATATTTTACACACACCTCGTCGATATTGCTATGTCACTTTACACTAAGTATAATACTTGTTAAAATAAGTTCATATCGTATCCCACATATCATTAATAGTAATAGATTGCATCAATTATATCATGTTACTATATTGTGTATTCCCTTTTGTGCAAGAGATAATTGTAGTATTGAGGATTTCTGGTTTTGTGTTTTAAGTACTATTACTTAATTCAGTGTTTTCATGATTGATGTGTCATATCCACCATGAGATGTTTTCTGTTTTGGTTTATTCCGGACCGAGTGGGGGAGATATACGGTCATGGATTTTACGTTATCCATACTGAGTGGAGGAGATATACAGTTGGATATATGGTGGACCCGGTCGAGACCGAGGGGCAGGATAGCCGCATTGAGGCGAGGGAGCCTAGCGATGTTACTCGATACCGGAGATGGTAATAAAAATACGGCGTTGATCTAGAGGATAACGACTGGTATTGTTGGGTTCAGGATCATTCGAGGAATGATGCCTGTGAGAAATGAAAGTTTTGTGTCGATGATGGACACGGAGAAATGAATTTATTGAGAATAAAAGATGAGATTTCAGTGGTATTATAAGATTTTACATTATACATTGTTGAACTCCTCATATAGTCATACATTAAACTTGATCGTCATATTTACTTTATTCACCGTTATATGTTAGTTGTATTCACTGAGTTGGCAACTCACCCCCGTTGTGCCACAGTTCCTTGCAGGGGTAGAGTGGATGGTTAGCTGCGGGGCAGGAGTACTTTTGCAGCTGTACTACTTCTTTTGTTAGGTGGGTTACATATGTAGTAACCTTCCCTTTTGTTATTGTAGTTTGTATTTAGAAAGTCTCCATCAAACCTGTATTTTGACTTAGAATGAGAGATTATATATATATGGACAGTTGAGATCGTTTGGTCGATATATCGTGTTTTCATTTCCTTGTGTATGAGATTCATAGTGATATCCTATATGTTGAGATTTATGTTCATTGTTAATATTGTTGATCCCAACTAGGGATACAACTAAACCTAACACTTTATACTTGTTTAATAAATTAACTTCATAATTTGGGATTTTTTTACTTAAAAACTAAATTTCTATAAATAATTCCGCAAATAAGGTATTTTGATCTTGGTTTTCGGCTTACTTGGATTTTGTACATATCTTTAGATATGATACAATCTAAGTGCCGGTCACATCCATATTTGGGTAGTGACAAAGTTGGTATCAGAGCTTAGGAGTAACCTTACGAAATTAAGTAAGGGATTTCAATAGGTTGATGTGAGTCCGTGAGTTAGGAGGACCTTTGGTTTGATGGAGTAGGTGAATTAGGATGAATGCAGTACCATACGTATGTTCCGCGGCATATTTATGTTATCGTATTCAGCCTAACTAACCTTAGGATGAATATCTTGACCTGTTCTTCCGTTGATTCTTCGTTAGTGATTGCTTCTATTCCTACACGTTATCAACTCTCGTTTCTTGTTCCAGTTGCTATGGCTACGCGGGCTAGACGAGCCGCAGCCAGAGATGCAGCTAGGGCGAGTCCGCCTGTGACGACGACTGGTACACTGGACGTTCCGGAGGTGCATGAGCATGCTGATCCTCCTCCTCCAGATCGTATGACTAGGATTGAGGAGGGTATGTTGAGATTACAGTGAGTGGTAGGACAGTTAGCTGAGGCCACTCGGGTATTGAGACCAGACCCAGCACCGACCGTGACAGAGTCTGAGGTACAGCCTACACAGACGGTGGGTCTAGTAGATACGAGAGCGATGGAGGTGTCACTAGCAGAGTTTATGAGATTGAGACCTCCGGTATTTACAGGGACCGATGTAGCGGAAGATCCTCAATCCTTTCTTGATAGGATGGCGAGGATTGGCAGATCATTGCGATGTTCTGATGCGAGGTCAATTGAGCTGACTAGCTTTCGTTTGGAGAGACTTGCATAGGAGTGGTGTGAGTCGATGGAGAGAGGGCGAGCTACGAGTCTTCCTCCGATGTCGTGGACCGAGTTTTCCATGGTCTTTCTTGCCAGATTTCTTCCCCAGAGTGTGAGGGACGCTAGAGCTAGCAGTTTTGAAGCGTTGAGGAAATCGGCAAGTATGTCGGTAGCAGATTATGACTTACGATTCACCCAGCTGTCGCAATATGCTCCATACTTAGTACCTATGGAGTTTGGATACGCAGTTGTATCTAGCGATAGGCTCCCAGCATTTTGATACGTATGCGCAGGCCATGGATGCAGCGATTCGAGTAGAGGAGCATTTGAGCGAGTCAGTAGTAGTTCCGGAGCCAAAGAGGAGTAGACTGATCGTGCCGACGAATAGACAGTTTTGCAGAGGTAGAGGGTCATATCCAGGCAGATATACTCCAGGCCGCAGTGTCGGACGAGGTTGGACACATGGCCAGATGTTCAGTTCTTATCCCGATGATCAGAGACCACCATCTACCTGTTTTAGTTGTGGACTTCCCGGACACTTCGCACGGGATTGTAGATCTCAGGGAGGAACCGTTTCTCCACAGGCTGCTTTACCTCTTCCACCTCCTATGCCGATGGCATTACTTCCTCCCCTAGTTGGCGCTACACGTCAGGCAGTTGCACCACGAGGTCAAGGCTTTGCAGGACGTGCTCAGAGAGGTCGAGGAGATAGAGGTAGAGAACGATAGGATGCGGACAGGGGCCAGGCACGAGTATTTGCGCTGACTCCACAGGATGCCCAGGCATCAAATGCAGTCGTGACAGGTACTCTTACCGTATTCTCGTTAGAAGCACATATTTTATTTGATCCCGGTTCTACACATTCTTATGTATCTTCACGATTTGCACTTTTGTTGGGAAAGAGTCGTCATTATTAGAGTTACCATTAGTAGTGATTACCCCAATTGGAGATTCTTTTATAGCTCGACACGTATTCAGATCATGTTCGGTGCATATTGGTGATAGAGATTCGCTAGTTGATCGATTCTCCTGGACATGTTAGATTTTGACATACTTCTTGGTATGGATTGGTTAGCCGCTTGTCATGCCTATGTAGATTGTCGGGTAAAAGCGGTTAGATTTTGTTTTCCAGGTGAACCGGTGTTTTTTGTACAGGGGGATTGCAAATTAACTCCTGTCAACATGATTTCTGCTCTTGGTGCGGGGCGACTCTTGAAGAAGGGTTATCCGGGGTTCTTGGCATTCGTTCAGGACTTAGGACCAGATTCCGATCGCACGAGAATTTCGTGAGGTACTTCCTGCGGAGTTACTAGGATTGCCACCCGATCGGGACATTGAATTTTGTATTGACTTGATTCCGGGTGCGGGGCCTATTTCTATACCACCCTATCGAATGGCACCGACGGAATTGAAGGAACTCAAAGGCTAGTTACAAGAGTTGTTAGATAGAGGACTTGTTCATCCCAGTGTTTCACCGTGGGGAGCTCCTGTCTTATTTGTAAAGAAGAAGGATGGTAGTATGAGAATGTGCATCGACTACCGACAGCTGAATCGCGTCACTGTACGAAACAGGTATCCACTACCATGTATAGATGACTTGTTCGATCAGTTATAAGGAGCTAGGTTTTTCTCGAAGATTGACTTGAGGTCAGGGTATCATCAGTTGAGGGTTCAGAAGGACGATGTTCCGAAGACGGCGTTTCGTACGAGATATGGGCACTATGAATTTCTGGTGATGTCGTTCGGACTCACCAACGCCCCAGCAGTTTTTATGGATATGATGAACCGTATCTTTAAACCATTTATTGATCGATTTATTATAGTATTCATAGATGATATTCTTGTATATTCTCGGAGTCAGACGGAGCACGAGCAGCATTTACGTATTACGTTGCAGACCTTGAAGGAGCATCAGCTGTATGCAAAATTCTCTAAGTGTGCTTTTTAGCTCGATAGTGTAGAGTTCTTGGGTCACATAGTTACGAGAGAAGGTATATGTGTAGACCCAAAGAAGATTGAGGCGGTACAGCACTGGCCCAGGCCTATGTCAGTTACGGAGGTTCGGAGTTTCTTAGGTCTGGCAGGTTATTACAGATGCTTCGTACAGGATTTCTCACGGATAGCGGCACCGTTGACTGGTTTGACTAGGAAGAAGGTTCCATTTCAGTGGACAGATACGTGTGAGCATAGTTTCTAGCAGTTGAAGACGCGATTGACGACTACACCTGTATTATCTTTACCTTCCGGGTCAGGAGGTTTCGTTGTGTATTGCGATGCTTCTAGAGTGGGTTTAGGCTGTGTGCTGATGCAACACGGCAGAGTTATAGCTTATGCTTCTTGATAATTGAAGAGGCACGAACAAAACTACCCTACTTATGATCTAGAGATGGCTGTTGTGGTATTCGCGTTGAATATTTGGAGACATTACTTGTATGGAGAATCGTGTCAAATCTTCACAGATCATAAAAGCTTAAAGTATATTTTTCAGCAGAGAGATCTGAATCTAAGGCAGCGTAGATGGATGAAACTGGTGAAAGATTATGACTGTGAGATTTTGTACCATCCAGGCAAGGCGAATGTTGTAGCAGATGCCTTGAGTCGGAGACCTGGAGGTAGCTTATCTCATTTGAGCATTTTGCAGAGACAGTCTTCTACAGACTGGCAAATCTTATGTGATAGTCGTATACAGTTTGAGTTCACGTCGGCAGGAGGCCAGCTAGCACATGTTCGCACCAGACCTCAGTTATTGGATCGCATTCGAGAGGCGCAGCCCACAGATACTCGTATGATGGAGATTATGGATCAGGTTAGGCAGGGCAAGGAGACGGAGTTCGTGATTGATTATCATGGAGTATTACGTTTTAGGACTCGTCTATGTGTGCCAGATTATGACAGATTGAGGCGTGAGATATTAGAGGATGCCCACAGATCAGCATACAGTATTCATCCTGGTTCCACCAAGATGTACCATGATTTGAAAGATAATTATTGGTGGGAAGGAATGAAGAAAGATGTTACAGATCATGTTTCGAGATGCTTGACTTGTCAGCAAGTCAAAGCAGAACACTAGAGGCCAGCGGAAGAGTTGCAGCCCTTACCCATTCCAGAGTGGAAATAGGAACAGATTTCCATGGATTTCGTAGTGGGTCTACCCAGGATTAGCAGAGGGTGTGATTCTATTTGGGTAATTGTTGATAGATTGACAAAGGCCGCTCATTTTTTTCCAGTGAAGACGACGTATGGATTTACTTAGTATGCACAGGTTTATATCGATGAGATTGTATGTCTACATGGAGTGCCGACATGCATAGTATCTGATCGAGGTACCCAGTTCACTAGCAGGCTATGGCAAAAACTTCAAGATGCTCTTGGTACACGGCTGAGTTTTAGTACGGCTTTCCATCCCCAGACAGATGGTCAGTCGGAGCGGACCATTCAGATATTGGAGGATATGCTTCGGGCTTGTAGTCTTGATTTTGGTGGCAGTTGGGATCGTCACCTACCTTTGGTAGAATTCTCATACAACAACAGTTTTCAGGAGACGATCCAGATGGCACCCTTTGAAGCTTTATATGGGAGGAAATGTCAATCGGCCGTTTGCTGGACGGAACTTAGCGAGAGTTGCATATTGGGACCGCAGATAGTACAGGAGACTACAGAGAAGATTCATTTGATACGAGATAGAATGAAAGAGGCCCAATGCAGACAGAAGTCATACGCAGATCGACGACGACGTAGACTCGAGTTTGAAGTGGGAGATCATGTGTTCCTTCGAGTATCTCCAATGAAAGGTGTGATGCGCTTCGGCAAGAAAGGGAAGCTCAGCCCCAGATATGTTGGACCTTACGAGATTCTAGAGAGGGTGGGCGCTGTAGCTTATCGGTTAGCACTTCCACCTAGTTTTCCCGACATGCATCCGGTGTTCCACGTTTCGATGCTTCGCCGATATCTTCACGATCCATCTCACGCGATCCAGCATCAGACCTTGTAGCTTGAGCCGGATTTATCCTACACAGTGCAACCAGTCGCTATTCTTGACAGGCAGGCGAAGAAATTACGATCAAGGATACTTCCGTCTATAAAGGTTTTCTGGCAAGGAAAGAATCGTGAGGAGATTACTTGGGAGACCGAGGACGCAATGCGAAAGAAATTTTCACATCTTTTCGAAGGTATGTCTAGTTATTATTTTAAATTCGGGGACCGAATTTTCTTAAGGGGGAATATTGTAGCATTTTGAATATTTAGAAATAAATAAAATTAATTAAGTTAATAATAATTTGATAAATCACAAAACTGTTAAAATCAAATATGTCAATCTTCATAAGTTATATGTAATTCAATTTAAATTAGAATTTTTGTATGCAAATTAAATAAGTTATAAGGGTTTTAGTGACAAATTTAGCTTCATTTTAACAAAATGTGTGTTTTATAATAAGTTAAGTTGTGAGGGGTTAAATTGTAAAGTTTAAGTTTTTATGCAAATAGGATATTGTTGAGGGTATAAATGAAAGTGGATGGAAATTCTTTTTAGTTCAGAATTTATATTCAAATTAAAAAAAAAATTAGGATAAAGCAATAACACATCATGCTTGCATGCACACATTCAACCCCCACCTCCTCCTTGCATGAAACACACACAGTTTAGCTTTTGACACCTCCACCTTCCCTTATCCCTTCCTCCACTCATATATATAGCCACCATTCAGCTCAAGATCTGATTGAAAAACTTATAGAATTTAAAAGAAAAGAAAAGTTTAAAAGAGAAAAGAAAAGAGGAAGAAGAAGAAGAAAGGAGCTTTGTTCTTGGGTTTTGTTCATCACCAAGTTAGGAGGAACTTAGCAATCTTGGAGGGTTATTCCTACAACAATTTTGGAGGGTAAAATCCTTAAACATAGTAGAGATAAAGCTCTGTAGTTTAGTTAGCTTAATTTTAGCAATGTCACATAATATCGTATTTAAGCTAAATTGAATGTCTGTTAAAATATGCTTTGATCTGGAAAATATTTAACTTAACTAAACAGAGTTAAAATGATGTAGGTAACAATTAGAATAAACCACAAGACAACGACACCAAGGGACCGGTTTTTGGCTGGCGGCCATTAAGGAAAATCCGGCGTCGCCGGCCGGGTAGGAAGCTAGGGGGGTTTGCTCTGTTGGGTAGGTTCCAGTGTGTAATTTTGGCTATTATGGTATTGTTTAGTTAAGCTAATTTCACTGTAATTAGAATCTGGAACTGTATATCAGTAAGGATATCGTAAAACACTAATCACGACACGGTTAAAATATGTCGCGATTTAGTTTCTGTAATAATACAGATTAAGGTTAAAATCCAGCAAGATTAAGTGTGTGATAACTTGATACAATCGAATAGTATATAACTTATACGTGGGAACGGTGTTTGCCTTTTCCGTCGTATCGGAATAGCCGTTTTCTTATTACGTTAAATTGTGAATTTAGATTCGAATACGAGAATTACGGAAGCAGCGAGAAAAGGGAAAGGATTAGTAGCTCCGGAGTAGAATCGACCTTTCTGGTGAGTAGACTAAACATCTACCGGGGAATTTTGTAAAGATGGCGTGTTTCGCCCATAGTTTTAATTAACTTAAATGCTTTATATTGTTATGTCAAATTGATAATATGTATTCATCATTCACATATATAATTGCTTAGTGGTTAGAACGCTTCACAATTATCGACAAGTCATGCCACGTGCACATCTTATATGTTACACACATCTCGTCGATATTGCTATGTCACTTTATGCTTAAGTATAATACTTGTTAAAATAGGTTCATATCATATCCCACATATCATTAATAGTAATAGATTGCATCAATTATATCATTTTACTATATTGTGTATTCCCTGTTATGCAAGAGACAATTGTAGTATTGAGGATTTCTGGTTTTGTGTTTTAAGTACTATTACTTAATTCAGTGTTTTCACGATTGATGTGTCATGTCCACCATGAGATATTTTCTGTTTTGGTTTATTCCGGACCGAGTGGGGGAGATATACGGTCACGGATTTTATGTTATCCATACTGAGTGGGGGAGATATACAGTTGGATACATGGTGGACCCGGTCGAGACCGAGGGGCAGGATAGCCGCATTGAGGTGGGGGAGCCTAGCGAGGTTACTCGATACCTGAGATGGTAATAAAAATATGGCGTTGATCTAGAGGATAACGACCGGTATTGTTGGGTTCAGGATCATTCGAGGAATGATGCCTGTGAGAAATGAAAGTTTTGTGTCGATGATGGACACGGAGAAATGAATTTATTGAGAATAAAAGATGAGATTTCAGTGGTATTATAAGATTTTACATTATACATTGTTGAACTCCTCATATAGTCATACATTAAACTTGATCGTCATATTTACTTTATTCACCGTTATATGTTAGTTGTATTCACTGAGTTGGCAACTCACCCCCGTTGTGCCACAGTTCCTTGCAGGGTAGAGTGGATGGTTAGCTGCGGGGCAGGAGTACTTTTGCAGTTGTACTACTTCTTTTGTTAGGTGGGTTGCATATGTAGTAACCTTCCTTTTTGTTATTGTAGTTTGTATCTAGAAAATCTCCATCAAATCTGTATTTTGACTTAGAATGAGAGATTATATATATATGGACAGTTGAGATCGTTTCGTCGATATATCGTGTTTTCATTTCCTTATGTATGAGATTCACAGTGATATCCTATATGTTGAGATTTATGTTCTTTGTTAATATTATTGATCCCAACTAGGGATACAACTAAACCTAACACTTTATACTTCTTTAATAAATTAACTTCATAATTTGGGATTTTTTTACTTAAAAACTAAATTTTTATAAATAATTCCGCAAATAAGGTATTTTGATCTTGGTTTTCGGCTTACTTGGATTTTTTACATATCTTTAGATATGATACAATCCAAGTGCCGGTCACATCCATATTTGGGTCGTGACAGCTATCATCGATACCCCGAAGAATAATGTCATCAGAAAAAATGGGGTGATCGTCAAACTCTATAAAAAGTTCCTCATCAGCATTAGATGTTGACCAGGACAACTCGGTGGAAGAGTACATGGTTGGGTCAAATAATAACATATGAATAGAGTCAGTATCATGAGGTTGATCAAATTGGCTGCTGTCGACATCCATTAATTCGACAGAACACACATGAGCATATGTTTCGGAAGGTTCACTTCCCAACTTGTAAATGTTAAGCTCAATTGACTTATTTCCAAAGGATAGGGTCATAGAGCCATTTCTACAATTGGTTATTGCGTTGGAAGTGGCCAAAAAGGGTCGACCGGGTATCACCAGGATTTGATTGCGTGGGTTTGCCACAGGTTGTGTATCTATAACGATAAAGTCCATAGGGAATATGAATTCCCCAACTTTGATTAACACATCCTCTAGCTCACCCCTTGGTTGGGTGATAGATCGATCGGCCATCTGAAGAGTGCAATGCGCAGGTTTTAACTCTCCGATCCCTAATTGCTTATAAACAGAATACAGAAGCAAGTTAACACTAGCACCTAGATCGTGTAGAGCACGATTGATATTTTTACCCCTAATGGAAATAGAAATTGTAGGACTTCCGGGGTCCTTTCGTTTCTTGGGTAGTTGTTGTGTAAAAGCAGTGCTCACATTACTCGCAAGAAAAACTTTTTTAGGTACTTGAACTTTTCTCTTCCTAGTGCACAAGTCCTTTAGGATTTTCGCATATGACGGAACTTGTTGAATAACATCTAGGAGAGGATTGTTTATGTTAACTTGCTTAAAAATTTCCACAATCTTCTCCATTTGTGGACTTGGTCTGTTGCCCCTTAACCTGTTTGGATAAGGTGCTTTATCAATAACGGTTTGGTCCAACATTGGAGAGGATTGTGGGGACGGATTCGATCCCAAAATTGGAGTGGGAATCGACTTAGATAGATTTGGCGAAATGTTTGAACCTTGGGGAAAACGGAGAATAGGCTCGGATGAAGGTGGGAGACTAGACGATTTAGGGGAAGAAGAAGAAAAAGCTGGGGTATCAATGGTGTCACTAACATCAAATTGCTCACCCACTCGGTTATTCAGCACTCTCCCCGATCTCAATGTAGTAATGGAATTCACATTATGACTTTGTGAATGGCCAGGATTCGGTAGGGGTTGAGATGGGAGTTTCCCTTTTTCTCTCGCACTCATTGCGGCGTTTAACTGTTCGATTTGGTTTTCTATTGATTTAATGCTCTCACCATGGAAGGCGGAGTTTTTCGTTATGGTATCAACAGAAGACTTCATCTCAGCCGGCAATTGCATGGAATGTTTCATGAACATATCCAAAATTTGTGCAAGTGAAGAGTTGTCAGTACCGGCCACTTGTGGTGTAGAAATGTTGGCCGGATTTTAGAAATTTTGTGACTGAAAGGGGGGCTGATTCTGTGGTTGTGGTTGCTGTGAAGGAGGTATTTGATAATTGCTTTGTTGGTTTTGATTCCAAGCAAAGTTAGGATGATTCCTCCATCCTTGATTGTACGTGGAAGAATAAGGGTCGTTTCTAGGTCGCTGCTGAAAAGCAGCATTAGCTTGAAACATGCATTCTTAAGGCATTCTTCCGTTAAGTGTGAAGGATCCGAAAAACAACCACAGAAGGTCTTAGGAAGCATGACCTGATTTAGGGAGAATGATGAGAACTTGTTCTCAATAGCGTCGAGTTTCTTCTGTATCGCTGCCATTTCGGCTTTTACTGCGATAGAAATATCGAGCTGGTGAATACCTCTCTTAGTTGAAGGTGGTCTTACGCTTTCCCACTGCAAAGTGTTTTCTGCGAGATCTTCCAGATATTTCCATGCTTCACCGTCATTTTTAGACATGAAATTGCATTGACACATTATTTCAAGCATCTGCTTTGTCGCTGGATTAATGCCCTCATATATAATCCGACATAAATCCCATCTTTGTATTCCATGATGAGGAGATTGGACAAGCAGATCCTTGAAACGTTCAAAGCACTTCCAAAACGGTTCATTGGGAAGCTGGGTGAACTGGTTGATCTCGCTCCTAATATGGGCAGTCTTATGGTTTGGGTAAAACTTCTTAAAAAATGCTATGACGAATTCATCCCAATTAGTGATAGAGTGTGCGGCAGTATTATAAAGCCATTTTTATGCCAAATCGCACAGTGTGAATGGGAGAAGACGCAAGCGCATAGCATCGACAGTCAATTGTGAAGTACCCATCATTGCGCATACGTTTTCGAATTTGGTGATGAAAACATACACGTCTTCCGACTCAAGCCCGTGAAATTTAGGCAGCAGATTGATGTAGTGGGGTTTAATTTCGAAATTATCCCCGTTAGCTGGTGGAAGAGATAGATAAGTGGGAAGAGGACCACGGATAGGATAGCATCTCTCTTGGAGAGAGATGCGCGGTGGATTCTGCGCACTTACGGGCAGTGGCAGCGTGGTGTTATATTCTGATGGAGTGTCGTCCATCTCGGTCGTGGTGTGTGGTGGGGGAAAAGAAGATGAAGAAGTACCGACTTCGGTGTCGATAGCAGGAACACGAACAAGACGGGCACTAGGATCCCGTGTCCAGCTGAGCATGCACTAAGCGGGTTTAGTGCAAGTGGTAGCGTGTGTGTGATTTAAAATTGGTTTGTTTTGAAAAAAGTGGGACTCAAATCACTCAAAAATGCACAAGCAACCTTAGAACTAAGGTTACCTAGGTTCAGTCTCTAGACCGCTCCTAGACTTCCAAAAGACAAGCCGCAGGATCAATCCTCTACCGCCTCCGTACTACCCTTGTAGCCAGATAAGTGCCAGGTAAGTGGGAAGGAACCACAGTAGTGGGCCTAATTAAAAACCACTAGCCTTTGACATACTTGCCTAGGCACTACAAAAGTAATGCGGATAAGCGATAGATTATCCACGACCTTCCTCTGTCCTTATTGAGCGCGAAAGTCCTTAGAGTTTGGTCTAGATATTTTTTAAGTTAATGAAGGGTTAATCTAGATGCTCGGTTTTGATTTGTGGGGCTTAGGAAGGGTGATGAAATCCCCACCTAATCTTGATTTGGTCTTTGCCCCTTAAAGTCCGTATTAAAATATGCAAAACAAAACCAATCACAAAACTTTTGCAAAAAGATTTTTGAGCGGCGTTATTTTGCAAAGAATCCTGCAGAAAATAGATTCTATTGGATTTTAGAGGAGAAAGAAGGAGTTAAGAAAGATACCAGAGAAGTTTGGAACCCTAGATCTCCTGTTTGCTCAAGTCTGTGATTCCAGATTTCCTTGCAAAAATTTACGCACAAATCGTTAAATATGCAATTTGCAGTTTTGTTTTAATAATGATATGAATCGTCTAAGAATTCAACACAAATAGTAAGAATAAAAATTTACGCACGTATCCCCGGCAACGGCGCCATTTGATTGGTGTGAAAAGTGTTTGTAGAATAACCGTAATCAATAACGGTGTCGCGCGTAGCTAGCCGAGATGAGTACGGGTCGTCCTCAGAAACGTTGAATCTTGTACTCTTACTTTAGATGTGTTGAGAAAGAAAGGAGGGATAAAGAATTTTATAGAAAGTTTATAGATCTACGTTAAGCAAGAATGCAAAATATATAGATCTAGATTATTTTAGGAATGTAGTTAATATAATAAGAGGGCTTGTAGGGTTCGTTAGGATTTAGTAGTTATGCATGATTAATTAAAAGTTACCCTTTTATCCTTTAATAGATTTAAAACTAGAACGACAGTGATGCGTGTAGATTAGGGTTTCTGGAGGGAAAAGGAATCCCACTCTTAACCATTATCTCGACACGGAACTCCGTTCATATCTAGCCTTTACCGAAACAATCATTAATCTAATCTCTAATCGCGGTCGGAACTAACAAAGAATTGTTAGCGCGCCCGATTAGGATGTTAATGATTCTTTTGATAAAGTTCATAAACTTTATAGAACTTAAAAAGGGTTTAGGGATGTTCATCATCCATTAGCCTACCCTAATCTTACGAACCCTAACAAGCGGAGAATTACTCGCGCATGTTGGGAGAAAAAGAGATTGAAAGAAATTGCATAATTAAACAACTACGAAGAAATAGAATAAGAAAAAGAAAGCTATCTTTATTAATCAACAATATTCATTACACTTGAATCCTTAAAAGATTATTACAAATCTAGTTTCTTCTCGATCTCTTCTAAGGAGGTAGACGAACAGTTGATGACCAGCCTAGATGCGTGAGCCGTCTTGGACTTCGTGATCGCGTCGGCTTGATAATTTTTCCAAGAGCCTCTCGGTCTTTATTTATAGTCCCAAAGCTAGAACCCTTGCTTCCAAATATGGAAGATAACAGTAAAGATTCACCCTAAGAAATTGCAACTTCTAACTCCGCTTGACTGCCGCGGATCCGCGGCCAACAGGGGGGTTTGGCCGCGGATCCGCGTCCAATGGTCAAGATCTCTTCATCATTTTTCTTTGGGTAGATCCTTGTGACATGTGGCAATCTCTGGAAGCTTTAGAACTTGGAAATCTTCTCGTAGTTGCTACCAGATTTGATTTCTTAATTTTGATTTCTTAATTAGGCAGGTTTGCTTTAACAACTTGATTTCCTTGATTTTAGACCTGAAAATTCTGCACAACAACTCAAATAATATTTAGTAGAGTTAAGATTTAGTCAATAATATTATTTGCATACATTTTCCTACCAAATGCTAATTATAATATATCAACACATGGAAAATAGTATTTTTTTACAGATAAACCCTCATATATATCATATATTATAATAAACACCTTTTTAAATATAGAAATAGTAGGAAAATGTAATAACAAATATGCAGTTTTATCAACTGAACAGGTCCTTCGTCAACCTTCTCAATGTAAGAGTGTTGAAGGAAATCTGCATGAGCGTTCAGCACCTCGCTCGTGATAAAATCATTATCTCCGGGTTCGACTCCCAGTCATCACAGATGCTCGGGTATGTGATACTGACATTACGCTTTGGGTTGCTCGTCACCGACATCAAATTTCACGTCATTGACGCCAAGACTTGCTACAATACTTTGCTCGGCAGGCCTTGGTTACACGAGTACAACATCCCTTCTACACAACATCAGTGTATGAAGTATTTCAAGGATGGTCTTGTGTATACTGTGACGGGGGAACTAAACCCATTCTCCGTGAATGAAGTCCGAAAGTACGAAGATGCAAAATACTTCTTACCAGATTTCAAGGACACGGAAAGATGTCACAAACCGAAGAACAAAGCTATCACCACTATTCCGGTCTTCGGGAGTGATACCGAGGAGGAAGAAGAAATAGTTTATTCAGGGCCGCCCCAATACAACAAGTCGGGACCGTCCACCCCTATGTTGATCTTCGGCAGTGACTCGGAAGATGAGGCCAATACCGTATTTTCTGTTTGACCATCAATACAAGCCTTCGCTGGCGATGATCGGAGTTTGGGAATTGCTATGGTTCCGCAAGAGCATTACAAAGAGCTCGACGCGCTTGATACCTATAGTGTGCAAAAACCGCAGACATTCTACGTCCCTCCCAGGCGAAGATATGAAAAGGCGATCCTCCTTTATCAATCCACAGAAACCAGAGTGGAGAAAGAAATTTGGCATGGTGCAGATTCTATACTTGACAGGCTCCAGCACATCCATCTACCCAGATATTACACAGAAAGACTAAAAAGGCTGTTGAGGCGCTAAGGCGTACCTTTCAAAAAAACTGCTCGACAAGCACAGTTCTATAACAGGATTTGGAACGTCCCCAGAACTCAACAAAAATTGCCCAACGGGAGAATGGAAACGATCGGGCTTGGATATGTTCAGTCCAAGAAACAGGAACGATTCCATAGCTGCTACGTCATACATGACTTTGACGAAGAAGGAGATGTTCTGTTAAAAGACGCTAACCCTAAACCAAAACAAGGTCCTGCCATCAAAATGCTGAGTCCGTCGTTTGAAGAACGGATGGACAAGCTAATAAGGGAAGCGGGTCAAAAGGTCCGGGATGACCATAGCCGCGAAATGGCCATTTATGAGAAAACCAAGACGCAGCGCCTCCTTCAGCAGGCCGTGGAAAATGACAATGCTCTTCGTCGCCAGCCCGTCATACAAAAGACCCGGCGTAGAGGCAAAAATAAACCAAAAAACGAAAAAAAAACGTTCGACAGCGGCCAAGCGAGTCTAAGAAGCCACGGAATCAAGAACCGAGCGGCTGGGATCCGCCTCTTATAAAGAAGATGGGTCGGGAATATTCTTTTCCCCAAGAGAAGACAAAGAAGATATTCGATCTTGTCATAAAATATCAGATGATGACACTCCCGGAGTCCAAGCACCCCGAGCAAGTAGACAAGGTCTCTCATCCAGACTATTGCTCCTATCACCGAGCAATAGGACATCCTCTCGAAGACTGCTTCACCTTCAAGAACTAGGTCGAAAACCAATATCAACAAGGCAGGTTCGCTCTATCCGATAGTTGGAGGGTAAGTCCACCACGGAAGCATGAATCAAAAGTCACTTATGCGATGAGAGTAGAACCAAACCAACATCGGTCTTGGAAGCGATCTTGTACCTGCCACGTGATAACGCTATCAGAAGAAGAACCCGAGAATATGGATGACCTTTCTTGGTGCTTCGAAAACAATGAAGATGAGTTGATCTCAGAATTTCCACTGGCACCAAAAGAGTTGGAAGATGGAATACATACTACTGCAGATGACCTCAGAAAAATTGACTTGGGGACGGCAAATGACCCACGGCCAACGTTCGTCAGTGAACTGTTGTCTGAAGGAAAGGTGGCTGCGCTCAAAGGCGTGCTCATGTAGTATAAGGACTGTTTCGCATGGAACTATTCCGAGATGCCGGGACTAGATCCAGAGATTGCTGTGCACAAATTGGTGATATCTCTGGACATCAAGCTGATTAAACAAGCACCGCGAAGAATGCGGCTCGAGCTTGAGATGAGCATCAATGCCAAGGTCAAGAAGCTAATCAACTCTGGCTTCATCCAAGAAGTTCAGTATCCTGACTGGATCGCCAATATCGTCCCGGTGATGAAGAAAAATGGAACGGTGCGCATATGTGTGGACTTTCGGGATCTCAACAAAGCTTGCCCAAAGGACGACTTTCCGGTACCGGTCACCGAGCTGATGATAGATAATATGTCCACTCATGAAGTTTTCTCCTTCATGGACGGCTCATCAGGATACAATCAGATAAAGATGCATCCTGAGGACCAGAAGCATACCGCTTTCTGGACCTCTTTGGGCATATTCTGCTACAAGGTGATGCCCTTCGGTCTAAAGAACTCCAGTGCCACCTATCAGAGAGCCATGACGTAGATTTTCGATGACCTCACACATGAAATCGTCGAATGCTATATCGACAACCTCGTAGTTAAAAGCAAATCATACGAGGAACATTTAGAGCATCTGAAGATCGTGTTCCAGCGTCTGAGGAAATACAATTTGAAGATGAGCCCTCTCAAATGCGCATTCGGAGTGTCCTCATGCAAGTTCCTGAGATTCATTGTCCGACACCGAGGCATCGAGATAGACCCGTTAAAGATCAAAGAGATTATGGAAATGCTTCCGCCAAGAACACTCAAGCAGTTGCGGTCTCTCCAAGGAAAGCTCGCATATATCCGGCGATTCATAGCCAATCTTTCCAGCAAGTGTCGTCCCTACAGTCACCTAATGAAGAAGAGAACCCCGTTTGTCTGGGATCGCAAATGCCAAGGCGCACTGGAAGAAATCAAGCAATACCTACAGAATCCTCCGGTGCTAATCGCTCCAATCAAGGGAAAACCCCCATTCTGTATACAACTGCCCTTGAAGGTTCATTAGGCGCATTATGGGCACAAGAAAAAGACCAAGAGAAGGAGAGAGCCCTTTACTATTTAAGTCGAGTTCTACTGGGGGAAGAAAGCAACTACTCCCCTATCGAAAAACACTGCTTGGCATTAATCTTCGCGATAACGAAACCCAGACACTACGCGTTAGCACATGAGGTCCATCTCATATCAAAGGTGGATCCTCTCAAATATTTGATGTCAAAAGCCATATTAACGGGACGGCTCGCTAAATGGGCCTTGCTCTTGATGGAGTTCTCGATAACTTATCGTCCCCTCAAGGCAGTGAAAGGCCAGGCTATCGCCGACTTCCTCGCTGAGCATCCGATACCCGCTGATTCTCCTTTGAACTGCGAATTGCCCGACGAGCATGCGTTTGACACGATCAACAGGGATAGAAGAAAGAATGATACCAAGTGGGAACTTTACTTTGATGGAGCATCTTCCATGAAGAAGCGCAAACAAAGCACCCCCATAATCAAATCCGGGGTAGGCCTCATCTTTGTGACTCCACAAGGAGGGATAATGCGCTTTGCCTTCTCCTTAACAGAGCGGAAGACAAACAACGTAGCCGAATACAAAGCTTTGATAGCAGGTCTTGAGATCGTTGTCGGCATAGGAATCGAGAACCTTCTTATATACGGAGACTCCCAGCTGATCGTTAGTCAAGTAAACGGCGACTATCAAACGTGCAAACCAGAGTTAGTGAAATACGGCGAGAGAGTGCAGCAATTGCTGACTCGAATCCCTTCCTACCCTGGAAAGCATACCGCGTGTGGAAAATAGCAAGGCGGATGCATTAACCAAGCTCGCTAAAGAACTGGCCGACGAGAACCTCGATGACGTAAGGATCGTTGTGCAAAGCCGTCGGGTTCTTGCACCGGCAGAAATATCTCCGGAGTCGTTCGAAGAAAAGGGAGCGACCGAGCAAACGACCCTACAAATAAAAGACCAGGAAAAGGGTGAGGATTGGAGAGAAGTCTTTATAGACTACTTCAAATCCCGTCGAATACCTGAAGATGCATCCTCAAGACATCAGCTCATGAAACGAGCTCTGTCTTTCGCCTTCGTCAATGATACTCCGTAAAAGAGACCGTTTGACTCTTTATGGCTAAGATGCCTGGGACCTGAAGAGGCAAAGAGGGTCGTCCAAGAAACTCACGACGGACTCTACGGTTCTCACCAAGCCGGACCGAAGATGAAGCCGAAGATCAAAAGGATGGGCTATTATTGGCCCACGATGATCCAGGACTGTCTCGAATACGCAAAGCAATGCCACTCGTGTCAGATTCACGGGGATTTTATCCATCAGCATCCGAATCCACTACATCCAACAGTGGCTAGCTAGCTGTTCGAAATATGGAGGACTGACATAATCGGACCCATAGAACCGGCATCGTCCAGAGGACATCGATTCATTTTGGCAACAACTGATTACTTCTCCAAGTGGGCGGAAGCAGTACCGCTGAGGGAGGTGAAGACGGAGAATATTCTCCATTTCTTCAAGACACACGTCATTTACCGGTTCGGCACTCCGCGACGGATTATCTCCGATAACGGGCCAGCCTACAGAAGTCACAAGATTAGCCGCTTCGCACAGCAGCATAACATAAACCGGAGATACTCTTTGGTCTATAATCCTCGAGCTAACGGTCTAGCTGAGGTTTTCAACAAGACCTTGACGAAGATCGTGAAAAAGACGGTGTCTCGAAATAAGAAGGACTGACATGAAAGGCTGCATGAAGCTCTCTGGACGTATCGAACTATGTTCAAAATGGCCACAAATACAATACCGTATGCATTGGTATTCGGCACAGAAGCGGTACTCCCCCTCGAGATAGAGTTACCCTCTCTACGAGTGGCAGTTCACTACGAACTAACAGACGAAGAAAATGCTCACTTTCGGCTTGAGGACCCTCGACGAAACCCGGCTCATGGCGCAGCAAAATCTGGAGGCTTATAAAGAAAAGATGACGCGCTCATATGAGAGATTGACTAGGCCGAGAACATTCCGCCAAGGCAAACTCGTGCAAGTGGTCAAAAGACCTATGATTCCCAATCGTGCCAAGCAGGGGAAATTCGAGCTGAACTATGAAGGCCCGTATATCATAGACAAAGTTTACCAAGGTGGAGCCTATCTACTCATGGACATGCATGGTGAAAGACCTTTCAGGCCAATAAATGGTCACTTCTTGAAAAAATACTACGCCTGCTAAGTCACAGCCTAGGTTAACGATAGATGACGACGCCTATGTCTGCTGGCTATCTTCCTAAGCCCAAACTCTATAAGTAGTAGCCGGCAACGGACCGAAATGTCCTAAAACTAACAACGGACCAAAACGTCCTTAAACTAACAATGGACCACTATGTCCTAAAACTGGCTATTGACCGAAACGTCGATAAACTACTACGGACTGCAGTATTACAAGGCTGACACAAAAAAAATGAAAACGGTATGTCCATAAGCAAAATGGGCATGGATGAAAACCCTAAAGGGCTCCGTGAGTAAAAACAGCAGGGCTACCAGCGAGTTTTTATGAAACCCGAAAGGGCGCAACCTCGTTAAAAGACACTTGCAAGGTCCTCTCGATCTTGTGAGGAGAAACCACCTGCGTGAGAACCTTACGACTCACAAGGGAGCAACACACTTAGGGATCCCCACGATTCCTAGGAAGAAAACACACTTACGAGATCCTCACAACTCGTAAAGAGAATTCCCCTTTGAGACCCTCACGGCTCATAGGATTCAAAAGCCTTAAGCTACAGGGATCTAAACATGTTCTTAAGCCATCACAACCTCCAATTTTGCCCTACAAACGGTTCAATATTGACCCTTGTATACAATCCACGGGCGCGAATAAACATTTCCCTAACAAAGTCCCACCAGCGACTTGGGATATGTTTACACGGTGAACAACCCTTGCAAGTCCTCTCGACTTAGAAAGAGAAAATACTCTTGTAAGATCCTTACGACTTACAAGAAGCCATACACTTGGGAATCCTCACGATTCCTAAGAAGAAAATGCACCTACGAGATTCTCACGACTCGTAGGGAGAAAAATCTTTATGAGACCCTTACGGCACATGAAGTCAAAAGCCTCAGCCGACAGGATCTTAACCATGTTTGCTAAGCCACCTTTATTTGATATCGACAGAGGCAAATGATGATTCGCTCCTGGCAATATCCCAATTGTAGCGGTGCTGATGTTGAAATCGGTGTCTAATTCCAAGCTTGCAACAAAAAGCCAGCTAGCCATGCGTGCATACGAAATAGCCGAAATGATGGGGCAACTTGCAACAAAATCAGCAAGTAAAAATGTATGCATACAAAATAGCCGAAATGATTAGGCAACTCGTAATAAAAAGCAGCGAGTAAATAAAAAAAAAGCCGAAATGATTGGGCACCACGAAAAAATAGCCGAAATGATTGGGCAATCGCGACTTACGCGATATAAAAGCTAAAATGATAGAGCATCGCTGAAAGAAAAAATATATAAAATGAAACTTTTTGCCCTATAGATGAGATCACATCGATCCCTGTATACAATCCAGGGGCACAAACAAAGAGGGAACCATACCTTCTTACTATGCTCCATCAAAAAAAAGAAGAAGCCAAATCTCGACGGTTCACAGACAGCCTGGAGATCATATCAACATTCGTCTCATTTCAAAAGACGCAACATCAGCAAAGCGGAACCTCAGCAACTCCCAGTTCCATGACTCGGCGGTGCACAGACAGCCGAGAGTCAACTCCCGACTCCGTGAAATGCGGATAAAGTCAACCCTTCCAGGTCCTTGCAGAACACGGCTTATGTCAATCCTGACCCCGTGGGAAGTATCCAGAGAAAATCCTGGTCTAGTGGAACACGGCCTATGTCAATCCTGACCCTGTGGGAAGCGTCCAGAGCGGAACCTGGTCCTTGCAGAACACGAATATATCAATCCTGACCCCGAGGGAAGCATCCAGAGCAAATCCTGGTCTAGTGGAACATGGCCTATGTCAATCCTGACCCCGTGGGAAGCGTCCAGAGCGGAACCTGGTCCTTGCAGAATACGGCTTTGTCAATCCTGACCCCGTGGGAAGTATCCAGAGCAAATCCTGGTCTAGTGGAACGCGGCCTATATCAATCCTGACCCGTGGGAAACGTCCAGAGCGGAGCCTGGTCCTTGCAGAACATGGCTATATCAATCCTGACCCCGTGGGAAGCATCCAGAGCAAATTTTGGTTTCGTAGAACACGGCCTATGTCAATCCTGACCCCGTGGGAAACGTCCAGAGTGGATCCTGGTCCTCGCAGAACACGGCTATGTCAATTCTGACCCCGTGGGAAGAATCCAGAGCGGAACCTGGTCCTTACAGAACACGGCCTATGTCAATCTTGACCCCGTGGGAAGCATCCAGAGCAAATCCTAGTCACGTGGAACACGGCCTATGTCAATCCTAACTCCGTAGGAAACGTCTAGAGCGGATCCTGGTCCTCGCAGAACACACTTATGTTAATTCTAACCCCGTGGGAAGCATCCAGAGCAAATCCTGGTCACGTGGAACACGGCCTATGTCAATCCTGACCCCGTGGGAAATGTCCAGAGCGGATCCTGGTCCTCGCAGAACATGGCTATGTCAATTCTGACCCCGTGGGAAGCATCTAGAGCAAATCCTGGTTTCGTGGAACACGGCCTATGTCAATCCTGACCCAGTGGGAAACGTCCAGAGCGGATCCTGGTCCTCGCAGAACACGACTATGTCAATTCTGACCCCGTGGGAAGCATCCAGAGCAAATCCTGGTTATGTAGAACACGGCCTATGTCAATCTTGATCCCGTGGGAAGCGTCCAGAGCGGATCCTGGTCCTTGCGGAACACGGCTATGTCAATCTCGACCCCATGGGAAGCATCCAGAGAAAATCCCGGTTCCGTGGAACACGGCTAGAGTCAATCTCGACCCCGTGGGAAACACCCAGAGCAACTTCTGACTCCGTAAAATGCGGATAATGTCAACCTCATCAATCACTTACAGGTCCTCTCGACCCGTAAGGAAGAAAACTCTCTTGTGAGATCCTTACGACTCCAAAGACACTTAGAAATCCTCACAATTCCTAAGGAGAAAATACACCTACGAGATCCTCACGACTCATAGGGAGAAAAGTCTTTATGAGACCCTCACGGCTCATAAAATTTAAAAGCCTTAGGCGACAGATCTGAACTTGCTTCCTAAGTCATCGCTACCTCTCGAAGAATTCAAGACATAATGCTCTCTATCATCTGCAGGCTACGCTTACTAAGGTAACACGCCGGCAACAAAGAAAAGAGAAGAAAGCGACAGTAAGGGGAACATTTGATGCACATTCAGTCAAGCGTTCAAAACGTACCCATTCATGCATGTGCAAAAGATTTAGTGCATAAAATAAACACATAGAACTGGAAAAGCTTGTTATTCATACTTCAGAAAATTCCTACATTAATGAAAGCGGTAAACGAAAACATAATTAAAATGTTTACAAAGGCAAGACATCAGATCCAGGACACGGATTGAGAAATTCAAAGGTGAGGCCATCCAAAAATTTTCGAGCCTCTCGGACCATCTTCGTATGTATCCTTTCACGGTCACAAGCGTCAGGATCCCCACTGATGTCCTCCACCCTTCGATGGGCAGAAAGTATCGCCGCCTGCTGAAAATCCTGATGCAGGATATCGACAAGGTTGTCCCACCTTTTCTTTGAGATTAGTCCCATCAGATACACCGAGTGCATCTTATCTTCGGCGTCGTCCAATGCCTTAAGTGGCATGCCTAGATAGAATAAGGAAAGTGCTTCCCAGATCGCTCTCACGATAAGCTTCAAAAGAGCGGAACGGCGAGGAAGCAGTCGACCATTGTATGTATCAAAGCGACCCAGAATTTCAGCATATTGGGCGTTTGTGAATTCTTGGTTTTGGGAACGGCCGAAGGCGCGAATGTCTCCATAGGAAATAATCTCATCGAGATCATACATATGAACATCTATGACGTCTGAAAAAGAAAATCAGTAAGAGTCAGTAGACAGACCGATTAAGAAAAAGCTTATTGAAATGGACAAGGGATTTAAACCATTCTTGATATCCCAAAGGAGGAAATAAGTAATAATTAAATCACTCAATGAATTTAATCATGTGCAATTAAGAAAGGAAATCCTAAAAAGGATTTCGCACTTAATAAAAAGTTCCTCGGGACAGGGGAGTTAAACTCCTCAAGAGCAAAGCTCTGTTAATGGGTTGAGAAACACTGAAAAGGATTTCTTAAGATCTAAGATCTAATAAGAGCAAAGCTCTATCGAGAAACCTTAAAAGGGTTTTCTTTAGATCTGTGATCTAAGTAGAGCAAAGCTCTGTTAATGAGAAAAACCCTAAAAATATTTTAAGATCTATGATCTGAGAAGAGCAAAGCTCTATTAATAAAGTTCAAATCTTACCAAAAAATTGGCAGAGTTTTGACTCTTGAAAGTTCTTAAAAAGAAGAGCTATGCTCTGATAGAGAATAAAAATTCTCAGAAGACAGAAAGAAGAAGATGAACAATGGCCCTATTTATACGCATTGAGACGCCATTTCAACTTCTGAGTTGATCCAAGAGCGCAGATGCTGCCACCGCTGCACTCACGTGTGGGCCACGTAAGCGCAACGGTGGAGGGCATTTGTTTCCCCCAATCAGAGAAAAGCTCTGTTCAAATTCTGAAATTTGGAAACGAAGCAACGCTTCATGAAAAGCGCTAGCATTAAAGGCGCCAGCACTAAGAGTCAAAGACTCTGAAATGACGCTCACGTGCAAACCAGGAGAGCACTAAGCGCCAGAAGCGCTTCACTCTCGCAAGGATTACTTGCACATGTTTATAACAGTGTAAGTTCTATAGCGCATATGCGCCTAACAGAAGAAGAACAAAAGATTTAAAATAAGAGGAACACTTGACAGATAATGACAAAAAGAAAGAAAACGCTTAATTGAACATTTTATTGCAATGGAAATAGATCTCTAAACATGGGGTCAAAAGTACAGGGGTTTACAAACATATAGATAAAATTATCTAGTTCCCTCTCTGTCTTTTCCACCATGTCAAAGCGATGATCTTCGCGAGGAGTAGCTTCCCATCAGCTAGCGCCGCATTCACCAGCGAAAGTAGAGATAACGGCCCGATGAGCCCGTATTTGGCTCAGCACTTGAACAGAGCAATCCCTCAGGGCTTTGGCGATCAAGTGCGCCTCAAAGAAGCACTCGATCTTGTCTTCAGCGGTATCAAGCATCACTGGGGTTATTTCCGCCGGAAGAGGGGGAATATCAGCGAGCACGGACATGAGGATCATCCGAAGCCAAATAAAGTTAGGAGGGAAAGGAGATCCTACACGAGTCAAAAGCTCGTGCAGCGCTGCGTCGCATTGGTCATCCATAAGAGTGGGATTCACCAAGCGCGCAGCGAAGCGAGGAACAATGTCCTGAATAGGTACTTCCCATGGTTTTCGACGAGCATGTGGGCGGTTACAAGCCATAGTTAAGATGGTTCTCTGAAAATAAGAAAAGAAAGAAGCATTGCTTCAGATTATAAAGACTAGGCACAGAAAATTTTGTGCATAATGGAGCTATTTCCAAGATCTAGGAAATATAAGTTCTGGGGAATATAAGTTTGACTTAAAGGGAAGGTAAAAAGACACCTCCAACAATTGAAGCAACGCTTCATTACAGCGCCAAGTGCGCTGCGCCTTAAGCAGCGCACCACGTGCAAAGCACGGATGCGCTAGCGCTAGGTGCGCTGCGCTCTAAGCAGCGCACCACGTGCAAAGCACGGATGCGCTAGCACTAGGTGCGCTGCACTCTAAGCAGCGCACCACGTGTGCGCTAGCGCTAGGTGCTCTACGCTCTAAGCAGCGCACCACGTGCAAAGCACGGATGCGCTAGCGCTAAGTGCGTTGCACTCTAAGCAGCGCACCACGTGTAAAGTACGGGTGTGCTAGCGCTGGAACTAAAAGCTCCCCACCGTCAGATCAAAGATCTAATAATAATAATGATAAATCATTAATTAATTAGAATTAAATTCTGTTAAGGAAAGATTCCTCAAAATCTTTCCAAACAACAAGATTGTGCTCTGTAAATCGGAGCACCGTTGGATCAATGATCCAATGGTGATTAAAAATCACTAAAATACAGAATAAATTCTGTATGGAATGATTTCTCAATCTTGTTAAAAACAAGAAGATTGCCTTCTGTAAATCAGAAGCCCTTGGATCCAAGATCCAACGATGGGAAATTCCTCAAATCAATTGGAGAAAAGATCTCTTTAACTGATTGAACAAATCAGCTTGCCCTATATAAAGTCCCCTAGACTTCAAGTCTAAAAGATATACAGAAGCATAGAGAGAAACCTCCTCATAAACTTTGAGAAATTCAAAGAAAAAGAGCAAGCTCTTAGAAAAAGAAAACTTTCTTCAAGGTAAAAAAAATGAATGATGATAAACATAGAGATGAAATCATCTCATAATTAAAAAAGAAAAACTCACTTCTTTAAAGATCATGGATCTACAAAGACCAAGGTCTTTTCAAAAGATATCAAAAGATCCCATCATAAAATAAAAGGAAGAATATAAATCTTCTCACAGATCATAAATCTACAAGACTAAGGTCTTTTACAAAATGAGAGCAATACATCTTAAGGAGGGGGAGAATTATTCAATTCTCTTAGGATCATAGATCCATAAAGGCAAAGCCTTTTACTAAAATAAGAGATTAAAACATCTCCTACAAAATAAGAACTTTTGTTTTTAGAATTTTGAGACAAAGTCTCTTATAAACGAGAGTTTATTTTTCAGATCATAAAAATTGATCAGATGCGCTTTGCGCCCTTGAACTGCGCTTTTGCGCTCTTAGACTGGCGCTCAGCGCCAAATGCGCCATGTGTCCCTCACGTGTGCGCTACTTAACAGTTAGCGCTTTGCACTCTCGAAATAGCGCACTGCGTTCATGGGCTGGCGCTCAGCGTCAGGTACACCACGTGTCAATTACATGTGCGCCACTAAACTACTAGCGCAATGCGCTAATAAACTGGCGCGCCCATCATATGGCGCTCAGCGCCAAGCGTGACATGTGTCCCTCACGTGTGCGCTACTCGGCAGAAGCGCACTGCGCTCTTTGACTGGCGCAAAGCGCCAAGCGCACCACGTGTTGCGCTGATAGAACATAAATTGTTCTTTAATAAGCCCAGAGCTATGATGAATGCTCATTCAATAAAAGACAAAACATTGTCATAATGCAAATCAATGCTCAGTATTATTAAAAGGGCCAAGCCCAAATAAAGGCTCCAAAGCCCAAAATAAACATTTTAACTTGACTGGACTTAGCCCAAGATTGACCATAAGTCCTCAATTCAGATTAAATGAGCCCATATGCTCATAAATCTCAGATCTTAGTCCCAATTGGACTATAGATCTCCCAACCAAAATTGGTTCAAGAATACATCTCTACACTCCTCTGATATATGTCATTGTAATCCTTCAATGTCTTTAGAGAGGTGACGGGTCCCAATAACCAAACATTCCATGGACTGTGGGGTCCTTAAACTCATAGACTATGATGTTCTTAAACTTTATAGACTATGATGTCTTTAAACTATGGACTGTGGGGTCCTTAAACTCATGGACTATGATGTCCTTAACCTTGGACTGTGGGGTCCTTAAACCTATGGACTATGATGTCTTTAACCTTGGACTGTGGGATCCTTAAACCATGGACTATGATGTCCTTAACCTTGGACCGAGATGTCCTTAAACTAATATCGGACCGAAATGTCTTTAAACTAACATTGGACCGTAATGTCCCTATACTATCGACAGCAATGTCCCTAAACTAAACAATAGAGCCCAAATGCTCTCTTGTTGGATCTAAATTATCCTGTTAAGTTGATCTTAGTCTAAAATTAGACTAACGTATCCTTAACAAACGTTTAAGTTGATCTTAGTCTCAAATGAGACTAACGTATCCTTAAACTCAACCCCAAACCCAAATCTAAAAAAATACGGATTTGGACTAATCCACGCCCTATGGGCGACAACATAAATTAGTCTCCGTACAATCCATGGGCAACCAAAAACAAAACAAACACCCACGACACGAAGTGACCATCTGGAGAAGGAGAAAGTGGTTACCGCGATGCGGTAGTGTAATTAACTGCAGGGGCTTGTGCCTGCAGGGAAGAGCGTCCCACAATCAAAAACCCTTCGACGAGGGGGAATCTGACGAAGTCTGCTACATCGGCCTCATCCGTTTAAAACTTTGATATACGGTGTCATAAATCAACTTGTCATCTTCGGAGAGGTGGATGGATAGCACCAATTAGTATCTGCCCCGAAATTCAGGCAAGACGGACCTGCGCGGTCGCGTCTCCGTGTTTCGGCAGGGAACAAATACGTAGCCTGAGGTTATTTGGTTATAAACTTAGCTTTGATTAATCATACATACATAGAACTGTCTAATTGAAATAAACTATGGTTTTCCAAACTAGATATCCAAACGAGGCCTAAGTCCCTAGTATTCATAGATTGGGGTTTCGCAATAACCTGATAATGATACGAATTTGACTAATACACAGTTTTTACTCGTTTATTACACACAAAACTGAACAAACGCGACAGGGTACTTCGGTTGCGGCTCCACATGCATCTCCTTCGGCTGCGGCTCCGCAAGCCACTACCTTGACTGTGGTTGCGCAGACTACTCATACAACTCCACAGCCCACTCAGACTCCCGCAGCTGCGGCTCCGCAAGCCACTACCTCGGCTGTGGTTGCGCAGACCACTCCTACAGCTCCACAGCCCGCTCAGACTTCCACACAGTCCGCATTGGTCGAGTTATTGACTCAAGATTTATCCGAGGAGCAGATGCGCCAGATTACGGCGATTATCAGAGGTGGAGCTGGACCGAGCTAGGGTAGCTTTTTTATTTTTATATTTTAAACTTGTATATACTTATATGTTACATATTGTATATATTTTGGACAATATTGGTGGTATTTGAGTGTTCATATTAATTTAGATTGATATCGTATTTTGCTTGTTGATTTCTTTTATATATTATGCGTGAGATATTGATTATAAATACTGTGGTATATATTCTGCTTGTTCATATATGAGTGTATATATTATTGTGCACAGGGAAAGGAAAAAACAGACTGCACTTTTTTTTAAAAAAACTGATAATTTATCCCTACAGATTAATCCGTAGGCACAAATGTTGCACCTACTGTTTAATCCGTAGGGTCCGACTTTGCCCCTACACATTTATCCGTAGGGACAAAATATCAGGATACCTGATATTTTGCCCCTATGGACTCAGTAACAGGTGTTAGACTTGTCCCTACGGAGTAATCCGTAGGGGCATAAGGCTACCCCTACACAGTTATCCGTAGGGACATAATATCAGGATACCTAATATTTTGCCCCTACACATTTATCCCTACACATTTATTCGTAGGGGCATAAGTATAGACCTACGGAGGGATATATCGGGACCTATGCATTATACCGTAAGGGCATGTATTTGTCCCTACGGAGTTATCCGGAGAGGAAACTATTTTATTTTCTAAACCGATAAATTAAATAAATATTTTGTCCCTACGGCTTAATCCGTAGGGACATATGGACCTATGTATTAAGCCGTAGGGGCAATGATTACTCCGTATGGGCATGTTTGAGGCTAAGACTTGCACCTATGGCATGTGCACCTACGGCGTATTTTTGTGCCCCTATGAACATAGCCGTAGTTGTGGAGGGAAAGTAGTGGTCCAAGAAACATTCATTGAACTTGCTCCATTCAATTAGCCTACCTATCTTGCTCTCTTCGACAAATCACCAAGTATGGGCCTCGTCTTCCAGCAGAATCTTTATCACATTTATTTTCTCTTCATCTGGGACCCGTGCGGTCGTCAGTAGGTTCTCCACATTGACTAGCCATTTCTCGGCCTCAAGTGATTCGGCTAACCCTGTAAATACAGTCGAGTGTAGTCTTCGGAAATCCGATACAGTGCCAGTCCTGGCATTTGTAGCTGGTGCAGCGGCGCTCTCGGGGCTGTAATGAGAGCTGAGGGTCCTCCCAATGTGGTAATTGCCCTGAGACCCTCGGTAAGCAGGCCAGTCTTTATCTCTTGAGCTTCCACGAGAGTCGTTAGTGCGTTCAGGATCCTCTCTGTTCGATCCTGGAAAGTAGAGTCCGAAGAGAGGTCGTTCGGAGATGTCACGTCGTTGGAAGATAGATGAAATGATATGATTAGATACAAAGATGAAAACAAAAGATAGTGAAGTGAAAACAACGTAATAAAGCGTAAGTCACGTTATTCCTTTATACTAAACCTGGTGCTATGATACCAACAAAATCATGTCACGCCTCGCTTCCCAAAATACGGAATACGGGAGGCGACTACGCCAGCCATGCTTTTACGGTCAAAAAATAATCCCGCTGTAGTCACACTTCGGTTTCTAGTATTACATGGTAATCTGTAAACACAACACAGAAGTAAAGGAAACGCATCACTTGGTTTATTACATCAACTCTCATTGTTCACGATTTACAATAGTTCAACAGAAAATGGAAATTACTTACCAAGTGCGAATACAAGGTTGCTTTAGGAAAAGCAGTAAAAAGTGCTGAAAGTAAAGCCTTTTAGATCTCTGCAAGCTCGAACAGTAGATCTGACTCCTGAGCGACGTCCTCTCCAAGCTCTGAGCATGCATACTCAGGTCGTCGGGGTGATGCAATAGCAATAATAAGAAACATGAAACGAAAGGTAATAATAGTGGAGACTGTATATGCAGGTAATCAGTGTATCAACAATCAATGCAGTATATGGTCCATGTTCCTATTGGTCGCTAGGTCAATTTGAAATCGAACTGTAGAAAGGAGTGATCATGTTTAACAAAGGTCTCGTGCGTACCTGAGACTGCGGCCCACTATCGCCCAGGATGAGGCTAGTTGTGTACAAGCACGCACCAAAATCACGGTTCTATTCACTTTTCACTACACTGTTCACTTTCACGAATCAATCACTCATCGCTGGCGTACTTGACACAACTAATCCAATACCACTCACGTTTGGCAATGCAAAATTTGCTAAGAATCACTATAAACGTTCGCGGTCACTAAAGGTATCACGGTCGGATAAATACGGGAATGATGCCACATATCAAGGCATGTACGATATGAATCACAACGTGCATTACGATTTCAGAAAAAAAAACATATTAAATCGTACGATCGTAATTAGGCAAAATGATACAAAAGAAATAGAAGGTAAACTTAAACAGAAATCCAAAAAAATTGGTTTCAGGCCAGTTGGGTTTTATGTTTGTAAGTTACGGTCATTTCATTTTAAATGTTCACCGCTGGAAATCCAGTTCCTGAACTGAAAGTCTATTTCATAACACATTCTACACCCTGTTGGGATCATAATTAGGTGATGCTACGGTTAGATAATATTTAGATCTATCTATTATGTTTCCAAGGCACTATACGGATTGTCAATATCCGCTGTATGCTGGGGCATATGCATTGTTTAAGGTTAAGGTATATATTCTGTCTTTGCATGAAACCGCAGTACGTATCGACAATTTAAAATACAGTTAAAATATCAAAAGACAGTAAAATCGAAAAAAACCTAGCTAACAGGTTTATCTTTATAACGATATAGGATTCCACATATTTTCATTTTCACACAGAGTTATACAAACAATTAGAATCAGGTGTCAATATGACATACTGCTCTGGACTGCAATCCAAGGCCGTATTTCAATTCAGCTTTCTTCATTGTGTTATAACAGTATTAAAATATAAAATGAAGGTAGTTTTAGGTTGTCTAGTTGGCTTCGATACGAGCCCTCGAACACAACATTCCGGTATGTATTTAATTTACTATGATTTTCACAAGTTACGTGTGCGAGGAATTTCAGATTTGACGGATCTAAATGGGGGTGTCATTTCATGGTGTTAAAGTCCATATTTTCAACCCAAAGTAGTCATAAATTCCGCCATATTCAATTAGGTTTTCGCTTAAAGTTTGCATCGATCACCTAAGAAAAACATTTGGTTATCGATCAATTTTACTGTTTCCTTTAACCGATTGAGTTAGATGTCAAACATTTAACCTATATGGGTTCGCAACACAGTAACAAGTCCTAGTCGGGCTCTACTCATGACACAATGGAACGATGGTTTGCTATACCAAATTCATGTGTGTGTGTGTGTATCGAAGTATTTGTATTTATTTATCTAGTTATAAAGTAATTTCTCTAGTTAACATCTATTATAGCATGAAGTACAAGTGAAGATTTTCACTTGTCTGGAGATGACGGCGGCACAGCAGCGGTCTATGGCAACATCAACAAGTTCAGCAACAACAACGACGGCGACACGGCAAGTTAGGCCTCGGCTCGAGTTTGACGCGGGGTTCTGGACTCAGCCGTTGGTTGGAGCGGTGCAGGGAGGTCGACGGTGTGGTCGTCGACAAGGGGCTTGGCCGAAGGCAGTGTGGAGGCGGTCAACGGTTAGGGGTGGTACAAGGGTTCGGCGGTGTCTCAGCGTGATAGTGAGGGTATCGAGGGAGGAAGTGGGTGCATTGGTGTGCTCAGTGGATGATGGGGTGAGAGAGTGCTCGGTGCGATGATGATGGAGGGGGTTGTTGTGCTCAGTGGTAGCACAAAGCAGCGGTAGTCGACGTGAGCTCCGGTGGTTGGTGGTTGCAGGTGGTTGGGAGCTCCTCGGATTGGTGGGTGATGGTATGTTGTCGAAGTTGTGGTCGGTGGAGGGTTGGTTGTGGCTGAGAGCTCGTCGGAGTGGTGGGTGATGGTCGCCGGTGTGGAAAAGGAGCTCGGAGTTAAGTTAGAGGAGGTGAAATGAGCTGAGGGAGAGAGAACAAGAAATATGTTAAGAGATGAAGAGAGAGAGAGACGTTGGAGAGTTGAGGGGAGGCAGGTGCGGGGATCTCGGGATCGTTGGTGACGAGGCCACATCGACGTGGAACAGCTCTCACGAAGGTGGGCACGAGAAAGGGGCAGCGACCGTTAAGTTTTCGAACGTGTGGGGAAGAAAGAAGAGGGAAGAAGGAAAGAAGGATAGGGAAGGAGTGGGTCGGGTCGTGTCGGGAATGAGCATGGGAGTGGGTTCGTGGGTTTGGGCTGGGACTTGAGTAAGGGTTCGGAATTAATAGAAGGTTTTTTTTGTTAGGGTTTAAAGTAAAAGATTTTGGATTTTAAAAATTTAGAAGTAGAAAAAGAAAGAATTTGCAAGAAAATTGGGGAAAATATTTATAAAGACAAACGGAAAGATACAAGGAACTGGGGATTTACAAAATATCTCAAAAAATTTCAATTTTTTTCGTTATTGCAATATCATGCATGCTATAGCATGCAAAATCGTGAAATTTTCAACATCTCAAAATTTCCGTTTTCTTCAAAAAAAATAAATATTTTGCATGTAGCACATCAATATAAAGAATATTTTGAAAATGCCAATTTTATGTTTTCTTTGGTTTCTCTATATATATTGCAATACAAATAAAAAAACGCGAAATTTTGAACTTTAATTTTTTCCAATTTTTTGCATGCTGCATACAAAAGTCATGATTTTTAAAAATATTTTGTTGGTAAAAGCTAAATAGTGAGAAATAAAATAGAAAATTATTTTAAAGAAGGAGGCCGGTCAGAATTTCCACCTTACATCCCTAGCTGTATGGGAAATTAAATATTGATTAGGAAGTCAATAAAAAAATTTCATGACCCAGATTTAGCAAGAGAATTAAATAGAGCTTAGATGGCAATTTTTCCACTTAAGTCCAATCTAAATAAAAGAATATCTTGTATTGGTTTATATATAATATATAGATAGATAGATTCACCTCCCAAATCTTTGTTCTTTAAACATCCCTAATCTTTGAATATTCAGAGTGAAATACAAAAAGCTATTGCGCTCTTTAAAACCACCTCCGAATCTTCTACCCATGAACATTTGTCTGAATTCCACAAATCTATCTCCTAAGCAGCTCCAAGCAAAAAGCTATTGCACTCTCTTTTGTAGAGTTCTCCAATGCGCTTAAACACTAATCGAGCCCTATACTACTATATTTAACACAGCCAGGATGCTAGAAGTTTCATTTTATCCTAATGACTATTTTTAACCCTGACACAGACGTGGGAAACCGAGAGCCTTCTAAGTTAAGGGCTTTGGGGGCTATTTTTCCTAAATGCAAAGATTTGAGGGTATTTTCCAAACAGTAAAAATTTGAGGGCCAATACTAAGAAACCCGTTCTTTTAAATTAAATACGCCAAATAGTAATATATTTCATGCAGTATCTGTATAGCTGTATGCTAAATCTAAATAGGTCATGGATATCGAATGATAATTAGATATAGCAGGCAATTTACAGATATCGCAGGCAGGATTTTTTTGGCAACTGAAAATTTTTCTTCGAGGTCAGGGGGTTTTTGTCTGCCGGAAAAATTGCTTGGGGTTCTGATAATTTACCCCTATTAGAAATTATCATAACACTCAAGACTTGCAAAGTACAGATCAAGATAATATTGAAAGCAAACACCAAACACATAAAAAAAACATGGAACCCGATCTTTTATATAGCTAAAAACAAGTATTAAAGATAAACAATGCTCATTTTTTGCCCCACCAATAAGTGCAGCAAACCAACAAGATTAAAACATGTTTATGCACTATACACACGTTGTGCATTCAGAAACTAAATTGTGGTCATAAATAGTTGGCATTTGATGGAGATAAGTTGTCCCATGCAAACAATCAGTGATCATTAATATAATACAAAGATGGTGTTTTAGAATATTACACCAAAGAGAATATTCTCTTAAATTAAACTTTACTTTTAAACCTTCCCATAATAACCTTACGTTTAATACCATCTTCCAACTTTGTTCGTTCATTTTGATTTTTGAAGTGGTCTTTAGTTAAGATGATTTTGGTAATTTTGTGGATTCAAATAGCAAAATAGATATATATTGATAGCGCTTTGTATGTTGCCTTATTCTCCTATTTTCATTTGAATACCTCAAAGGCAGGATATCGTCTCTGAGTACAATAAAAAATTCGTATCTTTCCGAAATTACTCAGTATTTAACGTTTGGCCCTTTCATTAATCTAGGCAAGAAGCACGGATTTTTGATTACAAAAATGAAATTATTGGTGATTAATTTTAAAAGAAATGCGGTGTAGCTTTTCGTCACAATTTGATATAAAGCATGTTGATGTCAATGATACTTAGAGTGATTTTTGCAAAAAGACCTAGTAAAAATAATCGTGATTTGTTTAGCATCCACTAAAATAGGATCTCTATAGTAGATTCTTTCTAAATACATTTTAAATAAATAATTTACATAAATTGGAAAAACCAAATCCTACATTAGGTCATAACATCTATAACATTACTCGGGCAATCATTCTGTCATCAAGGATCAAGGTTTAAAATCTTGGCACTCTGAGATTAATTTGATAAAATGGATTATTTTAGATCATGATTAATCACTTTGGATAATGACAAACTAAAATCTTAAATCATGGCTGCTTGCAGCTAAGGTTACATACTAAATGGTAAATCAAATTTTAGAGACACTATTGAGTTTTGTAATATCTATCAGAATATAAATATCTAAAAGGAATCCGAAATATACACTGATGATGCTCTATATTGGCGATCTCCCAGATCAGGACACGTGGCAGATGACGTGTCCTAGAACTCAGAAGAAAGGGCCCACAGAGACCGACCAGGCCACCCCTGTACCCGACCTGCAAGCACAAACTGGCTCACCTCAGAGCCCCCTGCAAAATGGCCTCCTCGGCCTCTCAGCTCACCCCCGAGCTACCATAGGACCAAGATACCTCGGCCCTCCCGCTCGTTCCCGAGCTCTCCCGCCGAGGCCATCTTCCTCGGTCCCTCCGACCGACCAACTCCACCACTCACAGGCGTAATTGCCGCTTTGCAAAGCTCGCCATGCGCGGATTCTCCGCCGGCAACATCCCACGTTCCACGCCATCACGATCCCCATTAACGGGCGATCCGCTTATTACGCGGGCATGACGTCGGGAGCGTAACTGCGGCGAGATTCTCGCGCCTGCTACTGCGTGCTGCCGCCACTATATAAACCCCCATCATAGAGGGGTCAAGTAAGCTTTTTTCACCCCACTTAGCCGTTACTCTACTCGGATCTTGTGCTAACTTGATCGTCGGAGGGTCCTCGGTGGTACCAAACCACCCCGGGACTTCTTTGCAAGTACTGGGCGCAAACTCCTCAAAACCACCAATCTCCTCAAAACCCATTGAGACCTACACGCAATAGGAGATCACCTTCAAGATCCACCGGGAGATCGACGGAAGACAACATCTGACGAAGACCCGAAAAGGACCTCCATCAGTTGGCATCGTCTGTGGGAACGACAAACTCCACAAAAAACAAAGTTGGCCTTCCGATCTCCATCCACATGGCAAGCGATCATCCTGAAGATCCAAGCATCCGCCGCCGCCTCCCCCACAACGGAGGCACGGGTGAACCTCCGCCTAATGTCATCAACCCCTCCGCCAGCCACCGCCTCGCAGACTCCGGCGGTCGCAGGTCTCTCGATCTGTCCCATTCAGCCTCGAGGTCCCACGTCGGAGAGCCTCACCTCGAGCCTCGTCGCACCCCTGTCCCTACCAAGGCGTTGGAGGTGAGCTCGCCTGCTTCCAGGCATGACCGGCACCCCCTCCCTCGATGGGGTCGTGCCCACGAGGCCCACCAAGGCAGCTCGAAGATAACCTCACCACGGGGCCTAAGGGACCTCGCCGGAAGGAACCGAGGCCCATCAAGAACTATAGTCATGACGACATGGGGTCAGTCGAGCGCCTGCGAGACTCAGCACCCCACGCCGGCAACGAAGGCCAACGGCCGCCCGAGCAAAAAGGCCAGGGACCACGAGCCTATCACCTTTGGCGACAGGGATCTCCACGGCATATCCATACCCCACAACGACCTTCTGGTGATCACGACCCGAATCCATCGATACGAGGTCCACCGGATACTTGTCGACTCGGGCAGCTCGGCAGACATCCTCTTCCACGACTGCTTTCTGCACATGGGGCTCACCCCAGCAGACTTGAAACCGACCTCCCACGTCCTTTCAGGGTTCACCAACCACTCCATCCTGGCGGAAGGGGTGGTCACCCTGCAGTTCACCGTCGGGGAGCCCAGCCGCACCCGTACTTTGCCTGTGGACTTCATCGTAGTAAAGGTCCCATCGGCCTACAACGTCCTCCTCGGCCGCTCGATGCTGAACTCCTTCCAGGTCCAGATATCGACCTACCACCTGGCGATGAAGTTCCCTCTCGATTAGGGCGGGATAAGTTAAGTCTACGGAGACCAGCAGGTCGCGAAGGTATGCCTTATCGAAACATCTTTTTCCGAGCAGCCGGCCGACGACGCTGAGGTAAAAGACAACATCAAGGGTTCTCTGGACACCCGAGACGAGCAGAAGGAGGTCCGGGGGACCTCGGTCGAACCACTGACTGAGGTGCCCCTGACAGAGGGGGACAATGAAAAAACCGTCCGGGTCGGATCACTCCTGACAGGAACTCAGCGAGATGACCTGGTCGGTTTCCTCAGAAATAACTCCGACGTCTTCGGCTAGGCGCCTGCCGACATTCCTGGGATCGACCCCAAAATCATTTCTCACAAGCTCGGGGTTGACCCTACGGCCCGACCCGTCAGACAGAAAAAGCGAAGTTTCGCCCCGGTCAAACAGAAGGCTATCGAAGACGAGGTTGATCGACTTCTCGCCGCCAACTTCATCCGGAATATTCCCTACTTAGAGTGGCTGGCGAACGTAGTTCTGGTCAAGAAGTCAAGCGGGAAGTGGCGCATGTGCGTCGACTTCACCGACCTCAATAAGGCCTGCCCAAAGGACAACTATCCTCTCCCTCGGATAGATCAGCTCGTCGACAGCTCGGCCAGCCACGAGCTGTTGAGTTTCATGGATGCTTTCTCCGGCTACAATCAAATCCGTATGAATCCGGAAGATGAAGGCCTTACCGCATTCACAACGGACTGGGGGGTATACTGCTACAAGGTGATGCCCTTCGGCCTCAAGAACGCCGGGGCCACGTACCAACGGTTGGTCAATCGCATGTTCAAGCCACAGATCGGCAGGAATATGGAGGTCTACGTTGACAATATGCTCGTCAAATCCATCTCGTCGGCCGACCACGCCAAGGATCTGGGCGAGGCCTTTGAAGTGCTTCGCAAGTTTAAGATGAAGCTAAACCCCGCCAAATGCGCATTCGGAGTCACCGGGGGAAAGTTCCTCGGTTTCATGGTCACTCACCGTGGAATCGAAGCTAACCCAGAGAAAATCGACGCTGTCCTCAACATGCGCCCAAGACCAACGTCGAGATCATGCGGCTCACGGGACGAGTCGCTGCTCTGAGTCATTTCATGTCTAGGTCGGGGGAGAAATGACTCCCGTTCTTCAAAGCTCTGAGGAAGATCCCGAGGTTCGAGTGGTCGGAGGAGTGCCAGGTCGCCTTCGACCAATTGAAGAAGCACCTCGCGGCGCCACCACTGCTCACCCGACCAATTGAAGGAGACGAGCTGTCATTGTATCTGGCGGTATCCGACCAAGCAGCGGGCTCGGTGCTCGTCTGAGAGTTCGGTGGAGTGCAGAAGCCGGTGTACTATGTGAGCCATGCATTTAAGGATGCAGAAACGAGATATCCAGCCATAGAGAAGATTGTCTTGGCCCTTGTGTCGGCCTCAAGGAAGCTACGGCACTACTTCTAAGCACACACCATCCTCGTCCTCACTGAGCGCCCGTTGGGGGCTATCCTTGCATCACCGGAATCCTCGGGCCGCTTAGAGAAGTGGAGGTGGGAACTATCTCGGCTTGACATAAAATATCGCCCAAGGCAGGCCATCAAAGCGCAGGCCCTGGCCGATTTCATCGTTGAATGCACCATCTCTAGCAAGGAACGGAGTCCGCACCGACCCTCGGAACTCAGTGTCCCATCGCGGAAAGGCCTGGCTCAGTTCCTGAGTGGGTCATCTACGTCGACGGGTCTTCAACCGAGGAAGGCTGTGGTGCCGGCCTCATTATCCGGGGCCCGAACGAGGCAGAAATGGAGTACTCTCTGAAGCTCGATTTCAAAGCCTCGAACAACGCGGCAGAGTAGGAGGCCCTTCTGGCTGGACTGCGCATGGCCGCCGGGCTAGGGCTGAAGACAATTCGAATCTGCAGTGACTTGGCCCTAGTCGTCGGCCAAGTGACCGACCGCTTTGAAGCTCGGGAGCCTCTGATGATGAAATATCTGGACAAGGTAAGGAAACTCCGGAGAAACTTTGACGGAGTCCAAGTAGAACAAATACCCAGGCGGCTGAATGCCCAAGCCGACACCCTGAGCAAGCTGGCTTCGTCATACTCGGCCAACAATAAGCGGTCTATCCTCTTCGAAACCTTGCCTCAGCCCAGCGTGGAAGACAAAGCGACAACACTCCACGTATATGCGGCGCAGGAAGGCGACCAAGATTGGAGGAAGCCCCTCGTGGAATTCCTGAAGGACGGTACGCTCCCAGAAGACCGGGGAGCCACCCGCCGTCTCCGGGCCAAAGCCAGTCACTTCATCTGGAGCAATAGGAACCTCTACAAGAAATCCTTCACTCAGCCCCTGCTCCGGTGCATCGACCCCCACGAAGCCGACTACGTCCTCCGTGAAATCCATGAGGGGGTTGGCGGTGTGCACCAAGGGGCCCGAACCTTGATCCAAAAGGCATTGCTCCAGGGGTACTACTGGCCCACTGTTCACGAGGACGCCCAGAAGCTAGTCAGAAGATGCAAGAGTTGCCAATTCCACGGCAGCATCCCTCGCCTCCCCGCTACCGAGCTGACCGCCCTAACATCTCCATGGCCGTTTGCCCAGTGGGGATTGGACATGATCGGCCAGTTCCCTACCGGTACGGGCAGGCACAAATATGTTCTCGTCGCGGTAGACTACTTCACCAAGTGGATCGAAGCCGTCCTCATCAGGAAACCGGATGCCGCCAAGACCATCAGGTTCCGACAAAATAATCTAATACTCCGGTTCGGCATCCCGAGGTGTATCATCACCGACCACGGGACGAACTTCGAGAATGAGAAAGTGAAGGACTTCTGCAAAGAATACCATATCCTCATGAAGTTCGCCGCGGTCGCACATCCCCAATGCAACGGGCAGGCCGAAGTCGCTAACCGAGACGTCCTCCGAGGTCTCCGGACCCGCCTAGAAGGGCGACAAGGCAGTTGGTGTAGGGTTCCTAGGCACTCTCTAGAGGTCTCACAAGGCATCAACCATGCCAATTTCAAAAATTCTAGGTGCCGAGAAACCCTAATACGGATCGTTGGCTAGATTTCTAGGCGAAAAACAAACTAGTTAACACTTAACTACAAGAATACGGAAATACAACCTTTGTAGATCCGGTGCTCCACCTCCACGGCTCCGTAATGAAGTCTCCTCGCTGTCCAAATGAGTTCCCGGGCTCTAGTGTCGGCTTCGTCGGAGAATGGGCAAGCTAGGTCGTCGATGTCCATGCCGAAGATGATCTACGTCGAGGTATCGCTAGATCAAGCTCCAACTTCACCAAGTGATGAAACTTGTGAAGGAAACACACTCTACTACTTGGCAAGAGCTAGAGGATGAAGAAATAGGAAGTGGGTAGACTTTAGAATTGGATTTCTCACTCATTTCCATCAATCACCATTGATAGAGCTTGCTTTCTTCAAGTGAAGAAAGGAAGAAGAAGAAAAATAATGTTATGATAAGAATAATAATAATGGAAAATAAAATCTATTCTTATCATAATCACACCATGGTTAAGTGTAGAGAGAGGACCATGGTTAGGTGTAGTGGTTAGGGTTAAGCATGAGACAAAATGGTCACTTTATTCAAACCTTCATGAATGTTCATGAAAGAAACAAAAATAAAAGCCACCATTTTATCTTTATGCATTATATTTTCCAAAGAAATAAATGAATAAATAAATGTATATGAAAAACAAAACCCTAACCATTTCAATAACCATGGATCAATCTTTAACACAAACCAAGTAAGCATGCATCATCAAACATGATACAATCAAGTGCACAAAAAGTATATCACATATACAATGTGCACATTCGAGTGAGAAAATCCATTTAAAGTGAACCAGTACTAGTTAACGCAAAATAATATATCAAATATATAATTATGCATTAAATCATTAAATCAACACTTGATTTAACGATCCGGTCATATCGCATATAACCGACTAGTATCCAATGTATCGGCTTATCGAATCAACCCTTGATTCGATAACTAGGTTATACCGCATACAACCATTCGACACATTCATCGCGAGAATAGAATACGGTATCACATACACGCATTATTCTCGGTCCCGCACATATCTCATATGCGCTCCTATTTCGTTTCGCTTGAGCCAGGAAACTTCTGTGTAGGACTCTAAAGACTCGTCAATACGCCGGCAGCAGGTGATGATCATATCAAACACCCATAAGCCGCAAGCGGTCTGCTAAACGTAACGGCCACCCGGGTATTGAGCGATCTGAAGATCGACGAGCAAGCCCGCTCACACTCCAGTGAATCCAACCAGTAACACTACCGTACAGTCCGGTCTGATCATCTGATATGTCGCATATCTCGCCTAGGGGTGGTAAACGTCAGACCCCAATAGCTTGATAAGTCGTGTCGATACGAGGTCTATAACAATTCGAGATACTACTGGTAACACTTACCAATAAATCTCAGCAACCCTGGCCAGGGATTTCCTGTTATAGCCAATCGAACACAGCGCAACATCAACTCCCTATACCGGGAGAGACGAATCCCCTCCTATCGCTCATTGCCTCCATGTGACTCGGGACTGTACCCAAAAACCACCATTTTGCACGCCCTCTTGGACGTGGTAAGATGGAAATCAAAGCACAGTGGGAACTACACAAGACTCTATGACGATCTCGGGTCAACAGACTACTCTGTACCAGTGTCACCAGAGAACTGCCATCTGAAATGAGGTATAATACCATCTGGGAGTTCTCGGCGAGTCCGTCCAGTGTATCCAGTCTCTACTGAGCACCCGTATATCATCTCTGATGTCAAACACCAATGGATATGGGATCATCCATCGCCCATCTGTATGGGTCGAGAAGGTATACGCTAGTCTACTCTGGTATATCGATGCCCCGTCTCGATACACCCACGGCTAGGGACCTTGAAGGATGTACTTATGGACTACCATGTCCCCACTAGTATGATCCGCATCATAGTCCAGGTAGTCAAGTACACATCCTAAGGGCTTTACCAACATGTAACAGGAAACAATCAGCATACATGTTAAGGTAAAGTGCAACCATATAGCATACTATCATGTCGAGCAAGAAAGTCCTCCCTATATATGTCCCAGCATCCACTACAATATACATCCTATGTACAGTAATGGCCTCTAGGGCATACATATAACTAACAGTTGGGTCGAAGAACTGTCCCGGGTCTTATGGGCCCTGCGCACGTCAAAGAAGACCCCCACTGGGGAAACCCCTTTCAGCCTCTGCTACGGGACCGTGGCAATGGTCCCAGCGGAGATCGGGCTGCCCAGTCATCGGGTCGAGCACTTCGACGACGATGCGAACACCTCGGTGCTATAGACCAACCTGGACATCTTGTTGGAGAAGAGAGACCGGGCTCATATCAGGGCTGCCGCTTATCAACAACAAACGGCCCGATACTACAACACTCGGGTCAAACGCCGCTCCTTCAAGACCGGAGATCTGGTCCTACGGCGGAACGAGTTCATCGATCAAGGCAAACTACACAAGTTCTCCCCAAAGTGGGACGGTCCTTTCCTCGTCTCTGAGGTACTCCCCGGCGGAGGCTATCGCCTACAAGACGCGGACGGACGCAAGTTCCCACGGCCTTACAACGCCGAGAAGCTCAAGCTATACCAATGAGGTCAAGGCCAACGAGTGTGTACCCCTCCTTTCGCGAAGACGATGTAAATGTTTTCTAAAAATCCTTTCCATTCAAATAAAGGGAACATCAGAACATTACAAATAGAGTTCTGTCTTTGTGATCCGAAGCTCTCACCAAAGAGGCAACCGCGCAGCTTCACTGCCCGGTTATCCTTAGCAGGCCTCCTACGGCCCTCTAACGCTAAGGGTCAAACTCCTCCCTAGAGGCAGCCGAGCGGCTACCCTGCTCAGCCATCCCTGGCCGGTAGCTTCCCTACACTCAACGCCAGGGATCAAAGCCCTCACCAAGAGGCAACCGCGCAGGTTCACTGCCCGGTTATCCTTAGCAGGCCTCCTACGGCCCTCCAACGCTAAGGATCAAAGTCCTCCTTAGAGGCAACCGAGCAGCTACCCTGCTCGGTTATCCCTGGCCGGTAACTTCCCTACTCGCAACGCCAGGGATCAAAGCCCTTGCCAAGAGGCAACCGCGCAGCTTCACTGCCCGGTTATCCTTAGCGGACCTTATACGGCCCATCCAACGCTAAGGATCAAAGTCCTCCCAGAAGCAGTCGAGCCCAACCCTCGCTCGGCTATCCCCGGCTGGTAGCTTCCTACCACAACCGACAGGGATCAAAAATTCCTCCCAGAGGCAGTCGATCCCGACCCTCGCTCGGCTATCCTCGGCTGGTAGCCTCCTACCACAACCGACAGGGATCAAAAAGTCCTCCCAGAGGCAGTCAAGCCCGACCCTCGCTCGGCTATCCTTCAGGACAAAAACCCTCGCCAAGAGGCACCGGGCAGTAACCCTGCTCGGCCAAAGGTCCTTGGTAGGCTTCATACAGCCCCTCCCGCGCTAAGGACCAAAGTCCTCCTTTGAGGCGGTCGAGCCCGACCCTTGCTCGGCTATCCCCGGCTGGTAGCTTCCTACCACAACCGACAGGGATCAAAATCCGCGCCAAGAGGCACTAGGCAGTAACCCTGCTCGGTCCCCGTCCTAAAGGATCAAAGCCCTCGCAAGAGGCAACCGAGCCCGACCCTTGCTTGGTCATCTCCGGCTGGTAGCTCCCTACCCATGACACCAGGGATCAAAGCTCTCGCAAGAGTCATCTGAGCGGCTATCCCGCTCGGTCATCCCAGGCTGGTAGTTGCCTACCTACGACGCCAAAGATCAAAGCCCTTGCCAAGAGTCAACCGCGCAGCTTCACTGCCCGGTTATCCTTAATAGGCTTCTGACAGCCCCTCCCGCGCTAAGGATCGAAGCCTTCCTCAGAGGCAGCCGAGCGGCTACCCTGCTCGGTCATTTCTGGCTGGTAGCTCCCTACCCATGACGCCGGGGATTAAAGCCCTCACAAGAGGCATCTGATCAGCTACCCCACTCGGTCATCCCCGGCTGGGGGTTGCCTACCCATGACACCAGAGATCAAAGCCCTCACTAAGAGGCAACCACGCAGTTTCACTGCCCGATTATCTTTAGTAAGCTTCTTACAGCCGCTCCAACGCTAAGGATCAAAGTCCTCCCAGAGGCAGCCGAGCGGCTTCCCTGCTCGGTTATCCCTCGCCGGTAGCTTCCCTACTCGTAACGCCAGGGATCAAGGCCCTCGCCAAGAGGCAACCGCGCAGCTTCACTACCCGGTTATCCTTAGCAGGCCTCCTACGGCCCCTCCAATGCTAAGGATCAATGTCCTCCCAGAGGCAGTCGAGCCCGACCCTTTCTCGGCTATTCCCGGTTGGTAGCTTCCTACCACAACCGACAGGGATCAAAAGCCTCACCAAGATCAACCGAGCAGCTTCTCTGCTCGGTCATCCCTATCAGGCATCCTCCTGCCCAACAGACGCTGCGGGGTTGTAGCCCTCATAACGAGGCCACTGAGCCCCTTTATGCTCAGCACAACTACGGTGGGCATCCCTCTGCCCATCACATGCAGTGGATCTGAAGCCCCGACAAGAGACATCAGGTTTATCCAAGTCTGAGTGATCCCCCTCGACTTCGGGGCTATGGAGATGCCTCCTTCTCAGCAGCGCTTGGCACACTTAGCAAGTGATCGAAATCAACTCGACGAACGATCGCTCCACTTGTCATTCCGACACTGGGCCGCATCCCATTAGACGTCGCAGGTCTGCACACGTCGCGTCAGCCAACCGACGCTTGACACGCAGATCGTCGCTTCAGTGACGGAATGCACAAACCGGCGCACCTTCCTTAAATGCAGAGATCTCGCCCTAATTCGCTGGCAGAAAAGACAGCAGACGGCCAGGGGACGCGTCCCGATGAAATCTTAGGAGGGAGCTCACCCCGGGCGGCCCGGCAGTCCACTCTTGACCCGACCCGCCAGCTGGTCGGAACAAGAGTGGGGGCCTAATGATGATGCTCTATATTGGCGATCTCCCAGATCAGGACACGTGGTGTTCCCTCATAAAAATATCAGGAAAAACCCCAATGGGGCATCACGTGCTCACACAAGACCAAGGGTCACATGCTGACACGTGATGATTTCCTGGGGACTCTGTTATAATAGAATTAAATTCTAATCAACAGAAGTCACGTGCCCACACGTGATGGGCCTTTAAACCCACTGAAAAGAATTGAAAGTATAATAAAATAATGAGGAAAGATCCCAATGGGGCATCACGTGTCTACATGTGACCAAGGGTCACGTGTTGACACGTGATGATTCCTTAGTTTTTTAAAACAACAGAATTAAATTCTGGTTAAAATGTTTAATCAGGGGGGATCACGTACCAACACATGATAGGCTCCAAAGCCTTCTGAACTAATAGAATTAAATTCTAATTAAGAGGGAATCGATAACCTTAACTGGAAAAATATCTCTCTAAATCTTTCCAAACAAAAAAGATCGTGCTCTGTAAAGTGGAGCACCGTTGGATTAAAAACCCAATGGTGATTAAAAATCACCAATTTATAGAAAAATTCTATACAAGGAAAGATTTCCCTGAAATTCACCAAGAATAACAAACAGAATATCTTTTGGATTAAAAAATCCAATGGTGAATAAAATTCACTGAGTGATCTAAAAGATCATGTTGGTTATGAAATCAATTAAAATCTTTCAATAAAAGATTGACTAAATAAACTGATTCTTTTCTATCTCCTGTAAATAGGAGCCAAGAAGAGAAGAGAAAGATCCTTGGAATTTTTTTATAAAATACAACAGAAAGAGAGAGAAAAGAAGAGAATTTAATTCTTCAGAGAGAAAAGAAGATTTCTTCAGAAGAAAAAAGAAACCCTAGGTGAGAAAGGGGAAAGAGATCTAAGCTCCATAAAAAAAAGAGAATTTAATTCTCAAATTAAAAATTTAAGTCTTCTGAATAAGAACTTAGTTCTTCCTTTGGTTGAATATCTGCAGAAGCAGATCTCCCCACAAGTTGAGAATTTAATTCTCATCGGGGAGATTCTGCCATGCAGATCCAAAACTTAGAGAGAGAATTTGAGTTTAAGGAATTTAATTCCCCCAAATACTTAGGAATTTAATTCCTCCAACAGAAACAGGGTTTAACCCTTAAAACAAGAACTTAGTTCTTCTTCATGGTTGAAGATCTCCCCACAAGTTGAGAATTTAATTCTCATCGGGGAGATTCTTCTATGCAGATCCAAAACTTAGAGGGAGAGTTGAGTCTAAAGAATTTAATTCTTCCATATACATAGGAATTTAATTCCTCAAAACAAAATCAGGGTTTAACCCTACCAAAGAATTTAATTCTCAAACAAAGAACTTAAATTATCCATGCACGTAAACCGGGTCACGTGGCAACACGTGACCCTTCCTTCAATGATCAGAAAAGAATGAATAAGACATGGTCACGTGCCCCCACGTGACCTTTAAACAGATTTCTCAAAATGAGAAATAAAAAACTTTGAGGCAATGCCTCACGTACTCACACGTGACCCTCAAAACAAAAGACAACAAATCCAAAGGCAGTACCAATTATGGGCACCCTCACGTGTCCCCACGTGACCCCTAACAAATCCCTTTAATATCCAGTGGATGGATGCCCATCACGTGCTCACACGTGACGGCCTTAAAGACTAAAAGTGTTTAACACTTATTTGAATATTCTGGGAAGAAAATAAAGGATATCTGGCCCCATCTTCAGATGCCTCACGTGTCCCTACGTGACCACCTCATTTCTAGTGTTTAACACTATTTTGAGCGTTTTGTCCCTAGTGTTTAACACTATTTTAAGCGCATCACGTGGGAACACGTGATCGCCAAATATCCTCCAGTGTTTAACACTATTTTAAAAACCATGTTTAGCCCAAATTGGCTAAGTTTTCGAGAGGCAAATTTTCTCTTCAAATGAACCTTAAAATCCAGAGCTATAATGAATGGTTAGTGCTCAGCCAAAGACAAAATGTTTTCAGAGCCCCAAACCCCTGTTTAGCATTAATAAATAATTGGAGGGCTGAACCCAGACAAATGTTCAACAGTCCAACAAAGGGCCAACATTTCAAATTTAACTGGACTTAGCCCAAGTTGTCCATAAGTCCTCAATTCAGATTCAACTGAGCCCATGTGCTCGTAATCTAATTAATTGATCTTAGTCCTAAATTGGACTACAGATTTCCCAATCAACATTGGTTCAAGGGTACAGATATTCACTCCTTTGAGATTTGTCGTTGTAATCCTTCAACGTCTTCAAAGAGATGACGGGTCTTGATAACCAATCATTGCATGGACTGTGGGGTCCTTAAGCCCATGGACTATGATGTCCTTAATCTCGGACTGTGGGGTCCTTAAACCCATGGACCGTAATGTCCTTAAACTAACATTGGACCACCATCTCCTTAAACTGGTAATCGACCGCAATGTCCCTAAACTAAACAATAGAGCCCAAATGCTCTTTTGTTGGATCTAAACGATCCCGTTAAGTTGATCTTAGTCTAAAATTAGACTAACGTATCCTTAACAAACGTTTAAGTTGATCTTGGTCTCAAATGAGACTAACGTATCCTTAAACCCAACCCCAAACCCAAATCTAAGAAAATACGGATTTGGACTAATCCATGCCCTATGGGCGACAACATAAATTAGTCTCCGTATACAATCCACGGGCAACCAAAAAACAAAACAAACACGCACGATACGAAGTGATCATATGGAGAAGGAGAAAGTGGTTACCGCGATGCGGTATCGTAATTAACTGCAGAGGCTTGCTCCTGCAGGGAAGAGCGTCCCCACAATCAAAAACCCCTCAATGAGGGAAAATCTGACGAAGTCTGCTACATCGGCCGCATCAGTTTAAACCTTCGATACATGGTGTCATAAATCTGCTTAGCATCTTTGGAGAGGTGGACGGATAGAACCAATTAGCATCTGCCCTCGAAATTCAGGCAAGACGGACCTGCGCGGTCGTGTCTCCCTGTTTCGGCGGGGAACAGATTCTGGCACGCCCGGTGGGACCTCTTCCTCTTACCACTCCACACTTCGTGTGTCGTGTTCGCGAACGAATCGCGGTTTAATATGGTTGCCTTGGGTTCGAGGTACTAAGATTTGGTTTTGCTCTCGTGCAGAAAAAGGAAATTGCCTCTAACTGCTCCAGCTGCAACTGCAACTCCTATTCCACCTCATCGGGAGGTGTAACCTACGGGCCTCAGGCGGCCTCTGTTTTTACCATGCCAGTGAACCAGGTGACTCAGGCCACCACTGGGCTGTTCTTCGGGACCATGCTCCCATCCATGAACTTCAATGCCCTGCTGCCGTTGTAGGAAACCCCAATGAAATCGGTCTTTGATCGACTTACCACTACTGCGACCCCTCTCAACGAGTCGTCCAGCTCCAACGCCTCAGTCTTTGACAGACTAGGCCAAAGCTCATTTGGGCCCATGAAGAAGCCCGCGATACCGGAAAGAGTTATCCCTAAGCGGATAGCCATTCCTTCTCATGAAGTCGTCAAGGCGGCTTCTCCTGCCAAAGGGTCGGTCTTCACAAGACTAACTGTGCCGGTTCCCGCTCTAAGCGAAGTCTTCAAAGCTTCTTCCCCTGTCCAGAGGTCTGTCTTTGACAGATTGGATATTGCTTCTTAACAGACATCGGTCTTCAAGTGGCTGACGCTGGCGACAACCCTTCGCCAAAACAGGGGGCATGAGGAAGTCACCCCTACAGCCGAGACAATCCCAACGGCTCGACACGCTCGACGTCTCCACTGGCGCCGAGTAAGGAAGGGTGGGGGCAACTCTCTTTCTGGACTGACTCTGCCGGCTCCAATGGTGGAAATCGATGCTGCTGTTCTAACTGGGAACAGCTTTGAACGGCTAAGGAGGGTGCGCAAAAACTCTCCGACTGCCGTGCTGAAGAGATCTCCTCCATCTATGGAGAATGCTACAGAGAAGGAGCCGGAACAGCCCCCTCAGTGGCTGTCCTCCAAAATTTACAAAGTGTGGTAACAGGTCGAGGAATCGGTGATTGATCAGGAATACTCTCGCCGACCAAAGAAGATTAAAGCTCAGCAAGAAAAGAGCCATCCCGTGGTACCACAGAAGATGTCATTCGTCCAGGTGCCCGCTGCAATGACTCCCTCAACGTCAATCGCTCACAAGAGAAGGAGGCCGGAGAAAACCCTTGTGACCGTGATGAACCACAAGGATGTTGAATCTAAACGCCCCAAGTCTGGGGGCATGGTAACACATACCGTTTATATGGATTCCGGGAAAGAGGAAAGCCGTGCTTCTACGGGTCATCAACCGCTTACCCGATCGATAACAAAGGCTCAGAAGCAACAGCAGCAAAAACTTCAGGAGATACTGACTGTAAAGGCCGCACTCACTGGGCCAAAAGAAAATCCAGAGACCTCAGAGTAGTGTCAGGAACAAGAAACTGATGCTGAATTCCTCCGAAGAATGCTTGAGAGGAAAGAAAAAGAGGCCGCGGAACAGGCGGCCAATATAAAACGAATGACGCTCCTCTTCCAAGACATGGTCAGGATGATGATACAACCGGATCCTCCGGCTGAAGACCCCCCGATTATTATTGAAGACGATAGAGGGGAGACATCGAACCCTCCTCCGGCTCTTGCAGCAGCCAAGGAGGAGACCATCTCTAAGGCCGCTCTGGATGATTACATCGCTCAGCAAATACGATCTCATCAGGCGAGCGAAACGGCCGGGCAGATCGTTAAGACTGGAAGACCCTATCCGGGCTGGTATGACCAAATAAGGTACCCGCCGGGATATACGATCCCTAAATTCCATGTATATAAAGGGACGGGCAATCCCCACCAGCATGTCGCCCAGTTCAGGGCTCTATGTAGCAACACTGGAGGTGATGATAAACTGCTACTTCGCCAGTTCGTCGGCAACTTGTCGGAAATAGCGTTCGAATGGTACTCTGAACTCCCGAACGACTCCGTTAAGACGTTTGCAGAGATGGAGCTGTTATTCACCAACGTTTTGTGAGTGCTAGCGAACGCACCCCAATCACGGCGCTGATCAATGCCAGGGTGAAGCCGGGAGAAACTTGGGTTCAATACGCAATACGATGGCGGAATTTATGGTCGAAATGCAAGCAACGCATCGAAAAAGCGCCTGCAGTAGGCATGTTTGTGGGCACTCTTGACCCTCAGGCGACTATTTCCCAATTCGTGATGTTCTTCAAGCTGACCACATTCCAAGCCTTGATTGACAAACTGACCCAAATGGACCAGATAGGTCATAGACCGTCTCTTTCAAAGCCGGAGCCACGAAATGAAAAAGGCAAAGGGAAAGCAATCTTCGTCGCAAATGCTCAACAGCAGCCCAGTAGCCCAAAATTAACTGATCTCCTAGACGAGAGACGGCAATTCTAGAATGAGAAAATAAAGTGCCCTTATTCGTTTTCCCGGGACAAAACGAGGAGATTGTTCGAGTTGGCGGTGCGCAACAGGCTCATTAATTTGCCGAGTCCAAAACGCCCATTGCAACCCGGTGAGGCTAATAATCCCAATTATTGCCCCCATCACCAAATGATAGACCATCCAATTGAAGGTTGCTTCATCATTAAAGGCGGGATCGAAGACCAATACCAACAGGGCAAGTTCGCACTGTCCGAGAATTGGAAAGTAAGCCCGCCGCAGCCGCACACTTTTAAAAGGACGGACACACCGGGGGCATCATGCTCTTTTGTGGAAGAAGCTCCATGGGAGGTCATTCTTTCAACCAAGACGAAAAGAATGTTGAAGGATCTCCAAATATGCCTGGCGATCAGGTGGAATAATCCACTGGAACCCGATATCATCGAGGGAATGCTGAAACCATGCCCAACTCCAAAAATTGGTGGTGATAGTCAAAGCGCTCACACCCAGCCATTAAAGTCTTCAAAGAAGAAGAAGAAGACCAAAAAGCCCGTGAAGCATGGTGACAAGCGCACGGACCTGCAAAAACAGATTGAAGCACTGGAAGAATATAATCAGAAGGCGTGGACTCCAGTCACACTCCAAGAATTTGTCAGCCACGTCCTTGAGGACGGAGATGATGACTATGGAGAAGACTCGTCGGATGAGTCTGAAGATTATGTGGCAAGCTGCCATGTGATCTCTCACTCATTAATAGATGATGGGGGAGCTCCTGACGCAGAGAAACTAGGGGCAGATCCTGAGCCGGAACTTCTAGGGCCATCAGACGAAATGATTGATGTGTTCCTAAACGAAGCTCTTTTGAAAAGCAAAGCTGATCGAGAGCACTAGATGGCCATATTTGAGAAGGCCAAATGCCGGCGACTGGACGAAAAGGTTAAAACGCTCCCACCAGATCAAAGTACATCCGCCGCAAATAGAAGCAGGTTCAAGACGAGGAAAAGGTTCGCCAAATCCATATTGATGGGAATGAAGCTGCCACCCTCCGAAGGAAACACTCCTGATGAAGCGGATATACATCCTAACTACTACTTATATCATCGAAAGATTGCGCACCCCAACGAAGAGTGCAACGCTTTTAAAAACTGGTGGCAGTGATATGTTGCTCACCGACAACATTTCAAGCGGATGAAACGCAAAGCTCGTCGGAGCAAGAAAATACGACCGAGGAGCGTAAAAGAACTACCAGCAACTGTCACATGGTCAACGCTGGGGTATCGCAATTTCTCACCTTTGGGAGCGATTCTGATGAAGAAATAGCCCTTAGCCCTCTCTTCAAGCTTTTCCTATTTTCTTTTATTAATTAAGTCCCCTCAGCAGCACTTGTTAGCAATTATGTAGGAAGAGATGAAGACCTGTGAAAATATTCAGTTGCGCAATCGCACGCTTCCGAAAAAGAATCTTAGACCCGCCAACCAAGGTTCAAACAAGAAGGATAAGGGGAAAGAAAAGGTCCCTGAGGATATCGCCCTCGATGATCGAGTCGTCGAAGAGCTGACAGCCAAGGACCCGCCAAAGAAAAGTAAGGTGGACTACAATGTTCTGGCACACTTGAGGAAGCTACCTTCGCAGCTAAGCATTCTCGATGCCCTCTTGTTATCAAAAGAAGCAAGAGATTCTTTGATCAAGGCACTGCAAGAGCCCGAGCAATTCCAAGCTTTCCTCGCCGAAGAAAAGATGAAAGACGAGCTGGAAGAAGTGCACACAGCCGATATCACCTTTGACGATGAAGATCTCCTCCTCGGGACGTGCGAGCATAACCGTCCCCTTTATGTCTCCGGATACTGTCATGATATTAAGATAGGCAAGATCCTGGTTGATAATGGGTCCTCCGTCAATTTCCTCAATGTAAGAGTGTTGAAGGAAATCTGCATGAGCGTTCAACACCTCGCTCGGGATAAGATCACCATCTCCGGGTTTGAATCCCAGTCATCACAGACGCTCGGATCTGTAATATTGACATTATGCTTTGGGCTGCTCATCACGGACATCAAGTTTCATGTCATTGACGCCAAGACTTGCTACAACGCTTTGCTCGGCAGGACTTGGTTACACGAGTACAACATCATCACTTCTACACAACATCAGTGTATGAACTATTTCAAGGATGTTCTTGAGTATACTGTGACAGGGGAGCTAAACCCATTCTCCGTGAATGAAGTCCGAAAGTACGAAGATGCAAAATACTTCTTACCAGATTTCGAGGACAAGGAAAGATGTCACAAATCGAAGAACAAAGCTATCATCACTATTCCGGTCTTCAGGAGTGATACCGAGGAGGAAGAAGAAATAGTTTATTCATGTCCGCCCCAATGCAACAAGCCGAGACCGTTCACCCCTATGTTGATCTTCGGCAGTGACTCGGAAGATGAGGTCAATGTTGTATTTTCCATTCGGCCATCAATACAAGCCTTCGCTAGCGATGATCGGAGTTTGCAGATTGCCATGGTTCCGCAAGAGCATTACAAAGAGCTTGAAGCGCTTGATACCTGTAGGGTGCAAGAACTGCAAACATTCTACGTCCCTCCCAGGCGAAGAGATGAAAAGGCAATCCTCCTTTATCAATCCACGGAAACCAAAGTGGAAAAAGAGATTTGGCATGGTGCTGATTCTACACTTGATAGGCTCCAGCCCATCCGTCTGCCCAGATATTACACAGAAGGATTAAGAAGGCTGTTGAGGCGCCAAGACGTATCTTTCAAACAGACTGCTCGACAAGCTCAGTTCTACAACAAGATCTGGGACGTCCCCGGAACTCAGCGAAAATTGCCCGACGGGAGAATGGAAACGATCGGGCTTGGATATGTTCAATCCAAGAGACGGGAACGATTCCATGACGGTTGCGTTATACATGACTTTGATGAAGAAGGAGATGTTCTATTAAAAGACGCTAACCCTGAACCGAAACGAGGTCCCGCCATCAAAACGCCAAGTCTGTCGTTTGAAGAACAGATGGACAAGCTAATAAGGGAAGCGGGTCAGAAGGTCTGGGACTATCATAGCCGCGAAATAGCCATTTATGAGAAAGCCAGAACGCAGCGCCTCCTTCAACAGGCCGCGGAGAATGACAATGCTTCTCGTCGCCAACCCGTCATGCAAAAGACCCGGCGCAGAGGCAAAAATAAACCAAAGGACGAAAAAAATGTTCGACAGCAGCATAGTGGGTCTAAGAAGCCACGCGATCAAGAATCAAGCAGCCGAGATCCGTCTCTTGTAAAGAAGATGGGTCGAGAATATTCTTTTTCCCAAGACAAGACAAAGAAGATATTCAATCTTGTCGTAAAACATCAGATGATTAGCCTCCCGGAGTCCAAGCACCCTGAGCAAGCAGGCGAGGTCTCTCACCCGGATTATTGCTCTTATCAACGAGCGATAGGATATCCTCTCGAAGACTGTTTCACATTCAAACACTAGGTAGAAGACCAGTATCAGCAAGGCAAGTTTGCTTTATCCAGCAGTTGGAGGGTAACACCGCCGCAGAAGCATGAACCGAAAGCCGCGTATGCAGCGAGAGTAGAACCATACCAACATCGGTCTTGGAAGCGATCTCGCACCTGTCACGTGATAACGATGTCAGGAGAAAGAATATGCAAAGATATGGCTGATCTCCCCTAGTGCTTTGAAAATGATGATGACGAAGTGATCTCCGAGTTTCCACCGGCGCCCAAAGAGCTGGGAGATGGGATACATACTACTGCAGACGACCTCAGAAAAATTGACTTGGAGACAGCAAACGACCCACGGACGACGTTCGTCAGTGAACTGTTGTCTGAAGAAAGGGTGGCTATGCTTAAAGACGTGCTCATGTAGTATAAAGATTGCTTTGCATGGAACTATTCGGTGATGCCCGGATTGGATCCAGAAATAGCCGTCCACAAATTTGCGATTTCTCCAGGCATCAAGCCGATCAAACAAGCACCGAGAAGAATGTGGCTCGAGCTTGATGAGCATCAACACCGAGGTCAAGAAGTTAATCGACTCCGGCTTCATCCAAGAGATTCAATATCCTGACTGGATCGCCAACATCGTCCCGGTAATGAAGAAAAATAGGACGGTGCGCATATGTGTGGACTTACGGGATCTCAACAAAGTTTGCCCGAAGGATGACTTTCCAGTATCGGTCACTGAGCTGATGATAGATAATACGTCCACTAACAAAGTTTTCTCCTTCATGGACGGCTCATCAGGATACAATCAGATAAAGATGCATCCCGAAGACCAGAAGCATACCGCTTTCCGGACCCCTTTGGGCATATTCTGCTATAAGGTGATGCCTTTTGGTCTAAAGAACGCTGGTGCCACCTATCAGAGGGCCATGACAAAGATTTTCGATGACCTCATACATGAAATCGTCGAATGCTATATCGACGACCTCGTAGTTAAAAGCAAATCATGCGAGGAACATTTAGAGCATCTGAAGATCGTGTTCCGGCGCCTTCGGAAATACAACTTGAAGATGAACCCTCTCAAATGCGCGTTCGGAGTTTCCTCGGGCAAGTTCTTAGGATTCGTCGTCCGACACCGAGGCATTGAGATAGACCCGTCTAAGATCAAGGAGATCATGGAAATGCCTCCGCCCAGGACTCTTAAGCAGTTGCGGTCTCTCCAAGGAAAGCTTACGTATATCCGGCGATTCATAGCCAATCTTTCAGGCAAGTGTCGTCCTTACAGTCACTTAATGAAGAAGGGAACCCTATTCGTCTGGGATCACAAATGCCAAAGCGCACTGGACGAAATCAAGCAATACCTGCAGAATCCGCCGGTGCTGACTGCTCCAGTCAAGGGAAAGCCTCTCATTCTGTATGCAACCGCCCTTGAGGGTTCCTTAAGCGCGCTATGGGCACAAGAGAATGACCAAGGGAAGGAGAGAGCTCTCTACTATTTGAGTCGAGTTCTCCTGGGGGCAGAAAGCAATTACTCCCCATAGAAAAACACTGTCTAGCGTTGATCTTCGTGATAACAAAGCTCAGACACTATGCGTTGGCACATGAGGTCCATCTCATATCGAAGGTGGATCCTCTCAAATATTTGATGTCGAAGGCTATATTAACGGGACGGCTCGCTAAATGGGCCCGTCTCTTGATGGAGTGCTCGATAACTTATCGTCCTCTCAAGGCAGTGAAAGGCCAAGCCATCGCTGACTTCCTCGCTGAGCATCCGATACCTGCCGATTGTCTTTTGAACTATGAATTGCCCGACGAGCATGCGTTTGACATGAGCGACGGGGAAAGAAGAGAGAATGATACCCGGTGGGAACTCTATTTCGATGGAGCATCTTCCATGAAGAAGCGCAAACAAAGCACTCCCATAATCAAATCAGGGGTAGGCCTCATCTTCGTGACTCCACAAAGAGGGATAATGCGCTTTGCCTTCTTCTTGACTGAGCCGAGGACGAACAACGAAACCGAATATGAAGCTTTGATAGCAGGTCTTGAGATCGCTGTCGATATGGGAATCGAGAACCTCCTCATATACGGATACTCCCAACTGGTCGTTAGTCAAGTAAATGGCGACTATCAAACGTGCAAACCTGAGTTGGTGAAGTACGGCGAGAGAGTACAATAACTGCTGACTCAAATTCCTTCTTACACCCTGGAAAGCATACCACGTGCGGAAAATAGCAAGGCGGATGCATTAGCCAAGCTCACTAAAGAACTGGCTGACGAGAACCTCGATGACGTGAGGATCGTTGTGCAAAGCCGTCGGGTTCTTGCTCCGGCAGAAATATCTCCGGAGTCGTCCAAAGAAAAGGGAGCTATCGAGAAAACGACCCTACAGATAAAAGATCAGGAAAAGGCTGAGGATTGGAGAGAAGTCTTTATAGACTACTTCAAATCCCGTCGAACAGCTGAAGATGCGTCCTCAAGACATCAGCTCATGAAACAAGCTTTGTCTTTCGCCTTCGTCAATGATACTCTATATAAGAGATCATTTGATTCTCTGTGGCTAAGATGCCTAGGATCTGAAGAAGCAAAGAGAGTCGTTCAAGAAACTCACGACGGACTCTGCGGTTCTCACCAAGCCGGCCCGAAGATGAAATTGAAGATCAAAAGGATGGGCTACTATTGGCCTACGATGATCCAAGACTGCTTCGAATACGCGAAGCAGTTCCACTCGTGCCAAATTCACGGGGACTTTATCCACCAGCATCCAAATCCACTACATCCGATGGTAGCTGGCTGGCCATTCGAAATGTGGGGAACTGACATAATCGGGCCTATCGAACCAGCATTGTCAAGAGGACATCGGTTCATACTGGCAACAACCGATTACTTCTCCAAGTGGGCAGAAGCAATACCATTAAGAGAAGTGAAGACGGAGAATATCCTCCATTTCTTTAAGACACACGTCATCTATCGGTTCGACACTCCGCGACGGATTATCTCCGATAACGGGCCAGCTTACAGAAGCCACAAAATCAGTCGCTTCGCACAACAGCATAACATAGACTGGAGATACTCTTCGGTCTATAATCCCCGAGCTAACGGTTTAGCTGAGGCTTTCAACAAGATCTTGATGAAGATCGTGAAAAAGACGGTGTCTCGAAATAAGAAAGACCGGCATGAGAGACTGCATGAAGCTCTCTGGGCATATCGAACTACGTTCAAAACAGCCACGAACATGACGCCATATGCATTGGTATTCGGCACAGAAGCGATACTCCCTCTCGAGATAGAGTTACCCTCTCTACGAGTGACGGTTCACTACGAGCTAACAGACAAATAAAATGCTCACCTTCGGCTTGAGGAACTCGATGCCCTTGATGAAACCTGGCTCATAGCGCAGCAAAACTTGGAGGCTTATAAAGCGAAGATGACGCGCTCATATGAAAGATTGACTAGGCCGAGAACATTCCGCCAAGGCGAACTCGTGCTAGTGGTCAAAAGACCTATGATCCCCAATCGTGCCAAGCGGGGGAAATTCGAGCCGAACTATGAAGGCCCATATATCATAGACAAAATTTACCAGGATGGAGCCTATCTACTCATGGACATGCATGGCGAAAGACCTTTTAGGTCAATAAACGGTCGCTTCCTGAAAAAATACTACGCCTAACGAGTCACGGCCTAGGTCAACAATAGATGACGACGCCTATGTTCGCTCGCTATCTTCCTAAGCCCAAATTCTATAAGTAGTAGCCGGCTTACGGACCGAAAAGTCCTTAAACTAACAATGGACCACTATGTCTTAAAACTGGCGACGGACCGAAACATCCTTAAACTAATGATGGACCACTATGTCCTAAAACTGGTTATTGACCGAGATGTCGATAAACTACTACGGACTGCGGCATCCCAAGGCTGACACAAAAAAAATGGTATGTCCATAAGCAAAATGGGCACGGATGAAAACCCGAAAGGGCTCCGTGAGTAAAAACAGCAGGACTACCGGCGAGTTTTGTGAAAACCCGAAAGGGCGCAATCTCGTTAAAAGACACTTGCAAGGCCCTCTCGACCTTGTGAGGAGAAACCACCTGTGTGAGATCCTTACGACTCACAAGGGAGCAACACACTTAGGGATCCCCACGATTCTTAAGGAGAAATTACACTTACGAGATCCTCACGACTCATAAGGAGAATTCCCCTTTGAGACCCTCACGGCTCATAGGATTCGAAAGCCTTAAGCTACAGAGATCTGAACCTGTTCTTAAGCAGTCATACACCCTGATTTTGCCCTGCAAGTGGTTCAATACTGACCCTTGTATACAATCCACGGGTGCGAATAAGCATTTCCCTGACAAAGTCCCACCCGTGACTGGGGATATGCTCATATGGCAAACAACCCTTGTAAGTCCTCTCGACTTATAAGGAGAAAATACTCTTGTAAGATCCTTACGACTTATAAAAGACCATACACTTAAGACTCCTCACAATTCTTAAGGAGAAAACACACCTACGAGATCCTCACGACTTGTAGAGAGAAATACCTTTATGAAACCCTTACGGCTCATAAAGTTAAAAGCCTTAGTCGACAGGATCCTAACCCTGTTTACTAAGCCACATTTGTTCGACATCGACAAAGGAAAATGATGATTCTCTCCTGGCAATATCCCAGTTGTAGCGATGCTGATGCCTAAATCGGTATCAAATCCCAACTTCGCAGCGAAAATCCAGAAATCCACAAATGCATATGAAACAGCCGAAATGATGGGGCAACTTGCAACAAAATCAGCAAGTAAAAATGTACGCATACAAAATAGCCGAAATGATTGGGCAACTCCCAATAAAAAGCAACGAGTAAATAAAACAAATAGTCAAAATGATTGGGCACCGCGAAAAATAGCCGAAATGATTGGGCAATCGCGACTTTCTCTATATAAAAGCTGAAATGATAGAGCATCGCGGAAAGAAAAAATATATAAAATGAAACCTTTTGCCCTACAGGTGAGATCACATCGATCCCTGTATACAATCCAGGGACACAAACAAAGAGGGAACCATAACTTCCCACCAGGCTCCATCCGAAAGAGAGCCAAGTCTCGATGGTTCACAAACAGCCTGGAGATCATCTCAACATTTGTCTCATTACAACAGACGCAACATCAGCAAATCGGAACTGCGGCAAAATTCCCGGTTCCATGACTCGGAAGTGCACAGACAACCGAGAGTCAACCCCCGACTCCATGAAATGCGGATAAAGTCAACCTTTCCTGGTCCTTGCAGAACACGGCTTATGTCAATCCTGACCTCGTGGGAAGTATCCAGAGCAAATCCTAGTCATGTGGAACACGACTTATGTCAATCCTGACCCCGTAGGAAGCGCCCAGAGCAAATCCTGGTTTCGTGGAACACGGCCTATGTCAATCCTGACCCCGTGGGAAGCGTCCAGAGCGGATTATGGTCCTTGCAGAACATGGCTTATGTCAATCCTGACCCCGTGGGAAGCATCCAGAGCGGATCCCGGTCCTTGCGGAACACGACAAATGTCAATCCTGACCCTGTGGGAAGCGTCCAAAGTGGATCCTAGTCCTTACGGAACACGACTTATGTCAATCCTGACCCCTTGGGAAGCATCCAGAGCAAATCCTGATTTCGTGGAACACGGCTTATGTCAATCCTGATCCCGTAGGAAGCGTCCAGAGTGGATCCTGGTCCTTATGGAACACGACTTATGTCAATCCTGACCCCATGGGAAGCATCCAGAGCGAATCCTGGTCACGTGGAACATGCCCTATGTCAATCCTGACCCCGTAGGAAGCGCCCAGAGCAAATCCTAGTTTCGTGGAACACGACCTATGTCAATCCTGACCCCGTGGGAAGCGTCCAGAGCGGATACTGGTATTTGTGGAACACGGCTTATGTCAATCTTGATCCATGGGAAGCGTCTAGAGCGAATCCTGGTCTAGTGGAACACGGCCTATGTCAATTCTGACCCCGCGGGAAGCATCCAGAGCGAATCCTGGTCACGTGGAACGCGACCTATGTCAATCCTGACCCCGTGGGAAGCGCCCATAGCAAATCCTGGTTTTGTGGAACACGGCCTATGTCAATCCTAACCCCGTGGGAAGCGTCCAGAGCGGATCCTGGTCGTTGCAGAACACGGCTTATGTCAATCCTGACCCGTGGGAAGCATCCAGAGCAAATCCTGGTTTCGTGGAACACGGCTAATATCAATCTTGACCCCGTAGGAAGCGTCCAGAGCGGATCCTGGTCCTTGCGGAACACGGCTAATGTCAATCCTGACCCCGTGGGAAGCGTCCAGAGCAAATCCTGGTCTAGTGGAACACGGCCTATGTCAATCCTGACCCCATGGGAAGCATCCAGAGCGGATTCTGGTCCTTGCGGAACACGGCTTATGTCAATCCTGACCCCGTGGGAAGCATCCAGAGCAAATCCTGGTCTTGCGGAACACGGCTAATGTCAATCCTGACCCGTGGGAAGCATCCAGAGTGGATCCTGGTCCTTGCAGAACACGGCTTATGTCAATCCTGACCCCGTGGGAAGAATCCGGAGCAAATCCTGGTTTTGTGGAACACGGCTAATGTCAATTCTGATCCCGTGGGAAGCGTCCAGAGCGGATCCTGGTCCTTGCGGAACATGGCTAATGTCAATCCTGACCCGTGGGAAGCGTCCAGAGCAAATCCTGGTTACGTGGAGCACGGCTAATGTCAATCCTGACCCCGTGGGAAGCGTCCAGAGTGGATCCCGGTCCTTACGGAACACGGCTAATGTCAATCCTGACCCCGTAGGAAGCGCCCAGAGCAAATCCTGGTTTCGTGGAACACGGCCTATGTCAATCCTGACCCCGTGGGAAGCGTCCAGAGCGGATCCTGGTCCTTGCGGAACACGGCTTATGTCAATCCTGACCCCGTGGGAAGCGTCCAGAGCGAATCCTAGTTTAGTGGAACACGGCCTATATCAATCCTGACCCCATGGGAAGCATCCAGAGCAAATCCTGGTTTCGTGGAACACGGCTTATGTCAATCCTGACCCGTAGGAAGCATCCAGAGCGGATCCTGGTCCTTGCGGAATACGGCTTATGTCAATCCTGACCCCGTAAGAAGCATCCAGGACAAATCCTGGTCCTATAGAACACGGTTAAAGTCAATCTTGACCCCGTGGGAAATGGCCAGAGAGCAACCTCCTGACTCCGTGAAATGCGGATAATGTCAACCTCATCCATCACTTACGGGTCCTCTCGACTTGTAAGGAAAAAATTCTCTTGTGAGATCCTTACGACTCTCAAGATAAAACACACTTAGGAATTCCCATGATTCTTAAGGATAAATTACACCTACAGTATCCTCTCGACCTGTAGGGAGAAAATTCTTTATGAGACCCTCACGGCTCATAAAGTTGAAAAGTCTTAGGAGACAGATCCTAACCCTGTCTCCCAAGCCATCGTTGCTTCGCAGAAAGGTCAAGGTAGATTTTCTACGGGCCACACTCTCCGACAAGAAAGGAAACAATCACTTACGAGTCCTCTCGACTCGTAAGCAAGAAAAATTCTCTTCTGAGATCCTTACGACTCTCAAGAGAAAACACACTTAGGAATCCTCACGATTCTTAAGAAGAAATTACACCTACGAGATCCTCATGACTCGTAAAGAGAAATAACTTTATGGGACCCTCACAACTCATAAAGTTGAAAAGTCTTAGGAGGCAGATCCTAACCCTGAGTCCTAGGTCATCACTGTCCTACAAAAAGATCAAAATAGATTATCCACAAAATGCATCTACTAAAAGGGACACACCATCATGAAGCAAAATATGTCTTTTATTCATGAATCAAAATGAATACAAAGTATAATTTATGAAAGAATAAAAAAAATACCCTCATTCAGGAGTATGTACAAAAGAAGAATAAATAAAATATACAATTCTTCAAGCCGGCGGACGATTCAATAGGTTTGCCAGTTCATCCTTTTTGCGCTGAGCCTCAGCCTCATGATTTATTATCGTTAAGAGACAGGCCTCCGCTTGAGCCTGTTGGACCTGGTACGAGGAAAGCCGACTTGCAAGCTTTTTTCGGTAATCTTATGAGCTTCGACCATTTCGCAAATGAAAATGACGGCTTTATCAATGGCTACCACCTCCCTGATAATTTCTTGAAGCACCCGCCAAAGTTCATATGCCTAAGTGGTCTTGGCCGTAAGATTAGATTGAAGCTCCCTCAGCGCTCTGGAAGCCAGCTCCCTCTCCGAAAACTTTCGGCTGAGCCTCTTCTCGCATGATAGCATATTCGCAGCGCACGCTCAATCAGGCCCCGCAAGCTTGCCTTTGCGGCCACAACCTCTGAAGGAAGGCGCATACACTCAATACTATATAAACAAGCCTCTATTCGACGACAATACTTGACCCGAAGCAAGCGCGGAGGCAACAAGGAGAGTCTTGTATGTGTATCTATCAAGCGGGCACTTGCAACGATATGTTTGTTTAAAAGAAAATGATACCCAAAACACTAATGTGTAGGCAACATAACGATAGTGTTCGCACTTAAAGGAAATTCCCATGGGAAAATATAAAAGCTCATTTACACAACAAGACGCACGTATGAGTATACGACATACATGAAAATTCAACAGAAAGCATGCAACAGCCAATGATAAGAAGAGTACATTAATTTAAACATACTACGCTACCGGAAAAAGGTCACCAAACAAAGGATCAGTGGTACAGGGATTAACAAAACAAAATACAAGATTTTCTAGCTCCCTCTCTACCTTCTCCAGCACATCAAAACGACGATTTTCATGGAAGCTGCTTCCCACCGATTGGCACCATGTTCATCCGCAAAAGCAGACAAAATAGCCCATCGGGCTCTTATCTGGTCCAACAGATGAACCGAGCAATCTTTCAGAGCCTGGGAAATTAAGCACGCCTCATAGAAACACCCGAGCTTGTCTTCGGCCGCATCAAGGATCGCCAGAGTCATCTCTGCCGGGTGAGGAGGGATGTCAGCAAGCACGACAAGAAAGATCCGAAGGCAAATGGAGCCCATTGGAAGAGGAGATCCCCTAAGAATCAGGAGTTCATACGTCACCGCGTCACATTCGGCATCAGTGAGAAGGGGATCCACTAGTTGCGCAGCAAAGCGAGAAATCATCTTCTCAACGGGCACCTCCCATGGTTGTCGACGAGCATGGGACGGTTGCAAGCCATAGCAATTAGTTGTTTTATAAAGATGATCACCCTAAGTTATAAATGGATTTCTCTGTGAAGAGAGAAAGAAACGCATGGATCCAGGTTATAAAGGAGAGCATTCAATGCTGTACACAAAAAATATTACATGGTGGAACTAGTTCCAAGGCCCAGGAAAAGGAAAGGCATTGGAAATCAAAGATGGGGAACTATTTCCAAGGCTCCCTTTCTGCATTCAATATTGTACACAGAAAATATGGCATGGGAAATTAAACAACCCCATCAATAGTGCCTCACATGCCAAACATGTGAGCAGCAACGACAATATGACAAAATTTCATAAAGAAGGCATGCAAACACAAAAGGGAAAGGAAAGACTTATCATTCATACTTCGAAAGTTCGTACAAAAATAAGAGAAAATGTTTACAATGGTAAGACATCAAACCCAGGACACGGATTGAGAAATTCAAAAGTAAGGCCGTCTAAAATGTTTCTGGCCTCTCTGTCCATTCTCGTATGCTTCCTCTCGCGCTCACAAGCGTCGGGATTTCCACTGACGTCCTCCACCCTTCGATAGGCAAAAAGTATCGCCGCCTGTTGGAAAGCTTGGTGCAGGATATCAACAAGATTGTTTCGCCTTTTCTTTGAGATTAGGCCCATCAGATACACCGAGTGTACCTTATCTTCGGCATCATCCAAAGCCTTAACTGGCATGCCTGCATAGAATAAAAGAAGTGCTTCCCAGATCGCTCTCATAATGAGCTTCAAAAGAGAAGAACGACGAGAGAGTAGTTGACCGTTGTACTCGTTGAAGCGGCTCATGATCTCAGCACACTGAGCATTGGTGAACTCCTAGTTCTGGCTGCGGCCCAGTGCGTGAATGTCTCTGTAAGAAATGATCTCGTCAAGATCATACAAATGGGCAGCCATAGTATCTGAAATAAAGATCAGCGAGAATTTAATGGATAAACCAATCAAAAAGAAAACTTGTTTAAATGATCGGGGGATTGCAAACAACTCTACACATTCCCCAAGGAGAAAACCCACTGTAAGAACTCTATGCAAATCATGAAGGGCCTATATGGAAGCATTTTTGCAAAGAACAACTCAAGGCAAGAAAATCCTAAGAAAGTTCTCTGTAAAGAACTGGGTCCTTTAGAAGAATTAAGTTCCTTTTGGAATAGAGGAATTAAATTCCCAGAAAATGTCTTTCAGAGCCAAATCTCTTTGGAATGGAATTAAATTCCAGAGAGAAGACAAGTATCACCATCGATCCCTGAGATCAGAGAGGGCCTAACAAAAGGAGTTCATTATTTAAAGGTTGGACATTATTTTAAAGAATTTGGAAAGATGGGTTCTTATTAAAGGGAAAAACCCTTGGTGTGGATTTAAAATCCAAAGAAAATTTCTACAAGAAGTTCTTCAGCCGTTCAAGATCCTTACATGAAAAAGGAAATCTTTTGTTGACAGAGTTAAACTCTGAAAATTTTTGAAACAGAGAACTGGGCTCTGGGAAAGAGAATTAAATTCTCAGAAGAAAACGAGCAAAGAAGAAGATGGAAAAAGTGGAGGCGTTTCTCAGGGGACCCCTGCATTTATAGGATGTGATGGGAAACGGTTCATCTACCCCTTTCCCTAGGCAGATCCAACGGCCACAAAAGATGACAGCGTTGCACTCATGTGCAAACACATGAGAACAACGCTGTGGGGGCATTTGTTCCCTCATAAAAATATCAGGAAAAACCCCAATAGGGCATCACGTGCTCACACGTGACCAAGGGTCGCATGATGAAACGTGATGGTTTCCTGAGGACTCTGTTATAATAGAATTGAATTCTAATCAACAGGAGTCACGTGTCCACACGTGATAGGCCTTTAAACCCACTGAAAAAAATTGAAAGTATAATAAAATAACGAGGAAAGATCCCAATGGGACATCACGTGTCTACACGTGACCAAGGGTCACGTGCTTACACGTGATGATTCCTTAGTTCTTTAAAACAGCAGAATTAAATTCTGGTTAAAATATTTAATCAGGGGGGTCACGTGCCAACACGTGATAGGCTCTTAAGCCTTCTGAACTAATAGAATTAAATTCTAATTAAGAGAGAATCGAGAACCTTAACTGGAAAAATATCTCTCTAAATCTTTCCAAACAAAAAAGATTGTGCTCTGTAAAGTGGAGCACCATTGGATTAAAAATCCAATGGTGATTAAAAATCACCAATTTATAGAAAGATTCTATACAAGGAAAGATTTCCCTGAAATTCACCAAGAATAACAAACAGAATATCTTTTGGATTAAAGAATCCAATGGTGAATAAAATTCACTGAGTAATCTAAAAGATCATGTTGGTTATGAAATCAATTAAAATCTTTCAATAAAAGATTGACTAAACAAACTGATTCTTTTCTTTCTCCTATAAATAGGAGCCAAGAAGAGAAGAGAAAGATCCTTGGAATTTTTTTATAAAATACAACAGAAAGAGAGAAAAAAGAAGAGAATTTAATTCTCCAGAGAGAAAAGAAGATTTCTTCAGAAGAAAAAAGAAACCCTGGGTGAGAAAGGGGAAAGAGATCTAAGCTCCATAAAAAAAAGAGAATTTAATTCTCAAATTAAGAGTTTAACTCTTCTGAGTAAGAACTTAGTTCTTCTTTTGGTTGAAGATCTGCAGAAGCAGATCTTCCCACAAGTTGAGAAATTAATTCTCATCGAGAAGATTCTGCCGTGCAGATCCAAAACATAGATGGAGAATTTGAGTTTAAGGAATTTAATTCCCCCAAATAATTAGGAATTTAATTCCTCCAACAGAAACAGGGTTTAACCCTTAAAATAAGAACTTAGTTCATCTTCATGGTTGAAGATCTGCAGAAACAGATCTCCCCACAAGTTGAGAATTTAATTCTCATCGGCGAGATTCTGCTATGCAGATCCAAAACTTAGAGGGAGAGTTGCGTTTAAATAATTTAATTCTTCCATATACATAGGAATTTAATTCCTCAAAACAAAATCTGGGTTTAACCCTACCAAAGAATTTAATTCTCAAACAAAGGACTTAAATTATCCATGCACGTAAATCTGGTCACGTGGCAACACATGACCCTTCCTTCAATGATCAGAAAAGAACGAATGAGACATGGTCACGAGCCCCCACGTGACCTTTAAACAGATTTCTCAAAATGAGAAAGAAAAAACTTGGAGGCAATGCCTCACGTGCTCACACGTGACCCTCAAAACAAAAGACAACAAATCCAAAGGAAGTACCAATTTATGGGCGCCCTTACGTATCCCTACGTGACCCCTAACAAATCCCTTTAATATCCAGTGGATGGATGCTCATCACGTGCTCACACGTGACGGCCTTAAAGACTAAAAGTGTTTAACACTTATTTGAATATTCTGGGAAGAAAATAAAGGAAGTCTGGCCCCATCTTCAGATGCCTCACATGTCCCCACGTGACCACCTCATTTCTAGTGTTTAACACTATTTTGAGCATTTTGTCCCTAGTGTTTAACACTATTTTAAGCGCATCACGTGGGAACACGTGATCGCCAAATATCCTCTAGTGTTTAATACTATTTTAAAAACCAAGTTTAGCCCAAATTGGCTAAGTTTTCCAGAGGCAAATTTCCCCTTCAAATGAACCTTAAAATCCAGAGCTATAATGAATGGTTAGTGCTCAGCCAAAGACAAAATGTTGCAGAGCCCCAAATCCCTGTTTAGCATTGCTAAATAATGGAAAGGCTGAACCCAGACAAATGTTCAACAGTTCAACAAAAGGCCAACATTTCAAACTTAAGTGGACTTAGCCCAAGTTGGCCATAAGTCCTCAATTCAGATTCAACTGAGCCCATGTGCTCGTAATCTAATTAATTGATCTTAGTCCTAAATTGGACTACAGATTTCCCAATCAACTTTGGTTCAATGGTACATCTCTTCACTCTTTTGAGATTTGCCGTTGTAATCCTTCAATGTCTTCAAAGAGGTGACGGGTCCCGATAACCAATCATTCCATGGACTGTGGGGTCCTTAAGCCCATGGACTATGATGTCCTTAATCTCGGACTGTGGGGTCCTTAAACCCATGGACCGTAATGTCCTTAAACTAACATTGGACCACCATGTCCTTAAACTGGTAATCGACCGCAATGTTCCTAAACTAAACAATAGAGCCCAAATGCTCTTTTGTTGGATCTAAACGATCCCGTTAAGTTGATCTTAGTCTAAAATTAGACTAACGTATTCTTAACAAACTTTTAAGTTGATCTTGGTCTCAAATGAGACTAACGTATCCTTAAACCCAACCCCAAACCCAAATCTTAGAAAATACGGATTTGGACTAATTCACGCCCTACGGGCGACAACATAAATTAGTCTCCGTATACAATCCATGGGCAAACAAAAAAAAAACAAACACACACGACACGGAGTGACCATCTGGAGAAGGAGAAAGTGGTTACCGCGATACGGTAGCGTAATTAACTGCAGGGGCTTGCGCCTGCAGGGAAGAGCGCCCACACAATCAAAAAACCCTCAATGAGGGGGAATCTGACGAAGTCTGCTACATCGGCCGCATCCGTTTAAACTTTCGATACATGGTGTCATAAATCAGCTTGGCATCTTCGGAGAGGTGGACGGATAGCACCAATTAGCATCTGCCCTCGAAATTCAGGTAAGACGGACCTGCACGGTCGCGTCTCCGTGTTTCGGCGGGGAACACGTGGCAGATGACGTGTCTCAGAACTCAGAAGAAATGGCCCACAGGGGCCGACCAGGCCACCCCTGTCCCTACCTGCAAGCATAAGCTGGCTCACCTCAGAGCCCCCTGCAAAATGGCCTCCTCGGCCTCTCAGCTCGCCCCCGAGCTACCACAGGACCACGATACCTCGGCCCTCCCGCTCGTTCCCGAGCTCTCCCGCCGAGGCCATCTTCCTCGGTCCCTTCGACCAACCAACTCCACCACTCACAGGCGTAACCACCGCTCCACAAATCTCGCCATGCACGGATTCTCCGCCGGCAACATCCCACGTTCCACGTCATCACGATCCCCATTAACGGGCGATCCGCTTATTATGCGGGTGTGACGTTGGGAGCGTAACTGCCGGCGAGATTCTCGCGCCTGCTACTACATGTTGCCGCCACTATATAAACCCCCATCACAGAGGGGTCAAGTAAGCTTTTTTCACCCCACTTAGCCGTTACTCTGCTCGGATCATGTGCTAACTTGATCATCGGAGGGTCCTCGGTGGTACCAAACCACCCCGGGACTTCTTTGCAGGTACTCGGTGCAAAATCCTCAAAACCACCAATCTCCTCAAAACCCATTGAGACCCACACACCACAGGAGATCACCTCCAAGATCCACTGGGAGATCGACGGAAGACAACATCTGACGGAGACCCGAAAAGGACCTCCATCATACACAGACAATCATTCGAGTTGGCCAGAAAGTGGAAAATATATATAGACTCCTATTAGGAGGCAGATGGGTTTTGAGTAACGAGTGAAGAATCATTTTATCAGTGCAGCAATTGAGTTGTGGTGAGTTGTTGGTAAGAAATGTATGTTTTTGGGAACTTTCCGACTGTTATGAGATAACAGCATGGTGCTATTATACCAATCCAATGGCGACGGCAATCGTAAAGTCGGAGGCATAGTGATTTAGAGATGTTTTGATTTGCGAAGGAGGGATACAATTATCCAAGCATATAAAAATAGTAAGAGAGGCCTGCACAATATATATATATATATATATATATATACACACATGTCTTTTTTTGAGTGAGTACGCGTGATGTTTGATTATATATATACACACACACACACATAGAGAGAGAGAGAGAGAGATGAGTTGGGTGTTCTTTTAACTTTTTTCTTAGAAGGTGTGAGCGAGATGGGCTGGATGTTATTTTGTATTTTTTCTATAGATGATGTGGACAATCTTTTGGTTAAGCACGGGGCAACAGCTTTTTCTTCTTCTTTTTTTTATTTTTATTTTTTGTTGCAAAATGATATAATAATGACATCATCATCCAAAAATCTTGGGATACAATTAATAGTAAAGATTATATTTTCTCATCCATTTTTTCCTCTACATATTCTATATCTTTCCTTTGCCTTCTTACATCATTTTTCTTTACTCATACTAGAGTTTTTTACAGATGCAATTCACATAATTACAGAAATTTTAATGTTAAATTTCATTATTAATTTAACTATGTGCATCACACTTATAAAACAATAATGACATGGCAATTTTATTACGTGTATCGTACATGTAAAATAATAATTACGCGATATTTAATTATGTGCATCACACATAAATCAATAATATTTTTTGTTTGATGTTTTTGAAAAAGCAACAAGCCACATTATCAATCAATTTCAAAATTAAATGATCTCTTTTCTTTTGCTCTATAATAGTAGAAAAGTAGAGATAATCGTTTAAGAATTTGTTTCATCTATTTCACTATATTCTTCTTTTCGTAGAGTAATGGTTCAGTTATGAAAATTTGAAGGATCGATTTATAAATTAATATAAAAAAGTGTAATACCGATAATTTTATTGTTTGAGAAACCCGAATTATGTAAATTAAAAGCTTAATCTATAGATCCACCACCACGGAGGTAATTGAGCAGTGCCAACAAATATAATTCATATATTCATCTTCCTCATTTGGGATTCTATGCTTCTCTTTTTAACTCCATTATTTACGTTAAGTCTTCATTAAACTCTAGAAGAACTGTAACAAATTGAAATTATTATCTCATAAAGTGTTTGAGAATTACAATTTCATGCCAACTCATATGATGGACTTCTTCCAAAAAATGAGAGTAATTATTCAGAGCATCCGGACAAGAGAGAGAAGGAGATGGAAGAGATGGATTTCTTGGTGAACTTTCGGACAGCTAGATGAGGCCCATGTTATGACCAGACACATGCACTCTCTCTTCCTGGGACCCACCATTTTCCTAAAAAGGAAAAATAAATGAAGTTGGAAACTGTAAGGATTAGCACGAGAACAACCCCTAGAGAAAGTGGGTCCCACTGAGAAAACCGAAGAAGCTAACGCGGCACAAAGTAGAACAGAGCTTTTTTTTTTTGTTTTTAAGCTCCTGCCACTCTCTCTTGTCTCTAATCTTCTTCAGTTTCCGCAAGAGTTCAAACAAGAGAAAGTTGACACTATTCTAGTGCCACCTCAACACAACACTAGCGACACCCCCTATTAATTTAATGTTACAAACCAAGAGAGAAGGAGGAGGAGAAGGGGAAAAAAGAGAGATACAAATTGAGTTTAATTTTCTCACCATTTTCAAGTTCTTCCTCTCTTTCAAATTTTGCAAGCATTTATGGAAAGCATTGATGCAATGAGTGGATCTTTTCTAAATATGGGAGGTGAGCATGAACAATGTTTAGCAGGTAATGATTACAAATTAGCATTGGGTTTATCTTCAAAATTTTCATAAAGGAGAAGGCAAAAAAGTTGTTCTCTTTTCATAGGGGTCGTCAACTCTCTCTTTCTTCCTCTTCGCCTTCTTCTTCATTTTGCTGTTGTTGGGTTTTTTTTTTACCTTTTATTTTATGAAATAGAAACCTTTATTTATTTATTGTTTATTATATTACTGTAGCATTAGAAAGTAACTTTATATTTATATTATTATAATAATAATAAAGAAAGAATATATAGGGATGGATGCCACACATCGGGGCGGTCAAAATCAGAGGAACTCAAACCTGCAGTCTTTCCTCAAGTTTACAACTCCCACTGTTCACTGCCTCTCAATACCCAAGGTAAATTCTCTTACCCACTTTTTTCTTTAATTTTATTTTTTTTTGTTTTTATGTAATTTTTGCATGCCAATGAAGTCTTAGCATAACCCATTATTGTGATCTGTTAATATTTGGGATTTTTTTTTTGAGTCTAAGGCTGCAATCATGATATTTGGATTGGGGTTTTTTTCATCCTTCTCTTTACTTTATTGTTGTTTTATTTAGGAAAAGACCCGTGGCTTTAGTAAAAGCTACTCTTTGATATCTCCTCTCTGTGATTTCTATTTTTCATTGCGGTATTGATGGATTTGGGGACTCTGTTATTACTCCGCTGTTATTTCCATACTTTTATTGAATCCTAGTTATCAAATATGTGGTCCCTTGTTTTACCGATTTGGAACCTCTGCTATTTGGTTCCATGCTATTTTGGTGCTCCGGTGCATCACATAACACGTGCAAAGCACGTGAAATACACCAAAACCAAAACCCTTGTTTGGCAGCCGATCGTGACCGTTGATTTTAAGATCAAAAAATTCCTGGCCATTTGAATGTACTTGTGACCATAATAATTGGTAGACAATTAGATCAAAAATTTTCCACTTGAACTCTTTAATTTCATTTGTTTTTCTAATGCAAGAGCAGCTAAATTTGTTGTCCTCCAATTTAATCAATAACTTTAGTTTCATTTGTTTTTCTAATGTAAGAACACCAATATTTGTTGTCTTTCTCCAATTAATCAATAATTTTATTGTATCAACTATGGAAATAGCAATGTTTCAGCCCCCCCCCCCCCCCCCCACACACACACACAGAAAAATTACCTTTATGGTCGGTCTCAGGGAAGTTGTTTACACTAAATACCCTTAAATTAGGCTGTCGTACTTTACAAGAGGCGCCACAATAAAACAAAAACAAAAAACTTTAAGATAGTTAATTGACAACGCTTATCATAGTTAAGGACTGCTTACTGAAATTTCACCTTTTTTAGGATGACTCAATAAGAATTGACATAAATTTGATTTTCTAATGTAGGCAAATACTCGAGATATCGACTGCCTCTGGCAACCGATTGGTAAAGACACAATTGAATTTTTTCACCTTGCAAATCTCTGGGAACAATATCATGAATGGAGTGCCTACGGCGCTGGCGTTCCCATTCATTTGAAAAGGAGGGAGTCGGTGATCCAGTACTATACTCCCTATCTATCTGCAATTCAGATCTTCACAAGCATGAACCATTCTACATCGAGGTGACAGGACAAACCATGCTAACACAATTGTTTACGGAGGCTAAATTGCAGGAAACCAGTATATTTGCTTGTATCTAGTAGGATGCCACCCTAGTTTCCACTTTCTAACTGAAATTGTATATATACTGCTCTTTTTTGACCTAATACAAAACTATTCCCTTAATCCTCACCGTAACTTTTAAGTAAGCAAGCAAAGACCACTCCTGCCTTGGCTTTATTAGTCGCGGCATGTCCTAAACACCCTACAATAGTGTTAATTAAGGCGACACCAAAGTGGTACCTTGGGAGGTGCTAATAATGATGCTATTTAAATATGACAAGGCTCATATTTTATATAAAAAAGGCGTATGAAAAGTCTAGCCTGCAAAAACGGGCTCTCAGCCTATGGAGGCATATGCTAGAATGTAAGTTACTTCCTCCAACCTATGAGACTTTGGATTTTGATGGAGTGACTGGGAGTATAAGATTACGGAGGAGTCTTGGGGAGAAGTATTTTTGAAAAAAATGAACGTCCGTAAAAGTTAGGGTGAAGTTCATTTACAAAATTCAGCAGGGGATTTCAATGCAATTTAGGCTATTATATGAGGTAGATTTATTGAAGTGACATTTCATTTAACAATTGGCAGGAAGGGCAGCAATGAGAGAGAGTGCAAGAAGTTATCTAAGTCATTGAATGAAGCAACTATTAGCTCTAGCCTTCATGAGGGATCTTGGCCGACAAGAGATCACACCGACCATTTGTACTTTGAATATAGTGATTTTTCTTCACCATACGAGAGATTACCACTAGCAGCCAAGGTATATACAGTTATATTCTCGTGATGGTCTATTTTTAATAACTAATATATGATAAAACGAGAACTATAGGAACACTATAAGCTCCCAACGGTGGAGCTAATGTGACATAGAGTGAATCCATTATGAGAGAGGTCATTGCAGTTCCCGTTTTCCTCTCAAAGATTTACATAATAGCTCATGTAATGACATTTTTGGTGGATTAGATATATGAGCTAGCTAAGGACTCCCCCATGCTAATGAAATTTAGGAGCGTCGACCTTTCACCTGCTTGTTGGATGTCAGTTGCCTGGTATGCCTTTTTCACTATAATAATTTAACATTTCCAGTTTTACTAGTTTGTAGATTTCAGAGTTTATTTATTAGTTTTGAAGGGAAGAAGTTAACATACTAAATTCTAACTTTTTGCCTATTTTACTTTCGTTTGGAATGTAGGTACCCTATATATCAGATACCAGGACACATAAAAGTAAAGGAATTGTCGACTTGCTTCTTGACTTATCACACAATCTCCTCATTCCAAGGTTAGTTCATAATAATTAGTGTAGGAGCAAGTGGAAACACAGTCATGAACTCATCATACCCATCCTTATATAGTTATCTCATATATTAATGGCTAAATTGCAGAAATGTACCTATCAACCTTCAAGTCTTTAGCGATTGATACAATGGACTAATTTAATTACAAACAAGTACCATGAGCTATCACACCCGATTGCAATTAAATACCATCAATCCTTCTTCCGTACGGAAACATTATATTTGATTGCCATGTCATCAATATTTGACTTGCTTTTCCCATTTTCCCTTTTTATTCTCAGTCGACCCCTAAAATTTCGAGGGATATAATGGTCCAGTAAGCCACAAAAGTTAACGTCGTATGGTAGTTATGTCCCAAAAAATAGTTCATGATATTTATCTCTAATTATTAAAGTTCATGGTATCAATCGCAAAAAACATGAAAGTTGATGGGTACATTTATGCAATTTAGCCTATATTAATAAAAGAACCCGCACATGAGAATATAACCACATATACCTTGGTTGCTAGTGGTAATCTCCCATATGGAGAAAGAAATCACCATATTCAAAGTACGGATGCCCGATGTGATCTCTTGTTGGCCAAGAACCCTCGTAATCCAAAGCTAGAGCTTATAGTTGCTTCATCCAATGACTTAGATATACGTCTATAATTATCCCGTGATATTTCACATCATTTGGTTTGCAAGTTTATTTATGTGTTATAAAGTTTATGTTCAAAGTTGTCTACTGGAACATTTCTCATGTGTGATGTTCAGTAGTTGTGTAACGTACGCTTAAAATGCAATAAATGCCAATATTTTATTTTACCGGCCGATTTTTCTATATTTACACTCACCATGCCAGATAAATTCTTGGGAGCTAATATCAGTTTAGTCACGGAAATGACAATATGCATGCCATTTGAATAGAGTTTTATTTAATTTCGTCCGCAAGTTAGCGTTTGATTGCTCTCTTTTTTCTCCTTTTTCAATAGCTGGTATTTTGAGGTGGATTATGTTTCTATCCAATCCAATTAAAGATAGAAAACCAACTGGAAGTTTCTTTTAGTAACGGCATTGCTGATTCTCTTTAGATATTTGGTCCGCCTTCACAAGATTTTGTGATGTTTCAGTCCTTTCCTTAAAACATATTTTTGAGAAAAAAGGTGGGATGATTAGCCGCCGTTTTACTTCATTAAAAAGAGTGAGAGGTTAATGAGTACAACCACTCCATCTATTCAGCTACATAATCCACTTCTAAATAAAAGAAAATACACAAACAACGAAAGCTAGCTGCTAACAAAGGTGGCACAGATACCTCACAAGCTCTAGGGGTTGTCACCATTATTGCTCGAAACCCCAATACTCCTTTGACTATTCCCTTCTTGTGAAATCTGTTGTGGCCCTTGTTCTATATGTGCTAAAATCATCCAAAGCTTCTTCTTAGTACGATATGATTCCAAGCACATCCAATAAGTAATGGCAGCACAAATGGGAGAAACAATAGAAAGAAAGCTATGTCGTTTACTGTTAAATATACGATCATTGTTTGCCCACCACAACCTAAGATATAGCCATAGCTACCAAGTCTCCCCGCTCCCTTAATTTCTGATGTATATATAGTTCTCCAATGTCCCCAAAGTCTAAAATGGATGTTGGGTAGTTTGAAAGATGAAATCTGAGTACCCCCAACCCACCCACCCACCCTGCAGAAAACCCTCTGGACACCTTCGTAATAAATGATCTACTGTTTCCAAGTCCACTTTGCAAAGAACACGGATCTACGGTCAGCACCACGTCTTATGCAAATCATCCGTACTTAGGATCACCGTTCTACATGCTAACCAATCAAGTGCCGTTACTTTGTGTGCTACTTCTCCAAAGGTTCGCAGTAGTGGTCTTAACTGGACCCCCTTGCCCAACGCCTGTTATAATGATCTCCTGTGAAGCTCTCTTTAGAGACCCACTTCCTACAACATTTGTCCGTCTGCATCTCATCCGACTATCAATCTTCCAAATTTCTTAATAAGCCTCTTAACCAAAACTATTCCGTTATCTGTAATCGCCTTTTGAATCTAATACTCTACTCATGCCCATTCCATTGGCTCCATACATATGCATGACTGTCCCGAGCAAGAAGGTATGGTTCATATTCTCCTTAACCATCCTCCTCTTCTCGGGCATCCCTATACCCCTCATATTCCAAAAGATGTACTTCATTAGAGGCGGATTCTTTTCTCTCCCCTCTGCATTAGGCCAATTCTATCCTTATCAGTCAATTTACCCTCTTAATTATGACAAATCTTACCGCTACATTCCTTTTCTAATGTTTTAATACGATTATTCTTAATGTCTATTTTATTTTCCCCAAATTTAATCCACGTAATTTTCTCGATCGAAATAAGACTATTATATATTACCAAAAATGGAAACTTGAGATTTTGATGTACCTGACCTCTTTGCGAAGTCCTCATCTTTCGATGCTTGGTCGATAAAGTTGTTGAGATTGAAGGCTTTCCATGCATATCTCAGGCTCTTCCTCATCAACGCAGGGCCATTCATTTTTCATCTTCTTTCATGTATTCTTTGCATTCCTCTTCACACGCTTCGGCCGATGCAGTGTGAGATCTTCGATAGGGAACTCAAAGTCATCATCTTGAGCTTCATTCATATCAGCAGTCGGCGTATCCTAAATATCATGCTCTTCTGTATCATCAACAACATTACTGACATGCCCATCCGATCTATTCTCCATATAATTGACAGTCATATTACGTGGTATAACCAATTCATTAAAATCCTCCTCATCCTCGTCATTGATCTTCTCTCTTTACTCTTCCGGCAACTTCAACACTGGCTTTCCTTTATGAGACCCCATAGTATTTTCTCCCCTATACGAGCAATCCCACCCATTGCAATTGATAAGAAAGCAATAAACTTGATCAATTTTATTAAGAGATAAATCATCTCAATTTATACATCTCACAACATAATTGACTAATAACTAATAATCCTAACAATCCACACCAAACATAATCTCAACAATATAAATCAGAAGCTATCTAATTTATGATAACCATAATATCTAATACAATTATATTCAAATATCTCATAATCTAATATCCTCCCTTAAACTCATGTATCCGCCGAGAGTTTGAATAACATCTTGAACCAAAATATGCAACTTGTAGAACGACGGAGCAAAACAACAGATCTAAAATATCGAGTATGGAAGATTAATACCCTTTGGTCTCTTTCGCGGATTGCAAAGTGGACTAAATAATCTGTTGTCTCTTTCGCTAGAAATGCTGAAGGAAGAAGATCATGCGGCTAGAAGACGTCCATAAGAAAGGAATAGTTGCTTGGACGGAAGAAGATCATGCTGCTAGAGAACGTCATAAAAAAAGAATAGCTACTTGTACTTGATATTGATGGAGGTAACTGCTTGTGGAAGTCGATTTCGCTTACTGCCGATGACCTAAAAGTTGTTGATCAAACTGAGAGAACTTATTTCTGAATTAGATATTATTGACGCAACTTTATTTATTTTGGAATAATAAACTAAAAATATAAATAAAGATAAATTTTGGATCGAACCATTAGCTCTGATACCACGATAAGAAAACAATAAACTCAATCAATTTTATTAAGAGATAAATCATCTCAATTTATACATCTCATAATATAATTAACTAATAGCTAATAATCCTAATAATATGACACACTAATCATAATTTCAACAACATAAATCAGAACTTATCTGATTTATGATTACCATAATATCTAATATAGTTATTTCAAATATCTCATAATCTAAAAGCAACATCTCCACTATTAATCTTATCATGCGCATAAGTACCTTTAACAATTTCCAAGCCGGACTTAAGTTCTTTGTTTGGCTGAAGCTCATCCTTCACCGCTTCATGGGTCTCTTAAGCCTGCAAGGTCTTTAAAAAATGTTCCAAACCCATAATAACTTCCTTCTTTAAATTTAGTAATAAAATCAAATTTGAATTCAATCCTAATGAGGAAATATTCATTGTTGATTGCTCATGATCTGGTCTTTCATAATTACGTGCATGGAATCTACACAAATCCCAGTTACACCGTCTTTCCATAGAACTTACACCCATCAAGACCATGAAATTTAAGGGGTCCACTTGTTATTTATTCGAAACAAAGACAACCGCCTTCTCCTGCACGTGTCTGTCTCCCTCAATGCCACGTCACGACCATTCTGCCTAATCAACACTCGGATAGTGGCTACAGGCCAATCCATCCATATGCGTGCACGAGTGCTCTATGCGGTCGTCTTCCTCATGATGATCATCTCTTTCGAAAATCCTAATTTTTTAGTTTTCTTTTCTCACTGAGAAAGCTTTATCTTTCTTGATAGCAATTTGAAGCTCGAACCATCCATTTTCGATGCATACCTTCATCTTCTTTGGAATAGCCTCAACATCATTACAACCAATTCTTATTCGAGCAACTTCTTAATCTTCTTATCAGTTATAGCATGATCCACAGATAGTAACAAACCAGAAGGACAAACTGGGTTGGGAAAGCCTCTAATATCCCAATAATGACCCTAAAACACCGAAAACACTATCCATCATCGAAGCAAACACCTTCATCTTGCTGCGTACTTCCTTTCGGCATTTCCAAATTCTAACGCAAAAGCCCTTACAAGTGATAATATCAATTGTGGAGAGTCTAAAGACTGCATTAGGAGCAAGAAGCTTGATCAAATATCTAACTCACCGCCTCTTTACCAACTTTCAACATTATGGAAATATGAAATTTTCTCTCAATCCTTCACGAAGTTGATCGATGTCGAGAGAATCATATGCTATCTCCACATGACCCCATTGCTCAAATCGTTCCTTCTTTCGTTTGATCATGGCCGAAGTGAGGATTATTGACGATGTAACCTCCTTTCTATCATCTTGAAAACGTCCTCTCCTATCTACACCAGTGACCTTTTCGGACACTCCGACTTCTTATGTCTTAGAGGTTTGTAGTTGTAGCACACCTGGCCAACCGACCTCTCCATAAGCAAAAAAAATGACACCGAAGGCAGTGCTCGTCTAGATGCCTCCCTTGGAGCAGATTTCGACATCACTGTGGTCCACATCATTTTCTTCCTTATCATCGAAATTGATCCAAGCGTCTTCATTGGCATACTTCCATCACGGCCCTCAATCTCGTCCATACTTCTCACTACAATTGGTTAGTAATGCTTTCTCCTCAACCTTCCTCTAGAGGCTTCATCGAGCTCTCGCTTCGAGAAATGATTTATGAATTTATTCTTCTAAGATCTAACCCTTCACTTCATACTTCCACCTTTCTAAGACTCCGTTTTCTTTCACCTTATTCGCCTACAACTTACTCTTTTAACCCTATTTGATCGCTATCCATACTTTTTTATTATTTCTTATCGCTCCTTTCTTGTCCTTCTTTTCCCATCCTCCTCTTTATATCAATCCTCTCGTTTTCTTCTAGAACACTGGATGACAAAGATGACCAGCTGAGTAAATGCAGTTTAAATAAATAAATTATCCTTGGAAAGTCATTTATTTGGGGATGTATTATTTTTCACTCTTTGCTTTTTAGCTGGCTTAGAGTTAAAGTTAAACATTAAGTTCTAGAACAATTTCTCTTTTTTAGATGCCAAGTGATCGTTTATGATTGTCTATATATTTCTCGAAACAGTAATTAAGGAAGATTAATTGCTAGATTACCAAATCATGAAGCTTTCCTTTATAGTCAATCCCTATTTCGTTAGGAAAAAGAGTCTAGTTAAAGTTTTTCCATAGTATCAATGATGATAGCAAAGTATATATGGAAATATCGATATGAATTAGCATAGATTAGTTTTTTCTTCGATACATGATTAATTTTCAGGCATCAAAAGGTGCATCTAACATTGTTACTACAAACCATGAAGTAAGACAAAAACGATATAGAAAAGATTAAATCAAAACGGATAAAACATATATTTCACGAGGTTCGGCATGATCAACCTACGTCCTTGGACGAAGCAGAAACGGTCAACTACAATCTTACAAGTATGGTGGAAGAACTCTTAAACTTTAATTCTAAATACATCCCAAATCTTTCACCAAAATGCCGCCATCTTCTGCTCTAAATGAAAGCCCATGCAAAGCCGTAAGCCATACAAAAATATACCGTATTTAGATACTTGTGTCTCATGTAAAGATATGGCCTACGGGGGTCCACTTCGGCACTACTAAGCCGTGGGTTTCGGTCTCCGCCAATTCCAATGGGGCTAAACCCTTAATCCATGCCGCCCGCTCATGATACGGGCTCAAACATCTTTATAGGCTAGACAATAGAGCTCGACAGGAACTCGGCAAGTAATGCGAATATGACTCGATCGATGAGTCTCGACAAGAAGTTCAGATACTGGTCACTTAATTCAACGCGCATATAACAAATACTCATCCACCCAGCATTGGAAATTCAACATGCTACAACCAAACAATGCATAAAATGTCATTTGTTGGATTTATGTTGGGCAGAAAAATTTCATGGCGGATGGCGGATCTTGAATGTTAGGACATATCGCAGACATTTAGTATTATTTGTTGTCATAGAGGATGAAATATTGCATTCTAAGAATGAACATGACAGGTTTCATATTTACTAAATTGTCTAATCATAAATCTAGTTATATAACATAAATTTATTAACAAGCACACTTACACTAAATGTAAATAACTAACAACTGGCATAGATATAAAAATGGTAAAAATATGACATAAAAATAAAAGTGGTAAAATATCGATATTTTTTAATAAAATGCATGCAAGCTTATCCTGAGCCCTTGACGCATTGCTATTAAGCGGTACAAGTAATAATGTAACCAAAAGAAATAAACATATTAATAAAGAGAAACAAACATATTATTAAAGAGTAACAAATTATTTCTTTCCAAATTAAAAGATATATTCGAAGAAGTTGGAGTATATGTTGGAAAATATCGGACAATATTAGTATCAACTAGAATATGTGACATTGACCAAAAATAAATCAAAATTATGTGTTTGCATGTCGGCAGCAGCTAGTGCTTAATATAGACATTGCCTACGACATATCCGACATTTGGTTGACAACTAAAACTATACATCTAATATTGTGAATGTGTCTTATATATCAAGTTTTTACCAAATGTGTTTTGGTAAAATTGGCAGTGTCTTAATTAAGGGGATCTAATTAAGAATCAGATTTCTGGATTTTACCAAAAAATGTTTTGGTAAATGGCAGTTTCCTAATTTGTATTCCTATTATAATTATGATTGTAACTGGGTATAAATAAGATACTAGGGTTAAAGTTTAAAGGTCGCTTGAGATCTTGATCATAAGGTTAAGAGAGACGACGATGGCTCTATAAGGGATCAAGATCAAGACCATGACCAAAGGTATTTGATCAAGGTTTTGTGGAAGAATAAAGACGGCTCGATAGATTAAGAAGACCATAAGGAGAGCTTGAGAGAGAAGGAAGATCTCTTTGGAGATCATAAGGAGAGGGTTTGTAATCTTTTGTAAAGTTTTCTTGAAAGTTCTAATAAAGTTTCTTCCCTTTCCCTGTGGTTTTTCCTGTTTGGGTTTTCCACGTTAAATTCTCTTGTTTTGCTATTGGATTTTTGGATTTTGTTCTATTTGTTATTTGTTCTAAAGAGGTCTATAGATCTATAAGGTATTTTCTGATGCACCAATTACTCCAATAATTGGTATCAGAGTCCTTTGGTTTTATGATTTAAGTTTACAATGGGTGACGACGCTTATATCTGCTCCCCATCTTCTTAGATTATGATTCTATTGAATTAGTTGATAAGGATCTGAGGGAAAGTGTCACGACCCGAAAGTACGGAACATGACCGGCACTTAAACTACGAACGTCTCGAGGCGTACGTAATCTAAGTAAACCGAAAACCCAGAAATCCAAACCAAGAAAAGTAGTAGAGTGCAGGAAAAACCAACTTAAGCAAGTAATTTCAATAGCATAAGCCGAATTATGCGGTTTTTTAAAATATCAAAATTTTACTGAAAATTTCGGCAGAGTCTCCTTTGTAAATACTGGCTCCCAAACGGGATACAACATGAATAGTATACGAAATCAAGAAAAAGGCATCCCCAAGCGGGAGCTAGCTCTTCGTCAATCGACGGTCACAACCACATAAACAATATAGTATACAACGCCAACGGCGAGGATCAAAACCCAAAAGGAAACTCAAAACCACCAGAAATATAACGAGCGACTCTAAGGTCAAAAGAATAAACAACACTGGTCTCTACCTCAATAAATACATGTTTGGTTGATGGAATTTACTAGATACAACTGAATAATATCATACAAGGTAATATGATGGGTACGATACAAGAAAAACCCACCTACTAGCAAGACACCCGAATGAAACTGAGCCCGCAAGCCGTAAGGAACCTGTACGGCAACCTGCAAGAAACTGGGGCACAACGGGGGTGAGTTGCCAACTCGTGAATAGAAAAACATCTACGCACAGAAATCGCATAAATAACGCAACCTAGGTCAATGATCATAATATATCCTCAAAAATATGTATAACATGCAGCCTATAACAATGGCTAGGGTAATATCTAACCGAGTGTAAACTCATGTGCCCGTGTCAATGCCTCAGGTAGCAATATATCATATGAGTGAGGTATGAATGCATGAAACAGAATACATGTAAATGAAGAAACTGTTTTCATAAATTAGTGAGATTTCCTTCGTATTTTTAAACTGAGGTATCATAAATGAAATCAGCATCAACAGTGTCTAGCATCGACACAAAACATAAATCTCACTGTCTCGAAATATCAATGTCTCAATCTCAATATCTAGGGCGCCGTCAGTCCAGACCGGCCCCTACCATAAATCTCAAGACCACGACGGTATCCTCCGGATATCCGACGCGTCAGGTAAAATCACCGGTCGGTAGTGCTCCCCTGCCAGGCTCAACGTCATCACCACATTCATCTTGCCCCGGGGTACCGCACCGGGTCCACCATGTACCCGAAACGGTTCATCCGTCTCCTCGAATCGGGTTTCCAAATCCATCAGCAAACTCATGGTGGACGACTCATACATCATGGGAAAACCGCACTTTTATTTTAAAGAGAGAAAAGGAGTTTATATAAGTTTTGCGGTTTTCCCCCAAATCCAGAAAATCTCATGGAAATCCGAATCCAATCCTCAATAGCATGTAACAGTGCATATAGGCATAAAAATCCATGAATAATAACATGCATGATGTAACAAGTAATAATTACAATGTCTAATATGGCATATAAGGGAAATACACTAATATCATGCCAAAACTACCAGCTAACAATCTAAGTCAAACAATTATATTCTCTAAAGTGTACGTGACATGGCAATTACCGATGAAGATGTGAGTGAGCCGGCAAGTAGGTGTACGTGGTACATACGCATCATCGGTAATGGTGCTGGTGTCCTAACAGCATGATATCAATAATGGAATATGCAGCAAAATAAATATGCGAGGCAGAGCGAACAGCAATAATGTGCGGGAGCTGAAAACTAGACACAACGATAACTAATCTACAATAATCTAATATAAGTCCTACAAATGGTGCCTTTTGAAATAACACGAATCATGAGGTTTTGAAAATAGGGGCTACGGTGTTTTTATGAAAAGATACGTCGTTTTTGAAATATCCGTAGATTCCCTTGAGCTGTCTTTAAAAATGCCCAAGATTCGTTAGTTTTTGAAATAGGTAAGAAGTCTAATCTAATCTAACAACTACACTAAACTATACGGCTGAACTAACAAGCTGAACTACAGGTAAGGAAACCGCCTATCATCTGAGTCGATACATATACATACCTGTATATGTATAGTCGGTGATCCCGCCTCAATAATATCATATCCGATACCATATCTATAATCAGGCGTCCCAAGTCAAGAGTGCGGATCAATCATCAATATAGCTCGTACGTAAATCCGTCGTACGGCATCCCAATCTGGGTACGGATCAATATCACATTCATCATACTATTCACCTGGTATCCTCTTATAAATTATCACGGTCGGGGTACTAATCTACGTCTAGTACCATACTGATACCGCCTATGTGTGCATGGACGTGTGTGAAACACTACGTCAAGGACCCGCTACAACGTCATGTCGTATCTAAGATACGAACCCTGCTATATCACCGATCTCACGGCCTCAAATCAAATCTCATCGACTCAGCTCAAGCCCAAGTATCAACCTCAATCCGTATATGAACATATAGTCCCATACCCATGTGAACACATAACTATGAAGAATCCTATGAGTACATATCAATAGGAATGTATGCAAGTATGTATGCGTGTATGTGTAGTGCAACACTACTCTAGGGTTTCGCGACACCAAATCATCCAAGAACACCAAATATCTATATCATCGATAATATCAAACAAATTATAGTCAATATATATATATATATATGTGTGTATACGTATTCGTATACATCACCACGAACTGCGGGGGTGCTATACGCCATCCACCCGACTTCTCCCCGTAGATATAAATCTACTCACCTGGTCCTCGCTAGCCGGTGCCGACGTCGCCACGCGCTTGCTTGTCGTCTCGAAGTCCATATGGGGTACCTACATATCACAACGTATCGTATCGCATAAAAACCCAATTCAAAATCGAAACGGCATACGAAAACTAAATCGGCACGCGTATCATGCATAGGTCAAAACCTATCGCCTACACATGCAAGAATAGTCAAACCAACCCTCGATGTCGATGTACGAACGTCAAACCATCGAGAAAATCCAATCACACTCATTTGCACATTCACGAACACTAATTTTAATATAAAATAGGTTAAAACTCACGAAAACCCCAAATTCACTCTAAAAGCCGTTTTTCCGAAAAACTAGCAAGCAAAATTACCCGTTTTAGTACAAAACTCGATGTTTAAACAATTCTAGCGGCCATAATACTTATTAAATAACTTAAATAAGTCAATAAAACCATTTCCATAATTTAATCACATAAATTTGCATAATTTCCAAAAATCCTAATATTCTAGTTTACAAAAATACCCTTTTTAACAATTTCATAGCAAAAAAATGCACAAATTACAATCTAGCTTAGATTTGCATGATCTAAAGCATTAAACTACGCTTAATAATGTTAATGAAGTCATGAAAAACCTAATTAGATTTTTAGTCTAACATTTGTAATTAATTTCCAAAACCTAGTTTGCATAAAATTCCAATTTTAACAATTTACAAGCATCAATTAGTAAACTAGCAACTAGGTTAGGTTTTCATTTCCTTAAGATGATAATCTACACATTGCAACCATAATTACCCAACAAAAACCCTAACTTTAGTTCACAACCCCCTCTTGAAAGTTAAATCTTTAATATCAAAACCACAATTAATTCCTAATTAAACACATAATAGCTAGATTCAAGCAATCAAACAATAACTTATGCAAAATGCTAAGATTATACCTCACAAAAATAGAGATCTAGCACCAAAATCTTGGACTCCAAATTGCTCTCTTGATCCATGATCCACACTAGAATAGGTCAAGAAGAAATGGGTAGAGATTGGATTTAAGAAATATTGAATTTTTAGCTTGATTTTGAGGCAAAAAGATGAAATTTTTGAAGGAAAAAGAGATGGGCTTTTGGGCAAAATTTCTGGACAGAAATGAAGGAGGTCTCGGCTGCAAGTGAGGAAAAAGGAGGAGAGAGAGGGAGGTGGGGAAAATCACATCTAGTCAAAGTCCACATTGTTTCTTTCATTTTCTATTCTATTCTTTTCTTTTCTTTCCCTTTTCTTTCCTATGAAATTCAAGTGGGGACCAAAGAGGGGCTGCTGAATTCAGCCATGGGGATGAGTGAATGGGGGTGTGTGGGTGTGGGTACGGGTGTGGGGTGATGAAAAATGATAAATACAATACCCCAAACATCCATTTACGCTAAAAAAAAAGCCTTTTTTCTTCAATAATTTCCAAACCGTTTTGGCAAATGATTTCGTTCCAAAAACCATATGATAAATTTTTATTTAATGTTTTATGATGCACAAAATTTGTTTCAACTCATTCCAATTTGTAATTTTCCCTAATTAAATGTATTAGTGACGGCTTAAAATAATAATAAAATAATATTTTTTTCAGAAAATTTGAAATTTCACCAGCGGCTCAATAAACACCAAATAATAGTAATTACATAGCTAGAATATGTATATTTAATTTTTATAATAAGATATTTGTATTTTGACTTTTTACAGAAAACCCCCTTATTTTACCGTTTTTTCGAAATTCCACCGAAACGATTTTCAAAACGTTACAATCTTCCCCCCTTAAAGAAATTCGGTCCCCGAATTTAAATTCAAACTCCCCCAAATACTAAAACATCTAAGAAAACCCATCAAGTTGTCGGGGCTCCGAAATTGTAAATACATAAAACAGTTCGTAGCGCAGCGCATGCGCTTGAAAAATGAGTATATAACTCAAATCAAAACTCCGTCAAGCATCCCGCAATCATCGGAGTCATGGAGAAGACATCAATGCCAAATCCAAATCAAAACTAATATGATATTACTCGAAACTATACATGTAAATATCGAATCTATATCTGTAAGTATCTGAAGGAAATGCATGCCAAACCTCTTTAAGTCGCTGTGCAACGCGTATAACACTGCACAGTGGCGGACGTCTATCATAAGAAAATAACTATATACATATATACCTTTGTTTGAAATGTACGTTCCGCCGTTTTGGAAACAATTTAGAAGGGTCTCCTTATTTTAAACATTTCGTGTCATATCAGACACGTAGGTAAATACTGAGGCTATAGCTCGCTTTTTGGAAATCCCTTCAATAACTATCAATGCATGCAAAATATATTCAGGTACTGTCCTCTGACTAGTCCTGCGTAGTACGAAAACACATAGCAATATCATAAAAACGTACTGCTCTATACGAAATCCATCCCAAAATATGCACATGAATACTACGTGCGTCTGGTGCGCACGGAAATCAAAATCCATGAATGTGCCATACATGCGCACAGAAACAACATCTAAGTGCATCAGGTGTGCACGAAACATCTTTCGTAGGCAACGGGTGTGCCTGACAGCAAAATCAGGTGCATCTCACATGCACGAAAAATCTCGATTTAGTGTATCTGGTGTGCACCAAAATCGCATCTCAAGACATGCGCTCAACATGCGCGAAAATCTAAATCAGGTGCATCCATCGTGCACGAAATCATGAAATCCAATATCAAGCGCCGAACGTGCGCAAAATCACTCAGGTGCACAAGGTGCACAAAACAAATATCGAGTATCACAATTGAAATCAAAGTCTAGTGCATCTAAATGTACAAAAGGCGTATCACTGCACTACAAGCATATATAAATTATACAGAGTGCAGGAACCAAATCGTATGCGTGCATATGCACAAAACCAACTCAACTGTTTAAAACCGTAAAATCACAAACATGTGAAACTAAAGCACGAAAACGATATCAAGTGCAACATTGTGCAGAGATCGTAAATCCTCAATCATCAAAATCAAATCATACGAATAAATCACCCAAAACATCGTAATCAATAATGGCGGAACAGTACTGCTCAAGCGCATCCTCTAAGAATCTCGGCAACTGTCGCGGTCACTAGTGGGACGTCTCGTCGATGATCATGAACTCTGTCCTGCTGGCGTGCGTAACCATGACCACTCCTGGGTCAAGGTCTTCACTGTGAATTACCAATCTTTCGGCCCATCGGCTCATCGGCCCTGTCAGGTGTGCTAACGGGGACGATTCCGTTCTGGCACTTCTCTAGTCATCTCTTGGTCAATCATCGCGACCACTCGTAAGTCAGCATATCACTGGCGTCGGCCTCTGGCTCTCTGAATGTACGTGACACATCTGATCCTGGGTGCAAGTATCATTGCAGCAGTGTCCTGGAAGGAATCCTGCTCACGGTCTCTTCCATGTCTCGTCTCTGCCAACTGTCCGGAAGTCATCGTCCTTTCCTATATCTGCATCTTGCTCTGGAACGGCTGCATACCCATCGCGACTCCTTCTGGAAGGTAAGTCCAAGTACCATGCCTCGGCGTGCGCATAGCATCTCTAATGTCGGCGGAGTGGACGTCATCTCATCTAGATCTGGTGCGAACCTCTTACTCCACTTTTCTCTAATGTCGTCTGCTTTGGACTCGTCTCGTCGCGGCTGCATGGACTGAGCTCCAACGGCTATCCTCGTATCGGGAGTCTCCCAAGAAATGCATCTCACCACCTAGCATCCGAATTAAGTCGAGCCATCCGATCGAGTTGTCAAAACCTCATAATCCCCCAAGAGCTCAACATCTTGGGCACAGTTTAATAGTATCGAGTACATACCACAGCATCGGTGGTCCAGCCGTAGAAGGGCAAACCCAAGCCTCACTAATGGCGCCGCAGAACTGCCGCAAACCCTAAGGTTCAAAGGCTTTCACACGGTCATTAAGTCGAGTTAGGGTTTCATTCTTCTAGAGGGACCATAGAATTGCCTGCATATCTTTCCGACTACTTTAAACTTGGATAAATAGGTTTCTGACATTCGATCGTCTCTGTCGACTCCCAACGTCTCCGTCGACTCCCAACGTCTCCGTGCGAAGTCGCCTCTAGCTGGAATCAATCTATCTGATGACCTCGCATCGGGGTAGCGAACGAACCACCTGTCCTAGTCATTCATCATCGGGTGACTAGCGACCTTCTATCATCTATTCGTACAACTCGCCCCGCAATAGCTCCAACATATGGGGCGATATCTCGTCGCTCACAGCAACCACTGGCTTGCTCGTCTGCATGCTGAACAGTGCCTCAATCATCAGGAGTAAGCAACACAATAACGGTCATCAAAATCTGGCTGGCCTCTATCATTGGCTCAATTCTCTAGTGTCGATCAGCACCTCCGAGTAACCTCATAAAGGCGATCCGCCAAACACTCGTGGCATGAAAACACAGTAAAGAGATACATCTCTGCAATCGTGTGTCGCCGGAATTTCGCCCTGGTCAGTCCTCATTCGTGACGAGCTTGTGCTGACCGCAACTCTAGCCGTAGCTCTCCTTGCCCGTAACCGTAGCCGCAAAACCAAACTGGTACCGATGAGGCTAGATCAGGAAGGAATATAATACTGAACAAGGAAATGTACATCCTAAGGCTTCTTAAGTGGAGTAGCGTATCGTAAATATGCCGCGGAACATACCAACGGTACGTCACTCTACTTTAGTCACCTATTCCATCAACCAAGGGTCATCCTACGCTCCGAAGGTTAAAACCTAACGCTCTGATACCAACTTTGTCACGACCCGAAAGTACGGAACATGACCGGCACTTAAACTACGAACGTCTCGAGGCGTACGTAATCTAAGTAAACCGAAAACCCAGAAATCCAAACTAAGAAAAGTAGTAGAGTGCAGGAAAAACCAACTTAAGCAAGTAATTTCAATAGCATAAGCCGAATTATGCGGTTTTTTAAAATATCAAAATTTTACTGAAAATTTCGGCAGAGTCTCCTTTGTAAATACTGGCTCCCAAACGGGATACAACATGAATAGTATACGAAATCAAGAAAAAGGCATCCCCAAGCGGGAGCTAGCTCTTCGTCAATCGACGGTCACAACCACATAAACAATATAGTATACAACGCCAACGGCGAGGATCAAAACCCAAAAGGAAACTCAAAACCACCAGAAATATAACGAGCGACTCTAAGGTCAAAAGAATAAACAACACTGGTCTCTACCTCAATAAATACATGTTTGGTTGATGGAATTTACTAGATACAACTGAATAATATCATACAAGGTAATATGATGGGTACGATACAAGAAAAACCCACCTACTAGCAAGACACCCGAATGAAACTGAGCCCGCAAGCCGTAAGGAACCTGTACGGCAACCTGCAAGAAACTGGGGCACAACGGGGGTGAGTTGCCAACTCGTGAATAGAAAAACATCTACGCACAGAAATCGCATAAATAACGCAACCTAGGTCAATGATCATAATATATCCTCAAAAATATGTATAACATGCAGCCTATAACAATGGCTAGGGTAATATCTAACCGAGTGTAAACTCATGTGCCCGTGTCAATGCCTCAGGTAGCAATATATCATATGAGTGAGGTATGAATGCATGAAACAGAATACATGTAAATGAAGAAACTGTTTTCATAAATTAGTGAGATTTCCTTCGTATTTTTAAACTGAGGTATCATAAATGAAATCAGCATCAACAGTGTCTAGCATCGACACAAAACATAAATCTCACTGTCTCGAAATATCAATGTCTCAATCTCAATATCTAGGGCGCCGTCAGTCCAGACCGGCCCCTACCATAAATCTCAAGACCACGACGGTATCCTCCGGATATCCGACGCGTCAGGTAAAATCACCGGTCGGTAGTGCTCCCCTGCCAGGCTCAACGTCATCACCACATTCATCTTGCCCCGGGGTACCGCACCGGGTCCACCATGTACCCGAAACGGTTCATCCGTCTCCTCGAATCGGGTTTCCAAATCCATCAGCAAACTCATGGTGGACGACTCATACATCATGGGAAAACCGCACTTTTATTTTAAAGAGAGAAAAGGAGTTTATATAAGTTTTGCGGTTTTCCCCCAAATCCAGAAAATCTCATGGAAATCCGAATCCAATCCTCAATAGCATGTAACAGTGCATATAGGCATAAAAATCCATGAATAATAACATGCATGATGTAACAAGTAATAATTACAATGTCTAATATGGCATATAAGGGAAATACACTAATATCATGCCAAAACTACCAGCTAACAATCTAAGTCAAACAATTATATTCTCTAAAGTGTACGTGACATGGCAATTACCGATGAAGATGTGAGTGAGCCGGCAAGTAGGTGTACGTAGTACATACGCATCATCGGTAATGGTGCTGGTGTCCTAACAGCATGATATCAATAATGGAATATGCAGCAAAATAAATATGCGAGGCAGAGCGAACAGCAATAATGTGCGGGAGCTGAAAACTAGACACAACGATAACTAATCTACAATAATCTAATATAAGTCCTACAAATGGTGCCTTTTGAAATAACACGAATCATGAGGTTTTGAAAATAGGGGCTACGGTGTTTTTATGAAAAGATACGTCGTTTTTGAAATATCCGTAGATTCCCTTGAGCTGTCTTTAAAAATGCCCAAGATTCGTTAGTTTTTGAAATAGGTAAGAAGTCTAATCTAATCTAACAACTACACTAAACTATACGGCTGAACTAACAAGCTGAACTACAGGTAAGGAAACCGCCTATCATCTGAGTCGATACATATACATACCTGTATATGTATAGTCGGTGATCCCGCCTCAATAATATCATATCCGATACCATATCTATAATCAGGCGTCCCAAGTCAAGAGTGCGGATCAATCATCAATATAGCTCGTACGTAAATCCGTCGTACGGCATCCCAATCTGGGTACGGATCAATATCACATTCATCATACTATTCACCTGGTATCCTCTTATAAATTATCACGGTCGGGGTACTAATCTACGTCTAGTACCATACTGATACCGCCTATGTGTGCATGGACGTGTGTGAAACACTACGTCAAGGACCCGCTACAACGTCATGTCGTATCTAAGATACGAACCCTGCTATATCACCGATCTCACGGCCTCAAATCAAATCTCATCGACTCAGCTCAAGCCCAAGTATCAACCTCAATCCGTATATGAACATATAGTCCCATACCCATGTGAACACATAACTATGAAGAATCCTATGAGTACATATCAATAGGAATGTATGCAAGTATGTATGCGTGTATGTGTAGTGCAACACTACTCTAGGGTTTCGCGACACCAAATCATCCAAGAACACCAAATATCTATATCATCGATAATATCAAACAAATTATAGTCAATATATATATATATATATGTGTGTATACGTATTCGTATACATCACCACGAACTGCGGGGGTGCTATACGCCATCCACCCGACTTCTCCCCGTAGATATAAATCTACTCACCTGGTCCTCGCTAGCCGGTGCCGACGTCGCCACGCGCTTGCTTGTCGTCTCGAAGTCCATATGGGGTACCTACATATCACAACGTATCGTATCGCATAAAAACCCAATTCAAAATCGAAACGGCATACGAAAACTAAATCGGCACGCGTATCATGCATAGGTCAAAACCTATCGCCTACACATGCAAGAATAGTCAAACCAACCCTCGATGTCGATGTACGAACGTCAAACCATCGAGAAAATCCAATCACACTCATTTGCACATTCACGAACACTAATTTTAATATAAAATAGGTTAAAACTCACGAAAACCCCAAATTCACTCTAAAAGCCGTTTTTCCGAAAAACTAGCAAGCAAAATTACCCGTTTTAGTACAAAACTCGATGTTTAAACAATTCTAGCGGCCATAATACTTATTAAATAACTTAAATAAGTCAATAAAACCATTTCCATAATTTAATCACATAAATTTGCATAATTTCCAAAAATCCTAATATTCTAGTTTACAAAAATACCCTTTTTAACAATTTCATAGCAAAAAAATGCACAAATTACAATCTAGCTTAGATTTGCATGATCTAAAGCATTAAACTACGCTTAATAATGTTAATGAAGTCATGAAAAACCTAATTAGATTTTTAGTCTAACATTTGTAATTAATTTCCAAAACCTAGTTTGCATAAAATTCCAATTTTAACAATTTACAAGCATCAATTAGTAAACTAGCAACTAGGTTAGGTTTTCATTTCCTTAAGATGATAATCTACACATTGCAACCATAATTACCCAACAAAAACCCTAACTTTAGTTCACAACCCCCTCTTGAAAGTTAAATCTTTAATATCAAAACCACAATTAATTCCTAATTAAACACATAATAGCTAGATTCAAGCAATCAAACAATAACTTATGCAAAATGCTAAGATTATACCTCACAAAAATAGAGATCTAGCACCAAAATCTTGGACTCCAAATTGCTCTCTTGATCCATGATCCACACTAGAATAGGTCAAGAAGAAATGGGTAGAGATTGGATTTAAGAAATATTGAATTTTTAGCTTGATTTTGAGGCAAAAAGATGAAATTTTTGAAGGAAAAAGAGATGGGCTTTTGGGCAAAATTTCTGGACAGAAATGAAGGAGGTCTCGGCTGCAAGTGAGGAAAAAGGAGGAGAGAGAGGGAGGTGGGGAAAATCACATCTAGTCAAAGTCCACATTGTTTCTTTCATTTTCTATTCTATTCTTTTCTTTTCTTTCCCTTTTCTTTCCTATGAAATTCAAGTGGGGACCAAAGAGGGGCTGCTGAATTCAGCCATGGGGATGAGTGAATGGGGGTGTGTGGGTGTGGGTACGGGTGTGGGGTGATGAAAAATGATAAATACAATACCCCAAACATCCATTTACGCTAAAAAAAAAGCCTTTTTTCTTCAATAATTTCCAAACCGTTTTGGCAAATGATTTCGTTCCAAAAACCATATGATAAATTTTTATTTAATGTTTTATGATGCACAAAATTTGTTTCAACTCATTCCAATTTGTAATTTTCCCTAATTAAATGTATTAGTGACGGCTTAAAATAATAATAAAATAATATTTTTTTCAGAAAATTTGAAATTTCACCAGCGGCTCAATAAACACCAAATAATAGTAATTACATAGCTAGAATATGTATATTTAATTTTTATAATAAGATATTTGTATTTTGACTTTTTACAGAAAACCCCCTTATTTTACCGTTTTTTCGAAATTCCACCGAAACGATTTTCAAAACGTTACAGAAAGCTTTCTACTTTGAAATTAAAGATGACGAATAACAATGTCAATAGTATCAAGTTCGAGGTGGAGAAATTTAATATTCCTACGGAAAAGTTCAAATCAGCCTTGGTTTCTATTTAGATACTCAAATTTGAGGAAGGCTCGCGACCTCGGTAGGAGGGTGCATCGGTTTCGCGGCTCTGAGCAAAAACGGTGACAGTTTCACAGTTTCAAGTTTTTGAAGCTGTGCCAGAAGGGAACGGGAAGAACAAAGGAAACCCTAGGATTTCAAGACGAAGGCAACAAATTTTCAAGGTGGCTATAAGGATATACAAGCCAAGCTGAAGATTATTGTGAAGGTGTCTTGTATATCAAGTTTTTACCAAATGCGTTTTGGTAAAATTGGCACTTCTTAATTAAGGGGATCTAATTAAAGAATCAGATTTATGTATTTTACCAAAAAGTGTTTTGGTAAATTGCAGTTTCTTAATTTGTAATCCTATTATGATTAAGATTGTAGTTGGGTATAAATAGGATATTAGGGTTAAACTTTAAACGGTGCTTGAGATCTTGATCATAAGGTTAAGGGAGACGACGACGGCTTCATAAGGGATCAAGACCATGGCCAAAGATACTTGAACATAAGGTTTTGTGGAAGCATAAAGATGGCTCCATAGATCAAGAAAGCCATAAAGAGAGTTTGAGATAGAAGAAGGAAGATCTCGTTGGAGATCATAAGGAGAGGATTTGTAATGTTCTGTAAGGTTTTCTCAAAAGTTTTAATAAAGTTTTCTTCCCTTTCCCCGTGGTTTTTCACGTTTGGGTTTCCCACGTTAAATTCGCTTGTGTTGCTATTGGATTTTTGGATTTTGTTCTTTTTGTTATTTGTTCTAAAGGGATCTATAGATGTATTTTCTGCTCTGCCGATTACTCCAACAATTGATATCAGAGCTTTTCTTTGGTTTTACGATTTAAGTTTACGGCGGGTGACGACGCTTGTGTCCACTCTCCATCTTCTTAGATTGTGATTCTATTGAATTGGTTGATAAGGGTCCGGGGAAACGCTTTCTACTTCGGAATTAAAAATGACGAATAATAAGGTCAATAGCATCAAATTCGAGGTGGAGCAATTTAATGGTAAAGGGAACTTCTCGATATGGCAGAGAAGAGAAGGGTTAAGACACTTCTTGTAAAAGGCCTTTTTAAGGTTCTTAGTGGTAATGGACCTACCCACATGACAGAGAAGTTCAAGTCATCCTTGGCTTCTATCCAGGTACTCAAATATGAGAAATGCTCGCGATCTCGATAGGAAAGTCATACCAGTTTCGCGGTTCTGGGGCTAAAACGGTGATAGTTAGTAGTTTCAAGTTTTTGGAGCTGTGCCAAAAGGAGACCAACTAAGGCAACCTTAGGGATACAAGACGAAGGCAACTAATTTTCAAGGTGGTTATAAGGATATACAATTCATGGTAGAGATTTTTGTGAAAGTGTCTTGTATATCAAATTTTTACCACACGCGTTTTGGTAAAATTGGTGCTTTCTTAATTAAGAAGTTCCTGGATTTTACCAAAAAGTGTTATGGTAAAATTGGCAGTTTCTTAATTAAGGGATCTTACCAAAAAGTGTTTTGGTAAATGGAAGTTTCATAATTTGTATTCCTATTATATTTAAGATTGTAATTGGGTATAAATAAGATATTAGGGTTAAAGTTTAAAGTTGTCAAAGTACTTAATCACAAGGTATTGTGGAAGCATAAAGACAGCTCCATAGATCAAGAGGGCCATAAAGTGTGCTTGAGATCTTGATCATAAAGTTTAAGAGAGACAACTCTACGCCCCCATAAGGGATCAAGACGAAGGCCATTAAGGAAAGCTTTAAGAGAGAAGAAGGAAATCTCGTTGGAGATCTATAAGAAGAAGGTTTTTTTGTAATCTTCATAAGGTTTTTTCTCTAAAGTTCTAATAAAGTGTTCTCCCCTTTTCTCTGAATTCTCTTATCTTATTATTTGCTATTGGATTTTGGATTTAGTTCTATTTGTTATTCATCAAAAGGGATCTATAGATCTATTAGGTATTCTCCGCTGTGCCGATTACGCCAACAACTAAACCATGAATGCAACTAGTTTGTTACATTATCTAACATGTCTCGTATAAATTTTCAATCCATCTTAGGTATTTTGTAGATTTAGGATGTCACTAAAAAATTTACCCGATATGTATTCAAAGTAACGAAGTGTTGGCTTCATGTGAAACATGGGTAAAATCATTATAGTATCTTTACTTCATGGAATATGACAAACATATAATATCTGACAATATGTTCTTTCATTAGATCTATTCTTATTTTGTCTAAGTTTGATTTAGAAGTACATCAAGAGGGGGTTTAACTATAGAGCACAACTTGAGATTAGAAAGTCCACATGCTATACCATATATTTACTAATAGTCACTACCCTGATATCAACCTTTATGAATGATGCCAAAGTCTAGGCCATGAAAATAGATCATATATAACAAGTTCTAAATGGAAGTATGAAGTTCATTTTGTTCTGAAATGCATTGATATTATACCCAAAATGAGTTCGTTGTATATACTGAGTTCAACTCAAGTGGTATCCACACTTCTATTCCATGAGGGGAATCGTTAATTCGAATCTCTCTAAGCATAACATCAAAGGATTTTCAACTAGAAATATAGCACGTTGATCGAAGCTCATTGACGACAACAAAGATTTATGACATATGGAGGTGTTAGTGGTTCATAGTGGATAGTTGTCATCTATATGCAACAAGAGAACAATGGTATTTTTCCTTAACAGGTAAATATCTCAATTATTGAGAGTTTTGTTGGTGTCTCCTCCCTCTTGCAGCTTCAATATTAAAATTGAAAAATTCACTTTTCAAGACTTCCAAATAGCAAGTTTGCACATTTAGAGATATTGCTGAGGGTTTTGAGGCATCAGCATTTCTACTCTATGTGGGAAATCACTGATTCGAAGCTTATAAGGCCTATTATTTGAAGGGATCTCAACAAGAAATATTAGGCATATTGTTCGAAGCTTACTGATGACAACGAATATTCATAGCCTATAGAGTTGTTTGAAAGTCCATAGTGGATATGCAATAAGAGATCTAATGATATTTCTTCATTAATAGGAAGATCTTCCTCCACTATAAAGATTTTGTGGGTGGCTGCGCCTAAAGTTCCGATGTCGAAAATGAAAAATGCACCTTTTAAGACTTCAATGCTTGCTTTTCATGATATACACATTAATTATATTTTATTTTTAATCTGACTATCAGTGATTAGGAGTTATGATCCTTGAAGAATTCTCCTTTCAGAAAGGAAATATTTTAGATATCATGATTTTAAACAAAAGTGGTAAGCATGTGTGATATCGAATTCATGTGCTCAAATCGAATTTCTGAGCAAAACCCAACAGATAGTGTTAGGGGATACAAACATGATAAAAAGGTTATGAATATCGGATATCCAAATCATATCAGACGGGTGTTTTCTCTATCGGACACTGGATATCAACACTAGTCAGTATCAGGCTTTCTAATCAGCAGTGTCGATATCAAATGATATTGATTATGAAAGGAATATAAAGTATTGCACTTAATTATACATATATTTTATGTATATAAGACACATGATGGTACCCTAAAATGCGTGCGCGTACGCACGCGCACACACATATACATATTATAAAAATTTATTGTAAGCTCCATGCAGGCACATGCAATAAATCTTGCTATATGAGTTAAAGAAACATAAAAATGTTGAAGATTTAACAAAAGAGTTTCCAAAACTTTAAAAACTAAATCCACTACCAAATAACTTATTGAATCCGATATATTAAATTACCGGAGATGGTTGGGTAGATATGAAGTGGCCTCTATTAAAAATATCACCCGATATTTAGGCAAAAACGATACCCATGTATTACCACTTGTATCGAATCACTAGGAATTCTAAATCGATATCTAAAACAATGCTTGATAAGGCATAAAGAACTGATAGATGAAACTGAGTTTGAAAAACATGTAAAATCGACACCAGTAAAGAAACACCACAGCAAATAAATATAACATAGTAAAGAAACCGAGACATGTCGAAGACCGAGAGTTCCCTTTTTTAAATAACGCGGACTGGTTTGCTATGGATATATATAGAGAGAGAGAGAATAACGAAGAAAAGAGGCCCTATGAAGCTTTTTCGTTAGGTGGCGTTAAAAATCTATATCCTTCATAATTTTTCCGACCACCGGCACCCATCATCATCATCTTTATCATGTAAGGTGCGGATACACCAAATTTTATATGATTCCAATACTTTTTCACCGTCGAATTAACAATGTAAAAAGTTCTATTATCAGTAAACCGTTAATTTTGCACCCACTAAATCAACGGTGAAAAAGTTATGGAATTACATGAAATTTGGTGTATTCACTTCTTACATGATAAAGATGATGGGTGCCGATCATTGAAAAAAACCATGGAGGATATATTTTTTCGACGTCATAGAAGGAAATTCCTTCGTATGGCACCTTTCCTCTCTATATATATATATGCTAGGATCCTACGGATAGGATTTGGAAACAAATCCTACCACTTCATTAACTTTGGATTTGCATAATAACACATATCCCAATGCAAATCCAAAGGCAAAGAAAGTGATTATGATTTGTTTCCAAATTCTATCGATAGGATCCTAGCCTATCTCATAGATAATAATATAAATAAATAATGGTATTATGTTAGCTTATCAATGCACTACCAAATTTTCGAAAGCCATAGAGCAAGAGAGGCGTCGAATCGAGAGAGGTTGGTGGGATATTTACAAGTCCGAGCGAATCCGAGAGTTTCCAATCCCGATACACGATCGGGGATGAATCGCGAGGCATTTAAAAGTATCCGTGTTTTATAGCTCATTCCCATCAATATAGATGGACATCATGCATTCTCCCCTTAGAAGAGTTTTATACTTCGCTGCCACAATCACTATCATGTTGTCATCACAAATTGATGTTGTTGCTACCCGGCTCATAGTAGCCTCCTCCACCTCCCACCCAATCCATCACTTTGCTTCCACCACCACCACTGCCACGACCATTGTCCGTTGCTGCCACTGTCATCACCACCATAACCACCACCGTCATTGTCGCAGCTTCATATACAACTAGAGATGCAATCTCCACCACAAATATATACACGGACGCACGCACACACTTGCACATGCACACAAACAAAACACAAACACATGCCCGTGTGTGTGTGTGTGTGTGTGAGAGAGAGAGAGAGAGAGTACATAAATATGTACACGCATGCATGTTTCTTTTACTAAAATGAGACATACCAAAGTTGAAATAATCCATCTTATGACTTTGTTTGGGGGAAAATTAAACTATATAGTACATAAATATGTACACTCATGGACATGCATGCATGTTTCTTTTAATAAAACGAGACATACCAATGTTGACATGTATCCATCTTATGACTTTGTTTGGGGAAAAATTAACATGCTCTTCACATTAAGACTTTAGTATATCTAGACTTGCCACTTTCAAGTTTAAACATTGCTGGCGGTTTCCTATTTACGTGATATTTGGATAGAATTTATCAAATGAACCTTTCTACATGAAAATTCTAGATTTAACTCCATGAAAATGAGAATTGCCTACGATAGGTCCTTTTGTATAGGAAATAATATTCCTTATATTGTAGAATCTGGGGAAAACTCTACCCAACTATGAAGATTCAAGATTTCACTGCTTGCTGTGACATGTAACTGTATCTATGCTTTAGCATTTAGGTTTTGTATAGAAAATAACTCTTTGCTTTTATAATTATAACCCTAGAAATTATAATTTTCCTCATATGGAGAAATTGAAAGCAAGGAAACTCTCATGAGCTGCCTCTTTTCTTATGTTCTGAGAATTCAGTAAGAAAAAAACTATTTATGGCCACGGTCATAGTAAATTGTAGGCTCAATGATTCCCCCTCCCTTTATTGATGTTACAATTAACACTGTAGCTCTAAAAGATAAATATCTTGCCGCAAAGGTTTGTCTATTTGATGCGATATATTTGGAATGCATTTGTTATCATGGTCTTTTCACAAGTAATCAAAACCCAAAACTTAATGTGGAAAGATCCATTTCCATGCTTCATTCAATATTTTATAAATTTGATGATAAATAATTTTCGAGTATGATTACCATTAACCTAAGTAGTGACTTGACATGAAGCAATGATTTTGCAGGTCATATTCCAACAGAAGCAGACAAGGGAGCTTCTGAATCTGGAAATATTGCAATGAAGTATCAGCAATTTAGCAGAAACATATCTCTTCCAGCTTTCGGGCTCGCTGCGCATAAAATGCAAGGGAACCTTTGGAAAAAGCCCAGAGCTGGAGATGCTGATAAATTCGCTGAACTCAATAGTGCTGCAAGCTCATGGCTAAAGCAGCTGAGATTCCACCACCATGACTTCAACTACTTCAGCATGTCCCCATGAATCGTATGCTTGTGACAATAGCGACAAAATTTTCTCAACTCTAATCGACTGGTTGTATTGTGTCGATTCTTTTGAGTAATATATCTAGAAATGCGCCTTCTGATTACCTCATCCTTAATTTGAGGCGAGCTTGATGAAAGTTGAGAACTCACATTATATGCTCTATCTTCGGCATCTTTAGAATAGCTACAGGGGCTGATTCACAAGAAGAATAGCCTCTATCTTTGTTTTGAGTAAGAGAGCGGTTAATAACTAACTTTTGGGGTTTTGCCTTTGATGGTTCTGGGATTCACTTGAACTTTTGTTTAGCTTGCAGGTAGTTTATTTAAGATGGTTACTAGGTTGAAGCCTATTACAGGTTATTTTTGTTAAATTAGTTGGAACTTCATGTAAATATTTGGTTCAAGCTGTTACTTTCCGAATTTGTAGTTGGCTTGAGTTAGATCTGTAATATGAGTTCTGCAAAAAGTTTTAAGTTGCAATGATGTAGCTATAACCATCCAAACTTATGTTGTAGATATAGCATCTCCAACGGCACGCAACCAGACCATCCTGATACATCCTTCTGGGTTTGAATTTGGTGCAACTGAGATAACTCCACCGTGTTTCCGATTGGTTTTCTCAAAATTCTTTCATGCAACTGAATTTTGAGTTTTAGGATTGAGTTTTCATTATTATGACACACCACATGATCCACTACAACGACATATATTGAGCTAAATATATTCAAGAATAGAAGTCAAAATCACAGAATCCGCGACGAGATTATAATCAATCTACAGGTGTACGACAAGATCAAAGTGTAATATGCAGATTCGGGGGAAAATAAAAATCACCACCATCTTACCTTGTGAACTCGTGCTTACATCTTCAACATTTGATATTCAACGTTCCCAATGAGCCCTACCATACCCCATCCAGTACCAGAAATGATGTTCCAGTCCTCACAGCCATCACATCCTATCAAAATAGGAAAGGCGACCTTAAGTCATCAGAACCTAAAAACAACACATTCTAATGGCATTCAAAAGATAACTTTTAACTCGAGGTTGAAATGAAAAATGCTTATATTCAGGGTGAAAAAATGAAAAGTTCCCACTTCCCACTATACAATATTTACAGAAAATACCTCCTCTTCGGGGTGAGATTTAGACAAAGTTCTTCTGCAATCCTGCTATTCAGCTTTAAACTCATGTGACCGTCAAAAGACGACGAGGATAGAAGCCAATAATACAACCTTTAATTATACATATATCTCATGCACCTATAATAAAAAGATTTTGCATTAGATAAGGTTAGACAACGATCATTATCATGATTATATAAAGCCTGGAGGGAATATAACTCCCCAGACTGAATTTCTCCACATCCATTGCATCTTGCACCATTTTGCATCACAGTGGTGTACAATATGGAAAAAATAAATTATAGCAAAATTCTCTAATGGCATAACAAACTTTAGCCTCAATAGCTAAAACCAACTCACATGGGCCAAACCAATATTTCAACTGAAGTATACAGTATTGCAAACTACTGGCCTTACACTAAAGTTAAAAAGAAAATCATGGCCAGTTGTTTGTTACATAAATAAACACATAAGAAACAATGGCTATTACAAGAGGGGCTTCATGGTTGAGATATTGAATTCGTTTCTCATTGTCACAAACTGATATTTTGCGACAACAACAGAGTACATAAGGTAGTTGGATTTTCTCCTTTCTATAAAAGGCTTCCTTCCTATATATAAGTAGGAAAGAATAGCCAATCCCTTGATAATATTCATTGACAGCATTCGAGTTCTCTCAGTTTCTCCCGCTAATCACTTGGACCTATCAAATTGGAATATATGCAGCATTTATAACCTACTATACTCATTTCTTCTTTCCTCTCATCGGCTTCAGATGCATGAACAGAAGAAGGATAACTTCAAAAATGACTTGAAACAGAAGTTGCTGTATGCGCTTGATGTCAATATGCAGGTAGCTAGCAGGAACTATCTAGAATCATACAACGGCAACAAGCTGAAATCTTTATGCTTCATCAGCAATGTCACGGTAATTCACCATGTAGATGGCTATTACTGTCACGAATGCGCCAACCAATTGCAAAGGGGAGAGAGTCTCACCAAGGTACAAGTACCTGCGCAGAATAATTTCTTTAGAGCAAATAAAATGGTATGAACAAATACCATACCACCGTGGAAATTTAAGCAATCAATTTCAATCTCCAATTAAACAAAAAAGCAAGAAAGAATGTGCATGATTCAAATATAATTATACAGGAAATATAGGCTGTTTCCGGATACATAATTGGATCCTCAGAGTCTCACCCAAAAATGGAAGCAAACATAGGAGTTAAGAATGTGAGGGAGCTTAGCTTTGTTAAGCTACCTGCATGTGCCAACAAAAAACAGTTTATAAAACAACAGAAGTTGCAGCGAATCTAGTTAAGGTACAAATCTTTCTATTTCAAAGTTTAAAATCTGTGAAAAGGAAATGTGCATAAACCTGAAGCTACTTTTGTTGTCCCTTCACAACTATTAATGCACGAGATAGGAATCAAACTTGTAACACATGAAATAACCTAGTACGAGAGAAGAATATTACCTCTACTTGCATTGTAAAAGTATACTCCATAGCTAATGGCACTGCCAAATATTGAGGTGTACAGAAGTGCTAAAAGGTCACTGGATGTAAGGTCCTTGAGAATCCCACTTGTTGCAGGATCATTATTGAGAAATGAAATTACCAACAGAGGTAGCCCACCAATAATCATATGCTGCGAACATTCAGATAAAATCCATTGCATAAGTCAATGAAAGGTTATGTAAAATAGGACTAATGTTAAGAAAATGGTGAGAGCAGGATTTAAAACCCAAAGCCAGGGCTTTACTACTGCACTGCAATAACACCAACAAGGATGGAAAGAGTCTGTTTAATTTGCTGCATTTGTTGCAACTAGATAGTTCCTAATCTTTTGTTAGGCATGTCACAAAGTTTAATTAAACAATTATCTGTCATGACTCCTATTTATTGCAAAAATTAGTTTTTGCAGACAGTTTTGGATATATTTTTTTTAAAAATTCAATGATGTGCCATAGGAGAATATCATTAAATGCGACTTTTTAATTGCTGCTACAATTGTAGTGAGCCAAACAGCCCCTAGTTAGGTGTAAACCTGAATTACTGTTTTAAAATTGGAGGTAAAATGACGTAAGATTTGGAGGGGCAGAGGGAGGAGGGACAATATTGAACAATCAGTTGTATATTGCTTCACAAAGACAATTGAATATAGTTTCCAGACATAGAAATTTAGCCAGTCATCTCTTCAGCCGTATGGCCTTCCGCAACTTCAATTTCATATATCTTACCTACAGATTTTAGAATTGTAGCCAGCAGAAACTTCAATCACGATGGCTGGCAAGTTTTAAACTCAATTTTGATAGGTAGCCTCTATATCTTTGTTCATACAGGGATCTAACTCCACTATGTCGGATCTAACTCCAGCAACAGCAACAATATGACATTATGCACCTGCTCATTTGGTTCTCAAGTCATCTGCTTTTGAACTTTTGATATTCGACTTATGGTTGGGAATTAAAGACCCATGGATCCATATGTCTGGATACTGAAGTATTACTTCTTCCTTCGTTGTTGATTTGGATATCACTGAAGTGGTTAACTACTGTCAATATTTGGGGCTGCCAACAACATCTTTCCCATAAATAATTTCAAGGCTAATTTACACTAAGCTTCCCTTAACTATCGTTGCTTTTCAGTTAAATACCTTTTTAAAAAATTATTACAGCAAGCTCCTTTAAGCTCTATAATTTATGGGTATTTTGGTGAAATCAGTCCTTTAAAATTAAAACTAAAGTTTAAGGGAGTTTAATGTAAGTCTAATTTAAAAAAAGGTAGTTATAGTGAAGAACACCATAGTTGAGGGCAGTCTAGCATAATGTGTCTAACTTTAATATGAAGCAATTTTGTTTAGGAAACTGAATGGAGTCAATACAACCCTAGTCAGATATAACGTACCCATCCAGTGGCCATGATAGGATCAGAATACTTGCAAACCCAACGAACCATGACAGTCCCTACAGCCATGCTTTGAGCTGCCAGAAGCATCCACCATTCTACACTTCCCCATATTGTCGAATTGCTTCCTTCAAATGAAACTGCTGGAACCTGTTAAAAAATGTCATGATTATTATAATGTTTTCATCATGAACGGGGCTCAGTGTTATGTTAATTGATATACATTGCTAAGTTATTGGTAAGGTGATCTAGATATGGTATAAGAGCATCAGGTTTCAAGAGGCCATGGATTCAAAGTTCACATCTCGTCATTGCCAGGTTAATTTTTTTTCTTTTACTGCTTATTCAGCCTTTACAAGCGAGAGCTTTTGCAGGAGGTCTTTCCATGTTGCCCAAATGGCCCACATGAGGAGGGTTAAGTATTATGTTAGCTTGATATACATTGTTAGCCCGCAACCTAACAACTAAAGCTTTTCGGTATAGTGGTTATCAACAAAAGCAAATTAGCACAACAGTCCCCGACGTCTTCCAAGTATTCTCTCATCACGATAGGGTCAGCTACAGAGAACAACTCCATGCAAAGAAAAGTCAATGGTCAAAGGGACTAATCTGAAAACCCATAGGCTAATTTGCAGGTAGAGATTTTATGCAGTTTGAGATCATGCAAATCAATGAACAGCCCTCTTATCTTTAAACAAGGAGATAGTCTAGAAGAAGGATGATGATGAAAAGCTTTGATATCTTTGCACATCACCTCTAGGGCATCAGATAAGCCAAAAAGTAATGAGTTGTGAAAATACATTCCGATGTGAACTTAGCAACAACTTTTTGGATATTATTTTGCTAAAATATTAATCCAAATGTATCTCCAAAAGCTATATCTCATTGGTTACATTTTTGTATAAGATTGCTATTGTGTGTCAGTCCAAGAAGCTTCTTCTGAAATCTTTGCTCAAATATAAGACAATATAATAACGAGATAGGTGACTCTAAATGGGACACACACACACACACACACACACACACACACACACAATGCTAAAAGAGTCTAAATAATTTCCCTTATAGTGCTCATGGGGAAACAAATATGTTTGCACTTCTGTCGGAAGTACAGTACTCTAGATATTTCTATTTAACTGTACTAGATGATCACGCAGAGGGAAAACAACCGCATTTTAAGTTAACCTCGAGAAGAAGAAGCCCGACAACACCAAGCACAAGACCAGCAGCTCCAATTGTACCAATTGATTCTCCAAACAACAATGCGGCAAGTATTGCAACTGTCAAAGGCTGAGTCAATGATGACCTGCAACAACCATGTGCATAATATAAGCAACATATGAATTGTGTATGGGTGGTGATTGGTGCATTTTAATGCATATTTTATATTCATACTTAACTTTAATTTGTCACAATTAATATTGCGCAAAGGTATTTTATGATATTTGCGTGTGACATGGGCTTAATTACAAAAAGAGAAGAAAAGAGACCAACACGTGTGTTTCACGTCGCTAAAATGAGTTAAAGAGAGAACATAAGCACATGGAAAAGATTTACAGTGATCTAAATTGCCAAAAACAATCAATTCAAAGCAAGAAAACCAGAGACCAAAATGGGGTCCATTTCTCCAAAATTGGCCGACTTTTAGCCAAACCAAAACCGCTTTCAACCGACCTCTTTTGGCAAAAGAATCTCGATTTCTTTTCCTGAAGATTTGTATTTTTAATGTAATCTTGTTGGTACCATGTATTCGATGAAAAGCCTATAAATACCCATTGAATAAAAATGGCTAAATATCTCTCTTCTTCTCTTATTATTGTAGTGGTTAGGGTTTGAAGAGCAAGATCAAGTATTAGGGTAGTAAGATGTTTTTTTTTTAATTTTTAATTATTATGTCTTCCTTTATTATTTATTGCTTCTCTTTTATTATGCATAGCTAATTGTCTAGTCTAGGGTTAGATGAAATTAGGTTTGTGATTGATGTTCTTTAAAGTTTTAGTTTTTCTTTTATGATCTTATTATGACTATCTAAATAATGAAAATAGATTCTTTGTTTGCATTGCTGATAAACTAGATAGATCGATGATTGATTGACAATCATGAGATTTATTTAGGGAAATGATTTGCATTACTGATAAATTAGGTAGATCGATGGTTGACAACCATGAGAGTTATCCAGGAAAAGTAAAGTTTATATTTTTATTATTTATAGTTGATCCAGTTAATTTAGGGTTAATTTTGACTAGTCGATAAAACCAAATAGATCAATGATTAACACCTATTAGATCTACCTAGTAAAAGGTTTAGATTAAAGTAATTCTACATTAATTAGCAAATAATCTCTTGAATATATATCTTCCTCATTGTTAATTGATATGGTGCTATGTGATGTTCGTATGAATTATGCATATTGTTAGATTTGATAGTTCATTGCGATGTACGCACATCTTATGCTTTTAGGAATTGATAGATATTTGTTATAGGGATAGAACAAAAGATAGAAAGACATATTATCATAAATCACCATGAACAAATCTAATGGATTCAAATCCCTAGATATTTTTTCTTATTATCTATTTAAATCTTGCACTTTATTTTCTTTAAATATTGCATTTAATTTACTAATTTAAATCTTTATCAATCTTGCAAATTATTTTTATTTAATTATCACATTTAATTTATTTGTATAATAATCTTAACAAAACATATTTTTCTTAATTCGTTAGATTTCCACTAAAGTCGACATCTTTTCTGTGGATCGACCCACAAGTGCTATAAGTGATAACCGTGCACTTGTAGTATAATTTAAAACTATTAAAATTTCCCAACAAGTTTTTGACGCCATTGCCGGGGAAGACGGTTTCAATTTTAGTTAAATTTTTTGAATTAATTTTTCTTATTTTTAGTTCAATTTTACTTTGTTTTATTTGAATTTTATTTCAGAAAATCCGAAACTGCAAGAGCTATTTGGAGAGAACCATAGAGGCAGCAAAAGATGGGAGCTAGAAGTCAAAGTTCAACTGTAAATTCGCCGGGCCCACCAGCAGACCCGCAGCCACATCATCTCTTCTGTTGTTTTCGTCGGGTTTAGGTTTCTCTATTTATTTCTGGATTTCTAGATTTTATATATAACTATATATTTTTTAAGATTTATTTTCTATCTTTTATCTAGTTTATTTTAGTTTATTTTTTTACTTAAAAAAATATATGGGTGACAAACATGCAAAACCATGCTTATATGATTTATGCTATCCAGTTAATCAATTACTTGACTCTATCATTAGAACAAATAAACATAAGAGTGGTTTTAATTCACTTGACACATCTATAGCTGCCAATGATGCGGTGTTGGATGCTATGTCAGATGTTATGCAAAAAATTGAGGCTTTACAAGTTAACCAGATTCCTAGTAATCCACATTTTCAATCTTTTTACACCAACTGTCAAGATCTCTATCGTGCTTCTAAAAAGTGTCCACTAATTGATTGGAGGAACTATCATGTATTCTAAAATTCCTAGCTATGATTTAAACCAACAATTCCAATCAAACCTTTACTATGATGTAAGTACTCCATCTAATCCAAATCAAACCGACATTCACTTCTCTAAATTTCACAGGCTAACAATTTCCATCATACCCATATTATGATGTTGTCCCTCCTTAAGACCAAATCCTATTCTATCCAACTTTCACACCTTCATTAGACATTGATAATAATCATGAAATAAAGAATTCAACGTTGCAAACCGAATTTGAATTTTCATTTGAAACTCCTTTACAAACCACATCTGACTTAGAAGAAATGTTGCCAAAATTTATATCAACCATGGCTGCATGCATGCAAATGACTGAACAATCGTTTAGAGCCCATGAGGAACTAACGAAACAATTTGACAAGACGGATACGCTAATAGAACAAATTATGACCCTATGTAGAGAAAGAGAGCAATAGACCCCTTTGAGTCGGTCTGACCCTAACTCTTGGTATTTCAAAATAGCAATTTGGCCACCGAGTAACGCGGATATGATAAAATCGATGAAATGTTCAAGGTCGAGAAGTTTAACTTGACTGTCAGGTACAAGAAATTTTTCTAGGGTACTTGTGATTTCGACAGATGGGGTTTGAATAAAATGTTTAAGGAAGATGTTGATAAGGAACCTACAATAATAAATAAAAAATTTTAAAAGCTCTTAGATAGAGAAGCCACATCTATAAAGGAAATGAGCCCACCCATGAGTCAATTTGAAAAGAAAATAGAATCGCAAAATAAAGGGATGTGACGAAATTTTGAAAAAAGAGTCTATAAGCATAATAAAGAATAGGACGCCAGTCGATGTCGATGATTGTTGTTTCACGTATAATTTTGAGGAGATTTTTGCAAATGAACTCAAATTTCTTGATGAGTCGGTAATATCAATACAATGGGAACATCCTAAAATCTTAACCTTTGAAAAACTTTTTAAGGATGAACTCAATCTTATGGATGCGTTAGACTTCCTAAATTATCAAGCGCAAAACGTAAATTGCGAACATCCTCTTGAGCCATTAACAGTTAAATCTAACCCTCAAATACTTCCAGTCATCATTGAAGCCGATCCTATCAAAAGAGCAAGAAGTTGTCTCATCAACTCCTATAACTTGATTTTTTATTTGTAACTCGCATATTCATCTTGAGGACTTCGATCCATTTAGCCGATACATTAATAAGTTACTGCAGTTGCATAATTCTTTTAGACTTCGACCATTTATTACTGCACTAGTTTATTCGGCGAAGCTAGAATCACAATTTTGTTCATCCACATATAAACACCATATTAATTCTGTGCATATCAAGTTTAGGGTGTTAATTGATACTTATTGTTACAACTTGTTTTACTACTGCATAACCATAGACAAATTTTGAGTGGTTAATATTGACATTTGGATTAGCCAGAGCGTTGTGTAAATTTAATTCCTTTTCTTCTTTTATTTAGTTAGGGTTTTAGTCATAAAAAATAATAATAATCTTATATCTCCACACTTATTTAAACACTTTTATTTGACTTCAAAACATAACATAAAAACAAGAAATAAGTTGCAGAGCATGAATCACAAAGCAGGGAGCAGAATTCCATTATCAGATCGCATATCAGCGACTGGCCACCGTTAGTTAGCGGTTTGATAAGAGCAGAATCTTTAAATTTTTGGGCTCTATAAGTTTTGTTTTTGGTTAATTCTTCTTATCGATTTTAATGAGTTTATCTTTGTATGAATTAATTTCACTATATTATTATATAGTTCTGTTTAGCATTGCACATTGTAGTGGTTGTTCTTTATTAAATTATGAGTATGACTAAGGAGATGAGTGGGGGGTCTACATTGAGGACAATGTCGAAAATAAGTGGGGAGTGGTTTGCACTGTTTTTCATTTTTTTTAGGTTATCTTTTTCAATTTTTTTATCTTTCTAGGTTCACTTTTCTTATTTTTCTTTTCTTAAGAATTTTTTTTGATCAAGCCGGTGAATAGGTAGACTTGAATTTGAAATCCGTAAGATAAATGAAATGAAAGAAACTTATTGAATCTGAGGATATGACGGAAATATGAAAAATAACCCCACCTCGAAATCAAATGTAGTGAATATATACTCTACTAGTCGCACAATCACGAATCTTGAAGCTTGAGATGTAGAGGAGAACTAGAAATAACTTTGTTGAAATATTTAAGATAAAAAAAATTTAAAACATTTTTTCACTAAGTAGCTGAAAATCTGGGCCTCAAGAAGCATTGGATGTTGACGTCGAAAAGAAAACAAAAAAATAATTAATTAAATAAGTTTAGATTTGTGATTGTCTAGGATACTTGAGTGATTAAGTCTTTTAGAGTGCTTTCTCACTTAGTGCTCTCAAGCCACTGGCTAGCGAGCCACTGGCTTAAAGCTCGATGCATGGGTGTTCTAGATAGTTTAGCAAACCAGACATAATAAAACCCACACACTGAGTAATCGGTTGGTTGGTGCCTCATGGAACATTAATAGTGATATAGAAAGGTGTTGTGAGTAAATAGATATATAGATATAAAAAAATATGAGAATATGAGACATGGATACTATAGTTTGAATTGAAATCTCAAAACCAAAAGATACATTACACAGACACATATGGGTATAGGATCTATATTTGAAGGAAAAAGAGGCGTGAGGAATAGGATTAGGTTATATTTAAGGAGGTTAGAATTTTTGGATTCGAAACGATACTTTAGGATGATAATTCTTGAAGACCTATGAAGTAACAAGATTCAACATTTTCTTGTTTTTACTTTTGTCTTTTGGTTTTTAACTTTTCTTTTTCTTTATTTTCCTTTTCTTTATTTTAATTATTTTCTTTTCCTTTTTAGGATTTTGTGGATAATATTCGCTGAAAACCCTCACGAGACAACGCTCGTTCTCTTGGATAACATTGGGGTTTAACGGCTTGTTGCACGTACTAAGTGCAATCGCAACACCTGCGAAAAAGAGCATATGTAGTTTATATTTTTCTTAAGTTTTTGGTTTTTAGTTTTTCTTTCTAGAGTCTTAGATTTTACTCGAGCACTAGTAAAAGATAGGTGTGGGGGTATTTGATTGGTGCATTTTAATGCATATTTTATATTCATACTTTTGCTTTAATTTGTCACAATTAATGTTGCGCAAAAGTATTTTATGATATTTGCAAGTCACATGGGCTTAATTACATAAAGAGAAGAAAAGATACCAACATGTGTGTTTCACGTCGATAAAATGAGTTAAAGAGATAACAGAAGCGTATAAACAAGATTTACAGCAATCTAAATAGCCAAAAACAATCAATTCAGAGCAAGAAAGCCAGAGCCCAAAGTGGGGCTTACTTTTCCAAAACTGGCCGGCTTTGAGCAGAACCAAACCCGTTTTTAGCCGACCTCCTTTAGCAAAAGAATCTCTATTTTTTTTATAAAGATTTGTATTTTTATTATAATCTTGTTGGTACCCTATATTCGATGAAAAGCCAATAAATACTCATCGAATACAGAGGGCTAAATATCTCTCTTCTTCTCTTGTTATTGTGGTGGCTAGGATTTGGAGAGCAAGATCAAGTATTAGGGTTGTAAGATATTCTTTTATTTTTATTTTTAATTATTAATAATTCCTTTATTATTCATTGCTTCTCTTTTATTATGCATTGCTAATTTTCTAGTCTAGAGTTAGATGAAATTAGGTTTGTGATTGGTGATGTTCTTTAAAGTTTTAGTTTTTCTTTTATGATCTTATTACGACTATCTAAATAATGAAAATAGAGTCTTTATTTACATTGCTGATAAACTAGATATATCGATAATTGATTGATAACCATGAGATTTATTTAGGAAAAGGATTTGCATTACTTATAAATTAGGTAGATCGATGATGAGAGTTATCTAGGGAAAGTAAAGTTTATATTTTTATTGTTTATAGTCGATCTAGTTAATTTAGGGTTAATTTTGACTAGTCGATAAAACTAGGTAGATCAATGATTGTCACCCATTAGCTCTAACCTAGTAGAAGGTTTAGATTAAAGTAATTCTACATCGATTGGCAAATAATCTCTTGAATATATATGTATCTTCCTTGTTGTTAATTGATAGGGTGCTATGTAATGTTTGTATGAATTATGCCTATTGTTAGATTTGATAGTTCATTGTGATGTACGCACATCTTATGCTTTTAGGGATTGATAGATATTTGTTTTAAGGATGGAACAAAAGATAGAAAAACATATTATCATAAATCACCATGAACAAATCTAGTGGATTCAAATCCCTAGACATTTTTCCTTATTATCTATTTAAATCTTGCACTTTATTTTCTTTAAATAATCTTGCATTTAATTTACTTATTTAAATCTTTATCAATCTTGCAAATTATTTTCTTTAATTATCACATTTAATTTATTGTTATAATAATTTTAACAAAAGATATTTTCCTTAACTCGTTAGATTTCAACTAAAGTTGCCATCTTCCTTATAGATCGACCCACAAGTACTACAATTGACAACCGTGCACTTGTGGAATAATTTAAAACTACTAAAACTTTCCAACATGTGACAAACCTTGTGTACATAATGGTATCTCTAATATATGCTTTACAATTATGAATGCTCTCAAATTGATAAATCATCATGTACGCTGACTAGGGAATGATGTAGTAGTTTTAAAAAAATAAAAATAAAATTTCTGCTGAAATGAGTGAATAAGTCTCATGATAACTTTCATCTAAACAAATGAGTGGAAACTGGAAAGTAGTAAAGCATAACGGATAGATAAGATAAAGAAGAAAAGATATATTCTACGATAAAATGGCTTATGATTTTCAGGAACACCCTTATTTATTAGCCTTACTACAATCGTCTATTTGCGTGTACATTTCAAGGAGCAAAACTTAAAACCTTAGTCTTATCCCAAGAAAGTCAATCGTTAGCGGAAATTAGAAAGTTATTTATGGATAACAAACGTACCAATAGTTTGATAACAAACGATGACACTATGAATCATGTAGGTTTATCTTTCTTGATAACATTATGGGAAGGACTAGTCCATTTACTTTCAACTGTTTATTCTCCTTACAAATAAAATGGTTTAAAACCTATGGTGCAATCTTACCACGTGGCATGGCATTGCAATTAGTTAACACTGCAATGGCTCAAAATTACCGTTACCATAAGTACATATATTACGCTAACATTACACATAGTAATTGCATTGTTAGAGGTGTTGGTCTAAATTTGTGATTCCACTCCACAACGGCAGGTGGAAATAATTTGATATATATGGTTGGGGCACCCGACCTTATAGCCTTTAGGGTCAAAGTTGGTGCGCATGTAGGATGTTGTTATGTTACTTCATAAGTTCCATCATCAACAACTAACTAATGATTCAATATATACCCTTAAGATCAGCACAAACCCAAATTATGGGGATTATCAAGAAGATCCAAAAGCTATTCAAACTGCATAATAGAAGGGTATGGGACGTCCTCCATCAGTTTGCATGTAATGTTAAATCAAGCACAAGACTAGAATAAGATATCTCATCTTTTGACACCTCATAAGGTTGGCAGAAAAATATGAATATTATCTAGAAACCTGTAGTGACACCCAAAGCCTAGTGTATTAGCTAATGGTAGTAAACCTTTGAATAATAGGACCCCAAAAAAAAAAGAGTCGCTATAAAGATCATGAAAGGAATATAGGATAATGATAAAACAGAAAGAAAAAAAATCATATTTGGTATGTTTGCAATGTCGATTGCGATCAAATGTGAAACCAACCACAAAATACATTTGAATTATACATTCTACACCAGAGACTGTACATGGACCAGGAACACAATTGCCAAAGTGTTTGTACTTTGTACATCTAGAAGTGTTTGGTATGGGAAACTTATACAACTTCTGTGTATATGTTAATATGTTTATTCATTCAAATATCACGCAACCTTCTATAGTTTGAAAAGGTTGATCTAGAACACAACAACCTCAATAGTTTAAAAGGGTTGATCTAGAACTCAACATGGTGTGTGATTTCAGATCTTTCATATGCAATGTAATATACTAATATTGAAGTGAAAAGGTGGTATCTTCATGACATGATGATTTCTTTTTGCAGAATAAGCCTATCAGTGTCAACTAAAGTGTCCTCAACGTGCCCCAATTGGTGTATCAGATGGTAGTATTAGCAGGATACAGTGAAGTCTACCTTATATAGATGCCATAATCTGTGTATCTTTTACAGAACCATAGCCAGTGTAGGCATTTCGCTCTTACCATATTTAGATCCTAATCAGCTTAATCCACTTACTTCGATGAGCTATGTTGGACATCATATGTTTTACATAGCAGATCAAGGAAAAGAAATACAAGTATACAACTACACTCCTCACAACCTTTACTTCTAGTTCATGTGGTACAGCACCTAGACTCATTGATCATCTCTACCTTTTTTAGTTTCTTTGCTAAAGAAGCTATTGCCATTCAAAATAGGATCGAATTAAGTACTTCTTCAATCTACCCACAAAATCCGCATAGTTTGGAGCAGCCACTTCAATTTAGTTGATCACCATGGTAAAGTACTCCCTCAAATCAGCTTGCTTTAGCTTGCTGCTGGTATACTCGAGATTATTTTTATTTCGTTCAATATCCCTTGGTGCTCTTATCTTTTTAGCCGACAGATCTCTGTTGATTTTTTAACATCTTGCTTCTTTTAACTCCATTACTACTTTTAAACTTGATAGCAGCAATATAAATTTTCTGATGCGGTATAGGCATAGCATTCAACTGTTTACACTTGAAACAATCAGTAGTGTCATTCCCCTTATTATAGGATCTGTGGCAATTAACTTCCCCTGCTGTCCTAGGCTGGACTGACTTGCACCCAATTAAACTACAGAAATGTTTGACTCTAATATCTTGCTCCCTGACTTGGGATGTGAACTCTCTGATCACCCAAAAAAACTGTGATTATGGTCAAAACCTAAGTGTGAGGGAGCACTCTTACATAAATTCATGTAGTAACCTCGAATGAAACTTAGAGAAAGTGAATGATATTTGCATTGGACATCACATCATATCAAACTATAACCCCATCGATATCATTATTCATATATTCCATGACAAACAAGCTCTTTTGTCATAACATGACTAGATAATCCATAAAATGATCCTTAGGGAAGACACGGGAGTACAGAAGTAGGAATCATGGAGAAAGTTGAAATAATTAGATGTGTAGAGGCCAGCAGTGATCTACATGTGCAGCAGAAGACATACGATGTTCCTTTCCTGAAATTGAACTCTTTCCTCCAATGTGAAGGCTTTCTGAGGGTTAGTCTCCTATTGTAGTTTTGTCACGCCCCGCTTCCCAAAATGTGGAATACGGGAAGCGACGAAGACCAGCCGTGCTACCTACGGTAAAGAAAAGTCCTTCCATAGTCACATAAGGCTGTCTAGATTAACCTGTCAAAAATAAAATCCAATACCAAAAGAAATAATACTGACAATCATGCTGCAATGAAACCACAAGAAATCCTAAAAATGGGTCCACTAGATAATTGATGCAATTAAAGATCCAAAACAAAAGATTCGGAATAAAATAAGATCCAAAAGAGATACAAAAGTCCTAATGTCCCATAAGGACGCACATGCTAAAGGCTAAAAGTAAAGGAAAATAAACCTACGATTACTGATCTTCAACAAAGTCCTGGTAGCCGCTCTGATCCCGCTCAGCCTAAAAACCTGTCTCTAAACCTGAGATGGCAAATCTCAGGGATGTCAGAACACCCCAGCAAGTACTCAACGTATAAAGTGTGTGTAGCATAATAACAAGAATATATAAAAGTGAAGCCCGGTGCGCAAGAAAACATGTATATAAGTAATTAAATGCTCTAACACTATGAAACATGTATGTAAGGGATCAGATCATAACCTAACTGGCCACTAAAAGGTAAACTATCCTATCGTAAGCTTTAGTGTGTGCGTCAACATCTGCAGGAGTATTCCTAACCCAAGAGTGGTGCCCCAGGGGCTAGGAAACACGGGCCCAACTGTGGAATGAACAAGAGACCGCTATAGCCCGGTACGAGCTGTAAACATGTGACCGCTATAGCCCGGTACGAGCTGTAATCATGTGACCGCTATAGCCCGGTACGAGCTGCCGGCATGGGACTCCTGAGATCCTGTTGTACAATGCACACTCAAACTATCCCAACACCCACGTATTTATAGCTGATATAGTAAAGATTAAAATCACTAATTAAAAATGCTGAAAAGACAGGAACTTGTGGTATGGTAATTGTATGGAAATAAAACTGGTGAATAGTGGTGTCATGGCATGTAGTCCAGCATTCTAATTAATGATTTCAATTTAATATAAATAACAAGGATCATGAATAGGCATGTCAAATACAATAGTTATAAAATGATAGTGTCCATAAACAAGAATAGCATGTTAAGGTTTCTCAAGCATGCCGACAATGATAGTCTCAAGTAAAATGTTAAATATAGATGATAGAATATGATAATGTCAAAAATGTAAAACACTCAACATAAATATGCAAGCATCTGTATTTAACATCCGATTTTATTTATTGAAAAGAATAATAAATTAAAATATGGTTTTAAAAGGTTAATATAGTTAAATGAGAATGACAAATTACAGATGCGTAAAGCGGGTGGTGGTCATGGTATAATTACGAGATAATAGTAAGTAAGATAAGATAAATGACAGATTGACTAGTTATCATGTAAGTGCTAATAATAAGTTTTATAATCATGTGATAATAGAAAATATTAATATAAATTATAGTATCAAAATAATTTATATGATTAGGGCACATAGAGTGCAGCGATATTATAAGGAGTGATAATGTAGAAAGTTTAATTTATATATATATAATATTAAGCCCAAAGCGTTTATTGATTAACAGTAATAATGGTATATTTTTGTGTTTTAAATTAGGATATAAGTGTTGGCATTCTGCATGCTAGTGTATACCAATATTGTTGCAACAGAAACATATAAACTTATAAAGCTTTTTATATATTAAACCACATTTACATGTTAAAAGTTATTTTATTACGTTTGCATTTTTACAGTTGTTCACTTGATGAAAGGATTAATAGGTATTCTAGATCCTAGGGTTTTCATCATATGTACAAGTATTATAAGATATATTAATAAAGCGGCAAAATATTACAATTTTATTTAAATATTGTAAGTTAATAATTTATTTAGAGAATTCCCGATGTTGCATTGACTAAAAAAATAAAAGAGTAAGAGTACTTGCCTCGGAGACAGATAAACACAACGACACGAAGAACAACTCCAAGGTTTGATTGCTCGGCTAATTTTGAAGAAGAAGAAAATATTGTGATGGGAAAAAGAGAAGGTTGATTTATATGAGAAGGGGAGAGATGATAATAATTAGGTTGTTATTTATAGGGAAGAGAGAGATTGTTTAAAGATTGGAGAGATTATTATAATTGGAGAGAGAAATATTCTGATGAGATGAGATTTGGATTTGATTTTATAAAAGAGAGATATGATGGGTTGTTATATACTTCTATAAGATATTAGAAAAGTTGTATATATACATATTAGTATATAGTGAAAATATATGTAGATATGTATATAGTTATGGGTTAATAAAAATAAATACAATTAGTTATATATATAAGATTTTATGATATCAAACAACTAAAATATATTTTCAGTTAAACTATCATAACAAAATATCTTCAATTATATATATGTATGTATATAGATTTGTAGAAAAAAATAATTAAAGAGAGTAGATTTGAGAAAGAGAATCTGCTGAGAGAGATTAGATGAGCGATTGTTAGGATCAGGATTAATAAAAGATTTAAAAATATATTTGGTTTGGTAAAATTATTTAGTTTGGAGAGAGAGAAAATATTTGTTTTAAAAAGAATCAAGTTATCAGGTGAGACATATATGGTGATTGGAGAGAGAAAATTGAGTTGTTAGTTTAGTAAAAATATTTATATGGTTAAAAGATTTAACAGGGGCTCTCATGACTTTTCAAAATTAAATATTCTAACCAAATAAATATCGTAAGACAAAATATCTTATAAATAGAATTTAAAAATGGATAAAATCTTATGTATATGTATTGTTTAAAGAAATACCAAATAAAATATCTTTTGTTTAAATTATGATACTAAAATATAAATATGGTTATAAAATAGTGTTAGACAAATAAATATTTAAATACTAATAATATGCATATTTAACAAACTTGAAAAAACCATAATTATATACGTATATCTTAATTAAAAGTATTAAACTCCAAATTATAATAATAATAAAACAAAGCCCAATATATCCAAAAAGAAAAAGAAACGTACGATCGGATAAGAGTGTTACAAGTTTCCTCCCCCTCCCCTCTTAATGTAGATTTCCGACCAATGTAAAAAAAAAGTAATCAATTAATAAAAATAACACACCTGCGTTCGCGCACGCACGAGTTTTCTAGGGTAGTTGCCGACAAATGATGAAGTTCGTTCATTTTTTAATCGGATATGCAACTATTTTTCTACTCGTTTTCATCATCCAATTTCCTCTTTGAAATGCTCATTGTATATCTCTAACTTACATTTCCTATTTGTAACCTTTCACCTTTCATATTTACAATGAAATGTTTATTTGGCTACGATCATATAGAGTCTATCAAATATCCTATAATAAAAATAATCACAAGAAAAGCAATAACTGAACCAAGACACTATTGAGAAAATTCAAATCCACATGCAATTCAAACTCACACTGCCCAATCCAGCCAATGTCTTCTGCAACCCCTCGGCAAGAAATCCCTGCATCCATCAAACACATTGCATTACTCTCCCCTCATTCTTCTTCTTCTTCTTCTTCTTCTTCTTCTTCTTCTTCTTCCCAATTCAACAATCAATGAACTAACAAGACTAAAAATCGATCCAATTACCTCATGCCCACCTGAAAGCAGGCAGCATCGACAGCAGAAAACGCCACGATCGAAACCCAAGCAAGAAACCCATCCGGCTGCTTCCTCCCCTTCGCCGCCGCGAACCCGACAAGCAAAACCCCGGACGGGATCAACCGAAACGACGAGACGAAGAAAGGGCCAGTCTTTGGGATCACCTCCTTCATTGCCACCATCGCAGTGCCCCAAAAGAAGAATGGGGACACCAGCAGCAACCATTCCCAGAACTTTTTGTTCCAAGATTCGATCTTTTCTTGCTCTGCTTCGATTTCAAGGCTCAAGAGGGGGTCGGAATCGGAGCCGGTGCTGATGCACTCGATATTGGGGTCGGGGTCAGAGGATGGGCTGCAATGGACCATGGTGGGGTGTTTCGGTAATTTGGGTTTTGTGAAGAGGGAGGGGATGGGTTTTGAAGAGGAGAAGAAGAAGCCATTGATGGGTTTGGTGGGTAGGAAATTGGGGAGTAGGAGGAGAGAGGTTGTTGATGACATTTTCTTGGGTTCCAAGCCTTTTTTATTTTAGTTTTTCAAAAATTTTATATTTTTTTTAGGGGCTTTGGTGAGAAAGGTTGGTTGGTTAGTTCCTCATTTGTGTGCGTGTGTGGCGCGGAGGCGGAGGCGGAGGCGGGGGCGGGGGGAGGGATGTGAGGGCCAATCAATGCATGTGATGGGTTTGGAAATTTCATTGAATTTTTTGGTTAAATGTAAGGAAGACCCCAACTTTCTAAATCCAGCATTTTAGCCCCTTTGCTTTAATTGATTTCCTTCTTTATTTAAATATTTAATTAAAAATTATTTTTTTTATCTCTTTTCTTATATACCACCATTATTTTTCGATATTACCCGTGCCTTCGAAAATTCTTTAATTTTTTTTAGATACGCCTCAAATTTATTAGGTGATTGTTAGATTTATTTTTTCAATTTAATTTATTTATCAAATACCAAATCTACCCTCGTCATCATCATCTTCTTCATCACGGCCTTAAAAAGATTCTAGCTTCATCTTCTTACTTCTCATCCCTTTGTCACATTCATTCAAATTCTTTTCTCTTCTCTTTATTCTTATAAGCTCTTTGTTTTTTCTCCGATTCTCTTGTATATACTCCCAAATTAAGAAACTCTAGTGTAATACCCGGTTCCTTTGTATATGTTTCACGTATCTATAAATAAAAGTTTCCCAAAAAATTTTCTGCTTGAATACCTTCTATAAATAAATTCTTATATTTTTCTAATATTAATTTCTAATTTTTTTATATATTCCCTAACCTAAATCTTAAACCCAAACCCGAAACTTTTTATTTTTCCCCTGGCCCCAGCCCAACTAACCCAATCCCTAACCCAAGAATCCGGCCCATTCTTCTCTCTCTCCCTATCTTTTCTTTTCCCCGTGGCCTGGCCCACGACCTCAGCCCCAGCCCGATCCCCATCTCTTTCTTCTTCTTTCCTTCTTTCCCGACCCGACTCGACCCTATCCTACCCGACCCGAACACCCTGCTCTCCTTCTTCTTCTTTTCCTTCTCCTTCTCTTCCCGCCTTTCTCGCACAGCGCTCCCCATGACCTGCGCCCCTCCATGACCTCGTCCTCATCCCAACGTCCTCCCCTCCCTCGCGCTTCCCCGAGATCTCCGCAACAGCCCCGCGATCCCCTCGCTTCCCTATCTTCTCACAACCGAGCCCTCTCTCTTCACTCCTCTCTATCTCTTCGCTCGCGAAGCCCCACCTCTCGAGCTCCTCACCTCCACCGACGAGCTCGAGCCCATCAAGATCCCCCATCGGCCTCACTGCACCGACCGCCTGCTGCCACCGCTCACCTCCACCTCATCGCCGCTGACCATCGACCACGATGCCCCCAGCAGCCCCAACCTCCACCACTGAGCTCCCTCACCATCTTCCACCCTCCCTCGTCCTTGTCGCCATTGTCTCCACCGTCGAGGCCACCCCCAGTACCCCGATGAGACCCACTTCAAGACGAACACCAAACACCCAACCGCGTTGACGCCTCCTCCTCCGGCCAAGCCAAGCTCCCTGGTCGCCATCATCTCCAAGAGTGCCACCTCATCTTCCCCTCTCACCTCCCTCCTCCTCCAATCGCGAGGAACTCTACCGCCGACCTCCAACAACGCCGCTGATCTCCTCCTCGTCACCAACACCCTTCCACCATCATCAACAACCCTGTTGCAGCACCCCTCGAACCCCTCGCTTTCACCCCCTCCAAGACCCGTCTCCTTCACCCTTCCACCCGCGACCACAACCCACCATCATTGTCATCTCCTCTCACCATCTCCGAGAACACCAACACCATAGTCAACTGCAACAGCCGAGTGCAACCCAACGCCGACCTTCATTGTCGTCGTCTTCTTCTACCCCCTCTTCCATCAAACCAAGCACCTTTGATGTCGACTCTAAGAAACCCATCGCCTCATCGCCGCCGAGTTCCTTAGCTGCACCTGGACCGAGCACAGGACAGATCCTGAGTCGATACGAAGCCGAGATCGATCTCCGTCATCATCATCGCAACCGTCTCCTTCGTCACAGTCTTTGTTTTCTAGCCGAGCTCCTCTCCTGTTGATCTCTTGATGGAGCAGCCACCATCGTCGCCGAGATTATCGTCTTCATCGTCTTCTTCCAGCTCAAACCATAGTTGAGCCGAACTCTAGTTGTCGCCGCCGTGAACTGCTGCTATTTCTGTTGCGGTTTCTGCTGCTGTGTTGCTGTTGCCATGGCATTGCCGCCATTGTCGTGTCATCGTCGTTACGGTCGTTGTTAGGCAAGTGAAAATTCTTCACTTGTTACTTATGCTAATTTATTAGTTAGATTAAATAACCAAGTTAAAGATTTAATCGCACGTGTGCGTATGTGTGTGTATCGTAAATTATAATGGAATTCTTAGCAAACCGTTGCGTTGATTGTATGGAATTGAACCTAATTCGGGTCTATCAACCGTAATGATATCATTTAGAATTTACATGAATCAGTGTTGTTACAATCAGTAGGTAGAACTGACGATGATCGATACTCATATTTATAACCTGAGTTCGAAGTGATACATAAATGAAAACTTTGGTGAAAGCGCCCATGTTTTGTGATCGCCGAATCCCTTACTGATTATTGAATGTCGTGTAAAGTTTTGAGTTAACAATAATGTGTTTATAATCATGTAATATTGCCCCAACACGCGACGTCGGATCTGGAGGTCACCGCACATGCCACGTTCTAAAATCCATATTAAACTGAATGCAACTTGTAAATTAATGTTCTATGGCTCGTATTGAAGCCAGTAGATAAACCTACAGCACCCCATAGTTTTAATAAGTTATAACGACAAATACTGAGACGATTCATGGCTCTAGACTGCAGTCCAGAGCCAGAGTCTTTACCTTTACCTGTTTTAGAACGCATACTTCTCACTGTTTAAGTGTGAGGAACCATAGATAGAAGTGTAGATAATCGAATTAGCTTTCTAACGGTGCTGTTCTTGTTGCATTCCAGTATTGTTTGATATTTATAACACTTTTTAAACCGTAGATGTGTACTGCAGTTTCTTGCAAAAACAGAATGTAAATCTTAACCTTAGACAGTACATATCTCCCTCCATACAGGGGATATTATTGATCCATCTGATGCCTTGGAAACATAACAGATAAAACTAAATATTATCTAACTGTAGTGTCGCCTAATTATGATCCCAACAGAGAGTAAAACGTGTTACGAAACGGACTTCCAGTTCTGAATCTGGATTTCCAGCAGTGAACACTTAAAATGGAATGACCATAACTCACAAACCTGAAACCCGATTGACTCGAAACCAATTTTTCTGTAGAGATAATTAAATATAATGCTTACTCCTTTTATATTGTTTTGCTCAATTCTGCACGTGTGATTTATAGTGAATTTTGCAAGTTATATGACATTGGCTGCCATATTTTTCTCGTATCATATTTTATTGCATTCTTATCATATCATGTAATTGTTATACCCGTATTGAATAGGGGCCCTATACATTGATATCCTAGCGACCGTGTTACATTATCAAGTGATAAATATTAGTGATTGGATTGTGGCAAGTACGTTAGTATAAAAGCGTGATTGAATAAGTGAAGTGATACGTACTTGTACACAATCAGCGGAACCAATTAGTGATTGCATTGTCGGCGCCTATGGGACATATATAAGTATAACTATAACTGGTATGAGACGGTTATGGAAGCACTTATATTAGTGTCATAGGTAAGACGTCGAGCACTGTCCAGTTATCTTGAACACCAGTCGAGACATGCTTGATGGAGTCCCTGTCTCCAGTTCTCGCGTAAACTTGTCATGGAGCGACTATTATTTGGATTCATGGTCGGTGGTTGATGTAAACCGCGGGGTGTGTGGTAGTTTGAGTGTGAGTTCGATCAACGGAATCTCAGGAGTCCCACTGCCGACATATTTCGTGATTTCGGGAGTCGTATGGATGGTGTTTTTGATTATTAGCGAGCGTGATTCGGGCCCGTGTTCCCTTTCCCCTGGGGCCTACTCTTGGGTTAGGGATACTCCTGCAGTGGTTGACGCTCACACTTGAACTGACGATAGGTTTAGTGACTTGGATAGTGAGACTTAGAGACTGATTGCTCAGTGGAATGGACATTGCATTGATTACTGTTTTGATACACTTGCTTTATCGTTACATGTACCGGTTGTTTCATGCTCACGTTATTATTCTATACTTACTGCTTTATGTTTATCATCGTTGCTCATTATATATATATATATATATATATATATATATATATATTGCTATTGTGTCGCTCTGACGACCTAAATATGCATGCTCAGAGTGAGAAGTGGATTTAGCTCGGATCAGGACCTGCCTTACCTCGAGGATATTGCGGACATCTAGATCAGCGACGCTGGCGCTATCTTTCCCTTGACTCTATCTGGTTAGTTTTATATCTGTTTTGATAGAATTAGTGGCTGCATTTCTTATTACTTGTGCTATGATTACTGATTACCACGTAATGCTAGAAGCCGAAATGTGACTACGGCAGGATATTTCCTTGACCGTAGGAGCATGGCTAGCCTTGTCACCCCTTATATTCCGTATTTTGGGAAGTGGGGCGTGACATGTGTAGGGTGTTTTTCATCACCCCATTGAGATGGGAATATGCGTGCTCTTGTCAGGCGTGCTACAGATTCCCCCTGCCTTGGGTAGGCCGGGGTTTATTGATTGTGGGGATCCGAATCTCCGGCAGCCACGGACTAAGCTGCCGTTAATTACCCCTCGCTTTTAGGACGAGAGAACTTCCGATTAACGTGTCAAACTAGTCATGCGAACTCAATATGCAGTGTACGTATGTGTTGTTTTGGAGGGGGCTTTGGATATATCGGGAGCCACGCAGAGTTTTTACGGGGGTCCCGCTACCCGGATAGCGGGCTGGGGTCAAGGGGGCTAGCAGCCTCCTTGCGGGGTGCGGGGCAGCGCCCCGTTAGAATTTTTTTTTAACAGAGGCAGTGTCGTGGTGTATGTGTGTGTGTACATATGTGTGTGTGTGTGTATATATATATATGTATATATATAGAAAAAAGAGGGAGGAAAGGCATCCAAAGGATGCGTGGGGCCAGCGCCTTGAGCGCTGTGCGCTTAGGTGTTGTGCGCTTAGGCGCAAGCGCTGCACGTGGGCGCTTTGTGCTCGAGCGCAGGGCGCTGGCAAGGAAAAAAAGGGATTTTAGTCCCAGAAATAGGGTTTAGAGTGGAGTTAAACTCCTAAAAATGTTTTGGTTGAGGAAATGCTCTGTTGGCTGGATCAAGAGATGTGAGATCTAAAAATCTCTTCTTTTTGAGATCTAACGACAGATCCAAGTTCCCCTTTGTGGGTTTTGTGGTGAAAAACTATTTAGTTTTGGAAAGGGGAGAGTAAAACTCTTGATTTAATTCACAAAAAGGAAGAAGGTTTGAAACCTTCAGAAAGGGGAAAGAGACACAAACCCTAGGGTTTTTGGAGAGAATGAAAAGTATTACTTTATTCATCATCATGTTGCCTTATATAGGCTTACATATTTACATATAGCCCCTTGGGCTTCACAAAATGGCATTTTGCCTATCCCATGGCTCATGTGTTATTTCTTTTTGCACATAAGCCATGGGCTTTACAAAAATTTAGCTTTATGCCCATTTTGCATACATTCATGTATAAAAAAATTACATAAAAATTATTTATTACATGATTTTGTTGTTGGTATGGGGAGGCTAGCCGCGGGCTCGACTTGGGCATGGGCCCGCTTGACCTGGGCTTGGGCCCACCTGGCTTGGGGTTGACCTTGACTTTGACTCGGTCAACCGGGGGTGCAAATTTTGACCCCAACAACACGGTTTTGTTGTTATCAGAACGCCAGGTTTGGTTTAGAATGAGATTACAGTTTCCGACTAGGTCTTGACAATTTAAGTCGCCATTTCGGTCTAGATTGTAAACTTGTTGTCCTTGACCTTGGTTCATATAGTGTGTCCTGCTGTATATTTTAATCTTATCCGGTAGAGTTTGGGTAATTTGGTAGAGTTATGTGGTTGTAACTATGCACTGCAGCATAGTTACAATACTGTATTTTGTTCGAGTGACTTAGGGTTCTGCCTTTGATTCCCTTCTTGATTGAATATTACTTTACCGCATAATCTTGTTTTGATTGTCAAATCTCTATCTCCGTTTATATCTTATATCGTTCCCGAGTTTTCAAATTTATTTTACATTTTCATCCTTGTACTTTTCCTATTGATCCTACACCTGCTTACGTTCTTATCGGACTCGTTGCATTCTCACGTCTTCGTTTCTTCAAAGTTATCATATCGCGTTGCATACTTTTAAGTTCCTTTCAGCCTCGCACAGCGAAAACTAAAACCTGCGTTCCAAACATGGCTTCCAACGACTCTTCTTCCACATCCACTCCCCAGAGTCAGACCGCCGAGATTTTGAGCGTACTGCAAGGATTGAGAGAAACCCAGGAGAGGACGAACGATCTTTTAGTTGAGGGGTTAAGGAGGCAGCTAGTTCGAGCACCAGAAGGAGCCCCAATCGTGAGGGGATCACTGTTAGTAAAAGAGGAGGTGTTCAGATGAGGCGCTTATTTGTATCTTAGCAACAGAAGCAGCAGAGAACTCAAGTCCGCGGTTATTGAAAGAGGCCGAGGCACCTTCAGAGGAACTGTCACCAGGCTAAAGGACGGTGTTTTATTCAGGGATCCGGTGAGCAGCATGCAACGGTTGCCCTCAAAGAAAAGAGCTGCAATGAAGAGATCCATCGACGCCCTCCATATCTAATCGAGAAACTCAGTTGTTTCATTGTTTTGTGCTTTGAATTTCAAGGATGATATGGGCCCAGCACATGATTCAGACTTGCCTTACGAGATCACAGAGATTCAGACATCGACGTGGAGTTATCACCTTCACCGCTTTCAACAAAGATATTGTTTTTTCAGTTGTTCATTTTCGTTTAACTCTTGTATCTGTTGAACTTCTTGGTTTGAATACAATAAAGTTGTGAAATGCGATTAACTACTTTTGGTCTGACTCCCTATATTTAGACCCTAAACTTAGTCGACACCATGGTTCATTACCGCACCCCCTGACTTTTCCCAATTAGGTTGTATCTTGCCGCATACTTATGTCCAAAACTGTCAAACCTTATTATCATTGTAAATTTATATCTTTCCCAGATTTTGAATCCAATTTCATCCTCATATTTTTATGACATTCTGGACAACTCAATTCCTATTTACGTTTCTTTCATTCGAGTGCATGCTCGCGGCGTCGACCTTCGAAGTATATACCGCAATACTTTCTCTGGCTAGTCTACCATATATTACTGGTGCTATTTTCCTGTTAACATAGTTATAACTAGCGGTGCTTATTATATTAAATTTAAAGTTTTGCCTATTTGTACTTACTTAGATTTCCATTATGTGTTCTCACTGTCTTGAAATGCTCTACTATTTTTTTATTTTTCAATAATTCAAACTTACACCATATATTCTATTTCTAGTAAATCGTTCCTATTAATGTTTTTCATGCTATCGTCCTTTTATTATGAAGTTCCATTCTTCGTGCCTTTTTGTCTTGATTTTTTTTCATCTGCTTTAATTACAGGATGTCATTTTGAGTTATTTGCTATTATATATTTCTTTTAATGTTTTATTGTTTATTATACTGTTATCATTCATAATCATTTTGTTTGTTGGTGTTCTTTTGATTGACTTTCAAAATTTATATTATTAGCGGTTTGAGTTTTCTTTAAAATGAGTTTCATATTGATTTTCTATATATTATTCCCTTTTCTTTTGTTCATATTTATGCTAACTATCTTTTGTTTTCTTATTTATATTTACTTACGTATTCTTATGCTCCAATCGATTTAAATTTTCTATTTGTTGTGATATAAATTATGGTTATCTTGTATGCTAATACATTTTATTTACCTGTACATATATCATCATTATTTCGGTATTATCTTAATTTCTTTTGTATTGTATTATCTCCGCACTCTTGCAAATATAGTTTAGTTTTGGTCTTTACGTTAATTATTGATATCTAGTTTGTTTACTAGCCGTCTATGTTTTCATTTTATTTTCCCCTATATTTTACCATATGAGTATTATGAACTTATTATATAATTACTTGATTCGTAGTAGTTTTGGTTCTTAAGACCTATCAGCCAATTCTTCACTATTATTTATTATTATTATTCTATTTTTCATTGTATTGTATATATATAGTTTATCACTATTAATTGTTATGTCTTTATTCTTACATATGACCATTCCTTTTTAACTGCCCTATTTCTTACATACAAACATTTGATTTTTCTAGTTGTTTTTCCATGACTCTTATAGTTTACGGTTTATTTTAAATTTCGAGAACGAAATTTTATATAAATAGGGTATGATGTAATACCCCGTTCCTTTGTACATGTTTCCCGTATCTATAAATAAAAAAGTTTCCAAAAAAATTTTCTACTTGAATACCTTCTGTAAATAAATTCCTATATTTTTCTAATATTAATTTCTAATTTTTTTTATATATATTTCCTAACCTAAATCTTAAACCCAAACCCGAAACCTTTTATTTTTCCCCGAGCCCCAGCCCAACTAACCCAGTCCCTAACCCAAGAACCCGGCCCATTCTTCTCTCTCTCCTTATCTTTTCTTTTCCCCGTAACCTGGCCCACGACATCAGCCCCAACCCGATCCCCATCTCTTTCTTCTTCTTTCCCTTTTTCCCAACCCGACCCGACCCGACACTATCCTACCCGACTCGAACACCCCACTCTCCTCCTTCTTCTTTTCCTTCTCCTTCTCTTCCCGCCTTTCTCGCACAGCGCTCCCTATGACCCACGCCCTTCTACGACCTCGTCCTCATCCCAACATCCTCCCCTCCCTCGCGCTTCCCCAAGATCCCCTCAATCGCCCCGCGATCCCCTCGCCTCCCTCTCTTCTTACAACTGATCCCTCTCTTCTCACAACTCTCTATCTCTTCACTCGCTAAGCCCCACCTCTCGAGCTTCTCACCTCCGCCGATGAGCTCGAGCCTACCAAGATCCCCCATCGGCCTCACTGCACCGACCGCCTGCTTCCACCGCTCACCTCCACCTCACCGCCACTGACAATCAACCACGACGCCACCAGCAGCCCCAACTCAACCCCAACCTCCACCACCACCTTCCACCCTCCCCCATCCTTGTCGCCGTTTCCTACACCGTCGAGGACACCCCCAGTACCCCGATGAGACCCACTTCAAGATGAACACCAAACACCCAACCGCGTCGACGCCTCCTCTTCCGGCCAAGCCAAGCTCCCTGGTCGCCATCATCTCCATGAGCGCCACCTCCTCTTCCCCTCTCACCTCCCTCCTCCTCCGATGGCAAGGAACTCCACCGCTGACCTCCAACAACGCCGCCAATCTCCTCCTCGTCACCGACACCCTGCCACCATCATCAACAACCTTGCTGCAGTACCACTCGAGCCACTCGCTTTCACCCTCTCCAAGACCCGTCGCCTTCACCTTGCCACCGCAACCACCACCCACCATCATTGTCATCTCCTCTCATCATCTCTGAGAACCCCAACACTATCGTTAACTGCAACAGCCGAGTGCAACCCAACGCCGACCTTCATTGCCGTCGTCTTCTTCTACCTCCTCTTCCATCAAACCAAGAACCTTTGATGTCGACTCCAAGAAACCCATCGCCTCATCGCCGCCGAGTTCCTTGGCTGCACCTGGACCGAGAACAACACAGATCCCAAGTCGATTCCAAGCCGAGATCGATCTCCATCATCATCATTGCAGTCGTCTCCTTCGTTGCAGTCTTTGTTTTCTAGCCGAGCTCCTCTCATGTTGATCTCTTGACGGAGCAACAGCCATCGTCACCGAGATTGTCGTCTTCATTGTTTTCTTCCAGCTCAAGCCATAGTTGAGCCGAACTCTAGTTGTCGCCACCGTGAAGTGCGTGAACTGCTGCTATTTCTGTTGCGGTTTTTGCTGCTGTGTTGCTGTTGCCATGTCACCGCCATTGCCGTGTCGTCGTTGTTACGGTCGTCGTCAGGAAAGTGAATTCTTCACTTGTTACTCATGCTAATTTACTAGTTAGATTAAATAACCAAGTTAAAGATTTAATCGCACGTGTGCGTATGTGTGTGTATCGTAAATTATAATGGAATTTTTAGCAAACCGTTGCGTTGATTGTATGGAATTGAACCCAACTCGAGTCTATCAACCGTAATGATATCATTTAGAATTTCCATGAATTAGTGTTGTTACAATCAGTAGGTAGAACCGACGACGATCGATACTTGTATTTATAACCTAAGTTCGAAGCGATACATAAATGAAAACTCTGGTGAAAGTTCCCATGTTTTGTGATCGTTGAATCCCTTACTGATTATTGAATGTCGTGTAAAGTTTTGAGTTAACAATAACGTGTTTATAATCATGTAAAATTGCCCCAACAGGCGACATCGGATCTGGAGGTCACTGCACATGCCACGTTCTAAAATCCATATTAAACTGAATGCAACTTATAACCTAATGTCTATGGTTCGTATTGAAGCAAATAGATAAACCTACAGCACCCCAGAGTTTTAATAAGTTATAACGACGAATACTGAGGCGATTCATGGCTCTAGACTGCAGTCCAGAGCCAAAGTCTTTACCTTTACCCATTTTAGAACGCATACTTCTCACTATTTAAGTGTGACGAACCATACATAGAAGTGTATATAATCGAATTATCTTTCTAACGGTGCTGGTCTCGTTGCATTCCAGTGTCGTTTAATATTTATAACACTTTTTAAAACGTAGATGGGTACTGCAGTTTCTTGCAGAAACAGAATATATACCTTAACCTTAAACAGTGCATATCTCCATGCATACATGGTATATTATTGATCCGTCTAATGCGTTAGAAACATAGAAGATAAATCTAAATATTATCTAACTGTAGTATCGCCTAATTATGATCCCAACGGGGAGTAAAACGTGTTACGAAACGGACTTCCAGTTCTGAAACTGAATTTCCAGCAGTGAACACTTAAAATGGAATGACTATAACTCACAAACCTGAAATCCGATTGACTCGAAACTAATTTTTCTATAGAGATAATTAAATATACCGTTTACTCCTTTTATATTTTTTTGCTTAATTCTGCACGTGTGATTTATAGTAAATTTTGCAAGTTATATGACATTGGCTGCCATATTTTTCTCGTATCATATTTTATTGCATTCTTATCATATCATGTAACTGTTATACCCGCATTGAATATGGGCCCTATACATTGATATCTTCGTGACCGTGTTATATTACCAAGTGATAAATATTAATGATTGGATTGTGGCAAGTACGTTAGTGTAAAAGCGTGATTGAATAAGTGAAGTGATACGTATTTGTACACAATCAGCGGAACCAATTAGTGATTGTATTGTCGATACCTATGGGACATATATAAATGTAACTATAACTGGTATGGGACGGTTATGGAATAACTTTTATTAGTGTTATCGAGCACTGTCCAGTTATCTTGGATACCAGTTGTCACGCCCCGCTTCCTAGAGTACGCTAAATTGGGCACGTGACATAGCCAACCATGCTACCTGTGGATAGGAAGTATCCATCCACAGTCACATTACGGCTGTAGAGATATCAAGAACAAGATAAAACTATCGAAAACATGTCCATAATCCAGAATAACAGGAGTCAATAATAAATAAATGCGGAAGCAAATGATCCAATACAAATAACTGAAAAGTATGTCCCATAATGCGGCTCACATCAGGAAATAAATGCAGGAAATAAAACTAACTACTACTGAACTCACAGCTCAGCCTGCTGGCTGAAGTACTCCTGCTCGGACTGCAACAGCGGTACGGAATCTGGGCCATGCAAAACCCAGACGTCAGCGCGTCATGTTATCAAGTAATATAATATGAACAGTGTAGCAGACAATGTAATATAAACATGAATACAGCAAGAATAACAATAATATGAATCATACCAGTACAGGGTAGCGTGCAGTGGGTAAACTAAACTGTTCTATCAGGTTTTCTATTCTAAAGTCTTTGAAATCAATTGATGAATCATCGATGTAACTCAATAGTATCTCGTGCATGCCCGGGACCACGGTCAAGACCCTCGGGGCTAAATCCGAGACATGCCGCTAGGCAGTAACAGGTAGCAGGATGGGCGAGTGATGTCAGCATCATCACTCCGGGGCTGGCCTAGCCCGTAAGACTGATCAGAACAGGTATCGAACTGTTGAGTTACAAGTCAGGTTTCACCTTTGATTTCCCCATACCCCCAAGTTATGTATGTCGAGTCAGGTATTCAGTAATCAAGAACTAATGCCAACACAAGATCAGGTAAAAGCAGGTTTGTCTGGATAGACAACAGGAACGGTCCATGAGGACTACATGTTATGTGTGTTGGCATTAGACACAAGATCAGGTAACAGGTAAAGCCATGGTACATCAGGTCAAGCCAGGTAATGTATAAAGGTGTCATGTCATGTTAAGAGTGTACGGTACCATGTCATGTCAAGTAGGAAGTGTAACAGGTCATGTCAGGAAGCAAAAGATGTCATGTGGGTGCTCATAATCAAACTAACATAAGCATGTGTATAAATAAACAAGCATGAGTACTATCAGAACAATAAACTGGAATATGTAATATGATATGCAAATAGATATGATTTCAAGGATATGGATGCACAGTTATCGATTAGGGTTACATTTATAGTTCCAATATTAATTAGGATACAATTTATTAAACATGGAGCATTAATATCACATTATTATATAGTAATGTGATCTATGGATGCAATTATATGTATCTTAAATGCGATGGATGCAAACGGGTATCCGAAAAGTTATAAAACTATAAAATGGTAATGTGGGATATACAACTAAGCAATATGTGATATAAATATTGATATAATAATATTAATATGGATAGCATATTCAAAGCGATTAATAACTATAAAAGTGGTATTGATTAACCATGCACAAGAAAGTTCCGTTCAGAAATTCAGCGTCACCCTAATTTGTAAAATAGCTTAAAAATAACAAACGTTCTCCAAAAGGGACGTGTCTTATACCAAAACAAAGATAATTCAATAAGGTTTTCAGTTTTATAAGTATAAGCACCTCAGGTTGTCCCTACAAAAAGTTATGAACATTCGAAATTGAAAGTTTGCTGCTGGAATTTTCCTGGACAGCAGTTTGGAGACATTTTCATTTGCATTTTACGTTATTTAAACAATTTATTTTGCAAGTAAATATTTCATAGAGTTATAGTATTCTGAGTTAGCTTCGTAACGAACTAAAGAACGTATACTAATGATTTTTCTATAATTTATAATGAATTTTATACGGTAAGATGTACAGTAAATTTCAGATTTGTCGTATCCTCTTTTTCAACGACGTTTCATGTGTAAACTATAATATTTTAAATATATAATATCATAAAATGCAGATTATAAACTAATTAAAGATAATAATAAGAAATATTATGACGATGTATATTTTAATTGATATGGATGCAGTATAATGTAATCTAGTATGTCACAAGATAAGTTTTCATGATCTAGATTTAATATGATATAAACGGATGCAAACGGAACATCGAAACGTTATAAAATTAAACATAGGGCACTAGATTTAAACTATAGGTATGGTATTTATTTAAATAGGTATAAAATGAATTATATAGCACGTAGCAAGATTAACTTGCCTCGATGGGTCGCGAATCGGGAAAACGGAACGTTAACCATCGACGGGGAAAACTCGCGACGGGCGCACGGTTCACGGAATGAACCCAAACGACGAACAAAGGAACCACACGGGTCGGGATACCTCGCTGGAACGTCGAGAAGCGTCACCGGCACGATGGAATTCCGGCAACAAAAGAACAGTTAAAAAAATGAGAAACGAGACATGAAGCAAGAAGAGAAAGAATGATAAAGAGAAATACGAGAGAATATATGAGGGAGAGAGAGAGAAAAAAAGTAGAGAGAGAGAGAAGAGGGGGAGAGAGAAAGTGGGGCCCACGGGGTTAAAGGGGAGGTTGCGATTGGCTGAGAGAATAAATTGAGAAGGATATAAAAGATTGTAAAAATATTATATGGTTAACTTAAAGATTTAAAAGATAGGTAATGAACAGTAAGATATCAGGTTAGTTAGAAAAATATATGCGTTGGTTTTAATAATATTAAAATTTGGGATTTTGGCGCCAAATAAAACATTTCCAAATCGCGCCAGGGTCGAGTCCAAAAATTTGAAATTGAAATAATAGGATTTTAAGCTGGATCCAAATTTTAAAATTAAGTGTTTTATGATTAAAAAGCATACCCCCAAAACAGACACACGTACGTGCACGTAGCCATCCAAACTCGTCCGTTTCACTGAACGGGACGAGAACACAATGCACGGACGCTACCACGAGGCTAGGAGTGTCAAGTAGGCCAAGATGAATATTTTCAATTTTATTTTAGATGCCAAAATTTGTTATATGTAGAAATGACTTTGCCGGATAAATTTTACAGTAAGCAACAAACAAGCAAGTTAAATGAAATGAGTACCACATTATGCTCAAACAGTAACTGAAAATAGTAGTATTGGGCTCGGGTGTTACATTATACCCAACTACAAAAGAATTTCGTCCTCGAAATTTCAAGAATACAAAGATAGATAACTACAAGAAAAGGTGAAGAAATTTCTGCCGGATTTTATCTTCCCGTTCCCAAGTGGACTCTCCACGCGAGCGATTACCCCAAGAAACAAGCACAAGGGGGATAACCTTGTTCTTAAGAACCTTTTCCCTTCGATCCACGATTTCAATCGGTCGCTCCTCAAAAGTCAAGTCTTCTCGTACTGTTAACTCCGAATGATCCAAAATGTGTGTTTCATCTCGAACATACTTACGGAGTTGAGATACGTGAAACACATCGTGCACATTTGCCAAGGACTGTGGTAACGCCAAACGATATGCTACCTCACCAACACGCTCCACGATCTCAAGGGTCCAACGAATCGAGCACTAAGCTTTCCTCGACTTCCAAAACGAATCATCCCTCTAGTCGGTGATATCTTCAAGAATACCAAATCACCCACGGTGAACTCCAGAGGTCTTCTTGACGTATCTGCTCAACTCTTCTGTCGGTCCTGTGTTGTCTTCATAAGATTTCTGATATGGTTAATCTTCTCAACTGTCTACACAACCAAATCTGGTCCCAATAATCTTCGTTCACCGACATCGTCCCAACAAACAAGTGAACGGCATTTACGACCATACAAAGCTTCAAATGGAGCCATCTGAATAGTTGCCTGAAAACTGTTGTTGTAAGACAACTCCACCAAAAGTAGATGATCCTCCCAAGACCCCTTGAAGTCCAACCTGCATGTTCTCAACGTATCCTCAAGAGTTTGGATCGTTCTCTCCGACTGACCATCAGTTTGAGGATGATAAGCTGTGCTAAACTTCAATCGAGTCCCCAAACTTTCCTATAAACTCCTCTAGAAGTGTGATAAGAACCGAGTGTCCCAATCGGACACGATGCTCACCGGTACTCCATGCAATCTTACGATCTCCTGCATGTACCGCTCTGCCAAAGTCTCTGTTGATTGACCAACCCGAAAAGGAATAAAGTGAGCTGCCTTGGTCAATCGGTCAACAATTACCCATACTGCATTGTTGCTTTTTGGACTCCACGGTAAAGCCGTCACGAAATCCATAGTTATATGTTCCCACTTCCACTAAGGAATCGGAAGTGGTTGCAATAAACCAGCAACCCTTTGATGTTCAGCCTTAACTTGCTGACACACCAAGCACTTTGCCACAAAGCGAGCAATCTCCCGCTTTATGCCCTCCCACCAGAAATGCTGTCGAATATCTCGGTACATCTTTGTGCCTCCTGAATGTACAGAATAAGCTGAACTGTGTGCCTCCTTCATAAGCTCTTCACGAACATCACCCTTTGGCACACACAAACGGCTACCATACCTCAACGAACCATCTTCGTGGATCAATAAATCTGTTCGTAGTCCGGCTTCAACCCGCTCTCGAAACTTTTGCAGTCTAGGATCCTGCGATTGAGCTGCTTTAATATTCTCGATCAATAACGAATGTACTTGCAGCTGCAACAACTGTCCCGTATAATATGGTAGCACAACCTCCAAGTCAAATCTTCGAAAATCTGCGACGATCTCCTTCTGCGTAGTTAACACCTGAATTACTGGTAACCGACTAAGCGCATCCGGCACAACATTAACCTTCCCCGAATGGTACTTAAGATCAAGATCGTAGTCAGCCATCAGCTCCAACCATCTACGCTGCCTCATGTTAAGCTCCTTCTGTGTGAACACATACTTCAAGCTTTTATGATCTGTAAAAACTTCGACTCTTTCGCCCAAAAGGTAGTGTCTCCAAATCTTCAAAGCGAAAATCACAGCCGCAAGCTCTAAGTTATGAGTTGGATAATTCTTCTCATGGGTCTTCAACTGTCTCGATGCGTATGCTACAACCTTCCCATGCTGCATCAAAACACATCCCAATCCTTTCCCAGATGCGTCGCTGTGAATCACCAATCCTCCGGAATTGTCTGGCACGGTCAGAATAGGAGCGGTTATCAACTTCTGCTTCAACGTCTCGAAAGCTAACGCACACTTATCCGCCCATACAAAAGGTACCTCCTTGCGCGTAAGCTTGGTCAACGGCTCTGCCAGATGAGCAAAGTTCTCCACAAATCTCCTGTAGTATCCGGCTAATCCAAAGAAACTTCTTATCTCAGCAACATTCTTTGGAATAGGCCAATCTCGAACTGCTGCAATCTTTTCTGGATCGACGGCAATGCCATCGCCAGACACAACATGCCCCAAAAACCTTATTTCCTGCAGCCAAAACTCGCACTTACTCATCTTCGCATACAATTTCTCATGTCTCAACGTCTGCAGTGCGATCTTCAAATGCTCAGCATGCTCTTCAAAACTCTTCGAGTAAACCAGAATATCGTCAATGAATACCACAATGAAATGATCCAAGAACGGTGAAAAGATTCGGTTCCTCAAGTCCATGAATACTGCCGGCGCATTTGTTACTCCGAAGGGCATCACTAAGTACTCGTAATGTCCATACCGAGTTCGGAACACCGTCTTGCAAATATCTTCTGTTTTCACTCGGACCTGATGATATCCGGATCGCAAATCCAGCTTCGAGAATACCCTCGCGCCACTAAGCTGCTCAAAAAGTTCTCCAATGCGAGGGATAGGGTACTTGTTCTTAATAGTCACCCGGTTTAATTCTCGATAGTCGATGCACATCCTTCTTGTGCCATCCTTCTTCTTTACTAGAAGAACTGGAGCTCCCCAAGGCGAGTTACTGCTTCGAATCCAACCATTTTCAAGCAATTCAGCAACCTGTTTCTTTACTTCTTCCAACTCTACTGGCGCCATTGGATAATACGCTTTAGATACTGGCGCTGCACCAGGAATAAGATCAATTGCGAACTCCACGTCTCTCCTCGGCGGTAAACCCGATATATCTTCAAATACGTCCATAGAATCACGAACAACAGCCGGCTCTTTACTTTCATCACTTCCATTGATGCCAGAATATTGTTTGTCGGCCTAGCCCTAAACTCGACCGGCCCGACCGAACTGCTTCCTTAACGCAACTGCTGTCTGCTGCAAACTCCCTTTCATCCCAGATAAACTCTGCTGCTCTTGGCCGCTGCAAGTATTTGTGAGAAAGTGGTCAAACCCAGGGAGACAATCTGCCTCTGGATGTCCACGTCCAGTCTGCACATGAACCTCCATGCCCTGTCTGCATCGTTGGCAACTAAAGGTCCAGCGAAACTACTGAGTCTCGTCCATTCTGCTACATGCACATCTACGGGTGCTCCCTTCTGCTTTAGTCCGATGAACTTCTCTTCCATTTCCTCCCATGCAGTCCGTGGGAAGAACTTCTCTAGGAAACTCTTAGAAAAATCCGCCCACTTGATCGGCTTGGGCAAGCGGGTCTCCTCAACAAGCCACCATTCTCGGGCGTAGTCCACTAGCTGAATGCGTACCACAACAATCTTTTTGTCATCTGGAATCTGTGCCGCAAAAAGAAAGTTCTCTGTGTCAACTAGCCACTGCTCCACTGGCAACGGCTCCTTTAAACCAGTAAATATAGACGGACCCAACCGTCTGAAATCTGCTACGGTCCCTACTCGGTCAACTGGTCTAGTTCCAACATTGTTCACAGACTGTTGAACGATATGCAAACCTTCCCGAAACGAGTCCGCTTGCTGCTGGATCAGCTCGGTCTGTTTCTTTGATTCTCCAGCATTCCTCTTATCACTCCAAGCATGGCGGCTTCGTCCACACGCCTCTGGTATGTCTTCAATTTCTTACCGGCCATAAACCTGAACTCAAAATACCCAACATTAGAATGATGATAGATTTTGAATATATATCAAGGCTAGAACTCCAAGATACTTAAATAGAGTACCGCATTGTAACTATGCCGCGGTATCTTAACCACAATTACATAACTCCATCCAAGTCGCCTAAGTCCTACAGATAACAAGGAAGCAGGTTTTCGAATCGATATGCAAAGGAAGTTTGCACATCGTAAAAGATATAATCAGGAAGAATGTCATTCAAGAATGGTAAAACGGTCAAGGTGGTAGGACATGTTTCCTAAACATGGGTATTCTGATTCGTGTATTGGGTACAATACCCAACTACAAAAGAATCAACCCGACTATCCTATGGCTCTGATACCAAAAGAACCATGTCACGCCCCACTTCCCAGAGTACGCTAGATTGGGCACGTGACATAGCCAACCATGCTACCTGTGGGTAGGAAGTATCCATCACAGTCACATTACGGCTGTAGAGATATCAAGAACAAGATAAAACTATCTAAAACATGTTCATAATCCAGAATAACAGGAGTCAATAATAAATAAATGCGGAAGAAAATGATCCAATACAAATAACTGAAAAGTGTGTCCCCATAATGCGGCTCACATCAGGAAATAAATGCAGGAAATAAAACTAACTACTACTGAACTCACAGCTCAGCCTGCTGGCTGAAGTACTCCTGCTCGGACTGCAACAGCGGTACGGAATCTGGGCCATGCAAAACCCAGACGTCAGCGCGTCATGTCATCAAGTAATATAATATGAACAGTGTAGCAGACAATGTAATATAAACATGAATACAACAAGAATAACAATAATATGAATCATACCAGTACAGGGTAGCGTGCAGTGGGTAAACTAAACTGTTCTATCAGGTTTTCTATTCTAAAGTCTTTGAAATCAATTGATGAATCATCGATGTAACTCAATAGTATCCCGTGCATGTCCGGGACCACGGTCAAGACCCTCGGGGCTGAATCCGAGACGTGCCGCTAGGCAGTAACAGGTAGCAGGATGGGCGAGTGATGTCAGCATCATCACTCCAGGGCTGGCCTAGCCCGTAAGACTGATCAGAACATGTATCGAACTGTTGAGTTACAAGTCAGGTTTCATCTTTGATTTCCCCATACCCCCAAGTTATGTATGTCGAGTCAGGTATTCAGTAATCAAGAACTAATGCCAACACAGGATCAGGTAAAAGCAGGTTTGTCTGGATGGACAACAGGTACGGTCCATGAGGACTACATGTTATGTGTGTTGGCATTAGACACAAGATCAGGTAACAGGTAAAGCCATGGTACATCAGGTCAAGCCAGGTAATGTATAAATGTGTCATGTCATGTCAAGAGTGTACGGTACCATGTCATGTCAAGTAGGAAGTGTAACAGGTCATGTCAGGAAGCACAAGATGTCATGTGGGTGCTCATAATCAAACTAACATAAGCATGTGTATAAATAAACAAGCATGAGTACTATCAGAACAATAAACTGGAACATGTAATATGATATGCAAATAGATATAATTTCAAGGATATGGATGCACAGTTATCGATTAGGGTTACATTTATAGTTCCAATATTAATTAGGATGCAATTTATTAAACATTGAGCATTAATATCACATTATTATGTAGTAATGTGATCTATGGATGCACTTATATGTATCTTAAATGCGATGGATGCAAACGGGTATCCGAAAAGTTATAAAACTATAAAATGGTAATGTTGGATATACAACTAAGTAATATGTGATATAAATATTGATATAATAATCTTAATATGGATAGCATATTCAAAGCGATTAATAACTATAAAAGTGGTATTGATTAACCATGCACAAGAAAGTTCCGTTCAGAAATTCAGCGTCACCCTAATTTGTAAAATAGCTTAAAAATAACAAACGTTCTCCAAAAGGGACGTGTCTTATACAAAAACAAAGATAATTCAATAAGGTTTTCAGTTTTATAAGTATAAGCATCTCAGATTGTCCCTACAAAAAGTTATGAACATTCGAAATTGAAAGTTTGCTGCTGGAATTTCCCTGGACAGCAGTTTGGAGACATTTTCATTTGCATTTTACGTTATTTAAACAATTTATTTTGCAAGTAAATATTTCATAGAGTTATAGTATTCTGAGTTAGTTTCGTAACGAACTAAAGAACGTATACTAATGATTTTTCTATGATTTATAATGAATTTTATACGGTAAAGTGTACAGTAAATTTCAGATTTGTCGTATCCGCTTTTTCAACGACGTTTCATGTGCAAACTATAATATTTTAAATATATAATATCATAAAATGTAGATTATAAACTAATTAAAGATAATAATAAGAAATATTACGACGATGTATATTTTAATTGATATGGATGCAGTATAATGTAATCTAGTATGTCACAAGATAAGTTTTCATGATCTAGATTTAATATGATATAAACGGATGCAAACAGAATATCGAAACGTTATAAAATTAAACATGGGGCACTAGATTTAAACTATAGGTATGGTATTTATTTAAATAGGTATAAAATGAATTATATAGCATGTAGCAAGATTAACTTGCCTCGATGGGCCGCGAATCGGGAAAACGGAACGTTAACCGTCGGCGGGGAAAACTCGCGACGGGCGCACGGTTCACAGAATGAACCCAAACGACGAACAAAGGAACCACACGGGTCGGGATACCTCGCTGGAACGTCGAGAAGCGTCACCGGCACGACGGAATTCCGGCAACAAAAGAACAGTTAAAAAAATGAGAAACGAGACATGAAGCAAGAAGAGAAAGAATGATAAAGAGAAGTACGAGAGAATATATGAGGGAGAGAGAGAGGGAAAAAAAGTGGAGAGAGAGAGAAGAGGGGGGAGAGAAAGTGGGGCCCACGGGGTTAAAGGGGAGGTTGCGATTGGCTGAGAGAATAAATTGAGAAGGATATAAAAGATTGTAAAAATATTATACGGTTAACTTAAAGATTTAAAAGATAGGTAATGAACAGTAAGATATTAGGTTAGTTAGAAAAATATATGCGATGGTTTTAATAATATTAAAATTTGGGATTTTGGCGCCAAATAAAATATTTCCAAATCGCGCCAGGGTCGAGTCCAAAAATTTGAAATTGAAATAATAGGATTTTAAGCGGGATTCAAATTTTAAAATTAAGTGTTTTATGATTAAAAAGCATACCCCCAAAACGGACACACGTACGTGCACGTAGCCACCCAAACTCGCCCGTTTCACTGAACGGGACGAGAACACAATGCACGGACGCTACCACGAGGCTATGGGTGTCAAGTAGGCCAAGATGAATATTTTCAATTTTATTTTAGATGTCAAAATTTGTTATATGTAGAAATGACTTTGCCGGATAAATTTTACAGTAAGCAACAAACAAGCAAGTTAAATGAAATGAGTACCACATTATGCTCAAACAGTAACTGAAAATACCCGCATTGAATATGGGCCCTATACATTGATATCTTCGTGACCGTGTTATATTACCAAGTGATAAATATTAATGATTGGATTGTGGCAAGTACGTTAGTGTAAAAGCGTGATTGAATAAGTGAAGTAATACGTACTTGTACATAATCAGCGGAACCAATTAGTGATTGTATTGTCGATACCTATGGGACATATATAAGTGTAACTATAACTGGTATGGGACGGTTATGGAATAACTTATATTAGTGTTATCGAGCACTGTCCAGTTATCTTGGATACCAGTCGATACATGCTTAATGGAGATCCTGTCTTCAGTTCTCGTATAGACTTATCATGGAGCGACTAGTATTTGGATTCATGGTCGGTGGTTGATGTAGACCGCGGGGTGTGGGGTAGTTTGAGTGTGAGTTTGATCAACGGAATCTCAGGAGTCCCACTGCTAGTATATGTAGTGATTTCGGGGGTCGTATGGATGGAGTTTTTGATTATTAGCGAGCGTGATTCGGACCCGTGTTCCCTTGCTCCTGAGGCCTACCCTTGGTTTGGGGATACTCCTGCGGTTGACGCTTATACTTGGACCGAAGATAGGTTTAGTGACTTGGACCGCGAGATTTTGAGACTGATTGCTTAGTGATATGGACATTGCATTGATTACTGATCTGACACACTTGCTTTATCGTTACATGTACCAGTTGTTTCATGCTCGCGTTATAATTCTATACTTACTGCTTTATGTTTATTATCGTTGCATATTATATATAAATATATATATATATATTGCTATTTGTCGCTCTGACGACCTAAGTATGCATGCTCAGAGTGAGAAGTGGATTTAGCTCGGATCAGGACCCGCCTTACCTTGAGGATATTGCGGACATCTAGATCAACGACGCTGGCGCTATCTTTCCCTTGACTTTATCTGGTTAGTTTTATATCTGTTTTGATAGAATTAGTGGCTGCATTTCTTTACCTGTGCTATGATTATTGATTATCACGTAATGCTAGAAGCCGAAGTGTGACTACGGCAGGATATTTCCTTGACCGTAGGAGTATGGCTGGCCTTGTCACCCCTTGTATTCTGTATTTGTGGAAGTGAGACGTGATATCTAGGGTCTGTTTGGATGAGCTTATTTTTAAGTGATTATTTGCCACAATCACTTATAAGTGATTTTTTTTTTGAAAAAAGTGATAATCTCTTATAAGAGATTATGACAAATAAGTTGTTTGGTATTTGGATGATTTTGTATGAAAAATGATAGATAAGTGATTATTGAGTGTATAATGATCAAAATGTGGACCAAAAGATAATGGGTATTATGGTATATTACTTGGTGAACTTTACTATTTCATAATCACTTATGAAATAAGTTAGGAATACTAACTTATTTTTAAGTGGGGAAATATGCCATTTTTAAGCGGAAACACATAATTCAAGACAATAATCACTTATCTTCAGGATGTATCCAAACAAGGTTATTGATGCAGGACCCACATTGATGGGAAAAATAAGTGATTGTTGACCAAATTTTTTTGCATCTAAACATGTCCATAAAAGAACCCAAATTTTAGAAAATTCTAACACAAAAGAAACTAGGATTATGCAAATCCTAACATAAACCATCCAAATCAATCAATGCTTACAAAATAGAACAACTAAATTAATCAAATGTTATAAGAAAACCCAACTAGATCAAATAATTTTGGTGTTGGGAACCCAACTAAATTAAATTCTATGAGATATTTAGATTATTTTAATTGATTTCTATCAAAGTTAGCTATCACTTGATGAAGTTGGAGGGTATTTACAAAAACTATAAGAATTTTGGAAAGCGCAGGTAATATCGAAAAATGATGGGAGTACATCAAATTTGTATGGAATTTCTAGAGGTATATCAAAAAACTCTTGATATAAATATTTCAATTAAATATTCAAATAAAAGGTATTTTGGAAATCAAATAAAGTTGAGCGGGGCAAAGTGCTGATTTTAATAAATTAGGGGTATTTCCTGCCATCGGATGATTATTAGGGGGTATTTCATGTCATTTACCCAATTTTTTTATTTTAATATCTTTTATAGATAATTCTTGTGTAGGGCTAGGGAACTTAGGGTAGGTTTGGGCTGGATACATAAAAGAATTGAAACTCATGGTGGAGTACAAATAAAGCAAATGTTGCTATTTCTTTGGAAGACCGATAAAAATATACTTGTGCAACACAAAAGGTCTCATCAAGGAAATGGATTTGAACTTTTTGCGGAATTGAGTGGTCTGATTTGTCTTTCTCGACTAAAATGCACAAGTTCACTTGAAGAACAAACACATCACTAGAACATAAAAACATCTACTACTATTTGCTGCCACATAAGCAATGATGACGTGTCAACTTATTATATATGATAGGTACACCATGCATAATTAATTAATAAAATATAAAATATAAAAAGATTTGTTAGTTTTTTTAGTTTAAATGACTTAAAACATTTTGTTTGAAAAGTATCTTAAATACTTTTGGTTAAGATAAAAAAATATTTAAACTAGCTAACTTACTAAAATTTAAAAAAATAAAAAGTCTTATGAAAAACCTTTAAAACTTATATTATTTCAACTCCTTTGTCATATGTACAAACATGCATCGCAGCGTGCTAAATACTAGTATACATGGGTAACCTACATTTCGCTCGAACAACATAAAAACATACACATGGAAGATGACTGCCACATGGTTCCATGGTCGTCCATGAAAGAAAACTCCAATAAAAATATGACAAGGTTTAACGACCTGCTCTCGAATCGTCGTCGACCGTTTCCAATACCAAAGAGAAGGGTTTTTCATGGTCTTAGATGACCAGATGAAATCCTCCAAATTCTTACATACTATAAATTTAAATCAAAACTAAACATATGAATATATTCTATTGATGGTATGTTTTGAACTTATACTTCAATTCATATACTAGACTAGAAAGATTTCAATTTGAATGATGGGTGATTGTTTTGAATCATGAAAAGCAAGAGAATATGACATATCAGCTGGATCTCTTTTTCAATTCAAAAATTTTACTTTATTTGTAGAAAATAAACTTGGTGAATTTCCTGTAAATAGAAAGGGGCAATCATCATAATTCCATAGGTTTAATGCTGTTTTTTGATGTGGTATTCCAACCGTTCGTGCTGATTTAGCAATTTGGTGTAATTCCTATTATATTGGAGTGAAATGGATCAGCCTTCATGACAATAGTTAATGTTAATCATTTAGGGTTACCTTTTGGTTATAGATTGGATTCATATGATCGTTCACTCATTTTCCAATTCGGGCAGAATTAGTAGCCAGTCTTCTCTTCTCTTGTGTGGGATGCGTGTCTTGAACTTGTCGTCTTCATATATATCCCAGTGTGGATTTGATATTATCTATTGTGTTTTCTCTCATTTTTAAGAAAATAAGTTCACAATAAACATAGATTTTAGAGATTCGTTTACATAAAAGAAAATCAGGGATCTGACACATGTTAGATCTCAACTGGTTCAAGATTGATCAATTGGTTCATGTATTCTGGAAAATGAAATTCCATTTGTTGCCTCACGTAATTAATGTCCGGGATTCATGCAAGAGAGAATGTGATTGTTTACCAGGTGGAAAGAAAAGAGCGAAAAGAACGAAGAGAACGGTGTGGGATGACGTCGTATGCCTTGATCATTATCAGGTGGAGAGAAAAGAATGAAGACAACGGTGTGGGATGACGTCGTATGCCTTAATCGGCCAATTGCCTACTTTAACTGATATTACTCTCATGGTTCTTTTTTTATGTCTAATTAATAAAGGGTGAAGCCGGATTCTAATTATTCATTCATGTTGGATGATATACTAAATGGCTACACGGTTAAGATTGACTAGTGATCGAACCTTTATCCGTATATATTCTTATTTGCATGTCTACTCAGCGACTATACAATGATTCATGTTATATTAAATCCAACCATATTAGCCTACTAAGGGAATGCAAGTAGGTATACTGCAGAGTAAATATAAGTTACATGTAGTAATTTCAACCATTTCAGCGCGAACATGTGTATGCTCAATATATTTATATCTTTCCTTTTCAGTCTAAGCTAAAATAGCCCAGCGTTCATTGTATCTATTATATATTCCTTTTCCCTTTTCGCAACGAGTTTGATTCATTTGAAAATAGTAGTTGATGGACATTATGAACATTAATTATACAAGAAATGCTTTAAACTTGTTTTTGCTTAAAAATAGTACTCTGGAGCAAAACAGGAGTTCAAGTAACAAACTGTATTTTTCATTAATTTTCATGCCCTTAACAATGCAACATCCAGTGAAGAGAAGACCATCTTAATTACTCATCTTATTCCTTTTTTTTTTACTTAATTCTTTTTTCTGTTTTCATTTTTCAGCAAAATCAATACTCCACAATATTTGACTATAACAGATGCCTTCGGCTTATAGAATATCCCGTCTTCTATTTTGGAGACAAGATGTACATCTTCACCGCGTGCGAAGCAACGGTCGCTGTAATCTGCCCTTGAACCGATTCAGTCGTTGTATGCTGAAACAAAATGAATTTGCAAAACAGAAGTTATTAAAAAAGAGAGAATAAATACATGAATTGGTTTGTTTTCTTTTTTATCAAACTCACCGCCCAGAGATCGCGAGCGTCGACCACATCCGACGATTTGAGGCCGATATCGGTGAAGTATGCAGTGATGGATGAATCTGAAGAATCTCTGTTCCAAAGAATAACAGCTACTCTTCCACCAGTGAGCGGGCCAGCCCATACCTGGAATTTTTTCTTATAAAATTAAGTTTTGAAAAATAAAAATAAAAATTGTTATATCAAAGACTAATAATCGAAGCAATATATACCTCTAAGTTGCCATCAGATTTTATTTTCTTCCCTTGAACACCAAGTTTATCTGTACATAATATCAACCATTCGCTACATCAAGAATAACTACAGCTACACCAAAACTCTGAAGTGTAATGAGATGAGAATTAATTGAGAGATAATTTGATCTTTTAAATTGGTTTTTACCTTGGTTAACTGCAATGACCTCTGAATTACTAAGTATTTCGTAAGTAGCATTGTCCATAGAGCGAACGTCACAACCGATCAACAGAGGAGCCTGAAACCAATTCAAACAGTACAATTTCTTGAAAATTAATTTTCAGTATCGGCTATTATTAAGCAAGTAATCATAGCCTGCTACATACTTTAGCCAAAGCCCAAATGCTGAAGTGTGAGCGATATTCTTCGGTCGTCATGCCACCATTTCCAACTTCAAGCATGTCAGGATCTGAAAAAAGAAAAGGGTTTAAACAAAATGAACTCATATATGTTCTTCTCTATAAAATAAAATTTTGGCTTTTTAAAAATAAAAAAAAATAAAAAACTCTTTTTTTAACCATTCCAGCCTCCAGGTTTTGCATAGGATGCCCATCTGTCGTTTTCATCGGCTCGAGATGTCATACTAACAAAGAGAAGCAATATAAATTTCTGGATTGTATTTCAAATGAAAACATAAATATTTGATGAATGTTTCGTCGGAAAAAATTTACCTATCCCAATGGTCTGAAATATCTCCTGTAGTTCTCCAGCTATTTCCTACACCACCAGCCCAAGTTGCAGGATCATCTTGACCCCTGCATATTTTTTCAAATGATAATAATAATAATAATTAGGCTTGAAACTTATATAAAAGTTCTAAACTTAATGAGAAGATTTTATTCATGACATTAGCTTACCATTCACAAAGAGAGAAGAAGATGTCTCTTCCACAGCTTGCCAGAGCTTTGCTCATCGTAGTGTATCTGTTTTGTCATTTTAATCGCCACCGATAACTTAGAATTTTCCGCTTGACTTAATTATACAATGAGAACAAAATACTAAGACTGAATTTAGATGATTACCTTTCAAGAGGTTTGATATCTTGGTTGTTGCAGTTGTCATATTTTAAATAATCAACTTCCTGCAAAAAGCAACTGAAATTTAATCGGATTTACATATATATGAGTTGAAGTTTTATAAAGTACAACATAAATATATAAGAAATACCCATGCGGCGAAGGTCTTTGCGTCTTGATATTCGTATCCAAGTGACCCTGGCATTTTTTGGCTGCAAGTTTGTGACCTGAAATTTGCGAGCGAGGTTTCGACGATTTACCGTCTCTGTATGTAGACTGAAATTTCTTTATAAAGAATAAAGTTTGCGCACGTACCCAGCATCGCTGTAAATTCCAAGCTTTAGTCCTTTGTCATGCACGTAATCTGCAAGCGCTTTTATGCCTGATGGAAAAGTCGATGCCTTGGCGACCAAATTACCCTGAGCTCCACAAAATTAAGCATTAGAAAAATTCACTGAAATCAAGAAAATCATTCATACATAGTGTCTTCCAATATGTTTTCATGTAGGCATTATTGTAACTACTTCAAATGTGGTATTAAGTTTTGGATTTCGTTGTCGCTTCTGAAAGAAATGGCGACTTACGATTCCTGGAATTCTTGCCAAATAATGCATCAAAATAAACTAGTCTGCGTGCTTTTACGACTCATATTACTGCCTTGATAAATTCACATATAACACTGTTTCAAAAAGAAAAATCAGGACGGTCATAATTATCGACAGATTAATCTAATTTAATGAATGAAAATCGATAAGGTCCCTATAACCAAAAGAAAAATCTTTCTTAAACCAATTATGATATCCTCATCTGTTTCATATTACGAAACAAAAGGCATTTTGTTCTGTTCTTGAAAAAACACCAAAAACAAAGCAAAAACAGCTAGAATTGGACTACTCTCTCAAAGTGAGAGAAGAAAGAGATGAGGCCACTTGTATCACACTTCATTTTTCGCTCACATTTCTTGTGCGCTCTCGAGGCGGCGACGTAAATGAATAGCCATCTGCTGCTCATCTCTTTTTTTGTCCTTTTTTGTACCAATAAATGCCAAGATTTATATGATATGATAAATAACAGAATCCAAAATTTACAAGTGGAAGAAAAATAGAGATTCAAGAGAAGCAAGAAATATGAATGCAATTGTGTCTTTTATACCTCAGAGTCTCTGTTTAGTTCACCCCAGCAGTCATCTGAAGATTTCAAAAAAATCCAAGAGAAAATTAAGGATTAATTTTTATTTTTTTTGAGGAATAACAAAAATGATTGAAATTTAAGAATTATGTGAAAGTTTCGAGTTTTGGGATTAGATATGAAGTACCTAAATTGATATAATGATATCCCAAGGATGCCAAGCCAGTTGAGACCATTGCATCAGCTAGAATCTCACCATATGCAAATTCGTAATTAGAACTTTTATATCATAATTATTAAAAAAAAATCCTACCATTTCTTAAAAATAATAATAAATAAATAAATAAAAACTAAAATAGTATATTACAAGTTTCTTTCATTAAATACGTAGCAATTTATTTACGTAGAAATAAATTTTTAGTTACAATATACTACATATAAGGCTGCAACGATTAATTACCTGCAAAAAAATTTGATAAGTAATTTAGTTTTCATTTTCGATCAGAATTTGCAAGCTCTTGTAGTCATCGCATTGGTTTTATTCATCTTATAACATATTGTAACTATGCAAAATAAAAGAATTCAAATTCAAATACACTATTAGTGAATAAAAGTACTTTCATAAAGTAACAACTTCAAGTTTTATATTAATCTATGTTCTTTTATTTCCATAGATCTTATTATAATTAAAACATGAGTAATACAAGCTAGCTATCAACTTATTGCGAGCCAAACTATTACTATACTATTATCTACTCACGTAAAATACTTATCAGAAACAATTTGTAGTGTGTTTATATCATTCTAAATAGCAAATTATATATTTGAGGAAATCCAGAACTACAAAACACAATGATAAAGCCGATAGAAATATAAATATAAGAAACATAACATTTATCATTCGTACGACTCATACTTTTCTCTCACAGAAATTCAGTAGACTCCAGATCATCTCATGAAAATAAAATATATGTTAACTTCATTGAAAAATCTAATCAAATTCTATAAATTATAAGTTTGTTATCTGTCTATTTAGGGCCTGTTTAGTTGTAGGATTATGAAATTTGGATTCCAAAATAGTACGGTTGAAAATTTCTGAATTTGGTAATTTGTTGTTTGGTTGGTTTTGGATTATTGGATTTGTATATCCGTGTAATCTTTGTTTGGTTGGTGAAAAGAAAGTGGGATTTGGATTTGAGGATTTTAGAGAGAGATTGACAGAGAGAGGATTATTAAATAAATAAAGTACCACAGATCCCATCTAAAAGTACAATGAATAGTGCTTAATCCTTAAAAAAATTTAGGATTCAGAAATCCATGTTTTGTGGTGGCCCCCCATAAAAAACAAAGTAATTGTAAAAATCCAAATTCACCAACCAAACACAAAATTATGGAATCTCTGAAATCCAAGATCCAAATCCCAAATAATACTGCAACCGAACATACATACATGACCCTTGTAATCTTATTATGCAATCACAAATCAAGGTCATTGTCACCTACCAATAACAATTAATTGTAAAATATTCATCTATAAACATAAGTACACACATAAAATAAAATTCCACAAAAATCCTATGATTTACTTGCTGTCAACTTGTCAGAGATATTGTCCTGAACTAGATACTCCTCAATGATAAAAGTTATTATATCACCAAAATAATTGAGCCAAAATTATACAGCTCTATTGCTGACGTGGCTTCACATCAGCTTACTCAATGATTGAAGCATGCCAGCTCAGCTCACCTGTTTCCTTGATCAGCTCCTCGGTTATATCACAGTTGAAATGATTCCAGCTGTTCCATCTGTTTAATCCAGTACAAATATTTATTCAGAAAACAAACATGCATTAAAAAAAATGCAAATCAGAATGAGATGATAGATTTAAGCATGTACGAGCTGATAACCGATCAATCATTAATTTACCCCATCTGAGGAGTCCGGCCGAGGCCGTTCTCCTGCAGGCCTCTGCTCCTCAAACTCCGGCCATCAACCACCGCCGTGGAAAACAACAACAATGTGAAAACCACAAACAATCCGACCGAGTCGAGACCGGTGAAAATGGAGCTAGCCATTATGAGAAGCACCAACACAAGTGATGTATGTTACAAAAATGTGTTGGTGCAATGCACAAGTGAAGCAAGCAAAAGAAGAGGGCTCACAATTTATAGAGGCCCTTCCTCTCTCAAAGCGGCCCCACTCCTATTAATATTTTGACTAATGCATGATTTTTTTAAAATAAGATTTTAGAATAGATAAAATTCTTTTAATTATCGCTTTTGGATCGCTGTTGAGGAGCTTACACGTCAAGGGTCCGGTTCAATTTCCTCAAACGGCGGTTCGTCTTGTATTCCCCCTTTTGGTGTTTTTTCAACAAACAGCAAACACCATTAGATCTATTGTGATGGAAGCAAAGGAAGGAGATGATTGGTTGATAATGATGTTTGGTGTTTTGGATACACATGCAGATAGAGATGGAAACAAACCTTGGATGTGTAGCAAATACATATAGATGTTATGCAATGGGGATCTTATCGTAGATGGAGTTGGATACACATGCAGATAGTTATCAAGAATAAAAATTATTAATAAGAATACAGCCGTAAAATAGATACTGAAACAAATATACATAAAGTAAACTATTACCATTTTTTGATACAGATATAGATGTTATCATATCTGTATCCGATGTCTATTGGCAGACACGGACACGGACACGGACACGGACACGGATAGTCATTGTAAATGAAAACAACATCCTGATTTATTGAAAAATAGGATATGATTATAGAGCCAGCTCGGATGATCTGTGTCCATGTATCCCCAGAAAAAAAACATAACAGAGCATCTGGATCCGGGAAATTTAATTTTTTCTCTCTTCTAGAAAAAGGGGAACAAAAATTTTATGTCTTGCATATGTGTGTCGCATTGAGAATAGGTATGAGGATTTAAAGAAGAGGACTAATATACTCATGATTAATGAAATGGTAGCTTTTGGGTTCCCACTTGAAGAATGAGGAGGACTAATAAGTTTTTTTTATGGTGTCGGTCGGTTGCCTGTAATTTCATGCATTTATTGTTTGATAGATTACCCTACTTTTCAACCTATTAAGGAGTATTGTACAGGATCTTTACAGTCAATATTTGAATCCTGATTCAACTGGAGCCCACATACGGTGGGCAATCAGGGATGAGGCAGCATTCTCTCCAGTGTGCATTTAGTCCGTTCACTGTGGGGTCCAGTTAATGGGACCGTTAATTATTAAACATGCCTGGATCCAGGATTAGTAATGGATTTTGTACTGTTCGGATTGAATAATCCAATACAACAGTGAGGATTACCCATTTCCTGGTTGTAGGATTTTTGGTTTTTTGGATTTGCTTGTTTTTTGTGAGGGTCCATTGTTTTCTTTAATTCTTGAACCCAAAATAAAAACTGTGAATTATTATGGATTTGACGCTGCTCACATGGGGCCTACGTATTTTATGATATTAAAAAATCCCCTCTCTATTTCTTTCTTTAATTCTCAAATTCAAATTTCACTTACTTTTTCCCAACCAAATAAGAATTATAAGGATTTATAAATCCAACACGATGAATTCAATACCAACCTAATACAAAATTAGATAATCCAGATATTTTCGATTGGACAATTTGGAAATCCAAATTTGGCAATCCGGCAAACAAACGAGCCTTGATGGAACATATCAATGGTATAGTGGGAAGATCACCAAATGCCACGTAATGTCTTTTGAATATTATTTGATAATCAATGCTCTTTTGAATGTTACTGAAGGGGAAAAAGAAAAAGATATCTAATGAAGAGGAAAAGGTTAATCAACCTTTTATTTCCTGAAAACCAAAACAAATTTATTTCTAGCTAAATAGTTGATGTCTGAGTTGCAAAATTTGATACATTCTGCCTTAAATTGTGTTCAAATTCTGTGATGGATTAATCATGAAGGTCTTTTCCCCGTTGCATTATTTACCAAAAATTTGCGTTTTCTTGTTTTGTCGAAGACAGAAATACTAAAATTGAAAACCTAGAGTAGTATATAAGACTATTAGATTATGAGATATTTGAATATAATTGTATTAGATATTGCGGTTATCATATATCAAATAAGTCGGATCTATGTTGTTAAGATTATGATTAGTGTATTAGATGTTTAGGATTATTTGTTATGTTATGAAATGTATAAATTGAGATGATTTATCTCTTAATAAAATTGATCGAGTTTATTGCTTTTTTATCATGTTATCAAGACCAATGGCTCGATCCACACTTATTTCTAGTTTATTATCTAAAATAAAGAAAGTGCACAATAATATCTAATTCTGAAATGAGTTCTTTCGGTTTGATTATACATAGGTGCCTTTATCAATATCAAGTCCAATCGCCTAGACTGTAGGTTATTCGGTCCACCTTGCAATCTGCAAAAAAGACCAAGCATACGTCTGCTTTGCTTGGTGCTGTTGTTATTTCCGTCATTCTAAGACTTATATATTTTGATTTAAAATATTATCCAAACTCTCGATTGTTCATCATGAGTTTGAATGAAGATGTTAAATTATGAGATATTTGAATATAACCGTGTATAGAATATTATGGTTATCATAGATCAGATAAGTTCCGATCTATTTTGTTAAGATTACAGTTGGTGTGCTAGATTGTTAGGGTTATTAGTTATTAGTTTGTTATGTTATAAGATGTATAAATTGAGATGATTTATCTCATAATAAAATTGATCAGCTTTATTACTTTCTTATCAAAGATTTATAAAAAGAACACGATATTGTTGAATATGTATGCCCTAGAGGCTATTATTGTATATGTGTGTGTGTACATGTGTGTGTGTGTGTGTATAGTGGATGCTTGGACATATGTATGTACATGATAATCTTTCTCGACATGATAATATGTTATTTGGTTTGTTTTTATCTTAACATGTGTATATATTTTATTTGTTATTACATATCATTAATACATGTTGATAAAGCCCGTAGGATCATTTCTTGTTTACCAGCGTTATGATGTCGATCATACATGTGGGGGCTGGTAGTCTATAAGCGCATCCTTAAATGTCCATAGTTGTGAGAGTATCGAGACTGGGTATCGATATTCCGGAGTAGACCGGTGTATACGTTTTTAGACCCCCAACGAAGGGTGATGGTTGGTCCCACAGCCATTGGCCTTTCGCACCTAAGATCGTATACATGTGCTCACCGGGGTTGAGTACACTGGACGGACTCGCCGAGAACCTCTAGATGTTACTATACCTATCGTCAGATAGCATTTCTCAGGTGACATGAGTACATGTCGGTCTTCAAACATGAAATCGTCATTTGTCTCGTATGAGTTCCCACTGTATTTAGATTACTACCCTAACACGGCTCTACTGAGTCGTGCAAATATGTTTTAGTTGGGTACAATCTCGAGCCATGTCACGCCCCGCTTCCCAAAATACGGAATACGAGGGGTAGACAAGGCCAGCCATGCTCCTACGGTCAAGGAAATGTCCTGCCGTAGTCACACTTCGGCTTCTAGTTTATCATGGTAAACAGTAAAGATGCGCAGGTAATGAGAAATACAGTAACTGAAAGGAACAATGTGAAGACTGACCTGAAGTGGAACAAACGAATGTAACTCGGAATGGCAAGACAAAAAGTCTGTGATGCACTGGTCCAGCCTAAATCTTCTCCTCATACTGAGCATGCATACTCAGGTCGTCAGAGCGACGCAACAACAATATTATTATAATAAGATAAAACAGGTAAGTGAGGAAATACCAGTATAAGAACAGTGCAAGTAATCACTATGCCACTATATGATGCAGAATATGTTCTGTGTCCCTATCAGTCTCTAGGTCATGTTTGAAATCACATAGTGGAAGTAGGATCATGTTTAACAGGAGTCTCGTACATACCCGAGACAACGGCCCACATGCCCGGGACATAACCCTGTCAGCCGGATCGCTAGATCCTGTCCTACACGAATAAATATCACGGTTCGAATGATCATCCTCTAAACACGGTCCCGCTAAATACGATACTCTTTCCACTTTGATTTCCCCTTTTTCCCCAGGTTACACTATTTAAGATATTGATCTAGTTGTGTACAAGTATACCAATGGCACGGTTTTATCACTGTTCACTGTATTTATCACTGTCACGAATATTCACTTTCCATTGAGCACGATTTTATCACTGTTCACTGTATTTATCACTGTCACGAATTTTCACTTTCTATTGGTATACTCGTCACTCCTAAACCAATATCTATCGCGCACGATAATGCAATGTCCACACGCACTAACACTGAGTATATGGCAAGGGTATGATATATGTATGTATGCTACCAATAAGCTCTGTATGTTATGAATCAATATGCATGTCATGAACTAAAATAAATTGCACAAATTAATATGTTACGAATTCGGCAAAAATGATGTAAGTAAGATATATAGAACAATCAGTCAGTAATTCATCAAAATTTGTTTCAGTTCAATCGGAGTTTCTGTTTTCAAGATATAACTGTTTCAGTTTAAGTGCTCGCGGCTGGAAATTCTCAGAACTGAACGTCTGTTTCGCGACACGATTTTTACCCAGTTGGGCTCAAAATTATGCGATGTCACAGTTAAATGAAATTTAGGGTTTTCGATAAAGTATTCAACGCAACAGACAGATCCTCAATCGCATCTGTACGTTGAAAGTTATAACCAGTTTAATCTCAGGGTGTCATTTCAGAACCTGTTCTGGACAGATTTACGTTCTGCCCTTTTAAATACATTTTAAAATAGCAAACGGCGATGAAATTGAATGGAACCACTTGGTTTGTTAAAATAATAGAAATATCTTTAATCTACAGTAGGATTCCGTAACATACGACTTCAATAAAAACAGTGGTGCAGATCTTTGAACAGAGCACAAATATCAGAAACGCTCTGGACTGCAGTCCAGAGTCGTGTTCCGACCCAGATATCATCATGATCACAGAACATAAATCATTAGGATTTTCCATATGGTTAAAGTTAATTAAGTCGGCTTCGATTTAAGCCCTAGAACACATCAATCCGTTATGCATATGATTTATAGTAATTTTATTCGTTTTCAGACACGAGAAAATTCTAGTTTTAACGGCATATTTGGGGGTATCAATTTTTGTCACGAACGATCGTATTTTCCAGCAATATTTATACACAATATTCATTATCAAGTGGGCCAATAAAAGGTATCATTTTGCGTCAAAATAAATTATTATTTCCATGAGAGACTAGCATCGAACACTTATATCATATTTTGTATCGGTATTTGGCAAATCCGTAAACTAGATATTTTAGGTTTGTACCACTATAATTTTAGCATGAAGCAAGTAAAAACTTGCCTGGTAACGTCTCGGGGTCGCGAGGCAGCAACGTCGTCACGAACGTGTAGGTGAGTGCTGCATGCTCTCTCAACTTGATGATACGGTCTTTCGGGTCTTCTCTTTGACGTCCCGATTTCCCGCGGAATGTCCGGTCTCCATCTCGTCGCCGGAAGGGCACCACATCGCCTACGTCTTTTACGGGCTCCCACCTCAATACCGAGGCAACTCTGGCGCGAAGTTGGCTAGCCTACGCGTCCAAGGTTTGCTGTAGACTAGTGTGGAAACTTGTCTCTTTGGGGTTGAGGAGATTGCCATTGGAGGAATGATACACTAGAATTTCATGGATGCTTGATGGAGGAATTGAGCAAGCAATGGAAATCTGTGAGCTCGGCCAAGTAATTGGGCTCACTGGTCATTTTTCTCACTGTGGAATGAATGAATTTAAGCAAGCTCTCTCATCTCACATCTCTCAGCCCCCTGCACACATTCTTATAGTGTGTACAAAGTAAACCTTAGGCATTAATTAATGCCACCATACATTCTCCAGCACATATATATATGCATTCATGTTTGCCAACAGTGGCCGGCCCATTACATATGCATTAACTCATTCTTTTAATTAATGCACACACTAAATTATTCATTCATTCCTTTGAATTGCCTGCACACTCAATTAAAGCAACAGCACCAACATTCCTTTGTGCTATCATATATTAATGCACACTTCTTTGTTTTAATTAAACACCTCAACTTGTGGTGGCCGGCCCATCAGCATAATACAAACATTCTCCTTGCATAAGTGGCCGGCCCCCCTTTCCTTTTCTTTAAAAAAAACAAATAATGAAAATATATTTTGCAAGAAACCCCTTCCACAAAAATTTAATTGCAAACTTGCAATTAACCCCCTCCATCAAAAAAGTCCGGCCGAGAAAGAACAAAGGAAAACCGGCCGGAACGGAATGCAAACTGGCAACTCCAGAAAACTGGTCCCGTAACAAATTACAGGAAAACCCCGATACTGTGCATACACACCCGCATATCACTCATGTTGCACTCCAGCACACAAAAGCATTCAGCACATTCCATTAATTAATCAAGAAGGAAATTTTCCACCAAAAATAATAATCATCACTCCATACCCAAAAAGTAGCCAGAAATACCCAAAAATATAAAACTGGTATGAATGAACTAGGGTATTACATTATACCCAACTACAAAAGAATTTCGTCCTCGAAATTCCTAAAACAAGGAAAGGTAATCAAACATGAATCTACGAGAAGAGATATGGAAACTTCTACCGAATCTCGTCTTCTCGTTCCCAAGTCGATTCTTCGTGTGAGCGATTCCTCCATGAAACAAGTACGAGAGGGATTATCTTGTTCTTAAGGACCTTTTCTCTTCGATCAACAATCGACATTGGCCGTTCTTCATAGGTCAAGTCCTCCCTTACTGTCCGCTCTTAATGATCTAGCACGTGTGTTTCATCTCGAACATACTTACGGAGTTGAGATACATGAAATACGTCATGAACACTTACCAAAGATGGTGGTAAAGCCAATCGGTATGCTACTTTTCCAACGTGCTCGATGATATCGAAAGGCCCTACGAATCGAGGACTAAGCTTGCCTCGACTCCAAAAATGAATTACTCCTCTGGTTGGTGATATCTTCAAGAATACCAAATCACCAACTGCGAACTCTAAAGGTCTTCTTGCTATATCGGCCCAACTTTTCTGTCGATCTTGTGCTGCCTTCATGTGATTCCGGATAATATTAACCTTCTCTACTGTTTGCACGATCAGATCCGGTCCCAACAATCTTCGTTCTCCAATATCGTCCCAACAGACGGGTGAGCGACACTTGCAACCATATAGCGCTTCGAATGGAGCCATCTGAATAGTCGCCTTAAAGCTGTTATTATACGAAAACTCCACCAAGTGTAGATGATTCTCCATTGAGCCCTTAAAATCTAACATGCAAGCTCTCAACATGTCTTCAAGAGTTTGGATTATTTTCTCCGACTGGCCATCTGTTTGGGGATGATAAGCAGTGCTAAACTTCAATCGCGTCCCCAAACTTTCTTGTAAACTCCTCCAGAAGTGTGATAAGAATCGGGTATCACGATTGGAAACGATGCTCACAGGCACTCCATGCAATTTCATAATCTCCTGTATGTACCGTTCTGCTAACACTTCCGTCGACTGACCAACTCGAAACGGTATGAAATGAGCTGCCTTGGTCAATCGATCAACGATCACCCAAACTGCATTATTTTCCTTAGGACTCCGCGGTAAAGCTGTCACAAAATTCATGGTTATATGTTCCCACTTCCATTGAGAAATCGAAAGTGGTTGCAATAAACCAGCTACCCTTTGATGTTCAGCCTTAACTTGCTGACACACCAAGCACTTTGCTACAAAGGGGGCGATCTCCCTTTTCATGCCTTCCCACCAGAAATTTTGTCGCAGATCACGATACATCTTCGTGCCTCCTGGATGTACGGAATATGCGGAACTGTGCACCTCCTTCATAACTTCTTCGTGAATGTCTCCTTTCGGCCCACACAAACGGCTACCATATCGCAACGAACCATCTTCATGAATCAACAAGTCCGTTCGAAATCCCGCTTCAACTTGCTCTCGAAACTTCTGAAATCTTGGATCGTGCGACTGTGCTGCTTTAGTATTATCGATCAACGACGACTGTACTTGCAGCTGCATTAACTGTCCGAAAAATGCAGTAGCAGGATCTCCAACTCGAATCTCCGAAAATCATCGATAAGCTCTTTCTGTGCTGTCAACATTCGTATTGCTGGCAACCGACTAAGCGCATCCGGCACAACATTAACTTTTCCCTGATGATACTTAAGATCAAGATCGTAATCAGCCATCAGCTCCAACCATCTACGTTGTCTTATATTAAGCTCTTTCTGTGTGAACACGTACTTTAGGCTTTTTGTGATCGGTGAATACTTCCACCTTTTCGCCCAACAAGTAGTGTCTCTAAATTTCAGAGCGAATGTTACAGCTGCTAGTTCCAAATCGTGAGTTGGGTAATTCTTCTCATGAGTCTTCAACTGTCTCGATGCGTAGGCTATAACTTTCCCGTGCTGCATCAAAACACATCCCAAACCTTTTCCAGACGTGTCGCCGTGAATCACCAATCCTCCGGAACCGTCGGGTACGGTCAAAATAGGTGCGGTTATCAACCTTTGCTTCAACGCCTCAAAAGCTAACGCACATCTATCCGTCCATATGAACGGTACCTCTTTTCGCGTAAGCTTGGTCAAGGCTCAGCTAAACGCGCAAAATTCTCCACGAACCTTCTGTAGTATCCGGCAAGTCCAAGAAAACTTCTGATCTCTGCTACGTTCTTCGGAATCAGCCAATCTTGAACTGCTACAATCTTCTCAGGATCAATAGCGATTCCATCTCCGGATACGACATGCCCCAAAAACTTCACTTCTTCGAGCCAAAACTCGCACTTGCTCATCTTCGCATACAATTTTTCTTGCCTCAACGTTTGCAGTGCGATCTTCAAGTGTTCAGCATGCTCTACCATACTCTTCGAGTAGACCAAAATATCATCAATGAACACTACAACAAACTGGTCTAAGGATGGTGAAAAGATTCGGTTCATCAAGTCCATGAATATTGCCGGTGCATTCGTCACTCCGAAGGGCATTCGTAATGTCCATACTGAGTTCGGAACGTCGTCTTGCAAATATCTTCTGATTTAACTCGGACTTGATGATATCCGGATCATAAATCCAGCTTCGAGAATACCCTCGAGCCATAAAGCTGCTCAAATAATCCGCCAATGCGAGGGATCGAGTACTTGTTCTTAATAGTCACTCGGTTTAATTCTCGATAATCGATGCACATCCTCCTTGTGCCATCTATCTTCTTGACTAGAAGAACCGGAGCTTCCCAAGGTGAATCGCTGCTGCGAATCCAACCCTTTCTCTAGCAATTCGGCAACCTGCTTCTTGACTTCCTCCAATTCCACTGGTGCCATTGGATAGTATACCTTAAGATTGGCGCTGCACCAAGATCAATCGCGAACTCTATGCCTCGCTTCGGCGGTAAACCTGATATGTCTTCGAACACGTCCATGAAATCTTGAACAACAGCTGGCATATCTTCCTTATCCACTTCCATCGACGAAAGAACTTTGTTTGTCGGCCTAGCCCTAATCTCGACTGGCCCTACAGAACTGCCTCCTCCAGCAGAACAAACTTCGGATGTCCGGGAATCTGGAGAATCACTTTCCTTTCCTTACAATCAATATGAGTGTGGAAAGTGCTGCGAAAATCCATCCCCAAGACAACAACAAAGGGATGCACCAGAATTGAATAATCCTAATGCGGGGAAAAAACAAGAACAAGTAAGATACCGAGATGACTTCATCCGACGTCAAGATACTGAAGAGGATTAAGCACGGTAAACAGGATTCAAGCTTGCGATAAAATATGAACTGGAAGGTAAGAGAATCAAGGCAATATGAAGACCATGGAACACGGAAATTAATCAAGACCAGGACTCCAAGTTACTTAAATAGAGTACCGCATTGTAACCATGCTGCAGTTCATAGTTACAATCACATAACTCCACTCAAGTCGCCCAAATCCTAGTATTAGAATCAAGGAATATGGAGAAACAATAGAGAACCAAAAGGTTTCAAGTCGAGATGCAAAGTGGTTTGCATATCGTCAAGACGAAGGATAAAAGAAAGATATGATTCAAGAATCATGATAGCAATGTGGCACGACATGTTCCTAATCACGAGTATTCTGATTCGCGTATTGGGTCCAATACCCAACTACAAAAGAATCAAACTCGATTAACCTATAACCTTTGCTCTGATACCAACAAAACCATGTCACGCCCCGCTTCCCAAAATACGGAATACGAGGGGTAGACAAGGCCAGCCATGCTCCTACGGTCAAGGAAATGTCCTGCCGTAGTCACACTTCGGCTTCTAGTTTATCATGATAAACAGTAAAGATGCGCAGGTAATGAGAAATACAGTAACTGAAAGGAACAATGTGAAGACTGACCTGAAGTGGAACAAACGAATGTAACTCGGAATGGCAAGACAAAAAGTCTGTGATGCACTGGTCCAGCCTAAATCTTCTCCTCATACTGAGCATGCATACTCAGGTCGTCAGAGCGACGCAACAACAATATTATTATAATAAGATAAAACAGGTAAGTGAGGAAATACCAGTATAAGAACAGTGCAAGTAATCACTATCCCACTATATGATGCAGAATATGTTCTGTGTCCCTATCAGTCTTTAGGTCATGTTTGAAATCACATAGTGGAAGGAGGATCATGTTTAACAGGAGTCTCGTACATACCCGAGACAACGGCCCACATGCCCGGGACATAACCCTGTCAGCCGGATCGCTAGATCCTGTCCTACACGAATAAATATCACGGTTCGAATGATCATCCTCTAAATACGGTCCCGCTAAATACGATACTCTTTCCACTTTGATTTCCCCTTTTTCCCCAGGTTACACTATTTAAGATATTGATCTAGTTGTGTACAAGTATACCAATGGCACGGTTTTATCACTGTTCACTGTATTTATCACTGTCACGAATATTCACTTTCCATTGAGCACGATTTTATCACTGTTCACTGTATTTATCACTGTCACGAATTTTCACTTTCTATTGGTATACTCGTCACTCCTAAACCAATATCTATCGCGCACGATAATGCAATGTCCACACGCACTAACACTGAGTATATGGCAAGGGTATGATATATGTATGTATGCTACCAATAAGCTCTGTATGTTATGAATCAATATGCATGTCATGAACTAAAATAAATTGCACAAATTAATATGTTACGAATTCGGCAAAAATGATGTAAGTAAGATATATAAAACAATCAGTCAGTAATTCATCAAAATTTGTTTCAGTTCAATCGGAGTTTCTGTTTTCAAGATATAACTGTTTCAGTTTAAGTGCTCGCGGCTGGAAATTCAGTTTCAGAACTGAACGTCTGTTTCGCGACACGATTTTCACCTAGTTGGGCTCAAAATTATGCGATGTCACAGTTAAATGAAATTTAGGGTTTTCGATAAAGTATTCAACGCAATGGACAGATCCTCAATCGCATCTGTACGTTGAAAGTTATAACCAGTTTAATCTCAGGGTGTCATTTCAGAACCTGTTCTGGACAGATTTACGTTCTGCCCTTTTAAATACATTTTAAAATAGCAAACGGCGATGAAATTGAATGGAACCACTTGGTTTGTTAAACTAATAGAAATATCTTTAATCTACAGTAGGATTCCGTAACATACGACTTCAATAAACACAGTGGTGCAGATCTTTGAACAGAGCACAAATATCAGAAACGCTCTGGACTGCAGTCCAGAGTCGTGTTCCGACCCAGATATCATCATGATCACAGAACATAAATCATTAGGATTTTCCATATGGTTAAAGTTCATTAAGTCGGCTTCGATTTAAGCCCTAGAACACATCAATCCGTTATGCATATGATTTATAGTGATTTTATTCGTTTTCAGACACGAGAAAATTCTAGTTTTAACGGCATATTTGGGGGTATCAATTTTTGTCACGAACGATCGTATTTTCCAGCAATATTTATACACAATATTCATTATCAAGTGGGCCAATAAAAGGTATCATTTTCCGTCAAAATAAATTATTATTTCCATGAGAGACTAGCATCGAACACTTATATCATATTTTGTATCGGTATTTGGCAAATCCGTAAACTAGATATTTTAGGTTTGTACCACTATAATTTTAGCATGAAGCAAGTAAAAACTTGCCTGGTAACGTCTCGGGGTCGCGAGGCAGCAACGTCGTCACGAACGTGTAGGTGAGTGCTGCATGCTCTCTCAACTTGATGATACGGTCTTTCGGGTCTTCTCTTTGACGTCCCGATTTCCCGCGGAATGTCCGGTCTCCATCTCGTCGCCGGAAGGGCACCACATCGCCTACGTCTTTTACGGGCTCCCACCTCAATACCGAGGCAACTCTGGCGCGAAGTTGGCTAGCCTACGCGTCCAAGGTTTGCTGTAGACTAGTGTGGAAACTTGTCTCTTTGGGGTTGAGGAGATTGCCATTGGAGGAATGATACACTAGAATTTCATGGATGCTTGATGGAGGAATTGAGCAAGCAATGGAAATCTGTGAGCTCGGCCAAGTAATCGGGCTCACTGGAAAAACGAAAATGAATGCAGCCACTCATTTTTCTCACCGTGGAATGAATGAATTTAAGCAAGCTCTCTCATCTCACATCTCTCAGCCCCCTGCACACATTCTTATAGTGTGTACAAAGTAAACCTTAGGCATTAATTAATGCCACCATACATTCTCCAGCACATATATATATGCATTCATGTTTGCCAACAGTGGCCGGCCCATTACATATGCATTAACTCATTCTTTTAATTAATGCACACACTAAATTATTCATTCATTCCTTTGAATTGCCTGCACACTCAATTAAAGCAACAGCACCAACATTCCTTTGTGCTATCATATATTAATGCACACTTCTTTGTTTTAATTAAACACCTCAACTTGTGGTGGCCGGCCCATCAGCATAATACAAACATTCTCCTTGCATAAGTGGCCGGCCCCCCCTTCCTTTTCTTTAAAAAAAACAAATCATGAAAATATATTTTGCAAGAAACCCCTTCCACAAAAATTTAATTGCAAACTTGCAATTAACCCCCTCCATCAAAAAAGTCCGGCCGGGAAAGAACAAAGGAAAACCGGCCGGAACGGAATGCAAACTGGCAACTCCAGAAAACTGGTCCCGTAACAAATTACAGGAAAACCCCGATACTGTGCATACACACCCGCATATCACTCATGTTGCACTCCAGCACACAAAAGCATTCAGCACATTCCATTAATTAATCAAGAAGGAAATTTTCCACCAAAAATAATAATCATCACTCCATACCCAAAAAGTAGCCAGAAATACCCAAAAATATAAAACTGGTATGAATGAACTAGGGTATTACAAGCCACATGGAGGCAGTGGGCGATTGTTGGGAACTCGTCTCTCCCGGTATAGGGAGTCAATTTCGCACTGTGTTCGATTGGTCAGCACCATAAGACCTTGGTCAAGACAGTTGAGATTTACTGATAGTTAGATCAGTAGTTTTCCGGATTGGTCCTGAGCCATATTGACATGAATTATTAGGCTATTAGGATCTGTCGTTTACCACCCCAAGACCCGGTATGCGAAACTCTTAGATGAAGTGATCGGACTATACGAAAATTGCCACAGATAGACCTAGTAGGGGTTCGAATGAGTTTGCTTATCAGCCTTCCTTTTCGATAAGTATCCGGGTAGTTACGTATTGCTAGTGCCGCCTACATTCTTGTGGCTATGGATTTATCCTGTAACTCACTGCCGGCGTACTATCGAGCCTTTAGAGCCGCACACAGAGAGTTTCTCTGGTTCAGGCGAAATGATATAGTAGCCATATTTTGATATATGTAGGGTTCCGATTGAATGATTGTACTAGCTATCCGGACTTTCGATCGGACGGTTGATGTTACTAGCCGGCTCAGGATTGAGCCGGATTATTAAATCAGGTATTGATTTAATAATTTACATATACATATTTTGACATGTATATTCTAGTATTATATTTTTTGTATTATTATATCGTTTTGGGTATTCGTATTTTGATACGGATACGGATATGTATATATGGTAGAGTGTATTCCGTATTTATACGGAAAATATTTTAGAAGGAGAACACCTCATTTTCTTGGTTTTTCTTTTGTAGAAATTAGCAATGAGGTGGAGGGGTAAGGTGGCAAGAGAATGGTGTTAAACATGGTTGAATAGGGTTAATTCATTTGTCTACACTATTCAAGTATAGTCGGTCTTTATTATTGCAAAATATCATTTGACAAAACCATCCCAGCATTGTTGTTTTGATATAAGATTTTTTCTATTTCACCATTCTCTTTCTTCACCCTTCCTTGACCTCCTTCATCTTTCTCTCTATCCTCTCGTATGAGTTGAGAATCAAGGATGAAAGAAAAATAGAAAACACTAGAACAACTCACTACATCACTAGACAGTCTAAATTAGCAACCTACTCCACTAGATTTTTAGTGTGGAGCTAGACCCATAAACCATATCTTTCGGATGGATCATCTTCGACGGAGGAAGACCGACGGTCAAGCTCGATCATTTTCAGTTTTTCAGTTTGACCTTTTCAGTTTTGGCATTTTGATCCTTTTCAGTTTTCAACCTCTTATATAGTGCAGAAAAAAGGTTGATTTTAATCATCCTATTATTTTCTCATATGCATGTGTGTGAGATAATTATAGAGATAAATGCCATTTAAATTGATTATTGTCATTGTCGAGCCCAATAATTTTTTTTGGATATGATCATCTATATATTGCGAGTTATACATGTAGATAATTCCAAGAGCTTTATATTGTATATATATCTTCCCCAAATCAGGGTTGAAGAGCTATCCATTTTATTTATCATAAATAATGAATACATTATGCCCTTCTTTACAATAGAGCATAATATATTGTATACATCACAACCTACTTTGTCTACTTCCGTTATGCATACATATTACCAAGAATATTCAAATTATAAGCAAAGTACATTCCTGGGACTGTAACAGCTCTCCCGTAATTTTCATTTCGTATCCCAAGTGATCCTCAGAGGAATTTGATTTTCTTTAGGTTTGATCCTTTCATTTATGCTTTTATTATTTATCCTCTTTTAATGAACAAATACGCGCCACACATGTTTGAAAGGATAAAAAAGAAGAAGTAAAACCGGCATTGAGAATTTTCTATCATTGCCTGAAGAAAGGGTATCCAAAAAACGTTTTCTTTTATTTGAATACATTGCATTTGGCATACGAACCATGTTCCCCCCTAAAACACTAAGAAACCAAAAAGAAAAGGGGAAAAAATAAAGATATTATAACATACCCTGTATCATAAAAAATAAATGAATGAAAAAATAAAATGATAACTTACCCCCATGACAAAGCTCTGTTCATGAGTTAAAACCCATAAAACAAGATCTCTGTATGTCTATGGATTCTTGAAAGCAAGGCTCTGTTGATGAAATCCCAAAGGGGTTTTCTTTAGATCAAAGATCTATGAGAGCAAGGCTCTGTTAATTTAATTTAATTTAAGTTAAATTTTACCTAAGATGATTCTAGGTTTTGAACTCTGAAGTTCTTGAAAATAAATGAGAGTAAGGCTCTAAAGTTCTTAAAAACAAGAGCAAGGCTCTGAAAACTCAAGTTCTTGAAAATAGGTAACTATTTACTGAGGACCAAGGGTCCTATTTATAGGCGCTTGCGCCCTTTCAACTTATTAGTTGATCCAATGGCTAGGATCTTGCCACCGCTGCACTCACGTGTGCGCCACGTGAGCGCAACGGTGGGCGGGCATTTGTTTCCCCCAATCAGAGCAAAGCTCTATTTGAATTTCAAAAATTCAAAAATTGAAGCAACGCTTCAAATCCCTTGCGCTGCGCACAACGCGTCTCGTGTCAAAAACTGATACGTCAGCGCAGCGTCCAAGACAACGCGCCCAATCAGAGCAAGGCTCTATTTAAAACAAAATTAAAGGAAGCAACGCTTCAGTTGCGCTGCGAGACACGTGTCAGCGCAGTTGCGCTGCGCTGTGCGCTGCGCGTCAAGCGCTGGTCGCCAAACAATATTAAAATTCCAGTAAGATCTTTCTGTTCTTATTAAAACAAGAAGATTGTCTTCTGGAAAACAGAATCCCTTGGATCAAATATCCAACGGTGTGGAAAATTCCCCAAATCACTCAGAGAATGATCTTCTTAACAAATTTAACAAATTAATGGGCAGTATATAAAGGCCCCTAGACCCCAATTCAAAACACATCAAAAAATACAACAACGCGGAGAGACAAAAACTCAGAAACAGAGAGAGAGCTCTAAAAGAATTTTGAGAAGAACTCAAGAAGAGAAAAAAGGTAAAACCTTTATAAAAGAAGAATTTTTTCTGAATAGATCATTGATCTAAGAACAACATTAAGGATCTTCAATAAAAAATATAATAAATAACAAAAGCATTGATTTTTTATGAACCATTGGTTCTGAAATCTTAAAGATTTTTTTCTTGAATCCAAAATTAGATCAAGATATTAAAACAGTGCCTTGCACTTGCAAATCTGCACTGTTGCGCTCCTGGGTTAGCGCAAGCCACCAGAGAGCGCCACGTGTCAGCACCAGAATAACTTGCGCTATGCGTTTTTAAAATAGAGCACTGCTCTCTAAAATTGGCGCAACTCACCAAAGCGCGCCACGTGTTAACAGCGCAACAGCGCAGCGCACTAACACAGCGCATTGTGCTAACTGCGCTTGCGCTCACCAGAGCATGGCACGTGTCACCTCCACAAGCGCTTGCGCTCAATAATTGGCGCAAAGCGCCTGACAAGCCACTGTCAGATAATTAATGCACTGCATTATTTACAGAAGGGCCAAGCCCAATTAAAAAAAGCCTAACAGGCCTAATAAAATGCTATGCATTATTTTAAAAAAAAGGCAGAGCACAAACAAAGGCAGATGCTCTGCATCATAAATAAAGGGACAGATCCCAAATCAAAAAGGTCTAGCAGACCAAAAGAAAATGCAGTGCATTATTAAACAGAGGCAAAACCCTAGCACAGGCCTAATAGGCCAAAAATAAAAACGTTGAATATTCTCAACTGGACTTAGCCCAATCATGGCCGTAAGTCCTCAAATTAAATTGACTGATGTAACAACCCTAATTTTCATATACACTTTTCTGTACAAATTTTTAAATTTTTTTTTTAAAACCATAAAGTAGTATTTTAATCCGAGCACAAGATATATATAATTAATTATTTTGTTTTTAAATAATTTCATTTTTAGTGTACATTAAATTGTTTTTAAATTTAAAGTGTACTTTGATATTTAATGCAGCTGATATCATTTTAAGTAACTATTTTTCTACACTAATTACAAGAAGGAGCTTGTAGCTCATTGGTAATACCTTGCATTGCTGAACCAAGCCACCTGAGTTCGAATCCCATACCCCACATTATTTTTAATATGGATTTTTAAAAAACCTTTAGAATACCAAGAGTTTACACGTGCATATCTCACAAAAACCCCACTACACCCAAAGATGTAACACTTGCAGAGGGTAGATGATCCGTCGGGGGAGATCCAGGTCAACGGAATCGGTCGGGAATCGGCCAACTCGGCCTTGACTCGGCCGACTCAGTGATCCGACCGATTCACGGCCGAGTCACCCCCGATTCGGCCGATTCCGGCGAGGGTCACAACACGAAAGTTGTGTCTTTTGGTATTCCCTACGCACCTGCAAAGTTTCAGCCTCATACCACTTCCAGAGCTCTTTAAAACCCCCAATTACTCCACTTTTAATACATTTTTATTACATTTTATCACATTTTTATTTTTAACTTTTCATCTACCCTAACCCTAGCCTAACTCTATAAATACCAACCCTACACACTATCCTCTCACCCCCCAAAATCTTGAGCCACTCTCTCAAAAGTTTCCACAAGAAGTGTGCTTCGAAATCGAGTTCCCGGCGAAGCTCTGACGGAATTCCGACGACGCGTTTTGGAGCAACCGGCGACGTAATCACCCCTCGGCCTTCCTCCCTAGTTCTCTTTACTCTTTAGAAGAGTTTAAACCCGTAAGTCCCAACCTTCTATCTCTCTTTTCTATAATTGTAAAATACGACTTTTTGGAACCCGACGGAAATCGGACAAACCGATTCCCGATCCGGTTTTTCTTAAAAATTCCACTTTTCGCCTAATACATATTATCAACCCTATTGCATGTTGACTATTAATCACCCTTAAACCAATTTAATCGCACTTTTCCACATGAAATGATACGTTCTTTACAAAACCGTATTCCTTGCATAAAAATACCATCAAGTTCAATTTTAATGTTCTAATTAGATCCCTCACTCTTAATCATGGTTATTTTGATAACAAAACTTGTTTCATTCAATTTGGATAAAATTTCACACATGAAATGATAACGTTTATGAATACCGTATTCTTGCACCTTAATACCCTTAAGTTTAATACAGCTTATTTCATCTTGAAACTTCACCAAAACTTAATATAAGTCACGGGGTAATGACCTACCCTTATACACACTCATTATAACCCTAATTGATAAATAACGAAAATACAGAATACGAAATTATAGGACTTTTCACTAAAATACCATAACCTTCATAACTCTTAGTTTAATCTTTAAATTGTAACTTTTCTAAATAAAACTTATACAAAATGAAAGCACGATTGGTCATGGACATCGATCGTTTATCTAAACTGTCTTGTGTGTCTAGGCAAGTGTGTCGAAGGCAAGTGGTTACTTAATTAGGGCCACTACTTGTAGTGGAGAGCCTCCCACTTATCTGGCACTTACCTAGCTGCATTCGACGGTGAAGAGGCGATTTGAGGCTTCTAATGACTCATCGTTTAGACCTTAGAAATAGGCTAGTTGGTTTAGGAAACCCTAATAACTAAAATACGGAGAACTATACTCTTTACAAATAAACACCCTATATTTATAAAACCGTTTTCCTAAAAGAAAAATATTTATAAAACCTGAGCAAAGTGCCATTACAACCCATCTTTGGGGAACCTGTTAGGGATAGCTCGGTTCATCGTGCACCCGCAGGCTAGTAGTGCGAGATTCAGACCTCCGCAAGGAGTATTCGGTCTCGAAAGGTTTAAAATACGATATTTAAGGAAAGTGATATTATTTTTGTAAATAAAATATTCATTTAAAAATCATTCATGTGTTTTATTATATATAATTATCACTTAAACACCTATTTTGTTATAATATAAAATTTCCACTTTTTCCTGAAATTCAAAGATTAAAAGTTACATTAAAATACCCTGAATTTCAAATAATCAATTAATAATTTTATTAGGATATATTCACTAGAAAAACATAAATAAAATACATACTCATTATAACTATAAAGATGAATAACAAATACTTGAGGTGTATTTTGCAAACTATACAATATTACTTTTTACAATAAACCCCCTCAAGTTTTATAAATTACAATAAGGCCCCTAACAAATAAAGAACTATAAATTATCTTTCTTTTAGTCTGACTCGGGTTAGAGTCTGACTAATTCTGACTTGAATATAATTCAAGTCAACCTATATTTCAATTATATTCCAATACAACTTGAATACATGAATCCCAGAATTCAGTTAACAATCTGTTTGAATGAACCGAACCATGGATATTCCTTTTACATGATTTCCAGTATTCCATTTACATGACTCTACGGTTATAACCGTTTCCTGATATCATGGTTTCGGTCAGTCAATCAAGTCAATCAAGCAATCATTACAAGTTTACAAGATAACAATACAAATATAACATCGCGGGGTTTAAAGGGGTAGATTGGTACGGAAGATGTTAAAAGTGGAATGAGGTGGTCAGATTAAGACACCTAACCTATATTCAGTTGCTGTTGTACCGTGGCATAAACGGTTCCTTGTACTATACGTGCCCTTAGTCTCTGGCATATAGAGACTCCCCTCGTATACACTGGCAGCTTTCTGTACCAAGCTACAAACAATATCGTTAAACAATATTCCATAATATACTACAATACAAAACTTTAGAAAATACCATACTCTGTCACTCTCATTCTTCATTTTTCTTTGGGACTTACCGAGCGACCTGTTCGCTGACGACATTCTATTTCTCTCTTCTTTGAATGTCGTCAGGTGCGTTGGACCAAGTTGAGACCGAGCCCACAAGTGAAGATTTGGAGGAATTCCAGGAAGACCCAGAGCTCTAGACTTTGTACTTGCTCTTCTCAGTATTTCCTTTATTATGCCATTGTTTAGGCATTGCTTTTCAGTTCAGATGTATTTCCATTTCATGCATTGTAAAAAGAATGTTATTAATAAAAGTTGATGTTATTTTCCATCTTTGGTCTCTTGTGATTATTTTATATTGCTTAGTTACGCTTAGCGTATGTATTTCTGAGTACATACGTAGCGGGCCTCGTCGCGTCCACTTCGCCGTACACTGGGAAGCGGGGCGTGACAGGTTTTGTTGGTGGCCCATGCAGGTCCGAGCTGTATGAATCCCTGTCATGCAGTTCTGGTCTGCGTGAACAACCTAAGCAATATAACACAAGAAACAACAACTAAAACATTCTTTACAATTCATGTTCTTTGGATCTTACAAGTCTCTATTCCTTGAATCTTATCATTTCATTTGAAATCTGCCTTAATCCAAATTTTTTCTTCAGGATTATGGACTCCCCAAACAATTCCCCGAACAACACCAGCACCAACGTCAACAATACTCCTTCAGCCCTACCTCTCACTCCAGTTGTTCCTGCACCATCCACTGAGCAAACCATGCTTTTCGATGCGATCCGCAGTCTGCTAGAGGGACAACAACAACTTTTGAGCCGTCCTGAGACAGATGCACCGGGAATAAAACAATTCAGAGCTTTGCACCCAAAGCAATTCTCAGGTAAAGGAAGCCCTCTCGAAGCAGAAGAATGGGCACAAAGTATCGAAGATGATCTGGCAGCAGCTCAAGTGCCAGATAATGCTTGGGTCCGTGTAGCGAAGCTACAGCTCACGGACAACGCTCGAAATTGGTGGAAGGCAGAAGAAACCCGTTTGGCCCAGCCGATTGAATGGAAAACATTTCGCGAGAAGTTCGACGCGAAATATTTCCCTGTGACCGCCAGGTTCGCTATGGAACAGCAATTTATTCACCTACAGCAAGGATCAATGTGGGAGAAATCTGTAGATGAATATGATGCTGAGTTTACTATGTTGAGCCGGTAAGATCTGTCACAGTAGTTCAATTTTTAATATCACATACTACATAGCTAACACAATCTTTAAACAGATTCGCGGCACACCTGATACCGACGGGCGAGATCAGAGCCCGTCGTTTTCAGCAAGGTTTGGACACCGAGATCAAGGCTGCTCTAGCCACCGGGAAGTTTTTGACTCATGAGGAAGCCCTTGAAGCTGCCCGCAGTTACGAGGTAGTGATAAAAGAGAGGGGAAGACCTCACTCTGTAGGAGTCAAGCGTCCTGCCAACCAAATGGCAGGTGGAGCCACGTCCAGGTCACCCTTCGTGCCGAGGCGACCCGGAGTACCAACTCATCGTCCTAGCCCAGCCTTTTGCAACTACTGCAAGAGATCTGGGCATATGGTGAAGGATTGCCGTCGAGCCAACCGCCTTTGCTTGATCTGCGGTTCAGCCACTCATGACATTGGATCTTGTCCTCAAAGGCAGAATTCAGTTGCTGCAACCCGGCCAGCAAACAACTATCAGCAGCGACCAGCTCTTCCAGCACCTGCTACCAGACTTGCACTACCTGCACCACCTAGAGGACCACAAGCTGCACCACCTCCTCGACAGTTCCATCAAGCCCAAAGGAACGTTCAAAGGAATGCTCCTCAGGCCAGGAGGAACGTGCCGAAGCGCCAGGCTTTCATGATGTCCGTTGAAGAAGCTGAGGCCACTGGCCAAGTCATTACTGGTAAATTTCTTTCCCAAATTTACCTTCTAGTTTGGTTATCTCTACACTTTCCCTATACCTAAAACCTATCCCATATACCTTAGGTACAATTCTAGTAGCTTCACAACCTGCACTTGCACTGTTTGATACTGGAGCATCCCACTGCTTTATGTCGCAACGGTTTGTCCGAACCCATGCGATTCCAGTCTCACCGCTTGTATCTTGCTGGAACGTCAGTTCTAGAAATGGTGTTCTAAAGGCAACTATGGGATACAGCATGTGTCCGGTCATCGTCTGCAGTCGAGAATTTTACGCTGATTTCAAGGTACTGGACATACCAAATTTTGATGTGGTTCTAGGAATGGACTGGCTTGGAACCTTTTATGCTACCATCGACTGTCGTCAAAGGAGGGTAGTATTTGAGATCCCAAATCATCCGATCTTTTACTTCAAGAGTGGAGACCGTACATTGGAGCCAAGCACTTACAAAGCAAAGCCAAGGGAAGCAATAAATGCAGCAGCTCATGCAGAAGAAGAAGCAAGACCGGAGGTAGTTCGAAAGTTCGATGACGTATTCCCTGACGATATATCAGGTTTGCCTCCTGATCGAGCTCTTGAATTCAGTATTGACTTAGTACCAGGAGCACAACCAGTAATCAAAGCACCATATAGACTAAGTCCAGAATGTTTGAAGGAAGTACGAACACAGTTGGACGAATTACTGGCGAAAGGATGGATTCGTCCTAGCACTTCGAGTTGGGGAGCACCTGTGCTACTGGTGAAGAAGAAGGAAGGTTCATATAGGATGTGCATCGACTATAGAGCCTTGAACGAAGTTACTATTAAGAACAAATATCCACTTCCGCGCATCGACGATTTATTCGATCAGCTAAGTGGATCTTGTGTCTTCTCTAAACTAGATCTTCGTTCAGGTTATCACCAAGTGAAGGTCAAGGAAGCTGATATTCACAAAACAGCTTTCAGAACTCGTTATGGACATTATGAATTTTTAGTAATGCCATTCGGAGTGACCAATGCACCAGCAATCTTTATGAATCTTATGAACCAAGTTTTCCGGGAGTATTTAGACAGGTTCGTTGTCATCTTCATCGACGACATCCTGGTATATTCTAAGAATCGGAAAGAGCATGCGGAGCACTTACGAATTGTCCTGGAAACCCTTCGACAACATAAGCTTTATGCCAAATACAGCAAGTGCGAGTTTTGGCTAAAACATGTTGGTTTTCTTGGACACATCGTATCAGGAGAAGGAATTTCTGTGGATCCAACAAAAGTCTCAGCAGTCAGCGAATGGCCTACACCAAAGTCCGTGAAGGATATTCGGAGTTTCTTGGGTTTAGCTGGATATTACAGAAGATTCATTGAAGGCTTTTCGAAGATAGCAACACCCCTGACCAAGCTCACACGAAAAGATGAAGAATTTGTGTGGTCAGAAGCATGCGAGCAAGCTTTCGTAGAACTTAAGTCGAGACTGACTTCTGCACCTATTCTTGTAATACCGGATCAATCTGGAGGATTTGAAGTGCATTGCGATGCATCCGGTAAGGGATTAGGATGTGTTCTACATCAGCACGGTAAGGTTGTGGCTTATGCTTCAAGACAACTGAAGATTCATGAGCGCAATTACCCGACGCATGATCTAGAGTTGGCAGCCGTTATTTTTGCTCTTAAGATTTGGCGCCACTACTTACTTGGCGAAAGAGTGAACATCTACACAGATCACAAAAGTCTGAAGTATGTGTTTACTCAGAAGGAATTGAATATGCGGCAGAGAAGATGGTTAGAACTTATGGCGGACTTTGACATCAATTTGCAATATCATCCAGGAAAGGTGAACGTGGTACCTGATGCTCTTAGTCGCCAACCATTAGCAATGAATCTCACCGCCCAGTGGAAGCTTCAGCAAGACCTACATCAGATGGAGATCGAACTAGTCATGCCAGGTGATGTTTCAACTTTGATGAATCTACAAGTTCAATCAACTATTGTCAATCAGATCAAAGCAGCTCAAGCCAGCGATGCTAAGTTGCAAAAGATCAGAGAACAAGTGGAGAATGGACTCAGAACAGATTTCATCATCCATGAAGACGGATCTTTGAGATACGGCAGCAGATTATGTGTACCAAAGGGTCCTGTTCGGGAAGAGTTAATGAGAGAAGCTCACAGCTCTCCCTATTCAGTACATCCTGGAGGTACTAAAATGTACAAAGATCTACGTCAGAATTATTGGTGGCATGGTATGAAGCGTGAAGTAGCCAGAAGCGTCGCAAAATGCTTGGTGTGTCAGCAAGTAAAGGCTGAACACCACCGGACTGCTGGATTACTTCAACCGTTACCAATCCCAGAATGGAAGTGGCAGCACATTACGATGGACTTTGTAACTGCTCTACCTCGCAGCACAAAAGGTAACGATGCGATTTGGGTCATTGTGGATCGACTCACAAAGTCGGCTCATTTCATCCCATTTCGAGTTGGCCAATCAACTGAGACATTAGCGAAGAAGTACATGGAGGTAATAATCTAAATTAGATTTAAAATCTCTTCATAAAGTATTATTCCTGATACTCATGAACTCATAACAGGAAATCGTAAGACTTCATGGAGTACCAGTCTGCATTGTCTCCGATCGTGACACCAGGTTCCGATCACAATTTTGGCAAAGTCTGCAAGCTAGATTGGGAACAAGTCTGAATTTCAGCACGGCTTATCATCCACAAACAGATGGTCAGTCGGAACGAACCATTCAGATCTTGGAAGATATGCTCAGAGCATGTATGCTCGACTTCAAAGGATCGTGGGAAGATCACATGCATCTTGTGGAGTTTGCGTACAACAACAGCTACCAAGCAAGTATAGGAATGGCACCTTTTGCAGCTTTATATGGAAGGAAGTGTCGATCGCCATTAAGTTGGGACGACATCGGAGATAGAGAGCTCCTTGGACCTGAGATGATAGTAGCAACCGTTGATGTGGTTCGTACTATCAGAGAAAGAATGCGCGTAGCCCAAGATAGACAAAAACATTGGGCTGATGCGAAGAGACGACACTTGGAGTTTCAGCCAGGAGAGTATGTATTCTTGAAGATATCTCCGAACCGCGGAGTGATCAGATTTGGGAGACGGGGTAAGTTGAGTCCGAGATACATTGGACCGTTCGATATACTCGAACGAGTCGGTGAAGTGGCATACCGTTTAGCGCTTCCACCCTCATTGGAAGGAGTGCATAACGTGTTCCACATATCTCAACTCAGAAGGTATGTGAGTGACCCCAGCCATGTACTTGATCATTCCGAACTCACGATACAGCCCGATTTGTCTTGTGAGCAGCAACCTGTGGAGATCCTGGACAGAAAAGTGAAGACACTTCGGAACAAAGAAGTTAATCTAGTCCGAGTAATGTGGAGAAAAGACACTCCAGGAGAATCCACGTGGGAAAGGGAAGATGAGATGCGTGCAAGATATCCGCACCTTTTTGTAAACTAGTCCTCAAATAAAAGTTGTAAATTTCGAGGACGAAATTTTTTTAAGGAGGGTAGAATGTAACAACCCTAATTTTCATATACACTTTTCTGTACAAATTTTTAAATATTTTTTTTTAAAACCATAAAGTAGTATTTTAATCCGAGCACAAGATATATATAATTAATTATTTTGTTTTTAAATAATTTCATTTTTAGTGTACATTAAATTGTTTTTAAATTTAAAGTGTACTTTGATATTTAATGCTGCTGATATCATTTTAAGTAACTATTTTTCTACACTAATTACAAGAAGGAGCTTGTAGCTCATTGGTAATACCTTGCATTGCTGAACCAAGCCACCTGAGTTCGAATCCCATACCCCACATTATTTTTAATATGGATTTTTAAAAAACCTTTAGAATATCAAGAGTTTACACGTGCATATCTCACAAAAACCCCACTACACCCAAAGATGTAACACTTGCAGAGGGTAGATGATCCGTCGGGGGAGATCCAGGTCACCGGAATCGGTCGGGAATCGGCCAACTCGGCCTTGACTCGGCCAACTCAGTGATCCGACCGAGTCACGGCCGAGTCACCCCCGATTCGACCGATTCCGGCGAGGGTCACAACACGAAAGTTGTGTCTTTTGGTATTCCCTACGCACCTACAAAGTTTCAGCCTCATACCACTTCCAGAGCTCTATAAAACCCCCAATTACTCCACTTTTAATACATTTTTATTACATTTTATCACATTTTTATTTTTAACTTTTCATCTACCCTAACCCTAGCCTAACCCTATAAATACCAACCCTACACACTACCCTCTCACCCCCTAAAATCTTGAGCCACTCTCTCAAAATTTTCCACAAGAAGTGTGCTTCGAAATCGAGTTCCCGGCGAAGCTCTGACGGAATTCCGACGACGCGTTTTGGAGCAACCGGCGACGTAATCACCCCTCGGCCTTCCTCCCTAGTTCTCTTTACTCTTTAGAAGAGTTTAAACCCGTAAGTCCCAATCTTCTATCTCTCTTTTCTATAATTGTAAAATACGACTTTTTGGAACCCGGCGGAAATCGGACAAACCGATTCCCGATCCGGTTTTTCTTAAAAATTCCACTTTTCGCCTAATACATATTATCAACCCTATTGCATGTTGACTATTAATCACCCTTAAACCAATTTAATCGCACTTTTCCACATGAAATGATAAGTTCTTTACAAAACCGTATTCCTAGCATAAAAATACCATCAAGTTCAATTTTAATGTTCTAATTAGATCCCTCACTCTTAATCATGGTTATTTTGATAACAAAACTTGTTTCATTCAATTTGGATAAAATTTCACACATGAAATGATAACGTTTATGAATACCGTATTCTTGCACCTTAATACCCTTAAGTTTAATACAGCTTATTTCATCTTGAAACTTCACCAAAACTTAATATAAGTTACGGGGTAATGACCTACCCTTATACACACTCATTATAACCCTAATTGATAAATAACGAAAATACAGAATACGAAATTATAGGACTTTTCACTAAAATACCATAACCTTCATAACTCTTAGTTTAATCTTTAAATTGTAACTTTTCTAAATAAAACTTATACAAAATGAAAGCACGATTGGTCATGGACATCGATCGTTTATCTAAACTGTCTTGTGTGTCTAGGCAAGTGTGTCGAAGGCAAGTGGTTACTTAATTAGGGCCACTACTTGTAGTGGAGAGCCTCCCACTTACCTGGCACTTACCTAGCTGCATTCGACGGTGAAGAGGCGATTTGAGACTTCTAATGACTCATCGTTTAGACCTTAGAAATAGGCTAGTTGGCTTAGGAAACCCTAATAACTAAAATACGGAGAACTATACTCTTTACAAATAAACACCCTATATTTATAAAACCGTTTTCCTAAAAGAAAAGTATTTATAAAACCTGAGCAAAGTGCCATTACAACCCATCTTTGGGGAACCTGTTAGGGATAGCACGGTTCATCGTGCACCCGCAGGCTAGTAGTGCGAGATTCAGACCTCCGCAAGGAGCATTCGGTCTCGAAAGGTTTAAAATACGATATTTAAGGAAAGTGATATTATTTTTGTAAATAAAATATTCATTTAAAAATCATTCATGTGTTTTATTATATATAATTATCACTTAAACACCTATTTTGTTATAATATAAAATTTCCACTTTTTCCTGAAATTCAAAGATTAAAAGTTACATTAAAATACCCTGAATTTCAAATAATCAATTAATAATTTTATTAGGATATATTCACTAGAAAAACATAAATAAAATACATACTCATTATAACTATAAAGATGAATAACAAATACTTGAGGTGTATTTTGCAAACTATACAATATTACTTTTTACAATAAACCCCCTCAAGTTTTATAAATTACAATAAGGCCCCTAACAAATAAAGAACTACAAATTATCTTTCTTTTAGTCTGACTCGGGTTAGTGTCTGACTAATTCTGACTTGAATATAATTCAAGTCAACCTATATTTCAATTATATTCCAATACAACTTGAATACATGAATCCCAGAATCCAGTTAACAATCTGTTTGAATGAACCGAACCATGGATATTCCTTTTACATGATTTCCAGTATTCCATTTACATGACTCTACGGTTATAACCGTTTCCTGATATCATGGTTTCGGTCAGTCAATCAAGTCAATCAAGCAATCATTACAAGTTTACAAGATAACAATACAAATATAACATCGCGGGGTTTAAAGGGGTAGATTGGTACGGAAGATGTTAAAAGTGGAATGAGGTGGTCAGATTAAGACACCTAACCTATATTCAGTTGCTGTTGTACCGTGGCATAAACGGTTCCTTGTACTATACGTGCCCTTAGTCTCTGGCATATAGAGACTCCCCTCGTATACACTGGCAGCTTTCTGTACCAAGCTACAAACAATATCGTTAAACAATATTCCATAATATACTACAATACAAAACTTTAGAAAATACCATACTCTGTCACTCTCATTCTTCATTTTTCTTTGGGACTTACCGAGCGACCTGTTCGCTGACGACATTCTATTTCTCTCTTCTTTGAATGTCGTCAGGTGCGTTGGACCAAGTTGAGACCGAGCCTACAAGTGAAGATTTAGAGGAATTCCAGGAAGACCCAGAGCTCTAGACTTTGTACTTGCTCTTCTCAGTATTTCCTTTATTATGCCATTGTTTAGGCATTGCTTTTCAGTTCAGATGTATTTCCATTTCATGCATTGTAAAAAGAATGTTATTAATAAAAGTTGCTGTTATTTTCCATCTTTGGTCTCTTGTGATTATTTTATATTGCTTAGTTACGCTTAGCGTATGTATTTCTGAGTACATACGTAGCGGGCCTCGTCGCGTCCACTTCGCCGTACACTGGGAAGCGGGGCGTGACAACTGAGCAAGATTGCTCTCTTAAATCAATTTGCATCCGGTTCAAGGGTACATCTCCGAACTCCTCTGACACCTATCGTTGTAATCCTTCAACGACGTCAGAGAGGTGATGGGTCCCGACAACCACACATTGATACGGACTGTGGGGTCCTTAAACCCATGGACTTATGTGTCCTTAAACTAATGGACTAATGCGTCCTTAAACACATCCATACGGACTGTGGGGTCCTTAAACCCAAGGACTTATGCGTCCTTAAACTAATGGACTAATGCGTCCTTAAACACATCTATATGGACTATGGGGTCCTTAAACCCATGGACTAATGCGTTCTTAAACTAACATCCGACCCTAAAACGGGAACGATGGACCCCTATGTCCCTAAACTGGAGACGGAACACCATGTCCCTAAACTGGTAATGGACCGCAATGTCCTTAAACTATTTATGGACCACTACGTCCCTAAACTGGAATAAGAGAGCCCCCAAACGTTCTTTTGTCGGATCTAAATGATCCCTTTTAAGTTGATCTTAGCCTCAAATATGGCTAACGTATCCTTAAACATTCAAACAGACTTTAGTCCCAAATTGGACTATAAGACCCCCAATCAACTTTGGTTCAAGGGTACATCTCTGAACTCCTCTGACACCTGTCGTTGTAATCCTTCAACGTCGTCAAAGAGGTGACGGGTCCCAACGGCTATATATTAAATGGACCACTACGTCCCTAAACTGAAACAATAGAGCCCCTAAATGCTCTTTCCATTAAGTTGATCTTAGCCTCAAATCAGACTAACGTATCCTTAACGAACGTTTAAGTTGATCTTAGCCTCAACATGGCTAACGTATCCTTAAACTAAAACACCCAACCTAAATTTAAGTAAATACGGATTTGGACTAATCCACGTCCTACGGGCGACAACATTACTTAGTCTCCGTACACAATCCACGGGTATCCACAAACAAAGTAAACACACACGACACGAAGTGAAATTTCTGGAAAAGGAGAAAGTGGTTACCGCGATGCGGTAGCGTAATTAACTGCAGGGGCTTGCGCCTGCAGGGAAGAGCGTCCCCACAATCAAAAACCCCCCAAGCGAGGGGGAATCTGACGAAGTCTGCTAAATCGGCCGCATCCGTCTAAACCTCCGATACACGGTGCCATAAATCAACTTGGTATCTTCGGAGAGGTAGACGGATAAAACCAATTAGCATCTGCCCCGAATTTCAGGTAAGACATTTTCACGTCGTCGCCGTCTTTCGGAGGGAAACATCCACGTCTTAACCAAGGATGAGCTTTGTAGGAGGTAATATAGATAGTAATCCTAAATTACCATAAAATATTACTATACTTGTTTAGGTGTAAACGATATTTCCGGAAATATAGGATTCTCATGGTAATCAAATGGCCCCATTTCATGGTAATATATTCCTCTAAAAATATATGCATATCCTACATTACCACGAAATATTCCCGCCTAACATGAAAAGAGCCATGAACATCCGCCGTCGGCCTCCATTACCGCTTGCCGGGTAGCCGTTTCCGCCGTCCTTCATCGGTTGTTCGCCGGCCTATCCATCGCCGATCGTCGATTGTTCACTGGGCGACCTGTTACCAATCGGATGTTCACCGCCGATCGGCCGTAGTCCGTGGCTGGTCTTCGGTCGGCCGACCCTGCGCCCATTGTCAGTCACTCACTAGCCCGCCGCCGATTGGTCGTTCGTAGTCGGTCTCGCCTCCATCCAACGACCTTCATCCGACCTCACCGCCATCTACCAACTCTTCTCCGACCTTGCCGTCGGTCGACGGTTGCACATACATATATTACCAAGAATGATTAAAGTATACCAATCGTGTTAATATAAAATTCCTTGGAACTAGATGCTCCCGTCTTATTCCCGAAAATGCCAGGATTTTCAGTAATCTTCCATTCTATATACCAAACGCGACATAAAAGTCGCCAAACGATGTATAATAAATGTTCTATAATAAATGTTATTAAAAAACTTTCCGGATCTTATAAATTTTTACATATTTTTAATTTTTACCAAATCTTTAAAAAAAACTACTTTAAAAGTCTTTAATTATTGTTTTTTTATTAGGGTAAATTGATCGAAACCCCAAAACACTTTTTTCGGTTGTCAAAAACCCCTTGGCCTTGAAAAGATAGTCAAAACTTCCCTAAATAAGTCTTTGGTTGTCAAGAGAACTCTCACTTATGATATCTAATAGTTGCCTGTTATATCTAGTTTCCTGCGAAATCTAAGCAATAGCCAGCGATATCTAAGAATTTGTCTGTGATATTTTAAACCATTTTCTGTGATGTCTAAATTGTTTACATAAATTGGTTAGATATAGCAGGTTATTATGTAGATACCGCGGAATTTTTTTAGGGGTTTTTTACTACGGCTTTGAGGCCAAGGGGTTTTTAACAGTGGAAAAAAAATGCTTGTTTTTTTTTGTTTGACAATTTACCCTTTTTATTATCTTAAAAAAGCATTAAAAAATCTTTATTATATTAACTAACAAAAATTATTTAAGATATTTATCAAATTTTTTAGGATACTTTTAGCTTGCTACTCAAATTCTCTTAGTTCTCTAATATTCTTTTCAAAAAGCTTCTTCTAATCTGATTATTCTAGTACTAGTAAGTTCTAGGTGTGATGCATGTGGTCAAATAAAAATTATGTTTAATTTTTGAATTTGGATTCAAAAAAATTAAAGAGATTAAAATCGTACATGGTGGGAGTGGTAATTTGTTTTCAAAATGATTCACATTGATTCTAATAGTTATTTAAGATCGACATAGATGGTTGTATAGTTATAACTACTTCAGTAGATGATTGTAAAGGGATCCACAAATTTGCCGTGAAAGTGTTAAACTGTGGCCATCTTCCCAAAAAAGGTGGAGAGTTTCATTTTAATCGGTGAGGGTTGATGAAGTTTTAGCGTATCTATGTCCATGCTAAAGGTATCGATCGAGATGGTAAAATAAGAATTTAGTGTTTAAGGCTTGGCGTTCATTCGTGTAGTTATGGTAGCCAAATTTTATCCCTTAATTACCAAGACATTGTTGACGGTACATCAACATTGGAGAGGGAGAACTCTCTCCCATCCTCCATTTTTCCACAGTAAACTTCTAGTTTATGTATTGTTTACCGAGCAAGCAATATATTTTTCTTTACAAGAGAGAACAATAGAAAATATGACAAAAATATCTTAGCTTTCTAGAAAAATGCTGGAAGTTTGCGTAAATATCACAGCATCAAAGATAGAAAATGTGACTGATTATATTTAAATGGCAAACTAAAATTGTGAAATCCTCCAAAATAAACCTAGCCATCATAAAAATAAGTTGGAAGTCAACCCAAGCACAAGGACTGAGCATACAAAGAAATTTCCAACTTTTTTAGTCTCACGTCGTAAGTTGATAAGAAGGTGACGTGATATATAATACAATTTGGATCTTTACCTATCAGCATGAGTTTTTAGGTTAGAATGGACCTCCAAGTTGTATTGTGTATCAGTCGTGGGCTCCACCCCTAACAATTCTAAAGATAGATTTTTTTTTATTGTGAAGAAAGGTATTAATCATACAAAGGATTTGGGTAATTAAGAGATCAATGGATGCCGAAGAACATTTTATAAAGCTACAATGACACTCCTTCTCCTTCAACTCGTGGAAGATCTTGAGTTCGAAACCCCTGATTTCAGTGGCAAGAGAGATTTTCAATCAATAATTATGTGGAGAAAGCTCCATGGGCCTAAAGGCCCAACCTTCTTTCCAAAAGCCGACAGTGTTTTGCAAAAAAATAAAGGAGAGAGATTGAGAGATCAAGGAATAAATATAAAATAAGATTTGAGATTTAAGGTAATTATGTGGAGAAAAAATTAAAGATTTGTGGGAGTCATATGGAAGAACACAAAAAAAGAAAATAAATGCTCACGGGAATATTCCAAAGAACACGAGTTAATAGTTAACGGTTAGTGGAAAAAACTTTTCTATAATAAATGTTATTAAGAATCTTTCGGGATCTTATAAATTTTTACATATTTTTAACTTTTACCAAATCTTTCAAAAATCTACTTTAAAAGTCTTTAATTAATGTTTTTTATTAGGGTAAATTGTCAAAAACCCCAAGCACTTTTTTGGGTTGTCAAAAATCTCCTGGACTTGAAAAGATAGTCCCCTAAAAAAGTTTTTTGGTTGTCAAGAAACCTCTCACTTATGATATCTAGTAATTGCCTGTTAATTTCCTGCGAAATGTAAGCAACAGGCAGCGATATCTAAGAAGTTGCCTGTGATATTTAAAGCGTTTCCTGTGATATCTAAATTGTGTAAATGAATTGGTTAGATATAGCAGGCTATTATATTGATACGGTGGAATTTTTTTTAGGGGGTTTTGACTACAGGCTAAGGGGTTTTTAACAGTGGAAAAAAATGCTTAGTTTTTTTTCCGACAATTTATCCTTTTTATTATCTTAAAAAAGCATTTAAAAATCTTTATTAACTAACAAAAATTATTTAAGATATTAATAAAATTTTGAGGTCAAATTTTTTAGGGATACTTTTAGCTTTTAGCTTGCTATTCAAATTCTCTTAGTTCTCTAATATTCTTTTCAAAAAGCTTCTTCTAATCTAATTATTCTAGTAGGAGAGTAAGTTGCTGGTGTGATGTATGTGTTCAAATAAAAATTATGTTTAATTTTTTAAGTTTGGATTCAGAAAATTAAAGAGATTAAAACGTACATGTTGGGAGCGGTAATTTGTTTTCAAAATGATTCAGGTTGATTCTAGTAGTTATTTATGATCGGTAGAGATGATTGTATAGTTATAACTGCTTCAGTAGATGATTGTATTTATTAAACATTTGTTAAATAAAATTCTACATTTAGATTTTTTAATTCTGATGTGGCCTCAAGTTTAATTAGTGATTATAATAGCAGAGATTGCTCCTTTTGATCCAAAAATTTAACTTCTTGTTATGTGAACCGGAGTTAACTTCTTAACAATGATACAATATAACAATGCAGCATTTTAGATCCAAAAATTTAGCTTGTTATCATGTGAACCACAGTTAACTTCTTAACTATGATACAATATAACTTATTACATTGTCCATTTAATTGATTCTAAAGATAGATTTTTCTTTTTCCTGTGAAGAAACCTAGCCATAAGAATACCCGACGACAACAGGTAGAAAAATGTTAATCATACAGAGGATTTGAGTAACTAAGAGATCAAGGTATGCCAAAAAACATTTGATAGAGCGGCAATTATACTCCCTCAACCGGTGGAAAATTTTAAGTTCGAAACCCCTCATTTACAGCGGTAAGAGGGATTTTCAACCAATTAAGCTCAAAAAAAATAATAGGAAAAGACAAGGACTGAGGATAGAAAGAAATTTCCAAGTCTTCCATTTGTAGTTAATACACCAATGTATTCTCAAATAATTGATGAGTGAATTGACACAACATGGTTGACTCCAAGTCTTTCCATCATTTACATTCCTCTAGCTATATTAACATTGTGAAATCCTCCAAAATATCTTAGCTTTCTAGAAAAATAAGTTGGAATGGTTGCCTCCAAGCACAAGCACAAGGACTGAGCATACAAAGAAATTTCCAAGTCTTTCGATCATTTACTTGCCGTGTAGAATGGTTGCCTCCAAGTCTTTGGATCATTTACTCGACCAATTAATGCACATACATTCCTCTAGCTATATTTAACACGGCTCGGCCATGTGTAGCTAGCTACCTCCACACACAATATCATGGCTGCTGCCTGTGCTGCTGCTGCTAAAAAATTATTCATAATTATCATCATCATCTTATCATCTCTCTGCAGCTGCTGCTGCATTATTGGTGTTGATGGCAGCGGCTGCAAAGAAAGCGAAAGGAGAGCTCTGCTAGCGATCAAGGCAGGCATTTACCAACCACCAGTGGGTAACTGGCTCTCTTCTTGGACTGCCGCCACCGACTGTTGCACCTGGCCTGGAGTCGGCTGCGACGTTGAAGCCGGCCATGTTACAAAGCTCGACCTCCGTCACCCATTTTATCGTTACAGTCATGTTACAAAGCCGGCCATGTTACAGTCATTTTATCGTTACACTTCAACAAATTGAGATGGGGTTATCTTCATTAATGTGATGGGATTATCTTCATTAATGAGCTCATGAAGCACAACTGCAAGTGCAAGTCCAAAGCCTACCTAAAATCTAGAAAAAGCTATAATGAATTATTCAATTACATCAATATATAACAACATTATATCAATGTTCAATATTATATCTGTCAAAATGAGCAATGAGAATTGCAGTGATTATAATTAAATAAACGAATTTAAAACTTTTTATAAAGCGGCAATGACACTCCTTCAACTGGTGGAAGATCTTGGGTTCGAAATCCTTACTTGCAGTGGCAAGAGAGATTTTCAACCAATTATGTGGAGAAAGCTCCATGGGCTTAGAGGCCCAACCTTCTCCCTAAAAGCCAACGGTATTTTGCAAAAAATAAGAAAAGAAAAGAAAAGAGAGAGATTGAGAGATCAAGGAATAAATATAAAATAAGATTTGAGATTTAAGGTAATTATGTGGAGAAAAAATTAGAGATTTGTGGAAGTCATATAGAAAAACACAAAAAAAAATTAAAATAAAATAAATGCTCACGGGAATATTCCAAAGAACACGAGTTAACAGTTAGTGGAAATAACTTTTCTATACTAAATGATTTTAAGAATTTTTCCGCATCTTATAAAGTTTTACATATTTTTAACTTTTACCAGATCTTTAAAAAAACTACTTTAAAACAACTAATGTTTTTTATTAGGGTAAATTGTCAAACCCGCGAGCATCTTTTTCGGTTGTCAAAACCCGCCTGGACTTGAAAAGATAGTCAAAACTCCACTTAAAAGTTTTTGGTTGTCAAGAAACCTCTCACTTATGATATCTAGTAGTTGCATGGTATATCTAGTTTCCTGTGAAATCTAAGCAATTGCCAGCGATATCTAAGAAGTTGACTATGATATTTAAACCGTTTCTTGTGATATCTAAATTGTGTAAATGAATTTGTTAGGTATTGCATGTTATTATTATATAGATACGGCGGATTTTTTTTAAGGGTTTTGGACTACGGGTTTGAGGCTAAGGGGTTTTTAATAGTGGAAAAAAATACTTGGGTTCTTTTGACAATTTACCCTTTTTATTATCTTAAAAAAGCATTTAAAAATCTTTATTATATTAACTAACAAAAATTATTTAAGATATCTATCAAATTTTGAGGTCAAATTTTTTAGGGATGGTTTTAGCTTGCTACTCAAATTCTCTTAGTTCTCTAATATTCTTTTCAAAAAGCCTCTTCTAATCTAATTATTCTAGTACGAGTAAGCTGCGGGTGTGATGCATGTGTTCAAATAAAAATAATATTTAATTTTTTTTAATTTGGATTCAAAAAAAATAAAGAGATTAAAACGTATAAGGTGGGAGCGGTAATTTGTTTTCAAAATGATTCACATTGATTCAAGTAGTTATTTAAGATCGGTAGAGATAATTGTATAGTTATAACTGCTTCAGTAGATGATTGCATTTATTAAACATTTTTTAAATAAAATTCTACATTTAGATTTTTTAATTATGATGTGGCACTCAAGTTTAATTAGTGATTATAATAGTAGAGAATAATCCTTCTATTTCTTTAGTTCATCCAGACTGTATCTTTTAACCTTTTAGATCCAAAAATTTAACTTGTTTATCATGTGAACCAGAGTTAACTTCTTAACAATGATACAATATAACAATGTAACATTTTAGATCCAAAAATTTAGCTTGTTATCATGTGGACCAGAGTTAACTTGTTAATTACATTGTCCATTTAATTGATTCTAAAGATAGTTTTTACTTTTTCTTGTGAAGAAACCTGGCCATAAGAATACCCGACGACAAGAGGTAGAAAAATGTTAATCATACAGGGGATTTGAGTAACTAAGAGATCAAGGTATGCCAAAGAACATTTGATAGAGCGGCAATGATACTCCCTCAACTGGTGGAAGGTCTTAAGTTCGAAACCCGTTATTTGCAGTAGTAAGAGAGATTTTCAACCAATTATGCTTTAAAAAAATAAAATGAAAAAATTAGGAAAAGACAAGGACTGAGCATACAAAGAAATTTCCAAGTTTTCAATTTGCTGGACTTGCCGTGTAGTTAATACACCAATGTATTCTCAAATAATTGATGAGTGATCACGAAGCATGCATATATTGACACAACAGCTGGTAGCAGCCGCAACACTAATTTGTAGCAATCAATTTTAGACTTTTGTACCAATTTTCATTATGTTCCCAACAATAGACAATACAAATGGTTGACTCCAAGTCTTTCCATCATTTATATGACATAGGCCCAACATCTTATTGGTGCACATACATTCCTCTGTATATATATAATAGTAATTTAAGATCGGTAGAGATGATTGTATAGTTATAACTGTTTCATTAGATGATTGTAAAGGGATCCACAAATTTGTACCGTAAAAGTGTTAAATTGTGGCCATCTTCCCAAAAAAGATGGAGAGTTTCATTTTAATCGGTGAGGGTTGATGAAGTTTTAGCATACCTATGTCCATGCTAAAGGCATCGATCGAGATGGTGAAATAAGAATTTAGTGTTTAAGGCTTGGCGTTCATTCGTAGTTATGGTAGCCAAATTTCACCCCTTAATTACCAAGACATTGTTGACGTTACATTAACATTGGCGAGCGAGAACTCTCTCCCGTCCTCCCTTTTTCCACATCCCTTTTTCCACAGTAAACTTCCAGTTTATGCACTGTTTACCAAGTAAGCTATATATTTTTCTTTACATAAAAAGGGAGAACAATAGAAAATATGACAAAAATATCTTAGCTTTCTAGAAAAATGCTGGAAGTTAGCATAAATATCACAGCATCAAAGATAGAAAATGTGACTGATTATATTTAAATGGCAAGCTAAAATTGTGAAACCCTCCAAAATATCTTAGCTTCCTAGAAAAATAAGTTCCAAGTCAACCCAAGCACAAGGACTGAGCATACAAAGAAATTTCGAAGTCTTTCCATCATTTACTTGCCGCGTAGAATGGTTGGCTCCAAGTCTTTGGATCATTTACTCGACCAATTAATGCACATACATTCCGCGTAGAATGGTTGGCTCCAAGTCCTTGGAGGGGTGTTGTTAACGTTGGTGCTGGTGTTGTTCGGAGAATCCATGATCCTGAAGAAAAATTTTGATTAGGACAGATTCAAATACATGAAATGATAAGATTCAAGGAATAGAAATTTGCAAGATTCAAAGAACATGAATTGTAAAGAATGTTTTAGTTGCTGGTTCTTGTGTTATATTGCTTAGGTTGTTCACGCAGACCAGAACTGCATGACAGGGATTCATACAGCTCAGACCTGCATTGGGCCACCAACAAAACCTGTCACGCCCCGCTTCCCAGTGTACGGCGAAGTGGACGCGACGAGGCCCGCTACGTATATACTCAGAAGTATACACGCTAAGCGTAACTAAGCAATATAAAGTAAATCACAAGAGATGAATAATATGAAAATAACAGCAGCTTTTATTAATAACATTTTTTTTACAATGCAGGAAAGAAAATACAACTGGAATGAAAAAGCAATGCCTAAACAGTGGCATAACAGGAAATGAAATAAACTGGAAAGAACAAGGTACAATTATCTAGAGCTCTGGGTCTGCCTGGAACTGCTCCAAATCTTCACCGGTGGGCTCGATCTCAACTTGGTCCAACACACCTGACGACATTCAAAGAAGAAAGAGATAGAATGTCGTCAGCGAACAGGTCGCTCGGTAAGTCCCAAAAGAATAAGAAGAATGAGAATGATAGAGTAACAGTATTTTCTAAAGTATTATATTGTGAATATTATGGAACATTGTGTAACGCTGTTGTTTGTACCTTGGTACAGAAGGATGCCAGTGTATACGAGGGGGATCTCTATATGCTAGAGATCAGGGCAAAAGGAAAATATAAGGAACCGTTATGCCACGGTACAACAGCAACAGGATTCAGGTTAGGTGTCTTAATCTGACCACCTCGTGCCACTTTTAACACCCTCCGTACCAATCTACCCCTTTTAAACCCCGTAGTGTTTTAACAGTATTATAGTATAGGAATATGTAAATTGAGTGACTGACCAAAACCATGATATCAGTAAACATGTTGTAACTGTGTAATCAGGAAAATGGAATATCAGGATAATGGATGAATATCCATGGTTTGATTCAGTCAAAAGGAATATATTGTTAACTGGATTCAGGGTTTCATGTATTCAAATTGTATTGGAATATAAAAGAATATAGATTGATTTGAATCATATTCAAGTCAGAAATAGTCAGACTCTAACCCGAGTCGGACTAAAAGAAGATAATTTTGAAGTTCAATATTAGCTAGGGGCCTTATTGTAATTTGTAAAACTTGAGGGGGTTTTATGTAAAAATATTTTTGCATAGTTTTCAAAATACACCTCAAGTGTTTATTAATCGTCTTTATTGTTATAATGAATGTGAATTTTATTTGTGTTATTCTAGTGAATATATCCTAATAAAAGTATTAATTGTTTTATCTGAAATTCATGGTATTTTAGGATAACTTTTAATCTTGTAATTTTTTTTATAAAAATGTGGAAACCTTATATTATGATAAAATAGGTGTTTAAATGATAATTATATATATATTAACACATGAATAATTTTATATAAATATTTTATTTTCAAAATTCTCATTTTCCTTAAATGTCGTATTTTAAACCTTTCGAGACCGAATGCTCCTTGCGGAGGTCTGAATCTCGCACTACTAGCCTGCGGGTGCACGATGAACCGTACTATCCCTAACATGTTCCCCAAAAGTGGGTTGTAGCGGCGCTTTGCTTAGGTTTAACAAATACTTTTTATTTGGGAAAACGGTTTTATAAATATGGGGTATTTAATTGCAAAAAGTATAGTTTTCTGTATTTTAGCTGTTAGGGTTTCCTAAGCCAACTAGACTACTTCTAAGGTCTAAACGATAAGTCATTAGAAGCCTCAAATCGCCTCTTCACCGCCAATTGTGGCCAGGTAAGTACAAGTGAGGAGGGAGGGATCCGCTCACGAATCGTGAGACGGGCCTTTTAAAGTTACCCAAGCTCACTTGCCTAGCCTAGACACCACAAAGTCTGTTTAGATAAACGATCGATGTCCATGACCAATCGTGCTTTCATTTTATAAAAGATTTTATTTAGCAATGTTTACAACTTATAGCTTTAAATAAAAGTTATAAAGATTATGGTATTTTAGTGAAAAAGTCATGTAATTCCGTATTCTGTATTCTTGACATTTATCAGTTAGGGTTATATTGAGTGTGTGTAGGGGTAGGTCATTATCCCGTGACTTATATTAAGTTTTGGTGAAGTTTAAAGGTAAAACATGCTATGTTAAACTTAAAGGTATTATAGCGCAAGAATACAGTATTCGAAAACGTTATTATTTTATGTGTGAAATTTCATTCAAATTGGGTTCTACAAGTTTAGTGATCAAGATAAACCTATTTAGGAGTGAGGGAATTAATTAAACTAAGAAAAATGAACTTCATGGTATTTTTATGAAAAGAATACGGTTTTGCAAAAAAGTTATCATTTTATGTGAAAAAGTTTGATTAAATTGGTTTATGGGTGATTAATAGTCAACAAGCATATGGGTAGATAATATGTATTAGGCGACAAGTGGAAATTTAGAGAAAAACCGAATCGGAAATCGGTTTGTCCGATTTCCGTCGGGTTCCAAAAAGTCGTATTTTTACATTACAGAAAAGAGAGATAGAAGAAGGTGGGAATTACGGTTTGGACAAGCTAATGAAGCTAGAGGTCGTGATGGTTGTCGATTCGTTGAAAACATCGCGAAGGTCCTGATCCGGTCGCCGGAATCCGTCGTCGATTTCGGCAGCGCTTCGCTTCTCTCTCTTCGTACCGAGTTCTCGAGAATTTGAGAGAGTGGACTTAGAGTTGTGAAGGGAAAAGGTAGGGTATAGGGGTCTTTATATAGGGCTAGGCTAAGGTTAGGGTTAGGGTTAAAAAAAATATTAAAAATATAAAAAAATATTAAAAATTCATTAAATTTGGCCTTAAAAGAGATTTATTGGAAAATTGGTAACCGTACAAAAAATTAGAGTATGCAATTGAATAGACCCAGTCAACACGAACATTTTTCGTGTTGACGACTCGGCCGAGTCGCTGGCCGATTCGGGTCTCGTTGGGACGGGCTCGGTCTGGGGGGAATTTTGGCATACTTTAATTTTCTTGATTCGCAATAAATCATGAGTTATGGCTGTTTGACCGTTTGACTTCACAAAAAAATTAAAACAAAAAGATATAAAAATTATGTAGGGTATGGGATTCAAACTCTGGTGGCTTGGTTCAGCAATGCAAGGTATTACCAATGAGCTACAAGCTCCTTCTTGTAATTATTGTAAGGAATTAGATACTTAAATTATTTCCAGCAACATCAATACTCCAAGTGTACACTATATTTAAAGCAAATTTTTGGTATGCAAAATTGGAGTTGTTACACTAAATCTTTAAAAATCAGTTTTAAAAGTCTTTGATTAACAATTTTATTAGGGCAAATTGTCAAAAGCCCCAAGCAATTTTTTCGATTGTCAAAAACCCCCCGATCTTGAAAAGATAGTCAAACTCCCCTGAAAAAGGTTTTTGGTTGTCAAGAAACCCCTAAGCTGTGATATCCAGTAGTTGCCTGCTATATCTAGTTTCCTGTGAAATTTGAGCACTAGCCAGCATTATCTAAACAGTTGCCAGTGATATCTGAACCGTTCACTGCGATATCTAAACGATGTATGAACTAGTTAGATATAGCAGACTACCATGTAAATACTGCAGGAAAAAATTTCAGAAGGATTTGACTATCGTTTCAAGGCCAAGGGTTTTTAATAGCGGAAAAAAATGCCTGTGGCTTTTTGACAATTCACCCTTTTTATTATGGCATTTGAAAATCTATATTATATTAACTAACAAAAATTATTTAAGATATTTCTCAAATTTTGATATCAACTTTTTTAGGGATACTCTTTTAGATAGCTCCTCAAATTCTCTTAGTTCTCTTATATTTTTTTCTAAAAATCTTCTTCTAATCTAATTATTCTCGTATCGGTATGTTGCACATGTGATGCATGTGTACAAATAAAAATTATATTTAATTTTTTAAATTGGAACGGAATGGTTAATTTGTTTTCAAAATTATTCAAAATGATTCTATTAAATAACGGTAAAGATGATTGTATAGTTATAATTGTTTCAATAGATGATTGTATTAATTAAATATATGTTAAATAAAATTCTATATTTAAATTTTTTAATGCTGATACGACCCTCTTTAAGGCTATGTTAAACTATCAAATTGAAATCAATTTGAAAACCCTCAAGTTTTGTGGTTATAATAGTAGAGATTACTCCTTAAAAATTTCTTAAGTTGATCCAGACGGCATCTTTTAACATTTTAGATCCAAAAATTTAACTTGTTAATGATGTGAACCAAAGCTAACTTCTAAACTATGATACAATATAACAATGTAACATTTTAGATCCAAAAATTAAACTTGTTATCTTATGAACCAAAGTTAACTTCTTAACTATGATGTTATATAACTTCTTACATTATCCATTTAATTGATCTCCATTTAATTGATCCTTGTTGTTGTTGGGTTGTGAGCTGCATCTTTAGTTCCATGTCGGAAGTTGATAAGAAAGTAATGTGATATATAATACAATTTAAACCTCTACCTATCAGCACGAGCTTTTGCCTTAGAATGGACCCCCCAAGTTGTATTGTGTATCTGTCATATGTGGGCTCTACCCCTGACAATTCTAAAGATAGACTTTTCTTTTTATTGTGAAGAAAAGTATTAATCATACAAAGGATTTGGGTAACTAAGAGATCAATGGATGCCGAAGAACATTTTATAAAGCAGCAATGACACTCCATCAACTGGTGGAAGATCTTGAGTTCGAAACCCCTACTTGCAGCGGCAAGAAAGATTTTCAACCGATTATGTGGAGAAAGCTCCATGGGCCTAGATGCCCAATCTCCTCCCCAAAAGCCGACGGTGTTTCGCAAAAAAAGAAAAGAGAGAGATTGAGAGATCAAGGAATAAATATAAAATAAGATATGAGATTTAAGGTAATTATGTGGAGAAAAAATTAGAGATTTGCGGGAGTCATATGGAAGAACACAAAAAAAGAAAATAAATGCTCACGGAAATATTCCTAAGAACAGGAGTTAAGAGTTAGCAGTTAGTGGAAATAACTTTTCTATAATAAATGTTATTAAGAATCTTTCCGATCTTATAAATTTTTACATATTTTTAACTTTTACCAAATCTTTAAAAAAAAATACTTTAAAAGTCTTTAATTAATGTTTTTATTAGGGTAAATTGTCAAAACCCCAAGCATTTTTTTCGGTTGTCAAAAAACCCCTGGACTTGAAAAGATAGTCAAAACTCCCCTAAAAAAGTTTTTGGTTGTCAAGAAACCTCTCACTTATGATATCTAGTAGTTGCCTGCTATATCTAATTTTCTGCGAAATGTAAGCAACAACCAGCGATATCTAAGAAGTTGCCTGTAATATTTAAACCGTTTCCTGTGATATCTAAATTGTGTAAATGAATTGTTAGATATAGCAGCCTATTATATAGATACGGTGGATTTTTTAGGGGTTTTTGACTACGGCTTTGAGGCCAAGGGGTTTTTAACAGTGGAAAAAAAATGCTTGGTTTTTTTTTGACAATTTACCCTTTTTATTATCTTAAAAAAGCATTTAAAAATATTTATTATATTAACTAACAAAAATTATTTAAGATATTTATCAAATTTAAAGGTCAAATTTTTTAGGGATACTTTTAGCTTTGTACTCAAATTCTCTTCAAAAAGCTTCTTCTAATCTAATTATTCTAGTACGAGTATGTTAATCATACGGAGGATTTGAGTAACTAAGAGATCAAGGTATGCCAAAGAACATTTGATAGAGCGGCAATTATACTCTCTCAACTGGTGGAAAATTTTAAGTTCGAAACCCTTCATTTACAGTGGTAAGAAGGATTTTCAACCAACTAAGCTCTAAAAAAATAATAGGAAAAGACAAGGACTGAGGATAGAAAGAAATTTCCAAGTCTTCCATTTGTAGTTAATACACCAATGTATTCTCAAATAATTGATGAGTGAATTGACACAACATGGTTGACTCCAAGTCTTTCCATCATTTACATTCCTCTAGCTATATTAACATTGTGAAATCCTCCAAAATATCTTAGCTTTCTAGAAAAATAAGTTGGAATGGTTGCCTCCAAGCACAAGCACAAGGACCGAGCATACAAAGAAATTTCCAAGTCTTTCGATCATTTACTTGCCGCGTAGAATGGTTGCCTCCAAGTCTTTGGATCATTTACTCGACCAATTAATGCACATACATTCCTCTAGCTATATTTAACACGGCTCGGCCATGTGTAGCTAGCTACCTCCACACACAATATCATGGCTGCTGCCTGTGCTGCTGCTGCTAAAAAATTATTCATAATTATCATCATCATCTTATCATCTCTCTGCAGCTGCTGCTGCATTATTGGTGTTGATGGCAGCGGCTGCAAAGAAAGCGAAAGGAGAGCTCTGCTAGCGATCAAGGCAGGCATTTACCAACCACCAGTGGGTAACTGGCTCTCTTCTTGGACTGCCGCCACCGACTGTTGCACCTGGCCTGGAGTCGGCTGCCACGATGAAGCGGGCCATGTTACAAGGCTCGACCTCCGTTACCCATTTGATTATTACAGTGTTGATGATCCACCGATTGATCCACTACTGCTCCCGCGTCCAAGTAAGCTAAATTCTTCTCTTCTTGGTTTGATGCATCTCACGCACTTGGATCTTAGTGGAAATTACTTTTATCCATTGCCTGTCCCTGAATTCCTTGGCTCACTAGTAAAATTAGAGTACCTCAACCTCTCCTATACTTGGTTCAATGGACTCATTCCTCCTCATATCGGCAACCTCTCTAGGTTGCGCGTCCTTGATCTTGGTTATCAAAGGCTTAATTATCCTGGTTATCTATTGGAAGTAGGGAATAGAGGCCTCCACTGGCTCTCTAGAATGATTTCTCTGGAATATCTTGACATGAGTTCTGTCGACCTCTCCAAAGCAGTGGATAATTGGCTTCATGATATCAACATGCTCCCTTCATTGTCAGTGTTGAAACTCTCTCAAGCCGGGCTCGATCATATCCCCAACACACTGCCCTATGTTAATCTGACATCTCTAACCACGCTCGACTTATCTTGGAACAACTTTGCTTCTACAACTATACCCAATTGGCTGTTTAATATTACCTCTCTTTTGCATCTCGACCTCCAAGGTTGTGATTTCACTGCAGAAGTTATGTTGATCTCGAAAGTGCTGGGGAGAACATCTTCTAGAAAATTAGAGTACCTGGATTTAAGCGAGAACATGATTATTAATGGAGATATCCCGGAAGTGATTGGGAATTTCACACATTTGATTCATTTAGGTCTATCTGGGACAGGAATAACCGGAGTGATACCAAAAACCATAGAGAAGCTCTATAATTTGCAACATCTTGACTTGAGTTTTAATAATATTAGTGGGGAAATACCACAAAGTCTGGGAAGCCTATGCAAGCTGGAATTTTTAGATTTGTCCCTAAACATGATCGGTGGCGAGATCACAGGCCTTGTAGAAGAATTGTCCAGGTGTGATTGGGGGAATGATCTGCAAGAGTTATATTTAAATTCAAATAACCTGAACGGGACAGTTCCAACAAAGTTAGGTCGGTTTTTTTCAAAACTGCAAATGCTAGATCTCTCCGAAAACTCCTTTGCGGGGCAATTACCGACTTCTATGGAAAGGGGGAAGTATGTGATTCTTGATTTCCACTCGAATAACTTTGATGGTCATATACCGAATTTGGATCCTACTGATCTATCCATTATAGACCTGTCTAATAACTCATTTTCAGGATCTCTTCCTTCAAGTTTGGCTAGAGCTAAGAGGATGTATGTTCTTCTTCTGTCCAACAACCACTTTAGTGGTAACATCTCTCCATTCTATTTCTACAAGATGACTTCTTTACAAGTTCTTGATCTCTCAGCAAATAAACTAGAAGGCATACTTCCTTTGTTCACAAGCAATCATTCATATTTAGCTATCGTTGATCTCTCAAGCAACCACTTTTCAGGCCATATTCCAAACTCATTTGGATATCTCAGTAATCTGCGTTCGTTGCATTTAAGGAACAACAATCTTACCGGAAAGATTCCGATCAATTTACAACGATGCAAACAATTGGCAGTTCTTGATTGCGGGGAAAATAAATTATCAGGTGGCATACCGACATGGACACGAGGGGGTTTCCCGTCGCTTAAAGTTCTTCGTCTACGGTCCAATGGATTTAGTGGAAATATCTCATCTCAAGTTTCGCATCTCGCAAACATTCAGGTTTTGGATCTGGCACACAACAATCTTTCAGGTGTTTTGCCTCCTTTTGGAAGTTTCAGAGCCATGATGACAACATCTAATGATGACAACTTTTATAATAATTCTACAGAAAGCTTGTACAAAGAGAATCTAATAATAACAACAAAGGGGTTGGATTGGGTGTACACCAATATTGAACTTGCACTCGTGATCAGTATAGACCTGTCAAATAATAGTTTTTATGGAAAGATTCCTCCAGATCTTACTAAGCTTCATGTGATTTCCTTGAATCTGTCTGGAAATTACTTAACAGGAGAGATCCCAGAAAGTATTGGCGTCATGAGACAGTTGGAATCTCTCGACCTTTCAATGAACAATCTCTCTGGTTGTATTCCCCCAAGCTTATCCAGCCTGACTTTCTTAGCCCGCCTGAACTTGTCGCATAACAACTTGTCAGGAAGAATTCCATCAGGGAACCAGCTTCAATCCTTAGACGATCCCTCGATCTACAGCGGAAACCCTGCTCTCTGTGGACGGCCTTTGACAGAATGCCGCCCCGTTAATCCATCTCAAGATCCATCTAAGGAAGGGGGTAACGAAGGTGATAGGTCAGATATGATGTTGGTTTATGCCATCACCGCAGTGGGGTTTGCTATAGGTTTCTGGAGCGTCATATGCACATTTATAATTAAACCATCTCTCAGGATTGCATACTTCCGGATCATTGACAGGTGTTCTGACTATGTTTATGAGATACTGGCGTTAAAGATTGCCAAACTGAAGTCTATTGTCGCGAAGGATGAGGTCTAAAGCTGCGATTAATCGAGCAATGAAGTCGATAAGAATATCATGCATTATGTTTATAATATGTTACAATAGAGGTCTCGAGGCCTGCTTTGTTGTTTCATGTGGTTCTGGTTGCATATATGTAATTGCCGCTTGTTTTCATTGTCTACATACCTTGTAACTCATAATGTTTGTGTAACAGATAATAAATGAGTGTTTGGAGCGGTGGAAGAAAAATAGCGAGTCAAGAGAAGCAAGAAATATGAATGCAATATATATTGTGTCTTTTATACCTTGGTGTCTCTGTTTTGTTCACCCCAACAGTCATCTGAAGATTTTACAAAATATCCAAGAGAAATTTTTTTTTGTGAGGAATAACAAAAAATGACTGAAATCTAAGAATTATGCGAAACTTTGGAGTTTTGGGTCAGAAATGAAGCACCTAAGTTGATATAATGATAAATAAATAAATAAAAATGTTAAACTGCTATTACAATTTTCTTTCATTAAATTCGTCACAATTTAAGCAGAAATAAATTTTCTGTATGATACTATTCATTATATGGAAAGTTATATATGAGCTTATTTTTACTACATGTGTATAACGATAAAAATGGGTATTTTTTTTTTACCTGCACAAATTTTGATAATTATTTTCATTTTCATTTTCTAATCAGAATTGGCAAACTATAGTAGTCATGGAATTGGTTTTATTCATCTTATAACATATTGCATGTAACTTCTAAGAAAAAAAAGATACAATCTGCTAGCTGGTGAACAAAAAGTACTTTCAAAAATAACACCTTCAAGTTTTCCATTAATATATCTTTTTTTAATTTCATATATCTTATGATAAATACAAGTAATACAGGTTATATATCAACTTGTTACGAGCATAATTATTACTATTACGTAAATATATAATTTATATTATGTTTATAGCAATCTAAGTAGCAAATTATATATGCAGGAATCTTGAGGAAATCAAGAACTACAAAACACATAAATATAGCATGTAGAAATATAAAATATAAGAAACATAACAATTATGGTTCATTGTTAGGAATTCTTCTTCAATATGCACGGTTTTGCGGAAACATAGAAACAATTAGAATTCCTCCTTGATGATAAAGATAATCACACAACAAAACTAAATCAAACACAATAATTTACGTGGTTTAGCAAAATCGCCTAATCCATAGGAAATGAAAGAATTTTATTACTTTGAGAGAGGAGAGGATTTACAACATTTGAGTTTCTCATACAAACCCTCTCTATTAAATCCCTTAAATAGATGAAAAAGTTTTAATTGAGATTTTTCCTAATCTTAATGAATCCGTTTAAATTAAATAAGATTTTATCAAATCATTACTAAATTTAAATATGATTCATAATTTATCTTATGCAACTAACAATTTAAGTTTAGATCTAATCTAAATCTAAATCCGTAACCTACTTTCCTATAAGATTTGAATGCATGACAAATCTCAATATTCATATCTTTCTCTGCAATAGAAATTCAATAGAATCCATATTCTATGAAAACAAAATATAAATTTGATTAGGATCCAATTTTTTCATTAAAATTTTAGGTTGAGCTAGTCCTCTCTTGAGCCAAAACATATGTTAACTTCATTATAAAGCTAATTAAATTCGATAAATTATAAGTTTGTTATCTATCTCTATATAATCTTATGCAATCACAATTAAATCAAGGTCATTGGCACCTACCAATCATTGTAAAATATTCACCTATAAACATAAGTATACACATAAAATTCCACCAAGTCCGAAATTATACAGCTCTAAACTGACATGGCTACACGTCAGCTAAATTGAAGCTTGGCAGCTCAGCTCACATGTTTCCTTGATTCCATCTGTTTTCGTATAAATATTTATTCAAAAAACAAACATATCCTATATATATAAATAAAATGATAACTTACCCATCCGAGAAATCTGGCTAAGGTCGTTCTCCTACAAGCCTATGCCCCTCAAACCCCGGTCGTCAACCACCGCCGTCTAAAACGACAACGACGCAAAAACCGCAAACAATCCGACCCGATCGAGACCAGCCAAAATGGAGCAAGCCATTATGAAGCACCTACACAAGTGATGAATGTATCGAATATGTGTTGGTGCAATGCACAAGTGAAGCCAGCAAATTAAGAAGAGGGCTCACAATTTATAATAGGCTCGCCCTCTCTCAAAGCGGCCCCACTCCTATTAATTTATTTGATATTAATTTAATTTATGCATGTTTTTGTAATAAGATTTTATACCTAAGCTTAAAACATGCATTCCAATTTCAGCCTGTCTCCTCCCAAAGAAGCCTTCATGCATTTTGGGATTTGAAACAGCACCTTTCATATACATGGCACGTGCATAAATTATTTTTTATTATTATATCATCTTTTATTTTTCACATGTATGGCACGTGCATAAATTCCGGTAATCAAGACGTCTTTTTAAACAAACTTGTTATGATTTTATAAACGTATTTAGCGCAATATTTCAAGGCATAAAAGACCCTTTTCGCACAGCTCAATATTTAATAAACAATATCTCAGCATTCCGAATTTGTGCACACAATACAATATTTTCGAAACTTGGGGACATATGATATTAAATTATGCATCCAACTAATAGATAACAAGTACAAAAATATAAAAACTAGTCACTTTGTGCTAATGTATTAAAAAACATATCTAACTAATTATTAATTACTTATTATTTTAAAAAAAACAAATTTTCCAAAATTATGAGAATTTTTCTTAGAAAAATACTTTTACTTGTAGGATCGTAGAATCCATATAGACGACATGGTTTCTCATTAGATAAAATTAGACATGATATCCACTACATAGTAATTGCATACTCTGCCCCCTAAAAATGTCCGGTGTTGTGAATTCTCTATCATTGCCGAAAGAAAGAAAGGGTATCCAAAAAATGTTATTCTCTTGCATTTCTAAATGCATTGCATGTAGCATACAAACCATGAAATAAAAGAAAAGGGGGAAAAACCATCATAACATATCCTATATATATAAATAAAATGATAACTTACCCATGACGGGTGTGAGTTCAAGTCCAAAGCCCGCAACTCCCACAAACAATATCAACAAACTCAAAATCATACCAAGAGAAACAAACCTTTTGCTCAAAACATGAACTTTACATGATATGAGAGCAATGCAGCTTCATATGGGATTCCATTTAAGAAAGCTTACATTTTCAGAACCATGACTTTTTTTAATATAAACAAAGTGAACATTGTTAAGAATGACTTAAAATTATTTAGCAACCCGTATGTTTTGGGCTCAAAACATGAACTTTTTATTGTTATTATTAAACAAAGCCTCTTTTTTTTTACTTCGAATCCACAGCAGCCCATGTTTTCATTGTTGATGAAAATGTGACGTAAATGAAAGTCTTAAAGGCTTTGATTAAAGGGTAAATTATCAAAAAGCCCCCGGCCGGTTCAAACTTGTGTCTCAGCCTTTTGCTAGCAACTAAGCTGAATAAAGACTGAGGCCCACTTAAAACCCTTTTATAATACTTGCCTATAATACCTAAGCTGAATAAAGACCTAAATGAAATGAGGCCCAAGTTTTTCTCACAAAGATTTTAAACATTAGTCCCTTCCTAACAATTTTGAATACATCAGGTGTTTTTAGACAACCGCCGAGCAGACCGATGGTATTTTGACAATTTAACCTTGATTAAAAGCCAAAAGCCTAGCCTAGCTTTGTAGAGAATGAACCTAAAGAAAGCTAGCATGGGCAATGTCTACTCTTTTCTTTTTTGGGGCAATAGCCGGTAAGCCTTAACATATGCACACAACACATCCATGCAGTGACGGGGCCAAGATATAAAGTCGGGTTGGGCAGGAAGTTTCGACCGTCATAAGCAATTATAAAGAAACTTGGGACTTATATCACTAATTAAATTCGTTATTCCTTAGTTTTTAAGATTTAAGTACACAAAAAAGTTAATTTTGGCTTGCCAACAATTTTTTTAATAAGCTAGCAACTATACAACACCATCACAAACAAACAATACAAGTCCACTAAAATAGTTGTTATCCGTTTAAACCATTAAAAATAATTTTATAAAAAAGAAACATCAAAAGAACAGCAGAGACCCAAACATTCCTTTCATTTACTAATCATCCTATTTTGAACTTCTATAAATATAATGAAAATTAAATAGAAGAAATTGATAAAATTATTTTTATACAATTGCAGAAGCTAGCTTCAAAAAAAGAGTATCCTAATTCGTTTTAATATATTCTAAATTAGGGTATGTGTTGTATATTGATAACATGTTGATTCGCATTTAGAGTAGCTTGACGTGAAGACCGCGTTCTTTCATGGCAATTTGGAAGAGAAGATCTATATGATACAGCCACCGGGATACGAGAAGAAGGAGAAAGAAGATATGGTGTATAAGCTATGAAAAAGCTTGTACGGCCTCAAGCAAACTTCTATGCAGTAATATCTCAAGTTCGATCAGTTTATACTAGAGACGGGATTTGTGCAGAGTGAATCAGTTTACCGCGTCTACGTTCAAACTTTCAACGACGAAGACTGCATTATTTTGTCGTTGTATGTGGATGACATGTTGATAGCGGGTCCGAATTTCGAGAAAATTCAAAAGCTTGAAGAAGTTGATGGTCGAGAAATACGCTATGAAGGATTTGGACGCGACGAAGCAAATCTTGGACATGAAAATCGTTCGAGATAGGAAGTAGCGGAAGCCGTGCTTATCGCAAAGGGACTATATTGACAAGCTTTTGAAGCGGTTTAACATGGACAAGTCAAAATCGGTGAGTACACGCTTAGCGAAGCATTTCAAACTCATGAAAGAGTTATGTCCGACAACTCAAGAGCAGAAAGACGAGATGGTGAGAGTATCGTATGCTTCTGCGGTGGAGAGTTTGATATATGCGATGGTGAGTACGAGACCAGACATCGCATATGCAGCGGGAATTATTAGCAGATAAATGCAAACCCCTGGGAAAGAACATTGGAATGCAGTGAAGTGGATATTGAGGTATCTTAAGGCCACGTCTAGTCACTGCTTATATTTCGGGGGTAACTTTTTAAAAGTCCAAGAGTATGTTGATGCGGACTATTCGGAAGATCGAGATAGTGGGAAGAGCACAACGAGATACATATTCACGGTTGGGGGAACGGCGGTGAGTTGGGACTCTCAACTGCAAAAGGTGGCGATACTGTCAACTACAGAGGCAGAGTATGTGACTGTAACAACCCTAAATTTTTTGTACAATTTTTTCAAAAATCCAGGGGGGTATTTTAGCCTGAGCACAAGATATAAGTAATTAATTTGCTTTTTAATTACAAGTTAAAATAATTTAACAACTCCATTTTTAGTGTACAAAATTTACTTAAAAATTAATGTATACTTGGGGTATTTACATTTACTGTTATTACTTTAAGTAATTAATTAGCTCCATAATTATAAGAAGGAACTTGTAGCTCACTGGTAATATCTTGCATTGCTGAACTAAGTCACGACAGTTCAAATCCCATACCCCACATTATTTTTAATATTGTTTTATTTTGAATCTTCAGAATACCAAGAGTTTACACGTGCATATCTTACAAAAACCCCACTACACCCTGAAATGTAACTGTACCAGAGAATAGACCAGCCGTCGGGGGAGAATTCTAACCACCTAACTCGGCCGACTCAGGCCTCCGGCCGAGTCGCGACCGAGTCGGCAGATTCCGGCGACAACCCCAACACAAAAAATGTGTCTTTTGGTCTCCTCTGTACACCTGCAAATTTTTATTCTTAGACCATTTTCAGAGCCCTTTTAAAACCTCAATTACTCCACTTTTAATACATTTTTATTACATTTTATCACATTTCTCATTTTAAACTTTTCATCTATCCTAACCCTAGCCTAACCCTATAAATACTACCCCTACACACTATCCCTTCACTTTAAAATTCTGAGCCAACTCTCAAGAAAATTTTTAGAACCCTGGTGTGTTTTAAAAGTGAGCAAAGAGGCAAAACTCCAGCAAATTTCCGGCGACAGCTCTAGGAGATCCCGGCGACGAAACGACGCACCGACGCCTCCTCCCAACTCCTATTCCTCTCTTCTAAGTCCTAACCCAGTAAGTCCCCCTTTCCTCTTCTCTACTCTATTCTAAAATACGAAATTCTAAAATCCGACGGAATCGGAATAAATCCGATTTCCGATTCGGTTCTTTACAAAACCTAACTCTTTCTTTAACACAATCATGCTACAATCATTACATGTTGACTATTAAACAGTAACTAATCATATTGAACAAGATTCATATCAAAAGTAAGTGTTATTTCCATTTTACCGTATTTCTTTCATCAAAATACCATATAGTTTCATTTCAACATGTAAACCATCAAACCTTGCTATACCTTTAAGTAGATCACAAGGTAATGACCTATCTCCTCACACACTCATATGCAACATAGCACAATACCCTCGGAAACATAGAATACGGGAAAACGACATCATTTCAAATAAATACCATTAACTAATAAAACCGTTTTCTAAAAGATTAATATTTTACACAAATCTTTGCAAAGCGCCGCTACAACCCATTTGGGGAATCCGTTCGGGATGATGCGGATTATCGTACATTCTCGGGCTTAATAGTGCGAGATGCAGACCTCCGTAAGGGGCATTCGGTCTCGAAAGATTTAAAATACGGCATCTTAAGAAAATGAGATTTTTAGAATATAAAATATATATTAAAATTATTTTTGTATAAATATATATATGTAACATTAAAATATCTATTTTGAAATAATATAAATATTCCAACTCTTTTCAAAAATCACATGGATTACATTACATTAAAATATCATGAATTCCATACAAGGTAATATTACAATTTAATACCATATATTATGAAAATTAGGTTCTTTCACTAGAAATATCACAAATATAAAATCCACAACTATGACAACTCTAAAGACGATTAATAAATTCTTGGGGAGTAGTTTGAAAACTATACAAAAGTATTTTTACATAAAACCCTCTCAAGTTCTATAAATTATCCTAAGGACCCTAGTAAACATAGTTTTAAGCGGAACCAATCTCTTGAGTCTCAGGGAGCCGGAGAAGTGGGTGCTTGCCTATTTAAGGTAGAAAATTAACAAACGGTGTTATCAACACGGTAATCGTCTTTGAAAAAGACACAAATCCTGCCGCTCATGTGCAGCGGTTACCGATAATATCAAAACAATCAGGACTCCAATTTACTTTTCTAATTCACTAGTAAAATAGGGGGTTGCCCCTACGGATGGAATTATCCGTTGGGGCAGATTTTACTTGGCCCTACGGATTACTCCGTAGGGCTAAAAGGTTGCCCCACGGGCACTGGCTTTCAAGAATAAAAAAATTAATTCTTAATTTGGTGTTTGCCCCTACGGTGGCGCAAACAAAGGACCTACGGATATATCCGTAGGGGCAAGTAAATATCGTTTTAAAACAAAGCCAGATCGAAAAGCCTACGCTCATTTTCTCTCTCTCCCTCAAACGCGCGCGAAAAACCCCAAATCGCCACCGTCGCGTCGCCACCGTCGTTGGGCAGAGTCGCCACCGTCATCGCCACCGCCGATTTCGTCGCCACCGTCGTCGCCACCGCCGGTTTCTTCGCCAATTCGCCACCGTCGTCGCTCCAGCCCACCAGCGCACCCGTTCAGGTATAAATCTCGAGGTAAATTAAAGCATTTTTGGATTATTCATGGCTGGGTCTGGGTTGCGCGCGCGAGAGTTGGGTTTGGGCAGGGGCGCGGTGGCGGTCGGGGTCGGGGTCGGGGTAGGGTTAGGGTTGGGGTTCGGCTGCTGCTGGGGTGGGGCTGGGGTTAGGGTTACGGTGGGGCTGGGGTTAGGGTTGGGGCTAGGGTTAGGGTTACTGTGGGGCTGGGGTTAGGGTTATGAGAGGCATGTCAGCATATTTATGTGTAATAATTGAGAGGATCAAGCTAAGTTCTATGCAAGCAGTCCCTCAAAATACATAGAAAGCTAGCCTTACATTTTAAATTAACATATTCCATAGTTGTCTTAATGGTAAGGCAGATACCCATATTGTGTAAGAGCTGACATTAATACAACCATAGGGAGCTGACTGATTACATCTCATGTGGCATTAAAATCTATAAATGGACATACGAGATAATGCAAAGAAAGAGCAATAGATCAAGACTCAATCAACTTTCCTATGCTTTATGATTTCAGCGGATAGCTCAAGTTTAGTTTCAACTTTATATTCTTATTTTTCTCTCTTTTTTCTTTAGTGCTTCTTCCTCCATTTCTTTGAAGAGTCTCTCACAGCGAAATACACTCCATTTTTTCTTAATGGGATAGAAGCCTACCCCCGACAGCCGGAACACATACATACAAACGCATAAATAGAGAGCGACTCGAGATGTTCGGGTTAAAACCAATATATGATACTCGATGATGATATGAAAGCTTCATATTCCCATCGATACCCGTATATGAAACTAAAAGCGCCACTTAGTCCCCGTCTATCGGTTAACATACGTGCGATGCTCGTCGTGACCTAGAACTATACGAAGGTTGTTAAATATCGGACAGTATAGCTCGATACTAACAACCGTCGTATAGTCTACGCGACGAGAAAATTCAATCGTATGGTAACCCATAGATTTGTCCCGTGTGGACAAGTTAAGAATGTATAAAGCAAACGCCTTCATTCACTTGTGTTTTCATCCGTTTCGAGATATTTCGTCGGTACCTTTCCGCTGGTTCTCCGTGTACAAAGATAGATTAGATGTTCATTTCAACGTTGTTTCACAGCTTTGAAATGATTATCTATTCTATTACAGTGTACTCGGAGAACAGCGGGGAGGTGCTGCCGAAATTTACTCGAAACGGTTGAAAGCACAAGTGATGGGCGTTCGCTCTATACATTCTTAATGGGATAGAAGCCTACCCCCGACAGCCGGAACACATACATACAAACGCATAATCAGAGAGCGACTCGAGATGTTCGGGTTAAAACCAATATATGATACTCGATGATGATATGAAACCTTCATATTCCCATCGATACCCGTATATGAAACTAAAAGCGCCACTTAGTCCCCGTCTATCGGTTAACATACGTGCGATGCTCGTCGTGACCTAGAACTATACGAAGGTTGTTAAATATCGGACAGTATAGCTCGATACTAACAACCGTCGTATAGTCTACGCGACAAGAAAATTCAATCGTATGGTAACCCATAGATTTGTCCCGTGTGGACAAGTTAAGAATGTATAAAGCAAACGCCTTCATTCACTTGTGTTTTCATCCGTTTCGAGATATTTCGTCGGTACCTTTCCGCTGGTTCTCCGTGTACAAAGATAGATTAGATGTTCATTTCAACGTTGTTTCACAGCTTTGAAATGATTATCTATTCTATTACAGTGTACTCGGAGAACAGCGGGGAGGTGCTGCCGAAATTTCCTCGAAACGGTTGAAAGCACAAGTGATGGGCGTTCGCTCTATACATTCTTAATGGGATAGAAGCCTACCCCCGACAGCCGGAACACATACATACAAACGCATAATCAGAGAGCGACTCGAGATGTTCGGGTTAAAACCAATATATGATGATATGAAACCTTCATATTCCCATCGATACCCATATATGAAACTAAAAGCGCCACTTAGTCCCCGTCTATCGGTCAACATAACGTGCGATAATTTATTCTTTTCAACGACAAACGCACACACAAAGCATATACATGAATTTTCTTCTTTGTCAGTAACTATCCCATTCTTATATTTCTCAATATAGTCAGCATAACCTACAATTTATATGTTATTCAGTCTAATATGGCCCATGAGTACGTCAGAGTTAAGGACTGGATGTATGTGGATTGGAAACAACGTATGCAACCTAAGTTTGTCGCAGGAGTTGCTGCTTTCCTTGAATTTGCACGAGCACATAATAAGATCATAATAGAGAAGATTCTCTGTCCGTGTGATAGATGTGGCAATAAGTACTGGCGGAAGGTAGAATTGGCAGAGCTTCATATTGTAAAATATGGGTTTACTAGACTTTATTCAATTTGGAAATATCACGGGGAAGGAGAAGAATGCAGTACTGCGGTAGAAGAAGGAGAACACGATAATGCGGCAGGAGAAGAAGAAGAATTCGGTAATACGGCAGGATACGGAAATTTATTTCCATCAGAAGAAATGGAGGATATGGTAGAGGCTGCCCTAGGTGAATCTATTCGTACCGAAGATGACATTCCTTCCGGTCAAGGACCGCGTGCGGATAAATATGAAAATTTCATGAATGATGCTAGGAAACCAATTTATGAGAATGCGAAGTATTCCACCCTCTCATGGTTCGTCCAACTTTTCCAAATTAAGTGCCTAAATGGATGGAGCAACAAGTCATTCACAATGCTTCTTTCGTTCTTGAAAGATTCTATGCCTCCGGGAAATAATGTGCCCGAAAGCTGGTACGAAGCCCAGAAAATGATGTCTGATTTGGGTCTAAAGTGCGAGAAGATTCAAGCATGTCCTAAAAATTGCGTGTTGTACCGGAAAGAGAATTCAGATTTGAAAGAGTGTCCAACATGCGGAGAGGCCAGGTATAAGCCGAAAGATTCTGATAAGAAGCCTGATATACCTGTGAAGATAGCACGATATTTTCCCATAACACAGAGGCTACAGAGGCTATTCAGGTGCAAGAAAACAGCCGAGGCAATGATTTGGCATCACCGTGCTCCTCCAAGCGAAAATGGAAAAATGAGCCATCCAAGAGATTCACCGGCATGGAAGGATTTCGATAGGAGGCACGCAATATTCAGTAGCGATCCCCGCAATGTCCGGCTCGGACTGGCTGCTGATGGCTTCTGCCCATTCAACTATATGGCTGGAAGTCACAGTACATGGCCCGTTGCAATGATAATTTATAATCTGTCGCCTTGGTTGGCTATGGACCAATCATATTTTATGATGCCTCTTCTTATCGACGGACCAAACTCACCGGGGAACAATATCGACGTCTATCTCCGACCTCTGATTGAGGAGCTGAAAACTTTGTTCATTGATGGTGTAGAGACATATGATTCAAACACAAATACAACCTTCATACTGCGTGCGGCTTTAATGTGGACAATTAATGACTTTCCTGCATATGGAATGCTTTCAGGTTGGTCCGTACATGGTCACAAAGCATGTCCTCATTGCCATGAACACACAACATCAAAATTTTTGAATTTTAGCAGGAAGGTTTGTTATTGCGGCCATCGACGTTTTCTGCCTCCAGACCACCCCTACAGGTTAGACACGGTTCACTTTGATGGTCATCAGGAGCTTCTTGGGCCTCCATCCCCATTGTCCGGAGAGGACGTGACTGCTAAATAGGATGGTTACAATAACGTGACCTTCGGGATGGATCCGACGAGACAGGTCAAACCACAATATTGGAACAAGTTAAGCATTTTCTTCGAGCTTCCGTACTGGTCTACAAATTCAGTGCGTCATTGTCTGGACGTCATGCATATAGAGAAGGGAGTATCAGAGCACATACTTAACTTGCTTCTGTGTAAAGACGGGAAATCGAAAGACAACATGAATGCCCGGATGGATCTACAAGAGTGGGGAATAAGAAGTGAACTGCACCCTAAACCGGTAGCGGGTAAACCGGGCAAGTTTGTACTTCCCAATGCCGCTTATCATATGTCACAACCGGAGAAGAAAAGATTCTTGCAGGTGTTGCATGATTTGAAAGTCTCCACAGGTTTCTCAGGATCATTCAGCAAGAAAATAAAAATTGTGAAGGGCAAGATCGATGGGCTGAAAAGTCATGACCACCATGTTATCGTGGAGCACCTTCTTCCATTAGCCCTCAGGACTTCTCTCCCCGACTCGGTTGGTCTAGTAATCAACGACCTATGTTGTTTTTTCAGGGAGTTGTGTGCTAAAACGCTGGAGGTTGCGACGCTGGATAAACTAGAAAATTCTATTGCGTTGATACTTTGCAAGTTTGAGCGTATTTTCCCACCGTCATTCTTCGATATCATAATACACTTGACGGTTCATCTTGCAACTGAGGCGAAGTTAGCCGGACCGGTACAATATCGATGGATGTATCCCGTCGAGAGGTACGTGTAATTTTTTGTTTCGCGCAATTTATAAATTTATTTTTGTCATGTATGCCCGTGTTTATTTATTCAACATATTCTCATTAGGTACCTTTACACTCTTAAGAAGTATATACGCAATAAAAATCGACCAGAGGGTTCTATTATGCAAGGTTATCTTCTTGATGAAGCAACCACATTTTGTTCCCGCTATCTGGACGAGAACATTGAGACAAGGCTTAACCGACCACGAAGAATTCAAGACGGGCCATATGGTAAAGCCGAGTATAAGAGGGTAGACACTATGTTTATCAACAAGATATACCGGTTTATCTTGCTTAATTGCGTATGTCTTGAACAAATTAGAGAGTAAGTTCTTTTGGATTAATTGTTATATCTGTGTTTGTGTGTGTATGAAATGACATAATATTAATGTCACAATTATTTGTCGAAAACAGAACTCATTTTAACGAGGTACGTGAGGGGCATCCTGATTGGAACGAAGAGCGTTTGGAAAAATACCATCAGGATAATTTTTGTGATTGGGTCACAGAGCATGCAAGTTATTCGAATTACATTTTATTGCTATCAGTTTTAATCTAAACTTGTACCGTTATGTATTTATCGTAAAATTTGTTTTGTTAGATCCACGATCCGAACTTGTCTGCATCATTTGAGAGTGATTCAAGATGTTTAGCTCAATTTCCTAGTATGGAAGTTGCACATTACAAAGGATTTGGTGTCCTTGGATACAAATTCGAAGTTAAGAACATAGAAACATCTAGAATCACTCAGAATAGTGGTATTGCGACGGTAGGATCGGACGGTGTGATTTACTATGGGTACTTAAATTGTATACTCGGCATCCACTATCCCGGACGATCAGAACCCTTTTATATATTCCACTGTACATGGTACGATCCGCGAACCGATACAGACAGGTGGAGAAGCAGTCTTGGGACTTGGAAAGATGAATATGGATTGACCAGTGTGAACACACTTCGATTTTACGGTCAAGACGATTCGTTTATCTTTCCGAACCAAGCGTTCCAAGTATACTACTCACAGTGTTTGAAGCATCCGGGGTGGAGTGTTGTATGCCGATGGAAACCTAGAGATGTCTACGATGTCCCAGAATACGAGGACAGCGATGAGGACGAAGAAGAGAGAAGGCTTAAAGTGCTCCGACCGTCTGTTTCGAAGGACGGGTTGTCTTCGACCGATCATGAAGTTACGTGGGTTAGAAATGACATCGACGATGAAATCCAAGTAGATATGTATGATGCGCCCACGAAACGAAAAAGGTTATCAGTAATGTTATATTATTACTTCACATTTTACGCTCTAGATCATATATAGTCAATACATTTAATGATTGTCTAATGCGTCCACGAACCGTTTATTTAGATTTGATGACGATGTCGGAGCAGCGAGGGGCGGCAGGAGCTCCAGCCGCGGCAGAGGCAGAGGCAGAGGCAGAGCGGTTCTGCCGTCCGGAGAGCTCCGTAGGGAGCTTCAGAGGGCCGGTCTTGCACCCAGATCGGAGACCCCTTCGGATGCCTCCTTCCGTGTGGATTTTGCCACACATCCAGGTATACTGCACGCATATCCATTTTCAATTTAATATTACAGATATTCATGCCTGTTTATGTCAAAATTACTTATATTGTCAATGTTTGATTGTCTAGTTGTTGGTGATGCGTCCACATCTGGGACAGAGGCCACCCCCGCTCCTCCAGGTATGTTTATATATCATATAGTGTATGTATATTGATTTAGAATGCTATATCATAAATATACACATTCCTTTTGCTCTTACGTAGCAATTTTTATTATTGTCTAGCTGTAGGTGGTGACACCACCGCACCTGCGGGTATGTTTATATGTCCTATAGTGCATGCATATTGATTTAGAACGTTATATTATTGATCTACACATTCTTTTTGCAATTACTTATCAAATCTATTTTTAATTGTCTAGTTGTTGGTCTTGCGTCCACATCTGGGACAGAGGCCACCCCCGCTCCTCCAGGTATGTTTATATATCATATAGTGTATGTATATTGATTTAGAATGCTATATCATAAATATACACATTCCTTTTGCTCTTACTTAGCAATTTTTATTATTGTCTAGTTGTAGGTGGTGACACCACCGCACCTGCGGGTATGTTTATATGTCCTATAGTTCATGCATATTGATTTAGAACGTTATATTATTGATCTACACATTCTTTTTGCAATTACTTATAAAATCTATTTTTAATTGTCTAATTATAGGTGGTGCGTCCACACCTTCCACAGGGGCCACTCCTGCCGCTTCCATACCCTCCGCATCGTCTGCAGGTTAGTATGAATAAATTTAAAATATTTATTTATTTTACATATGCTATATAGAATAAATATGAACTTCATGGAGATTTAGCGTCGATGTTTATTTTATAGTTGGAGGGGATGCGTCCGGGTCCGGGACCCCGGTTGTTCCTCACCGGAGGAACTATCGTCCCGCTCGTGCTGCTGCTCGGGCCCAGGCTCGTGCGCTAATCACCGGAGGTATATATCACACTTGAATTTTTGTTTAACCTTTATTTCTTAATACAACTTTGTCTTATTATTGATTGTCTTGATATTTCGTGCAGACGCAGGGCCTCTCCATCCCCAGAGGGGGACTCGAGGCCCGAATCAGTCCCATAGGCTGAGGCCTGATAGAGCTAGGGGGGAGGCAGCATTCCCCCTATTTTTTACCCTTGACTATCGCTATACCGGTCCTCATGCCGAGAGGTTCGGCCGGTATTTGGGGGACGAGAGCCGGATCGTGAAGAACTATCCACTTCACGTTTGCGAGAGTCGACGTAGAGACATGGCCTCTATTGTGCGCTTATTTCGACTCCGAACGCAAACAAGTATGTATTTTAAATTTAATTCATTATTTATGATATAATTTATTTCTTTGTGTTTCTTAATTAGAAAACTAAATGTTAATGTGTTGTGCAGAAACAGGCCGCTCAGAATACGGAGAACAGGAAGTCGGCGAAGAGGGGTCGCCCCACTTACACAGGTGGCTCGAGGAACATTACTCGAGCCATGGAGTTATCGGTAAATTAAGAGTTATTCTCTAATATTCTGCAATATTAAGAGTTATTCTCTAATATTTCTAATATTAAGAGTTACTTTCTAATATTGCAGACATCTCGGACCGTGGCGTCAGGTGGTACACCGAGCGTGCTGTCCGCATATCTTGCCGTCCACGGCACCTCGACAGATCCCGCCACGGGCGAGCTTCGATGTCTCGACGTCGCTACCCAGGAGTACTGCGTAAGTGTTAATATTTTTTCTACCCAAATTTGAAATTTTAGTTTTGGAAGGTTCAAGTTTAAATTTTATACTTATACTTTACTGCTTAATGTGGGTGTAGGAGCGGGTGGTTGAGCAGGCCCAGGCCTCGGAGATCGATTTTACCGGACAGAACGATCCGAGGCTGCTGACCCCAGTTCTGGACGCCGCACACGGAGGGCACCACGGAGGTTGGGAGAGAGGCCGGGGATTGGGCCCTAGCAGGGCCCATATAAGGTTGGACTCCACCCCGGCGGTTACTTCCTCCGTCTCCAGTGGCCGGCATGTCCATCAGGAACTGGATAGCTTGAGGGCCACCATTCAGGAGTTGAAGGAGATGCTGGTATGTATACTACTTTATAGTAAAATATCATTTCATATTATATACATATCAACATATCCATAATTAGTACGTAGCTTGAGCTTATTTGGTTTTAGACTTAAGTTTGATTAATCATACATACATATGTAATTAAAATAAACAACGCTTTTCCAAACTAAATATCCAAACAGGGTTTCGAAATAACTTAATAATGAAACGAATTCGAATAATACACAGTTCTTACACGCTTCTTACACACGTTATGTCCAGTCGCGACAGGGTAGATCGGCCGAGCCTCCACATGCATCTCCTTCGGCTGCGGCTCCGCAAGCCACTACATCGGCTGCGGTTCCGCAGACAGCTCCTGTAGCTCCACCGCCCACTCAGACTCCCGCAGCCGCGGCTCCGCAAGCGACTACCTCGACGGCGGCTGCGCAGACCACATCGCCAGCTCCACATGCCGCTCAGACTCCCTTATATGCAGCATTGCAGAGTGTATTGACCGATGAGCAGGTGCGCGTTATTCTAACGTTATTCGGAGGTGGAGCTGGACCGAACTAGGGTAGCTTTTTGGTTCTTATTTTTTGAAACATGTATTTATATCACATTGTACTACATTTTGAAACGATATTGATATTGGTTTGTATTTATATCATATTCAGTTTTTGGGTTTCTTTTGTATATTATATATATGCGTGAGATGTGATTATGAATACTGCAATATATGATTTGATTGATGTATATAGTATTGTGCACAGGGCGGGAAAAAATCTAGCAGCCCATTTTTTAAAAAAAAATACAGACAATATGTACCTACGGCTTAAGCCGCAGGTACATACGTTGCCCCTACGGAGTTATCCGTAGGGGCAAACTATCAGGAAACCTGATATTTTCCCACCTGATATCAGTGCAGGGTGTTGGGGTTGTCCCTACGGATATGTTCGTAGGGGCCACTGTTTATCCCCTAAGAATTTATCCGTAGGGGCAAAATATCAGGTTTCCTGATATTTTTCCCCCCGATCTCAGTGCAGGGTGTTGGGAGTGGCCCCTACGGACTTAACCGTAGGGGCTACTTTATATCCCCTACGGAGGTATCCGTAGGTATATACAATATATTCAAAAAAAAAAATTTACATATATGATTTTAATACCCCTACGGGGTACTCCGTAGGGGCTATAACACCTACTGATATATCCGTAGGGGCTTAAATTTGTCCGTAGGGGCAAGTTCAGGGCCTCAACTTGCACCTGCGGCCTTTGCACCTACGGGGTCTTTTTTCGCCCCTACGTATATATCCGTAGGGGCAGTGGGTTGCCCCTACCGATAAATCCGTAGGGGCAACCCTTATTTGTAGTAGTGATTGTCTGATTCAAATTGAGTCCCTCTATAATCTGACTTGAATATGATTCAAGTACAATCTACAATTTACAATTTACAATCTATAATATTACAATTCAACATAAATCCATTAATCCATTATTCCATATATTCAATCTATCAATTTATACAACTTGACTAAACCAAACCATGGATATACATTCCATTTACATGATTATCCAGTTTACATGATTCTCCAGTTACATACATGATTATACAGTTACATCCGTTTACTGATATCATGATTTTGGCAAGTCATCCAATTATACAATTCAATTTACAAGATATTACAATACAATACTATCAATACAATAACTACACGGGGTATCGGGGTAGTTCATTCGTGAATCCAACAGAAACTCAAGAGCCTCCCTAGATCATAAATCCATGTCTACTAACACAAGCAAGCAATCATGAGGGCTCGCGTTTCCATGCTCCTGGACTGTGGCCTGTTGAGTTTGGAATACTTCGATGACGGCCGAAGTCCCGCTACTAACATATCATTCGGGCCCGTGGTTCCCTACCCCTGGACTATGGCCTGTTAGGTTTGAGAACACTCTTGAGATTAGTTGACATTCATCCTTGAACTTACGATAACAACAGCATTAACATTATAACAAATATAATACAAATTTAAAAGCCACCCTCTCTCTTTCTTCTTTTCTACTTCTCCCTTATTTTTAGGACTTACCGAGCGATTTGTTCGCTGACGACATTCTCTTTCTTTCTTTTTTGAATGTCGTCAGGTGTTTCGGACCTTTGGGAGACAGAGCCCAGCATCGAGGACTTGGACCATATTATTGAAGACCCAGAGCTCAAGCTTCATTGTACACATTTCATTCCAGTATTTTTTTATTTTTCTGTTATGCCATTGTTTAGGCATTGTTTTCATCAGATGTATTTACATTTCCATACATTGTACAGAAAGAATGTGAATAAATAAAGTTGTTGTTCTTTTACTTTTATATTTCTTATATACGCTTAGCATATTTACTTCAGAGTAAATACATCGCGGCCTCGTCACATCCTCCACCCGTATACTGGGAAGCGGGGTATGACAGGTTTTGTTGGTGGCTCATGCAGGTCAGAGCAGTATGAAACTCTATCATGCAGTTCTGTTCTGCATGAACAACCTAAGCAATATAACACAAGAACCAGCAACTAAAACATTCTTTACAATTCATGTTCCTTGAATCTTACACTTTCATATTTCTTGAATTATATACTTTGAATCTGTCATAATCTATATTTTCTTTCAAGATTATGGATTCACCAAACAACATAAGCACCAACTTCAACAACACTCCACCTCCACTACCGATCATACCTGTCGTTCCTGCTCCACCCAACGAGCAACCGGTTCTGCTCGAGGCGATCCGTAGCCTCCTGGAGGGACAGCAACAACTCTTGAACCGTCCCGAGACTGAAGCACCTAGGGTGAAGCAATTCAGAGGTTTGCACTCCAAACAGTTCTCGGGAAAGGGAAGCCCACTGGAAGCTGAAGAATGGGCACAAAGTATAGAAGATGATCTGGCAGCAGCACAAGTGCCAGAAATAGCTTGGATCCGAGTTGCAAAGCTGCAGCTCACGGAAATGCACGGAACTGATGGAAAGCGGAAGAAAGTCGTCTTGATCAGCCCATAGAATGGAAGACTTTTCGCGATAAGTTCGACGTGAAGTACTTCCCTGTGACTGCCAAGTTCGACATGGAACAACAGTTTATTCATCTAAAATAAGGTTCTATGTGGATCAAGTCGGTAGATGAGTATGACGCTGAGTTTACCATGCTCAGTCGGTAAGACATGTCTCAGTAGTTTGAATTTTTAAATATCACATATTACACAGCTAACACAAGACCATAACAGATTTGCGGCACACCTCATACCGACGGATGAGATCAGAGGCCGTCGATTTCAACAAGGTTTGGACACGGAAATCCAGGCTGCACTAGCCACAGGGAATTTTCCGACTCATGAAGAGGCTCTGATAGCTGCCCGCAGTTATGAGGTAGTGATAAAGGCGAGGGGCAGAGCTCAGTCTACAGGAGTGAAGCGTCTTGCCAACCATATGGCATGAGGAGGCGCATCAGGACCATCATTTGTACCAAAGAGATTGTGAGTACCAATCAACAGGCCCAGCTCAACCTTTTATACCTACTGCAAGAGAACTGGACATCTGATGGAAGTTTGCCGATGAGCAAACGGTTTTTGCCTGATATGTAGGTCATCCTCACATACCATTGGAACTTGACCACACAACCGAACTAATCCTACTTCCACAACTAGACATGCTATCCAGACTCCACCTACTCGGTTAACTCTTCCTGCACCACTTCCACGTAGACCACTTTTACCTCGACAATCAGCATTGTACCAGCATGCACGAAGAAACGTGCCGAGACGCCAGACTTACAATTTGGCGGCCATAAAAGATGAGACGGTTGGCCAGGATAACCCGGGTAATTCTCTTCAACCTTTTCAAAACCTTGTACCACCTTGTTATTTTACTCTATCAAGTACTCTAGTCACCAAATTTCCTAAAATCTGTTACACTTTCCTTTTACAAATTTCGAGGACGAAATTTTTATAAGGAGGGTAGAATGTAACTGTAACACCCGAGCCCAATAATACTATTTCTGATACTGGTTGAGTGTTAGACATTACTCATTTCAACTATCTTGCTTGTTTGGTGATTTTTGCTAAATTTTAACCGGTTAAGTCATTTTCGTCTATAACAAATTTTAACACCTAAAATGAAATTAAAAATATCCATGTTGGCCTACTCGTCACCACTAGTCGCGTGGTAGCGTCCGCGCGTCGAGATCTCATCCCGTTCGGTGAAACGGGCGAGTTTGGACGGATATGCGCGCGTGCGAGTGTCCGACTTGGGGGCATGCATTTTAATCATAAAACATCTTATTTTAAAATTTGGAACCCGCTTAAAATCCTACTATTTGAATTTCAAATATTTGGGCGCAACCTGGACGCGATTTGGAAATGTTTCATTTAGCGCCAAAATGCCCATTTAATTAAATATATTAAAACTATATAAAATATTTTATCTGTTACAGTTGATTTTTGAAATCCTTTTAAATCTTTATTTTACCCACAAATTTTTCCTTCGCAGCCAATCACGAGGGATTTTATCACTCGTGGGCCCCATCTCTCCATCTCTCTATCCTCTCTCTCTCTCTCTCTCTACCCTTATATTATTACTGTTCCTCATTCTCAAATCGTCGCGAGAACCCATTCCCTCACCTGCCTCGCGCCTTCGCCTCTCGTCGCCGCCTCAGCGTCCTTGTCTCCACCACCGGCGACTACGCCCTTCGACCTCCTCCTTTCTTCATCCGCCTCTTCCCTTCACCACGACCCAAGGAAACCCTGAACTCTGCACCAACCGAGCCATCTTGCACACCGAGAAACCCTAACCCTAGCTTTCGACCTAGCCTCGCCGTCGTCCCCTCGTTCCCGACGACCTTACCCCTTCGTCGCTTTCTTCTTCTCCTCTTCTCCTTATCTCCTTCCTTCTCTACAACTCAAACCCAATCACTCGACATAAGCCTAGTACCCACTACCTTGCTGTCGATCCTTGCCGGCGATCCCTCGCCGTCGGCCTCACCCCATCGCCACTACCTCTCTCCTCTCTCCTGCGCCAAGCTTCGACACAACCTTTCCCCTACACCCGAGACTCCCTCTGCACAGAAACTGCAACCGTCTCGCCGTGAAACCTCGCCGGAAAACCATCGACAGACTATCATCGACTTCACCCCAGTGCCATCTCCTCTGAACCCAGAGCGCTTGACCACAGTGAGCCTCATCTCTCTCTCACCCTTCCTTTCTTCTCTTTCATTCTTTCTTTCTTTTCTTTTCTTTTCTTTTCTTTAATTCTTGATTTCTGTAGTTCGCCGGAGCCGTGACGACGCCGACGATCCCGACGCCCCAGCAAGTGTGCCTGACCCGTGTGATCACCTTGTCCGTTGTTTGGATCCGTTCCGTGTACCGTGCGCGCGTCGCGTGTTTTCCGCCACCGTTACAGTCGTGTTTTTCGGTTTGCGAAACCGTCGAGGCAAGATTTCTTGCTACATGCTACGTTAAACTAATTAAGTGTGCTTGACTCATTAAACTTGCAAGGATTAACTAAGTATAGTTACTTTTCTTATTTGGACGAAATACGATATATATCATGATACTGCAACCTAAACCGTATTTTGCCACTGTACCCTAATAACAAAACTACGAGTTAATCATTTTGCTATTTAAAGGGACGATAATCGTACACATATAGCTTCATTACTTTCTGTTATTGATATTGCACTACTTTGTGATTATCGCACCCCAAGGGTGCTCGAACCTGTTAATACGATAATACAACTGCACCATATTAATGCACCATTGTGATTAAATGAACTGTTATTGTTGTTTACTTTATTTCCTGTTGTTATTCCTTAGTCGATTATATACTTGTTATGAGCACACCTTCAATTACATTACATATTGACCTGACCTTGCTATACATGACATATACATACATACCGATGCACCGGACATGGTACCCTTTACTACCAACTCAACCTGTTGTACCATGACCTGACCTGTTACCCGATCTCATGCCTAATGCCAACAAACCTGACTTGGGGTCCTCATGGACCATTCCTGTTGTCTATCCAGACAAACCTGCTTTTACCTGATCCTGTGTTGGCATTAGTTCTTGATTACTGAATACCTGACCTGACATACATAACTTGGGGGTATGGGGAAATCAAAGGTGAAACCGACTTGTAACTCAACAGTTCGATACCTGTTCTGATCAGTCTTACGGGCTTGGCCAGTCCGGGAGTGATGATGCTGACATCACTCGTCCATCCTGCTACCTTTTACTGCCTAGCGGCACGTCTCGGATTCAGCCCCGAGGGTCTTGACCGTGGTCCCGGGCATGCACGGGATACTATTGAGTTACATCGACGAGTCATCAATTGATTTCAAAGACTTTAGAATAGCAAACCTGATAGAACAGTTTAGTTACCCACTACACACTACCCTGCACTGTTGTTCCATTTTGCTGCTTATTCATGTTTACTTTCTGCATTGCTTATTACCATGTTCATATTATATTATTGGTTGACACGACGCGCTGACGTCTGGGTTTTGCATGGCCCAGATTCTTTACCACTGTCGCCGACCGAGCAGGAGTACTTCAGCCAGCAGGCTGATTTATGAGTTCTGTAGTGGTTAGTTCATTTATTGCATTCTATTTCTAGGTGTGATCCCGCATTATGGGACGTACCTTTCTATTATTGTATTGGATCATTTGCTTCCGCACTTATTGTTCATTGACTCTTGTTATTATGGATTTGGACATGTGTTAGATTAGTTATTTATCTTGTTCTTGATATCCCTACAGCCGTAATGTAATTGTGGATGGATGCTTCCTACCCACAGGTAGCATGGTTGGCTATGTCACGTGCCCAATCTTGCGTACTCTGGGAGGCGGGGCGTGACATGGTTCTTTTGGTATCAGAACCATAGGTTAGTCGGGTTGATTCTTTTGTAGTTGGGTATTGTACCCAATACACGAATCAGAATACCCGTGTTTAGGAAACATGTCCTGTCATCTTGACCGTCTTACCATTCTTGAATCACATTCTTCCGGATTATATCTTTTACGACGTGCAAACTTACTTTGCATGTCGACTCGGAAACCTGATTTCTTGTTATCCCTAGGACTTGGGCGACTTGGGTGGAGTTAAGAAATTGCAGCTATGATACCGCGGCATAGCTACAATGCGGTACTCTATTTAAGTATCTTGGAGTTCTAGTCTTGATCCACATTCAGAATCTATCATCATGCTAATGTTGGGTGTTTTGAGTTCAGGACTATGACAGGTAAGAAGTTGAAGACGTACCGGAGGCGTATAAACAAAGCCGCCATGCTTGGAGTGATAAGAGGAATGCTGGGAATCAAAGAAACAGACTGAGCTGATCCAGCAGCAAGCAGATTCTTTTCAGTAGGGTTTGCAGGCCATTCGGCAGTCTGTAAACACCACTGGAGCGAAACCAGTTGACTGAGTAGGGACCGTGGCAGACTTCAGACGGTTGGGTCCTACTACTTTCACTGGTCTGGAGGAGCCGTTGCCAGCCGAACAGTGGCTAGTGACACGGAGAATTTGCGGATTGCGATACAGATTCCAGAGGACAAAGGAGTTGTTGTGGTGCGCATTCAGCTAGTGGATGATGCCCGAGAGTGATGGCTTGTGGAGGAGACCCGTTTGCCCAAGCCAATCAGTTGGGCGGATTTCTCTAAAAGTTTCTTGGAGAAGTTCTTCCCGCGGACTGCACGGGAGGAAATGGAAGAGAAATTTATTGGACTGAGGCAAAATGGAGCAACCGTGGACGTGCATGCGGCAGACTGGACGAGACTCAGCAGTTTCGCTGGACCTTTCGCGGCCAACGATGCAGACAGCAGTTGCGGTAAGGAGGCAGTTCTGTCGGGCCAATCGGGTTTAGGGCTGGGCCGACACACAGTGTTCTTGCAGCTATGGAAGTTGATGGTTGTGAAGAACCGGTGGTAGTTCGCGATCTCATGGACGTAGTAAAGATATATCGGGTTTACCGCCGAAGCGAGACGTGGAGTTCGCTGTTGACCTTATTCCTGGTGCAGCGCCAGTATCTAAAGCTTATCATCCAATGGCACCAGTGGAATTGGAAGAAGTTAAGAAACAAGTTGGTGAATTACTCGAGAAGGGTTGGATTCGAAGCAGCAACTCGCCTTGGGGAGCTCCAGTTCTTTTAGTAAAGAAGAAGGATGGCACGAGAAGGATGTGCATTGATTATCGAGAATTGAACCGGGTGACTATTAAGAACAAGTACCCGATCCCTCGCATTGGAGAACTTTTTGAGCAGCTTAGTGGCGCGAGAGTATTCTCGAAACTGGATCTGCGATCCGGATATCATCAGGTCCGAGTGAAAGCAGAAGATATTTGCAAGACGGCGTTTCGAACTCGGTATGGACATTTCGAGTATCTGGTGATGCCCTTCGGAGTAACGAATGCGCCGGCAATATTCATGGATTTGATGAACAGAATCTTTTCACCATTCTTGGACCAGTTTATTGTAGTATTCATTGACGATATTCTGGTGTACTCGAAGAGTCCGGAGGAGCATGCTGAGCATTTGAAGATCGTACTGCAGACGCTGAGACAGGAGAAATTGTATGCGAAGATGAGTAAGTGCGAATTCTGGCTGGAAGAAGTGAAGTTTCTGGGGCATGTTGTGTCGGGCGATGGAATCGCCGTCGATCCCGAAAAGATTGCAGCAGTTCGAGATTGGCCCATTCCAAGAAATGTGGCTGAGATAAGAAGTTTCCTTGGTTTGGCCGGATACTACAGGAGATTTGTGGAGAACTTCGCTCGTTTGGCAGAACCGTTGACCAAGCTTACGCGCAAGAATGTACCTTTTATTTGGACGGATGATTGTGCATTGGCCTTCGTGACGTTGAAGCGGAAGTTGATAACCGCCCCTATCCTGACCGTACCAGACAATTCAGGAAGACTGGTGATTCACAGCGACGCATCTGGAAAAGGATTGGGATGCGTTTTGATGCAGAATGGGAAGGTTGTAGCTTACGCATCAAGACAACTGAAGACTCATGAGAAGAATTACCCGATTCATGACTTGGAGCTTGCGGCCGTGATCTTCGCCTTGAAAATTTGGAGACACTACCTTTTGGGCGAGAGAGTCGAAGTTTTTACAGATCACAAGAGTTTGAAATATGTGTTCACTCAGAAGGAGTTGAACATGAGGCAACGCAGATGGTTAGAGCTGATGGCCGACTACGACCTTGATCTTAAGTACCATCCGGGAAAAGTTAACGTCGTGCCGGATGCGCTTAGTCGGTTACCAACAATTCAGGTATTGACTGCACAGAGGGAGATCATTGCGGATTTTCGGAGATTTGACTTGGAGGTTGTGCTACCACATGCTACGAGACAGTTGATGCAGTTACAAGTACAGTCGTCCTTGGTTGAGAAGATTAAAGCGGCACAATCGCAGGATCCTAGACTGCAAAAGTTTCGAGAGCAGGTTGAAACCGGACTACGAACCGATTTACTGATCCATGAAGATGGTTCGTTGAGGTATGGTAGCCGTGTGTGTGCGCCAAAAGGAGATGTGTGTGAAGAGCTTATGAAGGAGGCACACAGTTCAGCTTACTCTGTACATCCAGAAGGGACAAAGATGTACCGAGATATTCGACAGCACTTCTGGTGGGAAGGTATGAAACGGGAGATTGCTCGCTTCGTGGCTAAGTGCTTGGTGTGTCAGCAAGTCAAGGCTGAACACCAAAGGGTTGCTGGTTTGTTGCAACCACTTCCGATTCCTCAGTGGAAGTGGGAACATATCACCATGGATTTCGTGACGGCTTTACCGCGGAGTCCAAAGGGCAACAATGCAGTATGGGTGATTGTCGATCGGTTGACCAAGGCAGCTCACTTTATTCCTTTTCGGGTTGGTCAATCGACGGAGACTTTGGCAGAGCGGTACATGCAGGAGATTGTAAGATTGCATGGAGTACCGGTGAGCATCGTGTCCGATCGGGACACTCGATTCTTGTCGCACTTCTGGAGGAGTTTACAAGAAAGTTTGGGGACTCGATTGAAGTTTAGCACAGCTTATCATCCTCAGACTGATGGACAATCGGAGAGAACGATCCAGACCCTTGAAGATATGTTGAGGGCTTGCATGTTGGACTTCAAAGGTTCTTGAGAGGATCATCTACACCTGGTGGAGTTTTCGTACAACAATAGCTTCCAAGCGACTATTCAGATGGCTCCGTTGAAGCGTTGTATGGTCGTAAGTGCCGTTCACCTGTTTGTTGGGATGATGTTGGTGAACGAAGGTTACTAGGACCAGATTTGGTGGTACAGACAGTCGAGAAGGTGAATACCATCAGGAAGCTTATGAAGGCAGCTCAAGACAGACAGAAAAGTTGGGCTGACACGTCAAGAAGACCTCTAGAGTTCGCCATGGGCGATTTGGTATCCCTGAAGATATCACCGACTAGAGGGGTGATTCGCTTTGGGAGTCGGGGAAAGCTTAGTCCTCGATTCGTTGGACCCTTCGAGATATTGGAGCGTGTTGGAGAGGTAGCGTACCGTTTGGCGTTACCACAGTCCTTGGCAGGTGTGCATGATGTGTTTCATGTATCTCAACTACGGAGGTATGTTCGCGATGAAACTCACGTCTTGGATCATTCGGAGTTGACCGTACGGGAGGACCTAACTTTTGAGGAGCGACCAGTTGAAATCAAGGATCGAAGAGAAAGGTTCTTAAGAACAAGGTTATCCCTCTTGTGCTAGTTTCTTGGGGTAACCGATCGCACGGAGGATCCACTTGGGAGCGAAAAGACGAGATCCGGCAGAGCTTTCCTCACCTTTTCCTGTAATTAGCTATCTTGTACTCTTGGAATTTCGAGGACGAAATTCTTTTTGTAGTTGGGTATGATGTAACACCCGAGCCCAATAATACTATTTCTGATACTGGTTGAGTGTTAGACATTGCTCATTTCAACTATCTTGCTTGTTTGGTGATTTTTGCTAAATTTTAACCGGTTAAGTCATTTTCGCATATAACAAATTTTAACACCTAAAATGAAATTAAAAATATCCATGTTGGCCTACTCGTCACCACTAGTCGCGTGGTAGCGTCCGCGCGTCGAGATCTCATCCCGTTCGGTGAAACGGGCGAGTTTGGACGGCTACGCGCGCGTGCGAGTGTCCAACTTGGGGGCATGCATTTTAATCATAAAATATCTCATTTTAAAATTTGGAACCCGCTTAAAATCCTACTATTTGAATTTCAAATATTTGGGTGCAACCCGGACGCGATTTGGAAATGTTTCATTTAGCGCCAAAATGCTCATTTAATTAAATATATTAAAACTATATAAAATATTTTATCTGTTACAGTTGATTTTTGAAATCCTTTTAAATCTTTATTTTACCCACAAATTTTTCCTTCGCAGCCAATCACGAGGGATTTTATCCCTCATGGGCCCCATCTCTCCATCTCTCTCTCCTCTCTCTCTCTCTCTACCCTTATATTATTACTGTTCCTCGTTCTCAAACCGTCGCGAGAACCCATTCCCTCACCTGCCTCGCGCCTTCGCCTCTCGTCGCCGCCTCAGCGTCCTTGTCTCCACCACCGGCGACTACGCCCTTCGACCTCCTCCTTTCTTCATCCGCCTCTTCCCTTCACCACGACCCAAGGAAAACCTGAACTCTGCACCAACCGAGCCATCTTGCACACCGAGAAACCCTAACCCTAGCTTTCGACCTAGCCTCGCCGTCGTCCCCTCGTTCCCGACGACCTTACCCCTTCGTCGCTATCTTCTTCTCCTCTTCTCCTTATCTCCTTCCTTCTCTACAACTCAAACCCAATCACCCAACATAAGCCTAGTACCCACTACCTTGCTGTCGATCCTTGCCGGCGATCCCTCGCCGTCGGCCTCACCCCATCGCCACCACCTCTCTCCTCTCTCCTGTGCCAAGCTTCGACACAACCTTTCCCCTACACCCGAGACTCCCTCTGCACAGAAACTGCAACCGTCTCGCCGTGAAACCTCGCCGGAAAACTCTCGACAGACTATCATCGACTTCACCCCAGTGCCATCTCCTCTGAACCCAGAGCGCTTGACCACAGTGAGCCTCATCTCTCTCTCACCCTTCCCTTCTTCTCTTTCATTCTTTCTTTCTTTCTTTTCTTTTCTTTTCTTTAATTCTTGATTTCTGTAGTTCGCCGGAGCCGTGACGACGCCGACGATCCCGACGCCCCAGCAAGTGTGCCTAACCCGTGTGATCACCTTGTCCGTTGTTTGGATCCGTTCCGTGTACCGTGCGCTCGTCGCGTGTTTTCCGCCGACGTTACAGTCGTGTTTTCCGGTTTGCGAAACCGTCGAGGCAAGATTTCTTGCTACATGCTACGTTAAACTAATTAAGTGTGCTTGACTCATTAAACTTGCAAGGATTAACTAAGTATAGTTACTTTTTTTATTTGGACGAAATATGATATATATCATGATACTGCAACCTAAACCGTATTTTGCCATTGTACCCTAATAACAAAACTACCAGTTAATCATTTTGTTATTTAAAGGGACGATAATCGTATACATATAGCTTCATTACTTTCTGTTATTGATATTGCACTACTTTGTGATTATCGCACCCCAAGGGTGCTCGAACCTGTTAATACGATAATACAACTGCACCATATTAATGCACCATTGTGATTAAATGAACTGTTATTGTTGTTTACTTTATTTCCTGCTGTTATTCCTTAGTCGATTATATACTTGTTATGAGCACACCTTCAATTACATTACATATTGACCTGACCTTGCTACACATGACATATACATACATACCGATGCACCGGACATGGTACCCTTTACTACCAACTCAACCTGTTGTACCATGATCTGACCTGTTACCCGATCTCATGCCTAATGCCAACAAACCTGACTTGGGGTCCTCATGGACCATTCCTGTTGTCTATCTAGACAAACCTGCTTTTACCTGATCCTGTGTTGGCATTAGTTCTTGATTACTGAATACCTGACCTGACATACATAACTTGGGGGTATGGGGAAATCAAAGGTGAAACCGACTTGTAACTCAACAGTTCGATACCTGTTCTGATCAGTCTTACGGGCTTGGCCAGTCCGGGAGTGATGATGCTGACATCACTCGTCCATCCTGCTACCTTTTACTGCCTAGCGGCACGTCTCGGATTCAGCCCCGAGGGTCTTGACCGTGGTCCCGGGCATGCACGGGATACTATTGAGTTACATCGACGAGTCATCAATTGATTTCAAAGACTTTAGAATAGCAAACCTGATAGAACAGTTTAGTTACCCACTACACACTACCCTGCACTGTTGTTCCATTTTGCTGCTTATTCATGTTTACTTTCTGCATTGCTTATTACCATGTTCATATTATATTATTGGTTGACACGACGCGCTGACGTCTGGGTTTTGCATGGCCCAGATTCTTTACCACTGTCGCCGACCGAGCAGGAGTACTTCAGCCAGCAGGCTGATTTGTGAGTTCTGTAGTGGTTAGTTCATTTATTGCATTCTATTTCTAGGTGTGATCCCGCATTATGGGACGTACCTTTCTATTATTGTATTGGATCATTTGCTTCCGCACTTATTGTTCATTGACTCTTGTTATTATGGATTTGGACATGTGTTAGATTAGTTATTTATCTTGTTCTTGATATCCCTACAGCCGTAATGTGACTGTGGATGGATACTTCCTACCCACAGGTAGCATGGTTGGCTATGTCACGTGCCCAATCTTGCGTACTCTGGGAGACGGGGCGTGACAGTAACAACCCTAAATTTCCTGTACAATTTTTTCAAAAATCCAGAAAGGGGTATTTTAGTCTCAGCATAAGATATAAGTAATTAATTTATTTTTTAATTACAAGTTAAAATAATGTAACAACTCCATTTTTAGTGTACAAAATTTGCTTAAAAATTAATATATACTTGGGGTATTTACATTTACTGTTTTACTTTAACTAATTAATTAGCTCCATAATTACAAGAAGGAGCTTGTAGCTCATTGGTGATACCTTGCACTGCTGAATCAAGCCACCGGAGTTCAAATCTCATACCCCACATTATTTTTAATATTATTTTATTTTGAACCTTTAGAATTCCAAGAGTTTACACGTGCATATCTCACAAAAACCCCATTACGCTCTAAAATGCAACTGTACCAGAGGATAGACCAGCCGTCGGGGGAGAATTCCGGCCACCTAACTCGGCCGGACTCGGCCGACTCAGGCCTCCGGCCGAGTCACGGCCGAGTCGCGACCGAGTCGGCCGATTCCAGCGACGACCCCAACACAAAAATGTGTCTTTTGGTCTCTTCTATACACCTGCAAAATTTTATCCTCAGACCATTTCCAGAGCTCTTTTAAAACCCTAATTACTCCACTTTTAGTACATTTTTATTACATTTTATCACATTTCTCATTTTAAACTTTTCATCTACCCTAACCCTAGCCTAATCCTATAAATACTACCTCTACACACTACCCCCTCACTCCAAAATTCTGAACCAACTCTCAAGAAAATTCTTATAACTCTAGTGTGTTTTGAAAGTGAGCAAAGAGGCGAAGCTCCGGCAAATTTCCAGCGACAACCCTAGGAGATCCCGGCGACGAAACGACGCACCGGCGCCTCCTCCCGACTCCTCTTCCTCTCCTCTAAGTCCTAAGCCAGTAAGTCCCCCTTCCCCCTTCTCTACTCTATTCTAAAATACGAAATTCTAAAACCCGACGGAATCGGAACAAATCTGATTTCCGATTCGGTTCTTTATAAAACCTAACTCTTTCTTTAATTCAATCATGCTACAATCATTACATGTTGACTATTAAACACTAACTAATCATATTGAACAATATTCATATCAAAAGTAAGTGCTATTTCCATTTTACCGTATTTCTTTCATAAAAATACCATATAATTTCATTTCAACATTTAAACCATCAAACCTTGCTATACCTTTAAGTAGATCACGAGATAATGACCTACCTCCTCACACACTCATATGCAATATAGCACAATACCCTCGGGAACATAGAATATGGGAAAACGACATCATTTCAAATAAATACCATATACTAATAAAACCGTTTTCTAAAAGATTAGTATTTTACACAAATGTTTGCAAAGCGTCGTTACAACCCATTTGGAGAACCCGTTCCGGATGGTGCAGATTATCGCACATTCTCGGGCTTAGTAGTGCGAGATGCAGACCTCCATAAGAGGCATTTGGTCTCGAAAGATTTAAAATACGACGTCTTAAGAAAATGAGATTTTTAGAATATAAAATATATATTAAAATTATTTTTGTATATATATATATATATATATATATATATATGTATGTAACATTAAAATATCTATTTTGAAATAATATAAATATTCCAACTCTTTTCAAAAATCATAAGGATCACATTACATTAAAATACCATGAATTCCATACAAGACAATATTACAATTTAATACCATATATTATGAAAATTAGGTTCTTTCACTAGAAATATCACAAATATAAAATCCATAACTATGACAACTCTAAAGACGATTAATAAATACTTGGGAAGTATTTTGAAAACTATACAAAAGTATTTTTACATAAAACCCCTCAAGTTCTATAAATTACCCTAAGGACCCTAGTAAATATAGGTTTAAGCGGGACCAATCTCTTGAGCCTCAGGGAGCCGGAGAAGTGGCCAATTCTTATCAAACAACTCATTACCCACCGACGCTAAGGATCAAAGCCCTCGCCAAGGGGCACCGAGCAGCTTCACTGCTCGTCCAATCCTTTGGAGGGCACCAAGCTTCTTACAACGAAGGTTCCTCCACTATATTCAAGTAAACGATCACCACCTCGACTCCGGGGGCTGAAGGACACCGACCTTCTTACACAGCGATTAATTGACAAGCACTCGAAGGGCGATCGTCATCTAAAATATCGGCCATCGATCTGCGGCCTAACGCTTGATCGAAGGCAGAATTGACAAGCTCAAGTACTCACGCAGGAAAAAAATTGTCACGCAGAAGAAAAAAGCTAAGTTTTATTCAAACTTCAAAATCTTTTACAAGGTATTCTGGGCTCCCCAGCCTTACCAAATTGCTCGTAGGCTTACACACAAAAAAAAGAGAAAAAGGAGAAGGCAAAAAAGTTCAGGCTGCAGGCCCCGCCTGGACCTCACCTTCCTCGGTACCACCCTTAGGGGCCGGGGTTTCCACTTCAGCAACAACCCCTCCCTCATCACCATCTGCCGGAAGCATGACCACCGAAAGTGGGACCCGAGCGCAGAGCTCACCATCGGAAAACTCCGGAATCTGCGCCTTGACGGCATCAAGAGCTTCGTGCCAGACAATGGCAGAGGTTTCGCCGAGGCCGGCGTAAAATTGGTCCGGCTCCTTGTAAGCGGCCATCGCCTTGTGAGCTCGTACCTCGGCGACCTTTGCCGCCTGAAGCGCAGCCTCGGCATCCCGTCTGCTGGCATCCATTGCCTTCTTCACGACAACATAGCGATCGGCCAGCTCCCCCAACTTGGCCTCGATGACTCGGTGGGACTCACTTGGCTGGCGATAGGACACCTGGCACTTTGAGACGGTGAGCTCCCCGGCAGCCAATTAGGCTTCGAGGGCGGCCATCCTCTCCCTCTCCTGAAGCAGCTGGAGGCGCAGGTCCTCCGCCTTCGAAGACGATTCCCCTGCCATCCTCATAGCAGAGGCAATCTCCTCGGCCTCCATGTGGGCAATAAGGGCGCAGTACTGGAGAACCTGATGAAAAACAACAGATAGACTTAGAGACGCTCGAACTAAGAAAAGAGCGCTCAAAATGACATATAAGGGAATACGTACCTGCACCTCCTCTTGAGCTATAGCCTTCAAGGTCCCCCGAGGAATCTTGCCCCCGGCCGACTGATCTATATGAGCGAGCAGGCTGTCGGCAACGGAAAGCCCGGACGGGACCACGAAACAAGCGTCCCACTCCTTCACAGGAATCCCCTCGGGGATCTCAGTCGGTGGCATGCGGGAGATCGTCTTCTTCCTCTTAAGAGGAACCTCGGCTTCGTCCTCTTCCTCTTCCCTCACCTGTGGTTCGGGAACCGGCGAACGCTTCTGACCGCCATGACGGCGGTTATCGGGGGCTTGGATCGAGGCAGATGGCCTCGCCACTGGCGAAGCCCTCGGTGCGGAGCTCAGGCCAGCCCGAGGCACGGTCATGCCCCCGAATTTCTTCTGGGATAGAGCACCGAAAGCAGCAAGAATCCTGGATCGGTCCATTTGTTCTGCCAAGGAGGGAAACAAGAAAGTTAGTGCAGCATAATGAAAATTGCTCAAGTGTAAATAGATTGTCCAAGGTCCTAAACTTACCAACGAAGCGCGCGGGGCTAAGCCCTGCCCAACTAAGGACCTGCTCGGAAAGTAAGACGTCGGCCCGTTGGATCGGCTCCCACATGGACACCGCCCTTACCTCGGGAGAGAACGATTGCTTCGGCCACGGGAAATCGGCCCTATGCCACTGTACTGGTACAGCCCATTCCTCGCCCTCAGGTGGCCCGACGAATATGAACTTCTCCTTCCATTCGTGAATGAAAGAAGGAACGACGGCTACTCCCTCCCCGACCGCCCCTCCCCGGCGTTTTTTGAAAGAAATGTATACCCGGCTCGACTCGTCCTTATGGGTGCCGGGATGGTTTTTGTAACAAAGAAAGGAAACAAGAAGGGTCAGGCTGAAAGGGATATTCTCAAGTTTCAACCGAACCAGAAATTCGAGGAGGATCCTCCACGAATTCGGCACTAGCTAGCCCGGGGTAAGTTGGAAACACCGAAGTACGTCGCATACCTCGGTAGGAAAGGGCAAACGCATTCCAGCCCAGAATGCATCCAAGTATAAGGCAATCTCATTGCCCCGCACCTGGTCCGCCCTTTCGCCCTCCCCGGCTAAACGAAGCGAATAGTTAGGGAGGACGTGGAAGCGAGTCCGGATCCCGGTAATCTCGTCCACATTTTTCAAGATGGAGGGCGCATCGCGGGTGTTCCTGATGCGCACCTTGGAAGCCCTCACCGCCGCTTGACGACGAATGGCACGGGTACCCCCGACCCTATGATTAGGGCTCGACTCAGAAGAAGCAGTGGAAGAAGTTGAAGAAGAAGACGTCCTGGACTCGGCTCTTGCAACTGGAACCTCATCGCCCGACTCAACCATGACTACTTCTATAGACTCCTCGGAAGAAGAAGAAGACATCTAACCTGATTCAAAGGAGGTCTCGCCGAGAAATCACTACTACAAATAGGGGTTGCCCCTACGGATAAAGGAATCCGTAGGGGCAATTTTTTATTGCCCCTACGGATTAATCCGTAGGTGCCCACTGTTGTCCCTACGGTTTTCTATATTTTAATTTAAAAATATTTAATCATAATTTGTTGTTTGGCCCTACGGTGGCGCAAACAAAGAACCTACGGCTAAGTCCGTAGGGGCATGTATACGGGTGAATAATAAAAAAAAAGGCACAGAAAATCCCTCACCGTTCCCAAATTTTTCTTCTCTCTTATTCTTCCGCGCCTCGCGACGACCGTTCCCGCGTCTCGCGACGACCGTTCCCGCGTCTCGATCCCGATCTCGTCGGCCATCGACGTCCTCATCCTGACCTCGCCACCGCAACCGTGCTTGACTCGTCGACTTCCACGTCGCAACCGTGCTTGACTCGTCGCCGATCGCATCGTCGACTACTGGCCTCCTCCGTCGTCTCCTCCACCGCGGTTAGTAAATTTCCAATTTTTACTTCTAATTTAATACTGTTATTTCCCTCTTTTGATGATGTTAGGGGTAGGGTTCAGGGATCTGGGTTCGGGTAGGGGTGGCATCGGGTCAGTTAGGGTTAGGGTTCGATTGGGGTTGGGGTTGGGGTTGGGGTTAGGGTAAGGGTTTGGTTGGGGCCGGTTGGGGTTGGGGTTGGGATTAGGGTTCGGTTGGGGTTGGGATTGGTGTTGGCCGGGTTGTGGTTAGGGTTAGGGTTCGATTGGGGTTGGGGTTGGGGTTGGGGTTAGGGTAAGGGTTTGGAGGGGGCCGGTTGGGGTTGGGGTTGGGATTAGGGTTCGGTTGGGGTTGGGATTGGTGTTGGCCGGGTTGTGGTTAGGGTTAAGGGTTAGGGTTAGGGTTATGGTATTTAGGGTTAGGGTTAGTGTTAGGGTTAGGGTCATGTTTAGGGTTAGAGGCTATGTTTAATTTGGGTTAATTGCAGTGTAGGGTTAATTAGTGATAATTTGAAAAGGTTAGGGTGTTGATTAGGCTTAATTTGGTTAATTTGGGTAAATTTGGTTAAGTTTGGGTTGATTAGGGTTAATTAGGTTAATTTGGGTAAATTGGGTTAAATAGTGATAATTTTTGTTAGGGTAACAATTATGGTTAATTGTGGTTAATTAGGTTAATTTGGGTTATTTAGGTTTATGGTGCACTAATTTATTTAGTAGGATACACTAGTTCATTACAATAGGATACTCGATGACAACATAAACGTACAACTTTACCACAAACGCAAGAAAAATTTACCCTAAACATGAAATTTCGAACTCTTAATAACGAAACATAAACGTAAAACTTATTCACGTTAAATGTTCAAGTTAAAACCAATATATGATACTCGATGATGATATGAAACCTTCATATTCCCATCGATACCCGTATATGAAACTAAAAGCGCCACTTAGTCCCCGTCTATCGGTTAACATACGTGCGATGCTCGTCGTGACCTAGAACTATACGAAGGTTGTTAAATATCGGACAGTATAGCTCGATACTAACAACCGTCGTATAGTCTACGCGACGAGAAAATTCAATCGTATGGTAACCCATAGATTTGTCCCGTGTGGACAAGTTAAGAATGTATAAAGCAAACGCCTTCATTCACTTGTGTTTTCATCCGTTTCGAGATATTTCGTCGGTACCTTTCCGCTGGTTCTCCGTGTACAAAGATAGATTAGATATTCATTTCAACGTTGTTTCACAGCTTTGAAATGATTATCTATTCTATTACAGTGTACTCGGAGAACAGCGGGGAGGTGCTGCCGAAATTTACTCGAAACGGTTGAAAGCACAAGTGATGGGCGTTCGCTCTATACATTCTTAATGGGATAGAAGCCTACCCCCGACAGCCGGAACACATACATACAAACGCATAATCAGAGAGCGACTCGAGATGTTCGGGTTAAAACCAATATATGATACTCGATGATGATATGAAACCTTCATATTCCCATCGATACCCGTATATGAAACTAAAAGCGCCACTTAGTCCCCGTCTATCGGTTAACATACGTGCGATGCTCGTCGTGACCTAGAACTATACGAAGGTTGTTAAATATCGGACAGTATAGCTCGATACTAACAACCGTCGTATAGTCTACGCGACGAGAAAATTCAATCGTATGGTAACCCATAGATTTGTCCCGTGTGGACAAGTTAAGAATGTAAAGCAAACGCCTTCATTCACTTGTGTTTTCATCCGTTTCGAGATATTTCGTCGGTACCTTTCCGCCGGTTCTCCGTGTACAAAGATAGATTAGATGTTCATTTCAACGTGTTTCACAGCTTTGAAATGATTATCTATTCTATTACAGTGTACTCGGAGAACAGCGGGGAGGTGCTGCCGAAATTTACTCGAAACGGTTGAAAGCACAAGTGATGGGCGTTCGCTCTATACATTCTTAATGGGATAGAAGCCTACCCCCGACAGCCGGAACACATACATACAAACGCATAATCAGAGAGCGACTCGAGATGTTCGGGTTAAAACCAATATATGATGATATGAAACCTTCATATTCCCATCGATACCCATATATGAAACTAAAAGCGCCACTTAGTCCCCGTCTATCGGTCAACATAACGTGCGATAATTTATTCTTTTCAACGACAAACGCACACACAAAGCATATACATGAATTTTCTTCTTTGTCAGTAACTATCCCATTCTTATATTTCTCAATATAGTCAGCATAACCTACAATTTATATGTTATTCAGTCTAATATGGCCCATGAGTACGTCAGAGTTAAGGACTGGATGTATGTGGATTGGAAACAACGATGCAACCTAAGTTTGTCGCAGGAGTTGCTGCTTTCCTTGAATTTGCACGAGCACATAATAAGATCATAATAGAGAAGATTCTCTGTCCGTGTGATAGATGTGGCAATAAGTACTGGCGGAAGGTAGAATTGGCAGAGCTTCATATTGTAAAATATGGGTTTACTAGACTTTATTCAATTTGGAAATATCACGGGGAAGGAGAAGAATGCAGTACTGCGGTAGAAGAAGGAGAACACGATAATGCGGCAGGAGAAGAAGAAGAATTCGGTAATACGGCAGGATACGGAAATTTATTTCCATCAGAAGAAATGGAGGATATGGTAGAGGCTGCCCTAGGTGAATCTATTCGTACCGAAGATGACATTCCTTCCGGTCAAGGACCGCGTGCGGATAAATATGAAAATTTCATGAATGATGCTAGGAAACCAATTTATGAGAATGCGAAGTATTCCACCCTCTCATGGTTCGTCCAACTTTTCCAAATTAAGTGTCTAAATGGATGGAGCAACAAGTCATTCACAATGCTTCTTTCGTTCTTGAAAGATTCTATGCCTCCGGAAAATAATGTGCCCGAAAGCTGGTACGAAGCCCAGAAAATGATGTCTGATTTGGGTCTAAAGTGCGAGAAGATTCAAGTATGTCCTAAAAATTGCGTGTTGTACCGGAAAGAGAATTCAGATTTGAAAGAGTGTCCAACATGCGGAGAGGCCAGGTATAAGCCGAAAGATTCTGATAAGAAGCCTGATATACCTGTGAAGATAGCACGATATTTTCCCATAACACAGAGGCTACAGAGGCTATTTAGGTGCAAGAAAACAGCCGAGGCAATGATTTGGCATCACCGTGCTCCTCCAAGCGAAAATGGAAAAATGAGCCATCCAAGAGATTCACCGGCATGGAAGGATTTCGATAGGAGGCACGCAATATTCAGTAGCGATCCTCGCAATGTCCGGCTCGGACTGGCTGCCGATGGCTTCTGCCCATTCAACTATATGGCTGGAAGTCACAGTACATGGCCCGTTGTAATGATAATTTATAATCTGTCGCCTTGGTTGGCTATGGACCAATCATACTTTATGATGCCTCTTCTTATCGACGGACCAAACTCACCGGGGAACAATATCGACGTCTATCTCCGACCTCTGATTGAGGAGCTGAAAACTTTGTTCATTGATGGTGTAGAGACATATGATTTAAACACAAATACAACCTTCATACTGCGTGCGGCTTTAATGTGGACAATTAATGACTTTCTTGCGTATGGAATGCTTTCAGGTTGGTCCGTACATGGTCACAAAGCATGTCCTCATTGCCATGAACACACAACATCAAAATTTTTGAATTTTAGCAGGAAGGTTTGTTATTGCGGCCATCGACGTTTTCTGCCTCCAGACCACCCCTATAGGTTAGACACGGTTCACTTTGATGGTCATCAGGAGCTTCTTGGGCCTCCATCCCCATTGTCCGGAGAGGACGTGACTGCTAAATGGGATGGTTACAATAACGTGACCTTCGGGATGGATCCGACGAGACAGGTCAAACCACAATATTGGAACAAGTTAAGCATTTTCTTCGAGCTTCCGTACTGGTCTACAAATTCAGTGCGTCATTGTCTGGATGTCATGCATATAGAGAAGGGAGTATCAGAGCACATACTTAACTTGCTTCTGTGTAAAGACGGGAAATCGAAAGACAACATGAATGCCCGGATGGATCTACAAGAGTGGGGAATAAGAAGTGAACTGCACCCTAAGCCGGTAGCGGGTAAACCGGGCAAGTTTGTACTTCCCAATGCCGCTTATCATATGTCACAACCGGAGAAGAAAAGATTCCTGCAGGTGTTGCATGATTTGAAAGTCCCCACAGGCTTCTCAGGATCATTCAGCAAGAAAATAAAAATTGTGAAGGGCAAGATCGATGGGCTGAAAAGTCATGACCACCATGTTATCGTGGAGCACCTTCTTCCATTAGCCCTCAGGACTTCTCTCCCCGACTCGGTTGGTCTGGTAATCAACGACCTATGTTGTTTTTTCAGGGAGTTGTGTGCTAAAACGCTGGAGGTTGCGACGCTGGATAAACTAGAAAATTCTATTGCGTTGATACTTTGCAAGTTTGAGCGTATTTTCCCACCGTCATTCTTCGATATCATAATACACTTGACGGTTCATCTTGCAACTGAGGCGAAATTAGCCGGACCGGTACAATATCGATGGATGTATCCCGTCGAGAGGTACGTTAAATTTTTCGTTTCGCGCAATTTATAAATTTATTTTTGTCATGTATGCCCGTGTTTATTTATTCAACATATTCTCATTAGGTACCTTTACACTCTTAAGAAGTATATACGCAATAAAAATCGACCAGAGGGTTCTATCATGCAAGGTTATCTTCTTGATGAAGCAACCACATTTTGTTCCCGCTATCTGGACGAGAACATTGAGACAAGGCTTAACCGACCACGAAGAATTCAAGACGGGCCATATGGTAAAGCCGAGTATAAGAGGGTAGACACTATGTTTATCAACAAGATATACAGGTTTATCTTGCTTAATTGCGTATGTCTTGAACAAATTAGAGAGTAAGTTCTTTTGGATTAATTGTTATATCTGTGTTTGTGTGTATGAAATGACATAATATTAATGTCACAATTATTTATCGAAAACAGAACTCATTTTAACGAGGTACGTGAGGGGCATCCTGATTGGAACGAAGAGCGTTTGGAAAAATACCATCAGGATAATTTTTGTGATTGGGTCACAGAGCATGTAAGTTATTCGAATTACATTTTATTGCTATCGGTTTTAATCTAAACTTGTATCGTTATGTATTTATCGTAAAATTTGTTTTGTTAGATCCACGATCCGAACTTGTCTGCATCATTTGAGAGTGATTCAAGATGTTTAGCTCAATTTCCTAGTATGGAGGTTGCACATTACAAAGGATTTGGTGTCCTTGGATACAAATTCGAAGTTAAGGACATAGAAACATCTAGAATCACTCAGAACAGTGGGATTGCGACGGTAGGATCGGACGGTGTGATTTACTATGGGTACTTAAATTGTATACTCGGCATCCACTATCCCGGACGATCAGAACCCTTTTATATATTCCACTGTACTTGGTACGATCCGCGAACCGATACAGACAAGTGGAGAAGCAGTCTTGGGACCTGGAAAGATGAATATGGATTGACCAGTGTGAACACACTTCGATTTTACGGTCAGGACGATCCGTTTATCTTTCCGAACCAAGCGTTCCAAGTATACTACTCACAGTGTTTGAAGCATCCGGGGTGGAGTGTTGTATGCCGATGGAAACCTAGAGATGTCTACGATGTCCCAGAATACGAGGACAGCGATGAGGACGAAGAAGAGAGAAGGCTTAAAGTGCTCCGACCGTCTGTTTCGAAGGACGGGTTGTCTTTGACCGATCATGAAGTTACGTGGGTTAGAAATGACATCGACGATGAAATCCAAGTAGATATGTATGATGCGCCCACGAAACGAAAAAGGTTATCAGTAATGTTATATTATTACTTCACATTTTACGCTCTAGATCATATATAGTCAATACTTTTAATGATTGTCTAATGCGTCCACGGACCGTTTATCTAGATTTGATGACGATGTCGGGAGCAGCGAGGGGCGGCAGGAGCTCCAGCCGCGGCAGAGGCAGAGGCAGAGGCAGAGGCAGAGGCAGAGCGGTTCTGCCGCCCGGAGAGCTCCGTAGGGAGCTTCAGAGGGCCGGTCTTGCACCCAGATCGGAGACCCCTTCGGATGCCTCCTTCCGTGTTGATTTGGCCACACCTCCAGGTATACTGCACGCATATCCATTTTGAATGTAATATTACAGATATTCATGCATGTTTATGTAAAAATTACTTATATTGTCAATGTTTGATTGTCTAGTTGTTGGTGATGCGTCCACATCTGGGACAGAGGCCACCCCCGCTCCTCCAGGTATGTTTATATATCATATAGTGTATGTATATTGATTTAGAATGCTATATCATAAATATACACATTCCTTTTGCTCTTACTTAGCAATTTTTATTATTGTCTAGCTGTAGGTGGTGACACCACCGCACCTGCGGGTATGTTTATATGTCCTATAGTGCATGCATATTGATTTAGAACGTTATATTATTGATCTACACATTCTTTTTGCAATTACTTATAAAATCTATTTTTAATTGTCTAATTATAGGTGGTGCGTCCACACCTTCCACAGGGGCCACTCCTGCCGCTTCCATACCCTCCGCATCGTCTGCAGGTTAGTATGAATAAATTTAAAATATTTATTTATTTTACATATGCTCTATAGAATAAATATGAACTTCATGGAGATTTAGCGTCGATGTTTATTTTACAGTTGGAGGGGATGCGTCCGGGACCCCGGTTGTTCCTCACCGGAGGAACTATCGTCCCGCTCGTGCTGCTGCTCGGGCCCAGGCTCGTGCGCTATTCACCGGAGGTATATATCACACTTGAATTCTTAATACAACTTTGTCTTATTATTGATTGTCTTGATATTTCGTGCAGACGCAGGGCCTCTCCACCCCCAGAGGGGGACTCGAGGCCCGAATCAGTCCCATAGGCTGAGGCCTGATAGAGCTAGGGGGGAGGCAGCATTCCCCCTATTTTTTACCCTTGACTATCGCTATACCGGTCCTCATGCCGAGAGGTTCGGCCGGTATTTGGGGGACGAGAGCCGGATCGTGAAGAACTATCCACTTCACGTTGAGTGGGGCGAGCAGCACCAGCGCTCATTCGCCCTCTTCTTTGAACAGGCTCAGGTATGTATTAATATATATTTTCATTTGATCTATCCAATATATTTATTAACACTTGCAATCTAATAACAATGTTTTTTTGTATTTTCAGTTGGATTACGATTTTCAGCCTGTAGCCGACCCTGATCACCCGGGGAGGGTGCTCGACCTTCATGCTCTGTACAATGGCCTGATGAAGAACATGCAGGCCAAGGTCCGATACAACAGGAATGAGCTGAAGGCCGACTGCTACTCCCTGTGGATAGCGACCCCCGAGGCAGAGAGAGCGGCCCTCCTATCTACTCCGGCGTTTGCGAGAGTCGACGTAGAGACATGGCCTATATTGTGCGCTTATTTCGACTCCGAACGCAAACGAGTATGTATTTTAAATTTAATTCATTATTTATGATATAATTTATTTCTTTGTGTTTCTTAATTAGAAAACTAAATGTTAATGCGTTGTGCAGAAACAGGCCGCTCAGAATACGGAGAACAGGAAGTCGGCGAAGAGGGGTCGCCCCACTTACACAGGTGGCTCGAGGAACATTACTCGAGCCATGGAGTTATCGGTAAATTAAGAGTTATTCTCTAATATTCTGCAATATTAAGAGTTATTCTCTAATATTTCTAATATTAAGAGTTACTTTCTAATATTGCAGACAGCTCGGACCGTGGCGTCAGGTGGTACACCGAGCGTGCTGTCCGCATATCTTGCCGTCCACGGCACCTCGACAGATCCCGCCACGGGCGAGCTTCGATGTCCCGACGTCGCTACCCAGGAGTACTGCGTAAGTGTTAATATTTTTTCTACCCAAATTTGAAATTTTAGTTTTGGAAGGTTCAAGTTTAAATTTTATACTTATACTTTACTGCTTAATGTGGGTGTAGGAGCGGGTGGTTGAGCAGGCCCAGGCCTCGGGGATCGATTTTACCGGACAGAACGATCCGAGGCTGCTGACCCCAGTTCTGGACGCCGCACACGGAGGGCACCACGGAGGTTGGGAGAGAGGCCGGGGATTGGGCCCCAGCAGGGCCCATATGAGGTTGGACTCCACCCCGGCGGTTACTTCCTCCGTCTCCAGTGGCCGGCATGTCCATCAGGAACTGGATAGCTTGAGGGCCACCGTTCAGGAGTTGAAGGAGATGCTGGTATGTATACTACTTTATAGTAAAATATCATTTCATATTATATACATATCAACATATCCATAATTAGTACGTAGCTTGAGCTTATTTGGTTTTAGAATTAAGTTTGATTAATCATACATACATATGTAATTAAAATAAACAACGCTTTTCCAAACTAGATATCCAAACAGGGTTTCGAAATAACTTAATAATGAAACGAATTCGAATAATACACAGTTCTTACACGTTTCTTACACACGTTATGTCCAGACGCGACAGGGTAGATCGGCCGAGCCTCCACATGCATCTCCTTCGGCTGCGGCTCCGCAAGCCACTACATCGGCTGCGGTTCCGCAGACAGCTCCTGTAGCTCCACCGCCCACTCAGACTCCCGCAGCCGCGGCTCCGCAAGCGACTACCTCGACGGCGGCTGCGCAGACCACAACGCCAGCTCCACATGCCGCTCAGACTCCCTTATCTGTAGCATTGGAGAGTGTATTTACCGAGGAGCAGGCGCGCGTTATTTTAACGTTATTCGGAGGTGGAGCTGGACCGAACTAGGGTAGCTTTTTGGTTCTTATTTTTTGAAACATGTATTTATTTATATCACATTGTACTACATTTTGAAACGATATTGATATTGGTTTGAATTTATATCATATTCAGTTTTTGGGTTTCTTTTGTATATTATATATATGCGTGGGATGTGATTATGAATACTGCAATATATGATTTGATTGATGTATATAGTATTGTGCACAGGGCGGGAAAAAATCTAGCAGCCCTTTTTTTAAAAAAAATACAAACAAATTGTACCTACGGATTAATCCGTAGGTTTATAATTTGCCCCTACGGCTTTCTCCGTAGGGGCAAACTATCAGGAAACCTGATATTTGCCCACCTGATATCAGTGCAGTGTGTTGGGGGTGCCCCTACGGATATGTACGTAGGCGCCACTGTTTATCTCCTACGTATATAACCGTAGGGGCAAAATATCAGGTTCCTTGATATTTTCCCCCCGATCTCAGTGCAGTGTGTTGGGAGTGGCCCCTACGGATATATTTGTAGGGGCTACTTTATATCCCCTACGGCTGTATCCGTAGGGGACTTAATAGGACCTACGGTTATATCCGTAGGTACATACAATATATTCAAAAAAAAAAATTAAATATATGATTTTATTATCCCTACGGGGTACTCCGTAGGGGCTATAGCTCCTACTGAGTTATCCGTAGGGACATAAATTTGTCCGTAGGGGCACGTTCAGGACCTCAACTTGCACCTGCGGCCTTTGCACCTACGGGGTATTTTTTCGCCCCTACGTATATATCCGTAGGGGCAGTGGGTTGCCCCTACCGATAAATCCGTAGGGGCAAACCATATTTGTAGTAGTGAATATACGCGGAAGAGATGGCCTAGAAAGAAGGAGGAGCGCCGAGCAATCTTTCGCAGCAAAGTGAACTCTCAAAAATGTAAACCTTAAAGGAATCCCTCTCCTATTTCTGCAACTTTTGAAGATGCATCTGACGGCCCTGATCGATTCCCTCTAAATCGAGGCATCGCGACAGCCAGCCGTCACGTCCCACGTGTCGAACGACCCTTGGCGACGCCCCTTCGGCCGCAGACGATAGCGACAGCCTGTCGCATCCGCCACTCCGCATAGGACACGTGGCCTGCACCTCAACAAACGTACGAGCGAACCGGCGCTTTCTCTTCAATGCACGATCTTCTACTTGATCCGCTGATGTCATCAAAGATACACCCTGGAAATCCGCGCCAAACGATTCCCCGCAATGGATTGCGCCTAAAAAGACCAAGCAAACCACTCTCGTCCCGATCCATAAATAGATCGGAATGAGAGTGGGGGCCAATGATGATAGTCATAAGTGGGAATACCTCAGATCACGACACGTGGCAGATGACGTGTCCCGAGGCTTACAGAAAGGGGCAGGGGCGACACCCTGAAGGTGTACCTGGGCTTCCGACCATTCGAACCCCCTATGCGCTGAGCTCCCTCAGCCCTCCTGGCTCGCCTTCGAGCTATCGCAGGAACGAGCTCACTCGGCCTCCCGCTCGTCTCCGAGCCACCCGCTGAGCTTAGCTTCCTCGGTCTCATCAACCGACCACAGCACATTCCATGGGCGTCCCGGACAGGGTGCCGCGAATCTCGCCACGCGGGAGATATCCGCTGCCCCACGATCCCGTGTCCCACGCCATCACGATCCCCTCGTTAACCGGCGTATCTCACCATTAATGGGGGATCCCGCCATTCTCGCAAGCGCGGCTCTGAGGGCATAACTGCCGGCGTAGATATCGCGCCCGCCAGCCCTCGGCTGCCATTATATAAACGCTCTCTCAGACGACTCAGATAAGGCAATTTTTATCCACTAAGCCGCTACTCTGCCAAAATACCTTGGCACTAACTTGATCGTCGGAGGGTTCTCAGTGGTACAACCATCCCGGGACTTCCTTGCAGGTAGCTCGGCTCAAGCTCAAATCCAAGCCCATTGAGATCCACACGCTAAAGGAGACAACCTCCAGATCCAATCTCAGCCATCCATCAACCCTCGCTACAGATCAACGGAAGGTAACATCTGAAGGAGATCCAGTCCTCCATCAATAAGTGATTCCAACTATCCCACCTGCATTTTTAAGATACAAAACAAATAAAGTTAACATCTTTCTTAGAATATGGATAGATTTGATTTTTTTTATGATTTAAAAACCAAAAATGAAAGGAAAAAATTTGATTTAAAAAAGATGTTGTCACCCCGTTGGAGGAGTCATGGCAAGGGCATTAGAGAGAAGACTTCTCCTTTTCTCTTCATGGTTTTTCATCAGTCTTGATCCATTGCAACCCCAAACGCAAGCCAACACCATTAAAATTTGAAGCAGCTTCATCTCTCTACTCTCTCTCAACAAGTGTCGTTGGTAAAATTAATATATTGAAAATCTCTGTAAAGTTTCAACGCGGGGTTTCTATCTTACAAGATTTTTGTGAAGATTTTAGTTTAAACCTTTTAAAATGCAATTTTAGTTTACAACGACTAAACCGGACTAATCATCTGCCAAACACAATTCTTCTAAATATTTTTTGGGGAACACCATTTTGCTAAATATTTTGGAAAAATTGTTAGTTCTCAAAAATTGTCTCAGGGCAGTAGGTAAAACAGTCATTTGGAAAACTTATATGGTGTGTCGGCCATACATGTCGATCATGAAAGAGAAAAATATAAACGCACGGATCCCACTGAGCTGCCCAAAAAGGATACGAACTTGTTTATCTCTTTCTCTTTCTTGACCGGATGTACTACATCCCCGTGCCCGAACAATTTCTCCACTTTAAGGAGGAAACCTGGTAAATAGTGCAGTCAGGAGGGGGTAAAAGTAAAAATAAACCAATTACAAATGCTGGGACAGACTTGGGCTCCATTTTTCTTGGGATTTGATCCGTTGTTTTTATGAGGCATGCGATAATCTGCGGATAAGGAATTTCGTATGTGTAAGGACTTGAGATTCATGATGAGCTGGATAGAAACATCTAGAGCCTCGATACGACTGTGATTTTCTTTTACAAAATCTTTTTTTGATGTGCACAACATCTAGAATTGAAATCTGTAAACATCAATCAAATAATAATTAAAACAAATATATAAATCTTACTTGTATTATAGTTGTGCGTATAAATATCGAACGAGAAATCGGGGCATCGATAAGCCGCTGGTATAGAACTATCGGCTGGTATCTGAAGATGACTCAATCTGATATCAAATTGATTATTGGTTCCATCTATCATGTTCTATCCATCTCTCTATTTGTTTGTACTATCTACTACTATTATAACTACAATTTTTATGGTAGCTGTGATTAGAATTTCAAATTGAACCAGCATACAATATATGAATGTCACCTGGAATTTTGATAAAATTTGGAAACTAAAATGTTACTAAAAAATACAAACAAAAAATCAAAATAGATTCATGAACTACCTAGATTAGGCAAACTAAGATCCAAACAAAAAATGGAAAAAAGTTTAAAAGATTTTTAAAAATATTTAGTTAAGTTGTTAGATTCCTTAGAGACTTTAGTCAAAATAACAAGAATATCCTTATAAAAAACCTTATTTTGCTGTACACCTGCATTCTCACTTGCAAGATCTATATGTATCAACTTTTGAGTTATTTGAAACCTTCTAGACAATCGATCAGAAATTCTGAGAGTCCAGAGAAGAAAGAATATGGGTTTATATGGTGCATTAAATTTACGAGCAATTCATCTATGCCTTGAATTTTCGTGTATTTAACGGTAAGGTAGAGCCACCATTAGATGCTAGCGAATTGTTTTCATTAGACGCTGGCTAATAGTTTCTTTCGACAGACAGTTGATGCCTCTTTTCCTCTGAAATTTATTAAATTAGAAAGAGCGAAATTTCAGGAGTGTGAGAGTGAATTTCATTGGTAAGGAGGAAAAAAAACTCCCACTTAAATATTTTAGATGGATTTTATCCCCCGAAAATTATTGTAGATGGATGACAGAAACAATGCGGTTGATCTCCTTGCTTAAAAACCTTTCTATACAAAAAGATACCTATCATTTACTTGAACTTTTAGCTTCCATTGGATGATCACAAAATTATTGGTTTTTCTTTAATGTAAGATTTTATTATCCCTAAATCTATGTGCAATGAGATTGAAGATCAATAACATGTTTGTGCACAAAGGCTTTATAGGAAAATCAATAATTAAAGCTGTTCTTGATATACATTGTTATCTCAATCTAACAGCTTAAACTTTTGGATAAACTGGTTCTTTATGCGGTATTAGAACATACAAGGTTCTAGGGTTCTGGTTCAGACCTCGTTATTTTTAAATTAAACATTATTGTTAAATTAAATTATATTTGTTAACCTCCATTTGCTTGTAACCCATAAATTAACCTTACATTAAAAATCATGGAGTTGACTTTTTACCATATAGGAGGAGCTTCCTTTCTATGGCATTTGAGATTCCATTTTCGTTATTATATAGTCTGGTATTGTGTTATTATATAGTCTGGTATTGTTTTATGATATCGTATCGAACAATGTTAAGAACTATGTGATCAAACCGAACCAATTTGCTTTGTGTAGTTCGGTTTGATTAGGGTTATTTATACAGTTGGTTATTTATGATAAAAACCGAACCGAACCGAACCAAACCGATTGCTTATCCTTAATCATACCTTGAAAAATATTTAAAAGTTAATTTGTGAGAGAAAGTTTACTTTATATAAAAAATGAATAAATAAATAAAGCATGTGACTTGACTCCAAACCAAAGTCTACAAGTCGTGCGACCTTTTGGAAAAGAAGACATTTTCTTATCTTTTTTTCCAATTAACAGTCGACAAGCGTCAATTGCTGTTAGCAAGAAAATTGGTCCCTAATTCACATTCTCAAAGATGGACTTTAAGTTTGTTGCTTATATTTCTTTGCACCAAAGAAACAAAAATCCAAAAGCTGTGATACATATTAAAAGTTGAAGCGCTCCATTTATGATATGAATATTCATACACGGGATCTTTAGGAAAAATTGTCCTATGTACCGGATGCATGGATCGAGAAAATGAAATAAAAATATGGACACCGCAAAAATATCCAAAGATGTTCGAGAACCCCCACTACTACAATAAGGAGTTGCCCCTACGGATAAAGCCGTAGAGCAAAACACTGTCCCTACGGATATATTCGTAGGGGCACAAAAATACACCGTAGATGCAAAGGCCGCAGGTGCAAGTTTTTGACCTGAACATGCCCCTACGGAGTAATAATTGCCCCTATGGTTTACTCCGTAAGAACATATGTCCTACGGTGGAATCCGTAGGAGAAAAATATTTATTTAATTTATTGGTATATAAAATAAAATAGTTGCCCCTCCGGATAAATCCGTATGCACGACGACATGCCCCTAAGGAGTTATTCCTAGGTCTAGATATAAGTCTCTACCGATTTCTTCGTAGGTGCAAGTGTAACGCCTGTTACTGAGTCCATAGGGGCAAAGTGTCAGGTATGGATAACTGTGTAGGAGCAAAATGTCAGGGGTTTTTTTAAAAGGGCTTCCTATTTTTTCCTCGCCATGTGCACAATAATATATATATATATCATATAACCAAATACCGCAGTATTCATAATCAAAATCTCACGTATAATATATAAAAGAAATCAACAAACAGTATACGATATCAATCTAAATCATCGTGAACACGCACACACCACCAAAATCGTCCAAAATATATACAATATGTATCATATAAGTGCATACATACTTAAAATATAAAGAAAAGCTATCCTAGCACCGTTGAGCTCCTCCACCTTTGATAATCCTTGTAATCTCGCACATCACTCAAATCAGAACGAGTTGTTCAAAGAGGCAGCAGAACTTGCCCACAAACTGTTTGCATAATTGCCCCAACAATGGAAAATCACCGAGTGTCTTCGTCGTTTCGGATTTGCCCATGGACTACTCAGAGAATGCAGAATGGGTGAAGTCCCTTTCAACCTCATGGTATAGATATGATGTTCTCATTGTTGCTGGGGATGCAGCAGAAACTTACGACAACTTCTTGATTTGAATGGAACAAACATATTCCGCTAAATGGATGCTCAGTTTCATATGATCTCAATGTATAACCATCTGAATTCACTCACTTTACTTAGGATTGAGTAATCGTTCAGGAAGCTAGGGATATATACGGGCTTCCCATAGTCCTAAAGGATTAGTTGACATCCTTCATCCTTCAGATTCTCATACACTAAGGTAAAGTCTAGAAGAGGAAAGATGATAGATTTGCCATAGGAAATGGAATTTTGTAAAGTAAATCATTCTTTCAGTTCGAAATCTTTTGGCTCGTCTAGCATTGAATCGATTCTCTATCCCAATACTGATTTCTTGATTTCTCTTTATTGGATTCTACTTGCAGGTAATATACTCAATCCACTCTTGTTCACATCCTTAAACACTACCCATTTGAAGGCTACATCTTTTGTAGTTATAGATATTGGAGTAGGTGTTTTGGTGCTCTATTCTCAGAAAACAGATATAATTACCATACTTAGTGTGTGATTTAGCTATCAAGAAAAGCACCGAGTTCAATCTAATTGAAATGCTCGCAAGTTGTAATTATGAGGTGAGCTTGTGGATTTAATTCTGCAATTTTAATTGAACGCCAAGCTTGATTATAATGAAACAGATCTAATTACCCATATAATATTTTGCTGTGAGTAGAAACTACCCCAAAAATAGTAGAGGATCTGGGATTCATTCCTCTGTTCTCATGGTATCACAAGGTAATTTTCTCTCCTGGATGCTGTTTATTTCAGAATACTGATACATTAACAATTCTCCGATATTTAATTTTTGTTCAACATACTGTTCTTTTGCAGAACTTTGATAGAGAAAAGGATAGAACTGGTGTTCGAATTCCTTCATTGGAAATGGTGAATCCCTTTCTTTAATATTGTGTTGGAAGTTTGAATCCTAGATAAATAGATTATGATTGAACTTCCGCGCTATGTCTCATTCTGAACTTTAGCTAGAAATGAAGGACGTCAAGAACCAGTGATTGTCATATTTCGTTCTTTATTCAGAGTCTTGAACAGTTTTTCCATTGTTTATTTACCGCTACACACTCGAAATATTCATAAATATTTGTACCCATATGGTGATGACTATACTATTGATCAAGGTGTAAGTTTAAGTGTCTGGCAAACTAACTTTCTCCGACTCTGAAAACCGTATATGCCTTCATGGATGTACTTGTAATCTTGCACTTGAAACTTCTCTTCATTACCCTTATTAGGGCTGTTGGCTGTGATGTGTTATGACGAGAAGTCCCTGTGTATAGATAATCCCAAGTCTGTATATTCTCATGATATGTCTGATCTTGACATATATTTTTCTCTTTCGGGAAAGGCGATTCCTTGTTTTCTTTTCTTTTCCTCATATTTCTTCCAACGCCTTACTTGTATTTCCCTTACATTTGCTTGCCAAAATATTCAAGTTTTATAATTTTTGTTAAAGCACTTTCCTAGCTTGTATGCACTAATCATTGATTATACCGTTATGGACAAATTGCTTGCAAGTTATCTGATCAATCCAACTGTTCAAATACAGAAATGCAAAATTATGTACTTCCTAATTTGGGCATATTAATTGAGTGATTGGCATGGTTAACATACAAATAAATTAGATGGTGACAACTGGTTTCTTTATACTTTATTAAATTGAACTTTGGAAATTCCACATACAATCTATTGCATGATATGGATTTAGTATTCTATGTCTCATATTAATTCATATATGATAAGCAAAAATACTTTGCCTACTGCAATTTGTCTATCCAAAAGTTTACCAGAGAGACAAATACTATGGACTCACGTGTTTGACACTATTATCTAGGTGTTGTGGGTCCTAACATTTTGTCACTTGGGTAAACTTTTGGGTAGATAAATTGCGGATAGGAAAAGTATTGCTCTATGATAAGACCCTCCAAGTGTCAACCTTGAATTTCACATTTTTGATATTTAGACTGTTCTATCGAGATCATCTTTTTTTTTATTTACTGAATTCCACGATTTTTATATATTTAACAGGCCTGTAAGGACTTCCATGCATGCAAATGGCCCCCACAGCTCAACAGTGAGATATGCCTCGCATGTTACTTCAATATGTTGAATGAGAAGAACAATGATATCGTGGAAGAAATTCTGAGGACAACTTCTCAATTGATTGCATTCTCTCATTTTGTTCCCAGGTACAACGCTTATATTGCTCAAATTAGAACTAGGAAGAAGATATGCATGTTTCATCTTAAAGGTTCATGCTAAACCAAGAATAATGTTGAATCACAATGTGGCACATCATAATAAAAATATATTGTGATTGGAGAGATACTCAGTTATCAAATTAGTTTCATTAAGAATCTAATAGTTATCAGGTGATCAGGACTCGATTAACTATGCCTTTTCTTTTTCTGTAGTTGCCATGCTACATCAATAATATTTCTGATGAAACGGACTCAGGTGATTAGGACTTGATTAACTGTCTTTTCTTTTTCTGTAGTTGCCATGCTACATCAATAATATTTCTGATGAGACAGACTCTCATGAGCCCTGTTCTTTCTTTAAAACAAGGACTTGATTAACTATAACAAGGATTCACCTCACTGTTTGAAGCCAGCAGTTGTTCTATTTACTATTTTCTAATCAGAAAAGAACTGCTGGCTTTAGCGCTAATTAACTTCTGTTGTTTATGGTTTGAAATTTCAAGTTTTTGGATGTATTTTCTAACATGTACTGTAGAAATGGAGTCTTGAAACTCGGATGTTGAATTTGAGATGTAGAACTTTGATCGGAGAACAAAACGTGATTGCTTGCCTCACTGTTTATAAGCCTATTTAGATTATGAATCTACATGCCGCAATGCAATTAGTGAGTGCCATTCCATCAAACAAGCTAATCTAGCGAGCCGAGTGGTGTAGCATCACATCGAAACAATGAAAGGAAAGCTATTACGAGCTAAGTGATTTTTTCTCATAAATGACCAAAATAGAAGTCAAGGACCTTTAATCTGTCACTCGAATTGGCAATGCAATCCAAAAGTTGTCATGTAAAAGGATTACTGAGTAAACTTGCATGTTTGCAAAAACAGGAGAAAAGGTTGAAAATAACTGAATTGAAAGCGTAAAATGCAGTTTGATCGATATAATAATCTATGGGTATTCTGATACTCCTATACAACTAGCTTGCATCTTCTGCTAGGTTCTTGAATATGTTTTCTATATGCAAAGCTGTTTACATTGAATTCTCCTTATTGGAGGTATTTTTCAAACTTTTTATAATTCATGAAGCTTCTTAAATATTCATCCTGCTTACCTGTAAATTTAAATATTTCAATTAATATCTCATCTATACCTAATTCTCTAACCGAGCATAGGCTTACTCTACTTCTTTACTGAATAGTTCTTAAAATTGCACTGGCTTTATGCGTACATTGATGAACTCCAGTATTTGCTGCATTTATTATAAGTGTTTAACCTATTAGCATTGGTATTATTATAATGCTCTGTGTGAATCTGTTTTAAAAGTTAAGCGACCTTTTAGTTGTTCTTTATTCCTGTTTTGATTCAGACAAGAACTATGCCTAGAGAAAAGGATGCTGTTTTACTCGAATCTTCCCAAGATCATAGGCTCTGATTTTCTGGAGGCTCGGCAGAGATCGATACACGAAGAAAAAGGAAGTGCTTTGGCTTGTCATGTGTTTGGGCATACACACTTCTGCTGGGGGCAGTGCTTGATGGTCTCAGGAAATCACCATTATACCTCCAATGTTTATCAAATGAAAGAAATTTATACTTTTATGTGGAACCCAATTTGTGTTAATCTGCTTTGAATGACTTAACATTTCTTGAAGATGAACCCTAGCCAACTTGACCATCTATAGTTTTTTAAATTCAGACGATTGTCTTTGTCGTTATATAAGCTAATGTTGGTGATATCATCATCCTTCCCTTCTAAACTTATTTTCCAATATACAAGAATTTGAAGGATGCAAACTGGTTATTAGGATTACGGTATCTGCTCTCTGCTCCATAGTTATCAATGGTTGATGTCGGATCGGTTGGTTGTAAAGCTTTGTCGAGTCTTTGATAGATCCTTGCTTTATACTTGATCCCCTTTCTTGGTTGTAAAGCTTTGTCGAGTCTTTGATAGATCCTTGCTTTATACTTGATCCCCTTTCATCCGAAAAGCCTTGGATGATGATGATATATGTACAGCCACATTTTAAGTCTATATCATCGACTAATTCGACAAAATTAAGGAACACTAGCATGCAGAATATAGGCTGCACTTGGTCTTCTGATGACACTGATGGTTAAGACAATTGGTACTAAAGAGAAAATTGTAATGTTTTCGTAATTAGGTATGTTCACGCACCTTTGGCTCCCATTTTTGTTTATATCATCATCAACAATTCACTGACAGCCTCCAACAGTACTGGTCTGCTTACTACTCCATGAACAAAAGGGAACCTGATAACACTCAGCTGGCTCCTTGGGTTGCCAGATTTTATTCAAGGTAACATTGCAATATTCTTGTCTACACTCCAAAGTAATTTTTTCAAGCATCTATTTGCTGTTTTCCATTGCCAAATAATATTATGTCATGATATGTAAAATGTACCATTATTCATACAACTGTTTAGAGAATACACACACACACACACACACACACATGAGATGTGTATTTTATTTATGTTTTCAAACAATTGCAATAGTCACACACTAAATATTTACATTGCAAATCAATGGTTTCCAAAGTAATTATTAATTATGATTAAAAACCTGAACATACTAAAGTTTGATCCTGGCAACTTTATCCGCATTCATGAATGCATGGAGCATAAATATGCACATAATTAGCTAACTGCAATATATATCAATAAACCAGGGACAACCTTGTACATGCATGCTATGCAGCTGCATAATGTTTGCATACATTAACCAGTAGAAACAAAGTTGCATTTATTTCCTAAAAGCACAAAGACAGGTTCACAGTCTCTCCAAAGTCTTCACAAACCCAAACCAAGAGCAAGAACAGGCTAAGGAAAAGAGAATAAAACATCGCAAGATTCACAACAGCAGATGCATAGACTTAAGACTAGTAACCACAACAGCGGATGCATAGACTAAGACTAGTAATCTTCAGGCGCCAAGGGCTGATGAGTAAGCGGCTCGGTTGGTATCATAAGAAACTCGTACACAAGCCCAGCAAGTCCTGCGCCCACAAACGGTCCGAGCCAGTAAACCCAGTGGTGCCTCCACCTCCACCCGACCAACGCTGGGCCGAAAACTCGTGCTGGATTCATTGCTGCACCGTCGAATGCCCCGCCGGCGAGAATGTTGGCGCCCACGATGAGTCCGATGGCTAAGGGTGCGATGGTTCCAAGGGTGCCTCTCTTTGGATCGATTGCGGTGGCATAGACTGTGTAGACTAGTCCAAATGTTAGCACAATTTCAAGTAGGACGGCATGCCATATTCCCACGCCTGATGCAATGGAGAACCCCACTGGCCTCTGCAACCATAATTATATATGATCACATTTAAGGATTTTTAATTGCATGCATGTTTAATTCAATTTTTTTCCTCTTCTTTTACATGAAATATCGCCATTGTCTATTAAGTTGGTCCGTGGATTAGTACTGTATATTAGGCTCGTTTAACTCTTTAAAAGACCTTCCACCGAAATGTTATTTACTCCCTTTATGCAGGAAAAGAAAAAAGAAAAAAAAACGAAAAAGGAAATTAACATATATTCTAAAATTGTCATCCTGCTTTAGCCCAAAACTTAAGCTGATGGGCTACGGATACATATGTATCCATGTAATTCAACTATTAAACATACCATGCCTCCGGTAGTGATCCTAAGGAGGATAGAAGCCACGACGGCACCGAGGAGCTGAGCGACCCAGTAGAAGATGGCACGGATAAAAGAGATGCGACCACCAACGAGGGCACCAAAGGTGACGGCAGGGTTGACGTGGCCGCCGGAGATGTTGAAGGCAACTGAGACGGCGACAAACAGGGCAAGTGCATGGGCAATGGCTACCACAATGAGACCGCCGACAGTAGATGTCTCTTTTAGGAGCTTCCCTGCAACCACAATAATAATAATAATAATAATAATTAAGGCATGCATAAATGCATGCATAGATGCTAAGAAGGGACGCCTACCATGAACGAGGTGGGGAGGTGTCATACAATAGATCCCAAGGGGTGGGATGGTTATGGCATACGAATTGTCACAAGTTCAAATTAGGCAACCAATCGTAAGGGATATGAGACGGTAAGGGATATGAGACGATCGATCTCTATTTATCAAATATGGAAAAAGGTGACGCCCACATCGATCCAATCTTATATATCTCGGAAAATTGTTCCATACAATATACTTAAAATGTGCATCATAATATTGTTCCAGACCATTAAGGCAAGCACTACCCCATTATGAGTCTTGAATCATTATCGTGTTGGTTTACATGTCAAGTTGCCAAGACCATGACATGTTGCATCGTGAAGGTTGGCTGAACTAAACTAAGTTTTTTTTTAAACGTGTGTTTAATGTGACCTTTGGTGTGTTAAAAAGTTAAAAAATTTGGAAACTTTTATTTGCAGGTCGAAAAGGTTGTGAGGTTTGTGTTATATTAGGATGGTAGTTTAGCGACAATCTAAAGGCTGTCACAAAAAGTTCTCCCCTCATCATCTTGGTCCTTGGATCGGTTACCTTTGGTGCCCTAGAAGTTTGTTTGTTTAAAGGATTTGGATGAAACCGAGTGGAATTGGAGGAACGAGACACATTAGCAAATACCAAAACTATCCAAATTCGGAAAATCTATTTTGTTTCTTGAAGACTTGAAATCCTTTGGATATATACAAGGCATGGAATTCAAAGCTGGAGGCTTTGAGATGGATTTCGAAAGATTTAGAAGCCACATCATTGTTATGTGTACGTGTGTGTCGTAGTTGGAGTATTCTCCTCTTAAGTCATCCCTCCCATATTTGGGATTCGACAGTTGGATGCAAATAGATAGTTTCGAAAAACGAAAGTTTCGTAATACCCTTTCCTTGCACGGCATGGGAAAGGACTTTAACGCAGAAGCGGAAGTCTTTGCAAGAACTTTTTTCAACGTGTAGTCTTTTGGAAATTACTCCAAATATTTGATCGAAAATTCTCTCTTGGCATTGCAAATATGGGGATTCAAATCCAGAACCTTCCATCCACCTAGCAGGGGAGTGTTTTTGCCAGTCGAGCTAAAGCTATTAGGCGGGAAAGGTGGACTTGGGACCCTGTTTTTATTCTCTGCTATTTCAGTGCTAATAAAGGTTTTTAGCCACATCTTAGATATAAAAAAAAACACCAATCTTGTGGATCGCCAATTTTACCCATGTTTGACGTTAAAATTATTTGAGTGTTCGGATTTTTATGAGAATACACGGACGTCTATGTTTTTGGGGTTCAATTCAAAAGGCTTGAGGCTTAAGCCTTTTGGTGGGGGGGATTAGTCTACTGCCAATCTTTTTATGGTTGTCATGTGGATCGATCGCACATAACACTTACATAGCACTTGTAAACCTAATCTCAATCTTTCAGAGGCAAGATCTTTAAAGCATGTGGAGCGCTGGGATTTTTATGATAGTACCCGTCTTTTGATGGGATACCTATCTAAACTTTATATGTTTATGCACATCTCTTACTTGAGACTATTCCAAGACTCTCGTTGTTTCCCTTTTAGGATTAGTCGGATTTGATAGCAGATAATAGCAGGGACAACGACTCCGAAAATGACCATTTAGAAATGGAACTACCAACCTCCCTCTCACTCAAAGAGGAGAGTTTTAGCATAGGGCTAAATATTTAGAGCATGAGACGCTCAGTTTGCTCAATTATATACATGACAGACCGGTCATCATCAATCAAAGTCATCTAAAGCCTTCTTACAAAAAGGCTACAAAGTACACAACATGAAGCAAAACTTTCAAGTCTATCCGGCAAACTTTATAAAATAAAAATATCACAAACAAACAATTATAAGTAATTAAGTGGATAGAAATTAAGATGGATGGAAGAAGAGTTCATATATGTATGTATGTATGTATGTAATATACCGAGAGAGAGGACGGAGCCCTCGGCCGCGAAGACGAAGATGGCGGTGGCGAAGAACTCGGAGAGGGCGGCACGGATGGTGTCGGGATGGTATGCATCCTCCGTGCGGCCGAAAGCGAATCGACGAGGCGGCATGGCCTTTGATCCTTGTTTCTTCTTCTTCTTCTTCTTCTTCTTAGTTGGAATGAATGAGAGTTGCTCTTGAAATGAAAGCAGAGTACTATATATACCAGAGAATATATTCAAGGGAAATAGAGATAGAGGGAGAGAGAGAGAGAGTAAAGCTATAGCGGTTATAATGTGGGGGGAGAGGGAGAGGTGGCGGAGCATCGAGGACACGTGGCAGGAAGGAAGGCGGAGAGAGCGGCACGTTGAGGACCGCTTTCCCTCCTTGTTCCTTCCTATCTCTGCATGCATGCACTGAAAACTTTGAAATTTAGCATATATATGTATCTCTTTTTCTTTATAATTTGTTTTTGTTTTTAGTTTTTCTATTACCCTTTTGGATTCAGATCTACTGAGCATTATTGACAATAATGTTATTTCGATCCTGCTCTGGATAATGATGTATTGATGTCGCCAGAAAATACAAATACTATGCTTCCGTATGTATCCAAAGATGGACCATACGGATATTCTCTCAGAATTTTTATTCGGGATGTTGGGCTTATATAAATTTTTTTGATTTGTATTAAAAGAAATTAGAAAAGATTAAAAACTTACATGATGCGAGAGGTTGCTTTGTTTTTAAAATGATCCACAATGATTCTAGTAGTTATTTAAGATCGATATAGATGATTACTTATAACCGATTCATTTGATGATTGTATTCATTAAATATTTGTTAAAGAAATTCTACATTTATTTTTTTTACTGCTGATCTGGCGCTATTTGAGGCTACGTTAGATCATCAAATTGAAATCAATTTGGGGACCCTTAAGTTTAATGTTTTATGGTTATAGTGCTTTCATATATATATATTTGGAATTTCATCCTGAACGTCTCGACCAATTCTTAGAATTCTTATCTATATCTTTTACCAATGTGCATCTCTTGTAACTTCCAATTTGAGAATATACTTTTGACTCCTCTCATTGTTAATTTCAACTTCAAACAAATACCATAATTTTTTTTTTAAATATCGCTTTTTTTTCTTTTATATTGAGTAATGATACTCCAAATAACCTTTTCTATGATAACTCATCCTTAGAAATTTAAAAAAACACAATTAATTACAAGAAGTATTGATGGTAATGTACTATGCATCCTTTGCAAACTAGAATTTTCTAGTTGGGCGATTCAAACTTGATTTTTGTAAAATATTAAAGAAAATAGAAAATACCATTTACATATACTCGAACAAGCAAAATATTGAAAAAAAATAAAAATAAAAGAAACAGAAATTTTTTGAGATTTTTGAAAGTTTTATTATTTTCATGTATAGCATGCATAATATTGAGAAATCAGAATATAATAGTAAATTTTGAAATTTTTTAAAATTTCACATTTTTTCTGCTAAAGTATGTTAAATATAGGGGGAAAACGGAAGAAAACGGTAAAATTTCAAACTTTTGAAAATTTCGTGATTTTTTTGTGCTATAGTATTTAAAATATAAAAGAAAGAAAAATATAAAATATTGAGACTTTTGAAAATTTTACTATTTTCGTATACTATAACAAACAAAAATATTGAAAAACCAAAGAAAACGGAAATGTTTTATGATTACACGATTCTCTTGTGCTACAGTGTGCAAAATATTGGAGATTTCAAGAATTTTTTTTGGAATTTTTAAAATTCTCGTGGTTTTTGTGTGTTGCGAGGAGTTCTCAATTATTCGAAGTCTCGATCACTAGGACCGGATTTCTTTGTTTTGTTAGGTGTTTAGTAGTTATAGACGATCTTTTCTTTTTTTACTTAATATGGTTTTATCTTCTTAATATTTGGAAGTTTTTCAAAAATATAAATGCAGAGTGTTTTTCGTCATCCTATTGAGATAGGATACGCTCACTTGTCAAACGTATACAATTTCGCCCCTGTTTAAATAGGCAGAAATTTATTGATTGTGGAAATTCTAATTTTCAGCAGTCGTGAACAAAACTGCCGTTAATTACCCCTCGCTTTGAGGCGGGAGAACCTCCGATTAACAGGTTATATAGGTCATACAAACTTAGTGCGCAATACGTGTGCGTTATGTTTTGAGAACAATTTTTGAGAGTACTTTGGATATATCGGATGCCTTGCAGAGTTTACGTGGATCTCGCTTCTCGGTTAGCCCCCTTGCGGGATGCGAGCAGCATCATGTTAGAAATTTTTTATGAAGGAAAGAAGTGTTTTAAATGTGTCGAAAAATTTCTGTGAGTGTAATACCCAGTTCATTTATAGGCCAATAGCCGTATTTTTATTAAATAGGGGTCACTTACAAATTTACCTATTTATCCTTATAATTATTTTAAGTATTTAAAAATCCTAATTCCTTTATTCTAATTCCCTTCTTAAATCCTTTTTCCGAAAACTAATTCTATTACTTAAATCCCTTTTTATTTTTCCCTTACTATTTTCTTCTTTCTATACCCAGTCCCCTATAAATATTTAGTATATCTTAAAAAATAAGTCTCCAGATATTTTCCTGAATTTTCTACAAATTTTCTGTAACTTTTCAGAATTTAATTTAGATCTGTCCTGATTTAAATATATATATTGTGTATCTTTTATTTAAATTAGTTTATTAAAATCCTAACATAAAACTAAATTACTTTTCCTTTCCCTTTTATTTTCCTTTTATTTAGCCGGCCCATCTCCCCATCTCCTTTTCCCAATTCCTTTTCCCCATTTCCATTTTCCCGAGCCCATTTCTTTTTTTCCCCAAGCCCAACAGAAAACATACAAAACTAAAATAAATTTTTAAATAAACATATATACCCTAATCCCCACAGCCCGGCCCGGCCCCTCACCACACCCGACCCGGACCCGAACCCATCTTCTTCTCCCCACTCCCCTGGCTCCTTCCCGCTATTTCCTTCGTGCCCCCACATCGCCCAGTCGTCGCGACCACGTCTCTCGCGTCCGCCTCTCTCGCGCCCACGACGCGCACTCCCTCCTACGACCCGCTCCCCTCAACGGCCCCCTCCTCCTTCTCACTCTCTCTCCCTCCAACCTCTCTTTCTCTCTCCACCTTCATCCCCTCGCTAAGCCCGGCGCCACCTTCATCTCCTCCAGCGCACCCCCACCAAGCACCGACGCCGCCTGCATCCCTCACTGCAACCCCGAGCTCCTCTTCCACCATCGACATCCCAGCGCAACCACCGACGCCTCCAACGCCTCGAGCTCCTCCCTCGCCGTCTCCTCACACCCGGCCATCCTCTCGACACTCTCACTGCCTCCTCCCACCGGCCACCTTGACCATCTCGACGGCGCCTCCATCGACTGCACGTCGCAACCACCGAGCTCTCTCTCTCTCACTCTGTAAACATTTCTCTCCTTCTCTCTCTCTCAGCAAACATTTCTCCCCCTCTCTCCTTCTGCAGACATTCCTATCTCCCTCTCTCCCTCACCAACATCTCACCCTCTGTCACAGCACCTCATCTCTTTCCCCCCTCTCTCATAGCACCTTTCTCTCCCTCTCTCTTGCAACATCTCTCTCACAGCACCCCTCTCGCTCACATCGCCTGAGCTCTCTTCTCCGGTGCCCCTGGACCTCCGCAGCCTCTCCTAGCCCTCCTTGATGCACCGTCGATCACCCCCTGCGGACCCATCACCTTCACCGCAGCACCAAAGCTAGCCCAAGTTTCAAATCGAGCCCCGGCATTTCGTCGAACACTTACATCCGACACAGTTCCCGTTCCTCTGATCACCGGCGTCGTCATCAAACTGTGGCCCCGGTCCTCTGAAGCCGTCATCGTCAGCAACACGCCATCCGTCGCAACGCCAGCGCACACCCGTCACACCTACCAAGCCATCGAGTCCAAGAAGCAAGATCCGACGAGGCTAAACCTGTGCTGCGTTCGTGACGCGATCGTGCCATTGCCGCCGCTGTACCGTCATCGACACACCTTCAGGCAAGTTTAATACTTGCTTCATGCTAGTTTTACATATTACAATTCATGTTACCAACCATTTCCGCATATAATTTCATGTGAATCGTTATAATTCAAGTGTTCGATGCACGGTCCGAATGGAAAATCCCGTTAAATTGACGACAACAAATAACCTGAGATGGCCCGAGTTATAATGAATACCCCTTAAGAGTTTGGTTACAAAATAAGGTCATTTGCCCACGTAAAATGGTGTCCTAATTTCTGTCGTAAAACCTGAAAACCTTCGTACATGCCAAACTATAAAATTGATATTAAATTATATACAAACCGGATTTTAGCGTTCGATGGCTCGTATCGAAGCTAACAGTTTAACCTACAGTATATTATAGTTGGTCTCTGAATTCTAACTAATCATAATTGAGATAATTGCGGAGGATTACGATTCTGGACTGCAGTCCATAATGGAAATCCCGATTAACCCTGTTTCTAAACCCCAGTGTATCACTGTTCAAATATGAGAATGTGCGGAACCCTTTATCGTTAAGTAGAAAATTGAATTAGCATTCTTACTCGACTAGTCTCACTAGATTCCTCAACCGTTTGATATTTTTAATTCATTTTACAATGTCGACATGTCTTGATGAATTCTGCAGAAGCAGATTTTACACATCGAACATAATTTGTCCATAACTCCCTGTCGCCATAATATATTACTGATCCGCCAATTGCGGTGGAAACCTGACTGATAATCCTAAATATAGTTCAACTATGACGTCGCCTAAATACGATCCCAACTGGAATTAAAATGTGTTACGAAACGGACTTCCAATTCTGAAACCGGATTTCCAGCAGTGAACGCTTAAAATGAAATGGCCATATCTAGTGATTCTGAAACCCAATTAACGTGAGACCAATTTTGCTAGATAGATAATTAAACACACTGTTTACCCCCTTTTACATTGTTCCGCTAAATTTTTACATGTATGATTTATGATAAATTATGTAAGTGGTAGAACACCGACTGATGATATCTTAACCATGCCTTAATTACTATATTCTCATCACATTATATGGATGTCATTGCATTGGTAACCTAGTGATCATGTGCATTACCCAGTGTTAGGTATTAGTGTTTGATTGTGGTAAGTACGTTAGTGTTTAAGCATGAATGGATAAGTGAAAATGACACGTACTTGTACACAATCAGTGGACCCTATTGATTTATTGCATTGTCGACGTCTGTGGGACGTGTATAAGTGTGACTATAATTGGTATGAGACAATTATGGAAACACTTATATGGGTGTCACATGTAAGGCACTAAACACTGTCCATTTATCTTGGGTATCAGTCGGGACATACTTGATGGAGATCATGTCTCCAGTTCTTACGCAGACTTGTCATGGAATGACCGGTATTTAAGTTTATGGTTGGCGTTTGATGTAGACCACGGGGTGTGGGGTAGTTTAAGTGTGAATTCAACAGAATCTCGGGAGTCCCATGCCGGCACATATGGAGATATATGGGGATATTACTGATTATTATCGTGCGTGTTTCGGGCCCGTGTTCCCTTGCCCTTGGGTCCTATCCTTGGGTGGGGGATACTCCTGCATGGTTGAATCTCACACTTGGACTGACGATAGACTTAGTGACCTATACAGTGAGACTTAGAGACTGATAGGGTTAGTGACATTGACATGTATTGCTTACTGATTCAACCTACCTGCCATACTGTCACGCCTCGCTTCCCAGTGTACGGCGAAGTGGACGTGACGAGGCCCGCTACGTATATACTCAGAAGTATATACGCTAAGCGTAACTAAGCAATATAAAGTAAATCACAAGAGACGAATAATATGGAAATAACAGCAACTTTTATTAATAACATTCTTTTTACAATGCAGGAAAAGAAAATACAACTGGAATGAAAAAAACAATGCCTAAACAGTGGCATAACAGGAAATGAAATAAACTGGAAAGAACAAGGTATAATTATCTAGAGCTCCGGGTCTGCCTGGAACTGCTCCAAATCTTCACCGGTGGGCTCGATCTCAACTTGGTCCAACGCACCTGACGACATTCAAAGAAGAAAAGATAGAATGTCGTCAGCGAACAGGCCGCTCGGTAAGTCCCAAAAGAATAAGAAGAATGAGAATGATAGAGTAACAGTATTTTCTAAAGTATTATAATGTTGAATATTATGGAACATTGTGTAACGCTGTTGTTTGTAGTTTGGTACAGAAGGATGCCAGTGTATACGAGGGGGATCTCTATATGCTAGAGATCAGGGCAAACTGAAAGTACAAGAAACCGTTATGCCACGGTACAACAGCAACAGGATTCAGGTTAGGTGTCTTAATCTGACCACCTCGTGCCACCTTTAACATCTTCCGTACCAATCTACCCCTTAAACCCCGTAATATTTTAACAATATTGTAGTATTGGAATATGTAAGTTGGTTGACTGACCAAAACCATGATATCAGTAAATATGTTGCAACTGTATAATCAGGTAAATGGAATATCAGAATAATGGATGAATATCCATGGTTTGATTCAGTTAAAAGGAATATATTGTTAACTGGGTTCAGGGTTTCATGTATTCAAATTGTATTGGAATATAAAAGAATATAGATTGACTTGAATCATATTCAAGTCAGAAATAGTCAGACTCTAACCCGAGTCAGACTAAAAGAAGAGAATTTGAAGTTCAATATTAGCCAGGGGCCTTATTGTAATTTGTGAAACTTGAGGGGGTTTTATGTAAAAAGTACTTTTGTATAGTTTTCAAAATACACCTCAAGTATTTAATATTCGTCTTTAATATTATAATGAATGTGAATTTTATTTGTGTTATTCTAGTGAATATATCCTAATAAAAGTATTAATTGTTTTATCTGAAATTCATGGTATTTTAGTGTAACTTTTAATCTTGTAATTTTTAGAAAAATGTGGAAACTTTATTTTAGGATAAAATAGGTGTTAAAATGATAATTATATATATATTAACACATGAATAATTTTTAAATGAATATTTTATTTTCAAAAATCTCATTTTCCTTAAATATCGTATTTTAAACCTTTCGAGACCGAATGCTCCTGCGGAGGTCTGAATCTCGCACTACTAGCCTGCGGGTGCATGATGAACCGTATTTTCCCTAACAGGTTCCCCAAAAGTGGGTTGTAGCGGCACTTTGCTTAGGTTTTATAAATACTTTTCATTTAGGAAGACGGTTTTATTAATATAGGGTACTTATTTGCAAAAGAGTATAGGTTTCCGTATTTTAGTTATTAGGGTTTCCTAAACCAACCAGCCTATTTCTAAGGTCTAAACGATGAGTCATTAGAAGCCTCAAATCGCCTCTTCACCGTCAATTGCGGCCAGGTAAGTACAAGTGGGGAGGGAGGGATCCGCTCACGAATCGTGAGACGGGCCTTTTAAAGTTACCCAAGCTCACTTGCCTAGCCTAGACACCACAAGACAGTTTAGATAAACGATCGATATCCATGACCAATCGTGTTTTCATTTTATTAAAAGATTTTATCTAGAAAAGTTTACAACTTAAACCTTTAAATAAAAGTTATAAAGATTATGGTATTTTAGTGAAAAGTCCTGTAATTTCGTATTCTGTATTTTGATGTTTATCAATTAGGGTTATATTAAGTGTGTGTAGGGGTAGGTCATTACCCCGTGACTTATTTTAGGTTTTGGTGAAGTTTAAAGGTAAAACATGCTATGTTAAACTTAAAGGTATTATAGCGCAAGAATACGGTATTCGAAAACGTTATCATTTTATGTGTGAAATTTCATTCAAATTGGATTCTACAAGTTTAGTGATCAAGATAAACCTAATTAGGAGTGAGGGAATTAATTAAACTAAGAAAAAATGAACTTCATGGTATTTTTATGAAAAGAGTACGGTTTTGCAAAGAACTTATTATTTCATGTGAAAAAGTTTGATTAAATTGGTTCATGGGTGATTAATAGTCAACATGGATATGGGTAGATATTATGTATTAGGTGACAAGTGGAAATTTATAGAAAAACCGAATCGGAAATCGATTTGTCCGATTTCTGTCGGGTTCCAAAAAGTCGTATTTTTATCTTAAAGAAAAGAGAGATAGAAGGAGGTGGGAGTTACGGTTTGGACAAGCTAGTGAAGCTAGAGGTCGTGATGGTTATCGATTCGTTGAAAGCGTCGCGAAGGTCCTGATCCGGTCGCCGGAATCCGTCGTCGATTTCGGCAGCGTTTCGTTTCTCGCTCTTCGTACCGAGTTCTCGAGAATTTGAGAGAGTGGACTAAGAATTGTGAAGGGAAAAGGTAGAGTATAGGGGTCTTTATATAGGGCTAGGCTAGGATTAGGGTTAGGGTTAAAAAATATTAAAAATAAATATAAAAATCATTAAAATTTCATTAAATTTGGTATTAAAAGGGATTTATTGAGAATTGGGTAACAGTAAAGAGAATTTAGAGTATGCAGGGATGAAGACCAGGTCAACACGAAGGATTTTCGTGTTGACGACTCGGCCGACAGGCCGAGTCCGGCCGGCGGCGCCGGCCGAGTCGGCCGAGTCGGGCGCCGTCGGGTCGGGTCGGGTCTGGGGGGAATTTTGGCATGCTCTAATTTTTTTAATTCGCAATAAATAGTGAGTTATGGTTGTTTGACCGTTTGACTTCTAAAAAAAATTAAAACAAAATGATATAAAAATTATGTAGGGTATGAGATTCGAACTCTGGTTGCTTGGTTCAGCAATGCAAGGTATTACCAATGAGCTACAAGCTCCTTCTTGTAATTATTGTGGTTTTTAATTACTTAAACTGATAGCAGCAAGAATAAATACTCCTAGTATACATTAAATTTAAAGTAATTTTTTGTACACTAAAAATGGAGTTATTTCATTCTTGTAGTTTGTAATTAAAAACAAAAATAATTACCTAAATTTTGTGCTCAGGCTTAAATACCCTTTTGTGGATTTTAAAAAAATATATTTGAAAAAATTTTGTATAGGAAAAAGTGTATCAAAAATTAGGGTTGTTACACATACTGTTTACTGCTTTACTGTTGGCCTGTTCTATTGGATACCTGCATAGACTACTTCGTGTTCCCGTCAGTATCCCTTGATTACTGTTTCATGTTCACTATTATTGCACGAGTTCATATATATATATATATATATATATATATATATATATATATATATATATATAGACATCGTGTCGCTCTGACGACCTGAGTATGTATGCTCAGAGTGAGAACTGGATCTAGCCTGGACCAGGACCTGACGTATCTCGAGGATATCGCGGACATCTTGATCAGCGACTCAGAGCTATACTTCATTGATCTCCACCTGGTTAGTTCTTTTGATTTAGTTACTGCATTTCTCATTACTTGGGCATTGTTTACTGATTACCACGTAAAGTTAGAAGCCGAAGTGTGACTACGGCAGGATATTTCCTTGACCGTAGTAGCATGGCTGGCCTTGTCAACCCCTCGTATTCCGTATTTTGGGATGCGGGGCGTAACGGTGAGGGAAAAACGAGAGAAAAGTGAAAGATGGTCACCCGAGTTCGGATGACCTCCTAAGGGGGACGAGAGACTTCCCGAAGCAGGAGGATCTCTTTTGGGGGGTCCCGAAGTAGAGGACCCTCTGGGGGAGTCCCGAAATCGACAGGTCTCTCTTGGGGGGTCTCGAAGTTGGGAGCTCCCGATGAGGGGATCCCGAGATCTGGATCCCCTTTTAGGGGTCCCGAAATCGGGAACCCCCGTTTAGAGGGTCCAAAGAGAGAGAACCTCTATTTGGAGGAGGGGGGGTTTCAAAAGCAGAAAACCCCGATTTTCAGAAGTTTCGGGCCAAACACGAGTAGATCCTGTGTTCAAATTTGAGGAACATGAGCATAACCCATGTTCCCATGGATCTCACGAGAGATTCGAAACCGAAAGTGTTTGTGGGGGTGAAATCTATAAGCTTTCTCCTAAAAGTCGTCAATTTTATGTGTTTTGATGGTGAAGCTTGGGGTGTTCACACCAAGAGTCCCCTTTCTTCCTCTTTTCTTAAAGTTGATGAAGAAAAGCTGTGTCTTTTCTCTTGATTTGGGTCTTGTTGTAATTTTATTTGGAATTTTAAAAGAAGAAACTCTTTTTATGAGTTTCTAAAGGTTGAAAATGAAGTGAGGGGTGAGAGAGAAAATCATCTTAAGGTGTAGGCTTAAATCCCTAGAGAATAGAATAAGAAGAAATTGTTATATCCTCTTCTTTGGGTGGGGTTTAAATACCTTTTACTTTTTTCACATAAAACCTTGGGCTTTACAAATTGGCTTTTTGACTCTTTTCTTTACCCATATGCACACTTTTGCAAATTAGCCATTGACTTTACAAAAATTGACATTTTATCCATTTTCCTTACATTTTCCTACTTATTTATACAAACTTATTTATTACATTTTATTCCCTTTTCTTGCCATGGGGCCGGCCCGTATTCTTGAGTTTGGACCGGTTTGGACCGAGCTCAGGCCCAGTTGACTTGTGTTTGAGCTTGGGCCCACTTGATTTAGGTTCGGCCTCAGATCCACTTGCTTGCAATTTGACTTTGGCTTTTTGGTCAATGGGGTATAATTTTCGACCTGAACAATAAACAACTAAAATATTGGAGAACCGAAGAAAACATAGAATTCTTAGGTTTTTGAAATTTTATGATTTTCGTGTGTTACATATAACATACATAGTGATGAGAAAAAGAAGAAAACATATGTTTTAAGATTTCTTGAAATTTTGCGATTTTCATGTGTTATGTTATGCAAAATATTAAAAAGTGAATAGAACAGAAAAAAATTGAGATTTCTAAAAATTTTGCAATTTGCAATTTGCAATTTTTCGTTTGTTATAGCAAGATTTTTAAAAAAAAAAACCAAAAACGACATGAAAATTTAGAATTTTTGAAATATAACAACTTTTATGCTCTATATATTATGTGAAATAATAAAAAACAGAAAATTTTGAATATTTCTCAATCTTTGTATGCTGTATGTTATATAGCATACACAAAATTATAAAATGAACAAAACAAATCTTTTTGGAGATCTTTTTTAAAGTTTTTTCCATTTTCGTATATTATAGGAAACAAAATATTGAAAATTTTGATATGCTAAAATTTGAAAATTTTGATATTTTTAAAAAATGAGCTATCTTTGTGTTATATTAAGCAAAATATTAAAAATCTAAATAAAACAGAAAATATTGAGTATTTTGATAATTTCACGATTTTCATATGCTAAAATTTTGAAAATTTAAGGAAAAGAAAAATATTAAAAAACCGAATAAAAAATAAGTCATTGAGATTTTTGAAAATTTCGTGATTTTCATATGCTAAAATATTGAAAATTGAAAGAAAACGAGAAGTTTTTAAATTTTTTAAAAGTTCGCTGTTGTCGAATGCAAAATATTGAAAATTTGAAATAAACAAAAAAAATTAAGTTTGTAAAAATTCATGATTTTCATATGTTACGTGTAAAATGTACGAAATTTTAACATGCAAAATATTGAAAATTTAACGAAAACATTTTTCTTTTGAATTTTTAAAAGAATCACGATTTTCGTATGATACATGTGAATATTCAAATTTGAAGGAAAAAAAAGAAAATTTTGGTATCTTTAAAAATATCGCAAGTTTTTGTATGTTAAAATTTTTTAAAAAACAAAATTTTGAAAAACCAAAGAGTACAGAAATTTTTTAGATTTTTGAAAATCTCTTGATTTTCATGTGTTATATAGAATGTAAAATATTGAAAAATTGAAGAAAATTGATGTTTTTTATTTTTGAAAATTTTGTGATTTACATATGCAAGCAAAATATTTAAAAAAATCGAAGAAACAGAAAAACTTGAGATCTTGAAAATTACATAATTTTCGTGTGAAAGCGTGCAAAATATTATAAATTTAAGGAAATCATATAATTTTGGATTTTTTAAAATTTCGCTATTATCATGTGTTATATACTAAAAAACCGAAGAAATCAAAAATATTTTAGGGTTTTAAAATATCATGATTTTCAAGTGCTATATCATGAAAAATATTAAAACAACGGAAAAAACAAAAAATATTTTATTTTTGAAAATTTCACGATTGTCTTATGATACAACAAGCAAAATATTGGAAAACCGAAGAAAACGGAAATTTTAAGATTTTTGAAATTTTGTCATATTCGTGATCTATAACGTCCAAACATTGAAAATTTGGAAGAAAAAAAAACAAAAAATTGGGATTTTTGTATGTTTCATAATTTGTACATACTATAACATACAAAATATTGAAAAACGGAAGAAAAAAGGAAATTTTAAGATTTTTAAAAATATCCACGATTTCCATATGCCAAAGGAAAAAATATTAAAAAACTAAAGAAAAATTCTGAAGTATTAGCAGGTTAATCCTTCATCTATTTTACATATGAAGTTCATAACTATAAGATATTACAATTACAATTTACAAGTTATATAATAATAAACTTTTAAATTAATATAATTTTTCTAGACTTCGTATTTCTTATCAGGGGCTCTTGCTAGTATACATAAAAATAACATAGGTCGCATTAGGTAACAATATTGATGTGGCCAGATCATAAGTTTAGTTTTAATGATGACTGTTTCACATAAACCTGTCATGCATATTTCTGAGAATGATACCACACATGATCCTGTCATGCAAACTAAAACAAACAAAAATAATCGTGCACTCCCTCTCCTTCAACCTCAGTTGATCAATTGTGCACACCAAAAAAGTCTCTCAATAAATCTTTCAAAGAATTAAAACAAACAAAAATAATTCAATATAATAAACTACAAAAGAAAAAAACGAAAACCGAAATCAAGTCCCTTCTCTAATCTCTTCAATCCTCTCAACTAACACACCGACATCCGGCCTCTTCACCGGCTCCGATGCAGTACATTGCAGAGCAATATCAACCAACTTCAACATCCCATTAAGGCTCTCTTTCTCCCCCACAATCTCGATATCCAACACGTCCGTCGACCAATTGTTCATGATCACTGATGCAACCCACGTCGGCAGGTCTCCATCCTCATACTCAGGTTGCCGACCTGTTATGATCTCTAACAGCACTAAACCGAAACAATAAATATCGGATTTTTGGCTAAGTCTTTTCCCTTGTTTAAATTCGGGCGTTCTCGCAATCGCGAACTTTTGGGCATGGTGAGGAGAGATAAGTAAAGGAAGGAACCCGAAATCGGTGAGTTTTGGGGTGTAGTGCCGATGGTTGTGGCAGTTGACGAGGATGTTGGAGGATTTGAGATTCGCGTGAGGGACTTTGTGAGAAGCGAGAGGGGAAGTGTGGAGACAGTGAAGGCCTCTCGCGATGCCTTTTATGATGTTGAGGCGCGAGTTCCAGGTTAAAGGGAGCCTTCCTGCTCCTCTGTTGTCTGGCGGCACAAAAGGAGAAAAACATGCACATCGTTAGCAACGGTCGTTAGAAAAATGAAATGTTATTTTTACATCAATTATTTCCAAATTACTCCTTTTATCTTTTTTATGCCATTAAAACATGGGAGAAAGTGCATGTTTTTTGAACTCAAGCGGTTTTCCGGCTTTCTCAGGCAAAAGTGAAAGTGAAGGGTTTTTTTCCACAATATAGCTTTGTACACGACACAATATTCTTATCTTTTTGTAATTTGAAATGAAGCAAGAAATGTGACTTGAAGAAACCTTCGCCTACACGTTTTTTTGATGAAATTGGCACCGTTGTGATGCGTAAAAGAAAAAAACATTTTAAATGCTGTTATTGCTTTATAGATCAGAATGCCGAATGCCGATAAGTTAAAGAAAGGATATGTTGATAAGTTGAAGTAAGGTATTACTAAATTGCCGATTATCGAGCAATGAGATAATAGGTAGACGGAAAATATATGTTAATTGTTAATTAGCTGAGAGGATGAAAGAGTAAAGCGAAAAAGATGATTCTTGACATAATTGAACAAAAAAGATAGGGTAAAGTGAAGAAAAGTACCATGAATTAGCTGACCCAAGCTCCCGTCGGCTATCTCGTAGATAACAAACTTCTCATCTTTTGAGTGGTAATATGCCACAATCTCCACAATATTCTCGTGTTTCAGGGTCCCGAGCAGCTGCATTTGCTGAAAGAAGTCCTTTTTGCTCAACCCATCCATGTTTCTAAACCTTTTCACTGCCACAACTGAGCCCGAATCGAGCGTTGTTCTATACGTAACCCCCAGTTTCCCCTTCCCCAAAACCTCTGCTGATGATCGAAGAAGCTCGTCGTAGTTGAATGCTCGCTTGCTCTCGTCATAGAACTCGATCACGTCGGGTCTGTTTGCTCTTGAACTTCTTGCTTTCTTTGTACTGAATTCGGAAGAGACTTCTTCTGCAGCCAAATTTTGGATAGCTCCTTTTGTTTTGTTGTCAAAAATTTTCAAAGCAGAAGAATAATTTTGAATAGGAAAGGATGATTTCACTTACATATACTTCAGATTAAGATAAAACAGAATATACACTAAATACTTACAGGATTTAAAAAAAAGTTCTGGACTTTTAATATGTTTAATTTGGAACCCTTATGCAAAAACATAGCCTCTATGCTTATCATAATTGCATGATACACTTTTTTGTTATTAAAATGTTAATAAGAAAAGGAAATCAAATAGGAAAGTCAATTCTAGGCTTAATGTTGATTATAGTTCGATTAGTGAGTATTAAAAAGGCTTCCATTGCACCATAACTTCGAAATTATAATAGCTAATGATTTTTAGTTATATCGTAATACGTCCCTGCATGTTGAGGGGCGTCCTTTTGGGTCAAGACTTAGGCCTTTTGCGCACCGGTATTCTTTTCAATCCTTAATTTTAATAACATCTTCTAGTAGAACCGAATCAGGGTTGCTCTGATACCATTGTTAAAATCTTTTCTAGTGCATCAAAACTCTGAAGTTATAATGAGCGCCAAGGGTTATTATTTTATTGTAACTGCGAGTAACTAGGGTAATTCCTGACATGCACATTTTGAGCACCACATTAACATGTTAACAACAACTATACCTTGAAATATGCTAGTTTTACTTCCAGGAATCTTCCATGCTGTATATGTTTTATTTTGGAACAATGTCATGCATTTCAAAAATGAAATTAACAACATACCTAAATCTTTATCTTTAGCATCTGCATCATCCTTTTGATTCTTCTTATAGTAGAAGAAGAAGCAGAAGAAGATCACAACCGGCACCAACACCATGCTCACCGCGATCAAAATGAGACCCCAAAGCTCCAATCCTCTGGGCCCAGAATAGCCCGAAGGACTCGAAGGCGATGGCGGTGATGAAGGTACAACCGGCACAGAAGGCGAAGGTGCCGGCCCCGCACACGGATTATCCAAAGGCGGCCCACACAACTCTAAGTTGTGCTCAAACGAACCCCTCGAAAATCTCTGTAACACTCGTGTTTCGGGAATTTCACCTTGCAGAAAATTGTACGACACGTTGAACGCCGACAGACTCTTCTGGTTAAATGCCGGAATCGTTCCATTAAGAAAATTCTCTTGGAGCTCGAGCCGAGTTAGATTCGGCAATGATACAAATTCGATCGGAATCGGACCCGAGAACCGATTTTCTGAAAAAGAAACAACCTTGAGGTGCACTAGGTTCTTAAAAGTTGGAAGATAGCCATGAAGGGCATTATCGCTCAAGTCGAGGTTCTTAAGACGAGCCACATTTTGAAGAGATGTAGAACTAAGCGAGCCGGTGAGTTGAATGCCGGGGAGATTGATAGCGATGACACGAGACTTCGAGCATCTGATTCCGATCCATCGACTGTTATTCTTGTAACAAGGAGGGCCGGTCCAATTTGAGTGAAGATTCACCGTCGAGCTCAACGAATCTCGAATCTCTAGTAGATCCTGCCTCTCGGCGCGAAGCGAAGCAGAGTAGATGTACGGTTCGAACAGAAGCGACATGGTTGTTTCAGAAACAAGCGCGAAAACATAGAGAAAGATCATGAAGGTTGGATTCATCGATGCATGCTAATGAGACTTTGTGTTTGAATGAAAACAGAAACAAAAACAAAAACAAAAAAATTCAAGAATGGTTATGCATTGCACATGAGTGCAAGGCAAGTCAAATGAGATGGACGAAACGAAACGGAGGGACTAAGGAATCATAATAAAAAATAATAAATTTAAAAATGCTTTCTTTATTCAATTAAAGGGGAGACACGTATAATTTTTTGTTTCTTTTTTCATCCCTTTTTCTTTTTGATTTGTTGCATTTTTTGAGGAAGATGTGCCGACTTTGGTTGTTAGTGAATGAAGGGTGGGGATTAGAGATAAGATATGATTATATATCTTTTGATAAAGATGATTAAAGTGAGAGCTTTAGAAACCAAAGTTAGTTTAAATATGGTAGTTATTGGTGTATAAACTTTTGTCAGTTTGTTCAAACTAAAAGGATATGAGGAGGTTGGATGTGAGAGGAAAATATGTCTCATAGAAAGAGGTAGGGGAAAAATATTAAATTAGTTAGCAAGTTAACAAAAAGATTACTAAAATCTTGTTCAATTATAAATTAAGCATTACTAACCGATTCATATAAGGATGTTACACCTATCAAAGTCGTTATAATTACCGGTACTATATTTCTAAGCAGGTGTGTGCGATGCACTTGACATAAAATCACGAAATTATTAGAGAATATGTATAAAATATCAAGTATTGAGGAGGTTAAATATAATTTTCTATTTCAAATTTCAAGATGCATGTATGTGTTTTTGGGGGAAGGCACAGAGAGATGAGAGACAGAACATGAGGTGGATTATTCTGGTTCTCAGAAATGATATGGCTTTTTCTCATTTTTTTTGTAATTGCTTTTTCGAAAATATAAGGGAAAGACATGCTATTGCTTACCTCGAGTTTTTGTTATAACAGTAATGATTTTGCATTTGTGAATAATTTATCAGAAAATAGCTAGAACAATATGAGATGTGTGGTATATATGTGAATGTTCTTGTTGAGATATGAAATGTGTTTGTTCCACTATATTGCATCTTCCAAGCAAAATTACTGTTAGAATTATAATCTCTGAAATATATATAAAGATGTCTTCAGATTTGTTGTGAAGACCTGATCCTTCCTGCTTTCTATATTAAATTATAGAAGGAATTTTGTTAAAGCCACTGTTGCCGGTCCAAGAAAGGGTCTTATGACAGCCCGCGTAAAACTTCTATCACATTCCATAGCATGAACATTCCATAGCATGAACGACAATAAGCATAAAAAGGCAATTTGTTGCATGAAGCAATCATGGTACAAATGTGAAGAAAATTACTCCACAACTATCAAATAAGTCCAAATCATCCACAACTGAGTGGTTCCCAGAATTTGTTAGCAAGCAGACCATTGAATTTCTAACCCTATTTTTCAATGGAATTGTTGAAAGGCTTAGTGGCAAAACAATCAATGATTTGGAAATGTACATATAAACCCGTCTCGATATACTTTTCCTTGTCAATCTTAACAGTACAGCGCTCAAAGACAGACTACAAAATTTCTTCATTCTAAAGAACAATGCTGGACAATATTTAGCTCTTTTACAACTGGCTACGGGTTGTATTATCAATTGCTCCACTTTCCCATTCACCTCTCTTTTAGCTTCATCGCACGTTAATGAATTAATTTAGTTTGAAGTTTCATCATTGAGCTTTTCTGAATCAGGTTCATCAACCAGTTTCTCAATCGAATCGACGTCACCGGTTTCAGAAAGAGTATGTATCCGGAAAGTGTCTGCGTCCTCACTGTGTAAGATGAGAAATTAGACAACTAGGAAAGAAAAGAGATGGAATAAGTTGAAAATAAATGAAGGGATAGCGAATGGAGTTGTTCATACTCTGTAACCCCGAATATTTCCTTGATGGTTAAAGAGCTGTCCCTTGAGAATAACTCTGGAAGCTGAGAGCAGTAATGAAAGCAAAATGAGTGGAAGAGTGTATTGTATCAAAGACAAATAGCTAGATGGAATTGGGTTTCTTGTGTTTGTTTTTTGGGCAGAAATCAAATGGAATTGTAGTAAACAAAAATGTAAAACCTATATCGGTTAAATGCAATCCCGTCTCAAAAAAGGAACTGAACAGCAAATCAAGAAAGCAAAAATGTAGAGGAATTGAAATTCGAGGAGCAGATGTTTCCAACTTCACTCCAGTAACACCAATACCCCCTTCGAATACTGGGACATTGTTGAGTGATTCCCCAGGAACAAATGGGAACACTTTTCTCTTTATAGTTAGAAGAAGAAGAAGCGAGGAAGATAAATTGATGCAACACCTACTTATTCAATGTCTCTTCCCTATATTACCTATCAAATAAATGTGCTCAACACAACCAAGAGATTCCAAGTTTATGGAACAACCAATAAACGAATAAAATGACTTATATGATGCTACCGTGAACTAGTTTTCATGTTGAATATGATGGGGATATGTTGGTTTTTAACATTTCTCTTAATTTCTTATATATTATTAACAATTTGTGGTTTATCGTTGTGGTGACATGTTTTTTGACAAAGTGTACAAAACATGGCATTTCTCTAAATAGGATCAAGTATAGACGCTGTCATGCTGACGTAAAGATTATAAGATTAAAAAGAAAAGCAAACATTGTAAGATTAAAAAGAAAAGCACCAAACTTGATGCATTGATCCCCATCCAAGGTTCACTTGTGCTGAAGATTCAATTGTTAAAGAAAGGGTAGCAAATTCAAGCCACAAACTCAATGATGGTAACAAGTTTGTAGATCATTATAGGTTATTCAAGTCATAATGACAAGCTAGATTCACTAATAGAAGAAGCACGATAATAAAAAAAGGGTAAATTGTCAAAAAGCCCTCGGCCCGCTTGGGAGTTGTGTAAAAACCCTTGATATCTTCAAAATTGTTGGGAAGGGCCTATTATTCAAAATCTTTGTGAAAAAACCAAGCAACTGCTTAGATATTACATGCAACTAGTATAAAGGGGGTTTTAATTGGGCCCATGGGTTTTTAACAAGAGCAAAAGGCACAGGGGTTTGAAGCGGGCCGGGCGTTACCCTACAAAAATATTATAGATAGTGCCCGCTGATCAATATTTTACTACAATGTTTTTTGTTTCAATTGCTGGGTCGCTGGCTATATGCACACACAATATCTTGAAGGTTTAAGACATGCGCTTATCATATACATTCGTCACCGATCAGTATCAGAAGGTTTGAACTAGTTCAGAGATAATTTACACAAAAGTACAGGAGTGACTTGCCTCCGATAAATAGAGAATCTTTCTGAATAGGGCTTGTACAGCAAGCTTTCGCTTGAAACCCTTCTCCATAAATCCTGATATATCCATAACAACTGGGCCTGAAGGACAAGACGGAGAATTCTAGTTACCAAGAAAAATTTGCATGGTATTGAAATGAAAAGCAACAAATAATAGCCCACAAGTTGAGCTCGGCTGTTGTTTCAATTGCTGGCTATATGCACACACAATATCTTTCCTTCAACTGCAGTCCTATCAGCAATTATAACACATAAACCTTCTTGGTGATAGATATGGATGCACTCGAGCGGCGCTTGCCAGGGTAAAACAGGGGGTGGGGCCCCTAGTTTTAAGTTGGGGTGTGCCTCATCCCCCAGGGATGGTCATGTGAGCGCAGCCATGGGGCTGTGCTACCCCAGCCCCATACAAACCACCTTCTCAATAGCACCCCTCAAATTTTCAAATCCTTTACGGTGCGAATATTCCGAATATTCCATCTACATAACATAATGATCACATGTAATGCGTGTGAGATGAAACCAAAACCCTCAATTTTCAATTACCAGCTATATGCACACACATCAGCTTTCCTTCAACTGCTGTCCCATCAGCAATTATAACACATAAACCTTCTTTATCTCTCGAAACCCAGAAAAGGAAACCAAAACATTAAATTTCCTAACGCCTCCTACTTTCTATTTGCATCCTTAATATCTCGTAAGAAAAGAAAATTCTAATTCTATATGACATCACACTTCACTCTCACACAAATTCCTACTAAAGAGTTGACATACAAGTGACCTGACAAAAAGGTAACAGTCATTTACTAGTCAAATATAGGCTTCCCAACTCTACAAATGCAATGGAAAGAAAGAGCACAAAGTTCCAAATTCAATGATAAAAAGCCAATGAAGAGAAGTGTCACTGAACCATAGTCCCATGGCACAAGCTGTTTGAGGAACCCTTACTTAGATTACATGTTTCTCAAGCTGAAAAATGGGAGACTGCGGCTAATGACACTCTTTATGCTTACCATGTTAAATAGGTTAGGGGTTTGTTGACATTGATAAATTAATATGCTTGTTGTATTAAGTGGTTAATCAAATATGGATGGACATCAAGATTACTATATTAATCAATAGATTATAGAAGAAGCTTTCCTATTTTCTGATTAATCCAAGGAACAGTTTTCCTTTCCCATTATTACCGTTATCAAATAAACCTATCGCTTAAGAACAGGATTCAACAATGGACAACAACTCTATATTATAAATTAAGATGCTTCGAAACCGATAGAGAACACTTCAGCCAACATACTATGGCAAGGGAGAAGCTTGCCACCAAAAAACCTACCTTTTTGGTCATGTAGTAATGCTATCCTTAAGGAAGAACCCTTAGGCACAAACTTAAATGAATAGGCACAAACTAAAAAAGAAACATTTAGATAGTCATTTGACACTAATATCAATCTTTTAAACAAACTTAAATGAATAGGCACATGCACAATACAACAACATGGGGTCCCCTACATAGATAATACTTCATTCATGAGTTTTACCAACAACAAAAGCTGCAAAAAAAACAGCACGTCCTTGTACAATGCTCAAGGCTCTAGGCAACTGAATATATTCCAGAATTTGGAATAAAAATTGTTGTTGATGAATGCACATAACAAAGTAACCAAGAACTTGACATTGAGCAACGACATAATTCTTTCGGTACTTAACCTAAAATCAAAGATGATCCTCAAAGTAAACAGAACTGATTCATACGGTACAAGTACTGGAATTTATATTTTGGACTTTTCAGATTTTTAGCACCAAAAAATTCAAGAGAAACACATATGCACTCGAGTGCAGCAACTCTTAAGTCTCAACAGAGTAAATGAAATGAAGGAATATGATGATCTATTGTAATTTGTAAATCAATTTCCACTTCATGAAGCATTAATAGTAATTGATATGAAACACCGGTTTAGAAGGCCAAATCAGAAAATGAAAAAGGACCATATAAAAAAAATAAGTATGGAAAATCACCTTTCTCTTTAACAATTCGTCTTAAAATCTCATTTAAAACTTCAGCAACTTATGGATCATCCAACATAGATGCCCTCCTGAGATGTATGAGATCAACAACCAGATCGGGTTTGAATGGCTTTTCATTCAATGCATATCGGATGTACTTTCTTAAAATGTCAACCATGCTAAAGCCTGAGCAAGACAACGATAATGATCACAATAAAGTAACAAGGTAGATATTCATATTTGGCTTTCATATTATGCACAATTTTTCAGTCGGCTGAACTAAACTAGATATGATATGATATGAAATGGCAGCTTTTTGATACGATACAAATGATACGATATATAATAGTGCACGATACCAAAATTATGTTCTAAATTTTAATTCGGTTCGGTTCCGCTCATATTGATTAATTATCTTATGAACTAAAATTGGTCATTTGAATTTTCTTGATTCACGTAATTTGTATTTGCATTTGTGTGGTTGTGTCGGTTACTTGACTAGCTAACTATTATATTTCTCTATATATATCATTTTATATTTACTAATTTAAACATACATTTATGAATTATATAGTTGGATACTTAATTGTATAGCTACTAAGAGAAAAAATATCTTACAATATAACACAATATGGTACGATATGCAATATGCTATTGAAAGAAAAACGATATATGATATGTATCATGATTCGACAACTATGACTATAGCGCTGATGGGTATCTGACATTATTGTGGATTGGTAAAGATCATCAATCACTCTTATACACGTAATTTTTCTGTTCAAACAACAAGAAGCTATTATCCCAAATTTCTGTGGTTGGCTATATGAGTTCGTTTCTTCCATTTTGCTCTGTGAAAGGTCGTCTCCTTGATTAAAATTAACAATTAACACATTGTTTTCTAATTACCTTTATCCATGTTCGCTTAAGTCTACTCCTACCCTCATTACGCCATCAATTACAATTTTTTCTCTTCTCCTAACTAGAGATTGGTCTTTGCTGCATATGTTCAAACCATCTTAGTCGTCCTCTCACATCTTGTCCTTTATGGAAGCGACTTCCAACTTATTATGAATACTCATTTCTTATCTTATATTTTTGTGTATCAGCACTTATCCATCCAATGTTCTAAAGGCAAGACAAAAAAATAGAAACGGACAGCACCTAAATGCCTAGAGAGACACTCGGAAGCAGCAACCTTGGTTCCTTGCTTGATTATATTATTTCTTGTAAATTGTTTGTTAATAATTATTTATCTTCAATATTTTTTGCTTTTTCTAATTTGGAAATAACTAGATGAGCATTTTCAATTACGTAAACTTAAAATACTATTTGACAATGATTAGGATTTAACTTAAGCGTTATTCTCACATTAAGAATAATCTAAATACACGTGAAAGGTGAAACAATACTTTATAAGGTATATAAATTCTATTAAGTCGATTTGGTAATCAAATAATTATTATTATTGCGCTCTTATATTTCTAAGTAACCCCTTTAATTAACAACAAGAGTATATTTCAATGAGTAATCGAGAAAAAATATCTCCTTAACAGGGTGCAATAATTTCCATAAATAATTAGATAGAACACTTTGACAATACATGATAAACAATAACATCAACTTTTTAAGAACAAGTGTCCCAAAATTTGAAGAAAAAGAATGCTCAATATTTTCTATTTTGCGGTATCAAAAATATTGCACAACGAATGAAATTTTTGATACACCTATACACCACAGCTGTTAAAAAAACTTTCCTAATTCATATATCTAAATGTATTTTTGGATGCCCTTATATCTAAATAAAGCTTTACAAGATTGTCATAAGCATAACAAAATCAAGCTCATATCCTCAGAATAAATCACATGCAAAGGAGTGCCCATAATTTGACGATGTTTATGACGCTCATCAACTTAACCCTCTTGATTAGTATCAAATTACTGGCCGAAGAAACTATGTACAAGAATGGGGATTTTCATAATCCGAATTTCTAACTTGTCTTCATTTTGATTCAAATAAAGATCTAGAAAAAGAAGATAGATTTCTACTAAAATTTATGTTCAATTCTAGGACGCCAAAAGTAAAATGAACAGTCTCAACAAAAAAATACATTAATATTTCATTACTCTCAGTCATTTACCCGAATTTTATACCGCCATCTTAAAATTAGAACATCTTCTTTGATTGAAAAGAATTGCTATTGACTGAAGGTATAGTGTTTCATGTATATCTTTTTCGAAGGAAAAAATTAGTTGATTCTCAAGCCACAACCACAAAATGATTCTACTGTCAAATAGTTAAATTCTATTAGTACCAACGTAAAAAACTCTAATATTCATAGCCACAATATGCATATTGCTAGGATTCAGTATGATATACAGCTACAAAGTATGTGTGTTTATTTTGTAAATAGTTGTATTTTATAACTTTGCATAGTTCTTATAAATGTGAATATGGAATATAGGAAACAGATGTTTAAAATCATAAAAAATGTTGACTGACAATTCAATCAAAGTTCTAATTTAAGAACTATCTTATCTTACAATTTCTCTATTTTAATTCCAGTCTATAAACTACTATAGAAAGCTAGGTGTAGCTGTTTCTGGCTCATTTTTGGCAGCATCCGTGATTCTATAATTGCCCCTAAGCTTGAACAAAATTCCAATTTAACCGCTACTTAGTTGCAACATGTGGAGGCTAGGATGGCAATGGACATTTAAGGGGTGCATGCATAGAAAGGAAGTGAGAGAAAAAGGAAATTACATGGAAATTTTTGGTGACTTCATACAAAAAATGTTTGGGAAATTCGGGTTAGGGAATATAGAAATTTTTGAAATAGCTTTGGAAAACTTTGAGAGAATTAGAAAACGAATTTGGGAAGCTTTGAAAGATTTATGCCTCTATGTCAACCATTTTGCTAAGGTGTTTATTCAAATATTTAACATTTTAATTACCTGCCTTTTTCTCTATGCATTTCCATTTGCAAAGTATTGGATGCTTGCTTCTAATTTCAATGACTTTGGCAAAGGTATGTAGAAAATTCGGCACGATTTTGACAAATATACATCTTGGTTTCAAACTTTCCCCAAAGGTATGTATTCAAACCTTCAAATTTTTTCCATTTGCAATCTGCATTTTCATTTTCAAAAATAAATTTTGGTCACAAGCATATAATTTGTCTTTGTTTTCTTCTTCCCAAAAGCAAGCAATCTCTTGATTTAATATCTGATTAATCTAACAGAGGCAACATTCGAGGATTACGGTTTCAGGATTTATAAATTTCTTGGGGTCTTCCCAAATAGAAACAATATGTTTGTGATTTCCTCTTTTTTCTTCTTTTTCCTCTCAGCTAAAATCTTTATCTGTGCCATCTTGATAGTTATTTACTCAGGCATTTTTAAGAACCTATAAAGAATTATAATCCTAAATGGGTAAAGGTCTAATAATTTCGTATAATAATAAATGAACTTTGGCAATTCTGTTTCAATTTAGATCGCAGTTAAGCTTGTGGCCATGAACCTTTGATGGACATCAAACTATTCTGAACGCAGGTTTCTTTCATCTCTTCAAAACCATGCACGTATGTTAACTAGGCTTGAACTGTATTATTCCATATTGGATGCGGATCATTAACGGCTATCTTACTAAAGTTTGTTCCGAATGTCAATGAAATTCCATCCGATTTCATTTACTACAGCAAAAAAAAATTGTCATTTTTATTTATTCAAATTCTACCCTAGTATATTTGTTATCTATGATGTTTTTGTTGTATATAAATGTCTTCTGTAGGACATGAGAGCCTCACTGAGTTCATGTGGCAAATAAATATTTTCATATTTTCATGTGTTATACAAACCTTTTGAGCTTCGTTGTCTTCTGACATTGACGGATTCATGATAATTTATTTTGGACTAAGCGTGGTCAACTTGCTTTTTAAGCTACAAGAGGTTCAAGAATCCATGTGCTTCGATATATTGAAGTGGAGCAAGTTCAAATAAGCCTACTTAAGGTCTGCATTTCTATTCTTTATATCTTAAAGCTCTCTGTATAAACCTGATTGTTACTTGAGTTGATTTTTTCCTCGTATACTTCACTTTCTCTAGAAACAAGGTTTAGCATCTATGCAATTTCATACTAATTCATTGTCTCCATAGTTTATCTTTTGAAGATGGAAAAATGAACGATGGTCATCAATCAACCCTAACTATTCTACTGGTCTTTATTAATAATAAAAAAGTAACAAATACTTTGCGGGACTGCAAAGCATCCCTGCTCTTGCGCAAGGATCCATGTTAGTTTTTTTTATAGTAAACATGACATTTATAGTGTCCTCGTTATAATATTTATTATACATCTCTCGGCAAAGTCAAATGTTTGATTCAGCGATTGTCCTGGATATAAAGTATGTCCACTCGAAGTAGAGCGGCCAAGATCGGTCACCAACAATTAAGTATTGATTTATAGGGTTCTTATGCTTGCAAATCGCAATAACTTTATTAGAGGGTTGTACAAGACATGTCAATCGGTAATCATCATTCAATAAGTTAGCCAAAAAGCTCTATGTATAGATAGATATCTCATACAAGTAATAAATACTACAATAAGAAAAATGTAACACCATATCACATTATATTTGAAAAGAAAAAGGACATATAGGGTAGTACAATACTTTTTTATAAGCCTCTTGAGAGACGAATTGCTCACTTCATCCTTGCCCTTCCGAAACAATTCATCAATCGACTTTAACAGAACAGCATTCTTATTCACCTGCAAAGCATTACCCGTTATAGTTCCAAAAAAATACCCTTTAAACTAAAAATTAATAAGATCCACAGCAGCAGCTAGACTTTATCTCAAAATGACTTGGGTAAATGAATCATGTTCTTCATCAGCTCTATGATGAGCCACTTATCCAATTAAACTATACACTTATCAAACCAAAATCAGTTCTCTCCCATTTCATCCTCGATTGGGCTACCCCTAAGTTCTTAACAATGCACTTAGTTCTTAGCAACCTCTACGTATATGAGCACTCATTCCCTCAAAATCCGCAACGTTTCTTAATTGCCCGACATCCTAATCCACAAAATGAAAACACCAAAAATTTTAACTTTTTTTTTACCATTCTCTTGCGCTTAGCTTTAGGGGAAGTGAGCTTCTTCAGAGTCTTCACAACGGCAATGAAGAAACTCAACCCCACATAAGCGATCGGCACCGCGAGGATCCAAGGCAGCGGGCTACCCCCAACCCTAGGCCCAGGGATCGCCTGCGTCACCGTCCCCGTAAACTCCACCAAATCGAGAGCCTTCTCCTGGATCCATGGCAGGTCCTCCTCCACCTCTTCTTCCACAACCACCTCCTCTACTCTCTTGCTAATTTCCTTAGGGTTTTTAGACTCGTCAGATCTCGCCCTAGCCCTGACGACCGGAAACGATTTGGGTCTCGCTCGGTGGAGGAGAGGGAGGGAGGGGTGGCAAGGGAAGAGGAGAAGGCGAGGGCGGCGGTGTTCGAGGCGGGGAGCGGCGCTGGTGGAGGTGAGGGAATGGAGGATAGAAGAGGAGGCCACGGCCATGGTGGGAGCTGCTTGCTTCGCTTCGCTTCGATGCGTTGGATTGGATTTTTCCGTACGATGTCCTTGAAATGATAAATTTGGAATTTTTGGGGGGCGGTCGTTGCAACTTTTTGAGCATATGACTGTAGGAGGAGAGAGATGCAAGAATATTATCGGGTTTTTCCGAGGCCAATTAAATTGGAAAAGAGTGAAAAATAAAGTTTTCATATCTAGTATTTTTTTTATATTTTAAGAGGAGTTGTTTTTCAAATTGAAATTTTATTTTTTATTGGGTAAATCACACAAAAATACCCTTAACTATCCTGGTTTTACATTAAAATACCTTAAGGTGATTTTATTATAAGAATATGATTTAAATTAAGGTTTTTGGAGAGACTTTTGCACTAAAATACTCTCAAAAATAGCATTTGAGGCAATTTACTGCAATCAACAAACTTTAAAATTATTTTAGTGAGAAATCATGATAGATAAGGGTATTTTTGTGTAATTTACCCTTAATTTTTTGCATTACACATCTAAGAAATATTATGATATCTTTGAGAAAAATTCATTGATAATTGCTCAAATCATCTAAGGCTATTAATAATTGTTACAAACCTTTAAAAAATCTTTTAAATTATTTTAAATATCTTAGTGATGTCTAACACATACACACATGCAAACGTAAATGCACAAAATCTAATTTTGGTTTAACAATCATGATTATAACGTTTATCAAAGTTCCACATAAGTTATAGAACAACAGAAAATGCAACATTTGTTTGCAACTTCTAAGGAAGGGAACTGAGAAGGAAATGCATACACAATAAGCTGTTTGGACTTGTCAATCCAACTCCATGAAAGTTAAAAACAACCCAAAAAAATGCATTCAAGTTTTTCACATCTGCAACAAATGCTACATAGTCTTCTCTTTAACCAAAAACAATATATAAATCCGTCTCCACAACCAAATTTAGTATATAATCTGACCAGCATCAGAGTTTTTTTCCCCTGCTAGTCTCCTACAATGAGAATCCATCTTCTTGTGCAGATGAAAATCAATTTTTTATTTTGTAATCTGTTTTCCAATGGTATGCAAACATAATACACACCAAACATTTAAAGAAAAAGATTAAAATCACCCCCAAAGAATGGTATAAAAAAACTATAAGATATCATATTTAATCAATGCCCTCATCAGCAGGTCCAAGAGGCCGATCGCTTCGGCAAAGGTTTCATCGCCTTATCCTCTTCAAGTGAGACCATTCCAATATGGGACGGATCCTCCAGCATCATCTTGGCCACTAAATAGCCTGCAATCGACCATGTCTGGTATTTTCTTGCTTGTTTCCCGATGAATCGGCCGAGCTTGCCATCGTAGTATTCCGGCCAGCTGTCCTTCAAAAGCCGGCTCTCAGCGAGCTCGATTGCTTTTCTGGCGATCTGAGGTCTGCCGGTTTTGATGCAGGCCGCAGTGAGCAGCCACAGGAGCACTGCAGACAGTGATTGTTAAATGTCTTGAAAGATAAATAGAAGATCAATTATTTTTCTGATTGCATTAATGAGTTCCAGAGAAACTTGTATAGGAAATAAGGCTGCATTTCGCCAAGATGACATAAGTATCAGTGTTTTAGGTATCAGTGTTTTTAGATAAATACCATAGATGCGGCAAGGCTAGATTTCAGTAATTGTCGTAAGCTATAATTGTTTTACATTAAAGTATGTTAAAGTTTTTTTCTTACAGGCTAACCTCCTTAGAGTTTTGTTTTTTAAGTTGATCTTTCTCACTAAAATACTCTTAAACATGGCATTTCAAGGGGGATTGCTGCAAATAAAAAAATGTTAATGTAGTTTAGAAGAAAAAGCTATAGTTAGAGGTAGTTTACTGTAGTTAGCTGTTTTAGAAATAATAAATCAACAGTTAATTATCAATTCATATGGGCTAAACAGGAAGAGTTGCTCAGATACCAGTGAGCGAGGCTTATTTCTCTGTCTAAACCTATTGACAGGAGAAGATAAATTTTCGCTTCTGAATCTCCGTTAATTGAATCTCGTTTTTCCGCCTTCATGATGCCATACATTCTCCTTTGACTTTAACACCATAGGTTTAATTTTGTGGTTGCAAGTATACAGAGCAGTGGGTACTAGAATAACAATTGGCTCTCAGCCTGTCAGCAGTTTACACTATATAATTTGCCAAATCAACATAAACCATTGCTAAGTAACACTAGTTATAGAAGCAAATTGATTTCTAAGACAATTCTCTTACTTGTTAACAGAAAAGAATATAACTTTGGTCCAAAATAATCCGGAACAAATTCATGCCAAAAAGTCGACAAGTGTACCATTGATCGAAAGACAGAAAAATAGGCAGTAGAATAACAAAAACAATGCTTACAATTCGCCGAGTACAGATATTACCTCCACCTGATGATGCATGCTTGAGTATAGAGTTTTGCCCATAAGCATTAGGTAATGAAATTTAGGAATACCATAATGTTGTATTAAAGCAAATTCTAATTCGACACATAAATTGGCTAAAGAGGATTTACAATGTAAATATCAACATTTGGGTAATGATTTAATGAGTTAGCTGCGAATTATACTTCTTTCAACATGGAAAACGAAATGCAAAATTAACTTAAAACGGTTTTAATCCAAACTAACCTGGCCAAGATCCTCCATTGTGATAACTCCACCTCGTATTTTTCGTATCACATCCCGTCACAATCCGCCATTCATGGCTCTCAATAGTTGGATAACTAATCTTCATAGGCATTTCACCAACCAACTCTTCCCAACGCTCTTCAATGAGATCCATGATAGCCATTGATTGCTCTGGGGTAGCAAGAGATGATAAAATAGCAACACAATTACCCAACGCAAACCAACGAAAATCCATTCTAGCAGGACTCACATTTCCAACAAAGTAACCACCTTTGCAAGGCATGAAATCGAAAACCCAATCGGGGATTGAATCGGGCATAACGTTGAATTTGTTGACTGCTGTGTGTGAGTATTCTTCTGTTTTGTAGCGGTAAATATTGTTGAGCTGCTGATAATCGAGCCAGAAGTAGCTTCTCATGTGGTAGCTTAGAGCATGCAAGCGTTTGACAATTCGTTCGATAATTTCCTCTCCTTCGCAATCTCGTTTGAGCAATGGTAGAGCTGATCTTAACGCCATGAAGAAAAGGGCTTGGATTTCGATAGGATAACCATAAACTCCCTGAAAATGTGTGCCATGGGAACAATGTAGGACGTGAGTAGAACATTTGATACAATGGCAACAAAAGCAACCAAGCCATTTCCCATTAAAATTTGTAGGTTATGGAGAAGAAATCAAAATCAAGACTTTCACATGCATATTTAAGTCATTAGTTGGAGGAGATAGACTAATTCCCTATTACCATAGGTTCATATCATGACCAAACATTGAGCTCGGTCTTGCCTCTTTGCCTTAGTTATGGAAAAACCTAGTAGGCACATCAACGATGAGGGTCCTTCGTGTCTGATGTTATCAGAAGATAATTCTCTAGCAGAGAAGACTGGTAAAGTGATCAGTTGTGTAATAGAAAAGAAAAGAGATGCATTATAATCAACACGATTTAGTCATTGTCGCAGCTTTGTTCCTCTCGGGGTTGTGCCAGGTAGGGAACACAATCCAACATCTATAAACTTAATCACCAACTTCAAGGTTGCTGACATCACTGTAGTTGGCGATTTTTTATGTTGTGAATCGAAGTATAACCAAAGCATTCATGATAAAAAAAGAGGGTGATTTCATTGAAAAGCATAGGGAAAGGAGTGAGTTGTAATGGCATAAAATAAAAAATGCATACATGACGAAAGTCTAGATCCATTATTCCAACAAAACTTGTCTAACTCGTTATTGTCATTATTATTATCTTTCATAATTTCTGCCTTTTGTTTAGAAACAACATATACCAAACTATTAAGATATGTTCCAATCTGAAATTCTCTTATTGAGATTTCAAACCATGATCTCACCAGTCTAAAGGGATGGAACAGAACAGTGACTTTGTCATGTAGTAAAGGTTTTCAGGTGTAGGCATCAAACTACAAAATAAGCACAGCTTACTATTTTCTGGATGTCATCAGATTTAACATAAAAGGGCTTTCAAGAGCCAACAACTAGATAAGAACCCCCCCCCCCCCCCCCCTCTCCTTCCAATGGACAGGCAGAAGAGGTCTACTGAAAACTAATGTTGTTTTAGGTTAAGATTACAAATTCTACAGTGAAACATCGATCACAAGATATTAAGATTGTCGTTGGATTACGAGACTGCCTGAACTAGTTGTTTAACAAGAAATTCAGTTAAAAGAGTTGAATGTTTACTGAACTGCCAGCTCAAGACAAGAAAATCACATAAGAAAACCTTCTAAGCATTAGCTAGATGAGATTTAAGATGTAATACTATTACAGTAACAAGAAAAAGAACACCAATATCATTATCATCATATATAGTCATCACAAAAAGGTTTAGATATACGAAAGAATGCTTTCTTTGTGAGTATCTGAATGAAGGAACAGAGAGTGTCTATGTGTTGTTTAAAACAGAATAATAATGAGTTAGCATGAACAGAAACAGGATACGAGTTAACTTACCATCCTTCGATCTATCATAGAGCATCCATCAGCACAAAGCAATGTCGGAAATGTGTCAAACCCCTCTGACAAACACAAAGATAAAATAAGCCTCATTCCCTTTTGGCACTCAGGTGTGTCTGCAAGAGTCGGATCCCCTGTTGACTTTGTGTAGGCACGGAGAAGAATAATCCACCAGAATCCAGAGTCCACAGGCGCAACCCTTCCAATCGCGCTCTCACCAAAATCAGCAACTAGAGTGTCAGTCTTCCTAACAGGATCATGAAGGACTTTGAAGCTTGCCGGCATGGCGCCTTCCCCAAGCTTGAAACGGTCTATTTTCTTCTCCCACCCTTGAAGAAGGAGGGTTTTCAGAAGGAAGTGCTTAACTATTTCTGGCTCACCGTTCATTAAAAAGGCCAGTGCACTTGGAACAAAGTCACGGACAAACACCTATAGACATGATATAGCGTATATCAGAACAACCAATGGTTCAATCATTTCCAGCTTCTCTTTATGAGCAGAATTTTAATATCTTTTTGTAAACATAGTCCCGTCAAAGGATATGTAGTATTTTAAGATTACAGAACAGTCAGGCTGGAAGAGATAGCAGGTCAAGTAAGCTACTGAGCCCGACACCCAAAGTTTGGGATAAAGGCTTGTTGTTCTTGATGTTTTCGTGATGTAAACTACTGAATTCAATGAGAGGGAGAAACTAAATTTCAAAAGGTGGGCCTTAAATCATAGGCCTTATGCTTCTCACCCCCCCCCCCCCCCCCCCCAAATTAAAAAGGAGATAAGAATAATTTTTTTCAACAATCATATATTTAGTTGAAGGGAAAGACCTCACCTCATCTCACTAGAAAGGTGCCGGATAATTTGATAGCTTGAGAAAATCGAAGGAAATATAGAAACATAGTATTTGCGATTTCTGTAATTTATCACGCTTCTAATTGGAAGACAAGTCCTTCACTTGTTGCATATTGCAATAGAAGTACTAAACTTGATATTTCCATATATCACCTTCAAAGCCATACCAGTATTCAAATAACTCCATATTACTGGTCACATAGTATCAATTTAACTCAAAGTGGTGTCTAAAGCAAATATAATTAAGTCGAATTTTTAAATCGGCCATATCCCATCTAATTTCTAACGGCTATAATGCGACTGTAGAGAAACATTCTCTATGAATAACCAACAGCTTCGAGAGGTGATATAGTGGAGTCTCCGCTATTATTTCTAGCGGACACACCCCAAGTCTGATATACAACATAGTTTTTTGGAGCGTGCAATACACGTGGTCAAAATTAGAAGTTGGTTATTTAAACTACCCAGCTACAATGGCTAATTTTAATGAAATTCTGATGATTTGTACTGACTAAGAATTTACCTATTTTTACTTTTTCCGACTTTCCTCCCTAGTGTTTGCGTTATGATAGTAGATACAAAAATACATGGGATGATACATTGCAAGGCCATTTCACAAAACGCCATCAACTTTCCAAGGAGTTTTGAGATAACACCATTGAATTTTTAAAATGCTATGAACCCCTTTGAAGGGTACTTTTGTCAAAAAAAATTGCTGCTTATTTCGTAGCTGCTAAATACATGGGATTTAGGGGGTTTTTCAGGGAAATGGTGTGGCTGCTATTAAGAAATAATAGCACTCATGCTATTAAGCCACCTGGCCATCCATCATACATGATATGATACATCAATACTAAAGTCCCTTGTTTTACACAAATCTCAGGTTCATCTCGATTTTAGATGAACCTGAACCGTTGAGTATAATATCATGGAAGTCATTATCCTCCTAAGAGCTGCCACTCCGAATCCGTTTTTCAGTCCCTCATGTGAGTTAACTAAAATAACAATTTAAGATAACACTAAAATTTCGTTGCGGCATTAATATGAGAGAGAGAGAGACAGAGAGAGAGAAAAGCCCAAAAAGTTGAGACTTTTAATACCTGGTCATAATTAAGGACCTCTTCAGAGGCATGATCGTAAGCAGCAATGGTCCCCACAGGCTGCCCTCTAAAGTAAACCATCGACCTCCGCAGCGCCTCCCACGCCTCCGCCACCATCGGGTGCGGCTCGAACGAGTTCCTCATCATCGACGACGCCGTCGAAGGCGAGTATATGCTCTCGAAAACCCCTCCATCTCCACCACCACCACCACCACCCCTGACGTTGATCGAGAACTCGCTTAAAGACCTCTCATCGAAGGATCGCTGCCTCTCGATCTTGGGCTTGGGGACCTCGATCTCGAGCAGCTTCGAGAGGTCCAGGTCCTCGTCTTCGGCGATGGAGGCGTAGGAGGCGACCTTGCGCATCCCTGGGAAAAAGTCCATCGCTTTCTGATGATTTCGATCGATCGGTTCTGAGAAATTTATTCAGTGTTGATTTGGAAAATAGAAAAAATTAGCGAATCGGAAAGATTTAATTACTTGCCAAAAATAGCTGTTTTTTCGTTTTTGGGAAAAAAAGATGCGACTTTATCCCGAAAAAATTTATGGAAAAAGAGTAGACAGAGAGGATGAACCTTGATGGGATGTTGGGAAAAAGAGAGCATCGTGAAATGGGGAGGTATTTATAGAGAGAGATTGAGGAAGAAGAAGAGGGAGGCGCTGCTTGTGTTTATTTATTGCAAAGGGTCGTCGCTTTTTCCATTGTGGACTGGAAGAGAGGTGACCGGAAGAGAGGTGACCGGTGGAGCCGGTGACAGCATGTGGGATGATGACGTGGCACGCGGCGTTGCTTTTCCGGTGGTCAATGTGCGATTGCGCTTGTCACGTTGGAATCAGCAAGTGTTGAGTAAAAGTTGACAATGGGAAAAGAAATATTATTATTGGATGATTAATTTTTTTTTTTGGGGAGGGGGGAAGTGCTTTTTGATTTTCCATTTTTATAAAAAAGAGCAATACTTTTGTTACCAGTGCGGTGGAATCCGTGTAAGCTAATCCATTGGATACATAGTGGAATCCGTCTATTAGTATCTAGACAGTGGAGAACTTGGTCCTCCTTATATCCAATGCGAATCCATGTAGCCTACATGGATTCCACCGCACTGATAGGAAAAGTAATACTCCTTCTGTCTCATTTTAATGGTCGTTTTGGTATTTCTCACGCTTATTAAGGTATTTAATTATGATCGGTTCAATTTACCGCAATACTCCTAATTAAAGTAATCTCAATCACAAAAACCAAAGTGCAACAAGTGACATTCATGGGATTTTAATGAAGGTTAAATTCGGTAATGAATTGATAAAGTAGCCTCAAATAAGTGAAACGATTAGAATTGTGGGACAAAAAATAGTCTCTAAAACGACTGTTAAAATGGGACGAAGGGAGTACTAAAAAAAATCGGAGTATATTCTGTTGGTAGTTTGAATCTATTGGTAGTATTTGTATATAGGAAATAGTCCCGAACTGGATGGAGAGAAGAATGTTTAAGTCTTTATAATAATTCCCAATTTTTAAGGGCATGTTTGGATGAGCTTATTTTTAAGGGCTTATTTGTCATAATTACTTATAAGTGATTATTTATGGAAAAATTGAAAAAATCATTTATAAGTGTGGAAAATAAGTTGTTTAGTGTTTGGATGATTTTGTATGAAAAATAAATATAAGTAGATAGTATGTTTGAATGAAAAGATAGATAAATGATTATTGAGTGTAAAATGACCAAAAAGATATATCATTAATGGCATCTTAAAATTTAGAAGAAAAGACAAGGGATATTATGGTATATTACTTGGTTAACTTTACTATTCCATAATCACTTACGGAGTAAGTTAGGAATTCCTAGCTTATTTTCAAGAAGGAATGGATGTCATTTTTAAGCCGGTCATTGTGGGACTCGTTGTAAAATAATCACTTATTGAATAGTAAAATAGAGATCCAAACTCACTATCTACTTGGGGTCCACCTTGATGTAATTTTTAATCATTTGTTGACCAAAAATAATCCAATCCAAACAAACCCTAAGTAATAGCTTGAACAAACTGGGTTATGAGCCAGGTGGGCCTAATTTCTTGTAGGTTTATAATATTATTTATTATTGTCTTTGATAGGGCACTTAGGGCATCTTGGGCTTTGACTTGATAACAGAGTTTGCCTTTTTCAATTTCGAATTTTCTGTTTTGGGTTTCTTTTATTTCGAAATTCAAAGGTTGTCTGAAAATTGTTTGCAGCAGTTTTGTTGTCTGAACAGTCACAACCGTCCAAACAGTTGTGCCTGTTCAACTCTATAAATTAAGTCTATCTCTTCACAGATTTTGCATGTTCTTCTCATTATCTTCTAAGAGAGTTTCAGAGGAATTGTTGTATCTTGTGGGTGATTGCCTTTAACTATACTCCCATAGTAAGGGCAATATCATCTTTCGGAAAATGTATCATACACAACTCAAATCTTTTAATTATGTCTTAACCAAACTACAAATCTAACAATCGAAAGGTGATATACCATTGAGACAGAATTAAATTCAAGTGTCAAGATTCATTTGCAGAACCAAGATGTTATTAAACCGGATCGATTTGATGGGAGCAACTAGGCTAGATAGAAAGACAAGATGGTGTTCTTGTTAACCGTTTTGAAGATTTTTTACATGCTCGATCCAGACTTGCCGCCAATTGCAGATTCAACCTCAACTTCAAATGATGCCGAGAGTACCAAGACAGAGAAAAACAAGCGTGAAGAAGATGAACTAGTTTGTCGCGGGTACATTCTCAATTCCCTCACCGATCGTCTGTATTATCTTTACAGAAATATGAAGACACCAAAAGAAATCTGGAGTGCTTTTGAAACAAAGTACAAAAACAAGAAGAAAGGTATAGATAAATTTCTAGCGCTTAAATATTTTGAATTTAAGATGACTGATAACATTCTAATCATGGATCAAGTGCATGAATTACAAGTCTCTAAACTGAGCGAACTTGATATTAAAGTCCTTGATTCGTTTCAAATTGGAGTAATTCTATCTAAACTTCCTCCTACTTAGAATGAATATAAAAAGAAAACTATGCACTCTCCTGAAATTTTCCATAGAGTAATTTCAGACTCAACTGCAGATTGAGGAAGAGAACCGTGCACGTGACATGATTTTTCTTAGTTCTAAATACATCTCTAAAATGAATCATGTCGGTGAAAATGGCCAGAGAAAATTTCAGAACAATTTTAAAGTCCAGAAAAAGGGAAATGATTTTAAGAAATCTAATTTTAGAAAGAAAAAATGGCATTGCTATAACCGTGAAAGAAAAACTACTATATTAAAGACTGCAAATTCAGAAATACCAGGAAAAATTAGATTCGGATCAGAAAATGGCAGCAAGGCAAATCTAATAGAAAATGAAGTCAAAGAACTTGTTGTTGTGGTTTCTGATATGCAGATAGGCATGATTACGGAATTGCATATGGTTACGATAACTAGAACTGCAGATTTGCGGCCGGATTCTGGCGCAACCATCCATGCATGCAATAATAAAGCAATATTTAAAACCTATGCAGATCAGAAAGGACCTGAAAAAGTGTTGATGGGAAATCACGTTTCAGCCAAAGTGCTCGGTAAATGAAATGTTGAATTGAAGTTTGCATCTGGATAGAAACTTACTCTGCTTAATGTATTTCATATTCATGATTTGAGGAAAAATCTTATATCTGCAAATTTGTTGTGTAAGAAAAGATTTAGAATTTTTCTAGAGTCTGACAAAATTAAAGGATTTAAAATTGTTCTAGAGTCTGACAAAATTGTAATATCGAAGAATGGTATATTTGTAGGAAAGAGATATTTCAGTGATGACATGTTTAAACTCTGTATTAATGAAAAAATTGTGTGTTTGCTTATATCGTTGAGTATTCTTTTTTTTGTGGCATACTGTAGGGTTGCTATGTACGCGCACAAGGGTCTACGAGGCATCAACCATGCCCGATTTAAAAATTAGCCGTGCCGAACAACCCGAAGCCGGATCTTTAAACTAGGGTTTAGGCGAAAACATGCATGTTAAACTCTTTAACACTAAGTGAGAGAGATTACAACCTTTGTAGATCCGGTCCTTCACTTCTTAAGCTCCGTGTTGAGGTCCCTTCGCTGCGATCATCGTGTTCTGGACTCTCGAGAGGCTTCAAGAAGAGAATGATGCAACCTTTGCTTCCAATCTTCGATACAAAGATGATCTACCTTGAAGTTTCGTTAACACAAGCTAACACTCATAATATGAAATGAACACCCTCATCTAAATGGCAAGGATAGATGAGGATGATGAAGTAGGATTTTTGCTCTCTTTTATTATCTTTTTCTCACTCATTTATCATCACAAAATCAAATCAAGAAAGCTTTTCCATGAAAAGAGAAGGAAGAAGAAGATGGAATCCTTTTGTGATGAATAATGAATAACTCATTAGTGAGGTTAGAAATGCAACCATAGTTAAGAATGGATCCTTAACCCTTGTAGAGAAACAACCATGGTCAAGGGTTTGGGTTTGGTTAAGCAAATATCTTACACAAAACAAAACAAAAACCTTCTAGAAACTTCTAGAAGAGCTTAACCCTAATCAAACCCTAACCATGTTTAATCTCCACTAATCATGTTGCATTAATAACCATATCATGTTACAATATTATATATCACATATATAATATTTATTGTAACAAAATAAAATAATACAATTAACATATATCGCATATATATCAATGTATTACCCGAGCGAGAAAAAGAATCTTTTAGTGAGCAAATATTAGTTAATGTAATTTAATATATCATATATATTATTATACATTAAATTATCTAATCAACACTTGAACCGACAATCCGGCTATATCACATATAACCGACTAATATTTATCCGTACCGATTCATCGAATCAACACTTAATCCGATGACCTGGCTGATATCATATATCGCAAGAATAGAATACGGTATCTCATATCGTATTATCCTCGGTCCCGCACATATCACATATGTGCCCCTACTCCATTTTGCCTGAGCCAAGAAACCTCTGTGTAGGACTCTAAAGAATCGTCAATACGCCGGCAGTAGGTGATGATCATATCAAACACCCACAAGCTGCAAGCGGTCAGTTAAACGTAACAGCTACCCAGGTATTGAGCGCTCAGAAGATCAACAAGCAAGCATGTACATTTTCCTGTGAATCCAAACAGTAACACTCTCGTACAGTCCGGTCTCGTCGTCTGATATGTTGCATATCTCGCCTAGGGGTGGTAAACGTCAGACCCCAGTAGCTCGATAAGTCGTGTCGATATGAGGTCTATAAAAGTTTGAGAAACTACTGATAACACTTACCAGTAAATCTCAGCAACCCTGGCCAGGGATTTCCGGTTATAGCCAATCGAACACAGCACAACATCAACTCCCTATACCGGGAGAGACGAATCCCCTCCTATCGCTCATTGCCTCCATGTGATTCGGGACTGTACCCAAAAGCCACCTTTTTGCACGCCCTCTTGGACGTGGTATGATGGAAATCAAAGAACAGTGGGAATCACACAAGACTCTGTGACGATCTCGGGTCAACAGACTACTCTGTACTAGTGTCAACGGAGAACTGTCATCTGACATGAGGTATAATACCATCTGGGAGTTCTCGGCGAGTCCGTCCAGTGTACCCAGTCTCCACTGAGCACCCGTACACCATCCTCGATGTCAAACACCGATGGATATGGGATCATCCATCGCCCATCATATGGGTCAAGATGCGTATACGCTAGTCTACTCTGGTGTATCGATGCCCTGTCTCGATACACCCTCGACTTGGAACAGTTATAGGATGTACTCGTCGACTACCGTGGCCCCACTAGTATGATCTCATCATAGTCCCAGTAGTCGAGTACATATCCTAAAGGCTTTATCAACATGTAACATAGAGACAATCAGAGTACATGTTAAGATAAAGTACAACCAGATAGCATACTAGCATGTCGAGCAAGAAAGTCCTCCCTATATATGTCCAAGCATCCATTACAATATACATCGTATGTACAGTAATGGCCTCTAGGGCATACATATAACTAACAATCTCCCACTTGCACTAGGGCCATCTGTTGTGGTATCACATACCCAATAATTAGCTGTGGTTGAAATATCTCATACTCAACTATCCCATAAAAGTCTCTACTGGGAAAAAGGCCTTTGTGAGTGGATCCGCGCTGTCGTCCTCTGTATCTGCTCTCCTAACCTCAATCTCCCTGGAGATCAACCATCTCCATGATCAGGTGATACTGCCTAAGAATTATATCTGGATTTCTGATTGGACGGTAGTTCCTTGGCTAAAGCCACAACTCCATTGTCACACAATGGTAGGAACGAAGTTCATCTCATGAACTTATATATATCCAGATTGCCTCTTTGGTAGCATCCTTGGTAACGATGTATCTTGCCTTTAATCGTCTAGTATGTCACGGTATCTAGCTTGGAACTCTTCCAACATACCGTCCCTCCACTGAGGGTATAGACAATGCCTGCGACTGACATTCAGTCGTCCTTATCACCCTGGAACCTTTCCAGTGATTCTCCCAAGGATCGATTGATACCATTTCACTACAACTAGTGAGAATCCTAACATCCAATTAGATCCATCTCATAGATCCAAAACCTAGGATTTAGGAGGTATCACCTTGATCCTATATGGAGAATCCTTGTGATAAGCGGAGATTGACCGAGCGTAGCATAGGAAACTCCTTCCCTATCAAGAGTATGTCATCCACGTACTCTACGAGTATCACCACCATACTCCCTACTACCTTTTTGTATATACAAGGTTCATCTACCATTTTGATGAAGTCAAACTCTTTGACTACCACATCAAAACAGATGTTCCAACTCCGCGATGCCTGTTTTATCATATAAAAAATCTTGTACACGTTTCCGCTGCTCCCACTGTCTACGAAGCCCTCTGGCTGTGTACTTATAGATGTTCTCTTCTAAAACATCATTTAGAAAAGTAGTCATGACACCCAACTACCAGATATCGTAGTCATGGTATGTAGCCGTGGCAAGTAGGATCTGGATGGACTTAAGCATAGCTTTGAAAGTCTCAACTTTTCCATGTACACCAAGTAATCTTCTCAAGATATACTCGCTCCTGATGGGGATTTAACCCTTCAGATAAAGCAACCAAAGTCCATACTTTGTTGGTGTATAAGGATTCCATCTCAGATCGATAAGCATCCAGCCATTCTTACAGAGTCTCACTCCTGATGGCCAGCTCGAAACTAGTTGGGTCATCATCTCATGATGCAATCCTCGCTCCCACTGTCATAGAGAAACCGAAGTATCTCTCAGGTGGGTGAGGAACCCTACTAGATCGGCGGAGAGGCTGGGGTTCGTTGGAAACTATTGAATCCTTTGGTTCTACCAAATCATCAGCTACAGTTTATATAACTGGAACATTTCCAGTTGTACATAACAGACCTTACCTCGAGCTTGTCCGGATTTTGCTTTTAGACATAGGCCGGACAACCCCAAATCTTAACAAACTTAAGATATGGGCTCTTCCCTTTCCATATCACATATGAAGTGGTAGGCAACTGATTTAATTTGAACCATATTCAATAGGTATGCAACTTCACAAGTGCATAACTCCCTAAAGGAAATAGGAAACTCAGTAGTACTCATCATAGAGCACACCATATCATATAGGGTGCAATTGCTCCGCCCCAATACACCAAGGTGCTGTGGTGTATTCGAAGGAGTAATGCTGAGAGAGAATCTCATTCTCTTTTAGAATAGTCCAGGAATTCCGTGCTCAAGTATTCTCCTCCTTGATCTCATCAAAGGACATAATACTTATACCCGTTTTTGGTTCTCTACTTCTAACTTATATTCTGTGAATATCTCAAAAGGTTCGGACTTGTGTTTCAACAGGAACATATGTCTGAATCTTGAGAGATCATCAGAGAATGTAATGAAGTACAAAGAACCGGTCTTGGCATGTGTAGACAGGGGACTTTCATACATCAGCATGTATCAATCCCAAGAGTTCACTAACTCTTTCTCTGTTTCCAATAAACAGAGCTGTGGTCATTTTATATTTGTGACATGACTGGCAAGTTTCACAAGATGTAAATTCAAACAAATTTAAATATGCATCTAAATGTAAATTTGCTAGTCGGGTCGCATTGATATGACCTAGTCTACAATGCCTCAAGAAGGATTCGTTCATTTCTGAACTCTTTCTCTCGTGTGTGTTCTATATACTAAGAACTGTAGTTTGATTTAGAACGTCAATACTTTTAGATAACGTTCCTGAACCGATCAACTCTTGATATAGGAAATGTTCAAAACATTATCCATCAATACAAAATTATATCCTTTCTTTACTAATAAAGAGAGTGATATGATGTTGTATATCAGGTTCGGTATCTAACAACATTCGTTCAGAATCAATGTATTCTGGTAATACAGGGTGACAGTGACCAACAGACTTGGCTGCAACACTTGCACCGTTTTCTGTCTCATGAAACTTATCACCCGTTCTCAGTTCTTTACCTTTCTGTAGCCCATGTAACAGATTACATATGCGGGATCCTGATTCGGTATCTCATACCCAGGACGTAAAGGACATTGAGAAATAGTTCTCTGTAATGAACATACCCGAAGAAGATGTATCAACATGCACTTTCTTCGTTTGGGCGGCACGGGAAATCTGGTATTCCCCAATTTCCTGCTCTGTCTTATAACAATTATAAGTTGGAGCGGGACCAACTGTATGGTGTTTTTCGTCACCCCATTGAGATGGGAATACGCGCACGCTAGTCAGGCGTACTACAGATTCCCCCTGCCTAGGGTAGGCCGGGGTTTAATGATTGTGGGGATCCGAATCTCCGGCAGCCGCGGACTAAGCTGTCGTTAATTACCCCTCGCCTTTGGGGGCGAGGGAACCTCCGATTAACGGGTTAAAATGGTCATGCGAACTCAATGTGCAGTGTGCGTGTGTTTTGAAAGGGGTTTTTGGATATATCGGGAGCCACGCAGAGTTTTTTACGGGGGTCCCGCTACCCGGATAGCGGGTTGGGGGTCAAGGGGGCTAGCAGCCCCCTTGCGGGGTTCGGGGCAGCGCCCCGGCCCGAAAATTTTTTGGAGGGGGAGAATGTGGCGGAGTATGTATATGTGTGAATTTGTATACATATGTATGTGTATATGTATGTACATAAAAAGAGAGGGAAAAGGCATCCAAGGGATGCGTGGGGGCCAGCGCCTTGAGCGCTGTGCGTTAGGTGCTGTGCGCTCAGCGCGCGCGCACGCCACGTGTCGGCACGCGGGCGTCTTGCGCACTTGCGCAGGTGCGCAAGCGCGCGCGCCACGTGTCGGCACGCGGGCGCCTTACGCACTTGCGCAGGTGCGCACTTGCGCAGGTGCGCAAGCGCGCGCGCCACGTGTCGGCACGCGGGCGCCTTACGCACTTGCGCAAGCGCGCAGGTGCGCAAGCGCGCGCGCCACGTGTCGGCACGCGGGCGCCTTGCGCACTTGCGCAAGCGCGCGCGCCACGTGTCGGCACGCGGGCGTCTTGCGCACTTGCGCAACGCGCCGGAGAGGCACAAGAGGCTTTTAGCCTAAAAAAAATTCTCAGAAGAGAAATCAGAGAGGAGTTGGACTCCTGAATGTGTTTTTCTTCTTTTTTTTTTGAGGGTTTAGTGAAAGATGTTCTTCTTCTTCCTCCTCTGTTAGCTGGATCTTGAAGATCAAGAGATGTGGGATTTCAAAATCTTTTCTTTTTGAGATCTGATGGAAGATCTGAGTTCCCCTTGATGGGTTTTGTGGTGAAAACTAATTTGTTTTATAAAAATGAGAGTAGAACTCTTGATTTAATTCAAAAGAAAGAAGAAGGTTTTGGAACCTTGAAGAAGGAAGAAAGAGCTCAGCTCTGAAACTTTTTTGGAGAGAGAAAAAAAAGTTCTTGGGATATTTCATTATCCTTGCCTTTATAGGCCATACACTTTACACATAGCCCCTTGGGCTTCACAAAATGGCATTTTGCCTATTTCATGGCTCATGTGCCATTTCTTTTTGCACATAAGCCACGGGCTTTACAAAAATTTGGCTTTATGCCTATTTTTCTTACATTTATCCATAAATAAAATAAAAGAAATGCAACAAAATTATTTATTACAAAATTTTTTATCTTGGCATGGGGGGAGGCCGGCCGCTTCATGTTCGGGCTCGACCCAGGCATGGGCCCACTGGATCTGGGCTTGGGCCCACTTGGCTTGGGGTTGACTTTGATTTTGACTTGGTCAACCGGGGTGTAAATTTTTACCCCAACAAATTGCCCCCCATCAATAGATGCACACCACATATGTGGGTCGTGTGCATGAAATTGATGGATCTTCTTTCACGTGGAGGAGACTTGATTTGGTTCCCGCCTTTTGGGGAGCTGGCACTGCCCTTTTTACGACATGGACGGTCGTTGCTTGACATGTCTCCGAGACGGAGTGTCCGTGATAAGCGTTTTCCCTGGCCCGGAGCTATCTGGTTCCCGCTTTGTAGGAATCCTGCGCTGCCCTTTTTACGAGTTGGACGGTCGGTGCTGCCCTTTTAGCGACGTGGACGGTCGGTTCTGCCCTTTTTGCGACTTGGGCGGTCGATGCTGCCCTTTTAGCGACTTGGACGGTCGGTGCTGCCCTTTTAGCGACTTGGACGGTCGATGCTGCCCTTTTAGCGACTTGGACGGTCGATGCTGCCCTTTTAGCGACGTGGACGGTCGATGCTGCCCTTTTAGCGGCGTGGACGGTCGATGCTGCCCTTTTAGCGACTTGGACGGTCGGTGATGCCCTTTTTGCGACGTGGACGGTCGATGCTGCCCTTTTAGCGACGTGGACGGTCGGTGCTGCCCTTTTAGCGACTTGGACGGTCGGTGCTGCCCTTTTAGCGACTTGGACGGTCGGTGCTGCCCTTTTAGCGACGTGGACGGTCGGTGCTGCCCTTTTTGCGACTTGGACGGTCGGTGCTGCCCTTTTAGCGACTTGGACGGTCGGTGCTGCCCTTTTAGCGACTTGGACGGTCGGTGCTGCCCTTTTAGCGACGTGGACGGTCGGTGCCGCCATTTTAGCGACGTGGACAGTCGATGCCGCCATTTTAGCGACGTGGACGGTCGGTTCTGCCCTTTTTGCGACTTGGACGGTCGGTGCTGCCCTTTTAGCGACGTGGACGGTCGGTGCTGCCCTTTTAGCGACGTGGACGGTCGCTGCTTGATTTGACTTGCTCTGCTTCTTGCAGTGTCAGGGGTAGACTTGACTTGCTCCGCTTCTTGCGGTGTCGAGATTGGATTCTGACTTGCTCCGCTTTCTGTGGCGTCGGAGTGGAAGTTGACTTGTTGATTTTGATTTGGGTTGACATCAGCATCGCTATACTGGAATATGGTACCAGGAGCGAATCATCATCTGTCATGGAGAGGATTTTGGGATTTTGGTTTTTGTTTGGCATCTGCATTGCTGCACTGGAATAATGCCAGGAGCAACTCATCATTTGCCCCGAGAGGATTTGGGAGAAATTGGGATTGTTTTACGCCCGTGGATTGTATACGGTTTTGCAGGATGTATGATCTAGACCGTAGGGCCGGAAAAATTTTGGGACTTTGTCGGCGTCTGCATCGCTGCACTGGAATATGGTACCAGGGGCGACTCATCATTCGCCGTTGGGGTATGAGATTTGGAATTTGGTTGGCGTCTGCATCGCTACACTGGAATATGGTACCAGGAGCGACTCATCATTCGCCACTTGGGGATTGGGGGAGCGAATTTGGTTGGCGTCTGCATCGCTGCACTGGAATGTAGTACCAGGAGCGACTCATCATTCGCCATTTGGTGCATGGGGATTGGGGAGCGATGGCTTAGGAGACAGGTTTAGATCCCTACCACCTAAGACTTTTCAATTTTATGGGCCGTGAGGGTCCCATAACGGTATTTTCTCCCTGCGAGTCGTAAGGATCCCACAGGTGTATGTTCTCCTTAGGAGTCGTGGGGACTCCTAAGTGTGTTTTTCCTTCGTAAGTCGTAAGGATCCCACGAAGGTTTGTTCTCCTCATGTATCGTGAGGACACATGAGTGGGTCTTCTCAATGGAGCATAATTCCAAAGGCGGAGACCAGCCGCGTGACTGGTGATTACGGTGGGGCCTGAGGGTGATGAGAATTATTTGAGCCCGTGGATTGTATACGGTAGTCAATTTGGGGACTAACCGTAGGGCCGGGAGAATTTTGAGAAATTGGATTTTGGTTGGCGTCTGCATCGCTGCACTGGAATATGGTACCAGGAGCGACTCATCATTCGCCGTTTGGGGACTTGGAATTTGGATCTTGTTTGGCATCAGCATTGCTGCACTGGAATAATGCCAGGAGCAACTCATCATTTGTCTTGGGAGGACTTGGGATTTGGGTTTTTGGTCGGCATCAGCACCGCTAACACTGAAGCGAGATGCCAGGAGCGAATCATCATTTGCCGTTGCCCGTTGGGGAACGATGGCTTAGGAGTTAGGTTTGGGTCCCTACCACCTAAGGCTTTTCAATTTTATGGGCCGTGAGGGTCCCATAAAAGCATTTTCTCCCTACGAGTCGAAAGGATCTCGTAGGTGTATTTTCTCCTTAGGAATCGTGAGGATTCCTAAGTGTGTTGCTCTTTTGTGAGTCGTAAGGATCTCACGCAGGGGTTTTCTCCTCACAAGGTCGAGAGGACTTTGTGAGTGTATTTCACCTCCTTTCCTTTTTACGAGTTTGCGCCCTTTCGGGTTTTCACAGACTCGCCGGTAGTCCTGCTGTTTTTACTCACGGAGCCCTTTCGGGTTTTCATCCGTGCCCGTTTTGCTTGTGGACATACCGTTTTTTTTTGTACCGCTGGTGGGACTTTAAAGTAGTCTCACCGGCAGGATTTGGGAGAAATAGGGGTCATTTACGCCCATGGATTGTATACGGTTTTGCAGGATGTCTGATCCAGACCGTAGGGCTGATGTGCTCAATTCGCCTGCGACTTGGAGCATTCACGTGTAGTATTTCTTGAGATATCGGCCATTGATGGGTGGCATGGGCCTTTCTCCCTCGGCACTTATTAGTTGGTAGGATCCTCCGTCAAACACTTTCTCGATGACGTATGGTCCTTCCCAGTTTGGCTCGAATTTTCCCTTGGCATGTCGATTGGGGATAATCGGTCTTTTGAGGACCAACACCAATTCACCTTTCTTGAAGGCGCGGAGACGGGTTATCTTGTCATAAGCCCGTGACATTTGGGCTCGGTATAGCTCCAGATTTTGTTGCACCGCGAGCCTCTTTTCTTCGAGGGCATCGAGTTCTTCAAGTCGAAGGAGCACGTTTTCTTCCTCCGTCAACTCATGTTGGACGGCCATTCTTAAGCTCGGAACTTCAACTTCGAGGGGGAGGACCGCCTCCACTCCGAAGAGCAATGAGTATGGAGTGGACTGAATTGGAGTACGGTGCGTGGTACGATATGCCCACAATGCCTCGTGAAGCTTGAGATTCCAGTCTCTCTTGTTGGCTGAAGCATTTTTCCTCAGAAGCTTGCATAGAGTCTTATTGAAGGCTTCGGCTAGCCCATTGGCTCTTGGATTATAGATGGAGGAATACCTCCAGTCTATCTTGTGCTGAGTAGCGAATCTTGAGACATTGAAGCTCTTGAAAGAAGGCCCGTTGTCAGAAATGATTCTTCTTGGTGTACCGAAACGGTATAGAATATTATGCTGGAAGAATGTCAGAATATCCTTTGTCTTGACTTCTTTTAGCGGGACAGCTTCAGCCCACCTGGAGAAGTAGTCTGTCGCGGCCAGTATGAACCGGTGGCCTTTAGATGACGGAGGATCAATTGGGCCAACAATATCGGTGCCCCAAACTTCGAAGGGCCACGACGCCACTGTAGGATGCAATGGGTTGGGATGCTTGTGAATAAAATCACCGTGAATTTGGCAGATATAACATTTCTTTGCATGATCTCCGCAATCCCGTATCATGGTGGGCCAGTAATACCCAAGCCGTTTGATTTGAAGTCGCATCTTGGGGCCAGATTGGTGAGCACCGCAAACGCCCGAGTGGACATCTTTCATGACTTTTTGGGCTTCGGCCAATGACAGACACCTGAGCCAGAGTTGGTCATATGACCTGCGGTATAACGTGTCATTTACAAACACGTATCGAAGAGCTCTTTTCTTCAGCTGAATCCTCGCAGATTTTTCTTCGGGCAGCTTGTCGTATCGGAGGTACTCTATGAAGGGTTCTCTCCAATCGGGCTCGTCTTGGATGATCGAAGCTTCTTCCGCAGGACTGCTCTTCTGTTCCGCGTTTTCCTCTTCTCGTAGAGAGACTGGGGGTAGAATTTGCCGGCTCCTGACTGTGATCAGAATTTCGTCCATTTCAGGATCAGCCAGTTCCTTGGCCAAGCGAGCGAGTACATCAGCCTTTCCGTTCAACGCTCTAGGGACTCTCGTTAGTTCAATATGAGTGAACCGTTTCATGAGTTCCACCACTCGACCTCTGTATCGAGCTAACTCGGGTTTGTATATCTTATAGTCGCCGCTTACTTGGTTGACGACGAGCTGGGAGTCACCGTAAACTCGTAGCCGACGGATTTCCATTTCTATGGCGAGCTCCAAACCAGCTATCAGAGCTTCATACTCAGCTTCATTGTTTGTCCGAGGCTTGGTGAGAGCAAAAGAACGCCGTAGGGTTCCCATTGATGGTGTGATGAACACCAATCCTATCCCTGCTTTTATCTCCGGGACGCTTGATTTACTGGAGGTTCTTATCGATGAGGCCCCATCGAAGTAGAGCTCCCAACATGGCTCGTCATTCTCGAGATGCAGCACTTGTTCGTCGGGTAACTCACAATTTAGTGGCGACCCTTCTGGTATGGGATGAGCAGCGAGAAAGTCTGCAAGAGCTTGCCCTTTTACTGCTTTCTGAGGAGTGTAAACTATGTCAAACTCAAGTAGCATGACAGCCCATCTTGCCATTCTGCCGGCTAGGCTTGCTTTGGTCATCAAGTGTTTGAGCGGGTCGACCTTGGAGATCAGCATAACCCGATGAGCGAGCAGATAGTGCATCAGCTTCTTCACAGCAAATATCAGAGCCAGGCATTGCTTTTCGATTGGGGAGTAGTTCTGTTCCGCCCCGACTAGAGTTCGACTGAGGTAGTAGAGGGCATTTTCTTTTCCTTCCTTATTATTCTGGGCAAGGAGCGCACCGAGTGACTCGTCCAGCGCGGCAGTGTAGAGAATCAGCGGTTTATTCGGAATGGGAGCGGCCAGCACTGGAGGGTGCAACAAGTATTGTTTAATGCTTTCGAACGCTGCTCGACATTCGGCATCCCAGATAAAAGGAGCTCCTTTCTTCATAAGCTTTGAGAAGGGCCTACATCTCCCTGATAAATTTGAGATAAACCTCCGTATATAAGCAAACTTGCCTTGAAAAGATCTTAGCTGCGTCAGACTCTTCGGAGGGGGCATCTCCATGATGGCCTTTATCTTTGATGGGTCAACTTCGATCCCTCGATGTCGGACTATGAAGCCCAGGAATTTTCCCGATGACACGCCAAAAGCGCACTTCAGAGGATTCATCTTCAGATCGTATTCCCTCAGTCTGGTGAGAACGGTCCTGAGATCTTGGATATGATCGGCCTTGGCTTTAGTCTTGACGACCAGATCATCAACATAGCATTCGACAACTTTATGGATTAGGTCATCAAAGATATTAGTCATCGCCCTTTGATATGTAGCACCTGCGTTCTTCAGTCCGAATGACATTACCTTGTAGCAATATATTCCGATCGGGGTTCGAAATGCTGTGTGCTTCTCATCCTCAGGCGACATCTTGATCTGATTATATCCAGACGAGCCATCCATAAAGATGAACAGTTCGTAATTTGAGGTGTCATCGACCATCATTTCCATGACCGGTAGCGGGAAGTCGTCTTTAGGACATGCCTTATTGAGGTCCCTGAAATCGACACAAACTCGGATCTGCCCATTTTTCTTCTTCACTGGGACTATGCATGCGATCCAGTCTGCATATTTCTCTTCCCTGATGAAGCCGGCATCGATGAGCTTCTTGGTTTCCTCGATGACCTTTTCTTCCAACTCCCTTCTCATTCTTCGAGGAGCTTGTTTGACTGGCTTAGCATCAGGAGATATAGCCAGCTTATGCACGGCTACCTCAGGGGAAAGGCCAGGCATTTCTTTGTACGTCCACGCGAAGCAGTCGACGAACTCACGCAGCAGGGCAATTATCTGCGCTTTCATTTCCTCCGACAAGAGTGAGCTGATGTAGGTCGGCCTTGGATTATCGGGCGTTCCTAAGTCAATCTCGGTTAGCTCATCAAAGGTTGCTTGTCCGCCATCTTCGAGCTCTTGAGGAGCTTCTTCTGGCTCGGCTATCTCGTCATCATCATTTGATCTTTCGCTGATCTCACCAACATGGATCATGTAGCACGCTTTGGAATCAGGTTGAATGTAGCCTATGCCCCGTCTATCTGGAATCCGTCCATCGATGAGTGCTTGGACCTGGGGCGGATACCATAGCCCTTCGTAAAACTTTGCTTCGGACTCCGTTTGATATAACCGGCATCCGCACTTCTTAAAGTATTCCCGCATCTCGGGCGCATAGTATCTGAGATTGAGGACGGCTCTTATGCCTCTCTCATAGGGAAGGCACGCGACAGAAAGGTCGTCCGGGTGCACAACGGGGTTTGAGCCATAAAACAAGATGCCCTTCTGTCCACTTTTCCTCCCGGGAACGTAGAAAGTTTTCAGCTGGTCCACGGTGGAGATTGATAATGCATCAAGCTCTTTGCACATTTGCTCTGGTACCCTTGTAACGGCTAGGGACCCTTCTGCAACTTCGAAGGTCTCTCGTAGTTTCGCTTGTTGCGTGGGGGTCCAATCTGCACCGCTGTTGCACGACAGGTCCTCCTCCTCTGACTCTTCAGTGTCACTGCCAAGATGAGGGCGGACTTTGCTGCTAGATAGGCCTTTAGTAACAGATTCGTCCGTATCACTGCCGAAATGAGGGCGAGTTTTGAGGAAGGACGGGCTTCCAGCGTCGGACTCATCAGAGTCGCTGCCGAAATGCGGGCGCACTTGGGTATTTTTGCTTTTGAAAGTGATAGCCGGCGCAGATTTGCTTTTGAGTCTTGGGGCCATTCTATCCTCAGTCAGTTGTGGCTTAGCATTTTGGTGGTTCGTAAAGTACCGAGAATCTTCATATCGGACTTCATGCACACCGAACGGCTGGATGTCTCCGTCAATGCGTCTTTCTTCGCCATTTTTAGTGTACTTCATGCATTGATGGAGAGTTGACGGAATGATGCCGTAATCGTGGAGCCCCGGCCGTCCCAAGAGAATCTTATAAGATGTGTCGGCGTCGATCACGTATATCTTTGCTTCAGTTTGCAGATCCCCAAATTTGATTGGCAAAGCTATAGACCCCAGAACTTGCTGGCAATTTTGGTTGAAGCCTTGAATGACAATCCTTTCCCTTGACAGGTGTCGGACGTCCATTGACAAACTCTTCAGAGTTCGCAAGTTCATGATGTTCACTGAAGACCCCGGATCAATCAATATACGATTAATTCGATCTCCGTCGCTGTACCCGGTCACGTAAAGCGGCCGATTATGCTCAGCCGTTCCCAGTAGCAAGTCTTCATCTTTAAATGTGACTACGGCGGCATGCAAAGCGTGCTGGGCTTATTTCATATTAATTTCCGCAAAGTGGGCCTGATACCGCTCAGGGCTTTGTAGAGCGTGAATGAGAACATCTCTAAGCTCCTTAGATAGGACCAAGGCGTCGTAGATGCTCAGGAGAGACGGAAGCTTCCGGAGATGCGCCAAGACATTATAGTCCACCGAGGAAGGACTTATGTTTTCATCAGCCGGTTCTCTGCCGTCTTCTTCATTAGCGACTTGTTTTTCCTTCCCTTTTGGGGCGTTGCCCTGATTTGGCGGTAGAGCCCTGCCGCTTCTGAGCTGGATTTGATTGGCCTTTGTGGTGAGCTCTTCGTCCTCTTCGGGAAAACAGAGATCCCCCTCGGAGTCGCTGCCAAGATGGATGGCGTAGCAGGTCACTACTAGGATTTCTTCATTGGAGTCTTCTTCTAACTCCTCCAGAATTTCAGCCTCTTGTACAGGGAAGAACTCCTTCAATTGAATCAATGTTCTTTCCTTTTGTTCATATTCTTCGAGGGAATCGATATATTTTTTAATGGTCGATCTCCCCGCAGACTCTTTTTCACGCCGAGCTGCACTTTTCTTCTTCTTGAGCTTCTTGGATTTTGAGCTTGATGGAGCCGCATTGGCAGCTGGACTGGTAGGCTTCTTCTGCCCTTCCCATTCCGTCCTGGGTTCTTTCCGAAGTAGCTTTATCATCTTCTTCGTCTTATTAGATATGTGCATACTCCATGGAGGCCGCGATGAGTCAGTTTCGTTTGTCAGGGCAGCGGGTTCGGCTGTCTGCTCCCAGAAGGCTTCAGCTTCCGTCTGTATAAAGTTGGCGGTTGCAACTTGATTGTTCACCAACACGCTTTTGGACAGCTCGATCTCTCCAGCCTTGTACTGCTTCTCGACCCAATCCTTGAAGATATAGCAATCCTCGATCGCATGGCTCACTACTCGGTGGTACGGGCAATACAGGGGATTGTCGGTCATTTTTGCTTCTTGGGGTCTTTTCGACTCCGGCAGTTGTAGGCCATTGTTCAAGGCATCTTTAAATATCTTGCGGACCTTGTCCCTTCTGAAAGAGTAAACCTTGTTCTTTTTCTCCTCTAGGGAAGGCCCATCTCCTCCCAGCAATGGCTTTCGAGACCGGTTGGTTTTGGATTCGCCCGCCCTTCGCTTTTCTTCATTGTCGGAGGCATTGAAGACATTAGTACTGCTGGAACTCCCGCTTCTACGGTTGTCGTCCCGCTTGCTTTTCCAGGTTTTGTCTCTCTGAGAGTCCGGCGGGGACTCTTGCTTCGAGCGTTCCAGCATTTGGACTTTCTTGGTTAGCTCCTGAAACGTCTTGAGGCCCGCTGTACACAAGAAGGGGACCATCCAATTGCTGAGGTTCCCAATGAGAAGGCTGACGGACTAGTCCTGCTCCAGCGGCGGTTCGCACTTAACTGTGAGATTACGCCACCGGGCGATAAAGTCGGTGTTGCTTTCATTCTTCCCCGGCTTGGTCCTCACAAGATCGGCTATGGAGATTTTATCACTGACGCTCATGAACCTTTGCCGGAATAGAGACTCCATTTGGGCAAAGGTAATGACGGACCCGTCCGGTATACTCGCATACCAGTCGAAGGCGACGCCGGTCAGGCTGTTGACAAACTGACGAAGAAGGAGCGCATCGTTGCCCCCTGTATTTCCGCACGATGCTTTGAAGTGGGCGATGTGCTGGTTTGCATTCCCCGTTCCATCAAATCTTCCGAACTTAGGAATGACGTAGCCGCTTGGGAACTCAATCAGATCGTACTGCGCGGGATATGGCCGCCCACTACTGCCGATTTCTTTCTGAGCTTCAGCTTCGGCCACCAATGTTTTAACCTTGCTGGTGACCAAATCCATTATTCGATCCTGTGTTAGCGGGATAGTGCTATCTGGGGCCAAGGCGTCCCCAGAAGCGGAATGTAGCCGGCTTTCATTCGGCTCGACCAGTCTTGGTCCCAAAAGAACAGGCATTGGCTGTCTCGGATTGTCATCACCCGGCTGATTAGTAGCGGCTTGTGCTTGATTAGGAGGCGCTTGAGCAATTTGAGCCGTAAGCTGCATCACCACGTTCGTTAAGTCGTCAATCTTCGAATAGAGCTTGGCCATCTCTTTATCTTTGCTCCTGAGCTGTTTTCGAAGTTCTTGAAGCAGCTCTTGCTCCGCAGTCCTAGGGCGGAAAGTCGGCTCTTCCTCGCTGTCCGAGCTTGACTCTACATGGACCGAGGGGTCTATCTGCCTATCATCCTCATCGAGAGGGTTTTCTTCATCCAGCAGGGGCGGCTGTTCTTGGGCGGCGGCAACCACATTCAGGCTAGATTGGGCTTGGGATGTGGTGGCCCCGTCCTTGCTTTTGCTGCGAAGGTTGTCGCTGGGGCGCCCGCCCGCCATATAGACCGTATGAATGATATATCCGGCCGTCTCTCTATCATTGGCAGCTGATTTCACGGCTCGCTGTCTTGACCCCCTTGTTTCGGTAGATGGTAGTCGATTGAAGGCGGCCGGCCTAACCAGGTTCTTGAATGGTGCTGGCGCTTCTTTTCTGGGTTTGCCCCGCTGCTTTCGCACGGCACAGAGTGCTTGATAGACTCTTGAAGAGACAGTGTCATACTTTTTCTGTTGGGGCCGGGACACGTCTCTTTGTGGCACTATTCGGACCGCTGTCTTCTTGATTCTGGCGGTCATGGCGTTTTTCTGAACCCACTTCAGAGGCTCGAAGGAATTGCTGATTCTTACGTCCGACTCGGCCGTCGTCGCCGGGCAACCCTGCACTTGGAACTTCACACGATTCCATTTGGCCGAAGCCTTGGCCCTCTTGTTGGCTCGATACCTGAGCCGCTTCTGCCTTAACTTTTCTGTTCTAAGCACCTGGCAGACTTCGGCTTTTTGGGAAGATGCCGCAGACCGGTTGATGGAGGGCCTTGGAGATACGCCCGATTGTGCATTTGTTAGAGTCATCGCCTGAGCTCGTCCGCGACATTTGATGTTGCCCTTCGCATCGGAAGTCTTGCCCCCAGCTAGAGCGCCAGGGAGTCGTTCAGATAGCGTCTTGAGTTTCGGTTGTGGTGCCTTGGCGATCACGACATTCGGCCTCTTTCCCCTTGAGACCGGCTTGGCCACCTGTTCCGCCGGGATCTCCGCCAGATGAGCGCTTCCGGCAGGGTAGATGATGACGGAGCCGAACTGGCGGGGCGGTTCCTCCCACTGTCGACTGAGGCTTGCGGGGAGAACCACACGAGCGTTGATCTTGACCACGTACAGAATCGGGGTGCCGTTGGAAGCTGAATTCGTCTGGGGAGACATTGTCGTCGAAGGTTGATTGCTTGAAAATCTGCATGAAAAAGCATTATTTTTAGTATAAATACAGGTATGTATATTGATTGAGTTCGCATGAACGTTTAACCCGAAATATGGGAGGAGAGATGAGTCCCACCGGGCGTGCCAGAATCTGTAGGGTGTTTTTCGTCATCCCATTGAGATGGGAATACGCGCATGCTAGTCAGGCGTACTACAGATTCCCCCTGCCTAGGGTAGGCCGGGGTTTAATGATTGTGGGGATCCGAATCTCCGGCAGCCGCGGACTAAGCTGCCATTAATTACCCCTCGCCTTTGGGGGCGAGGGAACCTCCGATTAACGGGTTAAAATGGTCATGCGAACTCAATGTGCAGTGTGCGTGTGTTTTGAAAGGGGGTTTTGGATATATCGGGAGCCACGCAGGTGCGCAAGCGCGCGCGCCACGTGTCGGCACGCGGGCGCCTTGCGCACTTGCGCAGGCGCGCAGGTGCGCAAGCGCGCGCGCCACGTGTCGGCACGCGGGCGCCTTGCGCACTTGCGCTGCGCGCCGGAGAGGCACAAGAGGCTTTTAGCCTAAAAAAAATTCTCAGAAGAGAAATCAGAGAGGAGTTGGACTCCTGAATGTGTTTTTCTTCTTTTTTTTTGAGGGTTTAGTGAAAGATGTTCTTCTTCTTCCTCCTCTGTTAGCTGGATTTTGAAGATCAAGAGATGTGGGATTTCAAAATCTTTTCTTTTTGAGATCTGATGGAAGATCTGAGTTTCCCTTGATGGGTTTTATGGTGAAAACTAATTTGTTTTATAAAAATGAGAGTAGAACTCTTGATTTAATTCAAAAGAAAGAAGAAGGTTTTGGAACCTTGAAGAAGGAAGAAAGAGCTCAGCTCTGAAACTTTTTTGGAGAGAGAAAAAAAAGTTCTTGGGATATTTCATTATCCTTGCCTTTATAAGCCATACACTTTACACATAGCCCCTTGGGCTTCACAAAATGGCATTTTGCCTATTTCATGGCTCATGTGCCATTTTTTTTTGCACATAAGCCATGGGCTTTACAAAAATTTGGCTTTATGCCTATTTTTCTTACATTTATCCATAAATAAAATAAAAGAAATGCAACAAAATTATTTATTACAAAATTTTTTATCTTGGCATGGGGGGAGGCCGGCCGCTTCATGTTCGGGCTCGACCCAGGCATGGGCCCACTGGATCTGGGCTTGGGCCCACTTGGCTTGGGGTTGACTTTGATTTTGACTTGGTCAACCGGGGTGTAAATTTTTACCCCAACACCAACGTTCCCCAGCTCAATATAACAAGCGGGTTCGGTCAATTCATCCGTATTATTATCTTGATTAAGGCGTGATATGGTCGCTATCTGGAGAGAGAGAGAAGAAAACACTCAGCGTATGCTCTTGCAAGATTAGATTGGTTATCTAATATATCTAATCAGGATGTCTCCCACTATTTTAATCAAATCTTCCTTCAAACCATAAAAGGAAAGACTAGCCGGGATTAATTACACGCTACAAGTTCGCAAATCTTTCAGTCAGGCCAGTGTCGGTACTTTGAGGTTGGTTCCCCGTGCTTTCGCACGAACCTAATTAAAGTAAACCTCGCTTTCCCAGGGGCGTAACCCCGTTAACACCTTTCTAGATACCTACTTGATCGGCTAATTGTAATGTGTAAAACTCTCCCAGGAGTAACTCTTACTCGCAGCGGGTATCGGGATCCAACTATCTCATAGAAGGTATGCAATCTCATTGCAAATTTCAACACTTGAAATTCCCAATAATATTTTGCCCCAAGCGTCCTATGACCTTGACAGAGGTCAGCAAACCATAGGCTGCTAGTCAAGTTCAACCCGTCATTTCCTGATTGAAGTAAACCCACCCGCACGACCCTTGACAGAGGTCAACAAGGTCGCATGACTACCCTAAATCAATAACATCATATGCTTATACAGATAAGCACTAATCAGCTACCGCACACTACGCCTTGACAGAGGTCAACAAACGCAGCACGAATACTAACCAGTACTTATCTGAAATGACGGAGGGCTACGACAGGTTTTTAAGAAAACCTTTTGCGTAATGAACTTGATATCGTTGTAGAATCGAGTGATTTTAAATGGAGTGTTTTTGAGGCTTTTCTAGTTTTGCTAAAGGGGTCATTTCCGGTGAAGGGATCGTCGGCCTTTTCCTCATCGAATAAGGTGCAGGATATTTCACAAATATCACTATGCAAAGCAAAAACTATAAAAGCAATCAAAAGACAAACCGAGTTTGTGGCATCTGCTAGTTTCACTAAAGAGGTCACTCCCGGTGAAGGTATCTCGGCTCTTCCTTATCGAATAAGGTGCTAGATGTTCTATAAGGAACACCGCTATGCAAAGCAAGAACTAGAGCTACCAGTTTTTAAATCTCTACAATATCTTAGGTTTCTTTTATTTCATTAATCTCATTAATGAAGTCCCATTTTGATTATGTTTCACAAGCACCACATTTGAAACGAAATCTGCAATATAACATATATCTCATATATATAAAATAAACATTCGTCTCAGGCAGTAATATGATCTCATCACAGAACATTGCAGCAGAAGAACATATATGAAATATTGGATATACTAGGAGGTCTGTGTTTTCAATACGAGCCTGTATAAAACACGGATTCCACGGTCGCGATGAATAGCCAAACCCACATCCCTAGACCCCTACGAGAGCGGCAAGCAACACTGCCAATTCTAGGGTTAGGAGCCCCGGTCTCGACTCCTCGAGATGGTCTCCCACTGGACCCTAGAACCCGGTTACTTGTGCTCCCCACCTTGGGTCTACCTAATGCGGAAAAGTAAATAATATACAACGGTGACATCTTCCGCAACCTGAAAGTGCCCCAATAAAAGAATATTACATACAAGTTTTTACATGAATGAAAATGAAAAACACTCATCTCACATAAAAAAAACCCCGGCTATTCAAACATGAACGATCCAATATAACATATCACAGCAACACATAATATCTCATATCATCAACGTAAGCAAGTATGCGTATCCCGATTGTCGTTGATGTATAGCAACGAAGCCGGCGATACACCAAATACTACGCTTACGGTCACAGAAAAGAAAGTGTAAAACTACAACAGTTAGAATCCGCAACCTCCTTAGACATCACATGCCTAACCAAATGAATTCCTTAGACATCTCATGACTAACAATTATAAACCCCGCATTTTAGTCTCTTTTATCGAAAACTCTTTTCAATATCAAGTCGGGCAATTCAACAAGATTTCCGACATACTGATCGAATGCTCGTCGCAAACTTTAGTAGACGGCCGCACCCCCGGATGCCGTCGACGAAGTGCACTAAGGCGGAACACCGCTGCCGCGAGCACCCGAACGGATGCTTTTGGCGACGGGGTTCTCCTTCAGTCACTTGGTCGGGGCTATGGGGCGTGGCTGTCTGTTAAGTTTACCCGGCGAGTATCCGCGTACGCTACGTGATTGCGACGGACTTTTGATCACATCAAAATTCCGTGGCAACCGATCATCTGAGACTAAATTGCTAGATTTATAACATTCAAATTAGTTATCTCATAACTACTTGTGGATTCCAAATATTGTATCACATTCCAGATAAATGGACAGTGTTAAACATTCCGATCGAATAATCAAACACCCAAGATTTTCCCAATATATCTCAACACTTGAAATCAGTTTAAAAATATCCATCACATGCCATAGTACCAATGGTCCAGCCGTAGAAGGGTCAAGCCAACGCCTCACATGTGGCACGCCGTACTGCCCCAAACCCTAAGGTTCAAAAGGCAGTTCAAGACGGTCACATAATCGAGTTAAGGTTTGTTGTCTTCTAGAGGGTCCACCGCGTTACCTGCACGACTTAGAACGTTCTTAAACACGAGAAAAAATCCAACTTTTGAAAAAAATTCCGACAGGGGAAAAAGAGAGTTATTGATATCCGTTCGAAATTTTTAACAGTTTCTAAAAATTATCCGGACAAAAGTAAACAAAGTTAAATTATCTGATCGAATCAACGATTCCCCAATACAATCCTAGAAGACTCAACACTTGAGTGGAATTAAAATATTCCCAGAAAAAAATAACAAGAAAGGACCTAAGAATAATTAAGTGAAATTCCAGAGACTAAGTCAAAATTTTGGCCGCGGAACCGCCGCAAAACCCTTGGTTTAGCCGCGGTTCCGCGGTCAAATTTTTGCGTTAGAGATCCGTACTTCACAGTAATTCTTAGTTTTTCCTGCTTAATTTTCTGAGCATTTTTAATTCAGAAAAACCACATTTTTGAAAAATGTACAGAGAAGGGTTCGTGTCGGGGTTTTCGGGTTCGATCGGACTTTAAACTTCGTCTAGACTTCGCCTAAAACTCTAGCTTGGCTCTGATACCACTGTAGGGTTGCTATGCACGCGTACAAGGGTCTACGAGGCATCAACCATGCCCGATTTAAAAATTAGCCGTACCGAACAACCCGAAGCTGGATCTTTAAACTAGGGTTTAGACGAAAACATGCATGTTAAACTCTTTAACACTAAGTGAGAGAGATTACAACGTTTGTAGATCCGGTCCTTCACTTCTTAAGCTCCGTGTTGAGGTCCCTTCGCTGCGATCATCGTGTTCTGGACTCTCGAGAGGCTTCACGAAGAGAATGATGCAACATTTGCTTCCGATCTTCGATACAAAGATGATCTACTGTTTCCTGATTTAAAATCAGGAAAGCCTACGGAAGAGGCTTCAGAAAAGGGTCACGTGCTTACACGTGACCAGCAATCACGTGTTGGCACGTGACATCTAAAAGTATCAGCAAGGCAGATCCAGTTAAAGAAAAGGGCTTCAGAAAAGGGTCACTTGCTCAAACGTGACCAGCAGTCACGTGTTGGCACGTGACATTTAAAAGCAGCGGCAAAGACACAACAGTTCTCTGATTAAATCAAGAAAAAGGCTCCAGACGAGGGTCACGTCCTCACACGTGACCAGGGGTCACGTGGTGGCACGTGACAGCTAAGCAGCGACCAGAAGACAGAACGCAAAAAGAAAGAAGAGGGCTCGTTCCAAGGGGGTCACGTGCCCACACGTGACCAAGGGTCACGTGGCCACACGTGACCGGCTTTCAAAGCCTATCTGTTAACAGAATTAAATTCTGAGAAAAGACCTTTCAAATATTTCCAAAGGAAAATGATTATTTGGAACCGATTGAACTAAAGATTTAAAGGTGATTAAATATCATCTATCTATGGAAAAAGCCTGAACTTGGAAAGATTTCCCCTTAAAATCTAACCGAAATAATAAAGGAGAATCTATGGATTTAAAATCCAATGGTGAATAAAATTCACCTAATAATCCAAAGGTCCAAAACGAATGGTGAATACAAATCAAATCTCTCAATGAAAGATTAATCAAAAACTAATTGATTCGGCTGCTTCTCCTATAAATAGGAGCCCAGAGACAGATATACAGAAAGGAATCGATACAAAGAGAAAAAGAAGAGAGCCTTGATACTTGGGAGGAATTTGGATCTTCTGCAAAAGAAAACCATAGGTAAGAAAGGGAAGGCTTTTTGAAAGAAAAAGAGAATTTAATTCTCAACAGAGTTTAACTCTGATATAAAACAGAAGAACATAGTTCTCTCTTTGGTGGAGGATCTGTAAAGTGCACATCTCCCCTTGAGTTGAGAATTTAATTCTCAATGGGTTGAGATCCTGCCATGCAGATCCAAAGTATAGAGAGGGAATGGAAGCATGAGAATTTAATTCTCACAGAACTATAGGAATTTAATTCCTTTAAAATAAAATTAGGGTTTGACCCTATGTTATGGGAATTTAATTCCTTCAGAATGAACAGAATCAGGGTTTAACCCTAGTTAAGAACTTAGTTCTGTTAAAATAACAGGAATTTAATTCCCTTAAGAAAGAAGAGATTAGGGTTTCACCCTATGACAGAATCTCATTCCTCAGAATAATTCTTTAACAGAGAGTGGGAATTTAATTCCTTAAAGCTTTTATTAGGGTTTAACCCTATGACAAAATTCAGTTCCTCACGTATATGAGGAATTTAATTCCTGCTGGAAATTTAGAGTTCAACCCTATCCCAGAATATAAAAGAACTATAGGAATTTAATTCCTCTGAAATTATTGTCAGGGTTCAACCCTACGAGGAATTTAATTCCTGAAAGGGATTAACAGATCTTCTGAAGAACATACATAAAGGCAGGATCACGTGTCACCACGTGACCCCCAAAAAAAGATCTACAGAAAAGCCCCTTTGAGGCAGTGCCTCACGTGACCCACGTGACCCTTGGCAGAGGCTTTAACATACAAGCATTTAAATACCCGTCACGTGATGGCACGTGATGCTCCAAAAGATGCGATATTCTCAGCAGAACAAATGAAGGGAGGGCGCCCTCACGTGCTATCACGTGACCCCTCTTGCCTTAGTGTTTAACACTAAGTTGGAACCTCTGAATCCAGTGTTCAACACTGATTACCTTAGTGTTTAACACTAATTTGAGATCTCTGTTGCCAGTGTTTAACACTGATTTGTTTTAGTGTTTAACACTAATTTGAGAGCCTTGTTGCTGGTGTTTAACACCAACTATCTTTTAGTGTTAAACACTAACTTGTTAATCTCATTCCCAGTGTTCAACACTGATTGGTCTTTAGTGTTTAACACTAGGCTTCAGCCCAATTGGTTAAGTTCTAGAGGCAAAGCCTCTCCTTCAATGGACCAACAAGAAGCCAATATTCCAAACATGATTGGACTTAGCCCAAGATGGCCATAAGTCCTCAATTCAGACTTAACTGGGCTAATGGGCTCATAATATAATTAATCGGTCCTGATCCCAAATTGGGCCGAAGACTATTTAATCCACCCCGGTTCAAGGGTACATCTCTTCACTCTTTTGATACTTGGCGTTGTAATTCCTCAACGTCTTCAAAAAGGTGACGGGTCCCAATGACCACACATTGACACGGACTGTGGGGTCCTTAAACCCATGGACTATGAGGTCCTTAACCTTGACCGAGATGTCTTAAAACTAACTGTGGACTGTGGAGTCCTTAAACCCATGGACTATGACGTCCTTAACCTTGACCGAGATGTCTTAAAACTAACAATGGACCGTGGGGTCCTTAAACCCATGGACTATGGCGTCCTTAACCTTGACCGAGATGTCTTAAAACTAACAATGGACCGTGGGGTCCTTAAACCCATGGACTATGACGTCCTTAACCTTGACCGAGATGTCTTAAAACTAACAATGGACCGTGGGGTCCTTAAACCCATGGACTATGACGTCCTTAACCTTGGCCGGGATGTCTTAAAACTAACTACGGACTGTGGAGTCCCTAAATCCACGGACTATGAGGTCCTTAACCTTGACCGCAATGTCTTAAAACTAACATTGGACCGCAATGTCCTTAAACTACCCATAGACCGCAATGTCCTTAAACTACCTACCGACCGCAACGTCACTAAACTACACAACAGAGCCCCCTTTTATTGCTCTCTTGTTGGATCTGAACGATCCCGTTAAGTTGATCTTAGTCTAAAAACTAAACTAACGTATCCTTAATAAACGTTTAAGTCGATCTTAGGCTCAAATGAGGCTAACGTATCCTTAAACCCAAACCCCCAACCCAAATCTAAGATAATACGGATTTGGACTAGTCCACGCCCTACGGGCGACGACTTAACTCAGTCTCCGTATACAATCCACGGGCAACAAGACACAAAACAAACACACACGACATGAAGTGACCATCTGGAGAAGGAGAAAGTGGTTACCGCAATGCGGTAGCGTAATTAACTGCAGGGGCTTGCGCCTGCAGGGAAGAGCGTCCCCACAATCAAAAACCCCTCAAGCGAGGGGGAATCTGACGAAGTCTGCTACATCGGACGCATCCATTCAAACCTTCGATATATGGTGCCATAAATCAACTTGGCATCTTCGGAGAGGTGGACAGATAGCACCAATTAGCATCTGCCCCGAATTTCAGGCAAGACGCCCAGTCGCGCCGTCCTTCGGAGGGAAACAGATTCTGGCACGCCCGGTGGGACCTTTTCCTCTTTCCACTCCACACTTCGTGTGTCGTGATTCGCGAACCAATCGCGGTTCGCTAATGGTTGCCCTTGGGTTTCAAGGTACTAAGACTTGGCGTCTTGCTCATTGTAGAAAGCAAAGAATCGATGGCTTCTACTACTGTGAAATGCTCCAACTGCTCGGACTGCAATAGCAACCAACGCTCTGCCTCTCCAGGAGGTATAGCCTACGGACCCCAAGCTGCTTCGCTATTCACAATGCCCGTGGAACAGGTCACTCGAGCCACCACAGGATTGTTTTTTGGGACCATGCTCCCACCGACAAGCTTCACCGCGCCGGTGCTGACAGAGGAAGCTCCCAAGAAGTCGGTCTTTGATCGTTTTACCCCTGCCGCGGCCCCTCTCAACGGGTCGCCCAACATCAGCGCCTCGGTCTTCTCTAGATTGGGCCAGAACTCCTGTGGACCCACAATGGGGCCTACAATCCCAGAGAAGGCTGCTTCTAAGAAAGTGACCGGTCCTGCTCCTGAAGTCGTCAAGGCGGCTTCCCCTGCCAAAAATTCGGTCTTTACAAGATTGACGGCTCCAGCTCCCGCTCCTGCTACCCAAAGGACATCGGTCTTTGACGGGCTAACACCAGCAGCGACCCCCCACCTACACAGGGGGAAAGACGAAGCCATCCTCACCGCTGAACCAACGCCGTCCGCTCGACACGCTCGACGTCGCCACTGGCGCCGAGTAAGGAAGGCAGGGGGCAACTCCCCCTCTGGGCTAACTCTACCAGCCCCGATGGCAGAAGTTAATGCTGCTATCCAACTGGGAACAGCTTTGAGATGCTAAATAAGGTGCGAAGGAATTCTCCTACTGCGGTGCTAAAGAGGCCTCCTCCTCCACTAAAAAAGGTTGCGGAAATAAAGCCAGAACAGCCCCGATCCCCTCAACGGCTGTCTTCCAAAATCTACAAGGTTTGGCGGTGGCCCGAGACTCGATGATCGATCCAAACTTCTCCCGCCAGTACAAGAAGCTGAAAATCCAACCGGAAGCCAGTCACCAGGCTAAACCACGAAAGGCTGTCTGGGTGCCCGCCTCAACGGCCCTCTCAACTTCCACTGCTCATAAAAGGAGGAAGCCAGAGAAGATCCCCCAGCCCGCAACGACAGCTAAAGGCACTAAGCCCATATGCCCTAAGTCTGGGGGCATGATGGTCCATACCATATACATGGCGTCAGGAAAGGAAGACAGCTGTGAGTCTACAGGTCATAGACCGCTTACACGGTCGGTGACCAAAGCTCAGGAGCAACAGCAAAAGCTCAGGAGCAACAGCAAAAGCTCCAGGAAATGATGAACGCTATGGCCGCACTTACTGGGCCAAAAGAAAACCCCGAAACATCCTCGGATGAACGCCAGGAGGAAGAAACCGACGCCGAATTCCTTCGTCGAATATTGGAGAAGAAGGACAAAGAGGCTGTTGAACAAGCAGCCAACATACAGCGTATGGGCCTTCTCTTCCAAGATATGATAGGAATGATGATCCAACAGGACCCACCCGCTGAGGATCCCCCGATCGTCCTTGAAGACGACAGGGAAGAAACATCAAATCCACCACCGACCCTCTCAACGGCCAAAGAGGAGACAATCTCTAAGGCTGATTTGGTCGATTATATAGCCCAGCAAATCCGGGTCCATCACGCGACTGAGACAGTTAGTCAAATCGTAAAAACGGGGTGGCCATATCTAAGCTGGTACGACCAAATCAAGTACCCGCCAGTTTACACAATTCCCAAGTTCCATGTTTACAAGGGGACCGGCAATCCCCACCAACATGTCGCCCAGTTCAGAGCCCTTTGCGGTAACACCGGCGGTGATAATAAACTGTTGCTTCGCCAGTTCGTGGGCAGCTTATCAGAAACAGCGTTCGAATGGTATTCGGAACTCCCGAACGATTCTATCAAGACGCTCGCTGAAATGTAGTTGCTATTCACTCAGCGGTTCGCGAGCGCCAGCGAACGCACTCCAATAACGGCGTTGATTAATGCCAGGGTGAAACCAGGCGAAACGTGGGTCCAGTATGCTATACGCTGGCGAAAGTTGTGGTCAAAATGCGAGCAACGCATTGAGGAAGCGCCCGCGGTGGGCATGTTCGTGGGAACCCTAGACCCTCACGCGACTATCTCCCAGTTTATGATGTTCTTTAAGCCAACCACATTCCAGGCTTTAATCGACAAGTTGGCTCAGATGGACCAGATGGGTCATAGACCACCTCCCCCGAAGTCGGAACCTCGGAATGACAAGGGTAAAGGAAGGGCAACCTTCGTCGCGAATGCCCAGCAGCAACCTAACGCCCCGAAGCTGGCGGATCAATTGGAAGAAAGACGCCGGTATTATAATGAGAAGATGAAGCGTCCCTACTCGTTCCCACGAGACAAGACGAAACAGTTATTCGAGCTGGAAGTACACAACAGACTCATAAACCTACCAAATCCAAGGCAACCGCCACAACCCACTGAGATGAATAACCCTAACTATTGCCCTTATCATCAAACGGTAGGTCATCCGATTGAGGATTGCTTCGTCTTCAAAGGATGGATTGAAGATCAATACCTCCAGGGGAAGTTTGCACCGTCCGAAAAGTGGAAGGTGAACCCACCACAGCCGCATACTCCTAAGAAAGCAGTTACACCGGGGGTAACCTGTTCCTTTATTGAAGAAGCTCCATGGGAGGTCGTGATGTCAACTAAAACCAAAAGAATGCTGAGGGGCCTTCATGCGTGCCCTGCGATCGAATGGAAGGACCCGCTTGAACCTCAAATTATCGAAGGGAGGTTGAAGCCGCGCCCAACTACGAAGACTCGTGGTGATGGCCCAAATACTCATGCCCAACCGTCAAAATCTTCAAAGAAAAAGAAGAAGAAATCCAAGAAGCCCGTGAAGCCTGGAGACGAGCACACGAACTTGCAGAAGCAAATCGACGCGCCGGAAGAGTACAATCAAAAGGCGCGAACTCCTGTCACGCTGCAAAAGTTCCTCAGCCACATCTTTCAAGAGGAAAATGATGGAGAGAGCTCGTCGGATGAATCCGAGGGATATGTGGCGAGTTGTAACATAATCTCCCACTCGTTTACCGACGATGAGAAAACTCCTGGCACTAAGAAACTGGGGACAGAGCCTGTACCAGAGCTTGTGTGGCCAATAGACAAAATGATCGACGCCTTTCTAGATGAGATCCGTCTAAAGAGTAAAGCGGATCAGGAGCGTGAGATGGCCGCATCGGAAGGAGCCAAATGCAGGCGACCGAACGAAAGAGTTGAAGTACTCCCGCCAGATCGAAAGGCATCCGAGGAAGACAAGAAGATATTCAAGACGAGGAAAAGGTTTGCCAAAGCCATGTCAATGGGAATGAAGCTACCACCCTCGGAAGAAAACACGCTCAATGGGGCGGAGAGGCACCCTGATTATTGCGCATATCATCGGAAAATTTCACACCCCACGGAAGAGTGCGACGCCTTTAGGATATGGTGGTAAGAATATGTTGCTCATCGGCAACATTTTAAGCGCATGAAACGCAAGATTCGTCGGGAATGAAGAAGTACTGCCGATGGGCACAACAGAACCACTGGCAACTGTTACATGGTTAACGCCGGATGGTCACAAGTTCTCACCTTTGGGAGCGACTCTGATGAAGAAATGGCTCTGGGCCCTCTCTTTAAAGAATCCGTTTTAGGGAAATAGGAGGAATCGGAGGCCTGCGAGAACATTCAGCTGCGCAATCGCACACTCCCAGAAAAGAATCTCGGGCCCGCAAATAGAAAAGATAAGGGAAAGGAAAAGGTCACTGAGGATATCACTTTAGATAACCAAGTCATGAAAGAACTGACGACCAAAGACCCTCCCAGGAAGGGTAAGGTGGACTACAATATCCTGGCGCACCTAAGGAAGCTACCTTCTCAACTTAGCATTCTCGATGCCCTCCTATTATCAAAAGAAGCGCGAGATTCACTAATTAAGGCGTTACAAGAACCTGAGCAATTCCAAGCCTTCCTCGCCACTGAAAGGATGAAGGATGAACTGGAGGAAGTGCTTACGGCCGACATCACTTTCGGTGACGAAGACCTCCTTCTCGGGACGTGCGACCACAACCGTCCCCTATATGTCTCTGGATACTGCCATGATATCAAGATAGGAAAGATCCTGGTGGATAATGGATCCTCCGTCAATCTCCTTAACGTTCGGGTGTTAAAGGAAATTTGCATGAGTGTGCAACACCTCGCTCGTGACAAAATTACCATCTCCGGTTTCGATTCACTATCGTCACGGACTCTCAGATCCGTGATACTAACATTACGCTTCGGACTGCTCGTCACGGACATCAAGTTTCACGTCATTGACGCCAAGACCTGCTACAACGCCTTGCTCGGTCGCCCTTGGTTACACGAATACAACATCATCCCTTCGACACAACATCAGTGCATGAAGTACTTTAAGGATGGTTTCGAGTATACCGTAACAGGTGAGCTGAACCCATTTTCCGTGAACGAAGTCCGCAAATACGAAGATGCGAAGTACTTTTTGCCAGATTTCAAGGATACAGAAAGGTGTCGCAAGCCGGAGAACAAAGCTACCGCCACCATCCCTGTTTTCGGGAGCGATACCGAAGAAGAAGAAGAGATAGTTTATGCTGGGCCATCTCAACGCAACAACCCGGGGACGTCCGCTCCCATGTTGGTCTTTGGAAGTGACTCGGAAGACGAGGTTAATGTCGTGTTCTCCAATCGGCCGTCGATACAAACACCCCCTGGCGATGATCAAAGTTTGCAAATCACCATGGTGCCGCAGAAACACTACAAGGATCTTGACGCACTTCAAGCTCACAATGTGCAGGACTTGCAGACGTTTTACGTCCCTCCCAGGCGAAAGGGTGAAAAGGCGATCCTATTCTACCAATCCACAGAAACAAGAGTGGAGAAAGAGATATGGCATGGCGCGGATGCTACACTCAACAGGCTCCAACCCATCCGTTTACCCAGATACTATACAAATGGACTAAAGAGGCTATTGAAGTGCCAAGGAGTGCCCTTAAAACAGACTGTTCGACAAGCTCGGTTCTACAACAGGATTTGGGAGGTCCCTGGGACTCAGCGCAAATTGCCCAACGGGAGAATGGAAACGCTTGGGCTTGGATATGTGAGATCCGGGAAACGAGAGCTAGTCCACGGCAGCTACGCCATATATAACTTCGATAAGGGGGAGGACACCCTGTCAGGGAATGCTAACCCTTCATCAAAACTAGATCCCGCAATTGAAGTGCCGAGTCCGTCATTTGAAGAACGAATGGAAAAGCTTATCAGGAAAGCGGGACAAAAATCTCGGGAAGACCACAACCGCGAGATGGCCATCTACGAGAAGGCCAGGACGCAACGTTTGTTTCAACAGGCTGCAAAAGGCAAAGATACTCATCCCTATCAACCCGTTGTACGAAAGGCCCAACGCAGAGGCAGAAATAAATCAAGAAGCGAAAAGAGGAGCCGACAACAACGACGCAGGATTAGAGAGTCGTGTGATCGGGAGTTGCGTGGTCCGGATTTGTCCCTCGTGAAGAAGATGAGTCGAGCGTATTCCTTCCCCCGAGACAAGACGGAGAGGTTACTCGAGCTCGCTATAAAACATCAAATGATCGCGCTTCCAGAATCTAAACACCCTGAGCAAGCTAACAAGGCTTCTCATCTGAGCTACCGCTCTTATCACCGAGCCATAGGACATCTTACCGAAGACTGCTTCACCTTCAAGAACTGGGTCGAGGACCAGTACCAACAGGGCAGATTCGCTTTATCCAACGGCTGGAGGGTAACGCCGCCACAAAAGTACGAACCCAAAGCCGCAAGAGCAGAACCGGATCCACCTCAGTCCTGGAAGCGGATTCGCACCTGTTACATGAGTACGATATTAAAAGAAGAGCCCAAGAACATGGATGACCTTCCCTGGTGCTTTGAGAACAGCGATGATGAGGTGATCTCAGAATTTCCGCCAGCTCCGAAAGAACTAGAAGATGGCATACATACTACTGCAGATAACCTCAAGAAGATTGAGTTGGGATCGGCAGATGATCCGCGACCGACATTTGTCAGCGAGCTGCTATCTGAAGAAAGGGTGGCTGCGTTAAAAAACGTGCTTCTACAGCATAAAGATTGCTTCGCGTGGAACTATTCCGAGATGCCGGGATTGGATCCGGAGATTGCTATGCATAAATTAGCAATATCCCCATATATCAAGCCAGTCAAGCAGGCGCCGAGAAGGATGCGACTCGAGCTTGAAATGAGCATCAACGCCGAAGTCAAGAAGTTGATCGATTCTGGATTTATCCAAGAAGTCCAATATCCCGACTGGATCGCCAATATCGTCCCGGTAATGAAGAAAAATGGGACGGTACGCATATGCGTGGATTTCAGGGATCTCAATAAAGCCTGTCCGAAGGACGATTTCCCAGTACCGGTAACCGAGCTAATGATAGATAACACGTCCACTCATGAGGTTTTCTCCTTTATGGACGGTTCATCAAGATACAATCAGATAAAGATGCATCCCGAAGAACAGAAGCACACCGCTTTCCGAACCCCTTTGGGTATATTCTGCTACAGGGTTATGCCCTTTGGTCTAAAGAACGCCGGCGCTACCTATCAAAGGGCCATGACAAAGATCTTCGACGACCTCATACATGACGTCGTCGAGTGCTATATCGATGACCTTGTAATAAAGAGCATGTCATATGAAGAGTATTTAAAGCATCTGGAGACTGTATTTCAACGCCTTCGGCAATATAATTTGAAGATGAATCCCCTCAAATGCGCGTTTGGAGTCTCCTCGGGTAAATTCCTGGGATTCATCATCCGACACCGAGGTATCGAAATAGATCCATCTAAGATCAAGACGGTCATGGAAATGCCTCCGCCAAGAACCCTCAAACAGTTGCGGTCTCTCCAAGGGAAGCTCGCATACATCCGGCGATTTATCGCCAATCTTTCAGGCAAGTGCCATCCTTACAGCCACCTGATGAAGAAGGGAACTCCATTCGTTTGGGATCACAAATGCCAAGGTGCACTAGACGAGATCAAGCAGTACCTGCAGAACCCTCCGGTGTTGGCTGCGCCAGTCAAGGGAAAACCCCTCATTCTTTATACAACCGCCCTCGAAGGTTCCTTAGGCGCATTATGGGCACAAGAGAACGATCAAGGAAAAGAGAGAGCACTCTACTACTTAAGTCGAGTTCTGCTGGGGGCAGAAAGCAACTACTCTCCTATTGAAAAACACTGCTTGGCGTTAATCTTCGCGATAACAAAACTCAGGCACTATGCGTTGGCGCACGAAATCCGTCTCATCTCGAAGGTGGACCCTCTTAAATATTTGATGTCAAAGGCTATATTGACGGGTCGACTCGCTAAATGGGCTCTACTTCTGATGGAGTTCTCGATAACGTATCGACCTCTTAAGGCGGTGAAAGGCCAGGCCATTGCCGACTTCCTTGCTGAGCATCTAGTACCTGCCGGTTCTCCTCTGAACTGCGATTTGCCGGACGAACATGCATTTGATGCGATCTGCGGCGGTGATACCCGATGGGAACTCTATTTTGATGGGGAATCTTCCATGAAGAAGCGCAAACAATGTACCCCCATAATCAAATCAGGAGTAGGCCTTATCTTCGTAACCCCACAAGGAGGGATAATGCGCTTCGCCTTCTCCTTGACAGAGCCGAGGACAAACAATGAAGCCGAATACGAAGCTTTGATAGCGGGCCTCGAGATCGCCATTGACATGGGAATTGAAGACCTCCTTATATACGGGGATTCTCAACTGGTCGTTAGTCAAGTAAATGGTGACTACCAAACGTGCAAACCGGAGTTGGTGAAGCACGGTGAAAAGGTGCAACAACTATTGACCCAAATTCCCTCCTACACTTTGGAAAGCATACCACGTGCGGAAAATAGCAAAGCAGACGCGCTAGCTAAACTCACCAAAGAACTGGCTGACGAGAACCTCGATGACGTCAAAATCATGGTACAAAGTCGTCGAGTGCTCGCCCCGGCAGAAATATCTCCGGAATCATACGAAGAAAAGGGAGCGACTGAGCAGACGACCCTACAAATAAAAGACCGTGAGAAGGCTGAGGACTGGAGGGAAGTCTTCATAGACTACTTTAAGTCCCACCGAATGCCCGAAGGAGCGTCCTCAAGACATCAGCTCATGAAACGAGCTCTATCTTTTGCTTTCGTCAATGATACTCTGTATAAGAGGTCGTTTGATTCTCTGTGGCTAAGATGTTTAGGACTGGACGAAGCAGAAAGAGTCGTTCAAGAGGTTCATGACGGAATCTGTGGTTCTCATCAAGCAGGCCCGAAGATGAAGTTAAAAATTAAACGGATGGGTTACTACTGGCCCACGATGATCCAGGACTGCCTCGAGTATGCGAAGCAGTGCCACTCGTGCCAAATCCATGGGGATTTCATCCACCAGCATCCGAATCCACTACATCCAACGGTGGCTAGCTGGCCATTCGAAATGTGAGGGACTGACATAGTCGGCCCCATTGAACCAGCATCATCCAGGGGACATCGTTTCATCCTGGCGATGACTGATTACTTCTCCAAATGGGCGGAAGCAGTACCGTTGAGGGAAATGAAGACGGAGAATATCCTCCACTTCTTCAAGACGCACGTCATCTATCGGTTTGGAACCCCCACGGCGAATTATCTCCGATAACGGGCCAGCCTACAGAAGCCATAAGATTAGCCGTTTCGCGCAACAACATAATATAGACTGGAGATACTCCTCAGTTTACAATCCACGAGCTAACGGTCTGGCCGAGGCCTTCAATAAGACCTTGACAAAGATCATAAAAAAGACGGTGTCCCGAAATAAGAGGGACTGGTATGAGAGGCTGCAAGAGGCCCTTTGGGCATATCGAACTACATTCAAGACGGCCACGAACACAACGCCGTACGCATTGGTATTTGGGACGGAAGCAGCGCTCCCCCTCAAGATAGAGTTACCCTCTCTACGAGTGGCAGTCCACCACGAGCTGACGGACGAAGAAAATGCTCACCTTCGACTTGAGGAGCTTGATGCCCTCGATGAAACCCGGCTCATAGCGCAACAAAATCTAGAGGCCTACAAAGAAAAGATGACGCGCTCATACGAAAGATTGACCCGACCGAGGACATTCCGCCAAGGCGAACTCGTGTTAGTGGTCAAAAGGCCTATGATCCCCAATCGCGCCAAGCGGAGAAAATTCGAGCCAAACTATGAAGGCCCGTACATCATAGATAAGATCTACCAGGGTGGAGCCTATCTACTCATGGACATACATGGTGAAAGGCCTTTCAGGCCAATAAACGGACGCTTCCTAAAGAAATACTACGCTTAATGAGCCACCGCCTAGGTCAATGATAGATGACGACGACTATGTCCGCTCGCTATCTTCCTAAAGCTCAAAGCTCTATGAGTAGTAACTGGCCCTCTCCGCCACGGACCGAAACGTCCTTAAACTAACGACGGACCGAAACGTTCTTAAACTATCGACGGACCGAAACACCCTTAAACTAACGACGAACCGAAACGTCCTTAAACTAACGACGGACCGAAACGTCCTTAAACTAACGACGGACCGAAATGTCTTTAAACTAACGACGGACCGAAACGTCCCTAAACTACTACCGCAGTGTCCTTAGGCTGACGAGATGAATAAAAAAAAAGAAAGAGAGAAAAATAAAAAATAATAAAAAATAAAAACGGTATGTCCATAGGCAAAATGGGCACGGATGAAAACCCGAAAGGGCTCCGTGAGTAAAAACAGCAAGGCTACCGGCAAGTGTTCGTGAAAACCCGAAAGGGCGCGACCTTGTAAAAAAAAAAGAGAAAAAGAAAAAAAAACGGTATGTCCATAAGCAAAAGGGGCGCGGATGAAAACCCGAAAGGGCTCCGTGAGTAAAAACAGCAGGACTACCGGCGAGTGTTTGTGAAAACCTGAAAGGGCGCAACCTCGTTAAAAGACACTTAAAGGGTCCTCTCGACCTTGTAAGGAGAAACCACCCGAGTGAGATCCTTATGACTCACAAAGGAGCAACACACTTAGGGATCCTTACGATTCCTAAGGAGAAAATACACTTGCAAGATCCTTACGACTCGTAAGGAGAATTCTCTTATGGGACCCTCACGACTCATAAGACTTGAAAGTCTTAAGTTACAGAAACCTAAACCTGTTCTTAAGCAAATCCCCCACAACCGTCGATATTGCCCTACAAGTGGCTCAATACTGACCCTTGTATACCATCCACGGGCACGAATAAACATTTCCCCAGCAAAGTCGCACCCGTGACTAGGGACATGTCCATATGGTGAACAACCCTTATAATTTCTCTCGACTTATAAGGAGAAAACCCTCTTGTAGGATCCTTACGACTTACAGAGGAACATACACTTAGGAACCCTCACGATCCCTAAGGAGAAAATACACCTGCAAGATCCTCACGACTTGTAGGGAGAGATACCTTCGTGAGACCCTTACGGCTCATGAAGTCAAAAGCCTTGGTCGACAGGACCCTTAACCCTGTTTACTAAGCCACCTTTGTTCAACATCGACAGAGGAAAATGATGATTCGCTCCTGGCAACATCCCAGTTGTAGCGGTGCTGATGCCGAAATCGGTGTCTAAAATCCAAGCTTGCGGCGAAAAAGCTAGCAAGCCACGCATGCATACGAAATAGCCGAAATGATGGGGCAACTTGCAATAAAAAGCAGCAAATAAAAATGTATGCATGAAAAATAGCCGAAATGATGGGGCAACTCGCAATAAAAAGCAGCGAGCAGAAAATAAATAAATAGCCGAAATGATTGGGCACCGCGAAAAATCGCCGAAATGATAGGGCAATCGCGACCTCCGCGATATAAAAGCTGAAATGATAGAGCATCGCGGAAAAAGAAATAAAATATAAATAAAAAAAAGTTTCAACTTATGCCGTGCAGGTGATGTTCCATCACACCCTGTACACAATCCAAAGGCGTAAACAAAAAGGGATCATACGTCTCCCCCAGGTTTCATCAAAAGAAGAAGCCAAGTCTCGACGGGCCAAAAGAGACCTGGAGATCGTTTGAACACTCGTCTCGTAACAACGAACACAACTCTAAGCTAAGCGGAACAGCGGCAACTCCCAGTTCCATGGCTCTGTGGTATACATATCGCCAACAGTCAAACCTCCATCCCGTGAAACGCGGATACAATCAGCAAAATTCCTGGTTACGTGGAATGCGGATAACGTCACTCTTTGACCCCGTGGAAAACGTCCAGAGCGGATCCTGGTCCTCGCAGAGCACGGCAGTGAACCCGTGTGAAGCATCCAGAGCGGAGCCTAGTCCTCGCCGAAACACGACAGTGAACCCGTGTGAAGCATCTAGTGCAAAATTCCTGGTTACGTGGAACGCGGATAACGTCACTCTTTGACCCCGTGGAAAACATCCAGAGCGGAGCCTAGTCCTCGCCGAACACGGCAGTGAACCCGTGTGAAGCATCTAGTGCAGAATTCCTGGTTACGTGGAACGCGGATAACGTCACTCTTTGACCCCGTAGAAAACGTCCAGAGCGGATCCTGGTCCTCGCAGAGCACGGAAGTGAACCCGTGTGAAGCATCCAGAGCAGAGCCTAGTCCTCGCCGAGCACGGCAGTGAACCCGTGTGAAGCATCTAGTGCAAAATTCCTGGTTACGTGGAACGCGGATAACGTCATTCTTTGACCCCGTGGAAAACGTCCAGAGCGGATCCGGGTCCTCGCAGAGCACGGCAGTGAACCCGTGTGAAGCATCCAGAGCGGAGCCTAGTCCTCGCCGAGCACGGCAGTGAACCCGTGTGAAGCATCTAGTGCAAAATTCCTGGTTACGTGGAACGCGGATAACGTCACTCTTTGACCCCGTGGGAAATGTCCAGAGCGGATCCTGGTCCTCGCAGAGCACGGCAGTGAGCCCGTGTGAAGCATCCAAAGCGGAGCCTAGTCCTCGCCGAACACGGCAGTGAACCCGTGGGAAGCATCTAGTGCAAAATTCCTGGTTACGTGGAACACGGATTATGTCACTCCTGACCCCGTGGAAAACGTCCAGAGCGGATCCTGGTCCTCACAGAGCACGGCAGTGAACCCGTGTGAAGCATCCAGAGCGGAGCCTAGTTCTCGCCGAACACGGCAGTAAACCCGTGTGAAGCATCTAGTGCAAAATTCTTGGTTACGTGGAACGCGGATAACGTCACTCTTTGACCCCGTGGAAAACGTCCAGAGTGGATCCTGGTCCTCGCGGAGCACGGCAGTGAACCCGTGTGAAGCATCCAGAGCGGAGCCTAGTCCTCGCCGAACACGGCAGTGAACCTGTGTGAAGCATCTAGTGCAAAATTCCTGGTTACGTGGAACGCGGATAACGTCACTCTTTGATCCCGCGGAAAACGCCGAGAGCGGAGCCTAGTCCTCGCCGAACACGGCAGTGAACCCGTGTGAAGCATCTAGTGCAAAATTCCTGGTTACGTGGAACGCAGATAACGTCACTCTTTGACCCCGTGGAAAACGTCCAGAGCGGATCCTGGTCCTCGCAGAGCACGGCAGTGAACCCGTGTGAAGCATCCAGAGCGGAGCCTAGTCCTCGCCGAACACGGAAGTGAACCCGTGTGAAACATCTAGTGCAAAATTCCTGGTTACGTGGAACGCGGATAACGTCACTCTTTGACCCCGCGGAAAACGCCCAGAGCGGAGCCTAGTCCTCGCCGAACACGGCAGTGAACCCGTGTGAAGCATCTAGTGCAAAATTCCTGGTTAAGTGGAACGCGGATAACGTCACTCTTTGACCCCGTGGAAAACGTCCAGAGCGGATCCTGGTCCTCGCAGAGCACGGCAGTGAACCCGTGTGAAGCATCCAGAGCGGAGCCTAGTCCTCGCCGAACACGGCAGTGAACCCGTGTGAAGCATCTATTGCAAAATTCCTGGTTACGTGGAACGCGGATAACGTCACTCTTTGACCCCGCGGAAAACGCCCAGAGCGGAGCCTGGTCCTCACCAAACACGGCAGTGAACCCGTGTGAAGCATCCAGAGCAAATACCGGACTGTGGAGTCCTTAAAATCCACGGACTATGATTTCCTTAACCTCGACCGCAATGTCTTAAAACTAACAATCAAACACCCTGATTTTGTACTGAATCTACTTTGGTTTAAGGGTACATCTCTTCACTCCTTTGATGCCTGACGTTGTAATTCCTCAACGTCTTCAAAGAGGTGACGGGTCCCTGCAACCAAACATCGGACTGTGGAGTCCCTAAATCCACGGACTATGAGGTCCTTAACCTTGACCGTGATGTCTTAAAACTAACATCGGACTGTGGAGTCCCTAAATCCACGGACTATGAGGTCCTTAACCTTGACCGTGATGTCTTAAAACTAACATCGGACTGTGGAGTCCCTAAATCCACGGACTATGAGGTCCTTAACCTTGACCGTGATGTCTTAAAACTAACATCGGACTGTGGAGTCCTTAAATCCACGGACTATGAGGTCCTTAACCTTGACCGCGACGTCTTTAAACTACGATGCCTTGAGAAACCCCTGACTCCGTGAAACACAGACAAGGGCGACCACATCCAGCACTTGCAGGCCCTCACGACCTGTAAGGAAGAAAACTCTCTTGTGAGATCCTTACGACTCTCAAGGGAAAGCCCGCTTAAGAATCCTCACGATTCTTAAGAAGGACTTACACCTATGGGATCCTCTCGACCCACGGGGAGAAAAAACACTTTATGAGACCCTCGTGGCTCATAAAATGCAAAAATCTTAGGAAGCAGATCTTAACCCTGAATCCTAAGCTATCGCTATCCTGCAAGGAGATCAAGATAGAATATCCGCAGAATACATTCAATAAAAAGGGGACACACCATTGAGAAGAAAAATGTATCTTTTATTCGTAAACCAAAATAGATACAAAGTACAATTTATGAAAGAAACAAAAAAGGATACTCTCATCCATGAGTATATACAAAAAAGGGGAAAAGATACAAGTCCTCAGGCCGGCGGGCGATGTAGTAATTTTACCAGCTCATCGTTCTGTTGCTGAGCCACGGCTTCGTGATGTAAGATCTCCAGAAGACGAGCCTCCGCCTGCTCCTGCTGGGCCTGATACGAAGCGAGCCAGCCTTCAAGTTCTTTCTCGGTGACCTTATGAGCCTCGACCCTCTCACGAGTGAACGTGGCAGCTTTATCGAGAGCCACCACCTCTTTTATGGACTCCTGAAGCACCCGCCAGAGTTCGTATGCTTTGTTGGCTTTGGCTGTGAGGCTAGCCTGAAGCTCGCTCAGCGCCTTAGAAGCCAACTCCCTCTCCGAGAATTTGCGGCCAAGCCTCTTCTCGCATGACGTCATGTTAGCCGCACATCGTGCTATCAGACCCCGCAACTCCACTTTTGCAGCCACGGCTTCTGAGGAAAGGCGAGAACATTCAAGAGCGTGCAAACAAGCCTCCACCTTCCTACAGAACTCCACCCAGACCCGCACCACCTCTTCACTGTGATATTTGGCAAGAAAAGGAAGAGAGCCGTTAACTTCAGCGGCAAACGCTTCGGCTGTGGTCGCGCTACCAGCACGGAGCTCCTCGACGAAAGATGATAGGGAGACAAGGCTCAATTGGGCCAAGCGTTCTGAAACCCGCAAAGCATAAAGGCCGGGCGGCATCATGATGCGCGATTCCAACGCCATGGAGACTGGAAGGGCTGTTCAAATTTGAAAAATGTTAGTAAAATTCTTAAGTACAGAATGAACGGGATTATAATAAAATGTCACTCACCGACGGTCATGCAAGTAGGAGCTGAAGGTTCCCCTGGCCCTTCAACGACCTCGACCTCATCGTCAGCTTCCAAAACTATAAGAGACATCAACGTCATTTCGCAAAATAGTAACAATGCTATGGTAAAAAGAAAAAATGGCGAATGACACTAAACTTGCCCGGAGGAAAGGATAATACGCTGAGGGGAGATCGCCTGCGGAGATGCCATCTCCAATAAACGCTGAAATGACTGTCGAGGCGACAGATCAGCGATAGTGGCCGCCAAATCGCGCAATTCTGGGAAAGATAAAAGAGTTTAGACTATGAAAGGGTTGCTAAATTAAAACGCAGAGGGTTACCTTCAACGCTCCTCCCATTCTAAGCCGGGGGGATAGCAGCTTCAACGGCCTCCGCCGTAACATCAGGCTTCAACAAAGGAAGAGTAGTCCCAACTACCTCTCTTCCAGCCTCTGAGCCGCCCTCAGTAAGAGTCATTGGGGCGGCGACCTCCAAAGGAGCTTCCCCCAAAGGGGCAAGCGCTCCCTGATCGAGAACCGCCGCTGGAGGCTCTACCATGAGAGGAGCAGCCTCATCAGCCCCCTTCACATCAAGCAAGGCTTCATTGAGAATTTCGGCGGGCTTTAGCTTTAATGGGCCCGTAGGGAGCTCCCTCAGAATCGAAGATTCTGCACGATTCGAATAAGAATAATGATACATATGCATGGGCATAAATAATCGGAAAGACTACAAAAGAAACACAACGTACCGATACGCAAAGAAGCCCTCAATATGGCTTCTTCAAGCCGCTGCTCCTTCTCAAGGAGGTGGGCTCGCCGGGGTTCAAGGGTAGACTCATGACCGCCGGTCCATAAAGAAAGTGCGTCTGCTGCGTCTTCTGAAGCGGCCTGCTTCAGAGCCCTTTCCCCCCATTCCTCCAAAGGACCGATAAATCGCCGCCGAATCCACGAAGGGTCTTCGTAAAAAATTACAGCGGGATAGGACTTCTTCGGAACCTTGGCGTTATGAGACGCGTCTTTAGAACGCCGTATGGCCTCAGCCAACTGTGCGGCCTCCTCATCGGCCGAACTCGGGAAGAGAAGTCCAGCATCTGACTCTTACAGGGCCAATGGTTCGTCTTCAAGAATAGGCTCAGACTCCGCCAAAGAATCAAGCAGGTTGGTGGCCGCTTTCCTCCGCCGCTTAGACCCAGAGCCGGTCGCTGAGGATGACCGCTTCCTCCCTCGCGAAGCCTTAGGGTGGCGCTGGCCCACATCGCCCTCGACGCCCTCATCCCTGTTACCCTCGCTCAGTGCCACTACCGAGGATGACATCGCCATTGTCGACGCCACGGGGGGCGGTGCCGCCACCGGCAGGGGTGCTACTACTGGGGCCCGTCTACCCCGCGATCGGGAACCCAAGGGCATACCAGCTGTTGGAGTAAGGTCTACCCCTGACTCCCCCGGAATGAGCGCGGTGCCAATCTCTCTCAGAGGGAAGCGGACCGGAACCCTCGGTCGCAGCTTAGTCCCCGGAACCTGAGGAGGGGCATCGTGACCAAGAAGCACCCTTATTTCTTCAAGAATAATTGGGCTGATCCGATGAAGATACCAACCCGTAAACGCACCCACACACCGGGGCATGTACTCAGCTTCAGGGACCATGAAATGGGAGCCGGTGTTTAGCCTCATGAAATGATGAGCGGCATCGCGAACGGCATCGAGCGAAGGGATCGGGGCGACTATAAAAGCCTCGAAAGGAACACCCTGGTCGTATCCAAGCTGTCGGGCGAATCGATGCGGATTGTACCGCATGAAAAGAGCTGCACTGTCCTGGCGAAACACCAAGTAGCCCGGTCTAATTGTATACAAATGCGCGGCCTCCCGGGGCTTCAAAGAAGGTGCGTTGTCTTTCGACTGGTCCCAGAGTTGTTGAACTGGACCTGAGGGAGTAGACAAGACCCGATCATTAAAAACCAGCCCGCCAGCAGCGGCGTGAGGAGAAATCAGCACCCGAATATCCCCGAATTGAGTCGGGTCAGCGGCAGAAGCACCCACCAATCGCATAAGTCGCGGGAAGGGATAGGCGTCGTAAAACGCGGGCCTCTGATGCATAGAGAAAGCCCCCAGCACATGCATTTCGACCCAGGACGTGAAATAATGAAGCGAAAAGTTCACTACATCCACGCCGGGTGTAGAGGTATTAGCTGCGGTGCCCAATCCATGATAAAGGTGCGCCAAGGCCGGGATGCCGATGGTCAACCGCGTCCCCTCAGCAATACGATGAGCCGGGTAGATGACCGAGGCTCTCATGAAGCGGCGATGCATGGGGATAACGAACCAACTGAGCCAGACACTAACAAACCCCATGAAGAACGTCTCCTCGTCCATGCCGGGAACAACAATGGATTCAAAAGATGTCGGCGACATAATAGGGATGTAGTACCGAGGTAAATCCGATTCAGTGGTCGGCAGCTTCTTCGGACCGAACCCAAAGGGGTCTCCAATGTTGGCAAACTTCGGAGCTGTCTTCAATAAGGCATCCTCACGAAGGAAACGAGCAATGAAGCTCTTGAAAGTAACACCCTGCTCTTCGGATTCGGTGAATAATCGGTCGAAGATACCTAGCGCCTTGATTAAACTGGGACGCTTGTGGCGGACGGCATTCTCAGCAGACAGGCCGTCAACTGGGGCGGGCTCGGGTTCAAAAATGTACTCGTCAGAAGGCAGCAACTCCTCATACAGACTGCCCATGATTGGCAACCCCGAGATGTCATAGAATTCTGCCAGAGAGATCGAGACCTCGTGATCTCCTAGAATGAAAGTGTTGGTGGGAAGATTCCATTGGTTCAAAAACGCCTTAACCCACCAGACATGCGGGGACTTATAATGGAAGAGTGACGCATATATTGCCTGATAAAGCCCGACTTTCTGCAGCCGCGCACGATGGGCAGAAAGGATGTAGCGAGCCCAGAGAAGGTAGCCCGTAGGGTGTCGAGGAGTGAGCCCTATCTTATAAATTTGCCCCCACGGGTGGGCCTCACCCTGGCAAATACGCCGCCCCAAGATGTCTATGGCCGGGATCGGATGGTTCGGAATACCGGTCGTCGAAGGCTCGAGCCTCCCCGTTGGAGTCCAGTTGGGCATTTCCACAGCAAAAACCGTTCTCGGAGGGTCCATCGGTAAGAATGGGAAAGTGGGCTCCGTCGGTACCGCGCAAAGAAAACTCCGGCGACCCTGAATAATCTGACTATACCAAGATCCCCATTGAAGTAGGTTGGTGCAGTTCGGGTCATGGGCCCGGATCATCGCCATCGCTTCCTCAGCAGATGGTGACTGAGGAAAAGCAGCCTCCGAGCGAGAAAAGGGAAAGCATGGAACAGAAGCCATCGCACCTGAAATCCAATAAAAGAAGACCGTTAAAAGCAAAGTCAGCGATATATATCCATGCATGAACATGAAGACTAGTTAAAGAAAGCAACAGTAGATTTTTCTGGGACCACTGGCTACAAAACACACGGGCCCCACAGAATCAGGATGACGGCTCATTAATAATGAGACCAAGCAGTTATAATAAAACATAGGGAATATCCTCATTAAATAAAGAATGGGTTTCAAGTAACCCTACACATTCCCCCTAGAAGACAAATCTGTCTCGAGCTCTACAACGAATCCAACAGGACCAAAGGAATTAAATTCCCACAGAAGACATCATTACAAAGCTCCTGTTTCATTAATTGCAGAAGGACAATCTCGGGTCAAGAGACCCCAAAAAGCCTCCAGGGGAAGAAACCGAGTTCTTCATAGGAATTAAATTCCTTATTAAGAAAGAAAAAAGGAATTAAATTCCCCAAAAGCATTTTTTCTATGAACGGGGTTAAGCTCCATGGATTGTCACCATTATTTCCCTAAAGATCATCTAAACCCTAAGAGATCTACAGTTTGAAGGTTAGGTGGTTTTCTGTTCTTATGGAAAAACTTGAAGAAAAAATGGGTTCTTTGTTGAAAAAGGGTAAAAACCCTTGTTTTGGATTTAAAATCCAAAGGAATGTGAAAGTTTTCTGTTTATCCAAGAACATTACCTGAGGAAAAGGGTCACTTGAACAGAGTTAAACTCTGGAAGATTTTCAAGGCAGAGAACTAAGCTCTGGAAGAAGAGAATTAAATTCTCAGAAAAAGTTTGCAAGGCAGAAGATGAACAAAGTGGAGGCGTCTCTGAAATGACCCCAATATTTATAGGGGGTGATAGAAACGTTTCATCTCCCCAAATCCCTAGAGGAATCCAACGGTCACAAAAGGTGACAGCGTTGCACTCACGTACGGACACGTGAGAACAACGCTGTGGGGGCATTTGTTTCCTGATTTAAAATCAGGAAAGCCTACGGAAGAGGCTTCAGAAAAGGGTCACGTGCTTACACGTGACCAGCAATCACGTGTTGGCACGTGACATCTAAAAGTATCGGCAAGGCAGATCCAGTTAAAGAAAAGGGCTTCAGAAAAGGGTCACGTGCTCACACGTGACCAGCAGTCATGTGTTGGCACGTGACATTTAAAAGCAGCGGCAAAGACACAACAGTTCTCTGATTAAATCAAGAAAAAGGCTCCAGACGAGGGTCGCGTGCTCACACGTGACCAGGGGACACGTGGTGGCACGTGACAGCTAAGCAGCGACCAGAAGACAGAACCCAAAAAGAAAGAAGAGGGCTCGTTCCAAGGGGGTCACGTGGCCACACGTGACCGGCTTTCAAAGCCTATCTGTTAACAGAATTAAATTCTGAGAAAAGACCTTTCAAATCTTTCCAAAATGATTATTTGGAACTGATTGAACTAAATATTTAAAGGTGATTAAATATCACCTATCTATGGAAAAAGCCTGAACTTGGAAAGATTTCCCCTTAAAATCTAACCGAAATAACAAAGGAGAATCTCTGGATTTAAAATCCAATGGTGAATAAAATTCACCTAATAATCCAAAGGTCCAAAACGAATGGTGAATACAAATCAAATCTCTCAATGAAAGATTCATCAAAAACTAATTGATTCGGCTGCTTCTCCTATAAATAGGAGCCCAGAGACACACAGAGACAGATATGCAGAAAGGAATCGATACAAAGAGAAAAAGAAGAGAGCCTTGATACTTGGGAGGAATTTGGATCTTCTGCAAAAGAAAACCCTAGGTAAGAAAGGGAAGGCTTTTTGAAAGAAAAAGAGAATTTAATTCTCAACAGAGTTTAACTCTGATATAAAACAGAAGAACATAGTTCTCTCTTTGGTGGAGGATCTGTAAAGTGCACATCTCCCCTTGAGTTGAAAATTTAATTCTCAATGGGTTGAGATCCTGCCATGCAGATCCAAAGCATAGAGAGGGAATGGAAGCATGAGAATTTAATTCTCACAGAACTATAGGAATTTAATTCCTATAAAATAAAATTAGGGTTTGACCCTATGTTATGGGAATTTAATTCCTTCAGAATGAACAGAATCAGGGTTTAACCCTAGTTAAGAACTTAGTTCTATTAAAATAACAGGAATTTAATTCCCTTAAGAAAGAAGAGATTAGTGTTTCACCCTATGACAGAATCTCATTCCTCAGAATAATTCTTTAACAGAGAGTGGGAATTTAATTCCTTAAAGCTTTTATTAGGGTTTAACCCTATGACAAAATTCAGTTCCTCACGTATATGAGGAATTTAATTCCTGCTGGAAATTTAGAGTTCAACCATATCCCAGAATATAAAAGAACTATAGGAATTTAATTCCTCTGAAATTATTGTCAGGGTTCAACCCTACGAGGAATTTAATTCCTGAAAGGGATTAACAGATCTTCTGAAGAACATACATAAAGGCAGGATCACGTGTCATCACGTGACCCCCAAAAAAAGATCTACAGAAAAGCCCCTTTGAGGCAGTGCCTCACGTGACCCACGTGACCCTTGGCAGAGGCTTTAACATACAAGCATTTAAATACCCGTCACGTGATGGCACGTGATGCTCCAAAAGATGCGATATTCTCAGCAGAACAAATGAAGGGAGGGCGCCCTCACGTGCTATCACGTGACCCCTCTTGCCTTAGTGTTTAACACTAAGTTGGAACCTCTGAATCCAGTGTTCAACACTGATTACCTTAGTGTTTAACACTAATTTGAGATCTCTGTTGCCAGTGTTTAACACTGATTTGTTTTAGTGTTTAACACTAATTTAAGAGCCTTGTTGCTGGTGTTTAACACCAACTATCTTTTAGTGTTAAACACTAACTTGTCAATCTCATTCCCAGTGTTCAACACTGATTGGTCTTTAGTGTTTAACACTAGGCTTCAGCCCAATTGGTTAAGTTCTAGAGGCAAAGCCTCTCCTTCAATGGACCAACAAGAAGCCAATATTCCAAACATGATTGGACTTAGCCCAAGATGGCCATAAGTCCTCAATTCAGACTTAACTGGGCTAATGGGCTCATAACATAATTAATCAGTCTTGATCCCAAATTGGGCCGAAGACTATTTAATCCATCCCGGTTCAAGGGTACATCTCTTCACTCCTTTGATACTTGGCGTTGTAATTCCTCAACGTCTTCAAAGAGGTGACGAGTCCCAAGGACCACACATTGACACGGACTGTGGGGTCCTTAAACCCATGGACTATGAGGTCCTTAACCTTGACCGAGCTGTCTTAAAACTAACTGTGGACTGTGGAGTCCTTTAACCCATGGACTATGACGTCCTTAACCTTGACCGAGAAGTCGTAAAACTAACAATGGACCGTGGGGTCCTTAAACCCATGGACTATGACGTCCTTAACCTGGACCGAGATGTCTTAAAACTAACAATGGACCGTGGGGTCCTTAAACCCATGGGCTATAACGTCCTTAACCTTGACCGAGATGTCTTAAAACTAACAATGGACCTTGGGGTCCTTAAACCCATGGACTATGACGTCCTTAACCTTGATCGGGATGTCTTAAAACTAACTACGGACTGTGGAGTCCCTAAATCCACGGACTATGAGGTCCTTAACCTTGACCGCAATGTCTTAAAACTAACATTGGACCGCAATATCCTTAAACTACCCATGGACCGCAATGTCCTCAAACTACCCATGGACCGCAATGTCCTTAAACTACCTACCGACCGCAACGTCACTAAACTAAATAACAGAGCCCCCTTTTATTGCTCTCTTGTTGGATCTGAACGATCCCGTTAAGTTGATCTTAGTCTAAAAACTAGACTAGCGTATCCTTAACAAACGTTTAAGTCGATCTTAGGCTCAAATGAGGCTAACGTATCCTTAAACCCAAACCCCCAACCCAAATCTAAGATAATACGGATTTGGACTAGTTCACGCCCTACGGGCGACGACATAACTCAGTCTCCGTATACAATCCACGGGCAACAAGACACAAAACAAACACACACGACACGAAGTGACCATCTGGAGAAGGAGAAAGTGGTTACCGCAATGCGGTAGCGTAATTAACTGCAAGGGCTTACGCTTGCAGGGAAGAGCGTCCCCACAATAAAAACCCCTCAAGCGAGGGGGAATCTGACGAAGTCTGCTACATCGGACGCATCCGTTCAAACCTTCGATACATGGTGCCATAAATCAACTTGGCATCTTCGGAGAGGTGGACAGATTGCACCAATTAGCATCTGGCCCGAATTTCAGGCAAGACACCCAGTCGCGCCGTCCTTCGGAGGGGAACATCTATCTTGAAGTTTCGTTAACACAAGCTAACACTCATAATATGAAGTAAACACGCTCATCTAAATGGCAAGGATAGATGAGGATGATGAAGTAGGATTTTTGCTCTCTTTTATTATCTTTTTCTCACTCGTTTATCATCACAAAATCAAATCAAGAAAGCTTTTCCATGAAAAGAGAAGGAAGAAGAAGATGGAATCCTTTTGTGATGAATAATGAATAACTCATTAGTGAGGTTAGAAATGCAACCATAGTTAAGAATGAATCCTTAACCCCTGTAGAGAAACAACGATGGTCAAGGGTTTGGGTTTGGTTAAGCAAATATCTTCACAAAATATCTTACACAAAACAAAACAAAAACCTTCTAGAAACTTCTAGAAGAGCTTAACCCTAATCAAACCCTAATCATGTTTAATCTCTACTAATCATGTTGCATTAATAACCATATCATGTTACAATATTATATATCACACATATAATATTTATTGTAACAAAATAAAATAATACAATTAACATATATCGCATATATATCAATGTATTACCCGAGCGAGAAAAAGAATCTTTTAGTGAGCAAATATTAGTTAATGTAATTTAATATATCATATATATTATTATACATTAAATTATCGAATCAACACTTGAACCGACAATCCGGCTATATCACATATAACCGACTAATATTTATCCGTACCGATTCATCGAATCAACACTTAATCCGATGACCCGGCTGATATCATATATCGCAAGAATAGAATACGGCATCTCATATCGTATTATCCTCGGTCCCGCACATATCACATATGTGTCCCTACTCCATTTTGCCTGAGCCAAGAAACCTCTGTGTAGGACTCTAAAGAATCGTCAATACGCCGGCAGTAGGTGATAATCATATCAAACACCCACAAGCTGCAAGCGGTCAGCTAAACGTAACAGCTACCCAGGTATTGAGCGCTCAGAAGATCAACAAGCAAGCCTGTACATTCTCCTGTGAATCCAAACAGTAACACTCCCGTACAGTCCGGTCTCGTCGTCTGATATGTTGCATATCTCGCCTAGGGGTGGTAAACGTCAGACCCCAGTAGCTCGATAAGTCGTGTCGATATGAGGTGTCACACCCTACCCCCAATATAGAGAGTATTGTCCGCTCTGGCCGAAGCCGCACGGTTTTGTCCTTCGGGGCGAACCGGACCCGGCCAGGGGCCACTTCCCAGGAGGTCACCCATCCCAGAACTTCCCTGGCTCGAGCACGCTTAACTACGGAGTTCTCAAGCTCCTGTAGTGCCGGTTCACTTAAAAGGCGCCTCTGTATTGAAGAGTGGTATCATTTCATTTATAGTACAGATCTCCCCCCTTTCGGAATGTATTCCGAAGATTCCCCATTGTTCTATAGTGGGTCCCATGGACTCAAGAGGTGGCCCCCATGGATTCAAGAGGTGTCCCCCGCCCACTTAACACGACACTTGACGTGGCACTTTGTTCCGTGTGGCACTTTGCTCCGTGAGCAAGAACCGGGTCCCGACATTCTCCCCACCTTTGAACAATGGTTCGTCCTCGAACCACAGACCTACTATTGAGGAACCGACTTTGATACCATTCTGTCACACCCCACCCCCAATATAGAGAGTATTGTCCGCTCTGGCCGAAGCCGCACGGTTTTGTCCTTCGGGGCGAACCGGACCCGACCAGGGGCCATTTCCCAGGAGGTCACCCATCCCAGAACTTCCCTGGTTCGAGCACGCTTAACTACGGAGTTCTCAAGCTCCCGTAGTGCCGATTCACTTAAAAGGCGCCTCTGTATTGAAGAGTTGTATCATTTCATTTATAGTACAGATCTCCCCCCTTTCGGAATGTATTCCAAAAATTCCCCATTGTTCTACAGTGGGTCCCACGGACTCAAGAGGTGGCCCCCACGGATTCAAGAGGTGGCCCCCGCCCACTTAACACGACACTTGACGTGGCACTTTGTTCCGTATGGCACTTTGCTCCGTGAGCAAGAACCGGGTCCCGACATGAGGTCTATAACAGTTCGAGAAACTACTGATAACACTTACCAGTAAATCTCAGCAACCCTGGCCAGGGATTTCCGGTTATAGCCAATCGAACACAGCACAACATCAACTCCCTATACCGGGAGAGACGAATCCCCTCCTATCGCTCATTGCCTTCATGTGATTCGGGATTGTACCCAAAAGGCACCTTTTTGCACGCCCTCTTGGACGTGGTATGATGGAAATCAAAGCACAGTGGGAATCACACAAGACTCTGTGACGATCTCGGGTCAACAGACTACTCTGTACCAGTGTCACCGGAGAACTGCCATCTGACGTGAGGTATAATACCATCTGGGAGTTCTCGGCGAGTCCGTCCAGTGTACTCAGTCTCCACTGAGCACCCGTACACCATCCTTGATGTCAAACACCGATGGATATGGGATCATCCATCGCCCATCATATGGGTCAAGATGCGTATACGCTAGTCTACTCTGGTGTATTGATGCCCTGTCTCGATACACCCTCGACTAGGAACAGTTATAGGATGTACTCGTCGACTACCGTAGCCCCACTAGTATGATCTCATCATAGTCCCAGTAGTCGAATACATATCCTAAGGGCTTTATCAACATGTAACATAAAGACAATCAGAGTACATGTTAAGATAAAGTACAACCAGATAGCATACTATCATGTCGAGCAAGAAAGTCCTCCCTATATATGTCCAAGCATCCATTACAATATACATCGTATGTACAGTAATGGCCTCTAGGGCATACATATAACTAACACATACTGGATTATGTCATTTGAATTTTCGCTCTTTAAAGTATATGTCTGGACATGATTACATTACATGTCAGAATGATCATAATAATAAATTTGAAATTTGCGTAGGAGCAAAAATGACCAGAAAACATTTTCCTAAAATTGAAAGAAATACTAATTTATTAAAATTTGTTCATTTTGATATTTGTGAATTAAATGGTCGATTAATTAGAGGAGATTTAAGATATTTTATAACTTTTACTAACGATCATTCTCGTTTTACACACACACACACACACACACACACACATATATATATATATTAAGAACAAAAGATGAAGCATTTGAGAAATTTAAAGAGTATAAGTCTGTTGTAGAAAATCAGAAGGAGAAAAAAATTAAAATCCTTAGAAGTGATAAAGGAGGAGAACATTTTTCTGATTCTTTTTCTAAATTTTGTGAAATGCATGGTATTATTCATCAAAGAACTGCACCTTATACGCCTCAACACAAAGGATTAGCCGAAAGAAAAAATAGGACTTTAGTTGAAATGGTAAATGCTATACTTTTAAATACTAAATTACCTTCTAATATTTGAGGTGAGTTTCTTTTAACAACATGTTATATTCATAATAGAATGCCATCCAAGAAAACTCATATTTCATTATATAAAAATTGGAATGATAGAAAGTCCAATTTAAACTATATTAAAACATGGGTGTGCATAGTATATTATAAAGTGACTAATCCATATAAATCTAAATTAGGGCCGAGGGGTATTAGAAATGTATTTGTTGGATATGCATAAAATTCTAAAACATATCGACTTCTGGATTTAGAATCAAATATCATAATTGGATCAATACATGTTAAATTTTTTGAAAATAAATTTATGCATGACAATGTTGATTCTAGTTTGCATAATAAGGAAAATGCAGTAATTTATAAGAAAATTACCAATAAGAAAAGAAGAGAAAGTAATGAAAGTATTGAACCAAGGAAAAGTCAAACAATCAAGAAAGAAAAATCTTTTGGTCATGATTTTATTGATTCACGTTCGAGTGTTTCTCGTTGAAGGAGATAGACCCATAGTGCTTAACAAAATACATATTCTACTTAATGTAGAAGATGATCCTAAAACAGTGAGCGAAGCAATGTCTTCAAAAGATGCTGCATTTTGAAAAGAAGCTATTGATGATGAAATGGACTCAATAATGTTTAACAATACTTAGATATTGGTTGACTTATCCAAAGGATCTAAGCCTGTAAAGTGTAAATGGGTATTTAGAAAACAAAATACAGATGACTCTATACAAACCTTTAAGGTAAGATTAGTGGCTAAAGGATTCACAAAAAAAGAAAGCATAAATTATTTTGATACTTTGCACCCGTGGCTAGAATAACATCCATTAGAGTTCTTACAGCTATGGCTTCAATATATAATTTATATGTGCATCAAATGGATGTAAAAACAATATTTTTAAATGGTGAATTAAACGAGAAATTATATATAGAACAATCCGAAGGTTTCATACTTTCTGAAAATAAGAACAAAGTTTGTAAATTAATTAAGTCGCTATATGGTTTAAAATAGGCCCATAAACAACGATATGAAAATTTTGATAAAGCAATAATATCAAATGGTTTTAAGTATAATAGTGCGGATAAGTGTATATATTTCAAATTCATTCAGAATTATAGAGTAATTGTATGTCTCTATGTTGATGTCATGTTAATATTTGGTATAAATTTGATAAGAATAAATGAAATAAAAAAGTATTTAACTTTAATATTCAAAATAAAAGATTTGAATGAAATATATACTGTTTTAGGAATTAAGATGAAAAAACATAGTAAAGGGTTTGTGCTAAACTAATCTTATTATATAAAGAAATTATTAAATAAATTCCAACATCTTAATATTAAAGAAAGTATTACTCCATATGATCTGAGTATGAAATTAAATAAGAATTGTGACAATGTGGTTGCACAATCAGAATATGCTAGCGCTATTGGAAGCCTTATATATGCGATACATTGTACAAGGCCTGATATAGTTTTTGCAGTATGCAAATTATCACGATATACCAGTAAACCCGGTACTAATCATTGGAAGGCCATCAGTAGAGTTTTTGGGTATCTAAAAGAACAAAAGATTTTAGTCTATTTTATTCCAATTATTCTGCGGTACTGAAAAGTTATTCGGATGCAAGTTGGATTATAAGTGCAACTGATAATAAATCCACAACATGTTGGGTATTTACGATCGAAGGTGGTGCCATTAGTTGGGCCTCTAAGAAACAAAATTGCATCACACATTCAACAATGGAATCCGAATTTATCGCTTTGGCCGCTGTCGGCAAGTAAACGGAATGGCTGAGAAATTTATTATTAGATACAGAGTTGTGGCCACAACCGATACCATCTATTTCCTTGCATTGCGATAGTGAGGAAACTATGTCTAGAGCTTATAATAATGTTTATAATGGTAAATCTAGACACATTAGCAGAAGACATGGATATGTTCGAGATTTAATTACTAATGGAATAATCACCATAGTTTATATGAGATCTGCAAAGAATTTAGCAGATCCCTTTATCAAGACATTGTTTAGATATTTGGTAAAGAGTGTGTCAATAGGAATGAGACTTAAACATTTACAATTTGGCACCAGTAAAGGTAACCCAAATTTAATTAGTAAAAACTAATTTTAATAGTTCAATGGGTAACAACAAATTATTGTCATGTGCCTGTATTGCACTAGATGTCTCATTCTTATATAAATAAGTAACTGGAGCTGTCTGTTATGATAAAGAGGATGAGCGAAGGCACTCAATGAAGTTATTTAATTTTTAAAATATCCACAGTTATAGGGATATAATAAAGGAAACTCCACCTATATTTGCATAAAATTAGTGCCACTTCAACAAGAGATATGAAATGTTCTCTTGTAAATATTTATGAAGACCAAGAGTTACACATAGCCATAATAGTGCTAAAACAGTTATAAAGCTCTTAGAAAATAAGATAAATATTGTGTGTGTTGTATTTCAAAATCTAATAATAAAAGTTTTTTGTTTAATTTGCGGACGCCAATAACTTTGTTAGATGATTGATATATATACAATCATGAAAGGTTTAAATAAAGAGATACTTTTTTATGCATAATATTTGTCACGAAAGAGATGTGATTGCAACCAATATATACAAACTAGTGAGGGATTGTTGGTAGTTTGAATCTATTGATAGCATTTGTATGTGGGATATAGTCACACATTGGATGGAGAGATGTGACCCATCCCCAAACGGTACATTCCGCTCTGGCCAAAATCACACGGTTTTGTCTTTCGGAGTGAACAAGACCCAAACAGGGGCCACTTCCCAGAAGGTCACCCATCCCAGAACTTCCCTGGCTCGAGCACGCTTAACTACGGAGTTCTCAAACTCCTGTAGTTCCGATTCACTTAAAAGACGTCTTTGCATTGAAGAGTGGTATCATTCCATTTATAGTACAAATCTGGCCACTTTCGGAATGTATTCTGAAGATTCCCCATTGTTCTACAGTGGGTCCCACGGACTCAAAAGGTAGCCCCCACGGATTCAAGAGGTGGCCCCCGCCCCTTGGCATGACACTTGGCATGGCACTTTGTTCCGTGACAATGTCAGGCCCCGGTTCTTGCTCACAGAACAAAATGCCACGCCAAGTGTCATGCCAAGGGGCGGGAGCCACCTTTTGAATCCGTGGGGGCCACCTCTTGAGTCCGTGGGACCCAATGTAGAACAATAGGGAATCTTCGGAATACATTCCGAAAGTGGGCAGATCGACGGTCAAGGAATAATCCCACCGTAGGCACACTTCGGTTTCTAGCATTACATGGTAATCAGTAAATATAGTACGAAAGTAAAGAAAATCACAGCTCTCAACTTTATTATATTTAAACAACAGAGTTCAAGATACAATTATTCGCATGAAAGAAATAACTAACCAAAAGAAATAAAAATATCCTTATTGCAAGCAAAAGACGATAGCATTGGTGTCGCGGTCTAAATCTCCGCGATCTCGAACGGCAGGTCCTGCTCTTGAGCTGGGACCACTACGTCCTCTAAGCATGCACACTCAAGTCGTCAGGGCGACACACACACACACACACAGTGTGTGTACAGTGATATTAATCATGAAATGAACAACTGAATACAGTAACACGAGAATATGGAATATCAAGTGAGCGTGAACTGTATAGTATATGTATCATGTCAGCAATCAATGCAATGTGTATGTCATTACCTATCAGTCGCCAAGTCAATTGAAATCAATCGGTGAAAAAGGGTGCTTGTGTTTAACAAGGGTCTCGTGCATGCCCGAGACTACGATCCGCTGTTTCCCGGGACATAACCCTACAGCCGTGCCGTTAGGCCACGACCTAATATATATATCACTAATATCGAATGACCATCCTCTAAGTCACCGTATCTCGATAAATACGAGTTCGATTCCACCTTAATTTCTCCCATTTACCAGATTATATAGTATGCGTTCAGGTATTAGATAGATTGTGAGCAAGTACGTATCGCTTTCACTTTCAATCACGCTTCCACTTATTAACATCACTTTCAATCACTAGTTCACTATCGTACTTGCCACAAGCCAAACACTAACACTTATTTATCTACAATGCAAATCAGTCGCTAGGTCTCAATGTAAACGATCACTATGCACTGGGCATAAAGCAAATACAAAATAAGGTAGAATGCACTAAACAAATGTTTACTAAATTAAGACAGCCAACGCCATATGCCGAATCACACGTATAGAATCGGCCAAAACAATATAAAAGGCATACGGAGTATACATGATTATCTAAGCGGTAAAATTAGTTTCATATCAATAAGAATTCAGGTTAAGAATTTATCATCATTTTAAATCAGCGATTAGTTGCTGGAATTCCAGTTTCAGAACTGAAAGTCCAACTTCACGTGCAGATTACTATGGATTGTGTTTAGATTCAGATGTTGCTTCAGTTGAATAAAACCTAGCTCTACCTATTAGGTTTCTAACGCATCAAGCGGGTCAATGATAGCCTCTGTGTACTAGGAGATATCTTATGTTTAGTGTCAAGGTGTAAAAACTGTCACTGTAGAAAACTGCAGAACACGTCGACAATCTAAAATATAATTAAAATATCAAACTACAAGACCAGAACCATGAGTTTGCTAACTAAATTATCTATGCGACAATATAGGGCTCCGTGTATTTTCTGTTTTATGTGGGGATGTACATACGATTAAGTTTAGGTTCCAACATGAAAGACTGCAGAAATCAGCCGTATGCACTGATAAAATAAATTATGTTAAAAATAGCTAACAACGACGTAATTCAGTGGAACTGGTCATATAAGAAAGATAATTCAATTTCCTATGTATTTATATAGAGTTCCGTGCATCTGTGAATTCGAACGGTGAGTTGCAGGTGTTTGATTTCAGGTATTCGGAGGGATTTCGGTTCAGGACTATAGTCCAGAGCCACAAATCCCTTCAATTTCCGCTATCTAAAAGACACGATCTTCAGTAAAAGTCACCGTAGGTTTATAGGTAATACAGTCTTCTTCGTAGCGAGCCTAAGAACGTTATAATCCAATTTTTTTACGATTTATTATGAATTTAATGGGCTAGCATGTTCGGGAAAATTCTGATTTCACAATGGTTATCGGGGACAATATATTATGGGTGAAAGGATATTGATTTGCAACCAAAGTATTCGTTATCAGTAACAGAATCTAACGATCATAAGTTCTGCCGTCTTAAAGCATGTTTCTGTCTAGGGTTTCACATCGACCGTTTAGCATGTTATATCTATAACAATTTCAAAGGATTTCGATCTACATATTTATTTATACTAATACCCGCTGATTTTAAATTCAAGCCAAGAAGTTTCGCACCAGTTTTAACGACAACGGCACTAACATAACTCATGCAATTTCATTCTTTCATGTATATATATGTATATGTACCTATAAATAAGTATGTAGTTAATTAACAGTGGTTCTAGAATATAACGATAGCATGACTTAGCAAGTGAAGGATTTCACTTGCCTGGGGATGGTCGATGGCAGCGACGAAGGCGGCGATGGCGACGGCACGGGCGCGGCACTCACGGCAGTGACGGTGAGCTCAGCACAGCGAGTTGCGGCACGGTGGAAACGGGTTGAGTTGGTGGAGATCGGTGTTGGAGTCTGGAGGGGTGTTGTGGTGCGATTGGTGGTGTCGAGGATAAGGGTGGCGGAGCTTGGGCAGTGCAGGGGGTCGGTGCAAGGTCGACGGTGAGAAGAGGCACCAAGGTGGTCGGTGGCCGGAGATGGTGCTGGGTGCAGATGGGGTTGCTAGTGGAGGCACAAATGGAGTTACCGACAACGGTGAGGTGGGGTTTGGTGGCAGAGAGGATGGAGTAGGGGGAGCCAGAGGGGGTCGTCGGCAATGGATTCGGCCGGCGGTGGAGCTTGATTGTGGGATCTGGCAGTGAAGGAGACTATTGCAGCAAGGGGATCGACGTTGATGTGGAGGTTGAATGTGCTGGAGGTGCTGGGGGTTTAAAGAGAGGTAGTAGGGCTGCTGTGGGTTGAGATGACGCCGACGGTGAGGGATTGTGGTCAGTGTGCTGTGAAGGAAAGAGAGTGAGAGAGAGAGAACGAGAGAAGGAGATAGATATGGATTTAGAGAGAGGAAGAGATAGATGTTGCAAGATAGGGGGAGAGAAGGAGGGGATCGAAGGGATCTCAAGAGTTGGCAACGAGGCAAAGATGTGAGTGAGCGAGTCTTGGAAGTTGTTGGGATCATGGGGGGAGCGAGGGAGGAAAGAAGTGGGAGAAGAAAGAGAAAGAGAGGGACATGGGGATCGGGTCGAATCGGGGTTAGGAGTTTTGGTTAGGGTGTTGGGCTTGGGCCAGTGTGGGGTTGGGTTAATTAGGGTTTTAAATAAAAAGAGAAAAGAATTTGAAAGAAAAAATTGGAAAAATATTTATAAAGAAGTACGGAAAATACATGGAACTGGGGATTTACAAGAGAAGAATGTACAAGCCTTTATAAAAATTCTCAATCTTTAAGTAATATCTTAAACAAAGTGGTTTATGAGCCAAGCGTGCCTAATTTCTAGGGGGCTTATAATATTTGTTTATTATTGTCTTTGATAGGGCATTTGGGGCATCTAGGGCTTTGACTTGATAACAGAGTTTGCCTTTGTGAATTCCAATTTTTTTGGTTTGAGTTTGTTTTTTTAATCTCGAAATTCAAAAACTATTTGAAAACTGTCTGCTGCAGTTTTGTTGTCTAAACAGTCACAGCTGTGCTTGTTCAACTCTATAAATTAAGTTTTTCTCTTCACAGATTTTGCATCTTCTTCTCACTATCTTCTAAAAGAATTTTAGGGGCTTTGCTGTATCTTGGGGTGATTGACTTCTGCTATACTCCCATAGTGGGGGCAATATCACCTTTCAGAAAGTGTATCATACATGTCTCAAAGGTTTTAATTCTTTTTTAACTAAACTACAAATATAATATATTCCACTTGCCTAAAGTTTGAGCCAAATGATCGATAGCGCATATAAAAGACCGGAATTATTATATTTATATATTCAGGTGGACACATTATTTGTTTGGTTGAAGAAAAATACTTATATATTGAGTATTCTCTCTGATGAGCAGTCAAGTTTAACCTGTATGCTTTTATTTTGTTTTATTTTATGTTCATGTGGGTCCTAAAACTAAATCAACTTTATTTATCGTGAATATGTGAAACTGTTGGGTTCAAACTTAATATGAGTTAACGTGTTAATTCAAATTAGTTAAAGAAAAAAGCAGCAAAACCTATGGTTACATAAAATTGAACACACGAATTTGTATATCCTATGTATTTAAAGTTAATTAATTTAGCCTTTGCAAATCGCTAAAAGTGGGGATTTAATAATTCACCATGTCAACAAGATATGCTCTCCAACATGATAAACCAAACACACAAAGCCTTGTTATATTGTAAAAGATGTTCCTCGTTTTACATACCACATATATTGACAAGGACGATGGTTTTGATTTATTTATCATTAATAATCCCGTGCTAGAAAAAAGAGAGGGGGAGGGAGAGTGGGAGGGAATCATCAAAGCCGAAACACCTATCAGATATCAAGAACTTTATAAGCTGTGATTGTTTTCTCAAACAAAAAATAATAATGGAGACGCCGTCGTATCCTATTACAATGGATGATAAGATAAAAAATTTATCCCATCCAATGAAGAATGATGAGATAGAATGTAGTGGTGTATCCGCTATTATTTCTAGTATGGACATCCGAACTGGTTTTAATTGGGTACGGATGTCTCCACGTGAAAGAATAGTGGAGACATCCGGAACACGTTTTAATTCTAACACGGGCTACACGCCCTAGCTGCCTGAAATGTGGCGTCAGACGAGGGTCGGTGAGCTGTCGTGACATGCAGATAGAACGCTTAAATCTTATCCAAAATGAAAATAAAATCACTATTAAAAGACTTGTATAATATTTGGTTACCAACCACGGTGCGCCTTGCTCCATTTAGGTGGGCCACTCATAAGGAATACTTAAGGCCTGTTTTGGTTGCAATATTATGAAATTTGGATTCCAATAGACTACGCTCGAAAATTTCTGGATTTTGTAATTTGTTGTTTGGTTGGTTTTGGATTTCTAGTATTGGATTTGTAGATTCTTGTAATCTTTGTTTGGTTGGTAAAAATAAAATGAGATTTGGATTTAAGGATTTTAGAGATAGATAGATAGAGAGAGGATTATTAAATAAATAAAGTACACCGGTCCCATCTAAAAGTAGAATGAATACTGTCAAATCCTTGAAAATCCTTAGAAAATTTAAGATTCAGGAATCCTTGTTTTGTGATGCCGCAAAAAAATAAAGTAATCCTAGAAATCCAAATCCATCAACCAAACACAAAATCGTGGAATTCTAGATCCAAATCCATACTAATCATGTAAGGGCCTCTTTGGTTGTGGGATTAGTATGGATTGTGGAATCATTGGATTCCATAATTTTGTTTTTAGGGGATGGATTTGGATTTCTAGGATTCTTTTGATTTTTATGGGGGGCCCACCATAAAACAAAAATTCTTGAATCCTAAAAAAATTTAAGGATTTGACACTATTCATTATACTTTTAAATGAGACCCGTGTACTTTTTTTATTTAATGATCCTCTCTCTATCTATCTCTCTAAAATCCTCAATCCCACCTTTTTCCACCAACCAAACAAATATTATAAGAATCTACAAATTCAATATTAGGAATCCAAAACCAACCAAACAACAAATTACGAAATCCAGAAATTTCAACTGTAATATTTTGGAATCCAAATTTTATAATCTTACAACCAAACATGCACTAACCAAACATGCCCTTACGTGGACCATTAAACACAAGTGGGGCCCAGCTGTTGATGGGTGTACATTTGGGTGGACAAGCAGCCGGCAAGATTTGGTGGCATGCAGCTGGAGGTTTCAGTTTCACGCCCTTATTTCTCTTTCTCGGCTTTCTTGTGTATGCCGTCCGCATAGGAAGTAATTTATCTAGTTTCAAGTCTATGAAAAATTAATAACGCAAATAAATATGAATTAAAAAAATAAAAAAAAAAATTTAAGCAAATTTTCTAATAATAAGAAGAAAATTAGCTCAAAAAGTTCCTTGAACTACCAATCAATCTCTGATTTTTTGTTTGGTTGCAACAATTGAACTCTGTTTATGTGATGTTTATGTCATGCAACCTTTGTTCTTGAATAACCTCAAATGAGACAAAAGAGGAAAGAAAGAACGGAAAAGTTGACCTTGAACTGAAGAACTACTGACCGGTTTAGGAAAAAGAACTATTGACAGCTTCGATAAATTTCATACTTGCATACCAATTCATATTAGCTGGAAAAAAGAACTTGGTTTCTTCGCTATTTATGGATAAGGAATCATTCCTCAAGTATTTATAAATAGATACATATTATCTTTCTTTCTAAGGTACATTTCAGATCCAGGGGATGATTTAGTGGTCAATGAAAGTTTGTTTGAGTGTGTGAAAAATATCGTCTTCCACTGTACCAAAACTTTGAAGTTATGACGAAGCGGGTCGAGTGTATATATCTTATATTCTAACACGGTCCCGTAGATCGAAGGCCTCTTGGATGGAAACATAAGCTTAATTTTAAAAAAATCCGCATTAAATACGCTTCCAGTGGAAATCGAAATTGTGTTGCTTTGATATCATATGAAATGTCTCTTCTACTATACCAAAACTCCGAAGTTGTGACGAAGGTTGAGAGAATATATTTTATATTTTAACAGAATGAAATGATATATAAATAATGTCGACCGATTCAAATGTTAATATAGCCTGTAACTTAATAGAATGCATGCTTCCCACTAGCTCCTCAAACAAAGGATCTTGGTCAATGTAAGAAACTAAAAACAAGTTTTGCAAGGAGGGAAAAAGGTTCAATCATACATTCTAATTCAAAAAATATGGAAAAAGGAGTCAATGATGTGGAGACATGCATTATCCAATTCAGCAAAATGTCACCCCTACTATTGGGAATGATTAAGATATCCCCACTTGAAAACTTGATAGAGAAAGAGAGATGTTGACTTGAAAGAAGCTTTATTACAAAGCAGCAACCTCTTGTAAAGGAAGGAGAGGTGTTAGGAAAGTGGCATTTCCAAAATGATAGAAAGATAGCTTGTGAATTGTGATGGTTGGTAGCTAATACCTATTGACCAATTTGGTGCATGCATGTTTGGCTCACCTTTTTTGACCAAACCTATCCTTTTCCAAATTAGAGGTGTTTTATTTAGATTTCTATTTCACATGTTTGATGAATAATATTGTTGAGTATAAGTTGTCTTCCATTTCGATAGCCTTCTTGTATTTCTGAATTTGCTACAGAAAAGTAATTGTATCAGTATGGGTCTGTTATCCGTATAATGGTGTCTGAAAACATGTTTTAGCGACATACTAAAGTGCTCATTTATTCATTAGGAATGTGAAAACCTAAAAATATACATACCCGGTTACGACGGGACGGAAGTCAAGTCAGTTATGATTTCCACATGTCTCAGCATATCAATTTAATCTTCCAACTTTGCAATGAATAATCCAATAAACTAAATAATGTGGTCTATATGATTTTGACATTATAAACAAAATTTTATTTCTTCATTGGTAAAAATCATAAATTATATGAATATTCAAATACAGCTAATAAGGTATACCATCTAAAATTTACTTGTAAATGTTGTTTTGTATTTATGTATAAGACACAACGATAAGGAGTCAGACCATTATATTCTTTGGTTTGACAAAAATAATGGTTCAATAATAAATGAAATTTCTAAATGTAAAAATGAAAATGAAAATCCACTATATAGCAAAAGCTCAAGAGCATGTTTGGCAATTGAAAAATAAAATAAAAGCAAGAAAAGAAAGTAGTAGAAAAAGTGAAATAGAAAAAAAGTGAAGAGAAAGCATTAGTTCTTGTTTGTTTTGTTCAAAAGAAAGTCGATGTTTATGTGGTCATAATGGAAAGTGAGATCGAGTTGTTTGTTTAGAATGATAGAAATTAAAAAAGTAATTCAAATAGGATAGAAATAAAAAATTAATAGAATAAAATATTATTACTTTATTTCACTTTCTCTAGTTTTAGAGAGAACGAAATGCCTTAAAATGGTGATGCGGTAAGAAAGTAAAACATACTTTCAATCTATATATACTTTCTTTTTACCAAACAAGTGAGTTAGAAAATGCGAAAAAATGTCATCACTTTCTCACTTTCCATTTGACTTTCTCCAACCAAACATTCCTCAACAAACTATGACCAATATTTTTCAATTTGAAAAAGCATCAAAATAAGTTACTTAAGTTTTTCTGTCAGTTTCAGAGACATGAGACCGAAAAAGGAATGAACTTCAATACACGATGCAACTCCTAAATAACTTCAGTATATTGACACGAGACAAAAAATAGAATTGACTTAAGTACACGATGTAACTCATAAATAACTTCAGTCTATTTTGTATCAACACAAACTAGCTTTCTGTCAATAATGACGCTGGTTCTCTCACTTGGGGAGACTATTACCCAGCACGGCCTGGGCCTCTTTGTCCACCTAACTACCCCGTCCAGGTAAGAGCGGATCTAAGCTGGCCCAGCACCTCTCAACTCGTTAATGCAGTCGATGTGGGACTAAACTCCCTAACCCCAAATCTCAAAACAAGTTTCAAAAATTCCCATTCCTCTCATTTCATTTCATTGAGCCTCTGCTTCACTTGATTCCATTACTGCCATGAGATCACTCAGAAAACCCCTATACCTATTCATCTTCTCTGCTCCTAAACTCTTCACTCATAAACCCCTCTCATTCTCTTCTTCCATAGTTGCTTCAATCCCCAACAACCCACATGCCCACCACCTGTTCTACCAATTCTCCAAACGACCAGCTCTCGCAGGCTCAGTTCTAGCTGAGTTCTGAAACGGTTAAGTCAGTGCTTAAATGATTCAAGGAATGGAGAATGGCCCATGATTTCTTCACATGGGCGTCGACGCAAGACTGGTCCCGTCACAGTTACTATACTTACAATGACTACAGTTCTTTCTTGGGCTCGCCAAAGCTCCCACCTTCGAGCTCTTTTCGATGACTTGGTGGCACATAAATTTGAAATGACACCTGGGGCCTTAGGGTTCTTGGTTCGGTGCCTCGGGCGTCAGAGATTGATTGATGAGGTTGAATTTGTGTTTGAACATGCTCGTGATTTATTTACATTGGCTATACAAACTCTTTTGGGGAGCTATACTCTGTAGCTGTACTCTATATTTGATGATGCTCATGAGTGGGAATTTCTCAGATCACGACACGTGGCGAATGACGTGTCATCCGCGACAGCTCACTAGACTCCTGGAGGCTACCGAGGTAAAATCAGCGTGGAGCATTGATGACCTTCCTCGGTTCATCCTCGAGCTTACACTCGGCCTCTTACCCAAGAATGACCTAACCACCAAACTGGCGTCCATCCTCCTATGCTCGTCTCCGAGCTATTGCCGAGCCGAGCTTCCTTGGCTTTTCGGTCGTCTCCGAGCCTCACACCGAGCTAAGCCTCCCCAACTCTCCCGGACAAACAAGAATGTGAGGCCTTAGTGCTTCCGCAACGGCTCCATGTATCTCGCCTAAACGAGATATCCGGCCTCCATGTCCCGCGTTCCACGCTAGCACATCCTCCCATTAATGGGCGTATCCATCATTCACGCAGGCGTAACGTCAGGGGCATAACCGAAAGCGAAGATCCCGCGCCTGCTCGCTCCATGCGACCACTATAAAAAAAACCTCATACAACTCAGGCAACACAATTTTAATCTAATAAGCCGCTATTCTGCTTATTTTCCTTGGTTAACTTGATCGTCGGAGGATCCTACGGTGGTCACCCATCCCGGGACTTCTTTGCAGATAGCTCGGCTTCCACCTCAATATCAACCCATTGAGATCCACACGCTCAACGAGAAAACCTTCAAGCCAAATCTCAGCCGTTCAACCACGCTCGCTACAGATCGAAGGAGGACAACATCTGAAGGAGATCAAGCCCTCCATCGGTTGGCTCCGTCTGTAGGAAAACGCCAAAGTTTCTTCCATTCAACAAAATTGATCTTCTGCCCTCGACCTCATGGCGAGCGAAAATCGCAATGATCCCGGTGCGATCCGCCACACCCCTCATAATGGAGGCGTTAGCGGTTCCTCCCTACCTCCAAACCTCCTCAATGTCTTATTGGCTCGAATCGACAGACTCTCGTCGATGGTGGACGCTCTCGTTCGCGTTCAGATGGTGGGCCCTAATCGCTAGATACCGGTTCCCCCTCCCCGAGACAGCGATGTACGCAGAAGGACGGATGACTTCGCCGCCCCCAGCGTCACTGAACGTCGGCGAGCCAACTCCGGCAACCACGGTCCATGGGCGTGCTATGATTCCATGACCCGCTGGGTTCCGGAAAGCTCCATGCCCCCGGTCTCGGGGAAGACATGGTCATCGTCCCGAAGTCCGACGCGTGCCCACACCCTCTGAAGAGGTGTCGATCAGTTCACTTGCTTTCAGGCATGACCGACGCCCCCACTCGCATCAAGACCGAGGAGGCGCACGTCGGGACTACACGAGAAGGACCCCACTCGGGGACCTGAGAAACATAATAGAGCGGAATAGAAGCCTCACCACCGCATAGACCAGGAGCGGGGACAGTCGCCACTCCGACTGTGCTGAATCCTCGGGTTATCTCCACCAATTCGAGCCCCTCAAAAAGAAGCTCAAAGGCATACGAAGAGACGGCCCTCCATCCGGCGAAGGGGCTAGATATTCCGTGGATTCTCTCACAAAGCCCTTCACTGAGGAATTGTTGGCCGAACGAGTTTCCTCTAAGAACAAGCCGCCCAAGGTGGCTTTTTTTGAAGGGAAGTCTGAACCAAAGGATCATTTGGATGTGTTCACAGCGGGCACGAGCTTCCAGGACAACTCGAACGCAGCTCAATGCCGCGCTTTTCCCACTACTCTAATCCGGGCTGGTTGGGACTGGTTCCGGGGGTTGGCGCCACGCTCCATCTCTACTTTTGATTTACCGGCCATCCAGTTCCTCGGCCACTTCGTCGGGAACGGAAGACAGAATAGGACGGTCGATTACCTCTTCACATTAAAGAACGGTAACAAAGAATCCTTTAAGGGATATGTCACTCACTTCTACAACGTCCTCCTCGAGGTCCTCGAGCACCGCGATGAGACGGTTATAACCGCACTAAGGTCGGGTCTTAGGCACAAAGAGTGGCTCCGCTCTTTTGCATTAGCGCAACCTAAGACCATGGCCGAGATAAAAGTCTGGACCAAACGGAAGATCCAGGTCGAGTTGGAGGTGAACTCGAATCTGCCCAAAAGCGACCAAGCCGACCAAAAGAAGAGGGGCAGAGAGGAGAAAAAGAAGGTCAACCGACCGAAACCTTACTTCCCAAAATTCCAGAAGTACACTCCCTTCAACATCTCCTAAACAGAGCTATTGGAGGAAGCGAAGGGCGAGAGGTTCTTTAAGCTCCCGTCGGTCATCCAAAGGGCAGCAAAACGTCTTCGAGGCCCTTACTGCGTCTTCCATAGGACGCAAGGGCATCCGACCAGGAACTGCAAGCAATTCCGCAACTACATTTAGGAGTTGATCTGCTCTGGCCACTTGGCGAAGTACCTAAGGGACAAGCGGTAGGCGGAACGGGAGCAAAGGGACCCGATCACCCCCGGGAAATTAACGATCGTCCAGATCATGGTCGTCACCTCGGACTTTGCTCGAGAGACTGCCGGGACCCACCACCTCCTTCCTGTCGAAGGTGTAAGCGATCCACTCAAGAAGAGGTCTAGTGTCACGCCCCGCTTCCCAAAATACGGAATACGAGGGGTAGACAAGGCCAGCCATGCTCCTACGGTCAAGGAAAATTCCTGCCGTAGTCACACTTCGGCTTCTAGTTTATCATGGTAAACAGTAAACGATGCGCAGGTAATGAGAAATGCAGTAACTGAAAGATACAATAAAATAAACTGACCTGAAGTGGAACAAACGGATGTAACTAGGAACGACAAGTCAGGAAGTCTGTGATGCACTAGTCCAGGCTAAATCGTCTTCTCACACTGAGCATGCATACTCAGGTCGTCAGAGCGACACAATAGCAATATAATATATATAAAATCAAGTGACAATTCTAACGGTGATAATAGGTATGTGAAGCAGTAAATAAATGACATCATGAATATACATGTGCAGTAATCAATGCAGCGGAGCAGTAAAGTAGTGGAACGATATGTCACGTATATCAACACAGTATATATAAAGTATATAAATGCCAGTATCCCTATCAGCCTCTAAGTCTCACTGTACCGGTCACTAAGCCTATCGTCAGTCCAAGTGTGAGAGTCAACCACTCGCGAGTGTCCTCCACCCAAGGGTAGAACCCAAGGGCAAGGGACCACGGGCCCAACATGTAACATGTATATCACGGTGTATATCACGTACCCTGTAAATCTCCATATATCTCCCTAAATATATAAGCCGGCATGGGACTCCCGAGATTCTGTTGAACTCATACTTAAACTACCCCACACCCCGTGGTCTACATCAAACGCTAACCATAACCCTAAATACTAATCGATCCGTGACAAGTCTGCGCGAGAACTGGAGGCAGGACCTCCATCAAGCACGTCCCGACTAATATTCAAGATAAATGGCAGTGTCGGATGCCTTATCTGTGACACCCGTGCAAGCGCTTCCATAAGTGTCACATACCACTTATAGTCACACGTATACGCATCCCACAGACGTCGACAATGCAATAGAATAATAGGGTCACTGATTGTGTACAAGTACGTATCACTTTCACTTTATTCATTCACTTTCACTTATTCATTCACTTTCACTTATTCATTCACTTCCACTTATTCACGGATACACGAACACTGACGTACTTGCCACAATCATCACTAAAATCTAATACTGGGTAAATGCACGATGTCACTAGGTTATCACTATAATGATATAGGTATGATATGATGCATGAACAGTATAAGAAGCACAACTAAGGTATCATAAAACCAACAGTTTATCACTTGCACGATTTATCATGAAACATATGTATATAATTTAGCGAAACGATAAACATGTGGTAATTAATATGTTCAGTTAGCTATCCATAGAATTTTGTTTCAAGTCAATCGGGTTCCAGGATCATTAGTTATAATTATTTCATTTTAAGCGCACGCGGCTGGAAATCCAATTTCTGAATCAGAAATCTATTTCGCAACGCATTTTAACCCCAGTTAGGATCATAATTTAGCGACGCTACAGTTGAATGAATTCTAGGGTTTTCAGTAAGGTTTTCAACGCAATAGACGGATCTTCAATCGCGTCTGTACGTTAGCAGTTATAACCTGTTTAATATCAACATATCAATTCTGATTCTGCTGGGACTGTTATGTGTCCCGATCTTCTAAATTACAGATTAAATAGTAAATGATAACGAAACAGGATGAAATTAATTGTGTTGTCTAGCTAACAGAGTTACCTACCATAAGAAGTGGAGTTCCGCAAACTACGAGTTAAGGAAATCCTGTGGTATCCAATACGGAACAGAAAGCAATGACTGGAGTCGCTCTGGACTGCAGTCCAGGGTCGCACTCCGATACAATTATCATCACGATTTAAGTACAGGAATATCTGGAAACTAGCATAGGGTTAAATTTCGTCGAGTTAGCTTCGATTTGAGCCCTCGAACGCACCATTCTAATATGTATATGATTTATGATGAATTTAACGGTTTTCAGGTACAGTAGAATTTCAGTTTTACGATCAAACTTGGGGGTAGTTGTTTTAGTCGTTATCGATCACGTCATCCAACAAAAATCACACACTATGTTCGCAGCCCTACGGGCCAACCTACACCATTGAGTTCCGTCAAATTTGATAATGTTTTTCTAAGAGAACAAGCATCGAACAGTTATGGCATAAAAATTGGGTTAAATTTGTAACTGTAACATATATGTATTTAGTGACAGTACCAAAGGTAAATAGCATGTAAGTAAGTACAAACTTGCCTGGGAACGCCTCGCGTCACACGGTAGCAGCGACGTCACGAACGCGCGTTGTAGGCCGCAACACAAGTTCGCGCGAGCTTGGCTCGAGACTCGGATTTGACGTCGGAGTTTGCCGGAGCTGTCAAGCTCTGTTGGAAGTGGAGGTGGTGCTCCGTGGCTGACCTGGGACTTGCTGGGGTCGACGATATCGGCGATGGTCGCTCCGGTGACGCGCACAGTGGGTGTTTGTAAAGAAAATGTGTTTTATATGATTTTTGAGAGAGAGTTAGAGAGAGAGGAACAGTGAGAGAAAGTGAGGGAGAAAGATAATTAGAGAGAGGACAGAGAGTTAGAGAGAGATGAGAAACGTAGAGAGAAAGGAAGTGTGAAAAAAGAAGCAGTGAGAGAGAGGGTTAGAGAGAAGAAAACAGAGGAGGGGGAGAGAGGGTGAACGTGAGGTTTGGTGTTAGGGAATTAGGATATATATATACATAGGGAGAGGAAGAGAGATGGAGGCAGTTGGATTTAGAATGAGTGAGGGTGAGTTGGAAAGAGGAGAGGGAATCGGAGGGAAACGGGTGCAGTGGGTTTCGAAGGTGAAGTCTTGGTGAGGGTGCAGCAATGGGTTCTGTGGCGACGAGATAGGTTCTCGTCTCAGTTGAGTGCCTTGGGTGAAGTCGAGGGGTCCTCGGTGGTTGCGGTTGAGATGGGGTTTGATGGAGGTTGAAGGAGTTGGCATGATAGAGAAATTGGTACAAAGGAATTTTGCATTGGTGGATGTCAAGAGAAATTGAACATGCCCTCAAGAATGAGCTCGGGCAGATAGAACCATCAGCCCCTGCACAAACATTTTGTGCTCACTGGAGAATTAAGGAAGCAAGCTCTCTGCACAAGACATTTTGTGCTCACTCTCTCCCATTAAAATGAAGCAGGCCCCTTATCTTTTATAATGCCCAATGTTGCATTTAATTAAAGCTCCACTCACATCTTATTTTCATCACCTCCAGCTAATTGCCTGCACACTCACAAGAATACTTGTATTAATTAAACATCCATCATCACATGAATCTTCATCATGCTCATGATATAGTGGCCGGCCCAATTCTTTCTCAATCTTTCCAGCACTTGCATTCCATTAATTAAGCTTTAATTAACTCCATTTAATTTCCTTCTCAATTAATTAATCCCTCATATCAACAGAACCTCCTCCACCACAATACAATGCAATAAATTAATGCAAAAGGAAATTTCCACCACCATTTAGCATCTCCAGCATTCACAGCATAATGAATAGTGGCCGGCCCATTAATAACTCTCAAAGTAACCTTCTTAATAAATTAATCATCAACCATTCTTATGCTCACTTTCCAGCATAATGTATAAGTGGCCGGCCCCTCTACATGTGGAGGAAAACAAAGTATATTTGCAAGAAACCCCTTCCACAAAAGTTATTTGCACAATTGCAAATAACCCCCTCCATCAGAAAAGTCCGGTCGGGAAAGAACAAAGGAAAACCGGCCGGAACGAAAAGCAAACTGGCAATGGCCGGGGGAAATATTATTAGAATGAAAACGGGGATTTACATCTAGGAAGGACGAACCCATCATCTTCTCCGACGAAGACCTCCAAGGCATATCGATGTCTCACAACGACCCTCTTGTGATATCGGCCCGGGTCCACCGTTACGAGGTACAAAGGATATTAGTGGACTCGGGTAGCTCGGCGGATACCCCGTTCTACAATTGCTTCCAGCGTATGGGACTAGGACCATCCGACCTACAACCGACCTTCTATGTCCTTTATGGGTTCACCAACCACTCCATCCCGGCGGAGGGAACGATCACCCTCCTCCTTAATATTGGAGAAGCGGGACGCACGCAAACCCTGCCGGTGAACTTCCTCATCGCGAAGGTCCCTTCGTCATACAACATTCTCCTAGGACGCCCAACGTTGAATGCCTCCCGGGCTCAAATCTCGACCTATTACCTTGCGATCAAATCCCCGTTAGATCAAGGGGATAGGTCGGGCTCTCGGGAACCAATAGATTGCTAAGATTTGTGTTGCCTCGACATCCCCTGCCGGAGAGCAAGATGACGATTTGGGAGACGCACCTGATTTCCAAGAATCTTTGGATACACGCGACGACCAGAAGGAAATCCGAGGTGCTCCAGTGGAAACTTTGACGGAAGTTCCCCTCGTCGAAGGGATTAATGGTCGGACCGTTCAGATCGGCTCACTCTTGACAGAAGACTGTCGCGAAGACTTGATCCGTTTCCTCCGAGAGAACTCAGACGTGTTCGTCTGGACACCAGCAGATATGCCCGGGATCGACCCAAAAGTAATCTCCCACAAGCTCGGGGTCGACCCTAAAGGCCAGACTCATCCGATAAAAGAAGAGAAGCTTTGCGCCAATCAAACAAAAGGCGATAGAGGACGAGGTCGACCGATTACTCGCAGCCAATTTCATTAGAAATCTTGACTACTCGAATTGGCCAGCGAACGTGGTAATGGTCAAAAAGGCGAACGGGAAGTGGCGCATGTGCATTGATTTCAAGGATCTGAATAAGGTCTGCCCGAAAGACAACTATCCTCTCACCCGGATAGACCATCTAGTGGACAGCTCGGCCGGCCACAAATTGCTGAGCTTCATGGACGCTTTCTTCGGCTACAATAAGATCCGGATGAACCCGGCAGATGAAGAACTTACCACGTTCACCACGGATCAAGGGTATACTGCTACAAAGTAATGCCCTACGGTCTTAAAAATGCTGGAGCTACATATCAGCGCCTAGTTAATAAATTGTTCAAACCGCAGATCGGGAGGAACATAGAGGTCTACATCGACGACATGCTCGTGAAATCAACCTCATTAGACGAGCACACCAAAGATCTTGTAGAAACATTCAACATCCTGCGCAAGTACAAAATGAAGCCGAACTCAGCTAAGTGCGCGTTTGGAGTCACTAGCGGGAAATTTCTCGGGTTCATGGTAACCCACCGAGAAATCGAAGCGAACTCGGAAAAGATCAGCGCCATTCTCAGCATGGCCACACCAAGGAGCAATGTCGAGATCATGCGGCTCACAGGAAGATTGGCTGCTCTGAGTCGCTTTATGTCAAGATCCGAGAGAAATGCCTCCTGTTCTTCAAAGCCTTGAGAAAGATTCCTAAGTTCGAATGGTCGGAGGAATGTCAAAATGCTTTCGAACAACTCGAGGCGCACCCAACGGCTCCCTCACTGCTCACCCGACCAGTTGAAGGAGATGAGCTATTATTGTACCTTACGGTTTCCGACCAAACCGCAGGCTCAGTGCTCGTCCGAGAAGCCGAAGGTGTGCAGAAGCCGGTTTACTACGTAAGCCATGTCTTCAAAGACACAGAAACAAGATACCCGGCCATAGAAAAGATAGTCTTGGCTCTTGTCGTCGCCTCAAGAAAACTCCGGCACTACTTCCAGACACATATCATCCTCGTCCTCACCGACCGACCTATAGGGACAATTCTCGCCTCCTACGAGTCATCAGGTCGTCTAGAAAAATGGAGGTGGGAACTATCCCAATTCGACATCAAATACTGCCCTCGACAAGCTATCAAAGCATAGGTCCTAACCGACTTCATGATCGAATGTACTATTCCTGCTAAAGAAGGAGCGGCAACACGGGACGGCGGACCCGAACCTCTGTCGAGGAAGTGCTCGACTACGTCCCTGATTGGGTTCTTTACGTCGATGGATTCTCTACCGAGGAAGGGAGCAGGGGAGTCTATAATGCCCTTATCTCGAGGCCATCGGACAGCTTCCTTACCTGGTCCATTCCTAACGGGTAGATTCCTATCCATCTACGCTAAGAATCAAAAGCCCTCATCTCGAGGCCACCGAGCAGTTTCCCTGCTCGGTCCATCCCTAACGGGTAGTTTTCTATCCATCTACGCTAAGAATTGAAGCCCTCATCTCGAGACCACCGAGCAGCTTTCCTTCCCGGTCCATCCCTAACAGGTAGTTTCCTACCCATCTACGCTAAGGATCGAAGCCCTCATCTAGAGGCCACCGATCAGCTTCTCTGTCCGGTCCATCCTTAACGGGTAGTTTCCTACCCATCTACGCTAAGAACCGAATCCCTCATCTCGAGACCACCGGGCAGCTTTCCTGTCCAGTCCATCCCTAGCGGATAGATTCATACCCATCTACGTTAAGGATCGAAGCTCTCATCTCGAGACCACCGAGAAGCTTCCATGCCCAGTCTATCCCTAGCAGGTAGTTTCCTACCCATCTACGCTAAGGATCGAAGCCCTCATCTCGAGGCCACCGAGCAACTTCCCTGCCTAGTTCATCCCTAGCAGGTAGATTTCTACTTATCTAAGCTAAGGATCGAAGCCCTCATCTCGAGGCCACCGAGCACCTTCCTTGCCTGGTTCATTCCTAGCGGGTAGTTTTCTACCTATCTACGCTAAGGATCGAAGCTCTCATCTCGAGGCCACCGAGCAGCTTTCCTGTCCGGTCCATCCCTAGCGGATAGATTTCTCATCTACACTAAGGATCGAAGCCCTCATCTCGAGGCCACCGAGCAGCTTCCATGTCCGGTCTATCCCTTACGGGTAGATTCCTATCCATCTATACTAAGGATCAAAGCCCTCATATCGAGGCTATCGAGCAGCTTCCCTGTCCGGTCCATGCCTAGCGAGTAGATTCCCACCCATCTACGTTAGGATCGAAGCCCTCATTTCGAGGCCACCGAGCAGCTTCCATGCCCGATCCATCTCTAGCAGATAGGTTCTTACCCATCAACGCTAAGGATTTAAAGCCCTCCTAACAAGGCCACCGAGTAGCTTCCCTATCCGGTCCATCCCTAGCGGGTCGATTTCTATCCATCTATGCTAAGGATCAAAAGCCCTCCTAAAGAGGCTACCATGCAAATTCCTGCTCGGTTAATCTCCGAGGAGTAGATTCCTACCCTACGAAGACACGGGTCTAAGAACTACATCAAGGAGGAATCAGTCAACACCGACCTATCCTAACTTGCATGTTTTTCAACCCATGCTAAGAGATTTGGTCATCGACCCAAATATGAGGAATGAACTGGTATCGACCTTCCAACACTTGGATATATTTCGATTCATCCTAAATGAGCGATCGCCATCTCGACTCCAGAAAGCAGGACGACACCGACCTTCCTACACTTGGCAATTAATTGACTTATATTCGACGCGCAATCGTCATCTAAAAAGCCGGTCATCGGCCTACTGCCTAACACTTGATTCAGGGAAAAGATTGACGAGCTGAAGTACTCATGCAAAAGCACATGGTCATGCAGAGGAAAAGCCCGGCTTTATTTATATTCCAGAAATCTCTACAAGGTATTCTGGGCTTCTTAGCCTTACAAAAAGTGCCTGGAGTCTTACAAAATTTGACAAAAGAAAAAACAAAAAAGGCACAAGGCAAAAAGGCTCAGGCTGCAGGCTTCGCCGGGGTCTCGCCTTGCTCGACGCCGCTTTTAGGGGCCAGGGCTTCCACCTCCGTAACCTCCTCTCCCTCGATGGCCACCTCGGCGCCAGCCACTTGTGGTGCATCTACGGAGAGCGGGACTCTGGCGCGAAGCTCATCGTCGGAAAACTCCGGCATTAATGCCTTGACGGTATCGAGAGCCTCGTGCCAAATGATGGCCGAGGCTTCGATGATATCGGCGTAGAACTGGTCTGACGCCTTATACCTCGCTATCGTCTTTGAAGCTTGGAGATCGGCAAGCTTCACCGCCTCGAGCGCCGTCTCTGTGTTCCTTTTGCTGGCATCCCTCGATTTCTTCATTGTGGCGTAGTGCTTGCCCAACTCCTCCAACTTAGTCTGAATGGTTTGGTTGGACTGACTCAGAGGTGGGACTCCTTGCACTTGGAGTTCGTTAACTACTCGGCGACCAACCGGGTTACGAGGGCGGTTGACTTCTTCTTCTCCTGCTGCAGCTGAAGGCGCGGATCCTCCTCCCGCGAGGACGATTCGCCCGCCTTCCCCGGGATGATCTCCTCGGATTCCATATTGACGATGATGGTGCAGTGTTGGAGGACCTAAGAAAAGCAGCAAGAGGAGTTAGAAAAGTTCAAACCGAGGAAAGAGTACTTAAGAAAATCCTTAAAGGAAACGGATACCGACCTGAACCGCCTCCTGAGCAATGACGGTCACTTGGGCCTTTAAGGTTTCTCAGGGAATTTTTCCACCGGTCGATTGCTCCATGTCGGAGAGCAAGCTGTCGGTGACAGAAAGCCCCGAGGGCACCTTGAAGCAGACGTCCCCCTCATGCACAGGAATCCCCTCAGGAATCTCAGTGGACGACGGGCGAAAGACCGTCCTTTTCCTCTTAAGGGGAACCTCGGTGGGATCGGCTTCCACCTCCACCTCCCTCGCCCGGGGCGCCAGGTCCCACGGATGCTTTTGGCTTCCCCTGCGGCGGTCATCAGGGGCTCGGGCCGCTGCACAAAGCCTCGCCGGTGGAGATGGTCTCGGAGCCGAGCTTGGGCCGGCTCGGGACAAGCTCATGCCCCCAGCCTTCTTCTGCGATGTCGCGGCTATGGCGGCCTTGATCTTGGATCGGTCCGTTTGCCCTGCAAAAAGAAGAATACACAAAAAGAGTTAGTGATGCTAAAAGGACAACAGAAATTTATTCAAGTCTAGTCAGATCGTCCAAAAACCTAACTTACCTATGAAGCGCGCGTGGCTGAGTCCGGCCCAGCTAAGAGCCTGCTCGGAAAGCAGGACATCGACATGCCGGATCGGCTCCCACATGGATACCGCTCTCGCCTCAGATGAGGACGACGGTTTCACCCTCGGACAGTCGGCCCTGTGCTATTGTGTAGGCACAGGCCAATTCTCGTCCTCGGATGACCCGACGAATACAAACATCTCATTCCATTCATGAATGGAAGAAGAAACGACTACTATTTCCGACCCGGCCACCCCTCTCTTACGTATTTTGAAGGAAAAGTGCACCCAGCTCGGTTCGTCCTTGTTGGTGCCGGGAAATTCTTATAGCATAAGAAAGAAGCAAGAAGGGTCAGGCTGAAAGGGATGTTCTCAAGTTTCAACCGGACCAAAAACCCGAGGAAGATTCTCCACGAGTTCAGCTCTAGCTGGCCCGGAGCAAGATGGAAGCAACGGAGCACCCCACATACCTCGGTTGGAAAGGGCAGAAGTATTCCCGTTCGAAATGCTTCCAAATACAGGGTAATCTCCTTCCATGCACCTGGTCTGCCCGTTCGTCCTCTTTAGCTAAACGGAGCGAATAATTAAAAGGGATATGGAAACGAGCCTGAATGTCGGTAAGCTCGCCCACGCCCCTTAGGATGGAGGGCGTATCGTGAACGTCTCCATGCGCACCTTAGGGGCTCTTGTCGCCGCCAGGCAGCTATTAACACGGGTAGCCCTGACTCTATGGGTCGAACTTGACGTGGAGGATGCTACAAAAGAACCCTCTCGGCTATCTACAGTCAGAAAGGTGGGAGACCCCCTGGACTCAACTCCAATAACGGGAGCCTTATCGTCCGACTCGACCCTAATTATTTCTACAGATTCCTCAGAAGAAGACATCTAAGCTGATTCAAAGGAATTGGTTCTCTAAGAAAAAAGCACAAAGGATCCAATCTAAAGGATGAAGCGCCGAGCAATCTTTGACAGCGAAAGGAAATTATGATGGAAGTGTTGGCCTTAAAGGGTCCCCTCCTATTTATATACTCCAGAAAAGGCATCTAACGGCCCAAATCAATTCCCGCCAAAACGAAGCGTTACGTCTGCCAGTCATCAAATCTCCACATGTCGAACGACCATTGGGGACGTCCCTTCGATCCCAGGCTACAGCGATAGCCTGTCACATCCACCAACCCGCTTCAGACACATGGCCCGTAGCCCAACAGACAAACGAGCGAATCAGCGCCCCCTCTTTAATGCACGATCATTTTGTTGATCCGCTGATATCATCGGAGATACGCGTGAAGTTCCAAGCGCTTTAGGATACGCCACGTAGGCTCGGAAATCTGAACGACGCAACTGCCCTACACCATGTTGCCCCGGAAAATCCGCACCAAGGATTCTCGGCAATAGACTGGGCCGAGAAAAACCAAGCAGTCCACTCTCGACCCGACTCATAAATAGATCGGAACGAGAGTGGGGGATAATGATGATGCTCATAAGTGGTAATTCCTCAGATCACGACATGTGGCGAATAACGTGTCACCCGTGAAAGCTCACTAGACTCCTGAGGGCTATCGAGATAAAATCAGTGTGGAGCATTGATGACCTTCCTTAGTTCATCCCCGAGCTTACACTCCGCCTCTTAGCCAAGAGCGACCTAGCCGCCGAACTGGCGTCCATCCTCCTGTGCCCGTCTCCGAGCTATTGCAGAGCTGAGCTTTCTCGACTTCCCGACTCGTCTCTGAGCCTCACGCCGAGCTAAGCCTCCCCATCTCTCCCGAACAAATGAGAACACGAAGTCTTAGCACTTCCGCAACTACTCCACGTATCTCACCAAAGCGAGATATCCGCCCCCTATGTCCCACGTCCCACGCTAGTGCATCCTCCCATTAATGGGCGTATCCCGTCATTAATGGTGGGATCCCGTCATTCACACAAGCGTAACATCAGGGGCGTAACCGAAGGCGAAGATCTCATGCGTGCTCGCTCCATACGACCACTATAAAAAACCCTCTCTCGGTCAGGTAACGCAATTTTAATCCAATAAGCCACTACTCTGCTCATTTTTCTCGGCTGACTTGATCGTCGGAGGATCTTACGGTGATCACCCATCTTAGGATTTCTTTGCAGATAGCTCAGCTTCCACCTCAAAATCAACCCATTGAGATCTACACGCTCAAGAAGACAACCTTCAAGCCAAATCTCAGCCGTTCAACTATCCTCGCTACAGATCGATGGAGGACGGCATCTGAAGGAGATCAAGTCCTCCATCAGTATTATTTGATCGTATATATCTTTCTAGTTCATCACATACTTTTCTTGATAATTTTAAAATTTATTGGTTATACGTCTTCTCGCACATGCACACGCACAAGCGCCCCCGCTCGCGATTACACGAGAGAGGGAGAGGGAGGGAGGGGTTAATGGCCCTGTGGTATACAAACAGAAGCATGCACGCATATGTTTTCTTTCCAATAGAGGCGGATAGCTCGTTGCCTACGTAGATAAAATTATCCTTGAAGCTTTACTGTTTCAAATGACCCTAGGAAAGGAAGAAAGTAACACATTGTTTATTTAATATTCAATTATTATTTTTATTATTTTTCTTTTTTTGGCACTGGCTTATACGTCCTAACCTATGCAAACAACACACATCGCACACAAGCACACATTACACATCATACACATCCCAGGAGACCTATGAATTTGCCCCGAAAGCGATAAATTGTGGCCACTTCCTCCCATTGGGGATTGAACCCCTGCACTCTCCGCAGAGAGGGGAGTGTCGTATCAACTGAGCTCAATGAAGTATAGAAACGGAAACGAGTATCCGATACGATAAGATTCGGATATGTGGAAACGCAATTTTCCAAAAACCTAGGATACGGGATACCATTTATATATCATAGTTTTAAAATTATATATACATATATGTTAATGCTTTAATATATATGCATGAATATATCAATTAATAATTAGGCAAAATTACACCACATGTAGTCCATTAACACTTTAGTATGTAATTTTAATATAACAATTGTAGCATTTTGTAGTATGTAATTCTAATATAACAATTGTAGCATTTTCATGTATCATGTTTGAAAGGTTTTGATTTCAAATATCAATTCGATCTCAGAGTTTCCGTGAGTTTCGAAAGTATCGGTTTCCGATACGATACGTGAGGCAACTTGAAGCTTCCATGTTTCATAGACTGAGCTATTGCTCATTTGTATTTAATATTCAATTAGGTACCACATAAGTTTATTAGGTGATAGATCCATTATTCATGTATCATTGTAGTTTCCTTTCATTCTTGAATTAAACATGGTTTGCATGCTTGTACTTAGAGCTAAGCTCCTCTGACTGCAATTTTATTGCAAAACCTCTGTATTGATGGAAAGTCGTTGCCGCCGACGGATCATGTGGATAAAGCATTTTGTTTATTTTCATCTCTTTTGACTCCAAAATCACCTCCTTTTTTTTTCAGGAAAATCTTTTTATATGAAATCCTTATACGAGCTGAACTAGTTCACATAATTTGCACAAAAGAAACACAACAGAAGAAACTCAAACCATAGAGTACTCTTTATTTGTGTTCATGAACATTAATGCAAGCTGAGCATTTGGTGCTTACAGAGCCTGAACTCAGATATTTTTTAATCAAATCCAGTCTGCATCACCTCACCTAGCATATGGAATCTCTTATAGCAGCATCATCAAATGTGGTTTCAGGTATGTCATCGTGATACTTCCCTTGACTTGTAAAAATACTTGAGTTTACTTATTCTACTTTTTTCATTGCTGATTTTTGAGGAATTACAACAATCACACAGTTTATGAATTAATGGATTATTAGTTGGCCAGTAACTAGCTATGTGAGCCCTTTTAACTCATGAGTATGATTCAGTTTTGCACCTTCAGTATCAAATTAGATACTGAACTTGATGCATTTGAGAAAGATACGTGAGAGAATTCAGTTTAAAAGCAGGTGCCAGCTTGGCATCAACCTTCATTGATCTGTTCCCAAATATTTGACGATGAAAACATGGAGTAAAGAAGGTAAGACATACTTCACTGGCTAATTGGAAGATAGATGGTTCTACCTTTGAGGCAACTGCATTTGAAGAACACCCTCCAAATTCCAGAGACCGCTAAAATATTCGGTACAAATATAGGTAATAAAGTAATGCGATATGATTTAAGGCATTATTGTGCATCGAATAACTTTCTTATAGAATCCATCAGTTTACTGTCTATTTTAAATTTTTAGTTATAAGGTTTGACCCATGTCAAACCCACCGTTTCCCCTAAATAGCTAGGGTTGGTCTATTCTTCCAATATGTGCCGTTGAACGCTTAAAATTTGCGAACTTATTGTCAATTCCCATACCTTACCGACTCTCTTCACCCCTTCCAATTGGCTGGTTTCATTGATCTTTATCTTTAGTTGATCTTTCATTTTGGTCACTAGATTAAGGGAGCCCCCGGAGATTTCATACTTATAGGTAACAGATATATCAATTGTTCAAACAAAGCGAATAGGATAAAAATTATATTTTGAGAATTATGATGGCTTGAATTAGAAATGATGATGATTGCTGCTTGAATTAGTGATGCATAGTTAGACACTACGTGAAAATGGTTTTTCAGACATAATCTTGATGGTGGACTCGGACTCGGATTTGGACCTATGCCAAAAGTCTTAGATTCTTCTCTGAATGTCCTTGATTCATCTTTATGTCCGACGAACTCTCAACTCGCCTTTGAGAGGTATTTGAAAGCCTGCTTCATATGGTCCTCCCTCAGGCTGGCATCATATTTGGCTGGCTCCAATGGGTTGATCTATTGCTATATACTTCTTGATGGTCTGAGTCAGGAACACTAGGAACGAAAACAGAAATGCGGAACACCATGTGTTATGGAATGTGGTACGATAGGGCCATAGGCAGGGGCAGATGCAGAAATTTTGATTGGCGGGGAAAAAATAAAGACAATAATGTTCTATTAAAAATTCCTACTAAATAATATATAAAAACCATTATACAGTTTAAAAAGTAAAAAATAATTTTTAAAATAGTGTAAGCATTTGGAAATTTCCATATTATAAACACATTGGAACTCATACCATTAACATGAGGTATCTTTACTATTATAATTAGAATCCACACGCCATCTTCTCAATTTTTAAGAAAAAAATCCAGAAGGAAAAAAATTTCTTAACCTCTCCCACTCTCTAAATTTGTGCTTACATTTATTTCTTAGACCCCCGCCTCCCCGCCCGCCCTCTCTCTTTCCAAATTTGTGCTTCACATTCATTTCGTACAAGTCTCAACATATATAGTAAAAATAAATAATGCAAACACAAAATGCATAGTAAAAAATAAATAATGCAAACACTAAGAATTGAACCCATGCAGCTTACCATCTAGGCAAGACTCTATGACTAATGTTTTATAGCATATGTATGTATAAAATATATCACAACATATAATATTTTTTTGCAACCGATATAAATCTTTTGTTTTTTGGCAAAATTCAGTGGGGGCAATTGCCCCGCTGGGCTCCTTATAGATCCACCCCTGGCCATATGGGTATCGTTTTTCGGATGTTTATATGACACGGAATATGACTTTCCAACATGAATTTTTTTTGTTTTTTTTTGGATTGTTTATATATGTACATGCATGTGTATGTACTCACATATGTATGTATGTATGTATGTATGTTTAATATGCATCTATATAATTTTATTTCTTTTCTATCATTATTTAAATTCCTTGGAAAAACGTTAAAACATCTTTTTAGTATAATTTAACAGATTTCTTTTCTATCTGTATTTAAACTCCTTGGAAAAACAATTAGAATATATTATTAGTATAATTTAACACTATCACTTTATTCTCATTTAACCTAAGTTCTGAATGAGTTAAACTTGCTTGTTCGGCCTATATCGGACGGTAATTCTTCCACTCCAAAACGCTAGTGTTCCCTAATTCGTGTGATCATTCCAAATTGAAAATCGCTAATGGTTTAGCGATTTATGGCAACACAAGACTTGACATTGTTTTCCAACATTGAAAGGAGCCAAAAGATAGGAAGCTTTTTAGTGTGTGACTATATAGGTTTTATATATGGTTAATTGCACAAAACCCCTATGTGGTTTACATCGTATATCACACTTGTACCCCTTCTATTTGCTCATTGACTAGACCTCTCTTTTTTATTTAAAAAAATCTATCTCGATTACTAAATAACTTAAATGATTGTCTAATATAACTTTAGAATTTGTTTGTGTCGTTTAGATAAGAACTCCAGTATTTTTTAGGGTTTCATTCGATTGCAGACAAGTGCTCGTAGTCACAAAACATTATGGCGGTATAAGTGTGCTATATGGGGCAAACCACAGGAGGGTTTTGTGCAATTAACCTTTATATATAAAGTTCAAGATCGAATTATGGATCTTACAAAGCTGCAATAAATTGTTTCCTTAACGAAATCACATCCTGAAGATTCTCTTTATAATCCTTTTCTTTTCTCCTATATGCATTACTTCTTTTATGCTTAATAATTTCTCTTGATTGGGCATGTCTTGTGTTTGCACAAGTTAGTACTATCTTGGTTTCTAGAAAAGATTCTTGACTAATGGTTTTTTGCCAACTTCTCTTCTTTACTCATGTTGTGGGAAGACAAACAGGAACATCGAAAGTTGCCCAGCACCTGGTATATGGTAATTAAGCAATCTTATCCCTTGCTTTGTTCTCGTTGCAAAGTGAACCAAGGTATTCTTTCCTGCGGTTGGAAATGTCGCTTTTCCAGTGAAATGATGCAAATTTTTTTATTATAGTAAATCCATAACTTAGTGGTTACTTTCAAATATTAGCACTCCGGTTCTTTATGAAATTAGCAAATGCCACGCATGTGTCAGGTACTATAATAATGGACTGGCAGTGATCTACAGCCAAGAGTTAGAATTACAAGACAAGATAGAGATATCATCTGGAAATTGCAATTGATAAGTTAAGTACTCTAATGCAAATAAAACATAACAGTAAAGCTTTTCCAAGATTACAAATTCTCAAATACGAATATATAATAAAATTGTTGGCAAACTACCAAAATAAATAATTATAATTAAGTAAAAATAAAAAAGTTCAAAATATTAGAATTGGACAGGGGTCGCGCATGCTCAGACCCCAAAAGTAACAAATAATGACGCTAGTTCTCCCGCTTGGAAAGACTATAGCCCAACACAACCCCAAAGTACAATGTGGGCCTGCTGGACTAGGCCTGGGCCTTGTTGTTCACCTAAACGACCCCATCCAGGTAAGTAAGGATCCTTATTCGCCCATCATGTCGTTTTATGCCCATCTCCGGCTGCTCAAGTTCGTAAAGCAACCCATGTGGGACTAAAATCTCCCAACCTCGAATGCTAGAAACAAGCTGCTAATGCGGATGCATGATTTATCTTTGCATCAAATGAACGAGGGTAACAGAAAACTTACTCAACCCCTGTGAATCTCTTGCAATTATACCTTCTCAACATTACTTTGTAACATGTTCTGAATTTTTTCTATTTTTCTTTAAATTAGTAAACAGAAAAATGTAAGACGAAATAGTTGCTAACCGACAAATTGTCTACGATCCGTAAATGTATAATGAATTTCCTCATCTCAATGTTTGATAGTGATCTATCGACAAACTGTTCATCGACAATATTTTTTGTTTCTAATATTCATAGAATTCACACCAGAAGGACATCATAAAATTCGACCGTGCAAATTCAGCCTACTATTCAGCATTTAGAAAGCATAAAGATGGCAAATCCACAGATATATTGAGACATTATTAAAGCAACAACGTGTTTCAGTTGTTAGTTCCATGTAACAATCGTAAACAATTTTCAATGTTATCTCCAACTATATATTGACATAATTTCGATACAATTGATTCCGAGAGAAAGAAATAGCGCTGGAGGACACAACAATTTTAACCTTCAGCCAATCTACAAGTAAATCAAGGCACTTGTGGAATATAAATATAAAACCCTTTACCTCATCACAACCGCGGAATTTTGGTGCAGTGATAGTCATATTTCGCATGGTATCAGAGCAAATTCCCATTGGACGCGTATTAAATACGATTTTATTAAAATTAAAAACACTGCTACGCAAAAGCCCAAGTTTCAACACAAAGTCCTTTCGACCTACGGGGACGTGTTAAAATATAAATATAAACCTCAACCTCTTCATAATTTCGAAGTTTTGGTACAGTGAAAGAGATATTTCATAGCACTAAAACCAAACCCAACATCGAATACATTGAGCCATGCAGTCTCAATATGACGCGAGCCCTCACTGATCGGTATTCTATTGAATGACCTGATCAGCCTTACTCTTAGTGGCTTTAACTGTCAAAAAGGAAAATCCGTGAGCGTCTGCTGCTTTGGTTTCTGTCACAATAGTACGATAATTATCATACCGTACAGAATGGGTAGTATCAGGAAAGCGGATGGGTGGTGGACCCAACTTACATGAGCATATGAGGTGGCATTAGAGTGTGGTGAATCAAAGGGCTGGTTAGATGTTTGAATACGCTCCTCGAGCGATTAGAGGTATTTAAGCAGATATGACTTGCTGATTTGATCTGGGGTGCACGATATTCGAGTTTTGGATAATATTGTTTGTTCATAAGATCCTTGTGTCGGTATTAACAGATCTGGCTGCAGGGCTGCCACTTGCAAATATCGATGGTTGCACGACTTGCATTGTATGGAAAGGATTGAAGCAGAAAGAACTTATGAAGATGAGTAGATGTGATGGCGTCCCCTCGATTATTCAATTGTACGAGTGGAAGCATGTTGGCATTGGGCCTAGCCGGGACGGCCCAATAACCCGCCCAATCAAATGGACGGGTCTAGGGGTCTACCGACCCGATCCGTTATGGGAAGCTGAATTCAAATCGGACTCGAGCTTCATGATGGGGTCAACCTAGGAGGTGGTTCAACCCTGTTAAAGGGTTTGGGCCTCTCAACCGTCCGTTTGCCCCTTTACCTATATATACTGAAAGTCTATCCTAACACCACCATGAGGTTCAAGTAACATCAACCATACCAAATTTAAAAATTTTCAGGTACTAAGTTAGACTAACCAAGATCTTATCTAGAATTTTAGGGTTTAACCTATAATGAAATGAAAAACTAAAAAAGAGAAAATGGCCACAACCTTTGATAACCGTGTCCTTCTCTTCTAAAGCTCCAAGATGTAGTCCATGCGGCTTCACTAGGCTCCACTTGAAGGAATGAACGGGCTTTCTCTGATGACCTTCATTCCGAAAATGATCCATCTGAAACCTACTAGCTCAAGTTACCACTTCACTAATCTCCTATTAGTGAAGAAAACACGCCACACCAAAGTGCTAGTTTAGTATGGGATGGTGAAGTAGAGGATTTAAGGTTCACTGGAGCTCTCACAAGCTCAATGATTCACATCACATGTGAGGGTTTTGAGCTTGAAGATGGGGTGAGAAAAATTGAAGAGAGTAAGAGAGCAAGAAGTCAAGTGTAAGAAAAAGAACACAAGTGTCAGAATGAAGTGAGTATGGCTACTCCTTGACCCTCACTCATTCAAGTATGGATTAAATTACAATATAAAATTATAACCATGCTTGAATAGTGAGTCAAGAAAAATAAATAAATGATAAATGCCATGCCTCACCATTCCTCTTCATTTTCCACATCTTTTTCTATTTTCCAAAAATAGAAAATCTCATGCTATGCTTCATTACACACACACATATTATGAAGAATAATTAGTGAGCTAATAATATTACTTAAGATATAATTATATCAAATGCAATATATATTACATTATTAAATCAACACTTGATTTAATAATCCGGTTATATCATATATGACCGACTAATATCATTTATCTGTGTATCACATTATCAAATCAACACTTGATTCGATAATCTGGTTGTATCACATATAACCTAACTTGATAACAGATAACTACAAGATTACAATACAGTATCACATACTCGTATTTAACCAGGGGCCCCGCACATATCATCATATGTGCCATATTTCGTTTCGCTTGAACCAGAAAACTTCTGTGTAGGATTCTAAAGACTCGTCAATACGCCAGCAGTAGGTGATGATCACATCAGTCACCCATAAGCCGTCAGTGGTACTAGCTGCACGTAACGGCTACCCGGGTATTAAGCGATATGAAGATCAACAAGCAAGCTTGTCCATACTCTCCATGAAGCCTATCAGTAACACTTACCATACAGTCCGGTCTCTTCGTCTGATATGTCGCATATCGAGTTTAGGGGTGGTAAACGCCAGACCTCAGTAACTTGATAAGTCATGCCGATGTCTGCCCTATAATGGTTCGAGAAACTATTGATAACTCTTATCAGTAAATCTTAGCAGCAGCTCTGGCAGGGACTTCCAATTATAGCCAATCGAGCATAGCGTAACATCAACCCCCAATACCGGTAGAGACAAAAACCCTTCTATCGCTCATTGGCTCATGTGACCCGGGGCTGTACCCAAAATCCACCTGTTTGCACGACTTCTTTGAGCTCGGTAGGAAGGAAATCAAAGCACAGTGGAAGCCACAGAAGACTCTATGACGATCTCGGATTTACAAATTAATCTGTACCAGTGTCATCAGAGAATTGCTATCTGACGATAGGTACCAACTAGGAGTTTTCGGCGAGTCCTGTTCGGTGTACACATTTTCTAATGAGCACATGTGTACAATTTTTGATGTCAAACACCAATATTGGGTTATGAGATCAACCATCGCCCCCATACAGGATCAAGAAATGTATACACTACTCTACTCTGGAATATCGATGCCATGTCTCGATATACTCTCGACCAGGAACTATTGAAGGATGTGCTTTTAGACTATCTTGGTCCCAGCAGTATGATCTTCATCATAGTCCTGATAGTCAAGCTACATCCTAAGGGCTTTACCAACATATGAGAGAGAGACAGTATACGAATACTAGTTTACATGTTAAGATAAAGACAACCAGATAGTATACTATCATGTCGAGCAAGAAAGTCCTCTATATATATGTCCAAGTATCCACTACAGCATACAATAATGACATTTAGGACATACATATTTATAACATATATAATAGGTAGAGCCTACGATTTTGCACAAATCATGTTGAATTTTACTATTGATGAGAAATCAATGAGGGTGCAATCTATGGAGATTAGGGTTCCAAGGTTTTTGATCGTCGTTCTTAAATTCTTTATCAGTCATGGTGGATTAGCGGACTTTCCAAATAACACCATGATTGATCTCCGCACAACCATTCGAAGTAGAAGACAAGAATGGAGAACGGATCAGCGGTCTAACGGTTTATCAGGCGATCTACTATACTGCAAAGTTACACAAATCTTAGTGCTTGTATGACACTAATTGTTTATTTACTTTCGCTGTTTATATGAGATTTTCTTACGGATCGGATCTGTATGAGTTGATCGGTGATCTAGGGATCGCTTAATTATTATCCTACATATATAATAAGAGTAGGTATAGACAGTGCATGGATAGTTCTGTACCGATGTATAGGAATCAAGTCGCAAAGAAATATTTTTGTAAATGGATATTTTGCAAGAAAAAATTCGAGTTCCCTTTCACATCTTATTATCGGTAGAATTTGTGTGATCAGGGTTCCATGTTCCAGCTTAGGTTGGGTAGGCTAAAATTACATGCGTACAGATGAAGAAGAAGGACGCCTACTGAAATAAAGGCGAGTTATTTTTCCATCCATCACTATTGCAGTGATGATGTGATTTATTAAGTAAAAGGGGTAAGCAGAGAGTTGCATGCAAGATAGGGGGTAAGAGTAACTTTCACAAAGTGAAGTTCCAATCCAAATTATCCAACCACATGATGTATTTTAACTGTGCAGGTTGCATGTTTCATAGTGATGAAGCCTTTGGAGCTTCCAAAGGCCGATGAACAACATGAAGGCGATGCCGAGGGTGGACAGCGAGGGCACGATGTGCGGTGCTGTCTTCAAGGTTAATAGCTACACTGAGCTCAGCGCCATGCCTCACGTTGGAAGCTCGGCAGATTGGTCCAAATGGGAGGACTCACATTGATCACCATTCTTCTTATATGAAATGGTTTGCTTAGTTTTCTTTGTTTTAATGGGCTTGTTTCAGCAGTCGTGTACTTAAATAAACATTAATGGTTTTTATGAAGATTGTTCTTTTGGATATTACATTAGAGTTAGCTGCAGCTGGAAATTTCATCCAAATATAATGTGCTCTCTCCTGTAGCTTGTTGATTTATGAGAGCGGTTAATTTCCATATTTGCAACAAAACGGCGAGGTTTTCAAGTGAAAATGTTCTTCTAATCCCTCCCCAAGTGGTTACCTACAAATATGAAATAATCTGTCTACATAATAAACTTCTGATATAAACAATCTATAAAAATGTCGTAATAATAATAAAATTATTAAGTCCATAAAAATTTCTAAAATAAAGACAATAGAATACGAGGCCAAAATATTTTTAATATTAAACTTGGGCGGGGGCCGCGCGAACGCGGACCCCCAAAGCAACAAATAATGACGTTAGATCTCCCACTTGGAGAGACTATAGCCCAGCACTGCCCCCAAAGTGCAATGAGGCCCACAAGACTAGGCCTAGGCCTTCTTGATCACCCAAGACCCCGTCCAGGTAAGTATGGAATCATGTTGGCCCAGCACCTTTTTTATACCCATCTCGGGCTGCTAAAGTTACTAAAGCAGCCGATATGGGACTAAAATCTGCGTCAAATAAAAAAGAAATGTGATAGAGAACTTACTCAACCCTGTGATTCTCTTGCAATTATCTGCACTGCCCATTATAAGTTCTCAACATTAATCGTTTGTTCTATAAATTTTCTATTTTTTCCTTTCAATTTTTCTATAAATTCGTAAACAGGAAAATGTAAGAGGAAATAGTTGCTAACCGACAAATTATCAGCAATCGTATTTGTATAATGAATTTCCTCGTCTGGGTGCTTTAATAGTAATCCATCAACAATATCCATAGGCAAAACACCAGAAGGCCATCATAAAAGCATGCTATTTAGCATTTAGAAAGTATAAAAATCGCAAATCCATAGATATATTGAAACATTATTAAAGCAGTGGCATATTTCAATTGTTAGTTCCATATAATGATCGTAAACAATTTCAATGTTATCTACAACCATAAATTGACATACTTTCAATACAATTGATTCCCAGAGAAAGAAACAGCACTCGATGAGACATGGATTTTAACCTTCAGCCAAGCTACAAGTAAATCAAGGCACTAAAACCGAACCCAGCATCGAGTACATTGAGCCATGCAGTCTCCCTTGCAATCCACATTATACCCCAATACTTTAGGATTTCGGAGCAGAAGACTGCGAAGAGTTTTCCCTTTGATTCCCCATTCTTTCTCTAGCGTACCAACGTTGTTCTTCACCTCTTCTTCGAGTTCACATCCGAGCACCTCGGGGAATTTCTTCAGTAATTTGTAAATATCATCATCAGTAAGGCTTAAACTCTTTAGATAATCTAGCATCTCGTTTATTGAACCGTTTTTTGGAATTTCTTGCTTCCTCTCTTCTCCCCAATAGGGAGAATGCTTCCAGCCAAAGGCCTTCTTCAGAATTAGATCTGCTTCTTCTTTGGTGAAATTGAATGCCGAGAGCAAATGTCTGCATTGATCCCATGACTCTTGGTTTTCGGCTAAGAGTACAAGCTCCGGTTGATCAACCGCATACAGCTTCCATTTTCTTGGTGACAAAATTATTTTGCGAGAGCTTTTCCTTGAAAGGTGTGACGAGGTCCATGTTGAGAGCGTGACATTTGGTGTGGATGTCGCAAGATCTGTCTGGAACAGCAAGATGAAGTTAGTAAACAGAAGGATAATGCATCCCAAAAATCGAGCTGGATGCCAAGTATACATATACGAATATATAATACATTAGATTTAGACTGGAACTATTAAATGTAGATAATATGGACATGGCAATCCATATTGATAATTATAGTCAATGGTTCCTATTAGACAGAAAATATCAACAATCATTCAGCAAAAAATGAAAGTAGTTTAAAATTTTCATCAATTAAGTTTTAAGAAAGGACTGAATAAGTTGAAAGTTGTATTGTCAAGTTAAATATTAAACATATAGAGAAATTTTGGTTGACACTATAATTTACTTTGAAGTTTCAATTGAAACCGACTCCAAATTAGAAACAAAAACTTGTAGGTTTGTTAATTAACATTCAGCACCTAACATACTGAAACAACCTATTATCAAACAATACGGTACCAATCGCTTTAGTTTATATCACGGTTCTTCCTTTAAAAAAAATGCTAGATATTTAATTCTCGAGTACACTGAAACTATTTTATACAAGAGCTGTCTCTAGCACATTCAATGGCATCAATAACTTTTAAGATCATGAGAAAATCAACATGAATAAGCAGGTAAATATCTTTATTAAAAGAAAATACACTAATTTATGCAGCAAAGACTGATTTATATAATCTACATTCATAATTCAAATCCACAAGTCAAAATTATTTTGAGGCAACAAACAATAAACCCTATCATTACTGATAGTTATGAAGTTTGTGGATTATTCAAATAAAATAGATCTTGAAAAGAACCTGTTAAGATAGAGATTATTGACTTTTAAAGGTTAATGTTCAAAATATGAGCTCAATATCAGTCACCGGCCTAGCCTGCAACATTGTGTGAAATAACCCACGAATTTTTTTTTCCAACCACGACTTGCATATTCTATGCCAACAGATATCAAATTTCCCATTTAATTTTACCAACTGAAGGGAGGTGATTTTCCACAGTTTAAATTATAGTTAAGATGTCAAGCGCAACAATCACTTTACACATGTATTTAAACATACTTATTCACAGAATCACGTGTAACATAACCCATTCCGACGTCAATATATGCATCTATGCAACATTTATCAACCAAAGCGACAAGTTTAAGAAATTTTTATAATGAGAAAGAAGCTACAGGCGACATACAGAAGAATAGCAGCAGAATGGAGAAGCCTCAACGGTTAGCAATGGTGATGCCAGTGATGACCCCAGCATCCCTAAACCAAGGAATGAAGACATCAAGGAAAGTTTATCATAAACAAATGACAGTCACAAAATGTTTTGAAACAAATAAGAAGAAACACAAAGATGAGCTACAGCGTGTAAAGTTTCAAGCACATTGTCAAGCCACCAGCTCTAATGAACATGTCAACAAAACATATGCAGGATGAATAAAACAGAATTGATCAGAACATTTCTGTAGCCTAAAACTCTAATTAGAATATCAAATGAAAAAGGCGAGATTTGAAACCTTAGACATTTCCCTAAGGCAAAGGCTAATTGCTTTCATCTACTAATACAAAGAAAATGGCATTCAAAAACAAACCAAAAAAAGGAAATTTTCTATTTAACCTTCACATAGATTTAAAGCAGACCACTTTTGCCGCAATCTAAAAGTTTATAGACTAACACAAACTCTCCAGAGTAGCCCGTTGCATATAAGATCCATTTTTTCCCCAGACGGCCAAATTCTCCCTTGAATTAAATATACCCCGTAATATTTGCGAAATCTATGTTTGTCTAGATTACCTCCAGCCATCGTTTCAATGTTAACTACAATTTTGTGACGCTCACACTAAGCAATGAGCACCTGTTGCCAATGTCTAACCATCTCAATTAGTTCTTCCTCATTTTATCCTCAATAACAGCTACCTCCGGCTTCTTACGACTACCCTTATTTCTTATCCTCTCTCTTAAATTATTGCCGCCGAGCCATCCCAATATTCTCATTTCAGCTATCATGTACCCTAATATGCTAGGCAGCTTCCAAAATCAAGGGGGCATGACCAACTGTTTGATGAATAAAGAAAGCAAGCATGCAATTTAGAGCTCATTGCTGGATGCCATGCAGCAAAAACCTTGCATTTAAATAATCTCCCCGAACCCTAAATTCAATCCAAATCCAATTTCCCATAAACCCAAAGTTCATCTAATCAGAAACGTCACAAATTCCGAAAACAAATCGCTTAGAATTTCAGAACACTCCATAGTTTACAGGTTGCATCCCAATTCCATCATCCCCAAATCCTCAAAGGCCTAAAAGATAAATTTTTTGACTGCAATTACAAATTTAGAACTAAATATACTGATATTTGCAGCTGATGATATCTAGACACCGATATTTTAATGGGGAAAATTGCATACAGAATCAGAAACAGCGGCCAGAAATCACCTGAAGCGATCAAGAAACTGATAAAACTCCAATCTTTTTGGTTCTGATAGAGAGCAGAGATGAGCCAAGCAAATTGAAGGTAAAAAGGGGGCAAAATTGAAAATGGAAATTTTGGTGGCCATTGGTGAAATGAGGGGGCAATACGGGTCGGATTCTCCAAGGATCCATTATGGTTTTGTGCGGATCCGAAGCTGATCCGAATCGGTTAGTGGATTTAGGTGAAATTGCAGAAAACCCCTCCAACTCAGCTAAATTACGTATAGCTGATTTTCAAGAGCAATCAGTTACACTGGAGAATTTATCGATTATTGCTCAAAGCAATTTTTAAATTTTTTTTAAATATGCATTTGCAGTTGTTTATCTTGATATGTTTGTGTTGTTTACTAACCGCAACTATCGAAAATCAGATCTTTTCTGACTCTTTTGTTCATATTTATCCGCCATGATTATTCGCATTTTGTATACACATTGAGTAATGTCATGGTTTAGGCTTTGTGCCAAATTGCTGCTATTAAAAGAAGGGTCAACTAATATTATGTTTCTAAAACTTCATTGATGTAATTTCTAAAACTTCATTGGTGTACTTCAACCATCGATCTACTAATTAAAGGTGCAGTTCTGATACATGCTTATAGTCTTTGACATTATTGTACAATTAACATCAACACAGCACCTAGCAACAAGTTACAACTCTTTGGAGACCATATGCATAGTACTCGAATACTTTATCTCTCTATCAACCACTTGAAAAAACGATTCACGCATCTAACATGTGACAGAAAAAGATAATATGATGAAGATCACAAATCTATATATCCGAAGGCCGTCCGAAATGATCGATATACCACTTTTTTTTAATCTCTTCTGCCATACACATCCAATCCGATACACCGAATAATTTCTCGTTTTGCATTTTAGGTTGTTCCAATGGGCGCTCAACGAGTCAATGCAGTAGCTGAGGCATCACACTGGCACCCCTCCAAAATAAGAAAGAATCTGTTTAACATATGGAAATTAACTAAGTCAAATCATAAAAATACCCTCATAATTAAATACCTCTATGCAACTGCATCCTCAACCCTCCATATTCTCTAATATATAAGATCTACAGGTGAATCACGGCCATCGGTTGCGTAAGAGAAGTGGCATACATAAAATGATGTACATGCAAGTTTGCCATATATAGAGAGAGAGAGAGAGATTTATCAATCAATAACATACGTGCATTTTTAGGGACAACAAAACTTAGGAATTAGTAAAGCATTTTTTTTTATCATATGGTGTTATACGAAAGTAAGCAAAAATTAAGTTAGATTAATATATGTAAATAAATTTATCAATCAATAACATACGTGCATTTGATTGAGTGTTGTGAACATGAGGGCTATAAATCCTCTCATTTTTAGAAAATCGTACTTTGATTCTTATAAAAGAACATACAAGAGGAGAGTAGATTTTTGGTTAATTTGTGATATTTATATCCAAACAATTTCACTTTTAGACTCGAGGTAAACTGGGACTGGGGAGGCCTACGGGCCCACCGCACAGGGGAGCTCCCGAGGACCATTTTTCACTTCAGTCTCTACTCAAATGAAAATCAGATGGCGCAAAGTATTCAGTGATGACATTTCCAATTTAACATGAACAATGCAGGGTTTAGGGTTACTAACTCTATCCTCGTCCCTCCAAAACCTGCACCCTCACTCCCAACTCATCTTCTTCTATACCTCCCTCGACTTAGTTGTGCAGGGCGGCCACAAGCCCTGCGTCCAAGCTTTCGGCGCCGACCAGTTCGACGAGTCTGACCCCGACCAGTCCAAAGCAAGAAACTCATTCTTCAACTGGTGGTGCTTTGGCATGAACACAGGCATCATTGCTTCTCTTTAGATTTTGAGCTATGTCCAAGACAACATAAGTTGGGGGCTTGGGTTTGGGATCCCTTGTGTTTTGATGGTGGTTGCTTTGGTCGTACGCTTGATGGGCACAAGAAGCTATAGGTATTGTTTGTTGGGTGATGAGAATCCTTTTGGTAGAGTGGGGAGAGCTTTTGGTGCTTTGATTACAAGCTGGGTAGAGTGTTTAAGCTGTGGAAACAAGTAAGCTTTTCTTGACATGTTATGATTAAAATTTGCAATATTTGCCTTTGAGTCGATCAATATTGCATTAGTATATAGATGGTGTGAGTATCGTCTGCTTGTCATTCAGATAGACATGCGGACATGACAGAGATGTAAAGGCCTAAATATTGCTTTTGATTCCCTAAGATTGTAGCTTTAAGGTTATGTTCTAACCTTTCTACATATTTGATCGTAGCAGTTTAAACAAAGATGAAAATGAAAATGCACCAAATTCTGAACTGATACAAGAAGCCAAGGAGGTACCTAGACTAATTCCAATATGGGCAAGTTGCTTGATATGTGCTACTGCATTTGCACAATCCTCAACTCTTTTCACAAAGCAAGGCAGCACTTTGGATAGAAGAATAGGATCAAGCTTCAAAGTCCCCCCTGCAGCACTTCAGTGCTTCATCGGCATCGCCATCATCGCCTTTATCCCCGTTTATGACCGTGTGTGCTCGTACCGATGGCTAGAAAGTTTACAGGATTACCATCACATATAACCACCCTCCAACGCATAGGCATCGGCATGCTAGTCTCAACTCTAGCGCTAGTCATCGCAGCTCTCGTCGAGAAAAAGAGGCTCGACACCGCGAGAAATCACAATCTCATCGATCTCCTAAAAGCGACGATACCGATGAGCTTACGGTGGTTGGTACCTCAATATGTACTCTACGGCATCGCCGACGTGTTCACAATGGTCGGCCTTCAAGAGTTTTTCTATGATCAAGTACCAAATGGATTGAGGAGCCTTGGTTTTGCTTTATATCTTAGCATCTTTGGGGTTGGAAGCTTCATTAGCAGTTTTCTTGTTTCTGTGCTTGATAAAGAAACAGAAAAGAGAGGAGAGAGTTGGTTCTCTAACACAACTTGAACCATGCTCATCCTGATTATTTCTATTGGATTCTTCCTGGGTTGAGTGCTGTTGGGGTTTTAGTTTACCCATTTTTGGCCAAGGCTTATGTATGTAAGAAGAGGAAGCAATATATATAGTTCATTTGATATTAACCACCAAAATGATAATCAATAAAAATAACATTAGGGACATGAGCCAGTAAACAAATACAAGGCAAACCAATTCTTCCAATATTGATTCAACACATTTTAAATCATTTAAAGAATTCCAAATGGCCCCCGATATCTCTACAAAGCATCTTCGCTTCGCCCGCTAACTTCCTGCTCCTTCCAATAACCAACCCTGTAAGCGCATGCCTCGCCTTCGGTTCATAATCCTTCACCTCTTCTTCTCTCCCCATTAACATTGCCTCTTTTGCTGGTACCACGTTTCCCCACCAAAACTCCTTCAAGACCTTAAACATCAGCTCCCAATACTCCCTATCCCTCGCGACCCTAAACAGCGCGCTCCCATTTAATGTCCAGCAATACACATCAACCCAGTCTCGATCCATAATCTCCATCTGCCCTTGCACCTGCGGCATATAGTAATATGGTACTGCCTGCCAAGGCAGCGCCAGCTCGGGTTTGCCCTTGTTATAAGGGCACTTCACTTCTAAGATCCCATTTCTTGGATAGCAATCGAGGAGCCCATCTGGGGATGCCCCTAGCCACGCAAATTGGGCCTCTGTATGCACCGCAAAGCCCAGTAGGCCAACATTCCGGCCTGTTATGGCTTTATATTTTTCTATGGCCTTGGGCTCGCGGGCCACTCCCCATGCCATAGCGGCCTTGGCAGCGGAGTCGAAGGAATCTACGGTTGGTGCGTAGACTTTTTCATGCCAGAGATCTAAACGTCGGTTGCCTTTCCAGAAACCCAGGGCGGTGCTGAAGACGCTAGTTGTGAGCCTGTCTTTACGGAGAGAGAACCACTTGTCGGAGCGTTGGGGTGCATCAGATGAGGTAAGGTGAGATGAGATAGGGAAAATTGAGGGGGTTATGTGAAATGAGGGGGCTGTACATGTACGAGGAATGTAGCCTTCGTGGCTTGTTCGAAGTAGTAGGGTTTTTGAACGGGTGAAGTATGGATGATTCATTGTGGGGAGATATGGAGTGCTCGTCGATGTTGGGTTTGGTTGGAAAACCCCTGCGAGATCATGCGCTGCCATAGGGAAAAGGGGAAAAAATGTTATATAAGAAATTATATTCAGAAGATAAGAAATCCTAAACTTGAGAAGGAAAGAAAAGGATCTATGGATGTTAAAATATAGTACAGTAGTCCAAACTAATCTTGCAAGTCAACACAGAATCACAAATAATATATTTAGTGAATTGTGTTTAAACCGTAGAACTAACCAATTTAATATAAGTTTGAGTATAAGAATTTGTAATTTTTGGTTGTGGTGGTGGTGATTTGAAATTAAGAGTATTACCATGAGAAGAAACAATAAAAATACTGTTCTTGCTTGCAAGATGGTCTATCTTTGATAGAATTCTGTCTGAATAAAGCAATAAGTTGCATGTACCAAGCATCAAGGCAAAGAATTTGATTCCAAATTCACAAACTTTATCATTCTTTCCCTTCAGAGAAATTAACCAGCACGGATTCAACAATTTAAATTCAAACATGTAAATCATATACGCATAATACCAACAGGTCCGGGTGCGCATCAAGGGAAGAACATGGGTTTTTATACATTCATCATGAAACGAAATGGAAAAACTCAATGAATTAGATTGAGGGACACAAATTAGTCTGGAAACAATTTAGCATTTCCAACAATAAACATGAGGATCATATAATTTTCTTTTGTGAATGTGATTACATGAGGCTCATTGGAGCGTTCTCCGCCTCAGAGACGAATGTGGTTCTCATAAAAAAAACAATACCTTCACTTTATCGCCCTGTGTACATTCTAAGATTCTTTTTGAATATAGTGGATTTAGAGGGTTTCACATGATCACGACCTGGTATCTGGACGTCAATATGAAGGAAGACGCCTACTTGGTTTTTACAACAGGTTGATAATTGATCATATAGAATGTGGCCACTATTTGTTAAAGACATGCGAGGATGACGATTTTAAACATATTTTTCATATAACATGCACACTTCAACAAATCATGGTATAAAATTTCTACTTCAGAATTTTATTTTTGGTTCTTAATTTTCATTTCGCCCCCATCATCCCAAAGGCATAATGATCCATAATCTGTACTAACCTCGTGTGAGAGTAACCAAACTAAGCTAAAGGAACAGAAATTAGGAGAGAAATTACGAGAAGAGTAGTTGTTATTAACAATTGTGCTAGCATCAAGATTTTCCTCCAACATATTAAGATGAATTAATCCTGGTGCAGAAGGGTGGGAGTTTTGGTGGCCATTGGTGAAATGACCAATGTGTTGCATAAAGAGAATCGTATGAAATAAAATGAACTCTTGAAGTTACAGTTACATATACAAACTTGAACATATTACGACATCACCCACCCCCCCCGCCCCCCCCCCCCCCCCCCGCCCAAAACAAAATAAAAATAAAAAAAATACACGTATGCTTCATTAATTAATAAAGCAAAGTAAAGGGTCGCTGGGATTTGTACCTGAAGGATGATGCAACGAGCGTCGCATAGAAAGAGAAGGCGCATTCCTAGTGGGCCGAGCTCGAAGAGGAATATGAGCAAATACATGGTGTGGATTGTTCGGATGAGGAGGAGAACAATAGGGCAAAAGAAAACAACAGCAAGGGGATACAGAGATTGATCTCATCTCTTGTATTGTTGAATCCCAATTCCTCAAAGGCCTAAAAAAAATCGAATTTTTAACAACAATTACAATGATAGTATGAAATCCACTGATAATCGCAGCTGATGAAAACTAGAGACTGAGATTTCAAATGGGGGAAGATTACAAATAGAATCAGAATCAGTGGCGAGAAATCACCTGAAGCGATTCAAGAACTGATAAAGCTCCAATCTTTAGGTCTCGATTGAGAGCAGAGATAAGAAAAATAACAAAAATCGAAGGTAAAAGGGGGCAAAAATGAAAATTTTGGTGGCCATTGGTGAAATGACTCAAATGAGAGACCAATACGGGTCGGATTCTACATGGATCCATTGCGGTTTTGCGCGGATCCGAACCTGATCCGAACTGGTTAACGTTGGGCCCTTGGATTTAGGTAAAATCGCAGAAAAGCCCTCTTTTCACCCAGTTAAAAAAGGTAATTTTATCTTTTATCTCTCTCTAATTCATAAATCACATCCATATTTCAATTAAACCCGGCCGGAACAAAAGATTGAGAACATACCTTGCAAATTCATTTTTACTCCACTTTCCCAAACAAACCATTTGGAATTTTAAGAATACGAAAACTTTGGATATGATTCTAGATTTGCAAATTTGGAGAAGGAATCACACAGTAAATAGAGTGCATTTTGAAAATCTTAAAATTCAATGTGAAATAGGTCTCATGCATTTGTTATATTATATATCAATTTTAATTAATTAATTATCAACTTTTGAATTTTTTGGGGTCTATCCTTCGCGTGGATCCCTTCTTTCAATCTATGTTTTGAGTGACATTATGGTTCGTGTTTTTTCCACCGAATTGTTATCCCGTGAACGGCTGGTTAATTAAGGCATTTTAAAAATACAGTGATAGTTATATGATATTAAGAATGAGTAAATATGCAAGGAGGATAAATACCGTTAATCAGAAAAAATGATGGCCAGCCGATTTTAGTACCAGGGTTTTCAACATGATAATCAATCAAAAAACTACAAGTATTAATAGCAGTTGGAAATGTGATTCTTCAACTTCTCCATCTTGTTACTTTGATAGCTTTTATAGGTCTTCCTTTTTTAAATTCTTTGATCTGCACTCAATAAAATAAAATCCAAGAAACTATCATTTCAGTTGACATTTCAATAGCTAAACATCGGGCTTCTTTGGAAAATTGCTAGTAAGGGCCCGCGCAATGCACAGTCCAAAGCCAAGAAAAAATATTTCAATTTAAAAGTTTGTTGTTGTATGATTTGTAAGTTGTAATGTCTAATATCTATGAACTTCGTATATAAAATATGTGAAGGATTAACTTTTACAAATAGTTTTTCTTTTTTCCCGGCTTTTAAATATTTTCCTTGTTATATATACAAAAACCACGAAACTTTAAATAAACTTAAAATTTTTATTTTTTATCGAATTTTCAATATTTTGCCTCTTATAACACTTATAACACAAGAATCAACAAAATATACAAAAGTCCAAAAAAAAGTTTGCTTTCTTTAAGTTATCAGCATTTTTCATGCAATATGACGAAATTTTAAAAGTATCAAAATTTATATTTACATCAGGTTTTTAATATTTTGCTTGCAATAGCACAAGAAAATCATGCAATTTTCAAAAATAATATTTTTCATTAGTTGTTGGGGTCAAAATTTACACCCCATTGACCAAGTCAAAAATTCAAGGTCAACACACAAATAAGGAGGCCCGATCCCAAGCCAAATGGGTACGAGCCCAAGCATGGGGCCGGTCCCATGCCAAGAAGAAACAAAAAAAGTTATGGGCAACAAATAAATTTAATGCAATCTTCAATGTAAGCAAAATGGACAAAAAGTCTAAATTTTGTAAAACCGTTCTCATGCACAAAAATAAATGAGCACATGGGTATAAGAGAGGCAAAGAACCATTTTGTAAAGCCCAAAGGGCAAATTGTAAAATGTAAGGCCTATAAAACGCAAACATTATGAAGAAATCAACAACAATTTTCATTCCAAAATCATTTTAGGGTTTTGAGCTCTCTTCTTAAGGTTCTTCTTCTCTATTTTTAAAAAAAATAAATCAAGATGTTAGACTTTGTTTTTCCAAAACTAAATAGATTTCAGCCATAACCTTATTTAAAAAAATGAATCCCGGGTCAAATACTCTAAAAGAAGAGATTTTTGCATTCTTCTTATTCTTCCACCTCAAAATCTAAAGAGGGAGAGGGAGAGGGAGAAGAAGAAGGAGGAGGAGGAGGAGGAGGAGAACACATCTCCAAAACACTCATTTAACACAAGATCTAAAGCTTGGAAAGGGAAAAGAGATCCCTTTTCATTATTCAAAACTCAAAATCCAAAGTTCTGAAAATTGAAGAGAGCATTTTTGAGCCAAAATTGGAGAAAATTTGGGATGACCCCGTCAAAAGAAACCCCTTTGGATTTTTCCCTTGGAGAACCCCGGGAGCTCAAGCTCCACTCCAGAAGCTCAAAGCGCACTTGAGTCAAGCTCTGGAAATTCCAGGCTCAAAAGAGCACTTGCTCCAACTTGAGCCAAACTCCCACATAAGCCAATCTCCAGAAGCTCTACGCTCCAGAGAGCACTTGCTCCAACTTGAGGTAAGCTCCAGGAACGCCAGCTCCAAAGAGCATTTGCTACAGACTCTATTGAGCACTTGCTCCAACTTGAGCCAAGCTCCGGACTCCAAAAAGCAATTGCTCCAATTTGAGCCACTCTCCAGAAGCTCCGGACTCTAAAAAGCACTTGCTCCAATTTAAGCCAACCTCCAAGAGTGCCAACTCCAAAGAGCACTTGTTTCAAGCTCCAAAGAGCACTTACCAAGCTCCAACTTGAGTGCCAACTCCAAAAAGCACTTGCTCCTAGCTCCAACTTGAGCCAAGCTCCAGAAGCTCCAGACTTTAAATAGCGTTTGAGCCAAGCATCAGAAATTCCAGGCTCCAAAGAGCACTTGCACCAGGCTCCAAAGAGTCCAAGCTCCAGAAGCTCCAGACTTTAAATAGCGTTTGAGCCAAGCTTCAGAAGTTCCAGGCTCCAAAGAGCACTTGCTCCAGGCTCCAAAGAGTCCAGAAGCTCCAGGCTCTAAAGAGTACTTGCTCCAAGGTCCAACTTGGGCAATGCTACCTGATGATGCTCTATATTGCCGATCTTCCAGATCGGGACACGTGGCAGATGACGTGTCCCAAAACTCAGAAGAAAAGGACCACAGGAGCCGACCAGGCCATCCCTGTACCCGAACTGCAAGTACAAGCCAGCTCTCCTCAAGACCCCCTGCAAATTGGCCTCCTCGGCCTCTCAGCTCGCCTCGAGCTGCTACGGGACCAAGACTCCTCGGCCCTCCCACTCGTTCCCGAGCTCCCCTGCCGAGGCCATCTTTTTCGGTCCCTCCGACAGACCAACTCCACCACTCACAAGCGTAACCGACGCTCCGCAAATCTCACCATGCGCAGATTCTCCGCCAGCAACATTCCACGTTCCACGTCATCACGATCCCCATTAATGGGTGATCCGCTCATTACGCGGGCGTGATATCGGGAGCGTAACTGCCGGCGAGATTCTCGCGCCTGCTGCTGCGTGCTGCCGTCACTATATAAACCCCCATCACAGAGGGGTCAAGTAAGCCTTTTTCGCCTCACCTAGCCGTTACTCTGCTCGGATCTCGTGCTAACTTGATCGTCAGAGGGTCCTCGGTGGTACCAAACCACCCCGGGACATCCTTGCAGGTACTCGGCGCTAAACTCCTCAAACCACCAATCTCCTCAAAACCCATTGAGACCCACACGCAACAGGAGATTACCTCCAAAATCCACCGGGAGATCGACGGAAGACAACATCTGACGGAGACCCGAAAAGGACCTCCATCAGTTGGCGCCGTCTGTGGGAAACTAAACTCCACAAAAAACAAAGTTGGCATTCCGATCTCCATCCACATGGCAAACGACCACCCTAAAGATCCAGGTACCAGCCGCCGCTTCCCCCTCACCGGAGGCCCGGATGAACCTCCTCCGGCGACCATTATCAACGCCCTTGCCAGCCGAATAGATCGGCTACAGTCCCTCGTGGAGGCGCTCGTCCGCGTCCAAACGGCTGGGCCAGGGCCCCAGATCACCGCTCCTCCGCCTCCAGAAGGCTCTACCCTCGTCGGCACGGCTAACCACAGGCAGGCTACGATCCTTGGCCACAGATCTCACGAGCCGATACTCCCTGAGGCCCGCTGGACGCCCCACAGCTCTACACCAAGATCCGCCGCCAGAGCGCCTCGCCTCGAGCCTCTTCGCGATCCTTACCCCCCCAAGGAGATGTCGGTCACCTCGCCTGTCCCCAGGCATGATCGACAGCCCCTCCCTCGACGGGGTGCGCAGAAGGGGCCCGCCACGACGGCTCGAGGGCCACCTCACCTGAGGATCTGAGGAACCTCATCGAGAGGAACCGGGGCCGCGCCCAGAAGCAGATCTCCCACAGCAGAGGCCAGGGATCACAAGGCGCCGAATCCTCGGGGTACCACGGCCAACTCGACGCCCTTGAAAAGAAGATCGAGGGCATGCGCCAGGAAGGTCACCTCTCGAGCGATGGGGCTAAGTACGCCGCCGACTTGCTCACCAAGCCATTTACTGAGGGACTGCTCGCTGTCCACGTCTCCTCACGCAACAAGCCCCCGAAGGTCTCTCTGTTCGACGGGAAAACCGACCCGAAAGACCATTTGGATACTTTCACCGCAGGGATGAGCTTCCAGGATCATTCCGACGACGCCCAGTGCATGGCCTTCCCAGCCACCCTCATCCGCTATGGTCGGGACTGGTTCCGAGGACTCGAGCCTCGCTCAATCTCGACCTTTGACGAGCTGGCTACTGAGTTCCTCGGCCACTTCGTCGGGAACCATCGGCAGAAGCGCACGGTCGACTACCTCTTCACAATTAAGAGCGGGGACAAGGAGATGTTCAAAGCTTACATCACCCACTTCTACAACGCCCTCCTCGAGGTCCCCGAGCACCGGGACGAGACCGTCATCACGGCGCTTAGATCTGGTCTTAGGCATAAGGAGTGGTTGCGCTCCTTTGCGTTGGCACAGCCTAAGACCATGGCCGAGGTCAAGGTATGGACCGAGTGCGAGGTTCAGCTGGAGTCCGAGGTGAACGTGAAACTCTCTTGAACAGACCGGTCCGACCAGAAATAGAGGGCTCAGGAAGAGAGGCCGGAGCGTCAGCAGCCCTATCACCCGAAGTTCCAGGAGTACACCCCGCTCAACGTCTCCTTCGCAGTGTTACTAGAGGAGGCCCAGGGCGAGGGGTTTTTCAACTTCCCTCCAATCCCGCGTCAGGCCTCGAAGCGAACCCGGGGCCCTTACTGCGCCTTCCACCGGACGCTGGGCTACGCCACGGAGGATTGTAAGCAATTCCGGGACTACATCGAGGAGCTCATTCGATCGGGGCACCTCGCCGCCTACTTGAGGGACAAACGGCAGGCCGACCGCGAGCAGGAGCAACGTCCCCCTCCCGCCGAGCTGACCATCGGCCGGATCATGCTTGTTTCGGCAGATGACCAGTCCGGCGCTCAGGGATCCCCATACTCGGTGCCGAGCACGGAGACCAACAAGCCTCCCGGGAGCTCGGGCCACGCTAATAAGGTCATCTATTAGCATGTACTTTTCTTTTAAGGCAATGTAAACTCTTCCTAGGGTCTGTTGTTAATTTAATAAAGATCAATGGAACGTTGCGAAAAAGAAGGAAATGTCTCATTTATTCAAAAAGGTATTATGGGCTTCTCAGCCATACATACAAAAAGAAAAAGAAAATTACAGCAGTGGGGGAAGGGGGTGCAGAGAGCACTGCTCATGGTACTCGGTAAAGATCTCCGCCAACCGAGGCCTCGCGAAATCCAACCTCAGCCTTCGATTCCCCCCGCGCGCATTGACCCCAAGCCTCAGTTCGTAGCACTCACGGACGAGCGCCACTGAGCGAGCCAGCCGATTCACGGAGATCAGGCCGAAGCGCCTCAGAGACCGCAGCTTGCCCACAGCCTCATCGTAGAGCTGCTCGGACAAGGGGTTGTAAAGCCCCGGCGATGCCCTCCAGATGGAATACATCAGCAGCTGCAGCAGAGAGGACGCCGGGGGAGCAGCCGGCCGAAGTGGTCTTCGATGCTCCCATAGACCGACGCACCGTGTCCTCGGTGCAGTTCTGGTCATAAAGGTATACGTCTTCGAAGTGGATGATATCGTGGATGGTAAAGGGGAAGTCTTCCATTCTCAACGATCTTGTTCCCCTCTGAAAGACGGCGACGACGTGAAGACATCTTGCCTGAAATTCGGAGCAGATGCTAATTGGTTTTACCCGTATACCTCTCCGAAGATGCCAAGTTGATTTATGGCACCGTGTATCGGAGGTTTAGACGGATGCGGCCGATGTAGCAGACTTCGTCAGATTCCCCCTCGCTTGAGGGGTTTTTGATTGTGGGGACGCTCTTCCCAACAGGCGCAAGCCCCTGCAGTTAATTACGCTACCGTATCGCGATAACCACTTTCTCCTTCTCCAGAAATTTCACTTCGTGTCGTGTGTGTTTGTTTGTTTGTGGATGCCCGTGGATTGTATACGGAGATTGAGTTATGCCGTCGTCCGTAGGACGTGGATTAGTCCAAATCCGTATTTACTTAGATTTGTGTTTGGTGTTTTAGTTTAAGGATACATTAGCCATATTGAGGCTAAGATCAACTTAAACGCTCGGTAAGGATACATTAGTCTGATTTGAGACTAAGATCAACTTAACAGAAAGAGCATTTAGTGGCTCTATTATTCCAGTTTAGGGACGTAGTGGTCCATTTAATATATGGCCGTCGGGACCCGTCACCTCTCTGACGACGTTGAAGGATTACAACGACAGGTGTCAGAGGAGTTCGGAGATGTACCCTTGAACCAAAGTTGATTAGGGAATATGTAGTCCGATTTAGGACTAAAGTCTGTTTGAATGTTTAAAGATACGTTAGCCATGTTTGAGGCTAAGATCAACTTAAACGGGATCGTTTAGATCCGACAAAAGAGCGTTTGAGGGCTCTATTATTCCAGTTTAGGGACGTAGTAGTCCATGGGTAGTTTAAGGACATTGCGGTCCATGTTCCAGTTTAGGGACGTAGTGGTCCATTGCCAGTTTAGGGACATGGTGGTCTATTGTTCTCGTTTTAGGAACGGATATTAGTTTAAGGACGCATAAGTCCATGGGTTTAAGGACCCCACCGTCCGTATGGTTGTGTTTAAGGATGCATTAGTCCATTGGTTTAAGGACGCATAAGTCCGTGGGTTTAAGGACCCCACAGTCCGTATCTTGGTTTAAGGACGCATAAGTCCATGGGTTTAAGGACCCCACAGTCCGTATCTTGGTTTAAGGACGCATACGTCCATGAGTTTAAGGACCCCACAGTCCGTATCTTGGTTTAAGGACGCATAAGTCCATGAGTTTAAGGACCCCACAGTCCGTGTCGATGTGTGGTTGTCGGGACCCGTCACCTCTCCGACGTCGTTGAAGGATTACAATGATAATTGTCAGAGGAGTTCAGAGATGTACCCTTGAACCGGATGTAAATTGATTTAAGAGAGCGGTCTTGCTCGGTCAACTTAATTTGAGGACTTACGGCCATGATGGGCTAAGTTCAGTTGAGAATATTCAACGTTTTTATCTTTGGCCTATTGGGCCTGTGCTAAGGCTTTGCCCCTGTTTAATAATGCACTGCATTTTCTTTTGGCCTGCTAGGCTTTTTGATTTGGGCTCAGTCCCTTTATAAATGATGCAGAGCATCTGTTTTTGTTTGGGCTCTGCCCTTTTTAGAGTAATGTATTGCATTTTATTTGTCCTGTTAGGCCTTTTTCAATTGGGCTTGGCCCTTCTGTAAATAATGCAGTGCATTAATTATCTGACAGTGGCTTGTCAGGCGCTTTGCGCCAATTATTGAGCGCATGCTTATGTGGAGGTGACACGTGTCACGCCAGCACAGTGCGCTGCGCTGTTGCGCTGTGACACGTGGCGCGCTCTGGTGAGTTGCGCCAACTTCAGAGAGCAAAGCCCTATCTTAAAAGCGCATAGCGCAAGTGGTCATGGTGCAGCCAAGTGGCGCTCTCTGGTGGCTTACGCCAATCCAGGAGCGCAACAGTGCAGTTTTTACAAGTGCAAGGCACCGTCTTTAATATCTTAATCCAATTTTGGATTTAAGATTCCAGAACCAATGGTTCATAAAAAAAGTGCAAGGCACTGTTATTATTTTTTATTTATTGAATATCATTGATCTTGTTCTTAGATCAATGATTTATCCAGAAGAAAATTTTCTTTTTATAAAGGTTTTTACCTTTTTTTTTCTTCTTGAGTTCTTCTCAAAATTCTTCAGAGTTCTCTCTATTCTCTGTGTTGTTGTTTTTGATCTTGATGTTTTGAATTGGGGTCTAGGGGCCTTTATATAGTGCCCATTAAGTTGTTAAATTTGTTAAAGAGATCATTCTCTGAGTGATTTGGGGAATTTTCCCCACTGTTGGATTTTTGATCCAAGGGCTTCTGTTTTACAGAAGACAATCTTCTTGTTTTAACAAGAACAGAAAGATCTTACTGGAATTTTAATTCTGTTTGGCGCAGATGCACCAGCGCTCGACACGTGTCGCGCAGCGCACAGCGCAGCGCAACTGCGCTGACACATGTCGCGCAGCGCACAACGCAGCACAACTGCGCTTGCGCAACTGAAGCATTGCTTCCTTTAATTTTGTTTTAAATAGAGCCTTGCTCTGATTGGGCACTCTGCCTTGGGCGCTGCGCTGACGTATCAGCTTTTGACACGTGGCGCGTTACGCGCAGCGCACGGAATTTGAAGTGCTGCTTCAATTTTTGAATTTTTGAAATTCAAACAGATCTTTGCTCTGATTGGGGGAAACAAATGCCCCCCACCGTTGCGCTCACGTGGCGCACACGTGAGTGCAGTGGTGGAAAGATCCTAGCCATTGGATCAACTGGTGAGTTGAAGGGGCGTAGGCGCCTATAAATAGGACCCTTGGTCCTTAGTAAATGGTTTACCATTTTTCAAGAACTTTGATTTTCAAAGCCTTGCTCTTGTTTTTAAGAACTTCAGAGCCCGGCTCTCGTTTCTTTTCAAGAACTCCAGAGTTCAGAACCTAGAATCATCTTAGGTAAAATTAAATTAAATTAAATTAAATTAACAGAGCCTTGCTCTCATAGATCTTTGATCTAAAGAAAACCCTTTTGGGGTTTCATCAACAGAGCTTTGCTCTCAAAAGTCCATAGATCTACAGGGATCTTGTTCGTAGGTTTTAACCCATGAATAGAGCTTTGCTCATGGATCAAATGTAGATCTTTTTTTTTTGATCTGAAAATGAAGAACTCCTAAGAGTTTTCATGGATCTTTAAGATCCCAAAATTTTAATTCTTTCAAGAGTTAAATTTTTCTTTTGATGGATCTTTCCATTATTACCACAGAGCCAAGCTCTTTTTAGGAAATTTTATTCCCTTGAGACCAGAGTTTGACAAATGTCACTCTGTGACAGAGCTTTGCTCTGAAAGATGAGATTTTCTCCTTCTCTCTAGGGATTTCCCATTAATGAGAATATTCTCTTGGGGATCTCTTCATTAATTGACAGTCTCATCCAATGATGGGACTGTCTTATTAAATGATGCACTGTCATCCAGATTTTGTGGGTCCCTCTTTGGTCCCCTACCCACTGCATTGCAATGTGGTATAAATTTTTTAAAACGCCAAGCGTTGGAATTACAACACCGACGGCTGACTTTTGTCCCTCTGCAGGAAACATGTCTTTCGATACCTCATTCCCATTTGTTCGTTCGGAAGGAGGATTCCCCGGAGCACCCGTAGACTGGGAGGTCCTAGCTATGATCAGGGACTACGATCCGGACTATAAGAATATTCACCTTTGGGGGTCGTGGTACAACCAAATTATCATGGGTCGACAGAGCTTTTCATGCGCAGTACCATCAGAGCCTATTACGGCGATCCACTATGCCAGCCCACCCCCGGTGAGGTATGCCGTGGAGATGGTCGATTGGACTTCAAAGGGCCTTCTTCATCCTGCTACATATGCAATTCTAGTTCAGCCTCCTATGGTTTTGGATATTCTGGGACACCGTATTTGTCAAGGCGAAGCGCGACCTTGGGGGCAATCATATAACATAGGTCTGATCCCCCGCCATCCGATCGGTTATCTGCCATGGGCTCGCTACATTTTGTCAGCGAAGAAGTCGCAGTTAATGAGGTTCGGGTTGTACACTGCTGTTTACGTTTCCCTCTTCCAATATCCCACGCTTCCCACCTGGTGGTTTAAGGCCTTTTTGGAGCAGTGGAACATTCCTACTCACACTTTCCTCGCAATGGACCGGGAAGTGTCGATTTCTTTGGAGGAATTCATAGAGGTCTCCGTCTTACCAATTATAGGGGAGCACTGTGGGGAGATACTTCCTACAGACGAATATGTCTTTGGTGCTAAGTCGGCAATAAGGGGCGTCACTCCGGAGAATGCTGTTCAACATCAGTTTCCAAGTTTGATCAAAGTGTTGAACATCTACGAGGCCCTTTTTATCGAACGTGGGAGCCGCGGGGTCAGTTTCGAGGATTTCATCGCCCGATTCCTTCACCCAAACGTTCTCTCGGCAGAAGCTGCCAAATTCGCCACGCTTGATGACCCTTTCGGTTTAGGTTTGGACAACCTGCCAGCGAAGGAGATAGATCAAAAGGGCTTTTTCCTTCCTAACTCTCTGGTTGTCTCTTTCGCGGAGGTTGCAGCCCCTGGGATGGACTAGGAAACGTTTTTCTTAGGATTTCTTGGGCTATGGCTGAGTTGGTTTGCGCCCCCGATGCATTCTCGCCATATGAGGCCCTCTGTCTTTTACCCAGCTCACCGGATGACCATTGGGGTAAAAGTGACCGTCGGGATCGTCGGTTTGGCACACCTGTATCACGGCCTTAGTCAAGCGGCGGATGCTAATGAGCCTGGAGTACTGCACGTGATCTTCCTGATGCATTACTTCATATCATGGCTTGAGCTACATACACTGGGCGTCTTTGGTATGCACAAAAGGCCCTCGTTCTATGACAGGTGCAGCTTCCCTCGAATCATGCGACTGATCGGCGCCTCAATTGTGACCCCGTCGCCACGGAATGCCAGAGGTTTGCTCCTTCGCCCCCACACAGTTGGAGACGGGATGTCTTTCACTGACAAAGTGCTGACCATTGGAAAGGCGTCTACCACCACAGTGCGGCCATTGCAAGACACTTTCAAAGATGGAGCCTCGGTTCTGACGGCTCGGGAGACCCTTCATCTATATTCCATCAGACCGGGTTTCCTGGTGTTTAGGCAAAACGGTGCGGCGTTTTTCATGAGATACAACCCGCATCGTTTTGCCCAGCAACTGAGCTACAATCAAGGGGTGCCGTTGGAGGCTTTCTTGCTGGAACCTGCTGCTACTGAAGAAGGGATGCGGAGCACGCTGCATCACTTCATACGTCTAAATACGGGCTCCCATTTTTACATTAGCGAACCGGCTTGCAGCCCACGAATCCTTAATACATATACAGCGTGGTACAATCATTCGACGGGCGCCGTTATAAAGGAAGAAAAGCGATTGTTGGTCGACCATAAGGGTGTGCCTCCCGGCAGCGACCGCAAAGCTCCCTTAGTGCCAAGGACCCCCGTAGTCCCTCCGCTAAAAGATGCTAGAGCCGAACCACCGCGTGTGCTGAGTCCTCCACGCGGATTGCCGCTTCCTGATACTGCGAATGTGCCACCAGTGCCCCGTGCTCCAGTGGAGACGGTAAATGTGGCTTCGCCGGAGTCTGGCGTGGGCGCGGATATCGGGACCCGCCGCCCTAAGGTGCCTGCAAAGCGCAAGTCGATCTCGGGTGCACCCAGGGCTGGCGGGCAGAAGAGGAAGAAGAAGTCGCTTCTCTCTCTCGATGCTATCCTCGGTTTAGCACCTCAGGCCACTCTTACCGAAGGTATAAGAGAGTATGGCAGCAATGAAGGCTTCTCGGTAGATCCCGCAGACACCGATCTGGCGGCCGCCATTGCGGCTTCTGAGCGATCGGCGAGGCTCGAAGCGATGATGAATAAACTCGCTCAATCAGGTAATCATTAGCTGCATTCTTCGTTATTTTATCGCATTTTTATCATTATTTTTGACTAATAATTTCCCCCATTTTTTAACAGGTGTCACTACTGAAGAAGCCATTGCTGCCTCTTTAAAAACTTTCCAGCAGGAGGAAAAGAAGCGCGCTTTAATGGGCGTTGATACGTCTCGTCTTATTAGGTTTTGTTCTATTTTCTGATGGCCAACCTAACCTTCTTCCTTTGTCTCTTTGCAGGGGTTGCGCCAGCTGATGCGGGGACTCTCCCTGGGCCCGCTACTGAAGTCCCGGTCTCTTCGGGGCTGCCGCGAGAGCCTCAACTCGACAAGTCGACGAGGGATGCCTTAAAGGATTTGAAGGCATCTCTATTCACGGATGATGACGCCTCGATGTAGGAAGCTTTGAAGAGGTCGGTCTTGACGGCTCGGGAGGAGAAAAAGCGGTTAAGGCGTGAGGCGAAGGCACGCATGGCTGCTTTGGCCGTGGGAGCGGGCCCAAGCACCGTCCCTCGTGCTGATACTCCCTCAGAAGATCCCCCGGTCGCCTTGTCCACAGCTCGCAGACAGGTGGCGCGCGCAGTTCAGGGTGCTAATGATAAGTACTCCTCAGGTAACGTATCTTTCAGGATTTTGTTGTAAGAATTGTAAATTTGTTGGTTCTTATATATCTTGTCCTGCAGGGCCAAATCCAACCGAAGGGGAGGCGGAAACCGCCGAACCTAAGGGGAAAGAGGAAGAGGCACCGGCCGAACCCGAGCCGACGGTGGGCGACGTCGCCGGGGTTGCTGAACCTGGGCTGGGGGCTGAGGGAGCTGCACCAGAGAAGGTCATTGATGCCGAGCCCGAGGTGGCGGCAAATGAGACGACCATTATAACTGTTCCTAGGGCAGTAGCGGACGAGGCGCCTGAGACCGGCGACCCCATGGCGACGGCGGATGAGACAGCAGCGACCGCCGAGCCTGAAGGAGTAGCGGGTGAGATGGGCATGACTCCCGAGGACGAGCCAGCCGCTCTTTCTCAAGAGTCTGGCAATGCTCCAATCATTGCTCTCCTCGTCTACGGTCCCCCGCCATCTCCTGGTCGTGCGAGCATGACGACAGCCCCTGTCGAGTCCAGTGATGAGGCCATGGGAGGTGGACTCGTATCGATGGAGGAGGGAGACGCCTCCGTTTCGGCTGGCGGCTCATCAGGTAAATTTCGAGTTACTGTTCTTTTTTTTATCTTGCAATCCTTTCTGACAAGTTTATCTTTGTTTTTAACGCAGGTGCGGCCAGTGCCGATACTCCATTGCTCGAGAGAGCGCCGTCAACTACTGCCTTGGCGGTGGTCACCTCTCAACCTTCCCTTGTACCATCGCGGATGTTGGAAGGTATGGATTTGCAACCCATTAGTTTTATCTTTCAGCCGCATGATATATGTACTAAAGTCGTACTATTGTGTCTTTTCAGGAGTGCTTTTTAATCATCTCTATCAGGTGTTGCACCTGCACTTCTCCTTTCCATCTGAACTCGCTTCTTCCTCCAGTGACGCTGGTGAGTATCGTTTCCAATTGGTGCCTTTCTTTTTTCAATAATGGAATTATTTCTGACTCATCCTTGTCCTGATTGCAATGCTACAAATCGAAGGAGGGGATGAAAGATCGGTCGCGCCACTGGCCCTCCCGGACTTGCCATCTGCTGCAGCTGGTATAGTAAACTATCGCATCGATGACTTTTTCGTATTTCTTGAACCCTCATCTAATCGTATTTTGTTTTTTTTCCGGCTGTCGTTCCGATCCCGGCGCCCTTTGAGTCTCGCGTTATAATGCCAGCAGGCTCCTTCCTGAGACGTCCGTCTTCAAAGGGTGCCGTAATGAGCTTGGGCATGCTGAGCGGATACATTGAGGAGCTTGACGCAGAAGCTCTCCCATCTGCTGCGGATTTCGCTGCGGAAGTTAACCCAATGTTGGCGGTGCTTGTGAATTTTCATGATGGAGGCGTCGTCGAGCTTTGGGTCAATCATTGCAGGGAAATCGAGGTCCGCCTGCAACAATCGGAGTTTATGCGCCCTGCTCCCGAGACCTTAGCTGCAAGCAATCAAAGAGCAGCATGGATCGAGCAAAGCGCTTCTTACTTCTGTCACCTGGAACAAGAAGCGGCTTTAAGGCTGAGGGAATGCCAAGAGACCTCGAACGAGACGGCTCGTCTGCGCACTGAGGTTGAGGCGAACGCTGCCCAGGTGAAGGATATCTTCGAGGGCCTTCTGGAGCGTATCTCTAATGGGCTAAACCTGAAGCAGAAGCTCGATGCCGCCGAGCGTGATGCCCAGGGCTGTGAAGCAACTCAGCAGGCCGTTCGGGAGCAGCTTGCATCCTTCTTGCAGCAGCGGGCTCAAGTGGAAGCGGAGCTGGCGGTGGTGGCCGATCAGGAGAAGGCATAGAAGGAAGTGCACGAACAACTGATAGGGTTATTTAAGACGCTTCCTTCCCAATAGCTGCCCTTGTATCAATATACTTGTAAATTTATTTTTTTTTCCGAATAAGATGTATCCATTCTTTATTCTTTTGTACGATTCACCTTGTACTTGATTGAATTAATAAATAAAGATACACATTTTTTTCTTTGCAATGTCTTGTATGCTCTTTTGCTTTCTCCTTTCTCTTATTATCAGCATGCTGTCTTGATAAACATGGTTGACAGATAATAGAGTAAGTATCTTGGTTTCTTCACGAGATAGCGATGGCTTAGGCCGCAGGTTCAGATCTGCTGCCTAAGACTTTTCAACTCTATGAGCCGTGAGGGTCTTATAGAGACTTTTCTCCCTTAGGATCGAGAGGATCTCGTAGGTGGATTTTCTCCTTAGGAATCGTGAGGATTTCTAAGTGCGTTTTCTCTTATAAGTCGTAAGGATCTTATAAGAGAATTTTCCCTCTTACGAGTCGAGAGGACTCGTAAGCGGTTGTTTCACTCCTTGTTGAGATTCGACTTTGGAGAGTGAGACCCGTGAATAGTATACAAGAGACCGTTTTAAACCGACTTGCAGGGTCCCAATGCTTAGGAAACAAGTTTTTTAATCCCTGCTGCCTAAGACTTTATTTTGCAAGTTGAGGTGAATCAGGAAGTCCTCGCGAAGACACTAATTTCCTCACGAGTCGAGATGGATTGAGTAGCTCTCGTCAAGGACACTAATTTCCCTGAGTTGAAGTATTTTGCCGAGGACACTGGTTTCCTTGAAGTTGAAACGAATCGGAGTATTCCTGTGGAGACACTGGTTTCTCTGCGGGCCGACGCGAATCAAGAAGTTCTCGTCAAGGACACTGGTTTCCCTGAGTCGAAGGATTTTGCCGAAGACTGTCACGCCCCGCTTCCCAAAATACGGAATACGAGGGGTAGACAAGGCCAGCCATACTCCTACGGTCGAGGAAATGTCCTGCCGTAGTCACACTTCGGCTTCTAGTTTTTCATGGTAAACAGTAAATGATGCGCAGGTAATGAGAAATGCAGTAACTGGAACAAAACAGTAATATAAACTGACCTGATGGGAAACAAACGAATGTAACTCTGAATAGCAAGTCAAGATGTCTGTGATACACGTCTAGTTCTGGTCCAGGCTAAATCTTCTCCTCACACTGAGCATGCATACTCAGGTCGTCAGAGCGACACAATAGCAATATAATATATATAAAATCAAGTGACAATTCTAACGGTAGTAATAGATATGTATGACAGTAAATCAATGACAACATGGATATGCATATGCAGTAATCAATGCAGCGGAACAGTAAAAGCAGTAGAACGATATGCCACGTATGTCAACACAGTAAGTAAGATATATCAATGCCAGTTGTTTCCTGATTTAAAATCAGGAAAGCTTCTGGGAAAAGCTTCAGAGGAGGGTCACGTGCTTACACGTGACTAGCGGTCACGTGTTGGCACGTGACACCTAAAAACATCATCAAGGCAAGTTCAGTTTCCTGACTACGTTGAAGAAAAGGGGCTTCAGAAAGAGTCACGTGCTCCCACGTGATCAGGGTCACGTGGCGACACGTGACATTTAAATGCAAGCGTCAAAGGCACACCAGTTCCCTGATCAAGTCAAGGGAAAGTCTTCAGAAGAAGTCACGTGCTTCCACGTGACAAAGGTCACGTATTGACATGTGACGTTCAAGACAACAGACCCGTTCTCCAGTTGAACCAAGGAAAGAGAGTTCAACTAAGGGTCACGTGCTCACACGTGACCAGGGGTCACGTGGTAGCACGTGACGTTTAAGCAGCAATCAGAAGACAGAGCGCAAGAGAAAGAGGAAAGCTCATTCCAAAAGGGGGTCACGTGCCCACATGTGACCATGGGTCACGTGGTCACACGTGACCGGCTTTCAAAGCCCATTTTGTCAACAGAATCAAATTCTGAAAGAAATTCAAATCTTTCCAAAGGAAAGCAACTATCTGGAACCAATCGAATTAAAGATTCAAAGGTGATCTATCTATGGGAAAATCTCGGGTTTGGAAAGATTTCCCCTTTAAATCTAACCGAAATAATAAAGGGGAACCCCTGGATTTGAAATCCAATGGTGAATAAAATTCACCTAATAATCCAAAGGTCCAAAACGAATGATGGATGCAAATTAAATCTCTCAATGAAAGATTTACCAAAACTGATTTATTCGGCTGCTTCTCCTATAAATAGGAGCGAGGAGGTACAAAAAAAGGGAGATAGGTAGAAGAGAAAAAAAAGGAGAGAGCTTTGATACTCCGAGGAATTTGGAGCTTCTGCAAAAGAAAACCCTAGGTAAGAAAGGGAAGGCTTCTTGAAAGAAGTAGAATTTGATTCTCAACAGAGTTTAACTCTGACAAAATAAAAACAGAAGAACATATTTCTTCTCTCTTCGGTAGAGGATCTGCAAAGTGCACATCTCTTTTTTAGGTTGAGAATTTAATTCTCAATGGGTTGAGATCCTGCCATGCAGATCCAAAACATGGAGAGGGAATGGAAAAAAAACGAGAATTTAATTCTCACAGAACTATAGGAATTTAATTCCTCTAAGATAAAAGTAGGGCTTGACCCTATGTTATGGGAATTTAATTCCTTCAGAACAGAGAGAAACAGGGTTTAACCCTAATTAAGAACTTAGTTCTGTTGAAATCATGGGAATTCAATTCCCTTAATCACAATTTAACAGGGATTGGAAGTTTAGTTCCTTAAAAAGCTTCTATTAGGGTTTAACCCTATTCAGTTCTTCGCATAAATGAGGAATTTAATTCCTACAGAAGATTCAGGGTTCGATTCTACTCCAGAATATACGTCTTCGAAAGGAAGTAGGAATTTAATTCCTTTGAAAATTAAAGCCCGAGGAATTTAATTCCTGAAAAGAAAGATAAACAGATTCTCTAAACAATATACATGAAGGCAGGGTCACGTGCCACCACGTGACCCCCTCAAGAGATCTACAGAAAGCCCTTTGAAGCAGTCCCTCACGTGACCCACGTGACCCTTGACAGAGGCTCTAATACATAGGCATATGAATGCCCGTCACGTGATGGCACGTGATGCCCTGAAAGATGCAGCAATTTCAGCAGAATAATTGCAGGGAGGGCGCTCTCACGTGTTGCCACGTGACCCCTCTTGCCTTAGTGTTTAACACTAAATCGAAACTCCCAAATCCAGTGTTAAAACGACTATTGGGCCTTAGTGTTCAACACTAATCAAAAACTTTACTTGCGGTGTTCAACACTGACTACCTCAGTGTTTAACACTAATTTGAAAGCCTTGTCGCTGGTGTTTAACACCAATTACCTTTTAGTGTTAAACACTGACTTGTCGACATCATTCCCAGTGTTCAACACTGATTACCCTGTGATGTTTAACACCAGGCTTTAGCCTAATTGGCCAGAGGGATGGAGGCAAAGCCTCTCCTGATTGGACTTAGCCCAAGCTGGCCATAAGTCCTCAATTCGTGATTAACTGGGCTAATGGGCTCATAACATAATTAATCAGTCTTGACCCCAAATTGGGCCAGGGACTACTCAAGCCATTCCGGTTCTAGGGTACATCTCATCACTCCTTTGATACTTGGCATTGTAATCCCTCAATGTCTTCAAAGAGGTGACGGGTCCCGATGACCACTCATGATATGGACTGTGGGGTCCTTAAACCCATGCAAAATTCCTGGTTACGTGGAACGCGGATAACGTCACTCTTTGACCCCGTGGAAAACGTCCAGAGCGGAGCCTGATCCTCGCCTAGCACGGCAGTGAACCCGTGTGAAGCACCCAGAGCACATACCGGACTGTGGAGTCCTTAAACCCATGGACTATGACGTCCTTAACCTTGACCGAGATGTCTTAAAACTACCCATTGACCGAGATGTCTTAAAACTACCCACGGACCGCAATGTCCTTAAACTACCCATGGACCGCAATGTCCTTAAACTAGAACAATAGAGCCCCATATGCTCTTTTGTCGGACCTAAACGGTCACCGTTTAAGTTGATCTTAGCCTCAAAGATGGCTAACGAATCCTTAAGCCTTCAAGCAAACTGGACTACGAATCCCCCAATTAACGCTGGCTCGAGGGTACATCTCTGAACTCCTCTGACACCCGTCGTTGTAATCCTTCAACGTCGTCAGAGAGGTGACGGGTCCTGACGGCCATATACATACGATGGACCACTGTGTCCCTAAAACTGGAACAATGAAGTCCAAACGCTCCTTTGTCGGATCTAAACGATCCCGTTAAGTTGATCTTAGTCTCAAACTAGACTAACGTATCCTTAACAAATGTTTGAGTTGATCTTAGCCTCAAGTATGGCTAACGTGTCCTCAAACCAAACCCCCAAACCCTAATCTAAGATAACACGGATTTGGAATAGTCCACGCCCTACGGGCGACGACATAACTCGGTCTCCGTAAACGATCCACGGGCAATAAAACATAAAACAAAAACACACGACACGAAGTGACCATCTGGAGAAGGAGAAAGTTGTTACCGTGATGCGGTAGCGTAATTAACTGCAGGGGCTTGCGCCTGCAGGGAAGAGCGTCCCCACAATCAAAAACCCTTCAAACGAGGGGGAATCTGATGAAGTCTGCTACATCGGACGCATCCGTTTAAACCTCCGATACACGGTGCCATAAATCGACTTGGCATCTTCGGAGGGGCAGATGGATAGCACCAATTAGCATCTGCCCCGAACCTCAGGCGAGACGCCCCACGTCCTCGCGTGTCCGTTCGGAGGGGAACAGATTCTGGCACGCCCGGTGGGACCTTTTCCTCTTTCCACTCCACACTTCGTGTGTCGCGATTCGCGAACCAATCGCGGTTCGCTAATAGTTGCCTTGGGTTTCAAGATACTAAGAATTGGCATCTTGCTTACTGCAGAAAGCAAAGGATCGATGGCTTCTACTCCTGCGAGATTCTCCAACTGCTCAAACTGCAATTGCGACCCACGCTTTGCCTCGCCAGGAGGTATAGCCTATGGACCCCAAGCTGCGTCGTTATTCACAATGCCGGTGGACCAGGTGACTCAGGCCACCACCGGATTGTTCTTTGGGACTATACTCCCGCCAACAAGCTTCACGGCGCTGGTACTGACAAAGGAAACTCTCAAGAAGTCGGTCTTTGATCGTCTTACCCCTGCCGCGGCTCCTCTCAACGAGTCGCCCAACGTCAATGCCTCGGAGGCTGCTTCTAAGAGGGTGGCCGCTCCTGCCCCCGAAATCGCCAAGGCGGCTTCTCCGGCCAAAAAGTCAGTCTTTACAAGATTGACGGCTCCAGCTCTCGCTCCTGCTGCCCAGAGGACATCAGTCTTCGATAGGCTAACACTAACAGCGACCCCCCACCCACACAGGGGGCAAGGCGAAACCATTCTTACCGCTGACCCAACGCCGTCCGCTCGACACGCTCGACGTCGCCATTGGCGCCGAGTAAGGAAGGCTGGGGGCAACTCCCCCTCTGGATGGACTCCATCAGCCCCGGTGGCAGAAGTTAATGCTGTTGTTCCAACTGGGAACAGCTTCGAAATGCTAAATAAGGTGCGAAGGAATTCCCCTACTGCAGTGCTAAAGAGGTCTCCTCCCCCATCGGAAAAGATTGTGGAAATAAAATCAGACCAACCCCGATCTCCTCAACGGCTGTCTTCCAAAATCTATAAGGTTTGGCGGCAGGCCCGAGACTCAACCGTCGATCCAAACTCCTCCCGCCAGCACAAGAAGCTGAAAATTCAACCGGAGGCTGGTCACCGGGCTAAACCCCGAAAAGCTGTCTGGACGCCCACCTCGACGGACTCCTCAACTTCCATGACTCATAAAAGGATGAAGCCAGAGAAGATCCCTCAACATGCAACGACGGCTAAAAGCACTGAGCCCAGACGCCCTAATTCTGGGGGCACGGTGGTACACACTGTTTATATGGCTTCTGGAAAGGAGGAAAGCCGCACTTCTACGGGTCACCGACCGCTGACCCGAGCCGTGACGAAAGCCCAGGAACAGCAACAAAAGCTTCAGGAAATGATGAATGCTATGGCCGCACTTACCGGGCCAAAAGAAAGCCCAGAAACGTCCTCAGACGCGCGCCGGGAGGAGGAAACCGACGCTGAGTTCCTTCGCCGGACACTGGAGAAAAAGGACAAAGAGGCTGCTGAACAAGCGGCCAACATACAACGTATGGGCCTTCTCTTCTAAGATATGATAGGAATGATGATCCAGCAGGACTTACCCGCCGAGGATCCCCCAATCGTCCTTGAAGACGACCGAGGGGAGACGTCAAATCCACCACCAGCCCTATCAACGGCCAAGGAGGAGGCAATCTCTAAGGCCGACTTGGTTGACTACATAGCCCAGCAAATCCGAGTTCACCATGCGACTGAGGCAGCTGGTCAAGTCGTAAAAACGGGGCGGCCGTATCCTAGCTGGTACGACCAAATCAAATACCCGCAAGGCTATACGATACCAAAATTCCACGTGTATAAGGGGACCGGCAATCCCCATCAACATGTTGCCCAGTTCCGGGCCCTCTACGGTAACACCGGCGGTGATGATAAACTGTTGCTCCGCCAGTTCATGGGCAGCTTATCAGAAACAGCGTTCAAATGGTATTCGGAACTCCCGAACGATTCTATCAAAACGTTCGCTGAAATGGAGCTGCTGTTCACTCAGCGATTCGCAAGTGCCAGCGAACGCACTCCAATAACCGCATTGATTAACGCCCGGGTAAAACCAGGCGAAACCTGGGTCCAGTATGCTATACGCTGGCGGAATTTGTGGTCGAGATGCGAGCAACGCATTGAGGAGGCACCCGCAGTGGGCATGTTCGTGGGAACCCTAGACCCCCACGCAACTATCTCCCAGTTTATGATGTTCTTTAAGCCAACCACATTCCAGGCTTTAATCGACAAGTTGGCTCAGATGGACCAGATGGGTCATAGACCACCTCCCCCGAAGTCGGAACCTCGGAATGACAAGGGTAAAGGAAGGGCAACCTTTGTCGCGAATGCCCAACAGCAACCTAACGCCCCGAAACCAGCAGATCAATTGGAGAAAAGACGCCGGTATTATAATGAAAAGATGAAGCGTCCCTACTCGTTCCCACGAGACAAGACGAAGCGGTTATTCGAGCTGGCAATACGCAACAGACTTATAAACCTACCAAATCCAAGACGACCGCCACAACCTACCGAGGTGAATAACTCTAACTATTGCCCTTACCATCAAACGGTAAGTCATCCGATTGAAGATTGCTTCGTCTTCAAAGGATGGATCGAAGATCAATACCTCCAGGGAAAGTTTGTACTGTCCGAAAAGTGGAAGGTGAACCCACCACAACCGCATACTCCTAAAAAAGCAGACACACCGGGGGCAACCTGCTCCTTTATTGAAGAAGCTCCATGGGAGGTCGTGCTATCAACGAAGACCAAAAGAATGCTGAGAGACCTTCATGCGTGCCCTGCGATCGAATGGAAGGGCCCTCTTGAACCTCAAATTATCGAAGGGATGTTGAAACCCCGCACAACTACGAAGACTCGTGATAAGGGCCCAAATACTTACGCCCAACTGTCAAAATCTTCAAAGAAAAAGAAGAAGAAATCCAAGAAGCCCGCGAGGCTTGGAGACGAGCGAACGAACTTGCAGAAGCAAATCGATGCGCTGGCAGAATACAATCAAAAGGTGCGAACCCCTGTCACACTGCGAGAGTTCCTCGACCACATCTTTCAAGAGAGAGATGAAGGAGAGAGCTCGTCGGATGAATCCGAAAAGTATGTGGCGAGTTGTAACGTAATCTCCCATTCGTTTACCGATGACGAGGAAACTCCTAGCACTAAGAAGCTGGAGACGGAGCCCGAACCAGAGCGTGCGAGGCTGACAACTGATATGATCAATGCCTTCCTGGACGAGATTCGTCTAAAAAGTAAAGCGGATCAAGAGCGCGAAATGGCAACGTCAACGGGAACCAAAGGCGGGCGACTGAACGAAAGAGTTGAGCTACCCCTGCCAGAGCAAAAGGCATCCGAAGTGGACAAGAATATATTCAAGACAAGGAAAAGGTTTGCCAAAGCCATGTCAATGGGAATGAAGCTACCACCTTCGGAAGGAAACATGCACGATGGGGCGGAGAGGCACCCTGACTATTGCGCATATCATCGGAAAATCTCACACCCCACAGAGGAGTGCGACGCCTTTAAGATATGGTGGCAAGGATATGTTGCTCGTCGGCAACATGTTAAGCGCATGAAATGCAAGAGCCGTCGAGAACGGGGAAGCACTATCGACGGGCACGACAGAACTACTGGCAGCTGTGACATGGTTAACGTCGGGAGGCCACAAGTTCTCACCTTCGGGAGCGACTCTGATGAAGAAATGACTCTGAGCCCCCTCTTTAAAGAATCCGTTTTAGGAAAAGAGGAAAAATCGGAAGCCTGCGAGAACATCCAGCTGCGCAATCGCACACTCCCAGAAAAGAATCTCGGGCCCGTGAGCAGAAAAGATAAGGGAAAGGACAAGGTCACCAAAGATATCACTTTAGATGACCAAGTCATGAAAGAGCTAACTACCAAAGACCCTCCCAAAAAGGGTAAGGTGGACTATAACATCCTCGCGCACTTAAGGAAGCTACCCTCTCCGCTTAGCATTCTTGATGCCCTCCTGTTATCAAAAGAAGCGCGAGACTCACTCATTAAAGCGTTGCAAGAACCTGAACAATTCCAAGCCTTTCTCGCCATTGAAAGGATGAAGGATGAACTGGAGGAAGTGCATACGGCCGACATCACTTTCGGTGATGAAGACCTCCTTCTCGGGACGTGCGACCACAACCGTCCCCTATATGTCTCCGGATACTGCCATGACATCAAGATAGGCAAAATCCTGGTGGATAATGGATCCTCCGTCAATATCCTTAATGTCCGGGTGTTGAAGGAAATCTGCATGAGTGTGCAACATCTCGCTCGTGACAAAATTACTATCTCCGGTTTCGATTCACAATCGTCACGGACTCTCGGATCTGTAATACTGACATTACGCTTCGGACTTCTCGTCACAGACATCAAATTTCATGTCATTGACGCCAAGACCTGCTACAACGCCTTGCTCGGTCGTCCTTGGCTACACGAATACAACATCGTCCCCTCTACACAACATCAGTGTATGAAGTACTTTAAGGATGGCTTCGAGTATACCGTTACAGGAGAGTTAAACCCGTTTTCTGTGAACGAAGTCCGCAAATACGAAGATGCGAAATACTTTTTGCCAGATTTCGAGGATACAGAAAGGTGTCGCGACCCGGAGAACAAAACCGCCGCCACCATCCCTGTTTTCGGGAGCGATACCGAAGAAGAGGAAGAGATAGTGTATACAGGGCCATCCCAACGCAACAACCTGGGGACGCCCACCCCCATACTGGTCTTCGGGAGTGATTCGGAGGACGAAGTTAATGCTGTGTTCTCCAACCGGCTGTCAATACAAGCACCCCTTGGCGATGACCATAGTTTGCAAATCACCATGGTACCACGAGAACACTACAAGGATCTCGACACGCTTCAAGCTCACAAGGTGCAAGACCTGCAAATGTTTTACGTCCCTCCCAGGCAACGGGGTGAGAAGGTGATCCTATTCTACCAATCCTCGGAGTCGAAAGTAGAGAAAGAGATCTGGCATGGCGCGGATGCTACACCTGACAGGCTCCAACCCATCCGTTTGCCTAAATACTATACAAATAGATTAAAGAAGCTATTGAAGCGCCAGGGAATACCCTTAAAACAGACTGTTCGACAGGCTCGATTCTACAACAGGATTTGGGATGTCCCCGGAACTCAACGCAAATTGCCCAACGGGAAAATGGAAACACTCGGGCTTGGATACGCGAGAACCGGAAAACGGGGACGGGCCCACAGTAGCTACGCTATATATATCTTTGATGAAGAAGAGGACGCCCTGTCAGGAGATGCCAACCCCTCATCAAAACTAGACCCCGCGATCGAAGCGCCAAGTCCGTCGTTTGAAGAACGAATGGGCAAGCCTATCAGGAAAGTGGATCAGAAAGTTCGGGAAGACCACAACCGCGAAATGGCCATCTATGAGAGGGCCAGGACGCAACGTCTATTCCAACAGGCTGCAAAAGATAAAGATGTTTATCCTTGTCAACCCGTCATACGAAAGGCCCGATGCGGAGACGGAAATAAGTCAAGAAGCGGAAAGAAGAGCCGACAACAACGACGCAGGATTAGAGGGTTACGGGTACTGCACAGCTCGGATTCGTCCTTCATAGAAAAGATGAGCCGAGCGTACTCCTTCCCCCGAGACAAGACGGAAAGGTTACTCAAGCTCGCCCTAAAACATCAGATGATCACGCTTACAGAGTCTAGACACCCTGAGCAAGCTAACAAGGCCTCTCGCTTGGGCTATTGCTCTTATCACCGAGCCATAGGACATCCTACCGAAGACTGCTTCACCTTCAAGAACTGGGTCGAGGACCAGTACCAACGGGGCAGATTCGCTTTATCCGACGGATGGAGGATAACGCCGCCACAAAAGCACGAACCCAAAGCCACAAGAGCAGAACTGGATCCACCTCAGTCCTGGGAGCGGACTCGCACCTGTTATACGATTACGATATTAAAAGAAGAGCCCGAGAACGAAGATAACCTTCCCCGGTGCTTCGAGAACAGCGATGATGAGATAATCTCAGAATTTCCGCCAGCTCCGAAAGAACTGGAGGACGGTATACATACTACTGCAGATAATCTCAGGAAGATTGAGTTGGGATCGGCAGATGACCCGCGACCGACATTTGTCAGCTAGCTGCTATCTGAAGAAAGAGTGGCTGCTTTAAAGAACATGCTTCTACAGCATAAAGACTGCTTCGCGTGGAACTACTCCAAGATGCCAGGATTAGATCCGGAGATTGCTGTGCATAAATTAGCAATATCCCCAGATATCAAGCCGGTCAAGCAGGCGCCAAGAAGGATGCGACTCGAGCTTGAGATGAGCATCAACGCCGAAGTCAAGAAGCTGATCGATTCTGGATTTATCCAAGAAGTCCAATATCCCGATTGGATCGCCAATATCGTCCCGGTAATGAAGAAGAATGGGACGGTACGCATATGCGTGGACTTCAGGGATCTCAATAAAGCCTGTCCAAAGGATGATTTCCCGGTACCGGTAACCGAGCTAATGATAGATAACACGTCCACTCACGGGATCTTCTCCTTTATGGACGGTTCCTCAGGATACAATCAGATAAAGATGCATCCCGAAGACTAGAAGCACACCGCTTTCCGGACCCCTTTGGGTATATTCTGCTACAGGGTCATGCCCTTTGGTCTAAAGAACGCTGGCGCTACCTATCAAAGGGCCATGACAAAGATCTTCGACGACCTCATACATGACACCGTCGAGTGCTATATCGATGACCTCGTAGTAAAGAGCATGTCATACGAAGATCACTTAAAGCATCTGGAGACTGTATTTCAACGCCTTCGGCAATATAATTTGAAAATGAATCCCCTCAAATGCGCGTTTGGAGTCTCCTCGGGGAAATTCCTGGGATTCATCATTCGACACCGAGGTATTGAAATAGATCCGTCAAAGATTAAAGCGATCGTGGAGATGCCTCCGCCAAGAACCCTCAAGCAGTTGCGGTCCCTCCAAGGGAAGCTCGCATACATCCGGCGATTTATCGCCAATCTTTCAGGCAAATGCCGTCCTTACAGTCACCTGATGAAGAAGGGAACCCCATTCGTCTGGGATCAAAAATGCCAAGGTGCACTAGACGAGATCAAGCAGTACCTCCAGAACCCGCCGGTATTGGCTGCGCCGGTCAAGGGAAAACCTCTCATTCTTTATACAACTGCCCTCGAAGGTTCCTTGGGCGCATTATGGGCGCAAGAGAACGATCAGGGAAAAGAGAGAGCACTTTACTACTTAAGTCGAGTTCTACTGGGGGCAGAAAGCAACTACTCTCCCATTGAAAAACATTGCTTGGCCTTAATCTTGCGGTAACAAAGCTCAGGCACTATGCGTTGGCGCATGAAGTCCGTCTCATTTCAAAGGTGGATCCCCTTAAATACTTGATGTCAAAAGCCATATTGACGGGACGACTCGCTAAATGGGCCCTGCTCTTGATGGAGTTCTCGATAACGTACCAACCTCTCAAGGCAGTGAAAGGCCAGGCCATTGCTGACTTCCTCGCTGAGCACCCGATACCGGCCGACTCTCCTCTAAACTGTGATTTGCCGGACGAGCATGCATTTGATGCGATTGGCGGCAGAAGCACCCGATGGGAACTCTATTTCGATGGAGCGTCCTCCGTAAAGAAACAGAAACAAGGTATCCCAATGATCAAATCGGGGATAGGCCTCATCTTTGCGACTCCACAAGGAGGGATAATGCGATTCGCCTTCTCTTTAACAGAGCCGAGGACAAACAATGAAGCTGAATACGAAGCTCTGATAGCAGGCCTCGAAATCGCCATCGACTTGGGAATTGAAGACCTCCTTATATACGGGGATTCTCAACTGGTTGTTAGTCAAGTAAATGGTGACTACCAAACGTGCAAACCTGAGTTGGTGAAGTACGGAGAAAAGGTGCAACAATTGTTGACCCAGATTCCCTCCTATACTTTGGAGAACATACCGCGCGCGGAAAACAGCAAAGCGGACGCGTTAGCCAAACTTGCTAAAGAACTGGCGGACGAAAACCTCGATGATGTAAGAATCATGGTACAAAGCCGTCGAGTGCTCGCCCCGGCAGAAATACCTACGGAATTATCTAAAGAAAAGGGAGCGACTGAGCAGACGACCCTACAAATAAAGGACCAGGAGAAGGCCGAGGACTGGAGGGAAGTCTTCATAGACTACTTCAAGTCCCACCGAATGCCCAAAGAAGCGTCCTCAAGACATCAGCTCATGAAACGAGCGCTATCTTTCGCTTTCGTCAACGATACTCTGTACAAGAGATCGTTTGATGCTCTATGGCTGAGGTGCTTAGGACCTGGCGAAGCAGAAAGAGTCATTCAGGAAGTTCACGACGGACTTTGCGGTTCTCATCAAGCAGGCCCAAAGATGAAGTTAAAAATTAAACGGATGGGTTACTACTGGCCCACGATGATCCAAGACTGCCTCGAGTATGCGAAGCAATGCCACTCGTGCCAGATTCATGGAGACTTTATCCACCAACATCCGAATCCACTACACCCAACGGTGGCCAGCTGGCCATTCGAAATGTGGGGGACTGACATAGTTGGCCCCATCGAGCCGGCATCATCCCGGGGACATCGTTTTATCCTGGCGACAACTGATTACTTCTCCAAATGGGCAGAAGCAGTACCACTGAGGGAAGTGAAGACGGAGAATATCCTCCACTTCTTCAAGACGCACGTCATCTATCGGTTTGGAACCCCACGGCGGATTATCTCCGATAATGGGCCAGCCTACAGAAGCCATAAGATTAGCCGCTTCGCGCAGCAACACAATATAGACTGGAGGTATTCTTCAGTTTACAACCCACGGGCTAACGGTCTGGCCGAGGCCTTCAATAAGACCTTGACGAAGATCATAAAAAAGACCGTTTCTCGGAATAAGAGAGACTGGCACGAGAGGCTGCAAGAAGCCCTTTGGGCTTATCGAACTACATTCAAGACGGCCACGAACACAACGCCGTACGCGTTGATATTTGGGACGGAAGCAGTGCTCCCCCTCGAGATAGAGTTACCCTCTCTACGAGTAGCAGTCCACCACGAGCTGACGGACGAAGAAAATGCTCACCTTCGGCTTGAGAAGCTCGATGCCCTCGACGAAACCAGGCTCATAGCGCAACAACATCTAGAAGCCTACAAAGCGAAGATGACGCGCTCGTACGAAAGATTGACCAGGCCGAGGACATTCCGCCAAGGCGAACTCGTGCTAGTGGTCAAGAGACCTATGATCCCCAATCGTGCCAAACGGGAAAAATTTGAGCCAAACTATGAAGGCCCGTACATCATAGACAAGGTCTACCAGGGTGGAGCCTATCTACTCGTAGACATGCACGGTGAAAGGCCTTTCAGGCCAATAAACGGCCGCTTCTTAAAGAAATACTATGCTTAATGAGCCACAGCCCGGGTCAATGATAGATGACGACGACTATGTCCGCTCGCTATCTTCCTAGGCTCAGACTTTACAAGCAGCAGCCGGCCTTCCCCTGTCTACGGACCGAAATGTCCTTAAACTATCTACGGACCGAAACGTCCTTAAACTATCTACGGACCGAAACGTCCTTAAACTAACAACGGACCGAAACGTCCTTAAAACTATCGACGGACCAAAACGTCCTTAAACTAGCAGCAGACCGAAACGTCCCTAAACTACTACCGCAGCATCCCTAGGCTGACGAGAAAAAAAAAAGAAAAAAAAGAAAAAAAAAGTATATAAAATAATAAAAAACGGTATGTCCATAAGCAAAATGGGCACGGATGAAAACCCGAAAGGGCTCCGTGAGTAAAAACAGCAGGAGTACCGGCGAGTGTTTGTGAAAACCCGAAAGGGCGCAACCTCGTTAAAAGACACTTATAGGGTCCTCTCGACCTTGTAAGGAGAAACCACCTGCGTGAGATCCTTACGACTCACAAAGGAGCAACACACTTAGGGATCCTCACGATTCCTAAGGAGAAAACACACTTACGAGATCCTCACGACTTGTAAGGAGAACTCTCTTATGAGACCCTCACGGCTCATGAGACTTGAAAGTCTTAAGTTACAGAAACCTAAACCTGTTCTTAAGCAAATCCTCCACAACCCTCGATATTGCCCTACAAGGGGCTCAATACTGACCCTTGTATACAATCCACGGGCGCGAATAAACATTTCCCTAACAAAGTCCCATCCGTGACTAGGGATATGTTTACACGGTGAACAACCCTTATAAGTCCTCTCGACTCATAAGGAGAAAGGCCTCTTGTAGGATCCTTACGACTTACAGAGGAGCACACACTTAGGAATCCTCACGATCCCTAAGGAGAAAATGCACCTGCAAGATCCTCACGACTTGTAGGGAGAAATACCTTTGTGAGACCCTTACGGCTCATGAAGTCAAAAGCCTTGGTCGACAGGACCCTTAACCCTGTTTGCTGAGCCACCTTTGTTCATCATCGACAAAGGCAAATGATAATTCGCTCCTGGCAACATTCCAGTTGTAGCGGTGCTGATGCCGAAATTGGTGCCTAAAATCCAGGCTTGCAACGAAAAAGCTAGCAAGCCACACATGTCTACAAAATAGCCGAAATGATGGGGCAACTTGCAATAAAAAGCAGCAAGTAAAAATGAAGGCATAATAAATAGCCGAAATGATGGGGCAACTCGCAATAAAAAGCAGCGAGCAGAAAATAAATAAACAGCCGAAATGATTGGGCACCGCGAAAAATAGCTGAAATGATGGGGCAATCGCGACCTTCGCGATATAAAGCTGAAATGATAGAGCATCGCGGAAAAAGAAATAAAATAAAAGTGAAATCCTCGCCCTACAGGTGATGCTGCATCTATCCCTGTATACAATCCAGGGGCGCAAACAAAGAAGGGATCATACTCCTCCCCCAGGTTACATCATAAGAAGAGGCCAAATCTCGACGGTTCACAGATAGCCTAGAGATCATCTCGACGTTCGTCTCATGGCAGCAGACACAATATCAAGCGAAACGGAACATCGGCAACCCCCAGTTCCATGGCTCGGTGATATACATATCACCAAAAGTCAAACCTCCATTCCGTGAAATGCGGATACAATCAACAAAAATTCCTGGTTACGTGGAACGCGGATAATGTCACTCTTTGACCCCGTGGAAAACGTCCAGAGCGGATCCTGGTCCTCGCAGAGCACGGCAGTGAACCCGTGTGAAGCATCCAGAGCGGAGCCTAGTCCTCGCCTAACGCGGCAGTGAACCCGTGTGAAGCATCTAGTGCAAAATTCCTGGTTACGTGGAACGCGGATAACGTCACTCTTTGACCCCGTGGAAAACGTCCAGAGCGGATCCTGGTCCTCGCCTAACGCGGCAGTGAACCCGTGTGAAGCATCCAGAGCGGAGCCTAGTCCTCGCCGAGCACGGCAGTGAACCCGTGTGAAGCATCTAGTGCAAACTTCCTGGTTACGTGGAACGCGGATAACGTCACTCTTTGACCCCGTGGAAAACGTCCAGAGCGGATCCTGGTCCTCGCAGAGCACGGCAGTGAACCCGTGTGAAGCATCCAGAGCGGAGCCTAGTCCTCGCCTAACGCGGCAGTGAACCCGTGTGAAGCATCTAGTGCAAAATTCCTGGTTACGTGGAACGCGGATAACGTCACTCTTTGACCCCGTGGAAAATGTCCAGAGCGGATCCTGGTCCTCGCCTAACGCGGCAGTGAACCCGTGTGAAGCATCCAGAGCGGAGCCTAGTCCTCGCCGAGCACGGCAGTGAACCCGTGTGAAGCATCTAGTGCAAACTTCCTGGTTACGTGGAACGCGGATAACGTCACTCTTTGACCCCGTGGAAAACGTCCAGAGCGGATCCTGGTCCTCGCAGAGCACGACAGTGAACCCGTGTGAAGCATCCAGAGCGGAGTCTAGTCCTCGCCTAACGCGGCAGTGAACCCGTGTGAAGCATCTAGTGCAAACTTCCTGGTTACGTGGAACGCAGATAACGTCACTCTTTGACCCCGTGGAAAACGTCCAGAGCGGATCCTGGTCCTCGCAGAGCACGGCAGTGAACCCGTGTGAAGCATCCAGAGCGGAGCCTAGTCCTCGCCGAGCACGGCAGTGAACCCGTGTGAAGCATCTAGTGCAAACTTCCTGGTTACGTGGAACGCGGATAATGTCACTCTTTGACCCCGTGGAAAACGTCCAGAGCGGATTCTGGTCCTCGCAGAGCACGGTAGTGAACCCGTGTGAAGCATCCAGAGCGGAGCCTAGTCCTCGCCGAGCACGGCAGTGAACCCGTGTGAAGCATCTAGTGCAAACTTCCTGGTTACATGGAACGCGGATAACGTCACTCTTTGACCCCGTGGAAAACGTCCAGAGCGGATCCTGGTCCTCGCAGAGCACGGCAGTGAACCCGTGTGAAGCATCCAGAGCGGAGCCTAGTCCTCGCCGAGCACGGCAGTGAAACCGTGTGAAGCATCTAGTGCAAACTTCCTGGTTACATGGAACGCGGATAACGTCACTCTTTGACCCCGTGGAAAACGTCCAGAGCGGATCCTGGTCCTCGCAGAGCACGGCAGTGAACCCGTGTGAAGCATCCAGAGCGGAGCCTAGTCCTCGCCGAGCACAGCAGTGAAACCGTGTGAAGCATCTAGTGCAAACTTCCTGGTTACGTGGAACGCGGATAACGTCACTCTTTGACCCCGTGGAAAACGCCCAGAGCGGAGCCTGGTCCTCGCAGAGCACGGCAGTGAACCCGTGTGAAGCATCCAGAGCAAATACCGGACTGTGGAGTCCTTAAAATCCACGGACTATGACGTCCTTAACCTCGACCGTGATGTCTTAAAACTAACGATCAACCGCCCCGATTCCCTACGGATTTTTCCTTGGTTTAAGGGTACATCTCTTCACTCCTTTGATACCTGGCGTTGTAATTCTTCAACGTCTTCAAAGAGGTGACGGGTCCCTGCAACCACACATCGGACTGTGGAGTCCCTAAATCCACGGACTATGAGGTCCTTAACCTTGACCGTGATGTCTTAAAACTAACATCGGACTGTGGAGTCCCTAAATCCACGGACTATGAGGTCCTTAACCTTGACCGTGATGTCTTAAAACTAACATCGGACTGTGGAGTCCCTAAATCCACGGACTATGAGGTCCCTAACCTTGACCGCGACGTCTTTAAACTACAATACCTGGGGAAACCCCTGACTCCGTAAAACACGGACAAAGGGTAACCGCACCCAGCACTTGCAGGTCCTCACGACTAGTGAGGAAGAAAAAAAACTCCTGTGTGAACCATGTTCTCGCACAACAATATGTTCGCTACGTGTCGCTCTATCAGGCCATGTAAGCTTGCTTTCGTGACCACGACACCTTAGAAACAAGACATTTACAAGACCATATGAATGGACTTCCGGTCGACACCACCAATCGATCTGAAACGAGTTCGCATCACCTGGTATGAAAAGCGGCGAAAAAAAAAATTTCCAATGTTTATCCTATCGAGCATGTGTTCGCGATCATATGAGCATCCGAAAAGAGATAAAATTCAAGGCTTTAATTTGCATGCGACATGATGATAATGGTGATAATTAGAGGAAGCTTTCATAAGAAGAACACAATGTTTATTCATGCAAGCGAAAACATGCATACGAGTACCAAGCCCACATGGGGGTTCAACATAAAGCATACAAAAGAGAAGACTAATTTAAATACACTACGCTAACGGAAAAGGTCACCAAACACCGGATCAATAGCACAAGGGTTGACAAAGCAAAGAACAAAATTCTCCATCTCCCTCTCCGCTCTCTCCAGCACATCGAAGCGACGATTCTCGCGAGAGGTCGCTCCCCATCGGTTGGTGCCGTGCTCGTCCGCGAAAGCAAACATAATAGCCCGCCGGGCCCTTATCTCGCTCAGCAGACGAATTGAGCAGTCCTTCAAGGCCTGAGTAATCAGACACGCTTCATGAAAGCCCTCGAGCTTTTCTTCCGCCGCATCAAGCATCGCCAGGGTCATCTCTGCTGGGTGAGGAGGAATGTCGGCAAGTACGGCCGTGAGAATCATCCGGAGCCAGAAGGAACCCGTCGGGAGGGGGGACCCCCTACAGATCGAGAGTTCATGCATGGCCGAGTCGCATTCGTCGTCAGTAAGAAGTGGATCCACTAACCGAGCGGCAAAGCGGGGGATCATCTCCTCGATAGGCACCTCCCATGGCTGTCGATGAACGTGTGGACGGTTGCAGGCCATAGCGCTCAGATGCTCCTCAAATTAAATCACGTCAATATGGGAATGAATTTCTCTGTGAGGAGAAAATAGGCTATGGCCTCGAGAATATAAAGAAGTGCATTAAGTGCTATGCGCGAAAAATCTTGCATGCGAAAGATGTTTCCAAGGCCCAAAAAAGGAAAGGCATCGAAAATCAAGGAGGGAGAACTATTTCCAAGGCCCCTTTTATGCATCTGATACTGCGCACTAAAAATGCGGCATGAAAAATTTTGTGAACAGTCCCATCAAATGATCCCACGTGCTGAACGCGTGAGACCCAAATTTGACGTGCACTAGAAAATGGAATAGCAACATGCATATTAAAAACACCAGCAACAACAATAGTGAAATGATAAAATTCCAGAGAAAAGGCATGCAAACATAGAAAAAAACATAATAAAACTTGTCACGCATACTTCAAGAGGTTCATACAAAATATAGAGGATACATTTACAATGGCAAGGCTTCAGACGCAGGGCATGAGTTGAGAAACTCGAAGTTAACTTTATTCAAGATCTTCCAAGCATTTCGCACCTCCCTAGTATGCTTTCTCTCACGATCACAAGCATCGGGGTCCCCGCGGATGTCCTCTACCTTCCGGTAGGCGGCAAGTATAGCTGACTGCTGAAAAATCTAATGCAGGAGATCAATGAGATTATCTCGCCTTCTCTTGGAGATCAAGTGCATCAGATACACCGAGTGTATTTTATCCTCGGCGGCGTCCAACGACCCAAGCGGCACACCAGCACAAAATAAGGGGAGAGCCTCCCTGATCGCCAGCACGATCAGCCTTAGAAGAGAAGAGCGACGAGGGAGTAGCCGATGGTTGTACTCATCAAAGCGGCTCATGATCTCGGCACACTGAGCATTGGTGAACTCCTGGTTCTGACTGCGGCCCAGCGCACGAATGTTCCCATAGGAAATGATCTCGTCAAGGCGGTACAGATGGGCTTCCATGACACCTAAAATAAAAGTCAAAAGACATCATTACAAAGCCCCCATCGCATTAATGGCAGGAAGAACAACCTAGGGCCAAGAGACCCCAGGGAGCCTCTGTGTGAAGAAATCGAGTTCTTCGTTGGAATTAAATTCCTTATTAAGAAAAGGGAATTAAATTCCCAAAAACATTTTTGATGGAATTAAATTCCATGGAGTTGAAACGCCATCATCATCTCCCCAAGGATCATCTAAACCCTAAAAGACCTACAGTTTGAAGATTAAGCAGTTTCATGTTCTTATGGAAAAATATGAAGAAAAAAGGGTAAAAACCCTTGTTTTGGATTTAAAATCCAGAGAAATGTGAAGGTCCATCGTTGTCCAAGAACATTACCTGAGGAAAAAGGATTCTTTTCGAACAGAGTTAAACTCTGCAGGCTGTTTCAAGACAGAGAACAAAGCTCTGGAAGCGAGAATTAAATTCTCAAAGAAGAAGTTCTCAGAAGAAGAAGATGAACAAAGTGAAGGCTCCTATGAAGAGACAGAGGTATTTATAGAAGACAATGAAAACGTTTCGTCTCCCCAGATCCCTAGAGAAATCCAACGGTCACAAGAGGTGACAGCGTTGCACTCACGTGCAGACACGTGAGAACAACGCTGTGGGGGCATTTGTTTCCTGATTTAAAATCAGGAAAGCTTCTGGGAAAAGCTTCAGAGGAGGGTCACGTGCTTACACGTGACTAGCGGTCACGTGTTGGCACGTGACACCTAAAAACATCATCAAGGCAAGTTCAGTTTCCTGACTACGTTGAAGAAAAGGGGCTTCAGAAAGAGTCACGTGCTCCCACGTGATCAGGGTCACGTGGCGACACGTGACATTTAAATGCAAGCGTCAAAGGCACACCAGTTCCCTGATCAAGTCAAGGGAAAGGCTTCAGAAGAAGTCACGTGCTTCCACGTGACAAAGGTCACGTATTGACACGTGACGTTCAAGACAGCAGACCCGTTCTCCAGTTGAACCAAGGAAAGAGAGTTCAAACAAGGGTCACGTGCTCACACGTGACCAGGGGTCACGTGGTAGCACGTGACGTTTAAGAAGCAATCAGAAGACAGAGCGCAAGAGAAAGAGGAAGGCTCATTCCAAAAGGGGGTCACGTGCCCACACGTGACCATGGGTCACGTGGTCACACGTGACCGGCTTTCAAAGCCCATTTTATCAACAGAATCAAATTCTGAAAGAAATTCAAATCTTTCCAAAGGAAAGCAACTATCTAGAACCAATCGAATTAAAGATTCAAAGGTGATCTATCTATGGGAAAATCTCGGGTTTGGAAAGATTTCCCCTTTAAATCTAACCGAAATAATAAAGGGGAACCCCTGGATTTGAAATCCAATGGTGAATAAAATTCACCTAATAATCCAAAAGTCCAAAACGAATGATGGATGCAAATCAAATCTCTCAATGAAAGATTTACCAAAACTAATTTATTCGGCTGCTTCTCCTATAAATAGGAGCGAGGAGGTACAAAAAAAGGGAGATAGGTAGAAGAGAAAAAAAAAGGAGAGAGCTTTGATACTCCGAGGAATTTGGAGCTTCTGCAAAAGAAAACCCTAGGTAAGAAAGGGAAGGCTTCTTGAAAGAAGTAGAATTTGATTCTCAACAGAGTTTAACTCTGACAAAATAAAAACAGAAGAACATATTTCTTCTCTCTTCGGTAGAGGATCTGCAAAGTGCACATCTCTTTTTTAGGTTGAGAATTTAATTCTCAATGGGTTGAGATCCTGCCATGCAGATCCAAAACATGGAGAGGGAATGGAAAAAAAACGAGAATTTAATTCTCACAGAACTATAGGAATTTAATTCCTCTAAGATAAAAGTAGGGCTTGACCCTATGTTATGGGAATTTAATTCCTTCAGAACAGAGAGAAACAGGGTTTAACCCTAATTAAGAACTTAGTTCTGTTGAAATCATGGGAATTCAATTCCCTTAATCACAATTTAACAGGGATTGGAAGTTTAGTTCCTTAAAAAGCTTCTATTAGGGTTTAACCCTATTCAGTTCTTCGCATAAATGAGGAATTTAATTCCTACAGAAGATTCAGGGTTCGATTCTACTCCAGAATATACGTCTTCGAAAGGAAGTAGGAATTTAATTCCTTTGAAAATTAAAGCCCGAGGAATTTAATTCCTGAAAAGAAAGATAAACAGATTCTCTAAACAATATACATGAAGGCAGGGTCACGTGCCACCACGTGACCCCCTCAAGAGATCTACAGAAAGCCCTTTGAAGCAGTCCCCCACGTGACCCACGTGACCCTTGACAGAGGCTCTAATACATAGGCATATGAATGCCCGTCACGTGATGGCACGTGATGCCCTGAAAGATGCAGCAATTTCAGCAGAATAATTGCAGGGAGGGCGCTCTCACGTGTTGCCACGTGACCCCTCTTGCCTTAGTGTTTAACACTAAATCGAAACTCCCAAATCCAGTGTTAAAACGACTATTGGGCCTTAGTGTTCAACACTAATCAAAAACTTTACTTGCGGTGTTCAACACTGACTACCTCAGTGTTTAACACTAATTTGAAAGCTTTGTCGCTGGTGTTTAACACCAATTACCTTTTAGTGTTAAACACTGACTTGTCGACATCATTCCCAGTGTTCAACACTGATTACCCTGTGATGTTTAACACCAGGCTTTAGCCTAATTGGCCAGAGGGATGGAGGCAAAGCCTCTCCTGATTGGACTTAGCCCAAGCTGGCCATAAGTCCTCAATTCGTGATTAACTGGGCTAATGGGCTCATAACATAATTAATCAGTCTTGACCCCAAATTGGGCCAGGGACTACTCAAGCCATTCCGGTTCTAGGGTACATCTCATCACTCCTTTGATACTTGGCATTGTAATCCCTCAATGTCTTCAAAGAGGTGACGGGTCCCGATGACCACTCATGATATGGACTGTGGGGTCCTTAAACCCATGCAAAATTCCTGGTTACGTGGAACGCGGATAACGTCACTCTTTGACCCCGTGGAAAACGTCCAGAGCGGAGCCTGATCCTCGCCTAGCACGGCAGTGAACCCGTGTGAAGCACCCAGAGCACATACCGGACTGTGGAGTCCTTAAACCCATGGACTATGACGTCCTTAACCTTGACCGAGATGTCTTAAAACTACCCATTGACCGAGATGTCTTAAAACTACCCATTGACCGAGATGTCTTAAAACTACCCACGGACCGCAATGTCCTTAAACTACCCATGGACCGCAATGTCCTTAAACTAGAACAATAGAGCCCCATATGCTCTTTTGTCGGACCTAAACGGTCACCGTTTAAGTTGATCTTAGCCTCAAAGATGGCTAACGAATCCTTAAGCCTTCAAGCAAACTGGACTACGAATCCCCCAATTAACGCTGGCTCGAGGGTACATCTCTGAACTCCTCTGACACCCGTCGTTGTAATCCTTCAACGTCGTCAGAGAGGTGACGGGTCCTGACGGCCATATACATACGATGGACCACTGTGTCCCTAAAACTGGAACAATGAAGTCCAAACGCTCCTTTGTCGGATCTAAATGATCCCGTTAAGTTGATCTTAGTCTCAAACTAGACTAACGTATCCTTAACAAATGTTTGAGTTGATCTTAGCCTCAAGTATGGCTAACGTGTCCTCAAACCAAACCCCCAAACCCTAATCTAAGATAACACGGATTTGGACTAGTCCACGCCCTACGGGCGACGACATAACTCGGTCTCCGTAAACGATCCACGGGCAATAAAACATAAAACAAAAACACACGAAACGAAGTGACCATCTGGAGAAGGAGAAAGTTGTTACCGCGATGCGGTAGCGTAATTAACTGCAGGGGCTTACGCCTGCAGGGAAGAGCGTCCCCACAATCAAAAACCCCTCAAATGAGGGAGAATCTGACGAAGTCTGCTATATCGGACGCATCCGTTTAAACCTCCGATACACGGTGCCATAAATCGACTTGGCATCTTCGGAGGGGCAGATGGATAGCACCAATTAGTATCTGCCCCGAACCTCAGGCGAGACGCCCCACGTCCTCGCGTGTCCGTTCGGAGGGGAACACCAGTATCCCTATCAGTCTCTAAATCTCACTGAACAGGTCACTAAACCTATCGTCAGTCCAAGTGTGAGAGTCAACCACTCGCGAGTGTCCTCCACCCAAGGGTAGAACCCAAGGGCAAGGGACCACGGGCCCAACATGTATATCACGGTGATAATCACATACCCTGTAAATCTCCATATATCTCCCTAAATATATAAGCCGGCATGGGACTCCCGAGATTCTGTTGAACTCACACTCAAACTGCCCCACACCCCGTGGTCTACATCAAACGCCAACCATAACCCTAAATACCAATCGGTCTGCGACAAGTCTGCGCGAGAACTGGAGGCAGGACCTCCATCAAGCACATCCCGACTAATACCTAAGATAGATGGCAATGTCTGGTGCCTTATCTGTGACACTCGTGCAAGAGCTTCCATAAGTGTCCCATACCACTTATAGTCACACGTACACGTGTCGCACAGACGTCGACAATGCAATATAATGATAAGATTCACTGATTGTGTACAAGCACGTATCACTTTCACTTACTCACTGATACACGAACACTGACGTACTTGCCACAATCATCACTAATACCTAACACTGGGTAATACACGTTATCACTAGGTTATCAATGCAATGACATGTGTATGATATGATGCGTGAACAGTATATAAGCATGATTAGGATGTTATGAAACAGTATTCTACCACTTGCACGATTTATCATAAGTCATATGTTTACAGTTTAATGAAACAATGAACGGGGAATAAATAGTATGTTCAGTTATCTATCCATTGAATTTAGTTTCATGCCAATCGGGTTCCAGGATCATTAATTATAGTCATTTCCTTTTAAGCGTTCACGGCTGGAAATCCGGTTTCAGAATCAGAAATCCGTTTCGCAACGCATTTTAATCCCAATTGGGATCAGATTTTAGCGACGCTACAGTTAGATGAAATCTAGGGTTTTCAGTAAGGTTTCCTACGCAACAGACAGAGTCTCAATCGCGTCTGTACGTTAGGAGATATACACTGTTCAATACCAATATGTCAGTTCTGATTCTGTTGGGACTGTTATGCGTCCCGATTTTTAAATTATAGAATAAATAACAAACGATAACAAAACAGAATGAAACCACTTGTGTTATCTAGCTAACAGGTTCACCTACAATAAACAGCGGAGTTCCGCAACCTACGAGTTTAGGAAACATGGTGGTGTTCATTATGGAACAGTAAGCAACAATTGGAATCGCTCTGGACTGCAGTCCAGAGTCGCACTCCGATCCAAATATCGACACCATTTAAGTACAGAAACTATTCTAAACTTGCATAGGGTTAAATTTCGTCGAGTCGGCTTCGATTTGAGCCCTCGAGCGCATCATTCCAGTATGTATATAATTTATGGTGATTTTAATAGTTTTCAGGTACAAGAAAATTCCAGTTTTACGGTTAAACTTGGGGGTAGTTGTTTTAGTCGTTCACGGTCATATTTTCCACCGAAATTCACACATTAGATTCACAGCCATTCGGGCCAGCATATAAAATTGAGTTCCGTCAAATTAAATAATGATTTCCTATGAGAACAAGTATCGAACAGTTGTGTCGAATAATCTAACGGAAAAGTAAAGCATGAAATATATATGATATTGATTTGTAATTAACAAAAGATAGCATGTAGCAAGTAGGGAAACTTGCCTGGAGGTGCACGGCAGCGAGGTACCGTACGGGCGCACGACGAGCTAGCACCGCGACGGCAACGGCTCCGGCTGAGCTCGGGTCTGTTCTCGGCCAGTGGGGGCTCGGGGCGTCGTCGGGGTGTCTGCGTTGGTCGCAGCTCTAGATGGTGGGGCTGCAGTGGGTTGGGTGGCCGGTGATGGGTCGGCAACTGTGTGGCTCGAGTTGGGTGAGAAGAGGGAATGAGAGAGTTAGAGAGAGAGAGAGAGAGAGAGTAAGCAGAGAGAGAGAGAGAGAGAGAGAGAGAGAGAGTAAGCAGAGAGAGAGTAGGCAGAACAGAGAGAATAAGAAAGAGAGATGCATGGGGAGAGAGAGATGATGAGAGAGGGTGTGTGAGGAGGAGCTCGGGGGTGCTGTGGTGGTCTGGGGTTGCTGGTAGTCGAGAGGAGGTGACGGAAGTGCTAACGACGATGCAGAGGTGAAGGCAAGGAGCAGGGGCGACGACGACGAGAGGGCTGCCGGTGATAGAGTGATGGTTTCTTGGCGTCGGGGTTTCTAGGTTAGGGGCTTGGATCGCCGGGGAGAAATAAGGATGGGATAAAGAGGATGAGGCAGAGAAGAGGACGAGGGTGAGAGGGGCGAACGGTGCTGGTGAGGTAGGCGAGGTGGAGGCGAGCGGCGGCGCGCTGGCGTGAGCGTGGGTTCGAGGGTGAGACGGGATGGGAAGGAGAGAGAGGGATGGGAAGGAGAGGGAGCGGGTCGTGGGGGAGAAAACGCGCACGTCGTGGGTGTAACGTCGCGAGAGCGGGGGCGACGGCGGAAGGAGCGGATCGCGCACGGGGAAAAGAAAAGAGCCGTTACGAAGAAGGAGAAGAATAGGAGCGGGTCGGGTTGCGAAGGAGCGGGCGCGGGTAGGGTGAAACGGTCGCAGGCCGTTGGGCTTGGGCCGAAAAATAAAAAAAGGAAAAAGAAATTCGATGAAGAAAGTGGGCCGGGCCAGTAGAATTTAAAGGATTATAATGGAAAGGAAAAATATACCGGGCTGAGAATAGGGGCTGAGCCAGGGAAAAGAGATTTGATGTTTAAAAATTCTTGGGGAAAAATGAGTGTTGGGCTCGGGCTGGGTTTTATTAAAAGAATTTTTTGTTAAAAGAATGGGCTTGGTTAGGCTGCCAAAATAAAAGGAATTCTAAAGAAATGGCTGTGGAAAAATACTGCTGGGCCGGCTCTCTAAAATAGTAAGGGAATTTAGTTTAATTAAAAGCGAATAGGGTTTGGGGTTTAAAGAAAAGGTTTTAAGAATGAAATAATTTTTACAAATAAAATTATAAATAAAACACATAAAATTATAAATAAATAAATGGAATTCTTGAGTAACAAGATACAGACTTTGGTATAAAAGGTGCTGGGTATTACAAAGACACTGGTTTCTTCGGGGTTGAAACGAATCGATGTATTCCTGCAAAGACGCTAGTTTCTCTGCGGATCGACGCGAGTCAAGATGTTCTCGTCAAGGACACTGGTTTCCCTGAGTCGAAGGATTTTGCCGAAGACACTGGTTTCTTCGGGGTTGAAACGAATCGGAGTATTCCTGCGGAGACACTGGTTTCTCTGCGGGCCGACGTGAATCAGGAGGCTCTCATCAAGGACGCTAGTTTCCCTGAATTGAGGTATTTGCCAGGGGCACTGGTTTCCCTGGGGTTGAAACGAGTCGAGGTGTTCCTGCAAAGACGCTAGTTTCTCTGTGGGTCGACGCGAATCGGGATGTTCTCGTCAAGGACACTGGTTTCCCTGAGTCGAAGTATTTTGCCGAAGACACTGGATTCTTCGGGGTTGAAATGAATCGGAGTATTCCTATAGAGACACTGGTTTCTCTGCAGGCCGACGCGAATCAAGAAGCTCTCATCAAGGACGCTAGTTTCCCTGAATTGAGGTAGTTGCCAAGGACACTGGTTTCCCTGGGGTTGAAACGAATCGATGTATTCCTGCAAAGACGCTGGTTTCTCTGCGGGCCGACACGAATCAGCATGTTCTCGTCAAGGACGTTGGTTTCCCTGAGTCGAAGTATTTTGCCGAAGACACTGGTTTCTTCGGGATTGAAACGAATCAGAGCATTCCTGCGGAGACACTGGTTTCTCTGCGGGCCGACGCGAATCAAGAAGCTCTCATCAAGGACGCTAGTTTCCCTGAACTGAGGTATTTGCCAAGGACACTGATTTTCCTGGGGTTGAAACGAGTCGATGTATTCCTGCAAAGACGCTAGTTTCTGTCACGCCCCGCTTCCCAGTGTACGGCGAAGGGGACGCGGCGAGGTCCGCTACGTATGTACTTAGAAGTACATACGCTAAGCGTAGCTAAGCAATATAGAAATAAATACACAAGAGACAAGAGTATAAAAAGAACAGCAATTTTTATTTATTAACATTCTTTGTACAATACATGAAAAGGAAGTACAACTGAAATAAAGATGCCTAAACAGTGGCATAACAGGAAATGTAAAGTACTGGAAAGAAAAGTGTACAATGAAATTATACTGCAAGGTCTTGAGTAGACTGCTCCAAGTCTTCTTGTGATGGCTCAGCTTCTGCCGGGTCCAAGTCACCTGACGACATTCAAAGAAGAGAGAAACAGAATGTCGTCGGCGAACAGATCGCTCGGTAAGTCCCAAAGGTAAGAGGGAAGTAGAGAAGACAGAATAAGAAGATACATTCTAAAGTGTAAACTATTGTTGTAATGTTATGTCAACGCTGTTGTTTGTAGCTTGGTACAGAAGGATGCCAGTGTATACGAGGGAGTCTCTATATGCTAGAGACCAGGGCAAAAGGAAAGTACAAGGAACCGTTAAGCCACGGTACAACAGCAACGGAATATAGGTTAGGTGTCTTAATCTGACTACCTCGTGCCAGCTTTAACACATTCCGTACCAATCTACCCCTTTAAACTCCGTAGTGTTTTAACAGTATTGTTGTATTGTTTTATGTAAGTTGGATGACTGACCAAAACCATGATATCAGTAAACGGATTGTATCATGTAATTGGAATAACGGAATAACGGATGTATATCCATGGTTTGATTCAGTCAAGTTGAATAGGTTGTTAACTGGATTCAGGGATTCATGTGTTCATATTGAGTTGGATTAATAAGAATATAGATTGACTTGAATTATATTCAAGTCAGAAATAGTCAGACTCTAACCCGATTCAGACTAGATGTAACACCCGAGCCCAATAATACTATTTCTGTTACTGGTTGAGTGTTTGGCATTGCTCATTTCATTTATCTTGCTTGTTTGGTTCTTATTGCACAATTTTAACCGGCTAAGTCATTCTGCATATAACAAATTTTAGCACCTAAAATAAAATTGAAAATATTCTTCTTGGCCTACTTGACACCCTTAGCCTCGTGGTAGCGTCCGTGCATTGTATTCTCGTCCCGTTCAATGAAACGGGCGAGTTTGGATGGCTACGTGCACGTGCGTGTGTCCGTTTTGGGAGTATGCTTTTTAATCATAAAACATTTCATTTTAAAATTTGGAACCCGCTTAAAATCCTATTATTTGAATTTCGAATTTTTAGACCCAACCCGGGCGCAATTTGGAAATGTTTTATTTGGCGCCAAAATCCCAAATTTTAATATTATTAAAACCATCGCATATATTTTTCTAACTAACCTGATATCTTACTGTTCATTACCTATCTTTTAAATCTTTAAGTTAACCATATAATATTTTTACAATCTTTTATATCCTTCTTAATTTATTCTCTCAGCCAATCGTAACCTCCCCTTTAACCCCGTGGGCCCCACTTTCTCTCTCTCTCTCTCCACTTTTCCTCTCTCTCCCTCTCCCTCATATATTCTCTCGTACTTCTCTTTATCATTCTTTCTCTTCTTGCTTCATGTTCCGTTTTTCATTTTTTTTAACTGTTCTTTTGTTGCCGGAATTCCGTCGTGCCGGTGACGCTTCTCGACGTTCCAGTGAGGTACCCCGACCCGTGTGGTTCCTTTGTTCGTCGTTTGGGTTCATTCCGTGAACCGTGCGCCGTCGCGAGTTTTCCCCGCCGACGGTTAACGTTCCGTTTTCCCGATTCGCGACCCATCGAGGCAAGTTAATCTTGCTACATGCTATATACTTTTATAATCTTCATTTTATAATGATATACATTTGAAATCTTATAGTTTACATATGAAACGTCGTTGAAAAATCGGATATGACAAATCTGAAATTTACTGTACACCTTATCTTATAAAATTCATTATAAATCATAGAAAAATCATTAGTATACGTTCTTTAGTTCGTTACGAAGCTAATTCAGAATACTATAACTCTATGAAGTATTTACTGGCAAAATAAATTGGTTAAATAACGTAAAATGCAAATGAAAATGTCTCCAAACTGCTGTCCAGGGAAATTCCAGCAGCAAACTTTCAACTTCGAATATTCATAACTTTTTGTAGGGATAACCTGAGATGCTTATACTTATAAAACTGAAAAACTTATTGAATTATCTTTGTTTTGGTATAAGATATGTCCCTTTTGGAGAACGTTTGTTATTTTTAAGTTATTTTACAAATTAGGGTGACGCTGAATTTCTGAACGGAACCTTCTTGTGCATGGTTAATCAATACAGCTTTTATAGTTACTAATCGCTTTGAATATGCTATCCATATTAATATTATTATATAAATATTTATATCACATATTGCTTAGTTGTATATCCCACACTACCATTTTATAGTTTTATAACTCTTCGGATACCCGTTTGCATCCATCGCATTTAAGATAAATATAATTGCATCCATAGATCACATTACTACATAATAATGTGATATTAATACTCCATGTTTAATAAATTGCATCATAATTAATATTGGAACTATAAATGTAACCCTAATCGATAACTGTGCATCCATATCCTTGAAATTATATCTATTTGCATATCATATTACATGTTCCAGTTTATTGTTCTAATAGTACCCATGCTTGTTTATTTATACACATGTTTATGATAGTTTGATTATGAGCACCCACATGACATCTTGTGCTTCCTGACATGACCTATTACACTTCCTACTTGACATGATATGGTACCGTACACTCTTGACATGACATGACACCTTTATACATTACCTGACCTGTTACCTGATCTCATGCCTAATGCCGACAAACCTGACCATTCCTGCTGTCTATCCAGACAGACCTACTTTACCTGATTTGGTGTTGGCATTAGTCCTTGACTATTGAATACCTGACCTGACATACATAACTTGGGGGTATGGGGAAATCAAAGGTGAAACCGACTTGTAACTTAACAGTTCGATACTTGTTCTGATCAGTCTTACGGGCTTGGCCAGTCCGGGAGTGATGATGCTGACATCACTCATCCATCCTACTACCTATTACTGCTTCGCGGCACGTCTCGGATTCAGCCCCGAGGACCTTGACCGTGGTCCCGGGCACGCACGGGATACTATTGAGTTACATCGACGATTCATCAATTGATTTCAAAGACTGTAGAGTAGAAACCTGATAGGACAGTTTAGTCACCAGTGCACACTACCCTGCTCTGTTATTTCTTAGTACTGTTTATTTCATGTTCATACCTGCATTGCTTATTCCCATGTTTATATTATAATATTGGTTGACATGACGCGCTGACGTCTGGGTTTTGCATGGCCCAAATTCCTTACCACTATCGACGACCGAGCAGGAGTACTTCAGCCAGCAGGCTGAACTGTGAGTTCCTTAGGGTCTAGTTTATTTATTTCATTTCATTTCCAGATGTGAGCCCGCATTATGGGACGTACTGTTTATTTATTGTATTGGATCATTTGCTTCCGCACTTATTGTTTATTGATTCTTGTTATTATGGATTTGGACATGTATTAGATTAGTTTATTATTTTGTTCTTGATATCTCCACAACCGTAATGTGACTGTGGATGGATAATTCCTACCCACAGGTAGCATGGTTGGCTATGTCACATGCCTCATCTTGCGTACTCTGTGAAGCGGGGCGTGACATGGTTCTTTTGGTATCAGAGCCATAGGTTAGTCGGGTTGATTCTTTTGTAGTTGGGTATTGTACCCAATACACGAATCAGAATACCCGTGTTTAGGAAACATGTCCAGCCACATTGACCGTTTTACCATTCTTGAATCACATTCTTCCTGATTATATCTTTTACGACGTGCAAACTTACTTTGCATGTCGACTCGGGAACCTGATTTCTTGTTATCCCTAGGACTTGGGCGACTTGGGTGGAGTTAAGTAATTGCGGCTATGATACCGCGGCATAGCTACAATGCAGTACTCTATTTAAGTATCTTGGAATTCTAGCCTTGATCCATACTCAGAATCTATCATCATGCTAATGATGGGTACTTTGATTTCCAGGAATATGGCCGGTCAGAATTTGAAGATGGACTAAAGACGTGCGGTCTTAGCCGCCAGGCGTAGAGTGATAAGGGGATTGCTGGAGAATCTAAAGGAACAGACCGAGCTGGAACCAGCATCTGCACTGAAACAAACGTCTGCACATAGAAGTATTCCGGTGAGCAGGAGCAGCGTAGCACCAATGAAGAAAACGATTGTGGGTGATCGGAAAGGGAGCGTGATTTGTAACTACTGCCATGTACCCGGACATGTGCGAAAGGAGTGTCGTAAGAGGCTGGGACTCTGTTTTAGATGTGGAGCGGCAGATCACGCCGTTAGTGCCTGTCCGTCGAAGCTTCGTACAAGGGATGATATTCAGAAGCCTCCGCAGAGACCGTTCCAAGGGCAGAAACAGCTGATTCAGGGACCAAATCAGGCTCGAGCGTTCACGTTGACAGCTGAGGAAGCTAAGGCATCGGGAGAAGTGGTTTCAGGTAATTTACTCGTTCATGGTTTTCCGCATTGGCATTATCTAATTTTGGAGCACCCCACTGTTTTATGTCATCCAAATTAAAACTACACACTCGATTACCTGCACGACCCTGTCTAGTTTTGGGACATACACACTGGGAATGGGAAAATCATAACTAGTAAGGAATGTAGAGATTGTACAGTTGTTGTTTGCGGACGAGAGCTTTTGCAGATTTCTTGGTGATAGATACGGGCAGTTATGAAGCAGTCTTGGGAATGGATTTTCTTGGCACTTTCCACGCCCACATTGACTGTAGGGCAAGGAAGGTAAATTTCCAGATTCCCGGACACCCTGAGTTTACTTTCACTGGAAGAAGCAGCTTTGTCGGGCCAGTCGAGTTTAGGGCTAGGCCGACAAACAGTGTTCTTGCGACAATGGAAGCGGATAGTAATGAAGAGCCGTCAGTTGTTCGTGACTTTATGGATGTGTTTGAAGATATATCAGGCTTACCGCCGAAGCGAGATGTGGAGTTTGCGATTGACCTTATTCCTGGTGCAGCGCCAGTATCAAAATCTTATTATCCGATGGCACCGGTGGAATTGGAAGAAGTCAAGAAACAAGTTGGTGAATTACTCGAGAAGGGTTGGATTCGAAGCAGCAACTCACCTTGGGGAGCCCCAGTTCTTTTAGTAAAGAAGAAGGACGGCACGAGAAGGATGTGCATTGATTATCGAGAGTTGAACCGGGTGACTATTAAGAACAAGTACCCGATCCCTCGCATTGGAGAACTTTTTGAGCAGCTTAGTGGCGCGAGGGTATTCTCGAAACTGGATTTGCGATCAGGATATCATCAGGTCCGAGTGAGAGCAGAAGACATTTGCAAGACGGCGTTTCGGACTCGATATGGACATTTCGAGTATTTAGTGATGCCCTTCGGAGTGACTAATGCGCCGGCAATATTCATGGATTTGATGAACAGAATCTTTTCACCATTCTTGGACCAGTTTATTGTGGTATTCATTGACGATATTCTGGTATACTCGAAGAGTCCGGAGGAGCCTGCTGAGCATTTAAGGATCGCACTGCAGACGCTGAGACAAGAGAAGTTATTCGTGAAGATGAGTAAGTGCGAATTCTAGCTGGAAGAAGTGAAGTTTCTGGGGCATGTTGTGTCGGGCGATGGAATCGCCGTCGATCCCGAAAAGATTGCAGCAGTTCGAGATTGGCCTATTCCAAGGAATGTAGCTGAGATAAGAAGTTTCCTTGGATTAGCCGGATACTACAGGAGATTTGTGGAGAACTTCGCTCGTTCGGCAGAACCGTTGACCAAGCTTACGCGCAAGGAGGTACCTTTTGTATGGACGGATAAGTGTGCGTTGGCTTTTGAGACGTTGAAGCAGAAGTTGATAACCGCCCCTATCCTGACCGTACCAGACATTTCCGGAGGACTAGTGATTCATAGCGACGCATCTGGGAAAGGATTGGGATGTGTTTGGATGCAGCATGGGAAGGTTGTAGCATACGCATCGAGACAGTTGAAGACCCATGAGAAGAATTATCCAACTCATGACTTGGAGCGTGCGGCTGTGATTTTCGCTTTGAAGATTTGGAGACACTACCTTTTGGGGGAAAGAGTCGAAGTTTTTACAGATCATAAGAGCTTGAAGTATGTGTTTACACAGAAGGAGCTTAACATGAGGCAGCGTAGATGGTTGGAGCTGATGGCTGACTACGATCTTGATCTTAAGTACCATCCGGAGAAGGTTAATGTTGTGCCGGATGCGCTTAGTCGGTTACCAGTAATTCAGGTGTTAACTACACAGGGGGAGATCATTGCAGATTTTCGAAGATTTGACTTGGAAGTTGTGCTACCACATTCTACGGGACAGTTGATGCAGTTGCAAGTAGAGTTGTCCTTGGTTGAGAAGATTAAAGCGGCACAATCGCAGGATCCTAGACTGCAGAAGTTTCGAGAGCGGGTTGAGGCTGGACTACGAACAGATTTACTGGTTTACGAAGATGGTTCGTTGAGGTATGGTAGCCGTTTGTGTGTGCCAAAGGGGGATGTTCGTGAAGAGCTTATGAAGGAGGCACACAGTTCAGCTTATTCTATACATCCAGGAGGTACAAAGATGTACCGAGATATTCGACAGCATTTCTGGTGGGAAGGCATGAAACGGGAGATTGCTCGCTTCGTGGCTAAGTGCTTGGTATGTCAGCAAGTCAAGGCTAAACACCAAAGGGTTGCTAGTTTGTTGCAACCACTTCCAATTCCTCAGTGGAAGTGGGAACATATAACCATGGATTTCGTGACGGCTTTACCGCGAAGTCCAAATGGCAACAATGCAGTATGGGTGATTGTCGATCGATTGACCAAGGCAGCTCACTTTATTCCTTTCCAGGTTGGTCAATCAACGGAGACTTTGGCAGAGCGGTACATGCAGAAGATTGTAAGATTGCATGGCGTCCCGGTGAGCATCGTGTCCGATCGGGACACTCGGTTCTTATCACACTTCTGGAGGAGTTTACAGGAAAGTTTGGGGACTCGATTGAAGTTTAGCACAGCTTATCATCCTCAAACTGATGGTCAGTCGGAGAGAACGATCCAAAATCTTGATGATATGTTGAGAGCATGCATGTTGGACTTCAAGGGTTCGTGGGAGGATCATCTACACTTGGTGGAGTTTTCTTACAACAACAGTTTTCAGGCAACTATCCAGATGGCTCCGTTTGAAGCTTTGTATGGTCGTAAATGTCGTTCACCTATTTGTTGGGATGATGTCGGTGAACGAAAATTGTTGGGACCAGATTTGGTGATGCAGACAGTTGAGAAGGTTAACACTATCAGAAATCATATGAAGACAGCACAAGACAGACAGAAGAGTTGGGCTGACACATCAAGAAGACCTCTAGAATTCACCGTGGGTGATTTGGTGTTCTTGAAGATATCACCGACTAGAGGGGTGATTCGTTTTGGAAGTCGAGGAAAGCTCAGTCCTCGATTCGTTGGACCCTTGAGATCGTGGAGCGTGTTGGTGAGGTAGCATATCGTTTGGCGTTACCGCAGTCCTTGGCAAATGTGCACGATATGTTTCACGTATCTCAACTCCGTAAGTATGTTCGAGATGAAACACACGTTTTGGATCATTCGGAGCTAACAGTACGAGAAGACTTGACTTTTGAGGAGCGACCGATTGAAATCGGGGATCGAAGGGAAAAGGTTCTTAAGAACAAGGTTATCCCCCTTGTGCTAGTCTCTTGGGGTAATCGATCGCATGGAGAATCCACTTGGGAGCGAGAAGACGAGATCCGGCAGAAGTTTCCTCACCTTTTCCTGTAGTTATCTATCTTGAATTCTTGGAATTTCGAGGACGAAATTCTTTTTGTAGTTGGGTATGATGTAACACCCGAGTCCGATAATACTATTTCTGTTACTGGTTGAGTGTTTGGCATTACTCATTTCATTTATCTTGCTTGTTTGGTTCTTATTGCACAATTTTAACCGGCTAAGTCATTCTGCATATAACAAATTTTAGCACCTAAAATAAAATTGAAAATATTCTTCTTGGCCTACTTGACACCCTTAGCCTCGTGGTAGCGTCCGTGCATTGTATTCTCGTCCCGTTCAGTGAAACGGGCGAGTTTGGATGGCTACGTGCACGTGCGTGTGTCCGTTTTGGGAGTATGCTTTTTAATCATAAAACATTTCATTTTAAAATTTGGAACCCGCTTAAAATCCTATTATTTGAATTTCGAATTTTTAGACCCAACCCGGGCGCAATTTGGAAATGTTTTATTTGGCGCCAAAATCCTAAATTTTAATATTATTAAAACCATCGCATATATTTTTCTAACTAACCTGATATCTTACTGTTCATTACCTATCTTTTAAATCTTTAAGTTAACCATATAATATTTTTACAATCTTTTATATCCTTCTTAATTTATTCTCTCAGCCAATCGCAACCTTCCCTTTAACCCCGTGGCCCCACTTTCTCTCTCTCTCTCCACTTTTCCTCTCCCTCCCTCTCCCTCATATATTCTCTCGTACTTCTTTTTATCATTCTTTCTCTTCTTGCTTCATGTTCCGTTTTTCATTTTTTTTAACTGTTCTTTTGTTGCCGGAATTCCGTCGTGCCGGTGACGCTTCTCGACGTTCCAGTGAGGTACCCCGACCCGTGTGGTTCCTTTGTTCGTCGTTTGGGTTCATTCCGTGAACCGTGCGCTGTCGCGAGTTTTCCCCGCCGACGGTTAACGTTCCGTTTTCCCGATTCGCGACCCATCGAGGCAAGTTAATCTTGCTACATGCTATATACTTTTATAATCTTCATTTTATAATGATATACATTTGAAATCTTATAGTTTACATATGAAACGTCGTTGAAAAATCGGATATGACAAATCTGAAATTTACTGTACACCTTATCTTATAAAATTCATTATAAATCATAGAAAAATCATTAGTATACGTTCTTTAGTTCGTTACGAAGCTAATTCAGAATACTATAACTCTATGAAGTATTTACTGGCAAAATAAATTGGTTAAATAACGTAAAATGCAAATGAAAATGTCTCCAAACTGCTGTCCAGGGAAATTCCAGCAGCAAACTTTCAACTTCGAATATTCATAACTTTTTGTAGGGATAACCTGAGATACTTATACTTATAAAACTGAAAACCTTATTGAATTATCTTTGTTTTGGTATAAGATATGTCCCTTTTGGAGAACGTTTGTTATTTTTAAGCTATTTTACAAATTAGGGTGACGCTGAATTTCTGAACGGAACCTTCTTGTGCATGGTTAATCAATACAGCTTTTATAGTTACTAATCGCTTTGAATATGCTATCCATATTAATATTATTATATAAATATTTATATCACATATTGCTTAGTTGTACATCCCACGCTACCATTTTATAGTTTTATAACTCTTCGGATACCCGTTTGCATCCATCGCATTTAAGATAAATATAATTGTATCCATAGATCACATTACTACATAATAATGTGATATTAATACTCCATGTTTAATAAATTGCATCCTAATTAATATTGGAACTATAAATGTAACCCTAATCGATAACTGTGCATCCATATCCTTGAAATTATATCTATTTGCATATCATATTACATGTTCCAGTTTATTGTTCTAATAGTACTCATGCTTGTTTATTTATACACATGTTTATGATAGTTTGATTATGAGCACCCACATGACATCTTGTGCTTCCTGACATGACCTGTTACACTTCCTACTTGACATGATATGGTACCGTACACTCTTGACATGACATGACATCTTTATACATTACCTGACCTGTTACCTGATCTCATGCCTAATGCCGACAAACCTGACCATTCCTGCTGTCTATCCAGACAGACCTACTTTACCTGATTTAGTGTTGGCATTAGTCCTTGACTATTGAATACCTGACCTGACATACATAACTTGGGGGTATGGGGAAATCAAAGGTGAAACCGACTTGTAACTCAACAGTTCGATACTTGTTCTGATCAGTCTTACGGGCTTGGCCAGTCCGGGAGTGATGATGCTGACATCACTCATCCATCCTACTACCTATTACTGCTTAGCGGCACGTCTCGGATTCAGCCCCGAGGACCTTGACCGTGGTCCCGGGCACGCACGGGATACTATTGAGTTACATCGACGATTCATCAATTGATTTCAAAGACTGTAGAGTAGAAACCTGATAGGACAGTTTAGTCACCAGTGCACACTACCCTGCTCTGTTATTTCTTAGTACTGTTTATTTCATGTTCATACCTGCATTGCTTATTCCCATGTTTATATTATAATATTGGTTGACATGACGCGCTGACGTCTGGGTTTTGCATGGCCCAAATTCCTTACCACTATCGACGACCGAGCAGGAGTACTTCAGCCAGCAGGCTGAACTGTGAGTTCCTTAGGGTCTAGTTTATTTATTTCATTTCATTTCCAGATGTGAGCCCGCATTATGGGACGTACTGTTTATTTATTGTATTGGATCATTTGCTTCCGCACTTATTGTTTATTGATTCTTGTTATTATGGATTTGGACATGTATTAGATTAGTTTATTATTTTGTTCTTGATATCTCCACAACCGTAATGTGACTGTGGATGGATAATTCCTACCCACAGGTAGCATGGTTGGCTATGTCACGTGCCTCATCTTGCGTACTCTGGGAAGCGGGACGTGACACTAAAAGAAAGGTATTTTGAAGTTCTATAATTGTTAGGGTCCTTATTGTAATTTATAAAAACTTGAGGGGTTTTTATGTAAAAATACTTTTGTGTAGTTTTCAAGATACACCTCAAGTATTTATTATTCGTCTTTATAGTTATAATGAGTGTAAATTTTATTTGTGTTATTCTAGTGAATATATTCTAATAAAAGTATTAATTTATAATATTGATTTATTTGAAATTCATGGTATTTTAATATAACTTTTAATCTTGTAATTTTTAGAAAAAGGTGGAAACTTTATCTTATAATAAAATAGGTATTTAAATGATAAATATACATATGTTAATACAAGAATAATTTTATATAAATATTTTATTTTCCAAAAATCTCATTTTTTTCTAAATGTCATATTTTAAACCTTTCGAGACCGAATGCTCCTTACGGAGGTCTGAATCTCGCACTACTAACCCTCGGGTGCACGATAAACCGTACTATCCCTAACGGGTTCCCCATAGATGGGTTGTAATGGCGTTTTGCAAAGATTTAATAAATACTATTCATTTAGAAAACGATTTTATAAAGATAAGGTATTTATTTGTAAAAAGATGTCAATTTCCGTATTGTAGTTTCTAGGGTTTTCTAAGCCAACTAGCCTATTTCTAAGGTCTAAACGACAAGTCGTTAGAAGCCTCAAATCGCCTCTTTACAGCCAATTGTGGCCAGGTAAGTACAAGTGAGGAGGGAGGGATCCGCTCACGAATCGTGAGGCGGACCTTTTAAAGTTACCAAAGCTCATTATGGAAAAATGACACGCAATTCCCGTATTTGTATTGGTAATAAGTTCCATCTTACAAATATATAGATAATATAGAGAGGATCACAAAGCTATCTGACACTACCGTCAACTTGGGTTCATTATATTAGTCCAAAAAGCGACAAGGTATAACTCTCCTCCAACACACAGGCATCGGCATGCTCGTTTCAACGATAGCCCTGGTCATCACAGCTCTCGTCGAGAAAAAGAGGGTTGACACTGCAAAAATGGCAATCTCATCAATCTCACGAAATCGACGATGAGCTTATGGTGGTTGGTTCCTCAATATGTAATGGCATCATGGACTAGTTTGCCTCCAAGAGTTCTTCTATGATATAGTGCCAAATGTATAGAGGAGCCTCGGGCTTGCTAATATTTAATTTGAAAATAAATTTAAAAAAATTTAATTGCTCATATTTAGATTACTCTCGGAGCACTAATACTCGTACCTGTATCTATGGATGACAAATCACAATGACCAGGATGATGAAAGATGCTAAGCTATGAACATGATGTTATTCTCTCGTAAAGAAATTATGGTAGCATACAGGAAAAGAAATAAAAATGGAAAAAGAAAATGAATATTATTCATGGATATAAGAGTCACAGAAACACAAGTACAACAACATTACCAGGAAAAAAATCATTATCAACGTTCTCTCTTCATAGCCAACTTATTTAGAGCTGCATTTATCTTCTCCTCTGAGATACCTTTATAAGCTTCGATCCTCGAATCGTAAAAGTCCAATATTTCCATGGCTATATTTTTCACCTGCAAAATTATTAAATTATAATGTGCTGATTATTTGATCTCATAGAGACAGAAGAAACAACATTAGAGTATTTCCGCAGAGAATTAAGTACACATACAACGTTCATGTTGACACGAAGCTCCTCGAACCAAGCGGTTGTCTCTTTATCTTTGAGCACACTAGCGACGTATATGCAGGCCAATGCTATCATATGTGGAGGATGTATAAGTATCAGATCCATCTTGTATGTGTCATTCACAAGACCCCTGCAGCATTTCAAGAGTTTGAACCAAATTACACTGGTATTTTTCAAAGTTTCTAGCACTCTGATTTGGCCAAACACAACTAATATTAGAACAGGAAAATTCATCAGATGATTCCGCAGTACGAAATGCTTACCAAGATATATGAGTCAAATCTGTCATGTTAGAATCCTGCAGCAACCTGGTGAATAGTTCAGTTAAAATCAATTAAAACATCATAGAAGTTAACTGAAATTCATGTGTTATATGGAAAGGAAAATACAGGTCACGACGGTGCATACTAGCAAGCACCGTCATGATGACAATATAATTTATTTCGTAAGCTCTTCAATTAATCAATGGCAAACCTTCTAATGCATGGAGCCAAGATTCTTGTGGAAACTCATGAACTGTATTCACTAGCAATGTAGTAAATGCATCATTAAGCACCCAAATAATAATGTTATTTTCGTGACAAAACCATTGCACCGGATAAAGTTTGATCAGAAACTTTTCTTAAACACATCAGCAATTTTGAATTCATTTTCCATCTTCCAAGCCCCCCCCCCGCCCCCCCCCCCCCCAAAGAAAAAAAAAATCAACTGAGACGCTCGTAACTATTTGTGATTTCAGTTGAAATTTGGGTTCCACGTGAAACAATGGGGGTGTCCTTTAGTTTGAGATTTGGTTGTGAAGATTGAGCCAATGAAAGGGCCAGAAGCCAACTAGAAAATGTCTCCCGTTCTGACTTCAGCACAACTAACACTATATTTTATGCAAGGGCTTTTTACTAAAAAGCCCCCCATACTTCGCTAATTACCAAAACCCCCTCCATAATTCATATTTACTTAAAAACCCCTTTAACATTTAAATTACACTAAAAAGCCCCCAACCCAAAAAGAGAATCTTTTTGGTATCTTCCATTACTCCGCTAGAAGATCATCAATAAGTATCGGGTAAAGGTTTTAAAACCTTTCCAGCCCCTCTTCTTTTTCCAAAAATTCCTAATTTTCCCTCTAAATTGGCCTCTTCAAACGGGTTTATTGCTATTGATTCAATGATCCCTATAGAAGGCGGTCAGGACCAATTCCGTCTAAGGCCATGATCAAGTCATGACGAGCTAGACTGATGACGCTCTTTCAAGGACCGGCAAAACTCTCTAATGCGACTTCCCATGGGTACGGGTATCGTCTAATCGAATTCCTCAGGCTAAGTTCGGTTGTTGAAAGCTATTGAAACTCCGAAAGCGGATCTTCCACGCTCAGGATGCCATTGCCCAGTTGTCATCGCTTTCATCTTCTCTGGATGCAGAAATCTTTCAAATTGATCATGAGAACCCGCTCATCTTTCCCAACCTTCTCTAGCAACGAGTTTGTCGAGTGTCGTTATCTCTTCAATTGCGAGCTTAGAGTTCGTGAGCACCTCATTTGAAAACAATTCTTTAATTGCGCCAAGTCTTCAATCAAACAAGTACGTGCGTTCTTTTTATGGGAGAAAAACCTACCTAAATATATAGAAGGTAAAAGAGCACCTCAAACATAAGTTTCATCTTTATCTTTCTAACGGGAAGCTATTTTTTCATGGAAAACTATTGAAGGGTTTTTTAAGTGTAATTTAAATGTATGAGGTCTTTAAGTAAATATGAAGTATGAGAGGGCTTTTTAGTAATTAGCGAAATATGATGGGGCTTTTTAGTTAAAATTCATTTATGTAAAGGATGATTAGGGTAGGTTTTTTCAACCCAATGCTTTTGGATTCATCACAGATAACTAGCTTACTCATTGTGAACTATTTCATCTATGGGATTATAGGAACATATTGCCTATACCACTAATTCTTAAGGATAACATGTGACCAGGGGCAGAGGTAGGGGGAGACTGGGGCGTGGGCCCTGTCATATCACCAGATTAGGACCCCAGGGGTCGACGAGTGATTATGACCACTGCAGTATTCACACTCAGCCCCAGCAGCAGCAACACATCTTAAAGAATCGATGAAGAAGAAGAAAAGGTTTTGGGAAAAAATTAGGGATTTGGATGATTTTAAGTTAAACGGGCACCCTACATAGGGTTTAAACTCATAAATAAATATCCATTTCATTAAGATAACTTACCAGGTTTAAACTCATAACTTAATATCCTATTCATTAAGATAATCCAAAACCCTATAACTTTTGATCCAAAACCAATAACCCTCATGGCCCCGTTAGTTATTCAAAGTCTCGAGTTGAGCTGGGTTCTGCGTCTCTCTCTCTCTCACACACACGCACACATTTTTAATCATGAACTTTTTCTCTCTTTAGAAATCAAGTGATTATTGCCCCCCCAAAATAAACCACAAAAAAACCATCTTTTTCCTTTTCCCAAAACTAGACAAATCCTAATTTGCACATCACATCGATGAAGGTAAGTGTCGGAAGTTGTTTGGAAATGGAGTCGAGTTAGAATAACCAGAGTTTCATAAGTTATTTATACTCAACTCCAAAGTCCTATATATGCCGTGTTTGGCATGGATTTTGGAGTTGGAGAACTCCGGCTGTATAAACTCTAACGTCGAGACAACGGAATTTACAAAACTGCAATTCGACCAAAGTTTTCTGACTCCAAAATTTATCAAGAGAACACCCATTTTGGAGTAAATATAACTCCAAAAGTACATTTTGGAGCTTAGATAACCACAAAGCCAAACACCCCAAAGTTTGCAAAACTCCAATTGTACAAATTTAATCCAACCAATGTTTTCTAACACCAAAATTTATCAAGGAATCCCATTTTAGAATTTAGGTGACTATAAAGCCAATCTCCCCAACAAAATTGAACTTTGGGTAGGATTGAAAAATTAAAACCCCGGCGCAACTTTTAATGCATACTTATAAACCCACCCAATGCCATATCGGATTATCGGGCAGGTTTTGACCCAACCTTTACCTATTAATTAGCGGGTGGATGTGGGTTGGTATAGATTCAAACATGCCCATGAACACCCCTATATACAACAAACGATTACAAAAGTCATTTCTCTTGTAATTTAAACTTAACTTTTGACATATATGAATAAAAGTTGTAGAAGAAGCACAATCCATGGTGGTTTGGTAATTAGAGCTTATGCAATCCCAAAAATTTATATATATATATATATATATATATATATATATATATATATATGGGAATAATCCATTGCAAACCGGTCTACGTTTTTTAAAAACGGGAACTCTCCTGAACATATTTTAACAACCTGCTCCGTTCAAGTTGATCACCTTACCCTCAAATATATTTGAATAAAAAATCACAGGATTTGAAGATTCTAGCCTATGCATCAGATGAAGTTTATGTTGCATTATCAAAATACGTTCATTTTTTGCACCCATCGATGGATAGACTAGAGATCTTCAAATCCTTTGATTTTTCACATACATATATTTGAGGGTAGGGTGATCAAATTGAATGGATCAGATCGTTAAAATATGGCGTAGATCAGGAGTTCCGGTTTGCAATAGAGCACTCCCATATATATGTATATGGATTATATATCTTTTAGAATATAATTTAGGGATTATGGATCAATTCAGTAATGAAAGACTCCGTTTTTTATATATTTTTTTTCAATTTCTATATTGCATGTTATTTATAAAAAATCCATAACTTTAAGTATAATCTTGGGTCCCCCGCTCACTCCAAAATTGTCCCCGCGCCCCCTATGAGTGAAAGTACATAGATATACATACATAAAAGATTCAATAGCCCTTCTCAACCTTTTAGCACCTTCTCAACCACTTTACTAGGGTCAGATAATTATTCTACTATAAGTCAACCAAAATTTGAACAAGATCATACACATGCAAGGTTTTTTCCTTGCTTGTTTTGTGACTAGGGAGCGGGAAGGATGTCCGATGTTATAAATTGTAGTTAAAGCAAGTGTGGCTTGCAAATCAGTAAATAATAGATTAAAAGTTTGTTTCCAAATTAAGGATACACTAACAAAACATTTGGAAGAGAAGAGAGCACGGTTGCCCAAAACGTTCTAGGTTGTTGTTAGGTTTTTGTTTAATCGTTTGGTAGCACATAACCTGCATTTTGTAGTGTAGTCCTAATTTATTTACAGCCTGCGACCCACAATTAAGAAGTTCAAAGAAGACAATAAATTTTGATTTAGAGATTTCAGTTTCCTATGGAACCCAAATAAAACATAGAACTGGAAAATAAACACATCACTTCGAGTTTAGATGAAAATAATACATGATAAAGAAAATGAGGCACGTACAATTAGTGATGCCGTATGCAATAACTTACTGAAGTAATGGACGGTAAGGATGAAAAACTACTAGATAATGGTCAAGGGCTTCTAGAAGCTTCATTTCCATTTCCAAGATGTCCTTGATTTCAAAGCGATACTTTTCATCAGAACCTGCCATATGAAAATACTCTGAGACTGGTACAGCATGAGAAGGGGTAATAATACGTAATATGTAACTAAGAATATGTAGGTGGTAACAATCACATACACATTTTCTTGATGTAGAAAACTAGAAGTCTAGCCTGCACTGTGCTCTCCTCTGCTTTTGAGGCCAAGTACAAGCACGATGGAGCAACTAAACGCGGATCATATTCTGTCATGCTCTTTCTGTTAAAAAAAAATCAACAAGGAAAAGGATGGGCTATAGATAAACAATGTTATGCAATGAATCAGAACACACATTTAATAAAGTAATTTTTTGGTGATGTTCTGTTGAGGGGGAAAACAGGGTTGATGAACATGAATTGTTCTATCTGACATAATTATATACTCTAGATAAAATATTAGACGCATGTCAATCTTATAGATCAACCCTGCAACAAATGACAGACTAGTTTAAAATAAAAATATTTGCATTCAATAGCAGTATTAAAGTTTGCACCTGCTATGTTGATACCAATCTATGAGAATAATTGACAGAAATCCAGAACAAAAATTTGTGTTCTTTTTCTATTTTAAGAATTGACCTTGTTTGCTTAGTGGCAGCATTATTAACACAAATCAACAAAGTGTAGAGTTAGGTATAAAGCAGATACAAACAACTGGATGCAGTATGCCCCCGTAGGGGACATATCAGGGTAAAGCTGAATCAACTGACTAATGTGTTCATGAATTATGACGTTTCAACCTACAAAGAACTATCATGCATTAGGTTTTTAAGAAGTTAATGTTTCTCCTATAAATTATTGGTAGATGAACTTTCCGGTGACTGAGCTAAAATAACACCATAAAAGAATTGCAAACAAGGAGCTGAAAAGAGGATAGATATCTTAAGGCAGTATAAATTCGATTGTCTTATTTATGGAAAAATCTCATTTCTCTAAGACAAAAAAAGAATGCAGCCCACGTTAAACTACAAGCGTACTATATTTATTTGAAGCCATGTTATGTAAGAAAAGATACTTATATATTTTTATTTTTTAACATGGTTGCAGGGTTATATACAATGATTAAAGGGATAGAGTATGTTGATTGCAAGAGCAATCACAAGTTAATGCTGCATTCAGTAACCAGGTATCATAAGATGTCCTTCCCATAAGGTGTATATACACAAAACAAATATAAGAGAGAGAGAGCAAAAGAGGATTTTGGATACCTTGTATATACACGTCGGAAATAAGTGACTGCGGTAGCAATAACCCTGAAAGATTAATTACAAAGTAAAGAAATTATATAGGTTCATGAATGCAGCTAAGAACATTAGACCCTCTAGCACCAATAATCTAGTAAAACAGAACTCTATAACAAGACTTCCCAAATACCGCAGCTAACTATATAAACCTTGTTATCATGATTGTGCATACACAATTCTATGGACTCTACACAAATTGCAGTTGTTTAGAGAACCTTACTTCCTCTTTTTTTTCTTTTCTTTCATGAGAGAAGGGGGAAAAAGGAATTTTTATCTCTATGGTGAGTGTATAACACATAGCATTCATCTGTAAGGATTCTAAATTTATAATGGATCACAATTATCAATAAGTGAGCTCTTCTGAATCCTATATATCTTAAACATTGAAAATTTTCAATTAGAAACCCAAACAAAATACATGGATGTCACTTTAGCGATTAAATTAACAATTAACATATCATTCTTCATTGTCTCTATCCATGTTCGTCTGGGTCTTCAACCCCCAGTCGTGTCATTAGTTACAATTTTGTCACTTTTTCTAACACGGCCATTTATTAGTCCTCCGTTACACATGCCAAACCATCTCAATCAATTCTCTCTTGTTTTATCCTTTATGGGAGCGGCTCTCTGTTTGTTACAATTACACTTGTTCCTTTTCATAACTTTTTAGTGTATTGCTGCCACTCATCAATCTTAACACGCCAAAATACAAATGAATTTTGAAAATTAGGACCTGTCCATGTTTAACCGATTTCCGTGGACTACAGCATGCTAAATAATTGATTATTCTTTTTCAACCAAAAACCAAAAACACTTTTACAAACATTAACTAAAAATCTAACCTTTGCCTCACTTTAACTTGCTGAGCCAATCTCCAAATATCTGCAACAAAAATCACAACCAATATTGGTACTACAAATCACAAATTGATTAACACTTCTATTCACCCGCGATCATTGAAATGAAGAATCAAATTTCAAGCAGTTGAACAAAAATAATAAAAGAAGAAGAAGAAGAAACCCTAGGGATTTACGATTGGTCAAGTGAATCTTTGATGAGCTTGAACTCCTCTTGCGTGAGGCCCTTCTCCTTGTCCACGGCGTGAACCACGTCGACGTCCTCGGGATCGAGGAGCTGCTTGTAGTGCGTCGATGTCCAGAAGTTGGCGGCCATGGCGTTGGCTTTCAATCTGCAGCCTTTGCAGCCAATATTTCATGAGAGAGAAAGAGGGATCGGGATTGGGATTTTTTCCAGCAAGTACAGGATTAGCGCTGGGCTGCTTCAAGCATGGGCTTAAGGACCAAGCTTTATTGTCTTTATTTTAGCTGTTTTTATTCATTTAAAGGAATAAGTAGGGACGTATATGAGGCCAACTTGAACCAGCTAGGCTCCGTTTGAGTTCGTTTCGAGCTAAACTTGTACGGATCAAATTCGGTTCCTATCTCAGTTCGAGTTTGGCTCGTTAACAGTTCGATCACAAATTAGTCAACCCTATACACATAAAGCTTGGGTCTAAACCATTTGTAAGTTCGACTCGTGAACAGTTCAGTTACAAATGAGTCGAGCCTATAAACAAATATAAGCTTGGGTCTAAATTCGTGTTTTTTTTTTGGAAATGACTCGTAAATCCTAATCTATACATACGACACACATAACACATCTACACACACATTATACACACTTACGAAACCAACGAATTTATACCGAAAGCGTTAGATTGTGGCGATTTCCCTCATAGGGATTGAACATCCGCACTCTTCCCACGGAAGTTCCATCTCGTGTCTTGATTATATGCATATTTGTTACATTTGTTCATGTTTGTAAGTACGGCTTATTAACATGGCTCTTTACATTGCTAAAAATGACTAACCTCGGAAATTAATAATCTGCTAATAGCTGTGAAAAAGCAAGAACGTAATAAAATGGTAATCGTTCCATGCAATAAACCGTATTAAAAAATAATATAAAATATCGTAATCATTCCATGCATAAACCGTATTAAAAAATAATATAAAATATCAAGCGAAAAACACCCTGACGCCGTCTGTGGGAATCGAACCCACGACCACACGGTTTAAAAGCCGTGCGCTCTACCAGCTGAACTAAGACGGCTTGCAATTTATTAGGCTCATCTTATTCTTTTGTCACCATTAAGATTACGCCCATTTTAACCAAAACTTGGCTACCTAGAAATGATTCTAGCATGAAAACAATGTACAAGCATATACTGATTTTTAACTTGCATGTCGATTTCTCTTTATATGCATTAACGGATCTACATAACAGTGTACAATCCAGGTTATATAAATTTAATTCGCATAATGCACTTACCAAATCCAATACATGATTTACTTGCTAAGTCTACCGATAAAGTTTTTGTTATAAATTCTGGTTCAGGCTACATCGAAACATTTTTGTGCTGGATTGAGTTGGTTGGACGAATGAGTTTTCCAATTAAACAGACCCGACCTTAGAATTTTGTACTTGAATATTTATGTGACATGCAGCGGGATAGGTTTCACACACAAAACCTGTTTGCACCTATCAAAATTTATGGAGAACCCAGTCCAAGGCGGTCTGCCCCTATTTTAGTGGGTGATAAATATATTCTTTTAAGATTGCATGGTTCTGATTAAAATATAAATACAAGCCAAGCACTACTTCGTTTCAGCTTTGTGACTATACTCTATAAATAAGTATATTATATACTGTTTCAACTTAAATTAGGCATTGCTGTATATGTATCAGATTCATCCTTAAGCACATTAAACCCATTATCCGTCTCCGTCACCTGACCTAGCTTTTTAGAAAACTAGCCCACATCCTCGGCCCACCCATACCACATTAGTTCATGTATGGCTTAGGTTGTAAAAACATGCAAACAGACCAATCCAACGGATTTCCGAACAGAGGGTGGCGACAGGAAATATGTGTCCGGCCAAGACCGTTCCGGAGCCTCTGCTCTTTTTTTTCCCGCCATTCCTTGCTATTATAATCAACGGTCAAGATTTGCGTAAAGCAGTGGACTTTTGGTAGTGATGTATTGCGTGTGCATATGATAAGTTGCCAAGATTGCTTAACAGCATCCATGCAATTATTGTTTAACTGGAGAGGTTACTGATGCGTCAAGACTAGGGGTGTTACCGAGCCAAGCTTGAACGAGCTGATCTTTGTCCAAGCTCGGCTCGGCTTAGTCTATGCTGGCTCAAGCTCCGCTCGGCTGGAGATAGATCAATGACCATTATAGGGGTTTCAGAAGAAAATATTAAAGTATTTTGTAAGTGGCTAGGCCGGAGACAACAATCATAGAACCTAAAGACTCAGTGCTTTAATATATGGAAAGATTAAAAAAAATTAACATCAAAAGCATGGATTATATTCCTCTCAGCTGCACTTTATATAATGCCTCTTAACTGAATTAAGTGTCCTGAGAGTTGTATAGGATCTGTTTTTTTTTCAAACTGTTTAACTGAGCCGAGCTCGAGTCAATACCGAACAAGCCTGACCGAGCTCGAGCTCGGCTCGTTTAATAAACGAGCCAGACTTTCTGGTTCATGTTTGGCTCATTAATAAATGAATCGAGTTTGAACGAGCTAATACCGAGCTGAACCCTAATCAAAGCCGAGCTGGCTCGAAGAAAAGTGGGAAGTAGGTGCACCGGATTCTCATAACCCCAGTGGGGCCCGCCCACCAACCCATATCATTCATTTTCTCTAGCCCAAGATCCGCACTTCATGCTCGTGGCGGCGGCGTGGCCTCTCTTCCCTCTTTCTCTCTCCCTCCCTCTCTCCTGTGGGCCCACTCTTCGTCAATCGTCGTCTTCCCCTACCAAATCCAAGCCTCTCTTAGTTTTGTTATTCAATTTTGCAAATTTATCGTTGTTATATATATATATATATATATATATCTCGAGATCGAGAGAGAGAGAGAGTGAGGGCGTCGTCGCTTCACACGTCCCAATTACAAGCTTATCGTCTCTCTCTCTCTCTCTCTCTCTCTCTCTCTCTCTTTCTCCCCTCTTTTGAGTCGAGATCGATGGGAGCTTTGGAGGAGGCCCGATTCGGCGACGACCTGACCCCCCTCGAGCTCTCCGACTGCGGATCCGATTCCGGATCGGGATCCGGATCCGAGCCCAATAAGGAGATCGAGGATGCAGTTAGGGTTTTACTTCAAGGGTTGGGGGAGGATCATGAGAGAGAGGGGATTAAGATGACGCCGCTTCGAGTTGCCAAGGCCTTCAGAGAGGGTACCAAAGGTAATTATTTTATTAAAGTTTGGTGCTTTTGGACGAATTAAGATGTGGGCATGTGTCAAAATTTCATCTTTATTGGCGATTTGTGATTTTGCGCATGTCGATGGGCTCTTCAAAATTTTAGTCTTCTTGTCCTTTGAGATGTTTACACTACCTTTGTTTTGATTTTTGGTTTTTATATAGTTTTAGTCATTTAATCCAAAGTCACACAAAAATTAATACTCTTGATTGGTCGACAAGTTTCAGAATCCACTTATTATCTTTGCTAATTTCTTTCAAGCCGATGCTTGAATAGTTAAATTTAATGCTGAGCAAGTTATGTAAAATCTGATACTAGTGGCCATTTATAGCAAAACCTTATATACGAGGTAAGTGTCAAGTATTTCCTTTTCTCATAAAGGGAAAAAATTGAAAGCTTCCTATTGAAGTCTCATGGGTTAATGTAAAAGGAAGCTTCAGTTTAAAATTTACAAAACAAGAAACGATTTCAATTTTAAATGCTTTAGTATGACTTCTCAGCTTTGAAGGCATACTATCGTTCTCTTAGCATGGCTTAAGAACTTTTCACTGTTCTCAGCTTGTTGTAGCTATGAATTTGGAGATGTCTGATAGATCGAGCTATGAATTTCGGTTCACAATATTTAAACCGTGAACAAAACGGTGACACTGTTAGTGAGCTATGCTCTGTTCCTTTTTCAAGCCAAGTGATTTGCTTGCATACTTTATGTCGATGCTTCTATATGATGGTGTTATAAATTACATGTTTGTGAGTGTTTGGAGATGCCCCTTCTTAATCTCTAAGCGGAATACAATTGCATGTTATGCTTATTTTGGCTGCACAATCTTCATGCTTTTGGTTTAATTAAGTTCGTTCCGCATTCCGTTTTTACTTTTTATTCTTGGAATTGAAGCATATCTATGGTTAATGCCTATTTGTGTTCGATGATAATATTGTCGGTCTTCAAGCATGCAATCTACGACTTTTCTCATGAATGCCATGAGAAAATTTTTGTTCCTTGTCTTAATTTATAGAAAAGTGATCAAAACAAGTGGGTGGCATTTACGTGGATTGCTGCATTGAAACCTAACCAGTGTAGTTAGTATTCGTCTTCTTGTCTATTTAAATTTGTTTGTTCTACTGATAATTCAACAATAGTCCCCTGCGTTCCTAGGAATTGTTTGTTAATGTAGCGATCTTCTGTTGCTGCCACAAACATGCTTTGCGTGGCAACTATGATAAAAGTATGTTGCTTTCGCCTAACCTGCCAAATAACAAACTTTGTCCACTTCCTCTACTGCTGTCTACATGTACATGAAAATGTCTCAAAAGTTTTACCACATTGATGTTATTATATAAACTATTGGATTAAAGAAGCCTCGAATCTGAAATAAGCAGGGAATTGAATGAACCAAAATGGGGTGGCGCCTTGACCTTGAGCAAAAATCTTCGTTTCAGTACATGAGAATATAAAATGACCACACAGAAAAAATGAACTCATATCTTATTCTGACTCCAATTTTTGCACTCCACTCTATTTCTGTGCAGCTGGACGGAAACTCTGATGGCTAGGCTTAACATATAATTACTGTACTCTAATAATCACCATAAATATGCATAGTGATTGCACTCTAATAACCAGTATACACTGTACCTTAGGAAATATGAAGACAAAGAAAAGAGACAATTTTGTTTTTTCCCAAAATGAAGGAACAAGACATGTAAGTTTTACCTTTGGTCAAGATCATTAAAATGTGTATTTACTTGAAGCTGGTGAAATGAAAGATAAAATTATGTTGCGTCCTATTTCTTCTATGGCTTTTCTATATTCCAATTTCCATCATCTCTCATGCAACCAAAGTTCATCCTCACTTCCATCACCACCATCAAGTTGAACTTGGTACTCAATTCCTGAACCATTTCAATTCCTTCTCTATGGATATGTCCAACTGCAAAATAAGATTTTTCTTGTTGCTGGATAAACAATTATCATTATACTCACCGATAATTTTTCTGTCCCAGGCTACAGACAAAATGTCAAAGACATAGTGGATGGCGCTTTATTTCCCGAAGCAGGTTTAAACAATTCTTCTAATTTAGTGGTCGTTCGAGACATCAATCTCTTCTCATACTGCGAGTCCTGTTTACTCCCTTTCAGTATTCAGTGCCACGTAGGTTACATCCCATCAAATCAACGAGTCCTCGGCCTCAGCAAGCTCTCTCGAGTCGCCGATGTCTTTGCCAAGCGGCTTCAAGAACCACAAAGGCTCGCCACAGATATCTGTTCTGCTCTGCACACGGGAATCGCCCCAGCTGGCGTGGCTGTCGCCCTTCAGTGCTGGCACATCCAGTTCCCCGAAACCCTTAAATGCACTGTGGGTCCAAAACATCCCTCGAAATTGGAAATGCAAGGTTGGGTTCGTGCTTCTGTTTCTTCTAGCTCGGGAGTTTTTGACGGCGAGGATAGTTCTTTTCAGGACGAGTTTTTGGTTCTTCTCAAGTTTAGAGGTGTAGATGTGGATTTGGGATTGCCTGTTAAGTCCTGGTGCCCGTCGAGGAATCTTGTCAGAATGCAAAATTCATCGAATGGTAAAATGGTTTCTGCTGTGGCCTCGATTATTCAATCATTGGGTGAAGACCCTCTGAGGAAAGAGCTCGTGCACACTCCTAATAGATACGTGCAATGGCTGATGAACTTTAAGGGATCGATTTTGGAACCTAAACAAAATGGTTTTAGTAGTCTTGGTAGAATTAGTCATGGCCAAGGCGAGATGATCTGTTCTGAGTTGAACTTGCCTTTTTGTTCTCAATGCGAGCATCATCTCCTTCCATTTTACGGTGTCGTGCATGTCGGTTACTTTGGTGATGAAGAAGGGAAAGAAATCGAGAGGTCTCTTGTGCAATCAATAGTTCATTTCTATGGTTGCAAGCTCCAAGTTCAAGAAAGGCTCACAAGGCAAATCGCCGAAACTATCTATTCTTTTTCCAGTAGGGGAGTCATGGTAGTCGTTGAAGCTAATCATATTTGCATGATTTCGAGAGGAATAGAAAAGGTCGGTAGCAGCACGGCAACTATAGCAGTCATGGGTCGGTTTTCGACTGATAGTAAAGCCAAGGCTTTGTTTCTTCAGAACATTTCAAAGAGCACTGCTTCAGGGGGATGACTCATCAATTCTTAGGCCCGCGCATATTAAATTTTGATGCATCATTTGTTATAATTTTGATGCATCATTTGTTATAATATCTTACTGCCCACATAACTTAGGGGCATAAATTTCTCTACCAATGTATTGGGTAGAATTTTGCATTTTTAACTGGAATTCTTAACATGAAGTAAGCATAGAATTTTAGCTAGAAGCCACGGTAATTTAAGAAGAAGAATCATGCACTTCTGTCTATTGTATTAATATATCATCTTTTTCTTCTTTTTTCATTTGGGATTATACCAGATTCAGACATGTAATCTCTTATGTCATCACTGTTGAAATATTCTTTGTTATTACTGATAGTAGAAGCATTATTTATTTTGACAGATTACATTATTTTGTAAACTTATTTACTTTCAGTTGAGAGTTGTCTGAATCATACTCGTTTGTTGTCATCTCTCGTCTCAATGGTTATGTTCCCAGTTGATTTCCTTTGCATTTATTTGTGCGGGCATGAATGCTACGACATGTGTCTATTGAAGTAAAGATTTAATGTAGATTATATCTTCATTATTTAAATTAAAGTCTTTAATTGGGTGTTGGTAATTTTAGAATCTAGTATTTGTAAATGAAATGACCGTCATTTTGATAAAATTCTTTCTATTTAAAATGCTAGTTATTTGATTCAAAATCCATTTGATTCAAAATCCATTTGTGATTTAAGACAATACATTTGATAGCGGACATTAACAGTTACAACTGACCGTGAAGACGACTGTCAGCTGGCGATATGAATGGTTTGTCGACACTCGGCGGTGTGGACGGCCGACGGCGGCGATCGGAGGGCTGTTGTCGGTTGGCTAATGGCAGCGACAGGGGACGGTCGATGGCGGCGACGGATGGCAATCACAAACAGTGGTGAGCGGCGACAGGCAGCAATCGACGGCGGTCGGGGGGCAGCCGGCGGTCGGCCGATGGCGGAGGTGGGAGACGGTTGGTGGCGGCGACGAACGTCGACCGGAGGTGGCGGCGAGCGGAGATGGGCGACGGTCAATGGTGGCGAGCTATCGGGGGCAGCCGACAGTCGGCAAATGGTGGTGATGGGGGACAATCGGTGGCGGCGATGGGCGGCGGTCGATGACAGGGGACAGTCGGTGGTGGCGACGAACGATGATCGGAGGTGGCGGTGAGTGGCGACAGGTGGCGGTGATCGGGGCCGGTCGATAGCGGCGACAAGAGCGGTCGTCGACGGCGGTAGGGACGGTCGGCCGGCGGCATCATCGGTCGCTGGTGGGTTAGCAGTGGCGACGGTCAGTGGTGGAGGCGGTTCCCGGTGGGACATTTATTTAAATTTTGCTCTATTATGTAAACCATGACATTTTAACAAACCTAGGGGTATATGGTGATTTGAAAATTGATTGGTTTTTTCATTTTTGCACTATAAATTGAATGATGAATTGTAAAACCCAAATTCTCGCATTCTACAATGTTAGTTTCGACTAATATTATTAAGTAAATTCCAAATTTTAAATGACCAGGGGCTAACATGAATTTTCGAATTCCAGAATTGCATTTTCAAATGAACAGGGACTAACACCCCCTCAAGAGATCTATTAGTTCAACTGAAATCTTCAAGAATCCTTTCAAATTGTCTATGATGCTATACTTAATATATATACCCATGTGCATCATATGCGCAGACAGTTGATGATGTGGACCGTCCATGAATAAAGATTATTTGAATATCAAATTCAAAAAAGAAGAAGTGAGATACCACCTTTTTTTTTGCATTATAATATTAGAGATCATTTAAAAATCCAGGTTTAAATGATATAAATCTTTACTTTTAACAAACATTTGTTGTTGTTGTTGTTTTTCTTGGGGAGGGGGGTGGGAGTGGGGTTCGGGGGGGAGGGGGGGCGGGTTGTCAATGAAATAATATAATTTAGTTTGGCCAGTTTCATTTGAAACTTGAAAAAGGCACGAGTGAAAATTCATGCAGTAGGTTAGACCACAAAAGGTTTGAGTAAAACATAGGCATTTTAGAAGTTTCATCCTTGACTAGCAAAGTAACTTAGCAAAACAACAAACAATAAATAAGAAAAATAAAAATTAAATAACTATAAAAGTTACAAAATAGGACTAGAACTTTCATGAGCACTCATTATGTGCAATTTCTGTCCCACTTTCCATATGAATACCACCATAAATTTTGTATTGGCTTTTGTAAGAAATAAATCAAGAAATGTTGTGAACGACATGAATATCCTAACGTACAATCTATTCTAGTATATGATCAAAGTTAGAAATTTTGTATTGGCTTCTGAGAACCATAATTATTTTAGCATTCTAAGCTAAGTTAGAGTTTTAAGTACAGTTATATGTTTAAATAGTCAATTAAACTCAACTTTTTATTGTTGTGATCCTGTCATTTTGAGACATGAATATGCAGCTCATTCATCAATCAATATATGAGAAATTGGAGACAACTAAACTAATGCTTGTATAAAATTTTTGATTATAAAACTCTCATACCAAATGAAAACCTACGTGCCGTCCTAAAGCATCCGGCCTCGGATTGCAAATGGATTGCAAAAAAAAAAGGGAAAGTCAAAACATAACGGATTTTTTTTACTAAATGGTCCATCAAAAGTTGCCTAATTACTAAAACACCCCCATAATACTTGATAATCACTATTTGTTTCCCAAAACTTTAAATAATTTCTAAAAGGTCTCCTACTTGCTAATAAGATTTTCTTTCTTTCATTCCATAAGGCACCTAACGGAGGGATGTCAGGGTTAGGGTTTTAAACCCCCAAAACCCTTCTCCTATATCTAAAATCCCCAATTTCGGCCTTAAATCAAAAATAGGTTTAAGAATTTGCTCTATCAAAACTCAATTCGCCATGTAAACAGGATCCTCTTTCTTAACCTTTGCTTCATATGCACTAGTGAAATGCGAATATGGTGAGATTCACAAGCTAAGAATAAATAAAAAGACTGAATCAAAGGGAGAGAAGTTGAGTTAATTGGGGAGAGAGTTTTGAAATAGAATGTTTGGGTAAAAAATTACACCCTGGTTGATCAAGTCAAAATCAAAGTTAACCCCAAGTCAAATGGGCTTGAGCCCAAACCAAGTGGGCCCAAGCCCATGGTCAAGACCGAACATGGAGGGGACCGACCCCATGACAAAAAGAATGAAGCCATAAATTAGCTTAATATAATTTTTTAGAAATAAATGTATGGAATATGGGCAAAAATCCAAAATTTTGTAAACCATATGACTTATGTGCAAAAAGAAATAAGCACATAAGGTATGAGGTGTCACAAGTGCCATATGGAAAAGCTAAAGGGGCTATATATAAAGTGTGTAGCCTATAAAAGGAAAACATGATGAACAAATCAACAACTTTTTATTCTCTCAAAAAAATTATGGTTCTGTGCCCCCTTCTCCTTCCTCAAGTGTAATACCCAGTTCTTTTTGTACACCAATGTCCGTATTCTTCATAAAGTATTACTTACAAAATTTATTTATTTTTATTTATAATTATTTTATTGCTTTTAAACCCCAAACCCAAATCCCAATCCCTTTTACTTTATGTCTCAGCTCACCCCTCTACCAATTTTTCAAAGTCTTTTCCTAATATTTTCCCTCTACATTTTCTTTTCCTAAACCCTTTATAACTCTAATTTATCTAAAACCATTTTTATTTTTCTCCCTTTTATCTTACCCTAAAACTCGGCCCAACTTCCTATTTATTTTCCCCAAAATTCATTCTCATTCTTATTTAACTCCAAGCCAAGACAAAATAAAATATAATTTCCCTATTTTAAAACCTTAGTCCAAAATCCAAATCTTAAAAACAATTCCTCAGCCCTAGCTATATTTCGCCCAGCCCATACATCAGAACCCAAAGTTAAAACCAAATATATGGTTTCCCACCATTTTTCCCAAGCTCGTTTCCCTTTTAAATCCAACCCCAGCCCTTTCCCACCAAAACCCCAAAACTCAGCCCAAATTTAAACTAAAACCCAAAACAAAATTTAAACCAATAAAATATATTAATTAAACACCCCAGCCCAAACACCAAAGGAAATAAATAATTGAATCCTCAGCCCACACTTCCTTTTCCGGCCCAAACAAGTAAAATGGTTAATTAAAACTAAATATGAGAATTTCCTTCCCGGCCCAGCCCAGCAGCCCGGGCCCGCCAACCCAAACCCGATCCGCTTCGTTAACTCCTTCTTCCCTCACGTAAAAAATTTTTCCCGCTCCTTCTTTCTTTTGCCTCTGCGAGAACCCACTTCCCACGTCGCCCCCATCACGCGTCCACGCCCGCGTCGTCGCCCACGATCCCACGCTCGCCTCCCTCAACCGTGCGCCCTCAAGCTCATCAACCCACTCCTCGCTCCCTTCTCCTCTCTCCCTCAAACTCTCTCTCTCCCCCTACAGAAACCCACTGCTTCGAGTCCCCTCGCCGCCGACGCGACTACAACCTTCATCCTTTCTCCCTCGCTCTCTTCTCTCCAGAACGTACCCCCTCACCGAGCCCCCTGCACCTTCAGTCGCTAACCAACTCACTCGACATCCCGTCTCGGGCACCCATGCACTCGACGCCGGCGAGCCCCCACTGACCTGAACCACCTCGTCGACACCCTACACCCTCAGCAGCATCACTAACACCTCCAAACCGAGCCCCACTACCTCTCTCCCTCCCTCTAAACCCACAGCCAAACACCCCCACTGTGCCCATTGCCGGAGCGACGCCGCCGACCGTCGTCGACCCCAGCACACCCCGGGAGATCCACAGAGCATCCCACTCCACTTCCAGCGAATACGAGTCACCCCCGGACAACTCCGACGTCGAACCCGAAACGCGAGCCGAGGCCGCGAACCCTAGCCGCGCCGTTCGTCGCGCGTTCGTGCCATTGCCGCTGCCATGCATCACCAAAACTTCTCTAGGCAAGTACCCTACTTACTACATGCTAGATTATTCCCGTTACAGATCAAACCGTATTAATTCCCTATTTGCGATTCATGAAAACTTACATGATATAAGTGTTCGATGCAAGATCCAAATGAAAACCTTCATCTAATTTGACGGAACTCGATTGCATATTCTGGCCCGTGGGGCAATGAGCACTGTGTAGAAATTTTACTGGAAAATACAATTATTAATGGCTTAAACGAATACCCCCAAATACACCCGTAAAAACTGGGAATTCCCCGGACCTGAAATTTGTTAAAATCACAATTAATTGTGTACACATTGAAATGAGGCATTCGAGGGCTCAAATCGAAGCCGACTCGACGGCCTATAACCCTATGCAAGTTCTTAATTGTTTCTGTACTGATATTATGACGAGAATTGGCTCGGAGAGCGGCTCTGGACTACAGTCCAGAGCAGCTCTGGTTGTTATTTCCTGTCTCGTAATGCCTACCTCTTCGCTGCCTGAACTTGTATGTTACGGAACCCTACACTTTATTGAAGATGAATCTGTTATCTAAATAACGCAAGTGACTTCACCCCTTTATATCGTCGTTTACTATTTAAACCGCAATTTAAAAGATCGGGACGTATAGCAGTCGTAAACAGAACCAGAACTGATACTCTAGTGTTGAACAGTGCGTAACTTCTGACGTAGAGACGCGATTTGGAATCCGTCTAGTATGTTAGAAACCTCATTGAAAACCCTAAATTTCATTCAGCTGTAGCGTCGCTAAATTCTGATCCCAACTGAGATTAAAATGCATTACGAAACGGACTTCCGATTCTGAAACCGGATTTCCAGCAGTGAACCCTTAAAATGAAATGGCCATATCTAGTGATCCCGAAACCCGATTGATGTGAAACCAAATTTGCTGGTTAGATAATCAAACATACTACTTATCCCCTGTTCATAGTTTCGCTAAATTGTGCATATCTGATTTATGAAGAATTATGCAAGTGGTAGGACATTGTTTGATGACATCTTAATCATGCCTTGAATACTGTTTTTCTCATCACAATATATATATGTCATTGCATTGGTAACCTAGTGATCATGTGCATTACCCAGTGTCAGGTATTAGTGGTGATTGTGGCAAGTACGTTAGTGTTTGAGCATGAATGGATAAGTGAAAGTGACACGTACTTGTACACAATCAGTGGACCTTATTGATTTATTGCATTGTCGACATCTGTGAGACGTGTATAAGTGTGACTATAATTGGTATGGGACAATTATGGAAGCACTTGTATGGGTGTCACAGGTAAGGCACCAAACACCGTCCATTGATCTTGGGTATTAGTCGAGACATGCTTGATGGAGACCCTGTCTTCAGTTCTCGCGTAGACTCATCATGGACCGGCTGGTATTTGAGTTTATAGTTGGCGTTTGATATAGATCACGGGGTGTGGGGTAGTTTGAGTGTGAGTTCAACAGATTCTCGGGAGTCCCATGCCGGCACATATGGAGATATATGGAGATATATAGGGATATCACTGATTATTAGCGAGTGACTCGGACCCGTGTTCCCTTGTCCTTGGGTTCTACTCTTGGGTGGGGGATACTCACGAGTGGTTGACTCTCACACTTGGACTGACGATAGGCTTAGCGACCTGTACAGTGAGACTTAGAGACTGATAGGGTTAGTGACATTGACATGCATTGCTTACTGAATCAACATTCCTGACATACTATTTTACTGCTTTACTGTTCACCTGCTCTATTAGACACTCGCATTGGCTACTTCATGTTCACATCTTTACTCTCTTGATTTACTGTTACATTTCATTATTATTACACGAGTTACTATTGTACACATATATATTGCTATCGTGTCGCTCTGACGACCTGAGTATGCATGCTCAGAGTGAGAAGTGGGTCTAGCTTGGACCAGGACCAGACGTACATCGCGAACATCTTGATCAGCTATCCAGAGCTATACTTTTTTGATCTCTATCAGGTTAGTTCTTTGTATTTGTTTTATTTCAGTTACTGCATTTCTCATTACCTGTGCATTGTTTACTTATTACCACGTAAAGCTAGAAGCCGAAGTGTGACTACGGGGAGATATTACCTCGACCGTAGGAGTATGGCTGGCCTTGTCAACTCCTCGTATTCCATATTTTGGGAAGCGCGTCGTGACATGGTTTTGTTGGTATCAGAGCCAGGTTTTGCTATGATTGGGATTGCAGTTTCTGAGCAGTGCTTGACAATTTAAGTCGCTCTTTCGGTCCAGATTGTGAACTGTTATCTTTGACTTGAATCTTTATTATTCGTTATGCTATATGTTGACCCCATCCGTTAGAGTTTTGGGTGACTTAGTAAAGTTACGTGGTTGTAATTATGAACTGCAGCATAGCTACAATACTGTACTCTATTGGGTAACTTGGAGTTCTACATTTGTTTTTCCGTTTGAATGAGTTTCACCTCACCCGATATTCTTGTTTCATTGTCAATTTTATATCTTGTTCTGATTTTTCCCCTGTATCTTATGCCGTCCTAAAGTTGTTATTTCAGGATCATGTCTTCCAACGACTCTTTCTCTATCTCCACTTCCCGGAGTCAGACCGTAGAGATTCTGAATGCATTGCAAAGTCTGAAGGAAGCCCAGGAGCGAACAAACGACCTGTTAGCCGAGGGACTAAGAAGGCAGATGGCTCAGGCACCAGCGGAAGTCCCCAATCGTAAAGGGATCCCTGTTAGACGAGGAAAAGAGGTGAAGATGAAGTGCCCACTTGTTCCCCGCGACAGAAGCAGCAGAAGACCCAATGTTGTGGGTACTGCAAGAAGCCAGGACACCTTCAGAGGGATTGTCGCCGCGCCAATGGGAGATGCCTGATTTGCAGATCCAGCGAACACTTTATCAATGATTGCCCTAGAAGGAAGGAGCTACAAGGAGGCGGTTCGTCCACACGGTCCACTTCTGCTAAGTGATGGTTATTTCGTAGTTCGAGCGTCGAAGAACAGTACGGACCCAGCGTAGGATTCAACTCGTATGACGAGATTGCAGCGGTCTAGAAATCCAAGAAGAGTTATCGCGTTTTCTGCTTTCAAAAGAAAAAAAAATATTGTCACTCCTTTGTAAATATTTTCCTTTCGTTTAAGATCTTGTATCTATTGAACTTTAGTTGAAATGTAATGAAATTCTGAGTTGTGATGTATGTAACGTCCCCTTGTCACTTACCGTCCTTATACTAATCATTGCATCAGCATTTTTACATTTTAATTTTTCCGTCCTTGCCTCCAGCATATCCTCCCTATGCCACCGTATCCTTGGATATCTTCTTAATGTGTCCCACTGTCTAATCATGAAACTCTCTTTTCAGGTCATGGCCCTTGTTGGAGAAGCGCCGCCTCTAGATGAGGACACACGGTCGTACGTTCCTCGGACTACATGCTGGTAAGATCAGATGACGAGATTAACGGCCCACAGGTTATTTTCGGAAACAGCTATTCCGAGAGTGAGGGATTCGCAAACCCAGAAGTTGACATAGTCAGCGACTCTAACGACGAAGAAGAAGACCTCGAAGAAGACCCAATAGGGGAAGATTCCGAGGAGGACCCGATAGAAGAAAATCCTGGAGAGGAAAACCTTGGGAAGAATCCAGTGGAAGAATATCCTATGGAAGAGGATCCAGCAGAAAAAGATCACGTAGAATCAGACCTCGATGAAGAAGCTCCAGCCGAGGAAGAAGGGCCAGAAGAAGAAGACCCCATGGCAGAAGAACTTCCAGTGGCGATCCCTGCGAGGCGATATGGAGATGGACGCCCCTATCTGAGTGCGCGAGCCTATCGTAACCGCTGAACCTCTACAACCGCGACTGACGTGATTTAGCTTTCGTCTCCTCTGGCCAATTAAAATCTATGTATAGTTAGGGCCATCTTTTACTTTTCGAGAATGCTTTGTTTTAAATTTTCTAGAATGAAATAAAGTTGCCGAGTTCACTAACCTTTTGATTGCTAGTTCGCATAGTGCTTGACTGTTTTCCCTATACATTTATTTTCCTCCTGAGAACCTTGACTGTCCACCCCTGCACCTCGTGCTGTTTTGACCCTCGCTTAGATTAAAAAGTACCGCACCCCAATCTTTTGAATGGGCCACCCTTCATCCTTCGTATGTGCCTCGTTTGAGATCCTTCTGGAGGAGAAATTGATAGTGAAATTTCCGAGTTAGCTAACCTTTAGGATTTTTTATTCATATGATGTATCGACCGTTTTCCTTCCCATACATCCCTTCCCCTCCTGTAGTTCTTTGCTGCTCACCCTTACACCCTGGGCTGACCCGATCCCGGCCTCTTCGACCTTCAGTTTAAGTGTCACACTCCGACCGTTTGAGTGAGCCATATTCCATCGTAATCCCTACCCTGGCTAGCTCAATACATCTTTGTGCTATTTCCTGTTACCCTAACTATATTTAGGGACATCGTTATTCGAAAATTTAGTTTTCATTGTTTTGTGTTTATCGAAAAGTGTGTGTTATTAACTACTCCCGTTTTATGCATTTTAAGTACACTAATATTCTTTCCTTGTTCGGTAGCGCAACCATATATTGCACATATTATTTTGTGCTATGTTTCTTATTTCCACCATGTGGTTTTCTAAGTTATGTTAAAATTGGTTGATTGATACGTTATTCTAAAATGTTTTAACCTACTGACAAATCCTTCACTATTTCATTATGGTTATACCTTATACTTATTATTTTAGCTGCGCTACTCTTGATATACTTATGTGTGCACATATTTAGGATTTCGATTTTATCTAGCACGCCTCAAATGTTATTATTCGTTATTGCTATTTTATTCTTTTGTACATACAGGTTGCCCTTATAGTTGTTTCTGCCTTATACTTATTTAGACCTATCCTTTTAGTTGTGTTATTCTTACATATGTAGACCTTCGAAATTTTTATCCACCTGTTTTAAGTAAATCACTATGTGTTAGTGTTCGATGTGGTAGCCTTTCGCTTATTATTTTGTAGCTTATCGTTTATTTTAAATTTCAAGGACGAAATTTTTGTAAGGGTGGTATGATATAATACCCAGTTCTTTTTGTACACCAATGTCCGTATTCTTCATAAAGTATTACTTACAAAATTTATTTATTTTTATTTATAATTATGTTATTGCTTTTAAACCCCAAACCAAATCCCAATCCCTTTTACTTTATGTCTCAGCCAACCCCTTTCCCAATTCTTCAAAGTCTTTTCCTAATCTTTTCCCTCTACATTTTCTTTTCCTAAACCCTTTAACCCTAATTTATCTAAAACCATTTTTATTTTTCTCCCTTTTATCTTACCCTAAAACTCGGCCTAACTTCCTATTTATTTTCCCCAAAATTCATTCCCATTTTTATTTAACTCCAAGCCAAGACAAAATAAAATATAATTTCCCTATTTTAAAACATTAGTCCAAAACCCAAATCTTAAAAACAATTCCTCAGCCCTAGCTATATTTCGCCCAGCCCATACATCAGAACCCAAAGTTAAAACCTAATATATAGTTTCCCACCATTTTCCCAAGCCCGTTTCCCTTTTAAATCCAACCCCAGCCCTTTCCCACCAAAACCCCAAAACTCAGCCCAAACTTAAACTAAAACCCAAAACAAAATTTAAACCAATAAAATATATTAATTAAACACCCCAGCCCAAACACCAAAGGAAATAAATAATAGAATCCTCAGCCCACACTTCCTTTTCAGGCCCAAACAAGTAAAATGGTTAATTAAAACTAAATATGAGAATTTCCTTCCCGGCCCACCCCTGCAGCCCGCGCCCGCCAACCCAAACCCGATCCGCTTCGTTAACTCTTTCTTCCCTCACGTAAAATTTTTTTCCCGCTCCTTCTTTTTTTGGCCTCTGCGAGAACCTACTTCCTACGTCGCCCCCGTCGCGCGTCCACGCCCGCGTCGTCGCCTACGATCCCACGCTCGCCTCCCTCAACCCCGTGCCCTCGAGCTCATCAACCCACTCCTCACCCCCTTCTCCTCTCTCCCTCACACTCTCTCTCAAACTCTCTCTCTCCCCCTACAGAAACCCACTTCTTCGAGTCCCTTCGCCGCCGCCGACGACTACGACGACTACAACCTTCATCCTTCCTCCCTCGCTCTCTTCTCTCCAGAACGCACCCCCTCACCGAGCCCCCTGCACCTTCAGTTGCCACCCAACTCACTCGACATCCCGTCTCGGCCACCCCTGCACTCGACGCCGGCGAGCCCCCACTGACCTGAACCACATCGTCGACACCCCTATACCCTCAGCAGCATCACCAACACCTCTAAACCGAGCCCCACTACCTCTCTCCCTACCTCTAAACCCACAGCCAAACACCCCCACTGTGCCCATCGCCAGAGTGACGCCACAGACCGTCGTCGACCCCAGCACACCCTGGGAGATCCACAGAGCATCCCACTTCGCTTCCAACGAACACGAGTCACCCCCGGACAACCCCGACGTCGAACCCGAAATGCGAGCCGAGGACGCAAACCCTAGCCGTGCCGTTTGTCGCGCGTTCGTGCCGTTGCCGCTGCCGTGCATCGCCAAAACGTCTCCAGGCAAGTACCCTACTTGCTACATGCTGGATTATTCCCGTTATAGATCAAACCGTATTACTTTCCTATTTGCGATTCATGAAAACTTACATAACATAAGTGTTCGATGCAAGATCCAAATGAAAACCTTCATTTAATTTGACGAAACTCAATTGCATATTCTGGCCCGTGGGGCAATGAGCACTGTGTAGAAATTTTACTGGAAAATACAATTGTTAATGGCTTAAACGAACACCCCCAAATACACCGGTGGGCTTGATCTCTGCTGTGTCCAGAGCATCTGACGACATTCAAAGAAAAAAGAAATAGAATGTCATCAGCGAACAAGTCGCTCGGTAAGTCCCAAAGATAAGGGAGAAATAGTAAAGACAGAATAAGAAGGTATCTTTTAAAGTTTTATTATATTGTTGTAATGCTGTATTAACGCTGCTGTTTATAGCTTGGTACAGAAGGATGCCAGTGTATACGAGAGGAGTCTCACTTGCCCCGGAGACTAAGGTATCAGAAACTCAAGGAACCGTTAGGCCACGGTTCAACAGCAACGGAATATAGGTTAGGTGTCTTATGGTTGCAGTCTCGTGCCACTTCTAACACCTTCCGTACCAATCTACCCCTTAAACCCCGTAGTGTTTTGATTGTATTGTTGTATTATATTGTATAGTTGGATGACTGACCAAAATCATGATATCAGTAAACGGATGTAACTGCATAATCATGTAAATGGAATTACTGGATAATGGATGTATATCCATGGTTTGATTCGGTCAAGTAGTATAGATTGATAACTGGATTCATGGATTCATGTGTTCATATTGAATTGGAATATTGTAGATTGTAGATTGTACTTGAATCATATTCAAGTCAGATATAATCAGACTCAAACCCGAGTCAGACAATTAGAAATGTAAAACGAAGTCTTGATTATTTCTTAAACCTATATTTACTAGGGTCCTTAGGGTAATTTATAAAACCTGAGGGGGTTTTATATAAAAATATTTTTATATAGTTTTCAAGATAAACCCCAAGTAATTATTATCGTCTTTAGAGTTGTAATAATTGTAGATTTTATATTAGTGATATTTCTAATGAGAATAACCTATTTCCATAAATAAAGGTATTTATGTGTAAATATTGTTTAAATGGAATTCATGGTATTTTAGTGTAAACCGATTCTTGTGCTATTTTTAGAAAAAGGTTGAATATTCATAATAATTCAAAGTAGGTATTTTGGAGTTACATATACATATATTTATATGAAAATAAATTTTTATATATTTAATATAATCTAGAAATCTCATTTTTCTTAAGATGTCGTATTTAAATCTTTCGAGACCGAATGCTCCTTGCGGAGTTCTGCATCTCGCACTACTAAGCTCGAGGATGTGTGATAATCCGCACCTTCCCGAACGGGTTTTCCAAATAGGTTGTAGCGGCGCTTTGCAAAGATTTGTATAAATACTAATTATTAAGGAAAACGGTTTTATTAATTATGGTATTTAAATGAAAAAGTGTCGTTTTCCCGTATTCTATGTTCTAGGGTATCCTAAGTCAACTAGACTGCTCCTAACCGGTTTAAAGTGACAAGTTGTGAGATACGTCAAATCGTCTCTTCACCTCCAATTGTGGCCAGGTAAGTACAAGTGAAGAAAGGAGGGATCCGCTCACGAATCACCGTGAGACGGGCCTTTTAAAGTTACCTTTCTCACTTGTCTAGCTTAGACACCATAAAGTCAGGTTTAGATAAACGACCGAATGCCCACAACCTTATCCTAATAAATGTGACAGTTTTTAATTGGCCGAGTCTAGATATTTTATTTTATTAGCTCAAAGGTTATCAATACTAAATCTTTTAGAAATGGTTTTATTAAATAAGGGTATTTAAATGAAAATGTTTGTTTTCCCATATTCTAAATTCTCGAGATATCGTGTTATATTTGCATATGAGTGTGTGAGGAGGTAGGTCGTTACCTCGTGATCTACTTAAAGGTATAGCAAGTTTAATGGAGTTAAATGTAGAATTGAAATATTGTGGTATTTAAGTGAAAAATACGATAAATTGAAATAGCCATCATTTTATGTAATGAAACTTGATCAATTTGTTTGATTAGTGTTTAATAGGCAACATGAGGAAGTTTAAGTATGATTGTATTAGTGAGAAGTGGAATTTTGTAGGAAATCGAATCGGAAATCGGATTTGTTCCGATTCCGTCGGGTTTTGTAATTTCGTATTTTTAGAATAGAAAAGAGAGATAGAAAAGTGGGACTTACAGGTTTGAGAAAACAAGAAGAGTGAGTGGGAAGTAGAGGAATCGCCGGTGTTGCTTCGTCGCCGGGGTTCCCAGAATGATCGCCGGAAGTTCCGCCGGGAAATCGCCGGAGCTTCGCCTCGTGCTCGTTTTTAAAGTACACAAGTTTATTGGAAATTTTGAGAGAGTTGGCTCAGAATTTTGGGATGAGAGGGTAGGGGGTAGGGGTTTATTTATAGGGTTAGGCTAGGTGTAGGGTTTTTAATTAAAAAATTGTAAAAATATAGAAAATTCATTAAAAAATTGGAGTAATTAGGTGTTAATGGGCTCTCTGGAGGTGGTCTACAGAAATAAAGTATGCAGTGGATGTGGGGAGATGAAGAGCCGGATTTTTCCTGTTTGGGACTCGGCCGTCTGGCCGAGTCGGGCCGAGTCAGGCATGGGGAAGGTGGGGGTCTCGAGGGGTAGGCACTGGTGCTTTCAGATTTTCAAGTTCAGTAGGAATTTTGGGAGTTATTGTGTGTGAACTGTTGAGCTTCTATAAAATTTAAAACAAAATAAATATTAAAAATAATATGGGGCATGAGATTTGAACTCTGGTGGCTTGGTTCAATAGTGCAAGGTATTACCAATGAGCTATAAGCTCCTTCTTATAATTATTATGTGAAATAAATACTTAAAGTGCTAACAACAATATTAAATACTCAAAGTATACTTTAAATTTAAAGCAAATTTATGTACACTAAAAATGGAGTTGTTACATTCTTTTAACTTGTAATTAAAAAGCAAAATAATTACTTATAATTTGTGCCCAGACTAAAATACCCCTTTGTGGATTTTGAAAAAATATTTGAAAAAAATTTGTATAGGAAAATTAGGGTTGTTACATCCAGTGTCCACATGTCGGGCGCATGAGGCAGTGGCGTCCATGCGCCTTGCATGTGGCCCGTGGGTGCCCACATGCCGGGCGTGTGAGGCGCCGGCGCCCAGCGCCCACGCGCCAAGCACGTGAACCACTAGCGTCCAGTGCCTATGTGTCCTTAGGACGCTACTTACCCCTCTTTTTCCTATACACTCCACACTCAAAACGCATCACCTGTTAGAAAAAAATTTCTAACGGAGGGTTACCCTGCACCCTACAAGGGGCTGCTAGCTCTCTTGACCCCCAGTCCGCTATCCGGATAGCGGGACCCCCGTATACTCTGCGAGGCCCCCGATATACCTAAAACTCTTCAAGACACAAATACGAACACTGCACATTGAGTTTGCATTACTAGTTTGACCCGTCAATCGGAGGTTTCCTTCAAAGGCGAGGGGTAATTGTAACGACCGTGTTTTCTAATACTCAATTAAAGATCTTGTTTTTAGTACCGAGTATTTAACTGCGTTTTTGCTTGATGGGAAAATATTTTAAAAGTGATGCGAGTAATCGCTAAAGCATTTAAATATAATTAAAGACATTTTCTAAAAATCTATTTATGTGTTTCTAGGCTTAAAATATTTTTATAATGCTCTAATAATGATTTACATATTTTTATTACAAATTAAAATAATTATTTTCGTAATTAAAATGATTTCGAGAATAAAATAGATTTTTAAATAATTATGATAACTAATAAATATCATAGATATGGTAATATTATTTATTTTTAACCCAAAATCATTTTTAAACCGAAGATAACAATAAAATATATTTTCTAGAATATTCTTATATTTTTCCCGTATTTTATAATAATTTTAACATTTTTTTAAAAACAAATTCGATTTTTTTTTTATAAATAAACAGTTTATATTTTAAATAATAATAATAATAAATCAACATTTAACCTGGGCCGTTGGATGCAAGATCTAATGGCTCAGGAACGCTGGCGGCTGCCCACGAGGGTAGGACTACGCGCTTATGTCGTAAGCGCGTGAAACCACGCCTCGTGGCCATGTGGCGAGCGGCGGTAGCCTTTGGGCCATTGGATTCAGATCCAACGGCCACGAATCGTGGCGGTGGCTGCTGAATCATCAGATGATGATTGGGCGCGGATTTTGGGGGTGATTTGACGGACATTTTGGATTTTATTGTTAGGGAAAAGACCCTATATATAGAGACCTTCAAACTCTATTTTCTCATACCCCAGAACTCTGAAATTTCTGAAAAAATACTCAGGCCTTCGTATCGACGACGCCGGCACTATGATTCCACCCAAGTATCGAGGAAAATACAAGCGCGGAGTTGTTGAGATCATAGCACAAGTCTACGTTTTCGACCCCTTGACATTCAACTCAAAATAAAGTTAGGAGTCGCCTCTCTCCACTTGTCTGTCACCTTCTTTCTTTTAATGATCTTAGTTTCAAGTTCTAATCCCCAACCTTATATTAAAATGATGTTAAAAATATTTCTGCATGCCTATTGTAGTACCTCTTAATAATAAAAATTTGACCCATGCTTAAAAATGTTTAATTAATTACCTCTATATGCGTGAATATTGCATTCTCATCCTACATGGAATATGATATGCTTAATGTTATAACCCACGGGGTATCAATCCACCCCTTATATAGACACATTTACCCATGATACTAATAAAATCTCGAAATAGGTTACTTCCATAAAACACCTTCATTTTATTAAAATGTTATATATATATTTAAAATACCTATATAAGATAAGATGTTTTGAATAAATACTTTAGACACACTAAAACGAAATGTTTTTACTTGCACTTTTATCCACCAACCACCTCAGTTTTGTTAAAATCTCTTTACCTTTTGAAAGAGGGTAATACTAAATCTAAATAATTGTGCTATGGTTTTTCAACTCAACACCTTTCACTTAGGGAGAATATTGTTAGTATAATTTTCTCAGCTTATTAACTAAAGTTTAATAAGATACCCTAATTGGGGAATATTTTATATGAATAACCTCGTGGTTACTAGACAATCGTCCCTGAAAAGGACACAAATTCTGTCGTTCATGTGCAGCAGTTATCAACGCGGAGTTGTTCTTATAGAATGCCATATTTAATAAAATACCCTAATTAAATAGGGTGATGTTTTACATAAATACCTCATGGTTGATAGGCAATTGTCCCTCAAAAGGATACAAATCCTGCCGCCCATATGCAGCGGTTGCCAATACGGACGTATTTCTAAAATGTTACCTCCAAATAAACTCCATAACTTTACAAATTATTATTTACAATAAAATACCTCAATCCATCCTAAAGGGATATAATTTCATTTAAATACGTTGATCTTTACTAAAAGTTCATCTTCAACAAAAAACATAACCTTCATAAATGATATTTTTTTCAAAAGAATACCTAAAACTTTATTGAAAGATAATTTTCAAATAAATACCATAATCTTTCATTAAAAGGATATTTTCTCATTATAATACCATGAGTTTCCAAAATGATAAATACTCTAAATATCATGGTTTTTTTTTTTTATAAACAACAAATATCATTGAATGCTATAATCTCTTTTAACTAAGCATTCTATAAAATGATATGATGCACCTTACAAACTTTAAAATATAATAAGATAAAACGGGTGGTTGTGGAAGACCATGTTAAATGAGATCAACTTTTTGAATACAAGTTTACGACATACATGATACATGTTACGGTTAGGGTTAGAATGCGCGGACCTAGATATGGAATACTTATATATGAGGATCCCTGCAGGCAGGGTGAACAATCCAATGTGTGGATGACTACTAACCCGATATTCGGGTGAATACTAACCCCACTTTGGGGGTGAATGGTCCAATATGTAGATAAATACTAACCCGATATTCGGGCGAATACTAACCCCACTTTGAGGGCGAATAATCCAATATGTGGATGGCGTATAATGTGGAAATTCCATGCCTATATGTATACGAACTAATTCTAGTTCGTCAAAACCTTGATACTGAACAACGGGGATGGGTAGTTTGATTAGGTAAGGAGATGCGGAACTCGGATTCCCCTACTATTCGATCATGATTCCAGAAAGTGAAACGGTATATTTCACTTCCCTAGCTGTTTCGTGGCCACAACGGAATAATCGCGAGTATCCGGACCCCTTTTTAACAAACTAATGCGAATGTTTACCTACCATATACTTCATATAATATACCCTTACTCACATACACCTCATACAACATACTCATATTCATATATACCTCTGTCAACATGTCTTAATTATATATACCCCATACCTTTACACCCATATACATCAAGTCTGCACATATACATCATACTTATATATACACCTGCTCGTTTCTATACCTTTACTTTCTTATTAGGCAATCCTACCCGAGTGTAACTCGCTAACGGACTTTCCTTTTCCCTCTCTATCTTTAGAATGTTCGTTAGATGAGGATGAGTATTATGACATGGATCAAGGTGTGGAGCCAACTAATGAAGATTACGCCGACTTGACGACGGAAGATTAGCTAGTTTTATTTTTTGTTTGTTGCCCACATGATTAGGGCTTTTGTTTCTTTTTCGATGTAATTAAACTATTTAGTTTATTTTACTTTTTCTTTTGGGATGTAATAACGTTTGGTTAATGAAAATAAATGCCTTTCGCTTTTAGTATTTTGTTTTGGTACACATCCTGCAAGTTATAGATATTCATACGCTTAACGTAACTGTATTGAATAGACCACCTTCAATACAGTTGGGTTGCGGACCATGCCACGTCATCCTTTACCTTCTTTTGGGAAGCGGGGCATGAAAGATTTTAATGGTGGCCCATGCAGGTCTTCTTGTGTACTATAATGAAACTGTTAACTGACTTATTATATTTTTGAATCTCATCCACTTGTATCAATTTCATAATTTTTCCATATTCCTTGCCCTTTTCTTGACATTCTGTATCCTGACCATGGCCTTTCTTCTCAGGTCATGGCAAACCTTTCGGATGAGGACAACATGTTGGACATTACTTTTGAGGCTATGCTCGGATATTCGGATGACGAAGTAATATGTCCCTAAACAAAAATCTCCAATGGCGATTTGGAAGATGGAGAAGGAGAAGTCCCAGTAGAGAGAGAACCCGAGGAAGAGAAGGCTCATGCGGAGGAAGAAGAGCCTGAGAAAGACGTCCCTGCTGAAGAGAAAGATCCCATTGAGGAGGAAGAACCAGAGAAGGGGGAAGAGCTCGAGGAGGAGGCCCCCGCTGAAGAGGAGATTCCTGTGGAAGAGGAGGAACCAAGAGAATATGGTCTGCACATGTAATTTATTGGGGAAACAATCTATATTCGGGGACATGTTTATCGATGTGGTCGTCGTACCCCTCCATAACTCTATCATCTGGATGTACTCGGCTAACCCTTCTTTTACAGTTTTGCAAGAAAGGTCAATAAACGCCGAGCCAACAACGCGCAGTTTCCACTGTATAATTGATGGACGACGACCGAAACGCTTATGATTAGTTCGTGTCATGTTTAGTTTCTTAGTTTCTCAGTGGGCCAAATAAGCCATGTATAGCAGTAGGACCATATTTAATTTTCTTTGTACCCTCTTTAGCATTTATTAATAAAATCTTGACTTCAAACAATTTCACCCTGGTGCCTCTCGTTTTTTTTCCTTATTAGTTTTTCTCTTGCATTAATTATTACTTTTCATGAAAGCTACTATCCTATGTTAGTCTCAGCCTGTTTGCAACCAAACCTCTTCTGATTTAGATCGTCATGGCCGGACGACACCATAACCGCAACCGAAGGGGAAGTGGGGTCAATGAAACCGCTGTCCAACAAGTAGCTATGCTACAAATGATGCAAGGACTCCTGGAGCAACAACAGCAGCAGACAGCTCCCTTTCATTAGGAGATGTGAGAAAGCAGGCAACAACAAGTAGAGATTTTAAGTAAGGCACTAGCCCTAGTTCCTCAAGGTTCGGCAGGAGTGAAGCAATTTAGATCACTTCACCCTAAGACCTTTTCAGGGAAGGAAACTCCCTTAGAAGCTAAGGAATGGCTCAAGAGAACAGTCAATGATCTTTGTGCCGCTCAAATTCCTAAGGATGCGTGGGTGAACATTGCCAAACTACAACTCACGAATAATGCCAGAATATGGTGGGAGGCCGAGGAAAGTAGACTGAAAGAGCCCATCAATTGGGAAATGTTCAAACAACATTTTGATACTCAATACTTTCTAGTCGTGGCACACCTAAAAATGGAAAGAGAGTTTATACAGTTCCAACAAGGGAGTATGTGGGATAAGTCGGTGAGTACGCTTCAAAGTTCGCAAGGTTAAGTCAGTTTGCGCATCACTTGGTGGCAACCCCTGAGCTATATGCTAAAAGATTCTGACAAGGGTTGGATCTGAAGACACAGTCCTCTATGTCTTCTGCGACCCTTTCAACTTATGATGAGATCTTAGAGGTGGCGTGAAACTTTGAAGACCTTTAGAAACGCATAAGGAAGGATGACCATTTGTCAGGTGTTAAACGACCGGCTAATCAAATTTTTAGGGGACCATCTTCCAAATTCAACGGAAGACAGAAGCCCAAGAGATTAGCATGACCAACTATTTTCAGAAAACCAGCCGTCATATGCAATCATTGCGGTAGAGCCTGACATTACATGAGAGACTGCCGTGTGTTAAACAAACTCTGCGTAATCTGTGGGTCACCAAACCATGCTATAGGGGATTGTCCATAGAGAAGACGACCACTACTCCCTGACAACAAACTAGCCAATCATGGAGCGCCTCAACAGGGAGCCCGACCACCTCCCGTTAATAAGCCGATCGGGTATGGACCGCCAGCTAGGGGACCACCCCTGCCCTCTCAGAAATGAGTCTTCCAATAAGCTCAGCGCAACAGTCCGAAGCGTCAGGCCCTTACTATGCCATGGAATAGGCTGAAGCAACGGGGGAAGTTATTACAGGTATCGCTACTTTTTGGCCGTCATACTTCCAATTTTACCCTCTCTTCGTGCATGCATATCTTGTTAGGCTCATCACTATTTTTCTGTATATAACGTAGGTACCCTATTAGTAGCCTCTATACCTGCACTCACACTTTTTGACTCTGGCGCGTCGCACTGCTTCATGGCACAAAAGTTTACAACCGCCAGTTCCATTCCGGTGACACCTCTCATCACTGAGTGGAATGTCAACACGGGAAACGGGGTGATCAAATCCACTATGGGATACGATCTATGTCCCATGGTGATATGCGGTCGAGGTTTCTACGTCAACTTTATGGTGATAGATATGCCAAATTTCGACGTGGTCTTGGGTATGGACTGGTTGAGTACTTTTTATGCTACCATCGGCCGTCTTCAAAGGAGGGTAGTGTTTGAAATCCCTGACCACCCAATGTTCATATTCGAGAGTGGAAGTAAGTCCTTGGATCCAACAACTTACCGAGTTGTACCGAGAAAGGAAAATATGTTATACATAGTATGGGGAGAGGAGAGTATGCCGATGGTTGTATGAGAGTTTGAAGATGTGTTCGCGGATGTATCGGGTTTACCACCAGATCGGGAAATCGAGTTCACTATAGACTTGATACTGGAGACTCAACCTATATTGAAAACACCGTACTGGATGGGGCCAGCATAATTGAAGGAGTTTCAGACGCAAATTGAGGACCACCTCAATAAGGGATTTATTAGACCGAGCTCGTCACCTTGGGGTGCCCCGGTTCTTTTGGTACCTAAGCGGATGTGTACCGATTACCGGGAGTTAAATAAGGTAACAATCAAGAATACGTATCCCTTACCGAGGATAGATGATCTATTCGATCAACTGGAGGGATCTCGTGTGTTCTCAAAGTTGGATTTGCGAACGGGCTATCATCAACTCAAAGTAAAAGCGTCTGATATACCTAAGACGGCTTTCAGGACTAGGTATGGACACTATGAATTCCTAGTGATGCCTTTTGGTATAACTAATGCTCCAGCAGTATTTATGAATTTGATGAACCAAGTGTTTTATAAATACTTAGACAAGTTTGTTGTTATTTTCATCGACGATATTCTTGTGTATTCGAAGAATCAGGAGGAACACGCGGAACACTTACATGCGATGCTCGAAACCTTGCGTCAACACCAACTTTATGCAAAGCTCAGCAAATGCGAGTTTTGGTTAAAGCGGGTAGCATTCTTGGGATATGTTGTGTCAGGTGAAGGGATTTCAGTGGATCCGTCCAAGATTGTCACAGTTCAGGAATGGCCGATACCAAGATCAGTTACAGAGATTAGAAGCTTCATAGAACTTTCCGGATATTACCGCCGTTTTATTAAGAACTTCTCCAAGATTGCAGAACCACTGACTACCTTGACTCGAAAGGATGTGCCGTATATATGGTCTGAGGGCTGCGAGGAAGCATTTGCAGAATTGAAGACTCGTTTAATCTCAGCACCCATTCTTACAATTCCTAACAGAACCAGAGGTTTAGAAATACATTGCGACACCTTGGGAAAAGGTTTGGGATGTGTTTTGCACCAACATGGTAGGGTAGTAGCTTATGCATCAAGATAGTTAAAGGTGCATGAACGAAATTACCCAACACACGATTTAGAGCTTGCCGCAGTTGTCTTCGCACTCAAAATCTGGAGGCACTACTTATTGGGAGAGAGGGTAGATATTTACACCGATCATAAGAGTTTGAAGTATATTTTCACCCAAAAGGAGCTCAATATGAGATAGAGGAGATGGCTAGAATTAATGGCAGATTTCGACGTAAATTTGCAGTACCATCCGGAGAAGGTAAATGTAGTCCCGGACGCTTTGAATCGCCAACCAATGGTTTCGAGTCTAACTGCTTATTGGAGGAATCATCAAGATCTCAATGAACTAGAGACTGAGATGATTATGTCAGGAATGCTTACATCCTTCATGAATCTGCAAATTCACTCTACGTTAGTCGAACGAATCAAGACAACTCAAATTGAGGACACTAGATTGCAAAGGATTAGAGAACAAGTGGAAACGAATCTGCGGACGGACTTCATCATCCACGAAGATGGTTTTTTGAGATATGGGAGCAGAATCTGTGTGCCTAAGGGCGAGATAAGAGAAGAATTATTAAGAGAAGTACATAGTTCTCTCTACTCTGTTCATCCGGGAGGAACAAAGATGTACAAGGACCTTAGACAAAACTATTGGTGGCATGGGATGAAGCGACAGATAGCCAAGAGTGTGTCTAAATGTTTAGTTTGCCAACAAGTAAAGGATGAACATCACGAGATGACAGGTCTATTACAGCCCTTACCGATACCCGAATGGAAATGGCAAAACATTACGATGGATTTTATGACCGCACTCCCTCGTAGCTCCAAGGGAAACGATGCAGTATGGGTGATAGTGGATAGACTCACCAAGTCGGCACATTTCATTCCTTTTTGAGTCGGTCAATCAACTGAAAGCCTTGCAAAGAGGTATATGGAGGAGATTGTCAGACTGTATGGAGTTCCAATTTGCATTGTGTCCGACCGAGATACATGTTTCAGATCTCAGTTTTGGCAAAGTCTACAAGAGAGTCTGGGCACGAATCTGAGTTTCAGTACCGCCTACCATCCTCAGACCGATGGTCAATCAGAAAGGGTTATTCAGATTCTCGAAAACATACTCCGGGCCTGTCTGTTGGATTTTAAAGGATCTTAGGAAGATCACCTACACTTGGTAGAGTTTGCTTATAACAATAGCTACCAGTTTAGTATCAGCATGGCGCCTTTCGCCGCTTTGTATGGACGGAAGTGTAGATCACCGTTAAGTTGGGACGATATTGGGGATCGAGAACTTTTGGTTCCCGAGATGATTATCGAGACAATGGAGGTGAAAAGAACAACTAGGGAACAATTACGCATAGTGCAAGATCGGCAGAAACATTGGGCTGGTACGAAGAGAAGGCCACTAGAATTTCAACCAGGAGAACACGTGTTTTTGAAGATTTCTCCTAACCGGGGAGTGATACATTTTAGGAAACGCGGAAAACTCAGCCCACGGTTCATATGTCCTTTCGATATTCTCGAACGAGTTGGAGAGGTTGTGTATCTCTTAACCTTACCCCCTTCTATGGAAGGCGTACACAACGTTTTCCATATCTCGTATTTGAGGAGGCATGTCGGCGATCCTGGTCTTGTTTTGGATCATTCCGAAATCACCGTAGGGGCTGATCTATCCTATGAACAACAACCGGTTGAGATTATAGACCGGAAGGAGAAGACCTTGAGGGGTAAGACGATCAAATTGGTTAGGGTCATGTGGAGGAAGGACTCTCTGGGCGACTCCACATGGGAAAGAGAAGATGAGAGAACGATATCCTCACCTATTTGGATTTTCCCCTAATGTAATTTTTTTTCTTTCGTCTACCTTTATAATTTTGAGGACGAAATTATTTTAAGGAGGGTAGATTGTAATGACCGTGTTTTCTAATACTTAATAAAAGGTCTTGTTTTTAGTACCGGGAATTTAACTGCGTTTTTGCTTCATGGAAAAATATTTTAAGAGTGATGCGAGTAATCGCTAAAGCGTTTAAATATAATTAAAGAAATTTTCTAAAAATCTATTTATGTGTTTCTTGGCTTAAAATATTTTATAATGCCCTAAGAATGATTTACATATTTTATTATAAATTAAAATAATTATTTTCGTAATTAAAATGTTTTCTAGAATAAAATAGATTTTAAATAGTTATGATAACTAACAAATATCATAAATATGGGAATATTATTTAGTTTTAGCCCAAAATTATTTTTAAACTGAAGATAACGATAAAATATATTTTCTGGAATATTTTCATATTTTTCCTGTATTTTATAATATTTTTAACAGTTTTTTTAAAACAAATTCGATTTTTCTTATAAATAAACAGTTTAGATTTAAATAATAATAATAATAAATCAACATTTAACTTGGACCGTTAGATGCAATATCCAACGGACCAGAAACACTGGCGGCTGCCCACGAGGGTAGGATCACGGGCTTGCGCTGCAAGAGCATGCAACCACGCCTTATGGCTACGTGGCGAGTGGCGGTGGCCTCTGGGCAGTTGGATTCAGATCCAATGGCCACGAATCGTGGCGGCGGCGGCTGAATCATCATATGATGATTGGGCACGGATTTTGGGAGGGATTTGACGGATATTTTGGATTTTATTGTTGGGGAAAAGACCCTATAAATAGAGACCTTCAAACTCTATTTTCTCACACCTTAGAACACCAAAAATTTTGAAAAAAATACCCAGGCCTTCGTATCGACGACGTCGACGCTGTGGTTCTACCCAAGTATTTAGAAAAAATCCGAGCACGGAGTTGTTGAGATCATAGCACAAGTCTACGTTTTCGACCCATCGACATCCAACTCAAAATAAAGGTAGGAGCTGCCTCTCTCCACTTGTTTGTCACTATCTTTCTTTTAATGATCTTAGTTTCAAGTTCTAATCCCCAACCTTATATGAAAATGATGTTAAAAATATTTCTGCATGCCTATTGTCGTACCTCTTAATAATAAAAATTTGACCCATGCTTAAAATTGTTTAATTAATTACCTCTATATGCGTGAATATTGCACCCTCATCCTACATGGAATATGATATGCTTGATGTTATCACCCACAGGGTATCAATCCACCCCTTACACACACACACACACTTACCCATGATACCGATAAGATCTCGAAATAGGTTACTTCCACAAAATACTCTTATTTTATTAAAATGTTGTATATATTTAAAATACTCATATGAGATAAGATGTTTTGAATAAATACTTTAGACACACTAAAACAAAATATTTTTACTTGCACTTTTATCCACTAACTACCTCAGTGTTAAAATCCCTTTACCTTTTGAAAGGGGTAATACTAAATCTGAATAATTGTGCTATGATTTTTCAACTTAACCCCTTTCACTTAAAGAGAATATTGTTAGTATAATTTTCTCAGCCTATTAACTAAAGTTTAATAAGATATCCTAATAGGGAAATATTTTACATGAATCATCCCGTGGTTACTAGACAATCGTCCCTAAAAAGGACACAAATTCTGTCGTTCATGTGTAGCGGTTGTCAACGCGGAGTTGTTCTTGTAGAATGTCACCTTTAATAAAATACCCTAATTAAATAGGGTGATATTTTACGTAAATATCTCGTGGTTGATAGACAATCGTCCCTGAAAAGGACACAAATTCTGCCGCCCACTAGGGAAGTTTCTCCTAGTTTCCTGAAAGGCAAACACCGGAATGAGGCCAGCGGTTGCCAACACGGATGTATTTCTAAAATGTTACATCCAAATAAACTCCATAACTTTACAAATTATTATTTAAAATAAAATACCTCAATCCATCTTAAAAGGATATAATTTCATTTAAATACATTGATCTTTATTAAAAGGCTATCTTCAACAAAAACCATAACTTTCATAAACGATATTTTTTTCAAAAGAATAACCTAAAACTTTATTGAAAGATAATTTTCAAATAAATACTATAATCTTTTATTAAAAGGATATTTTCTCATTATAATACCATGGGTTTCCAAAATGATAAATACTCTAAATATCATGGTTTTCTTATAAACAACAAATATCATCGAACACTATAATCTCTTTTAACTAAGCATTCTATAAAATGATATGATGCACCTTACAAACATTAAAATATAACAAGATAAAATAAGTGGTTGTGGAAGGTCATGTTAAATGAGATCAACTTTTTGAATACAAGTTTACGACATAAATGACACATGTTATGGTTAGGGTTAGAATGCGCGGACCTAAATATAAAATACTTATACATGAGGATCCCTGCAGGAAGGGTGAACAGTCCAATGTGTGGATGACTACTAACCTGATATTCGGGCGAATAAACCCCACTTTGGGGGTGAATGGTCCAATATATGGACAAATATTAACCCGATATTCGGGCGAATACTAACCCTACTTTGAGGGCGAATAATCCAATATGTGGATGACATATAATGTGGAAATTCCATGCCTAAATATATACGCACTAACTCCAATTCATCAAAACCTTTATAATGAACAACGGGAATGGGTAGTTTGATTAGGTAAGGAGATGCGGAACTCGGATTCCCCTACAACTCGATCATGATCCCGGAAAGTGAAACGGTACATTTCACTTCCCCAGTTGTTGTTCTGTGGGCACAACGAAATAATCGCGAGTATCCAGACCCTTTTTTTAACAAACTAATGTGAACTTGTACCTACCATATACTTCATACAAGATACCCTTACTCACATACACCTCATACAACATACTCATATTCACATACACCTCTGTCAATATGTTTTAATTGTATACATCTCATACCTTTACACCCATATACATCATGTCTGCACATATACATCATACTTATATATACACCTGCTCGTTTCTATACCTTTACTTTCTTATGAGGCAATCCTATCCGAGTGTAACTCGTTGACGAACTTTCCTTTTCCCTCTCTATCTTTGGAATATCCGTTAGATGAGGATGGGTATTATGACATGGATCAAGGTGTGGAGCCAACTAATGAAGATTACGCGGACTTGGCGATGGAAGATTAGCTAGTTTTATTTTTTTTTGTTGCCCACATGTTTAGGGCTTTTGTTTCTTTTTCGATGTAATTAAACTATTTAGTTTATTTTACTTTTTCTGTTGGGATGTAATAAAGTTTGGTTAATGGAAATAAATGCCTTTCGCTTTTATTATTTTGTTTTGGTACACATCCTGCATGTTATAGATATTCATATGCTTAATGTAACTATATTGAATAGACCACCTTCAATACAGTTAGGTTGCGGACCATGTCACGTCATCCTTCACCTTCTTTTGTGAAGCGAGGCGTGACAGTAATTAACGACAATTTAGTCCACGGCTGCTGGAGATTCGGATCCCCACAATCAATAAACCCCAGCCTACCTTAGGCAGGGAGAATCTGTATATGCCCGATACGCGATGCGTATTCCCATCTCAATGGGGTGACGAAAAACACCCTACATAGAAAAAGATCGATTCTCGAATGAAATCGAGAGTAATGAGGAGATATTAGGTTGCAGCGTAGGCCGCGCTCTTACCTTAAGAAATTCGTAACACGGCGACATTATCTTTAGATGGAAATTTTAGAAAGGGTAAAAAGTAACAACTTAGAGATTTTAGGGGAGTAAATAGTAATTATCAAGTATTATGAGAGTTTTTAGTAATTATCCAAGTTTTCAGAGACCATTTAGTAAAAAACCCTTAATATCATTTTTTGCAAGGATACAAGAATTTTGGTTGAATTAAACAATATATAAAAATGATCATACAATTTAAAAACCTGAATAACAAAAGCTAAGATAATTAAATCATGAACAGACCAATGAACAATAGTATGGCACTTCCTCTTCTAAGGACTTAGAAAGTGTGGGGTTTGATCCGCATGAGAGAAATTGGCCACAAATTAAGACGGTTTTTTTTGGAAAAATGACCTTAACCTTTATTAAATCATGCAACTAAAGTTTTGTGAGATACACAAAACATTACAAAATGAAGTAGGAAATTCAGGAACTTCCTAATGGCCAAACTCGTGATGCGTTAGAGACGTAGCCACCATATAATGAGCCACCGAGTTCACGATTCTAGGAGTATATACGACACGAATATGAGAGAGGTCTTGAAGAATTGCTCTACCGTCATCATATATATGGGCCAATCTCCAAGGACTAGCAGATTTTGTGGATGCGAAGGCTTGAACAACAATAATAGCATCACAACGAATCTCGGCATTTGAAATGTGTTTGTCGTGACACCACCTGAGAGTTTCCAACACTCCCTCCGCCTTTGTTTCTTCTACATCCTGTGCATTAGAATGACGAACACCAATAAAGAGTACAACTCCATTTTTATCTCACCCAATAAAGCTTCCACCTGCCACCCTCGGATCATGTTTGAAACTACCATCAATATTAATCATGAGAATCGATGTCAGCTAGGAAACCAATTATTAGATATATTTCCTTGACTACTATGCTTCATCATAATAGACTGTCTTGGCTTCACCACAAAAAACTTATTACTTGTTGTATCAATACCTCTGGGGGAGGGCAAGATTTGCTAAAGATCATGCTACATCCAGCCTTCTACAATTGCCATGCTATCCCAAATAAAAAGACACAATGTATTACATTTTGCTTTATCCAATCCACAAAATTTTCTTCTATAAATCTTTGAGATAGTATTTGAGGATCACTACCTGCTATTCTTCAAGTTTGATAACTATACGGGCATTTGAAAAACAAATGCGACATTGTTTCGGGCTCGTTGTTGCATTGACTACAGATTGAGTTGGTCAACGGAAGAACTCTTGCTCGATGTGCATTAATAGAAAGAGCATTCATCATAACTCTCCAAATAAAATGCTTGATTCGTGGCATAAGTATGCCATTGCTCCACACGAAATTAAGAACTTCTCTACCTGTTTGACTTAGAGCCTCATTATGTTGAAGGTTGCATCGTAGCCTATGACAGCATGATTTTGAAGTAAAGGTGCCATCTTTAGTGTGAACCCACACTAGTCTGTCGTTTTTTCTATGATGATAGGAATTAATTGGAGTCCTAGTAATGCTCGCGGCGGTTGCTGAATCGAAACATTGATTAATTAAGGAGGTGTTCCAATGTTTAGTTTGCGGGTCAATGAGATCTTCGACTTTAGTCATGCCATTATTCCAATCCTGAGGTTTAGAGAGTGGCTCGTCGCTATCCTTTATCCACCTATCTTCGAAGGTATTCATAAAAGCATCATTCAAAAAAATCCATTTAGAATTGGACAATAAAAAAATCAATAAAGCTGTGAACCCCTCTCCAAAGCCGCGAACATGAAGATCCAATCTTAGTCTCATGCACCTTTTTGTAAGAAAAATATTTTGCTTTCATCAACAATGACCACGGAGACTCGGGCTAAGAAATAAACTTCCATCCAAATTTATAGAGTAAGATCTTATTTGTGCAGTATAAATCTCTAAAGCCTAATCCTCCTTCTTTCTTTGGGTATTTGAGGCTATCCCAATCTTTTAGATGTAAATGTTTACTTGAAGATTGATGACCTCAATAAAAATCTCGTATTCTCTTTTCCATCGTTGCAGTAGATCCATTTGGAAGGCGGGCGGACGCCATCTGATATGAAGGGATCGAGCCAACGAAGATTTGATGAGAACTTCTCACCCGCCATGTGATAATAGACTTGATTTCCATCCTTGTAGCTTCTTTTCCATCTTCTCGATTAAAAATCTGTAGGTGGATGAGGGCGACCGGCCGATAAATAAGGGGCTGCCCAAATAGGAAGCATTCTTCTCTGTAAGCTTAGCACCAACGATTGAGGCCAAATCATGTTGAGCATCATGAGACAAATTCTTGCTAGATAGTATTAAGGACTTGGAATAATTCACAAGTTAGCCAGACCAAGAAGAGTAAAGGTCCAGAATTTCCCTCACTTTTCGCATCATATGTGTTGATGCCTCGCCAAAGAAAAAAAGATCGTCGGCAAACATAAGATGAGAGAACACAGGGGCCTTGTGATTTATTTTCATGCCTATATAATCTCCTTCTTTGATTTGATTTATATTAAGCGAAGAGAGAATCTCTGGGACTAGAATAAATAAGTATGACGAGAAAGGACACCCTTGTCTTAACTCTCTTGTTGGAAAGAAAAACCCTCACAATCACCGTTCACATTTACTGAAATTGATGTGGTGGCAATGCAAGCACAGACTATAGATATGAACTGATCGCCAAATCCAAACCTCCGTAACACCTCAAATAGAAACGGCCACTCTACTTGATCATAGGCTTTGTCCATGTCCACCTTTAGCGCAAAGAATCTTTTTTTCCTTTTTCTGACTCATTGAATGCATGAGCTCGTCTGCTTTTGCATAGTTTTCTGAAATATGCCTCCCCGGAACAAAAGCGCTTTGGTGGTAAGAGATAACATCTGGTAGAAGCGGCCTCAACCTGTTCGCAATAATCTTGGCACAAACTTTATAAATCACATTACATAGACTTATAGGTCGAAAATCATAAGGAAGTATACATGCATTTTTTTTCTGGAATGAAAGTAAGAATTGTATGGTTCATACCATCGAGAAAGGAGTGCGTTCTAAAGAAAATTTGAATAACTTGCACTACCTCTTCATGCACAACAGACCATCCGGTTTAATAGAATAGAGCAGGAAAGCCGTCTGCACCTGGAGCTTTGGTGGGTTTGCATGCATTTGATTACATCTCGAATTTCTTCTGCAGTTGGAATTGCACATAATGAGTCATTGCAGTCAGCATCTATGAATGAAAGAGTCTCAAACTCTTGTGGCAGAAGAGAGGTTGACGAGCTCGAGAATGTATCTTTGAAGTATCTGGTCATTTTTGTTTTGATATCTATCTGCTTGTCGATCCATTTGCCCTTCTTATTTTGGATAGCCGCGATATAATTTCTGCTTCTCCGCTTGAGGGTGGAAACATAGAAGAGCTTGGTATTGCGATCTCCTTGTTTCCACTTGCTTTTTTCCCATTGATGCTAATAGTTTTCTTCCGCCTTTAATACATCTTCAAGTTTGGCCGAAAGAATCTGAATTTCATTTAGGTTTTGCTGTATTGGTGGGGAGCTTTGAATGCTGCCGAGCTCTGCTGTGATCCGTTCAATTTTGTCTCTGAAAAGGCTCATAAATAGGAGTTCCTCAGATTACGACATGTAGCAGATGACGTGTCGTCCACATAAGCCCACTAGGCTCCTGGTGGCTGCGGAGGTAGAATCAGTGTGGTGCCTTGGGGACTTTCCTCGGGGTCTCGTCCCCGGGCTTACACCCCTACTTTTCACCCTGAGCCATCCAGCAGCTGAACTTACACCCCCTTTGCTCATCTCTGAGTTATTGCAGGGTCGAGCTTCCTCGCCTCCCGGCTCGTTTTCGAGCCTTCCATCAAGCTGAGCTTCCTCGACTTCCTCGATCAATCGAGAGCGTGGAGCCCAAGCGCCCCCGCAACGGCTCCGTATATCTCGCTAAAGCGAGATATCCGCCGCCCTATGTTCTGCGTCCCACGCTGGCATGTCCCACCATTAATGAGCAGATCCCACCATCAGCACAGGGGCATAACTAACGGAGAGGATCTTGCGCTGGCTCGCTATATGCGACCGCTATATAAACCCCTTTTTCAGACGACTCAGGTAAGGGGAACTCATTCTAATACGCCGCTACCCTGCTCTTATTCCACGGTACTAACTTGATCGTTGGAGGGTACTACGGTGGTCACCCACTCCGGGACTTTCCTTGCAGGTAGTTCGGCGTTGACACCAACCCATTGAGATCCACACATTCAACCCTCAAACCAAATCTCAACCGCTCCAAACCGCTCGCAACCAGATTGACGGAGGACAATATCCGAGGGAGATCCTGATCTCCATTAGTTGGCGCCGTTTGTGGGAAATCGAAAGCTTCTCTACCCATAAATTTGATCTTTCGCCCTCGATCTGATGGTGAGCGACAACTACGACGATCCCAATCTGAGCCACCCCACCTACCAAAACGGAGGCGGGAGCGGTTCTACTCCCCCTCCCATCAGCGCCTTATCTGATCGGATCGACATACTTACAGCGATGGTGGATGCGCTCGTCATGTTCAAGCGGCGGGCCCTACCCACCGAACCGTAGTTCCCCCTTTCCGAGATAATGACGTTTGCAGAAGGACAGATGGCATGCTCAGGCCCTTGATCTTACTCACGCTCATCTTAGCGTCACTGAACGCCGGCATGTCGACTCTGGCAACCATGACCCGCATGCGACGAATGATTCTATGACCCGCTGGATGCTGGAGAGCTCTACACCCCGATCTTAGGGAACACTAGGTCCTCGCTCCGATGCCCGCCAAACGCTCTGACACCCTGAGGAGGTGTCGGTCAGTTCGCCTGCTTTCAGGCATGACCGACACCCCCACTCCTGTCGAGGCCATACAAACAGTGAACGTCAGGACCACTCAAGAAGGGCCTCGCCTGAGGATTTAAGAAATTTGATAGAGCGGAATCGAAGTCGCATCATCGTGCAGGCCTGGAGCGGGGATAGCCGCCGCTCCGACTATGCTGAATCCTTGGGGTACCACCAGCGGTGTCACGACCCAAATGTGGTACGTGACCGGCACTTAAATCACGTGACATCTAAAGATGTCGACGCGGTCCAAGTAAGCCGAAACCCAGAATCTAAACCCTTTTTGAAAAATATTGGAGGTGAGTTTAAAATAGTCATCAGATAGAATCGGTTTAAATAACATTTAAATTTAACTAAGTGTGTTTGAAAAGCATCTGTGACGTTTTGTAATTCGACAGCACCACCTTTGCATTTTTGTATAACCCGATACCACATAATAATATAAATAGCATCCCAACGGGAGCTAGCTTCCACGCCCAAATGGCGAAGCAATCAAGCAAACAATATACGGTGCATAATGGCGAAGGAAAGAAAAACGAAACAAAATCAACAATCTAAAATGGTCGACTCCATTGAGTGCGACACCACAACACACAAACTCTAAGTCTCGCTTCTAAGTCCACAATATACCCTTTCTAAGTTGATGGAGTTTTCACTAGATACAAGAATATATGAATAATCAAGGGTGAGTACGATACAATAGTAATCCACTTACCAATTAATCACCGAAAGGAATGTGTGCCCAAGCCGCTGATAACCCAAACAGTAAAACCTGCATGAAACTGTGGCACAACGGGGATGAGTTGCCAACTCAGTGAATAAAAGTACATATAAAGGTATAAATCGAAATGCACGACGATACCTAGGTTATAAATATAGTACTATCATAATCTGTACTAATATAATATATAATATGCATGCGTATCATAATGTAACACTATCTATCATACGATCCCAAGTAGAACATATCAAATGTAAATGACCTATATCTAGGTATCAGCCCAAAGGCAGCCGAAAATATATGTATATAAACCTCTTCTTTAAAATAGCCGCAGAATAGATATGTCACGGCATAAAAGCAGACGTGATAGTATGAAATATAATAAGTATCTTTACTTAGGATATATGTCCTGCTGTTTTTGATGGAAAATGTTAAGAGGTTTACAATTTAAAGATCCCAGTGTTATATCAGACATTTCAAAATAATGAGTATATAGCTCGTGTTCGAATTCCTTTTTATATATGAATTCCCGTACGAATATATACAGGTACTATCCCCCGGATCAGTCCTGGTCGGATACAATAACTGTAATCTAACTGTGTACCTCAGGATAGCAATCATATCAATATATATGGATGTCCAGTATCGACACCGAAATCAGAAATCTCTCATGTCCAGCATCGACACGTAAATGCAGATACCGTCGTCACCATATTAATAGATGATCGCCACCCGATATCCCTGGCCCCGGTCGGTATCCCCGGGATATTCGCCATGCTCATTTCTATCTCCGGTATCGAGTATCCTTGCTAGGCTCCCCGCCTATAATGCGGCTTTCTTGCCCCTCGGTCTCGAACCGGGTCCACCATGTATCCCACTGTATATCTCCCCCACTCAGTCCGGATAATAACAAGTCCGAAACCGTATAGCTCCCCCACTCGGTTCGGAATAAAACCATCAGAAAACATCAAGCTCATGGTGGACTCCAACTCATCGTATCAAAAATATCAAATAAAGAATAAGAATACTTGCATGGAGTATTCTGATGATATATTATATATATCTACATATATAACAGCGTCCCATACCACTGATATATATCATCAGGAGTAAAACATCCATAAAATCCATAAGAATCAAATATCAACATCTATAGTACTGGTATTCGCAATGTGTAACAGGAAATAAAGTAAGACTGCGTAAATAACTCATCTAGGCACAAAGATATCAATTCTACTGTGTTATGGCACTACTAATGATGTGTGGTGTAACATATGGATTCATGCTCGTGCAACATGGCAATCATTAGTATTTGTGCAAGTGTTCTAAAGGTGTACTAGCCTACTTATATCAACATCTATATACGTATTACATAACATAACGGTTCTACAGTGACATGGCAGTACCAATGAGGTGTGGTGTTACATATACGTATGTACTCGTGCAATATAATACTCATTGGTAATTGTGCAGTGTTCAATCAGAGTGTTCGTATCACAGAAACGTATAACATCGATAATATAACGCGAACATGTAAAGTAATCTAAGCGTAACTGGTAACTGTAACTATCTGCTATGAGCTATACCATTATCTTTGAAAATGGAACGAAACGTTGGTTTTGAGATAAGGGAGCTGCCTTAGGTTAAAATAGATATTCGTTTTGGAAATTGACACCGCATCCTTGTATTTTAAAAGAGAAACGAATCGTAGTTTTTAAAAGAATATAGCTCACACCAGTATTACATCCTAAAACGGAATATAATCTAACTCTACGATTCTAAAGGAAAACTTGGCCGTTATTCGGCATACGAATCTCATCATTTTCAATACATATAATTTCTCGTATAATACCTCATCGTATCACTATATCTGTATCATCTTAAATACGACATGATCCCTCGTACAAATCCATCAACCCATATCTATGTCATATGGATCTAACGTCACGTACGCATGTCATTAATACTATGTATGAAACTACATGAAAATGAAGGACATACTATATGTGATACTATATCAATAGCATTAACATCTAACTAGATATCATACTATTTTATTTATAAGGTTGCGGGGGTGCTATACGCCATCTACCCGACTTTCCCTGTAGATGTAAATCTACTCACCAACTCGTTGAGCTCGCTGAAATCCACGCTGTTATGCCTGCCAACTCCGTCTCGGAAATCCTCGAAATTGTACCTATAATCGTATTTAAAATCACATTGATGTAAATATCATATCGAAAACCAAAAAAACGAGATAGGCACCCATAGGTTAGAACCTACAACATACTTAACCCAAAATAACAATACAATCTTGTTGTTAACGTATAAACGTTAACAGTTCAGTTGCAGTTCAAAATACGAAACATCCGTATCGTGAATATCGGAAAACTTCATAACCTTAACTGACCACTTCTACATTTCTCTGTACACATCTAGAGACAAAACAAACAATACTATAGATCATAAACTACCCAAAAGAGGCCACAGAAGAAAAACCAACACCAAAAGCCAAAGGGGGGCCGACGTCGCCGGAAATTTAGGGTATGTCACCGGATGAAGTAGGGACTTTGGGGCTCGGGCTTTAAGTGTAGTCTCCCAGTGGTCTCAATATACCTTTGTCTTGCTAGATTTTCTAGTGGTTACAACTATTGGTTCTAGATTCAGTTATAGTAGCTAAATATCACAAAACAAACTGTTTTTGTAATACTGCACACAAAACTGATATTGAACAGAAATGATTAAGTAAAGAGAGAGGAAGATATACCTATGGATATTGTGTACAATGGAACACCATCTCATGAAGTGCTTGTGGAATCATCTAGGGTTTGGATCAACTTGATGATGTACACAAGTGATGAAGGGACTAAGATTTTCTATTTTGAAATGAGGGATACATAGGAATTTAGGTGTTGGAGCTTGAGGAGTAAATTTTTGTTCAGTTGAGAAAACTTAGAAGTTCCTATGTATTGTGTGATGTAGAGAGAGCATGAGGTTGAGAGTTGTGAGGTGAGGGTGGCGTGGAGAGTTGTGAGGTGAGGGTGGCATGGAGGAAGGAGGAGATGTAAAGAGAAGAATGAGGAGGTGGAGGAATATGAACAAGGGTGAGGTGTGTTGTATATGAGGGTTTCGATTTATGTTAAGATATAACAACCATTTAAAAGAATCTCAACAAAAATAAAACCTCTCATGTTACCATTTAAATCCATGTAAAAATAAAAGATATGAAATGATCAATCTCTCACTTAATTATCATTATCTTAATGTAAAATACTATGTCATATTGAAATAATAAAATATCATTTTTATGATATCACATACTTTATTCATATTTATCAAAATAATTATATTTTTACAGATATAATTCCGGTACCAAAAGTGGTATGTGATATCACTTTTATAAACTCCTTATTTATATTTAAAATTATAAATTAATATTTATAATTTTTCCAAAATGTTACTAGCGGATCGAAGCCCTCGAAAAGAAAATTGAAGGCATACGACGAGATGGCTATATGTCTGGCGAAGGGGCAAAGTACTCCGCCGATTCGCTCACAAAGCCCTTTACAGAAAAGCTACTGGCTGAGCGCGTCTCGTCTAGGAACAAGCCGCTTAAAGTAGCCCTCTTCGACGGGAAGTCTGACCCGAAGGACCACTTGGACGTATTTACGGCAGGCATGAGCTTTCAAGACAACTCGGACGCGGATCAATGCCGAGCTTTTCCCACCACCCTAATCTGAGCTGGCCGGGACTGGTTTCGAGGGCTTGGCCGCACTCCATTTCGACCTTTGACGAGCCGGCTACCCAATTCCTCGGTTATTTAGTCGGAAATCGATGACAGAAGAAGACTGTCGATTGCCTGTTCACTGTCAAGAGCGGAGACAAGGAATCCTTCAAAGGGTATTTCACTCGCTTCTACAATGCCCTCCTGGAGGTTCCCGAGCACTGCGACGAAACAGTTATCACCGCGCTGAGGTCGGGTCTTAGACACAAAGAGTGGCTCCGCTCTTTTGTATTGGTGCAACCTAAGACCATGGCCGAAGTGAAAGCATGGACTGAGCGAGAAATCCAACTCGAGTCAGAGGTGAACTCCAACCTGCCCCGAGGCGACCAAGCAGACCGAAAGAAGAGGGACATGGAAGAGAAAAAGAAATTCGACCGTCCGAAACCTTATTTCCCGAAGTTCCAGGAGTACACCCATCTGAACATCTCCCAGACCGAACTGTTGGAGGAAGCTAAGGGCGAGAGGTTTTTTAAGCTCCCGCCAGCTATCCAAAGAGCGGGAAAGCGTCTCCTCGGCCCGTACTATGCCTATCATAGGTCACAGAGTCATCCTACTGAGAGCTGCAAGCAGTTTCGTGACTACATCGAGGAGTTGATCCGCTCCGGCCACCTGGCGAAATACCTACGGGACAAGAGAAAAACGGAGTGGGAGCAAAAAGACCAAACCCCTCCCGGGGAATTAACGACCGGGCAAATCATAGTCGTTTTGGCGGATCAACTCTGAGAAGTTGGGGGAACCACCGACTCCTGCCAGTCGAGGGCGTAAGCGATCCATCCCACAAGAAGTGCACGAAGGATGACCTGATCACCTTCACCGACGAAGACCTTCGCGGCATATTACTTCCTTACAATGACCGCTTCATGATAGTGCCCCGAGTCCACCGTTACGAGGTCCAGAGAATATTGGTCAACTCAGGGAGCTCGGCGGATATCCTGTTATACAACTGCTTCCAGCGTATGGGGTTAGGTCCATCCGACCTTCAGCCGACCTCTTACGTCCTCTCTGGGTTCACCAACCATTCTGTCCCGGTCGAGGGACCGGTCACCCTTTTCCTCAACATTGGGGAAGTGGGAAAGACGCGGACCATACATGTGAACTTCCTCATTGCTAAAGTCCCCTCATCCTATAACGTTCTCCTGGGACGCCCTACCTTAAACGCTATCTGGGCTTATATCTTCACTTATCACCTTGCGCTCAAATTCCTTTTTGATCATGGGGGGATAGGCCGGGCCTATGGGAACCAGCAAACCGCCAGGATTTGTCTCGCCTCAACGTCTCCTGCCGAGAATAGGGTGGCAATTTTGAAGACACGCATGATTTCCAGGGGTCTTTGGATACACACGATGACTAAAAGGAAGTTCGAGATGCCCCGGTGGAAGCGTTGACAAAAGTCCCCCTCATAGAGGGAGTTGATGGACGGACAGTCCAGATTGGCTCTCTCTTGGCAGGAGACCACCGCGAAAGCCTGATCCGGTTCTTCCGAGATAACTCAGACATATTCGCTTGGACGCCGGCAGACATGCCTGGGATCAACCCTGAAGTGATTTCCCACAAGCTCGGGGTCGACCCGAAGGCCCAGCCTATCCGACAAAAGAAGAGAAGTTTTGCGCCGGTCAAACAAAAGGTGATAGAAGATGAGGTTGATCGATTGCTCGCCGCCAACTTCATCAGAAACCTAGACTACTCGGATTGGCCGGCGAACGTGGTCATGGTCAAGAAGGCAAACGAAAAATAGCGCATGTGCATTGATTTCACGGACTTGAACAAGGCTTGCCCAAAAGACAGCTGTCTTCTTTCTCAGATAGACCGGTTAGTGGATAGCTCGGCCGGCCACGAATTACCGAGCTTCATGGACGCTTCTCCGGTTACAATCAGATCCGGATGAACTCGACTGACGAAGAACTTACCGCCTTCACCATTGATCGGGGAGTCTACTGCTACAAAGTGATGCCCTTCAGACTCAAGAACGCCTGGGCCACGTATCAGCGCCTGGTCAACAAGCTGTTCAAATAGTAGATTGGGAGAAACATGGAAGTTTACGTCGACGACATGCTCGTAAAATCCGCCTTGTCATCCAGGCACACTAAAGACCTCGGCGAGACATTAGACATCCTGCGCAAGTACAAGATGAAGCTTAATCCAGCTAAATGCGCATTCGGAGTCACCAGTGGGAAGTTCCTCGGGTTCATGGTTACCCATCGAGGAATCGAAGCGAACCCAGAAAAAATTAGCGCCATCCTCAACATGGCAACACCCACGAGCAATGTCGACATCATGCGACTCACGGGGAGAGTAGCTGTCCTGAGTCGCTTTATGTCCAGATCCGGAGAGAAGTGCCTCCCGTTTTTCAAGGCCCTAAGGAAAATTCCTAAGTTCGAATGGTCTTAGGAATGCCAGAACGCTTTCGAACAACTCAAGGTGCACCTAGCGACCCTATCGCTACTCACCCGACCGGTCGAGGGTGACGAGCTATTACTATATCTGGCCGTCTCCGACCAAGCTGCAGGCTCAGTGCTCGTCAGAGAATTCGAAGGCATACAGAGACCGATCTACTACGTGAGCCATGTTTTCAAGGACGCGGAAACAAGATACCTGGCCATAAAGAAAATAGTCCTGGCGCTTGTCGTCACCTCCGGGAAACTTTGACACTATTTCCAAGTGTACACAATCCTCATCCTTACTAAGTGACCTTTAGGGTCTATTCTCACCTCCCCTGAATCGTCAGGTCGTCTGGAGAAATGGAGGTGGGAGTTGTCTCAATTAGACATCAAATATCGCCCCAGACAAGCCATCAAAGCACATGTCTTAGCAGATTTTATTGTCGAATGCACCATCCCTACTAAAGAAGGAAGGCAGCACGGGGCCCCGAACCACGTCCCTTGGACGAGGACTAGGTGCTCTACGTGGATGGATCCTCCACAGAGGAAGGGAACGGGGCTAGCCTGATCATCCAAGGCCTGGATGAGGCGGAAATGGAGTACTCTCTAAAGCTCAGTTTTAGGGCGTTGAACAACGCCACGAAATATGAGGCCTTGTTGGCAGGACTACGAATCGCCTCCGTGGTAGGGCTGAAGACCATCAGGGTACGTAGCGACTCTGCACTAGTCGTCGGCCAAGAAACCGAGCGTTTCGAGGCTCGAGATCCACTTATGATAAAATACCTGGCTGAGGTGAAAAAGCTTCGGAAAAAATTCGACGAAGTCCAAGTGGAGCAGATCCCCAGAAACTTGAACACCCAGGCCGACGCCTTGAGCAAGCTCGCTTCTTCCTATTCGGTCAACCATAAAAGAAATATCCTCTTCGAGGTCTTACCACGACCTAGCGTGAAAAATGGAGAACACTCCAAATCTACACAACTCAGGAAAAAGGCCAAGATTGGAGAAAGCCCCTCGTGGAATTCCTGAAGGGCGGTGTACTCCCCGAAGACTGAGGAGAAGCTCGCAGGCTTCGGGAAAAAGCACACCATTTCATCTGGAGAAATGGAAACCTGTATAAGAATTCCTACACTCAGCCTCTGCTCCGGTGCGTTGACCCCACAAGGCAGACTACGTTCTACGAGAGATACATGAAGGGGTCGAGGGAGCGCATCAAGGGACCCGTACCCTGGTCCAGAAGACACTGCTCCAGGGATACTATTGGCCAAGAATACACCAGGATGTCGAGAAGCTGGTCAGAAGATGCAAGAACTGCCAACTCTTCGGCAGCATACCTCGTCTTCCCGCCACTGAACGAATGCCACTCAGTTCCCCTTGGTCGTTTGCACAATGGGGGTTGGATATAGTGGGCCAACTCCCCACTGGCACGGGCGGACACAGATACATCTTTGTCGCTGTGGACTACTTCACGAAATGGATAGAGGCCGTACCTATTAGGAAACCAGACGCCGCCTCTATGATAAAATTCCTGCAGAACAACATAATCTCCCTATTTAGAATCCCGAGGTGCATAGTTACCGACCATGGGACCAAATTCGAAAACCATAAAGTCAAAAAGTTTTGCAGCGACTAACACATATTGATGAAGTTTGCCGTGGTCGCACATCCACAATGCAACGGGCAGGCCGAGATAGCAAACCGAGGCGTCATCCATGGTCTCAGATCCCACTTGGAAAGAAAGCAAGGCAGCCGAGTCGAGGAACTGCCGCAGGTGCTATGGGCGTTGCGGACATCGGAAAAAACACCTACGGGGGAAATCCCATTCATCCTTTACTACAGTACCGAGGCAATGGTCTTCACGGAAATTGGACTGCCTAGTTATAGGGTCGAACACTTTGACGATGAAGCTAACACCCCGGCACTCCGAAGCAACTTGGACATCTTGTTGGAAAAACGGGATCAAGCGCAAATCAGAGCAGCCGCCTATCAGCAGCAAACCGTTTGTTACTACAATGCCCTAGTTAAACATTGGGCCTTCAAGACGGGAGATCTGGTCTTACGAAGAAACGAGTTCATAGACCAAGAGAGACTACATAAGTTCTTCCCAAAGTGGGATGGACCATTTATCGTAAGAGAAGCGTTGCCCGGTGGAGCATACCGCCTACAGGACACCGGGGGCGTAATTTTCGTCGGCCATATAACGCCGAAAAGCTTAAGTTGTATAAATAAATATGTACCCACTTTTAAATAATTTAATTCCTTCCAGCATTAACTAGGTCTTCCGAACTCGGTTCTCTCACAGAAGAGACTCCAGCCCTTTGTTACTTTCCTCGGTTCCGAGACTCCGGGGTTTAAAAAAAATAATATATAAAATATACCGAAAGGAGGAAAGAGACAATAAACCATAACCAAAGACAAATTTATTTATTCGGAGGTATTATGGGCTCCCAAGCCTTACAACGATTACAGCAGAGGAGGGCAAGGATTAAGAAAACATTGTCGGTGATACTCAGAAGAAATCTCCTCCAACCGAGCCCAAGCAGCCTCCGCCCGCTCCCTCTGGTGGTACCCATGGACCCTCGAAGCAACAGATTCGTCGGAGTCCTCCACTGCCGAGCACGACGCTGCGACCAACCTCAGCTGGAAACATTCGAGAAGAATGTACATCGAGCGATCCCGCCTGCTCTTCGAGATCAACCCAAGCTCGTGGACCGTGTGCATCTTATAGAACGCCTCGTCCATCGACTGCGGAGAGAGGACCTTGTAAAGACCGGGGGAACACCTCCATATCGCATTGATGCGCACTTGCAGAAGAGGAGATCAACGGGGAAGTAGACGTCCACAATGGTCCTCCAACCTGCCTATCACCACCCCGTACGTCTCTTCGGAACGATCGAGATTGTAAAAATACACGTCGTCCCGGAAAACGATCTCCCTTATGGTGTATGCACGGCTCGTCATCTAGAAGAAACGAAACTGTAAGTCCATGTCACGCACCCCACGAACCTGCAGGGAGGCGGAATATATGAAAAACGATTATCAAAGCTTCATAACACGGATTAGCGCATGAATCGTTATCTAAACCATTGCTAACTATATACTAGAGGTTTAACTACTCGGATTCGAAGTTATACCTCACGTTACATGTCCTTCGGGTCTTCATCGCTGTCCTCCACTCCTTGTAGGCTCCTTGGAACATCGGCACCTCAACGGCCTCCTCGAGTCAAAGAAGATCCACCTGAAAGCTCCTAAGCCAAGCTTAATCTCAAACTTGAGATAACTAGGTTGCTTAAAGTGCTAATCTAAGCTACCTAGGGGATATAGAGTGAGGTTATGGATGTATTAGTCTAGCTAACCCTTGATCTCAACACATGAGAGGTTAGAGTTAGGGTTTGAAGAATGAGAGAGCTTGAGAAGAGAGAAGGTGACGATAAGAATGAGAATGAATAATGAGCTCATGTGAATTTAACAACCATAACAATTTATCAAATAAATAATATAAATGATTAATCATCATGGTTAGATTCATTCACCTAGTGTGATTCATCATATGACACACCAACTAATTAATGCATCATTTAATACAAAGGATGAATCACACAAATGAGTCATTAATCATTTAATGCTCATGCCACCTTAACCCCTTAGTCACCACTCTTCTAGAAGCTTCCCGACAAATTACGAGAACGCCTCTCCAATCCGTGAAAACACGGAAAAACTTTAGACTGTATAAATCCAATAACCCGATACTAGAATCTGGCTTAAACCAAAGCCGGCTAGTAAAAACTGTCCGAAAATTCGCACGTGCGTAAACACACGTACGCGTTTGAACCTTTGTCGTAAAACCATACGACCTCTATATCGTTTCGCCTGGAGTAGGGAAACTCTCTGTGTGGGACTCTAAAGACTCGACACTACGCTGGCAGTGGGTTTAACCACAGACCGCAAGCGGCACTAGCTGTACGTAACGGTCCCCAGGTAGATGTCGATAAGAAGGCCAATGAGGAAACTCATCCGAACTCCCACTGAGCCTGATGTGACAATCTCCGTACAGTCCGGTCTGTTTGTTTAAGACTATCGCATATCAAGCCTAGGGGGCGGCAAGCGTCAGTCCCCTAATAGCTGTATAAGTCGTGTCGGAGCGAAGCCAATTACACCCTGAGAAGCTACTGGAACCTACCAGTATATCTCGCTTGCCCTGGCCAGGGACTTTGCGTAATGGCTCTCTGACACAGCGCGATATCATCTCCCAATACCGGGAGAGACGAATCCTATCTAACCACTACTGCCTCCAAGTGCTCGGGACTGCACCCAACTGCTACCTGTTTGCATGAATTCTTTGAGCCGTGGTAGGGTAGCAATCTAAGAACAGTGGGACACACTCGAGGCGAAGTAGCAGTGTCAAGTCTGCGGACTATGCTGTACTCATGTCACCTGGGAACTGTTAACTGACGGTGGGTATAATACCAACCAACAGTTCCCTTGCGAGTCATGTCCGGTGTACCCGTGACCTAACGAGCACCTGTATACTATCTTCAGTACGACGTACTGATGGCTATGGGATAGACCATCTCCCCAACTGGGATGAGAAGCGTACACACTAGTCTACTCCGGAGTATCGATATCCTGTCTCGATAATCCTACGACTAGGGACCTGTATAGGATGTTGCTTATAGACTAACCAGCCCCCACTAGTGTGATTACCATCACAATGCTGGTAATCAAGCAAAGAACCTATGGGCTCTACTAATATGTATAAGTGATACGTTATAAGAAACATATGCACATATTAAAGTAGACACAAACCAAGTAGCATACTACCATTTTTAGCAAGACTGTATATACAAATGTGAATAACCCAAGCTTCCATTAAGTAATATACAATCTAGTATGATACAATAATGGCCCCTAGGGCATATACACTAACAATCTCCTACTTGCACTAGGGCCATGAGCTGGCATATCATAGACCTATCATCTCGAATAGCCTCTCGAACTGCGTCTGAGGAATGGCCTTTGTGAATGGATCAGTAATGTTATTCTCTGTCTCTACTCTCTTCACCTCGATCTCCTGGCGATCTACGATCTCCCTGATCAGGTGATACCGCCTTAAGATGCGTCTGGACTTCTGATGGGACCAGGGTTCCTTTGCTAAAGCTATAGCGCCGTTGTTGTCACAATACAGGGGTATTGGATCAACACTGGAAGGAACCACCTGAAGTTCTGTGAGGAACTTCTTCATCCATACTGCTTCTTTTGCGGCATCACAAGCAGCTATGTACTCCGCTTCCATTGTTGAGTCAGCAACGGTCTCCTGCTTGGAACTCTTCAAACAGACCGCCCCTCCATTGAGGGTAAAGACATAACCCGACATGGATTTGGAGTCATCCTTGTCACTCTGGAAGCCGGAGTCGGCAAAGGCCTCCATCTGGAGGTCTTTTCCGCCATACACCAAGAACATCTCCTTAGTCCTCCTCAGGTACTTGAGAATGTTCTTTACTGCTATCCAGTGCTTCTCCTCTGGGTTTGCTTAACACCGGCTTACTACGCTCAATGCGTATGCTACATCTGGTCTGGTACATAACATTGCATATATTATAGAGCCTACCGCAGAAGCGTAGGGTATAATCGACATGCGATCCCTTTCCAAATCAGTCTTGGGAGACATCTCTTTGGAGATGGTGATTCCGTGACAGGCCGGTAGGTTACCGCACTTAGAATCATCCATACTGAATCTCTTCACTATGGTGTCTATATACCTGGACTGTGAAAGTCCCAACATCCTTTTTGATCTATCACGATAGATCCGGATCCCCAGAATGTAGGTGGCATCACCCAGGTCTTTCATGGAGAATTTACGTGACAAGAATCTTTTGACTGACTGTAACATAGGAATATCATTTCCTATTAGGAGAATGTCATCCACGTACAAGACGAGAAATACTACAGCTCTCCCTACAATCTTACTGTATATGCATGGTTCATCTGGATTTTTGATAAAGTCAAATTCTTTGACAGCATCATCAAAACAGATGTTCCAACTCCGCGATGCCTGCTTTAGTCCATAAATGGACTTAAGCAGCTTGCATACTTTACCGCTGCTCCCACTCTGAATGAATCCCTCTGGCTGATCCATATAGACTCTCTCTTCCAAATTACCATTTAGAAAGGCCGTCTTTACGTCCATCTGCCAGATTTCATAATCGTGAAAGGCAGCAATAGCAAGAAGGACCCGAATAGATTTAAGCATAGCCACTGGGGAAAAGTTTCGTCATAGTCCAAACCAGGTCTTTGACGGAAACCCTTTGCAACAAGTCTAGCCTTATAGGTTTCAACCTGCCTATCTACACCAATCTTCTTTTTGAAGATCCATTTGCATCCTACGAGTTTTACCCCATTTGGAGCAATGTCCAAAGTCCAGACTTTGTTAGTGTACATGGACTCTATTTCGTTCCGCATTGCATCCAGCCATTTTACTGAGTCACCGCTCTGAATGGCTTGCTGGAAGCTAGTAGGCTCATCATAGTCAATAGTGCAATCCTCTCTATCCCCGTCTATGAGAAAACCGTAGTATCTCTCGGGCGGATGAGATTGCCTACTACTCCTGCGGAGTGGCGTCGGGATGTCCTGTTCTCCCGAACCTTCTGGTTCTTCCAAGCTTTCAGTAATAGCTTGTGGTTCTGGAATTTCTTCCAGTTCTATTTTGCTCTAACTTGTATCCTTTTCTAAAACTTGCTGTTCTAAAAATTGGGCATTACGAGAAACAAAAACCTTTTGTTCCTCTGCGTAATAGAATAGATATCCCTTGGAGTTCTTTGGATATCCCACAAACTTACACTGTACTGACCGTGCCTCGAGCTTGTCCGCATGCTGTTTTTTAACAAAAACCGGACATCCCTAAATCTTCAGATACTGAAGATAGGGTTTTTTCCCACTCCACATCTGATATGGGGTGGTAGGCACTGTCTTGGTAGGAACCCTGTTTAGAAGATATGCCACTGATTCTAGCGCATATCCCCAGAATGATCGCGGTAACTCAACGTTACTCATCATGGAACGAACCATATCCAATATGGTTCGATTCCTCCTTTCCGATACACCGTTATGTTGTGGCGTGTATGGAGGAGTAAGCTGAGAGAGAATTCCATTCTCTTTTAAGTAACCCAGGAACTTGGCACTTAAGTATTCACCACCTCGATCAGATCTCAGTGTCTTTATACTCTTGCTTGTTTGTTTTTCAACTTCATTCTTGTATTCTTGGAATTTCTTAAAAGCCTCGGATTTATGCTTCATTAAGAAGACATATCCATACCTAGAGAAATCATCCGTAAAAGTAATGAAGTAGGAATAACCACCTTGCGCATGTGTAGACATTGGACCGCACACGTCACTGTGTACGAGTCCCAAGAGCTCGCTTGCTCTTACTCCGTGTCCAGTGAACGGAGTCTTTGTCATCTTTCCTTTGAGACAAGATTCACAAGTAGTATAAGATTGATATTCGAACGGATTCAAATATCCTTCTCTATGTAACTTAGTCAACCTTCTCTCATTGATGTGACCTAGTCTATAATGTCATAAGAAAGCCTGATTTATTTCTGGAGACTTTCTTTTAAGTGTGTTCTGGACATTGAAAACCTGAGCTTGATTCAATATGTATATACCGTCATCTAATGTATCAGACCCAATCAGAACTTGATTTAGGTGGATGTGAACTACATCGCTTACGAATGTAAAGTCATATCCCTCTCTTAAAAGTAAGGATACTGATATGATATTACAAGTCAAACTAGGTACATACAGACAGTTACGTAGAATCAATATCTGCCCACTTGTCAAACCTAGGCGATATTCTCCCACGGATTCAGCGTCCACGCTCATTCCGTTTGCAACTCTGAGAGACAAATCACCTACCCTTATAACTTTACGGTTTCTCAAAGCATGTAATGAATTACAGATATGAGATCCTGCTCCGGTATCTAGTACCCATGAAGTAGAGTTAATTGACAAACGGTTCTTAATTACAAACACACTTGAGACTGAAGCCACAACATGCTTCAAATCCTGGCTACTGGGTTTGCTAGCCCTGCAATCATTCTGCCAATGTTCATTCCTGTAACAATAGGAACGTCCCTCTTTTACTATATCCAGTCCCGAAACTTTTGCCCTTCTCTTTCCTTCTACTTCCCTGGTTTCCTTCAGGGTAGGAGGCAGAGACTGTAGAATCAAGTCCGTATCTGACCCGTTCTCCAACGTGGTCTCCAGGTCCTGGAGCTTATCAATATAGCTAGTCATTGTAAGGACGTTGTCCCCTACAGATGACCCGACAGCCATCCTCGCTTGAATTAAATCGGTCGAGGTCTCATATCTTGCGATATGAGATTGCTCTCCATATAAATCTTTGTTATGGAGAAAGATGGAAACTAAGTCCATCTTCTCGTGCTGCTTCTGGTATACACCATCAACTGAAGCTGACACGAGGCATTTGGCTTTCGTTTTATCCTTTTCCCTTGTCTTACGGATATCTATATCCGCGACGATGAAAAGTGGACCTGGGACGGCGGGATTTTGATTAGTAATAGGGTGTTCCAGCTTGTCATAGGCAATGGACATCTAGACAGACTTTTGCCACTCATATAAGTAAGATTCAGTCAATTTATTATCTAGATGTAACCTAGTCGTGGTCACAAGGTTGCTGCAATTAAGAGAGAGAAGAAAATATTTTAGCATGATGCTCTTGCAAGTTTAGAGTGGTTTTTAATTTATCTAAACAGGATGGCTCCCACTGTTTCTCGAATCCTTTCTCAAACCATAAAAGAAGAATTAGCTAGGACTATTCTCACCGTACAATACTTGCTTAACCGTTCAGCCAGGCCAGTGTCGATACTTCGAGAGAGGTTTTCCAACGCTTTCACGAAGTTCCTTAATTAAATAACCTCTTTTCTCTGGGGGCGTAATCCCGTTGACACCTTTCTAGGCACCTACTTGGTTTATAGCATTGATCGTTAAGTGACGAATCTCCTGATAAGTAGTATATACTCACAGTTGGATCGGGATCCAAAATATCATCGTATGATAATGTTGAAGGAATCTTACCAACATTCATCAAACTCCAAAATGGTATGCTCTCCCTGCAAATTTCAGTTTCTTTAGAAATTCCCGATATAGATTTTTTTCCCATGCTCTTATGACCTTGGCGTTGGTCAAAATGTCATAAGTCACATGTCAAGTTCTACCCATCATTGTCCTTGTTAATTTGAACCCATCCGTACATATCCCTGACGTTGGCCAAATGATAATACGACTGTCCCAAACTAACACACCTATCTATGCAACAAATGAAATACCCCAGCAGCTACCAAACACTATGCCCTGGCGTTGGTCAAATGCATAGCTTGAATACTATTGAATATCCAAATGAAATGACGGAGTGCTACGAATGGTTTTGGAAAAACCATGAACGTAGTGAACTTGATATAATCGAAGGAACCTGATACTTTTTAAAAGGAGTGGTTAAAACTCCGCAATTTAAAAATTCTGATCTTTTAAAATAACCGAGTGGTTTCTTTTAAATTTGTTCCAACGATTAAACTTTGGTTTATTTTCTTTGCATTATAATAATGCGTCCCATCATTTATCCTATCATTGCAGAAAACAATGAAAATACCACGTCCTCTTATGCCATCCGCATTCGCCACTGGGTCCCATCATCACCCGTTAAGTTACTTAACTAACGACAGAGCGGGGGCTGGGCTAGCGCGGGTGTAAAACATAAGTGACGTCTAATAGCTATCATATATAGATATTGTACATTCGTCAGACGCAATAATAAGCATTCCAGATCATAGATGAATTTTATTGGACTTACTAGCAATCCGCATTTGTTTTGAGCCTGTAATAAAAGACGGATTACACAGTTGTGATGAATAGCCATTACCCCACCCTAGACCCCTACGGGTACGGCAAACTACCCGTCAAGTACCCGAAGTGAAGCGGTCTCCCTCAACAACGTGAGTAGGCCACTAAACACTTTGACGTACCCGGTAGTTTGTGTACCCCACCTTGGGTCTATCCTAGGAGCAAAAACAGTAAAAAGAAATAATACAACGGTGGCTACAACCGCAACCTGGATGTACCCCGCAAAAGAATATTACATCAAATTACATTTACATTGAATGAATGAATATTAAATACATCTCAAACCCCGGCTAATCATCACAACAGTCCAACACAGTTCATATACACAAGTGGTAAACATTTCAGAAATGTGCAACCCCCTACCAACCGACATACTAGCAGTTAGGGGAGGTTTACGAACACATTAAACATTACAGATAAAAACCCAATTAGCAAATAACTTAGAATATCGATCGACTTCCCTTTTCCGTGTCTATCCCAAAAGCAAACCTGCACTGAAGTAACCTGGATAGAAACAGAACATACTGGAAAACAATACACCCAAATATATGAATAACAGAGCAAATCCGAGTCAACTTGGCGTTGACTCGACGGCGGATCCACGGCCAAAAGCACCTTCTTGCCGCGGATCCGCGGCCGTCTTGTCGAGTTACTGGCTCGTATTTTCCCAGTATTCTTATAATACCCTGCTGTGAATTTTAAGGTATGTCAAATAGTTTTTCAGACACTTTTAAAATTAACAGAAACTTGGGATTTCCGGGGTTTTGTTTTCGTGTTTTCTGTCGATCGAACTTCTAATTAGTTGCTAACAAGCTAGTAATGGTTTAGTTGGCTCTGATACCACTGTAAGTCCATGTCACGCACCCCACGAACTTGCAGGGAGGCGGAATATATGAAAAACGATTATCAAAGTTTCGTAACACGGACTTGAGCGCATGAATCGTTATCTAAACCATTGCTAACTATATACTAGAGGTTTAACTACTCGGATTCGAAGTTATACCTCACGTTATATGTCCTTCGGGTCTTCATCGCTGTCCTCCACTCTTCGTAGGCTCCTTAGAACATCGGCACCTCAACGGCCTCCTCGAGTCAAAGACGATCCACCTGAAAGCTCCTAAGCCAAGCTTAATCTCAAACTTGAGATAACTAGGTTACTTAAAGTGCTAATCTAAGCTACCTAGGGGATATAGAGTGAGGTTATGGATGTATTAGTCTAGCTAACCCTTGATCTCAACACATGAGAGGTTAGGGTTAGGGTTTGAAGAATGAGAGAGCTTGAGGAGAGAGAAGGTGAAGATAAGAATGAGAATGAATAATGAGCTCATGTGAATTTAACAACCATAACAATTTATCAAATAAATAATATAAATGATTAATCATCATGGTTAGATTCATTCACCTAGTGTGATTCATCATATGACACACCAACTAATTAATGCATCATTTAATACAAAGGATGAATTACATAAATGAGTCATTAAGCATTTAATGCTCATGCCACCTTAACCCCTTAGTCACCACTCTTCTAGAAGCTTCCCGACAAATTACGAGAACGCCTCTCCAATCCGTGAAAACACGGAAAAACTTTAGACTGTATAAATCCAATAACCCGATACTAGAATCTGGCTTAAACCAAAGCCGGCTAGTAAAAACTGTCCGAAAATTCGCACGTGCGTAAACACACGTACGGGTCCGAACCCTTATCGTAAAACCATACGACCTCTATATCGTTTCGCCTGGAGTAGGGAAACTCTCTGTGTGGGACTCTAAAGACTCGACACTACGCTGGCAGTGGGTTTAACCACAGACCGCAAGCGGCACTAGCTGTACGTAACGGTCCCCAGGTAGATGTCGATAAGAAGGCCGATGAGGAAACTCATCCGAACTCCCACTGAGCCTGATGTGACAATCTCCGTACAGTCCGGTCTGTTCGTCTAAGACTATCGCATATCAAGCCTAGGGGCGGCAAGCGTCAGTCCCCTAATAGCTGTATAAGTCGTGTCGGAGCGAAGCCCATTACACCCTGAGAAGCTACTGGAACCCACCAGTATATCTCACTTGCCCTGGCCAGGGACTTTGCGTAATGGCTCTCTGACACAGCGCGATATCATCTCCCAATACCGGGAGAGACGAATCCTATCTAACCACTACTGCCTCCAAGTGCTCGGGACTGCACCCAACTGCTATCTGTTTGCACGACTCCTTTGAGCCGTGGTAGGGTAGCAATCTAAGAACAGTGGGACACACTCGAGGCGAAGTAGCAGTGTCAAGTCTGCGGACTATGCTGTACTCATGTCACTTGGGAACTGTTAACTCACGGTGGGTATAATACCAACCAACAGTTCCCCTGCGAGTCCTGTCCGGTGTACCCGTAACCTAACGAGCACCTATATACTATCTCCAGTACGACGTACTGATGGCTATGGGACAGACCATCTCCCCAACTGGGATGAGAAGCGTACACACTAGTCTACTCTGGAGTATCGATGCCCTGTCTCAATAATCCTACGACTAGAGACCTGTATAGGATGTTGCTTATAGACTACCCAGCCCCCACTAGTGTGACTGCCATCACAATGTTGGTGATTAAGCAAAGAACCTATGGGCTCTACTAATATGTATAAGTGGTACGTTACAAGAAACATATGCACATATTAAAGTAGAAACAAACCAAGTAGCATACTACCATTTTTAGCAAGACTGTATATACAAATGTGAATAACCCAAGCTTCCATTAAGTAATATACAATCTAGTATGATACAATAATGGCCCCTAGGGCATATACACTAACAGAAACGACTGGGGAAAATTCAGAGTAAGCAAACGAACGATAAGACCATACCTTATGGTATTTATAGCCTCAACAAAAATCTTCCAACGGCCGAGATTTTCCCATGCAACAACGCAAATCACGGAATGTCATGCTTTCCCGATATGGTGCGGCCACATGTCATCCATGACGGTCACCATTCCCCACCTTTACGAGTCACGGAACATTGAATGACGTCCCAAGGAGGAACTATGACATTCAGAAAGCCCTCGTCCAGAGACAACCGAGTAGCTTCCTGCTCGGCTTATCCGCTGAGAGCAGCTTCCTGTTCGGCCAATCCACGGATCGAAAGCCCTCGTCTTGAGTCCACCGAGCAGATTCATAATGGGTAGCTTCCTGCCCTGCGAAGAAGTGGATCCAAAGCCTTCATCACGAGGCCACCGAGCAGATTACTTCTCGGTCCATCCACGACGGGTAGCTTCTTGCCCTATGAAGAAGTGGATCCAAAGCCCTCATCGCGAGGCCAACGAACAGATTCCTGCTCGGTCCATACACAACGGGTAGCTTCTTGCCCTATGAATAAGTGGATCCAAAGCCCTCGTCGCGAGGCCGCTGAGTAGTTTCCTGCTCGGTCCATCCGTGACGGGTAGATTCCTGCCCTAAGAGAGCATGGATTCAAAACCCATGCCAAAAGGCGGCCGAGCAATGTCCTGCTCGTCTCATCCAAGAAGGAAATGAGGGGTGCCGACCTATTCGAACTTGGCTATCGCTCGATTCATACTCAATGCAAGATCGTCACCTTGACTACGGGAAAAGAGTGGACACTGGTCTACCGTATCTATCCTTTTTTAGCTCTTACGTCCCACCCGCCTAATACTTTCAAAATAAAAAGGCTTGCGAGCTAAAAATACTTGCAAGATAAAAAGGTTTGCGAGCTAAAATTACTTGCGGGATGAAAACACTTGGGCAACAAAAAAAAGGAGAAAAGATATATATATATATATATATATATATATATATATATATATATATATATACACTTTATTTACGATCAAAATTATACACAAGGTATTGTGGGCTCCTCAGCCTTGCAAAAACGCCCGGAAGCTTGCAAAATTCTATAAAAAAAAAAGGGAGGAAGGTGGGTAGCTCAGACCGCCTGCTCGGCCGCCACCTCTCCTTGCTCTGCACCTCCGTCGGGGATCATAATTGCGACCTCAGGCTCGGCGCTTCCGCCAGCCGCCTCGCCTTCTCCGGCCAGTACGACACCGCCCCCTGTGGCGCTTCCTCAACGAGGGGATTCCTTGCGCGGAGCTCGCAGTCATCGAACTCGGGCATAGCCTCTTTGACGGCGTCAAGGGAATTGTGCCACCCAACGGCCGTGGAGTCGTCGAGGTCGATATAAAATTGATCGGACGCTTTGTACTCCTCCACGGCCCCCGCCGCCCTGCTCTCCGTAAGCTTTGCCGCCTCCCAAGCAGCCCGAACGTCCTTTTTTAAGGCGTCCCTCGACCTTTTCATGGTGTTGAAGAGCCCATTCGCCTCCTCTATCTGGGCCTGGATAGCCCGGTTAAATTCAGTCAGGAGCCGATGGGAATCTTTTAGCTTGGAAACCGTCAGGCCCTCGGCGACCAATTTTGAGTCAAGGAGGGCCGCCTTTTCTTCCGCCTGCTGCAGCTGAAGGAGAAGCTCTTCTTATCGCGAGGAAGATTTGCCCGCCTTCTTTATCATCGGGACAACCTCCTCGAACTCCATAGTGGTGAGGAGAGCGCAGTGCTGGAGGACCTGAGGAAAACAAGAACTGTGTTAAGAAGCTGAAACCGAGGAAATAACCCTTAAAAAGTTTTTTTTGGGAAAAGTTACCGACCTGGACCGCCTCCTGAGCTATCGCGGCCACTTGGGATTTTATGGTACCCTGGGGAATCTTGGCCCCGGCCGTTTTCTCCATGTCCTCCAGCAAGCTGTCGGCCACAGAGAGCCCCAAGGGCACTTTGATGCAGAAGTCACCGTCCTGCACTTGGATCCTGGCTGGGGGTAGCCAAGAAATAACCCACTTCTGTCTCTTGAGGGGGGATTCGGCAGGGGGCGGTGCCTCTATCGTAGCCCGAGGCACTGAATCCCGCACATGCTTCTGTCCTCCCCCGCGGCGTTTCTCAAGGACTAAGGGTGCTGCGGAAGCCTTGGCCGGGGGAGCTTGCTGAGGAGCCGCGCTCGAACCTGGTCGGGATGAGCTTACTCCATCGGCCTTCCTTCCCTGGGCCTTGGTAGCCATAATCTTCGATCGGTCTATGGGCTCTGTGAGAAAAACATCAGAAAAAGGTCAGCGACGCAGAAACGACAACAAAATTTTTGGCGAAGTCTAAACAGACAGGAAAAAGCCCTAACTTACCCAAAAATGCACGGGACTGAGTCCAGCCTAGCTCAGTACCTTCTTAGAGAGCAGGACATCAGCCCGCTGGATCGGTTCCCACTGAGACACCACCTTCGTCTCGGGGGCATTTGACTGCCTCACCTTAGGGCAGTCGGCCCTGTGCCACTGGGTAGGCATAGACCAATCCTCGCCCTCCGGTGACTCGATAAAGACGAACTTCTCCTTCCATTCATGGATGGAAGAAGGGACGACCACTACCCCCGACCTGGTCGCCCTACTCTTACATTTTTTAAACGACAAGTATACCCAGCTCAGCTCTTCCTTACTGGTACCAGGGTGATTTTTATAACAAAGAAAAGACAGGAGGAGGCTCAAATCGAAGGGGATCCGATCAATTTTTATCCGGACCAGAAACCCGAGGAGGATACTCTATGAGTTTGGCGCTAGCTTACCCGGGGCAAGACGGAAATAATGGAGCACCACACAAACCTCAGATGAGAAGGGCAGACGCATCCCTGCCTGGAATGCTTCCAGATACAAAGCAATCTCTTTGCTCTGCACCTGGTCTGCCTGCTCACCCTCTCTGGCCAGACAAAGTGAATAGCCAAAGGGATATGGAATTGAGCCCGGATGTCGGAAAGCTCGTCCAGATGATTCAAGACCGATGGTGCATCACAGGTATTCACGATGCGCACCTTAGGAACCTTTGTCGCCGCCCGACGGCGAGAGATAAGGGGGCCCCTGGCCTTGAGGGGCGAGCCCGACACAGAACACGTAGATGAAGAATACGAAGAACTCTCTCGGCTATCTGAAGCCAAGGAGAAGGAAGACCCGCTGGACCCGGCCCTAGAAACTGGAGCCTCATCGCTCGACTCTACCCCTACTACATCCATAGATACCTCAGAGGAAGACATCTAACCTGATTCAGGGAAAAGGGTTTTGCTAAGGTATCTGCAGCAGAACATCCGACCTAAGTGGAGGTGCGCCGGGCAATTTTCAAACGACGAGAGATAACTAAGGCAAAGTGTCGGCCCTGGAATGGTTCCCTCCTATTTATACACTCTAAAAAGGACATCCTACAGCCCAAATCGATTCCCACCAAAACGAAGCGATGCCACTAGCGGCCGTCGAGACTCTACGTGGCGATCGGCCTTTGGAAACATCTCCTCATGGAAGGAGTCAAAAACAGCCTCTTGTGCACCGCCAACCAATGTTGGGCACGTGGCACGTAGCCCAACTGACGATCAAGCGGAACAATGTCCCCTATTTTAAAGCGCAATCATTTCACCGATCCGCTGACATCACCAAAGATACGCGTGGTAACCGAGACGTTCCATGACCTGCCACGTAAGCCTAGTCATCCGAGAGGAGTATCCGCCAAAGGTCTCGCCGTCGTCAGACAACCCGGAAATCCTAGGCTGAACCATTAAAAACTGGGCTTCTCACTCTCGACCCTGACCTAAAAATAGGTCAGGGCAAGAGTGGGGGGCCAGTGATAATGCTCATAAATAGGAGTTCCCCATATTACGACACATAGCAGATGACGTATCATCCACGCAAGCCCACTAGGTTCCTGGTGGCTGCTGAGGTAGAATTAGTGTGGTGCCTTGGGGACTTTTCTCGGGATCTTGTCCCCGGGCTTACACCCCCACATCTCGTCCCGAGCCATCCAGTAGCTGAACTTACACCCCTTTTACTCGTCTCCGAGCTACAGCAGGGTCGAGCTTCCTCGCCTCGTGGCTCGCCTCCGAGCCTTCCATCAAGCTGAGCTTCCTCGGCTTCCCTGATCAATCGAGAGCGCGGAGCCCAAGCACCCCCGTAACGGCTCCGTGTATCTCGGCAAAGCAAGATATCTGCCTCCCTACGTTCCACATCCCACGCTGGTGTGTCCCACCATTAATGAGAGGATCCCGCCATCAGTGTAGGGACGCAACTAACGGCGAGGATCTCGCGCCGGCTCGCTCTATGCGACTGTTATATAAATCCCTTTTTCAGATGGCTCAGGTAAGGGGAACTCATTCTAATACGCCATACCCTGCCCTTATTCCATGGTACTAACTTGATCGTCGGAGGATCTTACGGTGGTCACCCACCCCGGGACTTTCTTTGCAGGTAGCTCGGTGTTGACACCAACCCATCGAGATCCATACATTCAACCCTTAAGCCAAATCTCAACCGCTCCAAACTGCTCGCAACCAGATCGACGGAGGACAACATCTGAGGGAGATCCCGACCTCCATCAGTCTCTAAGATTGCCAAACTCTTTCCTTCTCTATTCTTTTATCGATTGTTTGAACTTCCAAAGTTCAACAAAGAGACTTGATCGCTCTGAGTGCCACAACCTTTTCAACACATCTTGGTAGTCTTTATGCTCCACCCACATAGACTTGAACTTGAAGTAGTTAAGACGTCTTCTTCTTGGTCTGGTGGTGTGCAAAAGAATAGGGCAGTGGTCGCTACCTGTCGCTGGAATAATGATGGAGAGAGCTTTGTGGAAATAGATCGAGCTAGGGTGGATTAGCATATGCCTTGTCGAGTCTTTCTCGTACATGTGATGCCTCAACCTGTCCATTAGACTATGTAAAAGCTGCTCCAACTTATCCGACATCAAGAAGATTATTCTCATTTAGAAAATCAGTAAAATATTCAACATCATTTTTCGAAATCTTGTTGCCGCATAATTTTTCATTTGCATTTGCAATAGTATTAAAATCTCCTATTATTACAAAAGGAGTTGAGATTGATGAGATAAGTTTAGAACAATTATACTAGAAATCTCTCCTTTTGTGTTGAGAGCTGGTTGGCTATAAATACATGCAAGTTTTCAGAAGGGGTGTGAGGAGAAGAAGAAACGTCGGCTAATATTAAATTTTGGATGAGTATGTGATGTGAACTGAGATAGTATCATCCCAGAGGAGCCATAAGCCACCCGATCTTCATTCCGAAGGCATTAAATGTCGGTGCGCAAAATGAAGTTTTTCAAATGTGTTGGTGGCTTGTTCATTTGAACATCTAGTTTTCGAGATAAAGAGTATGTTTGGTGAAGTGGCCCAGAGCAGGGATTGTAAATGACGAATTGTCGGGGGACCCCTGCAGCCCCGACAATTCCAACCGAGGAGCTTCATGGCTGCAGGCGGGGCTGCTTAGCAGCCTCTGCCTCATCATAGTTCTGAGTTGCTAGAATCACTTGTTAATTCAGAGAACCGAGCTTTCTTACTCAAGTGATTGTCACAACTGATGTTTAAAGTTGAGTCCCGTGCACGTCGCTTGAGGGAAGAGTTAAGTGTCGCTGGAGGAGTGGGATAGATATATGCAGATAATTTGTCGAGGTTAGGTTTAACTTCGAAGCGTCGCAGTCTAATTTTGTGACCTTCACCTCCACAAAGATTCGAGTGGGTTTCGAGTTCATTTCGACTCCCGGATTGGTTTAAAACGAATGTTTCTAGGACTTTAGCTAACTGAATTTTCATGTGTCGGAAAATTGGTTTTGTTTGCTAATTGTTCCCGGAATTCTAACGTCGTGGTTTACTTTACTTGTTTTTGTGATGCGTATATGTGTTGTTTAACATCTTCTAATCGCTATATGTAGATTAGAAGGGGTTACACGCATCTTGTTTATCTGTGATGTTGCTTGTGATATCTTTGTGATGGTTTCGACGGATTGTCGTGATGGATAGCTTTTATGGCAATATTTGTTGTACAGTTTTATTCATTGTATATTCTTTATTGCGGGACGAGCGTCTGACACGTGGACTGCCCTTTCTGCCTGATTGTATATTCTTTTATTGGGGCACGGCCGGGTTGAGGTCGATGTCATCGTTGTATATATTATTTATTTTCTGTATAAGGATTACCCTAAGGCAGAGTGCTCGAGTAGCCAGGTTCTAGAGGGCAACGAGCCTCCATCTCATGGCGTTGGGACCAGGGTGTCTTACTCTAGAATTGGCTAGCTATTCGCCACGCTCGTAGGGGGTATAGAATGATCCACGGTGGAGTGCTCAAGTTACCGGATTCCGTGAAGTGCTGGGTGGTCCATTCACTTAGTTGATTATGGTTGACTCACTTTCAGGATTGGTGGGTAACTTGCCACACTCGTAGGTGTTTTGGTTATACATTTTATAAGCTATCCACACGACCGGGGAACGTCGGGTTTCATTTGCGGCTCAAATGAAACCCGGGGCTCCTAGATTATCCGCTTTTCCATATTGCTTATCGCTTATATGTGATATTGCTTATATCATGCCTAAGATGACAATATATTTATATATAGATAAATAAATTTTGTATATGTTTTTCATCCGCACTAGTCCAGCCTCCGCTCTGCCGTTAGTTAAGTAACCTAACGGTGCATGACGGGGTCCCGTGGCGAATGAGGATGGCATATACATGCATTCTATTTTCGTTCTTTTCTGGTGTGATAGGTATTAATTGATGGGACCACATTAATTTTGATTAATGCAACGAAAAATAAACCTAAAGATGTTGTTGGAACAAATTTTCGAAAAACTAAAGTCGTATTCTTTTGCTTTGCATAGAGGTATTCGGTTATGAGTATCCCATACCTCATTAAAGGGGGAAAGAGCCTAGATCCCTTCACGGGGAGTGATCTCTTGAGAATTTTTTTTGTTACTATAGATTACTCGGTTTTCTTCAAAACCACTAGTTTTTAAAAGCAGAGCCTAAACCCCTTCTTTTCAAAACTACTCGCTTCCTTTAACGATATCAAGTTCATTTCATTAAAGGTTTTTCGCCAAAAACCAGCCGTAACCCTCCGTTATTTCCTATGAGTATTATTAGTATTCGTGTTACGTATGTTGGCCTTTGTCAAGGCGTAGTATACAGTAACTAAGTAATATCTCGTTTGTAGCATATAATGTGGTTAACTGGGACAGTCACACAGCTATGTTGGCCTTTATCAAGGGTTCATGCAGGTGGGTTTAGGGTAATCATGATGATAACGGGTCAAACTTGACCAACGACTTATGATATATTGGCCTTTGTCAAAGTCGCAAGCCGCTAGGGGTAAAAACCACATCGGGAGTTTTAAATATATAGGATACTTGCTAGTATTGCATACCTTTTGAAGTGTGGTGACTAGAGTGGCTTCCATCTAGGTTATGACATGATGATAGTTGGGTCCCGATCCCACTGATGAGTAGGATTAATCTTGGGAAATATTTTTTACTTCATAATTAGCTAACCTATCAGGTGTCTAAAAAGGTGTTAACGGGGCTACGTCTCTACGGAAACGAGGTTTATTCTAATTAGGTCCGTGCGAGAGCATGGGGACCTCCCTCAGAGTACCAACACCCGCCTGGCTGAATGGTTAGAAAACTTGTAAGGTGTTAATGATCCCAACTAGTTCTCTTTTTAAGGTTTGAAAATGAATTCAAGGAAACAATAGGAGCCATCCTGTTTACATAAAATAATAATCAATTTAAACTTACATGAGCGCACGCTGAGTGTTTCTTTTCTCTCTCTCCAGGTAGCAAGCATGTCACGCCTTAATCAAGATAATAAAATGTATGACTTGACCGACCCAAATTCTTATTCGAGGCTGGGGAATGTCGGTTTAGCTCTTACTTATGACAACTGTCACGAGTATGAGTAAAGGAAAGAGGATTACATGGACTTCCACATGACTTTAATGAAGGATAAGCATTCTAATGCATCTTCTTCGGTTGTTCTTGATATTGAGAACTGTTTTTCGGCCAGTCCCACCTCCTGGGTACTACATACCGGATTAGAATCTCATATCTGTAATTTATTACAGGGACTAAGAAAAAGTAGGATGGTTAGACCTGGTGATATGTCCTTCAGAATAGGGAACATAACACAAGTTGATACTGCAACGTCGGTGAATATCACCTAGCATTGCCAAGTGGCAATACTATGATTTTGAACAACCGCTACTATATACCTTCTATGCTTTTGTAATATCATACCAGTTTCTTTACTTGATAAAAATGGATATAACTTTGTTCCAGATAGAAATATCATGAACATTTACCTTAATCATGTATTGGTTGCAGAAGATACATTGTGTAATGGTATCTATATTCTTAATCAAAACATAGTTCTTAATATACAAAACACACACGAGAGAAAGAGTTCAGATACGGACGAAATCTACTTGTGGCATTATGGACTTGGTCATATCGGTGAGAAAAGACTAAGTAAGTTGCATTAGGATGGATTTCTGAATCCGTTCGAATTTTCATCCTATGAAACTTGTCAGTCTTGTCTTAAAGGAAAGATGACCAAATCTCCGTTCACCGGACACGGAGAAAGAGCTATAGAGCTCTTGGGACTCATATACAGTGATGCATGTGGTCTAATGTCTATACATGGAAGGGACGGATTTTCGTACTTCATTACATTCACTGATGATCTTTCTAGATTCGGATATGTATTTCTCATAAAACACAAACCTGAAGCTTTTGAGAAATTCAAAGAATATAAAAGCAAAGTAGAGAACCGGACTGAAAGTATTAAAATCATTCGATCTGATCGAGAAGGTGAATACTTAAGCACGGAATTCTTTGACTACTTAAAAGAGAATAGAATTCTCTCTCAGCTTACATTTCCGTATACACCACAACACAACGGTGTATCGGAGCGGATGAATCATACCCTATTAGATATGGTTCACTCCATGATGTGCAATGCTGAGTTTCTTCTTTCATTCTGGGGACATGCGCTTCAGACAGCGGCATACCTATTAAATCGGGTTCCATCCAAATCTGTGCCTAAGACTCTATAAGAAATATGGAGTGGAAAGAAACTATGTCTTAAGCGTATTAAGATATGGGGTTGTTCGGCATATGTAAAAGTAAAAAATCCGGACAAACTCCAGGCACGATCAGTTCTATGTAAGTTTGTGGGATATCCCAAGCATTCACATGGATATCTTTTCTACCACATCGAGAAACAGAAGGTGTTTGTTACTCGCCATGTCACTTTCTTAGAATGGCAATTTCTTGTAAAAGAAATTAGTGGGAGCACGGTAGAACTAGAAGCGATTCAAGAACCACAAACTGCAACTGAAGATCTGGGTGAACCTCAGGATTCAATAGTAGCTGACGAACCTCAGCCACTCCGCAGATCTAGTAGGATTTATCATCCGTCCGAGAGATACTACGGTTTTCTCATAGACGGGGATCGAGAGGATTGCATCTTGGAAGAAGATGATCCTCCTAGTTTCAAGCAGGCCATTGCCAGTAGGGACTCTGATAAATGGCTGGATGCTATGCGATCTGAAATGGAGTCCATGCACACCAATAAAGTTTGGACCTTGGATATTGCTCCTCCTGGGGTAAAACCCATTGGATTCAAATGGATATTCAAAAAAAAGATTGGTGTAGATAGATAGGTGGAAACATATAAGGCTAGACTTGGTTTTTGCCAAAAGCCCGGTGTGGACTATGATGAAACCTTTTCTCCAGTAGCTATGCTAAAATCCATTCAGATCCAACTTGCCATTGCTGCCTTTCATGGCTATGAAATATGGCAGATGGATGTAAAACCGGCTTTTCTGAACGGAAGTTTGAAGAGTGTGTTTATATGGATCAGCCGGAGGGATTCGTAGACAGTAGGAGCAACAGAAAGGTGTGCAAGTTGCTTAAATCCATTTATGGATTAAAGCAGGCATCGTGGAGCTGGAACATCTGTTTTGATGAAACAGTTAAGGAATTTGACTTCATTAAAAACGAGGATGAGTCTTGTATCTATAAGAAGATGGAGAACTGTCGCATTTCTAGTTTTATACGTGGATGATATTCTCTTATTAGGAAATGACATCCCTATGTTACAATCGGTCAAACTGTTCTTGTCACAAAGGTTCTCCATGAAAGATCTGGGTGATGCCTCCTACATTCTGGGGATAAAGATTTACAAAGATAGATCCAAAAGATTGTTAGGACTTTCACAGTCTAGATACATAAATGACATACTAAAGAGATTTAATATGGAAAATTCTAAGCGCGGTAATATACTCGCATTGCACGGGATCACCCTCTCCAAAAAGATGTCTCCCAGGACTGATGAGGAGAGGGTTTGCATAAGCATTATACCCTACATTTCGGCTGTAGGATCTATAATGTTTGCGATACTATGTACCAGACCAGATGTAGCTTACGCGCTTAGCGTGGTGAGCCGGTATCAGTCAAACCCAGGAGAGAACCACTAGACAGCAGTGAAGAACATTCTTAAGTACCTGAGAAGGACTAAAGAATTGTTCTTGGTGTACGGTAATGGGGACCTTAAGGTGGAGTCCTTTACCGATGTGAGCTTGCAGAGTGACAAGGATGACATCAAGTCTGTCTCGGGTTTTGTGTTTACCCTCAACGGAGGGATGGTCTGTTGGAAAAGCTCCAAATAGGACACCGTCGCAGACTCAACGATGGAGGCTAAATACATTGCTGCTAACGATGCTGCAAAAGAAGTGGTCTGGATAAAGAAGTTCATTATTGAACTTGAGGTGGTTCCGCCCATTATTGATCCAATACCTTTGTATTGCGACAACAATGGGGATATGGATTTAACGAAGGAACTATGGTCCCATTAGAAATCTAGACATATCTTGAGGCGGCATCACCTGATCAGGGAGATCGTAGATCACCGGGAGATCGAGGTGTAGAGAGTAGACACAAAAGAGAACACAACGGATCATTCACCAAGGCCCTCCCTCAAGCACAATTTGAGAGACTATATGAGATGTTGGATATATGATATGCCAACAACTGGCCCTACAGGAGACGCTGGGTACTTAATACGCCAATATACGGCCTTAGTGTAAGTGGGAGATGTTTACCGCCGAAAATAGAGACGAACTGGGATTGAACGTCTTGCCTAAATTTGAGGGCAGATACTAATTGGACATATCCATCCACCTCTCCAAAAATACCAAGTTGATTTATGACACAGTATATCGGAGGTTTGGCTAGATGCGACCGATGTAGCAGACTTCATCAGACCCCTCTCGTTTATGAGGGGTTTTTTATTGTGGGGATGCTCTTCCCTGCAGGCGCAAGTCCCTACAGTTAATTACGTTATCGTATTGCGATAACAACTTAGGTTGTATATTTCTTTAGTTCAAAAAATATTTTATTTTATTTAAGAACCATTAATCTCTTTGTAGATTAAGATCAACTTAAATATATGAGTATTTGGGCTCCATTTATTTTAACCAAGAACACGCTAGTCTTATTTGAGACTAAGATCAACTTAGAAATATTTTCAGGATCATTAAATTTAGTTAAGATCCAACAACAGAGTATTTGGACTCAGCTACAAGCAATTTCAGAGAGACTTAACCAATTTGGGCTCGGTCTGCTCGGTTTTGGGCTTTCTCCTTTTTTTCAGAAGTGCTAAGCACTTATTTATTGCTCTAGTGATCACGTGGAAAGAACGTGAGGCGTACAGACATGGGTGCTGCCAATCGGTGCCAATGCTTAGTCATTTTGACTAGGTATATATAGTGCTAAGCACTTTGTATGGCGCTCATGTGGGAAGCACGTGAGGTGTTTGAGCCTTCTGTTTTGGGCGCTCATATAGGAAACACGTGAGGCACTATAATAGTTCTAAGCACTGATTTTTCTCTGGCGCTCACGTGTGTCTCACGTAAGGCGCCAAGTTCTTTTCTTTTTAGAGATTTAATCTCTGTTAATGACGTTTTGGCCATTGATAATCATCAAGATTTCTGTTTTGAAGATCTGGGATTGTTTTTATTGTTGGAGAACTAAATTCTTCTTTCTTTTTATAAGAACTAAGTTATTCATGTAGGGTTAAACCCTGATTTCAGAGGAATTAAATTCCTAGAAAACGTGTCTTTTCTTTTGATCTAGTTCTTTTCCTTAAATTTTGAGTCTGAAGAACAGAACCTTCCTGATGAGAATTAAATTCTAAACTTGTTGGGAGATTTGCTTTTCAGGTCTCAGATCAAAGAAAGAACTTAGTTCTTTTTATGAAGGGTTAAACCCTTGTTTTCCTTTTTATTTATGCTAGGCAAAGGAGATATGTTTATTTCTGCTTTTCTTTACCTAGTGTCGGAGAGAGCGAGGAGATCTTCTTATTTTTTCAGGAGAATTAAATTCTCAGTTTTTGTGGAAAACTTATGGGGTTAATTCTCTTCCTGAGACTTGAAGTCTTGGATTCTTTATATAGAGGAGGCAGGTTGTTAATTAGTTTGAGAAAATCTTTAATTTGAGAGATACCAATTGGCCTCAAAGATTATTCGGGGGATTTTATCCACCGTTGGATCTTTGATTTAGGGCATTTCCGTTTAACAGAATATATTTTCCTGTTTTTAACTAGATTAGGGAAATACTCTCCCATATACAGAATTTAATTCTGTCATACGGTGATTTTAATCACCATTGGATTTTTAATCCAAATGTTCTCTGTTTAACAGAGTTCATCTTTCTATGTTTAGAAAGATATAGGGAAATATTTTCCCATCTCATTGAATCTTTGATCAACAGCTTTCTATTTAACATAAAATATTTTTCTCATTTAGAAAGACCAGGGAGATATTCCCCCCAATAGAATTTAATTCTATATTCGATGATTTTTAATCACCATTGGATCCTTGATCTGACGGTTCTTTATATAGAATTTAATTCTATGAGAAGCTAACAAGTATGTTCTCACGTGTTTAACACGTGACTCCAGTGTGAGTTCCAATCTGCTTATATTTAGCCCTCATATGCAAAGCATATGAGTGCTCACGTGTTTAACACGCGAGGATGGTTTGCCCTATCTTGGTTGTTTATTCTCAGCGCTTATATGCTTTGCATATAAGCGTTCATGTGTTTAACACATTGGCCAGTTTGGCCCTTTTGGTTATTTGTCTTCGGCGCTTATAAGCGCTCACGTGTTTAACACGTGAAGCCAGTTTGGTCTTTAGTTATTTATTTTCAGCACTTATATACTTTGCATATGATCACGCATGTGTTTAACACGTGAGGCCCAAACTGTGGGAATTCTTTTCTTCTTCTTTTTCTCCCCTCTTTTTTTATAAGGGAACAAATGCTCCCCAGCGTTGCTCTGACGTGGCTCACACGTGAGTGCAATGATATCAATTTTATAACCGTTGGATCACCTAGGGGAGTGGGGAGTCAAACCAATCTCATCATGTCTTATAAATGGGGTCTTTGGCCCTTGACATGACTGTTGTTTCTTCATCTTCTTCCTCGGGTTTTTTTTCTTTGAGAATTTAATTCTCGTTTCAGAGATTAGATCTCTGCCTCCAAAATTCCTTCGAACAGAGTTAAACTCCGCCAAAAATTTTGGTAAGGATTATGCGCAGAAATTAGCTCTTAGAAAGCTTTTGGATATATATTTTTTTATTTTGGATTTTAAATCCATTAACATAGTTGACATAGCTTGTTTCTTTTCTTGAACCGATCTCTTGGAGATCTTAAAAAAGAACTCTTTTTTTTACATAGATCGTGGATTTTGATGTCCATATCAAGATTTGAGTCAATGGATATTATTTGAGAATCGTTGATTCTCTTCTTAGGGTTATACTCTATCATTGATCTTGACATTTGAGAATTCCTGGAATTTAATTCCATTATTAAAACCCATATGTTTCCCAACACGGGGGATTTCTGAGATTTAATCCTATCACCCAGGGGAATTTAATTCCATCTTTTTTGCAAAGCTTAGCTCTGGTTTGATTCTTAGGAACTTTAGGAATTTTATTCACGTTTAACTTCCTTTTACTGTTCTTGGATATTTTCCCTTTTTTGGATTTTTAGAGTTTTAATACCCTTTTCACAGATTTGAATATGTTGTTGTTTTTAAAAGAACCCACTTTTCAGGTATATTGGGAGTTTTAACTCCACTATTTATTTAATAAGAACTATTCATTTAATGACAATCCTTTTTTATTCTCACAATGGGCACATGTCTCATCATTGATGAGCTGCCACTTGATTTTGTGGGGTCCACTAGCTTTGGAGTTAGTAATTCCTAGCATTTTTTATTGCTAACTCTCCACCTGGTTTCTTTTCAGGTACCATGGCTGTTTATTTATATGACATCGAGGAAATTGTCTCCTACGAAGAAATTTACATATAAGGTCGCTTTCAAGGCCAGGAGTACACTGATGCCCAATGTGATGAGGTGTTGCATTGGTTCAATGATTACAACGGTCGGTTGCTCATCCGCCGCTCTGCCCTTTTGAAGATCATCGTTGGGTCGATCTGGGAGGCTTTGCCCGGGCGTCTTGAGGCTATGTCGCTTCGATGAAGCTGAAGACAGGGTACATTCAGTGTACGTGATGGGATTGATCTTAAAGAAAAGGAGAGATAATCTCGTCGCCATCTTGTATCGCGTCTTTCAACAGAAAGCGATAGTATCAGCATACCAGAGGATGGAGAAAATTAGTGGTGATCCTGATGTTTGCATTCGAGAAAAGATGCATAAGAAGATGATCGATGAAACTGAACGTGCATTGCTCAAATTTGCTTTTGAGTTTGAGAATTCGTGTCCGGAGTTCAGCATCTTGCCATTGTAGATCTTGGACGACGAAGCATTTTTTTAGCAAGAGTATGTAGTTTCTTCCCATTTTAATATGAATGAAAAGCATCTTTCCCTTTCATATATGTGCTTTCTTTCTCTCTGTGTTGAAATTAGCCTATTTACTCATTTCGGAGTACTTAGTTCATTTTTCCCTTGTATTTGCAGGTGAATTTATCCTAACGCAGCATGTAGATAACCCTCATTCTTTCATGACAAGGGTCCATTAGGTTTGTGGTACCAGGTTTAAGTCCATTATACCGTCGTGTTGGTTGATATCTTTCTTGATATGTAGTCCCTTAGGTTGCTACTCGAGTAACCCCACGACTGTCGGGCCTATGATCCCTTCTGAGGTTGGACAAGACGCCATCAAGTAATCTTCTTAGGTTGGACTATTCGTATTACCGCCGGAAGAACAAGCGTTAGATATTTGCTATGGTGTTTTTACTTGAAGTTAGGCTCAATTTGAAGCCCCGATGAGTCATAACCACACCCTTCTTGGGTGGGATGATCTCCAATAGTCTTTAGGCCTTATATGTATTGCCGTCAAGACCCAAAACTAGTAATATGCCATCACTTCGTTTGTTCTTTAATGATGTCGTACTGATTCTTTGCTGAAATAGGGTAAACATCTGTATGATCTCTATGCTCTATATATCACAGTCGAGATCTGGATCTAGGAATATGCTATTGCTCAAATTTCATTTGATAGTTGCGTTCGCACCCTACTGAAATGAGGAGGAACGTCGAGATGATCTCTAGGCTGTAGATGTTGCCATCGAGATCTGGAGCTAGGATTTTGCCGCCACTCCACTTCTATTTGACCCTTGGGTCCTTGTTCACATCGCGTCTATACTTTGCTGGAGTAAGAAGGACGTCCGAATAGTCTCTAGACAGTAGATGTGCCATCAAAACTCGGTTCTTCTTTTGACGAAGTATGGTGGGAAAATATGGTTCCCTTTTATTTATGCCCATGGATTGTGTACAAGAGTCAGTATGGAACTACTTGCAGGGCAAAAATATTTTATTTTATTATATATATATTTATTTATTTCCGCGATACTCTATCTTTTCAGCCTTTTATATCGCGAAAGTCGCGATTGCCCAATCATTTCAGCTATTTTTCGCGGTGCCCAATAATTTCGGCTGTCATTTTTTAATTTTTATTCGATGTTTTTTATTGTGAGTTGCCCAAGACTTTCGACTATTTCTTATGCATATTTTTACTTGCTGATTTTTATTACGAGTTACCCTATCATTTCGGCTATTTTATATGCATTTTTTTACTCACTGATTTTGTGGCGAGTCGGGGATTTGGAATCTGATACCAATCTTGGCATCGGTATCACTACTACTGGAATACTGTCAGGAGCGAATCATCATTAGCCTTTATCGATTTGAACAAAGGTGGCTTAACAAACAGGGTTAGGATCTTGTCAAATAAGACCTTTTGACTTTTTGAGCCGTAAGGGTCTCATAAAGGTATTTCTCGCTATGAGTTGTGAGGATCTCATATGTGTGTTTTCTCCTTAGGAATCGTAGAGATTCCTAGGTGTGTTTTCTCTTATAAGTTGTAAGAATCTTACAACAGTGTCTACTTCTTGTAAGTCGAGAGGACTTACAAGCAGTTGTTCACCAAAAGGGGATATTTGTCGCCATTGGCGGGACTTGGTGGGGAATATATTTATTTATGCCCATGAATTGTATATAAGAGTCGATATTGGAGCACTTGTAGGGCAGAAAAACTTTGTAGGGTTTTGGTGGCTTAAGAACATGTTTGGATCCATATAACCTAAGGCTTTTGAATTCTATAAGCCGTAAGGGTCTTATAGAGGGTATATTCTCCTTACGAGTCATGAGGATCTCGTAAGTGCATTTTCTCCTTAGGAATTGATTCCTAAGTGTATTGCTCTTTTGTGAGTCGTAAGGATCTCACGCGGGTGTTTTCTCCTTGCAAAGCCATAAGGACTTTGCAAGTGCATTTTTTAATTAGTTCGCTCTCTTTCAGGTTTTCACTAGCTCGCCGATAGTCCTGCTGTTTTTACTCATGGCGGCCTTTCGGGTTTTCATCCGTGTCTATTTCGCTTGTGGACACACTGTTTTTTTAGGCGGCTCGTAAGGTAACACACCATTAGTTGTTGGCCCCGATCTTTTCTGAAGGACCGCATTATGTAGGATGTGGGAGAGCCATGAATTATTTATGCCAGTGGATTGTATACGGTGGTCAATATAGGGATCTACCGTAGGGCTCAACGTGTTAGTTTTAAGGACATGACAGTCCATTATCGCTGTATTTTGGGGCAAGTTTTTAGTTTAAGGACTTTCGGTCTAATATTCCCGTGTTTGGGGAGAATGCACTAGTTTAGGGACGTCTCGGTCCAGCATTAGTTTAGGAATATTTCGGTCTATTATTCCAGTATTTGGGGGGGGGGACGCGCTAGTTTAGGGACGAATCGGTCCATTATCTCCGTATCTTGAAGTGAGTTTTTAGTTTAAGGACATTTTCGGTCCAAAGCCAGTTTAAGGACACAGTGGTCCAATATTAGTTTAAGGACTTCTTGGTCCAATATTCCCATGTTTTGGGACGAACATCTTTTGGTACTACTTTCAAAGTTCCGACTTAAGAAGATAGCGAGCGGTCACAAGCGTCGTCATCTATCATTGATCTAAGTCATGAATCTTCAAGCGTACTACTTTTTGAGGAATCGACAGTTTATTGGCCGGAATGGCCTCTTGTCATGCATATCCATGAGTAGGTAGGCTCCACTTTGGTAGACTTTGTCTATGATGTGCGGGCCTTCATAATTTGGCTCGAACTTTCCCCGCTTTGCACGATTGGGAATCATCAGTCTTTTGTCAACCAACACGAGTTGGTGGAATGTTCTCGGCTTGGCCAGTATTTATATGACCGGGTCATCCTTGCCTTATAAGCCTCCAGATTTTGCTGTGCTATAAGGAGGGTTTCGTCGAGGGCGTCGAGCTCCTCGAGCCTAAGATGAGTATTTTCTTTATCTGTCAGCTCGTGTTGAACTGCCACTCGTAAAGAGGGTAGTTCTATCTCCAGTGGGAGCACTGCTTCTGCGCTAAATACCAATGCGTATGGAGTTGTATTTGTGGATGTCTTGAATGTTGTTCGGTACGTCCAAAGAAGTTCATGCAACATTTCGTGCCAATCATTTTTTGTTTCTGGACACCATCTTTTTTATAATCTTGGTTAAGGTCTTATTGAAGGTTTCAGCTAGACTGTTGGCCCGATAATTATAGACTGAAGAGTATCTCCAATCTATTTTATGCTGCTGTGCAAAGCGACTTATTTTTTGGCTTCTATAAGCTAGCCCATTATCCAAGATTATCCGTCACGGAGTCCCGAACCGGTATATGACATGGGTCTTGAAGAAATGGAGGATATTCTCCGTTTTCACCTCCCTTAGCGGTACTGCTTCTGCCCCATTTAGAGAAGTAGTCGGTTGTTGCCAGTATAAACCGGTGTTCTTTAGATAATGCCGGTTCGATTGGGCCAATTACATCGGTTCCCCACATTTCGAATGGCCAGCTGGCCACTGTCAGGTGTAGCGCATTTGGGTGCAGATGTATGAAGTCCCCGTGAATTTGGCACGAGTGACACTGCTTCGCATATTCGAAGCGTCCTGAATCATCGTGGGCCAATAATAGCCCATTCTTTTTATCTTCAGTTTTATCTTTGGCCCAGCTTGATAAGAACCACAGAGTCCATCGTGTATTTCTTGGACGACTTTCCTTACTTCCTCCGGTCCTAGGAATCTTAGCTATAGGTGGTCGAATGATCTCTTATATATAGTATCATTGACGAAGGCAAATGACAAAGCTCGTTTCATGAGCTGATGTCTAGACGATGCATTTTCGGGCATTCGTTGGGACTTAAAGTAGCCTATGAAGATATATCTATTGGTACGAGGACCTTGTGGTTTTGCAAAATGATCCTTACGTCATCGAGGTCTTCATCGGTCAATTCCTTAGCCAATTTGGCCAACGCATCCGCCTTACTGTTTTTCGCTCGCGGTATGCTTTCAAGGGTATAGGAAGAGATTTGTGTCAGCAATTGCTGCACCCTTTTCCATACCTTATTAGTTTTGGATTACATGTCTGATAGTCGCCATTTACTTGGCTAACGATTAGCTGGGAGTCTCCATATATGAGGAAGTCTTTGATTCCCATGTCGATAGCGATCTCAAGACCTGCTATCAAAGATTCATATTCTGCTTCGTTATTAGTCCTTGGCTTTGTTAAGGAGAGGGCATAACGCAATATCCCTTCTTGCGGGATCACGAAGATAAGCCCACCCTGTCTATGACTATGGGAGTGTTTTGCTTCCGCCGCTTCATGAAGGATGCTCCATCGAAAAAAGCTCCCACTAAGGCTTATTTTCTTTTTTTCTACATCAATTGCGTCGAATGTGTGCTCATCTGGAAACTCGCAGTTTAAGGGAGAGTCGGCTAGTATCTGATGCTCCTCGAGAAAGTCGGTGATGGATTGTCCTTTCACCGCTTTGAGGAGTCGATACGTTATCAAGAACTTCATCAGGAGGAGAGCCCATTTGGCAAGCCTTCCTGTTAGTATGGCCTTTGACACCAGATATTTGAGTGGATCCACCTTTGATATGAGGTGGACCTCATGTGCCATGGCATAATGTCCAAGCTTCATTATCGCAAAGATCAGCGCCAGGAAATGCTTTTCGATGGGGGAATAGTTGCTTTCTGCCTCCAGGAGAACTCGACTTAAATAGTATAGAGCTCTCTCTTTTTCTTGACCGTTCTCTTGTACCCACAATGCGCCCAGAGAACCCTCAAGGGCGGTTGTATATAAGATAAGAGGTTTTCCCCTAACTGGAGCGGCTAATACCGGTGGATTCTGCAGGTATTGCTTGATTTCGTCTAGTGCGTTTTGGCACTTTTGATCCCAGACGAACGAGGTCTCCATCTTCATCAGATGACTGTAGGGACGGTATTTTCTGGGAATGTTGGTTATGAACCACCGGATATACGCGAGCTTTCCTTGGAGAGACCACAATTGTTTAAGGGTTCTTGGCGAAGGCATTTCCATAATCGTCTTGATTTTTGAGGGATCGATTTCGATGTCTCGGTGACGTATGATGAATCCCAGGAATTTTCCTGGGGAGACTCCAAACGTGTATTTCAGAGGGTTCATTTTCATATTATACTTCTGAAGACTTTGGAATATTATTTTTAGATATTCCAAGTGCTCCTCATGTGAGTTGCTCTTGACCATAAGGTCATCGATGTAGCATTCAACGATACCATGTATGAGGTCATCAAAGATCTTTGTCATGGACTTCTGGTAGGTAGCGCCGGCGTTCTTCAAACCGAAAGGCATCATCTTATAGTAGAATACGCCAAACGGGATCCGGAAGACGGTATGCTTCTGGTCTTTAGGTTCCATTTTTATTTGGTTGTATTCTGAAGATCCATCCATGAAGAAGAAGATCTCGTGGGTGGATGTGCTATCGATCATCAGCTCGATAAGAATACTGGGAAGTCATCTTTCGGGCATACTTTGTTAAGGTTCCGAAAGTCCACATAGATGCGAACCGTCCCATTTTTCTTCATCACCGAGACAATGTTAGCGATCTAGTTGGGATATTGAATGTTTTGGATGACGCCGGAGTCGATTAGTTTTTTGACTTCAGAGTTGATACTCATCTCAAGTTCGAACCACATCCTTCTTGGTGCCTGTTTGATTGGCTTTATGTCTGGCGATATGGACGGTTTATGTACCTCTACTTCTGGATCTAGACCCGGCATTTCGGAGTAGTTCTATGCAAAGTAGTCTTTGTACTGTATAAGCACATCTTTGAGTGTGGCTACTTGTTTTTCAGATAATAGCTCACCGATGAACGTCTGCCTTAGATCGTTATTCGTTCCTAAGTCAATTTTTCTTCGGTTGTCCGCCATGGTGTGTATCCCGTCCTCCAGCTCTTTTGGAGCCGGTGGAAATTCTGAGATCACCTCGTTCTCGTCTTCATTTGAGAAGCACCTGAAGAGATCATTCATACTCTTGTGCCCTCCCTCTTTTGAGAGTGATATCATTTGGCAGGTACGAGTACGCTTCCCTTTTTACAGTTGAGCTAGTTTTAACCTGACGGTGTAGGTCCTTTTTGGCTCGTGTTTTCGCGGTGGGCTTACCTTCCAACTGTTGGATAAAGCGAACCTGCCTTGTCGATACCGGTCTTTTACCCAGTCCTTGAAGGTGAAGCAGTCTTTAAGGGGGTGACTTATTGCTCGGTGATAGGAGCAATAATCCGGATGATAGACCTCGTTTATCTATTCAGAGTTCCGAGACTCTGGAAGTGTCATCATTTGGTGCTTCATGACAAGGTTGAATATTCTTTCTGTCTTGTTTTGAAGGAACGAATATTCCTGACCCATCTTCTTTATAAAGGACGAGCTCCAATCGAGCCTTTCTCGATTGAACGGCATCTTGGGCACTGTTCGCCTCCGAATGACGGCGTGATGAGAGACGTCTTGCCTGAGATTCGGGGCAGATGCTAATTGGTGCTATCCGTCCACCTCTCCGAAGATGCCAAGTTGATTTATGGCACCATGTATCGAAGGTTTAAACGGATGCGGCCGATGTAGCAGACTTCGTCAGATTCCCCCTCATTTGAGGAGTTTTTTATTATGGGGACGCTCTTCCCTGCAGGCGCAAGCCCCTGCAGTTAATTACGCTACCGCATCGCGGTAACCACTTTCTCCTTCTCCATGGTCACTTCGTGTCGTGGGTGTTTGTTTTGTGTTTGGTTTCCCGTGGATTGTATACGGAGACTAAGTTATGTTGTCGCCCGTAGGGCGTGGACTAGTCTAAATCCGTATTATCTTAGATTTGGGGTTTGGGGGTTTGGGTTTAAGGATACGTTAGCCTCATTTGAGACTAAGATGAACTTAAACGTTTGTTAAGGATACGTTAGTCTCATTTTAGACTAAGATCGACTTAACGGGATCATTTAGATCCGACAAGAGAGCAATTGGGGGCTCTATTGCTTAGTTTAGTGACGTTGCGGTCGATAGGTAGTTTAAGGACATTGCGGTCCAATGTTAGTTTTAAGACATTGCGGTCAAGGTTAAGGACATCATAGTCCGTGGATTTAAGGACTCCACAGTCCATCGTTAGTTTTAAGACATCACGGTCAAGGTTAAGGACGTCATAGTCCGTTGTTAGTTTTAAGACATCCCGGTCAAGGTTAAGGACGTCATAGTCCATGAGTTTAAGGACTCCACAGTCCGTTATTAGTTTTAAGACATCACGGTCAATATTAAGGACATCAGAGTCCATGAGTTTAAGGACCCCACAGTCCGTGAAATGCATGGTTGTTGGGACCTGTCACCTCTTTGAAAACGTTGAGGAATTACAACGACAAATATCAAAGGAGTGAAGAGATGTACCCTTGAACCAAAGTAGATTAAGTGATCTGTAGCCCAATTTGGAAACTAAGATCAATTAATTCGGTTATGAGCACATTGGCTCGGTTGAGTCTGGATTGAGGACTTATGGCCAACTTGGGCTAAGTCCAACTGAGTTTGACCCTTTATTGGACTACTTGACATTTGTCTGGTTTTAGTCCACATTATTTAGCAATGCTAAACATTTTCATCTTTGATTTCCTCAATTTTGAGATTCAGTCGAAGGGGAGGCTTTGCCTCTAGAAAATTAGCCAAATTGTCCAAAAATAATGTTTAGACAGTAGGGAACAGCAGTGTTAAACACTGGAAATAAAGCTCTCAGATTAGTGTTAAACACTAGAGAATAATAGTGTTAAACACTGGAAGAAAGATTCTCAAATTAGTGTTAAACACTAAAAGATGATCAGTGTTAAACAGTGGGAATATGACTCTTGAATTAATGTTAAACACTAGAAGATGATCAGTGTCAAACACTGGAAATAAGACTCTCAAATTAGTGTTAAACACTAAAAGATGATCAGTGTTAAACACTGGGAACAAAGCTCTTGAATTAGTGTTTAAAATACTAAAAAGAAAAGGTCACGTGGGGATACGTGAGCGCTCCCCAAAGGTGGGGCCAGATCTCCTTTCCTTCGTTCTGCAAATAAGCGTTAAACACTTTTTATGTTTTCTTTGGAGCATCACGTGCTGACACGTGAGGAGGATTAGTGCACTGATTGTTAGAGCGTTAGCCAAGGGGTCAGGTGGGAACACGTGAGAGCGCCCAAGACTCTTATTTCTTTTACTTTTTCTTTCTGTGTTCCGGGGGTCACGTGGAGCACGTGAGGCATTGTCTCTGAGCTTTTTCCTCCTTATTTTTGTGGATCTTTACAGGGGTCACGTGGGGCACGTGAGGCATTTCCTCTGAGCTTTTTCCTCCTTATTTCTGTGGATCTTTACAGGGGTCACGTGGGGCACGTGGGGCATTGCCTATGAGCTTTTTCCTCCTTATTTCTGTGGATCTTTACAGGGGTCACGTGGGGCACGTGACCCTGGTTCTTTGCCTGTTTGAAGATCTGTTTATCTTTTTAAGAATTAAATTCTTCATAGAGTCAAACCCTAGCAATAATTTTAGAGGAATTAAATTCCTATTTTCTTTTGAAGAATTATATTCTTAGGTAGGGTTAAACCCTAACTTTCCTTCTATAGGAATTAAATTCCCATATATGTAAAGAATCAAGTTCTGGCATAGAGTGAAACCCTAATTTCTTTTTAAGAGGAATTAAATTCTCAATTAGGGTAAAACCCTAGTTCTGTCCATCTTGAAGGAATTAAATTCCTATAATTTTGGAGAATTGAATTCTCATATAGGGTTAAACCCTATTTTTATCTCAGAGGAATTAAATTCCTATAATTTTGGGAGAATTAAATTCTCAAAACTCAATTCCTCCTCTATATTTTAGGTCTGCATGGCAGGATCTCGACCCAATGAGAATTAAATTCTCAACTTATGGGGAGATGTGCACTTTGCAGATCTTCAACCAGAGAAAGAACTAAGTTCTTTTTTTTATATAGAGTTAAACTCTTAGATTGAGAATTAAATTCTCTTTTTTGAAGTCTTGATCCCCTTTCTTTTCTTACCTAGGGTTTTTCTTTGCAGAGAATTAAATTCTCCTCTCTTTTCTCTCTGAATTTTCAAGATTCCAAAGCTCTATATCCCTCTCTCCCTTCTTTTGGCTCCTATTTATAGGAGAAGGAAAAGAATCAATTTGTTTAGTAAATCTTTTATTGAAAGATTTGATTTGTTTTTATCATTAATTCGAGCCTTTAGATTATTAGGTGAATTTTATTCACCGTTGGATTTTAAATCCAAAGATATTCCTTTTGTTATTTCGGTGAGGTTTAGAGGAAATCTTTCCTTGTCCAAGATTTTTCCATAAATTGGTGATATTTAATCACCCTCGGATTCTTAATCCAATGGTTCTCCATAATTCTTCTCCATTTGAGAAAGATTTAAATGATCTTTTTAGAATTTAATTCTGTTGAACAGCAAGGTTTTTAAAGCCAGTCACGTGTTGCCACGTGACCCCCGGTCACGTGTGAGCACGTGACCCCTGAAATGGACTCCTCTTCTGCGCTCTGTTCTTTGCCGCTGCTTTAACCATCACGTGCCAACACGTTTCCTGATTTTTAATCAGGGAACAAATTCCCCCACAGGGTTGCTCTCACGTGTCTGCACGTGAGTGCAATGCTGTCACTTTTGTGACCGTTGGATCTGTCTTGGGAGTAGGGTAAATGAAACGTTTTCCATCACATTCTATAAATGGAAGGGTCTCTTCAGAAGCGCCTCCACTTTTCATCTTCCTCCTTTGCTAAATTTCTTCCTTTGAGAATTTAATTCTCCTTTTCCAGAGCTTAGTTCTCTGCTCCACAATCTTCAGAGTTTAACTCTGTTCAGGGAAGACCCATCTCTTCAGGTAGTGATCTTTGAACGATCGAGGCACTTTCATATCTCTCTGGATTTTAAATCCATAGCGAGGGTTTTTACCCTTTTTAACAAGAACCCATTTTTCTTCAAATAGAAAACTATTTAATCTTCAAACAGTAGATCTCTTAGGGTTTCTCTAATCTTTAGGGAGATGATGGTGTCGGTTGTCTCTTCCATGGAATTTAATTCCATCCCCAAGGACCTCTGGCTCTGGAACAAAAAATTTCTGGGAATTTAATTCTCTTTTTCAAAAAGGAATTTAATTCCTATGAGGAACTAAGTTATTCCCATGGGGAGTTCTTGGGGTTTCCTTGCCCTGAGAAGAAGTTCGTAATGAATTTTCTCTGGGAATTTAATTCTTTTGATTCTGTTTGATTTGTCACAGAGCCCAAAATGGATTTCTTTTTAGGGGAATGTGTAGGGTCACTTGAAATCCACTGCTTATTTAATGAGAATCTTCCTTTTGTCTCATTATAATTGCTTGGCCTCATTATTGACGAGCCGCCATCTTGATTCTGTGGGACCTATGTGTTTTGTAGCCAATGGTCCCATAAAAAAAAGTCTGTTGTCGCTTTCTTCAACCGTCTTTATATACATATATAGATTTATAATCATATATATATATATATTGCTGGCTTTACTTTTAACAGTTTTCCCCCTATTTTATTTCAGGTACAATGACTTCGGTTCCGTACTTTCTTTTCACTTGCTCTGAGGCCGCCTTTCCTCAGTCACCATCTGATGAGGAAGTGATGGCGATGATCAAGGCTCATGATCCGACCTGCACCAACTTGCTTTTGTGGGGGACTTGGTACGGTCATATTATCCGGGGGCGCCGAAGCTTCCTTTGCGAAGTACCAACGGAGCCCACCTTTCCATTTCTGCTAATGGACCCACCAAGGACTGTCTTTGCCGTGGAGATGCCGAATTGGACTCCGATGAGGCGGCTCGAGCCTTGGACGACTGGTATCCCGAACCATCCAATCCCAGCCATAGATATTCCGGGACGGCGCATTTGTCAGGGTGAGGCCCACCCATGGGGACAAATATACAAGATAGGGCTCACCCCTCGACACCCTACGGGCTACCTTCTCTGGGCTCGTTACATCCTTTCTGCTCATCGCGCGCGGCTGCAGAAGGTCGGGCTTTACCAGGCGATGTATGCGTCGCTCTTCCACTACCAATCCCCGCATGTCTGGTGGGTTAAGGCATTCTTGAACCAGTGGAATCTCCCCACCAACACTTTTCTTCTAGGGGACCGAGAGGTTTCGATCTCTTTGGAAGAATTTTATGAGATTTCGAGGCTGCCAATCCGGGGGACGCTTTATGAGGAGTTGCTGCCTTCCGATGAGTACGTCTTTGAAACCGAGCCTGCAATCCTCGACGGCTTGTCGAGTGAGAATGCCGTGCGCCACAAGCGTCCAAGTCTGATCAAGGCATTGGGTATCTTCGACCAGCTGTTCACAGAATCTGAAGAGCAAAGCGTCACTTTTAAGAGCTTCATCGCTTGCTTCTTTCGCGAGGACGTCCTTCGAAGACGGCTCCGAAGTTTGCGAATATCAATGACCCTTTCGGGTTTGGTCCGAAGAAGCTGCCGACCAAGGAATCGGATCCACCACAGTACTATATTCCCATTATGTCGCCGGTGTCTTTCTAATCCATTGCAGCTCCCGGCATGGATGAAGAGACGTTCTTCGTGGGCTTCGTCAGCGTCTGGCTCAGCTGGTTTGTCGTCCCCATGCATCGCCGCTTCATGAGAGTTTCGGTTATCTATCCGGCTCATCGTATAGCTGAGGGGACACGGTTGGCCGTTGGCATCCCGGCACTGGCGCATCTCTATCACGGGTTGGGCGCTGCGGCTAATACCTCCACCCTTGGCGTAGATGTGGTAAACTTTTCGCTTCATTACTTCACGTCTTGGATCGAAATGCACGTATTGGGTGCTTTCGCTATGCATCAAAGGCCCGCATTTTACAACGCCTACACCTTCCCGCGACTTATGCGATTGGTGAATGCTTCTGCCTCCGACCCAGCTCAATTTGGGGCCATTCGGGCGTTGATTGCCCCTTATGCCACTACCGGCGGATTGGTTTTTACCGACCGAGTCTTATCCTCCCCCTCAGGTCCAGCTCAGCAACTCTGGGACCGGTCAAAAGACAATATGCCTTCTTTGAGGCCCTGGGAGGCCGTGCACTTGTATACAATTAGGCCAGGATACCTAGTACTTCGCCAGGATAGTGCGGTCCTTTTCATGCGGTACAACCCGCATCGCTTCGCTCGGCAGCTTGGATATGACCAGGCGTCCCTTTCGAGGCTTTCGTAGTTGCGTCGGTCCCCTCACTCGAAGCCGTTCGCGATGCAGCTCATCATTTCGTGAGGTTGAACACCGGTTCCCATTTTATGATCCCTGAAGCTGACCATTTTCCCCGGTGCGTGGGATCGTTCACGGGTTGGTACCTTCATCGGGTTAACCCGATTATTGTTGAGGAGAGAAGGGTACTCCTTGGCCATGGTGCTCCTACTCAGGTTTCGGTCACAGGAGCTACGCTGCCACCGCGCGCCCCGGTCCGCTTTCCCCTGAGGGATACCGGTGTTGCGCTTATTCCGGGAGAGTCGGGGGTAGACCTCACTCCCACTGTTGGTATGCCCTTGGGCACCAGGTCATGGGCTAATCGGGCTCCAGTGGTAGCACCGCCACTCGTGGTGTCGACAATGGCCATGTCATCCTCAGTTGTGGCGCCAAGCGAGGGTAGTAAGGACGAGGGTGTTGAAGGTGACGTGGGCCGGTGCCGTACTAAGGCTCCACGGGGGAAGAAACGGTCGTCTTCGACGGCCGGTTCTGGATCTAAGCGGCGGAGGAAGGTGGCCCCCAACTTACTTGATTCTTTAGCAGAGTCTGAGCTCATACTTCCAGATGAACCGTTGGCCGTGCAAGAGTCGGATGCTGGCTTTCTTTTTCCGGATTCGGCTGCCGAGGAAGCCGCACAATTGGCTGAGGCTATAAGATGTTCTAAGGATGAATCTCAGAATGTAAGGGTTCCGAAGAAACCCTATCCTGCCGTAATCTTCTATGAAGACCCCTCGTGGATCCGGCGGCAGTTTATTGGCCTTTTGGAGGAGTGGGGAGAAAGGGCCCTGAAGCAGGCTATTTCGGAGGATGCTACGGACGCTCTTTCCTTGTGGATCGGCGGCCACGAGTCCACCCTCGAATCCCGACGAGCACATCTCCTTGAGAAGGAGCATCGGCTTGAAGAAGCCATATTGAAGGCTTCCTTACGCATTGGTATGTTCTTGTATTTCTTTGTAGCACTCTATATTGCTTACGCTTGTATGTATCCTTATCTTTTCGTAAATTGTGCAGAGACCTCGGCGATGGGGGAGGTTCCTACGGGCTTATTGAAGATAAAGCCTGTTGACACCCCCAATGAAGCATTGCTCGATGTGGAGGGGGTTGACGACGCGACGCCTCTCACGATAGAGCTTCCTAGGCGGTTCTTGGTCCTGGAGCACTCGCTCCCTTGGGAGAGGCACCCTTGGTGGTCGCCGTCCCAACAACTCTTCCTGAGGGCGGCCTAGAGGCTGGGATGGAGGTAGTCGGGACTACCCTCCCTTTGTTGGAGCCCGAGGTCACGGCGGAGGCCGCTGAAGCTGCTATCCCCCCAACTCAGAATGGGAGGAGCGTCGAAGGTAACCCTCTACACTTTAAACTAGTAATCTTTCTGTTACCTGAACTCTTTTGCCTTTTCAGAATTGAGTAGGCTGGCGGCCTCTATTGCCGATCTGTCTCCCCGGCAATCCTTCCAGCGTTTGCTGGAGATGGCCGCTCCGCAAGCGATATCCCCTCAACGCATCGTCCTCTCGTCTGGGCAAGGTTAGTGTCGCTCACTGTCTTTTTATAGAATTGTTGTTATTTTGCGGAATGACATTGATGTCCTTTACAGTTCTGGAGGCTGACGATGAGGTTGAGGTTCTCGAAGGGCCAGGGGAGCCTTTAGCCCCTTCTTGCATGACTGTGGGTGAGTGACGCCTCAATATGGCTCCACTTGTTCCTTTGCTTAAGAGTTTCATTGACATTTTTTTTGAACAGCCCTGCCAGCTCCCACAGCGCTGGAATCACATATCGCCATGCCGCCCGGCCCTTATGCTCTGCGAGCTTCAGAACGCTTGGCCTAATTAAGCCTTGTCTCCCTATCATCTTTGATCGAGGAGCTCCGTGCTGGCAGCGCAATCACAGCTGAAGCATTTGCTGCTGAAGCTAACGGTTCTCTTTCTTTTCTTGCCACCTACCATAGTGAGGCGGTGGTGCGAGTCTGGGTGGAGTTCTGTCGGCAGGTGGAGGCTTGCTTGTACGGACTTGAGTGTTCCTGCCTTTCTTCGGAGGCTGTGGCTACAAAGGCGGGCTTGCGGGGGCTAATAGAGCGGTGCGTGGCGAACATGGTGTCGTGCGAGAAGAGGCTCGGCCGCAAATTCTCGGAGAGGGAGCTGGCCTCTAAGGCACTGAGCGAGCTCCAAACCAGCTTTACAGCCAAAGCCAATAAAGCGTATGAACTCTGGTGAGTGCTTCAAGAGTCTAACAAAGAGGTGGTGGCCCTCGATAAAGCTGCCGTGTTCACTCGCGAAAGGGTTAAGGATCACAAGGCTACCGAGAAAGAGCTCGAAGGCCGGCTTGCCCCATATCAGGCCCAGCAGGCTCAGGCGGAGGCCCGTCTTCTGGCGATACTGAATCATGAAGCCGTAACCCAGCAAAAGAAGGATGAGCTAATGAAATTTCTAAATCGCCCGCCGGCCTGAAGACTTGTACAATTTTTTTCTTTTGTACATACTCTTGAATGAGAGTATATTTTTTTTGTTTTTTCATGAATTGTACTTTGTATCCATTTTGGTTCATGAATAAAAGACATATTTTTCTTCTCAATGGTGTGTCCCTTTTAATTGAATGTGTTCTGCGGACAGTTTATCTTGGTCTCTTTGCAGGGCAGCGATGGCTTAGGATTCAGGGTTAAGATCTGCCTTTTAAGACTTTTGAGCTTTATGAGCCATGAGGGTCTCATAAAGAGTTTTTCTCCCTACAGGTCGAGAGGATCCCATAGGTGTAATTTCTTCTTAAGAATCGTGAGGATTCCTAAGCGTGTTTTCCCTTGAAAGTCCTAAGGATCTCACAAGAGAATTTGCTTCCTTACGGGTCGTGAGGACCCGCAAGTGCTGGGTGCGGTCGCCCTTATCCGTATTTCACGGGGTCAGGGGTTGCTCTGGATGTTTTCCTGGGTACCATAGTATAAAGACATCACGGTCGAGGTTAAGGACATCATAGTCCGTGGGTTTAAGGACTCCACAGTCCCATGTTAGTTTTAAGACATCACGGTCAAGGTTAAGGACATCATAGTCCGTGGATTTAAGGACTCCACAGTCCAATGTTAGTTTTAAGACATCACGGTCAAGGTTAAGGACATCATAGTCCGTGGATTTAAGGACTCCACAGTCCAATGTTAGTTTTAAGACATCACGGTCAAGGTTAAGGACATCATAGACCGTGGATTTAAGGACTCCATAGTCCGATGTGTGGTTACTGGGACCCGTCACCTCTCTGACAACGTTGAAGGATTACAACGACAGATATCAGAGGAGTTCAGGGATGTACCCTTGAACCAAGGTAAAATCAGTCTAGAATCATCATAGTTGGTCGTTAGTTTTAAGGCATTACGGTCGAGGTTAAGGACATCATAGTCCGTGGATTTTAAGGACTCCACAGTCCGATGTTTGCTCTGGATGCTTCACACGGGTTCACTGCCGTGTTCAGCGAGGACCAGGCTCCGCTCTGGATGCTTCACACGGGATCACTGCCGTGCTCTGCGAGGACCAGGATCCTCTCTGGACGTTTTCCACGGGGTCAGAAAGTGACGTTATCCGCGTTCCACGTGACCAGGAATTTTGCTCTGGATGCTTCCCACAGGTTCACTGCCGTGTTCGGTGAGGACCAGGCTCCGCTCTGGACGTTTTCCACGAGGTCAAAGTGTGACGTTATCCGCGTTCCACGTGACCAGGAATTTTGCTCTGGATGCTTCCCACGGGTTCACTGCCGTGTTCGGCGAGGACCAGGCTCTGCTCTAGACGTTTTCCACGGGGTCAAAGAGTGACGTTATCCGCGTTCCACGTGACCGGGAATTTTGCTCTGGGTGCTTCCCACGGGTTCACTGCCGTGTTCGGCGAGGACCAGGCTCCGCTCTGGACGTTTTCCATGGGGTCAAAGAATGACGTTATCCGCGTTCCACGTGACCAGGAATTTTGCTCTGGGTGCTTCCCACGGGTTCACTGCCGTGTTCGGCGAGGACCAGGCTCCACTCTGGACGTTTTCCACGGGGTCAAAGAGTGACGTTATCCGCGTTCCACGTGACCAGGAATTTTGCTCTGGGTGCTTCTCACGGGTTCACTGCCGTGTTCGGCGAGGACCAGGCTCCGCTCTGGATGTTTTCCACGGGGTCAAAGAGTGATGTTATCCGCATTCCACATGACCGGGAATTTTGCTCTGGGTGCTTCCCACGGGTTCACTGCCGTGTTCGGCGAGGACCAGGCTCCGCTCTGGACGTTTTCCACAGGGTCAAAGAGTGATGTTATCCGCATTCTACGTGACCAGGAATTTTGCTGATTATATCCGCATTTCACGGTGTTGAGATTTGACTCTTAGTGATCTGTACACCGCCGAGTCATGGGACTGGGAGCTGTCGCTGTTCCGCTTTGCTCATTATTGTGTCCGTTGTGACGGGATGAATGTTGAGATGATCTCCAGGCTATCTGTGAACCGTCGAGATTTTGCTTCTTATTCTGATGGAACCTGGTGAGGAGGAGTGTGACTCCCTCTTCGTTTGCATCCCTGGATTGTGTACAGGGATTGCTGTGATATCATCTGTAGAGCAAAAGTTTCATTTCATTTTTTTTATTTCTTTCCGCGATGCTCTATCATTTCAGCTTTAATATCGCGAAGGTCGCAATTACCCCATCATTTCGGCTATTTTTCGCGGTGCCCAATCATTTCGGCTATTTATTTTATTTTTACTCGCTGCTTTTTATTGCGAGTTGCCCAATCATTTCGGCTATTTTTCATGCATACATTTTTTACTTGCTGATTTTGTCTACAAGTTGCCCCATCATTTCGGCTATTTTGTATGCATGTGTGGCTTGCTGGCTTTTCGCCACAAGCTTTGTATTAGACACCGATTTCGGCATCAGCACCGCTACAACTGGGATATTGCCAGGAGTGAATCATCATTTGCCTCTGTCGATGTCGAATAAAGGGGGGCTTAGTAGACAGGGTTAGGGTCCTGTCGACTAAGGGTTTTGACTTCATGAACCGTAAGGGTCTCACAAATGTGTTTCTCCCTGCGAGTCGTGAGGATCTCGTAGGTGCGTTTTCTCCTTAGGAGTTGTGAGGACTCCTAAATGTATGTTCTCCTATAAGTCGTAAGGATCTTACAAGAGGGTTTTCTCCTTATAAATCGAGAGGACTTACTTCACCGTGCGAACATATCCATAGTCACGGATGGGACTCGGTTAGGGAAATGTTTATTCGCGCCCGTGGATTGTATACAAGGGTCAGTATTGAGCCGCTTGTAGGGCACTATCGAAGGTTGTGGGGGTTGTTTAAGAACAGCTTCAGGTCTCTGTAACTTAAGACTTTCAAATCTTATGAGCCGTGAGGATCTCATAAGCGAGTTCTCCTTACGAGTCGTGAGGATCCCGCAAGTGTAATTTCTCCTTAGGAATCGTGAGGATCCCTAAGTGTGTTGCTCCCTTGTGAGTCGTAAGGATCTCACGCAGGTGGTTTCTTCTTACAAGATCGAGAGGACCCTGTAAGTGTCTTTTAACGAGGTTGCGCCCTTTCGGGTTTTCACAAGCCCTCGCCGGTAGCCCTGCTGTTTTTACTCACGGAGCCCTTTCGGGTTTTCATCCGTGCCCATTTTGCTTATGGACATACCGTTTATTTATTTTTATTTTTTTTATTCTTTTTTTTAACGAGGTTGCGCCCTTTCAGGTTTTCACAAGACTCACCGGCAGCCCTGCTATTTTTACTCACGGAGCCCTTTCGGGTTTTCATCCGTGCCCATTTTGCTTATGGACATACCGTTTTTTTCTAATTTTTTTCTAATTTTTTTCTTATATATTTTTTTATCGGCTTTAGGATGCCGCAATCCACCATAGTTTATTGACATCTCGGTCAACAGCTAGTCTTAGGACATAGTGGTCCGTCATTAGTTTAAGGACGTTTCGGTCCGCTGTTAGTTTAAAGACGTTTCGGTCTGCTGTTAGTTTAAGGAAGTTTCGGTCTGCTGTTAGTTTAAGGACGTTTTGGTCCGTTGTTGAAGAAGGCCGGTTACTATTGATAGAGTTCGGGCTTAGGAAGATAGCGAGCGGACATGGTCGTCGTCATCTATCGTTGACCCAGGCCTCAACCCATCAAGCGTAGCATTTCTTCAGGAAGCGGCCATTTATCGGTCTGAAAGGTCTTTCACCATGCATGTCCATGAGTAGATAGGCCCTACCCTGGTAGACCTTGTCTACAATGTACGGGCCTTCATAGTTCCGCTCGAATTTTCCCCGCTTGGCGCGATTGGGGATCATAGGTCTTTTGACTACTAGCACGAGTTCGCCTTGGCGGAATGTCCTCGGCCTGGTCAATCTTTCATATGAGCGCGTCATCTTTGCTTTATAAGCTTCCAGATTTTGTTGCGCTATGAGCCGGGTTTCGTCAAGGGCATCGAGCTCCTCAAGCCGAAGGTGAGCGTTCTCTTCGTCTGTTAGCTCATAATGGACTGCCACTCGTAGAGAGGGTAACTCTATCTCGAGGGGGGGTACCGCTTCTGTACCGAATACCAACGCGTACGGCGTTGTGTTCATGGCCGTCTTGAATGTAGTTCGATACGCCCAGAGAGCTTCTTGCAGTCTCTTGTGCCAGTCCTTCTTATTTCGGGACACCGTCTTCTTCACAATCTTCGTCAAGGTCTTGTTGAAAGCCTCAGCTAGACCGTTAGCTCGGGGATTATAAACCGAGGAATATCTCCAGTCTATGTTGTGTTGTTGCGCGAAGCGGCTGATCTTGTGGCTTCTGTAGGCTGGCCCGTTATCGGAGATGATCCGTTTCGGCGTTCCAAACTGATAAATGACGTGCGTCTTGAAGAAATAGAGGACATTCTCTGTCTTCACCTCCCTCAACGGTACTGCTTCTGCCCATTTGGAGAAGTAGTCAGTCGTCGCCAAGATGAAACGATGTTTTCTGGACGATGCTGGTTCAATGGGGCCGACTATGTCAGTTCCCCACATTTCGAATGGCCAGCTAGCCACTGTTGGATGTAGAGGATTTGGGTGTTGGTGGATAAAGTCCCCATGAATCTGGCATGAGTGGCATTGCTTCGCATACTCGAGGCAGTCTTAGCTCATCGTGGGCCAATAGTAGCCCGTTCATTTAATCTTCAACTTCATCTTTGGGCCCGCTTGGTGAGAACCGCAGAGTCCGTCGTGAACTTCTTGGACGACTCTTTTTGCTTCTTGAGGTCCCAGGCATCTCAACCATAGAGAATCAAACGACCTCTTGTATAGAGTATCATTGATGAAGGCGAAAGACAGAGCTCGTTTCATGAGCTGATGTTTTGAGGATGTATCTTCGGGTGTTCGACGGGATTTGAAGTAGTCTATAAAGACTTCTCTCCAATCCTCAGCCTTTTCTTGGTCATTTACTTGCATAGCCATTTGCTTAGTCACTCCTTTTTCTTCGGATGATTCCGGAGATATTTCTGCTGGGGCAAGCACCCGACGGCTTTGTACCACGATTCTTACGTCATCGAGGTTCTCGTCGGCCAGTTCTTTAGCGAGCTTGGCTAACGCGTCCACCTTACTATTTTCTGCACGCGGTATGCTTTCCAGCGTGTAGGAAGGAATTTGGGTCAGCAGTCGCTGTACTCTCTCGCCATACTTCAGCAGCTCTGGCTTGCACGTCTGGTAATCACCGTTTACTTGACTAACGACCAGTTGGGAGTCTCCGTATATGAGGAGGTTTTCAATTCCCATGTCGATGGTGATCTCGAGGCCTGCTATCAGAGCTTCGTATTCAGCTTCATTGTTCGTTCTCGGTTCTGTTAAGGAGAAAGCAAAGCGCATTATCTCTCTTTGTGGGGTCACGAAGATAAGGCCTACCCCTGATTTGATTACAGGGGTGTTCTGTTTGCGCTTCTTCATGGAGGATGCACCGTCAAAGTAAAGTTCCCATCGGGCATTACCACCGTCGATCGCATCAAACGCATGTTCGTCTGGCAGCTCGCAATTCAACGGAGAATCGGCAGGTATTGGATGCTCAGCGATAAAGTCGGCAATGGCTTGTCCTTTCACTGTCTTAAGAGGCTGATAAGTTATTGAGAATTCCATCAAGAGCAGGGTCCATTCAGCGAGTCGCCCTGTCAATATGGCTTTTGACATCAAGTATTTGAGGGGGTCCACCTTCGATACGAGACGGACTTCATGTGCTAAAACATAGTGCCGGAGTTTCGTTATCGCGAAGATCAACGCCACGCATTGTTTTTTGATGGGAGAATAATTGCTTTCTGCCCCCAGTAGAACTCGACTCAAATAGTAGAGCGCTCTCTCCTTCTCTTGGTCGTTCTCCTGTGCCCATAATGCGCCTAAGGAACCTTCAGGGGCGGTTGTATACAGAATGAGAGGTTTGCCCTTGACCGGAGTGGCCAGCACTGGCGGGTTCTGTAGATACTGCTTGATCTCGTCCAGCACGCCTTGGCATCTGTGATCCCAGACGAACGGGGTTCCCTTCTTCATCGGATGACTATAAGGACGGCACTTGCCAGAGAGATTGGCTGTAAATCGTCGGATGTACACGAGCTTTCCTTGGAGAGACCGCAATTGTTTGAGAGTCCTTGGCGGTGGCATTTCCATGATCGCCTTGATCTTCGACGGATCTATCTCAATACCTCGGTGCCGGACAATGAATCCTAGGAATTTTCCTGAAGAAACTCCGAATGCGCATTTGAGAGGGTTCATCTTCAAGTTATATTGCCGAAGGCGTTGAAATACGATCTTCAGATGTTCGAGATGTTCCTCGTATGATTTTCTTTTCACCACGAGGTCGTCGATATAGAATTCGACGATTTCATGTATGAGGTCATCAAAGATCTTCGTCATGGCCCTCTGATAGGTGGCGGGGCGTTCTTTAGACCGAAGGGCATCATCTTGTAGCATAATATACCTAAAGGGGTTCGGAAAGCGGTGTGCTTCTGGTCTTCGAGATGCATCTTTATCTGATTATACCCTGATGAGCCGTCTATGAAGGAGAAAACATCGTGAGTGGACGTGTTATCTATCATCAGCTCGGTGACCGGCACTGGGAAATCGTCCTTCGGGCAGGCTTTATTGAGATCCCGAAAGTCCACACAGATGCGCACTGTCCCATTCTTCTTCATCACTGGGACGATGTTGGCGATCCAATCAGGGTACTGAACCTCTTGGATGAAGCCAGAGTCGATTAGTCTCTTGACCTCGGCGTTGATGCTTATCTCAAGCTCGAGCCGCATTCTTCTTGGCGCCTATTTAACTGGCTTGACGTCCGGGGATATGGTCAGTTTGTGGACAGCAATCTCTGGATCTAATCCTGGCATCTCGGAGTAGTTCCATACGAAGCAATCTCTATGCTGTGTGAGCACGTCTTTTAGTGTGGCCACCCTTTCTTCAGATAGCAGCTCACTAACGAATGTCGGTCGTGGGTCATTTGTCGTTCCCAACGCAATTATCTTGAAGTTATCTGCAGTGGTGTGTATTCCATCTTCCAGCTCTTTTGGCGCCGGTGGAAACTCTGAGATCACCTCGTCATTATTGTTTTCAAAGCACCAAGGGAGGTTATCTATATTCTCAGGCTCTTCTTTTGATAGCGTTATCATATGACAAGTACGAGCTCGCTTCCAGGACCGATGTGGATCTGGGTCTATCCTCGCTGTATGCGCGGCTTTTGGTTCGTGCTTCTGTGGCGGACTTATCCTCCAGCTGCTGGATAGAGCAAACCTGCTTTGCTGATATTGATCTTCGACCTAGTTCTTGAAGGTGAAGCAGTCTTCGAGAGGGTGTCCTATTGCTCGGTGATAAGAGCAATAGCCCGGATGAGAGACCTCGTTAGCTTTCTCAGGGTGTTTGGACTCTGGAAGTGTAATCATTTGATGTTTTATAGCGAGGTCAAGTATCTTCTTTGTCTTGTCTCGAGGAAAAGAGTATGCTCGACTCATCTTCTTCATAAGGGACAAATCCGGGCCGCTTGATTCCCTACAGCGTGACTTCTTAGTCGCGCTTTGTCGCTGTCGAACGCCTTTTCCGCTCTTTGACTTGTTTCTGCTTCTGCGTCAGGCCCTTTGCACAACAGGTTGACATGGAGGAGCATTTTCATCTTTCGCGGCCTGTTGAAGAAGGCGTTGCGTCCTGGCTTTCTCATAGATGGCCATTTCGCGATTATGGTCGTCTCGAGCTTTTTGACCCACTTTCCTGATGATCTTGTCCATTTGTTCTTCAAACGACGGACTCGGCATTTTGATGGAAAGATCTTGTTTTGGTGCGGGGTCGGCATTTTCTGACACGGCATCCTCTTCTTCATTGAAGTTATATATGGCATAGCTACCATGAACTCGTTCCCGTTTCTCGGGTTTCACATATCCAAGCCCAAGCGTTTCCATTCTCCCGTTGGGCAACTTGTGCTGAGTCCCAGAGACATCTTAAATCCTGTTGTAGAACCGAGCTTGTCGAATAGTCTGTTTGAAAGGTACCCCTTGGCGCTTTAATAGCCTTTTTAGTCCATTCGTGTAATATCTGGACAAACGGATGGGCTGGAGCCTGTCAAGTGTAGAATCCGCGCCGTGCCAGATTTCTTTCTCCACTCTTGTTTCCGTGGACCGATAGAATAGGATCGCCTTTTCACCTTTTCGCCTGGAAGGGACATAAAATATCTGCAAGTCTTACACATTGTAAGCTTCAAGTGCGTCGAGATCTTTGTAGTGCTCCCATGGAATCATGGTAATTTACAAGCTCTGATTATCACCAGGGAATGCTTGTATTGACGGCCGACTCGAGAACACCACATTAACCTCATCTTCCGAGTCGCTTTCGAAGATCAATATAGGGGAGGACGGTCCCGGGTTGTTGCGTCGAGACGGCTCAGAGTAAACTATCTCTTCTTCTTCTTCGGTATCACTCCCGAAAACAGGAATGGTGGCGGCGGCTTTGTTTTCCGGTTTGCGACATCTCTCTGTGTCCTCGAAATCTGGCAAAAAGTATTTTGCATCTTCGTACTTGCGGACTTCGTTCACGGAGAATGGATTTAGCTCACCTGTTATGGTATACTCAAGACCATCCTTGAAATACTTCATACGCTGATGTTGTGTAGAAGGGATGATGTTGTACTCGTGTAACCAGGGATGACCGAGCAAAGCATTATAGCAGGTCTTGGCGTCAATGACGTGAAACTTAATATCTGTAACGAGTATTCCGAAGCGTAATGTTAGTATTACAGATCCGAGAGTCCGTGATAATTGGGAGTCAAAACCGGAGATGGTAATTTTATCGCGAGCGAGGTGCTGGATGCTCATGCAGATTTCTTTCAACACCCGTACATTAAGGAGATGGACGGAGGATCCATTATCAACCAGGATTTTGCATATCTTGATATCGTGGCAGTATCCGGAGTTATATAGGGGACGGTTGTAGTCGCACGTCCCAAGGAGAAGGTCTTCATCACCGAACGTGACATCGGCTGTGTGCACTTCTTCCAGTTCATCCTTCATCCTTTCTTCGGCGAGGAAGGCTTGGAATTGCTCGGGCTTTTGCAGCGCCTTGATTAATGAATCTCTCGCTTCTTTTGATAATAAGAGGGCGTCGAGAATACTGAGCTGCGAGGGTAGCTTCCTCAGGTGCGCTAGGATGTTGTAGTCCACCTTACTCTTCTTGGGCGGGTCCTTGGCAGTCAGCTCTTTCATGACTTGTTCATCTAAGGCGATATCCTCAGCGACCTTTTCCTTTCCCTTATCTTTTCTAGTTGCGGGTCCGAGATACTTTTCTGGAAGCGTGCGATTGTGCAGCTGAATGTTTTCGCAGGCCTCTGGTTCTTCCTCTTTCCCTAAGATACTTCTTTAAAGAGAGGGCCCAGAGCCATTTCCTCGTCAGAGTCGCTCCCAAAGGTGAGAATTTGTGATCCTCCGGCGTTGACCGTGTGACAGTTACCGGTAGTTCTTTTGTGCTCCTCGGTCGTACTTCTCTGCTCCCGACGAGTTTTGCGTTTAATCTGTTTAAAATGTTGCCGGTGAGCAACATATCCTTTCCACCATCTTTCAAAAGCGTCGCACTCCTCAGTGGGGTGCAAAATCTTTCGATGATATGAGCAGTAGTTAGGATGCCTCTCTGCCTCACTGGGAGTGTATTCTTTAGAAGGTGGTAACTTCATTCCCATTGATATGGCTTTAGCAAACCTTTTCCTCGTCGAATTTGTTTTTATCTGTAACTGATGCCTTTGGCGGGAGCGCCTCGACTCTTTCGTCTAGTCGCCGGCGTTTGGCTCCTTCCAATATGGCCATCTCACGCTCCCGATCGGCTTTACTTTTCAGCCGAATCTCATTCAGGAAGGCGTCGATCATCTCGTCCGACGGCCATAAAAGTCCTGGTTCAGGGTCTGCCCCCAGTTTCTCAGTGCAAGGGGTTTTCTCATCGTCTGTAAACGAATAGGAGATCATATGACAACTTGCTATGTATCTCTCGGATTCATCCGACGAGCTTTCTCCATCATCTTCGTCCCGAAAGACGTGGCTGAGGAACTCTTGGAGCGTGATGAGAGTCCGAGCCTTCTGATTATACTCCTCCAGCGCATCGATCTGTTTCTGTAAGTCCGTGCGCTTGTCTCCAGGCCTCACGGGCTTTTTGGATCTCTTCTTCTTCTTCGAAGATTTCAATGGCTGGGTGTGAGTGCTTGGGATATCACCACCGATCCTTGGAGTTGGACGCGACTTCAGCATCCCTTCGATGATTTGAGGTTCAAGCGGGTTCTTCCATTTGACCGCCGGGCATATATGAAGATCACTCAACATCCTTTTGGTTTTGGCTGACAGCACGACCTCCCATGGAGCTTCTTCAACAAAAGAACACGTCGCCCCTGGTGTATCCGTCTTCTTAGGAGTGTGCGGCTGTGGTGGGTTTACCTTCCACTTCTCGGACAGCGCAAACTTGCCTTGTAGGTATTGATCCTCGATCCATCCCTTAAAGACGAAGCAATCCTCGATCGGGTGACTTACCGTTTGATGGTAAGGGCAGTAATTGGGGTTATTCATTTTGCTGGGTTGCGACGGTCGCCTTGGATTCGGTAAGTTGATAAGTTTGTTGCGTACCGCCAGCTCGAACAGCCTCTTCGTTTTATCCTGCGGGAATGAGTAAGGGCGCTTCATTTTCTCATTGTAATAACGCCGTCTCTCCTCCAATTGATCCGCTAGTCTTGGAGCACTGGGCTGCTGTTGGGTGTTCGCAACGAAGGTCGCCTTCCCTTTACCCTTGTCGTTCCGAGGTTCCGGTTTCGGGGGAGACGGTCTATGACCCATTTGGTCCATCTGGGCCAGCTTGTCGATTAAAGCCTGAAATGTGTTCGGTTTGAAGAACGTCATGAACTATGAAATAGTTGCATGAGGGTCTAGAGTGCCGACGAACATGCCCACCGCTGGTGCTTCTTCGATGCGCTGCTCGCACTTCGACCACAGGTTCCGCCATCGGATTGCATATTGGACCCAAGTTTCGCCCGGCTTCACCCTTGCATTAATCAAAGCTGTTATTGGGGTGCGTTCGCTGGCGCTTGCGAAACGCTGGGTAAACAACAACTTCATTTCAGCGAAAGTTTTGACGGAGTCATTCGAAAGTTCGGAATACCACTCAAATGCCGTTTCCGATAAACTGCCGACGAATTGGCGAAGCAAGAGCTTATCATCGCCGCCCGTGTTGCCACAAAGAGCCCTGAACTGGGCAACGTGTTGGTGGGGATTACCTGTCCCCTTGTAGACGTGGAATTTTGGGATCGTGTAGCCCGGCGGGTATTTGATCTGATCATACCAGCTCGGATATGGTCGTCCGGTTTTGACAACTTGGCCGGCTGCCTCAGTTGCCTGGTGAACTCGTATCCGCTGGGCTATGTAGTCATCCAGGGAAGCTTTAGAGATCGTTTCTTCTTTGGCTATTGAAAGAGCCGGAGGTGGATTTGGCGTTTCTCCTCTGTCATCTTCAAGGACGATCGGAGGATCTTCAGCAGGAGGATCCTGCTGGATCATCATACCCACTATGTCCTGGAACAGAAGGGCCATTCGTTTTATATTGGCTGCTTGTTCCGCAGCCTCTCTGTCCTTCGTGTCAAACGTAGGTGCGCTCGCGCCAAGTGCGCCAGCGCTGGAATTAAAAGAATTCCACACCGTTAGATCAAAAGATCTAATAATAATAAATTATTAATTAATCAGAATTAAAATTCTGTTATGGAAAGATTTTTCAATCTTATTAAAACAAGAAGATTATTTTCTATAAAACAGAAGCCTTAGGATTAAAGATCCAACGGTGGGAAATATTCCCAAATCAATCAGAGAAAGATCTCTTCAACTGATTTAAGAAATCAATTGGCCTTATATAAAGGCCCCAAGACTTCAAGTCTTATATAGAAAAACCCTTTGCAAAGTTTGAGAAAAAAACTCAAAGAGAAAGAAAGGCAAGCCTTTAGAAGAAAGAAGATCATTTCTTTATCTTTAAAGGTAAAGAATTAATTCTTGAACAACAGAGATGAAATCATCTCGTAAAAAAAAGAAGAAACATCTTCTAAAAAGATCTTAGATCTATAAAAAAGACCAAGATCTTTGATTAAAAAAGAAAAGATCAAAAGATCTAATCATAAAAATATAAAAAGAAGTATTTTACTTCATTCACAGATCTTTCGATCTACAAAGGCAGATCCTTTTATAAAAAACAAGAACTTTTGTTCTTGGATCTTGAGGCAAGGCCTCTTTTGAAGAACACAAACTTGTTCTCTGATCATGAGTTTGATCAAATGCGCTTTGTGCTACTGAAAAGTGCCTTGCACTCATGAACTGCGCTTTTGCGCTCCTTGGACCGGCGCTCAGCGCCAAAACATGCCACGTGTCAACCACAGACACAGCTTGCGCTTTGCGCTTTTGAAACAACGCACTGCGCCCATGGACTGGCGCTCAGCGCCAAGCGCGCCATGTGTCACTCACTGGTGCGCCATTAAATCAGCGCAAAGCGTTCATAAATTGAAAGCGCAATGCGCTAATAAACTGGCGCTTAGCGCTAAGCGCGACACGTGTCCTTTTCGTGTGTGCTACTTGGCAGAAGCGCAACGCGCTCTTTGACTGGCGCAAAGCGCCTAATGCGCCACGTGGCGCGCTGTCAGAACATACTTTGTTCTGATAAAAGCTATGCATTCAATATAAGACAAAAAATGTCAGAGCCCGATGCTTGGCATTATTAAAAGGGCAGAGCCCAAACAAAGGGCCCAACAGGCAGAACAAAAATAAAATGTTAAACATTTTTAACCGGACTTAGCCCAATTTTGGCTATAAGTCTTCAATTTAAATTGAATTGAATGCATCTGCTCTTTCAATCAATTTACACCCGGTTCGAGGGTACATCTCTTTACTCCTTTGATATCTGTCGTTGTAATCCTTCAACGTCGTCAGAGAGGTGACGGGTCCCGACAACCACACATTACTACGGACTGTGGGGTCCTTAAATCAACGGACTATGATGTCTTTAACCTCGACCGTGATGTCTTAAAAATAATATCGGACTGTGGAGTCCTTAAATCCACGGACTATGATATCCTTAACCTCGACCGCGATGTCTTAAAACTAACACCGGACTGTGAGGTCCTTAAACTCACGGACTATGATGTCCTTAACCTCGACCGCGATGGCTTAAAACTAACATTGGACCGTAATGTCCTTAAACTAACTATCGACCGCAATGTCATTAAACTAAACAACAGAGCCCAATTGCTCTCTTGTCGGATCTAAACGATCCCGTTAAGTTGAACTTAGTCTAAAATTAGACTAATGTTCATATCAGATTTTTGCATTTTCATACCGCCCAATTTTTATCACATTACATATCCGTAGATACTCTTGAGCCGTGTTTGCTAGTCAATTGCAGGATACAGGTTCTCGGTTCTAAAACGGTGAAATTCATGGAAAACACGACAATATCCGGGTTCCTGCCAACCACAGATAAAACACGGTCTCCGCTCTTCATCCGTATGTTACCAGATACCAGTTTAGGAAGACAAAATGTCAAATCATTGTCACTCTCATGCACAAGGCTCAATGGTAGCACAAAATCCAAGAGATCTACGCGGAGCTCGAGGCAATCATGACAAAATCTTGACAAAAAGTCCACCTTTCCCTCAACAGAAATTCTGGAAAAATCGTGGAGCCAAATTGAGAAAATACATGTACCAGATTATGTACACATCAAACCAGGGAAGCCCAAGAAAGTAGAAAGCCCAAGTCAACCATAAGGCCGCGGATCCGCGGCAAAAGGTGGGTCCAGGCCGCGGATCCGCGGCCATCTATGCGCCGTATGTGCAGGGCTTTGGGGGGTATGTTGGTCTTTTCATGTGTGTTCTGATGGTTGCCCTAGGTTTTCATTTCTCAGCCTATAAATAGCCCAGATCTTTGTGAAGGAAAGGGTCAATTCTTGTATTTTCATTTTTGCCTAGGTTTAGTGTTTTTCTTCTTCCTCTTCTCACCTCTTCTCCATTAAACTTGTAGTGAGCTTTTGAGTGAAGAGTGATGAATAAAGAAGACCATTTTATTATCATGCTTATCTCCTTATCTTTATGCTTGTTGTAATTTTAATTCGTTAAGTAGTTGTTGTTATTTTCTTGTTGTTTCTTTCTTCTCTCTTTTTCTTTATCATTCATACGACAATGATACTTACGCTCGATCCTCGCCAAGGTGAGGTCGCAAATAGTTAGTCGTATTCTTCTAATCTCCTTCTTTCTATCTTCCTCTTTTGTTTTGTTTTGTTTTTCCTTATCATGAAGTGTGAGTAGTTTTATACTTGTTAGGGTAGGATAAGGGAAGTTTGAGAGAAGGAAATCTCTCTCACTCTTTCCTCGCCCAACAACTTAAATCGACTCCCGTTAATTGAACCACAATCCGCTCCTTATGGCACCCTATCCTACATGATAGCGGTGATTCCGTAGTGAGACCGGTTGTGGTTGAATTAACCGGAGGTTATGGATAAGAGCCAAGAACGGACGGACAAGCACCAAAAGGAAGGACTTATGCGTTGGAAAGCCTAGCTTATACTCGCAAGTTCCTTCCTAGTCGTGCTAATCCCCGTTGTTGCCGATTACCGTAACACCGATATTAAGAGGGGCAACGAAAGATGTGGAGACTCCTAACTCAAACTAACCTAATCCTAACCCTAACAAGCTCTCTTTAATTATCAACTCAACACTTAGATAATCCAACAAAATCTGAAAACAGGACTTAACTCGTTAAAACACATTGAAAAAGACTCCCATCTCCCTGCGGACGACCCGTACTCAACCGGTTAGCTACAAGCGAAACCGTCTTGATTGCGGTATTTAAACTAGAACTTGAACACGCTCGTACTGTAACAATCAAATGGCGCCGTTGCCGGGGAGACGGTAGTTTATTTCCTTGTGTAATTTCTGGTTAATTTGTAAGTATAAATCTAACCAAAAAATATATATATATATATACTTTGTAAAAAATCATCTTGTTATTTTTTATTAGCTTTTGTGCAAGTGTGCAGGAAAATACAAGGTTCGAGTTCCGTGGCCAAGACGTTGAAAATACGGAGTTCAAGTACAGTGCCAAAGACGTGGGAAGATAGACCCACATTTCGCGGCTACACCGCGATGGACCAAAACGGAGGAGACGGTCTACTGTCAAAATCTGGAGCAGATACAGTGAGAAAATAAAAATTCCACAAATCCAGACAAGCAGAGGACCACCACAGCAGCACTCCCAGAAAATTTGGAAGCTCAATACCTCCACATAGCCGCGGATCCGCGGCCATTTCATGCGTTTGGCCGCGGAAACGCGGCCATCTGTTGGCTTCAGAGTCCCAAAATCTCTCTGTAAGTCCCTCTGCTTCTTTCCACTCCTCTGAACTCCACTGAACTGTGTTTTCTGCAGCTTTCTTTGCGCAAATTCTTCTCCCCCTTCCAATAAACTGTTCTTGTGCAGGATTCTTTGCGCCGCAAAATAAAAATTGTTTGCGGTTGATTTGTTACTGCTTTGTATTTCTTTAATACGGACTTAAGGGGCTTGAAACCAATCCAGATTAGGTGGGGATTTCATCACCCTTCCCAGGACCCCAAAAATCACTAAAGCATATGCATTGTCCATTGTAAATTAAAAAATACTAGACTTCAGCCCTAAGGACTTCGCGCTCATTAGGAGAAGATCAACCGTGTTTAGAACCTCGCTTAACCGTATATTGTTTACGGGGTGTCTAGGAAAGTGTTAAAGGCGCAACCGCCGAAAGAGAAAGGGTTATTTAATTAAGGAACTTCGCGAAAGCGTTGGACAACCTCCCCTTATCTCTGCACTTACCTGGCCTCGTGATCAGTGTATTTTTAAGCCTGTTTCTCGACACTGTTTAATTTCGACAATCAAGTTCAGGAGCAGGTCTAGTAGACCTAGGTTACCCTAGATCTAGGTGTGATTGTGCATATCTTGTTTGTGATTTGCTTAAGCCGTATTTCCGTACATATTTCTGTAAAAATCTTTCTAAAAAAAAAAAGGAAAAAAATCAAAAAACTTTTATAAAAACTTGCCCTTTTGTCGCCAAATCCATTTTCACCCACCACCCATCGCCTTTCTCCATTGACGTTTTCTTACCCTCACCTTCTCCGCTTTGACTATACTAAACTCGTTTAGTGTATGTCCGCTTGGACTCGGGACACTAGCGCCCGTCTAGTCCGCGTTACGTTAGTCGCGACCGACTACGCGATCGACTCCGAAGTCGATACTCCGTCCACTCCTCTTTCACCCCTTCCTTTGCCGGCCAACTCCGACGTTGACCGGAATTCTGTTCATACTTCTTCACCTTCACCTTCACCTTCACCAAGCTCTTCTTCCGTGATGTCGGGATTTAATCCGAACATCTCTTTGACCACCGCTGGATTGGCTCCACCTCCTACAGAGACCAATATCCCACCACCTCCGCCTGTTGTAGCGCCGCAGCGAATTGCGCTCCAGGATCGTTTCTACCCCACCTGTTCTGCACTTCCCACCTGCCTTTCTCTTCCTCCGGCCAATGGGGACAACTTTGAAATTAAGCCCCATTTCATCAACATGCTTCCACGTTTTCATGGGCTTGAATCTGAAGATGCCTATATCTTCATCAATAAATTTCAAAACGTCTGTGCCATGATGAAAACAACCCAGCTGTCGGACGATGCTATACGTCTACGGGTCATTCCGTTCACTTTATGCGATCTCGCTGAAAAATGGCTGTATAGCACCGCTTCCCACTCAATCACCAGCTGGGTCGAGTTTGTTAAAGCGTTTCTGAAAAAATTCTATCCAAATCATAAGACCACAAGAATTCGAAATGAAATCAACCAATTCTCCCAGCTTCCTTCTGAACCCTTCTGGAAGTGCTTTGACCAGTACAAAGACCTTCTTGTTCAGTGTCCTCACCACGGTATAGAGAGATGGCAACTTTGCCAAACCTTATACGAGGGACTGAACCCAGCAACGAAGCAGTTGCTGGAAACCATCTGTCAGGGCCACTTCCTATCGAAATCTGACGAGGAAGCGTGGCAGTTCTTTGACGATCTTGCGGAGCAAACGCTACAGTGGGAGAGCACCAGACCGACTTCTTCTTCTTCTACCCCCACTTCTACCGATCAGTCTAGGGTAGGAATCCACCAACTCGATGTCTCTATTGCGATGAAAGCTGAAATGGCTGCTATAACAAGAAAGCTTGAAGCAATAGAGAGCAAATTTTCTGCTCCTGCCCCCACCCCTGTTCTCCCCCTTCGTACCATCTGCGCTTGTTGTTCCGATCCTTCCCACTTGACCGAAGAGTGTCCTTACAATCCACCCTCGCAAGGACAGGATCAGGTTAATGCTGCCTTCCAGCAAAGACCGAGGAATGATCCATACTCTTCCACCTACAATCCCGGTTGGAGGAATCACCCCAATTTCGCCTGGAATCAGAATCAGAATCAATTCCAAGGCAACAATTTCCAAAGGGCCCCTCCACCGCAACAACAAGCGCCACCACAAACTCAACATCAATATCAGCAGCCCTTCCAACCCCAACCTTTCCAAAACCAGACGAACAACTTTGCACCCAACAACTCTTTTCCACCAAACAACTTTGTTCCGTCAAACAACGATAAGGTTTCCTCGCTCGAGCGAAGTCTGGAGGCGTTTGTTAAACAATCGACTCAATCCACCGCCAACATCCAGTCTTCGATTCAATCTTTAGTGCAACACACCGCCGCACACGGGCAAAGCATCAAGACCATCGAGGCCCAGATTGCACAGCTGAACGCGGCCTTAAGCGAGCGAGAGAAGGGGAAGCTCCCGTCCCAGCCACTTCCAAATCCCGGTCACCCACATAATGCACAAGTTGCTCTTGAACAACAAAACCATAATGTGAGTGTCGTGACTACACTGAGATCGGGAAGGATGCTGCAAAACAACACCGGCACACGAATCAACAATGACACCCCGGCCGCCGCTTGTTCTTCTTCTTCTTCTTCTTCTCCTTCTTCTTCGTCTTCCGAGCCTATTCTCCGTTCTTCAACAGGCTCTCCTTCCTCTTCTTCTGCTCTGAACGGACCCACTTCTCACTCCACGAAAACACCTATTCTGGGATCCGTTCCAACTCCAAAATCTCCTCCTCCAGCATTAGACTCAACCAATTTTCAAAATGTTCCATTTCCAAACCGGTTGAGGTCTAACAAACAAAATCCTCAAATGGAGAAGATTCTGGGGTTATTCAAGCAGGTTAACATTAACATTCCTCTTTTAGATGATGTCCAACAAGTCCCGTCCTACGCGAAAATCTTAAAGGACTTGTGCACGAAAAAGAGGAAGTCTCAGGTACCCAAGAAAGTTTTCTTGGCTAGTGCTGTGAGTGATGCCCTTACCCAATCTTTACCACAAAAATGGAAGGACCCTGGCTGTCCTACGATTTCAATTACTATTGGGGATAAGAACATCAACCGCGCACTATTAGATCTTGGTGCTAGTGTTAACCTGCTTCCGTATTCAGTATACGAGCAATTAGGCGTCGGAGAGCAGAAACCCACACACTGCACTCTCCAAATGGCCGACCGATCGATCACCCATCCTAGGGGTGAGCTAGAGGATGTGTTAATAAAAGTCGGGGACTTCATATTCCCCGTTGACTTTATTGTATTAGATACACAGCCTGTAGCTAACCCCCGGAATCAAATTCCGGTGATACTCGGTCGCCCATTTCTCGCAACCTCAAATGCTGTGATCAATTCTCGCAATGGTTCGATGAACCTCTCTTTTGGAAATATGACGATTGAACTCAACATTTTTAGGTTGGGGAATCAGCCCGCCGAACCTAATGCCCATATTCTGGACGTCTGCTCGATCCAGGAGATCACCCCTGAAGAGTGTGAATTCGAGGAGTTTCTGTTTGAACACGATAATCTTGACGCCACTAGTGCGTTTCTCTTCGAACCTGCTGCTGTTTCTGCGCCCGACAACGACTACGAGTGTTTCACGTTTTCGAACGATCTTAGCTGCGCACAACCCGAGTTTGAATCCTTCAACTTTCCGGATGAGTTACCTGAACCATCCAACTCGGTTGCCTACACTCGCTTTGAACCTTTGCTGGAGTCCTTTGAGTTCGAGACCTTTGCACCAGTCTTGCCTTCCATCATTTCACCTCCAACGCTCGAACTCAAGCCGTTGCCGTCTCACCTTAAGTATGCTTACTTAGGTGAGAACGAGACCCTTCCTGTCATCATCTCGGCTTCTCTAGCTCCCGAGCAAGAGAAAGCCCTTCTCGCGGTCTTGCACAGCAACAGTCAAGCTTTTGGCTGGTCCATGGCGGACATCAAGGGGATTAGTCCCCTAATCGTTGAGCATCACATTCATCTGATGGATGATGCCAAACCAGCCCGGGATCCACAAAGACGTCTTAATCCAGTCATGAAGGAGGCTGTGAAGAAGGAGATCGTCAAATGTCTAGATAGTGGTATCATTTACCCTATCTCTGATAGCCAGTGGGTTAGCCCCATTCACGTTGTCCCCAAGAAGTCGGGCATCACGGTCATAACCAACGAGGCAAACGAGTTAATCCCTACTCGCACCCAAACTGGGTGGCGAGTTTGCATTGATTACAGAAAACTCAACGCCGCAACGCGGAAAGACCACTTTCCGCTACCTTTCATTGACCAGATGCTTGAACGATTGGCCGGACACGAGTACTACTGCTTTCTTGATGGCTACTCCGGCTATAATCAAATTCCCATCGCCGAAAAAGACCAGGACAAGACCACTTTCACTTGTCCTTTCGGCACGTTTGCATATCGACGCATGCCCTTTGGGTTATGCAATGCGCCCGCTACCTTCCAGCGGTGTATGATGGGAATTTTCTCGGACATGGTGGAAAAATTTCTGGAGATTTTCATGGATGATTTCTCCATCTTCGGCGACTCCTTTGACGAGTGTTTGCTGCATCTTGACGCTGTCTTTACCCGGTGTAAGGACAAGAATCTCACTTTGAACTGGGAGAAATGCCACTTCATGGTGCGCGAAGGTATTGTCTTAGGACATATCATCTCGCAAAATGGCATAGAGGTTGACAAAGCAAAGATTGAGGTCATTTCCAAGCGGCCTCCTCCCCGATGCGTCAGAGATATCCGAGCCTTCCTTGGCCATGCCGGTTTCTATAGACGGTTTATCAAGGACTTTAGCAAGATTGCTAGGCCCTTGACGCTTTTGCTGGCCAAGGACACGCCTTTCGACTTCAACTCGAGCCGTGTGACTGCATTCGAGTCACTGAAACACTCACTCACTTCTGCTCCCGTTCTTTCTTCACCTGACTGGACGCACCCATTTGAGATTATGTGCGATGCATCCGACTTTGCCATCGGTGCTGTCCTTAGACAGCACATCAACAAGATGCCGCACGTAATCTATTACGCAAGCCGAACCCTGAACGACGCCCAACTCAATTATACAACAACTGAGAAGGAATTCTTGGCTGTTGTATTTGCTTTAGAAAAGTTCAGGCCCTACCTCATCGGCTCTCCAGTCATTGTCTACACTGACCATTCTGCTCTGCACCATATTTTTGCGAAGAAAGATGCCAAGTCTCGGTTAATACGTTGGATCCTCTTGCTTCAAGAGTTTGACCTTGTCATTAAGGACAAACGAGGATGTGAAAACGTAGTTGCCGACCATCTCTCACGACTTCCTTCTTCGCCTTCGCTTCCAATTCCGATCAACGACGTTTTCCCGGATGAACAACTCTTGACAGTATCGTGCGAACCCTGGTTCGCAGATATTGTGAACTATTTGGCCACGGGATTACTACCGACTGAATGGTCGAGTCAGGACAGACTTCGCTTCTTATCCCAAGTAAAACACTTTTACTGGGACGAACCCTACTTGTTCAAGTACTGTCCCGACCAGATTATTCGTCGGTGTGTCTCTGATGAGGAATTCAAGAGTGTGCTGTCATTTTGCCACGATCAAGCATGTGGCGGGCATTTTGGGCCCAGAAAGACAGCTGAGAAGATCTTGCAATGTGGTTTCTACTGGCCACAACTTTTCAAAGACGCTCACGATTATTGCAAGACTTGCTCCCGGTGCCAACACATGGGCCGGATATCCCGGAGGAACGAGATGCCGCTCCAACCGATCTTGGTTGTGGAGATTTTCGATATTTGGGGGATAGATTTCATGGGGCCGTTTCCCAGCTCTTTCGGGAACTTGTACATCCTTCTAGCTGTTGATTACGTCTCTAAATGGGTCGAGACTGTGCCCAGCCGGACTAACGACAACAAGGTTGTCGTTAGGTTCCTTAAAGAAAACATTTTCTCCCGGTTTGGGTACCCCCGAGCGATCATTAGCGACAATGGAAGTCATTTCTGCAATAGGACTTTCGAGGCCTTGATGCGGAAATATTCCATTAATCATAAGCTTTCTACGCCCTACCACCCCCAAACCTGCGGGCAGGCCGAAGTTTCAAATCGGCAAATCAAGCAGATACTGAAGAAGACGGTTTCCAAGAACCGTAAGGATTGGTCTCTGAAACTCACTGATGCCCTTTGGGCATTTAGAACCGCTTATAAGACCGACCTTGGCATGTTTCCCTATCGGCTTGTGTACGGAAAAGCCTGCCACCTTCCTGTCGAAATCGAGCATCGCGCATTTTGGGCGATAAAGGAGCTAAATCTGTCTCTTGAGGATGCGGGCAGCCATCGGAAGCTGCAGTTGAACGAACTGAACGAGCTTAGGGATGAGGCTTACGATAACGCGGTTGTCGTTAAGAATCGAACGAAGGTGTTTCACGATAAACACCTTTTGCGCAAAACCTTTGTACCTGGTCAGCAGGTACTGCTTTACGACACCCGACTTCACTTCCATCCTGGAAAGCTCAGATCTCGCTGGAAAGGGCCGTATTTTGTGCGGAATGTGTATCCGCAGGGCGCTGTGGATTTGGAAAATCCAAAGGACGGTTCACTCTTCAAGGTAAATGGACACCGATGCAAACCGTACCTTAGCGCCGAACCAACAGAGGAGCTCCTGTTCTTACAGGAGCCGGTTTACCCTGAATGATCTTCCTCTGCCTACCTCCAAACTTCGGTTATCCAGCCAAGAACAGTGGACACTGTTCCAAATAAGTTTGGGGGTATGTACAAACCATTTTGTATATATTTGTGTATATTCTTTTTCTTTTCTTTAAAAACAAAAACAAATAAAAATTGTGTATCACTAACCGACAATCTTGAACCTTCCAACTGCTCTCTTCATGCTACGACAGTGAGGACACTGTCCAGTTTAAGTTTGGGGGTACGCTCGGTACGCATTTCTTACCTTCGCATTCATATGTATATTTTGCATCTGCATACTAAATCCATAAAAAAAAACCATAAAAATCTGAAAATTTTCTAAAAATATAAAAACTTTTCTGTCAAGTTAGCTTGTGGAAGAACTCTGATTCAACATTCGACGGTTTTTGTTTGAAAAAAATAGGAATAACTAGATCTTATGTTTGGATTTTGAAAACCTGAAAGATAACTCTCCTTTGAAGTTAACTAGAGCTGATATAAGTCTTTACATCACACTACACGTGTCGTAAGATTTTGGGATTTAGATGACAAGTCTCTCATATTTAAACTTTTAAACAGATAAATGATTTTCTGAGGATCAAATAGGTTTGTTCTGAAATAAGTAATGTCAAGAATAGTTTATGAAGTAAAGCGAATATGAAGAAATGTTATTGATGCCATAATTGGAGCTAAGTCTGAAAAATAACCCATCTAAAACTTGATTGGAATGATTACACACCAAACCCACTAAACACGTCTTTTATCCAAAAAAATAATGGAACTGCCGGTTATATCTCCGTTCGTATTAAATCATCTGATTTTCACGCCAACTGTCTTTTGTTTTTGGACCTGGGTAACTTGAGTAATTAAGTCCGCCGGGGTGTTTCTACACCTAATGCCCTAAAACCAACTGGTTTGGGTGCATTGGCCCAAAGCTCGCTAAGAAGCCTAGAAAGTCCAGTTTTAAAACAAAGTCAAGCAAGTGTTCTCTCCGAGTTAAAATTCCTAACGGTTCTTTGTGTGAGAATAATCTTGATAAAAGACAGGCTTTTATAAAAATTTTAGCGGAGATATGAAGGTTTTATTCTATGATAAAGACTATTGCACGTTCACAGAGGGGTGTATGAAATGAAAACAAGAAAAAGGTGGAGTGAAAAATACGACTTAGTTTCCTGTTATGGAAGATAGAAATTCTGAAGTTGAAACCTTACTGGAAAACGAAACTTGAAAAATGCTTAACTTTTTATAAAACTTATGTGATCCTTTTTAAATTGTTATCTGGGCTTTATTGTGCGACATGATGACCTTATTCGACCTTTCAGGAACTTAGCGACACTATTTGCACTGCACGTAAAGACATATAAAATCTGTAGTTAAATAAGAAGCGAGGTATGAAAAATAAAGGTTCGATGGTCTAGACTAGGATTATAGAATTGTTATTTTCTATAACAAAACTCTAGGGTTTGAATCTTAGTTATTTTACAAAACCAACTTGACCGGATTTTGTGGGTAGTATCCGCTGAAAACCCTCAGGAGACAACACTCCTCCTACTAGGGACACCTAGAGGTTTAACGGCTTGTTGCACATGCTCAGTGCAATCGCGTTCCCTGCGAAAGTGAGGTTAGGAAATTTTTTGTGAATAAATGGGCTTTGCTCGGGACGAGCAAATGATAAGTTTGGGGGTATTTGTTCATATCAGATTTTTGCATTTTCATACCGCCCAATTTTTATCACATTGCATATCCGTAGATACTCTTGAGCCGTGTTTGCTAGTCAATTGCAGGATACAGGTTCTCGGTTCTAAAACGGTGAAATTCATGGAAAACACAACAATATCCGGGTTCCTGCCAACCACAGATAAAACACGGTCTCCGCTCTTCATCCGTATGTTACCAGATACCAGTTTAGGAAGACAAAATGTCAAATCATTGTCACTCTCATGCACAAGGCTCAATGGTAGCACAAAATCCAAGAGATCTACGCGGAGCTCGAGGCAATCATGACAAAATCTTGACAAAAAGTCCACCTTTCCCTCAACAGAAATTCTGGAAAAATCGTGGAGCCAAATTGAGAAAATACATGTACCAGATTATGTACACATCAAACCAGGGAAGCCCAAGAAAGTAGAAAGCCCAAGTCAACCATAAGGCTGCGGATCCGCGGCAAAAGGTGGGTCCAGGCCGCGGATCCGCGGCCATCTATGCGCCGTATATGCAGGGCTTTGGGGGGTATGTTGGTCTTTTCATGTGTGTTCTGATGGTTGTCCTAGGTTTTCATTTCTCAGCCTATAAATAGCCCAGATCTTTGTGAAGGAAAGGGTCAATTCTTGTATTTTCATTTTTGCCTAGGTTTAGTGTTTTTCTTCTTCCTCTTCTCACCTCTTCTCCATTAAACTTGTAGTGAGCTTTTGAGTGAAGAGTGGTGAATAAAGAAGACCATTTTATTATCATGCTTATCTCCTTATCTTTATGCTTGTTGTAATTTTAATTCGTTAAGTAGTTGTTGTTATTTTCTTGTTGTTTCTTTCTTCTCTTTTTTTCTTTATCATTCATACGACAATGATACTTACGCTCGATCCTCGCCAAGGTGAGGTCGCAAATAGTTAGTCGTATTCTTCTAATCTCCTTCTTTCTATCTTCCTCTTTTGTTTTGTTTTGTTTTTCCTTATCATGAAGTGTGAGTAGTTTTATACTTGTTAGGGTAGGATAAGGGAAGTTTGAGAGAAGGAAATCTCTCTCACTCTTTCCTCGCCCAACAACTTAAATCGACTCCCGTTAATTGAACCACAATCCGCTCCTTACGGCACCCTATCCTACATGATAGCGGTGATTCCGTAGTGAGACCGGTTGTGGTTGAATTAACCGGAGGTTATGGATAAGAGCCAAGAACGGACGGACAAGCACCAAAAGGAAGGACTTATGCGTTGGAAAGCCTAGCTTATACTCGCAAGTTCCTTCCTAGTCGTGCTAATCCCCGTTGTTGCCGATTACCGTAACACCGATATTAAGAGGGGCAACGAAAGATGTGGAGACTCCTAACTCAAACTAACCTAATCCTAACCCTAACAAGCTCTCTTTAATTATCAACTCAACACTTAGATAATCCAACAAAATCTGAAAACAGGACTTAACTCGTTAAAACACATTGAAAAAGACTCCCATCTCCCTGCGGACGACCCGTACTCAACCGGCTAGCTACAAGCGAAACCGTCTTGATTGCGGTATTTAAACTAGAACTTGAACACGCTCGTACTGTAACAATCAACTAACGTGTTCTTAACAAACGTTTAAGTTGATCGTAGACTCAAATAAGGCTAACGTATCCTTAAACACAACCCCCCCAAACCCAAATCTAAGAAAGATACGGATTTAGACTAATCCACGCCCTACGGGCGACAACATAACTTAGTCTCCGTATACAATCCACAGGCAACCGAACACAAAACGAACACCTACGACGCGAAGTGACCATATGGAGAAGGAGAAAGTTGTTACCGCGATGCGGTAGCGTAATTAACTGCAGAGGCTTGCGCCTGCAGGGAAGAGCGTCCCCACAATCAAAAACCCCTCAAACGAGAGGGAATCTGACAAAGTCTGCTATATCGGCCGCATCCGTTTAAACCTTCGATACACGGTGCCATAAATCAACTTGGTATCTTCCGAGAGGTGGACGGATAGCACCAATTAGCATCTGCCCCGAATTTCAGGCAAGACGGACCTGCGCGGTCGCGTCTCTGTATTCGGCGGGGAACAGATTCTAGCACGCCCGGTGGGACTTTTTCCTCTTTCCACTCCATACTTCGTGTATCGTGTTCGCGAACGAATCGCAGTTTGCTAATGGTTGCCCTTGGGTTTCGAGGTACTAAGATTTGGCGTTTTGCTTGGTGCAGAAAGCAAAGGATCAATGGCGTTCACCTGCTCAAAGTGTTCCACATGCAGCTGCAACCCACGTCCTGCCTCAACTGGGGGCATAACCTACGGGCCCCAAACGGCTTCCCTGTTCACGATGCCCGTGGAACAGGTTACTCAAGCCAACACGGGGTTGTTTTTCGGGACCATACTCCCGCCAACGAGCTTCACCGCTCCCGTGCCAGTACCAGAAGCTCCTAAGAAGTCGGTCTTTGATCGGCTTACAGCTGCTGCGGCCCCTCTCAACGGGTCGTCCAGCACCGGCGCCTCGGTCTTCTCCAGATTGGGCCAAAATTCCTGTGGGCCCACAATGGAGCTTGCAATCCCAGAGAAGGTTATTCCGAAGAGAGTAACCAACCCTGCTCGTGAAGTCGTCAAGGCGACTTCTCCTGCCAAGGGGTCGGTCTTTACAAGACCGACTGTCCCAACTCCCGCTCCCGCTCCTGCTACCCAAAGGACATAAGTTTTCAACAGGCTGACACCAGCAACAGCCCCTCACCTGAAGAGGGAGCAAGACAAAGCCATCCCCCCGTCACCGAGCCAACTCCATCAACTCGACACGCTCGACGTCGCCACTGGCGCCGAGTAAGGAAGGCCGGGGGCAACTCTCCTTCTGGGCTAACTCCACCAGCCCCAACGGTGGAAATCAATGCTGCTGTTCCAACCGGGAACAGTTTCGAGCTGCTGAATAAGGTGCACAAGAATTCTCCTACCGCCGTACCGAAAAGATCTCCTCCACCGGTGGAGAATGTTGCGGAAGCCAAGCCAGAACAGTCCCCTCAGCGGCTGTCCTTCAAGATCTATAAAGTTTGGCGGCAGGTTCGGAACTCAGTAGTTGATCAAGATTACCCTTACCGACAGAAAGGGCGAAGGTTCAACAAGAAGAAAGCCATCCTGCTAAGCCACGAAAAGCTATCTGGGTGCCCACTGCGACGGCTCCCTTAACTTCGACCGCTCATAAGAAGAGAAGGCCGGAGAAGATCCACATGCCTGCGACAAATGTCAAAGGCACTGAGCCCAAACGCCCTAAGTCTGGGGGTATGGTGGTGCTTACCGTCTACATGGCATCCGGGAAAGAGGATAGCCACGCTTCTACGGGCCACCGACCACTCACCGGATCCATCACGAGAGCTCAGGAATAGCAGCAGCAGAAACTTCAGGAGATGCTGACTGCGATGGCCGCACTCACCAGACCAAAAGAAAGCCCGGAGGCGTCATCGGAGTAACGTCATGAACAAGAAACCGATACTGACTTCCTTCGGAGAATGCTCGAGAAGAAGGACAAAGAGGTTGCGGAACAAACAGCCAATATAAAACAAATGGCCCTTCTATTCAAAGATATGGTGGGCATGATGATCCAGCCGGATCCCCCAGCTGAAGATCCTCCAGTAATAATTGAAGATGACAGAGAAGAAACATCGAATCCTCTGCCGGCTCTGTCAACAGCCAAGGAGGAAACCATTTCCAAAGCCGCACTGAATGACTATATTGCTCAGCAAATACGAGCTCACCAGGCGAATGAAGCGGTTGGCCAAATTGTCAAAACTGGGCGACCGTATCCAGGCTGGTATGATCAGATAAAGTACCCGCCGGGATACACGATCCCAAAATTTCATGTATACAAGGGGACAGGCAATCCCCATCAACATGTCGCCCAGTTCAAAACTCTGTGCGGCAACACCGGGGGCGATGATAAGCTTTTACTCCGTCAATTCGTCGGCAGCTTATCAGAGACGGCGTTTGAATGGTACTCCGAACTTCCAAATGACTCCGTCAAAACTTTCGCAGAAATGGAGTTATTGTTCACCCAGCGATTCGCGAGCGCAAGTGAACGTACCCCGATTACCGCATTAATTAACGCCAGGGTAAAGCCGGGCGAAACTTGGGTTCAATATGCAATCCGATGGCAAAATCTGTGGTCGAAGTGCGAACAGCGCATCAAAGAAGCACCAGCAGTGGGCATGTTCGTGGGCACCCTAGACCCTCATGCAACTGTTTCACAGTTCATGATGTTCTTCAAACTGATCACATTCCAGGCTTTAATCGATAAGTTGGCCCAGATGGATCAGATGGGTCATAGACCGTCTCCTCCGAAACCGGAACCACGGAACTAAAAGGGTAAAGGGAAGGCGACCTTCGTTGCGAACACCCAACAACAGCTCAGTGCTCCAAAACTAACGGATCAGTTGGAAGAGAGAATGCACTATTACAATGAAAAATGAAGCACCCTTACTCATTCCCGCGGGATAAAACGAAGAGGTTGTTCGAGCTGGCGGTGCGCAACAGGCTTATCAATTTTCCAAATCCAAGGCGACCACCGCAACCCAGCGAAGTGAATAATCCCAATTATTGCCCTTACCACTAAACGGTAAGCCATCCGATCGAAAATTGCTTCGTCTTTAAGGGATGGATCGAGGATCAGTACCTACAAGGCAAGTTTGCGTTGTCTGAGAAGTGGAAAGTAAACCCACCACAACCGCACACTCCTAAGAAGACGGACACACCGGGGGAAACGTGCTCTTTGTTGAAGAAGCTCCATGGGAGGTCGTACTTTCAGCCAAAACCAAAAGGATGCTGAATGATCTCCAAATATGCCCGGCGATTAGGTGGAAGAACCCGCTGGAGCCCCAGATCATCGAAAACATGCTGAAGCCGAGCCCAACTCCAAAGATTGGTGGTGATAGCCAAAGCGTTCATGCTCAGCCGTCGAAATCTTCGAAAAAGAAGAAGAAATCCAAAAAGCCCGTGAAGCCTGGCGACGAGCGCACGGACCTGCAGAAACAGATCGACGCGCTGGAGGAGTATAATCAGATGGCGCGGACTCCGATCATGCTCCAAGAGTTCCTCAGCCACATCCTTGAGGACGAAGATGATGGAGAAGGCTCGTCGGATGGATCTGAGGATTACGTAGCAAGCTGCTATATGATCTCTCATTCATCGATAGATAATGAAGAAGCTCCCTGCATAGAGAGACTGGAAGCAGGTCCCAAGCCAGAACTTCTATGGCCGTCAGACGAAATGATCGACGTCTTCCTGAATGAGATTCATCTGAAAAGTAAAGCCAATCAGGAGCGTGAGATAGCCATATTTGAAAGAGCCAAACGCCAGCAACTAGACGAAAGAGTCGAGACACTCCCACCGAATCAAGGAACATCTATCGCAGATAAAAACAAGTTCAAGACGAGGAAAAGGTTTGCTAAAACCATATCAATGGGAATGAAGCTACCACCCTCTGAAGGAAACACTCCTAGTGAAACAAAAACACATCATAGCTACTGCTTATATCATCGAAAAATTTCGCACCCTATCGAAGAGTGCGACGCTTTTAAAAGATGGTGGCAGGGATATGTTGCTCACCGGCAACATTTTAAGCGGGTGAAACGCAAAACACATCGGGAGAAAGAAGTACGACCGAGGAGCATAAAAGAACCACCGGTAACTGTCGCATGATCAACACCGGGGGATCGCAGGTTCTCACTTTCGGAAGCGACTCTGACGAAGAGATGGCTCTTAGCCCTCTCTTTAAAGAATCCACCTTGGGAAGAACCGAAGGCCTGTGAAAACATTCAGCTGCGCAATCGCACGCTTCCAGAAAAGAGTTTTGGACCCACGAATAGAAAAGATAAGGGAAAAGAAAAGGTCTCTGAGGATATCGCTCTGGATGACCAAGTCATGAAAGAGCTGACTGCCAAGGACCCGCCAAAGAAGAATAAGGTAGACTACAACGTTCTGGCACACTTGAGGAAGTTACCTTCGTAGCTCAGCATTCTCGATGCCCTTTTACTATCCAAAGAAGCGAGAGATTCACTGATCAAGGCGCTATAAGAACCAGAGCAATTCCAACCTTTTCTCGTAGAAGAAAAGATGAAGGACGAGCGGGAGGAAGTACACACAGCCGATATCACCTTCGGCGACGAAGACCTCCTTCTTGGGACGTGCAAGCACAATCGTCCCCTCTATGTCTCAGGGTACTGCCACGATATAAAGATAGGCAAAATCCTAGTCAACAATGGGTCTTCCGTCAATCTCCTCAACGTGCGAGTGTTGAAGGAAATCTGCATGAGCGTTCAGCATCTCACTCGTGATAAAATCACCATCTCTGGTTTTGACTCCCAGTCATCGCGGACTCTCGGGTCTGTGATATTGACATTATGATTCGGGCTACTTGTCACGGATATTAAATTTCATGTCATTGACGCCAAGACATGCTACAACGCTTTACTCGGCCGGCCTTGGTTACACGAGTACAACATCATCCCTTCTACACAACATCAGTGTATGAAATACTTTAAGGATGGTCTTGAGTATACCGTAACAGGAGAGCTGAATCCATTCTCCGTGAACGAAGTCCGCAAGTACGAAGATGCAAAGTACTTTTTGCCAGATTTCGAGGACACAGAGAGATGTCGCAAGCCGGAGAACAAAGTTATCACTACCATTCCTGTCTTCGGGAGTGATACTGAGGAAGAGGAAGAGATAGTTTATTCAGGCCCACCCCAATACAACAAGCCAGGACTGTCCGCTCCCATGTTGATCTTTGGCAGTGACTCGGAAGATGCGGTCCATGCTATATTCTCCGCTCGGCCTTCAGTACAAACATTCGCTGATGAAGAGCAAAGTTTGCAAATTGCCATGGTTCCGCCCAAACATCATAAAGAACTAGATGTGCTTGATACCTACAGTATGGAAGAGCTGCAGACGTTCTATGTCCCTCCCAGGCGAAAAGGCGATCCTATTCTACCACTCCGGGAAAACCAAAGTGGAGAAAGAAATCTGGCACGGCGCGGATTCTACACTTGACAGGCTCCAGCCCATCCGTCTGCCTAGATATTACATAGAAGGCTTGAAAAGGCTATTGAAGAGCCAAGGGATACCCTTCAAACAGACCTCTCGAAAAGCTAAGTTCTATGACAGGATCTGGAACGTTCCCGGAACTCAGCGCAAGTTGCCTAATGGAAGAATGGAAACGATCGGGCTTGGATATGTTCAGTCTAAGAAACAGGAGCTACTCCGCGACTGCTACGCCGTACATGACTTTAATGAAGAAGGGGATGCTCAATGGGAAAATGCTAACCCTGAATCAGAAAAAGCTCCCGCCATAAAAATGCCCAGTCCGTCATTCGAAGAACAAATGGACAAGCTTATAAGGGAAGCTGATCAAAAAGTTCGAGACGACCATAATCGCGAAATGGCTATCTACGAGAAAGTCAGGACGCAACGCCTTCTTCAACAGGCTGCGAAAGATGAAAATGCCCCTCCCTGTCGACCTGTTGCACAAAAGGCACGACGCAGAGGCAGAAACAAGTCAAAGAGCGGAAAAGGCGTTCGACAGCGACAAAGCGGGACCAAGAAGTCACACGATCGGGAATCGAGCAGTCTGGATTTGTCCCTTGTAAAGAAGATGAGTCGAGCATACTCTTTTCCTCAAGACAAGACAAAGAAGATACTTGATCTTGCCATAAGACATCAAATGCTTACACTTCCGGAGTCCAAACACCCCGAGCAAATAGGTGAAGTCTCTCACCCGGACTATTGCTCCTATCATAGGGCAATAAGACATCCTATTGAATACTGCTTCACCTTCAAGAACTGGGTCGAAGATCAATATCAGCTCGGCAAGTTCGCTCTATCCGACAGTTGGAGAATAACTCCGTCGCAGAAGCATGAACCCAAATCCACGAGAGTAGACCCAGATCCACATCGGTCTTGGAAGCGAGCTCGTACTTGTCATATGATAACGATATCAAAAGAAGAACCCGAGAATATGGATGACCTCCCCTGGTGCTTCGAAAACAATGATGACGAGGTAATCTCAGAATTTCCACCAACGCCAAAAAAGCTGGAAGATTGAATACATACTACTGCAGATAACCTCAAGAAAATTGATTTGGGGACGGCGAACGACCCGCGACCGACATTCGTTAGTGAGCTGTTATCTGAAGAAAGGGTATGGCTGCACTAAAAGACGTGCTTATGCAGCATAGAGATTGCTTCGCATGGAACTATTCCGAGATGCCAGGACTAGATCCAGAAATTGCTGTCCACAAATTGGCGATATCCCCGAACGTTAAGCCAATCAAACAAGCACCGAGAAGAATGCGGCTTGAGCTTGAGATGAGTATCAACGCCGAGGTCAAGAAGCTAATCGACTCCGGCTTCATCCAAGAGGTTCAGTACCCTAACTGGATCGCCAACATCATCCCAGTAATGAAGAAGAATGGGACGGTGCGCATCTGCGTAGACTTTCGGGATCTCAATAAAGCCTGCCCGAAGGACGATTTCCCAGTACCGGTCACTGAGCTGATGATAGATAACACGTCCACTCACGAAGTTTTCTCCTTCATAGACGGCTCATCAGGATATAATCAGATAAAGATGCAACCCGAAGACCAAAAGCACACCGCTTTCCGGACCCCTTTGGGTATATTCTGCTACAAGGTGATGCCCTTCGGTCTAAAGAACGCCGGTGCCACCTATCAGAGGGCCATGACGAGGATCTTCGATGACCTCATACATAAAATCGTCGAATGTTATATCGACGAGCTCGTGGTTAAAAGCAAATCATACGAGGAACATCTCAAACATCTGAAGATCGTATTTCAACGCCTTCGGCAATACAACTTGAAGATGGACCCTCTCAAATGCGCATTCTGAGTTTCCTCGGGTAAATTCCTAGGATTCATTGTCCGGCACCAAGGTATCGAGATAGATCCGTCGAAGATCAAGGCGATCATGGAAATGCCTCCGCCAAGGACTCTCAAGCAATTGCGGTCTCTCCAAGGGAAGCTCGCGTATATCCGGCGATTTATAGCCAATCTCTCTGGCAAGCGCCGTCCGTACAGTCACTTGATGAAGAAGGGAACCACGTTCGTTTAGGATCACAAATGCCAAGGCGCGTTAGACGAAATCAAGTAGTATCTGCAGAACCCGCCAATGCTGGCCACTCCGGTCAAGGGAAAGCCCCTTATTCTTTATACAACAGCCCTCGAAAGTTCTTTAGGGGTGTTGTGGGCATAAAAGAACGACCAAGGGAAAGAAAGAGCTCTATACTATTTGAGCCGAGTTCTTCTGGGGGCAGAAAGCAATTATTCTCCCATCGAAAAACACTGCCTGGCGCTGATCTTCGCGATAACGAAACTCCGGCACTATGCATTGGCGCATGAAGTCCGTCTCATCTCGAAGGTGGACCCTCTCAAATATTTGATGTCAAAGGCTATACTGACAGGGCAACTCGCTATGGGCCCTGCTCTTGATGGAGTTCTCAATAACTTATCAGCCTCTTAAGGCAGTGAAAGGCCAGGCCATCGCCGATTTCTTCACCGAACATCCGATACCGGCCGATTCTCCCTTGAATTGCGAACTGCCAGACGAACATGCGTTTGATGCGATCGACGGTGGTGATGCCCGATGGGAACTTTATTTTGATGGAGCATCTTCCATGAAGAAGCGCAAACAGAACACGCCTATAATCAAATCGGGGGTAGGCCTCATCTTCGTGACCCCACAAGGAGGGATAATGCGCTTCGCTTTCTCCTTAACAGAGCCGAAGACAAACAATGAAGCCGAGTATGAAGCTTTGATAGCAGGCCTCGAGATCGCCATCGACATGGGAATTGAAAACCTCCTCATATACGGAGACTCCCAACTGGTCGTTAGCCAAGTAAACGGCGATTATCAAACGTGCAAACCAGAACTGGTAAAGTACGGCGAGAGGGTACAGCAACTGCTGACCCAAATACCTTCCTACATCTTGGAAAGCATACCGCGTGCAGAAAATAGCAAAGCGGATGCACTAACTAAGCTCGCTAAAGAACTGGCCGACGAGAACCTCGATGACATGAGAATCGTTGTGTAAAACCGTTGGGTTCTTGCGCCGGCGGAAATATCTCCGGAGTCATCCGAAGAAAAGGGAGCGACTGAGCAAATGGCTATGCAAATAAAAGACCAAGAAACGGTTGAGGATTGGAGAGAAGTCTTTATAGACTACTTCAAATCCCGTCGAACGCCTGAAGATACATCCTCAAAACACCAGCTCATGAAGCGAGCCCTATCTTTCGCCTTCGTCAATGATGCTCTGTACAAGAGGTCATTTGATTCTCTGTGGTTGAGATGTCTGGGACCTGAAGAAGCAAAAAGAGTTGTCCAAGAAGTTCACGACGGACTCTGCGGTTCTCACCAAGCAGGCCCAAAGATGAAGTTGAAGATTAAACGGATGGGCTACTACTGGCCCACGATGATTCAGGACTGCCTCAAATATGCGAAGCAATGCCACTCATGCCAGATCCATAGGGACTTCATCCACCAGCATCCAAATCCACTACACCCGACAGTGGCTAGCTGGCCGTTTGAAATGTGGGGAACTGACATAATCGGCCCCATCCGCATCGTCCAGAGGACATCGATTCATTTTGGCGACAACTGATTACTTCTCCAAATGGGCAGAAGCAGTACCGTTGAGGGAAGTGAAGACGGAGAATATCCTCCACTTCTTCAAGACGCACGTTATTTATCGGTTTGGAACTCCACGACGGATCATCTCCGATAACGGGCCAGCCTACAGAAGTCACAAGATCAGCCGCTTCGCACAATAGCACAACATAGACTGGAGATACTCTTCAGTTTATAATCCCAGAGCTAACGGTCTAGCTGAGGCTTTCAATAAGACCTTGACAAAGATCGTGAAGAAGACGGTGTCCCGAAATAAGAAGGACTGGCACGAGAGACTGCAAGAAGCTCTCTGGGCGTATCGAACTACGTTCAAGACGACCACGAACACAACGCCCTACGCGTTGGTATTCGGTACAGAAGCGGTACTCCCCCTCGAGATAGAGTTACCCTCTCTACGAGTAGCAGTTTATTACGAGCTAACGGATGAAGAGAATGCTCACCATCGGCTTGAGGAGCTCGATGCCCTTGATGAAACCCGGCTCATAGCGCAACAAAATCTGGAGGCTTATAAAGAAAAGATGATGCGCTCTTACGAAAAATTGATTAGGCCGAGGACATTCCGCCAGGGCGAACTCGTACTAGTGGTAAAAAGACTTATGATCCCCAATCGCGCCAAGCGGGGAAAATTCGAGCCGAATAATGAAGGCCCGTACATCATAGACAAGGTCTACCAGGGTGGAGCTTATCTACTCATGGACATGCATGGTGAAAGACCTTTCAGGCCAATAAACGGTCGTTTCCTGAAGAAATACTACGCTTGACGAGTCATGGCCTAGGTCAATGATAGATGATGACGACTATGTCCGCTCGCTATCTTCTTAAGCCTAAACTCCGTAGGTAATAGCCGGCTTCCTTTACAGCGGACCGAAACGTCCTTAAACTAACAACGGACCGAAACGTCCCCAAACTAACGACGGACCGAAACGTCCCTAAACTAACGACGGACCACTATGTCCTAAAACTAGCTGTTGACCGAGATGCTGATAAACTACGGTGGATTGCAGCATCCCAAAGCTGATACTAAAATAAAAAAAAGAGAATAAAAAAAAAGAAGAAAACGGTATGTCCATAAGCAAAATGGGCACAGATGAAAACCCGAAAGGGCTCCGTGAGTGAAAACAGCAGGGCTACCGGCGAGTCTTGTGAAAACCCGAAAGGGCGTAACCTCGTTAGAAAAAAAAAGAATAAAAAAAAAAGAAAACGGTATGTCCATAAGCAAAATGGGCACGGATGAAAACCCGAAAGGGCTCCGTGAGTAAAAAGAGTAGGGCTACCGGCGAGTGTTTGTGAAAACCCGAAAGGGCGCAACCTCGTTAAAAGACACTTACAGGGTCCTCTCAACCTTGTAAGGAGAAACCACCTGCGTGAGATCCTTACGACTCACAAGGGAGCAACACACTTAGGAATCCTCACGATTCCTAAGGAGAAATTACACTTGCGAGATCCTCACGACTCGTAAGGAGAATCCTCTTATGGGACCCTCACGGCTCACAAGATTTGAAAGTCTTAAGCTACAGGGATCTGAACCTGTTCTTAAGCAGCCCCCACAACCTCCACTACTGCCCTACAAGCGGCTCAATATTGACCCTTGTATACAATCCACGGGTGCGAATAAACATTTCCCTAACAAAGTCATATCCGTGACTAGGGATATGTCCATATGGTAAACAACCTTTGTAAGTCCTCTCGACTTATAAGGAGAAAACTCTCTTGTAAGATCCTTACGACTTACAGGAGAACATGCACTTAGGAATCCTCATGACTCCTAAGGAGAAAACACACCTACGACATCCTCACGACTTGTAGGGAGAAATACCTTTGTGAGACCCTTACGGCTCATGAAGTCAAAAGCCTTAGTCGACGGGATCCTAACCCTGTTCGCTAAGTCACATTTGTTCGATATCGACAGAGGCAAATGATGATTCGCTCCTGGCAATATCCCAGTTGTAGCGGTGCTGATGCCGAAATCAATGTCTAATCCCAAGCTTGCGGGAAAAAGCTAGCAAGCCATACATACATGCAAAATAGCCGAAATGATGGGGCAACTTGCAACAAAATCAGCAAGTAAAAATGTATGCATACAAAATAGCCGAAATGATTGGGCAACTCGCAATAAAAAGCAGCGAGTAAAAATAAAATAAATAGCCGAAATGATTGGGAACCGCGAAAAATAGCCGAAATGATGGGGCAATCGCGACCTTCGCAATATAAAAGCTGAAATGATAGAGCATCGCGGAAAGAAATAAAAAAAATGATGAATGAATGAAATTTATTCCCTACAGGTGATGTTACATCAATCCCTGTATACAATCCAGGGGCATAAATAAAGAAGGAATCACACTCCTCCCCAGGTTTCATCAGAAGAAGAAGCCAACCCTCGACGGTTCACAGATAGCCTGGAGAGCATCTCAGCAATCGTCTCATTACAACACACACAACATTAAGCAAAGCGGAACAGCGGCAACCCCCAGTGCCATAACCCGGTGGTGCACAGATGACCGAGAGTCAAACCCCGACTTCGTGAAATACGGATAAAGTCAACCCTTCCTGGCTACGTGGAACGCGGATTATGTCACTTCTGACCCCGTGGAAAACGTCCAGAGCGGATCCTGGTCCTCGCAGAGCACGGCAGTGAACCTGTGTGAAGCATCCAGAGCGGAGCCTGGTCCTCGCCGAACACGGCAGTGAACCCGTGGGAAGCATCTAGAGCAAAATTCCTGGCTACGTGGAACGTGGATTATATCACTTCTGACCCCGTGTGAAGCATCCAGAGCGGAGCCTAGTCCTCGCCGAACACGGCAATGAACCCATGGGAAGCATCTAGAGCAAAATTCCTGGTTATGTGGAACGTGGATTATGTCACTTCTGACCCCGTGTGAAACATCCAGAGCGGAGCCTAGTCCTCGCCGAACACGGCAGTGAACCTATGGGAAGCATCTAGAGCAAAATTCCTGGTTACGTGGAACGCGGATTATGTCACTTCTGACCCCATGGAAAATGTCCAGAGCAGATCCTGGTCCTCGCAGAGCATGGCAGTGAACCCGTGTGAAGCATCCAGAGCGGAGCCTGGTCCTCGCCAAATACGGCAGTGAACCCGTGGGAAGCATCCAAAGCAAACATCGGACTGTGGAGTCCTTAAATTCACGGACTATGATGTCCTTAACCTTGACCGTGATGTCTTAAAACTAACATCGGACTGTGAGGTCCTTAAACTTATGGACTATGATGTCCTTAACCTCGACCGTAATGTCTTAAAACTAATATCGGACTGTGGAGTCCTTAAATCCATGGACTATGATGTCCTTAACCTCGACCGTGATGTCTTAAAACTAAAATCGGACTGTGAGATCCTTAAACTCACGGACTATGATGTCCTTAACCTCGACCGTGATATCTTAAAACTAACAATGGACCGTAATATCCTTAAACTAAGTTTACCTTGGTTCAAGGGTACATCTCTTCACTCCTTTGATATTTGTCGTTGTAATTCCTCAACGTCTTGAAAGAGGTGACAGGTCCCGACAACCACGCATTTCATGGACTGTGAGGTCCTTAAACTCATGGACTATGATGTACTTAATCTCGACCGTGATATCTTAAAACTAACATTGGACTATGAGGTCCTTAAATTCATGGACTATGATGTCTTTATCCTCGACCGTAATGTCTTAAAACTAACATTGGACTATGAGGTCCTTAAACTCATGGACTATGATGTCCTTAACCTCGACTGTAATGTCTTAAAATTAACGACGGACTGTGGAGTCCTTAAATCCATGGACTATGATGTCCTTAACCTCGACCGTGATGTCTTAAAACTAACGACGGACTGCGGAGTCCTTAAATCCACGGACTATGATGTCCTTAACCTCGACCGCGGTGTCTTTAAACTACGGTATCCTGGAAAACGTCCAGAGCAGAGCCTGGTCCTCGCCAAACACGGCAGTGAACCAGTGGGAAGCATCCAGAGCAACCCCTGACTCCGTGAAACACGGATAAAGACAACTTCACCCATCACTCGCGGGTCCTTACGACTCGCAAGGGAGTAAATTCTCTTGTGAGATCCTTACGGCTTTCAAGAGAAAACGCACTTAGGAATCCTCATGATTCTTAAGGAGAAATTACACCTACGGAATCCTCTCGATCGGTAGGGAGAAAATTCTTTATGAGACCCTCACAGCTCATAAAGTTGAAAAGTCTTAGGTGACAGATCCTAACCCTGTTTTCTAATCCATCACCACTCTACAAAGAATCCAAAATTGACAGCTATATGCTATCTACAGATTGCACTTGCTAAAATCACATTACAACAACACAGCAGGGAGAAGAAAGCAACAGTATAACAAAAAGAATGTCTTTATTCATGAAACTCAATTGAATACAAGATACATCGTATAAAGGAATAAAAAAAAGATACATATTATTCAGAGATTACAAGTGTATGATACAAAGGCGGCTACTGAGAAGGAAGCGTTTTCAACAAATCCGCAAGCTGCTCTCGCGCTTCTTTCAGTGCCTTCTCATGATCAGCCGCCGCGGCTAACTCCGCTTCGATTCGAGTCCTTTGCTGCAAGCATGATGAAATCTTCTCATCAATTTCCCACTGGGCAGCTTCGCGACTCTGCGTAACCCGCTCGATAGAGTCGAGCTTCCGTCTCAATACAAGCCCGTCCGAGATACATTGCTGCAAGGTGTCAAAGACGGCTCTCAGTTGTGCAACGTTCACTTCGACCTGGGCACGCAACTGGATAGACTCGGCGGAAGCCTCCTCGCACTCCTTCCGCCTCAAGGTCGCTTCTTGTTCGAAAAGGCGGAGGAAGGACGCACTCTGCTCGACCCAGGCGGCCCGCTGTGAGTTCAAAGCTTGAGTCTCAGGGGCAAAACGCATAACTTCAAGTTGATGCGGACAGGCTTTGATCTTCCTGCAGTGACTAACCCAAGACTCGACGACGCCTTCATTATAGAAATTTACAAGCGTCGCCAGCATTGGATTGACCTCGGCAGCGAAATCTGCGGCAGATGTAGGAGCTTCCGCGTCAAGCTCCTCGACGTATTCGCTCAACATGCGCAGACTCGTCACAGCACCCTTTGAGTATGGACGTCTGGAGAAGGGGCCTGCCGGCATCATAAGGCGAGATTCGAAAGAGGCCGGAGTCGAAGCGACCGCTGCAAAACAAGTTACAATCAGATGACGGATCTAGAAATATAAGAGATACATGAACAATGGAATTTACTATACCGGCTGCAGCAGGTGGCAAAACCAGGAGGACCGGTGGCGCAACTGATCTCTCATCTCCTCCTTCAATCTGTAGCACTGCAATCAGGGCAAAGAAGAATCAGAAATAATTTCATTATCGGTGAAAGAAAGAGCATTAATTGAAAGCTATATTCACCAGCGCCACTGGATGAAGCAATCTCCAACGGGAAGGAGAAGTGGGGATGCAGCACCTGGTACAGGTGGTCAAAAAGGACTCCTGCAAAAACGCGATAACGCAATGTCAGTACATGAATTATGCGCCCAAGAGATAAGACTAATGGGTTACAAATCCATACTTTCCAGCATTTGCGAAGGTAGAAGAGAAGGCAGAGAGGTGGTCACCGTCAGGGCGGTGACTGACGGCACTGTCTCGAGTAGCTTGATTTCAGCACCAGCCGCACCTGCATTAGAAGAAAGATAAACTTTATTAGGAAAGATTGCAGAATAAAAAAGAAGGGCAGTGACCAAAAATTTACCTGATGAGTCGCCAGCCGGAGCCATGACGAGGGCGTCACTTGATACAACGGTGGCGTTCCCTCCTCCATTGGGATGGTCTCACCTCCCGTCGCCTCATCCCCTGACTCCACAGGAGCCGTCGTCACGCTCGCGGTGCCAGGAGACGACAAGGAACCGTAGGCGGGGAGAGCGATAATCGGAGCGGTTCCCGACTCTTGAGAAAGAGCGGCCATCTCGTGCCCAGCGATCGTACCTGTTTCGCCCGTTACCACCTCGGGCTCAGTGGTCGCAGCCGTCTCGTCCATCGCTGCCTTAGGCTTGTCCGTAGCAGCCGTTTTGTCCACTGCTGCCTCAGGCTCGGCCGTAGTAGCCGTCTCACCTGCCGCCACCTCGGGCTCGGCAGTGGTAGCCATCTCGGGCATAGCAGTCGTGACTGTCTCGTCAGCCACTATCTCGGGCCCGGCAATTACGGTTACATTGCCTACCGTCGTCCCGGGTTCAGCAGCTACCTCCTCTACCGCCCCCTCAGGCTCAACGGTCGCCGCCACTCCTTCAGTAAGGCTCGGCCCTGCAGGACAAGATATATAAGAACTGATAGTTTAAAACTTTGACAACGAAGCCTCAAAACACATTACCTGGGGTTGGTTTACCGTTGGCTTCCCGAGCTGCACGTGCCGCCCGTCTATGAGCAGTAGACAAGGCAACCGAGAGCTCCTCTGAAGGAGTAGCAGCGGGAGTAACGGCGCTTGAACCTGCTCCCGCAGCCAAAGCAGCACTACGCTCCCTTGTCGCGCGCTTCAGGCGCTTCCTTTCCTCCCGGGCCGTCACGACAGACCTTTTAGAAGCCTCCTTCAACAAGACGTCGTCGTCCGCATTCAGGGTTACCTCCAGAGCCGTCAAAGCTTCCATCATCGGTTTTTTAATAGGGCCTCTTGCGGCAATGCTGAAGAGGTCGGGACTTCGGTAACTGGCCCGGGGAGAATTTCCGCATCAGCTTGCGGGATAGGTCTTGTGGTCCCTGCGATAAGATAAAGAGAGGGTCAGATTACTCATAAGAAATGGAAGCAGAAACATAGCGAACCGAAATGTAGCAAGGCCTAAGGATGCTCTAAGTCGTTCCTCCTCCTCGAAAGTCTTGTGAGAAGCAGCGAGAGCTTCTTCGGTAGAAATGCCTATTAAAGAAGGAAAAGCGTTAGTCAAAAAACAATGATAGAGGTATGATGTAATGACGAAAAATACAACTAATGATTACCTGATCGCGCGAGTTTAGCCAACCACTCTTCGTGTCTTACCAATCGCTCGGAAGCTGCGATGGCAGCCGCCAGATCAGTGTCATCTGGCGGCATAAATAGGCCGTCATTGGTCCCGTACTCACTTAAGCCCTCGCTGTAAGGAGCATGAGGTTCCTGACCAAATACAACGTCAGCAGATAGGATCGATTTCTTCTTCCTCTTCTGCGCGTGAACTCCGGTTGCAGCCAGCACCAGCTTGCGTTTCGTAGGCACCTTGGGACGGCGAGTCCCAATATCCGAGCCCACGCCAGATTCGGGTGAAACCACGTTTACCGTCTCCACGGGAGCACAGGGCGCTGATGGCACGTCCACAGGATCACGGGGCAATCCACGCGTGGGGCTTAGCACACGTGGAGGCTCAACTACAGCATCTCCTCTTAGTGGAGGAGGGACAGGAGTCCTTCGCTTTAAAGGGACGTTGCAATCGCTGGCAAGGGGCGCACTCTTGCGATCGAGCAGCAGTCGCTTCTCTTCCCTGATGACAGCGCCCATCGTGTGTTGATACCAGGCCCCGTATACGTTGAGGGCCCTTGGAATGCAACTCGGCTCGCTAATGAAGAAGTGGGAGCCCGTATTTAGCCGTATAAAGTGATGCAGTGCACTCCGTATTCCCTCTCTGGTGGCCGCAGGCTCTTCCAAAAACGCCTCCAGTAGGACCCCCCGCTTATAACTTAGATGCTGGGCAAAACGATGGGGGTTGTATCTCATAAAAAGCGCCGCCTCATTTTGACTGAATACGAGGAAGCCCGGCCTGATGGAGTATAGATGTAGAATCTCCCGGGCATTCAACACGGAGGCCCCGTCCTTGAAATTGTCGCACAACGCCAGCACCGTCTTGGAAGTTTCCTGGCCGATTGTCAGGACCTTGTCCGTGAAAGACATACCCGCTCCGACCGTGCGCGGACGAAGAAGCAACCCCCTAGCCTCTCGCTAAGGCGGATTCATGATAGAAGCGTCGATCAGCCGCATAATTCTCGGGAATCTGCACTTCTCATAAAATGAGGGTCTTTTATGAATACCAAACACCCCGAGCACGTGCATTTCCATCCATGAAGTAAAGTAGTGCATCGGGAAATTGGCAGCTTGCACCCCCCGGTTCAGTTGTGTCCACCGCCACGCTAAGACTATGGTACAGGTGGGCCAGCCCGGCAATTCCGATGGCCAATTGTATGCCAGCCGCCATTCGATGTGCTGGGTAGAAAACGGACGGCCTCATATAGCGAGGGTGCATGGGGAGCGCGAACCAGCACAACCATAGCCCCAGAAACCCGAGAAAGAAAGTCTCCTCGTCGATGCCCGGAGCAGCGATTTCTGACAGAGGGATGATCGCGGCATCGGGGAGATAAAAGCCTTTTTGATCATCTTCCAGTACTGGTCGACGATCTAAGCCAAAGACGAAAGGATCGTCGAGCTTGGCAAATTTTTCGTCCCGTTGCGATAGAATCTCTGGTCGAAGAAAACGGGCAATGAAGTCTGCGAAACTAACTCCCCGGCCTCCGAATTCCAAAAAAAGACTCTCGTACATATTCAGTACCTTTATCAGACTCGGAAACTGGTGTTGAATAGCGTTCTCTGGCGTTAGGTCCATCACCAACGGCTTGGTGGCAAAAACGTATTCATCCGGAGGAAGCGGCTCCTCATAGTGCTCCCCCCTCACCGGCAGACCGGAAATCTCAGCAAATTCTTCTAGAGAGATGGAAACTTCTCTGTCCATTAGAAGAAAGGTATGGGTTGGGATGTTCCATTGCTCCACGAACGCCTTAATCCACCATGTCGGAGGAGAGGAATAGTGGAACAACGAGGCGTAAACCGCAGGGTATAGACCGATCTTCAGCAGATGCGCCTTCTTCGCTGACAAAATATACCTGGCCCACTGCAAATACCCGGCCGAATGTCGAGGGGTCAACCCGATGTTGTAGGGTTGTCCCCAAGGGCGCGACTCATCCTGGCATATGCGCCGCCCCAAAATATCCAAAGTTGCCGGCAGCTGTATGGGTATGGCGGCAATCGAAGGTTGAAGAAGACCCTCCGAAATCCAATTAACGACCTCCACGGCATAGTTCACCGGGGGTACATCTGCATACGAGATCGATGAGATCGGCTCTGATGACATCGCACAAAAGAAGCTTCGGCGACCTTTGATAATTTGGTCGTACCACCTACCTCACAGGTGAAGGTTTTTGTATTCCGGGTCATAGTCTCTAATGAGCGCAAGAACCTCCCGGTCCACCGGTGCTTCAGGGAATCCTTTCTCTGAGCGGAAAAACAGGAAAGAAAGATCAGAAGACATATCTCCTGCGAGAAAGAACAAAATTCAAGTATCAGTGTCATAATTTAATTTTAAAAATCCTGACGCTCGGTACTTTAAAATTTGTACCACACTGCAATGCAGTGGAGAGGGGACCAAAGGGGGACCCACAAAATCCAGATGACAATATATCAATTAATAAGACAGCCTCATCATTGGATGAGACTGTCAATTAATGAGGAAATCCTCAAAGAATATTTCATTGAATGAGAAATCCCTCGGGAGAAGGAGAAAATCTCCCTTTCAGAGCAAAACTCTATAACAGAGTGACACTTGTCAAACTCTGGTCACGAGGGAATAAAATTCCTTAAAGAGCCTAGCTCTGTAATGATGATGGAAAATCCATCAAAGATTAATGAAAATTAATTCTTGAGAATTAAAATTCTGGGATCTTAAAGATCCAAGAAAAAACACTTAAGAGTTTTTCATCAAAAGATCAAAAGATCTATATATTGTCAAAAGAGCAGAGCTCTAACTCATGGGCTAAGAAACCCTAAGAAAAGATCTATTTAGATCTATGAGTTCATGAGAGCAAGGCTCTGTTTATGAAACCCTAAAGGGGTTTTCTTTAGATCAAAAGATCTATGAAGAGTAAGGCTCTGTTAATGGGTAAAAACCCTAATTTATTAGAATTAATTTAATTTAATTTTATCTAAATTTAGTAGAGTTTTAACTCTTGAAAGTTCTTGAACAAAAGAGCAAGGCTCTGAATAAAATTCTTAAGAAGAAGATGAAAATAATCTGAGGACCAAAAGGTCCTATTTATAGGCGCTGAACCGCCTCCTCAACTTCTGAGTTGATCCAAAGGCTCAGATGTTGTCACCGCTGCACTCACGTGTGTGCCACGTCAGCGCAACGGTGGGGGGCCATTTGTTTCCTCCAATCAGAGCAAAGCTCTGTTTTGAATTTCAAAATTCAAAGATTGAAGCAACGCTTCAGATCCCATGCGATGCGCGCTGCGCGCCACGTGTCAAAAGCAGACACGCCAACGCCAGGAGCGCTGCGCTCTAGGAAGCGCACCCCAATCAGAGCAAAGCTCTGTTTCAAAATTCAAATTTTCAAAGTTGAAGCAATACTTTATATCCAGCGCGCTGCGCTGCGCGCCACATGTCAAACACAGGCGCGCTCGCGCCAAGTGCGCCAGCGCTGGAATTAAAAGAATTCCCCACCGTTAGATCAAAAGATCTAATGATAATAAATTATTAATTAATCAGAATTAAAATTCTGTTATGGAAAGATTTTTCAATCTTATTAAAACAAGAAGATTATCTTCTGTAAAACAGAAGCCTTAGGATCAAAAATCCAACGGTGGGAAATATTCCCAAATCAATCAGAGAAAGATCTCTTCAACTGATTTAACAAATCAACTGGCCCTATATAAAGGCCCCAAGACTTCAAATCTCATACAGAAAAAACCCTCTGTAAACTTTGAGAAAAAAACTAAAAGAGAAAGAAAGGCAAGTGTTTAGAAAAAAGAAGATCATTTTTTCATCTTTAAAGGTAAAGAATTAATTCTTGAACAACAGAGATGAAATTATCTAGTAAAAAAAAGAAGAAATATCTTCTAAAAAGATCTTAGATCTATAAAAAAGACCAAGGTCTTTGATTAAAAAAGAAAAGATCAAAAGTTCTAATCATAAAAATATAAAAAGAAGTATTTTACTTCATTCACAGATCTTTCGATCTACAAAGGCAGAGCCTTTTATAAAAAACAAGAACTTTTGTTCTTGGATTTTGAGGCAAGGCCTCTTTTGAAGAACACAAACTTGTTCTCTGATCATGAGTTTGATCAAATGCGCTTTGCGCTACTGAAAAGTGCCTTGCACTCATGAACCGCGCTTTTGCGCTTCTTGGACCGGCTCTCAGCGCCAAAACATGCCACGTGTCAACCATAGACACAGCTTGCGCTATGCGCTTTTGAAACAGCACACTGCGCCCATGGACTGGCGCTTAGCGCCAAGCGCGCCACGTGTCACTCACTGGTGTGCCATTAAATCAGCGCAAAGCACTCATAAATTGAAAGCGTAATGCGCTGATAAACTAGCGCTAAGCGCGACACGTGTCCTTTTCGTGTGCGCTACTTGACAGAAGCGCAACGAGCTCTTTGACTGGCGCAAAGCGCCTAGTGCGCCACGTGGCGCGCTGTCAGAACATACTTTGTTCTGATAAATGCTATGCATTCAATATAAGACAAAAATATGTTAGAGCCCAATGCTTGGCATTATTAAAAGGGCAGAGCCCAAATAAAGGGCCCAACAGGCAGAACAAAAATAAAATGTTAAAAAATTTTAACCGGACTTATCCCAATTCTGACCATAAGTCCTCAATTTAAATTGAATTGAGCTCATCTGCTCTTCCAATCAATTTACACCCGGTTCGAGGGTACATCTCTTTACTCCTCTGATATCTGTCGTTGTAATCCTTCAACGTCGTCAGAGAGGTGACGGGTCCCGACAACCACACATTACTATGGGCCGTGGGATCCTTAAATCCACGGACTATGATGTCCTTAATCTCGACCGTGATATCTTAAAACTAATATCGGACTGTGGAGTCCTTAAATCCACGGACTATGATGTCCTTGACCTCGACTGCGATGTCTTAAAACTAACACCGGACTGTGAGGTCCTCAAACTCACGGACTATGATGTCCTTAACCTCGACCGCGATGTCTTAAAACTAACATTGGACCGTAATGCTCTTAAACTAACTATCGACCGCAATATCATTAAACTAAACAACAGAGCCTAATTGCTCTCTTGTCGGATCTAAACGATCCCGTTAAGTTGATCTTAGTCTAAAATTAGACTAACATGTCCTTAGCAAACGTTTAAGTTGATCTTAACCTCAAATAAGACTAACGTATCCTTAAACACAACCCCCCAAACCCAAATCTAAGAAAGATACAGATTTGGCCTAATCCACGCCCTACGGGCGACAACATAACTTAGTCTCCGTATACAATCCACGAGCAACCGAACACAAAACAAACAGCCACGACGCGAAGTGACCATCTGGAAAAGGAGAAAGTTTTTACCGCGATGCGGTAGCGTAATTAACCGTAGGGGGTTGCGCCTGCAGGGAAGAGCGTCCCCACAATCAAAAACCCCTCAAACGAGGGGGAATCTGACGAAATCTGCTATATCGGCCGCATCCATTTAAACCTTCGATACACGGTGCCATAAATCAACTTGGCATCTTCCGAGAGGTGGACGGATAGCACCAATTAGCATCTGCCCCGAATTTCAGGCAAGACGGACCTGCGCGGTCGCGTCTCTGTATTCGGCGGGAAACAGATTCTAGCCTCGGTAGCCTCATCAATCTCTAGAACGATCCCAAAGCTTTTTACCAATCCCTCAAAAACAAACCAAGACCACACATGAACTAGAAAATTCTCCATCCGTAACCAAACCTCTGATTGATGTCGACGAGTAGTAGAGCCTTCATACCTCGTCCATTTTGTAATTCTGAACTGGAAGTGGTGGACGGTGTCTTCAATCGCAAGGCACTTTACCAATAGCTCTAGCGACTCCGCCGAAGGAAAATGCGCGACGTACCCTAAAAGGTGCAGAATCAGAGCCCATTGGTGAGTCTTATACTTTCATGATAGCTCCCGCAATTTCGCTACTACTAATCTCGCCAGAGGAGTCTCGTCTTTCGCCTTTGTCATCTTAATCACCCCAAGAGTTTTCGCCAAAGTTTTCTTCTTTCCTCCATCTCATTTGTATATGGCACAATGAATTCCTTAGGCTCCACTGTCCTATCCCGAACTCTTTTCCGATCTTCCCTCTCTGGTAAAGGGCAATGACTTGCTAGGTGTCCCTCCCCTGGCAGTTATAGCATATCGGGCCAAAATCACATTCATATTGTGAGTGACCCCATTGTTTGCAGTTTAAATAGCTCCCATTAAACCCAATAAACCCAGCCAGCGACGATTTCCGATCATTGAAGGTTCTCACCATGTTGGTCTCGTTCTTTATATCTACCGGAGACCAAATCCAACCATCTTGATCAAACAGTCGAACCCCTTCTGATGATATATACCCCCTGAACCCATCAGGATCTCTTTCCCGAACCAGTCATTGGTCGACCGCCTCCTCCACCATCTTAACTATCTCATCCTTTACATATCACTTCCCTCGGATCCGCATACCACCAGCATCCTACTCTCTACCGCGCCCTTGCTGGGAATCCATGGACCTACCACTTGACGTCCCTCCTTCCGAGCCACACCATCTTGACGACTCATCTCTCAGCCAGATCTCATAGAGTCCCTCAATCGAGAGCGTGAGCTCCATAGATGCATTCTCCTATCCAGTCCACCACCTCCACCGATCCGTAAGTCATAGGCGGTTCCTCATGACAACCACCACTTCCACCGCCTTATTGCCAAGCCTTAGGCGGAGACCTACCTCGAGCCGGAGACCTTCCCCCATCAGATCGGTGTTGACGCACTGACGTTTGAGGCCTTGCGCAAGGAGAGCCGCTCCTATTTCTGGAGTTTCTCCCCTCCTTGCTTGAGTGTCCATCACCACGGCCATCACTTAGGCCAACTCCGCCATGGCCCAAGCCCCGATCATACTGCGGCATTTCCTATGGCCGTCTCCGCGGCCAACATCTCCTCGGCCAAGCCCACCACCGTGACCATCACCACGGCGTGGACACCACGACCCTCGCCTTTGTACCCCCAACCTGCAACACCACGTTCATCACCCTCCCCAATACCACCATTACCAACCACACCCATTGAAGTTGAGCCTCTCCTTGCCGGGGACCTACCTCTCAAAGATGAAGGCCTGACGTCGCCGTCATCATGCATGGTCGACACCGCTCTCGCTCTCGAAGGGGATCCTCCCCTAGGCGAGACTTCATGATAATATTGAACACCACCATTTCCACGTCGAGGGGATCTGATTGCCTCATGTTCGCCCCGAGCAGCCACGTAACCCCGGCCCCCTGGCGACCGCCCCTACGACGTGGAGATCTAGACCTATTGTGAGGGTTCTTGCCCTCCTTGCTCGACTCACTGTCTCGATCGCCGGATCCCCTCGCTGCCCAGGATTCTTGCATCGTTGTGAAGATCGAAACCCTAGCCGGATCTTCTCGCCGCCTCTCCTGCCGGATCAAGTTCCCGCCTCTCCTTCCGGATCTCGACACCGAAGCCCTAGCGAAAAATAATGCAATTTGTATTGTTAAGGGGAGAGACTAAGAGGAAGGCGAGCAATTTGAAGATAAATTGTCTGACAGGGATTACATCACCATTTAAGAAGAAAAGCTAAAAACTAATGCCTGGAGAATTTTTGTATAATAAAATAGATCTAACCGGTTTTTTCGTGGAAAGGTGGTTTTAGAGACATTGGCCATGACACAGGACAGTTTTGGTGAAATAAACCTTTTATTACATAGACAGGATATATTTTTTCCTTTATTGCCCCCCCCCCCCCCCCCCCCGCGTGTGTTTGAACTCGCTGTGCGACCTGAGAAAGTGAGAGGATGTATGGCTGTTGAAAAACTTTGTTTACTCGATGTTGGTTTGCACCATAGATGAAGGGCAAAGTACATCCAAATAATTGGTGTTCATCAGCAGCAAATTGAAATGTTGAGACGTTTTTAAGACATCCCTGAGATATTCCTAACCGTTTCAATTAACCTGGTGTTTTAATCATAGTGAATTTGTTGGTTGCTGAGGTCTAAGGATGTAAACATAATTTATGCCAAGCCATTTGAAATAAATCCTACTTTTCAGATACTCGAGACCTTATAGACCCATTAACCTCACACATCAAGTATAACAATGTGTACAAGCGAGTGAGAGTAAAAATAGAAGAAATGAAAGGAGAAACACCAGCCTATAGAACAATAGCTGGAAAGGGGGTTTTAATAGACAAAAAGGAAAAAAGGAAGGAAAGAAAAAGCTTATAAACTTTCATTTTTCGCCACCACTCACCAGTACAAGTACAAAATGAATGGGGATTCTAGACTAAACGCTTTCAATAAATTTTAACTATCAACTTTAGAGTTTAAAGGCCAGGAACATTATAATGCTATTTTTACTTGCTTCCGTTAACCGGAAGGTAAACCCCTTCTGCGGCTAACCATACATTATCAGGACGCTTGTCTTTAAATCCACAGACCTGCAAAACCATACGAACCCAAGTTCAATAATTTTCAAGAAGATCCACAAAAGCATATATAGAATCTCATTTGCTAAATCAGCGGAGCCTCCCACAAATTTGCTGGTTTAGGAAATACTAGGAAATACCATACTCTTTAACAACCAATTCTACATTATTCTTAAGGGGCTTGGAGTAGCACATGGGGGAGATCCGGGGTCTCTCATTTATGAGGGAATGGTTAATTTATTCCACCTATTATCTCAAGAAAAATATCTACATTATTCTTTACTCAAAGTTCTGCTGTCACTTTTTCGCTAGCATAACATGTAGGCATAAATTCACCGGGTATTAAAACATTTACAGAGGCGGGAAAACCACAAACCTGTGGAAGTAGGGGGTGTATTGTGTATAGCTTTCAAAAAGAGAGTAAAGCCTGCTGTTCAGATAAAAATATGGGAGGTCTTCTCCGATTTAATAGCCTCTATTTTATTCTACCACAACCGATAGATGAAAACACATGCCCACTAGTTTGTGAAAAATATATTGGTGTTTGGGATCCTACCTCTTGTTGTCCGCCAGCTATGCGGCTGTATTTCTTGTCGTGGCTATGGAGGTAACCACTGGTATCGATATGTCGGAGTCTAACTCCTTGGTCTTGCTTCCATGTTTTCCCACTGCCCTCAATCTCGAGTCTGAAGATTATGGCCGCAAAAGAAGCTAAGAAACAGCATTATTGAGTTCTAAATTGCAAAGAATTTTACAAAACTAATTGTCTTACCGCCAATAGTCACCAGTATCCGACTCGCCATCACCTCCAAAACAGCTCACCTACAGCAGGTAGAATGAGCCATTATGTCAACAATCGTGCACCTTATGAGATACGAGACATTAATCGAAAAGTCAAAGGAGTCGCAATCGCCATCGTATAAGTGTAGAAGTAGAAGTCATTTTCGTTTATGAAGAGCTCGTCATTGCCATTGGCTAAGACTAGCACTACCAAGAAGAAAAGTACCTTGATTGATGGCATACAGTGAAGCAAAAACCTCGATTACGACATTAAATGAAACGAGAAGGTACAAGTAATTTACTGATATTTATCTATGTTAACATGTTTCTTATATGTCCAACACAAGTAAAATAGACTAATGTTCTAGCATCCCCGCTTCAATGCACCTTGACGCTTGTAAACATAAAGAGGCATTTGAGTACTTGTGCTATATATAAAGCTTATAATATCTTGTCGAAGCTTATGCTTTGCGTTTTGAGTACCCCGAATACGTTTCAATATAGTCATATTAAACCCACCTTTTTATCTTTTGCTTTGTTCCTTCCGTCTTCAACTAAAAACCAGGAGGACCTCGACAACATCACATCCTAGTTCTTAGCCTGTTAAATAAACTCCTTGTAATTTCCCATTTGTTGCAAAAACTACCTGGGTTTATGTTTACTATGTCAATAGATATACCACCAAACCATAGATGCAATCTATTCTATAATGCGGAAGCGTAAATCATATTACCTCAAACCGTGTAGAGTAAGCATCGTTTAGACCACACCATGTTCCTCCTCTTGATCTCCTTCTTCGATCAACAGCCGGAGAAGCTCCCTCGTATTCACCCCGCCACTAACCAAAGAGGGATGTACGTTTGATGGAGAACTAAGGAATATGGTGGCCAAGGAAATCCTAGGTTTTCTCTCTTGATTAATTGATTAGCAAACCCTAGAAAACACCTTGTGTATTTATAGGGGAAGACCCCAAAACCCTAATCCAAATAGGGTTCGGTCTGATTAATGAATGAACTGAACCCGGCCCATCTGCCCACTCATTTGGGCATATGGGCCGGTTCGGCCCGTTTGCTAACATACTTCTACTCGTACAAATGAGTGGATGCCACCAATAGCTCTTTGAGCCATTCACTCCTCGAGTCAATTCCTCCCTTAACCTTCCATGGATTCCATCTCCTCCTATATGTGTTAGGAGGACCGTTGAGAACTTGCAGGTGGGTAGCCTTGCAATCTGATCCATTAGGACCAACACAAGTATCTTCCTAAAAAACACACCAATAGTATTACCGTAGTGGTATTTCGTACCCTAGATCCGATTTGGACATGCCTACTCAAATACCTTTGATCCCTCTCGGAAGCATACTTGAGCATCATGGTAACCCTCGATTCATTGCACTCTTAATCCTAGTCCTTTGGCATGAATAAGAATTGCCCATGTGATGCAACCAGAAGACAAGCCAATTGATCTTTCTCTAACTCTGAAAAGTTGGGTCTGCTATTCACCCGCTTTTCTAACACTGCTCTGTATGTACTCATCAAAGCAGGAAACAACTAGCAAAGTAGCAGACGCTCAACAAGCCTTCTTAGGCAGCCCAGTGTCTCTAAAGGAACCGTTGACTGCCCACCATTCTGGAGGTTGTCTATAAGAACTCACACGTCGAGGGAGATGAGATCCATCCCTTAACCTCCTTATTTTAGGTCTCTATAGCATATTGTATGGTTGTGCTATGCTATAATCAACTCTTCTTGAGAGCGTGTCATTTTGTATATAGGCCCAAGTTCCATCCCCCGTGATGAACTTGTTCGGTTATATCGCCCAGCGATATATCTAGGATTTCCTGACAAGCTTGCAACCCGTATGACGAGTCAAATCCCTGGCCAGGCTTTCTTTAAACAAGTAAAATGCACTTATGAGAATTTCCACTTCGATCGCTCAACGCATAAATGTGCAACATCTCCTCTTGACCTGGTCAAGGTGACTTTATTAAGTGCTCCCACTGTTCTTGCACCCAATGACATGACAGTGTGCTCATTGCTCCTAGCATACACAAAACACTTGGTCTCATCTTCGCATGATGCCATAGTTTTAAAGGTGATCTTTTGTGTGAGGGAGAGTTCTTACTTACTGACATATCTTTAACAAGTTGTACACTCTGTGTACATCATGTACCCTGAACACTTATATATATGAACAACTATAAATGTGAACAACTATGAATGAATGAATGACAATATCATAAAATTTATTCAGTAAAAACTCAGTCTATAATAATAATGTCATAGTACAAGAAAGAAATTCCTAATACATAGGACCTTACCGAGGATGAAGCCCAAAAGCTCCAGTGTGCAGTGCAAATGCTGCCTCAACTCTTCCCTTCGTCAATGGATCCACGATCATTTACTTCCAGGGACATACTGCAACTCGTCTTCTATCTTCTCTTGCTTCTTTATGAAATGATATATGATCTCAATATGATTCGACTTCCTGTGATACTTCAGGTCTTTGGAGTAAGCTATGGCCGACATGCTATTGCAATAGAGGGTAACCCTGTCCCTTGGCCCTGTAACTGTGGTCAGGCTCTCTAAAAATCTACGTAACCAAACTGCCTCATGTGCACAGGTTGCAACGTATTCCGCTTCCATGGTGGAAAGCGCAATACAGTCATGCTTCTTACCCATGAAATGACCCTGCCATTAAGACGTATCCTGAAGCAGACACTCGTTCATCCAAATCATTGGCCCAATCGACATCTGAATATCCTCGCAGATGAGTGTCCAAGCCACTATAGTATAAAGTAAAGTGAGATGTCCCACTCAAATACCGTAAGATCCGCTTCACTTCCTTCTAATGAGCCACTCCGGGTTGGACTAATATCTGCTCAATAGACCCACTGCAAAGGATATATCGGGTCTCGTACACATCATAGCATATATGAGACTACCGATAGCACTTCTATAAGGAACATCATGCATTGCTTTCTTCTCTGCTTCTGTTTTGGGACACCGCTTAGGGCTTAGCATATGATTCTTCGCAACCGGAGTCCCAATAGGTTTGAATTCGCTCATATGGTTCTAAGACTTTCTTTATGTAAGTTTCTTAAGACAAACCTAAAGTCCTCTTCGAACGGCTTCTCAGGATCTGAATCCCAAGCACGAATTGTGCATCGCCCATGTCGCTCATCTCAAAAGTGAAGGACATCCACCCCTAGTGGCATTTATGGACTCCTTGATATACCCTGCTAGCAAGATGTCGACGACATATAACGACCGAATCTCAAACTTGTTACTAGCTTGTTTTAGATAGACGCAATTGTACTGATCGGTCATCCTAAAACCATATCCTAGCATAGTTCAATGAAATCGAAAATACCAAACTCTGGAAGACTGCTTTAAGCCATAGATAGACTTTCTCATCCCTCGGCTTCGAAACCAATAGGCTGATCCATATAGATCTCCTCTTCAGTTCTCAATAGAGAAAAACTGTTTTGACGTCCATTTGGACTAGTTCAAGATCCATTCATACGACTAAAGCTAACATAAGGCGAACAGAGGTGATTTTCACCACCGGAGAAAATGTCTCCTCATAATCCACCCCTCCTCTGAGTGTATCCTTTTGCCACCGAGCGTGCCTTGCACTGCTCGATAGTCCTATCTACCTTCCGCTTGATACTAAAAACTCATTTGTTCTCAATGGTCTTGTGTCCTGGTGGAAAATCTACTAAGTCTCAGACTTGACTGTTCCTCACCGATTCCAGCTCATCTATTGCCACTTTCCACTCTTCCGCTTCATATCTTGAAATAGTGTCCTCGTATGGTTTGGGTTCCACAACATTCTGCGGAGCTACCATCCTATATTTTAGAAAGGGAGAGGCTTCCCAATCAATCTCGAAACGTCGACGAGGTACTAGTCCACGAGATGAGCTTCGAGGCGGTTGAGATTTCGAAAATGGATTTGAGCCATCTACAGGTATCTCACTCGCATTGTCCCTAACCGGTAGAGGTTCCGATTCCTCTTCAATCGTTAGCTGATCGGTGATCTTCTCGATCTCATGCAAACCCAACTCCTGACCTACTTCTCACTTCTGCGGGAATTCCTTGAGGAACTCAACATCACGTGACTCAATCTCGGTCACAGTCCCTTCGTCTTGCTAACCTAAGAAAACATATCCTTTTGAGTGCTTGTAATAGTGTGTATAAGTATGCACTCCTTCCCTCTAGGATCCAACTTCCCATACCGATGAGAAGCAGTATGTACATGATGTACATAGGCAGCAAACCCCAGGGACGAAAGTGATCCTACAAAGGCTTATTGCATGTCCATCTCTCATAGAGCGTTGACTGAACCGACTTAGAAGACACACGGTTTAGAACATAAGTCACTGTCAATAGCGCATCTCCCCAAAATGATATGGAAAAATTAGCCTGAGCCATTATGCCCCTAACCATATCTAGTACTGTCATATTTCGTCTCTGCAATTTTGTTGCGGAGTGTAAGGCATTGTCTGATGTCTGGCTACCCCTTTCTCTTCACATAGTTTCCTACACCTATTCGACGGATTCTCATTGTTGACCTCGCATATATAGCGCATGAAGCAATCCAATACTTCAGACCGGTGCGAAATCAGATACATGTGCCCGTATCGGGTGCAATCGTCTATGAAGATGATGAAATAGGACACACTGCCATGTGCATTCATGTTGACTGGTTCGCGGGTGGACAGTTCTACCTTGGCAAGTGTACCAAGAAGGCCACCCTTGGCTAATCATGTCATCCTGCCATGTCCTATGTCACCTAATTTTCTATGCCATAACACAAATTCTGTAAGTATTTGATATATAAAATATAACTATAATGATATATTTGAAAGTCTTATATTATTTTGATTACTCAAACTTTAATATGACCCTTTAGTAATAGAAGAGATACTAACCTACCAGACGCTTGTGGCCCATAATTATCCAAAGACATGTTTAATTAGCATTGACTTTTTTACCGTTGCTTGATTGGTTTCTTTTTTGATGAGAACAAATCCCGTTAGTAAGCAACGACCAGTTTTCAAACCTTGGTAGGAACCTTGGAGACTTTTCGCTCACAACCTTTCATCCGTGAAGAGCTTTTCTAACAGTAACTTTTTGAAGCCCAAAAATAACACAATTCTTTTATTTTACACAACAAATTTTTCTTTGTATCATAAATTATTGTCAACCATTTTCCCTTTAACACAAGAGTTGCAAAGGTTCTGGAATCGGGGGTTTAGTCAATATTGCTAGTTGCCGGTCTCGATCGACTTCGTTGTATCCTGAAAGCATATCGTTTATAAACCCAATAGCAAACTGGATACCGAGTGGGGGACGATAAGCACTTTAAAGAAAGTCATATTCTACGCGCCTCGAAATCTACAACGTTTTTCCAAATTGTTTTATAATACTATTTCTGTCTCCATTAACCAAAATATTCCAACAATTTCAAAGTGCTTATCCGTCTAAAATGAAAAAGGAAACAAGTATTAGTTTGATCAAATTAATGAATCAAGATTTGATGAAGTTGGACCGCTTTGATGGTCAAAACTTTACTCGATGGCAAGACAAGATGACATTCCTACTTACGTCCCTAAAGATCTTTTATGTCCTTGATCCGATGCTTCCACCGATTCCGACACCTACCGCTACCGATACCGACCAAGTAAAAGAAGAAAGAAAGAAGCGAGCAGAAGACGAATTACTTTGCCGATGCCATATTTTGAACTCTCTGACTGTCTCTACGATCTCTACACTAAGATTACATCACCAAAAGAGATATGGAATGCTCTTGAATATAAATACAAAACAGTGGAGTAAAGTGCAAATAAGTTCTTAATTGCAAATTATTTTGATTTCAAAATGCTTGATAACTAACCCATTTTGAACAAGTGCATGAATTACAAGTCATTGTTAATAAGATCCAATGTTTAAATATTACTTTACCGGAAACATTCCAAATAGGGGCTATTATCGCTGAACTACCATTCAAGGTTCAAGATTTTGGCCGAAACCACCAATACGTGGTGGTTTCGTATCGGTTTCGGCGGAGACCGATACGAACCCTGAAACCGATACGAAACCAACTATACAATATCGTTTCGGCTGAAATCTTTAAAAACTTATTTTTTTTATACCATTTTTACTGTCATTGTGATCATTGTAGGCCGTCGTTGTTAGAAAACCGCAAAAAAAGTGAACCCAACCCCTATATTAATACTTATTATATTTTTCAATATATTTTGCATCATGGCTGGATTTTTAAACACTTGAATCATTGTCTTGTAATATAAAACCATAAATTTAAGTATTAATATATCTACACTTATGCAAGTTGCATTACCGTCGAAACCGAAATCCGAACCGAGATTAGCGAAACTAGCCAAAACTCAGCGAAACTAATAAAATCATGAGACCGAAACCGAAACCGAGCTCTTGAACCTTGCTACCACCATCTTGGAATGAATTTCGTAAGAAACTTATTCATAAAACCGAGGACTTTACTTTGGAACAAATTCAAAAGCATCTTCGCAATGAAGAGGAATATCGCCTCCAAAATGGGAAGGACGATACGTAATTAACCAAAATAAACATTCTTGAAAAATTATGGAATAAGGAGAAAAATGGATCTAAATGGTTTAACAGTGAGTTGCAACCTAAGTATCATGAAAAGTTCAAGAAAAGGAATAATCCCAATAAAACAAATACAAAAAATGGTTCTTGCTTCAATTGTGGGAAAAAGAGACATTTCAAATATGAATGTAAATTTCCTAAAAAGAACCATAAGAACTGTGTAAACATGGTTGAGGATAACTTAGTTGCTATAGTGACCGAAATTCTTATGACTGCTAAGGATTCCGGTTGGTGGCTGACTCAGGTGCCACGGTTCATATTTGCAATTATAAAAATCTTTTCAAAATTTATGAAGCGACAGATGGGGCGAGAAGTTCAAATGGGAAATAGCATCGTCGCTAAGGTAGTCGAAAAGTGAATGGTTGGATTTCAATTTACTTCTGGAAAGAAACTCACTTTGATCAATATTCTTCTTGTCCCCAATATCCGAAAGAATCTTGTATCTGCCGATTTAGTTTGCAAAAGAGGAATTCGTGTTGTATTGGATTCCGACAAAATGATGTATTTGTTGGCAAGGGATATTCTTGTAATGGGATGTACAAATTAAGCATTTATGAAATCATCGTTCTCTTTATATTGTTGATTCTTATTCATTATGGCATAGTAGGCTTGCACATATTAATTCTAATACTATTAAAAACATGTCTAAATTTGATTTACTATCTTTTAATAATGATGATAATTCTAAATGTGAAATTTGCGTACACTCCAAAATGACTAAAAAGTCTTATCGAAAAGTAAAAAGGTTTTTAAATGTTTTAGATTTAATTCATTCCGATATATGTGAATTAAATGGTGTTTTGACGCGGGGTGGAAAACGATATTTTATAACGTTTATTGACGATTTTTCTAAATATTTGTATGTTTATTTGTTAAAAACAAAAGATGAGGCTTTTGAATGTTTTGAGAAATTTAAAAATGACGTTGAAAATTTTTGGGAAAGAAAATTAAAATTCATAGAAGCGATGGAAGTGGCGAGTATTTATCTAATATTAGTTCTAATCATTTTGATGAGGATGGCATTATACATCAAGTTACCGCACCATACACACCGCAACAAAACGGTTTGGCTGAAAGGAAAAACCGTACCGTTCAAAACATGATTAATGCTATGTTGTCGCATGCATATTTACCTACCAATTTGTGGGGAGAGGCATTGTTGACCGCATATCACGTTCATTTTACAATACTTAGCATGTTCAAACTTGATTCTGAAAATATTAATATATCATCTACATAGACTATAACAAATTGTCTATAAGGTTTAAAGACTTCATCTATTCTTTGGAATATTTGTGGTGCATTCTTTAAACCAAAGGGCATGACTTTCCATTGATATTGTCCTTGTGGACAACAAATGTTGTGTAGGAAATACTACCGGTTTCTAACTTAATTTACTAAAAACCTGATTTACAGTCTAATTTGGTAAAGTATCTAGATCCTTATATGGCGTTTAATAACATTTCTTTGTTAGGTAAATAAAATCCATCAAACTTTGTTTCTTCATTAAGTTTTTTTATAATTTATAACCATTCTAGCTTTTCCTCTTACTTATGCGGCATGATTTCTTACTAAAAAGTCGGACTGCTATGAGGACTATTGCTCTTTTGAATAATTTTCATATTGATTAGTTCCTGAATTTGTTTATTGAATTCTTCTATATCTTCATTATTATATGTCATAGGTCCAACCCTTATTATTTTTGTAGAGTCTAGTAGCTCTGGTCTAGCAAATATTTTTTCCTTTTCCTATTTTTCTAATGGATTTTCAAAGTCATATTTCTTGATTATATCATCAAAAGATAAAATTTGAGTTACTAATAAAGGTTCTTTATCTATTTTAATACGAATATCACCACGCTGGACAGCGCGCGGTATTGGGGTATAAGATTTTGCGATGGAGTATGCTTGATGTAGTCTAGGTATGGTTATGGGTGTACTACAAAGAGTTGTGAATGTTATATTTTCTACTGTTTGTATAAATGATGAATAAGCTAATAACAAGTCATTTCCTAATAACATATCAGATGCTAAACAGATGATCTCCATATTATAAGTATCTTAATTTGCATACTCTATATTTGTATAGTTAGAATTTCAATGAATGTATCATATTCATTTATTCTTTCGTTTATATCTAAACCAATAATTCTTCTTGTAAGGTCACTCTGCCACATTTCTTGTGGTAATAAGGTTGGTTGCAACAGAGATATTCCTGCTCCATTATCTATATATGCATGTGCTGTTATTGGTTTATAATGATCATATAAGATAGTTGCTTTAATATATGTAGAATTACATGTTTAGAAATAACAATCTCTTAGTTGTATGTTTTGTATACTTACTAATAGATGTCCTGCTTGTTGTATAAAATTCATTCCTAATAATAATTCGTTCCTAACATCCTCTATTCTATTGTCTGTGTGTGTATGTTAATGGAGGAAAGATGCCATAGGAGAGAATTTCCTCCTATGGCGTCGGAAAAATACACCCTCCATGATTTTTTTCGACGATTGGCATACATCACCTCCATCTTTATCATCTAAGATGTGGATACACCAAATTTCATGCGATTATACCATTTTTTTACCGTTGATTTTGTTGATGCAAAATTAATGGTTTACCGACAATAGAACTTTTTACATTGCTAATTCAACGGTGAAAAAATGATGGAATCACAGAAATTTGGTGTATGCACATCTTAAATGATAACAATGATGATGGATGCCGATCGTCGGAAAAAATGGAGGTTGTATTTTTTCGACGCCATAGGAGGAAATCCCCTCCTATGGCCTCTTTCCTCCATTATTCTCATATATATATATATATATATATATATATATATATATATATATATAAGGTTCTTTTACATCTATTAGCATTAATTGCATAATGGTTTTTTCCGTTAGGATATATATCTTTCCTTCATAATTTTTTAATTTATAAGGGGGTATAAATCTTCTCTTGGGGTATGTATTTTGTGTGTATGAGAACTACACGCTCCTTTATCTATTAGTACTATTATTCTGTTTTTCTATATAAGCCTTCTACATGACATTGTTTATGGTTACTTAATAGACTGATAGATTTTCTTGGTGGGTTCTATAATATCTTTTATTTTTTGTTTCCTTTTTGATATTTTAAGTCATGTTAATGTAGATTGATATTGATATTTTTTATCCTTTACTTGTTTAATTTATTTGGTCTATTTATGGTAATTTCTTGTGGGGTATTTATTTCATAATCGTTTAATTTTCTAGGTTCTATAGTTTCGCATATATTTTCAAATATTGGTTCAACCGTTATTTTATTATTTTGATATTTTGTTATAATATGATGACTTGTTGAATATGCGTAAGCAAGTCATGCAGTTATATTGAATACGTTGATCCTTGGTAGCATTTGGATGATATCTAATTGAAACACTAAGGATAACTTTTAGTCTATATTTTGGTCCTGAAGACTTACTTCGTAATCAGGAAAGATTATAAATAATAATTTTTTGTATACTAGATTTCCAAATAGTACTCTTAATAGAGCATCATTTGTGTCTTGTAATATACGATCATCTAAAACCCATATTTTAGTTGGTATGTTGATTCCTTCTCTAAAATATGAATTTACAAGAATCTGTACCGCACCTAAGTGTAAGCATTTTGCTTTATCTACAAAATTCTTAATGATCTTAACTCTATATTAATTATATCTCTTGTTAAAAGCTTTAATGAAGTTTGACCTTTGATAGTTTTAATATCTATTGATTTTTCCCAGTGTCTGATTATATACTTAGTCACTTTTGAAATCTATTAAGGGTATAAAATATATTTTGCTGGAAGCTAGATTAAAATCTTTCTTTTTAATTTGTATATACCTTTTCTCATCAATTATTAAAGTTCTATTTAGTTCTTATTGGTTGTCTATTATTTCTTCAATTTCTGTAAATACTTCATTAGAGTCTTTTGTTTGAAATGCAATAGTAGATTCCATTCTTATAGCTTCATCTGGTATCTCAAAGTCGAATTCTGATTCAGAAGATGAAGTATCACTATTATTATTTTCATTCCTTGGTTTTACTATTATATATGTTTTATCATTATATATGTTTTATCATTTTCCTTTTTTGTTTTGATTTTATATCTATCATGATCATAAATTCTTTTCTTGGTTGATTTTTTTTGGAGGGTTTTTAAATACTAATTCTGTTTCATTTGGATCTTTAGTGCTTTATAGCTTCTAAAATAGCTAAAGTCTTTTTTTTCCTAATTTTTCTTCATTAATTTCAATGTTCATATATATATTCTATTTCATCCGAGTTTGAAGAATATGACTCCTCACTTTCTGATGAATCGTCTTCAGATTCTTCAGTTACTAATTTATAATATTCATTCTGAGATCCATTAATTTTTCTATTGGTTCGTGTATCTCTTTAAATTCTTCAAATACTCTTATCATTTTATGATTTGTCTTTTTAGGACAATTGTATGCAAAATGTCCTTCATTACAAAGCCAGCACCTGCACTTTTTAGGATGTTTAGGGTTGTCTATGTTTTTCTTGGTTCGTACTCTCTATTTTTCACAAACTTATACCTTGTAGGGCTATGTTTGTTTCTAAACTTTCTTCTATATTTTTTATCTTGTTTTTTAGTATTGTATTTTTTCTTAGTATAAGGTTTACAACCCCACTGGTTTGGTTCGGCAAGTCGTTCGCAGCATAAACCTTTTTATATATTCTTTTGGATCTCGCCATTAGCTGGTTTTCTATACACCATTCGTTTATTTTTATTTTTGCATAAGTAATTCTTTTTCACAAGTTATCTATTTTATCTTTTGTGTATATTAAATATCCATTGTGAAAACGACTTCTCTAGGGTTCTAAGAGTTTGAGATAATAAGATTCTAGCACAGAGGTTATTTCTTCTTCTGTATGTCTACTCTGATAAAAGTATTTTTGAAATTCATGTTTACTCTTCAAAGTAACACATATGACATATTGATAAGTGTTCTAACAACTTTTTAGCATCCAAGGCTTTTCTTTTCTGTTCTTCAGGCTCACTATAAATATATCCTTGGAATTCATGTTTAATTGCTTTTCTAAATTGTTCTATTAATTTCACAGTGTCTCTAATAGAACCTCTCCATTGCTTGATCCTGTCAAGGGCAATTTTTTAAAACTTGTTAACCCTTTATACCATAATCCAACTATTCCGGCTAATTCGGTTTCTAGTATTTTTATCCTTTGTTCTGGTGTATATGTTTTATTTTGAGCTTGGTATATCAAGGCTTGTGACCACATATCTATTACTTTTTCAGGATTTTTGATACAATCTAGATCTAAGATAAAACCATTTGGTCCCATAAAGACTAATTCTTTTGGTATATATTCTTCTTTTTCATCTTTATAAGGTCTTTTTTTATAAACTACCCCTGATAATTCTATATGTTCATATGGATTAAAATAAAATGTTGAGACTTCTCCATTATTTCTATAATCTCTGACCGGTCTGGTAACTGGTGATTGTTCTGTTATATTTGAATATTGTACTTCATTTGTACCTTTTAGATTTTCATCTATAGTAAAACATACCATAGCTCTACTAATTTTCCTCTAATTCTTCTCCTGAAGCATTATTCCATAAATCTTAAGTTCTTTATAAGAATAGTCTTTATATTTATTCTGTCCAATATTCATTTTAATATTGAATACTCCTATAAGAGGATAGTTTATTTGTTCAAGTGATTGATTAAGGTTAATTCATAATCTTTTACTTAGATCTATTATAAGTTTTTCAATCTTATAGCAAGGATTCAACGTTTCTGAATCTTCAGATCCTTTTACAGGATTTTATTATCCTTGCTATTCTAGCTTGATTATATGATTAGGATTTTATTATCCTTGCTATTCTAGCTTGATTATATGTATTAATATGATTAAATATAGACCAACCTGGTACAGCTCTTTTTATAATAATTATTTTATTATGGTCTATTTTTATAGATCCTATGCTTAATTTTTATAGATCCTATGCTTAGGAATTATTTTGATATTTTCTAATTCTTTTTCAATGTCCATTTTATAATTTGGTAAAGAAACGGAAGTTTTAAAGACAGTGAAAAGAATTACAAATAGAAATGGGATGACAAAGATACTGAGGACATTAAGAATTAAAAATATATGTAAGAAAATGCCAAAACTTACTATACTCTTAGAAGACGATTTAATTATTGAAACAGATGATTCTGATACACAAGGGAGAGGTATTGATATGTAAAAGAGATAATATTGAAAAAATTTGTATAAACAAATCAGGAACTTTTAAAGACTGTGAAAAGAATTACCATAATAATGATAAAGAATTATTAGCTATAAAACTGACTATAAAAGCATTCGAAATCTTTCTTAATAAAGCATTCCATATAAAAACTAATAGTATTACTGCTGCAGCCCGCATAAAGAATAAAATAGCTAAAACAGAACCCAACAAAAGATTAATTCGATGGCAGAGCCGGTTTATCCACTATAATTTTACAATTTCTCATATTGCAGGTAAAAGGAATTTTTTTAGCTGATTCTCTTACCAGAGAAATGACGTATATGCATAGAGACACTCCCTTTTTAAAGGAAATATTACAGGAAATCAATCGATCAATAGTGATTTTAGCAGGCTAACGTTTAGGCTTTACAAAATTCAAGAAAAGATAGAAAAATCTACCAATGCAGAAGAGAGAATCTAGAGAAGGCATTAGCATAACCAGTACAGAAAAATAATGAAATGGATATTTAAGAGCCAATAAAAAAACGCAGAGGAACGGTATGATTTTATTAAAAAATTTATCAATTGGCAAGAATTATGTTCTACCACTGTGAGAAATGAAGGATGGTTCTTAGGAGCTAAAGGTTACTATCATAATTCCTCCTAGATATATCCAAATGCAGATCCGTATGCAGTAAAGTCTTTATATGATTATGGACTTATCCATATAATATATCCCTCGGAAGATTTTCGAGAACTAGAGATGCTTCCAGATATCAAAATTCAGTAAGACGGTTCTGCAGTATTATAAAGCATAAAAAAGTTTATATAAAAATTCATAGTGCTATTCCCGAACATCAGGAAGATTTCGGGGAAATTCAACCAGCCCTTCACTTCGTCGAAATTAGAATGGGTGGTTATAAATTTGTGCTGAACTTCTCAGAGCAAAATTTTGAATGACTTAGACGAAATATCCGTAGTCGAAGCCTTGGAAATATGGAATCTTTTAAAGATTGTAGCAAGCAAAGAACCTGATAGTTTCTGGATATATGAAAGTGTAGATCTTATAATTTCACCTACCAAAAATACAAAAAATTTGAAGCATTAGAACCGAAAAATCGATTGGCTACATTATGGCTTACGGAGGGAGAAAAATGGCAAAGGCCACTAAAGAAAAATTCTATCAAGGGACCAGAAAATCCCAAACTAAGAAAATTATTACTAGACAATCGTTCTTAAAAAAAGACACAAATACTACCGACCATATGCAGGGGTTGCCAACGTGTCATCGACATAGGAAAAGTAGAAGGGCCCATCTCGTAAAGAGAAAGTGACAGCCCATGGTACTATAAAATAGCCCAAGGTTTTAGAAAAACCAGGGACGTGTGTAAAGTATGATAGCCCCATGATTTTATAAAACCAAGACCAGATGTAAAGTAGGAGCTAATGATATGTAAAAAGAAGCGTATAGAATGAGGCATGCTTCCCAATAAAAAAGGACACCTTCAGTTGTATAGGCAGGGGTTTTGAAAGAGAAGAATCAAGGGTGAAGTTTGTAAGAAAGAGTTTTCTTTGTGCTAAAATCTTGTGAAATAAAATTTTGTTTCTTCAATCTTTGTTCTATCTTACTTTCTAAATACATTCAACTACTATCTTTCTAAAAATCTTCTGGAGTCAGATAAATCCTGTAGTAAGTCCTAAAAGAAGGCAGAAGGGTAATTGCTTGAAGGGTGAAGGAAAGGAAGCATGCTGGACCCTAGAAACATCATGGCAAAACCGAAGGTATAATTTTTCTTTCGCAATCAAGATTCAACCACTTATACAGCCATCGTTTTTATTGGTACCACTTGTGAGTATCAGCCATCGTTTTCATTGGTATCAGAGCTTCTATATATAAGAGAATAATGGAGGAAAGGGCCACAGGAAGGGATTTCCTCCTATGGCGACGGAAAAAAACATACACGATTTGTTTCGACGATCGACATCCATCATCATCTTTATTATGTAAGATATGGATACACCAAATTTCATGTGATTTCATCACTTTTTCACCGTTGATTTAGTGGGTGCAAAATTAACGGTTTGCCGACAATATAACTTTTTGCGTTGCTAATTCAACGGTGAAAAAGTAGCGGAATCACATGAAATTTGGTGTATCCACATTTTACATAATAAAGATGATGATGGATGTCGATCGCCGAAAAAAATCATGAAGGATGTTTTTTAGACGCTGCCTACCGAAAAAGCCTCCTATGTCCTCTTTTCTTCATTATTCTCATATATATATATATATATATATATATATATATATATGAGTTGGACTATTCTTCTCTTAAGGGGAAAAGGAATCTTCTACTTCCACTTTTCTAACCCTAAGATCATTTCATCTAGTGGTGGATAAAGTGGGATGATGTCATCACCATTTTTTATGAGATAATTTTTTTTTTGAAGAAGCATTTTTTATATTTATTTTATGAGACAACATCACTAACTACCTATTTGCATCTAACTATTGAATCCCAAATTTAACGGTGGTAAATATGGAAGGAGAACATTCCCTATCCTCCTAAGAGGATAATAATTTAAATCATAATATATATAGGACTTTTCTACTTATAAGAGGAAAAGAAATCTAGTGCTTCCACTTTTGTAACATACAAAACATATGTATAATAGTACACTTTCCTAAGCGATTCCTACACAACAAAAAACAAAAGTGAGGTTGTGCGACCCATGACCCATTGTCTCCGTCCCTCTTTTGTTTCTTGTTTTGTAGAAGTCGCGTAGAAAAGTGTTGTGTAGGAACACTTTCCTCTAATGTTATTAACATTTTCCATTAAAATATATTATTAATTTTCTCTTAGAATCCAGTGCCTTGAATATTATGCATACATAAAGGTTCTGGGCGAGCAGATTCCAATGTAACTCATTAAAAATAACAATCTGGATCCTCATCTAGTTTTCAGAGAGAAGGTTTTTTTAGACTCTGCTAATGCAAGCTAACCAAGAAATAGCATCTAGAAATGATTCATCCGTAAGACAAAGGGCAGGGCGTTGAAGTCAAAAGAAAGTAAAGATACTTTTCTAGTTATTGAAACCTTGCTTAATATATCAAATCCAACATACAATTTGGCTCAAGGCCCATTTGGTTAGTAGAATTGGAAAATCAGGATATTAGTTACATCGTCGAGAGAAATGTGGCTGCTTGAAATGTGTGATTAATACACATTTACCACTACACTGAAATTTAAAATTTTCTATTGTTACTGTAATAATTCACAAGCATGGGATGCCAATCCCCGAATTTCATAGGAGGCTGGATGTCATTGCTTAATCTGCAGGGATTATAATATAAAAAAACATCTAGCTAAATAATAGAATTAAGTTTTATTATGGACTTAGGCATCTCGACCTGGTTATAAAACATATTAAATTGGATTTGTAATTCTAAGATTTCAACTTTGTGGAGTCATAAGATACATGAGCTACAATAAAATAACAAAAGCCAAACATTCCTTTAGGCAAACAAGAAAGTAAATTCCATGATATGAATCTCGGCCAATGCAAATAGGGATGGGCTAATTCGAATCCTAAAAATGACTGTCCGAGTACCGATACCGACATTTTCCAAGATGGTTTATAAGTTGATGGAGATATCTAACTAGCATGTCAAAATTCAATTCATTTCAATATACTTTCTAATCAAACTCGATATGAGTGAATTATTTACTAGTTTTTTTAATTGACCATGTATATTTTGGACAAAACTTTGTTACAAAATCATAATGACAATAATGACAATTTTCTCGGTGTATTACTATTTTCTTTACATAATAATTTTTATTGTGAATTTTGAAAGATAATTTTGGTTTGTTGTACAATTCATATAAAGTTTCACTTGCTATTTACTAAGAAACAATTTTTGACACCATTGAAAACTCAAATGGATCAGCTATTATTACAATCAATATAAAAAATCATTCTTGACATCATTACTTACTGAAAAAATATATCTAATTATTTATAATTAAGTTTACTATATATTTAAAAATTTTGCAGATTTGTAAGAAAATGTTTTCATCGACTATTAAAAATTCAGATATTTCAATCCGAGATAGCAAATACAACCAAGATAGTTGATTATGATCCTGAAAAGACTTTCCGAAACCAAAATTGAAACGGAGATTTTAAGCCTTGGTACATTCCTCCCCCTTCTAGGTAAGGTGTGAGTCGTGTGACAACCAAAAACTAGCTAATTATATGCCTCCTAAATGTCATGTGCAACACAACATGACAGTATCTAAGGGAGCATACGTGTGAGCATAACAAATAATAATCTACGACATCAAAATGAGGATATGATAAAGGTAACCACTTAGTGACTTCCAGCCTATCTTTCGTTGCATTTGTGCATGATATAGCTGGAAGAAATAAGCACTCGAAGATTTTTATTTTAAAGTAAAACCATGCAAAACTAGAAAGACCAAACTGGTCCTCAATAGCCAAGGTGTATGATTAACTTAGTTAACAAGCTACACAGAAATAAGAAGAATTAATTATAACCCAAGATAAACATAAAAGAGAATGAAATGTCGATTATGATAACTGGTTTTCCCCACAACCATTTACGAAAAGATGAAAAGAATACTTGAGCACAACTAACCTCCATGTTACCGGTAATTGGGGATGCGTGCAAGTGGCTATGTAGCCATTTCCTAGTCCTCATATGTTGTAATCGAATGATGGATCCACTTTGAATAGTATCACCTTGTTTGGCAGATGTATCTGGTTGGGGCCTCACAATCTGCAACAATTTATATACAAAAATAATTAGAAATTATTACTCTTTTCTCGAGTCTTATGAAAGATGTTATTTTGCTAAGTATGTGTATCTCTAATAATGAATTTCATAATAAAGGAAAATAAATTTCGAGTTGACATGAAGTAATGTGCTAGCTGCATGGTCACTTCGTACAGGTTGTCGTGTCTGTCGGTTGCCACCATCAAGCATAGAATCAAACCGTGTCTGTGCCAGAATCAGACCGAGGAACAAACTGCATTAAGTCTCGAAACGCTGCCTAGGAACTACAAGATCGTCCCAAGAGGGAGTCAGTCTAACGCTCCTAACTTCGTTTTGGACATCGACACATGCACTACACTTGTATGACCCATATTGGACATGCCATGCACGTACCTTATGATGTGTATTGTATGTGTATCCTATGAGCACCCTATGTGTTTTACATGTCTTTAGTATATTATCGTCGATATAATGTCATTTTGATGTTTTCTTTTTAGGAAAGACTTGTTAATCATTTAAGCTATCCTTTTATGTTTTGGATGTTATCGGTGTTAAATTTGAAGAATGACTAGTATGTTATTAGGATAATGTGTCTATTTAAATGTTAGATTTGTTCTTTTTTCCTTGTTTTATGTTAATGTAGTTTAATATTTTATATATATATATATATATATATAGTTGTGTCCCTTTATCTATTTGAAATTTTGTCACACCATCGTGTCGCATTCGTATCCCTATGTAAGTATCACCTTGGTAATGCAGCTATAAGAGGTTTCATAAATAATGTGCTTTAAATTTGAAAAGTATGTCTCATGATGTCTCGATCTTGACAACTGAATTACGGACAAACGCTATTAATCCTCTGCCACCAATACCAACCGGTACAAGTAGGAGGTTGTTCCTCAATTAACTAATAGGATTACAAATGAGAACTGTCCCATACAAATTCTTGGATCCACACCAAAAGTATCAACGAATAAATGCTCATCAAACTAGAATCTCTAAACATTGTTAAAAGAATTTATAACGGTTTTGGACCTAGACGCAATTCATATGGTTATCATCCTACAAGTCTTAACAACACTCGTTATTTTCTTGACTTACTCCTATATCTTAATTGAGGATTTTTATTGTACCTTTTGCATTAACATTGATACCAAAGACTTTTTTAAAGGCTAGACAATTTTTCCATGTACCTTAATATTATTCTATTTATTTAGTCCTTTTTCTTGTGTCTTTCTATTTCTTTTGTTCTTCTATCCCTCCCCACCCTACCCCATCCCACCCCATCCCCTAAAAAGAGAAAAAGAACCAATCCTCTAAAATACCTAAATAGTATTTTTTAAGCCTTGGACGTAATTGTGGAATTCCACACTTTTATAATTTAACACGCAACTTTTCTTTGTAACCACTAGCCATCAATTTGTGAAGCATTTATAGTTACATTTAAACCGTGTCTTAGTTTATGATCAAATAAACTTAGTTTATCTTCCAATATGTAGAAAGGATATTTAAATAGATAAATTCTCGCTCTAATTTGATGGCTGATATTTCTTTAAAATAGCTTTAAATGAAACTTGGAATAAAATAGTATGCATTCTTTGCGCAATGTAGAAAACCCTTCTATGAAAACATGAACCTACAATCAATGAAGTAGTCATAAATCCAATGAAAACCTACCTAAGTTCATCATGCATGCCTTAAATTTCTCCTTTTAGACCGTTAAACTCCTTAAATTAACTTATTTTTTTTCTAAACCCAAGCTATTTGTCTAAAGATCTGAAACTAGGCTTTCATATTGCCATAGAAATGAGTTTTAAGTAATAAAAAGCCTAGTTTAGACTATGATGTTCAACATCTTAGGCGGGATCGAAATAGTGGGATTAGGAATATTAGACAGAGTTTTAAAAAGCGGTCACCTAGACGGTCCAGAAGGGCCGAATGATCGGTTTTTTGCGATTAAGCGGCTTGCGGTTATCAACCCGATATATGTGTGTTGTTACTTAGAAAATTGTACTTAGATATATATGAACGTTCTTCCAAATAGAATATATATATATATATATATATATATATATATATATATATAAGACACGTGAAATATGTACTTTGATTTTCTTACTATAAGAATAGCACTTAAATCGTATCGATATCTTTAGTTGTTTATACTTTTGAAAATAATCATCTATTCATTTAAAAGTGAGAAAACAAAAATAGTTCTTAAAAACCCATTAGAATTAGTGATTAACATAACAAACAAATTACAAGAATTAAATAACACAATTTGACAAAGAAACAACGTTGTTGATTTCTAAGCGGCCTCAGCAACCGCCTAGGCATTTATGCAGCGCTTTAGCGGCCCGACCCGTAGGCCATTCTACTCCCATTTTATAAACACCGGGACAATAGTATAATTGCTTGATATGTGAGATAAGTTAGAAGGTTTGCAAGGTTTGTGAAATTTGATACCGAAAAAAACTTAATTCTCCCTCACAAGGTTAAATATTTGTTTCAAATAGAATGTTCTTTTCGAAGGAAGATTATCTGAAGAGCAATTCAAACATTATGAGTGCTTGAAAACTCTATTGCTTATTCTTAAGAATACAAAGGAAACGATTGTCCATTATATCATGTTGATAATAAATCATTTAAAGGACTAAAACAGCATGAAGAGACTATTGTATGCATAAGTCTGAGATATCCTCTTCAAAAAAAAACTTCTATAGACAAACTTATTATAAAATATGCCATGATACTTCTAAGTTTTAACAATTGATGTTGTACTTCGTGGATAATTATACATATTAGTCAATGCTTAATATATTTTTGTTCTCTCTTACGGGTAAATGTATAACCGTATTCAAGCCTTGCGACTGTGTAATTGAACTAATAATGAGCCATTTTCATTAATAAGATTAGGTTAGCAGTACCAGATAACTGAATGATTTCATTTTTTTAATACACTCAACATTATTGGTTAGACACCTTTATTATATGCAATATCAAAGAATGAGATGTATAACCTTAACAAATTAACTTGCCCAATTTCTTCCACGCGTAGAAAAGCCTGACCATTTTCAAGAAAATTACTACTAATCTAACGAGTCTCTCTTATGCCTAAGTTTGGTGAAGTACAACCATCAAAACAAAACATGATCTTGCCTGGTATTTGTGTAAACACTAACTATATTAGCTACTTTCATATTGTTGGCATTTGGGCGCTCAGCCCATATCCATCCAATTGATTGGGGGCGGAGAGTGGGTCGGGTCGGTAAAGTGACCGACCTCAACCGGATTGATTCCCTATATAAACATATTGCAAGCCTAAGGTTTGTAGGTTGTTAATAATCGATACAAAGATTAGGGTTTATGCCTCCAAGTATTAGCCACCATCTTCTCCCTCTTCTTTTCTTCCCCTTTGATGGTTAGTAGTGGGGTGACATCGTGGGGCTTCTAGCCGTTCAAAAGTGTGATTGTCCTTCGACCGTTAGTCGAAAGAAATCGTGATGCATCCATGGCGTAGGTAAAGTTATTTATCTATTCAACATACGGTACAATCGATGAACCTTTCTTATATAGAATTGTCACATGCTAAATAGAGATTTGCTTGCGCTGTATTATATGTTTGATTTCATCTAGATTTCTATCGAGATGATCAATCTTATTTATTCTATGTGCATTTGGTATCAGAGCTTTCGTGCTCATGCTCGTATGATATTAAAATCTCTATATTGTTCCTACGATTAAAATCTCGTTTTCAATGGATCAAAAATTAGATCGATATATTTTTTAGTAGGGATCTAATGTAGGGTTTCATAATGTGATTTACATCAGAGTGATTATATCATGAAATCGATGTAAGATGGATTTGATTTTGTTTATGCATCATGAGTTCACGTAGATAGGATCTATTATTATTTGTTGTTTTTTATCATAAACGGTTTAGTTTTTTTTTAGAATTTTTTATCATGGAACACAAGGATAATTTTTATTATTAAAAATTGTTTCTTAATAAAAAATATTGTGTGAAGTTCCGACGACGGCAGCAATCGGGGGGTCGCCGGCAACATCGTCGGTCAACCGAAGGTGGCAGCGGCGTCCCGGGTTGGCTGGACCCGCTCCCATAGCAACACCTATTGGGGGTGGCGGCTACATGTTTAAAGGGTTATCTTATCCCTAACTAATTAAAACTGCAACCCAAAGTTAATTAAAGCATTAACTTATTATTAATAGGTCCATTATTAATCAATAGGTGGGCAAGACCATTTTTTTTTTAAAAAAGAAAGGTTTTATAAAATTTTTGGATAAGCCCTGAACTACTCTCAAGAGAATTTTTTAAGCAAGTTTTGTAAGCATTGGGTTGGGCCCAACTCTAATTACGTAGCAAAACACAATAATTTACAAAAGGATTTATGGCTGATTTAAACTGGGTTGAATGGCCATTGGGCCTGAGAAATAGGCCGACCCTGACCGTAACCCAACCCTGAGCCTAAGCTATTTGGTACGGGTCTGTTGGTGTAGACCCGACCCGGTTTGACTAGGTCAAACTGGCTTGAACCAATAGCCACATATATGCCCAGTGGGCTAATTTTAACCGGAAATTGAAATTTGGGCTAAATTTTGAGCTATATAAAGAATTTTAAACTATTTTACATAGTTTTAAAACAGATTTTAATTTTTAAATGTCGTTTTGACCTTCAAAGAATATTTAAAGGGCCTACAATAATTGTTAAAAGTTTTATAAAATTGTCAAAATAATTTTATGGCTTTGGAAGCTATTTAAATAAATGTTTTCAGCCAAATAAAATTGTCCGTTGGAAATCTTGAAGATTGTGTGGGTATTTGTTCCAGTGGGAGCGTCTGGGACGCGTTTCAATTATTTCAAAAAATATGAAACCCTAATAAAATGGAAAAGACTAGATATGATGGTTAATTAAAAAATGAAATTCATTAGATTAATCAATACATGTTGTATTGCGCATAGCATGCCTCATTTTTAAGAAAAGAAGCATATCGCATTTACTAATCAACATAATTTCAAGTGGAAGATTTCAGTTAGAGACATAAATTCAGATATTATCCAATCTACTATGTTTCTAAGAGATTTTACTCTATTTTCAATAATTTTAGGACAATTTTAACTTTCATATTTTTGAAGACCGTGGTTGAGGCCTTAGGCCTTCTCTTTTTTCAAAGTAAGTTTATTATTATTGCTAGAATGAATTGAAAATGGAATGTTCTTTAGGAAAGAACAATGCTCCAAGTAAATGCAACGGACTTATAGCATCCATAATAAAGTCAATGTTATCGACATTTTCACCAGGGGTGACATGGTAAATGACGATAACTAAAATAAACATATGAACATGTTGTTTGACCCGGATACTGGTAATGAGGAGGCAGCGATGTAGCAGGGCTTCATTACGCAGCACCATCAAGATGTGACGATCTGTGGAAGATTGATGCATCAATGATAATTCTGCATGTTGGACGTGATGAAAAGCGGTATCATTAGTATATAGGATTCTATTGCCGAGCAAGTGCGGTATATGCTTTACGTAGGTACAAGAATATTTACGTATCAAGCAACGGTGCTATTAGCTGAGCCATAGTTACAGGGTTATCTACGCGCTTTACAAGTGGAATATGTTATATGGTAGTTACTAGGTAATCTACGCAACGTGACAGTATTATCTAATTTATCGGTTTGACCTTGCTTGTGTAAAGAGTCGAACCGTGTTATATATAGATGCACTTAAGAGTTATCTTCAAGATATGAGATTTGAAGACTGCTACTCCAGTTTGTCTGTTAAGCAAAAGCAATTAACGATTATACATCTTCTACTCCAGTTGGTCATTAGAAAAGCGAATGCGATGGCATTTTGCTGGTACTTTAGAACTGAAGCTTAAGATAAATTGGCAAGGACGATATAACTAAGAGCAATGTTTATACTGCTTATACTGATGAAGTCATCGATATACAAGACAGGTATCCTAAATGTAAGCCGACTTCAACTGAGTCGAGAAAACCGGTATAATTCGCAAATGATTAAGTGATCTAACATGGGTAATATGCTCGCAATAATAAGATGAACAAGTCTGGATTATTTGACAGTAGGAATTTGAATCGCTTCATTCGTCAGGGTACCGAGTAGAAATACATTTTTTGCTAGGAGTAGAAAAGTTCATAGAAACAAATCATGTGTTGAGGACATATGGATTTATTCTATATCAGGGACGTAGGTAGCTGTCTATAAATTGATTTCTATCGGTTAAAGTAATGGGTAAGGTTTAGGGTATTTAGTGAGCTTAATGGGACAAGCTGTTTCTCAAATAACTTATGGTTTTATAAGTTGACTGTATATAAATGTCATACATGACATCATAGATGAGTTAATAGATATGAGATGATTTGACCACTTAGGGTGGCTTACTTGGTATTTTAATCAAGGTCAAAGAATTTATGTGTAAACGTTGCCTTGGAGGCAAAAGCTTAGAAAGGAAAAAACCATCTATATGTTTATTGCAATTAATTCACTCTAACAGTTGCAGACCAATAAATGAAAAGGCACTTGGTGATGCTTTCTATTTCAAAATCCTTGTAGACGATTATTCAATGTACGGCTAATAGTCATGCACTTAACTGAAGCGTTGTTTTATATCAACCGCTATATCACAAACGAGATGGATCGGTCTACGCAAACAAGGTTGTGCGCATTTAACGAATCAGTTATGGGAATTGTGTATAAGCCACAAATATCAGTTAAAGTAGTTCAAAGAATAATGCGAGGGAAAAAGACTCGTCAGACAACTGATGATGTTGGACACTTTGTAACAAGATGATGTTGTGATAAAATAATGTTGTGGAAAGAAGAAATAGGAAACACCAAATATAGTTGGAGCATAATAGCAAGGCCCAATCTTTCCATACGTTAGGAAGATGTGTAGCTCAGAAGCAGCTTATGTTCTTATCTTTGTGCTTTCAACAATTAGTTTAGTCAATACCTATGAGCAATAGATGCGCGAGCGGCCTAGAAGGATCACTTGCATCTATTAGGATGTGTTAACCATTAAGATTTGGTCGTACAGTGTTGATTGCCTTAGGGAAGGAAAAACAGACGAGTTTCTCGTGGAGGAATTTCTGCAAAATGTGGAAGTAGTGATCAGGATTTAGGATCCTACGAGTTTTAAGAAGACTCCTAAATCAACATAGTACGAGAAATTATTTCGCTCAGCGGTTGGGGACAATGAGAGCGAGATTCATGTTGATAGCTTGGAGCTTGTCATGGAACCTTAAAAGCCTCGTGGGTTAAGCCATGTTATTCATGGCAACGCCGCATGTGTTGCGAAACCCAGGTCATTTGAGGACGCTATTTCTAGACCTATTGTGAAAGTGAATAATGATGATGGAAGAAGTGCAAGAGTCAACGAGAATTCAAGTCTGGGACTTGATTGACCTTCCTGTCGGACGCAAGACTGTTTAGGAGAACTGAGTTTTCAGAAGTCATGTGAAAGAAGGATGGGTAGATTAAAAGATGCAAAGCATACTAGTTGACAAGCTCACCTTGAGTAGGTGGACCAAGAATAGACATTCTCACTAGAGGTGATGATCATGTCTGTCATCTTTCATTAATAAGTCGTTACACATAAAGATTTGGAACTAGTCCAAAGGACTTAAAATTATTTTCTCGATCGAAATTTAGATAATGAGATCTTGGATATATGTCTACGTATTTCGACACCAAGGTACTTGAGTCGATTTAAAAAGTCTATACGTGGCTTGAAATAAATATTCAAGTAGTTGTATGTTTGATTCATCAACCCATATAGGATTATGGACTGACGATAATTGAATGTGACAACTGCAGGTTTTGAGATCTTGTCGTTAAATGTGAACAATGTTGGTATGACCAAAAATGACTTAGGGACAATAGAAACCACTTAAAGATAGTTATCCTTGACTATCGCGGTAAAGGACATGCGAGATGTTGGATTCGTACTTGGGAACCGGATCCAAGAGGGACTGTTTCAAGAACATCTTATATTTGTCTTCAGAGACTCGTGTTAGGCATGTCTTAAAACAGCTCAACCCACACGATCACTACCTCGTTTTGGTTTCTAGTCATCAGTGGTCGTATTCGTTTACCTTGATCTATACTTTAAGACTTGATAAAGAGATACGGATATTGGGGTTCCATTTTGCATATCAATAGTTTAATATACACAGTGTGTAATTGACCTATTGTATCCTTTTACCTTTTGGACTTCATATTTAGGATCTGCTTGTTATGTTGAAGTCAAAGAGGATCACGCGGTATTTATGTAAGACGGCCCACTATACTTTATGCTATAAAGCAACCAGAGTTGTGGTTGCATGGATATACAGATGTCGACTGGACCGACGATCTGTAAACGAAGGCATCCACATCTGTATATGTTTTCTTTCTTAATGACAAGATCATTAATTTGATAAACAAGGAGCATAATTAGAGTCTTTTTCCACCATAAAGGCAGGAAATGTAGTTGTCTTGGAAACGACCAAAAAGGGTTTTCTTGTAAGGATTCCTTCAGAATTTGCGCGTGGTTCCGCATACGAGAGACGGGGTTATTCTCTATTGAGACAAGAGGTCGGTAATAGCATTTTCGATATATCTCGAATATCATGAGAAGTCGAAGCATATTTTGATCCAGAACCACTTCCTAAAGTAGCAAGAAAAGTGATTGTGCAGTGATTTATCCTTATGGTGGTCAAATGATCAGGGATCTATGATGAAGGAATGACCGAGGAGCAGCTCTTGCATCATATTAAAACCTTAGGGCTGCATCCTGGATGACGATTAAGTGAGACCCCTTTTCACTTGTATCATTTGATATTATTATGAGCGACGGTTTTATGGACATGTTTTGATTGATAGTAGATCACTTTATTTCATAAACAATTGGGATACGCATGTTTATATTTATTTGACTTTTTGGCATAGAGTATATACATTGTGTACATGGTATACTGAGTGCACAGTGTACATTTATCGAAGTTACGTCAACAGGTAGGAATATCACTCACGAGAAATTCCCTTCAAAGATGTGGCAGCAGACGATGGCAAGACTAAGTGTCATGTGTCATTTGCTAGGAGCAATGACCACACTGTCGTGTTAGTGGGTGCGGCGACAGTGGAAGCACTTAATAAGTCTCCCTGACTAGGTCAGGATGAGGTTGTGGCATTTTCATATGCCGAGCAACCAAAGTGGTGATCCCACAACCACTTTACATGTTTAGCGTTGAAAGTAAAACCAAATGATAAGACTTTAAAGACAATCTCACATTGGAAACAATAAGAGAAACATATGGATGTAAAATATAAAATGAGTCACATTTCAACAATGCTTGAGTCTTATTGTTGGAACCCACTTATTCAAAGGCCCATGTGTAACTATAAAAAAAGCCCATCACTCCCTCAACTTTAAATACTCTAAGTTCTGACATGACAACCACACCAAGAAAAAGTGATGATTACACATAACTCTTCTCGTATTTTGCACGTGACAACCGCACCAAGAAAAAATGATGGTTGCATGTAACTCTACTCATACTTTCCATGTGACCACTCCAAAAAAGTGATGGTTACACGTGAGGGGGAGTGTTGAAAGTAAAATCAAATGATAGGACTTTAAAGACAGTCCCACGTTGAAAACAAGAAGAGAAACACATGGGTATAAAATATAAAATGGATCGCAACTCAATAAGGCTTGAGTCTTATTGTTGGAACCCACTTATCATTAAAAGCCCATATGTAAAAACTTATCACTCCTCCAACTCTTCTCTAACTTTAAAACTCTACTCTACTTTAAAAATAACTTTGACATTTAGTAATAGCCGGACTAAGGGTCTGACTTGGCGCACGATGTGCGGGCTTGTCAGGAGATCCCGGGAATATTGCGGGACGGTATGGCCGGACAAGTCAATCACGAGATGATTGGGTTTGGGTCCGTACGGTACAAAGTTAATGATGTATGTTCTCAAGAAGAGAACTTATACCTTAACATGTTGACATACAACGTGTGCTGAGACCGTATATAAGGAGGTTGGAAAAGATAGATTTCATCTCCCTCACAGTATGAGCCCTTATAGATGACCATTGTAATGGTGGGCAGTCACATGTATCTTTATTGACACTAAGCTATATGGATAGGCTTGTTATGAGCGTCTGCTATTTTGGTTGTTTCCTGCTGCGATGAGATTATACCGCATATATGGGCAATGTCAGGAAAGCGGGTGAATAGCAGACCTGACTATTTAGAGCCGGAGGAAGATCGATTGGCATGTTTCCAAATGCATCGCATCGCCAACCTTATTAATGCCGATGGTAAGGTTTAAGAGTGTGATGAATCGAGAGAAGACTTAGATGTTCAAGTACGCTTTAGATGGATCGAATGTTCTTGAACAGACATGACTGATCGGATCTGGGATACGATATTTCGCGTGCGAAATATTTTATTTATGTTCTTTTTCTTTAGGAGATCATTGTGTCGGTCCTAACGAATCTGGTTGCAAGGCTTCCCGCTTGCAAGTTCTTAATGGTTCATGCCGCACTAACATGTTTGGAGAGGAATAAGCGAATGGAGGAAGATTCTCAAGGAGACATCGGCTCAGGGAGCTTTTGGATGGCGCCCAATCACTTGTGCAAGTGGGAGTATGTTAGCATTTGGGCCGCTCGGTCCATATCCGCCTAAATGAATGGGTAGGCGGTTCAGTTAGGTAGAGTAATCGACCTTAACCATATTGCCCATATAAGCATATTGCAAGCCTAAGGTTTGTAGATGGTTAATAATCATTACAAAGATTAGGTTTGTGCCTCATCAAGTATTAGCAGTCTTCTCCCTCTTCTCTTCTTCCTTTTTGATGGTTAGTAACGGGGTGACTACGTGGGGGCTTCTCCCCGTTCAACGGTATGGTTGCCCTCCGACCGTTGGTCGAAGGAGATCGCAATGTATAGATGGCATGGATAAGGTAATTCATCTAATCGACATGAGGTGCAATCGATCCACCTTTCTTATATAAAATTGCCACATGCTAAATAAAGATTTGCTTCCGCTGTATTATATGTTTGATCTCATCTAGATTTCTGACTAGATGATCAATCTTGTTTATTCTAATACATGTGCTACACATGACAAAATTGCATCTTGTGTTTCACAATTGACCTAAATCTTCAGTTTTCTACAAAAGCTTCATATTTTCTCTACATTTAACATTCGCAATCACGAATTCAAAAACATCAAATCAACTACTCAGAATAACTCACCCAGTAACTATTAGAATCGTCCACATTCGGAAACCCGGTAACCGACTGCTGCCCGCTCCCTGATCCATACGGCACATCATGCGAATGCAGCCGAAACTTGGTTTTCTCATGCATCAGCTTAATCACGCTACCATACGTTATCTACATCCCAAAACAACCCTAAATTAATATCAATCAAGACCCTAAATCAAAATCTATGGTTTCCGATCACAAACCTCAACTCCTTGACCACTGCCGGAGGAGGAGGTAGAGGAGGCAGAGGCGGGAGAGACCTCTTCGAGTTCGAGGCCGAGAAAGAGGAACAAAGCGAGGGCGAAGAGAGAGAGAGCCATTAACAGAAGGAGTAGTAGAAACCAGGTCTGTTGCCAAAAGGGGAGATCTGGGATCGATGGAGATCGCCGGTTGAATGTGCTGGACACGGCGGCGGAGGAGGACGAGATCCGGCGGCGGGAGAGAGTCTGTGGCCCAGACGGCGCCACGTCTCCCTTCGATCGATTCTCCAGAGCGAGATCAGGGGTCTGGTCACCGCCGGTGAGAGCAAGAGACGTTACCTTCTTGAATGTCTTCTAATTGTTTTCGCTGTTTTGATTGTCATTCAAATATTAGGAGTCGGTGGCCACGTAGTTGAATGGCTACCGGCCAGTGAAAAGAAGACGCGTGGCGGTGGTGGTGACGTGGGGAGATATGATTGATTGGCTTTTCGTATTCGCAACTGTGGGCCGCAGTTGACTGGAGATTTATCAACATGTTGTGCACCATATTTGGAAAAATTATTGTGAGATTGGGAAAAAATAGAATTGTGAACCTTACGTGTGATGTTCAAGGCTGTCCGAAACTCTCTCCTCTCTCACATTTCCTGTCGGACGTATTACACCCGGCATACCGAATAATTTCTCATATTTTGGAGTTAAAGTGATTCTTTACATGTCAATCCCGTGGATGCAGTTAGATTGGCAATTGCGCATGCCAGTGAACGGTTATATATTGGCTATCAGGTTGGTCGCTTGCTGAGAGCCGGTTTGGTTGACCGGAAGTACCAGAAGAACCGAAAGTTCTAGAAATTACTTCTTGTGTTTGCTTGCTTGGTTTTGGAAGAAAGGAGTAGTTATGAAGTAGCTTCTTGAACTTTTTGTATGAGTAAAACAAACAAAAAGAATAATTTATATTTCTTCTTTTAGGAAGTAATAATGAAGTAGTATTAAAAAAAAATTGTCTTGTACAGTGGCTGACCCAAGAATTTTTGTCAATGGGGGCGTATATAATATTGCACCAAGATTCCATCGAAAAGTTCCAAGTTTCTAATATAAAAAAATAATTTTATGAAAATACATATTATATATATTTAAATAAAATCATTAATAAAAAAATATTGTATACATAACATTTTTTTAGGGCTCTATATTTTGGACTATACCATACAAATCATATCTTTAGTAAAACCACAAGACAAACTAATTTTAATATGCGTGGTGTGCATGCATATGCATAGTTATTTAGAGTTGTGTCTCAAGAATAATTATTGTAAGTTCGTGGTGCTAAGATCGCAACAATTGCAAACCAAGGTGGAAAATGGCGGGAAAATTCATACTAGATATCATGAACTCTAAACAACCAAGATCATCCATCAAGCAAGTACTTGTAAAGAAGCAACAACAAACACAAATCTATAATAAAGGGTATGAGAGCTAAGGTCTTTGCAGTGTGTTCACTTCTCAAGTGAAAGCCCCAAGCTTTGCTTCCCGATGTATGAATCGAGCTTGATCTACGACTTCCTTTGCCGAAGATAATCCACTTTGAAATAAACTTACTACAAGATTCAACTCCACACAAGAACTCTTCTTTGTGAAGCAACATGCTCTTACAAATTGCTAATACATGCAAGGAGGAAGATGAAATGGAAGCTCTTACTTTTTCTCTCAAGTTCTTTTCTTTGTTTATTAACTCATGAAAGAGAAGATGAAGGAGGATAATGGATTAGAATTAACCTTTTCACTCATCTATCATATAAATGAAAGATGGGGAAGAGGAAATATCTAGATATTTATTTAAGTGACCCTACGCCCATATGCCACTAAATGATAAGAATATTATATGTATCATATATATTATTCATATATATTATACTAATACATGAGAGAGAGAGAGTATAATATAGAATGCATAACCATATCATATATATCATATATGGATATTACTTGACTTAATAAGTCATCTTAAAAATCAACCGGCTCGTATTATCAAACGTCCGAATAATATACGTGTATCATATACATGTGTTTAATCGAACCCCCGCACGTATCAACCATACGTGAAAAATCTAGATATCTAGTCAGATTACCCTTGAGGGGGGTGAATAAGGTGATAGCTCTAAATTAAAAAAAATTCGATTTCTACTTGTTCAATTAAACTAATTAATATCTAATGCGGAATATAAACAAGCAGAAAAATAGCAAACAACGCAAAAAGGGCAAATCACAAACACAGAGAATTATTCAGGAGTTCGGCCCACATGCTTACGTCTTCTACCCTGTCTCTTGAGAATTTCTAACATATTTCCTTAGCCAAAAATAAAATGTTCACACATCCGGGCGATGAACAAATCGTACAAGCCAATGTCAAAGAAAAATATAAATATCTGTTTTAAATCAACGATTACTTCTAATAACAAGGTGAGCTAATCCAAACTAAGTAGATCTAGAAATCTAAATCTAGAAATATCCCAAATCCTAATATAATTGTTCCAACAAAAGATAAAACCCTGATAAATAAGTTAGAACAATTTCATTAAAATAGCCTTATGGTTTGAATATAAAATCTCTCTTGAATCTGGATTTTTGATTGGTGAATTAAAGCATTTTCTTCTCTCTTTAATGTTTGCGAAGATAGAATTTTTCGTACATCTCCAACCCTATATATAGATTAGGGTTTCAACTGTATGGGCCTAAGAGATTAGAGCTTCAACTATATAGGCCTTAGTTGTTCCTAAGCTCGAATGCACCTCAGCATCTCTATATCAATTTCTAAGCTCTTTAACTCTTCTCAAACCTTCATTTAAAGCTTCATTAGCATCCATTATGTCTATAACAAGGTCTTCACCAGCTCTGGAAGACTATAGACATGATTTCTTCGATTTTCATATATTGATGCTTCAATTTCTTTCACAATGAGTGATTTCCAACTTTTGAACACTTGTAAATCTTTTCACCTGCACTCATGAGCTCAAAATGAAGTTTTAGCAACATGTGCACTTATTAGCTATCATCAAAATATTCAATAGTGGGGAATGCGAAACATTCGAAACATGATTGTCACGTCCCGCTTCCCAAAAGTGCGGTAACGGCACGTGACAAGCCCGCGGCGTATTTACTCCGAGAAGGTATTTTCTCGAAACAAATATGCTAAGTATAAAGTAAGCGGTATAACAATGACAAAAATAGACAAGTGAAAATAAAATTCAACTACTTTATATATTTACATTCCCAAGGTTTACACTGATACAAGATAATTTAAAAGAAAAGTGCAAAGAAAATGCATAAACAAGTGGCGTACTGGAACTGATAACTGGAAATGAAATCTAAGAGTCGGTTTGTGCTGCGAATTGGTCATAATTCTCTGTCGTCGGTTTCTCCTCTACAGTTTCTAGATTATCTGACAAACATTGCATGAAAACAAAGATGAGTGCAATACCCGTCATCGAACTTGCGCTTGGTAAGTCCCCAAAAGAGGTGTGATGTGTGTGTGTATAATGCAGGGTGACATGTAATATAATATGCATGGAATGAGACGTGAACAAGTATAATACGGCAATGTCATTAGCAATTATGTACGCATGGCAAATAAATATAGCATGGTTGTTTAGTGTAGGTATATGGTACATGAAGTGCATGTAAGTGTCCTAAAGGGTCTCTACAAGGTAATCTAACTAACGTAAGTTTAAGTGTGAATGACAACCAATCTCAAGAGTATTCCTAACCCAAGAGTATGGCCCCAGGGAAAGGAATCACGGGGCCCCATTCATAAATTCGTGATTTCGTGATGTAAGTATGGGACTCATGAGATTCCGTTGGATTCATACTCAAACTGTCCCAATATCCCGCGTATATTAGATTACAGCTAAAATTACCCGTCTTGCTCGAATCCATGAATACATCAAATTGCAAGATTGAGTTTAAATCAAGATCAAGTATTCATGTCAAATGCTCAAGTATTCATGTCATGTTGTATTCATGGTTCGGCTCAAGTCAGTTCAGGTGTACAAGTTGAGTTCGTGTATTTATATTGAGTTCAGGTTCAAGTTCAAATCGAGCTTGAGTTCAAGTTCTAATCATGTTCGAGTTCAAGTAATTTGATTTCAAGTGATCTTATATTTTATTTTAGCAAGAATTTTATCCTAATAAACTTCTTGAGTTAGGAACAATCAGGCAATTTCTGCACATGGACGACAGTATTTATAACTTTTTCAAAGACGATTGCCAACGAAAATTCCACCCTAAGTTTACGATCTATATTTAGAGAAAGGCAAGTAGTGCATCATTATCTCCAGCAATCTCGAAACACTGATAAGAAAAGACACCACTCAAGTCAATCTGCAATCTAAACATGTAACCTAAACCAGTCTTTTAATTTCTAAGGTATTAATGTGAAAGATGTCATTTAAAAATTCTTGAGCGATTTTAATTCATCCTAAAACCTCGAAGGGTTTTTCGACAAAAATATGTTAATTAAAATGTCAAGATTTTTCATAAAATGTATTTTATAATTTGTGGTATTTTAGTATCAAAATCTAGCTTTTAAAAATTTATAGTATTTTAATGAAAAATCTATCTTTTGAAAACTTGAGGGTATTTTTTAAAAAACTTTAATCTTTTCATTTTAGAGTATTTATAAAAATCCTATTTTCACAAATTTGTTTTTCTTTGAAATTATGAATATATGATTAAGTTATTTTCAATTTGGTTTAACTTTGTTTTAAAATTTCAAAAACGTATTTTATTTCTTTAGAGATCAAATTCTCCGTGAGGAGTTCTGCATCTCACTTTACTATCTCCAGGATGTGCGTTAATCCGTACCATCCATAAACGGGTCCCCTAACGAGGGTTATAGAGGGTATTTTAGCAAAATACGTTTCTTTACAAAAATGCTATAAATATATGTTCGTGCTATGATTTCCATGTGTACGTGTGGGGTAGGTCATTACCCCGTGAGTTATATCACAAACTAGTGAGCGATAAAATATGATCATGGTATTTTATCCGTATATTTTATTCTAATATTATTTTAACACTACTCATTTCATTTTAAATCCATGAAACATGTAAATTTGGCATGGCATACAAGGATAGTATAATGGTAGATTTCATGATAAAGGTTATAACAAGTTTGCAACCATAGTTTCTAAGGAATTGTTTTCTAAAATTATTTTCATGTCGATGTGAGGGAAGAATAAAGAGGGAGGGAGATCAAGGGGGAGACTTACGGGTTGCGCTATCTAGATTGGATAGTAAAGAAGGGGTAAGTCTTGGTTGGAAAAACCGAAACTGATGATGAAGCGGGGGAACGAGCTTGAGATCAACAATGCCACGAACGATCTTTAGCGAACCTTGAGCTTGGCTTGGACTTGAGAGATGAAACTTTTTGAGAGGATTTTGAGCAGAAATTTCAGAATATCTTAGAGGGGAGGAGTAGAGAATAGGATATGTATTTATAAGGGAAAAAATTAGGAGTAGGGCGGATTAAAGGTGATGTAAATTGGGTATTAAAAATAATTTTAATGAGCAGAAATAAGTGGGGCGTTCTATGGTTGAATGCAGGAGTTTTGAAGTATGAAAACGAAAAAGATGGAAGGCAAAGGGATGCACATGAGTGAGATAGGCACAGGGACCATAACTTGGCCACTGGTTTCATCATTTGAGCAGCCCGCCTCGAGGTTCGTGCCGATGTTCCAATTTGGTTTAAAGATTCAATTTGGTTTAAAGGTATCATTTATATAATTCTTTTCTGTTGCAATGTTTGGTAAACCTGTGTAAATCTCGTGCAAACCTTTGGTAAACCTTCAGGCTTCCAAAACGTTAAAAAAGAAAAATATTAAAATAATTGGGGTTGATGGGATTCGAACACGCGGGATAAAGAATAGCAGACGAGAGTATTAACCAATAAGCTACAAAGAGTTTCTTGTTAACTTTTATAAAAAAAACTACTTATAACTTGAAATCGGAATAGAAATACCCTTTTATATAATATAGAACTATTACAAATATACAGGGATTTCATTGTCGTTACAATGGCACTTAGGCTAACAATCTCCTCCTTTTTTATGATGGCAAACAAGTATTTATAAAGAAAAATTGAAATGCAATTTTCGTTTAAAACTCTCAAACAAAATAAATAAGATTCCCCTATCTATATGCTTGACTTGACGAAAATTTTGTTCTTTCTAAAAACTCCTAAGTACTCCCCCTTAAACCATGATTCTCTCTCTTTTGATAAAATTTCAAAGTCATAAACTTTGTTTTCTTTTCTCCCCCTTTTGACATCTATCGACAAAGGGTTACCAAAAATCATTTTTCTCAAACTTTTAGTAGAATTCATCAAGTGTTAAAATACAATATGTTAGTTATCATGATAAATAATCAATGAATAAAAATGTAAGACTTTGAAAGACTGGTATAAATGAAAATATTTATTCCCCACAAATTCATAGTGCATGAAAATTATCTAGTTTACCACAACTAGTAAAATATAGTCAATAGGCGCACATGTTCATTATCTCAATACACAACTAAGAAAAATGAAATTATTCGATTTAGGTTATAACAAATGGAGACTATGTAGATAATACCAAAACATACCTTTCTAACAAACAAAAATTCTCAAAATATCCCAATGATGCATATTTGTGAATCTCAAGAATTTTTAAATTAAAATATATCAACCAACTTGAAGTATATAAATTTATTACGCCCCGTTTTCCAGAGTGCGCTAACTACGGCACGTGACAGAGCCAATTATGCTACATGTGATTAGAAAACATCTCTCCATAGTCACATTACGGTTATCTATATGATATCAAGAACATAAAATAATAAAACTAGCTAGTTCATGTCCAATTGCCACAATAAAAGATTCAAGAAAATGTATAAGTGGAAACGATAATAATATCCAATAAACAACATCTGGAAATACGTCCCAATATGGGCTCACATCATGAAATGAAACTACAGAAAATAACTAAACTGAACATCATTAAACTCAATTCCTCACTGCTCGGCGTGACGGCTAAAGTACTCATGTTCAGCCTGCGATAAAGATAGAGGAACTGAGCCATGCAAACCCCAGACGCCGGTGTGTCATAATATCAAAACAATAGTAATAACCAGGATGTAACGATATAGATAAACATGAAAATAAAGAATAACACGGATATGATCGGTGAGGTATGTATGTGTATGTGAAGTGCGATGAGTAACCTAAACCGTGCTACTAGGTTATCTACTCTAAAGTCTTTGAAATCAATTTAATGGAATCGTCGATGTAACTCATTAGTATCTCGTGCGTGCTTGGGACCACGGTCAAGACTCTCGGGCTGAATCCGAGACGTACCGCTAGGCAGTAAACATGTAATATGTACAGATGAATGATGTCAGCAGTATCATTCCGGGGCTGGCCTAACCCGTAAAGACTGATCAGTATAAGCATTGAGTTACAAGTCTGGTTTCATTATTGATTTTCCCTTACCCCCAAGGTTATGTGTTCAAGTCAGGTGTTTATAATATGAATCTAATGCCAACACAGGATCAAGCAGGTACAGGTTTTGTCTATGTAGATAATATGTTACGTCCGTCAGGAAAACAAGCCAGGATTGTCGGCATTAGTAACAAGATCAAAGTAACAAGTCAAGTAGTGTGTCAGTACATGTCATGTGATGCATATGTATCAAGTGGATACCAAATGTGAAACTGTAATCGATATCGGAATCACGGTAAATAGTGCTAATATCAGTATGCATATGTGTCTATCTGTAATAACACACACACACATATATATCCATGACTATGTATGATGCAAACTAGATAACATGTCGCACTAATATAGAAGTAACATGGTATAATGAGGTTCCAACATGCAACTAGATATGCAATAAACGGTACGGATACGAACAGATATCGTAAAACGGTAAAACTATAACATCGGATGCATAATTAATATACATGTATTATTTTTTTTCATATGGATATAAACATTTTAACATAGCATGTTGCAAGATGAACTTGCCTGATCGAATCTCACGTCGGGGTACGTACGTTACGTTCCACGTCGGATAAACGTCGCAATGCACACACGTGCGTACGGGATTAGATCTGGATAATCCAATACGTGACCACGCTGGATGATGACGATGACTGGGTCGCCTGAATCGTCGGCGACATGCACGACTCCGGCGACGGCTAGAAAACCAAGAATCAAAGAAAGAAAAGAAAAGAAAGAAAGAAGAGAAGAAGGAGAAGAAGGAGAAGAAGAGGGATCGGTGTCACGCCCCGCTTCCCAAAATACGGAAAACGAGGGATGACTAGGCCAGCCATGCTCCCACGGTCAAGGAATAATCCCGCCGTAGTCACACTTCGGCTTCTAGCATTACATGGTAATCAGTAAACAAAGCACAGAAGTAAAGGAAATACATCACTAAATTATTACATCAACTTTCACTGTTCACGATTTACAATAAAACAAGGAAAAGAACTACTAACCAAGTGTGAATACAAGGTTCCTTTAGGGAAAGCAGTAAAGGTAATGGAGGTACTCCCGACTAAATCTCTGCAAGCTCGAAGGGCAAGTCTGACTCCGGTACTGGTTCTTCCTCGAGGTCTGAGCATGCATACTCAGGTCGTCAGAGCGACGTAATAGCAGTATTATAATAGTGACAAGAAACAGGAAAAGAAAGTAATAACGGTGGAGAAAAATGCAGGCAGTCAATGTGCCACTAACTGATGCGATGCATGATCTGTGTCCATATCAGTCTCTAAGTCATCTTTGAAATCGAGTTGTGGAAAGGAGGATAATGTTTAACGAGGGTCTTATACATACCCGAGACTACGGCCCGCTATCGCCCGGGATATAACCCTGTCAGCCGGACCGCTAGGCCCAACATAATATATATAAGAGTTGTTGTTCGAATGATCATCCTCTAAATCACTGTCCTCGCTAAATACAATTCTCTTTCCACTTCAATTTCCCCTTTTTCCCTACGTTTATACTATTTATGAGTATGGTCTAGTCGTATACAAGTACACACCAATAACACGGTTTTAGTCATTGTTCACTGTATTGTTCACTGTCACGAGTCATTCACTTTTCACTAGAGTACTTCACACTCCTAAACCGATACCATTCACGCATGACAATGCATTGTACACTAAATAATAACGTGCACTATCACTAGAGGTATGGCAGTCGGGTAAAGTATGCGCATTTATGCAGTTAACAAATCATGTGTGATACGAGCTATTATGCATCTTATGAACTTATAAAAATTGCCTTAAATCATACATTCAAAATTCAGTAAAATGATACAAAGACGGTAGAAAGTAAACTCAGTTGTAAGTCCACCAAAATTTATTTCAGTGCAATCAGATTTCGGGTTTGCAAGTTACAGCCGTTTCATTTTAAGTGTTCGCTGCTGGAAATTCAATTCCTAAACTGAATGTCCATTTCGCAACACAATTTTCACCCTGTTGGGATCAAAATTAGGCGACGCTATAGTTGAACGAAATTAAGGTTTATCAATTAGGTTTCCAACTCACTAGACAGATTCTCAATTGCACCTCTACGTCAGAAGTTATGTACTGTATAACAATGGGGTATAAGTTCTGTGCCTGTTTGGGACTGCTATACGTCCTGTTAATCTAAAATACAGTTTAAATAGTAAACGACAGTAAAAAGGGACGGAATCACTTTAATTAGTTATATAACTATTTCATCTTCACTATGGTATAGGGTTCCGCAATATAACATGTTCAAGCAGCAGAGGGTAAGCTTTACAAGATGAGAATCAACAGCTAATGCTGCTCTGGACTGTGGTCCAGAATCGCACTCCGAACCAGTTTCAGTCATTCTTTTAGAATAGAAACAAATTAAAACTCTTATGGGGTTATAGTTCGTCGAGTCGGCTTCGATTTGAGCCCTCGAACGCAACATTCCAATTTATAGTCAATTAATTATGATTTTTACATGTTTCAGACGTGGAAAATTTCAGTTTTAATGGGCTTGAATGAGAATGACCGATCACGTCAGTAACGACTGTGTTTCTCAGCTAAAATATAACACGATATTCATTACTATACGGACCAACCTATGTGATCAGTTTCTGTCAATTTAACTGGGTTTTTACCCTCGGGTTTGGCATCGAACACATACACGTTATTGATTCGCAAGTAAAGTATGTATTGTATTTATTGTCATCTAGAATGTAATAAATAGAATTAGTATGGAGTAAGCAGGGTACTTTCCTGATGACGTGTTGACGATGCACGGCAGTGGCAAGATCGCTCCACGAACGGCGCGGCTAGGGTTCGCGGCCTCGGCTCGAGTTTGGGTTCGTCGTCGGAGTTGCTCGGGGGATGGTTCTGTTGGCGTCGAGGATGGTTGAGGAGCTCGAGTGGCTGCAACGTCGAAGCTCAGGTAATGCAGAGGGAGATGACAGCGGCGAGAGGGGACGGCGATGAGGAGGAAGGAAGAGGTTCGCATGGAGTCGAGTGCACAAGTGAGGTGGGCTCGAGGTTTTTTCTGGCGAGGAAAGGGGAGGGAGTTGCTATGAGGTGGGCTCAGGGTTTCTCTGGTGAGGAAAGAGGAGATCGCCGGCGGTGAGAGAGTTCGTAGGGGAGGCTTGGGTGCAGGGTAGTTGGTGAAGAGGGTGAGGGAGGCAACAGGGGATTTTGGGTGAGAAAGGCTCGGTTTTGTGCGAGAGAGGGAGACGAGATCGAGGGGTGAGTGGGCGCTCGCGATCGCGGTCAAGGGGTGAGTGGGCGCTCGCGATGAGGACGGGGCGTGGGATGAGCGGCGACGACGTGGGGACGCAGCAAAAAGAAGCGGGAAAACGAGAAAGATTTGAAGAGGATGGTGAAGGAGCGAGTCGGGTAAAGTGCACGGACCGGGTCAGAGTAAGAGCATGGGCCCGGATTGGTTTGGGCCGGGAATTATTATTTTCTTTTAGGCTTTTAGTTTAGGCTAAACTTTAATATTTAAAGCGTAAGCATCTAAATTCATACAAAAATAACGGGAAAAATAGAAAAATATTCAGGGGACTTGGAAAATATGCGAAAAATTGTAGAAATTTTATTGATGGAACCGGGAATTTACATCATACCCTCCTTACAAAAATTTCGTCCTCGAAATTTAAAAGGAAACAACGAAACCATAGCACTTTACAAACAGATGTGGAAAACGTGCACGGATATCCTCCTCATGCTCCCAGGTGGATTCCCCTGGGGAACGACCGCCCCAAGACACTCGGACCAACGGAATGACTTTATTCTTCAGCACTTTTTCTCTGCGGTCGAGGATGGTGGTGGGCTGCTCCTCGTAAGATAGGTCGGTACCCAAAGCTAACTCCGAATAGTCTAGAACATGGCTCTCATCCCGAACATAACGCCGCAACTGAGATACGTGGAAGGTATTGTGCACACCAGCTAGCGACGGAGGTAAGGAAAGTCGATAGGCCACCTCTCCTACTCGCTCTAGCACCTCAAAAGGTCCGATGAAACGGGGACTGAGTTTCCCGCGACCTCTAAACCTGATAACTCCACGGGTAGGGGAAATCTTCAGGAATACGTGATCTCCGACTTCAAATTCTAGTGCTCTCCTGCTGGCATCCGCCCAACTCTTCTGTCGATTCTGAGCCGTCTTAATGTGTTGTCTGATCATTTGGACCTTGTCGACTGTTTGAACAATGAGCTCGGGACCCAGTAATCTTTGTTCTCCCACATCATCCCAACAAACAGGGGATCAATATTTACGCCCATAAAGTGCTTCGAAAGGAGCCATCTGAATGCTAGCCTGATAACTGTTGTTATAAGAAAACTCGACTAGATGCAGATGATCTTCTCAGGAACCCTGGAAGTTCAACATGTAAGCTCTCAGCATATTCTCGAGCGTCTGAATCGTACGCTCGGATTATCTGTCCGTCTGCGGGTGATAAGCTATGCTGAACTTGAGGTGGGTACCCAAACACCCCTGTAAGCTCCTCCAAAAGTGCGAAACGAATCTGGTGTCTCGATCTGACACAATGCTGACCGGAACTCCGTGAAGTCGCACTATCTTCTGCATGTATCTCTCCGCCAGTGACTCTGTAGACTATCCCACTCGGAAGGGTAAGAAGTGCGCAGCTTTCGTGAGGCGGTCGACGATAACCCAAACGGCGTTGTTGCCTCTAGGGCTTCGTGGTAAGGCCATCACGAAATCCATAGTAATATGCTCCCACTGCCATTTTGGTATCAGAAGCGGTTGTAACAGTAAGTGCACGGCGGCGCCCCGGCCATCAATCCGAGGCCAAAATGCGGAAACGATACTTTTACGAAACTTGTAAAACGGCACCACCGTGCACTATAAACCCGGATCGGGCCATTAACCTACTCTTAGCTAACTAGAGAAGGGGTAGAGAGATATACCGAGCGATCCGTGTCCTTCGGTCTTCTCGTCGTCGTCCCGATCTCCCCGCGGAATCTCCGGTCTTCATCTCCTCATCGGAAGGGCACCACATCGCCGGGTTCTTTTACGGGCTCCCACCTCTAGACCGAGGCAACTCGGGCACGAAGTTGGCGAGTCGACGTGCCCAAGGATGTTGTAGGCAAAGTGTAGAATCCATTTGTCTCTATTGGGGTTGAAGTTGCCATGAGGAAGTGGAGTTAAAATGAGCAAGATGAATGAACTTGAGGACTTTTCTTTTGCAGTGAAATGAACCAAAAATCCTCACACACAAAAATGAATCACCCTCTCCTCACAATAGTGGCCGGCCCTCTCATTAGAATGAGATGATAGAGTAAAAGTCAAGGAGGGGAGAAAGCCATCATGCAAGAGAGAGAGAAAAGAATGGGTGATGATGAGGAGTCATGATCACACCAAAACGTCTCAACCTACTCCCATCATGAAGCAAGCAATCATGAACTAAAGAAGTCAAAGGAAGTCAATGGATGGTGCACCATCATGAAACCATCATGATGCAAAAGTCTTCTCAATTGTTAATTGCACAATTGCAAATAACCCCCTCCACCAATTGTCAGCCAAAGAACGAAACAAAGGAAAATGGCCGAAACGGAAACCAAACTGGCAACTTCAAAAAACTGATCCCGTAATAAATTACAGTAAAACCCCGCGACTGTATATACATACCTACATTTGTATTCCGACCGAATAAATATGCAATGAGACAAAATCTACACAGTACAATACTAGGATCCGACTTAAACCAAAGCCCGCTAGTATTATCCGTCCAATCATGATCCGTGCAATACCGCACGTATCTGATTGAACCCTGCCATATCTCCATACGGTCTCTACAGCGTTTCTCCCGAAACTTGAGAAAACGGTCTGTGGTGGACTCTAAAGACTCGTCAACACTTTGGCTGTGGATTTAACCACTAGCAAGTCAGATGTATTAGCCATACGTAACCTGCTACCAGGCATTGACCAAAAGGGACGTCGATGAGCGAACTCATCCTGACATCCTACTGAGCCTGTCAGTGACAATATCCGTACAGTCCGGTCCGTTCGTCTATGAGCATCGCATGGCGGGCCTAGGGGTTAATAAAAGTCAGACCCCCAAAAGCGGTACAAGTCGTGTCGGAGTGTAACCCAGAACACCCTGAGATACTACTGGAATACCTACCAGTAAATCTCCTACCTTGGCCAAGGACTTCGTATAATGGCTCTCCTAGACACAGCATGATCTCACCCCCAATACCGAGAGAGACGAACCCCTGCAGATCCGCTCACTGTCTCCATGTGGCTCGGGACTGTACCCAACTAAAACCTGTTTGCATGTCCCTTTTGAGCGTGGTAGGGTAGTAATCAAAGTACAGTGGGAACTCACACGAGACAAATGACGATCTCAGGTCGATGAACTAACCTGTACACATGTCACCAGGGAACTGCTATCTGACGTAAGGTATAAGACCAACTAGCATGTTCCCGGCGAGTCCTGTCCGGTGTACTCATAACCCAATGAGCACATGTATTCATCTTAGGTGAACCAACTGACACCAGTGGCTTGTGAGACCGGCCACCGCCCCTCGTCGGGGTCTCGACTGTATACACTAGTCTACTCTGGAGTATCGATGCCCTGTCTCGAAAACTCCCACGACTAGGGACCTTTTAAGGACGTGCTTATAGACCCCAGCTCCCACTTATATGATCGCCCTCATACTGCTGGCAGTCAAGCAAGAATCCTAGGGGCTCTATCAACGTGCAATAGTGACCTCTAAGGTGACCTAAAGCAGTACACGATGATAAAGATAAACCAGATAGCATACTATCATCTTGAGTAAGACTGTCCTACCGGTATAGGTCATCCCTCAATCATTGCAATCACATGCCTGTGATCCAATAATTGACTCTGAGGGCACTATCTCCAACAATCTCCCACTTGCACTCAAGACTAATTATTGCGATGTTGCATACTCACAGCCCGTGTGATACCGAACACCCAACTCCTCTACTAATCAGTCTCACAAAACCCGTTTGCGAAACTATTGCGTTCGAGGAATAGCCTCAGTGAGTGGATCCGCTTTGATGTTTTTTCTATGTCTCTCTATATCTCAAGTTCGCGGAGAATGCCATCTCCCGAAATGAGCAATACCTGTCTTAGAATGTGTCTGGATGTCTGATGGGACCTAGCTCATAAATGAACTCCAAATCCAAACTTCTTAGACTGTATCGTCAACTGAACTTAATCAGTATCCCGCGTCATGCCTGTTAGTTATATGTATGCCCTAGAGGCCATTATTGTACATAGGATGTATAATGTAGTGGATGTTGGGACATATATAGGGAGGACTTTCTTGCTCGACATGATAGTACGCTATCTGGTTGCTCTTTACTTTAACGTGTACACTGATTGTCTCTCTGTTACATGTTGGTAAAGCCCTTAGGATGTGTACTTGACTACCTGGACTATGATGCGGATCATACTAGTGGGGACATGGTAGTCCATAAGTACATCCTTCAAGGTCCCTAGTCGTGGGTGTATCGAGACAGGGCATCGATACACCAGTGTAGACTAGCGTATACCTTCACGACCCATACAGATGGGCGATGGATGATCCCATATCCATTTGTGTTTGACATCGGAGATGATATACGGGTGCTCAGTAGAGACTGGGTACACTGGATGGACTCGCCGAGAACTCCTAGATGGTATTATACCTTCGTCAGATGGCAGTTCTCTGGTGACACTGGTACAGAGTAGTCTGTTGACCCGAGATCGTCATAGAGTCTTGTGTGATTCCCACTGTGCTTTGATTTCCACCTTACCACGTCCAAGAGGGCGTGCAAAACGGTGGTTTTTGGGTACAGTCCCGAATCACATGGAGGCAATGAGCGATAGGAGGGGATTCGTCTCTCCCGGTATAGGGAGTTGATGTTACGCTGTGTTCGATTGGCTATAACCGGAAATCCCTGGCCAGGGTTGCTGAGATGTACTGGTAAGAGTTATCAGTCGTTTCTCGAACTGTTATAGACCTCATATCGACACGACTTATCGAGCTATTGGGGTTTGACGTTTACCACCCCTAGGCGAGATATGCGACATATCAGACGATCAGACCGGACTGTACGGTAAGTGTTACTGGTTGGATTCACAGGAGTGTGAGCGGGCTTGCTCGTCGATCTTCTGATCGCTCAATACCCGGGTTGCCGTTACGTTTAGCAGACCGCTTGCGGCTTGTGGGTGTTTGATATGATCATCACCTGCTGCCGGAGTATTGACGAGTCTTTAGAGTCCTACACAGAGGTTTCCTGGCTCAAGCGAAACGAAATAGGAGCGCATATGAGATATGTACGGGACCGAGAATAATACCAGTATGTGATACTGTATTCTATTCTCGCGATGAATGTATCGATTGGTTGTATGCGATATAACCTAGTTATCGAATCGAGGATTGATTCGATAAGTCAATACATCGGATATTAGCCGGTCATATGCGATATGACCGGATCGTTAAATCAAGTGTTGATTTGATGATTTAATGCATAATTATATATTTGATATATTACTTTGCATTAACTAGTATTTGTTCACTTAAGATGGATTTTCTCACTTGATGTGCATATTGTGTATATGATATATTTTTGTGCACAAGATTGTATCATGTTTGATGATACATGCTAGTTTGGGTGTATGTTTGGTTTAAACCATGGTTGGTCAATGGTTAGGGTTTCACTTGATTTATTTGCTTATTTATTTATTTATTCATTCATTTTGGCAAAAGGAAAAATGGTGGCTTGATTTGTTTTCTAGTTGAAGCTTCATGAAGCTTTGAATAAGTCCACCATTTTTGTTTCATGCTTAACCCTAACCATTCAACCTAACCTTAGTTTATTCTCTACACCTAACTATGGTTGCAAATATGATAAGTATCATTTGGTTTTCTATTTTGAAAATAACTTATCATATTATCATCATCTTCTTCTTCTTCTTCAAGAAGAAAGCTTGCCACCATTAATGGCATCTTGAGAAAAAGAGTGAGAAATCCAATTCTAAAGTGAACCCACTTCCTATTTCTTCATCCTCTACCACTTGCCAAATAGTATAGGGTGTTTTCTTCACAAGTTTCATGGCTTGGTGAAGTTGGAGCTTGATCTTGTGTTGCCTCGACGTAGATCATCTTCGGCATCGATGTCGACGACCTAGCCCGCCCATTTCTCCGATGAAGCCGACGCTAGAGCCCGGGATCCGATGATCGCAGCGAGGGTACACCGTCACGGAGCTATGGAGGTGGAGGACCGGATCTACAAAGATTGTATTTCCGTTCACTCATAGTTAAGATGTTAACTAGTTGCTTATTTCGCCTATACATCTAGTTAACGATCCGTATTAGGGTTTCTCGGCACTTGTAAAATTTTAATTGGCCATGTTTGATCACTTGTGAGACCTCATTAGTGTTCCTAGGAACCCTACAGTGGTATCAGAGCCTAGCTAGAGTTTTAGACGATGTGTAGACGAAATTAGAAGTCCGATCGAACCCGGTATCCCCCGATTTCAACCCTCTCTGTACAATTTTTCAAACAGTGGATTTTTGTGAATTAAAAATTCTCAAAAAATTAAGCATGAAAAACTAAGAATCACTGTGAAGTACGGTCCACTAAGTCAACAATTTGACCGCGGAACCGCGGCGAAACCATGGGTTTTGTGGCGGTTCCGCGGCCAAAATTTGGACTTAGTCCCTGAAATTATATATATTTATTCTTAGGTCCTTTCTTGGCAATTTTTTATGGGAATTTTTTAATTCCACTCAAGTGTTGAGTATTCTAGGGTTTTATTGGGGACTCGTTAATTTGATCGGATAATTTAACTTCGTTTATGTTTTTCCGGATATTTTAGAAACTGTTAAAAAGTTCGACCGGATATAAATACCCATTTTTTCCCCTACCGGGAAATTTCCAAGTGTTGGATCTTTCCGTAGTTTAATGACGTTCTAAGTAGTGCAAGTAACGCGATGGTCTCTCTAGAAGATAACAAACCTTAACTCGATTATGTGACCGTCTTGAACTGTCCTTTGAACCTTAGAGTTAGGGGCAGTACGGCGTGCCACATGTGAGGCGTTGGCTTGACCCTTCTACGGCTGGACCATTGGTACTGAGGCATGAACTGGATGTTTTTTAAACCTATTTCATGTGTTGAGCTGTTTCGGGAAAACTTGGGTGTTTGACCGTTCGATCGGAAAGTTTAACATTTTCTGTTTATCTGGAATGTGATACAATACTTGGAATCCACAAGTAGTTATGAGATAACTGAATGAATGTTATAAACATAGCAGTTTAGTCCCACTTGATCGGTTGCCATGGAATTTTGATGCGATCAAAAGTCCGTCGCAATCATGTAGCGTACGCGGATACTCGCCGGATAAACTTAATAGACAGCTACACCCCATATCCCCGACCAAGTGACTGTAGGAAAATCCCGTCGCCGAAAGCATCCGTTCGGGTGCTCGCGGCAGCGGTGTTCCGCCTTGGTGCACTTCGTCGACAGTATCGGGGGTGCGGCCGTCTACTGAAGTTTGCGACGAGCATTCGATCAGGGTGTCGGGAATCTTGTTGAATTGCCCGACTTGATATTGAAAAGAGTTTTCGATAATGAGACTAAAATGCGGGGTTTATAATTGTCAGGCATGCGATGTCTGAGGAAGTTGCGGATTCCAACTGTTGTAGTTTTACACTTTCTTTTCTGTGACCGTAAGTGTAATATGTAATATCGCCGGTTTCGTTGCTATATGTCAACGACAATTGGGATGTGCATATTTACTTACGTTGATGACATGTGATGTTATGTGTTGCTGGATATGTTATATTGGATCGTCGTGTTTGAATAGCCGGGGTTTTTTATATGAGATGAGTGTTTTTCATTTTCATTCATGTAAAAACTTGTATGTAATATTCTTTTATTGGGGCACTTCCAGGTTGCGGAAGTTGTCACCGTTGTTGTATATTATTTACTTTTCCGCACTAGGATAGACCCAAGGAGGAGGGCACAAGTAACCGGGTTCTGGAGTCCAGTAGGAGACCAACTCGTGGAGTCGAGTGCGGGTCTCCTAACTCTAAAATTGGTAGGGTTGCTTGCCGCTCTCGTAGGGGTCTAGGGGTGTGGGTTTGGCTATTCATCGCGACCGTGGAATCCGTGTTTTATACTGGCTCGTATTGAAAACACGGACGTCCTAGTATATCCAATATTTCATATGTTTCTTCTGCTGCGATATCTGTGATGTGATCATTTGATGTTCTGTGATAAATACTGTATATAGTATATATGATATATTATATAGACGTTACTTATGTTTTACACCCGCGCTAGCCCTGCCCCGCTCTGCCGTTAGTTACCTAACCTAACGGTGCACGAGGGGACATCGAGGCGAATGCGGATGGCATAAGTGTACGTCGTATTTATCTGTGATGTTTAGGTACTTAAATGATAGGACTTCATTAATGTAATTAATTAAAGAAAAAGAAACCTAAAGATATTGTGGAATCGAATTTCAAAATAAAACAGGTAGCTACAGTTCTTGCTTTGCATCGCGGTGTTCCTTGTAGAACATCCTGCACCTTATTCAATAAGGAAAGGACCGAGATCCCTTCACCGGGAGTGACTCCTTTAGTAATAACTGGCAGATGCTACACACTCGGTTTGTCTTTTTGATTGCTTTTAAGAGTTCTGCTTTGCACAGTGATATATATGATATATCCCGCACCTCATTCGACGAGGAAAGGACCGACGATCCCTTCACCGGGAGTGACTCCTTTAGCAAAACTAGAAAAGCCTCAAAGACACTCCATTTCAAAATTCATTCGATCCTACAACGATATCAAGTTCATTACGCAATAGGTTTTCAGAAAAACCTGTCGTAGCCCTCCGTCATTTCAGATAAGTACTAGTTAGTATTCGTGCTACGTTTATTGACTATGTTAAGGCGTAGTGTGCGGTAGCTAATTAGTGCTTATCTGCATAAGCATATGATGCGATTAGATTAGGGTAGTCGTGCGACTTTGTTGACTGTGTTAAGGGTCGTGCGGGTGGGTTTAATTCAATCGGGAAATGACAGGTTGAACTTGACTAGCACTTATGATTTGTTGACTATGTTAAGGTCATAAAGCTGCTAGGGGCAAAATATTATCGGGAATTTCAAGTGTTGAAATTTGCAATGAGATTGCATACCTTCTATGAGATAGTTGGATCCCGATACCCGCTGCGAGTAATTGTTACTCCTGGGAGAGTTTTACACATTACAATTAGCCGATCAAGTAGGTGTCTAGAAAGGTGTCAACGAGGTTACGCCTCTGGGAAAACGAGATTTACTGTAATTAGGTTCGTGCGAAAGCACGGGGAACCTCCCTCAAAGTACCGACACTGGCCTGGCTGAAAGATTGGCGAACTTGTAGCGTGTAATTAATCCCGATTAGTCTTTCCTTTTAGGGTTTGAAGGAAGATTTGATAAAAAACAGTGGGAGCCATCCTGATTAGATAAAATAAATAACCAATCTGATCTTGCAAGAGCGCACGCTGAGTGTTTTCTTCTCTCTCTCTCCTGGTAGCGACCATATCACGCCTTAATCAAGATAATAATATGGATGTATTGACCGAACCCGCTTGTTATACTGAGCTGAGGAACGTTAGTCCCGCTCCAACTTATAATTGTTATAAGACAGAGCAGAAGATAGGGGAATACCAAAATTCCTATGCCGCCCAGACGAAGAAAGTGCATATGATGCATCTCCTTCAGGTGTGTTCATTACAAAGAACTGTTTCTCAGTATCCTCTACGTCCTGGGTATTTGATACCGGATCAGGATCCCAGATATGTAATCTGTTACATAGGGCTACAGAAAGGTAGAGAACTGAGAACGGGCGATAAGTTTCATGAGATAGAAAACGGGGCAAGTGTTGCTGCCAAGTCTGTTGGTCACTGTCACCCTGTATTACCAATACATTGATTCTGAATAAATGCTATTAGATACCGAACCTGATATACAAAATCATATCAATCTCTTTATTTATTAAAGAAATGATAAAATTTTGTATTGATGGATAATGTTTTGAACATTTCCTATATCAAAAGTTGATTGGTTCAGGCACGTTATCTAAAAGTATTGACGTTCTAAATCAAACTACAGTTCCTAGTATAAAGAACACACACAAGAGAAAGAGTTCAGAAATGAACGAATCCTTCTTGAGGCATTGTAGACTAGGTCATATCAATGCGACCCGACTAGCTGAGTTACATGTAGATGCATATTTAAATCGGTTTGAATTCACATCTTGTGAAACTTGCCAGTCATGTCACAAAGATATAATGACACCAGCTCTGTTTATTGGAAACAGAGAAAGAGTTAGTGAACTCTTGGGATGATACATGTTGATGTATGTAGGTCCCCTGTCTACACATACCAAGACAGGTTCTTTGTACTTCATTAAATTCTCTGATGATCTTTCGAGATTCAGTCCTATGTTCCTGTTGAAACACAAGTCCGAACCTTTTGAGATATTCACAGAATATGATTTAGAAGTAGAGAACCAAAATACGGGTATAAGTATTATGTCCTTTGATGTGATCGAGGAGGAGAATACTTGAGCACGGAATTCTTGGACTTTTCTAAAGGAGAATGAGATTCTCTCTCAGCATTACTCCTCCGTATACACCATAGCACGATAGTATATCGGGGTGGAGCAATTGCACCCTATTCGATATGGTGCGCTCTATGATGAGTATTACTGAGTTACCTATTTCCTTTTGGGAGTTATGCACTTGAGAAGCTGCATACCTATTGAATAGGATTCAAATCAAATCAGTTGCCTACCACTCCATATGAGATATGTTATGGGAAGAGCCCATGTCTTAAGTTAGTTAAGATTTGGGGTTGACCGGCCTATGTCTGAAAGCAAAATCCGGACAAGCTCGAGGCAAGGTCTATAATGTAGAACTGGAAAGGTTCCAGTTATACAAACTACAGCAGATGATTTGAAAGAACCAAAGGATTCAATAGTTACTGATGAACCTCAGCCTCTCCGCCGATCTAGTAGGGTTCCTCACCCACCTGAGAGTTACTTCGGTTTTTCTATGACAGTGGGAGCGAAGATTGCATCATGAGATGATGACCCAACTAGTTTCGAGCTGGCCATCAGGAGTGGGACTCTATAAGCATGGCTGGATGCTTAGCGATTTGAGATGGAATCCTTATACACCAAAAAAGTATGGACTTTGGTTGCTATATCTGAAGGGTTAAATCCCCATCAGGAGCAAGTATATCTTGAGAAGATTACTTGGTGTAGATGGAAAAGTTGAGACTTTCAAAGCTAGACTTGTTAAAGGTTTTCGTCATCGACTAGGCGTGGATAATGATGAAACCTTTTTCCAATGGCTATGCTTAAGTCCATCCAGATCCTACTTGCCACGGCTACATACCATGACCACGATATCTGGCGGTTGGGTGCCATGACTGCTTTTCTAAATGATGTTTTAGAAGAGAACGTCCATAAGTACACAGCGAGAGGTCCTCGTAGACAGTGGGAGCAGCGGAAACGTGCGCAAGATGTTTTATGTGATAAAGCAGGCATCGCGGAGTTGGAACGTCTTTTTTGATGTGTTAGTCAAAAAGTTTGACTTCATCAAAATGGTAGATGAACCTTGTATGTACAAAAAGGTAGTATGGAGTATGGTAATGATCCTCGTAGAGTACGTGGATGATATACTCTTGATAGAAAAGGAGTTTCCTATGCTACGATCGGTCGATCTCCTCTTATCACATAGATTCTCCGTATAGGATCAAAGTGATACCTCCTAAATCCTGAGATTTGGGTCTATGAGATAGATCTAAATGGATGTTAGGATTCTCACTAATTGTAGTGAGATGGTATCAATTGATCCTGGGGAGAATCACTGGAAGGGTTCCAGGGTGATAAAGAAGACTGAATGTCAGTCACAGGCATTGTCTTTACCCTCAGTAAAGGGACGGTATGTTGGAAGAGTTCCAAGCTAGATACCGTGGCAAACTAGACGATAAAAGCTGGTAACATCGCTATTAAAGATACTACCAAAGAGGCAGTTTGGGTGTATATTGGTTCATAAGATAAACTAGGTTCCCACCATTGTGTGACAATGGAAGTGTGGCTTTGGCCAAGGAACCATGATCCCATCAGTGACCCAGACATATTCTGAGGCAGCATCACCTGATCATGGAGATAGTTGATCTCCAGGGTGATTAAGGTAAGGAGAGTAGAATCAGAGGACAATACAGCGGATCCACTCACGAATGCCTATTCTCAGAGAGAGACTTTTATGGGATGGTTGAGTATGAGATACTACAACCACTGCTACAGATGGCCCTAGTGCAAGTGGGAGATTGTTTGTTATATGTATGCCCTAGAGGCTATTACTGTACATAGGATGTATAATGTAGTGGATGCTGGGACATATATAGGGAGGACTTTCTTGCTCGACATGATAGTACGCTATCTGGTTGCTCTTTACCTTAACGTGTACACTAATTGTCTCTCTGTTACATGTTGGTAAAGCCCTTAGGATGTGTACTTGACTACCTGGACTATGATGCGGATCATACTAGTGGGGACATGGTAGTCCATAAGTACATCCTTCAATGTCCCTAGTCGTGGGTGTATCGAGACAGGGCATCGATATACCAGTGTAGACTAGCATATACCTTCTCGACCCATACAGATAGGCGATGGATGATCCCATATCCATTGGTGTTTGACATCAGAGATGATATACGGGTGCTCAGTAGAGACTGGGTACACTGGACGGACTCGCCGAGAACTCCCAGATGGTATTATACCTTACGTCAGATGGCAGTTCTCTGGTGACACTGGTACAGAGTAGTCTGTTGACCCGAGATCGTCATAGAGTCTTGTGTGATTCCCACTGTGCTTTGATTTCCACCTTACCATGTCCAAGAGGGCGTGCAAAACGGTGGTTTTTGGGTACAGTCCCGAATCACATGGAGGCAATGAGCGATAGGAGGGGATTCGTCTCTCCCGGTATAGGGAGTTGATGTTGCGCTGTGTTCGATTGGCTATAACCGGAAATCCCTGGCCAGGGTTGCAGAGATGTACTGGTAAGAGTTATCAGTAGTTTCTCGAACTGTTATAGACCATATATCGACACGACTTATCGAGCTATTAAGGTCTGACGTTTACCACCCCTAGGCGAGATATGCGACATATCAGACGATCGGACCGGACTGTACGGTAAGTGTTACTGGTTGGATTCACAGGAGTGTGAGAGGGCTTGCTCGTCGATCTTCTGATCGCTCAATACCCGGGTGTCCGTTGCGTTTAGCAGACCGCTTGCGGTTTGTGGGTGTTTGATATGATCATCACCTGCTGCCGGAGTATTGACGAGTCTTTAGAGTCCTACACAGAGGTTGCCTGGCTCAAGCGAAACGAAATAGGAGAGCATATGAGATATGTATGGGACCGAGAATAATACCAGTATGTGATACTGTATTCTATTCTCGCGATGAATGTATCGATTGGTTGTATGCGATATAACCTAGTTATCGAATCGAGGATTGATTCGATAAGTCGATACATCGGATATTAGCTGGTCATATGCGATATGACCGGATCGTTAAATCAAGTGTTGATTTGATGATTTAATGCATAATTATATATTTGATATATTACTTTGCATTAACTAGTATTTGTTCACTTAAGATGGATTTTCTCACTTGATGTGCACATTGTGTATATGATATATTTTTGTGCACAAGATTGTATCATGTTTGATGATACATGCTAGTTTGGGTGTATGTTTGGTTTAAACCATGGTTGGTCAATGGTTAGGGTTTCACTTGATTTATTTGCTTATTTATTTATTTATTCATTCATTTTGGCAAAAGGAAAAATGGTGGCTTGATTTGTTTTCTAGTTGAAGCTTCATGAAGCTTTGAATAAGTCCACCATTTTTGTTTCATGCTTAACCCTAACCATTCAACCTAACCTTAGTTTATTCTCTACACCTAACTATGGTTGCAAATATGATAAGTATCATTTGGTTTCTATTTTGAAAATAACTTATCATATTATCTTCTTCTTCTTCTTCTTCTTCTTCTTCAAGAAGAAAGCTTGCCACCATTAATGGCATCTTGAGAAAAAGAGTGAGAAATCCAATTCTAAAGTGAACCCACTTCCTATTTCTTCATCCTCTACCACTTGCCAAGTAGTATAGGGTGTTTTCTTCACAAGTTTCATGGCTTGGTGAAGTTGGAGCTTGATCTTGTGTTGCCTCGACGTAGATCATCTTCGGCATCGAAGTCGACGACCTAGCCCGCCCATTTCTCCGATGAAGCCGACGCTAGAGCCCGGGATCCGATGATCGCAGCGAGGGTACACCGTCACGGAGCTATGGAGGTGGAGGACCGGATCTACAAAGGTTGTATTTCCGTTCACTCATAGTTAAGATGTTAACTAGTTGCTTATTTCGCCTATACATCTAGTTAACGATCCGTATTAGGGTTTCTCGGCACTTGTAAAATTTTAATTGGCCATGTTTGATCACTTGTGAGACTTCATTAGTGTGCCTAGGAACCCTACAATGCCTCCCTCAGTATCCCCTTGGACCACATGTCCAAAATATTGCCCTCGTCAGAGGGAAAACTATAACTCTGACAGTCACTCTGCCGTCCAGGTCACCTTGGAAGCTTGGAATGATAACCGTCTCCTGAATGAGGCTGCCGTTATCAAATCCCTAGAACATCTACTTATGTTCTAAAAACGCTTCAGAATGTTTCTCCAGGATTGGATTAATACCAACTTACCGCATCTCGTGCAAAAAACAATATCTGGTGTGGTACTTGACATCTCATGATTGACTCAATTGCCTAAGCAAGTGATCTGCCAATCATGCGCATCCCTCTCCCCTTAGTCTGTAAGACGCCTTTAGAGAGGGTGACTCCATCACCTGCAGGTACACTACCATGCCAGGAATCGTCCATTCTAAAACACCTTTAGAATACTGTCTAAGTACCCTGATTGGGTAACTACCCAAATCTAGATCTAAAACCATAGATCTAGTAACCAGAATATCTGATGTAATATCCATGTCCTTTGTGGAGAAACCACTGTGTGACAACCAATGTATAACCGATCGTAGTATGGGAATTTCACTTCCTACTCTGTGTATGTCATCCAAATACCAGGACATCACACCCTACTACCTTCTTAACAGATCCATCCCCTATTCTGATGAAGTCAAACCTATGACTGTGACATCAGAAATAGATGATCTATCTCCGCTATTTCTTCTTTAGTCTATAAATAGACATAAGCCACCTGTCCACTATGCTTCCGCTGCTCCCACTGACCATGACAACCCTTTTGCAGATTCATGTAAACGTACACTTCTAAAGCTAGTTCAGAACGACACTATACTCATCCTCCTGCCGGGTCTCACAGTCTGGAACAACAACAATGGAAAGTCTGGGTAAACAAGAACCTCCCTGCCACCGTCCTTGAGGCTACCGGAGTACCTATCGGGTGCCTGAGGTTACCCACCAAATCTACGGAGTGGCCAATGAAATGTCAATCAGATCGAATCTTTAGGTTCTTATCAAATTTTCAGTAATCGTCTATGGTTCTGGAATCACTTCCAGTTCTACCATACTCCCACTTCTGTTTTCTAAAAAAAAATCCATTTTACTTAAAACCGTGGCGAGTCAAGAACAATATTACTATTGATCTTCCAGATGGTAGAAAGTCAACCCTCGTCATAGTTTGGGTCAACCCACAAACAGCCATTACAGAATCGTGCCTTGAGTTATCCAGAGTCTGGTTTTAAGCATAAGCCGGACAACTCCCCGTACCTTAACAATGTCAAGATATGAACTGTTCTATATCCAATACAGAAACATAGGCACTGATTTAATTGAACCAGATTCAAATCATGCAGCTGTTTCCAGTGCATGTCAACTAAATGGAAGGAGGCCGATCAGCATTACTCAACTTAGGAGTGCTTCCAATTATGAGTAACTCGAAAGAGAAACAAGTTTCTCAAAATCATTACTATCAACTGAATAGCATACACAAGTATCTACATCTTCGATCACCTTGAAGAACCCTGATACTTGCAACACCTGGTTCTCTACTTTATTCATATACCTATAACTTCTCAAAACTTGGACCTTGTGTTTCTACGAAACACATGTCTAAGAACTAGAGAAGTCATAAGTAAACAGAATATAGTACGAGTACCAACCCCTCTGTCCTAATGGACACTGGACAATATACAATACTCTGTATAAGTCCCTTGAGTCTAATAACTCAATCCCTGTGTGTCGTAGGTTGAAAACTGTACTATGGTTATGAAGAATTACACCGATGTTTAATGCTCCTTACCTAACCATCCACTGATATAAGTAAATGTCATAGACATAATTTCAAAAAGTTATATCTCACTCTATAAAGATAGACGTACAGATATATCAATTTGAAATTGGTGCATAACAACGGATATTCAAAACCAAATATTTGCCGTCCGGCAAACAACCCAGGTGACTTCCTCAAATATCACCAATTATAAAGAATTTCGATATAGTGAGGATGATCACCTTATTCCCAATAACTTACTCCTACTCATCATCTGTAAAACCATACAGATGTGAGATTCATACATGGTAAATACATACCCTGGAGTAAGTGTCTAATTGGGAAATCAGTTTTCTTTTAACAGTACACAGTGAAACTGAAAAATTGAAATGTTTCGTAGGGGTATCCTGGTATTCCTAGTAATGCCTCTTCCATTATCCAGATTCACAACTGTAGCCGTATATTTCTATGCCATCTCTTCAATTCCCTTCATATGTCTTTAGTCATTACCTTCTGTACACCCCTTTAGGCCAAATGGTTTTCTTCCTTCCCTACCGTTCGACACCAGCCTATGGTTTGGAAGAAGACTATCCAATAAGCATAATGGGTGTACTGTCCTAATCCTAGGAGCACCCGCGATGCGAGAGAAGGTGAAGATAAAAGACAACCGAATAAACCTTATTCCTATTTCTCCTGAACCAGAATCCATCGCTGAACTGGAACAAGTTTCTTTCGAGTTCGTATATAACCATACGATGGAGTATCCAATAAACTGTGGATCTTCGTAGTGATACGGAGTGTCCTGGAGAAATACAAAGGTGAAATGGGAGTGGTAATGAAATACTTGGTTTGGTCGTGAAAAGCAGTCGCAATTTACTTTGCCATCTTACTAATCCCTTTATTTGTCTTTACTTAATACCTTCTGCACACCTTCGTTAGGCTAATTGGTTTTCTTCATTCCCTACCATTTGGCACCTGCCTATGGTTTGGAAGAAGACTATCCAATTTGCGTAATAGGTGTACTGTCCTAATCCAAGGAACACTCGCAACCTGAGAGAAGGTAAAAGGAAAAGACAACTGAATAGTCCTATTCGTTTTCTCCACAACCAGAAATCATCCTCGAATAAATTCCTTCGAGTTCATATATAACCATACGATGGTTTTATCCAATGGAAGTGGACGTTCGTAGTAATACGGGGTGTCCTGGAGAAAAGGGTAAAAGTAGGAGTGGCAATGAGATATGCAACTCTGACAATCCAAAAGCCAGTGTTATAAGAAGGTTCGGTCAACTTGGTCACTGAGTCATAATCAAAGGTCGGGTCATGGTCGCTGCCAAAGAGAGAGAGAAAAGAAACACTCAGCGTGCACTCTAACCTAGATCAGAATGGTTACCAATTTATCTAATCAAGAAACCTCCCACTGTACCGTCAAATTCTCCTCCAAACCTGAAAGAAGAATTAGTCGGGATCACCCGAGGAGTAAACCAACTCATCAGTGGGAATCGGGATCCAACTATCATCGCATGATAACGTGACGGAATCCGCTCACGTTATCACACTCCAGAAGGTATGCGCATATCTGGCAAGTTTCAGTTTCTTTTGAAACTCCCGATGTGGATTTTTGCCCCATGCTCTTATGACCTTGGCGTGAGGTCAAAATGTCATAAGTCACATGTCAAGTTTTACCCATCATTATCCAGGTTAATTTGAACCCACCCGTACCTACCCTTGACGTGGGCCAAAATGGCAGTACGACTGTCTCAAACCAACGCATTCTGTCTATGCAACAGATAAATATCCGGCAGCTACCAATCACTATGCCTTGGCGTGAGGTCAAAATACATAGCTTGAATACTACCGAATATTTAACTGAAATTATGGAGGGCTACGAATGGTTTCTGGCGAAAACCTTTAACGTAATGAACTTGATATCGTTGAAAGAACCGGATAGCTTTTATAAAAATATAGTGGCGAAAACCTTTGCTAAAGAGGTCACTCCCGGTGAAGGGATCTCGGCTCTTTCCCCGTAGAATGAGGTACAGGATATTCCAACTGAATACCACGATGCAAAGCAAAAGTAATCGACTATAGTGAAGTTATTGCCCTGACGCAAACTTCTGTCCAAGGGGTTACTCCCGGTGAAGGGATCTCGGCCCTTGCCTCGTCGACTGAGGTGCAGGATATTCCAACTGAATATCATTGTGCAAAACAAAAGAGAACGCCTTTGCAATAACAGCTTTTTGAAAAACGCCTTTGCAATAACAGCTTTTTGAAAAATTGTTCCAACAACATCAGAATAGGTTTGTTTAGCTTGTATTGATCCGAATCAACGCAGTCCCATCAATTGATCACACCAATAAAGAACGAAAATAATGATGTACGTATATGCCATCCGCATTCGCCACTGGGTCCTGTCATTACCCGTTAGGTTACTTAACTAACGACAGAGCGGGGACTGGACTAGCGCGGGTGCAAAACATATACAACATCTACTAGTATATATATCAATATATAATATTCGCTCAAGGCGTGATAAAATGCAACATCACAGAAATGTAATAAGCATCACAGAACAATACAGATATCTGGGATCCCCGGGTTTCATAGAGCCGCTACTGAAACCCGACGTTCCCCTGGTCGTGTGGATAGCCTGTGCAATGAAATCCTAGATCCCTACGGGCGCGGAAAGTTACCCGCCAAAACCTGAAGCGAGGCAGCCCCCTTCAGCAATGTGAATAGACCACCCAGCACTTCACAGAATCCGGTAACTTGGGCACCCCTCCTGGGTCAACTTGTACCCCCTACGAGTGCGGCGAATAGCTCGCCAATTCTAGAGTGAAGCCCCCTCCGTCTCAACGCCATGAGATGCGGTCCCGTTGCCCTCTAAAACCCGGCTATCCGTGCACCCCACCTTGGGGTCATCCTAGTACAGAAAGTAAAATATACATACAACGGGTACATCGTCGTGCCCCAAAAGAATAAGATACAAACAGGCAGTGACGGCAGTCCACATGTCGGACGCTCGCCCCGCAATATCAAATGTACATAATAAACCAAACTTTACTACCATTGCATCCAGGCTATCCCCCACGACCAATCTGCAACATCACAGCACAACACAGAACATAAACGTGAATGTCACGTTCGCAAATCCGTCTAAAAGGGCTATAGCAGTTAGACAGGATTTACCGATCAAATGACATTCACGGTCGCAGATATAATGTAAATACTGTGAACTAACATGTTTAAAATTTTCGATCGACTGAATTTTCCGAAGTGGGCCCCAAGCAAAACTGTAGCACTCAAAAACATCTGGGCCTAAAAAGAATATACCAGAAACCCTATTTCCATGTCAGTAAACCACTGTAGAAATTTGGTGCGGTTTGGACACAAAATGACGGCGGTTCCGCGTTTTGGCCGCTGATCCACCGCGCTACAGTAATATCAGCCGACCAAATTTTCACAGAATTCTCAAAAAACCCTGCACGTAATTTTCCAATGTACCAAATAATTTTTTGACGACTGGAAAAATTCGACAGAAACTGGACTTGAAAATACGGTTTTTGGAAAATCCGATCGATCGAACTTATAAACATGTTAGAGCAAGCTAGACTAGGTTAATGGCGTGTCTCTGATACCATTGTAAGTGCACGGCGGCGCCCCGCCCGTCAATCCGAGGCCAAAATGTGGAAACGATACTTTTACGAAACTTGTAAACCGGCACCACAGCGCACTATAAACCCGGATCGGGCCATTAACCTACTCCTAGCTAATCAGAGAAGGGGTAGAGAGATATACCGAGCGATCCGTGTCCTTCGGTCTTCTCGTCGTCGTCCCGATCTCCCCGCGGAATCTCCGGTCTTCATCTCCTCGTAGGAAGGGCACCACATCGCCGGGTTCTTTTATGGGCTCCCATCTCTGGACCGAGGCAACTCGGGCACGAAGTTGGCGAGTCAACGTGCCCAAGGATGCTGTAGGCAAAGTGTAGAATCCATTGGTCTCTATTGAGTTGAAGTTACCATGAGGAAGTGGAGTTAAAATGAGCAAGAGGAATGAACTTGAGGACTTTTCTTTTGCAATGAAATGAACCAAAAATCCTCACACACAAAAATGAATCACCCTCTCCTTATAATAGTGGCCGGCCCTCTCATTAGAATGAGATGATAGAGTAAAAGTCAAGGAGGGGAGAAAGCTATCATGCAAGAGAGAGAAAAGAATGGGTGATGATGAGGAGTCATGATCACACCAAAAAGTCTCAACCTACTCCCATCATGAAGCAAGCAATCATGAACTAAAGAAGTCAAAGGAAGTCAATGGATGGTGCACCATCATGAAACCATCATGATGCAAAAGTCTCCTCAATTGTTAATTGCACAATTGCAAATAACACCCTCCACCAATTTTCAGCCAAAGAAAGAAACAAAGGAAAATGGCCGAAACGGAAAGCAAACTGGCAACTTCAAAAAACTGATCCCGTAATAAATTACAGGAAAACCCTGCAACTGTATATACATACCTGCATTTGTATTCCGACCGAATACAAATGCAACGAGACAAAATCTACACAGTACAATATTATGATCCGGGTTAAACCAAAGCCCGCTAGTATTATCCGTCCGATCATGATCCATGCAATACCGCACGTATCTGATTGAAACCCGCCATATCTCTATACGGCCTCTACAGCGTTTCGCCCGAAACTTGAGAAAACGGTCTGTGGGGGACTCTAAAGATTCGTTAATATTTTGGCTGTGGATTTAACCACTAGCAAGTCAGAGGTATTATCCATACGTAACCTGCTACCAGGTATTGACCAAAAGGGACGTCGATGAGCGAACTCATCCTGACACCCTACTGAGCCTGTCAGTAACAATATCCGTACAGTTCGGTCCGTTCATCTATGAGCATCACATGACGAGCCTAGGGGTTGGTAAAAGTCAGACCCCCAAAAGCGGTACAAGTCGTGTCGGAGTGTAGCCCAGAACACCCTGAGATACGACTGGAATACCCACCAGTAAATCTCCTGCCTTGGCCAAGGACTTCGTGTAATGGCTCTTCTAGACACAGCGCGACCTCACCCCCAATACCGGGAGAGACGAACCCCTGCAGATCCGCTCACTGCCTCCATGTGGCTCGGGACTGTACCCAACTAAAACCTATTTGCACGTCTTCTTTGAGCGTGGTAGGGTAGTAATCAAAGTACAGTGGGAACTCACACGAGACAAATGACGATCTCAGGTCGATGAACTAACCTGTACACATGTCACCAGGGAACTGCTATCTGACGTCAGGTATAAGACCAACTAGCATGTTCCTGGCGAGTCTTGTCCGGTGTACTCATAACCCAATGAGCACATGTATACATCTTAGGTGAACCAACTGATACCAGTGGCTTGTGAGACAGGCCACCGCCCCTCGTCGGGGTCTCGACTGTATACACTAGTGTACTCTGGAGTATCGATGCCCTGTCTCAAAAACTCCCACGACTAGGGACCTTTTAAGGATGTGCTTATAGACCCCAGCTCTCACTTATATGATCGCCCTCATACTGCTAGCAGTCAAGCAAGAATCTTAGGGGCTTTATCAATGTGCAATAGTGACCTCTAAGGTGACCTAAAGCAGTACACGATGATAAAGATAAACCAGATAGCATACTATCATCTTGAGTAAGACTGTCTTACCGGTATAGGTCCTGTTGGATATATGTATGCCCTAGAGGCCATTATATGATAGTGGATGTATCTATACATGTATATATATTCAGTATGCATTCTTACTCGACATGATAGTATGATATCTGGTTATTCTTTATCTGACATGTTGATTTGATCATGCTTTTATTCATTCATACATGCTGATAAAGCCCTGAGGATATCGGCTTGACTACTCTGATTATGATGGAGATCATACTAGTGGGACATCTGTAGTCTATAAGCATATCCTGGAACGTCCCTAGTCGCAGGTATATCAAGACGGGGCATTGATATACCAGAGTAGACTAGCGTATATGATACTAGACCCATACGATGGGCGATGAATGTTCCCACATTCATCGATGTTTGACATCAAGATCATATACGGGTGCTCAGTGGTGACTGGGTACACTGGACGGACTCACCGAGAACTCCTATATGGAATTATATCTATCGTCGGATAGCAGTTCTCAGGTGACACTGGTACAGGTTAGTCTGTAGACCCGAGATCGTCATAGAGTCTTGTGTGTTCTCCCACTGTACTTTGATTACCACCCTACCACGGCTCTACTGAGTCGTGCAAACAGGTGGCCGTTGGGTACAGTCCTGAGACACACGAAGGCAATGAGCGATAGGAGGGGTTTCGTCTCTCCCGGTATTGGGAGTTGATGCTGCGCTGTGCCCGACTGGTTATATCAGTAAGTCCCTGGCCAGGGCTGCTGAGATTTGCTGATAAGTGTTATCAGTAGTTTCTCGATCTGTTATAGACCATTCACCGGCACGACTTATTGAGTTATTAGGGTCGACGTGACCATCCCTAGGCTCGATATGCAGCATATCTGACGAAGAGACCGGACTGTACGGTAGTGTTGCCAGTTGGCTCGACGGGAGTTGTAGCAGGTTCGCTTGTTGTCTTCTGATCGCTCAATACCCGGGTGGCCGTTAGGTTTAGCTGACCGCTTGCGGCTTGAGGGTACCTGATATGATCATCACCCTCTGCCGGCGTATTGACGAGTCTTAGAATCCCACAAAGGAGTTACCCAGTCCAGGCGAAACGTTGTGGTGCGCGTATGCGATATGCGCATGCACCCGATTGAAATGTGCGTATATGATACCGAACATTGATCGGGCGGCTTGCTTTTGGTGGGGTCATATGTGATATGGCCGGATTGATGAATCAAGTGTTGATTTATCATTTAACCATTAGTTTTCTCACTTAAAACCTTTCTAGTATTTGATGGATGTATGCATGCATGCATGTGTTTCTTTCTTTCATTCTATTTTCATGCACATGTGGATGTGCATACATGCATACATACATACACCCATCCATCATGGTTGTTAGCATATGGAAATGGTGGCAATGTAAGACTCACACCATGGATTAAATAATGGATTATTATTTAATTTTGGTTTTAAAACAAAATGAAAAGAAAAGGATAATCATTCTAGCTTCTACATTCTTCTTCTAACCTAACCAAGCTCAACTACCACTAACCTAGGGTTATCCTTCTCTTTATCATTCAAAACCCAAGTTAAATTAACTCTCCATCATTTAATCATGGTTGAATGCAAGAAGGAAATAAATATATATAGTGATATATTTCATTTTCTTTTTAAACCAAGGGTTATTTTTCACCTCTTGTTAAAAATAGCCACCATCTTCATCCTCCTTCATCTTTTTCCTCTCTAGTTTTTTCTAGTGAGTTAAACACAATTAAAGAAAGGTTTTTGAAGTGAGATCCTTAGCCACAACATCATTCTACTCAAGTCTAGCCAACTTGATTAGAGTGTTCTCTTTGCTTTTCCAAAGTTGCAAGCTTGGACGGGAATCTTCGGGTGGACCGTCGTGGACAAAAGAGGACTACAAGTGGACCTTCTTCCAACACCCTAGAGACTAAGGAGTCAAGCAAAAGGGGAGCTACAAAGGTTGTAGCCTTCAAACCCTAATTTTTATTAGCTTAAAGTTTCGAAACCCTAATTTTCTAGGATCGATTCCTTTGCATGTTCGTTTAGCACCATAAAAATTTAAACTTTGGGACATGTGATGCTTCAAAACTCATTATAGGGTGCTAGACAAACCTTTCAGGTCCTCCCTCAATCATTGCAATCACGTGCCTGTGATCCAATAATTGACTCTGAGGGCACTATCTCCAACAGTAACAATCCCGCTGTCCTCTGATGTTCCGCCTTCACTTGCTAGCATACCAAGCACCTGGATACAAACCGTGCAATTTCTCGCTTCATCCCGTTCCACCAAAAGTGCTGTTTTAGATCTCGATACATCTTCATGCCTCCCGGATGCACAGAATAAGCTGAACTATGAGCCTCAGCTAGTACCTCTTCTCGAACATCCCCTTTGGGTACGCAGAGTCTGCTACCGAATCTCAGAGAACCGTCTTCATGTATGAGTAAGTCCGTTCTCAGCCCGGCTTCTACCCGCGCTCTGAACTTTTGCAATCGAGGATCATCCACTTGCGCAGCCTTGATGCGATCCACAAGAGAAGACTGCACCTGTAGTTGCCAAAACTGCTTGATTGCGCTCGGTGTACCGACCTCAATCTCGAGTCTCTGAAAATCCTCAATGATGCTCCTCTGAATGGTCAACATCGTGACCGCTGGCTTGCGACCGAGAGCATCTGGTACAACATTTACTTTTCTCGGATGATATTGAAGGTCTAAGTCGTAATCCGCCATCAGTTCTAGCCATTGGTACTGCCTCATATTTAGTTCTTTCTGAGTGAAGACGTACTTCAGACTCTTATGATCCGTGTACACCTCCACCTTCTCGCCCAACAGGTAATGCCTCCAGATCTTCAATGCAAAAACCACCGCGGCTAACTCCAAGTCATGTGTAGGGTAGTTCCTTTCGTGATTTCTCAGCTGTCGTGAGGCGTAAGCAACCACCCGACCGTGCTGCATCAGAACACAGCCTAAGCTCTTCCCTGAGGCATCACTATGTATCACCAAACCACCGGAATCATCTGGCACTGTAAGAACGGGCGCCGTGGTTAACTTATGCTTCAGGGTCTCAAATGCCCGAGTACACTCCTCTGTCCACACAAACGGTACATCCTTCCGTGTCAACTTCGTCAAAGGTTCAGCGATTCATGAAAAGTCTTGGATGAACCGCCGATAATACCCTGCCAGTCCCAGAAAGCTTCTGATCTTGGCCACTGACTTCGGTGTTGGCCAATCTCTGATAAATTCTATCTTTGCCGGGTCCACTGAGATGCCTTCGCCCGAAACAATGTGTCCCAAGAACCGAACCTTATTGAGCTAAAACTCACACTTGCTCAATTTCGCATACAGCTTCTTTTCCCGAAGAATTTGTAGAACCGTACGCAAGTGCTCGACGTGCTCCTCCCGGGTCTTCGAGTAGACTACTATGTCGTCGATAAATACAATGACGAACGTGTCCAAGTACTTCGCAAGCACCATGTTCATCAAATCCATAAATATTGCTGGAGCATTGGTAACACCGAACGACATCACAAGAAACTCATAGTGTCCGTATCGGGTCCTGAAAGCCATCTTGCATATATCCTCGGCCGCTACTCTGATATGATGATAGCCCGAACGGAGATCCAACTTCGAAAATACCTTGGCCCCACTTAACTGATCAAATAAGTCGTTGATGCGCGGAATTGGGTATTTGTTCTTTATCGTGACTTTGTTCAGCTCCCGATAGTCTATGCACATCTGCAGCGATCCATCTTTTTTCTTCACCAACAGAACTGGTGCACCCCACGGTGAAGCGCTTGGCCGGATAAATCTCTTCTCCAGGAGTTCTTCAATTTGCTTCTTCAATTCTGCCAACTCAACCGGTGCCATTCTGTACGGGGCCTTGGAAACTGGTGCTGTACCTGGAGTCAAATCAATCGAGAATTCCAAGACGCGTGGAGATGGCAGGCCTGGTAAATCTTCAGGAAACACGTCCAGGAAATCCGGAACAATCTCTGGGTCTGGGCTCTCATCAATCTCCATAACTGTCAACTCTTTTGGCTTGGCTCTATACTTGGCTGGCTCCAAGGATTCGCTCCCGCCTTTGAAAATAAACTCTGGGTGATTTGGAATGCGGAAAGTCACATTCCTGGCTCAGCAATCAATAACTACATAGAAGGTACTTATCCAATCCATCCCGAGAATTGCGTCACAACTTCCTGTTCCGATCAAAAGGAAATTCGCATAGAATTCCCTGCCACACACTACAACCGGACATGATGTACATTCTCGACTAGATACTATAACACAATTACCCGTATGTATTTCACAACCCTTAGTTAATGGTTCATGTGGTGTGGAGTGTGTATCAACGAAATGCACGGATATGAAACAGTGCGATGCTCCAGAATCAAATAGTACTCTAGCTGGCATGGAATGTACGAGTAGAATACCTGTGACAACTTCGCCTGAAGCCTCTGCTTGCTTGGCGGTCAAGGTGAAAGCCCGTCCCTGACCGCGGCCTGTACAGGGTTGCCTCTTCTCCTGTGATCTCTACTGCTGCAGTCCAGACCCTCCCTGTAACTCTGTCCGCTCGGGGCAACCACTAACTCGGTGCTGGCTGGATCCGCAAATTAAACACTGTCCCTTGGCACGGCGACAGTCCTTTTGGGTGTGCCCATCCCTGTTACAGTAGACGCAAACTAAGTTCTTACTCTGGGGGCGATGCTGGGGTACGAATGGACGCTTCATCTGTGTCATTCCTGGCCTGTGAACTGGTATGACTCCTCGAGACGGTATGTGAGTACGCACTGGAACAACTGGGGGCTTCCTAAATTTATTGATCAGCTTCTCCTGAATTCGTGCCGTGTTGAGTACCTGCGCAAAAGTCTGCAACTCGAGTGACGCGATCAACTGCTGTAGCTTAAAATCAAGTCCCTGCAAGAAGCGCCTGGCCCTGGTGGCCTCTGAAGCGACCATATACGGAGCAAATCGGCTCAGACGGTTGAATTCCGCCGCATATACGTCCACGGGATGGCCATTCTGCTTCAGTAAGATGAATCTTTCTACCATCTCTGCCTTGGCGGTGGAAGGAAAATAGTGGTCCAAGAAGCACTCCTTGAATTTGCTCCATTCGATTGGCCCTTCTAGTCTGCTTTCTTCAACTGACTACCAAGTACGGGCTTTGTCCTCCAACTGGATCTTTATCACATTCACTTTCTCTTCATCGGGTACCCTTGCGGCCGTCAGTAGGTTCTCCATATTGACCGGCCATTGCTCGGCCTCGAGTGGTTCGGCTAGTCCCGTAAATGCAGCTGGGTGTAACCTCCGAAAATCTGACACGGTTTTAGGCCTGGCAGAAAAAGCTGGTGGAGCAGTGCCCTCGGGGGCGGTAATGAGAGCGGAGGGTCCCCCTACTGCGGTAATCGCCCTGAGTCCCTCAGTGAGTAGGTCCGTCTTTCTCTCTTGAGCTTCTGCGAGGGTCGTTAGTGCACTCAAGATCCTCTCCGTGCGATCCTGAGAACTTGAGTCCGGGGAGTGGTCGTTCGGGGACGTCATATCGCTGGAAGATATTTAAAAGGATATGATTAGATACAAGGATGAAAGTCAGGGATAGTGAAGCGAAAATAATATAATAAAGTGTAGTTAATGTTATCCCTTACTACTAAATGCGGCTCTGATACCAACAAAACCATGTCACGCCCCGCTTCCCAAAATACGGAAAACGAGGGATGATTAGGCCAACCATGCTCCTACGGTCAAGGAATAATCCCGCCGTAGTCACATTTCGGCTTCTAGCATTACATGGTAATCAGTAAACAAAGCACAGAAGTAAAGGAAATACATCACTAAATTATTACATCAACTTTCACTGTTCACGATTTACAATAAAATAAGGAAAAGAACTACTAACCAAGTGCGAATACAAGGTTCCTTTAGGGAAAGCAGTAAAGATAATGGAGGTACTCCCGACTAAATCTCTGCAAGCTCGAAGGGCAAGTCTGAATCCTGTACTGGTTCTTCCTCGAGGTCTGAGCATGCATACTCAGGTCGTCAGAGCGACGTAATAGCAATATTATAATAGTGACAAGAAACAGGAAAAGAAAGTAATAACAGTGGAGAAAAATGCAGGCAGTCAGTGTGTCACTAACTGATGCGATGTATGATCTGTGTCCCTATCAGTCTCTAAGTCATCTTTGAAATCGAGTTGTGGAAAGGAGGATAATGTTTAACGAGGGTCTCGTACATACCTGAGACTACGGCCCGCTATCGCCCGGGACATAACCATGTCAGCCGGACCGCTAGGCCCAACCAATATATATAAGAGTCGTTGTTCGAATGATCATCCTCTAAATCACTGTCCTCGCTAAATACAATTCTCTTTCCACTTCGATTTCTCCTTTTTTCCTACGTTTACACTATTTATGAGTATGGTCTAGTCGTGTACAAGTACACACCAATAACACGGTTTTAGTCATAGTTCACTGTATTGTTCACTGTCACGCATCATTCACTTTTCACTGGCGTACTTCACACTCCTAAACCGATACCATTCACAAACGACAATGCATTGTACACTGAATAATAACGCGCACTATCACTAGAGGTATGGCAGTCGGGTAAAGCATGAGCATTTATGCAGTTAACAAATCATGTGCAATACGAGCTATTATGCATCTTATGAACTTATAAAAATTGCCTTAAATCATACATTCAAAATTAAGTAAAATGATACAAATACGGTAGCAAGTAAACTCAGTCGGAATTCCACCAAAATTTATTTCAGTGCAATCGGATTTCGGGTTTGTAAGTTACAGCCGTTTCATTTTAAGTGTCCGCTGCTGGAAATTCAATTCCTGAACTGAATGTCCATTTCGCAACACGATTTTCACCCTGTTGGGATCAAAATTAGGCAACGCTATAGTTGAATAAAATTAATGTTTATCAATTAGGTTTCCAACGCACTAGACGGATTCTCAACCTCGCCTCTACGTCAGAAGTTATGTACTGTATAACAATGGGGTATAAGTTCTGTCCCTGTTTGGGACTGCTATACGTCCTGTTAATCTAAAATACAGTTTAAATAGTAAACGACAGTAAAAAGGGACGGAATCACTTTCATTAGTTATCTAACTGTTTCATATTCACTATGGTATAGGGTTCCGCAATATAACATGTTCAAGCAGCAGAGGGTAAGCGTTACAAGATGAGAATCAATAGCCAGTGCTGCTCTGGACTGCGGTCCAGAGCCGTACTCCGAACCAGTTTCCGTCATCCTTTTAGCATAGAAATGAATTAAAACTCTTATGGAGTTCTATTTCATCGAGTCGGATTCGATTTGAGCCCTCAAACACAACATTCCAATTTTTAGTCAATTAGTTATGATTTTTACAAGTTTCAGACATGGAAAATTTCAGTTTTAACGGGTTTGAATGAGAATGACCGATCACGTCAGTAACGACTGTGTTTCTCAGCCAAAATATAACACGATGTTCATTACTATGCGGGCCAACCTATGTGATCAGTTTCCGTCAATTTAACGGGATTTTTCCCCTCGGGTTTGGCATTGAACACGTACACATTATTGATTCGCAAGTAAAGTATGTACTGTATTTATTGTCATCTAGAATGTAATAAATAGAATTAGCATGGAGTAAGCAGGGTACTTGCCTGATGACGTGTTAACGACGCACGGCAGCGGCAACGGTAAGATCGCGCCATGAACGGCGCGGCTAGGGTTCGCGGCCTCGGCTCGAGTTTGGGTTCGTCGTCGGAGTTGCTCAGGGGATAGCTCTGTTGGCGTCGTGGATGGTTGAGGAGCTCGAGTGGCTGCAACGTTGAAGCTCAGGTGATGCAGAGGGAGATGCCGACGGTGAGAGAGGAAGGCGACGAGGAGGAGGGAAGAGGTTCGCACGGAGTCGAGTGCACAAGTGAGGTGGGCTCGGGGTTTTTTCTGGCAAGGAAAGGGGAGGGAGTTGCTGTGAGGTGGGCTCGGGGTTTCTCTGGTGATGAAAGAGGAGATCGCCGGCGGTGAGAGAGTTCGCAGGGGAGGCTTGGTGAGGGGTTGGGTGCAGGGTAGTTGGTGAAGAGGATGAGGGAGGCAACAGGGGATTTTGGGTGAGGAAGGCTCGATTTTGTGCGAGAGAGGGAGACGAGGTCGAGGGGTGAGTGGGCGCTCGCGATCGCGGTCGAGGAGTGCGGACGTGGGGCGACGAGGACGGGGTGTGGGATGAGCGACGACGTCGTGGGGACGCAGCACAAAGAACCGGGAAAACGAGAAAGATTTGATGAGGAGGGTGAAGGAGCGGGTCGGGTAAAGGGCACGGGCCGGGTTAGAGTAAGAGCATGGGCCTGGATTGGTTTGGGCCGGGAATTATTATTTTCTTTTGGGCTTTTAGTTTAGGCTAAACTTTAATATTTAAAGCATAAGCATCTAAATTCATACAAAAATAACGGGAAAAATAGAAAAATATTCAGGGGACTTAGAAAATATGGGAAAATTGTAGAAATTTTATTGACGGAACCAGGAATTTACAATTGGCTTCTGGTGTTGGCCCTGGACTCAAGGGACAGAAGGGACGACAACGGGGTCGGGGTGATCGGCAGTAAGGAGTTGCAGGCGTAGGCGTCGGGTTTGCAGTGTTGGTCAGGGTTAAGGTGTATGGGTGCAGGGACTGCTCGGGAAAGGAGGAGGAGAGAGGAGTGGAAGTGGTTAGGGTGAGGTCGATGAGGTCTGGGATGGTGGCGGCGACGAAGGTTCAGGCGTCGGGTTTGCTTGATGGGTTATAAGGGTCGTGGTCGGGTGCTCGGGGATTGGAGAGAGGAGATGAGGTTGAGGGGATGATGACGAGGGCGAGGAGATGATGAAGGTGAGGTTGGGACGGTCGTGGGGTGGTCGGCGACGAGGGCTTGGGTCGCGGCTAGGGTTGCAAGTGTGGGTTCTTGCGGAGGCAGGGGACGAAGGAAAGAGAGAGGAGAGGTATGAAGTTATAATAGGTTAAAAAATATGTGTATATATAAAGTAGAGAGAGAGAGACAGAAAAAGTAAGGGGAGAGAGAGAGAGAGAGTGAGTGAGAAGAGAGATAGAGAGAGTAGAATAATTTAATTGGTTTAGAAAATATTATATATATTCGATATTAAAACGGTTAGGTTTTAAAATATTTTAATATATAATCTAGGATTTTATAGCTAATACAAAAATACTCCGAAAAATACCTAGATCACTTCTAAAAATCTAGTTTTAAAATACGGATAATTCACGTGTCAGTTAAAATTATAATGTAATATCCGGTTAGATAAAATGCATAACCCCAAGAACGGATACAAGTAAATGCACGTATTGATCCAAACAAGTATGTTTCATCAAACTGGACATGAACACGATATCTGGATGCAACTATAGGGTATGGGGTATGATACAGGTCATGCTAGATATTAAAAATATTATTTGACATAATTTATATTTTTTTGAAAATATATGCAGATACTAAAATATGATATATGTATATATCAAATCTAAATGTGCGCGGATCCTCTGTATGAGCAAAGATATAACGTAATCTTGAACTATAATGGGTTTCAAGCATGCGGGTCGGGTCGGATATAACCATAGATATTAAAGTACTATCCACACCAAAACAAATAATAATCAAGAAATAGTCACAATATTAGGAAATACTCAAATCAAATATGGTATAAATGAATTAGGGTGTTACATTATACCCAACTTCAAAAGAATTTCGTTCTCGAAATTCCTGGAACAAGAAAAGACAAGAAAACGTGAATCTAAAAAAATAGTTGTGGAAACTTATGTCGAATCTCGTCTTCACGTTTCCAAGTTGATTCTCCGTGCGAACGATTCCGCCACGAAATAAGTACTAGAGGGATAACCTTGTTCTTGAGGACCTTTTCTCTTCAATCTACAATCACCATCGGTCGTTCTTCATATGTCAAGTCCTCCCTTACTGTCAGCTCCGAGTGATCTAGGACGTGCGTCTCATCTCGAATATATTTGCGGAGTTGAGATACATGAAATACGTCATGAACACTCGCCAAGGATAGTGGTAAAGCTAATCGATAAGCCACCTCTCCAACACGCTCACTGATATCGAAAGGCCCCACGAATCAAGGACTAAGCTTGCCTCGATTATTAAATCGGATTACTCCTCTAGTCGGTGATATCTTCAAGAACACAAGATCATGAACATCGAACTCCAAAGGTTTTCTTCCAGTATCAGCCCAACTTTTTTGTCGATCTTGTGCCACCTTCATATGATTACGGATCAAGTTAACTTTCTCTACAGTTTGCACAATGAGTTCCGGTCCCAACAATCTTCTTTCTCCAACATAGTCCCAACAAACACGTGAGCGACACTTACGACCGTATAATTCTTTGAATGGAGCCATATGTATAGTTGCCTGAAAACTATTGTTGTATGAAAACTCCACTAAATGTAAATGATCCTCCCATGAACCCTTGAAGTCTAACATGCGTGCTCTCAACATATCTTCAAGAATTTGGATCGTTCGTTCAGACTGGTCATCTGTCTGAGGATGATAGGTTGTGTTGAACTTCAATCGACTTCCCAAACTTTCCTGTAGACTCCTCCAAAAGTACGATAAAAATTGGGTATCACGATCGGAAACGATGCTCACAGGTACTCCATGCAATCTCACAATCTCCTGCATGTACCTCTCTGCTAAAGCTTCCGTCGACTGACCAACTTGAAATGGTATGAAGTGAGCTGCCTTGGTCAATCGATCAACAATCACCCAAACTGCATTATTGCTCTTTGGACTCCGTGGCAGTGCTGTCACGAAATCCATGGCTATATGTTCCCACTTCCATTGAGGAATCGAAAGTGGTTGCAACAAACCAGCTACCCTTTGATATTCAGCCTTGACTTGCTGACACACCAAGCACTTCGATACATAGCGAGCAATCTCCCTTTTCATGCTTTCCCACCAGAAATGTTGTCGTAGATCTTGGTACATCTTTGTGCCTCCTAGATGTACGAAATATGCGGAACTATGAGCCTCCTTCATAACTTCTTCATTAACATCTCCTTTAGGAACACATAGACGGCTACCATATCGTAATGAACTATCTTCATGGATTAACAAGTCCGTTCAAAGTCCCGCTTCTACTTGTTCTCGAAACTTCTGCAACTTTGGATCATGCGACTGCGCCGCTTTAATGTTATCGATCAAGGATGAATGTACTTGCAACTGCATCAACTGTCCCAAAGAATTCGGTAATACAGTCTCCAATTCGAATCTCTGAAAATCATATATAATCTTCTTTTATGCAGTCAACATCCGTATCGCTGGCAACCGACTTAGCGCATCCGGCACTAAATTAACTTTCTCCGGATGGTATTTTAGATCAAGATCATAGTCAGCCATCAGCTCCAACCATCTACGCTGCCTCATGTTAAGCTCTTTTTGCGTGAACATGTACTTTAGGCTCTTGTGATCGGTAATACTTCTATCTTTTCGCCCAATAAGTAGTGTCTCCAAATTTTCAAAGTAAAAATCACTGCTGCTAGCTCCAAATCATGGGTTGGGTAGTTCTTCTCGTGAGACTTCAATTGCCATGACGCGTAGGCTATAACCTTCCCATTCAGCATTAGAACACATCCCAAGCCTTTCCCAGATACATCGCTGTGAATAACCAGTCCTCCGGAACCGTCTGGCACTGTCAAGCTAGGAGCGGCGGTCAATCTTTGCTTCAACTCTTCAACAACCGACGCATATTTCTCCATCCATACGAACGGTACCTCCTTTCGTGTTAGCTTGATCAATGGTTCTGCTATTTGAGCGAAGTTCTCCACCAACCTTCTAAAATATCCGGCAAGCGCAAGAAAACTTTTGATCTCCGCTACGTTATTTGGAATTGGCCAATCATAAACTACTGCAATCTTTTCAGGGTCAACGACAATTCCATCTCCGGATACGACATGACCCAAGAACTTCACTTCTTCGAGCTAAAACTCGCACTTGCTTATCTTAGCATATAACCTTTCTTGACTCAACGTTTTTAGTGTGATTCTCAAGTGTTCTGCATGTTCTTCCTTGCTTATCGAATAGACCGGAATATCATCGATAAACACCACTATGAACTGGTCCAGATACGGTGGAAAGATTCGGTTCATCAAGTCCATAAATACCGCCAGTGCGTTCGTGACTCTAAATGGCATCACTAAGTACTTGTAATGCCCATATCAAGTTCAGAACCCTATCTTGCAAACATCATCTGATTTCACCCGAACTTGATGATATCTGAATCACAAATCTAGCTTCGAGAATACCCTCATGCTACTGAGTTGATCAAATAATTCGCCGATGCGAGGGATTGGGTACTTGTTCTTAATAGTCACCCGATTTAATTCTCGATAATTGATGCACATCCATCGTGTGTCATCCTACTTCTTGGCTAGAAGAACTGGAGCTCCTCAGGGTGAATTGCTGATACGAATCCAACCCTTCTCTAGTAATTCGGCAACATGTTCCTTTACTTCTTCTATTTCTACCGGTGCTATTGGATAAAAGCTTTCGAATTGGCGCTGCTACAGAAATAAGATCAATCGCGAACTCCACATCTCGTTTAGAAAGTAAACTCGAGATGTTCTTGAACACATCCATGGAATCCCGAACTGCTATCAGTGCTTCATCTGCAACTTGTTTATGAACTTCACCTTTCAGTAAACGGTTCCCTTCATCATGAATTTGCAAGTTTGTTCTAAAACTTGTGGGTTATTAGCCCACCACTCTTCCATTGCTCTACTCTGATAAACTGAGACGGGTTCATCAGAACTTCTTCAATCAAACATTTTACATCTAATCGGCCTTGAAGCAGTCCGTACTAGCTCTCGCTGGGGTTGATCTCGAACTACTGCAATCATCATATGTTCTTCTGTGTTTCTCCTTGTTCTTCGAAACGCAAATGGATTGGTTCTTATGGGACGAGAGGAAAGATATAACGTAGTTGCTAGATTCAAGCTCGTGATAAGATAATAAACTCGTAAGCAATGAAACCGAGAGGAATAAGGTAATATAACAACTATAAGTCAAGAAAATGAATCAAAATTACAGGACTCCAAGTTACTTAAATAGAGTACCGCATTGTAACCATGCCGCGGTACATAGTTACAATCACTTAACTCTATTCAAGTCGCCCAAATCCTAGTATCAGAATCGAAAGAATAGAAGTAGACAACCAATAAGGAATCAGGAGGATTCCTAAGCTGAGATGTAAAGTCATTTCCATATCGTCAAGATACAAGAATTAAGGGAAAGATAAGATTCAAGAATTTGAATGGCAAGACAATAATGTGGCAGAACATGTTCCTAATTCCGGGTTTCCTTGTTGGTGTATTGGGTTCAATACCCAACTACAAAAAGAACCAAACCCGAGCTAACCTAAAACCTATGGCTCTGATACCAAAAACACCCTATCACACCCTACTTTCCAGAGTGCGCTAACTACGGCACGTGACAGAGCCAACCATGCTACATGTGGCTAGGAAACATCCCTCCACAGTCACATTACGTCTGTTTATAGGATATCAAGAATAGAAAATAATAAAACTAGCCAGTACATGTCCAATTGCCACAATAAAAGATTTAAGAAAATATATAAGTGGAAACGATAATAATATCCAATAAACAACATCTGGAAATACGTCCCAATATGGGCTCACATCAAGAAATGAAACTGCCGAAAATAACTTAACTGAACATCACTAAACTCAATTCCTCACTGCTCGGCGTGACGGCTAAAGTACTCATGTTCAGCCTGTGATAAAGATAGAGGAACTGGGCCATGCAAAACCCAGATGCCAGTGCGTCATAATATCAAAACAATAGTAATAACCAGGATGTAACGATATAGGTAAACATGAATATAAAGAATAACACGGATATGAACGGTGAGGTATGTATTTGTATGTGAAGTGCGATGAGTAACCTAAACTGTGCTACTGGCTTATCTACTCTAAAGTCTTTGAAATCAATTTAATGGAATCGTCGATATAACTCAATAGTATCCCGTGCGTGCCCGGGACCATGATTAAGACTCTCGGACTGAATAAGAGACGTGCATCTAGGCAGTAAACAGGCAACATGTACAGACGAATGATGTCAGCAGCATCATTCTGGAGCTGGCCTAACCCGTAAAGACTGATCAGTATAAGTATCGAACTGTTGAGTTACAAATCAGGTTTCATTATTGATTTCTTTTTACCCTTAAGGTTATGTGTTCAAGTCAGGTGTTTATGATATGAATCTAATGCCAACACAGGATCAAGCAGGTACAGGTTTTGTCTATATAGACAACAGGTTACGTCGGTCAGGACAACAAGTCAAGATTGTCGGCATTAGCAACAAGATCAAAGTAACAAATTAAGTAGTGTGTCAGGACATGCCATGTGATGCATATGTATCAAGTGGATACCAAATGTGAAATTGTAATCGATATCGGAATCACGGTAAATAGTGCTGATATCAGGATGCATATGCGTCTATCTGTAATAACCTATATATATCCATGACTATGTATGATGCAAACTTGATAACATGTCACACTAATATAGAAGTAACAATGAGGTTCCGGCATGCAACTAGATATGCAATAGACAATACAGATATGAACGGATATCGAAAAACGGTAAAACTATAACATCAGATGCATAATTAACATACATGTATTATTTTTATTCATATGTATATAAATATTTTAACATAGCATGTTGCAAGATAAACTTGCCTGATTGGATCTCATGTCGAGATACGTACGTCACGTTCGTCGTTGGATAAATGTCGCGATGCGCACACGCGCGTACATGACTGGATCTGGCTAATCCAGGACATGACCACGCTGGATGATGACAACGACTGGGTCGTTCGGATCGTCGATGACTTGCGCGACTCCGGCGACGGCCAGAAAACCAAGAATCAAGAAAGAAAAGAAAAGAAAGAAAGAAGAGAAGAAGGAGAAGAAGAGGGATTGGCTTCTGGTGTTGGCCCTAGACTCAGAGGACAGAGGGGACGACGACGGGGTCAGGGTGATTGACGGTGAGGAGTTGCAGGCGTAGGGTCGGGCTTACAGTGTTGGTCGGGGTTGAGGTGTATGGGTGCAGGGACTGCTCGGGAAAGGAGGAGGAGAGAGGAGTGGAGGTGGTTAGGGTGAGGTCGACGAGGTCTAGGATGGTGGCGGCGACGAAGGTTCAGGCATCGGGTTAAGGTTCTTGGGTGATGGATTGCAGGGGTCATGGTCGGGTGCTCAGGGATTGGAGAGAGGAGATGAGGTCGAGGGTAAGGAGGTGATGAAGGTAAGGTTGGGACGGTCGTGGGGAGGTCAACGACGAGGGCTTGGGTTGCGGCTAGGGTTGCAAGCGTGGGTTCTTGCAGAGGCAGGGGACGAAGGAAAGAGAGAGGAGGTTAAAAAATATTTGTATGTATAAAGTAGAGAGAGAGAGAAAGAGCGGGGGGGAGAGAGTGTGAGTGGGGAGAGAGAGAAAGAGTAGAATATTTTAATTAATTTAGAAAATATTATATATATTCGATATTAAAATGGTTAGGTTTTAAAATATTTTAATATATAATCTAGAATTTTATAGCTAATACAAAAATACTCCGAAAAATACCCGGATCACTTCTAAAAATCTAGTTTTAAAATACGGATAATACACGTGTTAGTTAAAATTATAATGCGACATCTGGTTAGATAAAATGCATACCCCCAAGAATGGATACACGTAAATGCACGTAGCGATCCAAACGAGTTTGTTTCATCAAACTGGACATGAACACGATGTCTGGATGCAACCATAGGGTATAGGGTATGTTACAGGCCATGCTAGATATTAAAAATATTATTTGACTATAATTTGTATTTTTTTGAAAATATATGCAGATACTAAAATATGATACATGTATATATCAAATCTAAATGTGCACGGATCCTCTGTATGAGCAAAGATATAACGTAATCTTGAACCATAATAGGTTTCAAGCATGCGGGTCAGGTCGGATATAACCATAGATACCAAAGCATTATCCACACCCAAAACAAATAATAATCAAGAAATAGTCCCAAGATTAGGAAATACTCAAATCAAATATGATATAAATGAACTAGGGTGTTACAAAATTCTATAGTAGAAAAAAATTTATGGATATGAAACTTAACTCCCCTTTAATAAGGAGATCAAGATACGATAAGGCGGATTGCTTGGACTGTCAAACTTGGAACACATATAATTGCATATGCATTCCAGATGATACCCTTTTGTGCTTTTAACCCTCGACTCTCATATGAGATTTGAGATACACTAGATAATATTTAACCATAGTTGTTGCGCATTGCTCGGTAACCATCAAAATACGGCTATCTTTTACCGTTAATATCATATGCAAGATGAGTAACTCCTTTTTCTTTGCACTTATCCTTATAATTGTTTTAAAACAATGACGCATGGAGGTATCATATGTTTGACTCCTATTTTTCTCAAATGAAGTCATACACTATTAGTTGCCTAGTAGCAGAGCGTTCTCATGGTTAATACAATTAGTGTGTAATTCGTGCACATGTTTGAGAAATTTTCATATTTTTATACTTTTCGAGATCATGTTTCAAGACATTTTAATGCAATCAAAAATAGTGTTTCAATAGATCTATAAATCATCCAAATGTTTTCTTAGTTCGTATGTATGTCAATCCTAATCATGTTCCAAAGTAATTTAACATGCAATCAGAAACAATAAAAATGTTTTATGAGTTTGCATTAGAAACATGGAAATTTTATATTTTTCATCTAAACAGGTTCTCAAAATCAATTTAATACATGAAAATCATTGAAAACCATCATAAATACCGCATTTCAAAAATAACATATTTGATGAAATGAATGCACATACCCAAAATTAGCTTATATGATGAATGTAGTAGCCTTAATACAATATTTAGCATATGTATGTGCAATGTGCTATGTTGCTTAATCAACTAGTGATACTATCCCAACTCTTTTCGAATATAGAAAAATTGTTTTTTATTTAGAGTTTTGGTGAAAACATCGGCTAATTGATGTCTAGTGTCAATGTATTTCAAAGAAATTTCACCTTTATCCCTAAGATCTTGCAAAAAGCCATGATGAATATCTATGTGTTTTTTTCTAGAATGTAGGATAGGGTTTTTAGACAAATTTATAGCACTAGTGTTATCGCAATAGATGTTGGTTGATTGAAATGGTAAATCGTAATCCTTAAGAGTTTGTTTCATCCATAAAATTTGAGCACAACAACAACCGGCCGTTATGTATTCAACTTCGGTTGTAGGAAAAACTATCGAATTTTGCTTTTTAGAGAACCATTAGACTAAGGAAAATCCTAGTAACTGGCATGTGTCACTAATACTTTTACGATCTACTCTACTCCCTGCAAAATCGACATCACAATAACCAACTAAATCTAGTGATATTGACTTAGAATACCATAACCCTACATTTAATGTCCTTTTGACATACCTAATTATCCGTTTCACATGTATAAGGTGAGATTCTTTTGGATTTGACTGAAAACGAGCACATAAACATACACTAAACATGATATCAGGTCTATTAGAACTTAAATATAATAAGCTACCAATCATGCCTCGATATATGCACTTATCTACCTTTTTACCTTTCTTATCATCATCGATTTTAGTGTTTTGTGCCATGGAGGTGGAGCAATCTTTTTCGTTCTCAAGCCCGAATTTCTTAACTAGCTCCTTGGTGTACTCTGTTTGATTAATGAATATCCCATCTTCGCATTGCTCAATTTGAAGTCCTAGCATGAAGCTCAGCTCTTCCATCATGCTCATCTCAAATTCATTGTGCATACACTCAGAAAATTCCTTGCAAAGAAAGTTAGCAGCATCGAAAATAATATCATCAACGTAAATTTGTACTATTCGAATATCCTTGCTGAGATGCTTAATAAAAATTATTTTATCCGCTTTTCCCATAGTGAACCCGTTTTCAAGCAAGAATTTGCTAAGTCTCTCATACCAAGCTCTTGGAGCTTGTTTGAGCATATATAAAGCTTTTCTCAGCTTGAATACGTGTTTGGGAAAGTAGGGGTCTTCAAAGCCCAAAGGTTGTTTGACATAAACTTCCTTGGATATAACATCGTTTAAGAATGCAGACTTGGCATCTATTTACCCCAATCAGAGCAAAGCTCTGTTCAAATTCCAAGATGGGAAACGAAGCAACCCCAATCAGAGCAAAGCTCTGCTTTGAAATTAAAGTTAAAGTTAAAGTTAAAATAATTGAAGCAACGCTTCAGATTCCTTGTACTGCGCGCAACGCGCCACGTGTCAAAAACAGACACGCCAGCGCTGCGCCCAAGACAGCGCACCCAATCAGAGCAAGGCTCTGTTTTAAAATGAAAATAAAAGAAGCAACGCTTCAGTTGACTTGCGCTCTACGCTGCGCGACACATGTCAGCGCAGTTGCGCTGCGCTCTGCGCTGCGCGACACGTGTCAGCGCAGTTGCGCTAGCGCCAACTGTGCCAGCATTAAATCAAAATTAAAATTCTGGAAAGATCTTTTTAATCTTATTAAAACAAGAAGATTATCTTCTGTAAAACAGAGCCCTTGGATCAAAGATCCGATGGTGGGGAAATATCCCCAGATCAATCAGAGAAAGATCTCTGTAATCAATCTAACAAACTAATTGGCCCTATATAAAGGTCCCTAGACTCCAAGTCTAAAGCACACAGAGATAAAGACACAGAACTCCTCTAAAAAATTTTGAGAAGAGCTCAAAGAGAAAAAATGTAAACCTTTGGAAAAAAAGAAGAAGTTCTTCTAAAAAGATCAAAGATCTAAGAACAAGATCAAGATCTTGAATAAAAAATAATAATAATAATATTAAAAAGAAGTAATTTACTTCTTTATTAGATCTTTTGATCTATATAAAAGCATTGCCTTTTATTGAACCCTCGATTCTTGAATCTTGAAGAAAGAACCTCTTCAAAAGATTCTTCTATTTGATCTTAATTAGATCAAGATGCGCTCTGCGCCATGAAACAGTGCCTTGCACTTCTGAAATGAGCCTCTGCGCTCTTGGGTTGGCGCAAGTCACCAGAACAAGCTACGTGTCAACCCCAGAATAATCTGCGCCTTGCGCTTTAAAAAATGAGCATTGCGCTCTTGGATTGGTGCAAGTCATCAGAGCGCGCCACGTGTCAGCAGCGTACTAGCATAGCGCACTGGCGCAGCGCAATGCGCTAACAGACTTGCGCTCACCAGAGTGTGACACGTGTCACCTCCACACGTGCTTGCGCCTTGCGCTCATTAATTGGCACAAATCTACTGACAAGCCACGTGGCGCGCTGTCAGACTATTAAATGCAGTGCATTATTAAACAAGGGCAGAGCCCAAAAGGTCTATCAGACCAAACAAAATGCAGTGCATTATTAAAAAAGGGACAGAGCCCGATTAAAAAAGGCCTAACAGGACAAAATAAATGCCATGCATTTAATTAAAAGGCCCAATGCTGTGCATTATTCTAAAAGAAAAAGGGCAGAGCTCAATCAGAGGCTTAACAGGCCAAATGTGAACAAAATGTTAAACATTTGCAAATAGACTTAACCCAATTCTGGCCGTAAGTTCTCAAATTAAATTGAACTGAGCACAACTGCTCTCTCAAATCAATTTACACCCGGTTCAAGGGTACATCTCTGAACTCCTCTGATATTTGTCGTTGTAATCCTTCAACGTCGTCAGAGAGGTGACGGGTCCCGACAACCACACATTGCTACGGACTGTGGGATCCTTAAACTCATGGACTAATGCGTCCTTAAACCAATACTCGTCCCCAAAATGGGAATGTTGGACCACCATGTCCCTAAACTGGTAATGGACTACCATATCCCTAAACTGGTAATACGGACTGTGGGGTCCTTAAACTCATGGACTAATGTGTCCTTAAACCAATATTCGTCCCCAAAATGGGAATGATGGACCACCATGTCCCTAAACTGGTAATACGGACTGTGGGGTCCTTAAACTCATGGACTAATGCGTCCTTAAACCAATATTCGTCCCCAAAATGGGAATGTTGGACCACCATGTCCCTAAACTGGCAATAGACCATCATGTCCCTAAACTGGAACAATAGAGCCCAAATGCTCTCTTGTCGGATCTAAACAAACCCGTTAAGTTGATCTTAGTCTCATATTAGACTAACGTATCCTTAACAAATGTTTAAGTTGATCTTAGCCTAAAAAATGGCTAACGTATCCTTAAACCAAAACCCCAAACCCAAATCTAAGAAAATACGGATTTGGACTAATCCACGTCCTATGGGTGACGACATAAATTAGTCTCCGTATACAATCCACGGGCAACCACAAACAAAACAAACATCCACGACACGAAGTGAACATCTGGAGAAGGAGAAAGTTGTTACCGCGATGCAGTAGCGTAATTAAATGCAGGGGCTTGCGCCTGTAGGGAAGAGCGTCCCCACAATCAAAAACCCCTCTAACGAGGGAGAATCTGACGAAGTCTGCTACATCGGTCGCATCCGTCTAACCCTTCGTTACACGGTGCCATAAATCAACTTGGCATCTTCGGAGAGATGGACGGATAAAACCAAATAGCATCTGCCCCGAATCTCAGGCAAGACGTCTCTCGTCACGCCGCCATTCGGAGGGGAACACCCCCTAGGCCCGATATGTGATACTCTTAGACGAACAGACCGGACTGTACGGAGATTGTCACATTCAGGCTCAGTAAGAGTTCGGATGGGTTTGCTCATTGTCCTTCTTATCGACAGATACCTGGGTAGCCGTTATATGCAGCTGGTACCGCTTGCGGCTTGTGGTTAAACCCACTGCCAGCATACTGTCGAGTCTTTAGAGTCCCGAATAGAAAGTTTCCCTGCATCGGGTGAAAGATATAGAGGCCGTATGGTTTTACGGCAGGGTTTCGATCACATACGTACACTTGTGCGCGTATGATGTTCGGGCGGATAATACTAGTGGGCTTTGGTTTAAGTCGGATCCTAGTATTATATTGATGGATCAGTTTTGTCTCTTAGTATTCATGTTTCTCGGAACACGGATGCGGGTATGTATATACGGATGAGAGGAGCATTCTTGTAATTACTCAAGATTGCTTATAGAAGAAGACACCTCATTAGGGTTTTGATTATTTATATGATTAAAACAATTATGAGGTGGAGGAAATATATTGTTATATTGATATATGATAATTCAAGCAGGGCTACTTGGTTTGACTGTTTGACTTAGATATTTTGTGAGATATTTTTGGCACTAGATATTTTGGGTGAGATATTTTTGTAAGTGCACGGCGGCGCCCCGGCCGTCAATCCGACGCCAAAATGCGGAAGCGAAAAAACTTTAATTTTGCAAACTAGCAAACCGGCACCACCGCGCACTAAAACCCGGATCGAACCATTAACTAGTCCTAGCTAACTACAAGATAGGGAAGAGAGATATACCGAGTGATCCGAGTCCTCCGGTCTTCTCGCCGTCGTCCCGATCTCCCGCGGAATGTCCGGTCTCCATCTCCTCGCCGGAAGGGCACCACGTCGCCTGTTTCTTTTACGGGCTCCCACCTCAATACCGAGGCAACTCGGGCGCGAAGTTGGCTAGCCGACGCGTCCAAGATTTGCTGTAGGCTAGTGTAAAGTCTATGTCTCATTGGGGTTTTGTTGTTATGGAGGATGGAGGAATGAGGTTAAGAAAAATGGTGCTTTCATTTTTCATGCAAGGAAATTGAGATGAAGGAAATATGCCACAAGCTCAAAATCAAACTCACTCCCTCTCTCAAAATGTGTGGCCGGCCTCTTATTGGAATGGGGAGGAAAAATGAAACAAGAGGGAGGTGAGTGTAGGAGATCACAAGGGTGACCATAACATAAAGCAAGCTTCACATCAAAAGGTAATGATAACTCTCAAATCAATTTCTAATCTCATCAATGCCAAAAACCATCATGAAAAAGCAAAGATGCTTAACTTATCATAATGCCACAAATACAAAGAACCCCTCCACAAATGGTTATTTGCAAGTTATTTGCAAACTTGCAAATAACCCCCCTCCATCGAAAAGTCCGGCCGGGACGGAACAAAGGAAAACCGGCCGGAACGGAATGCAAACTGGCAACCTCAGAAAACCGATCCCGTAATAAATTACAGGAAAACCCCGATACTGTGCATACACACCCGCATCTGTATTCCGTCCGGATACAAATGTAATGAGACAAAACTACACAGTACTATACTAGGATCCGGCTTAAACCAAAGCCGGCTAGTAAAAACCGTCCGATCCTGATCCGTGCAATACCGCACGTATCTGATCGAACCCTGCCATATATCCATACGGCCTCTAGTACAAACTGTCCGATCCTGATCCGTGCAGTACTGCACGTATCTGATCGGACCCTGCCATATCTCCATACGGCATCTACAGCGTTTCGCCCGAAACTTGAGTAACTGTAAGTGTGGTGGACTCTAAAGACTCGTCAATACTATGGCTGTGGATTTAACCACTAGCACGTCAGAGGTATAAGCCAATACGTGACGGGCCACCAGCAATTGACCAAAAGGGACGTCGATGAGCGAACTCATCCTGACACCCTACTGAGCCTGTCAGTGACAATATCCGTACAGTCCGGTCCGTTCGTCTATGAGCATCGCATGTCGGGCCTAGGGGGTTGGTAAAAGTCAGACCCTCAAAAGCGGTACAAGTCGTGTCGGAGTGTAGCCCAGAACACCCTGAGATACTACTGGAATACCTACCAGTAAATCTCCTGCCTTGGCCAAGGACTTCGTGTAATGGCTCTCCTAGACACAGCGCGAACTCACCCCCAATACCGGGAGAGACGAACCCCTGAAGATCCGCTCACTGCCTCCATGTGGCTCGGGACTGTACCCAACTAAAACCTGGTTGCATGTCTTCTTTGAGCGTGGTAGGGTAGTAATCAAAGTACAGTGGGAACTCACACGAGACAAATGACGATCCCCAGGTCGACGAACTAACCTGTACTCATGTCACCAGAGAACTGCTATCTGACGTCAGGTATAAGACCAACTAGCATGTTCCTGGCGAGTCCTATCCGGTGTACTCATAACCCAATGAGCATCTGTATACATCTTAGGTGAACCAACTGACACCAGTGGCTTGTGAGACCGGTCACCGCCCCTCGTCGGGGTCTCGACTGTATACACTAGTTTACTCTGGAGTATCGATGCCCTGTCTCGAAACTCTCACGACTAGGGACCATTTAAGGATATGCTTATAGACCCCAGCTCCCACTTATATGATCGCCCTCATACTGCTGGCCGTCAAGCAAGAATCCTAGGGGCTCTACCAACGTGTAATAGCAACCTATAAGGTCACCTGAAGCAGTACACGATGATAAAGGTAAACCAGATAGCATACTATCATCTCGAGTAAGACTGTCCTACCGGGATAGGTCCTCTCCTCAATCATTGTAATCACGTGCCTGTGATCCAATAATTGACTCTGAGGGCACTATCTCCAACAATCTCCCACTTGCACTCAAGGCTAATTATTGCGATGTCGCATACTCACAGCCCGTGTAATACCGAACACCCAACTCCTCTACTAGTCAGTCTCACAAAACTCGTTTGCGAAACTATTGCGTTCGAGGAATAGCCTCAGTGAGTGGATCCGCTTTGATATTTCTTTCTATGTCTCTCTATATTTCATGTTCGCGGAGAAACCCATCTCCAGAAATGAGCAATACCTGTCTTAGAATGTCTGGATATCTGATGGGACATAGCTCATAAATGAACTCCAAATCCAAACTTCTTAGACTGTACCGTCAACTGAACTTAATCAGTATCCTGCGCCATGCCTCCCTCAGTATCTGCCTGGATCACCTGTCCAAAATACTGCCCCTCATCAGAAGGAAAAACTATAACTCTGACAACCTCCTTGTCGTCCAGGTCAGCTTGGAAGCCTGGAATGATAACTGTCTTCCGAATGAGGCTGTCGTTATCATATCCCTAGAACATCCACTTATGTTCTAAAACTGCTTCCGACTGTTTCTCCAGGATTTGATCAATGTCAACTTATTGCATCTAGTGCAAGAACAATATCTGGTGTGGTACTTGACATCTCATGATTGACTCAATTGCCTGAGCAAGTGATCTGCCAATCATGCACATCCCTCTCCCCTTTAGTCTGTAAGACACCTTTAGAGAGGGTGACTCCATCACCTGCAGGTACACTACCGTGCCAGGAGTCGTCCATTCTAAATACTCTTAGAATGCTGTCTAAGTACCCAGATTGGGAAACCACCCAAATCTAGATCTAAAACCATAGATCTAGTAACCAGTATGTCAGATATAATGTCCAAGTCCGATGCGGAGAAACCACTGTGTGACGACCAAAGTATAACCGATCGTAGTATAGGAATATCACTTCCTACTCAGTGTATGTCATCAAATACCAGGACATCACACCCTACTACCTTCTTAACAGATCCATCCCCTATTCCGATGAAGTCAAACCTATGACTGTCACGTCAGAAATAGATGATCTATCTCCGCTATATCTGCTTTAGTCCATAAATAGACATAAGCTACCTGTCCACCAATGCTTCCGCTGCTCCCACTGACTACGACAACCCTCTGGCAGAGTCATATAGACGTACACTTCTAAAGCAAGTTTAGAACGACGCTATACTCATCCTCCTGCCGGGTCTCACAGTCTGGAACAACAGCAATGGCAAGTGTGGGTAAACAAGAACTTTCTTGTCACCGTCCTTGAGGCTACCGGAGTACCTCTCGGGTGCCTGAAGTTACCCACCTTAGCTGCGGAGTGGCCAATGGAATGTCAATCCAGATTGAATCTTTAGGTTCTTATGAAATCTTCAGTAATCGTTTGTGGTTCTGGAATCACTTCCAGTTCTACCATACTCCCACTACTGTTTTCTGAAAAAATCCATTTTTAATAAAACTGTGGCGAGTCTAGAACAATATTGCTATTGTTCATCAGATGGTAGAAAGTCAACCCTCGTCATAGCCTGGGTCAACCCACAAACTGCCATTACAGAAAACGTGCCTTGAGTTGTCCAGTGTCTGGTTTTAATCATAAGCCGGACAACTCCCCATACCTTAACAATGTTAAGGTATGAACTGTTCTATATCCAATATAGAACCAGAGGCACTGATTTAATTGAACCAGATTCAAATCATGCAGCTGTCTCCAGTGCATGTCAACTAAATGGAAGAAGGCCGATCAGCGTTACTCAACTTAGGAATGCTTCCAATTATGAGTAACCTGAAAGAGAAGCAAGATCTCTTTATCATTACTATCAACTGAATACCATACACAAGTGTCTACATCTTCGATTGCTTTGAAGAATCCCGATACTTTCTATACCTAGTTCTCTACTTTATTCAAATACCTATAACTTCTCAAAATTCGGACCCTGTGTTTCCTCGAAACACCTGTCTAAAAACTAGAGAAGTCATAAGTAAACCGAATATAGTACGAGGACCAACCCCTCTGTCCTGATGGATCCTGGACAACATACAATACTCTGTATAAGTCACTTGAGTCTGATAACTCATTCACTGTGTGTCGTAGGTTGAAAACTGTACTTATGGTTAAGAAGAATTACACCGCTGTTTAATGCTCCTTACCTAACCATCCACTGATATAGGTAAATGTCATAGACATAATTTCAAAAAGGTATATCTCACTCTATGAAAATAGACGTACAGATATATCAATTTGAAATTGGTGCATAACAGCGGATATTCAAAACCAAATATTTGCCGACCGGCAAACAACCCAGGTGACTTCCTCAAATATCACCAATTACAACGAATTCCGATATAATGAGGATGATCACCTAATTCCCAATAACTTACTCCCACTCATCATCTGTAAAACCATACAGATGTGAGAATCATACCTGATAAATACATACCCTGGAGTAAGTATCTAATCGGGAAATCAGTTTTCCTTTAACAGTACACAGTGAAACTGAAACATTGAAATGTTTTGATGGGGTATCCCGGTATCCCTAGTAATGCCTCTTCCAGATTCACGACTGTAACCGTATAGTTCTTTGCCACCTCTCCAAATCCCTTTATATGTCTTTAGTCATTACCTTCTGCACACCCCTTAGGCCAAATGGTTTTCTTCCTTCCCTACCGTTCGGTACCAGCCTATGGTTTAGAAGAAGACTATCCAATGAGCATAATGGATGTACTGTCCCAATCCTAGGAACACTCGCAATGCGAGACAAGGTGAAGATAAAGGACAACCGAATAAACCTTATTCCTATTTCTCCTGGACCAGAATCCATCCCCGAACTGGAACAAGTTCCTTTCGAGTTCGTATATAACCATACGATGGAGTATCCAATAAACTGTGGATCTTCGTAGTGATACGGAGTGTCCTGGAGAAATACAAAGGTGATTTAGGATTGGCGAAGGAATATTTGGTTTGGTCATGAATAGCAGTCGCAATTTACTTTGCCCTCTTACTAATCCCTTGCTTTGTCTGAACTTAATACCTTCTGCACACCATCGTTATGCTAATTGGTTTTCTTCATCCCTACCGGTCGGCACCTGCTTATGGTTTGGAAGAAGACTATCCAATTTGCGTAATAGGTGTACTATCTCCTAAACCAAGGAGTACTCACAACTTGAGAGAAGGTAAAAGGAAAAGACAACTGAATAATCCTATCCGTTTTCTCCAGAACCGGAAACCATCCTCGAATAAATTCCTTCGAGTTCGTATATAACCATACGATGCTTTTGTCCAATGGAAGTAGACGTTCGTAGTAATACGGGGTGTCCTGGAGAAAAGGGTAAAAGTAGGAGTGGCAATGAGGTATGCAACTCTGACAATCCAAAAACCAGTGTTTAAGAAGGTTCGGTCAACTTGGTCACTGAGTCATAGTCTTAGGGTCGGGTCAATGGTCGCTGCCAGAGAGAGAGAGAAAAGAAACACTCAGCGTGCACTCTAACCTAGATCAGAATGGTTACCAATTTATCTAATCAGGAAACCTCCCACTGTACCTCAAATTCTCCTCCAAACCTGAAAGAAGAATTAGTCGGGATCACCCTAGGAGTATACCAACTCATCAGTGGGAATCGGGATCCAACTATCATCGTATGATAACGTGACAGAATCCGCTCACGCTATCACACTCAAGAAGGTATGCGCATATCTGGCAAGTTTCAGTTCTTTTGAAACTCCCGATGTGGATTTTTACCCCATGCTCTTATGACCTTGGCGTGAGGTCAAAATATCATAAGTCACATGTCAAGTTCTACCCATCATTGTCCAGGTTAATTTGGACCCACCCGTACATACCCTTGACGTAGGCCAAAATAGTAGTACGACTGTCCCAAACCAACGCATCTATCTATGCAACAGATAAATACCCGGCAGCTACCAAACACTATGCCTTGGCGTGAGGTCAAAATACATAGTTTGAATACTACCGAATATTTAACTGAAATGATGGAGGGCTACGAATGGTTTCTGGCGAAAACCTTTAACGTAATGAACTTGATATCGTTGAAGGAACGGATAGCTTTTTAGAAAAATATAGTGACGAAAACCATTGCTAAAGAGGTCACTCCCGGTGAAGGGATCTCGGCTCTTTCCCCGTAGAATGAGGTGCAGGATATTTCAACTGAATACCACGATGCGAAGCAAAAGCAATCGGCTATAGTGAAGTTATTGCCCTGATGCAAACTTTTTGTCCAAGGGGTCACTCTCGGTGAAGGGATCTCGGCCCTTGCCTCGTCGACTGAGGAGCAGGATATTCCAACTGAATACCACGATGCAAAACAAAAGAGAACGTCCTTGCAATAACAGCTTTTTGAAAGGTGTTCCAACAATATCAGATTAGGTTTGTTTTAACTTGCATTGATCCGAATCAATGCAGTCCCATCAATGGATCACACCACAAAGAACGAAAATATACTGATGTACGTATATGCCATCCGCATTCGCCACTGGGTCCCGTCATTACCCGTTAGGTTAGCTAACTAACGACAGAGCGGGGACTGGACTAGCGCGGATGCAAAACATATACAACATCTACTAATATATATACCAATATATTATATTCGCTCAAGGCGTGATAAAATGCAACATCACAGAAATGTACAGCATCACAGAACAATACAGATATCTGGGATCCCCGGGTTTCACAGAGCCACTACTGAAACCCGACGTTCCCCTGGTCGTGTGGATAGCCTGTGCAATGAAATCTTAGACCCCTACGGGCGCGGCAAGTCACCCGCCAAAACCTGAAGCGAGGCAGCCCCCTTCAACACCGTGAATGGACCACCCAGTGCTTCATGGAATCCGGTAACTTGGGCATCCCTCCTGGGTCAACCTGTACCCCCTACGAGTGCGGCGAATAGCCCGCCAATCCTAGAGTGAAGCCCCCTCCGTCCCAATGCTATGAGATGCGGGCTTGTTGCCCTCTAGAACCCGGCTATCCGCGCACCCCTCCGCGGGGCAATCCTAGTACAGAAAGTAAAATATACATACAACGGGTACATCGACCGCAACTTGGCCGTGCCCCAAAATAATAATACAAACAAGCAGTGACGGCAGTCCAAATGTCGGACGCTCGCCCCGCAATATCAAATGTACATAATACAACAAAATTATACTAGCATTGCATCCAGGCTATCCCCCACGACCGATCCGCAACATCACAGCAATACACAGAACATCAACGTGAAAGTCACGTTCGCAAATCCGTCTAACCGGGCTATAGCAGTCAGACTGGATTTACCGATCAAGTGACATTCACGGTCGCAGATATAATGTAAATACTGTAAACCAATGTGTTTAAAATATCCGATCGATCAAATTTTAACAAGTGGGCCCCCAAGTACTACTGTAGCACATCAAGAAATTCTGGGCCCAAAATTAATATTCCAAAACCCCTACAATCAACCCAGAAAGCAACTGCAGAAATTTGACGCAGTGATCACACTATAGTGCGGCGGAACCGCGGCCTAAAGGGGGTTTTGGCCGCGGTTCCGCGCTCCTATAGTCGACTCACTGTGTCGAATTTCTACAGTACTCTTACAACTTCCAGTACATCACTTTTCTACAACCTGAAAAAAATTTCGAGCCAGAAAAAATTCGACAGAAAACTGATGTGAAGAAAACGCGGGTTTTTGGAATTTTGGTCGATCAGAAATGTAAAACACATTAGACAAAGCTAGACTAAGTTAATGGCGAGGCTCTGATACCACTGTAAGTGCACGGCGGAGCCCCGGCCGTCAATCCGACGCCAAAATGCGGAAGCGAAAAAACTTTAATTTTGCAAATTAGCAAACCGGCACCACCGCACACTAAAACCCGGATCGAACCATTAACTAGTCCTAACTAACTACAAGATAGGGAAGAGAGATATACCGAGTGATCCGAGTCCTCCGGTCTTCTCGCCGTCGTCCCGATCTCCCGCGGAATGTCCGGTCTCCATCTCCTCGCCGGAAGGGCACCACGTCGCCTGTTTCTTTTACGGGCTCCCACCTCAATACCGAGGCAACTCGGGCGCGAAGTTGGCTAGCCGACGCGTCCAAGATTTGCTGTAGGCTAGTGTAAATTCTATGTCTCATTGGGGTTTTGTTGCCATGGAGGATGGAGGAATGAGGTTAAGAAAAATGGTGCTTTCATTTTTCATGCAAGGAAATTGAGATGAAGGAAATATGCCACAAGCTCAAAATCAAACTCACTCCCTCTCTCAAAATGTGTGGCCGGCCTCTTATTGGAATGGGGAGGAAAAATGAAACAAGAGGGAGGTGAGTGTAGGAGATCACAAGGGTGACCATAACATAAAGCAAGCTTCACATCAAAAGGTAATGATAACTCTCAAATCAATTTCTAATCTCATCAATGCCAAAAACCATCATGAAAAAGCAAAGATGCTTAACTTATCATAATGCCACAAATACAAAGAACCCCTCCACAAATGGTTATTTGCAAACTTGCAAATAACCCCCCTCCATCGAAAAGTCCGGCCGGGACGGTACAAAGGAAAACCGGCCGGAACGGAATGCAAACTGGCAACCTCAGAAAACCGATCCCGTAATAAATTACAGAAAAACCCCGATACTGTGCATACACACCCGCATCTGTATTCCGTCCGGATACAAATGTAATGAGACAAAACTACACAGTACTATACTAGGATCCGGCTTAAACCAAAGCCAGCTAGTAAAAACCGTCCGATCCTGATCCGTGCAATACCGCACGTATCTGATCGAACCCTGTCATATATCCATACGGCCTCTAGTACAAACTGTCCGATCCTGATCCGTGCAGTACTGCACGTATCTGATCGGACCCTGCCATATCTCCATACGGCATCTACAGCGTTTCGCCCGAAACTTGAGTAACTGTAAGTGTGGTGGACTCTAAAGACTCGTCAATACTATGGCTGTGGATTTAACCACTAGCACGTCAGAGGTATAAGCCAATACGTGACGGGCCACCAGCAATTGACTAAAAGGGACGTCGATGAGCGAACTCATCCTGACACCCTACTGAGCCTGTCAGTGACAATATCCGTACAGTCCGGTCCGTTCGTCTATGAGTATCGCATGTCGGGCCTAGGGGGTTGATAAAAGTCAGACCCCCAAAAGCGGTACAAGTCGTGTCGGAGTGTAGCCCAGAACACCCTGAGATACTACTGGAATACCTACCAGTAAATCTCCTGCCTTGGCCAAGGACTTCGTGTAATGGCTCTCCTAGACACAGCGCGAACTCACCCCCAATACCGGGAGAGACGAACCCCTGAAGATCCGCTCACTGCCTCCACGTGGCTCGGGACTGTACCCAACTAAAACCTGTTTGCACGTCTCCTTTGAGCGTGGTAGGGTAGTAATCAAAGTACAGTGGGAACTCACACGAGACAAATGACGATCCCCAGGTCGACGAACTAACCTGTACACATGTCACCAGGGAACTGCTATCTGACGTCAGGTATAAGACCAACTAGCATGTTCCCGGCGAGTCCTGTCCGGTGTACTCATAACCCAATGAGCACCTGTATACATCTTAGGTGAACCAACTGACACCAGTGGCTTGTGAGACCGGCCACCGCCCCTCGTCGGGGTCTCGACTGTATACACTAGTCTACTCTGGAGTATCGATGCCCTGTCTCGAAACTCTCACGACTAGGGACCATTTAAGGATATGCTTATAGACCCCAGCTCCCACTGATATGATCGCCCTCATACTACTGGCCGTCAAGCAAGAATCCTAGGGGCTCTACCAACGTGTAATAGCGACCTGTAAGGTCACCTGAAGCAGTACACGATGATAAAGGTAAACCAGATACAGTAAAACCTCTATACAGTAATATCCTTGGGACCGGGGAAAAATATTACTATAGGGGGGTTATTCTTAAGTAGAGTTTTATATATAAAAATTAGATTTTTTTTTGAAAAAATAGTAGTCAAAAAATTAAGTCATTGTCCCAAACAACTTTGAATAAGTACTTTATGTCATCTTAAGTTCAATTGTGTAGTTAAGTAATTTATGTCATCTTAAGTTCAATTGTAATAGCCAAGTAATTTTATGTATTTTTTATATATATAAAAAATTATTTAAAATTTAATGCCAATTTATTACTATATAGAGGTAAATTAGTACAGGCGGGACTTGGAAAAAGTATGGAATATCACACTGTGGAGGTTATTCTTATTTATAACTGGTCCCGAGTCGGGACCGGGACTTTTTATCACTATAGGGAGGTTATTCCTATATAGAGTATTCCTATACGGAGGTTTTACTGTAGCATACTATCATCTCGAGTAAGACTGTCCTACCGGGATAGGTCCTTTCCTCAATCATTGTAATCACGTGCCTGTGATCCAATAATTGACTCTGAGGGCACTATCTCCAACAATTTTCTCTTCACATGTTTATGGTCATATCACGAGAGCCATCACAATTATCATTTGTGAAAATACATTCTCTTTCCTCAAGTTCCATCTTCTTCTTCCTCTCAACCCTTAAGGTCCCATGAGTTGAGCAAACTAGGGTTCCAAGAGACAAATAAATCCATCTTCAATCTCTACATCACCTAGGCCATCTAGTTTAGCAAGCTAGTTGCCTCGGATTTGAGGTGGGAGCTCAGACTGTAGACTCTTGGGTAGATCGTCTTTGACTTAAGGAAGCCGACGAGGAAGCTACGATCGGGATCGATCCTCGGAGCCTACGATGATAAGGAGGACAACGGAGAAGACCCGAAGGACTTGTATCTTGAGGTATAATATTCTTTTTGAGTAGTTAAACCTCAAGTAGTATATTAGCTAGGGTTTATGATCGATCCTTGGTTCTAATCGGTGTTGCGAAGCCCGTAAAAATCATTTTTTCAATTTTCGCCTCCCTGCGAACACGTGGGGTGCGTGACATCGACTTACAGTGGTATAAGATCCTCTCTTAAACCTTAGATAGCTTTTAGCGATGTTAGAAATCCGCCGTTTTTGTCGCGCAAAAACTGCCGACAAAAACAGTTTCCAAAATTGAAGTTTTGAGTTGTTTGCACACCCCGCGGGCTCACGGTTTGAACCGAGAAGCCATGGGGTGGTTCATGGGCACCCTGGGAAATCCCTAGGGGGGACCGAACATCCGGGCCCACTCCCCAAGACCACCATAAGGTGGTTTTGGCGGTAGGGACCCGAAACTGCCCCACCTTAAGCAGTTTCGGGTCTGCCTCACCCCCTGGCCACCTCGTGGTGGCCTCGGGGGTGGGGTATCCTCTCTAGGACCCCCAACTCGAAGTTAATTTCGTGATCTAACTCTTCATGAAGATTCGTGCGGGTTTCGAGTTCGTTTCGACTCCCGGATTGGTTTAAAACTATCGATTTTGGAACTTTAGCTCACTGGATTTTCAAGTTTTGGAAAATTGGTTAAGTTTGCTAATTGCGTACGGAATTCTAAATGTCGCATTTACTTTACAAGTTTTGTGTTGTGTATATGTGTTTGGAAACGTCGACTAATTGCTATACGTCGATTAGTCGGGGTTGCACATATCTGTGATGATGTTATGTTGGTTTGTGTATATGAACTTGTTGGATCGTCATGGATGAATATCCAGGGATGTGAGATGAGGGTTTTCATTCTTTCATTCGATATAAATTTGTAAAGCGATGTAATATTATTTTTTCGGGGCACATCCGGGTTGAGATTGTAGCCACCGTTGTATTATTTCATTTACTGTTTTTGCTCTTAGGATAGACCCAAGTTGGGGTGCATAAACTACCGTGTACTTTGAAGTGCCGAGTGGTCTACTCACTTTGCCGAGGAAGGTTTCTTCACTTCGAGTATTTGGAAGGTAGTTTGCCACACCCGTAGGGGTCTAGGGTAGGGTTTGGCTATTCATCACGACTGTGGAATCTGTCTTTCGTTACAAGCTCAAACGAAACGCGGAATTCCTAGTATATCTAATGTGTTCATCTGTGATCTGGAATGCCTATTATTTCATGAGACGAATGTATATATCTATATATGATATCTAGTAGGCGTTGCTTATGTTTTGCATCCGCGCTAGTCCAGCCCCCGCTCTGTCGTTAGTTAAGTAACCTAACGGGTGATGACGGGCCCCGTGGCAAATGCAGATGGCATAAGCGTACATCATATTTTCGTTTCTTTCTGTGATGATAAGCGTAAATGATGGGATTGTATTACATTAATGCAAAGCAAACAAACCAAAACTGAATCGTTGGAACAAATTTTAAAACCACTCGGTTTTTTTAAAACAGCAGACTTTTAAAATTGCGGAACTTAAACCACTCCCTTTAAAAGCTATCAGGTTCCTTCGATTATATCAAGTTCACTACATTCACGGTTTCGCAAAAACCATTCGTAGCCCTCCGTCATTTCAGTTGGATATTCAGTAGTATTCAAGCTATGTATTTTGACCTTCGCCAAGGCGTATTGATTGGTAGCTGCTGAATATTCATCTGTAGCATAGATAGATGCGTTGGTTTGGGACAGTCGTACTACTATTTTGGCCTTTGTCAAGGGTATGTACGGGTGGGTTCAAATTAACCTGGACAATAACGGGTAGAACTTGACATGTGACTTATGATATGTTAGCCTTCGTCAAGGTCATAAGAGCATGGGGCAAAAATCCACATTGGGAGTTTCTAAAGAAACTGAAACTTGCTGGTGTTGAATACCATTTGGAGTGTGATAATTTTGGTAGGATTCCTTCGATTTTATCACACGATGATATTTGGATCCCGATCCAACTGTGAGTATATGCTACTCCTCGGGAGATTTTTCACTTAACGATCAATGCTATAAACCAAGTAGGAGTCTAGAACAGTGTTAGCGATCATTCTGGGGCTATGCACTAAAATCAGCTGCATATCTTTTGAACAAGGTTCCTACCAAGACCGTGCCTACCACACCATATCAGATGTGGAGTGGTTAGAAACCCTATCTTCAGTATCTGAAGATGTGGGGATATCCAGCTTTTGTTAAAAAGCAGCATGCAGACAAGCTCGAGGCACGCTCAGTACTATGTAAGTTTGTGGGATACCCAAAGAACTCCAGGGGGTATCTTTTTTATTACGTAGAGGAATAAAAGGTTTTTGTTTCTCGTCATGCCCACTTTTTAGAACATCAATTTTTAGAAAAAGGAAATAGTGGGAGCGCAATAGAACTGGAAGAAATTCCAGAATCACAAACTATTACTGAAAGTATGGTAGAACCAGAGGTTTCAAAAGAACCGGATATCCCTACACCAATCCGCAGGACTAGTAGGCAGTCTCATCCGCCCGAGAGATACTACGGTTTTCTCATAGACAGGGATCGAGAGGATTGCATCATTAACAATGATGAGACAACTAACTTCCAGTAAGCCATTCAGAGCGGCGACTCGGTAAAATGGCTGGATGCAATGCGGACCGAAATGGAGTCCATGTACACCAACAAAGTATGCACTTTGAACATTGCTCCAGAAGGGGTAAAACCCGTAGGCTGCAAATGGATCTTCAGAAAGAAGATTGGTGTAGATGGATAGGTTGAAACCTATAAGGCTGGACTTGTTGCAAAAGGTTTTCATCAAAGACCTGGTTTGGACCATGATGAAACCTTTTCTCCAGTGTCTATGCTCAAATCCATTCGGATCCTTCTTGCCATTGCTGCCTTCCAAGATTTTGAGATCCAGCAGATGGACGTAGAGACGGCTTTTCTAAATGGTTATTTGGAAGAGTGCATCTATATGGATCAACCAGAGGGTTTCAATCAGAGTGGGAGCAGCGGGAAAGTGTGCAAGTTACTTAAGTCCATTTATGGACTAAAGCAAGTATCGTGGAGTGGGAACATCTGTTTTATTGAGACGGTCAAAAGAATTCGACTTTATCAAAAATCCAGATGAACCATGCATTTATAGTAAGATTGTAGGGAGAACTGTGGGATTCCTTGTCTAGTACGTGGATGACTTTCTCTTGATAGGAAATGACACTCCTATACTACAATCAGTCAAAGGATTCATGTCACTAAGGTTCTCCATCAAAGACCTGGGTGATGCCAACTATATTGTGGGGATCCAGATCTATCGTAATAGATCAAAGAGGATAGTGGTACTTTCACAATCAAGGTACAACAACACCATACTGAAAATATTTAGTATGGATGATTCTAAGCGTGGTAGTCTACTGGCTTGTTACGCAATCATCCTCTCCAAAGAAATGTCTCCAAAGACTGATTTGGAAAGGGCTCGCATCACATCTATACCCTACGCTTCTATGGTAGGCTCTATAATGTATGCGATGTTGTGTACCAGTGTCACGCCCCGCTTCCAGGTAAACGGCGAAGGGGACGCAACGAGGCCGCAACGTATATACTCAGAAGTACATACGCTAAGCGTATCTAAACAATATAAAAATAAATGCACAAGAGACAAAATATAATAAAACAACAACTTTATTCATTCACATTCTTTTTGTACAATGCATGGAAAAGTAAATACAATTGGAGGAAAGCAATGCCTAAACAGTGGCATAACAGAAATGAAAAGTACCGAAATAAAAATGTGTACAAATAAGCTAGAGCTTTGGGTCGTAGGAAAGCTCGTCCAAGTCCTCGCTGGTAGGCTCGATCTCCAAAAGATCCAAATCACCTGACGACATTCAATGAAGAAGAAAGAGAATGTCGTCAGCGAACAAATCGTTCGGTAAGTCCTAAGGATAAGGAAGAAATAGAATAGACAGAAAGTAGCTTTTAAAGTTGTATTATTTGATTAACGCTGTTGTTTGTAGCTTGGTACAGAAGGATACCAGTGTATATGAGAGGAGTCTCTATATGCTAGAGACTAGGGCAAAAGGAAGTACAAGGAACCGTTATTCCACGGTACAACAGCAAAAGGATTCATGTTAGGTGTCTTAATTCTTGCTGTCTTATGTCACTTCTAACATCTTCCGTACCAATCTACCCCTTAAAACCCCGCGAAGTATTGATTGTATCATTTGTATTGTATTATAAATTGTATTGTATTGTATAGAGTAATGACTTGTCGAAACAATGATATCAGTAAATGGATGTAACTGGAGAATCATGTAAATGGAAGTATATCCATGGTTCGGTTCGGTCAATACAGATTGAATATATTTTGAATATATGTATTCATGAATTCATATTGAGTTGTAGATTGTAGATTGTACTTGAATCATATTCAAGTCAGATTATTTATAAGACTCAGTCTGAGTCAGAACAATTATAAAAGAAATTGAAGTCCTGATTGTTTTGATATTATCGGTAACCGCTACACATGGGCGGCAGGATTTGTGTCTTTTTCAAAGACGATTACCGTATTGATAACACCATTGTTAAGTTGTCTACCTTAGATAGACAAGCACCCATATCTCCGACTCCCTGAGGCTCAAGAGACTGGCCCCGCTTAAACCTATGTTTACCAGGCTCAAAATACTTGTATATAACTTTCAAAATACACCCCAAGTGTTTAATTATCGTATTTGGAGTTGTAATGAATATAGATTTTATATATGTGATGTTTCTAGTGGAATTAACCTAATTTCATAATATAGGGTATTAAATTGTAATATTGTACTTTATATGGAATTCATGGTATTTTAATGTAAAGTGACTCTTGTGATTTTAGAAAAAGTTGGAATATTTATATTATCACAAAATAGATATTTTAATTATACACACACACACACACACATATATATATATATTTATATAAAAATAATTTTTAATATATATTATATTTCTAGAAATCTCATTTTCTTAAGATTTTGTATTTTGTAAATTTTTCGAGACCGAATGCTCCTTGCGGAGGTCTGCATCTCGCACTACTAAGCCCTAGGACGTGCGATAATCGACACCATCCAATCGGGTTCCCCAAATGGGTTGTAGCGGCGCTTTGCAAAGATTTGTTTAAAAATACTAAATCTTGTAAAAATGGTTTTATTAGTAAAGGGTATTTATATGTAAAGGTTCGTTTTCAGTATTCTATGTTCCCCAAAAATATTGTTCTATGTTTCATGTGAGTGTAGTGAGGAGGTAGGTCATTACCTCGTGATCTACTTAAAGGTATAGCAAGATTGTGATGATTTAATGTCAAAATGAAACTACATGGTATTTTACTGAAAAAGAGCGATAAAAGTTACAAAATGATATAGATTGTCATGAAACTTGTTCAACATGTTTGTTAATGATTAATAGTCAACATGTAATGGTTTAATAGGATTGTGTTTAAGAAAAGTGTGATTTTTAGAAAGAAACCGAATCGAAAATCAGTTTGACTCCGATACCGTCGGGTTTTATTAAAAGATGTTTTAAGAGTAGCAAAGGAGAGAGGGAGGTAGGAATTACTAGTTTAGAAGTTAGGGATGAGGAAAAGGAAACGGGAGGAGGCGCCGGTGCGTCGTTTCGTTACCGGGAACTCCTACGGTTGCCGTCAGAAAAATCGTTGGAGCTTCGCCTTTTGCTAACTTAAATTGCACACAATTTCTCTATATTTTTCTTGAGAGTTTTGTTCAGAATTTTGGAGTGAGGGGTGTGTGTCTAGAGATTGTATTTATAGGATAAGGTTAGGGTTTAGGGTAGGTGAAAGGTTGGATTGAAAAAATGTGTTAAATTGTATTAAAATATAATAAAAATTGGGTTTAATGTGATTTAAAGGGGCTCTGGAAATGTGCAGGTGAATTAAACTATACAGGGATGATGGGAAGGCAAAAAGACACGATTTTTGTTTTGGGGACTCGGTGGTCCGGCCGAGTCCGGCCGGCGGCGCTAGCCGAGTTGCCGGCCGACTCGAGCCGAGTCGGGCCGGGGTCGGTCGGGATTGGTCCGTCGTCTCTTGAGCTTCCCCCTGGTCCGGTTTATTTTTAGTGTGTAGTGGGGTTTTACGGGTTTAGCACGTGTAGACTTTTGGTATTCTAAAAGTTCAAAATAAAACAATATTAAAAATAATGTGGGGTAGGGGATTTAAACTCTGGTGGGTTGGTTCAGCAGTGCAGGGTATTACCAGTGAGCTACAAGCTCCTTCTTACTATTAAAAAGCAAAACAAATATTTAATGTACTAACAGGAAATGCAAATACTCCAAGTATACATTAACTTTTAAATAAATTTTTGTACACTAAAATTGGAGTTGTTACAGTCTACCCTCCTTACAAAAATTTCGTTCTCGAAATTTACAAATTTTATTTGAGGACTAGTTTACAAAGAGGTGAGGATATCTTGCATGCATCTCATCTTCCCTTTCCCATGTTGATTCTCCTAGAGTGTCTTTTCTCCACACCACTCGAACTAAGTTGACTTCCTTGTTCCGAAGTGACTTCACTTTCCTGTCCAGGATCTCAACAGGTTGTTGCTCATAAGATAAGTCGTGCTGTATAGTGAGCTCGGAATGATCAAGTACATGGCTGGGGTCACTCACATACTTTCTGAGTTGGGATATGTGGAACACATTATGCACTCCTTCTAATGAAAGTGGAAGTGCTAAGCGGCATGCCACTTCACCGACTCGTTCGAGTATGCCGAACGGTCCAATGTATCTCGGACTTAGCTTACCCCATATTCCAAATCGGATCACTCCATGGTTCAGAGATATCTTTAAGAACACGTGATCTCCTGGCTGGAACTCCAAGTGACGTCGCTTTGCATCAGACCCAATATTTCTGTCGATCTTGGGCTATGCGCATTCTTTCTCTGATGGTACGAACCACATCAACAGTCGCTACTATCATCTCAGGTCCAAGAAGTTCCCTATCTCCGATGTCGTCCCAACTTAATGGCGATCGACACTTCCTTCCATACAGTACTGCAAAAGGTGACATTGCTTGCTTGGTAGCTGTTGTTGTTTGAAAACTCCACAAGATGTAAGTGATCTTCCCACGATCCTTTGAAGTCTAACATACACGCTCTGAGCATATCCTCCAAGATCTGAATAATTCGCTCAGATTGACCATCTGTTTGTGGATGATAAGCCGTGCTGAAGTTCAGACTTGTTCCCAAGCTCGCTTGCAGACTCTGCCAAAATTGCGATCGGAACCTGGTGTCACGATCGGAGACAATGCAGACCGGTACTCCATCAAGTCTCACAATTTCCTGTATGAGTTCATGGGTATCAGAGGTAGTACATATTTAAAGATTTTAAATCTTAAGTAGATTATTACCTCCATGTACTTCTTTGCTAATGTCTCAGTTGATTGACCAACTCGAAATGGGATGAAGTGAGCCGACTTTGTGAGTCGATCCACAATGACCCATACCGTATCGTTACCCTTGTGCTGTGAGGAAGAGCAGTCACAAAATCCATCGTGATGTGTTTCCACTTCCATTCTGGGATCGGTAACGGTTGAAGTAATCCAGCGGTCCTGTGATGTTCAGCCTTTACTTGCTGACACACCAAGCATTTTGCGACACTTCTAGCTACTTCCCGCTTCATTCCATGCCACCAGTAATTCTGACGTAGATCTTTGTACATCTTTGTACCTCCAGGGTGTACTGAGTAGGGAGAGCTATGAGCTTCTTTCATTAACTCTTCCCGAACAGGGCCTTTTGGTATACATAATCTGCTACCGTATCTCAAAGATCCGTCTTCATGGATGATGAAGTCTGTTCTGAGTTCATTCTCCACTTGTTCTCTGATCTTTTGTAACTTAGCATCACTTGCTTGAGATGCTTTGATCTGATTGACAATTGTTGATTGAACTTGTAAATTCATCAAACTTGAAGCATTACCTGACATGACTACTTCAATCTCCATCTGATTTAAATCCTGTTGAAGCTTCCACCGAGCGGTGAGATTCATCGATAAAGGTTGGTAACTAAGAGCATCTGGAACCACATTCACTTTCCCTGGGTGATATTGTAGGTTGATGTCAAAGTCCGCCATGAGTTCTAACCATCGTCTCTGCCGCATATTCAACTCCTTCTGAGTAAACACATATTTCAGGCTCTTATGATCTGTGTATATGTTCACTCGTTCACCAAGAAAATAATGGCGCCAAATCTTGAGAGCAAAGATAACGGCTGCCAATTCCAAATCATGCGTCGGATAATTGCGCTCATGAGTCTTCAGTTGTCTTAAAGTATAAGCCACAACTTTACCGTGCTGATGTAGAACACATCCTAATCCCTTACCGGATGCATCACAATGCACTTCAAAACCTCCAAACTGGTCTGGTATGACGAGAATAGGTGTTGATGTCAACCTTGACTTGAGTTCTATGAAAGCTTGTTCGCATGCTTCTGACCACACAAATTCTTCATCTTTACGTGTGAGCTTGGTTAGGGGTGTTGCTGTCTTTGAAAAGCCTTCAATGAACCTTCTGTAATATCCAGCTAAACCTAAGAAACTCCGAATGTCCTTCACTGACTTTGGTGTCGGCCATTCGCTTACTGCTGAAACTTTTGCTGGATCCACAGAGATTCCTTCTCTTGATACGATATGTCCAAGAAAACCAACTTGTTTCAGCCAAAACTCGCATTTTCTGTACTTGGTGTAAGTCCATGTTACCCGTCCCGGTTCTTACGGGGAGGCGGAAACGGTAAAAAACGATTTTTTGACACAAGGTAACATGGACTAAAAAGAGGATCTTTGCTAAACAAACCTAGCAAACTACATGAGGTTCTATCTACTATGCTAAAGAGATTATACCTCACGAAACCGGTCCTTCGGGTCTTCTCTCCGCTGCCTACCTCGTCCATGCAAGCTCTGAGGATCGATCCGGATCTTGGTCACCTCCGCGGCCTCCTAGAGTCGAAGACGATCCACCCGAGAGTTTGTGTTCCGAGCTCAACCTCAAGCCGAGGTAACTAGGGCAACAAGGTTGCTATGCTTGATGTCCTAGGTGGTGTAGAAGAAGAAGGTGGATGTGTTTGTCAATTTAGATCCTTATTTTCTCAACACATGAGAGCAAAGGAAAAATCAAGAGGAGGAAGAAGAAGGAGCAACCATGGAGCTTCTCATTTTCAAGAGAGAGAATAAGAAGAGAATAATGAATCCATAAACATTATCATTACTAATCTCTTCATGATAAAGTTGATGGCTACCTTGATTTGACCATTATCATCACAAAAATAAAATCAAAACAAAAAGAAGACTCTAGATCTCACATGAAAGATCCTAATCAACTTTGGTCAAATTGTCAACAAAGTCAAGTATGGTCAAATGGTCAAAGCAATTAGCCATAACATAATTATCATTAAAAAGATTAGTAAATAATGTCCCCGCCTCATTATGGTTTTGACCGAAACAACTGTCAAAACCCTAATGAGGCACCTCCTTCTTCGCTCCTCACAACTGTGCATACACACCCACATCCGCATTCCGTAGAATGCGGATGCACAGAAGACAAAACTAATCCATCCATACAATACTAGGATCCGGCTTAAACCAAAGCCCACTAGTATTGTCTGCCCGAACAGCATATGCGCATAAGTGTACGTAAGTGATCGTGGCCTTGCCGTAAAACCATACGGCCTCTACACCTTTTACCCAGTGCAGGGAAACTCTCTGTGTGGGACTCTAAAGACTCGACACTACGCTGGAAGTGGGTTTAACCACAGACCGCAAGCGGCACTAGCTGTACGTAACGGTCCCCAGGTAGATGTCGATAAGAAGGCTGATGAGGTAAACCCATCCGAACTCCTACTGAGCCTGAATGTGACAATCTCCGTACAGTCCGGTCTATTCGTCTGAGAATATCGCATGGCGGGCCTATGGGGGCGGTAAACATCAGTCCTCTAATAGCGGTACAAGTCGTGTCGGAGTGTAGCCCAGAACACCCTGAAATAACACTGGAAAACCTACCAGTATATCTCGCTTGCCCTGGCCAGGGACTTTGTGTAATGGCTCTCCTAGACACAACGCGATATCAACCCCCAATACCGGGAGAGACGAATCTTATCTAACCGTCATTGCCTCCAAGTGCTTCGGGACTGCACCCAACTACTACCTGTTTGCACGACTCCTTTGAGTCGTGGTAGGGTAGTAATCAAAGAACAGTAGGAACACACTCGAGGCGAAGTGACGGTGTCAAGTCAGCGGACTAAGCTGTACTCATGTCACCTGGGAACTGATAACTGACGATAGGTATAGTACCAACCAACAGTTCCCTATGAGTCCTATCCAGTGTACTCGTAACCTAACGAGCACCCGCATACTATCTCAAGTACGACGTACTAATGGCTGTGGGACAGACCATCTTCCCTGCTGGGATGAGAAGCGCATGTGCTAGTCTACTCCGAAGTATCGATGCCCCGTCTTGATAATCCAACGACTAGGGACCTGTATAAGGATGTGCTTGTAGATTACAAAGCCCCCACTAGTGTGACTGCCATCACAACGCTGGTAATCAAGCAAAGATCCTAAGGGCTCCACTAATGTGTATAGGCGATATGCTAAAAGAAACACATGCACATATTAAAGTAGAAACAAACCAAGTAGCATACTACCATTTCGAGCAAGATTGTCTATACAACTGTGAATATCCCAAGCTTCCATCAAGTAATATATAAACTAGTATGATACAGTAATGGCCTCTAGGGCATATACACTAACACTTGGCATATAATTGATGTTGTCGTAGAGTTTCCAGGATAATTCGTAGGTGTTCGGCGTGTTCTTTCTGGTTCTTAGAATACACCAGGATGTCGTCGATGAAGATGACAACAAACCTGTCTAAGTACTCTCGGAAAACTTGATTCATCAGGTTCATGAATATTACTGGTGCATTGGCCACTCCAAATGGCATTACTAGAAATTCGTAATGTCCATAACGAGTTCTGAAAGTCGTTTTATGAATATCAGTTTCCTTGACCTTCACTTGATGATAACCTGAACGGAGATCTAATTTATAGAAAACACAAGATCCACTTAGCTGATCGAATAAATCATCGATACGCGGTAGCGGGTACTTGTTCTTTATAGTGACTTTGTTCAAGGCTCTGTAATCAATGCACATTCTGTATGAACCTTCCTTCTTCTTCACAAGCAGTACTGGTGATCCCCAACTTGAAGTGCTAGGACGAATCCATCCTTTCGCCAATAATTCGTCCAATTGTGTTCGAACTTCTTTTAAACCTTCCGGACTTAAACGATAAGGTGCTTTGATTACCGGTTGTGCTCCCGGTACTAAATCAATGTTGAATTCAAGAGCTCGATCGGGAGGCAAACCTGATATATCGTCAGGAAACACATCGTCGAACTCTCGAACCACTTCTGGCCTTGATTCTTCTTCTGTTTGAGTTGCTGCAATCAGTGCCTTCTTTGGCTTCGCCTTGTATGTACTTGGCTCCAGGGTACGATCTCCACTTTTGAAATAGAAGACCGGATGGTCTGGAATTTTGAATACTACCCTTCTTTAACGACAGTCGATGGTAGCATAAAAAGTTCTGAGCCAATCCATACCTAGAACCATATCGAAGTTCGGTATGTCCAGCACTTTGAAGTCAACGTAGAATTCTCTGCTGCAGAAGACTACTGGACACAAGCTGTATCCCATTATTGCCTTTAGAACGCCATTTCCTGAACTGATATTCCAGCTGGATACAAGCGGTGTGACTGGAATCGCATGAGTTCGGACGAACCGTTGCGAAATAAAGCAATGAGATGCTCCAGTAGCGAATAGTGCTAGTGCAGGTAATGAGGCTACTAAGATTGTACCTAAGGTATATGGGATATGTTTTAGGTATAGGTAAAAGTATGTAGATGGGTAGCAAGACTGAAAGAAAGTTAGAGAAAAAAGGGTTACCAGTGATAACTTGGCCAGTGGCCTCAGCTTCTTCCACTGTCATCGTGAAAGCCTGGCGCTGTGGTACATTCCTCCTGGCCTGAGGAGCATTCCTCGGAACGTTCCTTTGAGCTTTATGGAACTGACGAGGAGAAGGTGCAGCTTGTGGTCCTCTAGGTGGTGGAGCAGGTAGTGCAAGTCTTGGGGCAGGTGCTTGAATGGCTGGGCACTGTGGGTAAGTGATTGCTGGCCTAGGTGCAACATATGAATTTTGTCTTTTGGGACAAGACTCAATACCATGAGTAACTGAGCCGCAGACTAAGCAAAGACGGTTGGCTCGCCGACGGTCTTGCATCATATGTCCAGTTCTCTTGCAGTAGGTACAAAAGGCTGGACTGGGACGGTTGTTCGGTACTCTGGGTCGCCTTGGCACAAAAGGTGGCCTTGACGAGGCTCCTCCTGTCATTTGGTTGACAGGGCGCTTAACTCCTGCAGACTGAGGTCTGCCTCTCGCCTTTACCACTGCCTCATAACGGCGGGCAGCTTTCAGAGCCGATTCATGAGTCGGAAAATCTCCTGTGGCCAGTGCAGCCTGGATCTCCGAATCCAAACCTTATTGAAATCGACGGGCTCTGATCTCATCCGTCGGTATCAGGTGTTCCGCAAATCTGTTTAAAGTATTGTGTTAGCTGTCTAGTATGTGATATATTGAAAAATCGAATTTATTGAGACATTTCTTACCGACTAAGCATGGTGAACTCAGTGTCGTATTCATCTACCGACTTGGTCCACATCGAACCTTGTTGCAGATGAATGGACTGTTGTTCCATGTCGAACGTGGCAGTCTCAGGGAAGTATTTCACGTTGAACATGTCGCGGAAAGTCCTCCATTCGATGGGTGGTTCAAGACGGCTTTCTTCCGCCTTCCATCAGTTCCGTGCATTGTCCGTGAGCTGTAACTTTGCTACACGAACCCAATCTCCCTCTGGCACTTGTGCGGCTACCAGATCATCTTCTATACTCTGAGCCCATTCCTCAGCTTCCAGTGGGCTCTCTTTTCCTGTGAACTGTTTGGGGTGCAAAGCCCTGAATTGCTTCACCCCAGGTGCTTCTGCCTCGGGACGGTTCATTAAAAGAGCAGTCTGCTACTGCTGTCCCTCGAGGAGGCTGCAGATCGCCTCAAGCAGAACCGTTTGATTGTTGAGTGGAGCAGGAACGGCAGGTGCGATTGGTAGTGGAGGTGGAGTGTTGTTAAAGTTGGCGCTGGTATTGTTTGGGGAATCCATAACCTTGAATGAAAAATTTGGGTTAGGACAGATTCAAAGTAAATGAATTGATAGAATTCAAGGAATATGAATAGTAAAGAATGTTTTAGTTGCTGGTTCTTGTGTTATATTGCTTAGGTTGTTCACCCAGAATATAACTGCATGGTATAGTTTCATACAGCTCTGGCCTGTATGAGCCACCAACAAAACCTGTCACGCCCCGCTTCCCGGTATAGGAAGAAGGGGACACGACGAGGACGCAACGTATATACTCAGAAGTACATACGCTAAGCGTCTAAGCAATATAAAAATAAATACACAAGAGACAAAATATAATAAAACAGCAACTTTATTCATTCACATTCTTTTTGTACAATGCATGGATAAGTAAATACAACTGGAGGAAAGCAATGCCTAAACGGTGGCATAACAGAAATGAAATGTACTGAAATAAAAATGTGTACAAATAAGCTAGTGCTCTGGGTCGTAGGAAAGCTGGTTCAAGTCCTCACTGCTAGGCTCGATCTCCGGAAGATCCAAATCACCTGACGACATTCAATGAAGAAGAAAGAGAATGTCGTCAGCGAACAAATCGCTTGGTAAGTCCCAATGATAAGGGAGAAATAGAATAGACAGAATGTAGCTTTTAAAGTTGTATTATTTGATTAACGTTGTTGTTTGTAACTTGGTACAGAAGGATGCCAGTGTATACGAGAGGAGTCTCTATATGCTAGAGACTGGGGCAAAAGGAAGTACAAGAAACCGTTATGCCATGGTACAACAGCAAACGGATTCAGATTAGGTGTCTTAATTCTTACTGTCTCGTGCCACTTCTAACACCTTCCGTACCAATCTACCCCTTAAAACCCCGCGAAGTATTGATTGTATCATTTGTATTGTATTATAAATTGTATTGTCTTGTATAGAGTGATGACTTGTTGAAACCATGATATCAGTAAATGGATGTAACTGGAGAATCATGTAAATGGAAGTATATCCATGATTCGGTTCAGTCAATACAGATTGAATATATTTTTAATATATGTATTCATGGATTCATGTTGAGTTATAGATTGTAGATTGTACTCGATCTGAGTCAGAACAATTATAAATGAAATTGAAGTCCTGATTGTTTTGATGTTATCGGTAACCGCTGCACATGGGCGACAGGATTTGTGTCTTTTTCAAAGACGATTACCGTATTGATAACACCATTGTTAAGTTGTCAACCTTAGATAGACAAGCACCCATATCTCCGGCTCCCTGAGGCTCAAGAGACTGGTCCCTCTTAAACCTATGTTTACTAGGGTCCTTAGGGTAATTTATAGAACTTGAGGGGGTTTTATGTAAAAATACTTGTATATAACTTTCAAAATACACCCCAAGTGTTTAATTGTCATCTTTAGAGTTGTAATGAATGTAGATTTTATATATGTGATGTTTCTAGTGGAATTAACCTAATTTCATAATATAGGGTATTAAATTGTAATATTGTACTTTATATGGAATTCATGGTATTTTAATGTAAAGTGACTCTTGTGATTTTAGAAAAGTTGGAATATTTATATTATCACAAAATAGATATTTTAATTATACACATATATATATTTATATAAAAATAATTTTTAATATATATTATATTTCTAGAAATCTCATTTTCTTAAGATTTTGTATTTTGTAAATCTTTCGAGACCGAATGCTCCTTGCGGAGGTCTGCATCTCGCACTACTAAGCCCTAGGACGTGCGATAATCCGCACCATCCAATCGGGTTCCCCAAATGGGTTGTAGCGGCGCTTTGCAAAGATTTGTTTAAAAATACTAAATCTTGTAAAAATGGTTTTATTAGTAAAGGGTATTTATATGTAAAGGTTCGTTTCCGGTATTCTATGTTCCCAAAAAGTATTGTGCTATATTTCATGTGAGCGTGGTGAGGAGGTAGGTCATTACCTCGTGATCTACTTAAAGGTATAGCAAGATTGTGATGATTTAATGTCAAAATGAAACTACATGGTATTTTACTGAAAAAGAGCGATAAAAGTTACAAAATAATATAGATTGTCATGAAACTTGTTCAACATATTTGTTAATGATTAATAGTCAATATTTAATGGTTTAATAGGATTGTGTTTAAGAAAAGTGTGATTTTTAGAAAGAAACCTAATCGGAAATCGGTTTGACTCCGATTCCGTCGGGTTTTATTAAAAGTTGTTTTTAGAGTAGAAAAGGAGAGAGGGAGGTAGGAATTACTAGTTTAGAAGTTAGGGATGAGGAAAAAGAAACGGGAGGAGGCGTCGTGCGTCGTTTCGTCGCCGGGAACTCCTAGGGTTGTCGTCGGAAAAATCGCCGGAGCTTCGCCTTTTGCTAACTTAAATTGCACACAATTTCTCTATATTTTTCTTGAGAGTTTTTTTCAGAATTTTGGAGTGAGGGGGTGTGTCTATGGGTTGTATTTATAGGATAAGGCTAGGGTTTAGGGTAGGTGAAAGGTTGAATTGAAAAAATATGTTAAATTGTATTAAAATGTAATAAAAATTGGGTTTAATGTGATTTAAAGGGGCTCTGGAAATGTGCAGGAGAATTAAACTATACAGAGATGATGTGAAGGCAAAAAGACACGATTTTTATTTTGGGGACTCGGCGGTCCGGCTGGCGGCGTCGGCCGAGTCGGGCCGAGTCAGGCCGGGTCGGTCGGGATGGGTCCGTCGTCTCTTGAGCTTCCCCCTGGTCCGGTTTGTTTTTAGTGTGTAGTCGGGTTTTACGGGTTTAGCACGTGTAGACTCTTGGTATTCTAAAAGTTCAAAATAAAACAATATTAAAAATAATATGGGGTAGGGGATTTAAACTCTGGTAGGTTGGTTCAGCAGTGTAAGGTATTACCAGTGAACTACAAGCTCCTTCTTACTATTAAAAAGCAAAACAAATATTTAAAGTACTCACATGAAATGCAAATACTCCAATTATACATCAACTTTTAAATAAATTTTTGTATACTAAAATTGGAGTTGTTACAACTAGACCAGATGTTGCTTACGCACTTAGCGTGGTAAGCCGGTATCAGTCAAACCAAGGGGAGAAGCACTGGATAGCAGTAAAGAACATTCTCAAGTACCTGAGAAGGACTAAGGAGATGTTCTTAGTGTATGGCGGAAAAGACCTCCAGATCGAGGTCTTTGCTGACTCCAGCTTCCAGAGTGATAAGGATGACTCCAAGTCCATGTCGGGTTATGTCTTTACCCTCAGTAGAGGGACGGTATGTTGGACGAGCTCCAAGAAGGACACCGTTGCAAACTCGACGATGAAAACGGAGTAGTTCGCTGGATGAGACGCCGCAAAAGTGGCAGTCTGAATGAGGAAGTTCTTAATTGAACTTCAGGTGGTTCCTTCCATTTGTTGGTCCAATACTTTAGTATTGTGACAACATACGGCGCTATAGCTTTAGGAAAGGAATCCAGGTCCCATCTGAGATCCAGACATATCTTGAGGCGGTACCACCTGATCAGGGAGATCGTTGATCCCCAGGAGATCAAGATGAGGAGAGTAGATACGGAGAATAGCACTGCAGATCGACTCATGAAGGCCATCCCTCAGACACAGTTCGAGAGGCTAATCGAGATGATAGGTCTGCGATATGCCAATACATGGCCCTAGTGCAAGTGGGAGATTGTTAGTGATATATGACCCAGAGGCCATTATTGTATCATACTGGTTTGTATATTACTTAATGGAAGCTTGGGATATTCACAGTTGTATTGACAGTCTTGCTCAAAATGGTAGTATGCTACTTGGTTTGTTTCTACCTCAATATGTGCATGTGTTTATTTTAGTATATCGCTTATACATATTGGTAGAGCCCTTAGGATCTTTGCTTGATTACCAGCGTTGTGATGGCAGTCACACTAATGGGGGCTGGATAGTCTACCAGCACATCCTTATACAGGTCCCTAGTCGTAGGATTATCGAGACGGGGCATCGATACTCCAGAGTAGACTAGTGTATATGCTTCTCATCCCAGCAGGGGAGATGGTCTGTCCCACAGCCATTAGTACGTCGTATCGGAGATAGTATGCAGGTGCTCATTAGGTTATGAGTACACTGGACAGGACTCTTCGGGGACTGCTGGTGGGTATTATACCTATCGTCGGGTAGCAGTTCCTAGGTGACATGAGTACAGCTTATTCCGTCGACTTGACACTGCTATTTCGCCTCGAGTGTGTTCCCACTGTACTTTGATTTCTACCCTACCACGGCTCAAAGGAGTCATGCAAACAGGTAGTAGTTGGGTGCAGTCCCGAAGCACTTGGAAGCAGTGGTGATCAGATATGATTCGTCTCTCCCGGTATTGGGGGTTGATATCTCGCTGTGTTCGGAGAGCCATTACACAAAGTCCCAGACCAGGGCAAGCGAGATTTATTGGTAGGTGTTCCAGTAGTTTCTCTAGGTGTTTTGGGCTACACTCCGGCATGACTTATTGCACTATTAGGGGTCTGACGATTACCGCCCCCTAGGCCCGATATGCGATACTCTTAGACGAACAGACCGGACTGTACGGAGATTATCACATTCAGGCTCAGTAGGAGTTCAGATGGATTTGCTCATTGGCCTTCTTATCGACAGATACCTGGGTAGCCGTTATGTGCAGCTGGTACCGCTTGCGGCTTGTGGTTAAACCCACTGCCTGCGTACTGTCTAGTGTTTAGAGTCCCGCATAGAGAGTTTCCCTGCAACGGGCGAAAGATGTAAAGGCCGTATGGTTTTACGACAGGGCTTCGATCACGTACGTGCACTTGTGCGCGTATGATGTTCGGGCGGATAATACTAGTGGGCTTTGGTTTAAGCCGGATCCTAGTATTATATTGATGGATCAGTTTCGTCTCTTTGTATTCGTGTTTCTCGGAACACGGATGCGGGTATGTATATACGGATGAGATGGGCATTCTTATAATTATTCAAGATTGCTTATAGAAGAAGAAACCTCATTAGGATTTTGATTATTTATATGATTAAAACAATTATGAGGTGGAGGAAATATATTGTTATATTGATATATGATAATTCAAGCATGGCTACTTGGTTTGACTATTTGACTTACATATTTTGTGAGATATTTTTGGCACTAGATATTTTAAGTAAGATATTTTCTCTTCATATGCTTATGGTCATATCAAGAGAGCCATCGCAATTATCATTTGTGAAAATACTTTCTCTTTCCTTAAGTTCCATCTTCTTCTTCCTATCAACCCTTAAGGTCTCATGAGCTTAGTAAACTTGGGTTTCAAGAGGCAAATAAATCCATATTCATTCTCTACATCACCTAAGCCATCTTGTTTAGCAAGCTAGTTGCCTTAGTTACCTTGGATTTGAGGTATGAGCTCGGACTATAGACTCTCGGGTGAATCGTCTTTGACTTGAGGAAGCTACGATCTGGATCGATCCTCAGAGCCTACGATGACGAGGAGGACGGCGGAGAAGAACCGAAGGACTTGTATCTTGAGGTATAACATTCTTTTCGAGTAGTTAAACCTCAAGTAGTATGCTAGCTATGATTTATGATCGATCTTTGGTTCTAGTCGGTGTTGCGAAGCCCGTAAAAATCTTTTTTTGCAATTTCCGCCTCTCCGCGAACACGTGGGGTGCGCGACATATAGGTCATGAAAAAGTATCATAAGTCTGGAAATTTTATTCTAATGTGTTTTTTTGTAGTTTAAAGCGAAAGTATGTGTGTATACGAGAGTAGTCCGACAAACGCCACAAACCAATGGCACGTTTAGTACAAGGCCCCGTAAACCCTACGGGACAACGGCATACGGAATTCATGTTAGGTGATTTTTAAATGGACTATCGTGCCACGACATGCATTCATTACCCAACTACCCCTTATCCAAGGTTAAATTATAAGTTCACGTATCAGATTAATTTTATACAAATACGCATCACTTTCATGGTTCAATCACGCTTTCACTCATATCACTCACTATTAAACATTTTCACTGACGTAATTGTCACAACCCAATCGATAGCACTTATCGGTAGGAAATACACTACAGTCATTAGGGTATCAATGTAATTGGTCACAAAACACTGAGGGTATAACGGTCAAACAATATGATAAAAATGCAATAAATACACTTCAATTGAATAAGGCAGCCGGTGTCATATAACTTGCGAAATTCATTATAAATCACACGTGCAGAATCGAGGAAAACAATATAAAAGGCATATGAATTATACTTGTTTATTTAAGCAGTAAAATTAGTTTCATATCTATATGCATTATAGTTTAAGAGTTATGTTCATTTTAAAACAGGGATGTGCTGCTGGAACTCCAGTTTCAAAACTGGAAGCCCAATTTTAAGCGCAGTTTTCTATAGATTGTGATCAAAATCAAGGATCACTGCAGTTGAATAAAATCTATCCCTATCAGTTAGGTTTCCAAAACAATAGACGAATAAAAAATAGCCGCTATATACAGAAATATATGTTTAGTTTAAGGTCAACATGAATAAATTGTCACTGCAGAACATGTCGACAATGTAAAATGTATTTAAAATAACAAACAGTGATGTAATTGAGTAAAATCTATGTCATATGAAAGCTAATTAAATTATCTAAACAACGATATAATTCTCTGCACAATAGAAGATATATACAAGGATATAACGGGGTTTAAATACATGTATTAACAGAGAATACTGCTCTGGAGTATAGTCCAGAGCCGTATATCCATCCAATTTTTATTATCGTAACATGACAATATTCAATAACAACTTACATAAGTTTATAGGTTATCTAATTGGTTTTGATACGAGCCCTAGAATGTTACAATATGAATTGTTCTTAATTTACTTTGAATTTAATACGGCGACATGTACAGTAAGGTTCGGATTTGACGACACCTCTTGGGGCATCATTTCATAGTCATAACAAGGCTATTTTGAAACTAAACATCCACACGATATTAGCTAACAAGAAATGAAACCATTGATCATAATTTTGGGGATTTTAAATAGGGTTTAGTTTAAGCACAATGTATCGAACACTTAACACACACATATATAAACTCGTCATTAATATTTAACCACTTAATTAATTAATTTATATATATATAGAGAGAGAGAGAGCATGATTAAACAAGTGAAGAGAATTTACTTGTCTTAGTTCGCTGATATAGAAGCAACACAGCGTTCAAGTGTTCGTCTCGACACGAGACGACGATGACGCGACGCGGAGCTTGACATAGTGTGTGGCGCATGCGCGATACGTGGTGACACGGGGGTGGTATGATACTGGGCGCGGTGGCGATACGGTGGAGGCACGGGCGTGATGCAGTCGTGATGCGGTCCCGGTGCTGTGCTGGTGCGGTCCCAGTGTGGTGCAGCGGTGGCCTGGGCATCGTGGCCTGGGCATGGACTAGTCGCGGTGCAATGTTGCGACGGATGTATGCTGGAGCTCCGGTGGTTGTGACGGAGTTGATGACGGTGACGGCTACGAAAATAATGACTGTGATAATAATGGCGTCGGCAACTTGGACGGCAGCGGCGGCTTGAATGGTGACGACATGTTTCGATAAGGTGTATGGCTCGGCTTGGAGAGGAGGGAGTGCGATGGTGGGTACGATAGCAATGGAAATAGTGACGACAGCGTCGACGGTGATAGCTACTATGACGTTGGCTTCCACGGCGGTGTAGGCGACAAAAGCAGTGACAGCTACGAGGCTCGGTTGTAATTGAGGGGCTTAGGCTCGACGGAGGCAACGTCAGCTGCGACGATGACGATGGTGGGCGGCGAATGCAACGGCTGTGGAGGAGAAGAGGGAGCTCGACGGAGACTTTGGTAGTCGGCCGGCGGTGGCAGTGAAGGAAGCTGGTGGTGATGGGTTTTGAAGAGGGAGGGATTTTAGAGGGGAAGGTGATGATACTCGATATTGGCAACCTCCAAGATCGCAACACGTGGCAGATGACGTGTCCCAGAACTCAGAAGAAGGGACCGTGGGGCAGACCAGGCCATCCGTGTACCCGACCCGTGAGCCTTGGCTGGCTCTCCTCAGAGCCCCCTTTAAAGCTAGCCTCCTCGGCCTCTCAGCTAGTCACGAGCTACCACCGTTCTAAGACTCCTCGGCTTTCTTTCTCGCCTCCGAGCTCTACAGCCGAGGCAATCTTCTTCGGTCCCCCGGCCGACTAACTCCACCACTCGCAGGTGTAACCGCTGCTCCGCGAATCTCGCCATGCGCAGATTCTCCATCAGCAACATCCCACGTTCCACGCCATCACGATCCCTATTAATGGGCGATCCGCTCTTCACGCGGGCGTGACGTCCGGGGGCTTAACTGCCGGCGAGATCTTCGGGCCAGCTGCTGCGTGCTACCGCCACTATATAAACCCCCATCACAGAAGGGTCAAGTAAGCCATTTTTACTCTACTAAGCCGTTACTCTGCTCGGATCTAGTACTAACTTGATCGTCGGAGGGTCCTTGGTGGTACCAAACCACCCCGGGACTTCTTTGCAGGTACTCGGCGTAAACTCCTAAAAAACCACCAATCTCCTCAAAACCCATTAAGACCCATACGCAACAGGAGATCACCTCTAAGATCCACCGGGAGATATACGGAAGACAACATCTGACGGAGACCCGAAAAGAACCTCCATCAGTTTACGCCGTCTGTGTGAAACGACTCCACAAAACACAAAGTTGGCCTTTCGATCTCCATACACATGGCAAGCGACCACCCTGAAGACCCAGGAACCATCCGCCGCTTTCCCCTCACCGGAGGCTCGGACGAGCCCCCTCCAGCAGCCATCATCAACGCCCTCGCTAGCCGAATAGATCGGCTGCAGTCCCTCGTGGAGGCGCTCGTCCGCGTCCAAACGGCCAAACATGGGCCCCAGGTCGCCGCTCCTCCGCCTCCAGAAGGCTCCGCCCTCATCGACACGGCTGACCATAGGCAGGCTGCGACCCCCGGCCACAGATCTCATAAGACGATACTCCCTGAAGCCCGTTGGGCGTCCCAAGGCTCCACCCCGAGATCCGCCGCCAGAGTGCCCCGCCTCGAGCCTCTACGCGACCCTTACCCCCCTGAGGAGATGTCGGTCACCTCGCCTGTCCACATGCATGATCGACACCCCCTCCCTCGATGAGGTCGCACGGGAGGAGCTCGCCAAGACGGCATGGGGGCCACCTCGTCCTGGGATCTTAGGAACCTCCTCGAGAGGAACCGAGGCCGTGCCCAGACATAGGTCTCCCCCAGAAGAAGCCAGGGATCGCCAGGAGCCAGATCCTTAGGGTATCACGGCCGTCCCGATGCCCTCAAGAAGAGGATCGAGGGAATGCGCCGGGAAGGAAAACTCTCAAGCGACGGGGCCAAATACGCCGCCGACTCGCTCACCAAGCCGTTTACCGAGGAACTGCTCACTATCCACGTCTCCTCGCGCAACAAGCCCCCGAAGGTCTCTATGTTCGACAGGAAAACTGACCCGGAGGACTGATTGGCAGAGATTCTGCGTGTTTAAGTTTAATTACCGCAATCAGGACGGTTTCGCTTTGCAGCTAGCCGGATGAGTACGGGTCGATCCACAGAGAGATGGGAGTCTTTTTCTTAATGTCTTGACGAGTTAAGTCCAAATATGTTGGGTTTGTTTGAGTTTAGCTAATTGAAAAAGAATGATAAGAGAACTTGTTAAGGGCAGGATTTGGTTGGTTTGAGTCGGGAGGATCGCTCACTTGATTCTTTTGCCACTTCTTGATATTGATGTTACGGTAATCGGCAACAACGGGGATTAGCACGACTAAGAGAAAACTTGCGAGTATAAGCTAGGCTTTCCAACACTTCGTTTTCTCTTTTTGGTCCTTGTCCGTCCGTTCTTGGCTCTTAGCCACAACCTCAGGTTGATTCAACCACAACCGGTCTCACTAGGGTATCACCGCTATTATGAAGAATAGGGTGCCGTAGGGAGCAGATTGTGGATCAATTAACAGGAGTTCAAATCAAGATATATGTAAAAGAGAAAAGTGAGGGAGTTTTCCGTCTTTCAAACTTTCCGTTTCCTACCTTAACAAGTGAAAAATTACTCACCCATTAGAAAAGTTAAATGAAAATAAACAAAGAAAGAGGGTAATAAGAATTGAGGTAGAAAATCACAACTAGCTATTCGGGACCTCACTTTAGGCAAGGATCACACTAAGCATCATGGTTGTAAGGATAACCGAAAAATGGAAGAAAATTAAAACGACAATTTTAAGAAATAACAACAACTACGTTTAACAATTAAAATTACAAGCAACATAAGAAATTGAATTACAAATTACACATATAGAAAAAGAACACTTCTTGCATGCTTCACACTCAACAAAACCTCTCACAAGCTTTAATGGAGGAAGATGGAGGAAAATGGACTTTTATTAGAAACTAAATAATTCTAATACAAAAATTACAAATGAAAACTAAGTACCCTTCTCTTGGTTCTGCTCTGGGCTATTTATAGGCCTGGTTCTGAGAGTTTGGCAGTAAAACACAACCCTACACATGATTACAGGAATAACCCCAAAAACCCACACTGCAATGACACGTGGCAGCCGCGCATGCGCGGCCAAAGCAGGGGTTTGGCCGCGCATGCGCGGCGGTTTGGTGGCCGAACTTTGGTTGCTTTTCTCCTCTGGTCTTGTATTCTTTTTTCCTGTCTTTTGAAAACTTTATACTGCAAAATCAATTTACAGAGGATCTCCATATTTCTTTTCCAAAATGTCTTCATTTCTTCACTTTTGACTTTCACCTATTTTGACTTCAAATTTTCCTTTAGTCCCAAATGACGACTCTTTTCGTCCCCTCTTCTGAACTGGTACGGGACGGATGCTGGAACCCGGCTTTTATCTGTTTGTGACAGATGTTCTGGATTTTGCCGTAAATGTGGTGATTTTGTCGGATTTGCTCTCTCTTGGACTGGAAACCTGTAATCTGTAACATGCAGCAAATACGGATAAAAAGCACCTACCTGTATGCAATGTAATTAAGAATGGGCGGTACAAATATACAAAAATATGTGATGAACAAATACCCCCAAACTTATCTTTTGCTCGTCCCGAGCAAAACCATTTTATTCACAAAAAATTCCTAACCTCACTTTCGCAGGGAACGCGATTGCACTGAGCACGTGCAACAAGCCGTTAAACCTCTAGGTGTCCCTAATAGGAGGAGTGTTGTCTCCTGAGGGTTTTCAGCGGATTACACCCACAAAATCCGATCGATTGGCCGTCGACTCTAATCCTCTATTTCAGCTTTCTAGCCAAAAACCCTATTATCATAAACTTAGAAATTACTAACCCGTATTCTTCACACTTCCTTTCCATTTAACTTAAGATCCTATACGCCTAGCCAGTTTATAAAGCTTTCAGCATCTCCTGGGTTTTCCTTCTTAAGCGGAATCTCAAATCCGGAATTTTTATCCACTCTATTGAAGAAATAAACCCTATTTTTCATTCCTCGTCTCTCCTCCAAACTCTGATTATATACCCCTACGTGTGTGTAATTGTCACCCCTACACTTGGAAATTCAGTTCAAGCTATAATACCCTTGCCTTAATACCTAGCACTACTTCTTTTTATTAATGATGGACGGTTTTGTTCATACATTTTTCATGCGACTATTAATGCTTCTTGAGGCACTAACGGCCGATTACTGAATGTGTGAACTTAAAGCGTAAATAGCAGTTTCCAGGTCTTGACTTCATTCTATTTTTCTCTCTTTTTCTTTTCCCCTTTTTTTTTTCAAGACCGGATATATTTTTCAGCGTGCTCTTATGGTGTTTAGCTTCAAATACCGTTTTTTTCTTTCATACTAGGCTTTCAGGCAAGAGTATTTCTAGGTATCCTCTACTATTCCGAGTTTCAAGGTGGTGTATGTGCATTTTGTAGGGTATATACTTTCAAAAATTTGGACTTAAGATTTAGAATTATTTTTCAGAATTATTCTTCAAATAGAGCTTCAATAATTTTCCCTCATTTTGACTTCGCCTAAGAACTAGACTCAAAATTTGCTTATTTCAAAACAAACCGCTGGAGCGTATACTTTCTATAGTTAATACTTCAAGGAATGTTATTTTTAGGGTTCATAATTAACTAAGTTTAAGATCTAGTAGTTTCTAATTAGTTAACTGTCGTATTAGACTTGAGTCAGACACGGTCAATAATATTTTTGTTTTTTTTTCTTTTAAAATTTTTGTTTTTATTTTCAAGTTTTTCAATTTTTTTGTATTTTTTTCAATTTGTTCAAAAAAATGCAGTGCAGAATTTAAACATGCAAAGTAAAACCAAATATTTACATAAAAGATAAATAAAATATGCAGATGCAAAGCAAGGATAACTATTTACAATCTAATCCCTCCCCCAAACTTGTTAATGGCAGTGTCCTCACTGCCCCCTGCGTCGTCTCCTAGACGCTGCGGCACTCATCCCTGGTTCACTTGAATCTGCCCTAGGGGCCCTAGATCGCGACCTCGATCTCTCCTCTCGTGCCAAAAGAGTTGCCATTCCTTGTTCTAAGCTTGCCATTCTCTGATCGAGGGTTGTCATCATACCCATCATTCTTTCTACCCCCCTATGTGTCCGTCTAAGTAAGCATGCTTGCTCAGCGGGGGTAAGCTCTTCATCGCTCGCTGTGGAGCTCGAGCTGGCTACTATATGCTCGCTCGGTTCGGTGCGTGACCATACATCGTGAAGTCTAGTGTAGGATGTCGAAACACCCTCAAGAACAGGTCGAATGCATGTGCCAGCTTGCATGTGTACTGCAAACTCGTCAGAAGGGATGAACTGGCGACACAGTTGTGTCACCAGCATAGGGCACGGATGGTTGGCTGAAGTCTTGCCAGCATCAATCGACTGAAGTAGTACCGTGCACATGTCATAACTTGGGTGTTTGTTCATTAATGTATGCACGATGTGTAGTGATGGTGTGAAAAATGTCGTGTTGTGCGAGCTGCCAAAAATGTTATTTTGTGCCCATTGGCACACAGTCAGCACATTCGCGTAAAGTGTACGCGCCGGAATCCCTTTACGTGGTTCCCTATAGCAATCATTTCCCATCAACGGGGTGTAATCCTCAAATTGGAAGGGTTGGTCATGTGCGGGTATTCGTGGGATCAAGGTGACTTCATGAATGAAGTCCCTATCTATTCGTATCTCTTGACCTCCCCAAAACAACCTAATAAATCCGTATTTTTGATAGCTACCCTCCTCCATGTAAGCATAGAATCTTTGGACTAGATCCGGAAGCGCGAATGCGTTCGGATGGTTATACAAAAGATAATTCCATCCGCGTTTCCGGATCTCGTCGCCAAAATAACTCCCGTACACATTATGTTCAAAAATTTGGGAGAAATTACGCTCATATTGCAAGTTTGAAGCCATTACAGAATTCTACAAATTTTTACAGATCAAAGGAGAGTTAGAACAGTGCAAACCTCCTCTGGAAAAATTTCCAGAGGGTGAAGCTTCCAAGCTGCGGCGCTTCCGCGGCGGGAAGGGGGGTGCGGCGGCGGATTAGCGGCGGCGGCAGGGGATCAGGTGCTGGGCTTTGCTCTGGCGGCTAGGGTTTCTGATGGGGAAGGGTTTGAGGCATAAGAAATGGCTGAAGGGTTAAAGATCTATTTATAGGGGTTTTTGTTTGGTTATTTACACTTAAACCCCTATAAATATATCTAATGAGAAAAAGAATTATTTACAAATATATTTATATTTAAAATTATTTTTTTTTTTCTGAAAATTTTTATTTTTAGTTTTTGTTTTTATTTATATTATTTGAAATTTTTCCAGGCACACAAAAAAAAACAAAATTGTATTTACATACCCCCAAACTTATTTGAAACAGTGTTTCCACTGTTTTTGGCTGGATTATCGAAGTTTGGGTGTAGGAGGAAGAGGAAGATTATTCAGGGTAAACTGGCTCCTGTAAAAACAGGAGCTCCTCTGTTTGATCGGCGCTAAGGTACGGTTTGAGTCGATGTCCGTTTACCTTGAAAAATGAACCGTCCTTTGGATTCTCCAAATCCACAGCGCCATGCGGATAGACATTCCGCACGAAATACGGCCCGTTCCATCGAGATCTGAGCTTTCCTGGATGGAAATGTAGCCGGGTGTCGTAAAGCAGTACCTGCTGACCAGGTATGAAGGTTTTGCGCACAAGGTGTTTATCATGAAACACCTTCGTTCGATTCTTTACGACAACCGCGTTATCGTAAGCTTCATCCCTAAGCTCGCTCAGTTCGTTCAGTTGCAGCTTCCGATTGCTGCCCGCATCTTCTAGCGACAGATTTAGCTCTCTTATCGCCCAAAATGCGCGATGCTCTATTTCGACAGGAAGGTGGCAAGCTTTTCCGTATACAAGCCGATAAGGAGACATGCCAAGGTTGGTCTTATAAGCGGTTCGGAATGCCCAAAGAGCATCAGTAAGTTTTAAAGACCAATCCTTACGGTTCTTGAAAACCGTCTTCTCCAATATCTGCTTGATCTACCGATTTGAAACTTCGGCTTGACCACTGGTTTGGGGGTGGTAGGGCGTAGATAGCTTATGATTAATGGAATACTTCCGCATCAAGGCTTCGAAAGTCTTATTGCAGAAGTGAGTTCCATTGTCGCTAATGATTGCTCGGGGGTGCCCAAAACGAGAGAAAATGTTTTTTTAAGGAACCTAACGACAACCTTGTTGTCGTTAGTTCGGCAGGGCACAGCCTTGACCCATTTAGAGACGTAATCAACAGCTAGAAGGATGTACAAGTTCCCGAAAGAGCTGGGAAACGGCCCCATGAAATCTATCCCCCAAACATCGAAAATCTCCACAACCAAGATTGGTTGGAGCGGCATCTCATTCCTCCGGGATATCCGGCCCATGTGTTGGCACCGGGAGCAAGTCTTGCAATAATCATAAGCGTCTTTGAAGAGTTGTGGCCAGTAGAAACCACATTGCAAGATCTTCTCAGCTGTCTTTCTGGGGCCAAAATGCCCGCCACATGCTTGGTCGTGGCAAAACGACAGCACACTCTTGAATTCATCGTCAGGGACACACCGACGAATAATCTGATCGGGACAGTACTTGAACAGATAAGGTTCGTCCCAGTAAAAATGTTTTACTTGGGATAAGAAGCGAAGTTTGTCCTGACTCGACCATTCAATCGGTAGTAATCCCGTGGCCAAATAGTTCACAATATCTGCGAACCAGGGTTCGCAAGATACCGTCAAGAGCTGTTCATCCGGGAAAACGTCATTGATCGGGATTTGAAGCGACGACGAAGAAGGAAGTCGTGAGAGATGGTCGGCAACGACGTTTTCACATCCTCGTTTGTCCTTAATGACAAGGTCAAACTCTTGAAGCAAGAGGATCCAACGTATAAGCCGAGATTTGGCATCTTTCTTCGCAAAAAGATGGCGCAGAGCAGAATGGTCCGTGTAGACAATGACTGGAGAGCCGATGAGGTATGGCCTGAACTTTTCTAGAGCAAATACAACAGCCAAGAATTCCTTCTCAGTTGTTGTATAGTTGAGTTGGGCGTCGTTCAGGGTTCGGCTGGTGTAGTAGATTACGTGCGGCATCTTGTTGATGTGCTGTCCAAGGACAGCACCGATGGCGAAGTCAGATGCATCGCACATAATCTCGAATGGGTACGTCCAGTCAGGAGAAGAGAGAACGGGAGCAGAAGTGAGTGAGCGTTTCAGTGACTCGAATGCAGTCACACAGCTCGAGTTGAATTCGAATGGCGTGTCCTTGGCCAGTAGAAGAGTCAAGGGTCTAGCAATCTTGCTAAAGTCCTTGATAAACCGTCTATAGAAACCGGCATGGCCAAGGAAGGCTCGGATATCTCTGACGCAACTGGGAGGAGAAAGATTGGAAATGACCTCAATCTTTGCTTTGTCCACCTCTATGCCGTTTCGCGAGATGATATGTCCTAAGACAATACCTTCTCGCACCACGAAGTGGCATTTCTCCCAATTCAAAGTGAGATTCTTGTCCTTACATCGGGTAAGGACAGCGTCAAGATGTAGCAGACACTCGTCAAAGGAGTCGCCGAAAATAGAGAAGTCATCTATGAAGATCTCCAAGAATTTCTCCACCATGTCAGAGAAAATTCCCATCATACACAGCTGGAAGGTAGCGGGCGCATTGCATAACCCAAAGGGCATGCGTCGATATGCAAACGTGCCGAAAGGACAAGTGAAAGTGGTCTTGTCCTGGTCTTTTTCGGCGATGGGAATTTGGTTATAGCCAGAGTAGCTGTCAAGAAAGCAATAGTACTCATGTCCAGCCAATCGTTCAAGCATCTGGTCAATGAAAGGTAGCGGAAAGTGGTCTTTCCGTGTTGCGGCATTGAGTTTCCTGTAATCGATGCAAACTCGCCACCCAGTTTGGGTGCGAGTAGGGATTAACTCATTTGCCTCGTTGGTTATGACCGTGATGCCCGACTTCTTGGGGACAACATGAATGGGGCTAACCCACTGGCTATCAGAGATAGGGTAAATGATACCACTATCTAGACATTTAACGATCTCCTTCTTCACAGCCTCCTTCATGACTGGATTAAGACGTCTTTGTGGATCCCGGGCTGGTTTGGCATCATCCATCAGATGAATGTGATGCTCAACGATGAGGGGACTAATCCCCTTGATGTCCGCCATGGACCAGCCAAAAGCTTGCCTGTTGCTGTGCAAGACCGCGAGAAGGGCTTTCTCTTGCTCGGGAGCTAGAGAAGCCGAGATGATGACATGGAGGGTCTCGTTGTCACCCAAGTAAGCGTACTTGAGGTGAGAAGGCAAAGGCTTGAGTTCGAGTGCTGGCGGTGAAACGATTGAAGGCAGGATTGGTGCAAAGGTTTCGAACTCAAAAGACTCCAGCAAAGGTTCAAAGCGAGTGTAGGCAACCGAGTTGGATGGTTCAGGTAACTCATCCGAAAAGTCGAAAGATTCAAACTCGGGTTGTTCGCAGCTAAGATCGTTCGAGAACGTGAAACACTCGTATTCGTTATCGGATGCAGAAACAGCAGCAGGTTCGAAGAGAAACGCACTAGTGGCGTCAAGATTATCATTATCAAACAGAAACTCCTCGAATTCACACACTTCTGAGGTGATCTCCTGGATCGAGCAGACGTCCAGTATATGAGCATTAGGTTCAGAGGGCTGATTCCCCAACTTAAAAATGTTGAGTTCAATCGTCATATTTCCGAAAGATAGGTTCATAGAACCATTGCGATAATTGATCACAGCATTTGAGGTTGCGAGGAATGGGCGACCGAGTATCACAGGAATTTGATTCCTGGGGTTAGCTACAGGTTGTGTATCTAATACAATGAAGTCAACGGGGAAGATGAAGTCCCCGACTTTTATTAACACATCCTCTAGTTCACCCCTAGGATGGGTGATCGATCGGTCTGCCATTTGGAGAGTACAGTGCGTAGGTTTCAGCTCTCCTATGCCTAATTGCTCGTATACTGAATATGGAAGCAGGTTAACACTGGCACCAAGATCTAATAGTGCGCGGTTGATGTTCTTATCCCCAATGGTAATAGAAATAGTAGGACAGCCAGGGTCCTTCCGTTTTAGTGGTAAAGATTGGGTAAGGGCATCACTCACGGCACTAGCCAAGAAAACTTTCTTTGGTACCTGAGACTTCCTCTTTTTCGTGCACAAGTCCTTTAAGATTTTCGCGTAGGACGGGACTTGTTGGACAGCATCTAAAAGAGGAATGTTAATGTTAACTTGCTTGAATAACTCCAAAATCTTCTCCATTTGTGGATTTTGTTTGTTAGACCTCAACCGGTTTGGAAATGGAACATTTTGAAAATTGGTTAAGTCTAAGGCTGGAGGAGGAGATTTTGGAGTTGGAACGGATCCCAGAATAGGTGTTTTCGTGGAGTAAGAAGTGGGTCCATTCAAAGCAGAAGAAGAGGAAGAAGAGCCTTGTGAAGAACGGAGAATAGGCTCAGAAGACGAAGAAGAAGACGGAGAAGAAGAAGAAGAAGCAGCGGCCGGGGTGTTATCGTTGATCCGTGTGCCAATGTTGTTTTGCAGCATCCTCCCCGATCTCAGTGTGGTCACGGCACTCATATTATGGTTTTGTTGTTCAAGAGCAACATGTGCATTATGTGGGTGACCGGGATTTGGAAGTGGCTGGGACGGGAGCTTCCCCTTCTCTCGCTCGCTCAGGGCCGCGTTCAGCTGTGCAATCTGGGCCTCTATGGTTTTGATGCTTTGCCCGTGTGCGGCAGTGTGTTGCACTAAAGATTGAATCGAAGACTGGATGTTGGCGGTGGATTGAGTCGATTGTTTAACAAACGCCTCCAGACTTCGCTCGAGCGAGGAAACCTTATCGTTGTTCGACGGAACAAAGTTGTTTGGTGGAAAAGAGTTGTTCGGTGCAAAGTTGCTCGTCTGGTTTTGGAAAGGTTGGGGTTGGAAGGGCTGCTGATATTGAGTTTGTTGCTGCGCTTGTTGCTGCGGCGGAGGTGGTCTCTGGAAATTGTTGCCCTGGAATTGATTCTGATTCTGATTCCAGGCAAAATTGGGATGGTTCCTCCAGCCGGGATTGTAGGTGGAAGAGTATGGATCATTCCTCGGTCTTTGCTGGAATGCATTAACCTGATCCTGTCCTTGCGATGGTGGATTGTAAGGACACTCTTCGGTCAAGTGAGAAGGATCGGAACAACAAGCGCAGATGGTACGAAGGGGGAGAACAGGGGTAGGAGCAGGAGAAGAAAATTTGCTCTCTATCGCTTCAAGCTTTCTCGTTATTGCAGCCATTTCAGCTTTCATTGCAATAGAGACGTCAAGTTGGTGGATTCCTACCCTAGACTGACCGGTAGAAGTGGATGTCGAGGAAGATGAAGAAGAAGAAGAAGAAGTCGGTCTGGTGCTCTCCCACTGTAGCGTTTACTCCGCAAGGTCGTCAAAGAACTGCCACGCTTCCTCGTCAGATTTCGATAGGAAGTGGCCCTGACAGATGGTTTTCAGCAACTGCTTCGTTGCTGGGTTCAGTCCCTCGTATAAGGTTTGGCAGAGTTGCCATTTCTCTATACCGTGGTGAGGACACTGAACAAGAAGGTCTTTATACCGGTCAAAGCATTTCCAGAAGGGTTCAGAAGGAAGCTGGGAGAATTGGTTGATTTCATTTCGAATTCTTGCGGTCTTATGATTCGGATAGAATTTTTTTAGAAACGCCTTAACAAACTCGTCCTAACTGGTGATGGAGTGGGAAGGGTGCTATACAGCCATTTTTCCGCAAGATCGCATAGAGTGAATGGAATGACTCGTAGACGTATAGCATCGTCCGACAGTTGGGTTGTTTTCATCATGGCACACACGTTCTGAAATTTGTTGATGAAGATATAGGCATCTTCAGATTCAAGCCCGTGAAAACATGGAAGCATGTTGATGAAGTGGGGCTTAATTTCAAAATTATCCCCATTGGCCGGTGGAAGAGAAAGGCAGGTGGGGAGTGCAGAACGGGTAGGATAGAAACGATCCTGAAGCGCAATTCGCTGCGGCGCTACAACAGGCGGTGGTGGTGTGTTATTGGTCTCCATAGAAGGTGGAGCCAATCCAGGGGTAGTCAAAGAGATGTTCGGATTAAATCCTGACATCGCGGAAGAAGAGGTTGGTGATGGTGTATCGACGTCTGAGTCGATCGCGCAGTCGGAGGCGACTAACGAAACGCGGACTAAGCGGGCGCTAGTGTCCCGAGTCCAAGCGGACATATACTAAACGAGTTTAGTATAGTCAAGGCGAAGAAGGTGAGGGTAAGAAAACGTCAATGAGAAAGGCAATGGGTGGAGTGAAAAAATGGAGTGTGCGACAAAGGGCAAGTTTTTATAAAAGTTTTTGATTTTTTCCTTTTTATATTTTTTTTTAGAAAGAGTTTACAGAGATTTGTACAGAATTACGGCTTTTCGCAATCACAAACAAGATATGCACACTCACACCTAGATCTAGAGTCGCCTAGGTCTGCTAGACCTGCTCCAAGACTTGATTGTCGAAGCAAAACTGTGTCGAGAAACAGGCTCAAGATACACTGATTAAGAGGCCAGGTAAGTGCAGAGATGAGGGGAGGTTTTCCAACGCTTTCGCAAAGTTCCTTAATTATGTAACCCTTTCTCTTTTGGCGGTTGCGCCGTTAACACTTTCCTAGACACCCCTTAAACAATATACCGTTGAACGAGGTTCTAAACACGGTTTAACTTCTCCTAATGAGCGCGAAGTCCTTAGGGCTGAGTCTAGTATTTTTTATTAACAATGGTCAATGCATATGCTTTTGTGATTTCTGGGGTCCTGGGAAGGGTGATGAAATCCCCACCCAATCTGAATTGGTTTCAAGCCCCTTAAAGTCCGTATTAATGAATGCAAAGCAGTAACAAATCAACTGCAAACAATTTTTTTATTTTCAGCGCGGCGCAAAGAATGCTGCAGAAAACACAGTTCAGTGGAGTGTAGAGGAGTTGAGAAGATGGTTGGGATACTCACAGAGGATTTTTGGTTTTCGCCTTGATCCGCCGCAGTGTAGCCGCGAGATATGGGTCAAACTCCCCACGACTTTGGCACTGAACTTGAAATTCTCCTTTTCCTGCACTCTTGCACAAAGAATAACAAAATGATTTTGTACAGTATATTTTTTTGTTTTGTTTTTGGTTATATTTTTATTCACAAATTAACCCGAAATTACAAAAAGAAATAAACTACCGTCTCCCCAGCAACGGCGCCATTTGATTGGCAGAGATTCTGCGTGTTTAAGTTTAATTACCGCAATCAGGACGGTTTCGCTTTGCAGCTAGCCGGATGAGTACGGGTCGATCCACAGAGAGATGTGAGTCTTTTTCTTAATGTCTTGACGAGCTAAGTCCAAATATGTTGGGTTTGTTTGAGTTTAGCTAATTGAAAAAGAATGATAAGAGAACTTGTTAAGGGCAGGATTTGGTTGTTTTGAGTCGGGAGGATCGCTCACTTGATTCTTTTGCCACTTCTTGATATTGATGTTACGGTAATCGGTAACAACGGGGATTAGCACGACTAAGAGAAAACTTGCGAGTATAAGCTAGGCTTTCCAACACTTCGTTTTCTCTTTTTGGTCCTTGTCCGTCCGTTCTTGGCTCTTAGCCACAACCTCAGGTTGATTCAACCACAACCGGTCTCACTAGGGTATCACCGCTATTATGAAGAATAGGGTGCCGTAGGGAGCGGATTGTGGATCAATTAACAGGAGTTCAAATCAAGATATATGTAAAATAGAAAAGTGAGGGAGTTTTCCGTCTTTCAAACTTTCCGTTTCCTACCTTAACAGGTGAAAAATTACTCACCCATTAGAAAAGTTAAATGAAAATAAACAAAGAAAGAGGGTAATAAGAATTGAGGTAGAAAATCACAACTAGCTATTCGGGACCTCACTTTAGGCAAGGATCACACTAAGCATCATGGTTGTAAGGATAACCGAAAAATGGAAGAAAATTAAAACGACAATTTTAAGAAATAACAACAACTACGTTTAACAATTAAAATTACAAGCAACATAAGAAATTGAATTACAAATTACACATATAGAAAAAGAACACTTCTTGCATGCTTCACACTCAACAAAACCTCTCACAAGCTTTAATGGAGGAAGATGGAGGAAAATGGACTTTTATTAGAAACTAAATAATTCTAATACAAAAATTACAAATGAAAACTAAGTACCCTTCTCTTGGTTCTGCTCTGGGCTATTTATAGGCCTGGTTCTGAGAGTTTGGCAGTAAAACACAACCCTACACATGATTACAGGAATAACCCCAAAAACCCACACTGCAATGACACGTGGCAGCCGCGCATGCGCGGCCAAAGCAGGGGTTTGGCCGCGCATGCGCGGCGGTTTGGTGGCCGAACTTTGGTTGCTTTTCTCCTCTGGTCTTGTACTCTTTTTTCCTGTCTTTTGAAAACTTTATACTGCAAAATCAATTTACAGAGGATCTCCAGATTTCTTTTCCAAAATGTCTTCATTTCTTCACTTTTGACTTTCACCTATTTTGACTTCAAATTTTCCTTTAGTCCCAAATGACGACTCTTTTCGTCCCCTCTTCTGAACTGGTACGGGACGGATGCTGGAACCCGGCTTTTATCTGTTTGTGACAGATGTTCTGGATTTTGCCGTAAATGTGGTGATTTTGTCGGATTTGCTCTCTCTTGGACTGGAAACCTGTAATCTGTAACATGCAGCAAATACGGATAAAAAGCACCTACCTGTATGCAATGTGATTAAGAATGGGCGGTACAAATATACAAAAATATGTGATGAACAAGGACCATCTGGATGCTTTCACCGTGAGGATGAGCTTCCGGACCATTCTGACGCCCCCAGTGCAGGGCCTTCCCAGCCACCCTCACCCGCTCTAGTCAGGATTGGTTCCGAGGACTCGAGCCTCGCTCAATCTCAACCTTTGACAAGCTAACTACTCAGTTCCTCGATCATTTCATCGGGAACCATCGGCAAAGGCGCACGGTCGACTACCTCTTCACAATTAAGAGCGGGGACATAGAGACGTTCAAAGCTTACATCTCCGCTTCTACAATGCCCTCCTCGAGGTCCCTGAGCACCGGGACAAGACCGTCATCACAGCGCATAGATCAGGTCTTAGGCACAAAGAGTGGTTGCACTCCTTTGCGTTGGCGCAGCCTAAGACCATGGCCGAAGTAAAGGCATAGACCGAGCGCGAGGTTCAACTGGAGTCTGAGGTGAACGCGAACCTCCCTCGAGCAGACCGGCCCGAACAGAAGAAAAGAGCCCGGGAAGAAAAGTCGGAGCGTCAGCAGCCCTATCACCCAAAGTTCCAAGGGTATACCCTACTCAACGTCTCCCTCGCAGTATCGCTAGAGGAGGCCCAAAACGAGGGGTTCTTCAAGTTCCCTCTGATCCCGCGTCAGGCCGCGAAGCGAACTCGGGGCCCTTACTGCGCTTTCCACCGGACACTGGGCCACGCCACGGAGGATTGTAAGCAACTCAGGGACTACATCGAGGAGCTCATCCGATCGGGACACCTCGCCGCATACTTAAGGGACAAACAACAGGCCGACCGCGAACAGGAGCATCGTCACCCTCCCGCTGAGCTGACCATCGGTCAGATCATGCTCGTTTCGGCGGACGGCCAGCACGGAACTCAGGGAGCTCCGTACCCGGTGCTGAGCATGGAGACCAACAATCCTCCAGGGAGCTCGGGCCGAGTCAATTAGGTCATCTACTAGCATGTACTTTTCTTTTAAGGCAATGTAAACTCTTTCTAGGGTCTGTTGTTAATATAATGATCAATGGAACATTGCGGAAAAGAAAGAAAAATCTTGTTTATTCAAAAGGTATTATGGGCTCCTCAGCCATACATACAACAAGGAAAAGGAAATTACAACAGCGGGGGAAGGGGGTGCAGAGAGCACTGCTCATGGTACTCGGCGAAAACCTCCGCCAGCCGAGGCCTCGCAAGGTCCAGCCTTTGCCCTCTATTCCTGCCGCGCGCGTCGACCTCGAGCCTCAGTTCGTAGCACTCGTAGACGAGTGCCTCTGAGCGAACCATCCGGCCCGCAGAGATCAGGCCGAAGTGCCTCAGATACCGCAGCTTGCCCACGGCCTCATCAAAAAGCTGCTCGGACAAGGGGTTGTAAAGCCCCGACGACGCCCTCCAGATAGAGTACATCAGCAGCTGCTGCAGGGAAGAGCGTCGGGGAGCAGCCGGCCGAAGTGGTCTTCGATGCTACCATAGACCAACTGCACCATGTCCTCGATGCAGTTCGGGTCATAGAGGTATACATCTTCGAAGTTGATGATCTCGGAGATGGTGAAGGGGAAGTCCTGCATTCTCAACGATCCGTATACGAAGGAAGGAAGGACCAGAGCTCCTTTTGCCTTATATAGCCGACTACGCCCCAACGGAGCTCAACATTCACCCGCTTCCGCCCAATAAGTCACGGCCACGCGGCGACCATCGAGCCCTCTCTGGCGGAATCGAAACGACGCAACCCTAGCGCTTCGCCTTCCCCGGCATTTAATGCGCATGCCACGCGCACGATCGCTGCGACCGTTCCTGTTCCCCATACCTGCCAAGGAATGGTCGGGCGAAGCCTCATGAAGAGTTAGTCGAGCAGCTACCCTGCTCGGCTATCCCTGGCTGGTAGCTACCTACAACAACCGACAGGGATCAGATTCCTCACCAAGAGGCACTGGGCAGTAACCCTGCTCGTTCCCTGTCCTGAAGGATCAAAGCCCTCGCAAGAGGCAACCGAGCAGCTACCCTGCTCGGTCATTTCCGGCTGGTAGCTCCCTACCTATGACGCCAGAGATCGAATCTCTCGCAAGAGGCACCCGAGTGGCTATCCCGCTCCTTCATCCCAAGCTGGTAGTTGCCTACCCACGATGCCAGAGATCTAAGCCCTCGCTAAGAGGCGACCGTGCGGCTTCACTGCCTGGTCATCCTTAGTGGGCTTTTTACAGCCTCTCCAACACCAAGGGTCAAATCCCTCCTTAGAGGCATCTCAACAGCTATCCTGCTCGGCTATCGCCGGCTGGTAGCTTCCTACCACGACTGACAGGGATCACAAAGCCTTCCCAGAGATAGTCGAGCCCGAGGATCCCTCGCTTGTCTATCCTTCAGGACAAAAGCCATCGCCAAGAGGCACCGGGCAGAAACCCTGCCCGGCCAAGGGTCCTTGGTAGGCTTCTTACAGCCCCTCCCGCGCTAAGGACCAAAGTCCTCCCAGAGGCAGTCGAGTCCTTGCTCGGCTATCCCCGGTTGGTAGCTTCCTACCACAACCGGCAGGGATCAAAGTCCTCGCCAAGAGGCACTGGGCAGTAACCCTGCTCGGTCCCCGTCCTGAAGGATCAAAGCCCTCGCAAGAGGCAACCGGGCAGCTACCCTGCTCGGTCTTCTCCGGCCGGTAGCTCCCTACCCAAGATGCCAGGGATCGAGGCCCTCACAAGAGGCACTCGAGCGGCTGCCCCGCTCCTTCATCCCAGGTTGGTAGTTGCCTACCCACGACGCCAGAGATCCAAGCCCTTGCCAAGAGGCAACCGCGCAGCTTCACTTCCCGGTTATCCTTAGTGGGCTTCTAACAGCCCTTCCAACACTAAGGATCAAAGTCCTCGCAAGAGGCAACCGAGCAGCAACCCTGCTCGGTCATCACCGTCTGGTAGCTCCCTACCCATGGCGCCAGGGGTCGAAGCCCACGCAAGAGGCATCCGAGCGGCTACCCCGCTCGGTCATCCCAGGCTGGTAGCTGCCTGCCCGCGACGCTAGAGATCAAAGCCCTCACTAGGAGGTGACCGTGCAGCTTCTCTGCTCGGTCATCCTTCATGGGCTTCTTACAGCCCCACCAATGCAGAGGACCCGAGGCCCCAAAAAGGGGCAACACGTCTACCGAAGTCTAAGCGATCCCCTCTCAACTTCGGGGCCGTGGAGATGTCTCCTCGACAGCGCTTGGCAAGTGACCGAAATCAACTCGACGGACGATCGCTAGACAGATGGCCAACCTGACATGAAAACGCAACGGTGCAAGCAGAGATATTTTACGAGCATTCTTCACAAACAGATGATAAAGTGCGATTCAATGAAACCAAAGAAAAATTTTATTACTACCAAAGACAAAAGCAGTACAAAATGTATTTTTGGGCTCCCCAGCCTTACAAAATGCCCGGAGGCTTACAAAATTCCAAAAACAAAGAAATAAAGGAGGAAGACAGGGGCTTTAGACCTCGGGGCCAGGTGCGACCTCGGAGTCCTCAATGATCACCATGCGACGCGCAGGGTCCTCGGCGGTTTCCTCGTCAGGAACCTCTTCCCCCTGCTCATCGGCGTCCGTGAGAGGGAATTCGGCCCGGAGATCTCCGTCGGCAAACTCCAGCATCCGGGCCTTAACGGCATCGAGGGAATTGTGCCAGATGCGAGTCGTAGCCACGGCCAGGTCATCATAGAAGTCCTTTGACTTCTTATAGACCTCTACCGCCTTCGCCGCCGAGAGGTCGGCCCATTTCGCCGCCTTCAGGTCGGCTGACTTGGCCGCCTCGGCCGCAGCCCCCGGCTCCTTCCGGAGAGTCTTCACCGTCTTCTTCAGGTTGTCGGCAAGCACTTGAGCATCCTCTAGCTTGGCCTCAGCAATTACGGCGGCCTCGCGGTACCGGGCTACCTCCCGTTTCCCGGCCTCCACCTCGCCTTCCAAGGCGGAAACCCTCTCCATCACCGCCTCCAGCTCCCGCTTGGAGCTCTCTTCCAGCAAGGCGAATTGGCCCGCAGCCTTCAGTGCCGGGGCTACCACCTCGGCTTCTATACGGAAGGCAAGGGAGACGTGCTGGAGAACCTGGGAGATACGAAAGAGATCAGAAAGATGAAGGAGGCACCGAATCTCATAAAGAACCAAACACTTACCTGCACGGACTCCTGGGCGATGGACGCCAGCTGAGCCCTGAAGGTCCCCCCGGGGACTCTACCCCCGGCCGATGCCTCTATCTCATGCAGAAGGCTATCCGCAACGGATAGCCCCGATGGCACCGCGAACTGGAGACCCTCTTCCTCCACCATGATCGGCGAGGACAGGCCCCGGGAAGATCTCTGGGAGCCCCTTTTGAGCGACTCCGGGGAGAGCTGATCTCCTCCTCCGAAACTGGGTCCTCCAGGACCAGGGCCCGCTTCCGGACCGACACTCTGCTGGGACCCGGGGCGGGATCCGCCCCCGAACGCTCACGGGATGCAGCCACCGGAGAAGGAGGAGTCGGGGCAGGCTTCGCGCAAGAAGAGCTGGCGCCCCCAGCCTTCGTAACCTTCCTTGGATGGCGCATGGAGGCTTTGAGCACGTCAAAATCCATAGGCCCTGCACTAAAAAAATACCAAAAAGTCAACGACACGAGCAATACATAAACCAAAAAGCAAGCTTAACTTACCGACGAACTCAACGGGGCTGAGCCTGGCCCAACTCAGGACCCTCTCAGACAGCAGCACGTCGGGTCGGGGGATGGGCTCCCACGACGCCACTCTCACTGCGGCGGGGTCATTAGACTGGTTCCCTGGCAAACATTTCTCTCTCGATCACTTGGTAGGCACGGGCCAGTCCTCGTCCTCGGGAGGGGAAACGAAGAAAAATTTCTTCTTCCAATCATGAATAGAAGAGGGCAAGGCCACTACCCCGGTCCCAGCAGCGCCCCCCAATCGCTTTCTGAAAGAGAGATAGACCCACCTCGGGTCGCCCGCTCAACCACCAGGGTGATTTTTGAAGACGAGAAAAGAATCGAGAAGGGAGAGGCTGAAGGGAACCGCCTGTAACTTCAGGCGGATCAAGAACCCAAGGAGGATCCTCCACGAGTTCGGCACTAACTGGCCAGGGGCCAAACCGAAAAAGTTCAGCGCTGCGACGACCTCGGGAGAGAAAGGCAGGCGCATTCCGCCCCAAAAAGCTTCCAGATATAAGGCGATCTCCCTGCCCCGTACTTGGTTCGCCCTCTCTCCCTCTTTGGCTAGTCGGAGCATGTAACGCGAGGGGATGTGGAAGCGAGCCCGAGCATTGGAGAGCTCGTCCTCATGCCTCACCCAACACGAGGTGCCGGGGGCCACATCTGCCGCCTCTTCCCTGGGGGCTGCCCCCGCCGCACGATCCCGGGGAGAGGATCCGATCCCTGCTCCCTGTAGGGTCTCAGACACAACTAAAGGTCCCTAGAACCTACTCCTACAACATCTACTGACTCTACAAAGGAAGACATCTAACCTTAAGAAAAGATATCCTCGGGAAACGAAAGCGGGAGAAAGAAGACGAGCGCCGAGCAACCAGGACTTAGAAGTGAGAAAAATGGAGGAGTAGGGGCCCAGGGTCGGGCCCCACCCCTATTTATTGCTGCAAGTGGCCTCATCCAATGATGCCCGTCATCCCCCGCCAAAGTGCCTCCTCGTGTCCAGCGGCTCTGATCGCTCCACGTGTCGTTCCGGCACTGGGCCTCATCCCATCAGAGGCCGCAAGCCCGCATACGTCATGTCGGCCAACCGACGCTTGACACGTGGACCGTCGCTTCAGTGGCAGAATGCACGAACCGGCGCACCTTCCTTAAGTGCAGAGATCTCACCTTGATTCGCTGACAGAAAAGACAGCTGACAGCCCGGGGGCGCGTTCCGACAGAACCTTAGGGGGGAGCTCACCTCGGGCGGCCCGGCAATCCACTCCTGACCCGACCTGCTAGCCGGTCGAGACAAGAGTGGGGGGCTAATGATGATACTCGATATTGGCGACCTCCAAGGTCGCAACACGTGGCAGAGGACGTGTCCCAGAACTCAGAAGAAGGGACCGCGGGGACGACCAGGCCATCCGTGTACCCGACCCGCGAGCTCTAGCTGGCTCTCCTCAGAGCCCCCTTTAAAGCTGGCCTCCTCGGCCTCTCAGCTAGTCACGAGCTGTCACCATTCTAAGACTCCTCGGCTTTCCTGCTCGCCTCCGAGCTCCACAGCCGAGGCAATCTTCTTCGGTCCCCCAGCCGACCAACTCCACCACTCGCAGGCGTAACCGCCGCTCTGCTAATCTTGCCATGTGCAGATTCTCTGCCGGCAACATCCCACGTTCCACGCCAACACGATCCCCATTAATGGGCGATCCGCTCTTCACGCGGGCGTGACGTCCGGGGGTTTAACTGCCGGTGAGATCTTCGGGCCAGCTGCTGCGCTCTACCACCGCTATATAAACCCCTATCACAGAGGGGTCAAGTAAGCCATTTTTGACTCTACTAAGCTGTTACTCTGCTCGGATCTAGTACTAACTTGATCGTCGGAGGGTCCTTGGTGGTACCAAACCACCCCGGGACTTCTTTGCAGGTATTCAGCGTAAACTCCTCAAAAACCCCCAATCTCCTCAAAACCTATTGAGACCCACATGCAACAGGAGATCACCTCTAAGATCCACCGGGAGATCGAAGGAAGACAACATCTGACGGAGACCCGAAAAGGACCTACATCAGGAGGTGATGATGTAGTGGAGGGTGATTGTGGGTGTTGGTGGTGGTGGGTCGTGGATGAGGGAGGAGGTATTGACGGAGGTGGCCGACGGCAAGTTCGGTGGGGGTAGGAGATGGGGGAAGTGGGGTTTTGGGTTAAGGGGTATTGAGAGGGAAAAAGGAAGAAAGAGAGAGAAAATGGAGAGTTGTTTAATAGTGTTTTTTTAATAGAGAATGAGAGATCTGTATGGGTTTTGAAAAGATTTGGAAAACATTACAATTAATGTGAGTTAATGGCAATTAATAATAATTAGTCACCATAAAATCTAAATTAATCGCACTATTAAACTCCAATATTACTCCCATCAATACAAAATCAAAAGTGAGGGAATGGGAAAGAAATAAAAGAGAAGGAGTTGCTGGTTTAAAGTGAAGGGAAGAGAGAGGTTGGGTTCTGTTGGCTTCGGAAAGGGTTGTGGGTTAGGGTATTAGAGAATTAGGAATAATAATTGAGTTTGGAAAAATTAGAAAAATATTGGAAAATAATTAAGGAAAAATATAGGAAATAATAGGGAAAGAAAATAGGAAGATAACGTATACAAAAAAACCGTTATTACATAAACATAGATCTACATGCACTACTACAATAAGGGGTTGCCCCTACGGAGTTAGATTTATGGGCAAACCACGGCCCCTACGGATATATCCGTAGGGCCACAAAATTCCTCCGTAGGTGCAAAGGCCGCAGGTGCAAGTCTTCGCCCTGAGCATGTAATAAACATATGTTAATAACAACACTGATAATAATATTACGCCAGATCCGGTCTGGCCGTAACTAGCATGTAATAAGCATCTAGAGATACTTGTCTCGGTCTACAATTATCACGACGACGACGATGCAAACACGATCTCGGAACCTTATGCAAGACCTTCGCTTGTATGCTCGGTCTTGAAGTTGCAGCCATGAGAGGATGCTAACATGAGGAAGAAGAAAATAGCGGTGACGATGATCTCCTCAGGATGGTGCAAACGATGATGGTGGTGATGGGGTCTACTACGAGATCGAAGGAGATTGGGTTTTGGAGTTAGGGTTAGGGTTCGATTATGGGTGTGAGAGAGATGGAGACCAGGGTTTTAGTTTGAGATATGTTAGCATGAAATTCATATGAGTTTAAATAGGATGCATGATTATGGGTCGGGTACTATATGTAAAACCCTATATCAATTAGAAATAAAGTCTTAGAGATAAGGAAAAATATTATTCAATTTGCCTAACCAATATATCTTTGTTAATTAAATACTTTACCAAGTCCAAATAATAACCAATGGCAAAACCCAATGAAACGATAATCCAGAATCAGTCAATAAACAATATCAGTCACATGTCAGGTTTTGAGACGGCTCACGCATGCTTGAGCCGGCTCACAAGGCTATCCAAGCAATCAATTATTCTCTGGGTGTAAGAGATGGCTCACACAATCTTGAGCCGGATCATGATGCCTCAAAGCCAAAACTCATCATAACCAACAAAATCAATCAATTTAATTTATTAACTAAATATAGTACGATAGTTCTAGGGTGTTACAGTTGCAGGAAACTTATCAGAAGTTCCAGACAACTGCCTAGAAGTTATAGGCAACTAGTTAGAAAACCACATCAGACGTCTGTTACAGACGTCCGGAACATATTTTTTGTACTACAGACATCTGTGGAAGACGTCTCCGGTTCAGAATATGTCTCTGGAAATTGACTTCGAAGGCGTTTGGTACTTGTAACCAGACGTCTCCAATTCAAAATATGTCTCTGGAGATTGTCTTCAGAGACGTCTGGTACTTGGAACCAGATGTCTCCATTTCAAATCTTGGCTCTGAAAATTGACTTTAGAGGCATCTGGTATTTGAAACCAGACGTCTGCAAGGGTTTAGAAGTTGCATGCAACTGGTTAGAAGTTACATGCAAATACTTACAAGTTACAGGCAACCATCTTGTATATTATTCTAAGCAAAAATAAAGTTAAATAAAGATCAAATCCACTTATAATGACTTGAGAATCAACAGAAGCTTACATATGGATGCCATTCTCGTTCTTCTGTTGATGGATGTAGACCATATTTATGTAGTCATCTTCATTTATCATCCTAACCTCATGATCTCCATATTTCTCCATTTTATAAGAAAGTTTCAACTTCTCAATCGGTATATCGAGTCGAAACGAAATTGTTCCTTTCATTTCGAACCATGTTGTCGCCTCCAAGATGGTCATGACCGTAGATTTATCATTCGATCCACTCATGAAACATATTAATTTCCTGATGGATATAGTGCTCTCAAGGTAATTATTGTAATCACAAGCAGGCGATTATGATGATTGAGGGAGGGCTTATACGGGTAGAACAGTCTTACTCGAAATGATAGTATGCTATCTGGTTCAAATCTATCATCATGTGTATGTATTATGTGGTATTACGGATCATTATTACATGTTGATAGATCCCATAGGATTCCTGCTTAACTACCAGGGTTATTGAAGCGATCATACCTGTGAGAACTGGGTAGTCTATAAGCAAATCCTTAAATGTCTCTAGTCGTGGGAATAACGAGACTGGGCATCGATATTCCAGAGTAGACTAGTGCATATGTTTCTTGACCGCGACGAGGGGTGATGACCGGTCTCACAGCCATTGATGTCAGTTAGTCACCAAAGATAGTATACAGGTGCTCAATGGGTTATGAGTTACACTGGACGGACTCGCCGAGAACATGCTGGATGGTATTATACCTATAGTCAAGCAGCAGTTCTCTGGTGATATGAGTACAGGTTAGTCTGTCGACCTGAGATTGTCATTTGTCTCGTGTGAGTTCTCACCATGCTTTGATTATTACCCTACCATGTCTTTGCTAAGTCGTGCAAACAGGTTATAGTTGGGTACAGTCCCGAGCCATATAGAGGCAGTGAGCGGATCATCGAGGATTCATCTCTCCTGGTATTGAGGGTAGATGTCGCGCTGTGCACAGGTAGCCATCACCAGGAATTCTCGTCCGTGGTGGACGAGAATTACTGATTTGGATCTGTAGTTTCTTAGTGGGTATAGGCTTTATACTGACACGACTTATCGCATTATTAGGGGTCTGACTTTATCTGCCCCTTTAGACCCAATATGTGATACTTTTAGACGAACAGACAAGACTGTACAGAGACTATCACTTTCAGGCTCAGTAAGCATACAAACAAGTTTGCTTGCCGGCATTCCTTTCGTTCAATACCTGGATAGGCGATACGTACAGCTAGTATCGCTGACGTGCTTGTGGTTAAACCCACTACCAGCATACTGTCGAGTCTTTAGAATCCCACACAGAGAGTTTCCTAACTCGGGCGAAACGATATAATGTACGTATTTTGGTACGTACTTGGGTTCGATTAAATACGTGTTTTTGTACACATATTTTTAATCGGGCAGTTTTTTTAATACTACCCGGTTTGAAATATAGTCAGGTTGTCATATTTTGGATTAAATGTAAGCTAGTACTATATATCTCTTTTAGTATCTCTTTTTTCGGTATTCATATTTTGAAAAAATACGGTATTTATACGGATACAAGTATTTGTACAAATATGTGTATTTGTGTCTTGATACAAATACGGATCGTATTTTATTAGAGTACGGTATTCGTATTTTGATACAAATACGGATGTATGTATTTGTACCATATACTTGTATTAGTGTATTTGTATATATTGATATATATACATATGCATATGTATATGAGTGCCATGAGGTGGCATTCTCTACACTTATCTTTTCATTCATGTTTCTTTTAGAATATGGTGAACTTGTGACTCACCATGGTGAGTCACAATCCACTCATATCCAAAGAAGAAAAGGAAAGGGAAAAAAAGATATTCATTCTTGAATTGCTATGCTCATCTTCACCAAGTTTCTTCTTCTCTTCTGTTGGTTTTTATTAGTGGAGAATTGGAAAAGGATTATCAGAGATCAACTAGAGATTAGCCACTACATCATCTAGTAATCAATTCTTAGCAAGTCTTGATCACTAATTGCTTCACTTATGAAGCTAGAGCCTTAGCTTAGGTTTCCTTCGAGGTGGATCATCTTCGGCAAGGAATACCGACTCCCAATCTCGTTCCCGACAACCTAAGAGTTAAGAAAGTGGAAAGAAAATAAAGGACACGACTACAAAGGTTGTTATCACTAACCTAGTAGCTAAACTCCTTCATGTAGTTTCTAATTTAGTATTTGGATTCGATTCTAGGTTGTAGTGTCCATGCTCTCGTTTCAAAAAAAATCACTTGCTGCTAGTTCCCGGCACGAGCGTCTACCTATATGGTATCGGAGCCATCCAAACACTAGAACTAGATTTAGACGTGTTTAAAGTTTCGACGCAACAAATATCCGTTTTTCAAAACCTAAAGTTTCAAGTTTCTGTGAAAAAAATTTGGTTTCAAAAAAAATTTTGCGTATTGCAGAAACATGATAGAGACTTGTATATGACTCTATGCAAACATGAACACAATTGGACATTTTATGGTTGCAAATATATTCTTTTTTTCCACAAATTGTGGCCATCATAGCACTAAATTGGCCCGTCTTCGTACAATGTCGTAGGTATTGAAAATGATGATTTTTGGTAAAAAAAATTTTTTACCCAGATTTCACTTGGTGTTATCTTTGCATTCGGGCAATACGGAATATTTTGAACTCAAAACTTTTGCATAGTTTCTCTCTTTGTGTTTGTGAACGTCTTCTAATTTCTATAGGTCGATTAGATGGGATTGCAAATACTTGTTAGTTCTATGATGCTTATTTGGATTAGAATAGTTGTGATAGTCGTCGTGAATAGCCGGGAGTTTTGTGAGATGAGAGTTTTATATTTATATTTTTATATTCATATTGCGGGGCGAGCATCCATCTTGTGGACTATCATCACTGCTTGATTTCTATTCTTTTGAGGGGCACTTCATGTTGAGATTGTGTCGTCTATGTATTATATTTTTTTCATCTTTTGTACCTAGGATAGACCCAGGAGGAGTGCTCAAGTATCCGGGTTCTAGAAAGCAACAAATGGCCATCTCATAGAGTTGAGAACGGGTCATCCCATTCTAGAATTGGCGGGACTACTTGCCGCACTCAAAGGGGTCTAGGGACTATGGTTTGTCTATTCACACGATCGTAGAATTCGTGTTTCATCCATGGCTTAAATAAAACATGGAATTCCTAGTATACTGTCATGCCCCGCATCCTAGTGTATGGAAGCGGAGACGTGGAAGGCCCGTAACGTATTTACTAAGAAATAAATGCGTTAAGCGTAAATAAATAATATATGTAAAAATGCACGAGAATGATAAGAGATATAAAATAAACAACAACTTTTATTAACATTCATTTTTACAATACAACTGCTTTGAAAAGAAAAGATACAATGACAAAGCAATGCCTAAACAGTGGCATACAAGAAATGAAAGTAAATACAAGAGATCTCGAAATCTGGCTGGGCGGTGAGCTGGCCTAAATCCTCCTGGGTAGGCTCGATCTCCAGAGAGTTCGATCCTCCAGACAAACATTCCAAAGAAAGAATATAGACAGGAATGTCGTCAGCGATCTAGCGCTCGGTAAGTCCTAAAAGAAGAAAGGGAATATAGCAAGTAAAGATAACTGAACTTGTAAGTTGTATAAGTATGTGTTTGTTATCCTAACGTAGTTGTTTGTAGCTTGGTACAGAACGTATTTGTATATACGAGAGGAGTCCATCTTACCTCGTGGACTATGGTAATATGTAAGTACAGAGCCCGTCAAAACCCACGGGACAACGAAACGAGAGTTCATGTAGGTGTCTTTTAGTGACCATCTCATGCCACTTTAATAAATTTCATACCAATCTACCCCGTTATCCCCGCGTAATGTATTGCATTGATTATAGTTACAAAGCTTGCCGAAACCATGGATATAAGTTGTTCATGTAAACAGCTTCATGATGTAATATTGTAGTCATGTCAAGTCATAGCCATGGTTCGGTCAAGTCAAATCAAGTGATCATGTTTGATTTGAGATTTGAGTTCAAGTATTCAGGTTCATGTTCAAGTATTCATGTTTGGATTCAGGTTTGTATTCAGGCTTGAGTTAGACCCAGATTTGGATTCAGGTTTGATATTCAGGTTCATGTTCAAGTATACATGTTAGAGTTTGGATTCATGTTTGAATTGGATTCTAGTTTGAGTTGGATTCAAATTTGATTTAGACTCAAACTGAGTCAGACACTTGCAATTGATTTAGATACTGAGTTAGGTTCGGGAGTTATCGGTAACCGCTACACATGGACGACATGATTTGTGTCTTTTTCTAAAACAATTACCATTGATAACACCATTAAGTTTTCTACCTTAAATAGGCAATCACTCACTTTCTCCGGCTCCCTGGGGCTCAGAGAATTGATCCCTCTTAAACCTATATTTACTAAAGTCCTTAAATATAGTTTTATATAACTCGGGGGGGTTCAATGAAAATATTTTTAATATAGTTTCAAAATAATCTCGAGAAGTTATTTAAATTATTTAGGGTTTCCATGAATGCGAATTTTAAAGATTTGAGGTATTTTAGTGATAATAGCTTAGCTTGGAAAGTTCATGGTATTTTATTGTAAAACTTGTCTTTTGTTGGTATCTTGATGGTATTTTGATGAAACTTATAATTCTTTCGTTGTACAAAATGTAAGTTTATTATATTTTGAAAATATATGAATTTTGTAATATTTATATAATTATTAAAAATTAATTTTATTTAAATAGAAAATGTGTTTTTCTTAAAAACCGTATTAAAAACCTTTCGAGACCAAATGCTCTGTGAGGAGGTCTGCATCTCGCTCTGCTAACCTAAGGATGTGCAATAATCCACACCATCTAATAGCGGGTCCCTTAACAAGAGTTGTAGAGGCATAATCGTAAAGGAATTTAAAATACAATTTAAAAGAAAACCGGTTTTTATAGTAAATGGTATTTTAATATAATATTGTACTCGTAACAAAATTTTCAACTAAGATGCATCGTGCTATGGAACCATGTGTGTATGTGAGGGGTAGGTCATTACCCCGTGAAGTTTTCTAAAGGTATGTTTTAACAAAACAATTAAAGATGGTATATACAAACTTCAAGGTATTTTAATGTAAAAGTTAAGTTAAAGTTATTTTGTATGATATTTTTAATTAAAAGTTGGTTTTAAACATTTGTTTTATAGTTACAAATATGGTGTAAGGATATGGATGAACAATATGTAAGAAAAAGTGGAATTATAGATTTTTAGAAGAAGATGTCGGTTTTAACTCCACTTCCGACATATGTAAGGGGTAGGTCATTACTCTTCTTAAACTGGGCCGTGTGGTACACATAATCTACTTCCATATCTCAAGGATCCATATTCGTGGATGATGAAGTCAGTTCGAAGATCACTTTCTACTTATTCTCGGATCTTTTGTAACTTGGCATCATTTGCTTAAGCTGCTTTGATCTGATTGACAAGAGTAACTGGACTTGTAAGTTCATCAAATACGAAGTGTTACCTGGCATAACTACTTTGATTGCCAATCCGTGCAATTTCTGCTGTAGCTTCCACTGTGCGGTGAGATTCATTGCTAATGGCTGACAACAAACTGCATCAGTAACTACGTTCATCTTTCCAGGATAATACTGTAGATTGATGTCAAAGTCCGCCATGAGTTCTAGCCATGTTCTTTGCAGCATATTTAATTCCTTCTGAGTAAATAGATACTTCAGACTTTTGTAGTCCGTATATATATGCACTCATTCTCCAAGAAGATAGTGGCGCCAAATCTTAAGTGCAAGGATAACGGCTGCCAACTCCAGATCATGTGTTGGATAGTTGCGCTCATGAACTTTCAGCTGTCTTGATGCAAAAGCTACAACCTTTCCATGCTGATGTAGAACACATCATAATCCCTTACCAAACGCATCACAATGTACGACGAAACCTCCAGATTGATCCGGTATTACAAGGATAGGAGCTGAAGTTAATCTCGACTTGAGCTCTACAAAAGCGTTTTTATATGCTTTTGACCACACGAATGCTTCATCTTTACGTGTGAGCTTGGTCAGGGGTGCTGCAATCTTCGAGAAATCTTCAATGAATTTTCGGTAGTATCCTGCTAGTCCCAAGAAATTTCGTATATCTTTTATCGTCTTTGGTGTCGGCCATTCGCTGACAGCTGACACCTTAGCTAGATCAACTGAGATTTCTTTTCCTGAAACAATATGTCCGAGAAATCCGACTTGATCCAGCCAAAATTCGCACTTGATGTACTTGGCGTAGAGTTGATGTTGTCGCAATGTCTCCAGGACAATCCGTAAATGCTCGGCGTGTTCTTTCCGATTCTTTGAATACACCAGAATGTCATCGATGAAAATGACAACGAACATGTCTAAGTACTCTCAAAAAACTTGGTTCATCAGATTCATAAAAATAGCAGGTGCATTGGTCACTCCAAATGGCATCATGAGATATTCGTAATGACCATATCGAGTCATGAACGCCGTCTTCGGAATATCAGACTCTTTGACCTTCACCTGGTGATGCCCCGAACGAAGATCTAGTTTCGAGAATACGCAAAACCCACTTAGCTGATCGAAAAGATCATCGATGGGTGGTAGTGAATACTTGTTCTTAATCGTTACTTCATTCAGAGCTCGGTAGTCTACACACATTCTGTAACGTTTTGAAAATCGTTTAGGTAAAATTTCGGATAATCGGTAAAATAACGGGTGTTTTCCGTAAAAATCAAGATATAAATATCTTTTAATATAAAATTAAATATACATATTCTAGCTATATAATTGCTAGTATTTGGTGTTTATTGAGCCACTTGTAAAATTTCTAATTTACTAAATTTTTTTCCGAAATTAATTATTTTAATATTATTTTAAGCCGTCACTAATACATTTAATTAGAGATAATTACAAATTGGAATGGGTTGATACAAATTTTGTGCATCATGAAACATTAAACTAACATGTAAAATATTGTTTTTGAACTGAAAAGAAATTATTAAGATTGTTTTAGAAAATATAAACTATAAAGGTTTATAAGGTGAAAATAAACTAAATTGAAATTGAGATATGGTTCTAAGTTGACTTGGGGTATAGTTTTTATCATTTTTCCTCACCACACAAACCCACACCCTTCCCCAACTCCTACTGGCCGAGCCCCCTGGCAGCCCCACACCCACACATCTCACACTTCTAGTTTAGTTTGAAAGGAAAAAAAAGAAAGGAAATGATATTAAATAAAGAGGTATGGTGATAGATTAATTGAGGTAGACTTTTCATTGACTTGAACACATTTCTCACTCTCTCTCCTCACTCCATCCTCCATGGCCGAGCCACCCATTCCAGCAGCTCCCCCTCCCAAATCCCCATCTCATTTCATATCAAAACTCTTGCAAAATACCTCAAAATCAATACAAAAAATCCCACAAAATCAGACCTTGTTGCTTTCGGCAATTGTTGACCAGTGTCAGTAGGGGCCTTTATTTGATTAGAGTAGGGGTCGAAAATCCAACTCCTACCCATTTTTCCTTAGCCGATCAAGCATGGATCTTGGTGAAATTTTGCATTTTAGGGACAAGTTTCATGTTGATCTCAAGATGGTTGTGAGGTATAAATCCTAACCAAGTTACTAATTTGTTGCTATCATACTTCAATTGAAGCTAATTAGGTGTTTAATTAGGTTTAGTTGTTAATTTGGAAATTCAAGATTTAGGGTTTTTAAATCAATTAGGGTTTTTATAAAATGTTCATGATTACATGGTGTAGTTAACATGCTAAGACATAGAAAATGTAATCATGTTGCTTATTTGTAAATTGCTACTTGAGAATTTGTCCAAATTGCTTAAATTGCAAACTAGGTTTTTAGATTTAATTCAAAATGTGAGATTAAAAATATGGTTAGGGTTTTTATCGCATCATTAGCAATATAATGTGTAGTTTAACACTTTAGAGCATGCAAAACCTGGTCTAGTTGTGGATTTGTGTATTGTTGCTTCGAAATGGTTAAAATTGGATTAATGTGCAAACTAAAAATGTCGGTTTAATACAAATTAGTGTGATAAAATCTAGTAAATTTTTATGTGGCCTAATTAAGCTAATTAGTGAACATTGCGGCCGCTAGATTTGTTTAAACATCAAGTTTTGTACTAAAACGGTTAAATTTTTGCTTACTAGAGTTTCGGGAAAATAGCTTTTAAAGCGAATTTAAAGTTTTGATGATGTAAACCCTATTTTATATATATATTTTGTGGGTTGTGAAACCATGAATGGTGCGTTTGTGTTTTTCTCGATCACTCGGCGTTTGTACGCCGATGCCGAAGGTTTTGGGTTGATTTGAGAGAGCGAACCATAGGTTTTGACCTATGTGAGATTCGTGTGTCGATTTGGTCATGAGTCGGACTTTAATGCGATGCGGTGCGTTGTGATATGTAGGTACCCTCACGAAGACTTTGAGATAACAAGCAAGCGCGTAGCGACATCGGCACCGGTGAGCGAATATCAGGTGAGTGGATTATATCTACGGGGGAAGTCGGGTGGATGGCGTATAGCACCCCCGCGGTTCGTAGTATAGTTATGATATATATATATATATATGTGTGTGTGTGTGTGTGTGTGTGTGTGTGTGATTCATGATACTTGGATGTTTACCAAGAGATGATTATTGTGTTCATGGTTTAGTTTAGGGTAATTAGAAGTAAACCAGCATAACTTCTTAGTCGCGAACCCTAGAATAGGTTCATACCCACACGCACACACGCATTTGCATACATCTTTTTACATGTGCGTATATGGGGATATGTTTACACACACACACACATGGGTATGGGACTATATGTGTGTGTGTGTGTGTATACACGTATACATATACATGGATTATGAGGATAGTACGTGGGATTGTAGATGAGTCGATGAGATTGGGCTTGAGGTCGTGAGAGCGGTGATATGACAGGGTTCGTATTTGAGATACGACATGATGTTTTAGTAGGTCCTTTGACGTGGTGTTTTCATATACACGCATGCATTTACATAGATGGTATCATTTTTGTACTAGACGTAGATCAGTACCCTGGATCATGATTTGATAAAAAGGATACCAGATGAATAATGGGATAAAAGTGATATTTGACCCGTACCCAGATTTGGGAGGCCGTACGACGGATTTACCGTACGAGCTATATATTGATGATAGATCCGCACTCTTGACTCGAGGATGTCATATTATATAGGGTATCGTATGGGACACTATTGAGGCGGGATCACCCACTATTACACACACACACACATATATATATCGGCTCAGATTTAGGTGGTTTCCATACCCCTTTCGATTGGTTGTTAGTTAGACCTGTAGTTTACCTAGTAGATGTTGGACTGGACCGAGTCATACCTATTTTCAAAACTAATGAATCGTGAGGATTTTAAAGACATGTCAAGGGATACTGCGGATATTTCAAAAGACGTACCTTTTCTTAAAAACACCGTAGCCTTATTTTCAAAACACTATGATTCGTACTATTTCAAACGGCAAAACAATATAACACAGGTGTAGCGATGTAGATTCTTATTGTTACGTTATCATTCATGTTCCGCATATTATTGTTGCAATTACTATTCATTGCATGTTTAATATGTACTTAGTGATTATGAACCATGCTGTCAGGACACCAGCACCATTACCGATGATGCGTATGTTCCACTTACACTTACTTGCCGGCTTACACACATCATCATCGGTAATTGCCATGTCACGTACACTTTAGAAAATACCTTTTTATTGGCATAGCTTGGTAACTGATAGTCGCAATATGTTATAGCTTCCATATGCTAGTTTACATATTGCATTCATTGCATGATATTAGGTGCATTCATATATTCATTGGTTATGAAGTATTATGGAGATTTATGCCGGTATTCACTGTTTATTCGTATCATGATTTTGATGATTTTGGATTTACATGAGATTTCTGGATTTGGGGGAAAACCGCAAGAATTTAATAAAAGCTTAGTATCATCATTTTAAAATACAAATTGCGGTTTTCTCATGATGTATGAGTCGTCCACCATGAGTTTTCATGATTGCTGTTGGATTTCGAGACCCGATTCGAGGAGTTGGATGAACCGTCTCGGGTACATGGTGGGCCCGGTATGGTATCCCGGGGCAAGAAGCTCGAGTTGTATTCGATGAGCCTGGCAGGGAGCACTACCTACCGGTGATATTATTTGGACTCGTCGGTTATCCGGAGGATACCGGCCGGAGTCATGAGATGGATACGGGCCGATCCGTTCTGCCAGAGCCCGCGGGCCGATCCCGTAGATGATACGGATGCCTGAGATATTGATATTTGAGATATTGAGATTTGATATTGAGATACCGAGACTTATGTTTGTATCGATGCTGACATTGATTTCTTTGTTGTTTTTATTGATGATACTTGATTGATATACATATAGAAATCTCATTGATTAAAGAAAACGGTTGTCTCACTCATGATATATTCTGTTTCCATTCGTAATGCATTCATACATCATATATATCCGATATGTTACTATCTGAGGCACCGACACGAGCACGTGGTATTGCACTTATATGTAGATGGATCAGGATATTATTTGAGGATATTACATGATATGACCTAGAATAGCGTTATGCATACGATTTCTACTCGTAGATGTTTTCTACTCACGAGTTGGCAACTCTTCCCCCGTTGTGCCACAGTTTCTTGCAGGTTTTGGCCGCACAGGTTTCGTTGCGGCTTTGCTGGCACACTGTTCCTTCCGGGTCATTGCTTTGGTAGGTGGGTTCTTTTGCATCAGACCACCATTGTTTATTTAATATTTCAGTTGTATCTAGAAACTCGATCAACCAGATTGTATATTTGATAGAGATAGAAGACCAGACTTGTTATTATTTCGACCTTAGAGTCGCGCGTTGTATTATTATGGTTTTCATGCTGATTTGTGTTTTCTTTTGAGTTTTGATCCACGACGTTCGGCGTTGTATATTATATTGCTTGCGTGGTTGTGACCGTCGATTGACAAAGAGCTAGCTCCCGCTTAGGGATGCCTTTTTATTTATTTCGTATACTATTCATGTTGTATCCCGTTTGGGGCCAGTATTTACAAAGGAGACTCTGCCGAAATTTTCAGAAAATACTTAAGATTTTAAAAATACATAATTCGGCCTATGTTGTTAAAACTACTTGTTTTAAATTGGTTTTTCCTTCACTCTACTGCTTATTTGGTTTTAATTTCTGGATTTTGGCTTACTTAGATTACGTACGCCTCGAGACGTTTCGTAATTTAAGTGTCGATCATGTTCCGTACTTTTCGGGTCTTGACAAAGTTGGTATCAGAGCGTTAGGTTTTACCTTCGGAGTGTAGGATGACCCTTGGTTGATGGAGTAGGTGACTCAAGTAGAGTGACATACCGTGCGTATGTTCCGCGGCATACTTACGATATGATACTCCGCTTAAGAAGCCTTAGAATGTACATTTCCTTGCACAGTATTATATTCATTCTTATGATCTAGCCTCATCAGTACCAGTTATGATTTTGTTACCACGGTTACACGGAAGAGAGAGCTACGGCTAGGGTTGCGGTTAGCACGAGCTCGTCATGAACGAGGACTGACTAGGGCGTGATTCTAGGGACATACGGTTTGCATAGAAGTGTCGTTTTGTTGTGTTTTCGTACCATAAGCGTTTGATGGGTCGCTTTTAAGAGATCTTTCAGACGTGTAGATCAGTACCAGAGGATGGGGCCACTGATAGAGGCCAGCCAGAATGTGACGACCGTCATTACACTATGATTCTTGATGATTGAGGCATTGTTTAGCGTGCGAACGAATGAGCCAGTTGTTGCTGCGAATGAGGAGATATCGCCCCAGATGTTTAGAGCTAATGCCGCACGAGTTATACTTCGAGATATGATAGAATATCGCTAGTCACCAAGGATGAAAGACCAGGACATGTGATTCATTGCCTACCCCGATGCGAGGTCAGCAGATAGATTGATTCCAGCTAGAGACGACTTCACGCAGGTACGTTGAGAGTCGATAGAGGCGATCGAATGTCAGAAACCCATATTCCAAGTTTAAGGTATTCGGAAAGACATGCAAGCAATTCTATGGACCCTCTAGAAGAATAAAACCCTAACTCGACATAATGACCGTGTGAAAGCTTTTGAACCTTAGGGTTTGTGGCGGTTCCGTGGTGCCATTAGTGAGGCTTGAGTTTACCGTTCTACGGCTGGTCCACCGTTGCTATGGTATGTACTCGATACTATTAAACTATACCCAAGATGTTGAGCTCTTGGGGGATTATGAGGTTTTGATGAGTCGATCGAATGGTTCGACTTCATTCGGATGCTATGTGGTGAGCTTCATTGCTTGGGAGACTCCAGATACGAGTATAGCCGTTGGAGCGCAGTCCATGCAGCCACGATGAGACAAGTCCGAAGCAGTCGACAGTAGAGAAAGATGGAGTAAGAGGTTCGTACGAGATCTTGATGAGATGACGTTCTACTCCGCCGACATCAGAGATGTGATGCGCATGCAGAGGTGTTGACTATGGATATATCTTCCAGGAGGAGTCGTGATGAGTATGCAGCCGTTCCGGAACAAGAACTAGATATAGTAAGAGGATGATAACTTCCGGGCAGTTCGACAGAAACGAGACTTGGGAGAGACTTCGACAGGACCTTTCTGGAAATACTAAATGAGAAGACCTGGACCCAGGAGCGGTCATATGACGCACACCCAGTAGGCCAAAGTTCGGCATCGTCGACAAGACATGTTATGAGTAACCATGATAGTTGGCCAGAGATCTTTAGAGGATGTGTCAGAGCAGACTGTTTCCGTTATCGATTCTATATTAGACCGTTGAGCCGAGGAGCTAGGTACTTAGCAATTCGCAGTGAGAGACGAGAGCCTAAGGGCACCAGGAGATAGGCCATGATCAGGAGGCAAGTAGATATCTTGCTCTGCTAGCATTTGATGCACCGACACCTTCTCGACTTTGAAGGACGGACATATCGACGACAGTATTTATAATTTGTGATTGTGTGATTGACTATCACGTATCCATCACTTTGGATTTTCAGCATGTTAGGTGATTTATTGCATGATTGAGTTTGATGACCGAGTTTCATGATACTTGCTTTTGTGCACCATGGTTGCACCTATTGGGTATTTACGTTTTGTGCATAGTTATTACACTTGAGATATGCTTTATACACCGTTGTGTTGATTTATGATTTGTGCACCATTATTGCGCTTGATATCGTTTTTGTGCCTTGGCTGCACATGTTTATGATTTCATGGATTGATTTTGTGCATTGATACATATTTTGTGCACCACAGTTGCACCTGACTTCAATTTTGATGTCATTCGATATGTTGATTTTGATTTCATGCCTATGTTATGCATGTGATTTGACTTATGCTTTTGGCATAGTTTTCATGCACTTTTAGTATTTTGATTTGCTTTGGTGCACACTAGATGCACTAAATCGGGCTTCTTTGTGCATATCAGATGCACATGATATTGTTGTCGTGCACACCCGTTGCACTGGACAGATACTTTCGTGCACACCCGTTGCACTTAGATGTTGTTCTGTGGACATGTATGGCACATTCATGGATTTCGATTTCCGTGCGCACCAGACGCACGTGGCATTCATATATATATATATATATTTGGGATTGATTTCTTTTGGAGCGGTATATTTTATGATACTTGCTATTTGGTTTAGTACTGAGCAGGATTAGTCATAGGACAGTTCCTGAGTATATTTTTGCATGCATTGATAGTTATCGAGGGGATTTCCAAAGAAGAGCTATAATCTCAGTATTTACCTATGTGTCGGAGATGACACGAAACTTTTTACAAGGGAAACCCTTCTAAAGTATTTTTCTAAACGGCGGGACGTGTATGTTATACAAAGGATATATATATATATATATATATATATATATATATATATAGTTATTTTCTCACAATGGACGTCCGCCACTGTGCAGTGATATACACATCGCACAGCGATTTGAAAAAGGTTTGGCATGCATTGCTTCCAGATGTTTTAATGATGTTTATAGTTCGATATATATCATGTTGGTTCGTATTGGATCTAGACATTTTGTCTTCACCACAACTCCGATGATTGCGGGATGCTTGACGGAGTTTTGATTTTGGTTTATATATCTGTTTTTCATGCGCATGCATTGCGCTACGATATATTTTATGTATTTATGATTTCGGAGCCCCGACGACTTGATAGTTTTGCTGAAATATTTTAGTATTTGGGGGAGTTTAATTTAAATTCGGGGACCGAATTTCTTTAAGGGGGAAGATTGTAACATTTTGAAAATCGTTCAGGTGAAATTTCGGATAATCGGTAAAATAACGGGTGTTTTCCGTAAAAATCAATATATAAATATCCTTTAATATAAAATTAAATATACATATTCTAGCTATGTAATTGCTAGTATTTGGTGTTTATTGAGCCACTTGTAAAATTTCTAATTTACTGAAATTTTTTCCGAAATTAATTATTTTAATATTATTTTAAGTTGTCACTAATACATTTAATTAGGGATAATTACAAATTGGAATGGGTTGATACAGATTTTGTGTATCATGACATATTAAACTAACATGTAAAATATTATTTTTGAACTGAAAAGAAATTATTAAGATTGTTTTAGAAAATATAAACTATAAAGGCTTATAAGGTGAAAATAAACTAAATTGAAATTGAGGTATGGTTCTAGGTTGACTTGGGGTATAATATTTATCATTTTTCCTCACCACACAAACCCACACCCTTCCCCAACTTCTACTGGCCGAGCCCCATGGCAGCCCCACACCCACACATCTCACACTTCTAGTTTAGTTTGAAAGAAAAAAAGAAAGAAAGGAAATGATATTAAATAAAGAGGTATGGTGATAGATTAATTGAGGTAGAGTTTTCATTGACTTGAACACATTTCTCACTCTCCCTCCTCACTCACTCCGCCATGGCCGAGCCACCCATTCCAGCAGCTCCCCCTCCCAAATCCCTATCTCATTTCATATCAAAACTCTTGCAAAATGCCTCAAAATCAACACAAAAAATCCCATAAAATCAAAATCCAACTCCTACCCATTTTTCCTTAGCCGATCAAGCATGGATCTTAGTGAAAAGTTTGCATTTTGGGGACAAGTTTCATGTTGATCTCAAGATGGTTGTGAGGTATAAATCTTAACCAAGTTACTAATTTGTTGCTATCATACTTCAATTGAAGCTAATTAGGTGTTTAATTAGGTTTAGTTGTTAATTTGGAAATTCAAGATTTAGGTTTTTTAAATCAATTAGGGTTTTTTAAATCAATTAGGGTTTTTATAAAATATTCATGATCACATGGTGTATTTAACATGCTAAGACATAGAAAATGTAATCTTGTTTCTTATTTGTAAATTGTTACTTGAGAATTTGTCCAAATTGCTTAGATTGCAAACTAGGTTTATAGATTTTATTCAAACTGTGAGATTAAAAATATGGTTAGGATTTTTATCACATCATTAGCAATATAATGTGTAGTTTAACACTTTAGAGCATGCAAAACCTAGTCTAGTTGTGGATTTGTGTATTGTTGCTTCGAAATGATTAAAATTGGATTAATGTGCAAACTAAAAATGTTGGTTTAATACAAATTAGTGTGAAAAAATCTAGCAAATGTTTATGTGGCCTAATTAAGCTAATTAGTGAATATTGCGGCCGCTAGATTTGTTTAAACATCAAGTTTTGTACTAAAACGGTTAAATTTTTGCTTACTAGAGTTTCGGGAAAATAGCTTTTAAAGCGAATTTGAAGTTTTGATGATGTAAACCCTATTTTATATATATTTTGTGGGTTGTGAAACCATGAATGATGCGTTTGTGTTTTTCTCGATCACTCGGCGTTTGTACGCCGATATTGAGGGTTTTGGGTTGATTTGAGAGAGCGAACCATAGGTTTTGACCTATATGAGATTCGTGTGTCGATTTGGTCATGAGTCGGACTTTAATACGATGCGGTGCGTTGTGATATGTAGGTACCCTCACGAAGACTTCGAGACGACAAGCAAGCGCGTGGAAACATCGGCACCGGCGAGCGAAGATCAGGTGAGTGGATTATATCTACGGGGGAAGTCGGGTGGATGGTATATAGCACCCCCGCAGTTCATAGTATAGTTATGATATATATGTTTATATATGTAATTCATGATACTTGGATGTTTATCAAGAGATGATTATTGTGTTCATGGTTTAGTTTAGGGTAATTAGAAGTAAACTAGCATAGCTTCTTAGTCGCGAACCCTAGAATAGGTTCACACCCACACGCACACACGCATTTGCATACATCTTTTTACATGTGCGTATATGGGGATATGTATACACACACACACACATGGGTATGGGACTGTGTGTGTGTGTGTGTATACATGGATTATGAGGATAGTACGTGGGCTTGGAGATGAGTCGATGAGATTGGGATTGAGGCCGTGAGATTGGTGATATGACATGGTTCGTATTTAAGATACGACATGATATTTTAGCGGGTCCTTTGACATGGTGTTTTCATACACATGCATGCATTTACATAGATGGTATCAGTTTTGTACTAGACGTAGATCAGTTACGTGGATCATGATTTGATAAAGAGGATACCGGATGAATAATGAGATAAATGTGATATTTGACCCGTACCCAGATTTCGGAGGCCGTACGACGGATTTACCGTATGAGCTATATATTGATGATAGATCCGCACTCTTGACTCGAGGATGTCATATTAAATAGGGTATCGTATGGGACACTATTGAGGCGGGATCACCGACTATTATACATATATATATCGACTCAGATTTAGGTGGTTTCCATACCCCTTTCGATTGGTTGTTAGTTAGACCTGTAGTTTACCTAGTAGATGTTAGACTGGACTGAGTCATATCTATTTCCAAAACTGATGAATCGTGAGGATTTTAAAGACATGTCAAGGGATACTACGGATATTTCAAAAGACGTACCTTTTCTTAAAAATATCGTAGCCTTATTTTCAAAACACCACGATTCGTACTATTTCAAATAGCAAAACAGTATAATACAGGTGTAGTGATGTAGATTCTTATTGTTACGTTATCATTCATGTTCCACATATTATTGTTGCAATTACTATTCATTGTGTAACAACCGAGTCCAATTCTACAAAATTCAGTTATCGTATGCATGGTGTGTGATTTTTTTTCATTTGTCTTGCTTGACTGTTGCTAGTTATAAATTTTATCCCGACAATTCATTGCGACATATCACAATTTAAGTCTTTTAAAATAAGTTCAAAATATTTGACATGGCCTGCTTGACACCCCTAACCCTGTGGTAGCGTCCCTGCACCGTGTTCTCATCCCGTTCAGTGAAACGGACGTGTTTGAACGGCTACGCGCACGTACGTGTGTCCGTTTTGGGAGTACGCTTTTTAAGTGTAAAATACTTCATTTTAAGTTCTGGACCCCGCCTATAATTTTCACATTTCAAATTCAAATTTTTGGACTCGACCCGGGCGCAATTCCGAAACATTTTGTATCCCACCAAATTATAATTATTTTATATTTTAAATTCTACAGCCTATTAATTTTACCAAGAGATTTCCTTTTTAAATCCCAGTAATCTTTTAAAACAGCCTATCACGGATTTTACCAACAATATAATTTTTTGGAAACCCTCAAAAATCTTTTCAACCTTCCTCCTAACAAAATTTTACCCTCGTCCAATCATTACCCTCTAATTCCTCACGCTGGTCCCACCTTCTTTTCTCTCTCCTCTTTTTTCTTCTTCTCTCTCTTCTGCGCACTCGCTCACCCCGCTACGTAACAAACTTCTCTCTCCTCCTCTCTCTCTCTCCTCTCGGTTCTCCCTCTCTCTCTCCTCTCGCGCCCGTTTCTCGCTCCTCTCGCGGTGAGCGAGGATCTCGTCACCTCCCACGCCTTATCCTCACCTCCCTTCTGCCTTCCTCTCGTCTTCATCTTCTCTCTTTAAAATAAAACCCATGCACCGAGCGAAACCCTAACTAGTCCCTCACCACCATCTCTTCCCTCGACCTTGCTACTCGTCTCCTCATCGCCCATCTCCTCCCCGCTCCATCTTAGTCTCCTTCTTTGCTCTTCCCCGATCGCCTGCACTCACGCCTAGCACCCCCTACACCCCTGCACTCTGTGCATCGCCGGAGCGGTGACCGTCAACGAATCGTCCCATGTCCCTAGCATCGTGTGCAAACCCCAGTAAGCGTTTCTTTTCTCTCATCCTTCTCTTCGTCTTCTACAGGTGATTGTTCTGCTAAGATTCTTCTTGTTGTGTTTTGGTGAAGCTTCTGGTGATCGTCGGAGCGCCGTCGATCTCACCACCGTGGTCTCACCGTCGCCGTAGCATCCCTCTGCTGCTAGTAAGCATCCCTCTAGCCTCCTTCTCTTCTTTGTTCTTAATCTTTTCTTCTCCTTTAGTCTTGCATACTTGTTTAGTTACTGTTGCTGTGTTGGCCGGAATCCGACCGTGCCGACGACGTGTCCCGACGATCCAGCAAGGTATTCTGACCTGTGTGGTTCCACTGTTTGCTGTTCGGACTTATTCCGTGAACCGTGCACACGTCGCGAGTTTTCCCTGCCGACGCGTAACGTTCCGTTTTTCCGATTCGCGATCCGTCGAGGCAAGTTAATCTTGCTACATGCTATTTAAATCATTTTATACATATTCTAATACATGTAGTTTGAATATAATACCCTATGCATTGTTGTATATCATTTCGACGTTCTGTGTGCATCGGTTTACATTATTTGAGATCTAGAACTTGACAGGTAATTATTACATACATGATTACATTTAAATGGTAAATCTCATAACTACAATCATATGTTTAATCACATTTTGCCATCGCCTATGGTATCTTCTATAGTTTTAATCCATCGGACACCTGTGCGCACTTAAACCAGTTTTAGCGGTAAATTCATCCAGTAAACCTATTTATAGATTATTGCATCCCTGGAAATTCTTAATATTGGTTAACATGATTTAACGACCATGAATGTCACTCTGTACTCATATAATGATGAAACCGTATCTGAACCACAACTGGTAACTGTACTGCTAATTGATTGGATCTACTTTATTGTTTAATTCATTGCTTATATTACGTTATTGATAACCATGCTTGATTACTTATAACCATGATTATGCTAGCTGATGGGCACCCACCTGTTATCTTTATACCCTGACATGACTTGCTACACATGTTACCTGACCCGACATGGTACCGTACACTACTTACCTCGACCTGTTGTACCATGGCTTGACCCGTTACTTGATCTCGTGTCTAATGCCAACAAACCTGACATGTAGTCCTCACGGACCGTTCCTGTTGTCTATCCAGACAAACCTGCTCTTACCCGATCCTGTGTTGGCATTAGTTCTTGATTACTGAATACCTGACTTGGACACTTATAACTTGGGGGTATGGGGAAATCAATGGTGAAACCTGACTTGTAACTCAACAGTTCGATACCTGTTCTGATCAGTCTTACGGGCTAGGCCAGCCCCAGAGTGATGCTGCTGACATCACTCATCTGTACCTGCTATCTTTTACTGCCTAGCGGCACGTCTCGGTTTCAGCCCGAGAGTCTGTAGACCGTGGTCCCGGGCATGCACGGGATACTATTGAGTTACATCGATGATTCATCAATTTGATTTCAAAGACTTTAGAGTAGAAAACCCAATAGAACAGTTTAGTTTACTCACTGCACACTACCCTGCACTGCCTGATTTATATTACTGTTACACCCGCTCTTTATTCATGTTTATATTTGCATTGCCTGTTACTCTGTTCATATTTTATTAATTGATGACATGACGCGCTGACGTCTGGGTTTTGCATGACCCAGATTCTGTACCGTTGCTGCAGTCCGAGTAGGAGTACATCAGCCAGCAGGCTGAGCTGTGAGTTTCAGTAGTAACTAGTTCATTTATTTTCTGCAGTTTATTCCTAATGTGAGACCGCATTATGTGACGTACATTCCAGTTACTTGTATTGGATCTTTTGCTTCCGCACCTTTATTATTCTTGACTCATGTTATTTGGTTCATGAACATGTTTTAGATAGTTTTATTTTGTTCTTGATATCTCTACAGCCGTAATGTAACTGTGGATGGATACTTCCTACCCACAGGTAGCATGGTTGGCTATGTCACATGCCCATTTTAGCGTACTCTGGGAAGCGGGGCGTGACATGGTTCTTTTGGTATCAGAGCCATAGGATAGTCGGGTTGATTCTTTTGTAGTTGTGTATGGTACCCAATACACGAATCAGGAAACCCGTGTTTAGGAAACATGTTCTGCCACCTTGCAGTTTTACCGTTCTTGAATCAAATTCTTCTTGATTATATCTTTTATGATGTGCAAATTTCCTTTGCATATCAACTCGAAAATCTGATTCCTTGTTATCTCTAGGACTTAGGCAACTTGGGTGGAGTTATGTAATTGTGGCTATGATACCGCGGCATAGTTACAATGCGGCACTCTATTTAAGTAACTTGGAGTTCTAGCCTTGATCTATATTTTGAATCTATTATCATGCTAATGTTGGGTGTTTTGATTTCAGGAATATGGCAAATAAGAATTTGAAGACGTACCAAAGGCGTGTGGACGAAGCTGCCATGCTTGGAGTGATAAGGGGAATGCTGGAGAATCAAAAGAGACAGACCGAGCTGATCCAATAGCAAGCGGAATCGTTTCAGGAAGGTTTGGAGATCGTTCAGCAGTCTGTGAACAATGTTGGAGCTAAACCAGTTGACCGAGTAGGGACCGTAGCAGATTTCAGGCGTTTAGGTCCGTCTACATTTACTGGTTTGGAGGAGCCGTTGCCAGCAGAGCAGTGGCAAGTTGACACAGAAAACTTGCTTATTGCGGCACAGATTCCAGTTGAGAAAAGAGTTGATGTGGTACGCATTCAGTTAGTGGACTACGCCCGAGAATAGTGACTTGTGGAGGAGACCCGCTTGCCCAAGCCGATCAAGTGGGCGGATTTTTCAAAGAGTTTCCTGGAGAAGTTCTTCCCGCGGACCGCACGGGAGGAAATGGAAGAGAAGTTCATCGGGCTAAAACAGAATGGTGCACCCGTAGATATGCATGCAGCAGAATGGACACGGCTTAGTAGATTCGCTGGACCTTTAGTTGCCAACGATGCAGACAGGGCACGGAGGTTCATGCGCAGCTTGGATGTGGACATCCAGAGGCAGATTGTCTCCCGGGGTTTGACCACTTTCTCACAGGTTCTTACGGCAGCACGAGAACATCAGAACTTATCTGGAAAGACTGGGAGTTTACAGCTGACAGCAGTTGCGGTAAGGAAGCCGGCATTTGTACCAAACCGAGCTCATGGTCGCAAGGGTATTCCAGTGGACCGTCGTGGTGTAAAACCGATGAAGAAGCCTGTGATTGTTGATCGAAGAAGGACCGTGATTTGTGACTACTGCCATTTACCTGGACACGTGCAAAAGGAGTGTCGAAGGAGGCAAGGACTCTGTCTAGTTTGTGGAGCGGCAGATCACACTGTCAGCGCTTGTCCGTCGAAGCTTCGTACGAGGGATGATATTCAGAAGCCTCCGCATAGACCGTTCCAGGGACAGAAGCAGCTGACTCAAGGACCTAATCAGGCTTGAGCTTTTACCTTGACAGCTGAAGAAGCTAAGGCGTCAGGAGAAGTTGTTTCAGGTACCCTACTCGTTCATGGTTTTCCCGCATTAGCGTTATTTGATTCTGGTGCATCCCATTGTTTTATGTCATCCAAGTTATAGCTACACACTCGATTACCTGCACGACCCTGTCTAGTTTCTGGGACATACACACTGGGAATGGGAAAATCATATCTAGTAGGGAATGTAAAGATTGTGCAGTTGTTGTTTGCGAACGAGAGCTTTTTGCAGATTTCTTAGTAATTGATACGGGCAGCTACGAAGTCGTCTTGGGAATGGACTTTCTTGGCACTTTCCACGCTCACATTGATTGTAGGGCAAGGAAAGTAATTTTCCAGATTTCTGGACATCCCGAGTTTATCTTCACTGGAGGAAGCAGTTCTGTCGGGCCAGTCGAGTTTAGGGCTAGGCCGACAAATAATATTCTTTCATCAATGGAAGTTGATAAAAGTGAAGAGCCAGCTGTTGTTCGCGATTTTATGGACGTGTTTGAAAATATCTCGGGATTACCGCCAAAGCGAGACGTGGAGTCGTAATTGATCTTATTCCTGGTGCAGCGCCAGTATCCAAAGCGTATTATCCAATGGCACCAGTGGAGTTGGAAGAAGTCAAGAAACAGGTTGCCGAATTGCTTGAAAAGGGTTGGATTCGAAGCAGTAACTCACCTTGGGGAGCTCCAGTTCTTCTAGTTAAGAAGAAAGATGGCACGAGAAGGATGTGCATCGATGTTCATAACATAATATTGCATTTTGTATTCCCCATTCTTATGCATTTAAGAATAAAAATAGGTGCTTTTGACCCATGTCTGCTACATGTTACAGGTTACAGTGTCAGGGAGCAAAAACAGTGAAAAACACAAAAGACGACACAAAAGAAGGATTTTTGACCAACAAATAGGAAGATCTTAGTAAAGCCTAGCAGAAGAACGGTTCACCATCAACAAGGCAACGCAAGATCCAAATTGTCAAGGAAAACGGTTAAAAGATCTATTGCAAAGTGTTCATTGAAGATCTGGAATTACTGTAGAAGCCCAAATGAAGAAAAAACTAAATAAATGAAAACCCCAGAGAAAACCAGGAATTAGCCCACAACTTTTCATCAGCTGAACTCACCATTGGGCCGCGGAACCGCAGCCTAAGCGCGCCAATGCCGCGGTTCCGCGGCCGTATGAAGCCTTCATGGAAAGAAATTTTTACCAAAACGTCTTGGAGGCTATGGAAAGATTTTCTGGGGGTATATTTGTAATTGTAGACATGCGGAGCAATTGTAAACCTAGGGTTTCTATGTCCTATAAATAGAACCCAAAGCCTTGTATTTTCTTATGCCTCTATTCATGAATAAAATTCTGTTTTCTTGAAGTTAGAGCGCATCAATCGTAAGTAGGTTATTTTTCTTGCCCTAGTTATAGTTTTTCATATCTGCCCTAGGTAAATTATTTTCTCGCCTTAGTTTAATTTAGTTTAAGAATTTTATTAACTTGCAATAGATGTTTTTTCTCTTTAATAAAATCATGTCTTTCTTCATCCCCTCAATGAGCGAGTAGTTTCCTCGCTTGTTAGAGTTAGGAATAGGGAAGGATTTGAGAGATGAAGATCTCTCATCTCGTTTCTGTTGCCAATCTTTTATGAACATTAGAACTCCATGCATACCTTCTTATTCCGCTCCCTACGGCACTCTACCCTCGAGGTGACGGTGATTCCGTAGTCTAAAGGCCTGGATTTTAAGGTTTTCCATGGAGGTTAGGGTAAAGATTAAGAAAGGAAGGACAAGGATCTAGAGGGAGAATCAATCTTCCCAATCATCCTAATCCCCTTTGTTAAGATTTACCATAACACTAATATAAAATCTTTAATTAAAGGCAATGGAAAGAGATGTAGATCTTTGTTTACCAAATTTTCCCTAAACCTAATCCTAGCAAGTTTCTAATCCTAGTATCATACAATTTCAATTTTTAGGTTTATTTATAAGACCCAACATCATTTGGAATTAACTCGTAAGAACTTAAAGGAGATTTACAACATCCCTGTGGACCGACCCGTATTCACCGGCTAGCTTCACGCGATGCCGTTCTTGATTGCGGTAAATATTTTTGATCGACAAAACCTCTCTAAATCAAATTGCGCCGTTGCCTGGGATGGCGTAAAATTTTCTTTTTGTAATTTCGGGTTAATATAAAATATAAAAAATCATAAAAATCTGGAAAAAAAAAAAATCAAAAAAAAAATATAAAAATGCTATCCTTTTTTATTGTTTGAAGGGTTTTCTTTGTGAATCTTTGCAGGTTTGACGAATCTGAAACAACACAGAAAGCAAATCAGAAAAGGGTACATCAAAACAGGAGGAGATTGAAAGTACAGAGCAGCTGAAGAAATTTGGAGACCCAAAGCCCCTAAAGAGCCGCGTTTCTGCGGCAATTACCTGGTCAAAACCGCGGTTCCGCGGTCATCTGGAGCCTTCTCTGTGAAAAATTTGCATGGTTTGATTTCTTTCCTTCTCCTCTACAAATCCCCATATATTTTTTGTCAAATCTTCTGCAGGATTCTTTGCGCTAAAAATCTACTTCCCTTCCAATAATTGATTTTCTGCAGGATTCTTTGCGCCGCGCTAAATAGCAAATTGATTGCAAGTGATTTACTGCTTTGCATACTTTAATCTGACTTTAAGGGGCTATTGACCAATTCAGATTGGGGGGGGATTTCATTACCCTTCCCAGGACCCCAGAAATCACTTAAAGCATTTGCATTGACCACTTTTAATTAAAAAATATTAGATTCAGCCCTAAGGACGTCGCGCTCAATAGGACAGAGGACTAGTATAGGCATCGGCCGTTTATCCTAACCTGTCTTTGCGGTGCCTAGGCAAGTGTGTCAAGGCTAGTGGTTTTTAATTAGGCCCACAGTGTGGTTCCTTCCCACTTACCTGGCACTTACCTGGCCGCAACTGACGGTGAAGAGGCGGTTTGAGGTCCTATCTCTAGCCCTTTGGAACAGTTAGGAGCTGTCTAGCTGACCTAGGTAACCCTAGACTTAGGCCTGATTGTGCATGTGTGGTTAATTGCATTTGTGTCACAAGTCTCTTTTCAAAAAATCTTTTTGCAAAAGCTCACTTAAAAAGAAAAAGGAAAAATCTTTTCAAAACTTGCAACTTGTCGCTAAAGAAATCTTTGCACTCACTCACACCACTTCTTCTCATTGACGTTTTCTTACCTCCACATTCTTTCTTTCATCTTTCGACTACACTAACCCTTTTAGTGTATGTCCGGTTGGACTTGGGACCCTAGCGCCCGATTAGTCCGTGTTTCGTTGGTACCGACCGACGAGCCTTTCGACTCCGAAGTCGAAATCTTGTCCACTTCTTCACTTTCACCGTCACATTCTTCTTCCGAAGGTATGTCGGGATACGATCCTAACAACACCTTACCGACGGGAAGGATTCCACCTCCGTTAGGTGCGAATAACCCGAATCTCCCACCTGTTGAAGCGCCCGCACGAGTCACGCTCCAGGATCTTTTCTACCCCATCTGCACCGCCCTTCCTACTTGTCTTTCCCTCCCACCGGCTAATGGGGACAATTTTGAGATCAAACCCCACTTCATCAATATGCTGCCTAAGTTTCATGGTTTGGAATCCGAAGATGCATATATCTTTATCAACAAATTCCAAAACGTTTGCGCTATGATGAAAACGATCCAATTAAGTGATGACGCTATAAGGCTAAGGGTCATTCCTTTCACCTTATGTGACCTAGCCGAGAAGTGGCTATACAGCACCGCATCACATTCAATTAGGAATTGGGACGAGTTTGTGAAAGCTTTTCTTAAAAAGTTCTATCCTCATCACAAAACTGCTAAAATCCGTAATGAGATTATACAATTTTCACAGCTTCCTTCCGAGCCATTTTGGAAATGTTTTGAAAGATTCAAAGACCTACTCGTTCAATGCCCTCACCATGGGATCGAAAGTTGGTAACTTTGCCAAACATTATACGAGGGATTGAACCCGGCAACGAAGCAGTTGCTAGAAACCATTAGTCAAGGTCACTTTCTATCCAAGTCTAGTGAGGAAGCGTGGCAGTTTCTTGAGGATCTTAGTGAACAAACAATTCAGTGGGAGAGCACCAAGACCACATCATCATCTTCTTCTATTGGTCAACCTAGGGCAGGCATACATCAAGTAGAGATGTCAATTGCTATGAAGGCCGATGTGGCCGCTCTTACCAAAAAGCTAGAAGCGCTTGAGACCAAAATCTCAGCACCTTCTCCTGCCCCTGTTGTGCCTCCACGAACTGTTTGTGCTTGTTGTTCGGATCCATCACATCTCACCGAAGAGTGTCCTTATACTGCATCTACTCAAGGACAGGATCAAGTCAATGCTGCCTTTCAGCAACGACAAAGAAATGATCCATACTCTTCGACATATAATCCGGGTTGGAAGAGCCACCCTAATTTCTCTTAGAACCAAAATCAACAATCCCAAGGAAACAACAATTTTCAAAGGGCTCCTCCTCCACAACAACAAGCACCTCCACAAACTCAATTTCAGCAACCTCTCCAACAGCAACCTTACCCTAATCAAATGAACAATTTTGTACCCAACAATTTTGCTCCCCTCAAAATATTGTTAGCTCGCTTGAAAGAAGTCTAGAAGCATTCCTAAAGCAATCTGCACAGTCCACAGCTAGGATAGAGACTTCTGTTCAATCTTTGGTGCAAAACAATGCCTCACACGATCAAATCTATTGAGGCACAAATTGCACAACTCAACGCAGCATTGAAAGTGCGAGAGAAAGGAAAGCTTCCGTCTCAACCACTCCCAAATCCTGGTCACGCACATGTTGCACATGAACAGCAGAATCATAACGTAAGTGTTGTGACCACGTTGAGATCCGGAAAAGTGTTGCAAAACAATGTGGGTATTAACCATGACACCCCTGCCGACGGTCCTTCTTCTTCTTCTTCTTCTTCGTTAGAGCCTATTCTACATCCTTCACATGGCTCTACTTCTTCTAGCTCGAACGGACCCACTTCTCACAACACGAATACATCTACACGGGGTTCCGTTTCAACTCAACAATCTGATCCGCAGAATTTGGACTCAACAACTTTTCAAAATGTTCCTTTTCCAAATCGGTTGAGATCCAATAAACCAACTTCACAGATGGAGAAGATTGTAGAGTTGTTCAAACATGTTAGCATAAATATCCCTCTTTTGGATGCAATCCAACAAGTTCCTTCATATGCAAAAATCTTAAAGGACTTATGCACCAAAAAGACGAGGTCACAAGTACCAAAGAAAGTTTTTGTGGCTAGTGCTGTTAGTGATGCTCTTGTCAATTCTTTACCCCCAAAGCACAAGGAACCCCGGTTGTCTAACTATTTCGATCACAATTGGGAACAAGACCATCAATAGAGCACTATTAGATCTTGGTGCTAGTGTCAATTTGCTACCTTATTCGGTGTACGAACAATTAGGCATTGGAGAGCTTAAGCCCACTCATTGTACTCTCCAAATGGCCGACCGATCAATCTCCCACCCTAGGGGAGAGTTGGAGGATGTATTAATTAGAGTTGGGGATTTCATTTTCCCCGTTGACTTTATTGTTATGGATACACAACCTGTCGCTAACCCCCGTAATCAAATTCCGGTGATACTTGGTCGACCATTCCTCGCGACTTCTAACGCGGTAATCAACTGTCGTAACGGTTCAATGAATCTATCTTTTGGCAAGATGACAGTTGAACTCAACATTTTCAAGTTAGGAAGTCAGCCTTGCGAGCCTAATTCTAGCGTACTTGATGTTTGCTCGATCAATGAGATCGCGGAGGAGGACTGTGAGTTCGAAAATTTTATGTTTGATCACAGCAATAATGACGCCACTAGTGCGTCCCTCCTAGAATCCGACACAGATTTCACGACGGACAAGGATTATGAGTGTTTCACCTTTGTTGACAATCTTGAAGACTCTCCACTCGAGTTTGAGTCTTTTTTTTTTCCGGATGAGTTAGTTGAACCATCCGAGTCGGTAGCGTACACTCAATTTGAACCTTTGATGGAATCCTTCGAGTTTGAAACAATTACTCCATTGTTACCATCTATTGTTTCACCACCTAAACTCGAACTAAAGCTTTTGCCGTTGCACCTAAAATATGCTTATTTAGGTAAGAATGAGACCTTACCCATTATCATATCTGCCTCTTTATCTCTCGAGCAAGAGAAAGCTCTTTTAATGTCTTACAGAATAATCGGCAAGCTTTCGGCTAGTCTATGGCGGACATCAAGGGGATTAGTCCCCTCATAGTCGAACATCATATACACTTGATGGATGATGCCAATCCGGCAAGGGATCCGCAAAGACGCCTCAACCCCATTATGAAAGAGGCGGTCAAGAAGGAGATTGTTAAATGTCTTGATAGTGGTATCATTTACCCTATCTCGGATAGCCAATGGGTTAGCCCCATTCATGTCGTGCCAAAGAAATCGGGCATCACGGTCATTACCAATGAGGCAAATGAGTTAATTCCCACTCGCACCCAAACAGGGTGGCAAGTTTGCATCGACTACCGAAAACTCAATGCCGCGACAAGGAAGGACAACTTTCCTTTGCCTTTCATTGACCAAATGCTAGAACGATTGGCGAGGCATGAGTTCTACTGCTTTTTAGATGGCTATTCCGGTTATAACCAAGTCCCCATCACCAAAGAGGATCAAGACAAGACCACATTTACTTGTCCCTTTAGCACCTTTGCTTATCGTCGCATGCCCTTTGGGTTATGCAATGCACCCGCTACATTTCAGCGGTGTATGATGGGGATCTTTTCTGACATGGTGGAGAAGTTTTTGGAAATCTTTATGGACGATTTCTCCATTTTCGGTGACTCCTTCAACGAGTGTTTACGACATCTTGACGCAGTTCTTACCCGCTATAGGGAGAAGAACCTAACTTTGAATTGGGAGAAATGCCACTTTATGGTATGAGAAGGCATTGTCTTAGGACATGTCATCTCGCAAAACAGCATTGAGGTTGATAGAGCTAAAATTGAAGTCATTTCTAATCTTCCTCCTCCTAAATGCGTCAAAGATATCCGAGCTTTCCTTGGCCATGCCGGTTTTTATAGACGGTTCATCAAGGACTTTAGCAAGATTGCTAGACCCTTGACTCCCTTATTGGCCAAAGACACTACTTTTGTTTTCGACTCAACTTGCATGGAAGCGTTCGAGTCTTTGAGACACTCTCTCATTTCTGCGCCTATTCTTTCATCTCCAGACTGGACGCACCCTTTCGAAATCATGTGCGACGTATCAGATTTTGCCATTGGTGTTGTTCTTAGACAGCACATTAATAAGATGCCTCATGTGATTTATTACGCTAGCCGAACATTAAATGAGGCCCAATTAAACTACACAACAACAGAAAAAGAGTTTTTAGCGGTTGTGTTTGCACTTGAAAAATTTCGGCCTTATTTAATCGGCTCTCCAGTTATAGTGTACACGGATCATTCAGCTCTTCGCCACCTTTTTGCGAAGAAGGATGCTAAATCGAGGCTAATACGTTGGATCCTTTTGCTGCAAGAATTTGACCTTTTCATAAGGGACAAAAAGGGATGTGAAAACGTAGTGGCCGATCACCTTTCACGACTTCCTTCTTCGCCTACACTTGAACTTCCAATCACTGATGTTTTTCCCGATGAGCAACTCTTGACCGTTTCTTGCGAACCATGGTTCGCCGATATTGTAAACTACTTAGCCACCGGCTTGATACCTAAAGATTGGTCGAAATAAGATAAACTTCGCTTCTTGTCCCAAGTAAAGCATTTTTACTGGGATGAACCTTATCTTTTTAAATACTGTTCCGACCAAATCATTCGTCAGTGTGTGCCGGAAAATGAGGTTAAGAGTGTGCTGTCTTTTTGCCACGATCAAGCATGTGGCGGGCACTTTGGCCCAAAGAAGACAGCCGAGAAAGTTTTGCAGTGTGGTTTCTATTAGCCACGACTCTTCAAGGATGCTTACGAATATTGCAAGACTTGCTCCCGGTGCCAACACTTGGGCCGGATATCGCAGAGAAACGAAATGCCGCTCCAACCGATTTTGGTTGTGGATATTTTTGATATTTGGGGTATAGATTTCATGGGACCTTTTCCCAATTCTTTTGGGAATGTTTATATTCTTTTGGCTGTTGACTATGTTTCAAAGTGGGTCGAGGCTGTGCCTAGTCGAACGAATGACAACAAGGTTGTTGTTCGATTTCTTAAAGAACACATCTTTTCTCGATTTGGGCACCCTCGAGCGATAATAAGTGATAATGGTTCTCACTTTTGCAATAGGACTTTTGAGTCCTTAATGCGCAAATATTCTATCACCCATAAGCTGTCAACGCCATACCACCCCCAAACATGTAGGCAAGCCGAGGTCTCGAATCCGCAAATTAAGCAAATCTTGAAGAAAACGGTTTCTAAAAACCGTAAAGATTGGTCACTAAAATTGATCGATGCACTATGGGCTTTCCGTACTGCATACAAAACCGATCTTGGCATGTCTCAATACCGGCTTGTTTACGGGAAGGCTTGCCACCTCCCAGTAGAAATTGAGCACAAGACATTTTGGGCCTTCAAAGAGCTGAATCTATCTTTAGGAGATGCGGGCAGCAACCGAAAGCTGCAGTTAAATGAACTAGAAGAGCTGCGGGATGAGGCATATGATAATGCCGTGATTGCTAAGAACCGAGCTAAGGTGTTCCATGATAAAAACCTTTTGCGAAAGATATTTAAACCTGGTCAACAGGTTTTACTTTATGATACTCGGTTACACTATCACCCCGGCAAGCTCCGTTCTAGGTGGAAGGGACCTTTTGTAGTCCGCACCGTTTATCCGCACGGTGCGGTTGATCTTGAAAATCCGAAGGACGGTACGCTATTCAAAGTAAATGGGCATCGATTGAAACCGTTCCTCTCAGCGGACCATTCGGAGGAGCTCCTGTTTTTACAGGAGCCGATCTACACTGAGTGATTTTCCTCCACTTTTACCCCCAAATTGCTTTTATCCAAAACATTATTTCAAAAAAGTTTGGGGGCGTGTATATAATTTGTAAATATATAATCCCAAAATACCATAAAAAATAAAAAATTTGAACAAATAAAAAAAAAATTTGGACCTAATTGAAAATTTTCAGAATTAATAGCTGACTTTTTTAATTTACAAATAAAACCCTCATTTTAGAGGGTGTTTTCTACAAATAACCATTCTCCCATCCCCTATTTAAAGAGAACCGAGCCCCTGGTCTTTTAACCCTAAATATTTCATCTTCATCAAACCCTAGCCGCCACGAGCTGTCATCTCCAGAAAAATATCACCGCGCCACCTCCAGAACGCCGCGGTTCCACCGCATTAGCCGCCTCCCGCCGCTCTTCCGCCGCCGTCTGGTGTCTTCGCCCCCTGAAATTTTCAGGGGAGGTAACTCTGTCGATTTCCTCTCTGTTATTGCATAACTTTTTCTGAAAAAATTATTATGGCACATAAAATGCAGTTTGAGAGGGATTTTTCCCCGGTTTTCACGCACGAATTGTACGGTGGCTATTTTGCACAAGAAATAAAGCAAAGGGGCTGGAATTTCCTGACCTACAATCACCCTTTTGCGTTTTCTATACCTGAACTAGTTACCCTGTTTTATGAATCAATGGAGGATAATAGTCTAGACGACTTAGGCTACATTAAAATAAATTAGGGAGATCGCGTAATTCACCTTGATAGGGATATACCTCGTGTGCCCGCACATGACCACCCCTTACACTTTGAGGATTATATGCCCTTGATAGGGAATGACTGCACGAGAGAGCCGCATAAGGGTATCCAAGCACAGACCCTTTTCGCAAACGTTTTTACTGTGTGCCGGTGGGCACAAAACAATATCTTTGGCAGCTCGCACAACACGACTTTTTTCACCCCCTCATTACATGTCGTACACACACTAATGACGAAAAATCTACGGTTCGACATGTGCACTGTATTGCTCCAGTCTATAGGTGCGGGAAAAAGGGGTACCATTTACCCATGTCCCATGCTAGTCACCCAACTCTGCCGTTATTTCTTCCCCGTCGAGAAATTTGATTCATACATGATAGGAGGAGTTCCGGTTCGACCACTCGTTGAGGGCGTTACTTCGTCCTACTCTAGACTTACTGATATTTGGTCACGAACCGAATCGGCGGAGAATATTCCCGCTCGCACCCCTAGCTCTAGCTCGACATCGAGTGGGGATGAGCTAACCCCTCAAGAGCATGCACGATTGATGTGCCGAACAGTAAGGAGAATTGATTCTTTGAGGGACGAGTTTCGGGCGACAGCATGAGATCACGACCGTCGGTTGACGGAAATTGAGAGGGGTATTCAAACCCTTTTGGCTAGAGGGGAACGATCACGTTCACGCTCAGGCAGTAAGGGCACTGCTTTGCTCAAGTTTGGGGGAGAGGGTAGTATATATAGTTATCTTTTGCATTGCATATTGCATATATTTTTCTTTTCCTTTTGCATATTTAATTTCTGCATTGCATCTTTATATAAAAAAAATCATAAAAATTTGAAAAATTTGAAAAATAAAAAAATTAGAAAAAAGAAAAACCCATAAAAATTGAAAATTTTCAAAAATTATAAAAATTAATGTATTCAATTCTAGTTAATTGACTTGAGTTTGATAAATAGGTTAACTGGCTAGGAAAAACTAGATCTTAGACTTAGCAAATTAAAAACCCTAAAAATAACCTTCCTTAGAGTTTAACGGTAGAAAGTATATATCTTTGTAGATTATTTAGAAATAGGCAAATTTTGAGCTCACTTCTTGGGCTAAGTCGAAATGAAGGAAAAGTATTAAAACTTTTATTAAAGTATAAGTTTGAAAAATAATTCCTAGCATAAGTCTAGATTCTGAAAACATATACCCTACAATTTGCACAATCACGCACCTTGAAACTTGGAATAGTAGAAGAGACCTTGAAATGCTCTTGTCTAAAGTCCTTAGTACGAAGAAAATAAAAGAAAAAAAAGTGAATAAAGGAAAAAAAATGGACACTGGTTTTGTGATTACTTAAGGCTAAAACATAGAAAAATATTTAGCGAGGGTGCTTCATCACCTAGTTCCTTAGACCAACTGGTTTGGGAGTCACTGCTAAAGCCTTGGGTGTTACAAAACTAGGAAGTATGCTTTAAAATGCTAACGCATCTTGTAATCGGTTGTTGGTACCTCAAGAAGTATTAACGGTCGCATGAAGGATGTGTAAACGAAAATTCACCAATTAATAAGTGCTTTGGACAAGGACGAGAGTACGATTGCTTGATTTGAATTTCCAAGTGTAGGGGTGATATTTACACACACGTGGGGATATGTGATTAGAGTTTAGATAAGAGAAAGGAATGAAGAATAGAACTTGTATCTTTAGTAGAGTTGATAGAAATTCCTAAGCGGAGATGAAACCCTAGAAGGAAAACTTAAGAGATGCCGAAAGCTAAGTAATTCTATAGGACATATATAATCTTACGTTAAATGATGAGGAAGTGTGAAGAATATGGGTGGATAATTTGCAGGTCGACGATAATAGAATTCCTTGTTAGAAAACCGAATTAGAAAACAAAAGTCGAAAAACCAAATTGATAGGATTTTGTGGGTGTAATCCGCTGAAAACTCTTAGGAGACAACACTCCTCCTACTAGGGACACCTAGAGGTTTAACGGCTTGTTGCACGTGCTCAGTGCAATCGCGTTTCCCTGCGAAAGTGCGGCTAAGTTAGATTTTTATTGAGAATAAAATAATAGGTTTGCTCGAGGACGAGCAAAAGATAAGTTTGGGGGTATTTGTTCATAACATAATATTGCATTTTGTATTCCCCATTCTTATGCATTTAAGAATAAAAATAGGTGCTTTTGACCCATGTCTGCTACATGTTACAGGTTACAGTGTCAGGGAGCAAAAACAGTGAAAAACACAAAAGACGACACAAAAGAAGGATTTTTGACCAACAAATAGGAAGATCTTAGTAAAGCCTAGCAGAAGAAAGGTTCACCATCAACAAGGCAACGCAAGACCCAAATTGTCAAGGAAAACGGTTAAAAGATCCATTGCAAAGTGTTCATTGAAGATCTGGAATTACTGTAGAAGCCCAAATGAAGAAAAAACTAAATAAATGAAAAGCCCAGAGAACCAGGAATTAGCCCACAACTTTTCATCAGCTGAACTCACCATTGGGCCACGGAACCGCGGCCCAAGCGCGCCAATGCCGCGGTTCCGCGGCCGTATGAAGCCTTCATGGAAAGAAATTTTTACCAAAATGTCTTGGAGGCTATGGAAAGATTTTCTGGGGGTATATTTGTAATTGTAGACATGCGGAGCAATTGTAAACCTAGGGTTTCTATGTCCTATAAATAGAACCCAAAGCCTTGTATTTTCTTATGCCTCTATTCATGAATAAAATTCTGTTTTCTTAAAATTAGAGCGCATCAATCGTAAGTAGGTTATTTTTCTTGCCCTAGTTATAGTTTTTCATATCTGCCCTAGGTAAATTATTTTCTCGCCTTAGTTTAATTTAGTTTAAGAATTTTATTAACTTGCAATAGATGTTTCTTCTCTTTAATAAAATCATGTCTTTCTTCATCCCCTCAATGAGCGAGTAGTTTCCTCGCTTGTTAGGGTTAGGAATAGGGAAGGATTTGAGAGATGAAGATCTCTCATCTCGTTTCTGTTGCCAATATTTTATGAACATTAGAACTCCATGCATACCTTCTTATTCCGCTCCCTACGGCACTCTACCCTCGAGGTAACGGTGATTCCGTAGTCTAAAGGCCCGGATTTTGAGGTTTTCCATGGAGGTTAGGGAAAAGATTAAGAAAGGAAGGACAAGAATCTAGAGGGAGAATCAATCTTCCCAATCATCCTAATCCCCTTTGTTAAGATTTACCATAACACTAATATGAAATTTTTAATTAAAGGCAATGGAAAGAGATGTAGATCTTTGTTTACCAAATTTTCCCTAAACCTAATCCTAGCAAGTTTCTAATCCTAGTATCATACAATTTCAATTTTTAGGTTTATTTATAAGACCCAACATCATTTGGAATTAACTCGTAAGAACTTAAAGGAGATTTACAACATCCCTGTGGACTGACCCGTATTCACCGACTAGCTTCACGCGACGCCGTTCTTGATTGCGGTAAATATTTTTGATCGACAAAACCTCTCTAAATCAATCGACTATCGAGAATTAAACCGGGAGACTATTAAGAACAAGTACCCGATCTCTCGCATTGGCGAACTTTTTGAGCAGCTTAGTGGCGCGAGGGTATTCTCGAAGCTAGATTTGCGATCCGGATATCATCAGGTCCGAGTGAAAGCAGAAGATATTTGCAAGACGGCGTTCCGAACTCGGTATGGACATTACGAGTACTTAGTGATGCACTTCGGAGTAACGAATGCACCGGCAATATTCATGGACTTGATGAACCGAATATTTTCACCATTTTTGGACCAGTTTATTGTGGTGTTCATTGACGATATTCTGGTTTACTCAAAGAGTTTTGAAGAGCATGCTGAGCATTTGAAGATCGCACTGCAGATGCTGAGACAAGAGAAGTTATATGTGAAGATGAGCAAGTGCGAGTTTTGGCTGGAAGAAGTAAAGTTTTTGGGGCATGTTGTGTCTGGCGATGGAATCGCCGTCGATCCCGAAAAGATTGCAGCAGTTGAAGTTTTCTTGGACTCGCCGGGTATTACAGAAGATTTGTGGAGAACTTTGCTCGTCTGGCGGAGCCGTTGACCATGCTTACGCGGAAAAAGGTACCTTTTGTATGGACGGATAGATGTGCGTCAGCTTTTGAGACGTTGAAGCAAAAATTGATAACCGCCCCTATTCTGACCGTGCCAGACAATTCCGGAGGATTGGTGATTCACAGCGACGCATCTGGGAAAGGATTGGGATGTGTTTTGATGCAGCATGGGAAGGTTGTAGCGTACGCATCAAGACAGCTGAAGACCCATGAAAAGAATTACCCAACACACGACTTGGAGCTTGCGGCTGTGATTTTCGCTTTGAAGATTTGGAGACACTACCTTTTGGGCGAAAGGGTCGAAGTTTTCACGGATCATAAGAGCTTGAAATATGTGTTCACGCAGAAGGAGCTTAAGATGAGGCAACGTAGATGGTTGGAGCTGATGTCTGACTACGATCTTGATCTTAAGTACCACCCGGGGAAGGTTAATGTCGTGCCGGATGTGCTTAGTCGGTTACCAGCAATTCAGATGTTGACTATGCAAAAGGAGCTCATTGAAGATTTTCGAAGATTTGACTTGGAGGTTGTGCTACCGCATTCTTCGGGACAGTTGATGCAGCTGCAAGTACATTCGTCGTTGATCGAGAATATTAAAGCAGCGCAATCGCAGGATCCTAGACTGCAAAAGTTTCGAGAACAGGTCGAAGCCGGACTACGAACAGATTTACTGATACATGAAAATGGTTCGTTGAGATATGGTAGCCGTTTGTGTGTTCCAAAGGGAGATACTCGTGAATAACTTATGAAGGAGGCACACAGTTTAGGTTATTCTGTACATCCAGGAGGCACAAAGATGTACCGAGATATTCGACAGCATTTCTGGTGGGAAGGCATGAAGCGGGAGATTGCTCGCTTTGTGGCAAAGTGCTTGGTGTGTCAGCAAGTTAAGGCTGAACATCAAAGGGTTGCTGGTTTATTGCAACCACTTCCGATTCCTCAGTGGAAGTGGGAACACATAACCATGGATTTCGTGACAGCTCTACCGCGGAGTCCAAAAGGCAACAATGCAGTATGGGTGATTGTTGATCGATTAACCAAGGCAGCTCATTTTATTCCTTTTCGGGTTGGTCAATCAACAGAAACTTTGGCAGAACGGTACATGCAGGAGATTGTAAGATTGCATGGAGTACCGGTGAGCATCGTGTCCGGTTGGGACACTCGGTTCTTATCACATTTCTGGAGGAGTTTACAAGAAAGTTTGGGGACTCGATTGAAGTTTAGCACAGCTTATCATCCTCAAACTGATGGTCAGTTGGAGAGAACGATCCAAACTCTTGAAGATATGTTGAAAGCATGCATGTTGGACTTCAAGGGTTCATGGGAGGATCATCTACATTTGGTGGAGTTATCTTACAACAACAGTTTCCAGGCAACTATCCAGATGGCTCCATTTGAAGCTTTGTATGGTCGTAAATGCCGTTCACCTGTTTGTTGGGACGATGTCGGTGAACGAAAATTGTTGGGACCAGATTTGCTTGTGCAGACAGTTAAGAAGGTTAATACTATCAGAAATCATATGAAGGCAGCTCAAGACAGACAGAAGAGTTGGGCGGATACATCGAGAAGACCTCTAGAGTTCACCGTGGGTGATTTGGTATTCTTGAAGATATCACCGACTAGAGGGGTGATTCGCTTTGGAAGTCGAGGAAAGCTCAGTCCTCGATTTATTGGACCCTTTGAGATCTTGGAGCGTGTTGGTGAGGTAGCATATCGTTTGGCGTTACCGCAGTCCTTGGCGAATGTGCACGATGTGTTTCACGTATCTCAACTCCATAGGTAGGTTTGAGATGAAACACATGTATTGGATCATTCGGAGCTGACGGTACGAGAAGACTTGACTTTCGAGGAGCGACTGGTTGAAATTGTAGATCGAAGGGAAAATAATCTTAAGAACAAGGTTATCCCTCTTGTACTTGTTTCTTGGGGTAATCGCTCGCATGGAGAGTCCACTTAGGAACGGGAAGATGAAATCCGGCAGAAGTTTTCTCATCTTTTCTTGTAGTTGTTTGTCGTTTATCTTTTTATTCTTAGAATTTCGATTATCTTTTTATTCTTAGAATTTCGAGGACGAAATTCTTTTGTAGTTTGGTATAATGTAACAACCGAGTCTAATTCTATAAAATTCAGTTATCGTATACATGGTGTGTGATTTTTTTTCATTTGTCTTGCTTGACTGTTGCTAGTTATAAATTTTACCCCGACAATTCAATGTTGCATATAACAATTTAAGTCTTCTAAAATAAGTTAAAAATATTTGACATGGCCTGCATGACACCCCTAACCCTGTGGTAGCGTCCCTGCACCGTGTTATCGTCCCGTTCAGTGAAACGGACGTGTTTGGATGGCTACGCGCACGTACGTGTGTCCGTTTTGGGGGTACGCTTTTTGAGTGTAAAATACTTCATTTTAAGTTCTGGATCCCGCCTATAATTTTCACATTTCAAATTCAAATTTTTGGACTCGACCCGGGCGCAATTCCAAAACATTTTTTATCCCGCCAAATTATAATTATTTTATATTTTAAATTCTACAGCCTATTAATTTTACCAAGAGATTTCATTTTTAAATTCCAGTAATCTTTTAAAATAGCCTATCACGGATTTTACCAACGATATTATTTTTTGGAAACCCTCAAAAATCTTTTCAACCTTCCTCCTAACAAAATTTTACCCTCGTCCAATCATTACCCTCTAATTCCTCACGCTGGCCCCACCTTCTTTTCTCTCTCCTCTTTTTTCTTCTTCTCTCTCTTCTGCGCACTCGCTCACCCCGCTACGCAACAAACTTCTCTCTCCTCCTCTTACTCTCTCCTCTCGGTTCTCCCTCTCTCTCTCCTCTCACGCCCGTTTCTCGCTCCTCTCGCGGTAAGCGAGGATCTCGTCACCTCCCACGCCTTATCCTTACCTCCCTTCTGCCTTCCTCTCGTCTTCATCTTCTCTCTTTAAAATAAAACCCATGCACCGAGCGAAACCCTAACTAGTCCCTCACCACCATCTCTTCCCTCGACCTTGCTACTCGTCTCCTCATCGCCCATCTCCTCCCCGCTCCATCTTAGTCTCCTTCTTTCCTCTTCCCCGATCGCCTGCACTCACGCCTAGCAACCCCTGCACCCTTGCACTCTGTGCATCGCCGGAGCGGTGGCCGTCGACGAATCGTACCATGTCCCTAGCATCGTGTGCAAACCCCAGTAAGCGTTTCTTTTCTCTCATCCTTCTCTTCGTCTTCTACAGGTGATTGTTCTGCTAAGATTCTTCTTGCTGTGTTTTGGTGAAGCTTCTGGTGATCGTCGGAGCGCCGTCGATCTCACCACCGTGGTCTCACCGTCGCCGTAGCATCCCTCTGCAGCTAGTAAGCATCCCTCTAGCCTCCTTCTCTTCTTTGTTCTTAATCTTTTCTTCTCCTTTAGTCTTACATACTTTTTTAGTTACTGTTGCTGTGTTGGCCGGAATCCGACCGTGCCGGCGACGTGTCCCGACGATCCAGCAAGGTATTCTGACCTGTATGGTTCCACTGTTTACTGTTCGGACTTATTCCGCGAACCGTGTGCACGTCGCGAGTTTTCCCCGCCGACGCATAACGTTCCGTTTTCCCGATTCGCGATCCGTCAAGGCAAGTTAATCATGCTACATGCTATTTAAATCATTTTATACATATTCTAATACATGTAGTTTGAATATAGTACCCTATGCATGGTTGTATATCATTTCGACGTTCTGTGTGCATCGGTTTACATTATTTGAGATCTACAACTTAACAGGTAATTATTACATACATGATTACATTTAAATGGTAAATGTCATAACTACAATCATATGTTTAATCACATTTTGCCATCGCCTATGGTATCTTCTATAGTTTTAATCCATCGGACACCTGTGCGCACTTAAACCAGTTTTAGCGGTAAATTCATCCAGTAAACCTATTTATAGATTATTGCATCCCTGGAAATTCTTAATATTGGTTAACATGATTTAACGACCATGAATGTCACTCTGTACTCATATAATGATGAAACCGTCTCTGAACCACAACTGGTAACTGTACCGCTAATTGATTGGATCTACTTTATTGTTTAATTCATTGCTTAGATTACGTTATTGATAACCATGCTTGATTACTTATAACCATGATTATGCTAGCTGATGGGCACCCACCTGTTATCTTTATACCCTGACATGACTTGCTACGCATGTTACCTGACCCGACATGGTACCGTACACTACTTGCCTCGACCTGTTGTACCATGGCTTGACCCGTTACTTGATCTCATGTCTAATGCCAACAAACCTGACATGTAGTCCTCACGGACCGTTCTTGTTGTCTATCCAGACAAACCTGCTCTTACCCGATCCTGTGTTGGCATTAGTTCTTGATTACTGAATACCTGAATTGGACACTTATAACTTGGGGGTATGGGAAAATCAATGGTGAAACCTGACTTGTAACTCAACAGTTCGATACCTGTTCTGATCAGTCTTACGGGCTAGGCCAGCCCCGGAGTGATGCTGCTGACATCACTCGTCTGTACCTGCTATCTTTTACTGCCTGGCGGCACGTCTCGGTTTCATCCCGAGAGTCTGTAGACCGTGGTCCCGGGCATGCACGGGATACTATTGAGTTACATCGATGATTCATCAATTTGATTTCAAAGACTTTAGAGTAGAAAACCCAATAGAACAGTTTAGTTTACTCACTGCACACTACCGTGCACTGCCTGATTTATATTACCGTTACACCTGCTCTTTATTCATGTTTATATTTGCATTGCCTGTTACTCTGTTCATATTTTATTACTTGATGACATGACGCGCTGACGTCTGGGTTTTGCATGGCCCAGATTCTGTACCGTTGCTGCGGTCCGAGTAGGAGTACTTCAGCCAGCAGGCTGAGCTGTGAGTTTCAGTAGTTGCTAGTTCATTTATTTTCTGCGGTTTATTCCTGATGTGAGCCCGCATTATGGGACGTACATTCCAGTTACTTGTATTGGATCTTTTGCTTCCGCACCTTTATTATTCTTGACTCATGTTATTTGGTTCATGGACATGTTTTAGATAATTTTATTTTGTTCTTGATATCTCTACAGCCGTAATGTAACTGTGGATGGATACTTCCTACCTAAAAGTAGCATGGTTGGCTATGTCACGTGCCCATTTTAGCGTACTCTGGGAAGCGGGGCGTGACATGGTTCTTTTGGTATCAGAGCCATAGGATTGTCGGGTTGATTCTTTTGTAGTTGGGTATGGTACCCAATACATGAATCAGGAAACCCGTGTTTAGGAAACATGTCCTGCCACCTTGCAGTTTTACCGTTCTTGAATCAAATTCTTCTTGATTATATCTTTTACGATGTGCAAATTTCCTTTGCATATCAACTCAAAAACCTGATTCCTTGTTATCTCTAGGACTTAGGCGACTTGGGTGGAGTTATGTAATTGTGGCTATGATACCGCGGCATAGTTACAATGCGGCACTCTATTTAAGTAACTTGGAGTTCTAGCTTTGATCTATATTTTGAATATATTATCATGCTAATGTTGGGTGTTTTGATTTCAGGAATATGGCAGATAAGAATTTGAAGACGTACCAAAGGCGTGTGGACGAAGCCGCCTGTTCAGTCGAAAATAATGTATTTTTAACACGGCAATTTCCCTATCATTTGCACTCATTTAGAAGTGTTCGGTGTTCATATTTCACATATTAGCAAATCGGTCGTAAAATATCAGATTGCATGTGTTAGACTTTAAAACCGGCACTTTAAGGGAAATTGACTGCATTTCATGGCATCGCATCATCCCTATATTGCGCAACACTTGTTTCGAGATTTGTGCAGGATAATCCGGAAGAAAAGCCAAAATTGTAATTTTGCTGATCAAACATTACGCCAACTCAAAGACCTGAGATCTGGTAGCAATCCAGAAGGAATCACACAATTCAACATATCAAAACAAGGCCCAATCGTCATCCTAAAGCACCAGAAGAAGTTACAAGCCATAAGGCCTCAAAAGCGCCGCGGAACCGCGGCGGGAGCCGGCTTGTGCCGCGGTTCCATAGCGGTTTGGTCAGATCATCATTCCATTTTCAGGGCATAATTCCTATCTCAGTGGGCACACCTCATTTTGACACGTCAAATTCCAGAATTCTCTCGAAGTTTCTTCCAGATCAGCAAAGATCATTAAGCAAGGATAATCTTAATTAAGCTCCTAACAAACTATTTCTAGAAGCTCCCTCCTAACTAATCACATCTAGAAGCTTCTCCTCAACAAACTTTTGGAGGGAAATTCAAATCTTGCTAACAAACTTTTGGAGGGAAATTCAAATTTAAATTCCTAAATCTAGGGTTTTGAGATCTATAAATAGGAGCCTAGATCTAAGGTTGAGGTTGTTCAATCTTTAGTTAGTTAATCTCCCATTCCTGAATCTCTAATTCTTCATCTTCTTCCATAAGTCTAGTGACAGGGCTTGTGCGAAACCCTAACCCTAATTCCAATCAAATTCAAGATCCCGAGTACCAATCAAGCGAGAAGCCCTTCAACCTTTTAGGAGCGGAGCCGATCTCCAATCGAGCAAGTGATCCAAGCCGATCCGCGACTCACGGAGCCGAGCGAAGCCAAATCGACGATCGAGTTCTTCCTCTTGTAGTTCTTGAGCGAATGTAATGAAATTGTCGATATAAATAAAAGGTGAAATTCTGTAATCTTGTTTTCTTTAAATTCTTGCATCATGATTCGATCTCAATTTGTAATTGTAGTTCTTGTTGTGATGTTTGAGTAAAACTCCGCTCGTCGAGGAGTCGAGACGATCAATAGAATGATGATGTAACAAATATTAATACTATTCTTAAGTCCTACGGGTTTTGTAAACCCTAGCAAGTTCAAGAATCGATGACCTAGTTTCGTTGCGATACTTTCTTGATTGTTATCGCTCGAAATTAGGGATCTACGATCGTTTCTTGAATTTACTAGAGGCTAGCATGTGAATGATATCGACGAATGAATAAGTGATAAATGATGAAACCCTAGTTTCACTAGAAATCCCTAATTCTCGTCGATCATCATCGATCTAGTATCAATCCATCGAAAGATGAGAATACGTCATCTTGAGATTGCATCACATCTATAGATCCGATCAATTCCTACGAGCCTCATTTCGATTCTTGATATTTGGTTGGAAAAATCAACAAACTCTCAATTCTTGATTCTATTTTTTTTTCTTGTTATTAGATCTATATTTTCTAATTCTTGAACTTCAACTATAAATCATGAATTGCTTTCTTTTCTTTCTTTTAAAGTTTCAATTCATCTAATTCAAAAGACGAACTATTACACTGTCCCTGTGGACGATCCGCACTCACTTACAATCTACATCCGACACCGTAGTTGATTGCGGTCAAATAATTTTTGGTTGTGATTTCTTTACAATTTCATACTACACAATCTGAAATCTTTTACAATCACCGCCATGCTTGGAGTGATAAGGGGAATGCTGGAGAATCAAAAGAGACAGACCGAGCTGATCAAGTAGCAAGCGGAATCGTTTCAGGAAAGTTTGGAGATCGTTCAGCAGTCTGTGAACAATGTTGGAGCTAAACCAGTTGACCGAGTAGGGACCGTAGCAGATTTCAGGCGTTTGGGTCCGTCTATATTTACTGGTTTGGAGGAGCCGTTGCCAGCAGAGCAGTGGCTAGTTGACACAGAAAACTTGCTTATTGCGGCACAGATTCCAGTTAAGAAAAGAGTTGATGTGGTACGCATTCAGTTAGTGGACTACGCCCGAGAATGGTGGCTTATGGAGGAGACCCGCTTGCCCAAGCCGATCAAGTGGGCGGATTTTTCAAAGAGTTTCCTGGAGAAGTTCTTCCCACGGACCGCACGAGAGGAAATGGAAGAGAAGTTCATCGGGCTAAAACAGAATGGTGCACCCGTAGATGTGCATGCAGCAGAATGGACACGGCTTAGTAGATTCGCTGGACCTTTAGTTGCCAACGATGCAGACAGGGCACGGAGGTTCATGCGCAGCTTGGATGTGGACATCCAGAGACAGATTGTCTCCCTGGGTTTGACCACTTTCTCACAGGTTCTTACGGCAGCACGAGAACATCAGAACTTATCTGGAAAGACTGGGAGTTTACAGCAGACAGCAGTTGCGGTAAGGAAGCCGGCATTTGTACCAAACCGAGCTCATGGTCGCAAGGGTATTCCAGTGGACCGTCGTGGTGTAACACTGATGAAGAAGCCTGTGATCGTTGATCGAAGAAGAACCGTGATTTGTGACTACTGCCATTTACCTGGACACGTGCAAAAGGAGTGTCGAAGGAGGCAAGGACTCTGTCTAGTTTGTGGAGCGGCAGATCACGCTGTCAGCGCTTGTCCGTCGAAGCTTCGTACGAGGGATGATATTCAGAAGCCTCCGCATAGACCTTTCCAGGGACAGAAGCAGCTGACTCAAGGACCTAATCAGGCTCGAGCTTTTACCTTGACAGCTGAAGAAGCTAAGGCGTCAGAAGAAGTTGTTTCAGGTACCCTACTCGTTCATGGTTTTCCCGCATTAGCGTTATTTGATTCTGGTGCATCCCATTGTTTTATGCCGTCCAAGTTTATAGCTACACACTCGATTACCTGCACGACCCTATCTAGTTTCTGGGACATACACACTGGGAATGGGAAAATCATATCTAGTAGGGAATGTAAAGATTGTGCAGTTGTTGTTTTCGGACGGGAGCTTTTTGCAGATTTCTTAGAAATTGATACGGGCAGCTACGAAGTCGTCTTAGGAATGGACTTTCTTGGCACTTTCCACACTCACATTGATTGTAGGGCAAGGAAAGTAATTTTCCAGATTTCCGGACATCCCGAGTTTAGCTTCACTGGAGGAAGCAGTTCTGTCGAGCCAGTCGAGTTTAGGGCTAGGCCGACAAATAATATTCTTGCATCAATGGAAGTTGATAAAAGTGAAGAGCCAGCTGTTGTTCGCGATTTTATGGACGTGTTTGAAGATATATCGGGATTACCGCCGAAGCGAGACGTGGAGTTCGCAATTGATCTTATTCTTGGTGCAGCGCCAGTATCCAAAGCGTATTATCCAATGGCACCAGTGGAGTTGGAAGAAGTCAAGAAACAGGTTGCCGAATTGCTTGAAAAGGGTTGGATTCGAACCAGTAACTCGCCTTGGGGAGCTCTAGTTCTTCTAGTTAAGAAGAAAGATGGCACGAGAAGGATGTGCATCGACCATCGAGAATTAAACCGAGTGACTATTAAGAACAAGTACCCGATCCCTCGCATTGGCAAAATTTTTGAGCAGCTTAGTGGCGCGAGGGTATTCTCGAAGCTAGATTTGTGATCCGGATATCATCAGGTCTGAGTGAAAGCAGAAGATATTTGCAAGACGGCGTTCCGAACTCGGTATGGACATTACGAGTACTTAGTGATGCCCTTCGGAGTAACGAATGCACCGGCGATATTCATGGACTTGATGAACCGAATATTTTCACCATTCTTGGACCAGTTTATTGTGGTGTTCATTGATGATATTCTGGTTTACTCAAAGAGTTTTGAAGAGAATGCTGAGCATTTGAAGATCGCACTGCAGACGCTGAGACGAGAGAAGTTATATGCGAAGATGAGCAAGTGCGAGTTTTGGCTGGAAGAAGTAAAGTTTTTGGGGCATGTTGTGTCTGGCGATGGAATCGCCGTCGATCCCGTAAAGATTGCAGCAGTTCGTGATTGGCCGATTCCGAAGAATGTGGCGAAGATAAGAAGTTTTCTTGGACTCGCCGGGTATTACAGAAGATTTGTGGAGAACTTTGCTCGTTTGGCGGAGCCGTTGACCAAGCTTACGCGCAAGGAGGTACCTTTTGTATGGACGGATAGATGTGCATCAGCTTTTGAGACGTTGAAGCAGAAATTGATAACCGCCCCTATTCTGACCGTGCCAGACAATTCCGGAGGATTGGTGATTCACAGCGACGCATCTGGGAAAGGATTGGGATGTGTTTTGATGCAGCATGGGAAGGTTGTAGCGTACGCATCAAGACAGCTGAAGACCCATGAAAAGAATTACCCAACACACGACTTGGAGCTTGCGGCTGTGATTTTCGCTTTGAAGATTTGGAGACACTACCTTTTGGCCGAAAGGGTCAAAGTTTTCACGGATCATAAGAGCTTGAAGTATGTGTTCACGCAGAAGGAGCTTAATATGAGGCAACGTAGATGGTTGGAGCTGATGTCTGACTACGATCTTGATCTTAAGTACCACCCAGGGAAGGTTAATGTCGTGCCGGATGCACTTAGTCGGTTACCAGCAATTCAGATGTTGACTATGCAAAAGGAGCTCATTGAAGATTTTCGAAGATTTGACTTGGAGGTTGTGCTACCGCATTCTTCGGGACAGTTGATGCAGCTGCAAGTACATTCGTCGTTGATCGAGAATATTAAAGCAGCGCAATCGCAGGATCCTAGACTGCAAAAGTTTCGAGAACAGGTCGAAGCCGGACTACGAACAGATTTACTGATACATGAAAATGGTTCGTTGAGATATGGTAGCCGTTTGTGTGTACCAAAGGGAGATACTCGTGAAGAACTTATGAAGGAGGCACACAGTTCAGGTTATTCTGTACATCCAGGAGGCATAAAGATGTACCGAGATATTCGACAGCATTTCTGGTGGAAAGGCATGAAGCGGGAGATTGCTCGCTTTGTGGCAAAGTGCTTGGTGTGTCAGCAAGTTAAGGCTGAATATCAAAGGGTTGCTGGTTTATTGCAACCACTTCCGATTCCTCAGTGGAAGTGGGAACACATAACCATGGATTTCGTGACAGCTCTACCGCGGAGTCCAAAAGGCAACAATGCAGTATGGGTGATTGTTGATCGATTAACCAAGGCAGCTCATTTTATTCCTTTTCGGGTTGGTCAATCAACAGAAACTTTGGCAGAACGGTACATGCAGGAGATTGTAAGATTGCATGGAGTACCGGTGAGCATCGTGTCCGATTGGGACACTCGGTTCTTATCACATTTCTGGAGGAGTTTACAAGAAAGTTTGGGGACTCGATTGAAGTTTAGCACAGCTTATCATCCTCAAACTGATGGTCAGTTGGAGAGAACGATCCAAACTCTTGAAGATATGTTGAAAGCATGCATGTTGGACTTCAAGGGTTCATGGGAGGATCATCTACATTTGGTGGAGTTATCTTACAACAACAGTTTCCAGGAAACTATCCAGATGGCTCCATTTGAAGCTTTGTATGGTCGTAAATGTCGTTCACCTGTTTGTTGGGACGATGTCGGTGAACGAAGATTGTTGGGACCAGATTTGGTTGTGCAGACAGTTAAGAAGGTTAATACTATAAGAAATCATATGAAGGCAGCTCAAGACAGACAGAAGAGTTGGGCGGATACGTCGAGAAGACCTCCAGAGTTCACCGTGGGTGATTTGGTATTCTTGAAGATATCACCGACTAGAGGGGTGATTCTCTTTGGAAGTCGAGGAAAGCTCAGTCCTCGATTTATTGGACCCTTTGAGATCTTGGAGCGTGTTGGTGAGGTAGCATATCGTTTGGCGTTACCACAGTCCTTGGCGAATGTGCACGATGTGTTTCACGTATCTCAACTCCATAGGTAGGTTTGAGATGAAACGCATGTATTGGATCATTCGGAGCTGACGGTACGAGAAGACTTGACTTTCGAGGAGCGACCGGTTGAAATTGTGGATCGAAGGGAAAAGGTTCTTAAGAACAAGGTTATCCCTCTTGTACTTGTTTCTTGGGGTAATCGCTCGCATGGAGAGTCCACTTGGGAACGGGAAGATGAAATCCGGCAGAAGTTTCCTCATCTTTTCTTGTAGTTGTTTGTCGTTTATCTTTTTATTCTTAGAATTTCGAGGACGAAATTCTTTTGTAGTTGGGTATAATGTAACAACCGAGTCCAATTCTACAAAATTCAGTTATCGTATACATGGTGTGTGATTTTTTTTTCATTTGTCTTGCTTGACTGTTGCTAGTTATAAATTTTACCCCGATAATTCAATGTTGCATATAACAATTTAAGTCTTCTAAAATAAGTTAAAAATATTTGACATGGCCTGCTTGACACCCCTAACCCTGTGGTAGCGTCCCTGCACCGTGTTCTCGTCCCGTTCAGTGAAACGGACGTGTTTAGACGGCTACGCGCACGTACGTGTGTCCGTTTTGGGGGTATGCTTTTTGAGTGTAAAATACTTCATTTTAAGTTCTGGACCCCGCCTATAATTTTCACATTTCAAATTCAAATTTTTGGACTCGACCCGGGCGCAATTCCGAAACATTTTGTATCCCGCCAAATTATAATTATTTTATATTTTAAATTCTACAGCCTATTAATTTTACCAAGACATTTCCTTTTTAAATCCCAGTAATCTTTTAAAACAGCCTATCACAGATTTTACCAACGATATTATTTTTTGGAAACCCTCAAAAATCTTTTCAGCCTTCCTCCTAACAAAATTTTACCCCCGTCCAATCATTACCTTCTAATTCCTCACGCTGGCCCTACCTTCTTTTCTCTCTCCTCTTTTTTCTTCTTCTCTCTCTTCTGCGCACTCGCTCACCCCGCTACGCAACAAACTTCTCTCTCCTCCTCTTCCTCTCTCCTCTCGGTTCTCCCTCTCTCTCTCCTCTCGCGCCCGTTTCTCGCTCCTCTCGCGGTGAGCGAGGATCTCGTCACCTCCCACGCCTTATCCTCACCTCCCTTCTGCCTTCCTCTCGTCTTCATCTTCTCTCTTTAAAATAAAACCCATGCACCGAGCGAAACCCTAACTAGTCCCTCACCACCATCTCTTCCCTCGACCTTTCTACTCGTCTCCTCATCGCCCAACTCCTCCTCCCTCCATCTTAGTCTCCTTCTTTCCTCTTCCCTGATCGCCTGCACTCATGCCTAGCACCCCCTGCACCCCTACACTCTGTGCATCGCCGGAGCGGTGGCCGTCGACGAATCGTCCCGTGTCCCTAGCATCGTGTGCAAACCCCAGTAAGCGTTTCTTTTCTCTCATCCTTCTCTTCGTCTTCTACAGGTGATTGTTCTGCTAAGATTCTTCTTGCTGTGTTTTGGTGAAGCTTTTGGTGATCGTCGGAGCGCCGTCGATCTCACCACCGTGGTCTCACCGTCGCCGTAGCATCCCTCTGCAGCTAGTAAGCATCCCTCTAGCCTCCTTCTCTTCTTTGTTCTTAATCTTTTCTTCTCCTTTAGTCTTGCATACTTGTTTAGTTACTGTTGCTGTGTTGGCCGGAATCCGACCGTACCGACGACGTGTCCCAACGATCCAACAAGGTATTCTGACCTGTGTGGTTCCACTGTTTGCTGTTCGGACTTATTCCGCGAACCGTGCGCATGTCGCGAGTTTTCCCCGCCGAGGCGTAACGTTCCGTTTTCCCGATTCGCGATCCGTCGAGGCAAGTTAATCTTGCTACATGCTATTTAAATCATTTTATACATATTCTAATACATGTAGTTTGAATATAGTACCCTATGCATCGTTGTATATCATTTCGACGTTCCGTGTGCATCGGTTTACATTATTTTAGATCTAGAACTTGACAGGTAATTATTACATACATGATTACATTTAAATGGTAAATCTCATAACTACAATCATATGTTTAATCACATTTTGCCATCGCCTATGGTATCTTCTATAGTTTTAATCCATCGGACACCTGTGCGCACTTAAACCAGTTTTAGCGGTAAATTCATCCAGTAAACCTATTTATAGATTATTGCATCCCTGGAAATTCTTAATATTGGTTAACATGATTTAACGACCATGAATGTCACTCTGTACTCATATAATGATGAAACCGTCTCTGAACCACAATTGGTAACTGTACTGCTAATTGATTAGATCTACTTTATTGTTTAATTCATTGCTTAGATTACGTTATTGATAACCATGCTTGATTACTTATAACCATGATTATGCTAGCTGATGGGCACCTACCTGTTATCTTTATACCCTGACATGACTTGCTACACATGTTACCTGACCCGACATGGTACCGTACACTACTTGCCTCGACCTGTTGTACCATGGCTTGACCCGTTCCTTGATCTCGTGTCTAATGCCAACAAACCTGACATGTAGTCCTCACGGACCGTTCCTGTTGTCTATCCAGACAAACCTGCTCTTACCCGATCCTGTGTTGGCATTAGTTCTTGATTACTGAATACCTGACTTGGACACTTATAACTTGGGGGTATAGGGAAATCAATGGTGAAACCTGACTTGTAACTCAACAGTTCGATACCTGTTCTGATCAGTCTTACGGGCTAGGCCAGCCCCGGAGTGATGCTGCTGACATCACTCATCTGTACCTGCTATCTTTTACTGCCTAGCGGCACGTCTCGGTTTCAGCTCGAGAGTCTGTAGACCATGGTCCCGGGCATGCACGGGATACTATTGAGTTACATCGATTATTCATCAATTTGATTTCAAAGACTTTAGAGTAGAAAACCCAATAGAACAGTTTAGTTTACTCACTGCACACTACCCTGCACTGCCTGATTTATATTACTGTTACACCTGCTCTTTATTCATGTTTATATTTGCATTGCCTGTTACTCTGTTCATATTTTATTACTTGATGACATGACGCGCTGACGTCTGGGTTTTGCATGGCCCAGATTCTGTACCGTTGCTGCAGTCCGAGTAGGAGTACTTCAGCCAGCAGGCTGAGCTGTGAGTTTCAGTAGTTGCTAGTTCATTTATTTTCTGCAGTTTATTCCTGATGTGAGCCCGCATTATGGGACGTACATTTCAGTTACTTGTATTGGATCTTTTGCTTCCGCACCTTTATTATTCTTGACTCATGTTATTTGGTTCATGGACATGTTTTAGATAGTTTTATTTTGTTCTTGATATCTCTACAGCCGTAATGTAACTGTGGATGGATACTTCCTACCCACAGGTAGCATGGTTGGCTATGTCACGTGCCCATTTTAGCGTACTCTGGGAAGCGGGGCGTGACACATTGCATGTTTATTGTGTACTTAATGATTATGAACCATGCTATCAGGACACCAGCACCATTACCGATGATGTGTATATTCCACTTACACTTACTTGCCGGCTCACACACATCATCATCGGTAATTGTCATGTCACGTACACTTTAGAAAATACCTTTTTATTGATATAGCTTGATAACTGATAGTCGCAATATGTTATAGCTTCCATATGATAGTTTACATATTGCATTCATTGCATGATATTAGGTGCATTCATATATTCATTGGTTATACAGTATTATGGAGATTTATGCCAGTATTCACTGTTTATTGGTATCATGATTTTGATGATTTCGGATTTATATGAGATTTCTGGATTTGGGGGAAAACCGCAAGTATTTAATAAAAGCTTAGTATCATCATTTTAAAATGCAAATTGCGGTTTTCTCATGATATATGAGTCGTCCACCATGAGTTTTCGTGATTGGTGTTGGATTTCGAGACCCGATTCGAGGAGTTGGATGAACCGTCTCGGGTACATGGTGGGCCCGGTATGATATCCCGGGGCAAGAAGCTCGAGTTGTATTCGATGAGCCTGTCAAGGGAGCACTACCTACCGGTGATATTATTTGGACTCGTCGGTTATTCGGAGGATACCGGCCGGAGTCATGAGATGGATACAGGCTGATCCGTTCTACTGGGGCCCGCAGATGATACGGATGCCTGAGATATTGAGATTTGAGATATTGAGATTTGATATTGAGATACTGAGACTTATGTTTGTGTCGATGCTGACACTGATTTCTCTGTTGCTTTCATTGATGATACTTGATTGATATACATATAGAAATCTCATTGATTAAAGAAAACAGTTGTCTCACTCATGATATATTCTATTTCCATTCGTAATGCATTCATACATCATATATATCTGATATGTTTCTATCTGAGGCACCGACACGAGCACGTGGTATTGCACTTATATGTAGATGGATCAGGATATTATTTGAGGATATTACCTAAAATGACCTAGGATAGCGTTATGCATGCGATTTCTACTCGTAGATGTTTTCTACTCACGAGTTGGAAACTCACCCCCGTTGTGCCATAGTTCCTTGCAGGTTTTGGCCGTACAGGTTTCGTTGCGGTTTTGTTGGCACACTGTTCCTTCCGGGTGATTGCTTTGGTAGGTGGGTTCTTTTGCATCAGGACCACCATTGTTTATTTATTATTTCAGTTGTATCTAAAAACTCCATCAACCAGATTGTATATTTGATAAAGATAGAAGACCAGACTTGTTATTATTTCGACCTTAGAGTCGCGCGTTGTATTATTATGGTTTTCATGCTGATTTTGGGTTTTCTTTTGAGTTTTGATCCTCCCCGTTCGGCGTTGTATATTATATTGCTTGCGTGGTTGTGACCGTCGATTGACGAAGAGCTAGCTCCCGCTTGGAGATGCCTTTTATTTATTTCGTATACTATTCATGTTGTATCCCGTTTGGGGCCAGTATTTACAAAGGAGACTCTGCCGAAATTTTCAGAAAATACTTGAGATTTTAAAAATACATACTTCGGCCTATGTTGTTAAAACTACTTGCTTTAAATTGGTTTTTCCTTCACTCTACCGCTTCTTTAGTTTTGATTTCTGGGTTTTGGCTTAGTTAGATTATGTACGCCTCGAGACGTTTCGTAATTTAAGTGCCGGTCATGTTCCGTAATTTCGGGTCGTGACACATTCTGTATGAACCTTCTTTCTTCTTCACCAGCAAAACTGGAGATCCCCAACTTGAAGTGCTGGGAAGAATCCAACCTTTCTTCAAAAGTTCGTCCAACTGAATACGGATCTCCTTCAATCCTTCTGGACTTAACCGATACGGATCTTTGATTACCAGTTGCGCACCAAGTAGTAAATCAATACTGAATTCAAGAGCTCGATCGGGAGGAAAACCTGATATATCTTCAGGGAATTCATTCTCGAACTCTCGAACTATCTCTGGCTTTTCTTCTTCTTGTGGTAGGGTAAACACTTCTGCATTCTTCGGTTTAGCACGGAAGATTCTTGGCTCCAAAGTTCTGTCTCCACTCTTGAAGTAAAAGACTGGGTGACCTGGTATCTCAAACACTTCTCTCCTTTGACAGCAATCAATCATATCATAGAAAACTCCCAGCCAGTCCATTCCCAACACAACATCGAAGTTTAGGATGTCCAGTACTTTGAAATTCGCACAGAATTCTCGTCCACAAACTACAACTCGACACTGATCAAATCCCATAGTTGCTTTCAATACTCCGTTCCCAGAACTGACATTCCAGTTTGAAATGAGTGGCTTCACGGGAATTGCATGTGTTCTCACCAATCGTTGGGACATGAAGCAGTGTGACGCTCCAGTGTCGAACAGTGCTAGTGCAAGAAGGGTGACTATTAGTATAGTACCTAAGTTGTGTGAGGTTGGTTTTAGATACAGGAGAAATATAGACTTATACAAAGGATTTAAAAGATAAAAGGATTGGGAATTACCAGTGATATCTTGGCCAGTGGCTTCGACTTCCTCAACTGTCATGGTGAAAGCCTGACGTCTGGGTATATTCTTCCTTGCTGGAGGCACATTCCTCTGGCCCTAGGGCACGTTCCTCTGACCTTGAGGCATGTTCCTCTATTCCTGATAGAATTGATGAGGAGGCTATGCAGGAGGTCTATGTGGAGGTGGTGCAGGTAGGGCTAAGCGAGGTGCAGGAGCCTGAATAGCTGGCCGCTGCGGAAAAGTGATAGCTGGTCTGGGGGCTGAAGTTGGGTTGAGACAATATAGACATGCTCCTATGGCGTGAGTGGATGCGCCACAAACCAAACACAGGCTATTTGCACGCCTGCAGTTTTTCTCCAGGTGTCCATTTCTTTTGCAGTAGAAGCAAAAGTCTAGACTGGGCCGGTTAACTGTTCCTCCCGGTCTCCTAGGTGCAAAAGTTGGCCTGAAAGAGGCTCCTCCTGCCATCTGTGTGGTAGGGCGTTTCACACCGATAGTCTGCGGTCTGCCCTTCTTCTTCACGACTGCCTCATAGCGTCAGGCAGCCTTCAAAGCGAGATCATAGGTTGGGAAATCCCCTGTAGCAAGTGCAGCTTGGATTTTCGGGTCCAACCCTTGCTGAGATCGTCGTGCCTGGATCTCAGCAGTAAGAATCAGGTGTGCCATGAACCTGTTACGGTCTTGAGTTACCAATGAAATAAGTGATACCCGGAATTTGAATTTGAGACAATATCTTACCTGCTAAGCATGGTATACTCAGTATCGTATTCATCCACTGACTTTCTCTACATCGAGCCTTATTGTAAGTGGATGAACTGTTGTTCCATGTCGAAACGGGCAGTTTCAAAGAAGTGATTCGCATGGAACATATCACGAAACGACTTCCATTTAATCGGTTGAACGAGTCAGCTTTCATCAGCCTTCCACCAGACTGGCGTTATCTGTTAGTTGCAGTTTCACAACTCCCACCCAAGCTATCTCTGGCACTTGTGCTTCTGCCAGATCATCTTCGATAGACTGACCCATTCTTCTGCTTCCAGTGGGATCTCTTTCCCAGAGAAATGTTTTGGGTGCACTGCCCGGAACTGTTTGACTCCAGGTGCCTCGACTTCTGGACGGTGTGTAACGACCATATTTTCTAATACCTAATAAAATATATTTTATTTATATTTCTACTATCAAATAATTATTTATGTGTTTCTTTTATAAAAGAATGATTTTTAAAGCAATCTTAATAATTTTCAAAGAATTAAATATGATTAAAGGAAATTTCTAAAATTTATTTATTGTTTTTATAGGATTAAAATGTTTTAATAAAATTTTATAACGCCTTAAAATAATCTACATATTTTTATTATCAATAAAAGAAATCAATTCGTTATTAAAAATAATTTAAAGATGAACTAGATATTATATAATTATTATAACTAGCCAACAATTTAGAAATAGATATACTAATTATTTTTAGTCCAAAATTATTTTAATATTAAAGATAATAATAAAATATATTTTCTGGAATTTTCCCATAATTTTCCCGTATTTTTAACTATTTTTAACAAATTTTTCAAAGACAAATCAATATTTTAAATAATCTGATGTTTTATTTAATTTTATTTTTAATTTTTTAAAACCTTTTAACCTGGACCGTTGGATCTAAGATCCAACGGCCCAGAAACCCTGGCAGCGCCCGCGTGGTGGGGACCACACGAAAGCGCGTGATCCCCACGCATAGTTGCGGGCGAATCAACGCACGACACGTGGCGTGGCGGCGGCGCGATCTGCGCCGTTGGATGCAGATCCAACGGCCAGGAATTGAGGCGGCGGGCGCAACCATGAGGAGATGATTCGGCAATGATTGGCAGTGCAGATTTTCGTGTATCTTTAACGGAAATTTTGGATTTTTATGGTTAGTGAAAACGCTATAAATAGACACCTTCAAACCTAAATTTCTCACACCTCAGAACTCCAAAAATTCTGAAAAAAATACCGGTGCCTTCGTATCGACGACGCCGACGCTATGGCTCCATCCAATCGCAGAGGAAAAATCAGGACGTGGAGCTATTAAGGATTTAGTACGAGACTACGTTTCCAACCCTTCGGCATCCGACTCAAACAAAAGGTAGGATCCGCCTCTCTCTCCTTTTCCTGTCACCTTCTTCTATCTCAATAACCTATTTCCAACTTCTAATCATCAACTCCCATTTAAAATGGTGTTATAATATTTGTGCATACCATTTTTCCTTGTACCCTTAATCATGATAATGTTAACCCATATCTTTAAAACGGTGTTTAAATTTCCTCGGTACACAAAAGTATATTGCGCACCCATAATACCTGGAATCTGATATAACCCATGAATTGTCATTTACCTCTGACATACCCATACCATAAAAATGATCTCGAAATAGGTTACTTCCACAAGATACCCTCGTTTAATTTAAATATTATATTTATTTAAAATACCTATAAGAAATAAAGATAGGTGAAATAAATATTTTAGATACAGCATACGTACATTTTACTTACAAATATTTTTAAAAACCCCTCAACTTTTTAAGAAAGAAAATATTAAATTTAAATAACGATATCTTTTCAAAAGGGAATATTCAGTATCTTTTAAAAGGAAATATTAAAATAACACCAATCTAGGACAAAGAAAAGGTTGTAGGCATCGATCGTTTATCTAAACCAGACTATGTGATGTCTAGGCAAGTGTGTTTAAGGCGAGTGGTTACTTAATTAGGGCCACTACTTGTAGTGGAGAGCCTCTCACTCACCTGGCACTTACCTGGCCACAATTGGCGGTGAAGAGGTGATTTGAGGACCCCATAACTTGTCCTTTTGGAATATTAGGAGCAGTCTAGATTTTCAAATAAAAACTTCTTGCAAAAGATTTTCAAATAAACACCACAACCTTTTATCGAAAGGATATTTTCTGTAAAACATTATGCTTTTCTAAAATAATAAATATCCTAAATATCATGGTTTTTCTTAGAAGTAATAAAAAAATAATTAAACACTATTATTTCTTTTTAACTAAGCTTTCCCTAAGATGAGACGAAGTACTTTACGAACTCTAGAAAATAAAACGAGTGGTTGTGGAAGGCCATATTAAACGAGATCAATACATTTTAAATTCCAGTTTATGACAACATGACATATACAAAACATGATACGGTTAGGGTTAGAATGCGGAGACCTAGGTATGCAATACTTTATGAAGATCCCTGCAGGCAGGATAAACAGTCCAATATATAGGCGACTATAAATATGAAGATCCCGATATTCCGGGTGACCAGTCCAATATATGGGCGACTATACAATATGGAAATTCCATGCCTAGAAGTATACGCACTAACTCTAATTCGTCCGAACCTTTATACTGAACCACGGGGATGGGTAGTTTGATTAGGCAAGGATAATTCGGAACTCGGATTCCCCTACTGCTCGATCATGATCCCGGGAAGTGAAACGGTACATTTCACTTCCCCAGTTGTTGTTCCGTGGCCACAACGGAATAATCACGAGTATCCGGACCCTTATTTAACAAACTAATACATACTATTACCTTCATCTACATATAACTTACAACATACACATGCTCATATATACCTCTACTCAAAACATCTTAAATTTATGCATTTCAAACATTTACACCCCTACTTTACGTTGCATACATCATACTCTTATACACCTGTTCATTTTCACACTCGTGTTTCTTTATGTGGAAATCCTACCCGAGTATAACTCACTGACGGACCTTCCTTTTCTTCCTCTATCTTTGGAATGTCCGTCAGATAAGAATGAGTATTACAGTGAAGATCAAGGTGTGAAGCCAACTTATGAAGATTATGCAGACTGGACGATGGAAGATTGGCTAGTTTTAATTTTTGTTGTTGCCCACATGTTTAGGGCTTTTGTTTCTCCTTTGATGTAACTAAACTACTTAGTTTATTTTACTCTTTCTTTTGGGATGTAATAATGTTTGGTTAATGGAAATAAAATGCCTTTCGCTTATTATTTTTGTTTTGGTACACATCCTGCATATTAAATATTCATACGCTTAACGTAATTGTATTGAATAGACCACCTTCAATACAGTTAGGTTGCGGACCTTGCCACGTCATCTTTCTCCTTCTTTTGGGAAGCGGGGCGTGACACGGTGCATGAGGATAGCAGTCAGCTGCTGCTGACCCTCCAAGAGGCTCTTGATTGCCTCGAGTAGTACTGTTTGCTCGATGATGGGAGCTACAACAGTAGGTGGTGATGGTAAAGTAGGCGGTGGAGTGTTGCCATTTACGTTGGTACTCGTGTTGTTTGGTGAATCCATGATCTTGATAGAAAAGAAAATGTTAGGATAGATTCAAGGAATTAGAAATGTAAAGAATGTATAGTTGCTGATTCCTATAATTCTTGTGATATATTGCTTAAGATTTCATGCAGAACTGACCTGCATGGGCCGCCAATAAAACCTGTCACGCCCCGCTTCCCAGTGTACGGAAGCGGAGACGTGGCATGCCCTCAACGTATTTACTAAGAAATAAATACGTTAAGCGTAAATAAACAATATATGTAAAAATGCACAAGAATAACGAGATATAAAATAAACAGCGACATTTATTAACATTCGTTTTTACATTACAACTGCTTTGAAAAGGAAAGATACAATGATATAAAGCAATGCCTAAACAGTGGCATACAAGAAATGAAAGTAAATACAAGAGATCTAGAAGTCTGGCTGGGCGGTGAGCTGGTCCAAATCCTCTTGGGTAGGCTCGATCTCCTGGGAGTCCGGTCCTCCTGACGAACATTCCAAAGAAAGAATATAGACAGGAATGTCGTCAGCGAATTAGCGCTTGGTAAGTTTCAAATGAAGAAAGGGAATATAGCAAGTAAAGATAACTGAACTTGTAAGTTGTATAAGTATGTGTTTGTTATCCTAACATGGTTGTTTGTAACTTGGTATAGAAGGTATCTGTGTATACAAGAGGAGTCCATCTTACCCCGTGGACTATGGTAACATGTGAGTACAAGGCCCCGTCAAAACCCATGGGACAACGGCATGGGAGTTCATGTATGTGTCTTTTAGTGACCATCCCGTGCCACTTTAATACATTCCGTACCAATCTACCCTATTACCCCGCATAATGTATTGTATTGATTATGGTTACAAGGCTTGCCGAAACCATGGATATAAGTTGTTCAGATAAACAGGTTCAGGATGTAATATTGTAGTCATGTCAAGTCATAGCCATGGTTCGGTCAAGTCAAGTCAAGTGATCATGTTTGATTTGAGATTTGAGTTCAAGTATTCAAGTTCATGTTCAAGTATTCATGTTTGGATTCAGGTTTGTATTCAGGCTTGAGTTAGACTCAAATTTAGATTCAGGTTTGATATTCAGGTTCATGTTCAAGTATACATGTTAGAGTTTGGATTCATGTTTGAATTGAATTCTGGTTTGAGTTGGATTCAAGTTTGATTTAGACTCAAACTGAGTCAGACACTTGCAATTGATTTAGATCCTGAGTTAGATTCAGGAGTTATCGATAACTGCTGCACATGGACGGCAGGATTTGTGTTTTTTTCCAAAACAATTACCATTGATAACACCGTTAAGTTTTCTAGCTTAAATAGACAAGCACTCACTTTCTCCGGCTCTTTGGGACTCAAGAGAATTGATCCCGCTTAAACCTATATTTACTAAAGTCCTTAAATATAGTTTTATATAACTTAAGGGGGTTTTATGAAAATATTTTTAATATAGTTTTAAAATAATCTCGAGAAGTTATTTATATTATTTAGGGTTTCCATGAATATAAATTGTAAAGATTTGAGGTATTTTAGTGATAATAGCTTAGCTTGGAAAGTTCATGGTATTTTATTATAAAACTTGTCTTTTGTTGGTATTTTGATGGTATTTTGATGAAACTTATAATTCTTTCATTGTACAAAATGTAAGTTTATTATATTTTGAAAATATATGGATTTTGTAATATTTATATAATTATTAAAAATTAATTTTATTTAAGTAGAAAATGCGTTTTTCTTAAAAACCGTATTAAAAACCTTTCGAGACCAAATGCTCCGTGAGGAGGTCCACATCTCGCTCTACTAGCCCAAGAATATGCGATAATCCGCGCCATCCAATAGCGGGTCCACTAACAAGGGTTGTAGATGTATAATCGCTAAGGAATTTAAAATACAATTTAAAAGAAAACTGGTTTTTATAGTAAATGGTATTTTAATGTAATATTGTACTCGTAACAAATTTTCCAACTAAGATGGATTGTGCTATATAACCATGTGTGTATGTGAGGGGTATTTCATTACCCCCGTGAAGTTTTCTAAAGGTATTTTTTAACAAAACAATTAAAGATGGTATATACAAAGTTCATGTATTTTAATGTAAAAATTAAGTTAAAGTTATTTTGTCTGATATTTTTGATTAAAAGTTGGTTCTAAACATTTGTTTTATGGTTACAAATATGGTGTAAGAATATGGATGAACAATATGTAAGAAAATGGATGAACAATATGTAAGAAAAAGTGGAATTATAGAGTTTTAGAAGAAGATGTCGGTTTTAACTCCACTTCCGACATATGTTTTGAAAAGAGATGTTCAAAGAATAAGAAGAGAGATTGAGAAGGACTAAGCTAGTTAGGTGAAGAAAAGGTAGAAGAAGAGGGGGTTGTCGTCGTGGCGTCGTGGGGTCGCCGGAATTTGCTTCGATCGTCACCGAAACTTGATCGCTTGCTAACTCCTCTTCTACTCCACTTGTATTTAAGAAATTTTGAGAGTTTTGGCTATAATTTTCAGAATGATATTGAGCCAAAGGGTGGGGAGGTATTTATTGTGTGGAATTAGGGTTTTGGAATTAAAATGGTGAATTAAAAGGCATTAAAATGATGATAAATGGGGAATTGAAGGGTCTTTGTTTGATTACAGTGCAATCAAAAAGTGCAGGGGGTTAGGTGTAGGGGAAGGGTCGTGTGTGCAAATCCTGGACATCATTTTCCATGATTCACCCATCCCTGCCGGCTATATGAGGCATTCCACCAGTCGATCTTGTGAGTTGGGTCATTGGATTTATGCTACGTGTATTTGCCTGTATTTAAACCCTGTGCACTTGTTTGATTTTTTCTGTCTTTTCATTTTTATGTGCATTGCAAGTGTAAACTTTTGGGCTTCCAAAAGGTTAAAAAGAAAAATCAGAAAAAATAATGTGTCGGATGGGGATCGAATACAGGGGCTACGTCACAGCAGTGTAGAGGTTTTAACAGTGAGCTACAAGTTGCTTCTTGCTATTCTTAAATAAAATATACTTATAACTTGTACTCAGGCTTGTAAACTTCTTTCTGTACATTAAACTGAAAAATTTTGTGCAGTAAATTTAGAGTCGTTATATATACCCTCTATTTCATAGTGTTTGCTTCTGCTGTGATTCTGTATTTGCGATATATTATCATGCCTGAGACGAATGGTGTTGTGTGTGTGTAGACGCTATATATGTTTTGCATCCATGCTATTCATGTCCCCGCCCTGCCGTAAGTTAAGTAACCTTACGGTGAAGATCCGAGACCCTGTGGCGAATGCGGATGGCATATATGTGTGTGCCTATTTTCGTTTCTTTTGGTGTGATATTATTAATTGATGGGATTGCATTATAAGTTTTAATGCAAGGAAAACAAACCTAAATGATGTTATCGTAACCAATTTAAAACTACTCGGTTTTCTTCAAAACCACTTGTTTCAAAAGCAGAGCCTAAACCACTCCTTTTTAAAACTATTCGGTTCCTTCAACGATATCAAGTACATTACGTTCACCGTTTTTTGCCAAAAACCATCCGTAGCCCTCTGTCATTTTGGATAAGTAGAACATAGTATTCATGCGGTGTTTGTTGGCCAAACTCAAGGCATTGTGAATGGTAGCTATATGTTACTTATCCGTAGCATAAATAGATGTATTAGTTTAGAACAGTCTTACCATCTTGTTAGCCAAAGTCGAGAGTGTGTACTGATGGGTTTAAATTAATCTGGATAATGACGGGTAGAACTTGACTTGCGTGTTATGATCTGTTGGCCAAAGTCAAGGTCATAAGAGCTTGGGGCAAAAACTACACCCGGAGTTTCAAACATAAAGGAAAATTGCCATGCATGTGCATACCTTCTGGAGTATGGTGACTTGATTGGCTTCATTTAGTTATCACACGGTGATAGTTGAGTCCCGATTCTCACTGTGAGTGGGTATTACTCTTCGGGAGATTTTCACTTCATAATTAGCTAACCTATTAGGTGTCTAGAAAGTGTTAATGGAGTTACGCATCTGCGTAAACGGGGTTATTTAATTAGGTCCGTGCGAAAACACTGGAAGCCTCCTTCGGAGTACCAACACTGTCCTGGCTGAACGGTTAGTGAACTTGTAACGTGTATATGATCCCGACTAGTTCTCCTTTTAGGGTTTGAAGGAGAATTCAAGGATGCAGTGGGAGCCATCCTAATTAGATAAAGTAATTAACCAATCTAATCTAGATTATAGTGGATGCTGAGTGTTTCTTTTCTATCTCCCTTTGGCAGCGATCATGACCCGCCTTAAACTAAAACTCATAAACCAAATTAACCGAAACTTTTTACAAACCTGGCTTTGTTTTGTCACGATTCACGACAAAGTCACATATATCCATGAAAATCCTGTTTTACCCTTTGCTTTCTCCAGAACATTCTGTATGCTTTCTCCAGAACATTCTGTATCACTATGAATATCTATATATAATGGATAAAACTTTCTGATATAGTTACATACGAACTCGTAGAAATTTATTTCAGTTCGAGGATGGATTTCGGTTCTGGGGAAATTGAATAGGATTATTCGATTGTATTTTCTATTTACCTTCTCGTAGGTTACGAGAGCTCCTAGTATTAGGAGAGTACACCTATTATACTTATTTGATAGTCTTCTTCCAAATCTTAGATAGGTGTCGAAAGGTAGGGAAAGAAGAAAAGCAATTAGCCTAAGAATGGTATACAGAAGGTAAGAAGTAAAGACATATAAAGGGATTAGAGTAGAGGTAATGGAATTGTAACTGATGTCATGAGTCTGGTATTGGAAAGAGGCATTACTAGGAATACCCGGCTACCCCTTCGAAATATTTTCATGTTTCAGTTATACTGTGCGATATTAATTGAAAACCGCTTTCCCAATTAGATATTTACTCCAGAGTATGTATTTACCGGACTTAATTCTCACATCTTTATAGCGTTACAGATGTTGAGTGGCAGTAGAATATTGGGAATTAGATGATTAGATCTTCAAAAATCAGAATTCTTTGTAATTGGTGATATTTGAGGAGATCGCCTAGGTTTTGTCTAACAACAAATATTTAGTTTTAAATATCCGTTGTTATGCACCAATTTCAAACTAATATATCTGTACGTTTATTTTATAAAGTGAGATATAACTTTTTGAAATTATGTTTATAGCATACTTTTATTAGTTGATGATTAGGTAAGATGCATTCAATAATGGTGTAATTCTTCTTAACCATAATACAGTTTTCAACCTACGACATACAGGGATTGACTTATTAAACTCAGAGGACTTATACAAAGTATTGCATGTTGTCTGATTTCCATTAGAATAAGAGGTTAGTACTCATACTATATTTTATTTACTTATAACTTCTCTGGTTTTAGACACACATTTCGTTGAAATACAATATCCAAATTTTGAGAAGTTATAGGTATAAGAATAAAGTAGAGAACTACATGTTGGAAGTATCAGGATTCTTCGAGGCGATCGAAGATGTAGATACTTATGCTAGGCATTCCGTCATAAGTAATATGTTTGAGAACCTGCTTCTCTCACAGGTTACTCATCCATGGGTACGCTCCTTGATAAGTAATGTTGTATGGCCTTTTCCTCTCTGGTTGTGCACTGGGAACAGTTGCATAATTTTTAAATCTGATTCCAATTAAATTAGTGATTTTTCTATATTTTATATAGAATGGATTCATATCTTAATGAAGTTAAGGTATATGGAGTCGTCCGGCTTATGCTTAAAACCAAAATCCGAATAAACTCACGGCACGTTATCAGTAATAGAAGTTTGTGGGTTTTCCCGGGCTTTGACGAGGGTTAACATTCTACCATCTGCAGGATCAATAGTTATATTGTTCTTGACTCGCCGTATTTTAATAAAATGTATTCTTTTCAGAAAACATTAGTAGGGGTATGATAGAACTAGAAGTGATTCCAGAACCACAAACAGTTATTGAATATTTAGTAGAACCTAATAATTCAATTGGATTCGACAATCCATTATCCACTCCGCAAATTTAGTGGGTAACCTCAGCCACCCGAGAGTTATTTCGGTCTCCTTAAAGACGGTGACAGAGAGGTTTTGATGACCAAAGCTTATCACTACTGCTATCCTGGACTATGAGATCTGGCAGGTGGATGACTATAACGTCTTTCTAAATTGATTTAGAAATGCACGTTTATATGACTCTGCCGAAGGGTTATTATAATCAGTAGGATCATCGGAAGCGTGGTGGGCTAGATGATTATGTCTAGTTATAGACTAAAGAAAGTATAGCAGAGTTGGGTCATCTATTCTTAACGTAACAGTCATAGTGTTTGACTTCATCAAGAATAAAAGATGGACTTAGTAAGAAGGTTGAGTAGGGAGTAATGTCCTGGTTTTTAAATGGTATACTCCTAATAGGAAGTGTTGTTCTTATACTACAATCGGTTAAACTGTGATTGTCATAGATATTTCTTCACAAAGGATCTGGATAAAATATCAGATATTTTGATGACTAGATTTGGGAAGTATCCCAATTCGGGTACTATAACACTATTCTAAAGTATTTTAGAATAGACAACTCCTGGCGTGGTGGTGTACCCCCAGGTGATAGAGTCACCCTCTCTAAAAAGATTTCCTCTGGACCGATGAGGAGAAGAATTTGCATGATTGACTTATCACTTGCTTAGGCAATTGAGTTAATCATGAGATGTCAACTACCACATCAGATATTGCTTTCGCACTAGCTGCAATAAGCAGATATTAATTCAATCGTGGAGAAACAATAGGGAAGAAGTTATGAACATGAGGGAATGTTCTTGGTATATGGTAACGGCAGCCTCCTTCGGGAGGCGGTTATCATTTCAGGCTTCCAAGGTGACCTTGGATGACAGAGTGGTTGTCAGAGTTAAAGTTTACCATCCTCTGAGGGACAGTATATTGGACAGGGGTCCAAGCGGAGGCATGGCGCAAGATACTGATTAAATTCAGTGGAAGATACAGTCTGAAATGTTTGTTGGATTTGAAGTTCATTTATGAACTTAGTCCCATCAGATATCCAGACAAGTTCGAAGACATGTATCGCTCATTTTGGAAGATAGCCGTTCTCTGCGAAGTTGAGATATAGAGAGATAAAGATAGAAATATTGGAGCGGATCCACTCACTGAGGCTATTTTTCGAACGCGAATGTTTCGCAAACATGCTTTACAAAACTGATTAGTAGAGAAGTTGGGTGTTCGGTATCACACGGGTTATGAGTATACGACACCACAATAATTAGCCTTAAGTGCAAGTGGGGGATTGTTGGATATAGTGCCTCAAGGCAATTATCGTAATTGCAGACAGGCGATTATGATGATTGAAGGATGATCTATACAGGTAGAAGTCTTACTCGAGATGATAGTATGTTATCTGGTTCATCTCTATCATCATGTACATGTATTATGTGGTGTTACGAATCACTATTACATGTTGATAGAGCCTTTAGGATTCATGCTTAACTACCAGGGTTATTGTGGCGATCACACCTGTGAGAACTGGGTAGTCTATAAGCAAATCCTTAAATGTCCCTAGTCGTGGGAATATCGAGACTGGGAATCGATATTCCAGAGTAGACTGGTATATGAAAATGTACGTTAGCACTACCACTGGGTTTTACTAGCACCAAGCATGCCATTTTTAAAAATTTTGGGGTGCTAATCTATACTAACCAAGATCATAAACTAGATGATTAGAGTTTAACTATGATATCATAAACTTAACTAAGAGATGGATGGCTAAAACCTTTGTAGACCTTGTCCTTCTCTTCTAAAGCTCTGGGTTGTAGTCCACGCGACTCCACTAGGCTCCACTTGAAGGTTGAACGAACTTGCTCCGATGACCTTCATGCCGAAGATGATCCACCTGAAGTCTGCTAATCCAAGCTAGCTCTTTACTAAATTCTTTAGTGAGGTAAACAAACTACACCAAAGCGCTAATATAGTGTAGGATGGTGAAGTAGGGGTTGTGTTAGCTCGCTAGGGTTCTCACAAGTTCAAGGCTTCACAACTCATATGAGGGATTGAGCTTGGAGGTGGAGGTGAGGAAAAGGGAGGGAGCTAGAGAGAAAACTCATCACATGAGTTCAACTCAAGAAAAATGGCTAAGTGAGAAATGAAGTGTAGAATGACTCATCTTAAGTTCATACATTATTGAAGCATACAATTTTTAACACTTAAAAATTATAGCCATACTTCAATAGTGCAAGCAAATGAATATAAAATAGAATAAGCCATGCTATGCCCATCCCTCCAAAGTCTCCCCATTTATCATCTCATTTTCTATTTTCTAAAAATAGAAAATTCATGTCATGCTTCATATATATATATATATATATATATATATATATATATATATATATATGAATAATGGAGGAAAGATGCCATAGAAGGAAATTTCCTCCTTTGGCGTCGAAAAAACACACCCTCCATCGTGTTTTCCGACGATCAGAATGCATCATCTTCATCGTTATCATCTAAGATGTGGGTACACCAAATTTCATGTGATTCTACAACTTTTTCACCATTGAATTAGTGGGTTCAAAATTAATGGTTTACCGACAATAGAACTTTTTACATTGCTAAATCAACAGTGAAAAAGTTGTAGAATCACATGAAATTTGGTGTACCCATATCTTAGATGATAACGATGAAGATAATGCATTCCGATCGTCGGAAAACACGATGGAGGGTGTGTTTTTTTGACGCCATAGGAGCAAATTTCCGCCTATGGCATCTTTCCTCCATTATTATATATATATATATATATATATATATATATATATATATATATATATATATATAAGCATATAATTAGTGAGCTATAATATTAGTCAATATACAATTATATCAAATATAAATATATATCATATTATTAAATCAACACTTGATTTAATAATCCGGTTATATCACATATAACCGACTAATATCATTTATCTATATATCACATTATCAAATCAACACTTGATTCAATAATCCGGTTATATCATATATAACCTAACTGATAACAAATAGCCGCCAGATTAAAATACGGTATCTCATACTCGTATTTAATCAAGCCCCCGCACATATCAGCATATGTGCCCTACTTTGTTTCGCTTGAACCAGGAAACTTCTATGTGGGACTCTAAAGACTCGTAAATACACCAGCAGTAGGTGATGATCATATCGGTCATCCACAAGCCGTCAGCGGTACTAGCTGGACGTAACGGCTACCCAGATATTGAGCGAATAGAAGATCAACAAGCAAGCTTGTCCAAACTCCTATAAAGCCTATAGGTAACACTTACCGTACAGTCCGGTCTCTTTGTCTGATATGTCGCATATCGAGTCTGGGGGTAGAATCGTCAGACCCCAATAACTTGATAAGTCATGCCTATGTAAGGCTCATAACGGTTCTAGAAACTACTGATAACACTTACCAATAAATCTCATCAACAGCCATGGCTAAGGACTTCCAGTTATAGCCAATCGAGCATAGCGCAACATCAACTCCCAATACTGGGAGAGACGAAACCCCTCCTATCGCTCATTGCCTCCATGTGACTCTGTACCCAAAATACACATGTTTGCACGACTCCTTTGAGCCGTGGTAGGGAGGAAATTAAAGCACAGTGGGAACCACACAAGACTCTATGATGATCTCGGGTCTACAGACTAACCTGTACCGGTGTCACTAGAGAACTACTATCTGACGATAGGTATAGTACCATCTAGGAGTTCTCGTCCTGTTCGGTGTACCCATTCTCTAATGAGCACCTTTGTACAATCTTTGATGTCAAACACCAATGGATATGGGATCAACCATCGCCCCATATAGGGTCAAGAAACGTACACACCAGTCTACTCTAGAATATCGATGCCCTATCTCGATATTCACTCGACTAGAAACAATTGAAGGATGTGCTTATGGACTACCCAGGTCCCAGTAGTATGATCCGCATCATAGTGCTGGTAGTCAAGCCTACATCCTAAGGGCTTTATCAACAAGTATATGAGAGACAGTATAATAATACCGGTGAATATGTTAAGATAAAGACAACCAGATAGCATACCATCATGTCGAGCAAGAAAGTACTCCATATATATGTCCAAACATCCACTATATCATACAATAATGGCCTCTAGGGTATACATATCACTAATAGTGTATATGTTTCTTGACCCTGACGAAGGGCGATGGCCGGTCTCATAGCCATTGGTGTTAGTTAGTCACCAAAGATAATATACAGGTGCTTATTGGGTTATGAGTTACACCGGACGGACTCGCCAGGAACATGCTAGATGGTATTATACCTATAGTTAGGGAGCAGTTCTCTGGTGACATGGGTACAGGTTAGTCTGTCTACCTGAAATCGTCATTTGTCTCGTGTGAGTTCCCACTGTGCTTTGATTATTATCCTACCATGGCTCTACTGAGTCATGCAAATAAGTTTTAGTTGGGTACAGTCCTGAGCCACATGTGCTTTGATTATTACCCTACCACGTCTCTACTGAGTCATGCAAATAGGTTTTAGTTGGGTACGGTCCCGAGCCACATGAAGGTGGTGCACGAATCGTCGGGGATTCATCTCTCCCGGTATTAAGGGTAAATGTCGCATTATGCACGGGTAGCCATTACCAGAAATCCTCGGTCAAGGTGGACGAGAATTACTGATTTGGATCAATAGTTTCTCAGTGGGTGATGGGCTTTATACCGACACGACTCATCGTGTTATTAAGGGTCTGACTTTATCCACCTCTCTAGACCTGATATGCGATACTCTTATACGAACAAACCAGACTGTACGGAGACTGTCACTTTCAGGCTCAGTATGGATATGGACAAATTTGCTTGTCGGCCTTCCTTCCGTTCAATACCTGGGTAGCTGATACGTACAGCTCGTGCCGCTGACGTGCTTGTAGTTAAACCACTGACAGCGTATTGTCGAGTCTTTAGAGTCCCACACGAAGAAATTCTCAGCTCGGACGAAACGATATAGTGTATGTATTTTAATACATACTTAGATTCGATTAAATACGTGTTTTATTACACGTATTTTTAATCGGACAGTTTTGTTAATACTAACCGGTTTGAAAAATAGCTAGATTATCACATTTTGGATTAAATGTGAGATAGTATTATATATCTCTTTTAGTATCTCTTTTTTCGGTATTCATATTTTGACAGAATACGGTATTTATATGAATACGGGTATTTGTATAAATACATGTATTTGTGTCTTCATACAAATACGGGCATTTTTATCTTAGTACAAATACGGGCATTCGTATTTTGATACGGATACGGCATTCGTATTTTGATACGAATACGGGTGTATATATTTATAGTATATACTTGTATTAGTATATTTGTATATATTGATATATATATATATATACACACACACACACACACACACATACACACATACCATGAGGTGTCATTCTCTACACTTGTCTTTTCATTCATGTTTCTTATAGAATACGATGGAACTTATGCAATCCACTCAAATTCAAAGAAGAAGGAAAAAAAAAGAGATAATTCATTCTTGAGTTGCCATGCTCGTCTTCACTAAGTTTCTTCTTCTCCTTTCTTGGTTTTTATTAGTGGAGAATTGGAAAAGGATTATGAGATATCAGTTAGAGATTAGCCACTACATCTAGTGATCAATTCTCAGCAAGTCATGATCACTAGTTGCTTCACTTATGAAACTGGAGTCTTAGCTTAGATTTCCTTCGAGGTGGATCATCTTCGGCAAGAAAGACCGACTCTCAAGCTCGTTCCCGGCGACTTATGAGCTAAGGAAGTATGAAAGAAGACGAAGGACACGACTACAAAGGTTTTTATCACTAACCTAGTAGCTAAACTCCTTCATGTAGTTTCTAGTTTAGTTTTTGGATTCGATTCTAGGTTGTAGTGTTCATGCTCTCGTTTCGAAAATTTTAGTTTTATATTCCGCACTCACCGCTAGATTGCGGCATGAGCATGAGCGTCTACCTACATTTCCAAGTTTGGGCCATCATCAATGAACGGGATAGTAAATAAAGATTTAATTTGTTGGGGTAATCGATGAAATTGGAATAAATGAGAAAAGATAATGGATAATGGAGAGAATGAATGGGATAATTCTTATTCTGTTAGAAATATAGGTTTTTAGGAGGGGAAATGGTGAATTTGAAGGGACAATGATTAGGTTAGAGCACTTAATGCTCTTATGGAAAAATTAACAATACACAATTAGGTATAGAAGTTGCAGGCAACTCAACTACGGATTTTATTTTTAAAAAATGGTAGCAGTCTTCTTATACTTGCACATGGGTCACAGGGGGCAGTTTTGGGATATACCAAAATACATAAAGCTTAGAGTATTCAAGGAAAAAGTGATAGGCCTAGAGGGTTTTCAATAAGTTCAAAAAGTGCAGGGACTTTTTGACCCATTTTTCTTAGGCCGGGGTTTTTCCAACAATTTACCCAAGTATAAAACTTAATGTGAGATGTAGAAGTCCAGCACATCATTTTTTAAGCATAACATAGTAACTTACCACCTAGGCAAAACTCTATTATTAATATTTCCAGCATAAATATGTATGTACATCTAAAATGCAGCCACATGCCAGATTCTTTTTGTTTTTTCTGGATACTGTAATAATTATAAAAACAATAAATAAAATGAAAGCAAGTAAATCAAAGGCTAAAATGCATTTAGCCTCCCTCACTTTTGCATCAAAAGTAGGAAACCGTCCTAACCTAAAAAAACATGGGATTCATCTCAAAAACCCTAATAGATTTCTTTTTCTTCGTGTTTTCTAAATACATATTTTTTTAATACATGCTCACTTTTTTGGAGGAAAAAAGAGGATATAAGTGATGATTTAAATTAGAGATTTTCGGAAGAAATGAGAAATGCAAGTTTTGAGGGAAAAAGGAAAAATTTAGAGTAGAGAGGAGGAAATTGGAGATGAAAGGCCTGAGTGCATTTTAGGAAATATACATAAAAATTTTAAGGTGTTAAATTTTTAAGAGTAAAGCACAGGTTCTTTTGAGTTTATGGGAGTTTCCTGCTTTTCATACAAAAATTACAAAAATGAGGAGGGTTGTTTCCCACATTTTAGCCTAAATCAAAAGCACAGATGCATAATAATATAGGGGGGGAAATCAAAACTTCTAATTAGATACTTTGGGTATGTTTCAAATTTAAAGCAACTGATTCAAATTTGTTCACAAACAAAAACCAAAATCAAACTTGATGGTTCACAAATATATCCAAGCATCATATCAATGCCGAACATGAGTCAATACCGAATTTCTTCAAGAAACTGCTGCCGCCAAATCAATCACGATAACCGCTGTCTGCGAGGCCTGTCGTTAGCATAATAGCTCACCCCTGAAGCTTATAGGTCTTTACGCCTTTATTAGCTGGCCCGACCAAGTAAACCTCGTTAAGTTGAGAAGACTAATACACCCAACACTAAGGGTAAATCGTTAAGTGGTGGTCGCTACCAAGACGCCTTCTGTATGCCTTCCAATTCGCCTCTACGTGCCAAGTCACGAAAAACGATACGAGACATGCGAAACTGCTGATACACGCCACGAGGGCGACCCGTGTAAGCACATCGGTTTCTTACTCGTGTAAAGGAACTATTTCTTGGCAACCTGGACAGCTTGTAACGATATTTGTCCCGCACCTCAGACGGAAGAGTCGGATCTTTACAAACGGCTTTATAAAGGTTCCGTCTCACTTCATATTTGGCAGCGAGCAATCTACGTTTGTGATCCGGTAAATTTCGCTTCAAAGGATTAACATCATGCGGATCCACCCCAAATTCCTGGCCCCGTAGTCGCTGAAAAGAATGAGCGCAGAAAGAATTTTACAACAGCTTAGCAGAATAGTAATTTGGATCATGATATGTTCACTGAATTATGCATCCTTCAGTGTGTGTATGCGAACCCAAGCACATTTATATACAGTAGAAATGTAAATATTCACATGTACAATTACACAAGAATATTTGCATGCGTGCGCATACACCAAGAGACATGTTGCAGGACCTTATGTTTTGGCTAAATTTCATCAATATACCACAAGTTACAAAGGTTTTCTTTCAAAAAACCGCATGTGTTATATATTATTATGAATAAATCAAAGAACTAAGTTTACTTTCAGGTTTCAGCTCTTACAATTTAGCCTCGAGACAAATGCAATTGAAAAACATCATTTGGTATTGGATTGAAAGCCGGTGAAATTATATGGTGTTCATCTGTAATTATCATATTTATGGTATTTGATATGGGAAACACAAATGGTTCATGGTATTTTATTTCAGTTCAGCCTTGGTTTTTACTCTGGTTTTCAATCAAAAACAGTTTTAAGGGGTACATCCTAAAGACTAAATGTTCAGTTGGTGGGTAAAAAAGCTTATCCTATTGATGATATATCTTGAGCTCATGCATCCAAGGAAAATAACAAACATTATTTAAAGCGACGAGGGAGAAAAATAAAGAAATGCATAAACAACATGGACGAACCTGGCACACCGTTTCGGACAAATCTAGGGCAACTTTACTGCTGTAAAATTTTACGAACCCAAATCCTTCAGACCTTCCACTCTCTCTATCCATGACAACCTTTGCTGGAACATGACAACAGCAACCAAAAAGGGTAAATACAAGTACAGTATATGAGATCAAATTATCAACTATTTTATTTTATTAACCAGCATATTGCTCAATTGAATAATGGAGAACGGACAGGATTCATATGACTGCTAAACAAATGAAAATGTGCATCAATGATAGATGATAGATGTGAACAAAACGATATATATATATATATATATATATATATATATATATATATATATATATATATATATAAGCGCTCTATTGCAAACCAATCCGCGTTTTTTTTAAAACGGAAACTCTCGATCCACGACACATTTGAACAATCTAAACCGTTCAAGTTGATCACCATTCCTTCAAGTATGTGTTCGAAAAATCAATTGATTTGAAGACCTCTAACAAATTTATCAGATACAGTTTATGTTTGCTATATTGAAAGACATTCATTTTGCACTCATTCTATTCATGGGTTAGAGGTCTTTAAATGTTTATTAGATACAGTTTATGTTGCTATATTGAAAGACGTTCATTTTGCACTCATTCTATTCATGGGTTAGAGGTCTTTAAATCTTTTGATTTTTCATACACATACATTTGAGGGTAGGGTGATCGATTCGAACGGTTCAGATCGTTCAAATATGTCGTGGATCGAGAGTTCCCGTTTTTAAAAAAACGCAGATCGGTTTACAATGGATCTCTCTATATATAGAGGAGAGGAGGGAGAGAAAGAGAGTAATGGAGGAACGAGGCTAAGGCGTTATGGCGTCAAAAACTAAATCCTCCACCATTTTATTCGACAATCGGCACCGAGCATCCTGATTTAAATTGTCTAATATATCGATACACCAAATTTCATGAAATTCTAACACCTTTTTACCATTGATTCAGCAATGTAAAAAGTTTTATTGTCGGTAAACCATTGATTTTGCACCCACTCATCAGTGGAGAAGAAGTGTTAGAATCACATGAAATTTTGAGTATTCACATATTAAATGATGAAGATCAAGATGGACAGTGCCGATCGTCGAATGAAATGATGGAGGGTATAGTTTTTTTACGCCACCTAACGAGAAAAGCCTCCTATGTCCTCCTTCCTCTCTATTATTCATGCGTGTGTATGAGAATAATGAAGAAAAGCGGTCCAAGAAGGATTTTTCGTTGGGTGGTGTCAAAAACTTATATCCTCGATTCAACGATTGGCACCCATCATGTAAAATGAGGATACACCAAATTTCATGTGATTCCGCCACTTTTTCACTGTTGAAATAGCAATGTAAAAAAAATTGTCGGTAAACCATTAATTTTGCACTCACTAAATCAATGGTGAAAAAGTGGTGGAATCACATAAAATTTGGTATATCCACATGTTACATGATAAAGATGATAATCGATGCCAATCGTCGAAAAAATCATGTTGCGCATATTTTTTCGAAACCGTACGTAGGACTTCCCTCCTATGGCACATTTTTTTCATTATCTTCACCTTTCCTCCATTATCCTCTCTATGATGAAGAAAGGTGAGGATAACGGAGGAAAAGTGCCATAAGAGGGAATTTCCTCTTATGGCGTCGAAAAAATATGCACTCCACTATTTTTTTCGACGATCGGCACTCACCATCATCTTTATCATGTAAGATGTGGATATACCAAATTTCATGTGATTCCACCACTTTTTTACCGTGATTTTAGTGGATGCAAAATTAACAGTTTACCGACAATAGAACTTACATTGCTAATTCAACGGTGAAAAAGTGGAGGAATCACCTGAAATTTGGTGTATACACATCTTACATCATAAAGATGGTGATGGGTGCAGGTCATCAAAAAAAATCGTGGAGGATATAGATATTTGACGCCACCTACCGAAAAAACCTCCTAGAGCCTATTTTCTTTGTTATTCTCATATATATGTATGTGTGTGAGAGAGAGAGGTTAATAGAGAAAAGGTGCCATAGGAGGAAATGGTGTCGGAAAAATGCACCCTCCATGATCTTTTTCGACAATCGGCATACATCACGTCGATCTTTATCATCTAAGATGTGGATATACACCAAATTTCATATGATTATACCATTTTTTTCACCGTTGATTTAGTTGGTGCAAAATTAATGGTTTACCGACAATAGAACTTTTTTACATTGCTACTTCAATGGTAAAAAAAAGTGGTGGAATCACATGAAATTTGATGGATGCACATCTTAGATGATAACGATGGTGATGATGGATGCCGATCATCGGAAAAAACGGTGAAGGTTGTATTTTTTCGACGCCATGTAAGGAAATCCCTTCCTATGGGCTCTTTCCTCCATTATTCTCATATATATATATATATATATATATATATATATAAGATGTGGATACACCAAATTTCATGTGATTCCACGATAAAGAAGCTCTAGGAGGTTTTTTCGTTAGGTAGCGTCAAAAATCTATTTTTTTCGACGACCGGCACCCATCATCATCTTTATCATGTAAGATATGGATACACCATTTTTCATGTGATTCCACCACTTTTTCACCGTCGAATTAGCAATGTAAGAAGTTATATTGTCGGTAAACTGTTAATTTTGCACCTACTAAATCAATGATGAAAAGTGGTGGAATCACATGAAATTTGGTGCATCCACATCTTCGATGATAAAGATAAAGGTGATATATGTCGATCGTTGAAAAAAATCATGGAGAGTATTTTTTCGATACCATAGGAGGAAATTCTCTCATATGACACATTTCCTCCATATATATATATATATATATATATATATATAATGAAGAAAAGAGGCCATATGAGGCTTTTTCGTTAGACGGCGTCAAAAAACTACACATTCCACCCTTTTTCGACGATCGGCATCCATCATCTCCATCTTTATCATTTAAGATGTGCATACACCGAATTTCATATGCATCTACCACGTTTTCACCTTTGAATTAGCAATGTAAAAAGTTCTATTGTCGGTAAACCGCTAATTTTGCACCCACTAAATCAATGGTGTCAGAGTATTGAAATCAAATGAAATTTGGTGTATCCACATCTTAAATGATAAGGATGGAGATGATGGTTGTCGACCGTCAAAAAAATCGTGGAGGATGTATTTTTTCGATGCCATAGGAGGAAATTCCTTCCTATGGCGTTTTTCTCTATATATATAGAGAGAGAATAATGGAGGAAAGATATATAGAGAGAGATGCCATAGGAGGGAATTTCCTCCTATGGCGTCGAAAAATTACACCCTCCCTCGTTTTTTCCGACGGTTGGCATCCATCATCTTCATCGTTATATCTAAGATGTGGGTACACCAAATTTCATGTGTGATTCTACAAATTTTTCACCGTTGATTTGGCAAAACAAAAAGTTATGTTGTCGGTAAACCGTTAATCTTGAACCCACTAAATCAACGGTGAAAAAATTATAGAATCACATGAAATTTGGTATACCCACATCTTTGATAATAACGATGAAGATGATGGGTGCCGATCGCCAGAAAAAATGAGGGAGAGTGTATTTTTTTGACGCCATAGGAGAAAATTTCCTCCTATGGTATCTTTCCTCCATTATTCTCATATATATATATATATATGCAACTCACATATGCAAGAAATCCGACAAATAGATAATTGCAAAGAATATATGATACAAAACTACTATATACATCCCAACATATCCAAAACAAATTCTGGACTAGTCAAAAATTTGTGATTAACGGGGGCAAAAAATTTACCTCCAACAAAAAGCTTTGAGTTGGACATGTAGCCAGCAGAGCTAAGCAAATGAATCACAGGAGCTGATCCATTTCCTGAAACACTTTGCCGGATGAGGCCACCAAGTTTGCTGCAGAAAGCCATCTCCCAACAATTTCTTTGAATCTGTTTAAAATTTACAGACAAATTATGATGCTATAATAAAAGCCATGGTCAAAACCAATCAGAATTATACGATGTTATGAATATACTTGGAAATTCCTTTTTTTATTATTAAATAATAGGCCAAAACTTAAGGCAAGCAGGGTTTCAACCGCAGACTACCAGCAAGCATGAGGGTTTACCACTACGCTAATAGAGTATAGAGTCACTCGCATGCTTGTAAAGTCTTGCGCGCGCGCGGACACACGTGTAAATTCTTACACACACAGAGACACAGAGCATGTTAAAGAATGGTTTGAGAACTCGGTCTAGGGTTCAGCCGTTTTGGAGGGACCGACCCGAAACAATGGTGTGAAACAAGTTTCGGACGAAACACCCAGTTAATCACTAACAAAATTTTAAAACGATGGATCTAGCCCTGAATCGAAGGTAAATCATTGCAAATCTTTAGTAAAACCCCTTTTTTTTTAAATAACTTTTCATGAAGAACAGTAAATTGAAGTTTTATAGATTAGACTGACCTTGATCTTCGAAGATCTGATCATTACCGCTTTAAGAAGATGACGAGAAGCTTCGCCAGGAGGATGAGAGGAGCGAGAGAAGGAGATGATTCTTTTTATTTTGGTTGGTTGTTGATGCTGTGGCGGTGGAGGGAAGAGGAACGAGGTTAGGGTTCTTTTTATTTAGTTCTATGTAAAGATTAGAATGGGTTAGATGGGTTTGGGCTCAGCTAGAAAGCTTCAATGGTTTGGTTTGATTAGGTTTATATGCTATGATGGGAGGGGTTAATTGGTAGACTTGATTTATGAACTCATTGGGATTAGCTGATTGATCTATTGTGTTAAATTGGTATGCTCAATTAATTGTAGTGTGTGTAACGGGTTATCAGTTAGTGGCTGATATTAAATCGTCAGATAGTGCCTCGAGGTGGCCTAATCCGACCGTCAAATCGACGATCCACTCCAACCATCTTGTTCTACACATGTAGTGATCTATGTATGTGAAATTTTGATTGATTTAACACCTTCCATATGTCATCAATCAAGTGTCCCCGATGTATGACATTTTTATTGGGTTCAAAAGCCATCCATTTTTTTAGACGCTTGATCCAGCACTTGTAATGCATTATATTAATCAAAATTTTACACACATATATAACTACATGTGTAGAACAAGATGGTCAGAGCGGATCGTCGATTTAACGGTCGAATTAGGCAACCTCTAAGCACCAACTAACAGTTTAATCTCAGCCACTAGCTGATAACCCATTTCCTTTTATATATATATATATAGAGAGAGAGAGAGAGAATAATGGAGGAATGAGGCCATAGGAGGGGATTTCCTCCTATGGCGTCGAAAAAATATAACCTCCACCATTTTTTCCAACGATCGGCATCCATCATTATCATTATCATCATCATTATTTAAGATGTGCATACACCAAATTTTATGTGATTCCACCACTTTTCCACCGTTGAATTAGCAATGTAAAAAGTTCAATTGTCGGTAAACCATTAATTTTGCACCAACTAAATCAACGGTGAAAAAATGGTATAATCACATGAAATTTGGTGTATCCACATCTTAGATGATAAAGATGGACGTAATGTATGCTGATTGTCAAAAAAAATTCACAGAGGATGCATTTTTCCGACGCCAGAGGAAGAAATTCCCTTCTATGACACCTTTCCTCCATTAACCTCATATATATATATATATATATATATATATATATATATATATATATATATATATATATATATTCCAATCAATTACATACTAAATAATTCTGCTTTACCATTTTCGCAATGTTGCAAAAGATCTTGAATGATTCAAATTCAATTAAAAATGTCACTCGTTTGTAATTATAATTTTGAAAACTCAAGAAAGGCAAGAAATTATCGAAGCCGGTATATTATACTTATCATACATAAGACTGTTATCATTATTTTCAATTAAAATTTTTTTAAAAAAAATCATACCTGAAAGAGTGTAATATCATAGTTTAAGAATCCCATATAAAAAAACTTTCACTAAATCACTAATTGGTATGTTAAGAATGGAATGATGATATGCAACATTCAAGCAAATATATATTTTCTTATGAAAAAAGATTTCTTACTCAATTGAACATAGTGAAAAATTATCATCCAGGTTGAAAATACTATTTAAATATGTGCATGTTTGTGAATATATCCAATAATCGATACTGGAACTAACCAAAAACTACCGTAACAGACCTAACATTGAGAGGCCGAAATCGAGTTCTCAAACCTTAACAAGGTACCGGTGAAACTAAATAATGATTCAAATGCCTAAACATGGGGCAATTTGTGGGATTTCCAAGACCCAAGAGAGAAAAGAAAGTGTGGTTCCTCCTACGCGTAAGATTAATATCAATTCTCCAGGAGCCGAACTCTGCAGATTATTTTCTCAAAAATGGGAGCTTTCTAGCATAAAAGATAACAGTTAACGAACTCGTATCTACGAGGCACTCATAACTGAAAGTTCAGATATTATGCAAAAAACTGTCAATGATTTATGTAGTAGTCCCAAACAAAAAAAAATTCAAACAACAATTAATCTATACATGAATTGCAAAATCTTGTAAAAATAAGTGATGGTCAACATCATGATCTACATAACACCCTGATCCCAACAATGAAATCAGCAACACAAAAGCCATAAAATCAATCAAATCACAATTTTGGATCTAAGAACAACACTTAAACACAAAAAGGGAATAAAAACGATAAAAAAAGATCCATGTATTTTACCTTTACTGATCTGAAAACCAAAATTTGATGAACGAGGAGGAGGTCGCTGTGGCGGTCGCCGCCGTCGGAGGTTACGGCGATCAGCAGAGGAGGTGAGGGGAAAGAGAATGAATGAGTGAAGATGAAACCCTAGCATGGTATGTCTCTAGATTGAAAGACGGTATAAAATGGGTCGAGTCGGGTATCAAAAAGTCCATAATAGCATTTCTGGCCGTCATTTAATCTAGGACAATTTTTTAACTTAGTTCATTTTTTTAAATTATTATTAAAATTAGACCACTTTAAAAACAATTACAAAACCGGTCCACTTTCTGCCAACTAAGCGCCGCATCAACACCAAGTGGGCCTTTCTAAATTTTTTTTCCTATAAGACCTACTTCGGAAGTGCGTCTCTTGGAAATATATAAGGCGTACTTCCCAAATGCACCACATGGAAAGAAGAAAAAAATTCTTTCTTCTTCTTCATTCCTTCCCCCACCCCAATCCCGCAGCTCCCTCTTCCGACCCCGCCGCCTCCTCCGAGTCCCTTGCCAACGCCGACCTGCCAAAGGGATTCGATCGACAATTGGGTCACCTTTTTGAAATTTGCGAGTTGCGACTTTGACTCGAACTCTTCAAGGGTGTAGAACTCACCGCTCTGCCACACGTGCTACTTGGGGCGGTGTGCCTTCCGAGCGTCGCCGCCTCCGAGATCCCGATGGCGGGTGGTGAAGCAATTGGAAAAGAGGGAGCTTCGCGCTCGATTCGAGAGATGAAGCCGATAGGGTTGGTGAACTCGGCGTTGCTGGTGGCACTCGGGGGTTGCACGTCGTCTTTGACAAGGTATTCGGAAGAGGGAGACGGGGACAGAAACGGGACACGGGGTGGAGGAGGGGGAAGAAATGGAGAAGAAGAAGAAAGAAAAAAATTCTCTTTTTCAAGGGACACATTTTGGAAGTGCATCTCGCTCCATAAAAAAAATTTAAAAGGAAAGTTGGCGCTTAGTTGGCAAAATGTGGCATGGTTTTCTGATTTTAATAATATTTTAAAAAAATGGCCTTAAGTTAAAATTGACCTTTAATCCAAAGATATAAAATATAAAAAATTGAAATGCCGGAAAACCCTCACTTTTGACTGAAAGTCAAGAAACCTTCCTAAACTTGAAAAATATGCAGTTTGCCCTAAAAACTCTAACGGTGTAAATTTTTCCATCCATAAGACCTTTTTATGCCAAAATGCTCCAATAATATATTTAATCGCTAACCTAATATTCTCCTTTCTTTTTCTTCAATTTTTTTTCCAAATCCATACTCTTTAGAATTTATGCTCCCTCTTTAAAGAAGCAGAGACATAGAAGACAGGTGATGTTCGAGAATTTAGGGGGAAAATTTAAGAGAAGAAAAGGTGGAGATTGAGAAGAAAGATTTAAGTGGTATTATGAGAAATGAACACCAAAAACCCTGATGATGTTAAATTTTGAGGTGAAGTGCATCTTTCAAGTTTATAGGGTTTTTCTGTTTTTCGGACAAAAACAAAATGATTCCCCTGCATTTTAAACTATATAAATTATTAAAAAAAGACACAATTTCTCTTTTAAGATGCCAATCTCATAAATTTAAAAGTCCGAGGAAAAAAAATGCTTACGAAAACGTTAACTAACATTTTGGGTTTTATCAAATTTTATAAATCTCTACTGAAAAGTTTTTGAAGATTTTTTTATGGTAATTTGTTTAAAAGCTTCCAGCCCGCTTCAAACTTGTGTAGAAACCTCTGGGCCCAATCAAAGTCCCATGTATACCAGTTGCCTGTAATATCTTAGCAGCCGCAGACTTGCAGTTGACTGTAATATCTAAATAGTTGCCTATAATATCTAAGCAGTTACATATAATATCCAAATAGTCGGGGGAATATAAGGCCTGAATAAAATAGGGTCCAAGGATTTTTTCACAAAGGTTTCGAATAGTAGACCCTTCCCAACAGTTTCGAAAATTACACATGTTCTTAAACACTCCTGAGTGGGCCGGGGGCTTTTTACAATTTGCCCTTTTTATTATGTGCACAAGCAATTTGGGAGCCCCACAAGCGCACAAGCAATTTGGGAGCCCCACAAGTATTCTCTAACATTTTTCCTATGATATTAACATTTGCATTCGGGCATCACAAGTGCCAAAATGCTTGCCAAAAGCAATTTTTAAAGGTTCTCTCTGCTGTTTTTCCTTTTTTTTCGGTTGAAAAGTTACTCCATGTTAGTTTAACGCAACTTGACCATGAGTTAGCGATAACAATACAATTCGTTTAGATGGACAATGTTATTGGCTCAAATAACCTCATTTGTTCTCCTCTCTACACCACTCTCCCATGCAAAACCCTAACACCTCAATTCAATCCGAACAAAACTACTGCTAGTACACCTCAATGTTATTGGTGCTAGTACACCAAAGGAGCAATGATGCCACATGGATATAAATTTAAGCACCTTCTTATATCTAATAATGCGAAATTGTTATAAAAAGATATAAAACTTCTGATCAGCAACTTTTTGCAATCATAATATGTCATTCAATCCAAAGCAACTGGGTCAAATGTCAGCACCACAAAACAAAACTCAAAACTAGACTAGACGGTTTACAAACAAAACTGCTGCAAGCAGAACAGTCCAAGCATAGGATCTGTGAAGAACACCCTTCAATAGCCTCCGCCGCCTGAATTTCCTCCATAACCTCCGCCACCAAATCCACCACGGTAACCATCACTTGGTGGGGGCCTTTCGTTCGCATAGCTCACCCTAATGTTCCTCCCTTGTAGTTCCTGCAATAAAGTGAAAAGAATTAAGTTTTTACAATAGCATAACAGCACAGCAATTTGAATTGATGTGTTCTAGGAGTTATATGCTCGTGTGCGAGGGCGTGCTTGCATACGCACGCATGCGTGCGTGCACACATGTCTACGCACATACACACTGCTAGCATATTTGTACATGCATGCGCAGAGATATTGGAGGACATCTGTATTAGGGCAAATTAATAACACTAAAATGCCATTACTATTAACGCATTTTCATATAAAGGCCATAAACTTTATAAATTGTATACAAGAGACTTGGTTGCAAATTGATACCAACAAACTTCAAGCATTTTTCAATTTAATACATATTTTGAGCTTATGGATCCGGGAACATAACATGTATCATCTTTACAAAATGAAGGGGGGGGGGGCATAAATATCATGGACGAACCTGGCCATCCATTCCTGATAAAGCTGAGCTGGCAGATTCATTGTTGTCGAAGCTTACAAATCCGAATCCCCTTGACCTTCCGGATTCTCTATCAGTAATTACCCGTGCTGAATCATAATAGCAGAACAAAGTGGGCAAGTAAGAATACAATATAAGCAATTAAATTATCAACAAGTTTATTTTGTTTACTAGGTAAATGCATGGCTCGGTAGCAGTACAGGAGTTGAGAGTTCACCGACCTTCAGTGACAGTGCCGAAGCCGCCAAATGCCTCCTTAAGTGAGTGTTCATCGGTACCATAGGAAAGACCTGACAATAACAAATGAATGAATCCTTGTTAAAATATATTTTTGGATTAGTTGAAGAATCGTGATTAGACGCAACAGAGCGAAATTTACCTCCAACAAAAAGCTTTGAGGTGGACATGTAGCGAGCGGAGTTAAGCAAGTGCATCACAGGAGCTGATCCATTTTTCGACACATTTTGACTGATGAGGCCACCGAGTTTGCTGCAGAAAGCCATCTCCTAACAAATTCTATGAATCTGTTGAAAATTTACAGAAACAAACTTATAACACTATAACAAAGTGATTGTCAAAAGACTCAAAACCAACTAGAATCTAATAATGTTATCCATACGCTTGTAAACACATTTTTATATATGAATACCCGCGGTTTAGAGCACGTTGAAATATGGTCCAGTTGAGAAAGTAAACTCCCCACATCATAATTGAAAAGGTAGTAAAAGAAAAGGCTGGGAAGCTAGCGTATTTTGATTTGCTGAATATATAGGGGAAATTTGGTATATCTACCATTAAGGAAATGCTTCTAAGCATTCTATGGTGATGGTGTGATTATATAGTGATTCAAATGCCTAAACTTGGGGAATAAATTAAAGTCTTAATACCCATGAGTAGGACTTCACATGCAAAGTAAATATTGGAGTAATATACATAATATTAAATAAAATAGGAGGCTTCCTGGGATTAGTCATGCATAATATTCACTCATATCATCAAGTAATAAAGCCACATTCCTAGAAGAAACCATTACGGATAATGTTCAACTTGATGGGCCCTCTAAGATATCAATGTCAAGTTTAAACAAACAAGGCAAAATTTACCAACTCTCCTATGTTTAAGGCACCTATATAGGAACTCATTAAAATTAAGCAATACCAACAAATTACAGGATCACCTTATTTAGTGCAAAAGTAAGAAAGTAACTTGCACCAGGAGCACTGCTATCGAATAATGATATGTATCATAAGGCGTTTTTCTATTTTTCTTAATTGTATACAATATCATATTTGTATATTAGACAAATCGCCTTCCAATATATGCATAAAAAGGAACAAAACACAAGGGCGGACCCAAAACTATGGTCTGAGTTGGCGCACTGTACAAAAGAAAAGTCCATTGAGAAGTCAAATAATTATTATACAATTTATTAACCAGGTAACAAAATTTATTTTAATTCAACTGTAGACAAGAAACGGTATTATTTACAATAACGCTTCTCAAGGTTTCATATATTGGAGTGCATTGTATAGTCTAGTTTTTTATTCACCAAACATTAATCTAAGAGTGCACTTCCAATTTAATTTTTGAATTCCTTATTTTAGACGTGGGACTAAACTTTTCTTGTTAAAAGAAATTCTCAATGCGGGAATGAACTCTCCTTTTAAAAATTTACTACAAAACCCGCACCCATTTAACAATATGTGGGTGTATGAAGTTGAACCTTAAACCTTCTTCCTACGGAATAAACCATCTAACCAGTTGTGCTAGGCAAAATTATTTATTTATGATCGGTAAAGTATACATTAGATATATTCAAAAATTCCACTAAACTAATCGAAATCATTTTTTTTCTAAAATTGTAGATGGGTGATGGGTTCATGCACCGCCTCTCTTAGGTATTTACCCTCTTTAGGAACCTCCAACACTTGAACGTTGAAATAAAAATGAGTTTAAATAAAAATAATTTATTTAGATTTTTAACGGTTGACCAAAACGTCCTGAGTTCGATAGTTTCAACACCACAAGCGTATGTCGTTACTTACGCCTTATTGTCTCAAGACGCATCCGGACGGGATACCATGCCAACTCACTTCAAATTGCATTATTTTAGAGGGAAATATCGCATATATAGCAATAAAATAAATCAAAACTCAAATTAAACAAAAGAATGTATATTTTTATTCATTTTGTTTGTATTTATATACAACTTGAATGTAAGTTACATATAGCATTACAAAAGATATGTAAAATTGCATAGGATTATCCTTTGAGATTTTTATTGAAATACTTAGGGGTATTTTAATACCAACTTGGTAGAAGTTGATAGGCACTTCCCTAATATGAAGACCGCATCATTACAAGTGGGACATTCTAAGTGTGGTTCACTTCGCTTTATTTAAAGTGTAGAGATGTTACTTCTTTTAAAGCACTGGTAACACTTCTTTTGAAGTGTAGATGGCATTTCATTTGAAATACAAATGGGATACCCGAGTTGGGGTCCATACTACACTTGTAGTAGGGAACACTTCATTTGAAATGTAGATGGGACCCCTGGATGGGGTCCACATATGGTAAGGAAACTGAGAAGTTTCCATTACGAAGGCCTATTTAGGGACCTCCCGAGGGATCAAAAGGGCCCCGAAGAAGCTGGGGGCCATTTTTGAAGCCTCCCGAAGGTTGCTTGATGCCAAGATTGGAAATTCTCTTGTAGATTTTCCTTTGGATAAAACCCATTTATTTGAATTTCATGCACCTATTGAGAATGAATTATCATCCTCAATAGCTTGTGCAGGAATGAACACATGGATTTGTGTTCAAGGGTAAAACATGACCTTTTAGAGCCATGTTCATGGGATGAATGCATTGCATTCACATGAACATATGTGGTGTTTGCACATCTGATGCATGAATAGGGTTTTCCTATTCATGAAGATCTTGAAAGCTTGATTTTCATGTCTCATGATACGAATGGAGCATTCATTCAAATATGTATGTTATAGATACAAGTCATGCACAGACATGTTTATATCTATAAATGAATAGGGTTTTCTAATTCATATATTAGGATACATGATTTTCATATCTCATGAATAGGATTTCCCTATTCATATCGTCTTTCAAAGACATGATTTTATGTGTCATGATGAATAGAATATTCAATTCATATATGTTTATATGGAGCTATATTCTCCAAGAAAAAGCTTATCTCTTTCTGTTTACGTATGTAAGAAATAGGATAGCATATTTTCAATATGCAGAATATGGGGTAGGCCATGTTCTTGGTTCTGCCCATATAGTCAAGAATATATTGTGTTCTGAGTCTCCATCCTCTTGAAGGAATCAAAAGCCATGGACATGGCCTTTCAATTTCTCATTTAAGAATTGGAAACTTGTATAAGTTTCTCATTCTCTCTATCTGAATCAACGGGAGAGGTAGAAGGGGAGAGGTAAAGAGAGACCCACAGCCAAAAAAGAGGAGTGGAGAAATGGAGATTTCTCATTTCTATCTCACCTTCCTACTTCTTTCTTTTCTATCTTTTTCTTCATAACTTTAGCCAAAGTTCTAAACATTTGAGCAAAAGAGTTCCTTCTTTTTTTGGTTGCTCACGAGGGATATTTATATCTCTCTGTGAGTGGGAAGTAGTGTGTGACTACTCTATAAATATCAGGAAAAGTGAGGGTGAAAATCCCCGCATTATCTCCTGAAAAATAGATCAAACCTATTCTAGAGGAGGCCCCGATTCTATTAGTGTCGGGACACCCAATTAGAGGCCTCCCGAGATCGGGGGGGCATCCCGATAGGGGATGCCAAGAATCAACTCAATTTTGAGTTGAGACAACTCGATTTTGAGTTGTGTTAAAGGGGACCTCCCAAGACAGGGGGTCTCAGTTGTGAGGAACAAGCATGTGGCTTATTCTTTTTATCATAACCCCCATTTTTATACTTAGATGATTAGGTTCTAAATTCTTGTATGAGTATTTTAAATATCTTGAGAGATTTTAACTCCAACACTTGGCTTTGGGTCCGCCTCTGAACATCTATTATCAATGTTAAACACGGCAATACATATAACATAGCTCAACACCTCTAAAAATTGGCGGTGCAGGTACTATTAGGCAAGGCATAAGCAAGCTACATGAATTATGTATTTTTGTACAGGACAAGGTTATATTCTTCAAAAACTCTGAAGATAAGAATTTTTTTAGAAATAATAATAATTATTATTATCATAATTAAACTACAAACCAATCGAACAAAAACAACTTCTTCTTAATTGATACTCAACGATTCCTCATCCACACTTCACGATAGTAGCTTTATAAGTATTAAACAAATTTTGGCAAAGGTGATAAGCAAATATAAAAGAAAATTATCAACTTAAGTACTCGACAAAAAATAGATATATTTGTATTGACAATAGAAAATACAAAAAGAGAAATAATCAAACATAACCTCTAAAGGAACACTATATTGACCGAGGTCTAATATCTTCGAACGATATTGGTATCAGCCCTATCGGGTAGTCACTTTTGACATTGGAATCAACTATCTCGACCGTATCATGGTATCTCAGATCAGAAAGATTGGATTTCATTTTGTTTGACAAAAAATATATGAAATTCCTTAAATGAATGCTAAAAGCAACTCTAAACAATTTGGCAAGTACTGTAGCAATTAATGATATCTAAGACGTTTGTTTCGGTACGGTAAAATGTAGGACAGTTTTGGGAATTATCAATTTTTTCAAAATATTTAGGAAAATTGTGTTCCCCAAAAAAATATTTAGCAGATGGTGTCGGGCTAGAGATTAGCCCGATTTAGGTATTCTTAACTAAAACCGCACTTTAAAAGTGTAGTTTTAAGATAAAAAAAAAAACTTATAAAACTCATAATCTTTGTTGGTTGGAAGGGAATTTTATCTAAGGGATTTTTATCGATTGTGGAGGGAAACTTAAACCAGCGGTTTCAAAATGCGGTAATTAGCTTACAAGATTTTTGTGAATACTTTAGCTTAAAACCATACTTTTATAAAAGTAAAAATATGGTTTTAGTTAACAACTAATCCGGGCTAATCACCGGCCCAACACCATTCTCCTAAATATTTTTTGGGGAACATCATTTTGCTAAATATTTTGAAAAAAATGCCGATTCCCAAAAATTAATTGTCCTAAAATGTAAATTAAAAATATAATATTTTCAATGTATCTTTAAGTACTTAATGATGTCAAATATGCCATAACCCAATAACCTATTAACAAACCCACTAACCCCCTGTTTATAAATGGTAAACCCAATATTGACTCGGTCTCGGTATTAGAACTCGGAAGGTCGTTTTTTATATCGGAATCTACCGATACCTCAAACCATCGTATTGAGTTGTACAAATCCAAAGCAATAATTAATAGCATTTCAAACAATCACTCAAGTGCATAAAGATACATCATATTAGATTCCACCAATTAAAATTAAACATACATGATATGTTACTGTACTACATTCCTTGAGGGTCAAATTACGATTTTTAAGGAGAGATTAATTGAGCCGGAACAACAAGAAAATGTAAGTGAAAGTTAGCCCTAGGAAAAAAGAGGAGGAGGACCTGGATACGCGGCGGCGGAGATTGAGGAGGATCCCGCGGTGGTGATCGCCGCCGTCAGAGATTCCAGAGATCGAAGGAGAATGAAAGAGAATTTTGCGGCTGAGTGAAAGAGGAGTGTAGGGTTTATGACTCGTAGTAAACACTGTTATATAGTGGATATTTTGCACGCGAGTTGCACGTGCGTAAATTGTCAAAAAAAACCAATAGTTTTCCTCTTACAAAAACACCGCGGTCTCGAAACGGTTGTCAATATCCCTTTAGAAAATTTTCATGCAGCGTTTGTATAGTTTGCCTGTTATATCTAAATAAGTCAAAAATATCTCAAGCAACTGTACATATCGTATAATAACTAGACATAGCAGCCAGCTATATAGATTTCTTTTGGTAACGGCACAGCCCATGTTATATAAAAATATCAAATCTTAAGGCTGACTTTTTGTGTATTTATTATGAAAGTTGACCTTGCTGGAATAACAAATAGAAAAACTTGTGAAGGTTTTTGTAAAACAATGTTCATCGATCTGGTAACTGTTTTGCAAAAACAAAATTTAAAAAAAAATTAAAATCTTTCTATGCAATTGTGGAGCACATGTTCACCAAATTTTCATGTTCATAATATCGTGATGTTTAAATTACTACTTGTTCCTATTAACATTGACATGGAAAGCATTCAAATAGAAACAAAATTTTGGAGTTTGATGGAGGTCATTTTCGGGTCTCCCTGAGATGTTGTCTTCAGTCGATCTCCCGATAGATTTTAGAGGTGATCTCTTGTTGCGTGTGGGTCTTAATGGGTTTTGAGGAGATTGGTGATTTGAGGAGCTTAGCGCCGAGTACCTGCAAAGAAGTCCCGGGATGGTTTGGTACCACCGAGGACCCTCCGACGATCAAGTTAGTAGTAGATCCGAGCAGCGTAACGGCTAAGTGGAGTAAAAAAGGACTTGGCCCCTCTGTGATGGGGGTTTATATAGCGGTGGTGGCATGCCGCAGCAGGCATGAGAATCTCGCCGGCAGTTACGCTCCCAGCATCACGCTCGCGTAGAGAGCGGATCGCCCATTAATGGGGATCGTGATGGCGTGGAACGTGGGATGTTGCTGGCAGAGAATCTACGCATGGCGAGATTTGCGGAGCGGCGGTTACACCTGTGAGCGGCGGAGTTGGTCGGAAGACCGAGGAAGATAGCCTCGGCTAGGGAGCTCAGGAGCGAGCAAGAGGGCCGAGGAGTCTTGGTCTTGTGGTAGCTCGGGGCGAGCCGAGAGACCGAGGAGGCCAATTTGCAGGGGCCCCGAGGAGGGCCAGCTTGTGCTTGTAGGTCGGGTACAGGGGTGGCCTGGTCGGCCTCTGTGGGCACTTCTTCTGGGTCTTGGGACATGTCATCTGCCACGTGTCGTGATCTTGTAGATCGCTAATACTGAGCATCATTATTAGCCCCCCACTATTGTCCCGACCGGCTAGCGGGTCAGGTCAGGAGTGGACTGCCGGGCCGCCCGGGGTGAGCTCCCCCCTAAGGTTTCTTCAGGACGTGTCCCCGGGCTGTCCGCTGTCTTTTCTGTCAGCAAATCAGGACTAGATCTCTGCATTTAAGGAAGGTACGCCGGTTCGTGCATCTTGCCGTTGAAGTGACGGTCCACGTGTCAAGCGTCGGTTAGCCGACGCGACGTGTGCAGACCTAGGACGCTTGAAGGGGTGTGGTCCAGTGTGGGAACGACAAATGGAGCAATCGGAGCCGTTGGGAGCGAAGAGGCGTTTTGGCGGGAGATGAAGGGCGCCGTCGGATGAGGTCGCTCGCGGTGATAAATAGGGGTGTGGCCCGTTCCAGGGCCCCTACTCTTTCAAATTTCCTTTCTTCTAAGTCTTGGCTGCTCGGCGCTCTTCTTCTTTTGGATACATGGTTCGTTCCCACTCTTTGGGTCGCTCGTTCCAGGGGGAGGCCAGCGACGCTGCCGTGCCCCTGGCTGGCTCATGTCCTGCGTCGAATGTTCTGCCGGTGATAGGGCCGTTCGCTTCGTTGACGGCTCCTGGTGATTGTTTCGGCGGCGGTCAGAGACGTTTACGGTCATCCGATCCCCAGACGGGAGACGGAGGGGAGGGCGAGGATGGGGTCCCCTTAAGAGGAAGAGGGCAATTTCTCGTGCGCCGCCATCGATGGTTCCTGAGGGATTCCCGTGCAGGAGGGTGATGCCATTTGTATGGTTCCGTCTGGGTTTTCCGTCGCTGCTGGCCTGCTCGCCGGGATGGAAGAGTCAGCCGGGGGAAAGCTTCCGTATGGGACCCTGAGGGCTCAAATGGAGGCCATAGCCCAAGGGGCGGTCCAGGTACGAACTCCTCCACGCGTTGTTTTTGGCCCTCCTTTCTTTGGCTCGAACGCCTCCTGGTTTCTTATCCGCTTCCCATCAGGTCCTTCAACATTGCTCCATTGCTACTCGTATGGAGGTCAAGGGAGCGTTCCACGCACCAAGACTAATAGAAGCGTTTCCTTCGGAGGTCAAGGTCCTGCGGCGTGACCTGCGCCTAGAGAGAGCAAGGGCCGACGTCCTGGCAGCCCGCGTGGAGGTTGCGGAGCTCGCCAATTCAGCAAATCGGGGTGTCCATCGTCACCTGAGTGCATCCCACCGGGTTGTCGAGAGGAAGCTGGCGGACCTGGCCGATCGCTTCGCGTCCATGGAGAAGGAGAGAGATGCCAGCAGGGGGATGCCGAGGCGGCGCTTATGGTGGCCCAGACTGCCGAGGCTCGGGCTAGGAAAGCTGTGGCTGATTACAAGGTGTCAGAGTAGTTTTACGTCGAGCTGGGTGAGTATTCCGCAGTCGCGTGGAATAAGGCTCTGGATGCCGTGAAGGAGCAGCTTCCCGAGTTCGCCGATGGTGAGCTCCGTGCTCGGGTCCCACTCGATGGAGGCGAGGCGCACCCCTGGTGGCAAAACCTCCGATGGTGAAGCCCCCAGTGATGAGGGAAGCGAGACGCAGGGGGGTTTGCGACTTAGGCATTTTTGATATTTCATCGCCCCTCTCTTGTAAGCCTCCGGGTAGTTTGTAAGGCTGGGAAGCCCAGAATACCCTTTGTAAAGACTTTTCCTCTGATACTAAAACTTTTTCTTCTGTTTGTGGAGAATGCTTTCATGTCAGGTCAGCTATCTGTCTAGTGATCGTTCGTCGAGTTGATATCGATCACTTGCCAAGCGTGCCAAGCGCTGCTGAGAAGGAAGCATCTCCATGGCCCCGAAGTTGGGGGGAAGGGGTCGCTCAGGCATGGATGGACCCAACGCCCTTTATTGGGGCCTTGGGCCCTCGGCTTCTGTTGGTCGTGGTATGAAGCTACCGGTCGGAGATAGCCGAGCATGGTAATTGCCGAGCTGCCTCTAAGGAGGACTTGGATCCTTAGAGTTTGAGGGGTTGTAAGAAGCCCATTAAGGGTGACCGGGCAGTGAAGCTGCGCGGTTGCTTCTTTGCGAGGGCTTTGATCTCTGGTGTCGTGGGTAGGCAACTACCAGCCTGGGATGACCGAGCGGGGTAGCCGCTCGAATGCCTCTTGCGAGGGTTTCGATCCCTAGCGTCATGGGTAGGGAGCTACCAGCCGGAGATGTCCGAGCAGGGTAGTAGCTCGGTTGCCTCTTGCGAGGGCTTTGGCCCTTAGCGTCAGAGGGGTTGTAAGAAGCCCATTAAAGATGACCAGGCAGTGAAGCTGCGTGGTTGCCTCTTGGCGAGGGCTTCGATCTCTGGCGTCGTGGGTAAACAACTACCAGCCGGGGATGAATGAGCGGGGTAGCCGCTCGGGTACCTCTTGTGAGGGCTTCGATCCCTGGCGTCATGGGTAGGGAGCTACCAGCCGGAGAAGACCGAGCAGGGTAGCTGCTCGGTTGCCTCTTGCGAGGGCTTTGATCCTTCAGGACGGGGACCGAGCAGGGTTATTGCCCAGTGCCTCTTGGCGAGGACTTTGATCCCTGTCGGTTGTGGTAGGAAGCTACCAGCCGGGGATAGCCGAGCAAGGACTCGACTGCCTCTGGGAGGACTTTGGTCCTTAGCGCGGGAGGGGCTATAAGAAACCTACCAAGGACCCTTGGCCCCGCAGGGTTACTGTCTGGTGCCTCTTGGCGAGGGCTTTTGTCTTGAAGGATAGCCGAGCGAGGGATCCTCGGGTTCGACTGCCTCTGGGAGGGCTTTCTGATCCCTGACGTTGCGGCAGGGAAGCTATCCACCAGGGATAGCCGAGCGAGGGATCCTCATGCTCAACTGCCTCTGGGAGGGCTTTCTGATCCATGGCGTTGTGGTAGGGAAGTTACCCATCAGGGATAGGCGAGCAGGGAAGCTGCTGAGCTACCTATAAGGAGGACTTTGATCCTCAGTGTTGGGGGTACCGCAAGGGGCCTGCTGAGGGTAACCGGGAAATAAGGCCGCGCGGCTGCCTCTTTGGTGAGGGCTTTGGAGTGCGTAGACAGAACCCTACTTGCAATGTTTCAACGTTTCTTTGTTCGAATGGAAAGGATTCTTTTTTTAGAAAGCGTTTACATCGTCTTTGCGAAAGGAGGAGTACACACTTGTTGGCTTTGGCCTCATTGGTATAGCCTGAGCTTCTTGGCGTTGTAGGGCCGCGGGAAATTGCGTCTGTCTGTGTCTTGCAGGCAATAGGCCCCGCCGGGGAGCACCTCCGAGACGAGGAAGGGGTCGTCCCACCTCAGGGAGCACTTGTATAGCCTGCCTTGATCAACAAACTCGTTTCGCCGTAGGACCAGATCCCCGGTCTGGAAGGAGCGGTGCTTGACCCGAGCATTGTAGTATCGGGCCGTTTGCTGTTGATAAGCGGCAGCCCTGATCTGAGCCCGGTCTCTCTTCTCCAACAAGATGTCCAGGTTGGTCCGTAGCGCCGAAGTGTTCGCATCGTCATCGAAGTGCTCGACCCGATGACTGGGTAGCCCGATCTCCGCTGGGACCACTGCTTCGGTCCCGTAGCAGAGGCTGAAGGGGGTTTCCCCGGTGGGGGTCTTTTTTGACGTGCGCATGGCCCATAAGACCCGGGGCAGTTCTTCGACCCAACTGCCTTGCCGCCCTTCTAGGCGGGTCCGGAAGCCTCGGAGGACGTCTCGGTTAGCGACTTCGGCATGCCCGTTGCACTGGGGATGCGCGATCGCGGCGAACTTCATGAGGATATGGTATTCTTTGTAGAAGTCATTCACTTTCTCGTTCTCGAAGTTCGTCCCGTGGTCGGTGATGATGCATCTCGGGATGCCGAACCGGAGTATCAGATTGTTTTGCAGGAACTTAATGGTCGTGGCGGCGTCCGGTTTCCTGATGGGAACGGCCTCGATCCACTTGGTGAAGTAGTCTACTGCGACGAGGACGTATTTGTGCCCGCCTGTACCGGTGAGGAACTGGTCGATCATGTCCAATCCCCACTGGGCGAACGACCATGGGGATGTTAGGGCGGTCAGCTCGGTAGCGGGGAGGCGAGGGATGCTGCCGTGGAGCTGACAACTCTTGCATCTCCTGACTAGCTTCTGGGCGTCCCATGAATAGTGGACCAGTAGTACCTCTGGAGCAGCGCCTTTTGAATCAGGGTTCGGGCCCCTTGGTGCTCACCGTCGACCCCCTCGTGGATTTCCCGGAGGACGTAGTTGGATTCGTGGGGGTTGATGCACCGGAGCAGGGGCCGAGTGAAGGACTTCTTGTAAAGGTTCCCATTGCTCCAGATGAAGTGGCGGGCTTTAGCCCTAAGACGGCGGGCGGCTCCCCGATCTTCTAGGAGCGTGCCGTCCTTCAGGAATTCCACGAGGGGCCTCCTCCAATCTTGGTCGCCTTCCTGCGCCGCATATACGTAGAGTGTTGTCGCTCCGTCTTCCACGCTGGGCTGAGGCAAGGTCTCGAAGAGGATGGATTGCTTATTGTTGGCCGAGTACGACGAGGCCAGCTTGCTCAGGACGTTGGCTTGGGCATTCAGCTGCCTGGGTATTTGTTCTACTTGGACTTCGTCAAAGTTCCTCCAGAGTTTCCTCACTTCGTCAAGGTACTTCATCATCAGAGGTTCCTGAGCTTCAAAGCGGCCGGTCAGTTGACCGACGACGAGGGCTGAGTTGCTGCGAATCCGAATTATTTTCAGTCCCAGCCCGGCGTCCATACGCAGTCCAGCCAGGAGGGCCTCGTACTCTGCTGCATTGTTCGAGGCTTTGAAACCGAGCTTCAGAGAGTACTCCATTTCCGCTTCGTTCGGGCCCCGGATAATGAGGCCGGCACTACGGTCTTCCTCGGTTGAAGACCCGTCTATGTAGATGGTCCACTCGGGAACCGAGCCAGGCCTCTCCGTGATGGGACACTGAGTTGCGAGGGGTAGCGTGGACTCCGGTTTCTGGCTAGGGATGGTGCATTCAACAATGAAATCGGCCAGGTCCTGTGCTTTGATGGCCTGCGTCGGGCGATATTTTATGTCAAACTGAGATAGTTTCCATCTCCATTTTTCTAAGCGGTCCGAGGATTCTGGTGATGCAAGGATAGCCCCCAACGGGTGCTCGGTGAGGACGATGATGGTGTGTGCTTGGAAGTAGTGCCGCAGCTTCCTTGAGGTCACCATGAGGGCTAAGACAATCTTCTCTATGGCCGGATATCTCGTTTCTGCGTCTTTGAATACGTGGCTCACATAGTACACCGGCTTCTGCGCTCCGCCGACCTCCCGGACGAGCACTGAGCCTGCTGCTTGGTCGAATACCGCTGGATGCAGCAACAGCTCGTTTCCTTCGGCTGGTCGGGTAAGCAGTGGTGGCGTTGCGAGGTGCTTCTTCAATTGGTTGAAGGCGGCTTGGCACTCCTCCGACTACTTGAACCTCGGGATCTTCCTCAGAGCTTTAAAGAACGGGAGGCATTTTTCCCCCGACCTGGACATGAAATGGCTTAGAGCGGCGACTCGTCCCGTGAGACACATGATCTAGACGTTGGTCTTGGGAGCGGCCATGTTGAGGATCGCGTCGATTTTCTCTGGGTTAGCTTCGATTCTACGGTGAGTGACCATAAAACCGAGGAACCTTCCCCCGGTGACTCCGAATGCGCATTTGGTGGGGTTAAGCTTCATCTTGAACTTGCGAAGCACTTCGAAGGCCTCGCCCAGATCCCTCGCATGGTCAGCTGATGAGACGGATTTGACGAACATGTCGTCAACGTAGACCTCCATGTTCCTGCCGATCTATGGCTTGAAGACCAACCATTGGTACGTGGCCCCGGCGTTCTTGAGGCCGAAGGGCATCACCCTGTAGCAATATACCCCCCGGTCCGTTGTGAATACGGTGAGATCTTCATCTTCCGGATTCATACGGATCTGATTGTAGCCGGAGAAAGCATCCATGAAGCTCAACAGCTCATGGCCGGACGAACTGTCGACGAGCTGATCTATCCGAGGGAGCGGATAGTTGTTCTTGGGGCAGGCCTTGTTGAGGTCGGTGAAGTCGATGCACATGCGCCACTTTCCGCTTGACTTCTTGACCAGAACCACGTTCGCTAGCCACTCCGAGTAAGGTATATTCCTAATGAAGTTGGAGGTGAGAAGTCGATCAACCTCATCCTCGATAGCCTTCTGTTTGACCGGAGCGAAGCTCCGCTTTTTCTGTCTGACAGGTCGGGCTGCAGGATTGACCCCGAGCTTGTGGGAGATGATTTTGGGGTCAATCCCAGGCATGTCAGCAGGCACCCAGGCGAAGACGTCGGAGTTATTTCTGAGGAATCTGATCAGGTCATCTCGCTGAGTCCCTGTCAGGAGTGATCCGACCTGGACGGTTTTTTCCTCGTCCCCTTCTGTCAGGGGCACCTCGGTTAGTGGTTCGACCGACGTCCCTCTGACCTCCTTCCGCTCGTCTCGGGTGTCTAGAGAACCCTTGATGTCGTTATTTACCTCAGCGTCGTCGGTCAGCTGCTCGGACGAAACTGTCTCGGTTAGGCAAACCTTCGCGACCCGCTGGTTCCCGTAGACCCGACCTATCCCGCCCTGATCAAGAGGGAATTTCATCGCCAGGTGGTAGGTCGATATTTGGGCCTGGAGGGAGTTTAGCGTCGGGCGGCCGAGGAGGACGTTGTAGGACGACGGGACCTTTGCTACGATGAAGCCTACATGCAACGTATAGGTGCGGCCGGGCTCCCCGACATTGATCTGCAGGGTGACCACCCTTTGCGCCGGGATGGAATGGTTGGTGAACCCTGAAAGGACGTGGGAGGTTGGTTTCAAGTCCGCTGGGGTAAGCCCCATGCGTAGAAAGCAGTCGTGGAAGAGAATGTCTGTCGAGCTGCCCGAGTCGACAAGTATCCGGTGGACCTCGTACTGATGGATTCGGGCCGTGATCACCAGAGGGTCGTTGTGGGGCAGGGATATGCCGTGGAGGTCCCCGTCGCCAAAGGAGATAGGCTCATGGACCCTGGCCTTTTTGCTCGGGTGGCCGTTGGTGTTTGTTGCTGGCGTGGGGTGCCGAGTCTCGCAGGAGCTCGACTGGCCCCTTGTCGTCATGACCATAGCTCTTGATGGGCCCCGGTTCCTTCCGGCATGGTCCCTTGGGCCCCACGGAAGGGTATTCCTCGAGCTGTCTTGCAGGGCTTCGTGGGCACGACCCCGTCAGGGGTGGGGATGCCGGTCATGCCTGGAAGTAGGCGAGCTGACCGCCATCGACTTGGTAGGGACAGAGGGGCGACAAGGCGCGAGGCGAGGCTTTCCGACGTGGGACTTCGAGGTTGAATGGGACTTCGAGGTTGAATGGGAAGGGCCGAGGGGTCCGCGGCCGCCGGAGTCCGTGAGGCCGTGGCCGGTGAAGGCGTTTACGACATTCGGTGGATCTTCAGGGTGGTCGCTTGCCATGCGGATGGAGATCGGAAGACCAACTTTGTTTTTTGTGGAGTTTCTGTTTCCCACAGACAGCGCCAGCTTATGGAGGTCCTTTTCGGGTCTCCCTCAGATGTTGTCTTCCGTCGATCTCCCGATGGATTTTGGAGGTGATCTCTTGTTGCGTGTGGCTCTCAATGGGTTTTGAGGAGATTAATGATTTAAGGAACTTAGCGCCGAGTACCTGCAAAGAAGTCCCGGGGTGGTTTGGTACCACCGTGGACCCTCCGACGATCAAGTTAGTACTAGATCCGAGCAGCGTAACGGCTAAGTGGAGTAAAAAAGGACTGACTTGGCCTCTCTGTGATGGGGGTTTATATAGCGGTGGTGACATGCCGCAGTAGGCGCGAGAATCTCGCCGGCAGTTACGCTCCCGACGTCACGTCCGCGTAGAGAGCGGATCGCCCATTAATGGGGATCGTGATGGCGTGGAACGCGGAATGTTGCTGACGGAGAATCTGCGCATCGCAAGATTTGCGGAGCGGCGGTTACCCCTGTGAGCAGCGGAGTTGGTCGGAAGACCGAGAAAGATGGCCTCGGCTGGGGAGCTCGGGACGAGCAAGAGGGCCGAGGAGTCTTGATCTTGTGGTAGGTCGGGGCGAGCCGAGAGACCGAGGAGGCCAATTTGCAGGGGGCCCCGAGAAGGGCCAGCTTGTGTTTGTATGTCGGGTACAGGGGTGTCCTGATCGGCCTCTGTGGGCCCTTCTTCTGGGTCTTGGGACACGTCATCTGCCACGTGTCGTGATCTTGTGGATCGCCAATATTGAGCATCATCAGGGTTGGATATGAAATTTAATTTACTTTTAACAAAATTCTAAATGCGCAGTTATAAAGATTTTTCTTTTTATGTAGAGTGAAACAGTTGTCTCATATATTTTACTCGGATGAACCGATTGAGTTGGCTGATTGAACACTTGATTCGGCCTCAAGATAATTTCACCCGAAAGCATACCACATGCTATAAATTTTCTGCAACTATCATGCACCCCACAAGTCCAACTCATAATTAACATGAAAGAAAACATTATACCATATCAGCAGCACATTAATTTATTTAATAGTTAAATAGAGAGAGACATTTTCATCGATGTTTTATTTCGCCCTTTTTCACAACAGCATCCCATAGGTGTACAGAGCGCACCGGAATTAGGATAGCCTGCAGCGGTGCATGCATTCCGACAATCTTCACACTTCACATCAATATAATGGCAATGATCATCATCTCTAATCCCATAAGCAATTCCTAAAACAAACTAAGACATAAAAAAAACATCAACGGGTGTGTTGATGCAAGAAAAAAAAACTATATCGTATCAATAAAAGTGAGGATTAATAAACGCTATTTTACCATTTCCATTAGAAAAAACTAAACAAGAAGACGAGGAGAATCACAAGAGCCGAGAGCTTCAAAGTTGCCATTGCTTCTGATCTGTGCACTTGAGGATTTTGATTTTGTAAAGAGGGTTGCACATGTATTTATACATATATGATTCCGAATAATTATGGAATTTCGAAAAATTAATTACCCACCTTAAATTTTGTGGCTAATTAAGAATATGGTATAAATGAGGCAATTTCTCATAGTTATGTCCATGGATAAGAATAGTATAACCACTGTATTTTTAGAAATAATATATTGAATTAGTGCTTAAGAATATATATTATAAATGCATAATTAAGCACTTACTTAAAATAGAGAGAATATATTTTCAGTTTTAGGTGTTTCTTACAGATGCATTATTCCTAAAATACAGTAACATATACTTTCTTTGGAAAGGTACTGCTTCATACAATCCCATGGACCACATATCTTAGGGGCTTTGCATATGTAATTATGAAAAATGTTATTTTTTTTGGGAAGAAAAATGTTATTTTTTTTGGGAAAAAAAATAGTTATCTCCCCGTTAATTAAAAGTGAGTTATTTTTAAACCCACATTTGAGCTAGCTCGCTTGCAGATAGGCGGAAGCAAAGTCTGAAAAGGCTGCTCGAACTTCCGTAAATGCCAAAAAGCCTACGCCCTTCCAGTTTATACGAATCTCTTTCGAACCCAAAATACAAAGAGTTCAAATATGGTGTAGGATACATTGTTTTTTTTAAATGCCAAAATTACCCTCATCGATCTTCTATCTCGAACCCTCCCATCAAAACTATAACCAACTTCTCTCCATTCCTTTAAATAAAGTAAAATAATTTCATCCAAGCCGGTGTCCATCCTCACCTTGATTAATACATCAATATAATTTATTATAAAAGCGGAACTGGGTTTACGAATAATTGAATATCAAAGTATTGGTTTTTTTTATAACATTTAAGAAAATACTTAGGTTTAAATTTCTTTATTACAGTAAATTGCCTTAAGCTACCAATGATTTTTCGCTAAAATACTCTCCGTCCGCATCCGCATTGACCGGTAAGTGTTTTGATGACATGAATTTCTTAATAACAAAACTACCTTTATGAAATGATCATTTGGTGTATCTCTCTTCCATCCCTCTTCTGTCTTCATTTCTGCTATCGTCTACTCTGCCGTCTCCTTCCCACTTCTCCTCTCCTTCTTCCTTTCCTCTTTCATGCCCTTCTCTTCCACCCATTTTCCTTGGTTTTCGTACGGTCTCTCCCACCTCCAACTTCATCTTGTCCGTCTCTCCTCGATCATCTCATCCTCCTTCTTACCCGTCTTCACGACTCGCTCTCTCTTTCCAAAAGTCTCCTTGACACTGTCATTTCCATCAAAATTGACTTATGATGTTTTCCCCCACGTTTTATCCCTTCCACCCCATGAAAAGAATATTTGAATGGCAAGGGGCAAAAAGTTAAAACACAACATTCCCTTAGCACCTTAGGGGTACCTTGGTGTAATATGATTATTCTAAAGTACTTCAATGTAATAAAAATTGCTTAGGATGTTTTAGTGAGGAGCAAAGATAGCAAAATATTTTGGCAGGCAGCTTAAGCTATACTCAACTACCCAAGTATCAACCAACTAAAAGAAAAGAAAGAGCCATTATTTTTGTTAAGTAATCAAGCTTTTAATTGCATTATTTGACGACTTTAGAAAGGAATTAAAGGAGCAAAAACGGATTTCTAAACTAGATGATATTAAATTTGTTTTTATATTCTTTTGTCAAATTCCCCCACCAGTGCACCACAGCTCTTAAACTATAATGAGAGCCGGGGTAATTTTTTTAATCTATTGATAATATTCTTAAAAGCAAATTTAGATGATTTTTCACAGTTCTATCATAATCTTGCACATTCAAATTTAATATCATATACAACAGTAAATATATTTTAAAAAAGATCCCATAATTTTTTTTTGATATGATTAGCTTTTAAACTTAATCCCGCAGGTCCTTTTGATATATTCAACTTTTAAAACATTTTCATTCTTTCTTTAAATTTTAAACTTAATTCACACTTAAAAAGATTTTTCTTTAAATTACCAAAAAATTTGTCTAAATTTTGGATGAACCAAAACTACCAGATATATATACTTAACATATTTTAAGTTATTCCAATGATATTTCACAAAAAAAAGGCAATTCTTCCGAAAAGATCATTCCATGAAGTGGATCATGATTAATTTTAGCTATATTTTTCTTTTGATGGTTAAAAAAGGGTAAATTGTCACGTCCCGCTTTCCAGTGGACAAAAACGGTGACGTGGTAAGCCTGCAACGTATTTACTAAGAAAATACGTTAAACGTAATTAAACAATATAACAATATGCAAGAATACAAGAGTAATAAAATAAAATAAAAACTTTATTTACATTCAACTTTACATACACCTGTATGAAATAAAAGATACAATAATAAAAGCAAATGCCTAAACAATGACATACTTAAATCGAGTGCAGGCTGGAAAGAGCAAGTAGTCTGGCTGAGCAGCAACCTGGTTCAAGTCCTCCGGGCTCGGCTCTATCTTCTCAGAGTCCGGTCCTCCTGACGAACATTCCAAAGAAAGAGACAGAAAAGGAATGTCGTCAGCAGACCAGCGTTCGGTAAGTCCCAAAAGAAGTAAGGGAAGATAGTATATAATGTGAATAGAAACCAAATGAACGGAGGACATGTAAAATTTTTATTTGATCATTCACCAGTATATGATAGTTATTCTAACGTGGTTATTTGTAATTTGATAAAGAAAATATACATGTATACGAGAGGAGTCCATCTTACACCGTAGACTATGATAACACGTGTTAGTTATGTATATGTCCTAGAGGCCATTGTTTTACATATGATGTATATTATGATGGATGCTTGGATATATATAGAGAGGACTTTCTTGCTCGTCATGATAGTATGCTATTTGGTTTCACTTTATCTTAACATGTTGACTTGTACTGGTTTACTGTTTTTCTCTCACATGTTGATAAAGCCCTTAGGATCTGTACTCGACTACTGGGACTATGATGAGATCATACTAGTGGGGCCACGGTAGTCGATGAGTACATCCTATAACTGTTCCTAGTCGAGGGTATATCGAGACAGGGCATCGATACACCAGAGTAGACTAGCGTATACGCATCTTGACCCATATGATGGGCGATGGATGATCCCATATCCATCGGTGTTTGACATCAGAGATGGTGTACGGGTGCTCAGTGGAGACTGGGTACACAGTACGGAGTCGCCGAGAACTCCCAGATGGTGATATACCACACGTCAGATGGCAGTTCTCCGGTGACACTGGTATATGGTAGTCTGTAGACCTGAGATCGTCATAGAGTCTTATGTGATTCCCACTGTGCTTTGATTTCCACCTTACCACGTCCAAGAGGGCGTGCAAAACGGTGGCTTTTGCATACAGTCCCGAATCACATGGAGGCAATGAGCGATAGGAGGGGATTCGTCTCTCCCGGTATAGAGAGTTGATGTTGTGCTGTGTTCGATTGGCTATAACTGGAAGTCCCTGGCCAGGGCTGATATAGAGATTTACTGGTAAGTGTTATCAGTAGTTTCTCGACCTGTTATGAGCCTCACATCGACACGACTTATGGGTTACTGGGGTCTGACGTATACCACCCCTAGACTAGATATGCGACATATCAGACGAACAGACCGGACTGTACGGAAGTGTTACTGATTGGATTCACAGGAGAACGTGCAGACTAGCTTGTTGATCTTCTGATCGCTCAATACCTGGGTGGCTGTTACGTTTAGCTGACCGCTTGCAGCTTGTGGGTGTTTGATATGATCATCACCTGCTACCGGCGTATTAACGATTCTTTAGAGTCCTACACAGAGCTTTCTTGGCTCAGGCAAAACGGAGTAGAGGCACGTATGTGATATGTGCAGGACCGAGGATAATGCGATATGAGATACCGTATTATATTCTCGCGATGTTTAGATATGAACCGGGTCATCGGATCAAGTGTTGATTCGATGAATCGGTATATGATATATTAGTCGGTTATATTCGATATAGCCGGATTGTCGGATCAAGTGTTGATTCGATGATTTAATGTATAATAACATAAATGATATATTGTATTACATTATCTAATATTGGCTCGCTTTATTATTTTATTTTCTCATCGGATAATACATTGATATATTTGCGATATATATTAATTGTATTATTTTCTTTTGTTACAAATATAATATATATATGTGGTATATATTATAGTAACATGATATGATTAATAATGAAACATGTTTAGTGATGATAAAAAGAGATTAGGGTTTGATTAGGATTAGCTTCTTCTTGCACTATCTAGAAGCATTCCTTTTGTCTTGGTTAAGATATTATGGTTGATATTTATCCATGACTCATTCTTTAACCTAAGCAAACCCTAGCTCTAGTTTATTCTCTACAAGGTTTATCCTTGTCATCATTAACCATGGTTACATTATTATTGATATACTCTTATATACTCTTCATCACAAAAGGATAATCTCATTATTCTTCATCTTCTTCTCTCTTGAGTTTTTGAAAGAGCTCACTAGATTTTCCTTTGGTGATGTTTTCATGTGAGAATTTGATATAAAAAGATAGCATAAATACTACTCCATCATCCTCATCTAATCTAGCCCATTAGATTAGGGTGTTCACCTCTTTAGAGTGAGAGAGCTTGGGTTATAGCAACTTCGACGTAGATCATCGGAGAAGCAGAACACTACAAGCTAGCATGGATCGTTCGAGTCGTGGAGCCTTTCTTGAATCCGGGAGATCGTGGATCGCGGCGAAGGGACTTCTACTCGGAGCTTATGAAGCGAAGGAGCGGACTATAAAGGTTGTAATCCCTTACACTTAGTGGTAAAGATGTTTTCTTGCATGTTAAACCCTAATAATCTAGCATAGATCCCGACTTTGGGTTGTTCAGCACGTCTAAAATTTTATTCGGGCATGTTTGATACCTTATGAACCTTCACAAGAGTGCCTAGGAACCCTACAGTGGTATCAGAGCCTAGCTAAAGCATTAGGCGACGTGTATACGAAGTTAAAACTCCGATCAAACCCCGAAACGACGAAACGACCCCCTCTCTGGATATTTTTTAAAACTGTGATTTTTTCTGAATTAAAAATGCTTAAAAATACCAGCAAGAAATTATAAGAAATGCTGTGAAAAACGACAGGCCAAATCCTACGGACCGCCGCGGTTCCGCGGCCAATACTTGCTTGGGCCGCGGATCCGCGTCCGTACAGTGGAAATTGTCCTATCTTTTTGCACAGTAATATAAATTTCTGTAAGTTATATTTTCTGGGTATTTTTAATCTGACTCAAGTGTTGAGTGTTCTGGGGTTTATTTTGTAATCGTAGATTCGATCGGAATATTTAATTTTTTTTATGTTTTCCGGATATTTAGAAACTGTTAAAATGTTCGAACGGATATCATTAACTCACTTTTTCCCGGCACGTAAAATTTTCAAGTGTTGAATTTTTATCGGGTTTAAATCTTTCGAAAAAAACGTACAAGTAACGTGATGGACCCTCTAGAAGAACACAAACCTTAACTCGATTATGTGACCGTCTTGAATTGCCTCTAAACCTTAGGGTTTGGGGAAGTACGGCGTGCCACATGTGAGGCGTTGGCTTGACCCTTCTACGGCTGGATCATCGGTACTGTGACAGTTTCTGGGATTATTTGAACTCCGCTCAAGTGTTGAGCTATTTAGGAAATTTTGGGTATTTGATTATCTGTTCGGAAAGTTTAATACTGTCTATTTATCTGGAATGTGATACAATATGTTGAATTCATATAGTTAGGCATGAAATGCGAAGTATGTGATATTTCGGATTTACGATGTCTAAAGTGATTATGGATTCCAAATGTTGTAGTTTTACAATTTCTTTTATGTGACTGTAAGTGTAGTATGTAGTTGTATTGCCGGTCTTCGTTACTATACATCTACGACGATCGGTGTATGCATACTTACTTACGTTGATGATATGTGATATTATGTGTTGCCGTGATATGTTATATTGGATCGTCGTGTTCTGAATAGCCGGGGTTTTTATGTGAGATGAGTTTTTTTTTTCATTCATGTAAAATTCATTTGTATGTAATATTCTTTTATTGGGGCGCTTCCGGGATGAGGTTGATGTCACCAGTGTATATTATTTACTTTTCCGCATTAGGTAGACCCAAGGAGGGGATCATAAGTAACCGGGTTCTAGGGTCCAGTGGGAGGCCATCTCGAGGAGTCGAGACCAGGTCTCCTAACCCTAGAATTGGCAGTGTTACTTGCCGCTCTCGTAGGGGTCTTGGGATGTGGGTTTGGCTATTCGTCGTGACCGTGGAATCCGTGTTTTATACAGGCTCGTATTGAAAACACAGACATCCAAGTATATCCAATATTTCATATATGTTCTTCTGCTGCAATGTTATGTGATGAGAGAATATTACTGCCTGAGACGAATGCTTATACTATATATATGCTGATATATAAATATTACTGCTTTCGTTTCTTCTGTGATGCTTAGGAAGCATAAGCTGATGAGATTTTATTAATGAGATTAACAAAAGGAAAAGAAACCTAAAAGATGTTGTAGAATCAAAAATTTATAAAAAGGGTAGCTACAGTTTTGCTTTGCATAGCGGTATATTTGATATACCCTGCACCTTATTCGATGAGGAAAGAGCCGAGATCCCTTCACCGGGAGTGACCTCTTTAGAGAAACTGGCAGATGCTACAAACTCGCGGTTTAGTTTTTGACAACTTATATAGTTCTTACTTTGCACAGCGTATATATGATATATCCTGCACCTTATTCGATGGAGAAAGAGCCGAGATCCCTTCACCGGGAGTGACCTCTTTAGCGAAACTAGAAGCCTCAAAAACACTCCTTTTCAAAATCACTTGATTCTACGATGATATCAAGTTCATTACGCTCATGGTTTTGTGAAAAACCTGCATAACCCTCCGTCATTTCAGATAAGTACCACTTAGTATTCGTGCTACGTTTGTTGACCGTGTTAAGGCATAGTGTACGGTAGCTAATTAGTGCTTATCTGCTAAAACATGTGATGTGATTGGATTAGGGTAGTCGTACGACTTTGTTGACCATGTTAAGGGTCGTACGAGTGGGTTTAATTCAATCGGGAAATGACGGGTTGAAATTGGCTAGCACTTATGATTTTGTTGACCATGTTAAGGTCATGAGTTGCTAGGGGCAAAAACATTATTGGGAATTTCAAGTGTTGAAATTTGCAATGATATTGCATACCTTCTATGAGATAGTTGGATCCCGACACCCACTGCGAGTAAGAGTTACTCCTGGGAGAGTTTTACACAGGACAATTAGCCGATCAAGTAGGTGTCTAGAAAAGTGTTAACGAGGTTAAGCTTATGGGAAAACGAGGTTTACTTTAATTAGGTCCGTGCGAAAGCACGGGGAACCTCCCTCAAGTACCGATACTGATCTGGCTGAAAGATTGACGAAATTGTAGGGTGTAATTAATCCCGGCTAATCTTACCTTTTAAGGTTTGAAGGAAGATTTGATAAAAACAGTGGGAGATATCCTGATTAGATAAGATAATAACTAATCTAATCTTGCAAGAGCATACGCTAAAGTGTTTTCTTCTCTCTCTCTCCAGGCAGTGACCATGTCAGGCCATAATCAAGATAATAATATGGATGTATTGACTGAACCCGCTTATTATACTGAGCAGGGGTACGTTGGACCCGTTCTTTCTTATAAGAGTTATAAGACTGAACAGGGAATAGGAGAATATCTGGATTCTCAAGCCGCCCAAAAGAACATGCATGTTGATGCATCTTCTTCAGGTGTGTTAGTTATTGAGAACCGTTTCTCAGTTCACCCTACGTCCTGGGTATTAGATACCGGATCAGGATCCCACATATGTAAATTGTTACATGGGCTACGGAAAGGTAGAGAACTAGGAAAATGTGATCATTACGTTCAAGTAGGGAACGGTACAAGTATTGTAGCTAAAGCAGTTGGCGAATATCACCTAGTATTACCAAGTCGTAATACACTGATTCTGAATGAGTGCTATTATATATCGAACATGATGTGCAACATTATATCAGTTTCTTTATTAAATAAAGAAGGATATAATTTTGTAGTACATGATAATGTTATGAACATATTCCTAGATCAAAAGTTGATTGCATCAGGCTCGTTACATAATGGCATATTCATTCTCAATTAAAATACAGTCCTCAATATACGAAACACACACAAGAGGGAGAGTTCAGAAATGAACGAATCCTTCTTGTGGCATTGTAGACTTGGTCATATCAATGCGACACGACTGGCTAAGTTACATAAGGATGGATATTTGAATCCGTTCGAATTATCATCTTATGATACTTGCCATTCATGCCTCAAAGGAAAAATGACCAAAACTCCGTTTAGTGGACACGGAGAGAGAGTTACGGAACTCTTAGGACTGGTACATAGTGATATATGCGGTCCTATGTCTACACACGCCAGGAACGGTTATTCCTACTTCATTACATTCACTGACGATCTCTCTAGATACGGGCATGTGTTCCTGATGAAACACAAGTCTGAAGCTTTTGAGAAATTCAGAGAATATAAGCACGAAGTAGAGAACCAAACGGGCAAAAGTATTAAGATTCTTCGATTTGATCGAGGAGGTGAATACTTAAGCAATGAGTTCCTAGATTATCTAAAAGAGAATGGGATTTTCTCTCAGCTTACTCCTCCTTATACACCATAGCACAACGGTGTATCGGAACGAAGGAATCGCACCCTATTAGATATGGTACGCTCTATGATGAGTACAGCTGAGTTACTATTTTCTTCTGGGGTTATGCGCTTGAGACAGCGGCATACCTATTGAATCAAGTTCCATCTAAATCAGTGCCTTCAACCCCATATGAGATATGGAGGGGAATGAGACCATATTTTAAAAGATTTAAGATATGAGCTTGTCCGGCCTATGTCAAAAGGCAAAATCCGGACAAACTCGAGGCATGATCAGATCTTTGCAAGTTTGTGGGATATCCAAAGAATTCTCAAGGATATATTTTCTACCATGCTGAGGAACAAAAAGTGTTTGTTTCTCAATATGCTATCTTTTCAGAAAAGGAATTTCTTGCAAAAGAAATTAGTGGCAAAGTGATAGAGCTGGAAGAGGTTCCAGCGACACAAACTGCAACTGAAGATTTAGTGGAACCAGAGGATTCAGTAGTTCCCGACGAACCCCAGCCTCTCCGCCGATCTAGCAGGGTTTCTCATCCACCTGAGAGATACTACGGTTTTCTCATTGATGGTGGAAGTGAGGATTGCATAATGGAAGATGATGACCCAACTAGTTTCGAGCAGGCCATCACGAGTGGTGACTCTGTGAAATGGCTGGATGCAATGCGATCTGAGATGGAATCCATATACACCAACAAAGTATAGACTTTGGAAAATGCTCCTGAAGGGGTAAAACCCATTGGGAGCAAGTGGATCTTTACAAAGAAATTTGGTGTAGATGGAAAAGTTGAGACTTTCAAAGCTAGACTTGTTGCAAAGGGTTTTCGTCAAAGACCAGGTGTGGATTATGACGAAACCTTTTCTCCAGTGGCTATGCTTAAGTCCATCCGGATCTTACTTGCCATTGCTGCATACCATGACTACGAAATCTGGTAAATGGATGTTAAGACCGCCTTTCTAAACAGTGATTTAGAAGAGTGCGTGTACATGACTCAGCCAGAGGGCTTCGTAGATAGTGGGAGCAGCGGAAAGGTATGCAAGCTGCTTAAATCCATTTATGGGTTAAAGCAAGTATCGCGGAGTTAGAACATCTGTTTTGATGTTGTAGTCAAAGAGTTTGACTTCATCAAAAATATAGATGAACCTTGTATCTATAAAAAGGTAGCAGAGAGTTAGGTTGTCTTCCTCGTATTGTACGTGGATGACATACTCTTGATAGGAAATGACATTTCTATGCTGCAATCAGTCAAGCTCTTCTTATCACAAAGATTCTCAATGAAAGATCTAGGTGATGCCTCCTGCATATTGGGAATCATGATCTATAGAGATAGATCTAAACGGATACTGGGATTGTCTCAATCCAGGTACATTGACACCATACTAAAAAGGTTTAGTATGGAAGAATCCAAGCGTGGGAACCAACCCACGATCTCTGGACTCACTCTCTCCAAAGAGATGTCTCCCAAGGCTGATTTGGAGAGAGCTCGCATGCAAGGGATACCCTATGCTTCGGCAGTAGGCTCTATCATGTATGCGACGCTATGTACCAGACCCGATGTAGCATGCTCACTAAGTGTAGTGAGTCGGTATCAAGCAGATCCCGGAGAGAGTCACTGGACAGCTGTGAAGAACATTCTCAAGTACTTACGAAGGACTAAAGAGATGTTCTTGGTGTATGGTAACGGAGAACTCTGGGTGGAGTCCTTTACTGATTCAAGCTTCCAAAGTGATAAGGACGACTCTAAGTCGCACTCGGGATTTGTCTTTACCCTCAATGGAGGGGTGGTATGTTGGAAGAGTTCCAAAGAAGATACCGTTGCAGACTCGACGACGGAGGTTGAATACATCGCTGCCAACGATGCTGCCAAAGAGTCTGTCTGGATAAAGAAGTTCATTAGTGAACTTGGTGTGGTTCCATCCATTAAGCATCCAATACCTCTGTATTGTGATAACAATGGAGCCGTGGCTTTGGCCAAGGAACCCAGGTCCCATCAGAAGTCCAGACATATTCTGAGGCGGTATCACCCGATCAGGGAGATAGTTGATCGCCGGGAGATCGAGGTCAGGAGAGTAGATACGAAGGACAACACTGCGGATCCACTCACGAAGGCCATTCCCCAGATACAATTTGAGAGATTATTCGGGATGCTAGGTATGAGATACTACAGCAGCTGGCCTTAGTGCAAGTGGGAGATTGTTAGTTATGTATATGCCCTAGAGGCCATTGTTGTATATATGATGTATATTATGATGGATGCTTGGATATATATAGAGAGGACTTTCTTGCTCGTCATGATAGTATGCTATTTGGTTTCACTTTATCTTAACATGTTGACTTGTACTGGTTTACTGTTTTTCTCTCACATGTTGATAAAGCCCTTATGATCTGTACTCGACTACTGGGACTATGATGGGATCATACTAGTGGGGCCACGGTAGTCGATGAGTACATCCTATAACTATTCCTAGTCGAGGGTGTATTGAGACAGGGCATCGATACACCAGAGTAGACTAGCGTATACGCATCTTGACCCATATGATGGGTGATGGATGATCCCATATCCATCGGTGTTTGACATCAGAGATGGTATACGGGTGCTCAGTGGAGACTGGGTACACTAGACAAACTCGCCGAGAACTCCCAGATGGTGATATACCACACGTAAGATGGCAGTTCTCCGGTGACACTGGTACAGGGTAGTCTGTAGACCCGAGATCGTCATAGAGTCTTGTGTGATTCCCACTGTGCTTTGATTTCCACCTTACTACGTCTAAGAGGGTGTGCAAAACAGTGGCTTTTGGGTACAGTCCCGAATCACATGGAGGCAATGAGCAATAGGAGGGGATTCGTCTCTCTCGGTATAGGGAGTTGATGTTGTGCTGTGTTCGATTGGCTATAACTGGAAGTCCCTGGCCAGGGCTGATATAGAGATTTACTGGTAAGTGTTATCAGTAGTTTCTCGACCTGTTATGAGCCTCACATCGACACGACTTATCGGTTACTGGGGTCTGACGTATACCACCCCTAGACTAGATATGCGATATATCAGACGAACAGACCGGACTGTATGGGAGTGTTACTGATTGGATTCACAGGAGAACGTATATGCTAGCTTGTTGATCTTCTGATCGCTCAATACCTGGGTGGCTGTTACGTTTAGCTGACTGCTTGCAGCTTGTGGGTGTTTGATATGATCATCACCTGCTACCGGAGTATTGACGATTCTTTAGAGTCCTACACAGAGGTTTCTTGGCTCAGGCAAAACGGAGTAGAGGCACATATGTGATATGTGCAGGACCAAGGATAATGCGTATGAGATACCGTATTATATTCTCGCTATATTTAGATATGAACCGGGTCATCGGATCAAGTGTTGATTCGATGAATCGGTACATGATATATTAGTCGGTTATATTCGATATAGCCGGATTGTCGGATCAAGTGTTGATTCGATGATTTAATGTATAATAATATATATGATATATTGTATTACATTATCTAATATTGGCTCGCTTTATTATTTCATTTTCTCACCGGATAATACATTGATATATATGCGATATATATTAATTGTATTATTTTCTTTTGTTACAAATATATAATATATATATATGTGATATATATTATAGTAACATGATATGATTAATAATGAAACATGTTTAGTGATGATAAAAAGAGATTAGGGTTTGATTAGGGTTAGCTTCTTCTTGCACCATCTAGAAGCATTCCTTTTGTCTTGGTTAAGATATTATGGTTGATATTTATCCATGACTCATTCTTTAACCTAACCAAACCCTAGCTCTAGTTTATTCTCTACAAGGGTTATCCTTGTCATCATTAACCATGGTTGCATTATTATTGATATACTCTTATCTACTCTTCATCACAAAAGGATAATCTCATTATTCTTCATCTTCTTCTCTCTTGAGTTTTTGAAAGAGCTCACTAGATTTTCCTTGGTGATGTTTTCATGTGAGAATTTGATATAAAAAGATAGCATAAATACTACTCTATCATCCTCATCTAATCTAGCCCATTAGATTAGGGTGTTCACCTCTTTAGAGTGAGAGAGCTTGGGTTATAACAACTTCGACGTAGATCATCGGAGAAGCAGAACACTACAAGCTAGCATGGATCGTTCGAGTCGTGGAGCCTTTCTTGAGTCCGGGAGATCGTGGATCGCGGCGAAGGGACTTCTACTCGGAGCTTATGAAGCGAAGGAGCGGAGTACAAAGGTTGTAATCCCTTACACTTAGTGGTAAAGATGTTTTCTTGCATGTTAAACCCTAATAATCTAGCATAGATCCCGACTTTGGGTTGTTCGGCACGTCTAAATTTTATTCGGGCATGTTTGATGCCTTATAAACTTTCACAAGAGTGCCTAGGAACCCTACAACACGTAGTACAAGGCCCCGTCATAAACCATGGGATAACGACACGTGAATTCATGTAGGTGGCTTTTAAAGTGACCTCTCGTACCACGATATACGTTCCTTACCAATCTACCCCTTTATCCCCGCGTATTGTATTATATAGATTAAAATTACAGGTCTTGGCCGAATGCATGGATATAAAAATGTACTTGTTCATGTTCATGATGTAAACATGTGTTCAGGTATTCATGTCAAGTTCATGTCAAGTTATAACCATGGTTCGGTCAAGTCGAGTCAAGTATATGAGTTTGAGTTTGATATTTGAATTCGAGTATTCAGGTTTATGATCAACTATTCAAGTTCGTGTTTGGTTTTGGATTCTGATTGAGTTTGGACTCAGATTGAGTCAGAAACTTGTGAACGGATTTAACTCTTGAATTTTTCTTAGGTTAGGGAGCCATCGGCAACTGCTGCACATGGACGAAAGGATTTGTGTCTTTTTCTAAGAAAATTGTCATTGAAAACCACGTTAAGTTGTCTAGCATGAATAGGCTAGCACTCACTTTTTCCGGCTCTCCGAGGCTCAAGAGAAATAATACCGCTTAAGCCTATATTAACTTATAGTCCTTAAAATATTGTTTTGCATATCTCGAGGGTTTTTTTTATGAAAATATAGTTTAAAAATAAACCTCGAGAGTGATTGTCACGCCCCGCTTCCCAGTGTACGGCCAGAGGACGCGACGAGGCCGCTACGTATTTACTCTGAAGTAAATACGCTAAGCGTATCTAAGAAATATAAATAAAAATGCACAAGAGACAAAAGATATAATTGAACAACAACTATATTTATTAACATTCTTTTACAGTACATAGAAAAGTAAATACATGGGATAAAACGATCCCTAAACAATGGCATAATAGAAATGGAAAGTACTGAAATGAAATGTGTACAAGTGTACTACAGCTCGGGATCTTCAATAAACTGGTCCAAGTCTTCAGCGCTGGGCTCGATCTTTGGAAGGTCCGAATCACCCGACGACATTCAAAGAAGAAGAAAGAGAATGTCGTCAGCGAAAAAATCACTCGGTAAGTTCCAAAGATAAAGGGAGAAGTAGAATAGATACACACACACAGAGAGAGTATAGCTTTTAAAGTTGTATTATTTTATTATACTGTTGTATTTAGTGTTAACGCTGTTATTTGTAGCTTGGTACAGAAGAATACCAGTGTATATGAGAGGAGTCTCACTTGCCCCGGAGACTAAGGTATCAAGAACTCAAGGAACCGTTTATACCACGGTACAACAGCAATGGAATACAGGTTAGGTGTCTTATGATTGCAGTCTCATGCCACTTCTAACACCTTCTGTACCAATCTACCTCTTAAACCCCGTGATATCTTGTTTGTATTGTTGTATTTTTTGAATTGTAAATGTGTTGTTTGTACTGGTTTGTAAATGTAAATGGAAGACTTGTATTGCCTTGTAATATAGATTGTATAATTGGATGACTTACTGAAACCATGATATCAGTAAATAGATGTAACTGGAGAATCATGGATATAATTGGAGAATCATGTAAATGGAAGTTTATCCATGGTTCGGTTCGGTCAAGTTGTATAGATTGTATAGATTGAATATATGAATTCATATTGAATTGTTATATTGTAGATTGTACTTGAATCATATTCAAGTCAGGTTAAAAATAATGAGACTCAGTCTGAGTAAGACAATTATAAAAGAAATTAAATTCCTGAATTATGTTTTGGTGTTATCGGTAACCGCTGCACATGAGCGACATGATTTGTGTCTTTTTCAAAGACGATTACCGTGTCGATAACACCGTTTGTTAAGTTGTCCATCTTAAATAGGCAAGCACCCATATCTCCGGCTCCCCGAGGTTCAAGAGACTGGTCCCGCTTAAACCTATATTTACTAGGGTCCTTATTGTAATTTATAAAACTTGAGGGGTTTTATGTAAAAATACATTTGTATAGTTTTCAAAATACACCCCAAGTATTTAATTATCGTCTGTTCCCCTCCGAAAGACGGCGACGGAACGTCTTGCCTGAGATTCGGGACAGATGCTAATAGGTGTTATCCGTCCACCTCTCCGAAGATGCCAAGTTGATTTATGGCACCGTGTATCGAAGGTTTAAACGGATGAGGCCGATGTAGCAGACTTCGTCAGATTCCCTCTCGTTTGAGGGGTTTTTGATTGTGGGGACGCTCTTCCCTGCAGGCGCAAGCCCCTGCAGTTAATTATGCTACCGCATCGCGGTAACAACTTTCTCCTTCTCCATATGATCACTTCGTGTCGTGAGTGTTTGTTTTGTGTTTGGTTGCCTGTGGATTGTATACGGAGACTAAGTTATGTTGTCGCCCGTAGGGCGTGGACTAGTCCAAATCCGTATCTTTCTTAGATTTGGGTTTGGGGGGTTTTGTGTTTAAGGATACGTTAGCCTTATTTGAGGCTAAGATCAACTTAAACGTTAGTTAAGGATACGTTAGTCTAATTTTAGACTAAGATCAACTTAACGGGATCGTTTAGATCGGACAAGAGAGCAACCGGGGGGCTCTATTATTTAGTTTAGTGATATTGCGGTCGATAGGTAGTTTAAGGACATTGCGGTCCAATGTTAGTTTTAAGACATTGCGGTCAAGGTTAAGGACATCATAGTCCGTGGATTTAAGGACTCCATAGTCTATCGTTAGTTTTAAGACATCGCGGTCAAGGTTAGGGACATCATAGTCCACGAGTTTAAGGACCCCACAGTCCATTGTTAGTTTTAACACATCACGGTCAAGGTTAAGGACATCATAGTCCATGAGTTTAAGGACCCCACAGTCCATTGTTAGTTTTAAGACATCACGGTCAAGGTTAAGGACATCATAGTTCATGAGTTTAAGGACCCCACAGTCCGTGAAATGTATGGTCGTTGGGACCCATCAGCTCTTTGAAGACGTTGAGGAATTACAATGACAAATATCAAAGGAGTGAAGAGACATACCCTTGAATCATGGTAGATTAAATGATCTGTAGCCCAATTTGGAACCAAGACCAATTAATTATATTATAAGCCCATTGGCTCAGTTAAGTCTAAATTGAGGACTTATGGCCTTCTTGGGCTAAGTCCAATCAAGTTTGGAATATTGGCCCTTTGTTGGTCCATTGAAGGGGAGGCTTTGCCTCTGAAAAATCAGCCAACTTGGCCAAGAGTATTGTTAAACATTAAAGATCAAAAGTGTTAAACACTAAAGATAGAATTCTCAACTAATGTTAAACACTAAGAGCACAATCAGTGTTAAACACTGGAAATATAATTCTCAATTTAGTGTCAAATATTAGAAAATAACAGTGTTAAACACTGCAAATAGGGTTTTCAAATTAGTGTTAAACACTAAGAAAATTAGTGTTAAACACTGGGAACAAAACTCTCGAATTAGTGTTAAACACTAAAGAAAGAGGGGTCACGTGTGGACACGTGAGAGCGCCCAGATTCCCCTTATTTTGCTCTACAAAAAGTATTGAATACTTTTCATATTTTATTTAGGAGCATCACGTGCTAACACATGACGGGGATTTGTGTGCTGATTGTTAAAGCTTTTGCCAAGGAGTCACGTGGTAACACGTGAGAGCGCCCAGGGCTCCTATTTCTTTTGCTTTTTCTTTTTATGCTTCAGGGGTCACATGGAGCACGTGAGGTGTTGCCTCTGAGTTCTTTCTTCCTTATTTCTGTGGATCTTTACAGGGGTCACGTGGGGACACGTGACCCTGGTTCTTTGCATGCATGAAGATCCCTTCAACTTTAAAGAATTAAATTCTCTGTGGGTTTAATCTCAACTATAACTCCAGAGGAATTAAATTCCTATTTTCCTTGGAAGAATTTTATTCTTATGTAGGGTTAAACCCTAATTTTCTTTTAGAGGAATTACATTCCCACATATGCAAAAGAATTCAATTCTTATATAGGGTGAAAACCCTAATTTCATCATTTTAAGAGGAATTAAATTCCTGTGAATTTAGAGAATTAAATTCTCAATTAGGGTTAAACCCTAGCTTTGTCCACCTTGAAGGAATTAAATTCCTAAAGTTTTAAGAGAATTAAATTCTCAGATAGAGTTTAACCTTAATCTCAACATGAAGGAATTAAATTCCTGTAAACTTAGGAGAATTAAATTCTCAGATAGGGTTAAACCCTAATTTTTTTTAAGAATTAAATTCTCTAAACTCAATTCCCCCTCTAAGTTTTAGATCTACATGGCAGGATCTCGACCCGATGAGAATTAAATTCTCAACTTATTGGGAGATGTGCTCTGTGCAGATCTTCAACAAGGAGAAGAACTACGTTCTTAGCAAAAGAGTTAAACTCTCAGATTTTTTGAGAATTAAATTCTCCTTTTTTCTGAAGTCTTGATCCCCTTTCTTTTTCTCACTTAGGGTTTTCTTTCTGAACTTTCAAGATGCCAAAGTTCTCTGTCAAGTTTTTTCTCCAAAGTTCCCTCTCTCTTCTTTTTTTAATTCTCCCTTCTCGACTCCTATTTATAGGAGGAGGAAAAAATCAGTTTGTTTAGTAAATCTCTCATTGAAAGATTTGATTTGTTTTCATCATTAATCTGAGCTACTAGGTGAATTTTATTCACCGTTGGATGTTTTAATCCAAAGATATTCTATTTGTTATTTCGGTGAGATTTAGGGGAAATCTTTCCTTGTCCAAGATTTTTCCATAAATTGGTGATATTTAATCACCCCTGGATTTTTAATCCAACAGTTCTCCTTAATTCTTCTCTATTTTGGAAAGATTTAAATGATCATTTTAGAATTTAATTCTATTAAACCGTGAGGCTTTTAAAGCCAGTCACGTGTTGACACGTGACCTTTGGTCACGTGTGAGCACGTGACCCCGGTCGCGTGTGAGCACGTGACCCCCCGAATGGACTCCTCTTTTGTGCTCTGTTTTGTGCCGATGCTTTAACCATCACGTGCCAACACGTGACCGTTGGTCACGTGTGAGCACTTGATACCTCTCTTGAAGTTTTTCCTGATTTTTTAATCAGGGAACAAATGCCCCCACAGCGTTGCTCTCACATGTCTGCACGTGAGTGCAACGCTGTCACTTTTGTGACCGTTGGATCTGTCTAGGGAGTAGGGTAGATGAAACGTTTTTCATCACATCCTATAAATGCAGGGGTCTCTTCAGAAGCGCCTCCACTTTTCATCTTCCTCCTTTGAGAACTTTCTTCTTTTGAGAATTTAATTCTCCTTTTCCAGAGCTTAGTTCTCTGCTTCAAACATTTTCCAGAGTTTAACTCTGTTGAAGGATTCCCTTTTCCTCAGGTAATGATCTTTGGATGATCGAAGAACTTTCATACCCATACAACTCTCTGGATTTTAAATCCATACCAAGGGTTTTTCCCCTTTTTTAACAAGAACCCATTCTTCTTCAAGTTTTTCAACAAGAACAGAAAACTATTTAATTTTCAAACTGTAGATTTCTTAGGGTTTCTTTAACCTTTAGGGAGATGATGGTGTCGGCTGTCTTTTTCATGGAATTTAATTCCATCTAAAAAAACTTGGATTCTGAAGAGTGTCTCTGGGAATTTAATTTCCCCTTTTTTAACAAGGAATTTAATTCCTATGAAGAACTAAGTTCTTCCCATGGGGATTCCTTGCCATGAGTTGTCTCTTTCACATCCGAGAAGAAGAAGTTTGTAATGAATTTTTATGATCGTTATTTCAGGTATTATGGATGCCAATTTGTATGATCTTGACGAATTCATTTCTTACGGGAATATTTATGCACTGGGCCGCAGCCAGAACCAGGAGTTCACCAACGCTCAGTGTGCCGAGATCATGAGCCGCTTCGACGAGTACAACGGTCAGCTACTCCCTCGTCACTCTTCTCTTCTGAGACTCATCGTGCTGGCGTTCTGGGATGCGCTTCCTCTCTTTTGCACCAGCGTACCGCTCAGGGCATTGGACGCCGCCGAGGATAAGGTACATTCGGTGTACCTGATGAGCCTAATCTCGAAGAGGAGGCGAGACAACCTCATTGATCTCTTGCACCAGGCTTTTCAGCAGTCGGCCATACTTGCTGCCCATCGGAGGGTGGAGGACATTCGTGAGGACCCCGACGCTTGTGATCACGAGAGAAAACATACTAGGATGGTTCGAAATGCCTGGAAGATCTTAGACAAAGTTATGTTCGAGTTTCTCAATCCATACCCCGCGTCTGAGGTCTTGCCGTTGTAATCGCTTCTTTTTATTTTGTATGAACTTTTAAAGCATGAGTGATAAGTTTTATTGTGCCCTTCTGTGTTTGCATGCCTTTTTTGTGGGATTTTGTCATTTTTGCTATTGTTGTTGCTGCTAATGTGTTTAGCGTGTAGGGCACCATTTCACTTTTCAGTACATCTCAAGCGTGGTGCTCACGCGCTCCACACGTGGGGCCCTTTTTATGGGGCTGTTTAATTTTTCATGCCATATTTTCTGTATACAACATTAGATGCTGAAAAGGAGCCTTGGAAATAGTTCCATCTCCTTGATTTCCAATGCTTTCCCTTTTTTGGGCCTTGGAAATAGTCTCACCATGCAATATTCTCCGTGCGCAGCATTTAATGCCCCTCTTTATAATCCGAGGCCATGGCCTTCTTTTTCTCTTCACAACAAAATTTATTCTCAATTTAGTGTGATTTACCTTGAGGAAACAACTGAGTGCCATGGCCTGCAACCGCCCCCATACTCGTCGACAGCCGTGGGAAGTGCCTATCGAGAAGATGATTCCTCGCTTTGCCGCATGATTGGTGGATCCCCTTCTTACCGACGAAGAATGTGATTCAGCGACATCTGAACTCTCGATCCGTAGGGGGTCCCCCCTCCCAATGGGATCCCTTTGGCTCCGGATGATTCTTGCTGTCGCGCTTGCCGACATCCCTCCTCACCTGGCGAAGATGACCCTGGCGATGCTTGATGCAGCTGAAGAAAAGCTCGAGTGTTTTCACGAAGCGTGCCTGATTACTCAGGCTTTGAAAGATCGCTCAGTTCATCTGCTGAGCCAAATAAGAGCCCGACGGGCTATTATGTCTGCTTTTGCGGATGAACATGGCGCCAACCGGTGGGAAGCGACTCCTCGCGAGAACCGTCGCTTTGATGTGTTGGAGAAAGCAGAAAGAGAGATGGAAAATTTTGTTCTTTGTTTTGTTAACCCTTGTGCTACTAATCCTTTGTTTGGTGACCTTTTTCCGCTAGCGTAGTATATTCAAATCAGTGTACTCTTTTTATCATTAGTTTTCGCATGCTTTATGTTGTATGTTGGGTAGCGTATGTGTGTCTTGCTTGCATAAATGAGCTTCATATTCTTCCCATGAGAACTTTTCTTTAATTGCGAACACTATCGTCATGTTGCATGCACATTAGAGCTTCGGGTATCATCTCTTTTCGAATATTCATATAGTTGCGAATGCATGCTTGATAGGATACACATCGGAAATTTTCTTGTCGCTTCCCGTACCAGGTGATGTGCGCATGTTCTAGATCGACTATTGCTGTCGACTGAAGGCTTGTTTATACAGTCTTAGGCATACATGTTCTATTTCAGGGGCTACGGCTGTAAAAGAGGGCTTGCGTGGTCTGATAGAGCGGTGCACGGCGCACATGGAGTCATGCGAGAAGCGGCTTGGACGCAAATTCTCGGAGAGGGAGCTGGCCTCTAAGGCACTGAACGAGCTCCATGCCATCCTTACGGCCAAAGCCAACAAATCGTATGAACTCTGGCGAGTACTTCAAGAGTCTATCAAAGAGGTGGTGGCCTTCGATAAAGCTGCCGTGTTCACTCGCGAAAGGGTTGAGGCCCACAAGGCTACCGAGAAAGAGCTTGAAGGCCGGCTTGCCTCGTATCAGGCCCAACAGGCTCAGGCGGAAGCCCGTCTTTTGGCGATATTGAACCATGAAGGTGAGGCCCAGCGGAAAAGAGATGAGCTGACCAAGCTGCTAAATCGCCCGCCGTCCTGAAGACTTGTATCTCTTTTTTTTCTTTTTGTACATACTCCTGAATGAGAGTATATATATATATATTTTTTTCATGAATTGTACTTTGTATCCATTTTGGTTTATGAATAAAAGACATATTTTTCTTCTCGATGGCGTGTCCCTTTTTATTGAATGTATTCTGCAGATAGTCTATCTTGATCTCCTTGCAGGGCAGCGATGGCTTAGGATTCAGGGTTAAGATCTGCCTCCTAAGACTTTTGGGCTTTATGAGCCGTGAGGGTCTCATAGAGAGTTTTTCCTCCCTACAGGTCAAGAGGATCCCATAGGTGTAAGTTCTCCTTAAGAATCGTGAGGATTCTTAAGCGAGTTTTCCCTTGAGAGTCGTAAGGATCTCACAAGAGAATTTTCTTCCCTACGGGTCGTGAGGACCCGCAAGTGCTGGGTGTGGTTGCCCTTATCCGTTTTTCACGGGGTCAGGGGTTGCTTTGGATGTTTTTCGGGGTACCGTAGTTTAAATACATCGCGGTCAAGGTTAAGGACATCATAGTCCGTGGATTTAAGGACTCCACTGTCCGTTTCTAGTTTTAAGACATTACGGTCGAGGTTAAGGACATCATAGTCCGTGGGTTTAAGAACTCCACAGTCCAATGTTAGTTTTAAGACATCACGATCAAGGTTAAGGATATCATAGTCCGTGGATTTAAGGACTCCACAGTCCAATGTTAGTTTTAAGACATCATGGTCAAGGTTAAGGACATCATAGTCCGTGGATTTAAGGACTCCATAGTCCACGAAATGTGTGGTTACTGGGACCCGTCACCTCTTTGAAGACGTTGAGGAATTACAACAACAAATATCAAAGGAGTGAAGAGATGTACCCTTGAACCAAGGTAAAATCAGTCTAGAATCATTATGGTTGATCGTTAGTTTTAAGACATCACGGTCGAGGTTAAGGACATCATAGTCCGTGGATTTTAAGGACTCTACAGTCCGATGTTTGCTCTGGATGCTTCACACAGGTTCACTGCCGTGCACTGCGAGGACCAGGCTCCGCTCTGGACGTTTTCTATGGGGTCAAAGAGTGACGTTATCCGCGTTCCACGTGACCAGGAATTTTGCTCTGGATTCTTCCCACGGGTTCACTGCCGTGTTCGGCGAGGACCAGGCTCCGCTCTGGATGCTTCACACGGGTTCACTGCCATGCTCTGCGAGGACCAGGATCCGCTCTGGACGTTTTCCACGGGGTCAAAGAGTGACGTTATCCGCGTTCCACGTGACTAGGAATTTTGCTCTGGATGCTTCCTACAGGTTCACTGCTGTGTTCGGTGAGGACCAGGCTCCGCTCTGGATGCTTCACACGAGTTCACTGCCGTACTCTGCGAGGGCCAGGATCCGCTCTGGACATTTTCCATGGGGTCAAAGAGTGACATTATCCGCGTTCCACGTGACCAGGAATTTTGCTCTGGATGCTTCCCACGGGTTCATTGCCGTGTTCGGCGAGGACCAGGCTCCGCTCTGGACGTTTTCCACGGGGTCAAAGAATGATGTTATCCGCGTTCCACATGACCAGGAATTTTGCTCTGGATGCTTCCCACGGGTTCACTTCCGTGTTCGGCGAGGACCAGGCTCCGCTCTGGACGTTTTCCACGGGGTCAAAGAGTGACGTTATCCGCGTTCCACGTGACCAGGAATTTTTGCTCTGGATGCTTCCCACGGGTTCACTGCCGTGTTCGGTGAGGACCAGGCTCTGCTCTGGATGCTTCACACGGGTTCACTGCCGTGCTCTGCGAGGACCAGGATCCGCTCTGGACGTTTTCCACGGGGTCAAAGAGTGACGTTATCCGCGTTCCACGTGACCAGGAATTTTGCTCTGGATGCTTCCCACAGGTTCACTGCCGTGCTCGGTGAGGACCAGGCTCTGCTCTGGGTGCTTCACACGGGTTCACTGCCGTGCTCTGCGAGGACCAGGATCCGCTCTGGGCGTTTTCCACGGGGTCAAAGAGTGACGTTATCCGCGTTCCACGTGACCAGGAATTTTGCTCTGGATGCTTCCCACGGGTTCACTGCCGTGTTCGGCGAGGACTAGGCTCCGCTCTGGATGCTTCACACGGGTTCACTGCCATGCTCTGCGAGGACCAGGATCCGCTCTGGACGTTTTCCACGGGGTCAAAGAGTGACGTTATCCGTGTTCCACGTGACCAGGAATTTTGCTCTGGATGCTTCCCACGGGTTCACTGCCGTGTTCGGCGAGGACCAGGCTCCGCTCTGGATGCTTCACACGGGTTCACTGCTGTGCTCTGCGAGGATCAGGATCCGCTCTGGACGTTTTCCACGGGGTCAAAGAGTGATGTTATCCGCATTCCACGTGACCAGGAATTTTGCTCTGGATGCTTCCCACGGGTTCACTGCCGTGTTCGGCGAGGACCAGGCTCCGCTCTGGACGTTTTCTATGGGGTCAAAGAGTGACGTTATCCGCGTTCCACGTGACCAGGAATTTTGCTTTGGATGCTTCCCACGGGTTCACTGCCGTGTTCGGCGAGGAGCAGGCTCCGCTCTAGACGTTTTCCACGGGGTCAAAGAGTGACGTTATCCGCGTTCCACGTGACCAGGAATTTTGCTCTGGATGCTTCCCACGGGTTCACTGCCGTGTTCGGCGAGGACCAGGCTCCGCTCTGGACATTTTCCACGGGGTCAAAGAGTGACGTTATCTACGTTCCACATGACCAGGAATTTTGCTCTGGATGCTTCCCACGGGTTCACTGCCGTGTTCAGCGAGGACCAGGCTCCGCTCTGGATGCTTCACACGGGTTCCCTGCCGTGCTCTGCGAGGACCAGGATCCGCTCTGGACGTTTTCCACTGGGTCAAAGAGTGACGTTATCCGCGTTCCACGTGACCAGGAATTTTTGACTTCGTCTGTACTTCACGAAGTCGGAATTTGACTCTTTGTCAGCTGTATTCCGCCGAGTCACGGAGCTGGGAGTTGCCGCTGTTCCGCTTTGCTTGATGTTGTGTCTGCTGTAATGAGACGGGTGTTGAGATGATCTTTAGGCTATCTGTGGACCATCGAGATTTGGCTTCTTCTTCGGATGAAACTTGGGGGGGGGGGAGGAATATGATTCCTTCTTTGTTTGCGCCCCTGGATTGTATACAGGGATCGAAACGATATCACCTGCAGGGCATAAATTTCATTTTTATTTTATTTCTTTTTCCGCGATGCTCTATCATTTCAGCTTTTATATCGTGAAGGTCGCGATTGCCCCATCATTTCGGCTATTTTTCGCGGTGCCCAATCATTTCGGCTATTTATTTTATTTTTACTCACTGCTTTTTATTACGAGTTGCCCAATCATTTCGGCTATTTTGCATGCATACATTTTTACTTGCTAATTTTTTCTGCAAGTTGCCCCATCATTTCGGCTATTTCGTATGCATGTGTGGCTTGCTGGCTTTTCGCCACAAGCTTTGGATTAGACACCGATTTCGGCATCAGCACCGCTACAACTGGGATATTGCCAGGAGCGAATCATTATTTGCCTCTGTCGATGTCGAACAAAGGTGGCTTAGTAAACAGGGTTAGGGTCCTGTCGACTAAGGCTTTTGACTTCATAAGCCGTAAGGGTCTCACAAAGGTATTTCTCCCTACAAGTCGTGAGGATCTCGTAGGTGTGTTTTTTCCTTAGGAATCGTGAGGATTCCTAAGTGCATGTTCCCCTGTAAGTCGTAAGGATCTTACAAAAGGGTTTTCTCCTTATAAGTCGAGATGACTCACAAGGGTTGTTCACCGTGCGAACATATCCCCAGTCATGGACGGGACTCGGTTAGGAAAATGTTTATTCGCGCCCGTAGATTGTATACAAGGGTCAGTATGAGCCGATTGTAGGGCAATATCGAAGGTTGGGGGGGTTGCTTAAGAACAGGTTCAGGTCTCTGTAACTTAAGACTTTCAAATCTTATGAGCCGTGAGGGTCCCATAAAAGAGTTCTCCTTACGAGTCATGAGGATCTCGTAAGCATAATTTCTCCTTAGGAATCGTGGGGATCCCTAAGTGTGTTGCTCCCTTGTGAGTTGTAAGGATCTCACGCAGGTGGTTTCTCCTCACAAGATCGAGAGGACCCTGTTAGTGTCTTTTAACGAGGTTGTGCCCTTTCGGGTTTTCACAAACACTCGCCGGCAACCTTGCTGTTTTTACTCACGGAGCCCGTTCGGGTTTTCATCCATGCCCATTTTGCTTATGGACATGCCGTCTTCTCTTTTTCTCATTTTTTTTCTTCCCTTTTTTTTTTCTCTAACGAGGTTGTGCCCTTTCGGGTTTTCACAAACACTCGCCGGTAGTCCTGCTGGTTTTACTCACGGAGCCCTTTCGGGTTTTCATCCGTGCCCATTTTGCTTATGGGTATACCGTTTTCTTTTTTTATTATTCTTTATTCTTTTTTTTTGTATCGGCTTTGGGATGCTGCAATCCACCGTAGTTTATCGACGTCTCGGTCAACGGCCAGTTTTAGGACATAGTGGTCCATCATTAGTTTAAGGACGTTCCGGTCCGCTGTTAGTTTAAGGACGTTTCGGTCCATTACCCAGCTACTACTTATAGAGTTTTAGGCCTAAGAAGATAGCGAGCGGACATAGTCGTCGTCATCTATCGTTGACCTAGGCCGTAACTCGTTAGGCGTAGTACTTCTTCAGGAAGCGGCCGTTTATCGGTCTGAAAGGTCTTTCGCCATGCATGTCCATGAGTAGATAGGCTCCACCCTGGTAGACCTTGTCTATAATGTATGGGCCTTCATAATTCGGCTCAAATTTTCCTCGCTTGGCGCGATTGGGGATCATAGTTCTTTTGACCACTAGCACGAGTTCGCCTTGGCAGAATGCCCTCGGCCTGGTCAGTCTTTCATATGAGCGCGTCATCTTTGCTTTATAAGCCTCCAGATTTTGTTGCGCTATGAGCCAGGTTTCATCAAGGGCATCAAGCTCCTCAAGCCGAAGGTGAGCGTTTTCTTTGTCCGTCAGCTCATAATGGACTGCCACTCGTAGAGAGGGTAACTCTATCTCGAGGGGGAGTACTGCTTCTGTGCCGAATACCAACGCGTACGACGTTGTGTTCGTGGCCGTCTTGAACGTAGTTCGATACACCCAGAGAGCTTCTTGCAGTCTCTCATGCCAGTATTTCTTGTTTCGAGACACCGCCATCTTCACGATCTTTGTCAAGGTTTTGTTGAAAGCCTCAGCTAGACCGTTAGCTCGGGGATTATAGACCGATGAATATCTCCAGTCTATGTTATGCTATTGTGCGAAGCGGCCGATCTTATGGCTTCTGTAGGCTGGCCTGTTATCGGAGATAATCCGTCGCGGAGTTCCAAACCGATAAATGACGTGTGTCTTGAAGAAATAGAGGATATTCTCCGTCTTCACTTCCTTCAGCGGTACTTCTTCTGCCCATTTGGAGAAGTAATCAGTCGTCGCCAAAATGAATCGATGTCCTCCGGATGATGCCGGTTCGATGGGGCCGATTACGTCAGTCCCCCACATTTCGAATGGCCAGTTAGTCACTGTTGGATGTAGTGGATTTGGATGCTGATGGATAAAGTACCTATGGATCTGGCATGAGTGACATTGCTTCGCATATTCGAGGCAGTCTTGGATCATCGTGGGCCAGTAGTAACCCATCCATTTAATCTTCAACTTCATCTTAGGGCCAGCTTGATGAGAATCGCAGAGTCCATCGTGAACTTCCTGAACGACTCTCTTCGCCTCTTCAGGTCCCAGCCATCTCAACCACAGAGAATCAAATGACCTCTTGTACAGAGTATCATTGACGAAGGCAAAAGACAGGGCTCGTTTCATGAGCTGATGTCTAGAGGACACATCTTCAGGTGTTCGACAGGATTTGAAGTAGTCTATAAAAACTTCTCTCCAATCTTCAGTCTTTTCTTGGTCATTTATTTGCAGGGGCCTCTACTCAATCACTTCCTTTTCCCCGGATGATTCCGGAGATATTTCCGCAGGAGCAAGAACTCGACGACTTTGTACCACGATTCTTACGTCATCGAGGTTCTCGTCGGCTAGCTCTTTAGCGAGCTTGGCTAATGCGTCCGCTTTGCTATTTTCCGCATGCGGTATGCTTTCCAGAGTGTAGGAAGGGATTTGGGCCAACAGTTGCGCACCTTTTCGCCATATTTCACCAACTCTGGTTTGCATGTTTGGTAGTCGCCATTGACTTGACTGACGACTAGTTGGGAATCTCCGTATATGAGGAGGTTTTCAATCCCCATGTCGATGGCAATCTCAAGACCTGCTATCAAAGCTTCGTATTCGGCTTCATTGTTTGTCCTCGGCTCTGTCAAGGAGAAGGCGAATCGCATTATCCCTCCTTGTGGGGTTACGAAGATAAGTCCTACCCCTGATTTGATTATAGGCGTGTTTTGTTTGCGCTTCTTCATGGAGGATGCTCCATCAAAATAAAGCTCCCATCGGGTATCACCACCGTCGATCGTGTGAAATGCGTGTTCGTTTGGAAGTTCACAATTCAAAGGGGAATCGGCCAGTATCGGATGCTCAGCGAGGAAGTCGGCAATGGCTTGGCCTTTCACTGCCTTACGAGGCTGATAAGTTATTGAGAACTCCATCAAGAGCAAGGCCCATTTAGCGAGTCTCCCTGTCAATATGGCTTTCGACATCAAGTATTTTTAGGGATCCACCTTCGATATGAGACGGACTTCATGCGCCAATGCACAGTGCCGGAGTTTCGTTACCGCGAAGATCAACGCTAGGCAGTGTTTTTCGATGGGAGAATAATTGCTTTCTGCCCCCAGGAGAACTCGACTCAAGTAATGGAGAGCTCTTTCTATCCCTTGGTCGTTCTATTGTGCCCATAATGCGTCTAAGGAACCTTCGAGTGCTGTTGTATAAAGAATAAGGGGCTTTCCCTTGACCGGAGCGGCCAGCACTGGCGGGTTCTGCAGATACTGCTTGATCTCGTCCAGCACGCCTTGGAATTTGTGATCCCAGACGAACAGGGTTCCCTTCTTCATCAGATGACTATAAGGACGGCATTTGCCAGAGAGATTGGCTATAAATCGCCGGATATATGCGAGCTTTCTTTGGAGAGACCGCAGCTGTTTGAGAGTCCTCGGCAGAGGCATTTCCATGATCACCTTAATCTTCGACGGATCTATCTCGATGCCTCGGAGCCGGATGATGAACCCAAGGAATTTGCCCGAGGAAACCCCGAATGCGCATTTGAGAGGGTTCATCTTCAAGTTGTATTGCCGGAGGCGTTGAAATACGATCTTCAGATGCTCTAGATGTTCCTCGTATGATTTTCTTTTCACCACGAGATCATCGATATATCATTCGACGATTTCATGTATGAGGTCATCGAAGATCTTCTTCATGGCCCTCTGATAGGTGGCGCCAGCGTTCTTTAGACCGAAAGGCATCACCTTGTAGCAAAATATACCCAAAGGGGTCTGGAAAGCGGTGTGCTTCTGGTCTTCGGGATGCATCTTTATCTGATTGTATCCTGACGATCCGTCCATGAAGGAGAAAACTTCATGAATAGACGTATTGTCTATCATCAGCTCGGTAACCGGTACTGGAAAATCGTCCTTCGGTCAGGCTTTATTGAGATCCCGGAAGTCCACGCATATGCATACTGTCCCATTCTTCTTCATCACTGGAACGATGTTGGCGATCCAATCAGGGTACTGAACCTCTTGGATGAAGCCAGAGTCGATTAGCTTTTTGACCTCGGCGTTAATGCTCATCTCAAGCTCGAGCCGCATTCTTCTCGGTACTTGTTTGATTGGCTTGATGTTCGGGGATATCGTTAGTTTGTGGACCGCGATCTCTGGATCTAATCCTGGCATTTCGGAATAGTTCCATGCGAAGCAATCTCTATGCTGCATAAGCACGTCCTTTAACGCAGCCACCCTTTCTTCAGTTAGTAGCTCACTGACGAATGTTGGTCGCGGGTTACTCATCATTCCCAAGTCAATTTTCTTGAGCTCATCTGCAGTGGTATGTATTCCATCTTCCAGCTCTTTTGGTGCCGATGGAAACTCTGAGATCACCTCGTCATCATCATTTTCGAAGCACCAGGGGAGATCAGCCATATTCTTGGGTTCTTCTTTTGATACCGTTATCATATGACAAGCACGAGCTCGCTTCCAAGCCCGATGTGGATCTGGTTCTACTCTCGTGGCTTTGGGTTCATGCTTCTGCGGCAGAGTTATCTTCCAACTGTCGGATAGAGCGAACTTGCCGAGCTGATATTGATCTTCGACCCGGTTCTTGAAGGTGAAGCAATCTTCGAGAGGGTGTCCTATTGCTTGGTGATAAGAGCAATAGTCTAGGTGAGAGACTTCGCCTGCTTGCTCGGGGTGTTTAGACTCTGGAAGTGTAATCATCTGATGTTTTATAGCGAGGTCAAGTATCTTCTTTGTCTTATCTTGAGGAAAAGAGTATGCTCGACTCATCTTCTTCATAAGGGACGAATCCAGACTGCTTTATTCTCGACAGCGTGACTTCTTAGTTCTGCTTTGTCGCTGTCGAATGCCTTTTCCGCTCTTTGACTTGTTTCTGCCTCTGCGTCGGGCCTTTTGCACAACAGGTTGACAGGGAGGAGCATTATCATCTTTCGCGGCCTGTCGAAGAAGGCATTGCATCCTGGCTTTCTTATAGATGGCCATTTCGCGGTTATGATCGTTTCGAACTTTCTGACCCGCTTCCCTGATAAGCTTGTCCATTCGTTCTTCAAATGACAGACTCGGCATTTTGATTGGAGGGTCTTGTTTTGGTGCGGGGTCGGCAGTTTCTGATAGGGCGTCCTCTTCTTCATCGAAGTTATATATGGCATAGCTACCATGGACTCGTTCCCGTTTCTCGGATTTCACATATCCAAGCCCAAGCGTTTCCATTTTCCCGTTGGGCAACTTGTGCTGGGTCCCAGGGACATCCCAAATCCCGTTATAGAACCGAGCTTGTCGAATAATCTGTTTGAAAGGTACCCCTTGGCGCTTCAATAGCCTTTTTAGTCCATTCGTGTAATATCTGGCCAAGCGGATGGGTTGGAGCCTGTCAAGTGTAGAATCCGCGTCATGCCAGATTTCTTTCTCTACTCTTGTTTCCGTGGACCGATAGAATATGATCGCCTTTTCACCTTCTCGCCGGGGAGGGACTGTTCCCCTCCGAAAGGCGGCCTAGACTTTAGGACGTCTGGCCTGAGATTCGGGGGAAGATGCTATACGGTTTTATCCGTCTATCTCTCCGGAGATGCCGAGTTGATTTACGGCACCGTGTATCGGAGGTTTAGACGGATGCGGCCGATGTAGCAGACTTCGTCAGATTCCCCCTCGGGGTGAGGGGTTTTTGATTGTGGGGACGCTCTTCCCTGCAGGCGCAAGCCCCTGCAGTTGATTACGCTACCGCATCGCGGTAACAACTTTCTCCTTCTCCAGAATTTCACTTCGTGTCGTGTGTGTTTGTTTTGTTTGTGGTTGCCCGTGGATTGTATACGGAAACTGAATAATACCGTCGCCCGTAGGACGTGGATTAGTCTAAATCCGTGTTTACTTAGATTTGGGTTTGATATTTTAGTTTAAGGATGCATTAGTCGCGTTGCGGCTAAGATCAACTTAAACGTTCGTCAAGGATACGTTAATCCTGTTTTGGACTAAGATTGACTTGACGTAGTGATCTATTTAATATCTGGCCGTCGGGACTCGTCATCTCTCTGGCGTCGTTGAGGGATTACAACGACAGGCGTCAGAGGGGTTCAGAGATGTACCCTTGAACCAAGGTTGATTTGGAGTTTTATCATTCACTTAAATATCTAAGGATACATTAGCCGTATTTGGGGCTAAGATCAACTTAGACGGGACCGTTTAGATCCGACAAAAGAGCATTTAGGCTCTATTGTGCCAGTTTAGGGACGTGGCGGTCTATCGCCAGTTTAGGGACGTGGGGGTCCGATATTAGTTTAGGGACGTCTCGGTCCGATATTAGTTTAGGGACGTCTCGGTCCGATATTAGTTTAAGGACGTCTCGGTCCGATATTAGTTTAAGGACGTCTCGGTCCATTATGGGTGTGTGGTCGTTGGGACCCGTCACCTCTTTGACGTCGTTGAGGAATTACAACGATGGATGTCAAAGGAGTTCGGAGATGTACCCGCGAACCGGACGTAGATTGATTTAGGAGAGCCATTTTGCTTAGTTCATTTAATTTAAGGACTTATGGCCACGATTGGGCTAAGTCCAGTTAAAAATGTCCAATACTGCTTTTGCATTTCTTTTTTACTTTTATTTGGGCTTTGCCCAGAAAGGATGCAGAGCATCAATTTTATTTGGGTCCAGCCCTTTTATTGCTTTGCAATTTATTTTGGCCTGCTAGGTCTTTTTGATTTGGGCCTAGCCCTGCATTGCATTTGTGCAAAGCACCAAGAATCTTTTAGATTCAGGAAAAGAAGTGCAGAGCACTTTTTAATTTCTTGATCTAAATTTAGATCAAAGAAAAGAAAGAAATCTTTTCTCTCTTTCTGTTCCAGAGAACCAGAGGTTCATAGCAAGTGCAAGACACTATTTATTATTTTTGTCTATTTATTTATTTATTAAAGATCACTGATCTTGTTTTCTAAATCAATGATCCATTCTTTTAAGAGAATTTTCTCTTCTCTCAAAGGTTTTTACCTTTTTTTTCAAGGAGTTCTCAAGAGTTCTCTTCTTTCTTCTTCTTCTTTTTTTTTTAAAACCAGATGATCCTTTTAAATGAGGTCTGGTGTCCTTTTTATAGTGCTCAAAAATTAGTTAAATTTGTTAAAAAAATCTTTTTCTGAGTGATTTGGGGAATTTTCCCCACCGTTGGATCTTTGATCCAAAGGCCCCTGTTTTACAGAAGAAATCTTCTTGTTTTAACAAGAACAGAAATTTTTTTCTTAAATCTTCATTCTGTTGTTGCGCAACTCACCAGCGCGTGACACGTGTCGCGCAGTAAGGCGCTTGCGCAATTGAGCTTGCGCAACTGCGCAGACACGTGTCGCTCAACTGTGCACTTGCGCAACAGTGTGTGCGCAACTGCGCAGACACGTGTCGCGCAGAGGTGCGTTTGCGCAGTTGTGCTTGCGCAATTGCGCAGACACGTGTCACGCTGCAGTGCACTTGCGCAACAGTGTTTGCGCAACTGCGCAGACACGTGTCGCGCAGCGGTACGCTTACGCAGTTGTGCTTGCGCAACTGCGCAGACACGTGGCGCGCAGCGGTGCGCTTGCGCAACAGCGTTTGCGCAACTGCGCAGACACGTGTCGCGCAGCGGTGCGCTTGCGCAACAGCGTTTGCGCAACTGCGCAGACACGTGTCGCGCAGCGGTGCGCTTGCGCAGTTGAGCGTTGCTTTTGCTTTTTAAAGAGCCTTGCTCTGATTGGACGCACTGCCTTGGGCGTTGTGCTGCCGAGTCGACTTCAGACACGTGACAAATTGCGCGCAGCGCACGGGAACCGAAGCGTTGCTTCAAAATTTGAATTTTCAAAATTCAAACAGAGCTTTGCTCTGATTGGGGGAACAAATGCCCCCCCACCGTTGCGCTCACGTGGCGCGCACGTGAGTGCAACGGTGGCAAGACACTGACCGTTGGATCATGGAGGTCAGGTGAAGAGACACAGGCGTCTATAAATGGGACCCTTGGTCCTTAAAATTTTTCTACCGTTTCAAGAACTTTTGATTCAGAGCCTTGCTCTTGCTTAAAAACTCATAGAGCCTTGCTCTTGCTTCTTCCCAAGAACTTTAAAGTTCAGAACTCAGAATCATTCTAGGTAAAAATTTAAATTAAATTAAATTAAATTAAATTAACAGAGCCTTGCTCTTATAGATCTTTGATCTAAGAAAAACCCCTTTGGGGTTTCTTCAACAGAGCCTTGCTCTTATAGATCTTTGATCTAAAGAAAACCCCTTTGGGGTTTCTTCCACAGAGCCTTGCTCTCAAAAATTTACAGAGATCTTGTTCCTAGGTTTTAACCCATGAACAGAGCCCTGCTCATAGATCAAATAGAGAACTCCTAAAAGTTTTCATGGATCTTTAAGATCCCAAAAATTTAATTCTTAGGAGTTATAATTTTTCATTACTACTACAGAGCTAGTCTCTTTTTAAGAAGTTTTATTCCTTTGAGACCAGAGTTTGACAAATGTCACTCTGTGACAGAGCTTTGCTCTAAAAAAGATGAGATTTTCTCCTTGTCTCTAGGGATTCCTCCCAATGAGGATATTCTCTTGGGGGTCTCTGTTATTGACTGACAGTCTCATCCAATGATGGGACTGTCTTATCAAATGATGCGCCGTCATCTTGATTTTGTGGGTCCCCTTTTGGTCCCCTACCCACTGCATTGTAGTGTGATGTAGGACTCTGAAATGTGAAGCATTGGAGCACTAACGGTTATATATATTTTTCCTTTTCTACAGGGAACATGTCTGAAGATTTGTCTTTCCCTTTCGTTCGCTCAGAAGGAGGGTTCCCACATTCACCAGTGGACCGGGTGGTGTTCTCCTTGATTAAAGATCACGATCCTGAGTGCAAGAGACTTCACCTGTGGGGAAGGTGGTATAGCCAAATCATCCAAGGCCGCCGCAGCTTCAGCCCCGCTTCGCCCTCTGAGCCCATAGTTACGATCCCTTATGCGGACAAGCCCCCGGTGGAGTATGCCGTGGAGGTTAAGAATTGGAATTCCGATGACCTCCTTCAGCCTGCAATTGGTGCCATTCCGGTGCAGCCGCCGCCGGCTATAGATATCTTGGGGAGGCGAATCTGTCAGGGTGAAGCACGCCCTTGGGGACAAGCGTATAATATTGCACTGACTCCGCGACCGCTTGCCGGATATCTGCCATGGGCCCGGTACATCTTAGCGGCGAAAAGGGCTCACTTGACGAGGATCGGTTTATATTCGGCCATCTACGTTTCGCTTTTCGAGTATCCCTCTCCTCCAACGTGGTGGATAAAGGCCTTTATTGAACAATGGAATATCCCTACCCACACCTTCTTGACAGCGGATAGGGAAGTCTCCATCTCTTTAGAAGAATTTGTTGAGATTTCAGGTCTACCAGTGAGGGGGGAGCACTACGAGGAGCTGCTTCCTCCTGACGAGTACGTCTTTGCCACCAAGCAGTTGGTATTTGACTTAACTCCGGAAAATGCCATCCAGCACCAGCATCCGGGCTTGGTGAAAGTGTTGGAGATTTATGAGGAACTCCATTTGGAATCGGGCGACCGGGGCGTCAGTTTCGCGGATTTCATTGCTCGTTTTATCCGCCCGGAGTTTTTATCGAGCAGGGCGAAAAGTTCGCCCAGCTTGCTGACCCCTTTGGTTTCGGCTTGGACCGCCGACCTTCATCGGAAAATGACCAGCGGGATTTTTATCTCCCCGGCACTGCCAGCGTTCCTTTCTCAGAGATCGCCGTTCCTGGCATGGACGAGGAGACTTTTTTCATAGGGTTCTTGGGTCTATGGCTATGCAGCTTCGCGCTTCCCATGCACCCACGCCTCATGCGGTCCTCTGTCTTTTACCCGGCGCATCGAATGGCGGCTGGCTTACAGTTATCAGTAGGGATCGTCGGGCTGGCTTACCTCTACAATGGACTTAGCGTAGCGGCGGACGCTAATGAGCCTGGGGTACAACCTGCTAACTTCTCGATGCACTACTTCACTTCTTGGATGGAGCTGCATGTGCGAGGGGTGTTTGGTGCCCATAAGACTCCTCCGTTCTTTGAGAAATTTAAACTCCCAAGAATCATGCGGTTGGTCGGGGCTTCAATTGTGGTTGCACCTCCGCGGGAGTCTAGGGGACTACTCCTGCGTTCACATTTAGTCGGAGCGAAGACCTCTTTTGTGGATAAGGTCATCACCATAGGTTCCGAGACCACTAAGTCAGTGGTGTCGCTGCATGATGACTTTAAGGGCGGGGCTTCTGTACTGAAGGCTCGGGAAATCCTCCACCTTTACTCCATTCGGACGGGCTACCTAGTATTTAGGCAGAATGAGACGGCTCTCTTTATGAGGTATAACCCGCATCGATTTGCCCGACAATCGAGTTACAATCAAGGGATCCCGTTGGAAGCCTTTCTGGAAACACCCGCGGTCGGCCCAGAGGGGGTAAGGAATGCGAGGCATCATTTCATCCGGCTCAATACAGGCTCCTATTTTTTTATCAGTGAGCCCAGCTGTGCCCCTAAAATAATCCATCCGTATGTAGCCTGGTATGCGCATGCTATGGGTCCAATCATCTTAATGGAGAAACGCCTGCTGGTCGACCGTAGGGCTGCACCTCCTGGCGGTGATCGTAAGGCTCCCTTGCAGCCCAGGATCTAGGTCATCCCCCCGATAAAAGATGCCGGAGCTGACCGACCACGCGTGTTGGCCCCCCGCGTGGATTGCCATTACCCACTACGGTGGATGTACCGCCGGCGCCCCATGCTCCCACGAAGACGGTTAATGTGGTATCACCAGGGTCTGGCGGAGGGGCAGAGATCGGGACTTGCCGCCCTAAAGTGACTGCCAAGCGCAAATCCGCTCCGGGTGGATCTAAAGCTGGTGGACAGAAGAAGAAGAAGTCCACCCTATCCCTCGACGCGATCCTTAACTTAGAGCCTGCGGCTCCTCTTTCCGAGGCCATATGTGAGTATGGCAGCAATGAGGGCTTTGTGGTGGACCCTGAGGACACCAATTTAGCTGCCGCCATTGCAGCTTTGGAGCGATCGGCGAGGCTTGAAGCGATGTTAAGCAAACTCGCTGAGTCCGGTAATCATCAGACGCTTTATTTGTCATTTTACTGCATTTTTATTACTATCTTTAGCTAATATTTGCTTCGTTCTCAACAGGCATTTCTACTGAAGAGGCCATTGCTGCCTCTTTGAAGACCTTCCAGGAGGAGGAGAAGAAGCGTGTCCTAGCAGGCGTTGGTATGTCCTACCCTTTTCCCTTTCGTAATGAAAGTTTGTCATCTTCTCTGATGGTCAACCTAACCTTCTTTTGTTTCTTTGCAGAGGTTATATCAGTTGACGTAGGGATCCTTCCTGAGCCTGTTACTGAAGTCCCAGCTTCATCGAAGTTGTCACAAGAGCCCCGGCTTGACAAGACGATGAGGGATGCCTTGAAGAATCTAGAGGCATCCCTATATACGGACGAGGAATCCTCACTCAGGGAAGCTCTAGTGGCATCCGTCTCAATGGCTCGGGAGGAGCGGAAGCGGTTGAGGCGTGCAGCAAAGGCGCGTAGAGCTGCTTTGGCTGCGGGAGCGGGTCCCAGTACCATTCCTCGCGCTGACACTCCTTCCGAAGCAGAGGCGAGCAGAGCTGCTTTGGCCACAGGAGCGGGCCTTAGCACTATTCCTCGTGCCGACACTCCTTCTGAAGAGGCCCCTGCCGCCCTGTCTACTGCTCATAGGCAAGTGGCGCGCGCGGCTCGGAGTGCGAACGATAAGTCCTCTTCAGGTAACACTTCTTCCAGAACCTTGTTGTAAGAATTATCTAGCCATTGGCTCATATGCGTTCCATCTTTCAGGGCCAAGCCCGACTGAGGGAGAGGCGGAGACCGTTGGACCCCAGGAAATGGCGGAAGCGGCGCCTGCCGAACCTGCGTCGACGGTGGGGCGCGTCATTGGGGCCACGGGACCTGAAACAGAGGTCGAGGAATCCGCCGCCGAGAGGGCCATTGATACCGCACCTGACGTGACGGTAGATGAGATGATTGTCAAGCCGAAGGCAGTAGAAGTCGAGGCGCTCGAGGTTGAAGACGTCACGGTGCCGATGGACGAGACAACCGCGACCGCAGAATCCGTAGGAGTAGCGGCTGAGGTCGCCACGATTCCTGAGGACGAGCCAGCTGCTCTTTCTCAGGAATCTGGCAATGCTCCAATCATGACCCTCTCCGCCTATATTCCCCCGCCTTCTCCAGGGCCTGCAAGTGTAACAACGGTCCCTATTGAGTCGGGTGACGAGGCTACGGGTGGTGGCCTCGTGTCAGCAGAAGAGGGGATTGCTTCAGTTTCGGCTGGCAGCTCGTCGGGTAAACTTCGAGTTACCAGCGTTCTTCTTTTTATATATCTCGCGATCTCTTCTAACAAGTTTGTCTTTGCAGGTGCGGCTAGTGCTGACGTTCCATTGCTCGAAGGAGCACCGTCAACTACTGCTTTGGCGGTGGTCACCTCCCCGCCTTCCCTTGTACCATCGCGGATGTTAGAAGGTATGGATTCACGACTCACGCATTAATCTTTCAAAGAATTTAGCTTTTGTACTAACGTTATACCATTGTGCCCTCGCAGGAGTGCTCTTTGATCATTTATATCAAGTGTTGCTCCTACACTTCTCTTTCCCATCCGAACTCGCTTCTCCCTCTAGTGGCGCCGGTGAGTATACTTTCACTATAATATCTTTGTTTACCCCCTTTTTTTTTTCTAGCAATTGGATAATTTCTGACTTTTCCTTTTCTTTATTGCAGTGCCACAAATCGAAGGAGGGGATGCAAGACCTGCCGCGCTACCGGCCCTTCCGGCTTTGCCGTCCGTTGCAGCTGGTATAGCAAATTCCCTTTTTTGGTAACCCTTAAACATCTCTTGAACCATCGTTTAACCATGTTTTGTTTTGCAGCTATTGTTCCGGCTCCGGTCCCTTTTGAGTCTCGCGTCCTTTCGCCGGCAGGCCCTTTCTTGAAACGTCCATCTTCAAATGGTGCTGCGATGAGTTTGGGAATGCTGAGCAGGTACATTGAAGAGCTCAATATGGACGCTCTCCCTTCTGTCGTAGATTTTTCTGTGGAGGTTAACCCAATGTTGACGGCGCTCGTAATTTTCATAACGAAGGTGCCGTCGAATCTTGGGTTAACCACTGCAGAGAGATTGAGGCCTGCTTGCATCGGTTGGAGACGACGCGCCCTTCTCCCGAAGTTTTGACCATGAGCACCGAACGGACGGCCTGGCTCGAGCGAAGCGCTTCTTATCTTCGCCATTTGGAGCAGGAAGCAGCTTTACGGTTGAAGGAGCGTCGGGAATCCTCAAGCGCAACCGCTCGCCTGCGCGCTGAAGTTATGACGAATGCTGCTGAAGTGAAAGCCGTCTTTGAAGGCCTCCTGGAGCGTATCTCTAATGGGCTAGCACTGAGGCGGAAGCTTGATGCCGCCGAGCGTGATGCTCGAGGTCGTGAAGCAGCTCAGCAGGCAGTTGGGGAACAGCTTGCATCCTTCAAGCAACAGCGGGCTCAAGCGGAGGCCGAACTGGCAATAGCAGCCGATCAAGAGAAGGCGTGGAAGGAAGTATGCGAGCAATTGCTAAATCTATGCAAGACGCTTCCTCCTCAGTGACTCTCCTTGTATCATTTGTACTTATAAAATATATGTATATACATTTTTTTTCTTTAGCACAATGTATCCTGTACTCGATCAATATTTATGAATAAAAGATGCACATTTTTGTAATGTCTTGTGTCATTTCTCCGTCTTTTCTTTCTTTTATTATCAGTATGCCACCTTAGTAACTATGATTGACGGATGATTAGGACGGGTATCCCGACCTTCTTAAGAAATAGCGATGGCTTAGGCTACAGGTTCAGATCTGCTGCCTAAGACTTTTCAACTCTATAAGCCGTGAGGGTCTCATAGAGACTTTTCTCCCTACGGATCGAGAGGATCTCGTAGGTGGATTTTCTCCTTAGGAATCGTGAGGATTCCTAAGTGTGGTTTTCTCTCATAGGTCGTAAGGATCCTATAAGAGAATTTTTCCCTCTTACGAGTCGAGAGGACCCGTAAGTGGTTGTTTTCCTCTTTATCGAAATCTCGACTTTGGAGAGTGAGACCCGTGTATAGTATACAAGAGACCATTTTAGATCGACTTGTAGGGTCTCATCGTTCAGGAAGTAAGTTTTCCCACCTCTGCTGCCTGAGGCTTCATCTTGCAAATTGAGAAGCAAATTCAATTTATTAGAGAAATCTCTTTTCTGAATGATCTGGGGGAATTTCCCCTCACCGTCGGATCTTTGATCCAAGGGCTTCTGTTTCGCAGAAGCAAATCTTTTTATTTTTAAAAAAGAGTAGGAACGATTTCTCCAGAATTTTTAATTTTGTTTAGCGCAAATGCTTCAGGGTATGACACGTGTCGCACAGCGCACAGTGCAGCGCAACTGTGTTAGCGCCTCCGCGCTGTGTCGTGTAGCGCACGGCGCAGCGCAGCTGAAGCGTTGCTTCCTTTAATTTTGAAAAGGAGCCTCGCTCTGATTGGGTGCGCTGCTTTGGGCGTTGCGCTGATGCGTCTGCGTCCGCCACGTGGCCCGTTACGCCGTGCAAACAATTTGAAGCGTTGCTTCATTAAACTAATTTTTAAGACAGAGCTTTGCTCTGACTGGGGGAAGACGAAGCGTTGCTTCGTCTCCCGCCTCGGGATTTGAACAGAAGTTCTCTCCGATTAGGGTGAACCGCCGTGACGACTTTTGGAAGTCGAGGAGGCACTTGATGCCTATAAATAGGACCTTTGGTCCCCTCCAGATACTTATTATCTTCCAGATTTCCATTTTCGAAGACTTCGGAGCTTTGTTCTTGCCTTTAAGAACTCCGTTGCTTTGTTTCCTTTTTTTTTTTTAAAGTTTTTAGAAAAAAACTTCTTTAGGTAGAATCGATTAACCAGCAGAGCTTTCGTTGGGGGGATTTCATCTTTGAACATAGTCTTGCTCCTCAAGAATTTAGTCCTTTATGTATGTTATTGCTTTTCTTTTGCTGATCTTCCTGTAATGTTTTCTCCAGGTGTAATGGCGGCGGTGCATCTATACAGTCTGCACGAGTTCATTAGCTACGACGATATCCGCGCTCAGGGTCGTCAACAAAACCAGGAGTTTACGGACGCTGAATGTGCGGAAGTCATGGGTCGTCTGAACGCAAGCGGGAGTTGGTTGTTGCCTCGTCGTTCGGCCCTTCTGAAAGTCGTGTTGGGATCCATATGGAGAGCACTTCCGGATCTTCATGAGGCCTTACCGCTTAACGCACTGGATGATGCCGAAGACAAGGTACATTCAGTGTACCTGACAGGGCTGATCTCAAAGAAACGGCGGAACAGCCTCATTGACATCCTACACCAAGTCTTCCAGCAGACGACGATAATTGCCGCTTATTGAAGGCCAGGGGGGCTTGCCGATGATATTAACACAGAGGAGCGCGAAAGACTGCGCATAAGATTAATTAGAAAGGCCAGACGGACTCTGGATGGCCTTACTTTCGATTTCCTCAATCCGTGCCCCGGATCTGAGGTTATTCCATTGTAATAATTTGAATAATGTTTTTTTTATTTATTTATCTTTCTTATGATTGTAAAAAAAGGAATTTTCTAGCAGTATGAATGGAAACTCTTCGGCTTGTCTTATTTCTCGTCCTGAGTCTTCTGCCCATGCGTAAATGAGTGCGTCACGCACGCCAGATCAAATGTAGACCGGATATTCTCTCTGTCACCTTTTTTTTTAATTGTCAGCAGACCGTCTTAATAACCATGGTTGATGGATATCCAAAACGAGTATTCTGATTTCCTTAAGAAATAGCGATGACTTAGGCCGCAGGTTCAGGTCTACTGCCTAAGACTTTTCACCTCTATGAGCCGTGAGGGTTCCATAGAGGCTTTTCTCCCCACGGGTCGAGAGGATCCCATAGGTGGACTTTCTCCTTAGGAATCGTAAGGATTCCTAAGTGTGGTTTTCTCTTATAAGTCGTAAGGATCTTATAAGAAATTTTTTCCCTCTTACGAGTCGAGAGGACCCGTAAGTGGTTGTTTCCCTCTTCGTCGAAACTCGACTTTGGAGAGTGGGACCCGTGAATAGTATGCAAGAGACCATTTTGGATTGACTTGCAGGGACCCATTGCCCAGGAAGCAAGTTTCTTAATCCTTGCTACCCGGGACTTTATCTTGCAAGGTAGAATGAACCGAGAATTCTCTCACGGAGAGAGTTGCGGCCCTGTAGGTTGACGCGGGTTGTGAGGCTCTCGTCACGGAGTATTTGTATCCGTGAGTCGAGGAATTTTGCTAGGGATTATTTGTTTCCCAAGCGCCAAGGATTATTTGTTTCCTTGGGGTTTGAAACGAGTCGAGGATTCCTACGGAGGCACTGGTGGCTCTGCGGGTCGACGCGGATCAGAAGGCTCTTGTCAAGGAGTGTTTGTATCCGTGAGTCGAGGAGTTTTGCTAGGGATTATTTGTTTCCCAAGCGCCAAGGATTATTTATTTCCTTGGGGTTTGAAACGAGTCGAGGATTCCTACGGAGGCACTGGTGGCTCTGCGGGTCGACGCGGATCAGAAAGGCTCTCGTCAAGGAGTGTTTGTATCCGTGAGTCGAGGAGTTTTGCTAGGGATTATTTGTTTCCCAAGCGCCAAGGATTATTTGTTTCCTTGGGGTTTGAAACGAGTCGAGGATTCCTACGGAGGCACTGGTGGCTCTGCGGGTCGACGCGGATCAGAAGGCTCTCGTCAAGGAGTGTTTGTATCCGTGAGTCGAGGAGTTTTGCTAGGGATTATTTGTTTTCCAAGCGCCAAGGATTATTTGTTTCCTTGGGGTTTGAAACGAGTCGAGGATTCCTACGGAGGCACTGGTGGCTCTGCGGGTCGACGCGGATCAGAAGGCTCTCGTCAAGGAGTGTTTGTATCCGTGAGTCGAGGAGTTTTGCTGAAGTGACTGGCTTCTTCGGTTGAAATGAACCGTTGAGGTTAGGGGTTCATCGCCTGACGGAATCCGCTGGGAAAGTGTGGTTCATTCTTTGTTTATGCCCTTGGATTGTATACAGGGATCGATGTGATCGTAACTGTAGGGCCAAAGTTTTATAATTTCTTCTTTTTATTTTATTTTATTTCCGCGATGCTCTATCATTTCAGCTTTTATATCGCGAAGGTCGCGATTGCCCAATCATTTCGGCTATTTTTTTCGCGGTGCCCAATCATTTCGGCTATTTATTTTATTTTCTACTCGTTGCTTTTTATTACGAGTTGCCCAATCATTTCGGCTATTTTGCATGCATACATTTTACTTGCTGCTTTTTATTGCAAGTTGCCCCATCATTTCGGCTATTTTGCATGCATGTGCGGCCTACTGGCTTTTCGCCGTAAACCTGAAATTAGACACCGATTTCGGCATCAGCACCGCTACAACTGGGATATTGCCAGGAGCGAATCATCATTTGCCTATGTCGTTGTTGAACAAAGGAGGCTTAGCGACCAGGGTTAGGGTTCCGTCGACTAAGGCTTTTGACTTCATGAGCCGTAAGGGTCTCACAAAGGTATTTCTCCCTACAAGTCGTGAGGATCTTGTAGGTGTATTTTCTCCTTAGGAATCGTGAGGGTTCCTAAGTGTTTCGTTCCTCTGTAAGTCGTAAGGATCCTACAGGAGGGTTTTCTCCTCATAAATCAAGGGGATTTATAAGGGTTGTTTACCATGCGAACGTATTCCCAGTCATGGATGGGACTTAGTTAGGGAAATGTTTATTCGCGCCCGTGGATTGTATACAAGGGTTAATACTGAGCCACTTGTAGGGCAATATTGGAAGTTTTTGGGGGGTTTGCTTAAGCACAGGTTTAGGTCTCTGTAACTTAAGACTTTCAAGTCTTACGGGCCGTGGGGGTCCCATAAGAGAGGTCTCCTTACGAGTCGTGAGGATCTCGCAAGTGTATTTTCTCCTTAGGAATCGTGGGGATCCCTAAGTGTGTTTCTACTTTGTGAGTCGTAAGGATCTCACGCAGGTGGTTTCTCCTTACAAGGTCGAGAGGACCCTATAAGTGTCCTTAACGAGGTTGCGCCCTTTCAGGTTTTCACAAACACTCGCCGGTAGCCCTACTGTTTTACTCACGGAGCCCTTTCGGGTTTTCATCCGTGCCCTTTTTGCTTATGGACATACCGTTTTTTTTATTTTCTTTTTCTTTTTTTTTTACGAGGTCGCGCCCTTTCGGGTTTTCACGAATACTCGCCGGTAGCCCTGCTATTTTTACTCAAGGAGCCCTTTCGGGTTTTCATCCGTGCCCTTTTTGCTTATGGACATACCGTTTTTTTATTTATTATCTATATTTTTTTTATATTTATTTTTATTCATCTCGTCAGCCCAAGGATGGTGCGGTATTAGTTTAAAGACGTTTCGGTCTGCTATTAGTTAAGGACATTTCGGTCCGCTGTTAGTTTAAGGACATTTCGGTCCGTCGTTGAGAGGCTGGCTGCTGCTTATAAAGCTTGAGCTTAGGAAGATAGCGAGCGGACATAGTCGTCGTCATCTACCATTGACCTAGGCTGTGACTCATTAAGCATAGTATTTCTTTAGGAAGCGACCGTTTATTGGCCTGAAAGGCCTTTCACCGTGCATGTCCATGAGTAGATAGGCCCCACCCTGGTAAACTTTATCTATGATGTACGGGCCTTCATAGTTTGGCTCGAATTTTCCTCGCTTGGCGCGATTGGGAATCATAGGCCTTTTGACCACTAGCACGAGTTCGCCTTGACGGAATGTCCTCGGTCGGGTCAATCTTTCATATGAGCGCATCATCTTTGCTTTATAAGCTTCCAGATTCTGCTGTGCTAGGAGCCGGATTTCATCAAGGGCGTTAAGCTCCTCAAGCCGAAGATGAGCATTTTCTTCATCTGTCAGCTCGTAGTGGACTGCCACTCGTAGAGAGGGTAATTCTATCTCGAGAGGGAGCACTGCTTCCGTCCCAAATACCAACGCGTATGGCGTTGTGTTTGTGGCCGTTTTAAATGTAGTTCGATACGCCCAAAGAGCCTCTTGCAATCTTTCGTGCCAATCTCTCTTACTTCGTGACACTGTTTTCTTCATGATCTTCGTCAAGGTCTTGTTGAAGGCCTCAACTAGACTGTTAGCTCGCGGATTATAAACTGAGGAATATCTTCAGTCTATATTGTGCTGCTGTGCAAAGCGGCTAATTTTATGACTTCGGTAGGCTGGCCCATTATCAGAGATGATCCTTCTCGGGGTTCCAAACCGGTATATGACATGCGTTTTGAAGAAATGGAGGATGTTCTCCATCTTCACTTCTCTCAACGGTACCGCCTCTGCCCATTTGGAGAAGTAATCAGTCGTCGCCAAGATGAAACGATATCCCTTGGACGATGCTGGTTCGATGGGGCCGACTATGTCAGTTCCCCACATTTCGAATGGCCAACTAGCCACTGTTGGATGCAGTGGATTGGGATGCTGATAGATGAAGTCCCCATGAATTTGGCATGAGTGACATTACTTCGCGTATTCCAGACAATCCTGTATCATCGTGGGCCAGTAGTAGCCCATCCGTTTTATCTTCAACTTCATCTTAGGGCCTGCTTGGTGGGAACCGCAGAGTCCGTCGTGAACTTCTTGTACGACCCTTCTCGCTTCGTCAGGTCCTAGGCATCTCAGCCACAGAGAATCGAATGACCTCTTGTATAGAGTATTGTTGACGAAGGCGAAAGACAGAGCTCGTTTCACGAGCTGATGTCTTATGGACGCTTCTTCAGGCATTCGGTGGAACTTGAAGTAATCTATGAAGACTTCTATCCAGTCTTCGGTCTTCTCACGGTCTTTTATTTGTAGGGTCGTCTGCTCAGTCGCTCCCTTTTCTTTATATGATTCTGGAGGTATTTCTGCCGGGGCGAGCACTCGACGGCTTTGTATTACGATTCTAACGTCATCGAGATTCTCGTCAGCCAATTCTTTAGCAAGTTTGGCCAGTGCGTCCGCTTTGCTGTTTTCCGCGCGCGGTATGCTTTCCAAAGTATATGAGGGAATTTGGGTTAGCAGTTGTTGCACCTTTTCTCCGTATTTTATCAATTCCGGTTTGCATGTTTGGTAATCGCCGTTCACTTGACTGACGACTAACTGGGAGTCCCCATATATGAGGAGGTTTTCAATTCCCATGTCAATGGCAGTCTCCAAGCCTGCTATCAAAGCTTCGTATTCAGCTTCATTATTCGTTCTCGGCTCTGTCAAGGAGAAGGCGAAGCGCATTATTCCTCCTTGTGGGGTTACGAAGATAAGGCCTACTCCCGATTTGATCATTGACGTATTTTGTTTGTGCTTTTTCATGGAAGACGCCCCATCGAAATAAAGCTCCCAACGGGTATCACCACCGTCGATTGCGTCAAACGCATGTTTGTCCGGCAAATCGCAATTCAGAGGAGAATCGGCAGGTATCGGGTGCTCAGCAAGGAAGTCAGCTATGGCCTGACCCTTCACTGCCTTGAGGGGTCGATATGTTATCGAGAACTCCATTAAGAGCAGAGCCCATTTAGCGAGTCGTCCCGTCAAGATGGCCTTTGACATTAAATATTTGAGAGGGTCCACTTTTGAAATGAGATGGACTTCGTGCGCTAATGCGTAATGCCTAAGCTTTGTTATTGCGAAGATCAACGCCAGGCAGTGTTTTTCAATGGGGGAGTAATTGCTTTCTGCCCCCAGCAGAACCCGACTTAAGTAGTAGAGTGCTCTTTCTTTCCCCTGGTCATTCTCCTGTGCCCATAATGCGCCTAAAGAACCTTCAAGGGCGGTCGTGTAAAGAATGAGAGGCTTTCCCTTAACTGGAGCAGCCAACACCGGAGGGTTTTGCAGATACTGCTTGATCTCATCCAATGCGCCTTAGCATTTGTGATCCCAAACGAATGGGGTTCCCTTCTTCATTAGGTGACTGTAAGGACGGCACTTTCCTGAAAGATTAGCGATAAACCATCGAATGTATGCAAGATTTCCTTGGAGAGATCGCAACTGTTTAAGAGTTCTTGGCGGAGGCATTTCCATGATCGCCTTAATCTTAGACGGATCTATTTCAATACCTCGGTGTCGAACGATAAATCCCAGGAATTTGCCCGAGGAAACCCTGAACGCACATTTTAAAGGATTCATCTTCAAATTGTATTGCCGAAGGCGTTGAAATACGGTCTTCAAATGCTCTAGATGTTCTTCGTATGACTTGCTTTTAACCACAAGATCGTCGATATAGCATTCGACGATTTCGTGTATAAGGTCGTCGAAGATCTTTGTCATGGCCCTCTGATAAGTAGCACCGGCATTCTTCAAACCGAAGGGCATTACTTTATAACAAAATATACCAAGAGGAGTCCTGAAGGCTGTGTGCTTCTGGTCTTCTGGATGCATTTTTATCTGGTTATACCCCGATGAGCCGTCCATGAAGGAGAAAACTTCATGAGTGGACGTATTGTCTATCATCAGTTCAGTGACCGGCACTGGGAAATCATCCTTCGGGCAAGCTTTATTAAGATCCCGGAAGTCTATGCATATGCGTACTGTCCCATTTTTCTTCATTACTGGGATGATGTTGGCGATCCATTCAGGGTACTGAACTTCCTGTATGAAGCCAGAGTCGATTAACTTTTTGACTTCGGTATTTATGCTCATCTCAAGCTCGAGTCGCATTCTTCTCGGTGCCTGTTTGACTGGTTTGACGTTTGGGGATATTGCTAGTCTATGTACAGCGACTTCTGGGTCTAGTCCAGGCATCTCGGAATAGTTCCATGCGAAGCAATCTTTATGCTGCACAAGGACATCTTTTAACGCAGTCACCCTCTCTTCAGACAGCAGCTGACGAATGTCGGTCGCGGATCATTTACTGTCCCCAACTCGATTTTCCTGAGGTTATCTGCAGTAGTATGTATTCCATCCTCTAGTTCCTTTGGAGCTGGGGGAAATTCTGAGATTACCTCATCGCTGCTGTTTTCAAAGCACCGAGGAAGGCTGTTCATGTCCTCGGACTCTTCTTTTAATATTGTTATCACGTGGCAAGTGCGAATTTTCTGCCAATCCCAATGCGGAGTTGGTTCTATCCTTGTGTTTTCGGGTTCGTGCTTTTGCGGCGGCGCTACCCTCCAGTTGTCAGACAACGCGAATTTGCCAAGCTGATATTGGTTCTCAACCCAATTCTTAAAGGTGAAGCAATCTTCAAGCGGATGCCCTACTACTCGATGGTAAGAGCAATAATTTGGGTTGGAGACTTCGCCTGCTTGCTCAGGGTGTTTAGACTCTGGCAGTGTAAGCATTTGATGTTTTAGAGCAAGATCAAGTATTTTCCTTGTTTTGTTCCGAGGAAATGAGTATGCTCGACCCATTTTCTTCATGAGGGCTAGGTCAATAACGCTCGACTCTCGGATGCGTGGTTTCTTAGCTCTGCTTTGTTGCTGTTGAGCGCCTCTTCGGCCTTTCGACTCGTTTCTGCCTCCGCGTCGAGCCCTTTTTGTATCAGGTTGACACGGGGCAGCATCTTCGTTCTTTACTGCCTGTTGAAGGAGGTGCTGTGTCTTGGCTTTCTCATAGATTGCCATTTCACGATTGTGATCATCTCGGGCTTTTTGACTCGCATCCCTTATAAGTTTGCTCACCCGGTCTTCAAATGATGGACTGGGCGGTTTTGTATCAGGAACTTTTGCTGGTTCAGGATTAGCGTTTTCCTCTCGAGCATCTGCTTCTTCATCAGAATTGTGCACGACGTAACAGCCGCGGAGCAGCTCTCGTTTCCTGGAGCGAGTGTATCCGAGCCCGATCGTCTCCAGCCTCCCATTAGGTAGCTTGCGCTGAGTTCCGGGGACGTTCCAAACCCTTTCATAGAATTTGGCCTTCCTAACGGTCTGTTCGAAAGGTATCCCCTGGCGTTCCTAACGGATGGGCTGAAGTCTGTCCAGCGTTGGATCCGCACCGTACCAAAGTTCTTTTTCCACCTTGTTTTCTTCGGAACGGTAGAATAGGATTGCCTTCTCGCCTTTTCGTCCGGGAGGGATATAGAATGTCTGCAATTCTTCTACACTGTTGGTGTCGAGTGCATCCAGTTCTTTGTAATGTTCAAGCGGCACCATGGTTATCTGCAGACTTCGCTCTTCATCAGCGGAAATCCGTATTGAAGGCCGAGCAGGGAATACAGCATGAACTTCATCCTCTGAATCACTGCCGAAGATCAACGAAGGAACGGATGGTCCTGGCCTGGTGGACTGGGATGGACCTGAATAAATTATATCTTCCTCCTCCTCGGTGTCACTGCCAAAGACAGGGATGGTGGTGTTAGTTTTGTTCTCCGGTTTGTGACACCTTTCCGTGTCTTCGAAACTCGGCAAGAAGTATTTGGCATCTTCGTACTTGCGAACTTCATTCACGGAAAATGGATTCAACTCTCCCGCCACAGTGTACTCGAGGCCATCCCTAGAATACTTCATGCACTGATGCTGTGTAGAAGGGATGATATTGTACTCGTGTATCCATGGTCGGCCGAGCAGAGCATTGTAGCACGTCTTGGCGTCTATAACATGGAATTTGATGTCTGTGACAAGCAACTCGAAGCGTAGCGTCAATATCACAGATCCAAGGGTTTTTGATGATTGAGAGTCGAATCCGGAGATGGTGATTTTGTCTCGGGCGAGCTGTTGGACACTCATGCAAATCTCCTTTAACACTCGCACATTGAGTAAATTGACAGACGATCCATTATCGACCAAGATTTTTCCTATCTTTATGTCATGGCAGTATCCTGAGACATAAAGGGGACGATTGTGTTCACACGTCCCGAGGAGAAGGTCTTCATCACCAAAAGCAACGTCGGCTGTGTGCACTTCTTCTAATTCGTCCTTCATCTTTTCTTCGGCTAGGAAGGCTTGTAATTGGTCCGGCTCTTGTAGGGCCTTAATTAAAGAATCCCTCGCCTCTTTTGATAGTAATAGAGCATCGAGAATGCTGAGTTGTGAGGGTAGCTTCCTCAGATGCGCTAAGACATTGTAATCTACTTTATTCCTCTTTGGGGGATTCTTGGCGGTTAACTCTTCCGCGACTCGATCATCCAAGGCGATATCTTCAGAGACCTTCTCTTTCCCTTTGTCTTTCTTGCTTAAGGCTCCGAGATTCTTTTCGGGTAATGTTCGATTGCGTAGCTGTATATTTTCGCAGGCCTTCGGTTCTTCTTCTTTTCCCGAAGTGGATTCTTTGAAGAGGGGGCCAAGTTCTAGTTCCTCATCAGAGTCGCTCCCAAATGTAGGCACTTGTGACCCGACAGTGTTAACCATGTGACAATTGCCGGCAGTTCTTTCAAGTTCTTCAGTCGTATTTCTCTGCTCTCGGCGAATTTTACGTTTTTCCCGTTTAAAGCGTTGTCGATTAGCGACGTATTCTTGCCACCATCCATTGAAAGATTTGCACTCTTGGGTGGGATGCGAGACCTTCTGATGATATAAGAAATAAGAGGGGTGCATTTCTACCACACCAGTAATTTTTCCTTCAGTGGATGGTAGCTTCATGCCCATTGATATGGCCTTAGCAAACCTCTTTTTTTTTTTTATCTTGAATTGGCTTTTGTCAGCGGTGGAGGCATCTTGCTCCAGCGGGATCATCTCAGCTCTTTCATCAAGTCGCTGGCGCTTGGCCCTTTCGAATATAGCCGTCTCGCGTTCTCGATCAGCTTTACTTTTCAATCGAGCTTCATTAAGAAACGCGCCAATCATCTCAACTGAGAACCCTGGAGCTCTTGATTCGGCATTTGCCCCCAGCGTTTCAGTTCCAGAAGTCTCTTCATCATTCGTGACCGAATGAGAGATCATATGACAGCTTGCCACATATTCCTCGGATTCATCCGATGAACTTTCTCCCTCATCTTCTTTTTGAAAGACGTGATCAAGGAAATCTTGGAGCGTAATGGGAGTCCGCGCCTTTTGGTTATATTCATCCAGCGCGTCGATTCTCTTTTGTAAGTCCGTGCGCTTGTCGCCAGGCTTCACGGGCTTCTTAGATTTCTTCTTCTTCGTTTTCGAAGATTTTGACGGCTGGCTATGAACGCTTGAACTACCACCATCAGTCTTCGGAGTCGGTCGTGGCTTCAACATCCCCTCAATAACCTGCGGTTCCAAGGGGTTCTTCCACTTGACCGCTGGACAGGGCTGAAGATCGTTTAGCATCCTTTTTGTCTTGGCTGATAATACAACCTCCCAAGGAGCTTCCTCAATGACGGAGCATGTTGCCCCCGGCGTATTCGTCCCCTTAGAAGTGTGGGGCTGCGGGGGATTCACCTTCCATTTGTCAGATAGCGCAAATTTGCCCTGACGGTACTGGTTCTCAAGCCAATTCTTGAAAACGTAGCAATCCTCGATGGGATGGCCTAGCACTCAATGGTAAGGGCAATAATTGCCTGTCGTTGTAATCCCTCAACGACGCCAGAGAGGTGACGAGTCCCGACGGCCAGATATTAAATAGATCACTACGTCAAGTCAATCTTAGTCCAAAACAGGATTAACGTATCCTTGACGAACGTTTAAGTTGATCTTAGCCGCAACGCGACTAATGCATCCTTAAACTAAAATATCAAACCCAAATCTAAGTAAACACGGATTTGGACTAATCCATGTCCTACGGGCGACGGTATTATTCAGTCTCCGTATACAATCCACGGGCAACCACAAACAAAACAAACACACACGACACGAAGTGAAATTCTGGAGAAGGAGAAAGTTGTTACCGCGATGCGGTAGCGTAATCAACTGCAGGGGCTTGCGCCTGCAGGGAAGAGCGTCCCCACAATCAAAAACCCCTCACCCCGAGGGGGAATCTGACGAAGTCTGCTACATCGGCCGCATCCGTCTAAACCTCCGATACACGGTGTCGTAAATCAACTCGGCATCTCCGGAGAGATAGACGGATAAACCCGTATAGCATCTGCCCCCGAATCTCAGGCCGGACGTCCTAAAGTCTAGGCCGCCTTTCGGAGGGGAACAGATTCTGGCACGCCCGGTGAGACCTTTTCCTATTTCCACTCCACACTTCGTGTGTCGTCTTCGCGAACCAATCGCGGTTTGTTAAATGGTTGTCTTCGGATTTCAAGTTGCTAAGATTTGGTCTTTTGTCTGGCGCAGAACTCAAGATTCAATAGCCTCCAACTGCACCAACTGCTCGAAGTGCCACTGCAACAGACGCTCCACTTCACCAGGAGGGGTGACGTATGGGCCCTAAGCGGCTTCCTTCCTTACTCTGCCGATAGACCAGGTGACCCAAGCCACCACTGGCTTGTTCTTCGGAACTATGATCACACCTGCAAGCTTTTCTGCACCAATACCTGCACCGGAAGCGGGTAAAAAGTCGGTCTTCAACCGGCTCACTGTTTCGACAGCCCCTGTCAACGGGTCGCCCGTCACTAAACCGACAGCCTCCGTTTTCAGCAGGCTAGGTCAGAACCATGAAGTGGCCGCCCCAAAGAGGGCAACGGTCGCTGCTCCGGAGGTCGTTAAAGCGGCTTCTCCCATCAGAGAGTCGGTCTTCATAAGATTGACGGTTCCCACTCCTCCCCCAGCTGGTCAAAAGGCATCAGTCTTCGATAGGCAGACATCGGCAGTTACCCCACGCTCAAACAGGGGGCAACAAGAAACCATCTTGATTTTCGAGCCAATCCCAATGGCTCGTCATGCGCGACGTCGCCATTGGCGACGAGTGAGGAAAGCAGGGGGCAGTTCCCCCTCAGGGCTGACTCCACCTGCTCCGATGGTGGGGGTCAACGCTGCTGTTCCAACCGGAAACAGCTTTGAATTACTGAGGAAGGTAAAAAAGAACTCTCCAATAGCTACATTGAAAAGATCTCCGCCTATGGAGAAAGCTCCGGAAGCAAAGCAAGAACAGCCCCCTCAACGGTTGTCTTCAAAAATTTATAAAGTCTGGCAGAAGATTCAAGACTCTGTGATTGATCCAGACCACTTGCGTCACCAGAAAAGGGCAAAGATGGAAAATAACAAAAAGCGCCCCATTAAACAGCAGGGAGCAACAGTTGCTAGGATGCCCACTCCAACGGCTCCTTTGACCTCGATGGCCCACAAAAGAAGGAAGCCAGAGAAAGCTCCCGCGTCACCGGCAAAGTTTAAAAGCGGTGAACCTAAACGCCCCAAGTCAGGGGGCATAATTGTTCATACGGTTTATATGGCTTCTGGAAAGAAAGAAAGTCGTACTGCTACGGGTCACCGACCGCTTACCCGATCAGTGACCAAGGCTCAGGAGCAGCAACAAAAGCTCCAGAAGATGATGACCACAATGGATGCACTCACTGGACCGAAAAAGAACCCTGAGACGTCCTTAGATGAGCGCCAGGAGGAAGAGACCGACGCTGAGTTCCTTCGCCGAGTACTGGAAAAGAGGGACAGAGAGGCTGCTGAACAAGCGGCCAACATACAGCGGATGGCCCTCCTGTTCCAGGATATGGTGGGTATGATGATTCAACAAGATCCACCTGCTGGAGATCTCCCGATCATTCTTGAAGACGATAGGGGAGAGGCATCAAATCCGCCACCGGCTCTATTAACAGCTAAAGAGGATACAATCTCTAAGACTGATCTGGACGAATACATAGCCCAGCAAATAAAGGTTCATCACGCGGCCGAAGCAGCCGGCCATGTCGTAAAAACGGGGCGGCCGTATCCAGGCTGGTATGACCAAATCAAGTACCCGCCGGGTTACACAATTCCCAAGTTTCATGTCTACAAAGGGACCGGCAATCCCCATCAATATGTTGCCCAGTTCAGGGCTCTTTGCGGTAATACCGGCGGTGACGACAAGCTTTTGCTTCGCCAGTTTGTTGGAAGCTTATCAGATACGGCGTTTGAATGGTATTCTGAGCTTCCCAACGACTCTATTAAAACCTTTGCGGAGATGGAGCTGCTCTTCACCCAACGTTTTGCAAGTGCAAGTGAGCGTACCCCGATGACAGCACTGATTAATGCCAGGGTAAAACCCGGCGAGACATGGGTTCAGTACGCTATACGGTGGCGAAATCTATGGTCAAAGTGCGAACAGCACATAGAAGAAGCTCCAGCGGTGGGAATGTTTGTTGGAACCCTTGATCCACAGGCAACCATCTCGCAGTTCATGATGTTCTTCAAGCCGACTACCTTCCAGGCTTTGATCGACAAACTAGCGCAGATGGACCAGATGGGCTATAAACCCCCTCTCCCGAAGCCGGACTCCCGAAACGACAAAGGAAATGGAAAAGCGATCATTGTCGCTAATGCCCAACAACAACCGAGCGACTCGAAACCGGTTGCTCGTCCAAACAGTAAACGCCCATACGTACCCCTTGAGGATAGGATGGGACGTCCTTACTCCTTCCCCCGCGATAAAACGAGGAGGTTATTCGAGCTGGCGTTGCGCAACAGACTCATAAATCTTCCAGATCCAAAACGTCCGTTGCAACCGAACGACGTCAACGACAGAGGGGTTCAGAGATGTACCCTTGAACCAAGGTTGATTTGGAGTTTTATCATTCACTTAAATATCTAAGGATACATTAGCCGTATTTGGGGCTAAGATCAACTTAGACGGGACCGTTTAGATCCGACAAAAGAGCGTTTGGGCTCTATTGTGCCAGTTTAGGGACGTGGCGGTCTATCGCCAGTTTAGGGACGTGGGGGTCCGATATTAGTTTAGGGACGTCTCGGTCCGATATTAGTTTAGGGACGTCTCGGTCCGATATTAGTTTAGGGACGTCTCGGTCCGATATTAGTTTAAGGACGTCTCGGTCCGATATTAGTTTAAGGACGTCTCGGTCCATTATGGGTGTGTGGTCGTTGGGACCCGTCACCTCTTTGACGTCGTTGAGGAATTACAACGATGGATGTCAAAGGAGTTCGGAGATGTACCCTCGAACCGGACGTAGATTGATTTAGGAGAGCCATTTTGCTTAGTTCATTTAATTTAAGGACTTATGGCCACGATTGTGCTAAGTCCAGTTAAAAATGTCCAACACTGCTTTTGCATTTCTTTTTTACTTTTATTTGGGCTTTGCCCAGAAAGGATGCAGATCATCAATTTTATTTGGGTCCAGCCCTTTTATTGCTTTGCAATTTATTTTGGCCTGCTAGGTCTTTTTGATTTGGGCCTAGCCCTGCATTGCATTTGTGCAAAGCACCAAGAATTTTTTAGATTCAGGAAAAGAAGTGCAGAGCACTTTTTAATTTCTTGATCTAAATTTAGATCAAAGAAAAGAAAGAAATCTTTTCTCTCTTTCTGTTCCAGAGAACCAGAGGTTCATAGCAAGTGCAAGGCACTATTTATTATTTTTATCTATTTATTTATTTATTTATTTATTAAAGATCACTGATCTTGTTTTCTAGATCAATGATCCATTCTTTTAATAGAATTTTCTCTTCTCTCAAAGGTTTTTACCTTTTTTTTTCAAGGAGTTCTCAAGAGTTCTCTTCTTTCTTCTTCTTCTTTTTTTTAAAACCAGATGATCCTTTTAAATGAGGTCTGGGGTCCTTTTTATAGTGCTAAAAAATTAGTTAAATTTGTTAAAAAAATCTTTTTCTGAGTGATTTGGGGAATTTTCCCCACCGTTGGATCTTTGATCCAAAGGCCCCTGTTTTACAGAAGAAATCTTCTTGTTTTAACAAGAACAGAAAAAATTTCCTTAAATCTTCATTCTGTTGTTGCGCAACTCACCAGCGCGTGACAGTGTCGCGCAGTAAGGCGCTTGCGCAATTGAGCTTGCGCAACTGCGCAGACACGTGTCGCTCAACTGTGCACTTGCGCAACAGTGTTTGCGCAACTGCGCAGACACGTGTCGCGCAGAGGTGCGTTTGCGCAGTTGTGCTTGCGCAACTACGCAGACACGTGTCACGCTGCAGTGCACTTGCGCAACAGTGTTTGCGCAATTGCACAGACACGTGTCGCGCAGCGGTGCGCTTGCGCAGTTGCGCTTGCGCAACTGCGCAGACACGTGGCGCGCTGTGGTGCACTTGCGCACCAGTGTTTGCGCAACTGCGCAGACACGTGGCGCGCTGCGGTGCGCTTGCGCAGTTGTGCTTGCGCAACTGCGCAGACACGTGGCGCGCTGCGGTGCGCTTGCGCAGTTGAGCGTTGCTTTTGCTTTTTAAAGAGCCTTGCTTTGATTGGACGCACTGCCTTGGGCGTTGTGCTGCCGAGTCGACTTCTGACACGTGGCAAATTGCGCGCAGCGCACGGGAACCGAAGCGTTGCTTCAAAAATTTGAATTTTCAAAATCCAAATAGAGCTTTGCTCTGATTGGGGGAATAGGGACGTAAAATGTCTGCAGGTCTTGCACACTGTAAGCTTCAAGTGCGTCGAGACCTTTGTAGTGCTCCCGCAGAATCATGGTAATTTTCAAACTCTGATTATCACCAGCGAATGCTTGTATTGACGGCCGACTGGAGAACACAGTATTAACCTCATCTTCCGAGTCGCTTCCGAAGATCAACATGGGGACGGACGGTCCCGGGTTGTTGCGTCAAGACAGCCCAGCATAAACTATCTCTTCTTCTTCCTCGGTATCACTTTCGAAGACAGGAATGGTGATGGCGGCTTTGTTCTCCGGTTTGTGACATCTCTCCGTGTCCTCGAAATCCGGCAAGAAGTATTTTGCATGTTCGTACTTGCGGACTTCGTTCACGGAGAATGGGTTCAGCTCACCTGTTACGGTATACTCGAGACCATCCTTGAAATACTTCATACACTGATGTTGCGTAGAAGGGATGATGTTGTACTCGTGTAACCAAGGACGACCAAGCAAAGCATTGTAGCAGGTCTTGGCGTCAATGACGTGAAACTTAATATCCGTGACGAGTAGTCCGAAGCGTAATGTTAGTATCACAGATCCGAGAGTTCATGATGACTGGGAATCGAAACCAGAGATGGTAATTTTATCACGAGCGAGGTGCTGAATGCTCATGCAGATTTCCTTCAACACCCGTACATTAAGGAGATTGACGGAGGATCCATTATCAACCAGGATTTTACCTATCTTGATATCGTGGCAGTATCCAGAGACATATAGGGGACGGTTGTGGTCGCACATCCCAAGGAGAAGGTCTTCATCACCGAAAGTGACATCGGCTGTGTGCACTTCTTCCAGCTCATCCTTCATCTTTTCTTCGGCAAGGAAGGCTTGGAATTGTTCGGGCTCTTGCAGTGCCTTGATTAATGAATCTCTTGCTTCTTTTGATAATAAGAGGGCGTCGAGAATGCTGAGCAGAGAGGGAAGCTTCCTCAGGTGCGCTAGGACATTGTGGTCCACCTTACCTTTTCTCGGCGGCGGGTCTTTGGCAGTCATCTCTTTGACTACTTAGTCATCTAAGACGATATCTTCAGCGACCTTTCCTTTCCCTTATTTTTTCTACTTGCGGGCCCGAGATTCTTTTCTGGAAGCGTGCGATTGCGCAGCTGAATGTTTTCGCAGGCCTTTAGTTCTTCCTCTTTCCCTAAGATGGATTCTTTCAAGAGAGGGTCCAGAGCCATTTCCTCGTTAGAGTCGCTCCCAAAGGTGAGAACCTGTGATCCTCCGGCGTTGACCGTGCGACAGTTACCGGTAGTTCTTTTATGCTCCTCGGTCGTACTTCTCTGCTCCCGACGGGTTTTGCATTTCATCCCCTTAAAATGTTGCCGGTGAGCAACATATCCCTTCCACCATCTTTTAAAAGCGTCGCACTCCTCGGTAGGGTGTGAAATATTTTGATGATATGAGCAGTAGCCAGGCTGCATCTCTGCTTCACCAGGCGTGTTTTCTTCAGAGGGTGGTAGCTTCATTCCCATTGATATGGCTTTAGCAAACCTTTTCTTCGTCTTGAACTTTTTTTTATCCGCGACGGATGTTCCTTGATTCGGCGGAAGTGTCTCTACTCATTCGTCTAGTCGCCGGCGTTTGGCTCTTTCAAATATGGCCATCTCGCGTTCCCGATCAGCTTTACTTTTCAAAAGGGCCGTGTTCAGGAATGCATCAATTATTTCATCCGATGGCCCCAGAAGTTCTGGCTTGGGGTCTGCCCTCAGCTTCTCAATGCAAGGAGTCTCTTCATCGTTTATCGATGAGTGAGAGATCACGCGGCAACTTGCCACGTACTTCTCAGATCTATCTGACGAGTCTTCTTCACCATCTTCGTCTTCAAGGACGTGGATGAGGAACTCTTGGAGCGTGATGGGAGTCCGCGCCTTCTGATTATACTACTCCAGCGCGTCGATATGTTTCTGTAGGTCCGTGTCCTCGTCGTCAGGCTTCACGGGCTTCTTGGATTTCTTCTTCTTTTTTGAAAATTTCGATGGCTGGGTATGCGAGCTTTGGCCATCGCCACTGATCCTTGGAGTTAGGCGCGACTTTAGCATCCCTTCGATGATCAGGGGTTCCAGCGGGTTCTTCCACCTGATCGCTGGGCATGTCTGGAGATCATTCGGCATCCTTTTGGTTTTGGCTGAAAGCACGACCTCCCATGGAGCTTCTTCAACAAAAGAGCACGTTGCCCCCGGTGTATTCGTCTTATTAGGAGTGTGCAGCTGTGGTGGGTTTACCTTCCATTTCTCCGACAATGCAAACTTGCCTTGTAGGTATTGATCCTCAATCCATCCCTTAAAGACGAAGCAATCCTCAATCGGATGGCTTACCGTTTGGTGGTAAGGGCAATAATTGGGATTATTCACCTTGCTAGGTTGCGGCGGTCGCCTTGGATTTGGTAAGTTGATAAGCCTGTTGCGCTCTGCCAGCTCGAACAGCCTCTTCGTTTTATCCTGCGGGAATGAGTAGGGGCGCTTCATTTTCTTATTGTAATAGCGCCGTCTCTCCTCCAATTGATCCGCTAGTCTTAGAGCACTGGGTTGCTGTTAGGTGTTCGCAACGAAGGTTGCCTTCCCTTTATCCTTATCGTTCCGCGGTTCTGGCTTTGGTGGAGATGGTCTATGACCCATTTGATCCATCTGGGCTAGCTTGTCGATTAAAGCCTGGAAGGTGGTCGGTTTGAAGAACATCATGAACTGTGAAATAGTTGCATGAGGGTCTAGGGTGCCCACGAACATGCCCACCGCTGGTGCTTCTTCGATGCGCTGTTCGCACTTCAACCACAAGTTCCACCATCGGATTGCATACTGGACCCAAGTTTCGCCCGGCTTCACCCTTGCGTTAATCAGTGCCGTTATCGGGATGCGTTCGCTGGCGCTTGCGAAACGTTGGGTAAACAATAACTCCATTTCAGCGAAAGTTTTGACGGAGTCATTTGGAAGTTCTGAATACCACTCAAATGCCGTCTCCGATAAACTGCCGACGAATTGGCGAAGCAAGAGCTATCATCGCCGCCGGTGTTACCACAAAGAGCCCTGAACTGGGCGACATGTTGATGGGGATTGCCTGTCCCCTTGTAGACATGGAATTTCGGGATCGTGTAACATGGAGGATATTTTATCTTGTCGTACCAGCCTGGATACGGTCGCCCAGTTCTAACAACTTGTCCAGCTGCTTCGTTCGCCTGGTGAACTCGTATCTGCTGGGCTATGTAGTCATCCAGGGTAGCCTTAGAGATTGTTTCCATTTTGTCTGTTGAAAGAGCCGGAGGTGGATTTGACTTTTCTCCTTTGTCGTCTTCGAGGACAATCGGAGGATTTTCGGCTGGAAGATCCAGCTGGATCATCATACCCACCATGTCCTGGAACAGAAGGGCCATTCTTTTTATATTGGCTGCTTGTTCCGCAGCCTCTCTGTCCTTCTTTTCAAGTATTCTCCGAAGGAATTCGGCATCGGTTTCTTGCTCCTGGCGCTGATCCGAGAATGCTTCTGGGCTTTCTTTTGGCCTGGTGAGTGCGGCCATCGCGGTCATCATCTCTTGGAGCTTCTGCTGCTGCTCTCGAGCCTTAGTCACTGATCGCGTAAGAGGTCGATGACCTGTGGATATACGACTATCCTCTTTCCCGGACGCCATGTAGACGGTATGTACCACCATGTCCCCGGACTCAGGGCGTTTAGGCTCACTGCCTTTGACATTTGCCGCAGGCATGGGGACTTTCTCCGGCCTCCTTCTCTTGTGGGCAATCGAAGTTGAGGGGGCCTTTGCTGTGGGCACCCAGGTAGCCATCGTCTTCCGTGGCTTAACAGGGTGGTTTTCTTCCTGTCGGACTTTTGACTTCTTATGCTGATGGGAGAAATTCGGATCAATCACCGATTCTTGGACTCGTCGCCAAATTTTGTAGACTTTGGAAGACAGCCGTTGAGGGGACTGCTCCAGCTTTGTTTCTAAGACGGTCTCTACCGATGGAGGAGATCTTTTGAGCACAACATTTGGCGAATTCTTGCGTACCCTGTTCAGCAGCTCAAAACTGTTCCCGGTTGGAAGAACATCATTAATTTCCGCCGCTGGGGCCGGTGGAGTTAGTCCCGAGGGGGAGTTGCCCCCAGCCTTCCTTATCCGGCGCCAGTGGCGACATCGAGCGTGACGAGTTGCTGGGATTGGTTCAGCGACGGGGATGGCCTTGTCTTGCCCCCTGTTCAGGAGAAGGGCTGTTGCTGGTGTCAGCCTCTTGAAGACTGACGTCCGTTGAGAAGCCGTGTCCTAACGGTCAAAACAGATTTCTGAGCGGGAGCGGGAATGGGAATAGTCAGTCTTGCGAAGACCGATCCTCTGGCAGGAGAAGCCTCCTTGACGACTTCAGGAGCATGGATGGCTATCTTCTTTGGGATGGCCACTTCAGGTATTGTGGGCTTCTTGGTAGGCCCTTTGGAGCTCGAGTTCATCCTGGTGAGGACCGAGGAGTTGGAATCGGACGACCTATTAAGAGGGGCCGTGATAGTAGCAAGTCGATCGAAGACCAACTTCTTTAAAGCTTCCGATACAGGTACAAGGACGGTGAAGCTTGCTGGCGGGAGCATGGTCCCGAAAAACAGCCCTGTGGTGGCTTGAGTAATCTGCTCCACGGGCATCGTGAATAAAGAGGCCGCTTGGGGCCCGTAGGTTATGCCCCCGGTCGAGGCGGAGCGTATGTTGCAGTTGCATGTGGAACACTTTGAGCAGGTGCCGGCCATTGATCTTTTGCTTTCTGCAGCAAGCAAAACACCAAATCTTGGTACTTCGAAACCCAAGGGCAACCATCAGCAAACCGCGATTGGTTCGTGAACACGACACACGAGGTGTGGAGTGGAAAGAGGAAAAAGTCTTACCGGGCGTGCCAGAATCTGTTCCCCTCCGAAAGACGGTGCGACGGAACGTCTTGCCTGAGATTCGGGGCAGATGCTAATAGGTGCTATCCGTCCACCTCTCCGAAGATGTCAAGTTGATTTATGGCACCGTGTATCGAAGGTTTAAACGGATGCGGCCGATGTAGCAGACTTCGTCAGATTCCCCCTCGTTTGAGGGGTTTTTGATTGTGGTGACGCTCTTCCCTGCAGGCGCAAGCCCCTGCAGTTAATTACGCTACCGCATCGCGGTAACAACTTTCTCCTTCTCCATATGATCACTTCGTGTCGTGGGTGTTTGTTTTGGGTTTGGTTGCCCGTGGATTGTATACGGAGACTAAGTTATGTTGTCGCCCGTAGGGCGTGGACTAGTCCAAATCCGTATCTTTCTTAGATTTGGGTTTGGGGGGTTTGTGTTTAAGGATACGTTAGCCTTATTTGAGGCTAAGATCAACTTAAACGTTAGTTAAGGATACGTTAGTCTAATTTTAGACTAAGATCAACTTAACGGGATCGTTTAGATCCGACAAGAGAGCAATTGGGGGGTTCTATTGTTTAGTTTAGTGACATTGCGGTCGATAGGTAGTTTAAGGACATTGCGGTCCAATATTAGTTTTAAGACATTGCGTTCAAGGTTAAGGACATTATAGTCCGTGGATTTAAGGACTCCACAGTCCATCGTTAGTTTTAAGACATCGCGGTCAAGGTTAGGGACATTATAGTCCATGAGTTTAAGGACCCCACAATCCATTGTTAGTTTTAAGACATCACGGTCAAGGTTAAGGACATCATAGTCCATGAGTTTAAGGACCCCACAGTCCATTGTTAGTTTTAAGACATCACGGTCAAGGTTAAGGACATCATAGTCCATGAGTTTAAGGACCCCACAGCCCGTGAAATGTATGGTCATTGGGACCCGTCACCTCTTTGAAGACGTTGAGGAATTACAACGACAAATATCAAAGGAGTGAAGAGATGTACCCTTGAACCATGGTAGATTAAATGATCTGTAGCCCAATTTGGAACCAAGACCAATTAATTATATTATAAGCCCATTGGCTCGGTTAAGTCTGAATTGAGGACTTATGACCTTCTTGGGCTAAGTCCAATCAAGTTTGGAATATTGGCCCTCTGTTGGTCCATTGAAGGGGAGGCTTTGCCTCTGAAAAATTAGCCAACTTGGCCAAGAATAGTGTTAAACACTAAAGATCAAAAGTGTTAAACACTAAAGATAGAATTCTCAACTAATGTTAAACACTAAGAGCACAATCAGTGTTAAACACTGGAAATATAATTCTCAATTTAGTGCCAAACATTAGAAAATAACAGTATTAAACACTGCAAATAGGGTTTTCAAATTAGTGTTAAACACTAAGAAAATCAGTGTTAAACACTGGGAACAAAGATCTCGAATTAGTGTCAAACACTAAAGAAAGAGGGGTCACGTGTGGACACGTGAGAGCGCCCAGATTCCCCTTATTTTGCTCTGCAAAAAGTATTGAATACTTTTCATATTTTATTTAGGAGCATCACGTGCTGACACGTGACGGGGATTTGTGTGCTGATTGTTAAAGCTTTTGCCAAGGGGTCACGTGGTAACACGTGAGAGTGCCCAGAGCTCCTATTTCTTTTTCTTTTTATGCTTCAGGGGTCACGTGGAGCACGTGAGGCGTTGCCTCTGAGTTCTTTCCTCCTTATTTCTGTGGATCTTTACAGGGGTCACGTGGGGATACGTGACCCTGGTTCTTTGCATGCATGAAGATCCCTTCAACTTTAAAGAATTAAATTCTCTGTGGGTTTAATCTCAACTATAACTCCAGAGGAATTAAATTCCTATTTTCCTTAGAAGAATTTTTTTCTTATGTAGGGTTAAACCTTAATTTTCTTTTAGAGGAATTACATTCCCACATATGCAAAAGAATTCAATTCTTATATAGGGTGAAAACCCTAATTTCATCATTTTAAGAGGAATTAAATTCCTGTGAATTTAGAGAATTAAATTCTCAATTATGGTTAAACCCTAGCTTTGTCCACCTTGAAGGAATTAAATTCCTAAAGTTTTAAGAGAATTAAATTCTCAGATAGGGTTTAACCCTAATCTCAACATGAAGGAATTAAATTCCTGTAAACTTAGGAGAATTAAATTCTCAGATAGGGTTAAACTCTAATTTTGTTTTGAGAGAATTAAATTCTCTAAACTCAATTCCCCCTCTAAGTTTTAGATCTGCATGGCAGGATCTCGACCCGATGAGAATTAAATTCTCAACTTATTGGGAGATGTGCTCTGTGCAGATCTTCAACAAGGAGAAGAACTAAGTTCTTAGCAAAAGAGTTAAACTCTTAGATTTTTTGAGAATTAAATTCTCCTTTTTTCTGAAGTCTTGATCCCCTTTTTTTTTCTCACCTAGGGTTTTCTTTCTGAACTTTCAAGATGCCAAAGTTCTCAATCAAGTTTTTTCTCCAAAGTTCTCTCTCTCTTCTTTTTTTAATTCTCCCTTCTCGACTCCTATTTATAGGAGGAGGAAAAGAATCAGTTTGTTTAGTAAATCTCTCATTAAAAGATTTGATTTTTTTTCATCATTAATCTGAGCCTTTAGATTACAAGGTGAATTTTATTCACCGTTGGATGTTTTAATCCAAAGATATTCTGTTTGTTTTTTCGGTGAGATTTAGGGGAAATCTTTCCTTGTCCAAGATTTTTCCATAAATTGGTGATATTTAATCACCCTTGGATTCTTAATCCAACTGTTCTCCTTAATTCTTCTCTATTTTGGAAAGATTTAAATGATCTTTTTAGAATTTAATTCTATTAAACCGAGAGGCTTTTAAAGCCAGTCACGTGTTGACACGTGACCTTTGGTCATGTGTGAGCACGTGACCCCGGTCGCGTGTGAGCACGTGACACCCCGAATGGACTCCTCTTCTGTGCTCTGTTTTGTGCCGCTGCTTTAACCATCACGTGCCAACACATGACCGTTGGTCACGTGTGAGCACGTGATGCCTTTTTTGAAGTTTTTCCTGATTTTTTAATCATGAAACATCGTCTTTAGAGTTTTCATGGATGTAGATTTTATATTTGTGATATTTCTAGTGAAAATAACCTAATTTCATAATATAGGGTATTTAATTATAATATTGAACTTGTATGGAATTTCATGGTATTATCATGTAAAATGATTCTTGTGATTTAGAAAGGTTGGAATATTTATAATATATCAAAAATAGATATTTTTATAATTCATATATATTTATATATTTATAAAAAAATAATTTTAATTTATTATTTCTAGAAATCTCATTTTCTTAAGATATTCGTATTTCAAATCTCTCGGAACCGAATGCTCCTTGCGGAGGTCTTCATCTCGCACTAGTAGTCCCGAGGATGTACGATAATCCGCACCATCCCGAACGGGTTCCCCAAATTGGTTGTAGCCGCACTTTGCAAAGATTTGTAAAAATACGTAATCTTGTAGAAAACAGTTTTAACAGTAAAATGGTATTTATATGTAAAGTTTCATTTTCCCGTATTCTATGTTCCAGAAAGGTATTGTGGTATATTGCATATGAGTGTTGTGAGGAGATAGATCATTACCTCGTGATCTACTTAAAGGTATAACAAGATTATTGATGTTTTAAAGTCGAAACTAAACTACATGGTATTTTAGTGAAAAAGAGCTGTAAAAGTTACAAAATGTAATATATTGCCATGAAACTTGTTCAACATGTTTGTTAATGATTAATAGTCAACATGTAAGGGTTTGGTATATTTGTATTTAAGAAAAGGTTGAATTTTTAGGAAAAACCGAATCGGAAATCGGATTAACTCCGATTCCGTCGGGTTTTAGTAATACAAGTTTTTAGAAAAGAATAGAGAAGAGAGAGGTGGGACTTATTGGCTTAGAGGTTAGAGAAAAGGGAGAAGAAGACGTAGGATTTGCCGGTGCGTCGTTTCGTCACCGGAACTTCCTAGAGTCGTCATCGGAAGATCGCCGGAGTTTTGCCCTTCGCTAACTCCACTTGTAGACAAATTTCTAGAGGAATTTCTTATGAGTTTGGACAGAATTGTGAGTGAGGTGTGTGTGTCTAGAGGTGGTATTTATAGGGTAAATCTAGGGTTAGGGTAGGTGAAAGGTTGTATTGAAAATTGTATTAAAATGTATTAAAAATGAAGTAAATATGGTTTTAAAGGGGCTCTGTTACTGTGTAGTGAATTTAAACCATACAAGGGTGATGGGGATGCCAAGAGGCAGAACTTTCATGTTGGTCAAACTCGGATCCGGCCGAGTTCGGCCGAGTCGCCGGCCCGATTTGGCCGAGTCGGGCCGGGGCTCGCTGCCAAAGGTCCGCCATCGCTTGGTTTGCACAGTAGGGTAGTTTTTTTTAGTGTGACGTGAGGTTTCTACGAGTTATGCACGTGTAGACCCTTGGAATTCTAAAAATTTAAAAGAAAACAATATTAAAAATAATGTGGGGGATGTGATTTGAACTTTGGTGCTTTGGTTCAGCAGTGCAAGGTCTTACCAATGAGCTACAAGCCCCTTCTTGCTATTAAAAAGCAAAACAAACTTATAACTTGTGCTCAGGCAAAAATACCCCTTTCTGTATTTTTTGAAAAAATTGTACAGAAAGTTACGGTTGTTATAGTGATTTATACCATTTAGGATTTTCATGAACATATTTTTTAATTATTATGGTATTTTGGTGATGAAATTTATCCTTTTTAAAAGTTAATGGTATTTTGTTGAAAATTAGCTCTTTTGGAAAGTTGATGACATTTTATTAAAATTCTAATCTTTCATTTTAAAAATATAGTTTTATAATATGTTTTTATTGAAAATATGGATTCCTATTTTTTTATATAATTTTTCAAAATTAGTTTTGTTTAGAAAAGTCGCATTTCTTAAAAACCATATTTTTATTTTCTTTCGAGACCGAATACTCAGTGAGGAGTTCTGCATCTCGCTCTACTATACCAAAGATGTGCAATAATCCGCACCATTCATTAGCGGGTCCCCTAACGAGGATTGTAGAGGCGTAATTACCAAGGATTACAAAATACCGATTAAAACAAACCCGTTTTGAAAAGGTGTTGTATTTTAATGTAAAAGTCATTCTTTAAATTAGTCATGTGTTTAGAATACCGTGCTATGAAACCATAGTGCGTGTGTGGGGTAGGTCGTTATCTCGTGAAGTTTTTCTAAAGGTATTTAACAATTATTGAAATGAGGGTTATACTAAAGTTCATGGTATTTTAATGAAAAGTTCGTTATATGATAGTTTCACTTGAAAGTTTTGGTTAAACTCAAACTAAATGATTGTAAACCAAGTTATAAATAGTGTGAGAAAGTTATTTTGACCTATTTTGCATTAGGAAGGGGAGTACAAAGGTTAAAACTACACATATCGGAGTTAATTCCATTTTTCCGATATGGTTTTAAAAGATGGTTTTGAGATGAAAGAAGAAGAGTGAAGAGAGACTTACTCACTGTGTAGTGTAGGAAAGAGGTTAAAGAAAATAGGGGGATTCCCATGGCGTCGCGAAAGCTCCGGAAACGGCTTCGATTTTCGATAGAAGGAGCTTGGTTACTAACTCCACTTGACTCCACTTGCATTTGGGAACTTTTAGGATGATTTTGATAGAAATTTTCAGAATAGAGGGAAGCTAGGGCATGGGGTGGTATTTATAGTGAAGAATTGGGGTTTGGGAATTAAAAATTTGGATTAAATGAATTAAAATGGTGTTAAATGATGAATTGAAGGGTCATTGTTTAATTGCAGGGAAATCAAACAGTGCAGGAGAGTTAAGGGGAGTCGAAGGGGCAAGTATGCAAAGCACGGAGTCAATTGGACTCATCATGACCGTCGACGCCGGCCCAAAGAGGAGAATGGGTGGTCGGATCCTGCGGTCTTGCCTCGAGATTCGTGCTATGCCTGTGTATCCGTGTTTACTCCTTTTTGCGCATGTTTGATTTTTCTGAAACTTTTCATTTCTCCGTGAATTACACGTGCATCTCTTGGGCTTCCGAAAAATAAAAAAAATAATTGGGTCTGATGGGATTCGAAAACACATGCTATGTCACAACAGTGTAAAGACTTTACCAGTGAGCTATAAGTTGTTTCTTATTTTTATTAAACAAATCTAACTTATAACTCGTACACAGGCTGTAATACCCTTTACAGTGAAATAACAAGAAATTTTTGTACAGTGATTTCAGCGTCATTACATAAATTGTCAAAAAAAAAACACTTTTTTCGGCTGTCAAAAACCCCTGTCCTCGAAGCGGCAGTCAAAAACCCCTTGGAAATTTTTTCTGCAATATTCAAATAGCAGCCTACTATATCTAACCAATTCATACAAACAATTTAGATATCATAAGAAACAGTTTAAATATCATAAGAAATTGATATAGATATCGCCGGCTACAGTAAATTGCCAAACATCACATGTACGGGTTTTTTGACAACTAAAAACCTTTTTTAGGGGATTTTACTTCAATTTAGAGTCTAGAGAGTTTTTGACATTATAAAAAGTGCTGGAGGGATTTTGACAATTTACCCTAAAAAGAACCATAGTTTTTGGTTTTTTCCCCTATGCACTATATCTAAAATTGAAATCTTAGTTTGAACATTAGCATATATGAATTTTTTTTTCTTAATTTTGAATTTTTTTTTTATTTATAACAAATTAGATCTTCTTGAATCTTTATAATCTCTATTAAATTAATTAAAATTTCATATCTTATAAAAAAAAAAGATACCGCTGTAAATAAATTATTAAATTGCAAACAACAACGAACACTTAATTGCCTTGTCGATGCCGTTGATTTGATCACTGAAATCCTCTTATATGAAGATGACGAATAAAACTAACTGGCATTGTTGTTGGGGTAAAATATTACACCCCGGTTGACCAAGTAAAAATCAAGCTCAAGCTAAGTGGGATCAAACCCAAGCCAAGTGAGTCCATGCCCAAGTCGAGCCCAAACATGAAGAGGCTGACCTCTCTTATGTCAAGAAGAAAATTATGTAATAAATAATTTTAATGAATAAATGTAGCAAAATGGGCATAAAGCCAAATTTTTGTAAAGCCCAAAGCTCATGTGCAAAAAGAAATAAGCACATGAGATATGGGATGAGCAAAATACCATTTTGTAAAGCCCAAGGGGCTACGTGTAAATATGTAAGCCTATATAAGGTAACATTATGATGAAATGAAACGATAATTGATTTCCCTAAAAAATTAGGGTTTGTCCTCCATCTCCTCTCTTTTAAGTTCTTCCCCTTTCTTTTCATTTCCAATTAAATTAAGAGCTTAACTTTCTTTTTCTCAAAACCAAATAAAGTTTCACCATAAAACCCTCGAAGTGGAGTTCAAATCTCCCGTTAAATCCTTAAAAGAGAGATTTTTAATATCACCTCCCTTTCTCTCCGAGATCCAGCAAAAAGGAAGGAGGAAGATCGAAGATCAACCTCCAAAAATCCCATTTTGGGAAGATCCAAGACTCAAAGGAGAAGAAAGGGTCCCCCTTTGATCATCTCCGAATATTTTTAAAGAGTTCAACTCAAAGATCCAAATTCTCAAAGGAGTTTAACTTCAAATCCAGATCTTTTAGGAGTTTAACTTCAAATCCAAATCTTTTGGGAGTTTAAATCCAAATCCACACCTAATTCCTGTTCAGGAGTTCAACTCCAAGACCAAGGGCATAGACCCTTCTTCCGCTGGTGCTTCCAGCGGCCGCGTGTGCGACCCGCTGGAGCCCAGCGGCCACGCCCAACACGTGATCCACTGGCGCCCAACGGCCGCGCCCGGCATGTGATCCGCTGGCGCCCAACAGTCATGTGTTGCCTCACGCGTCCTTAAGACGCTCCTCACCTCTCTTTTCTCACACGCTCTACACTCAAAACACATCCCCCGTTAGAAAAAATTTCTAACCCTGTAAGGGGGCTAGCCCCCTTGACCCATAACTTGCTATCTGGATAGCGGGACCCCTGTAAACTCTGCGAGGCCCCCGATACATCCAAAACACAACATACGCACATCGCACATTGAGTTTGCATGATTAGTTTGACCCGTCAATCGGAGTTTCCCTTTCTTCAAAAGCGAGGGGTAATTAACGGCAGCTTAGTCCGTGACTGCCGGAGGTTCGGATCCCCACAATCAATAAACTCCGGCCTACCCTAGGCAGGGGGATTTGTATATGTCTGACAAGCGTGCGCATTCCTATCTTAATAGGGTGAAAAAAACACTCTACAGATTCTAGCACGCCCGTTGGGACCTTTTCTCTCCTCCTATATTTCGGGTTAAATATTCACGCGAACTCAATCAACATATATATCGATAGCCTGTATTGAAATCATGATCCTTTTTGCAGGTTAACAGCTTTCAATTGCAATCTCGAACTCAACAACCATGTCTCCCAAGACGAGCTTCGTTTCTGACGCAACTCCGATAACCCACGTGGTCAAGACAAACACGCACGTGATCCTCCCGACGAGTCTCATGAGGCAGTTGGAGGAGCCTCCACGTTAATTCGGTTCCGTCATCATCTACCCCGTCGGAACTGCTCATCTGGTGGAGACCCTGGCAAACTAAGTGACCAAACCGATCTCAAAGGGCAGGAGGCCAAATGTGGTGATCGCAAGGGCACCATAACTCAAGCGCAAGTCGATATTTGAACGGCTTTCCGTGGCTCCAGCTGGGAGCAAAGCCGCCCGAACAAAAGAAGTCGCCAGACGTCGCGGGCAAGCTCAGGCAATGCCTTTGACGGACGCGCGAGCGGATGTCTTCTCAAGGCTCCCCATCACTCGGCCTACAGCGGCTTTCCGAAGAGCAGATGCCCGCCGGGTGCTCAAATCGGAAAAGCTGAGGCAGAAGCGGCTCAGATATAGTGCCGACAAAAGGGTCAAGGCTCCGGACAAGTTAAATTTTGTGAAGTTCCAAAGTCCGGACTGCTCCGCAACCACAGTCGTGTCAGCCGTGAAAACCCGCAATTCTTTCGAACCCTTAAAGTAGGTCTAGAAGAATGCGATATCTGCCAAGATTAAAAAGGCCGTAATTCAATATGTGCTATTAAAATATGTGTCCACGCTACGGCATAAAAGGCATGACACCCTCTCTTTAGAAGTCTACCAAGCACTTCGTGCAGCGTGAAAGCAGCGGGGCAAAACCAGAAAAGAAGCGCCAGCATCATTCAAGGACCCATCTAGGCCAACCGTCTTCAGCCGCTTGTCCTTTCCGGAAGAGAAAGGGCCACGACGACGGTCTAAGAAACTAACTGCCAAAGATAAAGAAATGGCTGGATATGTGATCCACACTGTCTACATGACGAGAACACGCAGCAAGAGTAAGGATGGGCCACTACATCTCAGGCCCAATCTGGCTTGAATGTGACTGCCCCTTCCCAAGATCAGCCTCCTCCTCAGGATGATAAAAAAAACCTCGATGAGGCTGATAAGTAGATGGACCCCTCAGTCCACGTGGAATCTAGTTCGGACAGTGATGAGGAGCCGACTTTCCGTCCCAGGACCGCAGAACGGGAGTTACTTCAAGAGCTCCGAAAATAGCTTAGAGGTAAATACAAGGAGATGGCCAGGCTTTATTCTAAAATTGATGACTTGATGAATATTGTGATGCAGCTCATGGCTCAGATTGCTCGGGCACCCTCCAATCAAGCGCAAGTCTCTACTTATGAGCCGGGTAATAATGACCCGAAGCAGCCAATGCCTGTCCCCCAAAGTTCAAAAGCAGGTGAACCATATGAAAGTTGGCCGCATCCTATCTCGGGAAACGCCTTGACTACCGATGGCAGCAACCGGCTACCGCAAGATCAAATCATGGATTTGGTCACTAACAAAGTCAAAATATTAGTAGCCGAAGCCGAAATGCAAAAAGATGTTAGCAGTAGTGAGAGACCATATCCCGCTCAGTATGATCTAGTAGAGTTTCCTGGTGGCTATATCATCTCCAAATTCAGAAGATTCGATGGGACGGGAAATGTGAATCTGCATATCACCCACTTTAAAGCCTTATGCAGGAATACTGAGGGCAATGATGCTCTTCTCCTCCGCCAGTTCGTTAATAGCCTAACCGATGTCGCTTTCGACTGGTACGCGAGAATACCGGATGGCTCCGTTACTACTTTTGTCTAAATGGAATATCTGTTTTGACAAAGGCTTATTAGTGTCAGCGATAAAATCACCAATGCCGACCTCGTAAGGACCAAGCCAAAGAACAACGAAAGCAACACGTATTTTATAACCCGATGGCGCAATCTCTCTGTCAAATGTGAGCCACTGTTGGAACAAGACCAATCCTTCAATCTCCTCATTGGAAATCTCGGCACTTGGATGAATTCTTTTCTATGCACCATGGGTCTCAAGACATTCCAAGAGTTGACTAAGAAAGTTCAAATGTTGGAGCGCTCAAAGCAGGAATCTTCCTCGGATTCCCAAAATAACAATAAATCTTGAAGAGACCGAAAGGACGATAATTGCAAAGGCGAAAATTTCAACGCTGCTGAATTTTTTAACAGTTCGACTGACCGAAATAGGTGAGGGACAAGCGGACCCAATGTTAACCAAGCTCAGAAGCCATTGTTGAGAGTGGAAGGAGAATCGCCTCTGAAAGAGAAGCTGGATAGGGTCTATTCCTTCAGAAGGGATAAGGTCCGTAAAATATTCAAAGATTCCCTAAGAAATGGTCTACAGTTACCAGAATCAAAAAGACCGCAAGAAGCGAATATGACCGACGACCTTAAATATTGCCCCTATCACAGAGTGATAGGTCATGCCATTACTGCTTTGTCTTTAAAGATTGGGTCGAAAAACAATACAAAGCGGGAGAGATAGAATTGTCTAATGGCGTGTTAGAAAATAATCAAGCCGCGATCTCCAATATCATACAAACAGAATCCGAAGCCCTTCGGAAACCTGCTTCCCTCAGTCGTCTGCCCTTCTCTGAAAAGATCGGTCCAAAGAAATAAGCCAAACGCCCAATGAGAAACATTGTCAATGAAGAAGCAGTAGACGAGTACGCAACCCATACAGTCTACATGGTGGAGTCCAGAGGAACAAATCCCCATACGCCTCATAGCCATGACAATGGCGTGGTTGTTTCCATCCAACATCAGCTTGGTCCAGATAATGAAGAGCCCACTCAGGCCATTAAGCAAAAGAAGCACGTGGTTCCTGCAGTATCGAGCTTAGGCAGTAAGGATGGCCCGGTTGTCATACCCGGAACTATAGAGCAAGCATTATTCCAATGTTTTCAAAAGCAGTTTCAGGACAGTGACGAGAAGTTGGCCAAGGTCCGTTCCAAATTCGACGAGCTGGAAAATGTCATGGTAGATCTCATGACCAAGTCGCCCTATTGCAATTACAGCAAAATCAAAATTTGGTTCATAAGCCAGAGATTGATATCCTGAAACAGCTAACCAATACTCTTTCCAACCCAAGAGCGGAACACCTTTGTGAAAAACGACCGCGATTAGCTTCCAGTCCCTCCGATACGTACACTAAACGGGGTAAGCGAATAGCAGGAGAAACAAAGATCGATCGGCCTTGAGGACCAGCATCAGGAAAGGTACCGACTTTAATGGAGAGAAAGAAAAAAGGATACTCCTTCAGAAGGGACGTGTTTCCGCCGAAAACCGGGAAGACAAACGTCTTGCCTGAATTTGGGGGCAGATGCAATTTGGTTTTATCCGTCCACCTCTCCGAAGATGCCAAGTTGATTTATGGCACCGAGTATCGGAGGTTTGGACGGATGCGGCCATTGTAGCAGACTTCGTATGATTCCCTCTCGCTTGCGAGGGTTTTTTGATTGTGGGGACGCTCTTCCCTGCAGGCGCAAGCTCCTGCAGTTAATTACGCTACCGCATCGCGGTAACCACTTTTTCCTTCTCCAGATGTTCACTTCGTGTTGTGTGTATTTGTTTTATTTTTAGTTGCCCATGGATTGTATAAGGAGACTAATTTATGTTGTCGCCCGTAGTGCGTGGATTAGTCCAAATCCGTATATTTTTAGATTTGGGTTTGGGTTGGTTTAAGGATAGTTAATCTTGTTTTAGATTAATATTAACTTAAACGTTTGTTAAGGATACGTTAGTCTAAGTTTTAGACTAAGATCTACTAAACGGGGGTTTTGGGATCATTTAGATCCAACGGAAGAGTATTCGAACTCTATCATTTTAGTTTAGGGACATTGCGGTCCATTGGGTTTAAGGACATAGTAGTCCATGAGTTTAAGGACCTCATAGTCCGTGATTTAAGGACATCGTAGTCTATAGAGTTTAGTTTAAGGACGTTGCGGTCCATTGGGTTTAAGGACATCGTAGTCCATGAGTTTAAGGACCTCATAGTCCGTGGTTTAAAGACATCGTAGTCTGTAAGGTTTTGGTTTAACTGTTTGGGGATGCACAAAAAATTATTGGTTATTGGGACCCTCCATCTCTCTGAAGACGTTGAAGAATTACAACGACATGTATCAGAGGTATGAAGAGAGAGATATACCCTTGAACCGGTGTTGGTTGGGAGATCTATAGTCAAGTTTTGGACTAAGACCAAGATTGTGAGCACATAGGCTCGGTTAATTTGAATTAGAGATTTATGGCCAACTTGGACTCAGCCCACTCAGTTTTGAATAAAATGTTGAACAATTGTTTGGGCTTAGTCCTTTTTGTTCAACAATGCTGAGCATTGATTTGGGTTCTGACACTCCTTTTCCTTTTTGTCTTTTGCTGTGTGTTGAACACTCTTTATGGTGCCGGGGCTCTATTTACAGAGCGCTTTGTATTTTCTTAGCACCCACGTGAGGAGCACGTGGAGCGCTAGGCGCTAAGCGCTAGACTTAGAACGCTAAAGCGCTCCCTATGAAATAGCGCACACGTGAGGAGCACGTGGTGCGCTTGGCGCCAACCAATGAGTGCAGAGCTCTCTTTATAAAAACAGCGCCCACATGAGGAGCACGTAGAGCGCTTGGCGCCAGATTTAGAGCGCTAAAGCGTTTCTTTGGCAGTTCTGGTCAGCTCTGTGCTCTGAGAATTAAATTCTCGTTTATAAGAGATTTTGTCTCATGGATTTAAGAACCGAGTTCTTCTTTTATAAGGAGATACTATGATCTCTTTTGTTTTTCTTTATGAGAGACTTTGTCTCATGGATCTAAGAACTAAGTTCTCCTTTTTACAAAGAGACGCTATGATCTTTTCTTTTTTTTTGAAAGACTTTGTTATTTCCCCAATCAGAGCAAAGCTCTGTTCAAATTTCAAAATTTGAAATGAAGCAGCGCTTTATAGCAGCGCCAGCGCTGAGAGTCAAAGACTCTGAAGCAGCGCCCACGTGCAAAGCACATGAGCGCTAGCGCTAAGAGCGCTGTACTCTAAGCAACGCCCACGTGCAAAGCACATGAGTGCTAGCGCTAAGAGCGCTGCATTCTAAGCAGCGCATACGTGCAAAGCACATGAGCGCTAGCGCTAAGAGCGCTGCACTCTAAGCAGCGCACCACGTGCGAGTGCTAGCAATAGAACAAAATGTTCTCGGCCCTTGGTTCAAAGATCCAACGAACATGATTAAAAATCATCAATTAACCAGAATAAAATTCTGTTAAGATAATTCCTCAGAATCTTTCCAAACAGGAAGAATTATGCTCTGAAAATCAGAGCACCGTTGGATCAATGATCCAATGGTGATTAAAAAATACCAAAGTACAGAATAAATTCTGTATGGGAAAAGATTTCCCTATCTTTTTAAAAACAAGAAGATTTCCTTCTGTAAAACAGAAGTCCTAAGATCAAAGATCCAACGGTAGGAAATATCCCCAAATCAATTAGAGAAAAGATCTCTTCAACTGATTCAACAAATCAGCCTCCCCTATATAAAGGACCCAAGACATCAAGTCTAAGAGAGAGGAACCCCCCTCCCCCACAAACTTTGAGAAAGTTCAGAGAGAAGAGCAAGCTCTTAGCAGAAGAAGAATTTCTTCAAGGTAAAATAAAGAGATCAAAGTATCTCATCAGAAAAAGACTCAGTTCTTATGCTAGATCATAGATCTATAAGGAAAATGTCTTTCACAAAGAGATCATAACATCACATTATAAAAAGGGGGGAGAAGAATTCAATTATCTTAGGATCACAGATCCATAAAGGCAAAGCCTTTCACCAAAAACATATGAGATTAAAATATCTCCTATAAAATAAGAACTTTGTACTTAGATCCATGTGACAAAGTCTCTTATAAGGGAGAATTTAATTCTCAAAGAGCAGAGTTGCCAAAAATGAGCCCTAGCGCTCCAATTAAACGAAGCGCTTCAGCGCTCCAAATCTAGCGCACAACGCTGCATAGCCTTAGCGCTCCAAATTTAAAGAAGCGCTCTGCGCTCATAGACTGGCGCTCAGCACCAAGCGCACCACGTGCTCCTCACCTGTGCGCTACTTAACAGATTCGTTCTGCGCTCATTGACTGGCGCTCAGCACCAAGCGCTCTACATGCTCCTCACGTGTGCGCTACTTAACAGAAGCGCTCTGAGCTCATTGACTGGCGTTCAGCGCCAAGCGTGCCACATGCTCCTCACGTGTGCGCTACATAACAGAAGCGCTCTGCACTCATTGACTGGCGCTCAGCACCAAGCGCGTCACGTGCTCTTCACGTGTGTGCTACTTAACAGAAGCGCTCTGAGCTCATTGACTGGCGCCTAGCGCCAAGCGCGCCACGTGCTCCTCACGTATGCGCTATTTAAACAGAAGCGCTCTGCGCTCATTGACTGGCGCTCAGCGCCAAGCGCACCACGTGCTCCTCACATGTGCGCTACTTAACAGAAGCTTTCTGAGCTTATTAACTGGCGCTCAGCACCAAGCGCGCCACGTGCTCCTCACGTGCACGCTACTTAATAGAAGTTCTCTGCGCTCATTGACTGGCGCTCAGCGCCAAGCGCGCCACGTGCTCCTCACGTGTGCGCTGAGGGAACATAAACTGTTCTTTAAATAAAGCTCCAGAGCTATAATGAGTGCTCAGCACTCAATAAAAGACAAAAACAATTATCAGAAACCAAACCAATGCTCAGCATTTTAACTGAATGGGCCGAGCCCAAGTTGGCCACAGATCCCTAATTCAGATTAATTGAGCCCACATGCTCACAAATCTTTGATCTTAGTCCCAAATTGGACTATAGATCTCCCAACCAATATTGGTTCAAGGGTATATCTCTTCACTCCTCTGATATTTTTCGTTGTAATCCTTCAACGTCTTCAGAGAGGTGACGGGTCCCGACAACCAGACATTCCACGGACTGTAGGGTCCTTAAACACATGGATTATGATGTCCTTAAAATTTACAGACTATGATATTTCTAAACTACCACAGACTATGAGGTCCCTAAACTCATGGACTATGATGCTCTCTTATTGGATCTAAATGATCCTGTTAAGTAGATCTTAGTCTAAAATAAGACTAACGTATCCTTAATAAACGTTTAAGTTGATCTTAGCCTCAAATGAGATTAACGATCCTTAAACCCAACCCAAAACCAAATCTAAGAAAATACGGATTTGGACTAATCCACGCCCTACGGGCGACAACATAAATTAGTCTCCGTATACAATCCACGAGCAATAAAAAACAAAACAAACACACACGACACGAAGTGACCATCTGGAGAAGGAGAAAGTGGTTACCGCGATGCGGTAGCATAATTAACTGCAGGGGCTTGCGCCTGCAGGGAAGAGCGTCCCCACAATCAAAAACCCCTCACAATGAGGGGGAATCTGACGAAGTCTGCTACAATGGCCGCATCCATCTAAACCTTCGATACATGGTGCTATAAATCAACTTGGCATCTTCGGAGAGGTGGATGGATAAAATCGAATAGCATCTGCCCCTAAAATTCAGGCTGGACGTCCCAACGTCCCGGTCGCGTCTTTCGGCCGAGAACAGATTCTGGCACGCCCGGTGGAACCTTTTCCTCTTTCCACTCCACATTTTGTGTGTCGTGTTTCGCGAACGAATCGCGGCTTGCTATGGTTGCCCCTGGATTCGAGGTACTTAGATTTGGTGTCTTGCTCTGTGCTGAAAATAGAAGATCGATTGCTTTCAACTGCACAAACTGCAACAACTGCAACAACTCCAACTCTGTCCTCGCTGGAAGAGTGACTTACGGGCCTCAGGCGGCCTCAATTTTCAAGATGCTAGTGGAACAAGTGACGTAAGCCACCACTGGGCTGTTCTTTAGGACCATGCTCCCACCCATGAGCTTCAATTCCCCAATGCCGTCCTAAGAAGCTCCGAAAAAGTCGGTCTTTGATCGGCTCACAACTACCGCGGCCCCCCTCAACGGGTCGCCCAAGTCCAGTGCCTCAGTTTTCAACAGACTGGAACAAAGCTCAAGTGGCCCATGAAGAAACCCGCGATACCTGAAGCAGCCATCCCAAAGCGGATAGTCATTCCTGTTCCTGAAGTCATCATAGAGGTTTCTCCTGCTAAGGGATCAGTCTTCACTAGACTGTCTGCTCTAACTCCCGCTTCAGGCAAAGTCATCAAAACTGCTCCCCTTACGCGAAAGTCTGCTTTCGATAGATTGGCCATTTCCACTCAACGGACGTCAGTTTTCGATAGGCTGGCACCAACGACAACTCTTCACCAAGACGGAGGGCATGATGAAGCCACCCCTATAGCTGAACCAATACCGTCTGCTCGACACGCTCGACGTCGTCATTGGCGCCGAGTGAGAAAAGTTAGAGGCAGTTCCCCTTCTGGATTGACTCCGCCAGCTTCAATAGTGGAAGTCGATGCTGCTATTCCAATTGGGAACAACTTTGAACCACTCCAGAGGGTGCGCAAGAACTCTCCGACGGCCGTGCTGAAAAGGTCTCCTCCACATATGGAGAACGTTACAAAAGTGAAGCCAGGCGAAACATGGGTACAGTACGCGATACAATGGCGGAATCTATGGTCGAAGTGCGAGCAACGCATCGAAAAAGCACCCGCGGTAGGCATGTTCGTGGGTACTCTTGATCCGCAGGCAACCATATCCCAGTTCATGATGTTCTTCAAGCCAACTACTTTCCAGGCCTTGATTGACAAGCGGGCCCAAATGAATCAGATAGGTCATAGACCATCTTCTTCGAAGTTGGAATCTCGAAACGAAAAAGGGAAAGGGAAAGCGACCTTCGTCGCCAATGCTCAACAGCAGCCCAGTGGTCCAAAACCAACTGATCGCCAAGATGATAGACGGTGATTCTTCAATGAGAAACCGAAGCACCCTTATTCGTTTCCTCGGGATAAAACGAGGAGATTGTTCGAGCTGGCGGTGCGCAACAGGCTCATCACCTTGCCGGATCCAAAACGCCCATTGATACCCGGTGAGGCCAATAATCCCAATTATTGCCCCTATCACCAAGTGGTAGGCCATCCAATCGAAGATTGTTTCGTCTTCAAAGGCTGTATTGAGGACCAATACCAACAGGGCAAATTCGCACTGTCCGAGAATTGGAAAGTAAGCCCGCCTCAGCCGCACGCTCTTAAAAGGGGGGACACATCGGGGGCATCGTGCTCTTTTATAGAAGAAGCTCTATGGGAGGTCGCTCTTTCAGCCAAGACGAAAAGAATGCTGAAGGATCTCCAAACATTCCCGGCAATCAGATGGAAAAGTCCTCTAGAACCCGAGGTCATCGAGGTAATGCTGAAGCCACGCCCAACGCCAAGAATTGGTAGCGATAACCAAAACGCCCATGCCCGGCCCTCAAAGTCTTCGAAGAAGAAGAAGAAGACCAAAAAGCCCTTGAAGCATGGTGACAAGCGCACGGACTTGCAAAAATATATTGACGCGTTAGAAGAATATAACCAGAAGGCACGAACCCCGGTCACACTCCAAGAGTTTCTCAACCACATCCTTGAAGACGGAGATAGCGACAAAGATAAGGGAGAAGACTCGTCAGATGGACCTGAGGATTACGTGGTAAGCTGCCACGTGATCTCTCACTTGCCGGTAGATGGTGAAGAAGCTCCTGATGTAGAGAAAATGGGGGCAGATCCCGAACCAGAACTCCTAGGACCGTCAGACGAGATGATTGACGTATTCCTGAACGAAGCCCGTCAGAAAAGCAAAACCAATCGAGAGCGCGAACTGGCTATATTTGAAGAGGACAAATGCCGGCGACTGAATGAAAAGGTTGAGGCACTCCAACCAGATTGAAACATGTCCGCCGCATACAAAAGCAAACTTAAGACAAGGAAACGATTCGCTAGAGCCCTGTCAATGGGAATGAAGTTGCCCTCTTTCAGAAGAAATTCTCCTGGCGGTATACATCTTGATGAAGCAGACGTACATCCTAGCTTCTGCTTGTACCATCAGAGGACCACACACCCTACCGAAGAGTGCATAGCCTTTAAAAACTGGTGGCAGGGATATGTTGCCCACCGATAAGACGTTCAGCGAATGGAGCGCAATGCTCGTCGGGAACAAAGAAGCACGACAGAAGAACGCAAAAGAACTACCGGCAACTGTCACATGGTTGATTCTACGGGATCGCAAGTTCTCACCTTCGGGAGTGATTCGGATGAAGAAATAGCCCTCGGTCCTCTCTTCAAGGAATCCATCTCTGAAGCAGAAGAGATGAAGACCTGTGAGAACATTCAGCTGCGCAATCGCACATTACCCGAAAAGAATCTCGGACCCGCAAACAGAGGATCAGATAGAAAAGATAAGGGGAAGGAAAAAGTCCCTAAGAATATCGCCCTCGATGATCGAGTCATCGAAGAGCTTGTAGCCAAGGACCCGTCTAAGAAAAACAAGGTGGATTACAACGTTCTGGCACACCTGAGGAAGATACCCTCGCAGCTAAGCATTCTCGACGCCCTTCTGCTATCCAAAGAGGCGAAAGATCCTCTGATCAAAGCATTATAAGAGCCTGACCAGTTTCAAGCTTTCCTCGCTGAAGAAAAGATGAAGGACGAGCTGGAAGAAATTCACACAGCTGACATCCCTTTCGGCGATGAAGATATCCTCCTCAGAACATGCGAGCACAACCGTCCCCTATATGTCTCCGGGTATTGCCATGACATTAAGATAGGGAAGATCCTAGTTGACAATAAGTCCTCTGTCAATCTCCTAAATGTGAGGGTGCTAAAAGAAATCTGCATAAGCGTTCAACACCTCGTTCGGGATAAAATCACTATCTCCGGGTTCGACTCCCAGTCATCACGGACGCTCGGGTCTGTGATACTGACGTTACGCTTTAGGCCGCTCATCACTGATATCAAGTTCCACGTCATTGACACCAAGACTTGCTACAATGCTTTGGTCGGCCGGCCTTGGTTACACGAGTACAACATTATCCCTTCTACACAGCATCAGTGTATGAAGTACTTCAAAGATGGGCTTGAACACACTGTGACAGGGGAGATAAAGACATTCTCCGTAAACGAAGTCCGAAAGTACGAAGATGCAAAATACTTCTTACAAGACTTTGAAGACACGGAAAGATGCCATAAACCTGAGGATAAGCAAAAAGCTATCACCACCATTCCGGTCTTCGGGAGCGATACCGAGGAGAAAGAAGAGATAGTCTATTCGGGACCTCCCTGATACGACAAACCGGGACCGTCCACCCCTATTCTGGTCTTTGGCAGTGACTCTGAAGACGAGGTCAACGCAGTATTCTCGGTTCGTCCATCAGTGCAAGCCTTCATTGGAGATGATCAAAGTTTGTAGATCGCCATGGTTCCGTAAGAGAATTACAAAGAGCTCGACGCACTTGATACCTACAGTGTGCAAGAACTGCAGATGTTCTACGTCCCTCCCAGGCAAAAAGATAAAAAGGCGATCCTCTTTTATCGATCTGCGGAAACCAAAATGGAGAAAGAAATCTGGCATGGCGCCTATTCTACGCTTGACAGGCTCCAGCCCATCCGTCTGCCCAGATACTACATAGAAGGATTAAAAAGGCTGTTGAGGCGCCAAGGCGTACCCTTCAAACAGACTGCTCGACAAGATCAATTCTACAACAGGATCTAGAACGTTCCCGGAACACAGCGAAAATTGCCCAACGGGAGAATGGAAACGATCGGGCTTGGATATGTTCAATCCAAGAAACGAGAGCGATTCCATGGCTGCTACGTTATACATGATTTCGATGAAGAAGGAGATGCTCTGTTAGAAGACGCTAACCCTGAACCAAAACAAGGTCTCACCATGAAAGTGCCAAGTCCGTCGTTCGAAGAACAGATGGATAAGCTATTAAGGGAAGCGGCTCAAAAGGTCCAGGATGACCATAGCCGCGAAATGGCCATCTCTGAAAAAGCCAGAACGCAGCACCTCCTTCAGCAGGCTGCGGAGAATGACGATGCTCTTCGTCGCCAGCCCGTCATACAAAATGTAAGTGCACGGCGGCGCCCAAGCCGTCTGAACGAGGCCAAAATGCGGAATATAAAACTTTTCTATAAACTAGAACCGGCATTACCGCGCACTTTGAAACCCGGATCGGGCCATTAATCTAATCCTAGCAAACTAGAGAAGGGGTAGAGAGATATACCGAGCGATCCGTGTCCTTCGGTCTTCTCGTCGTCGTCCCGATCTCCCCGCGGAATCTCTGGTCTTCATCTCCTCGTCGGAAGGGCACCACATCGCCGGGTTTTTTTACGGGCTCCCACCTCTGGACCGAGGCAACTCGGGCATGAAGTTGGCGAGTTGGCGTGTCCAAGAATGCTGTAGGCTGAAGTGTAGAAAGCTTTTGTCTCGATGGGGTTACTAGAAGCTGCCATGTATTGGTGGAGGAATGAGATGCAAGTTTTTGGATGAACAAAGGGATTTTGTGCCAACAAAATGAGAACCATCCCATACCCAAAAATTGGGACAGCCCCCATGCCCAAGAATGGCCGGCCAAATGCTCATGAGGAAATGAAAGAGTGGAGAGAATCCATATGAAAAATGAGTGAGCCCTCACATAATGCAAGAGAGAGAAAGGGTTATCATGATGAATAATCATCACAACTAAGTCACTTCATCAACAACCATCACAACTCACAAGTCAAAACCATGATGAACAAATGAAGGTCAAAGGATGGTAGAATCATCATGACACTACAACTTGCAAATAACACCCTCCACTAATCAAATTTGCATGCTTGCAAATAACCCCCTCTCCACCAATTTCCAGCCAAAGAAAGAAACAAAGGAAAATGGCCGAAACGGAAAGCAAACTGGCAACTTCAAAAAAATGATCCCGTAATAAATTACAGGAAAACCCCGCGACTGTATATACATACCCGCATTTGTATTCCGACCGAATACAAATGCAATGAGACAAAATCTACACTGTACAATACTAGGATCTGGCTTAAACCAAAGCCCGCTAGTATTATCCGTCCGATTATGATCCGTGCAATACCGCACGTATATGATCGAACTTTGCCATATCTCCATACGGTCTCTACAGCGTTTCGCCCGAAAGCTTGAGAAACGGTCTGTGAGGGACTCTAAAGACTCGTTAATACCTTGGTTGTGGATTTAACCACTAGCACGTCAGAGGTATTAGCCATACGTAGCGGGCTACCAGGTATTGACCAAAAGGGACGTCGATGAGCGAACTCATCCTGACACCCTACTGTGCCTGTCAGTGACAATATCCGTACAGTCCGGTCCGTTCGTCTATGAGCATCGCATGGCGGGCCTAGGGGGTTGGTGAAAGTCAAACCCCCAAAAGCGGTACAAGCCGTATCGGAGTGTAGTCTAGAACACCCTGAGATACTACTGGAATACCTACCAGTAAATCTCCTGCCTTGGCGAAGGACTTCGTGTAATGGCTCTCCTAGACACAGCGCGACCTCACCCCCAATACCGGGAGAGACGAACCCCTGCAGATCCGCTCACTGCCTCCATGTGGCTCGGGACTGTACCCAACTAAAACCTGTTTGCATGACTCCTTTGAGCCGTGGTAGGGTAGTAATCAAAGCACAGTGGGAACTCACACAAAACAAATGACGATCTCAGGTCGATGAACTAACCTGTACACATGTCACCAGGGAACTGCTATCTGACGCTAGGTATAATACCAACTAGCATATTCCCGGCGAGTCCTGTCTGGTGTACTCATAACCCAATGAGCACCTGTATACATCTTAGGTGAACCAACTGACACCAGTGGCTTGTGAGACCGGCCACCACCCTTCGTCGGGGTCTCGACTGTATACACTAGTCTACTCTGGAGTATCGATGCCCTGTCTCGAAACTTCCACGACTAGGGACTTTTTAAGGATGTGCTTATAGACCCCAGCTCCCACGTATATGATCGCCATCATACTGCTGGCCGTCAAGCAAGAATCCTAAGAGCTCTATCAACGTGCAATAGTGATCAGTAATGTCACCTAAAGCTGTACACGATGATAAAGATAAACGAGATAGCATACTATCATCTTGAGTAAGACTGTCCTACCGGTATAGGTCCTCCCTCAATCATTGCAATCACACGCCCGTGATCCAATAATTGACTCTGAGGGTACTATATCTAACAATCTCCCACTTACACTCAAGGCTAATTATTGCGATGTCGCATACTCACAGGCCGTGTGATACCGAACACCCAACTCCTCTACTAATCAGTCTCACAAAGCCTGTTTGCGAAACTATTGCGTTCGAGGAATAGTCTCAGTTAGTGGATCCGCCCTGATGTTTCTTTCTATGTCTCTCTTTATCTCAAATTCGCGGAGAAACCTATCTCCCGAAATGAGCAACACCTGTCTTAGAATGTGTCTGGATATCTGATGGGACCTAGTTCATAAATGAACTCCAAATCCAAACTTCTTAGACTGTATCATCAACTGAACTTAATCAGTATCCTGCGCCATGCCTCCTTCAGTATCTGCCTGGATCACCTGTCCAAAATACTACCCCTCATCAGAGGGAAAACTATAACTCTTACGGCCACCCTGTCGTCCAGGTCACCTTGGAAGCCTGGAATGATAACTGTCTCCTGAATGAGGCTGTCGTTATTATATCCCTAGAACATCCACTTATGTTCTAAAACTGCTTCCGAATGTTTCTCCAGGATTGGATCAATATTAACTTACTGCATCTATTGTAAAAACAACATCTGGTGTGGTACTTGACATCTCATGATTGACTCAATTGCCTAAGCAAGTGATCTGCCAATCATGCACATCCCTCTCCCCTTTAGTCTGTAAGACACCTTCAGAGAGGGTGACTCCATCACCTGCAGGTACACTACCGTGTCAGGAGTCGTCCATTCTAAAACACCTTTAGAATGCTGTCTAAGTACCCTAATTGGGAAACTACCCAAATCTAGACCTAAAACCATAGATCCTGTAACCAGAATGTCAGATATTACATCTATATCCTATGTGGAGAAAACACTGTATGACAACCAAAATATAACCGATCGTAGTATAGGAATTTCACTTCCTACTCTGTGAATGTCATCCAAATACCAGGACATCACACCCTACTACCTTCTTAACAGATCCATCCGCTATTCTGATGAAGTCAAACCTATGACTGACACATCAGAAATAGATGATCTATCTCCGCTATTTCTGCTTTCGTATATAAATAGACATAAGCCACTTGTCCACTATGCTTCCGCTGCTCCCACTGACTACGACAACCCTCTGGCAGAGTCATATACACGTGCACTTCTAAAGCCACTTTAGAACGACGCTATACTCATCCTCCTGCCGGGTCTCATAGCCTGGAACAACAGTAGTGTCAAGTCTGGGTAAACAAGAACCTCCCTGTCACCATCCTTGAGGCTACCGGAGTACCTCTCGGGCGCCTGAGGTTACCCAACTTATCTGCGGAGTGGCTAATAGAATGTCAAATCAGATTGAATCTTTAAGTTCTTATCAAGTTTTCAGTAATCGTTTGCGGTTCTGGAATCACTTCCAGTTCTACCATACTCCCACTACTATTTTCTGAAAAAATCCATTTTTGTTAAAACTGTGGCGAGTCAAGAACAATATCACTATTGATCTCTCAGATGGTAGAAAGTCAACCCTTGTCATAGCCTGGGTCAACCCACAATCAGCCATTACAGAAACGTGTCTTGAGTTATCCAGAGTCTGATTTTAAGCATAAGCCGGACAACTCCCCGTACCTTAACAACGTTAAGATATGAACCGTTCTATATCCAATATAGAAACAAAGGCACTGATTTAATTGGGACCAGATTCAAAACATGCAGCTATCTCCAGTGCATGTCAACTAAATGGAGAGAGGCCGATCAGCATTACTCAACTTAGGAGTGCTTCCAATTATGAATAACCTGAAAGAGAAGCATGTTCTCTTAATCATTACTATCAACTGAATACCATACACAAGTATCTACATCTTCGATCACCTTGAAGAATCCCGATACTTGCAACACCTGGTTCTCTACTTTATTCTTATACCTATAACTTCTCAAAACTCAAACCTTGTGTTTCTACGAAACACTTGTCAAAAACTAGAGAAGTCATAAGTAAACCGAGTATAGTACGAGGACCATCCCCTCTGTCCTAATGGACACTGGACAATATACAATCCTCTGTATAAGTCCTATGAGTCTAATAACTCAAACCCTGTGCGTCGTAGGTTGAAAACTGTACTATGGTTATGAAGAATTACACCGCTGTTTAATGCTCCTTACCTAACCATCCACTGATATAGGTAAATGTCATGGACATAATTTCAAAAATGTATATCTCACTCTATAAAAATAGACGTACAGATATGTCAATTTGAAATTGGTGCATTATAACGGATATTCAAAACCAAATATTTGCCGTCCGACAAACATCCCAGGCGATTTCCTCAAATATCACCAATTACAACGAATTCCGATATAATGAGGATAATCACCTAATTCCTAATAGTTTACTCCCACTCATCATCTGTAAAACCATACAGATGTGAGAATCATACCTGGTAAATTCATACTCTGGAACAAGGGCTAATTGGGAAATCAGTTTTCTTTTAACAGTACACAGTGAAACTGGAACATTGAAATGTTTCATAGGGGTATCCTCGTATTCCTAGTAATGCCTCTTCCATTATCCAGATTCACAACTGTAACCGTATATTTCTTTGCCATCTCTCTAAATCCCTTTATATGTTTTTAGTCATTACCTTCTGTACACCCTCTTAGGCCAAATGGTTTTCTTCCTTCCCTACCGTTCGGCACCAGCCTATGGTTTGGAAGAAGACCATCCAATAAGCATAATGGGTGTACTGTCCTAATCCTAGGAACACTCGCAATGCGAGAGAAGGTGAAGATAAAAGACAACTGAATAAACCTTATTCCTATTTCTCCTGAACCAGAATCCATCCCCGAACTGGAACAAGTTCCTTTCGAGTTCGTATATAACCATATGATGGAATATCCAATAAACTGTGGATCTTCGTAGTGATATGGAGTGTCCTGGAGAAATACAAAGGTGAAGTGGGAGTGGTAATGAAATACTTGGTTTGGTCGTGAATAGCAGTCGCAATTTACTTTGCCCACCTTCTAATCCCTTTATTTGTCTTAACTTAATACCTTCTGTACACCACACTTAGGCTAATCGGCTTTCTTCATTCCCTACCGTTCGGCACCAGCCTAAGGTTTGGAAGAAGACTATCCAATAGGCGTAACGGGTGTACTATCCACTAATCCAAGGAGCACTCGCAACCTGAGAGAAGGTAAAAGGAAAAGACAACTGAATAGTCCCATTCGTTTTCTCCAGAACCAGAAACCATCCTCGAATTTGGAACAAGTTCCTTCGAGTTCGTATATAACCATAAGATGGTTTTATCCAATGGAAGTGGACGTTCGTAGTAATACGGGGTGTCCTGGAGAAAAAGGGTAAAAGTAGGAGTGGCAATGAGGTTTGCAACTCTGACAATCCAAAAGCCAGTCTTATAAGAAGGTTCGGTCAACTTGGTCACTGAGTCATAGTCTAGGGTCGGGCAATGGTCGCTGTCAAAGAGAGAGAGAAAAGAAACACTCAGCGTGCACTCTAACCTATATCAGAATGGTTACCAATTTATCTAATCAGGAAACCTCTCACTGTAACGTCAAATTCTCCTCCAAACCTGAAAGAAGAATTAGTCGGGATGACCCGAGGAGTAAACCAACTCATCAGTGGGAATCGGGATCCAACTATCATCGCATGATAACGTGACGGAATCCGCTCACGTTATCACACTCCAGAAGGTATGCGCATATCTGGCAAGTTTCAGTTTCTTTAGAAACTCCCGATGTGATTTTTGCCCCATGCTCTTATGACCTTGACTTTGGCCAACAAATCATAAGTCACATGTAAAGTTCTACCCGCCATTATCCAGGTTGATTTGAACCCACCCGTACCTACCTTTGACTTTGGCCAACAAGGCAGTACGGCTGTCCCAAACCAACGCATCTATCTATGCTGCAGAAGAGTAACAAATAGCTACCATACACTATTGTCACGCCCTGCTTCCCAGTGTACGGCGAAGGGGACGTGATGAGGCCCGCTACGTATATACTCAGAAGTATATACGCTAAGCGTAACTAAGCAATATAAAGTAAATCACAAGAGACGAATAATATGGAAATAACAACAACTTTTATTAATAATATTCTTTTTACAATGCAGGAAAAGAAAAATACAACTGGAATGAAAAAAAGCAATGCCTAAACAGTGGCATAACAGGAAATGAAATAAACTGGAAAGAACAGGGTACAATTATCTAGAGCTCTGGGTCTGCCTGGAACTCCTCCAAATCTTCACTGGTGGGCTCGATCTCAACTTGGTCCAACGCACCTGACGACATTCAAAGAAGAAAGAGATAGAATGTCGTCAGCGAACAGGTCGCTCGGTAAGTCCCAAAGAATAAGAAGAATGAGAATGACAGAGTAACAGTATTTTCTAAAGTATTATATTGTTGAATATTATGGAACATTGTGTAACGCTGTTGTTTGTAGCTTGGTACAGAAGGATGCCAGTGTATACGAGGGGGATCTCTATATGCTAGAGATCAGGGCAAAAGGAAAGTATAAGGAACCATTATGCCACGGTACAACAGCAATAGGATTCAGGTTAGGTGTCTTAATCTGACCACCTCGTGCCACCTTTAACACCTTCCGTACCAATCTACCCCTTAAACCCCGTAGTGTTTTAACAGTATTGTAGTATTGGAATATGTAAGTTGGGTGACTGACCAAAACCATGATATCAGTAAACATGTTACAACTGTATAATCAGGTAAATGGAATATCAGGATAATGGATGAATATCCATGGTTTGATTCAGTCAAAAAGAATATATTGTTAACTAGATTCAGGGTTTCATGTATTCAAATTGTATTGGAATATAAAAGAATATAGATTGATTTGAATCATATTCAAGTCAGAAATAGTCAGACTCTAACCCGAGTCAGACTAAAAGAAGAGAATTTGAAGTTCAATATTAGCTAGGGGCCTTATTGTAATTTGTAAAACTTGAGGGGGGTTCATGTAAAAATACTTTTGTATAGTTTTCAAAATACACCTCAAGTATTTAATAATCGTCTTAATTGTTATAATGAATGTGAATTTTATTTGTGTTATTCTAGTGAATATATCCTAATAAAAGTATTAATTATCTTATCTGAAATTCATGGTATTTTAGTGTAACTTTTAATCTTGTAATTTTTAGAAAAATGTGGAAACTTTATATTATGATAAAATAGGTGTTTAAATGATAATTATATATATATATTAACACATGAATAATTTTATATAAATATTTTATTTTCAAAAATCTCATTTTCCTTAAATGTCGTATTTTAAACATTTCGAGACCGAATGCTCCTTACGGAGGTCTGAATCTCGCACTACTAGCCTGCGGGTGCACGATGAACCGTACTATCTCTAACAGGTTCCCCAAAAGTGGGTTGTAGCGGCGCTTTGCTTAGGTTTATAAATACTTTTCATTTGGGAAAACGGTTTTATAAATATGGGGTATTTATTTGCAAAAGAGTACAGTTTTCCGTATTTTAGTTATTAGGGTTTCCTAAACCAACTAGCCTGTTTCTAAGGTCTAAACGATTCATTAGAAGCCTCAAATCGCCTCTTCACCGTCAATTGCGGCCAGGTAAGTGGGAAGGAACCACAGTCGTGGGCCTAATTAAAAACCACTAGCCTTAGACACACTTGCCTAGGCACCACAAGACAGTTTAGATAAACGATCGATGTCCATGACCAATCGTGTTTTCATTTTATTAAAAGATTTTATCTAGAAATATTTACAACTTAAAACTTTCAATAAAGGTTATAAAGATTAGGGTATTTTAGTGAAAAGTCCTGTAATTTCGTATTCTGTATTTTTATATTTATCAATTAGGGTTATATTGAGTGTGTGTAGGGGTAGGTCATTACCCTGTGACTTATATTAAGTTTTGGTGAAGTTTAAAGGTAAAACATGCTATGTAAAACTTAAAGGTATTATAGCGCAAGAATACGGTATTCGAAAACGTTATCATTTTATGTGTGAAATTTCATTCAAATTGGATTCTACAAGTTTAGTGATCAAGATAAACCTATTTAGGAGTGAGGGAATTAATTAAACCAAGAAAAATGAACTTCATGGTAATTTTATGAAAAGAATACGGTTTTGCAAAGAAGTTATCATTTTATATGAAAAAGTTTGATTAAATTGATTTATGGGTGATTAATAGTCAACATGAATATGGGTAGATAATATGTATTAGGTGACAAGTGGAAATTTATAGAAAAAACGAATCGGAAATCGGTTTGTCCGATTTCCGTCGGGTTCCAAAAAGTCGTATTTTTATCTTAAAGAAAAGAGATAGAAGAAGGTGGGACTTACGGTTTGGACAAGCTAAGGAAGCTAATGGACGTGGTGGTTGTCGATTCGTTGAAAACATCACGAAGGTTCTGATCCGGTCGTCGGAATCCGTCGTCGATTTCGGCAGCGCTTCGCTTCTCGCTCTTCGTACCTAGTTCTCGAGAATTTGAGAGAGTGGACTTAGAGTGGTGAGGTGAAATGGTAGAGGATAGGGGTCTTTATATAGGGCTAGGCTAGGGTTAGGGTTTGGATTAAAAAATATTTTAAAAAATATAAAAAAACATTAAAAATTCATTAAAAATCATTAAACCTAGGAGTAAAAGGGATTTATTGGCCAAATCAAAACCGATCCAGGTATAATAAGTGTGCAAGAGGGTTGACCAAGTCAAGAGACAACTTTTCTCAGTTGGTGACTCGGCCGTCCGGCCAAGTCCGGCCGGCGGCGCCGGACCGAGTCGGCCGAGTCGCCGGCCGGAGGCGCCGAGTCGGGCCGAGTCAAGGGTCCAATGGCCGGGGGTTTTCCTGAGGAACAACTTGGTATTTTTACTTTTTGTTGTCCAGTACATATTTTGGGAGTTATGGCCTTTTTACCGTTGACTTCCAAAAAAAATAAAACAAAATAAATACAAAAATAATATGGGGCATGGGATTTGAACTCCGGTGGCTTGGTTCAGCAGTGCAAGGTATTACCAATGAGCTACAAGCTCCTTCTTGTAATTATTGTGTTATTTAATTACTTAAAATGATAGCAGCAAGAGTAAATACTCCAAGTATACATTAAATTTTAAAGTAATTTCTTGTACACTAAAAATGGAGTTATTTCATTCTTGTAGCTTGTAATTAAAAAAAAAATAATTACCTAAATCTTGTGCTCAGGCTAAAATACCCCTTTGTGGATTTTAAAAAATATTTTGAAAAAATTTGTATAGGAAAAAGTGTATAGGAAAATTAGGGTTGTTACAACCATGCCTTGACTTTGGCCAACAAACATAGCATGAATATTACGTGCTACTCGTCTGAAATGACGGAGGGCTACGAATGGTTTTTGGCGAAAAACCTTTAACGTAATGAACTTGATATCGTTGAAGGAACCGGATAGCTTTTATAAAAATATAATGACGAAAACCTTTGCTAAAGAGGTCACTCCCGGTGAAGGGATCTCAGCTCTTTCCCCGTAGAATGAGGTGTAGGATATTCTAACTGAATACCACAATGCAAAGCAAAAGTAAACGGCTATAGTGAAGCTATTGCCCTGAAGCAAACTTCTGTCCAAGGGGTCACTCCCGGTGAAGGAATCTCAGCCCTTGCCTCGTCGACTGAGGTGCTGGATATTCATAACCAAATACCACTGTACAAAACAAAAGAGAACGTTCTTGCAATAACAGCTTTTTGAAAATTGTTCCAACAACATCAGAATAGGTTTGCTTAGCTTGCATTGATCCGAATCAATACAGTCCCATCAATTGATCACACCAATAAAGAACGAAAATAATGATGTACGTATATGACATCCGCATTCGCCACTGGGTCTCGTCATCACCCGTTAGGTTACTTAACTAACGACAGAGCGGGGACTGGACTAGCGCGGATGCAAAACATATACAACATCTACTAGTATATATATCAATATATAATATTCGCTCAAGGCATGATAAAAATGCAACATCACATAAATGTAATAAGTATAACAGAATAATACAGATATCTGGGATCCCTGGGTTTCATAGAGCCGCTACTGAAACCCGACGTTCCCCTGGTCGTGTAGATAGCCTGTGCAATGAAATCTTAGACCCCTACGGGCGCGGCAAGTTACCCGCCAAATCCTGAAGCGAGGCAGCCCCCTTCAGCAACGTGAATGGACCACCCAGCACTTCACGGAATCCGGTAACTTGGGCACCCTTCCTGGGTCAACCTATACCCCCTACGAGTGCGGCGAATAGCCCGCCAATTCTAGATTGAAGCCCCCTCCATCTCAATGCCATGAGATGCGGGCCCGTTGCCCTCTAGAACCCGGCTATCCGTACACCCCTCCGCGGGGCAATCCTAGTACAGAAAGTAGAATATACATACAACGGGTTCATCGACCTCAGCCCGGTCGTGCCCCAAAAGAATAATATACAAACAGGAAGTGACGACAGTCCACATGTCGGAAGATTGCCCCGCAATATCAAATGTACATAATACAACCAAAACTGTACTACCATTGCATCCAGGCTATCCACCACGACAATCCTCAATATCACAGCACAACACAGAACATCAACGTGAATTTCACGTTCGCAAATCCGTCTAAAAGGGCTATAGCAGTTAGACAGGATTTACCGATCAAATGACATTCACGGTCGCAGATATAATGTAAATACTGTGAACTAACATGTTTAAAATTTTCGATCGACTAAATTTACCAAAGTGGGCCCCAAGGACTACAGTAGCACTCAAACAAAATCTGGGCCCAAAAATAATATACCAAAAATCCCAATTTCAACCCAGAAAGCAACTGCAGAAATTTGGTACGGCTCTGACACTTTCTTGCCGCGGAACCGCGGCCACAACAGGGGTTTGGCCGCGGTTCCGCGGTCCCACTGAAGCATTACTGTACCGAATTTTTACAGAAGCTTTAAAATTGCCTGCACAATTTTCTGCGATGTACCAAATAATTTTTCGAGCCAAAAAAAATTCGACAGAAAACTGTGCCTGAAATCTGGTTTTTGGGAAATCCGTTCGGTCGAACTTGTAAACACGTTAGAGGAAGCTAGAATAGCTTAATGGCGTGGCTCTGATACTAGTGTAAGTGCACGGCGGCGGCCCGGCCTTCTGAACGAGGCCAAAATGCGGAATATAAAACTTTTCTATAAACTAGAACCGGCACTACCGCGCACTTTGAAACCCGGATCGGTCCATTAATCTAATCCTAGCAAACTAGAGAAGGGGTAGAGAGAGATACCGAGAGATCCGTGTCCTTCGGTCTTCTCATCGTCGTCCCGATCTCCCCGCGGATCTCCGGTCTTCATCTCCTCGTCGGAAGGGCACCACATCGCCGGGTTCTTTTACTGGCTCCCACCTCTAGACCGAGGAAACTCGGGCACGAAGTTGGCGAGTCGACGTGTCCAAGAATGCTGTAGGCTGAAGTGTAGAAAGCTTTTGTCTCGATGGGGTTACTAGAAGTTGCCATGTATTGGTGGAGGAATGAGATGCAAGTTTTTGGATGAACATAGGGATTTTGTGCCAACAAAATGAGAACCATCCCATACCCAAAAATTGGGACAGCCCCCATGCCCAAGAATGGCTGGCCAAATGCTCATGAGGAAATGAAAGAGTGGAGAGAATCCATATGAAAAATGAGTGAGCCCTCACATAATGCAAGAGAGAGAAAGGGTTATCATAATGAATAATCATCACAACTAAGTCACTTCATCAACAACCATCACAACTCAAAAGTCAAAACCATGATGAACAAATGAAGGTCAAAGGATGGTAGAATCATCATGACACTACAACTTGCAAATAACACCTTCCACTAATCAAATTTGCATGCTTGCAAATAACCCCCTCTGCACCAATTTCCAGCCAAAGAAAGAAACAAAGGAAAATAGCCGAAACGGAAAGCAAACTGGCAACTTCAAAAAAATGATCCCGTAATAAATTACAGGAAAACCCCGCGACTGTATATACATACCCGCATTTGTATTTCGACCGAATACATATTCAATGAGACAAAATCTACACTGTACAATACTAGGATCCGGCTTAAACCAAAGCCCGCTAGTATTATCCGTCCGATTATGATCCGTGCAATACCGCACGTATATGATCGAACCCTGCCATATCTCCATACGACCTCTACAGCGTTTCGCCCGAAACTTGAGAAACGGTCTGTGGGGGACTCTAAAGACTCGTCAATACCTTGGTTGTGGATTTAACCACTAGCACGTCAGAGGTATTAGCTATACGTAACGGGGTACCTGTTGGAAATAGTGCCCTCAGAGTCAATTATTGGATCACAGGCACGTGATTGCAATGATTGAGGGAGGACCTATCCCGGTAGGACAGTCTTACTCGAGATGATAGTATGCTATCTGGTTTACCTTTATCATTGTGTACTGCTTCAGGTGACCTTACAGGTCACTATTACACGCTGATAGAGCCCCTAGGATTCTTGCTTGACTGCCGGCAGTATGATGGCGATCATATACGTGAGAGCTGGTGGTCTATAAGCACATCCTTAAAAGATCCCTAGTCGTGGGAGTTTCGAGACAGGGCATCGATTCTCCAGAGTAGACTAGTGTATAGCAGTTCCCTGGTGACATGTGTACAGGTTAGTTCATCGACCTGGGGATCGTCATTTGTCTCGTGTGAGTTCCCACTGTACTTTGATTACTACCCTACCACGGCTCAAAGGAGTCGTGCAAACAGGTTTTAGTTGGGTACAGTCCCGAGCCACATGGAGGCAGTGAGCGGATCTTCAGGGGTTCGTCTCTCCCGGTATTGGGGGTGAGGTCGCGCTGTGTCTAGGAGAGCCATTACACAAAGCCCTCGGCCGATGCAGGAGATTTACTGGTAGGTATTCCAGTAGTATCTCAGGGTGTTCTGGGCTACACTCCGACACGACTTGTACCGCTTTTGGGGGTCTGACTTTTACCAACCCCCTAGGCCTGACATGCGATGCTCATAGACGAACAGACCGGACTGTACGGATATTGTCACTAACAGGCTCAGTAGGGTGTCAGGATGAGTTCGCTCATCGATGTCACTTTTGGTCAATAGCTGGTGGCCCGTCACGTATTGGCTTATACCTCTGACGTGCTGGTGGTTAAATCCACAGCCATAGTATTGACGAGTCTTTAGAGTCCACCACACTTTCAGTTACTCAAGCTTTCGGGTGAAACGCTGTAGAGGCCGTATGGAGATATGGCAGGGTCCGATCAGATACGTATGGTATTGCACGGATCAGGATCGGACGGTTTGTACTAGAGGCCGTATAGATATATGGCAAGGTTCGGTCGGATACGTGCGGTATTGCACGGATCAGGATCGAACGGATTTTACTAGCCGGCTTTGGTTTAAGCCGGATCCTAGTATAGTACTGTGTAGATTTTGTCTCATTGCATTTGTATCCGGTCGGAATACAGATGCAGGTGTGTATGCACAGTATCGGGGTTTTCCTGTAATTTATTACGGGTCCAGTTTTCTGGAGTTGCCAGTTTGCATTCCGTTCCGGCCGGTTTTCCTTTGTTCTTTCCCGGCCGGACTTTTCCGATGGAGGGGGTTATTTGCAAGTTTGCAAATAACATTTGTGGAGGGGGTATCTTGCATTTTGGTGGCATCATGATAGTTTTTCATGATGAGATTCTTTTTCCTTCTTATCACTTGCTTTATGGTGATTAGAGTGGATTTGATATTGATTTGAGATGGTTATCATTTCTTTAGGGTTGTGGTCACCCCCTTGCTTTTACTACACTCACCTCCCTTCTTGTTATGGTTTGAATTTCATTTCCTCCACCATTCTCACTAGAGGAGAGAGGTTTCACTTGAGAGAAAAAGAAGGAGAGAGTTCATTTTTGTTATGTGAGGAATTCTTCATCTCATCTTCTTCTTGCTAGAAAATTGAAAGCACCAATTTTCTTTACCTCTTCCTCCATCCATCAATGGCAACTACATAAACTCCAAGAGACAAAGTTTCTACACTACACCTTCTACAGCAAATCTTGGGCACGCCGACTTGCCAGCTTCGTGCCCGAGTTGCCTCGGTATTGAGGTGGGAGCCCGTAAAAGATGCAGACGATGTGGTGCCCTTCCAGCAGGGAGGCGATGACCGGAGTTTCCGCGGGAGATCGGGACGATGACGAGAAGACCGGAGGACTCGGATCACTCGGTATATCTCTCACCCTTTCTCTTGATTGCTAGTATCGGTTAATGGTTACGATCCGGGTTTATTGTCCGCGGTAGCGCCAGCTTAAAAGTTAAGAAAATTTTGATTCCGCATCTTGGCCTCGGATAGACGGCCAGGGCGCTGCCGTGGCGCAACATGGTATCAGTGCCACGCCATTAACCTTGCCTAGCTTGTTCTAGTGTGTTTTAGTTTTCCGATCGAACAAAAATTCCAAAACCGCGTTTTCTTTACATCAGTTTTCTGTCGAATTTTTTCTTGCTCGAAAATTTTTTCAGGTTGTAGAAAAGTGATGTATATGGAATTATAAGAACACTGTGAAAATTTGGTAGTGTGATCCCTCCATAAGGCCGCGGAACCGCGGCCATAACCCCTATTTGGCCACGGTTCCGCTGCAGAATTGAGTCTTCACTTTACCAATTTTTTGCAGTGGGCTTTTGGGCTGATTTTAGGGGTTTTGGAATATTCAGTTTGGGCCCAGATTTTCTGCAAGTGCTACAGTAATGCTTTGGGGCCCACTTGGTAAAATTTGATCGATCGGATATTTTAAACGCATTGGTTCACAGTATTTACATTATATCTGCGACCGTGAATGTCACTTGATCGGTAAATCCTGTCTAACTGCTATAGCGCGGTTAGACGGATTTGCGAACGTGACATTCACGTTGATGTTCTATGTATTGCTATGATGTTGCGGATCGGTCGTGGGGGATAGCCTGGATGCAATGTTAGTACAGTTTTGTTTTATATGTACATTTGATATTGCGGGGCGAGCGTCCGATCTGTGTACTGCCGTTACTGCCTGTTTGTATTATTCTTTTGGGGGCACGACCTGGTTGCGGTCGATGTACCCGTTGTATGTATATTTTACTTTCTGTACTAGGATTACCTCGCGGAGGGGTGCACGGATAGCCGGGTTCTAGAGGGCAACGGGCCCGCATCTCATGGCATTGAGACGGAGGGGGATTCACTCTAGGATTGGCGGGTTATTCGCCGCACTCGTAGGGGGTACAGGTTGACCCAGGAGGGGTGCCCAAGTTACCGGATTCCATGAAGTGCTGGGTGGTCCATTCACGGTGCTGAAGGGGGCTGCCTCGCTTCAGGTTTTGGCGGGTGACTTGCCGTGCCCGTAGGGGTCTAGGATTTCATTGCACAGGCTATCCACATGACCAGGGGAACGTCGGGTTTCAGTAGCGGCTCTGTGAAACCCGGGGCTTCCAGATATCTGTATTGTTCTGTGATGCTGTACATTTCTGTGATGTTGCATTTTATCACTCATTGAGCGAATATAATATATTGGTATATATATTAGTAGATGTTGTATATGTTTTACATCCGCGCTAGTCCAGTCCCCGCTCTGTCGTTAGTTAGCTAACCTAACGGGTAATGACGGGACCCAGTGGCGAATGCGGATGGCATATACGTACATCAGTATATTTTCGTTCTTTGTGGTGTGATCAATTGATGGGACTGCGTTGATTCGGATCAATGCAAGCTAAACAAACCTATTCTGATGTTGTTGGAACATTTTTCAAAAAGCTGTTATTGTAAGGACGTTCACTTTTGTTTTGCATCGTGGTATTCATTTGGAATATCCTGCTCCTCAGTCGACGAGGCAAGGGCCGAGATCCCTTCACCGGGAGTGACCCCTTGGACAGAAGTTTGCGTCAGGGCATTAACTTCACTATAGCCGATTACTTTTACTTTGCATCGTGGTATTCAGTTGGAATATCCTGCACCTCATTCTACGGGGAAAGAGCCGAGATCCCTTCATCGGGAGTGACCTCTTTAGTAAAGGTTTTCGTCACCATATTTTTTATAAAAGGCTATGCAGTTCCTTCAACGATATCAAGTTCATTACGTTAAAGGTTTTTCGCCAAAAACCAGTCGTAGCCCTCCGTCATTTCTTATGGGTATTATTTAGTATTCGTGCTGCGTTTGTTGCTCCGTCAAGGCGTAGTGTACGGTAGCTAAGTGGTGCTTGTTTGTTGCATAAATGGGATTGGTTAGGACAGTCGTGCGGCTTTGTTGACTCCGTCAAGGGCACGTACGGGTGGGTTTAATTCAATCCAGATAATGACGGGTTGAACTTGACTAGGACTCTTTGATTTGGTGACTCCGTCAAGGTCACTTGAGTCCTAGGGGTAAAAATCACATCGGGAGTTTCAAAAGAACTGAAACTTGCCAGGCATGCGCATACCTTCTGGAGTATGGTGACTTGAGTGGATTCCGTCAAGTTATCATGCGATGATAGTTGGATCCCGATTCCCATTGATGAGTTGGTTTACTCCTCGGGTGATCCCGACTAATTCTTCTTTCAGGTTTGGGGAAGAATTTGAGGTTACAGTGGGAGGTTTCCAGATTAGATAAAGTGATAACCATTCTGATCTAGGTTAGAGTGCACGCTGAGTGTTTCTTTTCTTTCTCTCTTTGGCAGCGACCATTGACCCGACCCTGGACTATGACTCATTGACCAAGTTGACCGAACCTTCTTAACACTGGCTTTTGGATTGTCAGAGTTGCAAACCTCATTACCACTCCTACTTTTACCCTTTTCTCCAGGACACCCCGTATTACTACAAACGTCCACTTCCATTGGACAAAACCATCGTATGGTTATATACGAACTCGAAGGAATTCGAGGATGGTTTCTGATTCTGGAGAAAACGAATAGGACTATTCAGTTGTCTTTTCCTTTTACCCTCTCTCTCAGATTGCGAGTACTCCTTGGCTTAGGAGATAGTACACCTATTACGTAAATTGGATAGTCTTCTTCCAAACCTTAGGCTGGTGCCGAACAGTGGGGAATGAAGAAAACCAATTAGCATAACGATGGTGTACAGAAGGTATTAAGTTAAGACAAAGAAAGGGATTAGTAAGAGGGCAAAGTAAATTGCGACTGCTATTCACGACCAAACCGAGTATTTCTTCGCCAATCCTAAATCACTTTTGTATTTCTCCAGGACACTCCGTATCAATACGAAGATCCCAAATTTATTGGATATTCCATCGTATGGTTATATACGAACTCGAAAAGAACTTGTTCCAGTTCGGGGATGGATCCTGGTTCAGGAGAAATAGGAATAAAGTTCATTCAGGTGTCTTTTATCTTCACCTTCTCTCGCGTTGCGAGTGCTCCTAGGATTAGGACAGTACACCCATTATGCTTATTGGATAGTCTTCTTCCAAACCATAGGCTGGTGCCGAACGGTAGGGAAAGAAGAAAACCATTTGGCCTAAAGGGGTGTGCAGACGGTAATGACTAAAGACATATAAAGGGATTTGGAGAGGTGGCAAAGAATTATATGGTTATAGTTGTGAATCTGGATAATGGAAGAGGCATTACTAGGAATACCAGGATACCCCATCGAAACATTTCAATGTTTCAGTTCAACTGTGTACTGTTAAAAGAAAACTGATTTCCCGATTAGACACTTGCTCCAGGGTATGTATTTACCAGATTGGATTCTCACATCTGTATGGTTTTACAGATGATGAGTGGGAGTAAATTATTGGGAATTAGGTGACCATCCTCATTATATCGGGATTCGTTGTAATTGGTGATATTTGAGGAAGCCACCTGGGTTGTTTGCCGGTCGGCAAATATTTGGTTTTGAATATCCGTTGCTATGCACCAATTTCAAATTGATATATCTGTACGTCTATTTTCATAGAGTGAGATATACCTTTTTGAAATTATGTCTATGACATTTACCTATATCAGTGATGGTTAGGTAAGGAGTATTGAACAGCGGTGTAATTCTTCTCAACCATAAGTACAGTTTTCAACCTACGACACACAGTGAATGAGTTATCAGACTCAAGGGACTTGTACAAAGTATTATATGTTGTCCAGCGTCCATCTGGACAGAGGGGTTGGTCCTCGTACTATATTCAGTTTACTTGTGACTTCTTTAGTTTTTAGACAGCTGTTTCGTGGAAACACAGGGTCCGAATTTTGAGGAGTTATAGGTATTTGAATAGAGTAGAGAACCAGGTGTAGCAAGTATCGGGATTCTTCAAACTGATCGAAGATGTAGATACTTGTGTATGGTGTTCAGTTGATAGTAATGATAAAGAGAAATTGCTTCTCTTTCAGGTTACTCATAATTGGAAGCATTCCTAAGTTGAGTAACGCTGATCGGCCTCTCTCCATTTAGTTGACATGCACTGGAGATAGCTGCATGATTTGAATCTGGTTCAATTAAATCAGTGCCTCTGGTTCTATATTGGATATAGTACAGTTCATATCTTAACATTGTTAAGGTACGGGGAGTTGTCCGGTTTATGCTTAAAACCAGACTCCGGATAACTCAAGGCACGTTTCTGTAATGGCTGTTTGTGGGTTGACCCAGGCTATGACGAGGGTTGATTTTCTACCATCTGGAAGATCAATAGTAATATTGTTCTTGACTCGCCACAGTTTTAACAAAAATGGATTTTTTCAGAAAAACAGCAGTGGGAGTATGGTAGAACTGGAAGTGATTCCAGAACCGCAAACGATTACTGAAAATTTGATAGGAACCTAAAGATTCAATCTGGCTTGACATTCCATTAGCCACTCCGCAGATAAAATGGGTAACTTCAGGCACTCGAGAGGTACTTCGGTATGCTCAAGGACAGTGGTAGGGAGGTTCTTGTTTACCCAGACTTACCATTGCTGTTGTTCTAGACTGTGAAACCCGGCATGAGGATGAGTATAGCGTCATTCTAAACTGGCTTTAGAAGTGTACGTCTATATGACTCTGCCAGAGGGTTGTCGTAGTCAGTGGGAGCAGCGGAAGCATTGGTGGACAGTTGGCTTATGTCTATTTATAGACTGTAGCAGAGATAGCGGAGATAGATCATCTATTTTTGATGTGACAGTCATGGGTTTGACTTCATCAGAATAGGGGATAGACCTGTTAAGAAGATAGTAGGGTGTGATGTCCTGGTATTTGATGACATACACAGAGTAGGAAGTGATATTCCTATACTACAATCGGTTATACTTTGGTTGTCACACAGTGGTTTCTCCACACAGGACTTAGATATTATATCAAACATTCTGGTTACTAGATCTATAGTTTTAGATCTAGATTTGGGTGGTTTCCTAATCTGGGTACCTTGACAGCATTCTATGAGTATTTAGAATGGACGACTCCTGGCATGGTAGTGTACCTGCAGGTGATGGAGTCACCCTCTCTAAAGGTGTCTTACAGACTAAAGGGGAGAGGGATACGCATGATTGACAGATCACTTGCTTAGGCAATTGAGTCAATCATGAGATGTCAAGTACCACACAAGATGTTGTTCTTGCAGTAGGTGCAATAAGTTGATATTAATCCAATCCTGGAGAAACAGTCGGAAGCAGTTTTAGAACATAAGTTGATGTTCTAGGGATGTGATAACGACAGCCTCTTTTAGGAGACAGTTATCATTCCAGGCTTCCAAGGTGACATGGATGGCAGAGTGGCAGTCAGAGTTATAGTTTCTCCTTCTGACGAGGGGCATTATTTTGGACAGCTGGTCCAAGGCAATACTGAGGGAGACATGGCGCTGGGTACTGATTATGTTCAGTCATTGATACAGTCTAAGAAGTTTGGATTTGGAGTTCATTTATGAGCTAGGTCCCATCAGATATCCAGACATACTCTAAGACAGGTATTGCTCATTTCGGGAGATGGCTTTCTCTGCGAACTTGAGATATAGAGAGACATAGAAAGAAACATCACAGCGGATCAACTCACTGAGGCTATTCCTCGAACGCAATAGTTTCGCAAACGAGCTTTGTGAGACTGACTAGTAGAGGAGTTGGGTGTTCGGTATCACACGGGCTGTGAGTATGCGACATCGCGATAATTAGCCTTGAGTGCAAGTGGGAGATTGTTGGAGATAGTGCCCTCAGAGTCAATTATTGGATCACAGGCACGTGATTGCAATGATTGAGGGAGGACCTATCCCGGTAGGACAGTCTTACTCGAGATGATAGTATGCTATCTGGTTTACCTTTATCATCGTGTACTGCTTCAGGTGACCTTACAGGTCACTATTACACGCTGATAGAGCCCCTAGGATTCTTGCTTGACTGCCGGCAGTATGATGGCGATCATATACGTGAGAGCTGGTGGTCTATAAGCACATCCTTAAAAGGTCCCTAGTCGTGGGAGTTTCGAGACAGGGCATCGATTCTCCAGAGTAGACTAGTGTATACAGTCGAGACCCCGACGAGGGGAGGTGGCCGGTCTCACAAGCCACTGGTGTCAGTTGGTTCACCTAAGATGTATACAGGTGCTCATTGGGTTATGAGTACACCGGACAGGACTCGCCGTGAACATGCTAGTTGGTCTTATACCCGACGTCAGATAGCAGTTCCCTGGTGACATGTGTACAGGTTAGTTCATCGACCTGGGGATCGTCATTTGTCTCGTGTGAGTTCCCACTGTACTTTGATTACTACCCTACCACGGATCAAAGGAGTCGTGCAAACAGGTTTTAGTTGGGTACAGTCCCGAGCCACATGGAGGCAGTGAGCGGATCTTCAGGGGTTCGTCTCTCCCGGTATTGGGGGTGAGGTCGCGCTGTGTCTAGGAGAGCCATTACACAAAGCCCTCGGCCGATGCAGGAGATTTACTGGTAGGTATTCCAGTAGTATCTCAGGGTGTTCTGGGCTACACTCCGACACGACTTGTACCGCTTTTGGGGGTCTGACTTTTACCAACCCCCTAGGCCCGACATGCGATGCTCATAGACGAACAGACCGGACTGTACGGATATTGTCACTAACAGGCTCAGTAGGGTGTCAGGATGAGTTCGCTCATCGATGTCACTTTTGGTCAATAGCTGGTGGCCCGTCACGTATTGGCTTATACCTCTGACGTGCTGGTGGTTAAATCCACAGCCATAGTATTGACGAGTCTTTAGAGTCCACCACACTTTCAGTTACTCAAGCTTTCGGACGAAACGCTGTAGAGGCCGTATGGAGATATGGCAGGGTCCGATCAGATACGTATGGTATTGCACAGATCAGGATCGGACGGTTTGTACTAGAGGCCGTATAGATATATGGCAAGGTTCGGTCGGATACGTGCGGTATTGCACGGATCAGGATCGAACGGATTTTACTAGCCGGCTTTGGTTTAAGCCGGATCCTAGTATAGTACTGTGTAGATTTTGTCTCATTGCATTTGTATCCGGTCGGAATACAGATGCAGGTGTGTATGCACAGTATCGGGGTTTTCCTGTAATTTATTACGGGACCAGTTTTCTGGAGTTGCCAGTTTGCATTCCGTTCCGGCCTGTTTTCCTTTGTTCTTTCCCGGCCGGACTTTTCCGATGGAGGGGGTTATTTGCAAGTTTGCAAATAACATTTGTGGAGGGGGTATCTTGCATTTTGGTGGCATCATGATAGTTTTTCATGATGAGATTCTTTTTCCTTCTTATCACTTGCTTTATGGTGATTAGAGTGGATTTGATATTGATTTGAGATGGTTATCATTTCTTTAGGGTTGTGGTCACCCCCTTGCTTTTACTACACTCACCTCCCTTCTTGTTATGGTTTGAATTTCATTTCCTCCACCATTCTCACTAGAAGAGAGAGGTTTCACTTGAGAGAAAAAGAAGGAGAGAGTTCATTTTTGTTATGTGAGGAATTCTTCATCTCATCTTCTTCTTGCTAGAAAATTGAAAGCACCAATTTTCTTTACCTCTTCCTCCATCCATCAATGGCAACTACATAAACTCCAAGAGACAAAGTTTCTACACTACACCTTCTACAGCAAATCTTAGGCACGTCGACTTTCCAGCTTCGTGCCCGAGTTGCCTCGGTATTGAGGTGGGAGCCCATAAAAGATGCAGACGATGTGGTGCCCTTCCGGTAAGGAGGCGACGACCGGAGTTTCCGCGGGAGATCGGGACGATGACGAGAAGACCGGAGGACTCGGATCACTCGGTATATCTCTCACCCTTTCTCTTAATTGCTAGTATCGGTTAATGGTTACGATCCGGGTTTATTGTCCGCGGTAGCACCAGTTTAAAAGTTAAGAAAATTTTGATTCCGCATCTTGGCCTCGGATAGACGGCCGGGGCGCTGCCGTGGCGCAACAGTACCAGGTATTGACCAAAAGGGACGTCGATGAGCGAACTCATCCTGACACTCTACTGAGCCTGTCAGTGACAATATCCATACAGTCCGGTCCGTTCGTCTATGAGCATCGCATGGCGGGCCTAGAGGGTTGATGAAAGTCAGACCCCCAAAAGCGGTACAAGTCGTGTCGGAGTGTAGTCCAGAACACCTTGATATACTACTGGAATACCTACCAGTAAATCTCATGCCTTGGCCAAGGACTTCGTGTAATGGCTCTCCTAGACACAGCGCGACCTCACCCCCAATACCGGGAGAGACGAACCCCTGCAGATCCGCTCACTGCCTCCATGTGGCTCGAGACTGTACCCAACTAAAACCTGTTTGCATGACTCCTTTGAGCCGTGGTAGGATAGTAATCAAAGCCCAGTGGGAACTCACACGAGACAAATGAAGATCTCAGGTCGATGAACTAACCTGTACACATGTCACCATGGAACTGCTATCTGACGCGAGGTATAATACCAACTAGCATGTTCCCGGCGAGTCCTGTCCGGTGTACTCATAACCCAATGAGCACCTGTATACATCTTAAGTGAACCAACTGACACCAGTGGCTTGTGAGACCGGCCATCGCCCCTCGTCGAGGTCTCGACTGTATACACTAGTCTACTCTGGAGTATCGATGCCCTGTCTCGAAACTCCCACGACTAGGGACCTTTTAAGGATGTGCTTATAGACCCCAGCTCCCACGTATATGATCGCCATCTTACTGCTGGCCGTCAAGCAAGAATCATAAGAGCTCTATCAACATGCAATAGTGATCAGTAATGTCACCTAAAGCAGTACACGATGATAAAGATAAACGAGATAGCATACTATCATCTTGAGTAAGACTGTCCTACCGGTATAGGTCCTCCCTCAATCATTGCAATCACGTGCCTGTGATCCAATAATTGACTCTGAGGGCACTATATCCAACACAAAAGACCCGACACGAAGGCAAAAACAAATTAAAGAATGGAAAAAATGTCCGACAGCGGCCAAGTGGGTCCAAGAAGCCACGCGATCGAGAATTGAGTAGCCGGGATCTGTCTCTTATAAAAAAGATGGGCTGAGCATATTCTTTTCCCCAAGATAAGACAAGGAAGATATTTGATCTTGTCATAAAACATCAGATGAAGACACTCCCGGAATCCAAACACCCCGATCAATAAAACGAGGTTCATCACCCGGATTATTACTCCTATCACCGAGCGATAGGACATCCTCTCGAAGACTGCTTCACAAACAAAGACTGGATAGAAGACCAGTATCAGTAAGGCAGGTTCGCTTTATCCAGCAGTTGGAAGGTAACCCCACCACAGAAGCATGAACCGAAAGCCATATATGCAGCGAGAGTAAAGCCGGATCAACATCGGTCTTGGAAACGATCTCGTACCTGTCACGCGATAACGCTGTCAGGAGAAGGAATGACCGAGAATATGGATGACCTCTCCCGGTGCTTCGAAAACGATGATGACGAAATGATCTCAGAGTTTCCACCGGCGCCGAAGGAGCTGGAAGATAGGATACATACTACTGCAGATAACCTCATAAAGATTGATTTGGAGATGTAAACCGACCCACGACCGACGTTCGTTAGTGAGCTATTGTCTGAAGAAAAGGTGGCAACGCTCAAAGACGTGCTCATGCAGTATAAAGACTGTTTCGCATGGAACTATTCCGAGATGCCGGGATTAGATCCAGAAATAGTCGTCCATAAATTGGCGATTTCTCCGGACGTTAAGCCAATCAAACAAGCACTGAGAAGAATGCGACTCGAACTTGAAATGAGCATCAACGCCGAGGTCAAGAAGCTAATCGACTCCGGCTTCATCCAAGAGGTTCAGTACCCTGACTGGATCGCCAACATCATCCCAATGATGAAGAAAAATGGGACGGTGCGCATTTGCATGGACTTTCTGGACCTTAACATTGCATGTCCGAAAGATGACTTTCCCGTACCGGTTACTGAGCTGTTGATAGACAATACGTCCACTCATGAGGTTTTCTCCTTCATGGACGGCTCATCAGGGTACAATCAAATAAAGATGCACCCCGAAGACTGAAAGCATACCGCTCTCCGGACTCCGCTAGGCATATTCTGCTACGAAGTGATGCATTTCAGTCTGAAGATTGCCGGCGCTACCTATCAGAAGGCCATGACGAAGATTTTCGATGACCTCATACATGAAGTCGTCGAATGCTATATCGACGACCTTGTGGTGAAAAGCAAATCGCACGAGAAGCATTGGGAGCATCTAAAAATAATGTTCCAACGTCTTCGGAAATACAACTTGAAGATGAACCCTATAAAATATGTGTTCGGAGTTTCCTCGGGCAAATTCCTAAGATTCATCGTACGACATCGAGGTATCGAAATAGACCCGTCAAAGATCAAGGCGATTATGGAAATGCCTCCACCAAGGACTCTGAAACAATTGCGGTCTCTCCAAGAAAAGCTCGCATATATCCGACGGTTCATAGCTAACCTCTCCGGCAAATACCGCCCCTACAGTCACCTAATGTAGAAGGGGAACCCGTTCGTCTAGGATCGCAAATACCAAAGCGCACTGGACGAAATCAAGCAATACCTGCAGAATCCTCCGGCGCTAACCGCTCCGATCAAGGGAAAGCCTATCATCCTGTATACAACAGCTCTTGAAGGTTCTTTAGGCGCACTATAGGTACATGAGAATGACTAAGGGAAGGAGAGTCCCCTCTACTATTTGAGTCGAGTTCTCCTGGGGGTAGAAAACAACTACTCCCCTAATGAAAAACACTGCCTGGCATTAATCTTCGCGATAACGAAGCTACGGCATTATGCTTTGGCGCATGAGGTCCACCTAATATCAAAAGTGGATCCTCTCAAATATTTGATGTCAAAAGCCATACTAACAGGACGGCTCGCTAAATGGGCCCTCCTCTTGATGGAGTTCTCGATAACATACCAACCTCTCAAGACAGTGAAGGGTCAGGCCATTGCCGACTTCCTCGCTGAGCATCCTATACCTGCCGATTCACCCCTAAATTGCGAATTGCTATACGAGCATGCGTTTGACACGATCGATGGGGAGAAAGGAGAGAGTGACACCCGATGGGAACTCTACTTCGACGGGGTATCTTCCATGAAGAAGCGAGAGCACAGCACCCCCATAATTAAATCCGGGGTAAGCCTCATCTTCGTGACTCCACAAGGAGGGATAATGCGCTTTGCTTTTTCCTTGACAGAGCCGAAGACAAACAATGAAGCCGAATATGAAGCTTTGATAGCAGGTCTTGAGATCGCTGTCGACACGGGAATCGAAAACCTCCTCATATACGGAGACTCCCAGCTGGTCGTTAGTCAAGTAAATGGCGACTATCAAACGTGCAAACCAGAGTTGGTAAAGTACGGTGAGAGAGTGCAACAACTGCTGACTCGAATCCGTTCTTACGCCCTGGAAAGCATACCGCGCACGGAAAATAGCAAGGTGGATGCATTAGCCAAGCTCGCTAAAGAACTGGCCGACGAGAACCTCGATGACGTAAGGATCGTTGTGCAAAGCCGTCGGGTTCTTGCACCGGCAGAAATATCTCCGGAGTCGTCCGAAGAAAAGGGAGCGACCGAGTAAACGACCCTACAAATAAAAGACCAGGAAAAGGGTAAAGATTAGAGAGAAGTCTTTATAGACTACTTCAAATCCCGTCGAACACCTGAAGATGTGTCCTCAAGACATCAGCTCATGAAATGAGCTTTATCCTTCGCCTTCGTCAATGACACTCTATATAAGAGATCATTTGATTCTCTATGGCTAAGATGCCTGGGACCTGAAGAAGCAAGGAGAGTCGTCCAAGAAACCCACGACGGACTCTGCGGTTCTCTCCAAGCCAGGCCGAAGATGAAACTGAAGATCAAAAGGATGGGCTACTATTGGCCCACAATGATCCAAGACTGCCTCGAATACGCGAAGTAGTGCCACTCATGCCAGATTCACGGGGACTTTATCCACCAGCATCCAAATCCGCTACACCCAACAGTGGCTAGATGGCCGTTCGAAATATGGGGAACTGACATAATCGGGCCCATCGAACCAGCATCATCCAGAGGACATCGGTTCATATTGGCAACAACCGATTACTTCTCCAAGTGGGAAGAAGCAATACCACTAAGTGAAGTGAAGACGGAGAATATCCTCCATTTCTTCAAGATACACGTCATCTACCGGTTCGGCACTTCGCGACGGATTATCTCTGATAACGGGACGGTCTACAGAAGTCACAAAATTAGCCGCTTCGCGCAACAACATAATATAGACTGGAGATACTCTTCGGTCTATAATCCCCGAGCTAACGGTCTGGCTAAGGCTTTCAACAAGACCTTGACGAAGATCGTGCAAAAGACGGTGCCCAAAAATAAAAAAGGACTGGCACGAGAGATTGCATGAAGCTCTCTGGGCGTATCGAACTACGTTCAAAATGGCCACAAACACAACGCCGTATGCATTGGTATTCAGCACTGAAGCAGTACTCCTCTTGGAGATAGAGCCACCCTCCTTATGAGTTGCGGTTCATTACGAGCTAACGGACGAAGACAATGCTCATCTTCGGCTTGAGGAGCTCGACGCCCTTGATGAAACCCGGCTCATGGCGCAGCAAAACTTGGAAGCTTACAAAGAAAAAATGATGCGCTCATACGAGATTGACTAGGCCGAGAACATTCCGCCAAGGCGAACCCGTGCTAGTGGTCAAGAGACCTATGATCCCCAATCATGCCAAACGGGGGAAATTCGAGCCGAATTATGAAGGCCCGTACATGATAGACAAAGTCTACCAGGGTGGGACTTGCTCGCTCATGGATATGCATGGCGAAAGACCCTTCAGGCCAATAAACGTCCGTTTCATGAAGAAATACTATGCCTGACCGAGACGTCTATAAACTACTATGGACCGCAGCATCCCTTGGCTGACACAAAAAAAACGGTACGTTCACAAGCAAAATGGGTACGGATGAAAACTCGAAAGGGCTCCGTGAGTAAAAACAGCAGGGCTACCGTCGAGTTTGTGAAAACCCGAAAGGGCGCAATCTCGTTAAAAGACACTTGCAAGGTCCTCTCGACCTTGTTAGGAGAAAATATCTGCGTGAGATCCTTACGACTCATAAGGGAGCAACACACTTAGGGATCCCCACGATTCCTAAGGAGAAGTCACACTTACGAGATCCTCACGACTCGTAAGGAGAATTCCCCTATGAGACCCTCACGGCTCATAGGATTCAAAAGCCTTAAGCTATAGGGATCTGAACCTGTTCTTAAGCCATCACATCCCCTGGATTGCCCTACAAGCATTTCAATACTGACCCTTGTATACAATCCACGGGTACGAATAAACATTTTCCTAACAAATTCCCACCTGCGACTAGGGATATGCTCACACGGTGAACGACCCTTGTAAGTCCTCTTGACTTATAAGGAGAAAACACTCTTGTAAGATCCTCACGACTCGTAGGGAGACATATCTTTATAAGACTCTTACGGCTCATGAAGTCAAAAGCCTTAGTTGGCAGGATCTTAACCCTGTTTGCTAAGCCACCTTTGTTCGAACCGACAAAGGCAAATGATGATTCACTCCTGGCAATATCCCAGTTGTAGCGATGTTGATGCCTAAATCGGTATTAGATCCCAAGTCCCATACTCGCGAGAAAAAATCAGCGAGCCAAAAATGCATATGAAATAGCCGAAATGATGGGGTAACATGCAACGAAATCAGCAAGCAAAATATACGCATATAGAACAGCCGAAATGATTGGGCAACTCGCAATAAAAAGCAGCGAGTAAAAACGAAAAATAGCCGAAATGATTGGGCAGTGCGAAAAATAGCCGAAATGATTGGGCAATCGCGAACTTCGCGATATAAAAGCTGAAATGATAAAGCATCGCGGAAATAAAAAAATGAAAGAATAAAACTTTTGCCCTACAGGTGAGTCCATACTAACTCCTGTATACAATTCATGGGCATAAACAAAAAGGGGACCACATTTCCCCACCAGACCTTGTCAAAGGGAGAGTCAGATCTTGACGGTAACATCTGCATCCCAGAAGAACAACAACGGCGTTCCTCCTCATTCCAGCAGTATTCGGATGCGACGTCAACAAAGCGGAGCCACGGCAAAGTCCTAGTTCTAAGACTCTACGGTCCACAGACAACCTAGAGTCAAACAATGTCCTCCCCGCCGGATCAACGCTCCATCTCGGAAGCAAGTTAACCAATGACCTCCCCGCCGGATCAACGCTCCGTGTCGGAAACAAGTCAACCGACCCCAGGAAAATCAGTATCCTTGGCCAAAACCTCGATTTAGGGAAATCAGCATCCTTGACGAGAGCATCTCGATTCGCGTCGACCCGCGGAGAAATCAGTGTCTTTGCAGGAATACCTCGATTCGTCTCAACTCCAAGGAAATCAGCGTCCTTGGAAAAAACCTCGATTCAAGGGAATCAGCGTCCTTGACGAGAGCATCTCGATTCACGTCAACCCGTAGAGAAATCGGTGTCTCTGCAGGAATATACGACATCAACAAACGAAGCCATGGCAGAGTCCATAGTTCCAAGTCTCGACGGCAACATCTACAGCCTGGAGACCCACAACAGCATTCATCCTCATTCCAGCAGGATTCGAATGCGACAATCAATTTCGGAGCCACGACAGAGTCCATAGTTCCAAGTCTCGACGGCCATATCTATAGCCTTGAGACCCACAACAGCGTTCCTCCTCATTCCAGTAGGATTCAGACGCGACAATCAACCTCGGAGCCATGGCAAAGTCCCCAGTTCCAAATCTCGACGGTTCATAGACAACCTAGAGTCCACCTTGACATTTGTCTCCTTACAGCAGACGCAACGTCGGCAAAGCGGAGCCGCGGCAAAGTTCCCAGTTCCAGGACTCGGCGGTGCACAGACAACCGAGAGTCAATCCTGACCCCGTATGGCTAAAGTCAATCCTGACCCCGTATGGCTAAAGTCAACTCCTGACCCCATATGGCTAAAGTCAATCCTGACCCCGTATGGCTAAAGTCAATCCTGACCCCGTATGGCCAAAGTCAACCCCTGACCCCGTGGAACACGGCTAAAGTCAATACTGACCCCGTGGAAAACGGCCAAAGTCAACCCTCGACCTCTCCGTCAAAGCAATACTTTGATTCAGGAGCAGGTCAACTCATCAATCACTTACGAGTGCTCTTAACTTGTAAGGAAGAAAATTCTCTTGTGAGATTCTTACGACTCTCAAGCGAAAACACACTTAGGAGTCCTCACGACTCCTAAGGAGAAAATACACCTACGAGATCCTCACGACTCGTAGGGAGAAAAATCTTTATGAGACCCCCATGGCTCATAAAATTGAGAAGTCTTAGGCGGCAGATCTGAACCTATTTCCTAAGCCATCGCTACCCAGCAAAGAGTCCAAGATGGACAGCTACCTACTATCTACAGGCCACACTTGCTAAAATCACATAGCAACAACACAACAAAGAGAAGAAAGCAACAGTAGGATGTTCTCCGCCGAAAACAGAGACACGATCGCGTAGGTCCATCTTGCCTAAATTTCGAGGGTAGATGCTATTTGGTGCTATCCGTCCACCTCTCCGAAGATGCCAAGTTGATTTATGGCACCATGTATTGAAGGTTTAAACGGATGCGGCCGATGTAGCAGACTTCGTCAGATTCCCCCTCATTTGAAGGGTTTTTGAATGTGGGTATGCTCTTCCCTATAGGCGCAAGCCCCTGCAGTTAATTACGCTACCACGTCGCGGTAACAACTTTCTTCTTCTCCAGGTGGTCACTTCGTGTCGTGGGTATTTGTTTTGTTTTTGGTTTCCCGTGGATTGTATACGGAGACTAATTTATGTTGTCGCCCGTAGGGCATGGGTTAGTCCAAATCCGTATTTTCTTAGATTTGGGTTTTTGGTTGGGTTTAAGGATATGTTAGTCTCCTTTGAGACTAAGATCAATTTAAACGTTTGTTAAGGATACGTTAGTCTAATTTTTAGACTAAGATCAACTTAACGGGATTGTTTAGATCCAACAAAAGAGCATTTGGGATCTATTGTTTAGTTTAGGGACATTACGGTCGATTACCAGTTTAAGGACATGGTGATTCAAGGTTAAGGACATCATAGTCCATGGGCTTAAGGACCCCACAGTCCGAGGTTAAGGACATCATAGTCCATGGGCTTAAGGACCCTACATTCCAAGGTTAAGGACATCATATTCCGTGGGTTTAAGGACCCCACAGTCTATGGAATGTCTGGTTGTCGGGACCTGTCATCTCTTTGAAGACGTTGAAGAATTATAACGACAAATATCAGAGTAATGAAGAGATGTACCCTTGAACTGATTTTGGTTGGGATTTGTAGTCCAATTTGGGACTAAGATCTGAGATTTATGAGTATATAGGCTCAGTTAATCTGATTGAGGGATTTATGAACAAGTTGGGCTCGTCCCATTCAATTAAAATGTTAAACATTTGACAATGCTGAGTATTGATTTGAATTCTGACAATGTTTTTGTCTTTTACTGAATGTTGAGCATTCCTCATAGCTCTGGGCTTTATTTGTAGAACAATTTATGTTCTTCTAGCGGACACGTGAGGAGCACGCGGCGCGCTTGGCGCCAGTCAAAGAGCGCAGAGCGCTAGTTTATGAGCGCATTGCGCTTCTGCTGAGTAGCGCCCACGTGCGGAGCACGTGGCGCGCTTGGCGCTAAGCGCCAGATGATGGGCGCGTTGCGCCAGTTTATGAGTGCAAAGCGCTATTTGTTCAGTGGCGCACACGTGAGGAGCACGTGGTGCGCTTAGCGCTGAGTGCCAATCTATGACCACAGTGCGCTATATTTGGAGCGCTAAGACTCTGTAGAGTTTTGCGCTAGATGTGGAGCGCTGAGGCGCTTCTGCTAAGTAGCGCACACGTGAAGAGCACGTGGCGTGCTTGGCGTTGTGCGCTAGTCTTGAGCGCAGAGCGCTTTCTTTAAATTTAGAGCGCTAAGGTTCTTCTTTTATGCAACTTAGATCAGTTTGCACCCTAAGAATTGAATTCTCTTTTTATAAGAGACTTTGTCTCAAGGTTCTAAAAACAAAGTTCTTATTTTGTAGGAGATGTTTCAATCTCGTATTTTAGTGAAAGACTTTGCCTTTATGAATCTATGATCCTAAGAGAATTGAATTATTCTCCCCCCTTTTTATAATGAGATGTTCATGATCTCCTGAAAGACAATTTGTCTTATAGATCTATTATCTGTGAGAAGAATTATGTTCTTCTTGTTGTTTTATGATGAGATCTTTTGATATCTTTGTAAAAGATCTTGGTCTTGCAGATCTATGATCTTAAAGAAAGAAGTGAATTCTTCTTTTTATATGAGACGATTTTGTCTTTCTGTTCTTTTACCTTGAAGAAAAGTTGTTCTTCTACCGAGAGTTTGGCTCTTCTTTCTGAGATTTCTTAAAGCTTATGGGGGGGTTCCTCTATATGTTTCTCTTTTCTTGAGACTTGAAGTCTTGGGGCCTTTATATAGGGTGAGTTGGTTTGTTCAATCAGTTAAGGAGATCTTTCTCCAATTGATTTGGGGATTCCCCACTGTTGGATCTTTGATCCAAGGACTTCTGATTTACAGAAGGCAATCTTCTTGTTTTTAACAAGATTGGGAAATCTTTCCATACAGAATTTATTCTGTATTTTGGTGATTTTTAATCACCTTTGGATCATTGATCCAACGGTGCTCTGATTTACAGAGCACAATCTTTTTATCTGGAATGATTTTGAGGAATCTCTCCTTAACAGAATTTTATTCTGATTAATTGATGATTTATCATCTTTATTGGATCTTTGATCTGATGATGGGGAGCTTTTAGTTCTAGCGCTAGCGCACCCGTGCTTGGCACGTGGTACGCTGCTTAGAGTGCAGCGCACTTAGCGCTAGCGCACACGTTCTTTGCACGTAGTGCGCTGCTTAGGGCGCAGCGCACTTGGCGTTGCTATGAAACATTGCTTCATTTTAAAATTTGAATTTTGAACAGAGCTTTGCTCTGATTGGGGGAAACAAATGCCCCCACCATTGCGCTCACATGGCCTCTATGTGAGTGCAGCGGTGGCGGCATCTATGCCCTTGGATCAACTTAGAAGTTGAAACGGCATCTCAGTGCCTATAAATAGGACCCTTGGCCCTTAGGATGATTTCTGTTCATCTTCATTTTTGTCTTCTGAAAATTTTTATTCTCTTTCAGAGCATAGCTCTTCATTTTAAGAACCTTCAAGAGTTAAAACTTTTCCAAAGTTTTGGTAAGATTTGAACTTTATCAATAGAGCTTTGCTCTTCCTCAGATCATATATCTCAAAATGTTTTTAGGGTTTTACCCATTAACAGAGCTTTGCTCTTCATAGATCTTAGATCTAAAGAAAACCCTTTTAGGATTTCATTAACAGAGCTTAGCTCTCATAGATCTAAAGAGATCTTTCTTGGGGTTTCTTAACCCATTAACAGAGCTTTGCTATCTTGAATAATAGAGATTTGTTAATCTCTTATGAAGAACTCTTAAGAGTTTGTTCATGGATCTTGAAGATCTCAGAATTTTAATTCATTAAAAAATTTATTTTAATTTTTCTAATGGGTTATTCCATCATTTTTACAGAGCAAGGCTCTTGAGGAATTTTTATTCCTTCATCATTAGAGTTGACAGATGTCACTCTGCCACAGAGCACCGCTCTCAAGGGGAGATTTACTCCTTAGACCGAGGGGTTCTTATTGAATAAGAATCAATTGAGGATTTCCTCATTTAATGACAGTCTCATCAAATGATGAGACAATTTTATTAATGATGAACTGTCATCTAGATTATGTGGGTCCCCTTTGGTCCCTTTTTACTGTATTGCAGTGTGGTACGAATTTAAAGTACCTAGTGACAGAACTTAAACTGTAGCATTGGCGGCTGAAAATTTATTCTTTTCTGCGCAGGTACTATGTCTTTCGACACTTCCTTCCCGTTCGTCTGTTTGGAAGGTGGATTCCCCGAAACGCCCGTAAACCGAGAGGTTTTCACGCTGATCAAAGACCATGACCCGGAGCACAAGAATCTTCATCTATGGGGGACATGGTACAACCAAATCATCAGGGGTCGGCGGAGCTTTTCTTGCGCGACACCTTCGGATCCTATTTCGGCGATCCCTTATGCAGATGCACCCCTGATAAACTATACTGTGGAGGAGGTGAATTGGACTTCAGAGGGTCTCCTTCGGCCTTCTATGGCCGCAATACCCGTGCAGCCGCCAGTGGCTTTGGACACTCTAGGGCGGAGGATACTACAGAGCCAGGGGTGCAGCCTGCCAACTTCTCAATGCATTATTTCACCTCGTGGCTCGAGTTGCACGTACTTGGCGTCTTCGGTATCCATAGAGGACCTTCCTTTTATGACAGATGTAAGTTCCCTTGGATAATGCAGCTAGTCGACGCAGCCATCGTAAATCCGACACCGTGGGAAGCTAGGGGTTTGCTCCTTCGTCCACGCACGGTTGGAGATGGTATGTCCTTCACCGATAAAATTTTGACCGTCGGCCAAGAATTTACAAAAACGGTGCTTCCATTGCAGGACATTTTTAAAGACGAGGCTTCTGTGATGAAAGCTCGGGAGATTCTTCATCTGTACTCCATCAGGTCCGGCTTTCTCGTATTTAGGCAGAATGATGCGGCGTTGTTCATGAAATACAACCCACATCATTTCGCCCAGCAGCTAAGCTATAATCAGGGCTTCCCGCTTGAGGCTTTCTTGGCAGAACCCGCTGCTGCCGAAGAAGGTATCCGAAGCGCACTGCACAATTTTATGCGCCTAAACACAGGGTCCAACTTCTTCATCAGTGAACTGAGCTGTGTTCCGAAAGCCCTGAATGTGTATGTGGCGTGGTATCAACAATCGATGGGCGCCGTCATTAGGGAAGAAAAGCGATTGCTGCTTGATCGCAAGGGTGCATCGTCGGCTGGTAACCCCGTTATTCCCTTAAAGCGACGGACCATTGTCCGTCCTCCCTTAAGGGAAGGTGCTGCGGCTGTGGTGCAGTGTAATGTGCCTGAGCTACCGATGCCCCATGCTACTGTTGAAGTGGTGACTGTAGCGTCTCCCGAGTCTGGCGTGGGTTCAGATATTGGGACTCGTCATCCCAAGATGCCCACCAAGCGTAAAGTTTTGCTAGCGGCGACCGGTACTTGCTCGCAGTAGAGGAAGAAGAAGTCGATTATTTCTGCAGACGTTGTACTCGGCCAGGAGCCTCATGCTCCTTATAGAGAGGTCCTAAGCGAATATGTGACCAACGAGGGCTTATTTATTGCGCCGGATGATACTGATCTGGCGGCCGCCATCGCAGCTTCCGAGCGACTCGCTAGCCACAAAGCAGGATTGATCATCCTCGCACAATCAAGTAAACTTCAGCCATATCTTTTGTCATTGCATTACATTTTTATTATCATGTTTTGACCGACACTTTTCCTTCAACAGGCGTTTCTACTGAAGAGGCTCTCGCGGCTTCCCTCAAGACTTTTGAGGAGGAAGAGAGGCTTCACGCTTCACTGGGCGTTGGTATATTTCGGCTTATTGTGTCTTCATTGCCCTTTCTTATGGGTAATCTGACCCCCTTTTTTTATCTTATTGCAGGGACTACCTTTACTCAGGTCATCCCCAGTACATTTCCAATCTCGCAGGGTGATGCGGAGATGCTTCCAGGGCCAGCTATCGAAGACCCGGCCTTCTCAGCATTGCCAAAAGAGACTTTACTTAAGCAACCGATGACGGATGCTATAACGGCTCCAGAGGTAGCTCCTGGCGCGGATGATGACATCTCATTGACGGAGGTCCTGAGAAGATCAGCTCTCACGACCCAGGCGGAAAGGAAGCGCCGGAGGCGTACAGCAAGAGAACGTAACGCCGCCTTGGCTGTGGGTGCAGGCTCGAGCACTGCTTCCTCCGTCCCTGCTTCTTCAGAGGGTGCTCCGGTCACCCTGTCTACAGCTCACAGACAGGCGGCACGTGCGGCTCGGGAAGCAATTGAAAGGCCGACCCAAGGTAATGTAACACTGAGCCCTTTTTTCAAAGTTTTAATCTTCATATTCTCATATACCCTATCCTGCAGGGCCGAGTCTTGATGAGGAAGTGGTAGGTGAGACGGCGGCAACCACTGAGCCTGAAGTGGCCACTCTTTCTCAAGAGTCTGGAACTTCCCCAATTGCCACTCTTTCCCCTTGCGGTTCCTTGCCGTTGCCGGGCGCTGCGAGTATCACGACGGTTCTCGTGGTGTCGGGGGGATGAAGCTATGGGCGACGAAACCATTCCGATGGAGGAGTGTGAAGTAGTCGCTGAACCCAGTGACGCCCTTGTCACGATTTCGACCGGTGACTCACCAGGTAGATTTTGGGTCATTGCTTTCCTTTTCATTCTGCAATACCTTTCAATCTCTTCTGACAGTATTTCTTTCATTTCTAATGCAGGTGTGGTGAGCGTTGAGGTTGTGTCACCCAAGGAAGCATCACTAGTTACTGCTTTGACGATGGCCTCCCCTTTTCCTTCTCTCGTGTCCTCCCAAATACTGGAAGGTACGGGTTTGTGACTTATCGGTTTCATTGTAGGCAATATACTTTATGTACTGATATTGCATTATTACACCCTTGCAGGAGTCCTTTTTGATCATATGTATCAGGTGTTGCACCCACATTTCTCCTTCTAGTCGGAGATTGCTTGTCACACCCCGCTTCCCAGTGTACAGTGAAGGGGACGCGACGAGGTCCGCTACGTATGTACTCAGAAGTACATATGCTAAGCGTATCTAAGCAATATAGAAATAAATACACAAGAGACAAGAAATAAAAAGAACAGTAACTTTTATTTATTAACATTCTTTGTATAATACATGAAAAGGAAATACAACTGAAATAAAAGATGCCTAAACAGTGGCATAACAGGAAATGAAAAGTACTGAAAAGAAAAGTGTACAATGAAACTAAATTGCTGGATCTTCGGCAAACTGCTCCAAGTCTTCTGCAGATGGCTCGATCTCTGCCGGGTCCAAATCACCTGACGATATTCAAAGAAGAAAGAAATAGAATATCGTCAGCGAACATGTTGCTCGGTAAGTCCCAAAGATAAGGGAGAAATAGACAGAGAGTAAGAGAGAGAGAGAGAGAGTAGCTTTTAATGTTGTATTATAATATTGTAATGTTATATTAACGCTGTTGTTTGTAGCCTGGTACAGAAGATACCAGTGTATACGAGGGGAGTCCTACTTACACCGGGGACCTTGGTAACCTGTAGTACAAGGCTTCGTCAATAATACCACGGAACAACGGCATGGATGTAATTACGTCTTAAGTGACCACCTCGTGCCACCTTTAATATATTCCGTACCAGTCTACCCCTTAAACCCCGCGATGTCTTGTTTGTATTGTTATCTTGTAAATTGTATTGGTTGTAAGATTGATTGACTGACCGAAACCATGATATCAGTAAGCGGTTGTAACCATAGAGTCATATAAATGGAATAACTGAAAATCATGTAAAAGGAATAGGTATATCCATGGTTCGGTTCGGTCAAGTTGTATAGATTGTATAGTTGGATTCATGAATTCATGAGTTCATATTGAAGTGGAAACTTGTAGATTATAGATTGACTTGAATCATATTCAAGTCAGATTAATCAGACTCAAACCGAATCGGAAATCGGAAATCGGATTTGTTCCGATTCCGTCGGGTTTCGTAATTTTGTATTTTAAAGGAATAGAAAGAAGGATAGAAAGGGACTTACGGGTTTCGATCTATACTAAAGAGTATAGGGGAACTAAAGAAGTTGCCGAGGTGTTGCTTCGTCGCCGGTTGTTTCTAAAAATTCCCGCCGGAATCTCGTCGGAGCTTCGCCGCGAACTTGTTTTCAAAGCACACACTTCTTGGAAAAATTTTGAGAGAGTGGCTCAAGATTTTAGGGGTGAGAGGGTAGTGTGTAGGGTTGGTATTTATAGGGTTAGGCTAGGGTTAGGGTAGATGAAAAGTTAAAAATGAAAATGTAATAAAATGTAATAAAAATGTATTAAAAGTGGAGTAATTGTGGTTTTTAAAGAGCTCTGGAAGTGGTCCGAGGCTGAAATTTTGTAGGTGCATAGGGAATATGAAAAGACACAACTTTCATGTTGTAGCCGTCGCCGGAATCGGCCGACTCGGGGGTGACTCGGCCGTGACTCGGTCGGAGAACTGAGTCAGCCAGGTCAAATCCGAGTTAGCCGATTCCCGGCCGAGACCGGTGGCCAGGATCCTCCCCGACGGTTCATATAACTCCTGCAAGTGTTACATGTTTGAGTGTGGTGGGTTTTTTGTGAGATATGCACGTGTAAACTCTTGGTATTCTAAAGGTTTTAAAAAAAAATCAATATTAAAAATAATTTGGGGTATGGGATTTGAACTCTGGTGGCTTGGTTCAGCAGTGCAAGGTATTACCAATGAGCTACAAGCTCCTTCTTGTAATTATGGAGTTATTTAATTACTTAAAATGATAGCAGCAATAGTAAATACTCCAAGTATACATTAAATTTAAAGTAATTTCTTGTACACTAAAAATTGAGTTATTACATTCTTGTAACTTGTAATTAAAAACAAAATAATTACTTATATCTTGTGCTCAGGCTAAAATACCCCTTTATGGATTTTGAATAAAATTTAAAATTTTGTGTAGTAAAGTGTATAGGAAAATTAGGGTTGTTACATTGCTTCATCTAGTGGCGTTGGTGAGTACAACCTCTAGCTAATATCTTGTCTTTTCTTTTACGGGCAGCCAAGTCGTTGCTAATTCTTCTTTGTTTTGACTGCAGCACTACAGATTAAAGGAGGAGATGAAAGAATGGTTATGCCACCGGTATTCCCGGCCTTGCCACCTACCGCAGCCGGTATAGTATACTTCATCACTCATGTGATTTATTTATTTCGCGAGTTAGCTTTTAACCGTAATTCATTTTGCAGCAGTCGCACCGGTTCATGCTCCCTTCGAATCTTGTATATTAATACCAGCAGGACCATTTTCTAGACGTCCATCTTCTAAGGGCGTTGTGACCAGCCTTCGTATGTTGAGTGAATCCATTGAAGAGCTTGACGCGGAGATCCCTGCCCTCGCTGCAGATTTTGCGGCCGAAGTTAATCCTATGCTGGAGACACTCGTGAGCTTCCATAGCGAGAGCGTCATTGAGTCTTAGGTTAACCACTGCAGGAAGATTGAAGCCTGCCTGCATGAGCTTGAACTTAGGCGTCCTGCTCCCGAAATTCAGGCTTTGAACTCCCAGCGGGCTGCGTGGGTTGAGCAGAGCGTGTCCTTCCTCTGCCATTTCGAACAAGAAGCGACCTTGAAGCGGAAGGAACGCGAGGAGGCTTTGGATGAATCCGTCCGGCTGCGTGCCCAAGTTAAAACGAATGCCACGCAACTGAGAGCTGCTTTTGACACCTTGCAACAATGTATCTCGGACGGGCTTGTATTGAGGCGGAAGCTCGACTCTATTGAGTGGGTTACGCAGAGTCGCAAAGCTGCCCAACGGGAAATCGATGAGAAGATTTCATCATGCTTACAGCAAAGGGCTCTAATTGAAGCGGAGCTGACCGCGGCGGCTGATCACGAGAAAGCACTGAAAGGAGTGCGAGAGTAACTTGCTGACTTATTGAAAACGCTTCCTTCTCAGTAGCTGTTTTGTATAGATTGAACGCTTGTAATCTTGGAATAACATGTATCTATTTTTTTATTCTTTCATATGATTCAACTTGTACTCCATTGAATTCATGAATAAAAGATACACATTTTTGGTTCTACTGTTGCTTTCTTCTCTTTGTCGTGTCATTGCCATGTGATTTTAGAAAATGTGGCCTGTAGATAGTAAGTGACGGTCCACCTCGGACTCTTTGCCGGGTAACAATGGCTTGGGAAACAGGTTCAGGTCTGCTTGCCTAAGACTTTTCAACTTTATAAGCCGTAAGGGTCTCATAAAGGGTTTTCTCCCTACGAGTCGAGAGGATCTCGTAGGTGTATTTTCTCCTTAGGAATCGTGAGGATTCCTAAGTGTGCTTTCTCTTGAGAGTCATAAGGATCTCACAAGAGAATTTTCCCTCTTACAAGTCGAGAGGAATCGTAAGTGGTTGTTTCCCTCTTTGTCGAGATTCAACTTTGGAGAGTGTGGTTCGTGAATAGTATGCAAGAGTCCATTTTGGACCGACTTGCAGGGCCCTCGTGCTTAGGAAACAGGTCCTTATCTCCATTGCCTAAGGCTTTTCCCTACGAGTCAAGACGAATCGAGAAGTTTTCGCAAAGACACTAATTTCCTTACGAGTCGAGACGAATCGAGAAATTCTAGCAAGAATGTCCTAACGTCACAGTTAACCTCTGCACTTTACGACAGAGGTCCATTAAGGTCTATGGTACTAGGGTTTTGTCTGTCGTACCGTCGCGATGGCTGATGTATTCCTCGATAAGCAATCTTGCTGTTCGAGTAGCCTTGCGACTTTCGTGTTTCTGATCCCTTCGGGGGTTGGACAAAACGTCTTCAAGCAATCTTCCTAGGTAGTTTGACCGTCGGAAGAGCAAGCGTTAGGAATTTTTCTATGCCGCTTTTTACTTGAGGTTAGGCTCAGTTTGGGGAGCCCCGATGAGTCATAACCACTCCGCGCTGGTGTGGGATGATCTCCGATAGTCTTTCAGGTTTTATTTGTGTTGCCGTCAAGACCCAGAAGCTAGGAATTTGGCTTTTTCTTCGTTTGCTGGCATTGCGTCTGTTGTATCGAGACGAATGTCGCGGTTGTCTCTAGGTTGTTGGTGAACCGTCGATGCTTGGAACCAGGGACTTTGTCGTGGCTCCGTTGTTTGATTGTCGCGTCTGAGTCCTGCTGGAGGAAGAACGCTGGGGTGACATCTCGTCTGCCGTATCGAGACGAATGTCGAGGTGGTGACCACTCCGTGCTGGTGTGGGATGATCTCCGATAGTCTTTCAGGTTTTATATGAGTTGCCGTCAAGACCCTGAAGCATAGGAATAATGCCTTTGCTTCATTTGCTGGCATTGCGTCTGCTGTATTGAGACGAATGTCGCGGTGATGATCACTCCGCGGTGGCGTGGGATGATCTCCGATAGTCTTTCGGGTTTTATATGAGTTGCCGTCAAGATCCTGAAGCTAGGAATATTGCCTTCGCATCGTTGTTTTAGCGCGTCCGAATCCTGTTGGAGGAAGAACGCTGGGGTGACATCGCGTCTGCTATAACGAGACGAATGCTGAGGTGGAGCTGGGATTTTGCCATCACTCCGCTTTGTTTCGACCATGAGGTCTTTCATTGACGTTGCATCTGCATCCTGCTGGACTACGAAGGTACGTCGTTGTTGACATTGCGTCTGGTGTAACGAGGCGAATGCTGAGGTGGAGCTGGGATTTTTCCATCACTCCGCTTTGTTGACGTTACGTCTGCTGTAACGAGAAGAATGTCGAGGTGGTCCTTAGGTTGTCTGTGAACCGTTGAGATTTGGAACTAGGGACTATGTCGTGGCTCCGTTTGGTGATGTTGCGTCTTCTTCCTGCTGGAATGAGGAGGAACGCTGTTGTGGGTCTCCAAGCTGTAGATGTGGCCGTCGAGACTTGGCTCTTTTTCTGATGAAGCCTGGTGGGATGATCTGGTTCCCTCTTTGTTTGCGCCCCAGGATTGTATACAGGGATCGATGTGATCTCACCTATAGGGCAAAAAGTTTCATTTTATATATTTTTCTTTCCGCGATACTCTATCATTTCAGCTTTTATATCGCGAAAGTCGCGATTGCCCAATCATTTCGTCTATTTTTCTTGGTGCCTAATCATTTCGGCTATTTGTTTTATTTACTCGCTGCTTTTTATTGCGAGTTGCCCAATCATTTCGGCTGTTTTTGTATGCATATATTTTTACTTGCTAATTTTTTTGCAAGTTGCCCTATCATTTTGGCTATTTCATATGCACTTTGTGGCTCGCTGACTTTTCACAGCGAGTTTGGGATTTGATACCGATTTAGGCATCAGCATCGCTACAACTGGGATATTACCTGGAGCGAATCATCATTTACCATGAAAGGACTTGGAATTTGATACCGATTTAGGTATCAACATCGCTACCACTGGGACATTGCCAGGAGCGAATCATCATTTGCCTTTGTCGATGTCGAACAAAGGTGGCTTAGCAAACAGGGTTAAGATGCTGCCAACTAAGGCTTTTGGCTTCATGAGCCGTAAGGGTCTCGTAAAGGTATTTCTCCCTACGAGTCGTGAGGATCTCGTAGGTGCGTTTTCTCCTTAGGAATCGTGAGGATTCTTAAGCGTGTGTTCTCTTATAAGTCGTAAGGATCTTACAAAAATGTTTTCTCCTTATAAGTCGAGAGGACTTACAAGGGATGTCCACTGTGTAAACATATCCCTAGTCGTGGGTGGGAATTTGTTAGGGAAAATGTTTATTCGCGCCCATGGATTGTATACAAGGGTCGAGACGCTTATAGGGCAGTCTGTGGGTTGTGATGGCTTAAGAACATGTTCAGATCCCTATAGCTTAAGGCTTTTGAACCCTATGAGCCATGAGGGTTTCAAAGGGGAATTCTCCTTACGAGTCGTGAGGATCTCATAAGTGTAATTTCTCTTTAGGAATCGTGAAGATCCCTAAGTGTGTTTCTTCTTTGTGGGTTGTAAGGATCTCACGCAGGTATTTTCTCCTCACAAGGTCGAGAGGCCCTAGCAAGTGTCTTTTTAACGAGATTGCGCCCTTTCGGGTTTTCACAAAACTCGCCGGTAGTCCTGCTGTTTTTGCTCACGGAGCCCTTTCAGGTTTTCATCCGTGCCCATCTCGCTTATGGACATACTTTCTTTCTTCCTTTTTTTTGTCAGCCTTGGGATGCTGCGATCCATAGTAGTTTATCGACGTCGCGGTCAACATCCGGTTTTAGGATATAGCAGTCCATCGTTAGTTTAGGGACGTTTCGTTCCGTCGTTAGTTTAAGGACATCTCGGTCCATCACTGCCGTATTTGAGGCAAATTTCTAGTTTACGGACTTTTCGGCCTATGGTTCTTTCTCTAAGAATGAGCACAATGCCCCCGGCATGTCCATCTTTTTCGGATCATGTGGTTGTGGCGGGTTCATCTTCCAATTTTCAGACAGCGTGAGTTTGCCCAGTTGGTATTGGTCCTCAACCCAGCCTTTGAAGACGAAGCAATCCTCGATTGGATGACTTACTGCTTGGTGGTAAGGGCAGTAATTAGGATTGTTGGCATCGCCTGGCTGCAACGGACGTTTTGGATCCGGCAGATTGATGAGTCTGTTGCGCACTGCCAGCTAGAACGGTCTCCTCTTTTTATCCCGGGGAAACGAGTAAAGACTGTTCCCTGATAAAATATCAGGAAAAAACCCAATGGGGTATCACGTGCTGACACGTGACCAAGGGTCACGTGCTGACATGTGATGGTTTCCTGGGGACTCTTCTATAATAGAATTAAATTATAATCAATGGGGGTTACATGTCCACACGTGGTGGACCTTTATAAACCCACTGAAGGAATTAAAAGATATAATAAAAACTCAGAAAAAACCCCAATGGGGCATTACGTGCTCACACGTGACCAAGGGTCACGTGCTGGCATGTGATGATTCCTTAGCTCTTTAAAACAGCAGAATTAAATGCTGGTTAAAATGTTCATCAAGGGGGGTCACGTGTCAACACATGATGGATTCCTAAACTCCTTAATTAATAGAATTAAATTCTATTTAAATCATCATACATCAGGATCACGTGCCAACACGTGATAAGCTCTTAAGCCTTCTGAAATAATATAATTAAATTCTAATTAAGGGAAATAAAAAACCTTAATATTTTCTCTAAATCTTTCCAAACAAAAGAGATGGTGCTCTGTAAAATGGAGCACCGTTGGATTAAAAATCCAATGGTGATTAAAAATCACCAATTTATGGAAAGATCTTATACAAGGAAAGATTTCCCTGAAAATTGCCAAGAATAACAAACAGAATGTCTTTTGGATTAAACATCTAATGGTGAATAAAATTCACTGAGTGATCTAAAGGATCATGTTGGTTACAAAATCAACTAAAATCTTTCAATGAAAGATTCACTGAACAAATTGTTTCTTTTCTTTCTCCTATAAATAGGAACCAAGAAGAGAAGAGAAGGATCTTAGAATTTTTTTTAGAGATACAACAACAGAGAGAAAAAAGAGGAGAATTTAATTCTCAAGAGAGAAAAGAAAATTTCTTCAAAAGAGAAAAGAAACCCTGGGTGAGAAAGGGGAAAGAGATCTAAGCTCCATAAGAAAAAGAGAATTTAATTCTCAAATTAAGAGTTTAACTCTTCTAAATAAGAACTTAGTTCTTCCTTTGGTTGAAAATCCGCAGAAGCAGATCTCCCCACAAGTTGAGAATTTAATTTCCATCGGGGAGATTCTGCTATGCAGATCCAAAAGCTAGAGGGAGGATTGAGTTTAGGGAATTTAATTCCCCCAAATTCATAGGAATTTAATTCCTCTAGATGAAACTATGGTTTAACCCTATATGAGAATTTAATTCTCCCAAATTCATAGAAATTTAATTCCTCCAGATGAAACTAGGGTTTAACCCTATATGAGAATTTAATTCTCCCAAATTTATATGAATTTAATTCCTCTAAACAAAATTAGGGTTTAACCCTACCAAAAAATTTAATTCTTAAAAAAGGGACTTAAAACTCTCCATGCACGTAAAGAAATCAGCACCCAATCTGGTCACGTTGTAACACGTGACCCTCATCCTCAATGAGCAAAAAAAGAACGAACAAGAATAGGTCACGTGACCCTCAAACATATTCCTCAAAATGAGAAAGAAAAAGTTTGGATACAATGCCTCACGTGCTCACACGTGACCCTCAAAACAAAAGGGAACAAATCCAAGAGCAGAATCAATTTTGGGCGCCCTCACGTGTCCCCACGTGACCCCTAATAAACACTTTAATAATCAATGCATGGGTACCCATCACGTGCCCACACGTGATGGCCTGAAGACCAAAAGTGTTTAACACTTATCTGAATATTCTAAGAACAAAATAAAGGAGGTCTGGCCCCATCTTCAGGCGCCTCACGTGACCCTACGTGACCCCTTCCTTTCTAGTGTTTAACACTATTTTGAGCATTTTGTCCCCGGTGTTTAACACTGTTTTAAATACATCACGTGGGGACACGTGACCGCCAGATGTCCTCTAGTGTTTAACACTATTTTAAAACCAGTCTTAGCCTAAATTGTCCAAGTCTTCCAGAGGCAAGACTCCCCTTTGACTGATCTTCAAATATACCCTTGTCTTCCAAGATTGATCATCTCATATGGCATATGAGTGCTCAGCATTCAATAAAAGATAAAGACATGGTCAGAGTCCAGACCCCTGTTTAAGCATTGCTAAATAATAGGGGGCTGAATCTAAACAAATGTTCAACAGTCCAACAAAGGGCCAACATTTCAAACTTAATTGGACTTAGCCCAAGCTGGCCATAAGTCCTCAATTCAGATTTAACTGAGCCCATGTGCTCATAATCTAATTAATTGATCTTAGTCCCAAATTGGACTATAGATCTCCCAATCAACTTTGGTTCAAGGGTACAGCCCTTCACTCCTCTGATATTTGTCGTTGTAATCCTTCAACATCTTCAGAGAGGTGACGAGTCCCGATAACCAATCATTCCATGGACTGTGGGGTCCCTAAACTCATGGACTATGATGTCCTTAACCTTTACAGACCATGACGTCTTTAAACTACAGACTGTGGGGTCCCTTTAAACCTACGGACTATGATGTCCTTAAACCTCGGACTGTGGGGTCCTTTTAAACCCATGGACCGAGATGTCCTTAAACTGACCATGGACCACCATGTCCTTAAACTGGTAATCAACCACAATGTCCTTAAACTAAACAATAGAGCTCAAATGCTCTTTTGTTGCATCTAAACGATCCCGTTAAGTTGATCTTAGTCTAAAATTAAACTAACGTATCCTTAACAAACATTTAAGTTGGTCTTAGTCTCAAATGCGACTAACGTATCCTTAAACCAAACCCCCAAACCCAAATCTAAGAAGATACGGATTTGGACTAATCCACGCCCTACGGGCGACAACATAAATTAGTCTCCGTATACAATCCACGGGCAACCAAAAACAAAACAAACACACACGACATGAAGTGGCCATCTAGAGAAGGAGAAAGTGGTTACCGCGATGCGGTAGTGTAATTAACTGCAGGGGCTTGCGCCTGCTGGGAAGAGAGTCCCCACAATAAAAAAACCCTCAACGAGGAGGAATCTGACGAAGTCTGCTACATCGGCCGCATCCATTTCAACCTTCGATACATGGTGTCATAAATCAACTTGGCATCTTTGGAGAGGTGGAAGGATAGCACCAATTAGCATTTGCCCCTAAATTCAGGCAAGACAAACCTACGCGGTTCCGTCTCTGTATTCGGAGGAGAACAGATTCTGGCACGCCCGGTGGGACCTTTTCCTCTTTCCACTCCACACTTCGTGTGTCGTGTTCGCGAACGAATCGCGGCTTAATATGGTTGCCCTTGGGTTCAAGGTATTAAGATTTGGTGTCTTGCTCCGTGCAGAAAACAGACGATCAATGGCCTCCAACTGTTCCAGCTGCAACAACAACTCTCATTCCGTCCTATCCGGAGGAGTGACCTATGGGCCCCAAGCGGCCTTCCTGTTCAGGATGCCAGTGGAGCAAGTAACTCAGGCCACCACTGGGCTGTTCTTTAGGACTATGATCCCACCGGTGAGCTTCAATGCCCCGCTGTTGTCGCAAGAAGCCCCAAAGAAGTCGACCTTTGATCGACTTACCACCACTGCGGCCCCTCTCAACGGGTCGTCCAACTCCACTGCCTCAGTTTTTAACAGACCGGGCCAAGGCTCCAACGGGCCCATGAAGAAGCCCGCGATACCAGAAAAGGTTATCCCTAAAAGGATAGCCATTCCTGCTCTTGAAGTCGTCAAAGCAGCTTCTCATGCAAAAGGGTCGGTCTTCACAAGACTGACTGCTCCGGCTCCCACTCCAGGCGAAGTCCTCAAAGCTGCTTCCCCTGCCCAAAGGTATGTCTTTGACATATTAGATATTACTTCTCAACGAACATCGGTCTTCAAGAGGCTGACGCCAGCAACAACCCTTCGCCAACTCATGGGGCATGAGGAAGTCACCCAACAGCTAAGACAATCCTAACAGCTCGATACGCTCGACGTCGCCACTGGCGCCGAGTAAGGAAGGCTGGGGGCAACTCTCCTTCTGGATTGACTCCACCGGCTCTAACGGTAGAAATTAATATCGCTGTTCCGACTGGGAACAGTTTCGAACCGCTTAGGAGAGTCTGCAAGAACTCTCCAACTGCCACGCTGAAAAGATCTCCTCCGCCTGTGGAGAATGCTGCAGAAGAGAAGCCAGAGCAGCCCCCTCAGCGGTTGTCCTCCAAAATCTACAAAGTCTGACGACAGGTCCAGGAATCGGTGATTGACCAAGACTACTCTCGCCGACCAAAGAAGATTAAAGCTCGACAATAAAAAAGCCATCTCGTGGTACCACGGAAGATGTCACCGGTCTGGGTGCCCGCTGTAACGGCTCCCTCAACTTCAACCGCTCATAAGAGAAGGAGGCCAGAGAAGGCCCCCGTGTCCGCGACGAACCGCAAGAACACCGAACCTAAGCTCCCCAAGTCTGAGGGCATGGCGGTGCACACTATTTATATGGCTTCCGGAAAAGAGGAAAGCCGTGCTTCTATGGGTCATCGAACGCTTACCCGATCGATAACGAAGGCTCAAGAGCAACAGCAGCAGAAGCTTCAGAAGATGCTGACTGCAATGGCCGCACTCACTGGGCCGAAAGAAAATCCGGAGACCTCAGAGCAGCGTCAGGAACAAGAAACCGATGCTGATTTCCTCCGAAGAATGCTCGAGAGGAAAGAAAAAGAGGCCGCGGAACAGGAGGCCAACATAAAACGAATGGCTCTTTTGTTCCAAAACATGGCCGGGATGATATTACAGCCGGAATCTCCAGCTGAAGACCCCCCGATTATCATTGAAGATGACAGAGGAGAGACATCGAACCCTCCTCCGGCTCTTTCAGCAGCCAAGGAGGAGACCATCTCCAAGGCCGATCTGGATGATTACATTGCTCGGCAAATACGAGCTCACCAGGCGAATGAAGCGGCTGGTCAGATAGTTAAGACTAGACGACCCTATCCGGGCTAGTATGACCAAATAAGGTACCCGCCAGGATATACGATCCCCAAATTCCACGTATATAAAGGGATGGGAAATCCGCATCAGCACGTCGCTCAATTCAGAGCCTTGTGCGGCAACACTGAAGGTGATGATAAACTTTTGTTCCGCCAGTTTGTTGGCAGCTTGTCGGAGACGGCGTTCGAGTGGTATTCTGAACTTCCAAATAACTCTATCAAGACATTTATGGAGATGGAGCTGCTGTTTACACAGAGATTCACAAGCGCTAGCGAGCATATTCCGATTACCGCACTGATTAACGCCAGGGTAAAGCCAGGCAAAACATGGGTGCAATATGCAATACGGTGGCGGAATTTATGGTCGAAATGTGAGCAGCGCATCGAGGAATCGCCTGCGGTGGGCATGGTCGTGGGCACTCTTGACCCTCAAGCGACCCTCTCCCAATTCATGATGTTTTTCAAGCCCACCACCTTTCAAGCCATGATTGACAAACTGGCCCAAATGGACCATATGGGCCACATTCCGTCCTCTTCAAAGCCAGAGCCGCACAATGAAAAAAGGAAAGGGAAAGCGACTTTCGTCGCCAATGCTCAACAGCAGCCCAGTGGTCCAAAATTAACTGATCGCCTAGACGAGAGACAGCAATTCTATAATGAGAAAATGAAGCGCCCTTATTCGTTTCCCTGGGACAAAACAAGGAGATTGTTCGAGCTAGCGATGCGCAACATGCTCATTAATTTGCTAAATCCAAAACGCCCATTGCAACCCGGTGAGGCTAATAGTCCTAATTATTGCCCCTACCACCAAGCAGTAAGCCACCCAATTGAAGATTGCTTCGTCTTTAAAGGCTAGATCGAAGAACAATACCAACAGGGCAAGTTCGCCTTGTCAGAGAAGTGGAAAGTAAGCCCGCCTCAACTGCACACTCCTAAAAGGGGAGACACACCGGGGGCATCGTGCTCTTTTGTCGAAGAATATCCATGGGAGGTCATTCTTTTAGCCAAAACGAAAAGAATGCTGAAGGATCTCCAAACATGCTCAGCGATCAAATGGAAAAATCCATTGGAACCTGAAGTCATCGAGGGGATGTTAAAACCGCGCCCAACCCCAAAAATTGGCGGTGATAGTCAAAGCACTCACACCCAGCTGTCAAAGTCTTCGAAGAGAAAGAAGAAGACCAAAAAGCCCGTGAAGCTTGGTGAAAAGCGCACGGACCTGCAAAAACATATCGACGCGCTGGAAGAATATAACCAGAAGGCGCGGACCCCGATTACACTCTAAGAATTTCTCAGCCACGTCCTTGAGGACGGAGATAATGACAATGGAGAAGACTCATCGGACGAGCTTGAAGATTATGTGGCAAGCTGTCATGTGATCTCTCACTCGTCAATAAACGATGAAGAAGCTCCTTACGCAGAGAAACTGGGGGCAAATCCTGAGCCGGAACTTCTGGGACCATCAGACGAAATGATTGATGCATTCCTGAACGAAGCCCGTCTTAAAAGCAAAGCTGATCGGGAGCATGAGATGGCCATATTTGGAAAGGCCAAACGCCGGCAACTAGACGAAAGGGTCAAAACACGCCCGCCAGGTCAAAATACATCTGCATTAAATAAAAGCAGGTTCAAGACGAAGAAAAGGTTCGCCAAAGCCATATCAATAGGAATGAAGCTGCCACCCTCTGAAGGAAACACTCCTGATGGAGCGGATCTACATCCTAACTACTGCTCATATCATCGAAAGATTGCGCACCCCACCGAAGAGTGCAACGCTTTTAAAAGCCGGTGGCAGGGATATGTTGCTCACCGACAAAATTTCAAGCGGATGAAACGCAAAACTCGTCGGGAGCAAAGAAATACGACCGAGGAGCGCAAAAGAACGACCGGCAACTGTCACATGGTCGACGCTGGGGGGTCGCAAGTTCTCACCTTTGGGAGAGATTCTGAGAAAGAAATAGCTCTTGGCCCTCTCTTCAAAGAATCCACCCCGGGAAAAGAGGAAGAACCAAAGAGCTGCGAGAACATTCAGCTGCGCAATCGCACATTACCTGAAAAGAATCTCGGACCTGCGAGGATCGAATAAAAAGGATAAGGGGAAAGAAAAGATCCCTGAAGATATCACCCTCGATGATCGATTCGTCGAAGAGCTGGCAGCCAAGGACCTTCCCAAGAAAAGTAAGGTGGATTACAACATTCTGGCACACCTGAGGAAGATACCATCGCAGCTCAGCATTCTCGATGCCTTTTTGCTATCCAAAGAGGCGACAGATTATTTAATCAAGGCACTACAAGAGCCCGAGCAATTCCAAGCTTTTCTCGCCGAAGAAAAGATGAAAGACGAACTGGAAGAAGTGCACACTGCTGACATTACCTTCGGCGATGAAGATCTCCTCCTCGGGACATGTGAGAACAACCGTCCCCTTTATGTCTCCGGATACTGTCATGATATTATTATCGGCAAAATCCTGGTTGACAATGGGTCCTCCGTCAATCTCCTCAATGTAAGAGTGTTGAAGGAAATCTGCATGAGCATTCAGCACCTCGCTCGTAATAAAATCACCTTCTCTAGGTTTGACTCCGAGTCATCACGGACGCTCGGGTCTGTAATATTGACACTACGCTTTGGGCTACTCGTCACGGACATTAAATTTCACGTCATTGATACCAAGACATGCTACAATGCTTTACTCGGCAGGCTTTGGTTACACGAGTATAACATCATCCCTTCTACACAACATCAGTGTATGAAGTATTTCAAGGATGGTCTTGAGTATACCGTGACTGGGGAGTTGAACCCATTCTCCATGAATGAAGTCCGAAAGTACGAAGATGCAAAATACTTCTTACCAGATTTCGAAGACACGGAAAGATGTCATAAACCAAAGGACAAATCTATCACTACTATTCCGGTCTTCGGGAGTAATACCGAGGAGGAGGAAAAAATAATTTATTCAGGGCCGCCCCAACGCAACAAGCCGGGACCGTCCACCCCTATTTTGGTCTTCGGCAGCGACTCGGAAGATGAGGTCAATGCCGTATTTTCCGTTCGGCCATCGATACAAGCCTTTGCTGGCAATGATCAGAGTTTGCAAATTGCCATGGTTCCGCAAGAGCATTATAAAGAGCTCGACACACTTAATACCTATAATATGCAGGAACTGCAGAAATTCTACGTCCCTCCCAGGCGAAGAGATGAAAAGGCGATCCTCTTTTATCAATCTACGGAAACCAAAGTGGAGAAAGAAGTTTGGCATGGTGTTGACTCGACACTTGACAGGCTCCAGCCTATCTGTTTGCCCAGATACTACACAGGCGGATTGAAAAGACTGTTGAGGCGCCAAGGCGTGCCCTTCAAACAGACTGCTCGACAAGCTCAGTTTTACAACAGGATCTAGAACGTTCTCGGAACTCAGCGAAAATTGCCCAACGGGAAAATAGAAACGATCGGGTTTAGATATATTCGATCCAAGAAATGGGAGCGAGTCTATGGCAGCTACGTCATACATGACTTCGATGAAGAAGGAGATGTTATGTTAAAAGACGCTAGCCCTGAACCAAAACAAAGTCCCGCCATAAAAATGCCAAGTCCGTCGTTTGAAGAACAGATGGACAGGCTGATAAGGGAAGCGGGTCGAAAGGTTCGGGATGACCATAACCGCGAAATGGCCATCTACGAGAAAGCCAGAACGCAGCGCCTCCTTCGACAGGCCGCAGAAAATGACAACGCTCTTCATCACCAGCCCGTCACACAAAAGACCCGGCGCAGAGGCAAAAATAAACCAAAGAACGGAAAGAACGTTCGACAGCAGCGTAGCGGGTCTGAGAAGCCATGCGATCGAGAATCGAGCAACCGGGATCCGTCTCTTATATAGAATATGGGTCGAGCATATTCTTTTCCCCAAGACAAGACAATGAAGATATTCGATCTTGTTATAAAACATCAGATGATGACTCTCCCGGAGTCCAAACACCCCGAGCAGGCAGACAAGGTCTCTCACCCAGCCTATTGCTCCTATCATTGAGCAACAGGACATCCTCTCGAAGACTGCTTCACCTTCAAGAAGTGGGTTGAAGACCAGTATCAACTCGGCAGATTCGCTCTATCCAACAGTTGGAGGGTAAGCCCGCCACAGAAGTATGAACCAAAAGCGACGTGTATAGCAAGAGTAGAACCAGATCAACATCGGTCTTGGAAGCGATCTCGCACCTGTCACGTGATAACGATGTCAAGAGAAGAAATATGCGAAGATATGGCTGATCTTCCCTGGTGCTTCGAAAATGATGATGACGAGGTGATCTCCGAGTTTCCACCGGCGCCAGAAAAGCTGGAAGATGGGATACATACTACTGCATATGACCTCAGAAAAATCGACTTGGGAACGACAAACGACCCACGGCCGACGTTCGTCAGTGAACTGTTGTCTGAAGAAAAGGAGGCTATGCTTAAAGACATGCTCATGCAGTATAAAGATTGCTTCGCATGGAACTATTCCGAGATGCCAGGACTAGATCCGGAGATTGCCGTCCACAAATTGGCGATATCTCCGGACGTCAAGCCGATCAAACAAGCACCGAGAAGAATGCGGCTCGAGCTTGAGATGAGCATCAATGCCGAGGTCAAGAAGCTAATCGACTCCGGCTTCATCCAAGAAGTTCAATACCCTGACTGGATTTCCAACATCATCCCAATGATGAAGCAAAATGGGACGGTGTGCATCTGCGTGGACTTCCAGGATCTCAACAAAGCTTGCCCGAAGGACGACTTTCCAGTACCGGTCACTGAGCTGATGATAAATAATACATCCACTCATGAAGTTTTCTCCTTCATGGACGGCTCATCAGAATACAATCAGATAAAGATGCATCCTGAGGACCAGAAGCATACCGCTTTCCGGACCCTTTTGGGCATATTCTGCTACAAAGTGATGCCTTTCGGTCTAAAGAACGCCAGTGCTACCTATCAAAGGGCCATGACGAAGATTTTCGATGACCTCATACATGAAATCGTCGAATGCTATATCGACGACCTCGTAATTAAAAGCAAATCATACGGGGAACATTTAGAGCATATGAAGATCGTGTTTCAACGCCTTCGGAAATACAACTTGAAGATAAACCCTCTCAAGTGCGTGTTCGGAGTTTCCTCGGGCAAGTTCCTAGGATTCGTCGTTCGACATCGAGGCATCGAGATAGACCCGTCGAAGATCAAGGTGATCATGGAAATGCCTCCGCCAAGGACTCTCAAGAAACTGCGGTCTCTCCAAGGGAAGCTTGCATATATCCAGCGATTCATAGCCAATCTCTCCGGCAAGTGCCGTCCTTACAGTCACCTAATGAAGAAAGGGACCCCTTTCGTCTGGGATCGCAAATGCCAAAGCACACTGGACGAAATCAAGCAATATCTACAGAATCCTCTGGTGCTAACCGCTCCCGTTAAAGGAAAACCTCTCGTCCTATACACAACTGTCCTTGAAGGTTCTTTAGGCGCGCTATGAGCACAAGAAAACGACCAAGGGAAGGAGAGAGTCCTCTACTACTTGAGTCGAGTTCTACTGGGGGCAGAAAGCAATTACTCCCCCATCGAAAAACACTGTCTAGCGTTGATCTTCGCAATAACGAAGCTCAGACACTATGCGTTGGCGTATGAGGTCCACCTTATATCAAAAGTGGATCCTCTCAAATATTTGATGTCAAAGGCTATATTGACGGGACGGTTCGCTAAATGGGCCATGCTCTTGATGGAGTTCTCGATAACTTATCTTCCCCTCAAGGCGGTAAAAGGCCAGGCCATCGCCGACTTCCTCACTGAGCATCCGATACCTGCCGATTCTCCTTTGAACTGTGAATTGCCCGGCGAGCACGCGTTTGACACGATCGACGGGGAGAGAAGAGAGAATGACACCCAATGGGAACTCTACTTCGATGGGGCATCTTCCATGAAAAAGCGGAAGCAAAGCACCCCCATAACCAAATCTGGAGTGAGACTCATCTTCATAACTCCACAAAGGGGGATAATGCGCTTCGCCTTCTCCTTAACAGAGCCGAGGACGAACAATGAAGCCGAATATGAAGCTTTGATAGGAGGTCTTGAGATCGACGTTGACATGGGAATTAAAAATCTCCTCATATACGGAGACTCCCAACTAGTCGTTAGCCAAGTAAACGGCGACTATCAGACATGCAAACCAGAGTTGGTGAAGTACGGCGAGAGAGTGCAGCAACTGCTGACTCAAATTCCCTCCTACACCCTGGAAAGCATACCTTGTGCGGAAAATAGCAAAGCGGATGCATTAGCCAAGCTTGCTAAAGAATTGGCCGACGAAAACCTCGATGACGTGAGGATCGTTGTGCAAAGCCGTCAGGTTCTTGCACCGGCAGAAATATCTCCAGAGTCTTCCAAAGAAAAGGGAGCGACCGAGCAAACGGCTTTACAAATAAAAGACCGGGAAAAAGCTAAGGACTGGAGAGAAGTCTTTATAGACTACTTCAAATCCTGTCGAACGCCTGAAGATGCGTCCTCAAGACATCAGCTCATGAAACGAGCTCTATCATTTTCCTTCGTTAATGATACTCTGTATAAGAGATCGTTCGACTCTCTATGGCTAAGATGCCTGGGACCTGACGAGGCGAGGAGAGTCGTCCAAGAAACTCACGACGGACTCTGCGGTTCTCACCAAGCCGGGCCGAAGATGAAGCTGAAGATTAAAAAGATGGGCTACTATTGGCCCATGATGATCCAAGACTGTCTCGAATACGCGAAGCAGTGCCACTCGTGCCAAATTCACGGGGACTTTATCCACCAGCATCCGAATCCACTACATCCGACGGTAGCTAGCTGGCCATTCGAAATGTGGGGAACTGGCATACCGGCATCATCCAGAGGACACCGGTTCATATTGGCGACGACCGATTACTTTTCTAAGTGGGCAGAAGCCATACCGCTAAGAGAAGTGAAGACGAAGAATATCCTCCATTTCTTCAAGACACACGTCATTTACCGGTTCGGCACTCCGCGACGGATTATCTCCGATAATAGGCCAGCCTATAGAAGCCATAAGATCAGCCGCTTTGCACAACATCATAACATAGACTGGAGATACTCTTCGGTCTATAATCCCCGAGCTAACGGTCTAGCTGAGGTTTTTAACAAGACCTTGATAAAGATTGTGAAAAAGACGGTGTCTCGAAATAAGATGGACTGGCACGAAATACTGCATGAAGCTCTCTGGGCATATCGGACTACGTTCAAAACAGCAACGAACACAACGCCGTATGCATTGGTATTCGGCACAGAAGTTGTACTCCCCCTCGAGATATAGTTACCCTCTCTACGAGTGGCAATTCACTACGAGCTAACAGACGAAAAAAATGCTCACCTTCGGCTTGAGGAGCTCGACGCCCTTGATGAAACTCGGCTCATGGCGCAACAAAATCTGGAGGCTTATAAAGTGAAGATGACGTGCTCATATGAGAGACTGACTAGGCCGAGAACATTCTGCCAAGGCGAACTCGTGCTAGTGGTCAAAAGACCTATGATCCCCAATCATGCCAAACGGGGGAAATTCGAGCCGAACTATGAAGGCCCGTACATCATAGATAAAGTTTACCAGGGTGGAGCCTATCTACTCATGGACATGCATGGAGAAAGACACTTCAGGCCAATAAACGGCCGTTTCTTGAAAAAATACTACGCCTAACGAGTCATGGCCTAGGTCAACGATAGATGATGACGACTATATCCGCTTGCTATCTTCCTAAGCCCAAACTCTATGAGTAGTAGCCGGCTACAGACCGAAACGTCCTTAAACTAATGATGGACCACTATGTCCTAAAACTGGCTATCGACCGAGACGTCTATAAACTACTACGGACCGCAGCATCCCAAGGCTGACACAAAAAATATATAAAAAAGAAGAAGAAAAGAAAACGGTATGTCCAGATGGGCACGGATGAAAACCCGAAAGGGCTCCGTAAGTAAAAACAGCAGGGCTACCGGCGAGTTTTATGAAAACCCGAAAGGGCGCAAACTCGTTAAAAGACACTTGCAAGGTCCTCTCAACCCTGTAAGGAGAAACCACCTGCGTGAGATCCTTATGACTCACGAGGGAGCAACACACTTGGGGATCCCCACGATTCCTAAGGAGAAATTACACTTGCGAGATCCTCACGACTCGTAAGGAGAACCCTCCTTTCAGTCCCTCACGGCTCATAGGATTCAAAAGCCTTAAGCTACAGGGATCTGAACCTGTTCTTAAGCCATCACAACCTCCAATATTGCCCTACAAGCGGTTCAATGCTGACCCTTGTATACAATCCACGGGCGCGAATAAACAGTTCCCTAACAAAGTCCTACTCGCGACTAGGGATATGTTTACATGATGAACAACCCTTGTAAGTCCTCTCGACTTATAAGGAGAAAATACTCTTGTAAGATCCTTACGACTTATAAGAGACCATACACCTAGGAATCCTCACGATTCCTAAAGAGAAAATGCACCAATGAGATCCTCACGACTCATAGGGAGAAATACCTTTATGAGACCCTTACGGCTCGTAAAGTCAAAAGCCTTAGTCGACAGGATCTTAACCCTGTTCGCTAAGAAACCTTTGTTCGACATCGACAGAGGCAAATGATGATTCGCTCCTGGTAATATCCCAGTTGTAGCTATGCTGATGCCTAAATCGGTATCAAATCCCAAACTCGCAGCGAAAAGCCAGCGAACCACAAATGAACTCAAAATAACCGAAATGATTAGGCAACTCGCAATAAACAGCAGCGAGTAAATAAAACAAATAGCCGAAATGATTGGGCACCGCGAAAAATAGCCGAAATGATTGGGCAATCGTGACTTTCGTGATATAAAGCTGAAATGATAGAGCATCGCGGAAAGAAGAATAAATAAAATGAAACTTTTCGCCCTACAGGTGAGATCACATCGATCCCTGTATACAATCCAGGGGCACAAACAAAGAGGGAACCGTACCTTCCCCCCAGGCTCCATCAGAAAAAGAAGCCAAAATCTCGACGGTTCACAGACAGCCTGGAGATCATCTCAACATTCGTCTCAGTACAACAGACGCAACATCGGCAAAGCGGAACCGTGGTAATTCCCAGTTCCATGACTCAGCAGTGCACAAACAACCGAGAGTCAAACTCCTGACTCCGTGAAATGCGGATAAAATCAACCAATCCTAGTCCTTGCGAAACTCGGCCTATGTCAAACCTGACCCCATGGAAAGCATCCAGAGCAAATCCTGGTTTTGTGGAACACGGCCTATGTCAATCCTGACCCCATGGGAAACGTCTAGAGCGGATCCTGGTCCTTGCGGAACACGGCCTATGTCAATCCTAACCCCGTGGAAAGCATCCAGAGCAAATCCTGATTTCGTGGAACACGGCCTATGTCAATCCTGACCCTATGGGAAACGTCCAGAGCGGATCCTGGTCCTTGCGGAACACGACAATGTCAATCCTAACCCCGTGGAAAGCATCCAGAGCAAATCCTAGTTTCGTGGAACACGGTCTATGTCAATCTTGACCTGTGGGAAACATCCAGAGCGGAGCATGGTCCTTGCGGAACACGGCAATGTAAATCCTGACCCCGTGGAAAGCATCCAGAGAAAATCCTGGTTTTGTGGAACACAGCCTATGTCAATCCTGACCCCGTGGGAAACGTCCAGAGCGGATCCTGGTCCTTGCGGAACATGGCTATGTCAATCCTGACCCCATGGGAAGCGTCCAGAGCAAATCCTGGTTTCGTAGAACATGGCCTATATCAATCCTGACCTCGTGGGAAACGTCCAGAGCGGATCCTGGTCCTTGCGGAACATGGCTATGTCAATCCTGACCCTGTGGGAAGCGTCCAGAGCAAATCCTAGTTTCGTAGAACACGGCCTATGTTAATCCTGACCCTGTGGGAAACATCCAGAGCGGAGCCTGGTCCTTGCGAAACACGGCTCTGTCAATCCTGACCCAGTGGGAAGCATTCAGAGAAAATCCTGGTTTCGTGGAACACGGCCTATGTCAATCCTGACCCCGTGGGAAACATCCAAAGAAAATCCTGGTTTCGTGGAACATGGCCTATGTCAATCCTGACCCCATGGGAAACGTCCAGAGCGGATCCTAGTCTTTGCGGAACACGGCAATGTCAATCCTGACCCCGTGGAAAGCATCCAGAGAAAATCCTGGTTTCATGGAACACGGCCTATGTCAAATCCTGACCCCGTGGGAAACGTCCATAGCGGAGTTTGGTCCTTGCAGAACACGGCAATGTCAATCCTGACCCCGTGGAAAGCATACAGAGAAAATCCTGGTTTCGTGGAACACGGCCTATGTCAATCCTGACCTCGTGGGAAGCGTCCAGAGCGGAACCTGGTCCTTGCGGAACACGGCTATGTCAATCATGACCCCGTGGAAAGCATCCAGAGCAAATCCTGGTCCCATAGAACGCGGCAAAAGTCAACCTTGACCCCGTGGGAAATGGCTAGAGCAACCCTTGACCCCGTGAAATGCGGATAATGTCAACCTCATCCATCACTTACGGGTCCTCACGACTAGTAAGGGAGAAAACTCTTTTGTGAGATCCTTACGACTCTCAAGAGAAAACGCACTTAGGAATCCTTACGATTCTTAAGGAGAAATTACACTTACGAGATCCTCATGACTCGTAAGGAGAAATACCTTTATGAGACCCTCACGGCTCATAAAGTTGGAAAGCCTTAGGAGGCAGATCTGAACCTGACTCCAAAGCCATCGCGGTCCTACAAGAAAATCGAAATAGATGCATTTACTAAAAGGGACACGCCATCATGAAGTAAAATATGTCTTTTATTCATGAATCAAAATGAATACAAGGTACAATTTATGAAAGAAGAAAAAAATAATTTCATTCAGGAGTATGTACAAAAGAAGAATAAAAAATATACAATTCTTCAAGCCGGCGGACGATTCAATAGGTTTTCCAGTTTGTCCTTTTTCCACTGGGCCTCGGCTTCATGATTTATTATCGTTAAGAGACGGGCCTCCGCTTAAGCCTGTTGGGCCTGGTACGAGGCAAGCCGACTTTCAAGCTCCTTTTCAGTAACCTTATGAGCTTCGACCATTTCACGGGTAAAAATGACGGCTTTATCAATGGCTACCACCTCCTTGATAGCTTCTTGAAGCACCCGCCAAAGTTCATATGTTTGAGTGGTCTTGGCCGTAAGATTAGTTTGAAGCTCCCTCAGCGCTTTGGAAGCTAACTCCCTCTCCGAAAACTTTCGGCTGAGCCTCTTCTCGCACGACAGCATGTTCGCAGCGCAACGCTAAATCATCCCCCGTAAGCTCGCCTTTGCGTCCACAACCTCTGAAGGAAGGCGTGTACATTCAAGACTATGCAAGCAAGCCTCCACCTGACGACAGAACTCAACCCAGACTTCCACCAATGTTTCATTATGATAAGTAGCAAGAAAGGGAAGAGAACTGTTGGCTTCAGCAGCAAATGCTTCGGCCGTGATCAGACTGCCAGCGCGAAGGTCTTCAAATAAAGCAGACAAAGAGCGAAGGCTTAACTTTGCCATCCATTCAGAGGCACGCAGAGCATAGGGGCCGGGTGACATGACGATGCGAGATTCCAATGCAGTAAGAACTGGAAAAGCTGTTAAGATTCATAAATAGAAATCAGCGAGACCTATAAGCAAAGAGAAGATGGAACAACGTTGAAACTTCACTTACCCACGATCATGCAAGAAGGGTCTGAAGGATCCCCAGGCCCGTCAAGAATCTCAACTTCGTCATCAGCCTCCAGAACTGCAAAAGGCATCATCATTATTATATGAGATAATAATAACGCCGTGAGGAGAAAGCAAATGACGCTAACCTTGCCCGGAAGAGAGGACGATGCGTTGAGGGGATATTGCCTGCGGAGCGGCCATCTCTAGCAGACGTTGAAAAGATCTCCGGGGAGACAGATCAGCGATAGACGTCGCCAACCCGCGTAATTCTGAAAAGACAGAAAAGTTCAGATAATCGAGAGATTACTAAAATAAGATATAGAGGACTACCTTCGATGCTCCTCCCGCTCTGAACAGGAGGGATAGCAGCTTCGGCGGCCTCCTCCATACCCCCAGGCACATCATCGGGAACATGGGCCAATGTAACAACTCCCAATTGAGGAACAGCAGCCACCGCGGCAGGCTCCAGTAAAAGGACGGTGGCCTCGACTACCTATTCCCTAGTCTCCGGGCCGTCCCCAGAAAGATCCATTGAATCCGCGGCCAACAAAGATGCCTCTTCCGGGGGAGCAAGCACCGAGGGAACGGGAGTCTCCAAGGGGAGCTCCATGGCAGAAACAACAGTTGTATCGACCCCCTCCACACTGATTAGTGTCTCATCGGGGATATTTGCAGAGTCCACAGTCAAAGCGCAACTCGAACTCAGATCCTCCGCCATTGTCGAAGTCCCTGCAAAGTGTTCACGGAGATAAGAATGTATATATATCAAACAGTGCAAAATACTACGAAAAGAAATGTAGATATACCAATGCGCAATGGAGCTTCTAGTATGGCATTTTCAAGCCGACATTCCTTTCCCGAGGAGGTATGCTCGCCGGGGTTCGAGGGTAGACTCGTGGCCACCGGTCCACAATGAAAGCGCATCTTCAGCATCGGCCGAGATAGACTGTTTAAGAGCTCTCTCGCCTCCCTCTTCCAAAGGACCTATGAATATCCGCCTTATCGATGGAGGATCCTCATAGAAGATGACGGCAGGATAAGGCCTCTTCGGAATCCTTACATTCTCAGATTCATTCTGTGAGCGTCTTATAGCCTCAGCCAATTGTGCGGCTTCCTCGGCAGATGAACCCGGAAAAAGAAGACCACTATCTGGCTCTTGCATGGCTATTGGCTCGTCCTGAAGAATAGGCTCGGATTCCACTAAAAAGTCGAGCAGATTGGTGACCGTCTTTCTCCACCTCTTGGACCCAGAACTAGCACCAGAAGACGATCGCTTCTTTCCCCTTGGTGCTTTTCTGCGGCGTTGACCCACTTCGCCTTCAATATCCTCACTCGACGGTGCTACCGAAGACGACACTACCATTGCTGACGCCGCAGCTGATGATACTGCTACTGGCGCCTTATTGCCCCTTGATTGAGCTCTAGTGCGCAGCTGCATACCAGCTGTGGGATTTAGATCCACTTCCGCCGCCTCAGGAATAAGCACGGCACTAGTATCTCTCAGGGGAGGGTGAACCACTGGTCGCGGTCGCGGCGGGACTCCCGTAGCTTGGATCGGAGTGGGAGCCCTATATCCAAGGAGTATCCTCCTCTCCTCAGTAATAACGGGACTGACTCGGTGGAGGTCAGCTTCAGGAATCACGAAGCGAAAGCCGGTGTTCAACCGCATGAAGCTATGAGCGGTGTCACGAACAACTTCTGACGACGGGCTGGGCTCCACTGTAAACGGCTCAAAGGGAACCCCCTGGTAATATCCCAGTTGCCGAGCGAAGCGGTGTGGGTTGTACCGCATAAAAAGGGCCGCACTGTTTTGACGAAATACCAGATAACCCGGCCTGATTGAATATAAGTGCGCGGCTTCCTTTGGCTTCAGATAAGCTGCTCCCTCTTTTGACAGGTCAAAGAGCTGCTGGATTGGTCCTGAAGGAGCCAAGAGGACTCGATCGTTAAACACCATCCCGCCCACATTAGCATAGGGACTAAGCAGCACGCGAATAGCCCCGGACTGATTCGGGTCAGGAGCAGAAGTGTCCACCAGCCGCATGACTCGCGGAAAAGTGTAAGCGTCATAAAAGTTGGGTCTTTGGTGCGCAGCAAATGCCCCTAGCAGGTGCATCTCAATCCAGGATGTAAAGTAATGAAGAGATAAATTACCACATTTACACCTGGAGTTGAAGTGTTGGCTGCAGCGCTTAGCCCATGATACAGATGCGCTAGCCCCGCAAAGCCCACAGCTAGTCGCGTCCCTTCGGCAATACGATGGGCATGGTAGATAACTGAGGCTCTCATAAAACGACGGTGCGTGGGAATGGCGAACCAGCTGAGCCAAACACTGATGAATCCCACGAAGAAAGTCTCCTCATCCATACCAGGAGCTGCGATCGACTCGAAAGATACGGCCAACGGGATGGGAATGTAGAACTGCGGCAAGTCCTCTTCTTTAGCCGGTCGCTTATTTAAACCGAACCCAAAGAGGTCGTTGATAGTCGCAAATTTTGAAGCTGTCTTTGATAGAATGTCTCCGCGAAGGAAGCAAGCAATAAAGCTTTTGAAAGTGACACCCTACTCATCCGATTCTGTGAACAACTTTTCAAAAATGCCCAGAGCCTTGATTAGACTTCGGTGCTTGTGGCGAACGGCGTTTTCAGTCGACAAGCCATCAAGCATAGCAGGTTCAACTTCAAAAGCATACTCGTCAGGAGGCAACCGTTCTTTATAAAGCGTTCCCCTAATCGGCAGCCCTGAAATCTCGCGAAACTCTTCCAGAGAAATTGAAACTTCGCGGTCCCCTAGCAAGAAAGTGTTGGTGGGAAGATTCCATTGGTTTAAGAAAACCTTAACCCACCAGACATGAGGGGACTGATAGTGGAAAAGAGACGCGTACACCGCCTGGTAGAGCCCGACCCTCTGCAGTCGCGCACGATGGGCAGAAAGGATATAACGAGCCCAGAGAAGGTTGCCCGTGGGTTGTCGAGGAGTAAGCCCTATTTTGTAAACCTGTCCCCAGGGCTGGGCTTCACCTTACCAGATACGACGCCCCAAGATGTCTATAGCTGGCACAGGGTGGTTCGGAATCCCAGTTGTGGACGGTTCAAGCCGTCCCGTAGGGGTCCAATTCGACATTTCCACAGCAAAGGCGGTCCGTGGACACTCCATCGGCAGAAATGGATAGGTAGGCTCCGTTAGTAACTCGCAAAGGAAGCTGCGATGACCGCGGATGATATGACCATACCAGGTCCCCTATAAAAGAAGATTGGTGCAATTCGGGTCATGAGCCCTGATCATCGCCATCACCTCTTCATCCGATGGTGATTAAGGAAAAGCCGCCTCCGAGCAAGTAAAGAGAAAGTATGGGAGAGAAGCCATTACCCCTGAAACCAAGGAAAGAAAGCTGTTAGTGAAGCCCACACGTGTGCATGTATTTATATATATATATATATATATATATATATATATATATATATATATATATATAAGATAGTAGAAGAAAACGAAAAACAACTTATTTTATGGGACCATTGGTTACAAAACATAGGGGCCCCACAAAATCAAGATGGCGACTCACTAATAATGATGTTGAGCAATCATCATGAGAATAAAAGAAAGATTCTCAATGAATGAACAATGGATTTCAAACAATACTACACATTCCCCAAGGAGAACACCCACTGCAGACTCTATGCAGACCATGAAGGATCTCTCTGGAAACTTTTTTGCAAAGAACAACTCAGGGCAAGAAAATCCCAAGAAGTTCTCTGTGAAGAACTGGGTTCTTTAGAGGAATTAAATTCCTTTTAGATAGAGGAATTAAATTCCCAGAAAATATTTTTCAGAGCCAAAGCTCTTTGAAATGGAATTAAATTCCGGAGGAAAATTATCACCATGGATCCCTGAGATCGGAGAAACCCTAATAAAAGGAGTTTATCATTTAAAGATTGGACATTATTAGAACTTGGAAAGATAGGTTCTTGTTAAAGGGAAAAACCCTTGGTATGGAGTTAAAATCCAAAGAGAATTCTTACAAGAAGTTCTTCAACCGTTCAAGATCCTTACCTAAAAAAGGAAATCTTTTGTTGACAGTGTTAAACTCTGGAAATTTTGAAGGAGAGAACTGAGCTCTGAGAAAGAGAATTAAATTCTCAAGGCAAGAACAAGTAAGGAATAAGATGGAAAAAAGTGGAGGCGCTTCTGAAGAGACCCCTGCATTTATAGGACGTGATGGGAAACGGTTCATCTTCCCTGTTCCCTAGGCAGATCCAACGGCCACAAAAATTACAGTGTTGCACTCACGTACAAACACGTCAACGTTGTGGGGGCATTTGTTCCCGGATAAAATATCAGGAAAAAACCCAATGAGGTATCACGTGATGACACGTGATGGTTTCCTGGGGACTCTTCTATAATATAATTAAATTCTAATCAACGGGGGTCACATGTCCACACGTGATGGACCTTTAAAAACCCACTGAAGGAATTAAAAGATATAATAAAAACTCAGAAAAAACCCCAATGGGGAATCACGTGCTGGCATGTGATGATTCCTTAGCTCTTTAAAACAGCATATTTAAATGCTGGTTAAAATGTTCATCAAGGGGGTCACATGTCAACACGTGATGGATTCCTAAACTCCTTAATAATAGAATTAAATTCTATTTAAATCATCAAACAGCAGGATCACGTGCCAACACGTGATAGGCTCTTAAGCCTTCTGAAATAATAGAATTAAATTCTAATTAAGGGAAATCAAAAACCTTAATATTTTCTCTAAATCTTTCCAAACAAAAGAGATGGTGCTCTGTAAAATGGAGCACTGTTGGATTAAAAATCCAATGGTGATTAAAAATCCAATGGTGATTAAAAATCACCAATTTATGGAAAGATCTTATACAAGGAAAGATTTCCCTGAAAATTGCCAAGAATAACAAACAGAATATCTTTTGGATTAAACATCCAATGGTGAATAAAATTCACTGAGTGATCTAAAGGATCATGTTGGTTACAAAATCAACTAAAATTTTTCAATGAAAGATTCACCGAACAAATTGATTTTTTTCTTTCTTCTATAAATAAGAACCAAGAAGAGAAGAGAAGGATCTTGGAATTTTTTTTAGAGATACAACAACAGAGAGAAAAAAGAGAGGAGAATTTAATTCTCAAGATAGAAAAGAAAATTTCTTCAAAAGAGAAAAGAAACCCTAGGTGAGAAAAGGGAAAGAGATCTAAGCTCCATAAGAAAAAGAGAATTTAATTCTCAAATTAAGAGTTTAACTCTTCTAAATAAGAACTTAGTTCTTCCTTTGGTTGAAAATCTGCAAAAGCAAATCTCCCCACAAGTTGAGAATTTAATTCTCATCGGGGAGATTCTGCCATGCAGATCTAAAACCTAGAGGGAGGATTGAGTTTAGGGAATTTAATTCCCCCAAATTCATGGGAATTTAATTCTTCCAGATGAAACTAGGTTTAACCCTATATGAGAATTTAATTCTCCCAAATTCATAGGAATTTAATTTCTCCAGATGAAACTAGGGTTTAACCCTATATAAGAATTTAATTCTCCCAAATTCATAAGAATTTAATTACTCTAAAAAAATCAGGGTTTAACCCTACCAAAGAATTTAATTCTTAAGAAAGGGACTTAAAACTCTCCATACACGTAAAGAAATCAGCACCCAACCTGGTCACGTAGTAAGACGTGACCCTCATCCTCAATGAGCAAAAAAAGAACGAACAAGACTAGGTCACGTGCCCCCACGTGACCCTCAAACAGATTCCTCAAAATGAGAAAGAAAAAGCTTGGAGGCAATGCCTCACGTGCTCACACGTGACCCTCAAAACAAAAGGGATCAAATCCAAGAGCAGAATCAATTTTGGGCGCCCTCACGTGTCCCCACGTGACTGATTAGTCCAAAAAATATAAGTTTAACCGTAATCAGAAACGGCGTCGCTTTGTAGCTAGCCGGTGAATACGGGTCGATCCACAGAGATGTGTAATTTTCTGATTTCTGTTTTTACGAGTTGATTCCGATGGTGGTTTGGTTTTTGTTGATTGATTTAAAAACTAAATTATACGATATTAAAGAACTTGTTAGGATTAGGTCTAAAATAGGGTTGAGTAGATAAATATTAACACCTCTTTCAATGCTTTTGATTCAAACCTGTTTTAGAAGTTATAACAATTATTAGCAAAGAGGATTAGGATGATTGGGAAGAAACGAAGTTTCTTCCTCTTGATCCTTGTCCGTCCTTTCCTACTAATTGCTATAACCTTCATGGACGTCATGCATGTCTGGTCCTTTATACTACGGTGTCACCGTTACCTTGTGGGTAGGGTGCCGTAGGGAGCGGATCATGCATGCGTGCATGAAGTTCTATTTAAAAATATTCGGCATTGAAAGAGATGAAAGATATTCATCTCTCATTCCCTCCTTTATTCCTAACCCTAACAAGCGAGGATTTTACTCGCTCATTAGGGTGTCTTTTAAAAGTGACATTTTAAAGCACTTACCGATTGCATTTGAAAGACTACACTAAATTAACTAGGGCAATGATATGATTGATCTACTGCAAGAATTATACGAGAGAACTAGGGCAACAATTAAATTAACACTACGGCAGAATTTAAAGAAATAAAGACTTACTAAAATGATGCTCTTGATCTCCCAACAATTCTGAATTTTATTGATTGAAAAGAGGCATCCCTTTTACAGATTTGAGATTACAATTTATAAGTAAACAGAGAAACTAGGGTTACAGATTCTCGAACATATGATTTTACAGATATGCCTACGGAAAATCCCAACATTCGCACCAACGCACCGACACAAGAAGTCGGCGCCGACACGGGCATTAAATGGCCGCGGAACCGCGGCATTTGTTGGCTTGGGCCGCGGTTCCGCGGCCCTTTGGTGAGCTCAGCTCACCAACTTCTCTGGGCTGCATCTTGGTTTTTAGGGCTTCTTAGTTATTCATAACTTTTCTCTGTTTGGCTTCTTATTCTTCTCCAGATCTTCAGTGAAATTTTGTATTGGTCTTTTAACCGTTTCACTTTGACATGCTTGGACCTTGCGTTGCCTTGAACTGTTATTAGTCTGGGCTTGACTAGGATCCGTCTACTTGTTGGTCAAAAGTCCCTTTTCTGTATCAACTTTCGTCTTTTTCACTGTATTCGCTCCAAGAGCCTGTATCCTGTAACATGCAACAAACGTGCGTTAAGAGTACCTGTTTACTTATAAAATGAATAAAAATGGGGAGTACAATAATGCAATATTATAGTATGAACAAATACCCCCAAACTTATCTTTTGCTCGTCCTCGAGCAAACTTATTATTTTATTCTAAAAAAAAGTTAACCTAGCCGCTCTTTCGCAGGGAAACGCGATTGCACTGAGCACGTGCAACAAGCCGTTAAACCTCTAGGTGTCCCTAGTAGGAGGAGTGTTGTCTCCTGAGGGTTTTCAGCGGATTACACCCACAAAATCCTATCAATTCGGTTTTTCGACTTTTGTTCTCCAATTAGGTTTTTAACAAGGAATTCTATTATCGTCGACCCACAAATCATCCACCCATATTCTTCACACTGCCTCATTATTTAACTTAAAATTATATATGTTCTATAGAATTACTTAGCTTTCGGCATTTCTTAAGTTTTCCTTCTAGGGTTTCATCTCCGGTCAGAAATTTCTATCAACTCTACTAAAGATACAAGTTCTATTCTTCATTCCTTTCTCTTATCTAAACCCTAATCACATATCCCACGTGTGTGTAAATATCACCCCTACACTTAGAAATTCAAATCAAGCAATAGTACTCTCGTCCATTGTCCAAAGCACTTATTAATTGGTGAATTTTCGCTTACACATCCTTCATGCGACCGTTAATACTTCTTGAGGTACCAACAACCGATTACAAGATGCGTTAGCATTTTAAATCGTACTTCCTAGTTTTGTAACACCCAAGGCTTTAGCAGTGACTCCCAAACCAGTTGGTCTAAGGCACTAGGTGATGAAGCACCCTCGCTAAATACTTTTCTATGTTTTGGCCTTAAGTAATCACAAAACCAGTGTCCATTTTTTTCCTCTATTCACTTTTTTTTCTTTTATTTTCTTCGTGCTAAGGACTTTAGACAAGAGCAATTCAAGGTCTTTTCTACTATTCCAAGTTTCAAGGTGCGTGATTGTGCAAATTATAGGGTATATGTTTTCAGACTCTAGACTTAAGCTAGGAATTATTTTTCAAACTTATACTCCAATAAAAGTTTTAATACTCTTCCTTCGTTTCGACTTAGCCCAAGAAGTGAACCCAAAATTTACCTATTTCTAAATAACCTACAAAGACATATACTTTCTACCGTTAAACTCTAAGGAAGGTTATTTTTAGGGTTTTTAATTTGCTAAGTCTAAGATCTAGTTTTTTCCTAGCCAGTTAACCTATTAATCAAACTCAAGTCAATTAACCAGAATTGAATACATTAATTTTTATAATTTTTGATATTTTTCAATTTTTATGGGTTTTTCTTTTTCTAAAATTTTTTTTTTCAAATTTTTCAAATTTTTATGATTTTTACATAAAGAATGCAATGCAGAAATTAAATATGCAAAAAGAATATATACAAAATGAAAATATGCAATGCAAAAGATAACTATATATACTACCCTCTCCCCCAAACTTGAGCAAAGCAGTGCCCTCACTGCCCGGCCCCACGTCTCGCTCGTGAGCGTGAACGTGATCGTTCCCCTCTAGCCAAAAGGGTTTGAATACCCCTCTCAATTTCCGTCAACCGACGGTCGTGATCTCGTGCTGTCGCCCGAAACTCATCCCTCAAAGAATCAATTCTTCTTACCGTTCTCCGCATCAATCGTGCATGCTCTTGAGGGGTCAGTTTTTCCCCGCTCGATGTCGAGCTAGAGCTAGGGGTGCGTGCGAGAATATTCTCTGCCGGTTCCGTTCGTGACCAAATATCAGTAAGTCTAGAGTAGGTTTAAGTAACGCCCTCAACGAGTGGTCAAACCGGAACTCCGTCTATCATGTATGAATCAAATTCCTCGACGGGGAGGAAATAACGGTAGAGTTGGGTGACTAGCATGGGACATGGGTAGATGGTACATCTTTTCCCCGCACCTATAGAATGGAGAAATACAGTGCACATGTCGAATCGTGAATTTTTCATCATTAGTGTGTGTACGACATGTAAGGAGGGGGTGAAAAAAGTCGTGTTGTGCGAGCTGCCAAAGATGTTGTTTTGTGCCCACCGGCACACAGTAAGAACGTTAGCGAAAAGGGTCCGTGCTTGGATACCCTTACGCGGCTCTCTAGCGCAGTCATTCCACATCAAGGGCATATAATCCTCAAAGTGTAAGGGGTGGTCATGTGCGGGCACACGAGGTATGAGTGTGACTTCATGGATCATATCCCTATCAATGTGAATTACGCGATCTCTCCAATTTATTTTAATGCAGCCTAAGGTGTCAAGATTATTATCCTCCATTGATTCATAAAACAGGGCAACTAGTTCAGGTAGGGCAAATGCAGAGGAGTGATTATAGGTCAGGAAATTCCAGCCCCTCTGCTCTATTTCATGTGCAAAATAGCTACTGTACAATTCGTGCGTGAAAACCAGGGAAAAATCCCTTTCAAACTGCATTTTATGTGCCATAATAATTTTTCAGAAAAAGATATGCAAGAACAGAGAGGAAATAAACAGGGTTACCTCCCCTGAAAATTTCAGGGGGCGACGACTCCAGACGGCGGCGGAAGTGCGGCAGAAGGCGGCTACTGCAGCGGGATCGCGGCGGATTGGCGGCGGCACGGCGAAATTTTTCGGCAGAGGGTAGGTGGCGGCGCTAGGGTTTGGTTTAGATGAAGAAATTTTTAGGGTATAGAAGATAGGGGCTCGGGTCTCTTTAAATAGGAGATGAGAGAATGATTATTTGTAGAAAACACCCTCCACAATGAGGATTTTATTTGTAATTAAAAGAATGTTAGCTATTAATTCTGAAAATTTTCAATTAGGTCCAAAAAAATAATTTTTTTTCTTTTTTCAAAATTTTTTATTTTTTTATGGTATTTTGGGATTATATATTTACAAATTATACACACACCCCCAAACTTATATGAAATAATGCTTTGGAAAAAAAAGAAATTTGGGGGTGAAAGTGGAGGAAAATCACTCAGTGTAGATCGGCTCCTGTAAGAACAGGAGCTCCTCCGAAGGGTCCGCTGTGAAGAACGGTTTCAGTCGATACCCATTCACTTTGAATAAGGTACCGTCTTCAGGATTTTCAAGATCAACCGCACCATGCGGATAAACGGTGCAGACTACAAAAGGTCCTCTCCATCTGGAACGGAGCTTGTCGGGATGATAATGTAACCGAGTGTCGTAAAGTAAAACCTGTTGAACAGGTTCAAAAGTTTTTCGCAAAAGGTGTTTATCGTGGAACACCTTAGCTCGGTTTTTAGTAATTAGGGCATTATCATATACCTCATCCCTCAGCTCTTCTAGTTCATTCAACTGCAGCTTTCGATTGCTGCCCGCATCTGCTAAAGATAAATTCAGCTCTTTGATAGCCCAAAAAGCTTTATGCTCAATCTCCACTGGGAGGTGGCAAGCCTTCCCATAAACAAGCCGGTATGGAGACATACCAAGATCGGTCTTATATGCAGTACGGAAAGCCCATAGTGCATCAATCAGTTTAAGTGACCAATCTTTACGGTTTTTAGAAACCGTTTTCTCCAAGATTTGCTTTATTTGCCGATTTGAAACCTCGGCTTGCCCACATGTTTGGGGGTGATATGGCATTGACAGCTTGTGAGTGATAGAGTATTTGCGCATTAAGAACTCGAAGGTCCTATTGTAAAAGTGAGAACCATTATCACTTATTATCGCCCGAGGGTGCCCAAATCGAGAAAAGATGTGTTCTTTAAGAAATCGAACGACAACCTTGTTGTCGTTCGTTTTGCTCGGCACAGCCTCGACCCACTTTGAAACGTAGTCAACGGCCAAAAGAATATACACATTTTCAAAAGAGTTAGGAAATGGTCCCATGAAATCTATACCCCAAACATCAAAAATGTCCACAACCAAAATAGGTTGGAGCGGCATTTCGTTTCTCCGCGATATCCGGCCCAAGTGTTGGCACCGGGAGCAAGTTTTGCAGTATTCAAATGCATCCTTGAAGAGTCGTGGCCAATAGAAACCACACTGCAAAACTTTTTCGGCTGTCTTCTTTGGGCCAAAGTGCCCGCCACATGCTTGATCGTGGCAAAAAGACAGCACGCTCTTGACCTCACTTTCACGTACACACCGACGAATGATTTGGTCGGAACAGTATTTAAAAAGATAGGGTTCATCCTAGTAAAAATGCTTTACTTGGGACAAAAATCGAAGTTTATCCTGTTTCGACCAATCTTTAGGTATTAGGCCGGTGGCTAAGTAGTTTACAATATCGGCGAACCATGGTTCGCAAGAAACGGTCAAGAGTTGCTCATCGGGGAAAACATCAGTGATTGGGAGATCAAGCGTAGGCGAAGAAGGAAGTCGTGATAGGTGATCAGCTACTACGTTTTCACATCCTTTTTTGTCCTTCATGACAAGGTCAAATTCTTGTAGTAAAAGGATCCAATGTATTAGCCTTGACTTAGTATCCTTTTTCGCAAAAAGGTGGCGAAGAGCTGAATGATCAGTATATACAATGACTGGAGAACCAATTAAATAAGGCCGAAATTTTTCAAGTGCAAACACAACCGCTAAAAACTCTTTCTCTGTTGTTGTGTAGTTTAGTTGGGCCTCATTTAGTGTTCGGCTAGCATAATAAATCACATGCGGCATTTTATTAATGTGCTGTCCAAGGACAGCGCCAATGGCAAAATCTGATGCGTCGCACATGATTTCGAAAGGGTGCGTCCAGTCCGGAGATGAAAGGATGGGCGCAGAGATGAGAGAATGTTTCAAAGACTCGAATGCTTCAATGCATGTGGAGTCAAAAGCAAATGTTGTGTCCTTGGCCAATAAGAGAGTCAGGGGTCTAGCAATCTTGCTAAAGTCCTTGATGAACCGTCTATAAAATCCGGCGTGGCCAAGGAAGGCTCTAATGTCTTTGACGCATTTAGGGGGAGGGAGATTAGAAATCACTTCGATTTTAGCTCTATCAACCTTGATGCCGTTTTGCGAGATGACATGTCCTAAGACAATACCTTCTCGCACCATGAAATGGCACTTCTCCCAATTCAACGTTAGGTTCTTATCCCTACAGCGGGTAAGAACAGCGTCCAAATGTCGTAAACACTCGTCGAAGGAGTCGCCAAAGATAGAGAAATCATCCATAAAGATCTCCAAGAACTTTTCAACCATGTCTGAAAAGATCCCCATCATACACCGCTGAAATGTCGCGGGTGCATTGCATAACCCAAAGGGCATGCGACGATAAGCAAAAGTGCCAAAGGGACAAGTGAATATTGTCTTGTCTTGATCTTCTTTGGTGATGGGGACTTGGTTGTAACCAGAATAGCCATCCAGAAAGCAATAGAACTCGTGCCCTGCCAATCGCTCGATCATTTGGTCAATGAAAGGTAAGGGAAAGTGGTCTTTCCTTGTCGCGGCATTGAGTTTCCTATAGTCTATGCAGACTCGCCACCCAGTTTGGGTGCGAGTGGGAATTAACTCATTCGCCTCATTAGTAATGACCGTAATGCCCGATTTCTTTGGCACGACGTGGATTGGGCTAACCCATTGGCTATCCGAGATAGGGTAAATGATACCACTATCCAGACACCTAACAATCTCCTTCTTAACAGCCTCTTTCATAATGGGGTTGAGGCGTCTTTGAGGATCCCTTGCCGGCTTGGCATCATCCATCAAGTGTATATGATGTTCGACTATGAGGGGACTAATCCCCTTAATGTCCGCCATAGACCAGCCGAAAGCTTGCCGATTATTATGTAAGACCATCAAAAGAGCCTTCTCTTGCTCAAGAGCTAGAGAGGCCGATATAATGACGGGTAAGGTCTCATTATCACTTAGATAAGCATATTTTAGGTGCGACGGCAAAAGCTTCAATTCGAGTTTAGGAGGTGAAAAAATAGATGGTAACGATGGGGTAACTGTTTCAAACTCGAAGGATGCCATCAAAGGTTCGAATCGAGTGTACGCAACAGAGTCGGATGGTTCAATTAACTCATCCGAAAAAGCAAAAGACTCCAATTCAGGTGATGAGTCTTCAAAGTCGTCAACGAAGGTAAAACACTCAAAATCGTTATCCGCTGTAAAAGCTGTGTCGGATTCTAGGAGGAACGCACTAGTGGCGTTAACATTGCTGTGATCGAACAAAAAATTCTCGAACTCACAGTCCTCCTCCGCGATCTCATTGATCGAGCAAACATTGAGTACGCTAGCATTAGGCTCAGCAGGCTGACTTCCCAACTTGAAAATATTGAGCTCAATTTTCATATAGCCGAAAGATAGGCTCATTGAACCATTACAACAATTGATCACTGCGTTGGAAATTGCCAGAAATGGTCCACCAAGTATTACCGGAATTTGATTCTGCGGGTTAGCGACAGGTTATGTATCCATCACGATAAAGTCAACGGGGAAAATGAAATCCCCTACTCTAATTAACACATCCTCCAGCTCTCCCCTAGGATGGGTTATTGACCGGTCGGCCATTTGGAGAGTACAGTGAGTGGGCTTAAGCTCTCCAACGCTGTCACGACCCAAAATTGGTCCGTGACGGCCCTAATAGTACGCAACGCCTAAAGACGCAACGTAGTAAAAGAAAGCCAAACCCAGAAATCTAAACCATGAAAAATACGGAAAAGATAATATAAGTTTTGAAACAATTGAAATCGCAACCCAAATTCTTTAAAAGTCTTACTTTCTTTCTTTAAAATTTTAGCAACACCCCCTTTTAATAAAGACAGGTCAAGAAGAATACAACAGAAAAATAAGGACAGTAGAGAAAAGCGGTATATAAAAGACAACAAATCCACAATAATACACATAACGTCCTCACCAAGTCTCTATGTCCACAAATACACTAGTAGATGGAGAGTACAAATACAACGAATATACAACATGAAATACAGATAACCATCTAACCCACCTAAGCAAAATGGTACTGTGAGCTGATGCGATATCTGTAGCAAAAGGTGGTAGCTGGATAGCTGAATAGAGGAATAGCCTGCCTCGACTACTCTGAGGAACAACCTGAAACACCTGTGGCACAACGGGGGTGAGTTGCCAACTCGTGAATAGTATAAAACATATACAGGTAATCGCAGGAATGCACGTACAGCATGAATCTAAGATATGCGATTACAGTAATAGTATGTCATGCAAATGCTGAAATAGGGAGAGTACACTAGCAGGTACAATCAATATGTGAAGCAATGATGGCATGATAGTGGTATGCGATGACTATGCAATAGAGATATGAGAAAGCAAATATGCAACTATCATAAGGGTACACTACAAGTACTACCAATATATGAATCTGTGCATAAGGTAGGTAATGGTGAGGTATAGGGTGGAATATGTCATTTCCCACGGAAACCTGACGTCGTGGCAGGATCACAATCCATCAAGATACTCCAATCCCAAATCCTCAAATCAGCCCCCACATTGGGCACTCACATCATATAAGTCTCACATCTCCTCAATGTACAATATCGAGTAATCTCCTATATCCCGAATGTACAAATCACCAATCACATAGGTATGTCCAATAACCAATCCCAATGAATCACCTAGTATCCCAAGTCCAATCTCAAGTAAGAATCTGTCATCCTAAAGGTATATGTATATGTACAGAAATAACTATGATGGGGGCAATACACATATATTAGCGTCCCATTCCACTAATATTGGTGTAAGGGTATATATAACAACGGCTAAGTCCCCTGTTATATATACAAAAAGGGGTTGAAGAAATATCATGAAAACCGTGTGCCAAGCATCGACACAGAAATCCTCGTATATCGGGCTCCGTCAGTCCGAATCGGCCCACGGGGTCCGTCTGCGGTATCGGCCCTCGGCCCCGACAGTACAGATCCTCCCGCATCCATCTCTCGACTCTGGTCAGTAGCCTCCGGACAACTGCCAGGTCCAACCAATCACCGGTAGGTACTCGCCCGCCTCCAGGCTCAATCGGCAAACCCATCGATCTTCTTGCCGAGGGGAACCATACCGGGCCCCACCATGTACTCTCATACGGCAACCACACCTCGTATGGAGTATATAATCAGCACCGATAAAACTCATGGGGGACGCTCAAATATCATATCAAGGAAACCGGGTTGTTCTATGTATGCATAATTTCATGAACTCCCGCGGTTCCCAAATCCCGAAAATATCATATAAAATCCAGATAAACAATGCGCAAATCCAGGAATAAATGTATGCGATATATCTGAATGCGAGCAGGTAAACACAAGTATATAGCTGAACCAGAGGTATACGAAATCAAGATAAGGTACAGCTAAGTAACATCAGTAAATGTAAATATGCGACAGCAACTGAATATATGTCTAACATACAGGTGTAGCAAAGTATAGGTATCTACCTATAGGAACTGATGTCGTATACCCCCCTGGGTATAAGTAACATATGTAGGAAATTCCTCCCGGTATAAGTAAATTATGTAGGAGGTATACCTGTAGCTGTATCGCAAGGTGAAAATATACCTATCACTAAAGGTATGATACGCTATAAGTATACCGACAAGCTAGATGTCATGTGTGGCAAGCAATAGTAGCTATAAGAGGTAGTGTGTGACATGGCAATTATTGACGGTGTGTGTGTAGCATACAGTCCGTGCTCGTGCAACATGAACCGTCAATAATGTGTGCAGTGTCCTACGGCTGCTAGTCACAATATATAACTATATCAAGGAAATGCAGTAAGGCGCAATTCTACAATGACGTAGAATGTGCGACAGGTAATTAAATCCAAGCCCAGACGCATAACGCCATGCGCGCGATTCCCCTGTAGATGTTATATCTACTCACCTACACTCCACGCTAGGTGAATTCTACCCTCTGTTCCCTCTGTAGCCGTGTCCGTAGCCCCTGTCTGCAAACCTGCAAATACGACATGAAAATCACATATAAGCCAAATATTTCGCGAAACGCGACATCGAATCGAAACGAGAAACACGCGTCGCGAACTAAACGCGCGTGTGCACGATACGCTGAATCGTGTGTGTACGCGTCGAAAACCCATCGCGACACGCCGCGATACGCTGGATCACAGAACCCACTCACGTATCGCGCGTATCGCGCAAACACCACGAACACCAAAAACGACATATAGTCCCAGATTTTCCTACAGGTAAGATATTAGAAAACTAGACATGCCAAAGACCTAGACAACACAGCAGGGACCCCTAGCCAAAACCCCAACACCCAATTCCCCAACTTGGCCGCAATTTGCGGCCAAACTGAAGAAATTGGCGGCCACAGTAGGGAATGGGGGTCTCGTCTTCTGGTGGTGTATTCTAGACCTAGGTATCATGTCCCAGTCTCCTCAATTTTGACCTGAAGGCATCGGGTCTAAAGCAGATCACAAATGTCCAATATATCGTATAAAAACACTAATTTGCACAAAACACAACCCTATGGTATTTTAGCGTAATCTGTCCATTTCCTCAGTTGAAGTGGCCTTATTAACACCTAAACAAACTAGGGTAGCTAGCACAATCAATAATTTGCCATCACAACTCACAAATTACCAAAACTAGCACTAAACTAGCTATTTCAACACTAATCGACACAAGACTTAAGCACACACGAAATGGGGTTCAGAAATTACCCTATTGGACCTTAAAGAGCCCAAGAAAGCAGGTAAAGAGGTGTGTGGAGCTACTGCAAGTGCTGGGGCTGCCTGCTACTGCTTCTGCTACCTGCTGCTGCTGCTAAAGCTTGTTGCTGCTGCTGATCTTGTTGTTGTTGCTGATGTTGAAGCTGCTACTGCTGCTCCTGCTGATGATGATGATGTCGTTGCTGATGGTGAGGATGCTGCTGCCACTGCTGTAGGGGTGTGTGTGTGATGAAGCTGCTGATGCTATTGTTGCTGTTGTTGTTGTTGTAGTTGATGTTGTTGCTGTTGCTGGGGCAGCTGTTGCTGTTGCTGGAAGTGTGTGTGTGTGTGCGAGAATGAGAGGGAGTGAGAAGAGAGAAATGAGAGGAAAATCACTAAACCCCCTCCACTCTCTTTCTCTTCCCTCATTTAATGAGCATGGCATGAGCCATGATGCCCATGCTCACTCTCTCTCTTTCCCAAAGTCAACCAACATAAAAATTCTAATATAAATTCATTTTAAATTAACAACCATAACACTTAAACCAACATAAGACTAACCTAAGACAAATGGTTAGTTAACCATGATTGCTAATCATGTTTAACCCCAAAAACAACCCTAGTTTACATGCACAAGTGTGTGTGTGCCTAACAAAATTCTAATAAAATACACAATAATTAGGATAAAATATTTAAAGCTTAATTTGGTAAACTTTTTAATAAAAACCACACTTTAAAATATAATTAGCTACAAAACACATTCTAAGGTGTTACAATCTCCCCCCCCCCCTTAAAAGAAATTCGTCCCCGAATTTAAAAATATTCCGATACGCATACCTTCAAAGAGAAGATTAAAATCCTCAAATCTCGCTCGCAGCCTCCCAAGTGACTTCTCACTATACAGCTACGCCCAAGAAAACCCTTCACAGACGGCAAGACCCTTGACCGACGTCTCTCCACCTGCCGAGCCATTAACACACATGGCTGCTGGTGAACGAAAGATCGCGTCCAGCTAAATGGTCTGGTGCCAAATCATGTGAGAAAGGTCAAGAAGGTAATTGTAAAGTATCATCACAAGGAATACGGGGTGAAAATCCAATAATCTGGGCGGAAGTGCCAATTTAAAGGCAACGAAACTAACTTGCTAATAGAATCTCAGAAGGACCTAAATCCTGAGATAAGCTCCCCAAAATCCAACACGTCATTCATCGGAAGGTCCATAGGAATCCATGATTTGCCACTGCGCACTCAAGCCTGCGACCAGCACAGTCGCATAAGACACCTGTTTGCAATGGACAGTTCTTATCCTGACCTGAACACAACTGGACTATCTCCGAATTCTCTAGACATAGCTGGGGTCCAAGATCCTACTTACGCAGAGTCAGAAAAACAGCAGGCTGGTGGTCGACACGACCTAACCCCTAAGCCTAAGGGTGGCCAATTGGAGTGTCTCCTGATAACAGCTATCGAAGGAGAACCCTAACGATGGCGAGTGACGATCCCCAACCGCTGACAACAATCAACAACCACACAACTTAAACAAAACAACTGAGCAAACTGAGTATAACCAGATGAAAAGAATCCGAATGGAGTCACACCCTAACCAAACTTGGGTAGAAACCATAACGAAATTCGTGGAGATCTGCTCCCATTCCAACTTCGGAACGGTAAAAGGTTGCAACTCTCCAGCCGGCCTCAGATGCTTGACCCAAGCACACAACAAGACTGACACCTTGAAACGAAACCTGAAAATTCTTTTTACATCCCTGTCCACTCGTAACTATCTCACAAGTCACGCCAGAGCTGGTGGAACTTGAATGTATAAAGAGAGTTGACAGATGTGCATGCTCTAGGATTATACGTCTCTACCCGATGAAACCAGGTACACAAACGCGTCCCAAACTTAGCACATCATTGTCACAAATCAAGGTCTCCGAATCATTACCCAGCCGAATATGCTCAAGTATCTCTGACGTACGAGCTTCGACGGGCAGTGTCTCGCGAAAACGATTTAAGGAAAGTGGTCGGGCGCGGACATGAGCAAGCTGTCCCCTCCGTAGAGACGAACTAAGCTATACTCAGCGATCACACAGAAACTGTAAATCTGCAGAAGACCATCACAACAATCCAAATCTGCTGCAGGAAGATGTACATTAAGCTCTAGTGGTCCGTGGAAAATCTGACACGACTCTCAACAAGAAGTGTCTCCTAATTTCCAACGCAAAACCACCGCGGCCATCTCCGGATCATGAGTGGAATATCCTCCTAGTACTTCTTCCAAATGTAGGGAAGCAAAAGCGATGACTCTGTAGGGTCACATCAGTACACCCTCGAGCCCACTCAAGAAACACTACAGTTAAACGACAAGTCGCCCGAACCAAAAGCAAAGAAAGACTGATGCAGTTGTTAACAGAATCTTCAACTGCCGAAAACTCCGTACACATGCCTCAGTCCACAGAAAAGAAGCCTCCTTACTGGTCAATTCAGTCGACGGTGCAGCACTACTCTAGCAATCCTGCATGAAACGGTGGCAAAAACCTGCTAAGACCAACCATCTGCGGATCTCCGTCCTGCACACAAGTCTGGGTCTAAGCTGTACGGCCACGATCTCCCTCGGAACCATACGAAACCGTCTCCCGTGACTACAAGACCTAGGAGTCAACACAAACAAGCCTGAAGAAACACTCTGAGAATTTAGAAACTGCTGGTACTCTCCCAGTATCTGCATAACAAATCCTCAGTGCTACTCCTGTCCCTCAAGACACATTAAGTAGACCAGAGTGTCGTAAATAACACAACAGAAACTGGTCGAGGAACGGCATGCAGAAATCTGGTTCATCATATCTACGAATGCTGCTAAGGCGACAGTGAATCCAACGACTCACAAAAACACGCAAAGCCCGTAGCACGCACAAGGCAGTCTTCGGAATGCCGTCACTCCGAATCCGCAATAATGATGACCTGATCCCAAACACACTTAGAAAATGTCTCGCACTCTGGAGCTGATCGAAGAAATCGTCACGGCGAGGTGAAGGATACCTATCCGCACCGTAAGCCGGTTCAATTGACGATCCGTCGATACACAACCTCCAACTGCCGTCTTCCTCCTGGACGAACAGAAATAGGAGTTCCCAAAAGCGAAACACTCAGACGCACAAAACTCCCCAAACCAAAACTCTGCAGCTGATCCCTAGCTCCCAAGCTTCGCTGGTCCATCTGGAACAACGTCGGAAAAACTCTCGTACGAAGGAACCCGGTCCAACAATCCCACTGTGGCTCCGGTATCACAAATGAACGCCAAGAATCCACGACATCTCCTCAGTAGCCGACTAGCGAAAAAGGCTGAATTCAAGCTGTGAGAGGCGGCACAACTATCCACCTGCACAACAAGAACTGACTCGCCTGGGAAAACAAAACCTAACTTGCTTCCACACGGTAGTCCACAGACGCTTAACACGTAGTTAACCAGTCCGTGCCCAGGAGAACGTCAAATCCAACACCTCAAGAAGGATCAAAACGACGAATGAATTTCTATCTCCTATCCGATTGGCACAAAACTGAAATACGTGTCGCGCAACAAAAGAATCGCTGACAGAAGTTAACACCACTACGACTAATCTACCCTACCACGGTACAAGCATGAATAACAAACGAATACATCAAAAGAACATATAACTCAAGGGTACCTGAAAACTCCACATTGGACGTCTGCGCGTCCCGATGAGTAGAAGCAAACTCCTGTGTCTGCACTCTACTCGCAGCTGGATGAACTCCTCTGGTAGACTGAGCCCTTTGAGCAAATCTTCCACGTCCACGGCCTCTCTGAAAACGATCATGACGAGGTGCTAAGGAACAACCCCTGACGAAGTGCTGAAGGCTCCCGCATCGAAAACATCCACGTGCTGACTGCTGACCATCCTGGGGATAAGAGTTGAACGACTGTCCTCGTCCTAAGTCTCTGCTACTCCCGCGACGGCCACGAAATATGTCTCGATGACCAAACCTCTGTCTCTGGGCTGGTACACTGGTACGAGTCCTCCACTGTCCTGGAATATGTGCCTCGTCAACTGGAGCTGCAACCACTGGTGCTATGTAGGTGACGGACTGCTGCATACTGATCGTAAGGGATAGCTGAGTAACGGGGGTGACAACCTCCTGTCGTAGCTCCCGAACGACGTCAACTAAAGAACTCATCGTCTGGCGGAACTCCTGCATCTCTACCAAAAGTCTATCCATAGTATAGGTCGTAGGCTGATCAGTCTGCACCTGTGCAACTAGAGTGCCATCCTGGTCAGTACTCGTCTCACCCGAGCTAACTCTGACCTCGGCCCTCGCTGCATCGCTCTGAGTCCCCATAGTCATCGGCGGCAAGGCTATAAATAGATATAAGATGGGATTCGATAAGAATGAGGAATTCGAATCTCAAAGATATGAATCATCAAGGAAGGAATGTCAAGCAAATTGTACTTAGGTCACTTAATGCAAAGTACCGCGCTGTGGGTATGCTGCAGACATACACACACTACGTTACTCTGCTTAAGCTACCTACTCCATCATACTAAGGTCATCCTACACTCCGAAGGGTAAAACCTAACGCTCTGATACCAACTTTGTTACGACCCAAAATTGGTCCGTGACGGCCCTAATACTACGCAACGCCTAAAGACGCAACGTAGTAAAAGAAAGCCAAACCCAGAAATCTAAACCATGAAAAATATGGAAAAGATAATATAAGTTTTGAAACAATTGAATTCGCAACCCAAATTCTTTAAAAGTCTTACTTTCTTTCTTTAAAATTTTAGCAACACCCCCTTTTAATAAAGACAGGTCAAGAAGAATACAACAGAAAAATAAGGACAGTAGAGAAAAGCGGTATATAAAAGACAACAAATCCACAATAATACACATAACGTCCTCACCAAGTCTCTATGTCCACAAATACACTAGTAGATGGAGAGTACAAATACAACGAATATACAACATGAAATACAGATAACCATCTAACCCACCTAAGCAAAATGGTACTGTGAGCTGATGCGATATCTGTAGCAAAAGGTGGTAGCTGGATAGCTGAATAGAGAAATAGCCTGCCTCGACTACTCTGGGGAACAACCTGAAACACCTGTGGCACAACGGGGGTGAGTTGCCAACTCGTGAATAGTATAAAACATATACAGGTAATCGCAGGAATGCACGTACAGCATGAATCTAAGATATGCGATTACAGTAATAGTATGTCATGCAAATGCTGAAATAGGGAGAGTACACTAGCAGGTACAATCAATATGTGAAGCAATGATGGCATGATAGTGGTATGCGATGACTATGCAATAGAGATATGAGAAAGCAAATATGCAACTATCATAAGGGTACACTACAAGTACTACCAATATATGAATCTGTGCATAAGGTAGGTAATGGTGAGGTATAGGGTGGAATATGTCATTTCCCACGGAAACCTGACGTCGTGGCAGGATCACAATCCATCAAGATACTCCAATCCCAAATCCTCAAATCAGCCCCCACATTGGGCACTCACATCATATAAGTCTCACATCTCCTCAATGTACAATATCGAGTAATCTCCTATATCCCGAATGTACAAATCACCAATCACATAGGTATGTCCAATAACCAATCCCAATGAATCACCTAGTATCCCAAGTCCAATCTCAAGTAAGAATCTGTCATCCTAAAGGTATATGTATATGTACAGAAATAACTATGATGGGGGCAATACACATATATTAGCGTCCCATTCCACTAATATTGGTGTAAGGGTATATATAACAACGGCTAAGTCCCCTGTTATATATACAAAAAGGGGTTGAAGAAATATCATGAAAACCGTGTGCCAAGCATAGACACAGAAATCCTCGTATATCGGGCTCCGTCAGTCCGGATCGGCCCACGGGGTCCGTCTGCGGTATCGGCCCTCGGCCCCGACAGTACAGATCCTCCCGCATCCATCTCTCGACTCTGGTCAGTAGCCTCCGGACAACTGCCAGGTCCAACCAATCACCGGTAGGTACTCGCCCGCCTCCAGGCTCAATCGGCAAACCCATCGATCTTCTTGCCGAGGGGAACCATACCGGGCCCCACCATGTACTCTCATACGGCAACCACACCTCGTATGGAGTATATAATCAGCACCGATAAAACTCATGGGGGACGCTCAAATATCATATCAAGGAAACCGGGTTGTTCTATGTATGCATAATTTCATGAACTCCCGCGGTTCCCAAATCCCGAAAATATCATATAAAATCCAGATAAACAATGCGCAAATCCAGGAATAAATGTATGCGATATATCTGAATGCGAGCAGGTAAACACAAGTATATAGCTGAACCAGAGGTATACGAAATCAAGATAAGGTACAGCTAAGTAACATCAGTAAATGTAAATATGCGACAGCAACTGAATATGTGTCTAACATACAGGTGTAGCAAAGTATAAGTATCTACCTATAGGAACTGATGTCGTATACCCCCCTGGGTATAAGTAACATATATAGGAAATCCCTCCCGGTATAAGTAAAGTATGTAGGAGGTATACCTGTAGCTGTATCGCAAGGTGAAAATATACCTATCACTAAAGGTATGATACGCTATAAGTATACCGACAAGCTAGATGTCATGTGTGGCAAGCAATAGTAGCTATAAGGGGTAGTGTGTGACATGGCAATTATTGACGGTGTGTGTGTAGCATACATTCCGTGCTCGTGCAACATGAACCGTCAATAATGTGTGCAGTGTCCTACGGCTGCTTGTCACAGTATATAACTATATCAAGGAAATGCAGTAAGGCGCAATTCTACAATGACGTAGAATGTGCGACAGGTAATTGAATCCTAGCCCAGACGCATAACGCCATGCGGGCGATTCCCCTGTAGATGTTATATCTACTCACCTACACTCCACGCTAGGTGAATTCTACCCTCTGCTCCCTCTGTAGCCGTGTCCATAGCCCCTGTCTGCAAACCTGCAAATACGACATGAAAATCACATATAAGCCAAATATTTCGCGAAACGCGATATCGAATCGAAACGAGAAACACGCGTCGCGAACTAAACGCGCGTGTGCACGATACGCTGAATCGTGTGTGTACGCGTCTAAAACCCATCGCGACACGCCGCGATACGCTGGATCACAGAACCCACTCACGTATCGCGCGTATCGCGCAAACACCACGAACACCAAAAACGACATATAGTCCCAGATTTTCCTACAGGTAAGATATTAGAAAACTAGACATGCCAAAGACCTAGACAACACAGCAGGGACCCCTAGCCAAAACCCCAACACCCAATTCCCCAACTTGGCCGCAATTTGCGGCCAAACTGAAGAAATTGGCGGCCACAGTAGGGAATGGGGGTCTCGTCTTCTGGTGGTGTATTCTAGACCTAGGTATCATGTCCCAGTCTCCTCAATTTTGACCTGAAGGCATCGGGTCTAAAGCAGATCACAAATGTCCAATATATCGTATAAAAACACTAATTTGCACAAAACACAACCCTATGGTATTTTAGCGTAATCTGGCCATTTCCTCAGTTGAAGTGGCCTTATTAACACCTAAACAAACTAGGGTAGCTAGCACAATCAACAATTTGCCATCACAACTCACAAATTACCAAAACTAGCACTAAACTAGCTATTTCAACACTAATCGACATAAGACTTAAGCACACACGAAATGGGGTTCAGAAATTACCCTATTGGACCTTAAAGAGCCCAAGAAAGCAGGTGAAGAGGTGTGTGGAGCTACTGCAAGTGCTGGGGCTGCCTGTTACTGCTTCTGCTACCTGCTGCTGCTGCTAAAGCTTGCTGCTGCTGCTGATCTTGTTGTTGCTGCTGATGTTGAAGCTGCTACTGCTGATGATGATGATGTCGTTGCTGATGGTGAGGATGCTGCTGCCACTGCTGTAGGGGTGTGTGTGTGATGAAGCTGCTGATGCTATTGTTGCTGTTGTTGTTGTTGTAGTTGATGTTGTTGTTGTTGCTGGGGCAGCTGCTGCTGTTGCTGGAAGTGTGTGTGTGTGCGCGAGAATGAGAGGGAGTGAGAAGAGAGAACAAAGAGAGAAATGAGAGGAAAAGCACTAAACCCCCTCCACTCTCTTTCTCTTCCCTCATTTAATGAGCATGGCATGAGCCATGATGCTCATGCTCACTCTCTCTCTTTCCTAAAGTCAACCAACATAAAAATTCCAATATAAATTCATTTTAAATTAACAACCATAACACTTAAACCAACATAAGACTAACCTAAGACAAATGGTTAGTTAACCATGATTGCTAATCATGTTTAACCCCAAAAACAACCCTAGTTTACATGCACAAGTGTGTGTGTGCCTAACAAAATTCTAATAAAATACACAATAATTAGGATAAAATATTTAAAGCTTAATTTGGTAAACTTTTTAATAAAAACCACACTTTAAAATATAATTAGCTACAAAACACATTCTAAGGTGTTACAAACGCCCAATTGCTCGTACACAGAATAAGATAGCAAATTGACACCGCGCCAAGATCTAATAGTTCTCTATTGATGTTCTTGTCCCCAATTGTTATCGAAATGGTAGGACAACCGGGGTCCTTTTGCTTTGGGGGTAAAGAATTGACAAGAGCATCACTAATAGCACTAGCCACAAAAACTTTCTTTGGCACTTGTGACTTCCTCTTTTTGGTGCATAAGTCCTTTAAAATTTTTGCATATGAAGGAACTTGTTGGATTGCATCCAAAAGAGAGATATTTATGCTAACATGTTTGAACAACTCTACAATCTTTTCCATCTGTGGAGTTGGTTTATTGGATCTCAATCGGTTAGGAAAAGGAACATTTTGAAAGGTGGTTGAGTCCAATCTTTGCGGATCAGATTGTCGAGTTGAAACGGCACCCCATGTAAATGTGTTCGTGTTGTGAGAAATGGGTCCGTTCGAGCTAGAAGACATAGAGCCGTGTGAAGGGTGGAGAATAGGCTCTAAAGAAGAAGGTGAAGAAGATGAAGAAGGGCCACCGGCAGGGGTGTCATTGTCAATACCCATATTGTTTTGCAACACTTTTCCCGATCTCAACGTGGTCACCGCATTTACGTTATGATTCTGCTGTTGATTTGCAGCATGTGCGTGACCGGGGTTGGGCAGTGGTTGAGACGGGAGCTTTCCTTTTTCGCGCTCGCTCAAAGCTGTATTGAGTTGTACAATTTGTGCCTCAATAGATTTGATGCTTTGATCGTGTGAGGCACTGTTTTGCACCAAAGATTGAATAGAAGTCTTTAGTCTTGCTGTAGACTGTGTAGATTGCTTAAGGAATGCATCTAGACTTCTTTCGAGCAAGCTAACCTTATCATTATTAGGTTGAACATAATTGTTTGGCTGGTAAGCAGTGTTAGGCACAAAATTGTTCACCTGATTAGGGTAAGGTTGCTGTTGAAAAGGATGCTGTTGAAATTGAGTTTGTGAAGGTGCTTGTTGTTGTTGTGGAGTAGGAGGTCTTTGAAAATTGTTATTTCCTTGGAATTGTTGATTTTGGTTCCAAGCGAAATTTGGGTGACTTCTCCACCCCGGATTGTATGTCGAAAAGTACGGATCGTTCCTTTGTCGTTGCTGAAATGCAGCATTGACTTGATCCTGTCCTTGAGTAGATGCATTATAAGGACACTCTTCAGTTAGGTGCGACGGATCCGCAAAACAAGTACAAACAGTTCGTGGAGGCATAACAGGGGCAGGAGAAGACGACGAGATTTTGGTCTCAATCGCTTCTAGCTTTTTCGTAAGAGCGGCCATCTCGGCCTTCATAGCAATCGACATTTCTACTTGATGTACGCTTGCCCTAGATTGACCACTAGAAGAAGATGATGTGGTCTTGATACTCTCCCACTGAATTGTTTGCTCACTAAGATCATCAAGAAACTGCCATGCTTCGTCACTAGACTTGGAGAGAAAATGACCTTGACTTATGGTTTCTAGCAACTGCTTCGTTACCGAGTTCAATCCCTCGTATAATGTTTGGCAAAGTTGCCAACTTTCAATCCCATGATGAGGGCATTGAACGAGTAGGTCTTTAAATCTCTCGAAGCACTTCCAAAATGGTTTGGAAGGAAGTTGTGAAAATTGAATTATTTCATTGCGGATTCTAGCAGTTTTGTGACGAGGATAGAACTTTTTCAGAAAAGCTTTCACAAACGCGTCCCAATTTCTTATGGAATGTGATGCGGTGCTGTATAGCCACTTCTCGGCTAGGTCACATAAGGTGAAAGGAATGACCCTTAGCCTTATCGCGTCATCACTTAATTGGGTTGTTTTCATCATAGCGCACACATTTTGGAATTTATTGATAAAGATATATGCATCTTCAGATTCCAATCCATGAAACTTTAGCAGCATATTGATGAAATGTGGTTTTATTTCAAAATTGTCCCCATTTGCCGGTGGGGGTGAAAGACAGGTAGGTAAAGAAGTGCGGACGGGGTAGAAGAGATCCTGGAGCGCAACTCGTGCGGGCGCTTCAACAGGCGGTTGAATCGGGTTATTCGCACCTAGCGGAGGTGGAATCATTCCCGTCGGTAAGGTATTGTTGGGGTTGAATCCCGACATGCCTTCGGTGGAAGAATATGAAGGTGTAGGTAAGAAAGTGGACGGAATGTCGACTTCGGTGTCGAAAGGTTCGTCGGTCGGTACCAACGAAACACGGACTAATCGGGCGTTAGTATCCCTAGTCCAAAGTGACATACACTAAAAGGGGTAGTGTAGTCAGAAAAAAGAAAGACAGAATGTGGAGGTAAGATAACGTCAGTGAAGGGAAGTGGTGGAAGTGAGTTGCAAGTTTTCTTAGCGACAAGTTGCAAGCTTTGAAAAGATTTTTCTTTTTTTTTATGTGAGAATTTTGCAAGGAGGTTTTTGAAAAGGGACTCGTAATTGCTATCAACCACACATACACAATCAGGCCTAGATCTAGGGTCACCTAGGTCTGCTAGACAGCTCCTAACTAGGGCTAGAAATAGGACATCAAACCGCCTCTTCACCGACAAGTACGGCCAGGTAAGTGCCAGGTAAGTGGGAAGGAACCACAGTAGTGGGCCTAATTAATAACCACTAGCCTAGACACACTTTCCTAGACACCGCAAAGTCAGTTAGGATAAACGGTCGATACTTATACTAGCCCTTTTCCTATTGAGCTCGATGTCCTTAGGTCTGAGTCTAGTATTTTTTAATTAATTGTGGTCAATACACATGCTTTAAGTGTTTTCTGGGGTCCTGGGAAGGGTGATGAAATCCCCACCCAATCTGAGTTTGGTCAGTTAGCCTCTTAAAGTCCGATTAAATTATGCAAAACAATAAAATTCACTTGCAATCAATTTTTTTAGCGCGGCGCAAAGAAACCTGCAGAAAATCTGTTATTTAGAAGGGGGAAGAAGAATTTTTTTTTTAGCGCAAAGAAACCCTGCAGAAAGTTTTTACAGAGAGATATATGGAAGTTGACAGAGGGGAGAAGGAGAGATCTTACCATGCAATTTTCACGCACAGAAGAGGTAAGAGCGTCACGGTTCCGCGGTTTTAGCGCCCAATGGCCGCGGTTTCGCGGTCAGGTGGTGGGATCAATTCCTGAAAAAAATTCTACTGCTCTGTTGTGAACTTCCTCCTCTGTTCTGATGTGCACTTTTCTGTTCAGCCTTCTGTAAATTTCCAGATTCGCAATTCTTCGCTGTTCCTGCAAGATTCAAACCATAAAACCCTTCAAACAGATAAAAATCGATAAAATGTTTTTGTATTTTTTTTCTATTTTCAAATTCTTATGATTTTTAAAAAATATTATATCAACCCGAAATTACACAAAAGAAATATTACGCCATCTCCAGAAACAGCGCCATTTGATTAGTCCAATAAATATAAGTTTAACCGTAATCAGAAACGGCGTCGCTTTGTAGCTAGCCGGTGAATACGGGTCGATCCACAGAGATGTGTAATTTTCTGATTTGTGTTTTTACGAGTTGATTCCGATGGTGGTTTGGTTTTTGTTGATTGATTTAAAAACTAAATTATACGATATTAAAGAACTTGTTAGGATTAGGTCTAAAGCAGGGTTGAGTAGATAAAGATTAACACATCTTTCAATGCTTTTGATTCAAACTTGTTTTAGAAGTTATAACAATTATTAGCAAAGGGGATTAGGATGATTGGGAAGAAACGAAGTTTCTTCCTCTTGATCCTTGTCCGTCCTTTCCTACTAATTGCTATAACCTTCATGGACGCCATGCATGTCCGGTCCTTTATACTACGGTGTCACCGTTACCTCGTAGGTAGGGTGCCGTAGGGAGCGGATCATGCATGCGCGCATGAAGTTCTATTTAAAAATATTCGGCATTGAAAGAGATGAGAGATATTCATCTCTCATTCCCTCCTTTATTCCTAACCCTAATAAGCGAGGATTTTACTCGCTCATTAGGGTGTCTTTTAAAAGTGACATTTTTAAAGCACTTACCGATTGCATTTGAAAGACTACACTAAATTAACTAGGGCAATGATATGATTGATCTACTGCAAGAATTATACGAGAGAACGAGGCCAATAATTAAATTAACACTACGGCGGAATTTAAAGAAATAAAGACTTACTAAAATGATGCTCTTGATCTCCCAACAATTCTGAATTTTATTGATTGAAAAGAGGCATCCCTTTTACAGATTTGAGATTACAATTTATAAGTAAACAGAGAAACTAGGGTTACAGATTCTCGAACACAAGATTTTACATATATGCCCACGGAAAATCCCAACACCCCCACCGACGCACCGACACAAGAAGTCGGCGCCGACACGGGCATTAAATGGCCGCGGAACCGCGGCATTTGTTGGCTTGGGCCGCGGTTCCGCGGCCCTTTGGTGAGCTCAGCTCACCTTCTCTGGGCTGCATCTTGGTTGTTAGGGCTTCTTAGTTATTCACAACTTTTCTCTGTTTGGCTTCTTATTCTTCTCCAGATCTTCAGTGAAATTTTGTATTGGTCTTTTAACCGTTTCACTTTGACATGCTTGGACCTTGTGTTGCCTTGAACTTTTATTAGTCTGGGCTTGACTAAGATCCGTCTACTTGTTGGTCAAAAGTCCCTTTTCTGTATCAACTTTCATCTTTTTCACTGTATTCGCTCCAAGAGCCTGTATCCTGCAACATGCAACAAATGTGCGTCAAGAGTACCTGTTTACTTATAAAATGAATAAAAATGGGGAGTACAATAATGCAATATTATAGTATGAACAGTAACCCCTAATAAACACTTTAATAATCAATGCATGGGTACCCATCACATGCCCACACGTGATGGCCTGAAGACCAAAAGTGTTTAACACTTATCTGAATATTCTGAGAACAAAATAAAGGAGGTCTGGCCCCATCTTCAGGCGCCTCACGTGACCCTACGTGACCCCTTCCTTTCTAGTGTTTAACACTATTTTGAGCATTTTGTCCCCAGTATTTAACACTGTTTTAAATACATCACGTGGGGAAATGTGACCGCCAGATATCCTCTAGTGTTTAACACTATTTTAAAACCAGTCTTAGCCCAAATTGGCTAAGTCTTCCAGAGGCAAGACTCCCCTTTGACTGAGCTTCAAATATACCCTTGTCTTCCAAGATTGATCTTCTCATATGGCATATGAGTGATCGGCATTCAATAAAAGATAAAGACATGGTCAGAGTCCAGACCCCTGTTTAAGCATTGCTAAATAATGGGGGGCTGAACCCAAACAAATGTTCAACAGTCCAACAAAGGGCCAACATTTCAAACTTAATTGGACTTAGCCCAAGCTGGCCATAAGTGCTCAATTCAGATTTAACTGAGCCCATGTGCTCATAATCTAATTAATTGATCTTAGTCCCAAATTGGACTATAGATCTCCCAATCAACTTTGGTTTAAGGGTACATCTCTTTACTCCTCTGATATTTGTCGTTGTAATCCTTCAACGTCTTCAGAGAGGTGACGGGGCCCGATAATTAATCATTCCATGGACTGTAGGGTCCTTAAACACATGGACTATGATGTCCTTAACCTTTACAGACTATGACGTCTTTAAACTACGGACTGTGGGGTCCCTTTAAACCCACGGACTATGATGTCCTTAAACCTCGGACCGTGGGGTCCTTTTAAACCCATGGACCGAGATGTCCTTAAACTAACCATGGACCACCATGTCCTTAAACTGTTAATCAACCACAATGTCCCTAAACTAAACAATATAGCCCAAATGCTCTTTTGTTGGATCTAAACGATCCCGTTAAGTTGATCTTAGTCTAAAATTAGACTGACGTATCCTTAACAAACGTTTAAGTTGATCTTAGTCTCAAATGCGACTAACGTATCCTTAAACCAAACCCCCAAACCCAAATCTAAGAAAATACAGATTTGGACTAATCCACGCCCTACGAGCGACAACATAAATTAGTCTCCGTATACAATCCACAGGCAACCAAAAACAAAACAAATACACACGACACGAAGTGACCATCTGGAGAAGGAGAAAGTGGTTACCGCGATGCGGTAGCGTAATTAACTGCAGGGGCTTGCACCTCTAGGGAAGAGCGTCCCCATAATCAAAAAACCCTCAACGGGAGGGGGAGAGGGGGATCTGACGAAGTCTGCTATATCGGCCGCATCCGTTTAAACCTTCGATACATGGTGTCATAAATCAACTTGGCATCTTTGGAGAGATAGACGGATAGCACCAATTAGCATCTGCACCCAAATTCAGGCAAGACGAACCTACGTAGTTCCGTCTCTGTATTCGGAAGAGAACAAAGACGTCACAGTCTCTCCTCGAGGGATGGGCGTGGACGTACGTTGTTTTGGCGAACAACCGGCTTTAAGTTGCTCGGTTGTTGTTGAGTATTGGCGACGAAGGTTGCTTTCCCTTTCCCTTTTTCATTTCGAAATTCTAGCTTCGAAGGAGATGGTCTGTGACCCATCTAATCCATTTGGGCTAGCTTGTCAATCAAGGCCTGGAAAGTAGTTGGCTTGAAGAAAATCATGAATTGTGAAATGGTCGCCTGTGGGTCAAGAGTACCCACGAACATGCCTACCGCAAGCGCTTCTTTAATGCGTTGCTCGCACTTCGACCATAGATTCCGCCACCGTATTACATATTAAACCCATGTTTCTCCAGGCTTCACCCTAGCATTGATCAATGTCGTGATTGGGGTGCGTACACTAGCACTTGCGAAATGCTGGGTGAATAGCAACTCTATATCTGCAAATGTCTTGAAAGAGTCATTTGGGAGTTCGGAATACCACTCGAATGCTGTATCCAACAAGCTGCCAACAAACTGGCAGAGTAGTAGTTTTCATCCCCTCCAGTGCTGCCGCACAAGGCTCTGAATTGAGCGACGTGCTGGTGTGGATTTCCCGTCCCCTTATATACGTGGAATTTGGGGATCGTGTATCCCAGCGGGTACTTTATTTGGTTGTACCAACCTGGATAGGGCCATCCAGTCTTAACAATTTGCCCAGCCGTTTCATTCGCCAGATAAACTCGTATCTACTGAGCGATGTAATCATCCAGGGCGACTTTTGAGATGGTTTCCTCCTTGGCTGCTGACAGAGCCGGCAGAGGATTTGATGTCTCTCCTCTATCATCTTCAATTATTACTGGAGGATCTTCGGCTGGAGGGTCCGGCTGGATCATCATTCCGACCATATCTTGGAACAGAAGGGTCATTTATTTTATATTGGCCGCTTGTTCCGCGGCCTCTTTGTCTTTCTTCTCAAGCATTCTCCGAAGGAATTCAGCATCAGTTTCCTGCTCAGCTCGCTGCTTTGAGGATGTTTCCGGGCTTGTTTTCGGTCCCGTAAGTGCGGCCATAGCTGTTAGCATTTCTTGAAGCTTCTGTTGCTGCTCTTGGGCTTTTGTCACGGATCGTGTAAGCGGTCGATGACCCATAAAGATACGGCTATCCTTTTTCCCGGATGCCATATAAACAGTGTAGACCACCATGCCCTCCTCTTGTGGGTGGTCGAAGTTGAGGGGGTCGTTGTAGTGGGTACCTAAATAGCTGTCGCCTTCTGTGGCTTGACAGGGTGGTCCTCTTCTCGCCGAACCTTCATCTTTTCCTATCGGCGGGGATAATCCTGATCAATCACCGAGTCTTGGACTTGACGCCAGACCTTGTAAATTTTAGAGGACAGCCGTTGAGGAGGCTGTTAGAGCTTCGCCTTTGGGGCATTCTCCACAGGTGGAGGAGATCTTTTCAGCACAGTAGTGGGAGAATTCCTGCGCACCCTGTTAAGTAGTTCAAAGCTGTTCCCAGTTGGAACAGCAGCATCAACTTCCACCATTGGAGCTGGCGGAGTTAGTCCAGAAGGGGAATTGCCCCCAACTTTTTTTACTCGGCGCCAGTAGCGACGTCGAGCATGTCGTGCGATCAGGATCACCTTCATTGTTTGATGAGCTTCCTCTTGCCCCATGCTTTGAGGAGAGACTGTTATTGGTGCTAGCATGTCAAAAATTGCCACCCGTTGAGCGGGGGTAGTCAGTCTTGCAAAGGCCGACTTCCGAACAGGGGAAACAGCCTTCATGACTTCACGTGGAGTAGGAGCTGAAACGACCAGTCTTGTGAAGACCGACCTCTTAGCAGGAGAAGCCGCCTTGGGGACTTTAGGAGTAGGAATGGCTATCCGTTTTGGGATAACGCCTTCTGGTATTGTGGGCTTCTTCACAGGCCCGTCTGAGCTTCGGTCCAGTCTGTTGAAAACCGAGGCAGTGGACTTGGACGACCCGTTGAGAGGGGCTGTTGTAGTTGCAAGCCGATAAAAGACCGACTTCTTGGGAGCTTCTTGTGATGGTACAGGAGAGTTGAAGCTTGTTGGCGGGAGCATAGTCCGGAAGAATAGTCCAGTGGTGGCCTGAGTCACCTGTTCCACCGGTATAGCGAAGATGGAGGCCGCTTGGGGCCCGTAAGTCACTCCTCCGGACGGGACGGAGCGAGAGTTGCAGTTGCAGTTAGTGCAGTTTGAAGCCATTGATCTTCTGTTTACTGCACGGAGCAAGACACCAAATCTTAGTACCTCGAATCCAGGGGCAACCATAGCAAACCGCGATTCGTTCGTGAAACACGACACACGAAGTGTGGAGTGGAAAGAGGAAAAGGTCCCACCGGGCGTGCCAGAATCTGTTCTCCGCTGAAAACAGAGACGCGACCGCGTAAGTCCATCTTGCCTGAATTTTGAGGATAGATGATATTTGGTGATATCCGTCCACCTTTCCGAAGATACCAAGTTGATTTATGGCGCCATGTATCGAAAGTTTAAACGGATGCGGCCGATGTAGCAGACTTCGTCAGATTCCCCCTCATTTGAGGGGGTTTTGATTGTGGGGACGCTCTTCCCTGCAGACGCAAACCCCTGCAGTTAATTATGCTACCGCGTCGCGGTAACAACTTTCTTCTTCTCCAGATGGTCACTTCGTGTCGTGGGTGTTTGTTTTGTTTTTGGTTGCCCGTAGATTGTATACGGAGACTAATTTATGTTATCGCCCGTAGGGCATGGGTTAGTCCAAATCCGTATTTTCTTAGATTTGGGTTTTGGGTTAGGTGTAAGGATACGTTAGTCTCCTTTAAGACTAAGATCAACTTAATCGTTTATTAAGGATACGTTAGTCTAATTTGGAGTGCTAAGGCTCTGTAGCATTTTGCGCTAGATATGGAGTGCTGAGGCGCTTCTGCTAAATAGCGCATACGTGAGGAGCACGTGGCGCGTTTAGCGTTGTGCGCTAATCTTGAGCGCAGAGCACTTTCTTTAAATTTGGAGCGCTAAGTCTCTTCTTTTATGCAACTTAGATCAGTTTGCACCCTGAGAATTGAATTCGCTTTTTATAAGAGACTTTGTCTCAAGGTTCTAAGAACAAAGTTCTTATTTTGTAGGAGATATTTCAATCTATTATTTTAGTGAAAGGCTTTGCCTTTATGGATCTGTGATCCTAAGCGAATTGAATTATTCTCCCCCTTTTTATAATGAGATGTTCATGATCTCCTGAAAGCCAATTTGTCTTATAGATCTATGATATGTGAGACGAATTATATTCTTCTTCTTATTTTATGATGAGATCTTTTGATCTCTTTATAAAAGACCTTGGTCTTGCAGATCTATGATCTTAAGAAAGACGTGAATTCTTCTTTTTATATGAGACGATTTCGTCTTTCTGTTCTTTTACCTTGAAGAAAAGTTGTTCTTCTACCGAGAGCTTGGCTCTTCTTTCTGTGATTTCTCAAAGATTATGGGGGGGGTCCTCTATATGTTTCTCTCTTTTTTGAGACTTGAAGTTTTGGGGCCTTTATATAGGGTGAGCTGATTTGTTTAATCAGTTAAGGAGATCTTTTCTCCAATTGATTTGGGGATTCCCCACCGTTGGATTTTTGATCCAAGGACTTCTGATTTACAGAAGGAAATCTTCTTGTTTTTAACAAGATTGGGAAATCTTTTCATATAGAATTTATTCTGTATTTTGGTGATTTTTAATCACCTTTGGATCATTGATCCAACGGTGCTCTGATTTACAGAGCACAATCTTGTTATTTGGAAAGATTTTGAGGAATCTTTCCTTAACAGAATTTTATTCTGATTAATTGATGATTTATCATCTTTATTGGATCTTTGATCTGACGGTGGGGAGCTTTTAGTTCTAGCGCTAGTGCACCCGTGCTTTGCACGTAGTGCGCTGCTTAAGCGCAGCGCTCTTAGCGCTAGCGCACACGTGCCTTGCACGTGGTGAGCTGCTTAGGGCGCAGCGCACTTGGCGCTGCTATGAAGCATTGCTTCATTTTAAAATTTGAACGGAGCTTTGCTCTGATTGGGGGAAACATGGGAGATAAAAAAAAATGTGTATCTTTTATTAATGAATTCAATTGAGTACAAGACGAATCATATAAAAGAATAAAAATGGATACATGTTTCAAAAATTACAAATGTTTGATTGATACAAAAGCAGCTACTGAGAAGGAGGCGTTTTCAATAAACCAGTCAGTTGCTCGCACACTCCTCTCCACTCCTTTTCACGATCAGCCGTCGCGGCCAGCTCTACTTCGACTTAGGCCCGTTGCTGCAGACAGGATAAAAGTTTCTCATCAATTTTCTGCTGAGTAGCCTCCTGACTCTGCGCAACCTGCTCAGTAAGATCAAGCTTCTTTCTCAGCACCAGCCCGTCAGAAATACATCGTTGAAGGTTTTCAAAGATGGAGTTCAGTTGTGTAGCATTCACTGCGACCTCGGCACGTAGTTGGACAGATTCAGCGGAATTCGCCTCACATTCCTTTCGCTTAAGGGTCACCTCTCGTTCGAAATGGTGAAGGAACGGAACGCTCTGCTCAACCCATGCAACTCGCTGGGAGTTCGAAGCCAACACCTCCGGAGTAGGACGCCTGAGCTTAATTTCATACAGATTGGCCTCAATCTTTCTGCAATGATTAACTAAAGACTCGACGACGCCCTCGCTATGGAAGTGCCCGAGCATCACCAGCATGGGATTAACCTCGGCAGCAAAATCTGCAGCAAATACGGGGGCCTCGGCGTCAAGGTCCTCAACGAACTCACTTAACATTCGCAGACTATTCGCAGCACCCCTGGAAGAAGGGCATTTAACAAAAGGCCCTGCCGGCATGGGAATCTGAGACTCGAAGGGAGCTGGAGTCGGTGTGATTGCTGCGAAACAAATCATAGTCAGATATCGGATTAAGAGATAAAGAAGACGCAAGAGCGATGAAGGCTACTATACCGGCTACGGCAGGTGGCAGAGCCGGGAGTACTGGTGGTGCGACGTTCTCTTGTCCCTTCCTTCAATTTGTAGTGCTGTAATCAATTTAAAGTTAACAACGACAGGGTCACCCGTTAAAGAAAAGAAAGGACGTCGGTTAGAAAAGATATTCACCGGCACCAGTAGGCAAAGCGACTTCCGATTGGAAGGGAAAGTGTGGGTTCAGCACTTGATACAGATGATCAAAGAGAACTCCTGCAAGGTTACGATGATACATGGTCAGTACACGAAAGATACTATCCTCGATTTAAATTAAATCACAAACCCATACCTTCCAACATTTAAGAGGATGTAAGAGGAGACGAAGGGACAGCGACCGTCAGAGCGGCAACTGATGATGGTTCTTCAGGAGGCACAACCTCTGCGCTCACCACACCTACATTCAAAATAAACAAAATGTCAGCAGAAGGGACCCAAAGGGATTGCAAAACGAAAAGAATGCAGCGATCCGAGACCTACCAAACTGGTCATCAGCCAAAACTGCAACGGAAGCATCACCAAGCGTCGCGACTTCTTCGGTCTCATTTGGGGGAGACGGTTTCGGCACCAATGGCTTCATCCCCCAATTCTATGAGAGCCGCCGTGATACTCGCAATGCCGGGCGAGGGCAGGGAACCGCAAGGGGAAAGAGTAGCAATTGGGGCAGTCCCGGACTCCTGAGAAAGAGTGGCCACTTCAAGATCGGTGGTTGCCGTCATCTCACCTGCTGCCTCATCGCCAAGACTTAGCCCTGCAGGATATGATATATGAGAATTTGAGGATCAAATTTTAATAAAAAGACCCAGTATTATGTTACCTTGAGGCGGCTTTTCGATTGCCTCCCGAGCCGCGCGCAAAACCTGTCTATTAACAGTAGACAGGGCAGCTGGAGCATCTTCGGAGGAAATAGTAACGGATGGAATAGCGCTTGAGCCTGCACCTATAGCCAAAGCGACATCACGTTCCTTAGTTGCGCACTTTCTACGCTTCTTGTCGGCCTTGGCAGTGAGAAATGACCTCCTCAAGACCTCCGTCAAGGAGACGTCATCGTCCGAACCAAGTTCTGCCTCTAGAGCCTCTACGACGTCCGTCATTGGCTGTTTGAGTGAAGCTTCTTTCGGCAATACTGGGGGAGCTTGGAATTCGGCAGCCGTCCTTGGGATCGTCGCCGCATCACCGTGCGGGATTGGCACCGCACTCGAGATAACCTGAGTCGAAGTAGTCCCTGTAATAAAAAGGGGGGTCAGACTATCTATAAAGAAGAAAGGGAACGAAGGCACAATGAACCGAAATATACCGAGGCTCAGGGAAGCGCGAAGCCTTTCCTCCTCTTCGAAAGTCTTGAGGGAAGCTGCAAGAGCTTCTTCGGCGGAGATACCTGTTGAAGAAGAAAGCGCTAGTCAAAGCATAGAAATTAAAATGACCACGGAAAGATAAGGCTGAAGTATACCTGATTGAGCAATGGTGATCAGCGCTGCCTCATTGCGAGCCAATTGCGCTGAAACTGTGATAGCAGCCTCTAGATTGGTATTATCTGACGCCATAAATAAACCTTCATTGGTCTCGTATTCACTCAAGCCGTCGCTATAGGGAGTGTGGGGCTCCTGGCCGAGTACGACGTCAACAGAAAACATCAACTTCTTCTTTTTCTGTGAGCGAGCGCCGGTAGCCGATAACACAAGCTTGCGCTTGGTGGGCAATTTTGGACGACGAGTTCCAATCTCCGCACCCACGCCAGACTCGGGAGATGCCACTGTTACCGCTTCTACAGGCACGCGGGGTACGGGGAGCTCAGAAATAACACATGGTACCACAGCCGCAGCAACTTCCCTCAAGGGAGGACGGACAATGGTCCGTCACTTCAAGGGAACGGCTAGATTACCAGCCGGGATGGTGCCCTTGCGATCAAGCAGCAATCGCTTTTCTTCCCTAATAACGGCGCCCATCGAATGCTGGTACCACGCCACATATACGTTCAGGCCTTTTGTAATGCAACTCGGTTCACTGATAAAGAAATTGGAACCGGTATTCATTCGCATAAAATGGTGCAACGCGCTCCGGATACCCTCTTCAGTAGCAACCGGTTCTGCCAAGAAGGCTTCGAGCGGGACGTCCTGATTATAGCTTAATTACTGGGCAAAACGATGCGGGTTGTACCTCATGAACAACGCCGAATCATTATGCCTAAACACGAGAAAGCCCGGCCTGATGGAGTATAAATGAAGAACCTCCCGAGCTTTCAAGATAGAGGCCCCGTCCTTAAAAATGTCCCGCAATGGCTGCACCGTTTTTATGGATTCTTTTGCCGATGGTTAGAACCTTATCGGTAAAGGTCATGCCATCTCCAACCGTGCACGGACGAAGGAGCAAACCCCTAGCTTCCCGCCGTGTCGGATTTACAATGGATGCGTCAACTAGCGGCATGATCCGAGGGAAGTTATACTTGTCGTAGAAGCAAGGCCTTTTGTGGGCACCAAAAACACCAAGTACATGTAGCTCGATCCATGACATAAAATAATGCATCGAGAAGTTCACGGGCTGCACCCCTGGTTTAGTAGTGTCTGCCGCCAAGCTGAGGCCGTGATGCAAATAGGCTAACCCAGCGACCCGATGGCCATTTGCATCCTAGCAACCATTCGGTGAGCTGGATAAAAAACGGACGGCCTCATATGGCAAGGGTGCATTGGAAGCACAAACCAGCTTAGCTATATCCTGAGGAACCCCAAAAACAACGCTTCTTCGTCGATCCCAGGAGCTGCAAGCTCTGTGAAAGAGACGACCGAGGTGTTGGGAAGAAATAAATTCCTATGATCCGCCTCCACTGCCGGCTGGTTTTCCAAAACGAAACCAAAAGGATCGTCGAGTTTGGCAAATTTCGCGGCTTCCTTCGACAGGACTTCTGAGCGGAGAAAACAGGTGATGAAATCTGTGAAATTAACCACACGGCCTCCGGATTTAAGAAAAAGACCCTCATAGATATTCAACACTTTAATCAAACTGGGGAATTGATGTTGAATGGCGTTCTCTGGGGTAAGGCCTGTCATCACTGACTTGGCAGCAAAGACTTACTCGTCCGGAGGAAGCAGCTCCTTGTAGTGTTCTCCCCTAACCGGTAAGCCAGAAACCTCTGCAAACTCCTCTAAAGAGATTGAGACTTCTCGATCCAACAGAAAGAAGGTGTGGGTTGGAATGTTCCATTGATCCAGAAAAGCCTTGACCCACCAGGCAGGAGGCGTAGAATATTGAAAAAGAGAAGCGTAAATCGTGGGATACAACCCAAGCTTCAGCAGCTGTGACTTCTTGGCTGACAAAATATAGCGGGCCCATTGCAAATACCCAGCTGGATGACGAGAAGTTAGGCCTATCATATATGGTTGTCCCCAAGGGAACGACTCGCCCTGACATATGCGCCGCTTTAGAGTATCCAAAGCCGTCGGCGGTTGTACGGGTATTGCAGCCATAGAGGGCTGAAGGAGACCCTATGAAGTCCAGTTGACCTCCTCCACGGTATAGTTCACCGGGGGTGGGTCGACGTAGTGGATCGCCGAAATAGGCTTCGAAGGTACTGCACAAGAGAAGCTATGTCGCCCCCTGATGATCTGATTGTACCACGTTCCCCATAAATGAAGGTTCTTTTGTTCTGGATCATGATCTTTGATCAGTGCAAACACTTCCCTTTCACAGGTGCTTCAGGGAATCCGCTTTCTGAACGGACAAACGGGAAAGAAGTGTCGAAAGACAAAGTACCTGCGTGGAAAAGAACAAAATTTTCAGCCGTCAATGCTACAGTTTAAGTTCTATCACTAGGTACTTTAAATTCATACCGCACTGCAATGCAGTGGAAAGGGACCCGGGGGGGACCCACATAATCTAGATGATAACTCATCATTAATAAAACAGTCTCATCATTTGATGAGACTGTCATTAAATGAGGAAATCCTAAAAGGATTCTCATTTAATGGGGGCTCTCGGGCCAAGGAGTAAATCTCCCATTGAGAGCAGCGCTCTACAACAAGAGTGACATCTGTCAACTCTGATGATGAAAGGAATAAAAGTTCCTCAAGAAAAATTCTGAAGAGCCATGCTCTGTAAAGATGATGGAATAACCCATCAAAAAACTTAAAGTAAAGCTCTATTAATAGGTTAAGAAACCCTAAGAAAGATCTCTTTAGATCTATGAAGAGCAAAGCTCTATTGAGAAACCCTAAAAATCTATATGATTTGAAAAGAGCAAAACTCTGTTAATAGGTGAAACCCTAGATTATAAAATAATCTCTTCAAAGATTTAATCTTTACCTAAATTTTTGACAGAGTTTTGTCCTTAAGAAAGTTCTTAAAATAAAAAGCTATGCTCTGAAGGAGAATTAATTCTCAGTAAACAAGAAAGAATATGAGCAGAGGTCATCTCAAGGGCCAAAGGCCCTATTTATAGGCACTGAGACCCATTTCAACTTCTGAGTTGATCCAATGGCATAGATGCTGCCAACGCTGCACTCACTTGTAGGCCACGTAAGCGCAACGGTGGGGGGGCATTTGTTTCCCCAATCAGAGCAAAGCACTGTTCAAATTTCAAAATATGAAATGAAGTAGCGCTTCATAGAAGCGCCAGCGCTGAGAGTCAAAGACTCTGAACCAGCGCTCACATGCAAAGCACATGAGCGCTAGCACTAAGAGCGCTGCATTCTAAGCAGCGCCTACTTGCAAAGCACATGAGCGCTAGCACTAAGAGCGCTGCATTCTAGTCAGCGCACCATGTGCAAAGCATATAAGCGCTAGCGCTAAGAGCGATGCACTCTAAGCAGCGCACCACGTGCAAAGCACGTGAGCGCTGGCGCTAAGAGCGCTGCACTCTAAGCAGCGCACCACGTGCAAAGCACGTGAACGCTAGCAATAGAACAAAATGTTCTTGGCCCTTGGATCAAAAATCCAACGAACATGATTAAAAATCATCAACTGACCAGAATAAAATTCTGTTAAGAAAACATTCCTCAGAATCTTTCCAAACAGGAAAGATTATGCTCTGAAAATCAGAGCACCGTAGGATCAATGATCCAATGGTGATTAAAAAATCACCAAAGTACAGAATAAATTCTGTATGGGATTAGATTTCCCAATCTTGTTAAAAACAAAAAAATTGCTTTCTGTAAAACAGAAGCCCTAGGATCAAAGATCCAACAGTGGGAAATATCCCCAAATCAATTAGAGAAAAGATCTCTTCAACTGATTCAACAAATCAGCCTCCCCTGTATAAAGGACCCAAGACTTCAAGTCTGAGAGAGAGGAACCCCCTCCCCCCCCAAACTTTGAGAAAGTTCAGAGAGAAGAGCAAGCTCTTGGCAGAAGAAGAATTTCTTCAAGGTAAAATAAAGAGATCAAAGCATCTCATCAGAAAAAGAACTTAGTTCTTATGCTAGATCATAGATCTATAAGGAAAATGTCTTTCACAAAGAGATCATAACATCTCATTATAAAAATGGGGGAGAAGAATTCAATTCTCTTAGGATCACAGATCCATAAAGGCAAAGCCTTTCACCAAAAACATAAGAGATTGAAACATCTCCTATAAAATAAGAACTTTGTTCTTAGATCCATGAGACAAAGTCTCTTATAAGGGAGAATTTAATTCTCAGAGAGCAGAGTTGCCTAAAAAGAGCCCTAGCGCTTCAATTAAACGAAGCGCTTCAGCACACCAAATCCAGCGCACAACGCTGTAGAGCCATAGTGCTCCAAATTTAAAGAAGCGCTCTGCGCTCATTGACTGGCGCTCAGCGCCAAGCACGCCGCGTGCTCCTCACGTGTGTGCTACTTAACAGAAGTGCTCTGTGCTTGTTCTCCTCCGAAGGACGGCGCGACTGGCGTCTTGCCTGAAATTCGGGGCAGATGCTAATTGGTGCTATCCGTCCACCTCTCCGAATATGCCAAGTTGATTTATGGCACCGTATATCGAAGGTTTAAACGGATGCGTCCGATGTAGCAGACTTCGTCAGATTCCCCCTCGCTTGAGGGGTTTTTGATCGTGGGGACGCTCTTCCCTGCAGGCGCAAGCCCCTGCAGTTAATTACGCTACCGCATCGCGGTAACCACTTTCTCCTTCTCCAGATGGTCACTTCGTGTCGTGTGTATTTATTTTATGTTTCGTTGCCCGTGGATTGTATACGGAGACTGAGTTATGTCGTCGCCCGTAGGGCGTGGACTAATCCAAATCCGTATTATCTTAGATTTGGGTTTGGGGGTTTGGGTTTAAGGATACGTTAGCCTCATTTGAGCCTAAGATTGACTTAAACGTTTGTTAAGGATATGTTAGTCTAGTTTTTAGACTAAGATCGACTTAACGGGATCGTTTAGATCCAACAAGAGAGCAATAAAAGGGGGGCTCTATTGTTTAGTTTAGTGACGTTACGGTCGGTAGGTAGTTTAAGGACATTGCGGTCTATGGGTAGTTTAAGGACATCACAGTCCATGGATAGTTAAAGGACACTGCGGTCCATGGGTAGTTTAAGGACATTGCGGTCCAATGTTAGTTTTAAGACATTGCGGTCAAGGTTAAGGACCTCATAGTCCATGGGTTTAGGGACCCCATAGTCCGTAGTTAGTTTTAAGACATCCCGGTCAAGGTTAAGGACCTCATAGTCCATGGGTTTAGGGACCCCACAGTCCGTGTCAATGTGTGGTCATCGGGACCCGTCACCTCTTTGAAGACGTTGAGGAATTACAACGCCAAGTATCAAAGGAGTGAAGAGATGTACCCTTGAACCGGGGTGGATTAAATAGTCTTTGGCCCAATTTGGGATCAAGACCAATTAATTATGTTATGAGCCCATTAGCCCAGTTAAGTCTGAATTGAGGACTTATGGCCATCTTGGGCTAAGTCCAATCATATTTGGAATATTGGTTTCCTGTTGGTCCATTGAAGAAGAGGCTTTGCCTCTGGCTATTTAGCCAATTGGGCTAACGTTAATTCAGCAGTGTTGAACACTGGGATCAAGTTAGTGTTTTAACACTAAAAGACAGTTGGTGTTAAACACCAGCAACAGGGGGTTCAAATTAGTGTTAAACACTAGAGCAAATCAGTGTCAAACACTAGCAGCAGAGGCTTCAAATTAGTGTTAAACACTAAGAAATTCAGTGTTAAACACTGCAAATAAAGTTCTTTGATTAGTGTTGAACACTATGGCCAAACAGTGTTTTAACACTGGATTTAGGGGTTCCAATTTAGTGTTAAACACTAAGGCAAGAGGGGTCACGTGGTAGCACGTGAGGGCGCTCTCCCTTCATTTGTTCTGCTGAGAATATCGCATCTTTTGGAGCATCACGTGCCATCACGTGACGGGTATTTAAATGCTTGTATGTTAAAGCCTCTGCCAAGGGTCACGTGGGTCACATAAGGCACTGCCTCAAAGGGCCTTTTCTGTAGATCTTTTCGGGGGTCACGTGGTGACACGTGACCCTGTCTCCATGTATGTTTTTTAGAAGATCTGTTAATCCCTTTCAAGAATTAAATTCCTCGTAGGGTTGAACCCTAACAATAATTTTAGAGGAATTAAATTCCTATTTCCTTTTAAAGATTTATACTCTGGGATAGAGTTGAACTTTGAATTTTCTATAGGAATTAAATTCCTCACATATGTAAAGAACTGAATTCTATCATAGGGTTAAACCCTAATAAAAGCTTTAAGGAATTAAATTCCCACTCTCTTTTAAAGAATTATTCTGAGGAATGAGATTCTGTCATAGGGTGAAACCCTAATTTCTTCTTTCTTAAGGGAATTGAATTCCTGTTATTTTAACAGAACTAAGTTCTCAACTAGGGTTAAACCCTGATTCTGTTCATTCTGAAGGAATTAAATTCCCATAACATAGGGTCAAACCCTAATTTTATTTTAAAGGAATTAAATTCCTATAGTTCTGTGAGAATTAAATTCTCAAGCTTCCATTCCCTCTCCATGCTTTGGATCTGCATGGCAGGATCTCAACCCAAGGAGAATTAAATTCTCAACTAAAGGGGAGATGTGCACTTTACAGATCCTCCACCAAAGAGAGAACTATGTTCTTCTGTTTTATATCAGAGTTAAACTCTGTTGAGAATTAAATTCTCTTTTCTTTCAAAAAGCCTTCCCTTTCTTACCTAGGGTTTTCTTTTGCAGAAGATCCAAATTCCTCCAAAGTATCAAAGTTCCCTCCTCTCTTTTTTTGTGTATCGATCCCTCTGCATATATATCTCTCTCTGTGTGTCTCTTGGCTCCTATTTATAGGAGAAGCATCCGAATCAATTAGTTTTGGTGAATCTTTCATTGAGAGATTTAATTTGTACTCACCATTCGTTTGGACCTTTGGATCATTAGGTGAATTTTATTCACCATTGGATTTTAAATCCAGAGATTCTCCTTTGTTATTTCGGTTAGATTTTAAGGGGAAATCTTTCCAAGTTCAGGCTTTTTCCACAAATAGATGATATTTAATCACCTTTAAATCTTTAATTCAATCGGTTCCTTTGGAAAGATTTGAGAGGTCTTTTCTCAGAATTTAATTCTGTTAACAGATAGGCTTTGAAAGCCGGTCACGTATGGCCACGTGACCCTTGGTCACGTGTGGGCACGTGACCCCCTTGGAACGAGACCTCTTCTTCTTTTTGCGCTCTACCTTCGGGCCGCTGCTTAGCCGTCACGTGCCACCACGTGACCCCTGGTCACGTGTGAGCACGTGACCCTCGTCTGGAGCCTTTTTCTTGATTTAACCAGAGAATGAGTCTGCTGCTTTGAGTGTCACGTGCCAACACGTGACCCTGGTCACATGGGAGCACGTGGCCCTTTCTGAAGCCCTTTTCTTTAATGTAGTCGGGAAGCTGAATTTGCCTCGCCGATGCTTTTAGATGTCACGTGCCAACACGTGACTGCTGGTCACGTGTGAGCACGTGACCCTTTTTTGAAGCCTCTTCCGTAGGCTTTCCTGATTTTAAATCAGTAAACAAATGCCCCCATAGCGTTGTTCTTACGTGTCTGCACATGAATGCAACGCTGTCACCTTTTGTGACCATTGGATTCCTCTAGGGATTTGGGAAGATGAAACGTTTCCATCACTTTCTATAAATATTGGGGTCATTTCAGAGACGCCTCCACTTTGCTCATCTTCTTCCTTGCAAACTTTCTTCTTTTGAGAATTTAATTCTCTTCTCCCAGAGCTTAGTTCTCTGCCTTGGAAATCTTCCAGAGTTTAACTCTGTCCGAAGAGACTTTTCTCTTTAGGTAATGCTCTCATATGAACGATGAACTCTCACATTCCTCTGGATTTTAAATCCAAAACAAGGGTTTTTACCCTTTTTTAACAAAGAACCCATTTTTCTTCAAGCTTTTTAACCGAAGTATGAAACCATTTTAGCCTTCAAAAGTAGATCTCTTAGGGTTTAGATGATCTTTAGGGAAATAATGGTGATAATCCATGGAGCTTAACCCCGTTCACAGAAAAAATGCTTTTGGGAATTTAATTCCCTTTTTCTTAATAACGAATTTAATTCCTATGAAGAACTCAATTTCTTCATATGGAGGCTTCTTGGGGTCTCTTGACCCGAGGTTGTCCCTCTGCAATTAATGAAACGGGAGCTTTGTAATGATGTCTTCTGTGGGAATTTAATTCCTTTGATCCTGTTGAATCTGTTGTAGAGCCCGAGACAGATTTCTCATTCTTTATTTAATGAGGATATTCCCTCTGTTTTATTATAACTGCTTGGTCTCATTATTAATGAGCCGTCATCCTGATTCTGTGGGGCCCATGTGTTTTATAGCCAATGGTCCCAGAAAAAAGAATCCGCTGTTGCTTTCTTCGGCTAGTCCTCATGTTCATGCATGTATATATATTGCTAGCTTTGTTTTTGACAGTTTTCTTTTATTGGATTTCAGGTGCGATGGCTTCTGTTCCATGCTTTCTCTTTTCTCGCTCGGAGGCTGCTTTTCCTCAGTCACCATCTGATGAGGAAGCGATGGCGATGATCCGGGCCCATGACCCGAACTGCACCAACCTACTTCAATGGGGATCTTGGTATAGTCATATTATTCAGGGTCGCCGGAGTTTCCTTTGCGCGGTACCGACAGAGCCCACTTTCCCATTCTTACCGATGGACCCTCCGAGAACGGTTTTTGCTGTGGAAATGCCCAACTGGACTCCAACGGGGAGGCTCGAGCCTTCGACGACCGGTATTCCGAACCATCCGATCCCGGCCATAGATATCTTGGGGCGGCGTATTTGCCAGGGTGAGGCCCACCCGTGGGGGCAAATTTCTAAGATAGGGCTCACTCCTCGACACCCTACGGGCTACCTTCTCTCGGCTCGCTACATCCTTTCTGCCCATCATGCGCGGCTGCAGAAAGTCGGGCTTTATCAAGAAATATACGCGTCACTCTTCCATTATAAGTCCCCGCATGCCTGGTGGGTTTAGGCGTTTTTGAACCAATGAAATCTTCCCACCAACACTTTCATTCTAGGAGATCGCGAGGTCTCGATCTCTCTGGCAGAATTCTATGACATCTCGGGGTTGCCAATCAGGGGTAGTCTGTATGAGGAGTTGCTGCCTTCTGACGAGTACATTTTTGAACCCGAGCCCGCCCCGGTTGACGGCCTGTCTGCTGAGAATGTCGTCCGCCACAAGCGTCCCAGTTTAATCAAGGCGCTAGGTATCTTCGACCGATTATTCACCGAATCCGAAGAGCAGAGTGTTACTTTCAAGAGCTTCATTGCTCGTTTCCTTCGTGAGGATGCCTTATCGAAGACAGCCCCGAAGTTTGCAAACATCGGAGACCCCTTTGGGTTTGGTCCGAAGAAGCTGCCGACCACTGAATCGGATCTACCCCAGTACTACATCCCTATTATGTTGCCGACGTCTTTTGAATCCATTGTTGCTCCCGGCATGGACGAGGAGACGTTCTTCGTGGGGTTTGTTAGTGTCTGGCTCAGTTGGTTCGTTATCCCCATGCATCGCCGCTTCATGAGAGCCTCGGTCATCTACCCGGCTCATTGTATTGCTGAGGGGACGCGGTTGGCCATCGGCATCCCGGCCTTGGCGCACCTTTATCATGGGTTGGGCACCGCAGCTAATACCTCTACACCCGGCGTGGATGTAGTAAACTTTTCGCTTCATTATTTCATGTCCTGGGTCAAAATGCATGTGCTGGGGGCTTTCGCTATGCATCAGAGGCCCGCGTTTTACGACTCCTATCCCTTCCCGCGACTTATGCGATTGTGGGTGCTTCTGCCGCCGACCCGACTCAATTCGGGGCTATTCGGGTGCTGATTTCTCCTCACGCTGTCGCTGGCGGGCTGGTTTTTAATGATCGGGTCTTGTCTACTCCCTCAGGTCCAGTTCAACAACTCTGGGACCATTCGAAAGACAACGCACCTTCTTTGAAGCCCCGGGAGGCTGCGCACTTGTATACAATTAGACCGGGGTACTTGGTGTTTCGCCAGGACAGTGCAGCTCTTTTCATGCGGTACAATCCGCATCGATTCGCCCGACAACTTGGATACGACCAGGGTGTTCCTTTCGAGGCTTTTATAGTCGCCCCAATCCCTTCGCTCGATGCCGTTCGCGATGCCGCTCATCATTTCATGAGGCTAAACACCGGCTCCTGCTTCATGGTCCCTGAAGCCGAGTACATGCCCCGGTGCGTGGGCGCATTTACGGGTTGGTATCTTCATCGGATCAACCCAATTATTCTTGAAGAAAGAAGGGTGCTTCTTGGTCACGATGCCCCTCCTCAGGTTCCGGGGGCTAAGCTGCGGCCGAGGGTTCCGGTCCGCTTCCCTCTGAGGGAGATTGGCACCGCGCTCATTCCGGGGGAGTCAGGGGTAGACCTTACTCCGACAGCTGGTATGCCTCTGGGTTCCTGATCACAGGGTAGACGGGCCCCAGTAGTAGCACCACCGCCGGTGTCAATACCTCCCTCCGTGGCGTCGACAATGGCGGTGTCATCCTCGGTTGTGGCACCGAGCGAGAGTAATAGGGATGAGGGTGTCGAGGGCGATATGGGTCGACGCCGCCCTAAGGCTTCACGGGGAAGGAAGCGGTCATCCTCGGCGACCGGCTCTGGGTCTAAGCGGTGAAATAAAGCGGCCACCAATCTGCTCGATTCTTTGGCTGAGTTTGAGCCTATCCTTGAAGACGAATCATTGGCCCTGCAGGAGTCAGACGCTGGACTTCTCTTCCCGAGTTCGGCCGATGAGGAGGCCGCACAGTTGGCTGAGGCCATACGGCGTTCCAAAGACGTGTCTCATAACGCCAAGGTTTCGAAGAAGTCCTATCCTGCTGTAATTTTTTACGAAGACCCTTCGTGGATTCGGCGGCGATTTATCGGTCCTTTGGAGGAATGAGGGGAAAGGGCTTTGAAGCAAGCCGCTTCAGAAGACGCAGCGGATGCACTTTCTTTATGGACCAGCGGCCATGAGTCTACCCTTGAACCCCGGCGAGCCCACCTCCTTGAGAAGGAGCAGCGGCTTGAAGAAGCCATATTGAAAGCTTCTTTGCGTATCGGTACGTTGTGGTTCTTTTGTAGTTCTTCCGATTATTTATGCCCGTGCATATGTATCCTTATTCTTATTTGAATCGTGCAGAATCTTCGACGCTAGGGGAGCTCCCTACGGGCCCATTAAAGCTAAAGCCCGCCGAAATTCTCAATGAAGCCTTGCTTGATGTGGAGGGGGCTGATGAGGCTGCTCCTCTCATGGTAGAGCCTCCAGCGGCGGTTCTTGATCAGGGAGCGCTTGCCGCTTTGGGGGAGGCTCCTTTGGAGGTCGCCGCCCCAGTGACTCTTACCGAGGGCGGCCCAGAGGCTGGAAGAGAGGTAGTCGGGACTACTCTTCCTTTGTTGGAGCCTGAGGTCACGGCGGAGGCCGTTGAAGCTGCTATCCCCCTGGCTCAGAATGGGAGGAGCGTTGAAGGTAACCCTCTGCATTTTAAATTAGCAACCCTTCCATGGTCTAAACTCTTTTATCTTTCCCAGAATTGCGCGGTTTGGCGGCCACTATCGCTGATCTGTCGTCTCGACAGTCATTTCAGCGTTTATTGGAGATGGCAGCTCCGCAGGCGATCTCCCCTCAGCGTATTGTCCTTTCCTCCGGGCAAGGTTAGTGTCATTCGCCATTTTTTCTTTTACCATAGCATTGTTACTATTTTGCGAAATGACGTTGATGTCTCTCAGAGTTTTGGAAGCTGACAATAAGGTCGAGGTCGTTGAAGGGCCAGGGGAACCTTCAGCTCCTACTTGCATGACTGTCGGTGAGTGACATTTTATTATAATCCCGTTCGTTCTGTGCTTAAGAATTTTATTAGAATCTGTCAAATTTGAATAGCCCTGCCAGTCTCCATGGCTTTGGAATCACGCATCATGATGCCGCCCGTCCCTTATGCTTTGCGGGCTTCAGAACGCTTGGCCCAATTAAGCCTTGTCTCCCTATCATCTTTCATCGAGGAGCTCCGTGCTGGTAGCGTGACCATAGCCGAAGAGTTTGCCGCTGAAGCTAACGGCTCTCTTCCTTTTCTTGCCACCTATCATAGTGAGGAGGTGGTGCGGGTCTGGGTGGAGTTCTGTAGGAAGGTGGAGGCTTGTTTGCACGCCCTTGAATGTTCCCATCTTTCCTCGGAAGCTATGGCTGCAAAGGCGGAGTTACGGGGGTTGATAGCACGGTGCACTGCAAACATGACGTCATGCGAGAAGAGGCTCGGCCGTAAATTCTCGGAGAGGGAGTTGGCTTCTAAGGCGCTGAGCGAGCTTCAGGCCAGCCTCACAGCCAAAGCCAACAAAGCATACGAACTCTGGCGGGTGCTTCAGGAGTCCATAAAATAGGTGGTGGCTCTCGACAAAGCTGCCGCGTTCACTCGTGAAAGGGTCGAGGCTCATAAAGCCACCGAGAAAGAGCTCGAAGCTCGACTTGCTTCGTATCAGGCTCAGCAAGCTCAGACGAAGGCTCGTCTTCTGGAGATCTTGCGTCATGAAGCCGTGGCTCAGCAACAAAACGATGAGCTGGTAAAATTACTACACCGCCCGCCGGCTTGAGGACTTGTATTTTTCCCTTTTTTTGTACATGCTCATAGATGAGAGTATCTTCTTTTTGTTTCTTTCATGAATTGTACTTTGTATCCATTTTGGTTTATGAATAAAAGATACATTTTTTTCTCAACGGCGTGTCTCTTTTCATTGAATGCGTTTACGGACAATTTATCTTGATCTCTTTGCAGGGCAGCGATGGCTTAGGATTCAGGGTTAAGATCTGCTTCCTAAGACTTTTGCATTTTATGAGCCATGAGGGTCTCATAAAGAGTTTTTTTTTCTCCCCATGGGTCGAGAGGATCCCATAGGTGTAAGTCCTTCTTAAGAATCGTGAGGATTCTTAAGCGGGTTTTCCCTTGAGAGTCGTAAGGATCTCACAAGAGAGTTTTCTTCCTTACAGGTCGTGAGGACCTGCAAGTGCTGGATGTGGTCGCCCTTATTCGTGTTTCACGGAGTCAGGGGTTTCTCGAGAAATCGTAGTTTAAAGACGTCGCGGTCAAGGTTAAGGACATCATAGTCCGTGGATTTAAGGTTAAGGACCTCACAGTCCGATGTTAGTTTTAAGACGTCACGGTCAAGGTTAAGGACCTCATAGTCCATGGATTTAGGGACTCCACAGTCCGATGTTAGTTTTAAGACGTCACGGTCAAGGTTAAGAACCTCATAGTCCGTGGATTTAGGGACTCCACAGTCCGATGTTAGTTTTAAGACATCACGGTCAAGGTTAAGGACCTCATAGTCCGTGGATTTAGGGACTCCACAGTCCGATGTTAGTTTTAAGACATCACGGTCAAGGTTAGGGACCTCATAGTCCGTGGATTTAGGGACTCCACAGTCCGATGTTAGTTTTAAGACATCACGGTCAAGGTTAAGGACCTCATAGTCCGTGGATTTAGGGACTCCACAGTCCGATGTTAGTTTTAAGACATCACTGTCAAGGTTAAGGACCTCATAGTCCGTGGATTTAGGGACTCCACGATCCGATGTTAGTTTTAAGATGTCACGGTCAAGGTTAAGGACCTCATAGTCCGTGGATTTAGGAACTCCACAGTCCGATGTTAGTTTTAAGACATCACGGACAAGGTTAAGGACCTCATAGTCTGTGGATTTAGGGACTCCATAGTCCGATGTTAGTTTTAAGACATCACGGTCAAGGTTAAGGACCTCATAGTCCGTGGATTTAGGGACTCCACAGTCCGACGTTAGTTTTAAGACATCACGGTCAAGGTTAAGGACCTCATAGTCCGTGGATTTAGGGACTCCACAGTCCGATGTTAGGTTGCAGGGACCCATCACCTCTTTGAAGACGTTAAGCAATTACAACGCCAGGTATCAAAGGAGTGAAGAGATGTACCCTTAAACCAAGGAAAAATCCGTAGGGAATCGAGGTGGTTGATTGTTAGTTTTAAGACATTACGGTCGAGGTTAAGAACATCATAGTCCATGGATTTTAAGGACTCCACAGTCCGGTATTTGCTCTGGATGCTTCACACGGGTTCACTGCCGTGTTTGGCGAGGACCAGGCTCCACTCTGGGCATTTTCTGCGGGGTCAAAGAGTGACGTTATCCGCGTTCCACGTAACCAGGAATTTTGCACTAGATGCTTCACACGGGTTCACTGCCGTGCTCAGCGAGGACTAGGCTCCGCTCTGGATGCTTCACACGGGTTCACTGTCGTGCTCCGCGAGGACCAGGATCCGCTCTGGACGTTTTCCACAGGGTCAAAGAGCGACGTTATCCGCGTTCCACGTAACCAGGAATTTTGCAGTAGATGCTTCGCACGAGTTCACTGCCGTGCTCGGCGAGGACTAGGCTCCGCTATGGATGCTTCACACGGGTTCACTGCCATGCTCCGCGAGGACCAGGATCCGCTCTGGACGTTTTCCACGGGGTCAAAGAGTGACGTTATCCGCGTTCCACGTAACCAGGAATTTTGCACTAGATGCTTCACACGGGTTCACTGCCGTGCTCGGTGAGGACTAGGCTCCGCTCTGGATGCTTCACACGAGTTCACTGTCGTGCTCCGCGAGGACCAGGATCTGCTCTGGACATTTTCCACGGGGTCAAAGAGTGACGTTATCCGCGTTCTACATAACCAGGAATTTTGCACTAGATGCTTCACACGGGTTCACTGCCGTGCTCGGCGAGGACTAGGCTCCGCTCTAGATGCTTCACACGGGTTCACTGCCGTGCTCCGCGAGGACCAGGATCCGCTCTGGATGTTTTCCACGGGGTCAAAGAGTGACGTTATCCGCGTTCCACGTAACCAGGAATTTTGCACTAGATGCTTCGCACGGGTTCACTGCCGTGCTCGGCGAGGACTAGGCTCCGCTATGGATGCTTCACACGGGTTCACTGCCGTGCTCCGCGAGGACCAGGATCCGCTCTGGACGTTTTCCACGGGGTCAAAGAGTGACGTTATCCGCGTTCCACGTAACTAGGAATTTTGCACTAGATGCTTCACACGGGTTCACTGCCGTGCTCGGAGAGGACTAGGCTCCGCTCTGGATGCTTCACATGGGTTCACTGCCGTGCTCCGCGAGGACCAGGATCCGCTCTGGACGTTTTCCACGGGGTCAAAGAGTGACATTATCCGCGTTTCACGTAACCAGGAATTTTTTCTGATTGTATCCGCATTTCACGGGATGGAGGTTTGACTGTTGGCGATATGTATATCACCGAGCCATGGAACTGGGAGTTGCCACTGTTCCGCTTAGCTTAGAGTTGTATCCGTTGTTACGAGGCGAGTGCTGAGATGATCTCTAGGTCATTCGCGGCCCGTCGAGGTTTTGCTTCTTCTTATGATGAAACTTGGAGGAGAAGTATGATCCCTTTTTTGTTTACGCCCTTGGATTGTATACAGGGTGTGATGGAACATCACCTGAAGGGCATAAATTGAAACTTTTTTTATATTTTATTTCTTTTTCCGCGATGCTCTATCATTTCAGCTTTTATATCGCGGAGGTCGCGATTGCCCTATCTTTTCGGCTATTTTTCGCGGTGCCCAATCATTTCGGCTATTTATTTCATTTTCACTCGCTGTTTCTTTTTATTGCGAGTTGCCCCATCATTTCGGCTATTTTTCATGCATACATTTTTACTTGCTGCTTTTTATTGCAAGCTGCCCCATCATTTTGGCTATTTCGTATACATGTGTGGCTTGCTAGCTTTTTCGCTGCAAGCTTGGATTTTCGACACCGATTTCGGCATCAGCACTGCTGCAACTAGGATGTTGCTAGGAGCGAATCATCATTTTCCTCTGTCGATGTTGAACAAAGGTGGCTTAGTAAACAGGGTTAAGGGCCCTGTCGGCCAAGGCTTTTGACTTCATAAGCCATAAGGGTCTCACAAAGGTATTTCTCCCTACAAGTCATAAGGATCTTGTAGGTGTATTTTCTCCCTAGGAATCGTGAGGATTCCTAGGTGTATGTTCCTCTGCAAGTCGTAAGGATCCTATAAGAGGGCTTTCTCCTTATGGGTCGAGAGGACCTACAAGGGTTGCTCATCATATAGACATATCCCTAGTCACGGGTGGGACTTTGCTGGGGAAATGTTTATTCGCGCCCGTGGATTGTACACAATAGTCAGTATTGAGCCCCTTGTAGGGCAGCATCGAAGGTTGTGGGGGATTTGCTTAAGAACAGGTTTAGGTTTCTGTAACTTAAGACTTTCAAATCTCATGAGCCGTGAGGGTCCCATAAGAGAATTCTCCTTACGAGTCGTGAGGATCTCGCAAGTGTATTTTATCCTTAGGAATCGTGGGGATCCCTAAGTGTGTTGCTCATTTGTGAGTTGTAAGGATCTCACGCGGGTGGTTTCTCCTTACAAGGTCGAGAGGACCTTATAAGTGTCTTTTAACGAGGTTGCGCCCTTTCACAAACACTCGCCGGTAGTCCTGCTGTTTTTACTCGCGGAGCCCTTTCGGGTTTTCATCCGTGCCCATTTTGCTTATGGACATACCGTTTTTTTTTATTCTTTTCATTTTCTTTTTCTTCTTTTTTTTATGAGGCCGCGCCCATTCGGGTTTTCACGAACACTCGCCGGTAGCCCTGCTATTTTTACTTACGGAGCCCTTTCGGGTTTTCATCCGTGCCCTTTTTGCTTATGGACATACCGTTTTTATTTATTATCTTTTTCCTTATTTATTTTTTTTATCTCGTCAGCCTAAGGATGCTGCGGTATTAGTTTAAGGACGTTTCGGTCCGTTATTAGTTTAAGGACATTTCGGTCCGACATTGAGAGGCTGGCCACTGCTTATAAAACTTGAGCTTAGGAAGATAGCAAGCGGGCATGGTCGTCGTCACCTATCATTGACCTAGGCTGTGGCTCATTAAGCGTAGTATTTCTTTAGGAAGCGACCGTTTATCGGCCTGAAAGGCCTTTCACCGTGCATGTCTATGAGTAGATAAGCCCCACCCTGGTAGACCTTATCTATGATGTACGGGCCTTCATAGTTTGGCTCGATTTTTCCCCGCTTGGCGCGATTGGGGATCATAGGCCTTTTGACCACTAACACGAGTTCGCCTTGGCGGAATGTCCTCGGTCGGGTCAATCTTTCGTATGAGCGCGTCATCTTTGCTTTATAAGCTTCTAGATTTTGTTGCGCTATGAGCCGTGTTTCTTCAAGAGCATCAAGCTACTCGAGCTGAAGGTTAGCATTTTCTTCATTCGTCAGTTCATAGTGGACTACCATTCGTAGAGAGGGTGGCTCTATTTCGATAGGGAGTACCGCTTCCGTACCGAATACCAGTGCGTACGGCGTTGTGTTCGTGGCCGTCTTGAACGTAGTTCGATAGGCCCAAAGGGCCTCTTGCAGCCTCTCGTGCCAGTCTTTCTTATTTCGGGACACCGTCTTTTTTATGATTTTTTTCAAGGTCTTATTGAAGGCCTCGGCAAAACCATTAGCTCGCGGATTGTAAACTGAAGAATATCTCCATTCTATATTGTGCTGCTGCGCGAAGCGGCTAATCTTATGGCTTCTGTAGGCTGGCCCGTTATCGGAGATAATCCGCCGTGGAGTTCCAAACCGATAGATGACGTGCGTCTTGAAGAAGTGGAGGATATTCTCCATCTTCACTTCCCTCAGCGGTACTTCTTCTGCCCATTTAGAGAAGTAATCAGTTGTCGCCAGGATGAAACGATGTCCCCGGGACGATGCTGGTTCGATGGGGACGACTATGTCAGTCCCCCACATTTTGAATGGCCAGCTAGCCACCGTCGGATGTAATGGATTCGGATGCTGGTGGATGAAATCCCCGTGGATTTGGCATGAGTGGCATTGCTTCGCATATTCGAAGCAGTCCTGGATCATCGTGGGCCAGTAGTAACCCATCCGTTTAATTTTTAACTTCATCTTCGGGCATGCTTGATGAGAACCACAGATTCCGTCATGAACCTCTTGAACGGCTCTTTCTGCTTCGTCAGGTCCTAAACATCTCAGCCACAGAGAATCAAACGACCTCTTATACAGAGTATTATTAACAAAAGCGAAAGATAGAGCTCGTTTCATGAGCTGATGTCTTGAGGACGCTTCTTCGGGCATTCGGTGGGACTTAAAGTAGTCTATGAAGACTTCCCTCCAGTCCTCAGCCTTCTCACGGTCTTTTATTTGTAGGGTCGTCTGCTCAGTCGCTCCCTTTTCTTCGTATGATTCCGGAGATATTTCTGCTAGGGCGAGCACTCGACGGCTTTGTACCATGATTTTAACGTCATCAAGGTTCTCGTCAGCCAATTCTTTAGCGAGCTTAGCTAACGCATCCGCTTTGCTATTTTCCGCGCGTGGTATGCTTTCCAAAGTATAGGAGGGAATTTGGGTCAACAGTTGTTGCACCTTTTCGCCGTACTTCACCAACTCCGGTTTGCACGTTTGGTAGTCACCATTTACTTGACTAACGACCAGTTGAGAATCCCCGTATATAAGGAGGTCTTCAATTCCCATGTCGATGGCGATATCGAGGCCTACTATCAAAGCTTCGTATTCGGCTTCATTGTTCGTCCTCGATTCCGTTAAGGAGAAAGCAAAGCGCATTATCCCTCCTTGTGGGGTCACGAAGATAAGGCCTACTCCCGACTTGACTATAGGGGTACTTTGCTTGCGCTTTTTCATGGAAGATGCTCCATCAAAATAAAGTTCCCATTGGGTATCACCACCATCGACCGCGTCAAATGCATGTTCGTCCGGCAAATCGCAATTTAGAGGAGAACCGGCAGGTACTGGATGCTCAGCAAGGAAGTCGGCAATGGCCTGGCCTTTCACTGCCTTGAGAGGTCGATACGTTATCGAGAACTCCATCAGGAGTAGAGCCCATTTAGCGAGTCGACCCGTCAATATAGCCTTTGACATCAAATATTTAAGAGGGTCCACCTTCGATATGAGACGGACTTCGTGCGCCAACGCATAGTGCCTGAGCTTTGTTATCGCGAAGATCAACGCCAAGCAGTGTTTTTCAATGGGAGAGTAGTTTCTTTCTGCCCCCAGCAGAACCCGACTTAAGTAGTAGAGTGCTCTCTCTTTTCCTTGATCGTTCTCTTGTGCCCATAATGCGCCTAAGGAACCTTCGAGGGCGGTTGTATAAAGAATGAGGGGTTTTCCCTTGATCGGCGCAGCCAACATCGGAGGGTTCTACAGGTACTGCTTGATCTCGTCTAGTGCACCTTGGCATTTGTGATCCCAAACGAATGGAGTTCCCTTCTTCATCAGGTGGCTGTAAGGACGGCACTTGCTTGAAAGATTGGCGATAAATCGCCGGATGTATGCGAGCTTCCCTTGGAGAGACCGCAACTGTTTGAGGGTTCTTGGCGGAGGCATTTCCATGATCGCCTTGATCTTAGATGGATCTACTTCGATACCTCGGTTTCGGATGATGAATCCCAGGAATTTACCCGAGGAGACTCCAAACGCGCATTTGAGGGGATTCATCTTCAAATTATATTGCCGAAGGCGTTGAAATACAGTCTCCAGATGCTTTAAATGCTCTTCGTATGACATGCTCTTTACTACAAGGTCATCGATATAGCACTCGACGATGTCATGTATGAGATCGTCGAAGATCTTTGTCATGGCCCTTTAATAGGTAGCGCCGGCGTTCTTTAGACCAAAGGGCATAACCTTGTAGCAGAATATACCCAAAGGGGTCCGGAAAGCGGTGTGCTTTTGGTCTTCGGGATGCATCTTTATCTGATTGTACCCTGATGAACCGTCCATAAATGAGAAAACCTCGTGAGTGGACGTGTTATCTATCATTACCTCGGTTACCGGTACTGGAAAATCGTCCTTCGGACAGGCTTTATTGAAATCCCTGAAATCCACGCATATGCGTACCGTCCCATTTTTCTTCATTACCGGGACGATGTTGGCGATCCAGTCGGGATATTGGACTTCTTGGATAAATCCAGAATCGATCAGCTTCTTGACTTCGGCGTTGATGCTCATCTCAAGCTCGAGCCGCATCCTTCTCGGCGCCTGCTTGGCTGGCTTGATATCCGGGGATATTGCTAAATTATGCACAGCAATCTCCAGATCTAATCCGGGCATCTCGGAATAGTTCCACACGAAGCAATCTTTATGCTGTAGAAGCACGACCTTTAACACGGCCACCCTTTCTTCAGATAGCAGCTCGCTGACGAATGTCGGTCGCGGATCGTCTGCCGATCCCAACTCAATCTTCTTGAGGTTATCTGCAGTAGTATGTATGCCATCTTCCAGTTCTTTCGGAGCCGGTGGAAATTCTGAGATTACCTCATCATTGCTATTCTCAAAGCACCAGGGAAGGTCATCCACGTTCTCGGGCTCTTCTTTTAATATCGTAATCATGTAACAGGTGCGAATCCGCTTCCAAGACTGAGGTGGATCCGGTTCTGCTCTTGCGGCTTTAGGTTCGTGCTTTTGTAGTGGCGTTACCCTCCAGCCGTTGGATAAAGCAAATCTGCCCTGTTGGTACTGGTCCTCGACCCAGTTCTTGAAGGTGAAGCAGTCTTCGATAGGGTGTCCTATGGCTCGGTGATAAAAGCAATAGCTCAGATGAGAAGCCTTGTTAGCTTGCTCAGGGTGCTTAGACTCTGGAAGCGCGATCATTTGATGTTTTATAGCGAGCTCGAGTAACTTCTCCGTCTTGTCTCGGGGGAAGGAATACGTTAGACTCATCTTCTTCATGAGGGAAAAATCCGAGCCGCGCAATACCCGATCACGTAACTCTCTAATCCTGCGTCGTTGTTGTCAGTTTTTCTTTCCACTTCTTGATTTATTTCTGCCTCTGCGTCGGGCCTTTTGTACAACGGGTTGACAGGGAGGAGCATCTTTGTCTTTTGCAGCCTGTTGAAACAGACGTTGCGTCCTGGCCTTCTCGTAGATGGCCATCTCGCGGTAGTGGTCTTCCCGAGCTTTTTGACCCTCTTTCCTGATAAACTTGTCCATTCGTTCTTCAAATGATAGACTTGTCACTTCGCTCGCGGGCTCCAGTTTTGACGAAGGCTTAGCGTTGCTTGACAGTGAGTTTTCCTCCTCATCGAAGTTATATATGGCGTAGCTACCGTGGACTCGCTCCCGTTTCCCGGATCTCACATATCCAAGCCCAAGTGTTTCCATTTTCCCGTTGGGCAATTTGCGTTGAGTCCCAGGGACATCCCAAATCCTGTTGTAGAACCGGGCTTGTTGAACAGTCTGTTTTAAGGGTACTCCTTGGCGCTTCAATAGCCTCTTTAGTCCATTTGTGTAATATCTGGGCAAACGGATGGGTTGGAGTCTGTCGAGTGTAGCATCTGCGCCATGCCAGATCTCTTTCTCTACTTTTGTCTCTGAGGATCGATAGAATAGGATCACCTTCTCACCCTTTCGCCTGGGAGGGACGTAAAATGTCTGCAGGTCATGCACATTGTAAGCTTGAAGTGTGTCGAGATCCTTGTAGTGTTCCTGCGGCACCATGGTGATTTGCAAACTCTGATCATCGCTAGGGGATGCTTGTATTGACGGCCGATTGGAGAACACGGCATTAACCTCATCTTTCGAGTCACTTCCGAAGATCAACATGGGGGCGGACGTCCCTGGGTTGTTGCGTTGAGACGGCCCAGCATAAACTATTTCTTCTTCTTCTTCTTCGGTATCGCTCCTGAAAATAGGGATGGTGGCGGCGGCTTTGTTCTCCGGCTTGCGACACCTTTCTGTATCCTCGAAATCTGGCAAAAAGTACTTCGCATCTTCATATTTACGGACTTCGTTCACGGAAAATGGGTTCAGCTCACCTGTTACGGTATACTCGAAACCATCCTTAAAGTACTTCATACACTGATGTTGTGTAGAAGGGATGATGTTGTACTCGTATAACCAAGGATGACCGAGCAAGACGTTGTAGCAGGTCTTGGCGTCAATGACATGGAATTTGATGTCTGTGACGAGTAGTCCAAAGCGTAATGTTAGTATCACGGATCCGAGAGTCCGTGACAATTGTGAATCGAAACCGGAGATGGTAATTTTATCACGAGCGAGGTGTTGCACACTCATGCAGATTTCCTTTAACATCCGAACGTTAAGGAGATTGACGGAGAATCTATTATCCACCAGGATCTTGCCTATCTTGATATCATGGCAGTATCCAGAGACATATAGGGGACGGTTGTGGTCGCACGTCCCGAGAAGGAGGTCTTCGTCACCGAAAGTGATGTCGGCCGTATGCACTTCCTCCAGTTCACCCTTCATCCTTTCTGTGGCGAGGAAGGCTTGGAATTTCTCAGGTTCTTATAACGCCTTAATTAGTGAATCCCGCGCTTCTTTTGATAATAGGAGGGCATCGAGAATGCTAAGTTGAGAAGGTAGCTTCCTTGGGTGCGCCAGGATGTTGTAGTCCACCTTACCCTTCCTGGGAGAGTCTTTGGTAGTCAGCTCTTTCATGACTTGGTCATCTAAAGTGATATCCTCAGTGACCTTTTCCTTTCCCTTATCTTTTCTATTTGTAGGCCCGAGATTCTTTTCCGGGAGCGTGCGATTGCGCAGCTGAATGTTTTCGCAGGCCTCCGGTTCCTCCTCTTTCCCTAAAACGAATTCTTTAAAGAGAGGGCCCAGAGCCATTTCTTCATCAGAGTCGCTCCCAAAGGTGAGAACTTGTGACCCTCCGGCGTTAGCCATGTAACAGTTGCCAGTAATTCTGTTGTGCCCGTCGGCAGTACTTCTTCGTTCCCGACGAGTCTTGCGTTTCATGCGCTTAAAATGTTGTCGATGAGCAACATATCCTTGCCACCATATCCTAAAGGCGTCGCACTCCTCCGTGGGGTATGAAATTTTCCGATGATATGCGCAATAATCAGGGTGCCTCTCCGCCCCATTGAGCATGTTTTCTTCCGAGGGTGGTAGCTTCATTCCCAATGACATGGCTTTGGCAAACCTTTTCCTCGTCTTGAATACCTTCTTGTCTGCCTCGGATACCTTTCGATCTGGCGGGAGTACTTCAACTCTTTCGTTCAGTCGCCTGCATTTGGCTCCTTCCGATGCGGCCATCTCACGCTCCTGATCCGCTTTACTCTTTAGACGAATCTCGTCTAGAAAGGCGTCGATCATTTCATCTGTTGGCCACACACGCTCTGGTTCAGGCTCTGTCCCCAGTTTCTTAGTGCCAGAAGTTTTTTCATCGTCGGTAAACGAGTGGGAGATTACATTACAACTCGCCACATATCCCTCGGATTCATCCGACGAACTCTCTCCCTCACCTTCCTCTTGAAAGATGTGGTTGAGGAACTCTTGCAGCGTGACAGGAGTTCGCGCCTTTTGATTGTACTCTTTCATCGCGTCGATTTGCTTCTGCAAGTTCGTGCACTTGTCTCCAGGCTTCACGGGCTTCTTGGATTTCTTCTTCTTTTTCTTCGAAGATTTTGACGGTTGGGCGTGAGTATTTGGGCCATCACCACGAGTCTTCGTAGTTAGGCGTGGCTTCAACATCCCTTCGATAATTTGAGGTTCAAGCGGGTTCTTCCATTCGACTGCAGGGCACGCATGAAGGTCCCTCAGTATTCTTTTGGTTTTAGTTGACAGCACGACCTCCCATGGAGCTTCTTCAATAAAGGAACAGGTTGCCCCCGGTGTATCTGCTTTCTTAGGAGTATGTGGCTGTGGTGGGTTCACCTTCCACTTTTCGGACAGTGCAAACTTCCCCTGGAGGTATTGATCTTCAATCCATCCTTTGAAGACGAAGCAATCCTCAATCGGATGACTTACCGTTTGATAGTAAGGGCAATAGTTAGGGTTATTCACCTCAGTGGGTTGTGGCGATCGCCTTGGATTTGGTAGGTTTATAAGTTTGTTGCGTACTGCCAGCTCGAATAACCGTTTCGTCTTGTCCTGTGGGAACGAGTAAGGGCGCTTCATCTTCTCATTATAACACCGGCGTCTTTCTTCCAGTTGATCCGCCAGCTTTGGGGCACTAGGTTGCTGCTGAGCATTCGCGATGAAGGTTGCCTTTCCATTACCCTTGTCACTCCGAGGCTCGGGCTTCGGGGGAAACGTTCTATGACCCATCTGGTCCATCTGGGCCAACTTGTCGATTAGATCCTGGAATGTGGTTGGCTTAAAGAACATCATAAACTGGGAGATAGTTTCATGAGGGTCTAGGGTTCCCACGAACATGCCCACCGTGGGCGCTTCCTCAATGCGTTGCTCGCATTTCGACCACAAATTTCGCCAGCGTATAGCTTACTGGACCCAAGTTTCGCCTGGTTTTACCCTGGCGTTAATCAATGCCGTTATTGGAGTGCGTTCGCTGGCGCTTGCGAATCGCTGAGTGAATAGCAACTCCATTTCAGCGAACGTCTTGATAGAATCGTTCGGGAGTTCCGAATACCATTCGAACGCTGTTTCTGATAAGCTGCCCATGAACTGGCGAAGCAACAGTTTATTATCACCGCCGGTGTTACCGCAAAGGGCCCTGAATTGGGCGACATGTTGGTGGGGATTGCCGGTCCCCTTGTAAACATGGAACTTGGGAATTGTGTAACCCGGCGGGTACTTGATTTGGTCGTACCAGCTTGGATATGGCCATCCCGTTTTTACGACTTGACCAGCTGCCTCAGTCGCATGATGAACCTGGATTTGCTGGGCTATATAGTCGACCAAATCAGCCTTAGAGATTGTCTCCTCTTTGGCTGTTGAGAGGACCGGTGGTGGATTTGACGTTTCTCCCCTGTCGTCTTCAAGGAAGATCTGGGGATCCTCAGCGGGTGGGTCCTGTTGGATCATCATTCCTATCATATCTTGGAAGAGAATGCCCATACGCTGTATGTTGGCTGCTTGTTCAGCAGCCTCTTTGTCCTTCTTCTCCAATATTCGGCAAAGGAATTCGGCGTCGGTTTCTTCCTCCTGGCGTTCGTCCGAGGACGTTTCTGGGTTTTCTTTTGGCCCGGTAAGTGCGGCCATAGCATTCATCATTTCCTGGAGCATTTGATGTTGCTCCTGAGCTTTGGTCACCGACCGTGTAAGCGGTCTATGACCTGTAGACGCACGGCTGTCTTCCTTTCCTGACGCCATGTATACGGTATGGACCATCATGCCCCCAGACTTAGGGCGTCTGGGCTTAGTGCCTTTAGCTGTCGTTGCGGGCTGGGGGATCTTCTCTGGCTTCCTCCTTTTATGAGCAGTGGAAGTTGAGGGGGCCGTTGAGGTGGGCACCCAGACAGCCTTTCGTGGTTTAGCCTGGTGACTGGCTTCCTGTTGGATTTTCAGCTTCTTATGCTGGCGGGAGAAGTTTGGATCGATCATCGAGTCTCGGGCCTGCCGCCAAACCTTATAGATTTTGGAAGACAGCCGTTGAGGGGATCGGGGCTGTTCTGGCTTTATTTCCGCAACCTTTTTTAGTGGAGGAGGATACCTCTTTAGCACAGCAGTAGGAGAATTCCTTCGCACCTTATTTAGCATCTCGAAGCTGCTCCCAGTTGGAACGGCAGCATTAACTTCCACCGTTGAGGCTGGTGGAGTTATCCCAGAGGGGGAGTTACCCCCAGCCTTCCTTACTCGGCACCAGTGACGACGTCGAGCGTGTCGAGCGGACGGCGCTGGTTCAACGGTGAGGATGGCTTCGTCTTGTCCCCTGTGCAGGTGGGGGGGCGCTGCTGGTGTTAGCCTGTTAAAGACCGATGTCCTTTGGGTAGCAGGAAAGGGAGCTGGAGCCGTCAATCTTGTAAAGACCGACTTTTTGGCAGGGGAAGCCGCCTTGACGACTTCAGGAGCAGGACCGGTCACTTTCTTAGAAGCAGCCTTCTCTGGGATTGTAGGCCCCATTGTGGGTCCACAGGAGTTCTGGCCCAATCTAGAGAAGACCGAGGCGCTGGTGTTGGGCGACCCGTTGAGAGGGGCCGCGGTAGATGTAAGACGATCAAAGACTGACTTCTTGGGAGCTTCCTTTGTCAGCACCGGAGCAGTGAAGCTTGTCGGCGGGAGCATGGTCCTAAAGAACAATCCTGTGGTGGCTCGAGTGACTTGTTCCACGGGCATTGCGAATAGCGAAGCAGCTTGGGGTCCGTAGGCCATACCTCCTGGCGAGGCAGAGCGTTGGTTGCAATTGCAGTCCGAGCAGTTGGAGCAATTCGCACAAGTAGAAGCCATCGATTCTTTACTTTCTGCAATAAGCAAGACGCCAAGTCTTAGTATCTTGAAACCCAAGGGCAACCATTAGCGAACCGCGATTGGTTCGCGAATCACGACACACGAAGTGTGGAGTGGAAAGAGGAAAAGGTCCCACCGGCGTGCCAGAATCTGTTCCCCTCCGAAGGACGGCGCGACTGGCGTCTTGCCTGAAATTCGGGGCAGATGCTAATTAGTGCTATCCGTCCACCTCTCCGAAGATGCCAAGTTGATTTATGGCACCGTACATCGAAGGTTTAAACGGATGCATCCGATGTAGCAGACTTCGTCAGATTCCCCCTCGCTTGAGGGGTTTTTGATCGTGGGGACGCTCTTCCCTGCAGGCGCAAGCCCCTGCAGTTAATTACACTACCGCATCGCGGTAACCACTTTCTCCTTCTCCAGATGGTCACTTCGTGTCGTGTGTATTTATTTTATGTTTCGTTGCCCATGGATTGTATACGGAGACTGAGTTATGTCGTCGCCCGTAGGGCGTGGACTAATCCAAATCCGTATTATCTTAGATTTGGGTTTGGGGGTTTGGGTTTAAGGATACGTTAGCCACATTTGAGCCTAAGATTGACTTAAACGTTTGTTAAGGATATGTTAGTCTAGTTTTTAGACTAAGATCGACTTAATGGGATTGTTTAGATCCAACAAAAGAGCAATAAAAGGGGGGCTCTGTTGTTTAGTTTAGTGACGTTACGGTCGGTAGGTAGTTTAAGGACATTGCGGTCAATGGGTAGTTTAAGGACATCACGGTCCATGGGTAGTTTAAGGACATTGCGGTCCAATGTTAGTTTGAAGACATTGCGGTCAAGGTTAAGGACCTCATAGTCCATGGGTTTAGGGACCCCACAGTCCGTAGTTAGTTTTAAGACATTCCGGTCAAGGTTAAGGACCTCATAGTCCATGGGTTTAGGGACCCCACAGTCCGTGTCAATGTGTGGTCATCGGGACCCGTCACCTCTTTGAAGACGTTGAGGAATTACAACGCCAAGTATCAAAGGAGTGAAGAGATGTACCCTTGAACCGGGGTGGATTAAATAGTCTTTGGCCCAATTTAGGATCAAGACCAATTAATTATGTTATGAGCCCATTAGCCCAGTTAAGTCTGAATTGAGGACTTTTGGCCATCTTGGGCTAAGTCCAATCATATTTGGAATATTGGTTTCCTGTTGGTCCATTGAAGAAGAGGCTTTGCCTCTGGCCATTTAGCCAATTGGGCTAACGTTAATACAGCAGTGTTGAACACTGGGATCAAGTTAGTGTTTTAACACTAAAAGACAGTTGGTGTTAAACACCAGCAACAGGGGGTTCAAATTAGTGTTAAACACTAGAGCAAATCAGTGTCAAACACTAGCAGCAGAGGCTTCAAATTAGTGTTAAACACTAAGAAATTCAGTGTTAAACACTGCAAATAAAGTTCTTTGATTAGTGTTGAACACTAAAGCCAAACAGTGTTTTAACACTGGATTCAGGGGTTCCAATTTAGTGTTAAACACTAAGGCAAGAGGGGTCACGTGGTAGCACGTGAGGGCGCTCTCCCTTCATTTGTTCTGCTGAGAATATCACATCTTTTGGAGCATCACGTGCCATCACGTGACGGGTATTTAAATGGTTGTATGTTAAAGCCTCTGCCAAAGGTCACGTGGGTCACGTGAGGCACTGCCTCAAAGGGCCTTTTCTATAGATCTTTTCGGGGGTCACGTGGTGACACGTGACCCTGCCTCCATGTATGTTTTTTAGAAGATCTGTTAATCCCTTTCAAGAATTAAATTCCTCGTAGGGTTAAACCCTAACAATAATTTTAGAGGAATTAAATTCCTATTTCCTTTTAAAGATTTATACTCTGGGATAGAGTTGAACTTTGAATTTTCTATAGGAATTAAATTCCTCACATATGTGAAGAACTGAATTCTATCATAGGGTTAAACCCTAATAAAAGCTTTAAGGAATTAAATTCCCACTCTCTTTTAAAGAATTATTCTGAGGAATGAGATTCTGTCATAAGGTGAAACCTTAATTTCTTCTTTCTTAAGGGAATTGAATTCCTGTTATTTTAACAGAACTAAGTTCTCAACTAGGGTTAAACCCTGATTCTGTTCATTCTGAAGGAATTAAATTCCCATAACATAGGGTCAAACCCTAATTTTATTTTAAAGGAATTAAATTCCTATAGTTCTGTGAGAATTAAATTCTCAAGCTTCCATTCCCTCTCCATGCTTTGGATCTGCATGGCAGGATCTCAACCCAATGAGAATTAAATTCTCAACTCAAGGGGAGATGTGCACCTTACAGATCCTCCACCAAAGAAAGAACTATGTTCTTCTGTTTTATATCAGAGTTAAACTCTGTTGAGAATTAAATTCTCTTTTCTTTCAAAAAGCCTTCCCTTTCTTACCTAGGGTTTTCTTTTGCAGAAGATCCAAATTCCTCCAAAGTATCAAGGTTCCCTCCTCTCTATTTTTGTGTATCAATCCCTCTGCATATATATCTCTCTGTGTGTCTCTTGGCTCCTATTTATAGGAGAAGCAGCCGAATCAATTAGTTTTGGTGAATCTTTCATTGAGAGATTTAATTTGTACTCACTATTCGTTTGGACCTTTGGATCATTAGGTGAATTTTATTCACCATTGGATTTTAAATCCAGATATTCTCCTTTGTTATTTCGGTTAGATTTTAAGGGGAAATCTTTCCAAGTTCAGGCTTTTTCCACAAATAGATGATATTTAATCACCTTTAAATCTTTAATTCAATCGGTTCCTTTGGAAAGATTTGAGAGGTCTTTTCTCAGAATTTGGTTCTGTTAACAGATAGGCTTTGAAAGCCGGTCACGTATGGCCACGTGACCCTTGGTCACGTGTGGGCACGTGACCCCCTTGGAATGAGCCCTCTTCTTCTTTTTGCGCTCTGCCTTCGGGCCGCTGTTTAGCCGTCACGTGCCACTACGTGACCCCTGGTCACGTGTGAGCACGTGACCCTCGTCTGGAGCCTTTTTCTTGATTTAACCGGAGAATGAGTCTGCTGCTTTGAGTGTCACGTGCTAACACGTGACCCTGGTCACGTGGGAGCACGTGACCCTTTCTGAAGCCCTTTTCTTTGATGTAGTTGGGAAACTGAATTTGCCTTGCCGATACTTTTAGATGTCACATGCCAACACGTGACTGCTGGTCACGTGTGAGCACGTGACCCTTTTCTAAAGCCTCTTCCGTAGGCTTTCCTGATTTTAAATCAGGAAACAGTGCTCATTGACTGGTGCCCAGCACCAAGCGCGCCACGTGTTCCTCACGTGTGCGCTACTTAACAGAAACGCTCTGAGCTCATTGACTGGCGCTCGGCGCCAAGCGCTCCACGTGCTACTCACGTGTGCGCTACTTAACAGAAGCGCTCTGCGCTCATTGACTGGCGCTCAGCACCAAGCATGCCACGTGATCCTCATGTGTGCGCTACTTAACAGAAGCTTTCTGCGCTCATTGACTGGCGCTCGGCGCCAAGCGAGCCACGTGCTCCTCACGTGCGCGCTACTTAACAGAAGCGCTCTGCGCTCATTGACTGGCGCTCAGCGCCAAGCGCGCCACGTGCTTCTCACGTGTGCGCTGAGGGAACATAAACTGTTCTTTAAATAAAGCTCCAGAGCTATAATGAGTGCTCAGCACTCAATAAAAGACAAAAACAATTATCAGAAACAAAACCAATGCTCAGCATTTTAACTGAATGGGCCGAGCCCAAGTTGGTCACAGATCCCTAATTCAGATTAATTGAGCCCATATGCTCACAAATCTTTGATCTTAGTCCCAAATTGGACTACAGATCTCCCAACCAATATTGGTTCAAGGTTACATCTCTTCACTCCTCTGATATTTGTCATTGTAATCCTTCAACGTCTTCAGAGAGGTGACGGGTCCCGACAACCAGACATTCCAAGGACTGTGGGGTCCTTAAACTCATGGACTATGATGTCCTTAAACTTTACAGACTATGATGTCTCTACACTACCACGGACTATGAGGTCCCTAAACTCATGGACTATGATGTCCTTAAACTTCTGGACCGCAATGTCCCTAAACTAAACAATAGAGCCCAAATGCTCTCTTGTTGGATCTAAATGATCAAAGTAGATCTTAGTCTAAAATTAGACTAACGTATCCTTAACAAACGTTTAAATTGATCTTAGCCTAAAATGAGATTAACGATCCTTAAACCCAACCCAAAACCAAATCTAAAAAAATATGGATTTGGACTAATCCACGCCCTACGGGAGACAGCATAAATTAGTCTCCGTATACAATCCACGGGCAACCAAAAACAAAACAAACAAACAAGACACGAAGTGACCATCTGGAGAAGGAGAAAGTGGTTACCACGATGAGGTAGCGTAATTAACTGCAGGGGCTTACGCCTGCAGGGAAGAGCGTCCCCATAATCAAAAACCACTCACAATGAGGGGAATCTGACGAAGTCTGCTGCAACGGCCGCATCCGTCTAAACCTTCGATACATGGTGCCATAAATCAACTTGGCATCTTCGGAGAGGTGGACGGATAAAACCGAATAGCTTCTGCCCCTAAAATTCATGCCGGACGTCCCAACGTCCCGGTCGCGTCTTTCGACGGAGAACATTTGTCTTATAGATCTGTGATCTAAAATGAGAACTAAGTTCTTCTGATGTGAGTGTTAAACTCTCAAATATGGAGGAGATGTTATGATCTCTCTTCTTTACCTTGAAGAAGGTTCTTTTTCTTAGAGCTTGCTCTTGTCTTTGAAGTTTTTTCAAAACTTGAAGTTTATGGGGGGTTCTTCTGTACAAGACCTGAAGTCTTAGGTCCTTTATATAGGGGGGATGATTTGTTGAATCAGTTAAGGAAATCTCTCATTGAGAGATCTCTAATTGATTTGGGGATGCTTTCCACCATTGGATCTTTTGATCCGAGGGCTTCTGTTTTACAGAAGACATTTTTCTTGTTATTAATAAGGTTGGAAAAATATTTTCCCATACAGAAATTATTCTGTATCTCGATGATTTTTTATCACCATTGGATCTTTGATCCAACGGTACTCTAATTTACAGAGCACAATCTTCCTTGTTTGGAAAGATTTGAGGAGTATTTTCTCAACAGAATTTTATTCTGGTAATTTGATGATTTATTCATCTTCGTTGGATCTTTGATCCGAGGGTGGAGAAAATTTAGTTCTAGCGCTGGCGCTCTCATGCTTTACATGTGAGGCGCTGCTTCAGAGTCTTTGACTCTTGGCGCCGGCACTCTCGTGCTTTGCATGTAAGGCGCTGCCTCAAAGTGTTTGTGTCACGACCCGCTAATCGGCCCGTAACCGGCACTTAAACTACGTAACGTCTACAGGCGTACGTAACTTAAGTAAGCCGAAAACCCAGAAATCTAAACCACCCAAAACTGGATCAACGGAGAAAACATAATTTAAAAGTGTTAGGAGTCGCCATTTAAAATCTCTAACTCTAGTTTTCTTTCATAAAAATTTCGGCAGCACCTCCTTTGTAAAACTGGCCCCGTAAACGGGTACAACACAGATAATATATAAATCATCCCAAGTGGGAGAAAAATCACGCCCACCGGCGGAGACAATCACCACAACAAGTATACGACGCCAAAGCGAAGAAATATCAAAGAGAACGACTATATCAAGAAGTAAACATCTCCAAAATAACCTGCTTCTACGAGCACGGTTCCCAAAACCAATATACAACACTGATCTCTCACAAGTCGTCTCTAAGTCATATACAATAAGGTAGATGGAGAATACTAGATCCAACCAAAAAATATACAATGTACAACGGATAACCGCAAACCCACCTATAATGCAACGGCCTCACTGCCCAAGGTAGCGGTATCCACAAAAGTAGTGATGATAAGCTGCCCTGCCGCGACTACTCAGAGGGTAAGTCCTGCAAAACACTGTGGCACAACGGGGGTGAGTTGCCAACTCGTGAATAGTAATTAACATCATACAGTAATCGCAAGTATGCACTAACAGCAGTGATCAATAACATGTGAACTGATAGCATGAGTATGACAATATGAATATGCAACTATCATGATATCCATATCAATTTTATACTGAGTGCGGAATAGTAAATAATCTCATGCACATATCATAAGCATGGAAAAATACGGTGTATCTCAACAACACCCAAATCCCAAAATACTCAGATCGGCCCTCAAATCGGCCCCTCAAATCCTGTACGTCTCATGAAACCTGAGTGTCCAACATCGACACTCAAAAACATCATGAAAACCGGTGCCTATCATCGACACCTAAATACTGATATTCATACGTTCCTCGAAACCCAAGTATCCCACCTCGACACTTGCATTTCCACGTATCGGTCTGTCAAATCCCATATATCTCTCGGAAAGTAAGTGCCCAAGATCAACACTTTAATTTCCCATATCGCATCTCAAATGCATAAGTCCATATAAAGTAGCATATGCAACATAAACATCAATATGAGCATATCACGGAACGATTCGCCACATAATGAATCAAGTCATTAAATGTATCTCGCGGTTCCCAAAAATCCAAATCCAGAATACATATATATACAGCGTCCCATACCACCGATATATATGCAATACAAATCATGTAAATCCAAATCCAAAATACATATATATACGGCGTCCCATACCACCGATATATATGCAATAAACACTGATCATATAACAATAGCAAGGTATATGTGCGAACGAGTAATATAACATGGCATACATATGAGCATGTAGGTATACAGGTATGTTCTATGTAATATGCATTGTCGCACAAGTATAACAGTCTAATGTCGCTAACTAATAGCAAGGTATACAATAAGCATTTGTATTGTGCGTGTCATGGCAATTACCGACAGGGTGTGTGTAGCATATCATTGGTGCTCGTGCAACATGGACTGTCGATAATAGTGTAGTGTACAACAGGTACAGTACTAAGCATAAGTAACTATATGCAACATGAATCATGCACTGTTTCTATATAAGCTAATAAGCATACGGCTAATATTATATCATATCTAGCCCCGACGCGTAGCGCCATACGGGCGATTCCCCGTAGATGTTAAATCTACTCACACTGTGGTCTCCAGCTATGAAGATCCGACCACCTGCTTCCCTTTGTTCGCAGCGTCTGAAGTCCCCGCTTGCGACGCTATAATATCACAAACACAAGAATAAAGCGAACATCTCAGAAGCAATCACAATAACGCAAAACTACGTAATATAAAACGTATCAACGCACTAAACCAACTCACGAATACACGTCTAGTGCAAACACACGAAACGATACCTAAACCCAAACTGAGTACGTCGCAGCACGACACACGACTCGTGTCGCAACACGTATCACGCGAACTCAAAACACACGATTATAGGTAATCGATCCCAGATTTTGCATATTGCATCTACTAACAAAATCCACAGTACCAAACAACCCCAAATAACAACAGACAACTACCCACAGGAACCCCACCCCAACCCTCACCTACTCGGCCGGCGTCGCCGGCCCCCTCTTCGAAGCTCGCCGGCCCAAACCGGCGGGGTGGTCCCCGTCTCCTGGGTGGTGTCTCAGGTCAACCTGCACATCTCTCTAAAGTTTTTGATTCCATCACTAAAACTCCCAGGTCACAGCAGATAGTAATATCTCTAAAAAGTCACTAAAAACCCGATATCGCCTCAATCGATATAAACTACGTTCTACGCAGAAATTAACGATCAAAACCACACAAAAACTACAATTTAACAGTAGAGGGGTTATACCTAACAACTTTGCTCTCAAGTCCAAGCTTTTTCCCTATCTCCAAGTGATCAAGATCAAGAAATCCAAAGCTTTGGTATTTTTGTGATAGGTTTTGAGATATTTGAGGATTTTTGAGTTTAGATTGATAAATTGTGATGAATAATTAAGCAAGGGCAGTAGAGGGATGAAGGATTTCGGCGTGAGGTGGAGGATTTGTGGTGCTTTCCTAGCAATTTCCCTCACTTAATGCCCATTAATGCACTTGCACACATACACACACATGCATGCATCTAATTCCTTCTCTTTTCTTTTCTTTTTCATTTAAATCCTAACTTAAATCCTAGGCCACACATAATTCCCTAGGTGAATGAGAAGGATTTTCTACCTTAGAAGTTTTAAAGAAAAGATCGCTATAGAAATTTTCCCAAAATTTAAATACCGCATTAAAATAATATTAAAAATTGGGAAAAACCAAATTGAACCAAAACGTCCCATATACTCCCAAAGCTCGCGCACTAGCTTTATTTTAGCTAATTTAGGTGCTGGCAAGTCTATATGGTCGTTTGTTCACAGTCGGGTAAAAACGGAAAATACCGACAAACTTACCCTAAAACGGACGAAATCGCATAACGATTTCCAAAACGTTACAATCTCCCCCCCTTATAGAAATTCGGTCCCCGAATTACAATTTCATACTAAAACGTACCTTCAAAAAGATAAGGAAATTTCTTCCGCATCTCACTCTCAATCTCCCAAGTGATCTCCTCACCAGTCGGACTACGCCACAGAACCTTTACAGACGGCAAGTCCCTAGACCGAAGTTTCTTCACCTGCCGATCCAAAATAACTATCGGCTGCTCGGTGAACGAAAGATCACGCTCAAGCTGAACGGTCTCGTGCTGAATCATATGAGAAGGATCATGAAGGTATTTTCGAAGCATCGACACATGAAAAACGGGGTGAACATCTGGAAAACTAGGCGGGAGCGCTAAACGATAAGCAACCGAACCCACTCGCTCGAGGATCTCGAAAGGACCTACAAATCTAGGACTGAGCTTCCCTCTCTTCCCAAATCGCATAACGCCCTTCATCGGAGAAATCTTCAGGAATACATGATCTCCCACTGCGAACTCAAGTCTGCGACGACGACGGTCGGCATAAGACTTCTGCCTGCACTGGGCTGCTCTCATCCTGTCCTGAATCAGATCGATCTTCTCCGTAGTCTCCTGAACAAGCTGGGGTCCCAACACCAAACTCTCACTAAGCTCGGTCCAACAGACTGGCGATCGACACTTCCTACCATATAAAGCCTCAAAAGGTGCCATCTGAATAGTCTCTTGAAAGCTGTTATTATAGGAGAACTCAATCAACGGCAAGTGATGATCCCAACTGCCCCCAAAATCAAGCACACATGCACGGAACATATCCTCCAGAGTCTGAATAGTCCGCTCCGTCTGACCATCTGTCTGCGGATGAAAAGCGGTGCTAAAGCTCAATCTGGTACCCAAAGCTTCCTGAAGCTTCTGCCATAGCCGGCTAGTAAACTGGGTACCTCTGTCGGATATTATGCATGTGGGAACACCATGCAAACGCACAATCTCATCTATATAAAGCTGAGCGTACTGAGCATAGCCGAAAGTGGTCTTCACTGGAAGGAAGTGAGCCGCTTTCGTCAACCGGTCTACAATAACCCAAATGGAGTCATACCCTCTACTAGTCCGGAGTAGACCCACAATGAAGTCCATGGAAATCTGCTCCCATTTCCACTCCGGAATGGGTAAAGGCTGCAACTCTCCAGCCGGGCTCTGATGCTCAGCCTTGACTTGCTGACAAGTCAGGCACCTCGAAACGAAGTCCGAAATATCGCGCTTCATCCCTTCCCACCAGTAGTAGTCTCTCAAGTCTCGGTACATCTTGGTGGAACCTGGATGAACGCTAAAGGCCGACTGATGTGCCTGCTCTAGGATCTCGCGTCTCAACCCATCAACATCTGGTACACACAAGCGAGTCCCGCATCGTAGCACACCCTGGTCATCAATCGTGAACTCCGAAACTGTACCTCGTCGAACAAGCTCAAGAATCTCAGACAAACGAGCATCACTGGGTTGCGCCTCACGAATACGATCAACAAGTAGAGGACGGGCGCGGACATGAGCAAACTGTCCCCCAGTGGAGGTGAACTCGAACTGCACTCTACTATCACACAAGAGCTGCCAATCTGCAGAAGACTGACACCGAACGGCGCTCAGCTGGGACAAGCTACCCACGGGCCTACGACTCAAAGTATCGGCTACTACATTCACCCTGCCCGGGTGATAAAGGATCTCACAATCATAATCCTTCACTAGCTCCATCCATCGGCGCTGTCTCAGGTTCAGATCTCTCTGCTGGAAGATGTACTTCAGACTCTTGTGATCCGTGAAGATCTGACACGACTCCCCATACAAGTAGTGTCTCCAGATCTTCAACGCAAAGGCTACCGCTGCCATCTCAAGATCGTGAGTGGGGTAATTCTGCTCGTGCTTCTTCAACTGCCTAGAAGCATATGCAATCACCCCATCATGCTGCATCAAAACACAGCCGAGCCCCACTCGAGAAGCATCACAATACACAACGTAGCCTCCCGATCCAGAAGGTAAAGAAAGAACTGGTGCTGTCGTCAACCGAGTCTTCAACTGCTGAAAACTCTGCTCGTACGCATCAGTCCAGAGAAAAGGAACCCCCTTCCGGGTCAGTCCAGTCAGCGGTGCAGCGATACTCGAAAAATCCTGCACAAAACGGCGATAATAACCAGCTAAGCCCAAAAAACTGCGGACCTCAGTCATCGATCCAGGTCTGGGCCAAAGCTGTACAGCCTCGATCTTCCTCGGGTCCACGAGAATACCATCACTAGTCACCACATGACCCAGGAAGTCCACTCGATCAAGCCAAAACGCGCACTTTGAGAATTTAGCATACAGCAGTTGCTCTCTCAATATCTGCAAAGTAATCCCCAAGTGCTGCTCATGCTCCTCTCGACTCCTAGAGTAAACCAGTATGTCGTCAATAAACACGATAATGAACTGGTCGAGGAACGGCCTGAAAATCCGGTTCATCAGATCCATGAACGCTGCTGGCGCATTGGTGAGTCCGAACGACATCACCAAAAACTCATAATGCCCATAGCGTGTACGAAAAGCAGTCTTCGGAATGTCATCACTCCGAACCCGCAACTGATGATAACCCGAACGCAAATCAATCTTCGAAAAATGTTTCGCACCCTGGAGCTGATCGAATAAGTCGTCAATGCGGGGTAAAGGATACTTGTTCCGCACCGTAACACGGTTCAACTGACGATAATCCACACATAACCTCAAACTGCCGTCCTTCTTCTTGACGAACAGAACAGGAGCTCCCCACGGCGAAACACTCGGACGCACAAGTCCCAAATCAAGCAACTCTTGCAATTGATCTTTAAGCTCTCTAAGCTCTGCCGGAGCCATCCGATAAGGCGGTATAGAAATAGGCTCCGTGCCAGGAATAAGATCAATGCAAAACTCAATATCGCGCTCTGGCGGCAACCCAGGTAGCTCATCGGGAAAAACATCGGGAAACTCTCGCACGGTAGAAACCTGGTCCAGCAACTCCACTGTGGCTCCAGTATCATGAATGAACCCCAAGAATCCCCGACATCCCCTCCTCAAAAGCCGACTAGCGCACAAAACAGAAATCAAGCTGTGAGGGGCGGCACTACGGTCCCCCTGCACAACCAACACTGACTCGCCGGGAAAACAAAATCTAACTGTCTTCTCGCGGCAGTCCACGGACGCATAGCAAGTAGCTAGCCAATCCATGCCCAACAACACGTCGAAGTCCAACATCTCCAGAAGGATCAAGTCGACGGGTAGATCTCTGTCACCAATATGGACGACACAAGATCGAAACACATAACGCGCAACAAACGACTCTCCCACAGGAGTAGTCACGATCAGCGGCTGATCCAGCAAACACGACTCTCGGCCTAACCTCGGCACGAAGTGCGTAGAAACATACGAATGTGTGGATCCCGGATCAAAAAGAACATGCGCATCATAAGAACATACAGAAAGAGTACCTGAAACCACGGCATTGGACGCCTGAGCGTCCTGGTGAGTCAAGGCAAAAACCCTAGCCTGACCTCTACCGGCTACTGGCTGTCCTCTGCCTCTGCCACCTCTCGGTACAAAACCTCCGCGACCACGACCTCGCTGAACAGGAGTCTGACGCGGCGCAACTACAGGAACAAGAGGCAACGCTCTCTGAGGTGGAGAAGGTGGTAAGGTAACCTGCGGTACAGCTGGCTCGTTCACACGCGGCTCTATACAATCTCGAACCCGATGACCCAAACTACCGCACCGGTAACATCCCGAAGCAAACTGCCGATCATCCTGAGGGTAAGAACCATAAAGCCTACCTCGTCCCGAACCGCCACTATCAGAACGGAAACTGTCTCGACGTCTAAACGTCTGCCTCGCTGCCGAATCACCTATACGAACTCTCTTCGGTCCCGGAACAACTGATAACTCAGCTAGACGCTCCTCTACCGAAAGAGCTGCATCCACCGCTGCTGCGTACGTGTCACAATGCTGAATGCTGATGGCTAAGAATATCTGGGTAAGTAGGCCTCGAACAAACCTCTTCACCCTCATCTCCTCAGTCGCCACCAGGTATGGAGCATATATCGACAGCTCAGTAAACAATACATCATAATCCGACACCGTCATCCCCGGCGTCTGACGTAAAGACTCAAATCTGCGCGCTCGCGCATCCCTGACGCTCGGTGGAAGAAAACGAACGAGAAAAGACGTCACAAACTCAGCCCAGGTCATAGGAGCAAGACTAGCGGCTCTGCCTCTCTCCAACGACTCACACCACTTCTGGGCCATGCCCTCCAGACGAAAACTGGCAAACTCTACCCATCTCTCGTCGGAACATCGGAGTGAGCGACAAATCCTGGCCATCCGGTCGATAAACGACTGCGGATCCTCGGTAACATCTGTACCCGTAAACACCGAAGGACTCAGCCTCATGAAATCCGTCAACGACACAGTAATAACCCCCGGAGCTGCAACTGCGACTATCGGAACCGTAGGTACCATCGTAGCCTCCGCAGCGGGTGGAACAACTGCCTGCCCCTGCGCTCGGATGGTCTCTACCAAAGTCCCCACAATCTGGCGCAGATCCTGCATACCAGCTCCAATCATAGCAATATACTCCGGTACAACAGGCGTACCATCCTGGTCAGTCCTCGCCTCAGGCGAGTCAACCCTGACCTCGGCCCTCGCGGCCGCTCTCTGAGCCCTCGTAGTCTTCGGCGGCATATGGGCTATAAAATGAAACAAGATTCGATAAGGAAACGGAAATCGAATCACAAGATGTATATCAATCACGGAAGGAATATCAATCAACAAGTCCTAAGGTCACTTAGGCGGAGTACCGTGTCGTAAGTATGCCGCGGAACATACACACGCTACGTCACTCTGCTTAAGCCACCTACTCCATCATACCAAGGTCATCCAAGACTCCGAAAGGTAAAACCTAACGCTCTGATACCAACTTTGTCACGACCCGCTATTCGGCCCGTAACCGGCACTTAAACTACGTAACGTCTACAGGCGTACGTAACTTAAGTAAGCCGAAAACCCAGAAATCTAAACCACCCAAAACTGGATCAACGGAGAAAACATAATTTAAAAGTGTTAGGAGTCGCCATTTAAAATCTCTAACTCTAGTTTTCTTTCATAAAAATTTCGGCAGCACCTCCTTTGTAAAACTGGCCCCGTAAACGGGTACAACACAGATAATATATAAATCATCCCAAGTGGGAGAAAAATCACGCCCACCGGCGGAGACAATCACCACAACAAGTATACGACGCCAAAGCGAAGAAATATCAAAGAGAACGACTATATCAAGAAGTAAACATCTCCAAAATAACCTGCTTCTACGAGCACGGTTCCCAAAACCAATATACAACACTGATCTCTCACAAGTCGTCTCTAAGTCATATACAATAAGGTAGATGGAGAATACTAGATCCAACCAAAAAATATACAATGTACAACGGATAACCGCAAACCCACCTATAATGCAACGGCCTCACTGCCCAAGGTAGCGGTATCCACAAAAGTAGTGATGATAAGCTGCCCTGCCGCGACTACTCAGAGGGTAAGTCCTGCAAAACACTGTGGCACAACGGGGGTGAGTTGCCAACTCGTGAATAGTAATTAACATCATACAGTAATCGCAAGTATGCACTAACAGCAGTGATCAATAACATGTGAACTGATAGCATGAGTATGACAATATGAATATGCAACTATCATGATATCCATATCAATTTTATACTGAGTGCGGAATAGTAAATAATCTCATGCACATATCATAAGCATGGAAAAATACGGTGTATCTCAACAACACCCAAATCCCAAAATACTCAGATCGGCCCTCAAATCGGCCCCTCAAATCCTGTACGTCTCATGAAACCTGAGTGTCCAACATCGACACTCAAAAACATCATGAAAACCGGTGCCTATCATCGACACCTAAATACTGATATCCATACGTTCCTCGAAACCGAAGTATCCCACCTCGACACTTGCATTTCCACGTATCGGTCTGTAAAATCCCATATATCTCTCGGAAAGTAAGTGCCCAAGATCGACACTTTAATTTCCCATATCGCATCTCAAATGCATAAGTCCATATAAAGTAGCATATGCAACATAAACATCAATATGAGCATATCACGGAACGATTCGCCACATAATGAATCAAGTCATTAAATGTATCTCGCGGTTCCCAAAAATCCAAATCCAGAATACATATATATACAGCGTCTCATACCACCGATATATATGCAATACAAATCATGTAAATCCAAATCCAAAATACATATATGTACGGCGTCCCATACCACCGATATATATGCAATAAACACTGATCATATAACAATAGCAAGGTATATGTGCGAACGAGTAATATAACATGGCATACATATGAGCATGTAGGTATACAGGTATGTTCTATGTAATATGCATTGTCGCACAAGTATAACAGTCTAATGTCGCTAACTAATAGCAAGGTATACAATAAGAATTTGTATTGTGCGTGTCATGGCAATTACCGACAGGGTGTGTGTAGCATATCATTGGTGCTCGTGCAACATGGACTGTCGATATATATGCAATAAACACTGATCATATAACAATAGCAAGGTATATGTGCGAACGAGTAATATAACATGGCATACATATGAGCATGTAGGTATACAGGTATGTTCTATGTAATATGCATTGTCGCACAAGTATAACAGTCTAATGTCGCTAACTAATAGCAAGGTATACAATAAGCATTTGTATTGTGCGTGTCATGGCAATTACCGACAGGGTGTGTGTAGCATATCATTGGTGCTCGTGCAACATGGACTGTCGATAATAGTGTAGTGTACAACAGGTACAGTACTAAGCATAAGTAACTATATGCAACATGAATCATGCACTGTTTCTATATAAGCTAATAAGCATACGGCTAATATTATATCATATCTAGCCCCGACGCGTAGCGCCATACGGGCGATTCCCCGTAGATGTTAAATCTACTCACACTGTGGTCTCCAGCTATGAAGATCCGACCACCTGCTTCCCTTTGTTCGCAGCGTCTGAAGTCCCCGCTTGCGACGCTATAATATCACAAACACAAGAATAAAGCGAACATCTCAGAAGCAATCACAATAACGCAAAACTACGTAATATAAAACGTATCAACGCACTAAACCAACTCACGAATACACGTCTAGTGCAAACACACGAAACGATACCTAAACCCAAACTGAGTACGTCGCAGCACGACACACGACTCGTGTCGCAACACGTATCACGCGAACTCAAAACACACGATTATAGGTAATCGATCCCAGATTTTGCATATTGCATCTACTAACAAAATCAACAGTACTAAACAACCCCAAATAACAACAGACAACTACCCACAGGAACCCCACCCCAACCCTCACCTACTCGGCCGGCGTCGCCGGCCCCCTCTTCGAAGCTCGCCGGCCCAAACCGGCGGGGTGGTCCCCGTCTCCTGGGTGGTGTCTCAGGTCAACCTGCACATCTCTCTAAAGTTGTTGATTCCATCACTAAAACTCCCAGGTCACAGCAGATAGTAATATCTCTAAAAAGTCACTAAAAACCCGATATCGCCTCAATCGATATAAACTACGTTCTACGCAGAAATTAACGATCAAAACCACACAAAAACTACAATTTAACAGTAGAGGGGTTATACCTAACAACTTTGCTCTCAAGTCCAAGCTTTTTCCCTATCTCCAAGTGATCAAGATCAAGAAATCCAAAGCTTTGGTATTTTTGTGATAGGTTTTGAGATATTTGAGGATTTTTGAGTTTAGATTGATAAATTGTGATGAATAATTGAGCAAGGGCAGTAGAGGGATGAAGGATTTCGGCCAAGGGGGTGAGGTGGAGGATTTGTGGTGCTTTCCTAGCAATTTCCCTCACTTAATGCCCATTAATGCACTTGCACACATACACACACATGCATGCATCTAATTCCTTTTCTTTTCTTTTCTTTTTCATTTAAATCCTAACTTAAATCCTAAGCCACACATAATTCCCTAGGTGAATGAGAAGGATTTTCTACCTTAGAAGTTTTAAAGAAAAGATCGCTATAGAAATTTTCCCAAAATTTAAATACCGCATTAAAATAATATTAAAAATTGGGAAAAACCAAATTGAACCAAAACGTCCCATATACTCCCAAAGCTCGCGCACTAGCTTTATTTTAGCTAATTTAGGTGCTGGCAAGTCTATATGGTCGTTTGTTCACAGTCGGGTAAAAACGGAAAATACCGACAAACTTACCCTAAAACGGACGAAATCGCATAACGATTTCCAAAACATTACAGTTTGACTCTTGGCGCTGACGCTCTCGTGCTTTTCACGTGAGGCGTTGTCTCAGAGTCTTTGACTCTTGGCACTGGCGCTCTCGTTCTTTGCACGTGAGGCGCTGGCTCATAGTCTTTGACTCTTGGCGCTGGCGCTCTCATGCTTTGCACGTGAGGCGCTGCCTCAGAGTCTTTGACTCTTAGCGTTGGCACTCTTGGCGCTGGCACTCTCATACTTTGCACGTGAGGCGCTGACTCAATTTAAATTTTGAATTTTGAACAAAACTTTGCTTTCTGATTAGGGGAAACAAATGCCCCCCACCGTCGTGCTCACGTGGCTCACACGTGAGTGCAGCGGTGGCAGTCTTTCCACCGTTGGATTGTCTTGGAAGTTGGATCGACTTCCAGCGCCTATAAATAGGGCCTTTGGCCCTTGAGATGACTGCTTGTTCATCTTCTTGCTTTCTTTTTCTTGAGAATTTATTTCTCCTTCAAAGCTAAGCTCTCCGTCTTAAGAAATTTCTTAGAGTCAAAACTCTGCCCAAATTTGGTAAGGTTTGAACTTATTAACAGAGGTTTGCTCTTCTCAGATCGTAGATCTTAAAATGTTTTAGGGTTCTACCCATTAACAGAGTCGTGCTCGTCTTTAGATCATAAATCTTGAAGATATAATCTTTTTAGGGTGATTTTAACCCATAAATTGGAACACTGTTTCCCTCCCATGAAGATCTCTTAGAGTTTGTTCACAGATCTTGAAGATCTTAGAGTTTTTACTCTGCAAAAGCTTTGCTTTTCAGGGTTTTGATGGATGATTCCATCGTCTTCACAGAGCATGGCTCTTAAAAAATTTTAGGGAATTTTATTCCTCTCATAATTAGAGTTGACAGATGTCACTCCTATCTGCAGAGCGTTGCTCTCGAGAGAGTTTAACTCCTTGGCCCGATGGGTCTCTCATTAAATGAGAATCCTTTTAGGATTTCCTCTTTTATTCTTACAAATTTGAATTTGTTGGGTGTCTTATCAGAACTTGTTTTCTCTGTGAGGATGTCAAGAGTTGTTTAAATTCCCGTGTCCGCTTCAATAAGCATTTTCTTGATCAGTTTGACCACTAAACTCTCACTAATTTTTTTTCTTTTCAGACACTATGGCCGCTCATCTGTATGATCTTAACGAAATTATTTCTTATAGAGACATTCGCGCACAAGGCCGTTGTCAGAACCAGGAGTTTACAAATGCCCAATGCGCTGAGATCATGAGTCGCTTTGATGAATACAACGGTCGACTACTTCCTTGTCGCTCCGCTCTTCTGAAAATCATCGTGAGAGTGATATGGAATGCACTTCCTGGAATTTATTAAGCCATGCCGCTTAAAGCACTGGATGATGCTGAAAACAAGGTGCACTCAGTATATCTGATGGGTTTGATCTCGAAGAGGCGGCGAGATAATCTTGTTGATATCTTGCATCAAACTTTCCAACAGACGACGATAATCTCTGCCTATCAGAGGACGGACGACATTAGCGAGGATCCTGACGCTTGCATTCGCGAAAGGATGCACACAAAAATGGTCAGAGAGGCCAGCAGCATTTTAGATGGCCTCACTTCTGAATTTCTCAATCCATGTCCCGGATTTAATGTTTTACCATTGTAAACATTTTAATGATGTTTTTGTTTTACTGTTTTCATCAATGTAGGAATTTTCTGAGGTACGAATGGCAAATTTTTCCTTTCTACGCATTTATTTTATGCATTAAGCCTTTTCTCGCATACATGAGTGGGTACGCTTTGAACGCTTAATTGGATGTGAATCAAATGTTCTCTTTACTGCCTGGCATAGTATGTGGTTGATGCCACGGGTTATGCCTTTTTGTTTTGACTTAGCGCAAAGTAGTCTACGTACTCCTGAATAGCATATCTATTTCAGTGGCATGTAACTTTGGCAAGAGTAGCCTGTGGATGGTATATAATAGTCAATCTTGACCTCCTTACAGGGTAGCGATGGCTTAAGAAACAGGTTCAGGTCAGTCGCCTAAGACTTTTCAACTTTATGAGCCGCGAGGGTCTCATAAAGACTTTTCTCCCTATGAGTCGAGAAGATCCCGTAGCTGTAATTCTTCTTAGGAATCGTGAGGATTCCTAAATGCGTTTTCTCTTGAGAGTTGTAAGGATCTCATAAGAGAATTTTTCCGTTTTATAAGTCGAGAGGACTCGTAAATGGTTGTTTCCCTCCTTGTCGAGATTCGACTTTAGAGAGTGTGACCCGTGAATAGTATACAATGGCCTATCTTGGGCCGACTTGTAGGGTCCCAATGCTTAGAAAACAGGTCTTTTATCCCCATTTTCTGAGGCTTTCCCCTACAAGTCGAAACGAATCGAGAGATTATTGGTTGACTGGCTCCGCTTTCTGCGGTGTCAAGGTTGACGTGCTCCGCTTTCTGCGGTGTCGGGGTTGACGTATTTCCACGACGGGGTCATTGGATGACGTATTTCCGCGACGCGGTCATTGGATGACGTATTTCCGCGACGGGGTCATTTGCTGACGTGTTTCCGTGACGGGGTCATTTGCTGACGTATTTCCGCGACGGGGTCATTGGCTGATGTATTTCCGCGACGGGGTCATTGGATGACATATTTTCGAGATAGGGTCATTGGGTGACGTATTTCCGCGACGGGGTCATTTGCTGACGTATTTTCGTGATGGGGTCATTGGGTGACGTATTTCCGCGACGGGGTCATTTGCTGACGTGGTTCCGTGACGGGGTCATTTGCTGACGTGTTTCCGCGACAGGGTCATTTGCTAACGTCTTTCCGCGATGGGGTCAGTGGATGACGTGTCTCCGCGACGGGGTCATTTGCTGACGTATTTCCGCGACGGGGTCATTGGATGACATATTTCCGCGACGGGGTCATTGGCTGACGTGTTTCCGAGACGGGGACATTGGATGACGTATTTCCGAGACGGGATCATTTGTTGACGTGTTTCCGCGACGGGGTCGTTTGCTGACTCTAGGTTGTCTGTGAACCGTAGAGTCTTGGAACTGGGGACTTTGCCTTGGCTCCGATTGGTGATGTTGCGTCCGAATCCTGCTGGAATGAGGAGGAATGCCATTGTTGTTCTCTAAGCTGTAGACGTGGCCGTCGAGATTTGGAACTAGGGACTTTGTCATGGCTCCGATTGGTTGCAACCCTGAGGTTGGTTGTTGGCATTACGTCTGCATCCTGCTGAAGTTGAGAAGGAACGCCGTGTTGATCTTCTGGGATGCAGATGTTGCCGTCGAGATCCGACTCTCCCTTTGACAGATTCTGGTGGGAAAATGTGGTTCCCCTCTATTTTTTTATGCCCATGGATTGTATACAAGGGTCAGTAAGGGCTCACCTGTAGGGCAAAAGCTTCATTTCTTTCCGCGATGCTCTATCATTTCAGCTTTTTATATCGCGAAAGTCGCGATTACCTAATCATTTCGACTATTTCTCGCGGTGCCCAATCATTTCAACTATTTCTCGCGGTGCCCAATCATTTTGGCTATTTTTTCTTTTTACTAGCTGCTTTTTATTGCGAGTTGCCCAATCATTTCGGCTATTTTTGTATGCATATATTTTACTTGCTGATTTTGTTACAAGTTGCCATATCATTTCGGCTATTTCATATGCATTTATAGCTCGTTGACTTTTGCTGCGAGTATGGAACTTGAAATCTGGTGCCAGTCTTAGCATCAGCATCGCTGCGACTGGAATATTGCCAGGAGCGAATCATCACTTACCGTAAAAGGACTTGGAAGGTGATACCGATTTAAGTATCAACGTCTCTACCACTGGGACATTGCCGGGAGCGAATCATCATTTGCCTCTGTCGATTCGAACAAAGGTGGCTTAGCGAACAGGGTTAGGATCCCGTCGACTAAGGCTTTTGACTTCATGAGTCATAAGAGTCTCATAAAGGTGTTTCTCCTTACAAGTCATGAGGATCCCGTAAGTGCGTTTTCTCCTTAAGAATCTGAAGGCTCATAAGTGTATGGTCTCCTATAAGTCGTAAGGATCTTAAAAGAGTGTTTTTTTTCTTATAAGTCGAGAGGACTTACAAGTGTCACTCACCATGTGAGAACATTTCGCGCCATTGGCGGAATTTAGTGGGGGAGACGTTTATTTATGCCTGTGGATTGTATACAAGGGTTAATATTGACCGCCTGTAGGGCAGTCTGGGAAATGTGATGGCTTAAGAACAGGTTCAGATCCCTGTAGATTAAGGCTTTTGAATCTTTTAAGCCGTGAAGGTCTTATAAGAGGGTTCTCCTTACGAGTCGTGAGGATCTCATAAGTGTAATTTCTCCTCAGGGATCGTGGGGATCCCTAAGTGTGTTGCTCCCTTGTGAGTCGTAAGGATCTCACGCAGGTATTTTCTCCTCATAAGGTAGAGAGTACCTTGCAAGTGTGCATGAATTTTAACGAGTCTATGCCCTTTCGGGTTTTCAGAAACTCGCTGGTAGCCCTACTGTTTTTACTCATGGAGCCCTTTCGGGTTTTCATCCATGCCCATTTTGCTTATGGACGTACCGTTTTTTTTGTCAGCCCAAGGATGATGCGGTTTGTAGTAGTTTAAAGACGTTTCGGTCCGTCGCTAGTTTCAGGACATTGTGGTTCGTAGCTAGTTTTAGGACATTACGGTCCATTGTTAGTTTTAGGACATTACGGCCCATAGCTAGTTTTAGGACATTACGGTCCATTTTTTCCATTTTGGAGACAACGGTTTCGCCGGATACTACTTATAGAGTTTAGGCTTGGGAAGATAGCGAGCGGACATAGGCGTCGTCGTCTGTCGTTGACCCGGGCCGTGACTCGTCAGGCGTAGTATTTTTTTAAGAACCGACAGTTTATTGGCCTGAAGGGTCTTTCGCCATGCATATCCATGAGCAAGTAGGCTCCCCCTTGATAGACCTTGTCGCGTAATCCAAGGATTTTGGTGCCGATTCTTCCCCCGGCCTCTCTATGTTATCTTCTAACGCCGAGTGAGCTTCTTCATCATTTAGTGACGAACGAGAGATCATGTGACAGCTTGCCACATAATCCTCAAGTTCTTCTGACGAGTCGTCTCCCTTGTTATTGTCATCATCTCCGCTCTCAAGGACATGGTTGAGAAACTCTCGGAGTGTGACTGGGGTCCGCGCCTTCGGATTGTATTCCTCCAGCGCGTCAATATGCTTTTGCAGATCCGTGCGCTTGTCGTCAGGCTGCGCGGGCTTCTTGGTCTTCTTCTTTTTCTTCGAAGACTTTGACGGCTAGGCCTAGGTATTTTTCCTATCGCTACTAACTCTCGGTGTTGGGAGCGGTTTCAGCATCCCCTCAATGATCTCTGGCTCTAGCGGGCTTTTCCACCTGATCGCCGGACATGCTTGAAGGTCCTTCAGCATTCTTTTAGTCTTAGCTGAAAGGGCCACTTCCCATGGAGCTTCTTCTACAAACGAGCATGATGCCCCCGACGTATCCGTCTTTTTAGGAGCGTGCTGCTGCGGCGGGTTCACCTTCCAATTCATGATGCTTGAAGGTACTGGTCTTCGATCCAATTTTTGAAGATGTAACAATCTTCGATCGGGTGACCCAATATTCGGTGGTAAGGGCAGTAATTGAGACTGTTAACGTCGCCTGATTGCGTTGGGCGTCTCGGCTCTGGCAGAGTGATGAGCCTGTTACGCAGCGCTAGTTCGAATAATTTCTTCGTCTTGTCCTGAGGGAACGAGTAAGGTCGTCTCATCTTTTCTCCGAGTGATCGTTGTTTATCATTTTGGGGAGCAACCGGACTCGGGCCACTCGGTTGTTTCTGAGCGTTGGCGACGAAGGCCGCTTTCCCATTCCCCTTTTCATTCCGAGGATCCGTCTTTGAGGAGAACGGCCTATGGCCCATCTGATCCATTTGGGCCAGCTTGTTGATCAAGGCCTGGAAAGTGGTCGGCTTGAAGAAAATCATGAATTGGGAAATGGTTGCCTGAGGGTCAAGGGTCCCCACGAACATGCCCACGGCAGGAGTTTCCTCTATGCGTTGTTCGCATCTCGACCATAAATTCCGCCGCCGAACTGCATACGGCACCCATGTCACTCCCGGCTTCATTCAGGCATTGATCAATGTCGTGATCGGGATATGTTCGCTGGCGCTTGTGAACCTTTGTGTAAACAGTAGCTCCATTTCTGCAAATATCTTGACAGAGTCATTCGGGAATTCGGAGTACCATTCGAATGCTATCTCCGACAGGATGCCAACAAATTGGCGAAGTAGCAATTTGTCATCACCCCCAGTATTACCGCACAGAGCCCTGAATTGAGCAACGTGCTAGTGTGGATTACCCATCCCCTTATACACATGGAATTTAGGGATCGTATATCCTGGCGGGTACTTTACTTGATCGTACCAACCCGGATAGGGTCATCCAGTCTTGAAGATTTGGCCAGCCGCTTCGCTCGCCTGATGAGCTCGTATCTGTTGAGCTATATAGTCGTCAAGCGTGGCTTTGGAGATGGTCTCTTCCTTGGCTGCTGATGGAGCCGGAAGAGGGCCCTCTGTCGTCTTCAAGGATTATTGGAGGGTCTTCAGCTGGAGGATTCAGCTGTATCATCATCCCGACCATATCTTGGAACAAGAGCGCCATTTGTTTTATTTTGGCCGCTTGTTCCACGACCTTTTTGTCTTTCTTCTCGAGCATTCTTCGGATGAACTCGGCGTCGGTTTCCTGTTCCTGGCGCTGCTCCGATGACGTCTCCGGGCTTTCTTTCGGCCCAGTGAGGTCGGCCATCTTTGTTAGCATCTCCTGGAGGTTTTGTTGTTGCTCCTGAGCCTTTGTCACGGACCGGGTGAGTAGTCGATGACCCATGGAGATACGGATATCCTCTTTCCCGGATGCCATGTAGACAATATGCACTATCATGCCCCTAGACTTGGGGCATTTGGATTCAGCACCCTTGAGATTTATCGTGGACACGGGAATCTTATCCGGCCTTCTCCTTTTATAGGCGGTCAAAGTTGAGGGGGGCATTGCAGCGAGCACCCATATAGAAGACACCTTCTGTGGTACGACGAGGTGGTCTTTCTCTTGCCGAGCCTTCATTTTCTTCGGTCGGAGGGAGTAGTCTTGATCAATCACAGAGTCTTAGACTCTTCGCCATACCCTATGGATTTTGGAGGACAGCCGCTAAGGAGGCTGCTCCGGCTTCGCCTTAATAACATTTTCAGCGGGTGGAGGAGACCTTTTGAGCACGGCAATTGGAGAGTTCTTGCGCAACCTCCTGAGCGGTTCAAAGCTATTCCCAGTTGGAACAGCAGCATCGACTTCCACCGTTGGAGCTGGCGGAGTCAGTCCAGAAAGGGAACTGCCCCCAGCTTTCCTTACTTGGAGCCAGTGGCGACGTCGAGCATGTCTTGCAGATGGTACTGGCTTGGTTACGGGGGTGGCTCCCTCGTGCCCCCTTTTCTGGTGAAGGGTCGCTGTTGGTGCCAGCCTATCGAAGACTAACGTCCGCTGAGAAGAAACGTCCATCCTGTCGAAGAATGACTTTTGGGGAGGGGAAGCAGCCTTGGTGATTTCGCCTGAAGCGGGAGTTGGAACGGACAGTCTTGTGAAGACCGATCCTTTAAAGGGGGAAGCCGCTTTGACGATTTCGTTTACCAGAGCTGGAATAGCTATCTGCTTCGGGATAACTCCATCAGGTATTGCAGGCTTATTCACGGGCCCGCTTGAGCTTTGGCCTAGTCTGTTAAAGACCGAGGCGCTGGACTTAGACGACCTGTTGAGAGGGACCGTGGTGGTGGTAAGCCGATTAAAGACCGACTTCTTTGGAGTTTGCTACGACAGCACCGGAGTGTTGAAGCTCATTGGCGGAAGCATGGTCCTGAAGAACAACCCAGTGGTGGCTTATGTCACCTGATCCACCGGCATTGCGAAAATGGAGGCCTCTTGGGGCCCATAAGTCACTCCTCCAGTAGGGACGGAGTGGGAGTTGTTGTTGCAGTTAGTGCAGTTGGAAGCCATTTTCTCTGCACGGGAGAAAGACACCAAATCTTAGTACCTCGAATCCAGGGGCAACCTCATTAAGCCGCGATTTATTCGCGAAACACAACATACGAAGCATGGAGTGGAAAGAGGAAAAGGTCCCACCGGGCGTGCCAGAATCTGTTTCCGCCGAAAACCGGGAAGACAAACGTCTTGCCTGAATTTGGGGAAAGATGCTAATTGGTTTTATCCGTCTACCTCTTTGAAGATGCCAAGTTGATTTATAGCACCGTGTATCAGAGGTTTGGACGGATGCGGCCATTGTAGCAGACTTCGTCAGATTCCCCCTCGCTTGCGAGGGGTTTTTGATTGTGGGGACGCTCTTCCCTGCAGGCGCAAGCCCCTGTAGTTAATTACGCTACCGCATCACGGTAACCACTTTCTCCTTCTCCAGATATTCACTTCGTGTCATGTGTGTTTGTTTTATTTTTGTTTGCCCATGGATTGTATACGGAGACTAATTTATGTTGTCGCCCGTAGGGCGTGGATTAGTCCAAATCCGTATTTTCTTAGATTTGGGTTTGGGTTGGTTTAAGGATCGTTAATATTGTTTTAGATTAAGATCAACTTAAACGTTTGTTAAGAATATGTTAATCTAAGTTCTAGACTAAGATCTACTTAACGGGGGTTTTGGGATCATTTAGATCCAACGAAAGAGTATTTGGACTCTATTGTTTTAGTTTAGGGACATTGCGGTCCATTGGGTTTAAGGACATCGTATTCCATGAGTTTAAGGACCTCATAGTCCATGGTTTAAAGACGTCGTAGTCTATAGAGTTTAGTTTAGGGACGTTGTGGTCCATTGGGTTTAAGGACATCGTGGTCCATGAGGACCTCATAGTCCGTGGTTTAAAGACATCGTGTAAAGTTTAGTTTAGGGACGTTGTGGTCCATTAGGTTTAAGAAAATCGTAGTCCATAAGTTTAAGGACCTCATAGTCCGTGGTTTAAAGACATCGTAGTCTGTAAGGTTTTGGTTTAACCGTTTGGGGATGCACCAAAAACTATTGGTTATTGGGACCCTCCATCTCTCTGAAGACGTTGAAGAATTACAACGACATGTATCAGACGTATGAAGAGATGTACCCTTGAACCAATGTTGGTTGGGAGATCTATAGTCAAGTTTGGGACTAAGACCAAGATTGTGAGCACATGGGCTCGGTTAATCTGAATTAGAGATTTGTGGCCAACTTGGGCTCAGCCCACTCAGTTTTGAATAAAATGTTGAACATTTGTTTGGGCTAAAAGTCCCTTTTGTTCAACAATATTGAGCATTGATTTGGGTTCTAACACCCATTTTCCTTTTTGTCTTTTGCTGAGTGTTGAACACTCTTTATAGTGCTGGGGCTCTATTTACAGAGCGCTTTGTATTTCCTTAGCGCCCACGTGAGGAGCACGTGGAGCGCTAGGCGCTAAGCGCCAGACTTGGAACTCTAAAACGCTCTCTATGAAATAATGCACACGTAAGGAGCACGTGGAGCGCTTGGTGCCAACCAATGAGTGCAGAGCGCTCTTTATAAAAACAGCACCCACGTGAGGAGCACGTGGAGCACTTGGCACTTGGCGCCAACCAGTGAGTGCAGAGCGCTCTTTATAAAACAGCGCCCACGTGAGGAGCACGTGGAGCACTTGGCGCCAGACTTGGAGCGCTAAAGCGCTTCTTTAGCAGTTCCGGTCAGCTCTGTGCTCTGAGAATTAAATTCTCGTTTATAAGAAACTTTGTCTCATGGATTTAAGAACTGAGTTCTTCTTTTATGAGTAGATACTATGATCTCTTTTGTTTTTCTTTATGAGAGACTTTGTCTCATGGATCTAAGAACTAAGTTCTCCTTTTTACGAAGAGACGCTATGATCTCTTCTGTTTTTATGAAAGACTTTGTCTTATAGATCTGTGATCTAGAAAAAGAACTAAGTTCTTCTGATGTGAGAGTTAAACTCTCAAATATGGAGGAGATGTTATGATCTCTCTTCTTTACCTTGAAGAAGGTTCTTCTTCTCAGAGCTTGCTCTTGTCTTTGATGTTTCTTCAGAACTTGAAGTTTATGGGGGGTCCTTCTATACAAGACCTGAAGTCTTGGGTCTTTTATATAGAGGGGCTGATTTGTTGAATCAGTTAAGAAAATCTCTCATTGAGAGATCTCAAATTGATTTGGGGATACTTTCCACCATTGGATCTTTTAATCCGAAGGCTTCTGTTTTACAGAAGACATTTTTCTTGTTATTAATAAGGTTGGGAAAATATTTTTCCATACAAAACTTATTCTGTATCTCGGTTATTTTTTATCACCATTGGATCTTTGATCCAACGGTGCTCTGATTTACAGAGCACAATCTTCCTTGTTTGGAAAGATTTGAGGAGTATTTTCTCAACAGAATTTTATTCTGGTAATTTGATGATTTATTCATCTTCGTTGGATCTTTGATCCGAGGGTGGAGAACATTTAGTTCTAGCGCTGGCGCTCTCATGCTTTGCACGTGAGGCGCTGCCTCATAGTCTTTGACTCTTGGCGCCGGTGCTCTCGTGCTTTGCACGTGAGGCGCTGCCTCAGATTCTTTGACTCTTAGCACTGGCGCTCTTGGCGCGAGCGCTCTCGTGCTTTGCGCGTGAGGCACTGTCTCAATTTAAATTTTGAATTTTGAACAGAGCTTTGCTCTCTGATTGGGGAAAACAGGACGAAGTCCGCAAAATATTCAATGATACCTTGAACAACAGTCTGTAACTGTTTATTCCAATGAGGCCACATGAAATGAACATGACAAACAATCTCATATACTGCCTATATCATAGGATGGTGACTCATACCATCGAAAACTGCAATATTTTCAAAGATTGGATAGAGAACCAATACAAGGCTGGTAAAAGCCTACCGTCCTCGGATGTACCAGCAAACCACCAAGTTACGGTCATCGACTCAGCTCTACCAAGATCAAAGTTCGAGAGGCTTGGATAAGCAAATACCCTTGACCACCATGTCATTAAACCGGGAACATACGACCCCCACGTCATTGAACTGAGAACAGTCGACCCCCACGTCGTTAAACTGGGAACAGTCGACCCCCACGTCATTAAACTAAGAGTGTAAAAAACAAATAAATAAAGAAAATAAAGCCAAAATGATGGGGAAACCGTGAATAAATAGCCGAAATGATAGGGCAATGACGACCTTCGCGATAAGAAAAGATGAAATGATGGAGCAATCGCGGTAAAAAAAATATAAATAAGTATTTTAACCCCCTCCAAAGGCGAATGATGAGTCGCTCCTGAAACCATACTTCAGTGTCAGCGATGTAGACGCCAACAAAATTCCAAATCCTCCAAATTCTCCCAGCCCTATGGTCGGTTCCCAAACGGACCACCGTATACAATCCACGGACATAAATGATCCCCATCCCAACCAAATTCTACCACACCAGCCCTACTGCCAGTCCCCAAATTGACTACCGTATACAATCCATGGGCATAAACAAGCTAAATCACACCTATGCCCCACCACGATATTCTTGTGTAGCAATGCTGACGCCAAACAAAACCCAAATTCCAAGTCTCAGGCTCAAAAGCCTTGCTGAACGGATAAGAAACTCCCAAATCGAATCAAGTCAACAAGTCAACCAACGACCTCCCTGTCGGAATCAAGATCCGCCTCGGAATCAAGTCAACCAACAACTTCTGCCGGAATCATGCTTTGCCTCAGAATGTCTATCTCTGTGTCGAAATTATGTTTCGTCTCAGGATATATTTTCCCCATGTCGGAATCATATTTCGCCTCGGAGTATCTGTCTTCCCTGTCGGAATTATGCTACGCCTTGGAATAAACCTTTGCATCAGAACTATATTTTGTTCAGAATGTCTACCTCTGCGTCGAAATCATGCTTCGTCTCAGAATGTGCTCCGTGTCGGAATCACACTTCACTTCGGAGTATTTGCCTTCCCCGTCGGAATTATACTTTGCCTTGGAATCAATCTCTGCGTCGGAATCATGCCTCGTCTCAGAATGTGCCCCATGTAGGAATCATGCTTCATCTCGGAGTATTTACCTTCCCTGTCGGAATTATACTTTGTCTTGGAATCAACCTCTGCATCGGAACTATGCTTTGTTCGGAATGTCTACCCTGCGTTGGAATTATGCTTCGTCTCAGGATATATTCGAATCCCGGAACTATGCTCTGCGCTTCCTGGAACTATGCTCCACACCCTCGGAACTATGCTCCACCCGTGAAATTATGCTCCGCTCTTCGGAATGATACTCCGACCCAGATATTATGCTTCTAGAACTATGCTTCACTCTTTGAAATGATACTCCGATCCTGCAATTATGATCCTGGAATTATGCTCTTGTAACGACCCCAAAATCCTTATACATTCGTATTATTTTTCTTCAATAAAATACCGAATTTGGTATTTTCTATATATTCCGTTTTTATTAAATATATTATTTCTATTTGATCATCTATTTCTACTATTTTTCTTCGTGAGCCCAAAAGGCCCGCTCTATTAGTTAATCACTTTAGCTATTTATTCCCTCTAAATTTTTTATTTCCAAACACAATCCATCAGCCATACCCATTTAAATTTTATGGTACTAAAGAAGAAGAAGAAAAATCCAAAACCCTACCTCAAGATGGCAGCCACTTAACTTCTTTTTCTAATCATCTTTCATTTAGATTAATATAACCAAACTATTCCCTTCTCTTTTACTTCTTTATTTCCTCAGGCATCCCCTCACCTTCCATACAATTAACACGCTACCCATTCATTTCCCCACTTTCTCCTGTAACCCCCTCACTCCTTCACTCTCATCAATTCTTATAAACTCTCTCTCTCTCTCTCTCTCTTCCACTCCACAAATAACCTCTCTCTTTAAAACCTCCCCTTCTTACTCTCTATCCTTCTTCAACCAAAAACAAGCATCACCACCATCACCCACATCTCCCTCTCCATCATATCCCCTTCCATGGCCGAGTAAACCTACCAACCCGAGACCCCCTCTCGCCCCCACGGCAACACCCCATTGTCATCACCATCATAGTCGTCGACAACAACAGCCGCAACACCACCAACATCACCAAAAAACCTTTACCTTCGACAGCGTATTCGATGCGTTACGAGCTATGAAACGAGGCCCCATGGCTAGACCGAGACCACGTGAGCAACATGATCATTTCCGTGCCTCCAGATCTCCATTCCATCGATGTTTCAAATTTGCGCCGGAATTGTTCGACGAAATGTCTTAATGAGATTATGTCGTATCCCATTGCGTGTAAGTTCCCGTCTCCTTGTCTATCTCTCATTGCCTTCTTCCTATTGAACGTGCGTGGTAGTCTTTCTCTCGTCTTTGTTTATTAACAACTACTCACGTTATGAATTTTGTATATTCTAATAGCTTAAGTTTAGAAATTATCTGAACTGTTTATTATGAGAATCCATTGCATACATAGTTAGTTATTTTGTCACTTAAACTTTTCCTTTTAAATGAGTTTAAATTCATGATATATTACTTTTGATTAGTTTTTAGTTTAAACTTCTTGTAGCCAGCTTGTTATTTTAAATAAAATTGAAAATGTATGAGGTAAAGCATATCACAAACAGATATGCATACAACCTTAAATATGTATATATACTAGTTGCACTGGCATACTATGGAAACCACTCAAATAGCACAATGACATAGCATAATTAACTATGACTACTACATAGGGTATTTATCTTCTTTTACCATGCAACTTTTTTGCCTCTTTGTACCCACTTCTCTTAACACCTTTCTGATGCTGCTTTCTACAATTAAAAAGAAACATACCTTTGTTGTTGTTGGACTTGCATCTCAGAAATTTTAAAGCCTTCATTCTTTACTTTCGCCGTCTTAATATGAATATTTTAATTTTAATCTATACAACATTATATCTGTTCCGGTTCTTTTTCCCCTTAATAGCAAAATGTTGATCCAATTCTCAACCATCTTGGATGAGTTTCCTTACATTTGTTTGATTTATCGTTGGCCGATGATGTGGAATATAGTTTTCCGCGGTATTGCTATAGCCTTGCATCAGTTTGGTGAGTACATGATAGTGATATTGTTATAGATACATTTTCTTGTGTTTCTCATATATAAAATTTTGCAATAGTTTTAGTGTTTAACAGTGGATTGTGATTTTGCGTCATGTTACAATTCGTAAGCTTGGATTATGATTTAGACAATAGTTAATAGTTAGACTTAGGATTCTAAAAAATATATTTTTAGAATAAATCCTGCACCTTAACTTTCTCATTGGAACAAAATCAGACCCAATATGGCTTAGCTTGCTCTGTTAACATTTAAAACTTAATTTGTTCTTGAAATTGAGAAAACATTTATTTGGATATATTAGTTCTTAACTAGCACAATATTTAAATAGGAGTCCTACACCTTAACTATTAACTATAAGGAACTATAATGTAGTGATAGAAAAAAATTATACACCAGTGTTCTTTATAGACAAAATCTCATTGCTTTTTGCTTTTAGGAAATTAAATTAGTTATTACCTTTAGTTCTTAAAACCACTGCAATAGTTAACTCATAACATTTATCTCTTCTTTATAAGTGAAAAGAAATTAAATAGTACCCAAATTCATCAACTGCATTCATTTCTTTTTACTACTGATTATTTTGGTATCTCAAGTTATTGTTTAAGCAGTCACATCAAAACCGAATTCTATATAATGTTCTTATATGAATCTGATATGTTTTATTACATTGTTCAAACACCCTATTACGTGCATGACTTGATTTGTCTCGACACATAATACAACATCACATGAATAAATATATTACATGCTAGACTTGACCTAACTCGAACCATGAATACTTGAAACTTGACATGAATACTCGAATCTGACATAAATATTTGCACTTGACATAAATTCTTGAACTCTACTTGCAATTTGGCATTGAACTTGTACTCTCACTTATATTCATGGTTTCGGGCTAGGCCAATGACTTTAATTAGAGACCAATATACACAAGGTGTTGGGTAGTTTGAGTATGAATCCAACGGAATCTCATAAGTCTCATTACTACAAATCATGTTGCTGTAGTACCAGGCAGAAACTGTATATCACGAATTCATGATTAAGGGCCCATGTTTCCAAGCTCCTGGATGATGGCATGTTGGGTTTGGAATAATTCAATAACAATTGAAGTCCCGCTATTTTGGGCCCGTGATTTCTTGCCCTTGGACGATTGTCTAGGTTCGAGAATACTCTTAAGATTGGTTGATATTTATACTTGAACTGACGCTAGGATAGATTACCTTGTAGAGACCTCTTAGGACACTGACATTTACTTCATGTTCACTATACTCATGCTACACGGCCATGTTATACTTGTTTGATATGCTCATATTACATTGCCATACTTATCTAGTTGCCATTAACATTACCATGTTATACTTCTCCATGTTTCTTTCCATTCATACTATATCACATGTCATCTTGCATATTCATTTATATACATTCACATTCCATATTTCTTAGAGACTTACCGAGCGCAAGTTCCCTGATAGACATTTCATCCATTTCTTTGTTTTCTTAGAATGTTCGTCAGATGATCTAGAGATTGAGGAGATCGAGCCAAGTTAGGAGGATTACTCTCAGCTTACGGAGCAGACCGACTACCACTTCTTTCTTTTCAACTTGTACTTTCAGTATGTCACTTGTTTAGGCACTTTCTTTTATGTATCTTTATTTTCAGTCATCATGTATTCAGTTTGAAACTTGTGGAAGTTGGGAATGTAAATATATAAAGTTGGATTTTTATTACCCTATCTTTTCTTATCATTTTATACTGCTTACATTACACTCAGTGTATTTGTTTTGAGAAATGACCATCTCGAAATGAATACGCCGCGGGCTTATTACGTGTCGATTCTGCTCTTTTAGGAAGCGGGGCGTGACAGCTCCGCTTCTTGGAATTATGCTTTGCACATCGGAATTATGCTCCGCACATCGGAATTATGATTCGCACATCGGAATAATGCTCCGACCCCTGGAATTATGCTCTCAGAAGAATGCTTCGCCCCCGGAATGATACTCCACCTCAAAGTCAAACTTCCACGGAACAAGATCTATCAATTTCATGAACACAATTGATATACGTGGTGTGCATTTATTGATGGGGGCGCTTTGTTGGGGTCAAAAATTACACCCTGGTTGACCAAGTCAAAGTCAACCCCAAAACAAGTGGGTCCAAGCCCAAGCCAAGTGGGCCCATGCCCAGATCGAGCCCAAACATGAAGAGGCCGGCCTCCTCCATGCTAAGAACAAAATTATGTAATAAATAATTTTAATGAACAAATGTAAGGAAAATGGGTATAAAACCAAATTTTTGTAAAGCCCATGGCTCATGTGCAAAAAGAAATAAGCGCATGTGATGTGGGATGGGCAAAATGCCATTTTGTAAAACCAAAGAGGCTATATGTAAATCTGTAAGCCTATATAAGGCAACATTATGATAAAATGAAACAATAATTGATTCCCCTCAAAAAATTAGGGTTTGTGACTTCATTTCCTCTCTCTCTCTCAAGTTCTCTCTCTTTCTTTTCATTTCCAATTAAATCAAAAGCTTAGTTCTCTTTTTCTCAAAACCAAATAAAGTTTCACTATAAAACCCTTGAAAGGGAGTTCGGATCTCCCATCAAATCTCTAAAAGAGAGATTTTTAATCCCACCTCTCTTTCTCTCCAAGATCTAGCAAAAAGAGAAAAGGCGGAAGAAGACTGTCACTCCCCGCTTTCCAAAATACGAAAATTTCGGGACGTAAGAAAGCCAACCATGCTACCTACGATAAGAAAATATCCTTCCATAATCACATTAAGGCAGCCAATCAATAATCAAGAACAACAAACTACTAAATCTATCCATCACATGTCCAATAGCCACAAGAACAATAATTGGAAAAGACAGCGGAAGCAATAAAAATCCAAGAAATAACTAACTATCAATAAGAGCTATATCAGTGAGATGGTCCTCGCTGATCGGCGATCCTATCGAAATACTCACGTGCTAAGTCAAGTATCCGGGCCATGCAAAACCCAGACGTCAGTGCGTCATAAATATCATAATAATAAAATATATTATATAAGGTGTTATGTGAAGAATAAAGTGTGAGTATAAACGAACAATCACATGTGATATAACAACAGGCTATATGTTGGCTATAATGCCCTCAAGTCAAATTATTATAATCGCAGGCACGCGATTATGATGATTGAGGGAGGACATATACGGGTAGAACAGTCTTACTCAAAATGATAGTATACTATATAGTTTGCTTTTATCATCATGTACATGCATTATGTGGTATTACAGATTACTATTACATATTGATAGAGCCTATAGGATTCTTGCTTGACCACCAGTATTATGATGGCGACCATATACGTGGGAGCTGGGTGATTAATAAGCACATCCTTAAATGTCCCTAGTCGAGGGAGTATCGAGACTGGGCATCGATATTCTGAAGTAGACTAGTGTATACTTTTCGAGACCCCGACGAGGGGCGGTGGCCGGTCTCACAAGCCATTGGTGTTAGTTAGTCACTTAAGATAGTATACAGGTGCTCATTGGGTTATGAGTACACTGGACGGACTTGCCGGGAACATGCTAGATGGTATTATACCTATTGTCAGATAGCAATTCCCATGTGACATGTGTAGAGCTTAGTTTGTCGACTTGAGGTCGTCATTTGTCTCGTGTGAGTTCCCACTGTGCTTTGAGTACTACCCTACCACGGCTCAAAGGATTCGTGCAAACAGGTTTTAGTTGGGTACAGTCTCAAGCCACATGGAGGTAGTGAGCGGATCGTCGGGGATTTGTCTCTCCCGGTATTGGGGGTTGATGTCACGCAGTGCATGGATGTCCATCACCAGAAATCCTTGACCAAGGTAGACGAGAATTACTGATTTGGATCAGTAGTTTCTCAGTGGGTGATGGGCTTTATACCGACACGAAATAGCGCGTTATTAAGGGTCTGACTTTATCCACCCCCTAGACCTGATATGCGATACTCTCAAACTAACAGACCGGGCTGTACAGAGATTGTCACGGACAGGCTCAATAGGGGTTCGGATGAGTTTGCTCGTCGGCCTTTCTTTCGCTCAATACCTGGGTAGTCATTACGTACAGCTAGTGCCGTTAACGTGCTTGTGGTTAAACCCACTGCCAGCGTATTGACGAGTCTTTAGAGTCCCACACAGAGCGTTTCCCTGGTTCTGGTGAAATGATATAGTAGTCGTATTGGATATGTGCAGGGTTCTGATCGAATGAGTGTACTAGTTACCCAGACTTTCGACCGGACGGTTGATAATACTAGCCGGCTTGGGTTTGAGCCGGATTATTAAATCAGGTATTGATTTAATAATTTACGTATATGTATTTCGATATGTATATTCTAGTATTATGTTCTTTATGTTATTCTTTCTCTTTGGGTATTTGTATTTCGGTACGAATACATGTATGTATATACAGTAGAGTGTAATCCGTATTTGTATAGATAACATTCTAGAATGTGGACACCTCATTTAATTTTTATCCATTTATTTTTAAATGGGAAATGAGGTGGAAAAGTGGAAAGGGGAGTATGGTGAGAACCATGCTTGTATAGTGCTGCACAAATGAATTGTTAATTCATTTGTGCAAACAATTCAAGCATGGCTTGATTTTAAAATTGAAAGAAATGTTTTTAAAAACCATGCTATGATTATTTCTCTCTCAAGGGTTGGCTCGTTATTTTTGAGAGATGGTTTTCTTAACTTCACCATTAGCTTCACTCCCTCAATAGATTTCTTCAGTTCCTCCATCTTCATCTATATCCCTCTCTTTACAATCTCATGAGTTGAGAATCAAGAGAGGATGTGAGATAGATAAACACATGGATCCATACACTACATCCCTAGGCATTCTATACTAGCAATCTAGAGTCCCTGGTTGCTTCACTCGATGCTTGTATGGAGCTAGAGTCATGGACTACATCTCTCGGGTGGATCATCTTCGACGGAGGAAGACCGGCAGCCAAGTTCAGTCGAGGATGCCTCAAGGAGCTTGGGAAGATGGTAGAAGACCGAAGAATACGGTTGATTCGGTAAAACCATTTCTAACCATATAGTTTAGCTTTTATAGATTGCAAGTAAACTTTTATGGTTCAATCTTGACGGGTTCTTTAGCGCAAAAGTTTTTAAACGTCATTTTTTGTTCCGCACCGGTCACGGTAGATGGCCAGGGCGCTATCGTAACCCAACATGGTATCAAAGCCATCCCATAAACCATTACTAGCTAGTTTGCACAAGATTAAAATCTCGATCGACCCATTTTTCCGAATCGTTTTTCCAATATGCCATGCTTGCTGTCGATTTTAAAAGTTGTTCGAAAAATTCTTCAAAGGGTCTTAAAAATACATGCAGGCGTTTATAGGCACCGGACGAAATTTGAGCACATGAACCCATTACTTTGCCATGGAACCGCGGCTTACCATGCCCATTCGCCGCGGTTACGCGGCAGTTTCGTGGTTGTTCTGTGCAAAATTTCATCTGGCACCCTATTTCATGTAAATATGATTTTTAGGATATTTGGTTTTGGGCCAGATTTGTTTGAGTGTTGGTTTGCATTTGGGGCCAATATAGAAAAGTTTAGTCGATCAAAATTTTAAGTATGTGTTTATCAGTACATGTGAATATATCTGCGACCGTGAATTTCATTGAGCGGTATAACCCGACTAGTTGCTATATGTTCAACTAGACGGGTTTGCGAACATGATATTCACGTTGACGTTCTGTGTTGTGCTGATATTCTGGTTGGATTGTCGTGGTGGATAGCTTGCGGTGCAATAGTAGTAGTACAGTTCAGATTCATTTGTATATTTGATATTGCGGGGCGAGCGTCCGACATATGGACTGTCGTCTATGCCAGATTGTATATTCTTTTATTGGGACACGACCGGGTTGAGGTCGATATCGCCATTGTATATTTTTTCTTTTCTGTACTAGGATTACCCCGCGGTGGAGTGCTTGAACAGCCGGGTTCTAGAAGGCAACGAGCCCGCATCTCATGGCGTTGAGACGGAGGGGGCCTTTCTCTAGAATTGACGGGCTATTCGCCGCACTCGTAGGGGTATAGAATGACCCACGGCTGGGTGCCCAAGTTACCGGATTCCGCGAAGTGCTGGGTGGCCCATTCACTTTGTTGATTGGGGTTGCCTCACTTCTGGGATTGGCGGCTAACTTGTCGCGCTCGTAGGGGTCCAGGTTTTCATTGCACGGGCTATCCATACGACCGGGAACATCGGGTCTCATTTGCGGGTCAAATGAGACCGAGGCTCCAAGATTATCCATCATTCTGTGTTGCTTGTTAATGTTCTGTGATGTTGCTTATATCATGTCTGGGACGAATGTTATATATATATATATATATATACACACACACACACTAGTAGATGTTGTATATATTTTGCATCCGCGCTAGTCCATCCCCCACTCTACCATTAGTTAAGTAACCTAACGGTGCATGACGGGGCCCTGTGGAGAATGCGGATGGCATATACGTACATTGTATTTTCGTTCCTTTTCTGGTGTGATATGGATTAATTGATGGGACTGCATTAATTCTGATTAATGCAAGAAAAACAAACCTATATGATGTTGTTGGAATCAATTTTTGAAAACTGTTATTACAGACATTTCTTTTTACTTTGCACAGTGATATTCGGTTATGAATATCCAGCACCTCATTCGACAAGGCAAAAGCCGAGATCCCTTCACAGGGAGTGACCTATTGGGCAAAAGTTTACGTCATTGTAATAACTTCACTATAGTTAATTCTTTTACTTTGCATCGTGGTATTCAGTTAGGAATATCTTGCACCTCATTCGATGAGGAAAGAGAAGAGATCCCTTCGCAAGGAGTGGCCTCTTTAGCAAAAGTTTGCGTCGCTATATATTTGTAAAACTGCTCGAGTTCCTTCAACGATATCAAGTTCATTACGTTAAAGTGTTTTTCGCCGAAAACCCAGCCGTAGCCCTCTGTCATTTCCTACGAGTAGTGCTCAGTATTCGTGCTGCATATGTTGGCATTATCAAGGCGTAGTGTGCAGTAACTGAGTATTGCTTGTTTGTAGCATTGGATGTGATTGGTTAGGACAGTTGTACGGTCATGTTGGCATTGTCAAGGACTCGTACGGGTGGGTTTAACGCATTCAAGATAATGACGGGTTAAACTTGACTATGACCCTTTGATATGTTGGCATTGTCAAGGTCATTTGGGTCCTAGGGGTAAAAACCATATCGGGAGTTTCAAATATACAGTAAACTTGCTAGGCATGCGCATACCTTCTGGAGTATGGTGACTTGAGTGGCTTCCATCAAGTTATCATGCGATGATAGTTGGATCCCGATTCCCACTAATGAGTAGGTGTTACTCCTCGGGTGATTTTAGATGATCCCGACTAATTCTCCTTTTAAAGTTTGAAAGAGAACTCGAGGAAACAGTGAGAGCCATCCTGATTAGATAAAGTGATTAACCAATCTAATCTAGGTTAGAGTGCACGCTGAGTGTTTCTTTTCTCTCTCTCCTTGGCAGAGACCATGGCCTGACCTTAAACTAAAACTCATGAACCAAGTTAACTGAACCTTCTTAAAACACTTTGGCTATTGGATTGTCATTTAGTCACGCATATATCATTACCACTCCTACACTCCCTTTACATTTCTTCAGAAAATTCTGTATCACTACGAAGATCCACATTTTTTGGATATTCCATCGTATAATTATATATGAACTCGAAGGAACTTATTCCAGTTCGAGAATGGATTCTGGTTCTGGCCGAAACCGCGCGTTTTTTTTCCTTTAGAGCGAGCTGGACCTGACCAGGGGCTACTTCCCAGGAGGTCACCCATCCCAAGACTTTCATGGTCCGAGCATGCTTAACTACGGAGTTCTCAAGCTCCTGTAGTTCTGGTTCACTTAAAAGGCGCCTCTGTAATTGAGGGTGGTATCATTATATTTATAATGCAGTTCAGTCCTCTTTCGGAATGTGTTCCGAAAATTCCCCACTGTTTTACAGTAGGTCCTACGGACTCTAGAGGTGGCCCCCATGGATTCAAGAGGTGGCCCCCGCCCCCTTGGCATGACAATTGGCGTGGCACTTTGCTCCGTGAGCAAGAACTGGATCCCGACATTCTCCCCACCTTTGAACAATGACTCGTCCTCGAACCATAGACCTACTACTGAGGGACATGCATGGGCCACCATAAATGTAATGCCCCATACCCCAGTACAGATGGTATTGTCCGCTCTGGCCGAAACCACAGGGTTTTTTTCCTTTAGAGCGAGCCGGACCCGACCAGGGACCACTTCCCAGGAGGTCACCCATCCCAAGACTTTCCTGGCCAATCTAATCTAGGTTAGAGTGCACGCTGAGTGTTTCTTTTCTCTCTCTCTCTTTGGCAGAGACCATGGCTTGACCTTAAACTAAAACTCATGAACCAAGTTAACCGAACTTTCTTATAACACTTTGGCTATTAGATTGTCATTTAGTCACATATATCATTGCCACTCCTACATCCCCTTTGCATTTCTCCAGAACATTCTGTATCACTACGAAGATCCACATTTCTTGGATATTCCATCGTATAGTTACATACGAACTCGAAGGAACTTGTTCCAGTTCGAGGATGGATTCTAGTTCTGGCCAAAACTGCACGGTTTTTTCCTTTAGAGCGAGCCGGACCCGACCAGGGGCCACTTCCCAGGAGGTCATCCATCCCAAGACTTTCCTGGTCCGAGCACGCTTAACTACGGAGTTCTCAAGCTCCTATAGTTCTGGTTCACTTAAAAGGCGCCTCTGTAATTGATGGTGGTATCATTATATTTATAATGCAGTTCGGTCCTCTTTCGGAATATGTTCCGAAGATTCTCCATTGTTCTATAGTGGGTCCCACGGACTCTAGAGGTGGCCCCCATTGATCCAAGAGATGGCCCCCGCTCCCTTGGCATGATAATTGGCGTGGCACTTTGTTTCGTGTGGCACTTTGCTCCGTGAGCAAGAACCGGATCCCGACATTCTCCCCACCTTTGAACAATGATTCTTCCTCGAACCACAGACCTACTACTGAGGGACTTGCATGGGCCACCATAAATGTAACGTTCCACGCCCCGGTATAGATAGTATTGTCCGCTCTGGCCGAAACCACACAGTTTTTTTCCTTTAGAGCGAGCCGGACTCGACCAGGGGCCACTTCCCAAGAGATCACCCATTCCAAGACTTCCCTGGCCCGAGCACGCTTAACTATAAAGTTCTCAAGCTCATGTAGTTCCGGTTCACTTAAAAAGCGCCTCTGTAATTGAGGGTGGTATCATTATATTTATAATGTGGTTCGGTCCCCTTTTAGAATGTGTTCCGAAGATTCCCAATTGTTCTACAGTGGGTCTCACGGACTCTAGAGGTGGCCCCCACAGATTCAAGAGGTGGCCCCCGCCCTCTTGGCATGACAATTAGCGTGGCACTTTGTTCCGTGTGGTACTTTGCTCTTTGAGGAAGAACCGGATCCCAACATTTTTCCTGGATATGCAATCGTATAGTTACATACGAACTCGAAGGAACTTGTTCCGGTTCAAGGATGGTTTCTGGTTTGGGAGAAATTGAATAGGATTATTCGGTTGTCTTTTCTCTTTACTTTCTCTCAAGTTGCGAGAGCTCCTGGTATTAGGAGAGTACACCTATTGCGCTTATAGGATAGTTTTCTTCCAAACCATAGGCGGGTGCTGAAAGGTGGGGAAGAAAGAAAAGCAATTAGCCTAAGTGTGGTGTACAAAAGGTAATAAGTAAACACATAAGGGATTGGAGTGAGGGCAAGGAAGTATACGGTTACTGTCATGAATCTGGATAGTGGAAGAGGCATTACTAGGATTACCCGGCCACCCCTTCAAAACATTTTCATGTTTCAGTTTTACTGTGCGATATTAATTGAAAACTGTTTTCCCAATTAGATTCTGACTCCAGAGTATGTATTTACCAGATTTGATTCTCACATCTGTATGGCGTTACAGATGATGAGTGGGAGTAAGATATTAGGAATTGGGTGATTAGATCCTCAATATATATCAGAATTCTTTGTAATTGGTGATATTTGAGGAAATCATCTGGGTTTTGCCTAACGGCAAATATTTGGTTTTGAATATCTGTCATTATGCACCAATTTCAAACTAATATATCTGTACGTTTATTTTATAAATGAGATATAACTTTTTGAAATTATGTCCATGACATTTACCTATATCAGTTGATGGTTAGGTAAGGTGCATTCAATAATGGTGAAATTCTTCTTAACCATAGCACATTTTTTAACTTACGATACACAGGGTTTGAGTTATTGAACTCAGAGAACTTATACAAAGTACTGTATGTTGTCCGATGTCCGTTAGGACAAAGGGGTTTGTACCCGTATTATATTCTGTTTACTCATGACTTCTTGAGTTTTAGACAAGTATTTCGTTGAAATATAATGTCCAAATTTTGAGAAGTTATAGGTATAAAAATAAGGTAGAGAACCATATGTTGCAAGTATCAGGATTCTTCAAGGTGATCGAAGATATAGATACTTGTGTTAAGTATTCCGTTGTAAATAATAGTTTTGAGAAATTGCTTCTCTTTTAGGTTACTCATACTTGGGTGCATTTCTTGATGAGTAATACTGCATAGTCTTCTTCCATTTGGTTGATATGCACTGGAAATAGTTGATGATTTTTTTAATCTGGTTCTAATTAAATTAGTGCATTTGTTTCTATATTGGATATAAAATGGATTCATATCTTAACGATGTTAAGGTATATAGAGTAGTCCGGCTGATGCTTAAAACCAGAATCTGGACAAACTCAAGGCATGTTTCAGTAATGGTTGTTTGTGGGTTATCCCGGGATTTGACGAGGGTTAACATTCTACCATTTGGAAGATCAATAGTTATATTGTTCTTAACTCGCCACAATTTTGGTAAAATGGATTCTTTTCAGAAAATATTAGTGGTAGTATGGTAGAACTAGAAGTGATTCCAGAACCAAAAATGATTACTGAAAAATTAGTAGAACCTAAACATTCAATTGGATTCGACAATCCATTAGCCACTCCGCAGATTTGGTGGGTAACCTCAGGCACCCGAGAGGTACTTCGGTCTCCTCAAAGACGGTGATAAGGAGGTTTTTGATTACCCAAACTTGACACTACTACTATTCTAGACTATGAGATCTGGCAGGAGGATGGGTATAACGTCGTTCTAAATTAGCTTTAGAAGTGCACGTGTATATTACTCTGCCAGAGGGTTGTTGTAGTCAGTGGGAGCAGCGGAAGCATAGTGGGCAAATAGCTTATGTCTATTTATAGACTAAAGCAAGTACAGCGGAGATAGATCATCTAGTTTTGATGTGACAGTCATAGAGTTTGACTTCATCAGAATAACAGATGGACCTAGCAAGAAGATAGTAGGGAGTGATGTCCTGGTATTTGGATGACATGCTCTTGATAGGAAGTGATATTCCTATACTACGATCGGTTATACTGTGGTTGTCACAAGGATTTTCTCCACATAGGATCTGGATAAAATATCAGGGATTCTGGTGACTAGATCTATGGTTTTAGATCTAGATTTGGGAAGTGTCCCAACTCGGGTACTTTGAAACTATTCTAAAGTATTTTAGAATGGACGACTCCTGGTGTAGTGGTGTACCCGCAGGTGATGGAGTCACCCTCTCTAAAGAGATGTATTCTAGACTAATGAGGAGTGGGATTTGCACGATTGGCATATCACTTGCTTAGACAATTGAGTCAATCATGAGATGTCAAGTACCACACCGGATATTGTTTTTGTGCTAGCTGCAACAAATATATATTAATATAATCTTGGAGAAATATTGGGAAGCAGTTATGAACATAAGTGGATGTTCTTGGTATATGGTAATCGCAACCTTCTTCAGGAGGCGGTTATCATTTCAGGCTTCCAAGGTGACCTGAATGACAGAGTGACTGTCAGAGTTATAGTTTTCCCTCTTTTGAGGGGCAGTATGTTGGACTGATGGTCCAAGCGGATACCGTGGAAGGTATGGCGCAAGATACCGATTAAATTCAGTGGATGATACAGTGTAAGAAGTTTGTTGGATTTGGAGTTCATTTGTGAACTGGGTCCCATCAAATATCCAGAAAAATTCTAAGACGGGTATTACTCATTTCGGGAGATAATCTTTCTCCGCGAAGTTGAGATATATAGAGATAAAGATAGAAATATTGGAGCGGATCCACTCACTGAGGCTATTTCTCGAACGCAATAGTTTCACAAACGGGTTTTGCGAGACTGATTAGTAGAGATGTTGGGTATTCGGTATCACATGGGCTGTGAGTATGCGACACCGCAATAATTAGCCTTAAGTGCAAGTAGGAGATTGTTGGTTATAGTGACCTCAAGTCAAATTATTGTAATCGCAGGCACGCGATTATAATGATTGAGGGAGGGCTTATACGGGTAGAACAGTCTTACTCAAAATGATAGTATGCTATATGGTTTGCCTTTATCATCATGTACATGCATTATGTGGTATTACAAATCATTATTACATGTTGATAGAGCCCATAGGATTCTTTCATGACCACCAGCATTATGATGGCGATCATATATGTGGAAGATGGATGGTCTATAAGCACATCCTTAAATGTCCCTAATCGAGAGAGCATCGAGACTGGGCATCGATATTCCGGAGTAGACTAGTGTATACTTATCGAGACCCCGACGAGGGGCGGTGGTCGGTATCACAAGACATTGGTGTCAGTTAGTCACCTAAGATAGTATACAGGTGCTTATTGGGTTATGAGTACACTGGACGGACTCGCCGAGAACATGCTAGATGGTTTTATACCTGTTGTCAGATAGCAGTTCCCAGGTGACATGTGTACAGGTTAGTCTGTCGACCTGAGATTGTCATTTGTATCGTGTGAGTTCCCACTGTGCTTTGATTACTACCCTACCACTGCTCAAAGGAGTCGTGCAAACAGGTTTTAGTTGGTACAGTCACGAGCCACATGGAGGCAATGAGTGGATCGTCGGGGATTCGTCTCTCCCGGTATTGCGGGTTGATGTCATGCAGTGCACGGGTGGCCATCACCAGAAATCCTTGGCCAAGGTAGACGAGAATTATTGATTTGGATCAATAGTTTCTCAGTGGGTGATGGGCTTCATACCGACATAAAATATCGCGTTATTAAGGATCTGACTTTATCCACCCCTAGACCCGATATGCGATACTCTCAGACTAACAGACCGGACTGTACGGAGATTGTTACGGACAGGCTTAGTAGGGGTTAGGATGAGTTTGCTCGTCGGCCTTCCTTTCGCTTAATACCTGGGTAGCCATTACGTACAGGTAGTGCCGCTGACGTGCTTGTGGTTAAACCCACTACCAGCGTATTGAGGAGTTTTTAGAGTCCCACACAGAGGGTTTCGCTGGTTCTGGCGAAATGATATGGTAGCCGTATTGGATACGTGCAAGGTTCCGATCAAATGAGTGTACTAGTTATCCGAACTTTCGATCGGACGGTTGATAATACTAGCCGGCTCGGGTTTGAGCCGGATTATTAAATTAGGTATTGATTTAATAATTTACGTATATGTATTTCGATATGTATATTCTAGTATTATGTTCTTTATGTTATCTTTCTCTTCAGGTATTTGTATTTCGGTATGAATATAGGTATGTATATACCGTAGAGTGTAATTCGTATTTGTACAAATAACATTCTAGAAGGTGGACACCTCATTTAGTTTTTATCCATTTATTTTTAAATGGGAAATGAGGTGGAAAAGTGGAGAGGGGGGTATGGTGAGAACCATACTTATATAATGTTGCACAAATGAATTGTTAATTCATTTGTGCAAACTATTCAAGCATGGCTTGATTTTAAAATTGAAAGAAATGTTTTACAAAACCATGCTATGATTATTTCTCTCTCAAGGGTTGGCTCATTATTTTTTAGAGATGCTTTTCTCAACCTCACCATTAGCTTCACTCCCTCTCTAGATTTCTTGAGTTCCTCTATCTTCATCTCTAACCCCCTCTTTACAATCTCATGAGTTGAGAATCAAGATAGGAGGTGAGATAGATGAACACATGGATCCATACACTACATCTCTAGACACTCTAGACTAGCAATCTAGAGTCCCTAGTTGCTTCACTCGACGCTTGGTGTAGAGCTAGAGCCATTGACTACATCCCTCAGGTGGATCATCTTCGACGGAGGAAGACCGGCGGCCAAGTTCAGTCGAGAATGCCTTAAGGAGCTTGGGAAGATGGTAAAAGAGCGAAGAACACGGTTCATTCGGTATAACCATTTCTAACCTTATAGTTTAGCTTTTATAGATTGTTAGTAAAGGTTTATGGTTCGATCTTGACGGGTTATTTAGCGCAAAAGTTTGTAAACGTTGTTTTTTGTTCCGCACCGGTCACGGTAGATAGTCAGGACTCTATTGTAACCCAACTCTATAGGTATATCACGGGTATCCTAAAGTCTGTATTTCTAGGTTATCTATCTTAACGGTATTTGAAACTAATTAATGCAATTCTCATCGTAGCTCAATAGTATCTTATGCGTGCTCGGGACCACGGCCATGATTCTCGGGGCCGAATCCGATACGTGCCGCTAGACAGTAAAACAATGTCATGTACAGATGAATGATGTCAGCATCATCATTCCGGGGCCCGAAACCCGTATCGACTGATCAGTCTCTGGAAAGTAGTGAACTGTTAAGTTACAAATTGTGTTTCATTATTGATTTCCCTTTTTCCCCCAGATTTCGTATTCAAGTCAGGTATCAATAGAATGTCTACATAATGCCAACACAGGAACAATTGTGTACCGGTCTTGTCTAGCAAGACAACAAGTCAGGTCAATCAGGATAACAAGTCAATATTGTTGGCATCGGTAGTTAGTCAGGTAATAGGTATGGTAATAGCAAGATAACGTGTTGCGCACATGTCAGGTACTGTATATTAAACAGGTAAAGTATTCAATCGTACAACTAAGAAAGAATATAATGGTCATGATTATATAGATGTAACGATATTGATATATGCATTATCATTTGTTAAAATATTTCTAACCATATATGCAATAGTGTTCTGCACTTGTTTATTATTTAAATTAATCATCTCTACTAAAATAATTAATATAAGTATTTTGCATTACTTCAACAATTGAAACTAGTATTAATAAATGATAAAAATATAGATTAACTGTATATTGATAACAATTACAAGTATGTGTTATAAATAACAAAATACGGATTGCCTTTATAAAATTATATAACGATAATAATTTGCAATATATTAGAAATATATATATGTATATATATATATATATATATATATATTGGTATATGTAACTTGTAACAACCATAAACTTTTTGTACAAATTTTTTTCAAAAATACAGAAAGGAACACCTAAATCTGAGGACATGTTATAAATTAAATTTGCTTTTGTACAACAAGAAAACACTTGTAGCCCGTTGGTAAAGCCTTGCACTGCTGTGACGTAGCCCATGTGTTCGAATCCCATCAGCCACATATTATTTTTATTGTATTTTCTTTTAATTTTTTAGAAGCACAAAGGTTTACACGTGCACTACACGTAAAATGAAGAGTCACACAGAAAACAAACACGTGTACTGGGGTATACCATCATATTTACAAACGATATTGTTATCCACTTTTAACTATATTACCTTTAGAAAACTCACGAGGTAATGACCTACATCATTACAACACACATTTTTGACATAGCACGATGAGTTTTGGGATTCTAGATTATGGGATAATACACTTTTACGAATAAATACCTTAAACAATTAAAAACCGTGTTTTTTAAAAAGGGTGTTAATTAATTTCTTGCAAATATGCCTCTACAACCCATTTTGGGGAACCCCGATCGGGATCGTGCGGATTATCACACGTCCTCGGGCCTAGTAGAGCGAGATGCAGACCTCCACAAGAAGCATTCGATCTCGATGGAAATTTTAGTGCAATTTTTAAGAAAATGAGATTTCTACAAAAAAAATAAAATTTATTTTTATTAAATATATAAATATATATATATGAATATTATCAAAAGATCTATTTTAAATATATTATAAATATTCCATGTTTTCTAATTCAAAGGAATCACAATTTTGTGAAACTACCATTACAATTCAATACAGATTCCAATATTTCATTAAAATATAATATACAATGAAAACTGGTATCTACTCACTAGAAAATTTCACTTTTATAAAATATACATATATGAAAACCCTAAAGACGATAATTAAATACTTGAGGTGTATTTTGAAAATATATCAAACTATTTTTACATAAAACTCCTTCAAGTTATATTAAATTACAATAAGGACCCTAGTAAATATAAGTTTAAGCGGGACCAGTTCTCTTGAACCTCAGAGAGCCGGAGAATGTGGGTGCTTGCCTATCTAAGGTAGACAATCTAACAACGGCGTTATCAACACGGTAATTATTTTGGAAAAAGACATAAATCCTGCCGTCCATGTGCAGCAGTTACCGATAACACCAAAACAATCAGGACTTCAATTCTGTTTAAAAGTCTGACTCAGTTCGAGTCATAATCAAATCTGAAATCAATCTGACTTAAATATGATTCAAGTATAAATTACAATACAACATGAATCCATGAATACCATAATTCAATCTATATCAATCTATTTTGACTGAACCAAATCATGGATATACTCTATTTACATGACTATCCATTTATATCCATTCCGTTTACTGATATTATGGTTTCGGCAAGTCATCCATCTGTATAATAAAACAATACAATCAATACAAAAGACATTACGGGATATATAAAGGGGTAGACTGGTACAGAATGTGTTAGAAGTGGCACGAGACGGTCTCTTTAATACACCTAACCTGAATATCCATTGTTGTTGTACCGTGGCTGAACGGTTCCTTGTGCTCCGTATACCTTAGTCTCCAGATAGTGGGACTCCTTTCGTATACACTGGCATATTCTGTACCAAATTACAAACAACTGCGTTAACATTATAATCAAATATCACTAGTTATACTCTCTTTCTGTTCTATCTCTACTCATCTTTAGGACTTACTGAGCGATTGTTCGCTGACGACATTCCTTTTCTTCTTTCTTTGGAATGTTGTCAGGTGGATAGGACTCACCGGAGATCGAACCCAGTACTGAAGATTTGGAGCAGTTAACCTTTGACCCCGAGCTTTAGACACTTGTATATGCTTTTCATTTCAGTTCATGCTATTGTTTAGGCATCGCTTTCTATTCATGTATTTACATTTCCAATTGTACTTGTAAAGGATTGTTTAATAAATAAAGTTGTTCATTTATATTCATGTCTCTTGTGTACATTTTACTTTATATTACTTAGATACGCTTAGCGTGTTTACTTCTGAGTAAATACATAGCGGGCCCAGTCACGTCCCCTCCCCGTACACCGGAAAGCGGGACGTGACAGGTTTTATTGGCGGCCCATGCAGGTCAGTGCTGCATGAAACCCTACCATGCAGATCAGTTCTGCATGGACATGCGAGTCACTCCTACATGAAGTCCTAAGCAATATAACACAAGAATCAGCAACTAAAAACATTTTTTACATTTCATATTCTTTGAATCTTACAATTTCATATACTTTGAATCTGTCTTAACCCTAATTTTCTTTCAAGGTTCTGGATTCTCCAAACAAAACCAATACCAATTTCAACAACACACCACCACCTCTACCGCTTACGCCTACCGTTGCTGCTCCGATCAATGAGCAGACGATACTGCTTAAGGCAATCCGAAGCCTTCTGGAAGGACAGCAGCAGCAGACTGCTATTCTGATGAACCGTCCAGAAGCAGAAGCACCCGGAGTGAAGCAATTCTGGGCATTGCACCCAAAACAATTTTCGGGAAAAGAGAGCTCTCTGGAAGCTGAAGAATGGGCTCAGAGCATTGAGGATGATCTGGCAGCAGCACAAGTGCCAGAGATCGCTTGGATTCGAGTTACGAAGCTGCAACTCACTGACAACGCCCAAGTTTGGCGGAAGGCGGAAGAAAGTCGTCTTGCCCAACCTATCGAATGGAGGACTTTTCGCGACATGTTCGATGCAAAGTACTTCCCTGAGACTGCCCAATTTTACATGGAGCAGCAATTCATCCACCTACAACAGGATTCGATATGGACCAAATCTGTGGATGAGTATGATACTGAGTTTACCATGCTCAGTAGGTAAGATATATCTCAATATTCGATTTTCTTACATCACATACTACACAGCTAACACAAAACTGCAACAGGTTCACGTCACACTTGATACCAATTGCTGAGATTAGGTCCAGACGATTTCAGCAAGGGTTAGATCCGGAGATCCAAACTGCCTTAGCTACAGGGGATTTCCCAACCCACGACCTGTCTCTGAAAACTGCCCGTCGATATGAGGCAGTGGTGAAAATGAAGAGCCGATCTCAATCTGCCGGAGTGAAGTGCCCTGCCACTCAGATGGCAGGAGGAACCTCTTCAAGGCCAACTTTTGAACCCAGGAGACCGGAAAAAACATATAACCGGTCAAGTCCAGATTATTGATTTTACTGCAAGAGAATTGGACACCTTTTGAAGGACTGTAGGCGCGCAAAAGGCCTATGCTTAGTTTGTGGCGCATCCAATCATGGAATTAGAATATGTCCTTATAGGCGCAACACAGTTCCAACTCACAACACTTATCCGCAGAGGCCAGCTATCTAGGCTCATGCACCTCGTCTTGCTCTTCCAGCTCCACCTTCACGTAGACCTCCTGCACAGCCTAATCGTCAATTCTATCAGGCACTGAGGAATATGCCTCGAGGGCAGAGAAACATGCCCCAAGGACAGAAGAATGTGCTTCCGGTTAGGAGGAATGTACCCCGGCGACAGGCTTTCACTTTAACGGTCGTAGAAGCCGAGACTGTAGACCAAGATAACTCTGGTAATTCCCTCACATCTTACCAAAAATTTTGCATTCTTTCGTTCTTCCAAATATTTTTATGTATTATCAATAGTTCTATCACCATCATTATCACCAAATTGCTTTGAATCTGTTACACTTTTCTTCTACAAATTTCGAGGACGAAATTTTTATAATGAGGGTAGAATGTAACAAACCTAAACTTTTTGTATAAATTTTTTTCAAAAATACAGAAAGGAACATCTAAGCCTGAGCACAAGTTATAAATTAAATTTGCTTTTGAACAGCAAGAAAACACTTGTAGCTCATTGGTAAAGCCTTGCACTGCTGTGACGTAGCCCCTGTGTTCGAATCCCATCAACCGCATATTATTTTTATTGTATTTTCTTTTAATCTTTTAGAAGCCCAAAGGTTTACACGTGCACTACACGTAAAATGAAGGGTCACACAGAAAACAAACATGTGTGCTAGGATATACCAAGCGACAGGGACACGTGGTCAAAGATCCAGCACCCATCACCGGATTTGGGCCGGCGACTTTGGCCCTGCGGCCGGCACCGCCGGGCCCCCGTAGGGGATGGTCCCCAAACTTCAACTCCACGCCCCTTGGCCTCCCCCCTTAACCCCTGTACTGTTTGTTTTTATTAAAAATAAACAGAGAATTTAAAAGTGGCATTAAACCAAATTTTTAATGCATTTTTAATTCATTCTTCATCACCCTAAACCTTAATTTTCTCTATAAATATCACCCTCCATTTTACACCTCCTCACTCAGAAATTCCCTGCTAAAAACTCTCAAAATTTTCCAAGTCCTAAGTTATACAAGTGGAGTTAGCAAAGGGTGAAATTCCGACGACGTTTTGAGGAGATTCCGGCGACGAAACGACGTCCAGACGCTTTCCTAATATTCCCCTACCTCTCCTCTTTCTTTATATCTTGTAAGTCTCCTCTCTCCTTCTCTTTTGCTATTCTAAAACTTCTTCTTCTCAAAACTAGTCAGAAGCGGAGTTATTCCGACTTCCGACTCTCTTTTCTTTCAAAACACAATTTTTCTTAAACAACAAAATACCATATTCTCTCATAATATTTAACAAACATAAATAAACACATTAGAACAAGTTTCATCTCAAAATAATTCATGTTGAAATTTCTATTTCACATTTACAGTAAAATACCATCATGTTTACAAACGATATTGTTATCCACTTTTAACCGTATTACTTTTAGAAAACTCACGAGGTAATGACCTACCTCATTACAACACACATTTTTGACATAGCACGATGAGTTTTGGGATTCTAGATTATGGGATAATACGCTTTTACGAATAAATACCTTAAACAATTAAAAATTGTTTTTTTTAACGTTGTTAATTAATTCCTTGCAAATAACCACGATCAGGATGGTGCGGGTTATCGCATGTCCTTGGGCCTAGTAGAGAGAGATGCAGACATCTGCAAAGAGCATTAAATCTCGATAGAATTTTTAATGCAATTTTTAAGAAAATGAGATTTCTACAAAATAAATAAAATTTATTTTTATTAAATATATAAATATATATATAAATATTATTAAAAGATCTATTTTAAATATATTATAAATATTCCATGTTTTCTAATTCAAAGAAATCACAATTTCATGAAACTACCATTACAATTCAATACAGATTCCAATATTCATTAAAATACCATATACAATGAAAACTAGGTTCTGCTCACGAGAAAAATTCACGTTTATAAAATATACATCTATGAAAACCCTAAAGAAGATAATTAAATACTTTAGGTGTATTTTGAAAATATATCAAACTATTTTTACATAAAACCCTCTCAAGTTATATTAAATTACAATAAGGACCCTAGTAAATATAGGTTTAAGCGGGACCAGTTCTCTTGAGCCTCAGAGAGCAAGAGAATGTGGGTGCTTTCCTATCTAAGGTAGACAATCTAACAACGGTGTTATCAACACGGTAATTATCTTGGAAAAAGACACAAATTATGCCGTCCATGTGCAGCAATTACCGATAACATCAAAACACTTCAATTCTGTTTAAAAGTCTGACTCAGCTCGAGTCATGGTCAAATCTGAAATCAATATGACTTGAATATGATTCAAGTATAAACTACAATACAATATGAATCCATGAATACCAGAATTCAATCTATATCAATCTATTTTGACCGAACCGAACCATGGATATACTATGTTTACATGACTATCCATTTATATCCATTCCGTTTACTGATATCATGGTTTTGGCAAGTCATCCATCTGTATAACAAAACAATACAATCAATACAAAAGACATTATGGGGTTTATAAAGGGATAGACCGGTACGGAATGCGTTAGAAGTGGCACGAGATGGTCACTTTAATACACTTAACCTGAATATCCATTACCGTTGTACCATGGCTGAACGGTTCATTGTGCTCCGTATACCTTAGTCTCCAGATAGTGGGACTCCTCTCGTATACACTGGCATATTTTGTACCAAATTACAAACAACTGCATTAACATTATAATCAAATATCACTAGTTATACTCTCTTTCTGTTCTATCTCTATTCATCTTTGGGACTTACCGAGCGATTATTCACTGACGACATTCCTTTTCTTCTTTCTTTGGAATGTTGTCAGGTGGATCGGACTCACAGGAGATCGAGCCCAGTACTGAAGACTTGGAACAATTAGCCTTTGACCCCGAGCTTTAGATACTTGTATATACTTTTCATTTCAGTTCATGTCATTGTTTAGGCATTGCTTTCTATTCAGGTATTTACATTTCCAGTTGTACTTGTAAAGGATTGTTTAATAAATAAAGTTGATATTCATTTATATTCATGTCTCTTGTGTATATTTTACTTTATATTGCTTAGATACGCTTAGCGTGTTTACTTCTGAGTAAATACGTAGCGGGCCTCGCCACGTCCCCTCCCCATACACCGGGAAGCCGAGCATGACATAACTAGCATATTGCAAGTTAGAAAACTTTCCTCGATCGGTCACGGAACGACAACGAAATAACACGACGCGACATACTATCCAACAATGTACTCGGCTCGATGGTTGATGTGCAGGTGACGCCGTCAATTGGTTGATCGACTGTTGCTACACAGAGAATCAAAAAAACAATGGCGTCAACAATGATGAAGGTGTGTAGTGGCTCGATGTGACACGACACGACACAACACGGTGAATGGAGCGGCATAACACGGTGCTAGGTATTGCGGTGACACGGGGCTAATTGTCACGACCCGCAGGGTACGGAACGTGACTAGCACTTAAGTTTACGAAACGTCTAAAGGCGTCCGTAAAATAAGTAAGCCAAAGCCCAGAACCCATGTCACGCCCCGCTTCCCAATGTACGGCGAAGTGGTCGTGACGAGGCCCGCTACGTATGTACTCAGAAGTACATACGCTAAGCGTAACTAAGCAATATAAAATAATCACAAGAGACAAATGAGATTGAGATAACAGCAACTTTTATTAATAACATTCTTTATACAATGCATGAAATGAAAATACAACTGGAATGAAAAAAAGAAAGCAATGCCTAAACAGTGGCATAATAATAAAAGGAAATACTGGAAAGAACAAGTACAAAGTCTAGAGCTCTGGATCTTCTTGGAACTGCTCCAAATCTTCAGTTGTTGGCTCGGTCTCAACTTGGTCCAACGCACCTGACGACATTCAAAGAAGAAAGAAATAGAATGTCGTCAGCGAACAGGTCGCTCGGTAAGTCCCAAAGAAAAGTGGAGTGAGAATGGCAGAGTAACAGTATTTTCTAGAGTATTATGTTATAGAATATTATGGAATATTGTTTAACGCAGTTGTTTGTAGCTTGGTACAGAAGAATGCCAGTGTATACGAGGGGGATCTCTATATGCTAGAGATCAGTGCAAACGGAGAGTACAAGGAACCGTTATGCCACGGTACAACAGCAACAGTATTCATGTTAGGTGTCTTAATCTGACCACCTCATTCCACTTTTAACATCTTCCGTACCAATCTACCCCTTTAAACCCCGTAATGTTTTAACAGTGTTGTAGTAATGGAATATGTAAATTGAGTGACTGACCAAAACCATGATATCAGTAAACATGTTGCAACTGTATAATCAGGTAAATGGAATATCAGGATAATGGAATGAATATCCATGGTTTGATTCAGTCAAAAATGAATATATTGTTAACTGTATTCAGGGATTCATGATTTCAAGTTGTGTTGGAATATGATTGAAATATAGATTGACTTGAATTATATTCAAGTCAGAATTAGTCAGACTCTAACCCGAGTCAGACTAAAAGAAAGATAATTTGAAGTTCAATATTAGCTAGGGGCCTTATTGTAATTTGTGAAACTTGAGGGGGTTTTATGTAAAAAGTACTTTTGTATAGTTTTCAAAATATACCTCAAGTATTTAATAATCGTCTTTATTATTGTAATGGATGTGAATTTTATTTGTGTTATTCTAGTGAATATATCCTAATAAAAGTATTAATTGTTTATTTGAAATTCGTGGTATTTTAATGTAACTTTTAATCTATGATTTTTAGGAAAAAGTGGAAACTTGATATTATAACAAAATAAGTGTTTAAATGATAATTATATATAATAAAACACTTAAATGATTTTTAAATGAATATTTTATTTACAAAAAATATTACTTTCCTTAAATATTGTATTTAAACCTTTCGAGACCGAATGCTCCTTGCGGAGGTCTGAATCTCGCACTACTAGCCTGCGGGTGCACGATGAACCGTGCTATCCCTAACAGGTTCCCCACGAATGGGTTGTAATGGCACTTTGCTCAGGTTTTATAAATACTTTTAATTTAGGGAAAAGATTTTCTAAATATAAGGTATTTATTTGTAAAAGTATATAGTTCTCCATATTTTAGTTGTTAGGGTTTCCTAGACCATCTAACCTATCTTCTATGGTCTAAACGATGAATCATTAGAGCCTCAAATCGCCTCTTCACCATCATGCAGCCAGATAAGTGCCAGGTAAGTGGGAAGGAACCACGTCGTGGGCCTAATTAAAAACCACTAGCCTTAGACACACTTGCCTAGACCCACAAGACAGTTTAGATAAACGATCGATGTCCATGACCAATCGTGCTTTCATTTTATATAAGTTTTATTTAGAAAAGTTTACAATTTAAGGGTTAAACTAAAAGTTATAAAGGTTATGGTATTTTAGTGAAAAAGTCCTATAATATCGTATTCTGTATTTTTGTTATTTATCAATTAGGGTTATAATGAGTGTGTGTAAGGGTAGGTCATTACCCCGTGACTTATATTAAGTTTTGGTGAAGTTTCAGGGTGAAATGAGTTATGTTAAAGTTAAGGGTATTAAAGTGCAAGAATACGGTATTCATAAACGTTATCATTTCATGTGTGAAATTTCATCCAAATTGAATGAAACAAGTTTTTTTATCAAAATAAACATGATTAGGAGTGGGGTATCTAAATAGAACATTAAAATTTAACTTGATGGTATTTTTATGCAAGAAATACGGTTTTCTAAAGAACTTATCATTTCATGTGGAAAAGTACAATTAAATTTGATTTAAGGGTGATTAATAGTCAACATGCAAGAGGGTTGATAATATGTATTAGGTGACAAGTGGAATTTTTAAGAAAAACCGAATCGGAAATCGGTTTGTCCGATTTCCGTCGGGTTTCAAAAAGTCGTATTTTGCAAATATAGAAAAGAGAGGTAGAAGGTTGGGACTTACGGGTTTGGACAAGCTAAGCGTTCTAAAAGGTGTGGTGGTTGCCGATTCGTTGGAAACGTCACGTCGGTCTTGATCCGGTCACCGGAATCCGTCGTCGGTTTCGGCAGCGCTTCGCTTCTCGCTCTTTGCACCAAGTTCTCAAGAGTTTTAGAGAGTATGCTTAGAGTTGTGAGGGGAAAAGGTAGAGGGTAGGGGCCTTTATATAGGGCTAGGCTAGGGTTAGGGTTAGGGTAGATGAAAAGTTAAAAAATAAAAATGTGATAAAATGTAATAAAAATGTATTAAAAGTGGAGTAATTGGGGGTTTTAAAGATCTCTGGAAGTGGGATTGGGCTGAAACTTTGCAGGTGAGTAGGGAATACCAAAAGACACAACTTTCATGTTGTGACCCTTGCCGGAATCGGCCTAAAAGGGGGTGACTCGGCCGTGACTCGGTCGGATCACTGAGTCGGCCGAGTCAAGGCCGAGTTGGCCGATTCCCGACCGAGTCCGGTGACCTGGATCTCCCCCGACGGTCCATCTACCCTCTGAAAGTGTTACATCTTTGGGTGTAGTGGGGTTTTTGTGAGATATGCACGTGTAAACTCTTGGTATTCTAAAGGTTTTTTAAAAAAACAATAATAAAAATAATGTGGGGTATGGGATTCAAACTCTGGTAGCTTAGTTCAGCAGTGCAAGGTATTACCAATGAGCTACAAGATCTTTCTTGTAATTATTGTAAAGAGATAGATACTTAAAGTGTTATCAGCAACATTAATACTCCAAGTATACTTCAATTTTAAATCAAATTTTGGTATACAAAAATTGGAGTTGTTACAATCTACCCTCCTTACAAAAATTTCGTCCTCGAAATTTACAACTTTTATTTAAGGACTAATTTACAAAAAAAGGTGCGGATATCTTGCACGCATCTCATCTTCCCTTTCCCACATGGATTCTCCTGGAGTGTCTTTTCTCCACATTATCCGGACCAAATTAACTTCCTTGTTCCGAAGTGTCTTTACCTTTCTATCCAGGATCTCCACAGGTTGTTGCTCACAAGACAAATCGGGCTGTATCGTAAGCTCGGAATGATCAAGTACATGGCTGGGGTCACTCACATACTTTCTGAGTTGGGATATATGGAACACGTTATGCACTCCTTCCAATGAGGGTGGAAGCGCTAATCGGTATGCCACTTCACCGACTCGTTCGAGTATGTCGAACGGTCCAATGTATCTCGGACTCAACTTTCCCCGTCTTCCAAATCTGATCACTCCGCGGTTCGGAGATATCTTCAAGAATACATGGTCTCCTGGCTGGAACTCCAAGTGTCGTCTCTTTGCATCAGCCCAATGTTTCTGTCTATCTTGGGCTATGCGCATTCTTTCTCTGATAGTACGAACCACATCCACGGTCGCTACTATCATCTCTGGTCCAAGAAGTTCCCTATCTCCGATGTCGTCCCAACTTAATGGCGATCGACACTTCCTTCCATATAATGCTGCAAAAGGTGCCATTCCTATGCTTGCTTGGTAGCTGTTGTTGTACGCGAACTCCACAAGATGCAAGTGATCTTCCCACGATCTTTTGAAGTCGAGCATACATGCTCTGAGCATATCCTCCAAGATCTGAATAGTTCATTCCGACTGACCATCTGTTTGTGGATGATAAGCCGTGCTGAAGTTCAGACTTGTTCCCAAGCTAGCTTGCAGACTTTGCCAAAATTGCGATCGGAACCTAGTGTCACGATCGGAGACAATGCAGACTGGTACTCCATGAAGTCTCACAATTTCCTGTTTGAGTTCATGGGTATCAGAGATAGTACATTATGAAGAATTTCATTTAAATCTAAATTAGATTATTACCTCCATGTACTTCTTCGCTAATGTCTCAGTTGATTGGCCAACTCGAAATGGGATGAAGTGAGCCGACTTTGTGAGTCGATCCACAATGACCCAAATCGCATCGTTACCTTTTGTGCTGCGAGGAAGAGCAGTTACAAAGTCCATCGTAATGTGTTGCCACTTCCATTCTGGGATTGGTAACGGTTGAAGTAGTCCAGCTGTCCTATGATGTTCAGCCTTTACCTGCTGACACACCAAACATTTTGCGACACTCCTGGCTACTTCACGCTTCATTCCATGCCACCAATAATTCTGACGTAGATCTTTGTACATTTTGGTACCTCCAGGATGTACTGAATAGGGAGAGCTGTGAGCTTCTTTCATTAACTCTTCCCGAACAGGACCCTTTGGTACACACAATCTGCTGCCGTATCTCAAAGATCCGTCTTCATGGATGATGAAATCTGTTCTGAGTCCATTCTCCACTTGTTCTCTGATCTTTTGCAACTTAGCATCGCTGGCTTGAGCTGCTTTGATCTGATTGACCATGGTTGATTGAACTTGTAGATTCATCAAATTTGAAACATCACCTGGCATGACTAGTTCGATCTCCATCTGATGTAGGTCTTGCTGAAGCTTCCACTGGGCGGTGAGATTCATTGCTAATGGTTGGCGACTAAGAGCATCAGGTACTACGTTCACCTTTCCTGGATGATATTGCAAATTGATGTCGAAGTCCGCCATAAGTTCTAACCATCTTCTCTGCCGCATATTCAACTCCTTCTAGGTAAACACATACTTCAGACTTTTATGATCTGTGTAGATGTTCACTCGTTCACCAAGTAAGTAGTGGCGCCAAATTTTAAGAGCAAAAATAACGGCTGCCAACTCTAGATCATGCGTCGGGTAATTGCGCTCATGAGTCTTCAGTTGTCTGGAAACATAAGCCACAACCTTACCGTGCTGATGTAGAACACATCCTAATCCCCTACCGGATGCATCGCAATGCACTTCAAATCCTCCAGATTGATCCGGTGTTACAAGAATAGGTGCAGAAGTCAGTCTCGACTTAAGTTCTACGAAAGCTTGCTCACATGCTTCTGACCACACAAATTCTTCATCTTTTCGTGTGAGCTTGGTCAGGGGTGTTGCTATCTTCGAAAAGCCTTCAATGAATCTTCTGTAATATCCAGCTAAACCCAAGAAACTCCGAATATCCTTCACAGACTTTGGTGTAGGCCATTCGCTGACTGCTGAGACTTTTGTTGGATCCACAGAAATTCCTTCTCCTGATACGATATGTCCAAGGAAACCAACTTGTTTTAACCAAAACTCGCACTTGCTGTATTTGGCATAAAGCTTATGTTGTCGAAAAGTTTCCAGGACAATTCGTAAGTGCTCCGCATGCTCTTTCCGGTTCTTAGAATATACCAGGATGTCGTCGATGAAGATGACAACGAACCTGTCTAAATACTCCCGGAAGACTTGGTTCATAAGATTCATGAAAATTGCTGGTGCATTGGTCACTCCAAATGGCATTACTAGAAATTCGTAATGTCCATAGCGAGTTCTGAAAACTGTTTTGTGAATATCAGCTTCCTTGACCTTCACTTGATGATAACCTGAACGAAGATTTAGTTTAGAGAAGACACAAGATCCACTTAGCTGATCGAATAAGTCGTCGATGCGCGGAAGTGGATACTTGTTCTTAATAGTAACTTCGTTCAAGACTCTATAGTCGATGCACATTCTATATGAACCTTCCTTCTTCTTCACCAGTAGTACAGGTGCTCCCCAACTCGAAGTGCTGGGACGAATCCATCCTTTCGCCAGTAATTCGTCCAACTGTGTTCGTACTTCCTTCAAACCTTTTGGACTTAGTCTATATGGTGCTTTGATTACTGGTTGTGCTCCTGGTACTAAGTCAATACTGAATTCAAGAGCTCGATCAGGAGGCAAACCTGATATATCGTCAGGGAATACGTCATCGAACTCTCGAACTACCTCCGGTCTTGCTTCTTCTTCTGCATGAGCTGCCGCAACTATTGCTTCCCTTGGCTTTGCTTTGTAAGTGCTTGGCTCCAATGTACGGTCTCCACTCTTAAAGTAAAAGATCGGATGATCTGGGATCTCAAATACTACCCTCCTTTGACGACAGTCGATGGTAGCATAAAAGGTTCCAAGCCAGTCCATTCCTAGAACCACATCAAAGTTCGGTATGTCCAGTACCTTGAAGTCAGCGTAAAATTCTCGACTGCAGACGATGACCGGACACATGCTGTATCCCATAGTTGCCTTTAGAACACCATTTCCGGAACTGACGTTCCAGCAGGATACGAGCGGTGAGACTGGAATCGCATGGGTTCGGACAAACCGTTGCGACATAAAGCAGTGGGATGCTCCAGTATCAAACAGTGCAAGTGCAGGTAGTGAAGCTACTAGAATTGTACCTAAGGTATATGGAATAGGTTTTAGGTATAGGGAAAGTGTGTAGGTAACCAAAACTAGAAGATAAATTTGGGAAGGAAATTTACCAGTAATGACTTGGCCAGTGGCCTCAGCTTCTTCAACAGACATCATAAAAGCCTGGCGCTTCGGCACATTCCTCCTGGCCTGAGGAGCATTCCTCTGAACGTTTCTTTGTGCTTGATGGAACTGTCGAGGAGGTGGTGCAGCTTGTGGTCCTCTAGGTGGTGCAGGTAGTGCAAGTCTGGTAGTAGGTGCTGGAAGAGCTGGTCGCTGCTGATAGTTGTTAGCTGGCCGGGTTGCAGCAACTGAGTTCTGCCTTTGAGGACAGGATCCAATGTCATGAGTGGCTGAACCGCAGATCAAGCAAAGGCGGTTGGCTCGACGGCAATCCTTCATCATATGTCCCTTTCTCTTACAGTAGGTGCAAAAGGCTGGGCTAGGGTGATGAGTTGGTACTCCGGGACGCCTCGGCACGAAGGATGGTCTGGACGTGGCTCCACCTGCCATCTGGTTGGCAGGACGCTTGACTCCTACAGAGTGAGGTCTTCCCCTCTCTTTTATCACTGCCTCGTAACTGCGGGCAGCTTCCAGGGCTTCCTCGTGAGTCAAAAACTTCCCGGTGGCTAGAGCAGCCTTGATTTCGGTGTCCAAACCTTGCTGAAAACGACGGGCTCTGATCTCGTCCGTCGGTATCAGGTGTGCCGCGAATCTGTATAAAGGTTGTGTTAGCTGTGTAGTAGGTGATATTAAAAAAATTGAACTACTGTGACAGATCTTACCGGCTCAACATAGTAAACTCAGCATCATACTCATCTACAGATTTCTCCCACATAGATCCTTGTTGTAGGTGAATAAATTGTTGTTCCATAGCGAACCTGGCGGTCACAGGGAAATATTTCGCGTCGAACTTCTCGCGAAATATTTTCCATTCAATCGGCTGGGCTAGACGGGTCTCTTCCGCCTTCCACCAATTTCGAGCGTTATCCGTGAGCTGTAGCTTCGCTACACGGACCCAGGCATTATCTGGCACTTGAGCTGCTGCCAGATCATCTTCAATACGTTGCGCCCATTCTTCTGCTTCGAGAGGGCTCCCTTTTCCCGAGAATTGCTTCGGGTGCAACGCTCTGAACTGTTTGATTCCCGGTGCATCTGTCTCAGGACGACTCAGAAGTTGTTGCTGTCCCTCTAGCAGACTGCGGATCGCATCGAAAAGCATGGTTTGCTCAGTGGATGGTGCGGGAACAACTGGAGTGAGAGGTAGTGCTGAAGGGGTGTTGTTGGCATTGGTGCTGGTATTGTTCGGGGAATTGTTTGGGGAATCCATAATCCTGAAGAAAAATTTGGATTAGGACAGATTCAAATACATGAAATGATAAGATTCAAGGAATAAAGACTTGTAAGATTCAAATAACATGAATTGTAAAGAATGTTTTAGTTGCTGTTTCTTGTGTTACATTGCTTAGGTTGTTCACGCAGACCAGAACTGCATGATAGGGATTCATACAGCTCTGACCTGCATGGGCCACCAACAAAACCTGTCACGCCCCGCTTCCCAATGTACGGCGAAGTGGTCGTGACGAGGCCCGCTACGTATGTACTCAGAAGTACATACGCTAAGCGTAACTAAGCAATATAAAATAATCACAAGAGACAAATGAGATTGAGATAACAGCAACTTTTATTAATAACATTCTTTATACAATGCATGAAATGAAAATACAACTGGAATGAAAAAAAGAAAGCAATGCCTAAACAGTGGCATAATAATAAAAGGAAATACTGGAAAGAACAAGTACAAAGTCTAGAGCTCTGGATCTTCTTGGAACTGCTCCAAATCTTCAGTTGTTGGCTCGGTCTCAACTTGGTCCAACGCACCTGACGACATTCAAAGAAGAAAGAAATAGAATGTCGTCAGCGAACAGGTCGCTCGGTAAGTCCCAAAGAAAAGTGGAGTGAGAATGGCAGAGTAACAGTATTTTCTAGAGTATTATGTTATAGAATATTATGGAATATTGTTTAACGCAGTTGTTTGTAGCTTGGTACAGAAGAATGCCAGTGTATACGAGGGGGATCTCTATATGCTAGAGATCAGTGCAAACGGAGAGTACAAGGAACCGTTATGCCACGGTACAACAGCAACAGTATTCATGTTAGGTGTCTTAATCTGACCACCTCATTCCACTTTTAACATCTTCCGTACCAATCTACCCCTTTAAACCCCGTAATGTTTTAACAGTGTTGTAGTAATGGAATATGTAAATTGAGTGACTGACCAAAACCATGATATCAGTAAACATGTTGCAACTGTATAATCAGGTAAATGGAATATCAGGATAATGGAATGAATATCCATGGTTTGATTCAGTCAAAAATGAATATATTGTTAACTGTATTCAGGGATTCATGATTTCAAGTTGTGTTGGAATATGATTGAAATATAGATTGACTTGAATTATATTCAAGTCAGAATTAGTCAGACTCTAACCCGAGTCAGACTAAAAGAAAGATAATTTGAAGTTCAATATTAGCTAGGGGCCTTATTGTAATTTGTGAAACTTGAGGGGGTTTTATGTAAAAAGTACTTTTGTATAGTTTTCAAAATATACCTCAAGTATTTAATAATCGTCTTTATTATTGTAATGGATGTGAATTTTATTTGTGTTATTCTAGTGAATATATCCTAATAAAAGTATTAATTGTTTATTTGAAATTCGTGGTATTTTAATGTAACTTTTAATCTATGATTTTTAGGAAAAAGTGGAAACTTGATATTATAACAAAATAAGTGTTTAAATGATAATTATATATAATAAAACACTTAAATGATTTTTAAATGAATATTTTATTTACAAAAAATATTACTTTCCTTAAATATTGTATTTAAACCTTTCGAGACCGAATGCTCCTTGCGGAGGTCTGAATCTCGCACTACTAGCCTGCGGGTGCACGATGAACCGTGCTATCCCTAACAGGTTCCCCACGAATGGGTTGTAATGGCACTTTGCTCAGGTTTTATAAATACTTTTAATTTAGGGAAAAGATTTTCTAAATATAAGGTATTTATTTGTAAAAGTATATAGTTCTCCATATTTTAGTTGTTAGGGTTTCCTAGACCATCTAACCTATCTTCTATGGTCTAAACGATGAATCATTAGAGCCTCAAATCGCCTCTTCACCATCATGCAGCCAGGTAAGTGCCAGGTAAGTGGGAAGGAACCACGTCGTGGGCCTAATTAAAAACCACTAGCCTTAGACACACTTGCCTAGACCCACAAGACAGTTTAGATAAACGATCGATGTCCATGACCAATCGTGCTTTCATTTCATATAAGTTTTATTTAGAAAAGTTTACAATTTAAGGGTTAAACTAAAAGTTATAAAGGTTATGGTATTTTAGTGAAAAAGTCCTATAATATCGTATTCTGTATTTTTGTTATTTATCAATTAGGGTTATAATGAGTGTGTGTAAGGGTAGGTCATTACCCCGTGACTTATATTAAGTTTTGGTGAAGTTTCAGGGTGAAATGAGTTATGTTAAAGTTAAGGGTATTAAAGTGCAAGAATACGGTATTCATAAACGTTATCATTTCATGTGTGAAATTTCATCCAAATTGAATGAAACAAGTTTTTTTATCAAAATAAACATGATTAGGAGTGGGGTATCTAAATAGAACATTAAAATTTAACTTGATGGTATTTTTATGCAAGAAATACGGTTTTCTAAAGAACTTATCATTTCATGTGGAAAAGTACAATTAAATTTGATTTAAGGGTGATTAATAGTCAACATGCAAGAGGGTTGATAATATGTATTAGGTGACAAGTGGAATTTTTAAGAAAAACCGAATCGGAAATCGGTTTGTCCGATTTCCGTCGGGTTTCAAAAAGTCGTATTTTGCAAATATAGAAAAGAGAGGTAGAAGGTTGGGACTTACGGGTTTGGACAAGCTAAGCGTTCTAAAAGGTGTGGTGGTTGCCGATTCGTTGGAAACGTCACGTCGGTCTTGATCCGGTCACCGGAATCCGTCGTCGGTTTCGGCAGCGCTTCGCTTCTCGCTCTTTGCACCAAGTTCTCAAGAGTTTTAGAGAGTATGCTTAGAGTTGTGAGGGGAAAATGTAGAGGGTAGGGGCCTTTATATAGGGCTAGGCTAGGGTTAGGGTTAGGGTAGATGAAAAGTTAAAAAATAAAAATGTGATAAAATGTAATAAAAATGTATTAAAAGTGGAGTAATTGGGGGTTTTAAAGATCTCTGGAAGTGGGATTGGGCTGAAACTTTGCAGGTGAGTAGGGAATACCAAAAGACACAACTTTCATGTTGTGACCCTTGCCGGAATCGGCCTAAAAGGGGGTGACTCGGCCGTGACTCGGTCGGATCACTGAGTCGGCCGAGTCAAGGCCGAGTTGGCCGATTCCCGACCGAGTCCGGTGACCTGGATCTCCCCCGACGGTCCATCTACCCTCTGAAAGTGTTACATCTTTGGGTGTAGTGGGGTTTTTGTGAGATATGCACGTGTAAACTCTTGGTATTCTAAAGGTTTTTTAAAAAAACAATAATAAAAATAATGTGGGGTATGGGATTCGAACTCTGGTAGCTTAGTTCAGCAGTGCAAGGTATTACCAATGAGCTACAAGATCTTTCTTGTAATTATTGTAAAGAGATAGATACTTAAAGTGTTATCAGCAACATTAATACTCCAAGTATACTTCAATTTTAAATCAAATTTTGGTATACAAAAATTGGAGTTGTTACAATCTACCCTCCTTACAAAAATTTCGTCCTCGAAATTTACAACTTTTATTTAAGGACTAATTTACAAAAAAAGGTGCGGATATCTTGCACGCATCTCATCTTCCCTTTCCCACATGGATTCTCCTGGAGTGTCTTTTCTCCACATTATCCAGACCAAATTAACTTCCTTGTTCCGAAGTGTCTTTACCTTTCTATCCAGGATCTCCACAGGTTGTTGCTCACAAGACAAATCGGGCTGTATCGTAAGCTCGGAATGATCAAGTACATGGCTGGGGTCACTCACATACTTTCTGAGTTGGGATATATGGAACACGTTATGCACTCCTTCCAATGAGGGTGGAAGCGCTAATCGGTATGCCACTTCACCGACTCGTTCGAGTATGTCGAACGGTCCAATGTATCTCGGACTCAACTTTCCCCGTCTTCCAAATCTGATCACTCCGCGGTTCGGAGATATCTTCAAGAATACATGGTCTCCTGGCTGGAACTCCAAGTGTCGTCTCTTTGCATCAGCCCAATGTTTCTGTCTATCTTGGGCTATGCGCATTCTTTCTCTGATAGTACGAACCACATCCACGGTCGCTACTATCATCTCTGGTCCAAGAAGTTCCCTATCTCCGATGTCGTCCCAACTTAATGGCGATCGACACTTCCTTCCATATAATGCTGCAAAAGGTGCCATTCCTATGCTTGCTTGGTAGCTGTTGTTGTACGCGAACTCCACAAGATGCAAGTGATCTTCCCACGATCTTTTGAAGTCGAGCATACATGCTCTGAGCATATCCTCCAAGATCTGAATAGTTCATTCCGACTGACCATCTGTTTGTGGATGATAAGCCGTGCTGAAGTTCAGACTTGTTCCCAAGCTAGCTTGCAGACTTTGCCAAAATTGCGATCGGAACCTAGTGTCACGATCGGAGACAATGCAGACTGGTACTCCATGAAGTCTCACAATTTCCTGTTTGAGTTCATGGGTATCAGAGATAGTACATTATGAAGAATTTCATTTAAATCTAAATTAGATTATTACCTCCATGTACTTCTTCGCTAATGTCTCAGTTGATTGGCCAACTCGAAATGGGATGAAGTGAGCCGACTTTGTGAGTCGATCCACAATGACCCAAATCGCATCGTTACCTTTTGTGCTGCGAGGAAGAGCAGTTACAAAGTCCATCGTAATGTGTTGCCACTTCCATTCTGGGATTGGTAACGGTTGAAGTAGTCCAGCTGTCCTATGATGTTCAGCCTTTACCTGCTGACACACCAAACATTTTGCGACACTCCTGGCTACTTCACGCTTCATTCCATGCCACCAATAATTCTGACGTAGATCTTTGTACATTTTGGTACCTCCAGGATGTACTGAATAGGGAGAGCTGTGAGCTTCTTTCATTAACTCTTCCCGAACAGGACCCTTTGGTACACACAATCTGCTGCCGTATCTCAAAGATCCGTCTTCATGGATGATGAAATCTGTTCTGAGTCCATTCTCCACTTGTTCTCTGATCTTTTGCAACTTAGCATCGCTGGCTTGAGCTGCTTTGATCTGATTGACCATGGTTGATTGAACTTGTAGATTCATCAAATTTGAAACATCACCTGGCATGACTAGTTCGATCTCCATCTGATGTAGGTCTTGCTGAAGCTTCCACTGGGCGGTGAGATTCATTGCTAATGGTTGGCGACTAAGAGCATCAGGTACTACGTTCACCTTTCCTGGATGATATTGCAAATTGATGTCGAAGTCCGCCATAAGTTCTAACCATCTTCTCTGCCGCATATTCAACTCCTTCTAGGTAAACACATACTTCAGACTTTTATGATCTGTGTAGATGTTCACTCGTTCACCAAGTAAGTAGTGGCGCCAAATTTTAAGAGCAAAAATAACGGCTGCCAACTCTAGATCATGCGTCGGGTAATTGCGCTCATGAGTCTTCAGTTGTCTGGAAACATAAGCCACAACCTTACCGTGCTGATGTAGAACACATCCTAATCCCCTACCGGATGCATCGCAATGCACTTCAAATCCTCCAGATTGATCCGGTGTTACAAGAATAGGTGCAGAAGTCAGTCTCGACTTAAGTTCTACGAAAGCTTGCTCACATGCTTCTGACCACACAAATTCTTCATCTTTTCGTGTGAGCTTGGTCAGGGGTGTTGCTATCTTCGAAAAGCCTTCAATGAATCTTCTGTAATATCCAGCTAAACCCAAGAAACTCCGAATATCCTTCACAGACTTTGGTGTAGGCCATTCGCTGACTGCTGAGACTTTTGTTGGATCCACAGAAATTCCTTCTCCTGATACGATATGTCCAAGGAAACCAACTTGTTTTAACCAAAACTCGCACTTGCTGTATTTGGCATAAAGCTTATGTTGTCGAAGAGTTTCCAGGACAATTCGTAAGTGCTCCGCATGCTCTTTCCGGTTCTTAGAATATACCAGGATGTCGTCGATGAAGATGACAACGAACCTGTCTAAATACTCCCGGAAGACTTGGTTCATAAGATTCATGAAAATTGCTGGTGCATTGGTCACTCCAAATGGCATTACTAGAAATTCGTAATGTCCATAGCGAGTTCTGAAAACTGTTTTGTGAATATCAGCTTCCTTGACCTTCACTTGATGATAACCTGAACGAAGATTTAGTTTAGAGAAGACACAAGATCCACTTAGCTGATCGAATAAGTCGTCGATGCGCGGAAGTGGATACTTGTTCTTAATAGTAACTTCGTTCAAGACTCTATAGTCGATGCACATTCTATATGAACCTTCCTTCTTCTTCATCAGTAGTACAGGTGCTCCCCAACTCGAAGTGCTGGGACGAATCCATCCTTTCGCCAGTAATTCGTCCAACTGTGTTCGTACTTCCTTCAAACCTTTTGGACTTAGTCTATATGGTGCTTTGATTACTGGTTGTGCTCCTGGTACTAAGTCAATACTGAATTCAAGAGCTCGATCAGGAGGCAAACCTGATATATCGTCAGGGAATACGTCATCGAACTCTCGAACTACCTCCGGTCTTGCTTCTTCTTCTGCATGAGCTGCCGCAACTATTGCTTCCCTTGGCTTTGCTTTGTAAGTGCTTGGCTCCAATGTACGGTCTCCACTCTTAAAGTAAAAGATCGGATGATCTGGGATCTCAAATACTACCCTCCTTTGACGACAGTCGATGGTAGCATAAAAGGTTCCAAGCCAGTCCATTCCTAGAACCACATCAAAGTTCGGTATGTCCAGTACCTTGAAGTCAGCGTAAAATTCTCGACTGCAGACGATGACCGGACACATGCTGTATCCCATAGTTGCCTTTAGAACACCATTTCCGGAACTGACGTTCCAGCAGGATACGAGCGGTGAGACTGGAATCGCATGGGTTCGGACAAACCGTTGCGACATAAAGCAGTGGGATGCTCCAGTATCAAACAGTGCAAGTGCAGGTAGCGAAGCTACTAGAATTGTACCTAAGGTATATGGAATAGGTTTTAGGTATAGGGAAAGTGTGTAGGTAACCAAAACTAGAAGATAAATTTGGGAAGGAAATTTACCAGTAATGACTTGGCCAGTGGCCTCAGCTTCTTCAACAGACATCATAAAAGCCTGGCGCTTCGGCACATTCCTCCTGGCCTGAGGAGCATTCCTCTGAACGTTTCTTTGTGCTTGATGGAACTGTCGAGGAGGTGGTGCAGCTTGTGGTCCTCTAGGTGGTGCAGGTAGTGCAAGTCTGGTAGTAGGTGCTGGAAGAGCTGGTCGCTGCTGATAGTTGTTAGCTGGCCGGGTTGCAGCAACTGAGTTCTGCCTTTGAGGACAGGATCCAATGTCATGAGTGGCTGAACCGCAGATCAAGCAAAGGCGGTTGGCTCGACGGCAATCCTTCATCATATGTCCCTTTCTCTTACAGTAGGTGCAAAAGGCTGGGCTAGGGTGATGAGTTGGTACTCCGGGACGCCTCGGCACGAAGGATGGTCTGGACGTGGCTCCACCTGCCATCTGGTTGGCAGGACGCTTGACTCCTACAGAGTGAGGTCTTCCCCTCTCTTTTATCACTGCCTCGTAACTGCGGGCAGCTTCCAGGGCTTCCTCGTGAGTCAAAAACTTCCCGGTGGCTAGAGCAGCCTTGATTTCGGTGTCCAAACCTTGCTGAAAACGACGGGCTCTGATCTCGTCCGTCGGTATCAGGTGTGCCGCGAATCTGTATAAAGGTTGTGTTAGCTGTGTAGTAGGTGATATTAAAAAAATTGAACTACTGTGACAGATCTTACCGGCTCAACATAGTAAACTCAGCATCATACTCATCTACAGATTTCTCCCACATAGATCCTTGTTGTAGGTGAATAAATTGTTGTTCCATAGCGAACCTGGCGGTCACAGGGAAATATTTCGCGTCGAACTTCTCGCGAAATATTTTCCATTCAATCGGCTGGGCTAGACGGGTCTCTTCCGCCTTCCACCAATTTCGAGCGTTATCCGTGAGCTGTAGCTTCGCTACACGGACCCAGGCATTATCTGGCACTTGAGCTGCTGCCAGATCATCTTCAATACGTTGCGCCCATTCTTCTGCTTCGAGAGGGCTCCCTTTTCCCGAGAATTGCTTCGGGTGCAACGCTCTGAACTGTTTGATTCCCGGTGCATCTGTCTCAGGACGACTCAGAAGTTGTTGCTGTCCCTCTAGCAGACTGCGGATCGCATCGAAAAGCATGGTTTGCTCAGTGGATGGTGCGGGAACAACTGGAGTGAGAGGTAGTGCTGAAGGGGTGTTGTTGGCATTGGTGCTGGTATTGTTCGGGGAATTGTTTGGGGAATCCATAATCCTGAAGAAAAATTTGGATTAGGACAGATTCAAATACATGAAATGATAAGATTCAAGGAATAAAGACTTGTAAGATTCAAATAACATGAATTGTAAAGAATGTTTTAGTTGCTGTTTCTTGTGTTACATTGCTTAGGTTGTTCACGCAGACCAGAACTGCATGATAGGGATTCATACAGCTCTGACCTGCATGGGCCACCAACAAAACCTGTCACGCCCCGCTTCCCAATGTACGGCGAAGTGGTCGTGACGAGGCCCGCTACGTATGTACTCAGAAGTACATACGCTAAGCGTAACTAAGCAATATAAAATAATCACAAGAGACAAATGAGATTGAGATAACAGCAACTTTTATTAATAACATTCTTTATACAATGCATGAAATGAAAATACAACTGGAATGAAAAAAAGAAAGCAATGCCTAAACAGTGGCATAATAATAAAAGGAAATACTGGAAAGAACAAGTACAAAGTCTAGAGCTCTGGATCTTCTTGGAACTGCTCCAAATCTTCAGTTGTTGGCTCGGTCTCAACTTGGTCCAACGCACCTGACGACATTCAAAGAAGAAAGAAATAGAATGTCGTCAGCGAACAGGTCGCTCGGTAAGTCCCAAAGAAAAGTGGAGTGAGAATGGCAGAGTAACAGTATTTTCTAGAGTATTATGTTATAGAATATTATGGAATATTGTTTAACGCAGTTGTTTGTAGCTTGGTACAGAAGAATGCCAGTGTATACGAGGGGGATCTCTATATGCTAGAGATCAGTGCAAACGGAGAGTACAAGGAACCGTTATGCCACGGTACAACAGCAACAGTATTCATGTTAGGTGTCTTAATCTGACCACCTCATTCTACTTTTAACATCTTCCGTACCAATCTACCCCTTTAAACCCCGTAATGTTTTAACAGTGTTGTAGTAATGGAATATGTAAATTGAGTGACTGACCAAAACCATGATATCAGTAAACATGTTGCAACTGTATAATCAGGTAAATGGAATATCAGGATAATGGAATGAATATCCATGGTTTGATTCAGTCAAAAATGAATATATTGTTAACTGTATTCAGGGATTCATGATTTCAAGTTGTGTTGGAATATGATTGAAATATAGATTGACTTGAATTATATTCAAGTCAGAATTAGTCAGACTCTAACCCGAGTCAGACTAAAAGAAAGATAATTTGAAGTTCAATATTAGCTAGGGGCCTTATTGTAATTTGTGAAACTTGAGGGGGTTTTATGTAAAAAGTACTTTTGTATAGTTTTCAAAATATACCTCAAGTATTTAATAATCGTCTTTATTATTGTAATGGATGTGAATTTTATTTGTGTTATTCTAGTGAATATATCCTAATAAATGTATTAATTGTTTATTTGAAATTCGTGGTATTTTAATGTAACTTTTAATCTATGATTTTTAGGAAAAAGTGGAAACTTGATATTATAACAAAATAAGTGTTTAAATGATAATTATATATAATAAAACACTTAAATGATTTTTAAATGAATATTTTATTTACAAAAAATATTACTTTCCTTAAATATTGTATTTAAACCTTTCGAGACCGAATGCTCCTTGCGGAGGTCTGAATCTCGCACTACTAGCCTGCGGGTGCACGATGAACCGTGCTATCCCTAACAGGTTCCCCACGAATGGGTTGTAATGGCACTTTGCTCAGGTTTTATAAATACTTTTAATTTAGGGAAAAGATTTTCTAAATATAAGGTATTTATTTGTAAAAGTATATAGTTCTCCATATTTTAGTTGTTAGGGTTTCCTAGACCATCTAACCTATCTTCTATGGTCTAAACGATGAATCATTAGAGCCTCAAATCGCCTCTTCACCATCATGCAGCCAGGTAAGTGCCAGGTAAGTGGGAAGGAACCACGTCGTGGGCCTAATTAAAAACCACTAGCCTTAGACACACTTGCCTAGACCCACAAGACAGTTTAGATAAACGATCGATGTCCATGACCAATCGTGCTTTCATTTCATATAAGTTTTATTTAGAAAAGTTTACAATTTAAGGGTTAAACTAAAAGTTATAAAGGTTATGGTATTTTAGTGAAAAAGTCCTATAATATCGTATTTTGTATTTTTGTTATTTATCAATTAGGGTTATAATGAGTGTGTGTAAGGGTAGGTCATTACCCCGTGACTTATATTAAGTTTTGGTGAAGTTTCAAGGTGAAATGAGTTATGTTAAAGTTAAGGGTATTAAAGTGCAAGAATACGGTATTCATAAACGTTATCATTTCATGTGTGAAATTTCATCCAAATTGAATGAAACAAGTTTTGTTATCAAAATAAACATGATTAGGAGTGGGGTATCTAAATAGAACATTAAAATTTAACTTGATGGTATTTTTATGCAAGAAATACGGTTTTCTAAAGAACTTATCATTTCATGTGGAAAAGTACAATTAAATTTGATTTAAGGGTGATTAATAGTCAACATGCAAGAGGGTTGATAATATGTATTAGGTGACAAGTGGAATTTTTAAGAAAAACCGAATCGGAAATCGGTTTGTCCGATTTCCGTCGAGTTTCAAAAAGTCGTATTTTGCAAATATAGAAAAGAGAGGTAGAAGGTTGGGACTTACGGGTTTGGACAAGCTAAGCATTCTAAAAGGTGTGGTGGTTGCCGATTCGTTGGAAACGTCACGTCGGTCTTGATCCGGTCGCCGGAATCCGTCGTCGGTTTCGGCAGCGCTTCGCTTCTCGCTCTTTGCACCAAGTTCTCAAGAGTTTTAGAGAGTATGCTTAGAGTTGTGAGGGGAAAAGGTAGAGGGTAGGGGCCTTTATATAGGGCTAGGCTAGGGTTAGGGTTAGGGTAGATGAAAAGTTAAAAAATAAAAATGTGATAAAATGTAATAAAAATGTATTAAAAGTGGAGTAATTGAGGGTTTTAAAGATCTCTGGAAGTGGGATTGGGCTGAAACTTTGCAGGTGAGTAGGGAATACCAAAAGACACAACTTTCATGTTGTGACCCTTGCCGGAATCGGCCTAAAAGGGGGTGACTCGGCCGTGACTCTGTCGGATCACTGAGTCGGCCGAGTCAAGGCCGAGTTGGCCGATTCCCGACCGAGTCCGGTGACCTGGATCTCCCCCGACGGTCCATCTACCCTCTGCAAGTGTTACATCTTTGGGTGTAGTGGGGTTTTTGTGAGATATGCACGTGTAAACTCTTGGTATTCTAAAGGTTTTTTAAAAAATCAATAATAAAAATAATGTGGGGTATGGGATTCGAACTCTGGTGGCTTAGTTCAGCAGTGCAAGGTATTACTAATGAGCTACAAGCTCTTTCTTGTAATTATTGTAAAGAGATAGATATTTAAAGTGTTATCAGTAACATTAATACTCCAAGTATACTTCAATTTTAAATCAAATTTTGGTATACAAAAATTGGAGTTGTTACAACCCAAAACCAATTAAGCAAAAGAGTGAAGAAAACCCAATCAATTGAAAGCGAGTTATCAATAAGTCATGTAAAACCCTTTTTTAAAACAATACCAATTTTTCCGAAAATTTCGGCAGAGTCTCCTTTGTAAATACTGGCCCCCAAAAATGGGTACAACAAGAATATATGTAAATCCAACAAAATAGGGCATCCCCAAGCGGGAGCTAGCTCTTCGCCACGAGGCGATCACAAATCCCACGCAATATAAATGACAACAAGCATAATAATCATGATGAAGCATAAGAAAACATCATGTCGACTCAAGTGAGCTCGACCCCAAAATACAGCATAAAGTCCACAAACCTCACAGTCTCATCTTTAGGTCAATATACAATAAAACTGGTAGAGACAGTAGATGGAGTACACTAGATACAAAGAATATACAAGGTGGTACAAAAATAATAACATAACCCACCTATGAGCAAATCTCGAGCTCAGGCAAAAGAGGCAAAAGAACAAGTGCGCCCGCCGCTACTGAACTGACGGAGCGGACCTGCAAAAGACTGTGGCACAACGGGGGTGAGTTGCCAACTCGTGAGTAATAAATAACATCTACAAAGGCTATCGTATGCATGCACACAAGCATCCTAGCATCTAAAATACAGGTATGACTGGATGCACTAGCAGGTGTGTATACAACATCAGTGTGCTAATATGTATGCAACATGGAAATCTGAGGTCTCGATAGGTATATATAAGAAATATTTTATCTCCTTTTGTTTTTGAAACTCTTTTAGAATGCCAGCATAATGTCAATGAATCGACGAAAATCGGTGTCCAGCAACGACACCCAAAAGCTGTCTCAAATCTCATAAATCCATGTCATAGTGTCTCTGGCCTCAGCCATCCGGCTGACCCATCTCAGTATCAATATATCATCCTCTCGTGGCCCCGGTCGGTATCCTCTGGATATCCGCCGTGCCCAATGAAGTCACCGGTAGGTAATCCGTCCCCTGCCAGGCTCATCGTCAGCACCACGAGCTTCTTGCCCCGGGGTACCCTACCGGGCCCACCATGTACCCGAAACGGTTCATCCAACTCCTCGAAACGGGTCTCCAAAAACCACAGCAAACTCATGGTGGACGACACTTACATCACTAGAAAACCGCAATTTACATATTTTAAAAATATAATAAGTTTAGAAATTTTGCGGCTTTCCCCCGAAATCCAGCAATATCATAAAACCTCAAGAAATCCTCATAAGTGCATATATCAATGATAATGAACGCATATAGTATCAATAATCAAGTTGCGATGTGTGATTAATGTATTAAGCATGAACAATTAATATGATGAAGTACATGCACATGAATAGCAATACTACGGTTTCATTTTAAGGAATTAAAGGCAATAGCACAAGTTTAAGTATCAATTAGTAACAGGTTTAAATTTAAAGGTTATCTAGTGTGGTGGCATGGCAATTACCAGGGTGTGTGTGTAAGCATGAATAGTGCTCGTGCTGCATATAAAAACCCTGGCAATGGTGCAGGTGTCCTATAAAATGGTTTCGTATAGGTATGTCAATATAATGCATGGATGCAGCAAATAGTCAATTAAGCATTTCACCCCTAATTACTAACATTACTAAGGATCTTGTAAGTTACTAAAACTATCGGGCGGCTTGCGCCATCCAACGATAGTCCCCCGTAGATGTTACATCTACTCACCGGAATCCCTGGCTAGCTGTGTCCAATCACCGCCTTTCCCTTTCGCGCCGCGTCTGACGTCTCCGCGACCGAACCTGGAATTTACATCAATACCAAACATAAGGTTACATATCAAGAACGACGCAAAACCCCAACGAAACTACTAAAGTTCGCTAGCTAGGTACAACGTGCACAAAGTGCGCGGAACACACGCGAAAATCGCAAAAACTGCCAAAAAACGCCGATTTGGTCGCCCGGCAAAACTAAAACCCGACTACCCAAAAATCCGCACTCACGCATCCTAAAAGTCGTAGGACAAGCCATTACAATCATCAAGATATCAAAAATAATTCATCACATAATTTTTATACAAAACTAGTAAGCATTTGCATTCCAAAATCGGTGCAAAAATCGCCGATTTGCGACAAAACGACTACAATTTAGCATAATCACCCAAGCACACTACAAGCAATCTACAAACACTAATTACAACACAATAGCAATGATTCCAATCCTATTTTTCCTAAACAACCATCTCTTGAATTTATAACCTAGCAAATTCCAAATCAATTTCCACACTTGCAAACTTAAATTAACACAACAAAAGCCCACATAAGAAGATTAATCTCATAGATTAGGTTAGCAAAATACTAGATAACAAATTGGGTTTAAATCAACTAAATAATGTTTTCTAACCCTAATCAACTCATTATCATGTTTCACAATCCAATTCCATACAAAAACCCTCTCTTGAAAATCCTAAAACAACAATTTCACCCTTCTAAAATTAACTAATTTAGCCAAATTTGAAGACTACATAAACAAGGTAACTATATAGATTAGTTAATTAACCACTAGATTAACTATAAAACAATCTAATTAACTATAATGGCTTCAAAACCCTAGCTAAATTTTTCAAGCATAACCTAAGAAAACTAGATTAAAACTACACTAAATTAACACTACAACCATCTAACTTAAGAAACTTAATCAAAAGAATTTAAATTGCAAGGGATTATACCTCACTAGAGATCTAGCAAGAATAGATTTTGCTCCAAATGATGGCCTCAAGCATCAAGATCCAAGTTAGGAAGGTGAAGGAAAAGAAAGATGAAGGAGGGTTTTAATTTGCAAGCTTTAATTTGAAATTTTGATGTGTTAAACTTGAAGAATTGTGAAGAAAATGAGAAGAAAAGAGATGAAGAGGGGGAGTGCAGGTTTCGGCCAGCAAGAGGGCATGGAGGAGGGTGTGGGCAAGTGGGGAAAGTCAATGGTCAAGTGTCACGACCTGCAATTCGGCCCGTAACCGGCACTTAAACTACGTAACGTCTACAGGCGTACGTAACTTAAGTAAGCCGAAACCCAGAAATCTAAACCACCCAAAACTGGATCAACGGAGAAACAAAGTTTAAAATATTTTAGAAGTCGCCATTTAAAATCTCTAACTCTAGTTTTCTTTCATAAAAATTTCGGCAGCACTTCCCTTGTAAAACTAACCCCGAAAACGGGTACAACACAGATAATATATATAAACATCCCAAGTGGGAGAAAAATCACGCCCACCGGCGGAAACAATCACCACAACAAGTATACGACGCCAAAGCGAAGAAATATCCACAAAAGTAGTGATGATAAGTTGCCCTGCCGCGACTACTCAGAGGGTAAGTCCTGCAAAAACTGTGGCACAACGGGGGTGAGTTGCCAACTCGTGAATAGTAATCAACATCATACAGTAATCGCAAGTATGCACTAACATCAATGATCAATAACATGTGAACTGATAGCATGAGTATGACAATATGAATATACAACTATCATGATATCCATATCAATTGAATACTGAGTGCGGAATAGTAAATAATCTCATGCACAAATCATAAGCATGAAAAACACGGTGTAACTCAACAACACCCAAATCCCAAAATACTCAGATCGGCCCTCAGATCGGCCCCTCAAATCCTGTACGTCTCATGAAACCTGAGTGTCCAACATCGACACTCAAAAACATCATGAAAACCGGTGCCTATCATCGACACCTAAATACTGATATCCATACGTTCCTCGAAACCCAAGTATCCCACCTCGACACTTGCATTTCCACGTATCGGTCTTTCTGATATCCATACGTTCCTCGAAACCCAAGTATCCCACATCGACACTTGTATTTCCACGTATCGGTCTGTCAAATCCCATATATCTCTCGGAAAGTAAGTGCCCAAGATCGACACTTTAATTTCCCATATCGCATCTCAAATGCATAAATCCATATAAAGTAGCATATGCAACATAAACATCAATATGAGCATATCACGGAACAATTCGCCAAATAATGAATCAAGTCATTAAATGTATCTCGCGGTTCCCAAAAATCCAAATCCAGAATACATATATATACAGCGTCCCATACCACCGATATATATGCAATACAATTCATGTAAATCCAAATCCAAAATACATATATATACGGCGTCCCATACCACCGATATATATGCAATAGAAACTGATCATATAACAATAGCAAGGTATATGTGCGAAAGAGTAATATAGCATGGTATACATATGAGCATGTAGGTATACAGGTATGTTCTATGTAATAAGCAATGTCGCACAAGTATAATTGTTTAATGTTGCTAACTAATAGCAAGGTATACAATAAGCATTTGTATTGTGCGTGTCATGGCAATTACCGACAGGGTGTGTGTAGCATATCATTGGTGCTCGTGCAACATGGATTGTCGATAATAGTGTAGTGTACAACAGGTACAGTACTAAGCATAAGTAACTATATGCAACATGAATCATGCACTGTTTCTATATAAGCAAATAAGCATACGACTAATATTATATCATATCTAGCCCCGACGCGTAGCGCCATACGGGTGATTCCCCGTAGATGTTAAATCTACTCACCCTGTGGTCTCCAGCTATGAAGATCCGACCACCTGCTTCCCTTTGTTCGCAGCGTCTGAAGTCCCCGCTTGCGACGCTATAATATCACAAACACAAGAAATAAAGCGAACATCTCAGAAGCAATCACAATAACGTAAAACTACGTAATATAAAACGCATCAACGCACTAAACCAACTCACGAATACACGTCTAGTGCAAACACACGAAACGATACCTAACCCAAACTGAGTATATCGCAACACGACACACGACTCGTGTCGCAACACGTAACACGCGAACTCAAAACACACGATTATAGGTAATCGATCCCAGATTTTATATACTGCATTTACTAATAAAATCAACAGTGCCAAACGACCCAAAACCATAGCAGACAACACCCACAGAAAACCCATCCCAACCCTCAACTACTCGGCCGGCGTCGCCGGCCCCCTCTTCGAATCTCGCCGGCCCAAACCGGCGGGGTGGTCCCCGTCTCCTGGGTGGTGTCTCAGGTCAACCTGCACATCTCTCTGAAGTTGTTTCCTCAATCACTAAAATACCCAGGTCACAGCAGATACTAATATCTCTAAAAAGTCACTAAAAACCCGATATCGCCTCAATCGATATAAACTACGATCTACGCAGAAATTAACGATCAAAACCACACAAAAACTACAAATTAACAGTAAAGGGGTTATACCTAACAACTTTGCTCCTAACTCCAAGCTTTTCCCTATCTCCAAGTGATCAAGAAGCAAGAAATCCCAAGTTTAAGGTATTTTTGTGATAGGTTTCAGAATTTTGAGGGTTTTGTGAGTTTTGATTGATAAATTATGAGGAATAATTGGGCAAGGGCAGTAGAGGATGAAGGATTTTCGGCCAAGGGAGTGAGGTGGAGGATTTGTGGTGCTTTCCTAGCAATTTCCTTCATTTATTAGCAATAAATGCATACACACACACACACTCACTCATGCATGCATCTCCTTTATCTCTTTTCTTTTCTTTTTCTTTTAATTCCGAGTTTAATTCTAGGCCACACATAAAACCCTAGGGTGAAGTGAGAAGGATTTGCTAACCTAAAGGTTTTAAAGAAAAGATCGCAAAAGGAAATTTTCCCAAAATTTGAATACCGCATTAAAATAATATTAAAAATTGGGAAAAATCAAATTGAACCAAAACGTCCCATATACTCCCAAAGCTCGCGCACTAGCTTTATTTTAGCTAATTTAGGTGCTGGCAAGTCTATATGGTCGTTTGTTCACAGTCGGGTAAAAACGGAAAATACCGACAAACTTACCCTAAAACGGACGAAATCGCATAACGATTTCCAAAACGTTACAATCTCCCCCCCTTATAGAAATTCGGTCCCCGAATTACAATTTCATACTAAAACGTACCTTCAAAAAGATAAGGGAATCTCTCCCGCATCTCGCTCTCGATTTCCCAAGTGATCTCCTCACCAGTCGGACTACGCCACAGAACCTTTACAGAAGGCAAGTCCCTAGACCGAAGTTTCTTCACCTGCCGATCCAGAATAACTATCGGCTGCTCGGTGAACGAAAGATCACGCTCAAGCTGAACGGTCTCGTGCTGAATCAAATGAGAAGGATCATGAAGGTATCTACGAAGTATCGACACATGAAAAACGGGGTGAACATCTGGAAAACTAGGCGGGAGCGCTAAACGATAAGCAACCGAACCCACTCGCTCGAGGATCTCGAAAGGACCTACAAATCTGGGACTGAGCTTCCCTCTCTTCCCAAATCGCATAACGCCCTTCATCGGAGAAATCTTCAGGAATACATGATCTCCCACTGCGAACTCAAGTCTGCGACGACGACGGTCGGCATAAGACTTCTGCCTGCACTGGGCTGTTCTCATCCTGTCCTGAATCAGCTGGATCTTCTCCGTAGTCTCCTGAACAAGCTGGGGTCCCAACACCAAACTCTCACTAAGCTCGGTCCAACAGACTGGCGATCGACACTTCCTACCATATAAAGCCTCAAAAGGTGCCATCTGAATAGTCTCCTGAAAGCTGTTATTGTAGGAGAACTCAATCAACGGCAAGTGACGATCCCAACTACCCCCAAAATCAAGCACACATGCACGGATCATATCCTCCAGAGTCTGAATAGTCCGCTCCGTCTGACCATCTGTCTGCGGATGAAAAGCGGTGCTAAAACTCAATCTGGTACCCAAAGCTTCCTTAAGCTTCTGCCATAGACGGCTAATAAACTGGGTACCTCTGTCGGATACTATGCATGTGGGAACACCGTGCAAACACACAATCTCATCTATATAAAGCTGAGCATACTGAGCATAGCCGAAAGTGGTCTTCACTGGAAGGAAGTGAGCCGCTTTCGTCAACCGGTCTACAACAACCCAAATGGAGTCATACCCTCTACTGGTCCTGGGTAGACCCACAATGAAATCTATGGAAATCTGCTCCCATTTCCACTCCGGAATGGGTAAAGGCTGCAACTCTCCAGCCGGTCTCTGATGCTCAGCCTTGACTTGCTGACAAGTCAGGCACCTCGAAACGAAGTCCGAAACATCGCGCTTCATCCCTTCCCACCAGTAGTAGTCTCTCAAGTCTCGGTACATCTTGGTGGAACCTGGATGAACGCTAAAAGCCGACTGATGTGCCTGCTCTAGGATCTCGCGTCTCAACCCATCAACATCTGGTACACACAAGCGAGTCCCGCATCGTAGCACACCCTGGTCATCAATCATGAACTCCGAAACTGTACCCCGTCGAACAAGCTCAAGAATATCAGACAAACGAGCATCACTGGGTTGCGCCTCACGAATACGATCAACAAGTAGAGGACGGGCGCGGACATGAGCAAACTGTCCCCCAGTGGAGGTAAACTCGAACTGCACTCTACTATCACACAAGAGCTGCCAATCTGCAGAAGACTGACACCGAACGGCGCTCAGCTGGGACAAGCTACCCACGGGCCTACGACTCAAAGCATCGGCTACCACATTCGCCCTGCCCGGGTGATAAAGGATCTCACAATCATAATCCTTTACTAGCTCCATCCATCGGCGCTGTCTCAGGTTCAGATCTCGCTGCTGGAAGATGTACTTCAAACTCTTGTGATCCGTGAAGATCTGACACGACTCCCCATACAAGTAGTGTCTCCAGATCTTCAACGCAAAGACTACCGCTGCCATCTCAAGATCGTGAGTGGGGTAATTCTGCTCGTGCTTCTTCAGCTGCCTAGAAGCATATGCAATCACCCTATCATGCTGCATCAAAACACAACCGAGCCCCACTCGAGAAGCATCACAATACACAACGTAGCCTCCCGATCCAGAAGGTAAAGAAAGAACTGGTGCTGTCGTCAACCGAGTCTTCAACTGCTGAAAACTCTGCTCGCACGCATCAGTCCAGAGAAAAGGAATCCCCTTCCGGGTCAGTCTAGTCAGCGGTGCAGCGATACTCGAAAAATCCTGCACAAAACGGCGATAATAACCAGCTAAGCCCAAAAAGCTGCGGACCTCAGTCACCGATACAGGTCTGGGCCAAAGCTGTACAGCCTCGATCTTCCTCGGGTCCACAAGAATACCATCACTAGTCACCACATGACCCAGGAAGTCAACTCTATCAAGCCAAAATGCGCACTTTGAGAATTTAGCATACAACTGGTGCTCTCTCAATATCTGCAAAGTAATCTCCAAGTGCTGCTCATGCTCCTCTCGACTCCTAGAGTAAACCAGTATGTCATCAATAAACACGATAATAAACTGGTCGAGGAACGGCCTGAAAATCCGGTTCATCAGATCCATGAACGCTGCTGGCGCATTGGTGAGTCCGAACGACATCACCAAAAACTCATAATGCCCATAGCGTGTACGAAAAGCAGTCTTCGGAATGTCATTATTCCGAACCCGCAACTGATGATAACCCGAACGCAAATCAATCTTCGAAAAATGTTTCGCACCCTGGAGCTGATCGAATAAATCGTCAATGCGGGGTAAAGGATACTTGTTCCGCACCGTAACACGGTTCAACTGACGATAATCCACACATAGCCTCAAACTGCCGTCCTTCTTCTTGACGAACAGAACAGGAGCTCCCCACGGCGAAACACTCGGACGCACAAGTCCCAAATCAAGCAACTCTTGCAATTGATCTTTAAGCTCTCTAAGCTCTGCCGGAGCCATCCGATAAGGCGGTATAGAAATAGGCTCCGTGCCAGGAATCAGATCAATGCAAAACTCAATATCGCGCTCTGGCGGCAACCCAGGTAACTCATCGGGAAAAACATCGGGAAACTCTCGCACTGTAGAAACCTGGTCCAACAACTCCACTGTGGCTCCAGTATCATGAATGAACGCCAAGAATCCCCGACATCCCCTCCTCAAAAGCCGACTAGCGCACAAAACAGAAATCAAGCTGTGAGGGGCGGCACTACGGTCCCCCTGCACAACAAACACTGACTCGCCGGGAAAACAAAATCTAACTGTCTTCTCGCGGCAGTCCACAGACGCATAGCAAGTAGCTAGCCAATCCATGCCCAACAAAACGTCGAAGTCCAACATCTCCAGAAGGATCAAGTCGACGGGCAGATCTCTGTCACCAATATGGACGATACAAGATCGAAACACATAACGCGCAACAAACGACTCTCCCACAGGAGTAGTCACGATCAGCGACTGATCCAGCAAACACGACTCTCGGCCTAACCTCGGCACGAAGTGCGTAGAAACATACGAATGCGTGGATCCCGGATCAAAAAGAACATGCGCATCATAAGAACATACAGAAAGAGTACCTGAAACCACTGCATTGGACGCCTGAGCGTCCTGGTGAGTCAAGGCAAAAACCCTAGCCTGACCTCTACCGGCTACTGGCTGTCCTCTGCCTCTGCCACCTCGACCTCTCGGTACAAAACCTCCGCGACCACGACCTCGCTGAACAGGAGTCTGACGCGGCGCAACTACAGGAACAAGAGGCAACGCTCTCTGAGGTGGAGAAGGTGGTAAGGTAATCTGCGGTACAGCTGGCTCGTTCACACGCGGCTCTATACAATCTCGAACCCGATGACCCAAACTACCGCACCGGTAACATCCAGAAACAAACTGCCGATCATCCTGAGGGTAAGAACCATAAAGTCGACCTTGTCCCGAACCGCCACTATCAGAACGGAAACTGTCTCGACGTCTAAACGCCTGCCTCGCTGCCAGATCACCTATACGAACTCTCTTCGGTCCCGGAACAACTGATAACTCAGCTAGACGCTCCTCTACCGAAAGAGCTGCATCCACCGCTGCTGCATACGTGTCACAATGCTGAATGCTGATGGCTAAGAATATCTGGGTAAGCAGGCCTCGAACAAACCTCTTCACCCTCATCTCCTCAGTCGCCACCAGGTATGGAGCATATATCGACAGCTCAGTAAACAATACATCATAATCCGACACCGTCATCCCCGGCGTCTGACGTAAAGACTCAAATCTGCGCGCCCGCGCATCCCTGACGCTCGGTGGAAGAAAACGAACAAGAAAAGACGTCACAAACTCAACCCAGGTCATAGGAGCAAGACCAGCGGCTCTGCCCCTCTCCAACGACTCACACCACTTCTGGGCCATGCCCTCCAGACGAAAACTGGCAAACTCTACCCATCTCTCGTCGGAACATCGGAGTGAGCGACAAATCCTGGCCATCCGGTCGATAAACGACTGCGGATCCTCAGTAGCATCTGTGCCCGTAAACACCGGAGGCCTCAACCTCATGAAATCCGTCAACGACACAGCAATAACCTCCCGAGCTGAAACTGCGACTACCGGAACCGTAGGTACCATCGTGTCCTCGGCAGCGGGTGGAACAACTGCCTGCCCCTGCGCTCGGATGGTCTCTACCAAAGTCCCCACAATCTGGCGCAGATCCTGCATACCAGCTCCAATCATAGCAATATACTCCGGTACAACAGGTGTACCACCCTGGTCAGTCCTCGCCTCAGGCGAGTCAACTCTGACCTCGGCCCTCGCGGCCGCTCTCTGAGCCCTCGTAGTCTTCGGCGGCATATGGGCTGGAATTTGAAACAAGATTCGATAAGGAAACGGAAATCGAATCACAGGATGTATATCAATCACGGAAGGAATATCAATAAACAAGTCCTAAGGTCACTTAGGCGGAGTACCGTGTCGTAAGTATGCCGCGGAACATACACACGCTACGTCACTCTGCTTAAGCTACCTACTCCATCATACCAAGGTCATCCTAGACTCCGAAAGGTAAAACCTAACGCTCTGATACCAACTTTGTCACGACCCGCAATTCGGCCCGTAACCGGCACTTAAACTACGTAACGTGTACAGGCGTACGTAACTTAAGTAAGCCGAAACCCAGAAATCTAAACCACCCAAAACTGGATCAACGGAGAAACAAAGTTTAAAATATTTTAGAAGTCGCCATTTAAAATCTCTAACTCTAGTTTTCTTTCATAAAAATTTCGGCAGCACTTCCCTTGTAAAACTAACCCCGAAAACGGGTACAACACAGATAATATATATAAACATCCCAAGTGGGAGAAAAATCACGCCCACCGGCGGAAACAATCACCACAACAAGTATACGACGCCAAAGCGAAGAAATATCCACAAAAGTAGTGATGATAAGTTGCCCTGCCGCGACTACTCAGAGGGTAAGTCCTGCAAAAACTGTGGCACAACGGGGGTGAGTTGCCAACTCGTGAATAGTAATCAACATCATACAGTAATCGCAAGTATGCACTAACATCAATGATCAATAACATGTGAACTGATAGCATGAGTATGACAATATGAATATACAACTATCATGATATCCATATCAATTGAATACTGAGTGCGGAATAGTAAATAATCTCATGCACAAATCATAAGCATGAAAAACACGGTGTAACTCAACAACACCCAAATCCCAAAATACTCAGATCGGCCCTCAGATCGGCCCCTCAAATCCTGTACGTCTCATGAAACCTGAGTGTCCAACATCGACACTCAAAAACATCATGAAAACCGGTGCCTATCATCGACACCTAAATACTGATATCCATACGTTCCTCGAAACCCAAGTATCCCACCTCGACACTTGCATTTCCACGTATCGGTCTTTCTGATATCCATACGTTCCTCGAAACCCAAGTATCCCACATCGACACTTGTATTTCCACGTATCGGTCTGTCAAATCCCATATATCTCTCGGAAAGTAAGTGCCCAAGATCGACACTTTAATTTCCCATATCGCATCTCAAATGCATAAATCCATATAAAGTAGCATATGCAACATAAACATCAATATGAGCATATCACGGAACAATTCGCCAAATAATGAATCAAGTCATTAAATGTATCTCGCGGTTCCCAAAAATCCAAATCCAGAATACATATATATACAGCGTCCCATACCACCGATATATATGCAATACAATTCATGTAAATCCAAATCCAAAATACATATATATACGGCGTCCCATACCACCGATATATATGCAATAGAAACTGATCATATAATAATAGCAAGGTATATGTGCGAAAGAGTAATATAGCATGGTATACATATGAGCATGTAGGTATACAGGTATGTTCTATGTAATAAGCAATGTCGCACAAGTATAATTGTTTAATGTTGCTAACTAATAGCAAGGTATACAATAAGCATTTGTATTGTGCGTGTCATGGCAATTACCGACAGGGTGTGTGTAGCATATCATTGGTGCTCGTGCAACATGGATTGTCGATAATAGTGTAGTGTACAACAGGTACAGTACTAAGCATAAGTAACTATATGCAACATGAATCATGCATTGTTTCTATATAAGCAAATAAGCATACGACTAATATTATATCATATCTAGCCCCGACGCGTAGCGCCATACGGGCGATTCCCCGTAGATGTTAAATCTACTCACCCTGTGGTCTCCAGCTATGAAGATCCGACCACCTGCTTCCCTTTGTTCGCAGCGTCTGAAGTCCCCGCTTGCGACGCTATAATATCACAAACACAAGAAATAAAGCGAACATCTCAGAAGCAATCACAATAACGTAAAACTACGTAATATAAAACGCATCAACGCACTAAACCAACTCACGAATACACGTCTAGTGCAAACACACGAAACGATACCTAACCCAAACTGAGTATATCGCAACACGACACACGACTCGTGTCGCAACACGTAACACGCGAACTCAAAACACACGATTATAGGTAATCGATCCCAGATTTTATATACTGCATTTACTAATAAAATCAACAGTGCCAAACGACCCAAAACCATAGCAGACAACACCCACAGAAAACCCACCCCAACCCTCAACTACTCGGCCGGCGTCGCCGGCCCCCTCTTCGAATCTCGCCGGCCCAAACCGGCGGGGTGGTCCCCGTCTCCTGGGTGGTGTCTCAGGTCAACCTGCACATCTCTCTGAAGTTGTTTCCTCAATCACTAAAATACCCAGGTCACAGCAGATACTAATATCTCTAAAAAGTCACTAAAAACCCGATATCGCCTCAATCGATATAAACTACGATCTACGCAGAAATTAACGATCAAAACCACACAAAAACTACAAATTAACAGTAAAGGGGTTATACCTAACAACTTTGCTCCTAACTCCAAGCTTTTCCCTATCTCCAAGTGATCAAGAAGCAAGAAATCCCAAGTTTAAGGTATTTTTGTGATAGGTTTCAGAATTTTGAGGGTTTTGTGAGTTTTGATTGATAAATTATGAGGAATAATTGGGCAAGGGCAGTAGAGGATGAAGGATTTTCGGCCAAGGGAGTGAGGTGGAGGATTTGTGGTGCTTTCCTAGCAATTTCCTTCATTTATTAGCAATAAATGCATACACACACACACACTCACTCATGCATGCATCTCCTTTATCTCTTTTCTTTTCTTTTTCTTTTAATTCCAAGTTTAATTCTAGGCCACACATAAAACCCTAGGGTGAAGTGAGAAGGATTTGCTAACCTAAAGGTTTTAAAGAAAAGATCGCAAAAGGAAATTTTCCCAAAATTTGAATACCGCATTAAAATAATATTAAAAATTGGGAAAAATCAAATTGAACCAAAACGTCCCATATACTCCCAAAGCTCGCGCACTAGCTTTATTTTAGCTAATTTAGGTGCTGGCAAGTCTATATGGTCGTTTGTTCACAGTCGGGTAAAAACGGAAAATACCGACAAACTTACCCTAAAACGGACGAAATCACGTTACATCAAGTCTCCAAAGTCAAATGCACCGTACTTTATCCATTATTTTTAAATAAATCCATAAACTATCAAATTCAACTCAAGAAAGCAACCCAAGAAATGAGGCCAGAAATTTCTGGTCTTGCACAAGGTGGGGCTGTTCTAGGGTTGAGGGAAAAGAGAGAGGGATTTTACAAAAGAAATTTTATGCAAAAAGGCCCCCTACAAGTCAAAAATTGCAAGTTTTAGCTCAAAATTCAATAAATTCGTTTCATATCATAAAAAATTTGTTAAAAATCAAAATAAATTATAAAAATTTATGTTACCACTATATTTTAATTATCATAATTTTAGAGATTAAAATTAGTCCGGAAAAATTTGTATTTATCGCTAATTTAATGTATTTTCTTACCGGCTTAAAATAATATTAAAAATTGAAAAATAGGGAAAAAATTTTAGATGACCAAAATTTCATAATTAACTCATTAGCTACTAAAAACAAGCAATTACCTATCCATTTTAGGTATAATTAGCCCTAAACTGTAAAATAACGAGAAAGACGGTTTTCGGAAAAATACCGAATTTTCACCGAATTTCAGGAAAACACCAAAACGATTTCTCAAGACGCTACACTAATGCTAAGGTGGTACGCAAGTGGGGCACAAAGTGGGCATGGCGTTGCACGATCTTGGCACAGGGATGGCACGGTCTGGGTATAGAGATGGCACGGTGAAGTAGTCTGGGTTGAGGGTGTTTGAAGGAGACGAAGGTGGTGGAAAGGGTTCGGCGAGATGGGTTCATGGTTGCAGGTAGTAGGGTCGACGGCAGGAGGTGACGGTGACTGGACTCAGCCGATGGAGATAGCGAAGGAAGGACTGGGTTGTGTGGAGATGGTTGAAGCGCTCGGTGTTTGTGATGTGGAAGATGACAATGACGATGGAGACGATGGCGTGGTGGTGGAGGGAGACGTGGGTTGATCGGCGGCGATTGGGAATGAGGGTACGAGGGAGACGACGGTGAGGTAAGGACAGGGAGATGGGTGCGAGGCTGGGGCATCGGAGGTGAAGGTTGTGCAGCGAGGAGTAGAGAGGGAGTCGATTTAATTTTTTATATACTTAATTTAAGTTTTCTAAAATTAATTTCACATATAAAAAGATTTTTTATAAAAAATATTTTTAAAAAGATAATAAAATTTTAGCTTATAAAAGAATTTTTAAAAAATCTTTTGGTAAAAGATTGAAAAAAACCTCATCTTTTTTGTGATGATCCATATTAAATACAATCAAAATTCATAATGATTTATTAAACTTATCTACACAGCCAACAAATACAAATAAGTATACAAAAAAAAAAATTAAAATTTAATAATTTTTTAAGATAACTACAATTTTTTTCTCAAACTATTTTTGTAAGCTTTATATAAACTATTTCTAAGGTTTGATTCTTTTTGTTTACTGACACTTAAGATCGGATCTTAGTAACATTGATTTTTGAACGCCGAGATGTTGATTTTTTAGATTTGCGAAGACATAGGCCAGGGCTTTTCTGTGATGTGTATGTGTTAGATGCTTAGGTTAGGGTTTACGGGTTAGTGCAGAAATATATATATATATATATATCTCCTCATGCATGGCATGTGCAAAAATCCAGTATTGGAATACGTCCTTGCAGGGTAATGTCTCCTTTGCACCGTGGTTTAGTCTTTTTCATGACATGATTTACTTTGTAATTAACTCCGCTTTTAAATGCGTTTTACAACTCTGAAGTTATGATAAAGGGTTGATGGGTTATTTTCATATTAATTCTAACACAACCCTGTAGGTCGAAGACCCTGTAGAAAGAAACCTGGGCTTTTATGCATTGGTATCTTTAAAATTAATCCGTATATAACATGCATCCGGTGATAATTGAACTTGGATCACTATGCTATCATGTCAGAGATATAGATATATTCTTGCCCCTATGTCAAAACCCCAACTATACATATATCTTAACTTTCCAAGTACAGCGTGAAAGTCAAACTCTAAAGGAAATGAAATAATTAAACTTATTATTTGTAATAAAAAGTTTTAATTCTTTCACCCTATCAAGTTTGAACTTCTAACTACAATTCGCTCCTCTTGTGAGATAGTCACCATTTTGTCGTGATCAACATATGTTATAAATGTTATGCATGCAAAATTTTCTACGTTAACTTTATATGTACTTATTCAACTGCTTTTATGCTTCTAATTCTGAATGGGCCATTATGCACGTTTTTATTTATTAATTTAAATAAATATATTAATACGAGCAACCCCTACTTTATAGAATGATTAATAAGCTAATAACATACACTTTTCTCCACTGTATTAGTGTTTGCTTGGTAATTAAACAATTTCTCTTCCATAAATATATTGATGATGTTAACCGCACTGGCATTAGCCAAAAAATCAATAATAAAACACAACTAATACAAGTTCAGGAAGCCAACCTGCATATATAGCCTCACATCAATACATTCAAATAAAAGGATGCCACAGAGTTAACAAACAACATATACATGGAAGCATAAATAAACAAATTAAACAAAACAGACAATGGTTCAATACAACAACGCAACAACAACATATATATAGTAGCTTGACCTTGCCGAAGTTTACACCAAAATACTTCTGTCTTTGCATTTGAGCACCTAAACATACATTAAACATACATACTGGACCCTGTGACGAAGTATTATATGTAAAGAACGGTCAGGGATGGATGTAGAAATTTTGGTTAGTGGGGACAAAATAAAGACAATAATGTTCTATTGAAAAACCTACTAAATATTATATAAAAAAACATTACACAATTTAAAAAGTATAAAATAATCTTTAAAATAATTAGTATTTGGAAATTTCCATGTTATAACTCATACCATTAACATGAATTATCTTTACAATTATAATTAGAACCTACACGCCATCTTTGGAATTTTTTTAAAAAGGAAAAAATTTCTGTCTCTCTCTTTCACTCTCTAAATTTATGCTTTACATTCATTTTGCACATGTCTCAAAACATATAGTAAAAATAAATAATGCATAAGGATTGGACACATACCCTTTAAGGAGTCTTGTACCTTACCATCCATGCTAAATTCCATAATTGATATTTTACTCCATATGTATGTATAAAATATATCCCAACGTATAATATTTTCTTGCAATTGATGATTTTTGACAAAAATTCAGTGGGAGCAATTGCTCCTGCTAAGCGTCATGTAGATCCGCTCCTGCGTGCAATAGGAGGGGTTCTTCTTCAAGTTTAATCAGGAAGAAGGCATCTAATTAATTTCTTGGTGAAGCACTTCATTCACATCTAACGATTTAAAATTTAATTAATATATATACTTGTTTTGAACTTGAACTTGTGACCTGTCTATACATTCTCTCGGCCGACGATCCGAGATTTGCTTTCGTTCTTGTTATTGACTAATACATAAAAATTTAGAATTATTAAAACAAAACACAGTTAATTTAACCATTGTCATTAAGGGCTATCTTCATATTATATCTCACATTTCCCTCAAGCATGTTTATGCACAAAAATCTGCAAACAAGGAAATATGTAAGGTCTCATCATAATGTTATCATCTCATTAGAAAATTGGTCGACAAAAAAACTGAGCCAAACGGTAATAATCCGATTTCTATTTGGTGGTCTATTCTCAAAACGGCACGAGTATGTGTTTCATCCCCACGCTCGACTACAAATACTTACAAAATAACATATATTTGAGTAAAAAACGAAAATAAGTGCACAGTATCAATAATAACTCATTAATTCAACATGCAAATACAAGATAAGGCTTAATTATGATACAAAATCAAAAAGCCATAACAAATGAAGGAGGCTTAGATGCAAAAAAGAACAAATAATAGCCCAACACCACTAACATTGGATTTTTTTCCTAATTTTCTATAAAATATAATAAAACTTGGGCCTTGTTCTATAAATACCCCTTTCCCTACTTCTTCTCACTCTTCTCTTCCCCTTTGGGGTTTTTCATCCAACAAGAAAAACATAGAGAGAGGAGAGAGAAACTGAGAGAGAGAGAAGAAAGAAAAGAAATGGGTGTCTGCAAGCAAAAAAACCCATCATAACTCCCCCAAACTGAGAAATTTCTAGAGAGAGAGAAACAGAGAGACTCACACAATCACTCCTTAGATTTTACAGAGAGAGAGAGAGAGATTAGATTTTTGTGCTCTCTCTCCCCTCCCCCTTATTCCTCCCCTTTTGAATCCTCCCATCACTATTCTTCTTTCTCTTACAATCGATTCAAAGCCCTAGATCGAGATCTTTTCTCCATTTTAAAAGTTGCCCCTTTTACCCCCCTTTCGGTCCCCAATTAGGGTTTCTGCGCCCTCCCCTTTCCGCAGATCAGGAGCGGTCGCGAGGCCTCGGATTGCGAAATTGGGGGCGTTTGCTACTGATTCGGGGCAATTTGGGAATTGGGTTAGGGTTGATTTTGGCAATGGAGAGGGATTGAGGCTGATAATGAGTGTGGATTTGACATGGTGTTTGAAATTCATATCGGGTTGTGGTTCTTTGTCGAACTGGAGGAGTTGAAGTGGGTGCTGAGAGTGATTGGGGATCGAGGCGATGTCTCGCTGCTTCCCGTTTCCGCCGCCTGGATATGAGAAGAAGCAGAGGGTCACTGAACAAGGGGATTTACTTGCAAAGGTTTATCCTCCTTTTTGTTTTTGATTGTTGCTAGTTGCTTGTTCATCCATTGAATGTGTTTTGGATTGTCTGTTATAGCTAACGGTATAGCTATACGAGGATGCCGGCGACTATGCTTTATCCCTAACTTTTGGGACTTGAACCTACAAACTCAGGATAACATTCCATGAATAATAACCCAATCATATAGCCATTATGACACAACGAAGTTGTTGTGGTGTATATCAATGACTTAACCGAGGATTTTGTATTGACTATGAAAATGGAAGGGGCTTGAGCTTTGAGGATTTGAAAATAGGACATTTACTAATAAGAATAGTAAACAGGATTAGCGATGTGCCTGATGATGATATTCTTTGGAGTTTAAGAGCGCTATATGACTGTGGCAAACAAATGATTTATATTTCTTGGTGGATTTGTGGAATAAGACGCTTTCTTTAGTTAGGATCGCTCGAAAAAGCTATTAGCTCCGCATTTTGATGAGAACTACCTATGGTGAGTACACTCTATAAAACTAAGTAGACGCCAGCTGAATTTTGAAATTGTCATTTGCAATGATGGTCTTTTATGCAATTTAGATGGTTTTCTTTTTATAGATGGAGGGAAATTATGACTAGGTGTTTATCTGTAGATATCAAGCCATGAAGAGATTTGTTCGGAACATTCATCTGAAGAAAAAGAGAAGTAGGGGATTCAATGTATAAAAATAAACGAGAGTAGATTATCTCCACATATAAGGTGAAAGGGATTATATGACAATAGAGATTTACATATAGGGATTAGTCTTCGTTATCTTTTAGACCATGACAGCCCTTATTACCAGTTTTGGCCATCCTCACTTTTCTTGATCTTTGAAAAAATTCTTTTTGTTATCGTTAATGTTGGTTTTATTAGGTAATACGTTAGTAAATTCATATCAATATTTAAACTGAGATTTTATATAGAGATGTAAATAGAAAGGTTTTATACGGTGTGTACTATCATTAAAGATATTCTGATAATTTGACTTTTCAGATATATGCGTATCTGTACCTCCGTATACTCTTTGGTTTTACTATAGCGGGGTCACGGAATTCAATAAAAATGAGATTACTACGATGTAAATGTAACACTCCACCTTGACTTTCAGCAATTGTGATTTACTGATACATATCCCTTGGAGCAGAAAGTAGCTTAGGAGGATCCGGAATAATGAACAGGATAATTTCTTTATTGATGTTTAAGGTAGTTCTTTTGTCCAAGAGTGTTGTTGATTCCCCCCCCCCAAGAGTTTCAGTTGAATTAATGTTGCCAATTAAGGCCGTTAACGGTATCAATTCATTTTTTTGGTAAACTGGAAATGCAGATTCTTAGAGCAATGAAAATTCCTATTTGTTGAAACTTTCCAGCTTCTTAAAACATGGAAATTCTGTTGAATGAAATTTTCATCGACTTTATATGGATTAATGATGATGTTTTGTAGTCCGATGAAGATTAAATGATAGCACCAATTATTATGCTATATAAATTTCGGAAAATTTATCTTCCCGTAAATGGTTATAAATCTTGTTCTCCAATTCCATGTAGTTGAATGTTCTTGCCATCAGCATCTTATGGAAACACTGGTTTACATTAACTGTTTTAAATCCTTTTCAGTAGCCATCTCACGCTATTCTTTTCGAATAACCTATTCCTTAGACTAGGCTTGATCTATACGCATTTATTTCAATATCCTTGCGGAGTGCAAAAATTTTGAACTATCCAAGAAGTCCTAGAACAGATTAGAGAAATTTTAGACTCGGTCATGAAGGATTGCTATTGTAGAATGTGTTATGCGTTGTCTAAGCTTGGTACACATACAGCTCAATAGCTTAAGCGTTTTAAGTTGAGTGATCCTATGCACACCATGTTTATAAGATGTCTTCGGTTCAAATCTCTTCGTTGTTAATTAAAATGTATTTATTTACTCATAATTTTTCTGCCTTTCACAAGCCTCCACGTCACATATAGGCTCACATGAAGGTGTCTGTTAACTATTATAGTAGCTTGATATACATAGTTATTCTGCAACCCAATTGCTTAAGCCTTTGGATAAAGTGGTTCTTGACGAAATGTAAACCAATGCATCGTTCAAGCAATCAACTGACTAATTTAAGGTGGAATTTTGTAATGGGTGCTTATTAGGTCATGACTTTTCATCAAAATATATAGATACGGTACAAATTTTCTAAGGGATTTTTGTACATGAAATGAAAGTATTATTTAAAAAATTCTTGTTAAAGCTCGTTATTTATATCCCATTCGCATATTGATTTGATCTATTTCTCGGTTATAAAATAATATAACAAGAGGATTTTGTGACGGGCTTTTACTGCATTGATATTAGTAAAAACAGAAAGAGAAGAAGGATTAAAAATGAGAAGAATATTTGAGGAAAGGGAGAAAATTAGAGCCTAATCAAAATAAGCATATATTTCATCCATCAAAGTGCCTTTACTTTTAACACAAAAATTATATATATATATATATATATATATATATATATATGGAGTTGATCCTATGAGGTCCGATCTTATTTTTTATTTTAAGGTCCACTTTTTAAACATACAATATGTCGTCTTTTTCGCCGATCCACACCGATCATCGTGATCTACACATGTTAGATAAATTTTACGAGATTTAGGGACCTTTAACTAATCCATCAAATAGACTAAAATTCCGACGGCTTTACGTTGCATGAAAAACAAGATCACTTGATAAATGCTCTAAATCTGATGAAACTTTATACGTAACTTATCTAATACAATTAGATCAAAGTGACCGGTACAGATCGGTAAAAAACATGAGGGTTTGTGTTTAAAAGTTTGGTCTGAAAATAAGAAATGAGAACCACTCATATGATCATATATACATATACATATATATATAGGGGAATGCTCCATTGCAAACCAGTCCGCGTTATTTAAAAACGGGAACTCCTAATTTACGACATATTTTAAAGATCTGAATCGTTTAAGTTGATCATCTTACCCTCAAATGTATATGTGTGAAGAATCAAAAGATTTGAAAATCTCTAGCTTATGCATCAATGGGTGCAAAAATGAACGTCTTTCAATAATACAACATAAACTCCATCCGATGCAAAGGCCGGAGGTCTTCAAATCTTTTGATTTTTCATAGATATATTTCGGGTGATCAACTTGAACGGGTCAGATCGTTAAAATGTCGTAATGTTATAAAACACGTATTCGTGTACTATTCGTTCGGTAGCGGGTAACGTATGATCGGATTATACGGTGATTGATTGTTTTACGAGGATTATGCGGGCATAAACAAATACACACACACAAATATTTATAAGAAAAATTTAGCCTCATTTGCAACTATTAAATATGTTTGTGGTCCAATGTTAAAACATCCGAATAAAATTAAATAAGAAAGATTGTTGGTTCGAGTCCCACCGGATATACAATATATTTTGTATGATATATGTTATATAATTTGCACACAAATAATTTATGAGGGCATATGCAATATTCACACATCATACAATTATAAATTACCATATAAATACACCACAACAAACCACACTAAGAATATCAAATCAATATATTGATAGCATGATACGTCTAAACAAAAACACCACATAATGTGAGTATGTGACATAAAAATAAGTTTCGCAAAGAAACAATACCATATGGTGTACAAATAACTTTAAAAGCAATAAATTATCATAAATTGTCACAATATATCATAAACAAATATTCTACTAATCGTACTCATCATCTTTATAATGCTCTGCTGTATCATCCAGCCTCTCTTCATAAATTGATTTTTGGCATGCCGTTATTAACAGAGATTGAAAAATAAAGCAGGTTTTTTTGTTCTCCATAACCAATAATTTCTTGCATGCTATAGTCTATGAGAATAGATAAAAATAAAAATTTTCCTGAAAAATCATCAATAAATGACATGCAACGAGCAAAGGAAAAATAAAAAATCTTGGGGAAACCCGAAAAATTACCTCTGGAGGCTGTGACCAACGATGGAGGTGAAGTTGGAGGCTGCGATCAAGATCGAAAGCTGGAGACATCGAGGCTAGAGGATGGAGGTCGAAGGATCGAGGTCCAAGGCTCGTCGAGATCAAGGTCGAGGTGGAAAGTCGAGAATGGAGGTCGAGGCTGGATCGAGGAAGAAATTTAGATGAGGAAAAAATTGTAAGGTCTCGGTTGCTTTAGTAAATAGATAAAAGCGGGTACGGTTTTTTTCCAAAACGGTTTTATATTTTATCACACCCTTTTAGATATTAAACGTCTGATTAACCATTTTAAATCAATTATACGGCGTTTAATCGTTTTTGACCGGTTAATGGAGCGATTAATGCAATTTCTATGCGGTTAAGCATCGTTTATGATTATATGGCCGATTAATCGGCCGGGTAGACCATTGTTTCAACACTGATATGTCATAAATCGAGTTTCCATTTTTAAAAAACGCAGACCGGTTTGTAGTGGATCACTCCTATATAGAGAGAGGCCCTGAGAGGCTTTTTCGTTAGGTAACGTCAAAAAAAAATATTTTCCCACTATTTTATTGACAATCGGCACTCATCTTTATCATCTAAGACGTGGATACACCAAATTTGTTGTTATTCTATCACTTTTTCACCGTTGAATTAGCAATATAAAAAGATCTATTGTCGGTAAACCTTTAATTTTGCATCCACTAAATCAACGGTAAAAAAGTGGAAGAATTGTAAGAAATTTGGTGTATCCACATCTTAGATGATAAAGATGAATACGATATACACCGATCGTCAAAAAAATCGCGGAGGGTGTATTTAACAGCGTGATAGGAGGAAATTCCCTTCGTTGCAAGGTTCAAGAACTCGGTTTCTGTCTCGGTCTCTTATAATTTTATTAGTTTCGTCTTGTTTCGCTAATCTCGGTTCAGGTTTCGGTTTCGACGGTAATACAACATATTTAAGTGTAGATATATTTAATACTTAAATTTATGGTTCTATATTACAAGACAATGATCTTAGTGTTTAAAAATCCAACCATGATGTAAAATATATTGAAAAATGTATTTAGATAAGTATTAATATAGGGTTTGGGTTCACTTTTTTCGGTTTTCTAACAACGAAGGTCTATAATGATCATAATGATAATAAAAATGATATAAAAAATTAATTTTTTAAAGGTTTTAGCCGAAATGATATTGTATGGTTGGTTTCGTATTGGTTTTGAGTTTCGTATCGATCTCCATCAAAACCGATACGAAACCACCACGTATTGGTGGATTCGTCCGAAACCTCGAACCTTGCTCCTATGGCACCTTTCCTCCATTCTTATATATATATATATATATATATATATATATATATATGGTGTCCTAATACACATTCATATGTAAAATAATTCACACGACACCATTACACATTTTTGTAGTTCTCCAATATGAATGCAACTCTTTACTTCAATCCACTATGTTCAAAATTTTCTGCATGTTGTAATATACGAAATTTGATATAAATCTTAATAAAAAAAGGGGAAAAATGAGTACCCGGGTCCAGAAACAAATAGGAAAAACTCCCCTGTCCAAAAAAATCAGTGAAAAACTGCCTAGAACCAAAAGATAAAGGTTTTAAATTGCTATAGTACAACCAACCACTTCTTACTTTTTAAGATTCTCGTACTATCCTTAACTTTTGGCAGACAATTGCTACATTTAGCAAGCAAACTGCTATATTTGATTAATGTAGAAATTATCTGCTAAGTGTAGCAGTTAATGTAAATTGCTATAGCTGATAAATGTAGCAGTTTACTTGCTAAATGTAGCACTTTTTTGTCAAAAGTTGACGAGAGTATTTTTGGAAATTAAAAAGTAAAAAGTGGTTGGTTGTATTATAGGGACTTGAACCTATAGCTTTTGAATCGAGGGAGTTTTTCGCTGATTTTTTTCGGCCGGGGAGTTTTTCCTATTGTTTTTCAAGTCTAGGGAGTTGGATCCATTTTTCCCTAAAAAATAATCTATCTAATAAAGGCTTATTTCTTCTGCAAATAACCCCTCAAAAGTTATAAAATTATATAAAATGTCCAATCAAAATGAATCGAAGTATTAAATTGGTTATGTGACTTGTCCCCCGAGTCAAAAAAGATTCCATGATCAAATGGTAGGACTCGATCCCTTCCATGCATCTTGCTCAGGGATTCATGAAATCTAAATGTTGATTAGTAGATGGTTTCCCCATGGCTTATAATTACTTGTAGTTATATACTTATAAGTAAGCTCGATTAACTAGAAACCGCCATTGCTTTCCATGACCTAATGTAAAGTCTCAAACTTTTCATGCATCTGGCTTTCTAGGAATTCATATCCTATTTTTACTGGTAGGGTTAAGCCCCATGTCTTAAGTTCACAACAATTATTATCAAATAGAAAAGGGTGTGACTGAGGTTATGAAACCCTCCAAATGACGTGTCATGTGTGTTTGACATCGAGTATATTCATGAAAACGTGTTTGTCTGATGTAGCTTTGCTACGCAACGAATTAATTTTCTGTAAAAACATATTTTGCTGACAGAAAAAAAAACTAAGTGGGAGCAGAAAACCATTCTCTATGAGGTAAGCAGAAAACTATTCTCTGAGGTAAGCAAATTATTAAGAAGTCAATTTGTAATGTTTCTCATTCGTGTGCATAGTAGTTATATGGGTTAGCTTGTACACGGAATCAAGGATAATATTGACTTGAATGGTTACTTTTCTTCTTTTGTTTGCTTTTTTTCCTTTCTTCGGGTGTTTTACACGGCTTCAATGTAATGTTATACATTAAACACACTCTTGTAGATGGAGCAACACATGATATCATGTCAAGGACCAGAATATGCCCTGGTTTTGTTTAGCACGTGAAGTTTCACCATTCAGGCACCTCCTTCAGTCTTCATGATTCATTGGAGGTTGATGTTCTACGCACATTGGTTCACTAGGTTTCTATACCCAAAAGATACTTCCAGATTTATATAGTGGTACTGGCACGGGCACAAGCACTAAGCAAATACATTGTCGACTAAAAAAGATCTTGGATGTGTTTAAAATGAATGTGATTATTTAGGAAGAAGACAAGTCAAAAGTTAGGCATTAAGGTTTCTGAATCTTGTTGACATTTGCGTTTGGAGTATGGATTGTTGATTGTTTTGAGCTTTGTCCCTTGTTGCAAGGTTTTTCACAAGCCCATGATACCGTGGAACTATTACTATACTAAACATGAACAAATTATTTTCAAGTATGTCATTTGCCGCCTATGTGGAGTGTGAAAGGATTCTGTAATTTGATCAACTTCGCTGACTTCGATGAAGCTCTTACATTTTAGATAGCGTGGTTTAGATTTGACTATTAGGCCTGATCAGATGATTACTAATGTGTGTGAGATTTGGACTCCGTTTAACCTTATCTTATATTTTATCCAAGGTTCGAGAACTCGGTTTCGGTCTCATAATTTTATTAGTTTCGCCGGGTTTCGGCTAGTTTCGTTAATCTCAGTTCGGATTTCAGTTTCGACAGCAATACAACATACATAAGTGAAGATATATTAAATACTTAAATTTATGTTTCTATATTACAAGACAATGATCCTAGTATTTAAAAATCCAGCCATGATGCAAAATATATTGAAAAGTGTATTTAGATAAGTATTAATATAGGGTTTGGGTTCAATTTTTTGCGGTTTTCTAACAACGAAGGCCTACAATGATCACAATGACAGTAAAAATGGTATAAAAAACAAGTTTTTAAAGGTTTTGGCCGAAATAATTTTGTATGGTTGGTTTCATATCGGTCTTCATCCAAACCGATACAAAACCACCACGCATCGGTGGTTTCGGCCGAAACATCGAACCTTGATTTTATCATAATACCTGAGTGTCTCTAATTCTTGTGTCTCTTCATGATTTATGTCTCTATGATCTTTGAGTTTCTATTGTAGCCCACTTGCCGCTTCGAAATTTTTATTGATTAAAATTGAGAAGATAATCGTACGCAGAGCAATGTTTTTTTCTCATTTACAGTGGTCTGACTAGATGGCACTATCATGTATACTCACTGGACGTGCTTGTTATTTGTCTCTGACGTTAGTTAGGATTGTTTATTCAAATGCGTAAAAACTATTGCCAAAGAAATTGAATTTTTTTTTGGGTTTCCTGGTTATTCTTGTGTTCAGTAAGGGTCATTGTGTTTGCGGCTGCATACAGGTCATTCTATTATATCCTTTGTACTTAAGATGGCAAGGGGTTTAGAAATGTCTTGATCATATTTTTCAAATTTGGGATCCAGTTATAACGTAAATTATCAAGAACAACTTGAGCAATTTGTTTGAAGTGTTAATATAATTAAGTTTACTTTACTGGGCCTTCAATCAGATTACTTGGTGGTTGGTGCTGTGGATTTGTTGTGCCTTTTCTTCTTGTTTGGTTCCCTACAGTTATGATTGCTATATATGAATTCTGTATGTTTCTTTGTTCTAAAACCCATAGGGGTATAGTTAGCATATGTTATGTATGCAATGTGATCGAAAGTTATTAAATGTGACTTGCACATCCTGATACAGTTCTCTTGATCAGATGTTAGTGTTCAGTAATTCGATGATAAAACAGCAATCGCATTTTGTTGACTTTTTTCCTTGTGTTGCTCTAGAGGGTTGTGGGAATATAATTCGATCTTGTGTGAATATAATTCGCTCGATAGGATTGTCAGAATATGATTCTCTTCTGGGAAGCGGGAACAAGTATGTTTTTTTATAATTTATCTTATTACAATGTAGTTCTTGCTGATATGAAAAGATAGAAATCAGCGTCGGTTATTTCTCCTGTTTTAGTTCATTAGTTATTAAAGCTTTCATTCTTTGATTGCTCAGCAATGTGGATGGTGTTATTTATTAAATGCTTGTGTTCTCTTAGTTTCAGAAGAGATCCATTATCTTCTATACCTCATTTGTCCTAATTTCCATATGTTAGGTCTCGTGCTTGAATTATTTTATACTTGGTTAGTTATTTAAAAGGGAAACTGTCTCATTGTATTGCTGAATCATTTTATTCATAGTTCAACTGAATTTCCATGATGTTGCTCTTTTATTCTATTTTATTTTCAATAGCTGGCAATACTACAAACAAAGTAGGATTCTTTAAACAGCGTTTTATTTTCAGCTCTCTGGTCAATCTGTAATCAACACTAACCTGAACTATATTATTTTCAGGAAAAGCACAAAGAAAAGAAGCATAAAAAGGGGAAGGACAGAGAAAAAGGAGAAGGTAGAGAAAGGAAGGACAAAGATAGAAACAAAGATAAGCACAAGGAGAAGAAAGAAAGAAAAGAAAAACACAATGACAAGAACAAGGACAAAGAGAAAAACAAATTATCAGAGGATCGTAGAAACGAACATGGCTCTGAGGTTCACCGTGAAGATAGGCTTCCATATGAAGGCCATAAGACCGAGGAAGTCCGAAATTCCAAATTTACGGAGGAATTGGGAAGGAGGATTAGAGATGAAGAACAGGGGGCAAAAAATCACATGGTTGAAGATCTCTCTGCGACAACTCATAGAAGAATTCAGACTACAGGTGCTTCACCTGTTACAGGTACTGATAAAATGGTTACCGAAGCCATGGGTACATTGCAAAGAAAGAATGAGAAACTTCCCCCTTCATATCATCAAAGAACTGATGGCATGGAGATTGCTACTAATACAGAGAAACAGAAGGCTGCAATTAGTGAAAAAAATCCAGAGTTTTCTGCAGAGCGAAGAACAAAAGAGAATCTCATGCAACAGAAAAGAAACGGGAGCATGGAGAAACAAAGAGCTGCTATTATTGAACACCCAGGTCTGGTCCAAAGGAAAACTGAGAGCATATACACTGTCAATTCAATGCAAAAGGAAAGGGCTACAAGTAATAATATGGTATCAAACACCATTGGATCAGCAACGAAAACAGAAGGTCTTGCATCTTCGATTTCCAAAAGAACCGAGAGTAAACTCGCTGTCAATTCAATGCAAAATGAAAGGACCGCAAATAATAACATGGTGTCAAATACCATTGGAGCATCAAAGAAAACTGAAAATCTCACTTCCTCAGTTCCAAGAATTGAGAGCAAATTTGCAATCAATTCAATGCAAAAGGGTAGGATTACGAATAATAACATGGTATCAAACACCATTGGAGCAGCAACGAAAAGAAATGATGAGATGGATCTGGATCGATTGGTCGAAAGTAACACTTCTTCGATTCCAAGAAAAAATGGAAGTGCGGCTGGTCCACTTGCAATGGAGAAGGAAAGAGCCATCTTTCCGAATACGATTGGTACTGAGCAAAGACAACAAGTGGAGAAAGATACAGACAAAAAGAAAGAAGGGAAGGAGAAAACTGAGGATAAGAGAGCTGAGGATGGAGACCGAAATGAGAAGAAAAGGAAAGACAAGGATAAAGATCGACACAGAGAGAAGAAAAAAGAGGAGAAAAAGAGAGTGAAAGGAGAACACAAACATACAAAGCATGATAAATTGAGAGAAAATGGAACCAAAGATCATATAAAAACAACAATAATAACAAGCATTAATCCCAAGCTTTTGGGCGAAGATCAAGCAGGCAGCCTTAATAATAAGACCTTAGCTCCTCGTATAGAAAATACAAATGCTGCCGGTGCTGACGGACACAACAAGAAGAGGAAGGAATTTGAAATGAATGGTTTCTTGCGTGGTGAGTTGTTGCTTTATTGCCACTAGTTTGAGTAGTTTTAAGCATATGTACAATGCAAATGAAAAATGAAGGGAGTGGTTAATAGAAAATTTTAGGTGTTTGGAGAGAGAAAAGAGAGAGTGGTTGATGTCGACATGGAATTTTCTCCTTTTTTTGTTTATATGTTAAATGGAGAAAACTCTAAGCGGCATTAAAATAGTAGAGAGTGATTTCATACAATTGTGTGCAAAATAATTTTGAAGTCACATGGGGGCTATAGAGTATAAACCTTTATTGTCAGTAATTCTATAAAAAAAACTATAGGTTTATGTTCTTGTTGCTCTCATTTTCCATTTGATCACAGAACCTCAACATGACGAGCGGCCTAACAAGATACCAAGAACAATTGCTTCCTCTTCCCACATTTCGATGGAGAACGGAAAGCCGCTGGAGGTTATAAATATATCTCCAGAAAAGCTTGGAGACGTCAATAACTCAAAGATAGATAAAGGTTTCAATAATAACAGAAACCATATAAATGTGAAGGCAGAGGTTCAGCCATCAAACTTATCGAGGCCTTCTGTGCCTTCTTATCCTCCTGTTGCTGTTGATTCAAGCAAGAGTAGCAGAGTACAATCGAGACCACCTCACCCAGATACCAAGTATCTCAACACGATATATTCTATACCCAAAGTGGAGGAATTTCCCGAGTTTGATGATCAAGAATGGCTTTTTAACAGCGAGAAACCTGTGTCTAACGCAAAGGCCGAAGCTGATGAACCGCCTTCTCAAGTGTGGGCCCAGGGACTACAGATTGAGTCAGCTGATGTCTTTGCATTGCCCTATGTCATCCCCTTTTAAGAAAAAGATATTACCTTTTGATTGTTGCTAGGTATGAGCCTGGATGTTTCGATTGAGTTTATATGCATAGCTGTGAAAATCAATCTCTATGTTTGCCAAAATTTTTCGTGTAGTTTCAGGTAGAAACATGCTACAATTGTGTCTTGAGTCATTTGTATTGGAAGGGAGATGATTTTTTTTACACATAACTTTAGTTCCTCGATCTTGATTCTTAATGGAAGATGGAGACAATTTTGATTTTGTATTATGTAAAGCTTTCTATAACAAGTAATGTATAATAGAGAGGAGTGAAAAAAGAAGAAAGGGGAAAAAAGGGAACCAAAGGGGCTGCTAATATTCATTGTGATCTTATTTATGTTCAGTTGGCCTATGCTGGTTTTTGGGAGATTGAATTGTTTTCATTGGTAAGCTTTCAAGTTTCTTGAGGTAATATCTGGTACAGGCAAAAATTTATTTTCTGTGATTATCATACAGCATTAATTCATTCATTAATATTTATCATAATTGTCTGCTGGGCCTTTTATGAATAGATTGTTATACTGCATGTGTTTTGTTGTGCAAATAATTATTGATAAGGTTAACAGTGATCTTATTGTTTGATTTTTTTTTTCTGGAGCTCAATTTGAGATCGCAACGTATCAATAACTAAGTTTTTGTTTTGTCTTATTCATAGTCTTTACTGTCATTTTGTTTGAAACAAATTTTTATCCTTTTAGAACTTTTCTCGACTTTTTTCTTTTTTAAATTGAGGATAATGGAGAAAATGTGCCATAAGAGGGAATTTCCTCCTATGATGTTCAAAAATACACCCCCCACGTTTTTATACGACGATTGGTGTTCATCATCTCCATCTATATGGTTTCTATGATATGATGCATCTAATTTTATGTGATTCTACAACTTTTTTACCATTGATTTAGTGGGTTCTACCAACATTACAACTTTTTACATTACTAATTTAGCGGTGATAAAATGGTAGAAATCATATGAAATTTGGTGTATGCATATCTAAAATGATAAAAATGATGATGGTGCGCCGATCATCAAATGAAATGGCGGAGCATATATATTTTTGCCGCCTCCTGATGGAAAAGAGGTCCTTTTTTCATTGTTCTCTTTTAAAATTCAGATGTATATATATTATTTCTGGTAGAAAAAGTATACATATTATTTCTGGTAGGAAAAGTTGATTGCAGAATTCTCCAGTACTCATGCATCTCTTTCCATCATTGCAGTAGCTAATCCTAATGCCTTAATTTAAACTTTCAACAAACCATCTGATGCAAAGTCATGAAAATCATAATAATTTAAAAGTTTATTATTATATGATTTATAACTTATAATATCTCATATTTATAAGCTTCGTATATATATATAATTTATGAGGATAACGGAGAAAAGATGCTATAAGAAGGAATTTCCTCCTATGACATTGAAAAAATATACCATCCACGATTTTTTGGACAATCGGCATTCATCGTCATCATCTTTAAGATGTGGATATACCAAATTTCATGTGATTCCATTACTTTTTCACCGTTGATTTAGTGGGTACATAATTAACAATTTATTGACAATAAAACCTTTTACATTGCTAATTTAACGGTGCAAAAGTGGCGGAATCACATGAAATTTTGTGTAAAAGATGATGGTGGGTGCCGATCGTCGAAAAAATTTGTGGAGGACATATATATTCTACGCCACCTAACGAAAAGCCTCCTATGGCCTTTTTTTCATTATTCTCATAATGTATGAATAATTCACTTGTAAATATTTCAGATTTTTTCTTTTACTTTTCAATATCTTGCTGTACATACGAAAATTGCGCATTTTTTTAAAATAATAAAATTTTCTTTTCCCCTCGGAGATTCAATATATTTCTTGTTGTAACACTCGAGAATCATGAAAAATATAAAAGTCCCCAAATTTTTCCTTACTTCAGCATACGACAATTACGAAATTTGTAAAAATCATAAAATTTGCTACTTCGATTCTTCAATATTTTACTTATTATAGCACCTGAGAATCAAATAAACAAATATCTCCAATTTTGTTTATTTTAATTTTCATCATTTTGCATGCTTATAATACATCTGGCAGAATTATAAAAATCTCAAAATTTCTGTCTTTGGTTTTTCAATATCTTGCATGTTATAGTACAAGAAAATCATAATTTTTTTTAAAGAAAATATTTTTTGTACTCTTCGGTTTTCAATATTTTCCACGATATAGTACACGAAAATCGTAATTTGTTTTCGTTTTCTTCCTTTTTAAAAAAATATAACTCATGCTGTGTAACACTTTCAAAAATCTCAAAATTATTCTGTTTTCTTCGCATTTCTAATAATTTTCATGCTATGGCATATGATAATCGTGAAATTTACTAAAATCCTTAAATTATTGTTTTTTTTCAAATTTACAATACTTTGCATGCTACCACACGAAAAGTACACAATTTTCAAGAATTTCAAGCTTTTCTTCTTCTTTTTTTGTAAGTTTTTCAATATCTTGCTTGTAGCACACGAAAATCATGAAATTTTCAAAAATATAAAAATAATCAAATTTTTAATATTTTGCTTGCTTATGGCATAAGAAAATTATAAAATTTTCAAAAATCGCAAAATTTTCAATATTTTGCATGTTATAACATATGATCGTGAATTTTTTAAAATCTAAAAGTTTTTATTTTTTCGAATTTTAACATTTTACATGCTATATATATAGCACAAAAAAATCATGAAATTTTCAAAAAACTTGATATTTTGTTTTTCAATATTTTTCTTTTAAAAGTACATAAAGATATCGAACTTTTATAAAAAAATTAAAATTATCCGTTTTTCAATATTTTGCTTATTATAACACATAGAAGTCACAAAATTTTATAAAATATCGAGAGAGAAAATTTCTTTGTTGTTACAATTTTGTAATGCTATTTATATATAGCAAACGAAAATCGTGAAATTTCAAAAAATCTCAAAAAAAAATTATTTTCTCGGTTTTTCTTATTTTGTTTGCTATATTGAGGATAAAAGTTAATATTTTCAAAACTCTCAAGATTTTTTGTGTTTCGGTTGTTCAACATTTTGCTTGATATATACAAAAGGAAAATCGAAATTTTTTTCATAAATTTTAAAAAATTCTGTTTTCTTTACTTTTTAAATATTTTGCATGATATAGCATATGAAGTAAAATTTTAAAAAATCTCAGAAAATATATCTTCAGAAATCTTTTTTTAATAAAAAGACCGTTTTTTCTTTTTTCAACATTTTACATGTTACATCATGAAAATTTTAACATATAAGAATTTTATGTTTTCTTTGGTTTTCCAATATTGTACATGTTCTTACTTTTTGAGATCTTCCGTGTCACGTCCCGCTTCCCAAAATATGGAATACGAGTGATGACTGGACAATCCATACTCCTACGATTGAGAAATAATACTGCCGTAGTCACACTTCGGATTCTATCATTACATGGTAATCAGTAAACACAGACTAGAGTGAAGCAAATCACAGCTCACAACTTTATTATTTTAAAATAACAGAGTTCAGAATACATTTATTTGCATGGAAGAAATAACTGACCAAAAAAATAACAGTGTTCTTATAGCAAGAAAAAGGCGATGGCGCTGATGTCGCGGTCTAAACCTCCGCGATCTCGAATGGCAGGTCCTGCTCCTGGAATGGGTCCACTTCGTCCTTTAAGCATGCATACTCAGGTCGTCATGACGATACATATAGCAATAAATATATAGTGTGTGTACTATATCATTAAATATGAAATGTGCGGCAGAATACAGAAACTTGAGAATAAGGAATATTAAGTGAATATGAACAGTACGATATATGTATCATGTCAGCAATCCAAGTGATATGAATGTCATTACCTATCAGCCACTAAGTCAAATGAAATCAATCGGTGGAAATGATACTCGTGTTTAACAAGGGTCTCGTGCATGCCCGAGACTACGTTCCACTGTTACCCGGGACATAACCCTGCAGCCGTGCCGCTAGGCCCACGACCTAATACACACACACACACACAATATCGAATGATCATCCTCTAAGTCACTGTACTTCACTAAATACAAGTTCGATTTCCATCTTGATTTTCCTCATTTCCCCAGGTCACAATAACTATATGTATATGACTATTTGTATACAAGCGCGCGCCAATTCACGGTCTTATTCACTTTCACGAATCAATCCTTTATCATTGGCGTACTTGACATAACTAATCCAATACTACTCACGTTCGACAATGAAAAGCTCGCTAAAACCACTATGAACATTCGCTTTCACTAAAAATATCACGCTCGGGTAAAATACAAGAATGATGTAACATAGCAAGTAATATACAATATGAAACACAATGCATCTTATGATTTTAGAAAAATATATTAATCTACACGATCATATTTAGACAAAATGCTACAAAATAGGTAAAAAGTAAACTCAAACAACGATCTAAAAAAATTAGTTCCAGGTCAATCGGGTATCAAGTTTGCGAGATACGGTCATTTCATTTTAAGTTTTCATCACTGGAAATTCAGTTTCTGAACTGAAATTCTAATTCGTGACACATTTTTCATCTTGTTGGGATCATAATTCGGCAACGCTATAGTTCAGTAATATTTAGATCTATTAATTAGGATTTCAACTCACCTGACGGATTGACAATATCCGCTGTGTGCTGGAAGATATACACTGTTCAAGATCAGGGTATATGTTCTGTCCCTGCTTGGGACTGCGGCACGTAACAACGATTTAAAAGATAATTAAAATAGCAAACGATGGTAAAAATGAATGAAACCACCACAGACAGTTAGATAATGGGATAATCTTCGCAACGGTATAGGGTTTCACATAATATTATTTTCACACAGAGTTATAAGAGCATATTAAAACAGATGTCGACAAGCAGTATTGCAGTCCAGAGCCGTACTCCCAAACAGTTTTCATCATAGTTTTAAGACATAAACGAAACATGAATTACTGGGGTTTCTAGGTTGTCGAGTCGGCTTTGATACGAGCCATAGAACAATACATTCTGATATGTATATAATTTTATATCAATATAACACCGCGACATGTACAGTAAAACCCAGATTTAGCATCACCTCCTTGAGATGATATTTCGTGATCATATTCTCAACATTTTAGACTTAAATCACCACACAATATCATTAACCATAACGAGAATCCCCTAAACATAAGATATGAGCATTTTGAAAGAGTATTCACATCGAACACTCGGGTTACATTTACGGGTAATAATCGAAATATCGGTTCCATCTATTTGATTTGACTAGGCGACGTTTAATTAAATTCTAATTGGTATTGTTACGGATTAGAAGACCGAGTCGAGCTTCCATTCCTCACAATCAATCTATGAGGGTTCGTTAAAGGAAGTTGTTTACCAGTTATCGATATAGTTATAATAGATACGCACGAACACAATGTCATTTGTCACGATCACTATTCGATTAACTAATACAATAACATCAATAAGCAAGTGATTGATTTTCACTTATTTAGAGATAACAGCGTCACGACAGTGATGACGACGGATGGCACAGGTTCGACACACCCACGGGCTAGGCATGGCACGACAACAGCAAGGCTCGGCTAGGGTTAGCGCTTTGGCACTGGTGTTAGCACGGTGGAGCACGAGGCAGCGATGCTGTGGCTGTAAGGGCAGAGGAGGCGATGGAGACAATGAAGGCTCATGCGGCGGCGCGGCAGTGAGCTCGGTAGGTGTTGGTGAGGTGGTGATCTCAAGAGGTGGGCTCGGTTGTAGCAAGAGGGAGATGGAGGCGGTGCTGGTTGGTGGTCGACGTGGAGGACGGTGGTGTTGGTAGCGGGGTGGACGAGGAGGAGGACAGGTGGTTGCGAATGTGATGGCAGTGGTAGGGGTCGCCGGAGGTGGAACAGAGAAGGGTTGCTCGAGGTGCGGCAATGGAGTTGCTGGAGGAGGTGAAGGAGGGGAGGGAGATGTTTGTTGGTGTTGCGGTGGTTCTGGTGGTGGCTCCGGTGAGGTCGTCGTTGACGGTGGGGCTTTGAGAGGGAGAGGGAGTTTGAGAGAGAGAGAGAGAGAAACGTTAAGAGATGGAGAGTGAGAGAGACGTTGGCGAGATGAGGGGAGGCAGGTGTGGAGATCTCGGGGTTGTTGGCAACGAGGCCACGTCGGCGTGGAGCGATTCTCAGGGAGGGTTATGCACGGCGTTAGGTCTGTGAACGTGAGGGAAAGGAGAGAGAAAGGAAAGGAGTTAGGAGGCGGAGGAGAGGATCTCGGGTCGTTGGGATCGGAAGCGGCGTCGCCGAGGACCGGGTCGAGGTTGAGTGCGAGATAGGAGGGGAGTCGTTGGGATCAAGGCGGGAAAAGAAGAAAGAAGAAGAAGAAGAAGAAGAGTTGGGGAACGGGTCGGGTAGGCCCGTGTTTGGGTGCGTGGGTTTGGGCTGGGCTCAGGCTTAAGGAATTAGGGTTAAAAATTATATAAGGAAAAAGATTAAGATTTAAAGGAAAAGAATTAGAAAAATATATAGGAATCTAATTTGGGAATTAACGGAAAATTTATTGGGACCAAAATTTTAAATACAAGATGTGCCATGGAACTAGGGATTTACATTTCGAGTATCAGAAAGAGAAAAACTTATGTGGCCGATTGCCGCTAACAACCTAAGAGAACAAAGAAAGCCGTCTGAACGATTGAGACTCTAGGTGATTGAGAATTTCGATTGACATACGAAAATCACGAAATTTTAAAAGCCCCAAAATTTCGCATGCTATATAATACGAAAATCTCAAAATTTTTAAGAATATTAATATATTTGTTTTATTTAGTTTTCCTATATTTTGCTTGTCATACGAAAATCACAAAAATCTTTAAAATTCTAAAGAATTTTCCGTTTTCTTCTTTTTTCAATATTTTTTTGTTATAATACACGACAATCATGAAATTTTCAAAAGTTTTCTTTCTTTTTTCTTATATTTTACATGTTGCGGCATAAGAAAATTGCAAAATTTTAAAAAATATCACAATTTTTGTTTTCTTCCATTTTCTCAATATTATTCATGCTAAAAAAATCGAGAAAATTTCAGTTACCTTCAAAATTTTAATATTTTACATGCACATGAAAATAGCAAAATATGAAAAAATGTCAAAATTTTCCGTTTTCTGAAAAGATTTATATATTTCGTTTTGCAATACCAAACAAAAATCACGAAATTTTTAACTCTAAAAATTTCTATTTTTTCGATTTTTTAATATTTTGGATGTTATAACACAAAAAAATCATGAAATTTTTCGATATCTTGCCAATAAAACCTAAGTATTCAGAGAAAAGCAATAAAGAAATTTTAAAGAAGGAGGCCGATTAGAATTCTTCCACCATAGAAGTCTAGTTGTATGGGATAAAAAAGTTATAAATATTTAGTAGTGTGCCAATAAAAATAATTTCATGAACCAAATGTAGTAAGAGAATTAAATACTATATAGACAAAATATTGAATAACTCGATAATAATTTTTCCACCAAAGTCCAAACTAGAAGTGTATATTCTCTCATATTGCTTTATGTATACATATTATATAGATAAATAGATTGAAACCATTGTAAAGGTAATATATATTTTCGGTTTCCAAAATTTTCAAAATTTTCTGGTTTCTTTAGTTTTTCAATATTTTGCTTAGCATGCGAAAGTCACGAATTCTTCGAAAAATCTCAAAATGTTTATATTTACTTCCGTTTTCAATATTTTACATGATATAACACAGGAAAATCACGAAATTTTAAAAAATCTAAGGTTTTATGTGTTCTTCAATTTTTCAATATTTTGTTTGCTTGTACATGAAAAAATGCGATATTTCTTTCAAAATTATCAATCTTTTGCATGCAACAAACAAAAAGCATGATAATTTTCAAATTTTTTTCGTTGGTTATTCATTATTTTTTTTGCTGTATTGAGAAGCAAAAATCACCAAAATTCTCTAAAGCTTTCCAGTAGGCTTTTAATATTTTGCATCTGGCTCACAAAAAATGCGATTTTTTCAAAAAATTCTCAAAATATCGTGTTCTTCCTTTTTCCATATTTTTAGTGTGGGGCACATGAAAATCAAGGAATTTTAAAAATCTCAAAATTTTCATTTTATTCTGTTTTCAATATTTTGCTCCTTCCCTCCCGTCCCCCCAACCCCCATCTCTCTATATAGTACACGTCACAAATTTTCTAAAATCTCAAAAGTTATGTATTTTTGAGTCTTTCATAATTGTGCATGTTTTATTTTAAAAATATTTGCAACATATATAACTCACGAAAATGGCGAAGGTTCCCAAAAATATCAAAAATTTTGGAATTTTTAATTTCTGGAAATTGAGTGAACGGGATAAAATTTGTAGCCTTATGTCAAGCCTGATTGAAGAAACATTATATATAGATGTGCGGGGCAAATAGCCCAGTGGTGGGCGATAGGAGTTTGTGGGTGAAGACCTGGGATTGAATCTGGGATCTACCATTTAGTGCTTCGAGAGGGACACGCGGGGCCGGTGGGCTTCCTTGCGGTAAAAAAACATTATATATATGGCAAGATGCAATTGCAATATCTGAAAAGTTGACGGGCTAAGTCAAATTTGTGGTCTCATATCTCCTGACTAGGTGATGAACCTTGGCAAATTCTTTCTTATAAATAATATTGATATAGATAGATAGGCTGATGAATTACAATATATGGATTTACTAGTTGAAATCAAAGGCAAAAGATAATGGGGGAACCTCATGGCCATATTGGAGAGAGAAGAAAAATTCCTGGAGAGCCTTTTCTGTTGAAAGTAAAAGCTAATTCTACGTCAAGCTAAGATTGGGGTTCTCCAATTTAGTGCTTAATGGCAAAGCCTCTTGTAAATGAACAAGAGTTCAAAACCCTGCCTGCATTAGTTTACGCCCTGTTATTCAAAAATAAACAAACAAATTTGTAATTTTACTTCATTGAAGATCAGAAAGGAAGCTCATCCATCATCCACATCAAGTTGGAAATCTCAATTTTTAGTATACTGCACTGAAAGGTGAGAAAACTCCCAGATAAGCATGAGAATGTTGGAAACAAGCACGTGACCAAAAGGAAACCTTTTCTCCTATCACTGACTTGAAAAAAATAATTCTGGTAGCAAATAATTCTGTACAATATATTCTCTTATTCAACAATAAGCCACTTATATTGTTCTATACAAAACTTCAAAAGAAAAAGGGAAAAAAATAGAAACTGTAATTTACAATTTTCACGACAATTAATCAGCACTTATTCTGGTATCCGAAATGCGCGCATTTATAAGAGGAAGAAGAAAATGATGCATTATGCTCTGTTCTTTTGTTAAAAAAATAAAATAAAAACATATGTACTTCTACTGGAAGAAATTGCCCTGCTGGATCGGCGAGGAAAATGTAATCAACTGCCCAAAAAGGCGGCCATTGAATAAATTTGGTTGCTGTGTTGGGATGCTGAATGCAGAAGTTTCTGGAACCCCGATAGCTGATTGCGAGGTTTGGCTACAGATGAAGACGGTAAGAAACTAAGAACTAGTAAATAAACTAGAATCTACAATTTTCAAGGTTGATGTCTATGATTTTAATTATATCATAAAGGGTCTATTAAGTTCAAATTTAATTTGCTTCTCAGTATGAAACATGTTAAGAAAAGTTATCATAATATTGAAATAATAAATTTACACCTTTTCCATTTCAAACTAATTATAGTCTTCACAAATCTTTCAAAATCTCAACTCAAAATCTTGAAATAATCTCTACTAAAATATTTTGTCTGTCGGTACCATGTAGCTAAAATCTCAAAATCTTCTCAAATATTTTATCGTGATGTACAATACAGACCTTTCATCATTCTTCATATAAACGCTGCAAACTCGGTAATTTTTTAATTGTCAAATAATCTGGTTATGGCATTAACAATTTCTGTACTGATTTTTACCCAAAAATAAAAAAGAATCTCATATCCCAACTTTATTATTTTGCTCTTGGTTAAATTTCAATCTCAGAGTTGAACATACTTCCATATAGCGAATTTATCATCTTTCCCCTTCTGTCATAGTCTATGCGAATTTTGAGGATGTCAGTTAGTCATCTAAAACTATGGTAAGCTCTACACTCTCATATCCCATCATTAGGTCGACAATTGGTGCTAAAAATTGCCAGATCTTTAATAGAGGCTTACTTCATAGCGAACCCCATTTTGATGTGAAAAGGCTTAGATGATGATGTTTTTTACAAAAAAAAAAAAGAAGTATTTATTTGTATTATACTGTATACAAAGTAGCAACCTGAAAATTCATGGTATTTTAATAAAATTTAGCCATTTAACAATGGACACTATAATAGAATAAGCATAGAAGATGCTTACCTGTTCATAGTATACTGAGATGATAAGGAAAGCATAGAAGGCACATCGGTTAAAATCGGGTCTGTGGACATCAGAGGCCAAATAACTGAAACAAAGAAGAAGAAGAAAAGTTTTTTCAAACGATGTTAACCAATCTGCATATACACAAGCAATATACTAATAAAGACAACAAAGTGGTCTTGCATAATGTTCTTAGCAAAAGAAATAACCACGCAAGTTGATAAGCGCGCAAACAAATAACAAGTAGATTATAACAAACAAATAGCAATATAGGTGAAAGGATAAAGAACCGAAGAATTACCTGGTTGCCTAGAATGATGCTGATACCCAGAACAAAACAGAACTTCCTGCATGACAAATTGTTTAAAACAAATCAGCTTGGCAAAGCATGGCTCATAAACAGGCATATTTAATAATACACGTGCACGTGTCGGCATACAATTCAACCAGACTCACATTTCCAGATGTGTGTGACACATGACTAGTAGTACCTGCACACACACAAAAAAAATCAGAAGTTAGAAAGCTATGATACTATGTTAGTCGTATGCCATCAACGCCACTTGTAAATCGAACTTTCAGACCAACTGTAAGATGGAATTCTAGTCATTCTAGCTAGGACAACCTCTACTAACAAATGGTATTTCCTAATACAAACTCATGATTTAATCATGGTTTCTGTGTAACATTGAACAAATAAAGAGATGAGAATGGGCTTGTTTAGCTTTGGAATTAGAATAACCAGAGTTATTTTTTAGTGAATGTATAGGTTATGCAAACTCCATTTTGCAAGGCACTAAACTCCAGAAACTGAGAAGAGCAATACCTTTTTAGAGCAGGAGAACTCCAAAACAAATTCCGGTCCCCTCAATTTTTGAAGTTCAGAAAAGATTAACTGTCAAGAATTTAGATAACTTCAAAAGAGGTTGCAATCTCAACGTTTGGAGTTTAGATGGGGAAAAATGGTTGGATTGGAGCTTAGATAACTATGATTATCTTGAATTTAAACTTAAGATAATTGTGAGTATTTAAACTCCAAAATGGAAGCCAAATGGAGCATAGTTAGGATTTTGAAATTAGGTTTAGATAATTCAATAAACTCCAGTAATCCTAACCCAACTAACAGAACCTGAAGAGTAACAAGGCCATCTGAAAAGCAGAGACTATTAAAAATCTCTCAACACTTTGATCGGTATGCAGATATGCATTAGATAATAATCATATTAAATGTTTAAACTTTAAAGTGTTATTCCTACTCCCTGGCATTAATATTCACAGAAACAGAAAACATATATGCGATATAATCCTTATCAACGAGAAGGAAGAAGCAATGTTACCTAAACCAGACACACTGGGCTTGACGCCAAGAGTCAAACCAAGAAAGCAATCATCTGAGTCTGATTCATTTCCGAAATCCCACAAGTTCAATTCAAGTTTTGGCCTTACATCTGTAAACGCGTGAACAGTATCGTTAAGCCTCAAAACCTGAAAATTGCAAGATTGGCTGTAAGTGATAAACAAAACTCACTAGTTCGTTTTGTGTTTGGGGCACAGGGATCCTGAAGAGCCGATGGTACCCATGCCCCCACCTGAAATTATATATAAATTGATGAGAACTACATTTCTATAAGGAAAAGCAAGAAACCACGAATAGATGGATGATTTTACATGAAAAAAGGGGTGCAGTAATGCCTGCTCTGCTGTTGGCCTCTTCTTCGGGTCCCAGGAACAAAGTTTCTAATCAAAAATTAACATCACAACATATTAAAACAAAACATGAAGTCAACAACAGATTCATGAAAGTTATAAAAAGAAACGCTGCTGTGAACAGGAAAATTATCAACACACCTGGATCAGATCAATTGCTTCCAAGCTAGCACTGGGGATAATATCTGGCAGATATGCTGGTGGAATCTTAAGGAATCCAAGATTGATTGATCGAGGAAGATTGATCCCTTCAGGCCAAATACTGCTATCAGGGGTCCCCAAAACAGCACAGATTTTGTATATTTGATCTGTTTCACTGGAATAATATACACAAATCAGTTAAAGAAACTAAAAGGGCAATAATTCAATTAATTTAATGGTACGCCATGTAAGGCAAAAAGTAGAATATCAACTAAGAGATTATGTCAAGTAATAAAATGATGGTAAAAGCATTAGTGGATGCATGTTACGTATACAAGTTCATCTCAGGTCATATGTCTATCTCAATCATGAATCATCCTGTTGATCTCATTTCTTTAAGGTTTTGCGGATTTCAAATTTTTTTTTAAGTACAGGTAGAATTTTGGTCACGCGTGCATGTTCCACCAAGAGTTTGAAATTCTGCATAATTTTGGTCGCTTTCCTTGATTTCAAGCAGAAACTGAATTTATTTTTGCTTGTTTTTATACATGCCCTCGATGATGGCCAGAACTACGTCGAAAGCTTAACATTAAAATTCCCAGGTGGTGGAAAAAGTTTGATGTATCAGCATGTGCTACATATAGTATCAAGTATCAGCATGTGCTACATATATATTAAGTTGCAATGCAAGTAATCATAGTAGCTAGTACAGTGGTCAATTTAAAGGGCATAAAATCAAAGCCTTTACTAACAGTGACCTTTACCTTTCACCAGGGAAAAGTGGGGACAGTGTGAAAAGTTCAGCTAGAATGGCACCAACAGCCCACATGTCTGTAGAATGGTGATGGTCAGTGATTGCATTATGGAAAGATCAGTATAATATTCTATGATCAGAATGCAGAAGATCAACAGCCTTTTCTTTTAAAACTATAACAAGCGCAAAGATGAGCATATTATTGCGGCTTCCATACACAAATGCCTAAAGAAATCCTCACTGCAAACTCAAAAGCTGAGCCATTGTTCCTCAAGGTACAAGACATCCAATATGGAAAAGCCCAAATATGCAAATTTAGACATAACAAAGCAAAAGTGTCAACAAGTAACAAGAAGTTATTGAAGTCTCTGCACTGGTAGAAAGGATGAAACGATTGGTGAACAAGGAAAGTGCCTGTGAGGCGCTAGGCATCAGGTAACCAGAGTAAATAGTTTTGAAATGTATATTGAATTTACAAAAAATAAATAAAATTATCCATTGGTCTGCATTCACCTGCAACATTGTCATGCACAAAACATGCAAGCAGGTTCATAAAGTTCATCAAAGGAAGGAAATCAGATAATTTTAGAGTGCATAGACACCAAATTTATACATTGCTTAGTCATGATTCAAATGTAGACAGGCCTCGAACATACAATGGAACAAAATAGTTATCTTTAACATTTAGGGATCCCTGCATATGAACATTGAAAAAGGAAAAAAAAAAAGATCTAGCATACCAATTGCAGGTGTGTAGGATGAAGACTGTAGTAACACCTCTGGAGCTCGATACCTTGTTAGACAAAACATATCCGTGTCTTAGGAATTAGAAAAAAACTAAATATCATACGCATTGATATACTTGAAAGAAATACCATGTACAATGATTAAAGCTAACTGACCATCTGGTAGAAACATAATCAGTGTAGGGAGGCTTTGACATTACTTCTCTTGCTAATCCAAAGTCGGCAATTTTAATAATATTGTCCGTTACTAGCAAATTTTCTGATAAGAAATAGATATATAAATAGGATACAGTTATTTTATTGATACTTATATAACAAGTTGCATAACAAAAGTATAATTCATCCACCTGGCTTCATGTCCCGATGAAAATATCCATGTTTATGCATATATGAAAGTCCTTGCAAGATTTGAGACATAAAGCTCCTTATATCTGCCTCTGTAAAACCATCTTGTCGGTCTCTCATTATTTGATAGAGATTGCATTCCTGAAAAATATAAATTTGAGATAAAACAAGAATGCATTAAAAATGGGAACGGATTTGCATACTAATGTCGTGATGCACTGGGGTTAGCATCAATTCTGCTGATCTGATGTTTGGTGGTTATAATCACACTGACCATCAAACATGAAGATAGAAATATACCCCCTCTATTAGAGAATAAAGCCTAGTATTACTTAAAATAAATCTAGCAACCAACTGAAGCATATATGGTCCTATTAAAAGAAATTACTAATGAACTTGAGTACCCAAATTGCTCTCTAATCTACTTAAAATATGAAGCCCCACTGAATACAAAAGGCAAATTATAATTTCAATTCATGCCAAACTAGAACATGGAACCAATTGAATATTTGAGGACTAAAGCGTGCAATTACACTCATGGCATGATATCCTTACGACGAATTAAAAGTTATTTTCCTTTTTACATCCTAACAATGTCCTAACTTTCCTTTAGGATGAAGGACAAGAGCCCGTTTAAGACAAAATGAATGCTCATAGATTACTAAATCAAAACTTTACATTCTCTTTAAAATTGTCATTATGAACACATCACCAAAACAGCTACATAGTGATAAAATACTTAAAATCAAAATATAGTCGACTACTCTTGTACTCACCATGTGCTCGAAAATGAAAAACAGCTCATGGTTGTCCATTACAATCTCCTTCAACTTGACAATATTGGGGTGGTTCAATTTACGAAGAGACTGCAAAAGAAGACGATATTAAGATGTTTCAACTACAACTGAATCTAGATCTCAGATGCCCAGAGTTGTTCATCAATGAAGAAACAAAATGTACCTTGACTTCTCTTAGATTCATGCACTCTTCCCAATAGTAAAACTTTCTCTTTATTTTCTTGACAGCAACCTATAGAAATCCCAAGAATAGTTGACAATCACCCCACTAATTCTAGAGAGAAAGCAAAACTATAGTGTTCAATACACTTGCATAAAAACCTAATATTTGAACCTTTTGACTTTTGATGCAGTAAACAGAACACCCAATAAACATTAATAACATACAAAAGACAGCAAACAAATAAGTGTGTGAAACTGCCTAGTAAATAGCTAAATATTTTTCTAATTATGCTTGCAGGACTTTAGAAATGAGGAATATGGATGAGTTGATGTTGATAGCAAGCTGACAACTTTGATAAATGCAAGCTTCACTCATAACAAGAGGCAGCAAAGGAATAAGACAGAGACCAAAACCGGCAAAGTTAACACAAGGGTCAATTCATTGCCAGTGTCTAATCTCCAAAGTTATGGTGATCAAATGTAAATTTCAATACTAGTTGTGATTATACTCTACATAAGAATAAGATTGATGTGTTAATTTTGCTTTAAAAATAGAGAATCTATACTAAGAACAATTAGTTACAATGTTGAATATCTCAGCATGAATATCAGAATGTTTTGTTTGGATAAATTGCTTCTTTCTATTCAACAAAACAATATAAGCAATAAGTTGAATATGGATAAAATGTACGTTTATCATGATCCAAAAATGTAATTGCATAAAATTCTGCAGTATTTGCATTATAAGCTTATAACCCTATAAGAAATTCTTTACATACCCAATAAGGAAAGAAGAAAATAAAGCTATATATAGTTTAAACAGATGTTCCATACAAATCACGTCATCTTAGAAAACAAAATTCAATACTTACTATCTCATTTGTTTCCAGATGAACTGCCCTATAAACATTTCCACAAGTTCCATCACCAATCTCCGTTATAAGTCTATATCTACACGACATGACAACATAAATAATAATCAGCCTTCCCAAATGCAAAATCTAAATATGAGATATTAAAATTCATGTACTCACTTGTCCATTGTTGGATTTCCACAAGAAAGTTTTGCACTGTTATCACTGGACTGCCAAAAGATTTGGATGAGGTTCCACACTACTTGCTATATTGTGTGCTTTACTAACTCGGATGGAGCTAGAGAATAGCACGGGAACAATGAAAATAAGAAAAACTGTACTCTCATGGTATGAGTGATTAAACATCACCCAGAACATTATTGACATGCTTAGTGCAGCCTCCAAGAGCTGCCTTCAGTAAATATCATCTGTTTGCGTGCACTGCCTTTTGCGAAACTGTAGCCAAAGGGAGATTTATTTCATTATTGAAGAACAAGAAGCAGGTGAAATTTATCTCCATTTACCAGTAACATGTCCTAGCTGTTATAAGCAGGACAGAGCGAGCTGCAAATAAACAGAACCGGCATTTAGCAAAGAAAACCTAAACCAATAACTAAAAAGAATGTGACCATAACAGTTTGCAAACTGGGAGTTTGTACATGTAAACACATCGAAAGAATGAAACAAAAGAAGCTTGGGAAGAAACCTGTTGCCATGTTAAATGGTGTGTTTTATATAAATACATACAAATTCGTTCCAATTAGTAATTTCTTGCTGTGACCAAAGAATAGAACAAGAGAGTGTACAGTAGAAGCCAATCAGATATACCCCTACCGAAGTCAATAAAACTTGCAGCTACTCTCAGCCCTTCAATGGGTTTTTAGAGCCAGTTTCTCCCTGTCATTTGAGCTCTAGGAATGTATGAAATCAGGTAAAACAAAAACAAAAACTTGACATATCTAATTAAAGACCAGCTCAAATCAACTCCGGAACCAAAAGATCGATTGTTTATACGACTAATATTAGCTCCAAAGCCAAAACATATACAATTTACTTTCGTAAAAAAACTGATTCCAACTTACACACAAATAATCCAATTTAAGGAAAATATAGAAATCGCTATATCAGGAATTTTAATCTTCGGTATCTGAGGATAAGAATACCACTCATATGATCCCCTAAAAGATGAGATTTTGACATCTATATGAGAATTCTAATTCCCCACCAGTCGAACAACCCTAATGAATATAGCTGATTCTTCCAGCTCCTTTGTATATTTTGGCTTATAAAATACAAGATTCATTGCAACCCTGAGCTAATTGTTCCCCTTTGCTAATGACAGGAACTGCTTATAATAAGATGGCAAATAATCATTTAATTAAAAATCCATGAACCAAACTATAGTATCTCAAGACAAACTTGATGAAGGCCCAAATCATCAGAAGCCAAAAAGGGGAAGACCATACAATGAAAGATCCCATCTTGATTGAATACAAAAGAATCTCTCGATGAAATTAGAAATCGCATTAAGGTACATAATTTATCTTGAAAATTACTACCAATAGAGAATAAAGAAACGATCTTTAGAATCCAGTTGTATTGAAAAAGGCAATTTCAGATTGATTAAGAGTGTGATCGCACCAATGCTCTTCGAATCAAAATAATAACAGAAATAAATCATGAGGAGGGAGAGAAAGAGAGCTCACCATTGATGAAGGATCTCTGTAGAGATTGACACTTGGAAAAAAGATGCGATCTTTAAAGAAATTTTTAGAGAGAGAGAGAAATTTCTTGGCGAGGGTTAGAGAGAGAGAGAGAGATGGCGAGAGAGGAGAAGAAAGGAAATACATTAGGTTAATATTTAATATTGTAGCAACTAAAATGCCCCTGGTTTAGTTTGCAATTACGAAGAGACGTCTTGTCGCCTTGATTGGTCGGATGTATCTCGCACGTGACCCGATTGTTCAAAACCAAATCCACCCAATTGCTTTGGCCCAAAAAAATTTGAGAAAGAACAGTATGAGAATATATAAAGGTAAATTGTCAAAAAGACCCCAGCTCGCTCGGGATTTTAGAACCCCTTTAATTTTCGAAATTACTGGAAAGGCCTGCCACTCAAAATCTTTGTGAAAAAATCCCAGGCTTTATTTCATCTAGGTCTTATATTTCTTCAATTGCTTGGATATTACATGCAACTGCAATTGCTAAGATGTTAAGGCAACTACGTATATATTATCATGGGGTTTGATTGGGCCAGGGGTTTGTTAACAAGGGAAAAAAGCCTACGGGTTTGTATACAAGTTTGAAGAGGGTTGGGGGCTTCTTGACAATTTACTTATATAATCAAAAATCACCGCAGGACTAGTACAAGTCTAAAGGCATGAGTTTAGCAAGGGTAACAAGTAATTGAAAAGATGATCGGTTGTTTGTGGTTGGAGATGAAATGCACTGCACGGTAAGGACATAAAATTCCGGCTACCGTTTTTAAAATATAGTTTGTTTTTGTTGTTTCACGATCCAATAACTTGTTCTATCAGACAGATGTTTAGTTACGTTTAGTTGCATTGTTCTTTCTACTTTTTTTTTCTTTCTCGTAACTAAAAAATTGTAACATGTTTACAAGTCACAACTAGGTTTCTAACTCAATTTATATTTACTTTGGGCTTCATGCATTGTTCAACATATTTGCAACTAAATATCTATTTATAGGTTTTAGTTTAGTTGGTATCAGAATTCCACCTGCACCAAAGCAAATAACTCCCGAGTCTCTTTTCAGTAAATTGGTTGTCGACATGAGATTTTTTTAGTTTAAATACTGAATTTTCAATTAGAAGACATATAATTCTGATAGATTTTGATTGTTGGATAAAAAATTTCATTAATTTAAGATTTTCAAGATAACTTATTATTTAATCTCGATATTGATAACTGTATTTGTATGATGGTTTTCAGAATCTTAATCAACGGCATTAGAGATATCAATAATCAATTATCAATTGATCGAGTAAACAAATTTTCAGAAATTAGTAGATATTTTAAATAAAGAGTAAAAACAAGTATAGAAAATACGATGTAGTGACATCTAGGATAGTTTTTTTGATGTTGTAAATATCAATGTAAACATTTCGGCATTTTATTACTCCTAAATGATAGCAAATAAACCAATAGATCAGTAATTGATGGAGGCTCTGGATCTCCTTCAGATGTTGCCTTCCGACGACCTGCCGACGGCGTAGGCGAACGGCTGGGATTAGGTTTGAGGATGGTCGCCTGAGGCGTGTGGATCTCAATGGGTTTGGTTTGGTGCGGGCCCGAGCTGATGGATTTTATACTTTATTTAATGGTTTAAAATCTATTTTTCCTTTTTCTTTTGTCCCACATCGTCTAGGCAACAAGGTGTTGCTGTCCTTATATATGAGGATGTGTCTTAACCTCTTGAAGTAGTTTAAGTGCTAGTTGGCTTGGGCTTTTCCACACACGTGTGCGTGCGTAGTCCGTTCCAAGCCTGGCCCGGGTTCGGTTGTTCAGCTGCTGTTGTCTCTGTCCAGTTCGGGTTTGGGCCATTTTTTCTATTGAGCAACGAGGGTCAGCGACCGGTTCGACACTTCATCCTACTGCACTTCGGGTGGAGTCCCTGTTGGTTGGGCGGTCATATCTTGAGAACAGATCGTCGGCGATTAATGTGCTAGAGCCGTCGAATTCTGTTCTTAGGACAACAATCATTTGGCGTGCTTCCGTCCCAGGCAACTCGGAACCTTGTTCTTCTTATTTTTGCTTATTTGTTTAATAGGGTGCATGCTTAGCAAACATAGTTAAACATTATTTCTTGAAAATTATTAATTTAATTTGTTTTTTGGTCTTACTAACAGCCTGATCCAACAACTAAGAATATAATTTTTCCTATAATCTAATAGGTTGTTAGTTTTTTGACCATGAACCTAAATATGTCTCAGGTTAACCTAGAAGACTTAATCTCGGTCAGACCCGGAACTTTTGCTGGTCAACACTTCAAGCGTTAGCAAAATCGAATGCGGTACTGGCTGACCACCTTAGGTCTTATTTCTGCTATAACTTGTGAGCCTACCCCGTTAGAGCCACCCTCTACCACCCCTGCTCTGACTTCTGCCCCACTTCCAGATGCCCCACCTCCAACTCCTCCACCATCTCCACCTAGGCCTACACCCTTAGAAATAGACTATCTATGCCATAGTAAAATCCTGTCTACTTTGTTCAATGAACTCTACGACATGTATTGCCAAATCCCAACTTCGAAAGAATTTTGGGAAGCATTAGACTCGAAATTTGGACAAGAAGATATTGGCCTAGAAAGGTATTCCTTTGTGAACTGGTTAAAATTCAAGATGGTAAAGACCAAGTGTCACGACCCGAAAGTACGGAACGCGACTGGCACTTAAATTACGAAACGTCTCGAGGCGTACGTAATCTAAATAAACCAAAGCCCAGAAATCAAAACCAAAAGAGCAGTGGAGTGAAGGAAAACCAAAATATAGAAAGCAACTTCCAAATAATTAAGTCGCATCAAGTCTTTTAAAAGCAACATCACATTTCCCAAAAAAATCGGCAGAGACTCATTTGTAAAAACTGGCCCCAAACGGGTACAAAACAGAAAATATATATATAACATGAAATAAGGCATCCCCAAGCGAGAGCTAGCTCTTCGCCCAAATGCGGATTCACAATCCCACACAATCAATATCATTGCAGTGCAAAAATAAGCATATAAAGGCACAAGTCGTAAGCATCACGTCGGCTCAAGTGAGCTCGACCCAGAGAAACAACATAAATATACCCAAATCTCATTGTCTCGTCTCTAAGTCACAATGCATCAGTACAAGTAGCAGATACAGTAGATGGAGTACTCTAGATACAATAAATATATAAGGTGGAAACAAAATAATTTCACAACTCACCTACGAGCAAAAGTCTCAAATCCAAGCAAAAGGAGCAAGTGCGTCCGCCGCTACAGTGCTGACGGAACGGACCTGCAAAAAAGCTGTGGCACAACAGGGTGAGTTGCCAACTCGTGAGTAATAGGTAACATGTATAAAGGCTATCGTAAACATGTACGCAAAAGTGTCACAACTCTACAATTCTGATATGGCATGATGTACTAGCATGTATGCAACATGAATGCAGTTTAACATGAGACTGAGTTTGTTTGATATGAGAAAATCATAAATTTCATCTTAGAACAACCGCTGTGAAATATCTGAAGAAATATCACTGAAAACAACAGAAATCCGTGTCAAGTATCGACATCTCAAATGAATATCTCAGTTTCCCAATGTATCGGTATCTTAAAATCTCACGACCACAGTCAGTATCCTATGGACATCCACCACGCCAACAATCACCGGTAGATAGTCTGCCCCTGCCAGGCTCATCGTCTACAACTCGAACTTCTTGCCTCGGGGTAGCTTACCGGGTCCACCATGTACCCGAGACGGTTCATCCAACTCCTCGAAACGGGTCTCGAAAACTAACAGAAAACCTATGGTGGACGACACATGTATCATGTCACGAGAAAAAAAACGCAACTTACAATGTTTAAAAATGATATCAGGTTTATAAAATCCTTGCGGCTTTTCCCCAAAATCTCATAAATCTCAAGCGTTGAAATCCTCAAGAAAATCATCATAAGTACACATGTCAATGATAATGAATGCCTATGGTATCAACAATGCGAACTGCAGTAAATGACTAAAAGACTAGGCATGAACGAATTATGCAATGAGGTACATGCAATATGACAAGCAATCCTACATGTTCATCCTGAGGAATTTAAATATATTAGTACAGGTTTACACATCATATATGGTGAAATTATTCTAGATTTCAGGTTTAAACAGGTTATCTAGTGTTTGTGGTATAGAAATTATCAATGTGTGTGTGTGTCCGCATGAATAGTGCTCGTATTGCATAAAACCATGGTAATGGTGCAAGTGTCCTATGAGATGAGTTCGCACATATATGTAAATATATAGGATCGCGAATGCAGCAAGATGATTAACTAGGAACTATACTCATAAATGCTAGTACTACTAGATATTTTTAAACTATCTAAACTATCGGGCGTCTTGCGCCATCCAAATGATTTCCCCCGTAGATGTTACATCTACTCACCCGTGATCTCATGCTAACCAGGTCCAACAACCACTTTTCCCTTCCGCGCCGCGTCCGACGTCCCCGCGATCGATCCTAGAAACACACAAGCAACACACACAAAAGGCTAAAATCATGCCAAAAATGCGATATCAAGATCAAAAGAGAGCTCGCGTCGGAAGCTAAACGCGTGTGCACTCGATACGCCAAAACGTGTGTAACCTCGCCTGAAACCACCCTGACTCGCTGTGACGCGCAGTGAACATCAAACCAAACTCATAACACACGTGTCGCACAAGTTAAAAAATATTGAAAATAGGATTTTAGGTTCCAGATTTTGACTCGAGTGGAAAAAGCAAAAGTTGTACATACCAAAAACCTTAGATATATAGCAGACTCCTACAGACCAAGACCCGACACCCACACCCACCCTTTGGCCGCAAATTGCGGCCAGACACATTAAATATGCGGCCAATTAGGGGAGAGGGGGTCCCGTTGTCACGCCCCGCTTCCCAAAATACGGAAAACGAGGGATGATTAGGCCAGCCATGCTCCTACGGTCAAGGAATCATCCCGCCGTAGTCACACTTCGGCTTCTAGCATTACATGGTAATCAGTAAATAAAGCGCACTGGTAAAGGAATCACATCACTAATTTATTACATTAATATTCCATTGTTCACAAATTACAGATAACAAGAACAATTACTAACCAAGTTCAATCTCACGATCACTTTTATGGAAAGCAGTAAAGATAGGAAGTACACCAGACTATATCTCCGTGAACTCGAAAGGTAGATCTGTCTCCTACGCTGGTCCTTCCACGGGATCTGAGCATGCATACTCAGGTCGTCAGAGCGACACAACAACAATATTATTATAATAAGATAAAATAGGTAATTGAGATAATACTAGTGTAAGAACAATGCAAGTAATCACTATGTCACTATATGATGCAGAATATGTTCTGTGTCCCTATCGGTCTCTAGGTCATGTTTGAAATCGCATAGTGGAAGGAGGATCATGTTTAATAGGAGTCTCGTACATACCCGAGACAACGGCTCACATGCCCGGGACATAACCCTGTCAGCCGGATCGCTAGATCCTACCCTACATGTATCGGTATCACTGTTCGAATGATCATCCTCTAAAACACGGTCCCGCTAAATACGATGCTCTTTCCATTTTGATTTCCCCCTTTTCCCCAGGTTTACACTATTTATGATCTTGATCTAGTCGTGTACAGGTATACCAATGGCACGGTTTTATCATTGTTCACTGTATCAATCACTATTACGAATATTCACTTTCCATTGGTGTACTCGTCACTCCTAAACCAACATCTATCACGCACGATAATGTAATGTCCACTGATCCTAACACGCATTAACACTGAATATATGGCAAGGGTATGATATATGTATGTATGCTACCAATAAGCTATGTATGTTATGAATCAACATGCATGTCATTAACTTACATAAATTGCATAAATTAATATGTTAAGAATTCAGCAAAATGATACAAGTAAGATAAATAGAACACTCAGTCAACAATTCATCAAAATTTGTTTCAGTTCAATCGGGATTCCGGTTTTCAAGATATAGCTGTTTCATTTTAAGTGCTCGCGGCTGGAAATTCAGTTTCAGAACTGAATGTCCGTTTCGCGACACGAATTGCACCCAGTTGGGCTCAGAATTCAGCGATATTACTGTTGAATGAAATCTAGGGTTTTCAATAGAGTATTCAACTCAATAGAAAGATCCTCAATCGTATCTGTACGTTGAAAGTTATACACAGTTTAACCTCAGCGTGTCATTTCTGAATCTGTTCTGGACAGTTATACGTTCTGCCCTTTTATTTACAGTTTAAAATAGCAACCGTCAATGAAACAGAATGGAACCACTTGTTTTGTCTATATAAAAGAATTATCTTTAATCTACTGCAGAGTTCCGTAACATACGACTTCGGGAAACACAGTGACACACATTTTGGTACAGTACACGATCAACAGAGTCGCTCTGGACTGCAGTCCAGAGTCGCACTCCGATCTAATTATCATCGCAGTTACAGAACAGAAATCATTAGAAATTTACATAGGGTTAAATTTCGTCGAGTCAGCTTCGATTTAAGCTCTCGAACGTATCATTCCAGTATGTATATAATTTACGGTGATTTTATTCATTTTCAGATACGGGAAAATTCTAGTTTTACCGGCATATTTGGGGGTATCAATTTCAGTCACTAACAATCGTATTTTCTAGTGAGATTTATACACGATATTTATCATTATGAGGGCCAACAGAAAATATTTACTTCCTTCAAATTAAACAATTATTTTCATTGGGATCTAGCATCGAACACATAGGTCACAATATATATCGGGAATCGGTAAATTCGTAAACTATATGATTTAGGTTTGTACCACTATTATATTAGCATGTAGCAAGTAAACACTTGCCTGGAAACGTTTCGTGGATGCAAGGCGGCGGTAACGTCACGAACGCGCGTCGAACGGCGTGAATTTGTTTGCGCGACCTGGCTCGCGATACGGGTTTGACGTCGGAGCTGTCCGGGGAACGACTCGTGGTCGCTGGAAGCGGAGTGGTGCTCTGTGGGTCTCCCGGGGTGTGCTGGGGTCGGCGTCGGTCGGCGGCGGCGCTCCGGCGATGGACAGCAGCGGGGTCGAAGCTCACAGTGATCACTTTTGGTGTGGGTTTTGGAGAGAGAGGGGGAGCAGTGGGGGTCGGGTTTGGAGTGATGATGATGATGCTGAGGATGTAGAGGGTCGCAGAGGTGGTTCAGGTCAGAGGGGCTCACCGGCGTTGAGTGCAAGGGGGTGGCCGAGAGGATGTGCAGAATGGGTTGGAACTCGAATGAGGTGGCTAAGTTGTTGAGGTGAAGGTGAGGGATTTAGGAGGATGTTAGGGTGAGGTGATGAAGGAGGGGGTCGGAGGAGGTTCGTCGTCGTCGTCGTCGAGGGGAGCGGCGTGAAGTTTGCAGTGGGTTGCTGTGGGTTTGAGAGAGAGAAGAGGAGTGAGTTGGAGAGGGAGAGTGATGAGAGGAGTTGGAGATGAGGGGTTTGAGTGAGGAATCGTGGTCCGGGGTCGTGGGACACGTAGTCGGGGACGCTGGCGAAGGCGCGGGGACGTGGGTTCGTGAAGAGGGAGGAGTGAGCGGGAAAATGAAATGGGGAAGAAGGAAGTAATGGTCGGGTAGGGGCTGGGCTTTAGGATAAGTTGGGTTTAATTTGTTAATTAAAATTAATTTAAGTTGGCCTCTGTAAGCTGTGGGCTTGAGCTTGGAAGCTGGGCCGAAGAAATTTGTTTAAATTCCCCTTTTAATTTTTTTTTCTTGGGCTGAGGATGAAGGGGTTTGGGCTGATATTAAAATGGGATATTTTATTTGAAAAATTTTGGTTTTCATTCAATTGTTTGGGCCGGGAAGAAGTGTGGGCTAAGGAGGGTTTAAATATATTTCGTTTTGGGCTTGGTTTAAATTGTCGGAAATTATATATTTGGTTTTAAATTTTGGGCTTTGATTTTTCAGGGTTTAGAAAGATTTAAATACAACGCTCTAGCAACCAATTTCCCTACAAAAATACGAGGAAAAGGAAAAGGGAAAAATATAGAAAAGATTTTCATTGATGGAAACGGGGATTTACATCATACCCCCCTTAACAAAAATTTCGTCCTCGAAATTTAATAAGGATACAAGAATACAATGTACTAAACAAAAAGATGTGGATAACGATCACGGATATCTTCCTCCCGCTCCCAGGTGGATTCTCCTGGGGAACGACCGCCCGAAAATACTCGGACTAACGGAATGACCTTATTCTTCAGCACTTTCTCTCTGCGGTCGAGGATGGTGGTGGGCTGCTCCTCGTATGATAGATCGGTACTCAAAACTAACTCCGAATAGTCCAGAACATGGCTCTCATCTCGAACGTAACGCCGCAACTGTGACACGTGGAAGGTATTATGCACACCAGCTAGCGATGGAGGCAAGGCAAGTCGGTAGGCCACCTCTCCTACTCGCTCTAGCACCTTAAAAGGTCCGATAAAGTGGGGACTGAGCTTTCCCCGGCCTCCGAACCTGATAACTCCACGAGTAGGGGAAATCTTCAAGAACACATGATCTCCGACTTCGAACTCTAGTGCCCTCCTGCTGGTATCTGCCCAACTCTTCTGTCGGTCCTGAGCCGCCTTGATACGCTATCTGATCATTTGGACCTTGTCGACTATTTGAACAATGAGTTCGGGGCCCAGTAATCTTCGTTCTCCCACACCATCCCAACATACTGGGGATCGACACTTCCGCCCGTATAGTGCTTCAAAAGGAGCCATCTGAATACTAGCCTGATAACTATTTTTATAAGAGAACTCGACTAGATGCAGATGGTCCTCCCAGGAACCCTGAAAGTCCAACATACAGGCTCTCAACATGTCCTCGAGCGTCTGAATCGTACGCTCGGATTGTCCATTCGTCTGTAAGTGATAAGCTGTGCTGAAATTAAGGCGGGTACCCAAGCTCTCCTGTAAGCTCTTCCAAAAGTGTGACAAGAATCTCGTGTCCCGGTCTGACACAATGCTGACTGGAACACCGTGAAGTCGTACAATCTCCTGCATATATCTTTCTGCCAATGATTCTGTCGATTGTCCCACTCGGAAAGGTAGGAAGTGTGCAACTTTTGTGAGGCGATCAACGATAACCCAAATGGCGTTATTGCCCCTAGGGCTCTGTGGTAAGGTCGTCACGAAATCCATAGTAATGTGCTCCCACTTCCATTCCGGTATCGGCAGAGGTTATAACAGTCCTGCTGTCCTCTGATGTTCCGCCTTCACCTGCTGACATACCAAGCACCTGGATACGAACCTCGCAATTTCCCGCTTCATTCCGTTCCACCAAAAGTGCTGCTTTAGGTCCTGATACATTTTTGTACTTCCCGGATGCACAGAATAAGCTGAACTGTGGGCTTCAGCCAATACTTCTTCTCGAACATCTCCCTTAGGTACGCAGAGTCTGCTACCGAATCTCAGAGAGCCATCTTCATGTATAATCAAATCCGTTCTCAGTCCAGCTTCCACTTTCTCTCTGAACTTTTGCAATCGGGGATCATCCGCTTGTGCAGTCTTGATGCGATCCACCAGAGAAGATTGCACCTGTAGCTGCCAAAGTTGACTGAGTGCGTTCGGCGTAACGACTTCAAGTTCAAGTCTCTGAAAGTCCTCAATAATGCTCCTCTGATCGGTCAACATCATGATCGCTGGCTTGCGACTGAGCGCATCTGGTACAACATTCACCTTCCCCGGGTGATACTGAAGGTCCAAGTCATAATCTGCCATTAGCTCTAGCCATCGACGCTGCCTCATGTTTAGTTCTTTCTGAGTAAAAACATACTTCAAACTTTTGTGATCCGTGTGCACCTCCACTTTCTCACCTAATAGATAGAGCATCCAAATCTTCAACGCAAATACTACCGCAGCTAACTCCAAGTCATGCGTAGGATAGTTCTTCTCGTGGTTTCTCAGTTGTCGAGAGGCGTAAGCAACCACTCGGCCGTGCTGCATTAGAACACAGCCTAAACCCTTCCCTGAGGCATCACTGTGTATCACCAAACCACCGGAATTATCTGGTACCGTGAGAATAGGCGCCGTGGTTAACTTCTGCTTCAGTGTGTCAAATGCCTGAGTGCACTCCTCTGTCCACGTAAACGGTACATCCTTCCGTGTCAGCCTCGTCAATGGTTCAGCGATTCTTGAGAAATCTTGGACGAATCTCCGATAATAACCTGCAAATCCCAGAAAACTCCTGATCTCAGCCACTGACTTCGGCGTTGGCCAATCTCTGACAGATTCTATCTTTGCCGGGTCCACCGAGATGCCTTCGCCCGAGACGATATGTCCCAAAAACTGAACCTTGTCGAGCCAGAATTCACACTTGCTTAGCTTCGCATACAGCTTCTCTTCCCGAAGAATTTGTAGGACCGTGCGCAAATGTTCAGCGTGCTCTTCCCGGGTCTTCGAGTAGACAAGTATGTCGTCGATAAACACCACGACAAACGTGTCCAAGTACCTTGCGAACACCCTGTTCATCAAGTCCATGAATATTGCTGGGGCATTGGTAACACCGAACGGCATCACAAGGAACTCGTAATGTCCGTATCGGGTCCTGAAAAACGTCTTGCATACATCCTCGGCTGCTACTCTGATTTGATGATATCCAGAACGGAGGTCCAACTTCGAGAATACCTTGGCTCCACTTAGCTGATCGAATAGGTCGTCAATGCGCGGGATTGGGTACTTGTTCTTTATTGTGACCTTGTTCAGCTCCCGATAATCTATACACATTCGCAGCGATCCATCCTTCTTCTTTACTAACAGAACTGGTGCACCCCATGGTGAAGCGCTTGGCCGAATAAATCCCTTCTCCAAAAGTTCTTCAACCTGCTTCTTCAATTCCGCCAACTCAACTGGTGCCATTCTATATGGAGATCTGGATACTGGGGCTGTACCTGGAGTCGAGTCGATTGAGAACTCCAAGATTCGAGGAGGTGGTAGGCCTGGTAGATCTTCGGGAAATACGTCCAGAAAGTCCCGAACAATTTCTGGGACTGGGCTCTTATCAATCTCCATAGCTGTCGGCTCCTTAGGCTTTGCTTTGTATTTAGCTGGCTCCAAAGATTCGCTTCCGCCCTTGAAAATAAACTCCGGGTGATTGGGAATGCGGAAGATCACATTCCTTGCACGACAATCGATAACCGCATGAAAAGTGCTAATCCAATCCATCCCAAGAATTGCGTCGTAACTGCCTGTCCCAGTTAGGAGGAAATTCGCATAGAATTCCCTGCCACACACTACAACCGGGCATAACCTACATTCTCGACTAGATATTATAATGCCATTACCCGTATGAATTTCCCATCCCTTTGTTAGTGGTTCATACGGTATTGAGTGTGTATCAGTGAAATGCTCAGACAAGAAACAATGCGATACTCCAGAATCAAATAGTACTCTAGCTGGCAAAGAATGTACGAGTAGAGTACCTGTAACCACTTCTCCTGAAGCCTCTTCCTGCTCAGCGGTCAAGGTGAAAGCCCGTCCCTGACCGCGACCTGTATAGGGTTGCCTCTGCTCCTGTGGCCTCTGCTGTTGCGGTCCCGAACCTCCCTGTATCTCTGCTCGCTCGGGGTAACCTCTAATCCTGTGCTGGCTGGATCCGCAAATCAAGCACTGTCCCTTGGCACGGCGACAGTCCTTCTGGGTATGCTCATCTAACCGCAAACTACGTTCTACCTCTGGGGGCGATGCTGTGGTACGAACGGACGCTTCATTTGTATCGTTCCAAGCCTGTGAACCGATATGGCTCCTCGAGAAGGTGCAGGGGTACGTGCTGGAACAACTGGGGGTTTCCTGAACTTGTTGATCAATTGCTCCTGAACTCTCTCCGCGTTGAGTACTTGTGCGAAAGTCTGTAAATCCAACGATGCAATCAACTGCTGCAACTCGAAATCTAACCCCTGAAGGAAACGTCTGGCCCTGGTGGCCTCTGAGGCGACCATGTATGGAGCAAAACGACTCAAGCGGTTGAACTCTGCCGCATAAACGTCCACTGGGCGTCCATTCTGCTTCAAAAGAATAAACCTCTCCTCCATTTCTTCCTTGGCTGTGGAAGGAAAATAATGATCTAGGAAACACTCCTTAAACTTGCTCCATTCAATTGGCCCGTCAAGTCTACTTTCTTCCACCGACCACCATGTACGAGCTTCGTCTTCTAATTGTATCTTTATCACGTCCACCCTATCTTCCTCTGGAACCCTGGCGGCTGTCAATAAATTCTCCATGTTCACCATCCATTGCTCAGCCTCAAGGGGTTCAGCTAGCCCTGTGAATGCAGCTGGGTGTAACCGTCGGAAGTCTGTACTGTACCAGCCCTAGCATGATAAGCTGGTGGAGTAGCGCCCTCAGAGACGGTAATGAGTGCGGAGGGTCCTCCTGCGGCGGTAATCGCCGTGAGTCCCTCAGTGAGTAAATCTGTCTTCCTCTCCTGAGCTTCCGCGAGAGTGGTCGGTGCACTAAGTATTCTTTCCGTACGGTCCTAAGGGCTGGAGTCCGAGGAGGGGTCGTTCGGGGACGTCATATCACTAGAAGATTCAAAAGGATAGGATCAGATTCAAGGATGAAAATCAAGAGTAGTGAAACAAGAATAACGTAATACAGTATAGTTAATGTTATTCCTTGATACTGAACCTGGCTCTGATACCAACTAAACCATGTCACGCCCCGCTTCCCAAAATACGGAAAACGAGTGATGACTAGGCCAGCCATGCTCCTGCGGTCAAGAAATCATCCCGCCGTAGTCACACTTCGGCTTCTAGCATTATATGGTAATCAGTAAATAAAACGCAGTGGTAAAGGAATCACATCACTAATTTATTACATTAATATTCCATTGTTCACAAATTACAGATAACAAGAACAATTACTAATCAAGTTCAATCTCACGATCACTTTTATGGAAAGCAGTAAAGATAGGAAGTACACCAGACTATATCTCCGTGAATTCGAAAGGTAGATCTGTCTCCTACGCTGGTCCTTCCATAGGATCTGAGCATGCATACTCAGGTCGTCAGAGCGACACAACAGCAATATTATTATAATAAGATAAAACAAGTAATTGAGGTAATACTAGTGTAAGAACAATGCAAGTAATCACTATGTCACTATATGATGCAGAATATGTTCTGTGTCCCTATCGGTCTCTAGGTCATGTTTGAAATCGCATAGTGGAAGAAGGATCATGTTTAACAGGAGTCTCATACATACCCGAGACAACGGTCCACATGCCCGGGACATTACCCTGTCAGCCGGATCGCTAGATCCTACCCTACATGTATCAGTATCACTGTTCGAATGATCATCCTCTAAAACACGGTCCCGCTAAATACGATGCTCTTTCCACTTTGATTTCCCCTTTTTCCCCAGGTTTACACTATTTATGATCTTGATCTAGTCGTGTATAAGTATACCAATGGCACGGTTTTATCACTGTTCACTGTATCAATCACTGTCACGAATATTCACTTTCCATTGGTGTACTCGTCACTCCTAAACCAACATCTATCACGCACGATAATGCAATGTCCACTAATCCTAACACGCACTAACACTGAGTATATGGCAAGGGTATGATATATGTATGTATGCTACCAATAAGCTATGTATGTTATGAATCAACATGCATGTCATTAACTTACATAAATTGCATAAATTAATATGTTAAGAATTCAGCAAAATGATACAAGTAAGATAAATAGAACACTCAGTCAGAAATTCATCAAAATTTATTTCAGTTCAATCGGGATTCCGGTTTTCAAGATATAGCTGTTTCATTTTAAGTGCTCGCGGCTGGAAATTCAGTTTCAGAACTGAACATCCGTTTCGCGACACGAATTGCACCCAGTTGGGCTCAGAATTTAGCGATATTACTGTTGAATGAAATCTAGGGTTTTCAATAGAGTATTCAACGCAATAGACAGATCCTCAATCGCATCTGTACGTTGAAAGTTATACACAGTTTAACCTCAGCGTGTCATTTCTGAATCTGTTCTGGACAGTTATACGTTCTGCCCTTTTATTTACAGTTTAAAATAGCAACCGTCAATGAAACAGAATGGAACCACTTGTTTTGTCTAGCTAACAGAATTATATTTAATCTACTGCAGAGTTCCGTAACATACGACTTCAGAAAACACAGTGACACACATTTTAGTACAGTACACAATCAACAGAGTCGCTCTGGACTGCAGTCCAGAGTCGTACTCCGATCTAATTATCATCGCAGTTACAGAACAGAAATCATTAGAAATTTACATAGGGTTAAAGTTCGTCGAGTCGGCTTCGATTTAAGCCCTCGAACGTATCATTCCAGTATGTATATAATTTACGGTGATTTTATTCATTTTCAGATACGGGAAAATTCTAGTTTTACCGGCATATTTGGGGGTATCAATTTCAGTCACTAACAATCGTATTTTCTAGTGAGATTTATACACGATATTTATCATTATGAGGGCCAACAGAAAACATTTACTTCCGTCAAATTAAACAATTATTTTCATTGGGATCTAGCATCGAACACATAGGTCACAATATATATCGGGAATCGGTAAATTCGTAAACTATATGATTTAAGTTTGTACCACTATTATATTAGCATGTAGCAAGTAAACACTTGCCTGGAAACGTTTCATGGATGCACGGCGGCGGTAACGTCATGAACGTGCGTCGAACGGCGTGAATTTGTTTGCGTGACCTTGGCTCGCGATACGAGTTTGACGTCGGAGCTGTCCGGGGAACGACTCGTGGTCGCTGGAAGCGGAGTGGTGCTCTGTGGGTCTCCCGGGGTGTGCTTGTTGGAGATAGTGCCCTCATAGTCAATTATTGGATCGCGGGTACGTGATTGCAATGATTGCGGAGGACCTATACCGGTAGGACAGTCTTACTCGAGATGATAGTATGCTATCTGGTTTGCCTTTATCAGTCGTGTGCATGTTCAGGTGACTGATTGCATGTTACACTTTGATAGAGCCCTTAGGATCTTGCTTTACTACCAACAGTATGATGGCGATCATATACGTGAGAGTTGGGTAGTTTATACGCATATCCTTAATTGTGGTCCCTAGTCGTGGGAGTTTCGAGACAGGGCATCGATACTCCGGAGTAGACTAGTGTGTACAGTCGAGACCCCGACGAGGGGCGGTGGCAGGTCTCACAAGCCACTGGTATCAGTTGGATCACCTAAGATGTATACAGGTGCTCATTGGGTTATGAGTACACCGGACAGGACTCGCCGGGAATCTGCTAGTTAGTATTATATCTACCGTCAGATAGCAGTTCCCTGGTGACATGTGTACAGGTTAGTTCATCGACCTGAGGTCGTCATTTGTCTCGTGTAAGTTCCCACTGTGCTTTGATTTCTACCCTACCACGGCACAAATGAGTCGTGCAAACAGGTATTTTTTGGGTACAGTCCCGAGCCATATGGAGGCACGTGAGCGGATCGGCAGGGGATTCGTCTCTCCCGGTATTGGGGGCGAGGTCGTGCTGTGTCTAGGAGAGCCATTACACAAAGTCCATGGCCATGGCAGGAGATTTACTGGTAGGTACTCCAGTAGTATCTCAGGGTGTTATTGGGCTTCACTCCGACACGACTTATACTGCTATTGGGGGTCTGACGTTACTAGCCCCCTAGGCAGATATGCGATACTCATTGACAAACGGACCGGACTGTATATACATTGTCACTGTTAGGCTCAGTAGGGTTTCTGGATGAGTTCGCTCATCGGCCTCCCTTGAGTTCGCTCATCAGCCTCCCTTGAGGTCAGTCCATGGGCAGCCGTTATGCATAGCTAGTGCCGCTGACGGTTTGTGGTTAAACCCACTGCCAGGGTACTGACGAGTCATTAGAGTCCCCCACAGACAGTTTCCCAAGTTCGGGCGAAACGTTGTAGAGGCCGTATGGTTTTATGGCAGGGTTCGGAAAATGCACGTGCGTTTACGCACGTGTCAGTTTTCGGGCAGATGATACTGGTCGGCTTTGGTTTAAGCCGGATCCGAGTATTATATTGAGTAGGTATAATATCTTTGTCTCAGTTGCATTTGTATTCGGTCGTAATACAAATGCGGGTATATTTATACAGTTTCGGGGTTGTCCTGAAATTCGTTTCAGGATCACTTTTGGAAGTTGCCAGTTTCCAGTTTTCTATCAGCCGTCTTTTAACATTCGGTTAAAGACGGATTTATCTTTTCTTCAGATAAGAGTGAGTCATCATTCTAGAAGGTTCTAGAAGTGATGAAGTGGCTAATGACTCATCTTGACATTAATGGTTGCATTAATGACTTGATGAGGTGTATTAGTGATTCATGCTTTTGCTTTAAAGCTTCTTGTTTTCTTAAAGATATTTTGAGTGAGAAGCTTTTTGCTTAAGGTCACCACTTGCTCCTACGGTCACCTCCCTCCATCATATAATGTGGCCGGCCCTCTCTCTCCTCCCTACTTCACTTGTTGATTTCATTTTAGAGAGAAAAGATTATGATAGTATTTGGGGTGTATGGAATTTTACAGTTCATTTCATTCCATCACCCAATTCCCTCGGCAACTTCATTAACCGATCGTCCACGGACTTGGACGAAGTGAGACAAAGTCATCTACTCATTCTCTACATCATTCTTGGTCGTCTCTTTTAGCAAACTTGACGATCGAGTTGCCTCGAGTCAGAGGCGGGAGCCCGTTTAAAGAATCGATCATGTGGTGCCACCTCGACGAGGAGATCGGAGATCGACGAGATCGGAGCAGCCGCAACGGAGCGTGGGATGATGGTTAAAGAACGAAGGACTCGGATCGTTCGGTATAACCTTTCTACACTCTTTACAGTTTGTTAGTTTAGCAATAATGGCAGATCCGGGTTAAAGTATACGATAGCGCCAGTTAAAAGTTTTTTGTTCCGCATTTGGCGTCTGTAGACTGCCGGAGCGCTAGCGTAGACTTACAGTGCTGGGGTCGGCGTCGGTCGGCGGCGGCGCTTCGGCGATGGACAGCAGCGGGGTCGAAGCTCACAGTGATCACTTTTGGTGTGGGTTTTGGAGAGAGAGGGGGAGCAGTGGGGGTCGGGTTTGGAGTGATGATGATGATGCTGAGGATGTAGAGGGTCGCAGAGGTAGTTCAGGTCAGAGGGGCTCGCCGGCGTTGAGTGCAAGGGGGTGGCCGAGAGGATGTGCAGAGTGGGTTGGAACTCGAGTGAGGTGGCTGAGATGTTGAGGTGAAGGCGAGGGATTTAGGAGGAGGTTAGGGTGAGATGATAAAGGAGGGGGTCGGAGGAGATTCGTCGTCGTCGTCGTCGAGGGGAGCGGCGTGAAGTTTGCAGTGGGTTGTTTGGGTTTGAGAGAGAGAAGAGGAGTGAGTTGGAGAGGGAGAGTGATGAGAGGAGTTGGAGACGAGGGGTTTGAGTGAGGAATCGTGGTCGGGGGTCGAGGGACACGTAGTCGAGGACGCTGGCGAAGGCGCGGGGACGTGGGTTCGTGAAGAGGGAGGAGTGAGCGGGAAAATGAAATGGGGAAGAAGGAAGTAACGGTCGGGTAGGGGCTGGGCTTTGGGATAAGTTGGGTTTAATTTGTTAATTAAAATTAATTTAAGTTGGCCTCTGTAAGCTGTGGGCTTGAGCTTGGAAGCTGGGCCGAAGAAATTTGTTTAAATTCCCCTTTTAATTTTTTTTTTCTTGGGCTGAGGATAAAAGGGTTTGGGCTGATATTAAAATGGGATATTTTATTTGAAAAATTTTGGTTTTCATTCAATTGTTTGGGCCGGGAAGAAGTGTGGGCTAAGGAGGGTTTAAATATATTTCGTTTTGGGCTTGGTTTAAATTGTGGGAAATTATATATTTGGTTTTAAATTTTGGGTTTTGATTTTTAAGGGTTTAGAAAGATTTAAATATGACGCTCTAGCAACCAATTTCTCTACAAAAATACGAGGAAAAGGAAAAGGGAAAAATATAGAAAAGATTTTCATTGATGGAAACGGGGATTTACACCTGTGCTTCATGTGTGTGGTCTAGGTATAGTGAACATGCTCCAGTATTTGTAACTTTTTCCTGAAGTACCCGAGTTAAAAGCAGATCACAAAAAGAACCCAAATCCTAACTAAATCACTAATTAACACTAAATTGATACAATATGGTATTTTAGTGAAATCTGGTGCAAATGCTTGGATTAGATGACCTTTATAACACTTAGTTAAGCTATATTAGCCATAAAAACCTTATCTTGGTCTAAACTCCACTTAAATCACAAAACTAGCACTAAAATCCACTTAAACCCTAAATTATGCTAAATAAACTAAAAGTTTAGCAAAAAGGGAGTTGAGGTTAACTTTTTACCTCAAGTTGGTCTAGGTGTGGCTCAAACTTGATGATCTTGCCTCAAGGTCCAGCAAGGAAGGTTTTTGGGTGCTTTAGCAAAAGATTTTAGTGAAGAAAATGGATTTTTGTGTTAGGGATTGGAGTTTGAGTGAATGGAGAAGAAGGAAAAGAGAAGAAGAAGAAAAGAAGAAGGGGGGCTGTTGTTGGTGCAGGGGCTATTACTGCTGCAGTTGTGAGGGAAAATGAAAAAGAGAGGGAGTGAGAATTGTATGTATGAAAGAAATGAGAGTAAGGGAATGAGTGAGAGTGTGAGAGTGTTAGAGAGTGAGAGTTTGGAAACGAGGGTGAGGAGCCATGCCTCCCCTCACTCTCTTCATTAATTGACAATCATGGCCGCTTTCTCTCCCCTCACTTTCACAAGTCAACCCCCAAACAAACAAAAATTAATTTAATTATGAAACTAATACCCTTAATTAACTTCATATGATCCTAATAAAATGGGTTACTACACCATGGTTATATAACATGGTTTAACCCCAAATTTAGACCTAGGTTAACATGCACATGTGTGTGCAAGCCCAAATTAAATTCTAATAAAATATTCATTAATTTTTATAAAATATTTGAAAACCGTTTTGGTAACCTTTTTACAAAAAACCGCATTATCGCTAAACTAACCACAAAACGCATTCTACTGTGTTACACCAAGACCGTTACAAACCAAATCCTTGAATACCAAAACCTTATCACTAGTGCTAAGATTAAAGGCTACAACCTAGAGGAAAATGTACAAATAAATGCCCTTATTGAAATATTACCTTCGTCCTGGGATGACTTTGCTAACAAGCTCCGTTATCATCAGGGTAATCTTTCTTTGAACTCCCTTATCCAAACTCTTAAAACCGAAGATATTCATAGGGAGAAAAGTAAGGCTTTTTCTATCCAAGTGCATGTTGTTGAGGCTAAAAACTTTCATAAGAAGCCTTTCAACAAATTACAGAAGAACCATAACCATAATCCTAACAAGAACTACCACCAACAAAAGAACAAGCCTAACTTTAAGCCTAAACCCCAAAACAATGGCAATCATTAGGGGAACAAAGGTGGAAACTGTTTTGTCTGTGGGGCGCCGGGCCACTTATCTCGGAACTGTAAAGACAGAAAAGTTGGACCACCTACCAACCCCCAAGTGAACACCTTAACTGTGGGGGTCTCATCAACCGTAAACACCGATAGGTCTGGCTTAATAACTCAAAACTCTGAAGTTAACACGCTGAGTCTAACGACCGACTGGTGGTTAGATTCGGCTGCAAATGCCCATGTATGTTGTGACTGATCCTTGTTCTCTTCGTATCAGGTTGATACAGGACGGTGTGTGACATGGGAAGATGCGAGCGCTGCAAGGATTGAAGGATATGGACGTGTGGACTTGAAGTTTACTTCAGGAAAAGTGATATCCCTTCAAAATGTGCAGCACGTGCCGAACTTTATGAAGAATCTTGTTAGTGGAATAGTATTGATGAGACTAGGCTATAAGCTTGTATTAGAATCCAATAAAGTTGTAATCACAAAGTTTGGATTCTATGTAGGAAAAGGCTTTGTTTGTGGTAGAGACTTGTTAAAACTTTGTATTGTTGATTCATCTTTAAATAAAATTGTTGCATCTAGTCCCGTTTCACCAACTGTTCTTACTTCTGAATGTTGTGACATATGGCATGCTCGTCTAGGACATGTAAACAAGAATACCATGCGTAAAATGATGAACTTAGAATTAATTCCGAAAACTCAAATAGACACAACCAAGCGATGTGAGGTTTGTGTTCAGGCAAAACTGCCTAAACAACCTTTCAAATCGGTTGATAGTCAAACGGGGTTATTAGAATTAATTTATACCAATGTATGCGACATGATTGGAACTTTAACTAGAGATGGTATGCGATACTTTGTAACTTTTATAGATGAGTTTTCTAAATATTGTTTCATCTTTCTCATGAAAACTAAAGATGAACAATTTGAGAAATTTAAAATCTATAAGAACCTAGTTGAGAAACAAACCAACAACTTCATAAACAGAATTAAGTCAAATTGAGGCAGCGAATACACCTCAACTGAACTTAAGAGATTTTGTGAAGAACATGGTTTGATCAAACAACTGCTCCTTACAACTCCCCGTCAAATGGAGGGCTGAAAGGAAAACCGGACTTTAGTTGACACGATAAACTCTCTTCTTGCTGAATCCTGTCTTCCCTCTAGTATGTTGGGGGATGCATCACTTAATGCAAACCACATTCTAAATGGAATTCCTTTTAAACATATCGATAAGACACCGTTTGAACTTTGGTTTAGTAAGAAGCCCAACTTGCAAAACTTAAAAGTGTGGGGGTCACTTTCCAAAGTAAAGGTTCCAGAATTCAAGAGAAAGAAATTAGGACATAAAACCATTGACTGTGTCTTTATTGGTCCTGTAGAAAACTCTAATGCCAACAGGTTCCTTGTAGTTAAGTCCGACTTTAGTGATATTAGAGTTAACTCCAAAATTGAAGGTAGACCCGTAGATGCTATCTATTTTGAACATGTGTTTCCTTTTAAAGATAAAGTAAATAAAACGACGGCTGAAAGTTCATCGACTATTGATCTTTTTGCCTCTCCTCCGATTCCACATGAAATCATGCATGATAACTTAGATTACAACTTAGAACACAGCTTAGATGTGGAACCTAGAAGAAGTAAAAGACCTATAATAGAAAAGAACTTTGGTAGTGACTTTATTTCCTACCTCGTTGAGAAAGATCCTGCAACGTATAAGGATGCCATGATCTCAATAGATACTAGTTTTTGGAAAGAAGCTATCAATAATGAATTTGAATCTATTATGCAAAACCATACCTGGATCCTTACAGACTTACCTCCTGGCTGTACTCCAATTGGTTGTAAGTGGATCTTTAAGAAGAAACTTAAAGTAAACGGTAAAATAGATAAGATTAAAGTGCGTTTGGTAGCTAAAGGTTTTAATCAAAAGAAAGATGTAGATTATTTTGACACCTTCTCACCTGTTACCAAAGGTGTTTCCTTTAGAGTGCTTGTTGCCTTAGCAGCCATTTACAATATAGAGAGACATCAAATGGATGTTAAGACAGCTTTCTTGAACGGTGATCTGGACGAGAAGATTTACATGGTTCAACTTGAAGGATATGTGGTACCTGGTCAGGAAAATAAGGTTTGTAGGCTTGTGAAGTTTTTGTATAGACTTAAGCAAGCACCTAAACAGTGGAACCAGAAGTTTGATGGAGTAATTAAATCTCATGACTTTAGTTCTAATGAATCTGATAAATGCGTGTACTCTAAAGTTGTAGGAGATGCATGCATAATCCTTTGCCTCTATGTTGATGACATTCTGCTATTCGGTTCAAACCCTAATATCATATCAGACACCAAGAAGTTCTTAACTAGCCAGTTTGATATGAAAGACTTAGGAGTAGCTGATGTCATTTTAGGGTTTAAACTCATTAGAAACAATAATGGAATTACCTTTTCACAATCACATTATGCTGAATCTATATTGAAGAAATTTGGGTACTTTGACTGTACACCAGTTCTACTCCATATGATCCTCTATTTCACTTGAGATACCACTCTGGTCCACCTGTAAACCAATCTTTGTATGCTCAGATAATTGGTAGTTTGTTGTATCTAGCTAATAGTTCTAGACCTGATTTATCTTATACTGTAGATAGATTGAGTAGATACAAAAGTAACCATAATGCTGATCACTGGAAAGCTCTAGTGAGGGTATTTCGATAACTAAAGGGTACTTTGCATGTTGCATTACACTACACCTCTTTTCCTTCCATCATGGAAGGTTATACTGATGCTAACTGGATCTCTGATTCAGATGAAACTAAATCAACTAGTGGCTATGTGTTCTTGCTAGGAGGAGGTGTTGTTTCTTGGAAGTCCACCAAGCAAACAGTCATAGCTAGATCAACTATGGAAGCAGAGTTAATTGCTTTAGACTTAGCTAGTTTGCAAGCTGAATGACTTAGACTGTTTTTACTTGATATTCCTTTAACTGTTAAGCCATTACCTGCTTTGTCTATACATTGTGATTGTAAAGCTGCTATTGATAAGGCCAGACAATCTAAGAGTGATACTGGCAAACGACGCTTGAGAATCCGTTTAGAGGATATCAAGGACCGGATCGCATGCGGTGTGGTCTCGCTTGATTTTGTGAAATCAGTGAATAACTTCGCAGATCCTCTGACCAAGGGACTAGCAAGACAGCTAGTCCAATCCTTATCGAGGGGGATGGGTCTGTTGCCCACCACTTAGACACTGTAGTAGATACCCTACCATTCCAAGTGGAGATCCCATGAAGTTTGCTTCAAAGGGACAACGAGCTACTAGCGTGTCTACTTGGAGCACTGACTTTTTAGGAGTATATCTCCAAGACCCTCCCTATGGTGACAGTGCTCCTGACTGAAACGGTTAAGGAAGAGCTATTGCTCTGAATATGTTCAAGGCCTTTATGGCAGGGTGTAGGTCCGTTCAGTGCACCCTTGGAGAACTTTACTATGTGAGTGTGTTCCTGGGGCCGGGACTATGTGAATTGCGGGCATTCGCTAGAGCACTCATGAGACAAGTTCAGCGCATGGCCGAAACGCGCTAGCCGACTTATGAACCTGGTCTCGTACCCTATATTTAGCTGTGTGGCATGTGGAAGTTCGGTTCAAAGGGTCCGGTTCAAGACCTAGTTCACCATGTCCCTTTCGAATGAAAATGTGTCATACTAGGTGAGGTTCAAGGCAAAAAACCACTTCATTGATATGCTGAGTATTATGTCGCTCAATGTGTCCTTTTGTATTTCAACTACACCGAGTTTTTAAACCATGTGGGGGATGATGGATTTTATGTTTTATTTAATGGTTTAAAATCTATTTTTCTTTTTTCTTTTGTCCCACATCGCCTAGGCAACAAGATGTTGTTGTCCTTATATATGAGGATATGTCTTAGCCTCTTGAAGTAGTTCAAGGGCTAGTGGGCTTGGGCTTTTCCATACACACGCGCGCGCGCGCGCTTCGTCCATCCCGATCCCGAGCCCGGCCCGGGTTCGGTTCGTACGTGCGCTTATCTTTTTGCACAAAAAATGATTTTATTTGGACCCGTTCCTGGACCGTTGCAGCAGCCATGGGCTAGTATTAAGAGTGGACCGTTGGATGAACTTTAATGCAAGCGTTTCTGCCCGTTGGAGGACAGAGACGTTGGGCCTGCATTAATCTGTGTATTAATGGGCTTAATGGCTGACAGTAATGGGGACGCCTATATAAGGAGCACCCTTTCTCTTTTGTTCAACTTTAAAAAAAAAACGCCTCTTCTCTCAACCGAGTTGCTCCTCTTCTCTCCACTGCTCCGGCAAGCTCCCGGCCCTCCACTCCGGCGAGCACCTTCTCCTCTCCCTTTCCCTTTCTATATATTCCAAAGGCCACTGCTGTTGCTGCCTCTGTCCAGTTCGGGTTCGGGCCGTTTTTTCTGTTGAGCGACGAAAGTCAACGACCGGTTCGACACTCCATCCTACCGCACTTCGGGTGGAGTCCCTGTTGGTGGGGCGGTTGTATCTTGGAAACAGATCGTCGGCGAGTCCTGTGCTAGAGGCATCGAATTCTGTTCTTAAGACAGCGATCATTTGGTGTGCTTCCGTCCCAGACAACTAGGAACCTTATTCTTTTTATTTTTACTTATTTGTTTAATAGGGTGCATGCTTAGCAAACATAGTTAAACATTATTCCTTGAAAATTATTAATTTAATTTGTTTTTTGGTCTTACTAGCAACCTGACCCAATACGAGCTACCTGCAAAGAAGTCCCGAGGTGGTTGTACCACCCTGGACCCTCCGACGATTAAATTAGTCGAGATATTTGAGCAAAGTAGCGGCCTATTGGAATAAAATTGCCTTACCTGAGTCGTCTGGGAGAGGGGTTTATATAATGGCAGCCGTGGGCTGGCGGGCGCAAGATTCACGTCGGCCGTCACGCTCCTGGCGTTACGCCTGCACGAATGGCGGGACCTCCCATTAATGACGAGATACACTCGTTAACGGGAGAACGCGATGGTATGGAATGCGGGATCGTGGGACGGTGGATATCTCGCGTCTGACGAGATTCGCGGAGACATGGCGGAGACGCCTATGATCTGTGCTCTGGGTTGATCGGTAGAACCGAGAAAGCTGAGCTCGGCGGAAGGCTTGGAGGTGAGCGGGATGCCGAGGAAGGTTGGTTCTGTGATTGCTCGGAGGCGAGCTGAGAGGGCTGAGGAAGCTCAGCATGCAGGAGGGTTCGGAGGTGAGCCAATGGTTATTTGTAAGACGGGCATATGAGTATTCTGAGAGGCCATCGAAGGTCGAGACAATCCTCGGGGCGAAGGCCCGGGATACGCCTTCAATGTACCGTTTTTGCTCTTTTCCCGTAAGCCCCGGGACATGACATCTGCCACGTGTCATGATCTGGGAAGTTCTCAGTATTGAGCATCATCAGTAATAAACTCACAAACATATCAGTAACCTTAACACAAAATCTAGGATAGCCAATTGGCACACTCAATACTAAAGTTTAAAATCTCGGCATAGTAACTCGGGAAATAATTTTTGAGATCGGAATGCCGGAAGGCCAAAATTGCCTCGAGACAATGTCACAAGTGGCGAATCCGTAATTAAAGTCTTGACTGAAGGGTATATTAGTCCTTTTGTGGGAAATCTTTGGGCAGAAGTTTATTTTTGGCACTGGTTTGGGCAGAAGTTGGTTGGGACCCATATCGCAACAGCTCCGCGCGGGCTAATCCGCATGATTGAGCGTGGGGCCCATGCCCATTAAACTTATTTTAATTTCATTTAACAATTGCATAATCATTAAAATAATCTTCATCTTTTTTTAAAAAAAAAGGAGAGAAAACGAGCCTTTATGAAATCTTATCTTGCAAGTTGTTTTTATCTTTGGCATCGGTTTGAAATTGACCCATTTTTTCAAACCAGAGGCTAGCATGTTTGTCCTTCTCTATTTGTATTGTGATGTGCTCATAGCATGTAAATAATTCAAAGAAAACTAGTTTTTGCAACGAACATAAATAATCTTATCTGATGATATTTTATATATAGACTTTACATAATTTCTTAAGTTTTCAGTAAATAAAATTTTAGGAGAATGGAGGATGATGGGCTGAGCTTATATAGAACCTTGAAACTAGCCTACAGAAAATATACAGACTTTAAACAAGAGGATAGAGAGTCTTTTAATTAGCATATGTGCATGAAAAGAAGAAAAACTCCATTCAAGTTCTTAGAAGTTTTGTTGTGATTTGGAAATTCATTACATCCCATGTTCTTTGAAGAAATGTCTTATTTCGTATCACTTGTCATAATTTTCAAGTAATGAATAGGACCGTGTATTGGTAATATGCAGCTGAATTTAAAAAAGAACTATCGTCCACAACTATGAAAGTTTGATTTTTTAAAGAAAAAACCATGTAAATAGATGCTTTGGAAGCTTTCGTGATGCTTTGGTATATATTAATAGAGAAAGATAAGATTGGATCTTAATGGCATATCGAACATCTAATTTTGAATCCGTTCAAACTTAGAAAGCCGTATACGGCTTTTTGCATAAGATGCATAATTCCAAAAGTTTGTAGAGTCATCTTCCTTAATACGTCGAGGGCTCCGCCTCCGGTGGCGAGAGATCTAGCTTACAACAACTCGAACAAAGAATCGGAGGATAAGGATCACTTCAATTAATTATTTGTGAACAAAACCAAGTGTAGTGTTATCTAATATAACAAGCAAGGGACCCGTGCAGAAACACAAGGCCAGAGATTTTTTCCAGATTTTTCCAAAGATCTTACGATTTTTCCAAAGATTTTTTCAGGATTTTCCGAAAGATTTTGAATATTCTAGAAATTTTTGAATAATTTACCCAAGATTTTGAAGAATTTTCCCATTGTTTTTGAAATTTTTTGGAAACAATTTTTGAAGATTTTTCCTAAGGTTTTGTACCGGCATATACCCGTAAATGAGCTATTTGGAAGGACAAAACAGAAAATTTTCAAATTTTTCTCAAGATTCTCAAGAATTTTTCCAAGATTTTTTAAAGATTTCTCGCATGATTCTAAAGATTTTTCCCAAGATTTTTTCTAGATTTTTCCCAAGATTTTCAAGATTTTTCAATACTTGGAAGAGCCAAATAGAAATTTATACGGAGTTCAGGGGGCTGATGGAAATTTACTTGCATTTTTCCAGGTGTATTTATAAAGTGGAGGGGATCAATACGAAGTATGTTCAAATACAGAGGTCTGTGTATAATTTCCCAGAGGAGGACAGAATTCTGCCTCAAAATGAGAGGACTTTTTACAATTACAGGGAAAATGGAGGACCTTTCTGTAATTTTACGCTAGAAGATGAAATATGGCTTGAAGTTTGAGGGGACTGTGGAGAAATTGGGGGGCCTTTGTAAAATTTTCCGCAAAAGGCCAAAATGGTGCCGGAAACCTTGCTTTCCTTTTTTGAAATATATATTTAAAAATTAGTAAAAAGAAAATCTAAACAAAAATTATCCATAGCCCCCTTTGATTGGAAAGAGAAGAGGAGATGGGGAAGAAAGGGAACTGGCATACTAAGTTTTCCTTCACAATAAAATGAAAATTATTTAAAAATCCTTAAAACGATACATATTTTTAAAAAAATGATGGTTATGTGATTCACATGACAATGGGATTTTTTATCACGATCCATATAACAATACGAGAGTAACTTTAAACTTGTTTAGGAAAAGATTTAGATCTAGTTTGGAAAATAGAATAGATTTTGATGTAAACTATAACCAATTCAACAAAAAATGACAAACAAATCTAACAAAATTTTCATAGAATAGTTTTGCCTGATGGAAACTCTATCTCTTCATGTCCTCTTCTACTTCTTCGTCTCCATAGTTTTTAAATGGGTTGAAGTTGCAATCTAGCGATTCCTACTCGATTCTAAGATGTGGGGATTATAAGAGGTAGTAAATTAGATGGAGGGGTTGGGTTTAGTTTTTATAACTAAACATTTTAGTTTCTATGAATTTGAAATGGCACACCTAATTTTACCAATCTTTTTTCTGTTCTTTTTCATGTGTAATTAGTAAAAATTGAAATTGAAACTCAATAATATTAGCACATATGATATGATGAAGAAAATTTTAATAACCGAGTGCATATATGTAAATTAAAATGTAAATTCAAATCATGAAAATCATTAAAGTGAAACCCATTAATTTTATCTCAAAAATCATATCCAAATCCAAACACATTTCATGAAACCCATAATAATGAGATACAGCTAATAAACACAAAAAAATAATTATCTTTCAGTTCTTTTTATTTGATAGATGTACATACCTAATAATTAGTAAAAAAAATTGGAAAAGATCACTCCACCAACTTGTAGTCGACCATGTAGGAACATATACCATATCGGCCTCTGCCGGAATTACCATAACTCCAATTGGCATGTCTACAACAATAATTGAATGGTCTAAGCCTGAATCTGTCTGTGGGGCTGGATCCATCTATTGGGTGTTGTCGCCCAACAACATCATAACGAACCTTTATAAAATCACCATTCCTAGGCCGACTACAACATGAAGCTATATAAAGAGGAACGATTCTCGTTCTGCTCTATATGTGTGATCAGCTACTGGCGGGATAAGAACGAAAAGGGGTGGGTCGCTGACCACAACAAGATGCACTATAAAGAGGAACAACTCTCGTTCTGTTTTATATGTGTGATAAGTTGCTGGTAGGATAGAAATGAAAGGGGTAGGGATGATAGGAGTGGGAACATCAAAAAAGGAAGAGAAGCTTCCAAGGATATAATTTTATTTTATTTTATTTATTTTGGAACCGGCCCGTAATCGGCGATGTAGGGGAAAGATCACTCTAACCATTAATAGATGTACATGCCTAATAATCAGTAAAATAATGGAAAAGATCACTCCACCAACTTATAGTCGGCAACGTAGGGACATCTATCATATCTGTCTTTTCCGGAATAACCGTAACTCCAATTGGCATGTCTACAACAATGGCTGAATGGTTTAAGCCTGGATCTGTCTTTGGGGTTGGATCTGTCTATGGGGGGTTGTCGCCTAACAACATCATAACGAACCTCCATAAAATCTAGGTTGACTACAATAGAAAACACTATAAAGAGGAACACCTCTTGGCTCTTCTCTTTATATGTGATCAGCTGCTGCGGGATAGGAACGAAAGGGAGTGGGCCGTTGACCACAACAAGAAGACCTGTAAAGAGGAACAACTTTCGCTCTGCTCTATATGTGTGATCAGCTGTTGACGGGATAGGAACGAAAAATGGTGAGTTATGAGAACGGATGCTTGGAGTGGGGGCATCGAAAAAGGAAAAGAAGCTTTCAGGATATAATTTTATTTTATTTTATTTATTTTGGAACTGGCCTGTAGTCGGCAATGTAAGGAAAAGATCACTTCAGCCGTTACTAGATGTACATACCTAATAATCAGTAAAATAATAGAAAAGATCATTCCACCAACTCGTAGTCAGCGATGTAAGGACATCTATCATTCCGCCTTTGTCGGATTAACCGCAACTCCAATTGGCATGTCTACAACAATGGATAAATGGTCTAAGCTGGATTCGTGGGGCTGGATCTGTCTGTGGGGCTGGATCCGTCTGTGGGGTGTTGTCGCCTAATAACATTATAATGAACCTCCATAAAATCTAGGCTGATTATAAAATAAGGCACTATAAAGAGGAATAACTCTTGCTCTGCTTTATATGTGTGATCAGCTGCTGGCAGGATAGGAAACCTTTCCAACACACTGCATCTCAAAAGAGGTTAAACTATTAACTCTGACAGTGATTCTATCATCTAGGTCACTTTGGAAGCCTAAAACGATAACCGCCTCCTACAAGAGGCTGACGTTACCATATACCAAGAACATTCTCTTATGTTCATAACTGCTTCCTATTGTTTTTTCATGATTGGATTATACTTGCTGACTATATCCAATGCAAAAGCAACATTATCCAGATCCTATGTGAAGGAATGCTTGTGAGATCCAAAGTTTAATCGATCGTACTATAAGAACATCACTTCCTATCAGGAGTATATCATTCAAAAACCAGGACAATACTCCCTACTACCTTCTTACCAGGTTCATCTGTTGTTTTGATGAAGTCAAACGCTATGACTGTCACATCAAAACAGATGATCTATCTCCGCTATACTTGATTTAGTCTATAAATATACATAAGCTACTGGCCCGCCATACTTCCGCTGCTTCCACTGACTACAATAATCCTCTGGCAGAGTCATATATACGTGCACTTCTAAAACCAATTTAGAACGACGTTATAATCATCCACCTGCTAGATCTCATAGTCAGGGACAACAGTAGTGGCAAGCTAGGGTCATCATAGTCATGATGCAGACCTCCTTGTCACCGTCTACGAGGAAACCAAAGTAACTCTCAGGTAGCTGAAGTCACCTACTAAATCTGCGAACTGGCTACTAGATTGTCGAATCGAATTGAATCCTTAGATTTTACTAAATTTTCAGTAACCGTTCATGATTCTGAAATCACTTCCAGTTCTACCGTTCTCCCACTAGTTTCGTTTGAAAAGAATCCATTTTACTAAAAATTGTGACGGGTCAAGAACAAAATAAATTTGGTAGAAAGTTAAACCTTCGTCTATGCCCGGGATAACCCATAAACTGCTATTACTGAAATATACTTTGAGTTTATCCAGATTCTGGTTTTAAGCATATGCCGGACAACTCCATATAGCTTAATATTGTTAAGATATGAATCTATTCTATATCAAATATAGAAAAAAAACACTGATTTAGATGAAACTAGATTCAAATAGTATGCAGCTTTTTTCAGTGCACATCACCTGAATGGGAGAAGGCCATGTAGCATTATTCATCAAGAAGTGCGCCCACGGATGAGTAATCAAAGAGAGAATTCAATTCTCAAAATTACTATAATAGAATACCTAATATAAATATCTACATCTTCTATCATCTCGAAGAATCCTGATACTTCCAACGTATGGTTCTCTATTTTATTCTTATACATATGAACTTGTCAAAATCTTTGGACCTTATATTTTATCGAAATACGTGTCTAAAATCAAAGAATTCGTAAGTAAGCGGAATATAGTACGAGCACCGACCTTTGTCCTTACGGACATTGGACAACATACAATACTTTGTATAAATCCTCTGAGTTTAATAACTCAGATCATGTGTGTCGTAATTTGAAAACTGTATAATACTTAAGAAGAATTACACCGTTATTAAATGCACCTTACATAATCATCAACTGATAAAAGTAAATGTTATAAACATAATTTCAAAACGTTATATCTCACTTTATAAAATAAACGTATAAATATATCAGTTTGAAATTGGTGCATAATAACTGATATTCAAAACCAAATATTTGTCGTTAGGCAAAATCTAAGCGATTTCCTCAAAAATCACCAATTACAAAGAATTCTGATATTAAGGATATAATCATCCAATTCTCAATATTCTATTCTCACTCAGTATGTGTAACGCCATACGGATGTGAGAATCAAGTCCGGTAAATATATATCCTGAAGTCAGAATTTAATTCGGAAAACGGTTTTCAATTAACACCGAATAGTAAAATTGAAACATGAAAATGTTTCGAGGGGATGGTTGGCTATTCCTAGTAATGCATCGTCCAATACTAGACTCATGACATTAGTTGCAATTTCCATTACCCTTACTCCAATTCCTTAATATGTCTTTACTTCTTACCTTTTGTACACCATACTTAGGCTAGTTAGTTTTCTTCTTTCCCTACTTTTCAACACCTGCATAAGATTTGGAAGAAGACTATCCAATAAGCATAATAGGTGTATTCTGCTAATTCAAAAAGCTCTCGCAATCCGAGAGAAGGTAAAGGGAAAAGATAACCGAATAATGCTATTCAATTTTCCCAGAACAGGAGCTGTTACTCGAACTGAAATAAATTTCGGTGAGCTCGTATTTAACTATACGAGATGGTTTTATCCATTCTATATTGATCTTCGCAGTGATATGGAATGTTATGGAGAAAGTAAAAATTAAAGTAGGAGGGGCATGGATATTTGCGTTTTTGTCGTGAACAATGACAATTCAAAGTCGTATAGTAAAAGGTTCGGTTAACTTGGTTATGAGCTTTAGTTTAAGGCGGGTCATAGTCGCTGCCACAGAGAGAGAGAAGAAATAGTTAGCGTGCACTTTATCAAGATTAGATTGGTTAATCACTTTATCTAATCAGGATGGCTGGCACCGTTTCCTCGAATTCTCCTTCAAATCCTAAAAGGAGAACTAGTTGGGATAGTCCGACGAGTAAAGCCTACTCACTAGTGGGAATCAGGACCTAACTATCACCGCATGATAACCTGACGGAAACCACTCAAGTCACTACACTCCAGAAGGTATGCGCATGCCTGCTAAGTTTCCTTTATGTTTGAAACTCTCAATGTGATTTTTTCCCCTAAGACCCAAATGACCTTGACACGATCAACAAATCAAAGGGTTCTAATCAAGTTCAACCCATCATTATCTTGATTGCATTAAACCCACCCGCACAAGCCCTTGACACAGTCAACAAGGCCGTACGACTGTCATAACCAATCATATCGTATGCTACAAACAAACACCGCTTAGCTACCGCACACTACGCCTTGGCACAGTTAACAAACGCAGTACGAATAGTAAGTAGTACTCGTAGGAAACGACGGAGGGTTATGACTGGCTTTCGGGGAAAAACCTTTAACGTAAAGAACTTGATCTTGTTGCTGGAACAGAGTGGTTTTGCAAATATATACTGGCGCAAAATTTTGCCAAAGAGGTCACTCCCTGTGAAGGGATCTAGTCTCTTTTCTCATAAAATGAGGTGCATGATATTATTAACCGAATACCATGATGCAAAGCAAAAGAATCAACTATAGTGAAGTTATTACAGTGACGCAAACTTTTGCCCAAAAGGCCACTCCTCGTGAAGGGATCTAGGCTCTTACCTTGTCGAATAAGGTGCAGTATATTCATGACCGAATACTGCTGTGCAAAGCAAAAGACTACGATAATGGTTTTTAAAAACCGAGGTTACGGATTTTCACCGTAAGGTTACTTAACTTACGGCAGGATGGGGACGGGACTAGCGCAGATGCAAAACATATAAAGCGTCTAATATACATACATATATATATATATATATATATATATATATATATAACATTCGTCTCATGCATGATAGTATATAGCATCGGAAACACAGCAAAAGCAATCAAAATGAAATAGAGGGTCATCTAGGAATTATGTGTTTTAAGTTAGCCAAAAATGAAACACGGATTTCCACGGTTGTAAGAATAGCCAAACCCTACTCTCTAAACCCCTACGAACGTGGCAAGTAGTCCCGCCGATACTAGAATAAGGTGACCCCTTCTCATCGACTTGAGATGGACACCCGTAGTGTCACGACCCAAAGTTCGGCCCATGACCGGCACTTAACCACGTAACGTCTACAGGCGTAACGCGACTAAGTAAGCCGAACCCAGAAATCAAAACCATTAAATTTAGAGTGTTAAAATATTTTGTAAAACCAGTTGTAAATGTTTAGAAAACCTTTTTTTTATTAATTTAGTAGAAATCCCTTTTAAGTTCAAGCGTTATTTAATAATTTTTGGCAACATTTTCTTTATGAAATTTTGTCCCGAAAATAGGATATAAGACAACATGTAAGTAAAATGGCATGTGGAATAAACAGAGCATCACAATGATGAGGTACGACAGAGAAAATGAAATGAAGATAGCAAGAAATATAAGTCTGTATAAATAAAGTCGGCTCACAACGAGCTCGACACCAGAGTACAAAATAACATATGTCGTCCTCACAACTGTCTCTAAGTCAATACATGAAGGTAGATGGAGAGTACTAGATACATCAATATACGACAGAAAGTAAACAGATACCGTACAAAACCCACCTAATAGCAAAAGGGCTAACATGCCTCAGCAATGGTATCTGTGTCAAAAGGTGCGGTAAACAGCCAGCCGCGACTACTCCAAAGGGAAACCTGCAAGCACTGTGGCATAACAGGGGTGAGTTGCCAACTCGTGAATTGTAGATAATATATAAAGGTAATCACGAGTATGCACGTGCTGCGATACTCTAACCTATGCCAACAGATAACATCTATATGATGAACTGAATGCTCACATCAGGCAACAAGTGCAATCTAAAAGTCTCTCCATATGATGTGCAAGATATGCAATAATCATGTCTGATATGGAATCTAACAACCCTATATAACATGAGCAGGGTATGCGATAATTATGTATAGCATGTATACTATATCAGGTACAATAGGTACATGATGAGTGTCAAATACTAAATGCTGAGCATGGGAACAAATAGTGTCCACACGGAATATCAACATGGAAAAATGACCGGTGTCCATCAATACACCCAAATCCCAGTAAAACTCAGCGTCGTCATCCATATCGGCCCTCAAATCCTGTGAATCTCATACAATCGTGAGTCCCCAATATCGGCACTCGAAATATCATAAAATCAGCCGTGTCCAGCATCGACACGTAAATCCTCCAGTATGGGGCGTCCGTCCATCGGATCCGCCCACGGGCTCCGTCTGCGGAATCGGCCCTCGGCCCCGGCAGTACGAGTCGTCCCGTATCCATCTCTCGACTCTGGTCAGTATCCTCCGGATAATCGCCATGTCCAACCAATCACCGGTAGGTAGTAATCCCTCCACCGGGCTCACCATCTAACAATACGAGTCTTCTCGCCCCGGGGTACCGTACCGGGTCCACCATGTACCCGCAATCGGTGCCTGCCTCTCCTCGAAATCGGGTATACTCACACAAGCTCCCTGGAACCGAGAAAACTCATGGTGGACGCACTAAAATATCATATCAAGGAAAACCGGGTTTTTAAACAGTGTGTATTTTCTAAAAATATTACTCCGGTTCCCAAATCCAGATATCACAAAAATCAAATCCAATGCGTAAATCCATACAATGTGTCGTATGACACAAGCGTAAAAGAAAGGGAGAACCGCTCTTTTAAAAGGTCCAATTTTGAAAATATCGCTTGCGGTCCCTTAGTTTTAAATCAAGTCAATATCATCCATGTATGTAACATATGAATATGTGTATAGGTATGGATGTGCGAATGGATAAGTACGCAAGGTGAATGTAGCAATGTACATGTACACTAACGTAGACATATGATGTATATGTACCCAAGTATGAACATATGTAATGTATATGGCACAAGTATGGATATGTGATTTATATGTGACTAAGTAGTGGTATATCAATAAAGGTACGCACAAAAGTGCGTATATAGTGTGCATGGTATGAATATACATATGATAGTATGCGGCAAATCATGACAACATCAATAAAGCAGAATCAATGTGATATGCGGTTTATAGCAATCCTATAATGTGAGTGTCATGTCAATCACTAACGGTGTGGGTGTAGCATATAAATCGTGCTCGTGCAGGTTGGACCGTTAGTGACAGTACAGTGTTCTATACTACCAGTATGTTTATATATATAAGGAGGTATGCTACTCTAATATGTCTACATGAACACACAAAACTAACATCCTATTACGCCCTGACGCTTAACGCCATACGGCGATTTCCCCGTAGATGTTAAATCTGCTCACCTGGTCGCGTGCTAAGTATAGCCGACCACCTGCTTCCCTTTCCTGACGGTGTCTGACGTACCCGCCTACGAACCTGGAATTTACACAAGAATCCGAATATAATCAAAATCTCGCCAAACGCGATATCAAAACAAAACGAGAAGCTCGCGTCGTGAATTAATGCGCGTGTGTGCGATACGCTGAAACGTGTGTGCACGCGCCTAACACTTAACCCGACACGCCGCGATACGCTGAATCACAAGACCCACCCGCGTATCGCGCAAACCAAAAACACCAGAAAGCGATATACTACCCCAGATTTTACCCAAGTTAGAATATTACAAATCTATATATGCGAGAGACCTACAAAATGCAGCAGACACCTACCCCAAAAACCCTAGCTCCTATCTTTCAAGTCTGGCAGCAATTTGCGGCCAGAACGATTATTTCGGCGGCCTGGGATGAAGGTGGTGGGGTCGGGCTCTGGTAGTGAGGTCAGGGTCTCTCAAGTAGGCTACGGTCCACTCAGATTTATTCTGGTATCACCGGGGTAACGGCAGATTTCAAAAAGCTAAGTTTTTGCTTAAAAGAAATGTCAATAACAGGTTTTAGGCTCCAGATTTTGACTCTGGTTCCTACACAAAAAGTTACATATACCAATACCCTAAGCTACCCCATAGACACTTATAGGCAAAACCCCAGCACCCCAGCCCCTGCTCTAGCCGCAATTTGCGGCCAGATTGAATAAATCGACGGCCTGAGGTGGGAGTTGGGTCCCCGTTCTTTGTGTGTGTATTTCTGGCATGGTCACTGTGCTACAGTCTTCCCAAATTTCACCTGAGTGGCTCGGGTCAAAAGCAGATTCCAGAAAGGCTAAAAACTCCATAAAACTTTAAATTTTGCACAATTTGAAAACTGGAGGTATTTTAGTGTAATCTGGGGATTTCCTAGGTTAACTTGGCCCTAACAACACTCACTTGGGCTAGTCTACCCAACACTAACATCACTTAACCAAGCTTCACACAAATCACCAAAACAAGCCCAAAATCTCACATTTTTACACTAATCGACACTATATCGACACAACTAAGCCAACAAGGAAGAAGTTTAGAAGTTATACCCTCTAGGAACCTCAAAAACAAGTAGAAGGGAAAGAGGATGAGGGAATGGAGCTGCTGGAGTTGCTGGAGTGCTTCCAATTTGCTGCTGCTGCTAGAAGCTGTTGCTTGGCTGATGATTTGTTATTGTGTTTGAGGTTGATGTAGCAGCAGCTACTGCTGTAGTATTTGAGGGAGAGGGTGGGTGAGTGAAAGATGAGTGTATGTGTGAGTGAGAGAGAAGGATGTGAGTGACAAGAAAAAGTTGGGAAATAAGATGGTGTGACTTAACCTTAAAGCCTCCATTCTCTCTCTCTCATTTAATGTTTGAATGCTCCCCCCATCATGACCCTTCTCTCACCACAAGCAAGTCAACCTAACCCTAATCACCTTTGGACAAAACCAAGACCCCTAATTAAATCTAATTAGCTTAATTAAATGTGTTAGACCACCATGGTTATCTTAAATATGGTTAACCCACAAGTTCATTTACATGGCAACCTTAGTCTTAACCCTAAGTTAACGTGCACATGTTTGTGCAAGCTTAGGAAAATTCTAGAAAAATATTTATTAATTTTGATAAAATATTTGAAAAACAATTTGGTAAACTTTTATTAAAAATCACTTATTAAAATATAATTAATCACTAACATATTCTCAGGTGTTACAGTCTCCCCCTTTAAGAAAATTCGTCCCCGAATTTAAAATAAGGTATATGACTACGCGTACCTTCAAAGAGATGAGGGAATTTCTTCTGCATCTCCCCCTCGGTCTCCCAAGTGATCTCCTCACCATTCGGACTGCGCCAAAGGACCTTCACCGACGGCAGGACCCTAGATCGAAGTTTCTTCACCTGCCGATCCAATATCTCTACTGGCTGCACGGTGAACGAAAGGTCGGGCTCAAGCTGTACTGTCTGATGCTGGATTGTATGGGAAGGGTCATGAAGATATCTGCGTAGCATTGATACGTGGAAGATGGGGTGAACATCCGAAAGACTGGGTGGAAGAGCCAAACGATATGCCACTGCGCCCACTCGCTCGAGGATCTCGAAAGGACCTATGAATCTGGGGCTAAGCTTCCCCTTTCGTCCAAACCTCATCACTCCCTTCATTGGAGAGACCCTCAGAAAAACGCGGTCGCCAACTGCGAACTCTAATCTGCGGAGGCGCCTGTCAGCATATGATTTCTGCCTGCTCTGAGCTGTCCTCATCCTGTCTCGAATCAGCTGTATCTTTTCGGTCGTCTCCTGTACGATCTGTGGCCTCAAAATACTGCTCTCGTTCAGCTCTGTCCAACAGACGGACGATCTACATCTCCTCCCATACAAAGCCTCGAAAGGTGCCATCCGAATAGTGTCCTGGAAGTTATTGTTGTAGGATAACTCTATCAAGGGTAAATGATGATCCCAGCTACCACCAAAGTCTAAAACGCACGCTCGGAGCATGTCCTCGAGAGTCTGAATGGTCCGCTCTGACTGTCCGTCGGTTTGCGGATGAAATGCCGTGCTGAAACTCAAACGAGTGCCCAAAGCCTCCTGAAGCCTCTGCCATAGTCGGCTGGTAAACTGGGTGCCTCTGTCGGACACGATACACGTCAGGACCCCATGCAGTCGTACAATCTCGTCGATGTAAATCTGGGCATACTGAGCAAATCCGAAAGTCGTCTTCACTGGTAGGTGTAGGGTGTTTTTCGTCACCCCATTGAGATGGGAATACGCGCGCGCTTGTCAGGCGCATTACAGATTCCCCCTGCCTAGGGTAGGCCGGGGTTTATTGATTGTGGGGATCCGAATCTCCGGCAGCCGCGGACTAAGCTGCCGTTAATTACCCATCGCATTTGGAGCGAAGGAACCTCCGATTGACGGATTAAACTGGTCATGCGAACTCAATATGCAGTGTGTGTATTTTTTTGGTTTTGTTCTACTTGTAAAAAAAGATATATACATATATATATATTTTCTATATACAAAAATAAATAAGTAAATAAATATTTAGAGATTTTTTTTATTTTTAATTTTTTTTTATTTTTAATTTTAAAATAATATTTATAATTTATTTAATATTTATTATATATATAAAAAAGGGATTAAATAAAGAAAAGAAGAAAAGAAAATAATTATGTTTTTTTTTAATTTTTAAATATTATTTATAATTTATTTAATATTTATTTATTTTTATTTTAAATAAAAAATGAGGAAGAAAGAAGAAAAGAGAATTTTTTTATTTTTAAAGTGGGGTCACATGTTAGCATGTGACCCCTCATATGAGGGGGGGTCACATACTAGCATGTGACCCACGTCACATGTTAGCCATGTGATGGGGTCACATGTTAGCCATGTGATGGGGTCACATGCTTTGCATGTGACCCCGTCACATGTTAGCCATGTGATGGGGTCACATGCTTTGCATGTGACCCGTCACATGCATTGCATGTGACCCCGTCACATGTTAACCATGTGATGGGGTCACATGACCCGTCACATGCATAGCATGTGACTGCCTTTTTTTTTTTTTTTGAACGTGGAGTTCAACTCCAAAAGAACTTTACATGGCCAAAAAAATTATAATGTGGAGTTAAACTCCCCAAAAAAGGTATTTTTTTTGTGGAGTTAAACTCCGAAAGAATTTCTGCAGTGGAGTTAAACTCCAAAGGAACTTTATTTGTGGAGTTGAACTCCAAAAGATTTTATTTGTGGAGTTGAACTCCAAAGATTTTTACTGTGGAGTTAAACTCCAAAAGAATTTTTGTAGTGGAGTTGAACTCCAAAATAATTTTTCTGATGGTGGAGTTGAACTCCAAAAGAATTTTATTTGTGGAGTTAAACTCCAAAAGATTTTCTACTTTCTCCTTTGAGAAAAAAACCCAAAATGGGTTCTCTTGAAACTCCAAGATCTAGATCTTGGATGATAAAAAAAAGAGACCCTTTTTCTTCTCTTGATGGAGTTTTTGGAGATGGGTTTGTGGTAAAACTTTATTTAGTTTTTTAAAAAAGGAGAGCTAAGCTCTTGATTTATTTTGAAAATAAAAAGGAAGAGGAAGAACTTGAAAAGGAGAGAGTGGAGGAACAAACCCTAGTTTTTGAGGGAATGAAAAAAAAGTGTTCTTCTATTCATCATCATGTTGCCTTATATAGGCTTACATATTTATATATAGCCCCTTTGGCTTCACAAAATGGCATTTTGCCTATCCCATGGCTTATGTGCCATTTCATTTTTTTGCACATAAGCCATGGGCTTACAAAATATTGGCTTTATGCCCATTTTGCATACATTCATGTATAAAAAATTACATAAAAATTATTTATTACATGATTTCATTTTTGGCATGGGGAGGGTCGGCCGCTTCATGTTTCGGACTCGACCTGGGCATGGGCCCACTTGACCTGGGCTTGGGCCCACCTGGCTTGGGGTTGACCTTGACTTTGACTCGGTCAACCGGGGTGTAAATTTTTACCCCAACAAAGTGCCCCCCATCAATAAATGCACACCGCACATTTGAGTTGTGTGCATGAAATTGATGGATCTTGAAGCTGAACTTCGAGGTGGAACATCATTCCAGAGGCAAAGCATCATCCCGGGGAGCATGATTCCCGGGGATCGGAGTATCATTTCGATGAGCGGAGCATGATTTCAGGGTTCAGGGCATCATTCCGAAGGGCGGAGCATGATTCCAGAGTTCGGAGCATCTTTCCGAAGAGCGGAGCATGATTCCAGGATTCGGAGCATCATTCCGAAGGGCGGAGCAAGATTCCAGAGTTCGGAGCATCTTTCCGAAGAGCGGAGCATGATTCCAGGGATCGGAGCATCGTTCCGATGGGCGGAGCATGATTCCAAGGATCGGAGCATCATTCCAATTTGCGGAGCATCATTCCAGGGATCGGAGCATCATTCCGATGGGCGGAGCATCATTCCAGGATTCGGAGCATCATTCCGAAGGGCAGAGCATGATTCCAGGGTTCGGAGCATCATTCCGAAGGGCGGAGCATCATTCCGAAGGGCGGAGCATGATTCCAGGGTGCGGAGCATCTTTCCGAAGGGCGGAGCATGATTCCAGGGTTCGGAGCATCTTTCCGAAGGGCGGAGCATGATTCCAGGGTTCGGAGCATCTTTCCGAAGGGCGGAGCATGATTCCAGAGTTCGGAGCATCTTTCCGAAGGGCGGAGCATGATTCCAGGGATCGGAGCATCGTTCCGATGGGCGGAGCATCATTCCAGGATTCGGAGCATCGTTCCGAAGGGCGGAGCATGATTCCAGAGTTCGGAGCATCTTTCCGAAGAGCGGAGCATCATTCCAGGGGATCGGAGCATCATTCCGAAGGGCGGAGCATGATTCCAAGGATCGGAGCATCGTTCCGAAGGGCGGAGCATCATTCCAGGAGTTCGGAGCATCATTCCGAAGAGCGGAGCATCATTCCAGGGGATCGGAGCATCATTCCGAAGGGCGGAGCATGATTCCAAGGATCGGAGCATCATTCCAATTTGCGGAGCATAATTCCATAGATCAGAGCATCTTTCCGAAGAGCGGAGCATGATTCCAAGGATCGGAGCATCATTCCGATGGGCGGAGCATGATTCCAAGGATCGGAGCATGATTCCAAGGATCGGAGCATCATTCCAATTTGCGGAGCATCATTCCAGGGATCGGAGCATCATTCCGATGGGCGGAGCATCATTCCAGGGGATCGGAGCATCATTCCGATGGGCGGCAGACATTTTGACCGAAGCATAATTTCGATGCAGAGGTTGATTCCCAGGCGAAGCGTAATTTCGACAAGGAAGGCAGATATTCCGAGGCGAAGCATTGATTTCGACACGGGATACATTCTGAGATGGAGCATGATTCCGGCGCAGAGCTTGTTGGCTGACTTGATTCCGAGACGAAGCATAATTTCGACAGGGAAGGCAGGTACACCGAGGTGAAGCATCATTTCAACACGGGGTGCATTCTGAGACGAAATATAATTCCGACGCAGAGCTTGCTGGTTGACTTGATTCCGAGGTGGAGCATAATTCCGACGAGGAGGTCGTTGGTTGATTCCGAGCCGAAGCATAATTCCGACAGGGAAGGCAAATACACCGAGGCGAACCATCATTTCGACACGGGGTGCACATTCTGAGACGAAGCATGATTCCGACACAGAGCTTGTTGGTTGATTTGATTTGGGTTGACATCAGTATCGCTACACTGGAATATGGTACCAGGAGCGAATCATCAATTGTCATGAGAAGGTTTGGGGATTTTGGTTTTGGTCGGCATCTGCATTGCTGCACTGGAATAATGCCAGGAGCAACTCATCATTTGCCCCGGGAGGATTTGGGAATTGGTTTTGTTTTGGCATCTGCATTGCTGTACTGGAATAATGCCAGGAGCAACTCATCATATGCCCCGGGAGGATTTGGAAATTTTTTTTGTTTTGGCATCTGCATTGCTGCACTGGAATGATGCCAGGAGCAACTCATCATTTGCCCCGGGAGGATTTGGGAATTGGTTTTTGTTTGGCATCAGCATTGCTGCACTGGAATGATGCCAGGAGCAACTCATCATTTGCCCCGGGAGGACTTGGGAGAGATTGGGATTGTTTTACGCCCGTGGATTGTATACGGTTTTGCAGGATGTATGATCCAGACCGTAGGGCCAGAAACATTTCAGGACTTTGTTGGCGTCTGCATCGCTGCACTGGAATATGGTACCAGGAGCGACTCATCATTCGCCGTTGGTATGAGATTTGGAATTTGGTTGGCGTCTGCATCGCTACACTGGAATATGGTACCAGGAGCGACTCATCATTCGCCGCTTGGGGATTGGGGAGCGATGGCTTAGGAGACAGGTTTAGATCCCTACCACTTAAGACTTTTCAATTTTATGGGCCGTGAGGGTCCCATAAAAGCATTTTCTCCCTACGGGTCGTAAGGATCCCGTAGGTGTGTTTTCTCCTTAGGAATCGTGAGGACTCCTAAGTGTGTTTTTCCTTCGTGAGTCGTAAGGATCCCACAAAGGTTTGTTCTCCTCATGTATCGTGAGGACACATGAGTGGGTCTTCTCAATGAAGCATAATTCCAAAGGCGGAGACCAGCCGCGTAACTGGTGGTTGCGGTGGGGCATGGGTATGCTGAGAATTATTTGAGCCCGTGGATTGTATACGGCAGTCAATTTGGTGACTAGCCGTAGGGCTGAAAGAATTTTGGGAAATTGGATTTTTGTTTGGCGTCTGCATTGCTGCACTGGAATAATGCCAGGAGCAACTTATCATCCGCCCTTGTTTTTTTTTTTTACCGCGATTGCTCTATCATTTCAGCTTTTCTTATCGCGAAGGTCGCGATTGCCCTATCATTTCGGCTATTTATTCGCGGTTGCCCCATCATTTCGGCTTTATTTTCATTTTTATTTTTACTCGCTGATTTTTATTGCGAGTTGCCCCATCATTTCGGCTTTTCTTTATTTTTCTTTTATTTACACTTTTTTTTTATTTACATTTTTTTACATTCCCAGTTTAACGACTTAGAGGTCGATTGTTCCCAGTTTAATGACGTGGTGGTCAGCTGTGTTCAGACAAAGGCAGATGTCTGAGAGAATTAGTTTCACGAAGAACTTCAGTCTCCGTTTGTATGAAATTGGCGGTCGCATCTTGACTGTTTACTAACACGCCTTTGGACAGTTCTATCTCTCCTGCCTTGTATTGCTTTTCGACCCAATCTTTGAAGACGAAGCAGTCCTCAATGGCATGACCTATCACTCTATGATAGGGGCAGTATTTGGGGTCGTCGGTCTTATTCGCTTCCTGCGGTCTTTTTGACTCTGGCAGTTGTAGACCGTTCTTCAGGGCGTCTTTGAATATTTTACGGATTTTGTCCCTTCTGAAGGAATAGACCTTATCCAGCTTCTCTTTTAGTGGAGATTCTCCCCCCTCTCCGAACATTGGCTTCCGAGGCTGGTTGGTGCTAGGCCCGCTCATCCCTTGCTTATTTCGGTTAGCCGAAGCATTGAAAGATTCAGAATCGTCGGGATCTCCGCCTTTGCGATTATCGTCCTTTCGGTTTCTCCAGGACCTATTGTTATTTTGGGAATCTGAGGAGGACTCCTGCTTTGAGCGCTCCAGCATCTGAACTTTCCTGGTCAGCTCTTGGAATGTTTTGAGACCCGCGGTGCATAGAAATGGGGCCATCCAATTGTTGAGATTTCCGACGAGGAGACTGACAGATTGGTCTTGCTCTATCGGTGGTTCACATTTGACGGAGAGATTGCGCCATCGGGTTATAAAATCCGTGCTGCTTTCATTGTTCTTGGGCTTGGTCCTTACGAGCTCGGCAATGGTGATCTTATCGCTGACGCTCATGAACCTTTGTCGAAACAAAGATTCCATTTGGACGAAAGTAGTAACGGAGCCATCCAGTATGCTCGCGTACCAGTCAAAAGCAACATCGGTCAAGCTATTAACAAACTGGCGGAGGAGAAGCGCATCGTTGCCCCCAGTATTCCCGCATGAGGCTTTGAAGTGGGCGATGTGCTGATTCGCGTTTCCCGTCCCATCGAATCTTCCGAATTTGGGGATGACATAGCCGCTAGGGAATTCCACCAGATCATACTGAGCAGGATATGGTCTCCCACTACTGCTGATATCTTTTTGCGCTTCGGCTTCGGCCACCAATGTTTTGACTTTGCTGGCAACCAAATCCATGATTTGATCTTGAGTTAGCGGGCTACTGTCATCGGTAGCCAAGACATTTCCTGAGATAGGATGCGATTGACTTTCATGCGGTCCGCCCACCTTTGGATTTGAGGGAACGGGCGTCGGCTGTTTCGAGACACCGTTTCCTGGTTCATGAGAGCCCTGCGCTTGATTGGGCGGCTGAGGGTCAAGTCGGGCCGTGAGCTGCATCACGACATTCGTCAAGTCATCGATTTTGGAGTAGAGTTTGGCCATCTCCTTGTCTTTGTTTCTGAGCTGCTTTCGGAGCTCTTGAAGCAGCTCTTGCTCCGCGGTCCTGGGGCGGAAAGTCGGCTCTTCTTCGCTTTCCGAGCCCGACTCCTCATGGACCGAAAGGTCTTTCTGCCTATCATCCTCATCAAGAGGGTTTTCATCACCCAGCAGAGGCGGCTGTTCTTGGGAAGCGGCCACCACATTCAAGCCAGATTGGGTTTGAGATGTGGTAGCCCCGTCCTTGCTCTTGCTGCGCGTGCCTACTGTGTAGACAGTGTGGACCACATACCCAGCCATTTCCTCATCTTCGGCGGGGTAACCCTGTTCTTCGAACCTCATGAGGTGCAGCCTGGCAGGAGCCCTAGCCCTTTTGTTGGCTCTATATCTGAGCCTTTTCTCCCTCAGCTTCTTGATTTTGAAGGCTTGGCGGGCATCTGCTACCCGGGAAGCCATTGTGAGTTGATCAGAGGGGAGCTTAGAGAAGACACCCAATCGAGCAGTGGTCAAGGGCACCGCTGGAGTATGCTCGGGACGCATTGTAGCTTTGTTGGTGTCGATGGCCTTGCCCCCAGCTGGGGCCATGGAGAGTCGTTCGGAAACGGACTTGCGCTTGGGCTGAGGTGCCCTCGCGACCACCACATTTGGCCTTTTGCCTTTCGGGACTGGTTTGTCTGCCACCGGGGCTTGAGGAGCTGGGATGGCGCCAATTGGTATGAACATAATAGAGCCGAATGGTAGCAGCGGCTCCTCCCATTGTCGCCCGAGACTGGCCGGAAGGACCGTCCTGGAGTCTATCTTCATCGTGTAGGAGACAGGAGCTGAGTTCATCATCGAAGACATCGTTGGAAGGTGATTACTTGAAAATCTGCATGAAAAAGTATTATTTTAGTATAAATATAGACATGTAAATTGATTGAGTTCGCATGAACGTTTAACCCGAAATATGGGAGGAGAGATTGGTCCTACCGGGCGTGCCAGAAACTGTAGGGTGTTTTTCGTCACCCCATTGAGATGGGAATACGCGCGCGCTTGTCAGGCGCATTACAGATTCCCCCTGCCTAGGGTAGGCCGAGGTTTATTGATTGTGGGGATCCGAATCTCCGGCAGCCGCGGACTAAGCTGCCGTTAATTACCCATCGCATTTGGAGCGAAGGAACCTCCAATTGACGGGTTAAACTGGTCATGCGAACTCAATATGCAGTGTGTGTATTTTTTTGGTTTTGTTCTACTTGTAAAAAAAGATATATACATATATATATATTTTCTATATACAAAAATAAATAAGTAAATAAATATTTAGAGATTTTTTTTATTTTTAAAAATTTATTATTTTTTTAATTTTAAAATAATATTTATAATTTATTTAATATTTATTATATATATAAAAAAAGGGATTAAATAAAGAAAAGAAAATAATTATGTTTTTTTTTTTTAATTTTTAAATATTATTTATAATTTATTTAATATTTATTTATTTTTATTTTAAATAAAAAATGAGGAAGAAAGAAGAAAAGAGAATTTTTTTATTTTTAAAGTGGGGTCACATGTTAGCATGTGACCCCTCATATGAGGGGGGGTCACATGCTAGCATGTGACATGGAGGGTCACATGTTAGCATGTGACCCCTCATGTGAGGGGGGGGGGGTCACATGCTAGCATGTGACCCACGTCACATGTTAGCCATGTGACCCACGTCACATGTTAGCCATGTGATGGGGTCACATGCTTTGCATGTGACCCGTCACATGCATTGCATGTGACCCGTCACATGCATTGCATGTGACCCCGTCACATGCATTGCATGTGACCCCGTCACATGTTAGCCATGTGATGTGACCCCGTCACATGTTAACCATGTGATGGGATCACATGCTTTGCATGTGACCCGTCACATGCATTGCATGTGACCCCGTCACATGTTAACCATGTGATGGGGTCACATGCATAGCATGTGACTGCCTTTTTTTTTTTTTTTTACGTGGAGTTCAACTCCAAAAGAAATTTACATGGCCAAAAAAATTATAATGTGGAGTTAAACTCCCCAAAAAAGGTATTTTTTTGTGGAGTTAAACTCCGAAAGAATTTCTGCAGTGGAGTTAAACTCCAAAGGAACTTTATTTGTGGAGTTGAACTCCAAAAGATTTTATTTGTGGAGTTGAACTCCAAAGATTTTTACTGTGGAGTTAAACTCCAAAAGAATTTTTGTAGTGGAGTTGAACTCCAAAATAATTTTTCTGATGGTGGAGTTGAACTCCAAAAGAATTTTATTTGTGGAGTTAAACTCCAAAAGATTTTCTCTTTTCTCCTTTGAGAAAAAAACCCAAAATGGGTTCTCTTGAAACTCCAAGATCTAGATCTTGGATGATAAAAAAAAGAGACCCTTTTTCTTCTCTTGATGGAGTTTTTGGAGATGGGTTTGTGGTAAAACTTTATTTAGTTTTTTAAAAAAGGAGAGCTAAGCTCTTGATTTATTTTGAAAATAAAAAGGAAGAGGAAGAACTTGAAAAGGAGAGAGTGGATGAACAAACCCTAGTTTTTGAGGGAATGAAAAAAAAGTGTTCTTCTATTCATCATCATGTTGCCTTATATAGGCTTACATATTTACATATAGCCCATTGGGTTTCACAAAATGGCATTTTGCCTATCCCATGGCTTATGTGTCATTTCATTTTTTTGCACATAAGCCATGGGCTTACAAAATATTGGCTTTATGCCCATTTTGCATACATTCATGTATAAAAAATTACATAAAAATTATTTATTACATGATTTCATTTTTGGCATGGGGAGGGTCGGCCGCTTCATGTTTCGGACTCGACCTGGGCATGGGCCCACTTGACCTGGGCTTGGGCCCACTGGCTTGGGGTTGACCTTGACTTTGACTCGGTCAACCGGGGTGTAAATTTTTACCCCAACAGTAGGAAGTAAGCCGCTTTCGTCAAACGATCCACGATCACCCAAATGGAGTCATACCCCCTCTTAGTCCTGGGTAGACCCACAACAAAATCCATTGAAATCTGTTCCCATTTCCACTCCAGAATGGGCAACGGCTGTAGCTCTCCTGCGGGGCTTTGGTGCTCGGCCTTGACTTGCTGACAAGTCAGGCATCTCGATACGAAATCTGCGATGTCCCTCTTCATTCCGCCCTACCAGTAGACCTCTCTCATATCATGGTACATCTTGGTGGAACCGGGGTGGACACTGTATACCGATCGATGTGCCTCCTCAAGAATATCGCGCTGCAATCCCTCAGCATCTGGTACGCACAGTCTAGACCCAAATCGTAATATCCCCTGATCATCGATCACGAACTCGGAGAATCTGCCCTGTCTAATCTGTGCCACGATCTCTGAGCAACGGTCATCCCTGCGATGTGCCTCATATATACGGTCAAGCAACTGTGGGCGTGCACGAACATGCGCAACCTGTCCCCCGATCCGCGTGAACTCGAATTGTACTCGGCTGTCGCATAATATCTGCTAATCTGCCGATGACTGCCTTTGTACTGCACTCAAACACGCTAGACTACCCTCGGGCCTCCTACTCAAAGCATCTGCTACTACGTTAGTCTTGCCCGGGTGATATAAGATCTCGCAGTCGTAGTTCTTCACCAGTTCCATCCAACGACGCTGTCGGAGATTCAGGTCTCGCTGCTGAAATATATACTTGAGGCTCTTGTGATCAGTGAATATCTGGCATGACTCGCCGTGTAGGTAATGTCGCCAGATCTTAAGTGTAAAGACCACTACAGCCATCTCCAAATCATGAGTGGGGTAGTTCTGTTCATGTTTCTTCAATTGCCGGGAAGCATATGCGATCACCCTGCCATGCTGCATCAATACGCACCCTAGCCCCACTCGTGAGGCGTCACAATAGACTACAATCCCGCCTGATCCTGAAGGCAATGATAACACTGGCACCGTAGTCAAACAAGTCCGTAGCAGCTGGAAACTGTGCTCGCACTCCTCCGTCCAAACGAAAGGAACCCTCTTCCGGGTCAATCCAGTCAAAAGTGCAGCAATAGGGAGAAATCCTGTACAAATCGTCTGTAGTAGTCGGCCAGTCCTAGAAAGATGCGTATCTCAGTAACGGATGTAGGTCTGGGCTAACTCTGAATGGCCTCAATCTTTCTTGGGTCTATACATATACAATCCCGTATAATCACGTGACCCAAGAAGTCCACGCTGTCCAACTAGAACGCGCACTTGGAGAATTTTACATAGAGCTGGTGCTCCCTCAAAGTCTGCAGTATGACCCGCAGGTGCTGCTCGTGCTCCTCTCTGCTCCGGGAATACACTAATATATCGTCAATGAATACGATGATGAACGAGTCGAGATACTGCCTGAATATACGCTTCATCAAGTCCATGAAGGCTGCTGGTGCATTGGTGAGTTCGAATGACATCACCAAAAACTCATAATGGCCATAACGTGTATGGAAGGCTGTCTTCAGAATGTCCTCCTGTCGAACTCGCAGCTGATGATAGCCTGATCGCAAATCGATCCTCGAAAAATATCCTGCCCCCTAAAGCTGGTCGAACAAATCATCAATGCGTGGCAACGGATATCTGTTTCGCACGGTCACCCTGTTCAGCTGCCGGTAATCGATACACAAACGTAAGCTTCCGTCCTTCTTCTTGACAAACAGGACTGGAGCACCCCAAGGGGAAACATTGGGTCGAATAAGTCCCTTGTCCAGCAAATCTTGCAACTGACTCTTCAACTCACTAAGCTCCGCCGGGGCCATCCAATAAGGTGGTATAGAAATAGGCCCCGTGCCGGGAATCAAATCAATACAGAACACAACATCACGCTCAGGCGGTAGCCCAGGAAGCTCATCAGGGAATACGTCAGGGAACTCACATACAATTGGAACCTGGTCCAATGGAACATTTGTAGCTCTAGTATCGCAAACATAGGCTAGAAATCCCTGGCATCCCTTCCTCAAAAGCTGTCCAGCGCGAAAAAAAGAAATCAATCTGTGAGGGGCGGCACCACGGTCCCCGTGCACAACAAAAGCCGACTCGCCGGAAAAACAAAATCTCACTGTCTTCTCGCGGCAGTCCACAGACGCATAGCACGTGGCCAACCAATCCATGCCCAAAAGAACGTCGAAGTCCAACATCTCAAGAAGGATCAAGTCGACAGGCAAATCTCTCTCGCCAATACGGACAACGCAGGATCGGAACACGTGCCTAGCAATAAATGACTCTCCCACGGGAGTGGTCACAACAAGCGGCTGATCAAGTAACCTAGACTCTCTATCCAAACTCGGTACAAAATGTGTGGAAACGTACGGGTGCGTGGATCCGGGATCGAATAATACGTGTGCATCAACAGAACAGACTGATAAGGTACCTGAGACCACCGCATTGGACGCCTACGTGTCCTGATGCGTCAAAGCAAAAACCCGTTCCTGTCCTCCACCTGTAACTGGCGGTCCCCTACTAGCAGCTGGTTGTACTTTGCCGGTGGCTGGCTGTCCTCTGCCTCGACCGCCTCGCCCTTTAGGAACAAACCCTCCACGACCACGGCCTCTCTGTGCCCGAGTTTGACGCGGAGCAACTGTGGGTACAATAGGCAACGCCCTCTGGGGTGGAGAAGGTGGAAGTGTGACATGCGGTACGACTGGCTCCCTCTGGCGTGTCTCGGTACAATCTCTGACGCGGTGATGAAGACTACCACATCTAAAGCATCTACGGGACGACTGCTGACCCTCCTGGGGGTATGAGCTAAACATTTGACCTCGTCCCGAGTCTTTTCCACCTGTACAACGTCTATCACGACGTCTGAATGGATGTCTCTGAGCTGCTGTGTCAGTACGAACCCTCTTCGGCCTTGAAACTACCGAAGTCTTGGCAAGGCGCTCCTCGACTAATAGGGCTGCGTCTACAGCTGCGGCATATGTCTCGTAATGCTGTGCGCTGATCGCAAGGAACAGTGGTGTAAGCAAGCCTCGGACAAATCTCTTTACTCACAGTTCTTCAGTAGCCACTGGGTACGGAGCATAAACTGATAACTCGGTGAACAGCACATCGTACTCTGCCACTGTCATATCTGGCATCTGGCACAAGGACTCAAATCTGCTTGCTCGGGTATCCCTAACACTCTGGGGAAGGAAGCGGGCAAGGAGTATCGTCACAAACTCCGTCCAGGTTATAGGAGAAAGACCTGCTGCTCTGCCCTTCTCGACCGATTCGCACCATTTCTGCGCAAGTCCTTCCAGGCGAAAGCTCGCGAACTCGACCCATCTCGTATCTGAGCATCTAAGGGAACGGTATATTCGGGCCATCCTATCAATGAAGGACTGCGGGTCCTCGGCTGCGTCGGTGCCTGTGAAGACCGGAGGCTTCAGCCTCATGAATTCTGCTAACGATACTGTAATCACCTCCATGGCTGCAGGGGCAACTGCCTGTGCTGTAGGTACCATCGCGGTCCCCGTGACTGGTGGAGCTACCTCTAGTCGCTGCGCTCGAAGCGTCTCAACTAGCGATCCTATCATCTGGCGCATCTCCTACATGCTGGATCCCACCGTCTGGCGCATCTCCTGCATGCCAGCCCCTAGTGTGGCGATCTGATCTGTCATAGGAGGGACAGTCTGCTCGGGTGCAACAGGTGCACTGCCCGGATCAGTCCTCGTCTCGGACGAGTCAACACGAACCTCGGCTCTCGCAGCCGCTCTCTGTGCCCTCATAGTCTTTGGCGGCATAGTGGCTGAAAAGGAAGGTGGGATTCGATAAGGATACGGAAATCGAATCGCAAGAATGTATATCAAGAAGGAATTTCAATCAATAAGTCCTTGTTCCCCTCCGAACGACGGCTCGACGACGTGAGGGCGTCTATGCCTGAGATTCGGGGCAAATGCTATTTGGTTTTATCCGTCCACCTCTCCGAAGATACCAAGTTGATTTATAGCACCGTGTATCGGAGGTTTAGACGAATGCGACCGATGTAGCAGACTTTATCAGATCCCCCCTCGCTTGAGGGGTTTTTGATTGTGGGGACGCTCTTCCTTGCAGGCGCAGGCCCCTGTAGTTAATTACGCTACCGCATCACGGTAGCCACTTTCTCCTTCTCCATAATTTCACTTCGTATCGTGTGTGTTTGTTTTGTTTGTGGTTGCCCGTAGATTGTATACGGAGACTGAGTAATGCCGTCGCCCGTAGGACGTGGATTAGTCCAAATCCATATTTACTTAGATTTGGGTTTGGTGTTTTTAGTTTAAGGATACGTTAGCCGTATTGAGGCTAAGATCAACTTAAACGTTCGTTAAGGATACGTTAGTCTGATTTGAGACTAAGATCAACTTAACGTGGTGATCCATTTAATATATGGCCATCGGGACTCATCACCTCTCTGACGTCGTTGAAGGATTACAACGATAGGTATCAGAGGAGTTCAGAGATGTACCCTTGAACCAAAGTCGATTTGAAGTTTCATAGTCCATTTAAATGTTTAAGGATACGTTAGCCGTGTTTGGGGCTAAGATCAACTTAAACGGGACCGTTTAGATACGGCAAAAGAGCATTTGGAGGCTCTATTGTTCCAGTTTAGAGATGTGGTGGTCCATGTTCCAGTTTGGGGATGTGGTGGTCCATCGCCAGTTTAGGGACGTGGTGGTCCATCTCCAGTTTAGGGACGTGGTGGTCCATCATTAGTTTAGGGACGTTTCGGTCTGTCATTAGTTTAGGGACGTTTCGGTCCGACGTTCCCATTTAGGGACGAATATTAGTTTAAGGACGTCTCAGTCCGATATTAGTTTAAGGACGTCTTGGTCTGATATTAGTTTAAGGACGTCTCGGTCCACGAGTTTAAGGACCCCGCAGTCCATATTCATGTGTGGTCGTTGGGACCCGTCACCTCTTTGACGTCGTTGAGGAATTACAACGATAGGTATCAAAGGAGTTCGGAGATGTACCCTCGAACCGGATGTAGATTGATTTAGAGAGCAGCCATGCTCAGTCAATTTAATTTGAGGACTTACGGCCATGACTAGGCTAAGTCCAGTTAAAAATGTTCAACATTTTATTTGCTTTTGCATTGCATTTCTTTTTATTTTTTATTTTTATTTGGGCTCCACCCATAAAGGATGCAAAGCATCAATTTATTTTGGGCTCTGCTCATTTATGAATGATGCAGAGCATCAATTTTATTTGGGCTCTGCCCTTTTATTGCTTTGAAATTTATTTAGGCCTGCTAGGTCTTCTTGATTTGGGCCTGGCCCTTTAAGAAATGTATTGCAATTGTCAGGCGCTTTGCGCCAATCAGAGAGCGCAAGCACTTATAGTGACGACATGTGTCATGCAAGCGCAGTGCGCTGCGCCAATGCGCTGCTGACACGTGGCGCGCTCTGATGAGTTGCGCCAATTCTAGAGAGCAAGGCTCTGTTTCAAAAGCGCATAGCGCAGATGGTTCAGATGCTAACACGTTGCGCCAATCCAGGAGCGCAACGGCGCAGTTTGCAAGTGCAAAGCACTATTTGATTTCTTGATCTAATTTAGATAAAAGAAAACAAGTTCTTTCTTGTTTTTTCTTCTTTTTTTTTAAAGAACCAGTGGTTCATAAAATGCAAAGCACTATTTTTATTTTTGTTTTTAAAGATCATTTATCTTGTTTTTAGATCTATGATCTGTTCATAAGAGAATTTTCTCTTTTTCTAAAGGTTTTTTACCTTTTTTTTTGTTCTTGAGGATTTTTCTTCAGTTCTTCAGAATTCTCTCTATTTAATTTCTCACAAGATGTTGATGCCTTTGAATTGAGGCTTAGGGTCCTTTTTATAGTGCCCATAAATTAGTTAAATTTGTTAAAGAGATCTTTCTCTCAGTGATTTGGGGAATTTTCCCCACCGTTGGATCTTTGATCCAAGAGCTTCTGTTTTACAGAAGAAAATCTTCTTGTTTTAACAAGAACAGAAAGATCTCTCTAAAATCTTCATTCTGTTTAGCGCACAGCGCAGCGCAACTGCGCTTGCGCATTTGCGCTGACACGTGTCGCGCAACGCACAGCGCAGCGCAACTGCGCTGACACGTGTCGCGCAGCGCAGCGCTTGCGCAGCTGAAGCGTTGCTTCCTTTAACAGAGCTTTGCTCTGATTGGGCGCGCTGTCTTGGGCGCTGCGCTGACGTATCAGTGCCCTACAAGTGGCGCGTTGTGCCCGGGATTTGAAGCGTTGCTTCAATATTTGAATTTTGAATTTCCAACAGAGCTTTGCTCTGATTGGGGGAAACAAATGCTCCCCCACCGTTGCGCTCACGTGGCGCGCACGTAAGTGCAGCGGTGGCAAGCTCCTGACCGTTAGATCAAGGGGTGAGCTGAAGGGGCGCAAGTGCCTTATAAATAGGACCTCTGGCCCTTAAGAAAAATCTTCACCTTTAAGATTTTTGATTTCAACAGAGCTTCGCTCTTGCTTAAGAACTTCAGAGCTTTGCTCATTTCCAAAGTTAGAAACTTTAGGTAAAATTAATTTGAATCAAATTAATCTTAACCAAAAGAGCTTTGCTCTCACAGATCTTTTGATCTAAGAAATCCCAACAGAGCTTTGCTCTCAAAGATCTTTTGATCTAAAAAATCCCAACAGAGCTTTGCTCTCAAAGTTCTCTTGATCTAAAAAAAATCCCCATTGGGGTTTCATGAACAGAGCTTTGCTCAAAAATTTGTCTTAGGGTTTCTTAACCTATGAACAGAGGTTTGCTCATTGACAGGATATGGATCCTTGGATCTTCTGATGATGAACTCTTAAGAGTTTTTTTTTGAGAGTCGAAAATTTTTCTTGATGGATTTTTTTTATTACCATTACAGAGCTAAGCTCTTTTTTTTAGGAATTTTATCCCTTTTGAGACCAGAATTTGACAAGCGTCATTCTGTGACAGAGCTTTGCTCTGAAAGAGGAGATTTTCTCCTTGTCTCTAGGGATTCCCCACTGATGAGAATATTCTCTTGGGGGTCTTTTCTTTAACTGACAGTCTCACCCAATGATGGGGCTGTCTTTTAAATGAGGTATTTTCATCCAGATTTTGTGGGTCCCCATTTGGTCCCCTACCCACTGCACTGCAGTGCGGCGTGATTAATTTTAATTCAATTAATTTTTAAATTTAGTTAAATGAAAATTTTCAAACGCCAAGCGTTGGAATTGCAGCACTAACGACTATTTCTTGTTTCTTTACAGTGACCATGTCTCTCGATACCTCGTTCCCGTTCGCCCGTTCAGATTAAGGTTTTCCTGAAGCGCCCTTGGACCGTGAAGTTCTAGCCATGATTAAGGACCACGACCCGGAATACAAGAGTCTCCATCTTTGGGGGTCATGGTATAATCAGATCATCATGGGTCGACGGAGCTTCACGTGCGCAGTGCCGTCAGAACCCATCACGGCGATTCACTATGCTACCCCACCCTCGGTGCAGTATGCCATGGAGATAGTAAACTGGACCGCGAAGGGCTTTCTTCATCCCGCTATGGATGCGGTTCCGGTCCAACGTCCTATGGTCTTGGATATCCTAGGACGTCGTATCTGTCAGGGCGAGGCGAGACCCTTGGGGCAATCATATAACATTGGTCTAATCCCCCGCCATCTGATCGGCTATCTGCCATGTGCCCGGTATATCCTGTCGACGAAGAAGTCGCAGTTGATAAAGTTAGGATTGTACACCGCGGTCTACGTCTCTCTCTTCCAGTATCCCACGCTCCCCCACCTGGTGGTTAAAGGCTTTCTTGGAGCAGTGGAATATTCCTACTCACACTTTCCTTGCCATGGATCGGGAAGTGTCCATCTCTCTGGAGGAGTTCACGGAGGTATTCGGTTTACCAGTCATGGAGGAACATTATGAGGAATTGTTCCTGACAGATGAGTACGTCTTTGGTGCTAAGCTGATGGTAAGGGGGCTCACGCCGGAGAATGCTGTTCAACACCAGTTCCCAAGCTTGATTAAAGTGTTAAACATATATGAGTCCCTTTTCATCAAACATGGGAGTCGAGGAGTTAACTTTGAGGATTTCATTGCTCGCTTTCTTCGTCCAAGCGTCCTCTCATCAGAGGCTGCCAAGTTCGCTACTCTGGATGACCCTTTCGGTCTAGGTATGGGTAACCTTCCGGAGAAGGAGATAGATCAAAAGGGTTTTTTTCCCTTCTGGACTTCCCGACTATGTCTTTTGCAGAAATCGCGGCCCCTGGAATGGATGAGGATGCCTTTTTCTTAGGATTTCTCGGGTTATGGTTAAGTTGGTTTGCGATTCCAGTGCACTCTCACCGCATGCGGCCCTCTGTTTTTTACCCAGCCCACCGGATGACTATCGGGGTAAAAAGGTGGCCGTTGGGATCACCGGCTTGGAACACTTATATCATGGCCTCAGTCGAGCAGCGGATGCCAATGAGCCTGGGGTACTGCACGTGGTTTTCCCGTGCACTACTTTGTATCGTGACTCGAGCTATACACGGCGGGTATCTTCGGCATGCACAAAAGGCCCTCGTTTTTCGACAAGTGTGGTTTCCCTCGTATTATACAGCTGATCGGCGCGTCAATTGTGACCCCATCACCACGGAACGCCAGAGGTTTACTGCTTCGCCCTCACACCGTTGGAGCCGGGATGTCTTTTGTCGACAAGGTATTAACCATTGGAAAGGCTTCCACCACCGCGGTGCGACTATTACAAGACACCTTTAAGGATGGAGCTTCAGTTTTGACGGCCCGGGAGTCCCTTCACTTATATTCTATTAGACCGGGCTTCTTGGTCTTCAGGCAGAACGGTGTGGCGATTTTTATGAGATATAACCCGCATCGTTTCGCCCAACAACTGGGCTACGATCAAGGGATCCCCTTGGAAGCTTTCCTGCTGGAACCCACTGCCACTGAAGAAGGGATGGAGAACGCGCTGCATCATTTCATGTGCTTGAACACGGGTTCTCATTTTTTTATCAGTGCGCCGGCCTGCGCTCCACGACTCCTTAATGTATACAAAGAGTGGTACAATCATTCCACGGGAGCTGTTATAAAGGAGGAGAGGCGGGTGTTGGTCGACTGTAGGGGTGCACCTCCTGGCAGCGATCGCAAAGCTCCTCTGGTGCCGAGGGCCCCGGTAGTGCCTCCATTGAAAGATGACAGAGTTGGGCCACTGCATGCGCAAAGTCCTCCGCACGGATTGCCGCTCCCCGATATTGCGGATGCACCTCCGGCGCCCTGTGCTCCAGTGGAGACAGTGGTTGTTGCCTCGCCGGAGTTCGGCGTGGGTGCGGACATCGGGACCCGCCGTCCCAAGGTGGCTGCTAAACATAAATCGATCCCGCGTGCACCTAGGGTTGGCGGGCAGAAGAAAAAGAAGTCGCTCTTTGCCGCAGACATCGCGTTCGGTCAGAAACCCCATGCTCCTTACAGTGAGGGCCTTAGTGAGTATGGGACTAATGAGGGATTGGTAATGCCACCGGATGACACTGATCTGGCGGCTGCCATCGCAGCTTCAGAGCGATTGGCAAGGCGCGACGCATGGCTGGCTAAGCTTGCGGCGTCAGGTAATCACTAGTCGCATTTTTATTGCATCATATCTTTATTATTGCCTCTGACTAACATTTCTCCTCCTTTTCTTCCAATAGGCATCACAACTGAAGAAGCTATTGCCGCTTCCCTCAAGACTTTCCAAGAAGAGGAACGTCTCAGAGTGTCTTTAGGCCTCGGTACATTTCGATTCATCAAGTCTTTATTCTCCTTTTGTTATGGTTGATCTAACCCTCTTCTCTTTTTATTATTATAGGAACCACAATACCGGTTCTTCCAGGTGACGCGGAAACTCTTCCCGGGCCTGCTACCGAAGTCCCAGTTTCGTCAGAGCTGCAGCGAGAGCCTCAGCTTGACAAGTCGACGAGGGATGCCTTGACGAATTTGGAGGCGTCCCTGTATACAGACGAGGACGCCTCAATGAAAGAGGCTCTGGTAAGGTCCGTTTCAACGGCCCAGGAGGAAAGGAAGCGGCTGAGGCGTGAGGCGAAGGCGCGCCGGGCTGCTTTAGCTACGGGAGCGGGCCCAAGCACCGTCCTTCGGGCTGATACTCCCTCCGAAGAGGCCCCCGTCGCCCTATCCGCTGCTCGCAGACAAGTGGCACGCGCAGCTCGAAGCGCAAATGATAAGTCCTCTTCAGGTAACATTTCTTTCAGAATTCTTATTGTGAGAATTATAATGCCATCGGTTCTTATATATTTTATCTTACAGAGCCAAGTCCGACCGAGGGGGAGGCGGAGACCGTCGAACCCAGGGAAACAGAGGAGGCGGCACCTGCCGAACCCGAGCCGACGGTGGGCAACGTCGCTGAGGCTTTGGAACCTGAGATGGAGGTTGAGGGGTCTGCAGCCGAGAAGGCCATTGATGCCGAGCCTGAAGTGGCGGCAGATGAAATGATCGTCGTAACTGAGCCCAGGGTAGTGGCGGACGAGACGCTTGAGGCCGGCAATCTCGTGGTGACGGCGGATGAGCCAATGGAGATAGCGGAGCCCGAAGAAATAGCGGGTGGGATGAGCATGACTCTTGGGGAAGAGTCAACCGCTCTTTCTCAAGAGTCCGGCAATGCTCTGATCATTGCCCTCCCTGCCTACGATCTTCCGCCGTCTCCTGGCCGCGCGAGCACGACGACGGTCCCCATCGAGTCGGGTGATGAGGCTACGGGCGGTGTCCTCATGTCGATGGAGGAGGGAGTCGCCTCTGTTTCAGCCGGGAGCTCATCAGGTAAATCCCAAGTTGCTGTTTTTCTTTACTTTACAACCCTTTCTGACAAGCTCACCTTTTATCATAACGCAGGTGCAGTCAGTGCCGATGCCCCACTGCTCGAGGGAGTGCCTTCAACGACTGCCTTGGCGGTGGTCACCTCTCCACCCTCTCTCATACCATCGAAGATGTTGGAAGGTATGGGTTTGCAATTTATTAATCTTATCCTTCAGACGTATAATTTGTGTACTAAAATCGTACTGTTATGTCTCTTCAGGAGTGATCTTTGATCATCTATATCAAGTGTTGCTCCCACACTTTTCCTTCCCATCTGAACTCGCTTCTCCCTCTGGTAGCGCTGGTGAGTATGGTTTCCATTGATATCTTTCTTTTTCATTGATGGAATTACTTCTAACTTTTTTCTCGACTGCAGTGCTACAAATCGAAGGAAGGGACGAAAGATCGGCCACACCACCGGCCCTTCCGGCCTTGCCACCTGCTTCGACTGGTATAGTAAACTATCTTATCAATGACTTTTCCCACATCTATTGAATCGTCATCTAATCGCATTTTGTATTTTCAGCTGTCGTTCCGGCCTTGGCGCCTTTTGAGTCTCATATTATAATGCCGGCAGGACCAAGTCTGGAAGCAACCGAGAGAAGATTTCTGAATTTTGAAGGTGCCTAGGATTGCCACATGTCACAAGACTTGATTTGTTTGATAAATTCTGCATAACAACTTGGAAAATTCTGCACAATAATCTCAAATAATATTTAGTAGGCTTATTTCTACTAGGATTTGGTCAATAGATTTATTTGCATATATTTTCCAACCAAATGCTAATTAAAATATATTAACACATGGAAAATGGTATTTTAACACAAAAACCCTCATATGTATAATATATTATATTAAAGTCCTTTTTTAATATAAAAATGGTAGGAAAAATGTAATACAAATGTGCAGTTTTATCAACTGAACAAATACCCCCAAACTTATCTTTGATCGTCCCGAGCAAACTAGTTTATTTAAGAGGAGAAAAAGAAAGGAGAAAACTAAGCACACTTTCGTAGGCAGACACGATTGCACTGAGCACGTGCAACAAGCCGTTAAACCTCTAGGTGTCCCTTGTAGGAGGAGTGTTGTCTCCTGAGGGTTTTCAGCGGATTACACCTACAATATCCAATAACGAAAGAGAGATGGTGAAATTTACATATAAAGATAAGAACCATAAAAGAAAGACTTTGAAAATTTAGAGTTTCCAACTACACTAGCTTTTCAGTTGTCAGAGCCCTATCTTAATAGTCATGAAAAAATGTTAGAAATCACATCATCCCTCAATAAAACATCGTCTTTATTCTTCATTCCTACCCTTTATCCAAACATTGATCATATAACCCCACGTGTGTGTAAAGAACATCCCTACACTCGGAGAATTCAATTCAAGCTATCATACTCTTGTCCATCTACCTTAGTACTTTTTAATTTGATGAATATTAAGATTCGCTCACACATTTTCAAGCGACCGTTAATACTTCTTGAGGTACTAACAGACCGATTACTCATGTGCTTGCTGATTAGGTGATAGTATTTTCCTCGTCTTGCACCACCTAAGGCTTAGCAGTGACTCCCAGACCAGTTGGCCTTAGGGCACTAGGTGAAAAGGCACCCTCGCTATATTTTTTTATTGCTGCCTTGGCGATAACAAAACCAGTGTTCATTTTTTTATTTTCACCCTTTTTATATTTTCTTCATTTTTTTTTCATTTCCTTCATACTTTGGCTTTTAGACAAGAGCATTTCAAGGTATCCTCTACTATCCCGAGTTTCAAGACGTGTGTAAGTGCTTATAGTAGGGTATCAACATTCAAATGTTTGGCTTCCAGAATAGAAACTATTTTTCAGACTTATTTTTATTCTCAGATTAGTGACTTCCTTCATTTTACTAACCCTTGGGACAACAGCTCATAACTACTTATTACTAGTTCGTTTAAGAAAACTTCTAATTTTCTTGGTTTTCTTAAACTATTCCTATCTTTTGGATGTAATTGTTCACTTTCTACTCTTTTGTTATAAAAGAATTTTTTTTAATGCCCAGTGTCAAAGATAATTCAGTGAATACAAACCTCCCCCCCAAACCTGTTTTCAGCAGTGTCCTCACTGATGTAGCCTTTTGAGAACATGGACCTGTACACTAAGGGAGAGATACAAGGGGTAAAATAATAGTTAAATGAAAAATTTCCCCAAACTTATTCTTTGACACGCACAGATATTCAATCAAATCCATTTTTACTCACCTCCATTCTTAAAATGAGAAAATGTTATAAAAACATGGAGGTGAGGCGGAGGAAATTTAGTTTTGATAAAGCGGCTCCTGTAAAAACAGGAGCTCCTCCGCGGGGTCAGTAGAAAAATACGGTTTTAATCTATGCCCATTTACTTTAAAAATTGAACCGTTTTTCAAATTTTCGACTTCAACTGCCCCGTGCGGGTGTACATACCGCACCACAAAAGGTCCTTTCCAACGAGATTTAAGCTTACTCGGATGAAGATGGAGACGGAAATCATAAAGAAGGACTTGTTGCTCCGATGTGAAGGTTTTTCTAAAAAGATTTTTTATCGTGGAACACTTTAGTCATATTCTTTACTATCACCGCATTATCGTAAGCTTTATCGCGGAGTTCGCTTAGCTCATTCAATTGCAGCTTCCGATAGCTGCCTGCATGATCAAGATCAAAATTAAGCTCTTTAATAACCCACATTGCCTTATGTTCAATTTCGACAGGGAGGTGGCATGCCTTCCCAAACACAAGGCAGTATGGAGACATACCAAGATCGGTCTTATAAGCGATGCGGAATGCCCAAAGAGCATCCGTCAATTTGGTTGACCAATCCTTACGGTTTTTCGAAACCGTCTTCTTCAATATCTGTTTGATCTGCCTATTTAAGATCTCAGCCTGCCCGCTTGTTTGGGGGTGATAGGGCGTAGAAAACTTGTGAGTGATTGAATATTTCCGCATCAAGGCCTCGAAAGACCTATTGCAGAAATGTGTCCCGTTGTCTCTAATTATAGCGCGAGGGTGTCCGAATCGCGAAAAGATATTTTCTTTAAGGAACTTAATGACAACTTTGTTGTCATTAGTGCGACACGATATAGCTTCCACCCACTTCGAGACATAATCAACCGCTAACAAGATATATAGATTCCCAAAGGAGTTGGGAAAAGGGCCCATAAAATCAATACCCCAAACATCAAATATTTCCACAACCAATATAGGTTAGAGCGGCATCTCATTCCTTCGTGAAATCCGACCCAAATGCTGACATCGCGGACAAGTTTTGCAATGTTCAAATGCATCTTTAAATAATGTTGGCCAATAAAAACCACATTGCAAAACTTTCTCCGCCGTTTTTCGAGGTCCAAAGTGACCGCCGCATGCCTGATCATGACAAAATGATAACACGCTCTTGAATTCATCATTAGGGACACACCTGCGAATGATTTGATCGGAACAATACTTGAATAGATATGGTTCATCCCAGTAAAAATATTTTACTTGGGATAAAAATCGAAGTTTGTCTTGTTTCGACCAATCGCTAGGTATAAGTCTCGTCGCAAGATAGTTCACGATATCCACGAACCAAGGTTCGTAGGATACATTCAAGAGCTGTTCGTCGGGAAATGAGTTATTTATCGGCACGGTCACAGTTGGCGAAGAAGTGATGCGTGAAAGATGGTCAGCTACAACGTTTTCACATCCACTCTTGTCTTTGATGACAAGATCAAATTCTTGTAACAATAGGATCCAACGTATTAGCCTGGTCTTTGCATCCTTCTTAGATAAAATATGTCGTAGGGCAGAGTGATCTGTGTAAACTACAATAGGCGAGCCAATCAAGTAGGGCCTGAATTTCTCTAATGCAAATACAATTGCCAAGAGTTCTTTCTCGGTAGTTATGTAATTTATTTGTGCATCATTCAAGGTCCTACTTGCATAGTAAATTACATGTGGCATCTTATCAATGTGCTGTCCTAAGACCGCACCAATAGCAAAATTTGATGCATCACACATAAGCTCGAACGGGTGGTTCCAATCCGGAGATGATAAAATGGGGGCTGTAGTGAATGATTCTTTAAGCGATTCAAAAGCAGCCTCACAATCCGAATCGAAGTGAAACGTAGTGTCCTTGGCCAATAGAAGGGTTAAGGGTCTAGCAATTTTGCTAAAGTCCTTAATAAATTTCCTATAAAATCCTGCATGACCAAGGAAGGATCGTATATCTTTGACGCAATTGGGACGAGGGAGGTTTTGAATAACATCTATTTTAGCTCTGTCAACCTCAATGCCTTTATGTGAAATTATATGTTCAAGTACAATACCTTCTTGGACCATAAAATGGCATTTTTCCCAATTCAAAGTCAAGTTCTTATCCTTACAGCGGGTAAGAACAGCGTCAAGATTACGAAGGCAGTCCTCAAAGGAGTCCCCAAAAATGGAGAAATCGTCCATAAAAATTTCCAGAAAATTTTTATGGACGATCTGAAAATATCCCCATCATACACCGCTGAAATGTAGCGGGAGCGTTGCATAACCCAAAGGGCATGTGTCTATAAGCAAAAGTTCCGAAAGGACAAGTAAAAGTGGTTTTATCTTGATCCTTTTCGGCGATGGGGACCTGGTTATAACCAGAGTATCCGTCCAAGAAACAGTAGTATTCGTGTCCCGCTAATCGTTCTAACATCTGGTCAATGAAAGGTAGAGGGAAGTGATCTTTCCTCGTCGCGGCATTGAGTTTCCTGTAATCGATACATACACGCCACCCAGTTTGGGTGCGTGTTTGGATTAACTCATTAGCCTCATTAGTGATGACCGTGATGCCAGACTTTTTAGGGACCATATGAATTTGACTTACCCATTGGCTATCAGATATGGGGTAAATTATTCCACTATCAAGGCACTTGACGATTTCTTTCTTTACCGCCTCCTTCATAACGGGATTTAACCGTCTTTGTGGGTCTCGGGTTGGTTTGGCTTCATCCATCAGATGTATGTAATGTTCAACAATTAAGGGACTAATCCCTTTGATGTCGGCCATTGTCCATCCAAATGCTTCCCGATTTGATCTCAACACTCCCAAAAGTGCATTCTCTTGCTTTAAGGCTAGGGAAGCGGAAATAATCACTGGAAAAGTCTCATTCTCTCCTAAATATGCATATTTAAGATGAGAAGGTAGCGGTTTGAGATCAAGAATTGGCGGAGGGACAATAGAAGGCGGGGTAAGTGAGTGATATTCGGACTCCCGAAGAGGTTCAAAACTTGCATAAGATATTGACTCGGAAAGTGCTGCTGACTTTTGCAACGAGTCAACGGGTTCAATCTTAAGGTCGGACTCATTGAACATATCCTCACTGTAAAGTGGTGCAAGATCAAACGATGTCTCATTAATGTTGTTGAGAACATCAAAGCAAAGCTCCTCATCCATGCAGCTTTCGGAAGCTATCTCGTTGATGGAACAAACATCCAGCAAATGAGCAGAAGGTTCTGATGGCTGACTTCCTAGCTTGTAAATATTAAGCTCAATTGTCATGTTCCCGAAGGATAAGTTCATAGAACCGTTACGACAATTAATTACAGCGTTAGAAGTTGCTAGGAAGGGTCGACCAAGTATTACCGGGATTTGATTACGTGGGTTTACCACAGGTTGTGTATCTAAAACAATAAAGTCCACGGAAAATATGAATTCCCCGACTTTAATTAACACATCCTCTAGTTCGCCCCGAGGTTTGGTGATAGATCGGTCTGCCATTTGAAGAGTACAATGGGCGGGTTTTAACTCTCCAATTCCTAACTGCTCGTATACTGAATAAGGAAGCAAGTTGGCGCTAGCTCCTAGATCGAGTAAAGCACGATTTATATTTTTACCCCCAATAGAAATAGAGATTGTAGGGCAGCCGGGGTCCTTATGTTTCTTTGGTATTTGTTGGGTAAAAGCTGTGCTAACATTACTCGTCCTGAAAACCTTTTTAGGCACTTGGGTTTTTCTCTTCCTAGTGCACAAGTCTTTAAGGATTCTTGCATAAGATGGGACTTGTTGAATAGTATCTAGGAGAGGAATATTCACGCTAACTTGCTTAAACATTTCCACAATCTTCTCCATTTGCGGGTTAGTTCTGTTGGCCCTTAATCTGTTTGGAAAAGGAGCTCGATCAATAAGTTTTGGGTCCAACGTTTGTGGAGAAGACTGTGGCGACGGATTCGATCCCAAAATTGGAGTGGGCATCGACTTAGATAGATTTGGCGAAATGTTCGAGCCTTGGGAAAAACGGAGAATAGGCTCGGATGAAGGTGGGGGACTAGACGAATTAGGGGAAGAAGAAGAAGAAACTGGGGTATCAAATGTGTCACTATCATCAAATTGCTCACCCACTCGGTTATTCAGCACTCTCTCCAATCTCAACGTAGTAATGGCATTCACATTATGACTTTATGAATGGCCAGGATTCAGTAGGGGTTGAGATGGGAGTTTCCCTTTCTCTCTCGCACTCATTGCGGCGTTTAACTGTGCGATTTGGTTTTCTATTGATTTAATACTCTCACCATGGGAGGGGGAGTTTTTCGTTAGGGTATCAATAAAGACTTCATCTCAGCCGAAAATTGCATGGATTGTTTCATGAACATATCCAAAGTTTGTGCGAGTGAAGAGTTATCAGTACCGGCCATTTGTGGTGTAGAAGTGTTGGCCGGATTTTGGAAATTTTGTGACTGAAAGGGGAGCTGATTCTGTGGTTGTTGTTGCTGTGGAGGAGGTCTTTGATAATTACTTTGTTGGTTTTGATTCCAAGCAAAGTTAGGATGATTCCTCCATCCTTGATTGTATGTGGAAGAATAAGAGTCGTTTCTAGGTCGCTGCTGAAAAGAAGCATTAGCTTGAAATGATGCATTCATAGGACATTCTTCCGTTAAGTGTGAAGGATCCGAACAGCAACCACAGACGGTCTTAAGAAGCGTAACCTGATTTAGGGAGAATGACGAGAATTTGTTCTCAATAGCGTCGAGTTTCTTCTGTATCGCTGCTATTTCGGTTTTTACTGCAATAGAAACATCGAGCTGGTGAATACCTCCCTTAGTTGAAGGTGGTCTTACGCTTTTCCACTGCAAAGTGCTTTCTGTGAGATCTTCCAGATATTTCCATGCTTCACCGTCATCTTTAGACATGAAATTGTATTGACACATTGTTTCAAGCATCTGCTTTGTCGCTGGATTAATGCCCCCATATATAATCCGACATAAATCCCATCTTTGTATTCCGTGATGGGGGCATTGGACAAGCAGATCCTTGAAACGTTCAAAGCATTTCCAAAATGGTTCATTGGGAAGCTGGGTGAACTGGTTGATCTCGCTCCTAATGTGGACAGTCTTATGATTTGGGTAAAATTTCTTAAGAAATGCTATGACGAATTCATCCCAATTAGTGATAGAGTGTGCGGCAGTATTGTAAAGCCATTTTTCTGCCAAGTCGCACAGTGTAAATGGGAGAAGACGTAAGCGCATAGTATCTAAAGTTAATTGTGAAGTACTCATCATTGCGCATACGTTTTCGAATTTGGTGATGAAAATGTACACGTCTTCCGACTCAAGCCCGTGAAATTTGGGCAGCAGATTGATGTAGTGGGGTTTAATTTCGAAATTATCCCCGTTAGGTGGTGGAAGAGATAGACAAGTAGGAAGGGGACCACGAATAGGATAGCATCTCTCTTGGAGAGAGATGCGCGGTGGATTCTGCTCACCTACGGGCGGTGGCAGCATGGTGTTATAATTAGATGGAGTGCCGTCCATCACGGTCGATGTGGTGTGTGGTGGGGGAAAAGAAGATGAAGAAGTACCGACTTCGGCGTCGATAGCAGGAACGCGGACAAGACGGACACTAGGATCCCGTGTCCAGCCGAGCATGCACTAAGCGGGTTTAGTACAAGTGGCAGCGTGTGTGTGGTTTAAAAATTGGTTTGTTTTTGAAAAAGTGGGACTCAAGACAAATCACCCTAAGATGCACAAGTAACCCTAGACTAAGGTCACCTAGGTCCAGTCTCTAGACTGCTCCTAGACTTCCAAAGGACAAGCCGCCGGATCAATCCTCTACCGCCTCCGTACTACCCTTGTAACCAGGTAAGTGCCAGGTAAGTGGGAAGGAACCACGTCGTGGGCCTAATTAAAAACCACTAGCCTTTGACACACTTGCCTAGGCACTACAAAGGTAATGCGGATAAACGATAGATTACTCACGACCTTCCTCTGTCCTTATTGAGCGCGACAGTCCTTAGAGTCTGGTTTAGATATTTTTTAAATTAATGAAGGGTTGATCTATATGCTCAGTTTGTGATTTGTGGGGCTTAGGAAGGGTGATGAAATCCCCACCTAATCTTGATTTGGTCTTTGCCCCTTAAAGTCCGTATTAAATATGCAAAACAAAACCAATCACAAAACTTTTGCAAAAAGATTTTTGAGCGGCGCAATTTTGCAAAGAATCCTGCAGAAAATAGATTTTATTGGATTTGAGGAGAGAGAGAAGGAGTTAAGAAAGATACCAGAGAATTATGTGGCCCTAACTCTTCTATCCTGCCGCGATTCCGCCGCAAAAAGTGTCTTTATGCCGCGGTTCCGCCGCGTGGTAGAGAGAACAGTTGATGAAAATTTTTCTGTGGTCTTCTTTGCTCCTCTGGATCTCTAAAAATGTCTCTGTTTCCTGTTTTCCTCAATTCTGTGACTCCAGATCTCCTTGCAAAAATTCACGCACAAATCGTTAAATATGCAATTTGCAGTTTTGTTTTAATAATAATATGACTTGTCTAAGAATTCAACACAAATAGTAAAAATAAAAAATTACGCACGTATCCCCGGCAACGGCGTCATTTGATTGATACGAAAAGTGTATGTTTATAGTTAACCGCAATCAATAACGGTCTAGCTACGCGCGACACCCTTATTGATTGCGGTTAACTACAAACATACACTTTTCGTATCAATCAGTTGCCTTTTGTACCAGCGAACTTGTAAAAACTTTCTTTTTTTTGAATAACATGTATCCATTCTTTGTTCTTTTGTACGATTCACCCTGTATTTGATTAAAGTCAATAAAGATACATATTTTTTTTTGCAATGTCTTGTATACTCTTTGGCTCTCTGTCTTCTCTTATTATCAGCATGCGGTCACAATTAGCCGGTAATAGAGTAAGCATCTTGATTTCTCCACGAGATAGTGATGGCTTTGGCCACAGGTTCAGATCTGCCGCCTAAGAATTTTCAACTCTATGAGCCGTGAGGGTCTCATAGAGACTTTTCTCCCTACGGATCGAGAGGATCTCGTAGGTGGGTTTTCTCCTTAGGAATCGTGAGGATTCCTAAGTGTGGTTTTCGCTTATAAGTCGTAAGGATCCTATAAGAGAATTTTTCTCTCTTACGAGTTGAGAGAACCCGTAAGCGGTTGTTTCCCTCCTTGTCGAAACTCGACTTTAGAGAGTGAGACCCGTGAATAGTATGCAAGAGACCATTTTAGATCGACTTGCAGGGTCCCATTGTTCAGGGAGCAAGTTTTTTAATCCCTGCTGCCTGAGGCTTCATCTTGCAAGTTGAGACGAGTCGGGAATTTCCTGCGGAGACACTGGTTGCTCTGCGAGTCGACGCGAATCAGGAGGCTCTCGTCAAGGATTGTTTGTTTCCCTGAGTTGAGGTATTTGCCAAGGATTATTTGTTTCCCTGGTGTTGAAACGAGTCGAGAATTTCCCACGGAGACACTGGTTGCTCTGCGAGTCGACGCGCATCAGGAGGCTCTCGTCAAAGATTATTTGTTTCCCTGAGTTGAAGTATTTGCTAAGGATTATTTGTTTCCCTACCGCCAAGGATTATTTGTTTCCCTAGTGTTGAAACGAGTCGAGAATTTCCCACGGAGACACTGGTTGCTCTGCGAGTCGACGCGCATCAAGAGGCTCTCGTCAAGGATTGTTTGTTTCCCTGAGTTGAGGTATTTGCTAAGGATTATTTGTTTCCCTAGTGCCAAGGATTATTTGTTTCGCTGGTGTTGAAACGGGTCGAGAATTTCCCACGGAGACACTGGTTGCTCTGCGAGTCAACGTGCATCAGGAGGCTCTTATCAAGGATTGTTTGTTTTCCTGAGTTGAGGTATTTGCTAAGGATTATTTATTTCCCTAGCGCCAAGGATTATTTGTTTCCCTGGTGTTGAAACGGGTCGAGAATTTCCCACGGAGACACTGGTTGCTCTGCGAGTCGACGTGCATCAGGAGGCTCTCGTCAAGGATTGTTTGTTTCCCTGAGTTGAGGTATTTGCTAAGGATTATTTGTTTCCCTAGCGCCAAGGATTATTTGTTTCCCTGGTGTTGAAACGGGTCGAGAATTTCCCACGGAGACACTGGTTGCTCTGCGAGTCGACGTGCATCAGGAGGCTCTCGTCAAGGATTGTTTGTTTCCCTGAGTTAAGGTATTTGCTAAGAATTATTTGTTTCCCTAGCGCCAAGGATTATTTGTTTCCCTGGTGTTGAAACGAGTCGAGAATTTCCCACGGAGACACTGGTTGCTCTGTGAGTCGACGCGAATCAGGTTTTTCTTCGGAGTTGGAATAAATCATCGAGATCTGGCTTCGTTTTCTGGGGGAGCCTGTCGGGAAAGTATGGTTCCCTCTTCATTTGCGCCCTTGGATTGTATACAGGGATCGATGTGATCTTAACTATAGGGCCAAAGCTTTATCATTTTTTTTGTTTTATTTCCGCGATGTTCTATCATTTCAGCTTTTATATCGCGAAGGTCGCGATTGCCCAATCATTTCGGCTATTCTTCGCGGTGCCCAATCATTCGGCTGTTTATTTTATTTTTACTCGCTGTTTTTTATTGCGAGTTGTCCGATCATTTCGGCTATTTTGCATGCATACATTTTACTTGCTGCTTTTTAATGCAAGTTGCCCCATCATTTCGGCTATTTCGTATGCATGTGCGGCCTACTGGCTTTTCCCCGTAAACCTGAAATTGGACACCTATTTCGGCATCAGCATCGCTACAACTGGGATATTGCCAGGAGAGAATCATCATTTGCCTCTGTCGTTGTCGAACAAAGGAGGCTTAGCGACCAGGGTCAGGGTCCTGTCGACTAAGGCTTTGACTTCATGAGCCGTAAGGGTCTCATAAAGTTATTTCTCCCTACAAGTCGTGAGGATCTTATAGGTGTATTTTCTCCTTGGGAATCGTGAGGATTCCTAAGTGTTTGTTCCTCTGTAAGTCGTAAGGATCCTACAGGAGGGTTTTCTTCCCATAAATCGAGAGGATTTACAAGGGTTATTCACCATGCGAACATATCCCTAGTCTCGGATGGGACTTAGTTAGGGAAATGTTTATTCGTGCCCGTGGATTGTATACAAGGGCCAGTATTGGACAGTATTGGACCACTTGTAGGGCATTATCTAATATTGTGGGAGGAGGGGTTTGCTTAAGCACAGGTTTAGGTCTCTGTAACTTAAGACTTTCAAATCTTATGAGCCGTGAGGGTCCCATAAGAGAGTTCTCCTTACGAGTCGTGAGGATCTCGCAAGTGTATTTTCTCCTTAGGAATCGTGGGGATCCCTAAGTGTGTTGCTCCCTTGTGAGTCGTAAGGATCTCACGCGGATGGTTTCTCCTTACAAGGTCGAAAGGACCCTATAAGTGTCTTTTAACGAGGTTGCGCCCTTTCGGGTTTTCACAAACACTCGACGGTAGTCCTGCTGTTTTTACTCACGGAGCCCTTTCAGGTTTTCATCCGCGCCCATTTTGTTTATGGACATACCGTTTTTTTTATTCTTTTTATTTTCTTCCCTTTTTTTACGAGGTCGCGCCCTTTCGGGTTTTCACGAACACTCGCCGGTAGCCCTGCTGTTTTTACTTATGGAGCCCTTTCGGGTTTTCATCCGTGCCCTTTTTGCTTATGGACATACCGTTTTTTATTATATTTTTATTTATTTATTTTTTTTATTCATCTCGTCAGCCTAAAGATGTTGCGGTAGTATTTTAAGGACGTTTCGGTCCGCTATTAGTTTAAGGACGTTTCGGTCCGACATGGAGAAGGCTGGCTACTGCTTATAAAGTTTGAGCTTAGGAAGATAGCGAGAGGACATAGGCGTCGTCATCTATCATTGACCTAGGCCGTGGCTCATTAAGCGTAGTATTTCTTTAGGAAGCGACCGTTTATTGGCCTGAAAGGCCTTTCACCGTGCATATCCATGAGTAGATAGGCCCCACCCTGGTAGACCTTATCTATGATGTATGGGCCTTCATAGTTTGGCTCGAATTTTCCCCGCTTGGCACGATTGGGGATCATAGGCCTTTTGACTACTAGCACGAGTTCGCCTTGGCAGAACGTCCTTGGCCGGGTCAGTCTTTTATATGAGCGCGTCATCTTCGCTTTGTAAGCTTCTAGATTTTGTTGCGCTATGAGCCGGGTTTCATCAAGGGCGTCAATCTCTTCAAACCGAAGGTGAGCATTTTCTTCATCCGTCATCTCGTAATGGACTGCCACTCGCAGAGAGGGTAACTCTATCTCGAGGGGGAGTACTGCCTCGGTACCGAATACCAACGCGTATGGCGTTGTGTTCGTGGCTGTCTTGAACGTGGTTCGATATGCCCAAAGAGCTTCTTGCAGTCTCTTGTGCCAGTCCTTCTTATTTCGGGACACCGTTTTCTTCATGATTTTTGTCAAGGTTTTATTGAAGGCTTCGGCTAAACCATTAGCTCGCGGATTATAGACTGAGGAATATCTCCAGTCTATATTATGCTGCTGCGCGAAGCGGCTGATTTTATGGCTTCGTAGGCTGGCCCGTTATCGGAGATGATCCGTCTCGGAGTTCCAAACCGATATATGACGTGCGTTTTGAAGAAATGGAGGATATTCTCCGTCTTCACTTCCCTCAACGGTACTGCTTCTGCCCATTTGGAGAAGTAATCAGTCGTCGCCAGGATGAAACGATGTCCCCTGGACGATGCTGGTTCGATGGGGCCGACTATGTCAGTTCCCCACATTTCAAATGGCCAGCTATCCACCGTTGGATGTAGTGGATTTGGATGTTGATGGATGAAATCCTCATGGATTTGGCATGAGTGGCATTGCTTCGCATATTCGAGGCAATCCTGAATCATCGTGGGCCAGTAGTAACCCATTCGTTTAATCTTTAACTTCATCTTCTGGCCCGCTTGGTGAGAACCACAGATTCCGTCATGAACTTCCTGAACGACTCTTTCCGCTTCGTCAGGCCCTAAGCATCTTAGCCACAGATAATCGAATGACCTCTTGTACAGAGTATCATTGACAAAGGCGAAAGACAGAGCTCGTTTCATGAGCTGATGTCTTGCGGACGCATCTTCGGGCATTCGGTGGGACTTAAAGTAGTCTATAAAGACTTCCCTCCAATCCTCGGCCTTCTCACGGTCTTTTATTTGTAAGGTCGTCTGCTCAGTCGCTCCCTTTTCTTCGGATGATTCCAGAGATATTTCCGCTGGGGCGAGCACTCGACGGCTTTGTACCACGATTCTGACGTCATCGAGGTTCTCGTCAGCCAGTTCTTTAGCAAGCTTAGCTAACGCGTCCGCTTTGCTATTTTCCGCGCGTGGTATGCTTTCCAAAGTATAGGCGGGAATTTGGGTCAACAGTTGTTGCACCTTTTCACCCTACTTCACCAACTCCGGTTTGCACGTTTGGTAGTCGCCGTTTACTTGACCAACGACCAGTTGAGAATCTCCGTATATAAGGAGGTTTTCAATTCCCATGTCGATGGCGATCTCGAGGCCTGCTATCAAAGCTTCGTATTCGACTTCGTTATTCGTCCTCGGCTCTGTTAAGGAGAAAGTGAAGCGCATTATTCCTCCTTATGGGGTCACGAAGATGAGGCCTACCCCCGATTTGATCATTGGCGTACTTTGTTTGCGCTTTTTCATGGAGGATGCTCCATCGAAATAAAGCTCCAATCGGGTATCACCACTGTCGATCGCGTCAAACGCATGCTCGTCTGGAAAATCGCAATTCAGAGGAGAATCGGCAGGTATCGGCTGCTCAGCGAGAAAATCGGCAATGGCCTGGCCTTTTACTGCCTTGAGAGGTTGATAAGTTATTGAAAACTCCATCAAGAGCTGAGCCCATTTAGCGAGTCGGCCTGTCAATATGGCCTTTGACATCAAACATTTAAGGGGGTCCACCTTCGATATGAGACGGACTTCGTGCGCCAACGCATAGTGCCTGAGCTTTGTTATCGCGAAGATCAACGCTAAGCAGTGTTTTTCAATAGGGGAGTAATTGATTTCTGCTCCCAGAAGAATTCGACTTAAATAGTAGAGTGCTCTTTCTTTCCCCTGGTCATTCTCTTACACCCATAATGCGCCTAAAGAACCTTCGAGGGTGGTTGTATAAAGAATGAGAGGCTTTCCCTTAACTGGAGCAGACAACACTGGAAGGTTCTGCAGGTACTGCTTGATCTCGTCCAGTGCGCCTTGGCATTTGTGATCCCAGATGAATGGAGTTCCCTTCTTCATTAGATGGCTGTAAGGACGGCACTTGTTAGAGAGGTTGGCTATAAACCGCCAAATATATGCGAGCTTCCCTTGGAGAGACCGTAACTGTTTAAGAGTTCTCAGCGGAGGCATTTCCATAATCGCCTTGATCTTGGACGGATCTATCTCGATACCTCGGTGTCGGACGATGAATCCCAGGAATTTGCCCGAACAAACTCGGAATGCACACTTAAGAGGGTTCATCTTCAAGTTGTATTGTCGAAGACGTCGAAATAAGGTCTTTAGATGCTCGAGATGTTCCTCGTATGATTTGCTCTTAACTACGAGATCGTCGATATAGCATTCGACGATTGCATGTATCAGGTCATCGAAGATCTTCGTCATGGCCCTCTGATAAGTAGCACCGGCGTTCTTTAAACCGAAGGGCATCACCTTGTAACAAAATATCCCTAGAGGGGTCCTGAAGGCGGTGTGTTTTTGGTCTTCGGGATGCATCTTTATCTGATTATACCCTGATGAGCCGTCCATGAAGGAGAAAACCTCATGAGTGGACGTGTTGTCTATCATCAGTTCGGTGACTGGTACCGGGAAATCATCCTTCGGGCAGGCTTTATTGAGATCCCGAAAATCCACGCATATGCGCACCGTCCCATTTTTCTTCATCACTGGGACGATGTTGGCAATCCAGTCAGGATATTGAACTTCCTGGATGAAGCCGGAGTCTATCAGCTTCTTGACCTCAGCATTGATGCTCATCTCGAGCTCGAGCCGCATTCTTCTGGCTTGACGTCCGGGGATATCGCCAATTTATGCACAGCAACTTCCGGATCTAGTCCTGGCATCTCAGAATAGTTCCATGCAAAGCAATCTCTATGTTGTACAAGGACGTCTTTCAACGCAGCCACCCTCTCTTCAGATAGCAGCTCACTGACGAACGTTGGTCGCGGATCGTTCGCCGTTCCCAACTCAATTTTCTTGAGGTTATCTGTAGTGGTATGTATTCCATCCTCCAATTCTTTCGGAGCTGGCGGAAATTCTGAGATCACCTCATCATTGATGTTCTCGAAGCACCAAGGAGGGCTATCCATGTTTTCAGGCTCTTCTTTTAATATTGTTATCATGTGACAGGTGCGAATCCGCTTCCAATCTCAATGTGGAGTTAGCTCTGTTCTTGTGTCTTTGGGTTCATGTTTTTGTGGCAGTGTTACCCTCCAGTTGTCAGACAGAGCGAACTTGCCAAGCTGATACTGATCTTCAACCCAATTCTTGAAGGTGAAGCAGTCTTCGAGAGGATGCCCTATTACTCGATGGTAGGAGCAATAATTTGGGTTAGAGACTTCGCCTGCTTGCTCAGGGTGCTTGGACTCCGGCAGTGCAAGCATCTGATGTTTTAGAGCAAGATTAAGTATCTTCTTCGTCTTGTCCTGAGGAAACGAGTATGTTCGACCCATTTTCTTCATGAGGGATAGATCAATAACGCTCGACTCCCATTTGCGTGGCTTCTTAGCCCCGCTTTGTTGCTGTTGAGCGCCTTTTTGGCCTTTCAACTTGTTTCTGCCTCTGCGTCGAGCCTTTTTTATAACAGGTTGACAGGGGGCAGCATTTTCATCTTTCACGGCCAGTTGAAAGAGGCGTTGCGTTTTGGCTTTCTCATAGATTGCCATTTCACGATTGTGATCATCTCGGACTTTCTGACCAGCTTCCCTTATAAGCCTGTCCATTTGTTCTTCAAACGACGGACTGGGCACTCTTACATCAGGAACTTTTACTGGTTCAGGATTAGCGTCCTCCTGTTGAGTATCTGCTTCTTCATTGAAGTTTTGCACGACGTAACAGTCACGGAGCAGCTCTCGTTTCTTAGAGCGAATGTATCCGAGCCCGATCGTCTCCATCCTCCCACTAGGCAGCTTGTGCTGAGTTCCGGGAATGTTCCAGACCCTGTCATAGAATTTGGCCTTTCTAACGGTCTGTTTGAAGGGTATCCCTTGGCGCTTCAACAGTCTCTTCAAGCCTTCTGCATAATATCTGGGTAGACGAATGGGTTGAAGCCTGTCCAGCGTTGGATCTGCACCGTGCCAGATTTCTTTCTCCACTTTGTTTTCTTCAGAGCGGTAGAATAGAATTACCTTCTCGCCTTTTCGTCTGGGAGGGATATAAAACGTCTGCAACTCTTCTATGCTGTTGGTGTCGAGTGCATCCAGTTCTTTATAATGTTTAAGCGGCACCATGGCTACTTGCAGACTTTGCTCTTCATCAGCAGAAGCTCGTATTGAAGGCCGAGCAGGGAATACAGCATGGACTTCATCCTCCGAGTCACTACCAAAGATCAATGAGGGAGCGGATGGTCCTGGCTTGGTGTATTGGGGCGGATCCGAACAAACTATCTCCTCTTCCTCCTCGGTATCACTGCCGAAGACAGGGATGGTAGCATTAGTTTTGTTCTCCGGCTTGTGACACCTTTCCGTGTCTTCGAAACTTGGCAAGAAGTATTTGGCATCTTCATATTTGCGAACTTCATTCACGGAAAACGGATTCAATTCTCCTGCCACGGTGTACTCGAGATCATCCCTGCAATATTTCATACACTGATGCTGTGTAGAAGGGATGATATTGTACTCGTGTAACCATGGCCGGCTGAGCAGAGCATTGTAGCATGTCTTGGCATCTATGACGTGGAATTTAATGTCTGTGACGAGCAACCCGAAGCGTAGCGTCAATATCACAAATCCAAGAGTTTTTGATGATTGGGAATCGAACCCGGAGATGGTGATCTTGTCTCGGGCGAGGTGTTGGACACTCATGCAGATTTCTTTTAACACCCGCACATTGAGTAGATTAACAGACGATCCATTATCGACCAGGATTTTACTTATCTTTATGTCATGGCAATAACCTGAGACATAAAGGGGGCGATTGTGTTCGCACGTCCCAAGGAGAAGGTCTTCATCGCCAAAAGCAATATCGGCCGTGTGCACTTCCTCCAATTCATCCTTCATCTTTTCTTCGGCCAGGAAGGCTTGGAACTGCTCCGGATCTTGTAGTGCCTTAATCAACGAATCCTTCGCCTCTTTTGATAGTAGCAGGGCATCAAGAATGCTGAGCTGTGAGGGTAGCTTCCTCAGATGCGCTAAAACGTTGTAATCCACCTTATTTCTCTTCGGCGGGTTTTTGGCAGTTAGCTCCTCCGCAACTTGGTCATCGAGAGTAATATCCTCAGAGACCTTCTCTTTCCCTTTATCTTTCTTGTTTAAGGGTCCGAGATTCTTTTCAGGTAGCGTCCGATTGCGCAGCTGGATATTTTCGCAAACCTTCGGTTCTTCTTCTTTTCCCGAAGTAGACTCTTTAAAGAGAGGGCCAAGCTCCAGCTCCTCATCAGAATCGCTCCCGAATGTGAGCACTTGTGATCCTCCAGCGTCAACCATGCAACAATCACCGGTAGTTCTGTTAAGCCCTTTGATCGTTCCGTTCTGCTCTCGGTGAGTCTTGCGCTTTTCCCTCTTAAACTGCTGCCGGTGAGCAACATATCCTTGCCACCATCTATCGAAAGCTTTGCACTCTTCAGTAGGGTGTGAAATCTTCCGATAATATAAGCAATAGGAGGGGTGGCTTTCCACTTCACCAGTAATGCTTCCCTCGGAGGATGGTAGCTTCATACCCATTGAGACGGCTTTAGCAAACCTCCTCCTCATTTTGAATTTGATTTTATCCGCAGTGGGTGTACTTTGCTCCAGCGGGAGTATCTCAATTCTTTCGTCAAAGCGCTGGCGTTTGGCCCTTTCGAATATAATCACCTCGCGCTCCCGATCAGCTTTGCTTTTTAAGAAAGCTTCATTGAGGAATGCGTCAATTACTTCATCCGATGGCTCCAGAATTTTTGGTTCAGGATCTGCCCCCAGCGTTTCAGTACAAGGAGTCTTTTCATCGTCCATGAGCGAGTGGGAAATCACATGACAGCTCGCCACGTATCCTTCAGATTTGTCAGATGAAATTTCTCCTTCATCTTCCTCTTAAAAGACGTGATTGAGGAATTCCTGGAATGTAATGGGAGTCCGTGCCCTTTGGTTGTATTCTTCCATTGCGTCAATTTGTTTTTGCAAGTCTGTGCGCTTGTCGCCAGGCTTCACGGGCTTCTTCGATTTCTTCTTCTTCTTCTTTGAAGATTTCGACAGCTGGTTATGAATGTTTGGGCCCCCTCCATCGATCTTCTGAGTTGGACGAGGCTTCAACATCCCTTCAATGATCTGCGGCTCCAATGGGTTCTTCCACTTGATCGCTGGGCATGTTTGAAGATCATTTAGCATCCTCTTTGTCTTGGCTGATAATACCACCTCCCAAGGAGCTTCTTCAACGACAGAGCATGTTGCCCCCGGCGTATTCATTCCCTTAGTGGTGTGGGGCTGCGGTGGATTCACATTCCATTTGTCGGACAATGCGAATTTGCCCTGTCGGTATTGGTCTTCAAGCCAATTTTTGAAGACGTAGCAATCCTCGATCGGGTGACCCAGTACTCGATGATAAGGATAGTAGTTGGGCTCATTGACGTCACTTGGTTGCGACGGACGTTTTGGATCAGGCAGATTTATAAGTCGGTTGCGCAACGCCAACTCGAATAACCTTCTTGTTTTATCTCGGGGAAACGAGTAAGAACGTCCCATCCTATCCTCAAGGGGTACATACGGGCGCATATTATTTTGACGAACGACCGGCTTTGGGTTGTTTGGCTGTTGCTAAGCATTAGCGACAACGATCGCCTTCCCCTTTCCTTTCTCACTTCGGGAGTCCGGCTTTGGAAGAGGAGGTTTATGGCCCATCTGATCTATTTGCGCCAGCTTGTCGATTAGTGCCTGGAAGGTGTTCAGCTTGAAGAACATCATAAATTGCGAAATGGTTGCTTACGGATCGAGGGTTCCAACAAACATTCCCACCGCAGGAGCTTCTTCTATGCGCTGCTCGCATTTTGACCATAAATTATGCCAGCGTATAGCATATTGGACCCATGTTTCGTCCGGCTTCACCCTGGCATTAATCAATGCCGTTATCGGGGTACGCTCGCTGGCACTTGCGAAACGCTGGGTAAACAGCAGCTCCATTTCAGCAAAGGTTTTGATAGAGTCGTTCGGGAGCTCGGAATACCATTCGAACGCTGTATCCGATAAGCTACCAATGAACTGACGGAGCAACAATTTATCATCACCGCCGGTGTTGCCGCAGAGCGCCCTGAACTGGGCGACATGCTGGTGGGGATTGCCAGTCCCCTTATACACGTGGAATTTTGGTATCGTATAACCTGGCGGGTACTTGATCTGGTCGTACCAGCTCGGATACGATCGCCCTGTTTTTACGACCTGTCCCGCTGCTTCCGTCGCTTGATGGACCCGGATCTGCTGAGCTATATATTCGTCCAGGTTGGACTTGGAGATTGCCTCCTCCTTGGCTGTTGACAGAGCCGGAGGAGGGTTTGACGTTTCTCCCCTATCATCTTCAAGGACGATTGGGGGATCTTCAGCGGGTGGATCCTGTTGAATCATCATGCCCACCATGTCCTGGAACAGGAGGGCCATTTTCTTTATGCTGGCTGCTTATTCCGCAGCTTCTTTATCCTTCTTCTCTAGTATGCGACGAAGGAATTCGGCGTCAGTTTCTTGTTCTTGACGTTCATCTGAGGAGGTTTCAGGGGTTTCTTTTGGCCCAGTAAGTGCAGCCATCGCGGTCATCATCTCCTAGAGCTTTTGCTGTTGCTCCTGAGCCTTGGTCACTGACCGTGTAAGCGGTCTGTGACTTGTGGATGCACGGCTGTCCTCCTTTCCTGACGCCATGTATACTGTATGAACTGTTATTCCCCTAGACTTAGGGCATTCAGGTTCACCATTTTTAATATTTGCCGCTGACGCGGGGATTTTCTCTGGCCTCCTTCTTTTGTGGGCCGTTGAAGTTGAAGGGGTCATTGCAGTGGGCACCCTGGTGATTGTTGTCCTCTGCTGTTTAATAGGACGGTCTTTTTCTTTTTCCACCTTCGCCTTTTTCTGTTGACGAGAGTGGTTTGGGTCAATCACAGAGTATTGAACCCTCCGCCAGACCTTGTATATTCTTGAAGACAGCCGTTGAGGGGGCTGTTCCTGCTTTGTTTCTGTAACTCTCTCCGCAGGTGGAGGAGATCTTTTTAAGGTAGCGGTTGGAGAGTTCTTACGTACCCTCCTCAGCAGTTCAAAGTTGTTCCCAGTTGGAACAACAGCGTCGACCTCCACCACTGGAGCAGGTGTAGTTAGCCCTGAGGGGGAGTTGCCCCCTGCCTTCCTCACTCGTCGCCAATGGCGACGTCGAGCATGACGAGCCGTTGGGACTGGCTCGGAGATAGAGACATCTTCTTTTTGCCCCTTTGTCCGGTTGAGGTGCTGCCAGTGTTAACCTCTTAAAGACTGAGGTTGTTCTTTGAGGGGTGATATTCAACATGTCGAAGACGGATCCTCGTGCAGAGGCCGAAGTGGGAATAGTCAGCCTTGAAAAGACTGACTCTTTGACGGGAGAAGCCGCCTTAATGACTGCCGGAGCAGTGGTTGTTGCCCTCCTTGGGACAGCCATTTTAGAGTTCATAGGCTTCTTGACGGGCCCTTCGAAGTTTTGATCCAGCCTCGCAAAGACAGAAGCTGTTGGCTTGGTAATGGACAACCCGTTGACAGGGGCTGTCGTAGCAGTGAGCCGGTCGAAGAACGACTTCTTGTTCACTTCCGGTGCAGGTATTGGCATAGAGAAGCTTGAACGTGGGATCATGGTCCCGAAAAATAGGCCGGTGGTGGCCTGGGTCACCTGTTCTACCGGCAGAGCGAGGAAGGAGGCCGCTTGGGGCCCATATGCTACACCTCTAGGTGAGGTGGAGCGTCCGTTGCAGTGGCACTTCGAGCAGTTGGTGCAGTTAAAGACCATGGATGCTTGGGTTCTGCGCCAGACAAAAGACCAAATCTTAGTGACTTGAAATCCAAAGGCAACCGTTAACAAACCGCGATTGGTTCGCGAAGACGATACACGAAGTGTGGAGTGGAAAGAGGAAAAGGTCCCACCGGGCGTGCCAGAATCTGTTCCCCTCCGAACGACGGCTCGACGACGTGAGGGCGTCTATGCCTGAGATTCGGGACATGTGCTATTTGGTTTTATCCGTCCACCTCTCCGAAGATGCCAAGTTGATTTATGGCACAGTGTATCGGAGGTTTAGACGGATGCGACCGATGTAGCAGACTTTATGAGATTCCCCCTCGCTTGAGGGGTTTTTGATTGTGGGGACACTTTTCCCTGCAGGCGCAAGCCCCTGCAGTTAATTACGCTACCGCATTGCGGTAGCCACTTTCTCCTTCTCCAGAATTTCACTTCGTATCGTGTGTTTTTGTTTTGTTTGTGGTTGCCCGTGAATTGTATACAGAGACTGAGTAATGCCGTCGCCCGTAGGACGTGGATTAGTCCAAATCCATATTTACTTAGATTTGGGTTTGGTGTTTTTAGTTTAAGGATACGTTAGCCGTATTGAGGCTAAGATCAACTTAAACATTCGTTAAGGATACGTTAGTCTGATTTGAGACTAAGATTAACTTAACGTGGTGATCCATTTAATATATGGCCATCGGGACTCATCACCTCTCTGACGTCGTTGAAGGATTACAACGATAGGTATCAGAGGAGTTCAGAGATGTACCCTTGAACCAAAGTCGATTTGGAGTTTCATAGTCCATTTAAATGTTTAAGGATACGTTAGCCGTGTTTGGGGCTAAGATCAACTTAAACGGGACCGTTTAGATCCAGCAAAAGAGCATTTGGAGGCTCTATTGTTCCAGTTTAGAGACGTGGTGGTCCATGTTCCAGTTTGGGGACGTGGTGGTCCATCGCCAGTTTAGGGACATGGTGGTCCATCACCAGTTTAGGGACGCTTCGGTCTGTCATTAGTTTAAGGACGTTTCGGTCCGACGTTCCTATGTAAGGACGAATATTAGTTTAAGGACGTCTTGGTCCGATATTAGTTTAAGGACGTCTCGGTCCACGAGTTTAAGGACCCCGCAGTCCATATTCATGTGTGGTCGTTGGGACCCGTCACCTCTTTGACGTCGTTGAGGAATTACAACGATAGGTGTCAAAGGAGTTCGGAGATGTACCCTCGAACCGGATGTAGATTGATTTAGAGAGCAGCCGTGCTCAGTCAATTTAATTTGAGGACTTACGGCCATGACCGGGCTAAGTCCAGTTAAAAATGTTCAACATTTTATTTACTTTTGCATTGAATTTCTTTTTATTTTTTATTTTTATTTGGGCTCCACCCATAAAGGATGCAAAGTATCAATTTATTTTGGGCTCTGCTCATTTAAGAATGATGTAGAGCATCAATTTTATTTGGGCCCTGCCCTTTTATTGCTTTGCAATTTATTTAGGCCTGCTAGGTCTTCTTGATTTGGGGCTGGCCCTTTAAGAAATGTATTGCAATTGTCAGGCGCTTTGTGCCAATCAGAGAGCTCAAGCGCTTATAGTGACGACACGTGTCACACAAGCGCAGTGCGCTGCGCCAATGCGCTGCGTATGTGCTGCTGACACGTGGCGCGCTCTGATGAGTTGCGCCAATTCTAGAGAGCAAGGCTTTGTTTCAAAAGCGCATAGCGCAGATGGTTCAGATGCTGACACGTTGCGCCAATCCAGGAGCGCAATAGCGCAGTTTGCAAGTGCAAAGCACTATTTGATTTCTTGATCTAATTTAGATCAAAGAAACAAGTTCTTTCTTGTTTTTTCTTCTTTTTTTTAAAGAACCAGTGGTTCATAAAAAGTGCAAAGCACTATTTTTATTTTTGTTTTTAAAGATCATTGATCTTCTTTTTAGATCTATGATCTGTTCAGAAGAGAATTTTCTCTTTTTCTAAAGACTTTTTACCTTTTTTTTGTTCTTGAGGATTTTTCTTCAGTTCTTCAGAATTCTCTCTGTTTAATTTCTCACAAGATATTGATGCCTTTGAATTGAGCCTTAGGGTCCTTTTTATAGTGCCCATAAATTAGTTAAATTTGTTAAAGAGATTTTTCTCTGAGTGATTTGGGGAATTTTCCCCACCGTTGGATCTTTGATCCAAGGGCGTCTGTTTTACAGAAGAAAATCTTCTTGTTTTAACAAGAACAGAAAGATCTCTCTAAAATCTTCATTCTATTTGGCGCACAGGGCAGCGCAACTGCATTTGCGTAACTGCGCCGACACGTGTCGCGCAGCACACAGCGCACAGCGCAGCGCGACTGCGCTTGCGCAATTGCGCTGACACGTATCGCGCAGCGCACAGCGCAGCGCAGCTGAAGCGTTGCTTCCTTTAACAGAGCTTTGCTCTGATTGGGCGCGCTGCCTTGGGCGCTGCGCCGACGTATCAGCGCCCGACACGTGGCGCGTTGCGCCCGGGATTTGAAGCGTTGCTTCAAAATTTGAATTTTGAATTTCCAACAGAGCTTTGCTCTGATTGGGGGAAACAGTCCTAAGGTCGCTTAGGCGGGGTACCGTGTCGTGAGTATACCGCGGAACATACACATGCCACGCCACCCTGCTGCAGCTAGGTACTCCATCATACCAGGGTCGTCCTACATTCCGAAGGTAAAACATACGCTCTGATACCAACTTTGTCACGACCCAAAGTTCGGCCAATGACCGACACTTAACCACGTAACGTCTACAGGCGTAACGTGACTAAGTAAGCCGAACCCAGAAATCAAAACCATTAAATTTAAAGTGTTAAAACATTTTGTAAAAACAGTTGTAAATGTTTAGAAAACCTTTTTTTTTTATTAATTTAGTAGAAATCCTATTTAAGTTCAAGCGTTATTTAATAATTTTTGGCAACATTTTCTTTATGAAATTTTGTGTAATACCCAGCCCTTTTTATACCAATATTTGTATTTTTTTCGACTATAAAATTTATTTATAATTGTTTATTTATTTAAATCCTATTAAACACCAAAATCCCATTTTCCTTTTTAATAATAAAAACCTAAACCCCATAGTATCCAAAATTGTCCTAAATTATTTTCCTTCGGCCGGCCTTTTATTTTTACCTTTCCGTTTTATTTTTGGCCCAACACTCTATTTTTCTCTTAATTAATTACATTTCCTTCAGGCCCAACCCTCGAGCCCAGCACCCTCTTCTCACCCCCGGCCCCAATCTTTTCCCTTATTTTTTTTATTGATTTTCTCCTGGCCCGGCCCATTCTTTCAGCCCGCACCCGCTTCCCCAAACCCGACCCGCACCCAACCCATCTTCTCCCCAATGGCTAGTTCTTTTTCCCCGCTCGTGACCCCTTCTTTCGCCGTGACCCACGCCGCCTCCTTCGCCCACGCCTGCGCCCTTGTCGGCCACGCTTGAGCGCGCGTTACTCCCCACGACGCGCGACCTCTTTCTCTCCCCCTCACTTCCATCACTCCCTTGCCCTCCTCTCTTTCCTTCCTCCTTCTCACTCACCCACTTCCGCACCCACCACTTCCACCGGTGACGACGACCGATTCCCATTCCTTCACCATCTCACCCTCCTCCCTCGCTCACTCCTCTCTCCAGAAACCCCGAGCTCCCTATTCTTCCTCCTCCCTGCATCCATCTCGGCCATTCCATTGCAATCACAGCCGGCGCCCCCGTCTTCCCGACGACCACCATCGTCGACTACCAACTCCATCGACACCTTGCTTCCCTCTACAACCCGAGCTCCTCACTTCCTCTCTCCCTCGACTTCCTCCTCCTGCTCAGCATCCCTCAAGCCACCGCACCCGAGCTCGGCCACCGTTCCTCTCACCAGCGAGCCTCCCCGTACCCTCGTCGTCGTCAGCGGCATCACCATCACTCCATCGACAACCCACACCCGAGCCTCTACACCCTTCTCCCAAGCTCTCTACCTCCCTCCTGCAACCTCTCTCTCCCTCTAATCCTTTCACTCTCTTCCCCTGCTTCTTTCTCCCTCTGCTTCTCTTTCTCTGTTCTCTCTCACCTCTCTCTCTCTCTGATCTCATCTCACTCTCTCACTCTCTGTCTCAATCTCCTCTACTCCCTCTTTCCCTCTGTGCCCTCTCTTTCCTTCTGTGCTCTCTCTTTCCTCTGTTTCTCTCTCTAACTGTTTCTCTCTCTCTAACTCTTTCTCTCTCTAACTCTTTCTCTCACTCAATATCTCCTTCCCTCTGCAATTCCTCACCATCGGCCTCGACACACCAACAACCACCACCCTCGTCGTCAAGACCCCAGCAACCAAGCCGCTGCCGAGACTCGAGTCCGAGCCAAGTCAAGTTGTCGTGCCGCTCGTGTGTCGCGATCGTGCCGTTGCCGTTGCCGTACCGTCGTTGACACGTCGCCAGGCAAGTATTTTACTTGCTTACATGCTATATACTTAAGTTACAATCTTAGATTTCTTACATCATAAAGTTATAATTTTAGATCATATCGGTGTCATACCTGTTCGATGTGTGTTCCCAATGAAAATACTTGTCTATTTTGACGGAACTGGATGGTTTATATTGGCTCTTGTAGTGATGGATATCTTGTACAAGTTTCGCTGGAAAATATGACCGTTAACGACTAAAACGACTACCCCCAAGTTTACTCGTAAAACTGGAATTTTATTGTACCTGAAAACCGTTAAAATCGCTATAAATTATATACACACTGGAATGATGCGTTTGAGGGATTAAATCGAATCCGACTTGACGAACTATAACCCTATGTAAGTTTCTATTAGTTTCTATACATAACTGTGACAATATTTGGATCGGAGTGCGACTCTGGACTGCAGTCCAGAGCGACTCAGTTTACGGTGTGCTGTTCCGTAATGGGTACCACACTGTTTCCTGAACTCGTAGGTTGCAGAACTCCACTGCTTATGAAAGATGAATCTGTTATATATATAATACAAGTGGTTTCACCCTGTTTCGTCAAAATTTGCTATTTAACCTGTAATTTAAAAGATCGGGACGCATAACAGTCCCAACAGAATCAGAATTGACATACTAGTATTAAACATTGTATATCTCCTGACGTTCAGACGCGATCGAAGATCCGTTTGTTGAGTTGAAAATCTTACTGAAAACCCTATATTTCATTCAACTGTAGTGTTGCTAAATTCTGATCCCAACTAGGATTAAATTGTGTTGTAAAACGGACTTCCGATTCTGAAACCGGATTTCCAGCCGCGAACGTTTAAAATGAAATGGCCATAATTAATGATCCTGGAACCCGATTGGCATGAAACTAAATTCGATGGATAGATAACTGAACATACTAATTATTACCTGTTTATTGTTTTGCTAAACTGTACACGTACGATTCATGATAAATCGTGCAAATGATAGAATACTGTTTTATGACACCTTAATCATGCTTTACATACTGTTTACGCATCATATCATACACATGTCACTGCATTGATAAGCTAGTGATAACGTGCATTACTCAGTGTTAGGTATTAGTGATGATTGTGGCAAGTACGTTAGTGTTCGTGTATCAGTGAATAAGTGAAAGTGATATGTACTTGTACACAATCAGTGAACCTTATGATTCTATTGCATTGTCGACGTCTGTGGGACGCATGTACGTGTGACTATAAGTGGTATGGGACATGTTTCCCCCAATCAGAGCAAAGCTCTGCTGGAAATTCAAAATTCAAATTTCGAAGCAACGCTTCAAATCCCGGACGCAACGCGCCACGTGTCTGGCGCAGACGCATCAGCGCAGCACCCAAGACAGCGCACCCAATCAGAGCAAAGCTCTGTTTTAAAAGCTAATTGAAGCAACGCTTCAGTTGCGCAAGCACTGTGCTGCGCGACACGTGTCAGCGCAGATGCGCTAGCGCAGCTGCGCTGTCCTTTGCGCCACGCGACACGTGTCACGCGCTGGGGCAACTGTGCCGAACAGAATTAAATTTCTAAGAAATCTTTCTGTTCTTGTTAAAATAAGAAGATTTTCTTCTGTAAAACAGAAGCCCTTGGCTCAAAAATCCAACGGTGGGGAAAATTCCCCAAATCACTCAGAAAGATCTCTTTAACAAATTTAACTAATTTATGGGCACTATAAAAAGGACCCCAGACCCCGAATCTCAGGCTAGACGTCCTAACGTCTCGGTCGCCGTTCGGAGGGGAACAGATTCTGGCACGCCCGGTGGGACCTTTTCCTCTTTCCACTCCACACTTCGTGTGTCGTCTTCGCGAACCAATCACGGTTTGTTAAATGGTTGCCTTCGAATTTTCAAGTTACTAAGATTTGGTCTCTTGCTTGGTGCAGAAGAGAAATCAAGCACCGATGGCCTCAACTTGTTTGAAGTGCTCCAACAGCAGCTGCAGCTCGCGTCCAGCCTCAACTGGGGGCATAACCTACGGGCCCCAAGCGGCCTCTCTGTTCACCATGCCCATGGAGCAGGTTACTCAAGCCACCACGGGGTTGTTTTTTGGAACTATGCTTCCGCCAACAAGCTTTAGTGCTCCTGTGCCCATACAAGAAGCTCCTAAGAAGGCGGTCTTCGATCGACTTTCAGTTACTGCGGCCCCTCTCAGTGGGTCGCCCAACACCAGCGCCTCGGTCTTCTCCAGATTGGGCCAAAACTCCTGTGCGCCCACAATGAAGCTTGCCGTCCCAAGAAGGGCTATTCCAAAAAGAGCAGCCAAACCTACCCTTGAAGTCGTCAAGGCGGCTTCTCCTGCTAAGAGATCGGTCTTTACAAGATTGACCGTCCCAACCCTCACTCCTGCTCCTGCTGGTCAGAAGACATCAGTATTTAATAGGCTGACACCGGAAACCGTCCCACACTCGAACAAGGGGCAAAAAGAAACTGTTTCAATCTCCGAGCCAGTCCCAGCGGCTCGCCATGCTCGACGTCGCTATTGGCAGCGAGTAAGGAAGGCAGGGGGCAACTCCCCCTCGGGGCTAACTCCACCTGCTCCAGTGGTGGAGGTCAACGCTGCTGTTCCAACTGGGAACAGCTTTGAATTGCTGAGGAGAGTGCGAAAGAACTCTCCAACCGCTACATTGAAAAGATCTCCTCCACCTATGGAGAGAGTTCCGGAGACAAAGCAGGAACAGCCCCCTCAACGGCTATCTTCAAAAATTTATAAAGTTTGGCGGAGGATTCAAGACTCCGTGATTGATCCAGACCACTCTCGTCGCCAGAAAAAGGCGAAGGTAGAAAAGGAAAAGGACCGTCCAATTAAGCAGCACGGGACAACGGTTGCTAGGGTGCCCACTTCAACGGCTCCCTCCACTTCAACGGCCCACAAAAGAAGGAGGCCAGAGAAAACTCCCGCGTCAGCGGCAAATGTTAAAAATGGTGAACCCAAACGCCCCAAGTCAGGGGGCATAACAGTTCATACGGTTTACATGGCGTCGGGAAAAGAAGACAGCCGTGCATCCACATGTCACAGACCGCTTACACGGTCGGTAACCAAGGCCCAGGAGCAACAGCAGAAGCTCCAAGAGATGATGAACGCTATGGCTGCACTTATAGGGCCAAAAGAAAACCCTGAAATGTCCTCGGATGAACGTCAGGAACAAGATACTGACGACGAGTTCCTTCGCCGAATATTGGAGAAGAAGGACAAAGAGGCTGCTGAACAAGCAGCCAACATACAGCGTATGGGCCTCCTCTTTCAAGATATGATAGGGATGATGATACAACAAGATCCTCCGGCTGAAGAGCCCCCGATCGTCCTTGGAGATGATAGGGGAGAGACATCAAATCCTCCGCCAGCTCTGTCAACGGCTAAAGAGGATACAATCTCTAAAACAGATTTGGATGAGTACATAGCCCAGCAAATACGGGTTCATCATGCGACTGAGGCAGCCGGCCAAGTTGTAAAAACGGGACGGCCATATCCAAGTTGGTACGACCAAATCAAGTACCCGCCGGGTTACACAATTACCAAGTTCCATGTGTATAAGGGGACTGGCAATCCTCACCAGCATGTTGCCCAGTTCAGGGCGCTCTGCGGAAACACCGGCGGTGATGACAAGCTTTTGCTTCGCCAGTTTGTTGGAAGTCTATCAGATACGGCATTCGAGTGGTACTCTGAGCTCCCGAACGACTCTATCAAAACCTTCGCAGAAATGGAGCTGTTATTTACTCAGCGTTTCGCGAGTGCCAGCGAGCGCACCCCGATAACGGCATTGATCAATGCCAGGGTAAAGCCGGGTGAGACATGGGTCCAATACGCTATACGGTGGCGTAATTTATGGTCAAAATGCGAGCAGCGCATAGAAGAAGCCCCTGCGGTGGGAATGTTTGTTGGAACCCTTGATCCGCAAGCAACCATCTCGCAATTTATGATGTTCTTCAAGCCGACCACCTTCCAGGCGCTAATCGACAAGCTGGCGCAAATGGATCAAATAGGCCATAAACCTCCTCTTCCAAAGCCGGACTCCCGAAGCGAGAAGGGAAAGGGGAAAGCGATTGTTGTCGCTAATGCTCAGCAGCAGCCGAACATCCCAAAGCCGGTCATTCGTCAAAATAATATGCGCCCATACGTACCTCTGGAGGATAGGATGGGACGTTCTTACTCGTTTTCCCAAGATAAAACGAGAAGGTTATTCGAGTTGGCGTTGCGCAACCGACTCATAAACCTGCCAGAGCCAAAACGTCCGTCGCAACCAAGTGACGTCAATGAGCCCAACTACTATCCTTATCTTCGGGTACTGGGTCATCCAATCGAGGACTGTTACGTCTTCAAAAATTGGCTTGAAGACCAGTACAGACAGGGCAAATTCGCACTGTCCGACAAATGGAAGGTGAATCCACCGCAGCCCCATACCTCTAAAGGAATGAATACGGCGGGAGCAACATGTTCTGTCGTTGAAGAAGCTCCTTGGGAAGTTGTATTATCAGCCAAAACGAAGAAGATACTTAATCTTGCTCTAAAACATTAGATGCTTGCACTGCCGGAGTCCAAGCACCCCGAACAAGCAGGCGAAGTCTCTAACCCAAATTATTGCTCCTACCATCGAGTAATAGGGCATCCTCTCGAAGACTGCTTTACCTTCAAGAATTGGGTTGAAGATCAGTATCAGCTTGGCAAGTTCGCTCTGTCTGACAACTGGAGGGTAACACCGCCACAAAAGCATGAACCCAAAGCTACAAGAATAGAACCAACTCTGCATTAGGATTGGAAGCGGATTCACACTTGTCATATGATAACAATATTAAAAGAAGAGTCCGAGAACGTGGATAACCTTCTCGGGTGCTTCGAAAACAGCAATGATAAGGTGGTCTCAGATTTTCCGCCAGCTCCGAAAGAACTGGAGGATGGAATACATACCACTGCAGATAACCTCAAGAAAATTGAATTGGGGACAGTGAACGACCCGCGACCGACATTTATCAGCGAGCTGCTGTCTGAAGAAAGGGTGGCTGCGTTAAAAGACGTCCTTGTACAGCATAAAGATTGCTTCGCATGGAACTATTCCGAGATGCCAGGACTAGATCCAGAAGTTGCTGTACACAAATTGGCGATATCCCCAGACATCAAGCCAGTCAAACAGGCGCCGAGAAGAATGCGGCTCGAGCTTGAGATGAGCATCAACGCCGAGGTCAAAAAACTAATCGACTCCGGCTTTATCTAGGAGGTTCAATACCCTGAATGGATTGCTAATATCGTCTCGGTGATGAAGAAAAATGGGACGGTGCGCATATGCGTGGATTTCCGAGATCTCAATAAAGCCTGCCCTAAAGATGATTTCCCGGTGCCAGTCACCGAACTGATGATAGACAATACGTCCACTCATGAGGTTTTCTCCTTCATGGACGGCTTATCAGGGTATAATCAAATAAAAATGCATCCCGAAGACCAGAAACATATGGCTTTCCAGACCCCTTTGGGAATATTTTGTTACAAGGTAATGCCCTTCGGTCTAAAGAACGCCGGTGCCACCTATCAGAGGGCCATGACGAAGATTTTCGACAACCTTCTACATGAAATCGTCGAGTGCTATATCGATGACCTCGTGGTTAAGAGCAAATCATACGAGGAACATCTCGAGCATCTAAAGACTGTATTTCGACGCCTTCGACAATACAATTTGAAGATGAACCCTCTTAAGTGTGCATTCGTGGTTTCCTTGGGCAAATTCCTTGGATTCATCGTCCGAGACCGAGGTATTGAAATAGATCCATCTAAAATCAAGACGATCATGGAAATGCCTCCGCCGAGAACTCTCAAACAGCTGCGGTCTCTCCAAGGAAAGCTCGCATATATTCGGCGATTTATAGCCAACCTCTCTGGAAAGTGCCGCCCTTACAGTCACCTGATGAAGAAAGGAACTCCATTCATCTGGGATCACAAATGCCAAGGCGCACTGGACGAGATCAAGCAGTACCTGCAGAACCCTCCAGTGTTGGCTGCTCCGGTTAAGGGAAAGCCTTTCATTCTTTATACAGCCGCCCTCGAAGGTTCTTTAGGTGCATTATGGGTGCAAGAGAATGACCAGGGGAAAGAAAGAGCACTCTACTTCTTAAGTCGAGTTCTGCTGGGGGCAGAGAGCAACTACTCCCCTATTGAAAAACACTGCTTAGCATTGATCTTTGCGATAACAAAGCTCAGGCACTATGCGTTGGCACACGAAGTCCGTCTTATATCAAAGATGGACCCTCTTAAATATTTGATGTCGAAGGCCATACTGACAGGTCGACTCGCTAAATGGGCTATGCTCTTGATGGAGTTCTCAATAACCTTTCAGCCTCTCAAAGCAGTGAAGGGCCAGGCCATCGCCGACTTCCTCGCTGAACACCCTATACCTGCCGATTCTCCTCTGAATTGCGATTTGCCGGACGAACATGCGTTTGACGTGATCGACAGTGGTGATACCCGATGCGAGCTTTACTTCGATGGAGCATCCTCCGTGAAAAAGCGCAAACAAAGTACCCCTATAATTAAATCAGGGGTTGGCCTCATCTTCGTGACCCCGCAAGGAGGAATAATGCGCTTCGCTTTCTCCTTAACAGAGCCGAAGACAAATAATGAAGACGAATACGAAGCTTTGATAGCAGGCCTCGAGATCGCCATCGATATGGGAATTGAAAACCTCCTTATATACGGAGACTCTCAACTGGTCGTTAGTCAAGTAAACGGTGACTACCAAACGTGCAAACCGGAGTTGCTGAAGTACAGTGAAAAGGTGCAACAACTGTTGACCCAGATTCCCTCCTATACTTTAGAAAGAATACCACGCGCGGAAAATAGCAAAGCGGACGCGTTAGCTAAGCTTTCTAAAGAACTGGCTGACGAGAACCTCGATGACGTCAGAATCGTGGTACAAAGTCGTCGAGTGCTCGCCCCAGTAGAAATATCTTTGGAATCATCCGAAGAAAAGGGAGCGGCTGAGCAGACGAACTTACAAATAAAAGACCATGAGAAGGTTGAGGATTGGAGAGAAGTCTTTATAGACTACTTTAAGTCCCACCGAATGCCTGAAGATGCGTCCGCAAGACATCAGCTTATGAAACGAGCTTTGTCTTTCGCCTTCGTCAATGATACTCTGTACAAGAGGTCATTCAATTCTCTGTGGCCGAGATGCTTAGGACCTGATGAAGCAGAAAGAGTCATTCAGGAAGTTCATGACGGAATCTGTGGTTCTCACCAAGCGGGCCCAAAGATGAAGTTAAAAATTAAACGAATGGGTTACTACTGGCCCACGATGATTCAGGATTGCCTCGAATATGCGAAGCACTGTCACTCATGCCAAATTCATGGGGACTTTATCCATCAGCATCCAAATTCACTTCATCCAACAGTGGCTAGCTGGCCATTCGAAATGTGGAGAACTGACATAGCCGGCCTCATCGAACCAGCATCGTCTAGAGGACATCGTTTCATCCTAGCGACGACTGATTACTTCTCCAAATGGGCGGAAGTAGTACCGTTGAGGGAAGTGAAGACGGAGAATATCCTCCTTTTCTTCAAGACGCACGTCATATATCGGTTTGGAACTCCGAGACGGATCATCTCCGATAACGGGCCAGCCTACCGAAGCCATAAAATCAACCGCTTCGCCCAGCAGCATAATATAGACTGGAGATATTCCTCAGTCTATAATCCGCGAGCTAATGGTTTAGCCGAGGCCTTTAATAAAACCTTAACAAAGATCATTAAGAAAACGGTGTCCCGGAATAAGAAGGACTGGCACGAGAGACTGCAAGAAGCTCTTTGGGCATATCGAACTACGTTCAAAACAGCCACGAACACAACGCCATATGCGTTGGTATTCGGTACCAAGGCAGTACTCCCCCTCGAGATAGAGTTACCCTTTCTGCGAGTGGCAGTCCATTACGAGCTGACGGATGAAGAAAATGCTCACATTCGGTTTGAAGAGCTTGACGCCCTCGATGAAACTCGGCTCATAGCGCAACAAAATCTGGAAACTTACAAAGCGAAGATGACGCGCTCATATGAAAGACCGACCCGGTCGAGGACATTCCGCCAAGGCGAACTCGTGCTAGTAGTCAAAAGGCCTATGATCCCCAATTGCGCCAAGCGGGGAAAATTCAAGCCAAACTATGAAGGTCCGTACATCATAGATAAGGTCTACCAGGGTGGGGCCTATCTACTCATGGACATGCACGGCGAAAGGTCTTTCAGGCCAATAAATGGTCGCTTCCTAAAGAAATACTACGCTTGATAAGCCACATCCCAGGTCAATGATAGATGACGACGACTATGTCCGCTCGCTATCTTCTTAAGCTCAAGCTGTATAAGCAGTAGCCGGCCTTCTCCATAACGGACCGAAACGTTCTTAAACTACTACCGCAGCATCCTTAGGCTGATGAGATGAATAAAAAAAATAAAAATAAAAATAAATAAAAAATATATATATATAAAAAACGGTATGTCTGTAAGCAAAAAGGGCACGGATGAAAACCCGAAAGGGCTCCGTGAGTAAAAACAGCAGGGCTGCCGGCGAGTGTTCGTGAAAACCCGAAAGGGCGCGGCCTCGTAAAAAAAAGAGAAGAAAAAGAAAATAAAAAGAATAAAAACAACGGTATGTCCATAAGCGAAATGGGCACGGATGAAAACCCGAAAGGGCTCCGTGAGTAAAAACAGCAGGACTACCGGCAAGTGTTTGTGAAAACCCGAAAGGGCGCAACCTCGTTAAAACATACTTATAAGATCCTCACGACCTTGTAAGGAGAAACCACCCACGTGAGATCCTTACGACTCACAAGGGAGAAACACACTTAGGAATCCCCACGATTCCTAAGGAGAAAATACACTTGCGAGATCCTCACGACTCGTAAGGAGAACTCTCTTATGGGACCCTCACGGCTCATAAGATTTGAAAGCCTTAAGTTACAGAGACCTAAACCTGTGCTTAAGCAACCCCCATAACTTTCGATATTTCCCTACAAGTGGTCCAATATTGGCCCTTGTATACAATCCATGGGCGCGAATAAACATTTTCCTAACTAAGTCCCATCCGAGACTAGGGATATGTTCGCACGGTGAATAACCCTTGTAGATCCTCTCGATTTACAAGGAGAAAACCCTCCTGTAGGATCCTTACGACTTACAGAAGAACAAAACACCTAGGAATCCTCACGATTCCTAAAGAGAATATACACCTATAAGATCCTCACGACTTGTAGGGAGAAATAACTTTGTGAGACCCTTACGGCTCATGAAGTCAAAGCCTTAGTCGACAGGACCTTAACCCTGGTCACTAAGCCTCCTTTGTTCGATAACGACAGATGCAAATGATGATTCGCTCCTGGCAATATCCCAGTTGTAGCGATGCTGATGCCGAGATCGGTGTTCAATTTCAGGTTTACGGCGAAAAGCCAGTAGGCCGTACATGCATACGAAATAGCCGAAATGATGGGGAAACTTGCAATAAAAAGCAGCAAGTAAAATGTATGCATGCAAAATAGCCGAAATGATGGGGAAACTTGCAATAAAAAGCAGCAAGTAAAATGTATGGATGCAAAATAGCCGAAACGATTGGGCAACTCGCAATAAAAAGCAGCGAGTAAACATAAAATAAACAGCCGAAATGATTGGGCACCACGAAAAATAGCCGAAATGATTGGGCAATCGCGACCTTCGCGATATAAAAGCTGAAATGATAGAGCATCGCGGAAATAAATAAATAAAAGAAGAAGAAGAAATGATAAAACCTTGGCCCTACAGTTAAGATCACATCGATCCCTGTATACAATTCAAGGACGCAAAACGAAGAGGGAACCATACTGTCCCAACAGGCTCCCCCAGAAAACGAAGCCAGATCTCGATGATCCATCTCAACTCCGAAGAAAAACCTGATGCGCGTCGACTCGCAGAGCAACCAGCGTCTCCGCGGGAAATTCTCGACCTGTGTCAACACCAAGGAAACAAATAATCCTTGGCGCTAAGGAAACAAATAATCCTTAGCAAACCCTTCAACTCAAGGAAACAAACAATCCTTAACGAGAGCATCCTGATGCGCGTCGACTCGCCGAGTAACCAGCGTCTCCGCGGGAAATTCTCGATCCGTGTCAACACCAAGGAAACAAATAATCCTTGGCGCTAAGGAAACAAATAATCCTTAGCAAACCCTTCAACTCAAGGAAATAAACAATCCTTGACGAGAGCCTCCTGATGCGCGTCGACTCGCCGAGCAACCAGCGTCTCCGCGGGAAATTCTCGATCCGTGTCAACACCAAGGAAACAAATAATCCTTGGCGCTAGGGAAACAAATAATCCTTAGCAAACCCTTCAACTCAAGGAAACAAATAATCCTTGACGAGAGCCTCCTGATGCGCGTCGACTCGCCGAGCAACCAGCGTCTCCGCGGGAAATTCTCGATCCGTGTCAACACCAAGGAAACAAATAATCCTTAGCAAACCCTTCAACTCAAGAAAACAAATAATCCTTGACGAGAGCTTCCTGATGCGCGTCGACTCGCAGAGCAACCAGCGTCTCCGTGGGAAATTCTCGACCTGTGTCAACACCAAGAAAACAAATAATCCTTGGCGCTAAGGAAACAAATAATCCATAGCAAACCCTTCAACTCAAGGAGACAAATAATCCTTGACGAGAGCCTCCTGATTCGCGTCGGCTCGCAGAGAAACCAGTGTCTCCGCGGGAAATTCCCGATTCGTCTCAACTTGCAAGATGAAGCCTTAGGCAGCAGGGATTAAAAAACTTGCTTCCTGAATAATGGGACCCTGAAAGTCGATCTAAAACAGTCTCTTGTATACTATTCATGGGTCTCACTCTCCAAAGTCGAGTTTCGACAAAGAGGGAAATAACCGCTTACGGGTCCTCTCGACTCATAAAAGGGAAAAATTCTTTTATAGGATCCTTACGACTTATAAGAGAAAACCACACTTAGGAATCCTCACGATTCCTAAGGAGAAAAACCACCTACGAGATCCTCTCGATCCGTAGGGAGAAAAATCTCTATGAGACCCTCACGGCTCATAGAATTGAAAAGTCTTAGGCAACAGATCTGAACCTGCGGCCTAAGCCTTCGCTATTTTTTAAGAAAGTCAATATGCGCGCTCCATTATCTGTTGACCACGTTTTACTAAGGTGGCATGCTGATAAGAAAAGGGAGAAAGAAAAGACAGAAAATGACACAAGATAAAAAAAAGTATATCTTTTATTCATAAACTTGATTGGGTACAGGGTACATTATGTTAAAGAATAAAAAAATATATATACACATTTCTTTTTATCTACAAGTACAAACGATACATGGAGAGTTACTGAGAAGGAAGCGTTCCGCATAGCTCTAGCAATTGTTCGCGCACTTCCTTCCCCGCTTTCTCCTGATCAGGCACCACTGCCAATTCCGCCTCCACTTGGGCCGTTGCTGCGCGACAGATGCAAGCTGATCCCTAACGGCCTGATGAGCAGCTTCACGGCCTGGAATGTCATGCTCGGCAACATCAAGTGCCCGCTTCAGTTTCAGGCCATTTGAGATGCGCTCTAGAAGGCCCTCGAAGACGGCCTTTACCTCGGCAGCGTTCGCCTCAACTTCAGCACGTAGGCGAGCAGTTTTGCTTGAAGACTCCTGAAACTCCTTCAGCTTCAAAGCTGCTTCTTGTTCCAAATAACGGAAATGGGAAGTGCTTTGCTCAAGCCATGCTCCCCGTTGGGCGCTCACAGCCAAAGTCTCAGGAGATAGACACATCGACTCCAACTGATGAAGGCGAGCCTCAATCTCCCGACAATGGTTAACCCAAGAAGCGACGGTGCCCTAGTCATGGAAGGTGGCAAATATCACCAACATTGGGTTAATCGTTGTAGTGAAGTCCTCAGCAGATGTAGGAGACTCGACGTCGAGTTCCTCAATGTAGTCGCTCAACATACGCAGACTATTCGCCACACCTTTCGAGGACGGACGTCTTTGGGAAGGGCCGCCCGGCATTGTAATGCGAGACTCGAAGGGTGCTGAGGCCGGAACGACAACTAAAAAGAAACAGGATGTGGTCAGATAACAATACAGAAAATAAAAAGGGGGAAGTTATCAATGTGATAGTCGTACCAGTTGAGACAGGTGGCAAGGTCGGAAGGGCCGGTGGCGCAGCTGATCTTTTATCTCCTCCTTCAATCTGTAGCACTGCAGTCGAGATGAGAAAAAAGGGTTAGCGGTAATTCCATCAATAAAAAAAGAAGAAAGATATCGACGGAAATCATACTCACCAACGCCACCATGGGAAGAGGCAAGTTCGGATGGGAAGGAGAAGTGTGGGAGCAACACCTGATAAAGGTGGTCAAAGAGCACTCCTGAAAGACACAACAGCATGACTTTAGTATATGGATTATACGTCTGAAAAGTGAGATTAATAAGTTGCAAACTCATACCTTCCAACATCTTTGACGGTGTGAGAGAGGGCTGAGGGGTAACCACCGCCAAGGCAGTCGTTGAAGGCGCTCCCTCAAGCAGTGGGGCATCGGCGTTGGCCGCCCCTGCGTTACAAGAAAGGTAAATTTGTCAGAAAGAATTGTAAAGCAAAGAAAAAAAACAGCAACCTGGGGTTTACCTGAGGAACTTCCGACCGAAACGGAGGCGACTCCCTCCTCTATCGACATGAGGCCACCGCCCGTAGCCTCATCACCGGATTCGATAGGGACCGTTGTCGTGCTCGCAAGACCTGGAGACGGCGGAAGATCGTACACAGGGAGGGCAACGACTGGAGTGTTTCCGGACTCTAGGGAGGGAGCGGCTAACTCTTCCCCAGGAGTCGTGCCCATCTCACCCGTTCCTTCTGCGGGTTCTTCGATCTCCATAGGCTCATCCGCCGTCACTGCGAGATCGTCGGTCTTAAGTGCCTCGCCCGCCACCACCCTGGGCTCAGTTGTAATGATCATTTCATCTGCCGCCACTTCAGGATGGGCATCAATGACCTTCTCGGCTGACCCCTCAACCTCCATCTCGGGCCCTAAAGCCTCAGCGACGTCGCCCACCGTCGGCTCAGGTTCGATAGGAGCCGCCTCCTCTGTTTCCCGGGGTTCAACGGTCTCCGCCTCTCCCTCGGTCGGACTCGGACCTACAAGATAAGATATATAAGGACCGATGGCATTAAAACTCCTACAGCAAAAACTCTGAGAGAAATATTACCTGAAGTGGATTTACCGTTTGCACTCCGAACTGCACGCGCCACTTCTCTGCGAGCAGTGGATAGGGCGACAGGGGCCTCTTCGGATGGAGTATTAGCGCGAGGGACGGTGCTGGGGCCCGCTTCCACAGCCAAGGCAGCCCTGCGCGCCTTCGCCTCACGCCTTAGCCGCTTTCTTTCCTCCTGAGCTGTCACGATGGACCTCTGTGACGCCTCCTTCACCAGGGCATCGTCGTCCGTAAACAAAGACACCTCCAAAGCCTTTAAGGCGTCTCTCATCGGCTCCTTAAGACGGATCTCTTGCGGTAACCCTGAGGAAGCAGGAACGTCAGCAGCTGGTAGGACATCTGCGTCACTTGGTGGGAGCAGCATTGAGGTCCCTGTGATAAAAAGGGAAAGTTTAGATCGGCCATAACACAAGGAAAATGAAAACATGATGAATCGAAACTTACTGAGTCTTAGAGACACTCTAAGGCGTTCCTCCTCTTAGAAGGTCTTGAGGGAAGCGGCAATGGCTTCTTCAGTAGTGATGCCTGTTGAGGGAAAAGAAGGGAAAATATTAGTCAAAGACAATAATAAAGATATGATGTAATAGAAAATGCGGCTAATGATTACCTGACGCCGCGAGCTTAGCCAGCCATGCATTACGCCTCGCCAAGTGCTCCGAAGCTCTGAGAGCGGCCTCCAAGTCCGTGTCATCCGGCGGCATGACCAATCCCTCATTAGTCCCATATTCGCTCAGGCCCTCGGCATAAGGAGCGTGGGGTTCCTGACCGAAAGCGACGTCTGCGGCAAAGAGCGACTTCTTTTTCTTCTGCCCGCCAACCCTAGGTGCACGCGGGATCGATTTACGTTTAGCAGCCACCTTGGGATGGCGGGTCCCAATGTCCGCACCTACGCCAGACTCTGGCGAAATTGCAACCACTGTCTCCACTGGAGCACAGGGCGCTGGGGGTACATCCGCAATATCAGGGAGCGGCAATCCGCGCGGAGGACTCTGCACGCGCGAGGGTCCTGCTATGGCGTCTTTTAAAGGTGGGATTACCGGGGTCCTTGGCACCAAAGGAGCGTTGCGATCGCTACCTGGAGGTGCAACCTTGCGGTCGATCAACAACCGCCTTTCCTCCTTTATAACCGCCCCCGTCGAATGACTGTACCATTCTGTGTATACCCTGAGGAGTCGTGGGGTGCAGGCCGGCTCGCTGATAAAGAAGTGGGAGCCCGTGTTTATACGCATAAAATGATGCAGCGCCCTCTCCATCCCTTCTTCGGTCGCAGCAGGCTCCGATAAGAAAGCCTCCAGCGGTACCCCTTGTTTATAACTCAGCTGCTGGGCGAAACGATGCGGATTATATCTCATGAAGATCGCTGACCCATTCTGCCTAAACACCAGAAAGCCCGGCCTGATGGAATATAAGTGAAGGGTCTCCCGGGCCGTTAAAACCGAAGCTCCATCCTTAAAAGTGTCTTGCAATGGCCGCACTGCAGTAGTGGACGCTTTTCCGATGGTCAACACCTTATCAATGAAAGACACACCGGCTCCGACGGTGTGAGAGCGAAGGAGTAGACCCCTGGCATCTCGTGGCGACGGGTTCACAATTGACGCGTCAATCAGCTGTATGATGCGAGGGAAGCTGCACCTTTCGAAGAACGGAGGCCTTTTATGCATGCCGAAAATGCCCGATGTGTATAGCTCGAGCCACGACATAAAGTAGTGCATCGGGAAGACCACGTGCAGTACCCTAGGCTCGTTAGCATTCGCTGCTCGGCTGAGGCCATGATATAAGTGTGCCAAGCCAGCAATCCCGACGGCTACCTTTACTCCATAACCATCCGGTGGGCTGGGTAGAAGACAGAGGGCCGCATACGATGAGAGTGCATTGGGATCGCAAACCAACTCAGCCACAATCTGAGAAATCCTAAGAAAAATGCCTCCTCGTCCATCCCGGGGGCCACAATTTCTGCAAAAGAGATAGTCGGGAAGTCTGGAAGAAAGAAACCCGTTTGGTCTATCTCCTTCGCCGGCAGATTATCCAAACCTAGACCGAAAGGGTCATCTAAGGTGGCAGACTTGGCCGCTTCTGACGAGATAACGCTTGGGCGAAGGAACCGAGCGATGAAGTCCTCAAAATTAACTCCTCGGCTCCCATGTTCAATAAAAAGGGACTCGTAGATGTTCAACACCTTGATCAGGCTCGGGAATTGGTTTTGAATAGCGTTTTCCGGCGTGATCCCCTTACCATCGGCTTAGCACCGAAGACGTACTCATCTGTCGGGAGCAACTCTTCATAGTGTTCCCCCATGTCTGGTAGGCCGGATACCTCTGCGAATTCCTCTAAAGAGATGGACAGTTCCCGATCCATCGCAAGGAAAGTGTGAGTGTGAATATTCCACTGCTCCAGGAAAGCCTTGAACCACCAGGTAGGGAGCGTGGGATACTGAAAGAGAGACGTAGACCGCGGTGTACAATCCTAATCTTATCAACCGTGACTTCTTCGTCGACAGGATGTACTGGGCCCACGGCAGATAGCCGATCGGGTGACGGGGAATCAGACCAAGGTTATATGATTGCCCCTAGGGTCTCGCCTCGCCCTGACAGATACGGCGTCCTAGGATATCCAAAACCATAGGACGCTGGACCGGAATCGCATCTATGGCGGGATGTAGAAAGCCCTTTGATGTCCAATCTGCCATCTCCACGGCATACTGCACCGAGGGTGGGGTAGCATAGTGAATCGCCGTGATAGGCTCGGACGGCACTGCGCATGTGAAGCTCCGTCGACCCATGATGATCTGGTTATACCAAGACCCCCATAGGTGGAGACTCTTGTACTCGGGGCCGTATTCCTTAATCATGGCCAGAACTTCACGGTCCAAGGGCGCTTCGGGAAACCCCTCCTCTGAACGGACAAACGGGAACGAGGTGTCGAGAGACATGATCGCTGCAAATGAACAGAAATTAGCCGTTAGTGCTGCAATTCCAACGTTTAGGTTTTAAATTAACTAAATTTAAAAATTAATCACACTGCACAGCAGTGCAGCGGGTAGGAGACCGAGGGGGGACCCACGAAATCTGGATGACAATACGTCAGTTAAATAAGACAAACTCATCATTGGATGAGATTGTCAGTTGGTCCCCAGGAAAACATTCCCACTAATGGTTATAATAAAAAAAAATTCCTAGGGACAAAGAGAAAATCTCCTCTCTCAGAGCAAAGCTCTGTCACAAAGTGACACTTGTCAAATTCTGGTCTCAAGAGAATAAAATTCCTTAAAAGAGCATAGCTCTGTGGTAATAATCGAAAAAGTCCATCAGAAAAATTTTTACACTTAAAAGAATTAAAAAATTTGGAATCTTGAAAGATTCATGAAAACTTATAAAAAGATTCTTCATTTTTCAAATCTAAAAGATTTATTTTTGGATCCATGAGCAAAGCTCTGCTGGAAATTCAAAATTCAAATTTCGAAGCAACGCTTCAAATCCCGGGCGCAACGCACCACGTGTCTGGCGCAGACGCATCAGCGCAGCGTCCAAGGCAGCGCACCCAATCAGAGCAAAGCTCTGTTTTAAAAGTTAATTGAAGCAACGCTTCAGTTGCGCAAGCACTGCGCTGCGCGACACGTGTCAGCGCAGTTGCGCTGCGCTTTGCGCTGCGCGACACGTGTCAGCGCAGCTGTGCTTTGCGCTGCGTGACACGTGTCACGCGCTGGGGCATTTGCGCCAAACAAAATTAAATTTCTAAGAAATTTTTCTGTTCTTGTTAAAACAAGAAGATTTTCTTCTGTAAAACAGAAGCCCTTGGATCAAATATCCAACGGTGGGGAAAATTCCCCAAATCACTCAGAAAGATCTCTTTAACAAATTTAACAAATTTATGGGCACTATAAAAAGGACCCCAGACCCCGAATCCCAGGCAAGATGTCCCTGTCGCACCGTCATTCGGAGGGGAACAGGACACTTATGGAAGCTCTTGCACGGGTGTCACAGATAAGGCACCAGGCACTGCCATTTATCTTAGGTATTAGTCGGGACGTGCTTGATGGAGGTCCCGCCTCCAGTTCTCGCGTAGACTTGTCACAGACCGATTGGTATTTAGGGTTATGGTTAGCGTTTGAAGTAAACCACGGGGTGTGGGGTAGTTTGAGTGTGAGTTCAACAGAATCTCGGGAGTCCCATGCCGTCTTATATATTTAGGGAGATATATGGAGATTTATAGGGTACATGATTATTACCGTGATTTACATGTTGGGCCCGTGGTCCCTTGCCCTTGGGTTCTACCCTCGGGTGGAGGACACCCGCGAGTGGTTGACTCTCACACTTGGACTGACGATAGGCTTAATGACCTGTACAGTGAGACTTAGAGACTGATAGGGATACTGGCATCGATATACCTTACTTACTGTGTTGACATACGTGGCATATCATTCTACTGCTTTTACTGTTCCGCTGCATTGATTACTGCATGTTCATACCCATACTGCCATTGATCTACTGTTATATATATATATCTATTATCACTGTTAGAATTGTCACATGATTTTATATATATTATATTGCTATTGTGTCGCTCTGACGACCTGAGTATGCATGCTCAGTGTGAGGAGAAGATTTAGCCTGGACCAGGACTAGACGTACATCACGGACATCTTGATTAGCTATCTAGAGTTATATCCTTTTGTTCCCATCAGGTCAGTTCTTTATACTGTTTTGTTCCAGTACTGCATTTTTCATTACCTGCGCATTATTTACTGATTACCATGTAAAGCTAGAAGCGGAAGTGTAACTACGGCAGGATGTTTCCTTGACCGTAGGAGCATGGCTGGTCTTGTCTACCCCTCATATTCCGTATTTTGGGAAGCGGGGCGTGACATGGTTTAGTTGGTATCAGAGCCAGGTTTTGCTTCGATTGGGATTGCAGTTTTCCGTGTAGAGCTTAACAATCTAAGACATCCCTCAGTCTAGATTGTAAACTTGATATCCTTGATCCATATTCACATTGAGTGTTCCGCTATCCATTCGCTAGGGTTTCAGGTGACTTGGCAAAGTTTCGTGGTTGTAATTGTGAGCTACATCACGATTACACTATCATACTCTGTTTAAGTGACTTGGAGTCATACATTTGATTTTTCCGCTTGTAATAAATTTCATCACATCTGATATTCTTGAATCTTTATTCAATCCGTATTATATTTTGATTCTTATAGCTTGTGCCTTATATCATCCTCAAAATTATTGTTTCAAGATCATGTCGTCCAACGACTCCTTCTCTATCTCCACTCCCCAGAATCAGACCGTTGAGATTCTGAGTGTACTGCAAGGTCTGAAGGAAGCCCAGGAGCGAACGAACGACTTGTTAGCTAAAGGACTGAGAAGGCAGGTGAATCAGGCACCAGCGGGAGTCTCCAATCATAAAGAGATCCCTGTTAGACGAGGAAAAGAGAAGAAGATGACGCGCCAATTTGTTTCCCCGTGACAGAAGCAGCAGAAGACCCCATGTTGTGGGTACTGTAAGAGGCCAGGACATCTTCAGAGGGATTGTCGTCGCGCCCAAGGGAAATGTCTGATTTGCGGATCCAGCGGACATCTTATCAACGGTTACCCAAAAAGGAAAGAGCTACAGGGAGGAGATTCGTCCACACTCCCCACTTCCGCCGAGTGATGATTATTGCGTAGTTCGCACTTCGAGGATAAAGCGGACCCAACACAGGATTCAACTCGCGTGACGAGAATGCAGCGGTCTAGCAATCAAAGAAGAATTTTCATGTTCTCTAATTTCAGTATTATGTTGTCATCTTTTTTTAAATATTTCTTTCCGTTTGAAATCTTGTATCCGTCGAACTTTTAGTTGAATGCAATAAAATTTGAATCGTAATATATGTATCATTCTCTCGTCCTTCCCCTTATTCATACTATTAACTGTCACAGCATTTTAATCTTGATTTTTTCAATTCCTTACACCGCATATCTTTCCATACTTCGTACACTTAGTTATTTTCCCGATGTATTCCATTGTCTAATCGTGACTCTTTCTTTCAGGCCATGGTCCACCCTGGAGCAGCGCCGCATTTGGATGAGGATGCACAGTCATGCGTTTCCTTAGACCACACGCTGATGAGTTCTGACGATGAGATCAACGATCCCCAGGCCATTTTCGGGAACAGCGATTCCGAAGACGAAGGAGCAATCGCCCCAGAGTTTAACATGATAGACGATTCCGACGAAGAGGAAGGAGACCCTGAAGAGAACCTGACAGAGGAAGATCCCAAAGAAGACTCGATAGAAGAAAACCCAGTTAAGGAAAATCCCGTGGAAGAAAATCCAGGAGAAGAGAATCACATGGAATCGGACCTCGATGAAGAAGCCCCATCCGAGGAAGAAGGACCAGAAGATCAAGACCCGGCTGTGGAAAAACTCCCAATGGCGATCCCTACGAGGCGCTATGGAAATGGACGCCCCACCTGAGCGCGTGAACCTACCGCAACCTACTGAATCTCCACAACCGCGACTGACGGGACTCCTTTTAGATGTTGTCTTAACTGGCCAAATAAATCTGTGTATAGTTCAGGGCCACCTTTCATCTTTGAGAATGCCTTATTTAAAATCTTCTGGAATAAAATAAATTGTTGAGTTCGCCAATCTTTCGATCTTCTTAGTTCACTTGATGTTTGATTAATTCTTATATACATTTAATTTCTGCTGAGGTTTGTCCACGGCTACTCCTTGTATTGTTTTAACCCTCACTGAGATTAACTAGTACCGCACCCGATCTTTTAGAGGTCCACCCTTCATCCTTCGTCTGTACCTCGTTTGAGATTCCTTTTGGGAGGAGAAAATTTTAGTGAAATCTCGTGTTCGCTAACCCTTCAAATTTTTGAATTCATAAGATGTACCGACCATTATCCTTCCCATACTTTCCCCTTGTAGTCTTTTGTTGTTCACCCTTACTTTCTGTGCTGACCCGATCCCAATCTTCTTGATCTTCATCCTTAAGCCGCCATACTCCGACCTTCTGAATGAGCCACACTTCCTTGTAATCATTACCCTAGCTAGCCTTATATCTCCTTGTGTTTTTCCTATTACCCTACATATATATTTGGACATTATTATTCGAAAATTTGATTTTCATTATATTATATTTATCAAAGAGTGTGTTTTATCGATTATTCCCGTTTTACGCATTTCAAGTATTTCACTACCAGCTTTCCCATTATTTTCAGTAGCGCAACCTTACACCTCGCATATTTTGTTCCATATTTCTTATTTTCACTATATGAGTTTCCTAAGTTATTTTAAAACTATTTGATCGATACATTATCCTAAAATGTTTTAATCTACCGACAAATCTTTCACTACTTTATTATCATTACTTTATTTTCGGGTGTTGTGCTTATATTTGCTATTATAAATGATTGTGCCTTATACACATTATTTCTGCCGTGCTACCTTTGATAGACTTATAAGTGCACGTAGTTGAATTTCGATTTTATCGAGTACGCCTCGAATAATATTGTTCGTTATTATTGTTATCTATATTCTCGTATACTTGTAGTTACCCTTATAGTTATTCTTGCCTTATACCTACTTAGACCTATCTTTCTGTATGTTGTTCTTACTTATATATATCTTCAAATTTCTTCATCCACGTATTTCTGGTAAATCCTTCCGTGTTAATTGCAATAAAATAGCTTTCGCTTATGTTTGTATAACTTATCATTTATCTTAAATTTCGAGGACGGAATTTTTGTAAGGGTGGTATGATGTAATACCCAGCCCCTTTTATAACAATATTTGTATTTTTTTCGACTATAAAATTTATTTATAATTGTTTATTTATTTAAATCCTATTAAACACCAAAATCCCATTTCCCTTTTTAATAATAAAAATCCAAACCCCATAGTATCCAAAATTGTCCCAAATTATTTTCCTTCAGCCGGCCTTTTATTTTTACCTTTTCGTTTTATTTTTGGCCCAACACTCTATTTTTCTCCTAATTAATTACATTTCCCTCAGGCCCAACCCCCGAGCCCAGCACCCTCTTCTCAACCCCGGCCCCATTCTTTTCCCTTATTTTTTTTTATTGATTTTCTCCTGGCCCGGCCCATTCTTTTCAGCCCGCACCCGCTTCCCCAAACCCGACCCGCACCCAACCCATCTTCTCCCCAACGGCTAGTTCTTTTTCCCCGCTCGCGACCCCTTCCTTCGCCGTAACCCACGCCGCTTCCTTCGCCCACGCCTGCGCCCTTGTCTGCCACGCTCGAGCGCGCGTTACTCCCCACGATGCGCGACCTCTTTCTCTCCCCCTCACTTCCATCACTCCCTCGCCCTCCTCTCTTTCCTTCCTCCTTCTCTCTCACCCACTTCCGCACCCACCACTTCCACCGGCGACGAAGACGACGACCGATTCCCCTTCCTTCACCACCTCACCCTCCTCCCTCGCTCAGTCCTCTCTCCAGAAACCCCGAGCTCCCTATTCTTCCTCCTCCCTGCATCCATCTCGGCCATTCCATTGCAATCACAGCCGGCGCCCCCGTCTTCTCGACGACCACCATCGTCGACCACCAACTCCATCGACACCTTGCTTCCCTCTACAACCCGAGCTCCTCACTTCCTCTCTCCCTCGACTTCCTCCTCCTCCTCACCATCCCTCAAGCCACCGCACCCGAGCTCGGCCACCGTTCTTCTCGCCGGCGAGCCTCCCTGTACCCTCATCGTCGTCAGCGGTATCACCATCACTCCATCGACAACCCACACCCGAGCCTCTATACCCTTCTCCCAAGCTCTCTACCTCCCTCCTGCAACCTCTCTCTCCCTCTAATCCTTTCACTCTCTTCCCCTGCTTCTTTCTCCCCCTGCTTCTCTTTCTCTGTTCTCTCTCACCTCTCTCTCTGTGATCTCATCTCACTCTCTCACTCTCTCTCTCTCTCTGTCTCAATCTCCTCTACCCTCTCTTTCCCTCTATGCTCTCTCTTTCCTCTGTTTCTCTCTCTAACTGTTTCTCTCTCTCTAACTTTTCTCTCTCTAACTCTTTCTTTCTCTCAATATCTCCCTCCCTCTGCAATCCCTCACCATCGGCCTCGACACACCAACAACCACCACCCTCGTCGTCAAGACCCCAGCAATCAAGCCGCTGCCGAGACTCGAGTCCGAGCCAAGTAAAGTTGCCGTGCCGCGCGTGTGTCGCGATCGTGTCGTTACCGTTGTCGTACCATCGTTGACACGTCGCCAGGCAAGTATTTTACTTGCTTACATGCTATATACTTAAGTTACAATCTTAGATTTCTTACATCATAAAGTTATAATTTTAGATCAATTAGGTGTCATACCTGTTCGATGTGTGTTCCCAATGAAAATACTTGTCTATTTTGACGGAACTGGATGGTTTATATTGGCTCTTGTAGTGATGGATATCTTGTACAAGTTTCGCTGGAAAATATGACCGTTAACGACTAAAACGACTACCCCCAAGTTTACTCGTAAAACTGGAATTTTATTGTACCTGAAAACCGTTAAAATAGCCATAAATTATATACACGCTGGAATGATGCGTTCGAGGGCTTAAATCGAATCCGACTCAACGAACTATAACCCTACGTAAGTTTTTATTAGTTTCTGTACTTAAACTGTGACAATATTTGGATCGGAGTGCGACTCTGGACTGCAGTCCAGAGCGACTCAGTTTACGGTGTGCTGTTCCGTAATGGGTACCACACTGTTTCCTGAACTCGTAGGTTGCGGAACTCCACTGCTTATGAAAGATGAATCTGTTATCTAGATAATACAAGTGGTTTCACCCTGTTTCATCAAAATTTGCTATTTAACCTGTAATTTAAAAGATCGGGACGCATAACAGTCCCAACAGAATCAGAATTGACATACTAGTATTAAACAGTGTATATTTCCTGACATGCAGACGCGATTGAAGATCCGTTTGTTGCGTTGAAAACCTTACTGAAAACCCTAGATTTAATTCAACTGTAACATCGCTAAATTCTGATCCCAACTAGGATTAAATTGCGTTGCGAAACGGACTTCCGATTCTAAAACCGGATTTCCAGCCGCGAACGTTTAAAATGAAATGGCCATAATTAATGATCCTGGAACCCGATTGGCATGAAACTAAATTCGATGGATAGATAACTGAACATACTAATTATTACCTGTTTATCGTTTCGCTAAACTGTACACATACGATTCATGATAAATCGTGCAAGTGATAGAATACTGTTTTATGACACCTTAATCATGCTTTACATACTGTTTACGCATCATATCATACACATGTCACTGCATTGATAAGCTAGTGATAACGTGCATTACCCAGTGTTAGGTATTAGTGATGATTGTGGCAAGTACGTTAGTGTTCGTGTATCAGTGAATAAGTGAAAGTGATACGTACTTGTACACAATCAGTGAACCTTATGATTCTATTGTATTGTCGACGTCTGTGGGACGCATGTACGTGTGACTATAAGTGGTATGGGACACTTATGGAAGCTCTTGCATGGGTGTCACAGATAAGGCACCAGGCACTGCCATTTATCTTAGGTATTAGTCGGGACGTGCTTGATGGAGGTCCTGCCTCCAGTTCTCGCGCAGACTTGTCACAGACCGATTGGTATTTAGGGTTATGGTTAGCGTTTGATGTAGACCATGGGGTGTGGGGTAGTTTGAGTGTGAGTTTAAAAGAATCTCGGGAGTCCCATGCCGGCTTATATATTTAGGGAGATATATGGAGATTTACAGGGTACATGATTATTACCGTGATTTACATGTTGGGCCCGTGGACCCTTGCCCTTGGGTTCTACCTTTGGGTGGAGGACTCTCGCGAGTGGTTGACTCTCACACTTGGACTGACGATAGGCTTAGTGACCTGTATAGTGAGACTTAGAGACTGATAGGGATACTGGCATCGATATACCTTACTTACTGTGTTGACATATGTGGCATATCATTCTACTGCTTTTACTGTTCCGCTGCATTTATTACTGTATGTTCATACCCATACTGCCATTGATCTACTGTTATATATATATATATATATCTATTATCACTGTTAGAATTGTCACATGATTTTATATATATTATATTGCTATTGTGTCGCTCTGACTACCTGAGTATGCATGCTCAGTGTGAGAAGAAGATTTAGCCTGGACCAGGACTAGACGTACATCACGGACATCTTGATTAGCTATCCAGAGTTATATCCTTTTGTTCCCATCAGGTCAGTTCTTTATACTGTTTTGTTCCAGCACTGCATTTCTCATTACCTGCGCATTATTTACTGATTACCATGTAAAGCTAGAAGCCGAAGTGTAACTACGGCAGGATGTTTCCTTGACCGTAGGAGCATGGCTGGCCTTGTCTACCCCTCGTATTCCGTATTTTGGGAAGCGGGGCGTGACATTTTGTCCCGAAAATCGGATATAAGACAACATGTAAGTAAAATGGCATGTGGAATAAACAGAGCATCACAATGATGAGGTACGACTGAGTAAAATGAAATGAAGATAGCAAGAAATGTAAGTCTGCATAAATAAAGTCGGCTCACAACGAGCTCGACACCAGAGTACAAAATAACATATGTCGTCCTCACAACTGTCTCTAAGTCAATACATGAAGGTAGATGGAGAGTACTAGATACATCAATATACGACAGAAAGTAAACATTTCTCAGCTCCACGAGTCAAACGAAAGAAAGTGAAAGGCCAACTACTTCTTCATTCATGGCCTATTGATTTTCTTGATCTCCCTTTCGTATTCATTACCTGAGACGACCGAAGGGAGGGGGGAAAGTGCTTTTATGCAATGCATAACGGGCGGTCCTCCTGTGGATTCCTCCAACTCCATGAATGAAGGGGGGGTATGAGGAAGGCCGACTTTTCTATATGAAGATGAAAAAGGGTCAAAGATTTCTGACTTCATAATATGCTTTCTAATAACCTTATGAGGAAGAGCTTCTTATCTTATGTGGTCTCACTTTACCACCATCTGAAATGCGCGAAACTTCGATTGGTGGAAGCCAGTCCATTTACTTACTTTTATCCATGTAGGGAGGAAAGAAACGTTTGTACTCAGCTACAAAGTTTATTTTGTACACTGCGGGGGGTTCCATTTTTCTCTTAATAGGAGTTCTAGGTCTGGGTTTATATGGTTCCAACGAACCAACATTAGATTTTGAAAGATTAGCTAATCAGTCATATCCTGTGACATTAGAAATAATATTCTATTTGGGCTTCCTTATTGCTTATGCTGTCAAATCGCCGATTATACCCCTACATACATGGCTACCGGATACCCAAGGAGAAGCACATTACAGTACATGTATGCTTCTAGCTGGAATCTTATTAAAAATGGGAGCATATGGATTGATTCGGATCAATATGGAATTATTACCATATGCCCATTCTATATTTTCTCCCTGGTTGGTGATAGTAGGAACAATGCAAATAATTTATGCAGCTTCAACCTCTCTTGGTTAACGCAATTTAAAAAAGAGAATAGCCTATTCCGAAATGATTTATTAATCTGCTAATAAGTCGTTTCATAGCAGTTCCATCTATCACTTTATTGTGAAAGACCAGATCGGCCCGTTCTGCCATAAGTACCTCCATATTCCGCTAAGTAGGATTCGACAATGGGCCTGAGTCAGTGATTCGAAAACTTCCTTTCCTCAATCTTGATTCACATAGAAATTAAGAAATTCTTATAATACCTGTGAAATTGGATAGACCCGACTTCCCACGGACACGGGTATCGTCTAATTGAATTTCTTAGTTTAAATAGCGTATGAGTAGGCCCGGCAAAACCCCTGTACGGCTTCTTCTATTTCTCGATAAAAAGAAACATGACCAACAGTGGTTCGAATGTATATACAACGGATTTCTTTTTTCATACTTCCCCAAGAGTTCACATCGACGGGAAGGTTTGGCACCTCGATGTCGGCTCTTCGCCACTTGGGGCTGTAGTATGTTCCAAGGGTTGGGCTGTTCGCCCATTAAAGCGGTACGTGAGCTGGGTTCAGAACGTCGTGAGACAGTTCGGTCCATATCCGGTGCGGGCGTTAGAGCATTGAGAGGACCTTTCCCTAGTACGAGAGGACTGGGAAGGACGCACCTCTGGTGTACCAGTTATCGTGCCCACGGTAAACACCGGGTAGTCAAGTGCGGAGCAGATAACTGCTGAAAGCATCTAAGTAGTAAGCCCACCCCAAGATGAGTGCTCTCCTATTCCAACTTCCCCAGAGCCTCCGGTAGCACAGCCGAGACAGCGACGGGTTCTCTGCCCTGCGGGGATGGAGCGACAGAAGTATTGAGAATCCAAGATAAGGCCACGGCGAGACGAGTCGTTTATCATTACGATAGGTGTCAAGTGGAAGTGCAGTGGCGTGTTAGCCCTTTTTCTATTAGGTGGTTTAATCCAATTGGTTTAGCCCTAGATCCCTTAGCAAGCCATCCATCAAGCGCAAAAGAGAAAGCCAGCAAGAACGTAAGGTTGCAACGAAAAGGTATATTCCCTAGTTCCAATAGCCCTCTTTACAGTATCGGGAAAGAATATTAGCCAGTACTTCCTTTCCGCCTAACTGGAAGAAAGAAGCGAAGCCAGGGTTCTACAGAGGAAAAGAAAAGCTTCAGATAAGGGTGCTCCCCTTTATTTGAATACCCACCTACCTAGTGGGAGTAGCTCGACTATAAGAAAGTACGCCACCTTTTCTTTTTCATCTGGGCAGATCCGTTTGGGAAAGAAGCTCGCTTCCAATATCAAGGGTGACCAGATCTTTTAGCTTTTTGAGAGAAGCCTGTGCAAGTAAAAGGGGAAAGGGAAAGGAAGATATATAGATTCGCCCTAAGACCCTGAAGCCGACCTAAAAGCTTTATCCAATAATAAGCTAAAGCACTTATACTGGGGTTTGATTCCTCTCTCACCTGAACCTATAGATTCTGTTATCTGGTGGTCGCATCTCCCACTCCCTGCTACGTTGGTCTCTATTTTCTACTTCAATGAGCTCATAAGCCGTGCTTATAGAAAATGTTCCATTCTTGGATGGTTTCCCAAGCGATTCGATCACCATTACCTGTTTGATTCGGCGGCTTAATGTCCGCTATTTGTTGACACGATGCCACTGGTCAGAGATGCTGGAATTTCTTCCATTTCCAAGACCCATTCTCATCAAGAATATCAGCCATGCATCTTTACAAGTCCTCTTGAGGAACTGTTGCTATAGCGTTCTCAAGGGTTTTTTCCTCATCCACCCTAGAATCCCTTCTTTTTCTCATTGAGAGACCTCCGAAATCAACACATTCTTTTCCCTGCCCAATCACATGAACTCTTCTGTGCCCTTCTCTTGGAGAGGGGGTTTAAGTATAAGCGAATGAAAGCCTGGCTAGAGCGAATAGAAAGAGTGGATTTCTCAATTCACTGCCGGGTCTAATCCTCCTTTTCCTGGATGCTGATCTAGAAGCTAAAGCTAATCACCGGGCTCTAACCCTTGCCAAATAGAGGATTGATTGAGCCACCCATCATCCCCCTCTTACCGCTTTGCTCATCGCATGCTGGTTATCAGAGTAGAAGCTGCATCACTAATCGCGGATGTTTGGACATTTTTAGGAGTTGAGTAGCTGCCCACCATCCCCTTCTTTAATGAGAGAGGACTCAACCCCCGAACGGTATGGATTGTTAAGGTACGACTTGGCAAGGGACGAAGTAGTTGATGTGATGACAAGGCATCCCCCACAGTGCAGATGAGTAGTGCCATTGGTATCATTCTTTTCTTTCTTGGTCCAACTTGTGTGTGTTTTGAATTAATGTTCGAAATAGTATATATCTATATAATAGAAGTCTGTGATGCATTGAGAGTAACCCTCTTCTGACTGAAAGAACCGAACCATCTTTCATCTCTTTTTGCTCACTCCATGAGAGAAGAGACTTTTTCTTATTGACTTCATCAGGAGATCCCCGGGGGATGCTGTTTCGCCAGCTGCTACTACTAGATGGACCTTGCTACTCACTGCTTGCCCAGCTAGCTGCTACTCTAAAGGTTTTCCTTCTTACCAAATAAAAGCAAAAAAGCTGGTCTTGCTCGAAACAGAACTAGAAAGAGCTAGCGGATACACTAACTGCTCTCTTTCACAAGGAAAGGCCCGTGCACCAGAGAAAACAAGAAAATCCGGAATAGCGCCTGAAACTGGTAGGAAGAGAGGCGGAATAGAACGAACCCCAGTACCGGGAGAAGTTGCTTCTTTTTCAGAGCAAACTTCTAATGCGTTGAAAGAAAGAGCTCCTGATGCCCAGGCTGTTGCGACAGTGGAATAAATAGGAGAAAGGGAAGAGGAAAATCTTTTGGCTAGTGCTCAGCTTGGAAAGGATTGTTAGCCAGAAGCTGCTGTGGCCTCAAGCGGGGAGTCCTTCTTTACGAGTTCTGAGCTGAGGGTGTTACCTGTCTTTCTCAGATCCTTACTTTACTATAGTTCAGGTATTGAACAAAGGGGTATCAACTTTCCAGCTAACAAAGAAAGGACAGGAAACCGAACGTGAACCAACATACAAAACAAGCAGGAATAGTGCCGGAAAAGGGGACTCAGCCGGGGAGGATGGATATGAACCAAGTCAGTATTATAGAGATGGAAAGGATGGAGCCCCTTGTATGACAGCGGAGCACTCCTCTTCTTGGTATGACGAGGGATCAAGCGTAGCAGCGAGCACAGTAACAGTATTGCCGTGGATGGTGACCCAGGAGGGAGGTAGGTTGCATGTAGAAAAGTCAGTTTGATATTTCTCATCTAGTCTAGAGAGAATAGTAGAAATTGTCCTCCTAGGGCGCCGACGATTACATCGCCTTGCTACCTTCATTCTTTGATATCATCAACTGCTTCATTTCTAAGTGCATAAATAAGAGTCAATTGCTTTCCAGCAGCTGCATCGTGCTATCCAAACACAGGGATATCATCTACATAATTGCTAACAAGTGCTGCTGAGGGGACTTAATTAATAAAAGAAAATAGGAATGCAATCCATTTCCTTTTTCCAAAAAAATAATCTTGGAGATTTTGTAATGCTTACTCTCAAACACTTCGTTTACACAGTAGTGATATTTTTTGTTTCTCTTTTCATCTTCGAATTCTTATCTAACGATCCGGACCGTAATCCTAGACGTGAGGAATAAAAAAATTTAGTTTTTCTTTAATTTTTTTTATTTATTCCATACATTTACCTATGATGAAAAAATAAAGGGATTGAAATTTGAAAAAATTGCGAAAGTCTGAAGTAATCAGAGGGAGCGGAGAGAGAGGGATTCGAACCCTCGGTACAAATAACTCGTACAACGGATTAGCAATCCGCCGCTTTAGTCCATTCAGCCATCTCTCCCAATTCTAAATTGAAAATATTTTATGTGATGTGACGCGTGAAATAAAAAAGATTGAAAAAAAAGCCTCGTTTTCTTTCTTTATTATAAGGATAAAATAACGATAATAATATATTATATTCTAAATAAATAATATATTAAAATAGATAAGATATCCACAAATTTAATCAGTAATTCAATTTAGATAATGTAATGATTTGAAAGAGATATCTTATCTCCAATAGAATATATATAGAAAGAATACCTTACTTCTTTGATTTTGTAAGAAAGGTGCATTCCCCCGGCTAAAAATGGTAGTTCCCCTTCTTAGGCAATGGAATGTCTTGTTTAACATATTAACTACTAGTTATAGTTGAAGTTTGAACTTCAATTATTGACACGAGACTATGAGCTTATTCAATTACAACTAATAGTCATAAAAACTCCTTTTCAAATTTTCCCTTTTTTTTTTGCCTAGTGTGTTATTGTTATATATGTGACATGCATGTATATATTTATATATAAATAATATATTTATATTGTATGTTATGAAAAACTATTATCGACGGAATTCAGTATAGAAAAAACAAAAAAGAAAGAACGATACTTTTTGAGCAATACATGTCTTTCACATACAACAATAAAAAGAGTAATTTGAATGGCAGTTCCAGAAAAACGTATATGGTTTCTATTGGTGCAAATTCAATCACCTCAATTTGAGATGAGAAGCAATTCCCCATTGGTAACAAATAGTTATCCATTAAGCGGAGGAAATAGTAATATAATATAAAAAGGAAAAAGGTTATGTTCCTATTCATGAAAGAACGGACTAACAAGGTCAGCTACCAAGCCAACTTTCATAATTAAATGCCGTCACTGTATGGATAGCCTTTTTTGTGAAAAGAGCTTGTAATACCCAGCCCCTTTTATACCAAAATCTATATTTTGTTACTCTATAATTCTATTTATTTTATTTATAATTCTATTTATTTTATTTATAATTCTATTTATCCTAAACCAAAAATCCCAAACCCTACCCTATCCTATTTATTCTAATAAATTTACCTTAGCCCATTCATTTATTTTCTTAAACTTAATCCATTTTAAACTCAGCCCGGCCCGCAGAAAATTATAAAAAGGGAAATTCCTTTTATTTTTCTGGCCCGGCCCAGTCCCTCTTCAAGCCCGCTTCAGCCCTCCAACCCGACCCGGCCCACTACCCTCTCATCTTCCTCCAACGGCTCTTGCCGCCTTCCCCGCTCGCGATCCACGATCTCCGCCGCACCCCACGCCTGCGGCCACGTCGCCGCTCGTCACGCGCAACGCTCGAGAGCGTTACACCCACAACGCTCACCCCCTCGTCTCCCCATCTCTTTTCCCCCTCACTTCCATCACTCCCTCGCCCTCCTCTCTTTCCTTCCTCCTTCTCTTTCACCCACTTCCGCACCCACCACTTCCACCGGCAACGACGACGACGACCGATTCCCCTTCCTTCATCACCTCACCGTCGCTTGCCTCCACCTCGTCGTCTCCACCCTTGTCCTCAGCCTCGTCGCACCCACCAACCCACCTACACCCAAGCCGACTCCCTCCTCACCGTCGTTCAGCCATCGCCATCGAGACCTCCTCATCTCCTCCACCTCGTCACCAAACTCCTCCACTCACCCACAGCACCCCCGAACTCCTCCTCCTCTCCCTCACACACACTCTGTTCTCTCTCTCTGTGATCTCTCTCTTTCTGTGATCTCTCTCTCTAACCCTCTCTTTCTCTCTCTCGCTCACCCCCTCTCTTTCTTCCCCACAATCTCTCCTCTTCCTTAGCTAACCCTCCCTAAAACCCATCTCCACCCCGAGCTCATCTTGCTGCAGCCTACACCACCGACCACCAACCTCGCCTGCACCCCGACGACGCCGACAGGCTCCCCGCTGCCCCGAGCCGCCTCTTCGACTCGAGCACCACCTCCTCACCTCCCTCTCAGCCGATCACTACCTCACCGGCGAGTCCCTCAACCCAGAACCCCGAGCTCACCCATCGTCGCAGCACCACCTTGCTGTTACCATCAACACCGACACTTGCATCGCCGACGAGCTTCCCTGCCACGGCCAGAGTACCATCACTGCCGTCGCTAACAACTCCGCCATTGATTCTAACTCCAAATCCACGGCACCATCGAGCTCGGTCAATTCGCCGAGCACTTGCATCTATCACAATCGACGTTCGTCGCGCGTTCGTGACGTTACAGTCAACGTACATCCCCGAGACGTGTCCAGGCAAGTTCCCTACTTGCTACATGCTACCTTTTGTTAATTACAAATTAAAATCGTATATATCTCATGTTTTACTTTATGTTAAAAATTACGACGTAACTGTTCGATATATGTTCTCATAGGAAATCATCATTTAATTTGACGGAACTAAATGGTATAGTTTGACCCGTATGACCGTGAATCTAGTGTGTGAATTTCGTTGGATAATATGACCGTTAACGACTAAATTGACTACCCCCAAGTTTACTAGAAAAACTGGAATTTTATTGTACCTGAAAACCGTTAAAATCACCATAAATTATATACATACTGGAATGATGCGTTCGAGGGCTCAAATCGAATACAACTCGACGAACTTTAACCCTATACTAGTTTCCAGATATTCCTGTACTTAAACTGTGACGATATTTGGATCGGAGTGCGACTCTAGACTACAGTCCAGAGTGGCTGTGTTTACTGTGTGCTGTCCCGTAATGGGTACCACACTGTTTCCTTAACTCGTAGGTTGCGGAACTCCACTTTTTATTAAAGGTGAATCCGTTAACTAGACAACACAAGTGGTTTCATCCTGTTTCATTATCGTTTGTTATTTAATCTGTAATTTAAAAGATGTGGACGTATAACAGTCCCAACAGAATCAGAATTAACGTATTAGTGTTAGACAGTGTATAACTCCTGACGTACAGATGCGATTGAAGATCCGTCTGTTGTGTTGAAAACCTTACTGAAAAACATAGATTTTACTCAACTGTAGCATCGCTAAAATCTGATCCCAACTGGGATTAAAATGCGTTGCGAAACGGACTTCCGATTCTGAAACCGGATTTCCAGTCGCGAACGTTTAAAATGAAATGGCCATAATTAATGATCCTGGAACTCGATTGGCATGAAACCAAATTCGATGGATAGATAACTGAACATACTAATTATTACCTGTTTATCGTTTCGCTAAACTGTACACGTACGATTCATGATAAATCGTGCAAGTGATAGAATACTATTTTATGACACCTTAATCACGCTTTACATACTGTTCACGCATCATATCATATACTTGTCACTGCATTGATAACCTAGTGATAACGTGCATTACCCAGTGTTAGGTATTAGTGATGATTGTGGCAAGTACGTCAGTATTCGTGTATCAGTGAATAAGTGAAAGTGATACGTACTTGTACATAATCAGTGAACCTTATGATTCTATTGCATTGTCGACGTCTGTGGGACGCATGTACGTGTGACTATAAGTGGTATGGGATACTTATGGAAGCTCTTGCATGGGTGTCACAGATAAGGCACCAGACACTGCCATTTATCTTAGGTATTAGTCGGGACGTGCTTGATGGAGGCCCTGCCTCCAGTTCTCGCGCAGACTTGTCACAGACCGATTGGTATTTAGGGTTATGGTTAGCGTTTGATGTAAATCATGGGGTGTGGGATAGTTTGAGTGTGAGTTCAACAGAATCTCGGGAGTCCCATGCCGGCTTATATATTTAGGGAGATATATGGAGATTTACAGGGTACGTGATTATTACCGTGATATACATGTTAGGCCCGTGGTCCCTTGCCCTTGGGTTCTACCCTTGGGTGGAGGACACTCAAGAGTGGTTGACTCTCACACTTGGACTGACGATAGGCTTAGTGACCTGTACAGTGGGACTTAGAGACTGATAGGGATACTGGCATTGATATACCTTACTTACTGTGTTGACATAAGTGGCATATCATTCTACTGCTTTTACTGTTCCACTGCATTGATTACTGCATGTTCATACCCATACTGTCATTGATCTACTGTTATATATATCTATTATCACTGTTAGAATTGTCACATAATTATATATATATATATATATTATATTGCTTTTGTGTCGCTCTGACGACCTGAGTATGCATGCTCAGTGTGAGGAGAAGATTTAGCCTGGACCAGGACTAGACGTACATCACGGACATCTTGTTTAGCTATCCAGAATTATATCTCTTGTTTCCCATCAGGTCAGTTCATTTTACTGTTTTGTTCCAGTTACTGCATTTCTCATTACCTGCGCATTATTTACTGATTACGATGTAAAGCTAGAAGCTGAAGTGTGACTACGGCAGGATATTTCCTTGACCGTAGGAGCATGGCAGGCCTTGTCAACCCCTCGTATTCCGTATTTTGGGAAGCGGGGCGTGACAGATCTATTACTTTATAATTGATTGGTAGAGCCAAAGAGTGTGAACTATATAAGTTCACAATAACATTGGATTAAATGAAAGAAGAGGCTCCGGTGTATAGAAAGGACCTCACTGTTTACGAAGTAACCATAGAAACGACGGAACCCACTATTTTTTTCTTTTATTTATTTAATATCACTAGAATTTCTTATTTCCAGGTATTTTACCCGGAAGGAATAAAAAATCATGGTTAGGAAGGTCATAGTAGCAAAAGCCATTGGAATTTCTATTTTATATATCGGAATAATCCGTTTTTTTGGATCAATTGGATCTCAAATGTTCAAATAAAGAAGCATGTCCCTTGAACAAATAAATAAGTTATGTTATATATGTTTTAACATATGTGTGTTTCTTTTTTGATATTGTTTAATATATGTATGTGTTCTTTTCCAGTTAAGTAATTAAGTAAATTGATAAAAAAAATACTAATAAAAAAAAAGATTAATACTTAATAAGATAAGAATATGAAAAATATTCATATTCTATAGTCATATTCTATAGTATATTCTATAGTTCTATAGTATATATAATACTAAGAAATGACACTTCTCTCATAGGAATGGAGATAGAAATTTTCTTTGTTGTTGCTTCAATAACTTCAATAACAAGCATTTTTGATTTGATATCAAATCAAAAATAATAAAATTGTTTAATCTATGAAAGAAATGATTCATCAGAAGTAATAGCCCGGCCAGTACTTAACTAGGTCGGGGGAATGCACCTTTCTTACAAAATCAAAGAAGTAAGGTATTCTTTCAATATTTATTCTATTGGAGATAAGATATCTCTTTCAAATCATTACTATTCACGAGTTGGCAACCCACCTAATAGCAAAAGGGCTAACACGCCTCAGCAATGGTGCGGTAAACAGCCAGCTGCGACTACTCCAAAGGGTAACCTGCAAGCACTGTGGCACAACGGGGGTGAGTTGCCAACTCGTGAATAGTAGATAATATATAAAGGTAATCGCGAGTATGCACGCGCTGCGATACTCTAACCTATACCCACAGATAACATCTATATGATGAACTGAATGCTCACATCAGGCAATAAGTGCAATCTAAAAGTCTCTCCATATGATGTGCAAGATATGCAATAATCATGTCTGATATGGAATCTAACAACCCTATATAGCATGAGCAGGGTATGCGATAATTATGTATTGCATGTATACTATATCAGGTACAATAGGTACATGATGAGATGTCAAATACTAAATGCTGAGCATAAGAACAAATAATGTCTACACGGAATATCAACATGGAAAATGACCGGTGTCCATCAATACACCCAAATCCCAGTAAAACTCAGCGCCGTTATCCACATCGGCCCTCAAATCCTGTGAATCTCATACAATCGTGAGTGCCCAACATCGACACTCGAAATATCATAAAATCAGCCGTGTCTAGCATCGACACGTAAATCCTCCAGTATGGGGCGTCTGTCCATCGGATCCGCCCACGGGCTCCATCTGCGGAATTGGCCCTCGGCCTCGGCAGTACGAGTTGTCCCGTATCCATCTCTCGACTCTGGTCAGTATCCTCCGGATAACCGCCAGGTCCAACCAATCACCGGTAGGTAGTAATCCCTCCGCCGGGCTCACCATCTAACAATACGAGTCTTCTCGTCCCGGGGTACCGTACCGGGTCCACTATGTACACGCAATCGGTGCCCACCTCTCCTCGAAATCGGGTATACTCACACAAGCTCTCTAGAACCGAGAAAACTCATGGTGGACGCACTAAAATATCATATCAAGGGAAACCGGGTTTTTAAACAGTGCGTATTTTCTATAAATATTACTTCGGTTCCCAAATCCAGAAATCACAAAAATCAAATCCAATGCGTAAATCCATACAATGTGTCGTATGACACAAGCGTGAAAGAAAGGGAGAACCGCTCTTTTAAAAGGTCCAGTTTTGAAAATATCGCTTGCGGTCCCTTAGTTTTAAATCAAGTCAATATCATCCATGTATGTAACATATGAATATGTGTATATGTATGGATGTGCGAATGTGTAACACCCGAGTTCATTTATACCAATTCCAATTCCCGTATTTACTTATCTGTGGTATTTCTTGATTTAACGGATTTTTGGGTGCGAATGGTATTTTTTACATTTTACATTACATTCGACCCGACCCGCTTGCTTGAACCTGTTCGATTCACATTTATAGATTATCCTGACTTGTTACATTGACACGTGCATCTCATGTATACTGCATACTGGCATTTACCAGGCATTGCATCATTTATCTTATAACATTTTGGAAACATGTAAAATAATTTAAAATTGCATTTCCTATCCTGCATGATACCCCTAACCCCGTGGTAGCATCCGCGCATCTTGTTCTCGTCCCGTTCAGTGAAACGGATGTGTTTGGATGGCTACGCGTACGGACGTGCATCCATTCTAGGGGGTATGCTTTTTCTTTAACCGAGCATTCATTTTGAAATTTGGAAGTTGCATATATTTTTCATATTTTTAATCTGAATTTTTGGACCCGACCCGGGCGCATTTCTGAAATGTTTTGTAACCCGCCAAATTCTAATTATTTAATAATCCTTTAATATTTTATTAACAATCTGAATCCTTTCTAACATTTAGATCTTATGTTAAGATTTTTTATACGCTTTAATAATAAGTGTTGCTGCAATCTCTCTCTCTCTCTCTCTCTCTCTGTTACCTTACTAATATTAATTAAATTTACCATCATATTTTGATTGGTTAACAGAATCTAATTTGTGCACAATCCAACAGTTAATATTTTGCATACAAATCTTATTCTCTCTCTCTCTCCCCCCCTTCTTTCCTTTTTCCTTCGCCGCTAGCAAACAAGATTCTCTCCCCCTTCGTTCTCTCTCCTCCCGTTTCTCTCTTCATCTCTCCTCTCGCACTTCTCTCTTGCTCCTCTCGCGGTGAGGAAGGATCCGATCACCGCCCCCTCCGCTACGGTCACCTCTCTCTATCTCTTCGTCTCCTCCTTCTTCTTCTTCTCGTCTTCTAACCCGAGCCCCCACGAGAACCCTAGTCATCGTCGCCTCCCGTCACCTTCACCACAACCGACTTCCCTGCGACTCTCGTCTCCAGCCAACACTATCACCCCGCCATCGTCTTCTCCCCGACCTCGACCTCTTCCCTCGTCTTCCCTTCTCCTCTCGCGCAACCCATCGACGCGTCGCCTGCACCCTGTCGCCGCGCGCCGACGTTGCCGTATCCACGACCGCGCCTCCACATTTGACATCTTCCCTCCTCCTCACCCTCGTACTCACCTCCGCGCATCCCTCTCCTCTCCTGAGAATGCACGCCCACTTGCAAACCCTAATTCCGCCGACCGACCATCTCGTCGGCCCTTCCTCATCGACTTCGTCTCCCTTCGTTCATCTCTCTCTCCTCTTCCCTTCTCCCCTGCACCCATCTCGAAACCAACCGAGCCATCTTCCCAACTCTATCAACACCAAGAACCCCACTGCACACACACCCATCGCCTCCTCACCGTCGTCGCCTCCCGCCGACGGCCTCCCTCACCACCTTCTCATCTCCTCCGCTCGTCCCTTCGACCCCCTTCAGTCCCAACGGGTAGAACCCAACCGAGCAAACCCTTAACCCTAACCTCCCCTGCACACACTTTGCCTCACCGTGAAACCCACCACCGGCACCTCCTCGCCAGAGACCTTCACCCCACAGTCACCTCCTGGTCTTCCTCTCTAAATCCAGTGCAACCAAACCCCACTCCTCCTCTTATTCTTCCTCTTTCTTTTCTCTTCTTTTCTTTTCTTTCTTGGATTCTTGATCTACGTTTTCCGTAGTTTGCCAGAGCCGGGATCGTCGCCGACAATCCAGACGACCCAGAGGAAGTGCCTTGGCTGCGTCATCACGCTCATGCGTTGCTTGGACCGTTCCGTGTGCCGTGCGTGCGTCGCGACTTTGCCGACATCGGACACATATTCGTTTCACGTTCCGTCCAGGCAAGTTAATCTTGTTACATGCTACTATAACATCTATATATATATTTATTTCATGTTTAAGATTGTAAGTGGAATCTAAGGCTGTTAATCTTCATTATTGCATTTCGATGTCAGAATATATCATAGTAGACTCAGATCTTAAATCATAATTCGTTGCATGTTAGAGCACCATATTGTATACCAACATCCGTGTTTAATTTTCTTACTAATTAACCGTATAACTCCTAGCACACTTAAATAGCTTCCACCCCGAATACCCAGTGGCATTAATTGAACTTATCTTATATATCATTGTATCTCTAGAGTATTTAGTACGTATTAACATGATTGTAACATTCATATGTGTTCTGCTGTATTCAGATAAGGTTGAAACCATCTATTAAATACAAACTGATAACTGTGCATCTACATACTTTAATCTGTACCTGACTGCATTTCACGTTATAAATTCCAGCTTGTTGATTCTATTAATACACATGCTTGTTCTGTATGTCATGAATATGCTAGTTGATTTTGAGTACCCAGATGATATCTTGTACACCCCTGACATGACATGACACATTTATACATTACCTGACCCGACATGGTACCGTACACTACTTGACTTGACCTGATGTACCATGACTTGACCCGTTACCTGATCTTGTGCCTAATGCCAACAAATCTGACATGTAATCCTCATGGACCGTTCTTGTTGTCTATCCAGACAAACTTGTTTACCTGATCCTGTGTTGGCATTAGTTCTTGATTACGGAATACCTGACTTGACGTATACATATAACTTGGGGGTATGGGGAAATCAAAGGTGAAACCTGACTTGTAACTTAACAGTTCGCTACTTGTTCTGATCAGTTTTAGATGCTAGGCCCGCCTCGTGACGATGCTGCTGACATCGTTGGTCTGTACTCCTTTCCTGTTAGTGCCTAGCGGCACGTCTCGGTTTCAGCCCGAGAGTCTGTAGACCGTGGTCCCGGGCATGCACTGGATACTATTGAGTTACATCGATGATTCATCAATTTGATTTCAAAGACTTTAGAACAGAAAACCTGATAGAACAGTTTAGTTTACTTATTGCACACTACCCTGATTTATATTACTGTTACCCTTGCTTATTTCATGTTTACTTTCGCATCTCCTGTTACACTGTTCATATTTTATTACTTGATGACATGACGCGCTGACGTCTGGGTTTTGCATGGCCCAGATTCTTCTACCTTGTTGCAGACTGATTAGGAGTATTGCCGCTGTTAGACGAGCGGTGAGGTTCCTGTCGGTATGTAGTTTCACTCCCAGGTGTTTCATTTATTATATCTTTTGGCTTCCGCATATTGCTATTTCTTGACTCTTTTACTCTGGCTTATGGACATGTACTAGATAGTTAGTTTACTTTCCTGTTCTTGATATCTCTACAGCCGTAATGTGACTGTGGAAGGATTTTTTCTATCCACAGGTAGCATGGTTGGCTATGTCACGTGCCCATCTTAGCGTACTCTGGGAAGCGGGACGTGACATGGTCTGGCCCAGATTCTTCTACCTTGTTGCAGACTGATTAGGAGTATTGCCGCTGTTAGACGAGCGGTGAGGTTCCTATCGGTATGTAGTTTCACTCCCAGGTGTTTCATTTATTGTATCTTTTGGCTTCCGCATGTTGCTATTTCTTGACTCTTTTACTCTGGCTTATGGACATGTACTAGATAGTTAGTTTACTTTCCTGTTCTTGATATCTCTACAGCCGTAATGTGACTGTGGAAGGATTTTTCCTACCCATAGGTAGCATGGTTGGCAATGTTACGTGCCCATCTTAGCGTACTCTGGGAAGCGGGGCGTGACATGGTTCTTTTGGTATCAGAGACATAGGTTATTCGGGTTGATTCTTTTGTAGTTGGGTATTGTACCCAATACACGGATTAGAATACCCGTGTTTAGGAAACATGTCCTGCCACCTTGCCGTTTTATCGTTTTTGAATCAAGTTCTTCCTGATTATATCTTTTGCGATGTGCAAACTTCCTTTGCATGTCGACTTTAAAACCTGATTCCTTGTTATCTCTAGGACTTGGGCGACTTGGGTGGAGTTATGTAATTGTGCCCATAAACTGCAACATGGTTACAATGCGGTACTCTACCTAGGTAACTTGGAGTCCTGGTCATGATTCACTTCCTTATTCCATGATCGTTATAATACCTTGCTTCTTTCGATTTCATTGCTTGCCGGTTCTTGTTTTATTGCCAGCTTGAATTATGTTTATCGTGCTTAATCCTCTTCAGTATTTTGACTTCGGATGAAGTCATCTCGGTATCTTACTTGTTCTTCTTTCCCGCATTAGAATTATTCAATCCTAGTGCATTCCTTTGTTGTTGTTGTCGTCTTGGGAATGGATTTTCGCGGCACTTCCCACGCTCATATTGGTTGTAAGGAAGGGAAGGTGATTCTCCAATTTCCCGGACATTCGGAAGTTGTTTTGCTGGAGGAAGAAGTTCTGTCGGCCAGTCGAGTTAGGGCTAGGCCGAAAAATAAGGTTCTTTCGTCAATGGCAGTGGATAAGAAAGAAGCGCCGGCTATATTGGAGAGTTTCATGGGAGTGTGAAGACATATCAGGTTTACCGCCGAAGCGAGACGTGGAGTTCGCGATCGATCTTGTTCCTGGTGCAGCGCCAATCTCAAAGGCGTATTATCCTTTGGCACCAGTGGAGTTGGAAGAAGTCAAGAAGTAGGCTGCTGAATTACTTGAGAAGGGTTGGCTTCGCAGCAGTAACTCATCTTGGGGAGCTCCAGTTCTCCTAGTAAAGAAGATGATGTCACAAGGAGGATGTGCATCGATTGTCAAGAATTAAGCAGGGTGACTATTAAGAACCATCATCCGATCCCTCGCATTGGCGAATTATTTGAGCAGCTTAGTGGCGTGAGGGTATTCTCAAAGCTGGATTTGTGATCCGGATATCATCAGGTCCGAGTTCAATCAGAAGATACTTGCAAGACTGCGTTCCGAACTCAGTATGGACATTACGAGTATTAGTGATGTCCTTCGGAGTAACGAATACACCGGCAACATTTATGGACTTGATGAACGGAATCTTTTCACCATTCTTGGGCCAGTTTTAGTAATGGTCATGAAAGATATTCTGGTCTACTCGAGGAGAACTGAAGAGCATGCAGAACACTTGAAGATCTCACTGCAGACTTGGAGGCAAGAAAGAGTGTATTCGAAGATGAGCAAGTGCAAGTTTTGGCTTGAAGAAGTAAAATGTTGGGACATGTCGTAGCTGAAAATGAAATCGCCGTTTATCCAGGGAAGATTGCAGCAGTTCAAGACTGGCCGATTACGAAGAACGTTGTAGAAATCAGAAGTTTTCTTGGGCTTGCAAGATACTACAGAAGTTTCGTGGGGAATGTTGCTCGTTTGACTGAGCCTTAACCAAGCTTACGCACAAGGAAGTACCATTTGTGTGGACAAATAAGTGTGCGTCAGCTTTTGAAGTGGTGAAGCAAAGATTGATAACCGCTCTTGTCTTAACCGTGCCAGACAGTTCCAGAGGATTGGTGATTCACAGCAACGCATCTGAGAAAGAATTGGGATGTGTTTTGATGCAGCATGGAAGGGTTATAGCCTACGCATCGAGACAGTTGAAGACCCATGAGAAGAATTACCCAACTCATGACTTGGAGTTTGCAGCTGGGATTTTCGCTTGAATATTTGGAGACACTACTTATTGGGCGAAAGAGGGGTCGAAATATTCACCGATCATAAAAGCCTGGAGTATGTGTTCACACAGAAGAAGCTTAGTATGAGGCAGCGTAGATGGTTGAAGCTGATGGCCGACTACGATCTTGATCTTGAGTACCATCCGGGAAAGTTAAGGTTGTGCCGGAAGCGCTTAGTTGGTTGCCAGAAATTCTGAGGTTGACTGCACCAAGGGGACTTATTGAAGACTTTCGGAGATTCGATTTGGAGATCGTGCTACCGCGTTCTTTGGGATAGATGATGCAATTGCAAGTACAGTCATCGCTGATCGAGGATATTGAAGCAGCGAAATTGCAGGACCCAAGATTGCAGAAAGTTTTGAGAACAGCTTGAAGCTAGACTTCGAACGGACTTATTGATTCATGAAGGTGGTTCGTTATGGTATGGTAGCCGTTTGTGTGTGCCAAAAGGCGATATTCGTGAAGAAGTTATGAAGGAGGCACGCAGTTCCGTGTATTCCGTACATCTAGGGGGCACGAGGATTTACCGTGATCTACGACAGCATTTCTGGTGGGGAGGTATAAAAAGGGAGATTGCTCGCTTTGTAGAAAAGTGCTTGGTGTGTCAGTAAGTAAAGCTGAACACCAAAGGGTTGCTGGTTTATTGAAACCACTTCCGATTCCTCAATGGATGTGGGAACATATAACCATGGATTTTATGACAGCTTTACCGCGGAGTCCAAAGGGCAACAATGTAGTTTGGGTGATAGTTGATCGATTGACCAAGGCAGCTCATTTCATACCACTTCGAGTTGGTCAATCAAGGGAAGCGTTGGCGGAACGGTACCTGCAGGAAATTGTAAGATTGCATGGAGTACCGGTGAGCGTCGTGTCCGACCGTGACACTCGTATCTTATCACACTTCTGTAGGAGCTTACAGGAAAGTTTGGGGACTCGATTGAGTTTAGCACAGCTTATCATTCTCAAACTGATGGTCAGTCGGAGAGAACGATCCAAACTCTTGAAGATATGTTGAGAGCATGCATGTTGGACTTCAAGGGTTCTTGGGAGGATAATCTACATTTGGTGGAGTTTTCTTACAACAACAGTTTTCAGGAAACTATCCAGATAGCTCATTCGAAGCTTTATGTGGTCGCAAGTGTCGTTTCACCTGTTTGTTGGGACGATGTCGGTGAACGAAGATTGTTGGGACCAGATTTGGTTATGCAGACAGTTGAGAAAGTTTATACTATCCGGAATCTTATGAAAGCAGCACAAGACTGACAGAAGAGTTGGGCAGTTACATCGAGAAGACCTCTAGAGTTTGCTGGTGGTGATTTAGTATTCTTGAAGATGTCATCGACTAGAGGGGTGATCCGTTACAGAAGTCGAGGAAAGTTTAGTCCTCGATTCATTGGTCGTTTTTAAGATTTTGGGGCGTATAGAAGAAGTGGCGCATCGTTTGGGTGTTGCCGAAATCTTTGGAGAATGTTCATGATGAGTTTCTTGTATCCCAACCCCGTAGGTATGCTCGAGATGTAACACATGTATTGGATCTTTCGGGGATGACTGTACGAGAAGATTTAACTTTTGCGGAACGACCGATGTCAACTATGGATCGAAGAGAAAGGGTTTTTAAGAATGAAGTTATCACTGTTGTACTTGTTTTCTTGAAGTAATCGCTCACTTGGAGAATCAACTGGGAAACGAGAAGTTGAAGTCTGACAGAAGATTTCTCACCTATCTCTGTAGATTATTGATAGATTATCCTTTCTTGTTCTTGGAATTTCGAGAACGAAATCCTTTTGTAGTTGGGTATAATGTAACACCCGAGTTCATTTATACCAATTCCAGTTCCCGTATTTACTTATCTGTGGTATTTCTTGATTTAACGGATTTTTGGGTGCGAATGGTATTTTTTACATTTTACATTACATTCGACCCGACCCGCTTGCTTGAACCTGTTCGATTCACATTTATAGATTCTCCTGACTTGTTACATTGACACGTGTATCTCATGTATACTGCATACTGGTATTTACCAGGCATTGCATCATTTATCTTATAACATTTTGAAACATGTAAAATAATTTAAAATTGCATTTCCTATCCTGCATGATACCCCTAACCCCGTGGTAGCATCCGCACATCTTGTTCTCGTCCCGTTCAGTGAAACGGACGTGTTTGGATGGCATGCGCACGGACGTGCATCCGTTCTTGGGGGTATGCTTTTTCTTTAACTGAGCATCCATTTTGAAATTTGGAAGTTGCATATATTTTTCATATTTTTAATCTGAATTCTTGGACCCGACCCAGGCGCATTTCTGAAATGTTTTGTAACCCGCCAAATTATAATTATTTAATAATCCTTTAATATTTTATTAACAATCTGAATCCTTTCTAACATTTAGATCTTATGTTAAGATTTTTTATACGCTTTAATAATAAGTGTTGCTGCAATCTCTCTCTCTCTCTCTTACCTTACTAATATTAATTAAATTTACCATCATATTTTGATTGGTTAACAGAATCTAATTTGTGCACAATCCAACAGTTAATATTTTGCATACAAATCTTATTCTCTCTCTCTCTCCCCTTCTTTCCATTTTCCTTCGCCGCTAGCAAACAAGATTCTCTCTCCCTTCTTTCTCTCTCCTCCCGTTTCTCTCTTCATCTCTCCTCTCGCACTTCTCTCTCGCTCCTCTCGCGGTGAGGAAGGATCCGGTCACCGCCCCCACCGCTACGGTCACCTTCCTCTATCTCTTCGTCTCCTCCTTCTTCTTCTCGTCTTCTAACCCGAGCCCCCCACGAGAACCCTAGTCATCGTCGCCTCCCGTCACCTTCACCACAACCGACTTCCCTGCGACTCTCGTCCCCTGCCAACACCATCACCCCGCCATCGCCTTCTCCCCGACCTCGACCTCTTCCCTCGTCTTCCCTTCTCCTCTCGTGCAACCCATCGACGCGTCGCCTGCACCCTGTCGCCACGCGCCGACGTTGCCGTCTCCACAATCGTGCCTCCACCTTTGACATCTGCCCTCCTCCTCACCCTCGTACTCACCTCCGTGCATCCCTCTCCTCTCCCGAGCATGCACGCCCACTTGCAAACCCAAATTCCTCCGACCGACCATCTCGTCGGCCCTTCCTCGTCGACTTCGTCTCCCTTCGTTCATCTCTCTCTCTCCTCTTCCCTTCTCCCCTGCACCCATCTCGAAACCAACCGAGCCATCATCCCGACTCCATCAACACCAAGAACCCCACTGCACACACACCTATCGCCTCCTCACCGTCGTCGCCTCCCGCCGACGACCTCCCTCACCACCTTCTCATCTCCTCCGCTCATCCCTTCGACCCCCTTCAATCCCAACGAGTAGAACCCAACCGAGCAAACCCTTAACCCTAACCTCCCCTGCACACACTTTGCCTCACCGTGAAACCCATCACCGGCACCTCCTCGCCGGAGACCTTCACCCCACAGTCACCCCCTGGTCTTCCTCTCCAAATCCAGTGCAAACAAACCCCACCCCTCCTCTTATTCTTCCTCTTTCTTTTCTCTTCTTTTCTTTTCTTTCTTGAATTCTTGATCTCCGTTTTCCGTAGTTTGCCAGAGCCGGGATCGTCGCCGACGATCCAGACGACCTAGAGGAAGTGCCTTGGCTGCGTCATCACCCTCATGCGTTGCTTGGACCCGTTCCGTGTGCCGTGCATGCGTCGTGACTTTGCCGACAACGGACACATATTCGTTTCACGTTCCGTCCAGGCAAGTTAATCTTGCTACATGCTACTATAACATCTATATATATATTTATTTCATGTTTAAGATTGTAAGTGGAATCTAAGGTTGTTAATCTTCATTATTGCATTTCGATGTCAGAATATATCATAGTAGACTCAGATCTTAAATCATAATTCGTTGCATGTTAGAGCACCATATTGTATACCAACATCCATGTTTAATTTGCTTACTAATTAACTGCATAACTCCTAGCACACTTAAATAGCTTCCACCCCGAATACCCAGTGGCATTAATTGAATTTATCTTATATATCATTGCATCTCTAGAGTATTTAGTATGTATTAACATGATTGTAACATTCATATGTGTTCTGCTGTATTCAAATAAGGTTGAAACCATCTATTAAATACAAACTGATAACTGTGCATCTACATACTTTAATCTGTACCTGACTGCATTTCACGTTATAAATTCCAGCTTGTTGATTCTATTAATACACATGCTTGTTCTGTATGTCATGAATATGCTAGTTGATTTTGAGTACCCATATGATATCTTGTACACCCCTGACATGACATGACACATTTATACATTACCTGACCCGACATAGTACCGTACACTACTTGACTTGACCTGATGTACCATGACTTGACCCGTTACCTGATCTTGTGCCTAATGCCAACAAATCTGACATGTAGTCCTCATGAACCGTTCCTGTTGTCTATCCATACAAACCTGTTTACCTGATCCTATGTTGGTATTAGTTCTTGATTACGGAATACCTGACTTGACATACACATATAACTTGGGGGTATGGGGAAATCAAAGGTGAAACCTGACTTGTAACTCAACAGTTCGCTACTTGTTCTGATCAGTTTTAGAGGCTAGGCCCGTCTCGTGACGATGCTGCTGACATCGTTGGTCTGTACTCCATTCCTGTTAGTGCCTAGCGGCACGTCTCGGTTTCAGCCCGAGAGTCTGTAGACCGTGGTCCCGGGCATGCACGGGATACTATTGAGTTACATCGATGATTCATCAATTTGATTTCAAAGACTTTAGAACAGAAAACCTGATAGAACAATTTAGTTTACCTATTGCACACTACCCTGCACTGCTCTGATTTATATTACTATTACCCTTACTTATTTCATGTTTACTTTCGCATCGCCTGTTACACTGTTCATATTTTATTACTTGATGACATGACGCGCTGACGTCTGGGTTTTGCATGGCCCAGATTCTTCTACCTTATTGCAGACTGATTAGGAGTATTGCCGCTGTTAGACGAGCGGTGAGGTTCCTGTCGGTATGTAGTTTCATTCCCAGGTGTTTCATTTATTGTATCTTTTGGCTTCCGCATATTGCTATTTCTTGACTCTTTTACTCTGGCTTATGGACATGTACTAGATAGTTAGTTTATTTTCCTGTTCTTGATATCTCTACAGCCGTAATGTGACTGTAGAAGGATTTTTCCTATCCATAGGTAGCATGGTTGGCTATGTCACGTGCTCATCTTAGCGTACTCTAGGAAGCGGGGCGTGACAGAATGGATAAGTACGCAAGGTGAATGTAGCAATGTACATGTGCACTAAAGTAGACATATGATGTATATGTACCTAAGTATGAACATATGTAATGTACATGGCACAAGTATGGATATGTGATGTATATGTGCCCAAGTAGTGGTATATCAATGAAGGTACGCACAAAAGTGCGTATATAGTGTGCGTGGTATGAATATACATATGATAGTATGCGGCAAATCATGACAACGTCAATAAAGCAGAATCAATGTGATATGCAGTTTATAGCAATCCTATAATGTGAGTGTCATGTCAATCACTAACGGTGTGGGTGTAGCATATAAATCGTGCTCGTGCAGGTTGGACCGTTAGTGATAGTGCAGTGTTCTATACTACCAGTATGTTTATATATATAAGGAGGTATGCTACTCTAATATGTCTACATGAACACACAAAACTAACATCCTATTACTCCCTGACGCTTAACGCCATACGGCGATTTCCCCGTAGATGTTTAATCTACTCACCTGGTCGCGTGCTAAGTATAGCCGACCACCTGCTTCCCTTTCCTGGCGGCGTCTGACGTACCCTCCTGCGAACCTGGAATTTACACAAGAATCCGAATATAATCAAAATCTCGCCAAACGCGATATCAAAACAAAACGAGAAGCTCACGTCGCGAATTAACGCGCGTGTGTGCGATACGCTGAAACGTGTGTGCACGCGCCTAACACTTAACCCGACAAGCCGCGATACGCTGAATCACAAGACCCACCCGCGTATCGTGCAAACCAAAAACACCAGAAAACGATATACTACCCCAGATTTTACCCAAGTTAGAATATTACAAATCTATATATGCCAGAGACCTACAAAATGCAGCAGACACCTACCCTAAAAACCCTAGCTCCTATCTCTCAAGTCTGGCAGCAATTTGCGGCCAGAACGATTATTTCGGCGGCCTGGGATGAAGGTGGTGGGGTCGGGCTCTGGTAGTGAGGTCGGGATCTCTCAAGTAGGCTATAGTCCACTCAGATTTATTCTGAGATCACTGGGGTAACAGCAGATTTCAAAAAACTAAGTTTTTGCTTAAAAGAAATGTCAATAACAGGTTTTAGGCTCCAGATTTTGACTCTGGTTCCTACACAAAAAGTTATATATACCAATACCCTAAGCTACCCTACAGACACCTATAGGCAAAACCCTAGCACCCCAGCCCCTGCTCTGGCCGCAATTTGCGGCCAGATTGAATAAATCGGCAGCCTGAGGTGGGAGTTGGGTCCCCGTTCTTTATGTGTGTGTTTCTGGCATGGTCACTGTGCTACAGTCTTTCCAATTTTCACTTGAGTGGCTCGGGTCAAAAGCAGATTCCAGAAAGGCTAAAAAGTCCATAAAACTTTAAATTTTGCACAATTTGAAAACTGGATGTATTTTAGTGTAATCTGGGGTTTTCCTAGGTTAACTTGGCCCTAACAATACTCACTTGGTCTAGTCTACCCAACACTAACATCACTTAACCAAGCTTCACACAAATCACCAAAACAAGCTCAAAATCTCACATTTTTACACTAATCGACACTATATCGACACAACTAAGCCAACAAGGAAGAAGTTTAGAAGTTATACCCTCTAGGAACCTCACAAACAAGTAGAAGGGAAAGAGGATGAGGGAATGGAGCTGCTGAATTTGCTGCTGCTGCTAGGCTGAAACTGCTGCTGCTGGTAGAAGCTGTTGCTTGGCTGATGATTTGTTATTGTGTTTGTTGTTGTGTTTGGGGTTGATGTAGCAGCAGCTACTGCTGTAGTATTTAAGGGAGAGGGTGAGTGAGTGAGAGATGAGTGTGTGTGTGAGTGAGAGAGAAAGATGTGAGTGACAAGAAAAAGTTGTGAAATGAGATGGTGTGACTTAACCTTAAAGCCTCCATTCTCTCTCTCTCATTTAATGTTTGAATGCTCCTCCCATCATGACCCTTCTCTCACCACTAGCAAGTCAACCTAACCCTAATCACCTTTGGACAAAACCAAGACCCCTAATTAAATCTAATTAGCTTAATTAAATGTGTTAGACTACCATGGTTATCTTAAATATGGTTAACCCACAAGTTCATTTACATGGCAACCTTAGTCTTAACCCTAAGTTAACGTGCACATGTTTGTGCAAGCTTAGGAAAATTCTCGAAAAATGTTTATTAATTTTGATAAAATATTTGAAAAGCAACTTGGTAAACTTTTATTAAAAATCACTTATTAAAATATAAGTAATCACTAACATATTCTCAGGTGTTACACGTATCTATTCTAGAACCTGCCTACTTAAGCGCTCCTCCTGGGTCTATCCTGAGTACAAGAAATAGGAAAATATATACATGGGCGACTGCGCCCGCAATCGAGACATGCCCTCCAAAATAAAATACATGAGCAAAGACGGGATCCACAAAGTCGGACGCTCATCCCGCAATATGAATATACAACAATGAAATATAAAACACTCATCTCACGCCCCCAGCTATTCACCACGATGACCACAATATTCCAATTCAAACCAACATGCAACAAACACCATTCATCCCATAACAAAGTAAGTATGATATGCGTACCCCTTATGTCGTTGTCATATTGCAATGAGATTTGGGAATGCCACCACATATCTACACTTACAAACATTACAGACTTATTTTTTGAACACGGTTATTTTTTATGAACACGGTTATTACACAAAATATATTATTATTTTTTGAACACGGTTATTTTTTATGATATGACTGAAACAAGGGTTCCCATGCTTAAAAGAAGTGACTTCCCACTGTAAACAAACTAGATTCTTCCAGAAGCAGAACGTGTTGATTCCATAAGGATAAAAACAGCTAAAAATTGGTTGTAGAAGATAGTCCATTGGTTGTTGATGAAGATTTCCGGTCGTTGTTTTAGTGTAGTCTGTATGACCGAAGAAATCCAACTTCGAGGTGCTCTAGAGTGTGGATACCATCATAAATTTTAATAGAAAATTTGGTTGATCTAGTCATAGGTGAAACATGTAGCCTCCACTTACAACTAGATTCTCCACGCTTTGCACAAATAATTGTCACCCTTTTAGGATCATTCTTCACGAATAAATATACAAATATTTTTGCAATGCTATAATATATCAATGCCATCCTTACTTCTTTTACTCCCTCGAATTGTTGCCCAACACCGACAATTGTTGAATGCCACCATGCAGGTATTCGGAGAGAATTATTGACCATTTCATCGATTCTCCAAACATGTTGACTATTTTGTTGCTTGCTTGCTTTAACAGACTTTTTGTGTACCAATAGATGAATTGGAAAAAATAATGGTTTAAAGATCATTATATCAGACTTTAAAATACAGTAAATGATTAAAGATCACTAAAGATAGAAATAAAACTGTAAACACGGAGAGTAATAACTTATGAACGAAATAAAACTGTGAAGATGGAGAATAAATAAAGGTCGAAAACAAATATAAAGGTATGGAGAACACTCTAAAGGGAGAAAAAAGATAGATATTTACTTACATGGACTAAGTAGAGGAATCACCCGTACCGTTTTTAACAAAGTAAGTTCAAATAAAGCAGTTTTCATTTTCTCTTGTATTTCAGGCATGTACTGTAATTCTTCTTGATCGGGGTTCAAGCTTATACTGATATTTGGAATGCTCGGTAAAGAGTAACGGAGAGTTATGTCAATTGATAATTGAAAATTCATGTAATTCTTTACCTCCTTCTTTATGTCGTACATAGTTCGTCCATGATGGAACTTTACTAACCAACCTTTTCCTTTTACATCATTAACCAAGCCCATTATCAAAAACTCATTATCCATTGGTTTGAGAAGAAATGGGTTCTAAAAGTAAATGTGATCTAAGATGAAAAGAGAATTGGGTTTTGAAGGTGAAGTGGCAATAAAAAAATGTGTTTTGGGGTTCAAAAGGGAAAATATAATGTGTGTGTGTGTGAGAGAGAGAGAGAGAGAAGGGTATTTTTGGGTTAGAAAAGGTGAAATATGGGTTGAAAAAGTAAAGACAGGTGAAGGGGCAAAAAATTCAAGGAAGGATATTCAGATAAGTTAAGAATATTATCGGTGCTATGTAGGCAATTTTTCCAAAAACATAAGCCATTAAATCTAATAATTCTTATAGTAAAGTTAATTACTCACAGTCATGCAAATGCAACCTGAACTTAGCCCAAACCACATAAATAAAACCACCTGAAATTAAACTTTGTTTTTTACTAATTATTTTATTTCATAAAATATCCAACGGTTCTAACTTTGTGCAATTTCAATTTGAGGATCGATCTTATGTCCACCAAAAAATAGAGTTATCAATTTCCCCATTCAATTCACATGCCATGGTGGCTCAAAGATAAGAACGAAGAGGCAGAAAACTTATCCAAATTCCTTGGAATATCCTTTTCATCTCTTTATTGCTTTGTGAATAGATATGCTTTCTGCCTTTGCAGTGGGACCCACCAATGACACAAGTTTGCCTTAACACACACACAACACCCCCACCCCCTCCATTTATTATCATTTCTTCTCTTGTTTCTGAATTCAGGCCTCAAAGCCCACATCAGCTGAACAATCTCTAACAGCAAAGAGACTCCTTGGCTCCCCTCTTGCGTGAATATGAAGAGAAAGAAACAAATAAAACCACAGGTCACCAAGATGTAGAGGTTGCTTGAAAAGTTTCATCTTTTTGCTTTCCTGCCTATATTGCATCTGATATACTAAATAATTTTGTGTATTTTACTTGAAGCCCATCAAAACTGAGGTAATTACTAAAAAACCTAATAATTACTTTTTACCCTCCAAAACGTAAAAGTTATATCATTTTACCCCCATTAGCCCTTTCATTCCATTAGTTGATTAACGAAAAAAGTTGGGTTATGGTTATCAAACCACCTCCCAACCCCCCACCCAACCATTGCCAATTGGAGACTTGAAGCCCTAATTCCGAATATGGGTTTTAATTTGAAATTTTAGATAAAGAAAAGTGAATACGAGTGGTTTGGGAAGGTTGGATAACCGTAGCTTGACTTTCTTCATTAATTAACTAACTGAATGAAATAAAAGGGCCAGTGGGGGTAAAATGATACAACTTAAACGTTTTGGGATAATAAGTAATTATCAAGTTTTTCTAGAGGGGTTTAGTAATTAGTTCAGTTTTAAGTGCCTTTAAGTAAAAATCCCAATAACTTTTCTCCTAAAGCAGAGCTAAGTTTTGACGGCAGAAGCATGTTCATTTATTAAATTATCAAATTTAAAACTCATAAAATAATTGTAGGATTAAATTTAGAAACCTCTTTATATTTTATAATTACTGATAACATTCATTTTTTATATACAACCATTAAAAATCTCTTATTTTTAAAAACAGCCATCAAAAACTCTAACCTAACTAAATACAACTCCAACATGAGTGCTGACTCTATTTGTTTTTTCTATTAGAAGGAGGTGAAATGACTACATTACCCTCCGATGGCCGTATCCTCTCTTTAAAATCTAATAACTTCCCTTTTCTCTTCTCAAATTGCAAGAACGGCAGTGGATCTATAACAACAACACAAAAACACTTCAAGAACAGCAAGTTCATCTCTTCTCTCCTCAAGTTGTCTCCACAAGCCCTCACCCCAATATCTTCATCGCCATCTCTACCGACATAGAGCATTCTTCGGCAACATATTGGTGCCCATTAGAGGTACTGGATCGCTTGTCTCTATCATCCTTCAGTGGATAACTCAATAAAAGAAGATAGCTGAGTTAATATTTGATGTGAGAGAAACAAAATTACAAGCCGAGAGAAACAACATGTGAGCTTGAAATCAAAGAGAAATGAAAAGAAAAATGATGAAAAAATAACAATAATTGAGCTAGGAGAAGAAGTTGATATATATTAATTTGATTAAAGGAAATATTGAGACTCCAACCCCATAACACCTAGCTCTCTCCCTCATTTTTCTTTCATTACATTTAAAATCAGAAAATAACAAAAATAGATAACAAATGTGCATACTTGCCCTACTAAGATTGAGAGTAGATTGATAAACGAAAGAGGGAGAGCTGAGAGTGAGAGGAGATTGAGAGAACAAAGAAGACATTTGGTGGGTGAATTTTTAGGGTTTCAGTAAGTTTGAACCCATGATTGAGAGAGCAGGAAGATGAGGGTATTTAGGACAATGACTCGCGTTATTTTACTATAATTATGTCAAAATCAAGGTTGAACCTATGTTAAACTGGCAGAAGGTCGTATTTAGAAGGCTGGGTTGTGGTGGTGGCTGTTTTTAAAAATATTGTTTTTTATGGTTGATTTTTAAAAATGTGAGATTTTTAGTTGTTGTAACTCAAAGTAAACCCTCCATAGAAATATTTTGCTATTAAACAATCTAATTTCCATTTTTCAAAATCTAATGACCATACAACAAAGAAAAATAGATTTTTTTGCTCTATTATTAATGAATTTCTTTTTAGAAGGAACACCACATGATGGCCACCAACATTTTAAGGAGATGAACGCCCCCATAATTAAATAGAAATTTTCAACAAGCTTTCAAAAAGTTAGGACCACAGAGTATAGATATATACTAAGCGAGAAATAGGACTAGGTGGTCGTCCCTATCCAAAGCAGGATCCCACGCTAACCAAACCTACAAATCTCATCCCGTGTGTTTTACTTTTACTTTTACTTTCTTCGGCGTATTAATTTTAACATATATTTAATGGTTAATATGACTAGCATGTAACACTAAATTTTCCACTAATTATCAATACTCATGATTATTAATTAATCATATACCTTAAATTAAATAGCTAAAGGAGCCAATAATCAATTTTGGCATATTAGAAAAAACAAAAGCCAAAGGAGTCAAAACTTATACAGTAGCAATACACCATCCACAAAAGGGACACCAAAAAAGCCGAAGGGTTCTAATATTGGTGGTCCCAAATGAATTAATGGACCCATGTCATATGGCTTTTCCTCTCATTGATTTCTTCTCCTGTTCTTTTTTTTAGTAGTTAAAAATATGGCTTAATTTTCAAGGCATCATTGTTAAGAGAGTTAACAATGAATAAATTTCTTCTTTAAGGAAGCCTACATATGCTTTGAATACATCTGCTTTATATTTATTGTGTGTAACCATTGATCGTGCCAATGGGTGGGGTAGACTTCACCTTGCTTATGAGACATGAACAACAAGTTTATGAGATATGAACAACAAGTTTATGATCATCTTTAATAATCTTATTTGAGTAGGAATTCATGATTTTTAAAATTATAAAATTAGTATTTTTTTTGGTAGCCACCTCTCATATAAAATTGGATCAAATTTGTTCAGGTTAACAATCTAGTTATGCTAGTAGAATTTCTTATGAACATCAGACTCGTTAATATCCGACCAAATTATATTAATTTTCTAATTTGGTTTCTAGATCAAAGATTGGATCAAGATCCACTCACAGTCTTTCTTTTTTAGCTATGAGGTTCGAGTCATATGTGACCCACCCTCCCTTATTTTATAAATAGAATTGGTTTTATGTTTTCTTATTCTTGTGTTGGTTTCATGTCCGGGAGACCTAAATTTGTCACCATTCTTATGGCTAAACAATTTGCCTATTTTTTGGGTCTCATTTCCTGAGGCACTGAGGAAAAAAATCATATGAGAATCTATCTATAAAACTTTTTATAGGAAGGAGGTGAAACCCTACACGTGGTAAATTGGGTGTGCATCTCAAAAAAGTTTTCACATGTCACACAACTAATGGTATGAATTATTTGACCCATTTCCTGTTTAACTTGGCCTTTTTTGAGATTCACACCCAATCTGCCACGTGTACGATTTCATCTTCTCCCTATAAAAAGTTTTATAGATAGGTTCCCATATGATTTTTTTTCCGGATGAGTTGCATGTAGACTGGTTAAGAAAGAGGTTTGGAGTTCAAAACCCGTTTGGAGGAAAAACCACTGCTGGCTTCTTATTTTGGCCCAATTGTTATTACCGTCAAATATAAACAGGCAAGCTTTCTATGGGCTTAATATAGCCCAATAGAAACCATAAAGGTAGAATAAACTAACTGGAGGAATGAGTGAGGGTTTGGGTAAAAATTAGGATTACATCACAATCCAATGAAATTAATCATTGTTTGGAGAAATAACTGTTATAAAACAAAATGAACCTGTTTTCTCATTGCAACTCTTATGTGTCCCATGCAAGGCTATTTATTTATCAAATAACCAAGTCATCTAAAGTATCAAATAAAACCATCACTTAACCGAGCATATACAGTAATACACCTCAGATTTAATAAATATAAAGGTAATATAAATGAATATCTTCAATTATTAACATGTTCATGTTTCATACCACCAATACATTTCAAAAAATTTACATAAAAAGGTAATATAAATAATTTTCTTCAATTATTAACATGTATACAGTTTCACACAACCCATATCAACTTCACATTTCTACTATAATTTTGCTAGGAGCATGCCCCTCAATGCTCTTAGCCCAAGCCTCCTCCGCCTTCTCCAACGGAAATTTCGAGTCCACCACCGTCATCAGCTTTCCTTGCTCCATCAACTCCACCACAAACTTGAGCTCCTCTACTTTCGGCGAAAGCATCAACATAAACAACCTCTTCTTGCTCAGCACAACCTTTTGTATAGCCAAAGCTTTCGGACTAGGGCTTATATCAAGGACCTTCCCATTCTCACTCAAATTACGTGACCAAGATTTCCGCTCGTGCAATGTATCACCGCATCATGCTTTCTCCCCGAGGGGCTCTTCGGTGCCGAGCCCTCTGGGGTTTTGCAATCGAGAACTTCATCTATGCCAAAACTTTTTACGAGCTCGATGTTGCGGGCCCCGCATGTGGCGGTTATGTGCAGGTTGGAGAGCTTGGCTAGCTCAACGGCATAGAGGCCTACCCTCACCACTCCACAAAACCCCTTCAACATCCTAATCAAATATATAAATAATATTATAGAAATAATCCACTATTTATATATAAAAAATTAAAGAAATAAATAAAAATGGTTATACAATCTGGCATGCTTGGAGCGAAACAAAATATACTGCATGTATATGCTAAGATTTCCATATATAGACACAAAAAAACACCCTTCTATATAACCTATATTTCTTTACTACAAGTTATATATGCTGATGGCTCATACTCTTGTTGCCGAAACTTTTGTAACTAGGATTTAAAGATCTTTCAAAAATTATTCTAACAGATTACAATCCAAATAATCTAAGCAAGAATCCCGAATCTTGTAATCCAGTGGAAAGAAACCATTTTCATCACAATAGACTCACTTATCTTTTTATCGCTAAATTGTCGATCGGCGAGGGAGAAGGTTCATGTATCTTATAATTTTGTAACCAAAATGCCCAAGAATCACTTGCCCCAGTCTCTCATTGTATTTTAGTATCATTAAATTCACTTATATATGCATTAATTTCCCTCATAAATATCTTTATATGATATGTATGCACGTAAAGTAATTATCTTGAGATATTGAAAGCAACATGATCAACAGGAATACCAAATAGTGATTTCCGTAAGATATTAAGGTAAGCAACAGTACGGAAACGAGCTAAGTAGTGTCATACACTATTCCAAAATCTTTCTCTTGACTAAATTATTTAAATTACTCTACGTAAATTTCACTACTAATGAGTTCAATATAATTGTGTTGATGCAACACAATTCTTTATAAATCATGTGGTTGGAAGACAGCCGTGGCATATTGCCAACAGGCAGGCTAACATAGATGAACTTCATGAATGCAAGTAGTAGTAAACCGCAGGTAATTCCTCTGAAATTCATAGAGAGGATTAAATGACAAGCTACCAATAATTTGGGTAAGGATTCTGTAATTCCCATTTGTCATTTTTAAGTAGAAGCTGGTTATTAACCGTAGATGATTTGATGTACGGACGGTAAAATTCTATTTTTAAATAACATTATATCACACAATGGACGGTTGATAACAAGCATCCACCTGTCTAATTGGAATTCTATAGGATCTCCCAATTTTTACTATCATGGTCTGGTTGGGCAAATATTTCAGTGATAGCCAAACCCCCATTCTAAAACCCCATGACTTCACTTGGCCCAAATTATGGTATTGTTGTTTTCGATTTGTCATTTGGTAATCTTTGATATGATGGTACTTCTTAACAATTGACAGGAATAACAAACTTGAAATATTGGGCTGCTTAAATATATTTAGGAGAACAATGGATGTCTAGATAAAATCCGATATTCTCAAATTGATGAGAATAAGTTTACTGTTCATTCCCATGAAGAAGTAAAAAATCCGGTTGACATACGTTTTGAGAAATGATTTTTTAAAATTATATTATTATAGTAATATTTATTTTCAAAACGATAATATATTCATGGGGAATGAAACTTTAGGTTTGAGCAATTAGGTGAACATGTTTTGCATATTTAATGGCTTAAGGATAAGTATGTTAGAAAGTATTGCATATACGTTGATATTTATTGTCATCTCACATTATACTAGAGCTTTTATGAACAGTTGAAAGATAAGTGTTTAATTGTTAAATTAAACCTATTAATTAATTAATTACAAATTAATTTAATTGATAGTTGGCTCTTGATGTGAGACCAGTCGGTCCCATTTATAAGCCTTTCGGTGAAAGACTTCGACACGACCAAATTAAAGAGAGGTATTATTAATAATATAATTGTTATATTATTAATATGTGGGTTTTTAGTCTCACATCGGATATTTGGACATGAGATATTGTACCACAACCCAATATAAAAGAGGCAATGGTTTGTCATGGAATTAAGAATTTTAATTACGAAAATTTCTTTTTAATATTTTGATGCCTATCAATTAATGGGCGTGTTCAAATTCCAAAAGACTTGAAAGACTTCAATAGGAGTCATTTGCGTTTATGGTGCTAGGTTAAAAACCCTTCATCAATTTGATCGAATTACAGAAAATGTAAGCATTTAATTTTAAATAAAAATCCGATTTTTAGAAAATTAATGTATACGCGTCCGTCATAAACATGCATACGTTTTCGTCATTGGGTAGCCATGGGGAGGGCAGGAAGGAATAAATACGATGAGAAGTGAGGGGCAAAACGGAAATGTAAATAAGCGAGAAATGTTTAAGGATTGTGTGGTGTTATGTCGTATTTTTATATTTTGAATCTTCCTTGAAAAAGGAGGATATGACACTTGTGCCTTTTCTTGTGTTTGGTTTATAAGAGATTTTAAAATAAGTATTTTACACATGCACGATTACATTTCAAATGCAAAAAATACCAATTTATGTAATCTAAGAAAAACACGTTGCAATATTTTTAAAACACTTCCAAAAATAAAAGTGCTGTTGAAATAATTAATAACGTATGAGATGAAGGGGTGTCAATCTATACTTCCAAAAATAGAATAAACACAGAGCGGAAATATATTAATTGTTTTCACATGCGCATTATTGGAGGCTTTCAAATACGTTTCGATGTGAGTTACAAAATTGTGGTTAATGGAGCAACAAGACCATATATTTAGGTGTGTACACGACCATAAGTGATTTGTTAAGGAAAAGTTAATCAAAAAGTTAGTCTTTAACGTAGTCGGAAACATCAATTAATATGTTAGAAGTAGCCCAAATAGAAAGAAAAAAAAAATTCACTAGCTTTTATCAGAACGCTCATTACATCCACGGTCATTTCTGTTTTTTTTGTTTTATTTAGAAGCTTTTCTGGCACGTGCAAGATTTTAGAACTTTTACAGTAGATTTCTTTATTAATTTAACTCCGTGCATTATACTAGTAAAATAATAATGAGGTGGTAATTTAATTATGTGCATCGCACTCGTAAAATTATAATGACGTGGTATTTAATTACGTGCATGGCATATAAATCAATGATGTTTTTTCATTGATTTCTCTTAATAAATAAGAAAACACATCAGCGATCAATTACAAAATTAAAAGACCCTTTCCTTTTACCCTATAATAGTAGAGATTTGTGCAAAGAACTATTATGTTTTCCGATATTCACATATTTTGGGAGGATCGCTTTGGAATGTCCCGATGGGTCATAATAATAGGTCAATCTCCATAGCTACCGAGCCCAATACCGAACTATCGAGATCTTCTACTTCTGATTTAGAGTGCTTGAGAAAGCTTTTTCAACCAAGAGACCAAATGTTATTGATTTTTGTTTTCCTACATGGTAAGTTTGAATTAAGTGGCCATATATATTAGTTTTCCCCTTTATTTGTTAAATTTTACTATATTTACATGATTTTCAAATCCTTTTGTGAATAAATATCATGCATATAGCTTCTTTTATTTTATTTTAAATTATTGTATTAATGATTGGGCTTGTAACTTGCATTAAACACCAGGTAAAAAAATCCGATGGGCGAAGACCAAGAAAAGCAGGTTAAAAAATCCAAGGCATTGATCTACAAGCCGTGCGTACGACCAAGAAAAGGATTCCAAGGCTTTCCGGAGGAGGTCATGGCGAAGACGGTGATCGATTCACCACGTAGTATGCCGTGTTCACTACCTCTGCCCATAACTCCTTACCGAGCACTGCATTCGATAACATACACCGAGCTTTCTCTAAAAGAGTCTGATTCATACGCACGCTCTGTGACTCCATTTTGCTGTAGTGTGTGGACAACGGTATGATACCGAACAATACCTTCGGTTTTACAAAATTAATTGAAATCCCCACCATAAAATTTGAATCCATTATACGTCCTTAGTCTCTTGATCTGCTTGCATGTTTGCTTCTCAATCAACGACTTCCATTGCTTGAGCGTAAGAAACACATCACTATTGTGCTTCAAAAAGTAGACCCAAACCTTCCTCGGACAATCGTCGATAAAAGCAAGCGGATATTTTGCGCCACTTCCTTTGGAAGCAACTTGAGAGGGTCTCCAAACATCCGAATGGATATAGTTAAGGGTACTTTTTGTGTTGTGCACCGCCGAACTGAAGCTAACTCGTTTCTGTTTCCCAAAAATGCAATACTCACAAAACTCCATCTTTGATGTACTATAATTACAAAGTAGACCCTGCTTCGATAACTCGGTCATACCTTTCTTACTCATATGCTCGAGCCTCATGTACTATAATCTGGTAACATCTGAATCTGACATAGATATAGATGATGAAACTGCTGTCGACCCGGTAGTTGTCGAACCTTGCAATACATATAAGGACCCTAAGCCCATCATAACGATGAGAGCACCTTTGGTTACTTTCAAAACTCCACTTTCAGCTGAGAATTTATAACCCTTAACGTCGAGTGTATCCAATGAGATGGGATTCTTCTTCAAGTCAAGTATATACCTAATTTCCGCTAATGTTCTCACAACACCATCAAATATCTTGATTTGGATCGTCCCTTTACCAATAGCTCGACATGAATTATTGTTGCCCATTAAAACCACTCCACAATTAACAGACTCATAGGTGATGAACAAATCCCTATAGGGACACATATGGTAGGAACAACCCGAATTCATAATCCATTCGTTCTTGGATCGATGTATATTGTCAAGAACCAAAAGTAGATCTCTTTCTCCTTTCGCAATACTAGCTTCAGCTGAAGACTCATTCTTCTGATTGTCTTCCTGCTTCTGTTTGTTCTTGTCACGCCCCGCTTCTTAAAAGAGCGGTAACGGCATGTGACAAGCCCACGAGGTATTTATTCTGAAAAGGTCATTCCTCGAAACAAATACGCTATGTGTATATAAGCAATATAATATACAGAAAATTATATTTCTATCAATTGTGCAACTACACATCTAAAGTTTGTCACGAACGGACATCGGGGGTTCGAGTTATGTTCTATTTAAAAACAATGTGCGAATCAGGACAGATTCTTTCCAGATTCGTTGCTTAATATTGTAACGCGTTTTTCTATATTTTAAGTCGATTTTAAATAAAAACTTAAAACTAAGAAATTTAGATATTTCAATGTAGATATTTAAAACCTCTAAAAACACTTAATTTGGATCAACGATTATAGAGTTATGGTCTTTCGAAGAATACCCTTATTGGCAGTTTTATGGTTTTAAAAACAGTGAATAAAAAAACCTACGCAACTTCTAAACTGTTATTCGGTTTGATATGAAAATTTTACCGTAAATCGGAAATTCTAACTATGATTTATCCTAATTTTCATAGAATTTCCAGAAGTGGAAATTAATTTATAAAAATTATTTTAAAGATAAAGGTTTTGTAAGATCGTATTTGAAAATGATAAATCTATGGTATTTATTTATAACTTTGTTTTCTTGTATGCAAAAATAAATATAATGTCACGCCCCGCTTCCCAGTATACGGCGAAGGGGACGCGACCGGTCCGCTACGTATATACTCAGAAGTACATATGCTAAGCGTATCTAAGCAGTATAAAAAGAATACACAAGAGACAAGGATAATAAAAACGAAAATTTTTATTTATTAACATTCTTTTGTATAATGCATGAAAAGAAAATACAACTGAAATAAAAAGATGCATAAATAGTGGCATAACAGGAAATGAAAAGTACAGAATGGAAAAAGTGTACAATGAAACTAAAGTGCTGGGTGTTCGGCAAAATGCTCTAAGTCTTCTTGAGATGGCTCGATATCTGCCGGGTCCAAAACACCTGACGACATTCAAAGAAGAAAGAAACATAATATCGTCAGCGAACATGTCGCTCGGTAAGTCCCAAAGATAAGAGGAGAAATAGAATAGACAGTGAGTAAGAGAGAGAGAGAGTTGCTTTTACGGTTGTATTATATTGTTATATTGTTGTAGTATTGTGTTAACGCTGTTATTTGTAGCTTGGTACAGAAGGATGTCAGTGTATACGAGAGGGGTCTCAGTATGCTAGAGACCAGGGCAAATGGAAGTACAAGGCTCCGTTATACAACACAGAACAACGGCAATTGGATTCATATTAGGTGTCTTAATCTTACCGTCTCGTGCCACCTTTAACACCTTCCGTACCAATCTACCCCTTAAACCCCGCGATATCTTGTTTGTATTGTTGTCTTATAAATTGTATTGGTTGTATGATTGGTTGACCGACCGACCGAAACCATGATATCAGGAAACAGTTGTAACCGTAGAGTAATGTAAATGGAATACTGAGAATCATGTAAAAAGAATATATATCCATGGTTCGGTTCAGTCAAGTTGTATAATTTGATAATTGGATTCATGGTTTCATGTGTTCATATTGAATTGGAATCTTATAGATTATAGATTGACTTGAATCATATTCAAGTCAGATTAATCAGACTCAAACCCGATTCAGACAATCAGAAATGTGAATCGAAGTCTTATAATTGCTAGGGTCCTTAGGGTAGTTTATAAAACTTGATGGGGTTTTATGTAAAAATACGTTTATATACTTTTCCAAAATACACCTCAAGTATTTATTACTCGATTTTAGGTTTGTAATGAGCGTGGATTTTATATTGTGACATTTTTAGTGAAAATATCCTAGTTTTATAAATAAGGGTATTTATCTGTAATATTGATTTATTTGAAGTTCATGGTATTTTGGTGTAAAATTTATTCTTGTGATTTTTAGAAAAAGGTGAAATATTTATATCATAATAAAATAGATATTTAAATGATAAAAATACATATATTTATACAAAGATAATTTTAATAAATATTTTATATTCCAAAATTCTCATTTTCTTAAGATGTCGTATTTTAAACCTTTCGAGACCGAATGCTCCTTGCGGAGGTCTGAATCTCGCACTACTAAGCCTGAGGATGTGCGATAATCCGCACCATCCCGAACGGGTTCCCTAAAAATGGGTTGTAGCGGCGCTTTGCAAAGATTGTAAAATACTAATTATTTAGAAAACGGTTTTATAAAGTAAAAGGTTTTATTTGTAAAAGTGTAAATTTTCCGTATTTTAGATTCTAGGGTTTCCTAAGTCAACTAGCCTATTTCTAAATGGTCTAAACGACAAGTCGTTAGATGCCTCAAATCGCCTCTTCATCGCCAATTGTGTCCAGGTAAGTACAAGTAAGAAAAGGAGTGATCCGCTCAAGAATCACCGTGAGACATGCCTTTTAAAATTACCTTTCTCACTTGCCTAGCTTAGACACCACAAATTCAGGTTTAGATAAATGATCGATGTCCACAACTTATCGTGTTTTTCTAATAAGAGGTATTTATTTAAAAGTGTATCAAAACTAAAACTTTTAGAAATGATTTTATTAAGAATATGGTATTTAAATGAAAGTATTGTTTTATCGTATTCTAAGTTTTTTGATGATATCATTTTAGGTTGTATATGCATGTGTGTGGAGGCAGATCATTACCTCGTGCTTTACTTTAAATGTATAGCAAAGTTAAGGGGTTAAATGTGAAATCGAAATATTGTGGTATTTAAGTGAAAAATACGATAAATTGGAAAAGCTATCATTTCATGTGATGAAACCTGTTCAAATTGTTTATTAAATATTTAATAGTCAACATAAAGATTTTTAAGCATGAATGTATTGGTGAGAAGTGAAATTTTATAGAAAACAGAATCGGAAATCGGATTTGTTCCGATTCCGTCGGGTTTTATAACTTCGTATTTTAAAGAATAAGAAAGAGGGATAGAATAGGACTTACGGGTTCGATTAAGCAAAGGAGTGAAGGGGGGACTAAAGGGTTGCCGAGGCGTTGCTTCGTCGCCGGTTGTTCCTAAAAACGTCGTCGGAATTTTCGCCGGAATTTCGTCGGAGCTTCACCTTAAACTTGTTTTCAAAATACACAACTCTTGAGAAGATTTTGAGAGAGCGAGCTTAGAGTTTTGGGATGAGAGGGTAGAGGGTAAGGGGTGTATTTATAGGGTAGGCTAGGGGTGGGGTAGGTGAAGGGTCTTTTTAAATAAAAAATATAGAAAAAGTAATAAAAAATGGAGTAAATGAGGTATAATTGTGTTTCTGGAACCGATCCAAACATTTAAAGTATACAGGGGTGTACAGAAGACGAAGAGTCCCAACTTTCGTGTTGGGGACTCGGTCGTCCGGCCGAGTCCGGCCGGCGGCGCCGGACCGAGTCGGCCGGTCCGCCGGTCGACGAGTCGGGGGTCGAAGAGGTGGGGAGTCTCGGGGTTAAGACACTGGTATATTTACTTTTTAAAGCTCAGTTCAAGTTTTGGGAGTTACGGTGTGTGGACTGTTGGGCATCCAAGGAATTTAAAACAAAAACAATATAAAAATAATGCGGGGTAGGGGATTTGAACTCTGGTGGCTTGGTTCAGCAATGCAAGGTATTACCAATGAGCTACAAGCTCTTTCTTGTAATTATTGTGGTATTTAATTACTTAAAATGATAGTAGCAAGAATAAATACTCTAAGTATACATTAAATTTAAAGTAATTTCTTGTACACTAAAAAATGAGTTATTACATTCTTGTAACTTGTAATTAAAAAACAAAATAACTACTTATATCTTGTGCTCAGACTATAATACCCCTTTATGGATTTTGAAAAATTAATTTAAAAATTTTTATACAAAAAGTGTATAAGAAAATTAGGGTTGTTACATTCTACCCTCCTTATAAAAATTTCGTTCTCGAAATTTGTAAAAGGAAAGTGTAACAGTGCAAGCAAGTTTGGTGACTATAGTATAGATAGTGTATAAAAGTGATACGATGGTGAAAAAGACTTACCGGTGTTACCTTGACCTACAGTCTCGGCTTCTACGGCTTCTAATGTGAATGTCTGTCGCCGTGGTACATTCCTTCTAGCTGGAGGCACATTCTGCCTTTGGAGCCTGTTTCTTTGCCCTCTAGGCATGTCCCTTATTACCTGTTGGAATTGGCGAGTAGGCTGTGCAGGTGGTGGAGCAGGTAGTGCATAACGAGGTGCAGGAGCCTGGATGGTTGGCCGCTGCGGGTAGTTGGTGGGTGTATGAGTTGAGTTGCTATTGTAAGGATAGTTCCCAATTCCGTGGTTGGATGTGGAACAAATTAGACACAGGCCTTTTGCACGCCTACAGTCCTTCCATAAGTGTCCCTTTCTATGGCAGTAGTGGCAAATTTCTTCAGTTCTCCTGGGTTCAAACGATGGCCTGGAAGAGGCTCCTCCTGCTATCTGGTTGGCAGGGCGTTTGACTCCTGCAGACTGAGGTCTGCCCCTCGCTTTTATCACTGCCTCATAATCGCGGGCAGCTTCCAGAGCATCTTCATGTGTCAGAAAATTTCCTGTGGTTAGAGCAGCCTGAATTTCCGTGTCCAAACCTTGTTGAAAGCGACGGGCTCTGATCTCGTCCGTCGGTATCAAGTGTGCCGCAAATCGGCTTAGCATAGTGAATTCAGCGTCATATTCATCCATGATTTGTCCCACATCGAACCTTGTTGTAGATGAATGAACTGCTGCTCCATGGCAAACCTGGCAGTCACTGGGAAGTATTTCGCGTAGAACTTCTCACGAAAAGTCTTCCATTCAATAGGCTGTACAAGACGGCTTTCTTCCGCCTTCCACCAGTTGCGGGCATTATCCGTGAGCTGTAGTTTCGCCATACGGACTCAAGCTATGTCTGGCACTTGTGCTGCTGCCAGATCATCTTCTATGCTTTGTGCCCATTCCTCAGCTTCAAAAGGGCTTCCTTCTCCGGAGAACTGCTTGGGATGTAAAGCCCTGAATTGCTTTACCCCAGGTGCGTCAGTCTCGGGACGGTTCAGGAGTTGTTGCTGTCCCTCAAGAAGGCTGCGAATCGCCTCAAGTAGCACAGTTTGCTCGGTGGGTAGCGCAGGAACAGCTGGTGTGAGAGGAAGTGCTGGAGTTAGAGGTGTGTTGTTGACATTGGTGCTGGTGTTGTTTGGGGAATCCATAACCTTGAAGAAAAATTTGGGTTAGGACAGATTCAAGTACAGGAAATGATAACATTCAAGGAATATGAAATTGTAAGATTCAAGAAACATGAATTGTAAAGAATGTTTTAGTTGCTGGTTCTTGTGTTATATTGCTTAGGTTGTTCACTCAGAACAGAACTGCATGATAGGGATTCATACAGCTCTGACCTGCGGCCGCCAACAAAACCTGTCACGTCCCGCTTCTCAGTATACGGCGAAGGGGACGCGGCCGTCCGCTTCGTATATACTCAGAAGTACATACGCTAAGCGTATCTAAGCAATATAAAAAGAATACACAAGAGACAAGGATAATAAAAACAACAACTTTTATTTATTAACATTTTTTTGTACAATGCATGAAAAGAAAATACAACTAAAATAAAAAGTTACCTAAACAGTGGCATAACAGGAAATGAAAAATACAGAATGGAAAAAGTGTACAATGAAACTAAAGTGCTGGGTCTTCGGCAAACTGCTCTAAGTCTTCTTGAGATGGCTCGATCTCTGCCGGGTCCAAAACACCTGACGACATTCAAGGAAAAAAGAAACAGAATGTCGTCAGCGAACAGGTCGCTCGATAAGTCCTAAAGATAAGAGGAGAAATAGAATAGACAGTGAGTAAGAGAGAGAGAGATATAGAGTTGCTTTTACAATTGTATTATATTTTTATATCGTTGTAGTATTCTGTTAACGCTGTTGTTTGTAGCTTGGTACAGAAGGATGTCAGTGTATACGAGAGGGGTCTCAGTATGCTAGAGATCAGGGCAAATGGAAGTACAAGGCTCCGTTATACAACATGGGACAACGGCAATTGGATTCATGTTAGGTGTCTTAATCTTACCGCCTCGTGCCACCTTTAACACCTTCCATACCAATTTACCCCTTAAATCCCACGATGTCTTGTTTATATTGTTGTCTTATAAATCGTATTGGTTGTATGATTGGTTGACTGGCTGACCGAAACCATGATATCAGGAAACGGTTGTAACCGTAGAGTCATGTAAATGGAATACTGAGAATCATGTAAAAAGAATATATATCCATGGTTCGGTTCAGTCAAGTCGTATAATTTGATAATTAGATTCATGGTTTCATGTGTTCATATTGAATTGGAATCTTGTAGATTATAGATTGACTTGAATCGTATTCAAGTCAGATTAATCAGACTCAAATCCGAGTCAGACAATCAGATATGTGAATCGAAGTCTTATAATTGCTAGGGTCCTTAGGGTAGTTTATAAAACTTGATGGGGTTTTATGTAAAAATACTTTTATATACTTTTCCAAAATACGCCTCAAGTATTTATTACTCGTCTTTAGGGTTTTAATGAGGGTGGATTTTATATTGTGATATTTCTAGTGAAAATATCCTAGTTTTATAAATAAGGGTATTTATCTGTAATATTGATTTATTTGAAGTTCATGGTATTTTAGTGTAAAATTTATTCTTGTGATTTTTAGAAAAAGGTGAAATATTTATATCATAATAAAATAGATATTTAAATGATAAAAATACATATATTTATACAAAGATAATTTTAATAAATATTTTATATTCCAAAAATCTCATTTTCTTAAGATGTCGTATTTTAAACCTTTCGAGAGCGAATGCTCCTTGCGGAGGTGTGAATCTCGCACTACTAAGCCCGAGGATGTGCGATAATCCACACCATCCCGAACGGGTTCCCCAAAAATGGGTTGTAGCGGCGCTTTGCAAAGATTGTAAAATACTAATCCTTTAGAAAACGGTTTTATAAAGTAAAAGGTATTTATTTGTAAAAGTGTAAATTTTCCGTATTTTAGATTCTTGAGTTTCCTAAGTCAACTAGCCTATTTCTAAATGATATAAACGACAAGTCGTTAGATGTCTCAAATCACCTCTTCACCGCCAATTGTGGCCAGGTAAGTACAAGTGAGGAAAGGAGGGATCCGCTCACGAATCACCGTGAGACGGACCTTTTAAAGTTACCTTTCTCACTTGCCTAGCCTAGACACCACAAATTCAGGTTTAGATAAACGATCGATGTCCACAACTTATCGTGTTTTCCTAATAAGAGGTATTTATTTAAAAGTGTATCAAAGCTAAAACTTTTAGAAATGATTTTATTAAGAATATGGTATTTAAATGAAAGTATTGTTTTATCGTATTCTAAGTTTTTTGATGATATCATTTTAGGTTGTATATGCGTGTGTGTGGAGGTAGGTCATTATCTCGTGCTCTACTTTAAATGTATAGCAAAGTTAAGGGGTTAAATGTGAAATCGAAATATTGTGGTATTTAAGTGAAAAATACGATAAATTGGAAAGGCTATCATTTCATGTGATGAAACTTGTTTAAATTGTTTGTTAAATGTTTAATAGTCAACATAAACATATTTAAGCATGAATGTATTGGTGAGAAGTGAAATTTTATAGAAAAAAGAATCGGAAATCGGATTTGTTCCGATTCCGTCGGGTTTTGTAACTTCGTATTTTAGAGAATAAGAAAGAGAGATAGAATGAGACTTACGGGTTTCGATTAAGCAAAGGAGTGAAGGGGGGACTAAAGGGTACATCTCCGAACAAGCAGGCGAAGTCTCTCACCCGGACTATTGCCCTTATCACCGAGTGATAGGGCACCCTCTCGAGAACTGCTTCACCTTCAAGAATTGGGTTGAAGATCAGTATCAGCTTGGCAAGTTCGCTCTGTCTGACAACTGGAGGGTAGCGCCGCCACAGAAGCATGAACCCAAGGCCACGGAAGAAGAACCAGTTCCACATTGGGATTGGAAGCGAATTCGTACTTGTCACGTGATAACGATATCAAAAGAAGAGCCCGAGAACATGGATGACCTTCCCTGGTGCTTTGAAAACAGCAACAACGAGGTAATCTCAGAATTCCCACCAGCGCCGAAAGAGCTGGAAGATGGAATCCATACCACGGCGGATAACCTCAAGAAAATTGAGTTGGAAACAGTGAACGACCCGCGACCGACATTCATTAGTGAGCTGCTGTCTGAAGAGAAGGTGACTTCATTAAAAGATCTGCTTATGCAGCATAAAGATTGCCTCGCATGGAACTATTCCGAAATACCAGGACTAGATCCAGAAATTACTGTGCATAAATTGGCGATATCCCCGAACGTCAAGCCGGTCAAACAGGCGCCAAGAAGAATACGGTTCGAGCTTGAAATGAGTATCAATGCTGAAGTCAAAAAGCTGATCGACTCCGGTTTTATTCAGGAGGTTCAATATCCAGAATGGATCGCCAATATCGTCCCGGTGATGAAGAAAAATGGGACAGTGCGCATATGCGTGGACTTCCGGGATCTCAATAAAGCCTGCCAAAATGACGATTTCCCGGTGCCAGTCACTGAGCTGATGATAAACAATACATCCACTCATGAGGTTTTCTCCTTCATGGACGGCTCGTCGAGGTATAATCAGATAAAGATGTATCCTGAAGACCAGAAGCACACCGCCTTCAGGACTTCTTTGGGTATATTCTGCTACAAGGTGATGCCCTTCGGTTTAAAGAATGCCGGTGCCACCTACCAAAGGGCCATGACGAAGATCTTCGATGACCTTATGCGGTTTTTTGTATTTTTTTTAAGTTGGTGGGGGGGGGGGGGGTGAGGGGGACAAATATGTGACTTGTTTTTGTATAACTAAATTTTGACTTCACTAAGTCATGGATGTTACTTATGAATTACTAAACCATCTATAAAGTTACAGAGGATCACATAAGAAATTCTATGGTACACTTTACAATTTGCTCTATACATCATCTAACTTAGGATATGTCACATTAATTAAATTAACCCTCACACACTTGTATACCATATATTCGCCTCATGGTTGAATAATTAAATTGTGATAGCAACATGAAACCAAAAGAAAATTAATAAGGCCTGCATGTCTTAAATGGAGAATAAAAAAACAATAAACGTGGAGAGCATGCAGTTATTTGCTTATTTATAGTTGGCCTCTTTCGCAAAGGTGCTTGATAATGATACATACATCCTTACATCAATGGACTTGGCCATAGGTAGGGCCATATGAGTTCAAATCCAAATTTACTTCATCGAAAAACGGATTCAGTTACAGTACATTGATTGTATCATACGGGGGATTTTCTTCTATGGCGTCGAAAAAATACAAGCTCCACCATTTTTTTCAACGATCGGCATCCATTATCATCATCGTTATCATCTAATGTGTGCATACACCAAATTTCATATGGTCGGTATTTTTATTTTACAAGGCTTCTGAAAATGAAATTCTTATCATGAAGCTGATTCTTTTTATTTTTGAAGGTATGACTAGTTTAAACATTAATCTTCATAAGAGTTTTATGTTCTTCTTCGGCTTGAAATTGCTCCTTGGTAATCAGTTGACTAACTGTCACGCCCCACCATTTTTTTCAACGATCGGCATCCATTATCATCATCGTTATCATCTAATGTGTGCATACACCAAATTTCATGTGGTCCCACCACTTTTTCACCGTTGAATTAGCAATGTAAAAAGTTCTATTGTCGGTAAACCATTAATTTTACACCAACTAAACCAACGATGAAAAAATGGTATAACAACATGAATTTTGGTGTATCCATATAATAGATGATAAAGATGGATGTGATGTATGCCGATCGTCGAAAAAAATCACGGAGGGTGCATTTTTCCGACCCTATCTACCCCAAATCTTAAAACTCACCCTCAATACAATTTGCAGATGACACGGTATTTTTATTTTACAAGGCTTCTGAAAATGAAATTCTTATCATGAAGCTGATTCTTTTTATTTTTGAAGGTATGACTAGTTTAAACATTAATCTTCATAAGAGTTTTATGTTCTTCTTCGGCTTGAAATTGCTCCTTGGTAATCAGTTGACTAACTGTCACGCCCCACCCCCAATACAGAAAGTATTGTCCTCTCTGGCTTAAACCGCACGGTTTTGTCTTTCGGGACGAACCGGACCCGACCGGGGGACAGACACATCCCAGGAGGTCACCCATCCTAGGACTTCCCTGACCCGAGCACGCTTAACTACGAAGTTCTCAAACTCCTGTAGTGTCAGTTTACTTAAAATGCGCCTATGTATTGAAGAGTAATATCATTCCATTTATAGTACAGATCTGTCCTCTTTCGGAATGTATTCCGAAGATTCTCCATTGTTTTATAGTGGGTCCCCATGCTTACCTGGTATATATGGGTATACCGGATAATACCTGGGTATTACACTAACATTCTTAATTGCAAGTTCTTCTCTTTTCCTACTTATCTTAGGTTACCCCTTAAAGCCGGTATGATTAATAAAAAGTGCCGAAGTACTCTTATTGTTAAGGTACAAAACAAATTATCTAACTGGAAAGTGAAAAAATCTTTCTACACTCTTATCAATTATATCCTCTCCTCTCTACCCCTTTATTATATGTCTTTCTACAAGATACCTAAGTAGGTTATCAAAAAGATTGATACCATTGAGCTAATCTCCTTTGGAGGGGGGTTAATAATGATAAAAGAGGGTATAACTTGGTAAAATGGGATAAAGTTTTTCTGAGAAAAGATGAGGGGGATTTAGGTGTCAAAAATTTAGAACACTTCAATATTTCCCTTTTGTGCAAATATATGTGGCACATTTATACTTCTGATAATTATTCTATTGTGGTTTTTCGATCCATTTACAATCCGCGCAATAGAAATTTTCATACTCATAACTCCTTTTTTTTAAAGAAAAACTTAGATGCTTATAAACATTTGTCTCATGATAATGTCAACTGAAACCTGGGTGCTGGCTGCCCGATTCATTTTTAGACTGATATTTGGGCTAATAACGATACTTTGGCCAAGCGGTTCCCTTCTCTTTATGCTAAGGCCTAGAATCCTGATGCTTTGGTCATACCCAAGGTTATTTTAATAATGCTGTCTGGCAATGGAAGCCTGCTTTTAACAAAACTCTCTCTAAGGCTGATATGGATTCTCTTGCCCAACTTTCGCAATTTATTTCCATGTGTTCTATTGATCCTGCTGTCAAGGATAATCTAAGGTGGGTTGGAAACAATACATGAATTTTCACTGTTAAGTCAGCATACGATATTTGTAATTCTTTTGCTCAGCATTTCTTATACTATAAAGCTATTTGGTGTCATGTTTCTCCTCTCAAGACTAAAATTTTTGCATGGTTGCTAGCTAGTAATAGAATCTTAACTAAGAATAATTTGATTAAAAGGGGCCGGTATCATAATGCTGCTTGTGTTTTTGATAACTGCATGATCGAATCTTCTAATCATCTATTTTTTAGTGTAAAATAATCAAAAGGGTTTGGAGAGACATCATTCCAGCTATCAAGGTACATTTCATCCCTCCTTCCTTCAGTGAGGCTATAACTATTTGAAGAGAGGTCAATATTCATAAAAACCTTGATCATTTATGGCTTCTTCTCGTATACTAGTTGGAATATGTGGCTAGTTAGAAACAATAGAATTTTTAATGACATTCATACCACTCATGGTCAACTCCTGAATGTTATTCTTTACCGGTTTTTACCTAGGTTAGGGATATGCCCAACAAAATCAAAGATATTGTTGTTAATACCATCGAGTTTAATAATATTAAAGCTTTATATAATGATAAGGTTAGCAGCTTGTTGCATAGAAGTTATAATCCTCTCTTATCTATTTAACTGCAGCTTTAGTGTTGCATTTTTTGACTACCTTAGGTTGATGGTGTTAATATTTATAGTACCAGTTTCTTTTTACCTAAAAGAGCTCTAGTTTTCTGTCTGAACACTTTGGTAATGATTTATATGTTCTCATGTAACTTGAGTTTGTTGCTACAGGTTTTGACTAGCTGTGTCCTTATTGGATGTAGTTTGGATTTTTATATCACAACTCTTGTTCATTCAACTTGTTAACACCAATTTGCTTTTATTCTTCCATCAATGTTCTTATAAAATGCAATATTTGATATAATCTTTAGACAACCTTGATCTGATGAAGAAAAACTGATCGTTGTTAATTCTTCATGCTTTTATCTTGTTTGGTATTTATATACCTTCTGCTTGCTGAGTCCTCATTGGATGCAACAATGCCTTTCTATCTTATCTGAAGCCTTTGAGTATGTCAATATACAACACATTATTTTATCCCCTTGGCTGTAAACTAACCTTGCATTGGGTTCATTTCTGGCTTAATATATATGTTGTATAGTTTAAAAATCATATACAGTCATTGGATAGATTCTTATTATGCATCAAGCACTTTTTTTGGGGATTATTTTGCTGTGTTTTGTAGGCACAAACAGTCAATACAGTTTCGGATATAAAATGCTTGTGACACCTCTGGAAATCATTACAGTCTGGACTCGTTGCTTGCTATAAAAGGGAAGTTCTAAGGGTCTCAATTTTTAAAATCAGACTTCAAGCCTCAAGTGACTACTGCACTTTCTCTTCTTTTCTCTTCTCTTCTCTTTTCATATTTTTCTTTCTTCATTTTTCATTTTTTCTTTCTTCATTTTTCATTTTTTCTGTTCTTCCTTTTCTTCTTCTTCTTTTTTCTTTCTTTTTTCTTGTTCCTTTTCTATTTCATTTTCATTTTGTGGTGCTTGTGTGCACATTTGTGCAGGCGAGTAGTCTTATTCTTGTATTTTTGCATAACTCTACTACTGTTCTTTTGGTTCATTTTTTCATGATAATTCATGAGACAGACTCTGCAAAAGAGTTCTACTCTTACACTCCACAGAAAAAAAAAGAGAGGAAAAACTATCCACTTCATGTCAACAATTTCCAACAATTCAGAGATGCCTCATTTGTTACCACTCAAAAGAATTCTTGACTGCGTATGGGGAGGACATCGGTGTGGAAATCCGGAAATTGGGGATTCGGGTGGAGGCTATTTTGAGAGGATAGTATTGGTGATATTCAAGATCTAATGGTGGACAATAACGTCAAACATGGAGTCCATGGTCTTGTAATCTTGATGTAAGGTTGTGATTCTAAGAGAGCACCAAAATAGCACCCAAGCAAGCACACTCACTCCACATCCGGAAATTGGGATATCATGCTTTTTTCTTCCACATGCTTCAATAAATCCTTAGCCCGCCTCACACATCAGAACCATTCTCTATTGTTTTACACTGGCACTGGTCATTGGATTTACTTGCTCTGTTATTTTGCAAAGAAGAGTGTCCGAACCCTACATGTAATGGAAGGGATTGGAAGGTTTAATGTATGATGTTTATTCACTCAAAATTCAAAACTGTCTTTTCTCTCCTATCATTTTTCTACCATTGAATCAAGAGTTAACCTGAATATTGAGCTATTTTATTTGAAAGAGCCCAACAAGTTTGACCATTTTTATTTTGCAAACATGATGACGTGAGAAATCAAAAAACGAGCTTTCTTCAAATTCGTTATATATTAAATATTGCTTGATATTTTTTTTCTTCCAAAAGACACTTCCTAATAGAATGGGATGGAGAAAGGTTTTCAACATACAGGCCATAAGTGTTGTGGTCTTGAAAGAGAAAAAGATAACATAAATAGTCATCTCTCTTTTGCTAGCATTAGATACATATAATGACCTATCTAATTTCTTTATTTCATTAAATTTTTTAGTTCTCACCATTTTCCTTTTATCTCTTCCAATTTTTCTCTCTTTTAATTTTTTCGCCTCTATTGTTTTCTTTTGTATTTATTGTCCTCAACGCATATTTTAATTTTAGCACTTTTGTAATTCTGATTTACAACCTATCGCGTCGTCTATAATACTACTGCTTTTTCATGTGTGATGCATATGCACATGGACAAAGAATAGAAAAAAATTGAATATTTGATTAAAATGATTTTATTTTAGAAACTAAGTGATGATGCTCACAAGTGGTATTTCCTCAGATTACGACACGTGGGGGTGACGTGTCCCGAAGGCTACGGAGGTGGAATAAATGAGTTGCATTAGGAGGATTTCTCGGGACTTCGTCTCGAGGAACGTATCCGACATTTTCAGGAGACCTCCTTGAATACTCTCCACATTCACTTAGCAAACTACCAACAGCTCGTCTCCAAGCTCTTTCAGTCTCCTTGCTCGTCTCTGAGCCATTTGACATGCCGAGTTTCCTCGGCCTCCCGCTCGCCTCCGAGCTCCTAACATGCCGAGCTTCCTCGGCCTTCCAGCTCGTCACCGAGCTCCTGACGGACCGAGCTTCCTCGGTTTACCCTGATCAATCAAGAGCGCGGAGCCCATACACCCCCGCAACGGCTCCGCGTATATCGCCAGGACAAGATTTCCCCCCCCCCCCGCGATCCGCATCCCACGCTAGCACATCCCGCCATTAATTGGCGCATCCCGCTATTGAAGGTGAGGATAACGCGGGGGCATAACTGATGGCGATGATCTCGCACCTACTTGCTCCGTGCGACCACTATATAAACCCCCCTCTCAGAAGACTCAGGTAACTCAAACTCATTTCCAATACGCCGTGACTCTGCACTTATACATCGGCACTAACTTGATCGTCGGAGGGTCCTACGGTGGTCACCCACCCCGGGACTTCTTTTGCAGGTAGCTCGGCGCAAAACATCAACCCATTGAGATCCACACTCAACAACTCTCAAATCAAATCTCAACCACTAGATCGCTCTCGCCTGATCGACAGAGGACAACATCTGAGGGAGATCCAAGCTCCATCAGTTGGCGCCGTCTGTGGGAACGAAAGACTTTTTTTTCCACCATAAAAGTTGATCTTCCGCTCTCGACCCAATGGCGAGCGACGACCGCAACGATCCAAATACGAGCCGACACAACGGAGGCGGGAGCGGCTCGTCTTCCCCTCCTAACGCCATCAACGCCTTATTCGTCCGGATAGACAAGCTCACATCGCTGGTGGATGCCCTCGTCCGTGTTCAAGCGGCGGGCCCTACCCACCAGGCCGTGGTTCCCCCTCCTCGGGACCACGACGTTTGCGGAAGGACGGATGGGCACACTCAAGCCCTTAATCTCACTCACGCTCATCTTAGCGCCACCGAGCGTCGGCGTGCCGACTCCGGCCACCCTAACCCGCGTGCGGCGATTGATTCCATGACCTGCTGGGAGTCGAACAGCTCCACGTCGCGGTCCCAGGAAAGACTGGGCCGTCGCTCTAATGCCCGTCGCGCGTTCTTTCCCCCTGAGGAGGTGTCTGTCAGCTCGCCTACTTTCAGGCATGACCGACACCCCTACTCTCGCCTGGACCATGCGAACGACGAGCGCAGAGACTACTCGAGAAGGGGATCACCCGAGAATTTGAGGAATTTGATAGAGCAAAATCGAAGCCGCACCTTCGCGCAGACCCGGAGCGGGGTTAGCCACCACTCCGACTGTGCAGAATCTTCGAGATACCACCACCGACTCGAATCCCTCGAAAAGAAAATCGAAGGCATACGACGGGATGATGCGAAGGGGCCAGGTACTCCGCAGACTCACTGACGAAGCCCTTTACAGAAGAGTTGTTGGCCGAGCACGTCTCATCCAGGAACAGACCGCCCAAGGTGGCCCTCTTCGACAGGAAATCCGACCCGAAAGATTGCCTAGACGCATTTACAGCAGGTATGAACTTCCAAGATAACTCGGACGCGGCTCAATGCCGAACTTTCCTCACTACCCTCATCCGGGCTGGCCGGGACTGGTTCCGAGGACTTACGCCACGCTCCATCTCAACCTTCGACGAACTAGCCACCCAATTCCTCGGTCACTTCGTCGGGAATCGGCGACGGAAGAGGAAGGTCAACTACATATTCACCATCAAGAGCGGAGACAAGGAATCCTTCAAAGGATATGTCACCCGCTTCTACAACGTCCTCCTGGAGGTCCCCGAGCATCGTGACGAAACGGTCATCACCGCACCGAGGTCGGTTCTTAGGCACAAAGAGTGGCTCCGCTCTTTTGCATTAGTGCAACCTAAGACCATGGCCGAAGCGAAAGCCTAGACCGAGCGAGAAATCCAACTCCAGTCCAAGGTGAACTCAAACCTGCCCCAGGCCGACCAGCCAGACAGAAAGAAAAGGGACAGGGAGGAGAAAAAGAAAGCCGGTCGTCCGAAGCCTTACTCCCCGAGATTTCAGGAGTACACCCCCCTAAACATCTCCCAGACCGAGCTGCTGGAGGAAGCTAAGGGTGAGAGGTTCTTTAAGCACCCGCCAGTCACCCAAATGGCAGGCAAGCGTCTCCGCGGCCCATACTGCGCCTTCCACAAGACGCAGGGTCACCCGACTGAGAACCGCAAACAACTCCATGACTACATCGAGGAGTTGATCCACTCAGGCCACCTGGAGAAATAACTGCGGGATAAGCGGCAGGCGGAACAGGAGAACAAGGACCAAACCCCTCCCCGGGAATTAACGATCGGCCAGATCATGGTCATTACCTCGGATCCAGCTCGGGAAAGCGGGAGAGACCGCCGCATCCTCCCAATCGAGGGTACGCGCAGTATGCCATACAAGAGGTACAGAAGGGACGAGCCGATCATTTTCACCGAAGAAGACCTCCACGGCATATCGTTCCCTCACAATGACCCTCTCGTGATAACGGCCAGAGTCCACCGTTACGAGGTCCAGAGGATATTGGTCGACTCAAGGAGCTCGACGGATATCCTGTTCCACGACTGCTTCCAGCGTATGGGGCTAGGACCATCTGACCTCCGGTCTACCTCCCATGTCCTTTCTGGGTGCACCAATCATTCTGTCCCTGCCGAGGGATTGGTCACCCTCCTCCTCAACATTAGGGAAGCGGGCAATACGCGGACCGTACCAATGGACTTCCTCGTCGTCATGGTCCTTTCATCCTACAACATTCTCCTAGGACGACCGACCTTAAACGCTCTCCGAGCCCAGATCTCGACTTATCACCTTGCGATCAAGTTTCTTTTAGATCAAAAGGGAATAGGCCGGGCCTATGGAGACCAGCAAACCGCTAGGATTTGCCTTGCCTCGACGTCCACCGCCGGAGATCAAAGCGACGATTTTGTGGACATACCTGACTTCCAGGGGTCTTTAGATACACGCGACGACCAAATGGAAGTTAGAGGTGCCCGGTAGAAGTATTAATGGAAGTACCCCTCGCAGAAGGGGTCAATGGCCGGACAGTCCAGATCGGCTCTCTCTTGGGGATCGCCGCGAAGAACTGATCCGGTTCCTCTGAGATAACTCGGACATATTCGCTTGGGCACCGGCGGACATGCCCGGAATCGACCCTAGAGTGATCTCCCACAAGCTCAGGGTCGACCCGAAAGCAAAACCCGTCCGACAAAAGAAGAGAAGCTTTACGCCGGCAAAGAAAAAGGCAATAGAGGACGAAGTGGATCGACTGCTCGCCGCTAACTTTATCATGAACCTGGACTACTCTGATTGGCTGGCGAACATAGTCATGGTCAAGAAGGCAAACGGGAAATGGCGCATATGCGTCGATTTCACGGATTTAAACAAGGCATGCCCCAAAGACAACTATCCACTTTCTCGAATAGACCAGCTGGTAGAAAGCTCGGCCGGCCACGAACTATTAAGCTTCATGGATGCCTTCTCAGGTTACAATCAGATCAGGATGAACCCGGCCGACGAAAAACTTACCGCCTTCACTACTAACCGGGGGGTATACTGCTACAAAGTGATTCTCTTCGAACTCAAGAACGCCGGGGCCACATATCAGCGATTGGTCAATAAGCTGTTCAAACCTCAGATCGGCACAAACATGGAAGTCTACGTCAATGACATGCTCGTAAAATCCATCTCATCAGCAGGGCATACTAAAGACCTCGGGGAGACATTCGACGTCCTGCGCAAGTACAAAATGAAGCTGAATCCAACTAAGTGAGCGTTCGGAGTCACCAGCGGAAAGTTCCTCGGGTTCATGGTAACCCACCGAGGAATCAAAGCAAACCCTGAAAAGATCGGCGCCATCCTCAACATAGCAACGCTCAAGAGCAATGTCGAAATCATGCGGCTCATGGGAAGGGTCGCTGCCCTGAGTCGCTTTATGTCCAGATCCGGATAGAAGTGCCTCCCGTTCTTCAAGGCCCTAAGGAAGATCCCTAAGTTCGAATGGTCGGAGGAATGCCAGAACGCTTTCGAGCAAATTAAAACACATCTAGAGACCCCACCGCTACTCACCCGACCAGTCGAAGGCGACAAACTGTTGCTATATCTGGCCGTCTCCGATCAAGCAGTAAGCTCGGTGCTTGTCAGAGAATGCGAAGGTATACAGAGACCGGTCTATTACGTGAGCCATGTCTTCAAGGACGCGGAAACGAAATACCCGGCCATAGAGAAAATAGTCCTGGCACTTGTCGTCGCCTCCAGGAAACTCCGACACTATTTTCAAGCGCACACTATCCTCGTCCTCACCGAGCGACCTTTAGGGACGATTCTTGCCTCCCCCAATTCATCAGGGCCTCTGGAGAAATTGAGGTGGAAACTGTCCCAATTCGATATCAAGTACCGCCTCCGACAAGCCAGCAAAGCATAGGTCTTGGCGGATTTTGTTGTCGAATGCGCCATGTTTCCCTAATCAGAGCAAACCTCTATTCAAATTCCAAGATTTGAAATGAAGCGACGCTTCCTTTTCCAATAAAGAGCAAAGCTCTGTATTAAAAATCTAAAGTAAAAAATTAGAGCAACGCTTCAGATTCTACGCGCCACATGTCAAAAGCAGACACACCAGCGCCAGGAGCGCTGCGCCCTAGGTAGCGCACCCTCAATTAGAACAAAGCTCTGCTCCAAAATTTGAAATTTAAATTGAAGCAACGCTTCAGATACAGCACGCGCCACGTGTCAGACATGGGTGCGCTGGCGCAATTGCGCTGCGCTCTGCGCTGCGCGCCACGTGTCACACACGGGTGCGCTGTCGCAGTTGCGCTACGCTCTGCGCTGCGCGCCACGTGTCAAACACGGGTGCGCTAGCATAAAGTACGCTGCGCTCTGAGCAGCGCACCACGTGCAAAGCACGGGTGCGCCAGTGCTGGAATTAAAAATTCCCCACCGTTAGATCAAAAGATCTAATAATGATAAATCATTAATCGCAATTAAAATTCTGTTATAGAAAGATCTTTCCAATCTTGTTAAAAACAAGAAGATTGCCTTCTGTAATACAGAAGCCCTAGGATCAAAGATCCAACGGTGGGAAATATTCCCAAATCAATCAGAGAAAGATCTCTTCAACTGATTTAACAAATCATTTGGCCCTATATAAAGGACCCTAGACTTCAAGTCTAAAAAAAAAGACACACAGAGATAGAAAAAGAGAGAGAAAACCCTCTGCAAATTTTGAGAAAACTCAAAGAGAAAGGCAAGCCTTAAGAAAAAAAGAAGAAGATTTTTCTTCATATTCAAGGTAAAAAGAACTATGTTCTTGAATAACAGAGATGAATCCATCTCGTAAAAAGAAGAACCATCTTCTAAAAAGATCCTAGATTTATAAAAAGACCAAGGTCTTTAATAAAAGCAAAAAGATCACAAGATCTAATCATAAAAAAAACAAAAGAAGTATTTTACTTCATTTTCAGATCTTTGATCTATAAAGGCAGAGCCTTTTATAAAAGACAAGAACTTTTGTTTTTGGATCTTGAGGAAAAGCCTCTTTTGAAGAACATAAATTTGTTCTTGGATCTTAAATTGATCAAATGCGCTTTGCGCTATTAGAAAATGCCTTGCACTCATGAACTGCGCCCTTGCGCTCCTTGGACCGGCGCTCAGCGCCAAAACATGCCATGTGTCAACCATAGACACTACTTGCGCTTTGCGCTCTTGAAACAGCGCACTGCGCTCATGGACTGGCGCTTAGCGCTAAGCGCGACACGTGTCACCTTCGTGTGCGCTAGTGCAATGCGCTCTTTAATTGGCGCAAAGCGCCTGACGCGCCACGTGGCATACTGTCAGAACACACATTGTTCTGATGAATGCTATGCATTCAATACAAGACAAAAAGTGTCAGGATCTAATGCTCAGCATTATTAAAAGGGCCAAGCCCAAATAAAGGCTCAACAGCCCAGAAAAATAAAATGTTAAACATTTTAATTGGACTTAGCCCAATTCTGGCCATAAGTCCTCAAATCATCTTGAATTAAGCACATCTGCTCTTTCAACCAACTCATCCTGGTTTAAGGGTATATCTCTTCACTCCTTTGATATTTGTCGTTGTAATTCCTCAACGTCTTCAAAGAGGTGACGGGTCCCGACAACCACACATTTCACGGGCTATGATGTCCTTAACCTCGACCATGATGTCTTAAAACTAACATCGGACTGTGGGGTCCTTAAACTCATGGACTGTGATGTCCTTAACCTCGACCGTGATGTATTAAAACTAACAACGGACTGTGGGGTCCCTAAACCATGGACTATGATGTCCTTAACCTCGACCGTGATGTCTTAAAACTAACATCGGACTGTGGGGTCCCTAAACCATGGACTATGATGTCCTTAACCTCGACCGTGATGTCTTAAAACTAACATCGGACTGTGGGGTCCTTAAACCCATGGACTATGATGTCCTTAACCTCAACCGTGATGTCTTAAAACTAATATCGGACTGTGGGGTCCTTAAACTCATGGACTATGATGTTTTTAACCTCGACCGTGATGTCTTAAAACTAACAACGGACTGTGGGGTCCTTAAACTCATAGACTATGATGTCATTAACCTCGACCGTGATGTCTTAAAACTAACTCTGGACCACTATGTCCTTAAACTGGTATTGGACCACCATGTCCCTAAACTGGAAATCGACCGCAATGTCCCTAAACTAAACAATAGAGCCTAAATGCTCTCTTGTTGGATCTAAATGATCCTGTTAAGTTGATCTTAGTCTAGAAATTAGACTAACGTATCCTTAACACATGTTTAAGTTGATCTTAGTCTCAAATGAGGCTAACGTATCCTTAAACCCAACCCCCAAACCCAAATCTAAGAAGATACGGATTTGGACTAATCCACGTCCTACGGGCGACAACGTAAATTAGTCTCCGTATACAATCCACGGGCAACCACAAACAAAACAAACACCCATGACACGAAGTGACCATCTGGAGAAGGAGAAAGTTGTTACCGCGATGCGGTAGTGTAATTAACTGCAGGGGCTTGCTCCTGCAGGGAAGAGCGTCCCCACAATCAAAAACCCCTCAAACGAGGGGCAATCTGACGAAGTCTGCTACATCGGCTGCATTCAATTAAATCTTCGATACATGGTGCCATAAATCAACTTGGCATCTTCGGAGAGGTGGACGGATAGCACCAAATAGAATCTGCCCCCAGATTCAGGCAAGACATTCCGTCTTCCCGGTTTCCGGCAGTAAACAGATTCTGGCACGCCCGGTGCGACCTTTTCCTCTTTCCACTCCACACTTCGTGTGTCGTGTTTGCGAACAAATCACGGTTTGCTATGGTTGCCTGTGGATTCGAGGTACTTAGATTTGGTGTCTTGCTTCGTGCAGAAAATAGAAGATTAATGGCTTCAAACTGCACTCATTGCAACAACTCTCACTCCATCCTCACCGGAGGAGTGACCTACGGGCCTCAAGCGGCCTCCGTTTTCAAGATGCCAGTGGAACAGGTAACTCAGGCCACCACTGGGCTGTTCTTTGGGACCATGCTCCCACCGACGAGCTTCAATGCCCCAATGTCGTCGCAAGAAGCTCCAAAGAAGTCGGTCTTTGATTAGATTACAACTACCGCGACCCCTCTCAACGGGTCGCCCAAGTCCAATGCCTCAGCTTTCAGCAAACTGGGCCAAAACTCATGTGGGCCCATGAAGAAGCCTGCAATACCAGAAAATGTTGTTCCGAAGAGGATAGCAATCCCTGCTCCTGAAGTCGTCGAGACGGCTTCTCCTGCCAAAGGGTCGATCTTCACAAGACTGACTATTCCGGCTCCCGTTCCTGCTCGAAGGTCTGTCTTTGACAAATTGGATACCGCTACTCGAAAGACGTCAGTCTTCAAGAGGCTGGCACCAGTGGCGCCTCATCTGGACAGGGGGCAAGACAAAGCCATCCCCATCGCTGAATCAACACCGTCCGCTCAACACGCTCGACATCGCCACTGGCGCCGAGTAAGGAAGGCTGGGGGCAACTCCCCCTCTGGGCTAACTCCACCGGCTCCAATGGTGGAAATTAATGCTGCTGTTCCAACCGGGAACAGCTTTGAGCTGCTAAACAAGGTGCGCATGAATTCTCCTAGATCTCCGCCGCCAGTGGAGACTGTCACAGAAATGAAGCCGGAACAGTCCCCCCAACGACTGTCTTCTAAAGTTTACAAAATCTGGCGACAAGTCCGAGAGTCGGTGGTTGATCAAGACTATCCCCGCCGGCAGAAAAAGCCGAAGGTTCAGCAGGAAGAAAACCGTCCTGGCAAGCTACAAAGGATGACAGCTATTTGGGTGCCCACTGCAACAACCCCCTCAACGTCACCGGTCCACAAAAAGGAAAGGCCGGAGAAAATCCCTGAGTCTGTGACGAATCGTAAGACCACTGAACTCAAACGCCCCAAGTCTGGGGGATAACGGTGCATACTGTTTACATGGCCTTCGGAAAAGAGGAAAGTTGCACTTCGACAGGTCACCGACCGCTCACCCGATCCTTGACAAAAGCCCAGGAGCAGCAACAGAAGCTTCAAGAAATGCTGACGCAAATGGCCACACTCACCGGGCCAAAAGAAAGCCCAGAGACGTCATCAAAGCAGCATCATGAACAAGAAACCGATGCTGACTTCCTCCGCAGAGTCCTTGAAAAGAAGGACAGAGAAGCAGCAGAACAAACTGTCAACATAAAACGAATGGCACTTCTTTTCCAAGACATGGTCGAGATGATGTTACAGCCGGATCCTCCAGCTGAAGACCCTTCGATCATTATTGAAGATGACCGAGCGAAGACGTCGAACCCTCTTCCGGCTCATTCAGCAGCCAAAGAGGAGACCATCTCAAAAGCTGCGCTCGATGATTATATAGCTCAGCACATACGAGCTCACTAGGAGAATGAAGCGGCTGGCCAAGTTATCAAGACTGGACGACCCTATCCGGGCTGGTATGACCAAATAAGTTACCCGCCAGGATATACGATCCCGAAATTTCATATATACAAAGGGTCGGGCAATCCCCACCAGCATGTTGCCCAGTTCTGGGCTTTATGTGGCAACACCGGAGGTGATGATAAATTGCTACTTCGCCAATTTGTCAGCAGCTTGTCAGAAACGGCATTCGAATGGTACTCCGAACTTCCCAACGACTCTGTCAAAACATTTGCAGAGATGGAGTTGCTGTTTACACAGAGATTTGCAAGCGCTAGAGAGCGCACCCCGATCACCGCATTGATCAATGCCAGGGTAAAGCCAGGCGAAACGTGGGTACAATACGCGATACGGTGGTGAAATTTATGGTCAAAATGCGATCAGCGCATCGAAGAACCACCAGCGGTGGGCATGTTCATGGGTACTCTTGACCCTCAGTCAACTATCTCCCAGTTCATGATGTTCTTCAAGCCAACTACTTTCCAGGCCTTGATTGACAAATTGGCCCAAATGGACCAGATGGGTCATAGACCGTCTCCTCCAAAGCCGGATCCTTGGAATGAAAAGGGGAGAGGAAAAGCGACTTTCGTCGTCAATACTCAACAACAGCCGAGCAACTTAAAGCCGGTTGTTCGCCAAAACAATATGCGTCCACGCCCATCCCTCAAGGAGAGACTAAGACGCCCTTACTCGTTTTCCCAGGATAAAACGAGGAGACTGTTCGAGCTGGCAGTGCGCAACAAGCTCATAAATTTGCCGGATCCAAAATGTCCGTTGCAGCCAGGCAATCTCAACAATCCTAATTACTGTCCTTACCATCAAGCAGTAAGCCATCCAATCGAAAATTGCTTCATTTTCAAAGGCTGGATTGAGGACCAATACCAACAAGGCAAGTTCGCATTATCCGAAAACTGGAAGGTGAAACCGCCGCAACCTCACGCCCCTAAAAAGGTGGACACGTCGGGGGAATCGTGCTCTTTTATAGAAGAAACTCCGTGGGAGGTCACCCTTTCAGCCAAAACTAAAAGAATGCTGAAGGATCTCCAAATGTGCCCGGCAATCACGTGGAAAAATCCACTGGAGCCTGAGGTCATTCATGGGATGCTGAAACCACGCCCAACACCGAGAATTGAGAGCAGTGGGCAAAACACCCAGGCACGGCCATCAAAGTATTCAAAGAAAAAGAAGAAGACCAAAAAGCTCGCGCAGTTTGATGACAAGCGTACGGATCTGCGAAAACATATTGACGCACTGGAAGAATATAATCAGAAGGCGCGGAACCCAGTCACATTCCGAGAATTCCTCAGCCACGTCCTTGAGGACCGAGATGATGACAAAGACTCGTCGGATGAACCTAAGGATTATGTGGCAAGCTGCCATATGATCTCTCACTCGTCGATAGACAATGAAGAAGCTCCTGACGCAGAGAATCCGGGGGCAGATCCCGAGCCGGAACTTCTAGGGCCATCAGACGAAACAATTGACACATTCCTGAACGAAGCCCGTCTAAAAAGCAAAGCTGATCGGGAGCGCGAGATGGCCATATTTGAAAAGGCCAGACGCCGGCGACTGGACAAAAGGGTCGAAACACTCTCACCAGATCAAAGTACATCCGCCGCAAATAAAAGCAGGATCAAGACAAGGAAGCGATTCGCCAAAGCCATATCGATGGGGATGAAGCTGCCCTCTTTCAGAGAAAATTCTCCTGGTGGTATATATCTTGATGAAGCAGACGTACATCCTAAGTTCTGCTTGTATCATCAGAAGATCGCACACCCTACTGAAGACTGCAACTCCTTTAAGTGTTGGTGGCAAGGTTATGTCGCTCACAGGCAACACTTCAAGAGGACAAAGCGTGAAGCTCGTAGACAGCGGAAAAATGCGACAGATGAGCCTAAAAGAATTGCCGGCAATTGTCATAGGGTTGATCCCGGGGGATCGCGAGTTCTCACCTTCGGGAGCGACTCCGACGAAGAAATAGCCCTCGGCCCTCTCTTCAAGGAATCCATCTCTGAAATGAAAGAACTGAGGAGTTGCGAGAATATTCAGCCGTGCAATCGTACGCTACCCGGAAAGAATCTCGGACCTGCAAACAAGGGATCGAACAAAAAGAATAAGGGGAAAGGGAAAACGGCCTTCGTCGCTAACGCTCAACAACAATCGAGTCGCTCGAGACCGGTTATTCGCCAAAGCAACAAGCGGCAACCCCTCGATGAGAAGTTGAAACGTCCTTACTCATTTCCCTGGGATGAAACAAGGAGACTGTTCGAACTAGTAGTATGCAACAGGCTTATCACTCTACCGGAGCCGAAACACCCACAACAACTGAACGATGTCAACAATCCTAATTACTGCCCTTACCACAGAGTATTGGGCCATCCGATCGAAAACTGCTACGTTTTCAAAAACTGGGTTGAAGACCAATACCAACAGGGCAAGTTCGCGCTGTCCGAAAACTGGAAGGTGAGCCCGCTACGGGCATCATGCTCATTCATAGGGAAAGCCCCATGGACCGAAAAGTCCGTAAACTAGAAATTCGCCTTAAATACGGCAACAATGGACCACTATGTCCTAAAACTGGTTGCGGACCGAAATGTCCCTAAACTAATAATGGACCGCAATGTCCTAAAACTTGCAATTAACCGAGACGTCGATAAACTACTACAGACCGCAGCATCCCAAGGCTGATACAAAAAAAACGGTATGTCCACAAGCAAAATGGGCACAGATGAAAACTTGAAAGGGTTCCGTGAGTAAAAACAGCAGGGCTACCGGCGAGTCTTGTGAAAACCCGAAAGGGCGCAACCTCGTTAAAAAAAAAGGTAAGTCCATAAGCAAAATGGGCACGAATGAAAACCCGAAAGGGCTCCGTGAGTAAAAACAGCAGGGCTACCGGCGAGTCTTATGAAAACCCGAAAGGGCGCAACTTCGTTTAAAAAAAAAGGTAAGTCCATAAGCAAAAGGGGCACAGATGAAAACCCGAAAGGGCTCCGCGAGTAAAAACAGCAGGACTACCGGCGAGTTTTGTGAAAACCCGGAAGGGTGCAATCTCGCTAAAAGACACTTGCAAGGTCCTCTCGACTTTGTAAGGAGAAACAACCTGCGTGAGATCCTTACGACTCATAAGGGAGCAACACGCTTAGGGATCCCTCGATTCCTAAGGAGAAATTACACTTGCGAGATCCTCACGACTCGTAAGGAGAATTCCCCTTTGAGACCCCCACGACTCATAGGGTTCAAAAGCCTTAAGCTACAGGGATCTGAACCTGTTCTTAAGCTATCACAACCTCCAATGCCGTCCTACAAGCGTCTTGATATCGACCCTTGTATACAATCCACGGGCGCGAATGAACATTTCCCTAACAAAGTCCCATCAGAGACTGGGGATATGCTCATATGGCAAAAGACACTTGTAAGTCCTCTCGACTTATAAGGAGATACCACTCTTGTAAGATCCTTACGACTTAGAAGAGAACACACGCTTAAGAATCCTCACGGTTCCTAAGAAGAAAATGCACCTACGAGATCCTCACGACTCGTAGGGAGAAATACCTTTATGAGACCTTTACGGCTCATGAAGTCAAAAGCCTTAGTCGACAGGATCCTAACCCTATTTGCTAAGCAACCTTTGTTCGACATCGACAGAGGCAAATGATGATTCGCTCATGGTAATATCCCAGTGGTAGCGATGCTGATGCCTAAAACGGTATCAAATTCTAAGTCCTTTTACGGCAAATGATGATTCGCTCCTGGCAATATTCCAGTCACAGCGATGCTGATGCTAAGATTGGCATCAGATCCCAAATCCCATACTCGCAAAAAAAAAATCAGCGAGCCAAAAAAAAATGCATATGAAATAGCCGAAATGATGGGGCAACTTGCAACAAAATCAGCAAGTAAAAATATATGCATACAAAAATAGCCGAAATGGTTGGGCAACTCGCAATAAAAAGCAGCGAGTGAAAATAAAAAATAGCCAAAATGATTGGGCACCGCGAAAAATAGCCGAAATGATTGGGCAATCGCGACTTTCGCGATATTAAAAGCTGAAATGATAGAGCATCGCGGAAAGAAAGAAATAAAAAATGAAATGAAACTTTTTGCCCTACAGGTGAGATCACATCGATCCCTGTATACAATCCAGGGGCATAAACAAAGAGGGAACCATACCTTCCCATCAGGCTCCATCACAAGAAGAGCCAAATCTCGACGGCCACATCTACAGCCTGAAGACCCACAACGATATTCCTTCGCAGTCCAGCAGGATGCAGATGCAACGTCAACGAAAGACCTCATGGTCGAAACAATGCGGAGCGACGTCAAAAATCCCAGCTCCACCTCAGCATTCGTCTCGATACAGCAGACGAGATGTCAACGACGGCGTTCCTTCGCAGTCCATCAGGATGTAGATGCAATGTCAATGAAAGACCTCATGGTCGAAACAAAGCGGAGTGACGGAAAAATCCCAGCTCCACCTCAGCATTCGTCTCGATACAGCAGACGAGATGTCAACGACGGAGTTCCTTCGCAGTCCAGCAGGATGCAGATGCAACGTCAATGAAAGACCTCACAGTCAAAACAAAGCGGAGTGACGGCAAAATCCCAACTCCATCTCAGCATTCGTCTTGTTACACCAGACGCAATGTCAACAACAGCGCCCTTCCTCCAACAGGATTCGGACACGCCAAAGCAAATGAAGCGAAGGCTAAATTCCTAGCTTCAGGATCTTGACGGTAACTCATATAAAACCTGAAAGACTATCGAAGATCATCTCACATCAGCGCGGAGTGGTCACCATCTCGACGTTCATCTCGATACAGCAGACAAGATGTCACTACAGTGCCCTTCCACCAACAGGATTCGGACACGCCAAAGCAAATGAAACGAAGGCCAAATTCCTAGCTTCAGGGTCTTGAAGATAACTCATATAAAACCTGAAAGACTATCGGAGATCATCTCACATCAGCGCGGAGTGGTCACCACCTCGACGTTCATCTCGATACAGCAGACGAGATGTCACTACAGCGTCCTTCCTCCAACAGGATTTGGACACGCCAAAGCAAACGAAGCAAAGGCAATATTCCTAGCTTCAGGGTCTTGATGGTAACTCATATAAAACTTGAAAGACTGTCGGAGATCATCCCACATCAGCGCGGAGTGGTCACCACCCCGACGCTCGTCTCGGTACAGCAGACGAGACGTTACCACAACGTTCTTCCTCTAACAAGATGCAGACGCGACAATCAAACAACGAAGCCACGGAAAAATCCTTAGTTCCAAGCCTCGACGGTTCACACGCAACCTAGAGACAACCGCGACATTCATCTCGTTACAGCAGACGCAATTCCAGCAAAATGAAGCAAAGGACAAATTCCAAGCTTCAGGGTCTTGACGGCAACTCATATAAAACCTGAAAGACTATCGAAGATCATCCCACACCAGCACGGAGTGGTTAAGACCCATCGGGGCTCACCAAAATGAGCCTAACCTCAAGTAAAAAGCGGCATGACAAAATTCCTAACGCTTGCTCTTCTGATAGTCAAACTGTCTAAGAGGATTGCTTGAAGACGTCTTGTTCAGCCCCCGAAGGGATCAGAGACATGACAGACGCAAGGCTACTCGAACAGTAAGGTTGCCTATCGAGGGACACATCAGCCAACGCGACGGTACGACGGACAAAACCCTAGTACCACAGACCCTAACGGACCTCTGTCGTAAAGAGCAGAGGTTAACTGTGACGTTAGGATATTCTTGCGAGAAATGCTCGGTTCGTCTCGACTCGTGAGGAAAAGCCTTAGGCAGCGGAGATTAAAAAAACTGTTTCCTAAGCACTGGGGCTCTGCAAGTCGGTCCAAAACGGACTCTTGCATACTATTCACGAACCACACTCTCCAAAGTCGAATCTCGACAAGGAGGGAAACAACCCCTTACGAGTCCTCTCGACTTGTAAGAGGGAAAATTTTCTAGTGAGGTTCTTACGACTCTCAAGAGAAAACGCACTTAGGAATCCTCACGACCCCTAAGGAGAAAATACACTTACGAGATCCTCTCGACTCGTAGGGAGAAAAGTATTTATGAGACCCTCACGGCTCATAAATTTGAAAAGTCTTAGGTGGCAGATCCTAACCCTGTTTCCTAAGCCATCGGTGCCCTACAAGGAGGTCAAGATAGACTATCTGCAGGTTACACTCTCTGAAGTCGAACATCGACAAGGAGGGAAACAATCACTTATGAGTCCTCTCGACTTGTAAGGAAGAAAATTCTCTTGTGAGATCCTTACGACTCTCAAGAGAAAACGCACTTAGGAGTCCTCACGACCCCTAAGGAGAAAATACATCTACGAGATCCTCTCGACTCGTAGGGAGAAAAGTCTTTATGAGACCTTCACGGCTCAAAAAGTTGAAAAGCCTTAGCTAGCAGATCTGAACCTGCTTCCTAAGCCATCACTACTCCTCGAAGTATTCAAGACGGAATGTTCTATATCACCTACAGGCTACGCTTACTTAAGGAATATGCCAATAACAAGCTACGCTTACTTAAGGAATATGCCAGTAACAAAGCAGAAAATAAAAGGAAGGAGGCAAAAGATTTGTCATTCATACTCGGAAAATTCTTACATCAATAAAGACAATAAACAAAAGCAGCATTATTGAAATGTTTACAAGGGTATAACCTCGGATCCAGGGCATGGATTGAGGAAGTCGAAAGTAAGGCCGTCTAGAGTCTTTCTGGCCTTTCTAACCATTCTCGTGTGCATCCTCTCGCGCTCACGCGTGTCAAGATCTTCGGCAATGTTCCCCTCCGAAAGACGGCGCACAAGACTGCGAGGTCCTGACGCTGGGGTTCGGCGCAAATACTATTTAGTTTTATCCGTCCACCTCTCCGAAGATGCCAAGTTGATTTATGGCACCGTGTATCGGAGGTTTAGACGGATGCGGCCGATATAGCAGACTTCGTCAGATTCCCCCTCGCTTGAGGGTTTTTTGATTGTGGGGAAGCTCTTCCCTGCAGGCGCAAGCCCCTGCAGTTAATTACGCTACCGCATCGCGGTAACAACTTTCTCCTTCTCCAGAATTTCACTTCGTGTCGTGTGTGTTTGTTTTGTTTGTGGATGCCCATGGATTGTATACGGAGACTAAGTTATGCCATCGCCCGTAGGACGTGAATTAGTCCAAATCCGTATTTACTTAGATTTGGGTTTGGTGTTTTAGTTTAAGGATACGTTAGCCATATTGAGGCTAAGATCAACTTAAACGTTCGTTAATGATACGTTAGTCTGATTTGAGACTAAGATCAACTTAACGGGATCGTTTGGATCCTACAACAGAGCATTTGGGGGCTCTATTGTTCCAGTTTAGGGACATAGTGGTCCATTTAATATATGGCCGTCGGGACCCGTCACCTCTCTGACGACGTTGAAGGATTACAACGACAGGTGTCAAAGGAGTTCGAAGATGTACTCTTGAACCAAAGTTAATTGGGGGTCTTATAGTCCAATTTGGGACTAAAGTCTGTTTGAGTGTTTAAGGATACGTTAGCCATATTTGAGGCTAAGATCAACTTAAACGGGATCGTTTAGATCCAACAAAAGAGCGTTTGGGGGCTCTATTATTCCAGTTTAGGGACGTAGTGGTCCATAGGTAGTTTAGGGACATTGCGGTCCATATTCCAGTTTAGGGATGTGGTGGTCCATAGGTAGTTTAAGGACGCTTAAGTCCGTAAGTTTAAGGACCCCACAGTCCGTGTTTTAGTTTAAGGACGCATAAGTCCGCGGGTTTAAGGATCCCACAATCCGTCTTTTGGTTTAAGGACGCTTAAGTCCATGAGTTTAAGGACCCCACAGTCCGTGTTGATGTGTGGTTGTCGGGACCCGTCACCTCTCTGACGTCGTTGAAAGATTACAACGATAGGAGTCAAAGGAGTTCGGAGATGTACCCTTGAACCGGTCGTAAATTGATTTAAGAGAGCAGCTGTGCTCAGTCAATTTAATTTGAGGACTTACGGCTATGATTGGGCTAAGTCCAGTTGAAAAATATTCAACGCTTTTATTTATTTTTGGTCTATTAGACCTGTGCTAGGGCTTTGCCCACATTTAAATAATGCATTGCATTACTTTTTATTTTTGTTTGGGCTCTGCCCATAAAGGATGCAGAGCATCAATTTTACTTGGGCTCTGCCCTTTATAAATGATGCAGAGCATCAATTTTATTTGGGCTCTGCCCTTTTATTGCTTTGCAATTTATTTTGGCCTGCTAGGTCTTTTTGACTTGGGCCTGGCCCTTTAGCAAAAGAAATGCATTGCATTTGTCAGGCGCTTTGTGCCAACCAAAGAGCGCAAGCGCTTGTGGTGATGACACGTGTCATGCAAGCGCAGTGCGCTGCGCTTGCGCTGCTGACACGTGGCGCGCTGTGGTGAGTTGCGCCAGTTTCAGAGAGCAAGGCTCTATTTCAAAAGTGCATAGCGCAAATGGTTCAGATGCTGACACGTGGCGCTCTCTGGTGGCTTGCGCCAACCTAAGAGCGCAACAGCGCGGTTTTGCAAGTGCAAGGCACTATTAACTTGAGAATCCTTTAGATTCAGAAGCAATGGTTCATAAAAGAAGTGCAAAGCACTTTTTGTATCTAATTTAGATTCAAGAAAATAAGTTTCTCTTGTTTTTCTTATTTCAGGGAACCAGAGGTTCATAAAAGTGCAAAGCACTATTTTTTATTTTGTTTTTTATTAAAGATCATTGATCTTGTTCTTAGATCAATGATCTATCAAAAGAAATTCTTCTATCATAAAGGTTTTTTTTACCTTTCCTCTTGAGATTTCTTCAGAGCTCTCTCTCTGTTTGAAAATTTCCATTTCTCACAAAATGTTGATGCCTTTGAATTGAGGTCTAGGGTCCTTTTTATAGTGCCCATAAATTAGTTAGAGAGATCTTTCTCTGAGTGATTTGGGGAATTTTCCCCACCGTTGGATCTTTGATCCAAGGGCTTCTGTTTTACAGAAAGAAAATCTTCTTGTTTTAACAAGAACAAAAAGATTTCTGTAAAATCTTAATTCTGTTTGGCGCAAACGCCCCAGCGCGTGACACGTGTCGCGCAGAGCGCAGCGCAATTGCGCTAGCGCATCTGCGCTGACATGTGCCGCGCAGCGCATCTGCGCTGGCACGTGCCGCGCAGCGCAAAGCACAGCGCAACTGCGCTAGCGCATCTGCGCTGACACGTGCCGCGCAGCGCTGTGCTTGCGCAACTGAAGCGTTGCTTCCTTTAATTTTGTTTTAGATAGAGTTTTGCTCTAATTGGGCGCGCTGCCTCGGGCGCTGCGCTGATGTATCAGCGCCTGACACGTGGCGCGTTGCGCCCTGGATTTGAAGCGTTGCTTCAAAATTTGAATTTTGGATTTCAACAGAGCTTTGCTCTGATTGGGGGAAACAAATGCCTCCCTACCGGTGCGCTCACGTAGCGCGCACGTGAGTGCAGCGGTGGCAAGATTCTGACCGTTGGATCAACGGGTGAGCTGAAGGGGCGCAAGCGCCCTATAAATAGGACCTTTGGCCCTTAGAAAATCTTCACCATTTCAAGATTTTGATTTTCTAGTGCTTTGCTCTCACTCAATAACTTCAGAGCTTTGCTTATTTCTAAAGTTAGAAAACTTTTTAGGTAAAATTAATTTAACTTAAATTAATTTAAATCAAATCAATCTTAAACAAAAGAGCTTTGCTCTCACAGATCTTTTGATCTAAAGAGATCCCCATTGGGGTTTCATAAACAGAGCTTTGCTCTCAAGAACTTGTTTTAGGGTTTCTTAACCCATGAACAGAGCTTTGCTCATTGACAGGATATAAGTCTTTGAATCTTCTGATGATGAACTCTTAAGAGTTTTCTTGAATTTTCAAGATCCCAAAAAAATTTTAATTTTAAATTTCTTTGAAAGTTAAAATTTTCTTTTAATGGATTTTTTTTATCACCATTACAGAGCTAAGCTCTTTTTAAGGAATTTTATTCTTTTGAGACCAGAATTTGACAAGTGTCATTCTGTGATAAAGTTTTGCTCTGAAAGAGGAGATTTTCTCCTTGTCTCTAGGGATCCCCCATTGATGAGAATATTCTCTTGGGGATCTTTTCTTTAACTGACAGTTTCACCCAATGATGGGGCTGTCTTATTAAATGAGGCACTTTCTTCCAGATTTTGTGGGTCCCCCTTCGGTCTCCTACTCACTGCACTGTTGTGTAGCGTAATTAATTAATTTTAATTTAATTGATTTTTAATTTAACTAATTAATTAGTGAAAATTTTCTTAAACGCCAAGCGTTGGAATTACAACACTAACAGATAATTTCTGTTCATTTGCAGCGATCATGTCTCTCGACACCTCGTTTCCGTTTGCTCGTTCAGAAGAGGGATTTCCCGAAGCGCCCTTGGACCGTGATGTCTTGGATATGATTAGGGACTATGACCAGGAATATAAGAGTCTCCACCTTAGGAGGTCGTGGTATAACCAGATTATCATGGATCGACGGAGCTTCACGTGCGCCGTACCGTCAGAACCCATCACGGCGATTCATTACGCCATCCCACCCTCGGTGCAGTATGCCGTGGAGATGGTTGATTGGACCTCGAAAGGCTTTATTCATCCCGCCATAGATGCGATTCCGGGCCAGCGTCCTATGGTTTTGGATATCCTAGGATGCCGTATCTGTCAAGGCGAGGCGCGACCTTGGGGGCAATCATATAACAACGGTCTGATCCCCCGCCACCCAATCGGCTATCTGTCGTGGGCCCGGTATATCCTGTCGACGAAGAAGTCGCAGTTGATAAGGTTAGGATTATATACTACGGTTTACGTCTCTCTCTTCCAGTATCCCACGCTTCCCACCTGGTGGTTCAAGGCCTTCCTGGAGCAGTAGAACATTCCTACCCACACTTTCTTTGCAATGGATCGGGAAGTGTCAATTTCTCTGGAGAAGTTCACGGAGGTCTCCGGTTTGCCGGTTATTGGGGAACACTATGAGGAATTGCTTCCGACTGACGAGTATGTCTTCGGTGCTAAGCTGGTGGTAAGGGGCCTCACGCCGGAAAATGTTGTTCAACACCAATTCCCAAGTTTGATCAAAGTGTTGAACATCTACGAGGCCCTTTTCATCGAACATGGGAGTCGCGGAGTTAGCTTTGAGGATTTCATCGCTCGGTTCCTTCGCCCAAGCGTCCTCTCATCAGAAGCTGCCAAGTTTGCTACCTTGGATGACCCTTTCGGTCTAAGTTTGGATAAACTGTCGGTGAAGGAAATAGACCAAAAGGGTTTTTTCCTTCCGGACTTCACGACTATGTCTTTTGCAGAAATTGCGGCCCCTGGGATGGACGAGGAGGCCTTTTTCTTAGGATTTCTTGGGCTATGGCTGAGTTGGTTTGCGATCCCAATGCATTCTCGCCATATGCGGCCCTCTGTCTTTTACCCAGCCCACCGGATGGCCATTGGGGTAAAAGTGGCCGTTGGGATCGCCGGCTTGGCACACTTGTATCATGGCCTCAGTCGAGCAGCGGACGCTAATGAGCCTGGGGTACTACACGTGGTCTTCCCGATGCATTACTTCATATCGTGGCTCGAGCTACACACGTCAGGTGTTTTCGGCATGCACAAAAGGCCTTCGTTCTACGACAAGTGCGGTTTCCCTCGCATCATACAGTTGATTGGCGCATCAATCGTGACTCCTTCGCCACGGAACGTCAGGGGTTTACTTCTTCTCCCCCACACCGTTGGAGACGGAATGTCTTTCGTCGATAAGGTGTTGACCATTAGAAAGGTGTCTACTACTGCGATGCGGCCATTACAAGATGCTTTCAAGGATGGAGCCTCAATTTTGACGGCCCGGGAGACCCTTCACTTATATTCCATTAGACCGGGCTTTCTAGTATTCAGGCAGAACGGTGCGGCGATTTTTATGAGATAAAACCCGCATTGTTTTGCCCAGCAACTGGGCTACGATCAAGGGGTACCCTTGGAAGCTTTCCTACTGGAACCCGCTGCCACTGAAGAAGGGATGGAGAACGCGCTGCATCATTTCATGCGCCTGAATACGAGTTCTTATTTTTTTATCAGTGCGCCGGCTTGCGCTCCACAACTCCTCAACGTATATGAAGAATGGTACAATCATGCAACATGAGCCATTATAAACGAGGAAAGGCGACTGCTGGTCGACCGTAAAGGTGCGCCTCCAGGCAGTGACCGCAACGCTCCTTTGGTGCCTAGGACTCCGGTAGTTGCCCCTCTAAAAAAGGTTAGAGCCGAGCCATCGCGTGCGCAAAGTCCTCCGCACGGATTGCCGCTCCCCGATATTGCCAATGCACCTCCAGCGCCCTGTGCTCCAGTGAAGACAGTGGTTGTAGCTTCGCCGGAGTCTGGCGTGGGTGCGGACATCGGGACCCGCTGCCCCAAGGTGGCCGCCAAGCGCAAGTCGATCCCTGGTGCCGCTAGGGTTGGTGGGCAGAAGAAGAAAAAGAAGTCGCTCTTCGCCGCCGACGTCGTATTCGGTCAGAAACCCCATGCTCCTTATGCCGAGGGCTTGAGCGAATATGGGACTAATGAGGGATTAGTCATGCCGCCGCCGGATGATACAGACTTGGAGGCCGCTCTCGAAACTTCAGCGTGGTTGGCAAAGCGTAACGCGTGGCTAGCTAAGCTTGCGCAATCAGGTAACTACTAGTCGCATTTTCTTTATTGTATCATATCCCCCTCATTGCCTTTGACTAATGTTTTTTCCTTCTTTTCTTCCAACAGGCATCACCGATGAAGAAGCCATTGCCGCTTCCCTTGAGACTTTCCAGGAGGAAGAACGTCTCAGAGCGTCTTTAGGCCTTAGTAAGTTTCAATTCATCATGTTTTCGTTTTCCTTGTGTTATGGTCAATTTAATCTCTCCCTTTTCATCGCAGAAACCTCAATGACGTTCCCGCCAAGTGACACAACTGCTCTGCCAGCTGCCGATGTTCCTGCTCCCTCTGGGCTACCGCAGGAGGTCCGTCTCGAAGAGCCGATGAGAGATGCCTTAAAGGCTCTGGAGGCATCCTTGAATGAGGACGACGACGCTTCGATGAAGGAAGCGTCAAAGAGGTCCATCGTGATAGCCCGGGAGGAGAGGAAGCGGTCGAGGCGCGAAGCAAAGGCACGCAGGGCTGCCTTGGCCATTGGAGCGGGCCCAAGCACCGTTCTTCGTGCCGACACCCCTTCAGAAGAGTCCCCGGTCGCCCTGTCTACAGCCCATAGACAGGCGATTCGCGCCAATAGAGAGGCTAACGAGAAGTCCACCTCAGGTAATATTTTTTTAGAATTTTGTTTGTAAAAATTGTAAACTCGCCGGTTCTTATGCATTCCATCTTGCAGGGCCAAGTTCGACCGAGGGGGAGGCAGAGACTATCGAACCCGAGGAAGCAGGGGGGAGGCACCGGCCGAACTTGAGCCGGCGGTGGGCAACGTCGCTGGGGTTATGGAGCCTGAGCTGGAGGCTGAGGGATCCGCAACCGAGAAGGTCATTGATGCCGAGCCTGAAGTGGTGGCAGATGAAATGATTGTTATAACTGAGCCCAGGGTAGTGGCGGATGAGGCGCTTGAGGCCGGCGACCTCGTGGTGACGGTGGACGAGGCAACCGTGATTGCTGAGCCCGAAGGAGTAACGGGTGAGGTAGACATGATTCCTGAAGACGAGCCAACCGCTCTTTCTCAGGAATCTGGTAATGCTCCGGTCATAGCCCTCCCCGTCTATGGTCCCCCGCCGTCTCCAAGTCTTGCGAGCACGACAACGGTCCCCATTGAGTCGGGTGACGAGGCCACGGGTGGTGGCCTCATGTCGATGGAGGATGGAATCGCCTCAGTTTCGGCCGGCAGCTCATCAGGTAAATCCCAAGTTACTGTCCTCTTTATCTTACAATCCTTTCTGACAAGTTCACATTTGTTCATAACGCAGGTGCAGCCAGTGTCGATGCCCCATTGCTCGAGGGAGCGCCTTCAACTACTGCCTTGGCGGTGGTCACTTCTCAGCCCTCTCTCATACCGTCAAAGATGTTGGAAGGTATGGGTTTGCAACTTATTAATCTTATCTTTCAGACGTATAATTTGTGTACTAAAGTCGTACCGTTGTGTCTTTTCAGGAGTGCTCTTTGATCATCTATATCAAGTGTTGCTGCCACACTTCTCCTTCCTATCTGAACTCGCTTCTCCTTCTGGTGGCGCTGGTGAGTATAGTTCTCGACTGATATCTTTCTTTTTCGGTGATGGAATTATTTCTAACTTTTTCTCGTCATGACTGCAGTGCTACAAATCAAAGGGTGAGAAGAAAGATCGGTCGCGCCACCGGCCCTTCCGGCCTTGCCACCTGCTTCAACTGGTATAGTAGACTATCTCATCAATGACTTTTTCCATATCTCTTGAATCGTCATCTAATCGCATTTTGTCTTTTCAGCTGTCATTCCGATCTCGGCGCCTTTTGAGTCTCATATTACAACACCGGCAGGCCCTTCCCAGAGACGTCCGTCCTCGAAAGGTGCGGCGAATAATCTGCGTATGTTGAGCGGCTATATCAAGGAACTCGACGTCGAGACTCCTACGCCCGCTGCAAATTTCGCTATAACGGTTAACCCGATGCTGGTGATATTTGCTACCTTCCATGACGAGGGCATCGTCGCATCTTGGGTTAACCATTGCAGGGAGATCGAGGCTCGCCTGCACCAGCTGGAGTTGATGCTTCCCGCTCCCGAGACCTTAGCCGCAGGCAATCACAGAGCAACGTGGATTGAGCAGAGCGCTTCTTACGTCCACCACTTGGAATAAGAAGAAGGCTGAGGGAGTACCAAAAGACTTCAAGCAAGACGGCTCATCTGCGTGCTGAGGTTGAGGCAAATGCTGCCCAAGTGAAGGCTATCTTTGAGGGCCTCTTGGAGCGCATTTCTCATGGGCTGAACTTGAAGCGGAAGCTTGATATTGCCGAGCGTGACACTCCAGGCTGTGAAGCTGCTCATCAGGCCGTTAGGGAGCAACTTGCGTCCGTTTTGCAACAGCGGGCTCAAGTGGAGGCTGAACTGGCAGTGGTGGCCGATCAAGAAAAGGCGCGGAAGGAAGTGCACGAATAATTAATAGAGCTATGCAAGACGCTTCCTTCCCAATGATTCCCCTTGTATCTCCATACTTGTATAAAAAAATTCCTTAAATAATATGTATCCATTCTTTATTCTTTTGAACGCTTTACTTTGTACTTGATTACATTCAATAAAGATATACATTTTTCTTTGCAATGTCTTGTGCTATTTCTTTGCTTTTTCTTTTCTCTTATTATCAGCGTACTGTCTTGATAAACACATTTGACCGATAATAGAGTAAGCATCTAGATTTTTCCGAGAGATAGCGATGGCTTAGACCGCAGGTTCAGATTTGTCGCCTAAGACTTTTCAACTTTATGAGCCGTGAGGGTCTCATAGAGATTTTCTCCCTACGGATCGAGAGGATCTCGTACGTGTATTTTCTCCTTAGGAATCGTGAGGATTTCTAAGTGTGTTTTCTCTTATAAGTCGTAAGGATCTTATAAGAGAATTTCTCCCTCTTACGAGTCGAGAGGACCCGTGAGCGGTTGTTTCCCTCTTTGTCGAAATTCGACTTTGGAGAGTGAGATCCGTGAATAGTATGCAATAGACCGTTTAGACCAACTTGCAGGGTCCCATTGTTCAGGAAACAAGTTTTTAATTCCTGCTGCCTGAAGCTTCATCTTGCGAGTTGAGACGAATCGGGAATTTTCCTCGGAGACACTGTTTCCTCTGCGAGCCGACATGAATCAGGAGGCTCTCATTAAGGATGTTTGTTTCCCTGAATTGAGATATTTACCAAGGATTATTTGTTTCCCTGGTGTTGAAACGAATCGAGAATTTCCCACGGAGACACTGGTTTCTCTGCGAGTCGACGCGAATCGGGAGGCTCTCATCAAGGACGCTTGTTTCCCTGAATTGAGGTATTTGCCAAGGATATTTGTTTCCCTGGTGTTGAAACGAATCGAGAATTTCCCACGGGGACACCGGTTTCTCTGTGAGTCGACGCGAATCAGGAGGCTCTCATCAAGGACGCTTGTTTCCCTGAATTGAGGTATTTGCTAAGGATATTTGTTTCCCTGGTGTTGAAACGAATCGAGAATTTCCCACGGAGACACCGGTTTCTCTACGAGTTGACGCGAATCTGGAAGCTCTCATCAAGGATGCTTGTTTACCTGAATTGAGGTATTTGTCAAGGATATTTGTTTCCCCGGTGTTGAAACGAATCGAGAATTTCCCACGGAGACACTGGTTTCTCTGCGAGTCGACGCGAATCAGGAGGCTCTCATCAAGGATGCTTGTTTCCCTGAATTGAGGTATTTGCCAAGGATATTTGTTTCCCTTGTGTTGAAACGAATCGGAGACACTGGTTTCTCTGCGAGTCGACGCGAATCAGTAGGCTCTCATCAAGGACGCTTATTTCCCTGAATTGTGGTATTTGCCGAAGGATATTTGTTTCCCTGGTGTTGAAATGAATCGAGAATTTCCCACGGAGACACTGGTTTCTCTGTGAGTCGACGCAAATCAGGAGGCTCTCATCAAGGATGCTTGTTTCCCTGAATTGAGGTATTTGCCAAGGATATTTGTTTCCCTGGTGTTGAAACGAATCGAGAATTTCCCGTGGAGACACTGGTTTCTCTGCGAGTCGACGCGAATCAGGAAGCACTCATCAAGGATGCTTGTTTCCCTGAATTAAGAATTTGCCAAGGATATTTGTTTCCCTGGTGTTGAAACGAATCGAGAATTTCCTACGGAGACACTGGTTTCTCTGCGAGTCGACACGAATCAGGATTTTCTTTGTCAAGGACGCTTGTTTCCTCGAGTCAAAGGATTTGCCGAAGACACTGGTTTCTTCAGGGTTGGGATGAACCGTCGAGATTTGGCTTCGTTTTCTGGCGAAGCCTGTTGGGAAAGTATGGTTCTCTCTTTGTTTGCGTCCTTGGATTGTATACAGGGATCGATGTGATCTTAGCTGTAGGGCCAAAGTTTTATCATCATTTTTTTTATTTCCGCGATGCTCTATCATTTCAGCTTTTATAGCGTGAAGGTCGCGATTGCCCAATCATTTCGGCTATTTTTCGCGGTGCCCAATCATTTCGGCTATTTATTTTATTTTCACTCGCTGCTTTTTATTGCGAGTTGCCCAATCATTTCGGCTATTTTGTATGCATACGTTTTTACTTGCTGCTTTTTATTGCAAATTGCCCTATCATTTCGACTATTTCGTATGCATGTGTGGCCTACTGGCTTTTCACCGTAAACCTAAAATTAGACACCGGTTTCGGCATCAGCACCGCTACAACTGGGATATTGCCAGGAGCGAATCATCATTTGCCTCCGTCGATGTTGAATAAAGGTGGCTCAGCGAACAGGGTTAAGGTCCTGTCGACTAAGGCTTTTAACTTCATGAGCCGTAAGGGTCTCACAAAGGTATTTCTCCCTACAAGTCGTGAGGATCTTGTAGGTGTATTTTCTCTTTAGGAATCATGAGGATTCTTAAGTGTATGTTCCTCTGTAAGTCGTAAGGATCCTACAAGAGGGTTTTCTCCTTGTAAATCGAGAGGACCTACAAGGGTTGTTTACCATGCAAACATATCCTCAATCACGGATGAAACTTGGTTAGGGAAATGTTTATTCGCGCCCGTGGATTGTATACAAGGGTCAGTATTGAGCCACTTGTAGGGCAATATTGGAAGTTGTGGGGGTTGCTTAAGCACAGGTTTAGGTCTCTGTAACTTAAGACTTTCAAATCTTATGAGCCGTGAGGGTCCCATAAGAGAGTTCTCCTTACGAGTCGTGAGGATCTCGCAAGTGTATTTTCTCTTTAGGAATCATGGGGATCCCTAAGTGTGTTGCTCCCTTGTGAGTCGTAAGGATCTCACGCGGGTGGTTTCTCCTTACAAGGTCGAGAGGACCCTATAAGAGTCTTTTAACGAGGTTGCGCCCTTTCGGGTTTTCACAAACACTCGCCGGTAGTCCTGCTGTTTTCACTCACGGAGCCCTTTCGGGTTTTCATCCGTGCCCTTTTTGCTTATGGACATACCCCTTTTTTTATTCTTTATATATATATATATATATATATATATATATATATATATATTTACGAGGTCGCTCCCTTTCGGGTTTTCACGAACACTCGCCGGTAGCCCTGCTGTTTTTACTCACGGAGCCCTTTCGGGTTTTCATCCGTGCCCTTTTTGCTTATGGACATACCGTTTTTATATTATTATTATTTTTTTTATACGTATACTTTTTTTTATCGATCTCGTCAGCCTGAAGATGCTGCGGTAATAGTTTAAAGACGTTTCGGTCGTCATTAGTTTAAGGACGTTTCGGTCCGTTCAAGAGAAGGCTGGCTACTGCTTATAAAGTTTGAGCTTAGGAAGATAGCGAGCGGACATAGTCGTCGTCATCTATCGTTGACCTAGGCTATGGCTTATTAAGCTCAGTATTTCTTTAGAAAGCGACCTTTTATTGGCCTGTAAGGCCTTTCACCGTGCATATCCATGAGTAGATAGGCTCCACCCTGGTAAACCTTTTCTATGATGTACGGGCCTTCATAGTTTGGCTCGAATTTTCCCTGCTTGGCGCGATTGGGGATCATAGGTCTTTTGACCACTAGCACGAGTTCGCCTTGGCGGAATGTCCTCGGCCGGGTCAATCTTTCATATGAGCGCGTCATCTTCGCTTTATAAGCTTCCAGATTTTGTTGCGCTATGAGCCGGGTCTCGTCAAGGGCATCAAGCTCCTCAAGACGAAGGTGAGAATTTTCTTCGTCCGTTAGCTCGTAGTGGACCGCCACTCATAGAGAGGGTAACTATATCTCGAGGGGGAATACTGCTTCTGTACCGAATACCAACACGTATGGCGTTGTGTTCGTGGCCGTCTTGAACGTAGTCCGATACGCCCAAAGAGCTTCTTGTAATCTTTCGTGCCAGTCCTTCTTATTTCAGGACACCGTTTTCTTTATAATCTTTGTTAAGGTCTTATTGAAGGCCTCAGCTAGACCGTTAGCTCGCGGATTATAAATCGAGGAATATCTCCAGTCTATATTGTGATGTTGCACGAAGCGACTGATCTTGTGGCTTCTGTAAGCTGGCCCGTTATCGGAGATGATCCGTCGCGGAGTTCCAAACCGATATATGACATGCGTCTTGAAGAAATGGAGGATATTCTCCGTCTTCACTTCTCTTAATGGTACTGCTTCTGCCCATTTGGAGAAGTAGTCAGTCGTTGCCAGGATGAAACGATGTCCCCTGGACGATGCTGGTTCGATAGGGCCGACTATATCAGTTCCCCACATTTCGAATGGCCAGCTAGCCACCGTTGGATGTAGTGGATTTGGATGCTGGTGGATGAAGTCCCCATGAATTTGGCATGAGTGGCATTGCTTTGCATATTCGAGGCAGTCCTGGATCATCGTGGGCCAGTAGTAGCCCATCCGTTTGATCTTCAACTTCATCTTTGGGCCCGCTTGGTGAGAACCACAGAGCCCGTCATGAACTTCCTGGACGACTCTTTTTGCTTCGTCAGGTCCCAGGCATCTTAACCACAAAGAATCAAATGACCTCTTGTACAGGGTATCATTGACGAAGGCGAAAGACAGAGCTCCTTTCATAAGCTGATGTCTTGAGGACGCATCTTCGGGCGTTCGGCGGTATTTGAAGTAGTCTATAAAGACTTCTCTCCAATCCTCGGCATTTTCCCGATCTTTAGTTTGCATAGACATTTGCTCAGTCGCTCCCTTTTCTTCGGATGATTCCGGAGATATTTCTGCCGGAGCAAGCACCCGACGGCTTTGTACCACGATTCTTACGTCATCGAGGTTCTCATCAGCCAGTTCCTTAGCGAGTTTTGCCAACGCGTCCGCTTTGCTGTTTTCCGCGCGCGGTATGTTTTCCAAAGTATAGGAAGGGATTTGGGTCAACAGTTGCTGCACCTTCTCGCCGTACTTCACCAACTCTGGCTTGCATGTTTGGTAGTCGCCGTTTACTTGACTAACGACCAGTTGGGAGTCTCCGTATATGAGGAGGTTTCTAATTCCCATGTCAATGGCGATCTCGAGGCCTGCTATCAGAGCTTCATATTCGGCTTCATTTTTCATCCTCGGCTCAGTTAAGGAGAAAGCAAAGCGCATTATCCCTCCTTGTGGAGTCACGAAGATAAGGCCTACCCCCGATTTGATTATAGGGGTACTTTGTTTGCGCTTCTTCATTGAAGATACTCCATCGAAATAAAGCTCCCATCGGGTATCACCTCCGTCGATCGCGTCAAACGCATGTTCGTCTGGCAGATCGCAATTCAGAGAAGAATCGCCAGGTATCGGATGCTCATCGAGGAAGTCGGCAATGGCCTGGCCTTTCACTGCTTTAAGAGGTTGATACGCTATCGAGAACTCCATCAAGAGCAGGGCCCATTTAGAGAGCCGTCCTGTCAATATGGCCTTCGGCATTAAATATTTAAAGGGGTCCACCTTCGAAATGAGACAGACTTCATGCGCCAACGCATAGTGCCTGAGCTTTGTTATCGCAAAGATCAACGCCAGGCAGTGTTTTTCAATGGGGGAGTAGTTGCTTTCTGCCCCCAGTAGAACTCGACTTAAGTAGTAGAGAGCTCTCTCCTTCCCTTGATCATTCTCTTGTGCCCATAATGCGTCTAAGGAGCTTTCGAGAGCGATTGTATAAAGAATGAGGGGCTTTCCCTTGACCGGCGCAGCCAACACCGGCGGGTTCTGCAGGTATTGTTTGATCTCGTCTAGCACACTTTGGCATTTTTGGTCCTAGACGAACAGGGTTCCCTTCTTCATCAGGTGGCTGTAAGGACGGCACTTTCCTGAAAGGTTGGCTATAAATCGCCGTATATACGCGAGCTTCCCTTGAAGAGACCGCAGCTGTTTGAGAGTCCTTGGCGGAGGCATTTCCATGATCGCCTTGATCTTCGACGGATCTATCTCAATACCTCGGTGCCGGACGATGAACCCCAGGAATTTGCCCGAGGAAACTCCGAACGTACACTTGAAAGGGTTCATCTTCAAGTTGTATTGCTGAAGGCGTTGAAATACGGTCTTCAAATGCTCGAGATGTTCCTCGTATGATTTGCTTTTAACCACGAGATCGTCGATATTGCATTCGACGATTTTGTGTATAAGGTCATCGAAGATCTTCGTCATGGCTCTCTGATAAGTAGCACCGGCGTTCTTTAATCCGAAGGGCATCACCTTGTAGCAGAATATACCCAAAGGAGTCCTGAAGGCGGTGTGCTTCTGGTCTTCGGGATGCATTTTTATCTGATTATATCCTGACGAGCCATCCATGAAGGAGAAAACTTCATGAGTGGATGTATTGTCTATCATCAGTTCGGTGACTGGCACTGGGAAATCGTCCTTCGGGCAAGCTTTATTAAGATCCCGGAAGTCTACGCATATGCGCACTGTCCCATTTTTCTTCATCACCGGGATGATGTTGGCGATCCATTCAAGGTATTGAACTTCCTGGATGAAGCTAGAGTCGATCAGCTTCTTGACCTCGGCATTGATACTTATCTCAAGCTCGAGCCGCATTCTTCTCGGCGTCTGTTTGACCGGCTTGACGTCCGGAGATATCGCCAATCCATGCACAGCAATTTTTGGATCTAGTCCCGGCATTTCGGAATAGTTCCACGCGAAGCAATCTCTATACTGTAGAAGCACGTCCTTTAACGCAGCCACCCTTTCTTCAGATAGCAGCTCGCTGATGAATGTCTGTCGCGGGTCATTCGCCGTTCCCAACTCAATTTTCTTAAGGTTATCTGCGGTGGTATGGATTCCATCTTCCAGCTCTTTTGGCGCTGGTAGGAATTCTGAAATTACCTCTTCGCTGCTGTTTTCGAAGCACCAGGGAAGGTCATCCATGTTCTCGGACTCTTCTTTTGATATTGTTATCATGTGACAAGTTCGAATTCGCTTCCAATCCAAATGTGGAACTGGTTCTTCTTCCGTGGCCTTGGGTTCGTGCTTCTGTGGCGGCGCTACCCTCCAGTTGTCGGACAGAGCGAACTTGCCAAGCTGATACTGATCTTCGACCCAATTCTTAAAGGTGAAGCAGTCTTCGAGAAGATGCCCTACCACTCGGTGATAAAAGCAATAGTCTAGGTGTGAGACCTCGCCCGCTTGTTTGGGGTGATTAGACTCCAGCAGTGTAAGCATCTGATGTTTTAGAGCGAGGTCAAGTATTTTCTTTGTTTTGTCCCGAGGAAAAGAGTATGCTCGGCCCATTTTTCTCACGAGGGATAGATCGGAACCGCTTGGTTCCCACTTGCGTGGCCTTTTAGCCCCGCTTCGTTGCTGTTGAGCGCATTTTTCGCGTTTCGACTTGTTTTTGCCTTCGCGTCGAGCCTTCTTTATAAAAGGTTGACATGGAGTGGCATTTTCATCTTTCACAGCCTGTTGGAGGAGGCGTTGCATTTTGGCTTTCTCATAAATGGCCATCTCACGGTTGTGGTCGTCTCGGACTTTTTAACCAGCTTCCCTTATAAATTTGTCCATTTGTTCTTCGAACGATGAACTGGGCATTTTTGCATCTGGAACTTTCACTGGTTCAGGATTAGCGTCCTCCCATTAAGCATCCGCTTCTTCATTGAAGTCATATACGACGTAGCAACCGTGTAGTAGCTCTCGTTTCTTTGACCGGATGTATCCAAGTCTTTTTGTCTCCATTCTCCCATTAGGCAGTTTGCGTTGAGTCCCAGGAACGTTCCAGACTTTTTCATAGAACTTGGCTTTTCGAACGGTCTGCTTGAAGGATATCCCCTGGCGTTTCAGCAGCTTTTTCAAACCTTCCGTATAATATCTGGGAAGACGGATATGCTGACGCCTGTCGAGCGTAGGATCCGTGCCATGCCAGATTTCTTTCTCCACTTTGGTTTCTTCAGAGCGGTAGAATAGAATTGCTTTTTCTCTTTCTCGCCTGGGAGGGATATAGAATGTTTGTAGCTCTTCTACATTGTAAATATCAAGTGCATCCAGTTCTTTACGGTGTTTAAGCAGCACCATGGCGACTTGTAGACTTTGCTCTTCGTCAGCAAACGTTTGTATTGAAGGTCGAACAGGGAATACAACATGGACTTCATCTTCCGAGTCGCTAACAAAGATTAACGTAGGAGTAGATGGCCCTGGCTTGTTGTATTGGGGCGGATCTAAATAAACTATCTCCTCTTCCTCCTCGGTATCACTGCCGAAGACAGAGATGGTGGCGTTAGCTTTGTTTTCCGGCTTGTGACACCTTTCCATGTCTTCGAAATCCGGTAAGAAGTACTTGGCATCTTCATATTTTCGGACTTCGTTCATGGAAAACGGATTCAGTTCTCCTGCCACGGTATACTCGAGACCATCTTTAGCGTATTTCATATACTGATGTTGTGTAGAAGGGATGACGTTGTACTCGTGTAACCATGGTCGGCCAAGCAGAGAATTATAGCATGTCTTGGCGTCTATGACGTGGAACTTAATATCCGTGATAAGTAACCCGAAGCGTAGCGTCAGTATCACAGACCCAAGAGTTCTTGATGACTGGGAGTCGAACCCGGAGATGGTGATCTTGTCTCGAGCAAGGTGCTGAACGCTCATGCAAATTTCTTTTAACACCCGCACATTGAGGAGATTAACGGAGGATCCATTGTCGATCAGGATTTTGCCTATCTTTATATCATGGCAGTATCCAGAGACATAAAGGGGGCGATTGTGTTCGCACGTCCCAAGGAGAAGGTCTTCATCACCAAAAGCGAAATCGGCCGTGTGCACTTCCTCCAATTCATCTTTCATCTTTTCTTCAGCCAGGAAAGCTTGGAATTGTTCCGGATCTTATAATGCCTTGATTAATGAATCTCTCGCCTCTTTTGATAGTAAAAGGGCGTCAAGAATGCTGAGCTGTGAGGGTAGCTTCCTCAGATGCGCTAAGACGTTGTAATCCACCTTATTCTTCTTCGGCGGGTCCTTGGCGCTTAGCTCCCCCAGAACTTGGTCATCTAAGATGATATCTTCAGAGACCTTTTCTTTCCCTTTATCTTTTCTGTTTGAGGGTCTGAGATTCTTTTCAGGCAGCGTCTGATTCTGCAGCCGAATATTTTCGCAAACCTTCGACTCTTCTTCTTTTCCCGAAGTGAACTCTTTAAAGAGAGGGGCAAGTTCCAGCTCTTCAGCAGAATCGCTCCCGAATGTAGGCACTTGTGACCCGCCGGTGTTAACCATGCGACAATCGCCGGTAGTTCTTTTAAGCTCTTCAGTCGTATTTTTCCGCTCCCGACGAGTTTTGCGCTTCTCCCGCTTAAAGCGTTGTCGATGAGGAACATATCCTTGCCACCATCTATCGAAAGCTTTGCACTCTTCAGTAGGGTGCGAAATCTTTCGATGATACAAGCAATAGGAGGAGTGCATTTCCATTTCACCAGTAATTTTTCCTTCGGAGGATGGTAGCTTCACGCCCATTGACATGGCCTTAGCAACCCTTTTCTTCATCTTGAATTTGCTTGTGTCAATAGTGGAGGTATGTTGCTCCAGCGGGAGCGTCCCAGCTCTTTCATCCGGTCGCTGGCACTTGGCCCTTTCAAATATGATCGCCTCGCGCTTTACTTTTCAATCAAGCTTCGTTAAGGAATGCGTCAATTACTTCATCTGATGGCCCCAGAATTTTTGATTCAGGGTATGCCCCCAGCGTTTCAGTACATGGAGTCTCCTCATCGTCCATGAACGAATGGGAAATCACATGACAGCTCGCCACATATTCTTCAGATTCATCAGATGAACTTTCCCCCTCATCTTCCTCTTGAAAGACATGATTGAGGAACTCTTGGAAAGTAATGGGAGTCCGTGCCTTCTGGTTGTATTCCTCCAGCGCGTCAATTTATTTTTGCAAGTCCGTGCGCTTGTCGTCGGGCTTCACGGGTTTCTTTGATTTCTTTTTCTTCTTCTTCGAAGATTTTGACGGCTGGTTGCGAGTGCTTGAGCCACCACCATCGGTCTTTGGAGTTGGATGTGGCTTCAACATCCCTTCAATGACCTGCGGTTCCAACGGGTTCTTCCACTTGATTGCTGGGCACACTTGAAGATCGTTTAGCATCCTCTTTGTCTTGGCTGATAATACAACCTCCCAAGGAGCTTCTTCAACGACAGAGCATGTTGCCCCTGGCATACTCATCCCCTTAGAGGTATGGGGCTGCGGGGGATTCACCTTCCATTTGTCAGATAACGCGAACTTACCCTGTCGGTACTGGTCTTCAAGCCAATTTTTGAAGACGTAGCAATCTTCGATCAGATGACCCAATACTCGATGATAAGGACAATAGTTGGGCTCATTGACATCATTTGGTTGCGACGGACGTTTTGGATCCGGCAGATTTATGAGTCGGTTGCACAATGCCAGCTCGAATAACCTTCTCGTTTTATCACGGGGAAAAGAGTAAGAATGTCCTAGCCTCTCCTCAAGGGCTACGTACGGGCGCATATTATTTTGATGAACAACCGGCTTCGAGTTGCTCGGTTGTTGTTGAGCATTAGCGACAACGATCGCTTTTCCCTTCCTCTTGTCATTTCGGGAGTCCGGCTTTGGAAGAGGGGGTCTATGGCCCATCTGATCCATTTGCGCTAGCTTGTCAATCAAGGCTTGGAAGGTAGTCGGCTTGAAAAACATCATAAATTGCGAGATGGTTGCTTGCGGATCAAGTGTTCCCACAAACATACCCACCGCGGGAGCTTCTTCAATGCGCTGCTCGCACTTCGGCCATAAGTTCCGCCACCGTATAGCATATTGAACCCACGTCTCGCCTGGCTTTACCCTGGCATTAATCAGTGCCGTCATCGGGGTGCGTTCACTGGCACTTGCAAAATGCTGAGTAAACAACAGCTCCATCTCCGCGAAGGTTTTGATAGAGTCGTTCGGGAGCTCAGAGTACCACTCGAACGCCGTATCTGATAAACTTCCAACGAACTGGCGAAGCAAAAGCTTGTCATCACCGCCGATGTTGCCGCAGAGTGCCCTGAACTGGGCAACATGTTGGTGAGGATTGCCCGTCCCCTTGTAGACATGGAACTTGGGAATTGTGTAGCCCGGCGGGTACTTGATTTGGTCGTACGAACTTGGATATGGCCGCCCCGTTTTTACGACTTGGCCATCTGCTTCAGCCGCATGATGGACCCGTATTTGTTGGGCTATTGCTCGTCCAAATCAGCTTTGGAGATTGTATCTTCCTTAGCTGTTGATAGAGCTGGCGGAGGATTTGACGTCTCTCCCCTATCGTCTTCAAGGACGATCGGGGGATCTTCGGCCGGAGGATCTTGTTGGATCATCATCCCCACCATGTCTTGGAATAGGAGGCCCATACGCTTTATGTTGGCTGCTTGTTCAGCAACCTCTTTGTCCTTCTTCTCCAATATTCGACGAAAGAATTCGGCGTCGGTTTCTTCCTCTTGGCGTTCATCCGATGACGTTTCAGGGTTTTCTTTTGTCCCAGTAAGTGCGGCCATTGCGTTCATCATCTCTTGGAGCTTCTGCTGCTGCTCCTGCGCTTTGGTCACTGATCGCGTAAGCGGTCGATGACCCGTAGATATGCGACTGTCCTCTTTACCAGACGCCACGTAGACGGTATGAACTACAATGCCCCCTGACTTAGGGCGTTTGGGTTCACCACCTTTGATGTTCGTCATCGGCGTAGGGCCTTTTTCTGACCTTTTTCTTTTATGGGCCGTTGAAGTTGAGGGAGCCGTTGCTTTGGGCACCCAAGTGGTCGTCACTTTTTGTTGCTTGACCGGGGGATTTTCTTCTTTCCGACCTTTCGACTTCTTCTGTTGGCGAGAGAAGTTAGGATCAATAACAGATTATCGGACTCGTTGCCATGTCTTATAAATCCTGGAGGACAGCGATTGAGGAGACTGCTCCAACTTTTCTGTTTCCACGGCAGTCTCTACCGGTGGAGGAGATTTTCTGAGGACCGCAGTTGGCGAGTTCCTGTGTACCCTATTCAGCAGTTGAAAGCCGTTCCCGGTTGGAACAGCAGCATTGACTTCCACCGTTGGAGCTGGTGGAGTTATCCTAGAAAGGGAGTTGCCCCCGGTCTTCCTTATCCGGCGCCAGTGGCGTCGTCGGGCACGATGAGTTGTCGGTATCGGTTCAGAGACAGAAACAGCTTCTTCTTGCCCCCTGTTTAGGTGTAGAGCCGTTGCCGGCGTCAGCCTATTGAAGACTGATGTCTTTTGAGCAGTAAGAGCAGGAGTGGGAGTTGGGACGATCAGTCTTGTAAAGACCGGTCTCTTAGCAGGAGAAGCCGCCTTGACGACTTCAGGAGCAGGTTTGGCTACTCTTTTTGGAATAACCTTTTCTGGGATTGCAAGCTTCATTGTGGGCATGCAGGAGTTTTGGCCCAGTCTGGAGAAGACCGAGGCACTGGTGTTGGACGACCCGTTGAGAGGGGCCGCAGTAACTCTAAGTCGATCGAAGACCGACTTCTTAGGAGCTTTTTGTACGGGCACGGGGGTGCTGAAGCTTGTTGGCGGAAGCATAGTTCCGAAAAACAACCCCGTGGTGGCTTGAGTAATCTGCTCTACAGGCATGGTGAACAAAGAGGCCGTTTCGGGCCCGTAGGTTATGCCCCCAGTTGAGGCCGGACGCGAGCTGCAGCTACAGTTGGAGCACTTCGAATAAGTAGAGGCCATCGACGCTTGATTTTTTTTCTGTGCCAAGCAAGAGAACAAATCTTAGTAAACTTGAAATCCAAAGGCAACCATTAACAAACCGTGATTCGTTCGCGAAGACGACACACGAAGTGTGGAGTGGAAAGAGGAAAAGGTCCCACCGGGCGTGCCAGAATCTGTTACCCTCCGAAAGACGGCGCACAAGACTACGAGGTACTGACGCTGGGGTTCGGGGCAGAAGCTATTTGGTTTTATCCGTCCACCTCTCCGAAGATGCCAAGTTGATTTATGACACCGTTGTTAGTTGTATGTATGCCCTAGAGGCCAGTATTGTACAGATGATGTATATTATATTGGATGCTTGGACATATATGGAGATGACTTTCTTGCTCGATATGATAGTATGCTATCTGGTTGCTCTTTATCTTAACATGTATACTAGTCTCTTTAAACTGTCTTATAGTTACATGTTGGTAAAGCCCTTAGGATGTGTACTTGACTGCCTGGACTATGATGCAGATCATACTAGTGGGGACATGGTAGTCCAAAAGTACATCCTTCAAGGTCCCTAGTCGTGGGTGTATCGAGACGGGGCATCGATATACCAGTGTAGACTAGCGTATACGCTTCTCGACCCATGAGATGGGCGATGGATGATCCCATATCCATTGGTGTTTGACATCAGAGATGGTATACGGGTGCTCAGTGGAGACTGGGTACACTGGACGGACTCACCGAAAACTCCCAGTTGGTATTATACCTCACGTCAGATGGCAGTTCTCAGGTGACACTTGTACAGGTTAGTCTGTAGACCCGAGATCGTCATAGAGTCTTGTGTGATTCCCACTGTGCTTTGATCTCCACCTTACCACGTCCATGAGGGCGTGCAAAACGGTGGTCTTTGGGTACAGTCCCGAGTCACATGGAGGCAATGAGCGATAGGAGGGGTTTCGTCTCTCCCGGTATTGGGGGTTGATGTTGCGTTGTGCTCGATTGGCCGTAACAGGGAAGTCCCTGGCCAGGGCTGATCAGAGATCAGCTGGTAAGTGTTACCAGTAGTTTCTCGACCCGTTATGAGCCTCATATCGGCACAACTTATCGGTTATTGGGGTCTGACGTTTACCACCCCTAGACTTGATATGCGACATATCAGACAAATAGACCGGACTGTACGGTAAGTGTTACTGTTTGGATTCACAGGAGTGTAAGCGGGCTTGCTCGTCGATCTTCTGATCGCTCAATACCCGGGTGGCCGTTACGTTTAGCAGACCGCTTGCGGCTTGTGGGTGATTGATATGATCATCATCTGCTACCGGCGTATTGACGAGTCTTTAGAGTCCTAAACAGAGATTTCCTGGCTCAAGCGAAACGAAATAGGAGCGCATATGAGATATGTGCAGGACCGAGAATAATGCGTGTATGTGATACCGTATTCCATTCTCGCGATGAATGTTTCGATTGGTTGTATGCGATATAACCTAGTTATCGAATCAAAGATTGATTCGATAAGTCGATTCATTGGATACTAGTCGGTTATGTGCGACATGACCGAATCATTGAATCAAGTGTTGATTTAATGATTTAATGTATAATTATATACTTGATATATTACTTTTCATTATCTAGTATTGGTTCACTTTAAAAGGATTTTCTCACTTGGTGTGCACATTGTATATGTGATATATTTTTTGTGTGCACTTGATTGTATCATGTTTGATGATGCTTGCTAACTTGTGTTTTGTGTAAAGATTAAACCATGGTTATCTAATAGTTAGGGTTTTCTTTTTCTTACTCGTTTTTTTATTTATTTATTTTGAAAAGATTATGAAGAGAATGGTGGCTTTCTTTGTTTCTAGTTGAAGCTTCATGAAGGTTTGACCTAGTTGCCATTTTGTCTTCATGCTCAACCCTAACCATTCTAACTAACCATGATCTATTCTCTACACTTTACCATGGTTAGCATATGATAAGTATTGATTTTATTTTCATTTTAAAAGCAACACTTATCATATTCTTTCTTCTTCTTCTTCATCTTAAAAGAAAAAGCTTGCCTTCATCAATGGCATCTTGAGTAAACAAGTGAGAAATCCAATTCTAAAGTGAACCCACCTCCTATTTCTTCACCCTCTATCTCTTGCCAAGTAGTATAGGGTTTTTTCTTCACAAGTTTCACAACTTGGTGAAGTCGGAGCTTGATCTTGTGAAGCCTCGACGTAGATCTTCTTCGGCATCGTAGCCGACGACTATTCCGCTCATTTCTCCAATGAAGCTGATGCGAGAGTCCGGGATTCAAGATGGACAGCGAGGGTACGACTACGTGGAGCTAAGGAAGTGGATAACCGGATCTATAAAGGTTGTAGCTTCCTTCTTTTAGTTAAGATGTTAACTAGTTTCACTTTTCGCCTAAAATTCTAGTTAACGATCCATATTAGGGTTTCTCGGCACCCATAAAATTTGAAATTGGCATGGTTGATGCCTTGTGTGACTTCATTAGCATGCCTAGGAACCCTACAGTGGTATCAGACCCAGCTAGAGCCTTAGGCGAAGTCTAGACGACGTTTGAAATCCGAACGAACATCGAAACCCATTTCCAAAATGCTCTCTGGAAATTTTCTAAAAATTTGGATTTTTGTCAATTAAAAATATGCAGAAAAATAAGCAAGGTCTTATTTGAATTACTGTGAAAAATGAGGGTCTAAATCCATTAATCCACCGCGGAACCGCGGCCTAAGCTAGGCACGTGCGGCGGTTCCACGGCCGTACTGTCCCCTTGTCTGATGATTTCTGCACAGTAACTCATATAATTTAATGCTATATTTTCTGGGTATTTTTATTGTGACTCTACAGATGAGTATTCTGGGGTTGTATTGGGAATCAAAGATTCGATCAGATTATCAAATTTTGTCTGTGTGGTTTTCCGGATAATTTTAGAATATGTTAAAAAGTTCGACCGGATGTAAATACCCAATCTTTCCCCTACCGGGAAATTTCCAATTGTTGGACTTTTCCGTTGTTTAATGACGTTCTAAGTAGTGCAAGTAACGCGATGGTCCCTCTAGAAGACAACAAACCTTAACTCGATTATGTGACCGTCTTGAACTGCCCTTTGAACCTTAGGGTTTGGGGCAGTACGGCGTGCCACATGTGAGGCGCTGGCTTGACCCTTCTACGGCTGGACCGTTGGTACCGAGGCATGAAGTGAATGTCTTTGAACTTATTTCATGTGTTGAACGGTTTCGGGAAAACTTGGGTGTTCGAATGTTCGATCGGAAAGTTTAATATTTTCTATTTATCCGGAATGGGATACAATAATTGGAATTCACAAGAAGTTATGAGATAACTGAATGAATGTTATAAATCTAGCCGTTTAGTCTCACTTGATATTGAAAAGAGTTTTCGATAATGAAACTAAAATGCGGGGTTTATAACTGTTAGGCATGTGATGTCTAAGTATTTCATTTGATTAGGCATGCGATGTCTAAAGAGGTTGTGGATTCCAACTGTTGTAGTTTTACACTTTCTTTTCTGTGACCGTAAGTGTAGTATGTTGATATCGCCGGTTTCGTTGCTATACGTCAACGACAATTGGGGTATGCATACTTACTTACGTTGATGACATGTGATGTTATGTGTTGCCGGATATGTTATATTGGATCGTCGTGTTCGAATAACCGGAGGTTTTTATGTGAGATGAGTGTTTTTCATTTTCATTCATGTAAAAACTTGTATGTAATATTCTTTTATTTGGGGCACTTCCAGGTTGCGGAAGTTGTCACCTTTTGTATATTATTTACTTTTCCGCATTAGGATAGACCCAAGGAGGGGAGCACAAGTAACCGGGTTCTAGGGTCCAGTGGGAGACCATCTCGAGGAGTCGAGTCCGGGTCTCCTAACCCTAGAATTGGTAGGGTTGCTTGCCGCTCTCGTAGGGGTCTAGGGGTGTGGGATTAGCTATTCATCACGACCGTGGAATCCGTGTTTTATACTGGCTCGTATTGAAAACACGGACGTCCTAGTATATCCAATGTTTCATATGTTTCTTCTGCTGCGATATCTGTGATGTGATCATGTGATGTTCTGTGATAGATACAGTATATATAGTATATATGATATATTATATAGACGTTACTTATGTTTTGCATCCGCACTAGCCCTGCCCTGCTCTGTCGTTAGTTACCTAACCTAACGGTGCACGAGGGGACATCCAGGCGAATGCGGATGGCATAAGTCTACGTCATATTTATCTGTGATGTTTAGGTACTTAAATGATGGGACTTCATTAATGTGATTAATGAAAGAAAAGAAACCTAAGATATTGTGGAATCGAATTTCAAAACAAAACAGGTAGCTACAGTTCTTGCTTTGCATAGCGGTATATATGATATACCCTGCACTTTATTCGATGAGGAAAGGACCGAGATCCCTTCACCGGGAGTGACTCCTTTAGCAATAACTGGCAGATGCTACACACTCGGTTTGACTTTTGATTGCTTCTATAGTTTCTGCTTTGTACAGTGATATATATGATATATCCCGCACCTCATTCGACGAGGAAAGGGCCGATGATCCCTTCACCGGGAGTGACCCCTTTAGCAAAAACTAGAAAAACCTCAAAATTACTCCATTTCAAAACTTCATTTTGATTCTACAACGATATCAAGTTCATTACGCTCATGGTTTTCAGAAAAACCTGCGTAGCCCCCCGTCATTTCAGATAAGTACTACTTAGTATTCGTGCTACGGTAGTTTGGCATTCGTCAAGGCGTAGTGTACGGTAGCTAACTAGTATTTATCTGCTTATGCATATGATGCAGATTGGATTAGGGTATTCGTACGGTGTTGTTTGGCATTCGTCAAGGGTCGTGCGGGTGGGTTTAATTCAATCAAGAAATGTACGGGTTGAACTTGACTAGTGGACTATGGGTTGTTTGGCATTCGTCAAGGTCATAGAACACTAGGGGTAAAATATTATTGGGAATTTCAAGTGTTGAAATTTGCAATAAGATTGCATACCTTCTATGAGATAGTTGGATCCCGATACACACTGCGAGTAAAAGTTACTCCTGGGAGAGTTTTACACATTGCAATTAGCTGATCAAGTAGGTGTCTAGAAAGGTGTCAACGGGGTTACGCCTCTGGGAAAACGAGATTTACATTAATTAGGTTCGTGCGAAAGCACGGGGGACCTCCCTCAAAGTACCGACACTGGCCTGGATGAAAGATTGGCGAACTTGTAGTGTGTAATTAATCCGGGCTAGTCTTTCCTTTTAGGGTTTGAAGGAAGATTTGATAAAAACCAGTGGGAGCCATCCTGATTAGATAAGATAATAACCAATCTGATCTTGCACGAGCTTACGCTAAAGTGTTTTCTTCTCTCTCTCTCCAGGTAGCGACCATGTCATGCCCTAATCAAGATAATAATATGGATGTATTGACCGAACCCGCATGTTATACTGTGCAGGGGAACGTTGAACCCGTTCTATCTTATAAGTGTTATAAGAATGAACAGGAAACAAGAGAATATCTGGATTCTCACACCGCCCAAACGGAGAACATGCATGTTGATGCATCATCTTCGGGTGTGTTTGTCATTGAGAACTGTTTCTCAGTTCACCCTACGTCCTGGGTATTAGATACCGAATCAGGATCCCACATATGTAAGATGTTACATGGGCTGCGGAAAGGTAGAGAACTGGTAAAAGGTGATCATTCCGTTCAAGTTGGGAATGGGGCAAATGTTGCAGCCAAAGCAGTTGGCGAATATCACCCAGTATTACCAAGTGGTGATACACTGATTCTAAATGAATGCTATTATATACCGAACATGATGTGCAACATTATATCAGTTTCTTTATTAAGTAAAGAAGGATATAATTTTGTAGTAAAGGATAATGTTATGAACATATTCCTAGATCAAAAGTTGATTGCATCAGGCTCATTGTATAATGGCATATTCATTCTCAATCAAAATACAGTCCTCAATATACAAAACACACACAAGAGGAAAAGTTCAGAAATGAACGAATCCTACTTGTGGCATTGTAGACTTGGTCATATCAATGCGACACGACTGGCTAAGTTACATAAGGATGGTTATTTGAATCCGTTCGAATTATCATCTTATGATACTTGCCATTCATGTCTCAAAGGAAAAATGACCAAAGCTCCGTTTAGTGGACACGGAGAAAGAGTTACTGAACTCTTAGGACTGGTACATAGTGATGTATGCGGTCTCATGTCTACCCTTGCCAGGAACGGTTCTTCCTACTTCATTACATTCACTGACGATCTCTCTAGATACGGGCATGTGTTCCTATTGAAACACAAGTCTGAAGCTTTTGAGAAATTCAGAGAATATAAGCACGAAGTAGAGAACCAAACGGGCAAAAGTATTAAGATCCTTCGATCTGATCGAGGAGGAGAATACTTGAGCAATGAGTTCCAAGATTATATAAAAGAGAATGGGATTCTCTCTCAGCTTACTCCACCTTATACACCACAGCACAACGGTGTATCAGAACGAAAGAATCGCACCCTATTAGATATGGTGCGTTCAATGATGAGTACAGCTGAGTTACCTATTTCCTTCTGGGGGTATGCGCTTGAGACAGCCATACACCTATTGAATATGGTTCCTACCAAATCAGTGCCTACCACTCCATATGAGATATGGAAAGAGAAGAGACAATCTCTTAAGTATGTTAAGATATGGGGTTGTCCAGCCTTTGTCAAAAGACAAAATCCGGACAAACTCGAGGCAAGATCAGTCTTATGTAAGTTTGTAGGATATCCCAAAAATTCCCAAGGGTATATCTTCTACCACCCCGAGGAACAAAAGGTGTTTGTTTCTCGACATGCCACTTTCTTAGAAAAAGGTTTTCTTATGAAACAAATTAGTGGCATTGAGGTAGAACTAGAAGAGGTTCCAGCAACACAAACTATAACAGAAGACTTGGTAGAACCAGAGGATTCAGTAGAACTCGACGAACCCCAGCCTCTCCGCCGATCTAGTAGGGTTTCTCGTCCACCTGAGAGATACTACGGTTTTCTCATTGACGGTGGAAGCGAGGATTGCATCATGGAGGATGATGACCCAACTAGCTTCGAGCAGGCCATCACGAGTAGGGACTCAGTGAAATGGCTGGATGCTATGCGGTCCGAGATGGAATCCATGTACACCAACAAAGTGTGGACTTTGGAAGTTGCTCCTGAAGGGGTAAAACCCATTGGGAGCAAGTGGATCTTCAAGAAGAAACTTGGTGTAGATGGGAAAGTGGAGACTTTCAAAGCTAGACTTGTTGCAAAAGGTTTTCGTCAAAGACCAGGTGTGGACTATGACGAAATCTTTTCTCCAGTGGCTATGCTTAAATCCATCCGGATCATGCTTGCCATCGCTGCATATCATGATTACGAAATCTGGCAAATGGATGTTAAGACCGCCTTTCTAAATGGTGATTTAGAAGAGTGCGTGTACATGACTCAGCCAGAGGGCTTCGTAGACAGTGGGAGCAGCGGGAAGGTGTGCAAGCTGCTTAAATCCATTTATGGATTAAAGCAAGTATCGCGGAGTTGGAACATCTGCTTTGACGTCGTTATCAAAGAGTTTAATTTCGTCAAAAATCCAGATGAACCTTGTATCTACAAAAAGGTGGCAGAGAGTAAGGTTGTCTTCCTCGTATTGTACGTGGACGACATACTCTTGATAGGAAATGATATTCCTATGCTGCAATCAGTCAAGCTCTTCTTATCACAAAGATTCTCGATGAAAGATCTTGGTGATGCCTCCTGCATATTGGGAATTAGGATCTATAGAGATAGATCCAAACGGATATTGGGATTGTCCCAATCCAGGTACATTGACACCATACTAAAGAGGTTTAGTATGGAAGAATCCAAGCGTGGGAATTTGCCCACGATCTCTGGAGTCACTCTCTCCAAAGAGATGTCTCCCAAGACTGATTTGGAGAGAGCTCGCATGCAAGGGATACCCTATGCTTCGGCTGTAGGCTCTATCATGTATGCGATGCTATGTACCAGACCCGATGTAGCATACTCACTAAGTGTAGTGAGCAGGTATCAAGCCGATCCTGGAGAGAGTCACTGGACAGCTATGAAGAGCATTCTCAAGTACTTACGAAGGACTAAATAGATGCTCTTGGTGTATGGTAACGGAGAACTCCAAGTGGAGTCCTTTACCGATTCGAGCTTCCAGAGTGATAAGGACGACTCTAAGTCGCAGTCGGGTTTTGTCTTTACCCTTTACGGAGGGGCGGTTAGCTGGAAGAGTTCCAAGCAGGAAACCGTCGCAGACTCGACGATGGAGGCTGAATACATCGCTGCCAACGATACTGCTAAAGAGGCTGTCTGGATCAAGAAGTTCATTACTGAACTTGGAGTGGTTCCATCCATTGAGCATCCAATACCTTTGTATTGCGATAACAATGGGGCGGTGGCTTTGGCCAAGGAACCTAGGTCCCATCAGCGATCCAGGCATATTCTGAGGCGGTATCACCTGATCCGGGAGATAGTAGATCGCCGGAAGATCGAGGTCAGGAGGGTTGACACGAAGAACAACACGGCGGATCCACTCACGAAGGCCATTCCCCAGATACAGTTTGAGAGACTCTTCGGGATGCTCGGTATGCGATACTACAGCAGCTGGCCCTAGTGCAAGTGGGAGATTGTTAGTTGTATGTATGCCCTAGAGGCCAGTATTGTACAGATGATGTATATTATATTGGATGCTTGGACATATATGGAGATGACTTTCTTGCTCGATATGATAGTATGCTATCTGGTTGCTCTTTATCTTAACATGTATACTAGTCTCTTTAAACTGTCTTATAGTTACATGTTGGTAAAGCCCTTAGGATGTGTACTTGACTGCCTGGACTATGATGCAGATCATACTAGTGGGGACATGGTAGTCCAAAAGTACATCCTTCAAGGTCCCTAGTCGTGGGTGTATCGAGACGGGGCATCGATATACCAGTGTAGACTAGCGTATACGCTTCTCGACCCATGAGATGGGCGATGGATGATCCCATATCCATTGGTGTTTGACATCAGAGATGGTATACGGGTGCTCAGTGGAGACTGGGTACACTGGACGGACTCACCGAGAACTCCCAGTTGGTATTATACCTCACGTCAGATGGCAGTTCTCAGGTGACACTTGTACAGGTTAGTCTGTAGACCCGAGATCGTCATAGAGTCTTGTGTGATTCCCACTGTGCTTTGATCTCCACCTTACCACGTCCATGAGGGTGTGCAAAACGGTGGTCTTTGGGTACAGTCCCGAGTCACATGGAAGCAATGAGCGATAGGAGGGGTTTCGTCTCTCCCGGTATTGGGGGTTGATGTTGCGCTGTGCTCGATTGGCCGTAACAGGGAAGTCCCTGGCCAGGGCTGATCAGAAATCTGCTGGTAAGTGTTACCAGTAGTTTCTCAACCCGTTATGAGCCTCATATCGGCACGACTTATCAGTTATTGGGGTCTGACGTTTACCACCCCTAGACTTGATATGCGACATATCAGACGAACTGACCGGACTGTACGGTAAGTGTTACTATTTGGATTCACAGGAGTGTGAGCGGGCTTGCTCGTCGATCTTCTGATCGCTCAATACCCGGGTGGCTGTTACGTTTAGCAGACCGCTTGCGGCTTGTGGGTGATTGATATGATCATCATCTGCTACCGGCGTATTGACGAGTCTTTAGAGTCCTACACAGAGGTTTCCTGGCTCAAGCGAAATGAAATAGGAGCGCATATGAGATATGTGCAGGACCGAGAATAATGCGTGTATGTGATACCGTATTCCATTCTCGCGATGAATGTTTCGATTGGTTGTATGCGATATAACCTAGTTATCGAATCAAAGATTGATTCGATAAGTCGATTCATTGGATACTAGTCGGTTATGTGCGACATGACCGGATCATTGAATCAAGTGTTGATTTAATGATTTAATGTATAATTATATACTTGATATATTACTTTTCATTATCTAGTATTGGTTCACTTTAAAAGGATTTTCTCACTTGGTGTGCACATTGTATATGTGATATATTTTTTGTGTGCACTTGATTGTATCATGTTTGATGATGCTTGCTAACTTGTGTTTTGTGTAAAGATTAAACCATGGTTATCTAATGGTTAGGGTTTTCTTTTTCTTACTCATTTTTTTTATTTATTTATTTTGAAAAGATTATGAAGAGAATGGTGGCTTTCTTTGTTTCTAGTTGAAGCTTCATGAAGGTTTGACCTAGTTGCCATTTTGTCTTCATGCTTAACCCTAACCATTCTAACTAACCATGATCTATTCTCTACACTTTACCATGGTTAGCATATGATAAGTATTGATTTTATTTTCATTTTAAAAGCAACACTTATCATATTCTTTCTTCTTCTTCTTCTTCATCTTAAAATAAAAAGCTTGCCTTCATCAATGGCATCTTGAGTAAACAAGTGAGAAATCCAATTCTAAAGTGAACCCACCTCCTATTTCTTCACCCTCTACCTCTTGCCAAGTAGTATAGGGTGTTTTCTTCACAAGTTTCACAACTTGGTGAAGTCGGAGCTTGATCTTGTGAAGCTTCGACGTAGATCTTCTTCGGCATCGTAGCCGACGACTATTCCGCTCATTTCTCCAATGAAGCCGATGCGAGAGTCCGGGATTCAAGATAGACAGCGAGGGGACGACTACATGGAGCTAAGGAAGTGGATAACTGTATCTATAAAGGTTGTAGCTTCCTTCTTTTAGTTAAGATGTTAACTAGTTTCACTTTTCGCCAAAAATTCTAGTTAACGATCCGTATTAGGGTTTCTCGGCATCCATAAAATTTGAAATTGGCATGGTTGATGCCTTGTGTGACTTCATTAGCGTGCCTAGGAACCCTACAACCGTGTATCGGAGGTTCAGACGGATGCGACCGATGTAGCAGACTTCGTCAGATTCCCCCTCGCTTGAGGGGTTTTTGATTGTGGGGATGCTCTTCCCTGCAGGCGCAAGCCCCTGCAGTTAATTACGCTACCGCATCGCGGTAACAACTTTCTCCTTCTCCAGAATTTCACTTCGTGTCGTGTGTGTTTGTTTTGTTTGTGGATGCCCGTGGATTGTATACGGAGACTAAGTTATGTCATCGCCCGTAGAACGTGGATTAGTCCAAATCCGTATTTACTTAGATTTGGGTTTGGTGTTTTAGTTTAAGGATACGTTAGCCATATTGAGGCTAAGATCAACTTAAACGTTCGTTAATGATACGTTAGTCTGATTTGAGACTAAGATCAACTTAACGGGATCGTTTGGATCCGACAAAAGAGCATTTGGGGGCTCTATTGTTCTAGTTTAGGGACATAGTGGTCCATTTAATATATGGCCGTCGGGACCCGTCACCTCTCTGACGATGTTGAAGGATTACAACGACAGGTGTCAAAGGAGTTCGGAGATGTACTCTTGAACCAAAGTTGATTGGGGGTCTTATAGTCCAATTTGGGACTAAAGTCTGTTTGAATGTTTAAGGATACGTTAGCCATATTTAAGGCTAAGATCAACTTAAACGGGATCATTTAGATCCAACAAAAGAGCGTTTGGGGGCTCTATTGTTCCAGTTTAGGGACGTAGTGGTCCATAGGTAGTTTAGGGACATTGCGGTCCATATTCCAGTTTAGGGACGTGGTGGTCCATAGGTAGTTTAAGGACGCTTAAGTCCGTAAGTTTAAGGACCCCACAGTCCGTGTTTTAGTTTAAGGACGCATAAGTCCGCGGGTTTAAGGATCCCACAATCCGTCTTTTGGTTTAAGGACGCTTAAGTCCATGAGTTTAAGGACCCCATAATCCGTGTTGATGTGTGGTTGTCGGGACCCGTCACCTCTCTGACGTCGTTGAAGGATTACAACGATAGGAGTCAAAAGAGTTCGGAGATGTATCCTTGAACTGGTCGTAAATTGATTTAAGAGAGCAGCTGTGCTCAGTCAATTTAATTTGAGGACTTACGGCCATGATTGGGCTAAGTCCAGTTGAAAAATATTCAACGCTTTTATTTATTTTTGGTCTATTAGACCTGTGCTAGGGCTTTGCCCACATTTAAATAATGCATTGCATTACTTTTTATTTTTGTTTGGGCTCTGCCTATAAAGGATGCAGAGCATCAATTTTACTTGGGCTCTACCCTTTATAAATGATGCAGAGCATCAATTTTATTTGGGCTCTGCCCTTTTATTGCTTTGCAATTGGCCTGCTAGGTCTTTTTGACTTGGGCCTGGCCCTTTAGCAAAAGAAATGCATTGCATTTGTCAGGCGCTTTGCGCCAACCAAAGAGCGCAAGCGCTTGTGGTGATGACACGTGTCATGCAAGCGCAGTGCGCTGCGCTTGCGTTGCTGACACGTGGCGCGCTGTGGTGAGTTGCGCCAGTTTCAGAGAGCAAGGCTCTATTTCAAAAGCGCATAGCGCAAATGGTTCAGATGCTGTCACGTGGCGCTCTCTGGTGGCTTGCGCCAACCCAAGAGCGCAACAGCGCGGTTTTGCAAGTGCAAGGCACTATTAACTTGAGAATCCTTTAAATTCAGAACCAATGGTTCATAAAAGAAGTGCAAAGCACTTTTTGTTTTCTTGATCTAATTTAGATTCAAGAAAACAAGTTTCTCTTGTTTTTCTTATTTCAGGGAACCAGAGGTTCATAAAAGTGCAAAGCACTATTTTTTATTTTGTTTTTTATTAAAGATCATTGATCTTGTTCTTAGATCAATGATCTATTAGAAGAAATTCTTCTATCTTAAAGGTTTTTTTTTTACCTTTCCTCTTGAGATTTCTTCAGAGCTCTCTCTCTGTTTGAAAATTTCGATTTCTCACAAAATGTTGATGCCTTTGAATTGAGGTCTAGGGTCCTTTTTATAGTACCCATAAATTAGTTAGAGAGATCTTTCTCTGAGTGATTTGGGGAATTTTCCCCACCGTTGGATCTTTGATCCAAGGGCTTCTGTTTTACAGAAGAAAATCTTCTTGTTTTAACAAGAACAGAAAGATTTCTTTAAAATTTTAATTCTGTTTGGCGCAAACGCCCCAGCGCGTGACACATGTCAAGCAGCGCAAAGCGCAGCGCAACTGCGCTAGCGCATCTGCGCGGACACGTGCCGCGCAGCGCAGTGCTTGCGCAACTGAAGCGTTGCTTCCTTTAATTTTGTTTTAGATAGAACTTTGCTCTGATTGGGTGCGCTGCCTCGGGCGTTGCACTGATGTATCAGCGCCTGACACGTGGCGTGTTGCGCCTGGAATTTGAAGCGTTGCTTCAAAATTTGAATTTTGAATTTCAACAGAGCTTTGCTCTGATTGGAGGAAACAGGCAATGCCTTCCATCCTTTGATAAGCAGCAATTATCGTCGTCTGTTGAAAAATTTGATGCAAAATATCAATGAGGCTATCTCGCCATTTCTTCGAGATCAGCCCCGACAGATACACTGAATGCACCTTGTCTTCGGTGTCATCCAACACATTAAGCGGCATGGCCTCGTGAATCTCTGGAAGTGCTCTCCAAATTGCTCCCGGTACGACTTTCAAAAGAGCAGAATGGCGAGGAAGCAACCAACCAACGCGTGCATACAGACGACCCATAATCTCCGCACACTGGCATCTGTAAACTCTTGGTTTTGGTGACGGCCCTGTACGAGGATATCCTCATAAGTAATGAACTCATTCAGACTGTATAAATGAACAGCCATGGTGCCTGAAAGAAACATCATTGGAAGATTAGCAATGAGGAAAAACAAATACAGGGAGTTAAACTCCTCGAGAGCGATGCTCTGAAGACAGGAGTGACACCTGTCAAAATCGGTTATGGGGAGAATTTAAGGAAATTCCCCGAAAACGCTGAGACCTTTGTTCTAAGAAGATATAACCCATAAAATTTCATTTTTGGTCTTCAAGATCCATGAACAAACTCTTAAAAGTTCTTCTATATGATTTGAAAGGGGCAAAGCTCCATTAATGAATTAAGAAATCATAAATAAAAACCTTTTAGAGGGCAAAGCTCTATTAATGGAACCCTAAAAGGGTTCTCTTTAGATCAACGATCTATGAAGAGCAATGCTTTGTTAATGGGTAAAACCCTAGTTTATTAAAAGTTTTTAAACTTTACCTAAGTTTTGACAGAGTTCTAACTCTTGAAAGTTATTGAACAGAAGAGCAAAGCTCTGAAATAAAATTCTTAAGAAGAAGATGATAATCATCTGAGGACCAAAGGTCCTATTTATATGCACCGAACCGCCTCTTCAACTTCTGAGTTGATCCAAGGGCTCAGATGTTTCCACCGCTGCACTCACGTGTGCGCCACGTGAGCGCAACGGTGGGGGGGGCATTTGTTTCCCCAATCAAAGCAAAGCTCTGTTCAAATTCCAAGATTTGAAATGAAGCGACGCTTCCTTTTCCAATAAAGAGCAAAGCTCTGTATTAAAAATCTAAAGTAAAAAATTGAAGCAACGCTTCAGATTCTACGCGCCGCGTGTCAAAAGCAGACACACCAGCGCCAGGAGCGCTGCGCCCTAGGCAGCACGCCCTCAATTAGAGCAAAGCTCTGCTCCAAAATTTGAAATTTAAATTGAAGCAACGCTTCAGATCCAGCGCTGCGCGCCACGTGTCAAACACAGGTGCGCTAGCGCAGTTGCGCTGCGCTCTGCGCTGCGCGCCACATGTCAGACACGGTGCGCTAGTGCGCTAGCACAAAGTGCGCTGCGCTCTGAGCAGCGCACCATGTGCAAAGCACGGGTGCGCCAGCGCTGGAATTAAAAATTCCCCACCGTTAGATCAAAAGATCTAATAATGATAAATCATTAATCACAATTAAAATTCTGTTATAGAAAGATCTTTCCAATCTTGTTAAAAACAAAAAGATTGCCTTCTGTAAAACAGAAGCCCTAGGATCAATGATCCAATGGTGGGAAATATTTCTAAATCAATCAGAGAAAGATCTCTTCAACTGATTTAACAAATCATTTGGCCCTATATAAAGGACCCTAGACTTCAAGTCTAAAAAAAGACACACAGAGATAGAAAAAGAGAGAGAAAACCCTCTGCAAATTTTGAGAAAACTCAAAGAGAAAGGCAAGCCTTAAGGAAAAAAAAGAAGATTTTTCTTCATATTCAAGGTAAAAAGAACTATGTTCTTGAATAACAGAGATGAATCCATCTCGTAAAAAGATGAACCATCTTCTAAAAAGATCCTAGATCTATAAAACAACCAAGGTCTTTAATAAAAGCAAAAAGATCAAAAGATCTAATCATAAAAAAATAAAAGAAGTATTTTACTTCATTTTCAGATCTTTGATCTATAAAGGAAGAGCCTTTTATAAAAAAACAAGAACTTTTGTTCTTGGATCTTGAGGCAAAGCCTCCTTTAAAGAATATAAATTTGTTCTTGGATCTTAAATTGATCAAATGCGCTTTGCGCTATTAGAAAGTACCTTGCACTCATGAACTGCGCCCTTGCGCTCTTTGGACCGGCGCTCAGCGCCAAAACATGCCACGTGTCAACCATAGACACTACTTGCGCTTTGCGCTCTTGAAACAGCGCAATGCGCTCATGGACTGGCGCTTAGCGCGACACGTGTCACCTTCGTGTGCGCTAGCACAATGCGCTCTTTAATTGGCACAAAGCGCCTGGCGCGCCACGTGGCACGCTGTCAGAACACACATTGTTCTGATTAATGCTATACATTCAATACAAGACAAAAAGTGTCAGGATCTAATACTCAGCATTATTAAAAGGGCCAAGCCCAAGTAAAGGCTCAACAGCCCAGAAAAATAAAATGTTAAACATTTTAATTGGACTTAGCCCAATTCTGGCCATAAGTCCTCAAATCATCTTGAATTGAGCACATCTGCTCTTTCAACCAACTCATCCTGGTTCAAGGGTACATCTCTTCACTCCTTTGATATTTGTCGTTGTAATTCCTCAACGTCTTCAAAGAGGTGACGGGTCCTGACAACCACACATTTCACGGACTATGATGTCCTTAACCTCGACCGTAATGTCTTAAAACTAACGCTGGACTGTGGGGTCCTTAAACTCATGGACTATGATGTCCTTAATCTCGACCGTGATGTCTTAAAACTAACATTGGACTGTGGGGTCCTTAAACTCATGGACTATGATGTCCTTAACCTCGACCGTGATGTCTTAAAACTAACAACGGACTGTGGGGTCCCTAAACCCATGGACTATGATGTTCTTAACCTCGATCGTGATGTCTTAAAACTAACATCGAACTGTGGGGTCCTTAAACTCGTGGACTATGATGACCTTAATCTCGACCGTGATGTCTTAAAACTAACATCAGACTGTGGGGTCCTTAAACTCATGGACTATGATGTCCTTAACCTCGACCGTGATGTCTTAAAACTAGCAATGGACTGTGGGGTCCTTAAACTCATGGACTATGATGTCCTTAACCTCGACCGTGATGTCTTAAAACTAACTCTGGACCACTATGTCCTTAAACTGGTATTGGACCACCATGTCCCTAAACTGGAAATCGACCGCAATGTCCCTAAACTAAACAATAGAGCCCAAATGCTCTCTTGTTGGATCTAAATGATCCTGTTAAGTTGATCTTAGTCTAGAAATTAGACTAACGTATCCTTAACACACGTTTAAGTTGATCTTAGTCTCAAATGAGGCTAACGTATCTTTAAACCCAACCCCCAAACCCAAATCTAAGAAGATACAGATTTGGACTAATCCACGTCCTATGGGCGACAACGTAAATTAGTCTCCGTATACAATCTACGGGCAACCACAAACAAAACAAACACCCACGACACGAAGTGACCATCTGGAGAAGGAGAAAGTTGTTACCGTGTTGCGTTAGCGTAATTAACTGTAGGGGCTTGCGCCTGCAGGGAAGAGCGTCCCCACAATCAAAACCCCCTCAAACGAGGGGGAATCTGACGAAGTCTGCTACATCGGCCGCATTCGTTTAAACCTTCGATACATGGTGCCATAAATCAACTTAGCATCTTCGGAGAGGTGGACGGATAGCACCAAATAGCATCTGCCCCCAGATTCAGGCAAGACATTCCGTCTTCCCGGTTTCCGGCGGTAAACACACCATCCCTACTAAGGAAGGAGCACCGACGCGGGGCCCTGAATATCTTCCCTCGGTCGAAGAGGTGCCAGACCCTATGCCGGATTGGGTGCTCTATGTAGATAGATCCTCTACCAAGGAAGGGAGCGGGGCAGGCCCGATCATCTGCGGGCCGGACGAAGCAGAAATGGAATACTCCTTAAAGCTCGGGTTCAGAGCGTCGAATAATGCCGCGGAATACGAGTCCTTGTTGGCAGGACTGCGAATCGCCTCAGGGGTAGTACTGAAGACCATCAGAATTCACAGCGATCAGCATTGGTCGTCGACCAAGTAACCGGGCGCTTCGAAGCCCGGGAACCACTCATGATAAAGTACCTAGCCGAGGTAAAAAGGCTTCGAAAAAATTTTGATGAAGTCCAAGTGGAGCAAATCCCCAGGAACTTGAACACCCGGGCCGACGCTTTGAGCAAGCTCGCTTCCTCCTACTCGACCACTCGTAAAAGAAAAATCCTCTTCGAAGTCTTGCCACGACCCAACGTGGAAGAAAGAGAGATAATGCTCCAGATTTACGCAACCTTAGAAGAAGGCAAAGATTGGAGGAAACTTCTCGTGGAGTTCCTGAAAGACGGTGTACTCCCCAAAGACCGAGGAGAAGCTCGTCGGCTACGGGCCAAAGCACGCCACTTCATTTGGAGCAACGGAAATCTATACAAGAAGTCGTACACTCAGCCTCTGCTCCGATGCATCGACCCCCACGAGGCTATCTACATTCTACGAGAAATTAATGAAGGGGTCGGGGGAGCGCATCAAGGAGCCTGCACCTTAGTCTAGAAGACACTGCTCCAAGGGTACTACTGGCCGAAGTAACACCAGGACGCCGAGAAGTTGGTCAGAAAATGCAAGAACTACCAACTCTTCGGCATCGTACCTCGTCTTCCCGCCACCGAACTAATGCCTCTTAGCTCCCCCTGGCCGTTTGCACAATGGGGGATGGACATGGTCGATCAACTCCCCGCCGGCACGGGCGGACATAGGTTTATCCCTATCGCTGTGGACTACTTCACAAAATGGGCAGTACCCATCAGAAAACTGGATGCCACCACTACGATAAAGTTCCTGCAGAACAACATGATCTTTCGATTCTGGATCCCGAGGTGTATAGTTACCGATCACAGGACCAACTTCGAAAATGATAAAGTCAAAGAGTTTTGCAACGACTACCATATACTAATGAAGTTTGCCGCAGTCGCGCATCCTCAATGCAACAGGCAGGCCGAGGTAGCAAACCGAGGTGTCATCTGCGGTCTCAGAGTCCGCTTGGAAGGAAGGCAGGGCGGCTGGGTCGAAGAACTGCCTCGAATGCTATGGGCACTACGAACATCAAAGAAGACCCACGGGAGAAACCCCCTTCATCCTCTGCTACGGCACTGAGACAATGGTCCCCATGAAGATCGGACTATCCAGTTACAGGGTCGAACACTTCGACGACAAAGCCAACACTTCTGCACTCCGAAGCAACTTGGACGTCTTATTAGAAAAGCGGGGCCGAGCACAAATCAGAGCAGCCGCCTATCAACAATAAACCGCTCGCTACTACAATACCCGAGTTAAACATCGGGCCTTCATGACGGGAGATTTGATCTTACGGAGAAACGAGTTCGTAGACCAAGGGAGACTACATAAATTCTCCCCGAAATGGGATGGACCATTCCTCATTATAGAGGTTTTGCCCAGTGGAGCGTACCTCCTGCAAGACACCAGGGGGAATAATTTCCCCCGGCCTTATAACGCTAAAAAGCTCAAGTTGTATAAGTAAAAATGTATCCTCTTTTGAAATAATGTAATTCTTGTTGGCGTTTAGTTAAGTCCGTAGAATGTACGAAGAGAAAAAAAAAGACAAGACACTACTACCAAAAACATGATTTATTTATTAATTAAGAGTTATTACTGGCTCTCTAGCCTTACAATAATTACAACAAAGGGGGCGAGGATCAAGGAAGCACTGTTGATGGTACTCCGAGGAAATCTCCTCCAGCCGATCCCGAGCATCTTTAGCCCGCACCCTCTGACAGTGCCCGTAGACCCTAAAAGCCACGGAATCGCTGGGGACCCCATCCGCCGGACAAAAAGCAACGATCAGCCTTTTCTGGAAACACTCCAGAAGAAGATCCACTAATCATTCCCGCCTGCTCTTCAAGATCAGTCCAAGGTGGTAGATCGTGTGCATCTTGTCAAACGCCTCATCCATAAGCTGCGGAGACAGGGCGTTGTACAGACCCGGGGACATCCTCCAGATCGTGTAAATGAACACTTAGAGGAGAGGAGACCGCCGGGGAAGTAGGCGTCCAAAGTGGCCCTCCACGCGGTCTATCACCGCCTCGTACGTCTCCTTGGAGCAATCGAGACTATAAAGGTACACATCATCACGAGAGATGATCTCCCTGATGGTATAAATATGCCCGGCCATCTTCAGAAACACAAGGCTAGAAAGAAACCAGCATGCCTTCGCTATTTATGGCCTCAACAAAAATCTTCCAACGGCCGAAATTTACTCGCGCAGCGATGCGAATCATGGGATATCTCAATTTTCCGATATAGAACTGCCACATGTCGGCCATGCCGGTCATCAGTCCCGCCAATGCGGACCACGGAAGGTTGAACGACGCCCTCGCTCTCGCCTATGCAGGCCACGGAAGGTTGAACGACGCCCTCGCTCCCGCCTATGCGGGCTACGGAAGGTTGAACGACGCCCTCGCTCCCGCCTATGCGGGCCACGGAAAGTAGAACGACGCCCTCACTCCTGCCTATGCGGACAACGGAAGGTTGAACGATGCCCCATGAAGGCGCAAGGGAGTGTTAGTTATATGTATGCCCTAGAGGCCATTACTGTACATAGGATGTATATTGTAGTGGATGCTGGGACATATATAGGGAGGACTTTCTTGCTCGACATGATAGTATGCTATCTGGTTACTCTTTACCTTAACGTGTATACTGATTGTCTCTCTGTTACATGTTGGTAAAGCCCTTAGGATGTGTACTTGACTACCTGGACTATGATGCGGATCATACTAGTGGGGACATGGTAGTTCATAAGTACATCCTTCAAGGTCCCTAGTCATGGGTGTATCGAGACGGGGCATCGATATACCAGAGTAGACTAGCGTATACATTCTCGACCCATACAGATGGGCGATGGATGATCCCATATCCATTGGTGTTTGACATCAGAGATGATATACGGGTGCTCAGTAGGGACTGGGTACACTGGACGGACTCGCCGAGAACTCCCAGATGGTATTATACCTTACGTCAGATGGCAGTTCTCTGGTGACACTGGTACAGAGTAGTCTGTTGACCCGAGATCATCATAGAGTCTTGTGTGGTTCCCACTGTGCTTTGATTTCCATCTTACCATGTCCAAGAGGACGTGCAAAATGGTGGTTTTTGGGTACAGTCCCGAGTCACATGGAGGCAATGAGCGATAGGAGGGGATTCGTCTCTCCCGGTATAGGGAGTTGATGTTACACTGTGTTCGATTGGCTATAACCGGAAATCCCTGGCCAGGGTTGCTGAGATTTACTGGTAAGTGTTACCAGTAGTTTCTCGAACTGTTATAGACCTCATATCGACACGACTTATCGAGGTATTGGGGTCTGACGTTTACCACCCCTAGGCGAGATATGCGACATATCAGACGATCACACCGGACTGTACGGTAAGTGTTACTGGTTGGATTCACAGGAGTGTGAGCGGGCTTGCTCGTCGATCTTCTGATCGCTCAATACCCGGCTGGCCGTTACGTTTAGCAGACCGCTTGTGGCTTGTGGGTGCTTGATATGATCATCATCTGCTGCCGGCGTATTGACGAGTCTTTAGAGTCCTACACAGAGGTTTCCTGGCTCAAGCGAAACGAAATAGGAGCGCATATGAGATATGTGCGGGACCGAGAATGATGCCAGTATGTGATACTGTATTCGATTCTCGCGATTTATGACATTGATCGGTTATATGCGATATAGCCGGGTTATCGGATCAAGTGTTGATTCGATAAGTTGTTACTGTTGATATTAGTCGGTTATATGCGATATGACCGGATCATTAAATCAAGTGTTGATTTAGTGATTTAATGCATAATTATATATTTGATATATTACTTTGCATTAACTAGTATCGGTTCACTTTAAATGGATTTTCTCGCTCGGATGTGCACATTGTATATGTGATATACTTTTTGTGCATATGATTGTATCATGTTTGATGATACATACTCTCTAGGGTTGTGTAAAGATTAAACCATGGTTGTGTAATGGTTAGGGTTTTCTTTTTCATTCATTTATTTTATTTTGGAAAAGAAATGGCAAAAGAAAAGAAAATGGTTGCTAATTTTGTTTTACATTGAAAGTTCATGAAGCTTTGACTAAGTGACCATTTTGTCTTCATGTTTAACCCTAACCATTCCATCTAACCATGATTTATTCTCTACACTTGACCATGGTTGCCACATGATAAGTATTCAATTTATTTTCTATTTTGAATTAACTTATCATAATATTATCATCTTCTTCTTCTTCTTCTTCACAAGAAGAAAAGCTTGCTTCATCAATGGTGATTGATGAAAATGAGTGAGAAATCCAATTCTAAAGTGAACTCACTTCCTATTTCTTCATCCTCTACCTCTTGCCAAGTAGTAGAGTGTGTTTTCTTCACAAGTTTCATGACTTGGTGAAGTTGGAGCTTGATCTTGCGATGCCTCGACGTAGATCATCTTCGGCACGAAGCCGACGACCTTACCCGCCCATTTCTCCGATGAAACCGACGCTAGAGCCCGGGATTTCATTTGGACAGCGGAGAGGACTTCATCACGGAGCCGTGGAGGTGGAGGACCCGATCTACAAAGGTTGTATTTCCGTACTCTTAGTTAAAGTAGTTAACTAGTTGCTTTGTCGCCTAAACATCTAGCCAACGGTCCATATTAGGGTTTCTCGGCACCTCTAATTTTTGAAATTGGCATGGTTGATGCCTTGTGAGACCTCCTTGGTGTGCCCAAGAACCCTACAGGGAGTCCAGAAAGCTCTCTTCATGAGGCCAGCGTGCAGATTCCTGCTCGGTCCATCCGCAGCGGGTAGCCTCCTGCCCAACTACGCTGTAGATCAAAGCCCTCCTCGCGAGGCGGCCGAGTAGCTTCCTGCTCGGTCCATCCACAGCGGGCAGCCTCCTGCCCAACTACGCTATGGATCAAAACCCTCCTCGCGAAGCGGCCGAGTAGCTTCCTGGTCGGTCCATCTGAAGCGGGCAGCCTCCTGCCCAACAACGCTGTGGATCAAAAGCCCTCCTCGTGAGGCCACCGAGTAGCTTCCTGCTCGGTCCATCCACAGCAGGCATCCTCCTGCCCAATTACGCTGTGGGTCAAAGCCCTCCTCGTGAGTCGGCCGAGTAGCTTCCTGCTCGGTCCATCCGCAGCGGGCAGCCACCTGCCCAACTACGCTGTAAATTAAAATCCCTCCTCGTGAGGCCACCGAGTAGCTTCCTGCTCTGTCCATCCGCAACAGGCATCCTCCTGCCCAACTACGCTGTGGATCAAAAGCCTTCCTCACGAGGCCACCGAGTAGCTTCATGCTCGGTCCATCCGCAGTGGGTAGCTTCCTGCCCAACAACACTTTGGATCAAATCCCTCACCACAAGGCAGCTGAGTAGAAAGTAAGATACCGACCTTCCTACACTTGGCCATCGACGCGCGATAGCCACCTCAACTCCGGAGAAAAGGAGGGTACCGACCTTCTTGCACTTGGCCACCAACGCGTGATAGGCGCCTCAACTCCGGGGAAAAGAGGGGTACCGACCTTCCGACACTTGGCAATCGTTAGACTCTACTCGATGAACAGTCGGCAAGTGTGGGAAAGGTGGACCTACGAGCTAAAAAGTACTTGCAAGATGAAAAGACCTAGGAGCTAAAAATACTTGCAGAATGAAGATTCGAACAAAAGTATACTAGCTAAAGGCACTTGCACAGTGAGCAGCCATTTGGACAAAGAAGAACAAGATGAACTTTATTTATGATCCAAAAATAAATACAAGGTATTCTGGGCTACTCAGCCTTACAAAAATGCCCGGAGGCTTACAAATTTTGAAAAAGAAAAAAAACCCCAAGGAAGGAAAGCTCAGTCCGTCCGCTCGGGGAGGATCTCGCCCTGCTCGACGCCAACATCGGGGACCAAAACTGCGACTCCTGGGTCGGCGCTTCCACCGGAAGCCTCACCCCCAACGGCTGCCCCGGCAACTTTCCCCTGTGGCACCTCATCGGCCAGGGGATATTTAGCGTGGAGCTCGTTGAGATCTAACCCCGGCACAAACTCCTTGACAGCGTCGAGGGCACTGTGCCACACGACGGCCGCGGATTCAGCGAGATCGGCATAGAATAGATCCGACGCCTTATACGCCTCTACGGCCTTCACCGCCTGGCACTCGGCGAGCTTCACCGCCTCCAAAGCCACCCGGGCATCCTTCTTGAGGGCGTCCATCGACTTCTTCATTGAGTGATAGAAGCCATTCACCTCCTCCAACTCGGCTTGAATAGCCCGGTTGGACTCGTCCAGAAGCAGATGAGACTCCTTTAGCTTGGAGTTCGTCAGCCCCTCGGCGACCAGACGAGTGTCGAGGAGAGCGGCCTTCTCATCTGCTTGCCGCAGGTGGAGGCGGAGTTCCTCCTCCATCTTGGAGGACTCACACGCCTTTTTCATGGCCGGGGCTATCTCCTTGGACTCCATGGCGACGAGGAGTGCGCAGTGGTGGAGGACCTGAAGAAAGCAGCAAACGGGTTAAAAAGCTCAAACCGAGGAAATAAGACTTAAAATAATTTTTGAGAAAAGTCAAGAACCGACCTGAACCGTCTCCTGGGCTATGGCGGCCACCTGGGCCTTCATGGTCCCCCGGGGTATTTTAACCCCGGCCGTCTGCTCCATGTCAGAAAGCAGGCCGTTGGCGACTGAGAGCCCCGAGGGCACCTCAATGCAGAAGTCGCCCTCCTGCACTGGGGTCCCTGAAGAAGGTAGCTGGGAGACCGTCCGCTTCTGCCTCTTGAGGGGGACTTCGGGGGGCTCGGCCTCTTCCACTTCCACTCGCGCCCGGGGCGCCAGGTCCTGCGAGTGCTTATGGCTCCCCCGCGGCGTTCTTCTGGAGCTCGGGGGGGTGGCGGAGGGCTTAGACGGTGGAGTTGGCCTCGGGGCCAAACTCGGACCGGGTCGGGACGAGCCTGTGCCCCCGGCCTTCTTTCCCTGGGTCTTGGCGGCCAAGGCGACTAGAATTTTTGCTCGGTCCATGGGCTCTGTAAAAAAAGGAACGTGTAGATAAAGGGGGTTAGCGACACTAAAATATCAAAGGAAATTCGGTAAAGTCTAAACAGATCATCGAAATCCCTAACTTACCCAAGAAACGCACAGGACTAAGCCCGACTCAGTGCCTGCTCTGATAGCAGGACATCCACCCGTTGGATCGACTCCCACTGGGACACTACCCTCGCTTCAGGGGAAGTCGACTGCTTTGCCCTCGGGCAGTCGGCCATGTGTCACTGTGTAGACACAGGCCAATCCTCGCCCTCAGGCGGTCCGACGAATATAAACTTCTCCTTCCATTCATGGATGGAAGAAGGGACGACTACTACCCCCGACCCGGCCACTCCACCCCTTACGTTTTTTGAACAAGAAATACACCCAGCTCGGCTCATCCTTACTAGTGCCGGGGTGATTCTTATAACAAAGGAAAGAGAAAAGGAGAGTCAAGATGAAGGGGATATTTTCAAGTTTTAACCGGACCAGAAACCCGAGGAGGATTCTCCACGAGTTCGGCGCTAGCTCGCCCGGGACAAGATGAAAGCAACGAAGCACCCCACAAACCTCTGTGGGGAAGGGCAGACACTTTCCTGCCCGGAACGCTTCCAAGTACAGGGCAATCTCCTTGCTCTGCATCTGGTCTGCCCGCTCACCCTCTCTAGCTAAACGGATAGAGTAGTTAGAAGGGATGTGGAATCGAGCCCGAATTTCGGAAAGCTTATCCAAACTCTTCAAAACGGAGGGCGCGTCGAGGGTGTTCCCTGTAGGGTTACTAGGCACTCTCACAAGGTTCTATTAGGCATCAACCATGCCAAATTTAAATATTTAGACGTGCCGAACAACCCTAACCAAGATCTTTAAACTAGAGATTAGGCGAAACAAAGCATGTTAAACACTTTAACATCTAAGAGTTTGGGATTACAACCTTTGTAGTCCGGTCCTTCACTTCTAAAGCTCCGTGTTGAGGTCCCTTCACTGCGATCATCAAGTTTCCGAACTCTAGAGAGGCTCCACGAAGAGAATGATGCAAACTTGCTTCCGATCTTCGATAACTAAGATGATCTACCTTGAAGTTTCTTAAACACAAGCTCTCACTCACAAATGAAGTGAACACCTTAATCTAAATGGGTAGGATAGATTAGGATGATGAAGTAAGATTTTAGCTCTCATTTATTTTCTTAATCTTACTCATTTTCATCACTAAGAAAAAAGCTATAAAGCTTTGCAAGGAGGAAGAAGAAGAATGAATAATGATCCTTTTGTGATGAATAATGAAAACTATATGTGAGGTTAGAAATGCAACCATAGTTAAGAAAGAGAATACTTAACCAATGTAGAGAATGAATCATAGTTAAGGGTTTGGGTTTGGTTAAGGAAATATCTACACAAAATATCTTTACAAGAAAACAAAAGCAAAGCTTCTAGAAGCTACTAGAAGGCTTAACCCTAATCCAAACCCTAACCATGTTTAAACTCCACAAAATATGTTGCATTTGTAAGCTTAACTTGTTACAATATTATATATCACATATATAATATTTATTGTAACAAAATAAAATAATACAATTAACATATATAGCATATATATCAATGTATTACCCGAGTGAGAAAAAGAATCTTTTAGTGAGCTTATATCAGTTAATGTAATTTAATATATCAAATATATAATTATACATTAAATTATTGAATCAACACTTGATCCGATAATCCGGCTATTTCATAAATAACCGACTAATATAATCCGTATCAGTTCATCGAATCAACACTTGATCCGATGACCCGGCGATATCACATATACCCGGCCAATATCTCATATTATGAGAATCTAATACGGTATCATATACACGTATTGTTCTCGGTCCCGCACATATCATATATGTGCTCCTACTCCGTTTTGCCTGAGTCAAGAAACTTCTGTGTAGGACTCTAAAGAATCGTCAATACGCCGGCAGTAGGTGATGATCATATCAAACACCCACAAGCTGCAAGCGGTCAGCTAAACGTAACAGCCACCCAGGTATTGAGCGATCAGAAGATCAACAAGCAAGCCTGTACATTCTCCTGCGAATCCAATAAGTAACACTCCCGTACAGTCCGGTCTTTTCGTCTGATGCGTGTAGATTAGGGTTTCTGGAGGGAAAAGGAATCCCACTCTTAACCCTTATCTCGACACGGAACTCCGTTCATATCTAGCCTTTACCAAAACAATCATTAATCTAATCTCTAATCGCGGTCGGAACTAACAAAGAATTGTTAGCACGCCCGATTAGGATGTTAATGATTCTTTTGATAAAGTTCATAAACTTTATAGGACTTAAAAAGGGTTTAGGGATGTTCATCATCCATTAGCCTTCCCTAATCCTACGAACCCTAACAAGCGGAGAATTACTCGCACATGTTGGGAGAAAAAGAGATGGAAAGAAATTGCATAATTAAACTACGAAGAAATAGAATAAGAAAAAGAAAGCTACCTTTATTAATCAACAATATTCATTACACTTGAATTCTTAGAAAATGATTACAATTTCTAGTTGCTTCTCGATCTCTTCTAAGGAGGTAGACGAACAGTTGATGATCAGCATGGATGCGTGAGCCGTCTGGGACTTCGTGATCTCGTCGGCTTGATGATTTTTCCAAGAGGCTCTCGGTCTCTATTTATAGTCCCAAAGCCAGAAAGTTAAATGCCTAAATTGGGGAATAACAGTTATGATCCAGCCCCAAAATCTCCAGCTTCTATCTCTTCTTTAACGCGGCGGATCCGCGGCATCAAGGGGCTAGGGCCGCGGCTCCGTGGCCTGGTAATCTCCTCCGTTGATCAAACTTCTGGAGATGGCTCCTTGTGACATGTGGCGATCCTTGGAACCTTCAGAATTTGGAAATCTTTTCTTTTCCTCTGCCAAAATTGATTTCTTAATTTTGATTTCTTAATTAGGCAGGTTAGCTTTAACAACTTGATTTCCTTGATTTAAGACCTGAAAATTCTGCACAACTTAAATAATATTTAGTAGACTAAGTCTACTAGGATTAGGTAAATAATATTATATACATTTTCCTACCAAATGCTAATTATAATATATCAACACATGAAAAATAGTATTTTTACAAATAAACCCTCATATGTATGATATATTATAATAAAGACCTTTTTAAATATGGAAATTGTAGGAAAAATGTAATAACAAATGTGCAGTTTTATCAACTGAACAAATACCCCCAAACTTATCTTTGATTGTCCCGAGCAAACTAGTTTATTCAAGAGAAGGAGAAAAAAGAAAGGAGAAAACAAAGCATACTTTCGTAGGGAAACACGATTGCACTGAGCACGTGCAACAAGCCGTTAAACCTCTTGGTGTCCCTAGTAGGAGGAGTGTTGTCTCCTGAAGGTTTTCAGCGGATTACACCCACAAAATTCTATAACAAAAGAGATATGGTGAAATTTACATATAAAGATAAGAACCATAAAAGAAAGACTTTGAAAATAAGAGTTTCCAACTACACTAGCTTTTTAGTTGTTATGAGCCCTATCTTAATAGTCATGAAAAGATGTTAGAAATCACATTATCCCTCAATAAAACATCATCTTTATTCTTCATTCCTACCTTTCGTCCAAACATTGATCATATACCCCTACCTGTATGAAATGGACATCCCTACACTCGGAGAATTCAATTCAAGCTATCATACTCTTGTCCATCTACCTTAGTACTTTTTAACTTGATGAATATTTAGATTTGCTCACACATTTTCATGCGACCGTTAATACTTCTTGAGGTACTAACCGACCGATTACTCATGTGCTTGCTGATTCGGTGATAATAATTTCCACGTCTTGCACCACCTAAGGCTTAGCAGTGACTCCCAGACCAGTTGGCCTTAGGGCACTAGATGAAGAGGCACCCTTGCTATATTTTTTTATTGCTGCCTTGGCGATAATAAAACCAGTGTTCATTTTTTTTTCTTTTCACCATTTTTATATTTTCTTCATTTTTTTATTTCCTTCATACTTTGGCTTTTAGACAAGAGCATTTCAAGGTATCTTCTACTATCCCGAGTTTCAAGACGTGTGTAAGTGCATATAGTAGGGTATCAACATTCAAATGTTTGGCTTCCAGAATAGAAACTATTTTTCAGACTTATTTTTATCCTCAGATTAGAGACTTCCTTCATCTTACTAACCCTTGGGACAACAGCTCATAACTACTTATTACTAGTTCGTTTAAGAAAACTTCTAATTTTCTTGATTTTCTTAAACTATTCCTATCTTTTGGATGTAATTTTTCACACTCTACTCTTTTGTTATAAAAATATTTTAATGCCCAGTGTCAAAGATAATTCAGTGAATACAAACCTCCCCCCCAAACCTGTTTTCAGCAGTGTCCTCACTGATGTAGCATTTTGAGAACAAGGACCTGTATACTAGGAGAGAGATACAAGGGGTAAAATAATAGTTAAATGAAAACTACCCCCAAACTTGATCTTTGACACGCAAAGATATTCAATCAAATCCATTTTACTCACCTCCATTCTTAAAATGAGAAAATGTTACAAAAACATGGAGGTGAGGCGGAGGAATTTTAGTTTTGATAAAGCGGCTCCTGTAAAAACAGGAGCTCCTCCACGGGGTCAGCAGAAAAATACGGTTTTAATCTATGCCCATTTACTTTAAAAATTGAACCGTTTTTCAAATTTTCGACTTCAACTGCCCCGTGCGGGTGTACATACCGCACCACAAAAGGTCCTTTCCAACGAGATTTAAGCTTACCCGGATGAAGATAGAGACGGGAATCGTAAAGAAGGACTTGTTGCCCCGATGTGAAGGTTTTTCTAAAAAGATTTTTATCGTGGAACACTTTAGTCCTGTTCTTTACTATCACCGCATTATTGTAAGCTTCATCGCGGAGTTCGCTTAGCTCATTCAATTGCAGTTTCCGATAGCTGTCTGCATATTCAAGATCAAAATTAAGCTCTTTAATAGCCCACATAGTTTTATGTTCGATCTCGACGGGAAGGTGGCATGCTTTCCCAAACACAAAGCGGTATGGAGACATACCAAGATCGGTCTTATAAGCGGTGCGGAATGCCCAAAGAGCATCCGTCAATTTGGTTGACCAATCTTTACGGTTTTTCGAAACCGTCTTCTCCAATATCTGTTTGATCTGCCTATTTGAGATCTCAGCCTGCCCGCTTGTTTGGGGATGATAGGGCGTAGAAAGCTTGTGAGCGATTGAATATTTCCGCATCAAGGCCTCGAAAGACCGATTGCAGAAATGTGTCACGTTGTCGCTAATTATAGTGTGAGGGTATCCGAATCGCGAAAAGATATTTTCTTTAAGGAGCTTAATGACAACTTTGTTGTCATTAGTGCGACACGGTATAGCTTCCACCCATTTTAAGACATAATCAACCGCTAACAAGATATATAGATTCCCAAAGGAGTTGGGAAAAGGGCCTATAAAATCAATACCCCAAACATCAAATATTTCCACAACCAATATAGGTTGGAGCGGCATCTCGTTCCTTCGTGAAATCCGACCCAAATGCTGACATCGCGGACAAGTTTTGCAATGTTCAAATGCATCTTTAAATAATGTTGGCCAATAAAAGCCACATTGCAAAACTTTCTCCGTCGTTTTGCGAGGACCAAAATGACCGCCACATGCCTGATCATGACAAAATGATAACACGCTCTTGAGTTCATCGTTAAGGACACACCTGCGAATGATTTGATCGAAACAATACTTGAATAGATAAGGTTCATCCCAGTAAAAATATTTTACTTGGGATAGAAATCGAAGTTTGTCTTGTTTCGACCAATCATTAGGAATAAGTCCCGTTGCAAGATAGTTCACGATATCCACGAACCAAGGTTCGTATGATACAGTCAAGAGCTGTTCGTCAGGAAATGAGTCATTTATCGACACGGTCAAAGTTGGTGAAGAAGTGATGCGTGAAAGATGGTCGGCTACAACGTTTTCACATCCACTCTTGTCTCGGATGACAAGATCAAATTCTTGTAACAATAGGATCCAACGTATTAGCCTGGCCTTCGCATCCTTCTTCGATAAAAGATGTCGTAGGGCGGAGTGATATGTGTAAACCACAATAGGAGAGCCAATCAAGTAGGGCCTGAATTTCTCTAATGCAAATACAACTGCCAAGAGTTCTTTCTCGGTAGTTGTGTAATTTATTTATGCATCATTCAAGGTCTTACTTGCATAGTAAATTACATGTGTCATCTTATCAATACGCTGTCCTAAGACAGCACCAATAGCAAAATCCGATGCGTCACACATAAGCTCGAACGGGTGGTTCCAATCCAGAGATGAAAGAACGGGGGCTGTAGTGAGTGATTCTTTAAGCGATTCAAAAACAGCCTCACAATCCGAATCGAAGTGAAAAGTAGTGTCCTTGGCCAATAGAAGGGTTAAGGGTCTAAAATTTTTGCTAAAGTCCTTAATAAATCTTCTATAAAATCTTGCATGGCCAAAGAAGGATCGTATATCTTTGACGCAGTTGGGACGAGAGAGGTTTATGAATGACATCTATTTTAGCTCTGTCAACCTCAATGCCTTTTCGTGAAATTATATGTCCAAGTACAATACCTTCTTGGACCATAAAATGGCATTTTTCCCAATTCAAAGTCAAGTTCTTATCCTTACAGCGGGTAAGAACCGCGTCAAGATTACGAAGGCAGTCCTCAAAGGAGTCCCCAAAAATGGAGAAATCGTCCATAAAAATTTCTAGAAAACTTTCCACCATATCTGAAAATATCCCCATCATGCACCGCTGAAATGTAGCGGGAGCGTTGCATAACCCAAAGGGCATGCGTCTATAAGCAAAAGTTCCGAAAGGACAAGTAAATATGGTTTTATCTTGATCCTTTTCGGCGATGGGGACCTGATTATAGCCAGAGTATCCGTCCAAGAAACAGTAGTAATCGTGTCCAGCTAATCGTTCTAACATCTGGTCAATGAAAGGTAGAGGGAAGTGATCTTTTCTCGTCGCGGCATTGAGTTTCCTGTAATCAATACATACGCGCCACCCAATTTGGGTGCTTGTTTGGATTAACTCATTAGCCTCATTAGTGATGACCGTGATGCGAGACTTTTTATGGACCACATGAATTGGACTTACCCATTGGCTATCAGATATGAGGTAAATTATTCCACTATCAAGGCATTTGACGATTTCTTTCTTTACTGCCTCCTTCATAACGGGATTTAACCGTCTTTGTGGGTCTCGGGTTGGTTTGGCTTCATCCATCAGATGTATGTTATGTTCAACAATTAAGGGACTAATCCCTTTGATGTCGGCCATTGTCCAACCAAATGCTTGCCGATTCGATCTCAACACTGCCAAAAGTGCATTCTCTTGCTCTAAGGCTAGAGAAGCGGATATAATCACTGGCAAAGTCTCATTCTCTCCTAAATATACATATTTAAGATGAGAAGGTAGCGGTTTGAGATCAAGAATTGGCGGAGAGACAATAGAAGGTGGGGTAAGGGAATGATATTCGGACTCCCCAAGAGGTTCAAAACTTGCATAAGATATTGACTCGGAAAGTGCTGCAGACTTTTGCAACGAGTCAACGGGTTCAATCTCAAGGTCGGACTCATTGAACATATCCTCACTGTGAAGTGGTGCAAGATCAAACGATGTCTCATTAGTGTTGTCGAGAACATCAAAGCAAAGTTCATCATCCATGCAGCTTTCGGAAGCTATCTCGTGGATGGAACAAACATCCAGCAAATGAGCAGAAGGTTCTGATGGCTGACTTCCTAGCTTTTAAATATTAAGCTCAATTGTCATTTTCCCGAAGGATAAGTTCATAGAACCGTTACGACAATTAATTACAGCGTTAGAAGTTGCTAGGAAGGGTCGACCAAGTATCACCAGGATTTGATTGCGTGGGTTTGCCACAGGTTGTGTATCTAAAACAATAAAGTCCACAGGAAATATGAATTCCCCGACTTTAATTAACACATCCTCTAGTTCGCCCCGAGGTTTGGTGATAGATTGGTCTGCCATCTGGAGAGTATAATGGGCGGGTTTTAACTCTCCAATTCCTAACTGCTCGTATACTGAATAAGGAAGTAAGTTAACGCTAGCGCCTAGATCGAGTAAAGCACGATTAATATTTTTACCCCCAATAGAAATAGAGATTGTAGGACAGCCGGGGTCCTTACGTTTCTTTGGTATTTGTTGGGTAAAAGTGGTGCTAACATTACTCGTCATGAAAACCTTCTTAGGCACTTGAGTTTTTCTCTTCCTAGTGCATAAGTCTTTAAGGATTCTTGCATAAGATGGGACTTGTTGAATAGCATCTAGGAGAGGAATATTCACGCTAACTTGCTTAAACATTTCCATAATCTTCTCCATTTGCGGGTTAGGTCTGTTGGCCCTTAATCGGTTTGGAAATGGAGCTCGATCAATAAGTTTTGGGTCCAACATTTGTGGAGAAGACTGTGGCGACGGATTCGATCCCAAAATTGGAGTGGGAATCGACTTAGATAGATTTGGCGAAATGTTCGAGCCTTGGGGAAAACGGAGAATAAGCTCGGATGAAGGTGGAAGACTAGACGAATTAGGGGAAGAAGAAGAAGCTGGGGTATCAATGGTGTCACTAACATCAAATTGCTCACCCACTCGGTTGTTCAGCACTCTCCCCGATCTCAACGTAGTAATGGCATTCACATTATAATTTTGTGAATGGCCAGGATTCGGTAGGGGTTGAGATGGGAGTTTCCCTTTTTCTCTCGCACTCATTGCGGCGTTTAACTGTGTGATTTGGTTTTCTATTGATTTAATACTCTCACCATGGGAGGCAGAGTTTTTCGTTATGGTATCAATAGAAGACTTCATCTCAGCCGACAATTGCATGGATTGTTTCATGAACAAATCCAAGGTTTGTGCAAGTGAGATGTCAGTACCGGCCACTTGTAGTGTAGAAATGTTGGCCGGATTTTGGAAATTCTGTGACTGAAAGGGGGGCTGATTCTGTGGTTGTGGTTGCTGTGGAGGAGGTCTTTGATAATTGCTTTGTTGGTTTTGACTCCAAGCAAAGTTAGGATGATTCCTCCATCCTTGATTATACGTGGAAAAATAAGGATCGTTTCTAGGTCGCTGCTTAAAAGCAGCATTAGCTTGAAACGATGCATTCATAGGACATTCTTCCGTTAAGTGTGAAGGATCCGAACAGCAACCACAGACGGTCTTAGGAAGCATGACCTGATTTAGGGAGAATGATGAGAATTTGTTCTCAATAGCGTCGAGTTTCTTCTGTATCGCTGCCATTTTGGCTTTTACTGCGATAGAAACATTGAGCTGGTGAATACTTCCCTTAGAAGAAGGTGGTCTTACGTTTTCCCACTGCAAAGTGTGTTCAGCAAGGTCTTCCAGATATTTCCAAGCTTCACCGTCGTCTTTACACATGAAATTGCATTGACAATTTGTTTCAAGCACCTGCTTTGTCGCTGGATTAATGCCCTCCTATATAATCCGACATAAATACCATCTATTGATTCCATGATGAGGACATTGGACAAGCAGATCTTTGAAACGTTCAAAGCACTTCCAAAATGGTTCATTGAAAGCTGGGTGAACTGGTTGATCTCGCTCCTAACACGGGCAGTTTTATGGTTTGGGTAAAACTTCTTAAGAAATGCTATGACGAATTCATCCCAATTAGTGATAGAGTGTGCGGCAGTTTTGTAAAGCTATTTTTCTGCCAAGTCGCACAGTGTGAATGGGAGAAGACGCAAACGCATAGCATCGACAGTCAATTGTGAAGTACCCATCATTGCTCATACGTTTTCGAATTTGGTAATCAAAACGTATGCGTCTTCCGATTCAAGTCCGTGAAATTTGGGCAGCAGATTGATGTAGTGGGGTTTAATTTCGAAATTATCCCCGTTAGGTGGTGGAAGAGATAGACAAGAAGGAAGGGGACCACGGATAGGATAGCATCTCTCTTGGAGAGAGATGCGCGGTGGATTCTGCTCACCTACGGGCGGTGGCAGCGTGGTGTTATATTCTGATGGAGTGCCGTCCATCTCGGTCGTGGTGTGTGGTGGGGGAAAAGAGGATCAAGATGTACCGACTTCGGCGTCGATAGAAGGAACGCGGACAAGACGGGCACTAGGATCCCGTGTCCAGCCAAGCATGCACTAAGTGGGTTCAGTGCAAGTGGCAGCGTGTGTGTGATTTAAAATTGGTTTGTTTTGAAAAAGTGGGACTCAAGACAAATCACTCTAAAATGCACAAGCAACCCTAGAACTAAGGTCACCTAGGTCCAGTTGTTTCCTGATTTAAAATCAGGAAAGCTTCTGGGAAAAGCTTCAGAGGAGAGTCACGTGCTTACACGTGACTAGCGGTCACGTGTTGGCACGTGACACCTTAAAAGCATCATCAAGTCGAGTTCAGCCTACTGACTACGCTGAAGAAAATGGGCTTCAGAAAGAGTCACGTGCTCCCACGTGACCAGGGTCTCGTGACGACACGTGACATTTAAATGCAAGCGTCAAAGACACAATTTCTCTGATCAAGTCAAGAAAAAGGCTTCAGAAGAGGTCACGTGCTTCCACGTGACCAGGGTCACGTGTTGGCACGTGACGTTCAAGACAGCAGACTCGTTCTCCAGACGAACCAAGGAAAGAGAGTTCAAGCAAGGGTCACGTGCTCACACGTGACCAGGGGTCACGTGGTAGCACGTGACGTTTAAGCAGCAATCAGAAGACACAGAGCAAAAGGCTCATTCCAAAGGGGGTCACGTGCTCACACGTGACCATGGATCACGTGGTCACACGTGACCGGCTTTCAAAGCCCTTTTTGTCAACAGAACTAAATTCTGAGAGAAATGCGAATCTTTCCAAAGGAACGCAACTATATGCATCCAATCAAATTAAAGATTCAGAGGTCATTTATTTATGGAAAATCTCGGGTTTGGAAAGATTTCCCCCTTAAATCTAACCAAAATAAAAAGGGAGAATCTCTGGGTTTGAAATCCAACGGTGGATAAAATTCACCTAATAATCCAAAGGTCCAGAATGAACAATGAATGCAAATCAAATATCTCCATGAAGATTCGTCAAAAACTGATTGATTCGGCTGCTTCTCCTATAAATAGGAGCCAAGAGATACAAAAGAAATATAGAGATACACGCGCAGAAAAAAGAAAAAAGGAGAAAAGCTTTGATACGTGGAAAAGACTTGGATCTTCTGCAAAAACCCTAGGTAAGAAAGGGAAGGCCTTTTGAAAGAGGGGGAATTTAATTCCCAACAGAGTTTAACTCTGATACATAAAACAGAAGAGCACATTTCTTCTCTCTTCGATAGAGGATCTGCAAAGTGCACATCTCCCCTTTAGGTTGAGAATTTAATTCTCAATGGGTCGAGATCCTGCCATGCAGATCCAAAACATAGAGAAGGAATGCAAGCATGAGAATTTAATTCTCGCAGAACTGTAGGAATTCAATTCCTTTAAAATAAAATTAGGGCTCGACCCTATATCATGGGAATTTAATTCCTTCAAAATAAAAGAAGCAGGGTTTAACCCTAATTAAGAACATAGTTCTGTTGAAACAGCAGGAATTTAATTCCCTTTCTTTAAAACGAGAAGTTTAGCTCCTTAAAAGCTTTCATTAGGGTTTAACCCTATTCAGTTCTTCACATAAACAAGGAATTTAATTCCTACAGAAGGTTCAGGGATCGAAAGGAAGTAGGAATTTAATTCCTTTGAAAATTAAAGCCCGAGGAATTTAATTCCTGAAAAGAAAGATCAACAGATTCTCTAAACTACATACATGGAGGTAGGGTCACGTGTCACCACGTGACCCTCTCAAAAGAGCTACAGAAGTCCCTTTGAGGCAGCACCCCACGTGATCCACGTGACCTTGGCAGAAACTCTAATACACAAGCATTTGAATGCCCATCACGTGATGGCACGTGATGCTTTGAAAGAAGTGATAATTTCAGCAGAACAACTGAAGGGAGGGCGCTCTCACGTGCTGCCACGTAACCCTTCTTGCCTTAGTGTTTAACACTAAAATTAAAACTCTCAAGCCCAGTGTTAAAACACTGTCGGGCCTTAGCATTCAATGCTGGTTAAAAAGCCTTATTGGCAGTGTTCAACACTGATCTGTTTTAGTGTTTAACACTAATTTGAAAAAGCCTTATTACTGGTGTTTAACACCAATTATCTCTTAGTGTTGAACACTAACTCATCAATCTTATTCCCAGTGTTCAACACTGATTGCTCTGAAGTATTTAACACCAGGCTTTGGCCCAATTGGCTAAAGGGATAGAGGCAAACATTCTCCCTCAGTGGAACAACAAAGAGTCAATATTCCAGACCTGACTGGACTTAGCCCAAGCTGGCCATAAGTCCTCAATCTGTGATTAACTGGGCCGATGGGCTCATAACATAATCGATCAATCTTGACCCAAATTGGGCCAAAGACTATCTAATCCACCCCGGTTCTAGGGTACATCTCTTCACTCCTTTGATATTTGGCATTGTAATCCCTCAATGTCTTCAAAGAGGTGACGGGTCCCGAAGACCATTCATGACATGGACTGTGGGGTCCTTAAACCCATGCATGATACAAAATTCCTGGTTACGTGGAACGTGGATAACGTCACTCTTTGACCCCGCGGGAAACGTCCAGAGCGGATCCTGGTCCTCGCAGAGCACGGCAGTGAACCCGTGTGAAGCATCCAGAGCGGAGCCTGGTCCTCGCCTAGCACGGCAGTGAACCCGTGTGAAGCATCCAGAGCACATACCGGACTGTGGAGTCCTTAAACCCATGGACTATGACGTCCTTAACCTTGACCGAGATGTCTTTAAACTACCCATTGACCGAGATGTCTTTAAACTACCCATGGACCGCAATGTCCTTAAACTACCCATGGACCGCAATGTCCTTAAACTACCCATTGACCGAGATGTCTTTAAACTACCCATTGACCGAGATGTCTTTAAACTACTCATTGACCGATATGTCTTTAAACTACCCATTGACCGAGATGTCTTTAAACTACCCATGGACCGCAATGTCCTTAAACTACCCATGGACCGCAAGGTCTTTAAACTACCCATGGACCGCAATGTCCTTAAACTACCCATGGACCGCAATGTCCTTAAACTACCCACGGACCGCAATGTCCTTAAACTAGAACAATAGAGCCCCTATATGCTCTTTCGTCGGATCTAAATGGTCCTGTTTAAGTTGATCTTAGCCTCAAAGATGGCTAACGCGTCCTTAAACCTTCAAGCAGACTGGACTATGAATCCCCCTAATTAACTCTGGCTCGAGGGTACATCTCTGAACTCCTCTGACATCCGCCGTTGTAATCCTTCAACGTCGTCAGAGAGGTGACGGGTCCCGACGGCCACATATACGATGGACCGCCACGTCCCTAAACTGGAACATTAGAGTCCAAACACTCTTTTGTAGGATCTAAACGATCCCGTTAAGTTGATCTTAGTCACAAAGTTAGACTAACGTATCCTTAACAAACGTTTGAGTTGATCTTAGCCCCAAGCATGGCTGACGTATCCTCAAACCAAACCCCCAAACCCAAATTTAAGATAATGCGGATTTGGACTAGTCCATGCCCTACGGGCGACGACATAACTCAGTCTCCGTAGACGATCCACGGGCAGTAAAACATAAAACAAAACCCACGACACGAAGTGACCATCTGGAGAAGGAGAAAGTTGTTACCGCAATGCGGTAGTGTAATTAACTGCAGGGGCTTGCGCCTGCAGGGAAGAGCGTCCCCACAATCAAAAACCCCTCAACGAGGGGGAATCTGACGAAGTCTGCTACATCGGTCGCATCCGCTCAAACCTTCGATACATGGTGCTATAAACCAACTTGGCATCTTCGGAGAGGTGAACGGATAGTATCAATTAGCATCTGCCCCGAATCTCAGCGCCAAGACATCGCAGCCTTGCGCGCTGTCTTTCGGAGGGGAACAGATTCTGGCACGCCCGGTGGGACCTTTTCCTCTTTCCACTCCACACTTCGTGCGTCGTGATTCGCGAACCAATCGCGATTCGCCAATGATTGCCCTTGGGTTTCAAGATACTAAGAATTGGCGTCTTGCCTATTGCAGAAAAACAAAGGATCGATGGCTGCTACTTCCGCGAAATCCTCCAACTGCTCAAACTGCAATTGCGACCAACGCTCTACCTCGCCAGGAGGTATAGCCTATGGACCCCAAGCTGCTTCGTTGTTCACAATGCCGGCAGACCAAGTGACTCAGGCCACTACCGGATTGTTCTTTGGGACTATGCTCCCCTCATCAAGCTTCGTGGCGCCAGTGCTGACAAAGGAAACTCTCAGGAAGTCGGTCTTTGATCGTCTTACCCCTGCCGCGGTTCCTCTTAACAAGTCGCCCAACGTTAACGCCTCGGTCTTCTCTAGATTGGGCCAGAAATCTTGCGAACTCATCATGAGGCCTACAATCCCAGAGAAGATTGCTTCTAAGAAGGAGGCCGCTCCTGCCTCCGAAATCGCCAAGGCGGTTTCCCCAGTCAAGAAATCGATCTTCACGAGATTAACAGCTTCGACTCCCGCTCCCGCTGTACAAAGGACATCGGTCTTTGACAGGCTAACACCAACAACGACCCCCCACCCACACAGGGGGCAAGATGAAACCATTCTTATATCTGACTCTACGCCGTCTGCTCGACGCGCTCGACGTCGGCATTGGCGTCGAATAAGGAAGGCTGGGGGCAACTCCCCCTCTGGATTGACTCCACCAGCCCCGGCGGTAGAAGTTAATGCTGCTGTTCCAACTGGAAACAGCTTTGAAATGCTAAATAAGGTGCGAAGGAATTCCCCTACCGCAGTGCTGAAGAGGTCTCCTCCCCCATCAGAAAGGGTTGTGGAAATAGAATCAGAACAGCCCCGATCTCCTTAACGGCTGTCTTCCGAAATCTATAAGGTTTGGCGGCGGGCCCGGGACTCAATCATCGATCCAAACTTCTCCCGCCAGCATAAGAAGCTGAAGATCCAACCGAAAGCTGGTCACCAGGCGAAAACCCAAAAGGCTGTTTGGACGCCCACCTCGACGGCCCCCTCAACCTCCATGGCTCATAAAAGGAGGGAGCCCGAGAAGATCCCTCGACGTGCAACGACGGCTAAAAGCAACAAGCCCGGACACCTTAAGTCTGGGGGCATGATGGTCCACACCGTATACATGGCCTCTGGAAAGGAGGAGAGCCGCACTTCTACAGGCCACCGACCGCTAACCCGATCCGTAACGAAATCCCAGGAGCAGCAACAAAAGCTCCAAGAAATGATGAATGCTATGGCCGCGCTCACCGGGCCGAAGGAAAACCCAGAAGCGTCCTCAGACGCACGCCGGGAGGAAGAAACCGACACTGAATTCCTTCGCCGGACACTGGAGAAAAGGGACAAAGAGGCTGCTGAACAAGCGGCCAACATACAACGGATGGGCCTTCTCTTTCAAGATGTGATAGGAATGATGATCCAGCAGGACTTACCCGCCGAAGATCCTCCGATTGTTCTTGAAGATGACCGAGGAGAGACGTCAAATCCACCACCAGCCCTCTCAACAGCCAAGGAAGAGACGATCTCTAAGGCTGACTTGGCTGACTATATAGCCCAGCAAATCCGGGTCCATCATGCAACTGAGGCAGCTGGTCAAGTCGTGAAAACGGGGCGGCCGTATCCAAGCTGGTACGATCAAATCAAATACCCGCAAGGCTATACGATACCGAAATTCCATGTGTATAAGGGGACCGGCAATCCCCATCAACATGTCGCTCAGTTCCGGGCCCTCTGCGGTAACACCGGCGGTGACGATAAACTGTTACTCCGTCAGTTCGTTGGCAGCTTATCAGAAACAGCGTTCGAATGGTATTCGGAACTCCCGAATGATTCCATCAAAACGTTCGCTGAAATGGAGTTGTTGTTCACTCAGCGGTTCGCAAGTGCCAGCGAGCGCACTCCAATTACTGCTTTGATTAACGCCAGGATAAAGCCAGGCGAAACCTGGGTCCAGTACGCTATACGCTGGCGGAACTTGTGGTCGAGATGTGAACAACGCATTGAGGAGGCACCCGCAGTGGGCATGTTCGTGGGAACCCTAGACCCCCACGCAACTATCTCCCAGTTTATGATGTTCTTTAAGCCAACCACATTCCAGGCTTTAATCGACAAGTTGGCTCAGATGGACCAGATGGGTCATAGACCACCTCCCCCGAAGTCGGAACCTCGGAATGACAAGGGTAAAGGGAGGGCGACCTTTGTCGCGAATGCCCAACAGCAACCTGACGCCCCGAAATCGGCAGATCAATTGGAAGAAAGACGCCGATATTATAATGAAAAGATGAAGCGTCCCTACTCGTTCCCACGAGACAAGACGAGACGGTTATTTGAGCTGGCAATACGCAACAGACTTATTAACCTCCCGAACCCAAGGCGACCGCCGCAACCCACCGAGGTGAATAACCCCAACTATTGCCCTTACCATCAGACGGTAAGCCATCCGATTGAAGATTGCTTCATCTTCAAAGGATGGATCGAAGATCAATACCTCCAGGGGAAGTTTGTACTGTCCGAAAAGTGGAAGGTGAACCCGCCACAACCACATACTCCTAAAAAGGCAGACACACCGGGGGCAACCTGCTCCTTTATCGAAGAAGTTCCATGGGAGGTCGTGCTATCAACGAAGACCAAAAGGATGCTGAGAGACCTTCATGCGTGCCCTGCAATCGAATGGAAGGACCCTCTTGAACCTCGAATTATCGAAGGAGCAGTGAAGCCCCGCGCAACTACGAAGACTGCTGATAAGGGCCCAAATACTCACGCCCAGCCGTCAAAAGCTTCGAAGAAAAAGAAGAAGAAATCCAAGAAGCCCGCGAAGCTTGGAGACGAGCGCACAAACTTGCAAAAGCAAATCGACGCACTGGAAGAATACAATCAAAAGGCACGAACTCCTGTCACACTGCGAGAGTTCCTCAACCACACCTTTCAAGACGAAGATGATGGAGAGAGCTCATCGGATGAATCCGAAGAGTACGTGGCGAGTTGTAACGTAATCTCCAACTCGCTTACCGATGGCAAGAAAGCTCCTGACACCAAGAAGCCAGAGGCGGAGCCCGAACCAGAGCGTGCGAGGCTGACAACTGATATGATCAATGCCTTTCTAGACGAGAGTCGTCTAAAAAGTAAAGCAGATCAGGAGCGTGAGATGGCAGCGTCAGAAAGAACCAAATGCAGGCGACTGAATGAAAGAGTTAAACTACCCCCGCCAGATCAAAAGGCGTCCGAAGTAGACAAAAAGATATTCAAGACGAGGAAAAGGTTTGCCAAAGCCATGTCAATGGGGATGAAGCTACCACCCTCGGAAGGGAATACACACGATGGGACGGAGAGGCACCCTAATTATTGCGCATATCATCGGAAAATCTCACACCCCACAGAGGAGTGCGACGCCTTTAAGATATGGTGGCAAGGATATGTTGCTCGTCGGCAACATTTTAAGCGCATGAAACGCAAGAGCCGTCAGGAACGAAGAAGCACTGTCGACAGGCGCAACAGAACTACTGGCAGCTGTGACATGGTTAACGTCGGGGGGTCACAAGTTCTCACCTTTGGGAGAGACTCTGATGAAGAAATGACTCTGGGCCCTCTCTTTAAAGAATCCGTGTTAGGGAAAGAGGAGGAATCAGAGGCCTGCGAGAACATTCAGCTGCGCAATCGCACACTCCCAGAAAAGAATCTCGGGCCCGTGAGCAGAAAAGATAAGGGAAAGGAAAAGGTCATTGAAGATATCGCTTTAGATGACCAAGTCACGAAAGAACTAATTACCAGAGACCCTCCTAAGAAGAGTAAGGTGGACTATAACATCCTCGCGCACTTAAGGAAGCTACCTTCTCAGCTTAGCATCCTTGATGCCCTCCTATTGTCAAAAGAATCGCGAGACTCACTAATTAAGGCGTTGCAAGAACCTGAACAATTCCAAGCCTTCCTCGCCACTGAAAAGATGAAGGACGAACTGGAGGAAGTGCATACGGCCGACGTCACTTTCGGTGATGAAGACCTCCTTCTCGGGACGTGCGACCACAACCGTCCCCTATATGTCTCCGGATACTGCCATGACATCAAGATAGGCAAGATCCTGGTGGATAATGGATCCTCCGTCAATCTCCTTAATGTTCGAGTATTGAAGGAAATCTGCATGAGTGTGCAACATCTCGCTCGTGACAAAATCACTATCTCCGGTTTCGATTCACAATCGTCACGGACTCTCGGGTCCGTGATATTAACGTTACGCTTCGGGCTTCTCGTCACAGACATCAAATTCCATGTCATTGACGCCAAGACCTGTTACAACGCCTTGCTCGGCCGTCCTTGGTTACACGAGTACAACATCGTCCCTTCTACACAACATCAGTGTATGAAGTACTTTAAAGATGGTTTCGAGTATACTGTAACAGGTGAGCTGAACCCATTTTCCGTGAACGAAGTCCGCAAATACGAGGATGCGAAATACTTTTTGCCAGACTTTGAAGATACAGAAAGGTGTCACGACTCGAAGAATAAAGCCGCCGCCACCATCCCTGTTTTCGGAAGCGATACCGAAGAAGAAGAAGAGATAGTTTACACGGGGCCATCTCAACGCAACAACCGGAGGACGCCCGCCCCCATACCGGTCTTCAGAAGTGATTCAGAAGATGAGGTCAATGCCGTATTCTCCAATCGGCTTTCAATGCAAGCACCCCTCAGCGATGGCCATAGTTTGCAAATCACCATGGTACCGCAAGAACACTACAAGGACCTCGACACGCTTCAAGCTCACAGTGTGCAAGAGCTGCAAACGTTTTGCGTCCCCCCCAGGCGAAAGGGTGAGAAGATGATCCTATTCTATCAATCCTCAGAGTCGAAAGTAGGGAAAGAGATCTGGCATGGCGCAGATGCTGCATGCGACAGACTCCAACCCATCCGTTTGCCCAGATACTATACAGATGGATTAAAGAAGCTATTGAAGCGCCAACGAGTACCCTTAAAACAAACCGTTCGACAGGCTCGGTTCTACAACAAGATTTGGGATGTCCCTGGAACCCAACGCAAATTGCCCAACGGGAAAATGGAGACACTCGGGCTTGGATACGCGAGAACCGGAAAACGAGAGCGGGCCCACAGCAGCTACGCTATATATACCTTTGATGAAGAAGAGGACGCCCCGTCAGGAGATACCGATCCCTCATCAAAACCAGACCCTGCGATTGAAGCGCCAAGTCCGTCGTTTGAAGAACGAATGAGCAAGCCTATCAGAAAAGTGGGTCAGAAAGCTCGGGAAGACCACAGCCGCGAAATGGCCATCTACGAGAAGGCCAGGACGCAACGTCTATTTCAACAGGCTGCGAAAGGCAAGAATGCTCATCCTTGTCAACCCATCATGCGAAAGGCCCGATGCGGAGACGGAAATAAGTCGAGAAGCGGAAAAAAGAGCCGACAACAACGACGCAGGATTAGAGGGTTACGTGATCGGGTACTGCACAGCTCGGATTCGTCCTTCATAGAAAAGATGAGTCGAGCGTACTCCTTCCCCCGAGACAAGACGGAAAGGTTACTCAAGCTCGCCCTAAAACATCAGATGATCACGCTTCCAGAGTCTAGACACCCCGAACAAGCTAATAAGGCCTCTCGCTCGGGCTATTGCTCTTATCACCGAGCCATAGGACATCCTACCGAAGACTGCTTCACCTTTAAGAACTGGGTCGAGGACCAGTACCGAAGGGGCAGATTCGCTTTATCCAACAGCTGGAGGGTAACACCGCCCCGAAAGCACGAACCCAAAGCCGCAAGAGCAAAACCGGATCCACCTCAGTCCTGGGAGCGGATTCGTACCTGTTATACGATTACGATATTAAAAGAAGAGCCCGAGAACATAGATGACCTTCCCCGGTGCTTCGAGAACAGCGATGATGAGGTAATCTCGGAATTCCCGCCCGCTCCAAAAGAACTGGAAGACGGTATACATACTACCGCAGATAACCTCAGAAAGATTGAGTTGGGATCGGCAGAGGACCCACGACCAACATTTGTCAGTGAGCTACTCTCTGAAGAGAGGGTGGCCGCGTTAAAGAACGTGCTTCTACGGCATAAAGACTGCTTCGCGTGGAACTACTCTGAGATGCCAGGATTAGATCCGGAGATCGCTGTGCACAGATTAGCAATATCCCCAGACATCAGGCCAGTCAAGCAGGCACCAAGAAGGATGCGACTCGAGCTTGAGATGAGCATCAACGCCGAAGTCAAGAAACTGATCGATTCTGGATTTATTCAAGAAGTCCAATATCCCGATTGGATCGCCAATATCGTCCCGGTGATGAAGAAGAATGGGACGGTGCGTATATGCGTGGATTTCAGGGATCTCAACAAGGCCTGTCCAAAAGATGATTTCCCAGTGCCGGTAACCGAGCTAATGATAGATAACACGTCCACTCACGAGATCTTCTCCTTTATGGACGGTTCCTCAGGATACAATCAGATAAAAATGCATCCCGAAGACCAGAAGCACACCGCTTTCCGGACCCCTTTGGGTGTATTTTGCTACAGGGTTATGCCCTTCGGTCTAAAGAACGCCGGCGCTACCTATCAAAGGGCCATGACAAAGATCTTCGATGACCTCATACATGACATCGTCGAATGCTATATCGACGACCTCGTAGTAAAGAGCATGTCATATGAAGATCACTTAAAGCACCTAGAGACTGTATTTCAACGCCTTCGGCAATATAATTTGAAGATGAATCCCCTCAAATGCGCGTTTGGAGTCTCCTCGGGAAAATTCTTGGGATTCGTCATCCGACACCGAGGTATTGAGATAGATCCGTCAAAGATTAAAGCGATCATGGAAATGCCCCCGCCAAGAACCCTCAAACAGTTGCGGTCTCTCCAAGGGAAGCTCGCATACATCCGGCGATTTATCGCAAATCTTTCAGGCAAATGCCGCCCCTACAGTCACCTGATGAAGAAGGGAACCCCATTCGCCTGGGATCAAAAATGCCAAGGTGCACTAGACGAGATCAAGCAGTACCTGCAGAACCCGCCGGTATTAGCTGCGCCGGTCAAGGGAAAACCCCTCATTCTTTATACAACCGCCCTCGAAGGTTCCTTGGGCGCACTATGGGCGCAAGAGAACGATCAGGGGAAAGAGAGAGCACTCTACTACTTAAGTCGAGTTCTACTGGGGGCAGAAAGCAATTACTCTCCCATTGAAAAACATTGCTTGGCGTTAATCTTCGCGATAACAAAGCTCAGGCACTATGCGTTGGCACACGAAGTCTGCCTCATCTCGAAAGTGGATCCTCTTAAATACTTGATGTCAAAAGCCATATTGACGGGACGACTCGCTAAATGGGCCCTGCTCTTGATGGAGTTCTCGATAACATATCAACCTCTCAAGGCAGTGAAAGGCCAGGCCATTGCCGATTTCCTCGCTGAGCACCCGATACCGGCCGATTCTCCTTTGAATTGTGACTTGCCGGACGAGCATGCATTTGATGCGATTAGCGGTGGAAGCACCCGATGGGAACTCTATTTCGATGGAGCGTCCTCTATAAAGAAACAAAAGCAAGGTATCCCAATGATCAAGTCAGGGATAGGCCTCATCTTTGCGACTCCACAAGGAGGGATAATGCGCTTCGCCTTCTCCTTAACAGAGCCGAGGACAAACAATGAAGCTGAATACGAAGCCCTGATAGCAGGTCTCGAGCTTGCCATTGACATGGAAATTGAAGACCTCCTTATATATGGGGATTCTCAGCTGGTCGTTAGCCAAGTTAATGGTGACTACCAAACGTGCAAACCGGAGTTGGTGAGATACGGCGAAAAGGTGCAACAGCTGTTGGCCCAAATTCCCTCCTATACTTTGGAGAACATACCGCGCGCGGAAAACAGCAAAGCAGACGCGTTGGCCAAACTCGCTAAAGAACTGGCTGACGAGAACCTCGATGACGTCAGAATCGTGGTACAAAGCCGTCGAGTGCTCCCCCCGGCAGAAATATCTCCGGAATCATGCAAAGAAAAGGGAGCGACTGAGCAGATGACCCTACAAATAAAGGACCATGAGAAGGCCGAAGACTGGAGGGAAGTCTTCATAGACTACTTTAAGTCCCGCCGAATGCCCGAAGAAGCGTCTTCAAGACATCAGCTCATGAAACGAGCTCTATCTTTCGCTTTCGTCAACAATACCCTATACAAGAGATCGCTCGATTCTCTATGGCTGAGATGCTTAGGACCTGACGAAGCAGAAAAAGTCGTTCAGGAAGTGCATGACGGACTTTGCGGTTCTCACCAAGCAGGCCCAAAGATGAAGTTAAAGATTAAACGAATGGGCTACTACTGGCCCACAATGATCCAAGACTGCCTCGAGTATGCAAAGCAATGCCACTCGTGCCAGATTCATGGAGACTTTATCCACCAACATCCAAATCCGCTACACCCAACGGTGGCCAGCTGGCCATTCGAGATGTGGGGGACTGACATAGTCGGCCCCATTGAACCAGCATCATCTCGGGGACACCGTTTTATCCTGGCGACGACTGATTACTTCTCCAAATGGGCAGAAGCAGTACCACTGAGGGAAGTGAAGACGGAGAATATCCTCCATTTCTTCAAAACGCACGTCATCTATCGGTTTGGAACCCCACGGCGGATTATCTCCGATAACGGGCCAGCCTACAGGAGCCATAAGATTAGCCGCTTCGCGCAGCAGCACAGTATAGACTGGAGGTATTCCTCAGTTTACAACCCGCGAGCCAACGGTCTGGCCGAGGCCTTCAATAAGACCTTGACGAAGATCATAAAAAAGACCGTCTCCCGGAATAAGAGAGACTGGCACGAGAGGCTGCAAGAAGCCCTTTGGGCTTATCGAACTACATTCAAGACGGCCACAAATACAACGCCATACGCGTTGGTATTTGGGACGGAGGCAGTACTCCCCTTCGAGATAGAGTTACCCTCTCTACGAGTGGCAGTCCACCACGAACTGACCGACGAAGAAAATGCCCACCTTCGACTTGAGGAGCTTGATGCCCTCGACGAAACCCGACTCATAGCGCAACAACATCTAGAAGCCTACAAAGCAAAGATGACGCGCTCGTACGAAAAATTGACCAGGCCGGGGACATTCCACCAAGGCGAACTCGTATTAGTGGTCAAAAGACCCATGATTCCCAATCGTGCCAAGCGGGGAAAATTCGAGCCAAACTATGAAGGCCCGTACATCATAGACCAGGTTTACCAGGGTGGAGCCTATCTACTCGTGGACATGCACGGTGAGAGGCCTTTCAGGCCAATAAATGGCCGCTTCTTGAAGAAATACTATGCCTAGTGAGCCACAGCCTGGGTCAACGATAGATGACGACGACTATGTCCGCTCGCTATCTTCCTAGGCTCAGACTTTACAAGCAGCAGCTGGCCCTCCCCTAACGACGGACCGAAACGTCCTTAAACTAAAAAGAGACCGAAACGTCTTTAAACTATGAACGGACCAAAACGTCCTTAAACTATCAACAGACCGAAACGTCTTTAAACTAACGGTGGACCGAAACGTCCTCAAACTAGCGACGGACCGAAACGTCCTTAAACTAACGACGGACCGAAACGTCCTTAAACTAACGACGGACCGAAACGTCCCTAAACTACTGCCGCAGCATCTTTAGGCTGGCAAGATGATGATACAAAAAAAAAAAAAAGGGTATGTCCATAAAGCAAAATGGGCACGGATGAAAACCCGAAAGGGCTCCGTGAGTAAAAACAGCAGGGCTACCGGCGAGTGTTTGTGAAAACCCGAAAGGGCGCAGCCTCGTTAAAAGACACTTACAGGGTCCTCTCGACCTTGTAAGGAGAAACCACCCGCGTAAGATCCTTACGACTCATAAGGGAGAAACACACTTAGGGATCCCCACGATTCCTAAGGAGAAATTACACTTGCGAGATCCTCACGACTCGTAAGGAGAATTCTCTTATGGGACCCTCACGGCTCATAAGATTTGAAAGTCTTAAGTTACAGAAACCTTAACCTGTTCTTAAGCAACTCCCACAACCTTCGATATTGCCCTACAAGCGGCTCGGACTGACCCTTGTATACAATCCACGGGCACGAATAGACATTTCCCTAACAAAGTCCCACCCGTGACTAGGGATATATCTACATGGTGAACAACCCTCGCAAGTCCTCTCGACTTATAAGGGGAAAATCCTCTTTGTAAGATCCTTACGACTTACAAGAGAACATGCACTTAAGAATCCCCACGATTCTTAAGGAGAAAACACACCTGCAAGATCCTCACGACTTGTAGGGAGAAACACCTTTGTGAAACCCTTACGGCTCATGAGGTCAAAAGCCTTGGTCGACAGGACCCTTAACCCTGTTTGCTAAGCCACCTTTGTTCAAACGTCGACAGAGGCAAATGATGATCCGCTCCTGGCAACATTCCAGTTGTAGCGATGCTGATGCCGAAACCCGTATCCAAGAAATCCGAGCTTACCGCAAAAAGCTAGCAAGCCACACATGCATGACAAAATGGCCGAAATGATGGGACAACTTGCAAAATCTCAGCGGTTCACAGATAACTTAGTGTTCATCACCGTGGCATTCGTCTCGATACAGCAGACGCGATACCAGCAAATGAAGCGAAGGCCAAATTCCTAGCTTCATTGTCTCGACGACACAACATCAAGCGAAACGGAACAGCGGCAACCCCAAGTTCCATGACTCGGCGACACATATCGCCAAGAGTCAACCCCCATCCCGGGAAATGCGGATACAATCAGCAAACTTCCTGGTTACGTGGAAAGCGGATAACGTCACTCTTTGACCCCGTGGAAAACGTCCAGAGCGGATCCTGGTCCTCGCAGAGCATGGCAGTGAATGTGAAGCATCCAGAGCGGAGCCTAGTCCTCGCCTAACGCGGCAGTGAACCCGTGTGAAGCATCTAGTGCAAACTTCCTGGTTACGTGGAAAGCGGATAACGTCACTCTTTGACCCCGTGGAAAACGTCCAGAGCGGATCCTGGTCCTCGCAGAGCATGGCAGTGAACCCATGTGAAGCATCCAGAGCGGAGCCTAGTCCTCGCCTAACACGGCAGTGAACCCGTGTGAAGCATCTAGTGCAAACTTCCTGGTTACGTGGAAAGCGGATAACGTCACTCTTTAACCCCGTGGAAAACGTCCAGAGCGGATCCTGGTCCTCGCAAAGCATGGCAGTGAACCCATGTGAAGCATCCAGAGCGGAGCCTAGTCCTCGCCTAACACGGCAGTGAACCCGTGTGAAGCATCTAGTGCAAACTTCCTGGTTACGTGGAAAGCGGATAACGTCACTCTTTGACCCCGTGGAAAACGTCCAGAGCGGATCCTGGTCCTCGCAGAGCATGGCAGTGAACCCATATGAAGCATCCAGAGCGGAGCCTAGTCCTCGCCTAACGCGGCAGTGAACCCGTGTGAAGCATCTAGTGCAAAATTCCTGGTTACGTGGAACGTGGATAACGTCACTCTTTGACCCCACGGAAAACGCCCAGAGCGGAGCCTGGTCCTCGCCAAACACGGCAGTGAACCCGTGTGAAGCATCCAGAGCAAACACCGGACTGTAGAGTCCCTAAAATCCATGGACTATGACGTCCTTAACCTCGACCGCGATGTCTTAAAACTAACAACCAACCACCCCTATTCCTCACAGATTTTTGCTTCGGTTTAAGGGTACATCTCTTCACTCCTTTGATGCCCGGCGTTGTAATTCCTCAACGTCTTCAAAGAGGTGACGGGTCCCTGTAACCAAACATCGGACTGTGGAGTCCCTAAATCCACGGACTATGAGGTCCTTAACCTTGACCGTGATGTCTTAAAACTAACATCGGACTGTGGAGTCCTTAAATCCACGGACTATGAGGTCCTTAACCTTGACCGCGACGTCTTTAAACTACAATATCTGGAGAAACCCCTGACTCCGTAGAACACGGGCGAGGGTAACCGCATCCGGCACTCGCAAATCCTCACGGCTGGGAGAGAAAACTCTTTATGAGACCCTCGTGGCTCGTAAAATGCAGAAGTCTTAGGAAGCATATCTTAAACCTGAATCCTGAGCCATCCCTGTCCTGCAAGGAAATCAAGATAGGATATCCGCAGAATGCAGTCAACAAAAAGGGGACACGTCATTGAGAAGAAAAATTGTACCTTTTATTCATAAACCAAAATGGATACAAAATACAATTCATGAAAGAAACAAAAAAGGAAGATACCCTTATTCATGAGTATGTACAAAAAATAGAAGAAAAGATACAAGTCCTTAAGTCGGCGGGCGGTGCAGTAATTTCACCAGCTCGTCATTCTGTTGTTGAGCCACGGCTTCATGACGCAGGATCTCCAGAAGACGAGCCTCCGCCTGAGCTTGCTGGGCCTGATATAAAGCAAGCCGGGCTTCAAGCTCTTTTTCAGTGGCCTTGTGAGCCTCAACCCTCTCGCGAGTAAACGTGGCGGCTTTATCAAGAGCCACCACCTCCTTAATGGACTCCTGAAGTACCCGCCAGAGCTCATACGCTTCGTTGGCTTTGGCTATAAGACTGGCCTGAAGCTCGCCCAACGCCTTGGAGGCTAGCTCCCTCTCCGAGAACTTACGGCCAAGTCTCTTCTCGCACGACGTCATGTTGGCCGCATGTCGTGCTATCAGATCTCGTAACTCCGCCTTTGCAGCCACGGCCTCCGAGGAAAGGCGAGAACACTCGAGAGCATACAAACAGGCCTCCACCTTCCTACAGAAATCCACCCAGACCCGCACCACCTCCTCACTGTGATTGGTGGCGAGAAAAGGAAGGGAGCCGTTAGCTTCAGCGGCGAACGCTTCGGCCGTGGTTGCACTACCAGCACGAAGCTCCTCGATGAAGGAAGATAAGGAGACCAGGCTCAATTGGGCCAAGCGCTCTGAAGCCCGCAAAGCGTAGGGGCCGGACGGCATCACAATGCGTGATTCCAAAGCCATGGAGACTGGCAAGGCTGTTCAGATTTGGCAGATGTTAGTAAAACTTTTAAACGCAGGATGAACAGGACTTTGATGAGATGTCACTCACCGACAGTCATGCACGAGGGAGTTGAAGGTTCCCCTGGCCCTTCAACGACCTCGACCTCATCATCGGCTTCTAAAACTATAAGAGACATTAACGTCATTTCACAAAATAGTGACAATGCTATGATGAAAAATGGCGAATGACACTAACCCTGTCCGGAGGAAAGGACAATACGCTGAGGGGGAATCGCCTGCGGGGCTGCCATCTCCAATAGACGCTGAAATGATTGGCGAGGCGATAGATCCGCGATCGTGGCTGCCAAACCGCGTAATTCTGGGAAAGATAAAAGATTTTAGACCATGAAAGGGTTACTAAATTAAAACGCAGAAGGATACCTTCGACACTCCTCCCATTCTGAGCCGGGGGGATAGCAGCCTCGACGGTCTCCGCCATAGCCTCAGGCTCCAACAAAGGGAGAGTAGTCCCGACTACCTCACTTCCAGCCTTTGGGCCACCTTCAGCAAGAGTCATTGGGGTGGCGGCCTCCATAAGAGCATTCCCCGAAGGGGCAAGCACTCCCTGATCAGGAGTCGCCGCTGGAGGTTCTATCACGAGAGGAGCAACCTCATCAGCCCCCTCCACACCTAGCAAGGCCTCGTTGAGAATTTCGGCGGGCTTTAGCTTTAAGGGGCCAGTAGGAAGCTCCCCCAGCGTTGAAGATTCTGCACGGTTCAAGTGAAAATAATGATACATACCCATGAGCATAAATAATCAAAAAGACTACAAAAGAAGCACAGCGTACCTATACGCAAAGAAGCCCTTAACATGGCTTCTTCAAGCCGCTTTTCCTTCTCAAGGAGATAAGCTCGCCGAGGTTCAAGGGTAGACTCATGACCACCGGTCCATAGAGAAAGTGCATCAGCCGCATCCTCTGAAGCGACCTGCTTCAAAGCCCTTTCCCCCCATTCCTCCAAAGGGCCGATAAATCGCCGCCGAATCCACGAAGGGTCCTCGTAAAAAATTACAGCGGGATAAGACTTCTTCGGAACCTTGGCATCATGGGACGGGTCTTTCGAACGCCGTAAGGCCTCAGCCAGTTGTGCGGCCTCCTCGTCAGCCGAACTCGGAAAGAGGAGTACAGTATCAGACGCTGGCAAGGCCAAGGGTTCGTCGTCAAGGATGGGCTCAGATTCCATCACAGAGTCAAGCGGAGTAGTAGCCACTTTCTTCTGTCGCTTAGACCTAGAGCCGGTCGCTGAAGATGGCCGCTTCCTCCCTCGTGAAGCCTTAGGGCGACGCTGGCCCACATCGCCTTCGACGCCTTCGTCCCTGGAAGACGTCGGCGTCGTCGACGCTGCGGGAGGCGGCGCCGCCACCGGCAGAGGTGCTACCACTGGAGCCCGTCTACCTCACGATCGAGAACCCAAGGGCATACCAGCGGTCGGAGTGAGGTCTACCCCTGACTCCCCCGGAATGAGGGCAGCGCCAATTTCCCTCAGAGGAAAGCGGACTGGAACCCTCGGTCGCAACTCAACTCGCGAGACCTGAGGAGGAACGTCATGACCAAGAAGAACCCTTCTTTCTTCAGCAATAATCGGGGTGACCCGATGAAGATACCAACCTGTGAATGCACCCACACATCGAGGGATGTACTCGGCTTCAGGGACCATGAAATGAGAGCCGGTGTTCAGCCTCATGAAATGATGAGCTGCGTCACGAACAGCGTCGAGCGAAGGAACTGGAGCAATCATAAAAGCCTCAAAAGGAACGCCCTGGTCATATCCGAGCTGCCGAGCAAATCGATGAGGATTATACCGCATAAAAAGGGCTGCACTATCCTGGCGAAACACCAAGTAGCCCGGTCTAATTGAATACAAGTAGATGGCCTCTCGGGGCTTCAGAGAAGGTGCGTTGTCCTTTGACTGGTCCCAAAGTTGCTGAACAGGACCCGAAGAAGAAGACAGAACCCGATCATTAAAAGCTAACCCGCCGGCGGTAGCGTGAGGGGAAATCAGCACCCTAATAGCCCCAAATTGAGTTGGATCGACAGCGGAAGCACCTACCAGTCGCATAAGTGGCGGGAAGGTATAGGCGTCGTAAAAAGCGGGCCTTTGATGCATGGCAAAAGACCCCAGCACATGCATTTCGATCCACGACGTGAAGTAATGAAGCGAAAAGTTCACTACGTCTACGCCAGGCATAGAGGTATTAGCCGCAGTACCCAATCCATTATAGAGGTGCGCCAGGGCTGGGATGCCAATGGCCAACCGCGTCCCCTCCGCGATACGATGCGCCGGGTAGATGACCGAAGCCCTCATGAAGCGGCGATGCATGGGGATGACGAACCAACTGAGCCAGACGCTAATAAACCCCACAAAGAACGTCTCCTCGTCCATACCAGGTGCCGCAATGGACTCAAAAGACATTGGCGATATAATAGGGATGTAATACTGAGGTAGATCTGATTCGTTGGCCGGCAACCTTTTCGGACCAAACCCAAAAGGGTCCCCAATGTTGGCAAACTTTGGGGCTGTCTTCGGTAAGGCGTCCTCACGAATGAAACAAGCAATGAAGCTCTTGAAAGTAACGCCTTGCTCCTCAGACTCGGTGAATAATCGATCAAAAATGCCTAGGGCCCTAATTAGACTAGGGCGCTTGTGTTGAACAGCATTCTCAGCAGATAAGCCGTCAACTGGGGCGGGCTCAGGTTCAAAAATGTACTCGTCAGGGGGCAGCAACTCCTCGTACATGTTACCCCTTATCGGCAACCCCGAAATTTCATAAAACTCGGCTAAAGAAATCGAAACCTCGCGATCTCCCAGAAGAAAGGTATTAGTGGGAAGATTCCACTGGTTCAGAAACGCCTTAACCCACCAAGCATGCGGGGACTTGTAATGGAATAGCGACGCGTATACGGCCTGATAAAGCCCGACTTTCTGCAATCGCGCCCGATGGGCAGAAAGGATGTAGCGAGCCCAAAGAAGGTAGCCCGTAGGATGCCTGGGAGTGAGCCCTATCTTATAAATCTGCCCCCACGGGTGGGCCTCACCCTGGCAAATGCGCCGTCCCAAGATGTCTATAGCCGGGATCGGATGGTTCGGAATGCCGGTCGTCGAAGGCTCCAGTCTCCCCGTTGGAGTCCAATTGGGCATTTCCACGGCGAAAGCTGTCCTTGGAGGATCCATCGGTAAAAATGGGAAAGTAGGCTCCGTTGGCACCGCGCAAAGAAAACTCCTGCGACCTTGAATAATCTGACTGTACCAAGGTCCCCATTGAAGAAGGTTGGCGCAGTTCGGGTCATGGGCTCTAATCATCGCCATCGCCTCTTCATCAGACGGTGACTGAGGAAAGGCCGCCTCCGAGCGAGAGAAAGGAAAGCGTGGAGCAGAAGTCAGCGCACCTGAAAACCAATAAAGGAAGACCGTTAGAAGAAAAGTCGGCAACGTACATTCATGCATGAACATGAAGACTAGGTAAAGAAAGCAAAAAACAAAGCTTCCTGGGACCATTGGCTACAAAACACATGGGCCCCACAGAATCCAGATGACGGCACATCAATAATAAGGCAAAAACGCTACAATAAGACAAAGGGAATGTCCGCATTTAATAAAAGGTGGTAACCATGCATATTCCCCTCAACAAGATCTGGCTAGGGCGCTACAGCGAACCTAACAAAATCAAAGGAATTAAATTCCCACAGAAGGCATCATTACAAAATCCCCATCGCATTAATTGCAGAAGAACCGCCCCGAGCCAAGAGACCCCAGAGATTCTCTGTGTGAAGAAATCGAGTTCTTCGCTGGAATTTAATTCCTTACTAAGGAAAGGGAATTAAATTCCCAGAAACATTTTGAATGGAATTAAATTCCATGGGTTTGAACCGCCATCATCATCTCCCTAAGGGATCATCTAAACCCTAAGTGATCTACTGCGGGAAGTCAAGTGGTCTCACATTTTGGTTAAATGACTTGGAGAAAAATGAGTTCTTTGTGAAACCCTCGATTTGGATTTTAAATCCAGAAAGTTTTGTCAAAACAAAGATGCTTCGATTACCATTACCTGAGGGAAAAGGATCCTTTTCGAACAGAGTTAAACTCTGCAGGCTGTTTCAAGACAGAGAACTAAGCTCTGAAAAACGAGAATTAAATTCTCAAAGAAGAAGTTCTCAGGAGAAGAAGATGAACAAAGTGAAGGCTTCTATGAAGAGGCAGCTATTTATAGAAGACAATGAAAACGTTTCGTCTCCCCAGATCCCTAGAGGAATCCAACGGTCACAAGAGGTGACAGCGTTGCACTCACGTGCAGACACGTGAGAACAACGCTGTGGGGGCATTTGTTTCCTGATTTAAAATCAGGAAAGCTTCTGGGAAAAGCTTCAGAGGAGAGTCACGTGCTTACACATGACTAGCGGTCACGTGTTGGCACGTGACACCTTAAAAGCATCATCAAGTCGAGTTCAGCCTACTGACTACGCTGAAGAAAATGGGCTTCAGAAAGAGTCACGTGCTCCCACGTGACCAGGGTCTCGTGACGACACGTGACATTTAAATGCAAGCGTCAAAGACACAATTTCTCTGATCAAGTCAAGAAAAAGGCTTCAGAAGAGGTCACGTGCTTCCACGTGACCAGGGTCACGTGTTGGCACGTGACGTTCAAGACAGCAGACTCGTTCTCCAGACGAACCAAGGAAAGAGAGTTCAAGCAAGGGTCACGTGCTCACACGTGACCAGGGGTCACGTGGTAGCACGTGACGTTTAAGCAGCAATCAGAAGACACAGAGCAAAAGGCTCATTCCAAAGGGGGTCACGTGCTCACACGTGACCATGGATCACGTGGTCACACGTGACCGGCTTTCAAAGCCCTTTTTGTCAACAGAACTAAATTCTGAGAGAAATGCGAATCTTTCCAAAGGAACGCAACTATATGCATCCAATCAAATTAAAGATTCAGAGGTCATTTATTTATGGAAAATCTCGGGTTTGGAAAGATTTCCCCCTTAAATCTAACCAAAATAAAAAGGGAGAATCTCTGGGTTTGAAATCCAACGGTGGATAAAATTCACCTAATAATCCAAAGGTCCAGAATGAACAATGAATGCAAATCAAATATCTCCATGAAGATTCGTCAAAAACTGATTGATTCGGCTGCTTCTCCTATAAATAGGAGCCAAGAGATACAAAAGAAATATAGAGATACACGCGCAGAAAAAAGAAAAAAGGAGAAAAGCTTTGATACGTGGAAAAGACTTGGATCTTCTGCAAAAACCCTAGGTAAGAAAGGGAAGGCCTTTTGAAAGAGGGGGAATTTAATTCCCAACAGAGTTTAACTCTGATACATAAAACAGAAGAGCACATTTCTTCTCTCTTCGATAGAGGATCTGCAAAGTGCACATCTCCCCTTTAGGTTGAGAATTTAATTCTCAATGGGTCGAGATCCTGCCATGCAGATCCAAAACATAGAGAAGGAATGCAAGCATGAGAATTTAATTCTCGCAGAACTGTAGGAATTCAATTCCTTTAAAATAAAATTAGGGCTCGACCCTATATCATGGGAATTTAATTCCTTCAAAATAAAAGAAGCAGGGTTTAACCCTAATTAAGAACATAGTTCTGTTGAAACAGCAGGAATTTAATTCCCTTTCTTTAAAACGAGAAGTTTAGCTCCTTAAAAGCTTTCATTAGGGTTTAACCCTATTCAGTTCTTCACATAAACAAGGAATTTAATTCCTACAGAAGGTTCAGGGATCGAAAGGAAGTAGGAATTTAATTCCTTTGAAAATTAAAGCCCGAGGAATTTAATTCCTGAAAAGAAAGATCAACAGATTCTCTAAACTACATACATGGAGGTAGGGTCACGTGTCACCACGTGACCCTCTCAAAAGAGCTACAGAAGTCCCTTTGAGGCAGCACCCCACGTGATCCACGTGACCTTGGCAGAAACTCTAATACACAAGCATTTGAATGCCCATCACGTGATGGCACGTGATGCTTTGAAAGAAGTGATAATTTCAGCAGAACAACTGAAGGGAGGGCGCTCTCACGTGCTGCCACGTGACCCTTCTTGCCTTAGTGTTTAACACTAAAATTAAAACTCTCAAGCCCAGTGTTAAAACACTGTCGGGCCTTAGCATTCAATGCTGGTTAAAAAGCCTTATTGGCAGTGTTCAACACTGATCTGTTTTAGTGTTTAACACTAATTTGAAAAAGCCTTATTACTGGTGTTTAACACCAATTATCTCTTAGTGTTGAACACTAACTCATCAATCTTATTCCCAGTGTTCAACACTGATTGCTCTGAAGTATTTAACACCAGGCTTTGGCCCAATTGGCTAAAGGGATAGAGGCAAACATTCTCCCTCAGTGGAACAACAAAGAGTCAATATTCCAGACCTGACTGGACTTAGCCCAAGCTGGCCATAAGTCCTCAATCTGTGATTAACTGGGCCGATGGGCTCATAACATAATCGATCAATCTTGACCCAAATTGGGCCAAAGACTATCTAATCCACCCCGGTTCTAGGGTACATCTCTTCACTCCTTTGATATTTGGCATTGTAATCCCTCAATGTCTTCAAAGAGGTGACGGGTCCCGAAGACCATTCATGACATGGACTGTGGGGTCCTTAAACCCATGCATGATACAAAATTCCTGGTTACGTGGAACGTGGATAACGTCACTCTTTGACCCCGCGGGAAACGTCCAGAGCGGATCCTGGTCCTCGCAGAGCACGGCAGTGAACCCGTGTGAAGCATCCAGAGCGGAGCCTGGTCCTCGCCTAGCACGGCAGTGAACCCGTGTGAAGCATCCAGAGCACATACCGGACTGTGGAGTCCTTAAACCCATGGACTATGACGTCCTTAACCTTGACCGAGATGTCTTTAAACTACCTATTGACCGAGATGTCTTTAAACTACCCATGGACCGCAATGTCCTTAAACTACCCATGGACCGCAATGTCCTTAAACTACCCATTGACCGAGATGTCTTTAAACTACCCATTGACCGAGATGTCTTTAAACTACCCATTGACCGAGATGTCTTTAAACTACCCATGGACCGCAATGTCCTTAAACTACCCATGGACCGCAAGGTCTTTAAACTACCCATGGACCGCAATGTCCTTAAACTACCCATGGACCGCAATGTCCTTAAACTACCCACGGACCGCAATGTCCTTAAACTAGAACAATAGAGCCCCTATATGCTCTTTCGTCGGATCTAAATGGTCCTGTTTAAGTTGATCTTAGCCTCAAAGATGGCTAACGCGTCCTTAAACCTTCAAGCAGACTGGACTATGAATCCCCCTAATTAACTCTGGCTCGAGGGTACATCTCTGAACTCCTCTGACATCCGCCGTTGTAATCCTTCAACGTCGTCAGAGAGGTGACGGGTCCCGACGGCCACATATACGATGGACCGCCACGTCCCTAAACTGGAACATTAGAGTCCAAACACTCTTTTGTAGGATCTAAACGATCCCGTAAAGTTGATCTTAGTCACAAAGTTAGACTAACGTATCCTTAACAAACGTTTGAGTTGATCTTAGCCCCAAGCATGGCTGACGTATCCTCAAACCAAACCCCCAAACCCAAATTTAAGATAATGCGGATTTGGACTAGTCCATGCCCTACGGGCGACGACATAACTCAGTCTCCGTAGACGATCCACGGGCAGTAAAACATAAAACAAAACCCACGACACGAAGTGACCATCTGGAGAAGGAGAAAGTTGTTACCGCAATGCGGTAGCGTAATTAACTGCAGGGGCTTGCGCCTGCAGGGAAGAGCGTCCCCACAATCAAAAACCCCTCAACGAGGGGGAATCTGACGAAGTCTGCTACATCGGTCGCATCCGCTCAAACCTTCGATACATGGTGCCATAAACCAACTTGGCATCTTCGGAGAGGTGAACGGATAGCATCAATTAGCATCTGCCCCGAATCTCAGCGCCAAGACATCGCAGCCTTGCGCGCCGTCTTTCGGAGGGGAACACCAGTCTCTAGACTGCTCCTAGACTTCCAAAGGACAAGCCGCAGGATCAATCCTCTACCGCCTCTTTACTACTCTTGTAGCCAGGTAAGTGCTAGGTGAGTGGGAGGCTCCCCACTACGAAAGTAGTGGTCCTAATTAAGTAACCACTCGCCTTGGACACACTTGCCTAGGCACTACAAAAGTAATGCAGATAAGCGATAGATTACCCACGACCTTCCTTTGTCCTTAATGAGCGCGACAGTCCTTAGAGTCTGGTCTAGATATTTTTTAAATTATTGTAGGGTTGATGCAGATGCACGGTTTGTGATTTGTGGGGCTTAGGAAGGGTGATGAAATCCCCACCTAATCTTGATTTGGTCTTTGCCCCTTAAAGTCCGTATTAAAATATGCAAAACAAAACCAATCATAAAACTTTTGCAAAAAGATTTTTGAGCGGCGCTATTTTGCAAAGAATCCTGCAGAAAATAGATTTTATTGGACTTGAGAGGAGAAAGAAGGAGTTGAGAAAGATACCAGAAAAGACTGAAACCCTAACTCCTCTGTTGTGCCGCGTTTCCACCGCGACAAGGGTGTTTTTGCCGCGGATCCGCCGCATGGCAGAAGGATCACTTGATGAAATTTTTTGTATAGCCTTCTGTGCTCCTCTGGATCTCTAAGAATGTCTATGTTTCCTGTTTTCCTTGATTCTGTGACTCCAGATCTCGTTGCAAAAATTCACGCACAAATCGTTAAATATGCAATTTGCAGTTTTGTTTTAATAATGAGATGAATCGTCTATGAATTCAACACAAATAATAAGAATAAAAATTACGTATGTATCCCCGGCAACGGCACCATTTGATTGTTACGAAAGAGTATTTTTGTAGAATAACCGCAACCAGAACGGTATCGCGTGTAGCTAGACCGAGGTGAGTAGGTGAGTACGGGTCGTCCTCAGGGAAACGTGGAACCTTCTATTCTTACTTTAGATGTGTTGAGAAAGAGAGGAGGGATAAAGAATGTTGATGAATGGTTTCTAGATCTACGTTAAGCGCTAATGCAAAATATAGATTTAGATTTTTAAGGATGTAGTTAATATAATAAGGGGGCTTGTAGGGTTCGTTAGGATTTAGTAGTTATGGACGATTAATTAAAAGTTACTCTTTTTATCCTTTATTAGATTTAAAACTAGAACGACGGTGATGCGTGTAGATTAGGGTTTCTGGAGGGAAAAGGAATCCCACTCTTAACCCTTATCTCGACACGGAACTCCGTTCATATCTAGCCTTTACCAAAACAATCATTAATCTAATCTCTAATCGCGGTCGGAACTAACAAAGAATTGTTAGCGTGCCCGATTAGGATGTTAATGATTCTTTTGATAAAATTCATAAACTTTATAGGACTTAAAAAGGGTTTAAGGATGTTCATCATCCATTAGCCTACCCTAATCCTACGAACCCTAACAAGCGGAGAATTACTCGCGCATGTTGGGAGAAAAAGAGATGGAAAGAAATTGCATAATTAAACTACGAAGAAATAGAATAAGAGAAAGAAAGCTACCTTTATTAATCAACAATATTCATTACACTTGAATCCTTCGAAAATGATTACAATTTCTAGTTGCTTCTCGATCTCTTCTAAGGAAGTAGACGAACAATTGATGATCAGCCTGGATGCGTGAACCGTCTGGGACTTCGTGATCTCGTCGGCTTGATGATTTTTCCAAGAGGCTCTCGGTCTCTATTTATAGTCCCAAAGCCAGAAAGTTAGATGCCTAAATTGGGGAATAACAGTTATGATCCAGCCCCAAAATCTCCAGCTTCTATCTCTTCTTTAACACGGCGGATCCGTGGCATCAAGGGCCTAGGGCCGCGGATCCGCGGCCTGGTAATCTCCTCCGTTAATCAAACTTCTGGAGATGGCTCCTTGTGACATGTGGCGATCCTTGGAACCTTCAGAATTTGGAAATCTTTTCTTTTCCTCCGCCAGAATTGATTTCTTAATTTTGATTTCTTAATTAGGCAGGTTAGCTTTAACAACTTGATTTCTTTGATTTAAGACCTGAAAATTCTGCACAACTTAAATAATATTTAGTAGATTAAGTCTACTAGGATTAGGTAAATAATATTATATACATTTTCCTACCAAATGCTAATTATAATATATCAACACATGGAAAATAATATTTTTACAAATAAACCCTCATATGTATGATATATTATAATAAAGACCTTTTTAAATATGGAAATTGTAGGAAAAATGTAATAACAAATGTGCAGTTTTATCAACTGAACAGTACTCGTCGACTACTGTGGCCCCACTAATATGATCTCATCATAGTCCCAGTAGCCGAGTACATATCCTAAAGGCTTTATCAACATGTAATATAGAGACAATCAGAGTACATGTTAAGACAAAATACAACCAGATAGCATACTATCATGTCGAGCAAGAAAGCCCTCTCTATATATGTCCAAGCATCCATTACAATATACATCGTATGTACAGTAATGGCCTCTAGGGCATACATATAACTAACAATTTCCCACTTGCACTAGGGCCATCTGTTGTGGTATCGCATACCCAACAATTAGCTGTGGTTGAAATATCTCATACTCAACCATCCCATAAAAGTCTCTACTGGGAAAAAGGCCTTTGTGAGTGGATCCGCACTGTTGTCCTCTGTGTCTACTCTCCTAACCTCGATCTTCCTGGAGATCAACCATCTCCATGATCAGGTGATACTGCCTAAGAATTATATCTGGATTTCTGATGGGACGGGCGTTCCTAGGCCAAAGCCATTACTCCACTGTCACACAATGGTTGGAACGAAGTTCATCTCATGAACTTATATATATCCAGACTGCCTCTTTGGTAGCATTCTTGGTAATAACGTATCTTGCCTTTAATTGTCTAGTAAGTCACGGTATCTAGCTTGGAACTCTTCCAACATACCGTCCCTCTACTGAGGGTAAAGACAATGCCTGCGACTGACATTCAGTCCTCCTTATCATCCTGGAACCCTTTCCAATGATTCTCCCCAGGATCGTTTGATACCATCTCACTACAACTAGTGAGATTCCTAACATCCAATTAGATCTATCCCATAGATCCGTAACCCAGGATTTATGAGGTATCACCTTGATCCTATATGGAGAATCATTGTGATAAGAGGAGATTGACCGAGCGTAGCATAGGAAACTCCTTCCCTATCAAGAGTATGCCATCCACGTACTCTACGAGGATCACCACCATACTCTCTACTACCCTTTTGTATATACAAGGTTCATCTACCATTTTGATGAAATCAAACTCTTTGACTACCACATCAAAACAGACGTTCCAACTCCGCGATGCCTGATTTTTCACATAAAACATCTTGCTCACATTTCCGCTGCTCCCACTGTCTACGAAGCCCTCTGGCTGTGTACTTATAGACGCTCTCTTCCAAATCATCATTTAGAAAAGCAGTCATGACGCCCAACCGCCAGATATCGTAGTCATGGTACGTAGCCGTGGCAAGTAGGATCTGGATGGACTTAAGCATAGCTTTGAAAGTCTCAACTTTTCCATGTACACCAAGTAATCTTCTCAAGATATACTTGCTCCTGATGGGGATTTAACCCTTCAGATTAAGCAACCAAAGTCCATACTTTGTTGGTGTATAAGGATTCCATCTCAGATCGCTAAGCATCCAGCCATTCTTACAGAGTCCCACTCCTGATGGCCTGCTCGAAACAAGTTGGGTCATCATCTCATGATGCAATCCTCGCCCCCACTGTCATAGAGAAAACCGAAGTATCTCTCATGTGGGTGAGGAACCCTACTAGATCGGCGGAGAGGCCGAGATTCGTTGGAAACTATTGAATCCTTCGGGTTTACCAAATCATCAGCTACAGTTTGTATAGCTGGAACTCCTTCCAGTTCTACCTCATGACCACTAATTTCTTCACAAGAAATTCCCTTTCACAAAGGTGGCATGCTGAGAAACAAAACATCTTTTGTTCCTCGGTTTGGTAGAAGATATTCCTTTGCGAATGCTTGGGATATCCAACAAACTTCTACAGAGCTGACTTTGCCTCAAGCTTGTCCGCATTATGCTTTTAGACATAGCCTGGACAACCCCAAATCTTAACATACTTAAGATATGGGCTCTTCCCATTCCATATCACATATGAAGTAGTAGGCAACTGATTTGATTTGAACCATATTCAATAGATATGCAGCTTCTCAAGTGCATAACTCCCAAAAGGAAATAGGAAACTCAGTAGTACTCATCATAAAGCGCACCATATCAAATAGGGAGTGATTGCTCCGTCCCGATACACCGACGTGCTGTGGTGTATACGGAGGAGTAATGCTGAGAGAGAATCTCATTCTCCTTTAGAATAGTCCAGGAATTCCATGCTCAAGTATTCTCCTCCGTGATCTTATCAAAGGATATAATACTTATACCCGTTTAGGTTCTCTACTTCTAACTCATATTCATTGAATTTCTCAAAAGGTCCAGACTTGTGTTTCAACAGGAACATATGTCCGAATCTTGAGAGATAAACAGTGAATGTAATGAAGTACAAAGAACCGGTCCTGGTATGTGTAGACAAGGAACTTACATACATCATCATGTATCAATCCCAAGAGTTCACTAACTCTTTCTCTGTTTCCAATAAACGGAGTTGTGGTGATTTTATCTCTGTGACATGACCGGCAAGTTTCACAATATGTAAATTCAAACTAATTTAAATATGCATCTAAATGTAACTTCAACTAGTCGGGTCACATTGATATGACCTAGTCTATAATGCCTCAAGAAGGATTCGTTCATTTCTGAATTCTTTCTCTTGTGTGTGTTCTGTACGTTAAGAACTGTGGTTTGATTTAGAACGTCTATGCTTTTAGATAATGTGCCTGAACCGATCAACTCTTGATATAGGAAATGTTCAAAACATTATCCAACAATACAAAATTATATCCTTCTTTACTAATAAAGAGACTGATATGATGCTGTATATCAGGTTCGATAACTAATAACATTCGTTCAGAATCAATGTATTATGGAAATACAGGGTGATAACTACCAACAGACTTGGCTGCAACACTTGCACCGTTTCTATCTCATGAAATTTATCACCCGTTCTCAGTTCTCTACCTTTCTGTAGCCCATGTAACAAATTACATTTGCGGGATCCTGATCCGGTATCTCATACTCAGGACGTAAAGAATATTGAGAAACAGTTCTGTGTAATGAACACAGCCGAAGAAGATGCATCAGCATGCAATTTCTTCGTTTGGGCGGCACGGGAATTCTGGTAATCCCCAATTTCCTGCTCTGTCTTATAACAATTATAAGTTGGAGCGGGACCAACGTTCCCTAGCTCAGTATAACAAGCGGGTTCGGTCAATACATCCATATTATTATCTTGATTAAGGCATGATATGGTCGCTACCTGGAGAGAGAGAGAAGAAAACACTCAGCGTATGCTCTTGCAAGATTAGATTGGTTATCTAATATATCTAATCAGGATGTCTCCCACTGTTTTAGTCAAATCTTCCTTCAAACCTTAAAAGGAAAGACTAGCCGGAATTAATTACACCCTACAAGTTCGCCAATCTTTCAGCCAGGCAAGTGCCGGTACTTTGAGGGAGGTTCCGCGTGCTCTCGCACGGACCTAATTAAAATAAACCTCGTTTTCCCAGGGGCGTAACCCCGTTGACACCTTTCTAGACACCTACTTGATCGGCTAATTGTAATGTGTAAAACTCTCCCAGGAGTAACTCTTACTCGCAGTGGGTATCGGGATCCAACTATCTCATAGAAGGTATGCAATCTCATTGGAAATTTCAACACTTGAAATTCCCAATAATTCTTTTACCCCTAGCGTCCTATGACCTTGACGCAGGCCAACAAACCATAGTCCGCTAGTCAAGTTCACCCCTTCATTTCTTGATTGAATTAAACCTACCCGCACGACCCTTGACGCAGGCCAAAAAAGTCGTACGACTACCCTAATCCAATCATATCTCATGTTGCAGATAAGTACTAGTTAGCTACTGCACATTACGCCTTGATGTAAGCCAACAAACGTAGCACGAATACTAAGTAATATCTATCTGAAATGTCGGAGGGCTACGCAGGTTTTTCAGAAAACCATGAGCATAATGAACTTGATATCGTTGTAAAATCGAGTGATTTTAAATGGAATGTTTTTAGGCCTTTTCTAGTTTTGCTAAAGAGGTCACTCCCGGTGAAGGGATCGTCGGCTCTTTCCTCATCGAATAAGGTGCAGGATATTTCACAAATATCACTATGTAAAGCAAAAACTATAAAAACAATTAAAAGACAAACCGAGTTTGTAGCATCTGCTAGTTTCGCTAAAGAGGTCACTCCCGGTGAAGGGATCTCGGCTCTTTCCTTATCGAATAAGGTACTGGATGTTCTACAAGGAACACTGCTATGCAAAGCAAGAACTAGAGCTACCAGTTTTTTAGACAAGTTTCTACAACATCTTTAGGTTTCTTTTATTTCATTAATCTCATTAATGAAGTCCCATTTTATTATGCTTCACAAGCATCACATTTGAAACGAAATCTGCAATATAACATATATCTCATATATATAATATAAACATTCGTCTTAGGCAGTAGTATGATCTCATCAGAGAACATTGCAGCAGAAGAACATATATGAAATATCGGATATACTAGGAGGTCCGTGTTTTTAATACGAGCCTGTATAAAACATGGATTCCACGGTCGTGATGAATAGCCAAACCCACATCCCTAGACCCCTACGAGAGCGGCAAGCAACACTGCCAATTCCAGGGTTAGGAGACCCGGTCTCGACTCCTCGAGACGGTCTCCTACTGGACCTTAGAACCCGGTTACTTGTGCTCCCCGCCTTGGGTCTACCTAATGCGGAAAAGTAAATAATATACAATGGTGACATCATCCTCAGCCCAGAAGTACCCCAATAAAAGAATATTACATACAAATGAATTTTACATGAATGAAAATAAAAACCCTCATCTCACATAAAACCCCCGGCTATTCAAAACACGACGATCCAATATAACATATCACAGCAACACATAATATCTCATATCATCAACGTAAGCAGGCATGCATATCCCGATTATCGTTGATGTATAGCAACGAAGCCGGCGATACACCACATACTACGCTTACGGTCACAGAAAAGAAAGTGTAAAACTACAACAGTTGGAATCCGCAACCTCCTTAGACATCGCATGCCTAACCAAATGAATTCCTTAGGCATCGCATGCCTAACAATTATAAACCCCGCATTTTAGTCTCATTATCGAAAACTCTTTTCAATATCAAGTCGGGCAATTCAACTAGATTCCCGACATCCTGATCGAATGCCCGTCGCAAACTTTAGTAGACGGCCGCACCCCCGATGTCGTCGACGAAGTGCACTGAGGCGGAACACCGCTTCCGCGAGCACCCGAACGGATGCTTTTGGCGACGAGGTTCTCCTACAGTCACTTGGTCGGGGCTATAGGGCGTGGCTGTCTATTAAATTTACCCGGCGAGTATCCGCGTACGCTACGTGATTGCGACGGACTTTTGATCGCATCAAAATCCCGTGGCAACCGATCATCTGAGACTGAACTGCTAGATTTATAACATTCAAATTATTTATCTCATAATTATTTGTGATTCCAAATATTGTATCACATTCCAGATAAACAGATAATGTTAAACTTTTCGATCGAATAATCAAACACCCAAGTTTTCCCAAATAGTTCTCAATACTTGAAATTAGTTTAAAAACATCCATCACATGCCACAGTACCAATGGTCCAGCCGTAAAAGGGTCAAGCCAACGCCTCACATGTGGCAACGCCGTACTGCCCCAAACCCTAAGGTTTAGAGGCAGTTCAAGACGGTCACATAATCGAGTTAAGGTTTGTCTTCTTCTAGAGGGTCCACCGCGTTACTTGCACGACTTAGGACATTCTTAAACTACGAAAATATCCAACACTTGGAAATTTTCCGGCAGGGGAAAAAATGAGTTATTGATATCCGTTTGAACTTTTTAACACGTTCTAAAAATTACCCGGACAAACTAAACGAAGTTATAATTTCTGATCGAATCAACGAGCTCCCAATACAACCCAGAAAACTCAACACTTGAGTAGAATTAAAAATTCCCAGAACTATCAAAAAGGACCCAGGAATTTATTCCTGAAGTAGTGGGCCCCAACTCCAATTATTGGCCGCGGAACCGCCGCCAAACGCGTGGTTTGGCCGCGGTTCCGCGGTCACGTGAGGGATTTGGTGGACCGTACTTCACAGTAATTCCTATATTTCCCTGCATAATTTTCTGAATATTTTTAATACGAAAAAATCAACATTTTAAAAAAAATTCCAGAAACTAGGTTTTATCGAGTATTCGGAGTTCGATCGGATTTTAAACTTTACCTAGACTTCGCTTAAAGCTCTAGCTTGGCTCTGATACCACTGTAGGGTTACTAGGCACTCTCACAAGGTTCTATTAGGCATCAACCATGCCCGATTTAAATATTTAGACGTGCCGAACAACCCTAACCAAGATCTTTAAACTAGAGATTGGGCAAAACAAAGCATGTTAAACACTTTAACATCTAAGAGTTTGGGATTACAACCTTTTTAGTCTGGTCCTTCACTTCTAAAGCTCCGTGTTGAGGTCCCTTCGCTGCGATCATCAAGTTCCCGAACTCTAGGGAGGCTCCACAAAGAGAATGATGCAAACTTGCTTCCGATCTTCGATAACTAAGATGATCTACCTTGAAGTTTCTTAAACACAAGCTCTCACTCACAAATGAAGTGAACACCCTAATCTAAATGGCTAGGATAGATTAGGATGATGAAGTAGGATTTTAGCTCTCATTTATTTTCTTAATCTCACTCATTTTCATCACTAAGCAAAAAGCTAGAAAGCTTTGCAAGGAGGAAGGAGAAGAATGAATAATGATCCTTTTGTGATGAATAATGAAAACTATATGTGAGGTTAGAAATGCAACCATAGTTAAGAAAGAGAAGACTTAACCAATGTAGAGAATGAATCATAGTTAAGGGTTTGGGTTTGGTTAAGGAAATATCTACACAAAATATCTTTACAAGAAAACAAAAGCAAAGCTTCTAGAAGCTACTAGAAGGATTAACCATAATCCAAACCCTAACCATGTTTAAACTCCACAAAACATGTTGCATTTGTAACCTTAACTTGTTACAATATTATATATCACATATATAATATTTATTGTAACAAAATAAAATAATACAATTAACATATATCGCATATATATCAATGTATTACCCGAGTGAGAAAAAGAATCTTTTAGTGAGCTTATATCAGTTAATGTAATTTAATATATCAAATATATAATTATACATTAAATTATCGAATCAACACTTGATCCGATAATCCGGCTATTTCATAAATAACCGACTAATATAATCCGTATCAGTTCATCGAATCAACACTTGATCCGATGACCCGGCTATATCACATATACCCGGCCGATATCTCATATCATGAGAATCTAATACGGTATCACATACACGTATTGTTCTCGGTCCCGCACATATCATATATGTGCTCCTACTCCGTTTTGCCTGAGTCAAGAAACCTCTGTGTAGGACTCTAAAGAATCGTCAATACGCCGGCAGTAGGTGATGATCATATCAAACACCCACAAGCTGCAAGCGGTCAGCTAAACGTAACAGCCACCCAGGTATTGAGCGATCAGAAGATCAACAAGCAAGCCTGTACATTCTCCTGCGAATCCAATCAGTAACACTCCCGTACAGTCCGGTCTCTTCGTATGATATGTCGCATATCTTGCCTAGGGGTGGTAAACGTCAGACCACAGTAGCTTGATAAGTCATGTCGATATGAGGTCTATAACAGTTCGAGAAACTACTGATAACACTTACCAGTAAATCTCAGCAACCCTGACCAGGAATTCCAGTTATAGCCAATCGAATACAGCGCAACATCAACTCCCTATACCGGGAGAGACGAATCCCCTCCTATCGCTCATTGCCTCCATGTGATTCGGGACTGTACACAAAAGCCGTCTTTTTGCACGCCCTCTTGGACGTGGTATGATGGAAATCAAAGCACAGTGGGAATCACACAAGACTCTATGACGATCTCGGATCTACAGACTAACATGTACCACTGTCACCAGAAAACTGCCATCTGACGTGAGGTATAATACCATCTTGGAGTTCTCGGCGAGTCCGTCCAGTGTACCCAGTCTCTACTGAGCACCCTTACACCATCCTTGATGTCAAACACCGATAGATATGGGATCATCCATCGCCCATCATATGGGTCAAGATGCGTATACGCTAGTCTACTCTGGAGTATCGATGCCCTGTCTCGGTACTCCCACGACTAGGAACAGTTATAGGATGTACTCGTCGACTACCGTGGCCCCACTAGTATGATCTCATCATAGTCCCAGTAGTCGAGTACATATCCTAAGGGCTTTATCAACATGTAACATAGAGACAATCAGAGTACATGTTAAGATAAAGTACAACCAGATAGCATACTATCATGTCGAGCAAGAAAGTCCTCCCTATATATGTCCAAGCATCCATTACAATATACATCGTATGTACAGTAATGGCCTCTACGGCATACATATAACTAACAGTTCCCGATGTGCACCTTGGGGGCCCTTGTCGCCGCCCGACGGTGAGTGACAGGGGGCAGCCCTGACTCTGGAGAGCGAACCCGACACAGCGGACGAAGAAGAAGAAGAACTCTCTCGGCTATCTGAAGCCGAAGAGGAGGAAGACCCACTGGACTCGGCCCCAACAACGGGAGCCTCATCGTCCGACTCTACCCTTACTACCTCTACGGACTCCTCGGATGAAGACATCAAACCTGATTCAAAGGAAGGGATTCACCGAGGAAAATCAACAAGGGGTCCGATCTAAAAGAAGGAGTGCCGGGCAATCTTCAACAATGAAAGAGAATTTGAGTAAAGTGTTAGCCCTAGGATGGTCCCCTCCTATTTATACACCCTAAAGGAGAACATCCCATGGCCTCGATTGATTCCCACCAAAACGAAACGTCGCGCCCAGCGACCGGCGGGGCTCCACGTAGCGATCGGTCATTGGGGCGTCTTTTCGACTGCAGGAGTCAGAGACAGCCTGTCACTTCCGCCAACCAACGATCGACACGTGGCCTGTATCCCAACTGGTGATCGACTGAAACGGTGCCCCCTCTTTAAAGCGCGATCATTTCATTAAAGATATTCTGTGGAACCAAGTGAAGAAAACAGAAGGAAAAAAGCAACATGAAGCAATCCTAGAAGTTTGAGCCAGAGATCCCACCATATGGCCGCGGAACCGTGGCCCTGCAGTGCACGTGTCGGTGGGTGTCGGTGCTTTGACCCGGCTTTCTTAGGGCGGTATTGTAAATTCAGATGTGAATCAGATGTAAAATCTAGGGTTTCACCAATATATAAATAGGAAAGCCAGATGCCTAATTAGGCATGCCTCTTTTTAATTCTAGAGTTAAATTTTAATTTCCTTATGATCGTTGAGAGGTCATCAATAAAAGTAAGAGTTTTTATTTTTATCTCGCATTCTTTTATTATCTGAATTTAATTCTTGTATTTTTTATCTGTTCTTTTATTATCTGCAAATTAGTTTTCTAATATAAAAAAATTTATAAAAATGAATTCAGTGTCACTTTCCTAATGAGTGAGTAATTCCCCACTTGTTAGGGTTAGGATAAGGAAGGTTTGAGAGAAGGAAATCTCTCTCACTCCTTTCTTTGCCCATATAATTTTTATAATACGGACTCTATTTAACTCAACCACACACCGCTCACTACGGCACCCTATCCTAAATGATAGCGGTGATTCCCTAGTTAGACCGGTTGTGGTTGAATTAACTGGAGGTTAGGACTAAGAGTTAAGAAAGGACGGACAAGGACCAAAAGGAAGAAACTAAGTTTCTTCCTAGTCGTGCTAATCCCATTTGTTAAATATTACCCTAACACCTATATTCTTAACTAGGGCATTAAAAGCAATGAGTAGAATCCCTATTCCAAACTAACATAATCCTAACCCTAGCAAGCTTTTAAACTGATTTAATCTCATTCTTAGATCATAAAACAAAACCTACCAAAAATAGGACTTAACTCGTAAGAACTTAAAGAAAGAACACTATTTCCCTGTGGACCGACTCGTACTCAACTGGCTAGCTACCAAGCGACACCGTCTTGATTGCGGTATTCTTTAATTTAAAACGCACATGCAAAATCTTACAACAATCAAATGGCGCCGTTGCCGGGGAAACGGTAGTTATTTTCTTTTTGTAATTTCGGGTTAATTAAAATTGAAAAATATAAAAACTAAAAAAAATACATAAAAAAAATCATCTTGTTATTTTTGATTGGGTATTGTGCGAATTGTGCAGGAAAGGAAGACGGACTGATTCAGATCTGGAGCAAGATCAGTAAACAAATCCAGAAACAGAAGATCTGAACAGACAGAGGAGAACCATAACAGCACACAGAAAAATTTTGGAGACATGAACCAACTTATCCACCGCGGAACCGCCGCAGATTCGAGCAATTGACCACGGAACCGCGGCCGTTTGCAGACGTCAGCAGTCCAAATTTCTCTGACTCTTTGCGCCGCAAATAAAAAGAAAAAATTTTGGCAAGTGTTTTAGATTTTGTGTGTTACTACTTTGCATCTTTAAAACTGAATCTAAGGGGCTATAACACCAATCAAGATTGAGTGGGGATTTCATTACCCTTCCTAAGACCCCAGAAAACACAAAAAGTATATGCATCAACCTTGAGTTAATTAAAAAAATATCTAGACTCAGCCAATTAAGGACTGTCGCGCTCATTAGGACAGAGGAAGGTTGTGGTCATTCAGTCGTTTATCTAAACCTGACTTTGTGGTCCTAGGCTAGACAAGTGAGAAAAGTAACTTTAAAAGGCCCGTCTCACGGTGATTCATGAGCGGAACCCTCCTTTCTTCACTTGTGCTTACCTGGCCACAATTGGCGGTGAAAAGGCGATTTGAGGGATATCTCACAACTTGTCGCTTTGGAACAGTTAGGAGCGGTCTAGTTGACTTAGGAGACCCTAGTTCTAGGCTTGATTGTGCATGCTTAAATTGTGATTGTTTGAAAGCGTGTCGTAGTTCCGTACAAAATCTTTTGCAAAACTTTTTATTAAAAAAACACAAAACAAAATTTTTTACAAAAAACTTGCCATTTGTCGCGAGATTTCCATTGCACCCACTCTTCATTCACACTTCCCCATTGACGTTTTCTTACCCTCACATTCTACTTTTTGCCTACACTACTACTCGTTTAGTGTATGTCCGGTTGGACTAGGGACACTAGCGCCCGTTTAGTCCGTGTCTCGTTAGTCGCTACTGACGATGCGTTCGACTCCGAAGTCGAAACTCGCTCCACTTCTTTTTCATCTTTACCTTCTTCTTCACATTCATCATCTTCTAAAGAGATGTCAGGATTTAATCCTAACAACCCTTTACCTACCTCGGGACTAATTCCACCTCAACTGGGTGTGAATAACCTGCAACCTGCTCCTGTTGAAGCACCGCAGCGAATTGCGCTCTAGGATCGTTTCTATCCCACCCGCTCCGCACTTCCTACCTGTCTTTCACTTCCGCCGGCAAATGGGGACAACTTCGAAATTAAGCCCCACTTCATCAATATGTTGCCCAAATTTCATGGGCTGGAATCCGAAGATGCCTATATCTTCATTAATAAATTCCAGAATGTTTGTGCAATGATGAAGACCACCCAACTGTCCGACGATGTTATACGGCTACGCGTCATTCCTTTCACTTTGTGTGACCTAGCTGAAAAGTGGTTGTATAGCACCGCATCACATTCTATAAATAGTTGGGAAGAGTTTGTTAAAACTTTTCTTAAAAAGTTTTACCCACATCACAAGACCGCGAGAATACGTACTGAAATTAGCCAATTTTCCCAGCTTCCTTCCGAACCTTTTTGGAAGTGTTTCGAATGATTCAAAGACCTTCTTGTTCAGTGCCCTCATCACGGTATTGAGAGATGGCAACTTTGCCAAACTCTATACAAAGGACTAAACCCAGCAACTAAACAGTTGCTGGAAACCATTTGTCAAGGTCACTTCCTTACAAAATCTTACGAGGAAGCTTGGCAATTTCTCGACGATCCTGCAAAACAAACGCTTCAATGGGAAAGCACTAGACCGACCACTTCGTCCACTTCATCTACTTCTTCCAGTCAGTCTAGGGGAGGCGTTCATCAACTTGATATGTCAATTGCAATGAAGGATGAAATGGCAGCAATTACACGAAAATTAGAAGCAATTGAGAGCAAATTCTCATCGCCTTCTCCTGCCCCTGCTTTACCCACTCGCACTATATGTGCTTGTTGTTCGGATCCATCCCATTTGACTGAAGAGTGTCCTTACAACCCACCTGCTCAAGGACAGGATCAAGTCAATACTGCCTTTCAGCAAAGACAAAGAAATGATCCATACTCTTCAACTTACAATCCTGGTTGGAGGAACCACCCAATTTCGCCTGGAATCAAAATCAACAACAATTCCAAGGCAACAACAACTTCCGGAGGCCTCCTCCTCAACAACAAGCTCCTCAACAAACTAAATATCAGCAAGCTTTCCAACCCCAACCTTACCAAACGAACTTATTTTGCACCCAACAATTCTTTTCCTCAAAATAATTTTGTTCCACAAAATAACGATAAGGTTACCTCGTTTGAACGAAGTCTGGATGCGTTTTTAAAACAATCAACTCAATCCTCCGCCAACATCCAGTCTTCCATTCAGTCTTTTGTGCAACACACTGCTTCACATGGGCAAAGAATCAAAACCATTGAAGCCCAAATTGCACAACTGAATGCTGTTTTAAGCGAACGAGAAAAGGGAAAGCTTCCATCTCAACCACTGCCAAATCCTGGTCACCCACAAAATGCACATGTTGCTCTTGAACAACAAAACCATAATGTGAGTTCCGTGACTACATTGAGATCCTGAAGAATGTTGCACAACAATGTTGGCAATGATGATGACACCCCGGCCGCCGCTTCTTCTTCTTCTTCATCTTCATCTTCATCTTCCTCGTCTTCATAGCCTGTTCTCCATTCTTCACAAGGCTCTACTTTTTCTACTACTCTGAACGGACCCACCTTTCACTCCACTAAAACACCAACACTGAGATCCGTTCCAACTCCGCAATCTCCTCCACAAACATTGGACTCAACTAATTTTCAAAATGTCTCATTTCCAAACAGGTTGAGATCCAATAAACAAAATCCATAAATGGAGAAGATTGTGGAGTAGTTTAAACAGATTAGCATTAACATTCCCCTCTTGGATGCAATCCAACAAGTGCCTTTTTACGCTAAAATCTTAAAGGACTTATGCACTGTTCCCCTCCAAACGACGGCCGAGACGTGGGACCGTCTCGCCTAAAATTTGGGGCAGATGCTAATTGGTGCTATCCGTCCACCTCTCCGAAGATGCCAAGTTGATTTATGGCACCGTGCATCAGAGGTTTAGACGGATGCGTCCGATGTAGCAGACTTCGTCAGATTCCCCCTCGCTTGAGGGGTTTTTGATTGTGGGGACGCTCTTCCCTGCAGGCGCAAGCCCCTGCAGTTAATTACGCTGCCGCATCGCGGTAACCACTTTCTCCTTCTCCAGATGGTCACTTCGTGTCGTGTGTATTTATTTTATGTTTTGTTGCCCGAGGATTGTTTACGGAGACCGGGTTATGTCGTCACCCGTAGGGCGTGGACTAGTCCAAACCCGTATTATCTTAGATTTGGGTTTGTGGGTTTGGTTTGAGGATACGTTAGCCATATTTGAGGCTAAGATCAACTCAAACCTTTGTTAAGGATGCGTTAGTCTATCTTGAGACTAAGATCAACTTAACGGGATCGTTTAGATCCGACAAGAGAGCATTTGGGCTCCATTGTTCCAGTTTAGGGACATAGTGGTCCATTGTATGTATGGCCGTCGGGACCCGTTACCTCTCTAACGGCGTTGAAGGATTACAACAACAAGTGTCAAAGGAGTTCCGAGATGTACTCTTGAACCAAAGTTGATTGGAGGGATTCCTATTCCAGTCTGTTTGAAGGTTTAAGGATACGTTAGCCATATTTGAGGCTAAGATCAACTTAAACGGGATCGTTTAGATCCGGAAAAAGAGCATGCGTGGCTCTATTGTTCCAGTTTAGGGACATGATGGTCCGTTGCTAGTTTAAGGACATTGCGGTCCATGGGTAGTTTAAGGACATTGCGGTCCAATGTTAGTTTTAAGACATCTCGGTCAAGGTTAAGGACGTCGTAGTCCATGGGTTTAAGGACCCCACAGTCCATTGTTAGTTTTAAGACATCTCGATCAAGGTTAAGGACGTCGTAGTCCATGGGTTTAAGGACCCTACAGTCCATTGTTAGTTTTAAGACATCTCGGTCAAAATTAAGGACGTCGTAGTCCATGGGTTTAAGGACCCCACAGTCTATTGTTAGTTTTAAGACATCTCGGTCAAGGTTAAGGATGTCGTAGTCCATGGGTTTAAGGACCCCACAGTCCATATCAATGTGTGGTCATCGGGACCCGTCACCTCTTTGAAGACGTTGAGGGATTACAACGCCAAGTATCAAAGGAGTGAAGAGATGTACCCTGGAACCGGAGTGGATTAAATAGTCTTTGGCCCAATTTAGGATCAAAACCAATTAATTATGTTATGAGCCCATTAGCCCAGTTAATTACGAATTGAGGACTTATGGCCAGCTTGGGCTAAGTCCAATCATGTCTGGGACATCGGCCCTCCTGTTGGTCCCTTGAAGGGGAGGCTTTGCCTCTGGCCATTTAGCCAATTGGGCCAATGCCTAGTGTTAAACACTAAAGACCAACCAGTGTCGAACACTGTGAATGAGATTGACAAGTTAGTGTTTAACACTAAAAGATAGTTGGTGTTAAACACCAGCAACAAGGTTTTCGAATTAGTGTTAAACACTAAAACAGATCAGTGTTAAACACTGGCAACAGAGACCTCAAATTAGTGTTAAACACTAAGGTAATCAGTGTTGAACACTGTAAATAAAGTTCTTTGATTGGTGTTAAACACTAAGGCCCAACAGTGTTTTAACACTGGATTCGGGGGTTCCTATATAGCGTTAGACGCTGAGGCAAGAGGGGTCACGTGGTAGCACGTGAGAGCGCCCTCCCTGTGTTTGTTCTGCTGAGAAGATCGCATCTTTGGGAGCATCACGTGTCATCACGTGACGGGTGTTTGAATGAAGTATGTTAAAGCCTCTGCCAAGGGTCACGTGGGTCACGTGAGGCACTGCGTCAAAGGGCTTTCTGTAGATCTTTTGGGGGGGTCACGTTGTGACACGTGACCCTGCTTTTCTGTAGTTGTTTAGAAGATCTGTTAATCCCTTTCAGGAATTAAATTCCTCGTAGGGTTGAACCCTGACAATAATTTCAGAAGAATTAAATTCCTAGTTCCTTTTGAAGAGTTGAACTCTGAATTTTCTGTAGGAATTAAATTCCTCACATATGTGAAGAACTGAATAGGGTTAAACCCTAATAAAAGCTTTAAGGAATTAAACCCCCACTCTCTGTCAGAGAATTATTCTGGGGAATAAGATTAAGGGAATTAAATTCTTGTTGTTTTAACAGAACTAAGTTCTTAACTAGGGTTAAACCCTGATTCTTTTCATTTTGAAGGAATTAAATTCCCATAACACAGGGTCAAACCCTAATTTTATTTTGAAGGAATTAAATTCCTATAGTTCTGTGAGAATTAAATTCTCGTGCTTCCATTCCCTCTCTATGCTTTGGATCAGCATGGCAGGATCTCAACCCATTGAGAATTAAATTCTCAACTCAAGGGGAGGTGTGCGCTTTACAGATCCTCCATCAAAGAGAGAAGAAATATGCCCTTCTGTTTTATATCAGAGTTAAACTCTGTTGAGAATTAAATTCTCTTTTCTTTCAATGAAACCTTCCCTTTCTTACCTAGGATTTTCTTTTGCAGAAGATCCAAATTCCTCTCAAGTATCCAGGCTCTCTCTCTTTTCTTCCCTCTGCATATATTTTTCTTGTGTGTCTCTTGGCTCCTATTTATAGGAGAAGCAGCCGAGTCAATTATTTTTTGATGAATCTTTCATGGAGAGATTTGATTTGCATCCATCATTCGTTTCAGACCTTTGGATCATTAGGTGAATTTTATTCACCATTGGATTTTAAATCCAGAGATTCTCCTCTGTTATTTTGGTTAGATTTTACGGGGAAATCTTTCCAAATTTGAGATTTTCCCATAGATAGATGATATTTAATCACCTTTAAATCTTTAATTCAATCGGTTGCTTTTGGAAAGATTTGAGAGGTCTTTTCTCATAATTTCATTCTGTTAACAAATGGGCTTTGAAATCGGTCACGTGTGGTCACGTGACCCTTGGTCACGTGTGGTCACGTGACGCTTGGTCACGTGTGGGCATGTGACCCCCTTGGAATGAGCCTTCTTCTTTCTTTTTGCGCTCTGTCTTCTGGTTGCTGCTTAACCGTCACGTGCCATCACGTGACCCCTGGTCACGTGTGAGCACGTGACCCTCGTCTCGAGCCTTTTTCTTGGTTTAACCGGAGAACAAATCTGTTGCTTTTGATTATCACGTGCCAACACGTGACCCTGGTCACGTGGGAGCACGTGACCTCTTCTGAAGCCTTTTTCCTTGATTTGATCAGGGAACCGGTTTGCCTTTGAAGCCGCTTTTAATTGTGACGTGCCAACACGTGACCCAGGTCAAGTGGGAGCACGTGACCCTTTCTGAAGCCCTTTTTCTTTGATGTAGTCGAGAAGATGAATTTGCCTTGCCGAGCTTTTGGATGTCACGTGCCAACACGTGACTGCTGGTCACGTGTAAGCACGTGACCCTTTTCTGAAACCTCTTTCGTAGGCTTTCCTGATTTTAAATCAGGAAACAAATGCCCCCACAGCGTTGTTCTCACGTGTCTGCACGTGAGTACAACGCTGTCTCTTTTGTGACCGCTGGATCTGCTTTGGGTAGTAGGGTAGACGAAACGTCCTTTCAGAAGCGCCTTCACTTTTTCATGTCCTTCCTTTCAAACCTTTCTTTTAAGAATTTGATTCTCGTTCTCAGAGCTTAGTTCTCTGTTGTGTCTGTGCAGTGCCGCCTCATTTTCCAATCAAAGGCTAGTGCTCATGTGTTGCGTATGCAGGGATCTGTTGATGGGGACATTTCATTTCCTTAACCTAATTCCAATGCGTCGTTGGATTTCATTTCCAACGCTCTCCCCTTCTTTCCGGGCTTTAAGAATAGTCCCACCATGCACAACATTTTTTGTGCATAGCATTAAATGCTCCCTTATATAACCTGAACCCTATGCCTTACTTCTTTTCTTCATAGAGCAACCCATTCATACCTTAGGGTGGTCATCTTTGAGAACCCGATTAATCACCATGGCTTGCAATCGTCCCCATGCTCGTCGGCAACCATGGGAGGTGCCCCTTGAGGAGATAATTCCTCGCTTCGCTGCACGGCTGGCGGATCCCCTTCTCACCGACGCTCAATGTGACACGGTGATGTACGAGCTACTAACCCGTCGGGGCTCTCCTCTTCCCATGGGCTCCATTTGGCTCCGGATGATCCTCCTGTCTGTGCTTGCCGATATACCCCCTCATCCGGCAGAGATGACTTCGGCGATCCTTGACTCGGCGGAGGACAGGCTTGAGTGCTTTCATGAGGCTTGTCTAATCACTCAAGCTCTGAAGGATCACTCAGTTCATTTACTGAGTCAGATAAGAGCTCGCCGGGCCGTTATGTCTGCTTTCGCTGATGAGCACGGCTCCAACTGGTGGGGAGTGACTCCTCACGAAAACCGCCGTTTTGACGTGCTGGAGAAGGCGGAGAGGGAGTTGGAGAATTTTGTGTTTTGCTTTGTTAACCCTTGTATTTCCGATCCCTTGTTTGGTAATCTTTTCCCACCGATGTAGTATGTTTGAATCAATATACTCCTTTAATCATTGGTGGTTTGCATGCTTTCTGTTGAATTTTCATGCTTGTCAGATAGTCGTACGTGTGTCTTGCTTGCGTAAATGAGCTCTCTGTTTTTCTTTAATTACGAGCACCATCGTTACGTTGCATGCACATCAGTGCCTCGGGCAACATTTCCTTTTAAACATTCGTACAGTTGCGAATGCATGCCTGATAGGATACAGATCAGAAACTTGCCTCGTTATCTCCAGTATCGGGTGGTTTGTGCTGGATTTAGATCGAGTATTATTGTCGAAGGGAGGTTTATAAATGAAGACATATTCTTCCCTTCAATGGTGTGTCCCCTTTCTATTGAATGTGTTCTGCGGACAATTTATCTTGATCTCTTTGCAGGGCAGCGATGGCTTAGGATTCAGGGTTAAGATCTGCTTCCTAAGACTTTTGCATTTTATGAGCCACGAGGGTCTCATAAAGAGTTTTTCTCCCTACAGGTCAAGAGGATCCCATAGGTGTAAGTCCTTCTTAAGAATCGTGAAGATTCTTAAGCGGGTTTTCCCTTGAGAGTCGTAGGGATCTCACAAGAGAGTTTTCTTCCTTACATGTCGTGAGGGCCTACAAGTGCTGGATGTGGTCGCCCTTGTCCGTGTTTCACGGGGCCAGGGGGATGCTCCAGGTATCGTAGTTTAAAGACGTCGCGATCAAGGTTAAGGACCTCATAGTCCGTGGGTTTAAGGACTCCACAGTCCGATGTTAGTTTTAAGACATCACGGTCAAGGTTAAGGACCTCCTAGTCTGTGGATTTAGGGACTCCACAGTCCGATGTTAGTTTTAATACATCACGGTCAAGGTTAAGGACCTCATAGTCCGTGGATTTAGGGACTCCACAGTCCGATATTAGTTTTAAGACATCACGGTCAAGGTTAAGGACCTCATAGTCCGTGGATTTAAGGACTCCACAGTCCGATGCTTGGCTGCAGGGACCCGTCACCTCTTTGAAGACGTTGAGGAATTACAACGCCAGGTATCAAAAGAGTGAAGAGATGTACCCTTAAACCAAGGCAGAATCCGTAGGGAATCGGGGTGGTTGATCGTTAGTTTTAAGACATCACGGTCGAGGTTAAGGACATCATAGTCCGTGGATTTTAAGGACTCCACGGTCCGGTATTTGCTCTGGATGCTTCACACGGATTCACTGCCGTGCTTGACGAGGACCAGGCTCCGCTCTGGATGCTTCATATGGGTTCACTGCCGTGCTCTGCGAGGACCAGGATCCGCTCTGGATGTTTTCCACGGGGTCAAAGAGTGACGTTATCCGCGTTCCACGTAGCCAGGAATTTTGCACTAGATGCTTCACATGGGTTCACTGCCGTACTCGGCGAGGACTAGGCTCCACTCTGGATGCTTCACCCGGGTTCACTGCCGTGTTCTGCGAGGACCAGGATCCGCTCTGGACGTTTTCCACAGGGTCAAAGGGTGACGTTATCCGCGTTCCACGTAACCAGGAATTTTGCACTAGATGCTTCACACGGGTTCACTGCCGTGCTCGGCGAGGACTAGGCTCCGCTCTGGATGCTTCCCACAGGGTCAAAGAGTGACGTTATCCGCATTCCACGTAATCAGGAATTTTGCACTAGATGCTTCATACGGGTTCACTGCCGCGCTCGGTGAGGACTAGGCTCCGCTCTGGACGTTTTCCACGGGGTCAAAGAGTAACGTTATCCGCGTTCCACGTAACCAGGAATTTTGCACTAGATGCTTCACACGGGTTCACTGCCGTGCTCGACGAGGACTAGGCTCCGCTCTGGACGTTTTCCACGGGGTCAAAGAGTGACGTTATCCGCGTTCCACGAAACCAGGAATTTTGCACTAGATGCTTCACACGGGTTCACTGCCGTGCTCGGCGAGGACTAGGCTCCGCTCTGGATGCTTCACACGGGTTCACTGCCGTGCTCTGCGAGGACCAGGATCCGCTCTGGACGTTTTCCACGGGGTCAAAGAGTGACGTTATCCGCGTTCCATGTAATCAGGAATTTTGCACTAGATGCTTCACACGGGTTCACTGCCGTGCTCGGTGAGGACTAGGCTCCGCTCTGGATGCTTCGCACGGGTTCACTGCCGTGCTCTGCGAGGACCAGGATCTGCTCTGGACATTTTCCACGGGGTCAAAGAGTGACGTTATCCGCGTTCCACGTAACCAGGAATTTTGCACTAGATGCTTCACACGGGTTCACTGCCGTGCTCGGCGAGGACTAGGCTCCGCTCTGGATGCTTCACATGGGTTCACTGCCGTGCTCTGCGAGGACCAGGATCCGCTCTGGACGTTTTCCATGGGGTCAAAGAGTGACGTTATCCGCGTTCCACGTAACCAGGAATTTTGCTGATTGTATCCGCATTTCACGGGATGGAGGTTTGACTGTTGGCGATATGTATACCACCGAGCCATTGAACTGGGAGTTGCCGCTGTTCCGCTTAGCTTGAAGTTGTGTTCGTCGTTACGAGACAAATGTTGGGATGATCTCTAGGTCGCTTGTGGCCCGTCGAAATTTAGCTTCTTTCTTTGGTGAAACCTGGGGGGAGGTATGTTCCCTTTTTGTTTACGCCCTTGGATTGTGTACAGGGTGTGATGGAACATCACCTGTAGGGCATAAATTGAAACTTTTCTTTTATATTTTGTTTCTTTTTCCGCGATGCTCTATCATTTCAGCTTTTATATCGCGGAGGTCGCGATTGCCCTATCATTTCGGCTATTTTTCGCGGTGCCCAATCATTTCGGCTATTTATTTATTTTCTACTCGCTGCTTTTTATTGCGAGTCGCCCTATCATTTCGGCTATTTTCATGCATACATTCTTACTTGCTGCTTTTTATTGCAAATTGCCCCATCATTTCGGCTATTTTCATGCATACATTCTTACTTGCTGCTTTTTATTGCAAGTTGCCCATCATTTCGGCTATTTCACATGCATGTGTGGCTCGCCAGCTTTTTCGCTGCAAGCTTGGATTTTAGATACCGATTTCGGCATCAGCACCGCTACAACTGGGATGTTGCCAGGAGCGAATCATCATTTGCCTCTGTTAATGTTGAACAAAGGAGGCTTAGTAAACAGGGTTAAGGGTCCTGTCGACCAAGGCTTTTGACTTCATGAGCCGTAAGGGTCTCACAAAGGTATTTCTCCCTACAAGTCGTGAGGATCTTGCAGGTGTATTTTCTCCTTAGGGACCATGAGGATTCCTAAGTGTGTGTTCCTCTGTATGTCGTAAGGATCCTACAAGAGGGTTTTCTCCTTATAAGTTGAGAGGAATTATAAAGGTTATTCACCATATGGACATATCCCTAGTCATGGGTGCGACTTTGCTGGGGAAATGTTTATTCGCGCCCGTGGATTGTATACAAGGGTCAGTATTGAGCCCCTTGTAGGGCAATATCGAAGGTTGTGGGGGATTTGCTTAAGAACAGGTTTAGGTTTCTGTAACTTAAGACTTTCAAGTCTTATAAGCCGTGAGGGTCCCATAAGAGAATTCTCCTTACGAGTCGTGAGGATCTCGCAAGTGTATTTTCTCCTTAGGAATCGTGGGGATACCTAAGTGTGTTGCTCCTTTGTGAGTCGTAAGGCTCTCAAGCGGGTGGTTTCTCCTTATAAGGTCGAGAGGACCCTATAAGTGTCTTTTAACGAGGTTGCGCCCTTTCGGGTTTTCATAAACACTCGCCGGTAGTCCTGCTGTTTTTACTCACGGAGCCCTTTCGGGTTTTCATCCGTGCCCATTTTGCTTATGGACATACCGTTTTTTTTTAAATTCTTTTTCTCCTTTTTTTTTACAAGGTCATGCCCTTTCGGGTTTTCACGAATACTCGCCGGTAGCCCTGCTGTTTTTACTCACGGAGCCCTTTCGAGTTTTCATCCGTGCCCATTTTGCTTATGGACATACCGTTTTCTTATCATTTTTTTTCTTTTTTTTTATATTCATCTCATCAGCCTAAGGATGCTGCGATAGTAGTTTAGGGATGTTTCGGTCCGTTGTTAGTTTAAGAACATTTCGGTCAGTCGTTAGTTTAAGAACGTTTCGGTCCATTATTAGTTTAAGGACATTTCGGTCCGTCGTTAATTTAGGGACATTTCGGTCCGTTATTAGTTTAAGGACATTTCGGTCCGACATGGAGAAGGCCGGCTACTGCTTATAAAGCTCGAGCTTAGGAAGATAGCGAGCGGACATAGTCGTCGTCATCTATCACTGACCTAGGCCGTGGCTCATTAAGCGTAGTATCTCTTTAGGAAGCGACCGTTTATTGGCCTGAAAAGCCTCTCACCGTACATGTCCATGAGTAGATAGGCTCCACCCTGGTAGACCTTGTCTATAATGTACGGGCCTTCATAGTTTGGCTCGAATTTTCCCCGCTTGGCTCGATTGGGGATCATAGGCCTTTTGACCACTAACACGAGTTCGCCTTGGCGGAATCTCCTCGGTCGGGTCAATCTTTCATATGAGCGCGTCATCTTTGCTTTATAAGCTTCCAGATTTTGTTGCGCTATGAGCCGGGTTTCGTCGAGGGCATCGAGCTCCTCAAGCCGAAGGTGAGCATTTTCTTCGTCCGTCAGCTCGTAGTGGACTGCCACTCGTAGGGAGGGTAACTCTATCTCGAGGGGGACCACTGCTTCCGTCCCAAATACCAACGCGTACGGCGTTGTGTTCGTGGCCGTCTTGAATGTAGTTCGATAGGCCCAAAGGGCCTCTTGCAGCCTCGCGTGCCAGTCTTTCTTATTTCGGGACACCGTCTTTTTTATGATCTTCGTCAAGGTCTTATTGAAGGCCTCGGCCAGACCGTTAGCTCGTGGATTGTAAACTGAAGAATATCTCCAGTCTATGTTGTGCTGCTGCGCGAAGCGGCTAATCTTATGGCTTCTGTAGGCTGGCCCATTATCGGAGATAATCCGCCGTGGGGTTCCAAACCGATAGATGACGTGCGTCTTGAAGAAGTGGAGGATATTCTCCGTCTTCACTTCCCTCAGCGGTACTGCTTCTGCCTATTTGGAGAAGTAATCAGTTGTCGCCGGGATGAAACGATGTCCCCGGGACGATGCTGGCTCGATGGGGCCGACTATGTCAGTCCCCCACATTTCGAATGGACAGCTAGCCACCGTTGGGTGTAGTGGATTCGGATGTTGGTGGATAAAGTCTCCATGAATCTGGCACGAGTGGCATTGCTTCGCATACTCGAGGCAGTCCTGGATCATCGTGGGCCAATAGTAACCCATCCGTTTAATTTTTAACTTCATCTTCGGGCCTGCTTGATGAGAACCACAGATTCCGTCATGAACTTCCTGAACGACTCTTTCTGCTTCGTCAGGTCCTAAGCATCTCAGCCACAGAGAATCAAACGATCTCTTGTAAAGAGTATCATTGACGAAAGCGAAAGATAGAGCTCGTTTCATAAGCTGATGTCTTGAGGACGCTCCTTCGGGCATTCGGTGGGACTTAAAGTAGTCTATGAAGACTTCCCTCCAGTCCTCGGCCTTCTCATGGTCTTTTATTTGTAGGGTCGTTTGCTCAGTCGCTCCCTTTTCTTCGTACGATTCCGGACATATTTTTGCCGGGGCGAGCACTCGACGGCTTTGTACCATGATTTTGACGTCATCGAGGTTCTCGTCAGCCAGTTCTTTAGCGAGCTTAGCTAGCACGTCTGCTTTGCTATTTTCCGCACGTGGTATGCTTTCCAAAGTGTAAGAGGGAATTTGGGTCAATAGTTGTTGCACCTTTTCACCGTACTTCACCAACTCCGGTTTGCACGTTTGGTAGTCACCATTTACTTGACTAACGACCAGTTGAGAATCCCCGTATATAAGGAGGTCTTCAATTCCCATGTCAATGGCGATCTCGAGGCCCGCTATCAAAGCTTCATATTCGGCTTCATTGTTCGTCCTCGATTCCGTTAAGGAGAAAGCAAAGCGCATTATCCCTCCTTGTGGGGTTACGAAGATGAGGCCTACTCCTGATTTGATTATGGGGGTACGTTGTTTGCGCTTCTTCATGGAAGATGCCCCATCAAAATAGAGTTCCCATCGGGTATCACCGCCGCCGATTGTATCGAACGCATGTTCGTCCGGCAAATCGCAGTTCAGAGGAGAACCGGCAGGTACTGGATGCTCAGCAAGGAAGTCGGCAATGGCCTGTCCTTTCACCGCCTTAAGAGGTCGATACGTTATCGAGAACTCCATCAGAAGTAGAGCCCATTTAGCGAGTCGACCCGTCAATATAGCCTTTGACATCAAATATTTAAGAGGGTCCACCTTCGAGATGAGACGGACTTCGTGCGCCAACGCATAGTGCCTGAGCTTTGTTATCGCGAAGATCAACGCCAAGCAGTGTTTTTCAATGGGAGAGTAGTTGCTTTCTGCCCCCAGCAGAACTCGACTTAAGTAGTAGAGTGCTCTCTCTTTCCCTTGATCGTTCTCTTGTGCCCATAATGCACCTAAGGAACCTTCGAGGGCGGTTGTGTAAAGAATGAGGGGTTTTCCCTTGACCGGCGCAGCCAACACCGGAGGGGTCTGCAGGTACTGCTTGATCTCGTCCAGTGCACCTTGGCATTTATGATCCCAAACGAATGGAGTTCCCTTCTTCATCAGGTGGCTGTAAGGACGGCATTTGCCTGAAAGATTGGCGATAAACCGCCGGATGTATGCGAGCTTCCCTTGGAGAGACCGCAACTGTTTGAGGGTTCTTGGCGGAGGCATTTCCATGATAGCCTTGATCTTAGATGGATCTATTTCGATACCTCGATGTCGGATGATGAATCCCAGGAATTTACCCGAGGAGACTCCAAACGCGCATTTGAGGGGATTCATCTTCAAATTATATTGCCGAAGGCGTTGAAATACAGTCTCCAGATGCTTTAAATGCTCTTCGTATGACATGCTCTTTACTACAAGGTCATCGATATAGCACTCGACGATGTCATGTATGAGGTCGTCGAAGATTTTTGTCATGGCCCTTTGATAGGTAGCGCCGGCGTTCTTTAGACCAAAGGGCATAACCCTGTAGCATAATATACCCAAAGGGGTCCGGAAAGCGGTGTGCTTCTGGTCTTCGGGATGCATCTTTATCTGATTATACCCTGATGAACCGTCCATAAAAGAGAAAACCTCATGAGTGGACGTGTTATCTATCATTAGCTCGGTTACCGGTACGGGGAAATCGTCCTTCGGGCAGGCTTTATTGAGATCCCTGAAATCCACGCATATACGTACTGTCCCATTTTTCTTCATTACCGGGACGATATTGGCGATCCAGTCGGGATACTGGATTTCTTGGATAAATCCAGAATCGATCAGCTTCTTGACTTCGGCGTTGATGCTCATTTCAAGCTCGAGTCGCATCCTTCTTGGCGCCTGCTTGACTGGCTTGATATCTGGGGATATTGCTAATGTATGCACAGCGATCTCCGGATCTAATCCTGGCATCTCGGAATAGTTCCACGCGAAGCAGTCTTTATGCTGTAGAAGCACGTTCTTTAACGCGGCCACCCTTTCTTCAAATAGCAGCTCGCTGACAAATGTCGGTCGCGGGTCATCTGCCGATCCCAACTCAATCTTCTTGAGGTTATCTGCAGTAGTATGTATGCCGTCTTCCAGTTCTTTCGGAGCTGGCGGAAATTCTGAGATCACCTCATCATCGCTGTTCTCAAAGCACCAGGGAAGGTTATCCATGTTCTTGGGCTCTTCTTTTAATATCGTAACCATGTAACAGGTGCGAATCCGCTTCCAGGGTTGAGGTGGATCTGGTTCTGCTTTTGCGGCTTTGGGTTCATGCTTTTGTGGCGGCTTTACCCTCCAGCCGTCGGATAAAGCGAATCTGCCCTGTTGGTACTGGTCCTCGACCCAGTTCTTGAAGGGGAAGCAGTCTTCGGTAGGATGTCCTATGGCTCGGTGATAAGAGCAATAGCACAGATGAGAAGCCTTGTTAACTTGCTCAGGGTGTCTAGACTCTGGAAGCGCGATCATTTGATGTTTTATAGCGAGCTTGAGTAATCTCTCCGTCTTGTCTCGAGGGAAGGAGTACACTCGACTCATCTTCTTCATGAGGGATAAATCCGAGCCGCGCAATACCCGATCACGTAACTCTCTAATCCTGCGTCGTTGTTGTCGGCTCCCCTTTCCGCTTCTTGATTCATTTCTGCCTCTGCGTCGGGCCTTTCGTACAACGGGTTGACAAGGATGAGCATCTTCGTCTTTTGCAGCCTGTTGAAATAGACGTTGCGCCCTGGCCTTCTCATAGATGGCCATCTCGCGGTTGTAGTCTTCCCAAGCTTTTTGACCCGCTTTCCTGATAAGCTTGTCCATCCGTTCTTCAAATGACGGACTCGGCACTTCAATCGCGGAATCTAGTTTTGATGAGGGGTTGGCATTTCCCGACAGGGCGTCCTCTTCTTCATCAAAGGTATATATAGCGTAGCTACTGTGGGCCCGTTCCCGTTTTCCGGCTCTCACGTATCCAAGCCCAAGTGTTTCCATTTTCCCGTTGGGCAATTTGCGTTGAGTTCCAGGGACATCCCAAATCCTGTTGTAGAACCGAGCTTGTCGAACAGTCTGTTTTAAGGGTACTCCTTGGCGTTTCAATAGCCTCTTTAATCCATTTGTATAGTATCTGGGCAGACGGATAGGTTGGAGCCTGTCGAGTGTAACATCCGTGCCATGCCAGATCTCTTTCTCTATTTTCCACTCTGAGGATCGGTAGAATAGGATCAACTTTTCACCCCTTTGTCTGGGAGGGACGTAAAATGTTTGCAGGTCCTGCACATTGTAAGCTTGAAGTATGTCGAGATCCTTGTAGTGTTCTCACGGCACCATGGTGATTTGCAAACTCTGATCATCGCTAGGGGGTGCTTGTATTGACAGCTGATTGGAGAACACGGCATTAACCTCATCTTCCGAGTCACTTTCGAAGACCAACATGGGGGTGGAAGTTCCCGGGTTGTTGCGTTGAGATGGCCCAGCATACACTATCTTTTCTTCTTCTTCGGTATCGCTCCCGAAAACAGGGATGGCGGCGGCGGTTTTGTTCTCCGGTTTGCGACACCTTTCTATATCCTTGAAATCTGGCAAAAAGTACTTCGCATCTTCATATTTGCGGACTTCGTTCACGGAAAATGGGTTCAACTCACCTGTTATGGTATACTCGAAACCATCCTTAAAGTACTTCATACACTGATGTTGTGTAGAAGGGATGATGTTGTATTCGTGTAGCCAAGGACGACCGAGCAAGGCGTTGTAGCAGGTCTTGGCGTCAATGACATGGAATTTGATGTCTGTGGCGAGGAGTCCAAAGCGTAATGTTAGTATCACGGATCCGAAAGTCCGGGACGATTGTGAATCGAAACCGGATATAGTAATTTTGTCACGAGCGAGGTGTTGCACACTCATGCAGATTTCCTTCAACGCCCGAACATTAAGGAGATTGACGGAGGATCCATTATCCACCAGGATCTTGCCTATCTTGATATCATGGCAGTATCCAGAGACATATAGGGGACGGTTGTGGTCGCACGTCCCGAGAAGGAGGTCTTCGTCACCGAAAGTGATGTCGGCCGTATGCACTTCCTCCAGTTCATCCTTCATCCTTTCAGTGGCGAGGAAGGCTTGGAATTGCTCAGGTTCTTGTAACGCCTTAATTAGTGAGTCTCACGCTTCTTTTGATAATAGGAGGGCATCGAAAATGCTAAGCTGAGAAGGTAGCTTCCTTAGGTGCGCTAGGATGTTATAATCCACCTTACCCTTCCTAGGAGGGTCTTTGGCAGCCAGCTCTTTCATGACTTGGTCATCTAAAGTGATATCTTCAGTGACCTTTTCCTTTCCCTTATCTTTTCTACTCGCGGGCCTGAGATTCTTTTCTGGGAGTGTGCGATTGCGCAGCTGAATGTTCTCGCAGGCCTCCGATTTCTCCTCTTTCCCTAAAACGGATTCTTTAAAGAGAGGGCCCAGAGCCATTTCTTCATCAGAGTCGCTCCCGAAGGTGAGAACTTGTGACCCTCCGGCGTTAACCATGTAACAGTTGCCAGTGGTTCTGTTGTGCCCGCCGGCAGTACTTCTTCGTTCCCGACGAATCTTGCGTTTCATGCGCTTAAAATGTTGCCGATGAGCAACATATCCTTACCACCATATCTTAAATGCGTCGCACTCCTCCGTGGGGTGTGAAATTCTCCGATGATATGCGCAATAATCAGGGTGCCTCTCCACCCCATTGAGCGTGTTTTCTTCCGAGGGTGGTAACTTCATTCCCATTGACATGGCTTTGGCAAACCTTTTTCTCGTCTTGAATATCTTCTTGTCTGCCTCGGATGCTTTTCGATCTGGCGGGAGTACTTCAACTCTTTCGTTCAGTCTTCTGCATTTGGCTCCTTCCGATACGGCCATCTCACGCTCCTGATCCGCTTTACTCTTTAGACGAATCTCGTCCAGAAAGGCGTCGATCATTTCATCTGTCGGCCATACAAGTTCTGGCTCAGGCTGTGCCCCCAGTTTCTCAGTGCCAGGAGTTTTTTCATCGTCCGTAAACGAGTGGGAGATCACATGACAACTCGCCACATATCCCTCGGATTCATCCGACGAGCTTTCTCCATCATCGTCCTCTTGAAAGATGTGGCTGAGGAACTCTTGCAGTGTGACAGGAGTTCGCGCCTTTTGATTGTACTCTTCCAGCACATCGATTTGCTTCTGCAAGTTCGTGTGCTCGTCTCCAGGCTTCACGGGCTTCCTGCATCTCTTCTTCTTTTTCTTCGAAGATTTTGACGGTTGGGCGTGAGTATTTGGGCCATCACCACGAGTCTTCGTAGTTGGGCGCGGCTTCAACATCCCTTCGATAATTTGAGGTTCAAGCGGGTCCTTCCATTCGATCGTTGGGCACGTATGAAGATCACTCAGCATTTTTTTGGTTTTAGTTGACAGCACGACCTCCCATGGAGCTTCTTCAATAAAGGAACAGGTTGCCCCCGATGTATCTGCTTTCTTAGGAGTATGCGGCTGTGGTGGGTTTACCTTCCACTTTTCGGACAGTGCAAACTTCCCCTGGAGGTATTGATCTTCAATCCATCCTTTGAAGACGAAGCAATCCTCAATCGGATGACTTACCGTTTGATGGTAAGGGCAATAGTTAGGTTATTCACCTCAGCGGGTTGCGGCGGTCGTCTTGGATTTGGTAGGTTTATAAGTCTGTTGCGTGCTGCCAGCTCGAATAACCGCTTCGTCTTGTCTCGTGGGAACGAGTAAGGACGCTTCATCTTCTCATTATAATACCGGCGTCTTTCTTCCAATTGATCTGCCGGCTTCGGGGCGTTAGGTTGCTGCTGGGCATTCGCGACGAAGGTTGCCCTTCCTTTACCCTTGTCACTCCGAGGTTCCGACTTCGGGGGAGGTGGTCTATGACCCATCTGGTCCATCTGAGCCATCTTGTCGATTAAAGCTTGGAATGTGGTTGGCTTAAAGAACATCATAAACTGGGAGATAGTTGCGTGAGGGTCTAGGGTTCCCACGAACATGCCTACCGCGGGCGCTTCTTCAATGCGTTGCTCACATTTCGACCACAAATTCCGCCAGCGTATAGCATACTGGACCCAGGTTTTGCCTGGTTTTACCCTGGCATTAATCGGTGCCGTTATTGGAGTGCGTTCGCTGGCGCTTGCGAATCGCTGAGTGAATAGCAGCTCCATTTCAGCGAACGTCTTGATAGAATCGTTCGGGAGTTCCGAATACCATTCGAACGCTGTTTCTGATAAGCTGCCCACGAATTGGCGAAGCAACAGTTTATCATCACCGCCGGTGTTACCGCAAAGGGCCCTGAACTGGGCAACATGTTGATGGGGATTGTCGGTCCCCTTATACACGTGGAATTTTGGTATTGTATAACCCGGCGGGTATTTGATTTGGTCGTACCAGCTCGGATACGGCCGGCCCGTTTTTACGACTTGACCCGCTGCCTCAGTCGCATGATGAACCCGGATTTGCTGGGCTATATAGTCGACCAAATCAGCCTTAGAGATCGCCTCCTCTTTGGCCGTTGAGAGGGCCGGTGGTGGGTTTGACGTTTCTCCTCGGTCGTCTTCAAGAACGGTTGGGGGATCCTCAACGGGTGGGTCCTGCTGGATCATCATTCCTGTCATATCTTGGAAGAGAAGGCCCATACGCTGTATGTTGGCTGCTTGTTCAGCAGCCTCTTTGTCCTTCTTTTCCAGTATCCGACGAAGGAATTCGGCGTCGGTTTCTTCCTCCTATCGTTCGTCTGAGGACGTTTCTGGGTTTTCTTTTGGCCCGGTAAGTGCGGCCATAGCATTCATCATTTCCTGGAGCTTTTGCTGTTGCTCCTGAGCTTTGGTCACCGACCGTGTGAGCGGTCTATGACCTATAGACGCACGGCTGTCTTCTTTTCCTGACGCCATGTATACGGTGTGGACCATCATGCCCTCAGACTTAGGGCGTCTGGGCTCAGTGATTTTAGCTGTCATTGCAGGCTGGGGGATCTTCTCTGGCTTCCTCCTTTTATGAGCAGTGGAGGTTGAGGGGGCCGTTGAGGTGGGCGTCCAGACAGTGTTTCGTGGTTTAGCCTGGTAACTGGCTTCCTGTTGGATTTTCAGTTTCTTGTGCTGGCGGGAGAAATTTGGATCGATCATCGAGTCTCGGGCCTGCCGCCAGACTTTATAGATTCGGGAGGACATCCGTTGAGGAGATTGGGGCTGTTCTGGCTTTACTTCTATAGCCCTTTTCAGCGGATGGGGAAACTTCCTTAGCACCGCAGTAGGAGAATTCCTTCGCACCTTATTTAGCATCTCGAAGTTGTTCCCAGTTAGAACGGCAGCATTAATTTCCACCGTTGGGGTTGGTGGAGTTATCCCAGAGGGGGAGTTGCCCCCAGCCTTCCTTACTCGGCGCCAATGGTGACGTCGAGCGTGTCGAGCGGACAGCGTTGGTTCAGCGGTGAGGATGGCTTCGTCTTGCCCCCTGTGCATGTGGGGGTTTTCTGCTAGTGTCAGCCTGTCAAAGACCGATGTCCTTTGGGTAGCAGGAACGGGAGCTGGGGCCGTCAATCTTGTAAGGACCGACTTTTTGGCCGGGGAAGCCGCCCTGGCGATTTCGGGAGCAGGACCGGTCACTTTCTTAGAAGCAGCCTTCTCTGGGATTGTAGGCCCCATGATGGGTCCACAGGATTTCTGGCCCAATCTAGAGAAGACCGAGGCGCTGATGTTGGACGACCCGTTGAGAGGAGCTGCGGTAGGGGTAAGACGATCAAAGACCGACTTCTTGGGAGCTTCCTTTGTCAGCACCGGCGCCGTGAAACTTGTCGGTGGGAGCATAGTCCCAAAGAACAATCCGGTAGTGGCCTGAGTCACCTGGTCCACCGGTATTGTGAATAACGAAGCAGCTTGGGGTCTGTAGGCTATACCTCTTGGCGAGGCAGAGCGTTGGTTGCAATTGCGATCCGAGCAGTTGGAACGTTTCGCACAAGTAGAAGCCATCGATTCTTTGTCCCACCGGGCGTGCCAGAATCTGTTCCCCTCAGAGCGGCGGCCGAGACGCGGGACCGTCTCGCCTGAGATTCGGGGCAGATGCTAATTGGTTCTATCCGTCCACCTCTCCGAAGATGCCAAGTTGATTTATGGCACCGTGCATCGGAGGTTTAGACGGATGCATCCGATATAGCAGACTTCGTCAGATTCCCCCTCGCTTGAAGGGTTTTTGATTGTGGGGATGCTCTTCCCTGCAGGCGCAAACCCCTGCAGTTAATTACGCTACCGCATCGCGGTAACCACTTTCTCCTTCTCTAGATGGTCACTTCGTGTCGTGTGTATTTATTTTATGTTTTGTTGCCCGTGGATTGTTTACGGAGACCGGGTTATGTCGTCACCCGTAGAGCGTGGACTAGTCCAAACCCGTATTATCTTAGATTTGGGTTTGGGGGTTTGGTTTGAGGATACGTTAGCCATATTTGAGGCTAAGATCAACTCAAACGTTTGTTAAGGATGCGTTAGTCTATCTTGAGACTAAGATCAACTTAACGGGATCGTTTAGATCCGACAAGAGAGCATTTGGGCTCCATTGTTCCAGTTTAGGGACATAGTGGTCCATTGTATGTATGGCCGTCGGGACCCGTTACCTCTCTGACGGCGTTGAAGGATTACAACGACAGGTGTCAAAGGAGTTCCGAGATGTACCCTTGAACCAAAGTTGATTGGAGGGATTCCTAGTCCAATCTGTTTGAAGGTTTAAGGATATGTTAGCCATATTTGAGGCTAAGATCAACTTAAACGGGATCGTTTAGATTCGGCAAAAGAGCATGCGTGGCTCTATTGTTCCAGTTTAGGGACATGATGGTCCGTTGCTAGTTTAAGGACATTGCGGTCCATGGGTAGTTTAAGGACATTGCGGTCCAATGTTAGTTTTAAGACATCTCGGTCAAGGTTAAGGACGTCGTAGTCCATGGGTTTAAGGACCCCACAGTCCATTGTTAGTTTTAAGACATCTCGGTCAAGGTTAAGGACGTCGTAGTCCATGGGGTTAAGGACCCCACAGTCCATTGTTAGTTTTAAGACATCTGGACCGGTATCCGTCCACCTCTCCGAAGATGGGTTTAAGGACCCCACAACATCTCCCACCGGGCGTGCCAGAATCTGTTCCCCTCCGAACGGCGGCCGAGACGCGGGACCTTCTCGCCTGAGATTCAGGGCAGATGCTAATTGGTGCTATCCGTCCACCTCTCCGAAAATGCCAGGTTGATTTATGGCACCGTGCATTGGAGGTTTAGACGGATGCGTCTGATGTAGCAGACTTCGTCAGATTCCCCCTCGCTTAAGGGGTTTTTGATTGTGGGGACGCTCTTCCCTACAGGCACAAGCCCCTGCAGTTAATTACGCTACCGCATCGCGGTAACCACTTTCTCCTTCTCCAGATGGTCACCTCGTGTCGTGTATATTTATTTTATGTTTTGTTGCCCGTGGATTGTTTACGGAGACCGGGTTATGTTGTCACCCGTAGGGCGTGGACTAGTCCAAACCCATATTATCTTAGATTTGGGTTTGGGGGTTTGGTTTGAGGATACGTTAGCCATATTTGAGGCTAAGATCAACTCAAACGTTTGTTAAGGATGCGTTAGTCTATCTTGAGACTAAGATCGACTTAACGGGATCGTTTAGATCCGATAAGAGAGCATTTGGGCTCCATTGTTCTAGTTTAGGGACATAGTGGTCCATTGTATGTATGGCCGTCGGGACCCGTTACCTCTCTGACGGCGTTGAAGGATTACAACGACAGGTGTCAAAGGAGTTCCGAGATGTACCCTTGAACCAAAGTTGATTGGAGGGATTCCTAGTCCAGTCTGTTTGAAGGTTTAAGGATACGTTAGCCATATTTGAGGCTAAGATCAACTTAAACAGGATCGTTTAGATCCGGCAAAAGAGCATGCGTGGCTCTATTGTTCCAGTTTAGGGACATGATGGTCCGTTTCTAGTTTAAGGACATTGCGGTCCATGGGTAGTTTAAGGACATTGCGATCCAATGTTAGTTTTAAGACATCTCGGTCAAGGTTAAGGACATCGTAGTCCATGGGTTTAAGGACCCCACAGTCTATTGTTAGTTTTAAGACATCTCGGTCAAGGTTAAGAACGTCGTAGTCCATGGGTTTAAGGACCCCACAGTCCATTGTTAGTTTTAAGACATCTCGGTCAAGGTTAAGGACGTTGTAGTCCATGGGTTTAAGGACCCCATAGTCTATTGTTAGTTTTAAGACATCTCGGTCAAGGTTAAGGACGTCGTAGTCCATGGGTTTAAGGACCCCACAGCCCATTGTTAGTTTTAAGACATCTCGGTCAAGGTTAAGGACGTCGTAGTCCATGGGTTTAAGGACCCCACAGTCCATATCAATGTGTGGTCATCGGGACCCGTCACCTCTTTGAAGACGTTGAGGGATTACAACGCCAAGTATCAAAGGAGTGAAGAGATGTACCCTAGAACCGGAGTGGATTAAATAGTCTTTGGCCCAAATTGGGATCAAGACCAATTAATTATGTTATGAGCCCATTTGCCCAGTTAATTACGAATTGAGGACTTATGGCCAGTTTGGGCTAAGTCCAATCATGTCTGGGACATCGGCCCTCCTGTTGGTCCCTTGAAGGGGAGGCTTTGCCTCTGGCCATTTAGCCAATTGGGCCAATGCCTAGTGTTAAACACTAAAGACCAACCAGTGTCGAACACTGGGAATGAGATTGACAAGTTAGTGTTTAACACTAAAAGATAGTTGGTGTTAAACACCAGCAACAAGGTTTTCGAATTAGTGTTAAACACTAAAACAGATCAGTGTTAAACACTGGCAACAGAGACCTCAAATTAGTGTTAAACACTAAGATAATCAGTGTTGAACACTGCAAATAAAGTTCTTTGATTAGTGTTAAACACTAAGGCCCAACAGTGTTTTAATACTAGATTCGGGGGTTCCAATTTAGCGTTAGACGCTGAGGCAAGAGGGGTCACGTGGTAGCACGTGAGGGCGCCCTCCCTGCGTTTGTTCTGCTGAGAAGATCGCATCTTTGGGAGCATCACGTGTCATCACGTGACGGGTGTTTGAATGGAGTATGTTAAAGCCTCTGCCAAGGGTCACGTGGGTCACATGAGGCACTGCCTCAAAGGGCTTTCTGTAGATCTTTTTGGGGGGTCACGTGGTGACACGTGACCCACCTTTTCTGTAGTTGTTTAGAAGATCTGTTAATCCCTTTCAGGAATTAAATTCCTCGTAGGGTTGAACCCTGACAATAATTTCAGAAGAATTAAATTCCTAGTTCCTTTTGAAGAGTTGAACTCTGAATTTTCTGTAGGAATTAAATTCCTCACATATGTGAAGAACTGAATAGGGTTAAACCCTAATAAAAGCTTTAAGGAATTAAACCCCCACTCTCTGTCAGAGAATTATTCTGGGGAATAAGATTAAGGGAATTAAATTCTTGTTGTTTTAACAGAACTAAGTTCTTAATTAGGGTTAAACCCTGATTCTTCTCATTTTGAAGGAATTAAATTCCCATAACATAGGGTCAAACCCTAATTTTATTTAAAAGGAATTAAATTCCTATAGTTCTGTGAGAATTAAATTCTCGTGCTTCCATTCCCTCTTTATGCTTTGGATCTGCATGGCAGGATCTCCACCCATTAAGAATTAAATTCTCAACTCAGGGGGAGATGTGCGCTTTACAGATCCTTCATCAAAGAGAGAAGAAATATGCCCTTCTGTTTTATATCAGAGTTAAACTCTGTTGAGAATTAAATTCTCTTTTCTTTCAATGAAACCTTCCCGTTCTTACCTAGGGTTTTCTTTTGCAGAAGATCCAAATTCCTCTCAAGTATCCAGGCTCTCTCTCTTTTCTTCCCTCTGCATATATATTTTTCTTGTGTGTCTCTTGGCTCCTATTTATAGGGGAAGCAGCCGAGTCAATTAGTTTTGGTGAATCTTTCATTGGGAGATTTGATTTGTATTCACCACTCGTTTTGGACCTCGGAATTATTAGGTGAATTTTATTCACCATTGGATTTTAAATCCAGAGATTCTCCTCTATTATTTTGGTTAGATTTTACGGGGAAATCTTTCCAAATTCGAGATTTTCCCATAGATAGATGATATTTAATCACCTTTAAATATTTAATTCAATCGGTTGCTTTTGGAAAGATTTGAGAGGTCTTTTCTCAGAATTTCATTCTGTTAACAAATGGGCTTTGACGTCGGTCACGTATGGCCACGTGACCCCCTTGGAACGAGCCTTCTTCTTTCTTTTTGCGCTCTGTCTTCTGGTCGCTGCTTAGCTGTCACGTGCCACCACATGACCCCTGGTCACGTGTGAGCACGTGACCCTCGTCTGGAGGCTTTTTCTTGGTTTAACCGGATAACAAATCTGCTGCTTTTGATTATCACGTGCCAACACGTGACCCTGGTCACGTGGGAGCACGTGACCTCTTCTGAAGCCTTTTCCTTGATTTGATCAGGGAACCGGTTTGCCTTTGAAGCCGTTTTTAATTATCACGTGCCAACACGTGACCCAGGTCACGTGGGAGTGCGTGACCCTTTCTGAAGCCCTTTTCTTCGATGTAGTCGGGAAGCTGAATTTGCCTTGTCGATGCTTTTAGATGTCACGTGCCAACACGTGATTGCTGGTCACGTGTAAGCACGTGACCCTTTTCTGAAGCCTCTTCCGTGGGCTTTCCTGATTTTAAATCAGGAAACAAATGCCCCCACAACGTTGTTCTCACGTGTCCGCACGTGAGTGCAACGCTGTCACCTTTCGTGACTGTTGGATTCCTCTAGGGATTTGGGGAGATGAAACGTTTCCATCACCTCCTATAAATACTCATGTTTCTTCAGAAGAGCCTTCACTTTGTTCATCTTCTTCCTTTGATAATTTTTTTTCCCTTGAGAATTTAATTCTCGTTTCCAGAGCTTAGTTCTCTGTCTCAGACATTTTCCAGAGTTTAACTCTGTTGAAGGATTCCTTTTCCTCAGGTAATAATGTTGAACGGTCGAAGCACCTTTGTTTTGACAAAACTCACTGGATTTTAAATCCATATCAAGGGTTTCACAAAGAACCCATTTTTCTTCAAGTTCTTTAACCAAAATATGAGACCATTTAACCTCCAACAGTAGATCTCTTAGGGTTTAGATGATTCTTAGGGAGATGATGATGGCGGTTCAAATCCATGGAATTTAATTCCATCCAAAAATGTTTCTGGCAATTTAATTCTCTTCTTTTAATATGGAATTTAATTCCAATGAAGAACTCGGTTTCTTCACACAGAGGCTTCTTGGGGGCTCTCGACCCGAGGTTGTCCTTCTGCCATTAATGCAATAGGAGCTTTGTAATGATTCTCATGACCTTTATTTTAGGTATCATGGATGCCCATCTGTATGGTCTTGACGAGATCATTTCCTATGGGAATATTCGTGCACTGGGCCGCAGTCAGAACCAGGAGTTCACCGATGCTCAGTGTGCCGAGATCATGAGCCGCTTTGACGAGTACAACCATCGGCTACTCCCCCGTCGCTCTTCTCTTCTGAGGCTGATCGTGTTGGCGATCCGGGAGGCACTTCCTCTCTTTTGCACCGGCATACCGCTCAGGGCCTTGGACACTACTGAGGATAAGGTACATTCGGTGTACCTGATGGGCTTGATCTCGAAGAGGAGGCGAGATCACCTTATTGATCTCTTGCACCAAGCCTTTCAGCAGTCCGCCATACTTGCCGCCTATCGGAGGGTGGAGGATATTCGTGAGGACCCCGACGCTTGCGACCGCGAGAGGAAGCATACTCGGGAGGTTCGAAATGCTTGGAGAATCTTGGACAAAGTTAATCTTGAGTTTCTCAACCCATGCCCCGCATCTGAAGTCTTACCATTGTAAACGTGTCCTCTTTATTTTGTATGAACTTCTTGAAGTATGAGTGACAAGTTTTATTATGTCTTTCCCAGCTTGCATGCCTTTCTCTAGGATTTCATCATTTTACTACTGTTGTTGTTGATGCTTTTAATATGCAGGGTACTACTCCATCCATTTTTTTTGCACATCAAGTTTGGGCTTCACGTGTTCTGCACGTGGGGTTCCTTGATGGGGCTGTTCACAAAATTTTTCCAAGCCATATTTTCAGTGCACAATATCAGATGCAGAAAAAAGGGCCTTGGAAATAGTTCCATCTCCCTGATTTTCGATACCTTTCCTTTTTTTGGCTTTGGAAATAGCTTCATCATGCAAGATTTTCCGCGCACAGCACTTAATGCACTCCTTTATATCTGAGGCAATGGCCTTTCCTTTCTCTTCACAGAGAACCTTTATTCCCATTTTAGCGCGGTTTAACTCGAGAACAGCTAAGTGCCATGGCCTGCAACCGTCTACACGCTCGTCGACAGCCATGGGAAGTTCCTGTCGAGGAGATGATCCCCCGATTTGCTGCACGATTGGTGGACCCTCTCCTTACCGACGACGAATGCGACTCAGCAATGTATGAACTCTCGATCCGTAGTCCATGGGTTTAAGGACCCTACAGTCCATTGTTAGTTTTAAGACATCTCGGTCAAGGTTAAGGACGTCGTAGTCCATGGGTTTAAGGACCCCACAGTCCATTGTTAGTTTTAAGACATCTCGGTCAAGGTTAAGGACGTCGTAGTCCATGGGTTTAAGGACCCCACAGTCCATTGTTAGTTTTAAGACATCTCGGTCAAGGTTAAGGACGTCGTAGTCCATGGGTTTAAGGACCCTACAGTCCATTGTTAGTTTTAAGACATCTCGGTCAAGGTTAAGGACATCGTAGTCCATGGGTTTAAGGACCCCACAGCCCATTGTTAGTTTTAAGACATCTCGGTCAAGGTTAAGGACGTCGTAGTCCATGGGTTTAAGGACCCCACAGTCCATTGTTAGTTTTAAGACATCTCGGTCAAGGTTAAGGACGTCGTAGTCCATGGGTTTAAGGACCCCACAGTCCATATCAATGTGTGGTCATCGGGACCCGTCACCTCTTTGAAGACGTTGAGGGATTACAACGCCAAGTATCAAAGGAGTGAAGAGATGTACCCTGGAAACGGAGTGGATTAAATAGTCTTTGGCCCAATTTGGGATCAAGACCAATTAATTATGTTATGAGCCCATTAGCCCAGTTAATTATGAATTGAGGACTTATGGCCAGCTTGGGCTAAGTCCAATCATGTCTGGGACATCGGCCCTCCTGTTGGTCCCTTGAAGGGGAGGCTTTACCTCTGGCCATTTAGCCAATTGGGCCAATGCCTAGTGTTAAACACTAAAGACCAACCAGTGTCGAACACTGGGAATGAGATTGACAAGTTAGTGTTTAACACTAAAAGATAGTTGGTGTTAAACACCAGCAACAAGGTTTTCGAATTAGTGTTAAACACTAAAACAGATCAGTGTTAAACACTGGCAACAGAGACCTCAAATTAGTGTTAAACACTAAGGCAATCAGTGTTGAACACTGCAAATAAAGTTCTTTGATTAGTGTTAAACACTAAGGCCCAACAGTGTTTTAACACTGGATTCGGGGGTTCCAATTTAGCGTTAGACGCTGAGGCAAGAGGGGTCACGTGGTAGCACGTGAGGGCGCCCTCCCTGCGTTTGTTCTGCTGAGAAGATCGCATCTTTGGGAGCATCACGTGTCATCACGTGACGGGTGTTTGAATGGAGTATGTTAAAGCCTCTGCCAAGGGTCACGTGGGTCACGTGAGGCACTGCCTCAAAGGGCTTTCTGTAGATCTTTTGGGGGGGTCACGTGGTGACACGTGGCCCTGCTTTTCTGTAGTTATTTAGAAGATCTGTTAATCCCTTTCAGGAATTAAATTCCTCGTAGGGTTGAACCCTGACAATAATTTCAGAGGAATTAAATTCCTAGTTCCTTTTGAAGAGTTGAACTCTGAATTTTCTGTAGGAATTAAATTCCTCATATATGTGAAGAACTGAATAGGGTTAAACCCTAATAAAAGCTTTAGGGAATTAAACCCCCACTCTCTGTCAGAGAATTATTCTGGGGAATAAAATTAAGGGAATTAAATTCTTGTTGTTTTAACAGAACTAAGTTCTTAACTAGGGTTAAACCCTGATTCTTTTCATTTTGAAGGAATTAAATTCCCATAACACAGGGTCAAACCCTAATTTTATTTTGAAGGAATTAAATTCCTATAGTTCTGTGAGAATTAAATTCTCGTGCTTCCATTCCCTCTCTATGCTTTGGATCTGCATGGCAGGATCTCAACCCATTGAGAATTAAATTCTCAACTCAAGGGGAAGTGTGCGCTTTACAGATCCTCCATCAAAGAGAGAAGAAATATGCCCTTCTGTTTTATATCAGAGTTAAACTATGTTGAGAATTAAATTCTCTTTTCTTTCAATGAAACCTTCCTTTTTTTACCTAGGGTTTTCTTTTGCAGAAGATCCAAATTCCTCTCAAGTATCCAGGCTCTCTCTCTTTTCTTCCCTCTGCATATATTTTTGTTGTGTGTCTCTTGGCTCCTATTTATAGGAGAAGCAGCCGAGTCAATTAGTTTTTGATGAATATTTCATTGAAAGATTTGATTTGCATCCATCATTCGTTTCAGACCTTTGGATCATTAGGTGAATTTTATTCACCTTTGGATTTTAAATCCAGAGATTCTCCTCTGTTATTTTGGTTAGATTTTACGGGGAAATCTTTCCAAATTCGAGATTTTCCCATAGATAGATGATATTTAATCACCTTTAAATCTTTAATTCAATCGGTTGCTTTTGGAAAGATTTGAGAGGTCTTTTCTCAGAATTTCATTCTGTTAACAAATGGGCTTTGAAGTCGGTCACGTGTGGGCACGTGACCCCCTTGGAACGAGCCTTCTTCTTTCTTTTTGCGCTATGTCTTCTGGTTGCTGCTTAACCGTCACGTGCCATCACGTGACCTCTGGTCACGTGTGAGCACGTGACCCTCGTCTGGAGCCTTTTTCTTCGTTTAACCGGAGAACAAATCTGCTGCTTTTGATTATCACGTGCCAACACGTGACCCTGGTCACGTGGGAGCACGCGACCTCTTCTGAAGCCTTTTTCCTTGATTTGATCAGGGAATCGGTTTGCCTTTGAAGCCGCTTGTAGTTGTCACGTGCCAACACGTGACCCAGGTCACGTGGGAGCACGTGACCCTTTCTGAAGTCCTTTTCTTTGATGTAGTCGGGAAGCTGAATTTGCCTTGCCGATGCTTTTAGATGTCACGTGCCAACACGTGACTGCTGGTCACCTGTAAGCACGTGACCCTTTTCTGAAGCCTCTTTCGTAGGCTTTCCTGATTTTAAATCAGGAAACATGCACCAAGAAGAGGAAATCACAGGTACCTAAGAAAGTTTTCTTGGCTAGTGCAGTAAGTGATGCTCTTACCCAAGCTTTATCTCAAAAACGAAAGGACAATGGCTGTCCTACGATTTCAATAACTATTAGGGATAAGAACATCAACCGCGCACTTTTAGATCTTGGTGCCAGTGTTAACCTGCTTCCCTATTCAGTATATGAGCAACTAGGCGTTGGAGAGTTGAAACCCACACATTGTACTCTCCAAATGGCAGACCGATCCATCACCCATCCTAAGGGTGAGTTAGAGGATGTGTTGATTAAAGTAGGGGACTTCATATTCCCCGTTGATTTCATTGTTATAGACACACATCCTGTAGCTAACCCCCGGAGTCAAATTCCGGTGATACTCGGTCGACCATTCCTTGCAACTTCTAATGCGGTGATCAATTGTCGAAATGGTTCAATGAACCTATCTTTTGGAAACATGACAATTGAGCTCAACATTTTTAAGTTGGGGAATCAGCCCTCCGAACCTAATGCTAATATACTTGATGTTTGCTCGATCCAAGAGATCACCGAGGAGGGCTGTGAGCTCGAAAAAAATTTGTTCGATCACAGCAATCTTGACGCCACTAGTGCGCTCCTCCTTGAAAATGATACTGCTTTCACACCAGATAATGACTATGAGTGTTTCATTTTCTCCAACGATCTCGACCAATCACCACCCGAGTTTGAATCCTTTGACTTTTTGGATGAGATAACTGAACCATCCGACTCGGTGGCTTACACTCGTTTTGAACCTCTGTTGGAATCCTTTAAATTTGAGACAATTTCACCGATTTTACCTTCAATTGTTTCGCCTCTAACACTCGAACTCAAGTTATTGCCGTCTCACCTTAAATACACTTACTTAGGTGAAAATGAGACCCTTCCTGTTATCATCTCGGCATCTTTAGCCCCCAAGCAAGAGACAGCCCTTTTAACGGTCTTGTAAAGCAATCGGCAAGCTTTTGGCTGGACTATAGCGGACATCAAGGGGATTAGTTCCCTAATTGTAGAACATCATATTCATATGATGGATGATGCCAAGCCAGCAAGGGATCCACAGAGACGTCTCAACCCAATCATGAAGGAGGCTGTTAAAAAGGAGATTGTAAAATGTCCTGATAGTGGTATCATTTACCCTATCTCTGATAGCCAGTGGGTTAGCCTCATTCATGTTGTCCCCAAGAAATCGGGCATAACGGTCATAACTAATGAGGTGAATGAGTTAATACCTACTCGTACCCAAACTGGGTGGCGAGTATGCATCGATTATAGAAAATTCAACGCCGCGACACAGAAAGACCACTTTCCATTACCTTTTATTGACCAAATGCTAGAACGATTGGCAAGGCATGAATTTTATTGCTTTTTGGATGGCTACTCCGGCTATAATCAAATTCCCATCGCCGAAAAGGACCAAGACAAGACCACATTCACTTGTACTTTCGGTACGTTTGCTTACCGTCGCATGCCCTTTAGGTTATGCAATGCACCCGCCACTTTCCAGCGGTGTATGATGGGTATTTTTTCAGACATGGTGGAAAAATTCTTGGAGATCTTCATGGATGATTTCTCCATTTTCGGCGACTCCTTTGATGAGTGTTTACTACATCTCGACGCAGTCCTTACCCGGTGTAAGGATAAGAACCTTACTTTAAATTGGGAGAAATGCCACTTTATGGTGCGAGAAGGTATTGTCTTAGGACATATCATCTCGCAAAATGGCATTGAGGTAGATAAAGCGAAAATTGAAGTCATTTCTAATCTCCCTCCTCCCAAATGCGTCCGAGGCATTCGAGCCTTCCTTGGCCATGCCGGTTTCTATAGACGGTTTATCAAGGATTTTAGCAAGATTGCTAGACCCTTGACTCTTTTGTTGGCCAAGGACACCACATTTGATTTTGACTCGAGCTGTATGAAGGCGTTTGAGTCATTGAAAAACTCACTTACTTCTGCTCCCATTCTTTCGTCTCCTGACTGGACGCATCCATTTGAAATTATGTGCGATGCATCTGATTTCGCCATTGGTGTTGTCCTTGGACAACACATTGATAAGATGTTGCATGTCATTTATTACGTGAGCCGAACCTTGAACGAGGCCTAATTAAATTACACAACAACTGAGAAGGAATTCCTAGCTGTTGTGTTTGCATTAAAAAAATTCAGGCCCTACTTAATCGGCTCTCCAGTCATCGTTTACACTGACCACTCGGCTCTTCGCCATCTTTTTGCGAAGAAGGGCGCTAAATCTCGGCTAATACGTTGGATCCTTTTACTACAAGAGTTTGACCTTGTAATCAAAGACAAAAGAGGATGCGAAAACGTAGTCGCCGACCATCTTTCACGCCTCCCTTCTTCACCTACGCTTCACTTTCCTATAAAAGACATTTTTCCATATGAGCAGCTCTTAACTGTATCATGCGAACCTTGGTTCGCAGATATTGTGAATTATTTGGCCACCGGACTTATACCTAATGATTGATCGAATCAGGACAGACTCCGATTTCTATCCCAGGTAAAACATTTTTACTGGGATGAACCGTATCTATTCAAATACTGTCCCGACTAAATTATTCGTCGGTGTGTCCCCGACAATGAGTTTAAGAGCGTGCTGTCATTCTGCCACGATCAAGCGTGTGGCGGGCATTTTGGCCCTAAAAAAACAGCCGAAAAGATCTTGTAGTGTAGTTTCTACTGGCCACAACTTTTTAAAGACGCACATGATTACTGCAAGACATGCTCCCGGTGCCAACACTTGGGCCAGATATCTAGGAGAAACGAAATGCCGCTCCAACCAATATTGGTTGTGGAAATCTTTGATGTTTGGGGGATAGATTTTATGGGACCGTTTCCCAATTCTTTTGGGAACTTGTATATCCTTCTTGCTGTTGATTATGTATCTAAATGGGTCGAGGCTGTGCCCTGCCGGACTAAAGACAACAAGGTTGTCGTTAAATTTCTCAAGGAAAACATTTTCTCCCGGTTTGGACACCCACGCGCAATCATCAGCGATAATGGAACTCATTCTGTAATAGGACTTTCGAGTCCTTAATGCGGAAATACTCCATTAATCACAAGTTATCAATGCCCTATCATCCCCAAATATGTAAGCAAGCCGATATTTCAAATCGGCAAATTAAGCAGATATTGGAGAAGACGGTTTCCAAAAACCGTAAGGATTGGTCTTCAAAACTTACTGATGCCCTTTGGGCATTTCGAACTGCCTATAAGACCGATCTTGGCATGTCTCCTTATAGACTTGTTTATGGAAAGGCTTGCCACCTTCCATTTGAAATTGAGCATTGCGCATTTTGGGCGATAAAAGAGCTGAATCTTTCTATCGAAGATGCGGGCAGCCATAGAAAGCTGCAATTAAATGAATTAAACGAGCTTCGAGATGAAGCTTACGAAAATGCGGTTGTCGCCAAAAACCGAACGAAGGTGTTTCACGATAAACACCTTATGCGAAAGACTTTCAAACCTGGTCAACAGGTTTTACTTTATGACACCCGGTTACATTTCCATCCCGGCAAGCTCAGATCTCGATAGAAATGGCCATTTTTGGTACGCACCGTATATCCGCACGGTGCGATCGACTTAGAAAATCCGGAGGACGGTTCACTATTTAAAGTGAACGGACATAGACTTAAACCGTTCCTCACCGCGGACTATTCGGAGAAGCTCCTGCTGTTGCAGGAGCCGAATTACATTGACTGATCTTCCTCCATCTACCCCCAAATTTCGGTTATCCAGCCATAAAACAGTGGAAACACTGTTTCAAATAAGTTTGAGGGTATGTACCACTTGTAATTATATAAAAACGAAATAAAAATATAAAAATATAAAAAATAAAAAAAGTTTCCAATTTTTGGGGGTATTTTTGTAAAAATTCAGTTTTAAAAAAATTAAAAATAAAAATAAAAATTTTATTTGCAATTAAATTCCTCTTTTTAAGAGGGTCTTTTGACAAATAACCAAAATAACCCCCATAAATAGAACCCGACCCCTCTTCTGATTTTATCAAACCCTAAAGCATTCCTCTCTGAAAACCCTAGCCGCCATAGAAGCCAGAGAAGGGAGATCCCAACACGCCGCCACGCTTCCACCGCAAAAGCTCTATTCGACCGCGCAACCGCCGCGCATTGGTGTCTGCTCCCTCTGAAATCTTCAGAGGAGGTTTGCTTTCTTCGATCCTCTCTGTTAAAATTTTTAGAAATATCTGTATTCTCTGTGATGGCACTTTGCAATTTGAGAGGGACTTTTCCCAAATCTTTGCACACACGGTCTTTGGAAGTTACTTCGGTGAAGAGATCCGTAGGCGTGGATGGAATTTTTTACTGTTTAACCATCCGAATGCCTTCGCGCTTCCGGATCTCGTCACCCGATTTTACGAGTGCATGGAGGATGGTTGCCTCTCACAACACGGATATATTAGGCTAATTTGGGGAGATAGGGAAATAATAATTGATAGAGACTTCATCCATGAAGTCACCTTAATACCTAAACTACCTATTCATGACCAACCCCTCCAATTCGAGAACTACCCACCCTTGATGGGTAATGATTGTTCGAGGGAGCCACGAAAGGGCATCCAATCTAGAACCCTCTTTGCAAATGTCTTAACTGTGTGTCGTTGGACACAAAGTAACATCTTTGGTAGTTCCCACAATACGACATTTTTCACACCATCACTTCATATCGTGCACACTTTAATGACTAGAAACCCCAGCTATGATATATGCACGGTATTACTTCATTCAATTGGTGCGGGCAAGAGGGCTGCCAACTATCCATGCCCTATGTTGATGACACAACCGTGTCGCCATTTCCTCCCTGTGGAGGAATTCGAGTTTTATATGCATTGAGAGATCTCTATTAGACCTCTTCTTGAGAGCGTATCCACGTCATATACCCGCTTACATGATGTATGGTCGCGCACCGAGCCGGCCGAGGACATGCCCGCCAAGACACCCAGCTCGAGCTCGACCGCGAGCGATAAAGAGCTTACCCCTGCTACGCAAGCGCGCTTAATACGAAGAACAAATAGGGGGGTAGAAAGATTAATTGGGATGGTGACCAACCTTGGTCAGAGAGTAACAGGTTTGGAGCAGGGCATGAACACCCTGCTTGCAAGAGAGGAACGTTTCCATTCACGTTCGAGGGGACGGCGAGGCTTTGAGCAGTGAGGACACTGCTTTTGATAAGTTTGGGGGTGGAGGTGGTTTGTATATAGTTATCTTTGCATTGCATTTGCATATTTTTTGTATATATTTGTTTCTTTGCATATTTAATTCCGCATTGCATCTTTAAAAAAAAATTATAAAAATTAAAATATATTAAAATCAAATCAAATAAAAATTAAAAAATTATAAAAATTATAAAAATTGAAATGTACAATTTTGGCCATGTTTTGACTTAAGTTCAACATTACGGTTGACTGGTTAGAAAAAACTAGATCCTAAACTTGGTAAATTAAAAACCCTAAAAATAACCTCTCTTAAAGTTTAATTATGGAAAATATATGTCCTTACAATTTATTTAGAAATAGGCAAATTTTGAGTTCAATTCTAGGGCTAAGTCAAAATAAGGGAAGAGTATTGAAATTTTTATTTAGAGTATAAGTCTAAAAAAATAATTTTGAACCTTAAGTCTAAATTCTGAAAATATATACCCTACAACTTGCACTCACACATATCTTGAAACTTGGAATAGTAGAGAATACCTTAAAACGCTCTTGTCTAAAAAACCTTAGTATGAAGGAAAATAAAATAAAGCATAAGTGGTGAATAAAGAGACATAAAAAATGAACACTGGTTTTGTAATTGCTTAAGGCAGCATAAATAAAAAAATATAGTAAGAGTGCTTTATCACCTAGTGCCTTAGACCAACTGGTTTGGAAGTCACTACTAAGCCTTAAGTATTACAAGACGAGGAATTACGCATAAATGCGCAAGCATATTTTGTAATCGGTCGTTTAGTACCTCAAGAAGTATTAATGGTCGCATGAAGGATGTGTTAGCAAATTTCATCTAAAAATTCACCAACTAAAAGTACTTTGGACATGGACAAGAGTATGATAGCTTGAATTGAATTTCCAAGTGTATGGGTAAAAATTACACGCACGTAGAGGTATATGATTGGGGTTTGGATTAGAGATAGAAATGAAAGATAGGCCTTATGTCTTCAATAAAAATGATAAAAATTCTTGAGTTGAGATTGAACCTTAGAATGAAAATTCAAAAGATGCTGAAAACTTTATAAATTTGCGAAACATATACGATCTTAAGTTAAATGGAAAGTGAGTATGAAAAATATGGGTTGAAGATTTCTAAGTTAAAGATTATAGAATTCCTTGCTAAAATACTGAATTGAAGAATTAAAGTCAACAGGCCAAATTGATCGGATTTTGTGGGTAGTATCCGCTGAAAACCCTCAGAAGACAACACTCCTCCTACTAGGGACACCTAGAGGTTTAACAGTTTGTTGCACGAGCTAAGTGCAATCGTGTTCCCTGCGAAAGTGAGGTTAGGTTTTTTAGAGAATAAAATGGCTTTGCTCGGGACGAGCAAAAGATAAGTTTGGGGGTATTTGTTCATATCAGAATTTTGCATTATTATATCACCCATTCTGAATCACATTACATATAAATAGGTGGTTTTGATCCATATCTGCTAAATAGTTGCAGGTTACAGGTTCTCAGATCATTACAGTGAAATTAATGAAAAGACGCTACAAATGTGAGACTACGACCAACAATAAGATGAATCCGTATGATACCGCCTACCAGTTCAAGGAACAAATGAAGATCAGAAGACAGTTCAATGCACAAAGCGCAAGGGCAGCACAAGATTCAAGACTTCAACGCGAAGACTCACGGCAAAAAGTCCACAACATTCTGCACTGTGGAATTCTGGAAGAAAATAGAAGATATTCTGTGGAACCAAGTGAAGAAAACAGAAGGAAAAAGTAACATGAAGCAACCCTAGAAGTTTGAGCCAGAGATCCCATCATATGGCTGCGGAACCGCGGCCAAACATGGTTTTATGTCGCGGAACCACGGCCGTGCAGTGCACGTGTCGGTGCACGTGTCGGTGGGTGTCGGTGCTTTGACCCGGCTTTCTTAGGGTAGTATTGTAAATTCAGATGTGAATCAGATGTAAAACCTAGGGTTTCTCCTATCTATAAATAGGAAAGCCAGAAGCCTAATTAGGCATGCCTCATTTTAATTCTAAAGTTAAATTTTAATTTTCTTGTAATCGTTGAGAGGTCATCAATAAAAGTAAGAGTTTTTATTTTTATCTCGCATTCTTTTATTATCTGAATTTAATTCTTGCATTTTTTATCTGTTCTTTTATTATCTGCAAATTAGTTTTCTAATATAAAAAAATTATAAAAATGAATTCTAGTGTCACTTTCCTAATGAGTGAGTAATTCCTCACTTGTTAGGATTAGGATAAGGAAGGTTTGAGAGAAGGAAATCTCTCTCACTCCTTTCTTTGCCCATATAATTTTTATAATACGGACTCTATTTAACTCAACCACACACCGCTCACTACGGCACCCTATCCTAAATGATAGCGGTGATTCCCTAGTTAGACCGGTTGTGGTTGAATTAACTGGAGGTTAGGGCTAAGAGTTAAGAAAGGACGGACAAGGACCAAAAGGAAGAAACTAAGTTTCTTTCTAGTCGTGCTAATTCCCTTTGTTGACCATTACCCTAACACCTATATTCTTAACTAGGACATTAAAAGCAGTGAGTAGAATCCCTATTCCAAACTAACCTAATTCTAACCCTAGCAAGCCTTTAAACTGATTTAATCTCATTCTTAGATCTTAAAACAAAACCTACCAAAAATAGGACTTAACTCGTAAGAACTTAAAGAAAGAACAACATTTCCCTGTGGACCGACTCGTACTCAACCGGCTAGCTACCAAGCGACACCGTCTTGATTGCGGTATGCTTTAATTTAAAACGCACACGCAAAATCTTACAACAATCAGAGCTCCTAACAAGCCGAGCTTTCTTGGCCTCCCAGCTCGTCTCCGAGCTCCTGATGAACTGAGCTTTCTCGATTTACCTCGATCAATCAAGAGCGCGGAGTCCATGCACCCCCGCCACGGCTCTGCGTATATCGCCGGGATGAGATTTCCGCTTCCCCACGATCCACATCCCATGCTAGCGCATCCCGCCATTGAAGACGAGGATAACGCGATGGCGTAACTGACGGCGATGATCTCGCACCTACTCGCTCTGTGCGACCACTATATAAACCCCCATCTCAGACGGCTCAGATAGCTCGAACTCATTTCCAATACGCCACTACTCTGCACTTATACCTCGGCACTAACTTGATCGTCGGAGGATCCTATGGTGGTCACCCATCCCGAGACTTATTTTGCAGGTAGCTCAGCGCCAAACACCAACCCACTGAGATCCACACTCAACAACACTCAAATCAAATCTCAGTCACTAGATCGCTCTCACCTGATCGACGGAGGACAACATCTGAAGGAGATCCAAGCTCCATCACCAAGAGATTATTTTTCTTAAACATTATTAAGATTGTTCTTCTCACGCCTCTGAGAATCAAATTAGTTAATTTAAGCCTACCTTTTTTAAGTTAAATTGCTTGAGAGGATTTTGTGCAAATTCTTTTAACATTTTATAATTATTTATAATTGGAATTGCTTCCCTTCTTATCGTGGTTAATGAATTCCTAAATAAAGGATTTCTTATAAAAGTAAAGCCAACTTGGCTCTTAAGAACTCCATAAAATGCCAAAATATTACATGGCGTCTCCAACAACCATGTAGCACTCAGTGTACAGTGTATGCTGTAGGATTCCCGAACTGCTATGTAGCGTCCTGTATCTCAAATTTTAAATGGAAAAATCATCAAAACAATAAATATGAAGCAAATTATTAAGAATTAAAGCCTTGAGCGACAAAGTAGTGAATGTTGGAGCCCTAGATGGTCGGATCCAAGAAATTGATATTTATAAAAGCTTCATTCCCGACAGCATGTAACAATCATGCGTGTTGCTTCTTCTGTATCAAAAAAGAAAAATTCGGAACCCTTTTTATAAATAATGAAGAATTAGGGGTTTTAATAAGAATATGCGGATGTGGGAGTTTGGACTACAAATCCGAAACCCGTTTCCATATTTCTCATCATCTCTCGATCTCTCTCGATCTAAAATTTCCCTCAAACCCTAGAAATCCCTCTCTCTCTCTCGTCTATTTGTCTCTTACCGTCGACGATCTTCGCCGCTGTGAAATCGATGCAGATTTGATATCGAGCCTCGTCTCCTCCTTCAAAGGTAGCTCCTTTTCGATCGTATTATCGCTGATTACCCTAACAGTATACATGTTTCTTCAATTTTGTTAGGTTTTTTTGTTTTTTTGTTAGTTTAGTCTAGGACATAAAACAAATTGATTATTTTGGGTTCAGATTATGTGCTTTGCTGATTTTTATACATGCACTTTTTTCCCCTTTTAAAATTTGTAGTATACCATCTGACCTAAACAAGCTTCTACAATATGTGAAGGAGTTAAATTGTTTTATTCTCTTAATTATTAGCTTTGCTGACTACTTTTACATTACTGATTCCTGCGAACTTTGCACATTGAATATGCAGGCGAATATAAAAGAGTAATCCTATCAAATTTTTGAAATAAAGGTCCTGGGAAGAGTTGTTGTGACCCACATGGGCTCTGCTGTGATATCACCTGAAGATGTGCTTGAATCACTTATGAATGATGGCACCATAGATACTATCAGACTGAAGATAATTAATCAGCTGAAGGCTAATGTAAGTGTATTTGTTCCCAGCATATATATGTTATATTGATTTGTACAGTGCGATGGAAAACTATTATTATCAATGTGATTACAAGTTGACGTTTGGTTTAATTAGGCGCTATTTGTATATAGTTGATTTTTTGCATGATGCAACTCATGCACACAGTGGCGGACCCAGGAATTCTAATCAGAGGGGGCATAAAAAGATCTTAAGAACCAATAAAATTCCAACTATATAACATATAAAAACAATAACGCAAATGTAAAATTCGGCTATCAAACAACAACAACAACAACTGAGCCTTTTATCCCAAGCATAAGGAGTAGGCTACATGAACCAACATGAGAATCACGCCGGGTCCAACACATGAATCCTCTGTCTCCACTCACTTCTATCGAACAATATACTTTCATTGAGTCCTTTGGCAACCATATCGTTTCGTATCACCTCCATCCATGTTTTCTTCGGTCTCCCTTTTGCCCTTTTGCCATTACCCATATCGAGAGTATCTATTCGTCGAACCGGTGCTTCCATAGGTCTGCGTCGCACATGACCAAACCATCTAAGCCGGTTTTCCCGCATCTTCTCCTCCACGGGTGCTACACCAACTTTTGCACGAATATCCTCATTTCGTACCTTGTCTTTTCTAGTGTTACCGCACATCCAACGAAGCATGCGCATCTCCGCTACGTGCATCTTCTGTGTATGATGCTTCTTAGGAGCCCAGCACTCTTAACCATATAATAAGGCAGGCCGAATAGCGCTCCGATAAAACTTCCCTTTCAATTTTAACGGAAAGTTACGATCACACAAAATCCATGTTGCACTCCTCCATTTCAACCAACCAGCTTGGATCCTTTGATTAACATCACTATCGATCGCCCCATTCCTTTGGATGATGGAACCTAGATATCTAAACTGGTCGCTCGGTGATATCTCTTGCCCTTCCAATGTTATACCAATATGGTTTTGATTTCTCTGGCTACTAAATTTGCAGTGCATATATGCTGTCTTGGACCAGCTCAATCTGAGTCCCCGAGATTCCAATGTTTGTCTCCATAATTCCAATTTGGCATTAACCCTTGCTTTCGTCTCATTTACTAGAACAATATCATCAGCGAATAGCATGCACCAAGGGACTTCATCTTGGATAGTTCTAGTAAGCTCATCCATCACGATGGTAAACAGGAAAGGACTTAATGCTGATCCTTGATGTAAACCAATAGTAATCGGAAAATCACTTGTTAAGCCACCGCAAGTTCTGACATTTGCCACTACTCCGTCGTACATATCCTTAATTATGTCAATATACTTGACGGGGACCCCCTTTTTCATCATTGTCCCCCATAATACCTCTTTAGGTACCTTGTCGTACGCTTTTTCTAAATCAATAAATATCATATACAAATCTCTTCTCCTCTCTCGAAAGCGCTCGACAAGTTGACGAAGCAAATGAATCGTCTCTGTCGTCGATCGTCCAGGCATGAACCCAAATTGGTTCTCTGTTATCTTAATATCCTTCCTTAGCCTGTGTTCAATCATCCTCTCCCAAAGTTTCATGGTGTGACACATTAGTTTTATTCCACGGTAGTTTGAGCAACTTTGAATGTCACCCTTATTCTTGTAGATAGGTACAAGGATACTTTTCCTCCATTCATTTGTCATCTTTTTTGTCTTATTAAACAGATCTGTCAGCCATTTAACGTCTATTTCGTCTAAGCATCTCCAAATCTCGATAGGAATCCCGTCAGGACCAACCGCTTTTCTTAAACCCATTCTGTTCAAAGCTTTTTTAACCTCAGTAAGTCTTATTTTACGCATGAAATCATGATTTATATCTTGAGATTGAATGACAAATCCATCCAAATTCTTAGTAAAGCTCTCATTGAACAATTTGTCAAAATAATCTCTCCATCTTTCCTTGATATCCTCATCTCGAACTAAAACCTTCTGATTTTCATTTTTGACACACTTCACCGCACATAAGTCTCTAGTCTTCCTTTCCCGCATTCGAGCAATCCGGTATATATCATTTGCAGCCTCTTTAGTGTCTAATTTCTCGTACACCTCCTTGTAGACCTTAGATTTAGCTTCCCGAACAGCTTTCTTAACTTCCTTTTTAGCCATTTTGTACTTCTCAAATCTCTCCACATCTCTACTTTTCTTCAAATCTTTATAAGAATCCCTTTTAATTTTAATAGCAGCCTTTACATCTTCATTCCACCATGATATGTCCTTAGATGGTGGAGCACCACCTCTCGACTCACCAAGTAGATCTCTAGCTACTTTCTTGATACAACTAGCCAATTCGGCTATATAATTTTAAACTACTTTATTAAATCAACAACAACTCAACTAGGGTTGAACAGAAAAAGTTGGATGGAAAGAAAAGAAGATTGTGTTAAATTGCTATTTAGGAAAGGGTTTTTTTAGGTATTTTTTTATATTTCATGTAAATCCATTCTTATTTTAAGAAGAATCTTAACCTTAATATTTTCATGTTTTACCTTTACATACTTACAAAAATACCTTGAATCTTGTTAATCTATTTTTCACCTTATATTTCTTTGTGCTTCTAGAAAACTTTTGTAAATCTTCTAACTATTACAAATTTCCCCTTCTCATTAACTTTAGTCTTAGCCTTTTCATATATTGTTACCAATTCATGATTTTATATCAAAACAAAAGCAGCACTTCACCTTTTCGCAATCTTTGCTTAAAAAATATATAGATCAGAGGCTGTTCTTTAATCTAATAGAGGAAATGTGAGATGACATCTTAATAGGTTAGATTAGAGGGTGTCATTATATTTAGAGATTTTGGAGTGTTATATGAAAACATGTCCATGATTTCAAGGATGAAATATAAAAATAGCAAGAACATGAGGTGTTTTATGAAAATAAAAAAGAGTTTGGACATGATATTTAAACTTTGTTTTCATTATTATGATGGATTGAGATGTCACATGGGAAGTGGGTGGGGCCAGGCTTTTTATCATGGGTGGGGAAAATATTTGTGCATATTGGGAGAGCTTTTCACAAGAAACAAATGAAATGAGCTGGATTAATTGATAGCAGAGGTTTTTCCACTTGTAAGAATTCAGAGGGGGCACGTACCCCCTCAAGCTTGAACCTGAGTCCGCCCCTGCATGCACATGCGTGTTCTATGTGTGGATGTGGTTGAAGACATTCTAATGTATTATGTCTAGGTTGCGCTTACATGCCATCACTTAATAGGAAGTGAGTTCCATTTGATGTATGATTTAAATTCAGTATTTATTGGAAAAGCCATAAATAATGGGCATCCTGAAATCTTATACGAGTTTCACTACTTGAATACCGAGCTACTGAGGATAAAATCTCTTAAACTTGTCTATCTGTTCTCTGTAGAAGTATGAAGTATCTTTTAATATTGACTTGTGTTTTAGTTTATGCTTACATTACTTGAATAAAGGCTCACACAGATGGATCATGCCTCTTGTTCTATTTTTATACAGAGTACGGTGCCTCACTAGGTTGCCTACTTTCTACTTTAGATATTTTGATCTTAAATTTCCTATTCTTCGTAAACGATATACAGTGCAGTTCAGTTCTCTATAACAAACAAGCCTTTTTGCTTTTAACTTCAAAGCGCTAATCCTCGATGTTAATCTATAGAAGCCCTCAGTAGTTTGTTGTTGAGAATCCTCTTCTGCATGAAAAGGAAACTATCTGTTGGTTTGAGGCAATATGCACGTGCCATTGTCATGCTTGATGATGTGCCCACCGTAGTCTATGGAATCATACACTTAAATGTAACCATTGTTTATAAATAGAAACAACTCAACAAGCTAACATACTGGGCAAGCACCAGACATTCTTTGTTTTCATTTCTCACACCTTTTACTCTGGATAAACCTTACAAATTTAAATGGTATTTCTCTTTTTTGGTACATCTGATTCTTCCTTCATCATCCTTCAACATGCAATATTTCTTCGATACCTTACGTGAATATTTATCATCTTTGTTTATTTGTTCATTTGTCTAATATTCAGCTAATTTATCATCAGATTTCACAGTACTTATAGAAGAAGAGTTATGCATTGTCAGGAATAGGGATGCCATCAAACTGTATACAGGCATGCAGCCCTACATCTTTGATAAAATGAGTAGCTCTTTAAGATCAAACGTGTCTGTCATTTATAAACTATAGATTTACCATTGGGGCTGGGATCAACTGCAGCGATCTCGCTGCAGTCGCGTGACTGAGCCCCTGGGGGTGGGTCCCGCTATGCATTATACTCATTGTTTCTCCATCTATCAATAAAACTTGGCACAATAACAGTGTCTCAAACTGGCTCAACATTCTACTGTTCTTTTTTTTACAACAATAATATTCATAACCGCTATGAAGGCTTCTGAAGAATGTTATTTGCATGGAATATTTTGAATAATTAGGTATTTGTGTTCAGGAAGAGTTGAAGAATAACACAATCTCGATGGTGGAGCAGAGTAAGGTTCTCAACACCCCGGGTGCAGAGAAGCAGACCAAGCGGGAGTTATTTGATTCACTTCGCAGAGAACTAGAGTAAGTCTTCTTTGCATTTTGATCCTTAATTATTGTAAACATACTGATATTAGGCCTCTTACGTATAAAACTAATAATATTTCTAAGGAAAAATTATATGATTAATGACTATGCCATGCTCATTGTCGAGGAGACCTATCCCTGTTGGATTAATTTCCATATCAGATTTTTTATGATTCTTCCCAACGCATCCTAAAATTTATATTCGTTTTCTAGTTGCATCAAACTTATATAAATAAATAAGACACCAAAAATTTACACATCAACAGTATCAATTTTTTTGGAATTCTTCATTTCTATTTGTAAAACTGATAATTATTTGTTAATATTTATATATCCAAGCAAATCATATCCCTAACTTTCGGAAAATATGTGAATTGGGCTTATTCTTGTCTCATATCCGTATGTGAATCCGTGCTACTATACTTATGGAAGAAATATGAGAAAATCATGATTATTGTGACAATCATTTATCTTTGAGAGCTTCAGATTTCCTCTTTGCTATGTAAATTTCTTCCAGACACCTACTTAAATATTTATATGAAAATAGATTACTATTTTGAAGTTCACTATATTTGAGTTTGTAATCACATATCAATAATCCGATGTAATCCATATTTTCTGGTACCGTAAATTTTGTTGTTATAACAAATACGTTCCTGATCTCTTAAACATATCTGTATATTTCAAAATTTCTGATATCCAAAAGTATCATTTTGTTTCATCAGGTTAAGTGGATATCCTATTAGACCAGAAGGTTATATACATCATGAAAAGTCTATGACAAATGAAATATACACAAAAATCAGTTGTTTTGGAAGCTTCACGATGAATTGCTGGAAAAGGAATTACAAAATAAATAATTCCCTAATCACTGCTTATGATCTGAACATACCACCATACACGGTTAGAATTAATTAATAGATCTTCATAATTCCAAAGCATAAGGTCCTCTTACAATGCAATATGTATTCCTAATTTTTGTGCATGTCGGAAATCCATATAGGCTTGTTTTATTTACTTGGTTTTTTCTTGTTAACATATTGGATGTTGTTCTTAACTGCATCTTAATCTTTCTGTTTGCAACTTCCTTGACAAATTACTGTATTTGTAACTGATATAACCCTGCCATTGGAATATTTGCAGAACTCCAGTACTCGAGAAGGCGTCCAAGGCGGTGTGGGAGTTAATTCTTGATGATAATGGCCTAGGTAAAGAGATTAGCGACGTTGTTGAGAAAGTTTTTCGCAAGTTGAGCGGCTTTGAGCTTCCTGTGACCCCACCTCAAACTCAAACTGCCATTGTTGCTCAGCCAGAAGAGAACAGAGAAGAAAGCGAAAAGTTAAAAGAAGATGAAGCATCCAAGCCTTCTTCAGCAAGGAAGAGAAGCTTCGGAGAGATAATCTTGCAGAATGGAGCAGAAATAAGTGATAATGGTTCTAGCGATCGACTGCACGCATCAGAAAATGGTGTAGCATCGGGGGCTCATAATAAGAGCTAGAGAATAAGGCTGCTTATATATAGGCCGGTAGAGTCTGAATAATACAGATTAATATGTATCAATGATCACTAACTTTAAATTGCCCAAGTTTTACTGTTTTTTCCGTCTTTAATGAGGAAATGCCTATATGACACGCCTGCATCATTTTATACTATAATGTTGATTTTTATCCAAACCTACCCTATCTTAAGCTCGATGTATCTCATCCATGTCACCCACAAATTTTACTTTTAGTATAAATGTTGGTTCGCTGAGAGCAATTCGTGGAGATGCAGACAATGAGAGATTTTGATCATAAACTCCTGTGTGTTGATCTGGGTCACAAAAGCTTCAATGAATAGGTCAAAGCCATCATTACACAGCGAGTTAGATTCATGACAAACAAAACATCGTACATCTGATGCTGCAGGAGCTTCATCGCGGAAAAGTTCATGTGGATTGCAACAGCTCTTGACAACAAATTGCAGGAAAAATGGGCAATAGAGGCTCCCATTGCTAGCAACCAGCGCCATGAGAAGCTAGGTTTTCATTCACAATTGATTTATGTGATAATGCAGCATGACCTAGTTAGTTTCCAAGAGGGGCAAAAGGCAAAACTGCGACTTGGAACAAAAGCCAAAGCTCAAACAGTATGCTTGAAATAGAAAAAGGAAAAGGAAAGGAAAACACAAGTGCACCTGGGGAAAAAGGAAAATCAAAGTACATATCAGGAATTGCTCTAAATTGATCTCTCTTCCTCATCAAAACATTATCAACTTGTACTTGCAAAGATCACTTTGGTCCCAACAGGGAAAAATATGGTAAAGAATCCAAAATCTCACATGTGGAAAAAAAAATTATACACCGAAAACAAGATATACAACACTGTTATTACAAGTTATTGTTCCTATCCGCTATCCATCTCTCGAGGCTTCCCATTTTAAATGTTATCCTAGGAGCTGAACTGGTTTCTCGAGCTTTCATTACTCTATCTTCCGCATTTGTACCATCAACACTACCAATTTTAGATTTCGTTCTGGGGACAGAGCTGGTTTCTTGAGCTTTCAATGTAGTATCATCTTCCGCATTTTCAGCATCAGGACTTACCATTTTTGATTTCGTTATGGGATCTGAACCTGTTTCTCGTTTTACCAATACTATATCATCATCCGGCGACATTGCATCAGACTTCTGCTTCATATTTGCCAACTCCTTCTTGGGTCTTCTTGAGTACTTGATATAGTACCCAGCAGAAACAGGGACACTAGGACGATCCTTTTCACTGGATGTTTCTTGAGCTTTCAATGTAGTATCATCTTCCGCATTTTCAGCATCAGGACTTCCCATTTTTGATTTCGTTATGGGATCTGAACCTGTTTCTCGTTTTACCAACACTATATCATCATCCGGCGACATTGCATCAGACTTCTGCTTCATATTTGCCAACTTCTTGGGTCTTCTTGAGTACTTGATACAGTACCCAGCAGAAACGGGGACACTAGGACGATCCTTTTCACTGGATGTTTCTTGAGCTTTCAATGTAGTATCATCTTCTGCATTTTCAGCATCACGACTTCCCATTTTTGATTTCGTTATGGGATCTGAACCTGTTTCTCGTTTTACCAATACTATATCATCATCCGGCGACATTGCATCAGACTTCTGCTTCATATTTGCCAACTCCTTCTTGGGTCTTCTTGAGTACTTGATATAGTACCCAGCAGAAACGGGGACACTAGGACGATCCTTTTCACTGGATGTTTCCTCTCGATAACTTTTCTTATCCTTCTGACTGTTTTTCACCTCCTCGTTAGTCACCACCCTCAATGGAGCTCCTCCGTCTCCATCACTGGTAGTCACAACAGCCACTGTGTGTTCCTGTTTCTTTGCATTGTCATATAGTGTCAGCGGCCTGGAATCGAGAAACACACAATAAATAAGCACATACTAAGACGGTAACACCACCTCTCAATTCAACCAGATATGTATTGGCTAAATTGCAGGAAACTCTCCATACTTTTTACTGAACTAGAGATAGGAGCCATGCGCGTAACACGCAGGATCATGGAAATGCTTGCAAAATAGTCCAATCAAGCGATGATTACTCATAGAAAAGAATCGTAGGAAAAAAATTAAAAGAACAATTTATCTGTCTTATTTTTTTCACTCGGAAAGTAGGTAAAAGTGTTTTTCACATTCTAGGGGTCTCTATGTAAACTAGGCCATGTGCGGTCAATCAGACGTCAAATTTTAGCAAATTTGAAAATGCAGTTGTAGAAATGCTGGCTAAAAAAAGATATTAGCAAAACTCTCAGACTCATGATCCCACATAAAAGAACTCACAATCATGAATCCAATATTTAAACCCATGGCTTCTTTCACAATGGTGGTCCCCATAAAGGTACCTAAAGCAACAACAAAGTACACCCAATTGAGGAAAAATCTAGTCTAGAAGGGCCTCCACCATGCAAGCCCCTCAAGAAGTATTTTTTTGGTTTTTTTATATCTCACCCCCAAATTTTCAATATTTCCAAATTTCACCCCCAAAATCTAGTATTTTCAAATTTCACCACCAAAAGTATTGAGTTGTAGTATTTCCAAATTTCACCCCCAAAAGTTGTCCAAATTAAGTTGTCAATAATTAAAACTTCATTTTTGCAAAAAGTTTCACCATTTTGCTGTCAACTCTTTCTCCAAGATCATTGAAATGATACCCTAGCCGCAAAGTACTTGAATTAAACCACCACTTGCATAGGAGTAACTCTCTAACTCATATTTTTGCTTCAAATTGTCGTAATTGTTATGGGAAAGCCGCTTGATTTTATCCATTAAAATGACATTGGAGTCCTAAATTTTCGCTCTCAAGAGAATTCCTAATTTTGAAATTATGAGAAATCTAAAATCCTAGTCTCTATTTGACATATGAAAGAAGAAAAGAACCATTTATGGTGAAATTTGGACAACTTAATGGTTCTGGAGGTGAAATTTCGAAAGACTAGATTTTGGAGGTGAAATTTGGACAACTTAATAGTTTTGCGAGTGAAATTTGGAAATGCTAGATTTTGAGGGTGAAATTTGAAAATATTAAAATTTTGGGGGTGAGATAAAAAAACCTTTTTTTGCCAAATCAGCCCAAGACCCACGTGAGCTCTGAGCAGGGGCCAAAATTCTACCAAGAAATGGATGGGCCATGGATATCGAACTAACAAGGAAGCTAGGCGGGCGCTCAAACTGGTACTTTTGCTCCCAAAGTAGCCTTAGGGTCAGCGAGAGAAGCAATGGATGTGGAGGGTAATTTGGGGACTCTGAAAAATGGGGGAAGCTTTTTGTCTTCAGTGCTCCTGGCTTTATACTATAGATAGATAGATAGATAGCACTCTTATTTCGAAAAACCCTTAACCCCCCCCCCCCTCCCTCTTCCATTGGTAATGATTTTTTTATTCTCACTTACCTCAAGGTTATTAATACGACAAGCTAATAATAAAACAATGGCAGAATATGATGGAAGTTCAATGCACTTTGAGTGATTAACAGATATAATAACGCCTTTAAGGTCAGAGGGGGTAAACAGGTTTATAAAGCTAAATGACATCTCCTGCTATATGGGCAATATTGGGGGGGGGGGGGGGGGTGTTACTGCGATTTAGCCATTTATATGGAATGATAGTTATTTTGTCTAGGCAGACTCTCGTATCAAATTACACCAAGCATACAAGACAGAAAATTTGTTTGTAAACAAGAAATAATTTCTAGCTATCTAATGGAGACTAAATTCCAATAATATCCTGATAAACAATGGCAACTGAAAAGGAGGGGAGCATATTTTCAAACCTCCCAGCAACACCTTGCAAAATGCAAAACAAGTAATGCCTCAAGATGATATTGTTAAACGCTTTCTTGCTAGCAAGCATGCGAAGGACAGCAACAAGAGTAGTGCATGTGACATCAACATTGCCAATTTCCGACTCTTTAACACTTTCTTGACACAAGTGCATCACATGCTTAGTCAACTTGGCCTCTCCTGCAATTTAAATTTATTGTTAAAAATTGTAAAGTATCAGGGCAATAATCAGCAGTGACAGAGTGTCAAACCTCGTAAAGATGGCTCTACATTTAGGTATTCCATTAACAGAGCTATAGCTGCATCGAGGCCTTTATAAGTGAATTCAAGATCCAAAAGCGCCTTGCATGCTTCAATCCGAATTTCAAAACAAGCGTTCTCAAAATTTTGTGATGGTTGAAAAATTTTTACAACACGCTCCTGTTGAATAGAAAAGGTCACCTGAATGCAACGTAAAATTATGGCACAATTGAAGGAATTAAAGATTGCTGACATGAGGTAGATAAGATGACATCTTTTTTGCAAACTGTGCTACGGTGCGAATACAGCTAACTGACAAGATCCCGTTGTGGCTTGGCGTGAGGCTAATGAAATATTTTAAAATAAAATAAATATTAGGTCATTCGAGCCTGTTACACTAAAAATAAGATATAAAAACGAGTCAATTCATAAGTGGCACTTACCTGTCACGTTGCAGTAGCCGGTCAAAGCATTTGAGAAGAGATGACAAGGACTCAACAGTCTGGAATATAACAAAAAGCAAACTAAGGAATATAATCAAACATGTAAAATCAGCATGCATACATAGTACCCTGGCCAAAAAAGAGCATCTAATCTGGCCGAGGTCTGCCATAAGCTGAGTGAGACTCAGCCAAAGTATACAAACATAAAGGTTACTAGCTATTCTCTATTTCCAGAATGCAACTAGCTGCGCAGGTCACACACGCACACACACATCTCTCTCTCTCTCTCTCTCTCTCTCTTTGCGCGCACGCATGTCTATATATAGGAGGAAATTTCCTACTATGGCGACCAAAAAATTAAACTCAACAAATTTTAGTTCAATGATCAACACCTTGCATGTCTACATGGCTTCCATGCTTTTTTTAATCATGGATCTATAGGTGAGAAATATCCTATTAAAGAAAACCAGATAATTATGTTACAATTCGATGAAAGTTAAAACATCATGTTAATAACAAGATGTTTAAAGTACATAGGTTTTAAGTCATGTGGATCAACATGAACAGTGTCGACCTTTATACAAAACGTTTTACGGTTGACTTTTTGACCGCCATAGGAGTATATTTTCTTGTGACTAATGTCTCTCTCTCTCTCTCTCTCGCACATGTATGTATGTATGTGCATATGCGTGCGCGTGTGTTAATACATGTATGTATGTATATATGCATACATGTTTGTAGATGTACGTGTGCACATGCGCGAATGCACATTCTATGGAACCCAGTCATATATATAAACAGCTGGGACAAGATTGTGCCACCATGTCATAGACTCATAAGGTCACTTGCCAAAACTCATCACGGAAACACTAGCACACCGTGTTCTGATATAACAAAAGGAGAATAGCATTGGGCAATTAAAAAACTCTAACTTGCTTCTTTGTTTGTATTTTCGCCAACAAACTTTTCTATATGGTCTCCCTTTTTGATTGGAAAAAAAGGCAGAACTTTGTCAATTGCAAAACCTTGTCTAATGAAGCCTTACCTGATCCCATTTTGATGAAGAAGAACTAACGTGTACGGGGGAAAAATCTAAAAGTAATAATGTGAACAAGAAGATCGATTCCAACTAGAAAATCACTGTAGATCTAGATTACGAGATGATCTATATTGAAAGTATCTAGATTATTCGCAAGAAAAGAAAATTATTAAATGATGCATGATGTTCTTACTTCCAACAATTCACTACATAATTGATGATTTAGTTAGCCAAGCTTATAAATTCATGAAATCCACAAGACAAACCGCACAGAATATTATACGAGAGAGGTATAAAATGCTTCAAGCATGGCCTATGGTTTTTATATCTCAATGTAGCCCTAACAAATAACAAGGCAAACTTAACCCAGTAATTTATAAATATACTGGGAGCGCTCTATGCATAAATTAGCTTGCTTTCTTTTTCCATTCAGGCCTGTTACCAGTTACAGTCTATCATCCTTAGAGTGTAATCCAAAGTCCTATGATCTTATGAGCATTTTCTTTGACGATGGATAGAAAACCATGAAGTTTGGGAAACAGAGAGGAAACGTAAAATTCATGCAGCAGAAGAGATAGACATACAAACCTCCCAGCCAAATTTAAGCTCGCCAACAGCCTGGACCAGTGAAGAAATCCAAAAGACATCTGAGTGTCGGTGCTCACTGTTATCATTGTACTGAAAGAAATGAAGAAACTAAGTTTATGATTACATACAACACGTTAAAAATTAAATTTAAAATGGCAAACTTTTCCTGTACAAATATGTAATTTTACAGGTGATGGACTAAGCTCAATATAAAAATTAACCACAATTTTACAAGGGCAATGTAATAGTAGACCTACTTTTATAGCCACAAAATATGAGCTCATGCCACAACCCACAAAGAGGAAACCCTCCAAATTCCTAAAACCATGATAAAACTGAGAAACAGGGAGAGGGACACAATCATCTCCATAATGAAACAAAAAAGTCTCCTCGTTATCATTGTGCGATTGTAAGTGCTCTGTTAGCAGCTTTTGGGTATAGAAGTTCTTTACATGGCATCAGAGCACCAGGATTTAAGAGTTCTTGGTTGAAACCTCATCAAGTCATTCAAAGATATATTTATTTACGCCCATCTGTGTTTCCACTAGAGGCCTTTCCACATGCTTCATAGTTTCACACCACCAAGGGAAGTGTTGAATGTTACATTTGCTTGATATACATTCTATCACAAAACCAGATAGCTTAAGCTTTTGGGCAAAGAGGTTCTTGGCATATGAGATAAAAGTTTTTATATATTTTGATCTAACTTCTTGGATTTAGAGCATATTTGTCTATGGTTTAAACCTCAATTTTAGTAAATGTAGAACACTGATAACATCGGTTCCGAATCAAAGCTCAAATTCTGTTTTGGTATTCTAAGAGATTGATAAACTCTGCACCAATTTATTTTCCATGCCATACCTAATAAGCTAAAAAAAATGGAAGTTAAATACATCTTCCACATGAACTTGCTATTAACAACAAGTTGGTCAAAGGTCAGATCTGGTTTCCAGTTTTCTACATTGTTTTGGTATCATGTCAAAGTTGCTTAGCTCACCCTCCTGCAACTGTGTATCATTGGTGTCAGTTTATGTTTCAATATCAGTTAAAATAATCTAAAGAAAGTTATATCTAGTAAAAAGTGAATAAGTTTCTCTCTCTGTCTCTATGACAAGGAACCAACCAAAAAACTCATATTCAACCCCTTCTTGGAATAGATATTCTATCAAAAAAGATGGCTAAGGAACACATTTAGTTCAAAAGGCACATTTGATTGGTTCTGTAACTGCCATGCCAACCTTGTAATGACCATGCTCAGGGGCGGATTCAAGGTGGCTTGAACCAAGTCAAGCGACCCACCTGGATCTCAGCTACGCTATACGTAAATCTGATGTTTGGGCTAAGAAATTGTATACAATGTATGAAATGGCCTTTTCCTCATCTGGAAATGGGTCCGTTTGGTTGGAAACTTAAACTTGAGGTGGAGATTGCTTGTTCAAATCTGCTGAGCAACCAGCTCTCATTATAATTCCATTTTCTAAATACCCTTTTGGCTGTTGGTATACTTCATGGACTACATTTTGAAGCAGAACAAAAGAAATACTCCAAATTCCACAAGAACTCAAATTATATTTTGTATATATTTTATTTCTTGCACCTTTCAGCTTTCCCTTTATTTCATACCCTTTTCCCCACATCGTATTATCATATTCCTTCATTTTATACTCCAAACATCATCTAAGTTTTTTCCAATAAAAGTTGAATTGGCTACGTAGCAAGATTCTATAAGAGATTGAAGAAGTTTTATAACCTCTCGTCGATCATACTTCAACACTCAAATTCTTCGTCGAAAATATTATATTAAGTATTTGATGCAGAAACTTTAATGAAGTTGAGTCATAGGTGGGTTTAGGCTAACAGATTAATGTTAGAAACTTAGAGCACATAACAGTGGAGTTCATCCATATTTGAATATTTTCTTCCAGTTCTTTACTAATTGAAATTGGCTAAACTCCACAAAAAAAGCTTAAAACCTCGGCGTTTTACAGTTACATATCTTATTTTGTAAGACGGAACAACCTAATTTTAGCAAATTGCAAATAAATACCTTAAAGTTTCAGTATCTTTAATTTAAGGTCAAATGCCTTTTCCGATTAAATAAATGAGTAAATTGCATAAATGTACCTTTGAACTTTCCTTTTTTGCAATAAGTAGCTTGAACTAATTTAATAAAAGAATAATACCATGAATGCCCATCCTCGATTGCAAAAATATACCCTAAACTACTAAAGCGTCCACAAACGTTAATATTAACGATGACATCATCTAAAATGGTTATGCGTTGACCATTTTACCATTGTTTTCTTCCTCTTCCTCTTCTCTCCTCTTTCTTTCTTCTTCCTCACCAATCTTCTTAACTCATTCTTTCAAAAACTTTTGAATTGTTAATCCTCAAACTCCAAACCTCTAAAAGCATCTTCCTCAACCCATCCTATCAAAATCCCTATCTCTAAATTTCCAAATTTCTAAACCCCAAATCTTTAGATTCCTAAATTTCTAACTGCCAAATGTCAAGATCCCAAAATCTTTAAAACCTAAAATTTCTAATCATCAAGTTTTGAAAAGCCTTGACCTGTATATCTTTAAATCTCCAAATTTCGGATTACCTAACTTTTAAATCTCATCAAGTCTACCCACAAATTTCTCTAAACTCCTAAAAATTGATCATTTCCACCATTGTTTTTCTTTTTCTCCTTCCTTTGCTAAACCTCGATCTCGACCTCCAACACAAGACCACACATGTATTCATCATCCCTCGAATGCTCTTCCAATCTTTGATTATGTTGTAATTACTATTTATGGTGAGATTTTTTAGTTTTAAATTCATCATCTTTTATTTTGTTCTTTACAGTGTTTTTGTTAAAAAAAAAAAGATTAAAACAAAAGGAAGGATACAGCAGTACAATAATGAAAAAATTTAACACCGTTAGGTTCTTATGTCCAATAAAATATTTCGTGATACTTATCTCTATTTTTTGAAGTTCAGTATACTTATCGCAAAAAATTAGAAAGTCCATGGATACATTTGTGCAATGTACCCTAAATCAATTTATCTTGCACACCTCTTCATAATTTCTGAAACTGAAGGTATTAATTTGAAAAACATGAAAGGCAAAGATACGTATGAGCAAGGTTAAGGTACTTATGAACAATTTACTAAAATAAAATATTTAGTTGTAGCAAAAGCTTGTGGTATATATCTGAAAAATTCTCAAAATTGAAGGTATTCTTTCTTGAAATTTAGCATCGGGATATTTTGCCCTACATAACAAAAAATCCTGGCTCCTCCACTAACCATGCTATATTCTTTCCAAGATGGTCTTGTATAGAATTAGTATCAACAACTAGTGAGAATCTCTTATGGTATCAGCTTACCAAAGAGGAATATTAACCATAGAGCAGGGTTTGTAGAAAGACCAATTTTTAGATATCTAATGCTCAATTTAGTATGAGGGAATATATAGAATGAAATGAAGGGATGATTTTCACTGTTGAGAAAGATTATAAAGCCAATATAAACAACATTCTGTTGGTTGTTTAATACTTGTTACAATAAAACCCTAAACACACTCACTCGGCGTTGCAATGCCTTTGCTTCACCCTAACTCCACTCCAAATTTTCTCCATTCTCACTTCAACTTGCTTGATTCAATCCCATCTTCATGCCCATTTATTGCCAGGATTTCGAACTAGAAATTAATGCTCAACATGTTTAATTAATGCTCTTATTATGGTAGCTAGGTAGACCGGAGCCATGTTTTACATATATATAGAAATCCAAAATCAACTTTGCACAATGCTGACTTTTCAAGCTTGGAATCAAGGTTTAAATCTTGGCATTTGTTGCTGTATCGGAATCATTTTTTTGGATTGGTCATCTTGGCTTTATCAGCCATCTCATATAGGAATATCGGATTTGTTATCGCTTGATTAAATGGAAAAACAAGTTTCTATATATTCGTAAAAATGCATATTGAATAATAAAAATAAGCTTAATTCAAAAAAAAAAAAAAATATCTTGGCCTAATTACGAGGATCTACCAAAGATTTGTAAAATACACAAGAAACTACCACAAAACCTTCAAAAACAATGAAAAATTACCATAAATAAGGTGACATAAGCAATAATTGCAAAAAACTACCACAAAATTTCAAAGAAGGGTAGTTTCTCATTATTTTGAAACGATTTGGTAGTTTCTAGTAACCGAGGCAAAGAATTTTGGTAGTTTTATGGAATTAAGCCTAAAAAATAATTAAAACCAATTTGAGATTTTTTTACTAATTAATGATGTATGAAATGGTATTTTTAGTTATATTGTAATGATAATTAGAAACTTTTTGGCATTTTCTAAAAAGTTAATGATGCCAAATAAACCAATTAAACATTTACCGATTAATAAACAAACTCATTAACAAACTTAATACTAATACCCCATAATCAATTGGTGAACTCGGTACATAGGTTTAAAATCTCAGTATCTGGAACTCGAAAAGTCGTTTTTGGAATCGGAATAGGCCGTCTCTGATCGGGATTGGGCAAGATTTTAGGCCATTCTTGCAATCACATTCTTGCTCAAGATGACAAGGAACAAAACTATACCCTAAAAAAGCAAAAATGCTACTTAGCTAGTTGATAGCCGACCCTATCCATCATTACAAGTAAAGACAACAAAACAAGAAAGAGGCCTCTATATCAATTTTTGGAACCGACCAAGCAGTTCTTTTCTTCATTAATCTATATTAGGGACCATGTCCTCAATTACTAAAACATGTCATCGCAGTTAATACTTACCCTAATGTGTGTTATGTCAGAGTTTGATTCATAGAGCTCTCGCAGTTAATACTTACCCTAATGTGTATTATGTCAGAGTTTGATTCATAAGGCTCTGGCATATTTTCTATTGGCATCACCTAGCTAACAGCGAGCTTGTTGTACCCTGGATTCCCCTAAGCATCACTTTCCTTCTATTAAACCGGCTTATAAAATTTAGTTTCCAAGTCCCTCCCTAATTTAATACATGAACACCGCCTAATTAAGCTAAGTATGCATTCCTCTGTTTATTTAATCATATTTTAAGATCATATAAACTCCTGCTTAACTGCTCTAGCTTATCGCTTTATAGAGTTTCTTGTGACAAAATCCCACATTCAGAGTTCAGATCCTAGCATCTCATTGGCAGCCATTTCAGAGCAATTTGCTACAAAATTCTCGTGTCGCTATTAATCAGAAATTTAAAATATGCTGCTCAAATCTAGGCACTCCCAGTAACCCATAATGCCCGCCTACTCAAAGTGCTTGCAAGTCCACACTGTAAACACACCAACCCACTTTGGCCCATTTTAACAGCACATACAGTTAAAGTTATTGTTTCTGATTCTCCGTGTCTCCTCTCAGCTTCCACCTTCAATTTGTAGACCGTTTCTAGAACTTTCTTCACTAACCTTTACTCTTTCTTTATACTAATAAATAGGGTGTAAGCATATAAAACTAACACGATATGTGACTTCGTGTTTGGCATTTGTATTTTTGGTATTTTGTATTTAGTTTTCTGTAGATATTGTTTGCTCCATACTATATGATGCTACACTTTCTTTACCCATATTATCCCCGAATCACCATACCAGAAAACCACCGCTGTATTCATCCATATGAAGTACTAAATACCTGTTGTTTTCCATCTCAATTCATATTCTATTTATTCATTTTTCAAACCAAAAAGTATCACATATGGGTTTGCATCCAAAAAAAATCCATATCTTAATTTTGTTTATCTTGCAACATTCTCCACCAAACCTTCTATTAACTCGATGTCTCATTTCTATTGCTATACCTGGAAATCAAAAATCGGTGCACGCCTGTTTCTCCGATTAAGCCTCCACCCACTTACTTTATTAGAAGACAATGCTACTCTAGGTTCTCGTCAATGGATAAACTAAGCTACATGACATTATACTATAACACAACTAAAGAATGCAAAGAGACCATTGGTTCAGTAGCACTTGCAAACCTGAGGAGTGAAACCGATAGGAATCACAGATTAGTATTCTATGGATGCGATGTGATATCATTAGTTGGTGCCAAAGGCATTGTGTAGTGCCTAGGCTCTACAGAGTTTCATTAAGGACATCAAATGGCCAGTCGAAAACAAATAACAGACCCAATTCTTAAATATTTTACTCAACAAATGAAAACAAATTGGATATGCAAAAAATTGGAGCATGTGGGATTGCCTAACAAGTTAGGTATTGGCAATTACCTTTAGCAACTGTGAAACAAACTCTACAGCTTCTCTGGGGTTTTTTCCATTTTTCTTTTTGACCAAAGCAATTGCATGTGGGATTGCCTAAAAAAGGGCAAAAAGAAAAGATAGCAAACAAATTATTTTGTTCATGTTTTCAGCTAACTTGAATTCCTAAGAAACTGATTGTTTTCGCATGTTTCTAGGAATTTGAATTACAATGTTCATTTATCATTAGTATCATTAAAAAAAAATCAAAAATCAGAAGTTTGGTACTAAATGTATTCAAGCAGTATCATAAAAATCATTAGAGCCTGCTGCATGCATAGATAAAAATCCATATGTAAATGCTTGGGTTTGACACAATATAGGGGAATAAAAAGAAAGGGAGAAAGAAGTCAAATTCAGTGTTTTAAAAAGCGGTATCTTAAACGACAGAGCTGTCTCCGCCATTCACTTTTTACAGCTTAAGTGTTCTAAAAAGCGGTATATGCGGCCCGCCTACGCGGAAACGGTACTAAGCCGATCGGATTCAGTCCTAGACGGTTTAATTAAACAGTTTAAGCGCTTAAGCTCCTAAGCTTGCTTAAGCGGGCCCTAAGCCGTCCAGCCCAGTTAATAGAATAAAATTTAGTCATTTTAGAAGTATCATGGTCCAGGTTTGTTCTATTTTCATCATACCCAACTCAACCCATACTTAATGAAATAAAAGTCGGTCAATTTTGTCCCTTTTTCTGAACAATGAATTATATAAGCTCAAAATCTATTTTTTACTAACTTTTATTATTAAAACATCAATATGTTCCTGTTTATTATACTGAATTATCAATATATTTCTGTTTCTACAGCTGAAATTTCAATATATTGTTTTTTATACTGAAGAGTCAATATACAGCTGAAATTTCAATATGCATATATATTAAATATAATTTTAAATAAAATTATTTAAAAAAACCCGCCTAAACGACGCTTAAGCTGCGGCTAGAAACTAGGCAAGTACCCAACCGCTCAGCTCCGCCTGACGCTTTTTACAACCTTGATTAGCTGTGATGCATTTAAAAGTTTATGTTCATACCCTTATAATGCCGTATAATCTATGTAGTACGGGTTTGGATACGGACTCACCGATTCACAATTTTCCAAAAACCTAGGATACGGGATACATTTTATATCAATTTTTTTAATAGATAAATATAAACATAAATATATAATAATATAAATAAATAATGGCATTATTTAGATATTCAATTCTAATGTTTCTCGAAATCTGAAGATATCGGCGGTTAGGGCTCATGGATGAAATGGTGGCTAGGGTTTTTGAAGATGATGATGGCGGCTGCAACTTGAGATGAAAAGTGTTTTAAAAACGGGAAAATATGGAGCGGCCAAAGTGCATGACCGCTTAAGCGTCTCTTAAGTATTTAAGCAGCGCCCGTTCAGAAATTAGCAATATCCTATTTTGGTTTAATTTTATTATTTCTCATAATTTGTTGGTTAAACATTGATTCTAATGGGGATTAACTATTTTTAAATACTTCATCCCCTCTTAAGTCGAATATCGAAGTCTGGAAGTCAAAATCAATATTATTCAAAGGCATAATAAAAACCTAAAAGTTGAAGTTGCTCGATAACCCTAGATTTGAAATCAAAATCAAAACTCGAAAACTCTAGTTACTTGGTTGCTTGTTTCGAAACTAAAATCGTATCTCCGCCAAAGTCAAAGTCAAAGTCTTCAAGTGGAACCCTGGTCGCTTAAAGACGAAGCCTCCAATTCAAGAACCTTAAATGAAGCCTCAAAGCCTGCAAGTCGAAATCGAAGCCGCAAACTCAGTTGAAACCTTCAATTCTAAGACTAAGGCCCCCAAAGCCCTAGTTTCAAGTCTCAATCAAATGAAAGAAGAAAACATGACAATTGGAGATCAGAGGTTAATTTAGATGTTATCACATTAAATGCAATACATATAATCATACGTACTCAAGATGCAACTATCAATAAAGATTGTGATAATAAAAAAACTAAAACCACGTCTATAAACCTATAAATGCCTCCCTAATCAATAAATATTAGAGTATAGTTACCCGATTAATACGGTAAGAATATCATCCCGCTTAAAAGGAAAAAAAAAAGGTGTGGAAGAGAAAGCTCCGCCGCTTAAGCTTTTAAGCGGACATTTTTTAAATCACTAAATGAAGACAACGCCTATAAGATTTCTTAAAGACTTGAGATTTTCTTGAGGCGATAGATGCAACGACAGATCAAATCTGGTGACAGGGATGGCGACAGCGAGATTGGCTAAGGTTTCGAAAACAGTTGATGCAGTAGTGTTGATGAGAGGATGGCAACAAGGAGGTTGTTGAGGCATTGAGGCAGTGACAAGGATACAGTGGCGGTGAAGCAATCTTTGGAGGATGCAACGAGAAGGTTGTTAAGGCCTGGGTTTGTGAGGCAGAGGCAACAATGATCTGGCAGAGGCAAGGATTTAAAGATGTTAAGAGCATGAGCAGGGGTTGATTGTGGCTTGGATCTACTGATAATGGCGTATGGTTGATAGTGATGAACAACAAGATCTTGATAGGGACAACGACGAGATGTTGATGCAAATTAGTGGCAAGATATTGATGGCAATGTTCTAAATATCGGTTATCTGTATCGTATCGGCCCGACGATTTTCATATTGAATAGCGTATATCGTAGTATATAGAGAGATATTCTAAAAAATTATTTTTGTATCATAAATGTAATAAAGAATACTCAATATGAAAATTGACTCTTTTAGATGAGTATTCCTCAATAGCTCGGTGGTAGAGCGGTCATATATAATGACTGATCGTAGATGGAGGAGCTTCGAAGCTTGGGCGACAGAGAGGCAATGGACATGGACGCACTTCAATGATCGAGGGTCAGCAGAGAGAGACAAGCTTCGCTGAGGAGAGGCAAGGCTACGAGGGAAAGGCAAGGCCGCAAGGGAGGGGCGGGTGCTCCTTCAAGAACCCAGATCTAGGGAGATAAACTTTTATCTCGATTTGGGCTCTGTTCAGTAGTTTCGACCATAAAAAATCTTGTCTAACGGGTCGAGTCCACTAACAATCTTACCTCCATCCAAAGATCCAAAATAAAATTTGATAAATATCACGAGATTTGATAAGATATATCGGACGAGATATAATGGCCGATATTACGATATATCGGCCGATATATACCCAAAACTAAAAAAGATATTATTTCATCATATCATATCGTTTTTCCTCCTAAACCGATATATCGGCCGATATAAGTGATATATAGGAGATATGTAACACTGATTGACGGAGGCAGTGGTGAGGCTTCTGAAGCGGCGGCTCTAGCTTCGAGGCGGTGCAGTGATGGCTCTAGCTTGTTGATAAAGATAAGTGACAAGGGGACACCAAAGCTTTGGAGTTCTTGATGGAAATGTGATAGGGGTTCGGGTTTATAGATGAGGTGGAGGCTAAGGTTCCTGATATTATGTTAAACATAGTATTGGAAGAAAAACAGCTTAAGAGAGAAGAATGGATCTGCCCCTATGTTTATAATAAAATATTAAGGTTTACAAGGAATATCCAAAATACCTAAACTATCAACTGCTTAACACTAAACAGATCTTTCTTGACCTCTTTAAGTAACTCTTTCTTAAGAACTATGTAACTCTTATTTCTTAACACTGTTGAAGTTCCAAGAAAACTAAGTATTCTCCATGTTATGGTTCATCATTAAATGTGTAACAGATTATTTCATTGGTGAGGGAATGCTACTCTATAGCAAAGCAGTCCTACACAGTGGACACAACTCTAAAAGCATCAACATGCTCTCCATTTCCATAGCTGAAGCCGATGAGTAACTTGTTTCCAGCTGGTTAGGTGGGAGTTCGTATGGGCCTTACAAGAACCTTCAGAAGTCAATCCTAACCGTTTATCAATTTAGTCTTTTTCCTGCACTCTCTTCTAATTTAACTCCTTCCTTGCTACCTGGCTTCCCAATTGCGAACCATTGACAACACCGATTCTCTGGAAAAGAAACTAAGGACAAAAGAAGCAATAGCCAAGATATATTAGAAGGCCAGTCCCCAGATAAGGGTAGGTAGAGCAACCAGCAACCTTACAGGTTTTGAGTTTAGACTAATGAAGCAAGGAGCAACACCTATGAAAGAGACAAGAAAGATAAAGATAGCCTGATTTCTACAAAATACTGCATTTAACATACCATATTTTGTAAAAGAAACCATGGTTCCCTATTAGATAGTAAATTGAGCAATAACAAAGTTTATAGAAGACAGCCTAAGATGCATCTGAGTTGTTGCATGATTTTGCTCAAAAAGGTTATTAGAATTGAAGGAGAAATTTTCCAAGCAGAGACATCATAAACATTGAAACAATGTGAATACGATTCTTTAACAGTCAATATGTGATCATGATACCACAACTCAGCCATAATGCAGTCAGACTCTTGAGTTTCCTCTTGGGGCACTAATCTTCCCGAACGAGTCACTTCTATAGAACATTGTATTTGACACGGTAAAGAAAATGTATCTTTGGGTGCAGGCTAAAGAAAATGTACCTCAAAGAAAGAATTAGATGCTCATCCTGCAAAGTTATTTCAATCAAAGATAGCCAGTGTGTATCAGACATTTTCATTCAAAGATGGCCATTTTGTATCAGACATGAACAGTTTTGGATCACATGGCCTGTGGCGACCTCTGACAGCTTATTGCTTTGGACCACATGGTATGTGGGCTTTGATTCCAGCCAACATATTAAGTTGCATATGAAATGCCATAGATAATACCGTGAGATGCAATACCAATTCAGTTACCATGAAAAACAAAAGGCAACAAAATCATATTAGCATGGTAGGGACGCTTTTCCACAGTAAAGATGAAATACTTTTTAAACTAGCTAATTCTTATAATGCTACATCCTATTAGTATCCTGCAGAGCTACATAGATATGTTATTTTAACTTAGATGAGCAGGGCCACATATGAGAAACGAAAGCAAGTGCGTCAAATGGTGTTTTATTTATTCTAATAATAATATCTTCAGAATGTCACCTTAAAGACGAAGTACTCTGGAAGATCCTGAAAGTCATTGGGCCTGAAAATAACACAAAAGAGAAAAACAAATATATCATGTCTAATTAGTTCAGCCATCTGATAGAGAACTTATGAACAAAAAAAAAAAGAAAGGGAAAATGGGATTTAGGTCCTTGGTATCCAAAAGGGGTTTAGTCCATGGGCCAAAAAAACTTGTCACAAACTTCTTACACTCGAAGATTCCTTTGTTTTAGTCCCTATAGAACATTAACTAATGTTTAATATCAAAACTGTCCTTTCAAATAAAGGACTACATTTACCTTTTAAAATGTTGTATTTATCTTATGTAACATTTGTCATGAAACTGTTACATTTATCAATAAAATTGCTACATCGATTACATTTGATCTGTTTCAATATAAATGTAGTACTTTATAAAATAAAGGGTTTTTTACTAAAAAGCCCCCTTCTACTTCACTAATTACTAAAAATCCCTTCCAGACTTCATATTTACTTTTAAAAAACCGCATACATTTAAATTGCACTACCCCTCACTAGTTTTCCGTCAAAAGTTAGCGTCCGGTTAAGAAAATGGAACTGGAGCTTGTGTTTGAGCTTTTCTCTTACCTTCTAGGTATTAAAGGTCGGTGTTTCTCCCATAAAAAGAACTCACATTCTTGCTTGATTGAAGATTGGGATTTAGCGTAACTAAAAAATCACTTCTCTCCTTTAAAATGAGGTTGCCCATGAACTCAACTTACATTTGAAAGGACAACGGCACCCGACAAAGCTCGTTGCTGGAAAGGTTGAGAAAAACAAGCCGGTTTCCATAATCAATTTACGAGATCTTTGATTGAAACCCTAATGTTAAAGACAATTTGAGGGGAAATTTAGAAGTTCTGGAAAAAGAAGAGGGGTTGGGAAGGTTTTAAAACCCTAACCTATACTCACTTTTTCGCATGTTGAGGGGCTTTTTAGTGTAAGTTAACTGTATAGGAGGTCTTTTAAGTAAATATGATATATGGAGGGGCTTTTTAGTAATTAGCAAAGTATGAGAGGGCTTTTTAGTAAAAAAAACCTTGAAATAAATACCGAAGAAAAAGATGAAGGGAAAACTTGGACCCGCTTTCTTAGTACTTTATAAGATAAATGTAGTATTTTAAAAGGTAAATGTAGTATTTTATCTGAAAGGAGAATTTTGGCATAAAAACAAAAATTATTATTATTGGGACTAAAACAAAGGAATTTTTAAGCCAAGGAATTTTTTGACAAGGTTTTTTTTGGCCTAAAGCCTATTGCTTTTGAAACCTAGAGACCTACAAATATTTTTCCCAAAAAGAAATTGAAGAGCCTCACCTAGGAAACCCAGTAGCTCCATCAATTCCTTGATTTTTATAAAAGTTAATCAAACAACTCAATCCAGCCCATGAATTATCCTAAAAGGGATATTGCAAAGTTTAGCAATGACCTAAGAGTAAAAATAAGAAGACGAAAGAAGGATGACAATATTTAGATAGTTAACACTGTTGAGGGTAAGAAATAAATTGAAATCAAGGGTTAATGTTGAACATCTCCATTTGGTGAAATACGGAGTTTTAGTAAACGAAAAAATATTCGTGAAGTGAATTACCGAAAAATCTATCACATGGGCAAAGCCTAACAAATTATACGTACTAATCTGTTCACAGATCTGGTACCTTTCTAACTAGAAATATGGAAAGCTATCAAACGTATTTGTCAAAGAAGTTAGGATTAAAAGAGAGTTAAACATGGTGTTGAAAGAAAACAATCCAAGGACCTACATATTATTTAAGCAAAAGAAAAATTAATATTGGAGGAAAACTCATGGGAGGGAGTCTGTTTGAAACACACGAGGAAACGCACTATCAGCTTGAGCTGGCATGATAAACAATCAAAAATGGCCCAAACCGACCGCCGAATTAATTATCCGCTCTGTTCATCTAGTTCTAAACATGAAGTGATCCATTTATATAAAAATTTTGATCAATTTGAAGGCTTCCATTAAAAAAATGAATGGATATTAAACACCATAAATATTTCACAAAACTGGAACACTTGATCGAACATGTGGAAGCCTTCAAATCAACCAACTTTTTATACACGTGGATCACTTCATCTATAGAACAAAATGGATGGAAAGGATCTTCAATTCGACGATTGGATTGGGCCATTTTAGAGGGGATTCAACGGATTTTTCTGTCAGCTCAAGCTGGTAATCTCTCTATATATATTACACCAAATTTTATAATTAACAAAAAGTGTAAAGAAAATCTCTGAGGTGTTTTGCGTAGATAAGCGTTATTATTGAACTTTCTAGCCCCAAAATTCCTAACCCCGGACCCTAACTATAAATTTTTGTTAATGTCTCTTTTTCTCACTTTGTCTCTTTCTCACGTCTTCTCACTCTCTCGGTTCTCCCCCCCCCCTCTTTGTCCCTCCCCCTATTTTCCCCCCTTGAATCAACATGGCTCTCTAAAGGTTTTGCCGGCAAGGAGTCGATGACTTCCTCATTAACCACCTTGTGGTATTATGACTTTAGGGTATGAATCAATTTTCTTTTATTATTTTCTTCTATTGGATCTTATTATTTTAGTAAATACAACTGCGGTACTTGCATTTGTTACGGGTTTTGCAGCAATAGTGGTCACCAATAATCGAGAGGGATTTGTCAAAATTTGGATTTTATTAGGATGGCGAAAGAACCGTTATTTTCATTAATAAGCATGGATTCGGATTCAATTTTTAAGATTAAATTGTATGCAATCAGAAATTATAGGATATATTCCAGCCTTTTATTTTACAAGATCATAATATATCGAAGTTTTAAAAAATCCTAAAAATAAAAATGAATAGCCTATATGTCTTTAATTGGATGTTCTTTCAGATCGAGGTTTAGGGTTCAGGATTTAGTTGATTAGAAAATTAATAAGTGAAGCCTCTAAAACGTGTATTAATTATTATACAATATTTTTCTAAAGATCGAATCGGAGTTGAAGCGAGGACTTATGGTCTTGCTAACTATTTTCTTCTGATAAGTATTGTAAGTGGAAATCCGCGTTCAACGCTTATTTTAATATTTTTATTTAATATACGTGATTTGAAAATATTATCGTTGATTGATTATCCGTGTAATGATTGATTTGTATATATAATGTCATATATATGAATTATATAAATGCTTTTTATTCATGTACTTATAAATGTTATGCAAAGATTTGATGAAAAGTATATATGTAACACTTATTATGGATGAAATTTAATTTAGTTATGTGAGGTCGTATGTAAGTTATGAAGAAAGCTTATTAATAAAGCAATTTTGTTTTTCATATGGTTAAGAGGTTTGCACACATGTATCACGATTAAAGATGTCAATGATGACTCATTACCCATTTATCCCACGGGTAAACACAGGTTATGGGTTAAAGTTTTACTACCCATTAGAATATTACTCGTATCCTGGCTTGCTGGTTTATAAATATCCGCAAGTCGACCCGGCCCGCAGGTTTCCCCAGCCCGTCACCGGGCCGATCCGTCCTGCGGGTTGGTGGATTTTTATCCGGTCCATATTAAAGAAAGTCAACATTTCATTCATTTTACTAATCATGAGAACAGATACTCTATATATCAAATATTTATTATGAGTACTACTAAACTTTGGCATACTCATTTGACACCTCTAACCAAGATTTGAATATTGGTTTTATCAATACGACATAGTTGATAAAGTATTGGTTATTATATTGGAACGTTACCGTGGCTATAAGTTTTATCTTCAGGCACATGTTGCATGAATCTTATAGATAAATATCGGTATAATTATGGAAAATTAAGTGGGTCACGGTACATGCTAGTTGTAAAGTCTTCCTAGAACTATTGCGTCCGCCGTATGGCATCCTCTCCGTAGGACAATATCAGTTCTCCCTACCACGGACTATTAATAGCAGCATTTTACTAATATCAACCGAGTTGGAAGTGTTGACCGTACTTAGCTGTAATCCACATAATCTTTCTATGCATGAAAATAATAATTTTGAAAACATTGCATACTCTCTTGGATGAGTTTGATTATATTAGAAAAATTATCGTTTTATTATCTCTATTGTCTAAGAAAAAAATTTGAACCGGTCCGTACGCCTAACTCATGCACACAATTCACCCACGCACACAACACACAACACATGCGCACCTAGGAGACCCATAAATTTGCCCCAAAAGTGTTTAAAATTGTGACCGCTTCCCCTCCTGGGATCGAACCCCTCTCTCCCTAGGAGGGGAAGTGCCATACCAACGGAACTATTGCACATTGGTATAAGAGATTGTTATTATAATATATTATTTATGTACGACACCCTTATTTATGGATATTATTACACATTGTATTTATCCTCTTACCGGGTTGTAAAGTTCAGCCAGCTTTATGTGGCTGCTAATCAAAACACATGGTACCACATTGAGAAAAGAAGCTGTTAAGAGAATAAGTGCATGGCGATCTTGGTTGCAGGACTTGAGGTATGCATATAGTCTATATAAATTTTCTAGCAAGATTTGGAGTTCATAATTAAGAGGTTTATTGGCAAAACGTGTAGAGATATGTATATAGACGGATATCATTTTAGGATCGAGGATTTTATGTACTTGAGATGAATAATAAGATTTGGAATTTTAGAGTGTGCTATCGAATTTATGTAATTTGGATTTCTATTGAAGATTTTAGTGTTTTTGGTAGGCCTTGCAAGTTTCTGATGGCAGGAATTTCCAGTCAGTCACGCATGATGAGTTTTACAATTTTATTATATGGTTTTGGGCCGTGATAATGTGTGCGCGCGCACGTATATGCATGTGTGGGCGGGCAGGCGCAGAGAGAGAAACCCTTGTCTCCTCTATTCCCCCCAAATCTGTTTTCTTGATTGCTCTATTTTCTTCTAAACACCAAAAGAAATGCATCTTATAGGTAACAAGATCGGTAACAGACTACCTGAGACGCTATGCGTGCTAATACATACGCTGCTTCAGTTCTGAGCCTCCAGAATGCCTAAAATTATTAACATAAGAACAGAAACAGACAAAAGTCTAATATTCTTAAATTTATAAGTAGGAAAACAAACCTTTGAATCACTCATAAAGTTGCTCAGAGCATTAACTTCAGAAAGTGAATGCTGAGACAGCTTCTCCAGGGCTGCAATTGCATGTGCCTGAGCAACTACGTCCTTGTCTTTCTCTAATTGATTAATCTTAAAAAGGAATTTTAGTATCAGATGAAGCGAAATAATACTATATTGTAAAATTATTCAAAAATTTAGACAAGCAAAGAACTTACAAAATTAACAGTCACCGGATGGAAGTTATTGATCATTTCACAGAATAAAGTTCCAAGTAAGAAGGTAAGATCCATGCACAAGACTCATGCCAGACATAAAGAAATGAAAAAACTGATAGAAATTTGCTATGTCCTAGATGATTTTGGATTATGAAATTCATGAACTTAAAAATGAGCTTGTTTCTCCCCATAATACTCTCATTCCATATCAACAATAATCTAATAATTAACCTGAAGTGTCGATAAATTTCAAATATTTTATTTTCTTGCATGTTTCTTTGTCAACATGAAACTCAATATGTTACCATCCCCATTTCCCTCATCTTCCACCCGTCTTCTAAATCATAAACTTTTTTCGCAAGTTTCATCCACAGTATCCTCATACATCTTATTCTTATTTATGACAAAAGGAATATAGTCCGAAAATGAGAAACAAGATACCCCTTAACATTGTGTGAGAATTGGAAATGCACATGTTCAGGCCTTGAGAATCATATCTAAGTATGGCCGAGTATTTTTATTACGGGTTTCTTTGTATAACAACCCACCCCAATCTTCATATTTAAGAACCCCACCCAAATCTCGAATTAAACTGCATAAGTACCACCAGTTCACTTCCATCCAATCCATAATCCATTAAATAGATCCGTTGTGATAGAAAATGACCATTATATAGTCCTTGGGTTTAAAAACAAGCCACCACTAGTTAACTTCCATCCAATCCATAATCTGTTGAATAGACCCGTTTGTGATAGAAAATGACCATAATACACTTTAACGGTTAGTCCTTGGGTTTAAGAACATGTAATAGCTGCTGCTTCTCTTCGTTGCTCCTTTTTCATGTTGCTCTCTCTCTCTCGCTCAGACACAGTCGCCACCGACAAGATGAGGAAAGTGTGCTGGGTTAATCGAGTGAGGGGTTTAGCATGCAACTCAAGCTGAGGAGATAGGGAGAAGAGAGGGTAATTTAGTCATTAACGGCCTAATTTTAAACGTGAATCCTTATGTAACCTAGTTAACTAATAACTAACTGACGGAGTGGCTTTTAGTTAATGTGCTAAGCTTTAAGTGGAGTTTTTGAAAATATGAAGATTTTGGTAGAGTTGTTAAAAATAAGAAAGATTTGGATAGGATATATAGAAAACCCTCTCGTGAATGGTTCGCTTTGTTGAACTCATACCGGTTTAGTTCTTATTATTTCAAGCATAGCATTCCACATTTAAGCTAACCATTTTGTAGGAATTATAAATCATGAAACATATAATGGAAAACGGAGGACTTAGCTTGAAACGTTGTATCAAAAGGAGGTTAGAGGTCGATGTTGGGATTTCATAAACCAAATTCTCATAATCAATTGAAGCCAACAGACTATATGAAACAAGATGACTCCAAGATAGACTTGAGATTTAGTTAGGTTTGAGGGGGTTTATTTGTTTTTATTTAGGGCCTTAATGCAAAAAGATTAGGATCTAATGAGCTTAAGAAACCCCTTGCATCATATGTTGATAAAATATTGTTGAGCCAAAAATTATTTTTCAAAAAGTTTCCATGACTTACATAAATTTCTATATTAAAAGGTATTTTGATATAATTAATGGAACTAAAATTTATTTACTCATTTTACATCAAGATTCTCAGTATCGTCATTAAACAAAATATTAGTTTATCATAATTCTATGAAGTTGTTTAATATAAATTTTCTTATATAAACATAAAACTAATATAGACATATTGAACTTTTTATCATGTATTTTTATAAGTATAGTTTTTACTCTATTTATCCCAAGTCTCCCCTGCTGTGCCCATGCACACATGTATTATGTTGAATGTTTTACCGTTGGGTCATATGCGCATATTCAAAGTCAAAAGCCTATGCATGTCTAATTTTCTCTTGATTGGTATTAAACAAGTCTTAGGATCTAAACTATATAACCATTGGTGGTTCAAGCCACTTTTAATGGGTCCATATTTAGCAGCATATATTTGATTGTTGCAAAGATTTTAACGTGCATACTAATTTAGTTACATGTGACTGTTGGACTTTTTTAGAACTCTTTTGCAATTGCTCTTTATATATTAACTCAATTTTTACGATTCTAGAAGCATTGCTCACTAGACTCACAATTTTTTTTTAAAACTCATTTATGCAAGCACTCATATTTTTCTCTCACAAATTACAAATTGATCTCAAACCCATTAGTCTTTAAATCCTATAGAAAGAGCTGTAAAAATAATTGTATTATATTGTTCTCACCTTGTTCAAGAATGAAAAAGGTTATCTCCATTGTAAGAGATCGTAAGTTTCGGAAGAAAGGAAACATGCAAGGCTTCATGGGAAGGAGACGTGTAAGGGGTTTCTTCGTCTAGTTAAAGGAGCGCTATAGTAAAGGAAAGATCCTAAAGCTGGGGTCTTTAAGCGGTGGATTATGTGAACGCGTCGAACCATCCTAAAATCGACGTTTTTGAGTTTGTGGTTTCTTGTCTCTTTACTTTATTTTTTTTATATCAATACTAAATTGCTATCATATAATTGACCGGTAGGCGTTGTATATACATATATAGCAATTGTTTTAAGTTGGAGATGTGATTTTTTAAAACCTTGTTTACCATCGATGGTTAGTTACTACACTCACACTTTATACGGCATCAAACTAAAAAATAAACAGCATCTAACAGGTTGTTGCGCCGTCATCATTATCATACACCACTATAAACCCCATTTCCTACTTTATAAAAAATACCACATACATGTATGTACGCAATGTGAGGGAACATGGAAGTTCCATCGCAAACCAATTTGCAAAATAAGAATGGTAAACTTTTTATCAACACAATGCAACATCATTCATGTTTAGCTATATAACTTTATATCTATATCTATTACAATCAAGATTTTGTAAGGCTTTTTCAACACATGCATGAAGTTAGTACTACATAAATATCCTTCTGATTGAGCACACATTTTATTCAATGCATCAATTGAGGCATCAAAGTCATTTAATTTCAAACAAGCACTCATGTGCACACGCACACGCTATGTTTAAGTTGTGGAAAATAAAGTGAATAGTACAAATTATTTGATCCTAGTGACAATAGTTCATTTTTCTAATGTTGCAAATTGGATTGTAACGAGACTTATGCATGCATGTACATAGTCATACCATTATTATCTACGGAGTCGGTTGAGTTATACAAACATATCTTTGATTTTGAAACGGATTAAGGTCTTGATGGTTAACTAGTTATTGACATGAAACCACATTTTCCTTTATAAGTGGTTATTGTCATAATACTACTTAGTTATAAGAAATACTATAATTCCTTGATGGAAAGAGTTATATAAGTAATTCCTTACATGCACAAATTATGAGAAGACTACAAAAAATGTAAAGAAAATATTTGAGAACAAAGTTTTTGGCTCCTATCAAGAAAACTCAAGGATTGAAGTATGCAAGAAAAGCGTTGGAATTTAAATTTTATTTTATTTTATAATCAATGGCTAAAGGTATTTTGTTTTTTATTCTCATGGTTGGCATGTGCGTGAGATGATTGTGTTGTTATTCATGCATATGGCTTTTATTAAATTTACTTACAATTGATACCATAGCTCTGATTTGGATGTCTTTTGTTGTGTTGCAAATTTAGTTTTTTTTATCCCATTTCACTTTTCCTCCTCTCACAAAATTTCTTTCCCTCCACAGCTATAGTGACCTACAAATAATGTCGAAATGTTACTACCGGTTGTGGGCCCTAGGTAGTGCTCATGAAAAAAAATCCATAGCTTCCTAGTTTTTCAAATTTGAAAAAGTAAATCAGGTTGTTGAGAGAAGAGAAATGTTATTTCATTGAAGCTATCATATATTAATTTCTTTATTAAAAGTCATAAGTTTTTAAAGTTCTTAGACCTTTTGAAATCTTAGCATGGGTTAATAACTGTTTTGTTTTCTTCACATTATTATATTGAGCTCATTTAGATTTCTATGCGGGTCATAAAGGGATAAGATCCACGGTCTTAACGGTAAAGAAATACATTAAATTTCTGGTTTCATTAAGATTTTGTACTTATTTTGAGCTTATTCACATGACGGTTGGTTTATATTCAACGTTTGATAAACAAGGCCTATTAGTGAACATTTTCACCATGTAGACAATCCCATTTGAAGGTATATCTAAGGCTTCATCATTCAGAATTCTTTGAATTGGGTTTCAGTCATCGACTTTGGTTTTAGTATAGAGATATTGAATGAACTAATACCTATTGAATTGGGACTTATTTTATAATTATTGTCTTTTATGTTCCAATCCATATAAATTTATTAAATTTCATATTTAAGTACTGTTTTGCATATTTGGTCATGAATAATGAAACAATCATATTTTTTATATATGCATCCAATTCTAAAGACTCAACATCCTTTAGAAAGATATTAAATACTCTACATAATCATGCATCAAATATAGATTTAGTATGTTTCAATCACGTGTATGGTTTATCATATATGATTTAAATTGATGGCTAAAACTTCAAAGGCCGTTAAAATTAGGTTATATGAATTAGGATGCTTTACATCTTAACTCCCATGATATAAGTGAACTTATGATTTTATTCATATCATAATATTAGTTTATTGGACATAAAAGATATCTAATATTGCAATTGTTTGGCTCCATGGGGAGGTATTTATCTATGTGATTCAATTGGAATAATATTACTTAACAAAATGTTAGAATAGATAATTTGTTATTTGTTATGCCCGCAGAGATTTTCTAATTTTAATAAACTTAATGAACATATTATGTGATAATTAATAGCTTCAGGCATATAGCAACCTCTACCCATAGGAAGGTTGAGTTTACTAATGAAATTAGACATTGGTCTATTTCGATTAAGTTCGCATATTATAGAAATAATATATGTTATAATATAGTCGTAAAGTTGTTATTCTATTTCTATGTCGATTAAGTTTCATTCAAGTTTTTAACTCTCATCATTATTTGAGTGTTGTGTTGAATTTTTTATAAGGTTTTTTGATACGCCCGCCAAGTTCTCTAAATTTTTTTTAAAACACACCGTCATTATCTGAAAAACATATTCCGTTATGCTGCTATTAGTGTGGATGAGTTAAGAGGGTGAGTTAATTTAAATTGGGTTAGATTTGACATGTTGATCCATCACTCTCTCCTCACTCAAATCATTAAAACCCAACCTATTTTCTCAGGACCTCCCACAATAATAAGACCATAAAATTCCCAATCTCCTCTCTTTCATTCTCTCATCAACATCAAACTCCTCGACATCAGTACTAGATACTGACGAACTTTGGAGCCTTAGACATCGACATCGGCCCCCAATTCAAGGTATCAATGAAGAAGGAAAGAAGAAAGGAGCAAAACATGAGAAGACGAAAAGAAAAGAGAGATGCAGACACATATAGCAATTGGGTACATAGAAGATGACCAAGCTTGTTTAAACCCTTACTACTAACCAATGAGGTATTATGATCTTTTCAAACCTATAACTATAATTAATTGAATAGTAACCATAGTTGGATGGGAAATGGATGAAAGTTACTTTCAAACCTATAACTATAATTAATTGAATAGTAACCATAGTTGGATGGGAAATGGATGAAAGTTAACTAGAGTGTCTATTATAGTTTAGTTTTAAGAAGCTGATGTGTTTTTAAAATTACAAAGTTGATGTGTTTTTCAAAAATATATAAGTTGGTGGGCGTATCAAAAAAAACATTTATATAATTTTATGTCTATACATATTTGAATGTTGTTAGTATTTAGCACATGATTAATAAAGTGTGCACATTCACAAGGTTAGCTCTATATCTATAATTAGAGTCATGTGATTATTGATTTTGAAGCAATTTAAAGACGAACTATAAATAATGATAATAACTATATTCAAAGGTCATTTGTATATACATATATGAAGCTTCGTAAAGATAAAGTATAATAATTTTGCTCATTATATAATTGTTTAATTCGCAATAGCGTATAGTTAGAACGATGTTATATAAAATTAAGACATTAATACGATAGATTGAATCAAGTGGGAGAATGTTTGAAATAACACCATATGTGAATTTACAACCTGTTAATGGGATATTCTTAACTTTTTAGTGGATTGAAAATAAGACCCGTTAATAGGGGTTGAACTAGCCATTGATTTATTATTTTTCAAGGAAAAGATTTAAAAAGGTGATAATATCACTCTTTTGTTTGATGGGTTTCTACTCTTCTCTTGATGTTTGGATGCATAACAAGAAACTATTGGCTGCAAGTATCATTTTGTGAGTAATGAAGATTGTTTTGAAAAATACTTTCCCTGCCCACTTTTATTCACTGCCCACATGTACGAACCAGATAAATATCGTAGGGCTCACATCATCTAGATATTAATGCTATAGATAGGATAGAGCCTATGTCAGTTTATCTCTGAGATATATGCGAGTAGAAATAAAAGTGTTTTAGCTACAACTTTCAGCAGAATTCAGGTGAGAAAGAAATCAAGAATTAATTCACCATAGGTTTGTTGTTGCTAAGAGTTGAAATCGATGGCGAAAACACAAAAAATTAGGTTGAGGTACGTTCGACGCTATTTTTAGAGCAATTCACTTCGTACTATGCAAGAGGGAATTATGTAAGGTTCTTCCAGGATAAAAATAATAATAATAATTTTGTATTCAATCCGCAGTGTTGCACTTGCAGAGAATTGCTCCGAAAATTTGATCTTTTGATTACCAAAGTTAAAGAGTAGAGAAGAAAAGGAGTTGTTATAGTTGTATAGAAAAACAAGTATAATAGGATTTGAAGGGTGGAAATTGAAAACTTTTCACTGTGAAAGGATATGTCGAACTGGTTGCATGTCAAAAGTTCAAAAAACCCAACCTTTGGGCAAGGCCGTGGCAAGGAATCGCTCAGAAAGAAAGGCATCATCCATAATGAAGTCCTAGGCTAAGAGTGTAATAATTAATTAAAGTTAATAATCATAGCGTTAGAAAAATAAAGAGTCGGGCCATTGTGGGCCACGGATTCACCAACAAAAAAATGTTTTTTTCTTTTCTTTTTGGCCTTGCAACTCTTCACATTCACAGTCGAACTAACTTTGACTTAGTCAAAGTTTGACAATGTTTCACATTTGAAAATTCAATCCCATCTTCAACATTTAAAATACAAAAATATTTTTTTTTGTTTATTAAAAATTCTGTATATTATACAAATAATATAACAAGGTCAACCTTGTATCTAAATGGCGAGAAATAATTCAATTGTTCGACATATTTCTTTATTGCATATTGTGATCATGCGATATGACGATAATAGAGTTTGTTGATAAACAAATGTGCAGTAGCACAATAACATATTGTTAAATGTGTGAGTGAGTCCATCTCATATTTTTGAAATTGCACAATTATCATATTTTAACTTTATAATTTTCTTAGACTTTTGGTTAAATTAACTTTTCTTTCTTTTCTACTTTCACCTATACTGAAAATGTAGTCTGTCATTAAAAACAGTATCAACAGTGAGAATAGTGTAAATTGCCGCAACTAAAAGATCATTTCTCATACTTCATCATTATCGTAGAGAAGAACAGACCAATCTAAACTCAGCCACTCAAGACTAATAATGGTAAACAGCTGAAGCTCATGCTTACCCACATCTCAACGGGCTGGTAAAACTGAACTCCAGCAAGATATTCCATATCAGGATCCACCCTGACCCATAAAATTGGTGAAGCCAAACTGCAATAGAAAGAGACTGAATTCGTGAGATATGAGGGCAAAGGCAGAGCGCCAGAAGGTCCCCACCCCTACCCCAAGAAAAAAGCAAATAAATAAAAATAAAGAATATATTAATTACTACCTTATATGCAACGCCTGTTTTCCAAATCTGTGCGCCACCCCAACACACACACACACACCCCCGAAAAAAGGAAAGAGGAAACATAGGAAGGAAAGAAAAAATATATGTCGTGTTAACTGCAACTATACAACCTCCCACATAACTAGTACCCCATTAAATTGCTTTATTTAAGTGCTTAGTTTTTAAACTAGTATATTAACAACCTAAATGTTTTTCTTTAATTAATTCACCCAAACAAATCATTCTGGCAATAACCGTTAAAGATAATAATAACCAATGGGCATAGCTCCCGCGGTATAACTTTCCTTTCCAAAGAGAGCTTGCTAGTTCGATTCCCGAAGGGGTCACATAAAAAAACTATCAAAAATATTTATTAAAAATGATAATTCTCAAACATTAAGGGGGAAAATTCAAGTATTTCTCTTCTGGAGTTCAAAATTAACACTCTTTTTTTAACTTTAGGTCAAATTCCCCTCCACACACACACACCCCGCCACGAAAAAGAACCCAAAATACACACGCGCGTGAAGAGAGAGAGGGGGGGAGGTACGCAAAAAGGGAAATGTGTCTACGAACCTCGAGTGTGTATCTGAACTTGGAATAGCATCTGCATTGTCATCAGAAACATCAGGTTTTGATCCCTTTTTAAGCTTCTGAGTGTCTTTCGAGGCTATTTTGGAAAGACAATCAATCTCAAGTAGATTCCAAGAATCCCCAGCCAAGGGAAGGGATTGATGATCATGCATTCCAACAAGTTCATGAACTCGGATGCCCATCTTTCCAGGCCAACCAGTGTTGTCGCCAGGGTTTGCACTGCATCTTCTCTTAACACCAAGTTCAATCTTATTTTGCTTTTTGTTGTAGGCCAGCCCCACACTTCAAAGAAAAGACAGTTGATAGCATAGAAGGTTAAGACAGCACTTGAGAAGGAAAAGGAAGATATAGGCATTTGCTGAGACCCCATAAACCAAACCTCAAAATAGGAAATCCACAAGATTCAATCCAAGAAGAAAAGAATTCTTTAAGAAATGAGCGTTCCAGATTCCCAGTCTTACGTGCAAGTTTCTTGAACTGCATATACAAAGCGTGAATGTAAGAATAAACTTTTTCGCTAAATGGCGTTCAATTATAATGATGAAAAATGACCTCTCATTCTTTTCTGTTCTCTAATTCGTAAGAATGCTAATGTGAACATATCACGTGTACACTTGTATGCCGCCATAATGTTGCATATTCTGAAATATATCAAAGTAAGAGCACAATTGTACCTCTAGCATTGTGCTTATATGGGATGTAAATTGTTTGGAATATATGTTTCATTAACTTTCTAAAATCCCTACTACCTTAAATGATCGATTGGAACGATCCCAAGCTCAATAAGACGGACTAAACTTCAATGGAAATTAAAACCCATGATGTCCCATTGGCTCTCTAATACAACAGTTATATTAATAAGATTCTCTTTTCGCTTTATCTTTTGAACCTCTTCATTCTACCACAACTCTCTTTATTAAATACCCCATTACCTTTAGATTCACCAAAAATTTCTTTAGCTACTTTTTTGTTGCAACTAGTCATATTTCTCCACATAACATTAGTTCCATTCTCCACATAACATTACTTTTTTGCTGCATAGTTCAAGTAATATTCAAGAAAAGAAACAGTACCCAAATAAATCAAACCTAAGGAAACTGAAAATAATTGAGAAAAGAATAATCTTATTGGCTTAAGAAACAATCAAGAGTCCACACACATATATATTGAGAGTTATATAGCTCACCTCTCAATCTAATAACAAACTATATCATAACTAATATCAACTAACAAATATACTCATAACTAATATATACTAACTTATATTCATAACACTCCCCCGCAAGCTGGAGCGTAGATATTAATCATGCCAAGCTTGAGCAGAAGACAAGCGAAGAACGATCGATGAAGAACTTTAGTAAGAATATCTGCTATTTAAGTCAATGAGGAAATACGATAGAGTGCAACCTCCTTATCTGTCACTTTGTCATGAATAAAATGGCAATCTATTTCTATATGCTTGGTTTGCTCATGAAAAACCGAATTCTCAGCAATATGAATTGTGGCCTTGGTATCACAAAAGAGTGTAGTCGGAAGAGAAGGAACCCCAAGATCTGTCAGAAAGGAGGTAAGTCATACCAACTCAATAACTGTATGCGCTATATATCTATACTCAATCTCTGCAAAAGAACGAGCTACATTTTGTTTCTTGCTCTTCCACGTAATCAAGTTTCCTCCCAATAAGACACAATAGCCACTCGTGGAACGACGATCATTAATGGATCCAGCAAAGTCAGCATCCGTAAAGGCTATGAGCGACAACATAGATGATCGTTTGTAAAGAAGAACCTGTCCTGAAGAACCTTGGATGTCTAAGAATATGCTGAACTGCCTTAAGGTGAGAGATCAAAGTATTCTGCATATTGACTCACTTGGATGGCAAATGCAATGTCAGGCCGAGTGACGGTGAAGTAAATAAACTTCCCAACAAGACGTCGATATCGTCCTAGATGAGGTAGTGAAGGATCTAAGGAAGAGCTTAATCGAGATAGCTTGACTGAGGAGTCCATAGGGGTGTTTACTGGTTTACATCCCAGAAATCTCGTTTCAGATAAGAGATCTATTAAATGCTTGCGCTGAGAGAGCTGTAATCTACCAGAATTTCGTGATATTTCAATTCCAAGAAAACATCTAAGTGGTCTAAGGTCCTTGGTATGGAAGTGTGAAGCCAAATATTCTTTCACCTTGAAAATACCAGCATAATCATCTCCGGTGATGATAATATCATCAACATACACCAACATGATTACCCCGTCCTGAGAACGATTATGTGTAAGGAGAGATGTGTTGGCACGATTGAGTTTGAAGCCAATCTGTCTTAAAACCATGCTAAACTTTTCAAATCAGGAGCGCGGAGATTGCTTCAGTCCATATAATGATTTTTGTTGAAGACAAACCATAGACTCTTCCAGTTGCTCAAAACCAGAAAGTTGTTGCATATAAATTGTCTCTGATGGATCGCCATTAAGATAAGTATTCTTCACATCAAGCTAATGAAGAGGCCATGCTTTAGAAACCATCAAGGATATAAGAACACGAAACGATGGCAACTGGCGAGAAAGTCTCAACATAATACAAACCATATTACTAAGTAAATCCTTTGGCCACCAATCGAGCTTTGAGATGGTCAGTCATCCTATCTGGATTTTGTTTGACAGTAAAGACCCATCGACAACCAATAACCTTCTTATCTGAAAGAGAATGTAACAATTTTCAAGTCTGATTAAAGCGCGGAGCGGCAATCTCCTCTAACATAGCTGGACGCCAAACTGGATGCTTAAGTGCTTACTGAATAGAGGAAGGAAAAGTGATGGCACACAAGGAAGAAACAAACTGACGAGCAGATAGGGTCGGTTTATGATAGGAAACAAGGATAGAAATCGGATGTGCAATAGTACAGGAACGCTTAGCCTTGCGTAAGGCAATAGAAAAAGAGATCTTTGGAAGGTAGCGGTGGTGTAGAATCAGAAACAGTGGACTGTATTAAGTACTTGCAGAAGAATCGTTGGAAGAATCGTTAGAAGAGGTGGCTGGATAACTTTCTTACGACGGTGGTACTCCTGTGGATAAGGTACAACAGACGGATCACTGGAGAGCACATGTTGAACAGATGAATCCAGCTCTGAAGAAGATGTGGAACCGAAATAGTAGAAATGGGGTCCTTAACAAGTGGTGGAAAATAGGCTTGATCTTCTAAAAAGATCGAATCACATGAAGTACAAACTTTGGATATGGCAGGATCAAAGCAAACATACCCTTTTTAGGATCGAAAGAAACCTACATACCCATACAGATAGCTCTAGGATCAACTCTGTCAATATGAGGACCGAGAACATGGGAATAGCATAGCCAACCAAACACCTTAAGGAGGAATAAGAAAAAGCTTGCCCTGTGGAAACAAAATAAAAAAAGAAGACCGATTGCCTAGGACCGAAGAAAGAATGCGATTGATATAAAAACAGGCAGCTAAAACTGCAAAATTCCACGATCGTTTAAGAATATGCATATGTAAGAGAAGAGAATGAGCTATCTTCAGTAAATATCGGTTCTTTCGTTCAACGATCCCATTTTGATGAGTATAAGAACACGAAGTTTGGTGCAATATTCCACATCTTATAAAATGCATTAAACTCCGTGTTGATGCACTCCTTACATTATCTGAACGATGAACCTTAACCGAAACACCAAATAGATTAGAAATCTCAGCAACGAAGATTTTAAAAGTAGACAAAAGCACGGACCTATTATGCAGAAGATACAGTGAAGTCATGCGTGAATGTAACAAAATATTTATAACCACACACTAAGAAATTTAAAGAGTCCCTAAATATCGAAGTGAACTAAAGCAAAGGTAAGTCATGTCTCTTATTAACTGGAGAAAAAGAGGAGCGATGATGTTTCCCGAGAATACAAGAACCACAACTAAATTCTGATAAACTGATAGAATGTAGCATAAGACAATAAGACGAAAGAAGAGGGTGATCAAGTCTCCGATGCCACTAGATAGTAGAAATAACCGCAGACGTACTGAGATGGAGATCAACATAATACAGTCCATTCTTTTCATGCCCCAGTTAATCCGTTGCTTCGTCAGAAGATCGTGTATCATAAAATATGGATAAAAAGTTACGGAGCGATTGGAATCATTTGTAAGATGAATAAAAAAAGGTTTTGTTTTGAAGATGGCACAATTAAAGCATTTTTAAGATGTAAAGATGAAGTAATAAGTCGGTAGAACCAGAAACCGGTGTAGTATTACCATCAGCCATGAAAATAAGCTTGTGAAGACTAAAAGATCGGATGGTCCATCACGAGACATATTATGTGAGGCACCGAAATCGGCAACTCACGAATCAGAATGAGAAAAGAAAGATATACCTGACGGAGTGGAAAGGTTGGCAGGACCTACAGAAGAGAGGAGACGACGCAACTGACCCCACACATCACTGGATAAAGATACTTGTCCGGCAAAAGAGGTTGGTTGATCAGTAGCTGAGGGTGTGGATGTCTGGCGAGCGGTAGGTATATCGGCAAGGTAGCCATACTTCTCCCAACACCAGTCTTCCCGATGATTAGTGCCGCCGCAATGAGCACAATAAAGGCCGGAACGGCCACGACCTTGTCCACAGAAACTACGACCACGAGCAATTAGAGGGGGGCGACCACGCAATGCCCCGCGGCCACCAGAGATAAAATCAGAAGAACCACGTCCCGACTGAGTGTAGATCTCACGGCCACGGCCTCGAGTAATAAGTGCGGTCGAGATAGGCTCGGTAGTCTAGGAAGAGACTGTGGGCACACGATAAATACTCAATAAGATACTCGTCAATGAGGGAGAACTGCTCTGAGAAAGAACGAAGGAGCGGACGCCCTCAAAGTTGGGTGATAGTCGAGCAAAGAGTAATGCGCCAACAAGAGACTCATGTTGTTTGCGAGTGACGGACGGATCAGTGAAGATAGGATGATAGATGTTCCACTGATCAAAATGTCCACTGAAGAGGGCACCGAAATCCTGAATATCTTCTTCTCCTAGATCAGCCGTATTAAAGGTATGGAAGATATCATAGAGCTTCTGCAAGTTATCTTCAGACCAGTATAGAGAGCGAAGATGTGTCCAAACTTCCTTTGCAGTTTTCAGCGACAAAATAGACGTATAGAAGCGAGAACCTATAGAGTTTGACAACCAAACAATTGCTTTGTTATCATTCTTGAACCAGGTATCATAGGTTGGATCTTTGGAGTAAAGGGGAGCATCCGTCAAGTGGCGGTGAAGGTCTTTGTTGTTCAAGGCTCGTTCACCGGTATTGGACCATTGTAGGTAGTTCTTTGCGCCAGAAAGAGATCGTAGCCAAGCGAAGATCCGTTTTGAAGTCAACGGACAACAGAGAGGCTGGGTTAACTTTATCATCACTAGAATCCATCGCAAAAGGCGCTGAAAAGGATCCCGAGAAAGAAGAAATGTTGTCTAGCTCACAAAAAAATATACCGAGAAAGCCGATCTAATAGATCATGGATAAAAAAAAGGTGTTCAACAACAGAGGAGGCAGTCATGCGAGTTTGTAGGCTGCTTTTGCACGAATCTGATGTCGCAGAAGGCTTCGAGGGTTGCTGGAGGGAAAAATCAAGGTCAGGCGAGGGTTTCTGGAGAGAGAGGGAGGGCAGGCGAGGGTGTTGTGGGGCAAGCGAGGGATGCTGGAGAGGGAGGGAGGGCAGACGAGGGAGTTGGGGGCAGGAAGGGCTGGAGGGGGTGCTCGATGGTCGGCGAGGGCTCTAGTGGAGCATCATCGGCAGTTGAGGGTAAGTCGAAGGCAGGGAAGGAGTTGTGGTGGAGGGTCGATGGCAGGGAAGGGAGCTGGGTTCTTCGTTTAAGGCTGGAGGGCTTCGATGGGGGTTGTGGAGGTGGAGACGAAGGTGTGAGGGGATCGAGGGTCCTGGTGGGTTTAGAGGGAAGGCGAGGTGGAGACGAAGGCTGAAGGGCTTCGATGATGATGGGAGGGGTCGGCAGCTAGGCACAGGGGGGGATAAGGGTTTTTTTTCTTTTTCTTTTTCTCAATTATTTTCAATGCTCTGATTCCATGAAAATAATTGAAAAAAGAATAATCTTATTGGCTTAAAAATAATCAAGAGTCCATACATATATATAGTGAGAGTTAAAAATCAACTCTCAATCTAATAACAAACTATATCATAACTAATATCAACTAACAAATATACTCATACTAATATATAATAACAACTTATATTCATAACAGAAACAAATTCATATTCTGATATCTTAAATCACCATAAGCAAAACTTAAATGTTGTTGACGTGATATAGAAAACCCACTAAGAACGAATTGCATTCATCGACAGCTTACGTGTAGTACAAGTTGTACAAGCAGCAGGAACACAGTAAGTGACAGGATATGAATAATGTAACTAATTATACAAACCTTTTTTGTGCTAAGAGTTCTGGAGCAAGCTGTATCTAAAGCCCTGGAAACTATCTTCCGCATTATCTGAAACTCCAGTTCAAAGAAATTAGAGGAAACGATATTAAAGATATATCAAGGGAAAAACTACAAAGTGCCACAAACAAAATTTTGGAGCATCAGAAGAATGTGGAACTTCGTACTGAACTGAATATCTAAATGAGTTATGCATCCTACTTGAATAGAATACATTAACCATAACCATTAAAGGAAAAGGAAATAAAAATCTATTTATCAAAAATATGATGTAGCCTACACCAATCGATTTACATAGAAAAATTTTGATGAAAAATATTGATTAGTACATCAGGACAGAAGAAATCTAATTCCTAAAGATGAAGTCGAAAATGAATCAAAACAGACAAGAATCTTTACGAAAGTAAACAAACCACTAGGCATTAAAGCAACAGATAGTGAACCAATGGCAATGGAATAAGAACAAAAAAGGTGTGTAAACTACCTTCTGGAAAGAATCTTGGCCCATCTGCTTTTCCAACATCTGAAAAACACTTACCTATTATGCGATAAGCAGCAACAATAAGACTTCAGCTGTGAATTATTAAGTTGCAGTAAGTACAGAGTTCTTACAGCTTTCCATGAACGAATTTTTCCATATAAACCGATTGTCTGAGTTCCATATAGATCGCTCGAAGCAGCAGAGGAGCTCAAAGCAGTTGCACCACTAATATCAATTTCACAAACAGCGCAGGTCTCCTACATTAAATTTGCAACAAAACTATGGGCCTACAATGACATGCAATGAGAACCAAACAAACAAACACAAACTTAGCTCAGGCAGTATGACATTTCCGTTGTGGGAGGATGAGAGGAATGCTACTTCAATTGACAGGCACTGTGGCTAAGGATGGCTTGTGGAGGATTTTGGTAACCTATGTGTGCAATCACCAAATTAGAATTGCTAAGGAACAGTTATCCCTTTTAGGAGCTCCCATCATGGATAGAAAATTCCCCCATTTATAATGAGTATTTTGATGAATGTACTATAGAAACTGAAGCAAACATTGATGCGACTTGAAAAGTCCCGAATTGAGGTCACTAATGCAACCTGCGCTTGGCGTAAATTAAATGTCTTCCGTATCCAATAACCTAAGACGACTGTCGAGCTGTATATCGCACGAGTCTAGCCTATCCCACGAAAAATATTCAAAATGTAACTATTGAAGCAAGAAATTGAAAACTGCAAATGTAGTTGGAACTATAACGCTAATCACAATGTTTTCATTAAACAGCATTGAAGGATTACAGCATCAAAATAACTAAGGAATCAGAATTGCAATCATCGCAGTAGAAGCGAATGATGTAATTGTGTCACGCCCCGCTTCCCAAAATATGGAATACGGAAAGCGACGTACGAAGATACGAGGCACGAACTCAGCTAGGATTCACTTGGGATCAGAGTTATACGCTCTCGTAATTCTCATTAACAATGCCCATGCCCAAAAGACTCAGAGGCTCCAACAAGAAGTGTTTCATACATGCAATCTTTATTGCTGTTATAAGAGAAGTTATTGTTCCATCATGTCTAAGGAAATAGTTTCTTAAGAATAATGCAACTTTGTAGCCAATATTGAATCCAAAGCATGTCTTGACCATGACAGCCTCAACTAAAGCATTCATCCTATCAGAGGGAGATCCCAATGTGAACTTCAATGGTTGCAGATGTTGCAATGTACCTGAAGGGAGAAGTCTCCTCAGCGCATCCACAGTTGTGGCGACACCCAGGATAAAGAACAACGGAATCTTGATCACCCATTCACATTGCATCGCTCCATATCATCAATTATCACAATGACAGGACGATCATAGTTCTCTAGCTCACAGTACCATGATGCTAGAATGGTTATATCAGCCACATCCACATCCTCCGTCACTAACTGCCGCAGCAAACTTTTAAGGGAACCACCAACTCCATGCTTTGCCGAAAAATCCAATGCTGATAGATAGGCCACATGGCATCCATTGGATTGCAAATACTCACCAAGATCTTGGAACGTTATCATATCATCAACAAACTCAGCATTCTTTGTAAGAATAAAAGCCGTAGGTATCTGTTTGTATATAGAATCAGTTGTAAGAGGGAAAGGCCGTTGGATCTCAGTTACATTTTGTGGCCTAATTAACTTGACAGCAGCAAACGATTCACTAATCCAGTGATGTACCTCCTCAAAAAGATCCTGATTGATTTTTCTCAAAACCTCCTTGATGGTGGAATCGATTTTCGACCATGTCGAATTGAAGGCTTCGAACCGTAATTGCTCGCAGATCGCATCAGAAGAACCATCGGTGTGAGATCCATCAGATCTAGCAGCGGATTTTGGGGAAGGGCAAGGGAGATCTATCTTCCTTCGAGTTTCCCTAGATCCGGATGGTTTTCTCTCGGATTTTCGAGCCGATGCTTTGTGAAGAATGAAGAATGGCTGGAGATTGTTGTTGCTGTCGTCTGAAGCGGCGATGGCAGAAGGAGAATTGGCGATCGGCGACGACGGCATGGATTTCGATTGAGAGATTGGAGAAAAGGGGGGTTAGGGTTTGGGATGGGTGGAGGGGTTGGCGTTTTGGCGGGAAAATGTAGCTATGAGGTTCTCGTCGGGGTCGGGGGTTCTGTGATGGAGAAAGAGGCTCTGGTGTTGGGTTGGCGAGAAGGGAGAGGAGAGGAACAAGAGGTGAGGGTGATGACGAGGGTCACTGGCGGCGAAGGCGACGGCGACGCGATGGTGAAGCTAGGGTTAGGGTTTTCGGGATGATGGTTCGTAGGCGGGAGAAAGAAAAGGAGAGAGAGAGAGGAACGTGCGTAGTGGGAAGATAGGTAAAATAATATTAGGTTTTAATATATTAATAGAGAGAGAGACAAGAGGAGATTAGGTGAGGGATTGTTAGATCAGGATTAATAAAAGATTTAAAAATATATTTGGTTTGGTAAAATTATTTAGTTTGGTAAAATTTTAAATGGATAAAAGTATAACATAATATTAGTTTGTTTAAAATATGATTGAGGATATTAGAATATAATATTAATAAAACTTGAATTTTAGGCTAAATACAAAATAGTCCAAAAGACGTCCGGATCGGGTCTAAAATTACTGTTTGAAAAATACGTATAATATACGTGTCAGCCAAAACACAAAAGTGAATTAAAACAGGAAATAACCACAAGAAAATAATGAAGAGAATATGGTATAACTGTACTAGGGTGTTACAAATTGGATACTTAGATAGGAGTCCAAATTATTTACCTCTGTTATTAGGATGTTATTTTACTTGACATTTCGGTATTCAGATTGGTAACCACTATAGGATTCAGTTGGAGATAACTTGAGATCTAAGCTGCCAATTCCGACTTGTAGCATAAGCTCTAGGATGCCTTATTATTGACATCGTTTAAATGCCTTGGGCGTGCAAGCTGGGTGATTTTTGTCAAACACCATCACGGACTAAAAAATTATGTGGAAATTGAGGTGTTTGATGTCCTTAATAATTTCTTAAGAAGAAATTTGGTTTGAAATGCAACAACAACACAAGCCTTTATCCAAATGTTTTTTAGGTCCGCTGCATGAATCTTTTCGTATATTCAGATCCATTAATGGCTACTTCTTTTTTAAATTGACAACTTTCTTAACTGCCTTGACCCATGATTGATTACACCAACCTCTAGCCCTTGACGTTCCATTAAGTATAATTTTGCCACTCCCGACGAATTTATCGGCCTCTATTGCACATGTGCAGCCATATTAATTTGTTCTTCTCTCATTTTATCCTCTATGGGAGCTACTTCAATTTCTTATTGTTACCGTCTTTTCTTGATATTATTAAGTATTGCAACTCATTCATCTAAAAATCACCATTCAATTACAATCAACTTTTGCATGCGTTACTCTTCGACATCGGTCGAAGAAATTCAGTTTGATAATTATAACAATTATATTAAAGAAAGTTTGTTATTGTTGTATTTCAGATTTAAATCCAAGTTGAGCACATTTCTTGAATCTGTTAAATAATGTAGAATTATTACCTGATCTAGCATCCTTATCTTGAATTCATGCGACCAACAATTTTTACCTATAATTCCTAATTTAACCGTGATATGAGAATTTATTCTTATTGTACTTGCAACTACACCAAAGTTCTATTTCCAATCACTATTGAAATTTTAAAATCAATCATTAGCTAATCTAGAATTAAAGTTGCATAACTACGGCCAATTTTTATACAATGTTAATCTGCCCTTCAAACCATGGTCCGAAATCTCAGCCGATCCCAACCCGAGATAGCATATTCTAATCCAAAAAGTGACCGTCCGAGTTCCGCTACCGGTATATTTCGATACCGAGTTATAGTGGGATTACCATTTGACTAGTAAGGTTCAAGTATTAAGTTTGTGAATTAGGGGTTAGTGGGTTCAATAATAGGTTATTGACCTACGATTTATTTGACATTGATTATTACTATAAAGTATATCAAAAAAATATATAGTTATTTTAACCAAGTATTATAATAACCATTTTAATCATAATTAGTTGATAAAGATTATGCCTTTACTATTAATTTAAAGAATTTCCTAATTTTATTTTTTTCCAAATGATATAAAATCGTATATTTCCGATCCGAGCCGGTCGATACAGCCAAGATGGCCAATTCCGATCCAAAAAATAACCATCCGATACGAGATTTTAAACCTTACTACAAACAATCTACAAGCATCGATGAGCCAAAGAAGCACCTAACCTTGTATCGTCGATAGCAAGCTTCGTTTTTGCCAAAATTCTTTTTTATAAATGAGTCAGTAAGAAATCCAGCTAGCCCATCTAGCAACCACTCTGTGTAGAGCATAAATGACATTAATGCTAATGCATATAATGAAATATTTGTATTTGTAAAACATACCATCTGTCGGCTTCGCTGCAGTTATATACACTCCAAACCATTGCCTAGCAAGGGCATAAGCAAGCCTGATGCGTATTTCAATTTCCTAGCACATAGTTGAATTTACATGTTCAATGGGAGACCATTATGAACAATGGAGATTGAAATGAAAACAATGTGCAAAGAAGAATAGAATGATTTTCAAATTAATGATTACTTTTAAACATTAACAGAACAAAAATAAAGCGCCCTACACCATGCTTAGCAGTTACCTGAATCCCCGTCATACATAACAAACACACCAGTGCTCTGACATAGCAAGAAGCACTACATTCTAACCAAGTAAACATATTTAACAATATTCATGGAGACACCCATCTAGGGCAATTTTAAAATGAAATAAAATGTAGAACCCAGAAAATAGAGTATGCTCGGAAATGAAATATAAGAGAACATAAAATCCAGAAGACAAAACCTTGCATACTTCAGACCAACCAGCGAACTAGAATTATTTAGATGATTGATTGTGAATTTGAGATTAGGACTTATGAGGGTTCTATAACTCCTTCATGGAGGGAGAGATCCACAAGTATTTATCAGATATATAGGATTGATCATGATTGGATATGATTTAATTTAAATTATGATAGAAATGAAATAAAGTAGTAAAAACGTTTATGTAAAATAGATAATATAATCTCAGATATTAATCAAATATGTTACATATGTATATTTAGGTAATAGCTCAGAACAATTAAGTATTTTATGTACTGCCAACAACAAATTCTAAACATAAGTAAACTATTGCAGGTTAGAATATAGATGCATAAGCTCCTCTACTGACCGAGAACAAGTTTACAAAGGGGTGGGCAAGAAATTGGAGGTAGTGAAAAATGCCTCACATGTAATTGCCGCGGTTCACGAACAGCAACTGTACTCCACTTGCTTGAGTTTTCAGTATCAAAGAATATTTAGAAAAGCTAACAAACTACTGTAACGGACCTGAATTTTTAAAAGAGGCAGGCAAGAGACTCCTAACTGTAAATTACTCCAAGTTATGGAGAAAGACATAAATCACTATTAATTTCATTAACTTAAAATAATATATAAAATGAGAAGAAAAGGAGAGCAAACCTGATCTATGACATTCTCATCAAATAAGAGTTGAGAAGTGCAAATACACATGGAAGATCCCAGAAGAATAGAAGATATTGATGTTTCAGGTGGTATGAAGACTTGTGTGTACGATTTAAAGGGAAAGGGTTTGGAAAGGTAATCTTCATAATGACTGCAAAACAACCAGATGATAGGAGACAAAAAAGTAATACATAAAACACAGGTTGAACAACAAAAAGGGAAAGTAATAGTATAAAGAAAAATTAGATAGCAACCAAACCTAAATGCCTCATGGAAGAAGCCAACTGTATTCCGTAGCTTTGATAAATTGGGTGATAAACACATGTGTGTGATGCCAGCATGACTGTCTGGAAGTATTTCAAATGGAGCGACAGCCAAGGAGATCCACCCAGCACTGACAGGGACATTTAACTTATATACGTACGTTATGGATGGAGGATTGGCTTTTCTAATCTGCAATTCAGTGGTTAAATAGGAAGCATGAGTATGACTAATAATAGCATGAGTACTCGACAATAGTTGATTATAGACTTGATGGTCCATAGTCAGCATAGTCAAAATGACAATTTTATCTCATTTTCTTTCCCTGATAGGTGGTCAATTGTGCTTGTGCTTGAATTAATGCTTCAGTTTTCTAGCTGAGATGAGAGGATCAGGCATGCAAATGATGCAGATTATTGAACTATTAGTAATTAGTATGTAACATATAGTTTCAGTAATCAATCCCAGCTATGACCAAAAGGTTGCGTTAATGTCATTATCACAGATATAGTACAAAGACTGGTGCAATTCTGATGTAAGTTGCTCAACATTTAGCATTAGTTACCGGATTGCAAATGCAGCTCAAGTTTCAATCTGTGATTATAACCAGAAAAATTATGAAAGTAGATCATGATATCATCATTGTCATGAAAACCTAAGCTTTTCCCAGCAGAATGCACCATGAAAAGCTTCACAAACTTTTAAGGCAAGCTACCGACTTGGTACAAACACAATAAGAGGGTATAAAAGCTACTTTATTGGTCATACACTCGAACCTTGCTAAATAAGGAGTGACTCTCCAGAACTATCTTAAGTTGGTAATTGGTAATCCATAGCATGGGGAAGTGATTAAAAATAATTATAGAGAATTGAATTCAACTCAAGGCACAGCAAAGGCTATAGAGAGTTAGAGACAATCAGAATGAAGTTTCTAAAAGGAAATTTTTTGAAAGAAGGTTTCTAAAAGGAAGTTGTGAGATATAAAAAAAACAAATAAATTCCAATCCTGAATACAAACTTTTTCTGCCGTCTATGAGAGACACCACGCCCATAAAATTGATGAAAACAAAGGAATAATGCTTTTCCAGTGTTGTGGGCATTCCACTTGACGCTCTCTCATTTAGTATTATCACAAAAATTAATACCTTCACAAGCGTTACCATCCTCATAATAACAAAGGCTGCAAAATAAGAAGCGCGCAAATCCAGATTATCGCAAGGAAAAAAGTGCCTACATGACATTGCCATCCATGATCAAATATTGACTAGAGGTCTTACCTTATAAAGTAAGGTACCATTGCTAACAGCAACATAATTGGAGTTGACTGTACATTCCATATCAAACCTGGACAAGAAAGTCGAACTATAATTAATCTCAAAATTATAGCCCGCTGTTAATAGAAGAGAAAAGTAGGAAAGAAAACGCATATTAGGCTCCTCGATACAACTACAGAAGTAAACTTACGTGCAACGTTGAGAATTATCATCTATGCATGGGAACCAGCACCGTGCACGCCTTATCTGGTTATTAGTATGCATAACATTTTCTCCAAAATGGATACCTGTTCCTGTCCTCGCTATCAAAAAACCTATGTGAACCTCTTTCACATTCTGTACCAGATGCCAACCAGGACGAAAAACCACAGCAATATGAACATATCAAAGATAATAAGCACAAAACACTAAGAATGTCAACATTAGGGAGCTAGTATTGTTACCTTATCCTCCAGAAGGGCACTATATCCTTTGGAAACCTGCTCAGCAGGTAAGTTCTGTACTATCTTTCCCTTATCCTCTTGGCCATGTTTGCTAACTGGCTTCTAAGATTCACGACATGAAATTAGCCGATAGTTTCTTTGTTGAGCAATAGCAATAGGTAAGTATACTGAGACCAGTAACATGAGGCTAAGTGGAAAGCAAACAGAGGTAGATAGTATAATTATATTATCCCCTAGAAGATCACTATATTTGTCAGTAACCTAATAAGCAGATGAATCATGTACTATATTTCCCTCATCCTGTCGCTAACTGACTGCTTAGATTTGTGAAATGAAATTAGCAGATTGGGAAAAGTTTCTTTCTTAAGCAATGAGGGCATGTAAAAACCTAGGACTAGCAAGGCATAAGTAGGAAAAGTTGAGGGAGATGACATGATTATCATATCCTCCAGTAGAAAAATGCTATTTCCATTGTCAACCTGCACAACATGAGAGTTCTGCACTATGTTTCCCATATCCTGTAGGCGTTGTTAGCTAACTAGGTGCTTAGATTTGTGAGATAATATAAGCAAATTGGGAGTGATGAAATATATTTTGGAATACTAAGACAAGCAACCTGAGAAATAAGTAGGAAAACTTAACGGAGCTGGTATAATTACCTTATCCTCTAGGAGAACGCTATGTTCGTTAACAATCTGCTCAGTAGGTGAGTAGGAAAACTAAGAGAATGGCTTCTCTTTGTTAAGCAATGGGCAGTATGTAGGAAAACTAAGACCGCCAACATGAGGCAGAAATAGAAAAAAATTGAGAATGCTAGTATAATTACTTTGTCCTCCCGCAGAACACTATGTTCATTGCCAACTTTCTCATCAGACAGTTTATGAACTAAAATTCCCTTATCCGATTCTTCTTGGCCCTGTCCGCTTATTAGCTGCTTAGAGTTGTGAAATGAAATTAGCAGATTGGGAACCAATGCTTTTGTTAAGCAATGAGAGGCATGTAGAAAAATTAAGAACAGCAAACATGAGATGTGTAACATTACATTAGCAGATTGGAAGCCATTTCTTTCATTAAGCAATGAGTGGTATTATGTAGAAAACCTTAGAGCAGCAACATGAGACATGGGTAAGAAAAATGGAGGGAGATGGTATAAATTACCTTATCATCTGGAAGAACACTACATTCATTGAAAAATGGAGGGAGATGGTATGAATTCTGAGCTATTTTCCCCTTATCCTCTTCGCTCAGTTTACTTGCTGATTTCTTAGAACTATCACACGGAATTACCAGATTGGGAACCATTTCTTTTTTTAACAATGAGAGATATGTTGAGCAAGCAGCATCAGAAGCCATTTTGCAGCATGAAACTGAGGACCATGTACTATAATCCGCAACAAAATGTGGCAAGTGTTCAAACTCAACTGGTTCCCCGTCAATAGTTATAGCCCTGATGGTCATATCATCAGCATACAGAGCAATAGATCCAGCCTCCATAACACGAACTTTTAGTTCAGTATGCCTTAGGACAGAAAATATGAACCAATTAACTTCGTAAGTCGAGTAGTATGACCTAATCTGTAACTAATTACGCTAAGAAGAATAAAGAGAAAAGATAACTTGGCAGGTCGGTATAATTAAATTCAACTATGAGAACACAAGAACCCTGACATGGCCACACTCAAGTTGCAAATCAGTAGCATAAGTCATTTGCAAACAAGAAAGAATAATTGAAGAAGCAATTGTAAGATTTATTATCTGGAACTCTTATCTATCTAAGCAGTTCCATGGCTCTCAAAGGAATCTTAAACGAATTATAAGAATGGAGCCAGCATAACAAATGACTAATCAATCATTCTTTTGGGGGTTATAAGGTAGAACTCATCATGAACTCCTTGTCAAAATCCCATCCACTACAAACTTTGCAACCCCTTCGAAATGGGTAACACGATTTCTTTTTGTAGATATCATTTTCTTCAGCAGTAAATTGTAGTTGATCTATCTTTAAGCCTGCAATTTTTATCTATAAATACGTGCCAGATGACTATGCCTGATGGATATCCAATAACCTTGTATATCTTTCAAATATGATTTTTAATATAATTTTCTTTAATAAATCTCTGAGGTAATAGTATCACTCTATTATCAAACTAAAGTGTTTTCGTATTGGTTGCTTAAATTGTCCTTATTTGATATTACTTCCTGAAATACTGATGTAGCTACTATTAGGTTCCTCAAATAAATTTTCTAATATAAAGGCATTTTGCCTCTTTCCATTCAATTAATTAATAGGGTTAGGTGTTGGCCATGCAGTGAATTGCTCAAACTGTGACTTTCATCTCACCCACTAGCATTCTCGTTAATCCTGGAGGGAAAGATCAGATAATTTTTTTTTACTTATTCTTCTGCATTCTCCTCCATCTCCACCGCCTCAAATGGTGTGGGTTCCTCTTGTTTCATGAAGCATCATACCAAGGCATCGTATCAGGCCCCTCATCATCATCATCCATATCCTACTCCAACAATTAATCAAATGGGCGGATGAGAATATTAACCATCACAAACAGTGATTTCTCTTGTTGGATTTAAGACCAAAAATATGAAGCAATAAACTTTTAAAAAATGAAAGAAAGAAGCAAGTAAGCAACCAATCATAAATAACAACATTCCACCAACTGAAGATACCATCTTTTTGGAGATATGCAACCTCCTTTTCATTCTGATTGATTAAATTAGCTTGGAATTTGTCTCCTAGTTTGACATTTCTTAAGACAATTTTGCCTTCTTCCTGCCTGAACATAGGTTACCAATTAAAGCTTTTACTTTCAAGCCCCAAAAGCTTCTTTCATAATTATGCAGGTGATTGCATGTGGATATTTGATTGTGTCAGTTCCTACTGGCTGGGGGCTATCGAAGATCAACATACGACCCCTAGTTAGAATTGTATCTGTTATAGTGATTTATTATGTTCCCATGCTTGGAACAGAGGTATGGTATAGCTAAAGCCCAACCCATGTTTCCGTTCATCGAGAAAAGTGGTCTGAGTTGTAAAGTCGCCGCAGTTTACTCCATGTCCAAGATTTGATCACATACTTAACAGGTGATGGACAAAGGTTTTGTTATCATTAGTACTGGGTAAGCAAGCCCAAACAATTGTTTTGAACTTCCAAGGAAGAAAAGGGAGAGGAATTGGCTTGTCGTCAAAAATCGTTTTAAGAAACAAAGTTGATGGTTTTAACAGTACACTACTTAAGAAACTAATGTGGTAAATTGGTTAATTATTCTTCTGAATATATGGATTACAGAGCACCCCCGGGAACCTCTGCTAGCCCTAATCCATCATGAACCGGAGTAGTTGCAAATCATTTTACAATATCGTACTCCCCCTAGATTTAAATTTTGAAGTCCCCTCGCCACTTCAAACCGTTAACCTTATAGCCTCTCAAATGCGAAGGAAACTCACTCCTCGTGAGCTAAGCTCCTGTCTTCAAGCAGGAAATGTGTAGTAGTTTGGTGTGTGGTAGAAAACTGTACGGTTCATAAGAAGAATGAATTCACTATATAAATCGAGAAACTTGGTTTTCTCTATCCTTAAATGTATGCACCCTTATAGTGCAGAAATGATTACTGCAAATCTATCTCGGAAGACAGTTCTGACCCTGATTCTACATGTTTTAAAAGTGGGTATTCAGCCTAAGATTTCACCCTAAACTCAAACCAACATATACAAATAAGACAATTAGAAATGGATACCTGAAGTGCAGAAGAAGATTGTTGATTTCATTGGAGCTACAAGGTAAAGATAAATATTATAGCCTGTTCAAAAAGTGTGAAAGGTTGACCAGCCATGCATGTTCCTTTAAATCCAAACGGATGTGCTTATGTATCAATGCACCACCAGCTCCACCTACGCACGCATGCACACTTCCTGTGTGCGACCTCGTCAAATACAGTCCATTTTTCTTTTTCTTGTTGTGGTCAAACTGATGTAGGTTGCTATAGTTCAATATAACTAAACCAGCATCTTCGTGTCGATCCGATGAGGGACAAAGCGTTCCTAATAGAACAAAAATGAGCGCATAAAGGCCATTGATGTGCCTTTACTGGTTTAAACTTTCATCCCCATTCATGCTTCATTTCTAAATGTATCGTTATATACACAAGTAGATACAGCTATGAGTAAAATCTAAAGATTTCAAGGCTCCTTATGCATGAAACCTTCCATAAACCCAAAACCCGACGAAGGTCTTTAGGAACTACCATTCAGAAATGATGAAATCTTTACCCGTTCTTGAAAGAAATACAAGAACACAAATCAAACACCAGTAAATCAAGAAATAGAACCCTGAGATCAATAATCGCAGCAAAAGAACTACGTTTACACACACAAAAATTAAAAGAAAGAGGCGATTCAAGAAAGCTCGGTTGCTGAGTAATTTTACCCAATGATCCTTTTCGCGTCCATGTCGATGGAAAGACACAGCTTTTGGTGAAGAACGACGCATCCTTTACTCTCCTTCTTCTTCTCGTCCTTCGATTTAGGATATTTCGCCATTTCTTTTGATCCCGCAAAACCCTAGAGTACCTTTTTCTTTTCCTTTTTTCCCTCTTTCCCTCTTGTTTCTTGAATGTTTTTGTTTTTGAGCGCCAGGGGGTTCTGATTTATAGAACACAAAGCGGGTTGTCAGAACGGGTCGAATTTGGGTCAAACCACGAATGAGGATTGCTGTTGGGTTGGGGTTGTATGGGAAGTTGGCAACCAGTTTAACTTATGTTTGATCCAAACCCGAATTCATTAAACTTTTTGGGCATTTTTTCCCTTTTTATTGTCAGGTGTATGGGACCTATATTTTTGTGCATTTTGGGTTTGAAATAATGTTTGATAGGATACAAATACTCTTTGATTAAACCTATCTTCATATATCTACAGCAGCAGCAGCAGCTGAGTCTTTTATTCCAAGCATACAAGATAGGCTGCATGAACCAACATGAGAATCATGCCAGGTCCAACGCATGAATCCTCCACCTTCACTCACTTTGATCGAACGATATGCTTTCATTGAGGCATTTGGCAACCGTATATTTTCACATCACTTCGATCCACGTTTTTTTGTTCCCCCTTTCGGCCTTTTGACATTGCATGTACCGAGAGTATCCATTCGTCGAGTCGGTGCTTTCATAAGTCTGCGTCGCACATGACCAAACCATCCGAGTCATTTTTCCCGCGTCTTCTCCTCCGCGGGTGATACACAAACTTCTGCACGAATATCCTCATTCCGCACTTATCTTTTCCAGTGTTGCTATACATCTAATGAAACATGCGCATCTCCACTGCGTGCATCTTCCATATATGATGCTTCTTATGAGCCCGGCATTGTTAATAAGACATGTCGAATAGCGCTTCAATAAAACTTCCCTTTCAATGTTAACGGAAAGTTACGGTCGCAAAAAATCTCTGATATACTCATCCATCTCAACCAACCAACCCGGATCCTTTGGTTGATATCACCACCGATCTTCCCATCCTTTTGGATGATGGAACCTATATATCTAAACTGATCGCTGGGTAATATCTCCTGTCCATCCACTGTTATATCACCGCGGTCTCCACTTCTCTGTTTACTAGATTTACATTGCATATATATTGTTTTAGACTTACCCAATCTGAACCTCCGAGATTCCAACGTTTGCCTTTATTACACCAACTTGGCATTAACCCCTGCTTTCGTCTCGCTTTCCAGAACAATATAATTGGCGAATAATATACATCTAGATATTGCATTCTGAATGTTTCAAGTAAGCTCATCCATCACGATGATAAACATGAATGGACCTAATGCAGATCCTTGATGCAATCCAATTGTAATTAGAAAATCACTCGTTAGACCGCCGCAAGCTCTGATACTTTCCACACTATCTTTGTGTATCTCCAAGTTTGATAAAGTATACTTCGACTTCCTGATATAAATAATTGATTTAGTATCATGATTTGATCCGTTAAAAAAATAACACTGAGGTGACATTTAAATCCGCTTCTATTCGACAAAATTCACATAGATTATTGATATTCTACTTGGTAGAGCCCATTCCCCTCCAGAGGAAGATCGTGATAATCCATATGGATTCGATTGAATGTATAAACGAAAAAATACTCATCAGCCCAATATTCCATTTGTATTATTAATACAGATTAAAAATTATAAAAATGAATTAGCAGTCCGAATTGATAAAAGAACAGTGAGCATTAAATTTTTTTTAAAAAAAACTGAATATGGATCATATTTTTTTGGCAAATATTCTTTTCATTCTCATATTGATAATGCCATAGGTTTTTCTAAACAACACCAGAAACAGGGTTGTAAACTCACAAAGCCACACCGCAGTAAAATCCTCATTGAAGCCTGGGGATTAAACGCTACAACTCCTTGCAACAAAATTAGCAAAACCTCCTATCACTCTTTACACTTTAAACATTGCACATAAAACACCGTTCATTAAACCACTGATATAAAAATAGTTCACGAGAAACCAACAGAAAAGCACACTTGATTCACGTCTCTTATTCATAGTTGGTGTGCCCCCTTAATTTCTAACTCACAATACAACACAATGAACACCATCATTCCCCTCTTTTATCCCTCTAGTATTAAATTAGATTACTACATAATCACAATCATATCCATATATCAGAAGTGCAGTCACCACCAGGATACCGCATCTCGTGGGCCAGAGAAGGACCATCGGGTTCAGACCCGAAATCGACAAAGAAGTTTGGGTTCAATGAAAGCCCACCCTTTTCCGTGTCGACATCGATCTGTAGTATATGCGAGCCTTTTTTTAAGAGGCCAGGGTAGAATTGTTGATCCCATACGCTGAAGAGAGAATTTGTTACGTAGAGTCTCCTGCCGTCTAAGCTGAGCTGGATCATCTGTGGCCCTCCTCTTAGCTTATTACCCTAAGAAAAAATGAATGAACATGAAGCATGATGAGTTCGAGATTGTGCCTTGAATCTAAATGAACTTGAAGACAGTTAAAAATTATATGTAAGCTGTCAATTTAATACTGAAAATGACCCTTAAACAAAAAGGAATCGATGAAAACAGATTCCCGCAACGTGTTACCCTGAAGAAAGTTACCCTGAAGAAAGACGATGAATTTTCAGAGTGAATTATGAGATAGTTCCTTGATTATAACACACTAATTTATAGGGCATCAATGAACTAGGTAGCTAGAGTGGAACTAAAGTCACTATTCAAACACAAGGGCAGTTAACGGAGGATGTCACTTTACTCGAAGAAAGGGCTCTTAACAAAGCTGATTTTCAGAAGAAAGATTCATTTAGCTGGTCCACAGATTTGGAGCAAGGACTTGTCTCCATATTTTGTGAGGTGTAGACGTTAGAACCAGCTAGATGCACTCAGCATATCAAAAAATGCAGACAATGTACAATTTATTGCAATAAACCTTGTCATTTCCTATTAATTAAAAAAGTTCGAATCTTAGTAAATTACTCTACTCAAAGAAAAATAAGAATGGACCTACTGCCTTAGGATTAACCATGGCTTCTCCTAATCAAGCCCTTCAATGACATTTACATAGGTTTGGCAGCTTCAGAAAATCTTGTAACTGGAATCGCCCAGGAATACATTTTTTCCTCATAAAGACAATTCCTTCTAATTTGATATATGTTTAAAAGTCAAGAAGATCACAGCAATAAAGTCCTGAGAATTTAATCAAAGCAATGCTCCATAAGTATTTGAAATCAGAAACATTAAAAATCTGCCTACATTTTGAGCATTCAAAATAATATGCAAATCATATCGTAAGACTACTGACCTTAACCTCAGGCACATTGAATTGAGACTCATTTCCTATTAATTAAAAAAGTAATATGCACTATCAACTTTTAACTATACAAATAGTCGTGTCAAAACCGCGAAAGGTAAATAATTTAGGAAGAAGACTACTGACCTTAACCTCAGGCACATTGAATTGAGACTCATTACCATCCTCCGTCAAATAAACAACACTGCTACCCTTCTGCAGAAGCCCCCCCAACCACACTTGACCGGTAAGCACAGGCTTGCTGGGGTCCTCGATGTTGTACTGCCTGATATCTCCATGGAGCCAGTTCACAAAGTACAAGAACCGATCATCAAGAGAAATCAGGAAATCCGTTATCAGTCCAGGCATTTCAGGAAGTATCCAGTTCTTCACCTTCAACGGTTGCACAGATATCGCAATCTGCACAAAAAAGAGAGCATTTATTAGCCACGAGTTCAACGTTCGTGGGTATATTAGAATGAAAAAACGATTGGACTTTGGCAGGTAGGCATCAAAATCACAAAATTTGGAAAATCTTGCTTGTTTGAAATTTCTAGAAGAATCTCATGTCAAATAAAGGCCGTATGAGAGACTCTATTAAATTTATTTTATTTGAAAAGAATAGCACTTGGATTGTGTACCCTAAATTATTAATTGACTACTTATATAAAGTAAGTGTTTGTTCTACTTTAAGTTTTAACTGCAAGTAAAAAATTGTAATGAATTTATATTATAGCAAAGCCCTATAAATGGAGGGACTCGACCAACTACAAACATGCAACATAGAAGGTACTAAAGGTTCATCAAAATATAGCAATTGCAACAATTTAACGCAAATGAATTAACAATCTAAATGCAATGCATTTTGATATTTTTCCTTAATAAGGTTTCCTTAAGCAAAAAACAGTTTGTTCAGTTTTTGTGATTTGTCAATCACAAAAGTTTGAACATAAATAACAAGACAGAAAAAATTTAGGCTATGTTCAGTTTAAGAGCAAGGGCTAGAAAGTATAAAAGCATGAAAGAGATTCCATTTACTTCTTTGACGGATTGTCATGGAAAACCACTTATTATTCTTTGAGCTTAGGAGGCCTACGCAACTCCCCTAACGATTTCCTACGCAACAGAGAGAAGGGATGGGGACCACTCAGGGGGTGGGCTCCTCACTCTTTAGTCACGTTGTGTAACCGGTTAGAGAGAGTTGCTTAGGAACTCTTTTCTCTTGTTCTTTTCCTACACTTATGAACTTTCTTTGCCTTCAACTCATAAGACATAAAGAATTAGATGATAATGGCTACCAATCAGACCAAGAGAACAACTCGAATAATTCTGGAAACTTTGTGATGTGCTTTAGCTCTAGTAGAATGTTGTTGTGATTGTGGTTGTGCAACACATAAATTAGAGCTTCTTTTAAAGAAAAGTATTGTTAGTGATTTGAAGAATTCTGAATGTTACTCCAAGAACCAGTGCAATAGAATTTGGCAAGAAGTCTACAATTATAGAGGTAAGGCGAAAAATTAACGAAGATTCACCTCATGGCTCCAAGACCCATCAGCGATCTTAAAAAATCTCACCATGTTGCTAGTCAAAGCACAACCGACAAAGCCAGTATCTTTGGAAGGGTCATGTAGAAACCTAATCTGTAAAAGAAGAATAGTATATATTTAGAATTTCTCTAACAAGCCATGTTTGTACTGGAAGAGTTTAAAGCAAATCCAATACTGACTTCTAAAGGTAAGAGCCCAGTGTTGCCTAGGTCCATTGTCTGCTTCAATTCACCATCTGGCCAGCTGTAAACATTAAGGTGCCTTCCATATAGTCCATCTGAAACATGCTGAAGGTTGAAACCTTTTGTGAAGGCAGCAGGAGCTCCCCATGATGAGCTAATCATAGTCTTATGTCGAGGTTGGTACCAGTAATCGTACCCAAAGAGTGGGCTGTGACCGGGCTTTTCCCATCTGAGAAGTGGCAGTACGCAATTAAATCAGAGGAATATGAAGAGAAAAGCTTTTCGGTAAAGTGGTTCTTGACTTGGTATCATGGTACACCAGGTTTGAAGAGGTCATGGTTCCGACCTCATTATTGTCAAATTAAAATATATTTATTTATAACATTTATTCTCCTTAACATGAGAGGCGGTGTTGATAAATAAAAATAAACAATGGATATCAATTATCACAAATTAATTGACCGCACCAAGGTGGTGTCAACAACCAGGATATCTATGGCAGTGCAAGTTATGGGATTTCCATTTGCTAGATGTTTGTACCAAGGTTGATAAGTAAACATATATAAGAAAGGATGAATTGCTATGTAGAATAATCTTATAGAGTCAAGCAAAAAAAAACAAAGTAAATTATATAAGCAACCATTGAACTTTCTGTGTTTGTCCACAGAAATCCAGCAACCTTCAAAAATTGCACAGGGAACCCTTAAACTTTAATAATGTACATTAAAAATTACAGAAAACACCACCCAAGAGTTGCAATAACCACCAAGGCAGTGACCAAGCCAATGGTCGTATTTGTAATTTTCGATGTTCAACTGTGTTTGTAAACTGGAAAATAAAATCGTGTTTTATATAACATGCCCGAAAAAAAAGTAACATAGAGAGGTGTCAGCTTGCACAATGCATACCTAGGAGTTTAAACTAATTAAAGTGACAAGGTAGAAAAATTCTACGCACAGAAAAAGGAGCTTCAACAACGCTGTGTGTGTGTGTGTCTTCGGGTAAAAATGGTATGTTAAACTATACCTTCCTTTCACTTTGAAATCAGAATCGAGGAGGAGGAACCCACTTCCATCTGCATTCCCATCTTTATCTCCAAGGCAAGACACCATGATATCACCCGACGCAAGACAATGAGACGTGTGAGGATATGCCAATCCTGTCTTTTCCAAAATATCTGCAGGCTCAACCACCTTATGCAAAGATGGAGCTTTTGGGTTTGTCAGGGTGTCAACAACATATATGCGGCCTGACCTGAAGAAGAGTAGGCATAACCAACTAATTATTAGGAAATCCTTTTGAGTAAAAAGATTACATAACAAATCGCATATATATTCTATTATTATCCAAAGTAAAATACCAATAAATTTTCCATGTAAATGAATTCTGATATTTTACATTTTCATTGTTCTGTCGTTGATGTTATAAGAAAAATTGCATATAAGAATTTAATTGCAGTCTTACAACTAGAAACAATTCCACAAGTCTTGTTACACGTTCTTAGCTTTCAGAGTTAATATCCCATTATGTTCAAAATTTTGCACCTTTAGTCGCACATAATCACAAATCCAAAATTTTACCAATAAGCCAGAGATGCGATGCAAGAAAAAAGAAATCACACAATAGAACAAGGTTTTAATTCAAAACTAAAATGAATATAAAGCTAACAAGATTCTTAATCAGAATAACTAGTAAATGCAACATAAAACAAATGGAACGAATTATAAATAAAGTTATCAGCTACCCATGAGTATAAAGCAAACAAGATTCTTAATCAGATTAACTAGTAAATGCAACATCAAACGAATGGAATGAATTACAAATAAAGTTATCAGCTATCCATGAGCAATGATTTAAACCGCAACCCTTCTGAACATGAAACAACTCACAACAATGAAGGCAAGATTAGGTAACGTCTAGCTGCCGATGGATCCCCATGGCAAGAGCTGCAGGAATTCCAACCAGAGTGATGTAATTCATCACCAATATTAGGAACAGGCAACCTGTGAATAACTTTGGAATAGTTCGGTGAGCTAGGATCAATATCCACCGTCGCCAGGTAATCAGGCTTCTGTATTCCAGTTCCTGTGCAATAAATGAATGACCTTATAAATATTCAAATCATCAAAGAGTAAAGTGCAAGTTTAAACCCATATCAGATAGTAAATGGAGTTTGAGTCATTAATATATAATTGGGACTGAGACCATTTTTGACCGGAGGGTTAACCCATTAGTCTTAGATTTTTAATTATAAAAAGCAACCAAGTACAGGGAATAATGGTAAAATAAAATACAAGGATGTCTAATGATGTGCAAGATAAAAGTTGTTCTACATCTAAATTTTCATTAGTATCACAAGATGGAGTGGCCCATTCGAGGAGTCATGAGACATTATTCCATATATAAAATAAAAGTTTCTAGACCTATATAAGTGTAGATAATTATTTTCCATTGTAACAACAGGCAGCAGTTTTAACTTCTATTCCGTAGATAATTAATTTTCTTGGTAACACCAGGTTAGTTTTCAATGACTTCAGCCTTCAAATACAAACTTATATTTAAGTGAATCACAGAGAAAGATTGGGAAGAACAAATTCAGGTTCCCAAGTAAAATGGCAAAACTAGTTCTAGATAGTTCCCAGGCAAGGAAATAAAAACAAACATTTTTTTTAATATAAATTCCAATCATATAAGAAAAGGAAGAGCATAATCCAAACAAAACACATAACATGTCACGCAATAAACAAGTACCACCGTTAATTTTTAAAATGAATGCTATTATCTTAGGAAGATGTGCCCTCTCACTCGTAACTAAATTGAATGCTAATCAATCCTTGACTAACCCTACTGGCTCATTTCTATATCGATAAGGTATCTAAAAAAATCCTTCGAGGTCTCTCTTGCACTCAATAACGATCTTCATCAAACTATATTTATGGGCATTTTAGCTAGCAGCTTTTTTGGGGTAGGGGTTGGGGGATCCCTTTGGTGATCAATAGGCATTCGCGCACATGAATGGATACTCCCTTAGAAGAGTGTGTACCACTAAATGGTACACATGTTTTCACCGACGACATGAGATCAGTGATATGTTTTTAGGACAACAAGGTTTCTCACACCTATCTTGACACAAGTAGCATATATATGTTGGATTTAATTAGGTTATCCCAATCCATTAAGGTGGTCCAACATGACCCAACTTATAAGATTTCTTTAGTTTTGTGCGTTTGTTGAGTTCAATTTTATACGTGGCCTTGTTAGCAAATATCTTGTTAAGGAGAAACTCACATTAACTGATTAAAGCAAAGAACTTCTTCCTCCTCTCCAAAGATCTATTTGATGGGAATAGATGTATTAAGTCTTTAGGGATTTGATCCTCTTCTTTAGTCACTATTAGCTTTTGTCATCGATCAATGAGGTTTCAAGAGATATCAACAATGTGTTTCTATGAGACGACATGGTGTTCGGTCTTCTATTGTTTTCGATGATCTAAAATTTCTATCGGAGTAATGGTGAATCGGTTATATTATCATTGGCTTGTTTGTCTTTGGAGCTATGATGGATTTTTCATATAGTTATCTAAACCGAACTCTAATTTCCCAGCTCTACAAAATTTAAGCTTTCGTTTTGGAGTTTAGATGCCCGGAGTCATCTCGGCCTTAAAGTTTTCATATAATCTAAGCTCCAGTCCGACTTGTTTGTCTAAACTTTTATCTTAAAGAAAAGGAAAAAAAACATTTTTTGGGAGTTTAGATTACTCCAATGGGGAAAAAAGCAAATATATATTCTAGGTTATTTTTCATTTTTCTTAGTAGATGTAGGGATTTGTAACTAAAGTTTGTATAACTTATACCTAGACTTATAGTTTATATCAATTGTAGAAAATTCTTCATTACGGAAAAATAATCCCAACACTTCGGTTTCAAATTTCAAACTTCTATCGGTTGAAGCAAACCAAAAGTCATCTAATGGGGCTGCAGAACATACTAGTGACTGAATTCATTTGCTTTTTTTTTAATTGTTATTTAATTATTTTTTTCACTATTCAGCCCCAAAATCATCCAATACTGACAAACAAATAAGAAATTTGATCTCCCAAAAGACATGGCCGTATGTTGAAAAATGGCACTTCCTAGTTTCTGCCCTGAGACCAATTCATGATACAATTAACTTATAAAATCTGAAAGCAGGGCCCTTTCAATTATACACGAAACTTATTTAATTCCCACATATAAAAGGCCCCAATCTAAAACCATCACCAGCAAAGTATTGTAAATTATTAATTAAAAAGGCATATTCCCCCACAAATCAAAACGGGAACTTTACCAAAATGGGAAGAAATATATATTTAAAATACACACACACCCAAATCAGCCACTAATATTTAAATCACACGTCACAAAGCTTAAAAAAATTGAGTTTTTGTGAAAGCAAAAGAGCAAAATTTACCATTGTAAACACAGGTGACATAGATCAGAGCCTCTCTAGGCCCCTTCGTTGCTTCAATTGGTGAAGCGTAGCCTGGACCCTTGCCATTGGCGCAGCAATTCGCCATTTTTCTTTGCAAATTCTTAAGAGAGAGAGAGAGAGCTAGGTTTAAGTAAGAGGTGGAGAGAGCCAAGGAACCGGATAGGTGATTCCTTGGTGTCTGGCCCGTAACGTCTATGAGACACGTGGCATGCGTCCATTAGCTGGCTGTACTGGGGAACGTGATGTGCGGATCACAGCGGATCAGTATTGTACGTGGATGGATTCTGGGGACAGATGAAAAGGGCTGTCGTATCTGGACCAAGATTTTGGCCCGAGGGGGGAGATTCTTACTGCGGGAACACCCGCATAGAAACGCTTCTATGCGAGTTGTATTTGAACGGTGGGGATTGCGAGGCGCAAAGGCATTAGCTCCGCTTCTTACTGCGGGAACCCCCGCGTAGAAACAATTCTATGCGGGTGGTATTTGAACATGGGGATTGCGAGGCGCATAGGAATTGACCTGGCATAATTGGGATAAGTGTAAGTCGCGTGCGGGCTGTTCGATTTCGACAAGGGATAAGGACTGAATAATGGACCGTTGCATTGTTAAAACTGGTCAATAGATCGCGATCCATTAAAATATGCACATATTTTCTTATCCTTCTGGGGCTTCTGTCTGCCTATCTCCACGACTCACGTGGGGCTGTCTAAAAAAAGCCGGAAGATAGACCAAACGGGCCATTTTTGAACAAAAATCTAAGCGAGATAGGATATGGTGATGCTCGATATCGGTGATCTCCCAGATCATGACACGTGACAGATGACGTGTCCCAAAACATGCAAGAAAGGACCTACAGTGGCCGACCAGACCACTTCTATGCCCGTGCTACAACAAAGCTGGCTCGCATCCGAGCCTCCAGCACAATTGGCCTCCTCGGCCTCACAGCTCGTCTCGGGGCTACCGCAGAACCAAGATACCTCGGCTCTCCCGCTCGTCCTCGAGCTCTCCCGCCGAGGTCATCTTCCTCGGTCTCATCGACCGACCAAAGGCACAGCTCACAGGCGCAACCGCCATCCCGCGAATCTCGCCATACGCGAGATATCCGCCGACCACATCCCACGTTCCACGCCATCACGATCCCCCATTAACGAACCTGTCTCGCCATTAATGGGGAGATCCCGCTCATCATGCGGGTGTGACGTCGGGAGCGTAACTGCCGGCGTGATTCTCATGCCTGATGCCACCACTACTTAAACCCCTCTTTCATATGGTCAAGGTAAGCCATTTTTACTCCACTAAGCCGTTACTCTACTCGGATCTCTAGTCTAACTTGATCGTTGGAGGGTCCTCGGTGGTACAACCACCCCGGGACTTCCTTGCAGGTAACTCGGCAACCACCACCTCAAACCCATTGAGATCCACACGCTTCAGGAGCGACAGCCTCCAGATCCAATCTCAGCTACACATCGCCGCCATCAGCAGATCAACGGAAGATAACATCTGAAGGAGATCTATGCTTCCATCAGCTGGCGTCGTCTGTGGGAAACTTAGATTCCACAAAAACAAAAGTTCGTCTTCCGATCTTAACTAAATGGCGAGCGGTCATCACGACGATCCAAGCGCTAGCCGCCGCTTTCCCCACAACGGAGATGCGGACGAATCTCCTCCTCCGAACGCCATCAATGCCCTAACTGGCCGGATAGATCGACTCGCGTCCGTCGTGGAGGCGCTCATCCGCGTCCAAACGGCAGAGCCAAATCCCCAGGTCGCTGTTCCTCCACCTCGGGAAGACTCTGCCCGCGTCGGCACTGCCGACCACCGCCTCGCTACCTCCCACGGCCGCAGATCTCCCGGGCCAATACGTTCTGAGGCCCGCTGGACGCTTCATAGTTCAACGCCGAGGTCCATTGCTAGAGCGCCTCGCCGCGAGCTCCTCCGTGCACCTGTCCCTCCCGAGGAGTTGTCTATTAGCTCGCCTGTTACCAGGCCTGACCGACACCCCATCCCTCGACGGGGTCGTGCGGACGAGGCTCGCCACGGCGGCTCGAAAACTACCTTTCCGGGGGATCTAAGGAACCTCATTGAGAGGAACCGGAACCGAGGCCAGACGCAGGCCTCCAACAGCAGAGGTGTAAATCCATGTTTCCATCAATAAATTTTTTCTATATTTCCCAAGCCCCCCCCCCGAATGTTTTCTCTTTCCTCGTAATTTTGCGTAAAATTGGTTGCTTAAGTTTTTAGTATTTAATTTTCCTAAACAATAAATTAAAATCAAAGCCCAAAGGAAAAACAAACAAAACAAAAACTAAATAAATATATTAACAAAACCAGCCCAACAGAACAAAAAAAGAAATAAATGAATTAATCTTTAAAAAAACACCAAGCCCGGCCCACTTCCATTTCTTTTCCTTTGCATAAGGAATTAAACAAATAAGACCCTCACCGGCCCAGCCCAACTCCTTCTCCAAACCCGACCCGACCCGCTCTATCTCTTCTTCCCCACTTCATTTCAGTTTTTCCCGCTTCTTTCTCTTTTTTCTCTGCGCGTCCCCACATCGCCGCCCACGTCGCCTCGCCAACGCCCCGCTCACGACCACGTTTCCATGCTCGTCGACCACGACCGCGTGCGCTCCTCAACCCCTCCTCGTCTCTCTAGCTCTCTCCCTCCTCACTCTCGTTCTCTTTCTTCTCTCCTCACTTCAAAGAAGAAAAAAAACCTCTGCTTCATCCCTACACCATGACGACGACGACTACCTAAATCACCCCCGTCATCCTCCCTCTCTCCTCTCTTCAGAACCCGAGCCCCGCTTACCTACTCCCCTCGCCTGCACGACCGGACCCCTCCTCGCCGACGAGCTCCCCACTGCCCCTGAACCACCTCGTCGACCCTCTGCGTCATCAACATCATCCCCTACCAACCTGAGCACCACCCACTGTTTCCTCCCTCTCTCTCCAAACCACCAAGCTTCGAGCCCCTGCACCCCCTCGCTGCAACCTCAACACCACTGTTGCACCCTCGCCGGAGCTACCTCCGCCGACCACCGCCGACCTCAGCACATCCCCAGGAGCTTCACAGCACCCCGCTCCGCCTCCAGTGATCACGAGCCATCCCCCTGGCAACTCCGACGGCGAACCCAAACCCGAGCCGAGGCCGTGAACCCAAACCGTGCCGTTCGTTGCGTGCCGCTGCCGCTGCCGCTGCCGTGCGTCGTCAACGCGTCTCCAGGCAAGTACCCTACTTGCTACATACTAGATTATTCTGTTACAACTCAAAATCTTATTAATTCCGTGTTACAATTCGTGAAAATTTATATGACCCAAGTGTTTGATGAAAAACCCGAACGAAAACCTTCCATTAAACTGACGAAAATTAATCATATAAGCTGGCCCATGTGGTAATGAACGTTGTGTTAAAATTTGACTGAAAAATATAATCGTTACTGACTTGAACGATCATCCCCAATTACACCCGTTAAAACTGAAAATTTTCCGTGTTTGAAACTTGTAAAAATCATAATTAATTGTTTACAAATTGAAATGATGCGTTCGAGGGCTCAAATCGAAACCGACTCGACGACCTGAAACCCTATAAAAGTTTTAAATTATTTCTATACTAAAAATATGACAGAAACTGTTTCGGAGAGCGGCTCTGGACTGCAGTTCAGAGCAGCTCTGGCTGTTGATTTCCTTCTTGTAATGCTTACCCTCTACTGCTCGAACATGTTGTATTGTGGAACCCTACACCACAGTGAATATGAAATAGTTAGCTAAATAATGAAAGTGATTTCACCCCTTTTTACCGTCGTTTACTGTTTAAACTGTAATTTAAATGAACATGACGTATAGCAGTCCCAAACAGAAACAGAACTGATACCCTAGTGTTGAACAGTGCATAACATCTGACGTAGAGGCGCGATTAAGAATCCGTATGGTGCGTTGGAAACCCTATTGAAAAATATAAATTTCATTCAACTATAGAGTCGCTAAATTCTGATCCCAACATGGTGAAAATTTTGTTGCGAAATGGATGTTCAGTTAAGGAACTGAAATTCCAGCAGCGAATACTTAAAAAGAAACGGTTGTAGCGTGCAAACCTGAAATCCGATTGCACTGAAACAAATTTTTCTGAACTTCCGACTGAGTTTACTTGTTACCGTCTTTGTTTCGTTTCACTTAATTTTGAACGTATAATTTACTGCAATGTTTATAAGCTCATAAGGTGCATAGTAGTTCATATTACACATGACTTGTTAACTGCATAAATGCACATATCTTACCCGATTTCCATACACATAGTGATAGTGCGTGTTATTATTCAGTGTACAATGCATTATCGTGCGTGAATGATATTGGTTTAGGAGTGTCAAGTAAGCCAATGGAAAAGTGAATGATTCGTGACAGTGAATAATACAGTGAACAGTGACAAAACCGTGTTATTGGTGCATACTTGTACACGACTAGACCATACTCATCAATAGTGTAAACCTGGGGAAAAGGGGGAATTCGAAGTGGAAAGAGCATCGTATTTAGCGAGGACGGTGATTTAGAGGATGATCATTCGAACAACGACTCTTATATATATTAGGTTGGGCCTAGCGGTCCGGCTGACAGGGTTATATCCTGAGCGATAGCGGGCCGTAGTCTCGGGTATGTACGAGACCCTTGTTAAACATGATCCTCCTTTCCACAACTCAATTTCAACCATGACTTAGAGACTGATAGGGAGACAGATCATATTTTGCATCAGTTAGTAACATAGTGATTGCCTGCATTTTACTCCCACTGTTATTACCTTATTTGTCTGTTTCATGTCACTATTATAATATTGCTATTACGTCGCTTTGACGGCCTGAGTATGCATGCTCAGACCTCGAGAAAGAACCAGCGCAGGAGTCGGACTTACCCTTCGAGCTTGCAGAGATTTAGTCGGGGGTACCTCCTTCACTTTTTCTGCTTTCCTTAAAGAGACCTTGTATTCGAACTTGGTTAGTAGTTATTTTCTTGTTTTATTGTAAATTGTGAACAATGAGAGTTGATGTAATAATTTAGTGATGTATTTTCTTTACTTCTGTGCTTTGTTTACTGATTACTATGTAATGCTAGAAGCCGAAGTGTGACTACGGCGGGACTATTCCTTGACCGTAGGAGCATGGCTGGCCTAGTCATCCCTCATTTTCCGTATTTTGGGAAGAGGGGCGTGGCAAGAGGCCTGGTATCAGAATGTACAGAGTCTTCGGGGTACCACGGCCGACTCGACGCTCTCGAGAAGAAGATCGAGAGTCTGCATCGGGAAGGTCACCGCTCGAGCGACGGGGCTAAGTATGCCGCCGACTCGCTCACGAAACCGTTCACCGAGGAGCTGCTCGCCGTCCACGTCTCCTCTCGCAACAAGCCCCCAAAGGTTTCCCTCTTTGACGGCAAATTTGACCCGAAGGACCACTTGGATGCATTCACCGCGGGAATGAGTTTCCAAGACCGCTCCGATGCCGCCCAGTGCCGAGCTTTCCCGGCCACCCTCATCCGATCCAGGCGAGACTGGTTTCGAGGAATCGAGCCACGCTCGATCTCAACCTTCGACGAGCTGGCTACACAATTCTTCGGCCACTTCGTCGGGAACAGGCGGCAGAAGCGCACAGTCGGCCATCTCTTCACGATCAAGAGCGGGGACAAGGAGACGTTCAAAGCATACATCACCCGCTTCTACAACGCCCTTCTCGAGGTCCTAGAACTCCGGGACAAGACGGTCATCACGGCTCTGAGGTCTGGTCTTAGGCACAAGGAGTGGTTACGCTCTTTTGCACCGGCGCAACCTAAGACTATGGCCGACGTAAAGGCCTGGACCGAGTGCGAAGTCTAGCTCGAATCCGAGGTGAACGCAAACCTCCCCCGGGCAGAGCAAGCCGACCATAAGAAGAGGGAAAGAGACGAGAGAAGGGGACCGGAACGGCAAAAGCCCTATCCCTCGAAGTTCCAGGAGTACACATCGCTTAATGTCTCCCAGACAGTGCTACTCGAGGAGGCCAAGGGTGAAGGGTTCTTCAAGTTCCCCCCGATCCCGCGCTCGGCCTCAAAGCGAACTCGGGGCCCTACCGCGGGTTCCACAGGTCGCTAAGCCACTCCATGGAGAGCTGCAAGCAACTCCGGGACTACATCGAGGAGTTCATCCGTTCGGGGCACCTCGCGGCGTACTTAAGAGACAAGCGGCAAACTGACCTTGAGCAGGAGCAGCGTCCTCCCTCCGCCGAGCTGACCATCGGCCAAATCATGGTCGCGTCAGCAGAGGACACGTCCGGTACCCATGAAGCCCGGTACCCTATGCCGGGCATAGATGCCAACAGACGTCCGCGGGGCTTAAGCTGCATGAATAAGAATATCTACTAGCGCGTATTTTCTTTTCAGAGCAATGTACATCTCTCTTGAGATCTTTTGTTTATATAATAAAGGGATTAATAAAGCATTGTAGAAAAGAAAAAGAATCTTATTGATTCAAAAGGTACTATAGGCTCCTCAGCCGTACAGGAAAAATATAAAAAAATTACAACAGCGGGGGAATAGGGTGCAGAGAGCACTGCTCATGGTACTCTGAGCATATTTTCTCCAACCGAGCCCTCGCGGCGTCTAACCTCTGCCTCGAATTCCCCCCGCGGGCGTCGGCGGTGAGCCTCAACTGGTAGCACTCAAGGACGAGCGCCTCCGAGCGGTTTAGCCGGCTCGCAGAGATCAGACCGAAGCACCTCAGAGACCTTAACTTGTCGACGTCCTAGTCTTTCGTTAGCTCGAATAAGGGGTTGTAGAGCCCCGGCGACGCCCTCCAGATGGAGTGCATCAACAGCTGAAGTAGGGAGGAGCGCCGGGGGAGCAAACGGCTGAAATGATGCTCGATCCGTCCTATCACCAACTGCACCGTGTCATCAGTGTAGTACGGGTCGTAGAGGTACACGTCCTCGAAGGTTATGATGTCGGGGATGGTGAAAGGGAAATCCTCCATTATGGCGTTCCAGGTGTGAGGAAAGGGGTAATCAACACTCCCTCCGTTTTATAGCCCACAACGCCTGGGAGTCTAACAGTCGCCCGTTTCACCCGCAACGCAGGCGCCACGCGGCAAACGTCGCGCCTCCCCATGCGAAACTGAAACGACGTGACTCCGGCGCCTCGCCTTCACCACGCCCTCGTGACACGTGTACCCCGCGACTGTCCCACTCCTCGGTACTCACCTTTGGAAGCTCGGACAGAACCTTTCCAAGAGGCAACCGAGCAACTCCACTGCTCGGTCCTTCCTCATTGATTTAAGCCCTCAACAAGAGGCAGCCGAACGGCTACCTTGCTCGTCTATCCCCGGCCGGTAGCTTCCCTACCCCACAACGCCAGGGATCTAAGCCGTCACCAAGAGGCATAGTCACATAATTCGCGAATTATTCGGCGAATTCGCGAATAATTCGTGAATTATGTGACTGCCGATTAAATCTGCGAATTATTCGCCATCACCGAACGCGCCGAATTATTGCCGAATTATTCACAAACAATTCCCGAATTATTAAAAAATGAATTATTCAAAAAACTGCAAATAATTCACGAAACCAAAATCTAGCATCTAATATATTGATTTTATATTAATATTTTGCTCGAAATCCCTCCCGAACATTTTCCGAACACTTACCGAGTCTTTCCCAAATACCTGCCGATTTTTTCCGAATAGTTCTCCGAATTCGAATTTTCGACCTCGCCGAATTATTGCTGAATCACGAATTTGTGACCATGCCTAGAAGCAGCCGAGCGGCTACCCTGCTCGGCTATCCTTAGCGGGTCTCCAACGGCCCCTCCAGCGCTAAGGATCTAAGCCCTCACTTGAGCCAGCCGAGCGGCTACCCTGCTCGGCTATCCTTAGCGGGCCTCCGACGGCCCCTCCGGCGCTAAGGATCTAAGCCCTCACCTAGAGCCAGCCGAGTGGCTACCCTGCTCGGCTATCCTTAGCAGGCCTCCAACGGCCCCTCGAGCACTGAGGATCTAAGCCCTCACCTAGAGGCAGTCGAGCGGCTACCCTGCTCGGCCATCCTTAACAGGCCTCCAACGGCCCCTTGAGCACTAAGTATCTAAGCCCACGCCTAGAGGCAGGCAAGCGGCTACCCTGCTCGGCTATCTTTAGTAGGCCCCTCCAGTGCTAAGGATCGAAGCCCTCACCAAGAGGCAGCCCTGCAGCTACCCTGCTCGGCTATTCTTGGCTGGTAGCTTCCTTACCCCACAACGCCAGGGACTGTTCCCCTCCGAAAGACAGCCACAGACTGAACGTCTTGCCTGAGATTCGGGGCAGATGCTATTTGGTTTTATCCGTCTACCTCTCCGAAGATGCCAAGTTGATTTATGACACCGTGTATCGGAGGTTTAGACGGATGCGGTCGATGTAGAAGACTTCGTCAGATTCCCCTCGCTTGAGGGGGTTTTGATTGTAGGGACGCTCTTCCCTGCAGGCGCAAGCCCCTGCGGTTAATTACGCTACCGCATCGCGGTAACCACTTTCTCCTTCTCCAGAATTTCACTTCGTGTCGTATGTGTTTGTTTTGTTTGTGGATGCCCGTGGATTATATACGGAGACTAAGTTATGCCGTCGCCCGTAGGACGTGGATTAGTCCAAATCCGTATTTACTTAGATTTGGGTTTGGTGTTTTAGTTTAAGGATACGTTAGCCATATTGAGGCTAAGATCAACTTAAACGTTCGTTAAGGATACGTTAGTCTGATTTGAGACTAAGATCAACTTAACGGAAAGAGCATTTAGGGGCTCTATTGTTCCAATTTAGGGACGTAGTGGTCCATTTAATATATGGCCGTCGGGACCCGTCACCTCTCTGACGGCGTTGAAGGATTACAACGACATGTGTCAGAGGAGTTCGGAGATGTACTCTTGAACCAAAGTTGATTGAGGGTCTTATAGTCCAATTTAGGACTAAAGTCTCTTTGAATGTTTAAGAATACGTTAGCCATATTTGAGGCTAAGATCAACTTAAACGGGATCGTTTAGATCCGACAAAAAAGCGTTTGGGGGCTCTATTGTTCCAGTTTAGGGACGTAGTGGTCCATAGGTAGTTTAAGAACATTGCGGTCCATTGCCAGTTTAGGGACATAGTGGTCCATTGCCAGTTTAGGGTCATAGTGGTCCATCGTTCCCGTTTTGGGGACGGATATTAGTTTAAGGACGCATTAGTCCGTGAGTTTAAAGGACGCTTAAGTCCATGGGTTTAAGGACCCCACAGTCCGTATCTTGGTTTAAGGGCGCATAAGTCCATGGGTTTAGGGACCCCACAGTCCATATGGATGTGTTTAAGGACACATTAGTTCATTATTTTAAGGACGCATTAGTCCATGAAGATGTGTTTAAGGATGCATTAGTCCATTAGTTTAAGAACGCATTAGTCCATGAAGATGTGTTTAAGGACGCATTGGTCCATTAGTTTAAGGACGCATTAGTCCGTGAGTTTAAGGACCTCACAATCCGTATGGATGTGTTTAAGGACGCATTAGTCCGTTAGTTTAAGGACGCATTAGTCCGTGAGTTTAGGGACCTCACAGTCCGTATCGTTGGTTTAAGGACGCTTAAGTCCATGAGTTTAAGGACCCCACAGTCCGTATCGATGTGTGGTTGTCGGGACACGTCACCTCTCTGACGTCGTTGAAGGATTACAACGATAGGTGTCAGAGGAGTTTGGAGATGTACCCTTGAATCGGATGTAAATTGATTTAAGAGAGCAGTCGTGCTCAGTCAATTTAATTTGAGGACTTACGACCATGATTGGGCTAAGTCCAGTTGAAGATGTTCAACATTTTCTTTTATCTTTGGCCTATTAGGCCTATGCTAGGGCTTTGCCCCTGTTTAATAATGCACTGCATTTTCTTTTGGCCTGTAAGGCCTATTTGATTGGGTTTTGTCCCTTTTTAAATGATGCATAGCATCTGTTTTGGTCTGACAGACCTTTGTTTGGGCTCTGCCCTTTTTTTTAAAAAATAATGCATTGCATTTTATTTGGTCTGTTAGGCCTTTTTTAATTGGGCTTGGCCCTTCTGTAAATAATGCAGTGAATTAATCATCTGATAGTGGCCTGTCAGGCGCTTTGCGCCAATGCGAAGGTGACACGTGTCACACTCTGGTGAGCGCAAGCGCAGTGCGCTGCTGACACGTGGCGCGCTTTGGTGAGTTGCGCCAATTTCAGAGAGCGATGCTCTATCTTAAAAGCACATAGCGCAAGTGGTTTTGGAGCTGACACGTGGCGCTCGCTGGTGGCTTGCGCCAACCCAGGAGCGCAACAGTGCAGATTTACAAGTGCAAGGCACCAATTTAATATCTTGATCCAATTTTGGATTCAAGAAAAGAATCTTTAAGATTCCAGAACCAATGGTTCATAAAAAAGGCAATGCCTTTGTTATTATTTATTTTTTTATTGAAGATCCTTGATCTTGTTCTTAGATCAATGATCTTTTCAGAAGAAATTCTTCTTTTTTATTCAAAGGGTTTACCTTTTTCTCTTTTTTTGAGTTCTTCTCAAAATTCTTTGGAGGAGTTCTCTCTCTATTTTCTGTGTTTCTCTATTTCTCTGTGTTCTCTGTGTGTTTTGGAATTGGGGTCTAGGGGCCTTTATATAGTGCCCATTAATTTGTTAAATTTGTTAAAGAGATCATTCTCTGAGTGATTTGGGGATTTTTCCCCACCGTTGGATCTTTGATCCAAGGGTTTCTGTTTTACAGAAGACAATCTTTTTGTTTTAACAAGAACAGAAAGATCTTCCTGGAATTTTAATTCTGTTTGGCGCAAACGCACCAGCGCTTGACACGTGTCGCGCAGCGCAGAGCGCAGCGCAACTGAAGCGTTGCTTCCTTTAATTTTGTTTTAAATAGAGCCTTGCTCTGATTGGGTGCGCTGCGCTGACGTATCAGCTTTTGACACGTGGCGCGTTACGCGCAGCGCAAGGAATTTGAAGCGTTGCTTCAATTTTTGAATTTTTGAAATTCAAACAGAGCTTTGCTCTGATTGGGGGAAACAAATGCCCCCCCACCGTTGCGATCACGTGGCGCACACGTGAGTGCAGCGGTGGCAAGATCCTATCCGTTGGATCAATTAAGGATTTGAAGGGGCGCAAGCGCCTATAAATAGGACCCTTGGTCCTCAACAGATGTTCACCATCTTAAAGAATTCGAGTTTTTAGAGCCTTGCTCTTGTTTTCAAGAACTTCAGAGCCTTGCTCTCATTTCCAAAGTCAGAACTTTTTAGAAAAACTTTAGGTAAAATTAATTTAAATTAATTTAAATCAATCTTAACCAACAGAGCCTTGCTCTCATAGATCTTTGATCTAAAGAAAACCCCTTTGGGGTTTCACCAACAGAGCCTTGCTCTCAAGAATCCATAGATCTAAGGAGTCTTGTTTTAGGGTTTTTAACCCATGAACAGAGCTTTGCTCATGGACCAAACATAGATCTTTTTGATCTAAAAATGGAGAACTTTTAAAAAGTTTTCATGGATTTTTAAGACCCCAAATTATTAATCTTTAGGAGTTAATTTTTTTTTCTTTTAATAGATTTTCTCATCATTATTACAGAGCTAAGCTCTTTTAAGGAATTTTATTCCCTTGAGACCAGAGTTTGACAAGTGTCACTCTGTGACAGAGCTTTGCTCCGAAAGAGGAGATTTTCTCCTTGTCTCTAGGGATTTTTCATTAATGAGAATATTCTCTTGGGGATTAATTGACAGTCTCATCCAATGATGGGGCTGTCTTATTAACTGATGCACTGTCATCCAGATTTTGTGGGTCCCCCTTTGGTCCCCTACCCACTGCATTGCAGTCTGGTATAAATTTTAAAATATCAAGCGTTAGAATTACAACACCGACGGCTGATTTTTATCCCTCCGCAGGAAACATGTCTGCTGATTTGTCTTTCCCGTTTGTTCGCTCGGAGGGAGGATTTCTCCAGGCACCAGTGGACCAAGAGATGCTCGCTCTCATCAAGGATCATGACCCTGAGCACAAGAACCTTCACCTGTGGGGTAGGTGGTATATCGACATCAGCAAGGGTCGCCGAAGCTTCGGTTCCGCTATGCCGTCTGAGCCCATATTTTCGATCCCCTATGCGGATGAACCCCCGGTGAAGTATGCCGTGGAGGTCAAGGACTGGAATTCGGATGATCTTCTCCAACCTGCGATTGGTGCTATTCCCGTGCAGCCGTCGCCGGCAATAGACATTTTGGGAAGGAGAATATGTCAGGGTGAAGCACGCCCTTGGGGACAGGCTTATAATATTGGATTGACCCCGCGACCACCCGCCGGATATTTGCATTGGGCCCGGTACATCTTATCGGCGAAGAGGACTCATCTAATGAAGATCGGTTTGTACTCGGCAATCTACGTCTCACTTTTTGAGTACCCCTCTCCTCCAACGTGGTGGATTAAGGCTTTTATCGAACAATGGAATATCCCCACCCACACCTTCCTTATGACGGATAGGGAAGTCTCTATCTCCTTAGAAGAGTTTGCTGAAATCTCGGGTCTGCCGATGAGGGGGGAGCATTACGAGGAGCTGCTTCCTCCTGAAGAATACGTCTTTGCCACCAAGCCACTGGTGTTTGATCTGACGCCGGAGAATGCTATTCAGCACCAGTTTCCGGGCTTGGTGAAGGAGCTGAACATATATGAAGGGCTCTATCTGGAATCAGGCGTCCGGGGAGTCAGTTTCGCAGATTTTATCGCTCGCTTCATTCGACCGGAGTTTCTATCATAGCGGAGCGAGAAGTTCGCCAAGCTTGATGACCCTTTCGGCTTCGGCTTGGACCGTCGACCAACAGCGGAGGACGATCAAAAGGATTTTTATCTCCCCGGCGCCGCCGTCATGCCCTTGTCAGAAATCGCCGTCTTGGGCATGGATGAGGAGACCTTTTTTGTAGGGTTCCTGGGATTGTGGCTATGCAGCTTCGTGCTCCCCATACACCCGCGCCACATGCGGCCGTCCGTTTTCTTCCCAGCGCATCGGATGGTGGCTGGCCTGCAGTTAACAATAGGAATCGCCGGGTTGGCTCACCTATATAATGGACTTAGCGTGGCGGCGGACGCTAATGAACCTGGGGTGCAGCCTGCCAATTTCCCGATGCACTACTTCACCTCGTGGATGGAAATGCATGTGCACGGGGTGTTCGGCGTCCATAAGAGCCCTTCGTTTTTTGAGAAGTGCAGACTCCCAAGAGTCATGCGGCTGATCGGCGCCTCGATTGTGATTGCGCCTCCGTGGGGGGCTAGGGGGTTGCTCCTTCGTCCACACCTGGTCGGAGCGAAGGTTTCTTTTTTGGATAAAATCATAACCATCGGCTCAGAAACCTCCAAGTCGGTAGTGGTGCTGCGCGACGACTTCAAGGATGGGGCCTCTGTACTGAAAGCCCGGGAAATTCTTCACCTCTACTCCATTCGGCCGGGCTACCTGGTTTTCAGGCAGAACGAGACGACACTATTCATGAGGTATAACCCCCACCGGTTCGCCCAACAATCAAGTTATCACCAGGGGATCCCGCTGGAGGCATTTTTGGAAGAGCCCGTGGCCAGCCGGGAGGGGATACGGAGTGCGATGCACCATTTCATGCGGCTTAACACGGGCTCCTACTTCTTCATCAGCAAGCCAAGCTGCGTTCCCAAGGTCCTCAACGCGTACGTGGCTTGGTACGTGCACGAAATGGGTCCAGTTATCCATATGGAGAAGCGCATGCTGGTTGACCGCAAGGGTGCGCCTCCCGGTGGCGATTGCAAGGCTCCTTTGAAGCCAAGGACCCCGGTCATTCCTCCGCTGAAAGACACCGGCGCTGGGCCACCGCGCGTGCTGAGCCCCTCGCGTGGATTGCCGCTTCATGATACTGTGGATGCACCACCAGCGCCCCGTGCTCCAGTGGAGACGGTAAATGTGGTTTCTCCGGAGTCCGGCGTGGGCGCGGATATCGGGACCCGCCGCCCTAAGGTGCCTGCAAAGCGCAAGTCGGTCTCGGGTGTACCCAGGGCTGGTGAGCAGAAGAGGAAGAAGAAGTCGCTCCTCTCTCTCGATACTATCCTCTGTTTAGAGCCTCAGGCCCCTCTTACCGAAGGTATAAGCGAGTATGGCAGCAATAAGGGCTTCTCGGTAGATCCAGCAGACACCGACCTGGCGGCCGCCATTGCGGCTTCTGAGCGATCAGCTAGACTCGAAGCGTAGTTGGATAAACTCGCTCAAGCAGGTAATCATTAGCTGCACTCTTCGTCATTTTATCGCATTTTTATCATTATCTTCGACTAATGCTTTCCCCCTTTTTTTAACAGGTGTCACTACTGAAGAAGCCATCGATGCCTCTCTACAAACCTTTCAGGAGGAGGAAAAGAAACGCGCTTTATTGGGCGTTGGTACGTCTCACCTCATTAGGTTTTCGTCCTCTTTTCTGATGGCCAACCTAACCTTCTTCCTTTGTCTCTTTGCAGGGGCTGCGCCAGCTGATGCGGGGACTCTCCCCGGGCCAGCTACTGAAGTCCCGGTCTTTTCGGGGCAGCCGCGAGAGCCTCAACTTGAAAAGTCGGTGAGGGATGCCTTGAAGAATTTGGAGGCATCTCTGTTCACGGACGATGACGCCTCGATGAAGGAAGCTTCGAAGAGGTCCGTCTTGACGGCTCGGGAGGAGAGAAAGCGGTTGAGGCGCTAGGCGAAGGCACGCAGAGCTGCTTTGGCCGTGGGAGCGGGCCCAAGCACCGTTCCTCGTGCTGATACTCCCTCGAAAGAGCCCCCAGTCGCCTTGTCTACAGCTCACAGACAGGTGGCGCGTGCAGTTCGGGAGGCTAACGATCAGTCCACCTCAGGTAACGTGACTTTCAAGATTTTGATGTAAGAATTGTAAATCTGTCGGTTCTTATATATCTTGTCCTGCAAAGCCAAGTCCAACCGAAGGGGAGGCGGAAACCGTCGAACCTAAGGGGACAGAGGAAGAGGCACCGGCTGAACCCGAGCCGACGGTGGGCGACGTCGCCGGGGTTGCTGGACCTGAGCTGGTGGCTGAAGGAGCTGCGCCAGAGAAGTTCGTCGATGCCGAGCCCGAGGTAGCGGCAAATGAGATGACTGCTATAACTGATCCTGGGGCAGTAGCGGGCAGAGCGCCTGAGACTGGTGACCCCATGGTAACGGCGGACGAGACAGCGGCGACCGCCGAGCCCGAGGGAGTAGCGGGTGAGATGGGCATGACTCCCGGGGAAAAGCCACCCGCTCTTTCTCAAGAGTCTGGCAATGCTCCCATTATTGCTCTCCCTGTCTACGGTCCTCCGCCGTCTCCTGGTCGCGCGAGCACGACGACAGCCCCCGTAGAGTCGGGTGATGAGGCCACGGGAGGTGGACTCATGTCGTTGGAGGAGGGAGACGCCTCCGTTTCGGCTGGCGGCTCATCAGGTAAATTTCGAGTTACCGTCCTTTTTTCTTTATCTTGCAATCCTTCCTCACAGGTGTATCTTTGTTTTTTAATGCAGGTGCGGCCAGTGCTGATGCTCCATTGCTCGAGGGGGCGCCGTCAACTACTGCCTTGGCGGTGGCCACCTCTCAGCCTTCCCTCGTACCATCGCAGATGCTGGAAGGTATAGATTCGTGACCCATCAGTTTCATCTTTCGGCCGCATGATCTATGTACTGATGTTGTACTACTGCGTCTTTGCAGGAGTGCTTTTTGATCACCTCTACCAGGTGCTGCACCCGCACTTCTCCTTCCTATCTGAACTCGCTTCTTCCTCCAGTGGCGCTGGTGAGTATAATTTTCAATTGATGCCTTTCTTTTTTCAGTAATGGAATTGTTCCTGACTCTTCCTCGTCTTGATTGCAGTACTTCAAATCGAAGGGGGGATGAAAGATCGGTCGCGCCACCGGCCCTCCCGGCTTTGCCTCCTGCTACAGCTGGTATAGTAAACTATCCCATCGATGACTTTTTTCATATTTCTTGAACCGTCATCTGATTGTATTTTGTTTTTTCAACCGTCGTTCCGATCCCGGCGCCCTTTGAGTCTCGCGTCATAATGCCGGCAGGTCCCTTCCTGAGACGTCCGTCTTCAAAGGGTGCCGTAATGAGCTTGGGCATGCTGAGTGGATACGTCGAAGAGCTTGACGCGGACGCTGCCCCATCTGCTGCAGATTTCGCTGCGGAGGTTAACCCGATGTTGGCGGCGCTTGTAAATGTTCATGATGAAGGCGTCGTCGAGCTTTGGGTTAATCACTGCAGGGAAATCGAGGTCCGCTTGCATCAATCGGAGTTTATGCGCCCTGCGCCCGAGACCTTAGCCGCAAGCAATCAATGAGCAGCATGGATCGAGCAAAGCGCTTCTTATTTCCGCCACTTGGAACAAGAAGCGGCTTTAAGGCTGAGGGAATACCAAGAGACCTCAAGCGAGACGGCTCGTCTGCGTGCTGAGGTTGAGGTGAACACTGCCCAGGTGAAGGCTATCTTCGAGGGCCTTCTGGAACGTATCTCAAATGGGCTAAACCTGAAGCAGAAGCTCGATGCCGCCGAGCGTGATGCCCAAGGCCGCGAAGCAGCTCGGCAGGCCGTTAGGGAGCAGCTTGCATCCTTCTTGCAGCAGCGGGCTCAAGTGGACGCAGAACTGGCGGTGGTGGCCGATCAGGAGAAAGCATGGAAGGAAGTGCGCGAACACTTGTTAGGGCTATTCAAGACGCTTCATTCCCAGTAGTTGCCCTTGTATCGATGATATACTTGTAAAAAAAATTCTTTTTCGAATAAGATGTATCCATTCTTTATTCTTTTATACGATTCACCTTGTACTTGATTGAATTAATGAATAAAGATACACATTTTTTCTTTGCAATGTCTTGTATCATTTCTTTGCTTTCTCTCTTCTCTTATTATCAGCATGTTGTCTTAATAAATATGGTTGACAGATAATAGAGTAAGCATCTTGGTTTCTTCAAGAGATAGAGATGGCTTAGGCCGCAGGTTTAGATCTGCTGCCTAAGACTTTTCAACTTTATGAGCCGTGAGGGTCTCATAGAAACTTTTATCCCTACGGATCGATAGGATCTCGTAGGTGTATTTTCTTCTTAGGAATCGTGAGGATTCCTAAGTGCGTTTTCTCTTATAAGTCGTAAGGATCTTATAAGAGAATTTTCCCTCTTACGAGTTGAGAGAACTCGAAAGCGGTCGTTTCCCTCTTTGTCGAGATTCGACTTTGGAGAGTGAGACCCATGAATAGTATACAATAGACCGTTTTAGGCCGACTTGCAGGGTCCCAGTGCTTAGGAAACAAGTTTTTTAATCCATGCTGCCTAAGGCTTTATCTTGCAAGTCGAAACGAATCGGGAAGTCTTCGCGAAGACACTAATTTCCTCACGAGTCGAGACGAATCGAGCAGCTCTCGTCAAGGACACTGATTTCCCTGAGTTGAAGTATTTTGCCGAGGACACTGGTTTCCTCGCGGTTGAAACGAATCGAAGTGCTCCCGCAAAGACACCGGTTTCTTTGCGGGTCGACGCGGATCAGGAAGCTCTCATTAAGGACGCTAGTTTCCCTAAGTTGAGGAGGTTGCCAAGGACACTGATTTCCCTGGAGTTGAAACGAATCGAAGTATTTCTGCAAAGACACCGATTTCTCTGCGGGTCGACGCGAATCAAGATGTTCTCGTCAAGGACTCTGGTTTCCCTGAGTCGAAGTATTTTGCCGAGGACGCTGGTTTCCTCGAAGTTGAAATGAATCGGAGTATTCCTGCGGAGACACTGGTTTCTCTGCGGGCCGACGCGAATCAAGAAGCTCTCATCAAGGACGCTAGTTTCCCTGAATTGAGGTATTTTGCCGAGGACACCGGTTTCCTCGGGGTTGAAACGAATCGAAGTATTCCTGCAAAGACACTGGTTTCTCTGCAAGTCGACGCGAATCAAGATTTTCTCGTCAAGGACACTGGTTTCCCTGAGTCGAAGTATTTTGCCGAGGACACTGGTTTCTTCGGGGTTGAAACGAATCGAAGTATTCCTGCAAAGACACTGGTTTCTCTGCGGGTCGACGCGAATCAAGATTTTCTCGTCAAGGACACTGGTTTCCTGAGTCAAAGTATTTTGCCGAGAACGCTGGTTTCCTCGGGGTTGAAACGAATCGGAGTATTCCTGCGGAGACACTGGTTTCTCTGCGGGCCGACGCGAATCAAGAAGCTCTCATCAAGGACGCTAGTTTCCCTGAATTGAGGTATTTGCCAAGGACACTGATTTCCCTGGGGTTGAAACGAATCGATGTATTCCTGCAAAGACACTGGTTTCTCTGCGGGTCGACGCGAATCATGATGTTCTCGTCAAGGACACTGGTTTCCCTGAACCGAGGATGCTGCCAAGGACACTGATTTCCCTGGGGTTGAGACGAATCGATGTATTCCTGCAAAGACACTAGTTTCTCTGCGGACTGACGCAAATCGATGTGGTCTCGTCAAGGACACTGGTTTCCCTGAGTCGAGGATGCTGCCAAGGACACTGATTTTCCTCGGGTTGAGATGATCTCTGGTGGTCTTTCTGGTTTTATATGAGTTACCGTCAAAACCGTGAAGCTAGGAATTTGATCTTCGCTTCATTTGCTGGCACCGCGTCTGCTGTATCGAGACGAATGTCACGATTGTCTCTTGGTTGTTGGTGAACCGTCGAGATTTGGCTTCGCTTTCTGGCGAAGCCTGTTGGGAAGGTATGGTTCCCTCTTTGTTTGTGCCCTTGGATTGTATACAGGGATCGATGTGATCTTATCTGCAGGGCAAAAGTTTCACCATTCATTTTTTTTATATTATTGTTTTATTTCCGCGATGCTCTATTATTTCAGCTTTTATATCGCGAAGGTTGCGATTGCCCAATCATTTCGGCTATTTTTCGCGGTGCCCAAACATTTCGGCTGTTTATTTTATTTTTACTCGCTGCTTTTTACTGCGAGTTGCCCAATCATTTCGGCTATTTTGTATGCATACGTTCTTACTTGCTGCTTTTTATTGCAAGTTGCCCCATCATTTCGGCTATTTCGTATGCATGCGCGGCTTGCTGGCTTTTCGCCATAAGCATGGAATTAGACACCGATTTCGGCATCAGCACCGTTACAACTGGGATATTTCCAGGAGAGAATCATCATTTGCCTCTGTCGATGTCGAACAAAGGTTTCTTAGCGAACAGGGTTAGGGTCCTGTCGACTAAGGCTTTTGACTTCATAAGCCGTAAGGGTCTCACAAAGTTATTTCTCCCTACAAGTCGTGAGGATCTTGTATGTGTGTTTTCTCCCTAGTAATCGCAAGGATTCCTAAGTGTATGTTCCTCTGTAAGTTGTAAGGATCCTACAAGAGGGTTTTCTCCTTGTAAGTCAAGAGGACTTACAAGGGTTGTTTATCATGCGAACATATCCCTAGTCACGGGTGGGACTTCGTTAGGGAAATGTTTATTCGCGCCCGTGGATTGTATACAAGGGTCAGTGCTGAGCCACTTGTAGGGCAATATCGAAGGTTGTGGGGGTTGCTTAAGCACAGGTTTAGGTCTCTGTAATTTAAGACTTTCAAATCTTATGAGCCGTGAGGGTCCCATAAGAGAGTTCTCCTTATGAGTCGTGAGGATCTCGCAAGTGTATTTTCTCCTTAGGAATCGTGGGGATTCCTAAGTGTGTTGCTCCCTTGTGAGTCGTAAGGATCTCACGCGGGTGGTTTCTCCTTACAAGGTCGAGAGGATCCTGTAAGTGTCCTTTAACGAGGTTGCGCCCTTTCGGGTTTTCACACTCACTCGCCGGTAGTCCTGCTGTTTTTACTCACGGAGCCCTTTCGGGTTTTCATCCGTGCCCATTTTGCTTATGGACATACCATAATTTTTATTCTTTTTATTCTCTTTTTTTTTCTAACGAGGCCGCGCCCTTTCGGGTTTTCGCGAACACTCGCCGGTAGCCCTGCTGTTTTTACTCACGGAGCCCTTTCAGGTTTTCATCCGTGCCCATTTTCCTTATGGACATACCGTTTATTTTTATTATTATTATTTTTATTTCCTTTTTTATCGGCTTTGTAATGTTTCAATCCACCGTAGTTTATCGACATCTCGGTCCGTCATTAGTTTAAGGACGTTTCGGTCCGTCATTAGTTTAAGGACGTTTCGGTCCGTCATTAGTTTAAGGACGTTTCGGTCCGTCATTAGTTTAAGGACGTTTCGGTCCGTTGTTGAAGAAGGCCGGTTACTACTTATAGAGTTCGGGCTTAGGAAGATAGCGAGCGGACATGGTTGTCGTCATATATCATTGACCTAGGCCTTGACCCGTCAAGCGTAGTATTTCTTCAGGAAGCGACCATTTATTGGCCTGAAAGGCCTTTCACCATACATACTCATGAGTAGATAGGCTCCACCCTGGTAGACCTTGTCTATGATGTACGGGCCTTCATAGTTTGGCTCGAATTTTCCCCGCTTGGCACGATTGGGAATCATAGGTCTTTTGACCACTAGCACGAGTTCGCCTTGGCGGAATGTCCTCGGCTGGGTCAATCTTTCATATGAGCGCGTCATCTTTGCTTTATAAGCTTCTAGATTTTGTTGCACTATGAGCCGGGTTTCATCAAGGGCATCAAGCTTCTCAAGCCGAAGGTGAGCATTTTCTTCGTCAGTCAGCTCGTAGTGGACTGCTACTCGCAGAGAGGGTAACTTTATTTCGAGGGGGAGTACTGCTTCCGTACCGAATATGGCGTTTGTTCGTGGCCGTCTTGAACGTAGTTCGGTACGCCCAGAGAGCTTCTTGCAGTCTCTCATGCCAGTCTTTCTTGTTTCGGGACACCGTCTTCTTTACGATCTTCGTCAAGGTCTTGTTGAAGGCTTCAGCTAGACCGTTAGCTCGCGGATTATAAACTGAGGAATATCTCCAGCTATATTATGCTGTTGCGCGAAGCGACTGATCTTGTGGCTCCTGTAGGCTGGCCCGTTATCGGAGATGATCCGTCGCGGATTTCCAAACCGATAAATGACGTGCGTCTTGAAGAAATGGAGGATATTCTCCATCTTCACTTCTCTCAACGGTACTGCTTCTGCCCATTTGGAGAAGTAATCAGTCGTCGCCAGGATGAAACGATGTCCTCTGGACGATGCTGGTTCGATAGGGCCGACTATGTCAGTTCCCCACATCTCGAACGGCCAGCTAGCCACCGTTGGATGTAGTAGATTTGGATGCTGGTGGATGAAGTCCCCATGGATTTGGCACGAGTGGCATTGCTTCGCATATTCGAGACAGTCCTGAATTATCGTGGGCCAGTAGTAACCCATCCGTTTAATCTTCAACTTCATCTTTGGGCCTGCTTGGTGAGAACCACAGAGTCCGTCATGAACTTCCTGAACGACTCTTTTCGCTTCGTCGGGTCCTAGGTGTTCCCCTCCGAATGGAGGCGACAACGTGAGGGCGTCTTGCCTGAGATTCGGGGTAGATGCTATATGGTTTTATCCGTCTATCTCTCCGACAATGCCAAGTTGATTTATGGCACAGTGTATCGGAGGTTTAGACGGGTGCGGACGATGTAGCAGACTTCGTCAGATTCCTCCTCTTTTGAGGGGTTTTTGATTGTGGGGACGCTCTTCCCTGCATGCGTAAGCCCCTGCAGTTAATTACGCTACCGCATAGCGGTAGCCATTTTCTCCTTCTCCAGAATTTCACTTCGTGTCGTGTGTGTTTGTTTTGTTTGTGGATGCCCGTGGATTTTATACGGAGACTAAGTGATGTCGTCGCCCGTAGGACGTGGATTAGTCCAAATCCGTATTTTCTTAGATTTGGGTTTGGGGTTTTGGTTTAAGGATACGTTAGCCGTATTTGAGACTAAGATCAACTTAAACGTTTGTTAAGAATACGTTAGTCCGGTTTGAGACTAAAATCAACTTAACGGGATCGTTTAGATCCGACAAAAGAGCGTTTGGGCCCTATTGTTCCAGTTTAGGGACATAGTGGTCCATACGTAGTTTAAGGACATTGCGGTCCATTAGTTTAAGGACGCATAAGTTCGTGGGTTTAAGGACCCCACAGTCCGTGTCTTAGTTTAAGGATGCATAAGTCCATGAGTTTAAGGACCCCACAGTCCGTGTTGATGTGTGGTTGTCGGGACCCGTCGCCTCTCTGACGTCGTTGAAGGATTACAACGATAGGAGTCAGAGAAGTTCGGAGATGTACCCTCGAACCGGATGTAAATTGATTTAGGAGAGCAGTCTTGCTCATTCAATTTAATTTGAGGACTTACGGCCATGATTGGGCTAAGTCCAGTTGAAAAATGTTCAGCATTTTATTTGCATTTGGCCTATTAGGCCTTTACTAGGGTTCTGCCCCTGTTTAAGAATGCATAGCATTTTGTTTCGTTTTGGGCTCTGCCCTTTTATAAATGATGCAGAGCATCTGCTTTGTTTGGGCTCTGCCCTTGCATTGCATTTTTGTTTTGTTTGGGCTCTGCCCTTTTATAAATGATGCAGAGCATTTACTTTGTTTGGGCTCTGCCCTTTTAATGCATTGCATTTTATTTTGGCCTGCTAGGCCTTTTTTATTTGGGCTTGGCCCTTCAGTAAATAATGCATTGCATTTGTCAGGCGCTTTGCGCCAATCATTGAGCGCAAGCGCATGTGGAGGTGACACGTGTCACGCTCTGGTGAGCGCGAGTGCAACAGCACAGTGCGCTGCGTCAGTGCGCTGCGCTGTTGTGCCGCTGACACGTGGCGCTCTCTGGTGGCTTGCGCCAACCCAAGAGCGCAACAGTGCAGTTATGCAAGTGCAAGGCACTGTTTCAATAACTTGATCCAATTTTAGATTCCAGAAAAGATTTTTTCTGAAATTCCAGAACCAATGGTTCATAAAAAGTGCAAGGCACTATTATTATTTATTTTTTAATGAAGATCATTGATCTTGTTTTTAGATCAATGATCTATTCAGAAGAAATCCTTCTATCTTATAAAGGTTTTTACCTTTTTCTTGAATTTTCTTCAGAGTTCTCTCTGTTTTGAAGTTCTTGATCTCTCACAATGTTGATCATGTTTTGAGTTGGGGTCTAGGGGTCTTTATATAGTGCCCATAGATTTGTTAAGTTTGTTAAAGAGATCATTCTCTGAGTGATTTGGGGAATTTTCCCCACCGTTGGATGTTTGATCCAAGGGCTTCTGTTTTACAGAAGACTATCTTCTTGTTTTAACAAGAACAGAAGGATATTACTAGAATTTTAATTCTGTTTGGCGCAAACGCCCCAGCGCGTGACACGTGTCACGCAGCGCAGAGCGCAGCGCAACTGCGCGTGACACGCACAGCGCAGCGCACAGCGCAGCGCAACTGCGCTGATACGTGTCGCGCAACGCAACTGCGTCTGCGCTGACACGTGTCGAGCAGCGCAGCGCTTGCGCAACTGCGTTGACACGTGTCGCGCAGCGCAGCGCTTGCGCAACTGAAACGTTGCTTCCTTTAATTTTTGTTTTAAATAGAGCCTTGCTCTGATTGGGCGCTCTGCCTTGGGCGCTGCGCTGACGTATCAGCTTTTGACACGTGGCGCGTTGGGCGTAGCGCAAGGAATTTGAAGCGTTGCTTCTAATTTTGAATTTTTGAAATTCAAACAGAGCTTTGCTCTGATTGGTGGAAACACTAGGCATCTCAACCACAGAGAATCAAACGACCTCTTATACAGAGTATCATTGACGAAGGCGAAAGACAGAGCTCGTTTCATAAGCTGATGTCTTGAGGACGCATCTTCGGGCGTTCGACGGTATTTGAAGTAGTCTATAAAGACTTCTCTCCAATTCTCAGCCTTTTCCCGGTCTTTTATTTGCAGGGTTGTCTGCTCAGTCTCTCCTTTTTCTTTGGATGATTCCGGAGATATTTCTGCTGGGGCAAGCACCCGACGGCTTTGTACCACGATTCTGACGTCATCGAGGTTCTCGTCAGCCAGTTCTTTAGCGAGCTTGGCTAATGCGTCCGCTTTGCTGTTTTCCGCACGCGGTATGTTTTCCAAAGTGTAGGAGGAGATTTGGGTCAACAGTTACTGCACCTTTTCGCCGTACTTCACCAACTCTGGTTTGCACGTTTGGTATTCGCCGTTTACTTGACTAATGACCAGTTGGGAGTCTCCGTATATGAGGAGGTTTTCAATTCCCATGTTGATGGCGATCTCGAGGCCTGCTATCAAAGCTTCGTATTCGGCTTCATTGTTCGTCCTCGGTTCTGTTAAGGAGAAAGCGAAGCACATTATCCCTCCTTGTGGAGTTACGAAGATGAGGCCTACTCCCGATTTGATTATAGGGGTGCTTTGTTTGCGCTTCTTCATGGAGGATGCTCCATCGAAATAAAGCTCCCATCGGGTATCGCTACCGTCGATCGCATCAAACGCGTGTTCATCTGGCAGCTGGCAATTCAGAGGAGAATCGGCAGGTATCGGATGCTCAGCGAGGAAATCGGCGATGGCCTGGCCTTTCACTGCCTTAAGAGGCTGAAAGGTTATCAAGAACTCCATCAAGAGCAGGGCCCATTTAGCGAGCCGACCTGTTAGTATAGCCTTCGACATCAAATATTTGAGAGGGTCCACCTTCGAAATGAGACGGACTTCATGCGCCAACGCATAGTGCATGAGCTTTGTTATCGCAAAGATCAATGCCAGGCAGTGTTTTTCAATGGGGGAATAGTTGCTTTCTACCCCCAGTAGAACCCGACTTAAGTAATAGAGAGCTCTTTCTTTCCCTTGGTCGTTCTCTTGTGCCCATAATGCACCTAAGGAACCTTCGAGGGCGGTCATATAGAGAATGAGGGGCTTTCCCTTGACTGGAGCAGCCAGCACCGGCGGGTTCTATAGGTATTGCTTGATCTCGTCTAGTGTGCCCTGGCATTTATAATCCCAGATGAACGGGGTTCCCTTCTTCATCAGATGCCTGTACGGGCGATACTTGCCTGAAAGATTGGCTATAAATCGCCGGATGTACGCGAGCTTCCCCTGGAGAGACCGCAACTGTTTGAGAGTTCTTGGCGGTGGCATTTCCATGATCGCCCTGATCTTTGACGGATCTATTTCGATACCTCGGTGTCGGACGATGAATCCTAGGAATTTGCCCGAGGAAACTCCGAATGCACACTTGAGAGGATTCATCTTCAAGTTGTATTGTCGAAGGCGTTGAAATACGGTCTTCAGATGCTCTAAATGGTCCTCGTATGATTTACTTTTAACCACGAGGTCGTCGATATAGCATTCGACGATTTCATGTATGAGGTCATCGAATATCTTCGTCATGGCCCTCTGATAGGTGGCACCGGCGTTCTTTAGACCGAAGAGCATCACCTTGTAGCAGAATATACCCAAAGGGGTCCGGAAAGCGGTGTGCTTCTGGTCTTCGGGATGCATCTTTATCTGATTATATCCTGATGAGCCGTCCATGAAGGAGAAAACCTTGTGAGTGGACGTATTGTCTATCATCAGTTCGGTGACTGGCACTGGGAAATCGTCCTTCGGGAAAGCTTTATTGAGATCCCGGAAGTCCACGCACATGCGCACCGTCCCATTTTTCTTCATCACCGGGACGATGTTGGCGATCCAATCGGGATACTGAACTTCTTGGATGAAGCCAGAGTCGATTAACTTCTTGACCTCGGCATTGATACTCATCTCAAGCTCGAGCCGCATTCTTCTCGGCGCCTGTTTGACTGGCTTGACGTCCGGGGATATCGCCAATTTATGCACAGTGATTTCTGAATCTAGTCCCGGCATTTCGGAATAGTTCCATGCGAAGCAATCTTTATATTGTACAAGCACGTCTTTTAACGCAGCCACCCTTTCTTCAGATAGAAGCTCGCTGACGAATGTCGGTCGCGGGTCCTTCACCGTCCCCAACTCAATTTTCTTGAGGTTATCTGCAGTAATATGTATTCTATCCTCCAGCTCTTTCGGTGCTGGTGGAAATTCTGAGATCACCTCAACGTTGCTGTTTTCGAAGCACCAGGAAAGGTTATCTATATTCTCGGGCTCTTCTTTTGATATTGTTATCATGTGACAAGTACGGGCTCGCTTCGAAGACCGATGTGGAGCTGGTTCTGCTTTCATGGCTTTGGGTTCATTCTTTTGTGGCGGCGTTACCCTCCAGCTGTCAGACAGAGTGAACTTGCCAAGCTGATACTGATCTTCAACCCAGTTCTTGAAGGTGAAGCAATCTTTGAGAGGATGCCCTATTACTCGGTGATAAGAGCAATAGTTTGGGTGAGAGACTTCGCCTGTTTGTTCGGGGTGCTTAGACTCCGGCAGTGTAAGCATCTGATGCTTTAGAGCTCGGTCAAGTATCTTCTTTGTCTTGTCTCGAGGAAAAGAGTACGCTCGACTCATTTTCTTCACAAGGGATAGATCGGAACCATTTGATTCCCTACTGCGTGGCTTCTTAGTCCTGCTTTGTTGCTGTCGATAGTCTTTTTCGCTTTTCGACTTGTTTCTGCCTCTGCGTCGAGCCTTTTTTATAATAGGTTGACAGGAAGCGGCATTTTCATCTTTCACGGCCTGTTGGAGGATGCATTGCGTTTTGGCTTTCTCGTAGATGGCCATTTCGCGGTTATGGTCGTCTCGGACCTTTTGACCAGCTTCCCTTATAAGCTTGTCCATTTGTTCTTCGAACGACGGACTGGACACTTTTGCATCAGGAACTTTTACTGGTTCAGGATTAGCGTCCTCCCATTGAGCATCCGCTTCTTCATCGAAGTCATGTACGACGTAACAGTCGCGGAGTAGCTCTTGTTTCTTGGACCGAATGTATCCAAGCCCAATTGTTTCCATCCTCCCATTAGGAAACTTGTGCTGAGTTCCGAGGACATTCCAGACCCTGTCATAGAATTTGGCTTTTCGAGCGGTCTGTTTGAAGGATATCCCCTGGCGCTTCAACACCCTCTTCAAGCTTTCTGTATAATATCTGGGTAGACGGATGGGCTGAAGCCTGTCAAGCGTAGGATCCGCACCGTGCCAGGTTTCTTTCTCCACTTTGTTTTCTTCAGAGCGGTAGAATAGAATTGCCTTTTGGCCTTCTCGCCTGGGAGGGACATAGAACGTCCGCAGCTCATCTACACTGTAGGTATCGAGCGTATCCAGTTCTTTATGATGTTTAAGCGGCACCATGGCGACTTGCAGACTTTGCTCTTCGTCAACGGATGTTTGTATTGAAGGCCGAGCAGAGAATATTGCATGGACCTCATCTTCCGAGTCACTACCAAAGATCAACGTAGGAGCTGATGGTCCCGGCTTGTTGTATTGGGACGGACCCGAATAAACTATCTCCTCTTCCTCCTCGGTATCACTCCCGAAGACAGGGATGGTGGCATTAGCTTTGTTCTCCGGTTTGTGACACCTCTCCGTGTCTTCGAAATCCGGTAAAAAGTATTTGGCATCTTCATATTTGCGGACTTCATTCACGGAGAACGGGTTCAGTTCTCCCGTCACGGTATACTCGAGACCATCCTTAAAATATTTCATACACTGATGCTGTGTAGAAGGGATGATGTTGTACTCGTGTAACCATGGTCGGCCGAGCAGAGCATTGTAGCATGTCTTGGCATCGATTACGTGGAATTTAATGTCCATGACAAGCAATCCGAAGCGTAGCGTCAGTATCACAGACCCAAGAGTCCGTGATGATTGATAGTCGAACCCGGAGATGGTGATCTTGTCCCGAGCGAGGTGCTGGACGCTCATGCAGATTTTCTTTAACACCCGCACATTAAGGAGATTAACGGAAGACCCATTGTCAACCAAGATTTTGCCTATCTTTATGTCATGGCAATATCCTGAGACATAGAGGGGACGGTTGTGTTCGCACGTCCCAAGGAGGAGGTCTTCATCACCGAAAGTGACATCGGCCGTGTGCACTTCTTCCAATTCATCCTTCATCTTTTCTTCGGCGAGAAAAGCTTGGAATTTCTCCAGCTCCTGTAGTGCCTTGATTAATGAATCCCTTGCCTCTTTTGATAGTAAAAGGGCGTCAAGAATGCTGAGCTGCGATGGTAGCTTTCTCAGATGCGCTAAGACGTTATAATCCACCTTATTTTTCTTTGGCAGGTCCTTGGCAGTTAGCTCCTCCATGACTTGGTCATCTAGGGAGATATCCTCAGAGACCTTTTCTTTCCCTTTATCTTTTTTATTTGAGGGTCGGAGATTCTTTTCAGGTAGCGTACGATTACGCAGCCGGATATTTTCGCAGACCTTCGGCTCTTCTTCTTTTCCCGATGTGGACTCTTTAAAGAGGGGGCTAAGAGCCATTTCCTCATTAGAATCGCTCCCGAATGTGAGAACTTGCGATCCCCCGGCGTTAACCATGCGACAATTGCCGGTAGTTCTGTTAAGCCCCTCGGTCGTACCGTTCTGCTCCCGGCGAGTTTTGCGCTTTTCCCGCTTAAAATGTTGTCGGTGAGCAACATATCCCTGCCACCATCTATTGAAAGCTTTGCACTCTTCGGTGGGGTGCGAAATCTTCCGATGATATAAGCAGTAGGAAGGGTACATTTCCGTTTCACCAGCAATGTTTCCTTCAGAGGGTGGTATCTTCATACCCATTGATATGGCTTTAGCAAACCTTTTCCTCGTCTTGAATTTGCTTTTATTTGCGGTGGACGTACTTTGATCTGGCAGGAGTGCTTCAACTCTACCGTCTAGTCGCTGGCGTTTGGCCCTTTCAAATATGACCGCCTCGCGTTCTCGTTCAGCTTTACTTTTCAACAGATCTTCGTTGAGGAATGCGTCAATTATTTCATCCGATGGCCCTAACATTTCCGGTTTAGGGCCTGCCCCCGGCTTCTCAGTGCAAGGAGTTTCCTCATCATCTGTGAACGAGTGTGAGATCATATGACAGTTCGCCACGTATTCCTCGGATTCATCCGACGAGCTCTCCCCCTTATCTTCCTCTTGAAAGACGTGGTTGAGAAACTCTTGGAGTGTGATGGGAGTCCGTGATTTCTGGTTGTACTCCTCCAGTGCGTCAATCTGCTTTTGTAAGTCCGTGCGCTTGTCTCCAGGCTTCATGGGCTTCTTGGATTTCTTCTTCTTCTTCTTTGAAGATTTTGACGGCTGGTTGTGAGTGCTTGGGCCACTACCATCGATCTTTGGAGTTGGGCGCGGCTTCAACATCCCTTCAATGACCTGAGGTTCCAACGGGCTCTTCCACCTGATCGCTGGGCATGTTTGAAAATCGTTTAACATCCTCTTTGTTTTGGCTAATAGCACAACCTCCCATGGGGCTTCTTCAACGAGGGAGCATGTTGCCCCCGGCGTATTCACCCTTTTAGGGGTGTGAGGCTGCAGCGGATTCACCTTCCATCTGTCGGACAACGCGAACTTGCCCTGTTGGTACTGGTCTTCAATCCAATTTTGAAGACGTAGCAATCCTCGATCGGATGACCCAGTACTCGGTGATAGGGACAGTAATTGGGATCATTGACGTCGTTTGGCTTCGACGGGTGTCTTGGATCCGGTAGATTAATGAGTTGGTTGCGCAATGCCAGCTCAAACAGTCTTCTTGTTTTATCTCGGGGAAACGAGTAAGGACGTCCTAGCCTCTCCTCAAGGGGTACGCGCGGACGCATATTATTTTGACGGACAGCCGGTTTCAAGTTGCTCGGCTGTTGTTCAGCATTGGCGACAACGATCGCTTTTCCCTTCCCCTTCTCATTTCGAGAGTCCGACTTTAGAGGGGGCGGTCTATGACCCATCTGATCCATTTGAGCTAGCTTGTCGATCAGGGCCTGGAAGGTAGTCGGCTTGAAGAACATCATGAATTGGGATATGGTCGCCTGCGGATCGAGGGTTCCCACAAACATGCCTACTGCCGGAGCTTCTTCAATGCGTTGTTCGCATTTTGACCACAAGTTCCGCCACCGTATCGCATACTGAACCCATGTTTCACCTGGCTTCACCCTGGCATTAATCAAGGCTGTTATCGGGGTACGTTCGCTGGCGCTTGCGAATCGTTGCGTAAACAGCAGCTCCATCTCCGCGAATGTCTTAATAGAGTCGTTTGGGAGCTCGGAGTACCACTCGAATGCTGTATCCGATAAGCTACCGACGAACTGGCGAAGCAACAATTTATCATCACCGCCGGTGTTGCCGCAAAGAGCCCTGAACTGGGTAACATGTTGATGGGGATTGCCAGTCCCCTTATACACATGGAATTTCGGTATTGTATAGCCCGGCGGGTACTTGATCTGATCGTACCATCTTGGATACGGTCGCCCCGTCTTGACAACTTGGCCGGTTGCCTCAGTCGCCTGATGAACCCGTATCTGCTGAGCTATATATTTGTCCAAGTCAGCTTTGGAGATTGTCTCCTCCTTGGCTGTTGACAGAGCCGGTGGAGGATGCGAAGTTTCTCCCCTGTCATCTTCAAGGACGATCAGAGGATCTTCAGCAGGAGGATCTTGTTGGATCACCATACCCACCATGTCCTGGAAAAGGAGGGCCATTCGCTTTCTATTGGCTGCTTGTTCCGCAGCCTCTTTATCCTTCTTTTCCAGTATCCTGCGAAGGAATTCAGCGTCAGTTTCTTGCTCTTGACGTTGATCCGAGGACGCTTCGGGGCTTTCTTTTGGCCCAGTGAGTATGGCCATCGCGTTCATCATTTCTTGGAGCTTCTGCTGTTGCTCCAGAGCTTTGGTCACTGACCGTGTAAGCGGTCTATGACCTGTAGATGTACGACCGTCCTCTTTACCAGACGCCATGTATACTGTGTGTACCATGATGCCCCCGGACTTAGGGCGCTTGGGCTCACCGCCTTTGGCATTTGCCGCAGGCGTGGGGACCTTCTCCGGCCTTCTTCTTTTGTGGGCAGTTGAAGTTGAGGGGGCCGCTGCAGCGGGTACCCTAGCGGTTGTCATCCTTTGCTGTTTGATAGGACGGTTCTTTTCTTTCTGCACTTTCGCCCTTTTCTGCCGGCGAGAGTGATCTTGGTCGATTACGGAATCTTGAACCCTCCGCCAGACCTTGTAAATTTTGGAGGACAGCCGTTGAGGGGGCTGCTCCAGCTTTATTTCTATAACTCTCTCCGAAGGTGGAGGAGATCTTTTCAGTGTGGCGGTCGGAGAGTTCTTGCGTACCCTCCTTAGCGGTTCAAAGCTGTTCCCAGTTGGAACAGCAGCATTAACTTCCACCACTAGAGCAGGTGGAGTTAGCCCCGAGGGGGAATTGCCCCCGGCCTTCCTTACTCGGCGCTAGTGGCGACGTCGAGCATGTCGAGCTGTCGGGGCTAGCTCGGCGATAGGGACAGCTTCGTCTTGCCCCCTGTCCGGATGAGGCGTTGCTGGTGCCAGCCTCTTAAAGACTGATATTGTCTTTTGATTGGCGATGTTCAATCTGTCAAAGACAGACCCTCGAGTGGGAGCAGGAGCCGAGATAGTCAGCCTTGAAAAGACCGACTCTTTAACAGGAGAAGCCGCCTTGACGACTTCAGGAGCAGACGTGGCTATCTTCCTTGGGACGGCCACTTCAGGGTTCATGGGCTTCTTGGCGGACCCATCGGAGTTCTGGTTCAGCCTAGTAAAGACAGAGGCTGCCGGCTTGATATTGGACGACCCGTTGAAAGGGGCCGTTGTAGCAGTGAGCCGATCGAAGACCGACTTCTTTTGCACTTCTGGTGCGGGCACTGGAATGGTGAAGCTTGCGGGCGGGAGAATGGTCCCGAAAAACAGGCCGGTGGTGGCCTGGGTCACTTGTTCTACCGGCATGGCAAGGATGGAGGCCATTTGAGGCCCATAGGCTACACCTCCATATGAGGCGGAGCGTCGGTTGCATTGGCATTTGGAGCAGCTCGAGCAGTTGGAGGCCATTGATGCTTGATTTCTGTGCCAGGAAAAAGACTAAATCTTAGTAACCTGAAATCCAAAGGCAACCATTAACAAACCGCGATTCGTTCGCGAAGACGACACACAAAGTGTGGAGTGGAAAGAGGAAAAGGTCCCACCGGGCGTGCCAGAATCTGTTCCCCTCCGAAAGACGGCCACAGACTGAACGTCTTGCCTGAGATTCGGGGCAGATGCTATTAGGTTTTATCTGTCTACCTCCCCGAAGATACCAAGTTGATTTATGACACCGTGTATCGGAGGTTTAGACGGATGCGGCCGATGTAGCAGACTTCGTCAGATTCCCCCTCGCTTGAGGGTTTTTTGATTATAGGGACGCTCTTCCCTGCAGGCGCAAGCCCCTGCAGTTAATTACGCTACCGCATCGCGGTAACCACTTTCTCCTTCTCCAGAATTTCACTTCGTGTCGTATGTGTTTGTTTTGTTTGTGGATGCCCGTGGATTGTATACGGAGACTAAGTTATGCCGTCGCCCGTAGGACGTGGATTAGTCCAAATCCGTATTTACTTAGATTTGGGTTTGGTGTTTTAGTTTAAGGATACGTTAGCCATATTGAGGCTAAGATCAACTTAAACATTCGTTAAGGATCGTTAGTCTGATTTGAGACTAAGATCAACTTAACGGAAATAGCATTTAGGGGCTCTATTGTTCCAGTTTAGGGACGTAGTGGTCCATTTAATATATGGTCGTCGGGGCCCGTCACCTCTCTGACGATGTTGAAGGATTACAACGACAGGTGTCAGAGGAGTTCGGAGATGTACCCTTAAACCAAAGTTGATTGAGGGTCTTATAGTCCAATTTGGGACTAAGGTCTGTTTGAACGTTTAAGGATACGTTAGCCATATTTGAGACTAAGATCAACTTAAACGGGATCGTTTAGATCCGACAAAAGAGCGTTTGGGGGCTCTATTGTTCCAGTTTAGGGACGTAGTGGTCCATAGGTAGTTTAAGGACATTGCGGTCCATTGCCAGTTTAGGGACATGGTGGTCCATTGCCAGTTTAGGGATATGGTGGTCCATCGTTCCCGTTTTGGGGATGGATATTAGTTTAAGGACGCATTAGTCCGTGAGTTTAAGGACGCTTAAGTCCATGGGTTTAAGGACCCCACAGTCCATATCTTGGTTTAAGGACGCATAAGTCCATGGGTTTAGGGACCCCACAATCCATATGGATGTGTTTAAGGACGCATTAGTCCATTAGTTTAAGGACGCATTAGTCCGTGAAGATGTGTTTAAGGACGCATTAGTCCATTAGTTTAAGGACGCATTAGTCCATGAAGATGTGTTTAAGGACGCATTAGTCCATTAGTTTAAGGACACATTAGTCTGTGAGTTTAAGGACCTCACAGTCCGTATGGATGTGTTTAAGGACGCATTAGTCCGTTAGTTTAAGGACGCATTAGTCTGTGAGTTTAGGGACCTCACAGTCCGTATCGTTGGTTTAAGGACGCTTAAGTCCATGAGTTTAAGGACCCCACAGTCCGTATCGATGTGTGGTTGTCGGGACCCGTCACCTCTCTGACGTCGTTGAAGGATTATAACGATAGGTGTCAGAGGAGTTCGGAGATGTACCCTTGAACTGGATGTAAATTGATTTAAGAGAGTGTTTCCTGATTTAAAATCAGGAAAGCTTCTGGGAAAAGCTTCAGAGGAGAGTCACGTGCTTACACGTGACTAGCGGTCACGTGTTGGCACGTGACACCTTAAAAGCATCATCAAGTCGAGTTCAGCCTACTGACTACGCTGAAGAAAGTGGGCTTCAGAAAGAGTCACGTGCTCCCACGTGACCAGGGTCACGTGGTGACACGTGACATTTAAATGCAAGCGTCCAACACGCAAGTTCTCTGATCGAGTCAAGAAAAAGGGGTTCAGAAAGAGTCACGTGCTCCCACGTGACCAGGGTCACGTGTCGGCACGTGACGTTCAAGGCAGCAAGCGCGCCTCCAGAACAACCAAGGAAAGAGAGTTCAAACAAAGGGTCACGTGCTCACACGTGACCAGGGGTCACGTGGTAGCACGTGATGTTTAAGCAGCAATCAGAAGACACAGCGCAGAAGGCTCGTTCCAAAAGGGGTCACGTGCTCACACGTGACCATGGATCACGTGGTCACACGTGACCGGCTTTCAAAGCCCATGTTGACGACAGAATTAAATTCTGAAGGAAATTTAAATCTTTCCAAAGGAAAGTGATTATCTGGGACCAATCAAATTAAAGATTCAGAGACGATTAAAGATCATCTATCTATGGAAAATCTCGGCTTTGGGAAAGATTTCCCCCTTAAATCTAACCAAAATAACAAGGGGGAATCTCTGGATCTGAAATCCAACGGTGAATAAAATTCACCTAATAATCCAAAGGTCCAGAACGAATGAAGGATGCAAATCAGATCTCTCAATGAAGATTCGTCACAAAACTAATTCATTCAGCTGCTTCTCCTATAAATAGGAGCCAAGAGACACAAAAAAATATATACGCGCAGAGAAGAAAAAAGAAAAAAGGAGAAAGGCTTTGGATCTTCTGCAAAAAAAAAACCCCTAGGTAAGAAAGGGAAGGCTTTCGGAAAGAAAGAGAATTTAATTCTCTACAGAGTTTAACTCTGATAATATAAAAGCAGAAGAACTTATTTCTTCTCTCTTTGGTAGAGGATCTGCAAAGTGCACATCTCCCCTTAAGGTTGAGAATTTAATTCTCAATGGGTCGAGATCCTGCCATGCAGATCCAAAACATAGAGAAAGAATGCAAGCATGAGAATTTAATTCTCACAGAACTATAGGAATTTAATTCCTCTAAGATAAAAGTAGGGCTTGACCCTGTGTTATGGGAATTTAATTCCTTCAAAATAAAAAGAGGCAGGGTTTAACCCTAATTAAAAACTTAGTTCTGTTGAAACAACGGGAATTTAATTCCCTTGATCATCATTCCCTCAAAAAACTTTTATTAGGGTTCAACCCTATTCAGCCCTTCACATAAACGGGGAATTTAACTCCCACAGAAAATTCAGAGTTAAACTCTATTCCAGAATACAAGTCTTCAAAAGAAAGAAGGATTTAATTCCTCTGAAATTAAAAGTCTCTGGAATTTAATTCCTAAAAAAAGGAGTAACAAATCCTCTGAAAAACCACATTAAGGCAGGGTCACGTGTCACCACGTGACCCCCCCCAAAAGCCCTATAGAAAACCCTTTTGAGGCAGCACCCCACGTGACCCACGTGACTTTCAGCAGAAGCCTTAACACATAGGCATTTGAATGCCCATCACGTGCTGACACGTGATGCTATCAAAGACACAGTAATTTCAGCAGAACAAATGGAGGAAGGGCGCTCTCACGTGCTGCCATGTGACCCCTCTTGTCTTAGTGTTTAACACTAAATTGAAACTCTCGCACTCAGTGTTAAAATATTGTTGGGCCTTAGTGTTCAACACTAATTAAAAAGCTTTATCTGCAGTGTTCAACACTGATTACCTTAGTGTTTAAATACTAATCTGAGATCTTCATTTGCAGTGTTCAACACTGATCTGTTTTAGTGTTTAACACTAATTTGAGAAGCCTTATTGCTGGTGTTTAACACCAATTATTTCTTAGTGTTAAACACTAACTTGTTAACCGCATTCCCAGTGTTCAACGCTGATTGATCTGTAGTGTTTAACACTAGGCTTTGGCCCAATTGGCTAAATGGATAGAGGCAAAGCCTCTCCTTCAATGGACCAGCAAGAAGTCAATGTTTCAGACCTGACTGGACTTAGCCCAAGCTGGCCATAAGTCCTCAATTTGTGATTAACTGGGCTAATGAGCTCATAACATAATTAAATCAGTCTCGACCCCCAAATTGGGTCAGGGACTATTCAATCCATTCCGGTTCTAGGGTACATCTCTTCACTCCTTTGAAACTTGGCATTGTAATCCCTCAATGTCTTCAAAGAGGTGACGGGTCCCGACGGCCACTCATGATATGGACTGTGGGGTCCTTAAACCCATGCCTAATGCAAAATTCCTGGTTACGTGGAACACGGATAACGTCACTCTTTGACCCCGTGGGAAACGTCCAGAGCGGATCCTGGTCCTCGCAGAGCACGGCAGTGAACCCGTGTGAAGCATCCAGAGCGGAGCCTGGTCCTCGCCTAACGCGGCAATGAACCCGTGTGAAGCATCCAGAGCACATACCGGACTGTGGGGTCCTTAAACCCATGGACTACGACGTCCTTAACCTTGACCGAGATGTCTTAAAACTAACAACGGACCGCAATGTCCTTAAACTACCCACGGACCGCAATGTCCTTAAACTACCCACGGACCGCAATGTCCTTAAACTACCCATGGACCGCAACGTCCCTAAACTAGAACAATAGAGCCCTCCATATGCTCTTTTGTCGGATCTAAACGGTCCCGTTTAAGTTGATCTTAGCCTCCAAAAATGGCTAACGCGTCCTTAAACCTTCAAACAGATTGGACTACGAATCCCCTAAATTAACTCCGGCTCGAGGGTACATCTCTGAACTCCTCTGACATCCGTCGTTGTAATCTTTCAACGTCGTCAGAGAGGTGATGAGTCCCGATGGCCATACATACGATGGACCACTACGTCCCTAAACTGGAACATCAGAGTCCAAACACTCTTTTGTCGGATCTAAACGATCCCGTTAAGTTGATCTTAGTCACAAAGTCAGACTAACGTATCCTTAACAAACGTTTGAGTTGATCTTAGCCTCAAGTATGGCTGACGTATCCTCAAACCAAACCCCCAAACCCAAATTTAAGATAATGCGGATTTGGATTAGTCCACGCCCTACGGGTGACGACATAACCTAGTCTCCGTAAACAATCCACGGGCAATAAAACAAACACCCACGACACGAAGTGACCATCTGGAGAAGGAGAAAGTTGTTACCGCAACGCGGTAGCGTAATTAACTGCAGGGGCTTGCGCCTGCAGGGAAGAGCGTCCCCACAATCAAAAACCCCTCAAATGAGGGGGAATCTGACGAAGTCTGCTACATCGGACGCATCCGTCTAAACCTTCGATACATGGTGCCATAAATCAACTTGGCATCTTCGGAGGGGTAGACGGATAGCACCAATTAGCATCTGCCCCGAACCCCAGGCATTCGGACGTCCCGACGTCCCGGCCGCCGTTCGGAGGGGAACAGATTCTGGCACGCCCGGTGGGACCTTTTCCTCTTTCCACTCCACACTTCGTGTGTCGTGATTCGCGAACCAATCGCGGTTCGCTAATAGTTGCCCTTGGGTCTCAAGGTACTGAGAATTGGCATCTTGCTTATTGCAGAAAGCAAAGGATCGATGGCTTTCATCCCTGCGAAATCCTCCAACTGCTCAGACGGCAACTGCAGCCGACGCTCTGCCTCGCCAGGAGGTATAGCCTATGGACCCCAAGCTGCTTCGCTGTTCACAATGCCGATGGAACAGGTCACCCGCGCCACCACAGGATTGTTTTTTGGGACCATGATCCCGCCGACAAACTTTACCGTTCCAGTGCTGGCGAAGGAAACTCTCAAGAAGTCGGTCTGTGATCGTCTTACCCCTACCGCGGCTCCTCTCAACGAGTCGCCCAACGTCAACGCCTCGGTCTTCTCTAGACTGGGCCAGGAATCATGCGAGCTCATTACGGGGCCTACAATCTCAAAGAAGGCTGCTTCTAAGAAAGTGACCGCTCCCATACCCGAAATCGCCAAGGCAACCTCTCCAGCCAAAAAGTCGGTCTTTACAAGATTGACGGCTCCGGCCTTTGCTCCCGCTTCCCAGAGGACATCGGTCTTCGATAGGTTAACGCCAACAACAACCCCCCATCCACACAGGGGGCATGAAGAAACCATTCTTACCGCTGACCCTGCACCGTCCGCTCGACACTCTCGACGTCGCCATTGGCGCCGAGTGAGGAAGGCTGGGGGCAACTCTCCCTCCGGATTGACCCCACCAGCCCCAGTGGTCGAAGTTAATGCCGCTGTTCCGACCGGGAACAGCTTTGAAATGCTAAATAAGGTGCGAAGGAATTCCCCTACGGCAGTACTGAAGAAGTCTCCTCCCTTACTAAAAAAGGTGGTGGAAACAAAACCCGAACAGCCTCGATCTCCTCAACGGCTGTCTTCCAAAATTTATAAGGTTTGGCGACAAGCCCGAGATTCGATCATCGATCCAAACTTCTCCCGCCAGCACAAGAAACTGAAAATCCAACCTGAAGCTGGTCACCAGGCTAAACCCCAAAAGGCTGTTGATCAACTGACTCATAAAAGGAGGAGGCCAGAGAGGACCCCACAGCATGCAACGACGGCTAAAAACACTAGGCCTAGACGCCCTAAGTCTGGGGGCATGATGGTCCACACTGTATACATGGCCTCTGGAAAGGAGGAGAGCCGCACTTCTACAGGCCATCGACCACTAACCCGATCCGTAACAAAATCCCAGGAGCAGCAACAAAAGCTCCAAGAAATGATGAATGCTATGGCCGCGCTCACCGGGCCAAAGGAAAGCCCAGAAGCGTCCTCAGACGCACGCCGGGAGGAAGAAACCGACGCTGAATTCCTTCGCCGAACACTGGAGAAAAGGGACAAAGAGGCGGCTGAACAAGCGGCCAACATACAACGGATGGGCCTTCTCTTTCAAGACGTGATAGGAATGATGATCCAGCAGGACCTGCCCGCTGAAGATCCTCCGATTGTTCTTGAAGACGACCGAGGAGAGACGTCAAATCCACCACCAGCCCTCTCAACGGCCAAGGAAGAGACGATCTCTAAGGCTGACTTGGCTGACTACATAGCCCAGCAAATCCGAGTTCATCACGCAACTGAGGCAGCTGGTCAAACCGTGAAAACCGGGCGGCCGTATCCGAGCTGGTACGACCAAATCAAATACCCACAAGGTTATACGATACCGAAATTCCACGTGTATAAGGGGACCGGCAATCCCCATCAACATGTCGCCCAGTTTCGGGCCCTATGCGGTAACACCGGCGGTGACGATAAATTGTTGCTTCGCCAATTCGTGGGCAGCTTGTCAGAAACGGCGTTCGAATGGTATTCGGAACTCCCGAATGATTCCATCAAAACGTTCGCTGAAATGGAGTTGCTATTCACTCAGCGATTTGCAAGTGCCAGCGAACGCACTCCAATAACTGCACTTATTAACGCCAGGGTAAAACCGAGTGAAACCTGGGTCCAGTACGCTATACGCTGGCGGAACTTGTGGTCGAGATGTGAGCAGCGCATCGAGGAAGCACCTGCGGTGGGCATGTTCGTGGGAACTCTAGACCCTCACGCAACTATCTCCCAGTTTATGATGTTCTTTAAGCCAACCACATTCCAGGCTCTGATCGACAAGTTAGCTCAGATGGACCAGATGGGTCATAGACCACCTACACCGAAGTCGGAGCCTCGGAATGACAAGGGTAAAGGGAGGGCAACCTTTGTTGCGAATGCCCAACAGCAACCTAACGCCCCGAAATCGACGGATCAACTGGAGGAAAGACGCCGGTACTATAATGAGAAGATGAAGCGTCCCTACTCGTTCCCACAAGACAAGACGAAGCGGTTATTCGAGTTGGCAATACGCAACAGACTTATAAACCTACCAAATCCAAGGCGACCACCACAACCCACCGAGGTGAATAACTCCAACTACTGCCCTTATCATCAGACGGTAAGTCATCCGATTGAAGATTGCTTCGTCTTCAAAGGATGGATCGAAGATCAATACCTCCAGGGGAAATTTGTACTGTCCGAAAAGTGGAAGGTGAACCCACCACAACCACATACTCCTAAGAAGGCCGATACACCGGGGGCAACCTGCTCCTTTATCGAAGAAGCTCCATGGGAGGTCGTGCTATCAACGAAGACCAAAAGAATGCTGAGAGACCTCCATGCATGCCCTGCGATCGAATGGAAGGACCCTCTTGAACCTCAAATTATCGAAGGGATGTTGAAGCCCCGCACCATTGCAAAGACTCGTGATGAGGGCCCAAATACTCGCGCCCAACCGTCAAAATCTTCAAAGAAAAAGAAGAAGAAATCCAAGAAGCCCGCGAGGCTTGGAGATCAGCGAACAAACTTGCAGAAGCAAATCGACGCGCTGGAAGAATACAATCAAAAGACGCGAACTCCTGTCACACTGCGAGAGTTCCTTAGCCACATCTTGCAAGATGGAGATGACGAAGAGAGCTCGTCGGATGAATCCGAAGAGTATGCGGCGAGTTGCAACGTAATCTCCCACTCGTTTACCGAGAATGAGAAAACTCCTGGTACCGGGAAGCTAGAGACGGAGCCCGAGCCAGAGCGTGCGAGGCTGACAACTGATATGATCAACGCCTTCCTAGACGAGATTCGTCTAAAGAGTAAAGCGGATCAGGAGCGCGAAATGGCAACGCCAACGGGAACCAGAGGCGGGCGACTGGACGGAAGAGTGGAGTTACCCCTGCCAGAACAAAAGGCATCCGAAGTGGACAAGAAAATATTCAAGACAAGGAAAAGGTTCGCCAAAGCCATGTCAATGGGAATGATGCTACCACCTTCGGAAGCAAATACGCACGACGGGGCGGAGAGGCACCCTGACTATTGCGCATATCACCGGAAGATCTCACACCCCACGGAGGAGTGCGATGCCTTCAAAATATGGTGGCGAGGATATGTTATCCGTCAGCAACAGTTTAAGCGCATGAAACGCAAGAGCCGTCGGGAGCGAAGAGGTACTGTCGGAGGACATAACAAGACTACTGGCAACTGTTACATGGTTGACGCCAGAGGGTCACAAGTTCTCACCTTCGGGAGCGACTCTGATGAAGAAATGGCTCTGGGCCCTCTCTTTACAGAATCCGTTCTAGGAAAAAAGGAGGAATCAGAGGCCTGCGAGAACATCCAGCTGCGCAACCGCACGCTCCCGGAGAAGAATCTCGGGCCCGTCGGCCGAAAAGATAAGGGAAAGGAAAAGGTCATTGAAGATATCACTTTAGATGACCAGGTCACAAAAGAGCTAACTAATAAAGACCCTCCCAAAAAGGGTAAGGTGGACTATAACATCCTCGCGCACTTAAGGAAGCTACCCTCTCAGCTTAGCATTCTTGATGCCCTTCTATTATCAAAAGAAGCGCGAGACTCACTCATTAAAGCGTTGCAAGAACCTGAACAATTCCAGGCCTTTCTCGCCACTGAAAGGATGAAGGATGAACTGGAGGAAGTGCATACAGCCGATGTCACTTTCGGTGATGAAGACCTCCTTTTAGGAACGTGCGACCACAACCGCCCCCTATATGTCTCTGGATACTGCCATGACATCAAGATAGGCAAGATCCTGGTGGATAATGGATCCTCCGTCAACCTCCTTAACGTTCGGGTGTTGAAGGAAATCTGCATGAGTGTGCAACACCTCGCTCGTGACAAAATTACTATCTCCGGTTTCGACTCTCAATCGTCACGGACCCTCGGATCTGTAATACTGACGTTACGCTTCGGACTTCTCGTCACAGACATCAAATTCCATGTCATTGACGCCAAGACCTGCTACAACGCCTTGCTCGGCCGTCCTTGGCTACACGAGTACAACATCATCCCTTCTACACAACATCAGTGTATGAAATACTTCAAGGATGGTTTCGAGTACACTGTAACAGGCGAGTTAAACCCGTTTTCTGTGAACGAAGTTCGCAAATACGAAGATGCGAAATACTTTTTGCCAGATTTCGAGGATACAGAAAGGTGTCGCGACCCGGAGAACAAAACCGCCGCCACCATTCCCGTTTTTGGGAGCGATACCGAAGAAGAGGAGGAAATAGTGTATACGGGGCCATCCCAACGCAACAACCTGGGGGCACCCACCCCCATACCGGTCTTCGGGAGTGATTCGGAGGACGAGGTTAACGTCGTGTTCTCCAATCGGCTGTCAATACAGGCACCCCTTTGCGATGGCCATAGTCTGCAAATCACCATGGTACCGCAAGAACACTATAAGGATCTCGACGCGCTTCAAACCCACAGCGTGCAGGATCTGCAAACATTTTACGTCCCTCCCAGGCGAAGGGGTGAGAAGGTGATCCTATTCTACCAATCCTCAGAGTCGAAGGTGGAGAAAGAGATCTGGCACGGCGTGGATGTTACACTTGACAGGCTCCAACCCATTCGTCTGCCTAGATACTATACAAATGGATTGAAGAAGTTATTGAAGCGCCAAGGAGTACCCTTAAAACAGACTGTGCGGCAGGCTCGGTTTTACAACAGGATTTGGGATGTCCCTGGGACCCAACGCAAATTGCCCAACGGAAAAATAGAAACACTTGGGCTTGGGTACGCGAGAACGGGAAAACGGGAGCGAGCCCACGGCAGCTACGCCATATATACCTTTGATGAAGAAGAAGGCGCCATGTCAGGAGAGACCAACCCCTCATCAAAACTAAACCCCGCGATCGAAGAGCCAAACCCGTTGTTTAAAGGACGAATGGGCAAGCCTACCACGAAAGCGGATCAGAAAATTCGGGAAGATCACAACCACGAAGTGGCCATCTATGAGAAGGCCAGGACGCAACGTCTATTCCAACAGACTGCACAGGCTGCAAAAGATAAAGATGTTCACCATCGTCAACCCGTCATACGAAAGGCTCGACGCAGGGACGGGAATAAATTAAGAAGCGGAAAAAAAAAAGCCGACAACAACGACGCAGGATTAGAGGGTTACGGGAATTGCGCGGCTCGGACTCGTCCCTCATGGAAAAGATGAGTCGAGCATACTCCTTCCCTCGAGACAAGACGGAACGGTTACTCAAGCTCGCCCTAAAACATCAGATGATCACGCTTCCAGAGTCTAGGCATCCTGAGCAGGCTAGCAAGGTCTCTCATCCGGGTTATTGCTCTTATCACCGAGCCATAGGACATCCGACCGAAGATTGCTTCACCTTCAAGAACTGGGTCGAGGACCAATACCGACGGGGCAGATTCGCTTTATCCGACGGTTGGAAAGTAACGCCGCCGCAAAGGCACGAGCCTAAAGCCACAAGAGCAGAACCGGATCCGCCTCAGTCTCGGGAGCGAGTTCGCATCTGTTATATGATTACGATATTAAAAGAAGAGCCCGAGAACGAAGATGACCTTCCCCGGTGCTTCGAGAACAGCGATGATGAGTTGATCTCGGAATTTCCGCCCGCTCCGAAAGAACTGGAAGACGGTATACATACTACCGCAGATAACCTCAAGAAGATCGAGCTGGGATCGGCAGACGACCCGCGACCGACATTTGTCAGCGAACTGTTATCCGAGGAAAAGGTGGCTGCGTTAAAGAACGTGCTCCTACGGCATAAAGACTGCTTCGCGTGGAACTACTCCGAGATGCCAGGATTGGACCCGGAGATTGCGGTGCACAGATTAGCAATATCCCCAGATATCAAGCCAGTCAAGCAGGCGCCAAGAAGGATGCGACTTGAGCTTGAGATGAGCATCAACGCCGAGGTCAAGAAGTTGATCGATTCCGGTTTTTATCCAGGAAGTCCAATATCCTGACTGGATCGCCAACATCGTCCCGGTAATGAAGAAGAATGGGACGGTGCGCATATGCGTAGATTTCAGGGATCTCAATAAAGCATGCCCAAAGGACGATTTCCCGGTGCCGGTAACCGAGCTAATGATAGATAACACATCCACTCACGAGGTCTTCTCCTTTATGGATGGTTCATCAGGATACAATCAGATAAAGATGCATCCCGAAGACCAGAAGCACACCGCTTTCCGGACTCCTTTGGGCATATTCTGCTACAGGGTTATGCCCTTCGGCCTAAAGAACGCTGGCGCCACCTACCAAAGGGCCATGACAAAAATCTTCGACGATCTCATACACGACATCGTCGAATGCTATATCGATGACCTCGTAGTGAAGAGCATGTCATACGAAGAGCATTTAAAGCATCTCGAAACTGTATTTCAACGCCTTCGGCAATACAATTTGAAAATGAATCCCCTCAAATGCGCGTTTGGAGTCTCCTCGGGTAAATTCCTGGGATTCATCGTTCGACACCGAGGTATTGAAATAGATCCGTCAAAGATTAAAGCGATTATGGAAATGCCTCCGCCAAGAACCCTCAAGCAGTTGCGGTCTCTCCAAGGGAAGCTCGCATACATCCGGCGGTTTATCGCTAATCTTTCGGGCAAATGCCGTCCTTACAGCCACCTGATGAAGAAGGGAACCCCATTCGTCTGGGATCAAAAATGCCAAGGCGCACTAGACGAGATCAAGCAGTACCTGCAGAACCCGCCGGTATTAGCTGCGCCGGTCGAGGGAAAACCCCTCATTCTTTATACAACCGCCCTTGAAGGTTCTTTGGGCGCACTATGGGCGCAAGAGAACGATCAGGGGAAAGAGAGAGCACTCTACTACTTAAGTCGAGTTCTACTGGGGGCAGAAAGCAATTACTCGCCCATCGAAAAGCATTGCTTGGCATTAATCTTTGCAATAACGAAGCTCAGGCACTATGCGTTGGCGCATGAAGTCCGTCTCATTTCAAAGGTGGATCCCCTTAAATACCTGATGTCAAAGGCTATATTGACGGGACGACTCGCTAAATGGGCCCTGCTCTTGATGGAGTTCTCGATAACATATCAACCCCTCAAGGCAGTAAAGGGCCAGGCCATTGCCGACTTCCTCGCTGAGCACCCGATACCGGCCGACTCTCCTCTAAACTGTGATTTGCCGGACGAGCATGCATTTGATGCAATTGGCGGCAGAGGCACACGATGGGAACTCTATTTCGATGGAGCGTCCTCCATAAAGAAACAGAAACAGGGTAACCCGATCATCAAATCGGGGATAGGCCTTATCTTTGCAACTCCACAAGGAGGGATAATGCGCTTCGCCTTCTCCTTAACAGAGTCAAGGACAAACAATGAAGCCGAATACGAAGCTCTGATAGCAGGCCTCGAAATCGCCATCAACATGGGAATTGAAGACCTCCTTATATATGGGGATTCTCAGCTGGTCGTTAGCCAAGTTAATGGTGACTACCAAACGTGCAAACCGGAGTTGGTGAGATACGGCAAAAAGGTGCAACAACTGTTGGCCCAAATTCCCTCCTACACTTTGGAGAACATACCGCGCGCAGAAAACAGCAAAGCAGACGCGTTGGCCAAACTCGCTAAAGAACTGGCTGACGAGAACCTCGATGACGTCAGAATCGTGGTACAAAGCCGTCGAGTGCTCACCCCGGCAGAACTATCTCCGGAACTACATAAAGAGGGAGCGACTGAGCAGACGACCCTACAAATAAAAGACCAAGAGAAGGCCGAGGACTGGAGGGAAGTCTTCATAGACTACTTTAAGTCCCGCCGAATGCCCAAAGAAGCGTCCACAAGGCATCAGCTCGTGAAACGAGCTCTATCTTTCGCTTTCGTCAACGATACCCTGTACAAGAGATCGTTTGATTCTCTATGGCTGAGATGCTTAGGACCCGACGAAGCAGAAAGAGTCATTCAGGAAGTTCACGACGGACTTTGCGGTTCTCACCAAGCAGGTCCAAAGATGAAGTTAAAGATTAAACGAATGGGCTACTACTGGCCCACGATGATCCAGGACTGCCTCGAGTATGCGAAGCAATGCCACTCGTGCCAGATTCATGGAGACTTTATCCATCAACATCCAAATCCGCTACACCCAACGGTGGCCAGCTGGCCATTCGAGATGTGGGGGACTGACATAGTCGGCCCCATTGAACCAGCATCATCTCGGGGACACCGTTTTATCCTGGCGACAACTGACTACTTCTCCAAATGGGCAGAAGCGGTACCACTAAGGGAAGTGAAGACGGAGAATATTCTCCATTTCTTCAAAACGCACGTCATCTATCGGTTCGGAACTCCACGACGGATTATCTCCGATAATGGGCCGGCCTACCGAAGCTATAAGATTAGCCGCTTCGCACAGCAGCACAATATAGACTGGAGATATTCTTCAGTTTACAACCCACGAGCTAACGGTCTGGCCGAGGCTTTCAATAAGACCTTGACGAAGATCATGAAAAAGACCGTCTCCAGGAATAAGAGAGACTGGCACGAAAGGCTGCAAGAAGCCCTTTGGGCTTATCGAACTACATTCAAGACGGCCACGAACACAACGCCGTACGCGTTGGTATTTGGGACGGAAGCAGTTCTCCCCCTCGAGATAGAGTTACCCTCTCTACGAGTAGCAGTCCACCACGAGCTGACGAACGAAGAAAATGCTCACCTTCGGCTTGAGGAGCTCGATGCCCTCGACGAAACCAGGCTCGTAGCGCAACAATATCTAGAAGCCTACAAAGCAAAGATGACGCGCTCGTACGAAAGATTGACCAGGCCGAGGACATTCCGCCAAGGCGAACTCGTGCTAGTGGTCAAAAGACCGATGATCCCCAATCGTGCCAAGCGGGGAAAATTTGAGCCAAACTATGAAGGCCCGTACATCATAGACAAGGTCTACCAGGGTGGAGCCTATCTACTCATGGACATGCACGGTGAAAGACCTTTCAGGCCAATAAACGGTCGCTTCTTAAAGAAATACTATGCTTAATAAGTTGCAGCCTAGGTCAATGATAGATGACGACGACTATGTCCGCTCGCTATCTTCCCAGGCTCGGACTTTACAAGCAGCAGCCGGCCTTCCTATAACGACGGACCGAAACGTCCTTAAACTATCTAGGACCGAAACGTCCTTAAACTATCTACGGACCGAAACGTCCCTAAACTAATGCCGGACCGAAACGTCCTTAAACTAACGACGGACCGAAACGTCCCTAAAACTAACGACGGACCGAAACGTCCATAAACTAACAACGGACCGAAACGTCCCTAAACTACTACCGCAGCATCCTTGGGCTGACGAGATAAAAAAAAAATAAAAAAATAAAAAAATAAAAAAAAAGTATATAAAGAAAAAATAATAAAAACGGTATGTCCATAAGCAAAATGGACACGGATGAAAACCTGAAAGGGCTCCGTGAGTAAAAACAGCAGGACTGCCGGCGAGTGTTTGTGAAAACCCGAAAGGGCGCAACCTCGTTAAAAGACACTTATAGGGTCCTCTCGACCTTGTAAGGAGAAACCACCTGCGTGAGATCCTTACGACTTACAAAGGAGCGCACACTTAGGGATCCTCACGATTCCTAAGGAGAAAACACACTTACGAGATCCTCACGACTCGTAAGGAGAATTCTCTTATGGGACCCTCACGGCTCATGAGATTTGAAAGTCTTAAGTTACAGAAACCTGAACCTGTTCTTAAGCAAATCCTCCACAACCTCCGATATTGCCCTACAAGCGGCTCCATACTGACCCTTGTATACAATCCACGGGCGCGAATAAACATTTCCCCAACAAAGTCCAACCCTTATAGGTCCTCTCGACCCATAATGAGAAAGTCCTCTTGTAAGGTCCTTACGACTTACAGAGGAGCACACACTTAGGAATCCTCACGATCCCTAAGGAGAAAACACACCTACGAGATCCTCACGACTCGCGGGGAGAAATACCTTTGTGAGACCTCTACGGCTCATGAAGTCAAAAGCCTTGGTTAACAGGACCCTTAACCCTGTTTGCTGAGCCACCTTTGTTCATTATCGACAAAGGCAAATGATGATTCGCTCCTGGCAACATTCCAGTTGTAGCGGTGCTGATGCCGAGATCAGTGCTTAAAATCCAGGCTTGTAACGAAAAGCTAGCAAGCCACACATGCCTACAAAATAGCCGAAATGATGGGGCAACTTGCAATAAAAAGCAGCAAGTAAAAATGAAGGCATGGAAAAATAGCCGAAATGATGGGGCAGCTCGCAATAAAAAGCAGCGAGCAGAAAATAAATAAATAGCCGAAATGATCGGGCACCGCGAAAAATAGCCGAAATGATTGGGCAATCGCGACTTTCGCGATATAAAAGCTGAAATGATAGAGCATCGCGGAAAAAGAAATAAAATAAAAATAAAATTTATGCCCTACAGGTGATATTCCATCGCACCCTGTACACAATCCAAGGGCGTAAACAAAGAAGGGATCATACTTCTCCCCCAGAGTTCATCAGAAGAAGAAGCCAAGTCTCGACGGGTCACAAGCGACCTAGAGATCATCCAAACACTCGTCTTGAAACGACAGACACAATATCGAGCAAAACGGAATAGCGGCAACCCCCAGTTCCATGACTCGGTGATATACACGTCACCAGGAGTCAAACCTCCATTCCGTGAAATGCGGATACAATCAACAAACTTCCTGGTTACGTGGAAAGCGGATAACGTCACTCTTTGACCCCGTGGAAAACGTCCAGAGCGGATCCTGGTCCTCGCAGAGCATGGCAGTGAACCCATGCGAAGCATCCAGAGCGGAGCCTAGTCCTCGCCTAACGCGGCAGTGAACCCGTGTGAAGCATCTAGTGCAAACTACCTGGTTACGTGGAAAGCGGATAACGTCACTCTTTGACCCCGTGGAAAACGTCCAGAGCGGATCCTGGTCCTCGCAGAGCATGGCAGTGAACCCATGCGAAGCATCCAGAGCGGAGCCTAGTCCTCGCCTAACGCGGCAGTGAACCCGTGTGAAGCATCTAGTGCAAACTACCTGGTTACGTGGAAAGCGGATAACGTCACTCTTTGACCCCGTGGAAAACGTCCAGAGCGGATCCTGGTCCTCGCAGAGCATGGCAGTGAACCCATGTGAAGCATCCAGAGCGGAGCCTAGTCCTCGCCTAACGCGGCAGTGAACCCGTGTGAAGCATCTAGTGCAAACTACCTGGTTACGTGGAAAGCGGATAACGTCACTCTTTGACCCCGTGGAAAACGTCCAGAGCGGATCCTGGTCCTCGCAGAGCATGGCAGTGAACCCATGCGAAGCATCCAGAGCGGAGCCTAGTCCTCGCCTAACGCGGCAGTGAACCCGTGTGAAGCATCTAGTGCAAACTACCTGGTTACGTAGAAAGCGGATAACGTCACTCTTTGACCCCGTGGAAAACGTCCAGAGCGGATCCTGGTCCTCGCAGAGCATGGCAGTGAACCCATGCGAAGCATCCAGAGCGGAGCCTAGTCCTCGCCTAACGCGGCAGTGAACCCGTGTGAAGCATCTAGTGCAAACTACCTGGTTACGTGGAAAGCGGATAACGTCACTCTTTGACCCCGTGGAAAACGTCCAGAGCGGATCCTGGTCCTCGCAGAGCATGACAGTGAGCCCATGTGAAGCATCCAGAGCGGAGCCTAGTCCTCGCCTAACGCGGCAGTGAACCCGTGTGAAGCATCTAGTGCAAACTACCTGGTTACGTGGAAAGCGGATAACGTCACTCTTTGACCCCGTGGAAAACGTCCAGAGCGGATCCTGGTCCTCGCAGAGCATGGCAGTGAACCCATGCGAAGCATCCAGAGCGGAGCCTAGTCCTCGCCTAACGCGGCAGTGAACCCGTGTGAAGCATCTAGTGCAAACTTCCTGGTTACGTGGAAAGCGGATAACGTCACTCTTTGACCCCGTGGAAAACGTCCAGAGCGGATCCTGGTCCTCGCAGAGCATGGCAGTGAACCCATGCGAAGCATCCAGAGCGGAGCCTAGTCCTCGCCTAACGCGGCAGTGAACCCGTGTGAAGCATCTAGTGCAAACTTCCTGGTTACGTGGAACGCGGATAACGTCACTCTTTGACCCCGTGGAAAACGTCCAGAGCGGAGCCTGGTCCTCGCCAAGCACGGCAGTGAACCCGTGTGAAGCATCCAGAGCAAATACCGGACTGTGGAGTCCTTAAAATCCACGGACTATGACGTCCTTAACCTCGACCGTGATGTCTTAAAACTAACGATCAACCACCACGATTCCCTACGGATTTTGCCTTGGTTTAAGGGTACATCTCTTCACTCCTTTGATACTTGACATTGTAATCCCTCAATGTCTTCAGAGAGGTGACGGGTCCCTGCAACCTAATATCGGACTGTGGAGTCCCTAAATCCACGGACTATGAGGTCCTTAACCTTGACCGTGATGTCTTAAAACTAACATCGGACTGTGGAGTCCTTAAATCCACGGACTATGAGGTCCTTAACCTTGACCGCGACGTCTTTAAACTACCTTGAGAGATCCCTAACCCCGTGAAATACAAAAAAAAAAAAGTGATCACACCCGGCACTTGCAGGCCCTCACGACCTGTAAGGAAGAAAAACTCTCTTGTGAGATCCTTACGACTCTCAGGGGAAAACCCGCTTAAGGATCCTCACGATCCTTAAGAAGAACTCACACCTATGGGATCCTCTCGACCTATAGGGAGAAAGACTCCTTATGAGACCCTCGTGGCTCATGAGATGCAAAAGCCGTAGGAAACAGATCCTAACCCTGAATCCTAAGCCACGGCCGTCTTGCAAGAAGATTAAGATAGATTGTCCGCAGAATGCATTCAATGAAAAGGGGACACGTCACTGAGAGGAAAATTGTATCTTTTATTCATAACCCAAAATGGATACAAAATACAATTCAAAACAAAAAAAAGATACTCTTATTCATGAGTATGTACAAAAAAAAAAAGAAGAAAGAAAGATACAAGTCCTCAAGCCGGCGGGCGGTGCAATAACTTCACTAGCTCATCATTTTGTTGTTGAGCTACGGCTTCGTGACGCAAGATCTCCATAAAACGCGTCTCCGCCTGAGCTTGCTGGGCCTGATATGAAGCGAGCCGGGCTTCAAGCTCCTTTTCAGTGGCCTTGTGAGCCTCAACTCTCTCGCGAGTAAACGTGGCGGCTTTATCAAGAGCCACCACCTCTTTGATGGACTCCTGAAGTACCCGCCATAGCTCATATGCTTTGTTGGCCCTGGCTGTGAGATTGGCTCAGGGCTCGCTCAGCGTCTTAGGAGCTAGCTCCCCCTCTGAAAGCTTACGGCCGAACCCTCCTCTCGCACAATAATATGTTCGCTACGTGCCGCTCTACCAGGCCACGTAAGCTCGCTTTCGTAACCACGACCTTAGAAACCAGACACTTACAAGACCATATGAATGAGCTTCCGGTTGCCAGCACTAATCGGTCTGAAACAAGTTCATATCACCTGGTATGAAAAGCAACAACTTTTTTTTTCTTCCAACGTTTATCCTATCGAGCATGTGTTCGCGATTATATGGACATTCGGAAGAGAGATAAAATTCAAGGCTTTGATTCGCACGCAACATGACAACAGTATTGGTAATTGAAGAAAGTTTTCATAAAAAAGGAACACAAAGTTTACTCATGCAAGCGGAAACATACATACGAGTACAAAGCCTACAGGGAAGTTCAAAATAAAGCATGCAAAAAGGGGAGACCAAGTTATAAAAAAAAGGGAATGTCCTACTCTAACGGAAAAGGTCGCCAAACACAGGATCAATGGCACAAGGGTTAGTGAAGCAAAGGACAAAATTCTCCATCTCTCTCTCTGCTTTCTCCAGCACATCGAAGCGACGGTTCTCACGAGGAGTCGATCCCCATCGATTGGCGCCGTGTTCGTCCGCGAAAGCGGACATAATAGCTCGCCGGGCCTTGATCTGGCCCAGCAGATGAATTGAGCAATCCTTCAAAGCCTGAGTGATCAGGCACGCTTCATGAAAGCCCTCGAGCTTCTCTTCCGCCGCGTCAAGCATCGCCAGGGTCATCTCTGCTGGGTGAGGGGGGATGTCGGCAAGCACGGCCGCGAGGATCATCCGGAGCCAAAGGGAACCCATCGGGAGAGGAGACCCCCTACGGATCGAGAGTTCATGCATGGCTGAGTCGCATTCGTTGTCGGTAAGGAGGGGATCCACCAACCGAGCGGCAAAGCGAGGGATCATCTCCTCGATAGGCACTTCCCATGGCTGTCGACGAGCGTGTGGGCGGTTACAGGCCATAGCGTTCAGATACTCCTCAAATTAAATCACGTCGATACGGGAATGAATTTCTCTGTGAAGAGAAAATAGGCCATGACCTCAAGAATATAAAGAAGTGCATTAAGTGCTATGCGCGGAAAATCTTGCATGCGAAAGATGTTTCCAAGGCCCAAAAAAGGAAAGGCATCGAAAATCAAGGAGAAATAACTATTTCCAAGGCTCCTTTTATGCATCTGATAATGCGCGCTAAAAATGCGGCATGGAAAGTTTTGTGAACAGTCCCATCAGATGATCTCACGTGTAGAACACGTGAGGCCCAAGCCTAATGTGCATTTAAAAGAAAGAATATGGAGTAGCACCCTGCATATTAAAGCACAAACTATAATAGTAACAGAATAATAAGATTTCAGAGGAAAAGCATGCAAACACACAGAGACATAATAAAGCTTATCATCCAGACTTCAAGAAGGCGATACAAAATAAAAAGAAAAAAAAAAACTTTTACAATGGTAAGGCCTCTGACACGGGGCATGGATTGAGAAAATTGAAATTAACTTTATCCAAGATCTTCCAAGCATTTCGAACCTCCCGAGTATGCTTTCTCTCACGGTCACAGGCATCGGGGTCCCCGCGGATGTCCTCTTCCCTCCGGTAGGCGCCCAGTATGGCTGATTGCTGAAAAATCTGATGAAGGAGATCAATGAGATCATCCCGCCTTCTCTTTGAGATCAAGCCCATAAGGTACACCGAATGCACCTTATCCTCGGCAATGTCCAAGTCCCCGAGCGGTATGCCGGCGCAAAAGAGAGGAAGTGCCTCCCGGATCGCCAGCACGATTAGCCTCAGAAGAGAAGAGCGGCGGGGGAGGAGCCTATGGTTGTACTCGTCGAAACGGCTCATGATCTCGGCACACTGAGCATCGGTGAACTCTTGGTTCTGACTGCGGCCCAGCGCACGAATGTTCCCATAGGAGATGATCTCGTCAAGTCTATACAGATGGGCATCCATGGTACCTACGATAGAAGTCAAGAGATCCATTACAAAGCCACCATTTCACTAATTGCAGAAGAACAGCCTTGGGCCAAGAGACCCCAAAGATTCTCTGTGTGAAGAAATCGAGTTCTTCGTTGGAATTCAATTCCTTATTAAGAAAAGGGAATTGAATTCCCAAAAAACATTTTGATGGAATTAAAGTCCAGGGAGTTGAAACGTTGTCATCATCTCCCCGAAGATCATCTAAACCCTAAAAGGATCTACAGTTTGAAGATTAAACAGTTTTATGTTCTCATGGAAAAATATGAAGAAAAAGGGTAAAAACCCTTGCTTTGGATTTAAAATCCAGAGAAATGTGAAGGTCCATCGGTGTCTAAGAACACTACCTGAGGAAAAAGGATCCTTGCCGAACAGAGTTAAACTCTGGGAAATGTTCAAGACAGAGAACTAAGCTCTGGAAGAGGAGAATTAAATTCTCAGGAAAAGTTCTCGGAAGAAGAAAATGGGCAAGGTGAAGGCTCCTATGAAGAGACAGAGCTATTTATAGAAGATAGTGGAAACGTTTCATCTCCCCAGATCCCTAGAGGAATCCAACGGTCACAAGAGGTGACAGCGTTGCACTCACGTGCAGACACGTGAGAACAACGCTGTGGGGGCATTTGTTTCCTGATTTAAAATCAGGAAAGCTTCTGGGAAAAGCTTCAGAGGAGAGTCACGTGCTTACACGTGACTAGCGGTCACGTGTTGGCACGTGACACCTTAAAAGCATCATCAAGTCGAGTTCAGCCTACTGACTACGCTGAAGAAAGTGGGCTTCAGAAAGAGTCACGTGCTCCCACGTGACCAGGGTCACGTGGTGACACGTGATATTTAAATGCAAGCGTCCAACACGCAAGTTCTCTGATCGAGTCAAGAAAAAGGGGTTCAGAAAGAGTCACGTGCTCCCACGTGACCAGGGTCACGTGTCGGCACGTGACGTTCAAGGCAGCAAGCGCGCCTCCAGAACAACCAAGGAAAGAGAGTTCAAACAAAGGGTCACGTGCTCACACGTGACCAGGGGTCACGTGGTAGCACGTGATGTTTAAGCAGCAATCAGAAGACACAGCGCAGAAGGCTCGTTCCAAAAGGGGTCACGTGCTCACACGTGACCATGGATCACGTGGTCACACGTGACCGGCTTTCAAAGCCCATGTTGACGACAGAATTAAATTCTGAAGGAAATTTAAATCTTTCCAAAGGAAAGTGATTATCTGGGACCAATCAAATTAAAGATTCAGAGACGATTAAAGATCATCTATCTATGGAAAATCTCGGCTTTGGGAAAGATTTCCCCCTTAAATCTAACCAAAATAACAAGGGGGAATCTCTGGATCTGAAATCCAACGGTGAATAAAATTCACCTAATAATCCAAAGGTCCAGAACGAATGAAGGATGCAAATCAGATCTCTCAATGAAGATTCGTCACAAAACTAATTCATTCAGCTGCTTCTCCTATAAATAGGAGCCAAGAGACACAAAAAAATATATACGCGCAGAGAAGAAAAAAGAAAAAAGGAGAAAGGCTTTGGATCTTCTGCAAAAAAAAAACCCCTAGGTAAGAAAGGGAAGGCTTTCGGAAAGAAAGAGAATTTAATTCTCTACAGAGTTTAACTCTGATAATATAAAAGCAGAAGAACTTATTTCTTCTCTCTTTGGTAGAGGATCTGCAAAGTGCACATCTCCCCTTAAGGTTGAGAATTTAATTCTCAATGGGTCGAGATCCTGCCATGCAGATCCAAAACATAGAGAAAGAATGCAAGCATGAGAATTTAATTCTCACAGAACTATAGGAATTTAATTCCTCTAAGATAAAAGTAGGGCTTGACCCTGTGTTATGGGAATTTAATTCCTTCAAAATAAAAAGAGGCAGGGTTTAACCCTAATTAAAAACTTAGTTCTGTTGAAACAACGGGAATTTAATTCCCTTGATCATCATTCCCTCAAAAAACTTTTATTAGGGTTCAACCCTATTCAGCCCTTCACATAAACGGGGAATTTAACTCCCACAGAAAATTCAGAGTTAAACTCTATTCCAGAATACAAGTCTTCAAAAGAATGAAGGATTTAATTCCTCTGAAATTAAAAGTCTCTGGAATTTAATTCCTAAAAAAAGGAGTAACAAATCCTCTGAAAAACCACATTAAGGCAGGGTCACGTGTCACCACGTGACCCCCCCCAAAAGCCCTATAGAAAACCCTTTTGAGGCAGCACCCCACGTGACCCACGTGACTTTCAGCAGAAGCCTTAACACATAGGCATTTGAATGCCCATCACGTGCTGACACGTGATGCTATCAAAGACACAGTAATTTCAGCAGAACAAATGGAGGAAGGGCGCTCTCACGTGCTGCCATGTGACCCCTCTTGTCTTAGTGTTTAACACTAAATTGAAACTCTCGCACTCAGTGTTAAAATATTGTTGGGCCTTAGTGTTCAACACTAATTAAAAAGCTTTATCTGCAGTGTTCAACACTGATTACCTTAGTGTTTAAATACTAATCTGAGATCTTCATTTGCAGTGTTCAACACTGATCTGTTTTAGTGTTTAACACTAATTTGAGAAGCCTTATTGCTGGTGTTTAACACCAATTATTTCTTAGTGTTAAACACTAACTTGTTAACCGCATTCCCAGTGTTCAACGCTGATTGATCTGTAGTGTTTAACACTAGGCTTTGGCCCAATTGGCTAAATGGATAGAGGCAAAGCCTCTCCTTCAATGGACCAGCAAGAAGTCAATGTTTCAGACCTGACTGGACTTAGCCCAAGCTGGCCATAAGTCCTCAATTTGTGATTAACTGGGCTAATGAGCTCATAACATAATTAAATCAGTCTCGACCCCCAAATTGGGTCAGGGACTATTCAATCCATTCCGGTTCTAGGGTACATCTCTTCACTCCTTTGAAACTTGGCATTGTAATCCCTCAATGTCTTCAAAGAGGTGACGGGTCCCGACGGCCACTCATGATATGGACTGTGGGGTCCTTAAACCCATGCCTAATGCAAAATTCCTGGTTACGTGGAACACGGATAACGTCACTCTTTGACCCCGTGGGAAACGTCCAGAGCGGATCCTGGTCCTCGCAGAGCACGGCAGTGAACCCGTGTGAAGCATCCAGAGCGGAGCCTGGTCCTCGCCTAACGCGGCAATGAACCCGTGTGAAGCATCCAGAGCACATACCGGACTGTGGGGTCCTTAAACCCATGGACTACGACGTCCTTAACCTTGACCGAGATGTCTTAAAACTAACAACGGACCGCAATGTCCTTAAACTACCCACGGACCGCAATGTCCTTAAACTACCCACGGACCGCAATGTCCTTAAACTACCCATGGACCGCAACGTCCCTAAACTAGAACAATAGAGCCCTCCATATGCTCTTTTGTCGGATCTAAACGGTCCCGTTTAAGTTGATCTTAGCCTCCAAAAATGGCTAACGCGTCCTTAAACCTTCAAACAGATTGGACTACGAATCCCCTAAATTAACTCCGGCTCGAGGGTACATCTCTGAACTCCTCTGACATCCGTCGTTGTAATCTTTCAACGTCGTCAGAGAGGTGATGAGTCCCGATGGCCATACATACGATGGACCACTACGTCCCTAAACTGGAACATCAGAGTCCAAACACTCTTTTGTCGGATCTAAACGATCCCGTTAAGTTGATCTTAGTCACAAAGTCAGACTAACGTATCCTTAACAAACGTTTGAGTTGATCTTAGCCTCAAGTATGGCTGACGTATCCTCAAACCAAACCCCCAAACCCAAATTTAAGATAATGCGGATTTGGATTAGTCCACGCCCTACGGGTGACGACATAACCTAGTCTCCGTAAACAATCCACGGGCAATAAAACAAACACCCACGACACGAAGTGACCATCTGGAGAAGGAGAAAGTTGTTACCGCAACGCGGTAGCGTAATTAACTGCAGGGGCTTGCGCCTGCAGGGAAGAGCGTCCCCACAATCAAAAACCCCTCAAATGAGGGGGAATCTGACGAAGTCTGCTATATCGGACGCATCCGTCTAAACCTTCGATACATGGTGCCATAAATCAACTTGGCATCTTCGGAGGGGTAGACGGATAGCACCAATTAGCATCTGCCCCGAACCCCAGGCATTCGGACGTCCCGACGTCCCGGCCGCCGTTCGGAGGGGAACAGAGAGCAGTCGTGCTCGGTCAATTTAATTTGAGGACTTACGGCCATGATTGGGCTAAGTCCAGTTGAAGATGTTCAACATTTTCTTTTATCTTTGGCCTATTAGGCCTATGCTAGGGCTTTGCCCCTGTTTAATAATACACTGCATTTTCTTTTGGCCTGTAAGGCCTATTTGATTTGGGTTTTGTCCCTTTTTAAATGATGCATAGCATCTGTTTTGGTCTGACAGACCTTTGTTTGAGCTCTGCCCTTTTTTAAAAATAATGCATTGCATTTTATTTGGCCTGTTAGGCCTTTTTTAATTGGGCTTGGCCCTTCTGTAAATAATGCAGTGCATTGATCATCTGATAGTGGCCTGTCAGGCGCTTTGCGCCAATGCGAAGGTGACACGTGTCACGCTCTGGTGAGCGCAAGCACAGTGCGCTGCGTTGTTGCGCTGCTGACACGCGGCGCGCTCTGGTGAGTTGCGCCAATTTCAGAGAGCAATGCTCTATCTTAAAAGCGCATAGCGCAAGTGGTTTTGGAGCTGACACGTGGCGCTCTCTGGTGGCTTGCGCCAACCCAGGAGCGCAGCAGTGCAGATTTACAAGTGCAAGGCACCAATTTAATATCTTGATCCAATTTTGGATTCAAGAAAAGAATCTTTAAGATTCCAGAACCAATGGTTCATAAAAAAGGCAATGCCTTTGTTATTATTTATTTTTTTATTGAAGATCCTTGATCTTGTTCTTAGATCAATAATCTTTTCAGAAGAAATTCTTCTTTTTTATTCAAAGGGTTTACCTTTTTCTCTTTTTTTGAGTTCTTCTCAAAATTCTTTGGAGGAGTTCTCTCTCTGTTTTCTGTGTTTCTCTATTTCTCTGTGTTCTCTGTGTGTTTTGGAATTGGGGTTTAGGGGCCTTTATATAGTGCCCATTAATTTGTTAAATTTGTTAAAGAGATCATTCTCTGAGTGATTTGGGGATTTTTCCCCACCGTTGAATATTTGATCCAAGGGATTCTGTTTTACAGAAGACAATCTTCTTGTTTTAATAAGAACAGAAAGATCTTACTGGAATTTTAATTCTGTTTGGCGCAAACGCACCAGCGCTTGACACGTGTCGCGCAGCACAGAGCGCGGCACAACTGCGCTGACACGTGTCGCGCAGCGCAACTGAACCGTTGCTTCCTTTAATTTTGTTTTAAATAGAGCCTTGCTCTGATTGGGTGCGCTGCCTTGGACGCTGCGCTGACGTATCAGCTTTTGACATGTGGCGCGTTGCGCACAGCGCAAGGAAATTGAAGCGTTGCTTCAATTTTTGAATTTTTGAAATTCAAACAGAGCTTTGCTCTGATTGGGGGAAACATGGATCAAAACCCTCGCCAAGAGGTACTGGACAGTAACCCTGCCCGGCCATCCTTAAGGACCCAAAAGACCTCGCAAGTGGCAACCACTTAGCACGACCCGTGCTCGGTTGTCCCTAGCAACACACCAGGGATCAAAGCCCTCGCCAAGAGGCACCGAGCGGCAACCTCGCCCGGCCATCCTTAGTAGGCCTCCTACGGCCCCTCCCGCGCTAAGGATGAAAAGCCCTCGCAAGAGGCAACCGCTTAGCATGACCCGTGCTCGGTTATCCCTGGCATAACGCCAGGGATCAAAGCCCTCGCCAAGAGGCACCGGGTGGCAACCCCACTCGGGCATCCTTAAGAATCAAAGCCCTCGCCAAGAGGCACTGAGCAGCTACCCTGCTCGGCCATCCTTAGTAGGCCTCTCACGGCCCCTCCACCGCTAAGGATCAAAGCCCTCGCCAAGAGGCACCGAGCAGCTACCCCGCTCGGACATCCTTAGTAGACCTATCACGGCCCCTCCAACAACTAAGGATCAAAGCCCTCGCCTAGAAGCACCGAGCAGCTATCCTGCTCGGCACCATCCGTAGTTGGCCAGTTATGGCTACCCCAACAAACCGGGGATCGAAGCCCTCGACAAGAGGCACCGAACAGCTACCCTACTCGGCCCTGTCCTTAGTTGGCCAATTGCGGCCTCTCCAACAACTAAGGATCAAAGTCCTTGCCAAGAGGCACCGAGCAGCTACCCTGCTCGGCACCATCCTCAGTTAGCCAATTACGGCCCCTCCGGCAACTAAGGAACATAAACTCAACAAGAGGCATCCGGTCTATCAACGTCTTAGCGATCTCCACTTCGACTTCGGGGCCATGGAGATACCGTCTTCCCGCCGGTCCTTGCACACTCGGCAAATGATCAGAGTCAAGTCAACGAGTAATCGCTAGACGAGGAACATGCCGACCATAAAAGCAGTGCTGTGCAGATACAAGTGTCCACCCACAAAAGGAAGTATAAGCACAAACACTACTGCAAAAACAAAATCTTTATTCAAAAAGTCAAAGCCTTTACAAGGGTACTGTGGGCTTCCCGGCCTTACAAAAATGCCCGAACGCCTACAAAATACCCGACGCGACAAAAGGAAAGACGAAGAGAAGACGAAGGGCTTCAGGCCCCGGGGGTGTTGGGGTAAAAATTTACACCCCGGTTAACCAAGTCAAAATCAAAGTCAACCCCAAGCCAAGTGGGCCCAAGCCCAGATCCAGTGGGCCCATGCCCGGGTCGAGCCCGAACATGAAGCGGCCGGCCTCCCCCCATGCTAAGATAAAAATTTTGTAATAAATAATTTTGTTGTATTTCTTTTATTTTACTTTATGGATAAGTGTAAGAAAAATAGGCATAAAACCAAATTTTTGTAAAGACCATGGCTTATGTGCAAAAAGAAATGGCACACGAGCCATGGGATAGGCAAAATGCCATTTTTTGAAGCCCAAGGGGCTATGTGTAAAGTGTATAGCCTATAAAAGCAAGGATAATGAAAATATCTCACAACTTTTCTCTCTCCAAAAAAATTTAGATCTGAGATCCTTTCTCCTTCTTCAAGGTTCCAAAACCTTCTTCTTTCTCTTGAATTAAATCAAGAGTTTTACTCTTCTTTTATAAAACAAAATAGTTTTTCACCACAAAACCCATAAAGGGGAACCCAGATCTTCCATTAGATCTCAAAAAGAAGAGATTTTTAAAAATCCCATATCTCTTGATCTTCAAGATCCAGCTAACAGAGGAGGAAGAAGAAGAACATCTTTCACTAAACCCCCAAAGAAAAAAAAACACACTTAGGAGTCCAACTCCTCTCTGATTTCTCTTCCGAGAAATTTTTTAGGCTAAAAGCCTCTTTTCCTCGCCGGCGCTCAAGCGCAGAGCGCTCGCGTGCCGACACGTGGCGCGCTTGCGCTAAGCGCTCAAGCGCAAAGCACCCACGTGCCGACACGTGGCGCGCAAGCGCTCGAGCGCAAGTCGCCCCTGTGTCGATACGTGGTGCTCTTGCGCTCGAGCGCAAGTCGTCCCGGTGCCGACACGTGGTGCGCTTACGTTCCAGCACAAGAGCTCGAGCGCAAGTCGTCCCCGTGCCGACACGTGGCGCTTTTGCGCTCCAGCGCAAGCACTCGAGCGCAAGTCGCTCACGTGCCAACACATGGCGCGCTTGCGCCCAAGCGCTCAGCGTCCGAGCGCAAAGCGCCTTCGTGCCGACACGTGGCACGCTTGCGCTCAAGCGCCCAGCGTCTGAGCGCAAAGCGCCCACGTGCCGACACATGGCGCGTTGCGCTCTAGCACTCTGCGCTCGAGCGCAAAGCGCCCACGTGCCGACATGTGGCGCCCTTGCGCTCAAGCGCCTAGGCGTTGGCCCCACGCATTCTTTGGATGTCTTTTCCCCTTTATTTATATATACATGTATATATATACATATGTACACATACACATACTCCACGACACTGTCCCTGTTAGAAAAAATTTCTAACGGGGTGCTGCCCCGCACCCCGCAAGGGGGCTGCTAGCCCTCTTGACCCCCAGCCCGCTATCCGGGTAGCGGGACCCCCGTAAAAACTTTGCGTGGCTCCCGATATATTTAAACCCCCTCCAAAACACAACACACGTACACTGCACATTGAGTTCGCATGGCCAGTTTAACCCGTCAATCGGAGGTTCCCTCGCCTCAAAGGCGGGGGGTAATTAACGGCAGCTTAGTCCGCGGCTGCCGGAGATTCGGATCCCCACAATCATTAAACCCCGGCCTACCCTAGGCAGGGGGAATCTGTAGTATGCCTGACAAGCGCGCGCGTATTCCCATCTCAATGGGGTGACGAAAAACACCCTACAGATTCTGACACGCCCGGTGGTACCAATCTCTCCTCCCATATTTTAGGTTAAACGTTCATGCGAACTCAATCAATATACATATCGATTGCCTATACTGAAATGATGTTCTTTTTTCCGTGCAGCAATCAACCTTCGACGACAATGTCTCCCCGGATGAATTCAGCTTCCAACGTGACCCCGATTCCGTACGTGGTCAAGATCAACGCTCGTGTGGTTCTCCCCGCGAGCCTCAGTCGACAGTGGGAGGAATCGCCCCGCCAGTTTGGCTCCGTCATCATCTACCCTGCCGGAAGCGCTCATCTGGCGGAGATCCCGGCGGAACAGGTGGCCAAGCCGGTCTCAAGGGGTAAGAGGCCGAATGTCGTGATCGCCAAGGCTCCACAACCGAAACTTAAGACGGTATCTGAACGATTCTCTGGTGCTCCAGCGGGGGGCAAGAACTCCGGTACAAAGGGCAACATCAAATGTTGCGGACGAGCTCAGGCGATGACTCCAACAAATGCACAATCGAGCATATCTCCAAAATCCTCCAACGCCCGGTCTACGGCGTCTTCCCAAAGAGCCGAAGTCTGCCAGGTGCTTAGAACAGAAAAGTTAAGGCAGAAGCGGCTTAGGTATCGAGCCAACAAGAGGGCCAGGGCTTCGGCCAAATGGAATATTGTGAAGTTCCAAGTGCACGGTCGCCCTGCGACGACGGCTGAGACAGACGTAAGAATCAACAATTCCTTCGAGCCTCTGAAGTGGGATCAGAAAAATGCCATGACCGCCAGAATCAAGAAGACAGCGGTCCGAACAATGCTGCAAAGAGACGTGTCCCGGCCCCAACAGAAAAAGTATGACACTGTCTCTTCAAGAGTCTATCAGGCGCTCTGTGCCGCACGAAAGCAGCGGGGCAAATCCAGAAAAGAAGCGTCAGCACCATTGAAGAATCCGGCCAGGCCATCCGCCGTCAATCAACTGCCTGCTACTGAAACAGGGGGGTCAAGACAGCGATCTGTGAAATCATCTGTCGACAATAAAAAGAGGGCTGGATATATTATCCATACGGTCTATATGGCGGGCGGGCGCCCCAGCGACAACCTTCGCAGCAAAAGCAAAGATGGGGCCACTACATCCCAAGTCCAATCTGGCTTGAATGTGGTTGCCGCTTCCCAAGAACATCCGCCTCCACTGGATGAAGAAAACCCTCTCAATGAGGATGATAGGCAGAAAGACCCCTCGGTCCATGCAGAGTCAAGCTCAGACAGCGAGGAAGAGACGACTTTCCGCCCCAGGACCGCGGAGCAAGAGCTGCTTCAAGAGCTTCGAAAACAGCTCAGGAGCAAAGATAAAGAGATAGCCAAGCTCTATTCGAAAATTGACGATCTAACGAATGTGGTGATGCAGCTTACGGCTCAAATTGCTCGAGCGGCTCCCAATCAAGCACAAGTCGCTACTAATCAGCCAGGTGATGGCAATCCGAAGCAGCCAATGCCTGTTCCTTTGGGTCCAAGACTGGTCGAGCCGCATGAAAGCCGGCCACATTCCGCTTCTGGGGACGCCTTGGCCCCAGATAACACTATCCCGCTAACATAAGATCGGATAATGGATTTGGTCACCAGCAAAGTTAAAACATTGGTGGTCGAAGCTGAAGCTCAGAAAGAAATTGGCAGTAGTGGGCGGCCGTATCCTGCACACTATGATCTGGTCGAGTTCCCGAGCGGCTACGTCATTCCTAAATTCGGAAGATTTGACGGGACGAGAAACCCAAATCAGCACGTCGCCCACTTCAAAGCATCGTGCGGAAATACAGGGGGCAATGACGCGCTCCTTCTTCGTCAGTTTGTCAATAGCCTGACCGGTGTCGCTTTCGACTGGTACGCGAGTATACCGGACGGGTTCGTTATTACTTTTGCCCAAATGGAGTCTCTGTTTCGGCAAAGGTTCATGAGTGTCAGTGATAAAATCTCCATTGCCGACCTTGTGAGGACCAAGCCAGGGAAGAATGAAAGCAACACCGACTTTATCGCCCGATGGCGTAATCTCACAGTCAAATGCGAACCGCCGCTGGAGCAGGACCAGTCCGTCAGCCTTCTCATTGGGAACCTCAGCAATTGGATGGTCCCATTCTTGTGTACAGCGGGCCTCAAGACATTTCAGGAGCTAACCAAGAAAGTCCAAATGCTGGAACGCTCGAAGTAAGAGTCCCCGCCGGACTCTCAGAGAGACAAAACTTGGAAAAGCAAGAGGGACGACAGCCGTAGAAGCGGGAGTTCCAGCAGTACCAATGTCTTTAATGCGTCCGACAATGAAGAAAAGCGAAGGGCGGGCGAATCCAAAACCAACCGGTCTCGAAAGCCATTGTTGGGAGGAGATGGGCCTTCCCTAGAGGAGAAGAAGAACAAGGTTTACTCTTTCAGAAGGGACAAGGTCCGTAAGATATTTAAAGATGCCTTGAACAACGGCCTACAATTGCCGGAGTCGAAAAGACCCCAAGAAGCAAAAATGACCGACAATCCCCTGTATTGCCCGTACCACCGAGTAGTGAGCCATGCGATCGAGGATTGCTATATCTTCAAGGACTGGGTCGAGAAGCAGTACAAGGCTGGAGAGATCGAGCTGTCCAAAAGTGTGTTGGTGAACAATCAAGTTGCAACCACCAACTTTATACAGACAGAAACTGAAGCCTTCTGGGAGCAGACAGCCGAACCCGTTGCCCTGAGAAATGAAATGGACTCACCGCGGCCTCCGTGGAGTACGCACATGTCTAATAAGACGAAGAAGATGATAAAGCTACTTCGGAAAGAGCCCAGGACGGAATGGGAAGGGCAGAAGAAGCCTACCTTTCCAGCTGACAATGCGGCTCCATCAGGCTCAAAATCCAAGAAGCTCAAGAAGAAGAAAAGTGCAGCTCGGCGCGAAAAGGAGTCTGCAGGGAGATTGACCATTCAAAAATATATCGATTCTATCGAAGAATATGAACAGAAGGAAAGAACTCCGATTCAATTGAAGAAGTTCCTCCCTGTACGAGCGGCTGAAATTCTGGAGGAGTTAGAGGAAGACTCCAATGAAGAGATCCCTATAGCGACCTGCTACGCCATCCATCTGGACAGCGACTCTGAGGGGGAGCACTTTTTTCCCGAAGAGGACGAGGAGCTTGCCACAAAGGCCAATCAAATCCAGCTCAGAAGCGGCAGGGCTCTACCGCCAAATCAGGGCAACGCCCCAAAAGGGAAGGAAAAACAGGTGGCTAATGAGGAAGATGGCAGAGAACCGGCTGACGAAAACATAAGTCCTTCCTCGGTAGACTATAATGTCTTGGCACATCTCCGGAAGCTTCCGTCTCTCCTGAGCATCTACGACGCCTTGGTCCTATCTAAGGAGCTTAGAGATGTTCTTATTCACGCTCTACAAAACCCCGAGCGGTATCAGGTTCATTTTGCGGAAATTAATATGAAAGAAGCCCAGCACGCTTTACATGCCGCCGCAGTCACATTTAAGGATGAAGACTTGCTACTGGGAACGGCTGAGCATAATCGGCCGCTTTACGTGACCGGGTACAGCGACGGAGATCGGATTAATCGCATATTGATTGATCCGGGGTCTTCAGTGAACTTCATGAACTTGCGGACGCTGAAGAGTTTGTCAATGGACGTCCGACACCTGTCAAGGGAAAGGATTGTCATTCAAGGCTTCAACCAAAATTTCCAGCAAGTACTGGGGTCCATAGCTCTGCAATCAAATTCGGGGATCTGCAAACTGAAGCTAAGATATACGTGATCGACGCCGACACGTCTTATAAGATTCTCTTGGGGCGGCCGTGGCTCCACGATTACAGCATCATTCTGTCAACTCTCCATCAATGCATGAAGTATACTAAAAATGGCGAAGAAAGACGCATTGACGGAGACATCCAACCGTTCGGTGTGCATGAAGTCCGATATGAAGATTCTCGGTACTTTATGAACCACCAAAATGCTAAGCCACAACTGACTGAGGATAGACCGGCCCCAAGACTCAAAAGCAAATCTGCACCGTCTGTCACTTTCAAAAGCAAAAATGACCAAGTGCCCCCGCATTTCGGTAGCGACACTGATGAGTCCGACGCTGGAAGTCCGTCCTTCCGTAAAACTCGCCCTCATTTCGGTAGCGATACGGATGAATCTGTCACTGAAGCCCCATCTAGCAGTAAAGTCCGTCCTCATCTTGGCAGCGACACTGAAGAGTCAGAGGAAGAGGACCTGTCGTGCAACAGCGGTGTAGATTGGACCCCCATGCAAAAAGCGAAACTACGAGAGACCCTCGAAATTGCAGAAGGGTCCCTAGCCGTCACAAGGGTGCCGGAGCAGATGTGCAAAGAGCTCGATGTGTTGTTAGTCTCCACCGTGGACCAGCTGAAAACTTTCTACGTCCCCGGGAGGAAAAATGGATAGAAGGGCATCCTGTTTTACGGGTCAACCCCCGTTGTGCACCCGGATGATCTTTCTATCGCGTGCCTTCCCTATGAGAGAGGCATAAGAGCCGTCCTCAATCCCAGATACTATGCCCCCGAGATGCAGGAATACTTTAAAAAGTGCGGATGCCGGTTATATCAAACGGAGTCCGAAGGAAAGTTTTACGAAGGGCTATGGCATCCACCCCAGGTCCGAGCACTCATCGATGGACGAATTCCAGATAAACGGGACATGGGCTACGTTCAACCTGATTCCAAAGCGTGCTACATGATCCATGTTGGTGAGGCCAACAAAAGATCAAATGATGATGACGAAATAGCCGAGCCAGAAGAAGCTCCTCAAGAGCTCGAAGATGGAGGACAAGCAACCTTTGATGAGCTAACCGAGATTGACTTAGGAACGCCCGATAATCCAAGACCGACCTATATCAGCTCACTCTTGTTGGAGGAAATGAAAGAGCGGATAATTGCCCTGCTGCATGAGTTCGTCGACTGCTTCGCGTGAACATACAAAGAAATGCATGGCCTTTCCCCTGAAGTGGCCGTGCATAGGCTGGCTATATCTCCTGATGCTAAGCCAGTCAAAAAAGCTCCTCGAAGAATAAGAAAGGAACTGGAAGAAAAGGTCATCGAGGAAACCAAGAAGCTCATCGATGTCGGCTTCATCAGGGAGGACAAATATACGGACTGGATCGCATGCATAGTCCCATTGAAGAAGAAAAATGGGCAGATCCGAGTTTGTGTCGATTTTAGGGACCTCAACAAGGAATGTCCTAAAGACGACTTTCCGCTACCGGTCATGGAAATGGTGGTCGATGACACCTCAAATTACGAGTTGTTCACCTTTATGGATGGCTCGTCTGGATATATTCAGATCAAGATGTCGCCTGAGGATGAGAAACACACAGCATTTCGAACCCCGATCGGAATATATTGCTACAAGGTAATGCCGTTCGGACTGAAGAACGCAGGCGCTACATATCAAAGGGTAATGACTAATATCTTTGATGACCTAATCCATGAAGTCGTCGAATGCTATGTTGATGATCTGGTCGTCAAGACTAAAACCAAGGCCGATCATATCCAAGATCTTAGGACCGTTCTCACCAGACTGAGGGAATACGATCTGAAGATGAATCCTCTGAAATGCGCTTTTGGCGTGTCATCGGGAAAATTCCTGGGCTTCATAGTCCGACATCGAGGGATCGAAGTTGACCCATCAAAGATAAAGGCCATCATGGAGATGCCCCCTCCAAAGAGTCTGACGCAGCTAAGATCTTTTCAAGGCAAGCTTGCTTATATACGGAGGTTTATCTCAAATTTATCGGGAAGATGTAGGCCCTTCTCAAAGCTCATGAAGAAAGGAGCTCCTTCTATCTGGGATGCCGAATGTCAAGCAGCGTTCGAAAGCATCAAACAGTACTTGTTGCACCCTCCAATGCTGGCCGCTCCCATTCCAAATAAACCGCTGATTCTCTGCACTGCCGCGCTGGATGAGTCACTCGGTGCGCTCCTTGCCCAGAATAACGAGGAGGGAAAAGAAAATGCCCTCTACTACCTCAGTCGAACTCTAGTCGCGCCGGAACACAACTACTCCCCAATCGAAAAGCAGTGCCTGGCTCTAATATTTGCTGTGAAGAAGCTGAGGCACTATTTACTCGCTCATCGGGTTATGCTGATCTCCAAGGTCGACCCGCTCAAACACTTGATGACCAAAGCAAGCCTAGCCGGCAGAATGGCAAGATGGGCTGTCATGCTACTTGAGTTTGACATAGTTTATACTCCTTAGAAAGCAGTAAAAGGGCAAGCTCTTGCAGACTTTCTCGCTGCTCATCCCATACCAGAAGGGTCGCCACTAAATTGTGAGTTACCCGACGAACAAGTGTTGCACCTCGAGAATGACGAGCCATGTTTGGAGCTCTACTTCGATGGGGCCTCATCGATAAGAACCTCTAGTAAATCAAGCGTCCCGGAGATAAAAGCAGGGATAGGATTGGTGTTCATCACGCCATCAATGGGAACCTTACGGCATTCTTTTGCTCTCACCGAGCCTTGCGCAAACAATGAGGCCGAGTATGAAGCTCTGATAGCTGGTTTGGAGCTTGCCATAGAAATGGAAATCCTTCGGCTACGGGTTTACGGTGACTCCCAGCTTGTCGTCAACCAAGTAAGCGGCGACTATAAGATATACAAACCCGAGTTAGCTCGGTACAGAAGCCGGGTGGTGGAACTCATGAAACGGTTCACTCACATTGAACTAATGAGAATCCCTAGAGCGTTGAACGGAAAGGCTGACGTACTCGCTCGCTTAGCCAAGGAGCTGGCTGATCCTGACATGGACGAAATTTTGATCACAGTCAGGAGCCGGCAAATTCTACCACCAGTCTCTCTACGAGAAGAGAAAAGCGCGGAACAGAAGAGCAGTCCTGCCGAAGAAGCTTCGATCATCCAAGACGAGCCCGATTGGAGAGAACCCTTCATAGAGTACCTCCGATACGACAAGCTGCCCGAAGAAAAATCTGCAAGGATTCAGCTGAAGAAAAGAGCTCTCCGATACGTGTTTGTAAATGACACGTTATACCGCAGGTCATATGACCAACTCTGGCTCAGGTGTCCGTCATTGGCCGAAGCCCAAAAGGTCATGAAAGATGTTCACTCGGGCGTTTGCTGTGCTCACCAATCTGGTCCCAAGATGCGACTTCAAATCAAACGGCTTGGGTATTACTGGCCCACCATGATACGGGATTGCAGAGAGCATGCAAAGAAATGTCAGATCTGCCAAATCCATGGTGATTTCATTCATAAGCATCCCAATCCGTTGCATCCTACAGTGGCGTCGTGGCCCTTCGAAGTCTGGGGCACCGACATTGTTGGCCCAATTGATCCTCCGTCATCCAAAGGCCACCGGTTCATACTGGACGCGACAGACTACTTCTCCAGATGGGCTGAAGCTGTCCCGCTAAAAGAAGTCAAGACAAAAGATATTCTGACATTCTTCTAGCATAATATTCTATACCGCTTCGGTACACCAAGAAGAATCATTTCTGACAACGGGCCTTCTTTCAAGAGCATCAATGTCTCAAGGTTCGCTACTCAGCACAAGATAGACTGGAGATATTCCTCCATCTATAATCCAAGAGCCAATGGGCTAGCCGAAGCCTTCAATAAGACTCTATGCAAGCTCCTCATGAAAAATGCTTCAGCCAACAAGAGAGACTGGAATCTCAAGCTTCACGAGGCATTGTGGGCATATCGTACCACGCACCGTACTCCAACTCAGTCCACTCCATACTCATTGCTCTTCGAAGTGGAGGCGGTCCTCCCCCTCGAAGTCGAAGTTCCAAGCTTAAGAATGGCCGTTCAGCATGAGTTGACGGAGGAGGAAAATATGCTCCTTGGACTTGAAGAACTCGATGCCCTCGAAGAAAAGAGGCTTGTGGTGCAGCAAAGTCTGGAGCTATACCGAGCCCAAATGTCACGGGCCTATGACAAGATAACCCGTCTCCGCGCTTTCAAGAAAGGTGAATTGGTGTTGGTCCTCAAAAGACCGATTATCCCCAATCGACATGCCAAAGGAAAGTTCGAGCCAAACTGGAAAGGACCATACGTCATCGAGAAAGTGTTTGACGGAGGATCCTACCAACTAATAAGTGTCGAGGGAGAAAGACCCATGCCACCCATCAATGGCCAATATCTCAAGAAATACTACACGTGAATGCTCCAAGTCGCAGGCGAATTGAGCACATCAGCCCTACGGTCTGGATCATACATCCTGAAAAACCGTATACAATCCACGGGCATAAATGACCCCTATCTCTCCCAAATCCTGCCGGTGAGACTACTTTTAAAGTCCCACCAGCGGCAAAAAAAGAAATAAAAAATAAAAGAAATAAAAAATAAACGGTATGTCCATAAGCAAAACGGGCACGGATGAAAACCCAAAAGGGCTCCGTGTGTAAAAACAGCAGGACTACCGGCGAGTCTGTGAAAACCCGAAAGGGCGCAAACTCGTGAAAAGAGATGAAATACACTCGCAAAGTCCTCTCGACCCTGTGAGGAGAAAACCCCTGCGTGAGATCCTTACGACTCACAAGGGAGCAACACACTTAGGAATCCTCACGATTCCTAAGGAGAAAATACACCTGCGGGATCCTTACGACTCGTAGGGAGAAAATGCTTTTATGGGACCCTCACGGCCCATAAAATTGAAAAGCTTTAAGGTGACAGGGACCCAAACCTGTCTCCTAAGCCATCGTTCCCCAATGGGCAACGGCAAATGATGAGTCGCTCCTGGCATTTCGCTTCAGTGTTAGCGGTGCTGATGCCGACCAAAAACCCAAATCCCAAGTCAAATGATGAGTTGCTCCTGGCATTATTCCAGTGCAGCAATGCTGATGCCAAACGAGATCCAAATTCCAAGTCCCCAAACGGCGAATGATGAGTCTCTCCTGGTACCATATTCCAGTATAGCGATGCAGACGCCAACCAAAATCCAATTTCTCAAAATTCTCCATCCCTACGGCCAGTCCCCAAATTGACTGTCGTATACAATCCACGGGCTCAAATAATTCTCATCATACCCATGCCCCACCGCAATCATCAGTTATGCGGCTGGTCTCCGCCTTTGGAATTATGCTCCATTGAGAAGACCCACTCATGTGTCCTCACGATACATGAGGAGAACAAACCTTTGTGGGATCCTTACGACTCATAAAGGAAAAACACACTTAGGAGTCCTCACGACTCCTAAGGAGAAAATACACATGCGGGATCCTTACGACTCGTGGGGAGAAAATGCTTTTATGGGACCCTTACGACCCATAAAATTGAAAAGCCTTAGGTGATAGGGACCCAAACCTGTCTCCTAAGCCATCACTCCCCCAACAGGAATAGGCAAATGATGAATTGCTCCTGGCACGTGTGCTTCAGTGTTAGCAACGCTGATGCCTACCCTAACCCCAAAATCCCAAACTCCAATCCAATAGACCCCTATGTCTTTAAACTGGGAACAGGTGACCTCTAAGTCGTTAAACTGGGAACAGATGACCCCTAAGTCGTTAAACTGGGGACGAGGGAAATCTTCTCATGGCAGATGATGATTCGCTCCTGGTACCATATTACAGTGCAGCGATGCTGATGCCAAACCAAAACAAAAATCCCTAAATCCTGTCATGAAAAATGATGATTCGCTCCTGGTACCATATTCCAGCGTAGCGATGCTGATGTCAACCCAAATCACATCAAGTCAGCAAAACAACCAATGACCTCCCTGGCAGAATCAAATTCCACCTCGGAAACAAGTCAACTTCATCCCTGACACCGCAAGAAGCGGGGCAAGTCAAATCCAGAATCGACCGTCCACATCGCTAAAATGGCAGCATCAACTATCCACGTCGCTAAAATGGCAGCATCGACCGTCCACGTCGCTAAAAGGGCAGCAACGACCGTCCAAGTCGCAAAAAGGGCAGAAACGACCGTCCACGTCGCTAAAATGGCAGCACCGACCATCCACGTCGCTAAAATGGTAGCATCGACCGTCCACGTCGCTAAAATGGCAGCACCGACCGTCCACGTCGTTAAAAGGGCAGCAACGACCGTCCAAGTCGCAAAAAGGGCAGAACCGACCGTCCAAGTCGCAAAAAGGGCAGCACTGACCGTCCAAGTTGTTAAAATGGCAGCACCGACCATCCACGTCACTAAAATGGCAGCAACGACCGTCCAAGTCGCAAAAATGGCAGAATCGACCGTCCACATCGCTAAAATGGCAGCACCGACCGTCCAAGTCGCAAAAAGGGCAGCACCGACCGTCCATGTCGCAAAAGGGCAGCATCGACCGTCCACATAGCTAAAATGGCAGCACCGACAGTCCATGTAGCAAAAAGGGCAGCATCGACCGTCCATGTCGCAAAAAAGGCAGCACCGACCGTCTAAGTCGCAAAAAGGGCAGCAACGACCGTCCACGTCGCTAAAATGGCAGCACCGACCGTCCAAGCCGCAAAAAGGGCAGCATCGACCGTCCAAGTCGCAAAAGGGCAGCATTGATCGTCCATGTCGTAAAAAGGGCAGCGCAGGATTCCTACAAAGCAGGACCAGATCACTCCAGGCCAGGGAAACGTCTATCATGGACACTCCGTCTCGGAGACATGTCAAGCAACGACCGTCCATGTCGTAAAAAAGGCAGTGCCAGCTTCCCAAAAAGCGGGAACCAAATCAGGTCACCGCCAAGTAAAAGAAGATCCATCAATTTCATGCACACGACCCACATATGTGGTGTGCATTTATTGATGGGGGCAATTTGTTGGGGTAAAAATTTATACCCCGGTTGACCAAGTCAAAATCAAAGTCAACCCCAAGCCAAGTGGGCCCAAGCCCAGATCCAGTGGGCCCATGCCCGGGTCGAGCCCGAACATGAAGCGGCCGGCCTCCTCCCATGCCAAGATAAAAATTTTGTAATAAATAATTTTGTTGTATTTCTTTTATTTTATTTTATGAATAAGTGTAAGAAAAATAGGCATAAAGCCAAATTTTTGTAAAGCCCATGGTTTATGTGCAAAAAGAAATGGCACATGAGCCATGGGATAGGCAAAATGCCATTTTTTGAAGCCCAAGGGGCTATGTGTAAAGTGTATAGCCTATAAAGGCAAGGATAATGAAAATATCTCACAACTTTTCTCTCTCCAAAAAAATTTAGATCTGAGATCCTTTCTCCTTCAAGGTTCCAAAACCTTCTTCTTTCTCTTGAATTAAATCAAGAGTTTTACTCTTCTTTTATAAAACAAAATAGTTTTTCACCACAAAACCCATAAAGGGGAACTCAGATCTTCCATTAGATCTCAAAAAGAAGAGATTTTTAAAAATCCCATATCTCTTGATCTTCAAGATCCAGCTAACAGAGGAGGAAGAAGAAGAACATATTTCACTAAACCCCCAAAGAAAAAAAAAACACTCAGGAGTCCAACTCCTCTCTGATTTCTTTTCCGAGAAATTTTTTTAGGCTAAAAGCCTCTTTTCCTCGCCGGCGCTCAAGCGCAGAGCGTCCGCGTGCCGACACGTGGCGTGTTTGCGCTCAAGCGCAAAGCACCCACGTGCCGACACGTGGCGCGCTTGCGCTCAAGCGCAAGTGCTCGAGCGCAAGTCGCCCCCGTGTCGACACATGGCGCTCTTGCGCTCGAGCGCAAGTCGTCCCGGTGTCGACACGTGGCGCGCTTGCGCTCGAGCGCAAGTCGCCTCCATGCCGACACGTGGCGCTTTTGCGCTCCAGCGCAAGTCGCCCATGTGCCGACACGTGGCGTGCTTGCGCCCAAGCGCTCAGCGTCCGAACGCAAAGCGCCCTCGTGCCGACACATGGCACGCTTGCGCTCAAGCGCCCAGCGTCTGAGCGCAAAGCGCCCACGTGCCGACATGTGGCGCGCTTGCGCTCAAGCGCTTAGGCGCTGGCCCCACGCATTCTTTGGATGTATTTTCCCCTTTATTTATATATACATGTATATATATACATATGTACACATACACATACTCCACGACACTGTCTCTGTTAGAAAAAATTTCTAACGGGGCACTGCCCCGCACCCCGCAAGGGGGCTGCTAGCCCCCTTGACCCCCTGCTCGCTATCCGGGTAGCGGGGCCCCCGTAAAAACTCTGTGTGGCTCCCGATATATTTAAACCCCCCTCCAAAACACAACACACGTACACTGCACATTGAGTTCGCATGGCCAGTTTAACCCGTCAATCGGAGGTTCCCTCGCCTCAAAGGCGGGGGGTAATTAACGGCAGCTTAGTCCGCGGCTGCCGGAGATTCGGATCCCCACAATCATTAAACCCTGGCCTACCCTAGGCAGGAGGAATCTGTAGTACGCCTGACAAGCGCGCGCGTATTCCCATCTCAATGGGGTGACGAAAAACACCCTACAGGGGGCAGGCGCGATATCGATGAGCTCGACGTCTACCGCGACTGGGGATGCTTCCGTTACAGGAGCCTCGGCGTCGCCTTCGCTGAGAGTCCCGTCCCCGGCAGCGCTCCCGGGAGCACCCTCCTGCTCGTCATCCCCGCCGGGATATTCTGCTCGGAGCTCTTCATCAGCAAACTCCGACACCCAGGCCTTGACGGCGTCGAGAGCCTCATGCCAGATGAGGGTGGTGGCCGAGGCTAGGACGGTGTAGAACTGCTCCGACTTCTGGAAGTTCTCCACCGCCTCCGCCGCCCTGAGGTCGGCTCTCTTCGCTGCCTCTACCGCAGCCCCCAACTCCTTTCGGAGGGTTTTCACTGACTTCTTCATGGTGCCGACGAGCATTTCGGATCCCTGAAGCTTGGCCTCGGTGACCTGGGCGGCCTCGCGGAACCTCGCCACCTCTTGCTTCGAGGCCGCCACCTCTTGCTTCGAGGCCGCCGCCTCCTGCTTCGCCGCCGCCTCCTCCTGCTTCACGGCCGCCCCCTTCTACCTCCCGACAGCCACCTCACCCTCAAGGGCATCGACCCTCGCCATCGCCGCCTCGAGCTCCAGCCTCGAGCTCGCCTGCGGCCCGCATCGCTGGGGCTATCTTCTCCACCTCCATCCGGGTGATGATAACGACGTGCTGGAGGACCTGAAGAAATCGGAGGGGGGTCAGAAAGAAAAAGGGGCACCAAATCTCGCAAGTGAGGCGATGAACGAGCGCTAACCTGCAGGGCCTCTTGGGTGATCGGTGCCATTTGTGCCTTCAGCGTCCCCCCAGCGACCCGGCCCCGGCCGACCTCTCCATGTCGTGCAGCAAGCTGTCAGCGATGGAAAGCCCCGAGGGCACCACAAAGTGGAGCTCCCCCTCGTCCACCAAGATCGGAGAGTCCGGAGACCGCGGAACTACCCGGGGGAACCTCTTGAGAGACGACGGTGGAGAGCTCTTCTCCACCTCCGAAGCTCGGGCGTCCTCTCCCCGGGCCCTTTTTCTGCTCGGCACCTGGCTGGACTCCGGGGCGCGCGATCCGCACTCGAGCGCTGGGGCGGGACGGCTGCTGGGGAAACCGGGACCGGCGTCTGACGGGAAGAGCTGGCCCCTCCAGCCTTCGGCCCCTTCTTCGGCTTGTGCATGGAATCTCGGAGGAGGCCCGCGTCCATGGTTTCTGCACAAGACAAGATATAATGGAATCAGCGACGCAAACAGAGTAAAAACAAATACAACTGGGCGGGGCTGAGCAAGGCCCAACTGAGGGCCCGCTCAGAAAGCAATACATCAACCCGAGGAATGGGCTCCCATGCCTCCACTCTCGCTGCGTCGGGGTCATTGGACGGGTTTCCCTGCCAGCACCTATTCCTAGACCACTGGACGGGTACGGGCCAGTCCTCACCCTTTGGCGGCCCAACGAAGAAAAAAATCTTCTTCCAATCATGAATGGAAAATGGCAGGACGACAACTCCTGACCCGGCTACACTCCCCCGCTGCATCCTAAAGGAGAGGTAAACCCATCTCAGGTCGTCCGCGCGAGTTTCGGGATGACTTTTTTAAATAAGGGAGAGGAAAGGATGGACAGACTAAAGGGGATCGTTTGCAACTTCAGCCGGACCAGGAACCCAAGAAGAATCCTCCAGGAGTTCGGCACTAGCTGACCCGGGGCTAACCCAAAATAGTTTAACGCAGTTACAAGCTCGGGAGAGAAAGGAAGACGCATTCCGGCCCAAAAGGCTTCCAGGTACAAGGCGATCTCTCTACCCCTCACCTGATCTGCCCCTCTCTCCTTCCTCGGCCAATCGTAGCGTGTAGCCGGGGAGAATATGGAAACGGGCCCGAGCGGTGACAAGCTCGTCTTCATATCTTACTGAGGACGACACACCAGGAGCGTTCGCTGCCACCGCTCCGGAGGAAGAATCCCTAGTATCTACCCCTACGACATCTAAAAACTCCTCAAAGCAAGACATCTAACCTGATAGGAAGAAATTCTCGAGAAGAGAAAACGCTGAGATCCGACCTAAATGGGAGAGTACCGAGCTAACAAGACTCAGAATGAGGAAATTGGGAAGAGAGAGAGACCCCAAATCGGGCCTCCCCTCGATTTATGCAGGCGGCGTCCTCATCCAAAGGCGACAGTTGACTCCCACCAAAACGTTTCAGTGCGCTCGACGACCACGATCGCTCCACCTATCGCGAGCACATTGGCCGCATCCCATCGGACGCCAGAAGCCTGCAGCACGTCACATCAGCCAACCGGCACCCGACACGTGGCCTGTCACTTCACCAAAGTGCACACGATCCGGCGCACCCTCTTTAATGCAGAAGATCTCGCCCTGATTCGCTGACATCATCTAGAAAATACAACAGATGGCCCGGGGACACGCCCGGCGATATCTTCGAAAATGGGGCTCACCTCGGGTGACCCGGCAGACCACTCTCGACCCGACCCGTCAGCTGGTCGGGACAAGAGTGGGGGGCTAATGATGATGCTCGATATCGGTGATCTCCTAGATCATGACACGTGGCAGATGACGTGTCCCAGAGCATGCAAGAAAGGACCTACAGTAGCCGACCAGACCACTCCTATGTCCGTCCTACAACAAAGCTGGCTCGCATCCGAGCCTCCAGCATAATTGGCCTCCTCGGCCTCACAGCTCGTCTCCGGGCTACCGCAGAACCAAGATACATCGGCTCTCCCGCTCGTCCTCGAGCTCTTCCGCCGAGGTCATCTTCTTCGGTCTCATCGACCGACCAAAGGCACCGCTCACAGGCGCAACCGCCATCCTGCGAATCTCACCATGCACGAGATATCCGCTGGCCACATCCCACGTTCCACACCATCACGATCCCCCATTAATGAGCCTGTTTCGCCATTAATGGGGTGATCCCGCTTATCACGCGGGCGTGACGTCGGGAGCATAACTGCCGGCGTGATTCTCACGCCTGCCGCGCCTGATGCCACCACTACTTAAACCCCTCTTTCAGACGGTCAAGATAAGCCATTTTTACTCCACTATGCCGTTACTCTGCTTGGATCTCTAGTCTAACTTGATCGTCGGAGGGTTCTCGGTTATACAACCACCCCGGGACTTTCTTGCAGGTAACTCGGCAACCACCACCTCAAACCCATTGAGATCCACACACTTAAGGAGCGACAACCTTCAGATTCAATCTCAGCCACACATCGCCGCCATCAGCAGATCAACGGAAGATAACATCTGAAGGAGATCTACGCCTCCATTAAGATAAGTGAATAAACACGAACACGGCATGCTCGATCTCGGCTCGGATTATGGCTTGGTTAAAGCTCCTATAGGCTTGGCTAGTTCATATCTTATTCGATATTTCGTAATAATAATAAAAATAAAATATTTTACATTGAGCCCATAATTGTTAAATCCTTTATGTTTACTGAAGACTTGGATCATAATAAATATCAAGTAAAATATTTATAAGCGGCGGTTTGGAGAACTTACATAATCAATGACTTTAATTTTAGACTCAGAGAGATTCCGATTTAGCTTAGAAATTGTTTATTTAATTATACGAATTGTATTTCTGGCTTCTCAATTTGTTAAATATAATAACAAGCATCTATGTGATTTTCTCATATGCGGTGTAGACCCGGAAAAGCTCAAAACTCGGTTTGGACCCGTATCGGTTAAAAAATAAACAAGCCGATCTTGAACAAGATTTTTAACTCATTTAAATAATTGAACAAAAACGAACAATCTAAATCTCGGACTAGATAATGTAATTGTGCAAGATAATGTGGTTACTTTAGATAAGTTTAGATAAGATTCAATGTATCAGAATTTCAATAATTGTTATTCAGCTTGTTGAGATTAACGTTATGAACTAATCTTTTTATGGGTTGTATAAATTCAGATGATTTATCTCAGTAATAAAAAGAATCGATTTTCATGTTCCTTATCACAAACCTATCGAAATCATCAATCTTATTATTTAATATTTTAAATTGGCTCTTTAGATTTCGCTTGGCCTAATTTGATCTCTCTCAATCTCCCCTGCATTCCACACAAATAGAGACTGTATAATCATGATTTTTCTTCAGCATGTGATGTAACGACGCAAAAAATCCAGTCAGAGATAATAAGTGAGATATATATAGATATATATATGAGAATAATGGAGAAAATATGCCATAGGAGGGAATTTCCTCCTATGGCGTCGAAAAAATACAAGCTCCGTCGTGTTTTCCGACGATCGGAGCCCATCATGTTCATCTTTATCATCTAAGATGTGGGTATGCCAAATTTCATGTGATTCTACAACCTTTTCACCGTTGAATTAGTGAGTTCAAAATTAACGGTTTACCGTCAATAGAACTTTTTACATTGCTAAATCAACGGTGAAAAAGTTGTAGAATCACATGAAATTTGGCGTACCTATATTTTAGATGATAACGATGAAGATGATGGGTTCCGATCGTCGGAAAACATGATGGGGAACGTATTTTTTCGACGCTATAGGAGGAAATTCCCTCCTATGGCCTCTTTCCTCCATTATTCTATATATATATATATATATGTGTGTGTGTACACACACACAGAGAGAGAGAGAGGTTAATAGAGGAAAGGGGCCATAGGAGGGAATTTCCTCCTAGGGCGTTGGAAAAATACACACTCCACCATTTTTTTCGACGGTCGGCATACAATATTTCCATCTTTATCATCTAAGATGTGGATACACTAAATTTCATGTGATTATACCATTTCACTCCACCATTTTTTTCGACGGTCGGCATACAATATTTCCATCTTTATCATCTAAGATGTGTATACACTAAATTTCATGTGATCATACAATTTTCTTACCGTTGATTTAGTTGGTGCAAAATGTCCTATAGTCGATAAACCATTAATTTTGCACCAACTAAATCAACGGTGAAAAAGTGTTGAAATCATATGAAATTTGGTGTACGCACATCTTAGATGATAACGATGATGATGATGGGAGCCGATCGTCTAAAAAATGATGGAGATTGTATTTTTCCGCTATCAGAGAAGGAAATTCCCTCCTATGGCCACTTTACTCCACTATTCTCTCTCTCTTTATTTATATATATATATATATATATATATAGAGAGAGAGAGAGAGAGAGAGAGAGAGAGAGAGGAAAGAGGCCATAGGAGGGGATTTCCTTCTATGGCGTCGAAAAAGCACCCCCTCCCTAGTTTTTTCCGACGATTGGCACCCACCATCTCTATCGTCATCATCTAAGATGTGGGTATACCAAATTTCATGTGATTCTACAACTTTTTCACCGTTGATTTAGTGGGTTCAAAATTAACGGTTTACCGACAATAGAACATTTTGCATTGCTAAATCAACGGTGAAAAAGTTGTAGAATCACATGAAATTTGGTGTATCCACATCTTAGATGATGACGATGAAGATGGTGGGTGCCGATCATCGGAAAAAACCAAGAAGAGGATATTTTTTCGACGCCATAGGAGGGAATTCCCTCCTATGGCATCTTTTCTCCATTATTCTCATATATATATGCGATTCAAATGAACATGACATTTTGGTTATTCAGCGATGGTATCTTGGGAAACGTTAGTTTTGAAGATAGACGTGGCTTTCAATCAACATCCTTTTGCTTTGTGAGGATAGGATAAATATAGAAGGGATCATCCAATTAGCACCACAATCTATTCTATTAATATTTTTGATTTTGTATTTTGCATTGTTTATGAGGAAGCATCAATCCTGTGCTAATTAGCTTTGGTTATATTAATTTAACTCATGATGAAAGTATGATGTATTAAGAAAAGACATAATAGATTTCGTATGAAACGGACATTTTTTTGAGTCCCGCCCATTCTTAAAAAATTCAACAAATGAAAAATAAATAAAGAAATTTCCAAAGTTATAGCAAGAGTCAAGAAAAGAAATAGTATATACCATTATATATCATGTCCCACAAGCTGAGTTTCTCTTCATAGGCCCAAACTAGGAATCTTATGCTCCATGCTTGTATTCATTCTATTGCTATGACTGAGATGTACAAAGAAATATAAAAAGAAGTCTCTCTCTCTCTCTATCTGTGTATGTGTATATATATATATATATATATATATATATATATATATAATATGATTGATTTCATAAAGAATGTCCGTCAGCCATGTCTAAATTTTTTTTTACGAAAACTATATCTATTGGTTGTTAGATGATTAAACCATATGGTAATCTTTTGGAATTAACCCGAAGAAAATTGGCAAAACTGCCTTAGCTATCGGATTGACTTTGCTTTTTGTGAGTATTTATACTAAGCAATACCGAGCTATTTTCATAGCAAAATAAAGCAGATAAGGCCGTAGGATCCTTCTGCTAGGGACTGATTTGCAAAGTATCTCGAAGAAGCAGGGCTTTTCTTAATATTCTTATTCAGCTGGGTCCAATCTGACAAAGAGCGTTTAGCGAAAATAAAAATGAACAAAAATTATACTTTCATTGAGGGTTGAACTCAAAGACCTCCCGCTCACTAAACGGGTGCTTAATAAACTAAGCTATGAAAGCAGCACAAAATCATTTAAATCTTATTTAATGTAACATTTACCTAATACGTTGAACGAAGAAAGCTACAATTTATTATAGAATCGCTGTGATTAGAGGACCCAAGACCAAGAAAGTCCTACTTTAGCCAATAAGATGGAGATTTTCATCCTTCATTAAGGTTAATTAGTTAATCACTCTACCAAAAGAAAAATTAAGGTTAATTGCAAGGCATTCAACATATATTATTTTCTCTGTAAGATGTCCACCATGTGTCCTAGCTAGATACCACCGCCCTTTGTTGTGTATATCTCAAATGATATTGTATAAGGTCGATCTCTGTTCTTAAAAAGACACCATGTTTCTGGTAGAGAAAATAGAAATGCGTGTGACCTCGTTATGGCATAAAGCTTCTTTACTATGTTGGCTAGCAAGCAATATTTTTTTATGATCGGCGTCCTTCATTTTGATCAACTATTTTGAGATATGCACACACCGAAAATTACGTGTATTCAATTTTTTTCACTTGCATCAGTTGCATGGTCACATCGGAACTCTGGTTTCGTCCTGTGAAAGGAAACTCTATTTGTGTAGTCCTGGTTTCAAAACACAACACAATGTAAATAATGGAGATATATAATTGAATAAAAATGATGAAACCAAACAAACATAGATCCTTTTAAAAGGCTGTCTATTTATATTCTGTTGTTTTCTCTCAAAACATTGCTAATAATGGAGATAATTGGCAATAGTTAATGGAAATTAACATAAATTGTCTTAATATTTTATCTTTTTCATATTAATTTTCTTTTTTACGAAACATGTATATAGATAATTGGCAATAATTAATAGAAACGAACATAAATTATCTTAATATTTTATTTTATCTTCATATTCAATTTTTTCCCTAACATCTCATAAATCTCTTCTTGATGATGCTCAATATTGGCAATTTCCAAGATCAGGACACGTGGCAGATGACGTGTCCCAGAACTCAGAAGAAATGGCCCACAGGGGCCGTCCAGACCACCCCTGTACCCGACCTGCAAGCATAAGCTGGCTCTCCTCAGATTCCCTGAAAATTGGCCTCCTCGGCCTCTCAGCTCGCCCCGAGCTGCCACAGGACCAAGACTCCTCGGCCCGCTCGCTTGTCCCCGAACTCCCCAGCCGAGGCCATCTTCCTCGGTCCTCCGACCGACCGACTCCACCACTCACAGGCGTAACCGCCACTCCGCAAATCTCGCCATGCGCAGATTCTCCGTCAGCAACATCCCACGTTCCACGCCATCACGATCCCCATTAACGGGCGATCCGCTCTTTACGCGGGCGTGACATCGGGAGCGTAACTGTCGGCGAGATTCTCGCGCATGCTGCTGCGTGCTGCCGCCACTATATAAACCCCCATCACAGAGGGGTCAAGTAAGCCATTTTTACTCCACTTAGCCGTTACTCTGTTCGGATCTCGTGCTAACTTGATCGTCGGAGGGTCCTCGGTGGTACCAAACCACCCCGGGACTTCCTTGCAGGCACTCGGCGCTAAACTCCTCAAATCACAAATCTCCTCAAAACCCATTGAGGCCCACACGCAACAGGAGATCACCTCCAAGATCCACCGGGAGATCGGCGGAAGACAACATCTGACGGAGACCCGAAAAGGACCTCCATCAGTTGGCGCCATCTGTGGGAAAGAAAACTCCACAAAAAATAAAGTTGGCCTTCCGATCTCCATCCACATGGCAAGCGACTGCCCTGAAGATCCAAGTACCAGCCAGCGCCTCCCCCTCACCGAAGGCGCGGATGAACCTCCCCCGGCGACCATCATCAACGCCCCCGCCAGCCGAATAGGCCACAGTCCCTCGTGGAGGTGCTCGTCCGCGTCCAAACGGCCAGATCAGGGCCCCAGATCGCCGCTCTTCCGCCTCCAAAAGGCTCTGCCCTTGTCGGCACGGCTGACCACCGGTAGGCTACGACCCCTGGCCACAGATCTCACGGGCTGATACTCCCTGAGCCCCGCTGGGCGCCCCACGGCTCTACACCAAGATCCGCCGCCAGAGTGCCTCGCCTCGAGCCTCCACGCGACCCTTACCCCCCTGAGGAGATGTCGGTCACCTCGCCTGTCCACATGCATGATCGACACCCCCTCCCTCGACGGGGTCGCACAGAAGGGGCTCGCTACGACGACTCGAGGGCCACCTCGCCCGGGGATCTGAGGAACCTCATCGAGAGGAACCGGGACCGCGCCCAGACGCAGGTCTCCCACAGCAGAAGCCAGGGATCACAAGCCGCCGAATCCTTGGGTACCACGGCCGAATCGACGCCCTCGAAAAGAAGATCGAGGACATGCGCCGGGAAGGTCACCTCTCGGGCGACGGGGCTAAGTACGCCGCCGACTCGCTCACCAAGCCGTTTACCGAGGGACTGCTCGCTGTCCACGTCTCCTCGCGCAACAAGCCCCCGAAGGTCTCTCTGTTCGATGGGAAAACCGCCCCCAAAGACCATTTGGATGCTTTCACCGCGGGGATGAACTTCCAGGACCATTCCGATGCCGCCCAGTGCAGGGCCTTCCCAGCCACCGTCATCCGCCCTGGTCGGGACTGGTTCCGAGGACTCGAGCCTTGCTCAATCTCTACCTTTGACGAACTGGCTACTCAGTTCCTCGGCCACTTCATTGGGAACCGTCGGCAGAAGCGCACGGTCGACTACCTCTTCACAATTAAGAGCGGGGACAAGGAGACGTTCAAGGCTTACATCACCCGCTTCTACAATGCCCTCCTCAAGATCCCCGAGCACCGGGACGAGACCGTCATCACGGCGCTCATATCTGGTCTTAGGCATAAGGAGTGGTTGCGCTCCTTTACGTTGGCACAGCCTAAGACCATGGCCGAGGTCAAGGCGTGGACCGAGCGCGAGGTTCAGCTGGAGTCCGAGGTGAACGCGGACCTCTCCCGAGCAGAACGGTCAGACCAGAAGAAGATGGCTCAGGAAGAGAGGTCGGCGCGTCAGCAGCCCTATCACCCGAAGTTCCAGGAGTACACCCCGCTCAACGTCTCTCTCGTAGTGTTACTAGAGGAGGCCCAGGGTGAGAGGTTCTTCAAGTTCCCTCCAATCCCACGTCAGGCCTCGAAACGAACCCGAGGCCCTTACTGCGCCTTCCACCGGACGCTGGGCCACGCCACAGAGGATTGTAAGCAACTCCGGGACTACATCGAGGAGCTCATCCGATCGGGGCACCTCGCCGCCTACTTGAGGGACAAACGGAAGGCCGACCGCGAGCAGGAGCAGCGTCCCCCTCCTGCCGAGCTGACCATCGGCCAGATCATGCTCGTTTCGGCAGATGACCAATCCGGCGCTCAGGGAGCCCCATACCCGGTGCCGAGCACGAAGACCAACGAGCTTCCGGAGAGCTCGGGCCACGCTAATAAGGTCATCTATTAGCATGTACTTTTCTTTTAGGGCAATGTAAACTCTTTCTAGGGTCTGTTGTTAATTTAATAAAGATCGATGGAACATTGCGGATTGTGGCTCGGTTAAAGCTCATATAGGCTTGGCTAGTTCATATCTTATTCGATATTTGGTAACAATAAAAAAAAATATATATTTTGCATTGAGCCCGTAACTATTAAATCGTTTATGTTAACTGAGGACTTGGATCATAATAAATATCGAGTAAAATATTTTTAAGCCGCGGTTCGGAGAACTTAGATAATCAATGACTTTAAATTTAGACTTTGAGAGATTCCGATTTAGCTTCGAAATTTTTTATTTAATTATACGAGTTATATTTCTCGCTTCTCAATTTGTTAAATATAATAACAAGCATCTATGTGATTTTCTCATAAGCTGGTGTAGACCCGGAAAAACTCGAAGCTCGGTCTGGACCCGTATCGGTTAAAAAATAAACAAGCCGACCTCGAACAAGATTTTTTACTCATTTAAATAACTGAACAAAAATGAACAATCTAAATCTCGGATTAGATAATGTAATTGTGCAAGATAATGTGGTTACTTTAGATAAGTTTAGTTAAGATTCAATGTATCTAATGGATCCCTGGATCTCCTTCAAATATTACCTTCCGTTGATCTACTGCGAGCGCTGATGGATGGCTGAGATTGAACTTGGAGGGTTGACTTTTGAAGCGTGTGGATTTCAATGGGTTTTATGTGGTTGAGGCCGAGCTTCCTGCAAGGAAGTTCCGGAGTGGTTGTGCAACCGAGGACACTCCGATGATCAAGTTAGACGGGGCATTTTGGCAGAGTAACGGCCTATTGGGGTAAGTGTAATATTTCAGAAAATATAAAATATTATTTTTGGAATTTAATATTAAAATAATATATTTCGCGAAAACTACCCGACATGCGAATTTGGGGTTTTCGTAATATGGTATAGATATATACCAATAACTGTTGTTCCCAGATTAAAAATCAGGAAAAGATTCAGAGGCATCACGTGCTCACACGTGACCAATGGTCACGTGTTGGCACGTGATGGTTAAGCAGCGGCACAGAGCATATTTGTCCTCTAATTAAAAGTCAAGAAGAAACTTCAGAAGAGGCAACAAGTGCTCACACGTGACCAGTGGTCATGTGTTGGCACGTGATGGTTAAGCAGCGGCCAGAGAACAGAGCGCAGAAGAAGAGAAGCCCATTCCAGGAGTCACGTGCCTACACATGACCAGGGGTCACGTGGCCACACGTGACCGGCTTTAAAAGACTTATTCTCTGACAGAATTAAATTCTGAGGGAAGATCTTTCAAATCTTTCCAAAGTGAAAAAGGATTATCTGATACCGTTGGATTAAAAATCTAAAGGTGATTAAATATCACCAATTTATGGAAAAATCTTGGACTTGGAAAGATTTCCCCTAAATCTAACCGAAATAACAAAGAGATATCTTTGGATTTAAAATCCAATGGTGAATAAAATTCGCCTAATAATCTAAAGGCCCAGATTAATGATGAAGATAAATCAAATCTCTCATTGAACAAATCAAATCTTTCAATGAGAGATTTACCAGACAGATTGATTCTTTTCCTTCTCCTATAAATAGGAGTCAAGAAAAGAAGAGAGGAACCTTTTTTTGAGGGGGGGGTAGAGACATAAAATTCAGAAGGAAGAATTTGATTCTCTGCAAAAGAAAAACCTTAGGTAAGAAAAGAAAATGGAGGCTTCAAAAGAGAATTTAATTCTCAAAAGAGTTTAACTCTTATATAAAGAAAAGAACTTAGTTCTTTCTCTGGTGGAGGATCTGCAAAGTGCACATCTCCCCATGAATTGAGAATTTAATTCTCATTGGGTTGAGATCCTGCCATGCAGATCTAAAACATAGAGGAGGAACTGAGTTTTGAGAATTTAATTCTCACAGAATTACAGGAATTTAATTCCTTTGAGATAAAATTAGGGTTTAACCATAGGAATTTAATTCCTTCAGAATGGACAGAACTAGGGTTTAACCCTAATTGAGAACTTAATCCTCTCAAAATTACAGGAATTTAATTCCTCTAAAATTTATTGTTAGGGTTTAACCCTATGAAGAATTTAATTCTTAAAAGATGAACAGATCTTTAAAACATGCAAAGAACCAGAGTCGCGTGCTACCACGTGACCCCCTGTAAAGATCCACAAAGAAGAACTTTGAGGCAACGCCTCACGTGCTCCACGTGACCCCCAAAGCGCACAAAGAAAAAGCAAAAGAAAAGAAGCAGTGGGGCGCCCTCATGTGTCACCACGTGACCCGTAATGAGCATTCTAACAGATCAAAGCGTGAGCCCCCATCACGTGCCCACACATGATGGCTTTCAGAATTAAAAGTGTTAAACACTTATCTATAGAACAAAAGAAAAGAAGCAGTGGGGCGCTCTCACGTGCTACCACGTGACCCCTTGGCTGAAGCTCTAACAGACAAACGCCCAAATTCTCATCACGTGACAGCACGTGATACTTCAAAGTATTCAATACTTTTGACAGAACAAAATAGAGGGAATCAGGGCGCTCTCATGTGTCCACACGTGACCCCTCTCTCCTTAGTGTTTAACACTAATTGGAAAAATCTATCTGCAGTGTTTAACACTGATTTTCTTAGTGTTTAACACTAATTTGAAAACTTTGTTCCCAGTGTTTAACACTGGATTTCTTAGTGTTTAACACTAATTCGAAAACTCTGTTCCCGGTGTTTAATACTGATTATCTTTTAGTGTTTAACACTAACTTGCTAATCTTATTCCCAGTGTTCAACACTGTTAGTCTTTAGTGTTTAACACTAGCTTTAGCCCAATTGGCTAAGTTTCTAGAGGCAAAGCCTCCCCTTTAATGGGCCAACAGAGGGCCAATATTCCAAATATGATTGGACTTAGCCTAAGCTGGCCATAAGTCCTCAATTCCAAACTTAACTGGGCTAATAGGCTCATGATATAATCAGTTGATCTTGGTTCCAAATTGGGCCAAAGATCATTTAATCTACCTTGGTTTAAGGGTACATCTCTTCACTCCTTTGATACTTGGCGTTGTAATTCTTCAACGTCTTCAAAGAGGTGACGGGTCCCGATGACCACACATTGATACAGACTGTGGGGTCATTAAACTCATGGACTATAAGGTCCTTAACCTTGACCGTGATGTCTTAAAACTAACGCCGGACTGTGGGGTCCTTAAACTCATGGACTATGAGGTCCTTAACCTTGACCGGAATGTCTTAAAACTAACAACGGACTATGACGTCCTTAACCTTGACTGTGATGTCTTAAAACTAATGCCGGACTGTGGGGTCCTTAAATCCATGGACTATGACGTCCTTAACCTTGACCGCAATGTTTTAAAACTAACATTGGACCGCAATGTCCTTAAACTACCTATTGACCGCAATGTCACTAAACTAAACAACAGGGCTCCCTTAATTGCTCTCTTGTTGGATCTAAACGATCCCGTTAAGTTGATCTTAGTCTAAAAACTAGACTAACGTATCCTTAACAAATATTTAAGTTGATCTTAGTCTCAAATGGGGCTAACGTATCCTTAAACACAACCCCCAAACCCAAATCTAAGAGAGATACGGATTTGGACTAGTCCACGCCCTACAGGCGACGACATAACTCAGTCTCCATATACAATCCACGGGCAACCAAACACAAAACAAACATACACGACACGAAGTGATCATCTGGAGAAGGAGAAAGTTGTTACCGCAATGCGGTAGCGTAATTAACTGCAGGGGCTTGCGCCTGCAGGGAAGAGCGTCCCCACAATCAAAAACCCCTCAAGCGAGGGGGAATCTGACGAAGTCTGCTACATCGGACGCATCCGTTTAAACCTTCGATACATGGTGTCATAAATCAACTTGGCATCTTCGGAGAGGTAGACGGATAGCACCAATTATCATCTGCCCCGAATCTCAGGCAAGACGTCCTTGTCTTGGCCGCCATTCGGAGGGGAACAGATTCTGGCATGCCCGGTGGGACCTTTTCCTCTTTCCACTCCACACTTCGTGTGTCGTATTCGCGAACGAATCGCGGTTTGTTAATGGTTGCCTTTGGGTTTCAAGTTACTAAGATTTGGTCTTTTTCCTGGTGCAGAAATAAAGGATCAATGGCTGGCAACTGCTCAAGCTGCTCCAACTGCAAAAGCAACCGACGCTCTGCCTCACCTGGAGGTGTAACCTATGGACCGCAGGCCGCTTCCCTGTTTACTATGCCTGTGGAACAAGTGACTCAAGCTACCACCGGTCTATTCTTTGGGACCATGCTCCCGCCGGTGAACGTTAACATCCCAATGCCCGCACCGGAAGCGAACAAGAAGTCGGTCTTTGATCGACTTGCTACTTCCACGGCCCCTCTCAACGGGTCGTCCAACTCCTTGGTCTTCACCAGGCTAAGCCTGAACTCCAAAGGGCCCGCCAAGAAGACCATGATACCTGAGGTGGCCATCCTGAGGAAGACAGCTGCTCCCGAAGTCGTCAAGGCGGCTTCTCCTCCCAGAGGGCCGGTCTTCGCGAGACTGATTACCCCCGTTCCCGCTCCCGCTCAGAAATCTGTTTTTGACCGGATGGACGTAGCTTCTCAACGAACGTCAGTCTTCAAGAGGCTGACACCGGCAGCAGCCCTTCCCCAGAACAGGGGGAAAGACGAAACCGTCGCTGAATCAATCCCAACAACCCGTCATGCCCGACGTCACCACTGGCGTCGGATAAGGAAGACTGGGGGAAACTCCCCCTCCGGGCTAACTCCACCAGCTCCAACGGTGGAAATTGAGGCTGCTGTTCCAACCGGGAACAGCTTCAAGCTGTTAAATAGGGTACGCAAAAATTCGCCAACTGCGGTTCTCAAGTGATCCCCTCCACCTGCGGAGAATGTTCTAGAAACAAAGCCGGAGCAGCCTCCTCAACGGCTGTCCTCCAAAATTTATAAAGTCTGGCGGAAGGTTCAAGACTCGGTAATTGACCAAGATCACTCTTGTCAACAGAAAAGGGCGAAAGTGCAGGAAGAAAAGAACCGTCATGTCAAACAACAAAGGACGACAACCGCTTGGGTGCCCGCTGCAATGGCTCCCTCCACGTCGACTACTCAAAAGAGAAGAAGGCCGGAGAAAGTCCCCACTCCTGCAGCAAATGTCAAGGACAATAAGCCTAAACGCCTTAAGTCTGGGGGCATGACGGTGCATATGGTATACATGGCGTCGGGAAAGGAGGACGGCCGTATATCCACGGGTCATAGACCGCTTACACGGTCAGTGACCAAAGCTCAGGAGCAACAGCAGAAGCTCCAAGAAATGATGAACGCGATGGCCGCACTCACTGGGCCGAAAGAAAGCCTAGAAGCGTCATCTGGTCAACGCCAGGAGCAAGAAACTGACGCTGAATTCCTTCATAGGATATTGGAGAAGAAGGATAAAGAGGCTGCCGAACAAGCAGCCAATATACAACGAATGACCCTCCTGTTCCAGGACATGGTGGGAATGATGATCCAACAAGATTCTCCTGCTGAAGATCCTCCAATCGTCCTTGAAGACGACATGGGAGAGACGTCAAATCCTCCACCTGCTCTGTCAACAGCCAAGGAAGAGACAATCTCCAAAGCTGACCTAGAAGAATATATAGCTCAGCAGATATGGGTTCACCAGGCGATTGAGGCAGCTGGTCAAGTTGTCAGAACAGGGTGACCATATCCGAGCTGGTATGACCAGATCAAGTACCCGCCAGGCTATACAATACCGAAATTTCATGTCTATAAGGGGACGGGCAATCCCCACCAGCATGTTGCCCAGTTCAGGGCACTTTGCAGCAACACCGGCGGTGATGATAAATTGTTGCTTCGCCAGTTCGTCGGTAGCTTGTCAGAAACGGCGTTCGAGTGGTACTCTGAGCTCCCAAACGAATCTACCAAAACATTTGCGGAGATAGAGCTGCTGTTTACCCAGCATTTCGCAAGTGCCAGCGAACGCACTCCGATAACGGCGTTAATTAATGCCAGGGTGAAACCAGGCGAGACGTGGGTCCAGTACGCTATACGCTGGCGAAACTTATGGTCGAAATGCGAACAATGCATTGAGGAGGCGTCTACGGTGGGCATGTTCATGGGTACACTAGATCCTCATGCAACCATCTCACAGTTCATGATGTTCTTTAAACCAACCACGTTCCAGGCTCTGATCGACAAGTTGGCCCAGATGGACCGGATGGGTCACAGACCGCCTCCCCCGAAGCCGGAACCTCGGAATGACAAGGGTAAAGGGAAGGCAACCTTCGTTGCAAACGCTCAGCAGCAACCCAGTGCCCCAAAGCTGGCGGATCAACTGGAAGAAAGACGGCGGTATTATAATGAGAAAATGAAGCGCCCCTACTCATTTCCGCGGGATAAGATGAAGAGGCTATTCGAGCTGGCGGTACGCAACAGGCTTATCAACTTGCCAAACCCAAGACGACCGCCACAACCCAGTGAGGCGAATAATCCCAATTATTGCCCTTACCATCAAACGGTAAGCCATCCGATTGAGGACTGGTTCGTCTTCAAAGGATGGATTGAAGATCAATACCTACAGGGTAAGTTTGCGCTGTCCGAAAAGTGGAAGGTGAACCCGCCACAACCTCACACTCCCAAAAAGACGGACACACCGGGGGGCAACTTGTTCCTTCATTGAAGAAGCTCCATAGGAAATCGTGCTTTCAGCAAAAACCAAAAGGATGCTGAGTGATCTTCATACATGCCTGGCGGTCGAATGGAAGAACCCGCTTGAACCTCAAATCATCGAAGGGATGTTGAAGCCGCGCCCAACTCCAAAGATCGATGGTGGCGGCCCAAGCACTCACAACCAGCCGTCAAAATCTTCAAAGAAGAAGAAAAAGAAATCCAAGAAGCCCGTGAAGCCTGGCGACAAGCGCACGGACTTACAAAAACAAATTGACGCTTTGGGGGAATACAACCAGAAAGCACGGACTCCCATCACGCTCCAGGAGTTCCTCAACCACGTCTTTCAAGAGGAAGATGAGGGGGAGAGTTCGTCGGATGAATCCGAGGAAAACGTGGCGAGCTGTCATATGATTTCCCATTCGTTTACAGACGATGAGGAAATTCCTTGAGCTGAGAAGCTGGGGGCGGACCCTGAACCAGAAATTCTGCGACCGTCAGATGAGATGATCGATGCCTTCCTGAATGAGATTCGTCTGAAAGTTAAAGTCAATCAAGAGCGTGAGATGGCCATACTGGAAGGAGCCAAACACCGCCGACTGGACGAAAGAGTCGAGGCACTCCCATAAAATCAAAAGACATCCGCTGCCGATGAAAACAAATTCAAGATGAGGAAAAGATTTGCTAAAGCCATATCAATGGGAATGAAGCTACCACCCTCTAAAGAAAACACTCTCGGTGGAATAGAGATGTATCCTAATTATTGTCTATATCATCAGAAGATCGCACACGCTACTGAAGACTGCGACTCCTTTAAGTGTTGGTGGCAAGGGTATGTCACTCACATGCATTACGTCAACAGAACAAAGCGGGAAGCTCGTAGACAGCGAAAAAATACGACAGATGAGCATAAAAGAGTCGCCGGCAATTGCCACAGGGACGAGCCCGGGGGATCACGAGTTCACACCTTTGAGAACGACCCCGATGAAGAAACAACCTTCAACCCGCTCTTCAAGGAATCCATCTCTGAAGAATTGAAGAATTATGAGAACATTCTTCCGTGCAAAGGCATATTACCCGGAAAGAATCTCGGACCCGCAAACGACGAAGCGAACAAAAGGGATAAAGGAAAGGGAAAAATGACCTTCGTCGCCAACACTCAACAACAGCCGAGCAACTCAAAATCGATTGTTCGCCAAAACAACATGCGTCCACGCCCATCACTCGAGGAAAGACTGGGACGTCCTTACTCATTTCCCCAGGATAAAACGAGGAAACTGTTTGAACTGGCAGTGCGCAACGGATTCGTCAATCTGCCGAATCCGAAATGTCCGCTACATCCAGGAGATGTCAACGATCCTAATTACTGCCCCTACCATCGAGCAGTAAGTCATCCGATCGAAGATTGCTTCGTCTTCAAAAACTGAGTTAAAGACCAATACCAACAAGGCAAACTCGCGCTGTCCGAAAACTGGAAGGTGAGCCCGCCACAACCACATGTTCCAAAAAAAGATGGATATTCCGGGGGCATCATGCTCATTCATAGAGAAAGCCCAACGGACCACTACGTCCGAAAACTGGATAACGGACCGAAACGTCCTTAAACTAATGACGGACCGAAACGTCCTTAAACTAACGAAGGACCGAAATGTCCTTAAACTACTACCGCAGCATCCTTAGGCTGACGAGATAAAAAAATATATATATAAAATAAAATAAAATATAATAAACGGTATGTCCATAAGCAAAAGGGCACGGATGAAAACCCGAAAGGGCTCCGTGAGTAAAAACAGCAGGACTACCGGCGAGTCTTGTGAAAACCCGAAAGGGCGCAACCTCGTTAGAAAAAACGAATAAAAAAAAACGGTATGTCCATAAGCAAAAAGGGCACGGATGAAAACCCGAAAGGGCTCCGTGAGTAAAAACAGCAGGACTACCGACGAGTGTTTGTGAAAACCCGAAAGGGCGCAACCTCGTTAAAAGACACTTACAGGGTCCTCTCGACCTTGTAAGGAGAAACCACCCGCGTGGGATCCTTACGACTCACAAGGGAGCAACACATTTAGGGATCCCCACGATTTCTAAGGAGAAAATACACTTGCGAGATCCTCACGACTCGTAAGGAGAACTCTCTTATGGGACCCTCATGGCTCATAAGACTTGAAAGTCTTAAGTTACAGAGACCTGAACCTGTTCTTAAGCAACCCCACAAACTTCGATATTGCCCTACAAGTGGCTCAATGCTGACCCTTGTATACAATCCACGGGCACGAATAAACATTTCCCTAACCAAGTCCCATCCGTGACTAGGGATATGATCGTACGGTGAACAACCCCTATGAGTCCTCTCGACTTCTAAGGGGAAAATCCTTTTGTAAGATCCTTACGACTTACAAGAGAACATGCACTTAGGAATCCTCACGATTCCCAAGGAGAAAACACACTTACAAGATCCTCACGACTTGTAGGGAGAAATACCTTTGTGAGACCCTTACGGCTCATGAAGTCAAAAGCCTTAGTCGACAGGACCCTTAACCATGTTTACTAAGCCACCTTTGTTCGACATCGATAAAGGCAAATGATGATTCGCTCGTGGCAACATCCCAGTTGTAGCGGTGCTGATGCCGAAATCGGTGTCTAAAATCCAAGCTTGCAGCGAAAAGCCAGCAAGGCATACATGCATACGAAATAGCCGAAATGATGGGACAACTCGCAATAAAAAGCAGCAAGTAAAAATGTATGCATGAAAAATAGCCGAAATGATTGGGCAACTCGCAATAAAAAGCAGCGAGTAAAAATAAAATAAATAGCCGAAATGATTGGGCACCGCGAAAAATAGCCGAAATGATGGGGCAATCGCGACCTTCGCGATATAAAAGCTGAAATGATAGAGCATCGCGGAAAAAGAAATAAAATAAAAATGAAATTTACGCCCTACAGGTGATGTTACATCTATCCCTGTATACCATCCAGGGGCGCAAACAAAGAAGGAATCACACTCCTCCTCGCCCAGGTTTCATCGAAAGAAGAGGCCAAATCTCGATGAGTCGCAGATAGCCTAGAGATCATCTCGACGTTCATCTCGTTGCAGCGGACATACCATCAAGCAAAACGGAATAGCGGCAACTCCCAGTTCCATGACTCGGCGATGTACTCCCACTGAGAGTCGAATCCCAACTCCATGAAATGCGGATACAATCAACAAAATTCCTGGTCACGTGGAACACGGATAACGTCACTCTTTGACCCCGTGGAAAAACGTCCAGAGCGGAGCCTAGTCCTCGCCGAACACGGCAGTGAACCTGTGTGAAGCATCTAGAGCAAAATTCCTGGTTACGTGGAACGTGGATAACGTCACTCTTTGACCCCGTGGAAAACGTCCAGAGCGAATCCTGGTCCTCGCAGAGCACGACAGTGAACCCGTGTGAAGCATCCAGAGCAGAGCCTGGTCCTCGCCGAACACGGCAGTGAACCCGTGGGAAGCATCCAGAGCAAAATTCCTGGTTACGTGGAACGCGGATAACGTCACTCTTTTACCCCGTGGAAAACGTCCAGAGTGGATCCTGGTCCTCGCAGAGCACGGCAGTGAACCCGTGTGAAGCATCCAAAGCGGAGCCGGGTCCTCGCCGAACACGGCAGTGAACCCATGGAAAGCATCCAGAGCAAAATTCCTGGTCACGTGGAACGCGGATAACGTCACTCTTTGACCCCGTGGAAAACGTCCAGAGCGGATCCTGGTCCTCGCAGAGTATGGCAGTGAACCCGTGTGAAGCATCCAGAGCGGAGCCTGGTCCTCGCCGAACACGGCAGTGAACCCGTGGGAAGCATCCAGAGCAAAATTCCTGGTTATGTGGAACGCGGATAACGTCACTCTTTGACCCTATGGAAAACGTCCAGAGCGGATCCTGGTCCTCGCAGAGCACGACAGTGAACCCGTGTGAAGCATCCAGAGCGGAGCCTGGTCCTCGCCGAAAACGGCAGTGAACCCGTGGGAAGCATCCAGAGCAGAATTCCTGGTCACGTGGAACGCGGATAACGTCACTTTTTGACCCCGTGGAAAACGTCCAGAGTGGATCCTGGTCCTCGCAGAGCACGGTAGTGAACCCGTGTGAAGCATCCAGAGCGGAGCCTGGTCCTCGCCGAACACTGCAGTGAACCCTTGGGAAGCATCCAGAGCAAAATTTCTGGTTACGTGGAACGCAGATAACGTCACTCTTTGACCCCGTGGAAAACGTCCAGAGCGGATCCTGGTCCCCGCAGAGCACGGCAGTGAACCCGTATGAAGCATCCAGAGCGGAGCCTGGTCCTCGCCGAACACGGCAGTGAACCCGTGGGAAGCATCCAGAGCAAAATTCTTGGTTACGTGGAACGCGGATAACGTCACTCTTTGACCCCGTGGAAAACGTCCAGAGCGGATCCTGGTCCTCGCAGAGCACGGCAGTGAACCCGTGTGAAGCATCCAGAGCGGAGCCTGGTCCTCGCCAAGCACGGCAGTGAACCCGTGTGAAGCATCCAGAGCAAACATCGGACTGTGGAGTCCTTAAAATCCATGGACTATGATGTCCTTAACCTTGACCGCAATGTCTTAAAACTAACGATCAACCATGTTGATTCTAGACTGATTTTACCTTGGTTTAAGGGTACATCTCTTCACTCCTTTGATATTTGTCGTTGTAATTCCTCGACGTCTTCAAATAGGTGACGGGTCCCAACAACCAAAAATCGGACTATGGAGTCCTTAAATCCACGGACTATGATGTCCTTAACCTTGACCGTGATGTCTTAAAACTAACATCGGACTGTGGAGTCTTAAACCCACGGACTATGATGTCCTTAACCTTGACCGTGATGTCTTAAAACTAACCTTGGACTGCGGAGTCCTTAAATCCACGGACTATGATGTCCTTAACCTTGACCGTGATGTCTTAAAAAAACATCGAAAATCTCACATAAAACACTTCCAGATTTTGCTATAGGCAATCTGGGAGTTTTGGCATATAAAATAGGCTTAATTAACATAATAAAGAGTTACTGTAAAAATTCCAGAGCCTAGCATGAAAGTGGGGTTGACGGGGGATTGGTTTGGTTGACCAAGGAAAAGAATCATGGGCTCGCGCTTTATATGGATGCTTAGAATTGTTTAACTAGCTCAAAATAACATATCAAATATTTTTCAGAGGTTACGATTTGCTCCAACAAAGACTTACACCCAAAAACATCATGGAAAATCCTAATTTTGAAATCTTAAATCTGTTTTGAAACTTTAAACACTTTACAATCAAGAATTCTAGTATCAAAATATCCTCAACTATCCCAAATAAGATGTAAACACCAAGTAAATCATACTAGATAGAGTTTAACACATAAAAATACCATTTTTATATAAAAACTATACTTTTCCATTTACTAATCTTTAAACACTTGAAGAACTTGATGAAATGAAGGATTTTTATCTAAATAAATCCAATATTTACCACAAAAATTCCATATCATCTCTTAATAAAAAATACTTGTCATTTTCAAAATATCTCACATATTCCAAATTCTAAAATTAAAGTTATATAATTATACCAATCTATGAAAACCAAAATCCATACCGATTATTATATCCATAAAACTCATAATAATATTATTTAAATTATAAAATAATATTTGCAATTTTCAAAATATTACAATGTCCCCCATTTAAAAAAATTCGGACCTCGAATTTAAATTTAAACCCAAATCCTTTAAACATTTTGTCCAATTATATCAACTCAAATCAACAGGGCTCCAAAATCTCACACAAGCTAGAAATACCATAGCGCAACACATACGCATAAAAAAAGGTGAAAATCATATAACTGAAATTCTAACAAATGCTATGAGAATCACACGAATTATGATGCAAAGTGCGAAATCAACCGTCTAAATTAAGCACACAATTAAGCACAAATATAATCAAGGTTATAATATATATATAGCACGCATCCATGTAAAATCATATAAAGTAGCCGAAAGATGTATGTATAAAAAATCTTTTCAAAATAGTCGTATAATATGTATATCACGTTACAAGTAGCGGATGTTAAGTTTGTGAAGAAATAAGCATTTCGTTTAAGATATACTGTAACGACCACATTATTACTATACCTTCATATTTTCTTTGTTTAGTAAAATATTGTATTTATTTATTCTCGGTATTTTCCGTATATTTTTTTCTATTAAATATATCATTTTATAATTCCATCTATTTTTCCTAACTTAATTATTTTCCAAAACTCATTTTTTTAAAACTAAATTTTAATTTATTTCAAATTAAACACGAGACCTAACGCAGTGCATAACTCAAATTCAATCTCATTATCATTTATTAAACACGAGACAACAAAAGCTTTTTTCTTCTCATTTTGTGGAGCTGACCCTTCCTCTCCTCCAGCAATTAAAACCACAACCATTGTTCAATTCCCATTTTAATACGTACAAAGGTTTCTCAAACCGCAACCCTCTCTTCTTCCTCACGTTCTCACTTCCCCACACCTCTATATCTCTCACTCTCCCTTACTCCACTCCCTCAACTTAATTTCCATGCTTTGTTGCTCTCCAAAATAGAGCATGAGCATGGCTTCTCTCAATATCATCCTCATCTCTTCCATTTTTCGGTCTTAATTAGCCACCGTCGGCGTCAACTATGGCCAGGTCGGTAATAACCTGTATCTGGCTCAAAATGCGCACAGAGCGGCCCTTCAGAGGTTTCGTGATCAAACATGCATCATGGATGGAGTCGGCTTTATCTTTTGAAGTATCAAGTATCGCTAAAGTCATCTTCGCTGAATGGAGAAGGATAGCATCAAGAATGGCGAGGAAGACCATCCGAAGCCAAATAAAGTCGACGGAGAGAGGAGATCCTACGCGAGTCACAAGTTTACGCATCACCATATCGCACTGTGCATCGGTGAAGTTGGGGTTTACTAAGCGTGCGGCAAAACGAGGAATGATGTCCCTGATAGGCACTTTCCATGGCTGCAAAGGGGTATGTGGGCGGTTACAAGTCATTGCTTTCTCTTTGTAAATGAAGAAGAAAGAATGAATACTTCTCAAATTTATAAAGAAAACACTAAACCCTAACATACAAAACAACACACTCTATTCAAAGGGGAACGTTTCCCAAGCCTTGACCAAGAGAAAAGTGCTAAAAAAGAGGATAGACTGTTCCAAGACTGTGAAGAAGTCAAAAAGTGGTCCCCGCCATACAGAAAGAGGTCCCCGCCATACAGAAAGGGGTCTCCGCCACATTCAAAAGAGTCCCCGATATAGGGTATCCTCCATGCAAAAAAGGTCCCTGTCGCTCTTTAGAGGAGTCCCTGACAGCAGGGAGGCGCCTACAAAATGTGTAGAGGCGGCTAGCTACACTCCCCACGTGCTCAATCGTCGCCCACATTCATGGCCATGATTTTAATTGCATCAGAGGCTATAAAAGCTCCCCATACGCTCTCAAGAAAGGATTAATCACACCGATCACAAAAAAAATCACCAATTACCACTATTGCATCCCTGGAGGGCACCGAAAGCACTTAAAAGATCAAGTTTTCTAGAAGAAGAAGAAGAAGAAGAGATCAAAATTATGTAAGTGTGAAGCCATAGAACTCATATTCTTTGCAATTCTTTCAGCTTCGATGATGCACCTTGATTTGCTTTGAAACGTGGGGTTAAAAGGGATGCTCGATAAGAGTTATCCTAATGGCTCTGTTTTGGACTGTTCGATGACTCAGAAATTCTTTAATAAGCCTCATGACGGCTGCAAAATCAAATTTATGGGATGCTTGCAAAAGTTATCCTTTTCCGGATACTCTACGGAGTTGTCCCATGTTATATCGATGCTCGTTTGAGTTATCTACTGTGAGATCGTCCCCCTAGTAGACTCCATGGACGTATACATGGGTAGACAATGAACAAATGCACATACATACAACTGGACATGAATTACATGGTGAAAACTTGAGTTTGTTGACAAATTAATCAACTGCGAGCACCTCCCATGAAATCAACCGCTGGAGGTGACCCCTATAGGTCCCCATACCCAATCAAAACTATTGCGGCGATCCCCCTAAAGGCCTTCGCACCCTACAAAACAAATGGTGTAGACCCCCAGCGAGCTACACACCTACCAAATCAATATCGGAGACCCCCAAAGGTCCTCGGCCCAACTAAAATTCAATAGGGGAGACCCTAGATGTCCCTGTCTCCACAAAATTCAATAGTGGAGGCCTCCAGACGTCTTCGCACCCTACAAAACAAATAGCGGAGACCCTCCAGAGGTCCTTGTCCCTTCAAAACTCAATGGCGGAAACCTCCATAGGTCCCCGTACTTAACAAACCCAATGGCGGGCATCCCCAGAGGTCCCCAACATTGGACCCAAAGTCCCTAAACTGGATCTAAGAACCATTGCATCCCTAAAATGGAATTTTGCCCTATGGCAGGTAAAACAACTTGTCATATATGATCCACAGGCATATATCGTGACACAGAAGTAAACAAACCCAACAAATACAACCCCTGTCCTATAGCAAATAAAATAATTTGCCATATACTATCCACGGACTGCAAATCCCCAAAACTAATACCTACGTCCGAAACGACTTTAAACTAATACATGTGCCCTATGTCAAACTATGTTATATTAGTCTCTCATATACTATCCACGGGTAACTTTTGTGACACAGAAGTCAACAAACATATACCCCATGTTGCTCAATGGCAAGTAAAATAGCTTGGCATATACAATCCACAGTCATCCATCGTGACATAGAAGTCAACAAAACCAGCGTGATGTAGAAGCCATCTTAACGTGACACAGAAGTCAATCAATATACCTGCCAACTGGTTTTGTTTCACTAGGCGTGCATCCTGCGATATACCTAATTGTCACTAAGTCCCACCAGATGCGTTGACTAATGATCACCGTCTTTAAAACATATTCCATGACATAAAAGTCAATATCCCATAATACCCATATCCGAGATGACTTTAAACTGATACTTACGTCCGAGATAACTTTAAACTTATACCCATGTCCGAGATGATTTTAAACTAATTGTTAGATGTAGGTGCCCTCAGAGGAAATTAGTTGTAATTATAACATATATGTATAGAACTTTCTCGTTCGTAATAATAGTATGCTATTTGGTTTTTCTTTATTGGTATATCTTTTATTTATAATACTTTGTTTATTATTGATTATTAATAAAGTCCGTAGAATAATACTAGACTACAAGATTGTGATGTAGATCACAATAATAAGACCTAAATAGTCGATAAGTATATTCGTAAATGTTCCTAGCCGTAAGAGTATCAAGACAAGACATTGATACTCTCGAAGACTAGTGTATACTATACTTACTCATTATAGAGTAATAAATGTTCTCATAATCATCTGGTGTATTGACGTCATAGTATTATATGCATGTGCTTATAGATGATAAGTACACCGAACGACTCATCTTGAATTTCCAGTTGGTAATTAGACATTGTAGTCAGATGGAAATTCATATAGTGACGACTTCTACAACTTAGTCTCCAAACCTGAGATTCGCTATAGTACCTTACGTATGCTTGAAATTACTTTAATTACCATCCAACCACAGATCAATTGAAACTGTGTATAACGGTAGTAATTGGGTATTACCGAACACATGTAAAGGTTGTTAGGAATTAGTACGGGATTCGTCTCTTCGGTATAAGGAGAACAATGTTCTGCAGTGTGCGATATATCGGTAACCTAAAATCTCTGGCCAGAGTACTAGAAATCAAATGATAGGTAGTTATCAGTTTGATCTTACGGTTACATGATAATATCAACACAACAATTATTTAAGTTATTAGGATTTGACAGTACAACCAAGCTCTAAACCAAATAAGGAGTACAAGGAGACGAAGAAACCGGACCATACGGCAGTTGCCACTGATAGATATTGATTTGTTTGGATAGCATTTTCCTATTCCAATCCAGTCATCGACATTTTACCCAGATAGTCTAAATATGTACCTATCGTCCGTATATATTTGTGGATTTTACTACTTATAGAATTAATTCGAATTAATTATCCACTACTGAGTAAACGTCGAGTCTCCGGAGTCACACATAGGCGAACTCCTACTTTCGAAACATAGAACTATAAAAGAAGAGAAAGTATATGGTTGATATACAAAATAGATTTAATTAAATAAGTATATTCTATGTGCTGTTAATTAAATAAGGGTAAAATTGTCAAATACGATTTGACGTGTTACTTAAGATAATATGTGATATTAAATGAGTAAATAATACATGCCTATATATATTACTTATATTATGAATATAATAAATACATATATATATATGTAATTATCAATATATATATATATATATATATATATATATATATATATATATATATATATATATATATATATATATATAAGATAACATTGTTTTGCATTTGATGTGCATCAAATATTATATGTATATGTATGTATATATATATATATATATATATATATATATATGGGGGGGCAACATGTATTAAGTTATAACTAATTAGTTTGTTTAAGGGATTAAACAAATTAATTAATTATGAGGGTTTAAATAGAAAAAGAAACTATATCCCTATATATAGGTTTCTATTTGATACAGACTTACCCTAATTATTCCTCTCACCCTCTCAAAAGTTTTAGCCTCCCCTCTCCTTTTCTTTTAGCCAAAATTTTAATTTTTAATTCACTTCTTTCATTTATAATTCTCTCTAATTAATTAAATCGGTTAACTAATTAATTATAGTTCACTAATCTTAGAGATTCATATAAAGTTCACTAATCATCAAGCTGTAATCAAGTCGTCTTAATTGGATAGGAATTGCTTGCACAACTAACGGAATGCAAATCCGAATTTGCGCAAAGGTATTATCTTTTCGAATCTATTAAGGGTTAATTGATTTCGTTTATAATTAACCTAATTTATAAATCCTAAATTGGTGTTGATGTAAAAAAAATAATTTTTCCTTCCACTGCGTTTATACCAATTTAACCAACAGTGGTATCAGAGCGAAGCATTATAAATTATGTTAATTGATTTGTTCTTGATAATTGCATACATAAATGTTACTATAATTAGGATTAATCAATATGTTCTAAGCGTTAGAATATTATTGAATGCATATGTCAATATTTGTATAAAATTTAATATGATTAAATCTGATACATTAGATGTTTTTAATGAAATTAAAAATGTCGCTTTTAAAAATTGTTCAAGCTTGTTTTCAAGCTTTTTTAAAAACAGTAAAAATAACAAAAGTTTTTTTTATTTCTTTCAACAAAAAAATCGGCAAAATTTTTTATAAAAAAAATAAATTCAGCCAAGCTTTTTCGGCCATGTCTATATTAGGGCCGGCCATTTTTTTATAATAAAAAAATTGTAACAAAATCCAAGTTATTGGAGTTTGTTGGTTATTGTTGAAAGTTACTTAAATTTAAATCCAAATTTGTTCGAATTTGTTTAAAACTGTTATTAAAAGATTTGTTGTTATCTTTAAATTGACATTTAGATGCATATGTGTTAGGCTGTTGACATACAAGATAATTTTGTTTAGTTAATTTTAGTAAGTTGTTATTAAAAATAATTAAATAATTTTAATTCTAAATTATAGAAACTATTTTATGCAAATCATTATATGTTATGTAATGAATTATAGTTGTGATGTGATCATATGCCTGCAATGTGTTCTATTTTTTTGTGTATGTGATATGCAATGGTTAGATTAGTATATTGGAATGGATTTGGACAAACCCTCTGTGATTTGCTTTGTAAATTTTTATAGTGGCATGCGAGTCACTTGATAATGGTTTGATTAAATGGGGCCTGCAAGCCTCGATTTATTTGCGTATTAGTTTGTGAGTTTAATGAGGGTAAAGAATTGAAGCAAGAGCTAGGCATGATTGAAAGAGTTCAATAGAGTGTTCAAGAAGCTCAAAACTTTTTCTTTTATTTTTAGTTTATATACATGTGATGTAAAACCCTGAAGTGAATTATCGCATTTTAATTCTATCGCTCGAATTAAAGCACGATAAATCAGACCCATCCAATCCATTCCAGTATGAACCCGTTTTTATGATATGCATGCCTGTAATGTCTTAGAAATTGTTCTTATGGATTTACATGTCTGTGATGCCTTTAAAAGTTGTTTTATTCTCATTACACGTTTTTCAAAACAAGATTTTGTTAAAATGAGTTTTTCTAAAATGATCATAAAAACAGTTAAAAGAAGTTTTAACAAGAAAACGATGAGATGATTAATAATAAGATTGTTAAGTATGACAAACCATTTAAAATTGAAATAAATTTTTTAAAAAGAATAGGAAAGTCAGTAATAACTCAAAAACATAGTTTTTTCTAAAAACGTTTTTCAATTTAAATCAAATAAAAAACGTTAAGAGTATTTTTCAATACTATACGTTACCCTCCACCATTTCAATGAAATAGAGTATCTAATATTCATCCTATGGTTGTTGGCGAGTTGTCAAACCATAGTGTGTGGTATTTGGATGATATTTGATTGCTAATACATGTGATGTAGAGTAGGTAAACCAATAATGAGGCTTTATTATTGGCGAGTTGCCAAGGGTCACATTATTAATCCAATTGCTCAAAAAATGTATTGGTATAACTTGACTAGATTATTATGAGTTATGATTGGCTTGTTATCAAGCTTATAATAAGTGTAGGGATAAAAACTATAATCGAAACTCACGAATATGACGGACAAAAGAGTTTTTTCCACCTTCTATAGTGTATGGTGACTTGTTGGCTAGTTTTCAAGATCACTATATCATGATGGTTGGATTTTTATTCAAATGTTATGGTTTTCATGGAAATGCGCTAAAATAGTGGAAGCCATCTAATAGATAAATTAAATATTTTTTCAATGTATTTTGATGTTAAGAACGTCCACTAAAATATTTTTCTACTACTCTCAGATTTACTGCTGTTAATCATGACTAGATTAAAATTGATAGCTGAAAAAGACAAATTGACGGGACACAACTATAAAGACTGGTTACGCAAGATCAAAATCGCCCTCACTTATGAAAAAGTGATTTATGTTCTCATTTTCGCACCACCTCCTCCTCTAGATGATAATCCTAGATATGTGGATCGAGATATCCACGCTCAATGGAAGCTCGATTATGACTGGGCCCATTGCCTCACTATGGCCTCTATAAATGATAATTTACAGAGGCAACATGAGAAAATGGATGTTCAGACTATATTCACTCGTCTCCAAGGACTTTATGGAGAACAATCTCGAATAGCTAGATTCGATGTATCGAATGAATTTTTTGATCTGAAGATGAAGCCTGATACACCTGTGCAGGACCATGTCCTCAAAATGATTGATTTGATCAATCAACATGCCTTGTTAAGGTCCCTGAAATCAACTCAAACTCATATCTGTCCATTCTTTTTCTTCACTTGGACGATGCATGCAATCCAGTCAGCATATTTCTCTTCCTTGATGAAACCGGCATCGATGAGTTTCTTGGTTTCCTCGATACCTCTTCTTCCAATTCCCTTCTCATTCTTCGAGGATCTTGTTTGACTGACTTAGCATCAGGAGATATAACCAGCTTATGCACCGCCACTTTAGGGGAAAGTCCAGGCATTTCTTTGTATGTCCACGCGAAGAAGTCAGCGAACTCATGCAGCAGAGCGATTATCTGCTCTTTCATTTCCTCTGACAGGAGCGAGCTGATGTAGGTCGGCCTTGGATTATCGGGCGTTCCCAAATCAATCTCGGTTAGTTCGTCGAAGATTGCTTGTCTGCCATTTTCGAGCTCTCGAGGGGCTTCTTCTTGCTCGGCTAGCTCGTCGTCGTCATTAGACCCTTCGCTGGCTTCACCAACATGGATCATGTAGTATGCTTTGGGATCAGGTTGAATGAAACATATTCCCCGTATGTCTGGGATTCGTCCATCGATGAGTGCTTGGACCTGAGGCGGATTCCATAGCCCTTCATAAAACTTCGCTTCGGATTCGGTTTGATATAACCGGCATCCGCACTTTTTAAAATATTCCCGCGTTTCGGACGCATAATATCTAGGACTGAGGACGGTCCTTATGCCCCTCTCGTATGGAAGGCATATCATAGACAAATCGTCCGGGTGCGAGACAGGATTTAACCCATAAAACAGGATGCCCTTCTGTCCACTTTTTCTTCCGGGAACATAGAAAGTTTTCAGCTGATCCACGGTGAAGACTGACAATGCATCGAGCTCTTTGCACATCTGCTCCGGAACCCTTGTGACGGCTAGGGACCCTTCCGTAACTTTGAAGGTCTCTCGTAGCTTTGCTTGTTGCGTGGGGTCCCAATCTGTATAGCTGTTGCAAGGAAGGTTCTCTTCCTCCGACTCTTCAGTGTCGCTGCCTAAACGAGGGGGAATTTTGTTGTCGGATGGGCCTTCGGTATCAGATTAGTCCATATCGCTACCAAGATGAGGGCGATTTTTATGGACGGACTGACTTCCAACATCGGACTCATCAGTGTCACTGCCGAAATGCGGACGCACTTGGTGGTTTGTGCTTTTGAAAGTGACAGCCGGCTTTGATTTGTTTTTGAGTTTCGGGGACGTTCTGTCTTTGGTCAGCTGTGGCTCCGCGCTTTGGAGGTTCACAAAGTACCGAGAATCTTCATATCAGACTTCATGCACACCAAATGGCTGGATGTCTCCATCAATGAGTCTTTCTTCTCCATTTTTGGTATACTTCATGCACTGATGGAGAGTTGACGGAATGATGCCGTAATCATGAAGCCACGGTCTTCCTAGGAGAATTTTATAGGACGTGTCAGCGTCGATCACGTATATCCTGGCTTAAGTTTGTAGTTCCCCAATCCTGATCGGTAGAGCTATGGATCCCAAAACTTGCTGGCAATTTTGATTGAAACCTTGAATGACAATCCTTTCTCTTGACAGGTGTCGGACGCCCGTTAACAAACTCTTAAGAGTCTGCAAGTTCATGATGTTCACTGAGGACCCTGGATCAATCAATATGCGATTAATCCGGTCTCCGTCGCTGTACCCTGTCATGTAAAGCGGTCGGATGTGTTCAGCTATTCCTAGTAACATGTCTTCATCTTTAAATGTGACCGCGGCTGTATGCAGAGTGTACTGAACTTCTTTCATATCAATTTCCGCAAAGCGAGCGTGGCACGTCTCGGGGTTTTGTAGAGCGTGAATGAGAACATCCCTAAGCTTCTTAGATAGGACCAAGACATCATAGATGCTCAGGAGAGACAGAAGCTTTCAAAGATAAGCCAAAACATTATAGTCCACCGAGGAAGGAGTCGAATTTTCATGAACCGGCCCTCTGACATCTTCTTCATTAGCGACTTGTTTTTCCTTCCCATTTGGGGCATTGCCCTAATTTGACGATAGAGCCTTGCCGCTTATGAGCTGGATTTGGTTGGTCTTTGTGGCGAGCTCCTCGTCCTCTTCGAGAAAACAGAGCTCCTCCTCAGAGTCGCTGCCAAGATGGATGGCGTAGCAGGTCACTATAGGGATCTCTTCACTGGAGTCTTCTTCTAGCTCCTCCAAAATCTCGGTCGCTTCTATAGGGAAGAACTCCTTCGATTGAATTAGAGTTCTTTCCTTTTGTTCATAGTTTTCGAGAGAATCGATATAGTTTTGAATGGTCGATCTCCATACAGACTCTTTTTCATGTCGAGCCGCACTTTTCTTCTCTTTGAGCTTTTTGTATTTTGAGCCAGATTGGTAGCTGGAACGGTGGGCTCCTTCCGCCCTTCCCATTCCGTTCTGGGCTCTTTCTGAAGTAGCTTCTGTAGGGTTACCTAGCACGACAGCAAGGTTTCGGGAGGCATCGTCCATGCCATTTTCAAAAAATTGACATACTACTTAACCCTAACCCTAGAATCTTAACTTGAGAATTAGACAAAAGCATATGTAAGCAAATTTACAACTAAGTGAACAAGGAATACAACCTTTGTAGACCGGTCCTTCACTTCAATAGTTCCAGGCAATGGTCCCTTCGCTGCGAGTAATGATATTCCGAACTCTTGAGAGGCTCCACAATGTGAAAGATGAAAACTTGCTTGAAGTCTTCAAAGCCGAAGATGATCTATATCGAGGAGACACTAACCCAAGCTACCTCTTCACTAATGAGGTATTAGTGAAGCTAACACCCTAAACTAAATGGTTAATCTAGTAGAGAATGATGAAGTAGGAATTTTTCTCACTTTGGAATTCTTTTTCTCACTAATTTTCCTCACCTCCTCAAAAGCTAGAGAGCTCTCTCTTGTTGATGAAGAAGATGAAGAGATAATAGATGAGAGAGTGAATGGCAACCATGGGTGAGAAAATATCTCATATAACCCTTGTAGAGATATAACCATGGTTGTAGATAATGGTTAGATTAATAAATATCTAAGAAAAAACAAAATTGGTGGACTAAGTGGTCAACACAAGCTTCTCCAAGCTTCTAACCATGACAAAATTCCACTCAATTTTGAATTACTTAAATAAATAAAAACCTTAATATTATCTCAAGTATGGTATAAGTCTCATACACCCATGTTGCATGTATAATCAAGCATGTCACAATAATATATATCACATATATATTAAGTTTTCAATAGTGATTAAAAGAAATACACAAGTGAGCTAATATTAGTTAATGTAAACTAGTATATCAAATATACAATTATACATTAAATTATCAAATCGACACTTGATTCAATAATCCGGTCATATCACATACAACCGACTAATATCATATGTATCAACTTATCGAATCAACACTTGATTCGATAACCCGGCAATATCATATATAACCGACCAATACCAATATCGCGAGAATAGAATACGGTATCACATACTCGTATTAATCTCGGTCCCGCACATATTACATATGTGCTCCTAATTCGTTTTGCCTGAGTCAGGAAACCTCTGTGTAGGACTCTAAAGACTCGTCAATACGCCGGCAGTAAGTGATGATCACATCAGTCACCCATAAGCCGTCAGCGGTACTAGCTGGACGTAACAGCTACCCGGGTATTGAGCGATCAGAAGATCAATAAGCAAGCCTGCTCACACTTCTGTAAAGCCTGTCAGTAACACTACCGTACAGTCTGGTCTCTTCGTCTGATATGTCGCATATCCAGTCTAGGGGTGGTAAACGTCAGACCCCAGTAATCGATAAGTCGTGCCGATGTGAGGCTCATAATGGGTTGAGAAACTACTGATAACACTTACCAGTAGATCTCCGTAGCAGCCCTGACCAGGGACTTCCTGTTATAGCCAATCAAGCACAGCGCAACATCAACCCCCAATACCGGGAGAGACGAAACCCCTCCTATCGCTCATTGCCTCCATGTGATTCGGGACTATACCCAAAAGCCACCGTTTTGCATGTTCTCTTGAACGTGGTAAGGTGAAAATCAAAGCACAGGAGAATCACACAAGACTCTATGACGATCTCGGGTCTACAGACTAACATATACCAGTGTCACCATAGAATTGTTATCTGACGATAGGTATAATACCAACTAGGAGTTCTCGGCGAGTCCGTTCAGTGTACCCAGTCTCCACTGAGCACCCGTATACCATCTTTGATATCAAACACCAATGGATGTGGGATCATCCATCGCCCATCATATGGGTCAAGAAGCGTATACGCTAGTCTACTCTGGAATGGCGATGCCCTGTCTCGATACACCCTCGACTAGGAACTATTAAAGGATGTACTTGTGGACTACCCTGGACCCACTAGTATGATCTCCATCATAGTCCTGGTAGTTATGTACTCATCCTAAGGGCTTTATCAACATGTGAGAGCAAGACAGTATCACAATACAAGTCTACATGTTAAGACAAAGAGTAACCAGATAGCATACTATCATGTCGAGCAAGAAAGTCCTCTCTATATATATCTAAGAATCCACTATAATATATCATATGTACAATAATGGCCTCTAGGGCATATACATAACTAACAGCTTCAGCATCTTCTTCATCTTTTTAGATATGTGCGTACTCGATGGAGGCTGCGGCGAGTCAGTTTCATTCCTCAAGGTAGCGGGTTCAGCTGTCTGCTCCAAGAAGGTTTCATCTTGTGTCTGTATAAAGTTGGTGGTTGTAGCTTGATTGTTCACCAACACACTCTTGGACAACTCGATCTCCCCAGTCTTGTACTGCATCTCGACCCAGTCTTTGAAAATATAGCAATCCTCGATCGTATGGCTCGCTACTCTGTGGTACGGACAATATAAAGGATTGTCGGTCATTTTTACTTCATGGGGTCTTTTCGACTCTAGCAATTGTAGACCGTTGTTCAAGGCATTTTTATATATCTTGCGGACCTTGTCCCTTCTAAAAGAGTACACCTTGTTCTTTTTCTCCTCTAGGGAAGGCCCTTCTCCTCCTAGCACGGGCTTTCGAGACCGGTTGGTTTTGGATTTGCCTGCCTTTCGCTTGTCTTCATTATCGGATGCATTGAAGACATTAGTATTACTGGAATTCACTCTTCAACGGTTGTCATCCCTCTTGCTTTTCTAAGTCTTGTCTCTCTGAGAGTCCGGGGCAGACTCTTGCTTCGAGCGTTCCAACATTTGAACTCTCTTGGTCAGCTCCTGAAATGTCTTAAGACCTGTTGTACACAAGAATGGGACCATCCAATTGCTAAGGTTCCCAATGAAGATCCTGACATATTGGTCCTGCTCTAGCGGCGGTTCGCACTTGATAGTGAGGTTGCGCCATCGGGCAATAAAGTCTGTGTTGCTTTCGTTGTTTCCCGGCTTAGATCTTATAAGGTCGGCAATGGAGATTTTATCACTGACGCTCATGAACCTTTGCCGAAACAGAGACTCCATTTGGGCGAAAGTAATGATGGGCCCGTGTTGTATACTTGTGTACTGGTCGAAAGCAATACCGGTAAGACTATTGACAAACTGACGAAGAGGGAGTGCATCATTGCCCTATGTATTTTCGCACGACACTTTAAAGTAGGCGATGTGCTGATTTGCGTTTCCCGTCCCGTCAAATCTTTCGAACTTGGGAATGACGTAGCCACTCGGGAACTCGATCAGGTCGTACTGTGCGGGATATGGCCGCCCACTACTGCTAATTTCTTTCTGAGTTTCGGCTTCGGCCACCAATGTTTTAGCCTTACTGGTGACCAAATGCATTATCCGGTCTTGTGTTACGGGATAGTGCAATCTGGAGCCAAGGCGCCCTCACAAGCGGAATGTGGCAGGCTTTCATGTTACTCGTCCAATCTTGGACCCAAGGGGACAGGCATCGGTTGCTTAAGGTTGTTATCACCCAGCTCATGAGTAGAGACTTATGCTTGATTGGGAGGCGCCCGAGCAATTTAAGCCATAAGATGCATCACAACGATCGTTAAGTCATCAATTTTTTAATAGAGCTTAGCCATCTCTTTATCTTTGCTCCTAAGTTGTTTTCGAAGTTCTTGAAGCAGCACTTGCTCTGAGGTCCGGGGGCGGAAAGTCGGCTCTTCCTCCCTGTCCGAGCATGACTCCACTTGGACTGAGGGATCTTTCTGCTTATCGGCCTCATCGAGAGGGTTTTCATCATCCAGCGGAGGCGGCTAATCTTGGGAAGCGGCAACTACATTCAAGATAGATTGGGCTTGAGATGTGGTGGCCCCATCCTTACTTTTGCTGCGGAGGTTGTCGCCGGGGCGCGTGCCCACCATATAGACAGTGCGGATAACATATCCGGTCGTCCTTTCATTATTGGTAGCTGATTTTGTGGACCGCTGTCGGGGCCCCTCTTTTTTGGTAACGGGCAATCGACTTAAGGCGGCTGGCCTGATTGAGTTCTTGAATAGTGTTAGCGCTTCCTTTTTAGCTTTGCCCCGCTGTTTTCGTGTGGCACAGAGCGCCTGATGGACTCTTGAAGAGACGGTGTCATACTTTCTATGTTGGGGCTGTGACATGTCTTTTTGTGGCATCATTCGAACTGTCGTCTTCTTGATTCTGGCGGTCATGTCATTTTTCTGAACCCACTTCAGAGGTTCGAAGGAATTGCTAACTTTTACAACCGACTCAGCCGTCGTCACGGAATAACCCTACCCTTGGAACCTCACAAGATTCCACTTGGCCGGAGTCCTGGCCCTCTTGTTGGCTCGAAACTTGAGCCTCTTCTGTCTTAAATTTTCTGATTTGAGCACTTGGCAGGCTTCGGCTCTTCGGGGAGCCGCCGCAGACCGAGCGATGGAGAGCTTTGGAGATACGCCTGATTGTGTAATTGTCAGAGGTGTCGCCTGTGCTTGTCCGTGACGTTCGATGATTCCCTTTGTTCCGGTAGTTTTTCCCCCAGCTGGGGCACGAGAGAGTCGTTCGGACACCGTTTTATGTTTGGGTTGTGGTGCCTTAGCGATCACAACGTTCAGCATCTTGCCTCTTGAGACCGGTTTGGCCACCTGGTTTGTCGTGACCTCCGCCAGATGAGCGCTCCCGATAAGATAGATAATAACGGAACCAAATTAATGGGGAGGCTCCTCCTATTACCGGCTGAGACTTGCAGGGAGAACCACGCGGGAATTGATCTTGACCACGTACTGGATCGAAGTCGCGTCAGAAACGAATCTCGTCTTGGGAGACATGATTGCTGAGTTCGAGATTGTGACTGAAAACTTATTAACCTGTACACACAAAAAGAAATGACTTCAGTATAGGCAATTGGTATATATGTTGATTGAGTTCGCATGAACGTTTGACCCGAAATATGGGAGGAGAGATAAGGTCCCACCGGGCGTGCCAGAATCTGTAGAGTGTTTTTCGTCGCCCCGTTGAGATGGGAAATATGCGTCGCTTGTCAGGTGCATTACAGATTATCCCGGCCCAAGGTAGACCGGGGTTTATTGATTGTGGGGATCCGAATCTCCGGCAGCCGCGGACTAAGCTGCCGTTAATTACCCCACCTTTAGAGCGAGGGAACCTCCGATTGACGGGTCAAACTGGTCATGCGAACTCAATGTGCAGGGTACGGTGTTTTGAAGGGTTTTGGATATATCGAGGGCCTCGCAGAGATAACGGAGACAGTGTTGTGGAGTGTTTGTGTGTATAAAAAGGAAGTAGCGCCCAAAGGACGCATGGCGCCGGCGCCTTACGTGCGTGGCACGCGGGCGCTGGGCACCAGCAGGAAAAATGGGCTTAGCCCTTATACTGGGAGTTGTACTCCCCACCGACTCTTAGAGTTAAACTCCTAAAAAGGTTTTATTTATGGAGTTAAACTCCAAAAAGTTTTGATAAATGGAGTTAAACTCCCAGGAATCTTTGAAGATGATCAAAGGGGGCTCCTTTCTTCTGTTGGGTTACTCCAGCGCCCCGGCCATCAATTCGTGGCCAAATGCGAAACAAAAACTTTAAAAAACCGGCGCTAACGGAACCCGATTCCCCGGATCGACCATTAACCCTAAACTAGTTATATGAAAAGGAGTTTAGAGAGGTTATACCAAATGATCCGTGTCCTTCGGTCTTCAACCTCTGTCCCAAGCTCCTTGTGGCTTCCTCGATCATGTTTGATCTCCGGTCTACCCCATCGAAGACGGTCCACCATGAGAGTTTGTAATACGGGCTCCGACCTCAAATCCGAAGCAACTCGAGTATCTAGTTTGCTAACCTAGATAGCCAAGATGAAGTAGAGAGTATGTGTGATTACTTTGTCTCAATACACCCTAGGTTTCTCAACACATGAGACATATAGGGTGGAGGTTGAAGAAGATGCCAAGAAAGGAAAGTGTGAAGTAAATAAAAGAAAGTGAAGAAAAAAATTGTCTATGCTCTTTTCTTTTTGAGTGTTATGTGTGTTTGTTGTGAGCAAGCAACTAAAGAAAAACCTCACAAGAAAAGATCTGCCACTTGCTCACACAAATATCTCACAACACTCCAAACTTGTCATCATACCACCATGACTCACTATATGACTCATGACCATGAGTCACAAGGTAAACATGCTAGAACAATGACCCACAACAATGAGTCACACTCTCCACTCATTAAACATTTAACCTAAATGTTTAATAGAAAAAGAAATGGAAATATCTAAAGTAGTCTTATAATAGAAGTACAAGAATACCGCTCATCCGTATATACATACCCACATCCGTATTCTGAAAGAATACGAATATAACGAGACGAAATTAATCCAATAATATAATACTAGGATCCGGCATAAACCAAAGCCCACTAGTATTATCCGTCCGAGTTATAATCCGTGCACGAGTGCACGTATATGATCGAACCCTACCATAAAACCATACGGCCTCTACAACGTTTTGCCCGAAGCAGTGAAACCCTCTGTGTGGGACTCTAAAGACTTGTCAATACGCTGGCAGTGGGTTTAACCACAAGCACGTCAGTGGCACTAGCTGTACATAATGGCTACCCAGGTATTGAGCGAAAGGGAGGCCGACGAGCAAACTCATCCTGAAACCCCTACTGAGCCTGACAGTGACAATATCCGTACAGTCCGGTGTGTTCGTCTATGAGTATCGCATATCGAGTCTAGGGGGTGGATAAAGTCAGACCCCTAATAACGCGACATTTAGTGTCGGTATGAAACCTATCACCACCTGAGAAACTACCGATCCTAGATCAGTAATTCTCAACTACCTTGGCCAAGGATTTCTAGTGATGGTCACCCGTGCACACCGCGACATCAACCCCCAATACCGGGAGAGACGAATCCCCTGACGATCCGTCCACTGCCTCCATGTGGCCCGGGACTGTACCCAACTAAAACCTATTTGCACGACTCCTTTGAGCCGTGGTAGGGCAGTAATCAAAGCATAGTAGGAATTCACACGAGACAAATGACAATCTCAGGTCGATAGACTAACCTGTACACATGTCACCAGGGAACTGCTATCTGACAATACGTATAATACCAACTAGCATGTTCCCGGCGAGTCCGTCCGGTATACTCATAACCCAATGAGCATATGTATACATCTTAGGTGAACAAACTAACACCAATGGCTTGTGAGACCGGCCACCGCCCCTCATCGGGGTCTCGATCAGTATACACTAGTCTACTCTTGGAGCATCGATGCCCAGTCTCGAAACTCCTACGACTATGGACATTTTAAGAATGTGCTTATAGACCACCCAACTCTCACATATATGATCGCCATCATAATGCTGGTAGTCAAGCAAGAATCGTATAGGCTTTATCAACATGTAATAGTGATCTGTAATGTCACCTAAAATATGTACATGATGATAAAGACAAACCAAATAGCATACTATCATCTCGAGTAAGATTGTTCTACCGGTATAGGTCCTCCCTCAATCATTGCAATCACGTGCCTGCGATCCAATAATTGACTTGAGGGCACTATAGCCAACATCTTCTCCCATGAGCTCTGGATTCTCTCCTAAGCCTCAGATCTTACCTAAAGTGGGATTTTTGGAAATGGGTCTCCTCCTTCCTCCTCTCTTGGCCGGATCTTGGAGAAAAAGAAGGTGAGATTTAAAAATATCCCTATTTGGAGATTTGATGAAAGATTCGAGTTCCCCTTTGAGGGTTTGATGGTGAAAAACTGTTTATTTTTGGGAAAGGAAGAGTTAAACTCTTGATTTAATTCACAAAGGAGAAGAAGATTTAGAATCTTGAGAAAGGAGAAGGAGACACAGAAACCCTAATTTTTGAGAGAATGAAAAGGTTGTTCTTAATTTTTATCATGTTTGCCTTTATAGGCTACACACTTTACATATAGCCCCTTGGACTTTGCCAAATGGCACTTCTGCCACCCCATGCCTTATGTACTTTTTTTATTTTGCACATAAGTCATAGGGTTTACAAAATTTTGTCTTTCTGCACACTTTACATACATTTATTTCTAAAAATTACATTTAGACTAATTTATTGCCTCCTTTTTGGCCTGGAGCCTGCCCCTTCCATGCTTGGTCTTGACTTGGGCTTGGGCTCGGGCCCACTTGACTTGGGGTTGACCTTGGTTTTGACTTGGTCAACTGGGGTATAATTTTTGACCCCAACAAATGCAAAGCAAAACAATACAACAGCTGTTTTGAAGAAAAACGAGTAGTTTTAAAAATTCGTTCTGAAAACATCATTTGGGTTTAATTTCCTTGCATTATTCAGATAATGCATTCCCATCATTTTAAGTTTCCAAACCACAAAAGAAACAACCAAAATAACATGCTTTTATATGCCATCCACATTCGCCATGGGGCCCCGTCATGCACCGTTAAGTTACTTAACTAACAACATAGCGGGGGCAGGACTAGCGCATATGCAAAACATATACAAGTATCTACTTAATATAATATATATATATATATATATCAACATCGCACACAGATAATAGTCATCACAGGCAGATAAAAATCATCACAAGCACGTGAACAACAATATGGAACAGCGGATAAACTAGGAGCCCCGCGTTTCATTTGAGCCGTAAATGAAACGCGACATTCCCTGGTTGTGTGGATAGCCACTGTAATGAAGAACCTAGATCCCTACGAGTGCGGCAAGTTACCCGCCAATTCTGGAAGTGAGGCAAACCCAATCAACAAAGTGAATGGGCCACCCAACACTTCACGGAATCCGGTAACTTGAGCACTCTTCCGTGGGTCAACCTATACCCCTACGAGTACGGCGAATAGCCCGCCAATTCTAGAGTAAGGCCCCCCGGTCTCAACGCCAAGAGATGCGGTCCCGTTGCCCTCTAGAACCCGGCTATTCGAGCACTCCTTCGCGAGGTAATCCTAGCACAAAAAAGAAAAATATATATACAAATGGTAACATCTACCTCAACCCGGCTGTGCCCCAATAAAAGAATATACAAACCGGCAGAAACGGCAGTCCATATGTCGGATGCTTGTCCCGCAGTAATTAAATATACAAATGAATCTGAGCTGTACATCTAACATTGCACATAAAGCCATCCATCACGGCAATCCATCCAAAAGACCAGTGCAACACAGAACATCAACGCGAATATCATGTTCATAAACCCGTCTAATTGTACATATAACAACCAGTCGGATTATACCACGCTATGATATCGCGGTCGTAGAAACAAACAAATGTAGTAAAAACCACGAATTAAAAAATTTGATCGATTAAAACTTTTCGCATTGGCCCCAAGTACAAACCAATACTCAAACAAATCTGGACCAAAACCAAATATTCCAAAAATTGCATTTCCATGAATTAGAGCACCAGAAAAAATTTGGGACACCGTGGCCAAAATTGGACCGCGGATCCGCGACCAAATGGCATATTTGGCAGCGGTTTAATGGTCGAATTTCGGGCTTAGGAGCCCAAATTTCTTTCAGGTCTCTAGTTTTGCCTGCACATAATTTTTAATGCAACCTGAACAATTTTTTGAACAACTTTAAAATTCAAAACGACAAGTAGTAGATTGGAAATACGAATCGTAAAAATTCCGTCGATCGAAACTCTAAATTAGTGCTAACAAACTAGTTAAGATTTATGGAGTGGCTCTAATACCATGTTAGAGTTCGGTGCCCGCGCTGCAGAAGTCGCGGCCGAGGCGGAAGCGATAAAATTTTTTTACGTGAGCACCAAACACGCATAACCCAGGATACAATTCATACACCTAAACTAGCAAACTAAAACATGCAAAGGGTATGAAATCACAACTTTCGACGTGTGTTCACCCAATTGTGGAAGACCTCTCCAAACTCGTAGCCGCCGGGATCGCGCTTGAAAGTCGACCACCCTCGCCGAAGAAGATCCACCCGAGGGAAACCGGAAAAAACTCTGAACGGCGATCCAAACTTGCTAAGGATGGATTGTGGGTGATGTAGGAATTTTTCACTAGACTTTTCTCTCAAAAATCCATGCTCATGAGAGCAAGAAGAAGAAGAAGGAGAAGAGGAAAACGGCTAAGTGTATCCATGAAGCATGAACTCTAGTGTAGAATGAAAATCATAATAATAGTGTAGAAAGAATGGAATGGCTACAATCATTTGCAACATGAAGCAATAAATGCACCCATAAATGACCACAATCAAGCCATACCTCTCTAAAAGCATAATCATCCCTCATGCCACCTCATTTCCACCTCATTTCCCATTTGTTTTTCTAAAAAGAAAAACAAATATAAGGTGTCATTTTTCTAGAAGCATTCCCTGTATAAATACGGAATACTTCACCCGGTATATATATCGTTGCATACATGCGTATCCGTATAAAAATACGGATAGCACCAAAGAGAGAAACTAAATTGTGAACAATAATACTAATATATATATATATATATATATATATAAGTTATTAAATCAAAACCTGATTTAATAACCCGGCTTAGTTCTAAACCGGCTAGTATTATCAACCGTCCGATTAAAGTCCGTGTATCCCGTACACGTATTTAATCGGACCCCTGCACATACCAACGTACGGCTCCTACATCTATCGCCTAAACCGGGAAAACTCTCTATTTGGGACTCTAAAGACTCGACAATACACCAGCAGTGTGTTTAACCACAAGCACGTCAGCGGCACTAGCTGTACGTAACGGCTACCCAGGTACTTGCCGAAAGGAGGGTCGACAATCAAGTACGTTCTTATCCTACTGAGCATGAATATGAAAATCTCCGTACAGTTCGGTCTCTTTGTCTAAGAATATCGCATATCATGTCTAGGGGGTTGATAACGTCAGACCATACTAACCCGATAAATTGTGTCTGAGTCAAGCTCATCACCAACAGAGATGCAACCGATCAACTATCAGTAAATCTCATCCATTGTGGCCATAGATTTCTACTGATAGCCAACTGAACACAGCACGACATCAACTCCTAATACCAGAAGAGACGAATACCTGGCAATCGACCACCGCCTCCATGTAGCTCGGGACTGTACCAAACTAAAACCTGCTTGTACGACTCCTTTGAGCTGTAGTAGGGTAGTAATCAAAGTATAGTAGGAACTCACACGAGAAAAATGACGATCTCAGGTCAAAGGACTAACCTGTACTCAAGCCACCTGAGAACTTCCATTTGACGATATATATAATACCATCTAGAAGTTCTTGGCGGTTCCGTCCGGTGTACTCACCTCCAGTGAGCACCTGTATACTATCATAAGTGACACAACATCAATGGCTTATGAGACAGGTCACCACCCCCGTCGAGGTCTGTCACGCCCTGTTTCCCAGTAGACGGAAACGGTGGCGTGGCAAGCCCACGGCATATTTATCCAGAGAAGGTCATTCCCTAAATAAATATACTAAGCGTATTGAAACAATAATACACAATGCAAGAATGAATAGAGACTATAAAAATTTTCAACAAACATCTTTATTTACATTCAACTTCTAATATTTACAAGTACATGAGTTTCAATTGGAAAGTAAATACAATAAAGGAAAATGCCTAAACATGTGGCATACATAAACTGAATAAAAAGTGAAGCTAGGATAATCCTGAGGAGCAATCCGGTTGTAGACTTCCTCTGTGGCCTCCACTTCCTTCGTCTCGACCGTATCTGACGAACATTCCAAAAAAACAAGGGTGGGCGGAATTCCTGTCATCAAACTAGCGCTTGGTAATTCCTAAGGATAAAGTAAGAGTAAAAGAATGAAAAGTGTGTGTGTGTGTGTGTGACGGGGTAAAGTATATAATCATGGGTAAAATATGTACTGTAGGTCTCTATATGGTCATTATGTTAACATTAAGTTCCAATGTGAATGTCAACGCAGCCGTAGAAGTATTCACGAGCACAAGAGTGGGGCCCAGGAGCAAGGAAACACGGGCTCATTTCATGTGTTAGTATCGGGGCTCTAGGTTGTGGATGAGTCAGCCAGACTGATATTCGAGAAAACTGGTACACATAAACGGCTTCCATATTGCAAGGATCCATCTTTGTGGATGATGAAATCAGTTCGAAGTCCACTTTCTACTTGTTTTCGGATTTTTTGTAGCTTGGCATCATTTGCTTGAGCTGCATTGATCTGATTTACAAGAGTGGACTGAACGTGTAAGTTCATCAAATATAAAGCGTTATTTGGCATAACTACTTCGATATCTAATCCATGCAATTCTTGTTGTAGCTTCCATTGAGCGGTAGGGTTCATTACTAATGGCTGGCGACTAAGTGCATCAGAAACTATGTTCACCTTTCCAGGATAATACTGTAGGTTGATGTCGAAGTCCGCTATGAGTTTTAGCCATCTTCTCTACCGTATGTTGAGTTCCTTCTGAGTAAATACATACTTAGGACTTTTATAGCCAGTGTATATATCCACTCGTTCTCTCAAAAGATAGCGGCGCCAAATATTAAGTGCAAACACCACTATTGCCAGTTCCGGATCATGTGTTGGATAGTTGCGTTCATGAACTTTTAATTGTCTTGACGCAAAATCCATAACTTTTCCATGCTGATGTAGAACGCATCCTAATCCTTTACCGAACGCATCACAATATACATCCAATCCGTCAGATTGATCCGGTATTACGAGAATAGGAGCAGAGGTTAATCTCGACTTGAGTTCTACAAAAACCTTCTCACATGCTTCTAACCACATGAATGCTTCGTCTTTACGTATGAGCTTAGTCAGGGGTGTTGCGATCTTTGAGAATCTTTCAATGAATCGTCTGTAGTATCCTGCTAAGACCGAGAAACTTCTTATATTTTTCACCGTCTTTGGTGTCGGCCACTCACCGACAGCTGACACCTTAGCTGGATCCACAGAGATTTCTTCGCTTGAAACGATATGTCCGAGAAATCCGACCTGATCTAGCCAAAATTCACACTTGTTATACTTAACGTAGAACTGATATTGCCATAATATCTCCAGGACAATCCGTAAGTGCTCAGCGTTCTCTTTCCAATTCTTTGAATACACCAGGATGTCGTCGATGAGGATAACAATAAATCTGTTTAAATACTCTCGGAAAACTTGGTTCATCCGGTTCATAAAGATTGCTGTAACAACCGTGTTTTTTAATACTCAATAAAAGGTCTTGTTTTTTTAGTTTCGAGTATTTAACTGCGTTTTTACTTGATGGAAAATTATTTTATAAGTGATGCGAGAAATTGCTAAAGCATTTAAATATAATTAAGGGAATTTTTCTAAAAATATATTTATATGTTTCTGGGCTTAACAAGTTTTTATAATGCCTTAAGAATGATTTACATATTTTATTATAAATTAAAATAATTATTTTCGTAATTAAAATATTTTCGAGTATAAAATAGATTTTTAATAGTTATGATAACTAACAAATATCATGTATATAGAAATATTATTTAGTTTTAGCCCAAAATCATTTTTAAACTGAAGATAACAATAAAATATATTTTCTGATTTTCTCATATTTTCCCTATATTTTACATTATTTTTAACAATTTTTTTAAAACCAAATTCGATTTTTAAATAAACAGTTTAGATTTCTTTTTAAAAAAAAATATTAAACCGACTTTTAACCTGGACCGTTGGATTGAAGATCCAACGGCCCAGGAACACTGGCGGCTGCCCACGAGGGTGGGACCATGCGCTTGCGCGTGAAACCATGCCTTATGGCCATGTGGCGAGCGGCGGCGGCCTCTGGGCCCTTGGATTCAGATCCAACGGCCACAAATCATGGCGGCGGCGGCGGAATCATCAGCAAATCATTGGGCGTGGATTTTGGGGGGATTTTAACAGATTTTTTGGTTTTTATTGTTGGGAAAAATACCCTATAAATAGATACCTTCAAACTCTAATTTCTTACCTCTCAGAACTCCGAAAATTCTAAAAAAAATACCCAGGCCTTCATATCGACGACGCCGACGCTGTGATTCCACCCAGTCATCAAGGAAAAATCTAAACGCAGAGTTATTTGGATCGTGGTACAATTCTACGCTTTCGACCCATCGACATCCAATTTAAACCAAAGGTAGGATCCGTCTCTCTCCACTTGTCTGTCACCTTCTTTCCTTTGATGATCTTAGTTTTAAGTTCTAATCCCCAACCTTATTTTAAAATGATGTTAAAAATAGTTCCGTATGCCTTTTGTGATACCTTATAATTATAGTTTTGACCCATGCTTAAAATGGTTTAATTAATTATCTATATGCGTAAATATTGCACTCTCATCCTACATGGAATATGATATACTTGATGTTATAACCCATGGGGTATCAATCCACCCCATATACACACACACTTACCCATGTTACCAATAAGATCTCGTAATAGGTTACTTCCACAAAATACCCTCATTTTATTAAAATGTTGTATATATTTAAAATACCCATATGATGTGAGAGGTTCTGAACAATACTTTAGACACACTAAAACGATATATTTTTACTTGCACTCCTATCCACTAATTAGCTCAGTTTTGTTAAAATCCCTTTACATTTTGAAAGGGGGTAATGTTAATCTAAATATTTGTGCTATGGTTTTTCAACTTAACTCCTTTCACTTAGGGAGAATATTTTTAGTATAATTTTTATTAGCCTATTAACTAAGGTTTAATAAGATATCCTAAAAGGGGAATATTTTTACATGAATCACCCCGTGATTACTAGACAATCGTCCCTGAAAAGGACACAAATCCTGCCGTCCATGTGCAGCGGTTGTCAACGCGGAGTTGTTCTTATAGAATATCACCTTTAATAAAATACCCCAATTAAATAGGGTAATGTTTTACGTAAATATCTCATGGTTGATAGGCAATTGTCCTTAAAAAGGACACAAATCCTGCCGCCCATATGCAGCAGTTACCAACACGAACGTGTTTCTAAAATGTTACCTCCAAATAAACTTCATAACTTTATAAATTATTGTTTACAATAAAATACCTCAATCCATCCTAAAAGGATATAATTTCTTTTAAATACCTTGACCTTTACTAAAAGGCTATCTTCAACAAAAACCATAAGCTTCATAAATGATATTTTTTTCAAAAGAATACCTACAACTTTATTAAAAGATAATTTTCAAATAAATACCATAATCTTTTATTAAAATAATATTTTCTTATTATAATACCCTGGGTTTCCAAAAAGATAAATACTCTAAATATCATGATTTTTCTTATAAACAATAAATATCATTGAATGTTGTACTCTTTTTTTTAACTAAGCATTTTATAAAATGATATGACGCACCTTACAAACTTTAATAGATAACAAGATAAAATGAGTGGTTGTGGAAGGCCGTGTTAAATGAGATCAACTTTTTAAATACAAGTTTACAACATACATGACATGTCACGCCCCGCTTCCCGGCGTACGGGAAGGAGACGCGGCGAGGCCCGCTACGTATTTACTCGGAAGTAAACACGCTAAGCGTATCTAAGCAATATAAAGTAAAATGTACACAGGAGACAAGAATATAAATGAACAGCAACTTTATTTATTAAACATTCTTTTACAAGTATAACTGAAATGTAAATACAGAAATGGAAAACAATGCCTAAACAATGGCATAATTGAAAGGAAAATGTATACAAGTAGCTAGAGCTCTGAGTCAATGGCGAACTGCTCCACGTCCTCAGTATTGGGCTCGATCTCTAATGAGTCTGATCTACCTGACAACATTCCAAGAAAGAAGAGAAGGAACGTCGTAAGCGAACAATCGCTCGGTAAGTCCCAAAGAAAGTGAGAAGTAGAATAGACAGAAGGAGATTATATCTGGTATAATGTTATCTTAACGCAGTTGTTTGTAGCTTGGTACAGAATATGCTAGTGTATACGAGAGGAGTCCCACTATTCCGGAGACTAAGGTATACGGAGCACAAGGAACCGTTAAGCTACGGTACAACAGCAATGGATATGCAGGTTAGGTGTATTAAAGTGACCGTCTCATGCTACTTCTAACACATTCCGTAGCAGTCTACCCCTTTATAACCCCGTAATATTTTATTGTATTGCTTGTATTGATTGTACTGATTGTATTGTATTTTCTTGAATATGGAAGACTTGCCGAAACCATGATATCAGTAAACGGAATGGATATAAATGGATAGTCATGTAATCAGAGTATATCCATTGTTCGATTCGGTCATGTTTATGTTCATATAGATTGCATTCTGGTATTCATGAATTCATGTTGTATTGTGGTTATACTTGAATTGAATTCAAGTCATATTGTATTCAGATTTGACTGTGACTCGAACTGAGTCGGACTTTTAAACAGAACTGAAGTCCTGATTGTTTTGGAGTTATCGATAACTGCTGCACATGAACGGCAGGATTGTGTCTTTTTCCAAGACAATTACTGTATGATAACCTCGTTTTAGTTATCTACCTTAAACAGGAAAGCACCCACTTTCTCCGGATCCCTGAGGCTCAAGAGAATTGGTCCCGCTTAAACCTATATTTACTAGGTCCTTATTGTAAATTTATATAACTGGGGGGGTTTATGTATGTAGGGTGTTTTTCGTCACCTCGTTGAGATGGGAATACGCGCGCGCTTTTCAGGAGCATTACAGATTCCCCCTGCCTCGGGTAGGCTGGGGTTTATTGATTGTGGGGATCCGAATCTCCGACAGCCGCGAACTAAGCTGCCGTTAATTACCCCTCACCTTTGGAGCGAGAGAACCTCCGATTGACGGGTCAAACAGGTCATGCGAACTCAATGTGCAGTGTGCGTATGTGTGTCTTGAGAGGTTTTGGATATATCGGGGTCCCCACAGAGTTTTACGGGGGTCCCATTACCTGGATAGCGGGCTAGGGTCAAGGGGGCTAGCAGCCCCCTTGCGGGGTGCGGGGCAGCGCCCCGTTAGAAATTTTTTCTAACGAGGGAGGTATTTTTAGTGTGGAGTGTATATGAAGTGAGGGGGAAAATGGCGTCCAAAGGACGCGTGAGCGCCAGCGCCTCACGTGCCTAGCACGCAGGCGCCGGCGCTGGGCGCTTGGGTGCGAGTGCCTCACGTGCCTGGCACTTGGGGGCTAGGCGCTTGGGCGCTGGCGCTAAGCGCTTAGCCGCTTGCGTTAGCGCTAGGCGCTAGTTGCTAAGCGCCATCGCCCCATGTGCTTGGTACGCGAGCGCCGGCGCCCCATGTGCTTGGCACACGGACGATGGGCGTCTGCTGGAAAAGAGACTTTGTCACTGTACTAGGAGCTGTGAACCGGATTTGACTTCTGGAGTTAAACTCCTAAAAAGAGATTAATTTATGGAGTTGAACTCCAACAGATCTTGAATGTAATTAAACTCCTAGAAATCTTTAGAAATGATCAAGGGGGGCCTTTGTTTCTTTCTCCTTTGGCCCTGGATCTTCCCAAGATGGGATTTCTGAAGATGGGTCTCCTTCTTCTTCCTCTCGGTTGGCCGGATCTTGGAGAAAGGGGTGAGATTTAAAAATCTCCCCTTTTTGAGATCTAATGGAAGATCTGAGCCCCCCTTTGTGGGTATTGTGGTGAAAAACTATTTATTTTTGGAAAAAGAAGAGTAAAACTCTTGATTTAATTCAAAAGGGGAAGATGGTTTTAGTATCTTAAGGAAGGAGAAGAAAGCACAAAAACCCTAGATTTTTGAGGGGAATGAAAAGTTCTTTTTTATTTTAATATCATGTTGCCTTATATAGGCTTACAAAATTACACATAGCCCTTTGGGCTTTACAAAATGGCATTTTGCCCATCCCATGTCTCATGTGCTCATTTCCTTTGCACATAAGCCATGGGCTTTACAGAAATTTGGATTTATGCCCATTTTCTTACATCAAAATTATTTATTACATGATTTTTTATTTCGGTATGGGGGAGGCTGGCTGTGGGGCTCGACTTGGGCATGGGCCCACTTGCTTGGGCTTGGGCCCGCTTACTTGGGGTTGACCTTGACTTTGACCCGGTCAACTGGGGTGCAAATTTTGACCCCAACAAAGCGCCCCCCCATCATTAAATGTACCGTGCATATGAGTTGTGTGCATAAAATTGATGGATCTTGAAGCTGGACTTCGAGGTGGAACATCATTCCGGGGGCGGAGCATCCCTCGGGGAGCATGATTCCCGAGGATCGGAGCATCATTCCGATTTACGGAGCATAATTCCAGGGTCGGAGTATCATTCCGAAGAGTCGGAGCATCATTCCGATTTGCGGAGCATAATTCCAAGGTCGGAGTATCATTCCGAAGAGTCAGAGCATAATTCCGAGGATCGGAGCATGATTCCGATGAGCGAAGCATGATTCCAAAGGGGGTCGGAGCATAATTTTGACGGGCGGCAGACATTCTGACCGAAGCATAATTTAGATGCAGAGGTTGATTCCCAGGCGAAGTATAATTTTGACAGGGAAAGCAGATACTCCGAGGCGAAACATGATTTCGACACGGGGTACATTCTGAGACGAAGCATGATTTCGACACAGAGCTTGTAAGTCGACTTGATTCCGAGGCGGAGCATAATTCCGACGGGAAGGTCGTTGGTTGACTTGATTCCGAGTCGAAGCATAATTCCGACAGGGAGGTCGTTGGTTGACTTGATTTCAGGACGGAGCATAATTCCGACGAGGAGGTCGCTTGTTGACTTGATTTCAGGGAGGAGCATAATTCCGACGAGGAGGTCGCTTGTTGACTTGATTCCAGAGCGGAGCATAATTCCAACGAGGAGGTCACTGGTTGACTTGATTCCAGGGCGGAGCAAAATTCTGACGAGAAGGTCGCTGGTTGACTTGATTCTAGGGCGGAGCATAATTCCTACGAGGTAGTCGCTGGTTGACTTGTCCTCGGCACGGAGTGCCATTGGTTTTGATGTAGAGGATGATTCCCAGGCGAAGCATAATTCCGACAGGAAAGGTGGATAGTCCGAGGCGAAGCATGATTTCGACACGGGGTATACTGTGAGACGAAGCATGATTCCGCCGCAGAGGTTGTTGGTTTGATTTGATTTGGGCTGACAACAGCATCGCTACACTGGAATATGGTACCAGGAGCAAATCATCATTTGCCATGAGGAGATTTCCCTCGTTCCCAATTTAACGACTTAGGGGTCATCTGTTTCCAGTTTAACGACTTAGAGGTCATATGTTTCCAGTTTAAAGACTTAGGGGTCTTATGTTTCCAGTTTAACGACTTAGAGGTCATCTGTACCCAGTTTAACGACTTAGAGGTCATTTGTTTCCAGTTTAACGACTTAGAGGTCATCTGTTCCCAATATAAAGACTTAGGGGTCTATTGGATTGGAAGTTTGGAATTTTAGGGCTGGGGTCAGCATCAGCGTTGCTGACACTGAAGCACAAGTGCCAGAAGCAATTCATCATTTGCCTTTTCCTATCGGGAAGCGATGGCTTAGGCGACAGGTTTAGGTCCCCATCACCTAGGGCTTTTCAATTTTATGAGCCGTAAGGGTCCCATAAAAGTATTTTCTCCCTACAAGTCGAAAGGATCCCGTAGGTGTATTCTCCTTAGGAGTCGTGGGGACTCCCAAGTGTGTTTTTCCTTTGTGAGTCGTAAGGATCCCACGAAGATGTTTTCTTATGAGTCGAGAGGATCTCATAAGTTTGTTCTTCTTATGTATCGTGAGGACATATGAGTGGGTCTTCCCAAATGAAGCATAATTCTAAAGGCGGAGACCGACCGCTGGACTGGCGACTTCGGTGGGGCATGGGTGTGATGAGAATTATTTGAGCCCGTGGATTGTATACAGTAGTCTGTTCGGGGACCAGCTGTAGGGCTGGGAGAATTTTAGGAAATTTGATTTTGGTTGGCGTCTGCATCGCTGCACTGGAATATGGTACCAGGAGAGACACATCATTCGCCGTTTTAGGATTTAGAATTTGGTTGGCGTATGCATCACTGCACTGGAATATGGTACCAGGAGCGACTCATCATTCGCCGTTGGGGATTTGAGTTTTGGATGGTGTCTGCATCGCGGCAATGGAATTTGGTACCAGGAGTGAATCATCATTCGCCGTTGGAAATTTAGGGATTTGAAAATTTGAATTTGGTTGGCGTTTGCATCGCTGCATTGGAATATGGTACCAGGAGTGACTCATCATTCGCCGCTGGAGGTTTTTTTTTACCGTGATTGCTCCATCATTTCAGCTTTTCTTATCGCGAAGGTCGCGATTGCCCTATCATTTCGGCTATTTATTCGCGGTTGCCCTATAATTTCGGCTTTATTTTTCATCTTTATTTTATTCGCTGATTTTTATTGCGAGTTGCCCCCATCATTTCGGCTTTTTTTTACACATTTTTTTTATTTACACTTTTTTTACATTCCCAGTTTAACAACTTAGAGGTCGATTATTCCCAGTTTAACGACTTGGTGGTCGATCGTTCCCAATTTAACGACGTGGTGGTCAGCTGTTTTCAGAGAAGGGCGGATGTCTGAGCGAATCAGCTTCACAAAAGACTTCGGTCTCCATTTGTATGAAATTAGCGGTCGCAGCTTGACTGTTTGTTAACACGCCTTTAGACAGTTCTATCTCTCCTGCCTTATATTGCTTTTTGACCCAATCTTTGAAGACGGAGCAGTTCTCGATGGCATGACCTATCACTCTGTGATAGGGGCAGTATTTGGGGTCGTCGGTCATATTCACTTCTTGCGGTCTTTTTTATTCTGGCAATTGTAGACCGTTTCTTAGGGCATCTTTGAATATTTTACAGACTTTGTCCCTTCTGAAGGAATAGACCTTATCCAGCTTCTTCTTTCAGTGGAGCTTCTCATCCCTCTCCGAACACTGTCCCTTGCGCTTGATTGGACGGCTGAGAAGCAACTTGGGCCGTGAGCCGTAAGACGACGTTTGTCAAGTCGTCAATCTTTGAGTAAAGCTTGGCCATCTCCTTGTCTTTGCTTCTAAGCTGTTTTCGGAGCTCTTAGAGAAGTTGCTGCTTTGCGTTCTTGGTACGGAATATTGGCTCCTCTTCGCTTTCCGAGCCCGACTCCTCATGAACCGAAGGATCTCTCTGCTTATCAGCTTCACTGGAAGGGTTTTCATTACCTCCCAGAGGATGCTGGTCTTAGGAAGTGGCAGCCACATTCATACCAGATTGGATCTGAGATGTGGTGGCCCTTTCCTTGCTCTTGCTGCGCGTGCCCACCATGTAGACAGTGTGGACCACATATCCAGCCATCTCTTTATCTTTAGTGGGGTAACCATGTTCTTAGAACCTCATGAAGTTCAGCCTAGAATGAGTCTTAGCCTTTTTGTTGGCTCTATATCTGAGCCTTTTCTGTCTTGGCTTCTCAATTTTGAGGGCTTGGCGGGCATCCGTTTTCTGGGAAGCCATCTGTAGAGTGTTTTTAGTCTCCCCATTGAGATAGGAATACGCACGCGCTTGTCAGGCGTACTACAGATTCCCCCTGCCTAGGGTAGACGGGGGTTTATTGATTGTGGGGATCCGAATCTCCGGCAGCCGCGGACTAAGCTGTCGTTAATTACCCCTCGCCTTTTAGGGCGAGCGAACCTCCGATTAACGGGTTAAACTGGTCATGCGAACTCAATGTGCAGTGTACGTGTGTGTTGTTTTGGAGGGGGGTTTGGATATATCGGGAGCCACGCAGAGTTTTTACGGGGGTCCCGCTACCCGGATAGCGGGCTGGGGGTCAAGGGGGCTAGCAGCCCCCTTGCAAGGTGCGGAGCAGCGCCCCGGCCTAAAATTTTTTTGAGGGGGACAGTGTTGTGGAGTGTGTGTATATCTGTACATATATATACATGTATACATATATATAAAAAGGGAAAATGCGTCCAAAGGACGCGTGGGGTCAGCGCCTTGAGCGCTGTGCGCTTAGGTGCTGTGCGCTTAGGCGCTAGCGCGCCACGTGTCGGCATGTGGGCGCTTTGCGCTTGAGCGCTGGGCACTTGAGCGCAAGCGCGCCACGTGTCGGCACGTGGGCGCTTTGCGCTTGAGCGCTAAGCGCTCGAGCGCTAGCGCGCCACGTGTCGGCATGTGGGTGCTTGGCGCTTGAGCGCTGGGCGCTTGAGCACTAAGCGCTAGCGCGCTACGTTTCGGCACGTGGGCGCTGGGCGCTTGAGCGCTTGGGCGCCGGCGAGAAAAAGAGGCTTTTAGCCCCAGAAATTCTCGAAAGAGAAATCAGAGTGGAGATAAACTCCTAAGATGTTTTGGGGTTAATGAAAAGGGTTCTTCTTCTTTCTCCTCTGGTTGCTGGATCTTGAAGATCAAGAGATATGAGATTTTAAAAGTCTCTTCTTTTTTTGATCTAATGGAAGATCTGAGTTCCCCTTTATGGGTTTTGTGATGAAAAACTATTTAGTTTTATAGAATGAAGAGTAAAACTCTTGATTTAATTCAAAAAAAAAAGAAGAAAGTTTTGAAACCTTGAAGAAGGAGAAAAGATCTCAGATCTAAAAAAAATTTTGGAGAGAGAAAAAAGTTGTGAGATATTTTCATTATCCTTGCCTTTATAGGCTATACACTTTACACATAGCCCCTTGGGCTTCACAAAATGCCATTTTGCCTATCCCATGGCTCATGTGCCATTTCTTTTTGCATATAAGCCATGGGCTTAACAAAAATTTGGCTTTATGCCTATTTTTCTTATATTTATCCATAAAATAAAATAAAAGAAATACAACAAAAATTTTATCTTGGCATGGGGGAGGCCGGCCGCTTCATGTTCGGGCTCGACCCGGGCATGGGCCCACTGGATCTGGGCTTGGGCCCACTTGGCTTGGGGTTGACTTTGATTTTGACTTGGTCAACTGGGGTGTAAATTTTTACCACAACAAATTGCCCCCTATCAATAAATGCACACCACATATGTGGGTCGTGTGCATGAAATTGATGGAGCTTCTTTTACTTGGAGGCGACCTGATTTGGTTCCCGCTTTTTGGGAAGCTGGCACTGCCCTTTTTACGACATGGACGGTCGTTGCTTGACATGTCTCCGAGACGGAGTATCCGTGATAGACGTTTCACTGGCCCGGAGTGATCTGGTTCCCGCTTTGTAGGAATCCTGTGCTGCCCTTTTTACGACATGGACGGTCAATGCTGCCCTTTTTGCGACTTGGACGGTCGATACTGCCCTTTTAGCGACTTGGACGGTCGATGCTACCCTTTTTGCGACTTGGACGGTCGGTGCTGCCCTTTTAGCGATGTGGACGGTCGATGCTGCCCTTTTTGCAACTTGGACGGTCGGTGCTGCCCTTTCTGCGGCGTGGACGGTCGATGCTGCCCTTTTTGCTACTTGGACGATCGGTGCTGCCATTTTAGTGACGTGGACGGTCGATTCTGCCCTTTTTGCGACTTGGACGGTCGTTGCTGCCCTTTTAGCGACGTGGACGGTCTATGCTGCCATTTTAGCGATGTGGACGGTCGATGCTGCCATTTTAGCGACGTGGACGGTCGGTGTTGCCATTTTAGCGACGTGGACGGTCGATGCTGCCATTTTAGCGACGTGGATGGTCGGTGCTGCCATTTTAGCGACGTGGACGGTCGGTGCTGCCATTTTAGCGACGTGGACGGTCGGTGCTGCCATTTTAGCGACGTGGACGGTCGGTGCTGCCCTTTTTGCGACTTGGATGGTCGATGCTGCCATTTTAGCGACGTGGACGGTCGGTGCTGCCATTTTAACGACTTGGACGGTCGATGCTGCCCTTTTTGCGACTTGGACGGTCGGTTCTGCCCTTTTTGCGACTTGGATTGTCGTTGCTGCCCTTTTAGCGATATGGACGGTCGGTGTTGCCATTTTAGCGACATGGACGGTCGATTCTGGATTTGACTTGCCCAGCTTCTTGCGGTGTCAGGGATGAAGTTTACTTGTTTCCGAGGTGGAATTTGATTCTGCCAGGGAGGTCATTGGTTGTTTTGCTGACTTGATGTGATTTGGGTTGACATCAGCATCGCTACGCTAGAATATGGTACCAGGAGCGAATCATCATTTGTCATGATAGGATTTGGGGATTTTGGTTTTGGTTTGGCATCAGCATCGCTGCACTGGAATATGGTACCATGAGCGAATCATCACCTGCCATGAGGAGATTTCCCTCGTTCCCAGTTTAACGACTTAGGGGTCATTTGTTCCCAGTTTAACGACTTAGGGGTCATCTGTTCCTAGTTTAAAGACTTAGGGGTCTATTGGATTGGAGTTTGGGATTTTGGGGTTAGGGTAGGCATCAGCGTTGCTAACACTGAAGCACACGTGCCAAGAGCAATTTATCATTTGCTTATTCCTGTTGGGGGAGCGATGGCTTAGGAGACAGGTTTAGGTCCCTATCACCTAAGGCTTTTCAATTTTATGGGCCGTGAGATCCCATAAAAGCATTTTCTCCCTACGAGTCGTAAGGATCCCACAGGTGTATTTTCCCCTTAGGAGTCGTGAGGACTCCTAAGTGTGTTTTTCCTTTATGAGTCGTAAGGATCCCACAAAGGTTTGTTCTCTTCATGTATCGTGAGGACACATGAGTGGGTCTTCTTAATGGAGTATAATTCCAAAGGCGGAGACCAGTCGCGTAACTGGTGATTATGGTGGGACATGGGTATAACGAGAATTATTTAAGCCCGTGGATTGTATACGGCAGTCAATTTGGGGACTGGCCGTAGGGCTGGAGAATTTTAAGAAATTGGATTTTGGTTGGCGTCTGCATCGCTGCACTGGAATATGGTACCAGGAGCGACTCATCATTCGCCGTTTGGGGACTTGGAATTTGGATCTTGTTTGACATCAGCATTGCTGCACTGGAATAATGCCAGGAGCAACTCATCATTTGCCTTGGGAGGACTTGGGATTTGGGTTTTTGGTCGGCATCAGCAACGCTAACACTGAAGCGAAATGCCAAAAGCGACTCATCATTTGTCGTTGCCCGTTGGGGAACGATGGCTTAGGAGACAGGTTTGGGTCCCTATCACCTAAGGATTTTCAATTTTATGAGCCGTGTGGGTCTCAAAAAAGCATTTTCTCCCTACGAGTCGAGAGGATCTCGCAGGTGTATGTTCTCCTTAGGAATCGTGAGGATTCCTAAGTGTGTTGCTCCTTTATAAGTCGTAAGGATCTCACGCAGGGGTTTTCTCCTCACAAGGTCGAGAGCACTTTGCGAGTGTATTCATATCTTTTCACGAGTTTGCGCCCTTTCGAGTTTTCACAAACTCGCCGGTAGTCCTGCCGTTTTTACTCACGGAGCCCTTCCGGGTTTTCATCCGTGCCCGTTTTGCTTGTGGACATACATTTTTTTTCTTTTTTCTTTTTTCTTCTTTTTTTTCTTTTTTTTTTTTGCCGCTGGTGGGACTTTAAAAGTAGTCTCACCGGCAGGATTTGGGAGAGATAGGGGTCATTTACGCCCGTGGATTGTATACGGTTTTGCAAAATGTATGATCCAGACCGTAGGGCTGATGTGCTCAATTCGCCTGCGACTTGGAGCATTCACGTGTAGTATTTCTTAAGATATCGGCCATTGATGGGTGGCATGGGCCTTTCTCCCTCGGCACTTATTAGTTGGTAGGATCCTCCGTCGAACATTTTCTCGATGACGTATGGTCCTTCCCAGTTTGGCTCGAATTTTCCCTTAGCATGTCGATTGGGGATGATCGGTCTTTTGAGGACCAACACCAATTCACCTTTCTTGAAAGCGCGGAGACGGGTTATCTTGTCATAGGCCCGTGACATTTGGGCTCGGTATAGCTCCAGATTTTGCTACACCGTGAGCCTCTTTTCTTCGAGAGCATCGAGCTTTTCAAGTCGAAGGAGCACGTTTTCCTCCTCCGTCAACTCATGCTGAACGGCCATTCTTAAGCTTCAAACTTCAACTTCGAGGGAAAGGACCGCCTCCACTCCGAAGAGCAATGAGTATGGAGTGGACTAAGTTGGAGTACGGTGCGTGGTACGATATGCCCACAACACCTCGTGAAGTTTGAGATTCCAGTCTCTCTTGTTGGTTAAAGCATTTTTCCTCAGGAGTTTGCATAGAGTCTTATTGAAGGCTTCGGCTAGCCCATTAGCCCTTGGATTATAGATGGAGGAATATCTCCAGTCTATCTTGTGCTGAGTAGCGAACCTTGAGACATTGAAGCTCTTGAAAGAAGGCCCGTTGTCATAAATGATTCTTCTTGGTGTACCGAAGCGGTATAGAATATTATGCTGGAAGAATATCAGAATATCTTTTGTCCTGACTTCTTTTAGTGGGACAGCTTCAGCCCATCTGGAGAAATAGTCTGTCGCGGCCAGTATGAACCGATGGCTTTTGGATGAGGGAGGATCAATTGGGCCAACAATGTCGGTGCCCCAGACTTCGAAGGGCCACGACGCCACCGTAGGATGCAACGGATTGGGATGCTTGTGAATGAAATCACCATGGATTTGGCAAATCTTACATTTCTTTGCATGCTCTCCGCAATCCCGTATCATGGTGGGCCAGTAATATCCAAGCCGTTTGATTTGAAGTCGCATCTTAGGGCCAGATTGGTGAGCACCGCAAACGCCCGAGTGAACATCTTTCATGACCTTTTGGGCTTCGGCCAATGACAGACACCTGAGCCAGAGTTGGTCATATGACCTGCGATATAACGTGTCATTTACAAACACGTATCGGAGAGCTCTTTTCTTCAGCTGAATCCTCGCAGATTTTTCTTCAGGCAGCTTGTCGTATCGGAGGTACTCTATGAAGGGTTCTCTCCAATCGGGCTCGTCTTGGATGATCGAAGCTTCTTCGGCAGGACTGCTCTTCTGTTCCGCGCTTTCCTCTTCTCGTAGAGAGACTGGGGGTAGAATTTGTCGGCTCCTGACTGTGATCAGAATTTCTTCCATGTCAGGATCAGCCAGCTCCTTGGCTAAGCGAGCGAGTACGTCAGCCTTTCCATTCAACGCTCTAGGGACTCTCATTAGTTCAATGTGAGTGAACCGTTTCATGAGTTCCACCACTCGGCCTCTGTACCGAGCTAACTCAGGTTTGTATATATTATAGTCGCCGCTTACTTGGTTGACGACAAGCTGGGAGTCACCGTAAACCCGTAGCCGAAGGATTTCCATTTCTATGGCGAGTTCCAAACCAGCTATCAGGGCTTCATACTCAGCTTCGTTGTTCGTTCGAGGCTCGGTGAGAGCGAAAGAACGCCGTAGGGTTCCCATTGATGGTGTGATGAACACCAATCCTATCCCTGCTTTCATCTCCGGGACGCTTGATTTACTGGAGGTCCTTATTGATGAGGCTCCATCGAAGTAGAGCTCCCAACATGGCCCATCTTCCTCGAGGTGCAGCACTTGTTCGTCGGGTAACTCATAATTTAGCGGCGACCCTTCTGGTATAGGATGAGCGGCAAGGAAGTCTGCAAGAGCTTGCCCTTTCACTGCTTTCTGAGGAGTATAAACCATGTCAAACTCAAGTAGCATGACAGCCCATCTTGCCATTCTGCCGGCTAGGCTTGCTCTGGTCATCAAGTGTTTTAGCGGGTCGACCTTGGAGATCAGCGTAACCCGATGAGCGAGCAGATAGTGCCTCAGCTTCTTCACAGCAAATATCAGAGCCAGGCATTGCTTTTCAATTGGGGAATAGTTGTGTTCCGCCCCGACTAGAGTTCGACTGAGGTAGTAGAGGACATTTTCTTTTCCCTCCTCATTATTCTGGGCAAGGAGCGCACCGAGTGACTCATCTAGCGCTGCAGTATAGAGAATCAGCGGTTTATTTGGAATGGGAGTGGCCAGCACTGGAGGGTGCAACAAGTATTGTTTGATACTTTCGAACACTGCTTGACATTCGGCATCCCAGATAAAAGGAGCTCCTTTCTTCATGAGCTTTGAGAAGGGCCTACATCTCCCCGATAAATTTGAGATAAACCTCCGTATATAAGCAAGCTTTCCTTGAAAAGATCTTAGCTGCGTCAGACTCTTCGGAGGGGGCATCTCCATGATGGCCTTTATCTTTGATGGGTCAACTTCGATCCCTCGATGTCGGACTATGAAGCCCGGGAATTTTCCCGATGACACGCCAAAAGTGCATTTCAGAGGATTCATCATCAGATCGTACTCCCTCAGTCTGGTGAGAACGGTCCTAAGATCTTGGATATGATCGGCCTTGGTTTTAGTCTTGACGACCAGATCATCAACATAACATTCGACGACTTTATGAATTAGGTCATCAAAGATATTGGTCATTGCCCTTTGGTACGTAGCACCTACGTTCTTCAGTCCGAACGGCATCACCTTGTAGCAGTATATTCCGATCGGAGTTCGGAATGCTGTGTGCTTCTCATCCTCAGGCGACATCTTGATCTGATTATATCCAGACGAGCCATCCATAAAGGTGAACAACTCATAATTTGAGGTGTCATCGACCATCATTTCCATGACCGGTAGTGGAAAGTCATCTTTAGGACATGCCTTGTTGAGGTCCCTGAAATCGACACAAACTCGGATCTGCCCATTTTTCTTCTTCACTGGGACTATGCATGCAATCCAGTCCGCATATTTCTCTTCCCTGATGAAGCCGGCATCGATGAGCTTCTTGGTTTCCTCGATGACCTTTTCTTCTAGTTCACTTCTCATTCGTCGAGGGGCTTGTTTGACTGGCTTAGCATCATGAGATATAGCCAGCTTATGCACGGCCACTTTAGGGGAAAGGCCAGGCATTTCTTTGTATGTCCACGCGAAGCAGTCGACGAACTCATGCAGCAGGGCAATTATCTGCTCTTTCATTTCCTCCGACAAGAGTGAGTTGATGTAGGTCGGCCTTGGATCATCGGGCGTTCCTAAGTCAATCTCGGTTAGCTCGTCAAAGGTTGCTTGTCCACCATCTTCGAGCTCTTGAGGAGCTTCTTCTGGCTCGGTTAGCTCGTCTTCATCATTTGACTCTTCGTAGGCTTCCCCAATATGGGTCATATAGCATGCCTTAGAATCAGACTGGATGAAACCTATGCCCCGCCTATCTGGAATTCGTCCATCGATGAGTGCTCGGACCTGAGGTGGATGCCATAGCCCTTCGTAAAACTTTGCTTCGGACTCCGTTTGATATAACCGGCATCTGCACTTTTTAAAGTATTCCCGCATCTCGGGCGCATAGTATCTGGGATTGAGGACGGCTCTTATGCCTCTCTCATATGAAAGGCACGCGATAGAAAAATCGTCCGGGTGCACAACGGGGTTTGACCCATAAAACAGGATGCCTTTCTGCCCACTTTTCCTTCCCGGGACGTAGAAAGTTTTCAGCTGGTCCACGGTGGAGACTGACAACGCATCGAGCTCTTTGCACATCTGCTCCGGTACTCTTGTGATAGTTAAGGATCCTGCTGCAATTTCGAAGGTCTCTCGTAGTTTCGCTTGCTGCATGGGGGTCCAATCTGCACCGCTGTTGCACGGCAGGTCCTCTTCCTCTGACTCTTCAGTGTCGCTGCCAAGATGAGGGCGAACTTTGCTGCTAGATGGGGCTTCAGTAACAGATTTGTCCGTATCGCTACCGAAATGAGGGCGAGTTTTACGGAAGGACGAACTTCCAGCGTCGGACTCATCAGTGTTGCTACCAAAACGCGGGCGCACTTGGGAGTTTTTGCTTTTGAAAGTGACAGCCGGCTTGGATTTGCTTTTGAGTCTTGGGGCCGCTCTATCCTCAGTCAGTTGTGGCTTAGCATTTTGGTGGTTCATAAAGTACCGAGAATCTTCATATCGGACTTCATGCACACCGAACAGCTGGATGTCTCCGTCAATGCGTCTTTCTTCGCCATTTTTAGTATACTTCATGCATTGATAGAGAGTTGATGGGACGATGTCATAATCGTGGAGCCACGGCCGTCCCAAGAGAATCTTATAAGACGTGTCCGCGTCGATCACGTATATCTTAGCTTCAGTTTGCAGATCCCCGATTTTGATTGGCAAAGTTATAGCCCCCAGAACTTGCTGGCAGTTTTGATTGAAGTCTTGAATGACAATCCTTTCCCTTGACAGGTGTCGGACGTCCATTGACAAACTCTTCAGTATTCGCAAGTTCATGATGTTCACTGAGGACCCCGGATCAATCAATATGCGATTAATCCGATCCCCGTCGCTGTACCCGGTCACGTAAAGCGGCCGATTATGCTCTGCCCTTCCCAGTAGCAAGTCTTCATCCTTAAATGTGACTGCGGCGGCTTGCAAAGTGTAATGAGCTTATTTCATATTAATTTCCGCAAAGCGAGCTTGATACCGCTCAGGGTTTTGTAGAGCATGAATGAGAACATCTCTAAGCTCTTGAGATAGAACCAAGGCATCATAGATTCTAAGGAGAGACGGAAGCTTTCGGAGGTGAGCCAAAACATTATAGTCTACTGGGGAAGGACATGAGTTTTCATCAGCCGGTTCTCTGCCATCTTCATCATTAGCCACATGTTTTTCCTTCCCTTTTGGGGCGTTGCCCTGATTTGGCGGTAGAGCCCTGCCGCTTCTGAGCTGGATTTGATTGGCCTTTGTGGCGAGCTCCTCGTCCTCTTCGGGAAAATAGAGCTCCTCCTCATAGTCGCTGCCAAGATGGATGGTGTAGCAGGTCACTACTGTGATCTCTTCATTGGGGTCTTCTTCTAACTCCTCCAGAATTTCAGCCGCTTGTACAGGGAAGAACTCCTTCAATTGAATCAGATTTCTTTCTTTCTGTTCATGTTCTTCGAGGGAATCGATATATTTTGAATGGTCAATCTCCCTACAAATTCCTTTTCGCGCCGAGCTGAACTTTTCTTCTTCTTGAGCTTTTTGGATTTTGAGCCTGATGGAGCCGCATTGGCAGCTGGACTGGTAGGCTTCTTCTGCCCTTCCCATTCCGTCCTGGGCTCTTTCCGAAGTAGCTTTATCATCTTTTTCGTCTTATTAGATATGTGCATACTCCACGGAGGCCGCGATGAGTCAGTTTCGTTTGTCAGGGCAGCGGGTTCAGCTGTCTGCTCCCAGAAGGTTTCAACTTCTATCTGTATAAAGTTGGCGGTTGCAACTTGATTGTTCACCAACACGCTTTTGGACAGCTCGATCTCTCCAGCCTTGTACTGCTTCTCGACCCAGTCCTTGAAGATATAGCAATCCTCGATTGCATGGCTCACTACTCGGTGGTATGGGCAATACAAGGGATTGTCGGTCATTTTTGCTTCTTGGGGTCTTTTCGACTCCGGCAATTGTAGGCCGTTGTTCAAGGCATCTTTAAATATCTTACGGACCTTGTCCCTTCTGAAAGAGTAAACCTTGTTCTTCTTCTCCTCTAGGGAAGGCCCATCTCCTCCCAGCAATGGCTTTCGAGACCGGTTGGTTTTGGATTCGCCCGCCCTTCGCTTTTCTTCATTGTCGGACGCATTGAAGACATTGGTACTGCTAGAACTCCCGCTTCTACGGTTGTCGTCCCGCTTGCTTTTCCAAGTTTTGTCTCTCTGAGAGTCCGGCGGGGACTATTGCTTCGAGCGTTCTAGCATTTGGACTTTCTTGGTTAGCTCCTGAAATGTCGTGAGGCCCGCTGTACACAAGAATGGGACCATCCAATTGCTGAGGTTCCCAATGAGAAAGCTGACAAACTGGTCCTGCTCCAGCGGCGGTTCGCACTTGACTGTGAGATTACGCTATCGAGCGATAAAGTCGGTGTTGCTTTCATTCTTCCCCAGCTTGGTCCTCACAAGGTCGGCAATAGAGATTTTATCACTGACGCTCATGAACCTTTGCCGGAACAGAGACTCCATTTGGGCAAAGGTAATGACAGACCCGTCTGGTATACTCGCGTACCAGTCGAAGGCGACACCGGTCAGGTTGTTGACAAACTGACAAAGAAGGAGCGCGTCATTGCCCCCTGTATTTCCGCACGATACTTTGAAGTGGGCGACGTGCTGATTTGCATTCCCCGTTCCGTCAAATCTTCCGAACTTAGGAATGACGTAGCCGCTCGGGAACTCGATCAGATCGTACTGTGCGGGATATGGCCGCCCACTACTGCCAATTTCTTTCTGAACTTCAGCTTCAACCACCAATGTTTTAACTTTGCTGGTGACCAAATCCATTATTCGATCTTGTGTTAGCGGGATAGTGCCATCTGGGGCCAAGGCATCCCCAGAAGCGGAATGTGGCCGGCTTTCATACGGTTCAACCAGTCTTAGACCCAAAGGAACAAGCATTGGCGGCTTTAGATTGTCATCACCCGGCTGATTAGTAGCGACTTGTGCTTGATTGGAAGGCGCTCGAGCAATTTGAGCCGTAAGCTGCATCACAACATTCTTTAGATCGTCAATTTTCGAATAAAGCTTGGCCATCTCTTTATCCTTGCTCCTGAGCTATTTTCGAAGCTCTTGAAGCAGCTCCTGCTCCGCGGTCCTGGGGCGGAAAGTCGGTTCTTCCTCGCTGTCCGAGCTTGACTCTGCATGGACCGAGAGGTCTTTCTTCCTATCTTCCTCCTCGAGAGGGTTTTCATCATCCGGCGGAGGCGGATGTTCTTGGGAAGTGGCAACCACATTCAAGCCAGATTGGACTTGGGATGTGGTGGCCCCATCTTTGCTTTTGTTGTGAAGGTTGTCACTGGGGCTCCTGCCCTCCATATCGACCGTATGGATAATATATCCAGCCCGCTTTTTATTGTCGGACGCTGATTTCACAGATCGCTGTCTTGACCCCTCTGTTTCAGTAGCGGGCAGTCGATTGAAGGCGGATGGCCTGGCCGGATTCTTGAATGGTGTTGGCGCTTCTTTTCTGGATTTGCCCCGCTGCTTTCGTGCGGCACAGAGCGCCTGATAGACTCTTGAAGAGACAGTGCCATACTTTTTCTGTTGGGGCCGAGACACGTCTCTTTGTAGCATTGTTCGGACCGCTGTCTTCTTGATTCTGACGGTCATGGCATTTTTCTGAACCCACTTCAGAGGCTCGAAGGAATTGCTGATTCTTACGTCCGACTTAGCCGTCGTCGCGGGGCGACCCTGCACTTGTAACTTCACAAGATTCCATTTGGCCGAAGCCCTGGCCCTCTTGTTGGCTCGATACCTGAGCCGCTTCTGCCTTAACTTTTCTGTTCTAAGCACCTGGCAGACTTCGACTCTTTGGGAAGACGCCGTAGACTGGACGATGGAGGATTTTGGAGATATGCTCGATTGTGCATTTGTTGGAGTCATCGCCTGAGCTCATCCGCAACATTTGATGTTGCCCTTTGTATCGGTGTTCTTGCCCCCCGCTAGAGCACCAGAGAATCGTTCAGACACCGTCTTAAGTTTCGGTTGTGGTGCCTTGGCGATCACGACATTCGGCCTCTTGCCCCTTGAGACCAGCTTGGCCGTCTGTTTCGCCGGGATTTCTGCCAGATGAGCGCTTCCGGCAGGGTAGATGATGATGGAGCCAAACTGGCGGGGCAGTTCCTCCTACTGTCGACTGAGGCTTGCTGGAAGAACCACACGAGTATTGACCTTGACCACGCACGGAATCGGGGTCGCGTTGGAAGCTGAATCCGGCTTGGGAGACATTGTCGTCGAAAGTTGATTGCTGCACAGAAAAAATATCATTTCAGTATAGACAATCGATATGTATATTTATTGAGTTCGCATGAACATTTAACCCGAAATATGGGAGGAGAGAAAGGTCCCACCGGGCATGCCAGAATCTGTACGGTGTTTTTAGTCACCCCATTGAGATGGGAATATGCGCGCGCTTGTCAGGCATACTACAGATTCCCCCTGCCTAGGGTAGACGGGGGTTTATTGATTGTGGGGATCCGAATCTCTGGCAGCCGCGGACTAAGCTGTCGTTAATCACCCCTCGCCTTTTGGGGCGAGAGAACCTCCGATTAACGGGTTAAACTGGTCATGCGAACTCAATGTGCAGTGTATGTGTGTGTTGTTTTGGAAGGGGGTTTGGATATATCGGGAGCCAGGCAGAGTTTTTACGGGGATCCCGCTACCCGGATAGCGGGCTGGGGGTCAAGGGGCCTAGCAGCGCCCCGGCCCAAAATTTTTTTGAGGGGGACAGTGCTGTGGAGTGTGCGTGTATCTGTACATATATATACATGTATACATATATAAAAAAAAGGGAAAAAGCGTCCAAAGGACGCGTGGGGTCAGCGCCTTGAGCGCTGTGCGCTTAGGCGCTAGCGGGCCACGTGTCGGCACGTGGGTGCTTTGCGCTTGAGCGCTGGGCGCTCCACGTGTCGGCACGTGGGCGCTTTGCGCTTGAGCGTAGGACGCGTGTCGGCACGTGGGCGCTTTGCGCTTGAGCGTAGGACGCGTGTCGGCACGTGGGCGCTTTGCGCTTAAGCGCTGGGCACTTGAGCGCCAGGCGCTCGAGCGCTAGCGCGCCACGTGTCGGCAGGTGGGCGCTTTGCGCTGGAGCGCCAGGCGCTCGAGCGCTAGCGCGCCACGTGTCGGCACGTTGGCGCTGGGCGCTTGAGCGCTTGGGCGCCGGCGAGAAAAAGAGGCTTTTAGCCCCAGAAATTCTCAAAAAAGAAATCAGAGTGGAGTTAAACTCCTAAAATGTTTTGGAGTTGATGAAAGGGGTTCTTCTTCTTTCTCCTCTGGTTGCTGGATCTTGATGATCAAGAGATATGAAATTTTAAAAATCTTTTCTTTTTGAGATCTAATGGAAGATCTGAGTCCCCCTTTATGGGTTTTGTGGTGAAAAACTATTTAGTTTTATAGAATGAAGAGTAAAACTCTTAATTTAATTCAAAAAAAAGAAGAAGGTTTTGGAACCTTGAAGAAGGAGAAAAGATCTCATATCTAAAAAAATTTTTGGAGATAGAAAAAAGTTGTGAGATATTTTCATTATCCTTGCCTTTACAGGCTATACACTTTACACATAGCCCCTTGGGCTTCACAAAATGGTATTTTGCCTATCCCAAGGCTCATGTGCCATTTTTTTCGCGCATAAGCCATGGACTTTAAAAAAAATTGGCTTTATGCCTATTTTTCTTACGTTTATCCGTAAAATAAAATAAAAGAAGTACAACAAAATTATTTATTACAAAATTTTTATCTTGGCATGGGGGAGGCCGGCCGCTTCATGTTCGGGCTCGACCCGGGCATGGGCCCACTAGATTTGGGCTTGGGCCCACTTGGCTTGGGGTTGACTTTGATTTTGACTTGGTCAACCGGGGTGTAAATTTTTACCCCAACACCATCGTGAGTCGATTGGCGGGGAGCTTAGAGAAGACACTCGATCGAGCGGTTGTCAAAGGCACCGTCGGAGCTTGCTCGAGACTCTTTGTTGCTTTGTTGGTGTTGGTGACCTTGCCCCCAGCTGGGGCCAAGGAAAGTCGTTCAAACACCAACTTGCATTTGGGTTGGGGCGCCTTCGAGATCACCATATTTGTCCTCTTGCCTTTCGAGGCCGGTTTGTTTGTTACCGGAGCTTGAGGAGCTGGGATGGCGTTAGCTGAGACAAAAAAAATAGATCCAAATTGTAGCAGCGGTTCTTCCCACTGTCGTCCGAGACATGCCGGGAGGACCATCCTGGCGTCTATCTTCATCGTGTAGGAGATGGGAGCTGTGTCGAGAGCTGAGCTGATCCTTGGAGACATTTTGTTGCATCCGGAGATTGCAATTTGAAATTTGTTAACCTGCACAAAGAAGCATGATTTCAGTACAGGCAATCGATATGTACATTGATTGAGTTCGCATGAACGTTTAACCCGAAATATGGGAGGAGAGATAGGTCCCACCGGGCATCCCAGAATATGTAGGGTGTTTTTCATCACCCCGTTGAGATGAGAATATGCACGCGCTTGTCAGGCGCATTACATATTCCCCCTGCCTGGGGTAGACTGGGGTTTATTGATTGTGGGGATCCGAATCTCCGGCAGCCGCGAACTAAGCTTCTGTTAATTACCCCTCTCCTTTGGAGCGAGAGAACCTCCGATTGACGGGTTAAACAGGTTATGTGAACTCAATGTGCAGTGTGCGTATGTGTGTCTTGAGGGGTTTTGGATATATCGGGGTCCCCACAGAGTTTTACGAGGGCCCCGCTACCCGGATAGCGGGCTGGGTTCAAGAGGGCCAGCAGTCCCCTTACGGGATGCGGGGCAGCGCCCCGTTAGAAATTTTTTCTAATGGAGGAGGTATTTTTAGTGTGGAGTGTATATGAAGTGAAGGGGAAAATGGCGTCCAAAGGACGCGTGAGCGCCAGCGCCTCACGTGCCTGGCACGCCGGCACTGGCGCTGGGCGCTTACGTACGTGCTTGGCACGCGGGCGCTGGGCGCCAGCGCCCCACGTGCTTGGCACGCGGGCGCTGGGCGTCAGCAGGAAATGTGACTTTGTCCCTGCACTGGGAGCTGTGCTCCCGATTTGACTTCTGGAGTTAAATTCCTAAAAAGAGATTAATTTATGGAGTTGAACTCCAACAGATCTTGAATAGAGTTAAACTCCTAGAAATATTTGGAAATGATCAAAGTGGGGGCCCTTTGTTTCTCTCTCCTTTGGCCCTGGATCTTCCCAAGATGGGATTTCTGGAGATGGGTCTCCTTCTTCTTTCTCTCGGTTGGTCGGATCTTGGAGAAAGGGGGTGATATTAAAAAATCTCCCCTTTTTGAGATCTAATGGAAGATCTGAGCTCCCCTTTGTGGGTTTTGTAGTGAAAAACTATTTATTTTTGGAAAAAGAAGAGTAAAACTCTTGATTTAATTCAAAAGGGGAAGATGGTTTTGAACCTTGAGTAAGGAGAAGGAGGCACAAAAACCCTAGATTTTTTAGGAGAATGAAAAGTTCTTTTTTATTTCAATATTATGTTGCCTTATATAGGCTTACAAAATTACGCATAGCCCCTTGGGCTTTACAAAATGGTATTTTGCCCATCCCATGTCTCATGTGCTCATTCTTTTGCACATAAGCCATAGGCTATACAGAAATTTAGCTTTATGCCCATTTTCTTCCATTCATGCATAAAAAATTATATCAAAATTATTTATTACATGATTTTTTATTTCGGCATGAGGGAGGCCGGCCACGGGGCTCGACTTGGGCATGGGCCCACTTGCTTGGGCTTGGGCCCGCTTACTTGGGATTGACCTTCACTTTGACCCGGTCAACTGGGATGCAAATTTTGACCCCAACAATGTAAAAAAAAGGTTTCGTATATTTTCAAAATAGTCCTCAAGTATTTAATTATCGTCTTTAGGGTTTTTATAGATTTAATTTTTAAATGTGAAGTATTTTCTAGTTGATATAAACCTGGTGATATTTGTACATGGTATTTTAATGTAATGTAGAAATTGTTTTGAATTGTAATGGTAGTTTCAAGTAATTGGTGATTCTTTTCTTTTGATTTTGGAAACATGGAATATTTTATATCTTAAAAATAGGTATTTTGATAATTTTTACATATATAATTATTTATAAAAAATATAAATTTATTTATTTTCTAGAAATCTCGTTTTTCTTAAAATTGCAATAATAATTCCATCGAAATTCGAATGCTCCTTGCGGAGGTCTGAATTCCTCCCTACTAGATCCGAGGACATGCGATAATCTGCACCATCGCGATCGAATTCCCCAAAAGTGGGTTGCAAGGACGTAATTGTATGGAATTAGTTACTACATTTTAAATAAATATGATTTTGTAATAGTTTAGGGTATTTTATTGTAACATGTAAACTTTCCCACAAATATTGTCCAAAGGTAAATCGTGCTATGTCAATAATGTGTGTTATGATGAGGTAGATCATTACCTCATGAGTTTTCTAAAGGTGATATGATTAGAATGAATAAACAATGTCGAAAGTAAACATGAGGGTATTTTACTGTAAAAGTGAAATAGAAGTTGCTATAATTATTATTTTGAGGTGAAACTTGTTCTAATATATTTGTTAATGGTTACCAAACAATATATTAAAAATTTATTGGTTTGTTATTAAGAAAAGAATTGGATTTTTAAAGAAAGCGAATCGGAAGCCGGAGTAACTCCGTTTCCGACGAGTTTTAAAAATAGAGTATTTTAGAATAGCAAAAGGGAAGGGGGGCAGGGACTTACAAGTTACAAGGAGAGGAGGGAGGTAGGAGAAGGTTAAGAAAGCATCGGGGAGTCATTTCGTCGCCGGATTCTTCTTGAAACTTCACCGGAACTTCGACCTTTGCTAACTCCACTTGCACAACTTTGGACTTGAGAATTTTAGAGAGTTTTGGAAGGGAATTTCTTAGTGAGGAGGTGTAAAATGAAGGGTGGTATTTATAAGGAAAATTAGGGTTTAGGGTATTGAATTGGAGAATTAAAAATTTGCATTAAAATGAATTTAAGAGAGGAATTATCACTCTCTGGATGAATGCTGAGCAATTAAACAATATGGAGGTAGTGGGTAGGCGAAGGGGTACTAGGGTTAAATTTTGGGAGTATTGGGTACGGGAGGCCTGGCGTTGCTGGTCCATCAAGCCATCTCGCCAGTCCAAAACCGGTGGCTTGGGCTCGAATTGATGCCACGTGTCCCTGTCGTCTCATATACCCTGTAGCATATGTTTGATTACTTTGTGACTTTTCATTTTACGTGTAGTGCACGTGTAAACTTTTGGGCTTCTAAAAGTTTAAAGAAAGATCAACAAAAAAATAATGTGGCTGATGGGATTTGAACACAGGTACTATGTCTCAGCAGTGCAAGCCCTTTACCAGTGAGCTACAAGCTCTTTCTTGCAGTTCAAAAGCAAAACAATTACTTATAGTGTACACATGTTGCCAATACTCTATTTGTACATTAACTTTTTAATCAAATTTTCTGTACATTATAACAGAGTCGTTACATGACGCATGTTACGGTTAGGGTTAGAATGCGTGGACCTATGTATGGAATACTTATATATAAGGATCTCTGCAGGAAGGGTGAACTGTCCAATGTGTGGACGACTACTAACCCGATATTCGGGCGAATACTAACCCTATTTTGGGGATGAATGGTCCAATATATGGACAAATACTAACCCGATATTCGGGCTAATACTAACCATACATGAAGGCGAATAATCCAAAATGTAAATAATATACAATATGGAAATTTCGCCTAGATGTATGCGCACTAACTCTAATTCGTAAGAACATTTACACTGAATAACGAGGATGGGTAGTTTGATTTAGGCAAGGAGATGCGGAACTTGGATTCCCCTACTACTCGATCATGATCCCGAGAAGTGAAATTGTACATTTCACTTCCACAGTTGTTATTCCGTGGCCACAGCGGAATAATCGCGAGTATCTGGACCCTTGTTTAACAAACTAATGTGGACTTTTACCAACCATATACTTCACACAACACACCCTTACTCACTTACACCTAATACAACATACTCATATTCATATATACCTCTGTCAACATATCTTAATTGTATACATTTCATACCTTTATACCCATATACATCATGTCTGCATATATAAATCATACTCATATATACACCTACTCGTTTCTATATCTTTACTTCCTTATGAGGCAATCCTACCCGAGTGTACCTCGCTGACAGACTTTCCTTTTCCCTCTCTATCCTTGGAATGTCCGTTAGATGAGAATGAGTTTTATGACGAGGATAAAGGTGTGGAGCCAACAAATGAAGATTACGCAGACTTGATGACGAAAGATTAGCTAGTTTTATTTTATTTTTGTTGCCCACTTGTTTAGAGCTTTTGTTTCTCCTTCGATGTAATTAAACTACTTAGTTTATTTTACTTTTTCTTTTAGGATGTAATAAAGTTTGGTTAATGGAAATAAATGCCTTTCGCTTTTATTATTTTTGTTTTGGTACACATCCTGTATGTTAGATATTCATACGCTTAACGTAACTGTATTGAATAGACCACCTTCAATACAGTTAGGTTGCGGACCATGCCACGTCATCCTTCACCTTCTTTTTGGAAAGCGGGGTGTGACAATGGCAGGTACATTGGTCACTTCAAATTCCATTACGGGATATTCATAATGACTATAACGAGTCCTAAATACCGTCTTCAGAATTTCGGACCCCGTGACCTTCACCTGATGATATCCTCAACGAAGATCTAACTTTGAAAAGACACAAGATCCACTTAACTGATCGATAAGGTCATCGATGCGATGTAGTGGATACTTGTTTTTAATTGTCACCTCGTTCAGAGTTCGATAATCCACGCACATCCTATAGGTACCTTCCTTCTTCTTCACCAGTAGCACCGGAGATCCCCAATTTGAAGTACTGGGTCAGATCCAACCTTTTTCAGGAGTTCGTCCAACTGAATATAGGTCTCCTTCAATCCCTCCGGACTTAATCGGTACGGAGCTTTTATTATTGGTTGTGCGCCGGGTTGCAAATCAATGTTGAATTCAAAATCTCGATCGGGAGGCAAACCTGATATGTCTTCCGGGAATACATCCTCGAACTCTCGAACTACCTCTTGCTTCGATATTTTCGCTTGCAACGCTGCAATCTCTGCCTTCTTTGGTTTTGCTCTGTAGATGCTAGGCTCCAAGGTCCGGACTCCGCTTTTGAAGTAAAACACCGGGTGATCTGGTACTTTGAACACTATCCTCCTTTGGCGACAGTCGATGGTAATGAAGAAAGTTCTCAGCCATTCCATTCCTAAGACTATGTCGAATTTCGGTATGTCCAGCACCTTGAAGTCTGCATAGAATTCTCGACTGCAGACGACCACTGGACACAGATCGTATCCCAAAGTTTCCTTTAGAACGTCGTTCCCTGAACTGACATTCTAGCTGGATATGAGAGGCATAACTGGGATCGGATGAATTATTACTAACCATTGCAACATAAAGCAATGTAATGCCCCAGTGTCGAAGAGCGTGAGTACAGGTAGGAAGGCTACTAAGATTGTACCAGTGATAACCCGACCCGTAGCTTCGGCCTCTTCGACCGACATAGTGATTGCTTGGCATCGCGGCACTTTCCTCTGTACCTGGTTAAACACTCGACGTTGGGGTTGAGTGGTCTTGGTGCGGGGAGCTGGTGCTGGTAGAGCTAACCGGGTAGGAGGAACTTGGATCGCCGGTCTAGCTGAGGGGTTGTTGGGTCCTCGATTCTGGGGGCATGCTCCGATGGCATGAGTAGAGGACCCACAAATCAGGCACAAGTTGTTCGCCCTGCGACAGTTCTTCACAAGGTGCCCTGTTCTTTTGCAGTAGATGCAAAAGTCCGGCATGTGGTTAGCGAACGAACCTACTGGACTACGAGATGGTCCATTGGAACCTGGCCTAGAAGAGGCCCCTCCTATGATCTGGTGCACAGGACGTTTCACACCGGCAGTCTGCGGCCTGCTCTTCTTCTTCACAACTGCCTCATAGCGTCGGGCAACCTTCAAAGCAAGCTTATGGGTTGGGAAATCCCTGTAGCGAGTGCAGCTTAGATTTCAGGGTCCAACCCTTCCTGGAATCATCGTGCCCGGATCTCAACAGTGGGAAAAAGGTGTGTGGCAAACTTGTTACAACCTTGTGTTAGCAGTGTTGTGAGTGGGATCAGAAATTGAATTTAATACTATATCTTACCTGCCGAACATGGTAAACTCAGCATCATATTCATCCACTGACTTAACCCACATCGAGCCTTGTTGTAAATGGATGAATTGTTGCTCCATGTCAAAGCGGCCAGTCTCTGGAAAGTACTTGGTATCGAAGAGGTCGCAGAATGTTCTCCATTTTATCGGTTGCGCGAGAAGGCTCTCCTCGGCCTTCCACCAAACTCTGGCATTATCGGTCAGTTTCAACTTAGCAACTCTTACCAAAGCTATATATAGCACTTAAGCCGCTGCCAGATCAACCTCGATCGGTTAAGCCCATTCTTCTGCTTCAAGCGGACTCTCTTTACCCGAGAATTTCTTTGGGTGTAAAGCCCGGAACTGCTTTACTCCAGGAGCTTCAGCCTCGGGACGGTTCATAAGGAAAACAGTCTGCTGCTGCTGACCCTCCAATAGGCTCTTGATAGCCTCAAGAAGTACCGTTTGCTCATTGATAGGAGCTGCAACGGTAGGTGGTGGTGGTGGTGTAGGTGGTGGAGTATTGTCATTGACGTTTGTGCTGGTATTGTTCGGAGAGTCCATCACTTTGATACAAAAGATAGGTTAGGATAGATTTAAGGAATTTGAAATACAAGGAATGCAGATGTTTGTTGAACTCATTAATTCTTGTGGTATATTGTTTACGACTTCATACGGAACTGACCTGCATGGGCCACTAACAAAACCTGTCACGTCCCGCTTCCCAGTAAACGGAAACGGTGACATGGCAAGCCCGTGGCATATTTCTCTAGAGAAGGTCATTTCCTAAATAAATATACTAAGCGTATTGAAACAATAATACACAATGAAAGAATAAATAGAGACTGTAAAATTTTCAACAAATATCTTTATTTACATTCAATTTCCAATATTTACAAGTACATGAGTTTCAACTGGAAAGTAAATACAATAAAGGAAAATGCCTAAACATGTGGCATACATAAGCTGAATAAAAAGTGATGCTAGACTAATCTTGAGGAGCAATCCGGTTGTAGTCTTCCTCTGTAGCCTTCACTTCCTCCATCTTGACCGTATCTGATGAACATTCCAAGAAAATAAGGGTGGGCGGAATGTCTGTCAGCGAACTAGCGCTCGGTAAGTCCCAAGAATAAAGTAAGAGTAAAAGAATGACAAATATAGAATATATATATATATATAACAAGTAAAAGTATATAATCATGGGTAAAATATGTACTATAAGCCTCTATATGGTCACTATATTAACGTTAAGTTCCGAGCGTGGATATCAACATAGCCGTAGAAGTATTCACGAGCTCAAGAGTGGGGCCCCAGAAGTAAGAAAACACGGGCCCATTTCAGGTGTTAGCATTGGGGATCTAGACTGTGAATGAGTCAACCCGACTAATATTTGAGTAAAATAAAAAAGAGGTTAATACAGGACTCCTGAAGTTCCGTTGGATTCACACAAGAAACTATCCCCAACACCCCGAGTATAAATAGTCTATAACTGTATATTATACTTAATTAAATTGATTGATTGATTGATTATAACATGTCTTGATCGAAACCATAGATTGCAAAAGGTATAGAATGAAGTCGAGTGAGTCGAGTAAAATGTGAGGCATGTCAATTGCAATCTTGGTTTGGGTCAAGTTAGTTCGAATAGACTGAGTTCGAGTTCGAGTTCATGTTTAGATTGAGTTGGGTTACAGTTCGAGTTTGGGTTCAAGTTCGAGTTTAGATTCAAGTTTGGATTCGGGTTTTGGATTTGAGTTTAGATCTTTTCATATGAATTGATTTAAACTGTTAAAAATCTTATGTTCGAGAGAAATCGGCAACTGTTGCACATGGACGGCAGGACTTGTGTCTTTTTTCAAGACAATCGCCATTAATAACTCCGTTAAGTTGTCTAACCTGAATAGGCAAGCACTCACTTTCTCCAGCTCCCTGGGGCTCAAGAGAAATGATACCGCTTAAACCTATATTAATCTAGAGTCCTTAAATATTGTTTGCATATCTCGAGGGGGTTTTATGAAAAATATTTTAATATAGTTTAAAAATAAACCTCGAAAGTGATTTGTAATTTTTAGGGTTTTCATGAACATGTATTTTAATTGTTATGGTATTTTAGTGATAAAACCTAGCTTTTTGAAAGTTTATGGTACTTTTATGAAAACTACTGCTTTTGGAAACTTGTTGGTATTTTTTTAAAAATTCTTATCTTTTATTTTAAAAATATAGTTCAATAATTTATTTTTATTGAAAATATGGATTCATAACCTTATATAATTTCCAAAGTTTAGTTTTGTATAGAAAAATCATATTTCTTAAATACCATATTTTTATTTTCTTTCGAGACCAAATACTTTGTGAGAAGTTATGCATCTCGCTATACCATCCCAAGGATGTGCGATAATCCGCACCATCCATTAGCGAGTCCCCTAACGAGAGTTGTAGAGGCGCGATTGCCAGGGATTTAAAATATCGTTTAAAAGAAACCCTTTTTGAAAAATGTGGTATTTTAATGTAAAACTTATTCTTTAAATAAACCATATATTTAGGACCTCGTGCTATAAAACCATAGTGTGCGTGTGGGGTAGATCGTTACCCCGTGCAGTTTTCCTAAAAGTAGGTAAACTAGTTATCGAAATAGGGGTTATACTAAAGTTCATGGTATGTTTATGAAAACTTCGTTTTATGATTATTTCACATGGAAAATTTTATTAAACTAAAAGCTCAATGATATACATAAGGTTAAGAGTGGTGTTAGGATATTAGTTTAACCTATTTTGCTTATAAAGTGGAGTATAAATGTTTAAAATAACAATATATCGGAGCTAACTCCACTTTGTCGATTCGTTTCAAGAAGACGATTTGAGATGAAAGAAATGGAGAGAGAAGGGAAACTTACTAGATTAAATCGTTAACAAAAATTATGGGAAACCTTCGGGTGTCGTGGTGTCGTCGGAAAAGCTTCGGTCGTCGGAATTTGATCGTTACTCCCCTTGGCTTACTTAACTCCACTTGAATAGCCTTAACCCTTCTTGAACTTGGAGAATTTTTGAGGAATTTTCAGAATAGAGGAGAGTTAGGGCATGGGATGGTATTTATAAGGTAAAATGAAAGAGAGTGTGAAATAAAAATGAATTAAAATGGATTTAATGGTGTTAATTAGAAATTTGAAGAGTCTATGTTTGATTGCAGGAAAATCAAACAGTGCAAGGGAATTGAGGGGAGCTGAAGGGGTGTGTATGCAAAATACGGAGTCATTTGGAGCCAATTGGACCGTCGGCGGCAGCCAATGGAGAGAAATGGTCGGTCGGATCTGTTGGGGTCAAAATTTGCACTCCGGTTGACCAAGTCAAAGTCATGGTCAACCCCAAGCCAGGTGGGTTGAAGCCCAGGTCAAGCGGGACCATGCCCAAGTCGAGCCCGCGGCCAGCCTCCCCATGCCAACATAAAAATCATGTAACAAATAATTTTGATGTAATTTTTTGTGCATGAATGTAAGCAAAATGGGCGTAAAGCCAAATTTTTGTAAAACCCATGGCTTATGTGCAAAAGAAAGAGCACATGAGGTATGGGATGGGAAAAATGTCATTTTGTAAAGCCCAAGGGGCTATATGTAAACATGTAAGCCTATATAAGGCAACATGATGATGAATAATACACTTTTCATTCCTCACAAAAAGGTTTGGGTTTTTTTGCCTCTTTCTCCTTTCTCAAGGTTTTAAACCTTCTTCCTTTTTTGAATTAAATCAAGAGTTTTACTCTTCCTTTTCCAAAACTAAATAGCTTTTCACCACAAAACCCACAAAGGGGAACTCAAATCTCCCATCAGATCTCAAAAAGATGAGATTTTTAAAATCTCATACTTCTTTTTCTTCAATATCCTGCCAACAGAGGAGGAAGAACAAGACCCACCTCCAAGAACCCCACTTTGGGGAAGATCAAGGGCTCAAGGGAGAAGCTCCTTTCATCAGCTCCAAAATATCTTAGGCGTCCAACTCCTCAAAAATATATATATATATATAAACAAAATAATAAATATTTCCTTTTGGGAGCACAGCTCCCCGTGCAGGGACTAAGTCCCTTTTGTTGCTGACGCCTAGTGCCCACGTGTCAGGCACGTGGTGCGCTGGCGCTCTGGCGCACAGCGCCCGCGTGCCAGGCACATGGTGCTCTGGCGCTCTGGCGCACAGCGCCCTCGTGCCATGCATATGGTGCGCTGGCGCTGGCGCTCTGGCTCACAGCGCCCGCGTGCCTGGCACGTGGGGCGCTGGCGCCTTCTCCCACGCAGCCTTTGGATACCCTTTCCCTTATACACACACACACATACTCCACGACATTATCCCTGTTAGAAGAAAAATTTCTAACGGGGCGCTGCCCCTCACCCCGCAAGGGGGCTGCTAGCCCCCTTACCTCCAGCCCACTATCCGGGTAGCGAGACCTCCGTAGAAACTCTGCGGGGCCCCCAATATATCCAAAACCCCTTTCAAAACACAACACACGTACACTGAACATTGAGTTCGCATGACCTGTTTGACCCGTTAATCGGAGGTTCCCTCGCTCCAAAGACGAGGGGTAATTAACGGCAGTTTAGTCCACGGCTGTCGGAGATTCGGATCCCCACAATCAATAAACCCCAGCCTACCCTAGGCAGGGGGAATCTGTAATGCGCCTGACAAGCGCGCGTGTATTCTCATCTCAATAGGGTGACGAGAAATACCCTACAGGATCTTGAGAGTTTGCCTCGAGATTCGTGCCACGTGTTTAGTTTGGTGTTTACTATTTTTTGCGCCTGTTTGATTTTTCTGAAACCTTTCGATTTCCCATGAATTACACGTGCAACTCTTGGGCTTCCGAAAAATCTTTAAAAATTTGGGACTGATAGGATTCAAACACACAGGCTATGTCACAGCAGTGTAGAGCCTTTACCAGTGAGCTACAAGTTGCTTCTTTCTTTTATTAAACAAAAATGACTTATAACTCCTATACAAGCTGAAATACCCTTTTTCTATACATTTAAACAAATAATTCTGTACAGGAATTTCGGAGTCGTTACATAGTCTAAAAACGTATACACTAGTCTACTCCGGAATATCGATGCCCAGTCTCGATACTCCCACGACTAAGGATATTTAAGGATGTGTTTATGGACAACCCGGCTCCACATATATGATCGTCATCATAATGCTGGTTGTCAAGCAACAATCCTACGGGCGTCATCAACGATGAAGACAAATCAGATAGCATACTATCATCTCGAGTAAGACTCTTATACCTGTATAGGTTCTCATTCAATTACCATAATTGTCTACTTGCAATCACAATAATTGCCTTGAGAGCACTATATCCAGCATGTGCTACTATTGATGCTTTGAAAAATGAAAATGAGTTTTTGGTTTCGTCTTGTAAGGTCTTGAGAAAAGAAAATCATTATTTGATTTCAAGTTTTACAAGTAAAATCGTTGTTTTGAAATCTTCTATTGTTTCTCAAGATTCTCTTATTTTAGAAAATACTTCTCTCAAGCAAGAAAATGAGAAGTTGGTTTTAACTTATGATGTTTTGAGAAAAGAAAACGTTGATATGATTTTAAGTTTGAAAAATGAAATTGATTTGTAGAAATCCTCGATTGTTTCTTAAAACTCTTTGATTTCCGAAAATGCTTCTTTAAAAGAGAAAAATGAGATTTTTAGTGCTTCCCTTACTAAGGTTTCAAGTGTTTATTCTTTACATAGAAAGGAGAAGAATCTTTCAAATCGAAGAGGAGTTGGTTTTAAAAACACTTTGAAAATCCAAAAACCCTCTTCGTCTAGATTTGTCAAGCATGCTTCTCATCACACTAAATCTCATCACATTCTCATGCATATCTTTATAGATTTAGTTCAAGGCAAACTTTTAAAAAGCATGCGCAACATAAACTTGCTTCATCTCATGCCTTAGTTGACATTTCTAGATCCATGCATGCACACACTCATACTTGCAATTTTTGCGATGCATACGGTCACTTAGCATACACTTGCACTTTAAAGAAAAATATTTCTTTACACGTCAATTTGGTTTAGGTTCCCAAGTCTAACCCATACGGATCCAAGTAGACTTGGATAGAGAAATCCCCATCCATATCTTATTTTATAAGTATGGACCAATTGACGACTTGAGAGATTCGAGTTCGTGATGAGCAAGAGCACTCTATGGAAATATTTGCTTGGCTCATCAATTTGTGGGGTATTGTATTTCTTTGCTGCATCTTTCTTAAAATATCGCTTATAAACTTGTGCGCTTAAATGTTGATATTTTAGAAGTGTATATTTTTTTATATATCCCTTGTCATGCACTTGAGCTTACTCATGCTTAATATCCTTTCGTGCATGTTTCTTATATGAGATGCTTTATATCATGTCATTCTTTTGCTCATATATGAATTCTTGTACTCATTTGCTTTAAACTTGCTATCTTTTAAAAAAAACTTGAGCACAACTTGGTTTGAAAACTTGTTTAGATTTGCTTATCTTGTGTTTTCTTGTTATAAACCACTCACACTTACTTATAATGTATTTTTAATCTTATAAGTGGGAGTTTGTATCTATATAGTTTTAAATTGTTTTAATCTTTTTCATATGGATATAATCTGGCATAAGTTTTTAACCTTGAACCAATTTTCTTTTGGTATCATTTGTTTTGTGCCTTTTTTTGGATGTGTGTTTGCTTAAACTTGCTTTATCTTGTTACATACATCCTTTTGCATGAGTAGACCTTTTCATTAGGTATCAATTTTTTCCATCTATCCAAACCGCTTTGCATCCTTTTTAAGGTAACCCAGTTGTGGATTTTGGTCTTTACAACAAATCCTATTCACGGGTCTAGCAGAGAGAACTAGAGATCCTCCACCGAATAGTCGGTTCTTATGATAAGAAAATCGAGTTTTTATCTACATGACTTAGGATTACACATGCTTATTTTCACATGCTACTATAAATTGCATATCATATTCATGTGAATATGTGTGGGTTTTTTCATGAGTTTAGTATCATTTAATTTCTATCACTTATGCTCCATTATTTATTTCTTTTGAGCTCTAATGGTTTGGAATATAAGTGGTTGAGTGAAAGGACTCATAAATGGATCAATTTAGCTTGGTTCTCGTACATGGGAGATTCAAGCGTTTGAGAGAGGTAAATCTCACGCTTATTGAGGTATAATTTTTCATATTTACATTCCCTATATCTTGTGTTGTGCACATTTTAAAATTCCATGGTTTTAAAGAAACACGCACACACCTTGTACATACGTAATGCAATTATGATTTTCGTTGATATCCTTTGTTTCGTATTACGACACGTATTCTAACTCATATGTTTCAAAACTTGTTTTTACTTCTATGAGTTAGCACATATTTTTGAGCTTTTCATTGTATAAGTCACGCCACGCTTCCTAAAATACGGGAAAAAATCGGGAACATGACAAAGCCAACCATGTTACATACGGTAAGGAAATATCCTTCCATGGTCACATTAAGGCTATCAATTAGTAATCAAGAACAATAATGTAGCTATCTTTCTCTAAACATATCCAATAGCCACAAATGAAAATAGGAAATAATAGCGAAAGCAATAAAGATTCAAGAAATAACTAACCATCAATAAGAGTTATATCCTCACTGATCAGTAGTCCTGTCGAAGTACTCACGTATTAAGTCAAGTATCTGGACCATACAAACCCAAACGTCAGCGCGTCATAAATATCATAATAATAAACTGAGCAATGTACTATATAGGGTGTTATATGAAAAATAAGGTATAATTATAAACAGAACAATCATAGGTGATATCAGCAAGCTATAGGTATATCACGTGTGTCCTAAAGTCCGTGTTTCTAAATTTACTATCCTACAAGTCTTTGAAACCAATTAATGTAATTCTCATCATAACTCAATAGTATCCCGTACGTGTCCGGGACCACAGTCATGATTCTCGAGGCTGAATCCGAGGCATGCCGTTAGGCAATAAAATAATGTCATATACAGATGAATGTGTCAACATCATCATTCCGGGGCCCGAAACCTATATCGACTGATCAGTCTCTGGAAAGTAGTGAACTGTTGAGTTACAGGTCGGGTTTCATTCTTGATTTCCTTTTTTCCCAGATTTCGTGTTCAAGTCAGGTATCAATAGAATATCTACCTAATGCCAACATAGGATTAATCGTGTGCATGCCTTGTCTAGCAAGACAACTAGTCAGGTCAATCAGGATAACAATACAGTATTGTTAGTATCGGCAGTTATTCAGGTAACCGGTGGAAACAATATAGTAATGGAAATGGCAAGAAATGTGTCGTGCACATGTCAGGTATTGTGTATTAAACATGGTAATTATTTAATCGCACAACCAATCATAATAAAAGCAGTAATATAATCGTCATGGTTATCTAGATATAACTGAATTTATATATATATATATATATATATATATATAACTGTATTTATTTTACGATTGTTAATTATTATAAATTGAACAGTATCTACTAGAATAGTTCGTGTAGGTAATTTGTATAACTTCATCAGTTGCAACTACACACATGTTAGTATTACTAAATAATAAAGTAAAGGATTATTTTTATAAAATTTTATATTGACAATAGTTTGCAGAGTCATAAATATATATATTTAGTATAGGTAACATAGCATGTTGCAAATTTAGAAAACTTGCCTCAAATACGATCACGGAAATGAACACGCATACAAACAACATGAAGACATGGCTTGCAAATCCAAAGCGATGTAAGATAGAATCTTGGACTTCGGCTATGGAATTAGGGTTTGCTTGAGTATAGATCTCGGCTTAGCTCTGAGTTTGAGTTAGGGCCCTGGCTTCTATGGGTCAACTATGTAAGTACTCGGCCCAAGCAAGGGAAAAGGGGATGTTGCTATGTTTGGGCTTGGTGAAGACAGCAGCCATGTGTAGCGAGAGTTCGGCCATGGTGGCGAGCGGAGTTGATGGAGGTTGTGTTCATACCATAATATTGCATTATTATATTCCCCATTCTTATTCTTTTTACAAATAAACATGTGCTTTTGACCCATGTCTGCTACTTAGTTGCAGGTTACAGGTTCTCGGAATAAAAACAGTGAAATGATGAAAAGACGATGCAAAAGTGAGACTTCGACCAACAATCAGAGAATCTTTATCATGCCTACAGTTTGAAGACTAAACGAAGATCAATAGACAATTTCACAAAGCACAAAGGCAGAGCAAGGTTCAAGAGTTCGACACAAAGCGAATGGCTAAAGTCCACTACATTACTCTCTGTGAAGATCTGGAAGAGAAATAGAAGACCTTATGAAGAACCAACCAAAGAAAGGGGAAGATAAAGTCAACCAGACCAAGCAGAAGAAAATGCAGCCCACAATCTCTTCTTTTGGCCGCGGAACCGCGGCTAAACCGGGGCTTCGGCCGCGGTTCCACGGCCGTATGATGCCCGTAGTGCCGCAAAAATTTTCCAAAAGCTGTGGCGGCGCTGACTAGTCTTCCTAGGAGTATTTTTGTAAAAGCATACATGCGGCAATTGTAAACCAAGGGTTTTCTATGTCCTATAAATAGAAGCCCAAATTCTTGTATTAGGTCATGCCTCCCTTCATGAATAAAATTCAGATTTCTTTTGGAGTGCATCAATTTGTAAGTTCTTAATTTATTTTTCTGCCCTAGGTTAAATTTATTATCTGCCCTAGGTAATTTCTATTCTTGCCCTAGTTTAGATTTAATTCATTGTCCTAGATAGATAGTTTAGATCTGTTCTTCAATTCCCTAATGAGCGAGTAGTCTCCTCGCTTGTTAGGGTTAGATTTGGGGAAGGTTTGAGAGATGAAGATCTCTCACCCCTTTCTTGCCCATCACATATAATTAATAGGACTCCATGCATACATGCACACACCGCTCCCTACGGCACCCTATCCCACGAGATAGCGGTGATACCATAGTATAAAGGCCCGGTTGAGCGTGTTTTCCATGGAGGTTAGGGTAAGGATTGATAAAGGAAGGACAAGAACCTAGAGGAATAAACACCTTCCCGAATGGTTCTAATCCCCTCTATTAATAATTACCATAACTCCTAAAAGATCTTAATATAGGTATAGAAAGCGGTGAGATTTATTGACTGTCCAAACTTAACCTAAACCTAACTCTGGCAAGACTTAGATCTAGATTAATTTACTTTTTAGATTTAATCAATAAGATCCGACACCCATCGGAATTAACTCGTAAGAACAATTAGGAAATTCATAAAATCCCTGTCGACCGACCCGTACTCACCGGCTAGCTACCAAGCGACGCCGTTCTTGATTGAGGTTATAATTATTTTTGATATCAATCAAATGGCACCGTTGCCGGGGATGGCGTGTTAGTTTTTTTTTGTAATTTCGGGTTAATATAAAATTGAAAAATCATAAAAACTGAAAATCAAAAAATATAAAAATATATCATCTTTTATTTTTGTGAAGGGTATTTTTGTGTGAATTTTGCAGGACCTACAATCGAGTTCGGATCTGGAAAAATCCAGAGATCAAAACAACAAACGGCAGATCTAAACAAGCAGAGGATAATCAGAACAGAAAACAGATTTTTTTTAGGGAAAAGAGCCGTAGCATTCACCGCGGAACCGCCGCATTAAGCCATTTCCGACCGCGGAAACGCAGTGACCAGGTGACATCATCCTCTCAAAAAATTTCTCGGGCCTTGAAACCTCCTGAAGACCGCGGATCAGCGGCAAGAATCCCCCTCTGGCGGTGGATCAGCGGCAGGAAGCTGACGTCAGCAAGAAAATTTGCACCGTAATTTCTCTTTCTCTCTCCTCTGCAAATCCCGATATATCTTTTGTAAAAATCTCCTGCAGGATCTTTGCGCTTTAAAAAAAATCTTTCCCCTTCCAAAAATTGATTTTGTGCAGGATTCTTTGCGCCGCGCTAAAAAAATAAAAATAAAAATTGATTGCAAGTGATTTTTACCATTTTGCATATTTTTAATCGGACTTTAAGGGGCTTGAAACCAATCCAGATTGGGTGGGGATTTCATCACCCTTACCAAGACCCCAGAAATCACTTAAGGCATTTGCATTGACCAATCTTTAATTAAAAAATACTAGATTCAGCCCTAAAGACGTCGCGCTCAATAGGACAGAGGACTAGTTATCGGCATCGGCCGTTGATCCTAACCTGACTTTGCGGTGTCTAGGCAAGTGTGTCTAAGGCGAGTGGTTACTTAATTAGGGCCGCTACTTGTAGTGGAGAGCCTTCCACTCACCTGGCACTTACCTGGCCGCAATTGGCGATGAAGAGGCGGTTTGAGGTCCTATTTCTAGCCCTTTGGAACAGTTAGAAGTTGTCTAGCTGACCTAGGTGATCCTAGATCTAGGCCTGATTGTGCATTTTTGATTGATTGAAAGTGTGTTTAAGCCCTTTATCGAAAATCTTTTTTGCAAAAAGTTACAAATAAAAAAAAGGAAAATTTTATAAAAAAAAAGACTTGCAACTTTTGTCGCTAAGAAATCCGTGCACCCCAACCTTCTTTCTCTTCTCCTTCTTACATCATGAGTACCCCACCTCATAAATCTCTTGCCGAACTTTGGTATCCTGAACCTAACTTTGTCTCGTACGTTAATTGTTTCGGTCGATTTAAGGACGATCCCTCCATGCCCAAAATTTCTTCGAAAGATCAAATAGAAGCGTCTGGGAGAAACAGTTCGACGTTGCAATCCACTTTGTATCAAACATGTCAACCTTCACCACCTTCGTACGTTGATACCACTTTTTCGAGTCCTGTTGTAACTCCTAAACCAATGTCTATTGCTGAGCATATTGCACAATCTCGTGGCCGATCTTAACTCCTCTCCACACATCCAGTTCTAGGGATCAACAAGTCCATGCACCTTTTTATACAAATGTTGATCCTACTCCTATCCAACCATCCAATTCCTACCAGTCCTACCCGACTTTCCCACCTTCACTAGACATTACTTCTACACAGTCATTTGGGAGTTTCACGTATCCCAACAATTTCGAATCTTTTACCGAAACCCCTTCACAACCCATGTCTAGTTTGGAACAGTCATTGGAAGCTTATATTTTAGCAAAAAACAAAATGATCAGGAATATGGATGCGTCCATGGCCACCCTCATGCGACCTAGTGAACCGGTTGCTGGTTTCCAACTAGCTCCAAAAATTCTAATGTATAAGGAGGCGGTTGGACAAAGCGAGAATTTGAGAAGAGAGAGTGAGTTCTACACCTTTTCAAATCAAACCTACCCATACCCAATTGAAGCCCACAACTCTGGTTTTCCATCGATTGTCCTAAATAATTCACAAGTTGAAAATAAAACATCTAACGAGTTGTGTGACTTTGTAATGCTTGATTCGCCAGATTGTGAAGAACCCCTTCCGAGTGAAACCACACATAATCCTTTTGAACTTTACACCTCCACTCTAGAACCTAACTTGATAAATATCCATGCTTTTGATGAAGTGTCAGAAAAAATTGATTTTCATTCGATTGAGGATATAGACGCCGGGAATATTTTGGATGATGAACCCGTAGATTTGATTGAAATTTTATGTCCAATTCATCATCCCGGGTCATTAAATGTCTCTCCCGAACTTCATATGCGTCTTGATTTTGATGATAATGGCATGGATAAGTTAAATTTTGAGGAGAATATTGAGGAAACTATTGAGGATGAACCAGTTTTGTTTGATGAGTCGGATTTCCCAATTCATCATGTCCCTTCCACTGATTGTGTACACCCTCCTGGATCTTTTACTGATACCCTTCCTCACTCACTTCCCTCTGTCCTTGTTCCGACCTTGTAAGAGACCGTTACGCTTTCATCTCCAATACCAAGTTCGGCGTACCCATGTTTGCTCACGAATCTTGAGGGATTTAATCTCATTTTTCCGCGGGTTGATAGATTAGCACAATCGCTTTTTACACATCGGTCATTACAAATTGTGCTAATTTATACACTCCATCCCCACCCTCAAGTTCATATTCCCGACTTCTTTGGTTCTTCTAATCTTCCTTTAATGACATCGAGTGTTGATGAATCACAATCCGATATTTTGAGTTCGATAATTTTAGAAACACAACTTGATTTAGAATCTTTTGAGAATAAGGTAGATGAACTTTACGGGTCTCCTACCTTCAAAAATTTTAAACAATCAAGTGTGTTGAATTCTGGCGTGACACTTTTTGAGATCGAAACGTTCAATCGGACCTTCGATGAAAGTTTCGAAGATATTTTCGCCGACGAACTAGCATTCTTAAACGATATGGATTTTGTGATTAATCAACCTCCACTCGAAGAAGAAGAACCACTACCATTTCTTTTTTCCCTTCGTCATTCTCCTCCACCGAGACCGTATATCGTTTCTATCTCCACACGGTCTCGTGTGCTTCTCATTTCTTTTCTTTACACTCCATTCTTTCACCAACCCCACCATTATCATGATAGAATTTTTGAATGGTTGGTGCTAACTTTTGGTCTGTGTAAGGCCTTGGATAGTTTGATTTTTCTCCTCCCTGACTCTGAATTTTAACGCTTAAACAGTGAAAACACTGCTTCACTTAAGTTTGGGGGAACCTTGTTGTATATATATTTTGTTTTTCTTTTAACAATAAATAAAAAAAAATTTAAAAAATCTATAAATAAATAAACAGGGGAGTGCCGACATTTTGACCCTCTTGGTGTAGCATGACAGTGAGGACACTGTCAAAGTTAGGTTTGGGGGTATGCTCGGTAAGCCTTCTTCCTTCGCATTCATGTGTATATTTTTGCATTTGCATACTTATTTTAAAACCCATAAAAAATTGAAAATTATAAAAATTAATATATTCAATTTTGGCCTTATGTGACTTGAGTTTGACAAATAGGTTAATTAGCTAGGAACAACTAGATCTTATACTTAGTAAATTAAAAACCCTAAAAATAACCTTTCTTAAAATTTAACGGTAGAAAGTATATGTCTTTGTAGTTTATTTAGAAATAGGCAAATTTTGAGTTCACTTCTTAGGCTAAGTTAAAACAAGGGAAGAGTATTGATATTTTTATTAAAGTATAAGTTTGAAAAATAATTCCTAAGCTTAAGTCTAGATTCTGAAAATATATACCGTACAACTTGCACAAACATGCACCTTGAAACTTGGAATAGTAGAAGAGACCTTGAAATGCTCTTGTCTAAAGTCCTTAGTACGAAGAAAATAAAATTAAAAAAAATACAAGGGTGAATAAAGAAAAAATGAACACTGGTTTTTTTGATTACTTAAGGCTGCAAAAATAGAAAAATATTTAGCGAGGGTGCTTCATCACCTAGTGCCTTAGACCAACTGGTTTGGGAGTCACTGCTAAAGCCTTAAGTGTTGCAAGACTAGGAATTACGCTTTAATGCGCAAACGCATTTTGTAATCGGTCGTTGGTACCTCAAGAAGTATTAACGGTCGCATGAAAGATGTGTAAGCGAAATTCATTTAAAAATTCACCAATTAAGAAGTGCTTTGGATAACGGACAAGAGTATGATTGCTTGATTTGAATTTCCAAGTATAGGGGTGATTTATACACACACGTAGGGGTATGTGATTGGGATTTAGATAAGAGAGGAGAATGAAGAATAGAACTTGTATCTTTAATAGAGATGATAAAAATTCCTAAGTGGAGATAGAACCCTGGAAGGAAAACTTAAGAGATGCCAAAAGCTAAGTAGGTCTGCAGAACATATATAATCTTAAGTTAAATTATGAGGAAGTGTGAAGAATATAGGTGGATAATTTACGAATCGGCGATAATAGAATTTCTTGTTAGAAAACCTTGTTGGAGAATAAAAGTCAATGGGCCGAATTGATAGGATTTTGTTGGTAGTATCCGCTGAAAACCCTCAGGAGACAACACTCCTCCTACTAGGGACACCTAGAGGTTTAACGGCTTGTTGCACGAGCTCAATGCAATCGCGTTTCCCTGCGAAAGTGAGGTTAGGTTTTTGTTGAGAATAAAACTAGGTTTGCTCGAGGACGAGCAAAAGATAAGTTTGGGGGTATTTGTTCATACCATAATATTGCATTATTATATTCCCCATTCTTATTCTTTTTACAAATAAACAGGTGCTTTTGACCCATGTCTGCTACTTAGTTGCAGGTTACAGGTTCTCAGAATAAAAACAGTGAAATGATAAAAAGACGATGCAAAAGCGAGACTTCGACCAACAAATAGAGAATCTTTATCATGCCTACAGTTTGAAGACTAAACGAAGATCAATGGACAATTTCACAAAGCACAAATGCAGAGCAAGGTTCAAGAGTTTGACACAAAGCGAATGGCTAAAGTCCACTACATTACTCACTGTGAAGATCTGGAAGAGAAATAGAAGACCTTATGAAGAACCAACCAAAGAAAGGGGAAGATAAAGTCAACCAGACCAAGCAGAAGAAAATTCAGCCCACAATCTCTTCTTTTGGCCGCGGAACCGCGGCCAAACCAGGGTTGCGGCCGCGGTTCCGCGGCCTTATGATGCCCGTAGTGGCGCAAAATTTTTCCAAAAGCTGTGGCGGCGCTGACTTGTCTTTCTAGGGGTATTTTTGTAAAAGCATACATGCGGAAATTGTAAACCTAGGGTTTTCTATGTCCTATAAATAGAAGCCCAAATTCTTGTATTAGGTCATGCCTCCCTTCATTAATAAAATTCAGATTTCTTTTGGAGAGCATCAATTTATAAGTTCTTAATTTATTTTTCTGCCCTAGGTTAAATTTATTATCTGCCCTAGGTAATTTCTATTCTTGCCCTAGTTTAGATTTAATTCCTTGCCCTAAATAGATAGTTTAGATATGTTCTTCAATTTCCTAATGTGCGAGTAGTCTCCTCGCTTGTTAGGGTTAGATTTGGGGAAGGTTTGAGAGATGAAGATCTCTCACCCCTTTCTTGCCCATCACATATAATTAATAGGACTCCATGCATACATGCACACACCGCTCCCTACGGCACCCTATCCCACGAGGTAGCGGTGATACCATAGTATAAAGGCCTGGTTGAGCGTTTTTTCCATGGAGATTAGGGTAAGGATTGATAAAGGAAGGATAAGAACCTAGAGGAAGAAACACCTTCCCGAATGGTTCTAATCCCCTCTATTAATAATTACCATAACTCCTAAAAGATCTTAATATGGGTATAGAAAGCGGTGAGATTTATTGACTTTCCAAACTTAACCTAAACCTAACCCTAGCAAGACTTAGATCTAGATTAATTTAGTTTTTATATTTAATCAATAAGATCCGACACCCATCGGAATTAACTCGTAAGAACAGTTAGGAAATTCACAAAATCCCTGTCGACCGACCCGTACTCACCGGCTAGCTACCAAGCGACGCCGTTCTTGATTGCGGTTATAATTATTTTTGAGATCAATCAGGTTGCGACCGTGTTGGCTTGGTATCTCGAGTTAGGCGATGAGAGGAAGAAGGAGGATGGTCGTGGTTAGATGTTGAAGGAGGAAGGTGACAATGATAGCTATGGCGATGGTGATGAGGGTGCAGTTGATGGAAGGCGTAGGTACGTTGATGCAAGTGGGAGGAGGCTGCAGTGATGGTTGTGGTGGTAGGGTGAAGGTTGTATGGCGATGAAGATGAGATGGGATTGAGTTCGAAGGTGAGGGTTTGCGGTGGTCGAAGAGGATGATGACGATGACGTGAGAAAGGTTGCGGTGAGGGTTTCGTGGGTTAGGGCTTGGCTGGAGTTGGTTGCACCGATGAGGGTGAAGGTGAGGAATCGAGGGGATCTGGCTTGATGCGTACAGCTGGCGAGAAAGGTGACGATGATGATTGGGCACGGCGAAGAAGGTGGCTTAGGTTGGTGATGATGAAGATGGAGGTGCTCGGGTTTTTGGAAAAGAAGAGCGTGGGTTTTAAAGGAGAGAGAAGGATGAGAGAGAGAGAAAGAGAATAGAGGTTTTGTTTTGAATTAAAATATAAATTATATGAATTGTATATTTATATATAGTGTTGTTTATATTAGGTTATATATATATATATATTTTAATGTATATAGATAATATCAAACTACAACCAATCTCCACAAAAAATCTCATTAAAAAATATATTTTTGGAAAATAATACATATACGTAAACTTTCTAACTATAAAGCAAGAATATAATTTAAACAACTTATACCCCTAATTTATGATTTAAAAGGATTTTTAAATATATATCTAGATCTAATAAATATTTGATATCCCGATTCTATCAGATTCACGCGTAATAGATAAGAGTCGAAAATAAAACATAAGATGCTTTACCATATGATGACAGTTTATCCAATATAAATTATCCTTAATTTATGGGTACCCAAAAGATATATGGCGGTTTAGATATTATATATAGATATATTAGATTAGATTCACATGGATTTAGTTTATCGGTAGATATCAGATATAGTCTAGCACCATACTGGGTTTCACATATGCCGGTCGGGTCGAATATCCACTACTACCATTCAAATCAATCGCAACCCAAATGAGTAAAATAAAAGAAATATAAAGTAAGTTTTAAAATACCAACTAATATTGTAAGAACGTGCTAGGGTGTTACAGTATATCGTTTTCAAACCATGCCTTTGTGTATGAGTTGAGCTCCGCTTTCAAAATTGTTCATTTTCAATTGGTATCAACTCATACTTGTCTCCACTTGCCATTAGAACTTATTATATTTTGTTCATGTGGATATTTGTGCATGTATACTTGCCCTATTTTGCATATCTCTTATATACATGTATTTGGATATGAGTTGAGCTTCTTTCTCAAAATTTGCATTTTACTTATGCTTGTATCCATCTCTTGGTGTTCTCCTATGCATACATTTAGGGGGAGTAAACGTTTGATTCGTTTTAGGTGTACGCATATGTTTAGAGAGAGTAGTTCTGTCACGCCCCGCTTCCCAATGTACGGGCAGAGGACGCGACGAGGTCCGCGACGTATTTACTCAGAAGTAAACACGCTAAGTGTATCTAAGCAATTTAAAATGAAATATACACAAGAGACAAGAAGTAAATAAACAACAACTTTATTTATTAAACATTCTTTTTACAATACAACTGAAATGAAAATACATGGAATGAAAGCAATGCCTAAACAAAGGCATAACAGAAATGGAAAATACATAATGTAAATGTGTACAAGAAATCTAAAGCTCTGGGTCGAAAGCTAGCTGGTCCAAATCCTCGCTGGTGGGCTCGATCTCCAGTGAGTCCGAATCACCTGACGACATTCCAAAGAAAAGAAAGAGAATGTCGTCAGCGAACAAATCGCTTGGTAAGTCTCGTAAATAGACAAGAATGGAATAGACAAAATAGAGAGTATATTGTTATAATGTTGTATTTAGTGTTAACGCTGTTGTTTGTAGCTTGGTACAGAAGAAGCCAGTGTATACGAGAGGAGTCTCACTAGACAAGAGACTACGGTATACGGAGTATAAGGAACCGTTCAGCCACGGTACAACGACAATTGAATTCAGATTAGGTGTCTTTATGGTTGCTGTCTCGTGCCACTTCTAACATCTTCCGTACCAGTCTACCCCTTATAAACCCCGCTATGTCTTGATTTTATTGTTTGTATTGTTTGAATTGTATATTATATGTAGATGGATGACTTGCCGAAACTATGATATCAGTAAATAGTTATAACAGGAGAATCATGTAGATAGATGTATATCCATGGTTCAGTTCAGTCAATATAGATTGATTAGATTGAATAGACGGATTCATATCGAATTGTAGATTTATACTTGAATCATATTTAGGTAAGATTGATTAGATTGAGACTCAGTCTGAGTCTGAGAAATTGAAGTCTTGAATTAGTTTTGATGCTATCGGTAATTGCTGCACATGGACGACAGGATTTGTGTTGTTTTTCAAGATAATTACCGTGTTGATAACACCGTTGTTTAGATTGTCTACCTTAGATAGACAAGCAGCCATATTCTCCGGCTTTCTGAGACTCAAAAGAACTGGTCCCGCTTAAACCTATATTTACTAGGGTCCTTATTGCAATTTATATAACTTGAGGGGGATTTATATAAAAATAATTTTTATATACTTTCAAAATAAACCTCAAGTATTTATTTATCGTCTTTAGGTTTTTCATGGAGATATATTTTAAAATATAACGTTTACTGGTGAATAGAACCTAGATTGTATTGTATATGGTATTTTAATGTAATATTGGAATTGTATTGATTTGTAATGGTGGTTTCATGAAATATGTAAATATTTTCTTTTTGTTTAGAAAGCATGAAATATTTTTATTTATATATTTAAAATAAATTTTATTTATTAAGTAGAAATCGCATGTTTCTTAAAAATTGCATTAAAATCCATCGAGATCGGATGCTCCGTGAAGAGGCCTACATCTCGCTCTACTAGGCCCGAGGATGTGCGATAACCCGCACCATCCCGATCTGGGTCCCCAAAAGTGGGTTGTAGAGGCGCATTTATAAGGAATTAAATAATACACTTTTAAAGAAAACGGTTTTTGATAGTTCATGTTATTTAAATGTAAATTCATATTTGTCCCAAAATATTATTTTCAAACAATCGTACTTTATCAAGATGTGTGTTGTGAGAGGTAAGTCATTAGCTTGTGAGATTTTTCTAAAGGTAATATAAGAAAATATGATAAAAAATATCGTATGTAAATTTTATGTTATTTAAACGTAAAAGTGCCATAAAAGTTACATAGCATGGTATTTTTTTGTGAAATACAAAATTAGCAAAAAATATGATTTTACAGGTTTGTCATTAAGTTTACCAATATATAAAAATTTGCTATAATTTTTCCGTGTTTTAATAATTAAGGAACTAATTATCGATAAGCTTTATTCATCACCGTAGAATAATTACATTTATTTCTGCAAAAGTTGTCCTGGTTATGATAGTTGTTTTAAGACTTAGTTTCATATGTCCAAGTAATAATTCGGAGTTGTTCATTACTCCATGATTTTATCGTGAAGGATAAATGATAAAAGTTCATAATATTATTATGGTTTAATATCATTTTTAATTGTCAAAAACCGTAAAATAGATAATGTTGTCAAGCCATTATAATTAGGTCCTGGAATTTTTTTCATAGATAGATATTTTCATGATGAAGATAACAAGAGATTAAGTGTTGAGAGATCTTACCTAAAATAATCTATAAAAATGAAAGTCGGCGAGCGTTGGGTTGTATGAGAAGCGGTATATCTTGAATCTGAGAATTTTTCTGCCTTTGGGGATTATTCCAGAGTGTATAGGACTCAAATAGAAAGCTCTGGATTTTTTTTTAGGTTTTTGTGTCGAACAGATTTTTTTTGCTGAATTTTAGAAGCTCATGACTATTTATAGGGATTTCTGGGATTAAATTATTATTATTTTATTTTTGACTGCTAAAGTAATTGACCAGATCCAACCGTTGATTTGACCAGATCCGACGTCACACATTTTATCACGTGTGAACAGCAGTGGGACCCGGTTAGGTTGTTATGGGTGATCCTTGACCGTTGATCGGCGATCCGACGGTCCAAATATATATATATATATATATATATATATATATATATATATATATATATATATATATATCCCTTTTTTTTAATAAAAACTGTCGGCAGAATCTGGGTCGTTGGTTTTTAAATCCGACGGTCCAGATTTATTCCCGCTCAAATAAATAAATAATTTTTTTAATATTTAAAAATGTTTTAAAAAAAAATTCGCTTCTAAAAATTATTTTAAAATAGTAAAAAATATTTTTAAAATATGGAAAAATTATATAAAATGAATTTTGATATTTTATATCTTTTTCAACCAAATTTGGTCTAAAATAGCTCCCCTTTTCGGTTATAAATTTTTTTCCCTTCGATAAAAAATCCATTTAAATTCTTAAAAATTCCCAAAAATTCCTATAAATCATATTAATTTATTTTAATTATGGAAAAATGTTTTTAAAGTGTTTTCTACCAATAGAAACAGTAAAATAATTGTTTTGATCTTAAGAAAAATTATAAAACGTTTTTATTACGTTTCTAGGGTACACAGTCGTTACAAGTTCAAACGTTCTAAATTCCGTAAATACCCTTTTTGATTACATCAAAAAGGAAAGAATAATAGGAGTTTTAGTATATCGATATCAGATATTTGGTTTTATTTGATATAGATATACCATTTCCTATTCATGTTTTGCCATCACCAAAAAGTTGAAGATTGATAGCTTATGGTTTTTATGATTATTTTATTTGATTTTGATGATAGCTTAAACATGAATGGTTGTTTAGTGTCACATGCTTCTCTTGCTTTCATTATCAACACTAAACTTATATACACTTGTTGTTTAGCTTGCTTATCCTATATCTTGTGTATTTCGAGTAATATTTCAATATCTCATAATTTACTTGTGCTATATATCTTGATATTGAAATATTATTCTCATTCATTGTTTTGATAATTCACAATATAAATACACACACACACACACATGCGATCTATATATTGCTTCTCATATACCATGTATATACATTTAGTATGTTAATATCTCACACTTTGAGTTTGAATTATATCTTGATATTGATATACTATTCATGATTGTGATATCAAAATAATGAATGCTCATGTACTTGTGTTTATTAACTTGCTTATATTTCATAACACTGTATATGATATGCTTGGTTGTATTGAGATTGATTTTTTAGGATATCAGACATCTCACGGCACAAGCGTTTAATGGATGGTAGAGAAAATCGAGCTTAAACGACATATCTAATGGAGGGTGGAGGAATATGGACGAAAGCTTCTCAAATTATATATCAAGCTTCGTGAGTTCAAGCTATAGCCGAGAAACAAGAGTTCAAGAATTCAAGTTACGAATAACTTCAAAAAGCTAGAAGCCGAAGTCCAAGTTGAAGCGTCGAAGTCAAGACCAAGATTTAAAACTCAAGATATCAACTTCAAGATGCTAGTAAGTGGATTAGCGAGTTCCAAAGTTCAAGTGAAGTGGATCGCCAAAGGTCAAGAGCTTGAGACTTCAAGATTCAAGATTTCAAAGATTTGCGATAACCGGCATAGGAATCTTTATAAGTACTCGATCGATTGTGATTTATATCATTTAAAGCTCTTGAACACTCACACACGATTGCACAAAAGTTTTACAAACATCGGCGCGTTTAAAGTTTTCGTATTCATTCAAAACCCAAACTGTTGTTTTTGTGCTTAGTCATATGTCTGCCTCGTTGAAGTTCAGACGTTTGTGCACTGTTGTTTTTTCTGATATTTGAAAATATCAAAAATCCAGAGAGACAGCAGACGTCTGAAAGTCAATTTGACAGAAGTTTGAAGACGGTTTTGAAAATGGATATTTTATATCTTCAGACATTTGTCATTTGTATTTCGGACGTCTGTGCTAAAGTCTCGGGTTGAAAAAAGTTTTAATTTCAGACGTTTGAAGGACATTATGACAGATGTCTGAAGAAGATATTTTTTGAAAAAATATAGTCGTTTATAGCCGTTAGAGATTTGTTTTATATGAGGCCAGACGTCTGCCGTGTGTTAATTCTGCTTGTCTCCACTTGTTTTTGAGTTGTTCTTCTTTGGGCTATAAAAGGGTTTTGGGTTGGTTTTTTCTCGACATCGCTTACTTAATTACTTGAGCTTTTCAATTGCCAATATCCAAGTGATCTTGAGCGAAAAAATCGCATCTCTTGTAAGAGTTAAAAAAGAGATTTTCATTTGCTTATCCAATCGCTTTCATACACACTCAAGAGCTATAATTTGATTGCCATATTCTTGAGTATTAGTGCTTCAATTGTAAAGCCCTATTGAGAACAATCTTGTGCTTCAATTGTAACCCTCTTCTTTTCTTTGTGTGAGAATTCTTGAGTGCGTGTGTGCCTTTGTAAGAGAGAAGAGTGAAGGATATGTTTTCCTTTTCTATGTAAAGATCGAGACGTTATCGATGCCTTTGTAAAAGAGGAGAGCTTGTAATCGAGAAGAGTCACTCGTATTTCGAGTGACGTATTTGGTTGCGAGTGCGCAACGTGTTGTCTCGGAGGAGACATGAATTAATGAAACGAGCTCGTCCGCCTAAAGAAAGAGAATTAGGAGATCTCCCGAACCTCTATAAAACCTTACGTGTTTGCATTTACAATTTATATCTCTCTCTTGCACTTGCTTTATATTCATAAATAGAATTTGCATGTGTGTTCCTTATATGCTCTAATTGCTCATTTTTGCTATTGTTCTTGATTGATTGCTTATTGTGCACAATTGTGATTAGCTTAGCCACTTATATCTATTGATTTATCGTTTGCTTAGTTATTCAATTGTGCTTTGTATTTGCAAGTGTAGTTTAGAATTTTTAATTTGAGCATGTTAGTAGCTAATTCCTATTCAACCCCCACTTTAAAAATACTTTCATCAGAAGGGGGAGGGAAGGGTGTTGCAGCTCAAGAGACATGTCTTCTTCCCACATAGGGAGCTTGATGCTCTTCCCCCTTGCTAATCGCTTGCAATTGTACTACAGGCACTCGTGACACTTGAAAACATCAACTTTGGGGTCGGGAAAGGCGAGGTCGTACAAGATGAAGTTAGCATCGGTGAAAATTCCTCCACACCCATTCTTACTCCTTGGAAATCCATGAGATACTCGGCTATGACTTTGAGGCCAGAAGGAAGACTCTTCGTGGATGTTTTGAATATATCGCTCTTATTCTCTCCCCTCTAAGACGTCAGAAACTAGGAAGGGTAGTCGGGATTGCGATAAAAGATGAACCGTTTTTGCCAGTGATTTTATACTTTAGCTCCCCAACTATCTGAACCTTGCTCTGAAGATGAGCCCAGGAATGTTAGCTACCGGTAGGGAAGCTTACTCTTATAAAGGCATGAAGAAGCTCATGCGAGTAAGCCCCATCACCATAAAAAGAGCGAACACGAAAGCAACATTCACATACCAACCATTGGCCGCGATTTGAAAGGAAGCAAGATCTAAATCCCTAAGAATGCACTGAATGATTGGAGGAATGGGAAATCGAAGACCGGGAACGGATTCGTAGTACAACAGATGTACCCTTCGGGGGGATCAAGGATGGAGAGTGTAGAGTTAGTTTTGAAGTCGACAGAAGAGAAGGAAGACCTACGCTTATTTTCCATCAAAAGAATCGACAGAGAAGACTTAAAACCGCTAATTTTCTCTTGATCCTCAACACTCAAGACGCCAAAAGACATAGCTACAAGAGAATGAGAGAAGAAGAGAAGAAGACTTACTGAAGAAGCGCTAGAAGAGAAATAGAGATCTTCAATGGCGACGAAATCGACGGCGGCTTGTAGACTTGGAAGACCATAAGCAAGAGAAATGGCGATGCTTCCTCTTCAAGTTTTCTTTTTTCTCCAAGAAAGAGGCGGGATTGATTAATGACCGTATGATGAGATAGGGCAGTAGAATCAATGGATGAAAGACACGTGTGATGAGGACATGAGAGACCACATTCGTTGTATTCCAACCGTCATGATCAAGCTCTACCCTGAGCACTCGAAACCGACAGCTCGAAGTAAGGGGGTACTGATACTGCATGGAATAACCAACGACAGGTCCAACCCGACTCCACTCAGTCCATGAGGATAAACATAGGTCCAAACCCGTGGTACTCAACCCACGAGGCCCACCAAGGGATCCTTGTACGAAGAGGGCAGCCTATGTCGGCACAAAACCCTAAATAACTAACAAAATCTTCATTGATTGTATCATCACCGTACACGACGCCTATAAAAACCTCTCCAACAAGAGAGGAAAGGTATGCTACAATCTCTCCATAAATAGAAACTCCGCTTTCTTGAAGAAAAAAAAACTTTATCTTTGGAGGAGGGACCAGAGTATAACTTCGACGATCTTTTCCTTGCAGGATTGAAGATCCGGCGGTGAGGTCTTTATCCAAAACTCTCACCATATAAATCTATTGATAAAGCCCAAGCTGTCTTGGATCCACGCTCTATGAGAATCCATCACCAAGTTTTGATAACCAAACATGAGAATGGAGAATTTAAAAGTCCTTACCTTTAATTTGGTTCAAAACAAACCAGATAATGGAGAATACATGGATTTGCAATGTTAAGGTTTCAGGAATCCTTGTTTTTGGATCCGGCAACCAAACAAGCCTTGGCTTTGCATCAATTGAACCTTGGCAGCATAATGTAGATAAAATGGACATAATCTTCGAAGCGCCGATATAAAATACAACCCAAACATAAAGCAATGACAAAGATCAAAATAAATCAATATGATATATTTATTTTGTAACTACAAAATCAATTTGCTGATCATTCATGGTGCTAAATGTATAAGAAAGAGAGAACAAACAGTTTGAAACAATTATTTCTGTTTGGGCTAAAACCGTGACATATTTTTTAAAAAAAATCTTTCCATGTTTTCTTTTTCTTTTCATGATAATATGATTTGTGAGGATTTTGGTACCATATCCGCCGTTGGATCAAACAGTAGAAACAACAAACCGATAATAAATAGCAGGACTTCTTATTCTTCTATGCTCCCCTCCGCCACCCAAAACACACTTGCACACAAAATATTGTATAAAAATATTAATTTTCTACACGGCTATCACACTGCAAAATACAAGCCATAAATAACTCTCCTATTCTATTTCATCACCCCAGCAGAAGTCCAAGAAGAGGCTTCCATGTCTCTGTCATCGCGGTCTCTTGTTTACTACATCTTGATCCCCAAGCCAAAAGCACCCCCATATATTTTATCTTATCATGCCACAATTAGTCAATTACGTCAACACGGCCGTCCAGACATTCATTTTCTCTTGGGGAACAAGCATTGGAAAAAAACCCCATAAATCCATCAATATCTCCGACACTATACTTCACAATTTCCACTGCCCAAATTGAAGAGACCACCAACTAAAATGGAAGCAAGACTCCCCCTTTACTTGCTATTAGCTTCTTCACTCACTCTGCTCTTGTTTTTCTCTGCCAAAGCCTTCTACTCTCTATGGTGGAAGCCCAAGAGCCTAGAGAAGCAATTGAGGCAGCAAGGCATTAAAGGCAATCCTTATAGGATCCTATATGGGGACATGAGAGAGGAACTTCAGGCATACAAGGAAGCATGGTCCCACCCCATGGATCAATTCACCCATCAGATAGTGCCACGTGTCTTGCCGTTCACTGATCATATGATACATAAATATGGTAAGGGCACTGTCCTTTTAGGGCCTGTTTGGTTGCCGAGATTATGAAATTCGGATTCCAAAATAGTATCGTTGAAAATTTCTGGATTTGTTGATTTGTTGTTTGGTTGGTTTTGGATTTTTAGTATTAAATTTGTGGATTTTTATAATCTTTGTTTGGTTCGTGAAAATAAAGTGGGATTTGGATTTGAGGATTTTAGAGAGAGATAGATAGAGAGAGTATTATTAAATAAATAAAGTATACGGGTCTCATCTAAAAGTACAATGAATAGTACCAAATCCTTGTAAATCCTTGAAATTTTTTAGGATTCAGGAATCCATGTTTTGTGGTGCGTCTCCCATAAAAACCAAAGGAATCCTAGAAATCCAAATTCTCCAACCAAACACAAAATTATGGAATCTTAGGATTCCACCATCCAAATCCTAACAAATCCTGCAACCAAACATGCCCTTAGAAATCACTTTATCTGCAAGCTCGGTAGATTCCGCGTAGTCTGGACAAAATTGCAAATTCCAAATTATGTCGTTGGCTACTTTTAGATCGTTTATATCAATTATTTTCAACATATAGCTTTGTTAAAGAGCTAATTTCTCGATTAAACTAACCACGAAGATATTTATGTAATTGCCTTCATTGATGTTTTGTAGACATGTCTTTGCTTCCATTGGTATGGTATTTATCTCTTTTAACCGCCGCGTTGAGGAACAACCATTGCAAATGTCCAAGAAGACTCAATCGGTTCTCCTTATGTGTCTTTGAAAGTTAGAATATTACCACTCGATCATTATAACTTCACTTGACTTTGTGAATGTTGCTGCCTTTTAATTGTTCAACATGCAGACTAAGAAAAAAATTGTCAGTTTAATTATAGCTTGTTTTATACCATTTTCGCTTTGATTTTATTTTTATGCATGCTTTATAACATAGAACACACTCTCTACTTTATCATTCTTTATTAATATTATTATATTATGAACCACAACTTTCTCTATTATTTTAATGCCAAAGAAGGTATCCAGTACATGTGACAAGAAGCATTCTCATAATGAAAAATATTATATAAAATCATAACTAAATAGTCGATTCAATTAAAATTTCAAAAATCTTTACTTAGGTCTCTAAAAATCTATATGATCTTAACTGAAATTCTTTAACAAAATTTTCAAAACCATGTTTATGACATATGCATAATTGCATATACAAACATGCGTCGCACATGCGAAACGCTAGTTATGGTTAATCTTAATTAGGTATGTATGGCCTACATTTCGTGGATTTTGTTTATGCATTCATGAAATTATGCAGGTAAGGTGTGTCTCCTATGGGCCGGACCGACTCCGAGAGTGATAATATGGGATCCTAAGATGATGAAAGATGTGTTCTCCGACAAATCTGGACATTTCAAGAAGCCGCCATTTAACCCCTTAGTCAAAATTCTAGCCAACGGTTTATCCAACCTCGAAGACGAGGAATGGGCAAAGAGAAGAGAAATCATCGCTCCGGCCTTCCATGTCGAGAAATTAAAGGTTGTTCCGTATACACTTTTTCTACACGTCTTGTGGTAATCTGTAACAATGCTCATAGTTCTCTCTTGCAGGCCATGGTGCCAGCGTTTATTTCTAGTTGCAATGATTTGGTAAAAAGATGGGATGGATTACTTGATACCGAAGGATCTTGTGAACTAGATGTTTGGTCTGAGTTGCAAGATCTCACTGGAGATGTCATCTCTCGAACCGCCTTCGGAAGCCGCTTCGAAGAAGGGAAGAGAATCTTTGAACTACAAAAAGAGCAGGCCGAACTTGTTATCCAAGCTGCTCGGGTTCCTTATATTCCAGGCTACAAGTAACTTAGTTTGTCATTACAGTTTAATTTATATCAACAACAGGTTTCTAATCATTAATAATATTTCGCTACAAATTTTCAGATTCATACCTACGGCAAAGAACAAGAGAAGAATGTGGGTGAACAACGAGATCGTGACTATGCTAAAAGCAATGATTGAAAAGAAGCTTAAATCGATGGAAAACGAAGGATCTAATAACAAAGATTTACTAGGAATGTTGCTTGAGTTCATTAATACGAACGACAAGAAGCACAGAATTACGATCGAGGACGTGATAGAAGAATGCAAACTGTTCTACTTTGCAGGTCAAGAAACAACATCGACGCTACTTACGTGGACATTGGTTCTTCTATCAATGCATCCGGTTTGGCAGCAGAGAGCTCGTGAAGAAGTCATGATAATATGCAGGAAGAACACACTTGACATCGAATCCATAAACCACCTGAAAATTGTGAGTGCGTATATGCCTTTATTATAAAAATAAGTCCTTGTGGTTTGATCGTTAGCGAGAAATCGACATGTAGTTACCAACATTAGCAAACCATCTTAATATAAAGAAAAGCATATATTCTTTTAGAATAACTAGAGTTCTACAAAAGTTCACATATATAAGATCTATCAATACATCAATAAATCTAAAAATTACCTTCCCTTTTCCACAATTTAAAAGCTTGTTTAAGTCAAATTTACTCAAACATCTTATCTTAATCTTCTCTAAACTAAAGTTTATATTTAATAACCAATAGATATAACCTGTACAAAATACTTCTAATTTTACTTGCATGATCCATAGTGAATAAAGCTTACAACAACATGAACGCAGGTGACGATGATACTTAATGAAGCTTTGAGATTGTACCCCCCGGTGACGTCTCTGTTTCGCCGCGCATACAAGGAGACTAAACTCGGAGACTTCACCTTTGCCGCCGGCGTGGATGTTTTGCTTCCCATAATCCACATCCACCATGATACAGAAATATGGGGCGACGATGCGGAAGAATTCAACCCCGAAAGATTTTCAGATGGGATATCAAAGGCATGCAAAGGGGGTCAGAATGCATTCTTTCCTTTTGGCTGGGGCCCAAGGATTTGCTTAGGCCAAACTTTTGCCATGATTGAAGCAAAAATGGCCTTGGCTACAATTTTACAGAATTTCTCTTTTGAGCTCTCGCCTTCGTATACTCATGCTCCTTATACTGTAATCACGCTTCAACCACAGCATGGGGCTCACCTCATCCTGCATCGCCTGTAGGATTTTATGAATAAGGTTGTGAAATTCCTGTTTTCTGTTAGTGTCATTTATCATTTCAGCTTGCACCATGAATCAAGAAGCTATATATGTGATTATTGAATAAGAAGCACTCTGTTGTTTTCCTCTATCAAAAGTTTTGGAAAAGCTTAGCATGCATCAAGAAAATCATTCTTCTATTGAAATCCAGGGAGAATTTTACAGATGAATGAAGGACTACACGAACAAGCACAGAATGCTGAATTTCTTCCATCGGCAAAAACATCACATGTTATGAGAGAATATGTTTCGGAAATAACATTATTCAAGCCGACCTGGACGAGGACGTGGATGAGTAATATAAACATTATACATTAAAAAAAACAACCAGATTGTATACTCAACCTCTTGTCTCCTGTCATTGATGATATTTGATATACGCATAAAATAAATAAAACGTTTTTGAAAGATGATAATAAAATATAAAGTAGTTGATTTTAAAATTGGCTTTCTTGGTCCTCATCTCCTGACGCTATCGCCACCTACTACCTGCCACATTGATAAGTGAAAGAAGAAAGGAAAAGATAGCACAAGACAAATTACTTTGCCAAGAGCATATCTTGAACACGCTTTCAGCTCTCCTTTAGGGGCTGTTTGGTTGCAAGATTATGAAATTTGGATTCCAAAATTGTGCGTTTGAAAATTTCTGGATTTGGTAATTTGTTGTTTGGTTGGTTTTGGATTCTTGGTATTGGATTTGTAGATCCTTCCAATCTTTGTTTGGTTTGTAAAAAGAAAGTGGAATTTGGATTTGCGGATTTTAGAGAGAGAGATAAAAAGAGGATTATTAAATAAATAAAGCACACGGGTCTCAACTAAAAGTACCATGAATAGTGTCAAATCCATGCAAATTCTCAAAAAAATTTAGGACAGATCCAAATCCCCCAACCAAATACAAAATTATGGAATCCTTGGATTCCACAATTCAAATCTTCGTAATCCTACAGCCAAACAAGCCCTTAGGGGCTGTTTGGTTGCAAGATTATGAAATTTGGATTCCAAAATAGTGCGGTTGAAAATTTCTGGATTTGGTAATTTGTTATTTGGTTGGTTTTGGATTCCTAGTATTGAATTTGTAGATCATTATAATATTTGGTTGGTTGGTGAAAAGAAAGTGGGATTTGGATTTTAGGATTTTGGAGAGAGATGGATAGAGAGAGGATTATTAAATAAATAAAGTATCCGGGTCCTATCTAAAAGTATAATGAATAGTGTTGAATGCTAACAAATTCTCCAAAATTTTTAGGATTCAAGAATCCTTGTTCTGTGGTGGGTCCTCCATAAAAAAACAAAAGAATCCTGTAAACCCAAATTCTCAACCAAACACAAAATTATGGAATCCTTAGATTCCACAATCCAAATCTTTCATGATCTTACAACCAAACAAGCCCTTAGGCCAAGAACCTCTCATTTATAGCATCTTTTACATTAAATATCCTATAGGATTCAAGTTTGAAATTATTAGATATAAGTATAACATTCATGCTGTGATACTGAAAAATAAAATCCTGTTAATAAATACTCTCTCTCTCTCTCTCTCTCTCTCTAAATCTTATAACAACCATGTATTGCATGTATTGCATCGATGAACGGTGAATAACCTGATTCTAGATAAAAATGCCAGATGCGAATTCTACGCTCTACAGGATCCTTGGTGGCACATTTCGATCTTCCGTTCTGCTGACATGTGTCCTGGCTGTATTTATATTAAGGCCATACAACCGTTTAAAGGTGAAAATATTCGATGCGCTGGCTATTTGTGTCCGGTCAGCCCCACCAAGCTTCCCGAAGAATGCCAGAAATTCACCATCCGTTTCTTTCTCTCCCGTCTGAATCTATTACATCTGGCACGTTGAATAATTTCTCCCTTTCGGCCTTTTTGGTTCAAGGATTTTGGAGGATTTTGCACTGTTTGGATTCTTGAATCTAAAAAAGAGTGAGAATTGGGTAATTCTTTTTGTTTGGAGGATTACAATTTTTTGGATTCTTTTGTTTTTTGTATGGGGCCCACACAAAAAAATATTAATGAATCCTATTTTTTGTTTGAATTTTGATAGATTCTTACTGTTCATGTGGAGCCCTCTGTACTTTAGCTATTAAAAAATCCCCTCTTTCTATCTTTTTGTTTAATTCTCAAATCCAAATTCCATTTATCTTTTCTCGACCAAATAAGAATTACAAGGATTTTGAAATCCAATATCAATCAAACACAAAATCAGCTAATCCAGATTTTTTTCAATTGAACAGCCCCGTAAGGGCCTGTTTGGTTGCTGAATTTGGAAAGGATTTGGCACTGTTTGGATTCTTGAATCCCAAAAAGAGTTCGGATTCTTTGTTTGGTTGTAGGATTTCGGGTGTTTTGGATTTGCTTGTTTTTTGTAGGGATCCCATCATTTTTTGGATTCTTCAATAAAAAAAAACTATAGATTGCTATGGATCTGGCACTGTTCACATGGATCCCACACACTTTATGTTAGTAAAAAATCCCCTCTCTCTATCTCTTTCTATAATTCTCGGCTCCAAATCCCACTTATTTTTTCCTAATCAAATAAGGATTAGAATGATCTACAAATTCAACACCACGAATCCAACGCCAATTAAACACAAAATTAGCCAATACAGATATTTTCAATTGTAGTTTTTAGGAATCCAAATTTCAAAATCCTGCAACCAAACGACTGAGGATTATAGAGAGGGATTTTTTGCTAACATAAAGTATGTGGGACCCACATGAACAGTGCCAAACCCATAGCAATCCATAGTTTTTTTTATTCAAGAATCCAAAAAAATGGTAGACCCCTCGTAAAAAACAAGTAAATCCAAAACACCTAAAACACTACAACCAAACAAAGAATCCAAACCTTTTTTGGATTCAAGAATCCAAACAACACCTAACCACATTCAGCAACCAAGCTGGCCCTGATAAGCAACCCCTTTTCTGTCCTATGCTGGCTAGAGGGCTACAGTTGTTACCTAATTTGGCCCAAAGCTTTTATGAGCCTGTCACCATCACTGAGCTATGTTTCGATCCCCTCGGCTCTCCCCGCCACTCTTTGGCCCAACGGCAATTCTAGCGGAATTCCCAAAGCCGCTCTCTCTCTACATTACATCAAATCCTATCGTCTCTCTCTCTCTCTCTCAAGCGATCATCAGAATGCCTATCGTTTTTTCATCGAAGCCCCCTCTCTTCAACCTCCATGGCCAACTGCGACGCAGAACCCTAAGATTCGCCCTTCGATCTAGCCTCGATCAACGCCCGAAGATCCTCCGCAGCTCCGAGGCGAGCTCTTCGAAACCCTTGAATGCATAAATTTGATATTTTTATTAGCTTACTCTGTCTGGTTCTTGACCTAATTTGTTTGTAGGTGGAAGAGAGAGCACCGAGGAGGAGGTGCGCTCCTATTCTGGAGAGCGCATTGCTGCCGAATGGTGATGGTTTGTCGACGAGCGAGTGGAAATCAGTTCCAGATATCTGGAAGTCGACTGCGGAGAAATTTGGGGATAGTGTTGCTTTGGTGGATCCTTATCATGACCCGCCATCGGAAATGACTTACAAGCAGGTGAAAATATTACCATCTTTACTATACAATTGGATAAATTTCACTAAAATACTGTGAATATTGGTGGTTTACAGAAAAAAACATCATATTGCAAGTGTATACTAACATACCATGAACTTAGAGTTTCTCAGATAAATACTGCCGGCTTTTGGTGTCTTTCAGCTCAATACCATGAACCCTTTTTTGCGAGATCTTATTACCTTTATGCACCTATATGTTAGTATGGAAAAGAAACGGCGAATGGTATTAAGCTGAAAACCGATGATAACTTGTGGTATTATATGGATAGATAACTCTGAGTTCATTTAATAATAGTTCATGGGACCGACTCTGCAAAAGAGTTCTGCTCTTATATTTATAAATTAAAAAAACACTCTGAGTTCATGGCATATATGTATGTGATTTATGAAGCATATGGTACATATCTGAAAAACGTTGAAAGGGCAATATACTTTAGTGAAATTTAGAGTGTAAAGTTTGGTATAATTTCAGATATGTTTGAAGTGCATGTAATTAGATATTTGCATCTACTTTGTTGAATTCAAGGAAGGTTAGATTACACAAAAATACGCTAAACTACCGCTCCTTTTCAATAAAATACCTTGAACTGCCACCGATTTTTCATTATGTTACCCTCAGTGCGCATTCCGAACAGTCGGTTAGTTTTTGGTGACGTGGCTTTTTGAAGGATAAACATACCCCTATAAAGTGATGATTTGGCATTTCTCTCTTCCTTTCCTTCCCCATATAATCCTTCCCTCTATCCTCTACATCACCGACTTCTTCCCTCTTCTCCACTCTCCCTTCCTCTCCTTTTACCCCACCTTTCTCCATATCTCCTCCACTGCTTTTGCCTCTTTTCCCCCACCTCCTCTACCACCTTTCCTCAATCGACACCATGTCTTCTTATTCTCCCACCTCCGTGGTCTCTCCCTCCCTTCCGAACTCCTCCTTGACACAGTCCTTCCCGTCAAAGTTGACTCCTGATGCCCGACCTCTCCTTCTAGCTCTTCACCACCTCATGTAAAAGATATTTGAGTGGCAAGGGGTAATAAATACAACTCTCGGTTTAACACAATCACGTTATTTTAGTGCAATATAATTTGTTTAAGGTGTTTTAGAGTATTAAAAATTATTGTTGGTAATTTAGTGAAAAACATCAATTGTTGACGGTATTTTAGTGTAATTTATCCTTGAAGGAATGCAAACGAACTTGAGATTAAAAATCATTATTAGATAAAGCGGAACTTCAATAACCGCAAGAAAATAACTTCACTTAAAAGCTTAAGCTGCTAGGTAGCTGGCCTACATATTATTTGAAGTTATGGAGTGAATGTGCCAATACCCCCATTACCCGTCTGACATGGAAGACAACACTTATTTACACGTCAAAGTAGAGTGCATTTTGTACAGATATGGATTGGATATTATCATTCCCATATTCATATTTGTTTTATAATCACTAATACGAGAAGGTTACAAATATAGTTCAGGAACAACTGATGAGTAATCAGCAAATATTAGCTTGGCAGACTTCGTTCTTATATGTTACCATTGGTTTATGTAACAGTACTGTTTGTGAAGACTTTTTCTTGGCGAACATTATCCTTGTATCTAAGCAAGTACGTTAAAAATAGCAATGCTGCATTACAAAAATAAATACTTCCCTGATGGATTCTTCGCTCATTAGGCTACAACATCCATTGAAGATGTTATGAATTATAGGCACCTAATGTAAATGGTAGTTCGTCTGCATTAGTTTGTGATAATCTCCGCATTGAAGGCCAAAAGGACACTTGCCTTTGAAAAGTATATCTTAACCACCTTAAACTCAAGATTTTCTTGGAGCCCAAATCATAGAATCGGGTAGGATTTTCCTTTTCTGTAACATCCTGAATAATTGCTTTGGCATTTACCCCCATTGGAATTGGTTGATGATCCCATACTTGTGTAGTTTGTTGTTACAAGGCTTATTCACCAATGATGAAAACAATTTCATTGGCATTTGCCCCCTTTGGATATTCTGGCTGTACATAATTGTCATTTGGATATTTTAAAAGTAGACAAAGTACCACATCCCTAAGGTCACTTCTCTCAGAAAAGCGAGTGTTTTGAATTTTTGTGAAGGTATGTATCATAATAATGATAATTTGTCTGTTATGTTGTTGCATAACCCCTGATCCCAGCTACTTTGGATTTGGAGTTTTCCTAATAATCTAGTCAGTATAAGCAGCTCTAACTAGAATTATGCCTGGAACATGAATAGAATTTCTAGATATTATGTGAACTTTCTGCTAATATATAAGTCGTGAACTGGATTAAACATATGAATCTTTGCTTCTTATACTCTATTTTTTCTTAATTGGCAGCTCGAGCAACAGATTTTGGATTTTTCTGAGGGCTTAAGAGATATTGGGTTTCTTCCCGATGAAAAGGTAGCACTCTTTGCTGACAATTCAAGCAGGTGGCTTGTTGCAGATCAAGGTATTCTTCCTTTTTGCCTTTGATTGGCTGGTGTATGGTATTGTTTGAATGCTTGGTTAGTGTTAAGCGCAAAAGGTGTTGGCTCATTCTTTACTTTAGCAGTTGTTTGAATGCTTGGTCACAAGCTTTGAAAAGAGTTTTTAAAAAGTGGAATCTATTTGTCGGGGGATTTTGTGGGCCAATTCGAAACTTTCTACAATTAAATGGAGTGATATTTGCAAGCCGAAAGGGCAAGGTGGTTTGGGTTTGTTTAATCCACATGATTGCAATCTTGCGTCTTGTCTAAAGTTTTGTTGGAAACTTTTTCATAAAGGTCTTTGGGCTTTATGGACCCATTCGGTATTTGTTGCACCTTTAAGGAGAAATAATTTTTGAACTTTTTGTACCATTTCGTCATCGTGGAGATCTTCGAATATGAGAAATATTCTTCATATAAGAAATCTATTCAAAGAGAGTCAAATATCAGAGTCATGATGGTGCTTCAACTTGCTTTTTTCTTGACCCTTGGATTGAGGGAAATTCTCTTTATGATATTTTTGGAAAGCATATGATTTCGGTATCCCACTTGACGCCAAACTTTCGGTCTTTATTCATGATGGAGAATGGTTACTGCCTCAATTTACTTCACCGAGTACAATGAAGGCTTTGGAGTTGATTAGATCGATCATTATTGATAGATCTATCACCGGCGACACTTTATTTTGGAAGCCTTCCTATGTGGGAAAATTCACAACAAAATCGGCAAAGTTATCACTCCTAACACAACCTTCCTTCATATATTCTTGGGCTAATTTTGTTTGGTTACATAAATCCATTCCGAAGAATTCTTTTTGTTTATGGCAAGCAATACTTGAAAAATTGAAAACCCTTGATGTACTTCAAGCAAAAGGTATTGGTCAAGGAGGAGAATGCATTCTTTGCAAAGCCCAACCCGAGTGTCATAAACGTATATTCTTTGAATGTCAATTTTCTAGTTGGGTGATACAAGCTCTTTTGCACATAATTGCATTTGCACATAATTGCATTTGCAATATATACCTTCTAATCTTCAAGACATTATATATTTCATCCAATTGAAGTTCTCAAGTAAGTAACAAACCCGAGATTTTTTATTCTCCTCTGGTATGATTTTCCTCTGTCGTTCAGATCTACCGTTTTCTGTTTTGATCTCTGGAATTTTCCAGATCCGAACTTCTTCGTTGTTCCTGCAAAATTCATAAGATAAACCCTTCAAACAATAAAAGAATGATAAAATTTTTATATTTATATATATATTTTTTATTTTTTGTTCTTATGATTTTTTAATTTATATTAACCCGAAATTGCAAAAAGAATATACTACGCCATCCCCGGCAACGGCGCTATTTGATTGTTATGAAAGAGATTTAGCGTGCTTGCGCTTTCAAAAGATGAATCAAAAATATTTATAAACTGCAATTAAGAACGGCGTCGCTTGGTAGCTAGCCGGTGAGTACGGGTCGGTCCACAGGGATTTTGTGTATTTCCTAATTGTTCCAACGAGTTAATTCCAAACTGTGTTGGATTGATTATTCCTAAAAACTAATCTAATTTAATCTAGGACTAGAAACTTGCTAGGGTTAGGTTTAGGTTAAGTTTGGAAAGTCCATAAATCTTACCGTTTTTTATGCCCAAATTAAGATCTGTTTAGGTGTTATGGTAACAATTAATAATGTGGATTAGTACCATCGGGAAGAAACTAGGTTTCTTCCTCTAGGTTCTTGTCCTTCCTTTATCGATTCTTACCCTAAGCTCCATGGAAAGCACGCTCAACCGGGCCTTTATACTACGGTATCACTGCTATCTCGTGGGATAGGGTGTCGTAGGGAGCGGTGTGTGCATGTATGCATGGAGTCCTATAAAAACGTGTGATGGGCAAGAAAGGGGTGAGAGATCTTCATCTCTCAAGCCTTCCCCAAAGCTAACCCTAACAAGCGAGGAGACTACTCGCTCATTAGGAAATTGAAAAACATTTCTAATCTAATTAACTATGGCAGATAAGAAATTACCTAGGGCAGAGAAATAAAATTTAACTAGGGCAATGAAAAGAAAACTTACTCCTAATTTTATTGATGCTCTCTTCCTTCTTTACAGAAATTTACAGATCTGAATTTAGATAGATGAAATGAGGTACAAGAAGAGGCATGACCTAAATCAGGTTTTTAGGGTTCTATTTATAGATTCATAGAAACCCTAGGTTACAATCGCGTCATATCTGCTATTACAAAAATACCTCTTAAGAAGACTAGTCAACGAGCCACCAGCGCACTGACACATTTTTCCACCGACACGGGTAGCACCCGGCCGCGGATCCGCGGCCAAAGCCCACGTTTGGCCGCGGATCCGCGGCCGTATATGGGCCTTGTGGGCTAATTTTCTCTGGTTATATTCTGGTGGCATTTTACTCCTTTTTTCTTCACTTTGTTTCTCAAGTTGGCTTCTAGTTCTCTTCCAGATTTCCACAGTGAATAATTGTAGTGGACTTTTACCGTTGCTTCTTGACGAAGTTTTGAACCTTGCGCTGCCTTTGTTCTTTGTGAACTTGTTAATTGATCTTCAATGTTCCTCAATATGTGGGCACGATCAAGATTCCACCATTTATTGGTCGTAGTCTCACTTTTGTATCGTCTTTTGTCTTTTTTACTGTTTTTGTTCCGAGAACCTGTAACTATGTAGCAGACATGAGTCAAAAGCACCTGTTTATTTGTAAAATGCATAAGAATGGGGAATATAATAATGCAAAATTACGGTATGAACATCAGTCGACAGAAGCGTTAGCAGAACGGTACATGCAGGAGATTGTGAGATTGCATGGAGTACCTGTGAGCATCGTGTCCGACCGTGACACCCGATTCTTATCATACTTCTGGAGGAGTTTACAGGAAAGTTAGGGGACGCGATTGAAATTTAGCACGGCTTATCATCCTCAGACAGATGGACAGTCGGAGAGAACGATCCAAACTCTTGAAGACATGTTGAGAGCTTACATGTTAGACTTCAAGGGTTCATGGGAGGATCATCTACACTTGGTGGAGTTTTCGTACAACAACAGTTTTCAAGCGAGTATTCAGATGGCTCCATTCGAAGCATTGTATGGTCGCAAGTGTCGTTCACCCGTTTGTTGGGACGATATTGGAGAATGAAAATTGTTGGGACCGGATTTGATCGTGCAAACCGTAAAGAAAATTAATACTATTCGGAATCATATGAAGGCAGCACAAGATCGGCAGAAGAGTTTGGCCGATACATCGAGAAGACCTCTAGAGTTCGCTATTGGTGATCTTGTGTTCTTAAAGATATCACCGACTAGAGGAGTGATTCGTTTTGGGAGTTGAGGCAAGCTTAGTCCTCGATTCGTAGGGCCTTTCGAGTTTTTGGAGCGTATTGGAGAAGTGGCTTATCGATTGGCGTTACCACAATCTTTGGCGAATGTTCATGACATGTTTCATGTATCTCAACTCCGTAAGTATGTTCGAGATGAAACACACGTGCTAGATCATTCGGAGCTGACTGTAAGAGAGGATTTGACTTTTGAGGAACGGCCGATGTCGATTGTTGATCGAAGAGAAAAGGTCCTTAAGAACAAGGTTATCCCTTACGTACTTGTTTCATGGGGGAATCGCTCGCACGGAGAATCGACTTGGGAACGAGAAGTCGAGATTCGACAGAAGTTTCCACACCTATTCTTGTAGATTCTTGATTGTTTATCTTTTCTTGTTCCTGGAATTTCGAGGACGAAATTCTTTTTGTAGTTGGGTATAATGTAACACTCTAGTTCATTTACACCAGTTCTAGTTCAAGTATTTCTTTATTCATGGTATTTTTCCTGATTTATTGTGTTGTAGGTGCGAATAGTGTATTTGACATTTCTATTTGCATCCGACCCGACCCACATGCTTGAAACCTGTCTTGATTCATATTTATGGTTTATCCTGACTTGTTACTTAAACTTGTGCACTTTCATGTATACTGCATACTGGCATTTTTTCTGGCATTTGTATTTTCACAATATAACATTTTATGTCACATAAAATATTTTAGAAATACATTGCATGGCCTGCATGATACCCCTAACCCTGTGGTAGCATCCGCGTATCTTGTTCTCGTCCCGTTCAGTGAAACGGACTTGTTTGGATGGCTACGCGCACGTGCATGCATCCGTTCTTGTGGGTATGCATTTTCGTTACCCGGACATTCAACTTTAATTTTGGTCGACATGTATATTTTTCGTATTTTAAAACTGAATTTTAAACCCGACCCGAGCGTGTTTTGGACTATGTTTGTATTTACCAGAATATCAAATTTTATTTATATAATATTAATTTTATAAACCGATACAAATTAAAATTTAGTTAACTAATAAAAGATTTTTTTAATTTAAATCTAAACTAATTTCCTAACAAACTAACAACCCCTTTCTCTCTCTCTCGTGACTCTCTCTCTCCTCTGCATAAATATATTTATATATATTTTATTTATTTATATTTCTTTCCTTATTTAATACACAACCACTTCTTCTTACTTCTTCTTTCTTCGTTTTTTTCTTGATCTTGTTTCTTGATTCCGGTGATCACCGCCGGAGCCGTTCTCGTCGCTGACGATCCGAGTGATCCAGTGAACGTACCTTGCCTGTGTGATCACCCTCTTGCCTTTTCTGGACCCGTCCCGCGTGCCGCGTGTGCGTTGCGATGATTTACTGACGTCGGACGTGTCGTGCGTATCCGTCGCGTGATTCGATCGAGGCAAGTTTACAACTTGCTACATGCTATGCTTTATGTAATTTATTTATATGTTTCCGTATTATTATTATCATCATCATCATACAGCTATATCTATATAATTTATACACCGTAGTTATTTAACGTTAATCGGTTTTATAATATAAAATGTATGAAAGTTTACAACTTGCGACATGCTATAATTATATCTATAAAAATATATATCGTCGTAATATTTCTTCTTATTATCTTTAATTAGTTTATAATCTGCATTTTATAATGTTATACAAAATATAGTTTGAAAATATTATAGTTTACACATGAAACGTCGTTGTAAAGCGAATACGACAAATCTGAAATTTACTGTACACCTTACCTTATAAAATTCATTATAAATTATAGAAAAATCATTAGTATACGTTCTTTAGTTCGTTGCGACGCTAACTCAAAATACTATAACTTTATGAAATATTTACTTGAAAAATAAATTATTTAAATAACGTAAAATGCAAATGAAAATATCTCTAAACTGCTGTCCAGGGAAATTCCAGCAGCAAACTTTCAATTTCGAATGTTCATAAGTTTTTGTAGGAACAACCTGAGATATTTCAACTTATAATAATGAAAACCTTATTGAATTATCTTTGTTTTGGTATAAGACACGTCCCTTTTGGAGAACGTTTGTTATTTTTAAGCTATTTTATTTATTTATATTTCTTTCCTGAATTTTTGAACGGAACTTTCTTGTGCGTAGTTAATCAATACCACTTTTATAGTTATTAATCGGTTTGAATATGTTATCCATGTTAATATTATTATATCACTATTTACATATCTAGTCGCATACTAATTCATCTTGCTACATGCTAGGTATATTATTATGCATCCATATGAGTAAAATGTTACCCGTTTATCACATTGTACATCCATACTAAAAGTTTACTGTTTTCGGATACCCGTTTGCATCCATATCATTTAAAATATATATAACTGCATTTATAGATCACATTAATTCATATTATTATTGTAGTAACACCCCATACTTAATAAAGTGCATCCTAATTAGTATTGGAACTGTAAATGTAATCCCTAATCGATATTTATGCATCCATACCATTAATTCTATAACTATTCGCATACCATGTCACATTATTACATTTTGTTGTTATAGTGACACCCCATGCTTGATATTGTGCACCCTACATAGTCATGATGTAACCCCTGATCGATATTTGTGCATCCATGCTTTTATTGTACATCCGTACTTTCATCCTGATTCAATACTTGCTACATTTTGATTATGAGCATCCGTTTGACACATTTGCACTACTTGACATGACCTGATATACCACTACTTGACATGACTTGATATATGTACACTACTTGACATGTTACCTGATCCTGTCTCTAATGCCGACAATCCTGACATGTTGTCCCGATGGACATATCCTGTTGTCTGTATAGACAAACCTGTTTCTGCTTGATCCTGTGTTGGCATTAGCTTCAGATTTATCAGTACCTGACTTGAACACATAACTTGAGGGTATGGGGAAATCAATGATGAAACCTGAATTGTAACTCGACAGTTAGATGCTTATACTGATCAGTTTTACGGGCTAGGCCAGCCCCGGGATGCTGCTGCTGACATCATTCGTCTGTACATGTTACCTGTTTACTGCCTAGCGGCACGTCTCGAATTCAGTCTGAGAGTCCTGACCGTGGTCCCGGGCACGCACGGGATACTATTGAGTTATATCGACGATTCATTAAATTGATTTCAATGACTTGAGAGTAATTAACCCAGTAGCTTAGTTCAGATTACTCACTGCACATCACATATGCTTTTACCCTTCACTGTTCCTTATTCATGTTACTGTTCTACTTTTATTACTGTTTATACTCGTGCCTGCATGTCTTGCTACCTCCTGATTATATTATTTTTTGATATTATGACGCAATGACGTCTGGGTTTTGCATGGCCCAGATTCTCTACCTTTTTCGCAGGTTGATCAGGAGTATTTCCGCCGTCAGGCCGAGCAGTGAGGATCCTGTTAGTATCCAGTTAGTTTAGTTATTTCCGTACTTTCCAGATGTTACTGTTTATTGGATTTATTGCTTCCACATATTATTTTATTTCTTGACTTATTTATTCTTGCTCATGGACATGTACTAGATAGTTTAGTTTTGTTTTCCTGTTCTTGATATCTCTACAACCGTAATGTGACTGTGGAGGGATTTTTCCTATCCACATGTAGCATGGTTGGCTCTGTCACATGCCTATCTTAGCGCACTCTGGGAACCGGGGCGTGACAAAACCCTTCTTAAAGAATAAAGAAGGTGAAATTTTCAAAAAGGTATTTAATATGAAAACACCATTTTTAGTTACAAAGATTGTTTGTTTTAAAGCATATGTCAAGTGTTTTGAAATAGGTTTAAAATGTTTTCGTCATTTGAAATTTTGGCTGCACCTCCTTAGTAATTTTTGATAAAACAATGTACATGATTATAAAGTATAACGGCATCCTACTTGGGTGCAGTCTCAACGACGATCGGTGGAATCAAATCCACGCAATGTATATATGACGCTCAAAAGCGAAGGATCACAATCACAATATAAGTAAAATGCATAAATTAAGATAACTAGCCGATTCTACTCAGGTCGACCCAAAATATATATGTCATAACCCACTATAAGTCAAACAACATAGATGGTCTGATGGAGTGACATTAGATACAAAGAACAATATATACAAAATAGACGGTTACTATATATGTAACCCATCTACCAAAATCTACGATAAACCCCAAAGTATGTGTATGCAACGCCGCTATGCGTTTGCGCGATCTATCCTACAAGGAGCTAAGGCACAACGGGGGTGAGTTGCCAATTTAGTGAATAAAATTAATATCATAAAGTGGAAATTGCTTGCATAACCGAAATAGCGACTAAACCTATGCATGATGTAGTCATAAAGTATAATAGCATACATTTGATAATGTGAAACACGAGCATGTCACAACGATGTCCGTATAAAAGGAAATGGAAATCTCACTAAAAATATTCAAATATCTCAAACATATCCATAGCTATAATCAAGTCCAGTGTCAAATATCGACATAAATCTTCAATTCTCACCGGTACCGTTTCTTCGAATGGTCCTGATATCCAACAATATCAGTCGGTATCCTCCAGATATCCGCCGCGTTTACCAAATTATCTTCGGTACCGAATGTCCTCGCTAGGCTCTCTGTCTCAAATGCGGCTTTCATGCCCCTTGTCTTCTACCGGGTCCCCCATGTATCCGACTATATACTTCCCCACTCAGTCCGGATATCGTAGGAATCCACAACCATATATCTCCTCCACTCGGTTCAGAATATAATCAAATCAGAAAAATATCAAGTTTATGGTGGACGTATCATCATATATCACAAGAAACCGTGATATTTATAAACGCGATCAAGTCTTATCAAATATATCATGCAGTGTCTCAAATCCCGTAGCAACATAAATCTCATAAAACAATATCGCATAATAAAACGTAGTAATTGTAGCTATAAGGTAGAATATATCGAACAGCACATGATGCTGAGCGATAAACACAAATCTACGATACTAGCAGGGTGCAATAGAATGTAAGTGATATGGAAAGTCCTATGAGTGTATGTGGCATGTTAATTACCGATGGGTGTAGGTGTAGCATGCGGCATGTGCAAGTGCAACATAAGATTATCGGTAATGGCGCGAGTGTCCTAGCAAGTGTTGAGCAACAGTGCTAAAATGTATAAATGCATGCAATGCGAATCTAAGTATATTTATACGAACGAAATGAATAAAAAGCAGTTTATCAAAAGTTTTAGGATTTCGGGTGTTATATGCCATCCATACAATATTCCCGGTAGATATTTAGTCTACTCACTAGAACAAGTATCGATCTACTCAAATCCAATCACTTCCTTACCCCTTTCTCGCCGCTTCCAAAGTCCCCGCAACCGACGCTAATATCGAAATAAAACTTTCGCATGTGAGAGGCTAGATTTCCGATATGACGAATATACAATAAAAAACGAACCAAACTCACATAATTTAAAACGTGTGATTATCGTGTGCTAAATATATGTGAAGCTGCCTAGAATTACCCTGAATCGTCGTAATTAGAGAAAATACCAAAACTTGATATGAAATATCTGTATCATACGTTAATATGTCATGCTACGTCTAGTAAACAGCTTCAAGATTTTTGTATAGGCAATCTGGGAAAAAACAAAGTATACCAGAGACCTAATATAAGATACGGAGAGCTCCTGACAAAAACCCAACCCCCAACTTTCCAAGAAAAACGCCAGTAGCGGCCAAATTGGATATTTCAGCAGTCAAACCATGGAGGAATGTGCTCAGGTTTCTAGGGTGTATTCTAGGATCTAAAACAAGATTCTAGTAGTGTTAGTTTATTTTTGTGAGTATTAGAAAGATAGTAAATTAAAACTTGAGCCTAAAACCTTACACAAACCATACATTTCATATATCAAATAAGACATTTGAGACAAAAACTCTTTGGTAACATGAAAAGAATAGGTTTTTACCTATTTTGATGAATTCCATAGAAATTCAAAGATCAAGAAGTGCACACTTGAAGCTTCTTGAAGTCGTATATGCTTAGCTTTTGTGTTTGGGACAATTTTGATGAAGAGCTCTAACTTTTTCCTTGAAAGATGATGAAGGATTATCAGTAATTTGTGATGAAGTTTTAGAGAAAAATATATATTCAGTTTGAGAATGCTAAATAACATAAGAATTTTGATTTGATGGAAGCAGTAGGTGTGTATAGAGCAAGTAGGAGGTGTAGGCTCATGGTGCACAATATGGTGTGTTGTGAGTGTTGGGTTACACCAACGCCCCAACCATCAACCGTGGTGGTTTGCGGAACAAATTTTTTTCCACGAGTTTAAAAACGGTGCTAGAATAACTCAATAAACTGGATCTTACCATAAACCTAACTAGCTAACTAAGAGTAGCTATCTACTATGATGAAGAGTCTCACCAAAACATCCAAGTCATTCGGTCCTCTTTTCTCATCGTTCGCTCCAAGTGGCCATCATGACCGCGCTTGATCTTCTTTATTGGCTCCTTCGGTTCTCCGGGATCGATCTTGCTCGTTGGTCCTCCTTTGTCGTAGATGATCTACCCGAGAGATGTGATCCATGGCTCTAGCTTCTAGCTAAGTATCAAAAGGAGCAACTAGAGAACTTGGATGCTAATCCAAGAACTTTAGGATGTAGTATGAGGTTCTAGATGTTTTACTATCTCTATCTTACCACCTTTTTTGTTTCTCAACACATATGAGAGTGTAGAGAGGAGGAAGATGATGAAGGTGGAAGAACTCAAGAGAAGGAGAGAAGGGTGAAGCAAAATGGTGAGAGCAAGAAAATAATGAGCTACCATGTGAGAGAAAATAGCTCAATTGGTTTTGTATAACAATACCCATCAATAAAATACATCAACCATGCTTCAATAGTTGCCACGAATGAATTAATAATTCATTTGTAAACTATTGAAGCCATGGTTCTTACCATACCCTCCTCTCCTTCAATTTACACCTCATTTCCATTTATGAATAAATGGAAAAATCCATGATAAGGTGTCCATCTTCTAGAATGTTATCCGTAATAAAATACGGATTACAGTCTACTGTATACACATACCTGCATTCGGATAAAAACACGAATGCCCAAAGAGATAGAATAACACGAAGAATATAATATTAGAATATACATATCGAAATATATATATGCAAATTATTAAATCAATACCTGATTTAATAATCCGGCTCAAACCCGAGCCTGCTAATATTATCAACCGTCCGATCGAAATTCCTGGTACACAGTACATCAATCGATCAGAACTCTGCACGTATCCAATACGGCTACTACATCATTTCGCTTGAACCAGGGAAACCCTCTGTGTGAGACTCTAAAGACTCGACAGTACGCCGGCAGTGAGTTACTGGATAAATCCATAACTACAAGCACGTCAGCGGCACTAGATGTATGTAACGGCTATCCGGGTACCTGTCGAAAAGGAAGGTCGACGAGCAAACTCATCCGGATCCCTACTGAGCCTATCTGTGACAATCTCCGTACAGTCCGGTCTCTTCTTCTGAGAGTATCGCATACCGGGTCTAGGGGGTGGTAAACGTCAGATCCTAATAACCTGATAATTCATGCTGACGCGGCTTAGGACCAACCCGGGAAACTACTGATCAACCTATCAGTAAATCCCAACTGCCTTGGCCAAGGTCTTATGGTCCTGACTAATCGAACACAGTGCGATATCGATTCCCTATACCGAGAGAGACGAATCCCCAACAATCGCTCACTGCTTCCATATGGCTCGGGACTGTACCCAACCAAAACCTGTTTGCACGACTTAGTAAAGCCGTGGTAGGGTAGTGATCAAAGCACAGTAGGAACTCACACGAGACAAATGACGATCTCAGGTCCGAAGACTAACTTGTACTCATGTCACCTGAGAACTTCCATCTGACGATAGGTATAATACCATCTAGAAGTTCTCGGCGAGTCCATCCAATGTTCTCACCCCCAGTGAGCACCTGTATACAATCTTAGGTGCAAAAGACCAATGGTTGGGGACCGTACCATCGCCCCTCGTCAGGGTCTAGAAACGTATACACTGGTCTACTCCGAAATATCGATGCCTAGTCTCGATACTCCTACGACTAGAGACCTTTTAAGGATGTGCTTACCGACTATCCAGCTCCCACAAGTATGATCGCCATCACAACGCAGATAGTCTAGCAATGATCTTACGGGCTTTATCAAAATGTATAAATGATATGTAATAACATGTAAGACATATGCACATGTTAAGATAAAGACAAACCAGATAGCATACTATCATATCGAGCAAGATTGTCCTGTATATATATATGTCCAAGCATCCACATGTATACATATACAATAATGGCCTCTAGGGCATACATATCCAACATTCTCCCACTTGCACTAAGGCCGTATATTGGCGTACCGAGTACCCAACGTCTGCTCTAGGGCCAGCTGTTGGCGTATCGCATACCCAACATCTCAAAAACTCTCTCGAACTGTGCTTGAGGAATTGCCTTGGTGAGGATCTGCCGTGTTGTCTTTTGTGTCCACTCTCCGCACTTCGATCTCTCGGCGATCAACGATTTCCCCGATCAGGTGATATCGCCTCAAGATGTGTCTGGATTTCTAATGGGACCATGGTTCCTTTGCTAAAGCAATAGCCCCATTGTTATAGCAATACAAAGGTCTGGATCAACAATGGACGGAACTACCTGAAGTTCAGTAATGAACTTTTTCATCCAGACCGCTTCTTTTGCGGCATCGTTTGCAACAATGTTTTCAGCCTCCATCGTCGAGTCTGCGACGGTGTCCTGTTTGGAGCTCCTCCAACACACCGCCCCTCCGTTGAGGGTAAACACAAAACCGAGACAGACTTGTTGTCATCTTTGTCACTCTGAAAGCTGGAATCGGTAAAGGACTCAATCTTAAGGTCTCCATTACCGTATAATAAGAACACCTCCTTAGTCGTTCTCAGGTACTTAAGAATGTTCTTCACATCCGTCCAATGATCCTCACCCGAGTTTGACTGATACCGGCTCACCACGCTAAGCGCGTAAGCTACATCTGGTCTGGTACACAATATCACATATATTATAGATCCTACTGCCGAAGCGTAAGGTATAATGCCCATGCGAACCCTCTCCTCATCAGTCTTCGGAGACATCTCTTTGGAGAGGGTGATTCGTGCAATGCGGGTATGTTACCGTGCTTGGAATCTTTCATACTAAATCTCTTTAGTATGGTCTCTATATACCTGGACTGCGAAAGTAATATAATCGTCATGGTTATCTAGATATAACTGAATTGATATATATATATATATATATATATATATATATATATATATATATATAACCGTATTTATTTTACGACTGTTAATTATTATAAATTGAATGGTATCAACTAGAATAGTTCGTGTAGGTAATTTATATAACTTCATCAGTTGCAACTACACGCGTGTTAGTATTACTAAATAATAAAGTACGGATTATTTTTATAAAATTGTATATTGACAATAGTTTGCAGAGTCATAAATATATGTATATCATAAATATATATATTTGGTATAGGTAACATAGCATGTTGCAAGTTTAGAAAACTTGCCTCGAACACGATCACGGAGATGAACACGCGTACAAACAACAAGAAAACATGGCATGCAAACCCAAAGTGATGCAAGATAGAATCTTGGACTTCGGCTATGGAATCAGGGTTTGCTTGAGTATGGATCTCGGCTTAGCTCTGAGTTTGAGTTAGGACTCTGGCTTCTCTGGGTCGACTCTGTAAGTGCTCGGCCCAGGCAAAGGAAAAGGGGTTGTTACTATGTTTGGGCTTGGTGAAGACAGCAGCCATGTGGAGCGGGAGTTCGACCATGGTGGCGAGCGGAGTTGATGGAGGTTGTAACCGTTTTAGCTGGGGATCTCGAGTTAGGCGATGAGAGGAAGGAGGATGGTCGTGGTTAGATGTTGAAGGAGGAAGGTGCCAATGATGGCTGTGGCGATGGCGACGAGGGTGCAGCTGATGGAAGGCGTAGGTATGTTGATGCAAGTGGGAGGAGGCTGCAGTGATGGATGTGGTTGCAGGGTGATGGTTGTGTGGCGATGAAGATGAGATGGGATTGAGTTCTAAGGTGGGGGTTTGCGGTGGTCGAAGAGGATGATAACGACGACGTGAGGAAGGTTGCGGTGAGGGTTTCATGGGTTAGGGCTTGGTTGGAGTTGGTTGCGCCGATGAGGGTGAAGGTGAGGAATCGAGGGGATCTGGGTTGATGCGTACGACTGGCGAGAAAGGTGACGATGATGATTGGGCACAACGAAGAAGATAGCTTGGGTTGGTGATGATGAAGATGGAGGTAAAGCGTAGGTTTTAAAGGAGAGAGAAGGACGAGAGAGAGATGGAAGGGGGGGGAGAGAAAATCCTGAGAGAGAGAAAGAGAACGGAGGTTTTGTTTTGAATTAAAATATAAATTATATGTATTGTATATTTATATATAGTGTTGTTTATATTAGGTTATATATATTATATTATAGTTTAATGTATATAAATAATATCAAACTATAACCAATCTCCACCAAAAATCTGATCAAAAAATATTTTTTTGGAAAATAATACATATATGTAAGCTTTCTAACTATAAAGCGAGAATATAATTTAAACAACTTATACCTCTAATTTATGATTTAAAAGGATTTTAAAATATATATCTAGATCTAGTAAATATTTGATATCCCGATTCTATCAGATTCACGTGTAATAGATATGAGTCGAAAATAAAACATAAGATGCTTTACCATATGATGACAATTTATCTAATATAAATTATCCTTAACTTGTGAGTACCCAAAAGATATATGGTAGTTTAGATATTATATATAGATATATTATACTAGATTCACATGGATTTAGTTTATCGGTAGATATTAGATATAAAATAGCACCATACTGGATTTCACATATGCGGGTCGGGTCGAATAACCACTACTACCATTCAAATCAATCGCAACCCAAATGAGTAAAATAAATGAAATATAAAGTAAGTTTTAAAATACCAACTAATATTGTAAGAACATGCTAGAGTGTTACAGTATATCGTTTTCAAAACATGCCTTTGTGTATGAGTTGAGCTCCGCTCTTAAAATTGTTCATTTTCAATTGGTATCAACTCATACTTATCTCCACATGCCATTAGAACTTATTATATTTTGTTCATGTGAATATCTGAGCATGTATGCTTGCCATATTTTGCATATCTCTTATCATTATTTAGAAGGCCAGGCTTATACTCTCGCACCATATTAATCAAACGTAGGAAGTTTGTCTTTACATGTATTTGGATACGAGTTGAGTTTTTTTTTCAAAATTTGCATTTTACTTATGCTCGTATCCATCTCCTGGTGTTCTCTTATGCATACATTTAGGGGGAGGGATTCAAACGTTTGATTCGTTTTAGGTGTGTAGCAACCATAATTTTCCTATACAATTTTCTATACAAAAATTTTCAAAATCCATAAAGGGGTATTTATTGCCTGAGCACAAGACATAAGTAATTAATTAGCAATTTAATTACAAGAAGCAGCTTGTGGCTCATTGGTAATACCTTGCACTGCTGAACCAAGCTACCAGAGTTCAAATTTCATACCCTACATTATTTTTAATATTATTTTATTTTGGATTTTTAGAATACCAACAGTTTACACGTGCATATCTCACAAAAATCCCATTACACATGAAAACTTAAATATATCAGTGAGTACATGGAACGACGAGACACCCCATGACCTCCCGAGTCGGCCGGTCCACCGGCCGACTCGGGCCGGCGTGCGCCGGCCGGACTCGGCCGGACCGTCGGGTCGTCTACATGGAATTTTTGTCTCTTGGCCTCCCCTACCCCCATGTATACTTTAATTTCACAGAACATTTCCAGAGACCCTTTAAATCCTATTAAACCATATTTTTAATACAATTTAGTACATTTTTCAATACACCCCTTCACCTAACTCTAACTCTAGCCTTGCCTTATAAATACTATCCTAAACACCACTCTCCTCACTCACATTTCTGTCCAAACTCTCAAGAAAATTCCTAAAAACCTAGTGTGCAATTGAAGTGAGCAAAGAGGCGAAGCTCCGGCGATTTTCCAACGACGATCGTAGGAGTTCCCGACGACGAAACGACGCACCGGCGCTTCCTCCCGTTCCCTATTCTTCTTTTTTAAGTCCTAAACCCGTAAGTCCCACTTCCCCCTCTCTAATCTTTTCTAAAAATACGAAATTCTAAAACCCGACGGAATCGGAGCAAATCCGATTTCCGATTCGGTTTCTTACTAAACTCTTACTTTTCTTTAATACAATCATGCTACAACCATTAAATGTTGACTATTAATCACTACTAAATATGTTGAACAAGTTTCATATCAATCTAATTCCATTTGTAACTTTTACCGTACTTTTTCATTAAAATACCATATAGTTTCATTTCGACATTTAAACCATCATAAACTTGCTATACGTTTAAGTAGATCACGAGATAATGACCTACCTTTTCACAACACTCATATGCAACATAGCACAATACTTTCGGGAACATAGAATACGGGAAAACGAAACATTGCAAATAAATACCATTACTATTAAAACCGTTTTCTAAAAGATTAGTATTTTACACAAATCTTTACAAAGCGCCGCTGCGAAACCCATTCGGGATGGTGCGGATTATCGCACATTCTCGGGCTTAGTAGTGCGAGATGCAGACCTCCGCAAGGAGCATTCGGTCTCGAGAGATTTAAAATACGACATCTTAAGAAAATGGATTTTTAGAAATATAATAAATATATTAAAAATTATTTTTATATAAATATACATATATGTAACCTTAAAATATCTATTTTGTAATAATATAAATATTCCAACTCTTTTCAAAAATCACAAGAATCATTTTACATTAAAATACCATGAAATTCCATACAAGTCAATATTACAAATATTTCCTTTAATTATGAAATCAGGTTATTTACACTAGAAATATCACCAATATAAAATCTACATTTATTACAACTCTAAAGATGATAATAAAATACTTGGGGTGTATTTTGAAAAGTATATAAAAGTATTTTTACATAAAACCCTTCAAGTTCTATAAATTACCCTAAAGACCCTAGTAAACATAGGTTTAAGCGGGACCAGTCTCTTGAGCCTCAGGGAGCCGGAGATATGGGTGCTTGCCTATCTAAGATAGACAATTAACAAACGGTGTTATCAACACGGTAATCGTCTTTGAAAAGATACAAATCCTGCCGCCCATGTACAGCGGTTACCGATAACATCAAAATAATCAGGACTTCAATTTACTTTTCTAATTGTCTGACTCAGATCGAATCTCATTATAATCTGACTTGAATATGATTCAAGTACAATCTACAATACTACAATTCAACATGAATCCATTATTCCATATATTCAATTTATCAATCTATACAATTTGACTGAACTGAATCATGGATATACATTTCATTTACATGATTCTCCATTTACATCCGTTTACATGATTCTACTGTTATATCCGTTTACTGATATCATGGTTTCAGTAAGTCATCCAATTATACAATCTATACCGTTTACAATACAAGACAATACAATACAACTATACAACAAGACATCTCGGGGTTTAAGCGGTAGACTGGTACGGAAGGTGTTAAAAGTGGCACGAGACTGCAAGATTTAAGACGTAATTACAGCCATGCCGTTGTCCCGTGGTATTATCGACGGAGCCTTGTACTCTATATTCCGTTCATCGTAGTCTCTGGTCTAACGAGACTTCTCTCGTATATACTGGCATCCTTCTCTACCAAGCTACAAACAACAGCGTTAACACAACATTATAACAATATACTACAACTTTAAAAGCTACCTTCTTATTCTGTCTATTCTATTTCTCCCTTATCTTTGGGACTTACCGAGCGATTTGTTCGCTGACGACATTTTCTTTTTTTCTTCTTTGAATGTCGTCAGGTGATCTGGACATTCCTGAGATCGAGCCCACTGCTGAAGACTTGGACCACTTCATTGAAGACCCAGAGTTTTAGTTCACTGTACGCTTTCATTTCGGTACTTTTCCTTTTTCTGTTATGCCATTGTTTAGGCATTGCTTTATTTCAGTTGTATTTACTTTCCATGCATTGTACAGAAAGAATGTGAATAAATAAAGTTGATGTTTTATTATATCTTGTCTCTTATGCTTTTACTTTTATATTGCTTAGATACGCTTAGCGTATTTACTTCACAGTAAATACGTAGCGGTCTCGTCGCGTCCTCTGCCCGTATACTAGGAAGCGGGGCGTGATAAGGTGAACACATATGTTTAAAGAGAGTAGTTCAAACGTTCTAAATTCCATAAATACCCTTTCTAAATCCCGTAAATACCTTTTTTGATTATGTCAAAAAGGGGAGAATAATAGGAGTTTTAGTATATCGATATTATATATTTGGTTTTATTTGATATAGATATACTATTTCCTATTCATGTTTTGTCATCACCAAAAAGCCGAAGATTGATAACTTATGGTTTTTTATGATCATTTTATTTGATTTTGATGATAGTTTAAACATGAATAGTAGTTTAGTGTCACATGCTTCTCTTACTTTCATTATCGACACTAAACTTGTATACACTTGTTGTTTAACTTGCTTATCCTATATCTTGTGTATATCGAGTAATATTTCAATATCTCATAATTTACTTGTGCTGTAGAGCTTGATATTGAAATATTATTCTCATTCATTATTTTGGTAATTCACAATATGAATATGTATTTACTTGCGATCTATATCTTACTTCTCATATACCATGTATATATATTTAGTATATCAATATCTCATACTTTGAGTTTGAATTATATCTTGAAATTGATATACTTTTCATGATTGTGATATCAAAATAATAAATACTCATATACTTATATTTATTAACTTGCTTATATTTCATAACACTGTATATGATATGCTTAGTCATATTGAGATTGATTTTTCAGGATATCAGATATCTCATGGCATAAGCGTTTGAAGGATGATGAAGAAAATCGAGCTTAAACGACATATCTAATGGAGGTTGGAGGAATATGGACGAGAGCTTCTCAAATTATATATCAAGTTTCGTGAGTTCAAGCTATAGTCGAGAAACAAGAGTTCAAGCTACGAATAGTTTCAAAAAGCTAGAAGCCGAAGTCCAAGTTGAAGCGTCGAAATCAAGATCGAGATTTAAAGCTGAAAATATTGACTTCAAAACGCTGGTGAGTGGATTGCCGAGTTCCGAAGTTCAAGTGAAGCGGATCGCCAAAGTTCAAGAGCTCGAGACTTCAAGATTCAAGATTTCGAAGATTTGCGATAACCGACATAGGAATCTTTATAAGTTCTCGATCGAATGTGGTTTATATCATTTAAAGCTCTTGAACACTCACACACGATTGCACCAAAGTTTTACAAATATCGGGTTTTTGCGTTTAAAGTTTTCGTATCCATTCAAAACCTAAACTGTTGTTTTTGTGCTTAGTTATATGTCTGCCTCGTTGAAGTCCAGACGTTTGTACACTGTTGTTTATTCTTATATTTGAAAATATAAAAAATCCAGAGAGACAACAGACGTCTGAAGATCAATTTGACAGACATCTGAAGACGGATTTGAAAATGGATATTTTATACCTTCAGACGTTTGTCATTTGTACTTCAGACGTTTATGCTAAAAGTCTCGGGTTGAAAATGATTTTAATTTCAGACGTTTAAAGGTCATTGTGACAGACGTCTGAAGAAGATATTTTTTGAAAAATATAGTCGTTTATAGCCATTAGAGATTTGTTTTATATGAGGCCAAACGTCTGCCGTGTCTTAATTTTGCTTGTCTCCACTTGTTTTTGAGTTGTTTTTCTTTATTCTATAAAAGGGTTTTGGGTTGGTTTTTTCTTGACATCGTTTACTTAATTACTTGAGCTTTTCAATTGCCAATATCCAAGTGATCTTAAGCCAAAATATCTCATCTATTGTGAGAGTTTAAAAAGAGATTTTCATTTCCTTATCCAATCGCTCTCAGACACACACTCAAGAGCTATAATTTGATTGTCATCTTCTTGAGTATTAGCGTTTCGATTGTAAAACTCTATTGAGAGTAATTTTGTGTTTCAATTGTAACCCTCTTCTTTTCTTTGTGTGAGAATCCTTGAGTGCATGGGTGCCTTTGTAAGAGAGAAGAGCGAGGGATATGTTTTCCTTTTCTATGTAAAGACCGAGACGTTATCGATGTCTTTGTAAAAGAGGAGATCTTGTAATCGAGAAGAGTCACTCGTGTGTCGAGTGACGTGTTTGGTTGCGAGTGCGCAACGTGTTGTCTCAGAGGAGACGTGAATTAATGAAACGAGCTCGTGTGCCTAAAGAAAGAGAACTAGGAGATCTCCCGAAGCTCTATAAAACCTTGCGTGTTTGCGTTAACAATTTATATCTCTCTCTTGCACTTGCTTTACATTCATAAATAGAATTTGCATGTTTGTTCCTTATATGCTTTAATTGCTCATTCTTGCTATTGTTTTTGATTGATTGCTTATTGTGCACAATTGTGATTAGCTTAGCCACTTATATCTATTGATTTATCTTTTGCTTAGTTATTCAATTGTGGTTTGTATTTGCAAGTGTGGTTTAGAATTTTTAATTTAAACATGTTAGTAGCTTATTCCTATTCAACCCTCTCTAAAAATACTTTCATCAGAAGGGGGAGGGAAGGGTGTTGCAGCTCGAGAGACATGTCTTCTTCCCACATAGGGAGCTCGATGCTCTCCCCTCTTGCTAATCGCTTGCAATTGTACTACAGGCACTCGTGACCCTCGGAAAGATCAACTTTGGGGTGGGGAAAGGCGAGGCCGCACAAGATGAAGTTAGCCTCAGTGAAAAACTCCTTCACACCCATTCTTACTCCTTGGAAATCCATTAGATATTCGGTTATGACTTTGAGGCCAGAAGGAAAACTCTTCGTGGATGTTTTGAATATATCGCTCTTATTCTCTCCCCTCCAAGACGTCAGAAACTCGGAGGGGCGGTCGGGATTGCGATAAAAGATGAACCGTTTTTGCCCGTCGGTGATTTTAGACTTTAGCTCCCCAACTATCTTGACCTTGTCCTGAAGATGAGCCCAGGAACATTGGCTACCGGTAGGGAAGCTTACTGTAATACCCGGTTCCGTTATACACCAATATCCGTATTTTTATAAAAAAGGTTACTTACAAATTTATTTATTTATATTTATAAATTAATTTAAGTATTTTAAACTTCCCATCCCTTTTATTTTCCTTATATATTTTTCCCTCTATCTAAATCCCAAACCCTAGCCTCAGTTTCATTTCCCTTGGTTTTCTTATGACCCCTCACAGCCCGGCCCACTTCTCTATCTCTCTTTCCCCATTTCATCTAATTCCCAGAACTTAGCCCATCACACCCTTCCCCTTTTCCCTTCATCCTTATTTTCCTCTTATTATTCCGGCCCACTTCCTCATATCAATTTTCTATTTTTATTTAAACTCCTAACCCAAAACCTTTAAAGCCCAAACATAAATTTAAAACCAAAACAAAATATATTTATATAATTCCTCAACCCTGCCCAAGAAAACAATTAAAATCAAATAACAAAACTTAACCCGGCCCACTTCCTTTCCTCCCTTAATAAATAAATTTTCCTTTCCCCAGCCCGTTACTTTCCTCAGCCCAAAGCAAAAAAAAAAAATGGTTAATTAAACTTTAAACCCCCGGCCCAAGTTCCCAGCCCAGCTCCCAAGCCCACGCCCGCAGCCTAACCCCTACCCGACCCGCTTCTTTAACCCTTCTTCCCCATTTCATTTTCCCGCTCATTCCTCTCTCTGCACGTTCTCGAGCCTCCCCCTCTCGCCCATGATCGCCTCCCTCGCGCCCCACGTCCCCACGACTCGCGCACGCGCGCTCGTGAAGCCCCTCTCGACCCCGTCTCCATCTCGCTCCTCTCTCTCTTTCGCACTCTCTCTCCCTTTTCCCCGCTTCTCTCTCCTCTCCCCACGAGGACCCCGAGCTCCCACAACACCCCCTGCTTCACCCCTACATCCCGACGACGACGACGATTAACACCTCAGTCACCTCGTAATCCTCCGTCGCTCTTCTCTCCAAAACTCGAACCTCACTTCACCACCCTCCTCGCCACCGAGCCCCCTCCTGCACGGCCCCACGCCACGACCGAGGCTCCACCTCGTCGGCCCCCCACCGTCGCCTCTGCCCCCATCACCTTCCTCTTCTCCCTCACACCAACACCACTGAGGTCACCGCCGCCTGAGCACCCGACGCCGAGCCTTTATCCGCGCCCCTCCAAGCTGTAGACACGAGCGCACCCCTCTGCAGGCCACCTCGCCGGCGCCTCCGTCGACCCCACGTCATCACCGACACCATCTCCGACCACTGACACCTCGGTGCCTCTTCTTACCGTCGACCTTGCACCGACCCCCCGCACTGCCCAAGCTTCGTGCCGCGTCGTATCGCACTGTGCCACGACTCGTGCCCGTTACGAGTTTAGCACCGTATCGTGCCCCGTGCTCAGTTGCCGTGACACGCCTGTGTCGTGTTGTACCCACCTCCGGACCAGGTTCCGTGCCGCACCGCGTCGCGCTCGTGTCATCACCAGGCCCAGCACCGCGTCGCGCCCGCATCATCACCAGGCCCAGTTCCGTGTCGCGCCGTGCCACGCACCGAGCCAGGACCACGCCCACTACCGTATCACGCCCGCGTCGCCACCGCGTCCAGTACCGGGTCACCGTGCTCGCGCCGCGCACCGTATCCAGCGTCGCGCTGTCATGTGTGTCGGGACAAACCCTGCAGCGGCGTCGTTTCCATATCAAGCGACCGAGGCAAGTACCCTATTTGCTACATGCTAGTTATTACTGTTGCATTTCTGAAACCTGTTAAATTCGTGTTTAAAACTCGTGAAATCTTATGACATAAGTGCTTGATGCAAAATCCGAACGAAAACCTTACATTAAACTGACGGAACTTGATTATATATGCTGGCCCGTGTGACATCGAACATTGTGGTGAAATTTGACTGAAAAATATGATTGTTACTGGCTTAAACGATTAACCCCAATTACACCCGTTAAAACTGAATATTTCCGCGTCTGAAACTTGTTTAAATCATAATTAATTGTATACATATTGAAATGATGCGTTCGAGGGATCAAATCGAAGCCGACTCGACGACCTAGAACCCTATAAAAGTTTTTAACTGTTTCTGTACTGAAAATATGACAAGAATTGATTCGGAGAGCGGCTCTGGACTGCAGTCCAGAGCATCTCCGGCTGTTAATTTCTATCTCGTAATGCTTATTACCTTGCTGCCTGAACTTGTATGTTGCGGAACCCTACACTTTATTGAAGATGAATCTGTTAGCTAAATAACGCAAGTGATTTCACACCCTTTTATCGTCGTTTACTATTTAATCTGCAATTTAAAAGAACGGGACATATAGCAGTCCCAAACTGAACCAGAACTGAGGCCCTAGTGTTGAACAATGCGTAACTTCTGACGTAGAGACGTGATTGAGAATCCGTCTAGTGCGTTGGAAACCTTATTGAAAACCCTAAAATTCATTCAACTGTAGTGTCGCTAAATGCTGATCCCAACTGAGATTAAAATGCGTTACGAAACGGACTTTCGATTCTGAAACCGGATTTCCAGCAGTGAACGCTTAAAATGAAATGGCCATATCTAGTGATCCTGAAACCCGATTGACGTGAAACCAAATCCGCTGGATAGATAATTAAACATACTACTTATCCCCTGTTCATTGTTTCGCTAAATTGCGCATGTATGAATTATGATAAATTATGCAAGTGGTAGGACATCGGGTGATGACATCTTAATCATGCCTGAATTATCGTATTTCTCATCACATTATATATATGTCGTTGCATTGGTAACCTAGTGATCATGTGTATTACCCAGTGTTAGGTTTTAATGTTTGATTGTGGTAAGTACGTTAGCGTTTAAGCATGAACGGATAAGTGAAAGTGACACGTACTTGTACACAATCAGTGAACCCTATTGATTTATTGCATTGTCGACGTCTGTGGGACGTGTATAAGTGTGACTATAATTGGTATGGGACAATTATGGAAGCACTTGTACGGGTGTCACAGGTAAGGCACCAAACATTGTCCATTTATCTTGGGTATCAGTCGAGACATGCTTGATGGAGACCCTGTCTTCAGTTCTCGCGTAGACTCGTCATGGACCGACTGGTATTTGAGTTTATGGTTGGCGTTTGATGTAGACCACGGGGTGTGGGGTAGTTTGAGTGTGAGTTCAACAGAATCTCGGGAGTCCCATGCCGGCACATATGGAGATATATGGAGATATATAGGGATATTACTGATTATTACCGTGCGTGTTTCGGGCCCGTGGTCCCTTGCCCTTGGGTCCTACCCTTGGGTGGGGGATGCTCCTGCATGGTTGACTCTCACACTTGGACTAACGATAGGCTTAGCGACCTGTACAGTGAGACTTAGAGACCGATAGGGTTAGTGACATTGACATGAATTGCTTACTGAATCAACACACCTGACATACTATTTTACTGCTTTGATGTTCACCTGCTCTATTAGACACCCGCTTTGGCTACTTCATGTTCACATCTTTACTCTCTTGATTTACCGTTACATATTCATTATTACTGTACGAGTTGCTATTTGTGTGTGTGTGTGTGTATTGCTATCGTGTCGCTCTGACGACCTGAGTATGCATGCTCAGAGTGAGAGGTGGATCTAGCTTGGACCAGGACCAGACGTACATCGCGGACATCTTGATCAGCTACCCAGAGCTATATTCTCTTGAGCTCCATTTGGTTAGTTCTTTGGTATCTCTTTTGATTTAGTTACTGCATTTCACATTACCTGTGCATTGATTATTGATTACCACGTAAAGCTAGAAGCCGAAGTGTGACTTCGGAGGGATATTTCCTCGACTGTAGGAGCATGGCTGGCCCTGTCAACCCCTCGTATTCCGTATTTTGGGAAGCGGGGCGTGACACTTTTATAAAGGCATGAAGAAGCTCATGCGAGTAAGCCCCGTCATCATAAAAAGAGCGAACACGAAAGCAACATTCATATACCAACCATTGGCCGCGATTTAAAAGGGAGCAAGATCTAAATCCCTAAGAATACACTGAATGATTGGGGGAACGAGAAATCAAAGACTGGCAAGAACGGATTCGTAGTACAACCGATGTACCCCTCGGAGGGATCGAGGATGGAGAGTGTAGAGTTTGCTTTGAAGTCGACGGAAGAGAAGGAAGACCTACGTTTATTTTCCATCGAAAGAATCGACAGAGAAGACTTAAAACCCTTTATTTTTTCCTGATCCTCTACACTCAAGGTGCTAGAAGACATAGGTACAAAAGAATGAGAGAAGAAAGAAGAAGACTTGCTGAAGAAGCGCTAGAAGAGAAAGAAGGATCTTCAGTGGCAACGAAATCTACGGCGGCTTGCAGACTTGGAAGACCCTAAGCAAGAGAAATGGCGATGCTTCCTCTTCAACTTTTCTTTTTTCTCCAAGAAAGAGGCGGGATTGATTAATGACCGTATGATAAGATAGGGCAGTAGAATCAATGGATGAAAGACACGTGTGATGAGGACATGAGAGATCACATTCGTTGTATTCCAACCGTCACGATCAAGCTCTACCCTGAGCACTCGGAACCGACAGCTCGGAGTAAGGGGGTACTGATACTGCATGGAATAACCAACGATAGGTCCAACCCGACTCCACTCAGTCCATGAGGCCAAACATGGGTCCAAACCTGTGGTACTCAACCCATGAGGCCCACCAAGAGATCCTTGTACGAAGAGGGCAGCCCATGTCGGCACAAAACCCTAGATAACTAACAGAATCTTTATTGATTGCATTATCACCATACATGACGCCTATAAAAACCTCTCCAACAGAGAGCAAAGGCATGCTACAATCTCTCCACAAATAGAAACCCCACTTTCTTAAAAAGAGACCGACTCTATCATCAAAGGAGAGACCGGGGTATAACTCCGACGCCCTTTCCCTTACAGGATTGAAGATCCGGCGGTGAGGCCTTTGCCTAAGACTCCCACCATACAAATCTATTGATAAAGCCCAAGATGTCTTAGATCCACGCTCTATCAGAATCCATCACCAAGTTTTGATAATCAAACATGAGAATGAAGAATTTAAAAGTCCTTACCTTTAATTTGGTTCAAAACAAACAAGATAATGGATAATACATGGATTTGCAATGTTAAGAATTTAGGAATCCTTGTTTTTGAATCCAGCAACCAAACATGCCTTAGCTTTGCATCAATTGAACCTTGGCAGTATATTTTAGATAAAATGGACATAATCTTCAAAGCACCAATATAAAATACAACCCAAACATAAAAGCAATGACAAAGATCAAAGTAAATCAATATGATATATTTATTTTGTAACTACAAAATCAATTTGCTGATCATTCATGGTGCTAAATGTATAAGAAAGAGAGAACAAACAATTTGAAACAATTCTTTCTGTTTGGGCTAAAACCGTGACATATTTTAAAAAAAATTCTTTCCATATTTTCTTTTTCTTTTCATGATAATATGATCTGAAAGGATTTTGGTACTTATATCCGACATTGAATCAAACAGTAGAAACAACATACCGATAATAAATAGCAGGACTTCGAATTCTTTCATGTTTCCCGTCCAACCCGACACACAAACACACACAAAATATTGTATAAAAATATAAATTTTCTACACGGCTATCACACATGCAAAATACAAGTGATAAATAACTCCCGTATTCTATTTCATCACCCCAGCAGAAGTCCTCGGTCTCCTTGTTTACTACATACTTGATCCCCATGCCAGAAGCACCCCCATATATTTTATCTTATCATGCCACGATTAGTCTACGTCAACACAGCTGTCCAGACATTCATTTTCTCTTGGGGAACAAGCAGTGGGAAAAAACCCATAAATCCATCAATATCTCCGACACTATACTTCACAATTTCCACTGCCCAAATTGAAGAGATCACCGACTAAAATGGAAGCAAGACTCCCTCTTTAGTGACATTGACATGCATTGCTTACTGAATCAACACACCTGACATACTATTTTACTGCTTTGATGTTCACCTGCTCTATTAGACACCCGCTTTGGCTACTTCATGTTCACATCTTTACTCTCTTGATTTACTGTTACATATTCATTATTACTGTACGAGTTGCTATTTGTGTGTGTGTGTGTATTGCTATCGTGTCGCTCTGACGACCTGAGTATGCATGCTCAGAGTGAGAGGTGGATCTAGCTTGGACCAGGACCAGACGTACATCGCGGACATCTTGATCAGCTACCCAGAGCTATATTCTCTTGAGCTCCATTTGGTTAGTTCTTTGGTATCTCTTTTGATTTAGTTACTGCATTTCACATTACCTGTGCATTGATTATTGATTACCACGTAAAGCTAGAAGCCGAAGTGTGACTTCGGAGGGATATTTCCTCGACTGTAGGAGCATGGCTGGCCCTGTCAACCCCTCGTATTCCGTATTTTGGGAAGCGGGGCGTGACACTTTTATAAAGGCATGAAGAAGCTCATGCGAGTAAGCCCCGTCATCATAAAAAGAGCGAACACGAAAGCAACATTCATATACCAACCATTGGCCGCGATTTAAAAGGGAGCAAGATCTAAATCCCTAAGAATACACTGAATGATTGGGGGAACGGGAAATCAAAGACTGGCAAGAACGGATTCGTAGTACAACCGATGTACCCCTCGGAGGGATCGAGGATGGAGAGTGTAGAGTTTGCTTTGAAGTCGACGGAAGAGAAGGAAGACCTACGTTTATTTTCCATCGAAAGAATCGACAGAGAAGACTTAAAACCCTTTATTTTTTCCTGATCCTCTACACTCAAGGTGCTAGAAGACATAGGTACAAAAGAATGAGAGAAGAAAGAAGAAGACTTGCTGAAGAAGCGCTAGAAGAGAAAGAAGGATCTTCAGTGGCAACGAAATCGACGGCGGCTTGCAGACTTGAAAGACCCTAAGCAAGAGAAATGGCGATGCTTCCTCTTCAACTTTTCTTTTTTCTCCAAGAAAGAGACGGGATTGATTAATGACCGTATGATAAGATAGGGCAGTAGAATCAATGGATGAAAGACATGTGTGATGAGGACATGAGAGATCACGTTCGTTGTATTCCAACCGTCACGATCAAGCTCTACCCCGAGCACTCGGAACAGACAGCTCGGAGTAAGGGGGTACTGATACTGCATGGAATAACCAACGATAGGTCCAACCCGACTCCACTCAGTCCATGAGGCCAAACATGGGTCCAAACCTGTGGTACTCAACCCATGAGGCCCACCAAGAGATCCTTGTACGAAGAGGGCAGCCCATGTCGGCACAAAACCCTAGATAACTAACAGAATCTTTATTGATTGCATTATCACCATACATGACGCCTATAAAAACCTCTCCAACAAGAGAGCAAAGGTATGCTACAATCTATCCACAAATAGAAACCCCACTTTCTTAAAAAGAGACCGACTCTATCATCAAAGGAGAGACCGGGGTATAACTCCGACGCCCTTTCCCTTACAGGATTGAAGATCCGGCGGTGAGGCCTTTGCCCAAGACTCCCACCATACAAATCTATTGATAAAGCCCAAGCTGTCTTAGATCCACGCTCTATCAGAATCCATCACCAAGTTTTGATAACCAAACATGAGAATGAAGAATTTAAAAGTCCTTACCTTTAATTTGGTTCAAAACAAACAAGATAATGGATAATACATGGATTTGCAATGTTAAGGATTTAGGAATCCTTGTTTTTGAATCCAGCAACCAAACATGCCTTAGCTTTGCATCAATTGAACCTTGGCAGTATATTTTAGATAAAATGGACATAATCTTCAAAGCACCAATATAAAATACAACCCAAACATAAAAGCAATGACAAAGATCAAAGTAAATCAATATGATATATTTATTTTGTAACTACAAAATCAATTTGCTGATCATTCATGGTGCTAAATGTATAAGAAAGAGAGAACAAACAATTTGAAACAATTCTTTCTGTTTGGGCTAAAACCGTGACATATTTTAAAAAAAATTCTTTCCATATTTTCTTTTTCTTTTCATGATGATATGATCTGAAAGGATTTTGGTACTTATATCCGCCATTGAATCAAACAGTAGAAACAACATACCGATAATAAATAGCAGGACTTCGAATTCTTTCATGCTTCCCGTCCAACCCGACACACAAGCGCACACAAAATATTGTATAAAAATATAAATTTTCTACACGGCTATCACACATGCAAAATACAAGTGATAAATAACTCCCGTATTCTATTTCATCACCCCAGCAGAAAAGTCCACGGTCTCCTTGTTTACTACATACTTGATCCCCATGCCAGAAGCACCCCCATATATTTTATCTTATCATGCCTCGATTAGTCTACGTCAACACAGCTGTCCAGACTTTCATTTTCTCTTGGGGAACAGGCATTGGGAAAAAACCATAAATCCACCAATATCTCCAACGCTATACTTCACAATTTCCACTGGCCAAATAGAAGAGATCACCAACTAAAATGGAAGCAAGTTTCCCCCTTTACTTGCTATTAGCTTCTTCACTCACTCTGCTCTTGTTTTTCTCTGCCAAAGCCTTCTACTCTCTATGGTGGAAGCCCAAGAGCCTAGAGAAGCAATTGAGGCAACAAGGGATCAAAGGCAATCCTTATAGGATCCTCTATGGGGACATGAGAGAGGAAGTTCAGGCATACAAGGAAGCATGGTCCCACCCCATGGATCAATTCACCCATCAGATCGTGCCACGTGTCTCGCCGTTCACTGATCATATGATACATAAATATGGTAAGGGTGCTGTCCTTTTAGAAAATCACTTTATCGGCAAGCTCGGTAGTCTGGACAAAATTGCAAATTCCAAATTATGCCGTTGGTTACTTTTAGATCGTTTATATCAATTATTTTCAACATATAGCTTTGTTAAAGAGCTAATTTCTCGATTAAACTAACCATGAAGACATTTATGTAATTGCCTTCATTGATGTTTTGTAGACATGTCTTTTCTTCCATTGGTATGGTATTTATCTCTTTTGAACAACCTTTGCAAATTAGAATATTACCACTTGATCATTATAACTTCACTCGACTTTGTGAATGTTGCTGCCTTTTAATTGTTCAACATGCAGACTAAGAAAAAAATTGTCGGTGTAATTATAGCTTGTTTTATACCAATTTCGCTTTGATTTTAATTTTATGCCTGCTTTACATAGTACACACTCTCTACTTTATCATTCTTTATTAATATTATTATATTATGAACCACAACTTTCTCTATTATTTTAATGCCAAAGAAAGTATCCAGTACATGTGACAAGAAGCATTCTCAAAATGTTGAGAAAAATATTATATAAAATCATAACTAAATATTCGATTCAATTAAAATTTCAAAAATCTTTACTTAGGTCTCTAAAAATCTATATGATCTTAACTGAAATTCTTAAACAAAATTTTCAAAACCATGTCTATGACATATGCATAATTGCATATACAAACATGCGTCGCACATTCGAAACGCTAGTTATGGTACGTTAATCTTAATTAGGTATGTATGGCCTACATTTCGTGGATTTTGTTTATGCGTTCATGAAATATGCAGGTAAGGTGTGTCTCCTATGGGCCGGACCGACTCCGAGAGTGATAATATGGGATCCTAAGATGATGAAAGATGTGTTCTCTGACAAATCTGGACATTTCAAGAAGCCGCCAGTGAACCCCTTAGTCAAAATTCTAGCCAACGGTTTATCCATCTTCGAAGACGAGGAATGGGCAAAGAGAAGACAAATCATCGCTCCGGCCTTCCATGTCGAGAAATTAAAGGTTGTTCCGCATACACTTTTTCTACGTGTCTTATGGTAATCTGTAACAATGCTCATTGTTCTCTCTTGCAGGCCATGGTGCCAGCGTTTATTTCTAGTTGCAATGATTTGGTTAAAAGATGGGATGGATTACTTGATACCGAAGGATCTTGTGAACTAGATGTTTGGTCTGAGTTGCAAGATCTCACTGGAGATGTCATCTCTCGAACCGCCTTCGGAAGCCGCTTCGAAGAAGGGAAGAGAATCTTTGAACTACAAAAAGAGCAGGCCGAACTTGTTATCCAAGCTGCTCGGGTTCCTTATATTCCAGGCTACAAGTAACTTAGTTTTTCATTAGAGTTTAATTTATATCAACAACAGGTTTCTAATCATTAATAATATTTCGCTACACCTTTTCAGATTCATACCTACGGCAAAGAACAAGAGAAGAATGTGGGTGAACAACGAGATCGTGACTATGCTAAAAGCAATGATCGAAAAGAAGCTTAAATCGATGGAAAACGAAGGATCTAATAACAAAGATTTACTAGGAATGTTGCTTGAGTTCATTAATACGGACGACAAGAAGCACAGAATTACGATCGAGGACGTGATAGAAGAATGCAAACTGTTCTACTTTGCAGGTCAAGAAACAACATCGCCGCTACTTACGTGGACATTGGTTCTTCTATCAATGCATCCGGTTTGGCAGCAGAGAGCTCGTGAAGAAGTCATGATAATATGCAGGAAGAACACACTTGACATCGAATCCATAAACCACCTGAAAATTGTGAGTGCGTATATGCCTTTATTATAAAAATAAGTCCTTGTGGTTTGATCGTTAGCGAGAAATCAACATGTAGTTACCAACATTAGCAAACCATCTTAATATAAAGAAAAGCATATATTCTTTTAGAATAACTAGAGTTCTACAAAAGTTCACATATATAAGATCTATCAATACATCAATAAATCTAAAAATTACCTTCCCTTTTCCATAATTTAAAAGCTTGTTTAAGTCAAATTTACTCAAACATCTTATCTTAATCTTCTCTAAACTAAAGTTTATATTAAATAACCAATAGATATAACCTGTACAAAATACTTCTAATTTTACTTGCATGATCCATAGTGAATAAAGCTTACAACAACATGAACGCAGGTGACGATGATACTTAATGAAGCTTTGAGATTGTACCCCCCGGTGACGTATCTGTTTCGCCGCGCATACAAGGAGACTAAACTCGGAGACTTCACTTTTTCCGCCGGCATGGATGTTTTGCTTCCCATAATCCACATCCACCATGATACAGAAATATGGGGCGACGATGCGGAAGAATTCAACCCCGAAAGATTTTCAGATGGGATATCAAAGGCATGCAAAGGGGGTCAGAATGCATTCTTTCCTTTTGGTTGGGGCCCAAGGATTTGCTTAGGCCAAACTTTTGCCATGATTGAAGCAAAAATGGCCTTGGCTACAATTTTACAGAATTTCTCTTTTGAGCTCTCGCCTTCGTATACTCATGCTCCTTATACTGTACTCACTCTTCAACCACAGCATGGGGCTCACCTCATCCTGCATCGCCTGTAGGATTTTATGAATAAGGTTGTGAAATTCCTGTTTTCTGTTAGTGTCATTTATCATTTCATCTTGCACCATGAATCAAGAAGCTATATATGTGATTATTGAATAAGAAGCACTCTGTTGTTTTCCTCTATCAAAAGTTTTGGAAAAGCTTAACATGCATCAAGAAAATCATTCTTCTAATGAAATCCGGGGAGAATTTTACAGATGAATGAAGGACTACACGAACAAACACAAAATGCTGAATTTCTTTCATCGGCAAAAACATCACATGTTATAAGAGAATATGTTTCGGAAATAACATTATTCAAGCCGACCTGGACGAGGACGTGGGCGAGGAACGTTAACATTATACATTAAAAAAACAACCAGATTGTATACTCAACCTCTTGTCTCCTGTCGTTGATGATATTTGATATGCGCATAAAATAAATAAAACGTTTTTGAAAGATGATAATAAAATATAAAGTAGTTGATTTTAAAATTGGCTTTCTTGGTCCTCATCTCCTGACGCTATCGCCACCTACTACCAGCCACATTGATAAGCGAAAGAAGAAAGAAAAAGATAGCACAAGACAAATTACTTTGACCACGAGCATATCTTGAACACGCTTTCAGCTCTCCTTTAGGGGCTGTTTGGTTGCAAGATTATGAAATTTGGATTCCAAAATAGCACGGTTGAAAATTTCTGGATTTGGTAATTTGTTGTTTGGTTGGTTTTGGATTTCCAGTATTGGATTTTTAGATTCTTGTAATCTTTGTTTGGTTTGTGAAAAGAAAGCGGAATTTGGATTTGAGGATTTTAGAGAATGAGATAAAAAGAGAATTATTAAATAAATAAAGCACACAGGTCTCATCTAAAAGTACTATGAATAGTGTTAAGTTCTTGCGAATTCTTAAAAAAAATTTAGGATTCAAGAATTCTTGTTTTGTGGTGGACCTTCCATAAAAAACAAAGAAATCCTACAAATCCAAATCCTCCAACCAAACACAAAATTATGGAATTCTTGGATTCCACACTCCGAATCTTCATAATCCTACAACCAATCAGGCCTTTAGGGGCTGTTTGGTTGCAAGATTATGAAATTCAGATTCCAAAATACTACGGTTGAAAATTTCTGGATTTGGTAATTTGTTGTTTGGTTGGTTTTGGATTCATGGTATTGGATTTGTAGATTCTTGTAATTTTTTTTTGTTGATGAAAAGAAAGTGGGGTTTGGATTTGGGGATTATAGAGAGCGATGGAGAGGGATTTTTTACCAACATAAAGTACGTGGGACCCACATGAACAGTGCCAAAACCATAGCAATCCATAGTTTTTATTATTCAAGAATCCAAAATAATGATGGGCTGCTCACAAAAAACAAGCAAATCCAAAACATCAAAAGTCCTACAACCAAACAAGAATCCAAACCTTTTTCGGATTCAAGAATCCAAAATGTGCCAAACCAAATTCAGCAACCAAACTGGTCCTGACAAGCAACCCCTTTTCTACCCTATGCTGGCTAGAGGGCTACAGTTGTTACCAAATTTGGCCTAAAGCTTTTATGAGTCTGTCACCATCACTGAGCTATGTTTCGATCCCCTCGGCTCTCCCCGCCACTCTTTGGCCCAACGGCAATTCTAGCGGAATTCCCAAAGCCGCTCTCTCTCTAAATTACATCAAATCCTATCGTCTCTCTCTCTCTCTCTCAAGCGATCATCAGAATGCCTATCGTTTTTTCATCGAAGCCCCCTCTCTTCAACCTCCATGGCCAACTGCGACGCAGAACCCTAAGATTCGCCCTTCGATCTAGCCTCGATCAACGCCCGAAGATCCTCCGCAGCTCTGAGGCGAGCTCTTCGAAGCCCTTGAATGCTTAAATTTGATGTTGTTATTAGCTTACTCTGTGTGGTTCTTGACCTAATTTGTTTGTAGGTGGAAGAGAGAGCACCGAGGAGGAGGTGCGCTCCTATTCTGGAGAGCGCATTGCTGCCGAATGGTGATGGTTTGTCGATGAGCGAGTGGAAATCAGTTCCAGATATCTGGAAGTCGACTGCGGAGAAATTTGGGGATAGTGTTGCTTTGGTGGATCCTTATCATGACCCGCCATCGGAAATGACTTACAAGCAGGTGAAAATATTACCATCTTTACTATACAATTGGATAAATTTCACTAAAATACCGCGAATATTGGTGGTTTACAGAAAAACATCATATTGCTAGTGTATACTAACATACCATGAACTTAGAGTTTCTCAGATAAATACTGCCGGCTTTTGGTGTCTTTCAGCTCAATACCATGAACCCTTTTTTGCGAGATCTTATTACCTTTATGCACCTATATGTTAGTATGGAAAAGAAACGGCGTATGGTATTAAGCTGAAAACCGATGATAGCTTGTGGTATTATATGGATAGATAACTCTGAGTTCATTTAATAATAGTTCATGGGACCGACTCTGCAAAAGAGTTCTGCTCTTATATTTATGAATAAAAAAAACACTCTGAGTTCATGGCATATATGTATGCAATTTATGAAGCATATGGTACATATCTGAAAAACGTTGAAAGGGCATTATACTTTAGTGAAATTTAGAGTGTAAAGTTTGATATAATTTCAGATATGTTTGAAGTGCATGTAATTAGATATTTGCATCTACTTTGTTGAATTCAAGGAAGGTTACAAAAATACCCTAAACTATCGCTCTTTTTCAATAAAATACCTTAAACTGCCACCGATTTTTCATTATGTTACCCTCAGTGTGCATTCCGAACAGTCGGTTAGTTTTTGGTGACGTGGCTTTTTGAAGGATAAACATACCCCTATAAAGTGATGATTTGGCATTTCTCTCTTCCTTTCCTTCCCCATATAATCCTTCCCTCTATCCTCTACATCACCGACTTCTTCCCTCTTCTCCACTCTCCCTTCCTCTTCTTTTACCCCACCTTTCTCCATATCTCCTCCACTGCTTTTGCCTCTTTTCCCCCTCCTCCTCTTCCACCTTCTCCACCTCTCCTCAATCGACACCGTGTCTTCTTATTCTCCCACCTCCGTGGTCTCTCCCTCCCTTCCGAACTCCTCCTTGACACTGTCCTTCCCGTCAAAGTTGACTCCCGATGCCCGACCTCTCCTTCTAGCTCTTCACCACCTCATGTAAAAGATATTTGAGTGGCAAGGGGTAATAAATACAACTCTCTGTTTAACACCATCACATTATTTTAGTGCAATATAATTTGTTTAAGGTGTTTTAGAGTATTAAAAATTATTGTAGGTAATTTAGTGAAAAACATCAATTGTTGACGGTATTTTAGTGTAATTTATCCTTGAAGGAATGCAAACGAACTTGAGATTAAAAATCATTATTAGATAAAGCGGAACTTCAATAACTGCAAGAAAATAACTTCACTTAAACACTTAAAAGCTTAAGCTGCTAGGTAGCAGGCCTACATATTATTTGAAGTTATGGAGTGAATGTGCCAATACCCCCATTAGATTGGATATTATCATTCCCATATTCATATTTGTTTTATAATCACTAATACGAGAAGGTTACAAATATAGTTCAGGAACAACTGATGAGTAATCAGCAAATATTAGCTTGGTAGACTTCGTTCTTATATGTTGCCATTGGTTTATGTAACAGTACTGTTTGTGAAGACTTTTTCTTGGCTAACATTATCCTTGTATCTAAGCAAGTACGTTAAAAATAGCAATGCTACATTACAAAAATAAATACTTCCATGATGGATTCTTCGCTCGTTAGGCTACAGCATCCATTGAAGATGTTATGAATTATAGGCACCTAATGTAAATGGTAGTTCGTCTGCATTTGTTTGTGATAATCTCCGCATTGAAGGCCAAAAGGAAACTTGCCTTTGAAAAATATATCTTAACCACCTTAAACTCAAGATTTTCTTGGAGCCCAAATCATAGAATTGGGTAGGATTTTCCTTTTCTGTAACATCCTGAATAATTTCTTTGGCATTTACCCCCATTGGAATTGGTTGATGATCCCATACTTGTGTAGTTTGTTGTTACAAGGCTTATTCACCAATGATGAAAACAATTTCATTGGCATTTGCCCCCTTTGGATATTCTGGCTGAACATAATTGTCATTTGGATATTTTAAAAGTAGACAAAGTACCACATCCCTAAGGTCACTTCTCTCAGAAAAGCGAGTGTTTTGAATTTCTGTGAAGGTATGTATCATAATAATGATAATTTCTCTGTTATGTTGTTGCATAACCCCTGATATCCAGCTACTTTGGATTTGGAGTTTTCCTAATAATCTAGTCAGTATAAGCGGCTCTAACTAGAATTATGCCGGGAACATGAATAGAATTTCTAGATATTATGTGAACTTTCTGCTAATATATAAGTCGTGAACTGGATTAAACATATGAATATTTGCTTCTTATACTCTATTTTTTCTTAATTGGCAGCTCGAGCAACAGATTTTGGATTTTTCTGAGGGCTTAAGAGATATTGGGTTTCTTCCCGATGAAAAGGTAGCACTCTTTGCTGACAATTCAAGCAGGTGGCTTGTTGCAGATCAAGGTATTCTTCCTTTTTGCCTTTCATTGGCTGGTGTATGGTATTGTTTGAATGCTTGGTTAGTGTTAGCGCAAAAGGTGTTGGCTCATTCTTTACTTTAGCAATTGTTTGAATGCTTGGTCACAAGCTTTGAAAAGAGTTTTTAAAAAGTGGAATCTATTTGTCGGGGGTTTTTGTGGGCCAATTCGAAACTTTCTACAATTAAATGGAGTGATATTTGCGAGCCGAAAGGGCAAGGTGGTTTGGGTTTGTTTAATCCACATGATTGCAATCTTGCATCATGTCTAAAGTTTTGTTGGAAACTTTTTCATAAAGGTCTTTGGGCTTTATGGACCCATTCGGTATTTGTTGCACCTTCAAGGAGAAATAATTTTTGAACTTTTTGTACCACTTCGTCATCGTGGAGATCTTCGAATATGAGAAATATTCTTCATATAAGAAATCTATTCAAAGAGAGTCAAATATCAGAGTCATGATGGTGCTTCAACTTGCCTTTTTCTTGACCCTTGGATTGAGGGAAATTCTCTTTATGATATTTTTGGAAAGCATATGATTTCGGTATCCCACTTGACGCCAAACTTTCGGTCTTTATTCGTGATGGAGAATGGTTACCGCCTCAATTTACTTCACCGAGTACAATGAAGGCTTTGGAGTTGATTAGATCGATCATTATTGATAGATGTATCACCGGCGACACTTTATTTTGGAAGCCTTCCTATGTGGGAAAATTCACAACAAAATCGGCAAAGTTATCACTCCTAACACAACCTTCCTTCATATATTCTTGGGCTAATTTTGTTTGGTTACATAAATCCATTCCGAAGAATTCTTTTTGTTTATGGCAAGCAACACTTGAAAAATTGAAAACCCTTGATGTACTTCAAGCAAGAGGTATTGGTCAAGGAGGAGCATGCATTCTTTGCAAAGCCCAACCCGAGTGTCATAAACATATATTCTTTGAATGTCAATTTTCTAGTTGGGTGATACAAGCTCTTTTGCACATAATTGCATTTGCAATATACCTTCTAATCTTCATGACATCATATATTTCATCCAATTGAAGTTCTCGAGTAAGAAACCAATCGAAACACTCCTCCGTATGTTGTTTGCAAATATTGTTTGGTATGTTTGGAAAGAACGGAACTATAAAAATTTTAGGTCCCAATGTAGGCCTAAAGAGATCGTTCTTCGGGATGTGATCTCCTATACTTCAATGAGGATAGCTAAGTTTTTTTATGCTAAGGATTTTGGTAGTGAACCAATTGCTCGAAATTGGAATGCATTACCTCCCTTTAAAAAGTTCCACCTTGAGCTATCAGTTTGTGATAGCTTTGATCTTGGATTCATGTACTTGTAACTGCACTTTATTTTAATATATAAAAATTTGGGCTTTTTGCCCCCTCCTTTGGCAAAAAAAAATATCTCAATCCGTTTTTATGTCAGTAGCTTGTATGGAATGTTGTATCTCTTGTTCTTATATTTAACTTAAACGTGATAAACTTTTTCTTCCTTTTTTTTGTAAGGGTTATAAGGTGCGACCATGCAGGACCTACCCCCCCCCCCCCCAGATAATTAGGCTTGGTCTCCTCTCCATTTTTACTTGTGTTGGACTGCTGGTTGAATGCCTTGAACTTGTGACCTCATTGTTAGTTCCTTGTTATAATTACCACCCCTTAACAACTCTCCTCGCCCCTTTCTAGAACCGTGGGAAACTATTCAATACGGCTCTTTGACTTGTTTTATGTCTTGGAGATAATTCCTGTAACATACCAGAACATATTTCATTTTTTCTAAATTTATTCTTCATCTAGGGGAGATTTAAGCCTTGTTCCTTGTTTTTACCTACTGATAATTAGCTATTAAGGTTCTTGATCAGCCCTCTCTTGCTCATAATTACGTTGCAGGAGTTGGTACCAAATCTTCCATAATTCCCATCAGACTGACCAAAGTGATTACTAGGACCATTCGTTTGTCAAGCTTTATGGCTGCATTGCGATAAGAGAGTACTGTTGTGAGGTTGTGATGATTCTGATGGCTATGACAATGTTATATATTAAGTGACACTGGGGTGTTTTTCATTTTCTTCTTTGATTTAGATGGAAGTATGCTATATGCAAAAGTTAATTCTTCTGGTTTAGCATGGAAATATGCTTTATGCAAAAGTTAATCCTTCTGATTTAGCTATGAAAATATTCTTTTTCTTCATTTGGTGTTCAACCAAATACTTTATTTTACCTTGTAATACATAATATTAATGTTTCAACTTCATTTAATAACCTGAGACTTAATTATTAGGATATGCAGTAAGATATTATATTTGTCATGATAAAGAATTGTCTTTTCAGAATGGGAATGCACTAATCTTTTTTTTTTGTTGCTGTTGTTTATGTTACAAGTATGATTAAGAGTTTATCTTACTAATTAATAAGCTCTAAGTTTAAGGTTCATGTTCCTACATCGCAACGTGTATCCAATTTATATGTATAAGTTTGATAATTCCATGCATTCCTCTACATCTGTTATGAATGACTTGTGAAATTTGTGGACACAAAGGTATGGAGAAAAATAATTGTCTACCATTGAAATAGGACTCTAGCCCAACACAATATCTTCTCATAAAATGCATGATAATTTTTTTCATGACCAAAAATGAAATTGCTTGAGAGAAGGGTGGGGGGGGGGGGGAGGGAGGGAGGGAGGGAGAGAGAGAGAAGAACTTTCTACTTTCTTATAATGCATACAGTATAAGTTGCAGAATTTTAAATTTATGCTTAGCTTGTTCTATTATTAGAATGATAACTTATGTTGCAATGTGTGTGCAATCTCAAAATCTATCCTCTTAAGACTGACTAACTGTTATTATATGCTGCTCAATGTCAACAATAAACCAATTATATGCTATTTTATTTTAATTTTTTGGGAAATTATGGTTTCCCAGCTTTTGGGGAATATGTTTTGTCTTGCATGCAAACTGAAAGTACTTTTTTGTTATCACGTCTTGCTTATAATCATGCCATACATCTAGATTGTTCATTCATGATTCTGCAACTACAGGAATCATGAATACTGGTGCAATTAATGTGGTTCGTGGAACAAGATCATCGGACCAGGAGCTATTTCAGATATATGAGCATTCTGAATGGTTTGTGACTGAAGTTTTTTAGTTTTAATTTCATCTAAAATTCTATTAGCATCTGGGAAGGTGCCTACACTTGTCTCTGTGGTTTATATCATTCCTTGTGAGTTGTGAGGAAAAAAGTTATAAATAATATTTAGTATGTTTCTTAACTTTCCGCATTTGTTCTTTGTTGGGGCATTATATCAATTCATTGTGAATGTAAATTCTGAAATGCTTCATATATTGGAGTTTTTTATTTTTTACATTATCATTTCCTTCAACTGATTATGCCAAAATGATCCTTTGAAGCTATCAAGTGTCTTTACTTAATTTATACAAATAATTTCATTTGTTAAACTCTGTCAGGACTCAGCATGATATGTGGTATGGTAATATGTTTGGTGTTGATCCTTACAATTATCTTGAATAATTATTTCACTATATTTTCTAAAATTTTACATGTTTGTCTCCGTTTCTTTTACCATAGTTTCTATTAGGCATATAGAATTCTTCACAATCTTGTTTGACTTTCCATAGTTCAGTTCCTCGGATGCAAGTACCCTAACTAACCTAATGAAAATATAGCGAATGACAATCTTTCATTGTTTTGCTTAGTAATTTACATTGTTTCTAATATATTACCTCCATACTTTTTATTGCAGCATTGCTCTTGTTATGGACAGTTCAGAATTTTTTAGTAGGATTGCTGAATCTTTCCTCCCAAGAGCAGATATAAGAGTGATCATTTTACTCTGGGGTGACAAAGCACGCATAAAAGAATCGTACAGTCCCAAGTACAATATGAACATACCTATATATGAATATAAGGAAATCATAGAATTGGGTAGAAAAAGCCGCCAAGCTTTGCTTGATTCATGCAGCAAAGGTAATAATTTTGTTTAATATCTTTGAAAGTTAAATAGGCTTAAAAAACAAGATTCTTCCACCATATCTTATCAAACTTAGTTTTGCGTATAGGCACTGGACAGCAGATGATCAAAGTCTATTTTGACCATTTAGAGAAGTCTCAATCTTTTTCAGGATTTACTTTTAATTTTTTATTATATAAACAGGGCATCTTCTAGTGTTCTGAATGAACGATGGTATGATAATGATATGCAGATACGATCTCTAGATGCAACAGCTTTCTTGAAGTTATGGGCAGTTTCTTTCTATAACATTATCACAGTGAAAAATCAGTGCATCAACTTTTTTACGCTTCTAAGTTCTTCAATATCAACATGCTTGTGCTTGATTGTTTTCTTTTTGTCACCTTCAAGATATTGCCAGAGTTATATGGTTGGCATCATATCCAAGACCAAATTTTCAGTTTTAACCTGATCTGCCATTCTTTCCCATCTTAGCTATCCTTCTCATTAAGGACAATGAATTCCGTCTTCCTAGAACACAACATCCAGATTTTAGTCGCAAACTTGCATCCTGGAAGGATCTGGATGTATTATTGTTCCCAAAAATTGTAAATCTTATTCGCAGAGGTTCTAAGATAGTGTATTCATTAAGAACTTGGCCTTGCTCCATTTTCTTTAATTGCTCAGTTTTGATCAACAAGCCTTGCTGCAAGATGGCAGTCTAAATTTGTCAAATTATATAGATCATGCGAGTGCTACTGTAGCATAAAATGCTTCTTACTTCCAAGCAAAGGGTCTGAGTTTAAATCCTGCTTGCATAATGTCTGCTCAAACTCAGCTGAGATAGTTCAAGACATTCAGGCTTGCCTCATTTATTGCCAAGCCAAAAAGGCCCCATAGATATATCATTTAAGATAACACTTCCAATATACAATTGCTCTTATTCAAACAGAGGTTCATTCAATCTTGTTGACAGATAAAGAAATGCAATAAATAATGGATTTTGCACAAACGTGAGTCCCTGATACAGATTGGCCTAGGTCCTTTTCTTTATCAGAGGCAGTTCAAACATTGGTTGTGGATGCGCTGAGCATACTTAACAAGTGATTAATGATTCCCCTGAAATGATTTTAGAAACAACAGATCATGTTACTGTAAGGTTAACACAAATGCTCAAGCTCAACCCAATTATTATTTTTGCCCCCAAGTTGTATATTCAAGCTTGGACGTTTCCTGATCAAGTCTTACTCGAGTTTACATGATTTTCTTATTTTAGTTACTCTTATTTGAATAATTAATTGTCATTTATGAGGTATTTAGAAGGATTCAGAAAATTGACAAAGCAGCTTAGAAAATTTTAAGTTAAACTTAGTAAAGTCAAAGCAACTCAGTTCGAGCAGACTTTTTTTATTTTATTTTTATGTTTAGTTCGAGCAGACATGGGAACAATATAATTCATTTAGTTTGCATGCCTAATGTGAATTTCTGTTAGCGGTAACTTCCCTTCACTTTCATGAACCGAGCTTTCATGGTGATACTCTGATGTCTTGTAGGACAATATTACGCATGTGAAGTAATCAATCCTGATGACATCGCAACACTTATGTATACAAGTGGAACAAGTGGTTCGCCTAAAGGTGTAATGCTAACACATCGAAACCTCTTGCATCAGGTGTAATGAATGTCTTTCTTGTTTTTAAGTATTATTTCTCTATTTTGTAGTCGCACGTTGTGAACAGTGAGGTATTCTAGCTAAAACTAGTTTTAGCGAGTGCCATTGTTTTCCATATTTGTTCCATAAATGCAATACAAGTCTAATAGGAAGGATCTTTATAGCTACCAATGCAGAAGCTTATATATATTGTCTGCAATTTTTATTATATCTAGCTTTTCTATTGCAAATCCTCAAGTTTTGTTTTCCCCTATGCGTGGTGTTTTAGATAAGGAACTTGTGGGAAATTGTGCCTGCCAAAGCTGGAGACAGGTTCGTCAGCATGCTTCCACCTTGGCATGCATATGAGCGTGCTTGTGAGTATTTCATATTCACCCATGGCATCGAGCAAGTTTACTCAAATGTGAAGAAGCTAAAGGTACCAACCATGGGTATATGCTGCATGCTTGAATATTAAATAATAAATTCTTTATTAGTTTGTTATTTTTTTGTTCTGACAATCAGTTCCCTTCCATTCATTACAATAAACTAGTCTCTATTAAATTTTCAAGTGCACTATTAATTTGCTCCCTGTCTCTTAATTTATTTGTTGCTATTTAATTTGTGATAGGAAGATTTGAAGCAGTATCAACCACAATATGTCATTTCTGTTCCTCTGGTATATGAAACACTGTACAGGTTAGTGCTGTCCAATGCAAACTGCACATCACTTGAACAATTTATGTTTACTCACCGCACACATAATTTGGGATCCCTATCCCTTAATACGACCAGATTAGTCTTCTGTAATACTTCCCTTCTACAATGGCTTTCAATGTTGTATCTTGAAATTTTGCAACTAAATTGTTCGTCACCATACATTTACAATTAATACCCAACATAGTAAATTCCTTGTGTATATGATTAATACCCAACAGATAAAATTCCCTGCATATATGACTAATACCCAATAGATTAAATTCCCTGCATATAATCAATACATTAAAGATGATGCTCAAGGTAAAGATAGTTTAGAGGGTATTAATATAATCCAGGCATGTGTCTTGCAATCATTTATGGATACTGGTCAGAATTTTCAAGATGGTCACAGTTAACATATAAGCATTGGAAAGATGAATAGTATATGTGAGTAAATAAACAATAACATTCACAAAATTTTAGAATATTCTTATTCACATTGAAATTCAGGTACAATTTAACCTTGAGCAGACTACATTTTTCAGTCGCAAAAAAGGCAATTATTTCTTGTCAGTCTCTGCAATAGTTCCAAAACAAAGAAGCTGCCTATCCATATTTAATCCATATGCTTTCTCAATAGAAATCTAATAATTGAATAGTTGAAGGATTCTTTTCAACTAGCAGACATTAGTTTTAAAAGAATGAAGCTACATATGTGTATTTGTTCCTTAATACTTCTCCATACTCCATAGTATTCTAATAGTAGAATATGCAGGATGCTTTCCATTAGTTTGATATCGTACTTACCTAATATTATCACTTTGTGTTCTTTTTCTTTAACTAAGTTATAAAAATATTGAATGTAGATGACACATTTTAAAATCAGTGGGTGTCTTGTATTGTGAAGCTTATAAAAAAATTTGTTCTTAGAATTTAACCTTCATAATTCTTGGTACTTGATCAACTTCCTGTTTAATCACTAGCATATTTAATTTTTTTCTCATTTGCAGTTCTATTCAAAAGCAAATCTCTTCAAGCTCTGCTGCTCGGAAGTTTGTTGCACTTACATTGATCAAAATCAGTCTGCTGTACATGGAGGCCAAGAGAGTTTACGAGGTTGGAATGCAATAAGATTTCTATTAGACATTCTTAGTTTACAAGCACATTAAGCGGTGTTTTGATTCCCTGCAACTGAAGTTGTTGTTGCATTCACATTTCCTGCATTTTGCAGTTTTTACTTTGATCTTTCACGCTCATTGGTTTCATTGTAGCTTCCCTTTTCAACTATACAAAAAGTTCAGTGTTGCAAGCAATCCAGTTGTAGCGCTGAGTTAACTTGTTCTTGCAAGATAGTTGCACATATGAGTGATGTTCCATATTTATGTTCACAATCCAATAAAGGTGAAAAAGGTCAAAATTTAATATTTACAAGTTGAAAATTGAAGTTGAGGGAACCCTTGTGCAATTTTTGCATTTTCAATGGAGCAAACAATTTTTAAATTGTAAATTGTTACTACTTTTGCTGCAAGTTTGGTTGTGTTATAGAATTTTAAATATTTGGAGCGTTGGGCATTTTTATGAGTGCACATGGGATTTCGATATTAGAGGTGCTGTCCAAAAGACTTAGGCCTTTTTGTGGGGTGCCCTATATCTTATACCCAGGTGCTTCTCTTTTTTTTTTCGATGTGGGATTACTCCACCACTCTTTGTTGTTTCCCTTTTGGGATTTATTCCAGCACTTTCCCCTGCTCCCACGTGCAACCACGATCTCCTCTCTTGTTTTTTTTGGTCTAAAACTGGCAGTCATGTGGATCACACAGTACTTGTAGAGGCTTTAATAGGCACTCGCCTCTTTTGGTGCTAGCTTGTAGATTGCTCTTTTGGAGGAATTGTGGATTGGGGCTCTAATAGCATGTTAGAATTTTAAATATATGGAATGTTGGATTTTTTTATGAGTGCACATGGGCTTTCGATATAGTTGTGGTTCCATCCAAAAGATTTGAGCCTTTTTGTGGGGGTGCCCATTTATATCTTATACCCATGTGCTTCTCTTGTTTTTCCCGACGTGGGACTATTCTAGCACTCTTGTTGTTTCCCTTTTGGGATTTATTCCAACAGTGTGCAAGCATAATTGCACACCAATTTGTGTTGCAGCAAAACAAACTCATCCTGAAGTTAACGGGAGTTTAGATTTTGCCACTAAATTCATTGAATTACCTCTAGATTTTCTTCCTATGCACCGAAAAAGAATATTGTTGCCGAACTTCTGGCTTAACTTTCTTTTTTTCCTTGCATGAAATGGTTTTCTATGGTAAAGGGAAGAGTGTTAACAGACAAACAGAACCAACAATTGCCCATTGTTCTTCTGTGTGACTGGCTGTGGGGAAGAATTATAGCTGCGATCTTGTGGCCATTACACAACTTGGGGACGAAGGTAGTTTATAAGAAAATTCACTCTGCAATAGGAATATCAAAGGTAAAATCAAGACATTAGTCTTCTTCTCTGGCGTTGAAATCCTCTCCCTTCTTATCAACATTGATTTTTCTCATTTTAGCTAAAATGACTAGTTTAAGCAATGCTTCTATTTGAATAAATTGCAGAGATTTGTATGACACATTGCAGGCTGGTATAAGTGGGGGAGGAAGTTTGCCAATGCATATCGACAAGTTTTTTGAGGTTAATATATATATATATATATATATATATATATATATATATATATATATATTGTCTTTGTAGCATCCATCTGCGGCTAAATTGTTAATTATTTACTACTGTTTTGTTCAGGCAATTGGTGTGAAGGTGCAGAATGGTTATGGTCTAACAGAAACATCTCCTGTCGTAGCTGCTCGGCGACCTATTTGCAATGTAAAAGTTTTTCCTCCCAACATTATGGCTCCTGCTGGTAGGGGAAAAGAACTATAGGGTTGCGCATAGACAAGAATTGATTTTCCATTATTTTGAAATGTGTTTCTTTCTTGTTGAAGACTCTAAGATATTCTGTCCTCTACAACAGTAGGAAGAAGTGCTGCCACCGATACAAACTTTCTTCGTTTGAAGTGGTATATAAGGTGTGGTGTTGCCGCGTGTTAAGGGCCTAAGCCTTACTAACAAGGAGCCTATTGCAGAAATAAATAGACACCCTACTGAACAAACTTTGAGAAATAATCAACTTTCATAGTTTAAGAGGACATGGGAATTTAAAAGCAAAATAAATTGGTCATGCGTAAAATACTGAGTAATGATAATTTAAGTAACAACTTAAGGTTAATATACAACAAAGATTATTTTGATACAATAGCTGTATCTAGATTAGAATTAGAGAGAAATCGAATGCTGCCAAAATATCCAATGGCTCAACTAGACTTCAATAGGCTATCGTTTCTCACTACATCGTCACAGCCTGAAATGGGTATGTGGTATGTGTATACACAGATACAAACATCAAACATCTATAATAATGCCAATGTAAGGAAATGAAACATTTATGGACATTAAGTCAGGTACTCTAAAAGTGTGTCTTTTATTTATGATGTAGCACCGGAAGCGGAAGAAGAACGGAGTTTGAGAAAGAGATGATAAGGATAATTTGGAGAAAGAGAATAAGTAGATAAGAAGAATTTACATTAAGAATATAGTATAGATTTCCAAGAAGAGAATTTAGGTAAAGAATCCAGTCTAGGACCCCCAAGAAGTGAATTTAGAGAGATTTTGAAGAGGATGATATTTAGAGAAGATATTAAGAAGAATTTAACTTGAAGAAAAAAGAAAAGAAGAGAGAAAAGAGAATTTACTTAACTCAACAAATTCCATTCATTTCCAAAACCATCTTTTCATTGATTACATAGGTCTTCCTTTATAGGAGTATTACAAATAACAGAGATAAGATTTCGTAACAACCAAATCAAATCTAAAACAATTCTCAAAACTAAAGGATTTATTCAAACTAAAATTTAAACCGACAACCTAACCTAAACAAACTCAACTTGACATATAAACTACATGATAGATTCAAACCATCGTTGGAAATCTCAGTTGATCCTCGTCCGAGATGGTCAATTTCAATCCAATTCCAAAAATGACTGCCTGGTTCCGAGAAGATATCTTCCGATACCAAGTAATATTGTGTTTATTATTTTATAATGAGGTTACCATATTAAGTTTATTAATGGTTAATAGGTTTATTAATGGGTTCGGTTCATTAATGGTTTAATAGATTTATTGTAGGTTATTGGGTTATTAGGGTTAGTTTGACCTCATTGATACGATTTTAGACATCATTAATGACAAAAGAATTTGATAAATTTTTTATAGTTACTTTAAATGTTTGTTTATAACGTTTTTCTGTTTCTTTAAAAAAGACTCTTAAGCAGTATAAAAATCCGATATTCCGATACGATACGACCGAGAGTGTTTACTATGATCCCAAAAGTGATTGTCGGATACAGATCCCGATATCAAGATTTTAAACCTTGATCCAAACAAACTAGCACTCTAAACAATTTCAAACGAACAGACACAATAACTGAAGATAGAAAAATTAAAACTAAAATCATAACAACTCAATCTTTATTCTTGATTATCATGACTACATCAACTTAGGAAAATACAAAAAAAAATTACTTCATTAGTTGTCGAGCGATTGGTATTTTAGGGATCTTTATCATTCTAGTCATCTATTTCCATTATATGTAAGACAACCTGTAATATCTTCAAACCATGTGGTTTCGGTGCGTAATATCATTCACTACATTTATGAGAACTTTCTAACCGTTGACAAATTACTTTTGAACTTTTTGTGGTCTATTACAGAATATCTCTACTACAATAATGCAAAGAGGAGGGGGGCGTGTGGCGCTGCCACATTTTTTTTTTTGGAATTTAATATTCAGAAAAATGAGAAAAATTCTTAATTCTAAGACCGCCTACATCATCAACTTTTTTGTTAAAAAAATTCTATAGAATCAATAATTATAAAAGCCTTAAAAGTATTTTTAAACAAAAAATATTATGGTTAACAAAAACTCCAACAACTATAACAAATTTATCATCTTTAGCCATCTTCTTAAAAAATCAAAAGATTTCGAATACATTAATGATAAATTAAAATAATACGTCATAGATATAGTTAAATTACAAAATTAACAAATTCACTTATTCTTTCGATATTTTTTAATTTAAGACGTGCCAAAATGCTAGCGGTCTGTAAGGTATAGTAGACAAATGCACTCTATTCTGCTCGGTGATAGTCTATTACATGAAAATAGCAAAATTTTAAGCCATGAGTTCAGATTTTTGAGGACTTTCTTTTTGGTTAATTGTAGATATCCATCTTACTGGACCTTTACTACGATACATATACTTTGCTTTAAAGGAGAACTTATTCTTTTCTACTCTTTTCTCTTTGGTACTAAAATAGACTTGCACAATGAACTTTAGATTGTATGACCACTTCTAACAGAATGTTCTCTTTTAAAGGTACTTGGTACAATTGGGCACCCACTTCATGACACAGAGATTAAGATTGTTGACATTGAAACTGGTAGTGTTCTTCCAGATGGTTCAAAAGGCATTGTCAAAATCAGGGGGGTGCAGGTGATGAAAGGCTACTACAAGGTGACCATTATATTTCTATCTGATTCTGAGCTGATTGTCATTTTTACATTGCAAAAAGTTGGTGCAGAATCCCTCTAGAAACATAATCTTCAGACAACCAGCCGATTATAGTTCATGTCCAGAGAACTATATACTGCAGCATCACATATTTTAGGTCTAATTACTTTCAGTATGCATGGACCTAAATATTCTATATTTTCACGGACAAACAAGAATGAGTGAATCTATGTCGTATTATATCCATGTTACATACAAAGATTGGAATCTAAAGCCGACACCACCACCATTACCATTTTGACTTAATACGTGTTCCCTCCATACATGATAATCTTTAATTTCCTTGATCTTATTTGTAAGTTTCTTCAAAACGGAGATTTCTAGTTTTATTTTTCTCCTTTTCCATGTTCCTCAAACTGGAAGGATATGGGTTCATGGATGCATTCTAGTTCCCCTCCATTAGAAAATGTCGAGCTTTTAACTAATAATTTATTGGGAAACTATGAACACTTTTTTCCACCCACAAAATCTCAAAATCATTTTGATTACAACACAACGAAAATAAACTAGATATGGTATCAATTAGGGGGATCCAAGAAGTCAATCAGTGCCTTCCTCTAGTGTTCTGCATATCTTTATTATTTGTGGGTGTATTTAAATGATATGAGGAGTTTAGAATAGATGAACCATTAATCAATATACTAAAAACCTTTTGAGCAGTTTTCCATTACTCATGAGGCATGACCATTCACACAAAAAAGTATCCACTATCCAGAATTGATGCGACCTCTAAGACCTGTACAATCAAAACAAATCCAAACATGGCAAGCTGGCAACCTATATCTTCATATATATTCACTTAATCACCTTTGGTTGATGGTTCCTTGAAAGCTAAAATTCTATTGTATTTTACTATTCTATTATAATAAGTATAAAACAAGAGCGTTTAGAATTGCTTTGTTGAAATATATAGTTATTATCTATCCAGCTCAATTATTTATTCACTAAACTTATACTTCCATATCTAGTGTCAGATCACTCTTTACTTAAAGAAGTCGGCAGGTCTTCTGTAACCATGCAAAATAATGATTTTTTGTCGTCAATGTTTGCTTCTAAATTTAAAGCTGAAGCCAATTTTTTAAATTATGTTTGTGAACCTCTGATGTTATTATCGTATTATTATCTCCTGTTCTTTCTGTACCTTTCATTATTAATAGAATCCATCAGCTACAAGTGGAGCTATCGATGAGGAGGGCTGGTTCAATACTGGTGATATAGGTTGGATTGCTCCCAAACATACTGCAGGGCGACATCGTGAATGCAGAGGAATGATTGTTTTGGAAGGACGTGCAAAGGATACAATAGTTCTTAGCACTGGTATATCTAAGAGTCAGCTTTTTATATTTATCTGATTCTCAGCAATTTAAAATTCCAAGTTCTCTTTGAACAATTGTAAATTTTGATCTTCTTTGTGCAATTACCATGCATAGTATACTATTGCATCACAACAATAGGAAGTCCAAAGAGCAACTGTTTTACTTCTGACATGCCAGCCACACATACACACACATCTAAAACACTAGACTTTATACTTTTCAAACACTAAACTGTGATGCTTCATGATAGTGTACATACAAACTGTATTGATGGGATAGGAACTACACAATCAGATATTCTGAAGCTGCCAAGAGAATTGCTCAACTATAACGCAGTGTTCTACCACTAATTTGTTCATCTACAATTTTGATTTAATAATGAGTAATACTTTACCTACCGGTTTGAAATCCTACCCAAATCTACCCAAGAGAAAGTGGTGGGACCCATAACACCTAAATATTAGCCGGTAGGTTAAGCATTTTTCTTTAATATTCTTTTTATGCATTTCACGAAGGATTTCCTTTTAGTTTTGAGATATATTTTTATTATTATAGAAAAGTAAATGATGCAAGTTCCTAGTAAATTTGTACATGCCAGAGTGCATTAGATTCTTTCTTTCTTTCTTTCTCTTGATGGCCATGTGTCAAACTTGTTTTTTGATTTTATTTTTTCACTAATAGTTTTTGTTTTAATTTTTTCGACTGTAAGAAAAATAATCTTTTGGCAGTTAAGAATTCATTTTATAATTCTTGAGTGAATATAATGGGATGTTGTAGCTCATCATATTTATGCCCCAGCTTTGGCAAGGGATTTGATATTGACACCTTTGTTTTCTTGAAATTTTTAGGCGAAAATGTGGAACCGTCAGAACTCGAGGAAGCTGCCATGAGGAGCAGTTTGATCCAACAAATTATAGTCGTCGGTCAGGTGAGGGGAAGTGAAACTTAAAAAGATTTCGGTTATCTGTTTGGCCTATATGTTAGTATTGATGACTTTGAGATAACCAAAATGTTTGCTGCATCTATTGTTCTAACTATAAAATTATCTTCTAGGAATGTATATTCAGTTTTGTTATTTGTCTTGTAATGTGCGTCAGTAATAATTTTGGCTGTGAGAACAATTATTTGGCATTCCTAATCACACATGATGTCATTCCTAATTTCCGCTTAGCCTTAGTCTAGCTTAAAAGGCTTTCAAAGGTAACAAAGACCTTTAAAACTAAATAAATACAGCAATGTACAATAATCCCATCCAACACCTTTCACAGTATTTCTGGAATTTGCAGAATATTTACATAGGAACTAGAAATCAAATCCCCAAATAAGGCTGGAAACTAAATAATAACTGTTGCTCATGTCAGCATTTTTGTTGGAGGTTCTAGGAAAATTTCTTTATTGGTGATGCTAAATAAATCCGCTTTTTCCTCTAATGAGATATGGTTACTCCATATTATTCTGCCAATGTTTCTGAAACCTTCTCCAGCCCTTTTGACTCCCCGCCTCTCCACTGTTCCACATCTGTTCAAATAAAGAAGCGAAAGAAAAGGTGATATTTTTATTTTTATTTTTAACCTCTTAACTGCACACAATTTTGTAGGATCAACGACGCCTTGGTGCTTTAATTGTGCCAGACCAGGATGAAGTTTTAACTTTAGCAAAAAAACTGTCAGTTCTGAATAGTGATGCTGTCGAGCTCAGTAAAGAGAAAAGGCTGAGTCTGTTGTATGATGAATTAAGAACATGGTAAAAGTTGCTTCTTTATTAATTTTTATGTTTTAATGATTTTAACTGATATTCTTGACTCGCACTTTGCTGCAAAGGTATGATTGATTATTATTAATACATGCTTTTGTATGTACGTACATTTTTCTGATCCATTCAAAGTGCTTCTACAAATAGATTTAGGGTGCTTATCAATATGGACATTATTTAATTACATTTGATGATTGTTTAAATAGATTTAATAGTATAATATACATATGAGGTACTTGCATTTGTTTTGTTTCTCTCTCCTGATATAGTTTAATTGTTCATTTTTGTTTAATTGATTTTAGTTTGTAATGACTATCCGTATGGATAAAACTTGTTCCGTGATATACTTTAATTTCCATCAACTATTCTCACCCGTAATCTTGACACCAAATAACGGTTTATTTTCGTCCTAGTTGATCATGTTTCGGCATTTGGAGATATATTAATTGTTCTCCGGAAATAAAATCGTTGTCGAGTCAATTTCCTCTGCTTCTATTAATCTAGGGCTCTTTATTTAGCATTATTTATATTAAAATTGATAGTTTATCACACTCCAATTTATGAGGTATGTATAGATCATATGTATCGGAATCATTATTGTTGTGTTCTCTCTTTATCAACTCTCTATATATCAGCAACTATTTATTTCTATTTTTATATTCCTTTCAAAATCTATAATCAGATTTATTATTAAAAGCATCACCTTTACCAACCATATGTCCTTTCTTGCTTAAATAGATATTTAACTATTTTGGATGCATACTTCTTTCAGGAAAATCTGCAAAGCAACATAAATTTGAGTGTATTCAGTTTAGATTGGTATCGTTTCAATAACAATTTCATCTTAATGCAGGACTTCAGGTTGCTCTTTTCAAATTGGACCAATAATAATCGTGGATGAACCGTTTACGGTATGGGGCAAAACCGAATCTTAATTTCCCTCTTTCATTTTCACTTAGCTTCTCCATTATTAGCCTAGACATTTCTTTTTCTCTTTCTCTTATATGTATGATTTCAGATTGATAATGGCCTAATGACTCCAACAATGAAAATTAGAAGAGACAAAGTGGCTGAACGATACAAAGAGCAGATTGCCAGCTTATACAAATAAATCGTGCTGAAATAGCGATCGTCAAAAATTACATATAGCATAAAAACACGAGGAGCCTTGGGATCTTGCATCAATAACTCAATAATAAGATCTCCTCTCATGTTACTTCAAAATAAGTCGGTGTCATTTGTTAGCATAAAATGTTTGTGTATTAATAAAGAAAGATGTATGGATTCAGGATGCACCTCTCGAGCTTGACAGAACTTTTGTATTATTTTGTAACCTTATCTGTGTTTATTATAGAGATGTGGAGCATCAAGTGTATACAATAAGATTATAAGTTGTGTATTGTCATATGGTTTCACATTCATGTCTCATTATTAGCATAAAAAATATGTATAAAAAAAAATTGTTCTTGTACTATTGCAGCTGAAATGCTTTAAAAAGCTTGTTTAGCTCTTTCCTTTAGTTATGTTTTTCTTTGTCTCTTCCCCCCTTCTTTCTTGTTCTTTCTTTCTTCTTGGTGCTAATGGTAGATCAAAGCAGTTTGGATGTACAACGGCAACTAATGCCAACTAAAAAGGGTAAATTTCACTGATATATACCCCTAACTTTCAGTGTTTTTCATTAAATTATGCTTTTCTTGTTTTATTATTGGTAACTGCTCCCAAATGGGGTAAACTGTAATTGTTAAATGTCTATTATACCCTTATATAATAAATCACCCCTCAATACTCAAAATTTATAATCAAATGGCAAGAAAGGTGAAAATAATTCAAAAATAAAAACATTGAATTGTATAATCAGAAAAAAAAAAATCTAAACAACTATTTATTATTATGGAAAAGCTAACTTGGAGAAGAAAATCTATAGCCTAGATAATTTCAATTATTAGGGATATTTTGGTCTAAGTAGGTGTTCTGCACATAAAAGTTATCTTTAACATAAAACTAATGAAGGGGGTTTCTGAGAAAATATATAGCCGCTCAGGTTCCAGACAGATAATTTCAATTTCAGAATAGTTTAAAGACATGATATAGTAAACATATCTGTCTAATAGAAGTTCAAAATTCAATTTATCACATGAATAGAATCTCCTGCCCATTAATAAAATCACACCAGCTTAATCTACCAATGGAAGCTTTTTCTTTGGAACAAGCTTGAAAACACACATTCCTCTCTCTCTCTCTCATGATGAAAAATTGGGAAGAATCCTTCCCATAGGATCATAATTATAAAAATAAAAATTTGTTTGAAATACCCAAAATAAGAATTTTAATATGAAAAGCAGGGGCCGTGCATTGGCGTCCATATTTTGTGTGGGCCCAAAGCATCTCAAAGTTGAGGCAAATTGCATGCAGCTGCTAGTAACTTGGTCCCAACTCCCAAGTTCATGCCTTCAAGTTTCAAATAGGAGGGTTGAGATTTAGAGCTTTTCTTAGGATGCGATTTAGAAGTTGATGTTTGGTTCTGTTGCTCGATGAAAACGATGGCAACTTACGCACATTACTGCTTCACCGGTCAGACTGGCAGCTGCTAAAAACGTCGTGTGAGTTATAGGCTTTATAGTTATGAGTTACCGATCTTTGGTTAGAAGCTGATTTGTTTTTTGATTATAGAAACGATGGATCATAAAAGGCGCTTCTCTGATGTTGAGAAATTGATGTTTGAACACATTATTTGAATTGTGGTTCTCGCATTTATTGAAAAGTACAGAAGAAGTGTTGGATTTTCATGTGATATATCGATGTTTAGTGTCAGGAAATTAGAATTGCTGCAGCAGCACTACAGGAAAATGATCCAATTTCGACGGGGAATTTGTTGAGCTTTATTTTGACGGATTATTTCCGTCCAAATAAGTCACGTCCCGTTGAAAAAAATTAAAATTTTGTTGGCTTTAGTCAACAATTATTTCGACGGTTAACTTCCATCGAAAATATTGTTGACCGAAATCAACAATTTCCCGTGACCTCCTCCTCCTTCCCCATTTGTTAATTTTTCCTTCCATTTTTCCTCTCTCCCTCTTAAAAAATCCCCGGCCCTCTCTCCCCTCCTCCACCGGTCAACAAAAAAATCCTCCGGCTGCCCGATCCATACTCCGCCGGCCTCCGATCTCAGCCCTCCACCCGCCTCCTCCCCTTTTCTCCGCCTCCTCTACCCGATCTAAACCCTCTTTGAGCCTCCACCCGTCTCCTCCTCTCCAAGCACGCTTCCTGGCCGGTTCCCCCCGCTTCGAACCCCGGCCGCCTCCTAGGCTCCTCCTCTCCGAGCAACTCCAGCTGTCACGCCCCGCTTCCCAGAGTACGCAAGATTGGGCACGTGACATAGCCAACCATGCTACCTGTGGGTAGGAAATATCCATCCACAGTCACATTGCGGTTGTAGAGATATCAAGAACAAAATAATAAACTAATCTAATACATGTCCAAATCCATAATAACGAGGGTCAATAAACAATAAATGCGGAAGCAAATGATCCAATATAATAATAGAAAGGTACGTCCCATAATGCGGGATCGCACCTGGAAATAAAATGCAATAAACAAACTAACCACTATAGAACTCAAATCAGCCTGCTGGCTGAAGTACTCCTGCACGGTCGGCGACAGTGGCAAAGAATCTGGGCCATGCAAAATCCAGACGTCAGCGCGTCAGGTCAACCAAATAATATAAACATGGTAATAAGCAATGCAGGTATGAACATGAAATAAGCAATATTATGAAACAACAGTGCAGGGTAATGTGCAATGGGTAACTAAACTGCTCTATCAGGTTTCTACTCTACAGTCTTTGAAATCAATTGATGAATCGTCGATGTAACTCAATAGTATCCCGTGCGTGCCCGGGACCACGGTCAAGGTCCTCGGGGCTGAATCCGAGACGTGCCGCTAAGCAGTAATAGGTAGCAAGATGGACGAGTGATGTCAGCATCACCACTCCGGGGCTGGCCAAGCCCGTAAGACTGATCAGAACAAGTATCGAACTGTTGAGTTACAAGTCGGTTTCACCTTTGATTTCCCCATACCCCCAAGCTATGTATGTCAGGTCAGGTATTCAGTAGTCAAGTACTAATGCCAACAGAAAATCCGGTAAAAGTAGGTCCGTCTGGATAGACAGAGGGATGGTCAGGTTTGTCGGCATTAGGCATGAGATCATGAAACAAGTCATGTCATGGTACAACAGGATGAGTCGGTATGTATGTATATGTCATGTGTAGCAGGGTCAGGCCAATATGTAGTGCAATCGAGTATGTGCTCACAACAGGTATACAATCAAATAATGAACAGCAGCAGGAAATAGTAAATAACAATATTATTCCTTGTAAACACAGTGATGTTTTGTATTCTCTTATTAACAGGTTCAAGCACCCTTGGGTGCAGCAATCACAGGGTAAAACAATACTAATAACACGAAGCAATGAAACCATTAAAACTACAGCATAATAATAGTTACAAGGATGATCTAGCAATTTAAGCAAGGACGTTCTAATTGGTTTAATTAGTTAAAGTGTGGATTGATAGCAGACCGGTTAATTACAAGCAACTACTATATTGATTTAACGTTACGGATAATTGTGACTATCAATTCAGAGTTATAAAAGGATATCGATGTTACTAATAGCTGTGTGGTTATAATATGATGATTAAGTTTGTAGCAAGACTTGATCTTGTGTACTAGCATGTTAAAGCAAGTATTCGGATACTTGCCTCGACGGTTTCGCAAACCGGAAAGCACGGATGCAAAGTCGGCAGAAAACACGAGACGGGTGCACGGGACACGGATCGAATCCCAACAGAGAACAACGGGATTACACGGACCAGGGTACTTCGCTGGAGCGTCGGGTTCACAAGACGGCACGGTCGGGTTCCGGCAAAAGTCACGGCAACGAAGTTAGCAACACGATAAACGTAAAAGGATCAGCGGGGGGGGGGAGTGCACAAAAGGAAGGATAAGGATGCTTACAGGGAGACACCCCGGGGCCACCACGGCGGGTTCGACGGCGCTGGAACGCCGGCGAGGCAGCGACGGCGGCTGCGAAGGCTTGAACAGCCTCGGGTTCGCTGGAGAGGGGGTGCGACGAGTCGAGGAGGGTGGTGGTCGGCCCTGGTGATCGAGGGGGAAAGGAGGTGGTCGGAGGTGGCGCGGGTGACGTCGATGAGGGTCGACAGCGCGTTCTCCGGCGACCCGGGGATTGGTGCAGGGTCGGCTCGGTCTGGTGGTGGTCCGGCGAGGGGAGGAGGGAAGCGACGACGAAGTCGGGACGAGGAGGGTGAGAGGGAGTCGCGGGCGTCGTCGGCGACGGGAGGCGGCGTCGACGGCGGGATCCGGGGTCGAGTGATGGCATCGGGGGTTGGGTGCAGGCGCGGAAGATGAACGGAGGAAGGAGGAAGAGGGTGCGGCTGGGCTCGTGGTGGCGAGGGCGGCGACGGCGAGGTCGCGGGGAGGTCGACGGCGATGTCCGGAGGTGGCTAGGGTTAGGGTTCGCGTGATCGAGAGGGAGAGGGGAGGCGGCTGCATGGAGGAGTTATATAGGAGGAGAGAGAGAGAGATTGGAGAGAGAGAGGGAGAAAGATTTGATGGAGAGAGAGAGGGAGAAAGATTTGATAGAGAGAGAGAGAGAAAGAGAATAGAGAGAGATAGAGTGAAACGGGGAGAGCGAGATTGGATGCGGGGCCCACGAGAAAGGTTTGATTGGCCAGGAAGGATTAAGAGGAAACATTTGAAATGATTTTACTATTAAACGAAGATATAATCGTATATTTTAGTTTTAAGATATTGAATTAAATGGGCCTTTTTGGCGCGAAATGAAACATTTTCAAATCGAGCCCGAGTTGCGCCCAAATGTTCCAAATTCAAATTATAGGATTTTAAGCGGGTTCCAAATTTTGAAAAGAGGTGTTTAGTGATTAAAATGCATGCCCCCAAGTCGGACACTTGCACGCGCGCGTAGTCGTCCAAACTTGCCCGTTTAGCCGAACGGGACGAAATCTCGACACGCGGACGCTACCACGGTACTAGTGGCGACGAGTAGGCCAACATGGATATTTTAAATTTCATTTTAGGAGTTAAAATTTGTTATGTGCCAAAATGACTTAGCCGGTTAAAATTTAGCAATAAACACCAGAAAATCAGGATAATTGGAAAGAGCAATATATAACCCTCAACTAGTAATATAAATAGTATTATTGGGCTCGGGTGTTACATCATACCCAACTACAAAGAATTTCGTCCTCGAAATTCCAAGAATACAGGATAGTTAACTACTGGAAAAGGTGAGGGAATTTCTGCCGGATCTCGTCTTCTCGCTCCCAAGTGGATTCTCCATGCGATCGATTACCCCAAGAAACTAGCACAAGAGGGATAACCTTGTTCTTAAGAACCTTTTCTCCTCGATCCTTGATTTGAACTGGTCGCTCTTCAAAAGTCAGGTCCTCCCGTACGGTCAACTCCGAATGATCCAAGACATGAGTCTCATCACGAACATACCTCCATAGTTGAGACACATGAAACACAACGTGAACTCCTGCTAATGACTGTGGTAACGCCAACCGGTACGCTACCTCTCCAACACGCTCCAATATCTCGAAGGGTCCAACGAATCGAGGACTAAGCTTTCCCCGACTTCCAAAGCGAATCACCCCTCTAGTCGGTGATATCTTCAGGAATACCAAATCACCCACGGCGAATTCTAGAGGTCTTCTTGACGTGTCGGCCCAACTTTTCTGTCTGTCTTGAGCTGCCTTCATATGCTTCCTGATTGTATTCACCTTCTCGACTGTCTGTACCACCAAATCTGGTCCTAGTAACCTTCGTTCACCAACATCATCCCAACAAACCGGTGAACGGCACTTACGACCATACAACGCTTCAAACGGAGCCATCTGAAAAGTCGCTTGGAAGCTATTGTTGTACGAAAACTCCACCAGGTGTAGATGATCCTCCCAAGAACCTTTGAAGTCTAACATGCAAGCCCTCAACATATCTTCAAGGGTCTGGATCGTCCTTTCTGATTGTCCATCAGTCTGAGGATGATAAGCTGTGCTAAACTTCAATCGAGTCCCCAAACTTTCTTGTAAACTCCTCCAAAAGTGCGACAAGAACCGAGTGTCCCGATCGGACACGATGCTTACCGGCACTCCATGCAATCTGACAATCTCCTGCATGTATCGCTCTGCCAAAGTCTCCGTCGGTTGACCAACCCGAAAAGGAATAAAGTGAGCTGCTTTGGTCAACCGATCGACAATCACCCATACTGCATTGTTGCCCTTTGGACTCCGCGGTAAAGCCGTCACGAAATCCATGGTTATATGTTCCCACTTCCACTGAGGAATCGGAAGTGGTTGCAACAAACCAGCAACCCTTTGGTGTTCAGCCTTGACTTGCTGACACACCAAGCACTTAGCCACGAAGCGAGCAATTTCCCGTTTCATACCTTCCCACCAGAAGTGCTGTCGAATATCTCGGTACATCTTTGTCCCTCCTGGATGTACAGAGTAGGATGAACTGTGTGCCTCCTTCATAAACTCTTCACGCACATCTCCTTTTGGCACACACACACGGCTACCATATCTCAACGAACCGTCTTCATGGATCAGTAAATCGGTTCGTAGTCCGGCTCCAACCTGCTCTCGAAACTTTTGCAGTCTAGGATCCTGCGATTGCGCCACTTTAATCTTCTCAACTAAGGACGACTGTACTTGCAACTGCATCAACTGTCCTGTAGCATGTGGTAGCACAACCTCCAAGTCAAATCTCTGAAGATCCGCAATGATCTCCCTTTGTGCAGTCAACACCTGAATTGCTGGTAACCGACTCAGCGCATCCGGCACGACGTTGACTTTTCCCGGATGGTACTTAAGATCAAGGTCATAGTCGGCCATCAGCTCCAACCATCTGCGTTGCCTCATGTTCAACTCCTTCTGAGTGAACACATACTTTAAACTCTTGTGATCTGTAAAGACCTCAACTCTCTCGCCCAAAAGGTAGTGTCTCCAAATCTTCAGGGCGAAGATCACGGCTGCAAGCTCTAAGTCATGAGTCGGATAGTTCTTCTCATGAGTCTTCAGTTGTCTCGATACGTAAGCGACGACTTTCCCATTCTGCATCAAAACACATCCCAATCCCTTTCCGGATGCGTCGCTATGAATCACCAGTCCTCCTGAATCATCCGGTACGGTTAGGATAGGGGCGGTTATCAACTTCTGCTTCAACGTCTCGAAGGCCAATGCACATCCATCCGTCCAAACAAACGGTACCTCCTTACGCGTAAGCTTGGTTAACGGCTCAGCCAAACGAGCGAAGTTCTCCACAAATCTCCTGTAGTAACCGGCGAGTCCAAGAAAACTTCTTATCTCCGCAACATTCTTTGGAATAGGCCAATCTCGAACTGCTGCAATCTTTTCGGGATCGACGGCGATTCCATTGCCCGACACAACATGCCCCAGAAACTTCACTTCTTCCAGCCAGAATTCGCACTTACTCATCTTCGCGAATAACTTCTCTTGTCTCAGCGTCTGCAATGCGATCCTTAAATGCTCAGCATGCTCCTCCGGACTCTTCGAGTACACCAGAATATCGTCAATGAATACCACAATAAACTGGTCCAAGAACGGTGAAAAGATCCTGTTCATCAAATCCATAAATATTGCCGGCGCATTAGTCACTCCGAAGGGCATCACTAGATACTTGAAATGTCCATATCGAGTTCGAAACGCCGTCTTGCAAATGTCTTCTGCTTTCACTCGGACCTGATGATATCCTGACCGCAAGTCCAGTTTTGAGAATACCCTCGCGCCACTAAGCTGCTCAAAAAGTTCTCCAATGCGAGGGATCGGGTACTTGTTCTTAATAGTCATCCGGTTCAATTCTCGATAATCAATGCACATCCTTCTCGTACCATCCTTCTTCTTTACTAAAAGAACTGGAGCTTCCCAAGGTGAGTTGCTGCTTCGAATCCATCCCTTCTCGAGTAATTCACCAACTTGTTTCTTAACTTCTTCCAATTCCACCGGTGCCATCGGATAATAAGATTTTGATACTGGCGCTGCACCAGGAATAAGGTCAATCGCAAACTCCACATCTCGCTTCGGCGGTAAGCCGGATATAACTTCAAATACATCCATAAAGTCGCGAACAACTGCCGGCTCTTCATTACTATTAACTTCCATAGCTGCAAGAACACTGTTTGTCGGCCTAGTCCTAAACTCGACTGGCCCGACAGAACTGCTTCCTTACCGCAACTGCTGTCTACATCGTTGGCCGCGAAAGGTCCAGCGAGACTACTGAGTCTCGTCCACTCTGCTGCATGCACGTCCACGGTTGCTCCATTCTGCCTTAGTCCGATGAACTTCTCTTCCATTTCCTCCCGTGCAGTCCGCGGGAAGAACTTTTCCAAGAAACTTTTAGAGAAATCCGCCCAACTGATTGGCTTGGACAAGCGGGTCTCCTCCACAAGCCACCACTCTCGGGCGTAATCCACCAGCTGAATGCGCACCACATCTACTCTCTTGTCTTCAGGGATCTGTGCCGCAATCAGTAAATTCTCCGTGTCCACTAGCCACTGCTCGGCTGGTAACGGCTCCTCCAGACCAGTGAAAGTAGTAGGACCCAACCGTCTGAAATCTGCCACGGTCCCTACTCGGTCGACTGGCTTCGCTACAGCGGTGTTTACAGACTGCTGAATAGCCTGTAAACTCTCCTGAAACGTATCCGCTTGCTGCTGGATCAGCTCAGTTTGCCTCTTCTGATTTTCCAACATCCCACGTATCACTCCTAACATGGCGGCTTCGTTCACACGCCTCCGGTACGTCTTCAACTTCTTACCTGTCATAATCCTGAACTCAAAACACCCAACATTAGCATGATGATAGATTCTGAATGTGGATCAAGGCTAGAACTCCAAGATACTTAAATAGAGTGCTGCATTGTAGCTATGCCGCGGTATCATAGCCGCAATTACTTAACTCCACCCAAGTCGCCCAAGTCCTAGGGATAACAAGAAATCAGGTTTCCGAGTCGACATGCAAAGTAAGTTTGCACGTCGTAAAAGATATAATCAGGAAGAATGTGATTCAAGAATGGTAAAACGGTCAATGTGGCTGGACATGTTTCCTAAACACGGTATTCTGATTCGTGTATTGGGTACAATACCCAACTACAAAAGAATCAACCCGACTAACCTATGGCTCTGATACCAAAAAAACCATGTCACGCCCCGCTTCCCAGAGTACGCAAGATTGGGCACGTGACATAGCCAACCATGCTACCTGTGGGTAGGAAATATCCATCCACAGTCACATTGCGGTTGTAGAGATATCAAGAACAAAATAATAAACTAATCTAATACATGTCCAAATCCATAATAACGAGGGTCAATAAACAATAAATGCGGAAGCAAATGATCCAATATAATAATAGAAAGGTACGTCCCATAATGCGGGATCGCACCTGGAAATAAAATGCAATAAACAAACTAACCACTATAGAACTCAAATCAGCCTGCTGGCTGAAGTACTCCTGCACGGTCGGCGACAGTGGCAAAGAATCTGGGCCATGCAAAACCCAGACGTCAGCGCGTCAGGTCAACCAAATAATATAAACATGGTAATAAGCAATGCAGGTATGAACATGAAATAAGCAATATTATGAAACAACAGTGCAGGGTAATGTGCAATGGGTAACTAAACTGCTCTATCAGGTTTCTACTCTACAGTCTTTGAAATCAATTGATGAATCGTCGATGTAACTTAATAGTATCCCGTGCGTGCCCGGGACCACGGTCAAGGTCCTCGGGGCTGAATCCGAGACGTGCCGCTAAGCAGTAATAGGTAGCAAGATGGACGAGTGATGTCAGCATCACCACTCCGGGGCTGGCCAAGCCCGTAATACTGATCAGAACAAGTATCGAACTGTTGAGTTACAAGTCGGTTTCACCTTTGATTTCCCCATACCCCCAAGCTATGTATGTCAGGTCAGGTATTCAGTAGTCAAGTACTAATGCCAACAGAAAATCCGGTAAAAGTAGGTCCGTCTGGATAGACAGCAGGGATGGTCAGGTTTGTCGGCATTAGGCATGAGATCATGAAACAAGTCATGTCATGGTACAACAGGATGAGTCGGTATGTATGTATATGTCATGTGTAGCAGGGTCAGGCCAATATGTAGTGCAATCGAGTATGTGCTCACAACAGGTATACAATCAAATAATGAACAGCAGCAGGAAACAGTAAATAACAATATTATTCCTTGTAAACACAGTGATGTTTTGTATTCTCTTATTAACAGGTTCAAGCACCCTTGGGTGCAGCAATCACAGGGTAAAACAATACTAATAACACGAAGCAATGAAACCATTAAAACTACAGCATAATAATAGTTACAAGGATGATCTAGCAATTTAAGCAAGGACATTCTAATTGGTTTAATTAGTTAAAGTGTGGATTGATAGCAGACCGGTTAATTACAAGCAACTACTATATTGATTTAACGTTACGGATAATTGTGACTATCAATTCAAAGTTATAAAAGGATATCGATGTTACTAATAGCTGTGTGGTTATAATATGATGATTAAGTTTGTACCAAGACTTGATCTTGTGTACTAGCATGTTAAAGCAAGTATTCGGATACTTGCCTCGACGGTTTCGCAAACCGGAAAGCACGGATGCAAAGTCGGCAGAAAACACGAGACGGGTGCACGGGACACGGATCGAGTCCCAACAGAGAACAACGGGATCACACGGACCAGGGTACTTCGCTGGAGCGTCGGGTTCACAAGACGGCACGGTCGGGTTCCGGCAAAAGTCACGGCAACGAAGTTAGCAACACGATAAACGTAAAAGGATCAGCGGGGGGGGGGGGGGAAGTGCACAAAAGGAAGGATAAGGATGCTTACAGGGAGACACCCCGGGGCCACCACGGCGGGTTCGACGGCGCTGGAACGCCGGCGAGGCAGCGACGGCGGCTGCGAAGGCTTGAACAGCTTCGGGTTCGCTGGAGAGGGGGTGCGACGAGTCGAGGAGGGTGGTGGTCGGCCCTGGTGATCGAGGGGGAAAGGAGGTGGTCGGAGGTGGCGCGGGTGACGTCGACGAGGGTCGACGGCGCGTTCTCCGGCGACCCGGGGATTGGTGCAGGGTCGGCTCGGTCTGGTGGTGGTCCGGCGAGGGGAGGAGGGAAGCGACGACGAAGTCGGGACGAGGAGGGTGAGAGGGAGTCGCGGGCGTCGTCGGCGACGGGAGGCGGCGTCGACGGCGGGATCCGCGGCCGAGTGATGGAGTCGGGGGTTGGGTGCAGGCGCGGAAGATGAACGGAGGAAGGAGGAAGAGGGTGCGGCTGGGCTCGTGGTGGCGAGGGCGGCGACGGCGCGGTCGCGGGGAGGTCGACGGCGATGTCCGGAGGTGGCTAGGGTTAGGGTTCGGGGTTCGCGTGATCGAGAGGGAGAGGGGAGGCGGCTGCATGGAGGAGTTATATAGGAGGAGAGAGAGAGAGATTGGAGAGAGAGGGAGAAAGATTTGATAGAGAGAGAGAGAAAGAGAATAGAGAGAGATAGAGTGAAACGGGGAGATAGAGATTGGATGCGGGGCCCACGAGAAAGGTTTGATTGGCCAGGAAGGATTAAGAGGAAACATTTGAAATGATTTTACTGTTAAACGAAGATATAATCGTATATTTTAGTTTTAAGATATTGAATTAAATGGGCCTTTTTGGCGTGAAATGAAACATTTTCAAATCGAGCCCGGATTGCGCCCAAATGTTCCAAATTCAAATTATAGGATTTTAAGCGGGTTCCAAATTTTGAAAAGAGGTGTTTAGTGATTAAAATGCATGCCCCCAAGTCGGACACTTGCACGCGCGCGTAGTCGTCCAAACTTGCCCGTTTAGCCGAACGGGACGAAATCTCGACACGCGGACGCTACCACGCGACTAGTGGCGACGAGTAGGCCAACATGGATATTTTAAATTTCATTTTAGGAGTTAAAATTTGTTATGTGCCAAAATGACTTAGCCGGTTAAAATTTAGCAATAAATACCAGAAAATCAGGATAATTGGAAAGAGCAATATATAACCCTCAACTAGTAATATAAATAGTATTATTGGGCTCGGGTGTTACACCAGCCTCCGCCTTCGACGCCAATCGGTGAGTTGGTTTATTAATTTATTTAGGTTGTATGAAATTTTTTTAAATTTAAATAATTTTAGGATTAGTGTTAAGACTAATTTTAGGATTAAGGTTAATTTTAGAAATAATTTTTGTGTTAGGTTGAGAAAAAAGGGATAATTTTATGGTTGGTGTTATGGCTAATTTTATGGTTGGTGTTAGGGCTAATTTTGGAGTTAGTATTGGGATTAATAATTTTGCGGTTAGGGTTGATTTTAGGGTTAGTGTTAGGGTTAGGGTTAGTGTTATGCTTAATTTGGGGGTTAGGGTTAGGGTTAATTTTGAGGTTAGGATTAAGTTTGTTTGTTGAAAAGTTCTGGTTTAGAACTTACGTTAGGTTGTTAATTTTAGTTAATTATAGTTAGGAGTCTGTGTGTGTATTGTTGTTGTTATTGATAGAGAATGGAAACATATGTAACTAAAAATTTGTGTGATTGTAGGGCTGATGTGGGCGTGATTGCTCATGTTTCTTCGCTTTCTATATATGTCAGTTTCCGGTACACAATTTTATCACTTTTAATTATTAAGTATTAAAGTTGGCATAAATCACCATATCTAGATTAAGTCACAAATTAAATATTAATTAAACCGAAAATATAGATACTTGACATGGCATAAACCAATTAGCTATATACATGCTTTTTTTCACAAGTTTAAAATCTATTAATCATCATTTCTTAAATAAATAGTCAATGTCGGGATCTAATGTAGATGTGTGTGTACCGTGTGTGTAATATATTGTTTATGGAAATGTGGTTGTATGAGAGAGTGTGTGAGAATTACTTTTATGTAATTTTCGTTGTATGGATGCGTGTTTATTTTAATGAATGTGAATGATTCGTTAATAATATCAATTGTTTGAGAACTTACCGTTCAAACTGAAAATTCCAGAACCTTAAACAAAACAGTTAAATAACCAACGATGCTGAAACGATAACTATCAGAACCAATCTAATTAAGTGCATGATACTCGATGATGAAAAAATAAAGCGATATATATCGTCATCGAGTATTTCACATTGAAAAAATATCGCGACTTAGAACTCGTCTATCAGTTATATGCGTACGGTTATATTCGTGATATAAAACTACGCTTGCGTTGTCAATCTCAAATGTTAATTGTTCTTCGTTGACAACTATCTCGTAGTTTTTGCGATGAGAATACTAGTCGTACTATAACCGATAGATTTGTACCGTTTTGGACAAATTAAGTATGTATAACGTATACATTTCTCTATGTGCTTATGTTTTTCATTCGTTTCGAGATGAGTTTCGTCGGTACCTTTCCGCTTGTTCTTCGTGCATAAATATAGTTGAGATGATCATCTCAATACTAATAGTATTGAGATATTTATCTCTTCTATTGCAGTGTACTCAGAGAATAGCGGGAAGGTACTGCTGCAATTTTCTCGAAGCAAATGAAAGTATAAGTCCAGAGGGTGTATGCATTATACATTCTTAATGGGATAGAAGTATTACCCCCGACAGCCGTTATCCATTGATATCCAAGATAGAAGCGTTAATATTATTTCTATCACTCAAATGTATTTCTGAGACACTATTGTCATTATCTTCTTTGTTTATAACCATCCTGTTGTTAGCTTTCTCACTGCGGGTTAGAATTGTTAATATCGTATATGATTTTAAAATATTTGTTATGATATAATAATTAATTGAGAACTGTATTAGGTTTTACGTATCGGACAAAAATGGATAAGACTTGGATAAATAAGAACAAGTTTAGCTCTGAATTTAAAATCGATGCAGAAGAGTTTATGCAATTCTCGTCACGAGTGGATGGTAGTCGGATCCCCTGTCCCTGTAGAAAATGTTGTAATGGTAGTCGAGAAGCGGTTCGACTGCATATACTTGCTAACGGATTCTGTGAAGGTCACACTATCTGGCATTTGCATGGAGAGGTCGTGGATTATAGAATCAGTGCACATTGTCTGTTACCATCACCTATGAGAACCTCATCAACCACCAGTTTAAATGATATGATGGACGAGTTATATGATAGCATGAACGAAGATATCCTTACGGATGATGCAGTTCCAGATTCCGAATCTGCTAGTTTTTTTAAGTATATGGAGAATGCTAAGAGACCTCTTTACGATGATGTGACAATGACGAAATTGGATTAGATGGTTCACATGTTTCATCTTAAATGCAAAAGTTTATGGAGCAATAAATCGGTCAATGACTTTCTAAAGATAGAGAAGGAGGCTTACCCGAATTTCGATCTCCTTGCAAATTTTTAAGTGACGAAGAAGATTATTGCCGATATCAGTTTCAGTTATCAAAAAATCGACGCATGTCCAAATGACTGCATATTATTCATGACAGATAATGACAGGAACTTAAATAAGTGTAGAACGTATGAGGAATCGAGGTGGATATTACCTAAAAGGTCGCCGAAGGATGAGGAGTCAATTCCGAAAATTCCTGTGAAGGTGTTACGCTTTTTTCTATTAAGAAAAGACTACAGATTATTTTTGTCGTCTAAAACCGCCGAACATATGACATGGTATGTAGATGGTCATAGAAAGGATAGAATCTTACGGCATCCCGCTGATGGTGAAGAGTGACAAAGATTTGGAGCTCAATTTCCCGCGTTCGTTGCGGAAGCTCGTAATGTGAGACTTGGATTATCGGCTGATGAATTGGAACCGTTTAAAGGAAGTGTGTCTCACAGTATATGGCCCGTTACACTAGTACTTTATAAACCCCCGCAGTGGATGAGTATGAAACAATTTTACATCCAAATATCTCTGTTGATCCCTGAAAACAACTCTCCTGATATCGATGTTTATTTGAAACCGTTGATCGACGAGTTGAATGAGCCGTGGGAGACCGGTTTCGTTGCTTATGATGTCCACAGAAAGGAGAGATCCATATTGCGCGCGGCATTGCTTTAGACAATAAACAATTTCTCGGCATACGCCATGTTGTCGGTATGGAGTACGAAAGGTCATCGTGCTTGCCCATATTGTCAAGAGAACACCGTTTATGAAACTCCAGTAAATCGGATTTTCTGTTACACTGGATATCGTCGTTGGCTAGATATTGATTATCCTTATCGACGCAATAGAATCAAGTTCAATGGTGAGCAGGAGAATCGGCCCCCTCCTCTTGAGCCAAATGGGATAAAGGAGTTTGTGGACGTAGAGCACATCAATATTGTTTTTGGTAAGAAACATAAGCATACTATTCCGAATGAGATATCAAATAACTGGAGAAAGAAATCTATATTTTATGATTTGTCGTATTGGCGTTTTCTTAATCTTCGTCATAATTTGGACGTCATGCACATTGAGAAGAATGTCTATGAGCTCTTGCTGGGTGCCCTGTTGAATACCAAATTCAAGAATAAAGACATATTAGCAATACAATAATGGTTTTCTACAAAGAATTTGCAACCAGAATTACATCCAACTCTGAAAAAGAATGGTAAATGGGCTATTCCACCAGCAAAGCCTATGATGTCCGATAATGAGAAGTTGAGTTTCCTTAAGGTATTTAAACAAGTAAGGGTACCGGACGCATATTCTGCGAACATTAATAAATACGTAAACTTGAAAAAGAAAACTCCCATCGGCCTAAAAAGTCACGACTGTCAAGTGATCATGCAGCAATTGCTTCCCATTACTGTTAGGGCGTGACCAGATAACGACGTTGTATCAGTTGTGACTGATTTGTGTCATTTCTTCAGAGAGTTATGCTCCAAAAATTACTGTCACGTCCCGCTTCCCAGAGTACGCTAGATTGGGCATGTGACATAGCCAACCATGCTACCTATGGGTAGGAAGTATCCATCCACAGTCACATTACGGCTGTAGAGATATCAAGAACAGGATAAAACTATCTAAAACATGTCCATAATCCAGAATAACAGGAGTCAATAATAAATAAATGCGGAAGCAAATGATCCAATACAAATAACTGAAAAGTGTGTCCCATAATGCGGGCTCACATCAGGAAATAAATGCAGGAAATAAAACTAACTACTACCGAACTCACAGCTCAGCCTGCTGGCTGAAGTACTCCTACTCGGACTGCAACAGCGGTACGGAATCTGGGCCATGCAAAACCCAGACGTCAGCGCGTCATGTCATCAAGTAATATAATATGAACAGTGTATCAGGCAATGTAATATAAACATGAATACAGCAAGAATAACAATAATATGAATCATACCAGTACAGGGTAGCGTGCAGTGGGTAAACTAAACTGTTCTATCATGTTTTCTATTCTAAAGTCTTTGAAATCAATTGATGAATCATCGACGTAACTCAATAGTATCCCGTGCATGCCCGGGACCACGGTCAAGACCCTCGGGGCTGAATCCGAGACGTGCCGCTAGGCAGTAACAGGTAGCAGGATGGGCGAGTGATGTCAGCATCAGCACTCCGGGGCTGGCCTAGCCCGTAAGACTGATCAGAACAGGTATCGAACTGTTGAGTTACAAGTCAGGTTTCACCTTTGATTTCCCATACCCCCAAGTTATGTATGTCAAGTCAGGTATTCAGTAGTCAAGAACTAATGCCAACACAGGATCAGATAAAAGCAGGTTTGTATGGATAGACAACAGGAACGGTCCATGAGGACTACATGTTATGTTTGTTGGTATTAGACACAAGATCAGGTAACAGGTAAAGCCATGGTACATCAGGTCCAGCCAGGTAATGTATAAAGGTGTCATGTCATGTCAAGAGTGTACGGTACCATGTCATGTCAAGTAGGAAGTGTAACAGGTCATGTCAGGAAGCACAAGATGTCATGTGGGTGCTCATAATCAAACTAACATAAGCATCTGTATAAATAAACAAGCATGAGTACTATCAGAACAATAAACTGGAACATGTAATATGATATGCAAATAGATATAATTTCAAGGATATGGATGCACAGTTATCGATTAGGGTTACATTTATAGTTCCAATATTAATTAGGATGCAATTTATTAAACATGGAGTGTTAATATCACATTATTATGTAGTAATGTGATCTATTGATGCAATTATATGTATCTTAAATGCGATAGATGCAGACGGGTATCCGAAAAGTTATAAAACTATAAAATGGTAATGTGGAATGTACAACTAAGCAAGATGTGATATAAATATTGATATAATAATATTAATATGGATAGCATATTCAAAGCGATTAATAACTATAAAAGTGGTATTGATTAACCATGCACACGAAAGTTCCTTTCAGAAATTCAGTGTCACCCTAATTTGTAAAATAGCTTAAAAATAACAAACGTTCTCCAAAAGGGACGTAAAACAAAGATAATTCAATAAGGTTTTCAGTTTTATAAGTATAAGCATCTCAGGTTGTCCCTACAAAAAGTTATGAACATTCGAAATTGAAAGTTTGCTGCTGGAATTTCCCTGGACAGCAGTTTGGAGACATTTTCATTTGCATTTTACGTTATTTAAACAATTTATTTTGCAAGTAAATATTTCATAGAGTTATAGTATTCTGAGTTAGCTTCGTAACGAACTAAAGAACGTATACTAATGATTTTTTTATGATTTATAATGAATTTTATACGGTAAGGTGTACAGTAAATTTCAGATTTGTCGTATCCACTTTTTCAACGACGTTTCATGTGTAAACTATAATATTTTAAATATATAATATCATAAAATGCAGATTATAAACTAATTAAAGATAATAATAAGAAATATTACGACGGTGTATATTTTAATTGATATGGATGCAGTATAATGTAATCTAGTATGTCACAAGATAAGTTTTCATGATCTAGATTTAATATGATATAAACGGATGCAAACGGAATATCGAAACGTTATAAAATTAAACATGGGGCACTAGATTTAAACTATAGGTATGGTATTTATTTAAATAGGTATAAAATGAATTATATAGCATGTAGCAAGATTAACTTGCCTCGATGGGTCGCGAATCGGGAAAACGGAACGTTAACCGTCGGCGGGGAAAACTCGCGACGGGCGCACGGTTCGCGGAATGAACCCAAACGACGAACAAAGAAACCACACGGGTCGGGGTATCTCGCTGGAACGTCGAGAAGCGTCACCGGTACGACGGAATTCCGGCAACAAAAGAACAGTTAAAAAAAAATGAGAAACGAGACATGAAGCAAGAAGAGAAAGAATGATAAAGAGAAGTACGAGAGAATATATGAGAGAGAGAGAGAGAAAAAGTGGAGAGAGAGAGAGAGAGGGAGAGAAGAGGGAGGGAGAGAAGAGGGAGAGATAGAGAGAGAGAGAAGTGAAAGCAAGAGAGAGAGAGAGAGAGAGCTGCAGGTGGGGGCCCACGAAATTAAAAGGAACGCGATTGGCTAAAGGGGAATCGTTAGTTAGGGATAAATATTAATTAAAAATTCAAAACATTTTAAGGAACAGTAGGATATATATATAGGTTAATTTAAAGATTTAAAAGACAGGTAATGAACAGTAAGATATCAGGTTAGTTAGAAAAATATATGCGATGGTTTTAAAAATATTAAAATTTTGGATTTTGGCGCCAAATAAAACATTTCCAAATCGCGCCCGGGTCGAGTCCAAAAATTTGAAATTGAAATAATATGATTTTAAGCAGGATCCAAATTTTAAAATTAAGTGTTTTATGATTAAAAAGCATACCCCCAAAACGGACACATGTACGCGCGCGTAGCCGTCCAAACTCGCCCGTTTCACCGAACGGGACGAGAACACAATGCACGGACGCTACCACGAGGCTAGGAGTGTCAAGTAGGCCAAGATAAATATTTTCAATTTTATTTTAGATGCCAAAATTTGTTATATGTAGAAATGACTTTGCCGGGTAAATTTTACAGTAAGCAACAAACAAGCAAGTTAAATGAAATGAGTACAACATTATGCTCAAACAGTAACTGAAAATAGTAGCATTGGGCTCGGGTGTTACATTATACCCAACTACAAAAAGAATTTCGTTCTCGAAATTCCAAGAATACAAAGATAGATAACTACAAGAAAAGGTAAGGAAACTTCTGCCGGATTTCATTTTCTCGTTCCCAAGTGGACTCTCCATGCGAGCGATTACCCCAAGAAACAAGCACAAGGGGGATAATCTTGTTCTTAAGAACTTTTTCCCTTCGATCCACGATTTCAATCGGTCGCTCCTCAAAAGTCAAGTCTTCTCGTACTGTTAGCTCCGAATGATCCAAAACGTGTGTTTCATCTCGAACATACTTACGGAGTTGAGATACGTGAAATACATCGTGCATATTTGCCAAGGACTGCGGTAACGCCAAACGATACGCTACCTCACCAACACGCTCCACGATCTCAAGAGTCCAACGAATCGAGGACTAAGCTTTCCTCGACTTCCAAAACGAACCACCCCTCTAGTCGGTGATATCTTCAAGAATACCAAATCACCCACGGTGAACTCTATAGGTCTTCTTGACGTATCTGCCCAACTCTTCTGTCGGTCCTGTGCTACCTTCATATGATTTCTGATAGGATTAACCTTATCAACTGTCTGCACAACCAAATCTGGTCCCAATAATCTTCGTTCACCGACATCGTCCCAACAAACAGGTGAACGGCATTTACGACCATACAAAGTTTCAAATGGAGCCATCTGAATAGTTGCCTGAAAACTGTTATTGTAAGACAACTCCACCAAGAGTAGATGATCCTCCCAAGACCCCTTGAAGTCCAACATGCATGCTCTCAACATATCCTCAAGAGTTTGGATCGTTCTCTCCGACTGACCATCAGTTTGAGGATGATAAGCTGTGCTAAACTTCAATCGAGTCCCCAAACTTTCCTGTAAACTCCTCCAGAAGTGTGATAAGAACCGAGTGTCCCGATCGGACATGATGCTCACCGGTACTCCATGCAATCTTACAATCTCCTGCATGTACCGCTCTGCCAAAGTCTCTGTTGATTGACTAACCCGAAAAGGAATAAAGTGAGCTGCCTTGGTCAATCGATCAACAATTACCCATACTGCATTGTTGCCTTTTGGACTCCGCGGTAAAGCCGTCACGAAATCTATGGTTATATGTTCCCACTTCCACTGAGGAATCAGAAGTGGTTGCAATAAACCAGCAACCCTTTGATGTTCAGCCTTAACTAGCTGACACACCAAGCACTTCGCCACAAAGCGAGCAATCTCCCGCTTCATGCCCTCCCACCAGAAATGCTGTCGAATAACTCGGTACATCTTTGTGCCTCCTGGATGTACAGAATAAGCTGAACTGTGTGCCTCCTTCATAAGCTCTTCACGAACATCACCCTTTGGCACACACAAACGGCTACCATACCTCAACGAACCATCTTCGTGGATCAATAAATCTGTTCGTATCCCGGCTTCAACCTGCTCTCGAAACTTTTGCAGTCTAGGATCCTGCGATTGAGCTGCTTTAATATTCTCAATCAAAGACGAATGTACTTGCAGCTGCAACAACTGTCCCGTAGAACGCGGTAGCACAACCTCCAAGTCAAATCTTCGAAAATCTGCGACGGTCTCCTTCTGCATAGTTAACACCTGAATTACTGGTAACCGACTAAGCGCATCCGGCACAACATTAACCTTCCCCGGATGGTTCTTAAGATCAAGATCGTAGTCATCCATCAGCTCCAACCATCTACGCTGCCTCATGTTAAGCTCCTTCTGTGTGAACACATACTTCAAGCTCTTATGATCTGTAAAAACTTCGACTCTTTCGCCCAAAAGGTAGTGTCTCCAAATCTTCAACGCGAAAATCACAGCCGCAAGCTCCAAGTCATGAGTTGGATAATTCTTCTCATGGGTCTTCAACTGTCTCGATGCGTATGCTACAACCTTCCCATGCTGCATCAAAACACATCCCAATCATTTCCCAGATGCGTCGCTGTGAATCACCAATCCTCCGGAATTGTCTGGCACGGTCAGAATAGGGGCAGTTATCAACTTCTGCTTCAACGTCTTGAAAGCTAACGCACACTTATCCGCCCATACAAAAGGTACCTCCTTGCGCGTAAGCTTGGTCAACGGCTCTGCCAGACGAGCAAAGTTCTCCATAAATCTCCTGTAGTATCCGGCTAATCCAAGGAAACTTCTTATCTCAGCAACATTCTTTGGAATAGGCCAATCTCGAACCGCTGCAATCTTTTCTGGATCGACGGCAATGCCATCGCCAGACACAACATGCCCCAAAAACCTTACTTCCTCCAGCCAAAACTCGCACTTACTCATCTTCGCATACAATTTCTCATGTCTCAATGTCTGCAGTGAGATCTTCAAATGCTCGGCATGCTCTTTAAAACTCTTCGAGTAAACCAGAATATCGTCAATGAATACCACAATGAACTGATCCAAGAACAGTGAAAAGATTCGGTTCATCAAGTCCATGAATACTGCCGGCGCATTCGTTACTCCGAAGGGCATCACTAAGTACTCGTAATGTCCATACCGAGTTCGGAACACCGTCTTGCGAATATCTTCTGTTTTCACTCGGACCTGATGATATCCGGATCGTAAATCCAACTTCGAGAATACCCTCGCGCCACTAAGCTGCTCAAAAAGTTCTCCAATGCGAGGGATCGGGTACTTGTTCTTGATAGCCACCCGGTTTAATTCTCGATAGTCGATGCACATCCTTCTTGTGCCATCCTTCTTCTTTACTAGAAGAACTGGAGCTCCCCAAGGCGAGTTACTGCTTCGAATCTAATCCTTTTCAAGCAATTCAGCAACCTGTTTCTTTACTTCTTCCAACTCTACTGGCGCCATTGGATAATACGCTTTAGATACTGGCGCTGCACCAGGAATAAGATCAATTGCGAACTCCACGTCTCTCCTCGGCGGTAAACCCGATATATCTTCAAACACGTCCATAGAATCACGAACAACAGCCGGCTCTTTACTTTCATCACTTCCATTGATGCAAGAATATTGTTTGTCGGCCTAGCCCTAAACTTGACCGGCCCGACCGAACTGCTTCCTTAACGCAACTGCTGTCTGCTGCAAACTCCCTTTCATCCCAGATAAACTCTACTGCTTTTGGCTGCTGCAAGTATTTGTGAGAAAGTGGTCAAACCCAGGGAGACAATCTGCCTCTGGATGTCCACGTCTAGTCTGTGCATGAACCTCCGTGCCCTGTCTGCATCGTTGGCAACTAAAGGTCCAGCGAAACTACTGAGTCTTGTCCATTCTGCTACATGCACATCTACGGGTGCTCCCTTCTGCTTTAGTCCGATGAACTTCTCTTCCATTTCCTCCCGTGCAGTCCGCGGGAAGAACTTCTCCAGGAAACTCTTAGAAAAATCCAACTACTTGATCGGCTTGGGCAAGCGGGTCTCCACAACAAGCCACCATTCTCGGGCGTAGTCCACTAGCTGAATGTGTACCACAATAACTTTTTTGTCATCTGGAATCTGTGCATCAAAAAGCAAGTTCTCTGTGTCAACTAGCCACTGCTCCACTGGCAACGGCTCCTTTAAACCAGTAAATGTAGACGGACCCAACCGCCTGAAATCTGCTACGGTCCCTACTCGGTCAACTGGTCTAGCTCCAACATTGTTCACAGACTGCTGAACGATCTACAAACCTTCCCGAAATGAGTCCGCTTGCTGCTGGATCAGCTCGGTCTGTTTCTTTGATTCTCCAGCATTCCTCTTAGCACTCCAAGCATGGCGGCTTCGTCCACACACCTCTAGTATGTCTTCAATTTCTTACCGGCCATAATCCTGAACTCAAAATACCCAACATTAGCATGATGATAGATTTTGAATATAGATCAAGACTAGAACTCCAAGATACTTAAATAGGGTACCGCATTGTAACTATGCCGCGGTATCATAGCCACAATTACATAACTCCATCCAAGTCGCCTAAGTCCTAGAGATAACAAGGAATCAGGTTTTCGAATCGATATGCAAAGGAAGTTTGCATATCGTAAAAGATATAATCAGGAAGAATGTGATTCAAGAATGGTAAAACGGTCAAGGTGGCAGGACATGTTTCCTAAACACGGGTATTCTAATTCGTGTATTGGGTACAATACCCAACTACAAAAGAATCAACCCGACTATCCTATGCCTCTGATACTAAAAGAACCATGTCACACCCCGCTTCCCAGAGTACGCTAGATTGGGCACGTGACATAGCCAACCATGCTACCTATGGGTAGGAAGTATCCATCCACAGTCACATTACGGCTGCAGAGATATCAAGAACAAGATAAAACTATCTAAAACATGTCCATAATCCAGAATAACAGGAGTCAATAATAAATAAATGCGGAAGCAAATGATCCAATACAAATAACTGAAAAGTGTGTCCCATAATGCGAGCTCACATTAGGAAATAAATGCAGGAAATAAAACTAACTACTACTGAACTCACAGCTCAGCCTGCTGGCTGAAGTACTCCTGCTCGGACTGCAACAGCGGTACGGAATCTGGGCCATGCAAAACCCAGACGTCAGCGCGTTATGTCATCAAGTAATATAATATGAACAGTGTATCAGGCAATGTAATATAAACATGAATACAGCAAGAATAACAATAATATGAATCATACCAGTACAGGGTAGCGTGCAGTGGGTAAACTAAACTGTTCTATCATGTTTTCAATTCTAAAGTCTTTGAAATCAATTGATGAATCATCGATGTAACTCAATAGTATCCCGTGCATGCCCGGGACCACGGTCAAGACCCTCAGGGCTGAATCCGAGACGTGCCGCTAGGCAGTAACAGGTAGCAGGATGGGCGAGTGATGTCAGCATCATCACTCCGGGGCTGGTCTAGCTCGTAAGACTGATCAGAACAGGTATCGAACTGTTGAGTTACAAGTCAGGTTTCACCTTTGATTTCCCCATACCCCCAAGTTATGTATGTCAAGTCAGGTATTCAGTAGTCAAGAACTAATGCCAACACAGGATCAGGTAAAAGCAGATTTGTATGGATAGATAACAGGAACGGTCCATGAGGACTACATGTTATGTTTGTTGGCATTAGATACAAGATCAGGTAACAGGTAAAGCCATGGTACATCAGGTCCAGCCAGGTAATGTATAAAGGTGTCATGTCATGTCAAGAGTGTACGGTACCATGTCATGTCAAGTAGGAAGTGTAACATGTCATGTCAGGAAGCACAAGATGTCATGTGGGTGCTCATAATCAAACTAACATAAGCATCTGTATAAATAAACAAGCATGAGTACTATCAGAACAATAAACTGGAACATGTAATATGATATGCAAATATATATAATTTCAAGGATATGGATGCACAGTTATCGATTAGGGTTACATTTATAGTTCCAATATTAATTAGGATGCAATTTATTAAACATGGAGTGTTAATATCACATTATTATGTAGTAATGTGATCTATGGATGCAATTATATGTATCAGACGGGTATCCGAAAAGTTATAAAACTATAAAATGGTAATATGGGATGTACAACTAAGCAATATGTGATATAAATATTGATATAATAATATTAATATGGATAGCATATTTAAAGCGATTAATAACTATAAAAGTGGTATTGATTAACCATGCATACGAAAGTTCCGTTCAGAAATTCAGCGTCACCATAATTTGTAAAATAGCTTAAAAATAACAAACGTTCTCCAAATGGGACGTAAAACAAAGATAATTTAATAAGGTTTTCAGTTTTATAAGTATAAGTATCTCAGCTTGTCACTACAAAAAGTTATGAACATTCGAAGTTGAAAGTTTGCTGCTGGAATTTCCCTGGACAGCAGTTTGGAGACATTTTCAATTGCATTTTACATTATTTAAAAAATTTATTTTGCAATTAAATATTTCATAGAGTTATATTATTCTGAGTTAGCTTCGTAACGAACTAAAGAACGTATACTAATAATTTTTCTATGATTTATAATGAATTTTATACGGTAAGGTGTACAGTAAATTTCAGATTTGTCGTATCCGCATTTTCAACGACGTTTCATGTGTAAACTATAATATTTTAAATATATAATATCATAAAATGCAGATTATAAACTAATTAAAGATAATAATAAGAAATATTATGACGATGTATATTTTAATTGATATGGATGCAGTATAATGTAATCTAGTATGTCACAAGATAAGTTTTCATGATCTAGATTTAATATGATATAAACGGATGCAAACGGAACATCGAAACGTTATAAAATTAAACATGGGGCACTAGATTTAAACTATAGGTATGGTATTTATTTAAATAGGTATAAAATGAATTACATAGCATGTAGCAAGATTAACTTGCCTCGATAGATCGCGAATCGGGAAAACGGAACGTTAACCGTCGGCGGGGAAAACTCGCGACGGGCGCACGGTTCGCGGAATGAACCCAAACGACGAACAAAGGAACCACACGGGTCGGGGTATCTCGCTGGAACGTCGAGAAGCGTCACCGGCACGATGGAATTCCGGCAACAAAAGAACAGTTAAAAAAAAATGAGAAACGAGACATGAAACAAGAAGAGAAAGAATGATAAAGAGAAGTACGAGAGAATATTTGAGAGAGAGAGAGAAAAAGTGGAGAGAGAGAGAGAGAGGGAGAGAAGAGGGAGAGAGAGAAAGTGGAGAGATAGAGATAGAGAGAAGTGAAAGTAAGAGAGAGAGAGAGAGCTGCAGGTGGGGGCCCACGGAATTAAAAGGAACGCGATTGGCTAAACGGGAATCGTTAGTTAGGGATAAATATTAATTAAAAATTCAAAACATTTTAAGGAACGGTAGGATATATATATATTGGTTAATTTAAAGATTTAAAAGATAGGTAATGAACAGTAAGATATCAGGTTAGTTAGAAAAATATATGCGATGGTTTTAATAATATTAAAATTTTGGATTTTGGCGCCAAATAAAACATTTCCAAATCGCGCCCGGGTCGAGTCCAAAAATTTGAAATTGAAATAATAGGATTTTAAGCGGGATCCAAATTTTAAAATTAAGTGTTTTATCATTAAAAAGCATACCCCCAAAACGGACACATGTACGCGCGCGTTGCCGTCCAAACTCGCCCGTTTCACTGAACGGGACGAGAACACAATGCACGGACGCTACCACGAGGCTAGGGGTGTCAAGTAGGCTAAGATGAATATTTTCAATTTTATTTTAGATGCCAAAATTTGTTATATGTAGAAATGACTTTGCCGGGTAAATTTTACAGTAAGCAACAAATAAGCAAGTTAAATGAAATGAGTACCACATTATGCTCAAACAGTAACTGAAAATAGTAGTATTGGGCTCGGGTGTTACAATTACTCAGCAAACGATTTTAGAACTCTGGAGAATAAAATGCCTGGCATACTTTGTAGAATGGAGATATTATTTTCGTCTTATATTTTCACCGTAATGTTGCATCTCACGGTTCACCTAACTCAAAAGGCACGTTTAGGTGGTCCTATGAATTATCGGTGGATGTATCCGTTCGAGAGGTAAAATTTATATAACAACTCTTTATTGTTTATAATGAATCGAATATTTATAATAAAATGAATTAAATTTGTTTGTATTCGTCAGGTTCATGTACAAAATAAAACGGTATATCCGTAACAGGAGTCGGCCTGAAGGGTCAATCGTTGAAGGGTTTCTCACGGAGGAATGTATGACGTTATGTTCTATGTATTTAGAGAGTGTTGAGACTGTATCTAAAAGGCCGAGACGTAATGAGGACATGGTTGACAATATACATGTAATATCCGTCTTCCGGACCCAAGGAAAATAACTAGGTAAAGTGAAGTCGGTTTACACTACATCTGAGCAGTTCGGCATGATTCATTGTTACGTTTTATTTAACTGTTCAGATGTGAACAGTTTTATCGAGTAAATATTTATTACTTTTTTCTTAACATAATTATAGAATATATTCAAGTCAAAATTAAATATTTATTTGCAATATATACAGCGTTTGGAATGCTTAATATCATCCACTACTAAACGAACCCGGTAATGGGATATAGATAAGGAGCGACATAAACACTTTCCCGCTTGGTTGAAAGCACGTATAAGTTGTAAACTATAAAAACTAAACTACAACTCATGTTGATACGTGTGTGTGTGTACACGCGTGCGTATGTATGTATATATGTATACACATACATAACTTAATCCGTTTTACCCTAATAGGTTAAAAGAAATCCCAATAATAAATATGTTTCAGAAGATATAAAAGCACTAGCGTATGATCCAGATGAACATGCTGGGTATCTTTCCGGTTACGTTGTTAACGAGCTTAGATTTCAAACCAGAAAAAGAGATCAAAATTAAAAGTTTCAGAATTGTAGCGTTTTTGTCACATCCACCGTTACTGGATATTCATTTTCTAGAGATTCAAATCCAATCATAAGAAAATTGGACTATTACGATGTGCTTAAAAAAATAATTCAGGTGCGTTATCATGAACATACGGTTGTCATGTTCAAGTGTCCGTGGTACGATATCCATCATGAACTACTGGGTTCTAACTTGAAAATGGCATAGTTTTACTCAATCCATCGAAACTCACTTTTGGTGAAGAGTCTTATATTCTTGCCAACCTAGCCCGTCAATGTTTTTGTCGCAGACCCTAGGGATGCTCAGTGGGATGTTGCTTGTGAGAAATCCACGAGAGTATTACAACATGGATGAAAGTGATATAAACGAGATTAGTTGTCCTACAATCCCGGTTATACAAGATGATACTATTCCTATCGAATTTAACAGCGGTTTATCAAGAACAGACATAGAGTCGGAAATAGTCTCTGATGTGGTATCAGCGGTTGTAGAGCCAGAAGTCTAATCAAGAGTTTAAATATCTTGATATATTAATTCGCTCTTTTATGATACTCATAACTTAAGTAATGTGAAACCTACAATTTATTGCATCTTTCTTTCCGCATATTATTTCATACATTTTATCTTTTTCCGCATCCTACTGTTTCGAATTCTAATGTACAGGGATTTTCAAGTTAATTTATATTATTTCCACATTTCATTTTTTTCCCTGCATATTATTTTCACCATTTATTGCTCATGTATGATATTCTTTTCAGCAATAATTTTCACTATCATTTTTTAATTTAACATATTAAACTATATTCCGTGAAGTTGTTTTAGATATGTCAGGTTCAGACTGCAGGACCGATCAGTCTACCGGGGACGAGGGGCAGTCCTCTCAGAAATAGAAACAGACTGGGAGATGACCCACACGAGCCAGTGATATATGGAGGAGAATGACACATGCTCCTGACAAGCCGATTGTATATCTTGCGTTCACAGGGAATGTTGTGACAGGGGCCAACAAAGAAGTGAAAAATATGATGCCGTCGATAGTGAACAGTGAGGATCGCGTGCCTCATTTGTTGAAGGACGAAGATGACGAGTGAGAGGTCCTAAATTGGGACAGTGAAGCGTTATGGCTAAAGAAACAAGTCGCTATATGGGAGATGATGATTAGATTTCTTTATACAGTTCAATATTGCACTTTTTTTTTATATGCACACATGTACACACATACGCGTATATCACACACACACACACATATACATAAATATTTACTAAATTTCTATAAAATACTCATACAATAATGAATTATCCCATTTCGCAGGCTTGGTTCGAGTTCTGGTGAGTTGGCGTAGAGGGCCTCCAGGGGGTTTGCGATGAACACGCAGTTTATGATAAGATGTATAGTCATATGGTGAAGAATTGAAGAGGCCATAAGAACAATTTTTAAAAAGCTTGAAAATTATGTTTCATCGAATGAGATGTATTCGATTAAACCGGATCCATATTGGTTCGACGAATATTGGCATGCCTTGGTCGATCGTTTCTTGACCGGAGAGTTTAGGGTATGCCTTTGACGATACCTTTTTACTATTTTATAGCAACTCAGTAAACAATATTTGATATAACCGTAGAAGAAAAGTGAGCGAGAAAAAGTATCTCGCGCTCAGCTGCATGATATTTATAGCGGTGAGAGCAAGAGTTTCCGGTAGGTTGCCATCGAACACGTAAGTGTTGTATTTGATATTAATACGTTAAAATTATCTTAGAAATTTATGTATGAACTTTCTAAATGTTATATGCAGGAAGTAAGTCATGGTGGAGAGTCTCTTGATCGTATCGAAATCTATCGGGCTCACGATGGTGCGCTTGCATCGATTGAGGCACATGGGATATATGTAAGACTTTACATATGCCGAGCTTCTTAATTATTTCAGAATAATTATTGTGTAGTTTTTAAAATGGCACCAATACATTTCTTCTACAAACAGGAGACGATGTCGGCTGAGAGAGATCGGTTGATCCAGACGATGAAGGCGGAGCAGGGACACCCGGTTGATGAAGTGCAGAGAACATTCATCGTAGATAGGAATTTCGCGGCGTTTAGGCCGGATCGTCACAGGAGAGTACAGTGCGTGTTCTCCAAGATCACTCCGCGTCAGTATAACACTCCTTTCCAGCCGATCGGGCATCCACCTCCTAGGTTTTAGCCGGCAGACGAATCGCTTTCGGAGATGTCGATACAGATCAGGGCCTTTAGGACTAGAACCCCTGTGTTTCATGGATCGCCCCAGAAACGAGCGCCGGAATCCGACGGTTCCTTACGCTAATCGACTCCCGCCGCCGCTGCCAATCTATTTGCTGGATGGACTCTCGAGTAGAGATTTAATCTTATTGACGCGTACGTCCAAACTGGGAGGCCCATACCTCCGATATGTTTGATAACCCTTACATATACACACACATACGCACATATCACAAACACACAATCATACATACACACACACATACGCCCATATCACAAATACACAATCATACAGACACACACACGCACAAGCGCGCGCGCACATGCATATATGCATACATACACACAGACACAAACACACATGCATACATACGCACCTATCACATACACAGGTGCATACATATCACATGTCACATACACATAATCATACACACACATGCATACAGACGCACATGCATACACACACATATCGCATGCACACGGACATGCATACACACACACACATCACATACACATGCATACACACGCACATATCATATACACGCACAATCACACGCACATACATACATGCATGCATACCCAGACACAATCACACATGCATACATACACACATATCACATACACACATGCATACATATTACATGTCACATACACACAATCACACACTCATGCATACATACACACATATCACACACACATGCATACATACATGCACGCGCACAAGCATACATACACACACGCATACAAACAAGTGCGCGCACACACATTTGATTAATATAAAATATCTATGCTAATTCATATATTTTAAAATTTTAATCGCAGGGGATTTGTCCAGGAAATTCATGAGCGCTTCCTTCGTGATCGACTCTCCCTTCCCGTGTTCGTCCTCCATTGATTTTTCATTTCCCACTTTTATAAATTTATGATGTTAAGATTGTAAAGGAACGCGTAGTATGTATTGTAATCGTATTTGGATAATCGATATTTGAACGGAATGGAATTTGTATTAGAATCGTTATTTGAAAGGAATGGAATCGATATTAAATTGAAATAGATTAGATTGAAGATTTTCTTGGCTCTTTCAATTTTTTTTACTGTAATCCACTCTATTTCGACAGGAAATTTCCATCTAAATAATCTATTTTGATGGAAGTGACCCATCGAAATAGACTATTTTGACGACAATTTACCATCAAAATATAAAAAAAGGATTTTTAAATGATTACTGAAACAATTTTTTAACTTAAAAAACCTATATATTTCGACAGAAATTACCCGTCGATAAAAAAACTATTTCGACGGGAATTGGCCATCAAAATAGTTTTGATTATTGCGACGAACTTTAGCCGTCGAAATAACCTATTGTGACGCAACCTATTGCATCGGCGTTCCTTCGTGGCTGTTTGGTGCCACCTGATAAAATAGGCCTATTTCGACGGTAAATTGACTTCGAAATAGCTGTCTATTTATTGTTGTGCAGTATGGTTAAAGTAGCTTCTTTGAGGTTTGATGTTTGAATGTATATTATTTGAATTATGTTGTTTGAATTGCTGCAGCAGTATGGTTAAAATTGTTGCGGCAGCACTTCGATCCTAATGTGCTATAAATAAATACAATGGTCTACATCTTAAAAATTAGCATTATAGAGACTTGTATTTTACACGTTAATTGAAAGAGATTTGTGTCCTTCGTTATTAGAAGGGATATATGGAGAGTGGTTAGTCCAAAACGGTTAGCAAATTATATATTTTTTCGTGCCAAAAAATGAGAAAATTTTAGTCATTTAGAAAGTCATTAAACTTGGATTCTCGATTTTGAGATCCCCATTCTTTTAGCACTATTAACCACTAGTATTTTATATCGCACGTTTGGTTATTGAGAGAGATTTATGAAGTTGTTTATTGGAATAAATAGTGGGGAGTGGCTAGTAGAGAGAGTAGTAAACAATATTTTCTGATTTTTCCTACTTTATTTGTGCGAGAAAAAAAAAGAAAATTTTATTGTTCACCGTCATTAAAATTGGATTCTCAATTTTGGTATCCCATTATAATAGTAGGGATTTTGAGACCTCTCTTTAGCACTATAATACCAGAGACATCATCAGCAGACTGCAACAAGAAAATTTTGAACTATAATTCTAATAAATTACTGGTGCTAATCTAATTGTGAGAAGATAAAATTATAAAGTTTATTTAAATTTATAAGGAAAAGAGGTGAAATACAAGAAACAACTCAGTAAAAATTGAGTTTTAGAATTGGGCAAGCGTCGCCCCCTCCCCCAGCAACAAATAATAACTTTGGTTCTCCTGCTTGAGGAGGCTATAGCCCAGCGTTGTCCTAAAATGCAATGTGGGCCCACTGCGCTTGGCATGGGCCCCCTTGATCACCTAATGATCCAGATAAGTATGGTTTCAGTTGACCCATTACTTTAAAATTATAGAAAAATGCAACCTATACGCATAAATTCTCTCTCACGTGCATAGTAACATCGCAATATCCTTTTCCAATCTTTCGATACAACAACGAACGTTTACACACGAAGCTTCAAGATACTCCACCTCTTTGCACTTCTCTTTAGAATATTTTTCAAGAATAAGAAATCAAATACGCCTCGGTGAGATCATAAAAGAGGCATTAATTCTCTCTCACGAGCATCAAAGGCAACAAGTCAATATCAAGAAACACAATACGTCGTGATACAGAGACAGGGGATTGCATTCATTTGTGTAGTTGTCGACCTATTATTTGAGAATCAACAGCTTTAAGGACTTGATGGAGGAGGAATTGGTATGTTTGTTTTCCTTTTCCTCCCTAGAATCGATGCCCGCTCCAGCCTCGACCCACCAAGTCTCCATTTCTTGAATGCTGCCATTGATGACCGAGCAGCTTCAAACACTACAAGATTCACCAATAATTCCATCAGGGCAAGAAGTATTGTTTTAATAGATAATCCAATTACCATAAACTAGTTTTTTTGGGGCATGCAACACAATTATAAATCGATTTGGGTAAATAAATATAACTTTCAATCTTGTGGAAGTCATCTTTCCAATGCAAATATATTATTTTGGATAACTTGTCTGTAAGTAGAGAATAGATATGAGATATATGTTTGAATTTTGAGTTTTTGACTGAGATGAAAAATGTTTTTTTTTCCGTCCATAACAAGTTAATAATGTACTAATAACTCAAATGAGCCTTAGGACAACCTTAGGAAAGTTTGCATTACAATGGTACAGCAATATATTATTTAGTTATGAGCAATAGAAGCTTACATTGTGTCTCCTCTTTTGTAAGGCGAGTCAAAAACTTGGGGATGGTGGCGGAGTGAGTGCTGTGTGACTTGCTCAGAATCTCCTTGTACCTACTGGTGAATGCATAGCGGAGGAAGGAACCAATAGTCTTGTCCCCAACACTTTAAATTGAAAAAGAAAAAATCAGATTGAGAGAGTTTTCTGCTTATGAAACTTATATATACAAATAATTGCAGATGTAGTAATATATGTGCCCATGTACATTTTGATTTTTTTTGTCTCATGTCTGCAATTAGTAAGGTCTACATGAAAGATCTATTAGATTTTTATGGCTCATCACCCTTTTTATGAGTCATTTTCTGATTGCCCCTCTATGCCAAAACTGGCAGATTGGCTAATTAGTTATTCCAGGATACACAACCTCTTAAATCTATGTAGGTATCAAATGTGACTTGCGCATAGAAGCATCAGTAAATATAAATGACAGAAATAGATGCTAGTTCATGTTACCAAGATAATGAGGGATCTAAAACAGAAAGGATCTATATCTGTTAGGGTTAACTTGCAGATCACACCTTCATTTATATCTCGTCTAAAGTTTATACCCTCAACTGGCTTATTAGTATTTAAAGCATGGATTTAAAACTTGATTGATCCCAATCTCAGGGGGCCAATTCCGATATCAAAAATGAGCTGGTGGGGGTTTAGTATAAAGTACAGAAATACTAAGACCTATCGCGAGATTTTAAACCTATGTAATGGGCTTACTAATTGATTGCTGAGGTCTTAGTATAGGGTTTATTAATAAATTAATGGACTAATGAGTGTGTTAATGAGTTTATTATTGGATTATTCGTTATTAGCCCTCATTAATTACTGAAAAATGTTAATACGTTTATATTTATTTCCACAATGTATTTCAAAAACCATTAACAACATTAATTATGAGAATAATGGCCCATTATTTATAGCTGATTTTAATATTTATTTAAATTTTTTTAGTAAATAGTCAAACAATAAATAATCCAATATTCTGAACAAGGCAGATACATCCGAGATAGCCGATTCCAATCCAGAAAATGACTGTTTACAAGATATTAAACCTTGTTCTGAACCCTGAATTCTAAGGAGGTGTCCAGTGCTTGTAAAACAGTTTAAGTAGATGAGGTATAGATCAAGGATGTTACATCCAATTAAACAAGATTATTATAACACTGAGATTCCATACAACTTTGTTTTTTGGCCTGCAGGAGGGTCGTTTGGCAATGACAGATAAAAGCAATGCCAAGTAGATTAGAGAACTTACAGAGGAACAATCTTGCATCCCAATTCATAAAAGTAAGGGCACCGAAATCTCAAGTCCACGCATGCAGCATCAGCTTGAATTTCCTTTCTTGTTCTGAAATACCACAATACAAAAATATACAGTTCAGAGATACCTAAAAAATAGCATACAACTATAATTGTTTGTAATCACATTTTACTTTCTACAGCTTCTTATATGATATCAATACAGCAAAAGGCCTACTGCAAGGCAACTTAATCGCATAAAATTAGTTCAAATTACATAAGTGGATACTTTGTTCTTCCTTTCAAATGATACTGGGAAAAGAAAATTTACTTTTGGCTGAAACATGCAGGAACACCAATTGATACAGCTTGTCTCAAGTAGAGTTCATGAGCAAGCCAAAACGGAATGTCCACTTTAGCGCCTTTCTCAACCTGAATAAACAAAGTAAGAGAAATACTATAAAAGAAATTCTTTATACTTCTAGCCTTTAAATAATGCTGCCCTGATAACCTACATTGTTTGTTTCAGAACTGGGATCAAGAAGGCCAACTCCATTTGCTCCCACTTGGAAAACCACTGAAAGAAGCTGCAAGCACAAATCTATTGTATCTTGTAAAATTATACTTTTGCAACCACAGTAATACAAAACTCTTAGCTGAATTCGGTACTTACCTCTTCCTCTGTTAGAATATCATCAATGTCGTAGTAACTAGGCATTTCCTTGGATCAATTTAGGAATGTACTAGACTGCTACGGTTCCTATCATGAAAGGGGAGGCAAAAGAATTAGGCACGTCGTAATGCCAAAATAGGCTGTTGTTCCTTTAGCACCCCGAATCTACCAGTAAAACTTGTCAAACTTTTTGAAACTTCATTTGTAACCACTGATTATGTTTGAAATTAAGAAAATTATGAGGACCGTATGCGAAAAAACAAAAGAACGACCCCAGTAAGGGCCTATTTAATTTTTATGTTACTAAAGCAGAAGACATTTAATGACCTATTTGGTTTTTATGCAACAGCATTTCAATATGGAAATATCCGATTGAGTCACTTGAGAAGATTACTAAAATAAAGATGCAATGCATTGTACATCAGAGGTATTATCTCTTGCACTTGATGCTTAATTAAGTAACCTTTGAGCAACAATAAACATGAAAATAGGTGGTCTATCAAGAAGAAAAAGAAGAAACAACTTACTTCATTTTATAGCGATGATCAACTTTGCAACATGTTTTCAACTGCATCTTATCATTGATATAGTATAATATAGTCTATGGTATATAAAACTCGTCTTGGACTTCCATCTCATGCCAAGATCAAAGATTTCAAGGTTAAGAGGACAGAAAACTAGTCTGCAGGAGGTTAGCATTGCAGGTCCCGGTATTTTACAATCAAAATCAATGGTTCAGAATCAAAGGAAGACGAAATCTCAAGGATGTACATTTGTTGTTGACGAAATCATTTGCCACTTGTTCTGATAAACTTATACATGGATATACAGGTAAACGGTTACTTGAAAAAAGACGCCAAAATAAAACTCAAAAAAGTCGCCTTTTTCCCAAAGGCATGGCTTGATTCGCTTGAGTTGTCTAAACCCTAACGTAATGACAAAATTGAAAACGAATAATAGATGAGAGTTTACTATATCGCGCCAATCGAGTCGCCCGAAATCGATTGTAAAGACGAAGATAATCTTTTTGCTTCGCCGCAGCCAAGAAATCGAGGAGGGGGGGGGGGGGGTTCTTAGAGCCAACGAAAGCTAACAACAATAATAAAAGATCGAGGCTAGGGTTTTCAGTTACGAGATTAAGTGAAGCTTGGAGTGAAAATAAGAAAAAGGGAACTTCGAATCGACGAAGATCGAGGCTAGGGTTTTCAGTTACGAGAGAAATCAATAGAGAATGGGAAGCGAAAAATTAGAGGAAATCGGCAGCGTACCTTTTTCGCAGTGGGGGAATGATGGGATCTGGAGGTGAGCAACAATGGCCAAGGACGAGGAGAAAAGATGCTGAAATGCCCTAACCCTTGAAAGAAAAGGCGGTTTGATTTTCATTTGATTAGCGGGTATTCGGCGCTTACCCGACCCGTATTATTTATCCTATATTCCAGATTCTTGGCCGATGGTAGCCCTGGCTAAATGAAGACAGTGAACCGCTTAGCTTCGTTTCGTCACGAGGCGAAAAAAATTCGCCTCATGCTAACGTGAACGATTCAGATGAACTGCCTTGCCTCGTCGTGACGAGTTGTCAAAGCGAGCGGGGTCCTCAAATCCGCAGCGTTGCCTCGTCGTAGTTCGCCTCGTCCAACTCGTCGAATCGTCTCGCCTCGCTTAAGGAATCATCGAGATTCGCCATGAATCGCCGATCCTCTTCGACTCGCCTCGCCTCGTTGACCGATTCGTCTCGAATTTTCCGCCCAAAGATCGGCAACGGCTAGTAGTGGGACGGGTTGTCTCGCTTCGTCTCGGATTTGCTTCGCCTCATCTTGGAAACCCCATCCAACGGTTATAAACGGGCAGATCAAGACGAGGCGAGGCGAATCACGAAGCGATCAGCCTCATCTCGCCTTATAATGGCTATAAACGGACAAAAAAAATTCAAAAACTGCAAAAAAAAACCCCAAACCCCCATTTCTTCTTATTCCAATCCTATTTCTCTTTCAAATTTAAAAAAATTATCCCTATCTCTCTCAGAAAAAAACTCTCTAACTTCCAAATTTTCAAGAATAGAAGCTCCGATCCGATCATCCGACACTCCGACTCCGAGTTATCAAAGCTCTGAGCTTTCAACCGACCCATTGTTCTCTTTTCCTTATTTCTTGTTTTTAATTTATTATTTCTACTCCAATACTTTGTTTTTTTAATTAGTTAAATGATTGATATGGAGAGTTTATCTGATACGCATCAAACACAAGCAGAAGCATCCATGCCAACATGCAGAGAACCTAAAAGATGCGCCACCACAAGCAGAGGTATCTTTAATGATAGGATATATATACTATGGTTATCTAAGTTGTTTAATAAATACATTATTAGCATTGAAGATTTTATTGCCTATCTAATGGTATCATATCCATATAACATACTTCTCACATGTTAGTTGTAACAATATTATATGGTAAAATCTAATAAAACTATTTTGGGGTTGTTTAGCTATTTTTACCTTTATATATATATATATATATATATATATTCAAAAATTAACAAATCTCTCTCTCCAATCTCTTTCTCTCTCTCTCTCCCGCTCTCGTAATCAACTTCTTCCTCCTCGTGTCGACCGAGCTCGCCACCTCCTGACATCGAACCAAAACCATGCCCGAGCCTCTATCATCTCGTTTACACCTTCATCGACGCCTTCAACCACCGTTGCCATCGCCTCCGTCATCTCCATCTCCTTTTCTCTGAGCAGGCCTTTCTGCCTCCTCATTACCATCAAAGTACACCACCATCGCCATCATCCCGAGATCACCACCGCTGTCATCACCATCCTCATCGCCAACATCACAACTCCGGCGGCTTGTCCAACACCCAACCGAGACAAGAACCGATATCGTCTTTGAACCCACTTCGTCTTCGAACCCATCTCATATCTTCTTCTTCCTCGTTTTCAACTCGCCGAACCCCTTCAACCCTTACCGTCGCCAGCATCGAACCCAACACCACTGCCTTTGTCACCACCTCCAAGCCCATGCCTTCGCCCAAGCATCTTGTTGCCGAACCTAGATCCGAGCATAGCCGTCGCCCCAAGCACCATTACTGTAGCCACCTTTCTTTTTCTCTTCCTCTCAATTCCCCTGACAACCTTAGCCGGACCCATCTCCACCACCTCGCCTCAACATCGAGAACCCAACCTCGCCTTCAAGCTTCACTGACCACTTCATATTCTTCATCTCGCTCCTACGACAACACTAGCCCGAGAACCCCATAACTTTATCTCCCTCGCCTGCACTCGTCCCTTTAACAACAACCGAGAGCTACAACTTTTCGTCGCCGTCGTGATCAAACCTGACGCGACCAGGATCGCGCCAAGATGTTGCCTTCCGTTGATCTGATGATGGCGGCGATGGATGGCCGGGATTGGGTCTGGAAGCAGGCTCCTGAAGCGTGTGGATCTTAATGGGTTTGAGGTTGGTTGTTGCCGAGCTACCTGCAAGGAAGACCCGGGGTAGTTGTACCACCAAAGACCTTTCGACGGTCAAGTTAGAGAGGAAATCTGAGTAGAGCAACAGCTTAGTGGAGTAAAAATAGCTTACATGAATCGTCTGAAGAAAGGGGTTTATATAGCGGTGGCAGCAGGCAGGGCAGGCGCGAGAATCACGCCGGCCGTTGCGCTCCCGACGTCACGCCCGCGTGATGAACGGGATCTCCCATTAATGGCGAGACAGGCTTGTTAATGGGGATCATGATGGCGTGGAACGTGGGATGCGGCCAGCGGATATCTCGCGCATGGCGAGATTCGCGGGATGGAGGTTGTGCCTGTGAGCGGTGCCGTTGGTCGGTCGATGAGACCGAGGAAGATGGCCTCGGCAGGAGAGCTCACGGACGAGCGGGAGATGCTAGGTATCTTGGATCTGCGGTAGCCCGGAGACGAGCCGGGAGGGCCGAGGAGGCTCGGGCTTGTGATAGCCCGGAGTAGATCAAATGGACACTTGGCTTGGCTGCTGAGGTGCTCGGGGGCAAGGAGTGGGGTGCATCCTCGGAGACAGGGTTTGAGAGAAGCCCCCACTGTAGCATACCGGTTCCCCCTCCGTGGCCCTCAGGGGCTTAACTGGCTTACGCATGTGGCACGTCATCCGCCACGTGTCACGATCTAATGAATTACTGTTATTGAGCATCATCGTTATTGAGCATCATCATTAGCCCCCACACTCGTTCCGATCTATTTTGTGGGTCGGGTCGAGAGTGGACTGCTTGGTTCTCTCTGTGCGGCTTGGCGCTGGTAATTTCTTGTGGTGGATTGTCCGGGGATGACACGACGTTCTTGTTGTCACGCATTGAGTATGAGTCGAACGAAGGACGAGTGTGAAAAGGTCGGTATCCTCCCTTCGCCAGAGTTGAGGCGTTGATCGCGTGCTAAGTATGAGTTATTCGGCGGGTCTTGGATCTGTGTCTTTGTAGGGTAGGAAGCTACCCGCTGGGGATGCGCCGAGACGGAAGAAACTCGGCGGCCTCGCGAAGAGGGCTTTAGATTCTCAGCGTCTGATGGGCAGGAGGCTGCCCGCTGGGGATGCTCCTAGCCGGAAGAAACTCGGCGGCCTCGCGAAGAGGTCTTCGGATGCTCAGCGTCTGATGGGCAGGAAGCTGCCCGCTAGGAATGCGCCGAGCAGGACGAAACTTGGCGGCCTCGCGAAGAGGGCTTTGGATCCTCAGCGTCTGATAGGCAGGAGGTTGCCCGCTGAGGATGCGCCGAGCAGGAAGAAACTCGGCGGCCTTGTGAAGAGGGCTTTGGATCCTCAGCGTCTGATGGGCAGGAGGCTGCCTGCCGGGGATGCGCCGAGCAGGAAGAAACTCGACGGCCTCGCTAAGAGGGCTTCGGATCCTCAGCGTCTGATGGGCAGGAGGCTGCCCGCCGGGGATGCGCCGAGCAAGAAGAAACTCGGCGGCCTCGCTAAGAGGGCTTCGAATCCTCAGCATCTGATGGGCAGGAGGCTGCCCACTGGGGATGCATCGAGCAGGAAGAAACTCGGCGGCCTCGCGATGAGGGCTTGAGATCCTCAGCGTCTGATGGGCAGGAGGATTCCCACTAGGGATGCGCCGAGTAGGAAGGAACTCAGCGGACTCACGATGAGGGCTTGAGATCCTCAGCGTCTGATGGGCAGGAGGATGCCCGCTGGGGATGCGCCGAGCAGGAAGAAACTCGGCGGCCTCGCGAAGAGGGCTTCGATCCTTAGCGCTGGAGGGGCCATGCAAGGCCTGCTAAGGATGGACCGAGCAGTGAAGCTGCTCAGTTGACTCTTAGCGAGGGCTTTGATCCCTGGCGTTGCGAGGTAGGGAGCTACCGGCCAGGGATAATCGAGCAAGGGGGCCCGGTTGCCTCTTGTGAGGGCTTTTGATCCTTAGCACGGGAGGGGCCGTAAATGGCCTACTAAGGATGGGCCGAGCAGGGTAGCTGTTCGGTTCCTCTTGGCGAGGGCTCTGATCCTTAGCGCGGGAGGGGCCGTAAGGGGCCTACTGAGGAAGGGGCCGAGCAGGGTTGCTGCCTGGTGCCTCTTGGCGAGGGCTTTGATCCCTGGTGTGTTGGGGGTAGGGAACTACCAGCCAGGGATAACCGAGCAAGGGCGGGCCCGGTTGCCTCTTGCGAGGGCTTTTGATCCTTAAGGACGGGCCGGGCAGGGCTGGCCCCCGGTGCCTCTTAGCGAGGGCTTTGATCCCTGGTGTGTAGGGGTAGGGAGCTACCAGCCAGGGATAACTGAGCAAGGGCAGGCCTGGTTGCCTCTTGCGAGGGCTTTTGATACTTAGCGCGGGAGGGGCCGTAAGTGGCCTACTAAGGATGGGCCGAGCAGGGTTTCTGCCCGGTGCCTCTTGGCGAGGGCTTTTGGTCCTTAAGGATGGTCGAGCAGGGTTGCTGCCCGGTACCTCTTGGCGAGGGATTTGATCTCTTGCGTCATGGGGCAGGGAGTTACCGGCCAAGGATAGCCGAGCAGGGTAGCCGCTCGGCTACCTCTTGGTGAGAGCTTTGATCCATGGCGTTGTGGGGTAGGGAAGCTACCAACCAGGGATAGCCGAGCGGGGTAGCCGCTTGGATGCCTCTTGGTGAGGGCTTTGATCCCTGGCGTTGTGGGGTAGGGAAGCTACCAGCCATGGATAGCCGGGCGGGGTAGCCGCTCGGCTGCCTCTTAGTGAGGGCTTAGATCCTCGGCGCTGGAGGGGCCATGGGAGGCCTGCCAAGGATGGACCGAGCAGTGGAGCTGCTCAGCTACCTCTTGGCGAGGTCTTTGATCCCTGGCGTTGTAGGGTAGGGAGCTACCAGCCAGGGATAGCCGAGCAGGGTAGCCGCTCGGCTGCCTCTTCGTGAGGGCTTCGATCCCTAGCGCTGGAGGGGCCGTGCAAGGCCCGCTAAGGATGGATCGAGCAATGAAGCTGCTCAGTTGCCTCTTGGCGAGGGTTTTGATCCCTGGTGTTGTGGGATAGGGAGCTACCGGCCAGGGATAGCCGAGCAGGGTAGCCGCACGGCCGCCTCTTGGTGAGGGCTTCGATCCTTAGCGCTGGAGGGGCCGTGCAAGGCCTGCTAAGGATGGACCGAGCAGTGAAGCTTCTCAGTTGCCTCTTGGCGAGGGCTTTGATCCTTGGCTCTGTGGGGGTAGGGAGCTACCAGCCAGGGATAGCCGAGCAGGGTAGCCGCACGGCTGCCTCTTGGTGATGGCTTAGATCTTTAGTGCTGGAAGGGCCGTGCAAGGCCCGCTAAGGATGGACCGAGCAGTGAAGCTGCTCAGTTTCCTCTTGGCGAGGGCTTTGATCCCTGGCGTTGTGGGGTAAGGAGCTACCGGCCAGGGATAGCCGAGCGGGGTAGCCACTCGGCTGACTCTTAGTGAGGGCTTAGATACTTGGCGCTGGAGGGGTTGTGGGAGGCCTGCTAAAGATGGACCGATTAGTGGAGCTGCTCAGCTGCCTCTTGGCGAGGGCTTTGATCCCTGGTGCCGTGGGGTAGGGAGCTACCGGCTAGGGATAGCTAAGCAGGGTAGCCGCACGGCTGCCTCTTGGTGAGGGCTTCGATCCTTAGCACTGGAGGGGCCGTGCAAGGTCTGCTAAGGATGGACCGAGCAGTGAAGCTGCTCAGTTGCCTCTTGGCGAGGGCTTTGATCCCTGGCTCCGTGGGGTAGGAGCTACCAGCCAGGGATAACTGAGCGGGGTAGCTACTTTGCTGCCTCTTAGTGAGGGCTTAAATCCTTGGCACTGGAGGGGCCGTGGGAGGCTTGCCAAGGATAGACCGAGCAGTGGAGCTGCTCAGCTGCCACTTAGCGAGGGCTTTGATCCCTGGCGCCGTGGGGTAGGGAGCTACCAGCCAGGGACAGCCGAGCAGGGTAACCGCACGGCTGCTTCATAGTGAGGGCTTCGATCCTTAGCGCTGGAGGGGCCGTGCAAGGCCTACTAAGGATGGACCAAGCAGTGAAGCTGCTCAGTTGCCTCTTGGCGAGGGCTTTGATCCTTGACGCCATGGGGTAGGAGCTACCAGCCAGGGATAGACGAGCGGGGTAGCCACTCGGCTGCCTTTTAGTGAGGGCTTAGATCCCTGGCATCGGGGTAGGGAACTATCAGCCAGGGATAGCTGAGCAGGGTAGCCGCTCGGCTACCTCTTGGTGAGGGCTGAGATCCCTGGTGTTGCGGGGTAGGGAACTACCAGCCGGGGATAGCCGAGCAGGGTAGCCGCTCGGCTGCCTCTTGGTGAGGGCTTCGATCCTTAGCGCTGGAGGGGCCGTGCAAGGCCTGCTAAGGATGGACCGAGTAGTGAAGCTGCTCAGTTGCCTCTTGGTGAGGGCTTTGATCCCTGGCGTTGTGGGGTAAGGAGCTACCAGTCAGGGATAGTCAAGCGGGGTAGCCGTTCGGCTGTCTATTGGTGAGGGCTTCTTAGGTCTCCTGGCGAGGTCGTTTTTGAGCTGCTGTGGCGAGTCTCGCGTGCGCGACCCCGTCGAGGGAGGGGGTGCCGGTCATGCCTAGGAGCAGATGAGCTGACTGTCACCGCCTCGGAGGGGATAGGGGTGCGACGAGACTCGGGGCAAAGCTCTCTGGCGTAAGACCCCGGAGTCAAGATTTGCGGTGCCCACCGGGTCATCGAATATGTCGGCCCAGAGGACCTGCGGCTGTGGGAGACAGCAAGGCGGTGGTCGGCAGCGCCGGTGCGGACGGAGTCTTCCCTCCTCCTATAGGGGTCCCAGCCCCGAGGCGGGGAGCGGCGACCTGGGGGCCTTGCCCTGCCACTTGGACATGGACGAGCGCCTCGACGAAGGACACGAGTCGGTCTATTCGGCCGGCAAGGGTGCTGATGGCATTCGGCGGAGGAGGTTCGTCCGCGCCTTCGTTGATGGGAGGCGGCGGCTAGTGCTAAGATCGTCATGATGATCGCTCACCATTGGACTGAGATCGGAAGATCAACTTTTGTTTTTGTGGAATCTAGGTCCCCACAGACGGCGCCAGCTGACGCGACCCGGATTGCGCCAAGATGTTGCCTTTCGTTGATCTACTGATAGCGGCGATAGATGGTTGGGATTGGGTCTGGAGGCAGGCTCTTGAAGCATGTGGATATCAATGGGTTTGAGGTTGGTTGTCGCCGAGCTACCTGCAAGGAAGTCCCGGGGTGGTTGTACCACCGAGTACCCTCCGACGGTCAAGTTAGAGAGGAAATCCGAGCAGAGTAACGGCTTAGTGGAGTAAAAATTGCTTACTTGAACCGTCTGAAGAAGGGGTTTATATAGCGGTGGCAGCAGGCAGGGCATGCACGAGAATCACGCCGGCCGTTACGCTCCCGACGTCACGCCCGCGTGATGAGCAGGATCTCCCATTAATGGCGAAACAGGCTCGTTAATGGGGATCGTGATGGCGTGGAACGTAGGATGTGGCCGGCGGATATCTCGCGCATGGTGAGATTTGCGGGATGGCAGTTGCGCCTGTGAGCGGTGCCGTTGGTTGGTCGATGAGACCGAGGAAGATGACTTCGGCAGGAGAGCTCGCGGATGATCGGGAGAGCCGAGGTATCTTGGTTCTGCGGTAGCCTGGAGACGAGCCGGGAGGGCCAAGGAGGCTCGGCCCTGTGATAGCTCGGAGTAGAGCAAAGGGACACTTGGCTTGGCTGCTGAGGTGCTCGGGGGCAAGGAGTGGGCTGCAACCTCGGAGATAGGGTTTGAGGGAAGCCCCCACTGTAGCACACTGGTTCCCCCTCTGTGGCCCTCAGGAGCCTAACTGGCTTACGCATGTGGCACGGCATCCGCCACGTGTCACGATCTAAGGAATTACAGTTATTGAGCATCATCAAAACCCTTTGACGACTTCGTCTATCTCGCCAACGTGCAGCCGAACCTACTCCAAAACACAGAACCCATCCTCGTGACGACAACATCATCGCTATCTTCCTCTCTCTTCTCAAACCGAGCAACCTTTTCTCCCTAGTCGAGCACCTAGCCGAGATCTGGCGCCGTGTTGTATTCATGTCCTCGTGTCGTCGTTTGCCATGATCATCGTCAACGGGGCAAGTTTTTAACTTGCTACATGCTATAGTTACGGAATATATGCACATATACCGCCGTAATACTATTATTCTATCATTTCACGCCAGCAAGTAATAGTATTATATTTATCGTATTATTTTTATGTTGCGGCTATTTAATAATAAGTTGGTTTATAATAATCTATTTAGATACGATCATGTAACACTATTATAATTATCATTTCAAGCCATTAATTAAATTTAATCAAAATAAGGTTAATTTAGAATGTTTCGTAAATACATATAATTAACGACGTTTTATAATTATTACAAAACTATTCTAATACGGTCAAATTGATAAACTGAACTTGTAGGAATTGGTATGGTTCTTTTCTTTACATCATATATCGCACCTAGATAACAGATACAACTATATTCATCATGACTTGTATACGCGATATTATTACGAGATATATGTTTACCGCCGAAAACAGAGACGAACCGGGATAGGTTGTCTTGCCTGAAATTGACGGCATATCCTATTTGGAACATACCCGTCCACCTCTCCGAAAATACCAAGTTGATTTATAGCGCCGTATATCGGAGGTTTGGACAGATGCGACCGATATAGCGTGACTTTATCAGATTCCCCCACATTTGTGAGGTTTTTTTATTGTAGGGATGCTCTTCCCTGAAGGCGCAAGCCCCTGCAGTTAATCATGTTACCGCGTTGCGATAACAACTTTTACCTACTCCGGTAAATCATTTTGTTCATTATGGTTGCCCGTGGATTGTATATGGAGACTAGTTTATGTCATTGTCCGTAAGACGTGGATTAGTCCAAATCCGTATATTAGATTTGGGTTTGAATCTAGGTCATATATTCAATCAGATTAGGGGATATTTTATTTTATTTAAAGACCGTTAATCTGGTTTTAGATTAAGATCGACTTAAATATATGAGCATATGGGCTCGGATTATTTTAACTAAGGATACGTTAGTCTTTTAATAGGAATAAGATCGACTTAGAAACATGGTTAAGGATCGTTAAATTTTGTTAAGATCTATTAACAGAGATGAGCATATAGGCTCGGTTATGATGAGCAATATGGGCTCAAGGAGTACGAACCTTTAAGGGCTCAGCCTATATTGGGGTCAGTCTTGAGCTTTTTTCATCATCCAGCAGTACTAAGCACTTAGTCTTTTGAGTATGGATATAATATCCAAATTCTGCTCTGGCGTTCGCGTGGGTGTCACGTGAGACGCTCAGGATTGAGCGTTGCCCTATCAGTGCTAAGCACTTTCTTTATGCAGTGCTTACGTATATATCACGTGAGGTGCTTAATCTTAGTATTTTTTTAAACGCTCACATGTATATCATGTGAGGGGATCAATCTTGGCATATTTTTTTAAACGCTCACATGTATATCATGTGAGGCGCTGAATTCTTGCTTATGGACGCTCACGTGTATGACACGTGAGGCGCTGTCTTCATGAGCTTTCTGTGCGCTCACGTGAGTATCACATGAGACGCTATGTCCATAGAATCTTTAGAGCGCTCACGTGGATATCACGTAAGACGTGTCCTTAGAGATTAAATCTCTGCTTATTTTTTGAGAGAAGTTAAACTTCTGTTAATGATATTTTGACCATTAACTGTAACATTTCAGAAAAATCTTAAATATTACTTTAGAAATTTTGAATAATAATAAAAGAGTTTTATTAAGATTTTGGTATTTATTTGTAAAAGTAGTTAATTGTATAAAGTATAGATATATAGGAGGTACTTATTTGCAAAATGTATTTTGTTTTAAATAAGAGACGATATGGTATATGTTAGGGTTGCATTATACCTTTACAAACAGCACACCATACCCTACACCCTTATGCTTACATGTCACGCCCCGCTTCCCAGAGTACGCTAAGATAGGCACGTGACATAGCTAACCATGCTACCTGTGGAGAGGAAATATCCTTCCACAGTCACATTACGGCTGTAGAGATATCAAGAACAGGAAAGTAACTAAACTATCTAGTACATGTCCATAAGCCAGAATAAAAGAGTCAAGAAATAATATAAAATGCGGAAGCAAAAGGTCCAATAAATAAAACACCTGGAAAGTAAAACTGGATACCAACAGGATCCTCACCGCTCGGTCTAACAGCGGCAGTACTCCTGATCAGTCTGCAACAAAGGTAGAGAATCTGGGCCATGTAAAACCCAGACGTCAGTGCGTCATAATATCAAGCAATACTATAACAGGGGTGACAAGATATACAGGTATGTGTATGAACAGTAAAACAAGTATAACGGTAATATAAAAGTGACAATGAAGGGTAAGGCACAGGTGATGTGCAGTGAGTATTCTAAACTGGTCTACTGGGTTATCTACTCTCAAGTCTTTGAAATCAATTTGATGAATTATCGATGTAAATCAATAGTATCCCGTGCGTGCCCGGGATTACGGTGAAGATTCTCGGGCTGAAACCGAGACATGCCGCTAGGCACTAAAAGGAAAAGGGGTAACGATGAATGATGTTAACAGCATCATCCCGAGGCTGGCCTAGCCTCTAAAAGGTAGTGGGTAACGATGGATGATATCAGCATCATCATCCCAAGGCCGGCCTAGCCTCTAAAACTGATCAGTAAAGGTATCGAACTGTCGAGTTACAAGTCAGGTTTCATCATTGATTTCCCCATACCCCCAAGTTGTGTATTCAAGTCAAGTATTGATAAATCTGGAGCTAATGCCAACACAGGATCATGCATGTACATGTTTGTCTGGATAGACAACAGGAAATGTCCGTAGGGACAACAGGTCAGGTTTGTTGGCATTAGTAACAAGATCAGGTAACATGTAAAGCAATGGTACATCAGGTCAAGTCAGGTAGTACATAGGTATCATGTCTTGTCAATAGTTGCACGGTACCATGTCGTGTCAAGTAGTAGGTGTAACAAGTCATGTCAGAGATGCACAAAATGTCATGTGGGTGCTCATAATCAAACTAACATAAGCATGGGTATACAAAACAAGCATGGGGTACTAATGGAACAATAAAATGGAACATTGTAATGTGATAAGCAAACATGTACAGATTAAGGCATATGGATGCACAGTTATGATTAGAATTAAATTTAAAGTTCCAATACTAATTAAACTATAATTTATCAAAGGTGGAATGTTAATATTTCAATGTTATACATTCAAGTGATCTATGGATGCAATGATATGTATTTTAGACGAGATGGATGCAAGCGGGTATTTGAAAGGTTAAAAACTATTTAAACGGTACTATGGACTATGCAACTAAGCACTATAATATAAATATGGACGTGGGCAAAAAATATTGTAATCTAACATGCAACCAGGTATGTTTTCATAATCAACTCTAAAAATGATATAAATGGGACATCGAATGGTAAAATGTAATATAGGGCACTAAATTCAAACTTCATGCTTAATATATATCTAAATAAATATGAAATATTATAAATAGCATGTAGCAAGTTTTACTTGCCTCGGGGATCCACAGATGCGCGACACGCAGAAAGAATGCGATAAAACGGAAAATCTCCATTGGGGCATTTCGTCGAACACCTTGCGCGCACAAATACGGAACAGAATCAGGCAATGCAAGAAAGTAACCACGCTGGCTAGGAACGTCTTCTGGGTCGCCCGGGTCGTCGACGACATGCACGACTCCGACGATCACCGGAAAGTAGAGAACTCAAGAAAGAAAAGAAAGAAGAGAAGAAAAGAAGAGGGTGTGGTCTGGGGTTGTGGCGTTCGGTGCTCTGGCTTGGAGTCAGAGACGAGGAGGCGAGGGGGTGACGACGAGGTCGTGGGTTTTCCGGCGATGGGTGCTGGCTGCGGTTGAGTGCAGGGTTGATGAGGGTCTCGGGGATGGGTTCTCGTATGGGTGAAGGAGAGAGGAAGAAGAGAGGGAGGTGAGGAGATGATGAGGGTGACGGGACTGGGTGAGGTCGACGGCGACGACAAGGTGAGGCGCAGGCGTGGGTTAGGGCTTGGCATGGGTTTGCTGCAGTGAGGTTACAGGCGTCGTTGGGGGAGAAGAGAGAGGTGATGAAGGAGATGAGGGTGAGGGGATGAAGGCGAGGAGGTGGTGATGCAGGGACGGTCGCCGCCGACGACGAGGCATGGCGGCGGCGAGGAGGTGGCGGTGGAAGTGGGTGTGCAGGCTCGGGGAAAGAAAGGGAGTGGGCTATGGGGTTGAGAAGGAGGTTGAGGAGAAGGTGAAAACGAGGGTGAGGAGGTCGTAGTTTAGGCGGCGACGAGGGTGCTGGGTTAGGGTTTCTCGCGACGAGAAAATAATATGAGGGAAGAAGAAATAGGACGCATCCACAGGGTAAAGAAAAAATAATAATTAATAAAAAATAATATAGAGAGAGAAAGATTCACGAGAAAGAGAGAGGGTCAGGAGAGAGAGAGAGAAATTCAAGAGAGAGAGAGAGAAAGATCAGTTATGATTTGATTAGTAATATATATATATATATATATATATATATATAAAATTATAGCTGTTAGTATAAAGGTTATAATAATATATGTTAGTTAAAATTATATTAATAGGTTATAAATATATAAAGAATATAATATTAGTCCGTTTTGAGATTTTGGCAAATACAAACTTACTCCAAAATACTCCCGGGTCGGGTCTAAAAATTCAGATTTAAAATATGAAAAATATATACGACTTCCAAATTTCAAAATGAATGCTCTGGTAACGAAAATGAATTCCCCCAAGAACGGATGCACGTACGTGCGCGTAACCATCCAAACACGTCCGTTTCACTGAACGGGACGAGAACAAGATGCGCGGATGCTACTACGGGGTTAGGGGTATCACGCAGGCTATGAAATGCAATTTTAAATTATTTTACAAGACCTAAAATGTTATATGGTAAAAGATGCAATACCGGGTAAAATCCCAGTATGTACTAATCATGAGATGCACGCGTCCATGCAACAAGTCAAGGTAATCTATAAATAAGAATCAAACAGGTTTAAGCAAGCGGGTCGGATCGAATGCAATGTAAAATGTAAAACACCGTTCACACCCAAGCACGAAAGATCAATAAAATGCCACAAATAAATAAATACGGAAACTGGAATTGGTATAAATGGACTAGGTTGTTACATTATACCCAACTACAAAAAAAATTTCGTCCTCGAAATTCCAAGAACAAGAAAGGGTAAAACAATCAAGAAGCTACAAGAATAGATGTGGAAACTTCTGCCGGATTTCATCTTCTCGTTCCCAAGTTGATTCTCCATACGAGCGATTTCTCTAAGAAACAAGTACAAGAGGGATAACCTTGTTCTTAAGAACTTTTTCCCCTCGATCCACAATCGACATCGGTTGCTCCTCAAAAGTCAAATCTTCTCGTACAGTCAGCTCCGAATGATCCAACACATGTGTTTCATCTCGAACATACTTACGGAGTTGAGATACGTGAAACACGTCATGAACATTCGCCAAGGATTGCGGTAACGTCAAACGATAAGCCACTTCTCCAACACGTTCCAAGATCTCAAAAGGTCCAACGAATCGAGGACTAAACTTCCTCGACTTCCGAAACGGATCACCCCTCTAGTCGGTGATATCTTCAAGAATACCAAATCACCAACGGCGAACTCTAGAGGTCTTCTCGATGTATCTGCCCAACTCTTTTGTCGGTCTTGTGCTGCTTTCATATGATTCCGGATAGTATTAACTTTCTCAACTGTCTGCACAACTAAATCTGGTCCCAACAATCTTCGTTCACCAATATCGTCCCAATAAACAGGTGAACGGCACTTGCGACCATATAAAGTTTCGAATGGAGCCATCTGAATAGTCGCCTGTAAACTGTTATCGTACGAAACTCCATCAAGTGTAAATGATCCCATGAACCCTTGAAGTCTAACATGCAAGATCTCAACATGTCTTCAAGAGTTTGGATCGTTCTCTCCGACTGGCCATCTGTCTGAGGATGATTAGCTGTACTAAACTTCAATCGAGTCCCCAAACTTTCCTGTAAGCTCTTCCAGAAGTGCGATAAGAAACGAGTGGCACGGTCGGACACGATGCTCACCGGTACTCCATGCAATCTTACAATCTCTTGTATGTACCGTTCTGCTAAAACTTCTGTTGATTGACCAACTCGAAAAGGAATTAAATGAGCTGCCTTGGTCAATCGATCAACAATCATCCAAACTGCATTGTTGCCTTTTGGACTCCGCGGTAGAGCCGTCACTAAATCCATGGTTATATGTTCCCACTTCCATTAAGGAATCGGAAGTGGTTGCAATAAACCAGCTACCCTTTGATATTCAGCCTTGACTTGCTGACACACCCAGCACTTCGCTACAAAGCGAGCAATCTCTCTTTTCATGCCTTCCTACCAGAAATGCTTTCGTAGATCACGGTACATCTTCGTGCCTCCTGGATGTACGGAATACGCTGAACTGTGTACCTCCTTCATAACTTCTTCGCGAATATCTCCTTTTGGCACACACAAACGGCTACCATATCGCAACGAACCATCTTCATGAATCAACAAGTCCGTTCGAAGCCCAGCTTCAACCTGTTCTCGAAACTTATGCAATCTTGGGTCCTGCGACTGCGCTGCTTTAATGTTCTCGATCAACGATGACTGTACTTGCAGCTGTATCACTGTCCCGAAGAATGCGGTAGCACGACCTCCAAATCAAATCTTTGAGAGTCTTCAATAAGTTTCTTCTGTGCAGTCAACATGTGAATTGCTGGCAACCGACTAAGCGCATCCGGCACAACATTAAATTTTCCTGGATGGTACTTAAGATCAAGATCCTAGTCAGCCATCAGCTCCAACCATCTACGCTGCCTTATATTAAGCTCCTTCTGTGTGAACACATACTTCAGGCTTTTGTGATCGGTAAATACTTCGACCTTTTGCCCAATAAGTAGTGTCTCAAAATCTTCAAAGCGAAGATCACAGCTGCTAGCTCCAAGTCATGAGTTGGGTAATTCTTCTCATGAGTCTTCAACTGTCTCGATGCGTAAGCTATAACCTTCCCATGCTGCATCAAAACACATCCCAAACCTTTCCCAGATGCGTCGCTGTGAATCACCAATCCTCCGGAATTGTCTGACACAGTCAGAATAGGAGCGGTTATCAATCTCTGCTTCAACGCCTCAAACGCTGACGCACACTTATCCGTCCACACAAATGGTACCTCTCTGCGCGTAAACTTGGTCAAAGGCTCCGCCAGACGAGCAAAGTTCTCCACGAACCTTCAATAATACCCGGCAAGTCCAAAGAACCTTCTGATCTCTGCAACGTTCTTCGGAATCGGCCAATCTCGAACTGCTGTACTCTTTTCGAGGTCAACGACGATTCCATCTCCAGACACGACATGCCCAAAACTTCACTTCTTCAAGCCAAAACTTGTACTTGCGCATCTTTGCATACCATCCTTCTTGCCTCAATGTCTGCAGTGCGATCTTCAAGTGTTCTGTATGCTCTTCAATACGTTTCGAGTAGACCAGAATATCATCAATGAACACCACTATAAACTGGTCCAAGAATGGTGAAAAGATTCGGTTCATCAAGTCCATAAATATTGCCGGTGCATTCGTTACTCCGAAGGGCATCACCAAATACTCGTAATGTCCATACCGAGTTCTGAACGCAGTCTTGCAAATATCCTCTGACTTAACTCGTACCTGATGATATCCGGATCGCAAATCCAGCTTCAAGAATACCCTCGCGCCACTAAGCTGCTCAAATAATTCACCAATGCGAGGGATCGGATACTTGTTCTTAATAGTCACCCGGTTTAATTCTCGGTAATCGATGCACATCCTCCTTGTGACATCATCTTCTTTACTAGAAGAACTGGAGCTCCCTAAGGTGAGTTACTGCTGCGAATTCAACCCTTCTCAAGTAATTCAGCAACCTGCTTCTTGACTTCTTCCAACTCTACTGGTGCCATTGGATAATACGCCTTTGAGATTGGCGCTGCACCAGGAACAAGATTAATCGTAAACTCCACATCTCGTTTTGGCGATAAACCCGAGGTGTCTTCGAATACGTCCATGAATTCTCGAACTATAGGCGGCGCTTCTATCTTATCAACTTCCATCGACGAAAAAACATTATTTTTCGGCCTAGCCCTAAACTCGACTGGACCGACAGAACTACTTCCTCCAGCAAAACAAGCTCCGGATGTCAGGGAATCTGGAGAATCACTTTCCTTTCCTTACAATCAATATGAGCGTGGAAAGTGCCGCGAAAATTCATTCCCAAGACAACAACAAGCAAAGAGATGCACCAGAATTGAATAATCCTAATGTAGGAAAAACAAGAACATGTAAGATACCGAGATGTCACGACCCGCAGAGTACGGAACGTGACCGACACTTAAGTTACGAAACGTCTCAAGGCGTCCGTAAGATAAGTAAGCCGAAGCCCAGAAATCAAAACCTGATTTAGAAATAGAGTGAAGGAAAAGCCATTTTTATTTAAAGCACTTTGTCCCATTAAACCATATCAAGTTTCTTTTTTTTAAAATCCAGCTTCCTTTCCCAAATTTTCGGCAAAATCTTCTTTGTAAAATAGTCCCCCAACGGGTACAAACAGGAATACAAGTGAATAACAGAAATATGGCATCCCCAAGCGGGAGCTAGCTCTTCGCCTCAAGGCGGTCACAAATCCCACGCAATGTAAAATATAATGTGCATAAGTAAGCATGGAAGCACAAGAAATAACATGTCAACTCAAGTGAGCTCGACCCCCAAATAACATAAAGTCCACAAGTCTCACAGCCTCACCTCTAGGTTAATATACAGTAATCCAAATAAAACTGGTATAGCTGAATAATAGCAGATAGAGTACTCAAGATACAATGAATATATAAGGTGGTACAAAATGATAACAACCCACCTACGAGCAAAAGCCTCGAGTCCAGAAAAAAAGAGCAAAAGAGGCAAAAGTGTTCGTCGCTACAGTGCTGACAGAACGGACCTGCAGAAAAGCTGTGGCACAACGGGGGTGAGTTGCCAGCTCGTGAGTAATAAGTGTAACAACCGAGTACAGTTATACCAATTTCTGGTTCCGTATTTATATATCTGTGGTATTTTTTTGATTTATCTTGTTTGGGTGCAAATGGTAGTTTACATTTTACATTGCATTCGATCCGGCCCGCTTGCTTGAAACTTGTTTGATTCATATTTATGAATCACCATGACTTGTTATGTAGATTTGTGCATTTTCAACTTTATCGCATACTGGTATTTTACCTGGCATGGCATCTTTTACCATATAACATTTAAAGTCACAGAAAATATTTTAAAATTACATAACATGGCTTGCATGATACCCCTAACTCCGTGGTAGCATCCGCGCATCTTGTTCTCTTCCCGTTCAGTGAAACGGACGTGTTTGGATGGCTACGCGCACGTACGTGCATCAGTTCTTGGGGGTATGCATTTTCTTTACCCGAGCTTTCATTTTGAAATTTGGACATCGCATATATTTTTCATATTTTAAATCTGAAATTTTAGACCCGACCCGGACGTGTTTTGGAGTAAGTTTGTAATTGCCAAATCTCAAAATGGACTAATATTATATTCCTTAATTCCTTATAACGTTTTTAACTAAAAGATATGTTTATATTCTTATTATCTTAACAGAACTAACTGTGTTCCTTTTATAAGTATATATTTTATTGTTAAATCATGCTCGTCCTCTCTTTCTCTCTCCTCTCTTTCCCTCCCCTCTCCCTCCACTCTGTCTCTCTCCGCGTATATAAATAAATTATATTGGATTTTTTTTTACATTGGATGAGCATGAATACAGTCACTCTCCCCCTCACTATTCATCTTCTTCAAACGTTCCTTTCCCCGCCTCCGTCTCTCTTTCGTCTCGAACCCTAGCCCTAACCCTACCGTCAACCTCAACCCTATCCACTTCTCAACCTCAACCTCATCTCGCTCGTCTCTCTCCACTGCATCCCCGACGACGAGACGCGGCGAACCCAAGAACCTCAACTGCCATCGCCCGCGCCTCGCATTGCCCTCGCCACCGACGACCCCTCGCCGTCTCACCATCCTCTTCGTCGTCTCCACTCATCTCCTCGACCACCACACCTCTCTCTCTCTCCTCCCCGCTGTAAAACCCACGAGAACCCAAAATCCAGATGCTGCGACCTCGCCTGCACCCCATCGCCGGAGCTCCGACCACCCTCGTCACTGCCTTCATCTCCTCCTTCTCCTCTCTCCTACACCCCAGGAAGAATCCCACGCTAAACACCTTCTCCTCTCTCTTTTACCTGCGCACATCGACCCCGACTTCAACCCGCTGCCCTTGCCGTCGAACCCCATCGTCGACGTCGTCATCATCCATGTTCTAGCCTCTGTCCCATAACCTTCGAACTAAATTCCAGAGCACCAGCCCCTTCTTCTCGCTCTTCTTCTTCTTTTCATTTCTTTTCTTGATCCCGTTCTTTTCTGGTCACCGCCGGAACCATGCCGCCGCCGACGATCCAGATGAATCATACCATCACCACTTCCATGTCACGACCGTGTCGCACCAGACCGCGCCCAGACCGCGCACCAGATCGCGTCCAGATCGTGTCCAGACCGCGCACCAGATCGCACCCAGACCGCGCCCCAGATCGCGCTAGACCCAGTACCGTGTCGTGCCATTTTACACACCGTATCGTGACATGTCGTACCAGGCCGCCTGCATCTCGACCTTTGTTCTGAGGCAAGTAAAACTTGCTATATACTACTTAATATATTATATATACATTTGATGGCACATTAACATGTAGTTTAACTTTAATATCATGATTTCCCTTTTACATGTTCGATGTCACGTTATATCATTTTTTAGTTTCAAAACTTGAAACCTACCCATTGCATTTACTTTATTAAACCAATTAACCACGTTTACATTTTAATCACATAATAAATAAATTCCTAGTTTATGGTACCCTTTCTATAGTTTACTCTATTGGACACCCGTGTGCATCCTTGACTTGTTTTAGTTATAATGGCATCTATTGAACCTATTTTACATATCATTGCAGCTCTAGATTATATAATGCATATTAACATGATTCTAACATCCATATTTGTACACTGTAGTTAAGTAATGATAACCGTGCATCAATATAATTTAGTCTGTACCTATTTGCTTACCATATTACCTGATCTAGTTTGTTGTTCTGATAGTACTCAGGCTTGTTCATTTATAATCTTGTTTATGTAGTTGATTATGAGCACCCACATGATATCTTGTACACCCTGATGTGACTTGCTAAACATACTACTTGACTCGACATGGTACCATACACTACTTGACCTGACCTGATGTACTATGGCTTGACCCGTTACCTGATCTTGTGTCTAATGCCAACAAACCTGACATGTAGTCCTCACGGACCGTTCTTGTTGTCTATCTAGACAAACCTGCTCTTACCTGATCCTGTGTTGGCATTAATTCTTGATTACGGAATACCTGACTTGACACATACAACTTGGGGGTATGGGGAAATCAATGATGAAACCTGACTTGTAACTCGACAGTGTACTACCTTTACGGATCAGTTTTAGAGGCTAGGCCAGCCTTGGGATGATGCTGCTGACATCATTCATCTGTACATATTTCCTGTTTTAGTGCCTAGCGTCATGTCTCGGATTCAGCCCGAGAATCTTGACCGTGGTCCCGGGCATGCACGGGATACTATTAAGTTACATCGATGATTCATCAAATTGATTTCAAAGACTTGAGAGTAGATAACTCAATAGAACAGTTTAGTTCACTCACTGCACACTACCCTTCACTGCCCTGATTTACATTACTGTTACATCTGCTTTTCATTCATGATTATATTTGCATTGCCTGTTACCATGTTTATATTTTATTGCTTGATGACATGACGCGCTGACGTTTGGATTTTGCATGGCCCAGATTCTTCTACCTTGTTGCAGACTGATCAGGAGTATTGCCGCTGTTAGACTGAGCGGTGAAGTTCCTGTCGGTATGTAGTCTTACTTCCAGGTTTCATTATTGTACCTCTTGGCTTCCGCACATTGTTATTTCTTGACTCTTTTGCTCTGGCTTATGGACATGTACTAGATAGTTGGTTACTTTCCTGTTCTTGATATCTCTACAGCAGTAATGTGACTGTGGAGGGATTTTTCTTATCCACAGGTAGCATGGTTGGCTATGTCACGTGCCCATCTTAGCGTACTCTGGGAAGCGGGGCGTGACATGGTTCTTTTGGTATCAGAGCCATAGGATATAGGTTAATCAGGTTGATTCTTTGTAGTTGGGTATTGGACCCAATACATGAATCAGAATACTCGTGATTAGGAACATGTCCTGCCACCTTGATTATCGTGATTGTTGAATCATATCCTTCTCTTGATCCTTGTTTAGGCGATATGCAAACCACTTTGCATTTCGACCTGAAATCCTTTTGGTTCTCTATTGTTTCTCCCTGTTTCTTGATTCTGATACTAGGATTTGGGCGACTTGGGTGGAGTTATGTAATTGTGCCCATGAACTGCAGCATGGTTACAATGCGGTACTCTATCTAAGTAACTTAGAGTCCTGGTCTTGATTCACTCTCATGTTCCATGACCGTTGTACTACCTTGTCCCTCTCGGTTTCATTACTTACTAGTTCTTGTTGTACCGCCAGCTTGAATCATACTTACCGTGCTTAATTCTCTTCAGTATCTTGATTTCGGATGAAGTCAGCGTGGTATCCTACTTGTTCATATCTTTCCCGCATTGGAATTATTCAATTCCGGTGCACTCCTTGTTTGTTGTTGTCTTGGGAATGGATTTTCTTGGCACCTTCCACGCTCATATTGATTGTAAGGAAAGGAAAGTGATTTTCTAGATTCCTGGACATCCGGAGTTTGTTTTACTGGAGGAAGCAGTTCCGTCGGGCCGGTCGAGTTTAGGGCTAGGCCAACGAATGATGATCTTTCGTTGATGGAAGTGATAAGGAAGAAGCGTCGACAATATTTCGTGAATTCAAGGACGTGTTGGAGGACATCTCAGATTTACCGCAAAACAGGATGTGGAGTTCGTGATTGATCTTGTTCCTGGTATAACGCCAATCTCAAAGGCGTACTATCTAAGGGCGCCAGTGAAGTTGGAAGAAATTCAAGAATCAGGTTACCGAATTTCTAGAGAAGAGGTGGATTCGCAGCAGCAACTCACCTTGGAGAGCTCAGGTTCTTCTAGTAAAGAAGAAAGACGACACCAGGAGGATGTGCGTTGATTATCGAGAATTTAACAGGGTGACTATTATGAACAAGTACCCGATCCCCCGCATTGGCGAAGTGTTTGAGCAGCTTAGTGGCGCGAGAGTATTCTCGAAACTGGATTTGCGGTTCGGATATCATCAGGTCCGAGCTAAATCAGAAGATATTTGCAAGACTGCGTTCCGAACTCGGTATGGACATCACGAGTAGTTGGTTATGCTATTTGGAGTCACAAATGCACCGGCGATATTTATGGACTTGATGAACCGAATCTTTCACCGTTCTTGGACCAGTTTATAGTGGTCATTAAAGATATTCTGATCTACTCGAGGAGCATTGAAGAGCATGCAGAACACTTGAAAATCGCACTGCAGACATTGAGGCAAGAAAGATTATATGCAAAGATGAGCAAGTGCAAGTTTGGGCTTGAAGATGTAAAGTTTGGGGACATATCGTAGCTGGAAGTGGAATCGCCGTTTACCCAGGGAAGATTGCAGCAGTTCAAGACTGGCCGATTCCGAAGAATGTTATAAAGATCAGAAGTTTCTTGGACTTGCAGGATACATAGAAGGTTGGTGGAGAGTTTTGCTCGTTGGCTGAGCCTTGACCAAGCTTACGCGTAAGAAAGTACCATTGGTGTGAGCGGATAAGTGTGTGACAGCTTTCGAGGTGTGAAGCAGAGGTTGATGACCGCACCTGTTTTAACCGTACCAGACGGTTCCGGATGATTGGTGTTTCACAGCGACGCATCTGGGAAAGGTTTGGGATGTATTTTGATACAGCATGAGAAGGTTGTGGCTTACGCGTTGAGACAGTTGAAGACCCATGAGAAGAATTACTCAACTCACGGCTTGGAGCTTGCGGCTGGGATTTTCGCTTGAAGATTTGGAGACAATACTTATTAGGCAAAAGGGGTCGAGATATTCACCGATCATAAAAGCCTAAAGTACGTGTTCGCTCAGAAGGAGCTAGTTGTGTGACAGCGAAGATGGTTGAAGCTGACGGCTGACTACGATTTCGATCTTAAGTACCATCCGGGAAACGTTAGTGTTGTGCCGGATACGCTTAGTCGGTTGCCGGCAATTCAGATGTTGACTATACAGAAGAAACTTAGTTTTTTTTTTTTGGAGATTCGATTTGGAGGTTGTGCTACCGCATTCTATGGGACAGTTGATGCAGCTACAAGTAAGTTCATCGTTGATCAAGAATATTAAAGCAGCGTTCCGCAGGACCCTAGATTGCCAAAGTTTCGAGAACAGGTTGAAGCCAGAATACGAACAGATTTACTGATACATGAAGATGGTTCGTTGAGGTATGGTAGCCGTTTGTGTGTGCCTAAGGGAGATATTCGCGAAGAACTTATGAAGGAGGCACACAGTTCAGCTTATTCCGTACACCCCGGAGGCACGAAGATGTACCGAGACTTACGACAGCATTTCTGGTGGGAAGGTATGAAACGGGAGATTTCTCGCTTTGTGGCAAAGTGCTTGGTGTGTCAGCAAGTTAAGGCTGAACATCAAAGGGCTGCTGGTTTATTGCAACCACTTCCGATTTCTCAATGGAAGTGGGAACATATAACCATGGATTTCGTGACGGCTTTACCACGGAGTCCAAAGGGCAACAATGCAGTTTGGGTGATTGTTGATAGATTGACCAAGGCAGCTCATTTCATCCCTTTTCGAGTTGGTCAATCAACAGAAGTTTTGGCAGGACGGTACATGCAGGAGATTGTAAGATTGCATGGAGTACCGGTGAGCATCGTGTCCGATCGTGACACTCGGTTCTTATCACGTTTTTGGAGGAACTTACAGGAAGGCTTGGGAACTAGCTCGAAATCTGTACAGCTCATCATACTCAGACGGATGGCCAGTCGGAGAATGATCCAAACTCTTGAAGACGTGTTGAGAGCTTACATGTTGGACTTCAAGGGTTCGTGGGAGGATCATCTACACTTGGTGGAGTTTTCTTACAATAACAGCTTTCAGGCGACTATTCAGATGACTCCATTCGAAGCGTTATATGATCGCAAGCGTCGTTCATCTATTTGTTGGGACGATATTGGTGAACGAAGATTGTTGGGACCAGATTTGGTTATGCAGACAGTTAAGAAGGTTAATAGATTCTGGAATCATATTAGTGCAGCACGGGACCGACAAAGAGTTGGGCAGTTATATCGAGAAGACCTCTAGAGTTCGCTGATGGTGATTTAGTATTCTTGAAGATGTCACCGACTAGAGGGGTGATCCGTTACAGAAGTCGAGGAAAGTTTAGTTCTCGATTCGTTGGACCTTTTAAGATTTTGGGGCGTATTGGAGAAGTGGCGCATCGTTTGGGTGTTACCGCAATCTTTGGAGAATGTTCATGACGAGTTTCTTGTATCTCAACCCCGTAGGTATGCTCGAGATGAAATACATGTATTGGATCTTTCGGAGATGACTATACGAGAAGATTTAACCTTTGAGGAGCGACCGATGTCAACGGTGGATCGAAGAGAAAAGGTTCTTAAGAACGAGGTTATCACTGTTGTACTTGTTTTCTTGAAGTAATCGCTCACTTGGAGAATCAACTTGGAAACGAGAAGTTGAATCCGACAGAAATTCCAACACCTATTCTTGTAGTTTCTTGATTGTTTATCCTTTCTTGTTTTTGGAATTTCGAGGACGAAATTCTTTTTGTAGTTTGGTATAATGTAACAACCAAGTACAGTTATACCAATTTCTGGTTCCGTATTTATATATCTGTGGTATTTTGTTGATTTATCTTGTTTGGGTGCAAATGGTAGTTTACATTTTACATTGCATTCGATCCGGCCCGCTTGCTTGAAACTTGTTTGATTCATATTTATGAATCACCATGACTTGTTATGTAGACTTGTGCATTTTCAACTTTATCGCATACTGGCATTTTACCTGGCATGGCATCTTTTACCATATAACATTTAAAGTCACAGAAAATATTTTAAAATTACATAACATGGCTTGCATGATACCCCTAACTCCGTGGTAGCATCCGTGCATCTTGTTCTCGTCCCGTTCAGTGAAACAGACGTGTTTGGATGGCTACGCGCACGTACGTGTATCAGTTCTTGGGGGTATGCATTTTCTTTACCCGAGCTTTCATTTTGAAATTTGGACATCGCATATATTTTTCATATTTTAAATCTGAAATTTTAGACCCGACCCGGACGTGTTTTGGAGTAAGTTTGTAATTGCCAAATCTCAAAACGGACTAATATTATATTCCTTAATTCTTTATGACGTTTTTAACTAAAATATATTTTTATATTCTTATTATCTTAACAGAACTAACTGTGTTCCTTTTATAAGTATATATTTTATTGTTAAATCATGCTCGTCCTCTCTTTCTCTCTCCTCTTTCTCTCTCTCTCCCCTCTCTCTCCACTCTGTCTTTCTCCGCGTATATAAATAAATTATATTAGATTTTTTTTTACATTGGATGGGCATGAATACAGTCTCTCTCCCCCTCACTATTCATCTTCTTCAAACATTCCTTTCCCCGCCTCCGTCTCTCTTTCGTCTCGAACCCTAGCCCTAACCCTACCGTCAACCTCAACCCTATCCACTTCTCAACCTCAACCTCATCTCGCTCGTCTCTCTCCACTACATCCCCGACGACGAGACGCGGCGAACCCAAGAACCTCAACTGCCGTCGCCAGCGTCTCGCATTGCCCTCGCCACTGACGACCCCTCGCCGTCTCACCATCCTCTTCGCCGTCTCCACTCATCTCCTCGACCACCACACCTCTCTCTCTCTCTCTCTCCTCCCCGCTGTAAAACTCACGAGAACCCAAAATCCAGATGCTGCGACCTCGCCTGCACCCCATCGCCGGAGCTCCGACCACCCTCGTCACCGCCTTCATCTCCTCCTTCTCCTCTCTCCTACACCCCAGCAAGAATCCCACGCTAAACACTTTCTCCTCTCTCTTTTACCTGCGCACATCGACCTCGACTTCAACCCGCTGCCCTTGCCGTCGAACCCCATCGTCGACGTCGTCATCATCCCTGTTCTGGCCTCTGTCCCATAACCTTCGAACCAAATTCCAGAGCACCAGCCCCTTCTTCTTGCTCTTCTTCTTCTTTCTTATTCTTCTTTTCATTTCTTTTCTTGATCCCGTTCTTTTCCGGTCACCGCCGGAGCCATGCCGCCGCCGACGATCCGGACGAATCATACCATCACCACTTCCATGTCACGACCGTGTCGCACCAGATCGCGCCCAGAACGTGCGTCAGATCGCGTCCAGATCGCGCACCAGATCACGTCCAGATCGTGTCCAGACCGCGCACCAGATCGCACCCAGACCGCGCACCAGATCGCGCTAGACCCAGTACCGTGTCGTGCCATTTTACACACCGTATCGTGACATGTCGTACCAGGCCGCCTGCATCTCGACCTTTGTTCTGAGGCAAGTAAAACTTGCTATATACTACTTAATATATTATATATACATTTGATGGCACATTAACATGTAGTTTAACTTTAATATCATGATTTCCCTTTTACATGTTCGATGTCACGTTATATCATTTTTTAGTTTCAAAACTTGAAACCTACCCATTGCATTTACTTTATTAAACCAATTAACCACGTTTACATTTTAATCACATAATAAATAAATTCCTAGTTTATGGTACCCTTTCTATAGTTTACTCTATTGGACACCCGTGTGCATCCTTGACTTGTTTTAGTTATAATGGCATCTATTGAACCTATTTTACATATCATTGCAGCTCTAGATTATATAATGCATGTTAACATGATTCTAACATCCATATTTGTACACTGTAGTTAAGTAATGATAACCGTGCATCGATATAATTTAGTCTGTACCTATTTGCTTACCATATTACCTGATCTAGTTTGTTGTTCTGATAGTACTCAGGCTTGTTCATTTATAATCTTGTTTATGTAGTTGATTATGAGCACCCACATGATATCTTGTACACCCTGACGTGACTTGCTAAACATACTACTTGACTCGACATGGTACCGTACACTACTTGACTTGACCTGATGTACCATGGCTTGACCCGTTACCTGATCTTGTGTCTAATGCCAACAAACCTGACATGTAGTCCTCACGGACCATTCCTGTTGTCTATCCAGACAAACCTGCTCTTACCTGATCCTGTGTTGGCATTAATTCTTGATTACGGAATACCTGACTTGACACATACAACTTGGGGGTATGGGGAAATCAATGATGAAACCTGACTTGTAACTCGACAATGTACTACCTTTACTGATCAGTTTTAAAGGCTAGGCCAGCCTTGGGATGATGCTGCTGACATCATTCATCTGTACATATTTCCTGTTTTAGTGCCTAGCGTCATGTCTCGGATTCAGCCCGAGAATCTTGACCGTGGTCCCGGGCATGCACGGGATACTATTGAGTTACATCGATGATTCATCAAATTGATTTCAAAGACTTGAGAGTAGATAATCCAATAGAACGGTTTAGTTCACTCACTGCACACTACCCTTCACTGCCCTGATTTACATTACTGTTACATCTGCTTTTCATTCATGATTATATTTGCATTGCCTGTTACCCTGTTTATATTTTATTGCTTGATGACATGACACGCTGACGTCTGGGTTTTGCATGGCCCAGATTCTTCTACCTTGTTGCAGACTGATCAGGAGTATTGCCGCTGTTAGACTGAGCGGTGAAGTTCCTGTCGCTATGTAGTCTTACTTCCAGGTTTCATTATTGTACCTCTTGGCTTCCGCACATTGTTATTTCTTGACTCTTTTGCTCTGGCTTATGGACATGTACTAGCTAGTTGGTTACTTTCCTGTTCTTGATATCTCTACAGCCGTAATGTGACTGTGGAGGGATTTTTCCTATCCACAGGTAGCATGGTTGGCTATGTCACATGCCCATCTTAGCGTACTCTGGGAAGCGGGGCGTGACAATAAGTAACATCTACAAAGGCTATCGCATGCATTCACACAAGTATCCTAGCATCTCTGGAACAGGTAGGGCTATATGTACTAGCAGGTATGTGTGCAACATCAGTGTACTAGCAAGTATGTATGCTACATGGATGTACTAACATGTATGTATGCTATATGAGTCAACTCAAGATCTCATCATGTAGGTATAAGAACTATTTTTTCTTTTGTTTTTGAAACTCTTTTTAAATATCAGCATAATATCCATGGAATCAACAAAAATCTGTGTCTAGCAACGACACCTCAAAACTGTCTCAATCTCATATATCTATGTCAAGTATCTCTGGCTTCAGCCGTCCGGCTGATCCATGTCAAATATCAATATCTCAATCTGCGGCCACGGTCGGTATCCTCTGGATATCCGCCGTGCCAAAAGAAGTCACCGGTAGGTAATCCGTCCCCTGCCAGGCTCAACGCCATCTTCTGCGATCTTCTTGCCCCGGGATACCTTACCGGGCCCACCATGTACTCGAGACGGTTCATCCACCTCCTCAAAACGGATCTCGAAAACACAGCAAACTCATGGTGGACGACACTTTACATCACTAGAAAACCGCAACTTTTATATTTTAAAAGATCATAAGTTTGAAATCTTGCGGCTTTCCCCCGAAATCCAGAAATATCATAAATCTCATGAAATCATCATAGGTGCATATGTCAATGATAATGAATGCATATGGTATCAATGTCCAGGTTGCAATGTATGAATTATACTAGGCATGAGCTAATGATATAATGATATGTATATACACGAGAATAGCAATTCTTATGATTTCATTTTAAAGATTAATTGCAATAGCACAGGTCTAATCATCAATTATTACATGTTCCAGATTATAAGTGATCTAGTGTCGTGACATGGCAATTACCGGGGGTGTGTGTACACATGAATAGTGCCCGTGCTGCATATAATAACCCGGTAATGGTGCATGTGTCCTACAGAATGAGTTTGCACATGTAAGACAGTGTAGAGCATGAATGTAGCAGGCAACATACAAGTGTTCAATTTCTAATTACCGACATTGCTAGGTATCTTTTTAAGTTACTAAATCTATCGGGCGCCTTGCGCCATCCAAGCGATGGTCCCCCGTAGATGTTAAATCTACTCACCCGTGATCCCGCGCTAGGTATGTCCGACCACCTGCTTTCCTTTCTCCGTTGCGCTCGAAGTCTCCGCCGGCGAACCTAGAATTTACAAAAGTCACCACATAAGGAAAATCCTGCAAAACACGATATATTGATAAAAAGGATACGCGTGCGTGAAACTAAACGCGCGTGCACACGACACGTCGTGACGCGCGCAAACCCACCAGAACCTATTTCGACGTGCTGTGTCGCGCAGCGCGCCACAGAGCCGCGCGTATCACGCGCGTGTCACACAAGTTTTAAAACATCGATAACACGCTTATAGCTCCAGATTTTGCCTCTGGGCCCAAATTAAAAAGTTACAGATACCAACACACTAATCTACCCAGAACACCCCCACACACCAAAACCTAACCCCTCACCCCTACTCTGGCCACAATTTGCGGCTAGAATGAATAAACCGGCGGCCTCAAGTATGAGGTGGGTCCCCATGCTTTGTGTGGGTGTCTAGGCTAAGGTCACCATACCACAGTTTTCCCAATTTTATTCTGAACGGCTCGGGTCAGCAGTAGATTTTACAGAGGCTAAAAAGTCGCTAAATACACTAAATTACGCAAAGTCGGATAAATCGGGTGTTTTTGTGAAATCTGGAACCAAACTTGGGCGATCTAGTCTCAACAGCACCCTATAAGGCTACTCTAACCATTACAACCATTACTTTGCCAAAACTCTCCTAAATTACCCAAAACTACCATTAAAACATATAATAAACACTAAATTAAGCTAGATAACCATAACTTTAGCAATTAGGAGTCGGGTTAAGGGGTTATACCTCTAGAGATCCTAGGTGAAGGAGAAGAGGAGAAGGAGGAAGTGTGTGTGCTGCTGCTATAGCTCCTGGTGTTGCAATTTGGCTGAAATGGGCTGATCTGCCTCACTGCTACAGGCTGATGCTGCTAATGCTGCTGCTTCTGTTGTGTTGCTTTCTCTTTAGTGTTGTGTTGTATATATTTTTTTTGTGCTGCTGTTGTAACAGCAGGTGAAGAAGGTGTTGAAGTATTTGTGGTGGAGTGTGGTGTGTAGTGATGTTGTTGTGTGAGTGTGGTTTTGGAGTTTGAGGCTGTTTACAGCAGCTGATGTTGCTGTTTTATGATGTTTTGGTAGCTGAAATACTGATATTTGGGCTGATGTGAGTGTGTGAGTGAGAGAGAGATGTGAGGGAGTGAAAGATAGTGTGAGGAGACATGCAAAAAGGTTTGAGGAGTTGGATGGTGACCAAACCTGGGAGCCACCATTATCTCACTCTCATTTAATGCTTACAAGACAACCATCAAATCCCTTCTCAAGTCAACCCTAATCCCTAATCGCCCTTAATCAAACTAATTAGCTTATAATCAACTCCATTATCTTAACCAAAGGCCTAACCCACCATGGTTGGCTAAACATGGTTAACCCACCATGCACACCCAAACTTGGTAACCCTAGGCTTAACCATAGTCATCATGCACAAGTGTGTGCGGTCGTGATAAAATTCAACTAAAATAACCATAAAACCAGATAAATTATTAGAAACCCGTTTTGGTAAACTTTTTACCAAAAACCCCACATTAACACACAATTACTACTAAACACAGACTCAGGTGTTACACGAGATGACTTCATCCGAAGTCAAGATACTGAAGAGGATTAAGCACGGTAAACATGATTTAAGCTGGCGATAAAACAAGAACTGGTAAGCAATGAAACTGAGAGAAGCAAGGTAATATAACGATCATAAAACAAGGAAATGAATCAAAACTAGAATTCCAAGTTACTTAAATAGAGTACCGCATTGTAACCATGCTGCAGTTCATAGATACAATTACATAACTCCACTCAAGTCGCCCAAATCCTAGTATCAGAATCCAAGAACGGGGAGAAACAATGGTGAACCAAAAAGGTTTCAAGCCGAGATGCAAAGTTGTTTATATAACGTCAAGACGAAGGATAAAAGAAAGATATGATTCAACAATCACAATAACAAGGTGGCAGGACATGTTCCTAATCACGAGTATTCTGATTCGTGTATTGGGTCCAATACCCAACTACAAAAGAATCAAACCCGATTAACCTATATCCTATGTCTTTGATACCAAAAGAACCATGTCATGCCCCGCTTCCCAGAGTACGCTAAGATAGGCACGTGACATAGCCAACCATGCTACCTGTAGAGAGGAAATATCCTTCCACAGTCACATTACGGCTGTAGAGATATCAAGAACAGGAAAGTAACTAAACTATCTAGTACATGTCCATAAGCCAGAATAAAAGAGTCAAGAAATAATATAATATGCGGAAGGAAAAGATCCAATAAATAAAACACCTGGAAAGTAAAACTGGATACCAACAGGATCCTCACCGCTCGGTCTAACAGCGGTAGTACTCCTGATCAGTCTGCAACAAAGGTAGAGAATCTGGGCCATGCAAAACCCAGACGTCAGTACGTCATAATATCAAGCAATACTATAAACAGGGGTGATAAGATATATAGGTATGTGTATGAACAATAAAACAGGTATAACAGTAATATAAAAGTGACAGTGAAGGGTAAGGCACGGGTGATGTGCAGTGAGTATTCTAAACTGGTCTACTGGGTTATCTACTCTCAAATCTTTGAAATCAATTTGATGAATCATCGATGTAACTCAATAGTATCCCGTGCGTGCCCGGGATCACGGTGAAGATTCTCGGGCTGAAACCGAGACATGCCGCTAGGCACTAAAAGGAAAAGAGGTAACGATGAATGATGTCAACAGCATCATCCCAAGGCTGGTCTAGCCTTTAAAAGGTAGTGGGTAACGATGGATGATGTCAGCAGCATCATCCCAAGGCTGTCCTAGCCTCTAAAACAGATCAGTAAAGGTATCGAACTGTCGAGTTACAAGTCAGGTTTCATCATTGATTTTCCCATACCCCCAAGTTGTGTATTCAAGTCAAGTATTGATAAATCTGGAGCTAATGCCAACACAGGATCAGGCAGGTACATGTTTGTCTGGATAGACAACAGGAAATGTCCGTAGGGACAACAGGTCAGGTTTGTTGGCATTAGTAACAAGATCAGGTAACAGGTAAAGCAATGGTACATCAGGTCAAGTCAGGTAGTACATAGGTATCATGTCATGTCAAAAGTTGCACGGTACTATGTCGTGTCAAGTAATAGGTGTAACAAGTCATGTCAGGGGTGCACAAAATGTCATGTGGGTGCTCATAATCAAACTAACATAAGCATGGGTATACAAAACAAGCATGGGGTACTAATAGAACAATAAAATGGAACATTGTAATGTGATAAGCAAACAGGTATAGATTAAGGCATATAGATGCACAGTTATGATTAGGGTTAAAGTTAAAGTTCCAATACTAATTAAACTACAATTTATCAAAGGTGGAATGTTAATATTTCAATGTTATACATTCAAGTGATCTATGGATGCAATGATATGTATTCTAGACTAGATGGATGCAAGCGGGTATTTGAAAGGTTAAAAACTATTTAGACGTTACTATGGACTATGCAACCAAGCACTATAATATAAATATGGACGTGGGTACAAAATATTGTAATCTAACATGCAACCAGATATGTTTTCATAATCAACTCTAAAAATGATATAAACGGGATATCGAATGGTAAAATGTAATATAGGGCACTAAATTCAAACTTCATGATTAATATATATCTAAATAAATATGAAATATTATAAATAGCATGTAGCAAGTTTTACTTGCCTTGGGGATCCACAAATGCGCGACAAGCAGCAAGAATGCGATAAAACAGAAAATCTCCATTGGGGCATTTCGTCGAACACCTTGCGCGCAAACATACGGAACATAACCAAGCAATGCAAGAAAGTAACCATGCTGGCTGGGAACGTCTTCTGGGTCGCCCGGGTCATCGACGACATGCACGACTCCGTCGATCGCCGGAAAGTAGAGAACTCAAGAAAAGAAAAGAAAGAAGAGAAGAAAAGAAGAGGGTGTGGTCTGGGATTGTGGCGTTCGGTGCTCTGGCTTGGAGTCAGAGACGAGGAGGCGAGGGGGTGACGACGAGGGGGTGATGACGAGGTCGTAGGTTTTCCGGCGATGGGTGCTGGCTGCGGTTGGGTGCAGGGTTGATGAAGGTCTGGGGATGGGTTCTCGTATGGGTGAAGGAGAGAGGAAGAAGAGAGGGAGGTGAGGAGATGATGAGGGTGACGCGACTGGATGAGGTCGACGGCGATGACAAGGTGAGGCGTAGGCGTGGGTTAGGGCTTGGCATGGGTTTGCTGCGGTGAGGTTGCAGGCGTCGTCGGGGGAGAAGAGAGAGGTGATGAAGGAGATGAGGGTGAGGGGATGAAGGCGAGGACGTGGTGATGCAGGGACGGTCGCCGGCGACGACGAGGCGTGGCGGTGACGAGGAGGTGGCGGTGGAAGTGGGTGTGCGGGCTCGGGGAAAGAAAGGGAGTGGGCTCTGGGGTTGAGGAGGAGGTTGAGGAGAAGGTGAAAACGAGGGTGAGGAGGTCGTGGTTTAGGCGGCGACGGAGGCGGCGATGAGGGTGCTGGATTAGGGTTTCTCGCGACGAGTAAATAACGTGAGGGAAGAAGAAAGAGGACGTATCCACAGGGTAAAGAAAAATTAATAATTAATAAAAATTAATATATAGAGAGAGAAAGATTCACGAGAAAGAGAGAGAGAGTCAGGAGAGAGAGAGAGAGAGATTCACGAGAGAGAGAGAGAGTCAGGAGAGAGAGAGAGAAAGATCAGTTATGATTTGATTAGAATAAATATATATATATATATATATATATATATATATATATATATATATATATAAAATTATAACTGTTAGTATAAAGGTTATAATAATATATGTTAGTTAAAATTATATTAATAGTTTATAAATATATAAAGAATATAATATTAGTCCGTTTTGAGATTTTGGCAAATACAAACTTACTCCAAAACACGCCCGGGTCGGGTCTAAAAATTCAGATTTAAAATATGAAAAATATATGTGACTTTCAAATTTCAAAATGAATGCTCTGGTAACGAAAATGCATACCCCCAAGAACGGATGCACGTACGTGCGCGTAACCATCCAAACACGTCCGTTTCACTGAACGGGACGAGAACAAGATGCGCGGATGCTACCACGGGGTTAGGGGTATCACGCAGGCTATGAAATGCAATTTTAAATTATTTTACATGACCTAAAATGTTATATAGTAAAAGATGCAATACCAGGTAAAATGCCAGTATGTACTAATCATGAGATGCGCGTGTCCATACAACAAGTCAAGGTAATTTAGAAATAAGAATTAAACAGGTTCAAGTAAGCGGGTCGGGTCGAATGCAATATAAAATGTAAAACACCGTTCGCACCCAAACACAAAAGATCAATAAAATGCCACAAATAAATAAATACGGAAACTGGAATTGGTATAAATGGACTCGGTTGTTACATTACACCTCCTCCCTCTATCTTTACAACTCCTCCTTTATCCAATAACTACCATATTCATTTCATTTCTAAACTGAACATAATCACTTCCTTCAACCCCCATCTCAAACCATGGCCACCCTTCACAAAATTACAAAGAATTGATGAATTCTTCACACAACTTGTTCAAAACTTTAAGCTAAAATCAACACAATTTCAAGAAGCCTCGAGCAGATATCTCAAGAGCGGAACTTCCTTTGTGCTTCATCCAAATAGGTACAAATCCTTCTTTTTAAGTTTATCAAAATGTTAAAGTTTCTGGATTCTATGATTGATGTCAGAAAAATGGGTTTTTTGGTAAGGTTTTAGTATTCAAATCAAATCTGTGATGAATTAGGACCTTTATAAAATATTTAGCATATATAATTGATCTAGTATGATCACCAGAAGACACACAGAAGCACAAGACCAAGACACCAAGTCCAGACCGCAATTTGCAGCTATAATGATTTTATTTGGCCATGACTTAAAAGTAGGGTGTATGTCTTGGTCTGGAACTTGTTTATGAGTAGAATAAACCTCTTTTATACTCTATTTTTCTTAGTATTCCCTGAGTCAAAATCTGGGAGTGTTTTAGTGTGATTTTGGCGTTGTTTTAAGGGTTTGAAACTTTCGTATTCGAATTTATAATTCTGGTTTTGGTGTATTTGATTGAGTAGCGATGCCGGGAGAGTAATTCCTCGTTGTTAGCATTCGCCTAGCTTTTGTTGGTCATACGTTCTAACCTATGGACTTTTATTTGATGTATCGGTTCCGATATGGTTTCTTATGTGCATTACGTGATTGTATGAATGCTAAGTTTCGTTGCGGAGACCTCCGAGGCGCTAAGCATGCGCAAGGCGATTGTCGGATGAGACTAACGCGATCGCACACAGCGAATAGATTATATCTACTAGTGGGGAAATCGGGTGGATGGCATATAACACCCCCGTGAAACATATTGCTTATAATGTCATTGAGTTGTTTAAGATACATGACGTGTATGCCTAGATTTGTCCGATATGTAGTGTATTCTGTTAGTATCGTTTAGTAGAATCATTGTAGATACACTTGGTAGAACACAAGCACAAATACTAATGATCGACATATTGCACAATCACAGACTCGCATGTTACACTACACATCATCAGTACCGCCATGCCACGTAGAACTGCCCTACTTACATATCATAGTAGAATCGACATTATAGTAGAATTATGTTATTATATGAGTTATATTAGGTACGCGTACGAGACTAGATGTCCGTACTTATTAGTGGGCGAGTATGCGACTTGAGGTCCGTACTGGCCGCCGTGTGTGTACGCGACACGAGATGTCCATACCGATCGTTGTGCGTATGGGTTGACGAGATGTCCGCATCGGTCGTTGTGTATGTACGTAGACTTGAGGTCCGTACGAGTTGCGAGGTGTATATAGACTTGCGGTCCGCACTACTATTTTTGTGTGTTGGGTATGTAGATTAAATATCTGTACCGATCATTATTATTATATAATGATATATCTAGTGGTCATAGTACGGGGTGAGATTTCCGTACCGGATGACATGATGATAAGGATTTGCCGAATACGGCTTTATTGATTTTGACTCGTGGAGTCTTATTTTATCCTGATGAGGAAATTATGATAGTCAGATTGCAACATCTAATTTCACAACGATTCGTTTCATATTTTCAAAAGAGATAATAAGGATGTGCTGTTGGATTTAAAAATAGCATTTATATATTTTAAAACCCACAACCTTCTTATTTACAACCAATGTTTCGTTATATTTTACAGAATATATATAGGGGGTTATCTGCAGTATATATATTCATTTACTCTTCGTTGCGTTACGCTTACTATACATGTCATTCACTTACATGTTATTCATTTTATCCGATATGCTGCGCTTACATTATCATTCGTGTTACTATTATTATATTCGCTGATGCTGTTATGTACTACCCGTATGTGCTATGACTAGTTTCTACAGACTAAAAAGGGGTATGAAGATATAATGTCAATCCTACGAGATTGAGTATATATATGGAAAGAATATGAGAAAGAGGATTATGATTCGGACACGGTGGATATGGCCGGGGATCCATGTGATATATATATTTGTGATCAATCCATGAGAGATTGAGGGTAGTTGACACATGATATTTCTACGGTTATATTTATGATCAATCTATGAGGGATTGAGAGTAGTTGACAGAGGATGTCTCTACGGATATATATGTGAGGGATTGATATAGATACCCTGCATAGAGATGGATAATATATATATATATATATATATATATATATATATATATATATATATATATATATATATATATGAGGGATCAAGATAGAGACCCTATACTGATGAGATATATTATGCTGTATATATAGTAGCTGGACAGGACTGGTTCACGAGACAGTAGCTGACTAGTATTTTCATAAATCGATGTATACTGAAGAGGGCTATAAAGAGTTATAGTCTTATATTTTCCACGTGCCTATGACCAGCACAAAAACTTTCAAAAGAAAACCCTATCTGCATCATTTTCAAATAAACAAGAGCGGGACATATATTTAAATGAAACACCTATTCTCTTCTTACAGTAACGTCCGCTAATAGTGTCATGACATAGAAATTATATGGCTATTTTGAAAAGATTTAACATACATATATCTTTTGGCTACTTTTATTGGTTTGCATAAGAAGGCGTGTGTTATACGTATTATAGCCTTGCTTCTATTTATGTTTGGCCGTGTGCTATAAATATTGCACTATGGCTATGGTGATTGAGATCTGACATCGATATATTTGGTACGCAGTGAGTTACTGTTTATTGATGATGGATCATCATTACGTTGCGTAGTATTGAATTTATTTCCGTGACTCACATGCTTTCAGATACTTGTGGTGATGTTATGCATGTATCAGGCTTGATGTTGTTTAGTCGATATTGACATGATAACCACACATAGATTCATATATAGGATAGCGGTACACGAGTTGTACATAAGGGTTTATTATCAATATTTCATTGCTTGAACTCTAGTTTCGATGCATACTATTTTACCCTCCTTGATGTACACATTTATATTGTTTAGATGTTTCACCGCTTATCCATGCGATTTAGCTCGTTATATAATACTATTCACGAGTTGGTAACTTACCCCGTTGTGCCGTAGTTTTGTGCAGGTTTGACCGCTTGGATCAGTAGTGGCTAGTTTGGGCACATCTCTGTTTTGTGGGCGTGGTTGCGTATGTACATGAGTGGTGGGTTATATTCTTTTGTATCGGCATTTACCTTGTACCTATTGTATCAAAAAGTACTCCATCAAAGACCAAGTGTAGTTATTGTCGAGACCTTAGTGTTGTTGTGACTTAATATATATTTATTCTATTTACTTTCTGCATTTGATTCCTCGTCGAGACGTCGTATATATATCTTGCGTGGTTGTTGATCCACCTTGGGCGTTGATTTTGCTCCTGTGTTACAGATGATTTATTATTACATTATTGCATCTGTTTTTATCAAAATTTATAAAGGAGGTGCAGTCTGATTTTTAAACAATAGTAATGATTTCAAACTAAACTTGATTTTAAGTTAGTAAAATATTTTCAAAACTTCTCCTCCGCTATTTCTTGTAAAAATGGTTTAGACTCCTGGTATTTTGGCTTACTTTGTTGGGGTCCTATAGACTTCACGTGATTCAAGTGCCGGTCGCGTTCCAATTCTGGGACGTGACATTAACGATCACTAAGATCGCTGTTTTGAAGATCCGGGATCGGATTTTTTGAGAACTAAGTTCTTTGAAGGGTTAAACCCTGTTTATAAAGGAATTAAATTCCTGAAATGTAACTTCCATTTCTTTCCTTCATATTTCTTTTCTCATGTTTAGTTTTCTCCTAGATCTTGAGTCTGAAGAATAAGGTCTTCCTGATGAGAATTAAATTCTCAACTTATGGGAGATTTGTCTTGCGGATCTCAGATTTAGAGAAAAAACTAAGTTCTTTATAAAGGGTTAAACCCATGTATCTATGTATGATAGGCAAATGAGACGTTTAGATCTCTGCTTTTTTTTACCTAGGGTTTGAGAGGAATAAGAAGATTTTCTTCAGAAAGAGAATTAAATTCTTGGTTGTAGTTTCTATCTCTTCTTTTTTTTGCCGAAACTTATAGAGGGTTTTCTCTTTATGAGACTTGAAGTCTCGGGTTCTTTATATATGTGAGGAAAAAAATGTTGAATAGTTTGAGAAAATCTCTCATTGAGAGTGTATGATGTTTTTCGTCACCCCATTGAGATGGAAATACGTGCGCGCTTGTAGGCGCACTACAGATTTCCCGTGCCTAGGGTAGGCGAGGGTTTATTGATTGTGGGGATCCGAATCTCCGGCAGCCGCGGACTAAGCTGCCATTAATTACCCCTCGCCTTTGGAGCGAGAGAACCTCCGATTGACAGGTTAACTATTCATGCGAACTCAATGTGCAGTGTTGTGTTTTGAAGGGGTTTTGGATATATCGGGGGCCCCGCAGAGTTTTTACAGGGGTCTCGCTACCCGGATAGCGGGCTGTGGGTCAAGGGGGCTAGCAGCCCCCTTGCGGGGTGCGGGGCAGCGCCTTGTTAGAATTTTTTTCTAACGGGAGACAATATTGTAGAGTATGTGTGTGTGTATATAAAAGGGAAAGGGCATCCAAAGGATACGTGGGAGAAAGCACCAGCGCCCTACGTGCCAGGCACGCGGGCGCTGCGCGCCAGAGCGCCAGCTGTTCATATCAGATTTTTGCATTTTTATATTGCCCATTCTTAATCACATTGCATATAAGTAGGTACTTTTGATCCATGTCTGCTAAATAGTTGCAGGTTACAGGTTCTCATCTCTTTACAGTGAGATTCGTAAAAGTCGCAACAAATATGGGATTACGACCAATAACAGATGAATACTGATCCGCATGATGTCGCATACCAGTTCAAGCGGAGTTCAAGGCAAAAGTCCACCGCTGAATATCTGGAAGAGAACAGAAGAGCTTTTGAGAAACCAAGTGTACCAAACAGAAGATAAAAGCAACTGGTAGAAGACCTGAAAAGATAGACCCAAGATTCCTCCATATGGCTGCGGAACCGCGGCCAAATAGGCACTTCTGCCATGGTTCCGCGGCCGTGCAATGCACGTGTCGGTGGCAGTGTCGGTGCATTGACTCGGCTCTCTTGGGGTAGTTCTGTAATTTCGTGTATGGATCAGAATGTAAACTTAGGGTTTTCCTATCTATAAATAGGAGGGCTCAAAGCCAAATTAGTATGCCTCCTTTTATTTTTAGATCTAGAATTTTAATTTTGTTCTTTATCTTTATCAATTCAAAAATTGTAGAGATCGTTGAGAGGTTATCAATAAAAAGTAAGTTCTTTTATTTTTCTCGCATTCTTCTTATCGTATTTTATTATCTGCAATTATTATTTGTTAATCTAGTTGTTGAATTTAATCTACATTTTTCGTATATCAAATTTTATTTTTATCTTTTTAATAGGTGAGTAATTCCTCACTTGTTAGGGCAGGAGAAGGAAGGTTTGAGAGAAGGAAATCTCTCTCACTCTTTTCTTTGCCCAACACCTTAAAATTCGGACTCCAATTAATTGAACCATAATCCGCTCACTACAGCACCCTATCCTACATGATAGCGGCGATTCCCTAGTTAGACCGGTTGTGGTTGAATTAATTGGAGGTTAGGGCTAAGAGACAAGAACGGACAGATAATGACCAAAAGGGAGAAACTAAGCATGGAAAGCCTAGCTTATACTTGCAAGTTTCTTCCTAGTCGTGCTAATTCCCGTTGTTTCCGATTACCTTAACACCTATAATCAGAAGGGTATTGAAAGAAGTAAGAATTTCCTAAACTCGAACTAACCTAATCCTAACCCTAGCAAGTCTTTTATCATCTTTTATCTCATTCATAGATCTTAAAACAAAACCCGACTTAATCGGATTAACTCGTTAAAACATAAAGAAAAAGATTCCATCTCCCTGTGGATCGACCCGTACACAACTGGCTAGCTATCAAGCGAAACCGTCTTGATTGCGGTAATTAAAAATAAGCAAAAACGTAACAATCAAATGGTGCCGTTGCCGAGAAGACGGTAGTTTCTTTCTTTGTGAAATTTCGGGTTAATTAAAAACAAAAAAATTAAAAAAATTAAAAAACATAAAAAATAAAAATCATCTTGTTATTTATGAAAAATCTTTGTGCAAGTGTGCAGGATTGGAAGAAGGCCTGATTCAGATCTGCAGCAAACTCAGTGAACAAATCCAGAATCAGGGGAATTTAAACAGAAAGAGGAGAACCAACTCAGCACAGGGAATGAATTTGAAGCAGTCAACCCTCTGACCAGCCACGGAACCGCGGCATAAGTGCAAGTTTGACCGCGCAACCGCGGTCAAAGGGTGACATCAGTGACCCAATTTTCTCTGTAAGTATCTCATTCCTCTCCATCTCTCCTCTGAACTCCACTGAAAAAAATTTCTGCAGCATTCTTTGCACAGATTCTCTTCTCTTCTCCAATAAACTGATTTTTTTGCAGGATTCTTTGCGCTGCAGCCAAAATAAATTTTTTTGAAAGTGTTTTAGATTTTTGGTTTTTCATGCTTTGCATAACTAATATAGATTTTAAGAGGCTATAACACCAATTAAGATTGGGTGGGGATTTCATCACCCATCCTAAGACCCTAAAAATCAATAAAAGCATACGCATCACCCTTAAGCTTAATTAAAAAATATCTAGACTCAGCCAACTAAGGACTGTCATGTTCATTAGGACAGATGAAGGTTGTGGGTATTCAATCATTTATCTAAACTTGACTTTGTAGTGCCTAGGATAGACAAGTGAGAAAGGTAATTTTAAAAGGCCCGTCTTACGGTGATTCGTGAGCGGAACCTTCCTTTCTTCATTTGTGCTTACTTGGCCACAATTGGCAGTGAAGAGGCGATTTGAGGGATATCTCACAACTTGTCATTTTGGAACAGTTAGGAGCAGTCTAGTGGAGTTTGAAGACCATAGCTCTAGATTTGATTGTGCATATTTTAACTGTGATTGTTTGAAGTTGTGCCGTAGGTCCGTACATATTTTTGAAAAACTCTTTCTAAAAAAAACCACTGTCAAAAATTTCTAAACTCCAAAAACAAACAATTTTTACAAAAATAAAAAAATAGAAAAAAATCACATTCTTTTTCTTCTCCTTTCTCTCACTACATCATGGGTACCCCTCCTCGCAAAACTCTTGCCGAACTTTGGTACCCACAACCAGACATTACTTCCTACGGTTCTTGTTTTGGTCGAATTTTGAACGACCCCTCTCTGCCCAAAATTTCTTTGAAAGATCGAATAAACGCGTCTAGGACAAACAATTGGACTCAGCAATCCACTTCGTATCAACCGTTTCAAACATTCACCCCTTCTCATATTGATACCGCTTTTGAGAGTCCAGTTGTAACCCCAAAACCTATGTCTCTTGCTGAACGTATTGAACAATCTCGTAACCGATATTTCACTCCTTTCACCACTGCGAATTCTTTGAATCAACAATTCCATTCAACTTCATATCCAAATGTTGATCCTACTCCTGTCCAACCATTCAATTCCTACCAGTCCTACCCGACTTTTGCACCTTCCCTAGACATTGCTTCTACATAGTCATTTGGGAGTTTCCAGTATCCAAACAACTTTGAATGTTTTACTGAAACTTCTTCACAACCCATATCTAGTCTGGAACAGTCGTTGGAAGACTTTAGGGTAGCGTCATTCCAACAGATGATGGATTTGAATGCGTCCATGGCCGCCCTCATACAACCTAGTGACCCGGTAACTAGTTTCCAACTAACTCTAAATTTTCCAACGTATGATGAGACGGTTGGACAGATTGAGAATTTGAGTGGAGAGAGTGAGCTGTGCACCCTTCCAAATCAAACCTACACATTCCCAATTGAATCCCACAACTCCGGTTTTGAATGTCTATCAAGTGTCCCAAATGATTCACCAGTTGAAGATAGAACGTTTAATGAGTTGTGCGACTTTGTAGTGTTAGATTTACCTGAATGTGAAGGGTCTCTTTTGAGTGAAACCATCACCAATCCTTTTGACCTCTATACCTCCACTCTAGAACCTGAATTGATTAATATCCATACTTTTGATGAGGTTTCTGAAAAAATTGATTTTCACTTGATTGAGCATATTGACGCTGGGAATATTTCGGATGATAAAACCACAGATTTGGATGAGTTTCTCTCTCCAATTCATCATCCCGAGTCATTAACTGTTTTTCCCGAACTTCATATGCGTCTGGATTTTGATGATAAATGCATGGATGGGATAACTTTTGTGGGGAATTTTGAGGATAGTATTGAGGATGAACCAGTTTTGCTTGATGAGTTGGATTTTCCAATTCATCCTGTCCCTTCCACTGACTGTGTACACTCTCCTGAATCTTTAACTGTTACCCTTCCTCAATCACTCCCCTCTATCCTTTCCATTGTTCCAACCGCGCAAGAAACCGTATCACTTTCATTTCTTATGTCTGGTTTACCAAGTTCGGCGTATCCATATTTTCTCACGAATTTTGAGGGATTTGACTCCATTTCTCGACGGATTGATAGATTAGCACAATCGCCTTTTACACATCGGTCATCACAGTTTGTGCTAATTTATTCACTCAATTTACACCCTCAAGTTTGTACTGCACTTCTTTCTCCCTTCCGCCATTCTTCTCCTAATATACCGAGACCGTATTCTGTAACACCCTAGTTCATTTATACCAGTTCTAGTTCAAGCATTTCTTTATTTATGGTATTTTTTCCTGATTTATTGTGTTGTGGGTGCGAATAGTGTATTTGACATCTGTATTTGCATCCGACCCGACCCATATGCTTGAAACCAGTCTTGATTCATGTTTGTGATTTATCCTGGCTTGTTACGTGGATCCGTGCACTTTCATTTATACATCCTGCATACTGGCATTTATCTGGCATCTGCATTTTAAATATAACAATTAGAGTCACATAAAATGTTTTTAAAAAAATATATTGCATGGCCTGCATGATACCCCTGACCCTGTGGTAGTATCCGCGCATCTTGTTCTCGTCCTATTCAGTGAAACAGACTTGTTTGGATGGCTACGCGCACGTACGTGCACCCGTTCTTGGGGTATGCATTTTCGTTACCCGGATATCCAATTTTAATTTTTTTCGACATGTATATTTTTCGTATTTTAAAACTGAATTTTAGACCCGATCCGGGCGTGTTTTGGACTATGTTTGTATTTACCAGAATATTAAATTTTATTTATATAATATTAATTTTATAAACTGATACAAATTAAAATTTAGTTAACTAATAAAAGATTTTTTTAAATTTAAATCTAAACTAATTTCCTAACAAACTAACAACCCCTTTTTCTCTCTCCCCTCTCTCTCTGTTACTTTATAAATATTAATTCTTTCAATATTTACAACCCCTGCATCTCTTCTCCACATATATATATTTGATATCCTTTTTAAATCCCATATAAAGAAAAGCACCGTTCCCTTTCTTCTTCACGTTTTCCCGCCTACGAACGAAACCCACGCTTCGCCTCTGCCCTCGTCCCTCATGCCTCACTGCCTTGTGTGCGTTGCGACGATTTACCGACGTCGGACGTGCCGTACGTATCTGTCGCGTGATCCAATCGAGGCAATTTAATCTTGCTACATGCTATACTACAATATATTGCACACATGCGAATAATAACATTACTTATTATTTAATTATGCATCCCACATTACCATTTTACTATTTTACTGTCTTTGGACATCCGTGTGTATCTATATCACTATTTACATATCTAGTTGCATGCTAATTCATCTTGCTACATGCTAGGTATATTATTATGCATCCATATGAGTAAAATATTACCCGTTTATCACATTATACATCCATATTAAAGTTTTACCGTTTTCGGATACTCGTTTGCATCCATACCATTAATTATATATCTATTTGCATCCCAAGTCACGTTATTTCATATTACTGCTACATTAACACCCCATGCTAGATAACGTACATCCTACATGGTCATGAAACTATAATTGTAACCCCTGATAGTTATTTATGCATCCATATTTATTTGTGTATCCATACCATTAATTCAGCATAACTAGTTGAACCCCATATTACATTAACTCATATTATTAATACATTAGTACCCCATGCTTGATATTGTACATCCTACTTACTCATGGTGTAACCCTGATCGATATTTGTGCATCCATGATTTTATTGTACATCCGTACTTTCACCCTGATTCAATACTTGCTATAGTTTGATTATGAGCACCCACTTGATACCTGTGCACTACTTGACGTGACCTGATACACCACTACTTGACATGACTTGATATATGTATATTACCTGACATGACCTGATATATCACCACTTGACGTGTTACCTGATTCTGTTTCAAATGCCGACAATCCTGACATGTTGTCCTGATGGACATATCCCGTTGTCTGTATAGACAAACCTGTTCCTGCTTGATCCTGTGTTGGCATTAGCTTCAGATTTATCAATATCTGACTTGAACACATAACCTGGGGGTATGGGGAAATCAAGAATGTAACCGAACGTAACTCAAAGGGATTGTTTGCCGTTTTTCCGGGCGTTACCGAATACCTATTGTTTGCCGTTTTTCCGGGCGTTACAGAATACCTATTGTTTGCCTTTTTTCCGGGCGTTACGGAATAATCACCGATGGGTTATAATGAGGATTACATTAATTGATTTCAAAGACTTTAGAATAGATAACCTAGTAGCACCGTTTAGATTACTCACCGCACATCACATGTGCTTATACCCTTCACTGTTTCTTATTCGTGCTATTTTATACTTTTATTACTGTTCATACTCTTGCCTGCATGACTTGTTACCCCCTGATTGTATTATTATTGATATTATGACGCACTGACGTCTGGGTTTTGCATGGCCCAGATCCTCTACCTTTGTCGCAGGCTGATCAGGAGTATTTCCGCCGTCAGGTCGAGCAGCGAGGATCCTGTTAGTATCCAGTTAGTTTAGTTATTTCCGTACCTTCCAGATTGTTATTGTTATTTGGATTTATTGCTTCCGCATATTATTTCTTGACTCGTTTATTCTGGCTCATGGTCATGTACTAGATAGTTTATTTTATTTCTACTGTTCTTGATATCTCTAGACAACCGTAATGTGACTGTGGAGGGATGTTTCCTAGCCACATGTAGTATGGTTGGCTCTGTCACGTGCCGATCTTAACACACTCTGGGAAGTGAGGCGTGACATATTCCACCTCTCTTCCCATACGTTCTCGCATATTTTCCATTTCTTTCCTCTTCGCATTCTTTCACCAACCAACACACTACAGAGATAGAATATTTGAATGGTTGGTGCTCACTTTTGGCCTGTGTAAGGCCTTGTATAGATTGATACTGTTCTCTTTTCCCCCCTAATCCTGAACTTCACCGCTTAAACAGTGGAAACACTATTTTACTTAAATTTGGTGGGGACCTTTTTTTGTGTATATATATTTTGGTTTGCCTTTTGTTCTGTTTAAAATTTTCTTTTAGGGAGCGCCGACAATTTTAACCCTCTTGGTGTAGCCTGACAGTGAGGGCACTGTCAAATTTAAGTTTGGGAGTGTGCTCGGTAAGCTTTCTACCTTCGCATTCATGTGTATATTATGCATCATTTGCATACTTATTAAAACCCATAAAAATCGAATTTTTTTCCAAAAATATAAAAACATTTTGTACATATTTGTTTGCATATTTAATTCCGTATCTTATTTTTCTGCATTGCATCTTTATAAAAAAAATATATAAAAATAAAAAAAATAAAAAATTTTAAAATTTTAAAAATTAAAATTGAAAATATTTTCAATTTTGGCAATATTTGACTCAAGTTCAACATGACGGTTGACTAGTTAGGAAAGACTAGATCCTAAAAATAACCTTTTTTAAAATTTATCTGTAGAAAATATACGTCCTTGCAGTTTATTTAGAAATAAGCAAATTTTGAGTTCAGTTCTTGGGCTAAATCGAAACAAGGAAAGAGTATTGAAATCTTTATATAACTCTGAAAAATAATTCTTGACCTTAAGTCCAAATTCTGAAAATATATACCCTATTATACGTACTTACACGCATCTTGAAACTTGGGATAGTAGAGAATACCTTGAAATGCTCTTGTCTAAAATCCTTAGTATGAAGGAAAATAAAATAAAAGTATAAGTGGTGAATAAAGAGATAAAAAATAAACACTGGTTTTGTAATTGCTTAAGGCAGCATAAATAAAAAAATATAGCGATGATGCTTTATCACCTAATGTCTTAGACCAACTGGTTTGGGAGTCACTGCTAAGACTTGGGTGTTACAAGACGAGGATTTATTCCTAAATGCACAAGCACGTTTTGTAATTGGTCGTTTAGTATCTCAAGAGGTATTAACGGTCGCATGAAGGATGTGTGAGCAATTTCATCTAAAATTCACCAACTAAAGGTATTTTGGAAGATGGACAAGAGTATGATAGCTTGGATTGAATTTCCAAGTGCAGGGGTGATAATTACACACACGTAGGGGTATGTGATTGGAGTTTAGAGGAGAGATAAGAATAAAAGATAGGGCTTATAATTTCAGTAGAGATGATAAAAATTCCTGAGTTAAGATTGCACCTCAGAAGGAAAACTTACGAAATGCTTATAAAATGACAAAACGTATATGATCTTAAGTTAAATAAAAAGGAAATGTGAAGAATACGGGTTGATGATTTCTAAGTTGAAGATAATAGAATTTCTTGCTAGAATACTGAATTGAAGAATTAAAGTAAACGGCCAGATTGATCGGATTTTGTGGGTAGTATCCGCTGAAAACCCTCAGGAGACAACACTCCTCCTAGTAGGGATACCTAGAGGTTTAACGACTTGTTGCACGAGCTCAGTGCAATCGGGTTCCCTGCGAAAGTGAGTTTAGGACTTTTTGAGAATAAAATTGGTTTTGCCCGGGATGAGCAAAAGATAAGTTTGAGGGTATTTGTTCATATCAGATTTTTGCATTTTTATATCGCCCATTCTTGATCACATTGCATATAAGTAGGTACTTTTGATCCATGTCTGCTAAATAGTTGAAGGTTACGGGTTCTCAGCTCTTTACAGTGCGATTCGTAAAAGTCACAACAAATGTAGGATTACGACCAATAATAGATGAATACTGATCCGCATGATGCCGCATACCAGTTCAAGCGGAGTTCAAGGCAAAAGTCCACTGCTGAATATCTGGAAGAGAACAGAAGAGCTTTTGAGAAACCAAGTGTACTAAACAGAAGATAAAAGCAACTGGCAGAAGACCTGAAAAGATGGACCCAAGATTCCACCATATGGCCACGGAACCGCGGCCAAACAGGCACTTATGCCGCGGTTCAGCGGCCGTGCAATGCACGTGTCGGTAGCAGTGTCGATGCATTGACTCGATTCTCTTGGGGTGGTTCTGTAATTTCGTGTATGGATCAGAATGTAAACCTAGGTTTTTCCTATCTATAAATAGGAGGGTTCGAAGCCAAATTACTATGCCTCTTCTTATTTTTAGATCCAGAATTTTAATTTTGTTCTTTATCTTTATCAATTCAAAAATTGTAGAGATCGTTGAGAGATTATCAATAAAAAGTAAGTTCTTTTATTTTTCTCGCATTCTTCTTATCGTATTTTATTATCTGCAATTATTATTTGTTAATCTAGTTATAGAATTTAATCTGCATTTTTCTTATCTCAAATTTTATTTTTATTTTTTTAATGGATGAGTAATTCCTCAGTTGTTAGGGGAGGAGAAGGAAGGTTTGAGAGAAGGAAATCTCTCTCACTCCTTTGTTTGCCCAACACCTTAAAATTCGGACTCCAATTAATTGAACCATAATTCGCTCACTACGGCACCCTATCCTACATGATAGCGGTGATTCCCTAGTTAGACCGGTTGTGGTTGAATTAATTGGAGGTTAGGGCTAAGCGACAAGAGCGGACGGATAATGACCAAAAGGGAGAAACTAAGTATGGAAAGCCTAGCTTATACTTGCAAGTTTCTTCCTAGTCGTGCTAATCCCCGTTGTTGCCGATTACCTTAACACCTATAATCAGAAGGGCATTGAAAGAAGTAAGAATTTCCTAAACTCGAACTAACCTAATCCTAACCCTAGCAAGTCTTTTATCATCTTTTATCTCATTCGTAGATCTTAAAACAAAACCCGACTTAATAGGATTAACTCGTTAAAACATAAAGAAAAAGATTCCATCTCCCTGTGGATCGACCCGTACTCAACCGGCTAGTTATCAAGCGAAACCATCTTGATTGCGGTAATTAAAAATATGCAAAAACGTAATAATCACCAGCGCACCATGTGCCAGGCATGCGGGCGCTGCGTGCCAGAGCGCCAGCGCACCACGTGCCTGGCATGTGGGCGTTGCGCGCCAGAGCGCCAGCGCCCTACGTGCCTGGCACGCGGGCGCTGCGCGTCAGCAGCAAAAGGGACTTGGTCCCTGCACCGGGAGATGTGCTCCCGATTTGACTTATGGAGTTAGACTCCTAACAACGATTAATTTAGGGAGTTAAACTCTAATGGATCTTGAATAAGGTTAGACTCCTAAAAAATTTAGAAATAATCAAAGGGGGTTGTTTTGTTTCTCCCTTTGGCTCTGGATTTTCCCAAGATGGGATTTCTGGAGATGGGTCTCCTTCTTCTTCCTGTCGGTTGGCCGGATCTTGGAGAAAGGGGGTGAGATTCAAAAATCTCCCCTTTTGAGATCTAATGGAAGATCTGAGCTCCCCTTTATGGGTTTTGTGGTGAAAAACTATTTATTTTTGAGAAAGGAAGAGTTAAACTCTTGATTTAATTCACAAAAAGAAAAATGTTTAGAACCTTGAGAAAGGAGAAGGAGGCACAAAAACCCTAACTTTTGAGAGAATGAATAGTATATGCTTTATTCATCATCACGTTACCTTATATAGGCTTACACATTTACATATACCCCCTTGGGCTTTACAAAATGGCATTTGGCCTATACCATGCTTCATGTGCTATTTCTTTTTGCATATAAGCCATGGGCTTTACAAAAATTTGGCTTTATGACCATTCATGCATAAAAAAATTACATTAAAATTATTTATTACATAATTTTTATGTTGGCATGAGGGAGGCCGGCCACGAGGCTCGACTTGGGCATGGGCCCACTTGCTTGGGCTTGGGCCTGCTTACTTGGGGTCGACCTTGACTTGACTTGGTCAACTGGGTTGCAAATTTTGACCCCAACAAAGTGCCCCCCATCAATGAATGCACACCACGTATATGAGTTGTGAGCATGAAATTGATAGATCTTGAAGTTGGACTTCGAGGTGGAACATCATTCCAGGGGCGGAGCATCATCCCGGGAGCATAATTCCGGGATCGGAGCATAATTCCGAGGATTGGAGCATAATTCCAGGATCGGAGCATCATTCTTGAAGAGCGGAGCATGATTCGAGAGATCGGAGCATAATTCCGAAGAGCGGAGCATGATTCCAAGGGGTCGGAGCATAATTCAGAAGAGCGGAGCATGATTCCAAGGGGTCGGAGCATAATTCCGAAGAGCGGAGCTTGATTCCAGGGATCAGAGCATAATTCCGAAGAGCGAAGCATGATTCCAAGGGATCGGAGCATAATTCCGAAGAGCGAAGCATGATTCCAGGGATCAGAGCATAATTCCGAAGAGCGGAGCATGAATCCAAGGGGTTGGAGCATAATTCCGAAGAGCGGAGCATGATTCCAAGGGATCGGAGCATAATTCCGAAGAGCGGAGCATGATTCCAGGGATCGGAGCATAATTCCGAAGAGCGTAATTCCGAAGAGCGGAGCATGATTCCAAGGGATCGAAGCATAATTCCGAAGAGCGGAGCATGATTCCAAGGGGTCGGAGCATAATTCCGAAGAGCGGCAGACATTCTGACCGAAGCATAATTTCGATGCAGAGGTTGATTCCCAGGCGAAGCATAATTCCAACAGGGAAAGCAGATACTCCGAAGCGAAGCACGATTTCGACACGGGGTACATTCTGAGACGAAGCATGATTTCGACGCAGAGCTTGTTAGTCGACTTGATTCCAAGGCGGAGCTTAGTTCTGATGGGGAGGTCGCCGGTTGATTCCGAGCCGAAGCATAATTCCGATAGGGAAGGCAGATACACCGATGCGAAGCTTGATTTCGACACGGGGTACACTCTGAGAAGAAGTATGATTCCGACGCAGAGGTTGTTGGTTTGATTTGATTTAGGTTGACATCGGCATCGCTACACTGGAAAATGGTACTGATTGGTTGAGATTCAGCGTGCTTGCGCTTTCTAAAAATAAGATCAAAAATATTCGTAACCGCAATCAAGAACGGCGTCGCTTTGCAGCTAGCCGGTGAGTACGGGTCGGTCCACAGGGATGTTGTGAATTTCCTAATCGCGCTAACGGGTTAATTCCGAAGGGTGTTCGGATTAATTATTAAATCTAAAAATTGAAGTTGTATGATACTAGGATTAGAAACTTGCTAGAATTAGGTTTAGGGAAAATTTGGTAAACAAAGATCTACATCTCTTTCCATTGCCTTTAATTAAAGATATCATATTAGTGTTATGGTAAATCTTAACAAAGGAGATTAGGATGATTGGGAAGATTGATTCTTCCTCTAGATCCTTGTCCTTCCTTTCTTAATCTTTACCCTAACCTCCATGGAAAACCTTAAAATCCGGGCCTTTATACTACGGTATCACCGCTACCTCGAGGGTAGAGTGCCGTAGGGAGCGGAATAAGAAGGTATGCATGGAGTTCTAATGTTCATAAAATTTTGGCAACGAAAAGAGATGAGAGATCTTCATCTCTCAAATCCTTCCCTATTCCTAACCCTAACAAGCGAGGAAACTACTCGCTCATTGAGGGGATGAAAAAAGACATGATTTTATTAAAGAGAGAAAACATCGATTGCAAGTTAATAAAAGCTAAAATAAATTAAACTAAGGCGAGAAAATAATTTACCTAGAGCAGATATGAAAAACTACAACTACTGCAAGGAAAATAACCTACTTACTGATGCATCTCTCCAATCATCAACGCAGGTTTGTCAGATCTGAATTCATGAATTGAAAAGAAACATCGATGCTCTCCAAAAGAATTCTAAAATTTATTAATGAAGGGAGGCATAGGGAGGCATAAGAAAATACAATGAGTAGAGTTCCTATTTATAGAGAATAGGAAACTCTAGGTTACAATTGATTTGCATGTCTACATTTACCAAAACATCCTTAGGAAGACCTAGTCCAAGTAGACTTCAAGCTTTGGTAAAATTTTATGTCTTTGTCTCTTTAAAAGAAAGTATTGGGCCTTGGATCTTTGGGCTTCCTTATTATTTGGTTCTTTATTAAAATAGCTTCTATGTTTCTTCCAGATCTCCAGTGAATAATTACGGTGGGCTTTTAACCGTTCGCTTTGTAATCTTGGACCTTGCATTGCCTTGTACTTTGTGAATTTTATCTTTGATGTAGGCTTGATCAAGAGTCTTCTATTTGTTGGTCAAAGTCCACCTTTTCATCGTCTTTACATCGTTTTCACTGTTTTCTGTCTAAGAACCTGTAACCTGTAACATGTAGCAGACATGCGTCAAAAGCACCTGTTTTCATTATAAAATGCATAAGAATGGGGAATAGAAAATGCAATATTATGATATGAACAAATACCCCCAAACTTATCTTTTGCTCGTCCTCGAGCAAACTTATTTTTTTATTCTCGATAAAAATCTAACCTAGCCGCACTTTCGCAGGGAAACGCGATTGCACTGAGCTCGTGCAACAAGCCGTTAAACCTCTAGGTGTCCCTAGTAGGAGGAGTGTTGTCTCCTGAGGGTTTTCAGCGGATACTACCCACAAAATCCTATCAATTTGGCTTTTTCGACTTTTGTTTTCCAATTAGGTTTTCTAACAAGGAATTCTATTATCTTTTGACTCGCAAATTATCCACCCATATTCTTCACACTTCCTCATCATCTAACTTAAGATTATATATGTTATGTAGACCTACTTAGCTTTCGGCATCTCTTAAGTTTTCCTTCTAGGGTTTCCATCTCCACTTAGGAATTTTTATCAACTCTATTAAAGATACAAGTTCTATTCTTCATTCCTTTTTCTCATCTAAACTCCAATCACATACCCCTACGTGTGTGTATAAGTCACCCCTACACTTGGAAATTCAAATCAAGCAATCGTACTCTCGTCCATTGTCCAAAGTACTTCTTAGTAGGTGAATTTAAATGAAATTTGCTTACACATCCTTCATGCGACCGTTAATACTTCTTGAGGTACCAACGACCGATTACAAAATGCGTTTGCACTTTAAAGCATACTTCCTAGTCTTTGCAACACCCAAGGCTTTAGCAGTGACTCCCAAACCAGTTGGTCTAAGGTACTAGGTGATGAAGCACCCTCGCTAAGTATTTTTCTATTTTTGCAGCCTTAAGTAATCACAAAAACCAGTATCCATTTTTTTTATTCATTCACACTTTTTCATACTAAGGACTTTAGACAAGAGCATTTCAAGGTCTCTTCTACTATTCCAAGTTTCAAGGTGCGTGATGGTGCAAATTGTAGGGTATACATTTTCAGAATCTAGACTTAAGCTAGGAACTATTTTTCAAACTTATACTCTAATAAGAACATCAATACTCTTCCCTTGTTTCGACTTAGCCCAAGAAGTGAACCCAAAATTTGCCTATTTCTAAATAAACTACAAGGCATATACTTTCTACTGTTAAACTTTAAGGAATGTTATTTTTAGGGTTTTTAATTCACTAAGTCTAAGATCTAGTTGTTCCTAGCCAGTTACCCTATTTGTCAAACTCAAGCCAATTAGCCAAATTTGAATACATTAATTTTTATAATTTTTGAAATTTTTCAAATTTTTATGGGTTTTCAAATAAACATGCAAATGCAAAAATATGTACAAATGAATGCGAAGGAAGAAGACGTACCGAGCATACCCCCAAACTTGAACTTGACAGTATCCTCACTGTCATGCTAAACCAAGAGGGTCAAAATACCGGCACTCCCCTGTTTATTTATTTCTATTTTTTTTTATATTTTTAATGTTTTGAAATTTTTTTTTTATTTTTTTTATAGAAAAAGAAAACAAGAATATATATACATATATACAAAGGTTCCTCCCAAACTTAAGCTTGGCCTTACACAAGCCAAAGGTTAGCACCAACCATTCAAAAATTCTATCGTGGTAATGGTAGAGTTGGTGAAAGAATGGAGTGGAAAGAAAAGAAATGAGAAGCACACGAGACCGTGTGGAGAGAAAGGGATAATATGGTCTCGGTGGAGGAGAATGGCGGAGGGGAAGAAGAAATGGTAGGGGTTCTATATCTTCGAGTGGAGGTTGATTACTCACAAAATCCATATCATTTAAGAATGCGAGTTCGTCGGCGAAAATATCTTCGAAACTTTCCTCGAAGGTCCAATTGAAAATTATCGAATTCAAAATGTCGGATTGTGATTCATCAACACTCGATATCATTAAAGGAAGATTAGAAGAACCAAAGAAAGTGGGAATACGAAGTTGAGGGTGTTGATAGAGCGTATAGATTAGCACAATTTGTAATGACCGATGTGTAAAAAACGATTGTGCTAATCTATCAACCCGCGAAAAAATGAGATTAAATCCCTCAAGAGTCGTGAGCAAACATGGGTACGTCGAACTAGGTATTTGAGATGAAAGCGTCACGGTCACTTGCACGGTCGGAACAATAGGAAGGACGAAAGGAAGTGAGTGAGGAAGGGTATCAGTTAAGGATTTAGGATGGTGTATTGGAAAATTCGACACATCAAACGAAAATGGTTCAACCTCAATATTATCCTCAGTACTATCCTCATAATTCTCCTCAATATTTTCCTTAAAAATTTGCTTATCCATGCCAATATCATCAAAATCAAGACGCATATGAGATTCGGGAAAAACATTTAATGACTCTAGATGATGAATTGAACATAAAATTTCAATTAAATCGACAGGTTCATCATCCGAAATATTCCCGGCGTCTATATCCTCAATCAAGTGAAAATCAATTTTTTTTGACACCTCATCAAAAGCATGGATATTTATCGATTTAGGTTCTAGAGTGGAGGTATAAAGATCGAAAGGATTAAGTCTGGTTTCACTCGAAAGGGGTTCTTCACAATCTGACAAATCAAACACTACAAAATCACACAACTCATTTTTATTTTCAACTGGTGAATCATTTGGGACAATCGATGGAAAACTGGAGTTGTGGGCTTCAATTGGGTAAGGGTAGGTTTGATTTGAAAATCCTCTCTCATTCTCACTCTGTCCAACTGCCGCCTCATACATTGAAAAATTTGGAGCTAGCGGAAAACTAGCTACCGGTTCAGCAGGTTGCATAAGGATGGCCACGGACGCTTCCACATTCCTAACCATTTTATTTGTTGCTGCGATATACGCCTCCAACGCCTCTTCCAAACTAGACTTGGGTGGTAAGGGGGTTTCAGTAAAAGATTCGAAATTGGTTGGATATGTGAAACTCCCTAATGGCTATGTAGAAGCAGTGTCTAGTGAAGGTGGAAAGGTCGGGTAGGACTGGTAGGAAGTGGGTGGTAGGACAGGGGTAGGGTCAACATGTGGATAAAAAGGTGAATAGTCTTGTTGATCCCTAGAACTAGATGTGTGGAGAGGGGTGAAAGATCGGTTACGAGATTGAGCAATATGCTCAGCAATGGACATCGGCCTAGGAGTGACAGAAGGACTTAAAGAAGTGGTGTCAACATATGTAGGTGGTGAAGGTTGACTTGGTTGACACAAAGTGGGTTGAAAAGTCAAACTATTTCTCCTAGACTCCTCTATGTGATCTTTCAAAGATTTTCTAGAACTAGATGTGTGGAGAGGGGTGAAAGATCGACTGCGAGATTGAGCAATATGCTCAGCAATGGACATCGGCCTAGGAGTTACAGCAGGACTTGGAAAAGTGGTGTCAACATATGTAGGTGGTGAAGGTTGACTTGGTTGACACAAAGTGGGTTGAAAAGTCAAACTGTTTCCCCTAGACGCCTCTATCTGATCTTTTAAAGATATTTTAGGCAAGGAAGGATCGTCTTTAAATTGACTGAACAAATTGCCGAACGACGCAAAATTAGGTTCAGGATACCAAAGTTCGGCTAATGATTTTTTATGTGGGGTACCCATGTTAAAAGAAGAAAGGTTGAAAGAAGGAAGGTTGGATGGTGCAAGGATTTATTTGGGGCTAAGGTTTGCAAGTTCTCTAATAAAAATTTTCCTTTTTCTTTTTCTCCTGCTCTTTATTTGGAAAGATATTTTTAGCAAAAAAATTAAGGATATGCAAATCAGAAAAGATCACTTGCAATCAATTATTATTTTAAGCATAGCACAACGAATCCTGCATAAGATTTATTATTTGGAAAGGAATATTTTTAAAGCGCAAAGAAATCCTGCAGGCAAATTTACAGAAGATATATCAAGATTTGCAGAAGAGGAGAGAGAAAACTTACAGATTTTTTTTTTTTACCGCGCGTCTGCACAAATTTTTTTTTTTGGAACCTACCAGGCCGCGGCGGTTCCGCGGCCAGAAGGGATGTCCCGCGGCGGTTCCGCGGCCTGAAAGAGCCGCCGGCGGATTTTTTTTTTTTGTGCAGCTGCACCAGATCGCGCGGTTGACTTGTTGACTCGGTCCTCTAAATTTTTTTCTGTTCCTCTCTTGTTGCAATCTTCTGTTGATAGGATCGTCTATTTGCTGTTTCGCTTTCTGTAAATTTCCAGATCCGAATTTGTGCGTAAATCCTGCAAAATTCACACAAAGATACCCTTTCCAAAAATAACCGATGATATTTTTTTATATATATTTTTTTTGTGATTTTTCAGATTTTTATGATTTTTTTTTAATTTTATGATTAACCCGAAATCGCGAAAAGGAAAATTCTACGCCATCCCCGGCAACGGCGCCATTTGATTGAAATGATTTTAGCGTGCTTGCGCTTTCTAAAAATAGGATCAAAAATATTCGTAACCGCAATCAAGAACGGCGTCGCTTTGCAGCTAGCCGGTGAGTACGGGTCGGTCCACAGGGATGTTGTGAATTTCCTAATCGCGCTAACGAGTTAATTCCGAAGGGTGTTCGGATTAATTATTAAATCTAAAAATTGAAGTTGTATGATACTAGGATTAGAAACTTGCTAGAATTAGGTTTAGGGAAAATTTGGTAAACAAAGATCTACATCTCTTTCCATTGCCTTTAATTAAAGATATCATATTAGTGTTATGGTAAATCTTAACAAAGGAGATTAGGATGATTGGGAAGATTGATTCTTCCTCTAGATCCTTGTCATTCCTTTCTTAATCTTTACCCTAACCTCCATGGAAAACCTTAAAATCCGGGCCTTTATACTACGGTATCACCGCTACCTCGAGGGTAGAGTGCCGTAGGGAGCGGAATAAGAAGGTATGCATGGAGTTCTAATGTTCATAAAAGTTTGGCAACGAAAAGAGATAAGAGATCTTCATCTCTCAAATCCTTCCCTATTCCTAACCCTAACAAGCGAGGAAACTACTCGCTCATTGAGGGGATGAAAAAAGACATGATTTTATTAAAGAGAGAAAACATCGATTGCAAGTTAATAAAAGCTAAAATAAATTAAACTAAGGCGGGAAAATAATTTACCTAGAGCAGATATGAAAAACTACAACTACTGCAAGGAAAATAACCTACTTACTGATGCATCTCTCCAATCATCAACGCAAGTTTGTCAGATCTGAATTCATGAATTGAAAAGAAACATCGATGCTCTCCAAAAGAATTCTAAAATTTATTAATGAAGGGAGGCATAGGGAGGCATAAGAAAATACAATGAGTAGAGTTCCTATTTATAGAGAATAGGAAACCCTAGGTTACAATTGATTTGCATGTCTACATTTACCAAAACATCCTTAGGAAGACCTAGTCCAAGTAGACTTCAAGCTTTGGTAAAATTTTATGTCTTTGTCTCTTTAAAAGAAAGTATTGGGCCTTGGATCTTTGGGCTTCCTTATTATTTGGTTCTTTATTAAAATAGCTTCTATGTTTCTTCCAGATCTCCAGTGAATAATTACGGTGGGCTTTTAACCGTTCGCTTTGTAATCTTGGACCTTGCATTGCCTTGTACTTTGTGAATTTTATCTTTGATGTAGGCTTGATCAAGAGTCTTCTATTTGTTGGTCAAAGTCCACTTTTTCATCGTCTTTACATCGTTTTCACTGTTTTCTGTCTGAGAACCTGTAACCTGTAACATGTAGCAGACATGCGTCAAAAGCACCTGTTTTCATTGTAAAATGCATAAGAATGGGGAATAGAAAATGCAATATTATGATATGAACAGGTACCAAAAGTGAATCATCATTTTCCATGAGTGGATTTAGGGATTTTGGTTTTTGTTTGGCATCAACACCGCTTACACTGGAATATGGTACCAGGAGCGAATCATCATTTGTGTTTTCCCGTCGGGGAGCGATGGCTTAGGAGACAGGTTTAGGTCCCTATCACTTAAGACTTTTCAATTTTATGTGCCGTAAGGGTTCCATAAAAGCATTTTCTCCCTACGAGTCGAAAGGATCTCATAGGTGTATTTTCTCTTTAGGAGTCGTGGGGACTCCTAAGTGTGTTGCTCCTTTGTGAGTCGTAAGGATCTCATGCGGGAATTTTCTCCTCACAAAGTCGAGAGGACTTTGCGAGTGCATTTCATCTCTTTTTCACGAGTTTGCGCCCTTTCGGGTTTTCACTAACTCGCAGGCAGTCCTGTTGTTTTTACTTACGGAGCCCTTTCGGGTTTTCATCCGTACCCATTTTGCTTGTGGACATACCCTTTTTTTTATTTTTATTTTTTGGAAATCTTCATCGCTGGTGGGACTTTGAATGTGGTCTCGCCGGTAGGACTTGGGAGAGATTGGGATCGTTTTACGTCCGTGGATTGTATACGGTTTTGTAGGATGTATTATCCAGACCGTAGGGCCGGAAGAATTTCGGGACTTTGTTGGCGTCTGCATCGCTGTACTGGAATATGGTACTAGGAGCGACTCATCATTCGCCGTTGGGAAAACTTGGGATTTGGGTTTTTAGTCGGCATCTGCATTGCTGCACTGGAATAATGCCAGGAGCAACTCATCATTTGCCTTTCCTTGTTAGGAAACGATGTCTTATGAGACAGGTATAGATCCCTATCACCTAAGGTTTTTCAATTTTATGGGCCGTAAGTGTCCCATAAAAGCATTTTCTCCCTACGAGTCGTAAGGGTCCCGTAGGTGCATTTTCTCCTTAGGAGTCGTGAGGATCCCCATGTGTGTTTTTCCTTTGTGAGTCGTAAGGATCCCATGAAGGTTTGTTCTCCTCATGTATCGTGAGGACACATGAGTGGGTCTTTCCAATGGACCATAATTCCAAGGACGGAGACCAGCCGCGTAACTGGTGGTTGCGGTGGGGCATGGACGTGATGAGAATTATTTGAGCCCGTGGATTGTATACGACAGTCAACTTGGGGACCAACCATAGGGCTAGGAAAATTTTTGGGAAATTGGATTTTGGTTGGCGTCTGCATCACTGCACTGGAATATGGTACCAGGAGCGACTCATCATTCGCCATTGGGGATTTGAGTTTTGGACGGCGTCTGCATCGTTGCACCGGAATTTGGTACCAGGAGCGACTTATCATTCGCCGTTTCGGGATTTGAAATTTGGTTGGCGTCTGCATCGCTGTACTGGAATATGGTACCAGAAGTGACTCATCATTCGCCGTTGGGGATTTAAGTTTTGGACGGCGTCTGCATCGCTGCACTGGAATTTGGTACCAGGAGCGACTCATCATTCGCCATTTTTTATTACCGCGATTGCTCTATCATTTCAGCTTTTCTTATCGCGAAGGTCGCGATTGCCCTATCATTTCAGCTATTTATTCGCGGCTGCCTCATCATCGGCTTTATTTTCATCTTTATTTTTGCTCGCTGATTTTTATTGCGAGTTGCCCCATCATTTCGGCTTTTTATACATATATTTTTTTATTATATGTTTTTTTGTTTTATTTACACATTTTACATCCCCGGTTTAACGACTTAGATGTCGATTATTCCCAGTTTAACGACGTGGTGGTCCATTGGTCCCCAGTTTAACGACGTGGTGGTCGATTGTTTTCAGAGAAAGGCAGATGTCTGAGAGAATCAGGTTCCCGAAGGACTTCGGTCTCCGTTTGTATGAAATTGGCGGTCGCAGCTTGACTGCTCGTTAACACGCCTTTAGACAGTTCTATCTTTCATGTCTTGTATTGCTTTTTGACCCAATCTTTGAAGACGAAGCAGTCCTCAATGGCATGACCTATCACTCTGTGATAGGGACAGTATTTAGGGTCGTCGGTCATATTCTCTTCCTGCGGTCTTTTCGACTTTGGCAGTTGTAGACCGTTCCTCAGGGCGTCTTTGAATATTTTACGGATTTTGTCCCTTCTGCAGGATAGACCTTATATAGCTTCTCTTTCAGTGGAGATTCTCCTCCCTCTCCGAACACTGGCTTCCGAGGCTGGTTGGCATTAGGCCCGCTCATCTCTTGCTTATTTCGGTTAGCGGATGTGTTAAAAGATTCAGAATCGTCGGAATTTCCGTATTTGCGATTATCGTCCTTTCGGTTTCTCCAGGACCTATTGTTATTTTGGGAATCCGAAGAGGACTCCTGCTTTGAGCGCTCCAACATCTGGACTTTTCTGGTCAGCTCTTGGAATGTTTTGAGACCCGCGGTGCATAGAAACGGGGCCATCCAATTATTGAGATTTCCGACGAGGAGGCTGACAGATTGGTCCTGCTCTATCGGCGGTTCACATTTGATAGAGAAATTGCGCCATCGGGTTATAAAATCCATGCTGCTTTCGTTGTTCTTTGTCTTGGTCCTTACGAGGTCGGCGATGGTGATCTTATCGCTGACGCTCATGAACCTCTGCCGAAACAGAGACTCCATTTGGACGAAAGTTGTGACGGAGCCATCCGGTATGCTCGCGTACCAATCGAAAGCAACATCGGCCAAGCTATTAACGAACTGGCAGAGGAGAAGCTCATCATTGCCCCCAGTATTCCCGCATGAGGCTTTTAAAATGGGCGATGTGCTGATTCGCATTTCCTGTCCCATCGAATCTTCCGAATTTAGGGATGACATAGCTGCTAGGAAATTCTACCAGATCATACTGAGAAGGATATGGTCTCCCGCTACTGCTAACATCTTTTCGCGCTTCAGCTACTAATTTTTTGACTTTGTTGGCAACCAAATCCATAATTTGATCTTGAGTTAGCGGGATACTGTCATCGGTAGCTAAGACATTTCCCGAGATAGGATGCGACTGACTTTCATGCGGTCTGCCTACCTTTGGATTTGAGAGAATAGGCATCGGCTGCCTTGGGACACCGTTTCCCGGTTCATGAGCAGAGCCATGCGCTTGATTGGGCGGCTGAGAGGCAAGTCGAGCCGTGAGCTGCATCACGACATTCGTCAAGTCATCAATTTTGGAGTAGAGTTTGGCCATCTCCTTGTCTTTACTCCTGAGCTGTTTTCGGAGCTCTTGGAGAAGTTGCTGTTCTGCGTTCTTGGGATGGAAGATTGGCTCCTCTTCGCTTTCCGAGCCCGACTTTACATGGACCGAGGGGCCTTTCTTCCTATCATCATCATCGAGAGGGTTTTCATCATCCAGCGGAGGCGGCTGTTCTTGGGAAGCGGTAACCACATTCAAGCCAGATTGGATTTGAGATGTGGTGGCCCCGTCCTTGCTCTTGCTGTGCGTTCCCACCATGTAGACAGTGTGGACTACATATCCAGTCATTTCCTCATCTTTGGCGGGGTAACCCTGTTCTTCGAACCTCACGAAGTTCAGCTTAGCGGGAGCCCTAGCCCTTATGTTGGCTCTATATCTGAGCCTTTTCTATCTTAACTTCTTGATTTTGAGGGCTTGGCGGGCATCCGTCATCCAGGAAGCCATCGTGAGCCGATTAAAGGGGAGCTTAGAGAAGATACCCAAATGAGCAGTTGTCAGGGGCGTCGCTGGAGCTTGCCCGAGATGCCTTTTTGCTTTGTTGGTATTGATGGCCTTGCCCCAGCCGAGGCCAAGGAAAGTCGTTCAAACACCGACTTGCGTTTAGGTAGAGGTGCCCTCGAGATCACCACATTTGGCCTCTTGCCTTTCGAGGCCGGCTTGTCTGTTACCGGATCTTTAGGAGCTGAGATGGCGTTAGCTGACATGAATAGAATAGAGCCAAATGGTAGCGGCGGTTCCTCCCATTGTCGCCCGAGACTGGCCGGGGGGACCGTCCCGGCGTCCATCTTTATTATGTAGGAGATGGGAGCTGTGTCGGGAGCTGAGCTGATCCTTGGAGACATGGTTGAGGATTGATCGCTTGAAGTCCTGCATGAAAGAGCATTATTTTAGTATAAATATCGATATGTATATTGATTGAGTCCGCATGAACGTTTAACCCGAAATATGGGAGGAGAGATGTCCCACCGGGCATGCCAGAATCTGTAGGGTGTTTTTTGTCACCTCATTGAGATGGGAATACGCGCGCGCTTGTCAGGCGTATTACAGATTCCCCCTGCCTAGAGTAGGTGGGGGTTTATTGATTGTGGGGATTTGAATCTCCGGCAGCAGACTAAGATGCCGTTAATTACCCCTCGCCTTTGGAGTGAGAGAACCTCCGATTGACGGGTCAACTATTCATGCGAACTCAATGTGCAGTGTTGTGTTTTGAAAGGATTTTGGATATATCGGGGGACCCGCAGAGTTTTTACGGGGGTCCTGCTACCCGGATAGCGGGCTGGGGGTCAAGGAGGCTAGCATCCCCCTTGTGGGGTGCGGGGCAGCCCCCTTGTGGGGTGCGGGGCAGCACCCCGTTAGAAATTTTTTCTAACGGGGGATATGTTGTAGAGTGTGTGTGTGTGTGTGTGTGTGTGTGTGTGTGTGTGTGTGTACATACACACACACACACACACACACACACACATATATATATACATACATACATATATAAGGGAAAGGGCATCCAAAGGATGTGTGGGAGAAGGCGCCAGCGCCCTACCTGCCTGGCACGCGGGCGCTGCACGTCAGAGCGCCAGCGCCCCACGTGCCTGGCACGCGGGCGCTGCGCGCCGGAGCGCCAGCGCCCCAAGTGTTTGGCACGCAGGCGCTAGGCGTCAGCAGCAAAAGGGACTTGGTCCCTGCACTGGGAGCTGTGCTCCCGATTTGACTTATGGAGTTAACTCCTGACAGAGATTAATTTAGGGAGTTAAACTCCAATGGATCTTGAATAGGGTTAGACTCCTAAAAAAATTTAGAAATAATCAACGGGGGCTGCTTTGTTTCTCCCTTTGGCTTTGGATCTTCCCAAGATGGGATTTCTGGAGATGGGTCTCCTTCTTCTTCCTGTCGGTTGGCTGAATCTTGGAGAAAGGGGGTGAAATTCAAAAATCTCCCCTTTTGAGATCTAATGGAAGATCTGAGCTCCCCTTTGTGGGTTTTGTGGTGAAAAACTATTTATTTTTGAGAAAGGAAGAGTTAAACTCTTGATTTAATTCACAAAAAGAAGAAGGTTTAGAACCCTGAGGAATGAGAAGGAGGCACAAAAACCCTAACTTTTGAGAGAATGAAAGTATATGCTTTATTCATCATCATGTTGCCTTATATAGGCTTACACATTTACATATAACCCATTGGGCTTTACAAAATGGCATTTGGCCTATCCTATGCCTCATGTGTTATTTCTTTTTGCACATAAGCCATGAGCTTTACAAAAATTTGGCTTTATGCCTATTCATGCATAAAAAAAATTACATTAAAATTATTTATTACATGATTTTTATGTTGGCATGGGGGAGGCCGGCCACGGGGCTCGACTTGGGCATGGGCTCACTTGCTTGGGCTTGGGCCCGCTTACTTGGGGTCGACCTTGACTTTGACTTGGTCAAGTGGGGTGCAAATTTTGACCCCAACAAAGAGATCTCAATTGATTTAATTGATCTCAAAGATCACTCAGGAAATTTTGTCCACTGTTGGACCTTTGATCTAGTAGCTTTCTGTTTAACAGAAAATATCCTCTGTTGGTTTTAATATGATTAGGAAAATATTTTCCTAACAAAGGGTCTTCTGATTTGATCGGTGATATTGTAATTACCGTTGGATTTTAAATCCAACGGTTCTCTGTTTATCAGAGAAATTTTTTCTAGTTTTAGAAAGCTCAGGGGAAGATATTTCCCAAATAGAATTTAATTCTATATAGAATTTAATTCTATATGATACTAGCGCTTCAAACAGATGCACTCACATGGCTTTCATGTGAGGGCTATCATATATAAACGATAGCAGCGCTCATGTGCTTTGCACCTGAGCGTTCACGTGTTTAACACGTGGAGCCCTGCTTGTGTTTTTTGATTTATTTGTATTTAGTATTCACATGCTTTGCATGTGTGCACTCACGTGTTTAACACGTGAGGCTTATATCCCAGGGTTTAACGCTTATTGAAGCCTGAGGTCACATGCTTTTCATGTGAGCCCTCACGTGCTTTGCACATGGGAGGCTATTTCAAAGGATTTAATCCTCCTTGATGCCGGCGGTCGCATGCTTTGCATGTGAGCGCCCATGTGCTTTGCACATGAAAAGATTTCGTTTTCTCTTCTTGTTCTCATATTGTTTATAAGGGAACAAATGCCCCTGGCGTTGCTCTCACGTGCCTTGCACGTAAGTGCAATGGCGTCACCCATACAGCCGTTGGATCACCTAGGGGAATGGGGGAGTCGAAGTGATCCCATCATGCCGTATAAATAGAGCCTTTGGTTCTAAAGTGGCTACTGTTTCTTAAACTTCCACATTGAGTTTTCTTTTCTTGAGAATTTAATTCTCGCTCAGAGCTTGGTTCTCTGCCTTCAAAAATTCCTTTGAACAAAGTCGACTCTGCTAAAATTTTTGGTAAGAATCATGAACAGAGCTTAGCTCTCAACATATTTTGGGCATTTCTGGGTTCTAAATCCATTAACATATTTGATAGAGCTTAGCTCTTGTTCTTAAGAAGATCTCTTTGAGATCTTTAAAAAAAGTTTTTTTTATGAAGATCATAGATCTTGATGTCCTGATCGAGGGTTCAACTTGATGGACACTCTTGAATTTATTGTTGATTTTTCTCAGAGATTTACCCTATTGTCAATCTGGACATTTTGGGGATTTCTGGAATTTAATTCCATTGTTCAATCCACGAGTTCCCCAATGTGGGCACTCCGGGATTTAGAATCCCATAATTATTTTCTTGTTTGCAGAGCTTAGCTCTGATTTGATGTTTCAAAGGCTTCGTTTATTAGGAATTTTGTTCCATTAACTTTCTCCCGCTATTTTTGAATATATGCATTTTTCTCTTTAGGGTTTTCAGGGGTTTAATCCATGTCTCTGGACTTGAGAAATTTTATTAAAAGGGACCCACTTATGGGGATATTAGGAGTTTAACTCCATCTGCTTATTTAATGAGAATCCTTTTTGATTCTCATAATGAGCACATGTTTCATCATTAGTGAGTCGCCACTCTGATTTCGTGGGGTCCACTAGCTTTGGAGCTAGTGATTCTAGCACTTCTTGCTAATTTTCCACCTGGTTTCTTTTTAGGTACCTTGGCTGCTCATTTGTATGACATCGAGGAGATTGTTTTCTATGAAGAGATTTGCATTCAAGGTCACCTTCAAGGCCAGAAGTATACTGCCGCCCAATGCGATGATGCGATACGTCGCTTCTATGATCACAACGGCCGATTGCTCCCCCATCGCTCCGCCCTTTTGAAGATCGTCATTGGGTTGATCTGGGAAGCTTTACCTGGGCTTCTTGAGCCTATGCCACTCTAGGCACTCGATGACGCTGAAGATAAGGTGCATTCAGTATATTTTATGGGCCCGATCTTGAAACAATGGAGAGATGATCTTGTCACTATCTTGTGTTTACCGCCGAAAACTGGACTGAGACGTGGAGACGTCTAGCCTGAATTTAGGGGCAGATATTATTTGGACATATCCATCCACCTCTCCGAAATTACCAAGTTGATTTATGGCACCGTATATCGGAGATTTGGATAAATACGACTGATGTAGCAGACTTTATCAGATTCCCCCTCATTTGTGACGTTTTTTATTGTGGGGCCGCTCTTCCCTGCAGGAGTAAGCCCCTGTAGTTAATTACGTTATCGCGTTACGATAACAATTTTTTCCTGCTTCGGTAGGTCACTTCGTGTCGTGTTATATTTAATTTATTTTGGTTGCCCGTGGATTGTATTCGGAGACTAGTTTATGTTGTCGCCCATAGGGCGCAGATTAGTCCATATCCGTATATATTAGATTTGGATTTGAACTTAGGTTGTATGTTCCGTCAATTCAAAGAATATATTATTTTATTTAGGTACTGTTAATATGGTTTTAGATTAAGATCGACTTAAATATATATATATATATATATATATATATATATATATATATATATATATATATATATATATGTGTGTGTGTGTGTGTGTGTGTGTGTGCGCGCGCGCTCGATTTATTTTAACTAAGGATACGTTAGTCTTGTATGAGACTAAGATCAACTTAGAAATATGTTAAGGATCGTAAAATTTTGTTAAGATCTATCAACAGAGCATATGGGCTCGGCTGTAAGGAAATTTCAGAGACTTACCCAATTTTAGGCTTAGTCTTGAGCTTTTTCACTCATCCAGCAATGCTAAACACTTGGTCTTTTGGCTATATATATACACATATATACATATATATATATATATATACACATATATACATATATATATATACATATATACATATACATACATACATAGATACATACATACATACATACATACATACATACATATATATATATACATACATATATATATATGTATATATATATATATATATATACATGTATATATACATATATATATATATACATATATATATATATATACATATATATATATATATATACATATATATATATATAGTGCTAAGCACTTTTGTTCAGCTGCGTTTCACGTGAGGCACTGAGTTCTTGAGCGCTCACGTGTGTTTCACGTGAGGCGCTGAGTTCTCATTTATGGGCGCTCACGTGTGTTTCACGTGAGGCGCTGAGTTTTAAGCGTTCATGTGTATTTCACGTAAGGCACTGAATTTATGAAATCTTTCACACGCTTACATGGATATCATGTGAGGCGTTGAGTTTTTTTTAGAGATTTAATCTTTGTTTAATTTTATAAAGAAATTTAACTTCTGTCAATGGTGTTTTGACCATTGATGATCACTAAGATCTCTGTTTTGAATATCTGGGATAGGATTTTTGTGAACTAAGTTCTTTTGTTCCTTTGTTTATGAGAACTAAGTTCTTTATATAGGGTTAAACCTTATTTTAGAGAAATTAAATTCTTGGAATATAACTTCCCCTTCTTTTCTTTATGTTTCTTTTCTCATGTCTGGCTTTCCCCCTAGGTCTTGAGTCTGAAGAGCAAAATCTTTCTGATAAAAATTACATTCTCAACTTATGGAAGATTTGCCTTGCGGATCTCAGATCCAGAGAAAAAACCAAGTTCTTTATGGAGGGTTAAACCCTTGTATTTATGTATGATAGGTAAAGGAGATATTTTGATTTTTTGTTTTCTTTACCCAGGGTTTGAGAGGAGAAGGAACTTCTCTTCCTCTCAGAATTAAATTCTCGATTGTAGCTTCTATATTTTGTCTGCCAAAGTTTATAGGGGGTCTCTCTGTATGAGACTTGAAGTTTCAGGTCCTTTATATAGGTAAGGCAAACTGTTGGTCGGTTTTGAGAAAATCACTCATTTGAGAGATACCAATTGATTTATTTGGTCTCAAAAATTATTCGGGGAATTTTATCCACCGTTGGATTTTTGACCCGGTGATTTTCTATTTAACAGCATATATTTTTCTTATTTTTACCAAGATTATGGAAATATTTTCCCATATATAGAATTTAATTCTATCTTTTAATTCAAACGGTGGTTTTTTAATCACCATTGGATTTTTAATCCAAGGGTTCTCTATTTAACAAAGTATATCTTTCTTGTTTAGAAAGACTAGGTAAATTTTTTTTTGTATAGAATTTCATTCTATTTTTGAATATTTTTAATCACTATTGGATCTTTAATCCAATGGATCTGTTTAACAAAGAATATTTATGAAAATATTTTCCATGTTGAATTTAATTCTACCCAAGCAAACCCGCTTTAATTTGGGCGCAGACGCTCACGTGCTATGCACTTGGGCGTAACCAAAGAATTTAATTTTAACTGCAATAGGAACCCACACGCTTCGCAAGCCGGTGCTCATGTGCCTTTCACATGAGGCGTTGGTCCTAAGACTCAATCAAGCGTTCAAGTGCTTTGCACGCCGGCGCTCACGTACCTTTCGAGACGCTGCCTTAGAATTTAATCCTACCCAAGATAGGGTCCACGTGCTTTGCACGCTCGCGCTCACGTTCCTTTCACGTGAGGCTCCATCTCATTTTATGAGGGAATCATTTCACCTTCTTTCTCTTCTTTTTCTGAGTCAACTCTTTCTTTTCTAACACCTTCTTTTAGTCAGAGCTTGGAAATAGTTCTACCATACACAATATTTTCTGTGCCAAGACTTAAATACTTCTTTTTATAATTTGAAGCAGTGTTCATCTTCTCCTTCACAGGGAAAGAACTACTTTAACAGAGAAAGAACCATGGTTTGCAATCGCCCACATGCTCCTCGACAGCCATGGGAGGTGCCCATCGGTAAGATTATTTCTCGTTTTGCTGCTTGTCTGATGAATCCCGCTCTTACAGATGATCAATGCGACACGGTGGTGCATGAGCTTATGATTCGTAGGGTTTCCTCTCCTGTCCAGTTCTATTTGGCTTCGCATGATTTTCCTGACCATCCTTGATAGCATTCTCCCTCATCCGATGGAGATGACTCTAGCGATGCTCGACGCAGCGGAGGATAAGATCAATTGCGTTCATGAGTCTTGCTTGATTACAAAGCCTCTGAAGGACCGCTCAATTCACATGCTAAGTCAGATCCGGGTTCGGCGAGATGTCATGTCTTCGTTTACCGATGAGCATGGCATGATAGATGGGGAGTGACTCTTCATGAGAACCGCCGTTATGACATGGTAGAGAAGGCAGAGAAGGAGTTAGAACTTTGTTTACTGTTTTGTTAACCCTTGTAATTCTGTTCCCATGTTTGGTGATCTCTTCCCTATAGCTTGAAATAAATATTTGAATGCATGTTTGTTATTTGACGAATTTTTCCATGTCAAACAAACGCCCCCAGTACTTTGCCCACGTGGGTATAGACATGGGTTAAGTAGTGATGCATAGCATACGACCGATTTTGGGAGGACATATCATACATAACCTTTAGAATCTTAATCTAAGAAAATAGCGAGAGGGCACTGGCGCCGTCATCTATCATTGACTCAAATCACAATTCTTAAGAAACGTAGTTCTAGACTCTGAGGCCTATGAGCTGCACCTTTCTCTTTTTGATGGCGGCGTCATCTGCCAATTTTGTCAGATGTGGCCCATGGATAGTATACAAAAGTCAATATTGACTTATTTGCAGGACAACAATGGCTTAGGAAACAGGTTGATATCCCCGTCGCCTAAGGCTTTTTATCTTTATGAGCCGTGAGGGTCTCATAAAAATGATTCTCCTTACGAGTCGTGAGGATCTCACAGGTGTATCTTAACGTGAAATATAGATAACCCCTTTCGATACAGGAGTCCGTTAGCTTTGTGGTACTAGGTTAAGTCTATCGTACCGTCGCGTTGGCTAATATATTCTCAATATGCAATCTTTTGTCTACGGCTCGAGTAGCCACGCATCTGTCGTGTCTCTGATCTCTTCTGAGGCTGGACAAGACGTCTTTAAGCAATAATTTTAGGCTGGAATATCCATATTACCATCGGAAGATCAATCGTTAGGTATTTGCCGTGGTGATTTTTACTTAAGGTTAGGCTTAATTTTGAAGCCCCGATGAGTCATAACTGCACCCTTCTGGGGTGGGATAATATCCAATGGTCTCTAGGCTTGCCATCAAGACCCGAATTTAGGAATATGCCGTCACCTCGCTTTTGATTTGGTGTCGCACCGTTTCTTTGCTGAAGTAAGGTAAACATCCGTATGATCACTATGCTGTTGTATCGCAATCAAAATCTGGAGCTAGGAATATTCAATTGCTCCGATTTTATTTGATAGTTGCGCTCGCACCCTACTGGAATGAGAAGGAACGTCGAGATGACCTATAGGCTGTAGATGTTGCCATCGAGGTTTGGAGTTAGGAATATGCCATCACTCCACTTTTATTTGACCCTTGGGTCCTTGTTGATGTCGGGTCTATACTTTGCTGGGGTAAGAAGGACGTCCAAATAGTCTCTAGATTGTAGATGTGCTATTAAGACTCGGTTCTTCTTTTTACGAAATATGGTGGAAAATTATGGTTCCCTTTCTTTCATTTGTGTCCATGGATTGTATACAAGAGTCAGTATAGATCTACTTGCAGGGCAGAAAATTTTTATTTTATTTTATTTATTTATTTTTTAAAAAATTTCCGATGTGCTCTATCATTTCAGCTTTTCATATCGCGAAAGTTGCGATTGCCTAATCATTTCGGATATTTTTTCACGGTGCCCAATCATTTCGGCTATATATATATTTTTTGACTCGCTGTTTTTTATTGCGAGTTGCCCAAATATTTCGGTTGTTTTATATGCATATATCTTTTTGCTTGCTGATTTTTATTGCGAGTTGCCCCATCATTTCAGATATTTTTATATGCATATTTTTCCTTGCTCGCTGATTTTATTACGAGTTGAGGATTTAGACTTTGATCCCAATTTTGGCATCAGCATCGCTACAACTAGAATATTGCCAGGAGCAAATCATCATATGCTGTGAGAGGATTTGGAGTTTAACACATGTTTAGGCATCAGTATCACTACAACTGGGATATTTCCAGGAGTGAATCATCATTTGCCTTTGTTGATTTGAAAAAAGGCGGCTTAGCAAACATCGTTAGGATCCTGTCGACTAAGGCTTTTTAATTTTATGAGCCATAAGGGTCTCATAAAGATATTTCTCCGTACGAGTCGAGAGGATTCCGTAAGTGTATTTTCTCCTTAGAAGTCGTGAGGACTCCTAAGTGGTATTTTCTTTTGCAATTCGTAAGGACTCACAAGTGTCGTTCATCATGTTGAACAATATTTATCTTTCTTGGTGGGACTTGGTTGAGAATATAGTTATTTACGCCCGTGGATTGTATAAAAAGGTCAATATTAGACCGCCTGTAGGGCATAAATTTATGGGGTTATGATGGCTTAAGAACAGGTTCAGATCCCTATAACTTAAGGCTTTTGAATTCTATAAACCGTGAGGGTCTTATAGAAGGTATATTCTCCTTACGAGTTATGAGGATCTCGTAAGTGCATTTTCTTTTTATGGATCGTATGGATTCCTAAGTGTGTTGCTTCTTTGTGAGTCGTAAGGATCTTACACAGGTGTTTTCTCCTTATAAAGTCATGAAGACTTTGCAAGTGCATCTTTTCCTTTTTTAATAAGTTTGCACCCTCTCGGGTTTTCACAAGCTCACCGATAGCCCTGTTGATTTTATTCACGGCACCCTTTCGGGTTTTCATCCGTGCCCATTCCGCTTATGGACATACCTAATTTTTCTTTTTCTTTTAAATTTTTAGGCGGCCCATAAGGTAACACACTAACAGTTGTCGATCACGACATTCTTCGAAGGACCACATCATATGGGACCTAGGAAGGATGTGAATTTTTTATGCCCGTGGATTGTATACGACGGTCGATATGGAGACTCACCGTAGAGCAATATATTAGTTTAGGGATATTTCGGTCCAATATTAGTTTAGGGACGTTTCGGTCTAATACCAGTTTAAGAACGTAGTGGTCCATTATTAGTTTAGGGACGTTTCGGTCCGTCATTCCTATATTTCGGACGAATTTTAGTTTAGGGACATTTCAGTCCATTATTTGTTTAGGTACATTTCGTTCTATTTTTTTCCTTGGATAATTCTATTAGATCTTCCGAAAGTATATCTGCTGGTGCCAGTATCCTGCGGTTTTGAACAATGATCCTTGCATCAACGAGGTCTTCGTCGGCTAATTGTTTAGCCAACTTGGCTAACGCATCCGCCTTACTATTTTCTACTCGCAGTACGCTTTCCAGGATATGTGAAGGGATTTGGGTTAAAAGCTGCTGCACTCTTTCGCCATACATTATTAGTTCTGGCTTGCATGTCTTTTAGTCACCATTTACTTGACTTACAATCAGCTAAGAATCTCCATATATGAGGAGATTCTTGATTCCCATGTCGATAGCGATCTCAAGAAAGGCTGTCAAAACTTCATATTATGCTTCATTATTAGTCCTGGGTTCCGTCAAGGAGAGGGCGTAACGCAATATCTCTCTTTGCGGGGTCATGAAGATAAGACCTGTTCTCGCCAAAATTTTCGGCCAAGAGCTATTTATTCCCTTATAACCCTTATAAAAAAGGGAGAACGAGTATAAGAATTCACGGTTAGACATCACGTGTTAAACACGTGAGCGCTTATATGCAAAGCATATAAGTGCTGAAAGAAAATAAAAAAAGGCCAAACATGCCTCACGTGTTAAACACATGGGCGCTCATATGCAAAGCATATAGGCATTGAAAACACATAACTAAGGGCCAAACATGCCTCACGTGTAAAACACATGAGCGCTCATATGCAAAACATATGAGTGCTGAACATAAATAACCAATGACTAAACATGCCTCACGTGTTAAACACGTGAGCGCTCATATGCTCATATGAGCGCTGAAAGTAAACAGGCTAAAACCCACACTAGGGGTCACGTGTTAAACACGCGAGTTCTCTTGCCGCTCACATGCAAAGCATGCGAGCGCCTTAATTTAAAATGCTTTTATCAAATTCTAGAATTAAATTCTATTTGGGAAATATTTTCCTGATCTTCCTCAAACTAGAAAGATCTTCTCTGTTAAACATAGGACCTTTGGATCAAAAATCCAACGGTGATCATCCGGTAGAATAAAATTCTATGATAGGAAAATATTTTCCTAATCTTGTTAAACTAACAAGATATTCATATGATAAGAATAAAATTCTATGTTAAACTAACGAGATATCCATATGATAGAATTAAATTCTATATTAAGAAAATATATTTCTAATCTTGTTAAACTAAAAAGATATGATAAAATAAAATTCTAAAACTAACAAGATATTCATAATCTTGTTAAACAAACAAGAAATCTTCTATGTTACACAGAGAGCCTTTGGATTAAAAATTCAACGGTGAATAAAATTCACCGATTGATCTAAATGATCATGCAATCAATCATGATCTCTCAATGAGTGATTCTCTTAACAAATTGATTCTTGTTCTTATCGTATAAATAGGCGGAGGAGAAAGGGGAAGAAGAAGACAAAGAGAATTTAATTCTCTAAAAGGAGGAGACCATCCCATAAGCTTTCCAAAAAGCTCTCACAAAAACAAAAGAGAATTTAATTCTCAAACAAAGGGTTTAACCCTTCAAAAAAAAAGAACTTAGTTTTTCCTCTGGTTGAGGTCTGCAGAAGCAGATCTCCCCATAAGTTGAGAATTTAATTCTCATCGGGAAGATTCTGTTATGCAGATTCAAAACTTAGGGGAAATAACTAAGTTCAAAGAATCTTATTCTTACAAAAATATATAGGAATTTAATTCCTCTGATAAAACTAGGGTTTAACTCTGTAAAAAGAATTTAATTCTTATAAAACAAGAGACCTGAAATTCTCTAAACTCAGATCCCAACATCGTTAATATGAGATCAAAATCTTCATGCACATAGAAGGAAAGACCGGTGATTCATTAGTGTTCAACACCATAACAAAACCTCACGTGTTTCCCCATGTGAGAACCTCTGATGGACAAAAAAGAATGGCTGAGACCGAGTCATGCGTTTCACACGCGAGCATTTAAAAAGAACAAGAAGTGCCTCCTAAGGCAGTCACGTGTTTCCCACGCGAGCGCCTAAAAGAAGAACAAGAAGTGCCTCTTAAGGAAGTCGCGTCTTTTCCACGCGACCCCCAACCAAGTGCTTAAAACTTATATGAAAAAGGGAATAGACCCAAAAATAGCGCTCACATTTTGAGGGCGCTTCACGTGTTCGTACGTGAGCACCACAGGAACCAAGTGTTTAGCACTTATATGAAAGAGGGAATAAAACACAGAAAACAACTCCCACTTTGGAGCGCCTCACGTGTTCACACGTGAGCGCCTCCAAAGTTCAGTGTTTAACACCGATCTAGCGCCTCACATGCGATACATGTGAGTGCTGCATATACCAGTGCTTAGCACTGGAGGGGGGTTTGACTATGGAAACCCAGACCTAAACTAAATTAGCCAAGTTTCCTGAGGCCAAAACCTCTTTGATCTCCAATCAATCGAGCCCCCCGTGCTCATGTCTTTCTAAATTGATCCTAGTCCCAAACACGACTAATGATCTTCCGACGGATATTCATCCCACATCTCCCCTCAATCTGGAAATTGGTTCAAGGGTACATCTCTCCACACATCTGATACATGTCGTTGTAATTTTTCAACGTCTTCAGAGAGGTGGCGGATCTCGATAAACAACTGCTCTTCGGTGCATCAAACCACATCCCAAGCTGGGTGTCTCCCATATCATCGTTGCTCATCCCGACACATAACAAATACACGTGCACGCAAGATGATCTACGGACCGTAACGTCCTTAAAATAAACTCTACGGACTGTAACGTCCTTAAACTAAACTCTACGGACCGAAACATCTTTAAACTATAACTGACCGAAATGTCCTCAAACTAAACTTCGCCTCCAAAATGGCGATAAGGGACCGAAACGTCCTTAAACTACAACAGACCGAAAAGTCCTCAAATTACAACGTTGCCTCCAAAATGGCGACAACGGACTGAAACGTCCTTAAACTAAAATCTCACCTCAAAAATGGTGATCTATAGACCGAAACGTCCTCAAACTAAACGTTGCCTCCAAAATGGTGACAACGGACCGTAACGTCCTTAAACTAAACTCTAAGGACCGTAACGTTTTCAAACTAAACGTTGCCTCCAAAATGGCGACAACGGACCGTAACGTCCTTAAACTAAAACCTCACCTCAAAAATGGTGATCTACGGACCATAACATCCTTAAACTAAACTCTACGGACCGTAACGTCCTTAAACTGAAACGTCACCTCAAAAATGGTGATCTACAGACCGAAATGTTCTCAAATTACAACTTCGCCTCCAAAATGGCAATAAGGGACCGAAATGTCATTAAACTAAGACAAAAGAGCCCATGTGCTCTCTTGTTGGATCTGAAACAAAAATGTTCCTAACATCCTGTTAAGTAGATCTTAGTCTCAAATTGGACTAACGTATCCTTAACAAAAATTTAAGTTGATCTTAATGTCAAACGAGATTAACGATCCTTAAATAAAAACCCAAATGTAAAATATACGGATTTGGACTAATCGCGCCTTACGGGCTACGGCATAAATTAGTCTCTGTATACAATCTACGGGAAACCAAAAATAAAACAAATACACACAACACGAAGTGAACTTTTGGAGCAGGAGAAAGTGGTTATAGCGATGCGGTAACGTAATTAACTGCAGGGGCTTGCGTTTGCAGGGAAGAGCGTCCCCACAATAAAAAAAAACCCTCAGAAATGAGGGGGAATCTGACGAAGTCTGCTACAACGGTCGCATCCGTCCAAACCTCCGATACACGGTGCCATAAATCAACTTGGCATCTTCGGAGAGGTGGACGGATAAACCCAAATAGCATCTGCCCCTAAATTCAGGCAAGACGACCTATGCGGTTTCGTCTCCGTTTTCGGCGGTAAATAGATTCTGGCATGCCCGGTGGGGCCTGTTTCTCTTTCTGTAAGTCTACGGTAGCGCCCCGGCCGTCTTTCAGACGCCAAATGTGGAACAAAAAACTTTTATAACTGGCGCTATCGCATACTATAACTCGGATCTTGCCATTAATGCTAAACTAACTAACTGTAAAGTGGGTAGAAAGGCTATACCGAACGATCCGAGTTCTTCGTTCTTTAGCCATCATCCCATGCTCCTTTGCGGCTTCTGTGATCTTGCTCGATCTCCGGTCTCCTCGTCCAGGTGGCACCACATCAACAGATCTTTAAACGGGCTCCCGTCTCTATACTGAGGCAACTCGGACATGAAGTTTGCTAGCCGACATGTCCAAGATTGATGTAGAGAATGAGTAGAATACTTTGTCTCGTCTCATCCAAAACCATGGATGAACGGTTAATGAAGTTGCCTTTTAATCATGTAATGAGAAAATGAGCTATCAAATTTTCATGAACCAAATCAATAATCTTTTTTCCAACAACCATCTTTTTTCCACAAAATGGGCCGGCCACATATGAAGAGGTGGGGGAGGGTGAGTGTATGATCCAAGTAAGGGTGACCATTAGCAATAATGAGGTGAATGAGTCATATAACACTTTGCATAAACCATTTAATGCAAATGAATGAGTCATAAACCTAGTCATCAACCATTAATGCAAACAATGAGTCACTAAACTTATTCACCAATCTAGAAGCTTCCACTCATGACTCACTCTCATGAAGAAGATAAATCCACATTAAACCGAATGTTTAAGACGGGTGATAGAAAACTTGACAACTTCGAAAAGCGATCCCGAAACGAATTTCAGGATAACCTCGTAATAGTATAAACATACCCGCATTTGTATTACGACCGAATACAAATGCAACTGAGACAAAGATATTATATCTACACAGTATAATACTCGGATCCAGCTTAAACCAAAGCCCACCAGTATTATCTGTCCGAAATATGACACGTGCGTAAACGCACGTGCATTTTCCGAACCCTGCCATAAAACCATACGGCCTCTACAACGTTTCGCCTGAACTTGGGAAACTATCTGTGGGGGACTCTAATGACTCATCAGTATCCCGGCAGTGGGTTTAACCACAAGCCGTCAGCGGCACTAGCTGTTCGTAACGGCTGCCCATGTACTGACCTCAAGGGAAGCCGATGAGCGAACTCATCCTGGAACCCTACTGAGCCTAACAGTGACAATATACATACAGTCCGGTCCGTTCGTCTATGAGTATTGCATATCGGGCCTATGGGGCTGGTAATGTCAGACCCCAATAGCGGTATAAGTCATGTCGGAGTGTAGCCCAGAACACCCTGAGATACTACTGGAGTACCTACCAGTAAATCTCCTGCCTCGGCCGAGGGCTTTGTGTAATGGCTCTCCTAGACACAACGCGATCTCACCCCCAATACCGGAAGAGACGAATCCCCTGCCGATCCGCTCACTTGCCTCCATGTGGCTCGGGACTGTACCCAAAAATACCTGTTTGCACGACTCCTTTGAGCCGTGGTAGGGTAGAAATCAAAGCACAGTGGGAACTCACACGAGACAAATGACGACCTCAGGTCGATGAACTAACCTGTACACATGTCACCAGGGAACTGCTATCTGACGCTAGGTATACCAACTAGCAGGTTCCCGGCGAGTCCTGTCCGGTGTACTCATAACCCAATGAGCACCTGTATACATCTTAGGTGATCCAACTGACACCAATGGCTTGTAAGACCGGCCACCACCCCTCGTCGGGGTCTCGACTGTATACACTAGTCTACTCCGGAGTATCGATGCCCTGTCTTGAAACTCCCACGACTAGGGACCACAATTAAGGATGTGCTTATAGATTACCCAACTCTCACGTATATGATCGCCATCATACTGCTGGTAGTCAAGCAAGATCCTAAGGGCTCTATCAACGTGTAATAGTGATCAGTCACCTGAACCTGTACACGACTGATAAAGGCAAACCAGATAGCATACTATTATCTCGAGTAAGACTGTCCTACCGGTATAGGTCCTCCTCAATCATTGCAATCACGTACCTGCGATCCAATAATTGACTTTGAGGGCACTACATCCAACAATCTCCCACTGTCACTTAAGGCTAATTATTGCGATGTCGCATACTCACAGCCCATGTGATACCGAACAACCAACTCCTCTACTAATCAGTTTCACAAAGCTCATTTGTAAAACTCTTGTGTTCGAGAAATAGCCTCAGCGAGTGGATCTGCCCCGATGTTTCTTTCTACGTCTCTCTTAATCTCAAGTTCGCGGAGAAAGCCATCTCCCGAATTGAGTAATACCTGTCTTAGAGTATTACTGGATATCTGATGGGACCTAGTTCATAAATGAACTCCAAATCCAAACTTCTTAGACTGTATCGATAACTGAACCTAATCAGTATCCCGCACCATGCCTCCCACAGTATCCTTTTAGACCACCCGTCCATAATACTGCCCCCTTCGTCAGAGGGAAAACTATAACTCTGATAATCACTCTGTCATCCATGTCACCTTTGAAGCCTGGAATGATAACCGTCTCCCGAAGGAGTCTGCCGTCATCAAATCCGTAGAACATGCACTTATGTTCTAAAACTGCTTCCTTATGTTTCTACAGGATTGGATTAATATAAACTTATCGCATCTAGTGCAAAAACAACATCTGGTGTGGTACTTGACATCTCACGATTGACTCAATTGCCTAAGCAAGTGATCTGCCAATCATGCACATCCCTCTCCCCTTTAGTCTGTAAGACACCTTTAGAGAGGGTGACTCCATCATCTGCAGGTACACCACCATGCCAGGAGTCATCTATTCTAAAATACTATTCGAATACTGTCAAAGTACCCAGATTGGGAAACTACCCAAATCTAGATCTAAAACCATAGATCTAGTAACCAGAATGTCTGATATTATATCCATATCCTGTGTGGAGAAACAACTGAATGGCGACCATAGTACAACCGATCGTAGTATAGGAATTTTACTTCCTACTCTGTGTATGTCATCCAAATACCAGGACATCACACCCTACTACCTTCTCAACAGATCCATCCCCTATTCTGATGAAGTCAAAGTCATGGCTGTCACATCAAAATCAGATGATCTATCTCCTCTATATCTGCTTAAGTCTATAAATAGACATAAGCTACTTGCCCACTATGCTTCCGCTGCTCCCACTGACCACAGTAACCCTCTGGCAGAATAATATATACGTGCACTTCTAAAACTAGTTTAGAACGACGCTATACTTATCCTCCTGCCGGGTCTCATAACCTGGAACAACAGTAGTATCAATTCTGGGTAAATAAGAACCTCCCTGTCACCGTCCTTGAGGCTACCGGAGTACCTCTCGGGTGTCTGAGGTTACCCACCATATCTGTGGAGTGGCTAATGGAATGTCAAACCTGATTGAATCTTTAGGTCCTATTAAATTTCCGTAATCGTTTGCGGTTCTGGAATCACGTCCAGTTCTACCATACTCCCACTACTGTTTTCTGAAAAAATCCATTTTACTAAAACCGTAGAGAGTCAAGAACAATATCACTATTGATCTTCCAGATGGTAGAAAATCAACTCTCGACATAGCCCGGGTCAACCACAAACTGCCATTACAGAAACGTGCCTTGAGTTATCCAGAATCTGGTTTTAAGCATAAACTGGACAACTCCCCGTACCTTAACATCGTTAAGATATGAACCATTCTATATCCAATATAGAAACTTTGGCACTTATTTAATTGGAATCTGATTCTAATCATGCAGCTGTCTCCAGTGCATATCCACTTAACGGAGAGAGGCTAATCAGCATTACTCAACTTAGGAATCCATCCAATTATGAGTAACCTGAAAGAGAAACAAGTTTCTCAAAACCATTACTTGAATACCAATCACAAGAATCTACATCTTCGATCTCTTTGAAGAATCCCGATACTTGCGACATCTGGTTCTCTACTTTATTCCTATACCCATAACTTCTCAAAACATAGACATTGTATTTCTATGAAACACTTGTCTAAAAACTAGAGAAGACATAAATAAATAGAACATAGTACGAGGACCAACCCCTTTGTCCTGATAGACACTGGACAACATACAATACTCTGTATAAGTCCGCTGAGTTGAATAACTCAAAACCTGTGCATCATAGGTTGAAAACTGTACTTATGGTTAAGAACTACTCCGTTGTTCAATGCTCCTTACCCAATCGTCAACTGATATAGGTAAATGTCATGGACATAATATCAAAAAGTTATATCTCACTTTATAAAAATAAACGTACAGATATATCATTTTGAAATTGGTGCACAACAACGGATACTCAAAACCAAATACATGCCGTCCGGCAAAAACCCAGGCGATTTCCTCAAATATCACCAATTACAACGAATTCCGATATAATGAGGATGATCACCTTATTCCCAATAACCTACACCCACTCATCATCTGTAAAACCATACAAATGTGAGAATCATACCTGGTAAATACATACCCTGGAGTAAGTATCTAATCGGGAAATCAGTTTTCCTTTAACAATGCACAGTGAAACTGAAACATGAAAATGTTTCGTAGGGGTATCCTGGTATTCCTAGTAATGCCTTTTCCATAATCCAATTCATGACTATAACCGTATATTTCTTTGCTATCTCTCCAAATCCCTTTATTTGTCTTTAGTCATTACCTTCTGTACACCATCGTTAGGCTAAATGGTTTTCTTCTTTCCCTACCGTTCAGCACCAGCCTATGGTTTGGAAGAAAACTATCCAGTAAGCATAATAGGTGTACCCTCCTAAACCAAGGAGTACTCGCAACTTGAGAGAAGGTGATGATAAAAGACAACTGAATAATACCTTATTCTATTTCTCCCGAACTGGGAAAAAAAGCAAAGGTGAAATAGGAGCGGCGATGAAGTACGCGGTTTGGTCGTGAATGATAGCAGTCGCAATTTACTTTGCCCTCTTTCTATTCCCTTTATTTTGTCTTTAGTTATTACCTTCCGTACACCCTACTTAGGCTAATTGGTTTTCTTCATTCCCTACCTTTCGGCACCTGCCTATGGTTTGGAAGAAGACTATCCAATAAGCGTAATAGGTGTACTCTCCTAAACTAAGGAGCCCTCGCAACCTGAGAGAAGGTGATAATAAAAGACAACTGAATAAACCAATTCTATTTCTCCTAAACCTGGATCCATCCTCGAAGAAGTCCCTTCGAGTTCGTATATAACCATACGATGGATCTATCCAATAGAAGTGGATGTCCGTAGTAATACGGAGTGTTCTGAGAAACGCAAAGGGTAAAAGAAGGAGCGGCAATGACTTATGCAACTTAGACAATCCAAAAGCCAGTATTTTAAGAAGGTTCGGTCAACTTGGTCACTGAGTCATAGTCTAGGGTCGGTCAAAGGTCGCTGCCAAAGAGAGAGAGAAAAGAAACACTCTGCGTGCACTCTAACATATATCAGAATGGTTATCACTTTATCTAATCAGGAAACCTCCCACTGTACTGTCAAATTCTCCTCCAAATCAAAGAAGAATCAATCGGGATCACCCGAAGAGTAAACCAACTCATCAATGGGAATCGGGATCCAACTCTCATCGCATGATAACGTGACGAAATCCACTCGCGTTATCACACTCCAGAAGGTATGCGCATGCCTGACAAGTTTTAGTTTCTTTAGAAATTCCCGATGTGATTTTTTATGCCCCATGCTCTTATGATCATGACTAAGGGCCAACCCATCATAAGTCACATGTCAAGTTCTTCCCATCATTATCTTGTTAATTTGAACCCATCCGTACTCGCCCTTGACTAAGGGCCAACAAGGCTGTACGGTTGCCCCAAACCAACACATCTATCTATGCAACATGTGAGCACCTGTCACGTCCCGCTTCCCAGAGTACGCTCAAATAGGCACGTGACATAGCCAACCATGCTACCTGTGGATAGGAAAAATCCCTCCACAGTCACATTACGGCTGTAGAGATATCAAGAACAGGAAAAAATAAACTAAACTATCTAGTACATGTCCATGAGCCAGAATAAATGGGTCAAGAAATAATGATATGCGGAAGCAAAAGATACAGTAAATGAAACACCTGGAAAGTAAAACTGCATACCGACAGGATCTTCACCACTCGGTCTAACAGCGGCAATACTCCTGGTCAGTCTGCAACAAAGGTAGAAGAATCTGGGTCATGCAAAACCCAGACGTCAGCGCATCATAACATCAATCAATAATAAAACAGGGGTAGCAATACATGCGAGTATAAGTATAAAAGGTAAACAAGCATAACAGTGATATAAGTAAGGACAGTGGGGTAATGTGTAGTGAGTTATCTAAACTGGTCTATTGGGTTAATTACTCTCAAGTCTTTGAAATCAATTTGATGAATCATCTGTTAGTGTATATGCCCTAGGGGCTATTATTGTATCATACTAGTTTGTATATTACTTAATGGAAGCTTAGGATATTCACATGTATATAACAGTCTTGCTAAATATGGTAGTATGCTATTTGGTTTTTATATCTTAATATGTGAGTATACGTATTGATAGAGCTCTTAGGATCTTGCTTGACTACCAGCGTTGTGATGACAGTCATACTAGTGGGGGCTGGGTAGTCTACAAGCACATCCTTATTCAGGTCCCTAGTCGTAGGATTATCGAGACAGGGCATCGATACTCCGGAGTAGACTAGTGTGTACGCTTCTCATCCCAGTTGGGGAGATGGTCTATCCCACAGCCGTCAGTACGTCGTAATGGAGATAGTATACAGGTGCTCGTAGGGTTACGGGTACACCGGACAGGACTCGCAGGGAACTGTAGGTTGGTTTTATACCAGTCGTCAGTTAACAGTTCCCAGGTGACATGAGTACATCATAGTCCGCAGACTTGACACTGCTACTTCGCCTCGAGTGTGTCCTACTGTTCTTAGATTGCTACCCTACTACGGCTCAAAGGAGTCATGCAAACAGGTAGCAGTTGGGTGCGGTCCCGAGCACTTGGAGGCAGTGGCGGTTAGAAAGGATTCGTCTCTCCCGGTATTGGGAGTTGATATCGCGCTGTGTCAGAGAGCCATTACGCAAAGTCCTTGGCCAGGGCAAGCGAGATTTGCCGGTAGGTTCCAGTAGTTTCTCATGGTGTAATGGGCTTCACTCCGACACGACTTATACCGCTATTAGGGGACTGACGCTTGCCGCCCCCTAGGCCCGATATGCGATAGTCTTAGACGAACAGACTGGACTGTACGGAGATTGTCACATCAGACTCAGTAGGAGTTCGGATGGGTATCCTCATCGGCCTTCTTATCGACATCTACCTGGGGACCGTTACGTACAGCTAGTGCCGCTTGCGGTCTGTGGTTAAACCCACTGCCAGCGTATTAGTCGAGTCCTTAGAGTCCCACACAGAGAGTTTCCCTACTCCAGGCGAAACGATATAGAGGTCGTATGGTTTTACGACAAGGGTTCGGACGCATACGTGTGTTTACGCACGTACGACATCCGGACAGTTTTTACTAGCCGGCTTTGGTTTAAGCCAGTTTTTAGTATCCGGTTATTGGATTTATACAGTCTAAAGTTTTTCCATGTTTTCACGGATAGGAGGGGCGTTCTCGTAATTACGCGAGAAGCTTCTAGAAGGATGGTGACTTGGGGGTTTAGGTGGCATAAGTATTAAATGAGATCAGTGACTCATTTGTGTGATTCATCCTTGTCATTAATGCATCATAAATGCTTAATGACTCATGTAGATGAATCACTCATTTGTATTTATGAAGCATGGTTGTTAAATCCTTTATTTGATTTTATTTGATAATGATAATGCTTCATATATATCATGAGAGATCATTATCTCATTCTATTCTCTTGCTCACCTTCTCTCTCCTCAAGCTCTCTCTCTTCAAACCCTAATCCTCCCCTCTCATGTATTGAGACCAAGGATTAGAATAGACTACTTAATCAATAACCCTTCTCTATATCACCTAGGTTACTTAGATTAGCACTTTAAATAACCTAGTTACCTCAAGTTAGAGGTGAAGCTTGAAGTAAAGCTCTCGGGTGGATCATCTACTGCATAGAGAAGGCCGGAGAGGACGTGGAGAACGAAAAGACGAAGGACACGGTTCATCAGGTATAATCACTTTTCATAGTAGTTGTTAACTTCTATGATTCTTGTTAGTTATAGTTTAGCAAAGATTCTCGGTTAGTCGATGTTTAAGCAAAGAACAAGATCGTTTTTCATTATTCTGCCTCCCCGCAAGTCGTGGGGTGTTATACATCGACTTACAGTGGTATCGGAGCCTCGCTAAACAATAATTAACTCATTAGCAAAGTCGTAAGAATTTCGAACGCAAAAAGAACCGGAAAAATCATCGATTTAACACAGTTTCTGTCGAATTTAAAACGTGGTCTAAAATTTTTTCAGGGACCTCTAAAATTACAAGCAGAGAATAATAGGGATACTGCAGAAATTTGGACTCGTGACTCGGCAAACTCACCGCGTAACCGCGGCGGATCCATGCGATCCGCGGCGGATCCGCGGCCGAGTTGGGGCCAAGTCAGCCCAAATTTCTTCAGTAACTCTCCTGTGTTAATAATGATATTTCTGGGATATTTTGTTTTCTGCTATGATCTCAGGTGTACAGAGACGTTTTGGAGTAGAATCTAAAGTGTTTGCTCGATCGAAATTTTATGATGTTTGCTAAGTTGATTATATCTGTGATTGTATAATGTGTTCGTAAACCTCCCCTAACTGCTAGTATGTCGGTTGGCAGGGGGTTGCACATTTCTGTAATGGTTTTTACTGTTTGTGGATGTGAACTGTATTGGACTGTTGTGATGATTAGCCGGGGTTTGTGATGGGTTGTTATATTCATTCATTCAAAGAAATTGTAATATGTTGTAATATTATTTTGCGGGGCACATCCAGGTTGCGGTTGTAGCCACCGTTGTATTATTTCATTTTACTGTTTTTGCTCCTAGGATAGACCCAAGGTGGGGTGCACAAACTACCGGGTACTTTGAAGTGTTTAGTGGCCTACTCACGTTGTTGAGGGAGACCGCTTCACTTCGGGTATTTGGCGGGTAGTTTTCCGTACCCGTAGGGGTCTAGGGTGGGGTAATGGCTAACTGTATAATCCGTGTTTTGTTGCAGGCTCTAAATAAACGCGGATTGCTTGCAAATCCAATAATGTTCATATGAGATCTGGAATGCCTATTATTGCGTCTGACGAATGTACAATATCTATATATGATAGCTATTTAGACGTCACTTATGTTTTACACCCGCGCTAGCCCAGCCCCCGCTCTGCCGTTAGTTAAGTAACCTAACGGGTGATGACGGGACCCAGTGGCTAATGCGGATGGCATAAGAGGACGTTGTATTTTCGTTGTTTTCTGCAATGATAGGTTAATGACGGGACGCATTATTATTAATGCAAAGAAAATAAACCAAAAGTTGAATCGTTGGAACAATTTAAAGAAACCACTCGGTTATTTTAAAACAGATATTTTTAATTGCGGAGCTTTAACCACTCCTTTTAAAAGCTATCAGGTTCCTTCGGTCATATCAAGTTCACTACGTTCACGGTTTCGCCAAAACCATTCGTAGCCCTCCGTCATTTCATTTGGGTATTCAGTAGTATTCAAGCTATGCATTTTGGCCAAAGTCAAGGCATAGTGTTTGGTAGCTGCTGGGTATTCATTTGTTGCATAGATAGATGAGTTAGTTTGGGACAGTCGTATTATCATTTGACCAAAGTCAGGGGTATGTACGGATGGGTTCAAATTGACAAGATAATGATGGGTAGAACTTGACATGTGACTTATGACATTTTGACCAAAGCCAAGGTCATAAGAGCATGGGGCAAAAATTTATATCGGGAATTTCTAAAGAAACTGAAATTTGCAAAGAGATGCATACCATTTGGAGTTTGATGAATGTTGGTAGGATTCCTTCAACATTATCATACGATGATATTTGGATCCCGATCCTACTGTGAGTATATGCTACTCATCAGGAGATTCGTCACTTAACGATCAATGCTATAAACCAAGTAGGTGTCAAGAAAGGTGTCAGCGGGGTTACGCCCCCAGAGAAAAGAGGTTATTTAATTAAGGAACTTCGCGAAAGCGTTGGAAAACCTCCCTCGAAGTACCGACACCAGCCTGGCTGAACGGTTAAGCAAGTATTGTACAGTGAGAATAGTCCTAGCTAATTCTTCTTTTATGGTTTGAGGAAGGATTCGAGAAACAGTGGGAGCCATCCAGTTTAGATAAATTAAAAACCACTCTAAACTTGCAAGAACATCAAGCTAAAGTGTTTCTTCTCTCTCTCCTACTTGCAGCGACCCTGAAAATGATTGGACTTAAGTTGCTTTTAGAGAAAAATATACTGACAGGGCCAAACTATAAAGATTGGATGCGGAATGTCAAAATGGCTTTGACCTATGACAAATTGGGGTACGTCCTCACCGCTAAGGCACCTGCAGTCCCAGGTCCCAAATCCAGTAATGCGTATAAGGAAATCCGCAAAACCTGGGAGTATGATTGCGCAAAGGCCAAGTGCATCGTGCTTGCCTCGATGAACAATGAACATCAGAGGAGGCACGAGGATATGGATCTTGATGCCATATTTCTCTATACAAAAGAACTTTATGGAGAGCAATCTCGTATAGCAAGATACGAGACCTCTAAGAACTTGTTTCGAGCGAGGTTGGCCGTCGGATCATCGGTAGGAGAACATGTCCTAAAGATGATTGGCTATATAGAAGAGCTCGCAGATCTTGGGACGACTTTGGATAATGAGCTCTATACAGACCTTATTCTCCAGTCCCTTCCTTCCACCTACGCCCAGTTTATTCTGAACTTCAACATTCAAAGAAAAGAAGTTAAACTTCCGGAACTCCTTAACATGTTGAGGAGTGCAGAGGGCACCTTGCAGAAGGCAAGGAAAACACCCGCTATGTTTGTTAGCGGTTCTTCTTCTTCCGGGTCCAAGGCTAGGGCCAAAGGAAGGAAAAAGAAGGCCGCCAACAAACCTAGAGGAGGTGTTAGTAAGGTGGGAGCGAAGGGAAAGAAAAAGTTTGCGGTACCAGTAGTGGCCCAGGATGAGTGTTTCCATTGTCATAGGAAAGGGCACTGGAAGAAAGATTGCAAGGCTTGGAACGCCAAGAACCAGGAACCGAAGCAAGCTATGGCTTCGACTTTAGGTGTGTTTGTAATTGAGAATTGTCTGTCAATCAACTCTACTTCCTCGGTATTAGATACCGGATCAGGATCTCATATATGCAATTCATTGCCGGCACTGAGAAACCGTAGAGTGCTGAAGGATGGTGATATGACCCTGATAGTTGCTAATGGAGCTAGCGTGGGAGCTGTGTCCGTAGGGGATTATCACCTGGGATTGACGAGTGGACACATTTTGGTTTTGCATAACTGTTTTTATGTACCAAGCTTAACGTGTAATATCATATCAGTTTCCTTGTTATCAAATAAAGGTTATGATTTCACGTTTGTAAGTGATGTTGTTAACATCCACCTTAATCATAGTTTGATTGGGTCCGGTACACTGGATAATGGTATATATGTCTTAAACCAACTCCAAATTTTCAATGTCCAGAACAAACTAAAAAGAAAGTCTCCAGATTTAAATAAAGGTTTCTTATGGCATTGTAGACTGGGTCACATCAATGAGAGAAAGTTGACTAAGTTACATAGAGAAGGATATTTGGACTCGTTCGAATATCAAACTTATGCCACTTGTCAATCTTGTCTCAAAGGAAAGATGACAAAGACTCCATTTACTGGACATGGAGTAAGAGCAAGCGAGCTCTTAGGACTCATACACAGCGATGTATGTGGTCCAATGTCTACACATGCAAGAGGTGGTTTTTCCTATTTCATTACTTTTACGGATGATTACTCAAGGTACAGATTCATTTATCTGATGAAACATAAATCCGAGGCTTTTGAGAAATTCCAAGAGTATAAGAATGAAGTAGAAAACCAAATCGGTAAAAGTATCAAGACACTAAGATCTGATCGAGGTGGTGAATACTTGAGTGCCGAGTTTCTAGGTTACTTAAAAGAGAAATGAATTCTCTCTCAGCTTACTCCTCCATACACTCTACATCATAACGGTGTATCGGAGAGACGGAATCGAACCCTATTGGATATGGTACGTTCCATGATGAGTAATGCTGAGTTACCGCGATCTTTCTGGGGTTATGCGCTAGATTCAGCGGCATATCTTCTGAACAGGGCTCCTACCAAGACTGTGTCTACCACCCCATATCAGATGTGGAGTGGGAAGAAACCCCATCTTCAGCATATGAAGATATGGGGATGTCCGGCTTTTGTTAAAAAGCAACATACGAACAAGCTCGAGGCACGATCAATACAGTGTAAGTTTGTGGGATATCCAAAGAATTCCAAGGGACATTATTTCTATTACGTAGAGGAACAAAAGGTTTTTGTTTCTCGTAATGCCCATTTTCTAGAACAACAGTTTTTAGAAAAGGAAATAAGTGGGAGTGAAATAGAACTGGAAGAAATTCCAGAACCACAAACTACAACACAAAGTTTGGTAGAACCAGTAGTTCAAAAAGAACAGGACATTCCCGCACCCCTCCGCAGGAGTAGTAGGCCGTCTCATCCGCCTGAAAGATACTACGGTTTTCTCATAGATGGGGATAGAGAGGATTGCATCATAGATGATGATGAACCTACTAGCTTCCAGCAGGCCATCCAGTGCGGCGACTCGGTGCGATGGCTAGATGCAATGCGGACCGAAATGGAGTCCATGTACACCAACAAAGTATGGACTTTGGACTTTGCTCCAGATGGGGTAAAACCCATAGGATGCAAATGGATCTTCAAGAAAAAGATTGGTGTAGATGGACAGGTGGAAACCTATAAGGCTAGACTTGTTGCAAAGGGTTTTCGTCAAAGACCTGGTTTGGACTATAACGAAACTTTTTCTCCAGTGGCTATGCTCAAATCCATTCGGGTCCTTCTTGCTATTGCTGCCTTCCATGATTATGAAATCTGGCAGATGGACGTAAAGACGGCTTTTTTGAATGGTAATTTAGAAGAGTGCGTCTATATGGATCAGCCAGAGGGTTTCAATCAGAGTGGGAGCAGCGGGAAAGTATGCAAGTTGCTTAAATGCATTTATGGATTAAAGCAGGCATCACGAAGTTGGAACATCTGTTTTGATGAAACGGTCAAATAATATGACTTTATCAAAAATCCAGATGAACCATGTATATATAGTAAAGTTGTAGCAAGAACAGTCGTATTCCTCGTCTTGTACGTGGATGACATTCTATTGACAGGAAATGACATTCCTATGCTACAATATGTCAAAGGATTCTTGTCACACAGGTTCTCCATGAAAGACCTGGGTGATGCCTTTTACATTCTGGGGATCCGGATCTATCGTGATAGATATAAGAGGATGTTGGTGTTAGTTATGTATATGCCCTAGAGGCCATTGTTGTACATATGATGTATATTATAATGGATGCTTGGTTATATATAGAGATGACTTTCTTGCTCGTCATGATAGTATGCTATTTGGTTTCACTTTATCTTAACATGTTGACTTGTATTGGTTTACTGTTTTACTCTCACATGTTGATAAAGCCCTTAGGACTTGTACTCGACTACTGGGACTATGATGAGATCATACTAGTGGGGCCACGATAGTCGATGAGTACATCCTATAACTGTTCCTAGTCGAGGGTATATCGAGACAGGGCATCAATACACCAGAGTAGATTAGCGTATACGCATCTTGACCCATATGATGGGCGATGGATGATCCCATATCCATCGGTGTTTGACATCAGAGATGGTGTACGGGTGCTCAGTGGAGACTGGGTACACTGGACGGACTCGCCGAGAACTCCCAGATGGTGATATACCACACGTCAGATGGCAGTTCTCCGGTGACACTGGTACAGGGTAGTCTGTAGACCCGAGATCGTCATAGAGTCTTGTGTGATTCCCACTGTGCTTTGATTTCCACCTTACCACGTCCAAGAGGGCGTGCAAAACGGTGGCTTTTGGGTACAGTCCCGAATCACATGGAGGCAATGAGCGATAGGAGGGGATTCGTCTCTCCCGGTATAGGGAGTTGATGTTGTGCTGTGTTCGATTGGCTATAACCGGAAGTCCCTGGCCAGGGCTGATATAGAGATATACTGGTAAGTGTTACTAGTAGTTTCTCGACCTGTTATGAGCCACACATCGACACGACTTATCGGTTACTGGGGTCTGACGTATACCACCCCTAGACTTGATATGCGACATATCAGACGAACAGACCGGACTGTACGGGAGTGTTACTGGTTGGATTCACAGGAGAACGCACAGGCTAGCTTGTTGATCTTCTGATCGCTCAATACCTGGGTGGCTGTTACGTTTAGCTGACCGCTTGCAGCTTATGGGTGTTTGATTTGATCATCACCTGCTACCGGCGTATTGACGATTCTTTAGAGTCCTACACAGAGGTTTCTTGGCTCAGGCGAAACAGAGTAGTGGCACATATGTGATATGCGCAGGAGCGAGAATAATGCGATATGTGATACCGTATTATATTCTCGCGATATATGGATATGAACCGGCTTATCGGATCAAGTGTTGATTCGATGAATCAGTACATGATATATTAGTCGGTAATATTCGATATAGCCGGATCGTCGGATCAAGTGTTGATTCGATGATTTAATATATAATAATATATATGATATATTATTATATTAACTAATATTGGCTTGCTTTATTATTTCATTTTCTCAGTGGATGATACATTGATATATATGCGATATATGTTAATTGTATTATTTCTTTTGTTGCAAATATACAATATATATGTGATATATATTATTGTGACATGTTATGATTAATTGTTAAACATGTTTAAGGATGATTAATTGAGGTTAGGGTTTGATTAAGGTTAGTAGCTTCATGCATCTTCTAGAAGTTTTTGCTTTTGTCATTGTAATGATTATTTTGGATGACACATTTCTTAACTTAACCAAACCCTAACTCTAGTTATTTCTCTACACATTCTCATCCATTCATCCTTGACCATGGTTCACAATTCAATCATATAGATTATATTCTATTCATCACAAAAGGATATTTGATATTATCATTTCCATTATCTTCTTCTTCTTCTTCTTGAAGAAGCTCTCTTGAAAATCCTTAAGTGATGAAATAATATGAGAAAATGATATAAAAAGAAAGCAAAATTACTACTCTTTCATCCTCATCTCATCTTGCCCATGGGATTAGTGTGTTCTCTTCTTTAAGAGTGAGAAAGCTCGAGCCGTAGCAACTTCAAGGTAGATCATCGGAGATTTGGAATACTTCGAGCTAGCATGGATCGTTCGAGTCGTGGAGCCTCTCATGAGTCCGGGAGATCGTGGATCGCGGCTAAGGGACTTCTACTCGGAGCTTGTGAAGTGAAGGAGCGGACTACAAAGGTTGTAATCCCTCACACTTAGATAAAAGTTATCTTATTACATGTTAAACCCTAATAATCTAGCAAAGATCCCGGCTTTGGGTTGTTCGGCACGTCTAAAATTTAATCCGGGCATGTTTGATGCCTTAAGAACCTTCACAAGAGTGCCTAGGAACCCTACAGTGGTATCAGAGCCTAGCTAGAGCATTAGGCGATGTGTTTACGAAGTTAAAACTCCGATCGAACCCGAAACGAATAAAATGGACCCCTCTCTGGAAATTTTTTAAATTTTGGGGCACTTCCAGGATGCGGTTGCTGTCACCAGTGTATATTATTTACTTTTCCGCATTAGGTAGACCCAAGGAGGGGAGCACAAGTAACCGGGTTCTAGGGTCCAGTGGGAGGCCATCTCGAGGAGTCGAGACCGGGTCTCCTAACCCTAGAATTGGCAGTGTTACTTGCCGCTCTCGTAGGGGTCTTGGGATGTGGGTTTGGCTATTCGTCGCGACCGTGGAATCCGTGTTTTATACAGGCTCGTATTAAAACACGGACGTCCTAGTATATCCAATATTTCATATATGTTCTTCTGCTGCAATGTTCTGTGATGAGATCATATTACTGCCTGAGACGAATGCTTATACTATATATATATGCTGATATATAAATATTACTGCTTTCGTTTCTTCTGTGATGCTTAGGAAGCATAAGCTGATGGGATTTTTATTAATGAGATTAATAAAAGAAAAGAAACCTAAAGATGTTGTAGAATCAAAACTTAATAAAAATGGTAGCTACAGTTTTGCTTTGCACAGTGATATATACGATATATCCTGCACCTTATTCGATGAGGAAAGGACCGAGATCCCTTCACCGGGAGTGACTCCTTTAGCAAAACTGGCAGATGCTACAGAACACGGTTTGTCTTTTGATTGCTTTTAGTGTTTTGCTTTGCACAGCGGTATATATGATATATCCTGCACCTTATTCGATGAGGAAAGGGCCGACGATCCCTTCACCGGGAGTGACCCCTTTAGCGAAACTAAGAAAAGCCTCAAAAACACTCCTTTTCAAAAACATATGATTCTACGACGATATCAAGTTCTTTACGCTCAGGGTTTTCTGAAAAACCTGCGTAGCCCTCCGTCATTTCAGATAAGTACTACTTAGTATTCGTGCTACGGTAGTTTGGCATTCGTCAAGGCGTAGTGTACGGTAGCTAACTAGTATTTATCTGCTTATGCATATGATGCAGATTGGATTAGGGTATTCGTACGGCGTAGTTTGGCATTCGTCAAGGGTCGTACGGGTGGGTTTAATTCAATCAAGAAATGTACGGGTTGAACTTGACTAGTGGACTATGGGTTGTTTGGCATTTGTCAAGGTCATAGAACACTAGGGGTAAAAGCATTATCGGGAATTTCAAGTGTTAAAATTTGCAATGAGATTGCATACCTCCTATGAGATAGTTGGATCCCGATACCCACTGCGAGTAAGAGTTACTCCTGGGAGAGTTTTACACAGGACAATTAGTCATTCAAGTAGGTGTCTAGAAAAGTGTTAACGAGGTTACGCCTCTGGCAAAACGAGGTTTACTAATTAGGTCCGTGCGAAAGCACGGGGAACCTCCCTCAAAGTACCGACACTGATCTGGCTGAAAGATTGACGAAATTGTAGGGTGTAATTAATCCCGGCTAATCTTACCTTTTAGGGTTTTAAGGTAGATTTGATAAAAACAGTGGGAGACATCCTGATTAGATAAGATAATAACCAATCTAATCTTGCAAGAGCATACGCTAAAGTGTTTTCTTCTCTCTCTCTCCAGGTAGCGACCATTTCAGGCCATAATCAAGATAATAATATGGATGTATTGACTGAACCTAATTATTGTACTGAGCAAGGGAACGTTGAACCCGTTCTTTCTTATAAGAGTTATAAGACTGAACAGGAAACGGGAGAATATCTAGATTCTCACGCCGCCCAAAAGAACATGCATGTTGATGCATCTTCTTCAGGTGTGTTAGTTATTGAGAACTGTTTTTCAGTTCACCCTACGTCCTGGGTATTAGATACCGGATCAGGATCCCACATATGTAAACAGTTACATGGGCTACGTAAAGGTAGAGAACTGGGAAAAGGTGATCATTCCGTTCAAGTAGGGAACGGTGCAAGTATTGTAGCCAAAGCAGTTGGCGAATATCACCTTGTATTACCAAGTCGTAATACACTGATTCTAAATGAGTGCTATTATATACCGAACATGATGTGCAACATTATATCAGTTTCTTTATTGAGTAAAGAGGGATATAATTTTGTAGTACAGGAAAATGTTATGAACATATTCCTAAATCAAAAGTTGATTGCATCAGGCTCGTTACATAATGGCATATTCATTCTAAATCAGAATACAGTCTTAAATGTACAAAACACACACAAGAGGAAAAGCTCAGATATGAACGAATCCTACTTGTGGCATTGTAGACTTGGTCATATCAATGCGACACGACTGGCTAAGTTACATAGGGATGGTTATTTGAATCCGTTCGAATTATCATCTTATGATACTTGCCATTCATGTCTCAAAGGAAAAATGACCAAAGCTCCGTTTAGTGGACACGGAGAAAGAGTTACCGAACTCTTAGGACTGATACATAGTGATGTATGCGGTCCCATGTCTACGCATGCCAGGAACGGTTCTTCCTACTTCATTACATTCACTGACGATCTCTCTAGATACGGACATGTGTTTCTGATGAAACACAAGTCTGAAGCTTTTGGGAAATTCAGAGAATATAAGCACGAAGTAGAGAATCAAACGGGCAAAAGTATTAAGATTCTTCGATCTGATCGAGGGGGTGAATACTTAAGCGGTGAGTTCCTAGATTATCTAAAAGAGAATGGGATTCTCTCTCAGCTTACTCCTCCTTATACACCACAGCACAACGGTGTATCGGAACGAAGGAATCGGACCCTATTAGATATGGTACGATCTATGATGAGCGAGGCTGAGTTACCTATTTCCTTCTGGGGGTATGCGCTTGAGACAGCGTTACATTTATTGAATATGGTTCCTACCAAATCAGTGCCTACCACTCCATATGAGATATGGAAAGGGAAGAGACCATCTCTTAAGTATGTTAAGATATGGGGTTGTCCAGCCTATGTCAAAAGACAAAATCCGGACAAACTCGAGGCAAGATCAGTCTTATGTAAGTTTGTAGGATATCCCAGAAATTCACAAGGGTATATCTTCTACCACCCCGAGGAACAAAAGGTGTTTGTTTCTCGACATGCTACTTTCTTAGAAAAAGGTTTTCTTATAAAAGAAATTGATGGCAATGAGGTAGAACTGGAAGAGGTTCCGGCAGCACAAACTATAACAGAAGACTTGGTTGAACCAGAGGATTCAGTAGTACCCGACAAACCCCAGCCTCTCCGCCGATCTAGTAGGGTTTCTCATCCACCTGAGAGATACTACGGTTTTCTCATTGATGGTGGAAGCGAGGATTGCATCATGGATGATGATGACCCTACTAGTTTCGAGCAGGCCATCACGAGTGGTGACTCTGTGAAATGGCTGGATGCAATGCGATCTGAGATGGAATCCATGTACACCAACAAAGTATGGACTTTGGAAAATGCTCCTGAAGGGGTAAAACCCATTGGGAGCAAGTGGATCTTTAAAAAGAAATTTGGTGTAGATGGAAAAGTTGAGACTTTCAAAGCTAGACTGGTAGCAAAGGGATTTCGTCAACGACCAGGTGTGGACTATGACGAAACCTTTTCTCCAGTAGCTATGCTTAAGTCCATCCGGATCTTACTTGCCATTGCTGCATACCATGACTACGAAATCTGGCAAATGGATGTTAAGACCGCCTTTCTAAACGGTGATTTAGAAGAGTGTGTGTACATGACTCAGCCAGAGGGCTTCGTAGATAGTGGGAGCAGCGGAAAGGTGTGCAAGCTGCTTAAATCCATTTATGGGTTAAAGCAAGCATCGCGGAGTTGGAACATCTGTTTTGATGTTGTAGTCAAAGAGTTTGACTTCATCAAAAATATAGATGAACCTTGTATCTATAAGAAGGTAGCAGAGGGTAAGGTTGTCTTCCTCGTATTGTACGTGGATGACATACTCTTGATAGGAAATGATATTCCTATGCTGCAATCAGTCAAGCTCTTCTTATCACAGAGATTCTCAATGAAAGATCTAGGTGATGCCTCCTGCATATTAGGAATCATGATCTATAGAGATAGATCTAAACGGATACTGGGATTGTCCCAATCCAGGTACATTGACACCATACTAAAGAGGTTTAGTATGGAAGAATCCAAGCGTGGGAACCAACCCACGATCTCTGGACTCACTCTCTCCAAAGAGATGTCTCCCAAGACTGATTTGGAGAGAGCTCGCATGCAAGGGATACCCTATGCTTCGGCAGTAGGCTCTATCATGTATGCAATGCTATGTACAAGACCCGATGTAGCATACTCACTAAGTGTAGTGAGTCGGTATCAAGCAGATCCTGGAGAGAGTCATTGGACAGCAGTGAAGAACATTCTCAAGTACTTACGAAGGACTAAGGAGATGTTCTTGGTGTATGGTAACGGAGAACTCCAGGTGGAGTCCTTTACCGATTCCAGCTTCCAAAGTGATAAGGACGACTCTAAGTCGCATTCGGGTTTTGTCTTTACCTTCAATGGAGGGGCGGTATGTTGGAAGAGTTCCAAACAGGATACCGTTGCAGACTCAACGATGGAGGCTGAATACATCGCTGCCAACGATGCTGCCAAATAGGCTGTCTGGATCAAGAAGTTCATTAGTGAACTTGGTGTGGTTCCATCCATTGAGCATCCAATACCTCTGTATTGCGATAACAATGGAGCTGTGGCTTTGGCCAAGGAACCCAGGTCCCATCAGAAGTCCAGACATATTCTGAGGCGGTATCACCTGATCAGGGAGATAGTTGATCGCCGGGAGATCGAGGTCAGGAGAGTAGATACGAAGGACAACACTGCGGATCCATTCACGAAGGCTATTCCCCAGATACAGTTTGAGAGATTATTCGGGATGCTAGGTATGAGATACTACAGTAGCTGGCCTTAGTGCAAGTGGGAGATTGTTAGTTATGTATATGCCCTAGAGGCCATTGTTGTACATATGATGTATATTATAATGGATGCTTGGTTATATATAGAGATGACTTTCTTGCTCGTCATGATAGTATGCTATTTGGTTTCAATTTATCTTAACATGTTGACTTGTATTGGTTTGCTGTTTTACTCTCACATGTTGATAAAGCCCTTAGGACTTGTACTCGACTACTGGGACTATGATGAGATCATACTAGTGGGGCCACGATAGTCGATGAGTACATCCTATAACTGTTCCTAGTCGAGGGTATATCGAGACAGGGCATCGATACACCAGAGTAGACTAGCGTATACGCATCTTGACCCATATGATGGGCGATGGATGATCCCATATCCATCGGTGTTTGACATCAGAGATGGTGTACGGGTGCTCAGTGGAGACTGGGTACACTGGACGGACTCGCCGAGAACTCCCAGATAGTGATATACCACACGTCAGATGGCAGTTCTCCGGTGACACTGGTATAGGGTAGTCTGTAGACCCGAGATCGTCATAGAGTCTTGTGTGATTCCCACTGTGCTTTGATTTCCACCTTACCACGTCCAAGAGGGCGTGCAAAACGGTGGCTTTTGGGTACAGTCCCGAATCACATGGAGGCAATGAGCGATAGGAGGGGATTCGTCTCTCCCGGTATAGGGAGTTGATGTTGTGCTGTGTTCGATTGGCTATAACCGGAAGTCCCTGGCCAGGGCTGATATAGAGATATACTGGTAAGTGTTACTAGTAGTTTCTCGACCTGTTATGAGCCACACATCGACACGACTTATCGGTTACTGGGGTCTGACGTATACCACCCCTAGACTTGATATGCGACATATCAGACGAACAGACCGGACTGTACGGGAGTGTTACTGGTTGGATTCACAGGAGAACGCACAGGCTAGCTTGTTGATCTTCTGATCGCTCAATACCTGGGTGGCTGTTACGTTTAGCTGACCGCTTGCAGCTTGTGGGTGTTTGATTTGATCATCACCTGCTACCGGCGTATTGACGATTCTTTAGAGTCCTACACAGAGGTTTCTTGGCTCAGGCGAAACAGAGTAGTGGCACATATGTGATATGCGCAGGAGCGAGAATAATGCGATATGGGATACCGTATTATATTCTCGCGATATATGGATATGAACCGGCTCATCGGATCAAGTGTTGATTCGATGAATCGGTACATGATATATTAGTCGGTAATATTCGATATAGCCGGATCGTCGGATCAAGTGTTGATTCGATGATTTAATATACAATAATATATATGATATATTATTATATTAACTAATATTGGCTTGCTTTATTATTTCATTTTCTTAGTGGATGATACATTGATATATATGCGATATATGTTAATTGTATTATTTCTTTTGTTGCAAATATACAATATATATGTGATATATATTATTGTGACATGTTATGATTAATTTTTAAACATGTTTAAGGATGATTAATTGAGGTTAGGGTTTGATTAAGGTTAGTAGCTTCATGCATCTTCTAGAAGTTTTTGCTTTTGTCATTGTAATGATTATTTTGGATGACACATTTCTTAACTTAACCAAACCCTAACTCTAGTTATTTCTCTACACATTCTCATCCATTCATCCTTGACCATGGTTCACAATTCAATCATATAGATTATATTCTATTCATCATAAAAGGATATTTGATATTATCATTTCCATTATCTTCTTCTTGAAGAAGCTCTCTTGAAAATCCTTAAGTGATGAAATAATATGAGAAAATGATATAAAAAGAAAGCAAAATTACTACTCTCTCATCCTCATCTCATCTAGCCCATGGGATTAGTGTGTTCTCTTCTTTAAGAGTGAGAAAGCTCGAGCCGTAGCAACTTCAAGGTAGATCATCGGAGATTTGGAATACTTCGAGCTAGCATGGATCGTTCGAGTCGTGGAGCCTCTCATGAGTCCGGGAGATCGTGGATCGCGGCTAAGGGACTTCTACTCGGAGCTTGTGAAGTGAAGGAGCGGACTACAAAGGTTGTAATCCCTCACACTTAGATAAAAGTTATCTTATTACATGTTAAACCCTAATAATCTAGCAAAGATCCCGGCTTTGGGTTGTTCGGCACGTCTAAAATTTAATCCGGGCATGTTTGATGCCTTAAGAACCTTCACAAGAGTGCCTAGGAACCCTACAGTTGGGACTTTCGCAGTCCAGGTATATCGACACTGTACTGAAAAGATTCAGTATGGAAGATTCTAAGCGCGGTAATCTACCGGCTTGTCACGGAATCACCCTATCCAAAGAGATGTCTCCTGTAACACCCGAGCCCAATAATACTATTTATATTACTAGTTGAGGGTTATATATTGCTCATTCCAATTTTCCTGATTTTCTGGTGTTTATTGTTAAATTTTACCCGGTTAAGTCATTTTGGCACATAACAAATTTTAACTCCGAAAAAGAAATTTAAGATGTCCATGTTAGCCTACTCGTCGCCACTAGTCGCGTGGTAGCGTCCGCGTGTCGAGATTCCGTTCCGTTTGGCTAAACGGGCCAGTTTGGGCGACTACGCGCGCGTGCAAGTGTCCGACTTGGGGGCATGCATTTTAATCACTAAACGCCTATTTTCAAAATTTGGAACCCGCTTAAAATCCTATAATTTGAATTTGAAACATTTGGGCGCAACCCGGGCGCGATTTGGAAATGTTTCATTTTGCGCCAAAAAGGGCCCGTTTCAATTTAAAATATATAACTAAAATTATATGCGAATAATTCCTTAACTGCTTATCTTGCCAAAGATTAACTGCATATCCCTTTTAAATTTTTCTTGTGGCCAATCACGGGGCTGAGTTCGTGGGCCCGCCTCCTAATCCTTCTCTTTCTCTCTCTCTCTCTATATCTCATCAAATTTATCTCTCTCTCTCCAATCCCTCTCTCTCCCTCCCTCTATATAACCTAAACCATGCAGCCGCCTTCACCCAACCCTCTTCCATCGCGTGAAACCCATCAAACCCTAACCCTAGCCCACCGCAGACCTCACCGCCGGTTCCCCCGCGACCTCGCCGTCGCCGTCAGCACCCTCAGCCTAGCCGCGCCTTCCTCCTCCCTCCTTCCTCCTCTCTCCTGCGCCTGCACCCATTCCCGACCTCGCCTCCACCCTCGTAGACCTCGCCGTCGACGCCACCCATCGTCGTCGACGACTCCCACGGATCCCTCTCACCCTCCTCGTCCCGACCTCGTCGTGGCTGCCCGCCTCCCCTCACCGGAACACCAGCACGAGCCCTAACCCCTCGCCTACCCCGCTGTTCGCCGGAGAAACGCGCCGGCGACCTCGTCGACGCCACCTCCGACCACCTTCCTTTCCCCTCGGCCACCAGAGTCGACTACCACCCTCACACTCGCTGCAGCACCCTCGTTCCAGCAAACTCCGGATTTTTTCCAGCCACCGTGCTTCGCCGTCGCTGCCTCGCCGGCGTCCCAGTGCCGTCGAGCCATCGTGTGCACCCTGTTTCTCCTCTGTGAGTTTTCCTTATGCTTCCTTCTGGTACAATCCCTTCGCTGGTCGTATTTTGCGTGTATCGTATCTTGTTGCTAACTTGTTACCGATGACATTTTGCCGGAATCCGACCGTGCCGTCTTGGCGAACCCGACGCTCCAGCGAAGCCCCCTGGTCCGTGTGATCCCGTTGACCTCTGTTTGGACTCGATCCGTGGCCCGTGCTATCTTACCGCATTTTTCTGCCGACATCGCATCCGTGTTCCCGTTTGCAGACCGTCGAGGCAAGTATTTGAATACTTGCTCTAACATGCTAGCGTGCGAGATCTAGTCTCGCCACGCACTTGAATTCATGCTATAAAACAACTTAATGATGGTAATGTATATCATAGTATTGCAGTTATCTTAACCTGGAATCGTTCCAACAGTCCTCGTAATTAATCAACCCACATAAACCCGTATTTCAAATAAATAAAACGAATGAATCATACCCGCTTAAACTGTTAATTCATTCATGAGACAACCCTTATATTTAGTATAATTTCATGTAGTTTCCTTAATTTATAATCGTGGATATTGCTTTACCTTGTGGCTATTGCACCCTAAAGATGCTTGAACATGTTAATAAGAGAATATAAACATCACTGTGGTTATATGGAATATTGTGGTTAAATACTGTTTCCTGCTATTGTTCATTATTGATTGTGTACCTGTTGTGAGCACTTACCCGATTGCATGACATATTGGCCTGACCCTGATACACCTGACATATACATGCATACCGTCCCATCCTGTTGTACCATGACATTACTTGTTCCCTGATTTCATGCCTAATGCCGACAACCTGACCGTTCCTGCTGTCGATTCAGACAGACCTACTTTTACTGGACTTTATGTTGGCATTAGTCCTTGACTACTGAATACCTGACCTGACATACATAGCTTGGGGGTATGGGGAAATCAAAGTTGAACCTGACTTGTAACTCGACAGTTCACTACCGTTCGAGTGTACACATTCCTTTCTGTGCCTTACAGCATGTCTCGGTTTCAGCCGAGAATATTGTGGCCGTGATCCCGGGTATGTACGGGGTAATACCGAGTGTACACTTTCCTTTCTGTGCCTTACGGCATGTCTCGGTTCAGCCGAGAATATTGTGGCCGTGGTCCCGGGTATGTACGGGATACTAATACTTCCTTTCTATGCCTTACGGCATGTCTCGGCCGCCGCCGAGAATATCGTGGCCGTGGTCCCGGGTATGTACGGGATACTATTGGGTTACATCGACGATTCATCAATTGGTTTCAAAGACTATAGAGTAGAAAACCTGATAGGACAGTTTAGTCACCGTTGCACATTACCCTGCTTGTTACTTCTTATTACTGCTTTATTCATGTTCATGCTTACATTGTTTATTACCATGTTTATACTGTATACTTGATATCATGACGCGCTGACGTCTGGGTTTTGCATGGCCCAGATCCCGTACCTTTGTCGTCGGCCGAGCAGGAGTACTTCAGCCAGCAGGCTGAACAGTGAGTCCTTAGGATTTAGTTTATTTATTGCTTTTCATTTCCAGATGTGAGCCCGCATTATGGGACATACTGTTTATTCATTGTATTGGATCATTAGCTTCCGCACTTATTGTTTATTGATTCTTGTTATTATGGATTTGGACATGTATTAGTTTAGTTTATTTTACTGTTCTTGATATCTCTACAACCGTAATGTGACTGTGGACGGATGCGTCCTACCCGCAGGTAGCATGGTTGGCTATGTCACGTGCCCAAGTTTGCGTACTCTGGGAAGCGGGGCGTGACATCTCCCAAGACTGATTTGGAAAGGGAACGCATGTCTATTATACCCTACGCTTCTGCGGTAGGCTCTATAATGTATGCGATGTTGTGCACCAGACCAGATGTAGCTTACGCACTAAGCGTGGTAAGCCGAGTGGATAGCACTGGATAGCAATAAAGAACATTCTCAAGTACCTGAGTACGCTCAAATAGGCATGTGACATAGCCAACCATGCTACCCGTGGATAGGAAAAATCCCTCCACAGTCACATTACGGCTGTAGAGATATCAAGAACAGGAAAAAATAAACTAAACTATCTAGTACATGTCCATGAGCCAAAATAAATGGGTCAAGAAATAATGATATGCGGAAGCAAAAGATACAGTAAATGAAACACCTAGAAAGTAAAACTACATACCGACAGGATCTTCACCGCTCGGTCTAACAGCGGCAATACTCCTGGTCAGTCTGCAACAAAGGTAGAAGAATCTGGGCCATGCAAAACCCAGACGTCAGCGCGTCATAACATCAAGCAATAATAAAACGGGGGTAGCAATACATGCGAGTATAAGTATAAAAGGTAAACAAGCATAACAGAGATATAAGTAAGGACAGTGGGGTAATGTGTAGTGAGTTATCTAAACTGGTCTATTGGGTTAATTACTCTCAAGTCTTTGAAATCAATTTGATGAATCATCGATGTAACTCAATAGTATCCCGTGCATGCCCGGGACCACGGTCTAAGACTCTCGGGCTGAAACCGAGACGTGCCGCTAGGCACTAAAAGGAAAGGGTAAAGACGAACGATGTCAGCAGCATCGTCCCGAGGCGGGCCTAGCCTCTAAAACTGATCAGTATAAGCAAGCAACTGTCGAGTTACAAGTCAGGATTTCATCATTGCTTTCCCCATACCCCCAAGTTATATGTGTTCAAGTCAGGTATTTAAGCAATCAAGAATTAATGCCAACTCAGGATCAGGTAGGTGCAGGTTTGTCTGGATAGACAACAGGAACGGTCCGTAAGGACTACATGTCAGGTTTGTTGGCATTAAACACAAGATCAAGTAACAGGTAAAGCCATGGTACATCAGGTCAGGTCAATTAGTGTATTTAGGTGTCATGTCATGTCAAGAGTGTACGGTACCATGTCATATCAAGTAGGAAATGCACAAGTCATGTCGGGAAGCACAAGATGTCATGTGGGTACTCATAATCAACTAACATAAACAAGATTATAAATGAACAAGCATGAGTACTATCAGAACAATAAACTAGATCAGGTAAGATGATAAGCAAATAAGTAAAGATTACATGATATCGATGCACGGTTATCATTTTGTGTTTAAGGGATAGTTGCAACAATACTTAACTACAGTATAACAATATGGATATTAGAATCAGGTTAAAATGTTCTAATGCTCTAAAGATGCGATGGACTATAAATCAGGTTATAAGTACGCGAACGGTCGTCCGACAGGTATAAGGTATAAAAGGGGTACTGTGGGCTACGCACATAATTGTTAAAAGATTTAAATATGAACATGGGTACTATGTATAATAGAACTAGATGCAACCTAATATGTTCGATTTATGAATCTAAAATGATATAACGGGACGTTAAACGGAACTCATGGTATTAAATGTAAACTACAGGTTTAATGTGCACTCAAATGGGGATATAATAATTCAAATAGCATATATATTAATTCTAGTAGCATGTAGAAAGTTTCACTTGCCTCGACGGATCGCGATACGGGAAACAGAACGTCTCACGTCGGCGAGAAAAGTCGCGACGCGCGCACGGTACACGGAATGAGTCCAAACGACGAACAGTGGAATCACACGGGTCAGGGGTCCTCACTGGGTCGTCGGGGTCGTCGACGGCCCAACCGGATTCCGGAGATCTAAAACAACAGTGAATATATAAATGCTAGAAAATAGATACAGAAAGAGAAAAGAAGAGAACATGAAAAGAAGAAGAAGAAAAGAATAAGGGATAACTTACTGGGTTGTGTGCAGGGGTGTGCAAGCAGTGGCGGCGAGATCGACGGCGGTGGGGTGCCGGTGAAGGGTTTGGTGTAAGGGTTAGGTTTAGGGTTTGGTTGCTGGTTTTGGGTGCAGGGCTAGGCATCGGGGTATTGGTGAGGGGATGATGACGAGGAGAGGAAGGAAATGAGGTGGTGACGATAGTGGGTGTGAGGCTAGGGTCGTCGGCGACGACCGGAGACGTGGGGTTGCTGGGTGATCTGTGGGTTATGTGCAGGGCGCAACAGCTTCGGGGAGAAGGAAAAGAAAAAGAAGATGGTGAGGAGGAGGAGGTGACGAGGCTCGATTGGAGTTGAGGAGAGGGAGTTAGGGTTTAAGGGAGGCGGTGAATAGCTGGGTTCTCGTGGCGAGGTCTGCAGGCTTTTTTAAGAAGAGAAAACAGAAGAAGAAGAAGACGTATAAGGGAGGTGAGGGTAAGCACGAGGGAGGTGACGGGATTCTCGCGCACCGCGAGTGGAGAGAGAAGCGGGCGCGCGAGAAGAGAGAGATAGAGAGAAAGAGGAGGAGAGATAAAATTGGCTTTTAGTGCTGGGATAAAAGAGAGAAGAGAGAGAGAGAAGGAGAAAGGGGGAGAGAAAGAGAGAGCTGTAGGCCCAGGGGAAAGAAACGGGGGTTTGCGATTGGTTGGAAAGAAAAATTTAAAAGGATTTTATTTAGAAAAGATTTTCTGGTTGGTTAAGGGGGGTGAGAAAAGATTAGGAAAAATAGATAAAGATTTTCTAATAGGTTTAAAATATTGTGCCAGCTTAAATCTGTGATTGAATTAGAAGAGGTAAAATATAATTCGAATTTGAATTTAAAATTCGAATAATTGAATTTTAGCGGGATTTAAAAACATTTCAGAAAAGCGCCTGGGTCGGGTCCAAAATTTTGAATTTGAAATATGAAAATTATCAATAAGTTCCAAAAAAGAAATGAAGGATTTTGTAACGGAAATGCGTACCCCCAAGAACGGACGCACGTACGTGCGCGTAGCCATCCAAACTCGTCCGTTTCACTGAACGGGACGAGAACACGATGTAGGAACGCTACCACAGGGTTAGGGGTAACAAGCAGGCCAAGACATGTATTTTTAAATTATTTTAAATGACTTAAATTCTTATATGCAACAATATGTAATGTTAGGGTAATCTAGAAACTAGGAAGCAATAAGCTCAGTAAACGGGTCGAATATAAAGTAAATTACCATTTGCAACCAAACATGATAATTGAAATAAATATCATAAACAACACATAAGGCAACAGAAAAATGGTATAATAGAACTCGGTTGTTACAACACCCCAGCAGCTACCAATCACTATGTCCTGGCTAAGGGCCAGACCAACATAGCTTGAATACTACTGACTATTTATATGAAATGACGGAGGGCTACAACTGGTTTTTGGCGAAAAACCTTTAACGTAATGAACTTGATCTCGTTGAAGGAACCTGATAGCTTTTTATAAAAATATAGTGACGAAAACCTTTGCTAAAGAGGTCACTCCCGGTGAAGGGATCTCGGCTCTTTCCTCGTGGAATGAGGTGCAGGATATTCCAACTGAATACCGTGATGCAAAACAACTTGTAATCGACTATAGTGAAGTTGTTACCCTGATGCAAACTTCTGCCCAAGGGGTCACTCCCGGTGAAGGGATATCGGCCCTTGCCTCGTCGAATGAGGTGCAGGATATTCCAATCGAATACCACTGTGCAAAACAAAAGAAAACGTCTTTGTAATAAAACTTTTTAAAACTGTTCCAACAACATCCATACATGTTTGTTTTCCTTTGCATTGATCAGAATCAATGCAGTCCCATCAATTAATCACACCAAAAAGAACGAAAATAAAATGTACGTATATGCCATCCGCATTCGTCACTGGGTCCCATCATCACCCGTTATGTTACTTAACTAACGACAGAGCGGGGACTGGACTAGCGCGGGTGTAAAACATATGCAATATCTCCCAGTATATATACCAATATACAATAATCGCTCCTGGCATGATAATATACAACATTACAGAAGGTAATAAGCATCACAGAACAATACAGATAATCTGGGATCCCCGGGTTTCACAGAGCCGCTACTGAAACCCGACGTTCCCCTGGTCGTGTGGATAGCCTGTGCAATGAAACCTAGACCCCTGCGGGTGCGGCAAGTTACCCGCCCAAACCTGAAGCGAGGCAGCCCCTTACAGCAAAGTGAATGGACCACCCTGCACTTCACGGAATCCGGTAACTTGAGCACCCCTCTTTGGGTCAACCTGTACCCGCTACGAGTGCGGCGAATAGTCTGCCAATTCTAGAGTGAGGCCCCTCTGCTTCTCAAAGCCATGAAATGCGGACCCGTTGCCTCCCAGAACCCGGCTATCCGTGCACTCCGTCATGGGGTAAACCTAGTACAGAAATAAAAAATATGTACAACGGGTACATCGACCTCAGCCCGGTCATACCCCAAAAGAATATTATACAATCAGGCAGTGACGGCAGTCTACATGTTGGACGCTCGCCCCGCAATATCAAATGTACAAACAAATCCAAACTGCACTATCATTGCACACTGCTATCCACCACGACAAATCCGCAACATCACAGCACAACACAGAACATCAACGCGAATGTCACGTTCGCAAACCCGTCTAAAAGAGCTATAGCAATTAGACGCGGTTTACCGCTCGAATGACATTCACGGTCGAAGATATAATGTAAGTACTGAAAACTAACAAGTTTAAAATTTCGATCAACAAAACTTCCCGAAGTGGGCCCCACGTACATTTACAGTACAGTAAAAAATCTGGGTCTAAAAGAAATATTCCAAAAACCACAATTTTACAAGAATACCCAACTGTAGATAAATGGTTTACTGTAGCTCCAAAACAATGGTGGAATCGCGGACAAACTAGGGTTTGTGCGGCGGTTACGCGGCGCTTTGAAAGCTTCAGTTGACCAAATTTCACCAGAATTCTTAAAAAAGCCTGCACGATTTTCTGAGATGCTCAAAATGATTTTTAGACCAGTTTTTAAAATCGACAGAAACTTTACACAGAAAAATGCGGTTTTCGAAATTCCGTTCGATCGATGTTTTAAACACGTTAGAACAAGTTAGTAAAGCTTAATGGCATGGCTCTGATACCATATAAGTCTACGGTAGCGCCCCGGCCGTCTTTCAGACGCCAAATGCGGAACAAAAAACTTTTATAACTCGCGCTATCGCATAATATAACCCGGATCTTGCCATTAACGCTAAACTAACTAACTGTAAAGTGGGTAGAAAGGCTATATCGAACGATCCGAGTCCTTCGTTCTTTAGCCATCATCTCACGCTCCTTTGCGGCTTCTGTGATCTTGCTCGATCTCCGGTTTCCTCGTCCAGGTGGCACTGCGTCAACGGATCTTTAAACGGGCTCCCGCCTCTATACCGAGGCAACTCGGACATGAAGTTTGCTAGCCGACATATCCAAGATTGATGTAGAGAATGAGTAGAATACTTTGACTCGTCTCATCCAAAGCCATGGATGAACGGTTAATGAAGTTGTGAAAATGAACTATCAAATTTTCATGAACCAAATCAATAATCTTTTTTCCAACAACCATCTTTTTTCCACAAAATGGGTCGGCCACATATGAAGAGGTGGGGGGGGGGGTTGAGTGTAGGAGCCAAGGAAGGGTGACCATTAGCAATAATGAAGTGAATGAGTCATATAACACCTTGCATAAACCATTTAATGCAAATGAATGAGTCATAAACCTAGTCATCAACTATTAATGCAAACAATGAGTCACTAAACTTAGTCACCAATCTAGAAGCTTCCACTCATGACTCACTCTCATGAAGAAGATAAATCCACATTAAACCAAATGTTTAAGACGGGTGATAGAAAACTTGGCAACTTCGAAATGCGATCTCGAAACGAATTTCAGTATAACCCCGTAACAGTATAAACATACCCGTATTTATATTACGACCGAATACAAATGCAACTGAGACAAAGATATTATATCTACACAGTATAATACTCGGATCCGGCTTAAACCAAAGCCCACCAGTATTATCTGTCCGAAATATGACACGTGCGTAAACGTACGTACATTTTCCGAACCCTTCCATAAAACCATACGGCCTCTATAACGTTTCGTCCAAACTTGGGAAACTATCTGTGGGGGACTCTAATGACTCGTCAGTACCATGGCAGTGGGTTTAACCACAAGCCGTCAGCGGCACTAGCTGTGCGTAACGGCTGCCCATGTACCGACCTCAAGAGAAGCCGATGATCGAACTCATCCTGGAACCCTACTGAGCCTAACAGTGACAATATATATACAGTCCGGTCCGTTCGTCTATGAGTATCGCATATCGGGCCTAGGGGGCTGGTAACGTCAGACCCCCAATAGCGTTATAAGTCGTGTCGGAGTGTAGCCCAGAACACCCTGAGATACTACTGGAGTACCTACCAGTAAATCTCTTGCCTCGGCCGAGGGCTTTGTGTAATGGCTCTCCTAGACACAGCATGATCTCACCCCCAATACCGGGAGAGACGAATCCCCTACCGATTCGCTCACTTGCCTCCATGTGGCTCGGGACTGTACCCAAAAAATACCTGTTTGCACGACTCCTTTGAGCCATGGTAGGGTAGAAATCAAAGCACAGTAGGAACTCACACGAGACAAATGACGACCTCAGGTCGATGAACTAACCTGTACACATGTCATCAGGGAACTGCTATCTGACGCTAGGTATAAATACCAACTAGCAGGTTCCCGGCGAGTCCTGTCCGGTGTACTCATAACCCAATGAGCACCTGTATACATCTTAGGTGATCCAACTGACACCAATGGCTTGTGAGACCGGCCACCACCCCTCGTCGGGGTCTCGACTGTATACACTAGTCTACTCCGGAGTATCGATGCCCTGTCTCGAAACTCCCATGACTAGGGGCCACAATTAGGGATGTGCTTATAGACTACCCAACTCTCACGTATATGATCGCCATCATACTGCTAGTAGTCAAGCAAGATCCTAAGGGCTCTATCAACGTGTAATAGTGATCAGTCACTTGAACCTGTACATGACTGATAAAGGCAAACCAGATAGCATACTATCATCTCGAGTAAGACTGTCCTACCGGTATAGGTCCTCCTCAATCATTGCAATCACGTACCTGCGATCCACTAATTGACTTTGAGGGCACTACATCCAACACTTTCTACTCTACACTTCGTTTGTCGTGTTTTTCCCGCGATCATATAATCATGGTGTGTATGTTTGTAGTTGCCCTTGGGTGATGAGATACTGAAGCTGGCGTTCCTTCTTTTCCGAGAATGGCGTTTGCTTTCACTCACCGCAATTTAGGCTCTGTCATATCTGGCGGAGTCAAGTATGGGTCACTTGCAGCCTCAAATCTCTGCAATCTGGCTCTTCAAGAAATCAACGGGCTTCGATTTAGGTCGATACTCCCACCTCCCACCCTTGGTGCCTCAATGCCGAAGGAGGAAGCGTAGAAGAAGTCTGTCTTCCACAGGCTGGCTCCCCAAGATGCAGCTTTGATGACATAATCAATCCTCAAACAACTGGCACCTGCCAAGGACCAAGGTCGACGCAGGGGGCAGAGTATTCAAACTCTCAAAAGAAACAGGGGGCAGGCTCAGCAAAATCCAGAGGCTAATCAAATCCTGGACGTAAGAAACGGTCAACGCCGATATCGGCGTCATACAAAACGAGTCGGAGGCAGTTCTCCATCAGCATTGACACCACCTGCTTCAACTCTGATGATGAATGCTGCTGTTCCAACCGGGAATAGCTTCGAACTACTGCATAGGGTCAGACAAAATTCTCCCGCCACAGTATTGAAAAAAACTCTGCAGCCCAGGGAGATCCCACGAGAGCAGAAACCACTTTGCTCCTTAAAATAACTTTCCTCATCTATATATAAGTGTGGAAGCAGATGAGGGACTCGGTCATCAATCACATCTCTTCCTCTAAACGTCAGCCATATTCTGACAATCCCCTTTCAAATACAAGGGGATTTATCCCAAGATGGATCCTGATACAACGCCCCCCAAAAAACCAAAGTGGCTTCTCACAAAAAGAGGCCTAATAAAGCTCAAGTGCTTGAGGTAAACTCCGAAGTCCAAAACTCCAAACACCCCAAGTTTGGGGGCACGACAGTTCATGCAGTCCACATGGTGAACTCCAAAGATGAAGTTCAAGGATCTATTAGCCATGGACCGCATACTCAGTCCCTGAAAAATGCTCAACTGCAACGTGAAAAGCTGCAGAAGATGCTTGATCAGGCCGCAACACTCGCTAATCCATCGTCTAAGGCAAATCCCGAAGACACACCTAGAGAAAGAACAGAGCACGGGTTGGATATTGATTTTATAAATCACGCTCTCAAAAAGGGAGATGAAGAAGCGGCAGAAATGTCTGTAACGATGGTTCAATCGGAACCACAAGAAAATGAACGGCCGGTAGTCGCTCTTAAAGGCAAGGGCGACATTTCAAATCCTCTATGAGTCTCATCAACGGCTGAAGATCAAATGATTCCAAAAGCAAAACTGAACGAATATACCGCTCAACAAATCAAAGCTCACTACGCCAGTGAAGCCGCAAATAGATCAATCAAGACTGGTAGACCGTATCCGACGTGGTACGATCAGATACAATACCCGCCTCCAACATTCCACATGTACAAAGGAACTGGGAATCCTCGCCAGCACATTGCGCAATTTAAATCCATGTGCGGCAATTCTGGAGGAAATGACATACCACTCCTCCGACAGTTCGTCATCGGTCTGGCGGGCATCGCCTTCGAATGGTATGCAGAACTCCCAAATGATTTCATGAAGAACTTCGACAAAATGGATATGCTCTTCTGTCAGGGATTCGCTAATGAGAACGAATATACTACCGTGACGGCGCTGGTCAACGAAAAGGTTAGACCAAATGAGACTTGGGTTCAATATGTTACCCGATGACGAAATCTCTGGTCAAATATGAATAACGCATCGATGAAGTTGCAGCCATAGGAATGCTCATAGCCACCCTTGACCCAAATTCAAAGGCGTCCCCGTATATGGCCCTTTTCAAGCCGACGACCTTCCTAGAACTCATAGATAAAATGGCTCGATTGGATCAAATGGGTCAAGACTCTTTCTCATTTGATGATGACGAGTGAAAAGCGGAGGCAAGATGGCGTTTGTCTCTTACGCTCAACAAAAATAAGCGGCTCTGAAGCAACCTGTCACCAAAATAGCGACGGCGTGGGTACTCGCTCCGCCCGAGATATACACAGTGGGCATATTTCTCATTGGCGGAAGAATCTCTATGTAGAATGGTCCTTTCTTCTCAAAGAACAGGAAGGATACTAAGGGGCCTACAAACTGGTCCTACAATGTAGTGGAATGCCCCACTAAAAAAAGGTATGTCCACAAGCAAAATGGGTACGGATGAAAACCCGAAAGGGCGCCGTGAGTAAAAACAGCAGGACTTCCGATGAGCTTATGAAAACCCGAAAGGGTGAAACCTCGTTAAAATAAATACACTTACGAGATCCTCACGACTCGTAAGGAGAATCCCCCCTGTGAGACCCTCACGGCTCATAGGATTCAAAAGCCTTAAGTTACAAGGATCTGGACCTGTTCTTAAGCCGTCATATCCCCCAAATTGCCCTACAGGCGGTCCATATTGACCCTTGTATACAATCCACATGCACGAATAAATATTTCTTTGCCAAGTTCTACAAATGGCAAGAAATGACCCCATATGGTGAATAGCACTTGTAGGTCCTCTCGACTTATAAGGAGAAAACACTCTTGAAAGATCCTTACGGCTTACAAGAGAAGACATCACTTATAAATCCCCATGATTCTTAAGGAGAAAATACACCTACGAGATCCTTACGACTAGTAGGGCGAAAACCCTTTATCAGACCCTTACGGCTCATAAAGTCAAAATTCTTAGTCGACAGGATCCTAACCCTGTCTACTAAGCCACTTTTGTTCAAATCGACAGGGGCAAATGATGATTCGCTAATGGCACTATCCCAGTTGTAGAGATACTGATGATTAAATCGGTATCAAATTCCGATTCCTCTTAAGGCAAATGATGAGTCGCTCTTGGCAATATCCCAGTTGTAGCGATATTGATGCCTAAACAGTTATCAAACTCCAAGTCAACTTCACCGGCAAATGCCGTCCCTACAACCATCTAATGAAGAAGGGGACCCCATTCGTCTGGGATCAGAAATACCAAAGTACACGGGACGAAATCATGAAATACCTGCAGAATCCGCCGGTACCGACCGCTCCAGTCGAGGGAAAGCCCCTCATCCTGTACACAACAACCCTTGAAGGTTCTTTAGTCGTGCTATGGGCACAAGAGAACGACCAAGGGAGGGAGAGAGCTCTCTAGTATTTGAGTCGAGTTCTTCTGGGGGCAGAAAACAACTACTTCCTATTGAAAAGCATTGCCTGGCACTGATCTTCGCGATGAAGAAACTTCGACATTATGCCTTGGCACATGAGATCCATCTCGTATCAAAGGTGGATCCACTCAACTATTTGATGTCGAAAACTATACTATCAAGAAGGCTCGCTAAATGGGCCCTCCTCTTAATGGAGTTCTCGATAACATATCGACCCCTCAGGGCAGTGAAAGGCCAAGCCATTGCCGACTTTCTTGCAGAGCACCCGATACCATCCGACTCTCCCTTAAATTGTGAATTGCCAGATGAACACGCCTTCGACGCAATCAACAGGGAGGAGGAAGGAAATAATGCCCGATGGGAACTCTACTTCGATGGAGCATCTTTCATGAAAAAGCGAAAGCAAAACACCCCCATAATTAAAGCCAGGGTGAGCCTTATCTTCGTGACTCCGCAAGGAGGGATAATGCGTTTCTCCCTTTCATTATCAGAGCCGAGAACAAACAATGAGGCTGAGTATGAAGCTTTGATAGCAGGTCTTGAGATTGCTGTCGACATGGGAATCGAAAACCTCCTCATATATAGAGACTTCCAGCTGGTCGTTAGCCAAGTAAATGGTGACTATCAGACGTGCAAACCAGAGTTGGTAAAATATGGCGAAAGAGTGCAGCAACTGCTGACTCAAATTCTCTCCTACATTCTAGAAAGTATACCGCGGGCAGAAAATAGCAAGGCGAATGCATTAGCCAAGCTCGCTAAAGAACTGGCCGACGAAGACCTCGATGACGTAAGGATCATTGTGCAAAGCCACCGGATTCTCGCGCCAGCAGAAATATCTCTGGAATCGTCTGAAAGGAAGGAAGCGACCAAACAAGCAGCCTGCCAAATAGAGGATGAAGAAAAGGCTACGGATTGGAGAGAAGTCTTCATAGACTACTTCAAATCTCATCAAACGCCCAAAGATGCGTCATCAAGACATCAGCTCATGAAACGAGCACTGTCTTTCGCCTTCGTCAATGATACTTTATACAAGAGACCATTTGACTGTCTATGGCTAAGATGTCTGGGACTAAAAGAAGTAAGGAGAGTCGTCCAAGAAACTCACGATGGACTCTGCAGATCTCACCAAGCCGGGCCAAAGATGAAGCTAAAGATCAAGAGAATGGGTTACTATTGGCTCACAATGATTCATGACTGCCTTGATATGCAAAGCAGTGTCACTCGTGCCAGATTCACGTGGACTTCATCCATCAGCATCCAAATCCTCTACACCCAACGGTGGCTAGCTGGCCGTTCAAAATGTCGGGAACCGATATAATTAGGCCCATCGAACCAGCGTCATCCAAAGGACATCGGTTCATACTGGTAACAACCGATTACTTCTCTAAGTGGGCAGAAGTAGTACCGCTAAGAGAAGTGAAGACGGAGAACATCCTCCATTTCTTCAGGAAACATGCTATCTATCAGTTCGGCACTCCGCGACGGATTATCTTGGATAATGGGCCAGCCTACAGAAGCCATAAGATCAGCCGCTTCTCACAGCAGCACAATATAGACTGGAGATACTCTTCAGTCTATGATCCCCAAGCTAACGGTCTAGCTGAAGCTTTCAACAAGACCTTGGTTAAGATCATAAGGAAAACGGTGTCCAGAAATAAAAAGGATTGGCACGAGAGAGTGCATAAAGCACTCTGGGCGTATCGAACCACGTTTAAAACGGCCACGAATACAACACCATACGCGTTGGTATTCGGCACGGAAGCGGTACTCCCCTTGGAAATAGAGCTACTCTCTCTACAAGTGGCGGTTCGTTATTAACTGACGGATGAAGAAAAAACTCATCTTCGGCTTGAGGAGCTCGATGCCCTCGATGAAAATCGTCTCATGGCGCAGCAAAACCTAGAAGCTTACAAAGCATGGATGACGCTCTCATACGAAAGACTAACCAGCCCGAGAACATCCCGCCAAGGCGAACTCATACTAGTTGTCAAACTACCAATGATCCCCAATCATGCTAAACAGGGGGAAATTCGAGCCAAACTATGAGGGCTCGTACAGCATAGAAAAGCTCTACCAAGGTGGAGCCTACTTGCTCATGGACATGCATGGCGAAAGACCCTTCCGGCCAATAAACAGCCAATTCCTTAAGAAGTACTATGCCTGATGAGTCACGATTCAGGTCAATGATAGATGACGACGCTTGTGTCCTCTCTCTATCTTCTTGAGTCAAAACTCTAAAAGTAGTATCCAACAGAATCTTCGTCCCAAACATGGAAACAACGGACCGTAACGTCCTTAAACTACAACGGAAACGTCCTTAAACTAACAACGGACCGAGATGTTCCTAAACTAACAACGGACCGTAATGTCTGTAAACTAAAACTTCGCCTCAAAAATGGCGATCATTGAACAAAATGTCCCTAAACTAGTACCCCGCCCCAATCATGGCGATATCTTTTGCTGGGATCTGTGTTGCATTCAAAGCTCCCATGGCGAAGATTGCACATCCAAAAAAACGGTATGTCCACAAGCGAAATGGGCACGGATGAAAACTCGAAAGGGCATCATGTGTAAAAACAACAGGGCTACCGGCGAGCTTGTGAAAAACCCAAAAGGGCACAATCTCGTTAAAGAAAAATGTATGTCCATGAGCGAAATGGGCACGGATGAAAACCCGAAAGGGCTCCGTGAGTAAAAACAGCAGAGCTACCGGCGAATTTGTGAAAACCCGAAAGGGCGCAATCTCGTTAAAATAAAAATATCTGCAAGGTCCTCTCGACCTTGTGAGGAGAAAACACACGCGTGAGATCCTTACAACTGTCACGACCCGAAGTTTGGCCCGTGACCGGCACTTAACCACGTAACGTCTACAGGCGTAACGCGACTAAGTGAACCGAAAACCCAGAAATCAAACCAGTGAAAGTATAGAGTGTTATAAGTTTTAAATGAAAGCACTTACTAACATGATAAGAAATCTAAGTAAACGATCACCAAGATAGTAATATACGACGCCGTAGCGAAGATCAAGATCCACAAGTGGGAACATCACAGATAGGATAAACTGCAAGTACAGTCGGCTCACAACGAGCTCGACACCAGAATACAAGTATAATACATCATCGTCCTCACACTGTCTCTAAGTCAAATACATACATGGTAGATGGAGAATACTAGATACAACAATGTACATAACTGAAAGATAAACAGATACCGCACAAAACCCACCTATCAGCAAAAGAGCTAGTACACCAACTATGGGGGTATCTGTGTCAAAAGATGCAACCGCAGCCTGCCGCGACTACTCCGAAGGGCAACCTGCAAACACTGTGGCACAACGGGGGTGAGTTGCCAACTCGTGAATAGAGATAACATATAAAGGTAATCGCGAGCATGCACGTACTGCGCTACTCTATCATATGCCAACAGATGATATCAATGTGTGATAAGCAGTATGTGCAATAATCATGCAAGTGCTCTATCAGGTAATGTAACTACAGAATGAGGTACAATAGTAAATGCTGAGCATGGGCAATATAATATCTACACGGAATGTCAACGTGGAATATATAATCGGTGTCCATCAATGCACCCAGATTCCCCAAATAGCTCAGGCGCCGGCACTCTCATCGGCCCTCAAATCCTGTACATCTCTGAGAATCCCGAGTGCCCAACATCGGCACCCAAATATCATAAATACTCGTGTCCATCATCGACACGCAAATCCTTATCCATCGGGCCCCGTCAGTCCGGGTCAGCCCACGGGCTCCGTCTGCGGTATCGGCCCTCGGCCCCGGCAGTACGGATCACCCCGCATCCATCTATCGACTCTGATCAGTACCCTCCGGATAACTGTCAGGTCCAACCAATCACCGGTAGGTAGTATTCCCTCTGCCAGGCTCACCGTCTAATACACAGCGAAACCGTTCTCGCCCCTGGGTACCATACCGGGTCCACCATGTACACGTAATCGGCCTCAACCAGCTCCTCGATTCGGGTTCGCATATATCACTCTAGCACCGAGAAAACACATGGTGGACGCACCGAAATATCATATCAAGGGAACCGAGTTTTTAAATGATTACATATTTGAAATAGCCACGGTTCCTAAATCCAGAAATCACATGTAATTCAACCCAAAATGCAAGTCAATGATCCGATATGATATGTGCGTCAAATGTAAATATCATGTCAAGTCACATATAGATAAGCTACAATATAATGATCCGATGTGATATATGCATCAGGTATGAATATCATGTCAAGTCACATATAGATAAGCCACAATATAATGATCCGATGTGATATATGCATCAGGTATGAATATCATGTCAAGTCATATATAGATAAGCTATAATATAATGATCCGATGTGATATATAATTCCTACAGTGTGCGTGTCATGGCAATTATTAACGGTGTGTGTGTAACATGCAGGATAGTGCTCGTGCAACATGGACCGTTAGTAATGGTGCGGTGTTCTATCAATTCTAATTTATATCCACATAGCAGGGAATGCAGTATGCACTAAATAGTAGCCATGAACAGTCAATGTATACAAAAGAAACTATAAGGTCCTATCAGCCCTGACGTAGAACGCCATACGGGCGATATCCCCGTAGATGTGAAATCTACTCACCGTAGTCTCTCGCTAGGTATAGCCAACAACTTGTTTCCCCTTCTGCACGGCGTCCGCCGTACTCGCCTGCGAATCTAGAATTACACAATATATCATACGTAAGCTTGAAGACACACAAACGCGACATTAAAGCCGAACTAGTAACTCGTGTCGCGAACCTAGCGCGCGTGTGCGCGATACGCTAAAACGTGTGGTTACGCGCCTGAAACCACCCCGACGCGTCGCGATACGCAGAAACCCCAAACCCACGCACACGTATCACGCGTGTCACGAAAGATTGAAAATACGGGAAAATAGGTAATCACCTCCAGATTTTGATACAGGAAAGATATTGTAAAACTATATATACCAAAATAACCCACATAGTAGCACACACCCACACCCCAAACCCCAACCCAAAACTCCCCCATCTGGCCGCAAATTGCGGCCAGAATGATTATTTCGGCGGCCTGGGTAGGGAATTGGGCTCCCAGGTTTGGTGTGTGCACTCTATACCCCCCATACATGCTACAGTAACCTCTAGTTTCACTCTGAAATATCTTGGGTAGCAGCAGATCCTACAGGGCCTTAATTCTAGTTAAAAACCACACTTTTGCACTAAAATCAAACTTTAGGGTATTTTTGTGCAAACTGAAACAAAACCTGGCCTAAGATAGCTCTAATAACACATAATAGAGCTAACACAACTAATAAAACCCTAACCTAACATGTGAATCACAAATATCCTTTAATATCATCAAAAATGCAAAAAAAATGAGATTTTTACTAAAGAATACAACAAGTTTAAGGAAAAGGATTGCTAATATGAGTTAATACCTTCTAAGAACCTTGTAGAACACCAAAAGTTTCAGCTTTCCCCTCTAGTGTGCAGATTTGCTTCAAACACCTCAAAAAGCTCACTTTTCCTAAGGTTTTGTGAAGGAAATGTGTGGTTTTTGTGTAGGATTTGTTTGGAAATCAAGGAGAAGTGAAACGAGAAGAGAATATGGAGAAAAATGGAGGGTTTGCTGCTGGAAATTTCTGCAGGATTTTGAAGTGGGGAAAAGAGAGAGAGAAGGGAAGAAAATGGGTCAAAAAAGTCAAAGTTTCATACCTAACACCATGCTCATTTGTTTATTGTGATTTTGAATTATGAAAAAGGGTTTTGTTTTGGATAAAAGGGTGGGGAAAATTAACAACCATGCAACACAAGAATGGTTAACATGTTACCAAAGTCCTAAGTCACAAAAATGGCTAAGTGTGCAAGGTGTACACTACAAGGGAAATTTTCCCAATATGCTAACACTACTAAAAATAACTAATAATCCTATGAACACATATATATAATAACACGTACGATCACTAATTATCACGAAAGACATTCAAACGGAAATCCAAAGTGTTACAATCTACCCCCCTTAAAGAAATTCGGTCCCCGAATTTAAAAATCTAACTATACGCACCTTCAAAAAGATGGGGATACCTCTTCCTCATCTCGCTCTCGGTCTCCCAAGTGACTTCCTCGCCGCTCTGGCCACGCCAAAGTACTTTGACGGACGGTATCTCTTTCGACCTCAGTTTCTTCACTTGCCGATCCAAGATCATCACTGGCTGCTCTGCATAGGAAAGGTCGCGCTCAAGCTGGATCGTCGGGTGCTGAATCGCATGCGAAGGATCATGAAGATATCTGCGGAGCATCGAAACGTGAAATACGGGGTACACGTCTGGAAAACTGGGCGGAAGGGCTAATCGATACGCAACCGCACCAATACGCTCAAGGATCTCGAAGGGGCCCACGTATCTGGGACTAAGTTTCCCCTTCTTCCCAAACCTCATCACGCCTTTCATTGGGGAGACCCTCAAGAAAACATGATCACCAACAGAAAACTCAAGTCTGTGCCGACGACGGTCCGCATAAGATCTCTGCCTACTCTGGGCTGCTCTCATCCTATCGCGAATCAACTGGATCTTCGCGGTCGTCTCCTCCACAATCTGCGGCCCTAAGATACTGCTCTCACTGAGCTCCGTCCAACAGGTGGGCGATCTGCATTTCCTCCCATAAAGAGCCTCAAACGGTGCCATCTGAATAGTCTCCTGGTAGCTGTTGTTGTAGGAGAACTCTACAAAGGGCAAATGATGATCCCAGCTACCTCCGAAGTCTAAAACGCACGCTCTGAGCATGCCCTTGAGAGTCTGAATAGTCCGCTCTGACTGTCCGTCGGTCTGCGGATGGAATGCTGTGCTGAAACTCAAGCGAGTGCCCAAAGCCTCCTGAAGCCTCTGCCATAGCCGGCTGGTAAACTGGGTGCCTCTATCGGACATGATGCATGTCGGAACTCCGTGCAGTCGTACAATCTCATCAATGTAAATCTGGGCATACTGAGCAAATCCGAAAGTCATCTTCACCGGTAGGAAGTGAGCCGCTTTCGTCAAACGATCCACGATCACCCAGATGGAGTCATACCCTCGACTAGTCCTGGGTAGACCCACAATGAAATCCATAGATATCTGTTCCCATTTCCACTCCGGAATGGGTAACGGCTGTAGCTCTCCCGCGGGCCTCTGGTGCTCAGCCTTGACTTGCTGACAAGTCAGGCATCTCGAAACAAAATCTGCAATGTCCCTCTTCATACCGTCCCACCAGTAAACATCTCTCATATCGTGGTATATCTTGGTGGAACCAGGATGAACACTATATACCGACCGATGTGCCTCCTCAAGAATCTCGCGCCGCAATCCCTCAGCATCTGGTACGCACAGTCTAGCTCCAAATCGTGGTATCCCCTGATCATCGATCACGAACTCGAAAAATCTGCCCTGTCCCATCTGTGTCCTGATCTCTGAACAGCGGTCATCACTGTGCTGTGCCTTATGTATACGGTCAAGCAACTGTGGGCGTGCACGAACATGCGCAATCTGTCCTCCGATCGGCGTAAACTCGAACTGTACCCGGCTGTCGCATAAGATCTGCCAATCCACCGACGACTGCCTCTGTACTTCGCTCAAACAGGATAGACTACCCCCGGGCCTCCTGCTCAAAGCATCTTCCACTACATTCGCCCTGCCCGGGTGATACAAGATCTCACAATCGTAGTCCTTCACTAACTCCATCCATCGGCGCTGTCTAAGGTTCAGGTCTCGCTGCTGAAATATGTACTTTAAGCTCTTGTGGTCAGTGAATATCTGGCACGACTCTCCATACAGATAATGTCGCCCGATCTTGAGTGCAAAGACCACTGCAGCCATCTCCAGATCATGAGTGGGGTAATTCTGTTCATGTTTCTTTAATTGCCGCGAAGCATACGCGATCACCCTGTCATGCTGCATCAAAACGCACCCTAGTCCCACTCGTGAAGCATCGCAGTAGACCACAAATCCGCCTGATCCTGAAGGCAATAATAGCACTGGTGTCGTAGTCAGTAGGGCCCGTAGCCGCTGGAAACTGTGCTCACACTCCTCCGTCCAATCGAAGCGAACTCCCTTCCGGGTCAACCCGGTCAAAGGTGTAGCAATGCGAGAGAAGTCCTGCACAAATTGCCTGTAATAGCCTGCCAGCCCTAGAAAGCTGCGAACTTCCTCACTGACGTGGGTCTAGGCCAACCCCGAACTGCCTCGATCTTCCTCGGGTCGACACATATACCATCTCGTGTAATCACGTGCCCCAAGAAGTCTACGCTGTCTAGCCAGAAGGCACACTTGGAGAATTTGGCGAAAAGCTGATGCTCCCTCAAGGTCTGCAGTGTAATCCGCAGGTGCTGCTCGTGCTCCTCTCTACTCCGAGAATACACCAAGATATCGTCAATGAACACTATGATGAACAGATCAAGATACGGACGGAAAATACGGTTCATCAAATCCATAAATGCTGCTGGCGCGTTGTTGAGTCCGAACGACATCACCAAAAACTCATAATAGCCGTAACGTGTGCAGAGGGCCGTCCTAGGAATGTCCTCCTGTCGAACCCGCAGCTGATGGTAGCCCGATCGTAAATCGATCCTCGAAAAGTATCCTGCCCCCTAAAACTGGTCGAACAAATCGTCGATGCGTGGCAAAGGATATCTGTTCCACGCCGTCACCCTGTTCAGCTGGCGGTAGTCGATACACAAACATATACTGCCGTCCTTCTTCTTGACAAACAGGACTGGAGCACCCTAAGGAGAAACACTGGGTCGAATAAGTCCCTTATCCAGCAAGTCCTGCAACTGGCCCTTCAATTCTCTAAGTTCTGCCGGGGCCATCCGATAAGGCGGTACAGAAATAGGCCTCGTGCCAGGAACCAAGTCAATACAGAAAGAAATATCACGCTCGGGCGGTAGCCCAGGAAGCTCGTCAGGGAACACATCAGGGAACTCGCTAACAACCGGAACCTGATCTACCAGAACCTCTGTAGCTCTAGTATCGCAAACATAGGCGAGAAATCTTTGACATCCCTTCCTCAAAAGCTGTACAGCGCGAAAAGAAGAAATCACACTGTGAGGGGTGGCACCACGGTCCCCCAACACAACAACAACCGACTCGCCGGGAAAACAAAATCGAACTGTCTTCTCGCGGCAGTCAACAGAAGCATAGCACGTGGCTAACCAATCCATGCCCAAAAGAACGTCGAAGTCCAACATCTCAAGAAGGACCAAATCGACCGGCAACTCTCTCTTGCCAATACGGACGGTACAGGATCGGAACACGTGCCTAGCAACAAACGACTCTCCCACAGGAGTAGTTACAACAAGCGGCTGGTCAAGCAAACCGGACTCTCTACCCAAACTCGGTATAAAGTGTGTGGATACGTACGAGTGCGTGGACCCGGGATCGAATAACACGTGTGCATCAACCGAACATACATGAAGGATACCTGAGACCACCGCATTGGACGCCTGCGCGTCCTGATGCGTCAAAGAAAAAACTCGCGCCTGTCCTCCACCTGCAACTAACTGTCCCCTGCCGGCCGCTGGCTGCCCTCTACCTCGGTCACCTCGTCCTCTATGAACAAATCCTCCGCGACCACGACCTCTCTGTGCATGCGTCTGACGCGGAGTAACAGTAGGTACTATCGGCAATGCCGTCTGGGGTGGTGAAGGTGGTAATGTAACATGCGGTGCTGCCGTCCCACTCCGGGGTACCTCAGGACAATCTCGCACACGATGATAAGAACTCCCGCAACGGTAACATCCCGATGACGGTCGCTGACCCTCCTGGGAATAGGAGCTAAACAATCGGCCTCGTCTCGAATCTCTGCCACCTGCAAGGTGCCTGTCACGACGCCGGAAAGGCCGTCTCTGCACTGACGTATCTGCACGAACTCTCTTCGGCCCTGGAACTGCCGAAGTCTCAGCAAGGCGCTCCTCAACTAATAATGCTGCATCTACTGCTGCTGCGTATGTCTCGTAATGCTGCATGCTGATAGCAAGGAATAGTGGTGTAAGCAAGCCTCGGACAAATCTCTTGACTCCAAACTCCTCAGTAGCCACTAGATACGGAGCATAAACGGATAGCTCGGTGAACAACACATCATACTCTGCCACTGACATCTCTGGCGTCTGGCGTAAGGACTCGAACCTGCGTGCTCTAGCATCCCTAACACTCAGGGGAAGAAAGTGGGCAAGGAATAGCGCCACGAACTCTGTCCAGGTCATAGGAGGAAGACCTGCTGCTCTACCCTTCTCGACTGACTCGCACCATTTCTGCGCAAGACCTTCCAGGCGAAAGCTCGCGAACTCAACCCATCTCGCATCTGCGCATCTAAGTGAACGACATATCCGTGCTATCCTATCAATGAAAGACTATGGATTCTCGGCCACATCGGTGCCTGTGAAGACCGGAGGCTTCAGCCTTATAAACTCTGATAGCGATACTGTAATAACCTCTGTAGTCGCAGGTGCAACTGCCTGAACTGTGGGTACCACCGCGGTCTCTGCAATGGGTGGAACTACCTCTGGTCGCTGCGCTCGAAGTGTCTCAACTAGAGATCCCATCATCTGGCGCATCTCCTGCATACTGGATCCCATCGTCTGGCGTATCTCCTGCACACCAGCCCCTAACATAGCAATCTGATCTGTCACGGCAGGAACAGCCTGCTCGGGCACAACCGGTGTACTACCCGGATCAGTCCTCGTCTCGGATGAGTCAACTCGAATCTCAGCCCTCGTGGCCGCTCTCTGCGCCCTCGTAGTCTTTGGCGGCATATTGGCTGAAAGGAACAATAGAATTCGATAAGGATACGGAAATCGAATCGCAAGAATGTATATACTCAAGAAGGAGTTTACATCAACAAGTCCTAAGGTCGCGTAGGCGGAGTACCGTGTCGTGAGTATGCCGCGGAACATACACACGCTACGCTACCCTGCTGCAGCTACCTACTCCATCATACCAGGGTCATCCTACACTCCGAAAGGTAAAACCTACGCTCCGATACCAACTTTGTCACGACCCGAAGTTTGGCCCGTGACCGGCACTTAACCACGTAACGTCTACAGGCGTAACGCGACTAAGTGAACCGAAAACCCAGAAATCAAACCAGTGAAAGTATAGAGTGTTATAAGTTTTAAATGAATGCACTTACTAACATGATAAGAAATCTAAGTAAACAATCACCAAGATAGTAATATACGACGCCGTAGCGAAGATCAAGATCCACAAGTGGGAACATCACAGATAGGATAAACTGCAAGTACAGTCGGCTCACAACGAGCTCGACACCAGAATACAAGTATAATACATCATCGTCCTCACACTGTCTCTAAGTCAAATACATACATGGTAGATGGAGAATACTAGATACAACAATGTACATAACTGAAAGATAAACAGATACCGCACAAAACCCACCTATCAGCAAAAGAGCTAGTACACCAACTATGGGGGTATCTGTGTCAAAAGATGCAACCGCAGCCTGCCGCGACTACTCCGAAGGGCAACCTGCAAACACTGTGGCACAACGGGGGTGAGTTGCCAACTCGTGAATAGAGATAACATATAAAGGTAATCGCGAGCATGCACATACTGCACTACTCTATCATATGCCAACAGATGATATCAATGTGTGATAAGCAGTATGTGCAATAATCATGCAAGTGCTCTATCAGGTAATGTAACTACAGGATGAGGTACAATAGTAAATGCTGAGCATGGGCAATATAATATCTACACGGAATGTCAACGTGGAATATATAATCGGTGTCCATCAATGCACCCAGATTCCCCAAATAGCTCAGGCGCCGGCACTCTCATCGGCCCTCAAATTCTGTACATCTCTGAGAATCCCGAGTGCCCAACATCGGCACCCAAATATCATAAATACTCGTGTCCAGCATCGACACGCAAATCCTTATCCATCGGGCCCCGTCAGTCCGGGTCAGCCCACGGGCTCTGTCTGCAGTATCGGCCCTCGGCCCCGGCAGTACGGATCACCCCGCATCCATCTATCGACTCTGATCAGTACCCTCCGGATAACTGTCAGGTCCAACCAATCACCGTTAGGTAGTAGTTCCTCTTCCAGGCTCACCGTCTAATACACAGCGAAACCGTTCTCTCCCCGGGGAACCATACCGGGTCCACCATGTACCCGTAATCGGCCTCAACCAGCTCCTCGATTCGGGTTCGCATATACCACTCTAGCACCGAGAAAACACATGGTGGACGCACCGAAATATCATATCAAGGGAACCGGGTTTTTAAATGATTACATATTTGAAATAGCCACGTTCCCAAATCCAGAAATCACATGTAATTTAACCCAAAATGCAAGTCAATGATCCGATATGATATGTGCGTCAAATGTAAATATCATGTCAAGTCACATATAGATAAGCTACAATATAATGATCCGATATGATATATGCATCAGGTATGAATATCATGTCAAGTTACATATAGATAAGCCACAATATAATGATCCGATGTGATATATGCATCAGGTATGAATATCATGTCAAGTCACATATAGATAAGCTACAATATAATGATCCGATGTGATATATAATTCCTACAGTGTGCGTGTCATGGCAATTACTAACGATGTGTGTGTAACATGCAGGATAGTGCTCGTGCAACATGGACCGTTAGTAATGGTGCGGTGTTCTATCAATTCTAATTTATATCCACATAGCAGGGAATGCAGTATGCACTAAATAGTAGCCATGAACAGTCAATGTATACAAAAGAAACTATAAGGTCCTATCAGCCCTGACGTAGAACGCCATGCGGGCGATATCCCTGTAGATGTGAAATTTACTCACCGTAGTCTCTCGCTAGGTATAGCCAACAACTTGTTTCCCCTTCAGCGCGGCGTCCGCCGTACTCGCCTGCGAACCTAGAATTACACAATATATCACACGTAAGCTTGAAGTCACACAAACCCGACATTAAAGCCGAACTAGTAACTCGTGTCGCGAACCTAACGCGCGTGTGCGCGATACGCTAAAACGTGTGGTTACACGCCTGAAACCACCCCGACGCGTCGCGATACGCAGAAACCCCAAACCCACGCACACGTATCACGCGTGTCGCGAAAGATTGAAAATACGGGAAAATAGGTAATCACCTCCAGATTTTGATACAGGAAAGATATTGTAAAACTATATATACCAAAATAACCCACATAGTAGCAGACACCCACACCCCAAACCCCAACCCAAAACTCCCCCATCTGGCCGCAAATTGCGGCCAGAATGATTATTTCGGCGGCCTGGGTAGGGAATTGGGCTCCCAGGTTTGGTGTGTGCACTCTATACCCCCCATACATGCTACAGTAACCTCTAGTTTCACTCTGAAATATCTCGGGTAGCAGCAGATCCTACAGGGCCTTAATTCTAGTTAAAAACCACACTTTTGCACTAAAATCAAACTTTAGGGTATTTTTGTGCAAACTGAAACAAAACCTGGCCTAAGATAGCTCTAATAACACATAATAGAGCTAACACAACTAATAAAACCCTAACCTAACATGTGAATCACAAATATCCTTTAATATCATCAAAAATGCAAAAAAAATGAGATTTTTACTAAAGAATACAACAAGTTTAAGGAAAAGGATTGCTAATATGAGTTAATACCTTCTAAGAACCTTGTAGAACACCAAAAGTTTCAGCTTTCCCCTTTAGTGTGCAGATTTGCTTCAAACACCTCAAAAAGCTCACTTTTCCTAAGGTTTTGTGAAGGAAATGTGTGGTTTTTGTGTAGGATTTGTTTGGAAATCAAGGAGAAGTGAAACGAGAAGAGAATATGGAGAAAAATGGAGGGTTTTCTGCTGGAAATTTCTACAGGATTTTGAAGTGGGGAAAAGAGAGAGAGAAGGGAAGAAAATGGGTCAAAAAAGTCAAAGTTTCATACCTAACACCATGCTCATTTGTTTATTGTGATTTTGAATTATGAAAAAGGGTTTTGTTTTGGATAAAAGGGTGGGGAAAATTAACAACCATGCAACACAAGAATGGTTAACATGTTACCAAAGTCCTAAGTCACAAAAATGGCTAAGTGTGCAAGGTGTACACTACAAGGGAAATTTTCCCAATATGCTAACACTACTAAAAATAACTAATAATCCTATGAACACATATATATAATAACACGTACGATCACTAATTATCACGAAAGACATTCAAACGGAAATCCAAAGTGTTACAATCTACCCCCCTTAAAGAAATTCGGTCCCCGAATTTAAAAATCTAACTATACGCACCTTCAAAAAGATGGGGATACCTCTTCCTCATCTCGCTCTCGGTCTCCCAAGTGACTTCCTCGCCGCTCTGGCCACGCCAAAGTACTTTGACGGACGGTATCTCTTTCGACCTCAGTTTCTTCACTTGCCGATCCAAGATCATCACTGGCTGCTCTGCATAGGAAAGGTCGCGCTCAAGCTGGATCGTCGGGTGCTGAATCGCATGCGAAGGATCATGAAGATATCTGCGGAGCATCGAAACGTGAAATACGGGGTGCACGTCTGGAAAACTGGGCGGAAGGGCTAATCGATACGCAACCGCACCAATACGCTCAAGGATCTCGAAGGGGCCCACGTATCTGGGACTAAGCTTCCCTTTCTTCCCAAACCTCATCACGCCTTTCATTGGGGAGACCCTCAAGAAAATATGATCACCAACAGAAAACTCAAGTCTGTGCCGACGACGGTCTGCATAAGATCTCTGCCTACTCTGGGCTGCTCTCATCCTATCGCGAATCAACTGGATCTTCGCGGTCGTCTCCTCCACAATCTGCGGCCCTAAGATACTGCTCTCACTGAGCTCCGTCCAACAGGTGGGCGATCTGCATTTCCTCCCATAAAGAGCCTCAAACGGTGCCATCTGAATGGTCTCCTGGTAGCTGTTGTTGTAGGAGAACTCTACTAAGGGCAAATGATGATCCCAGCTACCTCCGAAGTCTAAAACGCACGCTCTGAGTATGTCCTTGAGAGTCTGAATAGTCCGCTCTGACTGTCCGTCGGTCTGCGGATGGAATGCTGTGCTGAAACTCAAGCGAGTGCCCAAAGCCTCCTGAAGCCTCTGCCATAGCCGGCTGGTAAACTGGGTGCCTCTATCGGACACGATGCATGTCGGAACTCCGTGCAGTCGTACAATCTCATCAATGTAAATCTGGGCATACTGAGCAAATCCGAAAGTCGTCTTCACCGGTAGGAAGTGAGCCGCTTTCGTCAAACGATCCATGATCACCCAGATGGAGTCATACCCTCGACTAGTCCTGGGTAGACCCACAATGAAATCCATAGATATCTGTTCCTATTTCCACTCCGGAATGGGTAACGGCTGTAGCTCTCCCGCGGGCCTCTGGTGCTCAGCCTTGACTTGCTGACAAGTCAGGCATCTCGAAACAAAATCTGCAATGTCCTTCTTCATACCGTCCCACCAGTAAACATCTCTCATATCGTGGTACATCTTGGTGGAACCAGGATGAACACTATATACCGACCGATGTGCCTCCTCAAGAATCTCGCGCCGCAATCCCTCAGCATCTGGTACGCACAGTCTAGATCCAAATCGCAGTATCCCCTGATCATCGATCACGAACTCGAAAAATCTGCCCTGTCCCATCTGTGTCCTGATCTCTGAACAGCGGTCATCACTGTGCTGTGCCTTATGTATACGGTCAAGCAACTGTGGGCGTGCACGAACATGCGCAATCTGTCCTCCGATCGGCGTAAACTCGAACTGTACCCGGCTGTCGCATAAGATCTGCCAATCCACCGACGACTGCCTCTGTACTTCGCTCAAACAGGATATACTACCCCCGGGCCTCCTGCTCAAAGCATCCGCCACTACATTCGCCCTGCCTGGGTGATACAAGATCTCACAATAGTAGTCCTTCACTAACTCCATCCATCGGCGCTGTCTAAGGTTCAGGTCTCGCTGCTGAAATATGTACTTTAAGCTCTTGTGGTCAGTGAATATCTGGCACGACTCTCCATACAGATAATGTCGCCAGATCTTGAGTGCAAAGACCACTGCAGCCATCTCCAGATCATGAGTGGGGTAATTCTGTTCATGTTTCTTTAATTGCCGCGAAGCATACGCGATCACCCTGTCATGCTGCATCAAAACGCACCCTAGTCCCACTCGTGAAGCATCGCAGTAGACCACAAATCCGCCTGATCCTGAAGGCAATGATAGCACTGGTGTCGTAGTCAGTAGGGCCCGTAGCCGCTGGAAACTGTGCTCACACTCCTCCGTCCAATCGAAGCGAACTCCCTTCCGGGTCAACCCGGTCAAAGGTGTAGCAATGCGAGAGAAGTCCTGCACAAATCGCCTGTAATAGCCTGCCAGCCCTAGAAAGCCGCGAACTTCCTCACTGACGTGGGTCTAGGCCAACCCCGAACTGCCTCGATCTTCCTCGGGTCGACACATATACCATCTCGTGTAATCACGTGCCCCAAGAAGTCTACGCTGTCTAGCCAGAAGTCGCAGTGGTGCTGATGCCAAGATTGGTATCAGATCTCAAGTTCCATACTCGCAACAAAAATTAGCGAGCCAAAAAATGCATATGAAGTAGCCGAAATGATGGGGCAACTCGCAATAAAAATCAGCGAGCAAAATATATGCATATAAAAGCAGCCGAAATGTTTGGGCAACTAGCAATAAAAAATAGCGAGTAAAAAGAAAAGAATAGCCGAAATGATTGGGCAATCGCGACTTTCACGATATAAAAAAGCTGAAATGATAGAGCATCGCGGAAAGAAATAAAAAAAATGATGAAACTTTTTCCCTGCAGGTGAGTCCACATCAATCCCTGTATACAATCTAATGGCATAAACGAAAAGGGAGCCACATTTCCCCACCGGGCTCTGTCAAAGGGAGATTCGGATCTCGACGGTAACATCTACAGCCTAGAAGATCAACACGGCCTTCCTTCTCACTCCAGCAGGATGCAGACGTGACGTCAACAATAGACCCCAGGGTCAAAACAACGGAGCCATGGCAAAGTCCCTAGTTCCAAGCCTCGACGGTTCACTAACAACCTAGAGACTACCTCGGAGCCATGACAAAGTCCCTAGTTCCAAGCCTCAATGGTTCACCAACAACCTAGAGACTACCTCGGAGCCATGGTAAAGTCCCTAGTTCCATGTCCCGACGGTTCATAAACAACCTAGAGACCATATTGACGGTCATCTCGATACAACAGACGCGATGTCACCCCAGTGTTCATTCTCAACTCTAGCAGGATGCAGATGCAACATCAACAACCGACCCCAGGGTCTAAACAACGGAGTCATGGCAAAGTCCCTAGTTCCAAGCTTCGACGGTTCACCAACAACCTAGAGACTACCTCGGAACCATAGCAAAGTCCCTAGTTCCAAGCCTCGACAGTTCACCAACAACCTAGAGACTACCTCGGAGCCATGGAAAAGTCCCTATTTTTAGGTCCCGACGGTTCACAAACAATCTAGAGACCACCTCGACGTTCGTCTCGATACAGCAGACGCAATGTCACCCCGGCGTTCCTTATCAACTCCAGTAGGATGCAGATGCAACGTCAACAACCAACCCCAGGGTCAAAACAATGGAGCCATAGAAAAGTCCCTAGTTCTAAGCCTCGACGGTTCGCCAACAACCTAGAGACTACCTCGGAGCCATGGAAAAGTTCTTAGTTCCAAGCCTCGACGGTTCACTAACAACCTAGAGACAACCTCGTGTTGGATATATGTATGCCCTAGAGGCCATTATGTGATAGTGGATGTATCTATACATGTATATATATTCAGTTTGCATTCTTGCTCGGCATGATAGTATGCTATCTGGTTCTTCTTTATCTGACATGTTGATTTGATCATGCTTTTATTCATTCATACATACTGATAAAGCACTGAGGATATCGGCTTGACTACTCTGATTATGGTGGAGATCATACTAGTGGGACATCTGTAGTCTATAAGCATATCCTGGAACGTCCCTAGTCGTAGGTATATCGAGACGGGGCATCGATATACCAGAGTAGACTAGCGTATATGATACTAGACCCATGTGATGGGCGATGGATGTTCCCACATTCATCGATGTTTGACATCAAGATCATATACGGGTGCTCAGTGGTGACTGGGTACACTGGACGGACTCACCGAGAACTCCTATATGGAATTATATCTATCGTCGGATAGCAGTTCTCAGGTGACACTGGTACAGGTTAGTCTGTAGACCCGAGATCGTCATGGAGTCTTGTGTGTTCTCCCACTGTACTTTGATTGCCACCGTACCACGGCTCTACGGAGTCGTGCAAACAGGTGGCCGTTGGGTACAGTCCCGAGACACACGAAGACGATGAGCGATAGGAGGGGTTTCGTCTCTACCGGTATTGGGAGTTGATGCTGTGCTGAGCCCGACTGGTTATAACAGCAAGTCCCTGGCCAGGGCTGCTGAGATTTGCTGATAAGTGTTATCAGTAGTTTCTCGATCTGTTATAGACCATTCACCGGCACGACTTATTGAGTTATTAGGGTCGACGTGACCATCCCTAGGCTCGATATGCAGCATATCTGATGAAGAGACCGGACTGTACGGTAGTGTTGCCGGTTGGCTCGACGGGAGTTGTAGCAGGTTCGCTTGTTGTCTTCTGATCGCTCAATACCCGGGTGGCCGTTACGTTTAGCTGAACGCTTGCGGCTTGAGGGTACCTGATATGATCATCACCCACTGCCGGCGTATTGACGAGTCTTAGAGTCCCATAAAGGAGTTACCCAGTCCAGGCGAAACGTTGTGGTGCGCGTATGCGATATGCGCATGCACCCGATTGAAATGTGCGTATATGATACCGAACATTGATCGGGTGAACTGCTTTTGGTGGGGTCATATGAGATATGACCGGATTGATAAATCAAGTGTTGATTTATCATTTAACCATTAGTTTTCTCACTTAAAACCTTTTCTTGGATGATGGATGTGTGCATGCATGTGTGCTTTTCTTTCTTTCTTTCATGCTAGTTTCATGCACATATGGATGTGCATACATACACACATACATACACCCATCTATCATGGTTGTTAACATATGGAAATGGTGGCAATATAAGACTCACACCATGGATTAAATTATGGATTATTATTTGATTTTGGATTTAAAAGAAAATGAAAAGGAAAGGATAATCATTCTAGCTTCTACATTCTTCCTTTGACCTAACCATGCTCAACTACCACTAACCTAGGGTTATCCTTCTCTTTATCATTTAAAACTCAAGTTAAATAATGTCTCCATCACTTTAACCATTGTTCATAGTAAGAAGAAATAAAATATATATTGATATATTTCTTTTTCTTCTTAAGAGTTATCTTTTATCTCATTTACCTCTTGTGAAAATTATTGCCACCATCTTCTTCCTCTTTCTCTTTTGCTCTCTAGTTTTTTCTAGTGAGTAAATACCACTTAAAGAAAGGTTTTTGAAGTGAGAAACTTAACCACAACTTCATTCTACACAAGCTTAGCCGTCTTGTTTAGAGTGTTCTCTTCGGTTTTACGAAGTTGCAAGCTTGGACGGAGAACTCCGTGGTGGATCGTCGTGGACACAAGAGGACTTCAAGAGGACCTCCGTTCAACACCCTAGAGACCAAGGAGTCCAGCGAAAGGGAGATACAAAGGTTGTAGTATCGAAACCCTAGATTAGTTCGCTTTACATTTCGAAACCCTAATTTTCTAGGATCGATTCCTTTGCATGTTCGTTTAGCACCATAAAAATTTAAACTTTTGGACATGTGATGCTTCAAAACTCTTCATAGGGTGCTAGACAAACCTTACATTGGTATCAGAGCCGACCTAGAACATTAGGCGATGCTTTTAAGAAGTAAAAATCCCGATCGAAAAAAAATACGATCTTTTGGACCCTCTCTGGACAATTTTTAAAATTTGATGTTTTTCATAATTAAAAATACTTAAAAAATACAGCAGGAAATTCTAAGAATAACAGTGAAATTCGATGACCTGAACAGTGTAAACCGCCGCGGAACCGCCGCATTTCCTGGCTTAGACCGCGGTTCCGCGGCCGTACGGAGGCATCATTGCATGAATTTTATACTATTATTCTTAGGTTTTCTTGTACAGTGTTTTAGGTATGTTTAATATGAATATTTTACTGTATGTTCTGGAGATGGTTTTGGACGCGTAGTTTTGATCGGTATTTTCATTTCGTAGCTTTTCCGGGTAAATAAGAAAGTATTGAAGTGTTTGAAAAAATATCATTTGCTCACTATTCACGGGGTTTAAATGCTTTGGACATATGTGCAAGTCTTTTTGTGGTGGTCCCTCTAGACGACAACAAACCTTAACTCGATTATGTGACCGTCTTGAACTGCCCTTTGAACCTTAGGGTTTGGGGCAGTACGGCGTGCCACATGTGAGGCGTTGGCTTGACCCTTCTACGGCTGGACCGCTACTACTGTGTCACACTCCAGGTGTTTTGAACTCTGCTCAAGTGTTGGGCTTTAGTGAATCCTGTGTATTTGATTGTTCGTTCGAAAACTTCAATACTGTCTGTTATCTGGAATTTGATACAATATGTGGAATTCATATAGTTTAGGCATGAAATACGAAATATGTGATATTTCGCATTTATGATGTCTAAAGAGAATGTGGATTCCAAATATTGTAGTTTTACACTTTCTTTTCTGTGACTGTAAGTGTAGTATGTACGATATCGCCGGTTTCGTTGCTATACATCAACGACAATCGGGGTACGCATACTTACTTACGTTGATGATATGTGATATTATGTGTTGCTGAGATATGATGTGCAGGATTGTCGCGATTGAATAGCCGGGGTTTTTTTATGTGAGATGAGAGTTTTATATTTTCATTTATGTAAATTCAAATGTAATGTAATATTCTTTTATTTGGGGCACTTCCAGGTTGAGGTTGTGTCACCAGTGTTGTATATTATTTACTTTTCCGCATTAGGATGGACCCAAGGAGGGGAGCACAGGTGACCGGGTTCTGGGGTTCAGTGGGAGGCCATCTCGAGGAGTCGAGACCGGGTCTCCTAAACTCCAGAATTGGTAGGGTCACTTGCCGCTCTCGTAGGGGTACAGGGTGTGGGCTTGGGTATTCATCGCGACTGTGGAATCCGTATTTTCTATTCTGGCTAAATACTAAATACGGACGTCCTAGGATATCCCATGTTATATCTATGTTTCTGCTGCCTGTGTTCTGTGATATCTGAGACGAATGACATATTATATATATGATATATAGTAGACGTTGCTTATGTTTTACACCCACGCTAGTCCCGTCCCGGTATGCCGTTAGTTAAGTAACCTAACGGTGCATAACGGAACATTGCGGCGAATGCGGATGGCATAAGCGTACGTGTTATTTTCGTTTCTTTTCTGTGATTGGCTTAAGGACTTAAATGATGGGATTACATTAATGTGATTAATGTAAAGAAAATAAACCTAAAAATATGTTGTAGAATCGGATTTGAAAACTACTCGGCTATTTATGAAAAAGCTACATTTCAAAACTGCGGAGCTTAAGCCACTCCTTTTGAAAACAGTTTGATTCTGCAACGATATCAAGTTCAAAGCGTTAAAGATTTTCTTAAAAATCATTCGCAACCCTCCGTCATTTTAGGAAGTAGAGTACTTAGTATTCGTGCTACGTTTGTTGACTTTAGTTAAGGCGTAGTGTACGGTAGCTAAGTGATGTCTTCCTACACTGCATATGATGCAGATTAATTAGGACATTCATACGACTTTGTTGACCATAGTTAAGGGTCATATGGGTGGGTCTAATTGATCAAGAAATGACGGGTAGAACTTGACTGGTACTTATGATTTGTTGACCATAGTTAAGGTCATAAGTACTAGGGGTAAAAATTACATCGGGAATTTCAAGTGTTGAAATTTGCAATGAGATTGCATACCTTCCATGTGATGGTTGGATCTCGATCCCACTGTGGGCAATAGTTGCTCCTAGGAGAGTTTTACAGTTTACAATTAGCTAACTCATTAGATGTCTAGAAAGGTGTTAACGGGGCTCCGCCTCTGGGAAAACGAGGTTTACTCTAATTAGGTCCGTGCGAAAGCACGGGGAACCTCCCTCAAAGTACCGACACTGGCCTGGCTGAACGGTTAGCGAAGTTGTCGACTGTAATTAATCCTGGCTAGTTTTTCTTTTTAAGGTTTGAAAGAAAAACTTGATAAAAAACAGTGGGAAACATCGATTAGACAAGATAATAAACCAATCTAATCTGTGCAAGAGCTTTCGCTGAGTGTATTCTTTTCTCTCTCTTAATGGCAGATACCAATGACTGGACTTAAGCTTCTACTAGATAAGAACAAACTGAATGGGACCAACTATAAAGACTGGCTGAGGAATCTGAAAATCGCCTTGACTTATGATAAAGTATCATATGTCCTCACGGCTTCAGCCCCGCCCGTCCCAAGTCCAAAATCCTCAGTTGCGGACGTTGAAGTCCGCAAGACATGGGACACTGACTGTGCCACAGCCAAATGCCTCGCGCTTGCATCGATGGACAATACGCATCAAAAGCAGCACGAGAATATGGACATTCAAACCATATTTCTCCATACAAAGGAGTTGTATGGAGAGCAATCCTGCGTATTGCGATATGAAGCATCAAAGAAACTGTTTCAGATGCGAATGGCCCCTGGCACACCAGTAGGAGACCATGTTTTGAAGATGATAGCTCTTATAGAAGAGCTTGAGGACCTTGGATGGACAATGGACAATGAACAATATATAGATATTATTCTGCAGTCCCTCCCCTCCACCTTTGCTCAATTCATAGTGAACTTCAACATGCACGGCATGGAGAAGGAACTCTCTGAACTCCTTAACATGTTAAGGAGTGCAGAGAGCACTATGAAGTCAGCAAAAACTCCCGTTATGACTATTGGACAGTCTTCCTCTTCTCGCCCGAAAGCTAAGGCCAAGGGAAAGAAAAAGAAGAAACCCGCTAATCCTAAGGGAGGAGTTAAAAAGGTGAAGGGAAAGGAAAAGTCCAAGGCTGGAGACCCAGGGAAATGCGAATGTTTTCATTGCCACAAGACAGGACATTGGAAGCGCAACTGCACGGAATACTTGAATCTCAAGAAGAAGCATGTTGATGCTTCTGCTTCAGGTGCGTTTGTGACTGAAAACTGTTTTTCTATAAACTCTGCTTCCTGGGTATTGGATACCGGTTCAGGTTCTCATATTTGCAATTCTATGCAGGGGCTGAGAAATAGCAAGGTTTTGAAGACAGGTGACCATACTCTCCGCGTTGGAAATGGTTCCAATGTACATACAGTCACAGTGGGAGAGTATCACTTGGGGTTGCCATCTGGATGTATTTTGATTTTGAATCCATGTTATTTTGTACCAAGTATGCTATGTAATATAATATCCGTTTCTTTGTTGGACAATGGAGGATATAGTTTTGTATTGCAGAACAATGTTATGAACATTCACCTAAATCAAATGTTGGTTGGGTATGGTACGCTCAATAACGGAATATATGTCCTAAATCAACACACAGTTTTCAGTGTACAACACACTAATAAAAGAAAACTTTCAGAATTAAATGAAGCTTTTCTTTGGCACTGTAGACTTGGTCATATTAACGAAACAAGACTAAACAAGTTACATAAAGATGGATATTTAAACTATTTTGAATATAAATCTTATGCGACTTGCCGGTCTTGTATCAAGGGTAAAATGACCAAAACTCCGTTTACTGGACATGGAGAAAGAGCTACTCAGCTCCTGGGCCTCATACATAGTGATGTATGTGGGCCAATGTCTACACAGGCTAGAGGCGGTTTTTCATACTTCATTACGTTCACTGACGATTTCTCAAGATTCGGTCATGTATTTTTATTAAAGCACAAGTCCGACGCTTTCGAGAAATTCATTGAATATAAACAAGAAGTAGAAAAACAAACCGGCTTGAGTATTAAGATGCTTCGATCAGATCGAGGTGGAGAGTATCTCAGTACAGAATTTGCAAACTTCCTAAAAGAGAATGGGATTCTCTCTCAGCTCACTCCTCCTTACACACTACAGCACAATGGTGTGTCAGAACGACGGAATAGGACCCTATTAGATATGGTCCGGTCCATGATGAGTGACGCTGAGTTACCAGTCTCGTTTTGGGGGCATGCATTGGAGACTGCAGCGTTTTTGCTGAACAGGGTTCCAACCAAAGCCGTGTCTACCACGCCATATGAGATATGGAATGAGAAGAGACCATCTCTTAAGAGAATTAAGATTTGGGGTTGCCCGGCCTATGTTAAAAAGCAGAATCCGGACAAACTCGAGACACGGTCTGTCATGTGTAACTTTGTGGGATACCCAAAGAATTCTTATGGATATCTATTCTACCACAAAGAGGAACAAAAGGTGTTTGTTTCTCAGTATGCCACATTCTTAGAAAAAGAGTTTTTCACAGATAAAGATGATGGCAAGGTGGTGGATCTAGAAGAGGTTCTAGAGACACAAACTACAAATGACGATTTGGTTGAACCGGCTGTTGCAACAGAAACTGAGGAACCTCGACCACTCCGAAGGTCTAGTAGGACTTCTTGCCCACCGGAGAGGTACTACGGCTTCCTCATTGATGGTGACAGGGAAGATTGCATCATGGATGATGATGATCCTACCAGTTTTCAGCAAGCTATCACGAGTGGTGACTCTGTGAAGTGGCTGGATGCCATGAGATCCGAAATGGAGTCTATGTACACCAACAAAGTATGGACTTTGGACGTTGTACCCCGTGGGGTGAAACCTGTAGGGTGCAAATGGATCTTTAGAAGAAAGATTGGTGTGGATGGGCAGGTAGAGACCTATAAGGCAAGACTTGTGGCGAAAGGTTTTCGTCAAAGACCAGGTTTGGACTATGACGAAACTTTTTCGCCCGTAGCCATGCTTAAATCTATTCGGATCCTACTTGCTATTGCTGCTCACTACGACTATGAAATCTGGCAGATGGACGTTAAAACTGCATTTCTAAATGGAGATTTAGAAGAATGCGTTTATATGGATCAGCCAGAGGGCTTTATTGACAGTGGGAGCAGCGAGAAAGCATGTAGGCTGCTTAAATCCATATATGGGTTAAAGCAGGCATCTCGGAGCTGGAACATCTGTTTCGATGATGTTATCAAAGAGTTTGATTTCATCAAAAATCCAGATGAACCTTGTGTTTATAGGAAGGCTGTAGGAAGAGCTGTCACATTCCTCGTATTGTACGTGGATGACATTCTTCTGATAGGAAATGATATTCCTATGCTACAGTCGGTCAAATCATTCTTATCACTGAGGTTCTCCATGAAGGACCTGGGTGATGCCACATACATCCTGGGCATAAGGATCTATAGAGATAGATCCAAAAAGTTATTGGGATTGTCCCAAACCAGGTACATCAACACCATCCTAAAGAGGTTTAGTATGGAAGACTCCAAGCGGGGTGCCTTACCCGCTTGCCATGGAGTCACTCTCTCCAAGGATTCTTGTCCAAAGACCGATGAAGAGAGAGCTCGCATGAGCATTATACCTTATGCTTCTGCAGTAGGATCTATCATGTATGTGATGTTATGTACACGCCCAGATGTAGCTTATGCACTTAGTGTTGTAAGCAGGTATCAATCCAACCCAGGGGAGAACCACTGGACAGCTGTGAAGAACATTCTTAAGTACTTACGAAGGACTAAAGAATTGTTCTTGGTGTATGGTAATACAGATCTCCAAATGGAGGCCTTTACCGATTCGAGCTTCCAGAGCGATAAGGATGACAGCAAATCTATCTCAGGGTTTGTATTTACCCTCAATGGAGGGGCGGTAAGTTGGAAGAGTTCCAAACAAGATACCGTTGCAGACTCTACGATGGAAGCTGAGTACATTGCTGCAAATGATGCCGCCAAGGAAGCCGTCTGGATGAAGAAGTTTGTCTCGTAGCTAGGAGTAGTTCCAACCATTATTGATCCAATACCCTTGTATTGTGATAATAATGGGGCTATGGCGTTAGCCAAGGAGCCCAGATCCCATCAGCGGTCCAGACATATCCTGAGGCGTTTTCATTTGATCCGGGAGATTGTAGATCGCCACGAGATCGAGATTAAGAGAGTAGACACAAAGAACAACGCTGCGGATCCACTCACCAAGGCCCTCCCTCAGCCACAGCATGAGCGACTTTTTGAGATGTTGGGTATGAGATACGCCAATAACTGGCCTTAGTGCAAGTGGGAGATTGTTGGATATATGTATGCCCTAGAGGCCATTATGTGATAGTGGATGTATCTATACATGTATATATATTCAGTTTGCATTCTTGCTCGACATGATAGTATGCTATCTGGTTCTTCTTTATCTGACATGTTGATTTGATCATGCTTTTATTCATTCATACATACTGATAAAGCCTTGAGGATATCGGCTTGACTACTCTGATTATGATGGAGATCATACTAGTGGGACATCTGTAGTCTATAAGCATATCCTGGAACGTCCCTAGTCGTAGGTATATCGAGACGGTGCATCGATATACCAGAGTAGACTAGCGTATATGATACTAGACCCATGTGATGGGCGATGGATGTTCCCACATTCATCGATGTTTGACATCAAGATCATATACGGGTGCTCAGTGGTGACTGGGTACACTGGACGGACTCACCGAGAACTCCTATATGGAATTATATCTATCGTCGGATAGCAGTTCTCAGGTGACACTGATACAGGTTAGTCTGTAGACCCGAGATCGTCATGGAGTCTTGTGTGTTCTCCCACTGTACTTTGATTGCCACCGTACCACGGCTCTACTGAGTCGTGCAAACAGGTGGCCGTTGGGTACAGTCCCGAGACACACGAAGATGATGAGCGATAGGAGGGGTTTCGTCTCTCCCGGTATTAGGAGTTGATGCTGTGCTGTGCCCGACTGGTTATAACAGCAAGTCCCCGGCCAGGGCTGCTGAGATTTGCTGATAAGTGTTATCAGTAGTTTCTCGATCTATTATAGACCATTCACCGGCACGACTTATTGAGTTATTAGGGTCGACGTGACCATCCCTAGGCTCGATATGCAGCATATCTGATGAAGAGACCGGACTGTACGGTAGTGTTGCCGGTTGGCTCGACGGGAGTTGTAGCAGGTTCGCTTGTTGTCTTCTGATCGCTCAATACCCGGGTGACCGTTACGTTTAGCTGACCGCTTGCGGCTTGAGGGTACCTGATATGATCATCACCCCCTGCCGGCGTATTGACGAGTCTTAGAGTCCCACAAAGGAGTTACCCAGTCCAGGCGAAACGTTGTGGTGCGCGTATGCGATATGCGCATGCACCCGATTGAAATGTGCGTATATGATACCGAACATTGATCGGGTGAACTGCTTTTGGTGGGGTCATATGAGATATGACCGGATTGATAAATCAAGTGTTGATTTATCATTTAACCATTAGTTTTCTCACTTAAAACCTTTTCTTGGATGATGGATGTGTGCATGCATGTGTGCTTTTCTTTCTTTCTTTCATGCTAGTTTCATGCACATATGGATGTGCATACATACACACATACATACACCCATCTATCATGGTTGTTAACATATGGAAATGGTGGCAATATAAGACTCACACCATGGATTAAATTATGGATTATTATTTGATTTTGGATTTAAAAGAAAATGAAAAGGAAAGGATAATCATTCTAGCTTCTACATTCTTCCTTTGACCTAACCATGCTCAACTACCACTAACCTAGGGTTATCCTTCTCTTTATCATGTAAAACTCAAGTTAAATAATGTCTCCATCACTTTAACCATGGTTCATAGTAAGAAGAAATAAAATATATATTGATATATTTCTTTTTCTTCTTAAGAGTTATCTTTTATCTCATTTACCTCTTGTGAAAATTATTGCCACCATCTTCTTCCTCTTTCTCTTTTGCTCTCTAGTTTTTTCTAGTGAGTAAATACCACTTAAAGAAAGGTTTTTGAAGTGAGAAACTTAACCACAACTTCATTCTACACAAGCTTAGCCGTCTGGTTTAGAGTGTTCTCTTCGGTTTTACGAAGTTGCGAGCTTGGACGGAGAACTCCGTGGTGGATCGTCGTGGACACAAGAGGACTTCAAGAGGACCTCCGTTCAACACCCTAGAGACCAAGGAGTCCAGCGAAAGGGAGCTACAAAGGTTGTAGTATCGAAACCCTAGATTAGTTCGCTTTACATTTCGAAACCCTAATTTTCTAGGATCGATTCCTTTGCATGTTCGTTTAGCACCACCTCGGAGCCATGGCAAAGTCCCTAGTTCCAGGTCCCGACGGTTCACAAACAACCTAGAGACCACCTCGACGTTCGTCTCGATACAGCAGACACAATGTCACCCCGGCGTTCCTTCTCAACTCCAGCAGGATGCAGATGCAATGTCAACAACTGACCCCAGGGTCAAAACAACGGAGCCATGGAAAAGTCCCTAGTTCCAAGTCTCGACGGTTCACCAACAACCTAGAGACTACCTCGGAGCCATGGAAAAGTCCCTAGTTCCAAGCCTTGACGGTTCACCAACAACCTAGAGACTACCTCGGAGCCATGGCAAAGTCCCTAGTTCCAGGTCCCGACGGTTCACAAACAACCTAGAGACCACCTCGACATTCGTCTCGATACAGCAGAAACAATGTTACCCCGGCGTTCCTTCTCAACTCCAGCAGGGTGCAGATGCAACATCAACAACCGACCCCTGGGTCAAAACCTCGGAGCCATGGCAAAGTCCCTAGTTCCAAACCTCGACGGTTCACCAACAACCTAGAGACTACCTCGGAGCCATGGCAAAGTCCCTAGTTCCAAGCCTCGACGGTTCACAGACAACCTAGATATTCGTCTCGTTACAACAGACACAATGTCAACAAACGAAGAAAAGGAAAATTCCTAGCTTCAGGGTCTTGACGACAACTCAAATAAAATCTGAAAGACTATCGGAGATCATCCCACGCCAGCGCGGAGTGGTTATGACTCATCGGGGCTCCCAAAATGAGCCTAAACTCAAGTAAAAAGCAGCATAGAAAATCCCTAATGCTTGCTCTTCCGACGGTAATATAACCTGGGAGATTACTTGAAGACCTCTTGTCCAGCCCCCAAAGGGATCAGAGACGCGATAGTCGCAGGGCTACTCGAACAGCAAGACTGCATATCGGGGAATGCATCATCCAACGCGACGGTACCACGGACAAAAACCCTAGTACCATAAAACCTAACGTACTTCTGTCGTAAAGAGCAGGGGTTATAACGTTAGGATATTCCTGCGAGAACTTCTTGACTCGTCTCGACTCGTAGGGAAAACAATGTTCTTGCGAGAACTTCTCGACTTGTCTCGACTCGTAGGGAAAAAAATATTTTCATGAAACCCTCATGGCTCATGAAGGTGAAAAGCCATAGGCAACGGGGATATCAACCTGTTTTCTGAGCATTGTGGCCCTACAAGAAGGTCCAAACTGACTCTTGTATATTATCCACGGGCCATATTCTCCAAAGTCGAATATCGACAAGGAGGAAAAAAAACCCCACTTCCGAGTCCTCTTGACTTGTAAGGGGGAAAATTCTCTTGTGATATCCTTACGACTCTCAAGAGAAAACGCACTTAGGAGATCCTCACGACTTCTAAGGAGAAAATACACCTGCGGATCCTCTCGACTCGTAGGGAGAAAAGCCTTTATGAGACCCTCACGGCTCATAAAGTTGAAAGTCTTAGGCGGAAGATCCAAACCTGTTTCCTAAGCCATCGTTGCCCTACAAGAAGGTCCAAATTGACTCTTGTACACTATCCACGGGCCACATCCGCCAATGAAATGAAGAAGCTACTTACGGGTCCTCACGATTCGTAAGGAAAAAAACCCGAGTGAGATCCTTACGACTCACGGAGGCGATGAACACTTAGAAATCCTCACGATTTATAGAGAGAATATGCACCTATGAGATCCTCTCGACTTGTAGGGAGAAAAACCTTTTTGAGACCCTTACGGCTTATGAAGATGAAAAAAGCCTTAGGCTACAAGGAAGCTAAACCTGTCTCCTAAGCCCTCAATTCTATGGCCATGCATAACTCTGCACTACTTCATCCACATACATACTTACGTGGACAAAGTAGTTGGGGGCATTTGTTCCCGCCAAAATTTTTGGCCAAGAGCTATTTGTTCCCTTATAACCCTTATAAAAAAGGGAGAGAAGAAAGAGGAAAAGAATTCACGGTTGGACATCACGTGTTAAACACGTGAGCGTTTATATGCAAAGCATATAAGCGCTGAAAGAAAATAACAAAAGGCCAAACAAGTTTCACGTGTTAAACACGTGAGCGCTCATATGCAAAGCATATAGGCGTTGAAAACACATAACTAAGGGCCAAACAGGCCTCACGTGTAAAACACGTGAGCGCTCATATGCAAAGCATATGAGTGCTGAATATAAATAACCAATGGCCAAACATGCCTCACATGTTAAACACGTGAGCGCTCATATGCTCATATGAGCGCTGAAAATAAACAGGCTAAAACCCACACTAGGGGTCACATGTTAAACACGTGAGCTCTCTTGCCGCTCACATGCAAAGCTTATGAGCGCCCCAATTTAAAATGCTCCTATCAAATTCTAGAATTAAATTCTAGAATTAAATTCTATTTGGGAAATATTTTTCTGATCTTCCTCAAACTAGAAAAATCTTCTCTGTTAAACAGAGGACCTTTGGATCAAAGATCCAACTGTGATCATCCGGTAGAATAAAATTCTATCATAGGAAAATATTTTCCTAATGTTGGTAAACTAACAAGATATTCATATGATAAGAATAAAATTCTATGTTAAACTAACGAGATATCCATATAATAGAATTAAATTCTATATTAAGAAAATATATTTCTGATCTTGTTAAACTAAAAAGATATGAAAGAATAAAATTCTAAAACTAACAAGATATTCATAATCTGTTTAAACAAACAAGAATCTTCTCTGTTACACAGAGAGCCTTTGGATTAAAAATCCAACGGTGAATAAAATTCACCGATTGATCTAAAAGATCATGGAATCAATCATAATCTCTCAATGAGAGATTCTCTTAACAAATTGATTCTTGTTCTTCTCGTATAAATAGAAGGAAGAGAGAGGGGAAGAAGAAGACAGAGAGAATTTAATTCTCTAAAAGGAGGAGACCACTCCATAAGCTTTCCAAAAAGTTCCCACAAAAAACAAAAGAGAATTTAATTCTCAAACAAAGGGTTTAACCCTTCAAAAAAAAGAACTTAATTTTTCCTCTGGTTGAGGTCTGCAGAAGCAGATCTCCTCATAAGTTGAGAATTTAATTCTCATCGGGAAGATTCTGTTATGCAGATTCAAAACTTAGGGGAAAGAACTAAATTCAAAGAATTTAATTCTTACAAACGTATATATGAATTTAATTCCTCTGATAAAATTAAGGTTTAACCCTGTAAAAAGAACTTAATTCTTATAAAACAAGAGACTTGAAATTCTTTAAACTCAGATCCCAGTATCGTTAATATGATATCAAAATCTTCATGCACATAGAAGGAAACACTGGTGATTCATTAGTGTTCAACACTATAACAAAACCTCACGTGTTTCCCCACATGAGCATCTCTGATGGAAAAAAAAGAATGGCTAAAACCGAGTCACGTGTTTCACACGCGAGCATTTAAAAAGAACAAGAAGTGACTCCTAAGGCAGTCACGTGTTTCCCACGTGAACGCCTAAAAGAAGAACAAGAAGTGCCTCCTAGGGCAGTCAAGTGTTTTCCATGCGACCCCGAATCAAGTGCTTAGCACTTATATGAAAAGGGAATAGACCCAAAAACAACGCTCACATTTTGAGGGCGCCTCACGTGTTCGTACGTGAGCACCACAGGAACAAAGCGTTTAGCACTTATATGAAACAGGGAATAAAACCCAGAAAACATCTCCCACTTTGGAGCGCCTCATGTGTTCACACGTGAGCACCTCCAAAGTCCAGTGTTTAACACCGATCTAGCGCCTCACATGCAATACATGTGAGTGCTACATATACCAGTGCTTAGCACTGGGGGGTGACTATGGAAACCCAGATCTAACCTAAATTAGCCAAGTTTCCTGAGGCCAAAACCTCTTTGATCTCCAATCAATCGATCCCCCCGTGCTCATGTCTTTCTAGACTGATCTGAGTCCCAAACACGACTAATGATCTTCCGACGGATATTCATCCCACATCTCCCCTCAATCTGGAAATTGGTTCAAGGGTACATCTCTCCACACTTCTGATAAATATCGTTGTAATTTTTCAATGTCTTCAGAGAGGTGGCGGTTCCCGATAACCAACTGCTCTTCGGTGCATCAAACCACATCCCAAGCTGGGTGTCTCCCATATCATCGTTGTTCATCCCGACACATAACAAATACACATGCGCGCAAGATGATCTACAAACCATAACGTCCTTAAACTAAACTCTACGGACCGTAACGTCCTTAAACTAAACTCTACGGACCGAAACGTCCTTAAACTACAACTGACCGAAATGTCCTCAAACTAAACTTCGCTTCCAAAATGGCGATAAGGGTCCGAAACGTCCTTAAACTACAACAGACCGAAAAGTCCTCAAACTACAACGTTGCCTCCAAAATGGCGACAACAGATCGAAACGTCCTTAAACTAAACTCTCACCTCAAAAATGGTGATCTACAGACCGAAACGTCCTCAAACAAAACGTTGCCTCCAAAATGGCGACAACGGACCGTAACTTCCTTAAACTAAACTCTACGGACCGTAACGTCCTTAAACTAAAACCCCACCTCAAAAATGGTGATCTACCGACCGTAACATCCTTAAACTAAAATCTACGGACCGTAACGTTCTTAAAATAAAAGCTCACCTCAAAAATTGTGATCTACAGACCGAAATGTTCTCAAACTATAACTTCGTCTCCAAAATGGCGATAAGGGATCGAAACGCCCTTAAACTAAGACAACAGAGCCCATGTGCTCTCTTGTTGGATCTAAAACAAAAATGATCCTAACACCCTGTTAAGTAAATCTTAGTTTCAAATTGGACTAACGTATTCTTAACAAAAATTTAAGTTGATCTTAATCTCAAACGAGATTAGCGATCCTTAAATAAAAACCCAAATCTAAAATATATGGATTTGGATTAATCGCGCTCTATGGGCGATGACGTAAATTAGTCTCCATATACAATCCAGGGGCAACCAAAAATAAAACAAACACACACGACACGAAGTGAACTTCTGGAGCAGGAGAAAGTGGTTATCATGATACGGTAACGTAATTAACTGCAGGGGCTTGCGGTTGCAGGGAAGAGTGTCCCCACAATCAAAAACTCCTCAGAAATGAGGGGGAATCTGACGAAGTCTGCTACAATGGCCGCATCCGTCCAAACCTCCGATACATTGTGCCATAAATCAACTTGGCATCTTCGGAGAGGTGGACGGATAAACCCAAATAGCATCTGCCACCAAATTCAGGCAAGACGACCTACGCGGTTTCGTCTCCATTTTCGGCGGTAAACAAGACCCACCTCGACTTTGATTATGGGAGTATTCCTCTTTCACCGCTTCATGGAAAATGCTCCATCAAAGTAGAGTTCCCATTGAGACTTATTTTCTTCTTTCTCTTTTTCGACTGCGTCAAACGCGTGTTCATCTGAAAACTCACAATTTAGGGATGAGTTGGCTGGTATCGAATGTTCCGTAAGAAAGTCTGCGATGGCTTGTCCTTTCACCGCTTTGAGGGGTTGATACGTTATCGAGAATTCTATCAGCAGTAGGGCCCATTTGGCAAGCCTTCCCGTCAGTATGGTTTTTGACATCAGATACTTAAGAGGATCCACTTTTGATATGAGATGGATCTCATGCGCCAATGCGTAATGTCTGAGTTTCGTAATTGCGAAGATCAGCACTAGACAGTGCTTTTCGATTGGGGAGCAGTTGCTTTCTGTCCCTAAGAGAACTCGGCTTAAATGGTACAAAACTCTTTCCTTTCCTTGGTCATTCTCTTATGCCCATAGTGCGCCTAGAGAACCTTCAAGGGATGTTGTAATTGGATAAGGGGCTTTCTCTTAACCGGAGCGGCCAATACCGACGGATTTTGCAGGTATCGTTTGATTTTGTCCAATTCATTTTGGCATTTCTGATCCCAGACGAACGGAGTCCCCTTATTCATCAGATGGCTATAGGAGCGACATTTTCTGGAGAGGTTGGCTATGAACCGCTGGATGTATGCGGGCTTTCCTTGGAGAGATCGCAGCTATTTGAGGGTTCGTGGCGATGGCATTTCCATGATCGCTTTGATTTTTGAGGGATCAATTTCGATGCCTCAGTGGCGGATGATGAAACCTAGGAATTTGCCTAAGGAGACTCCAAACGTGTACTTTAGGGGGTTCATCTTCAGATTATACTTCCGAAGACGCTCGAAAACAATCTTTAGGTGTTCCCAGTATTCCTCATGAGATTTTCTTTTGACCACGAGGTCGTCGATATAACATTCGACGATCTCGTGTATGAGGTCATCGAATATCTTCATCATGGCTCTTTGGTATGTAGCTCCGACATTTTTCAAACCGAAAGGCATCACCTTGTAGCAGAATACGCCTAACGGTATCCAGATGGCGGTATGCTTCTGGTCCTCAGGATCCATTTCTATTTGGTTGTATCCTGAAGATCCATCCATGAAGGAGAAGACCTCGCGGGTGGATCTGTTATCGATCATCAGCTCGGTAACAGGTACTGGGAAGTCAATCTTCGGGCATGCTTTGTTGAGGTCCCGAAAGTCCATGCAAATGCGAACCGTTCCATTTTTCTTCATAACTAGAATGATATTAGCGATTCAGTTGGGATATTGAACTTCATGGATGAATCCGGAGTCAATTAATTTCTTGACTTCAGCGTTGGTACTCATCTCAAGTTCGAGCCGCATCCTTCTTGATGCCTATTTGATTGGATTTATGGCAGACGATATGGCCAGTTTCTGTACCACTACCTCTGGATCTAAATACAGCATTTCGAAGTAGTTCCAAGCGAAGAAATTTTTGTACTGCATGAGCACATATTTTAATGTGACCACTTGTTTTTCAGATAACAGCTCACTGACAAACGTCGGCCTCGGATCATCCTCCGTTCCTAAGTTGATTTTTCTTAGGTCGTCTGATGTGGTGTGCATCCCATCCTCCAGCTCTTTTGGTGCCGGTGGAAATTATGAGATCTCCTCATCATTGTCTTCATTTGCGAAGCATCCGAAGAGGTCACTCATGTCCTCGTCCTCTCCCTCTTTTGAGAGAGTTATCATATATGACAGGTAAGAGCCCGCTTCCATTTTCACGGTTGAGCTAGTTTCATCCTGACGGTATAGGTCTTCTTTGGCTCGTGCTTTTGTGGCAGGTTTATCCTACACCTACAGGATAGCATAAACCTGCCTCGGTGATATTGGTCCTCGACCCAATCCTAGAATGTGAAGCAGTCTTCAAGGGGATGACCTATTGCTCTGTGATAGGAACAATAGTCCGGATGGTGGACTTCATTTATCGGTTCAGGGTGCCAAGATTCCGGAAGCGTCAACATGTGGTGTTTCATAACAAGGCTGGAGATATTTCCTGTTTTGTCTCAAGGAAATGAGTATTTCTGACCCATCTTCTTTATGAGGGACAGGTTAAGAGCGGACTTTCCTTGATCAATCGGCGTCTCAGACTTGCTTTGTTGTCCTTGAATGTTATTCACGTTCTTTACCTTATTTTTACCTCCACTTCGGGATTTTCCTTTTCCACGGGAGTATACAGCGGGTTGTAGATGGAGGGCATCACGGTCTATTTCTCCCATTGATAGCCGACTGAGACGCTGCGTCTTAGCCTTTTCATAAATGGTCATTTCGTGACTGTAGTTGTCTCGGCTCGCCTGATAAGCTTCTTTTATTAGTTTGTCAATTTGCTCTTTGAGCGATGGACTTAACGTTCTTAAAGTGGTATCTTGCTCCAATTTGACGGCATGGCTATTTGGAAGAGTGTTTTTCTTCACTCGAGCTGTTTATGACGTGGTAGCTGTAGACTTGCTCCTGTTTCTTGGACTGAACATATCCCAATCGAGTTGTTTCCATCTTCTCGTTAGGCTTCTTTCATTGAGCCCCCGAGATATCCCAAATCTTTTTGTAGAATTGGGGTTACCAAACCGTTTGTTCGAGAGGTACACCTTGGTGCTTTAACAGTTTCTTTAATCCCTCCCCATAATATCCCTGCATGCGGATGGGCCAGTGCCTGTCAAGAGTGAGATTGGCACCATGCCAGACTTCTTTCTCTACCTTAGTCTTCATAGATTTGTAGAAGAGGATCGCTGTTCACGCCAAATTTTTTGGCTAAGAGCTATTTGTTCCCTTATAACCCTTATAAAAAAAGGGAGAGAAGAAAGAGGAAAAAAATTCACGGTTGGACATCACGTGTTAAACACGTGAGCGCTTATATAACAAAAGGCCAAACATGCATCATGTGTTAAAAACGTGAGCGCTCTTATGCAAAGCATATAGGCATTGAAAACACATAACTAAGGGCCAAGTATACCTCACGTTTAAAACACATGAGCGCTTATATGCGCGCTGAACATAAATCACCAATAGCCAAAAAGGCCTCAAGTGTTAAACACGTGAGCGCTCATATGCTCATATGAGCGCTGAAAATAAACAGGCTAAAACCCACACTAGGGGTCACGTCTTAAACACGCGAGTTCTTTTGCCGCTCACATGCAAATTTAAAATGAGCGCCCCAATTTAAAATGCTCCTATCAAATTCTAGAATTAAATTCTATTTGGGAAATATTTTCCCGATCTTCCTAAAACTAGAAAGATTTTCTCTGTTAAACAGAGGACCCTTGGATCAAAAATCCAGCGGTGATCATATGATGGAATAAAATTCTATCATAGGAAAATATTTTCCTAATCTTGTTAAACTAACAAGATATTCATTTAACAGAATTAAATTCAACATTCCTAATCTTGTTAAATTAACAAGATATTCACATGATAAGAAAAAAATTCTATGTTAACAAGATATCCATATTAAGAAAATATATTTCTGATCTTGTTAAACTAAAAAGATATGATAGAATAAAATTCTAATCTTATTAAAACCAACAAAATATTTATAATCTTGTTAAACAAATAAGAAATCTTTTTTTCTGTTAAACAGAGAGCATTTGGATTAAAAACCCAACGGTGAATAAAATTCACCGATTGATCTAAAAGATCATGAAATCAATCAAGATCTCTCAATGAGAGATTTTCTCAACAGATTGATTTTTTCTCTTCTCCTATAAATAGGAGAAAGAAGGTTAAATCCAAAAAGGAGGAGACCACCCCATAAGCTTCTAAAAAAATATACAAAAGCGTCCCAAAAGCTCCCATAAAACAAAAAAGAATTTAATTCTCAAACCAAGAGTTTAACTCTTCTCAAAAAACTTAGTTCTTTCTATGGATCTGAGATCCGCAAGACAAATCTTTCACAAGTTGAGAATTTAATTCTCATCGGAAAGATCTTGTTCTTGAGAATCAAAGATTCATGGAAGAACGAATTTGAAAAGGAAGAAGATGGAGTTCAAATCAAGAACATAGTTTCTTCAAATCAAGAACTCAGTTCTTTAAAGAACTCAATTCAAGATCCTCAAAATACTAATCTTGGTGATCGTTAATGGTCAAAATACCACTAACAGAGATTTGATCTCTCGGAGAAGATGGAGTTCAAATCAAGAACATAGTTTCTTCAAATCAAGAACTCAGTTCTTGAAAAAACTAGATTCAAGATTCTCAAAATACTAATCTTGGTGATCGTTAATGGTCAAAACACCACTAACAGAGATTTAATCTCTCGGTGAAGATGGAGTTCAAATCAAGAACACAGTTTCTTCAAATCAAGAACACAGTTCTTTAAAGAACCCGATTCAAGATCCTCAAAATAATGATCTTGGTGATCAAAATACCATTAATAGAGAAACATCAGCAGAGCTTAAATCTCCAAAAGAACTCAGTGTTTCACGTGAAAAGCATGTGATCACTCAAGGCCAAGTTATATAGCACCTAACGTGAAACACATGTGAGCGTCGGGAAAAGTTAGTGCTTAGCACTATTGGAGCACCTTATGTGAAACACACGTAAGCGCCACAAAAGTTAGTGCTTAGCACTATTGCAGCGCCTCATGTGATATACACGTGAACGCTATATGCAGCTAAGTGCTTAGCACTCGTGGGTATTACAGAAACCCAATCTTAGCCTGATGATATTTCACTAATGATCTTCCGACGGATATTCATCCTATATCTCTCCTCAAATCTGGAAATTGGTTCAAGGGTACATCTCTCCATACCTCTAATATACGTCATTATAATTCTTCAACGTCTTCAGAGAGGTGGCGGGTCCCGACAACCAACAACTCTTTGGCGCACTCCCAAACCAATGGGCACATCCTGATACGATCCGCAACGTCCTTAAACTAGCTACGGACCGAAACGTCTTTAAACTAACAATGGACCGAAATGTCCTTAAACTAAAAAAAATAGAGCCCAAATGCTCTTTTGTTGGATCTGAATGATCCTAAAACCTTGTTAAGTGGATCTTAGTCTGTAATTGGACTATCCTATCCTTAACAAAAAAACAATCGAGCTCCAACTGCTCACAAACATTTAAGTTGATCTTAATCTCAAACTAGATTAACGATCCTTAAATAAAAATCCAAATCTAAAATATACGGATTTGGACTAATCGCGCCCTACGGGCGATGACATAAATTAGTCTTCGTGTACAATCCACGAGCAACCAAAAATAAAACAAACACACACGACACGAAGTGAACTTCCGGAGCAGGAGAAATTGGTTATCGCTACGCGGTAACGTAATTAACTGCAGGGGCATGCGCTTGCAGGTAAGAGCGTGCCCACAATAAAAAAAAACCTTTAGAAATGAGGGGGAATTTGATGAAGTCTGCTACAACGGTCGCAGCCGTCCAAACCTCCGATACACGATACCATAAATCAACTTGGCATCTTCGAAGAGGTGGACGGATAAATCCAAATAGCATCTGCCCCAAAAATCAGGTCAGACGACCCATCCCGGTTTCATCTCTGTTTTCGGCGGTAAACAGATTCTTTTCACCTCTTCGTATTGAAGGTATGTAGAAAGTTTTCAGTTCTTGCACGCTATATGTCTTGAGCGCGTCAAGTTCCTGTAGTGTCGAGACGGAGTCATCATAATATGTAGACTCTGATCCGCTTCGACCAGAGTTTGTGTTGATGGGCAAACGGAGAACACCGCGTTGGTCTCATCTTTAGAGTCGCTGCCAAAGGCCAGGATAGGGGTCAATGGTCTGGGCTTATTGTTCTCTCTCAGAGGCTGTCCCGAGTAGCTTATTTGTTCGTCTTCTTCGGTATCACTTCTGAAGATCAGGATGGTGGCCACTGATTTCTTCTTATTTTCAGGCCTATAGCATCTTTCAGTGTCTTCAAAGTCCTGCTAAAAGTACTTGGCATATTCATACTTTTGCACTTTATTCACCGAGAAAGGATTGAGCTCTCCCGTGACGGTGTACTCAAAGCCATCTTTGAAATACTTTATACACTGATGTTGTGTAGAAGGGACGGCGTTGTACTCATGCAGCCAATGCCTGCTTAGTAGAGCGTTGTAATAAGTCTTAGTGTCAATGTTATGGAATTTGATGTCAGTGACGAGCAGCCCGAAGCAGAGCGTCAATATTACGTATCCAAGTGTCCGTGATGACTGTGAGTCGAACCCCGAGATGGTTATTTTGTCTCGGGCAAAGTGCTGAACATTCATACATATTTCCTCTAGCACTCTCACGTTGAGAAGATTGACGAAGAATCCGTTGTCAATAAGGATTTTTCCTATCTTGACGTTGTGGCAGTACCCGTTGACATAGAACGGTCGATTATGTTCGCATGTACTGAGGAGTAGATTTTCATCGTTGAATGTAATGTCAGCCGTGTAGACTTCTGCCAGTTCATTTTTCATCTTCTCTTCTGCAAGGAAGACCTGAAACTAATCAGGCTCTTGCAGAGCTTTGATCAGGGAGTCTCGTGCCTCTTTAGACAAGAGCAGAGCATCCAAAATGCTCAGTTGTGAGGGTATTTTCCTCAGCTGAGCAAGGACATTATAATCTGCCTTAGTTTTCTTAGGCAGGTCTTTCGCGGCAATCTCTTTGGCCACCTCTTAATCAAGGGAAATTTGGTTGGGCATTTTCCCTTTTCCTTTATCCTTTTTATTTGAACCCTTTTTTGCGGGTCCAAGGTTCTTTTCAGGCAGTGTGTGGTTACGCAGCTGGATGTTCTCGCAATTCTTCTTCTCCTCTTCTTTTTCCAAGGGGAGTTTTCAAAGAGAGAATCGAGGGGTATTTCATCCTCAGAATTGCTCCCAAACTTGAGTACTCGGGGTTTCCCCCCTTCTGAACTGGTACCGGCCATATGACAGTTGCCGGTTGCTTCTTTGTTTGCTGTCATTCTATCATTCTCATTTCGACGAGCGTGAGCTTCACGCTTTTCCTTCTTGAAGTGTTTTCTGTGGGAAACATATCCTTGCCACCATTTCTTGAAGGCATTGCACTCCTTGATGGGATGAGCGACTCTTCGGTGGTATGCACAGTATTTTAGGTGTCCTTCTCCGCCATCAAAATATGGGACCCTAGGCGTGTACATCATGAGCGGTGGTAACTTCATCCCTAGTGATAGGGCTTTGACAAACCGTTTTTCAGATTTATCCCCACTCTTATTTGCTGCAGGCATGTCTTGGTTTGATCGGAGGCGTGTACATCATGAGCGGTGGTAACTTCATCCCTAGTGATAGGGATTTGACAAACCGTTTTTCATATTTATCCCCACTCTTATTTGCTGCAGGCATGTCTTGGTTTGATCGGAGAGCTTTATGACTCATCCTCACTGTAGCTTTTTTGTTCAGACACTGATGCTTAGCCTTTTCATATATGGCCGTTTCGCATTCTTGACCGTCTTTGCTCTTTTGAAAGGCTTCATTTAGTAGCTTCATTTAGTAGCCTTTCAATCGGGTCTTCTTCCGCCAGTTTCGAGGAATTTAGCGTCGATTCTGCCCCCATTTCACCCACGTCACTTTCTGACACCGCGGAGCTTCTTCATCATATATGGACGAATAGGAGATCATGTGGCGGCTTGATACACGTTCTTCCGCTTCGTCTGATGAGTGGTTTACCTCATCATCGTCACTATCTTTGTCCTCAAAAATATGCTTGAGGAATTCTTTGAATGTGATTGGCGTTCGCGCTTTCTGATTGTATTCTTCCAGCGCGTCTATATATTTCTGAAGGTCCGTGCGCTTGTCGACGTATTCAGCTGGCTGCACATGCTTTTTATTTTTCTTCTTTTTCTTCGAAGATTTTGAAGGTTTGACTTGGGGGGATTTCTCCCTTGTCGACAGTCTTCGGCGCGGGCCACGGTTTCAGCATCCCTTCTATAATTTTGGGCTCAAGCGGGCTTTTCCACTTGATCGCTGGGCAGGCTTGTAAATCTTTCGGCATTCTTTTAATTTTTGATGAAAGACATACTTCCCATGGAGCTTTTTCCACGAGAGAGCGGGATGCCCCTGCGCATCCACTTTTTTGGGAGCATGCTTTGGGGCGGATCTACCCTCTAATTGTCAGACGGTGTGAACTTCCCATGCTGGTAATGGTCCTCGACCCAGTTTGTGAAGATATGGCAATTCTCGATTGGATGGCTTAATATTCTATGGTAGGAGCAATATTTGGGGTTATTGACGTCGCCGACTTGTGCAGGTCGCCGTGGATCTGGCAATGTGATCAGATTATTTCGCATCGCCGGCTTAAACAGCCTCCTCATTTTATCGTGAGGGAATGAGTATGCACGTCCCAGCCTTTCTTCTAAGGATGGACGCGTACGAGGGTTGTTTTGACGGACAGGTGTTTTCGGACCGCCCGGTTGTTGCTGCATGTTGGCAACAAAGGCTGCTTTCCCTTTGGCCTTGTTATTGTTTCGAGGATCCTTGCTTGAGGAGGAAGGACCATGACCCATCTTATATATCTGTGCTAACTTATCAATCAACGCCTGGAACGTGGTGGGCTTGAAGAAGGTCATGAACTAGGACATGTTCGATTGAGGATTAATCGTCTCGATGAACATTCCCACAGTCGGAGACTTTTCAATGCGCTGTTCGCATTTGGATTACAGGTTCCACCATCGAATCATATATTGGACCCACGTTTCACCTGGCCTGACCCTGGAATTGATTAGTGCCGTGATTGGAGTGCATTCACTCGCATCGGCGAACCTTTGCATGAAGAGCAACTCCATTTCAGAGAAGGTTTTCACGGAGTCATTTGGGAGCTCCGAGTACCATTCGAAAGCTGTCTCTGATAAGCTTCCGACGTATTGGCGAAGTAGAAGTTTGTCATCGCCTCTCGTATTGCCATACAAAACTCTGAACTGTGCGACATGCTGATAGGGATTCCCCGTTCCTTTATATACGTGTAACTTCGAGATAGTATATCTCGGCGGGTACTTTATTTAGTCGTACCAGGCTGAATATGGTCGTCCAATTTTGACGATTTGGTTAGCAGCTTCATTGGCGTGGTGAGCTTTAATTTGCTAAACAATGTAATCATCCAGGGCTGCCTTGGAGATCGTCTCCTCCTTGGCCTTTGAAAGGGCTTGGGGAGGATTTGACGTTTCCCTCTATCATCTTTTATGATCACCGGAGGATGTTCAGCCGGTGATTCTGGTTGGATTATCATTCCAACCTTATCTTGGAATAGAAGAGCCATCTTCCTGCTCCGCAGCTTCCTTATCTTTCTTCTCTAGAACCCGTCGCAAGAACTTTGTATCGATTTCTTGCTCCTGGCGTTGTTCTGTTTTCTTGTCCGGACTTTCTTTAGGTCCGATGAGTACTGCCATTTTGGTCAGCATTTCTTGGAGCTTTTTATGTTGCTCCTGAGCCTTCGTTAGCGACCGAGTATACGGTTTGTGACTCACAGAAGCATGGCTCGCTTCTTTTCCGTTGGCTATATAGACCGTATGAATAGTCATGCCCCCAAACTTGGGGCGTTTGGAGCCGTCACCTTTGGATTTTGCCGTTGGCGGTGGAATTTTCTTCGGCCTCATTCTTGTATGAGAGGTTGGAGCATGAGCAGCCGTTATGACAAGTGCCTCTTTACGAGAAATCCCCCATTGTATGGCGAAAAAGCAATCCCTTTCTTGTCGGACCTTAGATTTTTTAGGTCAACGAGAGTAGTTTTCATCAAGAACCGAGTCTTGGACTTTCCAACAGATTCTATGAATTTCCGAGGAGAGCCGCTGATAAGGCTGCTCCGGCTTTGCCTGCACTGTAGCTTCTGCAGGTGGGGGTGATTTCTTTAGCACCGCCATTGGAGAGTTTTTGCGCACCCTCCCAAGAGGTTCAAAGTTGTTCCCAGTTGGAATAGTAGTGTCAACATCCACCATAGGAGTTGGTGGGGTAAGCCCGGAGAGAGAGAGAGAGAGTTGCCCTAGCTTGTCTCAGTCGGCACTAGTGGCGACGTCGAGCGTCTTGCACTAGGAACTGCCTCAGTATTTGAGGCGTCTTCATCATGCCTCCGTTGTTGTTGGGGAGCTTTGCTTGGTGTCATCCTCTTGAAGATGGACGCTCTTGGCAGATCTGGAGAAAAGTTGGCCAATCTGTCGAAGACCGACTGTCTTGGTGGCGAAGCACTTTTGTTGGCCTCACATATGGTAGGAGTAGGGAGCGCTAGCCGTTTTAGGGCGACCCCTTCTGGAATCACAGACTTCTTCACAAGTCCGCTTGAGTTTCTCTTCAGCTTACTGAAGACTGAGACTTCAGAATTGGACGGCTTGCTGATAGGAGCTGGCTCAGTTGTTAGCTATAGTGCCCTTAAGTCAATTATTTTCATCGCATGCACACGATTGAGATGATTGAGAGAGGACCTATACGGGTAGAACAGTCTTACTCAAGATGATAGTATACTATTTGATTTGTCTTTATTATCATGTACATACTTTAGGTAGTATTATAGATCACTATTACATGTTGAGAGCCCATAGGGTTCTTTCTTGACTACCAGCATTGTGATGGAGATCATATACGTGGAAGCTGGGCGGTCTATAATCACATCCTTAAATGTCCTTAGTCGTGGGAGTTTCGAGACTGGGCATCGATACTCTAGAGTAGACTAGTGTATACTGATCGAGATCCCGACGAGGGGCGGTGGCCAGGTTTTACAAGGCACTGGTGTTAGTTTGTTCACTTAAGATAGTATACAGGTGCTTATTGGGCTATGAGTATACTGGACGGACTCGCAGGGAACCTGCTAGTTGGTATTATACCTATTGCCAGATAGCTGTTCCTAAGTGACATGTGTACATGTTAGTCTGTCGACTTGAGACCGTCATTTGTCTCGTGTGAGTTCCCACTATGCTTTGATTACTACCCTACCACGGCTCAAAGGAGTCGTGCAAACAGGTTTTAGTTGGGTACAGTCCCGAGTCACATGGAGGCATTAAGCAGATTGTTAGGGATTCGTCTCTCCCGTATTGGAGGTTGATGTCACGTTGTGCACGGGTGGCCACCACCAGAAATCCTTGTCCAAGATAGTCGAGAATTACTGATCAAGGATCAGTAGTTTCTCAGGCGGTGATGGGTTTCATACCGACACGAAATGTCGCGTTATTAGGGGTCTGATTTTATCCATCCCCTAGACTCGATATGCGATACTCTTAGATGAATGGATTGGACTGTACGGATATTGTCACAGACAGGCTCAGTAGGGGTCATGATGAGTTTGCTCGTCGGCCTTTCTTTCGCTCAATACCTTGGTAGCCGTTACGTACAGCTAATGCCGCTAACGTGTTTATGGTTAAACCCAGTGCCAGCGTATTGACGAGTCTTTAGAGTCCCACACGGAGGGTTTCCCTGCTTCGGGCGAAACGATGTAGAGGCCGTATTGTTTTACGGCAGGATTCGATCATATACGTGCACTTGTGCATGTATCATGATTCAGACGGATAATACTAGCAGGATTTGGTTTAAGCCGGATCCTAGTATTATATTTTTGATTATTTTCGTTCTTTGTATTTGTATTTTTCGGAATACGGATACGGGTATGTATATACGAATGAGGGGTATTCTTGTAATTTATTACAAGATTGTTTCTAGAAGATGCCACCTCATTTAGCTTTAACCGTTTATGATTAAATGGTTAATGAGGTGGAGGATGAGGTGTTGTGAGCATTTATGTCAAGCATGGCTTTGTGGTGACTCATGCTATGACTCATATGGTGACTCATGGACACTATTCTAGCATGCTTTATATTTGTAAGTGTTGTGAGATATTTTCTTTACTTGGATGCTTTATTCTTTGCTCACAACACTTAGCCATTTTCTTGAGTTGCTTCACATTCTCATCCTCAAGCTTCTTCTTCTACATCCACCCTTCAAGTCTCATGTATTGAGAAACCTAGGGTGTTTGGAGACAAATTAATACATCATTAGATTCTACATCCTCTAGGCTATCTAATTTAGCGAACTAGATACCCTAGTTACCTCGGATATGAGACTGGAGCTCGATTCATAGACTCTCAGGTGGATCATCTTCGATGGAGGGAGACCGGATATCAAGCTTGATCATAGTGGCCACTAGGAGCTTGGGAAAGTGGTTAAAGACCGAAGGACATGGATCATTTGGTATAACCATTCCTAACTCTTTTTAGATTGCTAGATTAGGGTTAATGGTAGATCCGTAGTAATGGGTTGTACTAGCGCCAGTTTGTAAAATTTTTGTTCCGCAATCGGCCACGGTTTGATGGCCAGGGCGCTTGCATAACCCAACATCAGTAACCAGCCAATTGAAGACCGATCTTCTTATTGCGTTGTGGCCCCAAAGCTCATAGGTGACAACATGGTCTTGAAGAATAGTCCGGTAGTGGCTTGGGTGACCTGCCCCACCGGCGTTGAGAAGATAGAGGTTGCATTATGCCCGTAAGTCACTCCTCCAAATAGGATGGAGTGAGAGTTGCTTTTGCAGGAAGTGCAGTTGAAAGTCATTGATTCTGCACAGGGGTGAAGCACCAAGTTTTTGTATCTTGCATCCAATGGCAACCATGAATATAGAAAACCATGATTTTGTTCACGAAACATGACACATGAAGTGTAGAGTAGAAAGAGGAAGAGATCCCACCGGGCATGCCAGAATCTGTTTATCGCCGAAAAGTAGACTGAGACGTGGAGACGTCTAGCCTGAATTTGGGGGCAGATGCTATTTGGACATATCCATCCACCTCTCCGAAGATACCAAGTTGATTTATGGCACCGTATATCGGAGGTTTGGATAGATGAGACCGATGTAGCAGACTTTATCAGATCCCCCTTATTTGTGAGGTTTTTTTTATTGTAGGGACGCTCTTCCCTGCAGACGCAAGCCCCTGCAGTTAATTATGTTATCGCGTTGCGATAATAACTTTCTCTTTCTCTGGTAGGTCACCTCGTGTCGTGTTATATTTTATTTATTTTGGTTGCTCGTGAATTGTATACGGAGACTAGTTTATGTCGTCGCCCGTATGCCGTGGATTAGTCCAAATCTGTATATATTAGATTTGGGTTTGAACTTAGGTTGTATGTTCCGTCAGTTCAAAGAATATTTTATTTTATTTAAGGATCGTTAATCTGGTTTTAGACTAAGATCGACTTAAATATATATATGAGCATATGGGCTCGATTTATTTTAACTAAGGATGCGTTAGTCTTGTCTGAGATTAAGATCAACTTAGAAATATCTTTAATGGTCATTAAATTTTGTTAAGATCCATCAGCAGAACATATGAGCTCGGCTGCAAGAAAATTTCAGAGACTTAGCCAATTTTGGGCTTATTCTTAGGCTTTTCCCCTCATTCAGCAATGCTAAACACTTAGTCTTTTGACTATATATATAGTGCTAAACACTTTTGTTCAGCGCTCACGTGTGGCGTTGAGTTTTTGAGCGCTCACATGCATTTTACGTAAGGCGTTGAGTTTTTGGGTGCTAACGTGTGTTTCACGTGAGGCACTGAGCTCTTATTTATGGGCGCTCATGTGTGTTTCATGTGAGACGCTGAGTTTTTAAGCGTTCACGTGTATTTCACGTGAGACGCTGAATTTATGGAATCTTTCACACGCTCACGTGGATATCATGTGAGGCACTGAGTTTTTTAGAGATTTAATCTCTGTTTAATTTTATAAAGAAGTTTAACTTTTGTCAATAGTGTTTTGACCATTGATGATTACAAAGATCTCTGTTTTGAAGATCTGGAATCAGAATTTTGAGAATTAAGTTCTTTTGTTCATTTTTTTATAAAAACTAAGTTCTTTATATAGGGTTAAATCCTATATATAGAGGGATTAAATTCCTGGAATATAAGTTTTCTTTCTTTCGTTCATGTTTCTTTTCTCATGTCTAGCTTTTCTCCCAGATCTTGAGTCTGAAGAGCAAAATCTTCCTGATAAGAATTACATTCTCAACTTATGGAAGATTGGTCTTGCGGATCTCAGATCCAGAGAAAGAACTAAGTTCTTTATAGAGGGTTAAACTCTTGTATTTATGTGTGATAGGTAAAGGGGATATTTTGATATTTGTTTTCTTTACCCAGGGTTTGAGAGGAGAAGGAACTTTTCTTCCTCCCAAGAATTAAATTCTTGATTGTAGCTTCTATTTTTTGTCTGCCAAAGCTTATGTGGGGTCTCTCTGTATGAGACTTGAAGTCTCAGATCGTTTATATAGGTAAGACAAACTGTTGATCAATTTTGAGAAAATCTCTCATTTGAGAGATATCAATTGATTTAATTGGTCTCGAAAATTATTCGGGGAATTTTATCCACCGTTGGATCTATGACCCAGTGATTTTCTGTTTAACAGCATATATATTTTTTTGTTTTTAACAAGATTGGGAAAATATTTTCCCATATATAGAATTTAATTTTGTTTTTTAATTCAAACGGTGATTTTTTAATCACCATTGGATTTTTAATCCAAGAGTTCTCTGTTTAACAGAGTATATCTTTCTTCTTTAGAAATATTAAGGAAATATTTTCTCATATAGAATTTAATGCTATCTTTTGATGATTTTTAATCACCATTGGATGTTTGATCCAACGGATCAGTTTAACATGGAATGTTTATGGAAATATTTTCCATGTAGAATTTAATTCTACCCAAGTAGACCCGCTTTAATTTGGGCGCTAATGCTCACGTGCTATGCATGTGGGCGTAACCAAAGAATTTAATTTTTACTTCAATAGGCAGCCACATGCTTTGCACGCCGACGCTCACGTGCCTTTCACGTGAGACGCTGGTCCTAGAACTCAATCAAGTGTCCACGTGATTTGCACGCCGGCGCTCATATGCCTTTCACGTGAGGCGCTGCCTTAGGATTTAATCCTATCTAAGACAGGCGTCCACGTGCTTTGCACGTCAGCGCTCAAGTTCCTTTCACGTGAGGCGCCGCTTCATTTTATGAGGGAATCGCTTCGCCTTCTTTCTCTTCTTTTTCTGAGTCAACTCTTTCTTTTCCAACGCCTTCTTTTAGTCAGAGCTTGGAAATAGTTCCACTATGCACAACATTTTCTATGCCGAGACTTAAATACTTTTCTTTATAATCTGAAGCAGTACCCATCTTCTCCTTCACAAGGAATGTAACAACCCTAAATTTTCTATAAAAGTTTTTACAATTTTTTTAAAAAATCCATAAAGGGGTATTTATTGCCTGAGCACAAGACTTAAGTAATTAATTAGCAATTTAATTACAAGAAGGAGCTTGTAGCTCATTGGTAATACCTTGCATTGCTGAACCAAGCCACCAGAGTTCAAATTCCATGCCCCATATTATTATTAATATTTATTTTGTTTTAATTTTTTTTGAAGTCCAACAGTCAACACGTGATAACTCCCAAATTTTCCACTACACATGAAAAAGTAAATATACGAGTATGTACACCAGGAGACCCCCCACCTCCCTGACCCCTGACTCGGCCCGACTCGGGCAGGCGCCGTCGGCCGGACTTAGCCGGACGGTCGAGTCCCCAACTGCAAAGTTGGGGCTCTTCCTTTCCCCTACTCCCCTGCACACTTCATTTTCTCAGATCGGTTCCAGAGACCTTTGAAATCCCCATTTACTCCATATTTTAAAGAATTTTAATATATTTTTACATTTTTTAATTTAAACTCTTCACCTACCCTAACCCTAGCCTAACCCTATAAATACCACCCCTATCCTATACCTTCTCACCCCCAAACTCTGAGCCAACTCTCTAGAATTCTCAAGAAATCCTTGTGTGCAATCGAAGTGGGCGAAAGGCGAAGCTACGAAGAATTTTCCGGCGAACTTCCGACGATCATTTTAGAGCTTCCGGCGACGAAGAGACGCACCGGCAACTCCTCTCGTTCCACCTCCCTCTTGTTGTTGTCCAAAACCCGTAAGTCCCATTTTCTATTTCTCTTTTCTATTCTAAAAATACGGATTACAAAACCCGACGGAATCGGAACAAATCCGATTTGGTTTCTTATAAAACTTCACTTCTCGTTAATACAATTATGCTTAAACTCTCTCATGTTGACTATTAAACACTAATCAACCAAATTGATCAATTTTCATTTCATAAAATGATGGCTATTTCAATTTATCGTATTTTTCACTTAAATACCATATTGTTTCAATTCTACATTTAACTCCATTAAACATGCTATACCTTTAAGTAGATCATGAGGTAACGACCTACCTCCTCACACACTCATATGCAACATAACACGATACCCTCGAGAACTTAGAATACGGAAAAATAAACATTTTCATTTAAATATCCTTTACTTAATAAAACCATTTCTAAAAGGTTTAGTATTGATACATCTTTATAAATAAATAACCTTTGAGCTAATAAAAAATATCTAGACTCAGCCAATTAAGGACTGTCGCGATCATTATGACAGAGGAAGGTTGTGGGCATTCAGTCGTTTATCTAAACCTGACTTTGTGGTGTCCAGGCTAGACAAGTGAGAAAGGTAACTTTAAAAGTCCCATGTCATGGTGATTCGTGAGCGGACCCCTCCTTTCTTCACTTGTACTTACCTGACCACAATTGGCGGTGAAGGGGCGATTTGAAGTATCTCACAACTTGTTGCTTTGGACCAGTTAGGAGCAGTCTAGTTGACTTAGGAGACCCTAGAACATAGAATACGGGAAAACGACACTTTTTCGTTTAAATACCATAATTAATAAAACTGTTTTCCTTAATGATTAGTATTTATACAAATCTTTGCGAAGCGCCGCTACAACCCATTTGGGGAACCCGTTCGGGATGGTGCGGATTATCGCACATCCTCGGGCTTAGCAGTGCGAGATTCAGACCTCCGCAAAGAGCATTCGGTCTCGAAATATTTAAAATACGCCATATTAAAAAAACGAGATTTCTTGAATATTATAGATATATACAAAAATTATTTTCATATAAATATATGTATATGTAACATAAACATATCTATTTTTGAAGTATTATAAATATTCCACCTTTTCTACAATATCACAAGAATCAATTTTACACTAAAATACCATGAATTCGATACAAATCAATATTACAAATAAATACCTTTATTTCTGAAATTAGGATATTTTCACTAGAAAATCACAATATAAAATCTGCATTCATTACAACTCTAAAGACGAATAATAAATACTTGGGTGTATTTTGAAAAGTATATAAAATTATTTTTACATAAAACCCCTCAAGTTCTATAAATTGCCCTAAGGACCCTAGTAAACATAGGTTTAAGCGGGACCAATCTCTTGAGCCTCAGGGAGCCGGAGAAGTGGGTGCTTGCCGATTTAAGGTAGACAACTTAATAATGGTGTTATCAATACGGTAATCGTCTTGGAAAAAGACACAAATTCTGCCGTCCATGTGCAGTGATTACCGATAACATCAAAACAATCAGGACTTCGATTTACTGACTCAGAGTGAGTCTCATTATAATCTGACTTGAATATGATTCAAGTACATTTTACAATCTACAATCTTCAATATTATAATTCAACATGAATCCATGAATCCAATTATCAATCTATACAACTTGACTGAACCGAACAATGGATATACATTCCATTTACATGGTTCTCTAGTTACTCCATTTACATGATTCTACGGTTACATCCGTTTACTGATATCATGGTTTCGGTCAGTCATCCAATTATACAATCAATACAATTTACAATATAATACAATACAAATAAGACACTACGGGGTTTAAGGGGTAGATTGGTACGGAAGGTATTAAAAGTGGCACGGGACTGTAAGACTTAATACACCTAACATGAATCCAGTTGCTGTTGTACCTTGGCATAAACGGTTCCTTGTACTATACTTGCCTCTAGTCTCTGGCATATAGAGACTCCTCTCGTATACACTAGCATTCTTCTGTACCAAGCTACAAACAACAGCGTTAATATAACATTACAACAATATGATACAACTTTAAAAGATACCTTCTTATTCTGTCTATTCTATTTCTCCTTTATCTGTGGGACTTACCGAGCGACCTGTTCGCTGACGACATTCTCTTTCTTTCTTCTTTGAATGTCGTCAGGTGATCTGGACATATCGGAGATCGAGCCGAGCACTGAAGACTTAGTCCAGTTCAGTGAAGACCCCGGACTCTAGTTCATTGTACACTTTTCCATTTCAATACTTTTCTTTTCTGTTATGCCATTTTTTAGGCATTTTTTTTATTCAGTTGTATTTAATTTTCATGCATTGTACAAAAGAATGTTAATAAATAAAGTTGTTGTTCAGTTTATACCTCTTGTCTCTTGTGCTTATTTTTATATTGCTTAGATACGCTTAGCGTATTTACTTCACAGTAAATACGTAGCGGCCTCGTCGCATCCTCTGTCCGTATACCGGGAAGCGGGGCGTGACAGGGAAAGAACTACTTTAATAGAGAAAGAATCATGGCTTGCAATCGCCCACATGCTCCTCGACAGCCATGAGAGGTACCTATTGGGGAGATTATTCCTTGTTTTGCTGCTTGTCTGGTGAATCCCGCTCTCACGGATGATCAATGCGACATGGTGGTGCATGAGCTTATGGTTTGTAGGGGGTCTCCTCTCCTCGCTGGTTCTATTTGGTTTCGGATGATTTTCCTGGCCATCCTTGACAGCATTCCCCCTCATCCGGCGGAGATGACTCTAGCGATGTTCGACGCAATGGAGGACAAAATCTACTGCGTTCATGAAGCTTTCTTGATAACAAAGCTTCTGAAAGACCGCTTAATTAATATGCTGGGTCAGATCCGAGCTCGACAGATTGTCATGTCTTCCTTTGCCGACTAGCGTAGCACTGACAGATGGGGAATGACTCTTCGTGAGAACTGCCATTACGACATGGTAGAGAAGGCAGAGAGAGAAAGAGAGAGAGAGAGTTAGAGAACTTTGTTTACTGTTTTGTTAACCCTTGTAATTCTGATCCCATGTTTGGTGATCTCTTTCCTGTAGCTTGAAATAAATATTTGAATGCATGTTTGTTATTTGATGAATTTTTCCACGTCAAACATCTTGCATCGTGTTTTCCAATAGAAAGCAATAATATCCTCATACCGGAGGATGGAGGATATCGGCGATGATCCTGAAGCTTGCATTCGCGAGAAGATGCATAAGAAGATAGTCAATGAAGCTGAAGCTGCTGATTGGTGTTAAATTATGTATCTTTTATTGCTTTAAATACCGTAATCAACACGGTGTCGCAATGCTAGCCGCGGTGAGTACGAGTCGTCCACAGGGGGACTATAGTCTTATTTTTAATGTTTTAGACGAGTTGATTCCGAAAAGGTTGGTTTTGTTTTTTATTCTAAGGGTGAGACATCAATGAGACAAAAGTGCTTATTAGGGTTTTAGGATTAGATAGTTAAGGGATGGTGATTAAATAGATTAATCTTTTTATCTTTTAATTATTTATAACTCGAGGAATATGAATGAATGCGGATTAGGTATTTAGAGGAGTACCAGGGATTCTCTCTATTGACCCTTGTTCTTCCATTGATCCATATTAAATTCAAGCCTTCAACGAAACAAATATTAACTCATTCTCAAATTGGAGTCGCAACTATCATGAAGTGACAATGCACCTAAATAAGGGGGTTAATACTCACCTTGTTGAAATTTATAAAAATCAAAATATAAAAAGAATATGAGGGAACCATCTCTTATACTCCCCTTTCCTACAACCCTGATGTAACACCCGAGCCCAATAACACTATTTATATTACTAGTTGAGGGTTGTGGTTTGCTCATTTCCAATTTTCCTGATTTTCTGGCGTTTATTGCTAAATTTTACCCGGTTAAGTCATTTTGGCACATAACAAATTTTAACTCCGAAAATGAAATTTAAGATGTCCATGTTGGCCTACTCGTCGCCACTAGTCGTGTGGTAGCGTCCGCGTGTCGAGATTCCGTTCCGTTTGGTTAAACGGGCCAGTTTGGGCGACTACGCGCGCGTGCAAGTGTCCGACTTGGGGGCATGCATTTTAATCACTAAACACCTATTTTCAAAATTTGGAACCCGCTTAAAATCCTATAATTTGAATTTGGAACATTTGGGCGCAACCCGGGCGCGATTTGGAAATGTTTCATTTCGCGCCAAAAAGGGCCCGTTTCAATTTAATATATAAAACTAATATTATATACGGATATTATTTTCCTAACAGTAAATTCTTCGCAAATCTTACTAAATCCTTCTCATATTTTTCCCCCGGCCAATCACGAGCTCCCATTGAGCTCGTGGGCCCCGCCTCCCATTCCCTATCTCTCTGTCTCTCTCCTCTTTCTCTCTTTCTCTATCTCACCAATCCATCTCTCTCTCTCCAATCTCTCTCTCTCTCCCTCTATATAATTACCTATGCAACAGCCGCCCCCACGTCCTCTTCCTCGCGAGTAAACCCACGCGAAACCCTAACCCTAGCCTCCCGCAGTCTCACCGCCGGTCTCCTCACGACCTCGCCGTCGCCGCCCTCACCACCACGACCTCCACCGCACCCACCTACCCTCTTCCTCCTGTTCTCCCGACAACACCCGCGCCTGCACCCAACCCCGACCTCGCCTCCACCCTCGCAGACGTCGCCGTCGACGTCGCCCCCCACCGTCGACGCCTCCCACGACTCCCTCTCACCCTCCTCGTCGAGACCTCGTCGTCGCTGCCCTCCTCCCCTCGCCGGAACACCAACCCGAGGCCATAACCCCTCGCCTATCCTCCGCGGTTCGCCGGAGAAGCGCGCCGGCGACCTCGTCGACGCCACCTCCGACCACCTCCCTTCCCTCTCGACCACCAGAGGCGACTACCACCCTCGCACTCGCTGCAGCACCCCATTCCAGCGAACTCAAGATTGTTCCAGCCACCGTTCTTCGCCGTCGCTGCCTCGCCGGCGTCCCAGTGCCGTCGAGCCATCGTGTTTGCACCCTGTTTCTTCTCTGTGAGTTTTCCTTGTGTTTCCTTTTGGTACAATCCCTTCGCTGGTCGTATTTGGCGTATATCGTATCTTTGTTGCTAACTTTGCTACTTTGTTGTTGCCGGAACCCGACCGTGCCGTCTTGACGAACCCGACGCTCCAGCGAAGCCCCCTGGTCCGTGTGATCCCGTTGACCTCTGTTGGGACTCGATCCGTGGCCCGTGCTTCCATATCGCAGTTTCTGCCGACATCGCATCCGTGTTTCGGTTTGCGGAACCGCCGAGGCAAGTATCCGAATACTTGCTTTAACATGCTACAACTTAATCATCATATTATAACCACACAACTATTATAATATCGATACCTTTTATAACTTAGAATTGCTAGTCACAATTATCCGTAACTTTAAATCAATGAGATCATTGCTCGTATTAACCGGTCTGCTATTAATTCATACTTAACTAATCAAACCAAGTAGATCATCCCCACTTCACTTGTTAAAATCACTCATGAGACAATTATTATGCTTAGTTAAAAATCATGTAACTCCATTGCGTATATTATCGATATTGTTTCGTCTTGTGGCTTTTGCACCTCAAAGGTGCGTGAACCGGATTAATCAGAGAATACGAAACATCACTGTGTTTACCTAGATTAATATTGTTATTTACTGTTTCCTGCTACTGTTCATTATTGATCGCATACCTGTTGCGAGCACACACCTGATTGCATTACATATTGACCGATCTTGATACACATGACACATGTACTGATACACCGGACACAACACCCTGTACATATCGACTCTACCTGTTGAAAGTAACCTGACCTGTTACCTGATCTCATGCCTAATGCCGACAGACCTAACCATTCCTGCTGTCGATCCAGACAGACCTACCTTTACTTGACTTGTGTTGGCGTTAGTCCTTGACTACTGAATACCTGACCTGACATACATAGTTTGGGGGTATGGGGAAATCAAAGGTGAAACCGACTTGTAACTCAACAGTTCGATACATTGTTCTGATCAGTCTTACGGGCTTGGCCAGCTCCGGAGTGTTGATGCTGACATCACACATCTATCCTACTACCTTTTACTGCTTAGCGGCACGTCTCGGATTCAGCCCCGAGGATCATGACCGTGGTCCCGGGCACGCACGGGATACTATTGAGTTACATCGACGATTCATCAATTGGTTTCAAAGACTATAGAGTAGAAAACCTGATAGGACAGTTTAGTCACTACTGCACATTACCCTGTCTATTACTTCTTATTGCTGCTTATTCATGTTCATGCTTGCATTGTTTATTACCATGTTTATGCTATATACTTGATATCATGACGCGCTGACGTCTGGGTTTTGCATGGCCCAGATTCCGTACCTTTGTCGTCGACCGAGCAGGAGTACTTCAGCCAGCCGGCTGAACTGTGAGTTCTTTAGAGTTTAGTTTATTTATGTCATTTCATTTCCAGATGTGAGCCCGCATTATGGGACGTACTGTTTATTCATTGTATTGGATCATTAGCTTCCGCACTTATTGTTTATTGATTCTTGTTATTATGGATTTGGACATGTATTAGATTAGCTTATTATCTTGTTCTTGATATCTTTACAACCGTAATGTGACTGTGGATGGATACTTCCTACCCACAGGTAGCATGGTTGGCTATGTCACGTGCCCAAATCTTGTGTACTCTGGGAAGCGGGGCGTGACATGGTTTTATGGTATCAGAGCCATAGGTTAATTGGGTTGATTCTTTGTAGTTGGGTATCGCACCCGATACACGAATCAGAATACCCGTGATTATGAGACATGTCCTGCCACTTTGACCGTTTTACCATCCTTGAATCATTCTTCCAGATCATGTCGACATGCAAACTTACTTTGCATTGTCAACTCGAAACCTAACTTCTTGTTATCTCTAGGACTTAGGCGACTTGGGTGGAGTTAAGTAATTGCGGCTATAATACCGCGGCATAGCTACAATGCAGCACTCTATTTAAGTATCTTGGAGTTCTAGCCTTGATCTATACTTGAAAACTATCATCATGCTAATGTTGGGTACTTTGATTTCCAGGAATATGGCCGATCAGAATTTGGAGATGGACCTAGGGCATGCGGTCTTAGCCGCCAGGCAAAGAGTGATAAGGGGATTGCTGGAGAAACTAAAGGAACAACTCGAGCTGGAACCAGCATTTGCAATGGACCCCACGTCCGTACGTAGAAGTATTCCAGTGAACAGGCGCAGCGTGGCACCAATGAAGAAAACAAGTATGGGTGATCGGAAGGGGAGAGTGATCTGTAGGTACTGCCATAAACCCGGACATGTGCGAAAGAAGTGTCGTATGAGGCTGGGACTCTGTTTTAGATGTGGAGCGGCAGATCACACCGTTGATGCTTGTCCGTCGAGGCCTCGCACAAAGGATGATACACAGAAGCCTCCGCAGGGACCGTTCCAAGGACGGGAACCGCTTACTCAAGGACCACAGCAGGCTCGAGCGTTCACGTTGACAGCTGAAGAAGCTAAGGCATCGGGAGAAGTGGTTTCAGGTAATTTACTCGTTCATGGTTTTCCCGCTTTGGCATTACGTAATTTCGGAGCATCCCACTGTTTTATGTCATCAAATTTTATAACTACACACTCGATCACCTGCACGACCCTGTCTAGTTTTTGGGACATACACACTGGGAATGAGAAATCATAGCTAGTAAGGAATGTAGAGATTGTACAGTTGTTGTTTGCGGACGGAGCTTTTTGCAGATTTCTTGGTGATGATACGGGCAGTTTTGAGGTTGTCTTGGGGATGGATTTTCTTGGCACTTTCCACGCCCACATTGGCTGTAGGGCAAGGAAGGTAATTTCCAGATTCCCGGACATCCTAAGTTTACTTTCATTGGAGAAAGCAATTCTGTCGGGCCAGTCGAGTTTAGGGCTAGGCCGACGAACAGTGTTGTTGCGGCTATGGTAGTGGAGAGTGATGAAGAGCCGGCAGTTGTCCGCGACCTTATGGATATGTTTGAAGATATTTCGGGCTTACCGCCGCAGCGAGAAGTAGAGTTTGCGATTGACCTTATTCCTGGTGCAGTGCCAGTATCAAAGTCTTATCCGATGGCACCGGTGGAATTGGAAGAGGTTAAGAAACAGGTGGGTGAATTACTCGAGAAGGGATGGATTCGAAGCAGCAACTCACCTTGGAGAGCTCCAGTTCTTTTAGTGAAGAAGAAGGATCGCACTGCCGACGCTGAGACAAGAGAAACTATTCGCGAAGACGAGTAAGTGCGAATTCTGGCTGGAAGAAGTGAAGTTTCTGGGGCATGTCGTGTCGGGCGATGGAATCGCCGTTGATCCCGAGAAGATTACGGCAGTTCGGGATTGGCCTGTTCCAAGGAATGTTGCAGAGATAAGAAGTTTTCTTGGGCTCGCCGGTTACTACAGAAGATTTGTGGAGAACTTCGCTCGTTTAGCTGAGCCGTTAACCAAGCTTACGCGTAAGGAGGTACCGTTTGTGTGGACAGATGGATGTGCATTGGCCTTCGAGACGTTGAAGCAGGAGTTGATAACCGCCCCTATCCTAACCGTACCGGATGATTCAGGAGGACTGGTGATTCACAGCGACGCATCTGGAAAATGATTGGGATGTGTCTTAATGCAGAATGGGAAAGTCGTCGCTTACGCATCGAGACAACTGAAGACTCATGAGAAGAACTATCCGACTCATGACTTGGAGCTTGCAGCCGTGACCTTTGCCCTGAAGATTTGGAGACACTACCTTCTGGGCGAGAGAGTTGAAGTCTTTACGGATCACAAGAGTTTGAAGTATGTGTGTTCGCTCAGAAGGAGTTGAACATGAGGCAACGCAGATGGTTGGAGCTGATGGCCGACTACGACCTTGATCTTAAGTACCATCTGGGAAAGGTTAACGTCGTGCCAGATGAGCTAAGTCGGTTACCAGCAATTCAGTTATTGACTGCACAGAGAGAGATCATTGAAGGGTTTCGGAGATTTGACTTGGAGGTTGTGCTACCGCGTACTGCAGGACAGTTGATGCAGTTGCAAGTACAATCGTCCTTAGTTGAGAAGATTAAAGCGGCGCAATCGCAGGATCCTAGACTGCAAAAGTTTCGAGAGCAGGCTGGAGCCGGACTTCGAACCGATTTACTCATCCATGAAGATGGTTCGTTGAGATATGGTAGCCGTGTGTGTGTACCAAAAGGAGATGTGCGTGAAGAGCTTATGAAGGAGGCACACAGTTCAGCTTACTCTGTACATCCAGGAGGGACAAAGATGTACCGAGATATTCGACAGCATTTCTGGTAGGAAGGTATGAAACGGGAAATTGCTCGCTTCGTGGTTAAGTGCTTGGTGTGTCAGCAAGTCAAGGCTGAATACCAAAGGGTTGCTGGTTTGTTGCAACCACTTCCGATTCCTTAATGGAAGTGGGAACCTATAACCATGGATTTCGTGACGGCTTTACCGCGGAGTCCAAAGGGCAACAATGCTGTATGGGTGATTGTCGATCGGTTGACCAAGGCAGCTCACTTTATTCCTTTTCGGGTTGGTCAATCGACGGAGACTTTGGCAGAGCGGTACATGCAGGAGATTGTCAGATTGCATGGAGTACCGGGAAGCATCGTGTCCGATCGGGACACTCGGTTCTTGTCACACTTTTGGAGGAGTTTACAAGAAAGTTTGGGGACTCAATTGAAGTTTAGCACAGCTTATTATCCTCAGACCGATAGACAATCGGAGAGAACGATCCAGACCCTTGAAGATATGTTGAGGGCTGGCATGTTAGACTTCAAAGGTTCTTGGAAAGATCATCTACACCTGGTGGAGTTTTCGTACAACAATAGCTTCCAAGCGACAATTCAGATGGCTCCGTTTGAGCACTGTATGGTCGTAAGTGCCGTTCACCTGTTTGTTGGGATGTTGTTGGTGAACGAAGGTTACTAGGACCAGATTTGGTGGCACAGACAGTCGAGAAAGTGAATACCATCAGGAAGCATATGAAGGCAACTCAAGACAGACAAAAAGGTTGGGCCGACACGTCAAGAAGACCTCTAGAGTTCGCCGTGGGCGATTTGGTATTCCTGAAGATATCACCGGCTAGAGGGGTGATTCGCTTTGGAAGTCGGGGAAAGCTTAGTCCCCGGTTCGTTGGACCCTTCGAGATATTAGAGCGTGTTGGAGAGGTATCGTACCGGTTGGCGTTACCACCGTCATTAGCAGGAGTTCACGATGTGTTTCATGTGTCTCAACTACGGAGGTATGTTCGTGATGAGACTCATGTCTTGGATCATTCGGAGTTGACCGTTCGGGAGGACCTGACTTTTGAGGAGCGACCAGTCGAGATCACGGATCGAAGAGAAAAGGGTTCTTAAGAACAAGGTTATCCCTCTTGTGCTAGTTTCTTGGGGTAATCGATCGCATGGAGAATCCACTCGGGAGCGAGAAGACGAGATCCGGCAGAAATTCCCTCATCTTTTCCAGTAGTTAGTTATCTTGTATTCTTGGAATTTCGAGGACGAAATTCTTTTGTAGTTGGGTATGATGTAACACCCGAGCCCAATAACACTATTTATATTACTAGTTGAGGGTTGTGGTTTGCTCATTTCCAATTTTCCTGATTTTCTGGCGTTTATTGCTAAATTTTACCCGGTTAAGTCATTTTGGCACATAACAAATTTTAACTCCGAAAATGAAATTTAAGATGTCCATGTTGGCCTACTCGTCGCCACTAGTCGCGTGGTAGCGTCCGCGTGTCGAGATTCCGTTCCGTTTGGTTAAACGGGCCAGTTTGGGCGACTACGCGCGTGCAAGTGTCCGACTTGGGGGCATGCATTTTAATCACTAAACACCTATTTTCAAAATTTGGAACCCGCTTAAAATCCTATAATTTGAATTTGGAACATTTGGGCGCAACCCGGGCGCGATTTGGAAATGTTTCATTTCGCGCCAAAAAGGGCCCGTTTCAATTTAATATATAAAACTAATATTATATACGGATATTATTTTCCTAACAGTAAATCCTTCGCAAATCTTACTAAATCCTTCTCATATTTTTCCCCCGGCCAATCACGAGCTCCCATTGAGCTCGTGGGCCCCGCCTCCCATTCCCTATCTCTCTGTCTCTCTCCTCTTTCTCTCTCTCTCTATCTCACCAATCCATCTCTCTCTCCCTCTATATAATTACCCATGCAACAGCCTTCCCCACGTCCTCTTCCTCGTGAGTAAACCCACGCGAAACCCTAACCCTAGCCTCCCGCAGTCTCACCGCCGGTCTCCTCACGACCTCGCCGTCGCCGCCCTCACCACCACGACCTCCACCGCACCCACCTACCCTCTTCCTCCTGTTCTCCCGACAACACCCGCGCTTGCACCCAACCCCGACCTCGCCTCCACCCTCGCAGACGTCGCCGTCGACGTCGCCCCCCACCGTCGACGCCTCCCACGACTCCCTCTCACCCTCCTCGTCGAGACCTCGTCGTCGCTGCCCTCCTCCCCTCGCCGGAACACCAACCCGAGGCCATAACCCCTCGCCTAACCTCCGCGGTTCGCCGGAGAAGCGCGCCGGCGACCTCGTCGACGCCACCTCCGACCACCTCCCTTCCCTCTCGACCACCAGAGGCGACTACCACCCTCGCACTCGCTGCAGCACCCCATTCCAGCGAACTCAAGATTGTTCCAGCCACCGTTCTTCGCCGTCGCTGCCTCGCCGGCGTCCCAGTGCCGTCGAGCCATCGTGTTTGCACCCTGTTTCTTCTCTGTGAGTTTTCCTTGTGTTTCCTTTTGGTACAATCCCTTCGCTGGTCGTATTTGGCGTATATCGTATCTTTGTTGATAACTTTGCTACTTTGTTGTTGCCGGAACCCGACCGTGCCGTCTTGACGAACCCGACGCTCCAGCGAAGTCCCCTGGTCCGTGTGATCCCGTTGACCTCTGTTGGGACTCGATCCGTGGCCCGTGCTTCCATATCGCAGTTTCTGCCGACATCGCATTCGTGTTTCGGTTTGCGGACCGCCGAGGAAAGTATCCGAATACTTGCTTTAACATGCTACAACTTAATCATCATATTATAACCACACAACTATTATAACATCGATACCTTTTATAACTTAGAATTGCTAGTCACAATTATCCGTAACTTTAAATCAATGAGATCATTGCTCGTATTAACCGGTCTGCTATTAATTCATACTTAACTAATCAAACCAAGTAGATCATCCCCACTTCACTTGTTAAAATCACTCATGAGACAATTATTATGCTTAGTTAAAAATCATGTAACTCCATTGCGTATATTATCGATATTGTTTCGTCTTGTGGCTTTTGCACCTCAAAGGTGCGTGAACCGGATTAATCAGAGAATACGAAACATCACTGTGTTTACCTAGATTAATATTGTTATTTACTGTTTCCTGCTACTGTTCATTATTGATCGCATACCTGTTGCAAGCACACACCTGATTGCATTACATATTGACCGATCTTGATACACATGACACATGTACTGATACACCGGACACAACACCCTGTACATATCGACTCTACCTGTTGAAAGTAACCTGACCTGTTACCTGATCTCATGCCTAATGCCGACAGACCTAACCATTCCTGCTGTCGATCCAGACAGACCTACCTTTACTTGACTTGTGTTGGCATTAGTCCTTGACTACTGAATACCTGACCTGACATACATAGTTTGGGGGTATGGGGAAATCAAAGGTGAAACCGACTTGTAACTCAACAGTTCGATACATTGTTCTGATCAGTCTTACGGGCTTGGCCAGCTCCGGAGTGTTGATGCTGACATCACTCATCTATCCTACTACCTTTTACTGCTTAGCGGCACGTCTCGGATTCAGCCCCGAGGATCATGACCGTGGTCCCGGGCACGCACGGGATACTATTGAGTTACATCGACGATTCATCAATTGGTTTCAAAGACTATAGAGTAGAAAACCTGATAGGACAGTTTAGTCACTACTGCACATTACCCTGTCTATTACTTCTTATTGCTGCTTATTCATGTTCATGCTTGCATTGTTTATTACCATGTTTATGCTATATACTTGATATCATGACGCGTTGACGTCTGGGTTTTGCATGGCCCAGATTCCGTACCTTTGTCGTCGACCGAGCAGGAGTACTTCAGCCAGCCGGCTGAACTGTGAGTTCTTTAGAGTTTAGTTTATTTATGTCATTTCATTTCCAGATGTGAGCCCGCATTATGGGACGTACTGTTTATTCATTGTATTGGATCATTAGCTTCCGCACTTATTGTTTATTGATTCTTGTTATTATGGATTTGGACATGTATTAGATTAGCTTATTATCTTGTTCTTGATATCTTTACAACCGTAATGTGACTGTGGATGGATACTTCCTACCCACAGGTAGCATGGTTGGCTATGTCACGTGCCCAAATCTTGTGTACTCTGGGAAGCGGGGCGTGACACCTAACAAGTGAGAATTTACTCATTCATTATTAAAATAAGAGGACAAAGAAGAAAGATTGAAGAAGAACCAATATATGCTAACTAATAGGGCCCTTACTATAGCGAGGGACAACTTTTGAGTATCATCGTATACAAATAATTAAGTTGGGAAAGGAAGGACAAAAGAGTTTTCTTTTAATAAAAAAAACTAGCTACTAGATCTCTCACGATAGCGAGGAGATTCTGTGAGTATCATGGTTTCAAAAAAAATCGTTGAGAGGGAGATCGTAGAGAAAGAAAAGACATTTGAAATATCATCAACCTAATATTAAAAGTAACAAACGAAAAAAATGCAAGGAAATAAAATGCAGAAATTAAAGTAGATAAGAATGCCATAGAACCTGATTGGTTTGTGAAAGAGTGTGTTTGTAGTGTAACCGCAATCAGAACGGTGTCGCGTGTAGCTAGACCGAGGTGAGTACGGGTCGTCCTCTGGGAAACGTTGAATCTTTTACTCTTACTTTAGATGTGTTGAAAAAGAGAGGAGGAATAAAGAATTTTGTGGAAAAGTTTCTAGATCTACGTTAAGCAAGAATGTAAAATATATAGATCTAGATTATTTTAGGGATGTAGTTAATATAATAAGAGGGCTTGTAGGGTTCGTTAGGATTTAGTAGTTATGGACGATTAATTAAAAGTTACCATTTTTATCCTTTAATAGATTTAAAACTAGAACGACGGTGATGCGTGTAGATTAGGGTTTCTGGAGGGAAAAGGAATCCCACTCTTAACCCCTATCTCGACACGGAACTCCGTTCATATCTAGCCTTTACCAAAACAATCATTAATCTAATCTCTAATCACGGTCGGGACTAACAAAGAATTGTTAGCGCGCCCGATTAGGATATTAATGATTCTTTTGATAAAGTTCATAAACTTTATAGGACTTAAAAAGGGTTTAGGGATGTTCATCATCCATTAGCCTACCCTAATCCTATGAACCCTAACAAGCGGAGAATTACTCGCGCATGTTGGGAGAAAAAGAGATGGAGAGAAAATGCATAATTAAACTACAAAGAAATAGACTAGGAAAAAGAGCTACCTTTATTAATCAACAATATTCATTACACTTTGATTCCTTAGAAAATGATTACAAATCCTAGTTTTGCTTCTCGATCTCTTCTAAGGAGGTAGATGAACCGTTGATGATCAGCCTGGATGCTTGAGCCGTCTTGAACTTCGTGATCTCGTCGGCTTGATGCTTTTTTCCAAGAGGCTCTCGGTCTTTATTTATAGTCCCAAAGCCAGAAAGTTAGATGCCTAAATTGGGGAATAGTAGTTGAAATCCCACCAGAAAAATGCCAGCTTCTATCTCTTCTTCCATGCGGCGGATCCGCGGCATCCAGGGGCTTGGGCCGCGGATCCGCGGCCTGATGATTAGGTCCTTTGATCTGGTTTCCTGGGTTTTTCTTCTCATGCCACGTGTGAATCTCTGGAACCTTCAGAATTTGGAAATCTTTCTTTTCTTCTGCCAGAATTGATTTCTTAATTTTGATTTCTTAATTAGGCAGGTTTTCTTTAACAACTTGATTTCCTTGATTTTAGACCTAAAAATTCTGCACAACAACTTAACAAATAATATTTAGTAGACTTTGTTCTACTAGGATTTGGTCAATGATATTATTTGCATACATTTTCCTACCAAATGCTAATTATAATATATCAACACATGGAAAATAGTATTTTTACAGATAAACCCTCATATGTATGATATATTATAATAAAGACCTTTTTAATATAGAAATAATAGGAAAAATGTAATAACAAATGTGCAGTTTTATCACCTGAACAAATACCCCCAAACTTATCTTTGATCGTCCCGAGTAAACTATTTTATTCAAGAGAAGGAGAGAAAGAAAGAAGAAAACTAAGCACACTTTCGTAGGCAAACACGATTGCACCGAGCACGTGCAACAAGCCGTTAAACCTTTAGGTGTCCCTAGTAGGAGGAGTGTTGTCTCCTGAGGGTTTTCAGCAGATTACACCCACAAAATCCTATAATAAAAGAGAGATGGTGAAATTTATATATAAAGATAAGAACCATAAAAGAAAGACTTTGAAAATAAGAGTTTCCAACTACACTAGTTTTTCAGTTGTTATGAGCCCTATCTTAATAGTCATGAAAAGATGTTAGAAATCACATTATCCCTCAATAAAGCATCATCTTTATTCTTTATTCCTACCTTTCATCCAAACATCGATCATATACCCCTATGTGTGTGAAATGAATATCCCTACACTCGGAGAATTCAATTCAAGCTACCATACTCTTGTCCATCTACCTCAGTACTTTTTAACTTGATGAATATTTAGATTTGCTCACACATTTTCATGCGACCGTTAATAATTCTTGAGGTACTAACCGACCGATTACTCATGTGCTTGCTGATTAGGTGATAATATTTTCCTCGTCTTGCACCACCTAAGGCTTAGCAGTGACTCCCAAACCAGTTGGTCTAAGGCACTAGGTGATGAAGCACCCTTGCTATATTTTTTATTGCTGCCTTGGCGATAACAAAACCAGTGTTCATTTTTCTTTTCATCATTTTTATATTTTCTTCATTTATTATTTCCTTCATACTTTGGATTTTAGACAAGAGCATTTCAAGGTATCTTCTACTATCCCGAGTTTCAAGACGTGTGTAAGTGCATATAGTAGGGTATCAACATTCAAATGTTTGGCTTCCAGAATAGAAACTAATTTTCAGACTTATTTTTATTCTCAGATTAGTGACTTCCTTCATCTTACTAACCCTTGGGACAACAGCTCTTAACTACTTATTACCAGTTCGTTTAAGAAAACTTCTAATTTTCTTGGTTTTCTTAAACTATTCCTATCTTTCATATATAATTTTTCACTTTCTATTCTTTTATTATCAAAGTATTTTTTTTTTAAATTTTTTTTGAAAATGTTGTGCTTATGCAAAGTATGATGAAAATTGATGCGTAAATAAGCACAAACCTCCCCCAAACCTATTTACAGCAGTGTCCTCACTGATGTCATCCGTTAAGCTTAAAAACCTGTAGACTTGGGAGGAAATTATTAATGGGGGCAAGAATATATGAAAGTGAAAATCCTCCCCCAAACTTATTTTTGGCTCACAATTTTGTAAAAATCATTTTTTTTTCAAGAGCCAAAATATACCCCCCAAACCTGAGTTAAACAATGTTAATCTTTAAAAATCACACGAGGGGGTCAAGGTTATTGGTCAATGCCAAGCTTTGCAAAGACCGAAGGTCACCAACCATTCAAAAATTTTATCGATGAAGCACCAAGGTTGGTGGAAGAATATGTCACCTTTCGACGTGAAGAAGTGGGGAGGTGATAAGAGGTGTAAAGGAAAAAGATTGAGTCTCAATTTGGAGAGACGACACAGTGATAGTAATGATGGATTACTCGCATTATCATGATTGTACAGAAGAAGGGGTGGAGGTTCAATTTCTTTGTCTTGGAGTTGATTCATCTCAACACCCGTGTCTTGTAAAAATGCGAGTTCATCAGCGAAAATTTTCTCAAAGCTTTCGTCGATACCCCGAAGAATAATGTCATCAGAAAAAATGGGGTGATCGTCAGACTCTATAAATATTCATCAAGTTAGATGTTGACCCGGACAACTCGGTGGAAGAGTCCGTGTCAAGCAACAACATATGAAAAGAGTCAGAATTATGAGGTTGATCAAATTCGCTGCTATCGACATCCATTAATTCGACAGAACACACATGAGCATAGGGTTCGGAGGGTTCACTTCCCAACTTGTAAATGTTAAGCTCAATTGACTTCTTTCCAAAGGATAGGGTCATAGAACCATTTCTACAATTGATTACTGCGTTGGAAGTGGCCAAAAAGGGTCGACCGAGTATCACCGGAATTTGATTGCGTAGGTTTGCCACAGGTTGTGTATCTATAACGATAAAGTCCACAGGGAATATGAATTCCCCAACTTTGATTAACACATCCTCTAGATCACCCCTAGGTTGGGTGATAAATAGATCGGCCATCTGAAGAATGCAATGCGCAGGCTTTAACTCTCCGATCCCTAATTGCTCATAAACAGAATACGGAAGCAAGTTAACACTAGCACCTAAATCGAGTAGAGCACGATTGATATTTTTACCCCCAATAGAAATTGAAATTGTAGGACTTCCTGGGTCCTTTCGTTTCTTGGGTAGTTGTTGTGTAAAAGCAGTGCTCACATTACTCGCAAGGAAAACTTTTTTAGGTACTTGAACTTTTCTCTTCCTGGTGCACAAGTCCTTTAGGATTTTCGCATATGACGGAACTTGTTGAATAGCATCTAGGAGAGGAATGTTTATGTTAACTTGCTTAAAAATTTCCACAATCTTCTCCATTTGTGGACTTGGTCTGTTGCCCTTTAACCTGTTTGGATAATGTGCTTTGTCAATAAGGGTTTGGTCCAACATTGGAGAGGATTGTGGGGATGGAGTTGATCCCAGAATTGGAGTGGGGATCGTTTTAGGTAGATTCGAGGAAATGGGCGAAGGGTTCGAGCCTTGGGGAAAACGGAGAATAGGCTCAGGTGAAGGTGGGAGACTAGACGAATTAGGGGAAGAAGAAGGAGCTGGGGTATCATTGGTGTCACTAACATCATCACATTGCTCACCCACTCGGTTATTCAGCACCTTTTCCGATCTCAACGTAGTAACGACACTCACATTATAACTTTGTGAGTGGCCAGGATTAGGTATGGGTTGAGATGGGAGTTTTCCTTTTTCTCTCGCACTCATTGCGGCGTTTAACTGTACGATTTGATTTTCTATTGATTTAATACTCTCACCATGGGAGGCGGAGTTTTTCGTTATGGTATTAATAGAAGACTTCATCTCAGCCGACAATTGCAAGGATTGTTTCATGAACAAATCCAAGGTTTGTGCAAGTGAGTTGTCAGTACCGGCCACTTGCGGTGTAGAAATGTTGGCCGGATTTTGGAAATTTTGTGACTGAAAGGAGGGCTGATTCTGTGGTTGTGGTTGCTGTGGAGGAGGTCTTTGATAATTGCTTTGTTGGTTTTGATTCCAAGCAAAGTTAGGATGATTCCTCCATCCTTGATTGTATATGGAAGAATAAGGATCGTTTCTAGGTCGCTGCTGAAAAGCAGCATTAGTTTGCTCGTGACCTTGAAACGGTGCATTCATAGGACATTCTTCCGTTAAGTGTGAAGGATCCGAACAGTAACCACAGACGGTCTTAGGAAGCGTGACCTGATTTAGGGAGAATGATGAGAATTTGTTCTCAATAGCGTCGAGTTTCTTCTGTATCGCTGCCATTTCGGCTTTTACTGCGATAGAAACATCGAGCTGGTGAACACCTCCCCTAGATGAAGGTGGTCTTACGCTTTCCCACTGCAAAGTGTGTTCAGCGAGGTCTTCCAGATACTTCCAAGCTTCACCGTCATCTTTAGACATGAAATTGCATTGACACATTGTTTCAAGCATCTGCTTTGTCGCTGGATTAATGCCCTCATATATAATCCGACATAAATCCCATCTATTGATTCCATGATGAGGACATTGGACAAGCAGATCCTTGAAACGTTCAAAGCACTTCCAAAATGGTTCATTGGGAAGCTGGGTGAACTGGTTGATCTCGCTTCTAACACGGGCAGTCTTATGGTTTGGGTAAAACTTCTTAAGAAATGCTATGACGAATTCATCCCAATTAGTGATAGAGTGTGCGGCAGTATTGTAAAGCCATTTTTCTGCCAAGTCGCACAGTGTGAATGGGAGAAGACGTAAGCGCATACCATCTAAAGTCAATTGTGAAGTACCCATCATTGCGCATACATTTTCGAATTTGGTAATGAAAACATATGCGTCTTCCGATTCAAGCCCGTGAAATTTGGGCAGCAGATTGATGTAGTGGGGTTTAGTTTCGAAATTATCCCCGTTAGGTGGTGGAAGAGATAGACAAGTAGGAAGGGGACCACGGATAGGATAACATCTCTCTTGTAGAGAGATGCGCGGTGGATTCTGCGCACCTACGGGCGGTGGCAGCGTGGTGTTATAATCTGATAGAGTACCGTCCATCTCGGTCGTGATGTGTGGTGGGGGAAAAGAAGATGAAGAAGTACCGACTTCGGCGTCGATAGCAGGAACGCGGACAAGACGGGCACTAGGATCCTGTGTCCAGCCAAGCATGCACTAAGAGGGTTTAGTGCAAGTGGCAGCGTGTGTGTGATTTAAAATTGGCTTGTTTTGAAAAAAAGTGGGACTCAAGACAAATCACTCTAAAATGCACAAGCAACCCTAGAACGAAGGTCACCTAGGTCCAGTCTCTAGACCGCTCCTAGACTTCCAAAGGACAAGCCGCAGGATAAATCCTCTACCGCCTCTTTACTACTCTTGTAGCCAGGTAAGTGCCAGGTGAGTGGGAGGCTCCCCACTACGAAAGTAGTGGTCATAATTAAGTAACCACTCACCTTGGACACACTTGCCTAGGCACTACAAAAGTAATGCGGATAAGCGATAGATTACCCACGACCTTCCTCTGTCCTTAATGAGCACGACAGTCCTTAGAGTCTGGTCTGGATATTTTTTAAATTAATGTAGAGTTGATGCAGATGCTCGGTTTGTGATTTGTGGGGCTTAGGAAGGGTGATGAAATCCCCACCTAATCTTGATTTGGTCTTTGCCTCTTAAAGTCCGTATTAGAATATGCAAAACAAAACCAATCACAAAACTTTTGCAAAAAGATTTTTGAGCGGCGCTATTTTGCAAAGAATCCTGCAGAAAATAGATTTTATTAGATTTGAGAGGAGAGAGAAGGAGTTGAGAAAGATACCAGAGAAGACTGAAGCCCTAACTCCTCTGTTGTGCCGCGTTTCCGCCGCCACAAGGGTGTTCTTGCCGTGGATCCGCCGCGTGGCAGAGGGATCACTTGATGAAATTTTTTGTATAGCCTTCTGTGCTCCTCTGGATCTCTAAAAATTTCTCTTTTTCCTGTTTTCCTTGATTCTGTGACTCCAGATCTCTTTGCAAAAATTCACGCACAAATCGTTAAATATGCAATTTGCAGTTTTGTTTTAATAATGATATGAATCGTCTAAGAATTCAACACAAATAATAAGAATAAAAAATTATGCACGTATCCCCGACAACGGCGCCATTTGATTTGTCTGAAAAAGAGTGTGTTTGTAGTGTAACCGCAATCAGAATGGTGTCGCGTGTAGCTAGACCGAGGTGAGTACGGGTCATCCTCAGGGAAACATTGAATCTTTTACTCTTACTTTAGATGTGTTGAAAAAGAGATGAGGAATAAAGAATTTTGTGGAAAGGTTTCTAGATCTACGTTAAGCAAGAATGCAAAATATATAGATCTAGATTATTTTAGGGATGTAGTTAATATAATAAGAGGGCTTTTAGGGTTCGTTAGGATTTAGTAGTTATGAACGATTAATTAAAAGTTACTCTTTTTATCCTTTAATAGATTTAAAACTAGAATGACGGTGATGCGTGTAGATTAGTGTTTCTGGAGGGAAAAGGAATCCCACTCTTAACCCCTATCTCGACACGGAACTCCGTTCATATCTAGCCTTTACCAAAACAATCATTAATCTAATCTCTAATCGCGGTCGAGACTAACAAAGAATTGTTAGCGCGCCCGATTAGGATGTTAATGATTCTTTTGATAAAGTTCATAAACTTTATAGGACTTTATTTATAGTCCTAAAGCCAGAAAGTTAGATGCCTAAATTGGGGAATAGTAGTTGAAATCCCACCAGAAAAATGCCAGCTTCTATCTCTTCTTCCATGCGGCGGATCCGCAGCATCAAGGGGCTTGGGTCGCGGATCCGCGGCCTGATGATCAGGTCCTTTGATCTGGTTTCCTTGGTTTTTCTTCTCATGCCACGTGTGAATCTCTGGAACCTTCAGAATTTGGAAATCTTTCTTTTCTTCTGCCAGAATTGATTTCTTAATTTTGATTTCTTAATTAGGCAGGTTTTCTTTAACAACTTGATTTCCTTGATTTTAGACCTGAAAATTCTGCACAATAACTTAACAAATAATATTTAGTAGACTTTGTTCTACTAGGATTTGGTCAATGATATTATTTGCATACATTTTCCTACCAAATGCTAATTATAATATATCAACACATGGAAAATAGTATTTTTACAGATAAACCCTCATATGTATGATATATTATAATAAAGACCTTTTTAATATAGAAATAGTAGGAAAAATGTAATAACAAATGTGCAGTTTTATCAACTGAACAGAACCCCTACCTTTTATTGATCAACTTGAGCTTCATTACAATTTATTAATGGCTATGGAAATAGACTGCAAATTCTAAATAAAATTAAAACCCTAAAACATGAAACCTAGACACCTCTCTGTTGGGTGCTCTCGCTACTATTTATAGAACTTGAAATCTGAAACCCTAGTGTCGAAGTCGCTGTACACGAAAAGACCAAACTGCTCCCGAAACCCTAACTTGTGCAGCACTAAAGGAGCGACGGATCCGCGGTCATTCGATGGATTTGGCAGCGGTTCCGCGGTCATTCGATGGATTTGGCAGCGGTTCCGCGGTCTGGTGATGGGTTTGAGCTTCCAAACTTTTTGTATTGCGTTCTCGCTATTTTAGACGGTCTCTGAGCACATAATATTTCGATTTTGCTGACACTGAAATTTGCTGGGTTGACTAAGCTGACTTTGACCTTTAACTGGATCGGTCCGGTTTTTGCTCTAATGTCTGTCATTCGCTCCAAACCTGTTTCCTGCACTTATGTAGCAAACTCGGATTAAAAGCACCAATTTTATATGCAATATTATAAAGAATGGATGGTATTAAAATGCAATTTTATGATGTGAACAAATACTCCCAAACTTATCTTTTGCTTGTCCCGACCAAACTGTTTTATTTCAAAGAAAAAGAAAATATTAGCCCACTTTCATAGGCATCATGATTGCACTTAGCTCGTGCAACAAGCCGTTCAAGCTCTAGGTGTCCCTAGTAGGATGAGTGTTATCTCCTGATGGTTTTCAGCGGATTACACCTATAAAATCCCATCAAACTAGTTCATTAGTTAATCTCAACTCTAATCCTAAGGTTTAATATCCAAATTAGAAACTCTATCATCTTAAGTTAGAACCCTTCAACCTTTATTTTTCACGTCTCACTTTTCATTTAACTTAAGCTCATATATGTCTTTATGTGCTTGTGCAGATAGTGTCGTTTTGTTTCAAAATTTTCGATTAAAAGTCTTCATGCCTTTAATAAAAACCAGGAATAAGTTTCAAAAGTATCTCACGAGCTTATAAAGTCCTAAGTTTTCTTGAGTTCTCATTCTACAACTTGGTGTCAAATCTAGGATTTTTATCGTCTTTTAACAAAGACTTGGTCTTATTCTTCACTCCACCTCTCACATGTTTTCGTTCATACACACCTTCGTGAACGTGCAATAGTCTTTTGTCTTGTAACTTCAATTTAAACTTTCATATCCCTGTTAAATTCTCTTTTAAAGTTTTATATCTTGTATTTGAAATTCGTCCTCAACCAAGATTATTCTCTCTCAAAGAACTGCGGGGACTTTTAATTTGGAGAGAACACTTACTTGGCTTGTTTTATTATGCTTTCGAGGTTTCTTAACGAGATTTGGGTCAATGACTCCCAAACCAGATGGTTTAAGGGCATTAGGTATAAAAACACCCTTAGGACTTAATTGTCCAAGTCACCAAGGCCATAAAACAAAGACTTATTTTATGCATGAGAATTCTTAGAAAGAAAACCAACGGAGATACTTCAAGTTATGCTTCTCATCCCAAGATTAAAGACATGTAAGTGTGGAAAAAGTGTATAATCACTCCAATAAAGCTCAAGATGTTTTATTTTTCAGACTTAGTTTTCATTAAAGATTCAATACTTTCCCTTCATATTAATTTCATTCATGAATCATGCTCAAAATTTCTTATTTTTAAACAAGCTTGTTTGATCTTAAGAAAATTCACAAAGTTTTAATTTAGACACATCAAACTTGTCATCTAGTTCTCAAAACATTACAACACGTGTAGTGTGGTGTAAAGACGTATATTTGCTACAGTGAAACTCAAGGAGGGTTATTCTTCGGGTTTTCAAGTTCTAATTCTAAGATTTAGTTTCTTCTAACCTATCAATCTGATTTTGAGTCTATGTTTCCCGCTAGCTAACTTGACGACAGAGTTTTTTTTTGTTTTTTTATGCAGTAAAAAATGATACACGTATAAATACAAACCTCCCCCCAAATCTGTTTGCAGCAGTGTCCCCACTGAAGCTGTTGTTCGAGCTCAAAAATCTTACAACTTGGGTGGAAAAGAATGGTGCACATTAGGGCAAAAGTTGGTCAATTGGAAACCCTCCCCCAAACTTGTCTTTAGCACACTTTTTTTTAAATAACTACTAATTTACACACCCCATACTTATTTGAAACAGTATTGCCACTATTTATGGCTGGAAAACCGAAGTATGGAGGAGAGGCAGTGGAAGTTAGTCGTGATAAAGTGGCTCCTGTAATAACAGAAGCTCCTCCGATAGGTCGGCGGAAAAATACGATTTTAATCTATTTCCATTTACTTTGAAAATTGAACCGTCTTTAGGATTTTCTACATCCACTGCACCGTGCGGGTATACGTATCGCACCACAAAAGGTCCCATCCAACGAGATCTTAGCTTACCCGGATGAAGATGAAGACGGGTATCGTAAAGAAGGAGTTGTTGTCCCGGTGTGAATGTCTTTCGCTAAAGGTGTTTATTGTGAAACACTTTCGTCCGGTTCTTTACTATAACCGCGTTATTGTAGGCTTCATCTCGAAGCTCGTTCAGCTCGTTTAATTACAGCTTCCGATAGCTTCCCGCTTGGTCAATGTTCACCGCCGGAAGCCGGGAAGACTGGACGTCTTGCCTGAATCTGGAGGCAGATGCTAATTGGTGCTATCCGTCCACCTTTCCGAAGACGCCAAGTTGATTTATGGCACTATGTATCGAAGGTTTGAACGGATGCGGCTGATGTAGCAGACTTCGTCAGATTCCCCCTCGTTTGAGGGGTTTTTGATTGTGGGGACGCTCTTCCCTGCCGGCGCAAGCCCCTGCAGTAAATTACGCTACCGCATCACGGTAACAACTTTCTCCTTCTGCATATGGTCACTTCGTATCATGGGTGTTTTTTTTGTGTTTGGTTGCCCGTGGATTGTATACGGAGACTAAGTTATGTTGTCGCCCGTAGGGCGTGGACTAGTCCAAATCCGTATCTTTCTTAGATTTGGCTTTGGGGGGTTTGTGTTTAAGGATACGTTAGCCTTAGTTGAGGTTAAGATCAACTTAAACGTTTGTTAAGGACACGTTAGTCTAATTTTAGAGTAAGATCAACTTAACGGGATCGTTTAGATCCGACAAGAGAGCAATTGGGCTCTATTGTTTAGTTTAGTGACATTGCGGTAAATAAGTAGTTTAAGGACATTACGGTCCATTGTTAGTTTTAAGACATTGCGGTCAAGGTTAAGGACATCATAGTCCGTGGATTTAAGGACTCCACAGTCCGATGTTGGATTTAAGACATCACGGTGAGTTTCAGGACATCATAGTCCGTGGATTTAAGGACTCCACGGTCCGACGTTAGTTTTAAGACATCACGGTCAAGGTTAAGGACATCATAGTCCGTGAGTTTAAGGACTCCATGGTCCGGTGTTAGTTTTAAGACATCACGGTCGAGGTTAAGGACATCATAGTCCGTGGATTTAAGGACTCCACAGTTCAATGTTAGTTTTAAGACATCACGGTCGAGGTTAAGGACATCATAGTCCGTGAGTTTAAGGACTCCACAGTCCGGAGTTAGTTTTAAGACATCACGGTCGAGGTTAAGGACATCATAGTCCGTGGATTTAAGGACTCCACAGTCCAATGTTAGTTTTAAGACATCACGGTCGAGGTTAAGGACATCATAGTCCGTGGATTTAAGGACTCCACAGTCCAATGTTAGTTTTAAGACATCACGGTCGATGTTAAGGACATCATAGTCCGTGAGTTTAAGGACTCCACAGTCCGGTGTTAGTTTTAAGACATGACGGTCGAGGTTAAGGACATCATAGTCCATAGATTTAAGGACTCCACAGTCCAATATTAGTTTTAAGACATCACGGTAGAGGTTAAGGACATCATAGTCCGTGAGTTTAAGGACTCCACAGTCCGGTGTTAGTTTTAAGACATCACGGTCGAAGTTAAGGACATCATAGTCCGTGGATTTAAGGACTCCACAGTCCAATGTTAGTTTTACGACATCACGGTCGAGGTTAAGGATATCATAGTCCGTGAGTTTAAGGACTGCACAGTCCGGTGTTAGTTTTAAGATATCACGGTCGAAGTTAAGGACATCATAGTCCGTGGATTTAAGGACTCCACAGTCCAATGTTAGTTTTAAGACATCACGGTCGAACTTAAGGACATCATAGTCCATGAGTTTAAGGACCCCACAGTCCGTAGCAATGTATGGTTGTCGGGACCCGTCACCTCTCTGATGACGTTGAAGGATTACAATCACAGATATCAGAGGAGTAAAGAGATGTACTCTCGAACCGGGTGTAAATTGATTGGAAGAGCAGATGAGCTCAGTTCAATTTAAATTGAGGACTTATGGCCAGAATTGGGCTAAAACCAGTTAAAAATGTTCAACATTTTATTTATGTTCTGTCTGTTAGGCCTTTGTTTGGGCTCTGCCCTTTTAATAATGCATAGCATTTATCAGGAACAAAGTGGTGTCCTGACAGTGCGCCACGTGGCGCATCAGGCGCTTTGCGCCAATTAAAGAGCGCATTGCGCTAGCGCTCATGAGGGTGACACATGTCGCGCTTAGCGCTAAGCGCTAGTTTGTTAGCGCGCTGCGCTTTTAATTCATGAGCGCGCTGCGCTGGTTCGTGGGTATGCCAGTGAACGACACGTGGCGCGCTTGGCGCCGAGCGCCAACCCAAGAGCGCAGTGCTCTATTTTCAGGAGCGCAAAGCACAGATCGTGTCTGTGATTGACACGTGGCAGGTTTTGGCGCTGTGCGCCAGTCCAAGGAGCGCAAAGGCGCAGTTTATGAGTGCAAAACTTTTTCCAATAGCGCAAAGCGCATCAGATCAAATTTAAGATCCAAGAACAAGTTTTTTTTCCTTCAAAGGAGGCCTTGCCTCAAGATCCAAGAACCAAAGTTCTCGTTCTTATCAAAAGGCTCTGCCTTTATAGATCAAAAGATCTGTGAATGAAGTAAAATACTTCTTTATTTTAAGGATTGGATCTTTTAATCCTTTATGTTTAATAAAAGATTTTGGTCTTTTTATAGATCTAAGATCTTTTTAGAAGAGGATTCTTCTTTTTATGGGATGTTTTCATCTCTATTGTTCAAGAATTAATTGTTTTTACCTTTAAAGATGAAGAAATGATCTTCTTTCTTCAAAGGCTTGCCTTTCTTTTTTCTTGAGTTCTTCTCAAAGTTTGCAGAGGGTTTTTTCTATATCAGACTTGAAGTCTTGGGGCCTTTATATAGGGCCAATCGATTTGTTAAGTTAGTTGAAGAGATCTTTCTCTAATTGATTTGGGGATATTTCCCCACCGTTGGATCTTTGATCCTAGGGCTTCTGTTTTACAGAAGGCAATCTTCTTGTTTTCAACAAGATTGGAAAGATCTTTCCGGAACAGAATTTAGTTCTGATTAATTAATAATTTATTATTATTATTAGATCTTTTGATCTAACGGTGGGTAATTCTTTTAATTCCAGCGCTGGCGCACTTAGTGCTAGCGCACCTACGTTTGACACGTGGCGCGCAGCGCAGAGCGCTGGATCTGAAGCGTTGCTTCAACTTTTAAAATTTGAATTTTGAAACAGAGTTTTGCTCTGATTGGGGGTGCGCTGCCTAGGGCACATCGCTCATGGCGTTGGCATGTCTGCTTTTGACACGTGGCGCGCAGCACGCAGCGCACGGGATCTGAAGCGTTGCTTCAACTTTTGAATTTTGAAATTCAAAACAGAGCTTTGCTCTGATTGGGGGAAATAAATGTCCCCCCACCGTTGCGCTCACGTGGCGCACACGTGAGTGCAGCGGTGGCAACATTTAAGCCCTTGGATCGACTCAAAAGTTGAGGATGCGTTTCAGCGCCTATAAATAGGACCCTTGGTCCTTAGATGATTATCATCTTCTCCTCAAGAATTTTTATTTCAGAGCCTTGCTCTTCTTTCCAAGAACCTTCAAGAGTTAGAACTTTACTAAATTTAGGTAAAAATTAAATTAAATTAATTCTAATAAATTGGGGGTTCTTACCCATTAGCAAAGCCTTGCTCTCATAGATCTTTTGATCTAAAGAAAACCCCTTTAGGGTTTCATAAACAGAGCCTTTCTCTCATGAACCCATAGATCTAAATAGATCTTTTCTTAGGGTTTCTTAGCCCATGAGTCAGAGCTCTGCTCTTTTGACAATATGGATCTTTTGATCTTTGATGAAGTACTCTTAGGAGTTTTTTTTTCTTTTATGGATCTTTAAGATCCCAGAATTTTAATTCTTGGGAATTAATTTTCGTTAATCTTTGATGGATTTTCCATCATCATTACAAAGTTAGGCTCTTTAATGAATTTTATTCCCTCGTAACCAGAGTTTGACAAGTGTCACTCTGTTATAGAGCTTTGCTCTGAAAGGGAGATTTTCTCCTTGTCTCGAGAGATTTCTCATTCAATGAGAATATTTTTTGAGGATTTCCTCATTAATTGACAGTCTCATCCAATGATGAGGCTGTCTTATTAATTGATGCATTGTCATCTGGATTTTATGGGCCCCCCTTTGGTCCCCTCCCCACTGCATTGCAGCGTGGTACAAATTCTGGCATGCCATTAATTGACGTCCAGTCTTCCCGGCTTCCGGCGGTGAACAGATTCTGGCATGCCCGGTGGGACCTTTTCCTCTTTCCACTCCACACTTCGTGTATCGTGTTCGCGAACCAATCGCGGTTTGCTAATGGCTGCCCTTGGGTTTCGAGGTACTAAGATTTGGCGTTTTGCTTCGTGCAGAAAGCAAAGGATCAATGGCGTTCACCTGCTCAAAGTGTTCCACATGCAGCTGCAACCCATGTCCTGCCTCAACTGGGGGCATAACCTACGGGCCCCAAGCAGCTTCCCTGTTTACGATGCCCGTGGAACAGGTTACTCAAGCCACCACATGGTTGTTTTTTGGGACCATGCTCCCGCCAATGAGCTTCACCGCTCCCATTCCCGTACCAGAAGCTCCCAAGAAGTCGGTCTTCGATCGACTTACAGCTACTGTGGCCCCTCTCAACGGGTCGTCCAACACCAGCGCCTTGGTCTTCTCCAGATTGAGCCAAAATCCCTGTGGGCCCACAATGAAGCTTGCAATCCCAGAGAAGGTTATTCCGAAGAGAGTAACCAACCCTGCTCCCGAAGTCATCAAGGCGGCTTCTCCTGCCAAGGGGTCGGTCTTTACAAGACTAACCGTCCCAACTCCCACTCTTGCTCCTGCTACTCAAAGGACTTCGGTCTTTAACAGGTTGACACCAGCAACGGCCCCTCACCTGAACAGGGGGCAAGACAAGGCCATCCCCATCACCGAGTTGACTCCATCAGCTCGACACGCTCGACGTCTCTACTGGCGTCGAGCGAGGAAGGCCGGAGGCAACTCCCCTTCTGGGCTAACTCTATCAGCCCCGACGGCGGAAATTAATGCTGCTGTTCCGACCGGGAACAACTTTGAGCCGTTGAATAAGGTGCGTAGGAATTCTCCTACTGCAGTACTGAAAAGATCTCCTCCTCCGGTGGAGAATGTTGCGGAAACAAAGCCAGAACAGTCCCCTCAGCGGCTGTCCTCCAAGATCAACAAAGTCTGGCGGCAGGTCCGAAACTCAGTGGTTGATCAAGACTATCCCCGCCGACAGAAAAGGGCGAAGGTCCAACAAGAAGAGAACCATCTTGCTAAGCCACAAAAGTCGATGGCTACTTGGGTGCCCACTGCAACGGCCCCATCAACTTCGACCGCCTACAAGAAGAGAAGGCCGGAGAAGATCCCCACGTCTGCGACAAATGTCAAGGGCACTAAGCCTGAATGCCCCAAGTCTGGGGGCATGATGGTACACACTATTTACATGACATTCGGGAAAGAGGATAGCCGGGCTTCTACGGGCCACTGACCACTCACCCGGTCCATCACAAGGGCTCAGGAACAACAACAACAGAAGCTCCAGGAGATGCTGACTGCAATAGCCGCACTCACCGGACCAAAAGAAAGCCCGGAGGCGTCATCAGAGCAGCGTTATGAACAAGAAACCGATGCTGACTTCCTTCGTAGAGTACTCGAGAAGAAGGACAAAGAGGCTGCGGAGCAAGCGGCCAATATAAAGCAAATGGCCCTGCTATTCCAAGATATGGTGGGCATGATGATCCAGCCGGATCCCCCAGCCGAAGATCCTCCAGTAATAATTGAAGATGACAGAGGAGAAACATTGAATCCTTTGCCGGCTCTGTCAACAGCCAAGGAGGAGACAATCTCTAAAGGTGTCCTGGATGACTATATTGCTCAGCAAATAAGAGTTCACCAGGCAAATGAAGCAGCCGACCAAGTTGTCAAAACTGGGCGACTATATCCAGGCTGGTATGACCAGATAAAATATCCGCCGGGATACACAATCCCCAAATTCCATATGTACAAGGGGATGGGCAATCCCCACCAGCACGTCGCCCAGTTCAGAGCTCTGTGTGGCAACACCGGGGGCGATGATAAGCTTTTGCTTCGCCAATTCGTCGGCAGCTTATCGGAAACGGCATTTGAATGGTACTCCGAACTTCCAAACGAATCCGTCAAAACATTCACAGAAATGGAGTTGTTGTTCACCCAGCGATTCGCAAGTGCTAGTGAACGCACTCCAATAATGGCATTGATCAATGCAAGGGTGAAGCCGGGCGAAACTTGGGTTCAATATGCAATCCGATGGCGAAATCTGTGGTCGAAATGCGAGCAGCGCATCGAAGAAGCACCAGCGGTGGGCATGTTCGTGGGCACCCTAGACCCTCATGCAACTATTTCAAAGTTCATGATGTTCTTCAAACCGACCACGTTCCAGGCTTTAATCGATAAGCTAGCCCAGATGGATCAGATGGGTCACAGACCGTCTCCCCTGAAGCCGGAACCACGGAACGACAAGGGTAAAGGGAAAGCAACCTTCGTTGCGAACACCCAACAACAACCCAGTGCCCCAAAGCTAGCGGATCAACTGGAAGAGAGACGACGCTATTACAATAAGAAAATGAAGCGTCCTTACTCGTTCCCACGGGACAAAATGAAGAGGTTGTTCGAGCCGGCGGTACGCAACAGGCTTATCAACTTGCCAAATCCAAGGCGACCACCGCAACCCAGCGAAGTGAATAGTCCCAATTATTGCCCTTACCACCAAACAGTAAGCCATCCGATCGAGAATTGCTTCGTCTTTAAAGGATGGATCGAAGATCAGTACTTACAAGGCAAGTTTGCGCTGTCCGAGAAGTGGAAAGTAAACCCACCACAACCGCACACTCCTAAGAAGACGGACACACCGGGGGCAACGTGCTATTTTGTCGAAGAATCTCCATGGGAGGTCGTGCTTTCAGCCAAAACCAAAAGGATGTTCAATGATCTTCAGACATGCCCGGCGATCAGGTGGAAGAACCCGCTGGAACCCCAGATTATCGAAGGGATGCTGAAGGTGTGCCCAACTCCAAAGATTAGTGGTGATAGCCAAAGTGCTCACACCCATCCGCCAAAATCTTCAAAAAAGAAGAAGAAATCCAAGAAGCCCGTGAAGCCTGGCGACAAGCGCACGGACCTACAGAAACAGATTGACGCGCTGGCAGAGTATAACCAGAAGGCGCGAACCCCAATCACGCTTCAAGAGTTCCTCGGCCACGTTCTTGAGGACGAAGATGATGGAGAAGAATCGACGGACGAATATGAGGATTACGTAGCAAGTTGCCATATGATCTCACACTCATCAATAAACGATGAAGAAGCCCTTTGCACTAAGGGACTGGGGGTAGGGTCTGAACCGGAACTTCCAGGGCCATCAGACGAAATGATCGACGCATTCCTAAACGAAGCTCTTCTGAAGAGTAAAGCTGATCGGGAGCGTGAGATGGCCATATTTGAAAAGGCCAAACGCCGGCGACTGGACGAAAGAGTCGAGGCACTCCCGCTGAATCAAGGAACATCCGTCGCGGATAAAAACAAGTTCAAGACGAGGAAAAGGTTCTCTAAAGCCATATCAATGGGAATGAAGCTACCACCCTCCGAAGGAAACACTCCCGGTGAAGAAAAGATGCATCCTAGCTACTGCTCATATTATCGAAAGATTTCGCACCCCACCGAAGAATGCGACGCTTTTAAAAGATGGTGATAGGGATATGTTGCTCACCAGCAACATTTTAAGCCGATGAAACGCAAAACTCGTTGGGAGCAAAGAAGTGAGACCGAGGAGCATGAAAGAACTACCGGTAACTTTCGCATGGTTAACACCGGGGGATCACAGGTTCTCACTTTCGGAAGTGACTCTGACGAAGAGATGGCTCTTAGCCCTCTCTTTAAAGAATCTACCTTAGGGAAGGAGGAAGAACCGAAGGCCTGTGAAAACATTCAGCCGCGCAATCGCACGCTTCCAGAGAAGAATCTTGGACCAACGAGTAGAAAAGATAAGGGAAAAGAAAAGGTCTCTGAGGATATCGCCCTGGATGACCAAGTCATGAAAGAGCTGACTGCCAAGGACCCGCCAAAGAAGAACAAGGTGGACTACAACATTCTGGCACACTTGAGGAAGTTACCTTCGCAGCTCAGCGTTCTCGATGCCATTTTACTATCCAAAGAAGCGAGAGATTCATTGATCAAGGCGCTACAAGAGCCAGAGTAATTCCAAGCTTTTCTCGCCGAAGAAAAGATGAAGGACGAGCTGGAGGAAGTACACACAGCCGATATCACCTTCGGCGATGAAGACTTCCTCCTTGGGACGTGCGAGCACAACCGTCCCCTCAATGTCTCAGGGTTCTGCCACGATATAAAGATAGGCAAAATCCTGGTCGACAATGGGTCTTCCGTCAATCTCCTCAACGTGCGAGTGTTGAAGTAAATCTGCATGAGCGTCCAGCATCTCGCTCGTGATAAAATCACCATCTCCGGTTTTAACTCCCAGTCATCACGGACTCTCGGGTCTGTGATACTGACGCTGCGCTTCGGGCTGCTTATCACAAACATTAAATTTCATGTCATTGATGCCAAGACATGCTACAATGCTTTACTCGGCCGGCCTTGGTTACACGAGTACAACATCATCCCTTCTACACAACATCAGTGTATGAAAGACTTTAAGGATGGTCTCGAGTATACCGTAACAGGAGAGCTGAATCCATTCTCCGTGAACGAAGTCCGCAAGTACGAAGATGCAAAATACTTTTTGCCAGATTTCGAGGACACAGAGAGATGTCGCAAGCCGAAGAACAAAGCTATCACCACCATTCCTATTTTCGGGAGTGATACTGAGGAAGAGGAAGAGATGGTTTATCCAGGCCCACCCCGGCACAACGAGCCAGGACCGTCCGCTCCTATGTTGATCTTTGGAAGTGACTCGGAAGATGAGGTCCATGCTATATTATCTGCCCGGCCATCCATACAAACCTTCGCTGATGAAGAGCAAAGTTTGCAAGTTGCCATGGTTCCGCTAAAACATCATAAAGAACTAGACGCGCTTGATACCTACAGTGTGGAAGAGCTGCAGACGTTCTATGTCCCTCCCAGGCGAGATGGCGAAAGGGCGATCCTTTTCTACCGCTCCGGGGAAACCAAAGTGGAGAAAGAAATCTGGCAAGGCGCGGATTCTACGTTCGACAGGCTCCAGCCCATCCGTCTGCCTAGATATTACTCGGAAGGCTTGAAAAGGCTATTGAAGCACCAAGGGATACCCTTCAAACAGACCACTCAAAAAGCTAAGTTCTATGACAGGATCCGGAACGTTCCCGGAACTCAGCGCAAGTTGCCCAACGGGAGAATGGAAGCGATCGGGCTTGGATATGTTCGGTCCAAGAAACGGGAGATACTCCGCGATTGCTATGTCGTACATGACTTTGATGAAGAAAGGGATGCTCAATGGGATATGCCAGGACTAGATTCAGAGATTGCTGTCCACAAACTGGCAATATCCCCGGACGTCAAGCCAATCAAACAAGCGCCAAGAAGAATGCGGCTCGAGCTTGAGATGAGTATCAACGCCGAGGTCAAGAAGCTAATCAACTCCGGCTTCATCCAAGAAGTTCAGTACCCTGAATGGATCGCCAACATCGTCCCAGTGATGAAGAAAAATGGGACGGTACGCATATGTGTGGACTTCCGGGATCTCAATAAAGCCTGCCCGAAGGACGACTTCCCAGTATCAGTCACTGAGCTGATGATAGATAACACGTCCACTCACGAAGTTTTCTCCTTCATGGACGGCTCATCAGGATACAATCAGATAAAAATGTATCCCGAGGACCAGAAGCACACCGCGTTTCGTACCCCTCTGGGTATATTTTGCTACAAGGTGATGCCTTTCGGTCTAAAGAACGCCAGCACCACCTATCAGAGGGCCATGACGAAGATCTTCGATGACCTCATACATGAAATCGTCGAATGCTATATTGACGACCTCGTGGTTAAAACCAAATCATACGAGGAACATCTCGAGCATCTGAAGGTCATATTTCAACGCCTTTGGCAATACAACTTGAAGACGAACCCTCTCAAATGCGCGTTCGGGGTTTCGTCGGGCAAATTCCTGGGATTCATCATCAGACACCGAGGCATTGAGATAGATCCGTTAAACATTAAGGCGATCATGGAAATACCTCCGCCAAAGACTCTCAAGCAACTGCGGTCTCTCCAAGGAAAGCTCGTGTATATCCGGCGATTTATAGCCAATCTTTCAGGAAAGTGCCGTCCTTACAGTCACCTAATGAAAAAGGGGACCCCTCTTGTCTGGGATCACAAATGCCAAAGCGCGTTGGACGAAATCAAGCAATACTTGCAGAATCCGTCAGTACTAGCCACTCCGGTCAAGGGAAAGCCTCTCATTCTTTATACAACAGCCTTCGAAGGTTCCTTAGGCGCATTATGGGCACAAGAGAACGACCAAGGGAAGGAGATGGCCCTCTACTATTTGAGTCGAGTTCTGCTGGGGGCAGAAAGCAATTATTCTCCCATCGAAAAACACTGCCTGGCGTTGATCTCCGCGATAACGAAGCTTAGGAACTATGCATTGGCGCATGAAATCCGTCTCATATCGAAGGTGGATCCTCTCAAATATTTGATGTCAAAAGCCATATTGACGGGACGGCTCGCTAAATGGGCCTTGATCTTGATGGAGTTCTCAATAATTTATCAGCCTCTTAAGGCAGCGAAAGGCCAGGCTATCGCCGACTTTCTCGCTGATCATCCGATACCTGCCGATTCCCCTCTGAATTGCGAACTGCCAGACGAAGATGCGTTTGACACGATCGACGGAAGTGATACCCGGTGGGAACTTTATTTCGATGGAGCATCCCCCATGAAGAAGCGCAAACAAAACACCCCCATAATCAAATCAAGGGTAGGCCTCATCTTCGTGACTCCACAAGGAGAGATAATGCGCTTTGCCTTCTCCTTAACAGAGCCGAGGACGAATAATGAAGCCGAATACGAAGCTTTGATAGCAGGTCCCAAAATCGCTATCGACATGGGAATTGAAAACCTCCTCATATACGGAGACTCCCAACTAGTCGTTAGTTAAGTAAACGGCGACTATCAAACGTGCAAGCCAGAGTTGGTGAAGTACAATGAGAAAGTACAACAACTGCTGACCCAAATTCCTTCCTAAACCTTGGAAAGCATACCGCGTGCGAAAAATAACAAAGCAGATGCATTAGCCAAGCTTGCTAAAGAATTGGCCGATGAGAACCTCGATGACGTAAGAATCGTGGTACAAAGCCGTCGGGTTCTTGCACCGGCAGAAATATCTCCGGAGTCGTCCGAGGAAAAGGGAGCGACCGAGCAAATGTCTCTACAAGTGAAAGACCAAGAAAATGTCGAAGATTGGAGAGAAGTCTTTATAGACTACTTCAAATCCCGTCGAACACCTGAAGATGCGTCCTCAAGAAATCAGCTTATGAAACGAGCTCTGTCTTTCGCTTTTGTCAATGATACTCTGTACAAGAAGTCATTTGATTCTTTATGGCTGAGATGCCTGGGACCTGAAGAAACAAGAAGAGTCGTCCAAGAAATTCATGACGGACTCTGCACACCAAGCCTGGCCGAAGATGAAGTTGAAGATCAAACGGATGGGTTATTATTGGCCCACGATGATCCAAGATTGCCTCGAGTATGCGAAGCAATGCCACTCGTGCAAAATTCATGGGGACTTTATCCATCAACATCTAAAACCACTACATCCAACAGTGGCTAGCTGGCCGTTCGAAATGTGGGGAACTAACATAATTGGCCCCATCGAGCCGGCATCGTCCCGAGGACATCGATTCATTTTGGCGACGACTGACTACTTCTCCAAATGGTCAGAAGCGGTACCGCTAAGGGAAGTGAAGACGAAGAATATCCTTCACTACTTCAAGACGCACGTCATTTATCGGTTTGGAACTCTGAGACGGATCATATCCGATAACGGGTCAGCCTACAGAAGCCACAAAATCAGTCGCTTCGCACAACAACATAACATAGACTGGAGATACTCCTCAGTTTATAATCCCCGAGCTAATGGTCTAGCGGAGGCTTTCAACCAGACCTTGACGAAGATCGTGAAGAAGACGGTGTACCGAAATAAGAAGGAATGGCATGAGAGACTGCATGAAGCTCTCTGGACATATCGAACTACGTTCAAGACAGCCACGAACACAACGCCGTACGCATTGGTATTCGGTACAGAAGCGGTACTCCCCCTCGAGATAGAGTTACCCTCTCTATGAGTGGCAGTCCATTATGAGCTAACGGACGAAGAGAATGCTCACCTTCGGCTTGAGGAGCTTGATGCCCTTGATGAAACCCGGCTCATAGCGCAACAAAATCTGGAGGCTTATAAAGCAAAGATGATGCGCTCTTACGAAAGATTGACCAGGCCGAGGACATTCTGCCAAGGCGAACTCGTGCTAGTGGTCAAAAGACCTATGATCCTTAATCGCGCCAAGCGGGGAAAACTCGAGCCGGACTATAAAGGCCCGTACATCATAGACAAGGTCTACCAGGGTGGAGCCTATCTACTCATGGGCATGCATGGTGAAAGACCTTTCAGGCCAATAAATGGCCGCTTCCTGAAGAAATACCGCGCCTAACGAGTCACGGCCTAGGTCAATGACAGATGACGACGATTATGTCCGCTCGCTATTTTCCTAAGCCCAAACTCTAAAAGTAGTAACCGGCTTACTTTACAACAGACCGAAACGTCCTTAAACTAACAGCGGACTGAAGCGTCCTTAAACTAACAGCGGACCGAAACGTCCTTGAACTAACAACGGACCACTATGTCCTGAAACTAGTTGTTGACCGAGATGTCGAGAAACTACGGCGGATTGCAGCATCCCAAAGCTGATAAAAAAAATAATAAAGAATAAAAAAAAGGAAAACGGTATGTCCATAAGCAAAATGGGCACGGATGAAAACCCGAAAGGGCTCCATGAGTAAAAACAGCAGGGCTACCGACGAGTCTTGTGAAAACCCGAAAGGGCGCAACCTCGTTAAAAAAAAGAATAAAGAATAAAAAAAAAAACGGTATGTCTATAAGCAAAATGGGCACGGATGAAAACCCGAAAGGGCTCCGTGAGTAAAAACGGCAGGGCTACCGGCGAGTGTTTGTGAAAACCCGAAAAGGCGCAACCTCGTTAAAAGACACTTGCAAGGTCCTCTCGACCTTGTAAGGAAAAATCACCCGCGTGAGATCCTTACGACTCACAAGGGAGTAACACACTTAGAAATCCTCACGATTCCTAAGAAGAAATTACACTTGCGAGATCCTCACGACTCGTAAGGAGAATTCTCTTATGAGACCCTCACGGCTCATAAGATTTGAAAGTCTTAAGCTACAGAGACCTGAACCCGTTCTTAAGCAACCCCACAACCTCTATTACTGCCCTACAAGTGGCTCAATGCTGACCCTTGTATACAATCCACGGGCGCGAATAAACATTTCCCTAACCAAGTCCCATCCGTGACTAGGGATATGTTCGTATGGTGAACAACCCTTGTAAGTCCTCTCGATTTATAAGGAGAAAACCCTCTTGTAAGATCCTTATGACTTATAGGAGAACATACACTTAGGAGTCCTCACGACTCCTAAGGAGAAAACTCACCTACGAGATCCTCATGACTCGCAGGGAGAAATACCTTTGTGAGACCTTTACGGCTCATGAAGTCAAAAGCCTTAGTCGACAGGATCCTAACCCTGTTCGCTAAGCCACCTTTATTCGATATCAATAGAGGCAAATGATGATTCACTCCTGGCATATCCCAGTTGTAGCGATGCTGATGCCGGAATCGGTGTCTAATTCCAAGCTTGCAGCAGAAAGCCAGCAAGCCATACAATCATACGAAATAGCCAAAATGATGGGGCAACTTGCGAAAAAATCAGCAAGTAAAAATGTATGCATGCGAAATAGCCGAAATGATTGGGCAACTCACAATAAAAAGTAGAGAGTAAAAATAAAACAAATAGCCGAAATGATTGGGCACCGCGAAAAATAGCCGAAATGATGGGGCAGTCGCGACCTTCGCGATATAAAAGCTGAAATGATAGAGCATCACAGAAAGAAATAAAATAAAATAAAAATAAAAAAATAAAATTTATGCCCTACAGGTGATATCACAACAGTCCATGTATACAATCCAGGGACGCAAACAAAGAAGGAATCACACTCCTCCTCCCCAGGTTTCATCAGAAGAAGAAGCAAAATCACGACGGATCACAGATAGCCTGGAGATCATCGCAACATTAGTCTCATTGCAGCAAACACAACATCAAGTAAAGCGGAACAGCGGCAACTCCTAGTTCCATGACTCGGCGGTGTACAGATGACCGAGAGTCAAATCCTAACTCCGTGAAATGCGGATATAATCAAAAAAATTCCTGGTTACATGGAACGCGGATAACGTCACTTCTGACCCCGTGGAAAATGTCCAGAGCGGATCTTGGTCCTCACAGAGCACGGCAGTGAACCCGTGTGAAGCATCCAGAGCGGAGCCTAGTCCTCGCCGAACATGGTAGTGAACCCATGGAAAGCATCTAGAGCAAAATTCCTGGTTACGTGGAACGCGGATAACGTCACTTCTGACCCCGTGGAAAACGTCCAGAGTGGATCCTGGTCCTCGCAGAGCACGACAGTAAACCCGTGTGAAGCATCCAGAGCGGAGCCTAGTCCTCGCCGAACACGGCAGTGAACCCGTGGGAAGCATCTAGAGAAAAATTCCTGGTTACGTGGACCACGGATAACGTCACTTCTGACCCCGTGGAAAACGTCCAGAGCGGATCCTGGTCCTCCCAGAGCACGGTAGTGAACCCGTGTGAAGCATCCAGAGCGGAGCCTAATCCTCGCCGAACACGGTAGTGAACCCGTGGGAAGCATCTAGAGCAAAATTCCTGGTTACGTGGAACGCGGATAACGTCACTTCTAACCCCGTGGAAAACGTCCAGAGCGAATCCTGGTCCTCGCAGAGCACGGAAGTGAACCCATGTGAAGCATCCAGAGCAGAGCCTAGTCCTCGCCGAACACGGCAGTGAACCCGTGGGAAGCATTTAGTGCAAAATTCCTGGTTACGTAGAACGTCGATAACGTCACTTCTGACCCCGTAGAAAATGTCCAGAGCGGATCCTGGTCCACACAGAGCACGGAAGTGAACCCGTGTGAAGCATCCAGAGCAGAGCCTAGTCCTCGCCGAACACGGCAGTGAACCCGTAGGAAGCATCTAGAGCAAAATTCTCGGTTACGTGGAACACGGATAACGTCACTTCTGACCCCATGGAAAATGTCCAGAACGGATCCTGGTCCTGCAGAGCACGATAGTGAACCCGTGTGAAGCATCCAGAGCGGAGCCTAGTCCTCGCCGAACACGGCAGTGAACCCGTGGGAAGCATCTAGTGCAAAATTCCTGGTTATGTAGAACGCGGATAACGTCACTTCTGACCCTGTGGAAAACGTCCAGAGCGGATCCTGGTCCTCGCAGAGCATGGCAGTGAACCCGTATGAAGCATCCAGAGCGGAGCCTAGTTCTCGCCGAACACGGCAGTGAACCTGTGGGAAGTATCTAGAGCACAATTCCTGGTTACGTGGAATGCGGATAACGTCACTTCTGACCCCGTGAAAAATGTCCAGAGCGGATCCCGGTCCTCGCAGAGCACGGCCGTGAACCCGTGGGAAGTATCCAGAGCGGAGCCTGGTCCTCGCCGAGCACAGTAGTGAACCCGTGTGAAGCATCCAGAGAAAAATTCCTGGTTACGTAGAACGCGGATAACGTCACTTCTGACCCTGGGGAAAACGTCCAGAGCGGATCCTGGTCCTCACAGAGCACGGCAGTGAACCCGTGTGAAGCATCCAGAGCGGAGCCTGGTCCTCGCCGAACACGGCAGTGAACCAGTGGGAAGCATCCAGAGCAAACATCGAACTGTGGAGTCCTTAAATCCACGGACTATGATGTCCTTAACCTCGACCGTGATGTCTTAAAACTAACATTGGACTGTGGAGTCCTCAAATCCACGGACTATGATTTCCTTAACCTCGACCGCAATTTCTTAAAACTAACATTGGACTGTGAGGTCCTTAAACTCACGGACTATGATGTCCTTAATCTTGACCGCGATGTCTTTAAACTACGGTATCCTAGAAAACGTCCAGAGCAGGGCCTGGTCCTCGCCAAACACGGCAGCGAACCCGTGGGAAGCATCCAGAGCAACTCCTGACTCCGTGAAATGCGGATAAGGACAACTTCGTTCGTCACTCGCGAGTCCTCACGACTCGTAAGGGAGTAAATTCTCTTGTGAGATCCTTACGACTTTCAATAGAAAACACACTTAGGGATCCTCACGATTCTTAAGAAGAAATTACACCTACGGGATCCTCTCGACCGGTAGGGAGAAAATTCTTTATGAGACCCTCACGACTCATAAAGTTGAAAAGTCTTAGATGACAGATCTTAACCCTGTTTTCTAAGCCATCACCACTCTACAACGAGCCCAAGACTGACAGCTATATGCTATCTACAGACCGCACTTGCTAAAGTCACATGGCAAACAACACAACAAGAAAGAAGAAAGTAGAGAAATGACACAAGACATTACGAAGAACGTGTATCTTTTATTCATGAATTCGATTGGGTACAAAATACATCATATGAAAGAATAAAAGAACAAATACATTTTATTCAAAATTACAAATGGTACAAAATTTTTATTGAGAGGAAAGCGCTTTCAGTAGTCCAATCAGCCGCTCGCGCACTTCCCTCAGCCCCTCTTCCTGATCGGCTGCCGTGGCCAACTCTGCTTCGACCTGGGCTCGCTGCTGCAAGTAAGATGAGATTTTTTCCTCGACGGCCCGCTGAGCTGCTTCACGATCTTGTGCATCACACTCAACGACATCGAGCTTCTGCTTCAATGTTAACCCATCAGAGATACATTGTAGAAAGCCTTCGAAGATAACTTTCACCTGGGCGGCGTTCGCGTCGACCTCAGTATGCAGTCGAGCAGACTCGCTTGAAGTTTCTTTGCATTCCCTTCGCTTTAAAGCCATTTCTTGCTCAAGATGGCGGAAGTAAGAAGCGCTCTGCTCGATCCATGCCGCCCGTTGAGTGCTCATAGCCAGAATCTCAGGTGCCGGACACTTAAGCTCAAGCTCATGCAAGCAAGCCTCGATCTCCCGGCAGCGACTAACCCAAGACTCAACGACGCCCTCTCCATGAAAGTTCATGAGCGTCGCCAGCATAGGGCTAACCTCTGCGGCAAAATCCGTGGCAGATGTGGGAGTCTCTTTGTCAAACTCCTCGATATACTCGCTCAGCATGCGTAGGCTGGTCACAGCACCTTTGGATGATAGACGCCTGGAGAAGGGCCCGGCCGGCATTATAATACGAGACTCGAACGGGGCTGGAATCGACGTGATTGCTGCAAAATGGATCATAATTAGAGGTCGGCTCAGGAAATAAAGAAAACATGCAAAAAGTAGAGTCTACTATACCGGCTGCAGCAGGGGGCAGAGCAGAGAGTACTGGTGGTGCAACAACAGCCTCGTCCCCTCCTTCGATTCGTAAGGCTACAAGCAATATAAAGAAGAGTTAGTAATAATGCGACTGCCCGTTAAAAAAGAGGACGTCGTTTAGAGAAAATACTCACCGACACCAGTAGGCGAACTAATCTCGGACAAGAAAGAGAAGTGTGGGTGCAACACCTGGTACATGTGGTCAAAAAGGACTCCTACAAAGACACAATAATGCAACGTCAATACATAAGGTATGAAACCTAAAGATAATACTGGTGGGTCACAAATCCATACCTTCCAGCATCTGCGACGATGCGAGAGAAGGAAGAGAAGTGGTCACTGTCAGAGCGTTAACTGACATCGCTCCCTCAGGTAACGCGGCATCAGCACTAGCCGCACCTGCATTAGAAACAAGATAAACCCTGTCAGGAAGGATTGCAGAATAAAGAAAGAAAGGCGGTGACCCAAAATTTACCTGATGAGTCTCCAGACGGAGCCGTGACGAGGGCGTCACTTGATGCAACGGTGGCATCCCCCTCCTCCATTGGGGTGGTCCCACCTCCCGTTGCCTCATCTCCTGACTCCACAGGAACCGTCATCACGCTAGCGATGCCAGGAGATGGCAAAGAACCGTAATCCAGGAGAGCGATGATCAGGGCGGTGCCCGACTCTTGAGAACGAGCGGCCATTTCGGGCACAACAATAGTACTCGTTTCGCCCGCTACCACCTCGGGCTCAGTGGTCGCAGCCGTCTCGTCCATCGCTATTGGATATAGTGCCCTCAAAGTAAATTATTGGATCGTAGGCACGTGATTGCAATGATTGAGGAGGACCTATACCGGTAGGACAGTCTTACTCAAGATGATAATATGCTATCTGATTTGCCTTTATCAGTCTTGTATAGGTTCAGGTGACTGATCACTGTTACACGTTGATAGAGCCCTTAGGATCTTGCTTGACTACCAACAGTATGATGGCGATCATATACGTGAGAGTTGGATAGTCTATAAGCACATCCTTAATAGTGGTCCCTAGTTGTGGGAGTTTCGAGACAGGGCATCGATACTCCGGAGTAGACTAGTGTATACAGTCGAGACCCCGACGAGGGGCGGTGGCCGGTCTCACAAGCCACTGGTGTCAGTTGGATCACCTAATATGTATACAGGTGCTCATTGGGTTAGGAGTACACCGGACAGGACTCGCCGAGAACCTGCTAGTTGGTATTATACCTAGCGTAAGATAGCAGTTCCCTGGTGACATATGTACAGGTTAGTTCATCGACCTGAGGTCTTCATTTGTCTCGTGTGAGTTCCTACTGTGCTTTGATTTCTACCCTACCACGGCTTAAAGGAGTCGTGCAAACAGGTCTTTTTTGGGTACAGTCCCGAGCCACATGGAGGCAAGTGAGCGGATCGGCAGGGGATTCGTCTCTCCCGGTATTGGGGGTGAGATCGCGCTGTGTCTAGGAGAGCCATTACACAAAACCCTCGGCCGAGGTAGAAGATTTACTGGTATGTACTCCAGTAGTATCTCAGGGTGTTCTGGGCTACACTCCGACATGACTTATACCGCTATTGGGGGTCTGACGTTACCAGCCCCTTAGGCCGATATGCGATACTCATAGACGAACGGACCGGACTGTATGTATATTATCACTGTTTGGCTCAGTAGGGTTTCTGGATGAGTTCGCTCATCGGCTTCCCTTGATGTCAATACATGGGCAGCCGTTACGCACAGCTAGTGCCGCCGATGACTTGTGGTTGAACCCACTGCCAAGGTACTGACGAGTCATTAGAGTCCCCCACAGATAGTTTCCCAAGTTCGGGCGAAACGTTGTAGAGGCCGTATGGTTTTATGGCAGGGTTCGGAAAATGCATGTGCGTTTACGCACGTGTCATATTTCGGGCAGATAATACTGGTGGGCTTTGGTTTGAGCCGGATCCGAGTATTATACTGTATAGATATAATATCTTTGTCTCGGTTGCATTTGTATTCGGTCGTAATACAAATGCGGGTATGTTTATACTGTTACGGGGTTATCCTGAAATTCATTTCGGGGTCGCTTTTGGAAGTTGCCAGTTTTCTATCACCCGCTTTAACATTCGGTTAAATGCAGATTTATCTTTTCTTCACTTGGGTGAGTCATGAGGGTGATGAATGTGGAAGCTTCTAGAAGTTGTGACTAGGATTAGTGAGTCATCCATTTGCATTAAATGATTAGATGATGTGTTAAGATGATTCATTGTATGCAATTAATGTTTATGCAAAGTGTATTGTGACTCATTCTTTTCTTTATTGCTAATGGTTACTCTCCCTTCTCCTACTCACCCCCCCACCTTCTATATGTGGCGGACCTTCTTGAGTGAGTGATGAGGGATTCATTTTGATTAAAAAGATTATGGTTTTGGGTTCATGGAAATTAGATTGCTCATTTCTCATTTCATTCAATCCAAAAGGCAACTTCATTAACCGTTCATCCATGGTTTTGGATGTAACGAGACAAAATGTTCTACTCATTCTCTACATCAATCTTGGTCATCTCTTTTAGCAAACTTGATGACCGAGTTGCCTCGGTTCAGAGGCGGGAGCCCGTTTAAAGATCCATAGATGTGGTGCCACCTGGACGAGGAGACCGGAGATCGAGCGAGATCGGAGCAGCCGCAACATAGCGTGGGATGATGGTTAAAGACCGAAGGACTCGGACGTTAGGTATAACATTTCTACCCACTTTGTAATCTGTTAGTTTAGCGATAATGGCAGATCCGGGTTATAGTATACGATAGCGCCAGTTAAAAAGTTTTTGTTCCGCATTTGGCGTCTGAAAGACGGCCGGGGCGCTACCGTAGACTTACAATCGCAGCCTTAGGCTCGTCCGTAGCAGCCGTCTCGTCCACTGCTACCTCAGGCTCGGCCGTAGCAGCCGTCTCACCCGCCTCCACCTCGGGCTCGGCATCGGTAGCCATCTCGGGCATAGAAGTCATGATTGTCTCGTCAGCCACTATCTCGGGCCCGACGACTATGGTTACATCGCCTACCGTTGCCTCGGGTTCAGCAGCTACCTCCTCCACCGCCTCCCAAAGCTCGATAGTCGCAGCTACTTCCTCAGTAAGGCTCGGCCCTGCAGGATAAAATATATAAGAACTGATGGTTTAAAGCTTTGACAACGAAGCCTCAAAACACATTACCTGAAGTCGATTTACCGTTGGCTTCCCGAGATGCACGTGCCGCTCGTCTATAGGCAGTAGACAAGGCAACCGGGAGATCCTCTGAAGGAGTAGCAGCGGGAGTAATGACGCTTGAACCTACTCCCACAGCCAAAGCAGCGCTACGCTCCCTTGCTGCGCGCCTCAGGCGCTTCCTTTCCTCCCGGGCCGTCACGATAGACCTTTTAGAAGCCTCCTTCAGCAAGGCATCGTCGTCCGCATTCAGGGTTACCTCCAGAGACGTCAAGGCTTCCATCATCGGTTTCTTAAGTAAGACCTCTTGCGGCAATATTGAAGAGACCGGGACTTTGGTGGCTGGACGGGGAAGAGTCTCCGCATCACCTTGCGGAACCAGCATTGTGGTCCCTGCAATGAGATAAGGAAAGGGTTGGATTGTCCATAAAAGAAGAATGAAGACTCAATGAGCCGAGACATACCAATGCCCAATAGAGCGCGATTGCTCTCTTCCTCCTCAAAAGTCCCGAGGGAAGCCGCCGGAGCCTCCTCAGTAATGAAGCCTTTTACAAAAAGAAGAATGTCAGTCAAGACATGGCAATAAAAATATAACGCAATCACAAAAGTACGACTAATATTTACTTTATTGCACGAGAGCGTCTATTTTTGCTTGGTGCCTCGCAAGTCGCTCAGAAGCAGCAATAGCGGCATCGAGATCAGTGTCTGCTGGCTCTATGAAGAGACCCTCATTGGTTCCATACTCACTTAGGCCTTCGGTAAGAGGTGCCTAAGGCTCTAGGCCGAGTACGGCATCAAGGGAGAGGACCGACTTCTTCTTTTTCTTCTATGCGCGAGTTCTGGTCGTGGCTAGAACCAGCTTGCGCTTCGTGAGCACTTTAGGACGGCGAGTCCCGATATCTGAGCCCACACCAGATTTGGAGGAAGCTATGTTTGCCATCCCCACGGGAGCACGGCGCACCAAAGGCATATTCACCATCTCTACAGGAGCATGAGGCAATCCACGAGTGGGGCTTAGCGCGCGTGGAGGCTCGACTGCAGCAACCTCTCTTAGCAGAGGGGGTACAGCGATCCGCTGCTTCAAAGGGACTTTATGATCACTGGCAGGAGGTGAACTTTTGCGATCAAGCAGCAAATTCCTTTCTTCTTTAATAACGGCGCCCGTCGAATGCTGGTACCATGCCGTATATGTATTAAAAATCCATGGGACGTAACTTGGCTCCCCGATGAAAAAGTGAGAGCCCGTATTCAGACGCATGAAGTGATGCAGCGCACTCCGGATCCCTTCTTCAGTGGCAGTAGGTTCCAGCAAGAAGGCCTCCAATGACACTCCTTGATTATAGCTCAATTGCTGGGCAAAACGATGCGGGTTGTATCCCATGAAGAGCGCCGCATCATTTTGCCTAAACACTAGGAAGCCCGGTCTGATAGAATATAAATGGAGGGTCTCCTGGGCTGTCAGAACTGAGGCTCCATCTTTGAAAACATCTTGCAATGACCGCACTGTTGTAGTAGACGCCTTTCCAATGGTTAACACCTTGTCGGTGAAGGTCATCCTGTCTCCAACTGTGCGGGGACGAAGGAGCAAACCTCTGGCATCCCGTGGCGACGGATTTACAATTGAGGCGCCGACCAATAGCATAATCCGAAGGAAGCTGCACCAGTCATAGAACGAAGGCCTTTTGTGGATACCAAAAACGCTAAGTGCATGTAGCTCGAGCCATGACATGAAGTAATGCATTGAGAAGATCACATGCGGTACTCCAGGTTCATTAGCATCCACCGCTTGACTAAGGCCGTGATATAGATGGGCTAAGCCGGCAACCCCGACGGCCACTTTTTCCCCAATGGTCATCCGGTGAGCTGGGTAAAAGACGGATGGACTCATACGGCGAAGGTGCATCGGGAGCGCAAACCAGCTCAACCATAGCCTAAGAAATCCTAAAAAGAATGCTTCCTCATCCATCTCAGGGACTACAATCTCCGCAAAAGGAACAACCGGGGAGTTAGGAAGGAAGAAGCTCTTCTGATCTACCTCCGTCGCTGGCAGGTTGTCTAAACCTAAACCGAAAGCGTCATCAAGCATGGCAAATTTAGCAGCTTCCGCCGAGAGGACTTTCGGGTGAAGGAAGCGAGCGATGAAATCCTCGAAACTAACCCCGCGACCCCCAGATTCGAGAAAAAGGCGCTCGTAGATATTCAACACTTTGATCAGACTAGGAAACTGGTGTTGAACAACATTCATCGGAGTAAGGCCCATTATCACTGGCTTGGCACCGAAGACATATTCGTCCGTGGGAAGCAGCTCCTCATAATGCTCCCCTATGACCGGTAAGCCGGAAACTTCTGTAAACTCCTCTAAAGAAATCGACACTTCCCAGTCCAGTGCGAGGAAAGTGTGAGTAGGGATATTCCACTGCTCCAAAAAAGCCTTAACCCACTAGGTAGGAAGTGTAGGATATTGGAAGAGAGAAGCATAAACAACGGTATACAACTCAAGCCTCATCAACTGTGACTTCTTCACTGGCAAAATGTAGCGAGCCCATGGCAGATAACCGATCGGATGACGGGGAATCAGACCTATATTATATGGTTGCCCCCATGGTCGCGCTTCGCCTTGACAAATACGAAGTCCCAAGGTATCTAAAACTATGGGAGGCTGAACGGGAATTGAAGCTATAGCGGGATGAAGAAGACCTTCTGAAGTCCAATCGACCATCTCCACGGCATACTTCACCGGGGGTGAGTTGGCGTAATGGATCGCCGTGATAGGCTCCAAAGGCACCGCGTATGAAAATCTTTGTCGACCCCTGATAATCTGATTGTACCATGATCCCCAAAGGTGAAGATTCTTATGTTCCGGATCATGGTCTCTGATCAAAGCTAGGACCTCCCGGTCTACGGGTGCTCCGGAGAATCCTCCCTCCGAGGGAATGCGGTATCGAAAGACATGTTGCCTGCAAAAAAGGGGGGACGAAGATCAACTGTCAGTATCGTAATTTTTAATTCCTGACACTTGGTGCTTTAAAATTTGTACCACACTGCAATGCAGTGGAAAGGGAACTAAAGGGGGACCCACAAAATCCAGATGACAATGCATCAATTACTAAAAACAGCCTCATCATTGGACGGGACTGTCAATTAATGAGGAAATTCTCAAAGAATATTCTTATTGAATAAGAAATCCCTAGGGAGAAGGAGAAAATCTCCCTTTGTGAACAAAGCTCTATAACAGAGTGACACTTGTCAAACTCTGGTCATGAAGGGATAAAATTCCATAAAGAGCTTAGCTCTGTAATCATGATGGAAAATCCATCAAGGATTATCAAAATTATTGCTTGAGAATTAAAATTCTGGGATCTTAGAGATCCATGAAGAAAACTCTAGAGAGTTCTTCATCAAAAGACCACAAGATCTACGCATTATTAAAAGAGCAAAGCTCTGATTCATGGGATAAGAAACCCCAAGAAAAGATCTGTTTAGAACTATGAGTTCACGAGAGCAAGGATCTATTAATAAAACCCTAAAAGAGTTTTCTTTAGATCAAAGATCTATGAAGAGCAAGGCTCTGTTAATGGGTAAGAACCCTAATTTGTTAAAATTAAATTTTCTAAATTTTACCTAAGAGTTTTGACTCTTGAAAGTTCTTAACAAAGGAGCTGCGCTCTGAATGAAAATTCTCAAGAAGAAGATGATAATCATCTAAAGGACCAGAGGTCCTATTTATAGGCGCTGAGCTGCCTCTTCAACTTCTGAGTTGATCCAAGGGCTCAAATGTTGCCACCGCTGCACTCACGTGTGCGACACGTGAGCGCAACAGTGGGGGGGTATTTGTTTCCCCAATCAGAGCAAACACGTGAGCGCAACAGTGGGGGGGTATTTGTTTCCCCAATCAGAGCAAAGCTCTGTTTTGAATTTCAAAATTCAAAAATTGAAGCAACGCATCAGGTCCTGCGCACTGTGCGCTGCGCGCCACGTGTCAAAAGCAGACACGCCAGCGCCAGGAGCGCTAAGCCCTAGGCAGCGCACCCCAATCAGAGAAAAGCTCTGTTTTCAAATTCAAAAAATTAAAAAGTTGAAGCAACGCTTCAGATCCAGCGCTCTGCGCTGCGTGCCACGTGTCTAGCACAGGTGCGCTAGCGCAGTTGCACTGCGCTCTGCGCTGCGCGCCACGTGTCTAGCACAGGTGCGCTAGCGCAGTTGCGCTGCGCGCCACATGTCAAGCACAGGTGCACTAGCGCAGTTGCGCTGCGCTCTGCGCTGCACACCACGTGTCCACCGTAGGTGCGCCAGCGCTGGAATTAAAATTCCCACCGTTAGATCAAAGGATCTAATATAATAGATCATTTATTAACCAGAATTAAATTCTGTTAAGGAAAGATTTCTCAAAATCTTTCCAAACAACAAGATTGTGCTTTAAGCACCGCTGGATCAATGATCCAATGGTAAATAATGAATTACCAAAAACAGAACAAATTCTGCATAGAAAGATTTTCCAATCTTATTAAAACAAGAAGATTACCTTCTGTCAAACAGGAGCCTTAGGATCAAAGATCCAACGGTGGGAAATATTCCCCAATCAATCAAGAGAAAGACCTCTTAAACCGATTTAATAAATCGATTGGCCCTATATAAAGGCCCCAAGACTTCAAGTCTCATATTGAAAAAAAAATCTGCAAACTTTGAGAAAAACTCAGAAGAAAAGAAAGGTAAAGAACTGACTCCTTGGAAAACAGAGATGAAAACATCTCGTAAAAAGAAGAAATGTATTCTAAAAAGATCTTAGATCTATAAGAAAGACCGAGGTCTTTGAATAAAAAGAAAAGATCAAGATCTAAATCACAAAAAAAAGTATTTTACTTTACAGATCTCTTGATCTAAAAAGGCAGAGCCTTTTATAAGAATAAGAACTTAGTTCTTGAATCTTGAGGCAAGGCCTCTTTTAAGAAGAACATAAACTTGTTCTTTGATCTTAAATTGATCAAAATGCGCTCTGCGCTATTGGACAGTGCTTTGCACTCATGAACTACGCCCTTGCGCTCCTTGGACTGGCGCTCAGCGCCATAACATGCCACGTGTCAACCATAGACACGATCTGCGCTTTGCGCTCCTGAAAATAGCGCACGACGCTCTTGGGTTGGCGCTCAGTGCCAAGCGCGCCACGTGTCACTCACTGGCGTAACCATAAACTAGCGCAGCGAACTTAGCGCTAAGCGACACGTGTCACCCTTATGTGCGCTAGCGCAATGCGCTCTTTAATTGGCGCAAAGCGCCCGATGCGCCACGTGGCGCGCTGTCAGAACATACCTTGTTCTGATAAATTCTATGCATTTAATTCCAGACGAAATGTCATAGCCCAATTAAAAGGGCAGATCCCAAACAAAGGCCTAACAGGCAGAACAAAAATAAATTGTTCTTTAACTGGACTTAGCCCAATTCTGGCCATAAGTCCTCAATATAAATTGAACTGAGCACGTCTTCTCTTCTAATCAATTTACACCCGGTTCGAGGGTACATCTCTTTACTCCTCTGACATCTGTCGTTGTAATCCTTCAACGTCGTCAGAGAGGTGACGGGTCCCGACGACCACACATTACGTCGTACTGTGGAGTCCCTAAATCCACGGACTATGATGTCCTTAACCTCGACTGTGATGTCTTAAAACTAACATCGGACTGTGGGGTCCTTAAACTCATGGACTATGATGTCCTTAACCTCGACCGTGATGTCTTAAAACTAACAACGGACTGTGAGGTCCTTAAACTCATGGACTATGATGTCCTTAACCTCGACCGCGATGTCTTAAAACTAACAATGGAACGTAATATCCTTAAACTAATTATCGACCGCAATGTTACTAAACTAAACAATAGAGCCCAATTGCTCTCTTGTCGGATCTAAACGATCCCGTTAAGTTGATCTTAGTCTAAAATTAGACTAACGTGTCCTTAACAAATGTTTAAGTTGATCTTAGCCTCAACTAAGGCTAACGTATCCTTAAACACAAACCCCCACTAAAACCTAAATCTAAGAAAAATACAGATTTGGACTAATCCGTGTCCTACGGGCGACAACATAACTTAGTCTCCGTATACAATCCACGGGCAACCGAATACAAAACAAACACCCACGACACGAAGTGACCATCTGGAGTAGGAGAAAGTTGTTACCGCGATTCGGTAGCGTAATTAACTGCAGGGGCTTGCGCCTACAGGGAAGAGCGTCCCCACAATCAAAAACCCCTCGAACGAGGGGGAATCTTACGAAATCTGTTACATCGGCCGTATCCGTTTAAACCTTCGATACATGGTGCCATAAATCAACTTGGCATCTTCGGATAGGTGGACGGATAGCACCAATTAGCATCTGCCCCGAATTTCAGGCAAGACGGACCTGCGCGCGTCTCTGTGTTCAGAGGAGAACGGTCAACATCAAAGTTAAGTTCTTTAACTGTCCACATCGCCCTATGTTCGATCTCAAAAAGGTGGTGGCAAGCTTTCCAAAACACAAGCTGATAAGGAGATATGCCGAGATCAAATTTATATGTAGTACGAAATACCCAAAGAGTATCAGTCAATTTAGAAGACCAATCTTTACGGTTCATAGAAACCATTTTTTCTAAGATTTGCTTGATTTGTGGATTAGATAGCTCGGCTTGCTCGCTTTTTTAGGGATGATAGGGCGTAGAAAACTTGTGGTTGATTGAATATTTCCGCATCGAAGTCTCGAAAGACCGATTGCAGAAATGCTTCCCATTGTCGCTAATGATAGCGCGAGGATGCCCGAACCAAGAAAAGTTATTTTCTTTAAAGAACTTAACGGCAGCCTTGTTGTCATTTGTTCAGCTCGGTATTGCCTCAACCCATCTAAAGACGTAATCAACTGCCAAGAGAATGTATAAGTTTCCAAAAGAGTTGGGAAACAGGCCTATGAAATCAATCCCCCCACATCAAATATCTTAATAACCAAAATTAGTTGGAGCGGTATCTCATTCTTCCATGAAATCCGGCCCATGTGTTAACACCGTGAATAAGTTTTGCAATAATCATGTGCATCTTTGAATAGCGTTGGCCAATAAAAGCTGCATTGCAAAACTTTTTCCGCGGTTTTTCTTAGGCCAAAGTGACCACCATATGCTTGATCACGGCAGAAGAACAACACACTTTTGAACTCATTATTAGGGACACGCCAGCGAATGATTTGATCGAGACAATACTTGAACAACTAAGGTTCGTCCCAGTAAAAGTGTTTTACCTGGAATAAAAATCTATGATTGTCTTGATTGGACCATTCACTGGGTAGAAGTCCTGTTGCTAAATAGTTCACGATATCAGCAAATCAAGGTTCGCAAGATAAGGCCAAGAGGTGTTCGTCCGAAAAAGAGTCGTTTATTGGCAAGATCAATGTCGGCGAAGAAGGAAGTCGTGAAAGATGGTCGGTTACGACGTTTTCACATCCACTTTTGTCTTTTATAATAAAGTCAAATCCTTGCAACAAGAGGATCCAACGTATTAGCCTGGATTTAGCATCCTTCATTACGAAAAGATTCCTTAAGGTGGAATGATCAGTATAGACTACGACTGGTGAGACAATTAGGTAGGGCTTGAATTTTTCTAATGCAAAGACAATTGCCAAGAGTTCCTTCTCTGTGGTTGTATAGTTCATTTGGGCACCGTTCAAGCTTCTACTCGCATAATTAATTACATGTGGCATTTTATCGATGTGATGTCCGAAGACTGCACCAATAGCAAGGTCGGATGCATCACACATAAGCTCAAAATGGTGATTCCAGTGGGGAGATGATAGAATGGGGGCGGTAGTGAAAGAACGTTTAAGCAATTCAAAAGCTGCCAAGCAATCTGAGTCGAAGTAAAAGGTTGTATCCTTGGCCAAAAGAAGAATCAAGGTTCTAGCAATCTTAATAAAATCCTTGATGAACCGTCTATAAAAACCGACATGGTCAAGAAAGGATCGTATATTTTTGACGCATTTGGGAGGAGGAAGGTTGGAAATGACATCTATTTTAGTTTTATCAACCTCAATGGCATTTCGTGAGATGATATGCCCTAAGACAACACCTTCTTGAACCATGAAATGATATTTCTCCCAATTTAATGTTAAATTCTTGTCCTTACAACGGGTAAGAACAGCGTCAAGATGATGTAAGTATTCTTCGAAAGAGTTTCCAAAGATAGAGAAATCATCCATGAATATCTCCAGAAAATTCTCGACCATTTTAGAGAATATCCCCATAATACACCGCTGAAATATGGTGGGGTAATTGCATAACCCAAAGGGCATGCGTCTATAAGCGAAAGTGCCGAAAGGACAAGTAAAAGTTGTCTTATCTTGATCTTTATCGGCGATGGGAAACTGGTTATAGCCAGAGTAACCGTCCAAGAAAATGTAGTACTCATGCCCATCAAGCATTCTAACATCTGGTCAGTGAAAGGTAGAGAGAAGTGATCTTTCCTCATCGTAGTATTGAGTTTTCTATAATCAACACATACCCGCCACCCGGTTTGGGTGCGAGTCGGAATCAACTCATTTGCCTCATTAGTTATGACTGTAATGCCATATTTCTTAGGTACAACATGAATATGACTTTTCCACTGGATATCAGATATTGGGTAAATGATACCACCATCTAAGCATTTGACATTTTCCTTCTTCACCGCCTCTTTCATGACAGGATTCAACCATCTTTGTGGGTCACGGACCGGTTTGGTATCATCCATCATATGTATATGATGTTCAACAATTAAGGGACTAATCCCTTTGATGTCCACCATTGTCCAAGCGAAAACTTTCCAATTTGATTTCAAAATAGACAGAAGGGTTTTCTCTTGCTCTAAGGCTAGAGAAGCCGAGATGATAACGGGTAAAGTCTCATTCTCCACTAAATATGCATACTTAAGGTGAGACAACAAAATCTTGAGTTCAAGTGTCGGCGGAGAGATTATAAAAGGTAGGGTAGGAGGTCAATGCTCGACCTCGATAGACTCCATGAGGGGTTCATAGCTAGCGTAAGAGATTGACTCGGACGGCTCAAATAATTCATCCGAAAAGTCAAAGGATTTGAACTCGGGAGGTGACTCGTTGATTGAAGGGTCCCATGAATTAAGATTGTTTACCGCCGAAGACCAGACTGAGACGTTGGGACGTCTAGCCTGAATTTGGGGGCAGATGCTATTTGGACTTATCCATCTACCTCTCTGAAGATACCAAGTTGATTTATGGCACTGTATATCAGAGGTTTGGATAGATACGACTGTTGTAGCAGATTTTGTTAGATTCTCCCTCATTTGTGAGGGTTTTTTTTATTGTGGGGACGCTTTTCCCTTCAGGTGCAAGCCCCTACAGTTAATTACGTTATCGCTTTGCGACAACCACTTTCTCCTTCCCTTGTAGATCACTTCTTATCGTGAGTTATTTTGTTTATTTTGGTTTCCCGTGGATTGTATACGAAGACTAGTTTTTATTGTCGCCCGTAGGGCGCGGATCAGTCCAAATCCGTACATTTTAGATTTGGGCTTTGGGTTTTGAACTTAAGTTATATTTTCCTTTAGTTCAAAAATATTTTGTTTTATTTAAAGACCGTTAATCTAGTTTGAGATTAAGGTCAACTTAAATATATGAGCATTTGGGCTCAATTTATTTTAACTAAGGATACATTAGTCTTATTTGAGACTAAGATCAACTTAGCAATATTTTCAGAAGTATTAAATTTTATTAAGATCCAACAACAGAGCATTTGGGCTCAGTTGCAAGCAAACTTCAGAGAGAGTTAGCCAATTTGAGCTCAGTCTTGGGCTTTTTTCCTTTATTCAGAAGTGATAACCACTTAATTGCTGCTCTGGCGCTCACGTGGGAAGCATGTGAGTCGCTCAGACATGGGCGCTGCCCAATCAATGCTAGGGACTTTAGTCATTTTGACTAAATTTATAGTGCTAAACACTTTTATACAATGCTTATGTGGGAAACACGTGAGGCGCTAAGGGTTCTGTTTTGTTGGGCGCTCACGTGGGAAGCACATGGGGCGCCGAGTCCTTTGCTCTGGGCGCTCACGTGGGAAACACGTGAGACACTATAATAGTGCTAAGCACTAATTTTTATCTAGCACTCACGTGTGTTTCACATGAGGTGCCAAGTTCTTTTCTTTTTAGAGATTTAATCTCTATTGATATTTTCTGAAGAAGTTTTAACTTCTGTTAATGGCATTTTGACCATTAATAATCACCAAGATCTCTGTTTTGAAGATCCGAGATCAGTTTTATTGAGAACTAAGTTCTTCTATTCTTTTTGTTAGAACTAAGTTCTTTATGTAGGGTTAAACCCACTTTTTGGAGGAATTAAATTCCTAGACAATTTGTCTTTTCTTTCGATCTAGTTATTTTCCCTAAATTTTGAGTCTGAAGAACAGAAGCTTCCCGATGAGAATTAAATTCTCAACTTGTGGGAAGATTTACTTTTCAGATCTCAGATCAGAGAAAGAACTAAGTTTTTTTATGAAGAGTTAAACCCTTGTTTTTCTTTTTACTTATGATGGGTAAAGGAGATATATTTTTATCTCTAAGGTTTAGAAGGAGGAAGATCTTCTTCTTTGAAAAGAGAATTAAATTCTCGATTTTGTGGCTTTTGTCTGTTTTTTGTTTTTCTTTTTTTTAGACTTGAAGTCTCAGATCCTTTTTATAGGCAAGGCAAAGTGTTGATTAGTTTTGAGAAAATCTCTCATTGAGAGATTCCAATTGATTTTATTGGTCTCAAAAATTATTTGGGGAATTTTATCCACCGTTGGATCTTTAATCCAGCGATTTCTGTTTTACAGAATATGTTTTTCTTATCTTTAACAAGATTAAGAAAATATATTCCCATATACAGAATTTAATTCTGTCAAACGATGATTTTTAATTACCATTGGATTTTAATCCATGGGCTCTTTATTTAACAAAGCACAACTTTCTTTGTTTAGAAAGATATGGGAAAATATTCTCCCATTTCATTGGATTTTTGATCCAACAATTTTCTGTTTAACAGAAAATATCCCTCTCATTTAGAAAGATTTGTAGGGTTACTTAGTGCGGCATCAAGGTTTCGGGAGGCATCGTCCATGCCGTTTTCAAATTTTTTCCTTTCTAAAGAACCCTAACCCTAGAATCTTAACTAGATTTTTAAATGAACTAACATGTTAACATCTTAAAAACTAAATTAATGCAGAATACAACCTTTGTAGACCGGTCCTTCCCTTCAAATGCTCCATGTAGATGTCCCTTCGCTGCGAGTAATGATCTCCCGAACTCTTGAGAGGCTCCACAAGGTGAAAGATGCAAACTTGCTCGAAGTCTTCGAAGCCGAAGATGATCTACGTCGAGGAGACTCAAGCTCATGCTACCTCTTCACTAAGGGTGAAATTAGTGAAGCAAACATCCTAAACTAAATTGCTAATAGTAGAGGATGAAGAAGCAGGAAATGGGCTCACTTTAGATTTTGTTTTCTTACAATATTTCATCACTTAATCAAAATCTAGAGAGCTTCAAGAGGAAGAAGAAGATGAAGTGATGAATAATGAACTCATGAGGTGAGAATAGCAACCATGGGTGAGTTAATCATCATATGCTAACCCTTGTAGATATTAACCATAGTATAGGATAAAGGTTGGGTTAATAAATATCTTTAGTAAAACAAAAGTAGTGGACTTAGTCAATGAGCATGCAAGCTTCTCCAAGCTTCTTGCCATGACAATTTCCAATCTATTTTTGAATTACTTAAGAAAATAAAAAACCTTAGATTATCACTTAGTATGGTGTAAGTCTCACACACCCATGAAGCATGTATCATCAAGCATGACACAAAACTATGTACACTAATATATATCACATATATACTATGTGCACAATCAAGTGAGAAAAGAAATCATAAGTGAGCTAATATTAGTTAATGCACATTAATATATCAAATATATAATTATACATTAGATTATTAAACCAACACTTGATTTAATAATCCGGCTATATCCTGTATAACCGACTAATATCAAATGCAATAACTTATCGATCAATACTTGATCCGATAACCCGGCTATCACAAGTCGGAGGATAGAATGCGGTATCACATACGCGCATTAATTCCGGTCCCGCACATATCACATATGTGCTCCTACTCCGTTTCGCATGAACCAGGAAACCTCTATGTAGGACTCTAAAGACTCGTCAATACGCCGGCAGTAAGTGATGATCATATCAAACACCCACAAGCCGCAAGCGGTCTGCTAAACGTAGCGGCCACCCGGGTATTGAGCGATCAGAAGATCAACAAGCAAGCCTGCTCATACTCGTGCGAATCCAATCAATAGCACTACCGTACAGTCCGGTCTCTTCGTCTGATATGTCGCATATCAATAGCCTGGGGATGGTATAACGTCAGACCCCAATAGTCTGATAAGTCATGCCGATGCAAGGTCCATAACGGTTAGAGAAACTACTGATAACACTTACCAGTAGATCTCAGCAACCCTGGCCAGGGATTTCCTGTGATGGCCAATCGAGCATAGCGCAACATCAACTCCCAGTACCGGAAGAGACGAATCCCCTCCTATCGCTCATTGCCTCCATGTGACTCGGGACTATACCCAAAAACCACCTTTTTGCACGATTTCTTGACCGTGGTATAGTGGAAATCAAAGCACAACGGGAATCACACAAGACTCTATGACGATCTCGGGTTGACAGACTAACCTGTATCAGTGTCACCAGAGAACTGCTATCTGACGGTAGGTAAAATACCATCTAGGAGTTCCCAGCGAGTCCATTCAGTGTACCCAGTCTCCACTGAGCACCCGTATACCATCTCTGATGTCATACATCAATGGATATGGGATCATCCATCGCCCATCATATGGGTCGAGAAGCGTATACGCTAGTCTACTCCGGAGTATCGATGCCCTGTCTCGATACTCCCACGACTAGGAACGCTTATAGGGTGTACTTGTGGACTACCCTTGTCCCCACTAGTATGATCTCCATCATAGTCCTGGTAGTCAAGTACACATCCTAAGGGCTTTATCCACATGTGAGAACAAGACAAATCACTTATACAAGTCAACATGTTAAGACAAAGTGCAACCAGATAACATACTATCATGTCGAGCAAGAAAGTCTTCCCTATATATATCCAAGTATCCACTAGAATATACATCACATATACAGTAATGGTCTCTAGGGCATACATATAACTAACAAGATTAGGGAGATATTTCCCCCCAATAAAATTTAATTCTATATTTGGTGATTTTTTAATCACCCTTGGATCTTTGATCCAAAGTTCCTCTGTTAACAGAGAATATCTTTCCATTTTACAAAGATCAAGGGAGGTATTTTCCCAAGACTAGAATTTAATTCTATATAGGGAGGCGCCCTCACGTGTTTAACACGTGACTCCGGTGTGGGTGTTTAGCCTGTTTTATTTAGCACCCATATGCCTTGCATATTGACGCTAACATGTTTAACACGTGAGGTCAATTTGGCCTTTAGCCACTTACTCTCGGTGCTTATATGCTTTGTATACGAAAAAAAGAATTTAATTCTATGTATAGAGTTTAACTCTATCTGAAGCTAATACTTCAAAAGGGTATTCTCACGTGTTTAACATGTGACCCCAATGTGGGTTTTAATCTTCTTATTTAACGCTTATATACTTTGCATATAAGTGCTCATGTGTTTAACACGTGAGGCATGTTTAGCCTTTAATTGTTTGGTTTCGGCGCTTATATGCTTTGCATATAAGCGCTCACGTGTTTAACACATGAGGCTTAAAACGTGGGGAATTCTCCTCTTTTTTCTTTCTCCCTTTTTTATAAGGGAACAAATGCCTCCCAGCGTTGCTCTCACGTGGCTTGCACGTGAATGCAACGGTGTCCATCTTTACCACTGTTGGATCGCCTGGGGAAATGGAAAGTTGAACCGATCCCATCACGTCTTATAAATGGGCCTTTGGCCTTGGAGTGACTACTGTTTTTTCATCTTCCTCCTGTAGTTTTTTTCCCTTGAGAATTTAATTCTCATTTCAGAGCTTAGATCTCTGCCCTCAGAACTCCTCTGATCAAAGTTAAACTCTGCCAAAATTTTGGTAAGAATTATGAACAGAGCTTAGCTCTTAGAAGCCTTTTTTTATGTCCTTTTTATTTTGGATTTTTAATCTGTTTAACAAAGTCCGGCTCTTTTCTTGAACAGATCTCTTGGAGATCTTACACAAAACTTTTTTCCATATCAAGGGTGTGAATGGGCATTCTTGAGAATCGCTAATTCTATTCTTAGGGTTTTATCTTATCATTGATCCTAACATTTGAGGGTCTCTGGAATTTAATTCCATTATGTTTCCCATCTGTTTCTCAACATAGGGATTTCTAGGATTTAAACCGATTCCATCTTTTTGCAGAGTTTAGCTCTGGTTTGATTCTTAAGAACTTTGGGAATTTTATTCCTTTTACGGTTCTTAAATATTTTCTTTTTTATGATTTTTAGGATTTTAATATCATTTTCATAGATTTGAATCTGTTGTTGGTTTTAAAAGAACCCGCTTTTCGGGGATATTGAGAGTTTTTAACTCCACTGTTCATTTACTAGAGTCCTTTTTGATTCTCATAATGGGCACTTGTCTCATCATTCATGAGCCGCCATTTTGATTTCGTGGGACCCACTAGCTTTTCAGATTTAGTGGTTCTAACATTTTTTATTGCTGACTCCACCTAGTTTCTTTTCAGGTACCATGGTTGGTCATCTGTATGATCTTGAAGAGATTATCTCTTATGAGGAGATTCGTATCCAAGGTCGCTGTCAAGGCCAAGAATATACTATGGCCCAATGCGACGAGATGATACGTCGCTTCGACGATTACAACGGTCGATTGCACCCTCATCGTTCTGCCCTTTTGAAGATCGTCGTTGGGTCGATCTGGGAAGCTATACCTGGGCATCTTGAGGTTATGCCGCTCTAAGCGCTCGATGATGCTGAAGACAAGGTACATTCTGTGTATCTAATGGGGTTGATCTCGAAGAAACGATGAGATAATCTTGTCGCCATCTTGCACTGTGTCTTTCAACAAAAGACAATAGTATCAGTATACCAGAGGGTGGAGAACATCAATGGTGACCCTGATGCTTGCATCCGAGAGAATATGCACAAAAAGATGGTTAATGAGGCTGAACATGCATTGCTTAAACTTGCTTTTGAGTTTGAAAATCCATGTCCGGAGTTCAGTGTTTTGCCATTGTAGATCTCGGATTATGCGTTCCCTTTTTTTGCATGCACCGAGAGTATGTAGTTCTCATTTGAAGTATGAATGAAAAGCATCTTTCCCTTCCGTATCTACACCTTCATTTTCTTGATTGTCTCGCTCTAGTGCGAAGTAGTTTACGTACTCATTTCGGAGTTTGGACTTTATTCACTTGTTTTGGAGTCTCTTGTCTATGTACTCATTTTGGAGCCTCTAGTTTACGTACTCATTTCGGAGTGTTTTTAGTTTACCTCCCTTGGGTCTACATGCAAACTTGTCTTAACATTATATGTAGATAACCCCCATTCTTTTATGACAGGGGTTCGTTAGGTTTGTGGTACTAGGGTTTTAGCCCGTGGTACCGCCACATTGGCTGATATATTCCTCGATATGCAGTCTTTAGGCCGTTGTTTGAGTAGCCTCACGACTGTCATGTCTCCGATCCCTTCTGAGGATGGACAAGACATCTTCAAATAATCTTCTTAGGTGAAAGTATTTGTAATACCGTCGGAAGAACAAGCACTAAGTATTTTCTGTGGCGCTTTTTACTTAAGCTTAGGCTCAATTTGGAGCCCCGATGAGTCATAACTACACCCTTCTAGGGTAGGATGATCTCCAACGGTCTTTAGGCTTTATATGTACTGCCGTCAAGAACCAAAGTTAGGAATATACTGTCACTTCATTTTTGATTTGATGATGCTGTGTCGATTCTTTGCTGAACGAGGGTAGACATCCGTATGCTCTCTATGCTGTATGTATTGCAATTGAAGTCCGGAGCTAGGAATATGCCATTGCTCCAATTTCATTTGATAGTTGCATCCGCACCCTGCTGAAATGAGGGGGAACGTCGGGATTGGCTCTAGGTTGTATATGTACCGTCAAAACTTGGAGCTAGGATTTTGCCATTACTTCATTTTTGCTTTGGCCCTTGGGTCTTTTTTTTATGATGACGTTGCGTCTGCATCCTGCTGGAATGAGAAGGAATACTGGGATAGTCGCTAGTTTGTATATGAATCGTCATAACTTGGAGCTCCTTTTGACAAAGCGTGGTGGGAAAATATGGTTCCCTTTGTTTCATTTGTGCCCATGGATCGTATACAGGAGTCGATATGGACATACTTACAAAGCAGAAAAGTTTCATTTTCATTCATTTTTTTTTTATTTCTTTCCGTGATGTTCTATCTTTTCTGCTTTTATGTCGCGATTGCCGAATCATTTCAGCTGCTTTTATTTTTACTCACTGCTTTTTATTACGAGTTGCCCTACCATTTCAGCTTTTTTTTCTTTTTTGATTTGAATCTGATACCAATCTTGGCATCAGCATTGCTACCTATGGAATATTGCCAAGAGCGAATCATCATTTTCCGTAAGAGGACTTAGAATTTGATACCTATTTAGGCATCATCGCCGCTACAACTTGGATATTGCTAGGAGCGAATCATCATTTGCCTTTATTGATTTGGACAAAGGTGGCTTAGAAAACAGGGTTAGGATCTTGTCGACTAAGGCTTTTTGACTTTATGAGCCGTAAGGGTCTCATAAAGGTATTTCTTCCTATTAGTCAAGAGGATCTCGCAGGTGTATTTTTAACTTAAGAGTCATGAGGATTTCTAAGTATGTTTTCTCTTATAAGTCGTAAGGATCTTACAAGAGTATTTTCTTCTTGTAAGTTGAGAGGACTTACAAGTATCGCTCACTATATGGGGACATTTCTCGTCATTGGTGGAACTTGGTGGGAGAATATTTATATATACCCATGGATTGTATACAAGGGTCAATATTGGACCGCTATAGGGCAAGAAAGTTTTGTAGGGTTTTGATAGCTTAAGAATAGGTTTAGATCCCTGTAACTTAAGGTTTTTGAATTCTACAAGCCATGACGGTCTTATAGAGGGCATTCTCCTTACAAGTCGTGAGGATCTCGTAAGTGCATTTTCTCCTTAGGAATCGTATGGATTGCCAAGTGTGTTACTCCTTTACGGGTCGTAAGGATCTCACGCGGGTGCTTTCTCCTTACAAAGCTGTGAGGGGTTTGTAAGTGCTTTTTTATATACGAGTTCGCGCCCTTTCAGGTTTTCACTAGCTCGCTGGCGGTTCTGCTGTTTTTACTCACGGCGTCCTTTTGAGTTTTCATCCGTGTTCATTTCGCTTATGGACATACCTTTTTTTTTGATGGCCCATAAGGTAACACACCATTAGCTGTAGGCCCCGATCTTTTTCTAAGGACTACATCATGTGGGACCCAGGAGAGCTAGTGATCGTTTAGGCCCATAGATTGTATACGGTAATAGATATGGGGATTCACCATAGGGCTAAACATGTGAGGACATGACGGTCCTTTAATATATTATTTTAGGGTGAAATGCTTGTTCCCGCCAAAAAAAAATTTTTGCGCAAAAGAGCCTAAGGTATCAAATAGCAGCGATACGTTTAAGAAAATGTAAACCAGTATTTTCAGGGCTGTATTTTGACAAACGCCCGAATCTGAAACAGCTAAATTCTGATGGTATCGAAAGCTTCTCGAAAAATCCTTCGATTTGATATATTATGGGCTTCATAATTCATCTGGGATCAAAAGTTATGAGCAAATATGCTATGCACGAGTAATCTAAGGAAGAAAATGCGAACCAGTATTTTCCGGACTGCATTTTGACAAACTTCCGAATGAGAAACAACTAAATTCTGATCGTATCGAAAGTGTCTCGAAAAATCCTTCGATTTGATATATTATGGGTCTCATAATTTATCCGGGATCAAAAGTTATGAGTCATCACGTGCTCACACGTGACCGGGCATCGCGTGCAGACACGTGACCATTTTACAGGCAAAGCCTGTAGGCACTGAATAAAATAAATAATTGGAAATAATTAATCAGTGGGGTTGCGTGCCAACACGTGATGGGCCTTTAAACCCACTGAAAAGAATTAAAAGTATAATAAAATAATAAGGAAAAACCCCAATGGGGCATCACGTGCTGACACGTGAAAATTCCTGAGTTCTTTAAAACAACAGAATTAAGTTCTGGTCAAATGCTTAATCAGGCGGTCACGTGCCAACACGTGATGGGTTCCTAAAGATCTATGAATTAATATAATTAAATTCTAATTAAGAGGTAATCAAAAATCCTAACTGGAAAAATATTTCTCTAAATCTTTCCAAACAAAAATGATGGTGCTCTGTAAAATATAGCACAGTTGGATTAAAAATCCAATGGTGATTAAAAATCACCAATTTATGGAAAGATTTTATACAAGGAAAGATTTCCCTGAAATTTGCCAGGAATAACAGATAAAAGATCTTTTGAATTAAAAATCCAATGGTAAATAAAATTCACTGAGTGATCTAAAAGATCATGTTGGTTACAAAATCAATTAAAATCTTTCAATGAAAGATTGACAAAACAAACTGATTCTTTTCTTTCTCTTATAAATAGGAGTCAAGAAGAGAAGAGAGGGGATCTACTTTTTTGGGGAGATAACAACAACAGAGAGAAAAAAGAGAGGAGAATTTAATTCTCAAGAGAAAAAAAGATCCCTTCAGAGAAAAGAAACCCTAGGTGAGAAAGGGGAAAGAGATCTAAGTTCCATAAAACAAAGAGAATTTAATTCTCAATTTAAGAGTTTAACTCTTCTGAATAAGAACTCAGTTCTTCCTTTGGTTGAAGATCTACAGAAGCAGATCTCCCCACAAGTTGAGAATTTAATTTTCATCGGGGAGATTCTGTCATGCAGATCCAAAACTTAGAGAGAGAATTGAGTTTAAAAAATTTAATTCTCCCAAATTCATAGGAATTTAATTCCTCTAAAACAGAACCAAGGTTTAACCCTATATGAGAATTTAATTCTCCCAAATTCATAGGAATTTAATTCCTCCAAAACAGAACTAGGGTTTAACCCTATATGAGAATTTAATTCTCCCAAATTCATAGGAATTTAATTCCTCCAAAACAGAACTAGGATTTAACCCTACATAAGAATTTAATTCTTCCATATATATAGGAATTTAATTCCTCTAAAACAGAATTAGGGTTTAACCCTACAGAGAATTTAATTCTTAAAACAAGAGATTTAAAGCTCTCCATGCACGTAAAGAACTTGGTCACGTGGTAACACGTGACCCCCATTCTCAATGAGCAGAAAAGAAAGAACAAAACTAGGTCACGTGCTCCCACGTGACCCCTAAGACAGATCCCTTAAAATGAGAAAGAAAAACTTGGAGGCAATGCCTCACGTGCTCACAAACTTGGAGGCAATGCCTCACGTGCTCACACGTGACCCTCAAAATAAAGGGAACAAAGCTAAAGGCAAAATAGATTTTGGGCGCCCTCACATGTCCCCACGTGACCCCTAATAAACACTTTAATAATCAATACATGGATACCCATCATGTGCCAACACGTGATGGCCTGAAGATTAAAAGTGTTTTAACACTTATTTGAATATTCTGATAATAAAATAAAGGAGGTCTGGCCCCATCTTCAGGCGCCTCACGTGACCCCTTCCTTTCTAGTGTTTTACACTATTTTGAGCATTTTGTCACCAGTGTTTAACACTGTTTTAAATACATCACGTGAGGACACGAGACCGCCAGATGTCCTCTAGTGTTTAACACTATTCTCAAATCAGCTTAGCCCAAATTGACTCAGTTTTCCAGAGGCAAATCTCCCCTTCAAATGGGCCTTAAAATCCAGAACTATAATGTTTAAGTGCTCAGCCGAAGACAAAATGTTCTCACGGCCCTCAAACTCTTATTTAGCATTGCTAAAAAATAAGGGGCTGAACCCAGACAAATGCTCAACAGGCCAACAAAGGGCCAACATTTCAAACTTAATTAGAATTAGCCCAAATTGGAAATAAGTCCTCAATTCAGATTTAACTGAGCCAATGTGCTCATAACCTAATTAATTGATCTTAGTTCCAAATTGGACTACAGATCTCAATCAACTTTGGTTCAAGGGTACATCTGTGAACTCCTCTGATATTTGTCGTTGTAATCCTTCAACGTCTTCAGAGAGGTGACGGGTCCCGATAACCAATCATTCCATGGAATGTGAGGTCCTTAAACTCATGGACTATGATGTCCTTAACCTCGGACTGTGGGGTCCCTTTAAACCCATGAACTATGATGTCCTTAATCTCGGACCATGGGGTCCCTTTAAACGCACGGACTATGATGTCCTTAACCTCGGACCGTGGGGGTTCCTTTAAACCTACGGACTATGATGTCCTTAACCTTGAACCACCATGTCCTTAAACTGGTAATCGACCGCAAAGTCCCTAAACTAGAACAATAGAGTCAAAATGCTCTTTTGTTGGATCTATATGATCCTGTTAAGTAGATCTTAGTCTAAAATTAGACTAACGTATCTTTAACAAATGATTAAGTTGACCCGAGTCTAAAATCAGACTAACGTGTCCTTAACGATCCTGTTAAGTTGATCATAGCCTAAAAATTAGACTAACGTATTCTTAACAAACGTTTAAGTTGATCTTAAACGTATATTTAAACCCAACCCCAAAACCAAATCTAAGAAGAATACGGATTTGGACTAATCCACGCCCTACGGGCGATAACATAAATTAGTCTCCGTATACAATCCACGGGAAACCAAAAACAAAACAAACACCCATGACATGAAGTGACCATCTGGAGAAGGAGAAAGTTGTTACCGCGATGCGGTAGAGTAATTAACTGCAGGGGCTTGCGCCTGCAGGGAAGAGCGTCCCCACAATCAAAACCCCCTCAATGAGGGGGAATCTGACGAAGTCTGCTATATCGGCCGCATCCGTTTAAACCTTCGATACATGGTGTCATAAATCAACTTGGCATCTTCGGAGAGGTGGACGGATAGCACCAATTAGCATCTGCCCCCAAATTCAGGCTAGACGGACCTACGCGGCCGCGTCTCCGTGTTTCGGCGGGGAACAGATTCTGGCACGCCCGGTGGGACCTTTTCCTCTTTCCACTCTACACTTCGTGTGTCGTGTTTCACGAACAAGTCGCGGTTTGACATGGTTGCCCTGGATTCGAGGTACTAAGATTTGGTGTCTTGCTCCGTGCACAAAACAGAAGATCAATGGCTTCAAACTGCACTAATTGCAATAACTCCCACTCCGTCCTCGCTGGAGGAGTGACCTATGGGCCTCAAGCGGCCTCCCTTTTTACGATGCCAGTGGAACAGATGACTCAGGACACCACTGGGCTGTTCTTTGGGACCATGCTCCCACCCATGAGCTTCAATGCCCCAATGCCATTGCAAGAAGCTCCGAAGAAGTCGGTCTTTGATCGGCTTGCAACTACTGCGGCCCCTCTCAACGGGTTGTCCAAGTCCAACATCTCAGTCTTTGATAGGCTGAGCCGAAGCTCAAATGGGTCCGTCATGAAGTCCACAATACCTGAAAGGGTTATCCCGAAGAGGATAGCCATTCCTGCCCCTGAAGTAGTCAAAGCGGCTTCCCCTGCTAAGGAGTCAGTCTTTGCAAGACTGACCATTCCAACTCCCACTCCGGGTGAAGTCATGAAGGTCGTTTCCCCTGTTCGAAAGTCGGCCTTCGCAAGACTGACTATCCCTTCTCAACGGACGTCAGTCTTCGACAGCCTAGCGCCAATAACAGTCTCTTCTCAAAATAGGGGGCATAAAGAAGCTCATCCAACAGCAGAGGTGGTTCCGTCCGCAGGGCATGCTCGACGTCGCCACTGGCGCCGAGTGAGGAAAGCTGGGGCAGTTCACCCTCTGGATTTATGCCGCCAGCTCCGATGGTGGAAATTGATGCTGCTGTTCCAACCGGGAACAACTTTGAACTACTTAACATGGTGCGCAGGAACTCGCCAACTGCTGTGCTGAAAAGATCTCCTCTACCCATTGATAACGCTACTAATGCGAAGCTAGAGCAGCCCCCTCAGCGGCTATCCTATAAAATTTATAAAGTTTGGCGACAGGTCCATGACTCGGTGATTGATCAAGATTACTCTCGCCGACAGAAAAAGGTGAAAGTTCAGCAAAAAGACGACCGCCCTGTCAAGCCACAGAAGGCGACAGCTGTTTGGGTGCCCACTGCAACGGCCCCCTCAGCCTCGACTGCTCACAAGAGGAGAAGGCCGGAGAAAATCCTTGAGTCTGCGACGAATCGCAAGACCACTGAGCCCAAACTCCCCAAGGCTGGGGGCATGGTGGTGCATACCGTCTATATGGCATACGGGAAAGTGGATAACCGTATCCTTACGGATCATCGACCACTTACGCGATCCATAACAAAGGTCCAGGAGCAACAACAGAAGCTTCAGGAAATGCTAACGCAAATGGCCGCACTCTCTGGGCCAAAAGAAAGTCCGGAAGCGTCATCGGAGCAACGTCAAGAACAAGAAACTGATACCGAGTTCCTCCGCAGAATCCTCGAAAAGAAGGACAAAGAAGCAGCGGAACAAGCGGCCAATATAAAACAAATGGCCCTTCTATTCCAAGATATGGTGGGCATGATGATCCAGCCAGACCCTCCAACCGAAGACCCTCCAGTAATAATTGAAGATGATAGAGGAGAGACATCAAATTCTCTGCCGGCTCTGTCTATAGCCAAGGAGGAGACAATCTCCAAAGCTGCCCTGGATGATTACATTGCTCAGCAAATACGAGTTCATCAGGCGAATGAAGTGACTGGATAAATTGTTAAAACGGGACGACCCTATCCGGGCTGGTATGACCAATTAGGGTACCCGCCGGGATATACTGTAACATTTTCAAAAATATAAAATATTAATTTTGGGAATTTTTATTATTTAATATTATTTTATTGATTATTTTAATATTAAATGCAAATAAATAGGAAAAATGTTAGAAAAATTATGAAAAATTATGGAAAATTCTAAAATAGGGTAAATTAGTGATTTATGACATTTTTAAGTTGTTGTGATCATTTTGACACTAATTTAGCGCTAATCGCGATTAAAATCGCTAATCGGTTTTTAACAAATTTGCACAAAAAAAAATGCACACACTATTTTTCCTACACTTGTGCACTTTCTACCATGATTTATCATTTGGGTTTACTATTGAGGTGAGAAGGTTTGGATTAAGGATTAAAAGAGAAAAGGAAAAGAAAAAGAAAAGAAATGAGAATGGAGTTGGTGAGAGAGGGTATGGGCATCTTTGACAAAGTCTTAGCCATTGTTTTCCCTTCATTTTTCCCTCCCACTTCTTTCCCTTGCTGCTGCTGCCTCTTCCTCATCATTCTCCCCCTCTTCAATCCCTCTTTTCATCTCTAAAACAACACCAAAACCTCATGTCCGTTTCATTAAAAATGTGCACGAGCTCGAGATCTACAAGATGGACTAAGAAAGCATGGATTTGGCCACTAGAGGGCAACTCAAGAAAGTTCTTGAGTTGCCAATGGAGGTAATTTCTGAACCATTAGCTCAATTATAGCCTTTCCTATAACCCCATGTTAAGATTATATCGATATTGTATGATATTATGGACTTGATGAAAACCTAGTTAGGGTTTGAGAGAAACTTGAGTTGTAATGTGAAATTGAGCTCAGTAGAGGACTTGTAAACACCCTAGTGCATGAATTGGAACCCAAAACCTGAAGCTAGAACCAGAAATACGGATTTTAGAACCGATATCGGGGAAATTGTGTAATCTGTCACTGTTATTTAGAATCTGCTAACACCCCGAGAACCCTAAAATAATATTGAGTGGACAGTGAGATGTGCAGGCACAATTGAACCAACACCCTAAACCCTAGCCTCCAACTCATCCGTACGGCCGCCAAATTCCCTCTTTTGGCCGCCAATTGCGGCCTGGGTCCCACCTTATTGGCTCGTTTTGGTTCTGTAGCTCCTACATTGTTAGTTTAGGCCCCTGGTATATTTAGATTTGTATAAACTGATCTAGGGTAGAATCTGGGACACATTTCATGAGTTGCTGTTTTGGATTTTAGTTTCCGTATTCCGTATTTTCATTTCTGAAATGGTGGAATGTGTTTTGCCTCGACTATTTGTCGTTTATACGACGATATAGAGGATTTATTGATGGTTTTGAAGGCGTGCCATAGGTTCTCACCCATAGGCCCTCTTATCGTATCGTTTTGGATTTCATGCGCCGTTTTAGCATGGATTTGGTTTTAATGCGCATATACGATATTTGATGTGTAGGTACCCACGAAGACTTCGGGACGACAAGCAATTGCGTGGTGATGTCCGCAAATGATGATTCAGGTGAGTAGATTATATCTACAGGGGGAAGTCGGGTGGATGGCGTATAGCACCCCTGCAGTCCGTAGTTAGTATACTATATATAGTAGATGTGTGATAGTTTTAGTGTGTTGTAGCTTTGTGTTAGAAGTATTATGGATAGTGTAGGGTAGAAGTGACTAGTGTAGTTCATAGTCGCGAACCCTAGGATAGAATTACACCTACACACACACCCTTGCATATTACTTATACTTACACGGTGTTTGATGATATGGATTGACTTTGGAGATGAGTCGATGATGTGGGCTTGATGACGTGAGATAGGTGGTATGTTATGATGCACATGTGGGATATGACTTGTGATTTCTTGCGGGCTTGGGATATGTGTTTACCCCGCATGCATACTTCATTGATGGTATCGTTTGGTGCTAGACATAGAGTAGTACCCCAGACTATGTGATCTGATGATAGTGATACCTGTTATGTGATGAGATAGTGAGATGTTGACCCGTACCCAGCTATTGGGATGCCGTGCGATGATTTACCGTACGAGCCGATATTGATGATAGATCCGCACTCATAACTCGAGGATATCTTACAATATGACATTGAGGCGAGATCACCGACTATATATCTATATATATACATTGACTCAGTTTTAGGTGGTTTCCACACCTACCCCTCCTGTTTGACCTGATACTTAGGTGTAGTTTGCATAGTAGATACTTCACTGTGATGTTGACTACTAGATTTCTGCATCTTCATGCTATTCATATTGCTGGCATATGTTCATTGCTATATTATTATCATGCTGTTAGGACACCAGCACCATTATCGATGATGCGTATGTTCCACGTACACTATTTGCCGGCTCACACACTTCATCATCGATAATTGTCATGCCACTACACTGTAGTACTATTGCATTCATGAGATGATTCTTCCTTCGACTTATGCACATTACTATTCCATGTTGCATGATTCCCGATATGATTACCTTTCCTTATATGTCGTATACATCATGGATTGATTGCATAGCACATCGCATTGGATTTACTTCCTGATGTTGGATTTTCATGTGATTTCTGGATTTGGGAACCGTAGCCTTTTGAATAAGTAACCATTTAAAAACCCGGTTCCCTTGATATGATATTTGGGGCGTCGCCCCGTGTTTTCTCGGTGCTAGAGGATGCATTGAGAGAGGGATGACCCGGACTGACGGATTCCCGATATATATACTTTGATTTAGGGCATGATCCGGAATGACGGATGCCCGATGGATTGATATAGGGCATGATCCGGAATGACGGATGCCCGATGGATTGATATTGGGCATGATCCGGAATGACGGATGCCCGATGCATTGAGAGAGGGATGACCCGGACTGACGGATTCCCGATATGTACTTTGATGTAGGGCATGATCCGGAATGACGGATGCCCGATACATGAAGATTTACGTGTCGATGCTTGGCACGGGTTTCATGATGTTTTACCATGATTTATTTACATCCTCATATTGCATACATGATGCTTATTGTCATTGGGTGACGGGTGGACGGTTCCACGTATATACAGATATGGATCATATACAGACTGGATTTACACTTATCATACTTCATTTGTATATATAACAGGGTATGAGGGCGCTGTTATATATACGCTTACACCAATATTAGTGGTATGGGACGCTAATATATGTGTATTGATATCATTTGATACTTCATCATATTTACTTCATACAGCACACCTTACATTCATGACATGTTATTACCTGAGTACTTGGCACCACATTCATGATTAGATGTTACCTTGCCACCTTATTACACTCAGATGTACTCTTATGGATTATATTATTGATCGTTGACTTAGGTTTATGTCTTTCATTCGGTTTCTGCTTGTAGATGTTTCTATTCACGAGTTGGCAACTCACCCCCGTTGTGCCACAGTTCTTGCAGGTTCTGCCGTACAGGTTCTTTTGCGGCGTTTTCTGGCACACTACCTTCTTGCGGGTGATTTGCTTGGGTAGGTGGATTCTTTCGTATCAAGAACCACCATTGTATTATTTTATTTCCTTGTATCTAGATATTGTCCATCAACCAAAACTTGTATATTGTTTCAGACCTAGACTTTAGTGATGTATTATTCGACCTTAGAGTCGCGCTTAGTAGTATTGCGGTTTCTTGTTGCTTTGAGCTTTCTTTTGGGTTTGATCCTCGCCACTTGGCGTTGTATATTATTGTTGCATGTGTGGTTGTGACCGTCTATTGACGAAGAGCTAGCTCCCGCTTGGGGATGCCTTTATCATTGCATATATATTGTCATTCTTGCTGTACCCCATTCGGGGCCAGTTTTACAAAAGAAACTCTGCCGAAATTTTTAGAAAAGACTATACTGTTTTTAAATTGCATATTCGGCTTAGTTATTTAAAAACCTTGATTGTTAAACATGTAGTTCTTTACTCATTCTTAAACAAAAAAAGGGTTTTAGATTTCTGGGTTTTCGGCTTACTTAGTCGCGTTACGCCTGTAGACGTTACGTGGTTAAGTGCCGGTCACGGGCCAAACTTTGGGTCGTGACAAAGTTGGTATCAGAGCGCTAGGTTGACCTTGGTTCGAGTCTGAGTTTGACTATGTGGAGCCTAGGGCGTTGTTTATATACGGAACTTAGGCTTGACCTTACGGAACTTAGACTTGGTCGAGGGGGTATTAGACCCGAACTTTTGTCGTATTAGGATGACCCTTGGTTGATGGATTAGGTGACTAAAGTAGAGTGACGTACCGTTGGTATGTTCCGCGGCATACTTACGACACGCCACTCCGCTTAAGGAACCTTAATTTGTACTTTTTTTTGAGATCAGTGATTCTCTTCATATCCAAGATTATACATCCATTTAAGATCCCCGATTCTATTAGTTTCATGATCATACCTCCATTGGTGCTGTTCCTTCCTATGATCATGTATCCACTTTGGATCTGTTGTTTCCTTTCTTGCCATTGATGTGCTCTCCTTGATACTCGACTGAAGTTCCTGTCGCCATGTTTGAGCGCAGTTTGGGCTGCTGCTAGGGTTACGGCCGGTGTGAGCTCATTTGGTACGAGGGCCGACCATTGTGTTTTCTGGTGACATGGGAATGTCTCGAGTTAGTATTGGTGATTGTGACCTCTAGTGGAGGCGAGTGCTTGGATTTGCACCGGATGATCGGGCCATTGTTAGAGCTGCCTGTGGTGAGAGGACTGTTGATATACAGCATACCTCAGAGATTGTGATGTCACCTACCGTGCAGACAGATGGACCAGCTGTTGCTGAGATCGACAGGATGTTGCTTTCGGAGCTTACGAGCTGAGATTGCCGGAGCTTTCAGGCAGATATGCGACAGATGATAGCTAGTCTACCCGATTTGAGAGACGAAGGTGATTCGTCCGATTTTGCGCCAGAGCGGGCCCAGTTGAGTTGAAGAATTCCAGTGTGGAGAATCTTACTCGGATCTAGAGCAGACCGATTCAGAGATGACCGCCTATGTATTGCCCTTCCTGGAGGATCGATGCATTGTTCGGCGTACAGGCCTATGAACCAGTTGTTGCTGCAAATGATGAGATATCGCCCAGATGATTGGAGCTGTTGCAGCGTGAACATATACTCAGAGAGATGATAGCGAGTCGCTAGTCACCTGAGGATGAATGACTAGGACATGTGGTTCGTTCGTTACCGATGCGAGGTCATCAGATAGATTGCTTCCAGCTAGAGACAACTTCACGCAGGTTCGTTGAGAGTCGATTGAGACGATCGAATGTCAGGAGCCCATTTTCCAAGTTTAAAGTATACGGAAAGACATGCAGGTGATTCTATAGACCCTCTAGAAGAATAAAACTCTAACTCGACTTAATGACCGTGTGACAGCCTTTGAACCTTAGGGTTTACGGCGGTTCCACGGCGCCATTAGTGAGGCTTGGGTTTGCCCTTCTACGGCTGGACCACCGACGCTGTGGCATGTACTCGATACTATTAAACTGTACCCGAGATGTGAGCTCTTGGGGGATTATGAGGATCTGACGAGTCGATCGGATGGTTCGACATCTTTCGGATATCGTGATGGGACACTGCTTGGGAGACTCCAGATGCGAGCATAGCCGTTGGAGCACAGTGCATGCAGCCATGTTGAGACGAGTCCGAATCAGTCGACATTGACGCAGAGTGAAGAAAAGAGTTCGCAAGATATTTCGACGAGATGGCGTCCCACTCCGCTGACATCAGAGATGTGATACGCACCCCGAGGCGTGGTATGTGGATAGATCTTCCAGAAAGAAGCGCGATAAGTATGTAGCCGTTCCGGAATAAGCTTTAGCTTCAGCATTGGATGACGACTTCCGGGCATTTCGGCAGGAATGAGATTTGTGAAGGGAACCCCGACAGGACTTTTCTGGAGTACGTTACGAAAAGACCTAGACCCAGGAGTGGTCATTTTGCGCGCACCCAGCAGGCCAGAGTTCGGCATTGTCGACGAGGTAGTTGACCAGGTTCGGATAAAGGAAATTATTGTGCTGAGGACACAGGTGTCTTTTGAGCGAGAAGTGGTTGTGCCGGAAGGCCGACCTCTGTACAGATCGGCATAGGCATGCTTGGAAGAGACCTTGAGCGGGATTCCTTCCAGGACATTGCTGCCATGATGATTGCACCCAGGATCAGATGTGTGACGTGCTTTCAGAGCGCCAGAGGCCGACGCCAGTGGTATGCTGCCTTACGAGTGGTCGTGAGGTTTGACCGAGAGGTGACCAGAGAAGTGCCAGAACGAAATCGTCCCCGTTAGCACATCTGACAGGGCCGATGAGCCGATTGACCGCGTGATAGGTGATCCACAGAGAAGATCAGGACCCAGAGTCAGAGGACGCCAGACCATGAGCAAGAGGCACGTAGATATCCTGCGCTGCTAGCAGTGGATGCACTGACTCCTTCTCGACCTTGAAGGAGGAACTACCGACGACGGTATTTATGATTTGTGATTTTGTGATTCGATTATCACGTATCCGTCATTTTGGCTTTCGGTATTTTGGGCGTTCTGTTTGCATGATTTAGTTTTGATGATTGAGTTTCATGATATTTGTTTCATGCACCCACTGGATATTTATATATTTTGCGCTGAGTTATTACATTTGAGATATTGATTGAGATTTCATGCCTATCGTATTCAGTGATTTGATTTGCACTTCCAGCGTAGTTTTCATGCACCTTTAGTGTTTTGATATACGATTTTGGTGCACGCCAGATGCACTAAATCGGAATTGTTCGTGCATTTCATATGCACCTGATTTTTTGCTGTCAGGCACATATGTTGCCTACGACAGATGTTTCGTGCACACCCGTTGCACCTAGATATTGTTTTCTACACCTGTTTGACACATATATGGATTTTGATTCCTTGCGCACCAGACGTATAGGATATTCTTATATATGCATTTTGGGGATTGATTTCTAGTAGAGTAGTACATTTTTTTTTTATGATATTCTTATGTGTTGATGTTTTCGGAGCCCCGACAAACGGATTATTACTGAAATTGTTTTAGTAGTGGGGGTTTAAATTTAAATTCGGGGACCGAATTTCTTTAAGGGGGGTAGATTGTAACATTTTCAAAAATATAAAATATTAATTTTGGGAATTTTTATTATTTAATATTATTTTATTGATTATTTTAATATTAAATGCAAATAAAAAGGAAAAATGTTAGAAAAATTATGAAAAATTATGGAAAATTCTAAAATAGGGTAAATTAGTGATTTATGACATTTTTAAGTTGTTGTGATCATTTTGACACTAATTTAGCGCTAATCGCGATTAAAATCGCTAATCGGTTTTTAACAAATTTGCACCAAAAAAATGCACACACTATTTTTCCTACACTTGTGCACTTTCTACCATGATTTATCATTTGGGTTTACTATTGAGGTGAGAAGGTTTGGATTAAGGATTAAAAGAGAAAAGGAAAAGAAAAAGAAAAGAAATGAGAATGGAGTTGGTGAGAGAGGGTATGGGCATCTTTGACAAAGCCTTAGCCATTGTTTTCCCTTCATTTTTCCCTCCCACTTCTTTCCCTTGCTGCTGCTGCCTCTTCCTCATCATTCTCCCCCTCTTCAATCCCTCTTTTCATCTCTAAAACAACACCAAAACCTCATGTCCGTTTCATTAAAAATGTGCACGAGCTCAAGATCTACAAGATGGACTAAGAAAGCATGGATTTGGCCACTAGAGGGCAACTCAAGAAAGTTCTTGAGTTGCCAATGGAGGTAATTTCTGAACCATTAGCTCAATTATAGCCTTTCCTATAACCCCATGTTAAGATTATATCGATATTGTGTGATATTATGGACTTGATGAAAACCTAGTTAGGGTTTGAGAGAAACTTGAGTTGTAATGTGAAATTGAGCTCAGTAGAGGACTTGTAAACACCCTAGTGCATGAATTGGAACCCAAAACCTAAAGGTAGAACCAGAAATACGGATTTTAGAACCGATATCGGGGAAATTGTGTAATCTGTCACTGTTATTTAGAATCTGCTAACACCCCGAGAACCCTAAAATAATATTGAGTGGACAGTGAGATGTGCAGGCACAATTGAACCAACACCCTAAACCCTAGCCTCCAACTCATCCGTACGGCCGCCAAATTCCCTCTTTTGGCCGCCAATTGCGGCCTGGGTCCCACCTTATTGGCTCGTTTTGGTTCTGTAGCTCCTACATTGTTAGTTTAGGCCCCTGGTATATTTAGATTTGTATAAACTGATCTAGGGTAGAATCTGGGACACATTTCATGAGTTGCTGTTTTGGATTTTAGTTTCCGTATTCCGTATTTTCATTTCTGAAATGGTGGAATGTGTTTTGCCTCGACTATTTGTCGTTTATACGACGATATAGAGGATTTATTGATGGTTTTGAAGGCGTGCCATAGGTTCTCACCTATAGGCCCCCTTATCGTATCGTTTTGGATTTCATGCGCCGTTTTAGCTTGGATTTGGTTTTAATGCGCATATACGATATTTGATGTGTAGGTACCCACGAAGACTTCGGGACGACAAGCAATTGCGTGGTGATGTCCGCAAATGATGATTCAGGTGAGTAGATTATATCTACAGGGTGAAGTCGGGTGGATGGCGTATAGCACCCCCGCAGTCCGTAGTTAGTATACTATATATAGTAGATGTGTGATAGTTTTAGTGTGTTGTAGCTTTGTGTTAGAAGTATTATGGATAGTGTAGGGTAGAAGTGACTAGTGTAGTTCATAGTCGCGAACCCTAGGATAGAATTACACCTACACACACACCCTTGCATATTACTTGTACTTACACGGTGTTTGATGATATGGATTGACTTTGGAGATGAGTCGATGATGTGGGCTTGATGACGTGAGATAGGTGGTATGTTATGATGCACATGTGGGATATGACTTGTGATTTCTTGCGGGCTTGGGATATGTGTTTACCCCACATGCATACTTCATTGATGGTATCGTTTGGTGCTAGACATAGAGTAGTACCCCAGACTATGTGATCTGATGATAGTGATACCTGTTATGTGATGAGATAGTGAGATGTTGACCCGTACCCACCTATTGGGATGCCGTGCGATGATTTACCGTACGAGCCGATATTGATGATAGATCCGCACTCATAACTCGAGGATATCTTACGATATGACATTGAGGCGAGATCACCGACTATATATCTATATATATACATTGACTCAGTTTTAGGTGGTTTCCACACCTACCCCTCCTGTTTGACCTGATACTTAGGTGTAGTTTGCATAGTAGATACTTCACTGTGATGTTGACTACTAGATTTCTGCATCTTCATGCTATTCATACTGCTGGCATATGTTCATTGCTATATTATTATCATGCTGTTAGGACACCAGCACCATTATCGATGATGCGTATGTTCCACGTACACTATTTGCCGGCTCACACACTTCATCATCGATAATTGCCATGCCACTACACTGTAGTACTATTGCATTCATGAGATGATTCTTCCTTCGACTTATGCACATTACTATTCCATGTTGCATGATTCCCGATATGATTACCTTTCCTTATATGTCGCATGCATCATGGATTGATTGCATAGCACATCGCATTGGATTTACTTCCTGATGTTGGATTTTCATGTGATTTCTGGATTTGGGAACCGTAGCCTTTCGAATAAGTAACCATTTAAAAACCCGGTTCCCTTGATATGATATTTGGGGCGTCGCCCCGTGTTTTCTCGGTGCTAGAGAATGCATTGAGAGAGGGATGACCAGGACTGACGGATTCCCGATATATATACTTTGATTTAGGGCATGATCCGGAATGACGGATGCCCGATGGATTGATATAGGGCATGATCCGGAATGACGGATGCCCGATGGAGTGATATAGGGCATGATCCGGAATGACGGATGCCCGATGGATTGATATAGGGCATGATCCGGAATGACGGATGCCCGATGGATTGATATAGGGCATGATCCGGAATGACGGATGCCCGATGCATTAAGAGAGGGATGACCCGGACTGACGGATTCCCGATATGTACTTTGATGTAGGGCATGATCCGGAATGACGGATGCCCGATACATGAGGATTTACGTGTCGATGCTTGGCACGGGTTTCATGATGTTTTACCATGATTTATTTACATCCTCATATTGCATACATGATGCTTATTGTCATTGGGTGACGGGTGGACGGTTCCACGTATATACAGATATGGATCATATACAGACTGGATTTACACTTATCATACTTCATTTGTATATATAACAGGGTATGAGGGCGCTGTTATATATACCCTTACACCAATATTAGTGGTATGGGACGCTAATATATGTGTATTGATATCATTTGATACTTCATCATATTTACTTCATACAGCACACCTTACATTCATGACATGTTATTACCTGAGTACTTGGCACCACATTCATGATTAGATGTTACCTTGCCACCTTATTACACTCAGATGTACTCTTGTGGATTATATTATTGATCGTTGACTTAGGTTTATGTCTTGCATTCGGTTTCTGCTTGTAGATGTTTCTATTCACGAGTTGGCAACTCACCCCCGTTGTGCCACAGTTCTTGCAGGTTCTGCCGTACAGGTTCTTTTAGGGCGTTTTCTGGCACACTACCTTCTTGCGGGTGATTTGCTTGGGTAGGTGGATTCTTTCGTATCAAGAACCACCATTGTATTATTTTATTTCCTTGTATCTAGATATTGTCCATCAACCAAAACTTGTATATTGTTTCAGACCTAGACTTTAGTGATGTATTATTCGACCTTAGAGTCGCGCTTAGTAGTATTGCGGTTTCTTGTTGCTTTGAGCTTTCTTTTGGGTTTGATCCTCGCCACTTGGCGTTGTATATTATTGTTGCATGTGTGGTTGTGACCGTCTATTGACGAAGAGCTAGCTCCCGCTTGGGGATGCCTTTATCATTGCATATATATTGTCATTCTTGCTGTACCCCATTCGGGGCCAGTTTTACAAAAGAAACTCTGCCGAAATTTTTAGAAAAGACTATACTGTTTTTAAATTGCATATTCGGCTTAGTTATTTGAAAACCTTGATTGTTAAACATGTAGTTCTTTACTCATTCTTAATAAAAAAAGGGTTTTAGATTTCTGGGTTTTCGGCTTACTTAGTCGCGTTACGCCTGCAGACGTTACGTGGTTAAGTGCCGGTCACGGGCCAAACTTTGGGTCGTGACATATACGATCCCTAAATTCCATGTAAATAAAGGGACGAGCAATCCCCACCAGCATATTGCCCAGTTTAGGGCTCCGTGTGGAAATACGGGAGGTGATGATAAATTACTGCTCCGCCAATTCGTTGGCAGCTTGTCAGAGACGGCATTTGAGTGGTATTCCGAGCTCCCGAATGACTCCGTTAAGACGTTTACAGAAATGGAGTTACTCTTTACACAGAGGTTCGCAAGTGCTAGAGAACGCACCCCAATCACTACATTAATTAACGCCAAAGTAAAGCCAGGCGAAACATGGGTGCAATATGCGATACTGTGGCGGAATTTATGGTCGAAATGCGAGCAGCGCATCGAAGAAGCGCTTGCGGTAGGCATGTTCGTGGGGACCCTCGACCCTCAAGCAACCATATCCCAATTCATGATGTTCTTCAAGCCGACCACCTTCCAGGCCTTGATTGACAAGCTGGCCCAAATGGACCAGATGGGCCATAGGCCTTCCTCTTCAAAGTCGGAGCCTCGGAATGAAAAAGGGCAAAGGGAAAGCAATCTTCTTCGCCAACGCTCAACAACAACCTAGTGGCCCGAGACCGGTTGTTCGCCAAATCAACAAGCGACAATCCCTCGATGAAAAGTTGAGACGTCCTTACTCATTTCCCCGGGATAAAACAAGGAAACTGTTTGAACTGGCAGTGCGCAATGGGCTCATCACTCTACCGGAGTCGAGACACCCAACGCGACCGAATGACGTCAACAATCCTAATTACTGCCTCTACCACCGAATATTGGGCCATCCGATCGAAGACTGCTACGTCTTCAAAAATTGATTTGAAAACCAGTATCAACAGGGCAAGTTTGCGTTGTCCGAAAATTAGAAGGTAAATCCGCCACAACAGCACACTCCTAAAAGGGTGGACACACTTGGGGCATCGTGCTCTTTTATAGAAGAAGCTCCATGGGAAGTTCTTCTTTCGGCAAAAACTAAAAAAATGCTGAAAGATCTTCAAACATGTCCGGCGATCAGGTGGAAAAGTCCGCAAGAACCAGAGATTATCGAGGAGATGCTGAAACCATGCCCAACATTGTGAGTTAATAATGATGGTGGACAAAACATTCAGGCCCGGTCGTCAAAGTCTTCGAAGAAAAAGAAGAAGACCAAAAAGCCCGCGCAATTTGATGACAAGCGCACGGACTTGCAAAAGCATATTGACGTGCTGGAGGAATACAACATAAAGGCGCGAACCCCAGTCGCACTCCAAGAATTTCTCAACCATATCCTGGAAGTCAGAGACAGCGACAATGATGAGGGATACAACTCGTCACAGGAACCAGAAGATTATGTGGCAAGTTGCCACATGATCTCTCATTCGTCACTAAATAACAAAGAAGCTCACTCGGCATCAGAAGATAATGTAAAGGAGCTGGGGGCAGGATCGAAGCCAAAACCCTTGGAACCGTCTGACGAGATGATCGACCTGCTACTGAACGAAGCCCGTCAGAAAAGCAAAGCCAATCGAAAGCGCGAACTGGCTATATTCGAAAAAGCCAAATGCCGACGACTGGATGAAAAAGTCGAGGCACCCCAACTGGATCGAAGCATCCCTATCGTCAGCAAAAGCAAGCTTAAAGTAAGGAAACGATTCGCTAGGGCCCTGTCAATAGGAATGAAGTTGCCCTCTTTCAGAAGAATTCTCCCGGCAGTATACATCTTGATGAAGCGGACATACATCCTAACTTCTGCCTATACCATCAGAGAATTGCACACCCTACCAAGGAGTGCATAGCCTTTAAAAACTGGTGGCAGGGATATGTTGTCCACCGAAAACGCGTTCAACGAGTGAAGTGCAAGGCTCGTCGGGAACAGAAAAGCACGACAGATGAGCGCAAAAGAGCTGCTGGCAACTGTCACCAAGTCGGCACCAAGGAATCGCGAGTTATCACCTTTGGAAGCGACTCTGACAAAGAAATCGCCCTCATCCCTCTCTTCAAGGAATCCACCTCCGACACAAAAGATGCAAAGATTTGTAAGAAAATCTAGCTGTGTAATCGTACATTGCCCGAAAAATCTCGGACCTATGAACAAATGACCGAAACGTCGTTAAAATACTACAGACCCGCGGCATCCCCAGGCTGACGTGGTAAAAAAAATGTACGTCCATAAGCAAAATGGGTACGGATGAAAACCTGAAAGGGCTTCGTGAGTAAAAACAGCGGGACTACCGGCGAGTTTTGTGAAAACCCGAAAGGGCGCAATCTCATTAAAAGACACTTGTAAGGTCCTCTCGACCCTGTAAGGAGAAACCACCTGCGTGAGATCCTTACGACTCACAAAGGAGAAACACACTTAGGGATCCCCACGATTCTTAAGGAGAACTTACACCTACGAGATCCTCATGACTCGTAAAGAGAATTCCCCTTTGAGACCCTCACGGCTCATAGGGTTCAAAAGCCTTAAGTTACAGGGATCTGAACCTGTTCTTAAGCCATCACAATCTCCAATTTTGCCCTATAAGCAGTTCAATATTGACCCTTATATACAATCCACGGGCACGAATGAACATTTTCCTAACAGAGTCCCACCAGCGACTAGGGATATGCTCACACGATGAACAAACACTTGTAGGTCCTCTCGACTTGCAAGAAGAAAACACTCCTGTGAGATCCTTACGACTTATAAGAGAACACACACTTAGGAATCCTCACGATTCCTAAGGAGAAAACGCACCTACGATATCCTCACGACTCGTATGGAGAAACACCTTTATGAGACCCTTACGGCTCATGAAGTCAAAAGCCTTAGTCGACAGGATCCTAACCCTGTTTTCTAAGCCACCTTTATTCGACATCGACAGAGGAAAATGATGATTCGCTCCTGGCAATATCCCAGATGGAGCGATGCTGATGCCCAAATCGGTATCAAATTCTAAGTCCTTTCATGCCAAATGATGATTCGCTCCTGGAAATATTCCAGTTGTAGTGATGCTGATGCTGAGATTGGCACCAGATTCCAAGTTCCACACCCGTGATAAAAAATCAGCGAGCCAAAAATGCATATGAAATAGCCAAAATGATGGGGCAACTTGCAACAAAATACGCAAGTAAAAATGTATGCATACAAAATAGTTGAAATGATTGGGCAACTCACAATAAAAAGCAGCGAGTAAAAATAAAACAAATAGCCGAAATGATTGGGCACCACGAAAAATGGCCGAAATGATTGGGCAATTGCGATTTTCGCGATATAAAAAGCTGAAATGATAGAGCATCGCGGAAAGAATTAAAAAATGAATGAAATGAAAGAATGAAACTTTTTGCCCTGCGGGTGAGGTCACAGTGACCCCTGTATACAATCCATGGGCACAAACAAGAAGGGAACCATATCGTCCCACCGGGATTCGTCGAAGCGAAGCCAAATCTCGACGGTTCATAGACAACCTAAAGACAATCTCGACATTCGTCGAAATATTGTAGACACAATGTCAACAACCGAAGTGAAGGAAGATCCCTAGCTTCAGGGTCTCGACGTCAACAACGACAACTTAGAGATCAACACCAGCATTCTTCCTCCCTCCAATCGGATGCATATGCAACATCAAAAAATGGAGCCACAACAAAGTCCCCTAGTTCCAAATCTCGACGGTTCACAGACAGCCTAGAGATCACCAACGACGTTTCTCCTTACTCCAGCAAGATACAGATGCGACGTCAACAAACGATCCCAGGGTCAAAACAACGGAACCATGGCAAAGTCCCCTAGTTCCAAATCTCGACGGTTCACAGACAGCCTAGAGATCACTAACGACGTTTCTCCTCACTCCAACCAGATGCAAACGTGACATCAACAACCGACCTCAGAGTTGCAACGAAGCGGAGCCATGGCAAAGTCCCTAGTTCCAAATCTCAATGGCCACATCTACGGCCCGAAGACCAACAACGGTGTGCCTCCTCATTCCAGTAGGACACAGATGCTACACCATCAATCGGAGCCATGACAAAGTCCTCTAATTCCAAATCTCGACGGTTCATAAACATCCTAAAAATCACCAATGGCGTTTCTCCTTACTCCGAAAGGATGCAGATGCGCGTCGACAAATGACCCCAGGGTCAAAATAACGGAACCATGGCAAAGTCCTCTAGTTCCAAATCTCGACGGTTCACAGACAGCCTAGAGATCACCAACGGCGTTTCTCCTCACTCCAACCAAATGTAGACGTGACGTCAACAACCGACCTCAGAGTCACAACGAAGCGGAGCCATAACAAAGTCCCTAGTTCCAAACCTTAACGGCAACATCTAAAGCCTAAAAATCAGCAACGGTGATCCTCCTCATTCCAACAGGATTCGGACGCAGCATCACCAAACGGAGCCACGACAAAGTCTCTAGTTCCAAGACTCTACGGTCCACCGACGACCTAGAGTCAACCAATGACCTCTCTGCCGGATCAACTCCCCGTCTCGGAAACAAGTCAACTAACTTCGAGGAAATCAATGTCCTTGGCAAAAAATCTCGATTCAGGGAAATCAGCATTCTTGACGAGAGCATCTTGATTCGCATCGACCCGCAGAGAAATCAGCGTCTTTGCAGGAATATCTCGATTCGTCTCACCCCCATGGAAATCAGTGTCCTTGGCAACCTCCTCGATTCAGGGAAATCAGCGTCCTTGACGAGAGCATCTCGATTCGCGTCGACCCGCAGAGAAATCAGCGTCTTTGCAGGAATACCTCGATTCATCTCACCCCCACGGAAATCAGTGTCCTTGGCAACCTCCTCGATTCAAGGAAATCAGTGTCCTTGACGAGAGCATCTTGATTCGCGTCGACCCGCAGAGAAATTAGCTTCTTTGCAGGAATACCTCGATTCGTCTCACCCCCAGAGAAATCAATGTCCTTGGCAACCTCCTCGACTCAGGAAATCAGCGTCCTTGACGAGAGCATCTCGATTCGCGTCGACCCGCAGAGAAATCAGCGTCTTTGCAGGAATACCTCAATTCGTCTCACCCCCAGGGAAATCAGTGTCCTTGGCAACCTCCTCGGTTCAGGGAAATCAGCTTCCTTGACGAGAGAATCTCGATTCGCGTTGACCCGCAGAGAAATCAGCGTATTTGCAGGAATACCTCGATTTGTCTCAACCCCAGGGAAATCAGTGTCCTTGGCAACCTCCTCGATTCAGGGAAATCAGCGTCCTTGACGAGAGCATCTCGATTCGCGTCGACCCATAGAGAAATCAGCGTCTTTGCAAGAATACCTCGATTCGTCTCACCCCCAGGGAAATTAGTGTCCTTGGCAACCTCCTTGATTCAGGGAAATTAGCGTCCTTGACGAGAGCATCTCGATTCGCGTCAACCCGCAGACAAATCAGCATCTTTGCAGGAATACCTCGATTCGTCTCACCCCCAGGGAAGTCAGTGTCCTTGGCAACATCCATGATTCCGGGAAATCAGCGTCCTTGACGAGAGCATCTCGATTCACGTCGACCCGCAGAGAAATCAGCGTCTTTGCAGGAATACCTCGATTCGTCTCACCCCCAGGGAAATCAGTGTCCTTGGCAACCTCATCGATTCAGGGAAATCAGCGTCCTTGATGAAAGCATCTCGATTCGCATCGACCCGCAAAGGAATCAGCATCTTTGTAGGAATATCTCAATTCGTCTCAACCCCAGAGAAATCAGTGTCCTTGGGAAAAACCTCGATTCAGGAAATCAGTGTCCTTGACGAGAGAATCTCGATTCGCGTCGACCCGCAGAGAAATCAGCCTCTTTGCAGGAATATCTCGATTCGTCTCAACCCCAGGTAAATCAGTGTCCTTGGCAAAAACCTCGATTCAGGGAAATCAACGTTCTTAACGTGAACATCTCGATTCGTGCCGACCCGCAGAGAAATCAGTGTCTCTGCAGGAATATACGACGTCAATAAAGCGGAGCCGCGGCAAAGTTCCCAGTTCCATGACTCGGCGGTGCACAGACAAACCAAAGTCAACCCTCGACCTCCCTGTTGAAGCAATGCTTTGACTCGGGAGTAGGTCAACTCATCAATCACTTACGAGTCCTCTCGACTTGTAAGGAAGAAAATTCTCTTGTGATATCCTTACGACTCTCAAGAGAAAACACACTTAGGAATCCTCATGATTCCTAAGGAGAAAATACACCTACAAGATCCTCTCGACTCGTAGGGAGAAAAAATCTTTATAAGACCCTCACGGCTTATAATGTTGAAAAGTCTTAGGCAGCAGTTCTGAACCTGTTTCCTAAGCCATCGCTTCTTATCTCGATTCAGGGAAATCAACGTTCTTGGCGAGAACCTCTCGATTCGTTTCGACCCGCAAGGAAATCAGTGTCTTTGCGAGAATCTCTCGATTCGTCTCAACTTGCGGGGAAATTAATGTCCCTACGCATAAAGAAAATTCTCTTGTGAGATCCTTACGATTCTCATGAGAAAACGCACTTAGGAGTCCTCACGACTCCTAAGGAGAAAAGACACCTATGAGATCCTCACGACTCGTAGGGAGAAAAGCCTTTGTGAGACTCTCACGGCTCATAAAGTTGGAAATTCTTAGGCAACAGATCCTAACCTTGTTTCCTAATCCATCGCTACCTTATAAAAAGTTCAAAATGAACTGTTATCTACCATCTATGGGCCACACTTACCAAAGTTGCATGCCACTGAAATGAAAAAGTTACTCATGAGCATATAAACTACTTCACGCCAGAGTAAATCATAAAGAAATAGAAGGGTGCGGCTCATGGAGCTGAGGTTTTGGAACTATGTCCCTTAAGAGTCGAGATTTGAGTCAATGATAAATGACGACGCTTGTATCCGCTCGTTATCTTCTTAGATCAAGATTCTGAAAATTATATACCAACCCGAAAATGTTCATACGCTATGAATTACTCTGCACTACTTCACCCACTTATATACTTACGTGGGCAAAGTAGTGGGGGGCATTTTTTCCCGCCAAAAAAAAAAATTTGCGCAAAAGAGCCCAAGGTTCAAATGGCAGCGATACGTTTAAGAAAATGTGAACTGGTATTTTCCGGGGTGTATTTTGACAAACTCCCGAATTTGAAATAGCTAAATTCTGATGGTATCAAAATCTTCTCGAAAAATCCTTCGATTTGATATATTATGGGCTTCATAATTCATCTGGGATCAAAAGTTATAAACAAATATACTATGCACGTGTAATCTAAGGAAGAAAATGCGAACCGGTATTTTCCGGGCTGTATTTCGACAAACTCCCGAATGAGAAATAGCTAAATTCTAATCGTATCGAAAGTGTCTCGAAAAATCCTTCGATTTGATATATTATGTGTCTCATAGTTCATTCGGGATCAAAAGTTATGAGGCATCACGTGCTCACACGTGACCGGGCATAACGTGCAGACACGTGACCATTTACAGGCAAAGCCTGTAGGCACTGAATAAAATAAATAATTGGAAATAATTAATCAGTGGGGTCACGTGCCAACACGTGATTGGTCTTTAAACCCACTGAAAAGAATTAAAAGTATAATAAAATAATAAGGAAAAACCCCAATGGGGCATCACGTGCCAACACGTGACCAAGGGTCAAGTGCTGACACGTGATAATTCCTGAGTTCTTTAAAATAACAGAATTAAATTCAGGTCAAATGCTTAATCAGGGGGTCATGTGCCAACACGTAATAGGTTCCTAAAGATCTATGAATTAATATAATTAAATTCTAATTAAGAGGTAATCAAAAATCCTAACTGGTAAAATATTTCTCTAAATCTTTCCAAACAAAAATGATGGTGCTCTGTAAAATAGAACACAGTTGGATTAAAATCCAATGGTGATTAAAAATCACTAATTTATGGAAAGATTTTATACAAGAAAAGATTTCCCTGAAATTTGCCAGGAATAACAGATAAAAGATATTTTGAATTAAAAATCCAATGGTAAATAAAATTCACTGAGTGATCTAAAAGATCATGTTGGTTACAAAATCAATTAAAATCATTCAATAAAAGATTGACAATACAAACTGATTCTTTTCTTTCTCCTATAAATAGGAGCCAAGAAGAGAAGAGCGGGGTGTTTCCCCCTATCAGAGCAAGGCTCTGTTTGAATTTAAAAAATTCAAATTTTGGAAGCAACGCTTCAATTTTCGTGCGCTGCGCGCAACGCGCCACGTGTCAGAAGTTGATACGTCAGCGCAGAGCCCAAGGCAACGCACCCAATCAGAGCAAGGCTCTATTTAAAAAAAAATTAAAGGAAGTAACGCTTCAGTTGCGCAAGCGCTGCGCTGCGCGACACGTGTCAGCGCAGTGGCGCAAGCGCTGCGCTGCGCGACATGTGTCAGCGCAGTTGCGCTGCGCGACACGTGTCAGCGCAGTTGCGCTGCGCGACACGTGTCAAGCGCTGGGGCGTTTGCGCCCAACAGAATTAAAATTCTAATAAGATCTTTCTGTTCTTGTTAAAACAAGAAGATTGCCTTCTGTAAAACAGAAGACCTTGGATCAAAGATCCAACGATGGGGAAAATTCCCCAAATCACTCAGAGAAAAATTTCTTTAACAAATTTATGGGCACTATATAAAGGCCCCTAGACCCCAAACCATGGGAATCAACATTGTGAGAGATTGAGAACCTCGAAACAGAGAGAACTCTGAAGAAATTTCAAGAAAAAGGTAAAAACCTTTCATAAAATAGAAGAATTTCTTTTAATAGATCATTGATCTAAGAACAAGATCAATGATCTTCATATAATAATAAGTGATTTGCACTCTTTTATGAACCACTGGTTCTCTGAAAATAAGAAAAACAAGAAAAAACTTGTTTTCTTTGATCTAAATTGGATCAAGAAATCAAACAGTGCTTTGCACTTTTTATGAACCATTGGTTCTGGAATCTTAAAGATTCTCATGATTATTGAAATAGTGCCTTGCACTTGCAAAAACTGCAATGTTGCGCTCCTGGGTTGGCGCAATCCACCAGAGAGCGCCACGTGTCAGCATCTGAATCACTTGCGCTATGCGCTTTCAAGAAAGAGCCTTACTCTCTGAAATTGGCGCAACTCACCAGAGCGCGCCACGTGTCAGCAGCGCACTGGCGCAGCGCACTGCGCTTGTGTGACACGTGTCATCACCACGAGCGCTTGCGCTCAGTGATTGGCGCAAAGCGCCTGACAAATGCAATGCATTTATCAAAGGGCCAGGCCCAAATCAGAAAGACCTAGTAGGCCAAAATAAATTGCAATGCAGCAAATGGGCAGAGCCCAAGTAAAATTGATGCTCTGCATCATTTATAAATGGGTAGAGCCCAAACAAAAATAAAATGCAATGAAAGGGCAGAGCCCAAACAAAATTGATGCTCTACATCCTTTATAAATGGGCAGAGCCCAAACAAAATAAAAAGTAATGCAATGCATTACTTAAACATGGGCAAAGCCCTAGCACAGGCCTAATAGGCCAAAAACAAATAAAAGCGTGGAATATTTTTCAACTGGGCTTAGCCCAATTATGGCCGTAAGTCCTCAAATTAAATTGACTGAGCGCAGCCGCTCTCTTAAATCAATTTACATCCGGTTCGAGGGTACATCTCCGAACTCCTTTGACTCATATCATTGTAATCCTTCAACGACGTCAGAGAGGTGACAGGTCCCGACAACCACACATCAACACGGACTGTGGGGTCCTTAAACTCACGGACTTAAGCGTCCTTAAACCAAAACACGGACTGTGGGGTCCTTAAACTCACGGACTTAAGTGTCCTTAAACTGAATATGGACCACCATGTCCCTAAACTGGAATATGGACCGCAATGTCCTTAAACTACCTATGGACCACTACGTCCCTAAACTGGAACAATAGAGCCCCCAAATGCTCTTTTGTCGGATCTAAGCGATCCCGTTAAGTTGATCTTAGTCTCAAATCAGACTAACGTATCCTTAACAAACGTTTAAGTCGATCTTAGTCTAAATATGGCTAACGTATCCTTAAACTAAAACACCAAACCCAAATCTAAGTAAATACGGATTTGGACTAATCCACGTCCTACGGGCGACGGCATCATTTATTCTCCGTATACAATCCACGGGAATCCACAAACAAAACAAACACCCACGACACAAAGTGAAATTCTGGAGAAGGAGAAAGTTGTTACCGCGATGCGGTAGCGTAATTAACTGCAGGGGATTGCGCCAGCAGGGAAGAGCGTCCCCACAATCAAAAACTCCTCGAACGAGGGGGAATCTGACGAAGTCTGCTACATCGGCCGCATCCATCTAAACCTCCGATACACGGTGCCATAAATCAACTTGGCATCTTCGGAGAGGTGGACGGATAAAACCAAATAGCATCTGCCCCGAATCTCAGGCAAGACGTTCATGTCTTGTCGCGTCTTTCGGAGGGGAACAGATTCTGGCACGCCCGGTGGGACCTTTCCTCTTTCCACTCCACACTTCGTGTGTCGTGTTCGCGAACGAATCGCGGTTTTCTGTGGTTGCCTGTGAATTCGAGGTACTAAGATTTGGTGTCTTGCTCCGTGCAGAAAACAGAAGATCAATGGCTTTACACTGCATTGCCTGCAACTGCAACTCTCGCTCGGTCTCTGCTGGAGGAGTGACTTACGGGCCCCAAGCGGCCTCTCTTTTCAAGATGCCAGTGGAGCAGGTAACTCAAGCCACCACTGGACTATTCTTCGGGACCATGCTCCCACCGATGAGCTTCAATGCCCCTTTGCCGTTGCAAGAAGCTCCGAAGAAGTCGGTCTTTGATCGGCTTGCAACTACTGCAACCCCTCTCAACGGGTCGCCCAAATCCAGTGTATCGGTTTTCAATAGACTGGGACAAAACTCCAACGGGCCCATGAAAAAGCCAGCAATACCAGAAGAAGTTATCCCTAAGCGGATAGCTATCCCTACTCCAGTTTCAGGTGAGATCACCAAGGTTGCTTCCTCTGCTCGGAAGTCTGCTTTTGACAGGTTGGCCGTCCCCATTCAACGGACGTCGGTCTTTAAAAGGCTGATACTCGCAGATTCTGACCAACACATGGGGCATGAGGAGGTCACCCCTACGGTTATAACAACTCCATCCGCACGACACGCTCGACGTCGCCACTGGCGCAGAGTAAGGAAGGCCGGGGCAACTCCCCCTCTGGATTTACGCCACCAGCTCCGATGGTGGGGATCGAGGCTGCTGTTCCAATCGGGAACAGCTTTGAATTGCTGGACACGGTGCGCAGAAACTCTCCTATTGCGGTGTTGAAACAAACTCCTTCACCTGTGAAGAATACTCCAGAGAAGAAGCTAGAACAGCCCCCTCAACGGCTGTCCTCTAAAATTTACAAAGTCTAGCGACAGGTCCAGGAGTCGGTGATTGATGAAAACTATCTCCGTCAACAGAAAAAGATGAAAGTTCAGCGGGAGGAGGACCGTATTATCAAGCCACAAAAAGCAACAACTACTTAGGTGCCCACTACAACAGCTCCCTCAACTTCAATCACTCAAAAGAAAAGGAGGCCGCAAAAAGCCCCTGTGAACATGGCGAACCGTAAAAGCGCTGAGCACAAATGCCCCAAGTCTGGGGGCATGGTAGTGCACACTGTTTATATGGCTTCCGAAAAGGAGGAAAGCCGTGCTTTGACGGGTCACCGACCGCTCACCCGATCCGTGGCAAAAACTCAGGAGCAGCAACAAAAGCTTCAGGAAATGATGACTGTGATGGATGCACTTACCGAACCGAAAGAAAGTTCGGAAGTATCATCAGAGCAGCGTCACGAACAAGAAACTGATGCTGACTTCTTACGTAGAATCCTCAAAAAGAAGGACAGAGAAGCCGCAGAACAAGCGGCTAACATAAGACAGATGGCGCTCCTCTTCCAAGATATGGTAGGGATGATGTTACAACCGGACCCTCCAGCTGATGACCCTCCAATCATTGTTGAAGACGATAGAAGGGAGACATCTAATCCTCCGCCGGCTCTTTCAGCAGCCAAAGATGAAACCATTTCCAAGGCCGTGCTAGATGACTATATAGCTCAGCAAATACGAGCTCATCAAGCGAGTGAAGTGGCTGGGCAAATTGTTAGAACTGGACGACCCTATCCGGGCTGGTATGACCAAATCAGTTACCCGCCGGGATACACGATCCCTAAGTTCCACATATATAAAGGGACAAGGAATCCACATCAGCACGTCGCTCAGTTCATGGCCTTATACGGCAACACTGGAGGCGATGACAAATTGTTGCTTCGCCAATTCATCGGCAGCTTAGCAGAAACAGCCTTTGAATGGTATTCGGAGCTACCTAATGACTCTGTCAAAATATTTGCGGAGATGGAGCTACTGTTTACGCAAAGATTCGTGAGTGCTAGTGAACGCACCCCGATAACAGCACTGATAAATGCCAGGATAAGGCCCGGCGAGACATGGGTCCAATACACAACACGATGGCGGAACCTATGGTCGAAATGCGAACAACGCATAGGAGAGGCACCTGCGGTAGGCATGTTCGTGGGCATTCTTGATCCGCAAACGACCATCTCCCAATTCATGATGTTCTTCAGGCCGACCACCTTCCAGGCATTGATCGACAAATTAGCCCAAATGGACCAGATGGGCCACGGACCGTCTCCTCCAAACCCAGACTCTCGAAATGAGAAAGGAAAAGGGAAAGCGACTATCGTTGCCAATGCTCAACAACGGCCGAGCAACTCAAAGTCGGTCGTTCGCCAAAATAACGCGCATCCACGCCCGTCCCTCGAAGAGAGACTAAAACGTCCTTACTCATTTCTCCAGAATAAAACGAGAAGACTGTTTGAACTGGCAGTACGCAACAGACTCATCAATCTGCCCAATCCAAAACGTCCGTTGCAGCCAGGCGATCTCAATAATCCCAATTATTGCCCTTACCACCAAACTGTAAGTCACTCAATCGAGGATTGTTTCGTCTTTAAGGGATGGATCGAGGATCAATACCTACAAGGCAAGTTTGCGCTGTCTGAAAAGTGGAAGGTAAACCCACAACAGCCGCACACTCCAAAGAAGACGGACGCACCAGGGACAACTTGTCATGTGATCTCTCACTCATTGGCGGATGATAAAGAGGCTCTTTGCGCCGAGAAACCGAGGGCGGACCCTGAACCAGAAATTCCGCGGCCGTCAGACGAGTTGATCGATGCCTTCCTGAATGAGATTCGTCTAAAAGTTAAAGCCAATCAAGAGTGTGAGATGGCCATACTAGAAGGAGCCAAACACCGACGACAGGACCAAAGAGTCGAGGCACTCCCGTCAAATCAAAAGCCATCTACTGCGGATAAAAACAAATTCAAGACGAGGAAAAGGTTCGCTAAAGCCCTGTCAGCGGGAATGGAGCTACCACCCTTTGAAGAAAATACTCTCGGTGGAGTAGAGATGCATCCTAATTTTTGCTTATATCATCATAAGATCATACATCCTACCGAAGATTGCGACTCCTTTAAGTGTTGGTGGCAAGGGTATGTCGCTCAAAAGCAACACTTCAACAGGACAAAGCGTGGAGCTCGTAGACATCAGAAAAATGCGATAGATGAGCGCCAGAGAGCCGTCGACAACTGTCACAGAGCCAACTCCAAGGGATCGCAAATTATCACCTTTGGAAGCGACTATGACGAGGAAGCTGCCCTCAACCCTCTCCTCAAGGAATCCGCGAAAGAATTGAGAAGTTGCGATAACGTTCAGCCGTGTAATCGCACGCTGCTCGGAAAAAATCTCGGCCCCACAAACAAGGGATCGAGCAAAAAGGATAAAGGGAAGGAAAAAAGCCCTCGTAGCCAATACTCAACAGCAATCGAGTGGCCCTAAACCGGTTGTTTGCCGAAACAACAAGCAGCAACCCCTCCAGGAAAAGTTGAAACGTCCTTACTCGTTTCCTCAAAATAAAACAAGGAGACTATTCGAGCTGGCAATGCGCGACAGACTTATCAATCTGCCGAGACCAAAATGTCCGTTGCGGCCAGTAGATGTAAACGATCTTGATTATTGCCCTTACCACCAAACGGTAGGTCACCTGATCGAGGATTGCTACGTCTTTAAGAACTGGGTTGAAGATCAATACCAACAGGGCAAGTTCGTCATATCCGAAAACTGGAAGGTGAGCCCGCCACAACCGCACGCTCTGAGAAAGACGGATACGACGGGGGCATCATGCTCATTCATAGAGAAAGCCCCATAGACCGAAAAGTCAGTAAACTAGAGATTCGCCTCAAATATGGCGACAACGGACCAAAACGTCCTTAAACTAATGGCGGACCGAAACGTCTTTAAACTACTACCGCAGCATCCTTAGGCTGACAAAATATATATATATATATATATATATATATATATATATAATATATATAATAAACGGTATGTCCATAAGCAAAAGGGGCACGGATGAAAATCCGAAAGGGCTCCGTGAGTAAAAACAGCAGGGCTACCGGCGAGTGTTCGTGAAAACCCGAAAGGCGCGACCTCGTAAAAAAATAATATATAAAAAAAAGAATAAAAAAAGGGGTATGTCCATAAGCAAAATGGGCACGGATGAAAACCCGAAAGGGCTCCGTGAGTAAAAACAGCAGGACTACCGGCGAGTGTTTGTGAAAACCTGAAAGGGCGCAACCTCGTTAAAGGACACTTATAAGGTCCTCTCGACCTTGTAAGGAGAAGCCACCCGCGTGAGATCCTTACGACTCATAAAGGGAGCAACACACTTAGGAATCCTCACGATTCCTAAGGAGAAATTACACTTGCGATATCCTCACGACTCGTAAGGAGAACTCTCTTATGGGACCCTCACGGCTCATAAGATTTGAAAGTCTTAAGTTACAGAGTCCTAAACCTGTGCTTAAGCAAACTCCACAACCTTCGATATTGCCCTACAAGTGGCTTAATACTGACCCTTGTATACAATCCACGGGCGCGAATAAACATTTTCCTAACCAAGTTCCATCCGTGACTGGGGATATGTTCGCACGATGAACAACCCTTGTGAGTCCTCTCGACTTATAAGGAGAAAACCCTTTTTGTAAGATCCCTACGACTTACAGGGGAACATACACTTAGGAATCCTCACGATTCCTAAGGAGAAAACACACCTACGAGATCCTCACGACTCGTAGGGAGAAATACCTTTGTGAGACCCTTACGGCTCATGAAGTCAAAAGCCTTAGTTGACAGGATCCTAACCCTGTTCGCTAAGCCACCTTTGTTCGACATCAACAGAGGCAAATGATGATTCGCTCCTGGCAATATCCAAGTTGTAGCAATGCTGATGCCTAAACCGGTATCAAATTCCAAGCCCTTTCATGGCAAGTGATGATTCGCTCCTGGCAATATCCCAGTTGTAGCGATGCTGATGCCTAAAACGGTATCAAATTCCAAGTCCTTTTACGGCAAATGATGATTCGCTCCTGGCAATATTCCAGTCGCAGCGATGCTGATGCCAAGATTGGTATCAGATCCCAAATCTCCTACTCGCGAGAAAAAAATCAGCGAGCCAAAAAAAATGCATACGAAATAGCCGAAATGATGGGGCAACTTGCAATGAAATCAGCAAGTAAAAATGTATGCATACAAAAACAGCCGAAATGATTGGGCAACTCGCAATAAAAAAGCAGCGAGTAAAATAAAAAGACAACCGAAATGGTTGGGCGGCTCGCAATAAAAAGCAACGAGTAAAAAGAAAAATAGCCGAAAAGATTGGGCACCGCAAAAAATAGTCGAAATGATCAGGCAATCACGACCTTCGCGATATAAAAGCTGAAATGATAGAGCATCACGGAAATAAGACAATAATAAAAAAATGAAATGAAATGAAACTTTTTTGCCCTACAGGCGATATCACAGCGATCCCTGTATACAATCCAGGGGCACAAACAAAAAGGGAACCATACCTTCCCGACAGGCTCCATCAGAAAACGAAGTCAAAATCTCGACGGTTCACAGACAACCTGGAGACTATCTCAGTATTCGTCTCGTTACACCAGACACAATGTCAATAACGGCGTTCCTCAGCAGTACAGCAGGACGCAGATACAACGTCAATGAAAGACCTCACGGTCAAAACAAAACGGAGCGACGGCAAAATCCCTAGTTCTAAATCTCGACGGTTCATCAGCAACCTAGAGACAACCGCGATGTTCGTCTCGATACAGCAAACGATATGTCACCATAGCTTTCTTCCTCCAACAGGGTTCAGACGCGACAATCAAACAAATGGAGCCACGGCAAAATCCCTAGTTCCAGACCTCGACGGTTCATCAGCAACCTAGAGACAACCGCGACATTCGTCTCGATACAGCAGACGATATGTCACCATAGCATTCTTCCTCCAACAGGGTTCAGACGCGACAATCAAACAAATGGAGCCACGGCAAAATCCCTAGTTCCAGACCTCGACGGTTCACCAGCAACCTAGAGACAACCTTGGCATTCGTCTCGATACAACAGACAATATATCACGACAGCGTTCTTCCCCCAACAGGGTTCAGACGGGACAATCAAACAAATCGAGCCACGGCAAAATCCCTAGTTCCAGACCTCGACGGATCACCAGCAACCTAGAGACAACCTTGGAATTCGTCTCGATACAGCAGACGATATGTCACCATAGCGTTCTTCCTCCAACAGGGTTCAGACGCGACAATCAAACAAACGGAGCCACGGCAAAATCCCTAGTTCCCACCGCGACATTCGTCTCGATACAGCAGACGCGATGCCAGCAAACGAAGCAAAGACCAAATTCCTAGCTTCAGGGTCTTGACGGCAACTTACATAAAACCTGAAAGACTATCGGAGATCATCCCACACCAGCGCGGAGTGGTTATGACTCATCGGGGCTCGCCAAAATGAGCCTAACCTCAGGTAAAAAGCGGCATGGAAAATTCCTAACGCTTGCTCTTCCGACGGTCAAACTGTCTAGGAAGATTGCTTGAAGACGTCTTGTTTAGCCCCCGAAGGGATCAGAGACACGGCAGTCGCAGGGCTACTCAAACAGCAAGATTGCCTATCGAGGAATATATCAGCTTATGCGACGATACGACGGCCAAAACCCTAAGTACCACAGACCCTAATGGACTTCTGTCGTAAAGAGCAGAGGTTAACTGTGACGTTAGGATTTTCTTGCGAGAAATGCTCGATTCGTCTCGACTTGTGAAGAAATTGATGTCTTTGCGAGAAATTCTCGATGCGGCTCGACTCGTGAGATAAAGCCTTAGGCAGTAGGCATAAAAGAAGCCTGTTTCCTAAGCACTGGGACCCTGCAAGTTGGCCCAAAACGGTCTCTTGCATACTATCCACAGGTCTCACTCTCCAAACTCGAATCTCGACAAGGAGGGAAACAACCGCTTAAGGGTCCTCTCGACTCGTAAGAGGGAAAATTCTCTTATAGGATCCTTACGACTTATAAGAGAAAATGCACTTAGGAATCCTCACGATTCCTAAGGAGAAAATCCACCTACGAGATCCTCTCGATCCGTAGGGAGAAAAGTCTCTATGAGACCTTCACGGCTCACAGAGTTGAAAAGTCTTAGGCAGCAGATTTGAACCTGCGGCCTAAGCCATCGCTGCCTTTTGAAGAAGCCAATACAGGATGCTCGCTCTATCACCTGTCAACCATGTTTACTAAAGCAGTATACTGATAATAAAAGAAAGAGGGAAGCGACAGAAAGAACATCCGATTTGCATTTGATTAAGCGTTCGAGACACATCCATTCATGCATATGCAAAAGACTCAAAACGAGAAGTAAGACAAGCTGAAATAAAAAAATTTCCATTCATATGGCAAAGGGTTCTTACAATCATAAAGAAATAAACAAGAACATTATCCAGATCATTACAATGGCAAAACCTCAGATCCTGGACAGGGATTGAGGAACTCGAAAGTGACATTGTCCAAGACTTTCCAAGCTTGGCGAACCATCCTGGTGTGCTTCCTTTCGCGAGCACGGGCGTCGGGGTCCCCACCGATGTCCTCCACCCTCCGATAGGCAGCAAGAATGGCGGACTGTTGAAAGGATTCGTGCAAGAGATCAATAAGATTGTCTCGCCGTCTCTTCGAGATTAAGTTCAACAGGTACACTGAGTGCACCTTGTCCTCGGAGGCGTCCAATGCTCTAAGCGGCACGCCGATAAAGAATAGGGGAAGCGCTTCCCAGATGGCTCCCACAATAAGCTTCAACAGAGGGGAGCGCCGAGGAAGCAGTTGACCGTTGTACGCGTCGAAGCGACTCATGATCTCGGCACACTCAGCGTTGGTAAATTCTCGATTTTGAGAACGGCCAAGTCGGCGGATGTCCTCGTAAGAGATAATCTCGTCGAGATCGTACATGTGGGCGTCCATCACTCCTATAAAAGAAAATCGACAAAAATTAGCAACTCTTAAGAGTTCTGCTATATGATTTAAAAGGAGAAAAGCTCCATTAATGAATCAAGAAATTATAAATGATATCTTTCAGAGAGCAGAGCTCTATTGATGGAATCCTAACAGGGTTCTCTCTAGTCCTCTCTAGACCCTTTTAGAGCAAAGCTCTGCTAAATAAAACCTAAAATGGGTCTTCTTTAGATCAGGGATCTATTGAGAGCAAGGCTCTTAAGATTCTATTAATTTAATCCAAATTAATTTTTACCTAAAATTCTCTAGAGTTTGAACTTTTAAAAGTGCCTAAACAAAATAGCAGGGCTCTGAACAAAATTCTTATGAAGAGATGAAAATCCATCTAAGGGACCAAAGGTCCTATTTATAGGTATTGAAGAGCCGTTTCAACTTCCAAAGGAAGGAGCGACGGTTGGAATTCTACAACCGCTGCGCTCACGTTTGGAGGCTACGTAAGCGCAACGGTGGGGGGGCATTTGTTTACCCCAATTAGAGCAAAGCTCTGTTCAAATTCCAAGGCGGGAAACGAAGCAACGTTTCTATTTCCCCCAATCAGAGCAATGCTCTGTTTTGAAATTAAAGTCAAAATTAAAGTCAAAATTAAATGAAGAAACGCTTCAGATGATCTGCGCTGCGCGACACGTGGCAGCGCAGTTGCGTTAGCGCTCTGCGTTGCGCGCCACGTGGCAGCGCAGTTGCGCTTGCGCAGATGCGCTGCGCTCTACGCTGCGCGCCACGTGGCAGCGCAGTTGCGCTTGCGCAGATGCGCTGCGCTCTGCGCTGCGCGACACGTGGCAGCGCAGTTGCGCTGCGCGACACGTGTCAAGCGCAGGTGCGTCTGCGCTGTGCGCTGCGTGACACATGTCAAGCGCTGGGGCGTTTGCGCCAAACAGAATTAAATTCTAGCAAGATTTTTCTGTTCTTGTTAAAACAAGAAGATTGCCTTCTGTAAAACAGAAGCTCTTGGATCAAAGATCCAACGGTGGGGAAAATTCCCCAAATCACTCAGAGAAAGATCTCTTTAACAAATTTATGGGCACTATATAAAGGCCCCTAGACCCCAAACCAGGAGAATGAACATGGTGAGAAATTGAGAACCTCAAAATAGAGAGAACTCTAAAGAAATTTCAAGAAAAAGGTAAAAACCTTCATAAAATAGAAGAATTTCTTCTAATAGATCATTGATCTAAGAACAAGATCAATGATCTTCATATAATAATAAGTGCTTTGCACTCTTTTATGAACCACCGGTTCTCTGAAAACAAGAAAAAACTTGTTTTCTTTGATCTAAATTGGATCGAGAAATCAAACAGTGCTTTGCACTTTTTTTTATGAACCATTGGTTCTGGAATTTAAAGATTCTCAAGATTATTGAAATAGTATCTTGCACTTGCAGAAACTGCACTGTTGCGCTCCTGGGTTGGCGCAAGCTACCAGAGAGCACCACGTGTCAGCATCTGAATTACTTGCGCTATACGCTTTTAAGAAAGAGCCTTGCTCTCTGAAATTGGCGCAACTCACCAGAGCGCGCCACGTGTCAGCAACGCAAGCGCAGCGCACTGCGCTTGCGTGACACGTGTCATCACCACAAACGCTTGCGCTCATTGATTGGTGCAAAGCGCCTGACAAATGCAATGCATTGTGTGCTAAAGGGCCAGGCCTAAATCAAAAAGACCTAGTAGGCCAAAATAAATTGCAATGCAACAAAAGGGCAGAACCCAAGTAAAATTAATGCTCTGCATCATTTATAAAAGGGCAGAACCCAAACAAAATAAAATGCAATGAAATGACAGAGCCCAAACAAAACTTGATGCTCTGCATCATTTATAAGTGGGCAGAGTCCAAACAAAATAAAATGAATGCAATGCATTACTTAAACATGGGCGAAGCCCTAGCACAGGCCTAATAGGCCAAAAACAAATAAAGCATTGAACATTTTTTCAACTGGACTTAGCCCAATCATGGCCGTAAGTCCTCAAATTAAATTGACTGAGCACAGCTGTTCTCTTAAATCAATTTACATTCGGTTCGAGGGTACATCTCCGAACTCCTCTGACTCCTATCGTTGTAATCCTTCAATGACGTTAGAGAGGTGACAGGTCCCGACAACCACACATCAACACGGACTGTGGGGTCCTTAAACTCATGGACTTAAGCGTCCTTAAACTAAAACACGGACTGTGGGGTCCTCAAACCTACGGACTTAAGCGTCCTTAAACTACCTATGGACCACCATGTCCCTAAACTGGCATATGGATCACCATGTCCCTAAACTGGAATATGGACCACAACGTCCTTAAACTACCTATGGACCACTACGTCACTAAACTGGAAATGGATCTAGACGATCCCATTAAGTTGATGTTGGTCTCAGATTAGGCTAATGTATCCTTAACAAAAGTTTAAGTTGATCTTAGCCTCAATATGGCTAACGTATCCTTAAACTAAAACACCAAACCCAAATCTAAGTAAACACGGATTTGGACTAATCCACGTCCTACGGGCGACGGCATCACTTAGTCTCCGTATACAATCCACGGGCAACCACAAACAAAACAAACACGCACGACACGAAGTGAAATTCTGGAGAAGGAGAAAGTTATTACCGCGATGCGGTAGCATAATTAACTGCAGGGGGTTGCGCCTGCAGGGAAGAGCGTCCCCACAATCAAAAACCCCTCAAGCGAGGGGGAATCTGACGAAGTCTGCTACATCAGCCGCATCCGTCTAAACCTCCGATACACGGTGCCATAAATCAACTTGGCATCTTCGGAGAGGTGGACGGATAAAACCAAATAGCATCTGCCCCGAATCTCAAGCAAGAGGTCCTAACGTCTCGGCCTCCATTCGGAGGGGAACACGGGGATCTACTTTTTTGGGGAAATAACAACAACAGAGAGAAAAAAGAGAGGAGAATTTAATTCTCAAGAGAGAGAGAAAGATCTCTTCAGAGAAAAGAAACCCCAGGTGAGAAAGGGGAAAAAGATCTAAGTTCCATAAAACAAAGAGAATTTAATTCTCAATTTAAGAGTTTAACTCTTCTGAATACGAACTTAGTTCTTCCTTTGGTTGAAGATCTGCAGAAGCAGATCTCCCACAAGTTGAGAATTTAATTCTCATCGGGGAGATTCTGCCATGCAGATCCAAAACTTAGAGGGAGAATTGAGTTTAAGGAATTTAATTCCCCAAATTCATAGGAATTTAATTCCTCCAAAACAGAACCAGAGTTTAACCCTATATGAGAATTTAATTCTCCCAAATTCATAGGAATTTAATTCCTCCAAAACAGAAATTGGGTTTAACCCTATATGAGAATTTAATTCTCCAAAATTCATAGGAATTTAATTCCTCCAAAAAAGAACAAGGGTTTAACCCTACATAAGAATTTAATTCTTCCATATACATAGGAATTTAATTCCTCTAAAACAAAATTAGGGTTTAACCCTACAGAGAATTTAATTCTTAAAACAAGAGACTTAAAGCTCTCCATGCACGTAAAGAACTTGGTCACGTGGTAACACGTGACCACCATTCTCAATGAGCAGAAAAGAAAGAACAAAATTAGGTCACGTGCTCCCACGTGACCCCTAAGACAGATCCCTTAAAATGAGAAAGAAAAACTTGGAGGCAATGCCTCACGTGCTCACACCTGACCCTCAAAATAAAGGGAACAAAGCTAAAGGCAGAATAAATTTTGGGCGCCCTCACGTGTCCCTGCGTGAACCTAATAAATACTTTAATAATCAATACATGCATACCCATCATGTGCCAACACATGATGGCCTGAAGATTAAAAGTGTTTAACACTTATTTGAATATTCTGATAATAAAATAAAGGAGGTCTGGCCCCATTTTCAGGTGCCTGACGTGACCCCTTCCTTTCTAGCGTTTAACACTATTTTGAGCATTTTGTCTCCAGTGTTTAACACTGTTTTAAATACATCACGTGAGGACATGTGACAGCCAGATGTCCTCTAGTGTTTAACACTATTTTCAAATCAGCTTAGTCCAAATTGACTAAGTTTTTCAGAGGCAAATCTCCCCTTCAAATGAGCTTTAAAATCCAGAACTATAATGTTTAAGTACTCAGCCGAAGACAAAATGTTCTCAGAGCCCTCAAACTCTTGTTTAGCATTGCTAAATAATGAGGGGCTGAACCCAGACAAATGCTCAACAAGCCAACAAAGGGCCAACATTTCAAACTTAATTGGACTTAGCCCAAATTGGCAATAAGTCCTCAATTCATATTTAACTGAGCCAATGTGCTCATTACCTAATTAATTGATCTTAGTTCCAAATTGGACTACAGATCTCCCAATCAACTTTGGTTCAAGGGTATATCTCTGAACTCCTCTGATATTTGTCGTTGTAATCCTTCAACGTCTTCAGAGGTAACGGGTCCCGATAACCAATCATTCCATGGACTGTGAGGTCCTTAAACTCATGGACTATGATGTCCTTAACCTCAGACTGTGGGGTCCCTTTAAACCCATGGACTATGATATTCTTAACCTCGGACTGTGGGGTCCCTTTAAACCCACGGACTATGATGTCCTTAACCTCGGACCGTGGGGTTCCTTTAAACCCACGAACTATGATGTCCTTAACCTTGGACCACCATGTCCTTAAACTGGTAATCGACCGCAAAGTCCCTAAACTAGAACAATAGAGTCCAAATGCTCTTTTGTTGGATCTAAATGATCCTATTAAGTAGATCTTAGTCTAAAACTAGACTAACGTATGCTTAACAAATGATTAAGTTGACCTTAGTCTAAAATCAGACTAACGTGTCCTTAACGATCTCGTTAAGTTGATCTTAGTCTAAAAATTAGACTAACGTATTCTTAACAAAAGTTTAAGTTGATCTTAATTTCAAATGAGACTAACGTATACTTAAACCCAACCCCAAAACTAAATCTAAGAAGAATACGGATTTGGACTAATCCACGCCCTACGAGCGACAACATAAATTAGTCTCCGTATACAATCCACGGAAAACCAAAAACAAAACAAACACCCACGACATGAAGTGACCATCTGGAGAAGGGGAAAGTTGTTACCGCGATGCGGTAGCATAATTAACTGCAGGGGCTTGCTCCTGCAGGGAAGAGCGTCCCCACAATCAAAAACCCTTCAATGAGGGGGAATCTGATGAAGTCTGCTACATCGACCGCATCCGTTTAAACCTTCAATACATGGTGTCATAAATCAACTTGGCATCTTCGGAGAGGTGGACGGATAGCACCAATTAGCATCTGCCCCCAAATTCAGGCAAGAAGGACCTACGCGGTCGCGTCTCCGTGTTTCGGCGAGGAACAATGCTAGTTTAAGAACATTTCGGTCCAACATTCCCATTCTAGGGGCGAATGTTAGTTTAAGGACATTTCGGTCCAAGATTACCATATTTGGAACGGATATGTCACGACCCAAATTTGGTCCGTGACCAGCACTTAGATTGTATGATATCTAAAGATGCCGATACAATATGAGTAAGCCAGAAAACCAAGATCAAAACCCTATTTGCGGAACTAAGAAATTTACAGTTTTAAAGTGAAAAGAATGAGATAGCATGTCGAATGGTTTTTAAGAAATGAAATTTAAACAACTGATTTTAGCATTTAAAATTTCGCCAGCACTTCCCTTTTTAATTATTAATAAAAGCAGTTATATAATGTTTAAATAAGTGGCGTCCCTGATTGGGAGCAAAACAACGTCAAACGGCGGAAACAACCCACGTAATAATAATACGATGCTCAAAAGCAAAAAATCACATGCATAATATAAAGGAGCATAAACTAGCATAATTGGTCGATCTCACTCAAAACGAATTAAAACATATACAAGTATGCCTCGTTCTAAGTCAAAATATAAAGGGTCTGATGGAGTGATATTAGATCCAAAATACAAATACCAAAAATAGGCGGTTACTGCATATGTAACCCACCTAGCAAGAAAAGCGATAAAAGCTGCAAAATGTGTCCGCAATGCTGCTATGCGTCCACGCGTCTCCTGCAAGGAACTAAGGCACAACGGGGGCGAGTTGCCAACTCAGTGAATAAAACTAACCTCTAACAGTTGACATTGTAAGCATAATGAAATAGAGCTAAAAGTAAACTACCAGTAAGCATTGTTGGGGTCAAAAATTACACCCCGGTTGACCAAGTCAAAGTCAAAGTCAACCCCAAGTAAGGTGGGCCTATGTCCAAGGTGAGCCCCGCGGCCAGCCCCTTCATGCCAAAACGAAAATTATGTAATAAATAATTTTAATGTAATTTTTATACATGAATGTAAGCAAAATGGGCATAAAACTAAATTTTTGTAAAGCTCATGGCTCATGTGCAAAAGAAATGAGCACTTGAGACTTGAGATGGGAAAAATACCATTTTGCAAAGCCCAAGGGGCTATATGTAAATTTTGTAAGCCTATATAAGACAACATGATGATGAATAAAGCAATATCTTTTTCTCTCTCAAAAAAAAATTAAGGTCTGTACCTTGTTGGGGTAAAAATTTACACCCCGGTTGACCAAGTCAAAATCAAATTCAACCCCAAGCCAAGTGGGCCCAAGCCCAGATCAAGTGAGCTCATGCCCGGGTCGAGCCCGAACATGAAGCGTCCGGCCTCCCCCTATGCCAAGATAAAAATTTTGTATTAAATAATTTTGTTGTATTTATTTTATTTTATTTTTTTTGAATAAATGTAAGAAAAATGGGCATAAAGCCGAATTTTTGTAAAGCCCATGGCTTATGTGCAAAAAGAAATGGCATATGAGCCATGGGATGGGCAAAATGCCATTTTTGTAAAGCCCAAGGGGCTATATGTAAAGTGTATAGCCTATATAGGCAAAGATAATGAAAATATCTTAACAACTTTTCTCTCTACAAAAAAGGAATCCTAATCTGAGATCTTTCTCTTTTCTCAAGATTCTAAAACCTTCTTCTTTCTTTTGAATTAAATCAAGAGTTTTACTCTTCCTTTTAGAAAATAAAATAGTTTTTCACCACAAAACCCACAAAGAGGAACTCAGATCTTCCATCAGATCTTAGAAAGGGGAGATTTTTTAAAATCTCATACTTCTTGATCTTCAAAATCCGGCCAACAAAGGAAGAAGAAGGAGAACCATCTCCAGAAACCCCACTTTGGGGAAGAACTAGGGCTCAAGGGGAGAAGCCCTTCATCAGCTCCAAAACATCCTAGGAGTTTAACTCCTCATATATATATATATATATATATATATATATATATATATATATATATATATATATATATATATATATATATATATATATATATATATACACAAAAAAAAAATAATAAGCGGTCCTTTCTGGGAGTACAACTCCCATTGCAGAGACCAAGTCTTTTTTGCAGCCTGAACGCCCACGTGCTGACACGTGGGGCGCTAGTGCTCAAAGCGCTAGCGCCCTTGCGCTCAGAGCGCTAGCGTTTCTGAGCGCAAGCGTCCAAAACGCTAGCGCCCGAGCTCCCACATACTGACACGTGGGGCGCTAGCGCTCAAAGAGCCAGTGCCCTTATGCTCAGAGTGCTAGCGCCCAAAGCGCTAGCGTCCGAGCGCCCACGTGCTGACACGTGGGGCGCTAGCGCTCAAAGTGCTAGCGCCCTTGTGCTCAAAGCGCTAGCGCCCGAGCACCTGTAGGGTTCCTAGGCACCCTAGTGAGGTCTCACAAGGCATCGATCATGCCAATTTCAAAAAATCTAGGTGCCGAGAAACCCGACTACGGACCGTTGGCTAGAAGTTTAGGCGACAAAGCTAACTAGTTGACACTTAACTATAATAGAATGCGGAAATACAACCTTTGTAGATCCGGTGCTCCACCTCCATAGCTCCGCAACGATCTCCCTCCGCTGTCCAAATCAATTCCCGGGCTCTAGCGTCGGCTTCGTCGGAGAAATGGCGAGCTAGGTCGTCGATGTCCATGCCGAAGATGATCTACGTCGAAGCATCGCAAGATCAAGCTCTCACTTCACCAAGTCATCAAACTTGTGAAGGAAACACACTCTACTACTTGGCAAGAGGTAGAGGATGAAGAAATAGGAAGTGGGTAGACTTTAGAATTGGATTTCTCACTCTTTTTCTCACTTTGCCATTAAAGCTTTCAAGCTTTTTCTTGAAGTGAAGAAGAAGAAGAAGATGATGAATATGATAAGTTCTTTTTTTAATAATAAAAACAATATGATACTTATCATAATCTCAACCATGGTTTAGTGTAGAGATTTAACTACGGTTAGATGAGTGGTTAGGGTTAAAGAAGAGACAAGAATGGTTGACTTGTTCAAAGCTTTAAGAAGCTTCAAATAAAACAAAATTAGCAACCATTCTTTTCTCTTTATCTTTTCTAAATGAAGTAAATAAATAAATAAATGAGAAAAGGAAATGAAACCCTAACCACTTATGTAACCATGGTTTAATACTTTACACAAAGCCAAACTAGCATGTATCATCAAACATGATACAATCTTGTGCACAAAAAATATATCATATATACAATGTGCACAAACAAGTGAGAAAATCCATTTAAAGTGAACCAATACTAGTTAATGCAAAGTAATATATCAAATATATAATTATGCATTAAATCATTAAATCAACACTTGATTTAACGACCCGGTCATATCGCATATAACCGACTAATATTCAATGTATCGACTTATCGAATCAACGCTTGAATCGATAACTAGGTTATATCGCATACAACCATTCGATACATTCATCGCGAGAATGGAATACGGTATCACATGTAAGTCGATGTAGTTCACCCCAGTACTTATGGGGAGGCGGAATTTTCAAAAAACTATCAAGTTTAAACAACGAACATCGACTAACCGCTTGAATCGAAGCTAAACTCTAAATAACCGTATTCTATGAGTTTCTTTTCATAAGTGATTAGGGATTATACCTAATGAAACCGGTCCTTCTTCTTTACGTCCTCCTTTGTTCTCCTCGACCTTCTCTAGGTAGTAGACGATCCACCCGAGAGCAAAACACCAAGCTAAACCTCTAACTTGAGGTAACTAATCAACTTTGATTGCTAATCAAAGATGAGAGGATGATATAGAGTGAAGGTTATGGATTGTTTAGTCTAACTAAACCTTTGATCTCAACACATGAGGATTAAGGATTAGTATCTTGAAGATGAGAGCTTGAGGAGAGAGAATGTGTGATAAGATAATGAGAGAAGAGAGAGAGTGTATCATAATATTATGAAGCATTCTTATTTTCAAATAATCAATAAAGGAAATGAATAAGCATGCTTCACAAAATATCTTGTGATGATTCATTAACATGAGTCATTAAGCAATAAATGTGCATTAATGAAGTGAATGAATCACCACCATGACTCACTCTCTTATCCAAAAGAAACCTCCTTAGTCACATCTTCTAGAAGCTTCTCGAGTAATTACGAGAACGCCCCTCCGATCCGTAAAAATACGGAAAAACTTTAGACTGTATAAATCCAATAACCGGATACCAGTAACTGGCTTAAACCAAAGCCGACTGGTAAAAACTGTCCGAAAGTCGTACGCGCGTAAACGCACGTATGCGTCCGAACCCTTTGTCGCAAAACCATGCAACCTCTATATCGTTTCGCCTGGAGTAGGAAACTCTCTGTGTGGGACTCTAGAGACTCGACTACTACGCTGGCAGTGGGTTTAACCACAGACCGCAAGCGGCACTAGCTGTACGTAACGGTCCCCAGGTAGTTGTCGATAAGAAGGCCGATGAGTAAACCCATCCGAACTCCTACTGAGTCTGATGTGACAATCTCCATACAGTCCGGTCCGTTCGTCCATGACTATCGCATATCGGGCCTAGGGGGGCGGCAAGCGTCAGTCCCCTAATAGCGGTATAAGTCGTGTCGGAGTGAAGCCCATTACACCCTGAGAAACTGCTGGAACCTACCAGCAAATCTCGCTTGCCCTGGCCAGGGACTTTGCGTAATGGCTCTCTGACACAGCACGATATCTACTCCCAATACCGGGAGGGACGAATCCTGTCTAACCGCCACTGCCTCCAAGTGCTCGGGACTGCACCCAACTGCTACTGTTTGCACGACTCCATAGAGCCGTGGTAGGGTAGCAATCTAAGAACAGTGGGACACACTCGAGGCGAAGTAGCAGTGTCAAGTCTGCGGACTACGCTGTACTCATGTCACCTGGGAACTGTTTACTGACGACTGGTATCAAACCAACCAACAGTTCCCTGTGAGTCCTGTCCGGTGTACCCGTAACCTAACGAGCACCTGTATACTATCTCCAGTACGATGTACTGATGGCTGTGGGACAGACCATCTCCCCAACTGGGATGAGAAGCGTACACACTAGTCTACTCCGGAGTATCGATGCTCTGTCTCGATAATCCAACGACCAGGGACCTGAATAAGGATGTGCTTGTAGACTACCCAGCCCCCACTAGTGTGACTGCCATCACAACGCTGGTAGACAAGCAAGATCCTAAGAGCTCTATCAATACGTATACTCACATATTAAGATAGAAAAACCAAGTAGCATACTACCATGTTTAGCAAGACTGTTATATACATGTGAATATCCCAAGCTTCCATTAAGTAATATACAAGCTAGTATGATACAGTAATGGCCTTCTAGGGCATAAACACTAACATCACATACACGCATTATTCTCGGTCCCGCACATATCTCATTTGCGCTCCTATTTCGTTTCGCTTGAGCCAGGAAACCTCTGTGTAGGACTCTAAAGACTCGTCAATACGCCGGCAGCAGGTGATGATCATATCAAACACCCACAAGCCGCAAGCGGTCTGCTAAACGTAACGGCCACCCGGGTATTGAGCGATCAGAAGATCGACGAGCAAGCCCGCTCACACTCCAGTGAATCCAACCAGTAACACTACCGTACAGTCCGGTCTGATCGTCTGATATGTCGCATATCTCGCCTTGGGGTGGTAAACGTCAGACCCCAATAGCTCGATAAGTCGTGTCGATATGAGGTCTATAACAATTCGAGAAACTACTGGTAACACTTACCAGTAAATCTCAGCAACCCTGGCCAGGGATTTCCTGTTATAGCCAATCGAACACAGCGCAACATCAACTCCCTATACTGGGAGAGACGAATCCCCTCCTATCGCTCATTGCCTCCATGTGATTCGGGACTGTACCCAAAAGCCACCGTTTTGCACGCCCTCTTGGACGTGGTAAGATGGAAATCAAAGCACGGTAGGAACCACACAAGACTCTATGACGATCTCGGGTCAACAGACTACTCTGTACCAGTGTCACCAGAGAACTGCCATCTGACGTGAGGTATAATACCATCTGGGAGTTCTCGGCGAGTCCTTCCAGTGTACCCAGTCTCCACTGAGCACCCGTACATCATCTCCGATGTCAAACACCAATGGATATGGGATCATCCATCGCCCATCTGTATGGGTCGAGAAGGTATACGCTAGTCTACTCTTGTATATCGATGCCCCGTCTCGATACACCCACGACTAGGGACTTTGAAGGATGTACTTATGGACTACCATGTCCCCACTAGCATGATCCGCATCATAGTCCAGGTAGTCAAGTACACATCCTAAGGGCTTTACCAACATGTAACAGAGAGACATTCATTATACACATTAAGGTAAAGAGTAACCAGATAGCATACTATCATGTCGAGCAAGAGAGTCCTCCCTATATATGTCCCAGCATCCACTACAATATACATCATATATACAGTAATGGCCTCTAGGGCATACATATAACTAACAATCTCCCACTTGCACTAGGGCCATCTGTAGCAGTGGTTGTAGTATCTCATACTCAACCATCCCATAAAAGTCTCTCTGGGAACAGGCCTTCGTGAGTGGATCCGCCGTGTTATCCTCTGAGTCTGCTCTCCATGCCTCGATCATATTGGAGATCAACCATCTCCATGATCAGGTGATACTGCCTTAGAATATGTCTGGATCACTGATGGGACCTGCGTTCCTTGGCATATGCCACTACTCCATTGTCACACAATGGTAGGAACGTAGTTCATCTCATGAACTAATATACACCCAAACATCCTCTTTGGTAGCATCTTAAGTAGCGATGTATCCAGCCTTTATCGTCTAGTATGTCACGGTATTAAGCTTGGAACTCTTCCAACATACCGTCCCTTTACTGAGGGTAAAGACAATGCCTGCGACTGACATTCAGTCGTCTTTATCACCCTGGAACACTTCCAGTGATTCTCCCCAGGATCAACTGATACCATCTCACTACAGCTAGTGAGATTCCTAACATCCAATTAGATCTATCTCATAGATCCATAACTCAGGATTTAGGGGGTATCATTTTGATCCTACACGGAGAATCATTGTGATAAGTGGAGATTGACCGAGCGTAGCATAGGAAACTACTTTCTTATCAAGAGTATGTCATCCACGTACTCTACGAGGATCACCACCATACTCCCTACTACCTTTTTGTTTATACAAGGTTCATCTACCATTTTGATGAAGTCAAACTCTTTGACTATTACATCAAAACAGACGTTCCAACTCCGCGATGCCTGCTTTATTATATAAAACATCTTGCACACGTTTCCGCTGCTCCCACTGTCTACGAAGCCCTCTGGCTGTGTACTTATAAACGCTCTCTTCTAAATCATCATTTTTAGAAGAGCTGTCATGACACCCAACCACCAGATATCGTAGTCATGGTATGTAGTCGTGGCAAGTAGTATCTGGATGGACTTAAGCATAGGTACTGGAAAAGGTTTCATCATTATCCACGCCTGGTCAATGAAGAAAACCTTTAACAAGTCTAGCTTTGAAAATCTTAACTTTTCCATTTACACCAAGTAATCTTCTCAAGATATACTTGCTCCTGACGGGGATTTAACCCTTCAGATATAGCAGCCAAAGTCCATACTTTGCTGGTGTACATGGATTCCATCTCAGATCGCTAAACATCCAGCCATTCTTACAGAGTCTCACTCCTGATGGCCAGCTCGAAACTAGTTGGGTCATCACCCATGATGCAATCCTCGCTCCCACTGTCATAGAGAAAACGAAGTATCTCTCAGGTGGGTGAGGAACCCTGCTAGATCGGCGGAGAGGCTGAGGTTCGTTGGTTACTATCGAATCCTTTAGTTCTACCAAATCATCTGCTGTAGTTTGTATAGCTGGAACAGTTCCAGATGTACATAACAGATCTTGCCTCGAGCTTGTCCGGATTTTGCTTTCAGACATAGGCCGGACAACCCCAAATCTTAACTAGCTTAAGACATGGGCTCTTCCCATACCATATCTCATATGGAGTGGTAGGCAACTGATTTGATTTGAACCCTATTCAATAGGTATGCAACTTCTCAAGTGCATAACACCCAAAAAGGAAATAGGTAACTCAGTAGTACTCATCATAGAGCACACCTTATCATATAGGGTGTGATTGCTCCGCCCCGATATACCATCGTGCTATGGTGTATACGGAGGAGTAATTCCGAGAGAGAATCTCATTCTCCTTTAGAATAGTCCAGGAATTCCGTGCTCAAGTATTCTCCTCCTCGATCACATCAAAGGACATAATACTTATACCTGTATTTTGGTTCTCTACTTCTAACTTATATTCTGTGAATATCTCAAAAGGTTCGGACTTGTGTTTCAACAGGAACATAGGTCTGAATCTCGAGAGATCATCAGAGAACGTAATGAAGTATAAAGAACCAGTCCTGGCATGTGTAGACAGGGGACCTACATACATCAACATGTATCAATCCCAAGAGTTCACTAACTCTTTTTCTGTTTCCAATAAACAGAGCTGTGGTCATCTTATCTCTGTGACATGATTAGCAAGTTTTCATAAGATGTAAATTCAAACTAATTTAAATATGCATCTAAATGTAACTTAGCTAGTCGGGTCGCATTGAAATGACCTAGTCTACAAAGCCTCAAGAAGGATTCGTTCATTTCTGAACTTATCCTCTTGTGTGTGTTCTGTATACTAAGAACTGTAGTTTGATTTAGAACTTCAGTGCTTTTAGATAACGTGCCTGAACCGATCAACTTTTGATATAGGAAATGTTCAAAACATTATCCAACAATACAAAATTTTATCATTTATTTACTAATAAAAAGACTGATATGATTTTGTATATCAGGTTCGGTATCTAATAACATTTGTTCAGAATCAATGTATTGGTAATACAGGGTGACAGTGACCGACAGACTTGGCTGCAACACTTGCCCCGTTTTCTGTCTCATGAAACTCATCACCCGTTCTCAGTTTTTCTACCCTTTTGTAGCCCTATGTAACAGATTACATATCTGAGATCCTGATCCGGTATCATATACCCAGGATGCGGAGGATACTGAGAAACAATTCTTTGTAATGAACACACCCGAAGATGATGCATCATATGCACTTTCTTCATTTGGGCGGCACGGGAAATCTGGTATTCCCCAATTTCCTGCTCTGTCTTATAACAATTATAAGTTGGAGCGGGACCAACGTTCCCCAGCTCAATATAACAAGCGGGTTCGGTCAATAATCCGTATTATTATCTTGATTAAGGCGTGATGTGGTCGCTATCTGGAGAGAGAGAGAAGAAGACACTCAGCGTGCGCTCTTGCAAGAATAGATTGGTTATTATTTTATCTAATCAGGATGGCTCCCACTGCTTTTTATCAAATCTTCCTTCAAACCCTAAAAGGAAAGACTAGCCGGGATTAATTACACACTACAAGTTCGCCAATCTTTCAGCCAGGCCAGTGTCGGTACTTTGAGGGAGGTCCCCCGTGCTTTCGCACGAACCTAATTAATGTAAACCTTGTTTTCCCAGAGGCGTAACCCCATTAACACCTTTCTAGACACCTACTTGATCGGTTAATTGTAATGTATAAAACTCTCCCAGGATTAACTCTTACTCGCAGCGGGTATCGGGATCCAACTATCTCATAGAAGGTATGCAATCTCATTGCAAATTTCAACACTTGAAATTCCCGATAATATTTTGCCCCTAGCACCCTATGACCTTGACGGAGGCCAACAAACCATAGGCTACTAGTCAAGTTCAACCCGTCATTTCTTGATCGAATCAAACCCACCCGCACGACCCTTGACGGAGGCCAACAAGGTCGCACGACTACCCTAACTCAATCTGCATCATATGCATAAGCAGATAAATAATGGTTAGCTACCGCACACTGCGCCTTGACGGAGGCCAACAAACGCAACACGAATACTAAACAGCACTTATCTGAAATGACGGAGGGCTACGACAGGTTTTTCTGAAAACCTATTGCGTAATGAACTTGATATCGTTGTAGGATCGAATGAATTTTAAAATGGAGTGTTTTTGAGGCTTTTCTAGTTTTGCTAAAGGAGTCACTCCCGGTGAAGGGATCGTCGGTCCTTTCCTCGTCGAATGAGGTGCGGGATATATCATATATATCGCTGTGCAAAGCAAAAACTCTTAAAAGCAATCAAAAGACAAACCGAGTGTGTAGCATATGCCAGTTATTGCTAAAGGAGTCACTCCCGGTGAAGGGATCTCGGTCCTTTCCTTATCGAATAAGGTGCAGGATATATCACATATACCTCTGTGCAAAGCAAGAACTGTAGCTACCTGTTTAATTTTGAAATTCGATTCTACAACATCTTAGGTTTCTTTTTCTTTCATTAATCACATTAATGAAGTCCCATCATTTAAGTACCTAAACATCACAGATAAATACGACGTACACTTATGCCATCCGCATTCGCCTCGATGTCCCCTCGTGCACCGTTAGGTTAGGTAACTAACGGCAGAGCGGGGCAGGGCTAGCGCGGGTGTAAAACATAAGTAACGTCTATATAATATATCATATATACTATATACTGTATCTATCACAGAACATCACATGATCACATCATAGATATCGCAGCAGAAGAAACATATGAAATATTGGATATACTAGGACGTCCGTGTTTTCAATACGAGCCAGTATAAAACACGGATTCCACGGTCGTGATGAATATCCAAACCCACACCCCTAGACCCCTACGAGAGTGTCAAGCAACCCTACCAATTCTAGAGTTAGGAGACCCGGACTCGACTCCTCGAGTTGGTCTCCCACTGAACTCCAGAACCCGGTTACTTGTGCCCTCCTCCTTGGGTCTATCCTAGTGCGGAATAGTAAATAATATACAACGGGTGACAACTTCCGCAACCTGGAAGTGCCCCAATAAAAGAATATTACATACAAGTTTTTACATGAATGAAAATGAAAAACACTCATCTCACATAAAAACCCCCGGCTATTAAAACACGACGATCCAATATAACATATCCAGCAACACATAACATCACATGTCATCAACGTAAGTAAATATGCGCATCCCAATTGTCGTTGACATATAGCAACAAAACCGGCGATATCACATATTACACTTACGGTCACAGAAAAGAAAGTGTAAAACTACAACAGTTGGAATCCGCAATCTGCATAGACATCGCATGCCTAATCAAATGAATACCTTAGACATCACATGCCTAACAATTATAAACCCCGCATTTTAGTCTCATTATCGAAAACACTTTTCAATACCAAGTCGGGGAATTCAACAGGATTCCCGACATCCTGATCGAATACTCGTCGCAAACTTCAGTAGACGGCCGCGCCCCCGATACCGTCGACGAAGTGCACCAAGGCGGAACACCGCTGCCGCAAGCACCCGAACGGACGCTTTCGGCGACGGGGTTCTCCTACAGTCACTTGGTCGGGGCTATGGAGTGAGGCTGTCTATTAAGTTTACCCGGCGAGTATCCGCGTACGCTACGTGATTGCGACGGACTTTTGATCACATCAAAATTCCGTGGCAACCGATCAAGTGAGACTAAAGTGCTACGTTTATAACATTCATTCAGTTATCTCATAACTGTTTGTGAATTCCAATTATTGTATCCCATTCCAGATAAACAGAAAATGTTAAACTTTCCGATCGAACAGTCAAACACCCAAGTTTTCCCGAAACAGATCAACACATGAAATAAGTCTAACAACATTCAGTTCGTGCCTTAGTACCAACGGTCCAGCCGTAGAAGGGTCAAGCCAACGCCTCACATGTGGCACGCCGTACTGCCCCAAACCCGAAGGTTCAAAGGGCAGTTCAAGACGGTCACATAATCGAGTTAAGGTTTGTTGTCTTCTAGAGGGTCCATCGCGTTACTTGCACTACTTAGAACGTCGTTAAACTACGGAAAAATCCAACACTTGGAAATTTCCCGACAGGGGAAAAATTGGGTATTTATATCCGGTCGAACTTTTTAACATATTCCAAAATTTATCCGGAAAGCCAAACAGACAAAATTTGATACTCCGCTCGAAACACCGAATCCCCAAAACAACCCCAGAAAATTCAAATCTTGAATAAATATTAAAAATTCCCATAAAATCCAACATTACAAAATAGGAGTTACTGTGAAACAGGGGGTGATGATATCATCTTTTGGCCGCGGAACCGCCGTAGAAGCCATGCTTCTGCCGCGGTTCCGCCGCCGTTTTAACGAATTACCCACACGAATTTCACAGTAATTCTAATAGCACCCTGCTGAATTTTTTAGCAATTTTTAATTTGGAAAAACTCCAGATTTTAGAAAAAGTCCAGAGAGCAATGAAATTTTGCGGTTTCGGTTCGTTCGGACTTCAAATTCCGTCTACGCATCGCCTAAGGCTCTAGCTAGGCTCTGATACCAATGTAGGGTTCCTAGGCACCCTAGTGAGGTCTCACAAGACATCGATCATGCCAATTTCAAAAAATCTAGGTGCCGAGAAACCCGACTACGGACCGTTGGCTAGAAGTTTAGGCGACAAAGCTAACTAGTTGACACTTAACTATAATAGAATGCGGAAATACAACCTTTGTAGATCCGGTGCTCCACCTCCATAGCTCCGCAACGATCTCCCTCCGCTGTCTAAATCAATTCCCGGGCTCTAGCGTCGGCTTCGTCGGAGAAATGGCGAGCTAGGTCGTCGATGTCCATGCCGAAGATGATCTACGTCGAAGCATCGCAAGATTAAGCTCTCACTTCACCAAGTCATCAAACTTGTGAAGGAAACACACTCTACTACTTGGCAAGAGGTAGAGGATGAAGAAATAGGAAGTGGGTAGACTTTAGAATTGGATTTCTCACTCTTTTTCTCACTTTGCCATTAAAGCTTTCAAGCTTTTTCTTGAAGTGAAGAAGAAGAAGAAGATGATGAATATGATAAGTTCTTTTTTTAATAATAAAAACAATATGATACTTATCATAATCTCAACCATGGTTTAGTGTAGAGATTTAACTAAGGTTAGATGAGTGGTTAGGGTTAAAGAAGAGACAAGAATGGTTGACTTGTTCAAAGCTTCAAGAAGCTTCAAATAAAACAAAATTAGCAACCATTCTTTTCTCTTTATCTTTTCTAAATGAAGTAAATAAATAAATAAATGAGAAAAGGAAATGAAACCCTAACCACTTATGTAACCATGGTTTAATACTTTACACAAAGCCAAACTAGCATGTATCATCAAACATGATACAATCTTGTGCACAAAAAATATATCATATATACAATGTGCACAAACAAGTGAGAAAATCCATTTAAAGTGAACCAATACTAGTTAATGCAAAGTAATATATCAAATATATAATTATGCATTAAATCATTAAATCAACACTTGATTTAACGACCCAGTCATATCGCATATAACCGACTAATATTCAATGTATCGACTTATCGAATCAACGCTTGAATCGATAACTAGGTTATATCGCATACAACCATTCGATACATTCATCGCGAGAATGGAATACGGTATCACATACACGCATTATTCTCGGTCCCGCACATATCTCATATGCGCTCCTATTTCGTTTCGCTTGAGCCAGGAAACCTCTGTGTAGGACTCTAAAGACTCGTCAATACGCCGGCAGCAGGTGATGATCATATCAAACACCCACAAGCTGCAAGCGGTCTGCTAAACGTAACGGCCACCCGGGTATTGAGCGATCAGAAGATCGACGAGCAAGCCCGCTCACACTCCAGTGAATCCAACCAGTAACACTACCGTACAGTCCGGTCTGATCGTCTGATATGTCGCATATCTCGCCTAGGGGTGGTAAACGTCAGACCCCAATAGCTCGATAAGTCGTGTCGATATGAGGTCTATAACAATTCGAGAAACTACTGGTAACACTTACCAGTAAATCTCAGCAACCCTGGCCAGGGATTTCCTGTTATAGCCAATCGAACACAGCGCAACATCAACTCCCTATACCGGGAGAGACGAATCCCCTCCTATCGCTCATTGCCTCCATGTGATTCAGGACTGTACCCAAAAGCCACCGTTTTGCACGCCCTCTTGGACGTGGTAAGATGGAAATCAAAGCACAGTAGAAACCACACAAGACTCTATGACGATCTCGGGTCAACAGACTACTCTGTACCAGTGTCACCAGAGAACTGCCATCTGACGTGAGGTATAATACCATCTGGGAATTCTCGGCGAGTCCGTCCAGTGTACCCAGTCTCCACTGAGCACCCGTACATCATCTCCGATGTCAAACACCAATGGATATGGGATCATCCATCGCCCATCTGTATGGGTCGAGAAGGTATACGCTAGTCTACTCTGGTATATCGATGCCCCGTCTCGATACACCCACGACTAGGGACTTTGAAGGATGTACTTATGGACTACCATGTCCCCACTAGTATGATCCGCATCATAGTCCAGGTAGTCAAGTACACATCCTAAGGGCTTTACCAACATGAAACAGAGAGACATTCATTATACACGTTAAGGTAAAGAGTAACCAGATAGCATACTATCATGTCGAGCAAGAGAGTCCTCCCTATATATGTCCCAGCATCCACTACAATATACATCATATGTACAGTAATGGCCTCTAGGGCATACATATAACTAACAGCACCCACGTGCTGACACTTGGGGCGCTAGCGCTCAAAGCGCTTGCTCCCGAGCGCCCACGTGCCTGGCACGTGGGGCGCTAGCGCTCTAGTGCTCTCACGCTCAAAGCGCAAGCACCCAGAGCGCTGGCGCTTTTTCCTACGCATCTTTGGATGCCTTTCCCATTTTTTAATTTTATATAAATGTATATACACACACACACACATACTCTACAGCACTCTCCCTCTCAAAAATAATTTGGCCCGGGGCGCTGCCCCGCACCCCGCAAGGGGCTGCTAGCCCTCTTGACCCCCAGCCCGCTATCCGGGTAGCGGGACCCCCGTAAAATCTCTGCGGGGCCCCTGATATATCCAAACCCCCTCCAAAACAAAACACACGTACACTGAACATTGAGTTCGCATGACCAGTTTAACCCGATAATCGGAGGTTCTTTCGCTCCAAAAGATGAGGGGTAATTAACGGCAGCTTAATCCACGGCTGCCGGATATTCGGATCCCCACAATCAATAAACCCTAGCCTACCCTAGGCAGGGGGAATCTGTAATGTGCCTGACAAGCGCACGCGTATTCCCATCTCAATGGGGTGACAAAAAACACCCTACATACCTCCTTCTCCTTCCTTAAGGTTCTGGACCTTCTTCCTTTTTTTGAATTAAATCAAGAGTTTTACTTTTCCTTTTCCAAAACTAAATAGTTTTTCACCATAAAACCCACAAAGGTAGATCTCAAAAAGGGGAGATTTTTAAAATCTCACCCCTCTTGTTCTCCAAGATCCGGCTAACAAAGAAGAGGAAGAAGGAGACCCATCTCCGAAAATCCCACTTTGGAAAAGATCCAAGACTCAAGAGAAGATCTCAAGCTTAAGAGAGAAGAACCTCTGAAGATTTTTAGGGAGTTCAACTCCAAGACCTAAATCCTCAAAGGAGTTTAACTCCTAATCCAAATCTTTTGGAGTTTAACTCCACTCAAAATCCTCTATTGGAGTTTAACTCCTATCTCTGGGGATAAAAACCCCTTCCTTTCGCTAGCGCCCAGCGCTCAAGCGCCCACGTGCCGGGCGCGTGAGGTGCTCAAGCCCAAAGCGCTAGCGCGGGCGCCCAAGCTCCCATGTGCCGGGCACGTAAGGCGCTAGCGCCCAAAGTGCTAGCGCCCGAGAGCCCATGTGCCGGACACGTGAGGCGCTAGCGCCAGTGCCCGAGCGCTCGTGCTCGCGCCAGCGTGCTAGGCACGTGAGGCGCTGACGCTCACGCGTCCTTTGGACGCCATTTTCCCCTCATTTTACATATACTCCACACTAAAAATACCTCCCCGTTAGAAAAATTCTAACGGGGCACTGCCCCACACCGTGCAAGGGGGCTGCTAGCCCCCTTGAACTCCAGCCCGCTATCCGGGTAGTGGGACCCCCGTAAAAACTCTGCGGGGCCCTCGATATATCCAAAACCCCTTCAAAACACAACACTGTACATTGAGTTCGCATGACCTGTTTAACCCGTCAATCGGAGGTTCTCTCGCTTCAAAGGCGGGGGTAATTAACGGCAGCTTAGCCCGCAGCTGCCTGAGATTCGGATCGCCACAATCAATAAACCCCAGCCTACCCAAGGCAGGGGGAATCTACAATGCGCCTGATAAGCGCGCGCGCATTCCCATCTCAATAGGGTGACGAAAAACACCCTACAAGCATGATGTATGATAGCATATGGAAACATGAATACGTAACTATAATGAATGTATACAACGACACCGAAATCTCATCAAGTATTTCAAAATATTGATCATTTTCATATAAGATCCATCTTTCCGTGTCCAACACCGACACAAATCTTCTGTTTTTACCAGGCATCGTTCTCCGAACGATCCTGTCAATCAGCAACATCGGTCGGTATCCTCCAGATATCTGCCGTGTTTTACAACTATCTCCGGTATCAAGTGTCCTCGTAGGGTCCCCGCCTTAAATTCGGTTTTCCTTCCCCTCGGTCTCGACCGGGTCCACCATGTATCCGGCTGTATATCCCCCCACTCAGTCTGGATAACGTATAAATCTGCAACCGTATAGCCCCCCTCCCCCCTCCACTCAGTTCGGAGTAAATCCAAATCATAAAAACAACTCATGGTGGACATATCATATCAATCATGAAAATTCGTCAAATATGACCATCAATGCATAAAACTCAAAACAGAAATCCTTGTAATCCAATATATATGATAGTACGAGTAGTAGCAAATGAAATGAGATATGATATGTGTCACAATAATAACAAATGTGCGTGACAACAGTTATTAATGATACTAACAGTGTGCAATAGATTACATGTGACATAGCAAGTTCTAAGGGTGTACGTGACATGTCAATTTCCAATGAGGTGTGGTGTGACATGTAGGTAGGTGTAGGTGCAACATAACTCATCGATAATAGTGCAAGTGTCCTAACAAGTTTTAAGCAACTATAATTTATGGTTATGGATGCATAGTATGAAATGCCATGGTTAATTATATAACAATATGAATGGAAAGCAATTATAACCAACTTCTAATTGCGGGCGTTATACGCCATCCATACAATGTCCTCCGGTAGATATTTATTCTATTCACCGGAACAAGTCGAATCTACTCGGATATCATCAATCCCTTCCCTTCCTTGCGGCCTCCGAAGTCCCCGCGGTCAGACCTAACATCGAAAGAATTTTCGTATAAAAGCAGCTAAAATCCGATATGGTGAAAATGTGTACCTAACGAACTTATATTCTAACGTGCTATGTGGGAATATTGTGAACTATCTAAAACCTAGACTAACCTGAGCTAACCCCATTCTGTTCGTAATTGGAAAAAGAGAAATCGTGACACGAAATATCCGTATCGTATTTTAGAGTTATAACCAAAAGCAAGCAATTATCTTCCAGATTTTATATACAGGCTATATAGCAAATTCAAAGTATACCAATTTCCCTAAAATACATACAGAGAGTTACCCTAAAAACCTCAACAACCAAATCCCACGAAAAAACGGTGATATCGGGAATTTTGGGTATTTCGCCGGTCGAAAAATATTAGAATGGGTCCGTGTTTCTAGTGTATACTCTAGGTCCAATTTACAAGGCTACTGTACTATTTGATTTTATTATAGATTAACTAAATTATAGCAGATTCAAAATAGAGCTAGAATCTATCAAAATACAATATTTACCGATATCATACATTCTATACTAAACATTACTGAAATAAGATCTACATGGTTGGAACTTATACCAATTTGAATGATCAACTGAATGGCTCTTCAATAGGTGCACAAGAACATAAGATCCTAACTTGACGGTTGAGTTAAGGATCACAAGGACTTAGCTTCTCTTTTCTTCTTTCATTCTTAATTGAGGTAGAGGATACTAAACTAAGTATTTGTTTCTAAACTTAATATGCCAACTGAACAAATATGGAAAAGATAAAGATAAGAAATGATAAGATTAGGAGGAGGTGTCACCTTAAAGAATGGTATGAAATCATGCAAGTAGGAGGTGTAGGTTTTAGGTTTAACCTAAGGTGTGGTGTGGATGAGGTTTATACTAGCCTTAACCATGACCTAATACATTAACATAATAACCCTTACACAATATCATTTAACACAAAGAAGCTAACATTTTTACTAAAACCCTTCTTTACAACTAATGTTACAAACTAAATACTCTTATTACTTAAATACTTAAACTACATATAAAAGGTCTTTTTATTTCAATAAAATTTTAAAATAACATTTTTAATTAATTAAATAAAATAGTTAATTATCTAAATATTCCGACACGTTACAGGATATTAGTTTAAGGGCATTCCGGTCAATTGTTAGTTTAAGAACGTTTTGGTACATTATTCCTGTTTTTGGGGGACGCATTAGTTTATGAACGTTTCAGTCCAATATCGACGTATTTCTGGGCGACTGAGTTTTTTGAATACTACTCTCAACGTTCCGACTCAGAAAGATAGCGAGCGGACACAAGCGTCGTCATCTATCATTGACCTAAGTCATGACTTGTCAAGCGTAGTATTTTTTTAGGAATCGACCGTTTATTGGCCGGAAGGGTCTTTCGCCATGCATATCCATGAGCAAGTAGGATCCACCTTGGTAGACTTTGTCTATGATGTACGGGCCTTCATAATTTAGTTCGAACTTCCCCCGCTTTGCACGATTGGAGATCATTGGTCTTTTGACGACTAGCACAAGTTCGCCTTAGCAGAATGTTCTCGGCCAGATCAGGTTTTCGTATGACCGTGTCATCCTTGCCTTATAAGCTTCCAGATTTTGCTGTGCTATAAGGCGAGTTTCGTCGAGGGCGTCGAGCTCCTCAAGCCTAAGATGGGCATTTTCTTCATATGTCAGTTCGTATCAAACCGCTACTTATAGAGAGGGGAGTTCTATTTCCAATGGGAGCACTGCTTCCGTGCCGAACACCAATGCGTATGATGTTGTATTCGTGGCCGTTTTGAACATTGTCCGGTACGTCAAGTGAGCCTCATGCAGCTTTTCATGCCAGTCCTTTTTGTTTCTGGACACCGTCTTTTTTATAATCTTTGTCATGCCCCGCTTCCCAGTGTATGGGGAAGGAGACGTGGCGGGCCGCGATGTATTTACTCAGAAGTAAACACACTAAGCGTAAATAAGCAATATAATGAATAACATAAGAATAACAAGAGATGTAATAAAACAACAACTTTTTATTGATAATCATTCTTTACATACAACTGAAAAGTAAAGTACAATGATAGAAAGCGATGCCTAAACAATGGCATATGGACTGAAAAGAAAATAGTACAAGTAAGGCGTAAAAGTCTGCCTCCTCTGTAAACTGCTTCGAAACGTCCTAGCTGGGCTCGATCTCCTGAGAGTCGGATCCTCTTGACAACATTCCAAACAAAGAAGAGACATGAATGTCGTCATCGAACTAGCGTTCGGTAAGTCCCAAAAGATAGATGTATTAGATAGGTAAAGAGAATAGAATAGGTAAAGTATGTGTTTGTTATGCTAACGTATCTGTTTGTAGCTTGGTACAGAATGTATCAGTGTATACGAGAGGAGTCCAACTTGCTCCGTGGACTAAGGTAACATGTAAGTACAAGGCCCCATCAAAACTCACAGGGTAACGGCACAGGATGTTCATGTAGCTGTCTTTTAGTGACCATCATCGTGCCACTTTTAACACATTCCGTACCAATCTACCCCGTTAAAACCCCGTAGTGTATATTGTATTGATTGTATTGATTTATAGTTATCAGACTTGCCGCGATCATGGTATAAGTTGTTCATGTAAACTAATTCAGGATGTAAATGGTAATCATGTAGTAAAGTTCAAGATATAGTCATGGTTCGGTCAAGTCAAGTTATGTTGCATGTTTAATATTGTTCTGGTATTCATGTTCAAGTATTCAAGTTTAGATTCATGTTGACTTGGATTCATGTTTGTATTAGATTCAAATTAATACTTGGACTCAGACTTGAGTCAGACACTTAAACAGATTTGGATCCTGAATTAGGTTTTGGTGTTATCGGTAACTGCTGCAAATGGACGGCAGGATTTGTGTCTTTTTCCAAGACAATTACCATTGATAACCCCGTTTTAGTTTCTATCTTAAATAGGCAAGCACCCACTTTCTCCGGCTCCCTGAGGCTCAAGAGAATTGGTCCCGCTTAAATCTATATTTACTAGGGTCCTTATTGTAATTTAATATAACTTGAGGGGTTTTATGAAAAATATTTTTAGTATACTTCAAAATTAACCTCAAGTATTTATTTATGTTATTTAGGGTTTTCATGGATGTAACCTTTTAATGAATGAAGTATATTAGTGAAACTTGAATAGTTCAAGGTATTTTAGTGTAAAGTTTGACTTATATTGATTTTTGATGGTATTTTCATGAAACTTGTAATTCTTTTATTTTATTTAGAAAACATGGACTTTAATAATATCTTAAAAATATGTGGTTTGATAATATTTATATAATTATTAAAAATAAATTTTTATTATTAAATAGAAATCCTCGTTTTTCTTAAAAATTGTATTAAAATTTCATCGAGATCGTATGCTCCGTGAGGAGGTCTATATCTCGCTCTACTAGTCCCGAGGATATACAATAATCTACACCATCCAATAGCAAGTTCCCCAAAATGGGTTGTTGAGGCATAATCGCAAAGAATTATGTAACACAATTTAAAGAAATCCAGGTTTTTAATAGTTTAAGGTATTTTGATGAAAAATTCGTATTTTGCCACAAAAATATTGTTTAAGAGAAACGTGCTATATCAAGATGTGTGTATGTGAGAGGTAGGACATTACCTCGTCAGGTTTTCTAAAGGTATGCTAAGCAAAATAATTAAAAGATGTCATATGTAAACTTCATGGTATTTAAACGTAAAACCTTAATTAAAGTTATTTAATATGGAGTTTTAGAGTGAAATTGGTTTCTAAACATTAGTTAAATGATTACAGGTAAGGTATATACATGAGTACAAGTGATTCTTAAGAAGAATAGTGGTTTTCAAAGGTTTTAGAAACAAATGTCTGTAAAACTCCACTTACCGACATGTTTTGAAAAAGAGAAGTTTTATAGTAGAAAGAAAAGAATAGATATGGGACTTACAAGTTAAAGGAGAGAGGGGAGGTAGAAGATGAGGGTAGTAGCCTTCGTGGAGTCTCGGGGTCGCCGTAAACGTCTCGAATTCTCGCCGGAATTTGACCTAGGGCTAACTCCACTTGTACTCTTCTTAAACTTAGAAATTTTTTGAGAGTTTTAGCAAGAGATTTCAGAATGAAGAGGGCTAGGGTATGAGGTTGTATTTATAGTGTAAAATTAAGGTTTTGGAATTGAAGAAATAATTAAAAATTGGATTTAAAGCTAAATTTTAATTCTCTGGATAATTGCAGGGAAAATAAATAGAACAGAGGTAGTGGGGGTAGGCCAAGGGTTAGTGGGAAAAACACGGAGCTCTTCCCCTACGGGGGGCCCGGCGGTGCCGGCCGAAATGATGATCTCGCCGGTCCAATTTGTGCTAGGGGCCGGTGGATCTCTACCAAGTGTCCTATGTTTTGTACACAATATTTTTCACATGTTTGTTTTATCTGACTTTTCATTTTTACATGTATTGCACGTGTAAACTTTTAGGTTTCCAAAAATTTTAAAAGAAAAATCAGTAAAAATATATGTGGTTGATGGGATTCGAACACATGGGCTATGTCACAGCAGTGCAAGGCTTTACCAATGAGCTACAAGTTGTTTCTTACTGTTCTTAAATAAAAACAACATTTAAAGTATACTCAGGCTTGCAAACTCCATTCTGTACATTAACTTGAAAATTTTTGTACAATAAAAACAGAGTCGTTACAATCTTTGTCAAGGTCTTGTTGAAAGTTTCAGCTAAACCGTTGGCCCGAGAATTATAGACTGAAGAGTATCTCCAATCTATTTTATGCTGCTGTGCGAAGCGGCTTATTTTATGGCTTCTGTAAACTGTCCCATTATCTTAGATTATCCGTCGCGGAGTGCCGAACCGATAGATGACATGGGTTCTGAAGAAGTGGAGGATATTCTCTGTCTTCACCTCCCTTAGTAGTAATGCTTCTGCCCACTTAGAGAAGGGTCGGTTGTTGCTAATTTGAACCGATGTCCTTTGGATGATGTCGGTTCGATAGGGCCAATTATATCGGTTCCCCACATTTCAAAAGTCCAGCTAGCCACTGGCTGGTGTAGCGAATTTGGATGTTGATGGATGAAGTACCCATGAATTTGGCACAAGTGACACTGCTTCACATATTCAAGACAGTCCTGGATCACCGTGGGCCGATAGTAACCCATTCTTTTTATCTTCAGCTTCATCTTTGGCCTAGCTTGATGAGAACCACAGAGTCTGTCGTGAGTTTCTTGGACGACTTCTTTGCTTCCTCCGGCCCCGGGCATCTTTTCCATAAACAGTCGAACGATCTCTTATATAGAGTATCATTGACGAAGATGAAAGACAAAGCTCGTTTCTTGAGCTGATGTCTAAACAACGCATTTTCGGGCGCTCGTTGGGAATTAAAGCAGTCTATGAAAACTTTCTTCTAGTCCTTGACCTTTTCTTCGTAGTTTATTTGAAGGGTTACTTGTTCGGTCGTTCCTTTTCTTTCGGATGGATCTATTAGATCTTCTGAAGATATATCTGTTGGCGCGAGAATCCTGCGGCTTTGCACAATGATCCTCACGTCATTGAGGTCTTCATCGGACAATTCCTTAGCTAATTTGGACAATGCATCCGCCTTGCTGTTTTCCGGACGCGGTATGATTTCCAGTGTATAGGAAGAGATTTGTGTCAGCAGTTGTTGCATACTTTCACCATAGTTTATCAGCTCTGGCTTGCATGTCTGATAGTCACCATTTACTTGGCTAACTATCAGCTGGGAATCTTCGTATATGAGGAGGTCTTTGATTCCCAAGTCGATAGCGATCTCAAGACCTGCTATCAAAGCTTTGTATTCAACTTCATTGTTAGTCCTTGGCTCCGTTAAGGAGATGGCGTAACACAATATCTCTCCTTACAGGATTACAAAGATAAGGCCCACCCTAGGTTTGATTATGAGGGTGTTTTGCTTTCGTCGCTTTATGGAAGGTGCTCCATCGAAGTAGAGTTCCCATTAGGAATCATTTTCTTCTTTGATTTCATCGAGCGCGTGTTCGTCTGGCAACTCGCAATTTAAAAGGGAGTCAGCTGATATCGGATGCTCCGCTAGAAAGTCGGCTGTGGCCTGCCCTTTCACCGCTTTGAGGGGACGATACATTACCGAGAACTCCATCAGGAGGAGGGCCCATTTGGAAAGCCTTCCTGTTAGTATGGCCCTTGAAATTAGATATTTGAGAGGATCCACCTTCGATATGAGATGGACCTCATGTGCCAAGGCATAATGTCTGAGCTTCGTTATTGCGAAAGTCAGCGCCAGGCAATGTTTTTCGATGGGGGTATAGTTATTTTCTGCCCCCAGGAGAACTCGACTTAAATAGTATAGAGCTCTCTCCTTTCCCTGATCGTTCTCTTGTACCCACAATACGCCTAAAGAACCCTCAAGGGCCATTGTATATAGGATAAGGGGTTTTCCCTTAATTGGAGCGGTCAATACCGGCGGATTTTGTAGGCATTGCTTGATTTCGTTCAGTGCATTTTGGAACTTTTGATCCCAGACGAACGAGGTCCCCTTCTTCATCAAATGACTGTAGGGACGGCATTTTCTGGATAGATTGGCTATGAACCGCCGGATATACGTAAGCTTTCCTTCGGGAGATCGCAGTTGTTTGAGGGTTCTTAGCGTGGGAATTTCCATAATCGCCTTGATTTTTGAGGTATCGATTTCGATACCTAACGTATGATGAATCATAGGAATTTGCCCGAGGAAACTCCAAATGCACATTTTAGAGGGTTCATCTTTAGATTATACTTTCGAAGGCATTAGAACACTATTTTTAGATGTTCCCAATGTTCCTCATGGGATTCGCTCTTCACTACAAGGTCGTTGATGTAGCATTCGACAATCTCATGTATGAGATCACCGAAGATCTTTGTCATGGCCCTCTAGTAGGTAGCGCCAGCGTTCTTCAGACTGAAGGGCATCACCTTATAGCAGAATATGCCCAACGGATTCCAAAAGGCGGTATACTTTTGGTCTTCTGGATGCATTTTTATTTGGTTATATCCTGAAGATCCATCCATAAAGGAGAAGACCTCGTAGGTAGACGTGTTATCGATCATCGGTTCGGTAACGGGTACTGGGAAGTCATCCTTCGGGCAAGCTTTATTGAGGTCCCGAAAGTCCATGCAGATGCGAACCGTCCCGTTTTTCTTCATCATTGGAACGATATTAGCTATCCAATCGTGATATTGAATTTCTAAGATGAAACCTGAGTCGATTAGTTTCTTGATTTCAGCATTGATACTCATCTCAAGTTCGAGTCGCATCCTTCTTGGCGCCTGTTTAATTGACTTTATACCTGGCGATATAGCCAGCTTATATACCACTACTTTTGGATCTAGACCCGACATTTCAGAGTAGTTCCAGGAGAAGAAATCTTTATACTGCATAAGTACGTCTTTTAACATGGACACATGTTTTTCAGATAGTAGCCCACTGATGAATGTTAGCCTCGGATCATTTTCCGTCCCTAAGTTAATTTTTCTTAGGTTGTCCTCCGTAGTGTGTATCCCATCTTCCAACTCTTTTGGTACTAGTGGAAATACTGAGATCACCTCGTCCTCTTCTTTATTTACGAAGCACCTGTAGAGTTCATTCACAGTCTCGTGCCTTCCCTCTTTTGATGGTGTTATCATATAGCAGGTACGAGTTCGCTTCCATTCTCGATGTTGAGCCGGTCATATCCTGACGATATAGGCCCTCTTTGGCTCATGATTTTGTGGCGGGTTACCCTCCAGCTGTTAGATAACGTAAACATGCCTTGTCGATACTGGTCTTCTATCCAGTCTTCAAGGGGTGACCTATTACTCGGTGATAGGAGCAATAATCCGGATGGTGGACCTTGTTTATTTGTTCGGCGTGCCGAGACTCCGGAAGCGTCATCATTTGGTAATTCATAACAAGGTTAAATATTTTTCTTGTCTTGTCTTGAGGGAAAGAGTATTCCCGACCCATCTTCTTTATAAAGGATGGGCTCCAATCGAGTTTTTCTCGATTGCACGGCGTCTTGGATCCGTTTTGTTGTTTTCTAATGTTGTTTTCGTTCTTGGCCCTATTTTTGCCTCCATTTCAGGGTTTTCCCCTTTCGCAAGAACATATAGCGGGCCGGAGATGAAGGGAATTACGGTCTACTTTCTCCGCAGATTCTTGACTGAGACGCTGCGTCCTGGTCTCTTCATAAATGCCCATTTCGCGGCTATGGTTGTCCTGGTTCATTTGACAAACTTCTTTTATTAACTTGTCAATTTATTCTTCCAGCGACGATCTTAACGTTTTTAGAGCACGATCTCGCTTCGATTTGACGTCACGGCTATTTGGAAAAGTGTTTTCCGCTTCACTTGAGCTATTTATGACGCGACAACTGTAGATTTGCTCCTGTTTCTTGGACCGAACATATCTGAGCCTGGTTGTCTCCATCTTCCCGTTGGGCATCTTTCGCTGAGTCCCGCGAATATCCCAAATCTTTTTTGTAGAATTGGACTTGTCGAACAATTTGTTCGAAGGGTACACCTTGGCATCTTAACAACTTTCTTAATTTTTCCACGTAATATCTTGGCAGACGGATGGGTTGAAGCCTGTCGAGTGCAAAATTGGCACATGCCAAACTTCTTTTTCTACTTTGGTCTCCGTAGATTGGTAGAAGAGAATCGCCTTTTCACCCCTTCGCCTAAGAGGCACGTAGAAAGTTTGTCGTTCTTGTACACTGTATGTTTCGAGCACATCATGTTCCTTATAATGCCGAGGCGGAGTCATTGTAATTTATAGACTCTGATCTGCTCCAGCAAAAGTCTGCATTGATGGGCAGACGAAGAACACTACATTGGCCTCGTCCTCTGAGACGTTGCTAAAGACCAAAATAGGGGTAGATGGTCCGGGCTTATTGTTTTCTTTTTGGGGTTGCCTCAAGTAGACTATTTCTTCGTCTTCCTTGGTATCACTTCCAAAGATCGAGATAGTGGCGACGGATTTCTGTTTATTCTCGGGCTTGTGGCACCTTTCAGTATCCTCGAAATCTGGTAGGAAGTACTTTGCGTCTTCATATATCCAGACTTCGTTTACGGAGAACGGATTTAGCTCTCCCGTGACGGTGTACTCCGAGCCATCCTTGAAATACTTCATACACTGATGTTGTGTAGAATGGACGATGTTGTACTCATGTAACCAAGGTCTTCCGAGCAAAGTATTATAGCAAGTCTTGGTGTCAATAACATGAAATTTGATGTAAGTGACGAGCAGCCCAAAGCGTAGCATCGGTATTACATACCCAAGCGTGATGACTGTGAGTCGAACCCGGAGATGATAATTTTATCTCGGGCAAGGCGCTGAACGTTCATGCAAATTTTAATCAGCACTCTCACGTTGAGAAGGTTAACGGAGGATCCGTTGTCGACAAGTATTTTCCCTATCTTGATGTCATGGCAGTACTCAGTGGCGTATAACGGGAGATTATTTTCGCACGTACCGAGAAGTAGATCTTCATCGATGAATGTAATATCGGCTGTGTGGACCTCTGCCAATTCATCTTTCATCTTCTCCTCTGCGGGAAAAGCTTAGAACTGATCGGGCTCTTATAATACCTTGATCAGGGAATCTCGTGTCTCTTTGGACAGGTAGAGAGCATCCAATATACTTAGTTGCGAGGGTATTTTCCACAGATGTGCTAGGACATTGTAATCCACCTTGTTTTTCTTAGGTGGGTCTTCTGTAGTGAGCTCTTTTACCACTCCGTCATCAAGGGAAATTTCCTTAAGGATTTTCCCTTTCCCTTTGTCTTTTTTTTCGAACCTTTGTTTGTAGGTTCGAGGCTCTTCTTAGACAGCGTGCAGTTATGCAGCTGAATATTCTCTCAGTTCTTCTCCACCTCTTCTTTTTCGGAGGCGGAGTCTTTGAAGAGAGGGTTGAGGGATGTTTCATACTCAGAATCGCTCCCGAATGTAAGGATTGGAGGTTTTCCTTCATCCGAACTGGTACCAACCATATGACAGTTGCCAGTCATTTCTTCATGCGTATTCGTCTCTCTATTTTGATGTTGACGAGCGTGAGCTTCGCGCTTCATCCTCTTGAAGTGTTTTTGATGGCTAACGTATCCTTACCACCACTTCTTGAAGGCACTGTATTTCTCGATGGGGTGGGTGACCCTCCGATGACATAGACAGTAGTTTGGATGTGATTCTTCTCCATCGAAGTATGTGATTCAGGGAGTGTTCTTTATGAGAGGTGGCAGCTTCATCCCAATTGGCAGGGCTTTAGCGAACTGCTTCTCTGTTTTGATCATGCGCTTATTTGTTGCAGGTATGTTTTGGTTTGGTTGGAATACTTTACGACTCATCCTTGCCGCAGCTTCTTTACTCAGACGCTGACACTTTGCCTTTTCATAAATGGTTGTCTCGCGTTCTCAGTCAACTTTGCTTTTTTGAAAGGGTTCGTTTAGCAGCCTCTCAATCAGGTCTTCTTCTGGCAGTTTCGGGGATTTTAGCAATGATTCTTCCCCCAGTTCCTTTGCATTGTTTTCTGATGCTAAGGGAGCCTCTTTGTCATATAATGACGAATAGGAAACCATGTGACAACTTGCTACACGGTCTTCGGTGTCTTTTGATGAGTCATTTCCCTCATCGTTGTCACTGTCTTCGCCCTCAAGAATATGCTTGAGGAATTCTTCGAGCGTGACCGGTGTCCGCGCCTTCTGGTTATACTCCTCCAGCGCGTCTATATATTTTTGTAGATCTGTGCATTTGTCTTTATACTCGGCAGGCTGCACAGGCTTCTTGGTTTTCTTCTTTTTCTTCGAAGACTTCGAAGGCTTGACTTGGGGATTTTTCCCTTCGTCAACAATTTTCGGTGCGGGACGGGGTTTTAGCATCTCTTCAATTATTTCAAGTTCAAGTGGGCTTTTCCACCTGACTGCCGGGCATGCCTGCAAATATTTGGTTTTTGCTGAAAGAATAATTTCTCATGGAGCTTCTTCCACGAGTGAGCATGATGCCCCATGTGCATCAATACGTCCTCTAGCTCACCCCTAGGATGGGTGATAGATCGATCGGCCATTTGGAGAGTACAATGTGTGGGTTTCAACTCTCCTATACCCAATTGCTCATACACAGAATATAGAAGCAAGTTAACACTAGCACCAAGTGAAGGGTTCCTTAGTATCCTCTATGTTTTCTAAGGCATCAAGCATGCAATTTTATAAAAAAAACCTAGAGTGCTAAGCAACCTGGAATGAGGATCTAACATGAGGATTAGTGTTATGCTAACATGTAAACAACTTTACACTAAGTGAAATGGGAATACAACCTTTGTAGACCGGTCCTTCACTTCTAAAGCTCCGTATAGTAGTCCTTTTGCTCCAAGTAGTGGTGTCCCGGACTCTCCTTTGGCTCCACTCGGTGAAAGGAACGATCTTGCTCAAGGATCTTCGAGGCCGAAGATGATCTACGTCGAAGAATCACTAACTCAAGCTACCTCTTCACTAATTGATGAACTAGTGAAGAAACAACCTATACTAAATAGCTAGTTTGGAATAGATCGGTGAAGTAGATATTTTGCTCACTTTAGAATAATTTTTCTCTTTTTCTTTTCTTTTTTCATTCAAAGCTAGAGAGCAAAAGGAGGAGATGAAGAAAAATGATCAAGTGATTAACCTATGAACCATGGGTGAGAAAATATCATATATAACTCATGTAGAGACTTAACTAAGACTAAAGATAATGGTTAGGTTAATAAATATCTAAGATAAAACAAAATTAGTGGACTAAGTCAAGGTTTCCACAAGCTTCACAAGCCATGATAAATTTCCACCTAATTTTGATTTTCCCTTAATAATTAAAACCCCACATTATCTTAAGTATGGTATGAATCTCATACACCCATGTCCAATGTATCATCTAGCATAACACAATAAAAATACATTAACATATATATATATATATATATATATATATATATATATATATATATAAAGAGAGAAAATTTTCTTAAGTGAGCTAATATTAGTTAATGTATATTAATATATCAAATATATAATTACACATTAAATTATTAAATCAACACTTGATTCAATAACCCGGTTGTATCGCATACAACCGACTAATATCATTTATATGCATATCACATATACATATAACATATCATTGAATCAACACTTGATTCAACAATCCGGTTATATCACATATAACATATATCGCGAGATTAGAATATTGTATCATATACACGTATTGATCTCGGTCCCGCACATACCACATATGTGTCCAACTTCGTTTCGCATGAGCTAGGAAATCTCTGTGTAGGACTCTAATGACTCATCAATACGCCGGAAGTAGGTAATGATCATATCAGTCACCCACAAGCCGTCAGCGGTACTAGATGGACGTAACTGCTATCCGGGTATTGAGCGATCAGAAGATCAACAAGCAAGCTTTTCCATACTCCTGTGAATCCAACAGCAACACTACCATACAGTTTGGTCTCTTTGTCTGATATGTTGCATATCGAGTCTAAGGGTGGTAAACGTCAGACCCCGGTAACTTGATAAGTCATGCCGATATGAGGGTCATAACGGGTCGAGAAACTACTGATAACACTTACCAATAAATCTCTGTATCAGCCCTGGCTAGGGACTTCCTCTTATAGACAATCGAGCACAGCGCAACATCAACCCCCAATACCGGGAGAGACGAATCCCCTCCTATCGCTCATTGCCTCCATGTGACTCAGGACCGTATTCAAAAACCACCGTTTTGCACGCTCTCTTGAACGTGGTAAGGTGGAAATCAAAGCACAATGGGAATCACACAAGACTCTATGACGATCTCGGATCTACAGACTAACCTGTACCAGTGTCAGTAGTGAACTGCTATCTGACATTAGGTATAATACCATCTAGGATTTCTCGGCGAGTCCTATTCAGTGTACCCAGTCTCCACTGAGCACCCTTATACCATCTTTGATGTCAAACACCAATGGATATGGGATCATCCATCGCCCATCAAATAGGTCAAGAAGCGTTTACACTAGTCTACTCTGGAATATCGATGCTCTGTCTCGATACACCCTCAACTAGGAACAATTAAAGGATGAAATTATGGACTACCCTGGCCCCACTAGTATGATCTGCATCATAATCCTGGTAGTTAAGTATACATCCTAAGGGCTTTACCAACATGTGAGAGCAAGACAACATCACAATACTAGTCTACATGTTAAGATAAAGAGCAACCAGATAGCATACTATCATGTCGAGCAAGAAAGTCCTCTCTATATATGTCCAAGCATCCATTATAATATACAATCATGTACAACAATGGCCTCTAGGGCATACATACAACTAACAATCTCCCACTTGCACTAAGGTCAGTTGTTGTAGTATCTCATACCCAATAACCCGAAGAGTCTCTAAAATTGTATCTGGGGAATGGACTTTATGAGTTGATCCGCCGTGTTATTCTTCGTGTCAACTCTCCTGACCTCGATCTCCCGGCGATCAACTATCTCCCGGATCAGGTGATACCGCCTCAGAATATGCCTGGATTGCTGATGGGACCTGGGTTCCTTGGCCAAAGCCATTGCTCCATTTTTATCACAATACAAAGATATTGGATGCTCGATGGACGGAACCACACCAAGTTCGGTTATGAACTTCTTCATCTAGACAGCCTCTTTGGCGGCATCGTTGGCAGCGATGTATTCAGCCTCCATCGTCGAGTCTGCCATGGTTTCTTGCTTGGAACTCTTCCAACAAACCGCCCCTCCATTGAGGGTAAAGACAAAACTCGAGACCGGCTTAGAGTCGTCCTTATCACTCTGGAAGCTCGAATCGGTAAAGGACTCCATTTGGAGTTCACTGTTACCATACACCAAGAACATTTCTTTAGTCTTTCTCAAGTACTTAAGAATGTACTTCACAGCTGTCCAGTGATTCTCTCCAGGATCTGCTTGATACCTACTCACTACTCCTAGAGAGTATGCTACATCGGGTCTGGTACACAACATCGCGTACATGATAGAGCCTACTGTCGAAGCATAGGGTATCTCTTGCATGCGAGCCCTCTCCAAATCAGTCTTGGGAGACATTTCTTTGGAGAGAGTGATTCCTGAGATCGTGGGTAAATTCCCACGCTTGGAATCTTCCATACTAAACCTCTTTAGTGTGGTGTCAATGTACCTGGATTGGGACAATCCCAACATCCGTTTAGGTCAATCTCTATAGTTCTTAATCCCCAAGATGTAGGAGGCATCACCTAGATCTTTCATTGAGAATCTTTGTAATAAGAAGAGCTTGACCGAGTGCAGCATAGGAACATCATTTTCGATCAAGAGTATGTCATCCACGTACAATACGAGGAAGACGGCCTTACTCTCTGCCACCTTCTTGTATACACAAGGTTCATCTACATTTTTGACGAAGTCAAACTCTTTGACTGCCACATCAAAACAGATGTTCCAACTCCGAGATGCCTGCTTTAACCCGTAGATTGATTTAAGCAGTTTGCACACTTTTTCGCTGCTCCCACTGTCCACGAAGCCCACTGGCTGTGTCATATAAACGCTCTCTTCTAAATTACCATTTAAAAAATCTACGGGTTAAAGCATGTGGGTTTCGTGGACAGTGGGAGCAGCGAAAAGGTGTGCAAACTTCCAGATTTTTCTAGTCATGGAATGCAGCGATGGCACGTAGGATCCGGATGGACTTAAGCATAGCCACTAGAGAAAATGTTTCTTCGTAATCCATACCTGGTCATTGACGAAAACCTTTTGCTACAAGTCTAGCTTTGAAAGTCTCAACTTTTCCATCCACACCAAGTTTTTTCTTGAAGATCTACTTGCTCCCGATGGGTTTTACCCTTTCAGGAGCATCTTCCAAAGTCCATACTTTGTTGGTGTACATGGATTCCATCTCAGATCGCATTGCATCCAGCTATTTCACAGAGTCCCCACTCGTGATGGCCTGCTCGAAGCTAGTTCGGTCATCATTTTCCATGATGCAATTCTCGCTCCCACCATCAATAAGAAAACCACAATATCTCGCAGGTGGATATGGAACCCTACTAGATCGGCGGAGAGACTGAGGTTCGTTAGGAACTATCGAATCCTCTGGTTCCACCAAATCTTCTGTTGTAGTTTGTGTAGCTGGAACTTCTTCCAGTTCTACCTCTTTGCCACTAATTTTTTTTCAAGAAATTCCTTTTCTAAAAAGGTGGCATGTCGAGAAACAAACACATTTTGTTCCTCGGTGTGGTAGAAGATATACCCTCGTGAATGTTTGAGATATCCAATAAACTTACACAGAAATGACCTTGCCTCGAGCTTGTCCGGATTTTGTGTTTTCACATATACCGGACAACCCCACATCTTAACATAATTAAGACATGGTCTCTTACCTTTCCATATTTCATATGGAGTGGTTGGCACAGATTTGGTGGGAACCATATTCAATAGGTCTGCAGCTGTCTCCAGTGCATAACCCCAAAAGGAAATAGGTAACTCAGTGGTACTCATCATAGAGTGCACCATATCTAATAGGGTGTAATTTCTCTGTTCCGATACACCGTTGTGCTGTGGTGTATACGAAGGAGTAAGCTGAGAGAGAATCCCATTCTCTTTTAGATAGTCACAGAATTCCGTGCTCAAGTATTCTCCTCCCCGATCAGATTGTAGGATTTTAATAATTTTAGCCGTTTGGTTCTCTACTTCATATTTATATTCCTTGAATTTCTCAAAAGCTTCAGACTTGTGTTTCAACAGGAACACATGTCTGAATCTTGAGAGATCGTCGGCGAATGTAATGAAGTACGAGGAACCATTCCTGGCATGTGTATTTATGGGACCGCATACATTACTATGTATCAGTCCCAAGAGTTTAGTAGCTCTTTCTCTGTGTCCAGTAAACGGAGTTTTGGTCATTTTTCCTTTGAGACATGACTGGCAAGTTTCATAAGATGTAAATTCAAACTGATTCAAATATCCATCTTTATGTAACTTAGCTAGTCGTGTCGCATTGATATGACCTAGTCTACAATGTCACAAGAAGAACTCGTTCATTTCTGAACTTTTCCTCTTGTGTGTGTTCTGTATGTTAAGAACGGTGGTTTGATTTAGAACGTATATGCCATTACTTAACGAACCTGATCCAATCAACTTTTGATTCAGAAAAATGTTCATAACATTATCCTGCAATACAAAATTATATCCTTCTTTACTTAATAAAGAAACCGATATAATATTGCATATCCGGTTCGGTATGTAATAACATTCGTTCAGAATCAATGTATTACCATTTGGTAATACAAGGTGATAATCGCCAATTGTTTTGGCTGCCACATTTGCACCATTCTCTACTCTTACAGAATGATCACCTATTCCCAGTCCTGTACTTTTCTTTAACCCATATAACATATTACATATGTCACGCCCCGCTTCCCAGAATACGCTAAAATGGGCACGTGACATAGCCAACCATGCTACCTGTGGGTAGGAAGTATCCATCCACAGTCACATTACGGTTGTAGAGATATCAAGAACAAAATATAACTATCTAATACATGTCCATAATCCAAGATAAAATGAGTCAAGAATACTAAAAAAATGTGGAAGCAAAAGATCCAATACAAATAACTGGAATGTATGTCCCATAATGCGGGCTCACATCAGGAATAAAATGCAGAAAAGTAAAAGAACTAACTACTACTGAATCCCCACTGCTCAGCCTGCTGGCTGAAGTACTCTGCTCGGACTGCAGCAAAGGTACAGAATCTGGGCCATGCAAAACCCAGACGTCAGCGCGTCATGTCATCAAGCAATAAAGTATAATAGGGTAACAAGCAATGCAAATATAATCATGAATGGTAAAGCAGGTGTAACAGCAATATAAATCAGGGCAGTGAAGGGTAGTGTGCAGTGAGTAAACTAACTGGTCTACTGGGTTATCTACTCTCAAGTCTTTGAAATCAATTTGATGAATCATTGATGTAACTCAATAGTATCCCGTGCATGCCCGGGACCACGGTCTAAGACTCTCGGGCTGAAACCGAGACGTGCCGCAAGGCACTAAAAGGAAAAGGGTAAAGACCAACGATGTCAGCAGCATCGTCACGAGGCGGGCCTAGCCTCTAAAACTGATCAGTAAAAGCAAGCAACTGTCGAGTTACAAGTCAGGTTTCATCATTGATTTCCCCATACCCCCAAGTTATATGTGTCAAGTCAGGTATTTCGTAATCAAGAACTAATGCCAACACAGGATCAGGTAGGTGCAGGTTTGTCTGGATAGACAACAGGAACGGTCCGTAAGGACTACATGTCAGGTCTGTTGGCATTAGACACAAGATCAGGTAACAGGTAAAGCCATGGTACATCAGGTCAGGTCGAGTAATGTATTTAGATGTCATGTCATGTAAAGAGTGTACGGTACCATGTCAGGTCAAGTAATATGTGTAGCAAGTCACGTCAGGGTGTACAAGATAACATATGGATGCTCATAATCGACTAGCATAATCGTGGTTATGAATAAACAAGCAGGGTACTATCAGAACAATAAACAGGCACAGTAACTGTTAGTTATGTATATGCCCTAGAGGCCATTGTTGTACATATGATGTATATTATAATGGATGCTTGTATATATAGAGATGACTTTCTTGCTCGTCATGATAGTATGCTATTCGATTTCACTTTATCTTAACATGTTGACTTGTATTGGTTTACTGTTATACTCTCACATGTTGATAAAGCCCTTAGGATCTGTACTCGACTACTGGGACTATGATGAGATCATACTAGTGGCGCCATGGTAGTCGATGAGTACATCCTATAACTGTTCCTAGTCGAGGGTATATCGAGACAGGGCATCGATACACCAGAGTAGACTAGCGTATACGCATCTTGACCCATATGATGGGCGATGGATGATCCCATATCCATCGGTGTTGGACATCAAGGATGGTATGCGGGTGCTCAGTGGAGACTGGATACACTGGACGGACTCACCGAGAACTCCCAGATGGTGATATACCACACGTCAGATGGCAGTTCTCCGGTGACACTGGTACAGGGTAGTCTGTAGACCCGAGATCGTCATAGAGTCTTGTGTGATTCCCACTGTGCTTTGATTTCCACCTTACCATGTCCAAGAGGGCGTGCAAAACGGTGGCTTTTGGGTACAGTCCCGAATCACATGGAGGCAATGAGCGATAGGAGGGGATTCGTCTCTCCCGGTATAGGGAGTTGATGTTGTGCTGTGTTCGATTGGCTATAACTGGAAGTCCCTGGCCAGGGCTGATATAGAGATTTACTGGTAAGTGTTACCAGTAGTTTCTCGACCTGTTATGAGCCACACATCGACACGACTTATCGGTTACTGGGGTCTGACGTATACCACCCCTAGACTTGATATGCGACATATCAGACGAAGAGACCGGACTGCACGGGAGTGTTACTGGTTGGATTCACAAGAGAACGTACAGGCTAGCTTGTTGATCTTCTGATCGCTCAATACCTGGGTGGTTGTTACGTTTAGCTGACCGCTTGCAGCTTGTGGGTGTTTGATATGATCATCACCTGCTACCGGCGTATTGACGATTCTTTAGAGTCCTACACAGAGGTTTCTTGGCTCAGGAAAAACGGAGTAGAGGCACATATGTGATATGTGCAGGACCGAGGATAATGCGATATGAGATACCGTATTATATTCTCTCGATATTTAGATATGAACCGGATCATCGGATCAAGTGTTGATTCGATGAATCGATATATGATATATTGTATTACATTATCTAATATTGGCTCGCTTTATTATTTCATTTTCTCACCGGATAATACATTGATATATATGCGATATATATTAAATGTATTATTTTCTTTTGTTACAAATGTAATATATATGTGATATATATTATAGTAACATGATATGATTAATAATGAAACATGTTTAGTGATGATAAAAAGAGATTAGGGTTTGATTAGGGTTAGCTTCTTCTTGCACCTTCTAGAAGCATTCCTTTTGTCATGAAAAAGATATTATGATAGATATTTTCTTATGACTCATTTCTTAACCCAACCAAACCCTAGCCTTAGTTAACTCTCTACAAGGGTTATCCTTGTCATCATTAACCATGGTTGCATTATTATTCATATACTCTTTTCATTATTCATCACAAAAGGATTATCTCATTTATTCATCATCTTCTTCTCTCTTGAGCTTTGAGAAAGCTTACTTGATTTTCCTTTTGTGATGTTTTCATGTGAGATTATGATATAAAAAGATAGCATAAATACTACTCCATCATCCTCATATAATCTAGCCCATTAGATTAGAGTGTTCACCTCATTAGAGTGAGAGAGCTTGAGTTATTGCAACTTCGACGTAGATCATCGGAGAAAAGGAATACCATAAGCTAGCATGGATCGTTCGAGTCGTGGAGCCTCTCTTGAATCCGGGAGATCGTGGATCGCGGCGAAGGGACTTCTACTCGGAGCTTATGAAGCGAAGGAGCGGACTACAAAGGTTGTAATCCCTCACACTTAGTAGTAAAGATGTTTACTTGCATGTTTAACCCTAATAATCTAGCAAAAATCCCGGCTTTGGGTTGTTCGGCACGTCTAAATTTTTATCCGGGCATGTTTAATGCCTTATGAACCTTAACAAGAGTGCCTAGGAACCCTACAGTAGTATCAGAGCCTAGCTAGAGCATTAGGCGACGTGTATACGAAGTTAAAACTCCGAACGAACCCCGAAACTACGAAATGAACCCTTCTCTGGACAAATTTTTAAAATGCGATTTTTTCTGTATTAAAAATACCTTAAAAAATCAGCAGGTAAATATAAGTATTACTGTTGGAAACGAGCTTCCAAATCGTACAGAACGCCGCGGAACCGCGGCCAAACCTTTCTTGGGCCGCGGATCCGTGGCAGAACTGTAGATTTGGGCTTTTGTTTTGCAACAGTAATTTCCGTTTCTGTTAGATATATTTTATGGGTATTTTTAATATGACTTAAGTGTTGAGTGTTCTGGGGTTTATTTTGTAATAGTTGATTCGATCGGAAAATTTAATTTTGTGTTGTTTTCCGGATATTTAGAACCTGTTAAAAAGTTCGAGCGGATATCATTAACTCACTTTTTTCCGGCACGAAAAACTTTCAAGTGTTGAATTTTGATCGGGTTTAAAACTTTCGGAAAACTGTGCAAGTAATGCGGTGGACCCTCTAGAAGAACACAAACCTTAGGGTTTGGGGCAGTATGGCGTGCCACATGTGAGGCGTTGGCTTGACCCTTCTACGGCTGGATCATCGGTACTGTGACAGTTTCTGGGATTATTTGAACTCCGCTCAAGTGTTGAGCTATTTAGGAAATTTTGGGTATTTGATTATCTGTTTGGAAAGTTTAATACTGTCTATTTATCTGGAATGTGATACAATATGTGGAATTCAAATAGTTAGGCATGAAATGCGAAGTATGTGATATTTCGGATTTACGATGTCTAAAGTGATTGTGGATTCCAAATGTTGTAGTTTTACAAAAAAAAAAATTGTGACCGTAAGTGTAGTATGTAGTTATTGTTAGTGTATATGCCCTAGAGGCCATTACTGTATCATACTAGTATGTATATTACTTGATGGAAGCTTGGGATATTCACAGTTGTATATACAATCTTGCTCAAAATGGTAGTATGCTACTTGGTTTGTCTCTGCTTTAATATGTGCATGTGTTTCTTTTAGCATATCGCTTATATACATATTAGTAGAGCCCTTAGGATCTTTGCTTGATTACCAGCGTTGTGATGGCGCTCACACTCGTGGGGGCTGGGTAATCCATAAGCACATCCTTATACAGGTCCCTAGTCGTTGGACTATCGAGACAGGGCATCGATACTCCGGAGTAGACTAGCGTATGCGCTTCTCATCCCAGCGTGGGAGACGGTCTGTCCCACAGCCTTCAGTACGTCGTACTTGAGATAGTATACGGGTGCTCGTTAGGTTACGAGTACACTGGACAGGACTCGTCGGGAACTGTTGGTTGGTATTATACCTATCATCAGTTATCAGTTCCCAGGTGACATGAGTACAGCTTAGTCCGCTGACTTGACACTGTCACTTCGCCTCGAGTGTGTTCCCACTGTACTTTGATTACTACCCTACCACGGCTCAAAGGAGTCGTGCAAACAGATAGTAGTTGGGTGCAGTCCCGAAGCACTTGGAGGCAGTGACGGTTAGACAGGATTCGTCTCTCTCGGTATTGGGGGTTGACATCGTGCTGTGTCCAGGAAAGCCATTACACAAGTAGTCCCTGGCCATGGCAAGCGAGATATACTGGTAGGTTTCCAGTGTTATCTCAGGGTGTTCTGGACTACACTCCGACACGACTTGTACCGCTATTAGGGGACTGACGTTCACCGCCCCCCTAGGCCCGCCATGCGATGTATCAGACGAACAGACCGGACTGTACGAAGACTGTCACATTCAGGCTCAGTAGGAGTTCAGATGGGGTTCACCTCGTGATTGGAATGATTTAGCGTGCTTGCGCTTTCTAAAAGATAGATCAAAAATATTTGTAACCGCAATCAAGAACGGCGTCGCTTTGCAGCTAGCCAGTGAGTACGGGTCGGTCCACAGGGATGTTGTGAATTTCCTAATCGCGCTAACGAGTTAATTCCGAAGGGTGTTCGGATTGATTATTAAATCTAAAAATTGAAGTTGTATGATACTAGGATTAGAAACTTGCTAGGATTAGGTTTAGGAAAAATTTGGTAAACAAAGATCTACATCTCTTTCCATTGCCTTCAATTAAAAATATCATATTAGTGTTATGGTAAATCTTAACAAAGGGGATTAGGATGATTGGCAAGATTAATTCTTCCTCTAGATCCTTGTCCTTCCTTTCTTAATCTTTACCCTAACCTCCATGGAAAACCTTAAAATCCGGGCCTTTATACTACGGTATCACCGCTACCTCGAGGGTAGAGTGCCGTAGGGAGCGGAATAAGAAGGTATGCTTGGAGTTCTAATTTTCATAAAAGATTGGCAAAGAAAAGAGATGAGAGATCTTCGTCTCTCAAATCCTTCCCCATTCCTAACCCTAACAAGCGAGAAAACTACTCACTCATTAGGGAATTGAAGAACATTTATCTAGGGCAGAGAATAAAAATTACCTAGGGCAAGAATTGAAATCTAAACTAGAGCAAGGAATTAAATCTACTTACAGATGCATCTCTCCAATCATCAACGCAGGGTTGTCAGATCTGAATTCATGACTTGAAAAGAAACACCGATGCTCTCCAAAAGAATTCTAAATTTTATTCATAAAAAGAGGCATAGGGAGGCATGAAAAGAATACAATGATTTGGGCTTCTATTTATAGGAGATAGAAACCCTAGGTTACAATTGATTTGCATGTCTAAATTTACCAAAATATCCTTAGGAAGACCTAGTCAAAGTAGACTTCAAGCTTTAGTAAAATTTTATTGTCTCTTTAAAAGAAAGTATTGGGCCTTGGATCTTTGGGCTTCCTTATTATTTGGTTCTTTATTAAAATAGCTTCTATGTTTCTTCCAGATCTCCAGTGAATAATTGCGGTGGGCTTTTAACCGTTCGCTTTGTAATCTTGGACCTTGCATTGCCTTGTACTTTGTGAATTTTATCTTTGATGTAGGCTTGATCAAGAGTCTTCTATTTGTTGGTCAAAGTCCACTTTTTCATCGTCTTTACATCGTTTTCACTGTTTTCTGTCTAAGAACCTGTAACCTGTAACATGTAGCAGACATGCGTCAAAAGCACCTGTTTTCATTGTAAAATGCATAAGAATGGGGAATAGAAGATGCAATATTATGGTATGAACAAATACCCCCAAACTTATCTTTTGCTCGTCCTCGAGCAAACTTATTTTTTTATTCTCGATAAAAATCTAACCTAGCCGCACTTTCGCAGGGAGACGCGATTGCACTGAGCACGTGCAACAAGCCGTTAAACCTCTAGGTGTCCCTAGTAGGAGGAGTGTTGTCTCCTGAGGGTTTTCAGCGGATTACACCCACAAAATCCTATCAATTTGGCTTTTCGACTTTTGTTCTCCAATTAGGTTTTCTAACTAAGAATTCTATTATCGTCAACCCGCAAATTATCCACCCATATTCTTCACACTTCCTCATTATTTAACTTAAGATTATATATATCCTATAGACTTACTTAGCTTTCGGCATTTCCTAAGTTTTCCTTCTAGGGTTACATCTCCACTTAGGAATTTCTATCAACTCTACTAAAGATACAAGTTCTATTCTTCATTCCTTTCTCTTATCTAAACTCTAATCACATATCCCCACGTGTGTGTAAATATCACCCCTATACTTGGAAATTCAAATCAAGCAATCGTACTCCCGTCCATTGTCCAAAGCACTTGTGAATTTTCACTTTCGCATCCTTCATGCGACTGTTAATACTTCTTGAGGTACCAACAACCGATTACAAGATGCGTTAGCGTTTTAAAGCGTACTTCCTAGTTTTGCAACACCCAAGGCTTTTAGCAGTGGCTCCCAAACCAGTTGGTCTAAGGCACTAGGTGATGAAGCACCCTCGCTAAATATTTTTCTATTTTTACAGCCTTAAGTAATCACAAAAACCAGTGTCCATTTTTTTTATTCATTCACACTTTTTCATACTAAGGACTTTAGACAAGAGCATTTCAAGGTCTCTTCTACTATTCCAAGTTTCAAGGTGCGTGATTGTGCAAATTGTAGGGTATACATTTTCAAAATCTAGACTTAAGCTAGAAACTATTTTTCAAACTTATACTCTAATAAGAACATCAATACTCTTCCCTTGTTTCGACTTAGCCCAAGAAGTGAACCCAAAATTTGCCTATTTCTAAATAAACTACAAGGAATATACTTTCTACTGTTAAACTTTAAGAAAGGTTATTTTTAGGGTTTTTAATTTACTAAGTCTAAGATCTAGTTGTTTCTAACCAGTTAACCTATTTGTTAAACTCAAGTCAAATAAGCCAAAATTGAATACAGTAATCTTTATAATTTTTGAAATTTTTCAATTTTTATGGGTTTTTCAAATAAATATGCAAATGCAAAAATATGTACATATGAATGCGAAGGAAGAAGACGTACCGAGCATACCCCCAAACTTGAACTTGACAGTGTCCTCACTGTCATGCTAAACCAAGAGGGTCAAAATACCGGCACTCTCCTGTTTATTTATTTATAATTTTTTTTTATTTTTAATGTTTTGAAATTTTTTATTTTTTATTTTTTATAGAAAGAGAAAACAAAAATATATACATATATACAAAGGTTCCCCCCAAACTTAAGCTTGGCCTTACACAAGCCAAAGGTTAGCACCAACCATTCAAAAATTCTATCGTGGTAATGGTAGAGTTGGTGAAAGAATGGAGTGGAAAGAAAAGAAATGAGAAGCACACGAGACCGTGTGGAGAGAAAGGGATAATATGGCCCCGGTGGAGGAGAATGGCGGAGGGGAAGAAGAAATGGTAGGGGTTCTACTTCTTCGAGTGGAGGTTGATTAATCACAAAATCCATATCATTTAAGAATGCGAGTTCGTCGGCGAAAATATCTTCGAAACTTTCCTCGAAGGTCCAATTGAAAATTATCGAACTCAAAATGTCGGATTGTGATTCATCAACACTCGATATCATTAAAGGAAGATTAGAAGAACCAAAGAAAGTGGGAATACGAATTTAAGGGTGTGGATGGAGCGTATAGATTAGCACAATTTGTAATGACCGATGTGTAAAAAGTGATTGTGCTAATCTATCAACCCGTGAAAAAAAGAGATTAAATCCCTCAAGAGTCGTAAGCAAACATGGGTACGTTGAACTAGGTATTGGAGATGAAAGCGTAACGGTCTCTTGCACAGTCGAAACGATAGGAAGGACGAAAGGAAGTGAGTGAGGAAGGGTATCAGTTAAGGATTTAGGAGGGTGTATTGGAAAATTCGACACATCAAACGAAAATGGTTCAACCTCAATATTATCCTCAGTACTATCCTCATAATTCTCCTCAATATTTTCCTTAAAAATTTGCTTATCCATGCCAATATCATCAAAATCAAGACGCATATGAGATTCGGGAAAAACATTTAATGACTCTAGATGATGAATTGGACATAAAATTTCAATTAAATCGACGGGTTCATCATCCGAAATATTCCCGGCGTCTATATCCTCAATCAAGTGAAAATCAATTTTTTCTGACACCTCATCAAAAGCATGGATATTTATCGATTTAGGTTCTAGAGTGGAGGTGTAAAGATCGAAAGGATTAAGTCTGGTTTCACTCGAAAGGGGTTCCTCACAATCTGGCAAATCAAACACTACAAAATCACACAACTCGCTTTTATTTTGAACTTGTGAATTATTTAGGACATTCGATGGAGACCTGGAGTTGTGGGCTTCAATTGGGTAAGGGTAGGTTTGATTTGGAAATCCTCTCTCATTCTCATTCAGTCCAACCACCTCCTCATACATTGGAAAATTTGGAGCTAGTTGGAAACTAGCTACCGGTTCACTAGGTTGCATAAGGGTGGCCACGGACGCTTCCATATTCCTAACCATTTTGTTTGTTGCTGCGATATACGCCTCCAACGCCTCTTCCAAACTAGACTTTGGTGGTAAAGGGGTTTCGGTAAAAGATTCAAAATGGTGTGGATATGCAAAACTCCCAATAGGCTGCGTAGAAACATTGTCTAGTGACGGTGGAAAAGTGGGGTAGGACTGGTAGGAAGTGGTTGATTGGGCAGGGGTAGGGTCAACATATGGATAAAAAGATGAATAGTCGTATTGATCCCTAGAACTGGATGAGTGAAGAGGGGTGAAAGATCGACTGCGAGATTGAGCAATATGCTCAGCAATGGACATCGGCCTAGGAGTGACAGAAGGACTTGAAAAAATGGTGTCAACATATGGAGGTGGTAAAGGTTGACTAGGTTGACACAAAGTGGGTTGAAAAGTCAAATTGTTTCTCCTAGACTCCTCTATGTGATCTTTCAAAGATTTTTTAGGCATGGAAGGATCGTCTTTAAATTGACCGAACAAATTGCCGAACGACGCAAAATTAGGTTCAGGATACCAAAGTTCGGCAAGTGATTTATTATGTGGGGTACCCATGTTAGAAGAAAGGATGGAAGAAAGAAAGTTGGGTGATGGTGCAAGGATTTATTTGCGGCAAAAGTTTGCAAGTTCTTGTAACAAAAATTTTCCTTTTTCTTGATTTGAAAATTGTTGCAAAAAGATTTTTAATTAAAGATATGCAACCAAAAATATATTACCTGCAATCAGTTATTATCTTAAGCATATCACAAGAATCTTTATTTGGAAAAAAAAATTGTTGCAAAAAGATATTTGAGAAAAGATATGCAACAACAAAATATTTCTTGCAATCAATTTAGTTCAAGCGGGGCCCAAAAAAATCCTGCACAAGATCGTTATTTGGAACGGGAAATATTTTTATAGCGCACAAAATCCTGCAGGAATTTTCAGAAAAGATATTTCAAAATTTACAGAGAAAAAACAGAGGAGACTTACAGTGCAATTTCAAGAGCTAAAGTCACCAAGATGCCGCGTTTCCGCGGTCTGAGGCAACCTCCCGCGGCGTTTCCGCGGTCTGTTATCTGGCTCGAGTCCCCAGATTTTTTCTGACGCTCTGATCTTACAAGACCGCGGCGGATCCGCGGTCTAAAGTGGGTTAGCGCGGCGGAAGGGCGGCGCAATGGAGGACTCGGGTCTCGGGAAAAATTCTGCTGCTCTGATTTTGAGTTCTCCTTCTGTTTTGAAATTTGGTTTTCTGTTTCTCTTTCTGTAGATTTCCAGATCCGAGTTTGTTCCTGCAAGATTTCACACAACAAAGTACCCTTCCAAAAATAACAAATTATATATATTCTTATATTTTTTTTTTTGATTTTTCAGATTTTTATGAATTTTTTAAATTTTATGATTAACCCGAAATTACGAAAAGAAAATTCGACGCCATCCCCGGCAACGGCGCCATTTGATTGTAATGATTCAGCGTGCTTGCGCTTTCTAAAAGATAGATCAAAAATATTTGTAACCGCAATCAAGAACGGCGTCGCTTTGCAGCTAGCCGGTGAGTACGGGTCGGTCCATAGGGATGTTGTGAATTTCCTAATCGCGCTAACGAGTTAATTCCGAAGGGTGTTCGGATTGATTATTAAATCTAAAAATTGAATTTGTATGATACTAGGATTAGAAACTTGCTAGGATTAGGTTTAGGGAAAATTTGGTAAACAAAGATCTACATCTCTTTCCATTGCCTTCAATTAAAAATATCATATTAGTGTTATGGTAAATCTTAACAAAGGGGATTAGGATGATTGGGAAGATTAATTCTTCCTCTAGATCCTTGTCCTTCCTTTCTTAATCTTTACCCTAACCTCCATGGAAAACCTTAAAATCCGGGCCTTTATACTACGGTATCACCGCTACCTCGAGGGTAGAGTGCCGTAGGGAGCGGAATAAGAAGGTATGCATGGAGTTCTAATTTTCATAAAAGATTGGCAAAGAAAAGAGATGAGAGATCTTCGTCTCTCAAATCCTTCCCCATTCCTAACCCTAACAAGCGAGAAAACTACTCACTCATTAAGGAATTGAAGAACATTTATCTAGGGCAGAGAATAAAAATTACCTAGGGCAAGAATTGAAATCTAAACTAGAGCAAGGAATTAAATCTACTTACAGATGCATCTCTCCAATCATCAACGCAGGGTTGTCAGATCTGAATTCATGACTTGAAAAGAAACACCGATGCTCTCCAAAAGAATTCTAAATTTTATTCATAAAAAGAGGCATAGGGAGGCATGAAAAGAATACAATGATTTGGGCTTCTATTTATAGGAGATAGAAACCCTAGGTTACAATTGATTTGCATGTCTACATTTACCAAAATATCCTTAGGAAGACCTAGTCAAAGTAGACTTCAAGCTTTGGTAAAATTTTATTGTCTCTTTAAAAGAAAGTATTGGGCCTTGGATATTTGGGCTTCCTTATTATTTGGTTCTTTATTAAAATAGCTTCTATGTTTCTTCCAGATCTCCAGTGAATAATTGCGGTGGGCTTTTAACCGTTCGCTTTGTAATCTTAGACCTTGCATTGCCTTGTACTTTGTGAATTTTATCTTTGATGTAGGCTTGATCAAGAGTCTTCTATTTGTTGGTCAAAGTCCACTTTTTCATCGTCTTTACATCGTTTTCACTGTTTTCTGTCTAAGAACCTGTAACCTGTAACATGTAGCAGACATGCGTCAAAAGCACCTGTTTTCATTGTAAAATGCATAAGAATGGGGAATAGAAAATGCAATATTATGGTATGAACACCTCGTCAGTCTTCTTATCGGCATCTACCTGGGGACCGTTACGTACAGCTAGTGCCGCTTGCTGTCTGTGGTTAAACCCACTACCAGCGTAGTGTCGAGTCTTTAGAGTCCCACACACAGAGTTATTCGCCTTTAGGCAAAATGAGTAGAGGTCGCATGGTTTTGCGACAGGGTTCGTTCACATCCGCGCACTTGTGCACGTTTGCTGCCCGGACAGCTTATACTAGCGGGCTTTGGTTTAAGCCAGATCCTAATATATGATTTGGGATTGGTTTTATCTCATTGTATTCGTGTTCCTCGGATCACGAATACGGGTGCGTATGCACAGTTGACTGAGACAGAGGCAGAGGACTTTGATTAGGGTTAATGACCATTGTCATTTTGTTAACCCTAATGCTTATGTGTGTATTATGAATAATTGATATTAGTTATATATAATTGTGCATGGTTAGGGTTGTTGACCTTTTGACCATACTTGACTTGTTGACCTTGGTTGACACTTTGACCATCATCATTCCATATAAAAGATGCTCTTTGATCCTTGCAATTTGCATTAAATATGAAATGATAATGGTCAAGTCTTGATTAACCATGACAATTATCTAACTAATTATCTATTTTCATAATTCACCCATATTTAGAGAGAATGGTTCATATTTCTCCTCATTCTATCATATTGATTCTCTCTCCTCCTCTTCCTCTCTCTCAAGATCTCCCCTCTCATGTGTTGAGAAACACTTGAGCTTGAGTTAAACCTCTCCAAAGTAATCTCTACTCTCATCTAAGGTTCTAGGATTAGCACTTCTAGCACCTTAGTTACTTCTAGCTTGAAGTTGAAGCCAAAAATTGAGGCTCTCGGGTGGATCCTTCTTCGACTAGAGAAGGCGACAAGGTGATCTCTTTCTTCCACTCCAAGGAGCACGGAGAGAAGGACATAAAGCCCAAGGTATAACCTTTCTTCCATATAGCTAAATCTAGTTAGCTTTTAGTTAGTTTTTGTTTAGCAAAGATCCTCCTTAAGCTAGTCCATGTTGCCTAGTTCGATAAAAATCCGATTTTTATTCCGTTTTCCGCCTCCCCGCAAGCACCGGGGTGGGCAACGTGGACTTACAGTGGTATTAGAGCCTAACTAAACATAAACTTGCTAGTTAGTAAAGTGTATGGAAGTTCAATCGGAAAAATCGCAAAACCAAAACATCAAAACCCTAACTTTCTGTTGTTTTTTTTTTCTGCTCTAAAAATAATAAATCATACTTCAAAAATCAGCTCAGGGTTTTGTTAAGAAGCACACCAAAAACGGTCCAGTGAACAGTTCAAAGCGCGGCGGTTCCGCGGCAAAAGCATGCCTATTGCCGCGGAACCGCGGCCGTTTTGACTCCGTTCTGAACCGAGTTTGGTGCAGTATTCCTCTGTTAAGGTTTTGGGATTTTTAAGATGGTTTATTTCTGCCCAGTTGTTCCAGAAAAGAAATTTGTATTTGGGGTGCCTATAAATCCGTATTTTTGATCGAACTTCACTATACTTTGACTATTGGGTTATATCTGTGATGTTTATATGTATTTAACGTCTGCTAATCGCTATATGTCGATTAGTGGGGGTTATACATATCTGTGATCTGTAATGCTTATTGGTTTGTGTATATGAACTCGGTGGATTGTCGTGGATGAATAGCCGGGGTGGATGTGAGATGAGTGTTTCTTTTTCTTTCATTCATGTAACATGTAAATTGATGTAATATTATTTGTTTGGCTGCACAACCGGGTCGGGGTTGTAGCCGTCATTGTATAATTTCTTTTTACTGTTTTTTCTCCTAGGATAGACCCATGGAGGGGGTGCACAAACTACCGGGTATCTCGAAGTGCCGAGTGGCCTACTCACGGAGTTGAGGGAGGTTGCTTCGCTTCGGGTACTTGGCGGGTAGTTTGCCGCACCCGTAGGGGTCTTGGGTGGGGTATTAGCTATTCACCGTGACCGTGTAATCCTCTTTTCGTTGCAGGCTCGAACGAATCATGGATTCCTAGAATATCCAAAGTGTTCATCTGTAATCTGTAATGTCTATCATTGCTATATATTTATATATGATAACTATTTAGGTGTTGCTTATGTTTTGCATCCGCGCTAGTCCAGCCCCCGCTCTGTCGTTAGTTAAGTAACCTAACGGGTGATGACGGGGCCCCGTGGCGAATGCGGATGGCATAAGCGTACACCATATTTTGGTTGTTTTCTGCAATGGTAGGATTAATTGATGGGACGCATTAAAAGAACTAATGCAAGAAAATAAACCAAGTAAAAGTCGATTGGAACACTTTGAAAACCACTCGGTTCTTTTCAAAACTAAACTTTTAAACGCGGAGCTTGAACCACTCCTTTTAAAAGCTATCTCGTTCCATCGATTATATCAAGTTCACTACGTTCACGGTTTCGCCAAAACCATTCGTAGCCCTCCATCATTCCACATGAATGGTCAAAAAGTATTCAAGCTATGTATTTTGGCCAAAGTCAAGGCATAGTGATTGGTAGCTATTGGGTATTCATGTGCAGCATAGGTAGATGCGTTGGTTTGGGACAGTCGTACTACTATTTTGGCCAAAGTCAAGGCTAGGTATGGGTGGGTCCAAATTAACCAGGAGAATGATGGGTAGAACTTGACATGTGACTTATGATATTTTGGCCAAAGTCAAGGTCATAAGAGCATGGGGAAAAAATCCACATCGGGAGTTTCATAAGTACTGAAACTTGCTAGCGCTGCATACCATTTGGAGTGTGATGATTCTGGTAGGATTCCTTCGGTTTTATCACGCGATGATATTTGGATCCCAATCCTACTGTGAGTATATGCTACTCCTCGGGGAAGTTCTCACTTAACGATCAATGCTATAAACCTAGTAGGTGTCTAGAAAGGTGTTAGCGGGGCTACGCCCACAGGGAAAAGAGATTACTTAATTAAGGAACTTCGCGAAAGCGTTGGAAAACCTCCCTCGAAGTACTGACACTGGCCTGGCTGAACAGTTAAGCAAGTATTGTACGGTGAGATTGATCCCGACTAATTCTTTCTTTATGGTTTGAGAAGGGATTCGAGAGACAGTAGGAGCCATCCTGTTTAGACAAACTAAAAACCACTCTAAACTTGCAAGAGCATCATGCTAAAGTGTTTCTTTTCTCTCTCCTAATTGCAGCGACCATTCAACATGACCGGACTTAAGTTATTACTAGATAAAAACATACTGACATGGCCAAACTACAAAGATTGGCTCAGGAATGTCAAGATGGCAATCTCTTACGACAAGTTGAGGTATATCCTTACCACCAAAGCTCCCCCTGTCCCAGGTCCCACCTCCAGCGTCGCGGATGTAGAAATCCGTAAGACATGGGAGATAGATTGCGCGAAGGCCAAATGCCTCGTACTTGCCTCGATGGACAACGAACATCAGAGGAGGCACGAGAATATGGACCTAGAGTCCATATTTCTCCATACAAAAGAACTGTATGGAGAGCAGTCTCGTATCGCCAGATACGAAGTGTCGAAGAAGCTATTTTCGGCAAGATTGGCCGTCGGATCATCGGTAGCGGAACACGTGCTTAAGATGATTGACTACATAGAGGAACTCGCGGACCTTGGGACCACGTTGGAGAATGAACTCTATACTGATTTGATTCTCCAGTCCCTTCCTTCCACTTATGCCCAGTTTATCCTAAACTTCAACATGCAAGGAAAGGAAGTTGAACTTTCCGAACTTCTGAACATGTTGAGGAGTGCTGAGGGCATCCTACAGAAAGGTAGGGAGACATCCACTTGTTTGTAGGAGGATCTTCCTCTTCTAGGTCTAGGGCGAAAGCCAAGGGTAAGAAGAAGAAAGCCCCCGCCAAACCAAGAGGCGGTGTCAGTAAAGTGGATATGAAGGGAAAAGGAAAGGCAACAAAGGTAGCGGGAAAGCTAGTGGGGAAGGAAGAATGCTTCTACTGTCACAAAAGTGGACACTAGAAACAGGATTGCAAGGCTTGGAAGGCCAGAACCCAGGATCTGAAGCGAGTTGCGGCTTCTGCTTCAGGTGTGTATGTTATTGAAAACTGTCTATCAATAAACTCTACTTCCTGGGTATTGGATACCGGATCAGGATCTCATATCTGTAATTCTTTGCAGGCATTGAGAAAGCGTAGAGTTTTGAAGGCAGGTGATATGATCCTCAGAGTTGCAAACGGAGCTAGCATGGATGCTGGGGCAGTGGGGGACTATCACCTGGGATTGTCAGATGGACACTTTTTGGTTTTGCGTAGTTGTTATTTTGTACCAAATGCAACCTGTAATATCATTTCTGTATCTTTATTATCTAAAGAAGGTTATGAATTTGCATTTGTAAGTAATGTAGTGAACATTCACCTTAATCAAGCTCTGATTGGGTCAGGTACATTAAACAACGGTATATACGTATTAAACCAACCACAGATTTTCAATGTCCAGAATACACACAAAAGAAAGTCTCCAGAAATCAATAAAACTTTCTTATGGCATTGTAGACTGGGTCACATCAATGAGAGAAGGTTGACTAAGTTACATACAGAAGGATATTTGGATCCGTTCGAATATCAATCGTATGCAACTTGTCAATCCTGTCTCAAAGGAAAGATGACAAAGACTCCGTTCACTGGACATGGAGTAAGAGCAAGCGAGCTCTTGGGACTCGTACACAGCGACGTGTGCGGTCCAATGTCTACACATGCACGAAGCGGTTATTCTTACTTCATTACTTTTACGGATGACTTTTCAAGGTACAGATATGTCTTCTTAATGAAACATAAATCCGAGGCTTTTGAAAAATTCCAGGAATATAAGAATGAAGTAGAAAAACAAACAGGCAAAAGTATCAAGGCACTGAAATCTGATCGAGGTGGTGAATACTTGAGTGCCGAGTTCCTGGGTTACTTAAAAGAGAATGGAATTCTCTCTCAGCTTACTCCTCCATACACTCCGCAACATAACGGTGTATCGGAGAGACGGAACCGAACCCTATTGGATATGGTATGGTCCATGATGAGTAACGCTGAGTTGCCGCGATTGTTCTGGGGATATGCGCTAGAATCAGCTGCATACCTTTTGAACCGAGTTCCAACTAAGACTGTGCCTACTACACCATATCAGATGTGGTGTGGGAAGAGACCCTATCTTAATCACATTAAGACATGGGGATGTCCAGCTTTTGTAAAAAAGCAGAGTGCCAGCGTAGTGTCGAGTCTGTATGGAGACTGTCACATTCAGGCTCAGTAGGAGTTCAGATGGGGTTCACCTCGTCGGTCTTCTTATCGGCATCTACCTGGGGACCGTTACGTACAGCTAGTGCCGCTTGCGGTCTGTGGTTAAACCCACTGCCAGCGTAGTGTCGAGTCTTTAGAGTCCCACACAGAGAATTATTCGCCTTTAGGCAAAATGAGTAGAGGTCGCATGGTTTTGCGACAGGGTTCGTTCACATCCGCGCACTTGTGCACGTTTGCTGTCCGGACAGCTTATACTAGCGGGCTTTGGTTTAAGCCAGATCCTAGTATATGATTTGGGATTGGTTTTATCTCATTGTATTCGTGTTCCTCGGATCACGAATACGGGTGTGTATGCACAGTTGACTGAGACAGAGGCAGAGGACTTTGATTAGGGTTAATGACCATTGTCATTTTGTTAACCCTAATGCTTATGTGTGTATTATGAATAATTGATATTAGTTATATATAATTGTGCATGGTTAGGGTTGTTGACCTTTTGACCATACTTGACTTGTTGATCTTGGTTGACACTTTGACCATCATCATTCCATATAAAAGATGCTCTTTGATCCTTACAATTTGCATTAAATATGAAATGATAATGGTCAAGTATTGATTAACCATGACAATTATCTAACTAATTATCTATTTTCATAATTCACCCATATTTAGAGAGAATGGTTCATATTTCTCCTCATTCTATCATATTGATTCTCTCTCCTCCTCTTCCTCTCTCTCAAGCTCTCCCCTCTCATGTGTTGAGAAACACTTGAGCTTGAGTTAAACCTCTCCAAAGTAATCTCTACTCTCATCTAAGGTTCTAGGATTAACACTTCTAGCACCTTAGTTACTTCTAGCTTGAAGTTGAAGCCAAAGGTTGAGGCTCTCGGGTGGATCCTTCTTCGACTAGAGAAGGCGACAAGGTGATCTCTTTCTTCCACTCCAAGGAGCAAGGAGAGAAGGATATAAAGCCCAAGGTATAACCTTTCTTCCATATAGCTAAATCTAGTTAGCTTTTAGTTAGTTTTTGTTTAGCAAAGATCCTCCTTAAGCTAGTCCATGTTGCCTAGTTCGATAAAAATCCGATTTTTATTCCGTTATCCGTCTCCCCGCAAGCACCGGGGTGGGCAACGTGGACTTACAGTTATATTGCCGGTCTTCGTTGCTATACATCTACGACGATCGGTATATGCATACTTACTTACGTTGATGATATGTGATATTATGTGTTTCTGTGATATGTTATATTGGATCGTCGTGTTCTGAATAGCCGGGGGTTTTATGTGAGATGAGGGTTTTTATTTTCGTTCATGTAAAATTCATTTGTTTGTAATATTCTTTTATTGGGGCACTTCCGGGATGAGGTTGATGTCACCAGTGTATATTATTTACTTTTCCGCATTAGGTAGACCCAAGGAGGGGAGCACAAGTAACCGGGTTCTAGGGTCCAGTGGGAGGCCATCTCGAGGAGTCGAGACCGGGTCTCCTAACCCTAGAATTGGCAGTGTTACTTTCCCCTCTCGTAGGGGTATTGGGATGTGGGTTTGGCTATTCGTCGCGACCGTGGAATCCGTGTTTTATACCGGCTCGTATTGAAAACACGGACATCCTAGTATATCCAATATTTCATATATGTTCTTCTGCTGCAATGTTCTGTGATGAGATCATATTACTGCCTGAGACGAATGCTTATACTATATATATATATATATATATATATATATATATATATATATATATATATGCTGATATATAAATATTACTGCTTTCGTTTCTTCTGTGATGCTTAGGAAGCATAAGCTGATGGGATTTATTAATGAGATTAATAAAAAGAAAATAAACATAAAAGATGTTGTAGAATCAAAATTTTATATAAAAAAGGTAGCTACAGTTTTGCTTTGCATAGCAGTATATATGATATGCCCTGCACCTTATTCGATGAGGAAAAAGCCGAAATCCCTTCACCGGGAGTGACCTCTTTAGCGAAACTAGCAGATGCTACAAACTCGTGGTTTAGTTTTTGACAGCTTATATAGTTCTTGCTTTGCACAGCGGTATATATGATATATCCTGCACCTTATTCGATGGGGAAAGAGCCGAGATCCCTTCACCGGAAGTGACCTCTTTAGCGAAACTAGAAGCCTCAAAAACACTCCTTTTTCAAAATCACTCGATTCTACGACGATATCAAGTTCATTGCGCTCAAGGTTTTCTGAAAAACCTGCGTAGCCCTCCGTCATTTCAGATAGATATTATTTAGTATTCGTGCTACGTTTGTTGGCCTGCGTCAAGGCGTAGTGTGCGGTAGCTAACTAATACTTATCTGTAACATGAGATGAGATTAGATTAGGCTAGTCGTACGACTTTGTTGGCCTGCGTCAAGGGTCGTGCGGGTAGGTTTAATTCAATCAAGAAATGTACGGGTTGAACTTGACTAGCGGACTATGGGTTGTTGGCCTGCGTCAAGGTCATAGAACGCAAGGGGTAAAAGTATTATCGGGAATTTCAAGTGTTGAAATTTGCAATGAGATTGCATACCTTCTATGAGATAGTTGGATCCCGATACCCACTGCGAGTAAGAGTTACTCCTGGGAGAGTTTTACACAAGACAATTAGCCAATCAAGTAGGTGTTTAGAAAAGTGTTAACGGGGTTACGCCTCTGGGAAAACGAGGTTTACTTTAATTAGGTCCGTGCGAAAGCACGGGGAACCTCCCTCAAGTACCGACACTGATCTGGCTGAAAGATTGACGAAATTGTAGGGTGTAATTAATCCCGGCTAATCTTACCTTTTAGGGTTTGAAGGAAGATTTGATAAAAACAGTGGGAGACATCCTGATTAGATAAGATAATAACCAATCCAATCTTGCAAGAGCATACGCTAAAGTGTTTTCTTCTCTCTCTCTCCAGGTAGCGACCATGTCAGGCCATAATCAAGATAATAATATGGATGTATTGACTGAACCCGCTTATTATACTGAGCAGGGGAACGTTGGACCCGTTCTTTCTTATAAGAGTTATAAGACTGAACAGGAAACAGGAGAATATCTAGATTCTCAAGCCGTCCAAAAGAACATGCATGCTGATGCATCTTCTTCGGGTGTGCTAGTTATTGAGAACTGTTTCTCAGTTCACCCTACGTCCTGGGTATTAGATACCGGATCAGGATCCCACATATGTAAATTGTTACTGTAAGTCTACGGTAGCACCCCGGCCGTCTACAGACGCCAAATGCGGAACAAAAACTTTTTAACTGGCGCTATCGTATACTTTAACCCGGATCTGCCATTATTGCTAAACTAACAAACTGTAAAGAGAGTAGAAAGGTTATACCGAACGATCCGAGTCCTTTGTTCTTTAACCATCATCCCACGCTCCGTTGCGGCTGCTCCGATCTCGTCAATCTTCGATCTCCTCGTCCACGTGGCACCACGTCAACGATTCTTTAAACGGGCTCCCGCCTCTGACTCGAGGCAACTCGGTCGTCAAGTTTGCTAAAAGAGACGACCAAGAATGATGTAGAGAATGAGTAGAAGACTTTGTCTCGTTCCGTCCAAAGCTATGGACGAACGGTTGATGAAGTTGCCACTCGAATCGGGTGATGGAATGAAATGAGCTTTGAAATTCCATACACCCCAAAATCTATCATAATCTTTTTACCAGATGAAAACTCAAGTGAGAGAGAGAGGAGGGGGCCGGCCATCTTATAGGAATGGGGGGGTGAGTGTAGGAGAGAGGAGAGTGACCATAAGAAAAAATATCAAGTGTGAACACAAGAAAATATCTCAAGTGTGAACACAAAGTGTGAACACACCAAAAGCAACCAATAAGGAACAAGTGAGTCATAAGTATTGTCACCACTTTCTAGATGCTTCTAGAACCTTCCACACTCATCTCAAGAAAAGATAAATCCGTTTTTAACCGAATGTTAAAAGACGGCTGATAGAAAACTGGAAACTGGCAACTTCCAAAAGTGATCCCGAAACGACTTTCAGGATAACCCCGTAACTGTATAAATATACCCGCATTTGTATTACGACCGAATACAAATGCAACTGAGACAAAGATATTATATCTACTCAATACAATACTCGGATCCGGCTTAAACCAAAGCCGACCAGTATCATCTGCCCGAAAAATAACACGTGCGTAAACGCACGTGCATTTTCCGAACCCTGCCATAAAACCATACGGCCTCTACAACGTTTCGCCCGAACTAGGAAAACTGTCTGTGGGGGACTCTAATGACTCGTCAGTACCCTAGAAGTGAGTTTAACCACAAACCGTCAGCGGCACTAGCTATGCGTAACGGCTGCCCATGGACTGACCTCAAGGGAGGCCGATGAGCGAACTCACCCGGAAACCCTACTGAGCCTAACAGTGACAATGTATATACAGTCCGGTCCGTTCATCTATGAGTATTGCATATCTGCCTAGGGGACTAGTAACGTCAGACCCCCAATAGCAGTATAAGTCGTGTCGGAGTGTAGCCCAATAACACCCTGAGATACTACTGGAGTACCTACCAGTAAATCTCCTGCCACGGCCGTGGGCTTTGTGTAATGGCTCTCCTAGACACAGCACGATCTCGCCCCCAATACCGGGAGAGACGAATCCCCTGCCGATCCGCTCACGTGCCTCCATGTGGCTCGGGACTGTACCCAAAAACTACCTATTTGCACGACTCCTTTGAGCCGTGGTAGGGTTGAAATCAAAGCACAGTGGTAACTCACACGAGACAAATGACGACCTCAGGTCGATGAACTAACCTGTACACATGTCACCAGGGAACTGCTATCTGACGATATGTATAATACCAACTAGCAGATTCCCGGCGAGTCCTGTCCGGTGTACTCATAACCCAATGAGCACCTGTATACATCTTAGGTGATCCAACTGACACAAGTGGCTTGTGAGACCGGCCACCGCCCCTCGTCGGGGTCTCGACTGTATACACTAATCTACTCCGGAGTATCGATGCCCTGTCTCGAAACTCCCACGACTAGGGACCACAATTAAGGATATGCTTATAAACCACCCAACTCTCACGTATATGATCGCCATCATACTGTTGGTAGTAAAGCAAGATCCTAAGGGCTCTATCAAAGTGTAACATGTAATCAGTCACCTGAACATGTACACGACTGATAAAGGCAAACCAGATAGCATACTATCATCTCGAGTAAGACTGTCCTACCGGTATAGATCCTCCGCAATCATTGCAATCACGTACCTGCGATCCAATAATTGACTCTGAGGGCACTATCTCCAACAGTTACATGGGCTACGGAAAGGTAGAGAACTGGGAAAAGGTGATCATTCCGTTCAAGTAGGGAATGTTGCAAGTATTGCAGCCAAAGCAGTTAGCGAATATCACCTAGTATTACCAAGTCGTAATACACTGATTCAAAATGAGTGCTATTATATACCGAACATGATGTGCAACATTATATCAGTTTCTTTATTAAGTAAAGAAGGATATAATTTTGTAGTACAGGATAATGTTATGAACATCTTCCTAAATCAAAAGTTGATTGCATCAGGCTCATTACATAATGGCATATTCATTCTCAATCAAAATACAGTCCTCAATATACAAAACACACACAAGAGGAAAAGTTCAGAAATGAACGAATCCTACTTGTGGCATTGTAGACTTGGTCATATCAATGCGACACGACTGGCTAAGTTACATAAGGATGGATATTTGAATCCGTTCGAATTTTCATCTTATGATACTTGTCATTCATGTCTCAAAGGTAAAATGACCAAAGCTCCATTTAGTGGACATGGAGAAAGAGTTACAGAACTCTTAGGACTGGTACATAGTGATGTATGCGGTCCCATGTCTACACATGCCAGGAACGGTTCTTCCTACTTCATTACATTCACTGACGATCTCTCAAGATTCGGATATGTGTTCTTGATAAAATACAAGTCTGAATCTTTTGAGAAATTCAGAGAATATAAGCACGAAGTAGAGAACCAAACGGGCAAAAGTATCAAGATTCTTCGATCTGATCGAGGAGGTGAATACTTAAGCAGAGAGTTCCTAGATTATCTAAAAGAGAATGAGATTCTCTCTCAGCTTACTCCTCCTTATACACCACATCACAACGGTGTATCGGAGCGGAGGAATCGCACCCTATTAGATATGGTGCGCTCTATGATGAGTACAGCTGAGTTACCTATTTCCTTCTAGGGATATGCACTGGAAACAGCTGCAGACCTATTGAATATGGTTCCTACCAAATCTGTGCTAACCACTCCATATGAGATATGGAAAGGAAAGAGACCATATCTTAATTATGTTAGGATATGGGGTTGTCCGACATATGTGAAAACACAAAATCCGGACAAACTCGGTGCAAGGTCTATTCTGTGCAAGTTTATTGGATATCCCAAACATTCGCGCGGGTATATCTTCTATCATACCGAAGAACAAAAGGTGTTTGTTTCTCGACACGCCACCTTTTTAGAAAAGGAATTTCTTAAAAAAAAATTAGTGGCAATGAGGTAGAACTGGAAGAAGTTCCAGCAGAACAAACTACAACAGATGATTTAGTGGAACCAGAGGATTCAGTAGTACCCGACGAACCCAGCCTCTCTGCCGATCTAGTAGGGTTTCTCGTCCACCTGAGAGATACTACGGTTTTCTCATTGATGGTGGAAGCGAGGATTGCATCATGGAAGATGATGACCCGACTAGTTTCGAGCAGGCCATCACGAGTGGTGACTCTGTGAAATGGCTGGATGCAATGCGATCTGAGATGGAATCCATGTACACCAACAAAGTATGGACTTTGGAAAATGCTCCTGAAGGGGTAAAACCCATTGGGAGCAAGTGGATCTTTAAAAAGAAATTTGGTGTAGATGGAAAAGTTGAGACTTTCAAAGCTAGACTTGTAGCAAAAGGTTTTCGTCAACGACCAGGTGTGGATTATGACGAAACCTTTTCTCCAGTGGCTATGCTTAAGTCCATCCGGATCTTACTTGCCATTGCTGCATACCATGACGACGAAATCTGGCAAATGGATGTTAAGACCGCCTTTCTAAACGATGATTTAGAAGAGTGCTTGTACATGACTCAGCCAGACGGCTTCGTAGATAGTGGGAGCAGCGGAAAGGTGTGCAAGCTTCTTAAATCCATTTATGGATTAAAGCAAGCATCGCGGAGTTGGAACATCTGCTTTGATGTTGTAGTCAAAGAGTTTGACTTCATCAAAAATATAGATGAACCTTGTATCTATAAGAAGGTAGCAGAGAGTAAGGTTGTCTTCCTCGTATTGTACGTGGATGACTTGATAGGAAATGATATTCCTATGCTGCAATCAGTCAAGATCTTCTTATCACAAAGATTCTCAATGAAAGATCTAGGTGATGCCTCCTGCATATTGGGAATCATGATCTATAGAGATAGATCTAAACGGATACTGGGATTGTCCCAATCCAGGTACATTGACACCATACTAAAGAGGTTTAGTATGGAAGAATCCAAGCGTGGGAATCAACCCACGATCTCTGGACTCACTCTCTCCAAAGAGATGTCTCCTAAGACTGATTTGGAGAGAGCTCGCATGCAAGGGATACCCTATGCTTCGGCAGTAGGCTCTATCATGTATGCGATGCTATGTACCAGACCCAATGTAGCATACTCACTAAGTGTAGTGAGTCGGTATCAAGCAGATCCTGGAGAGAGTCACTGGACAGCTGTGAAGAGCATTCTCAAGTACTTGCGAAGGACTAAGGAGATGTTCTTGGTGTATGGTAACGGAGAACTCCAGGTGGAGTCCTTTACCGATTCCAGCTTCCAAAGTGATAAGGACGACTCTAAGTCACACTCGGGATTCGTCTTTACCCTCAATGGAGGAGTGGTATGTTGGAAGAGTTCCAAACAGGATACCGTTGCAGACTCGACGATGGAGGCTGAATACATCGCTGCCAACGATGCTGCCAAAGAGGCTGTCAGGATAAAGAAGTTCATTAGTGAACTTGGTGTGGTTCCATCCATTGAACATCCAATACTTCTGTATTGCGATAACAATGGAGCTGTGGCGTTGGCCAAGGAACCCAGGTCCCATCAGAAGTCCAGACATATTCTGAGGCGGTATCACCTGATCAGGAAGATAGTTGATCGCCGGGAGATCGAGGTCAGGAGAGTAGATACGAAGGAAAACACTGCGGATCCATTCACGAAGGCCATTCCCCAGATACAGTTTGAGAGATTATTCGGGATGCTAGGCATGAGATACTACAGCAACTGGCCTTAGTGCAAGTGGGAGATTGTTAGTTATGTATATGCCCTAGAGGCCATTGTTGTACATATGATGTATATTATAATGGATGCTTGGATATATATAGAGAGGACTTTCTTGCTCGTTATGATAGTATGCTATTTGGTTTCACTTTATCTTAACATGTTGACTTGTATTGGTTTACTGTTTTACTCTCACATGTTGATAAAGCCCTTAGGATCTGTACTCGACTACTGGGACTATGATGAGATCATACTAGTGGGGCCATGGTAGTCGATGAGTACTGATTGAATGAATTCTTGTTTGTGTAGTTGGAAATTGTATAGAAATCACAACCAAAGAATTATTTGACTGCAATCAACTACGGTGTCGGATGTAGATTGTATGTGAGTGCGGATCGTCCACAGGGAAAGTGTAATCGTTCGTCTTTTAAATTAAATGAATTGAAACTTTAAAGAAAAGAAAACAAACAATTCAAGATTTATAGTTGAAGTTCAAGAATGAGAAAAATCTAGATCTAAGAAAGCATTAAAAAGATAGAATCAAGAATTGATAGTTTGTTGATTTTTCCAAACCAAATATCAAGAATCGAAATGAGGCTCGTAGGAATCGATCGGATCTACAGATGTGATGTAATCTTACAATTACGTATTCTTATCCTTCGATGAATTGATACTAGATCGATGATGATCGACAAGAATTAGGGATTTCTAGTGAAACTAGGGTTTCATCTTATCCCTTGTTCTTTCATCGATATCATTCATATTCTAGCCTCTAGTAATTTCAAGAAACGATCGTAGATCCCTAATTTCGAGCGATAACAATCAAGAAAGTATCGCAACGAAACTAGGTCATCGATTCTTGAACTTGCTAGGGTTTACAAAACTCGTAGGACTTAAAAATCGTATTAAGATTTGTTACATCATCATTCTACAATCGTCTCGACTTCTCGACGAGCGGAGTTTTACTCAAACATCACAACAAGAACAACAATTACAAATTGAGATCTAATCATGATGCAAGAATTAAAAGAAAGAAAGATTAAAGAATTTCACCTTTTATTTATATCAACAATTTCATTACATTCGCTCAAGAACTACAAGAGGAAGAACTCGATCGTCGATTTGTCTTCGCTCGGCTCCGTGAGTCGCGGATCGGCTTGGATCACTTGCTCGGTTGGAGATCGGCTCGGCTTATAAAAGGTTGAAGGGGTTCTTTCTTGATTGATACTCAAGATCTTGAATTTGGAGTGGAATTAGGGTTGGGGTTTCGCACAAGCCTTGTCACTAGACTTGTGGAAGAAGATGATGTAAGAGGGAATGAACTAGCTAACTAAAAGATTAACAACTAATGATGAACAACCTCAACCCTTAGATCTAGGCTCCTATTTATAGACATCTAAACCCTAGATCTAGGATTTGAATTTTAAGTTTCCCTCCAAAAGTTTGTTGAGGAAATTTGAATTTCCCTCCAAAAGTTAGCTAGAGGAGAAGCTTCTAGATGTGATTAGTTAGGAGGGAGCTTCTAGAAGAGGTTAGTTAGGAGCTTAATTAGAATTAGCTTTGCTTAATGATCTTTGCTGATCTGGCAGTAGCTTCGAGGTCCTTCTGGAATTTGACATATCAGAAAGGAATGTGGGCCCAGAGATACAAATTGTACACTGAAAATTGGCTGATGACGTGGCAAAAACGTCGCGGAACCGCGGCTCAAGCCGGCTCCCGCCGCGGTTCCGCGGCTCTTTTGAAGCTTCAGGGCTTGGTTCTTCTGGTGCTTGTTGGCCTTGAGTTGTGGGCCTTTCTTTGATATGTTGAATTGTATTTCTCCCTTTGGATTGCTACCAGATCTCAAAACTTGGAGTTGGTGTAATGTTTGATCAGCAAATTGACAATTTTTGCTTTTCTTCCGGATTTTCCTGCACAATTTCTCAAGACAAGTGTTGCGCAATATAGAGATGATGCAATGCCATGAAATGCAGTCAATTTCCTTAGAAATGTCAGTTTTAGAGTCTAACACATGCAATCTGATATTTAACGACTGATTTTCTAATATGTGAAATATGAATACCGAACACTTCTAAATGAGTGCAAATGATAGGGAAATTGCCGTGTTAAAAATACATTATTTTCGACTGATCAAGTACATCCTATAACTGTTCCTAGTCGAGGGTATATCGAGACAGGGCATCGATACACCAGAGTAGACTAGCGTATACACATCTTGACCCATATGATGGGCGATGGGTGATCCCATATCCATCGGTATTGGACATCAAGGATGGTATGCGGGTGCTCAGTGGAGACTGGGTACACTGGACGGACTCGCCGAGAACTCCCAGATGGTGATATACCACACGTCAGATGACAGTTCTCCGGTGACACTGGTACAGGGTAGTCTGTAGACCCGAGATCGTCATAGAGTCTTGTGTGATTCCCAATGTGCTTTGATTTCCACCTTACCACGTCCAAGAGGGCGTGCAAAACGGTGGCTTTTGGGTACAGTCCCGAATCACATGAAGGCAATGAGCGATAGGAGGGGATTCGTCTCTCCTGGTATAGGGAGTTGATGTTGTGCTGTGTTCGATTGGCTATAACTGGAAGTCCCTGGCCAGGGCTGATATAGAGATTTACTGGTAAGTGTTACCAGTAGTTTCTCGACCCGTTATGAGCCACACATCGACACGACTTATCGGTTACTGGGGTCTGACGTATACCACCCCTAGACTTGATATGCGACATATCAGACGAAGAGACCGGACTGTACGGGAGTGTTACTAGTTGGATTCACAGGAGAACATACAGGCTAGCTTGTTGATCTTCTGATCACTCAATACCTGGGTGGCTGTTACGTTTAGCTGACCGCTTGCAGCTTGTGGGTGTTTGATATGATCATCACCTGCTACTGGCGTATTGACGATTCTTTAGAGTCCTACACAGAGGTTTCTTGGCTCAGGCAAAACGGAGTAGAGGCACATATGTGATATGTGCAGGATCGAGGATAATGCCATATGAGATACCGTATTATATTCTCGCGATATTTAGATATGAACCGGATCATCGGATCAAGTGTTGATTCGATGAATCGATATATGATATATTGTATTACATTATCTAATATTGGCTCGCTTTATTATTTCATTTTCTCACCGGATAATACATTGATATATATGCGATATATATTAAATGTATTATTTTCTTTTGTTACAAATGTAATATATATGTGATATATATTATAGTAACATGATATGATTAATAATGAAACATGTTTAGTGATGATAAAAAGAGATTAGGGTTTGGTTAGGGTTAGCTTCTTCTTGCACCTTCTAGAAGCATTCCTTTTGTCATGAAGAAGATATTATGATAGATATTTTCTTATGACTCATTTCTTAACCCAACCAAACCCTAGCCTTAGTTAACTCTCTATAAGGGTTATCCTTGTCATCATTAATCATGGTTGCATTATTATTCATATACTCTTTTCATTATTCATCACAAAAGGATTATCTCATTTATTCATCATCTTCTTCTCTCTTGAGCTTTGAGAAAGCTTACTTGATTTTCCTTTTGTGATGTTTTCATTTGAGATTATGATATAAAAAGATAGCATAAATACTACTCCATCATCCTCATCTAATCTAGCCCATTAGATTAGGTTGTTCACCTCATTAGAGCGAGAGAGCTTGAGTTATTGCAACTTCGACGTAGATCATCGGAGAAAAGGAATACCACAAGCTAGCATGGATCGTTCGAGTCGTGGAGCCTCTCTTGAATCCGGGAGATCGTGGATCGTGGTGAAGGGACTTCTACTCGGAGCTTATGAAGCGAAGGAGCGAACTACAAAGGTTGTAATCCCTCACACTTAGTAGTAAAGATGTTTACTTGCATGTTTAACCCTAATAATCTAGCAAAGATCCCGGCTTTGAGTTGTTCGGCACGTCTAAATTTTTATCCGGGCATGTTTGATGCCTTATGAACCTTCACAAGAGTGCCTAGGAACCCTACAGTAACATGATAGCAATAGGTGCATATTAAACTACTTAGTTGTACAGTTATCAGTTTGGTTTAAGGGATAGTTTTAACATTTCAGGAATGCAGTATTACACATGTGGATGATAAAATCATATTAATATGTATTAAAACCATCTAGAGATGCAATTAAATGTGAATAAGGCTAAATGGATGCAATCGGTCTTCCGATAGGGTAAAACTACAAAAAGAGTAATATGGCTATAAAACAATTGTGATTATGTGATCTAACATATAAATGTGATTACTAGGTATATTTAACTAAATGCAACAATCAGGTTTCAAGTTTTAGATCTGAAATATATAAACGGAACATTGTACTGTTAATCTAGAATTCAAAACTTTAGATTTTATCTATAGATTTAATAGGAAAATAGATAGATTGATATATGAATAGTATGACTAGCATGTAGCAAGATTTACTTGCCTCGAAGGGTCGCGATACGGAAAACGGAACGTTACGCGTCGGCGGGGAAAAGTCGCGAGCGTGCACAGTACACGGAAAGAGCCCAAATGACGAACAGTGGAGTCACACGGATCAGAGGTTCCCGCTGGGTCGTCGGGAAACGTCGCCGACACGGTCGGATTTCGGCGAACCAGAAAACAACTACTACAAGAAACAATAATTTTTAACAAGAAAAGAAAAGAAGGCAAGGAAAGAACATAGATGGAATGAGGGTACTAGAGCATACAGGGTTTTCAGAGGAGGTGCTGTGGTGGCGGGGAGACCAACCGTGGCGAGATCGACGGCTCCGACGATGAACAGAGACCTCCTTTCAAGAAACCCGAACAGCAACTTTACAGAAAAGAATGTAAAGAAGAAGAAGAGAAGAATGAGATGGAGAAGGGCGCTTACTGGGGTGTGCACAAGGCTAAGGGCACGGGGACGAGGTCACCGGTGGCTGCTGGAAACGAGGGTGGCCGAGACAAGTGGGTGTGCGGTTCTCGGCTGCTCGGGAGAGAAGAAAAGGAGGGAGGAGAGAAGGTGGAGACGGCTGCGACGAGGGTGAGGGGCGACGAGGCTTGTGCGAGCGTCGTCGGCGCTAGGCAGAGGCGAGGGTCGGCGGCTAGGGTTTCGTAGGCGATGGGTTTTCTTTCGCTGAAAAAAAAACGAAGAAGGAAAGAAATATAACGAGGAAGAGAGAGAGATACACGGTAGAGATAGAGAGAGATTCGAGAAGAGAGAGATAGAGAGGAAGAGAGAGATCGAGAAGAGAGAGAAAGAGAAGAGGAGATATAAAGTTGGCGTTATATGCAGAGAGAGAAAGAGAGAAGAGAGGGGAAGAGAAAGAGAAGGGCCAGCGAGGGGGAGAGAGAGAGTGGGGCCCAGGGGAGAAGAATGGGAGGCTGCGATTGGCTAAGAGAGTTAGGGAAATTGTTTGGAAATTTTACTAAAGATTCTTAATGAAAGAATCCTTCTGAAGAGAACATGTGGGGAAAATATAAAAGATTTTTAGGAGTTATACAAAATATCATTGGCTAAAAAATATATTAGGCTGAAGAAATATTTTGGCTGGTTTAAAAATTTAGAAAAAAAATAGGATTTGGAGGAAATACAAAATATTTCAGAATCCCGCTTAGGTCGGGTCCAAATATTTGAATTTGAAATAAGAAAATTTATGGCAAGTTCCAAAAAAAGAAATGAAGGATTTAGTAATGAAAAAGCATACCCCAAGAACGGACGCATGTACGTGCGCATAGTTGTCCAAACACGTCTGTTTCACTGAACGGGACGAGAACACGATGCAAGAACGCTACCACAGGGTTAGAGGTATCGAGCAGGCCATGACAAGTATTTTTAATTTATTTTAAATAACTTAAATTGTTATATGCAAGAGTATGAAATGTTGGTGTAAACTATAACTAGTAACAGCCAAAGCATGATAAATGAAATAAATACCACACACCGTACATACGGTAACAGGAATTTGTATATCTGGCCTCGGTTGTTACGTTATACCCAACTACAAAAAGAATTTCGTCCTCGAAATTCCAAGAATACAAAAGATAGACGACAAACAACTACAAGAAAAGATGAGGAAACTTCTGCCGGATTTCATCTTCTCGTTCCCAAGTGGACTCTCCATGTGAGCGATTACCCCAAGAAACAAGTACAAAAGGGATAACCTTGTTCTTAAGAACCTTTTCCCTTCGATCCACAATTTCAACCGGTCGCTCCTCAAAAGTCAAATCTTCTCGTACAGTCAGCTCTGAATGATCCAATACATGTGTTTCATCTCGAACATACTTATGGAGTTGAGATACGTGAAACACATCATGCACATTCTCCAAGTACCCGCGTTAACGCCAAACAATACGCTACCTCGCCAACACGCTCCAATATCTCGAAAGGCCCGACGAACCGAGGACTGAGCTTTCCTCGACTTCCAAAACGAATCACCCCTCTAATCGGTGATATCTTCAAGAATACCAAATCACCCACGGCGAACTCTAGAGGTCTTCTCGACGTATCTGTCCAACTCTTCTGTCTGTCTGGTGCTGCTTTCATATGGTTCCGGATAGCGTTAACTTTCTCAATTGTCTGCACAACCAAATCTAGTCCCAACAATCTTCGTTCACCGACATCGTCCCAACAAACAGGTGAACGACACTTGCGACCATATAAAGCTTCGAATGGAGCCATCTGAATTGTCGCCTGGAAACTGTTGTTTTAAGAAAACTCCACCAAATGTAGATGATCCTCCCATGAACCGTTGAAGTCCAACATGCATGCTCTCAACATATCTTCAAGAGTTTGGATCGTTCTCTCCGACTGGCCATCTGTTTGAGGATGATAAGTTGTGCTAAATTTCAATCGAGTCCCCAAACTTTCCTGTAAGCTCCTCCAGAAGTGTGATAAAAACCGAGTGTCACGATCGGACACGATGCTCACCGGTACTCCATGCAATCTTACAATCTCCTGCATGTACCGCTCTGCCAAAGTTTCTGTTGATTGACCAACCCGGAAAGGAATGAAATGAGCTGCTTTGGTCAAACGATCAATAATCACCCATACTGCATTGTTGCCTTTTGGACTCCGTGGTAGAGCTGTCATGAAATCCATGGTTATATGTTCCCACTTCCACTGAGGAATCGGAAGTGGTTGCAATAAACCAGCAACCCTTTGATGTTCAGCCTTAACTTGCTGACACACCAAGCATTTGGCCACAAAGCGAGCAATCTCCCGTTCCTTGCCTTCCCACCAGAAATGCTGTCGTATGTCTCGGTACATCTTCGTGCCTACTAGAGTTACTGCTTCGAATCCAACCCTTCTCAAGCAATTCAGTAACCTGCTTCTTGACTTCTTCCAACTCCACTGGTGCCATTGGATAATACTCTTTAGCAACGGGCGCTGCACCAGGAATAAGATCAATTGCGAACTCCACGTCTCACCTCGGCGGTAAACCTGATATGTCTTCAAACTCATCCATGAAATCTCGAACAATAGCTGGCGCTTCACTTTTATCAACCTCCATTGCTGCAAGAATATTAGTTGTCGGCCTAGCCCTGAACTCGACTGGCCCGACAGAACTGCTTCCTCCAGTGAAGATAAACTCGGGATGTCCGGGAATCTAGAAAATTACTTTCTTTGCCCTACAATCAATGTAAGCATGGAAAGTGCCAAGAAAATCCATTCCCAAGACGACTTCATAGCTGCCTGTATCAATCACCAAGAAATCTGCAAAAAGCTCCCGTCCGCAAACAACAACAGCACAATCTTTACATCCTCTACTAGATATGATTTTCCCATTCCCAGTGTGTATGTCACAGAAACTAGACAGGGTCGTGCAGGTAATCGAGTGTGTAGCTATAAACTTGGACGACATAAAACAGTGGGATGCACCAAAATCAAATAACGCTAATGCGGGAAAACCATGAACTAGTAGAATACCTGAAACAACTTCTCCTGAAGCCTTAGCTTCCTCAGCCGTCAAGGTAAAAGCTCGAGCCTGATTAGGTCCTTGAGTCAGCTGCTTCTGTCCCTGAAATGGTTTCTGCGGAGGCTTCTGAATATCATCCCTTGTGCGAAGCTTCGACGGACAAGAATTAATAGTATGATCCGCCGATCCACAAACCAAACAAAGTCCCCGCATCCTGCGACATTCCCTTTGAAAATGCCCGGGTAAGTGGCAATAGCTACAAATCACGGGCTTCCTCTGATCAACGACAGCAGGCTTCTTCATCGGTGTTACACCACGACGGTCCGCTGGAATACCTCTGCGTCCATGAGCTCGGTTTGGTAAAAATGCCGGCTTCCTTACTGTAACTGCTGTCTGCAGTGAACTCCCAGTCTTCCCAGATAAGCTCTGCTGTTCTCGAGCTGCCGTAAGTACCTGTGAGAAAGTGGTCAAACCCAGGGAGACAATCTGCCTCTGGATGTCCACATCCAAGCTACGCATGAACCTCCTTGCCCTGTCTGCATCGTTGGCAACTAAAAGTCCAGCAAACCTACTGAGCCGCGTCCATTGCACTGCATGTACGTCTACAGGTGCACCGTTCTGCTTTAAACTAATGAACTTCTCTTCCATTTCTTCCCATGCAGTCCGCGGGAAGAACTTCTCCAGGAAACTCTTCGAAAAATCCGCCCACTTGATCGTCTTGGGCAAGCGGGTCTCCTCCACAAGCCACCATTCACGAGTGTAATCCACTAACTGGATGCGTACTACATCCACCCTCTTATTATCTAGAATCTGTGCCGCAATGAGTAGATTCTCCGTGTCAACCAGCCACTGTTCCGCTGGCGACGGCTCCTCCAAACTAGTAAAGATAGACGGACTCAGTCTTCTAAAATCTGCTACGGTCCCCACTCGATCTACTGGTCTGGCCCCAACATTGTCCACGGACTGCTGAACAGTCCGCAAACCTTCCTGAAACGATTCAGCTTGCTGCTGGATCAGCTCGGTCTGCCTCTTTTGATTCTCCAACATCCTACGTATTACTCCAAGCATAGCGGCTTCATCAACACGCCTTTGGTACGTCTTCAGATTCTTGTCTGTCATGTTCCTGAAATCAAAACACCCAAGTATTAGCATGATAACAGATTCAAAATATAGATCAAGGCTAGAACCCCGAGTTATTTAAATAGAGTACCTCATTGTAACTATGCCGCAGTATCATAGCTACAATTACATAACTCCACCCAAGTCGCCTAAGTTCTAGAGATAACAAGGAATCAGGTTTTCGAGTCGATATGCAAAGGAAGTTTGCACACCGTAAAGATATAATCAGGAGGAGGTTAGATTCAAGAACGGTAACACAGCAAGGTGGCAGGATATGTTTCCTAAACACGGGTATTCTGATTCGTGTATTGGGTACAATACCCAACTACAAAAAGAATCAACCCGACTAACCTATGGCTCTGATACCAAAAGAACCATGTCACGCCCCGCTTCCCAGAATACGCTAATATGGGCACGTGACATAGCCAACCATGCTACATGTGGGTAGGAAGTATCCATCCACAGTCACATTACAGTTGTAGAGATATCAAGAACAAAATATAACTATCTAATACATGTCAATAATCCAAGATAAAATGAGTCAAGAATACTAAAAAAAATGCGGAAGCAAAAGATCCAATACAAAAAACTGGAATGTATGTCCCATAATGCGGGCTCACATCAGGAATAAAATGCAGAAAAGTAAAAGAACTAACTATTACTGAATCCCCACTGCTCATCCTGCTGGCTGAAGTACTCCTGCTCGGACTGCAGCAAAGGTACGGAATCTGGGCCATGCAAAATCCAGACGTCAGCGCGTCATGTCATCAAGTAATAAAGTATAACAGGGTAACAAGCAATGCAAATATAATCATGAATGGTAAAGCAGGTGTAACAGCAATATAAATCAGGGCAGTGAAGGGTAGTGTGCAGGGAGTAAACTAACTGGTCTACTGGGTTATCTACTCTCAAGTCTTTGAAATCAATTTGATGAATTATCGATGTAACTCAATAGTATCCCGTGCATGCCCGGGACCACGGTCTAAGACTCTCAGGCTGAAACCGAGACATGCCGCAAGACACTAAAAGAAAAAGGGTAAAGACCAACGATGTCAGCAGCATCGTCACGAGGCGGGCCTAGCCTCTAAAACTGATCGGTAAAAGCAAGCAACTGTCGAGTTACAAGTCAGGTTTCATCATTGATTTCCACATACCCCCAAGTTATATGTGTCAAGTCAGGTATTCCGTAATCAAGAACTAATGCCAACACAGGATCAGGTAGGTGCAGGTTTGTCTGGATAGACAACAGGAACGGTCTGTAAGGACTACATGTCAGGTCTGTTGGCATTAGACACAAGATCAGGTAACAGGTAAAGCCATGGTACATCAGGTCAGGTCGAGTAATGTATTTAGATGTCATGTCATGTAAAGAGTGTACAGTACCATGTCAGGTCAAGTAATATGTGTAGCAAGTCACGTCAGGGTGTACAAGATAACATATGGATGCTCATAATCGACTAGAATAATCGTGGTTATGAATAAACAAGCAGGGTACTATCAGAACAATAAACAGGCACAGTAACATGATAGCAATAGGTGCATATTAAACTATTTAGTTGTACGGTTATCAGTTTGGTTTAAGGGATAGTTTTAACATTTCAGGAATGCAGTATTACACATGTGGATGATAAAATCATATTAATATGTATTAAAACCATCTAGAGATGCAATTAAATGTGAATAAGGCTAAATGGATGCAATCGGTCGTCCGATAGGGTAAAACTACAAAAAGAGTAATATGGCTATAAAACAATTGTGATTATGTGATCTAACATATAAATGTGATTACTATGTATATTTAACTAAATGCAACAATCAGGTTTCAAGTTTTAGATCTGAAATATATAAACGGAACATTGTACTGTTAATATGGAATTCAAAACTTTAGATTTTATCTATAGATTTAATAGGAAAATAGATAGATTGATATATGAATAGTATGACTAGCATGTAGCAAGATTTACTTGCCTCGACGGGTCGCGATACGGAAAAAGGAACGTTACGCGTCGGCGGAGAAAAGTCACGACGCGCGTACGGTACATGGAAAGAGCCCAAACGACGAACAGTGGAGTCACACGGATCAGAGGTTCCCGCTAGGTCGTTGGGAAACGTCACCGGCACGGTCGGATTCCGATGAACCAGAAAACAGCTACTACAAGAAACAAGAATTTTTAACAAGAAAAGAAAAGAAGGCAAGGAAAGAACAGAGAAGGAATGAGGGTACTAGAGCATACAGGGTTTGCAGAGGAGGTGATGTGGCGGCGGCGAGACCAACCGTGGCGAGACCGACGGCTCCGACGATGAACAGAGACCTCCCTTCAAGAAACCCGAACAACAACTTTACATAAAAGAATGTAAAGAAGAAGAAGAGAAGAATGAGATGGAGAAGGGCGCTTACTGGAGTGTGCACAAGGCTAAGGGCACGGGGACGAGGTCACCGGCGGCGGCTGGAAGCGGGGGTGGCCGAGACGAGTGGGTGTGCGGTTCTCGGCTGCTCGGGAGAGAAGAAAAGGAGGGAGGAGAGAAGGTGGAGACGACTGCGACGAGGGTGAGGGGCGACTAGGCTTGTGCAAGCGTCGTCGGCGCTGGGCAGAGGCGAGGGACGGCGGATAGGGTTTCGTAAGAGATAAGTTTTCTTTCGCTGAAAAAAAACGAAGAAGGAAAGAAATATAACTTGGAAGAGAGAGAGATTCGAGAGGAGAGAGATAGAGAGGAAGAGAGAGATCGAGAAGAGAGAGAAAGAGAAGAGGAGATATAAAGTTGGCGTTATATGCACAGAGAGAAAAAGGGAAAAGAGAGAAAGAGAAGGGCCAGCGAGGGGGAGAGAGAGAGAGTGGGGCCCAGGGGAGAAGAATGGGAGGCTGCGATTGGCTAAGGGAGTTAGGGAAATTGTTTGGAAATTTTACTAAAGATTCTTAATGAAAGAATCCTTCTGAAGAGAACAGGTGGGAAAAATATAAAAGATTTTTAGGAGTTATACAAAATATCGTTGGCTAAAAAAAATATTAGGCTGAAGAAATATTTTGGCTGGTTTAAAAATTTAGAAAAAAAATAGGATTTGGCGGAAATACAAAATATTTCAGAATTGCCCCAGGGTCGGGTCCAAATATTTGAATTTGAAATAAGAAAATTTCTGGCAAGTTCCAAAAAAAGAAATGAAGGATTTAGTAATGAAAAAGCATACCCTCAAGAACGGACGCACGTACGTGCGCGTAGTCATCCAAACACGTCCGTTTCACTGAACGGGACGAGAACACGATGCAAGGACGCTACCACAGGGTTAGGGGTATCGAGCAGGCCATGACAAGTATTTTTAATTTATTTTAAATAACTTAAATTGTTATGCAAAAGTATGAAATGCCGGGGTAAACTATAACTAGTAACAGCCAAAGCATGATAAATGAAATAAATACCACACACCGTATATACGGTAACATGAATTTGTATATCTGGACTCGGTTGTTACAACATATGTGGGATCCCGATCCGGTATCTAATACCCAGGACGTAGAGTGTACTGAGAAACAGTTCTCGGTAACTAATACACCCGAAGAAGATGCATCAGCATGCTCATTCCTCGTTTGGATGGCGTGGGAATCCGGATATTCCCCTATTTCCTGCTCAGACTTATAAAATTATAAGATAGAGCGGAACCAACGTTCCCCAGCCAGTATAACAAGCGGGTTCGGTCAATAAATCCATATTATTATATTGATTAAGGCCTGACATGGTCGCTACCTAGAGAGAGAGAGAAGAAAACACTTAGCGTATACTCTTGCAAGATTAGATTGGTTATTATCTTATCTAATCAGGATGGCTTCCACTGTTTTTATCAAATCTTCTTTCAAACCCTAAAAGGTAAGACTAGCTGGGATTAATCACACCCTACAAGTTCGCCAATCGTTCAGCCAGGCCAATGTTGGTACTTTGAGGGAGGTTCCCCGTGCTTTCGCACGGACCTAATTAAAATAAACCTCGTTTTCCCAGAGGCATAACCCTATTGACACCTTTCTAGACAGCTACTTGTTCGGCTAATTGTAATGTGCAAAACTCTCCCAGGAGTAACTCTTACTCGCTGTGGGTATCGGGATCCAACTATCTCATAGAAGGTATGCAACCTCATTGCAAATTTCAACACTTAAAATTCCCAATAATATTTTGCCCCTAACGTCCTATGACCTTGATGCAGGCCAACAAACCATAGTCCGCTAGTCAAGTTCAACCCGTATATTTCGTGATTGAATTAAACCTACCCGCACGACCCTTGACACAAGCCAACAAAGTCTCACGACTACCCTAATCCAATCGCATCATATGCAGCAGATAAGCACTAATTAGCTACCGTACACTGCGCCTTGACGCAGGCCAACAAACGTAGCACGAATACTAAATAGTACTTATCTGAAATGACGGAGGGCTACAACAGGTTTTTAAGAAAACCTTTTGCGTAATGAACTTGATATCGTTGTAGAATCGAGTGATTTGAAAAAATGAGTGGTTTAAGCTCCGCTTTTTAAAATCATGTGTTTTTCAAAATAAACCGAGTGGGTGTAGCATCGGATAGCTTTTGCTAAAGAGGTCATTCCCGGTGAAGGGATCTCTGCTCTTTCCTCATCGAATGAGGTGTTGGATATTCATCAAGGAATACCACTATGCAAAACAAGAACTAGAGCTATCTTTTTGAAAATTTGATTCTATAACATCTTTAGGTTTCTTTCCTTTAATTAATCCCATTAATGAAGTCCCATCATTTATGCTTGCTAAGCATCATAGATAAAGAAATGAAAATACTTATATAATGTACGCTTATGCCATTCGCATTCATCAAGGGGTCCCGTCATGCACCGTTAGGTTAGATAACTAATGGCAGAGCGGGGGCAGGACTAGCGTGGATGCAAAACATAAGCAACATTTATTATATATCATATATTTTATAAAGCATTCGTCTCAGGCAGTCATATGATCTCATCAAAGAACATTACAGTAGAAGTCAACATATGAAATATTGGATATACTAGGAGGTCCGTGTTTTAAATTAAGCCAGTATAAAAACATGGATTCCACGATCGCGATGAATAGCCAAACCAACATCTCTAGACCCATATGAGAGCGGCAAGCAACCCTACTAATTCTAGAGTTAGGAGACTCGGTCTCGACTCCTCGAGATGGTCTCCCACTGGACTCTAGAACCCGGTTACTTGTGCTCCCCGCCTTGGGTCATCCTAATGCGGAAAAATAAATAATATATATCAATGGTGACATCATCCTCAACCTAGAAGTGCCCCAATAAAAGAATATTACATATAAGTTTTTACAAGAATGAAAATAAAAAACTCCCATCTCACGCAAAAAAAACCCAGCTATTCAAACACGACGATCCAATATAACATATCACAGCAACACATAACATCACATGTCATCAACGTAAGTAAATTTGCATATGCCAATTGTCGTTGATATGTAGCAACGAAACCGGCGATACACCACATATTACACTTACGGTCGCAGAAAAGAAAGTGAAACCCACAACAATTGGAATCCGCAACCACCTTAGACATCATAAACCCGAAATATCACATACTTCGGATTTCATGCCTAACCAAATGAATTCCTTAGACATCATAAATCCGAAATATCTCATATTCCGAATTTCATGCCTAACCTTATAAACCCCGTATTTTAGTCTCAATATTGAAAACACTTTTCAATAACCAATCGGGCAATTCAACAAGATTCCCGACATCCTGATCGAATGCTCGTCGGAAACTATAATAGACGGCCTCACCCCCGATGCCGTCGACGTAGTGCACTTAGACGGAATACAGTGGCCGCGAGCACCTGGGAGGATGCTTTTAGCAACGGGGTTCTCCTATAGTCACTTGTTCAGGGCTTTGGGGCGTGGCTATCTAGTAATGTTACCCGGCGAGTATCCGCGTACACTACGTGATTGCGACAGAGTTTTGATCCATATCAAAAACCCTATAGCAACCGATCAAATGAGACTAAATTGTTGGGTTTATAAAATTCAAACTAGTTTTCATAAAACTAATTATTGTGAATTCCAAATATTGTATCACATATATAAACCCAAAACGATATTAAAATTACGAACATGAAACACTCCGAATTGCCATTATATAAAGATAACATCACATGTAATCTTTAGCAAAATCAAACAATACCTGAAACACCAAACCCCAGAGACCGGAACACCAAATAAAAACGTTGCCCAAACACTTCTACATGGCCGGTGATGCCGGTTATTTTCTTAGTTTTGCCGGTGGAAAACCGTTGGTTTGGGCTCGTTTTTCTCTGGTGTTCATATTACATCATATGTAACATTTTGCAATTGTTTAAATAATTTTTAGAGAACTTTTTAAAAATGACAGAAACTAGGGATTTTGTTTCGAGGTTTCGGAGTTGTTTTTGTTTCGTAATTCTACTAATATCGTCTAATTATCTAGCTTGGCTCTGATACCACTGAAGGGTTCCTTAGCATCCTCACTATGTTTTCTAAGGCATCAAGCATGCAATCTTTAAAAAAACCTAGAGTGCTAAGCAACCCGGAATGATGATCTAACTAGAGGATTAGGGTTATGCTAACATGTAAACAACTTTACACTAAGTGAAATGGAAATACAACCTTTGTAGACCGGTCCTTCACTTCAAAAGCTCCGTGTAGTAATCCCTTTGCTCCAAGTAGTGGTGTCCCAGACTCTCCTTTGGCTCCACTAAGTGAAAGGAACGAGCTTGCTCAAAGATCTTCGAGGCCAAAGATGATCTACATCGAAGAATCACTAACTCAAGCTACCTCTTCACTAATTGATGAACTAGTGAAGAAACAAGCTATACTAAATGGCTGGTTTGGTATAAATTGGTGAAGTAGGAATTTTGCTCACTTTAGAATAATTTTTCTCTCTTTCTTTTCTTTTCTCACTCAAAGCTAGAGAGCAAAAGGAGGAGATGAAGAAAAATGATCAAGTGATTAACCCTTGAACCATGGATAAGAAAATATCATATATAACTCATGTAGAGACTTAACCAAGGCTAAAGATAATGATTAGGTTAATAAATATCTAAGATAAAACAAAAATTAGAGGACTAAGTCAAGATTTCCACAAGCTTCTATAAGCTTCACAAGCCATGATAAATTTCCAACTAATTTTGATTTTCCCTTAATAATTAAAACCCCACATTATCTTAAGTATGGTATGAGTTTCATACACCCATGTCTAATGTATCATCTAGCATGACACAATATAAATACATTAACATATATCATATATATATTAAATGTACAAAGAGAAAACATTTTCTTAAGTGAGCTAATAATATTTGTTAATGTATATTAATATATCAAATATACAATTACACATTAAATTATTAAATCAACACTTGATTTAATAACCCGGTTGTATCGCATACAACCGACTAATATCATTTATATGCATATCACATATACATATAACATATCATTGAATCAACACTTGATTCAACAGTCCGGTTATATCACATATAACCTATATTGCAAGATTAGAATACTATATCACATACACGTATTAATCTCGATCCCGTACATACCGTATATGTGTCCTACTTCGTTTCGCATGAGCTAGGAAATCTCTGTGTAAGACTCTAATGACTCATCAATACGCCGGCAGTAGGTGATGATCATATCAGTCACCCACAAGCCATCAGCGGTACTAGCTGGACGTAACGACTACCCGGGTATTGAGCGATCAGAAGATCAACAAGCAAGATTGTCCATACTCCTATGAATCCAACAGCAACACTACCGTACAGTCCGGTCTCTTCGTCTGATATGTCGCATATCGAGTCTAGCAGTTCTCTTGAACGTCGTAAGGTAGAAATCAAAGCACAGTGGGAATCACACAAGGCTCTATGACGATCTCGGGTCTACAGACTAACCTGTACCAATGTCACCAGAGAACTGCTATCTGACGTTAGGTATAATACCATCTTGGAGTTCTCGGCGAGTCCTGTTCAGTGTACCCAGTCTCCACTGAGCACCCGCATACCATCTTTGATGTCAAACACCAATGGATATGGGATCATCCATCGCCCATCAAATGGGTCAAGAACCGTATACGCTAGTCTACTCTGGAATATCGATACCCTGTCTTGATACACCCTCTTCTAGGAACAATTAAAGGATGAACTTGTGGACTACCCTGGCCCCACTAGTATGATATGCATCATAATCCTGATAGTCAAGTAAACATCATAAGAGTTTTACCAACATGTGAGAGCAAGACAGCATCACAATACTAGTCTACATGTTAAGATAAAGAACAACCAGATAGCATACTATCATGTCGAGCAAGAAAGTCCTCTCTATATATGTCCAAGCATCCATTATAATATACAACCATGTACAACAATGGCCTCTAGGGCATACATACAAATAACACCAAGATCGAGAAGAGCGTGATTGATGTTTTTACCCCCAATAGTTATAGAAATTGTAGGACAACCGGGGTCCTTACATTTCTTGGGCAAATTTTGGGTAAGATCTCACATTACTCGTTAAGAAAACTTTTTTAGGTACTTGAGTTTTCTTTTTCTTAATGCATAAGTCCTTAAGAATTTTTTCATAGGACGAGACTTGTTGGACATCATCTATGATAGGAATATTATTGTTAACTTGTTAAACATTTCCACAACTTTCTCCATTTGTGGACTTGGTTTGTTGGGCATCAACCAGTTTGGAAAAGGAGCTTTATTAAAAGGGGTTGGGTCCAACATTTTGGGAGAAGTTTGTGGAGATGGAATGGATCCCAAATCTGGAGTTGGGGTAGCATGAAAGGGGAATCCATTTAAGGAAGTGGACGGAGAGTTCGAGACTGGTGGAGAACGGAGAATGGGTTTGGAAGAAGATAATTGATTAGAAGAATAAGAAGAAGAATTAGTAGCCGGGGTGTCGTCGTTGTCGTCAACTTGTTCTCCAATATGTTTGTTCAGCATTCTTCCCAATCTCAATGTAGCTACGACACTCACATTATGATTTTGTTGGTCAAGAATAGCGTTAGCGTTTTGTGGATGGACGAGATTTGGTAGAGGTTGAGATGGAAGTTTCCCTTTCTCTCTTTCACTCATTACCGTGTTCAACTGTATAATTTGTGCTTTGATTGATTTGATGCTTTCACCGTGGGACGCGGTGTGTTGTACTAACGATTGGATAGAAGAAGTTAGACTAGCCGACATTTGAGCGGATTGTTTAATGAAAGCTTCTAAGCTTCACTCGAGTGCAGAGACTTTGTTGGTGCCGGCAGGAGGAACATTGCTTTGTGGTTGGAATGAATTATTATAAAAAGCAAAGTTGTTGGCTGGATTTTGGAATTTTTGTGGTTGAAAGGGTTATTGAATTTGTTGTGGTGGTGGTTGTTGTTGCTGTGGAGGAAGCCTTTGATAGTTATTTTGATTTTGGAACTGATTTTGATTTTGGTTTTGAGTTTGGTTTTGGTTCCAAGCAAAATTAGAATGATTCCTCCATCCCGGGTTATATGTGGATGAATAGGGATTGTTTCTAGGTTGTTGCTGAAAAGTAGCATTAGTTTGTTTTAACCTTGAGACGGGGGATTCAAAGGACATTCTTCAGTAAAATGTGATGGGTTAAAACAATAACCACACATGGTTTTGGGAAGAGAAACTTGGTTTAGGGAAGCTAAGAGAATTTGCTTTCAGTAGCTTCGAGTTTCTTTTGCATCGCAGCCATTTCGACTTTCAGTACGATGGAAGCGTCGAGCTGATGGACACCTGACCTAGTTGAAGATGAAGATGATGTCATGGGTCTTGTGCTCTCCCACTGTAGTGTTTGCTCAGCGAGATCTTCAAGAAATTGCCATGCTTCCTTATCGGATTTTGACATGAAATGACATTGACAAATGGTTTCAGCATTTGTTTCGTCACTGGATTAACGCCACCATACATAATTTGGCAAAATTGCCATTTTCCGAATCCGTGATGAGGGAATTGGACAAGGAAATCTTTGAACCTTTCAAAGCATTTCCAAAAGGATTCGGTGGGAAGTTGAGAAAACTGGTTGATCTCACTCCTAATGCGGGCCGTCTTATGATTAGGATAGAATTTTTTAAGGAATGTCTTAACAAATTCATCGCAACTGGTGATGGAATGTGAGGAGGTGCTATAAAGCCACTTCTCCGCGAGATCGCACAAGATAAATGGGAGAATATGTAATCTCATAGCATCCCAAAACAGTTGGGTGGTGCTCATCATTGCACATATATTTTGAAATTTAGTGATGAAAATGTAGGCATCCTCATATTCAAGCCCGTGAAATTTAGGCAACAAGTTGATGAAGTGGGGTTTAATTTCGAAGTTATCACTGTTAGCTGGTGGAAGAGACGGACACGTAGGAAGGGGTCCAGTGTGGGGTAGCATCGGTCTTGGAGAGCAATGCATGGTGGCGTTTGTGTGGGAGGTAGAATTTGCGCACCAAGAGGTGGTGGCATCGTATGGTTGTTTTCGTTAAAACCCGGTGGAGGTCCGTCCGTCTCGGGAGACATGGCAGGTGAAGGAAAAGAAGACGGTAAAGAAATATCAACCTCGGAGTCAATAGTGAAAATGCAGACTAAACGAGCGCTAGAATCCCGTGTCCAACCGAACATGTACTAAACGAGTTTAGTGCACGTGGCAACGTGTGAGAAAGTGGGAGAAAGATTTTTAGAATGCTTTTCTTTGGCAAAATGACGGACGCAAGATTCGACTCAACCAATCACAAAAAGATGCACAAACAGTCCATAGAGTTAGGGTCACCTAGGTCAAATCACTAGACCGCTTCTAGACTTCCAAAGGACAAGACGTAGGATAAATCCTCTATAACCTCCTTATCTTTCTTCTAGTCAGGTAAGTGCCAGGTAAGTAAGAGGTATCCGCTATACGAATCACCGAAATAGCGGGCCTAATTAAATAAACCACTTGTCTTAGACACATTTGCCTTAGACATTACAAAAAAGATGCGAATAAGTAACAGATTACTCATGACCCTCCTTTGTCCTAATTGAACGCGATTGTCCTTAGAGACTTGGTCTGGATATTTTTTATTTATGTAAGGTGATGTGTTTGCTTATTTATGATTTTTGGGGCTTAGAAAGGATAATGAACTCCCCACCTAATCTGAATTTGGATTTCTTGTCCCTTAATATTAGTTTAAATCATGCAAAGCAAAAACACACAAAAATCTAAAACACGCAAAAATATATTTTTTCTATTTTTGACTTTGTTTGCAAAGAATCTTGTAAGTAGAAATTGTTTATTGGAGCTTCAGAGGGGGTGAATGGAAGAAAGGAAGTTGCTAAAAAAAATTGGGAAGGAGATACTACAAAAGCGATGCGCTTCCACCGCCAAATATACTCTTCTGCCGCGGTTCCACCGCCTCCTTTAGGCCAAACTGCTCAATCCTTTGGCTCTGAACTCCTAATCATCTGCTCTCCTATTTTAGGCAATTGTATTCACCGTAGGCTCATCCAGATACTCCAGATTTCCTGCACAACTCGAACAAACATCATATATCATATAAAGATGTTGTTTAACACTTTTTTATATTTTTTTATTTTTATTTTTTATGTTAGATCAACCCGAATAATAAGAAGAATAAAATTATCGTTTCCCTGGTAACGACGCTATTTGATTGGTGTTAAATTATGTGTCTTTTAGCGCTTTAAATACCGCAATTAACACGGTGTCGCAATAGCTAGCCACGGCAAGTACTAGTCATCCATAGGGAGACTGTAGTCTTATTTTTAATGTTTTAGACGAGTTTATTCCGAAAATTTTGGTTTTGTTTTTTATTCTAAGGGTGAGGTATCAATGAGACAAAAGTGCTTATTAGGGTTTTAGGATTAGGCGGTTAAGGGATGGTAATTAAATAGATTAATCTTTTTTTATATTTTTTAATTATTTATAACTCGGGGAATAGGAATGAATGCGAATTAGGGTCTTTAGAGTGGTATTATGGATTCTCTCTATTGACCCTTGTTCTTACATTGATCCATATTAAACTCAAGCCTTCAACAAAACAAATATTAACTCATTCTCAAATTAGGGTCACAACTATCATGAAGTGACAGTGCGCCCAAATAGGGGGGCTAATACTCACCTTCTTGAAGTTTATAAACATCAAAATATAAAAAGAATATGAGAGATTTATCATCCCTTATACTCCTCTTTCCTACAACCCTAACAAGCGAAAATTTACTCACTCATTATTAAAATAAAAGGACAGAACAAAGATTGAAGAAGAATCAATATATGCTAATTATTATGGCCCTTACTATAGCGATGAACAACCTTTGAGTATCATCATATACAAATAATTATGTTGAGAAAGGAAAGAGAAAAGAGTTTTCTGTTAATCAAATAATCTAGCTACTAGATCCCTCACGATAGCGAGGAGATTCTGTGAGCATCGTGGTTTCAAAAAAATTCGTTGAGAGAGAGATCGTAGAGAAAAAGAAGACATTTGAAATATCATCAACCTAATAATAAAAGTAACAAGCGATAAAAAAAATGCAAGGAAATAAAATGCAGAAATTAAAGGAGACAAGAATGCAATAGAACCCCTGCCTTTTATTGATTAACTTGAACTTCATTATAATTTATTAATGGCTATGGAAATAGACTGCAAATTCTAAAAAAAATAAAAACCCTAAAACATGAAACTCTAGACGCCTCTCTGTTGGGTGCTCTCGCTGCTATTTATAGGGCTTGAAATCTGAAACCCTAGCGTTGAAGTCGCTGTACACGAAAAGAACAAACTGCCCTCGAAACCCTAACTTGTGCGGTGCTAAAGGAGCGGCAGATTCATGGTCATTCGATGGATTTGGCGGCGGTTCCGCTGTCTGGTGATGGGTTTGAGATTCCAAACTTTTTGTGTTCTGTTCCTGCTATTTTAGATGGTCTCTAAGCACATAATATCTCGATTTTGATAACATTGAAATTTGCGGGGTTGACTAAGTTGACTTTGACTTTTAACTGGATCGGTCCGGTTTTACCTCTAAAGTCCGTCATTCGCTCCAAACCTGTTTCCTGCACTTATGTAGCAAACTCAGATTAAAAGCACTAATTTTATAGGCAATATAATAAAGAATGGATGGTATTAAAATGCAATTTTATGATGTAAACAGCTGCGTTGCTCAAACTTGGTTTTGAGTTTGAGAACCTGTGTCCGGAATTTAGCATTCTGACACTGTAGATCCTAGATGATACAGTAGCGTTTATTTTTAATTTTGTTTTTTTATTTCCTTTGTAATCGGCCTCAGCCGACAGTGTGTGATTCCTTTTTTTGAAATATGAATGAATGAGAAGCATCTTTTCCTTTCATGTCTGCACTTTTCTTTTCTTCTTGTACTGAAATGGCTTAACTTAGTTTATTTACTCATTTCGGAATGTTTAGTTTTCCTTTTTCTTAGGTTTATAAGCAAACTCACCCTGATATTAAATGTAGATACCCCCTTTTATGATAGGAGTCCGTTAACTTTGTGGTACTGGGTTGAGTCCATCGTACCATCGCATTGGCCGATATATTCTTGCATGGCCCGGTTCCTCTACCTTTTATCGCAGGCTGATCAAGAGTACTTTATCAATAAAGCCGAGCAATGAGGAATTGAACGTGTATTTAGAGATGTTTAGTTTAGTTTAGTTTATTTCCGCAGTTTTATTTCTTTGATGTGAGCCCATATCGGGACATGTTTGAGATGTTGTTTATTGGAGCTTGATTCGTTTTCGCTTATGCATTTTTCTTGATTTTATTTACTGTGACAAATGAACATGTACTGGATAGTTTTATATTTTACTATTCTTGATATTCTATAGACAACCGTAATATGACTCTAGAGGGATGATTTCTAGCCACGGGTAGCATGGTTGGCTCTGTTATGTGTCGTAGTTACGTATCTTGGGAAGCGGGGCATGACAAGATTTGTTTGGTATCAGAGCCATAAGATTTAGGGTTAGTCAGGTTTGGTTCTTTTTGTAGTTAGGTATTGAACCCAATACACCAACCAGGAAACCTGAAATTAAGAACATGCCCTGCCACATTATTTTCCGGTCATTCAAATTCTTGAATCTTATCTTTCTCTTAATTCTTTTATCATGACGATATGGAAATGACTTTGCATCTCAACTTGGAATCCTCCTGATTCCTTATTGTTTCTCCCTTCTTATTCTTTCGATTCTGATAGTAGGATTTGGGCGACTTGAATAGAGTTATGTGATTGTAACTATGTACCGCGGTATGGTTACAATGCGGTACTCTATTTTGGTAACCTGGAATCCTATTTCGATTCATTTTCTTGAATTATGTTCATTGTACTACTTTGTATCTCTCGATTTCATTGCTTACGAATTTATGCATTATCGCGAACTTGAATCCAACAACCACGTTATATCTTTCCACTTGTCCCGTAGTGACCAGTCCGTCTGCGTTTCGAAGAACAAAGAGAAATACAGGAGAACATATGATGATTGCAGTAGTTCGAGATTAACCCCAGCAGGAGCTGGTATGTAAGATGTTTGATTAAAGAAGTTCTGACGAACCCGTCTCAGTTTATTAGAGTGGCGCAGCGGAAGTGTGGTTGGATGATAACCCATAAGTCTTAGAACAGACTTGCAAATTCGTGATGAAGGAAACCGTTTACTGAAGAGTGAAGTTCGTAAACAAGTTGCAGATGAAGCATTGATAGTAGTTCGGGACTTTATGGATGTGTTCGGGGACATCTCAGGCTTACCGCCAAAATGAGATGTGGAGTTCGCGATTGATCTTATTCCTGGAGCAGCGTCGATTTCAAAGGCCTATTATCCAATAGCGCCGGTGGAACTAGAAGAGGTAAAGAAACAAGTTATCGAATTGGTGGAGAAGGGTTGGATTCGCAGCAGTGGTTCGTCGTGGGGAGCTCCAGTTCTTCTAGTCAAGAAGAAGGATGGCACGCAGAGGATATGCATCGATTATCGAGAATTAAATCGGGTGGCTATTAAGAACAAATACCCAATCCCTCACATCGGCGAATTATTCGATCAACTCAGTAGCGCGAGGGTATTCTCAAAGTTGGATTTGTGATCCGGATATCATCAAGTTCGGGTAAAATCAGAAGATATTTGTAAGACAGCGTTCCGAACTCGATATGAGCATTACGAGTACTTAGTGATGCCATTTGGAGTTACTAACGCACCGGCAATATTTATGGACTTGATGAACCGAATCCTTTCACCGTACATGGATCATTTCATAGTGGTGTTTGTTGACGACATTCTGCTCTATTCAAAGAGCAAAGAAGAGCATGCAGAACACTTGAGGATCGCACTGCAAACATTGAGGCAAGAAAGGTTATATGCTAAGATGAGCAAGTGCGAGTTTTGGCTCAAAGAAGTGAAGTTCTTCGGTCATGTCGTATCCGGAGATAGAATTGCCGTTGACCCCAAAAAGATTGCAGCTATTCATGATTAGCCGATTCCAAAGAATGTATGAGAGATCAGAAGTTTTCTTGGGCTTACCGGATATTATAGAAGGTTTGTGGAGAACTTCGCTCGAATAGCAGAACCATTAACCAAGCTAACTCGAAAGGAGGTACCGTTCGCATGGACCGAGAAATGTGTGTCAGCTTTTGAAGTGTCGAAGCAAAGATTGACTACCGCTCTTATCTTGACAGTTCCAGACAGTCCCGGAGAGTTGGTTATACACAGCGACGCATCTGGAAAAGGCTTGGGATGTGTTCTAATGCAGCATAGGAATGTCATAGCTTATGCGTCAAGACAATTGAAGACTTATGAGAAGAATTACTCAACTCATGATCTGCGGTTAGCAGCAGTGATTTTCGCTCTGAAGATTTAGAGACACTACTTATTGGGCAAAATGATAGAAGTATTTACCGATCACAAAAGCCTAAAGTATGTGTTCACACAAAAAGAGCTCAACATGAGGCAACATAGATGGTTGGAGCTGATGGCTGACTATGATCTTGATCTAAAATACCATCCGAGGAAAGTTAATATGGTGTCGAATGCTCTAAGTCGGTTGCCAACGATACAGATGTTGACTACACATAATAAGATTATAGATGATTTTCAGAGATTCGAAATGGAGATTGTACTACTAAATTCTTCGGGATAGTTGATGCAATTGCAAGTATAGTCGTTCTTGATCGATAACATTAAAGCAGCGCAGTTGCAAGATCTAAGGTTGCAGAAGTTTCGACGACAAGTTGAAGCGCGACTTCGAACGGACTTGTTAATTTATGAAGATGGTTCGTTAATATATGGCAGTCATCTATGTGGACCTAAAGGAGATGTTCGTGAAGAAGTTATGATGGAGGCTCATAGTTCCGCATATTCCGTACATCCGGGAGGCATAAAGATGTACCGAGATCTACGACAACATTTCTGGTGGGAAAGCATGAAAAGGGAGATTGCTCACTACGTATTGAAGTGCTTGGTGTGTCAGTAAGTTAAGGCTGAACATCAAAGGGTAGATAATTTATTGCAACCAATTCCGATTCCTCAATGGAAGTGGGAACTTATAACCATGGATTTCGTGACAGCATTACCACGGATTCCGAAGGGCAATTATGCAGTTTGGGTGATTGTTGATCGATTGACCAAGGAAGCTCATTTCATACCATTTTGTGTTGATCAGTCGACGGAGGCTTTGGCAGAGCGGTACAGGCAGGGGATTATGAGATTGCATGGAGTACCCGTGAGCATCGTTTCCGATCGTGATACCCGGTTCTTATCACACTTTTGGAGGAGTCTACAGGAGAGTTTGCAAACTCTTTTGAAATTTAGTACAGCCTATCATCCTCACACAGATGTCCAGTCAGAAAGAACGATCCAAACTCTTGAAGATATGTTGAGAGTATGCATGTTAGACTCCAAGGGTTCATGGGAGGATCATTTGCACTTGGTAGAGTTTTCTTATCATAAAAGTTTTCAGACGACTATACAGATGGCTCCATTTGAAGCATTATACGGTCGTAAGTTTCGCTCACCCGTCTATTGCGATGATGTTGGAGAAAGAAGATTGTTGGGACCGGATCTTATTGTGCAAACAGTGGAGAAAGTCAACGTGATCCGAAATCATATGAAGGTGGCACAAGATCGACAGAAAATTTGGGTTGATACAGGACAAAGACCTCTGGAGTTCGCAGTTGGTGATCTTTTATTCCTAAAGATATCATCGACCAGAGAAGTGATCAGTTTTGGTAGTCGAAGCAAGCTTAGTCCTCGATTCATGGGGCCTTTCGGTATTATCGAGCGTGTTGGAGAAGTAGCTTATCGATTGGCTTTACCATAACCCTTGGAGAGTGTTCATGACATGTTTCATGTATCTCAACTCCGCAAATATGTTCGAGATGAGACGCACGTCCTAGATCACTCGGAGCTGACCGTAAAGGAAGATTTAACATATGAAGAAAGACCGATGGCGATTGTGGATCGACGAGACAAAGTTCTCAAGAACAAGTTTATCCCTTTAGTACTTGTTTCATGGAAGAATCGTTCGCACGGAGAATCTACTTAGGAACGTGAAAACGAGATCTGACAGAAGTTTCCACATCTCTTTTCTTAGATCCATGTTTTCTTGTCTTTTCTTGTTACAGGAATTTCGAGGATGAAATTCTTTTGTAGTTGGGTAATGTAACACCCTAGCACTATTATACGATATTTTATTTTGGGTATTTTCAAGTATTGCGACAGATTTCTTGATTATTATTGTTTTTGGGTGCGGATAGTGCATTTGGTAACTGTGGTTAGCATCCGACCCGACCCGCATATTAGAACCCCATCATGGTTCAAGATTACGTCAGTCTTTGCTAGTACAGAGGATCCATGCACATTTAGATTCTATATACAAGTATAATATATTTTTTGTGTCTACATATCTTTTAAATAATACAAATAATAGCCAAATAATATTTTTGATATCTAGCATGGTATTTTATCATACCCCATATCATATGTTTGCATCCCTACATCGTATTCATGTCCAAATTGATAAAACAAACTCGTTTGGATCGCTACGTATATTTGCGTAGATCCGTACTTGGGGGTATGCATTTTTACTGACCGGACATCGCATTATAGTTTAACTTGTACGTATATTCTCCATATTTTAAAACTAGATTTTTAGAAGAGGCCCAGATATTTGTCAGAGTATTTTGATATTAGCTGTATAATCCAAGAAAAATATATTATAATATTCTTTCTAAAAACCTAACAAACTAACAGTTCATAATACATTATATATGTATAATATAAAACTAAATATATTATCTCTCTTTCTTCTCGCGCTCTCTCTCTCTATATATATCCCTCTGTCTCTCTCTCCTATATATATATATATATATATATATATATATATATATATATATATATATATATATATATATTAATATCACCCCATTCTTCTTTTTCTTTCTTTCTTTCTTTCCTTCTTTCTTTCTTGGTTTTCCGGCCGTCTCATAGGAGTCGCACGCGTCGCCGACAATCCGGACGACCCAATCACTGTCGTCGTCCAGCCTAGTCACCGCGTCACGTCACTGATCAGCTAGGTTCAGTCCTGCGCACGTGGTTTGCATCGCAACGTTTATCCGACGTCGGACGTAGCATTCGTATCTCGACGTGAGATCCAATCAGGCAAGTTATAAACTTGCAACATGCTATATTACTATATCAATATTTATTTAATAAGAATAGTGCATGTGTTTTATTATTCAACAACTATTACTGATTTACAGTGTTACGTTATCCGTTCGTATCCGTACCGATAATAGCATATCTAGTTGCATGCCGGAACATCATGATATCATTATACTACTACATTAGTACAACATGTTATCTAGTTTGCACCATACATGGTAATGAACGTATAATGGTTATTACAGATAGATACATGTGCATCCTGGCATCAGTTTTGTTTACCGTTTTCCGATATTGATTATAGTTTCACTTTTGGCATCTATTTGGTTAATATACATCACATGTCATGTTCATGACACATTCCTTGATTTGTTACTTGGATATTATTGCTAATGCCGACAATCCTGACTTGTTGTCCTGATGGATGTAACTTGTTGTCTACATAGACAAAACATGTATCTGCTTGATCCTGTGCTGGCATTAGATTCATATCATAAATACCTGACTTGAACATATAACCTTGGGGTAAGGAGAAATCAATAATGAAACCTGACTTGTAACTCAACAGTTCGATACTTATACAGCTCAGTCTTTATGGGCTCGGCCAGCCTCGGAATAATGCTGATGACATCATTCATCTGTACATGTTACCTGTTTACTACTTAGCGACACGTCTCGGATTCAGCCCAAGAGTCTTGACCGTGGTCCCGGGCATGCACGGGATACTATTGAGTTACATCGACGATTCCATTAAATTGATTTCAAAGACTTGTAGAATAGATAACCAATAGGATACACATCACATACATACAGCTCACTGTTTTATACCTGTGTTTATTATTTACACTCATATTTAATCATAGCATCACATCTTGGTTATTATTAATATTTTGATATTATGATGCACTGACGTCTGCATTTTGCATGGCCCGGTTCCTCTACCTTTATCGCAGGCTGATCAAGAATACTTTAGCAATTAAGCCGGGCAATAAGGAATTGAACGTGTATTTAGAGATGTTTAGTTTAGTTTATTTCCGCGGTTTTATTTCTTTGATGTGAGCCCATATTGGGACATATTTCAGATGTTGTTTATTGGAGCTTGATTCGTTTCCACTTATGCATTTTTTCTGATTTTATTTATTATGGCAAATGGACATGTACTAGATAATTTTATATTCTACTGTTCTAGATATCCTATAGACAGCCGTAATGTGACTGTGGAGAGATGATTCCTAAACACGGGTAGTGTGGTTGGCTCTGTCACGTGCCTTAGTTACGTATCTTGGAAAGCGAGGCGTGACGGTTAGGTATTGTCATGGCGCTTTACTTGAGGTTAAGCTCGATTTGAAGTCTTGATGAGTCACAACCGCACCCTTCTGGGGTATGATGACATCCAATGGTCTTTCGACTTGCCATCAAGACCTTAAGCTAGACATATGTCGTCACTTCGCTTTCATTTTGGTGTCACGCCGATTCTTTACTGAAGTATGGTAGACATCCGAATGACCTCTATGCTGTATATGTCGCCATCGAGATTTGGAGTTAGGAATATGACATTGCTCCAATCTTATTTGACAATTGCATCCACACTCTGTTGAAATGAGAAGGAATATCTAGGTAGTCTCTAGGCTATAGATGTACCATCAACACTTGGTTCTTCTTTTGACTAAGTATGGTGGGAAAATATGGTTCCCTTTCTTTCATTTATGCCCATGGATTGTATACAAGGGTCGGTGTGGACCTACTTACAGGGCAAAAAAATTATTATATTTTTTTTATTTCCGCGATACTCTATTTTTTCAGCATTTCATATCACGAAAGTCGTGATTGCCCAATCATTTCGGCTATTTTATTCGCGGTGCCCAATTATTTCGGCTATTATTTTTTATTTTACTCGCTGTTTTTTATTACGAGTTGCCCTATCATTTCGACTATTTTTTCTTTTTTCATACTCATCAATTTTGTTATGAGTCGATTCCTTAGTATGATGATACCTTATTTTCCATCAATATTACTACGACTGGAATATTGCCAGGAGCAACTCATCATATGCCATTGCCAATTCGGCCAATGGTGGCTTAAGTAACAGGTTTAGATTCCTGCTAACTCAGGCTTTTTCGACTTTACGAGCCATAAGGGTCTTATAAAGGTATTTCTCCTTACGAGTCGAGAGGTGTAGTTGTTGGATATGTATGCCCTAGAGGCCATTATTGTATAATACTAGTTTGTATAATATATTTTGGAGGCTTGGGATATATATACGGGTTTACGACAGTCTTGCTCGATATAGTAGTATGCTACTTGGTTTGTTTCTATCTTAATATGTGTATATGTTTCTTTTAACATATCGCTAATACATATTGATGGAGCCCTTAGGATCTTTGCTTGACTACCGGCGTTGTGACGGCGATCACACTAGTGGGGGCTGGGTAGTCTATAAGCACATCCTTATTTTGGTCCCTAGTCGTAGGATTATCAAGACAGGGCATCAATACTCCAGAGTAGACTGGTGCATACGCTTCTCATCCCAGCAGGGGAGATGGTCTGTCCCACAGCCATCAGTACGTCGTACTGGAGATAGTATGCAGGTGCTCGTTAGGTTACGAGTACACTAAACAAGACTCGTCGGGAACTGTTGGTTGGTATTATACCTATCGTCAGTTAACAGTTCCCAGGTGACATGAGTACAACTTAGTCCGCTGACTTGACACTGTCACTTCGCCTCGAGTGTGTTCCCACTGTTCTTAGATTACTACCCTACCACGGCTCTACTGAGTCGTGCAAACAGGTAGTAGTTGGGTGCAGTCCCAAAGCACTTGGAGGCAGTGACGGTTAGACAGGATTCATCTCTCCCGGTATTGGGAGTTGATATCGCGCTGTGTCTAGGAGAGCCATTACACATAGTCGTCCCTGGCCAGGGCAAGCGAGAATTACTGGTAGGTTTTCCAGTAGTTTCTCAGGGTGTTCTGGGCTACACTCCGACACGACTTGTACCGCTATTAGGGGACTGACGTTTATCGCCCCTAGGCCCGCCATGCGATACTCTCAGACGAACAGACCGGACTGTACGGAAATTGTCACATTCAGGCTCAGTGGGAGTTCGGATGGGTTCACCTCATCAATCTTCTTATCGGCATCTACCTGGGGACCGTTACGTACAGCTAGTACCGCTTGCGGCCTGTGGTTAAACCCACTACCAGCGTAGTGTCGAGCCTTTAGAGTCCCACACAGAGGGTTATTCGCCTTTGGGCAAAACAGAGTAGAGGTCGCATGGTTTTGCGACGGGGTTCGTTCACATCCGCGCACTTGTGCACGTTTGGTGTTCGGGCAGTTATTACTAGCGGGCTTTGGTTTAAGCCAGATTCTAGTATTTGTTTTGGGATTAGTTTTGTCTCAGTGTATTCATGTTCCTCAGAACACGAATGCGGGTGTGTATGCACAGTTGACAGAGGCAGAGGATTCTCATTAGGGTTGTTGACCGTTGACTTTTTCCAAACCCTAATAAGAATGAGAAATATGATTGTAGGGTGTTTTCCGTCACCCCATTGAGATGGGAATACGCTCGAGCTTATCAGGCGCATTACAGATCCCCCCTGCCTAGGGTAGGCCGGAGTTTAATGATTGTAGGGATCTGAATCTCCGGCAGCCGTGGACTAAGCTGCCATTAATTACCCCCTCACATTTAGAGCGAGGGAACCTCCGATTGACGGGTTAAACTGGTCATGCGAACTCAATGTGCAGTGTTGTGTTTTGAAAGGGTTTTGGATATATCGGGGGCCCCGCAGAGTTTTTATAGGGGTCCCGCTACCCGGATAGCGGGCTGGGGGTCAAGGGGGCAAGCAGCCCCCTTGCGGGGTGCGGGGCAGCGCCCCGTTAGAATTTTTTTCCTAACAGGGACAGTGTCGTGGAGTATGTGTGTGTGTACATATGTATACATATGTATATATATATATATATATGTATGTATATATATATATATATATGTATGTATATATATAAAAAAAGGGGAAAAGGCATCCAAAGGATGCGTGGGGCCGGCGCTTTGAGCACAAGAGCGCTAGAGCTTTGAGCGCTAGAGCACCACGTGTCAGCACGTGGGCGCTCGGGGGCTAGCACACTGAGCGCTAGCGCGCCACGTGTCAGCACGTGGGCGCTAGCACGCCACGTGTCAGCACGTGGGCGCTCGAGCGCTAGCACACTAAGCGCTAGCGCGCCACGTGTCAGCACGTGGGCGCTCGGACGCTAGCGCTCTGAGTGCAAGAGCGCTAGCGCACTGAGCGCTAGCGCGCCACGTGTCCGCACGTGGGCGCTCGGGCGCTAGCGCCCTGAGCGCAAGAGCGCCACGTGTCAACACGTGGGCGCTAGCGCTCTGAGCGCAAGCGCGCTAGCGCTATTGTAACGTTTTGAAAATCGTTTCGGTGAAATTTCGGAAAAATCAGTAAAATAAGGGGGTTTTCTGTAAAAAGTCAAAATGCAAATATCTTTATTTTAAAATTAAATATACATATTCTAATTATGTAATTCCTAGTGTTTGGTGTTTGGTGAGCCACTGGTGAAATTTCAAATTTTTTGAAAAATTTTCCGAAATTAATTATTTTAATATTTTTTTAGCTGTTAAAAATACATTAAATTAGCGATAAATACAAATTTGAATGAGCTAATTATATACTTTAGAATCATGAAAACTAAAATCTAGTTAGTAATATAAATATTTAGCAATTTATTTCAACTTCTAGTTGGTTATAATCAAGGGAAATTAAAATTTAAATAAATTGAACTAAAACTTGCAATTTGGTAACTTGAGGGGTTCTTTTTGCATGGAATTTTCTTTGCAAACTCACACACATCCTCACCCACTCACATGGCTGGCCCCACCACCACCTTGGCAGCATAACACTCCCTCCCCCTCCTTTGCCTTCAATTCATGTGAAGGAAATGGTGTAAAAAGGGTTTTTTATATATATATTAAAAGGGTAAGGGTATTATGGTAATTTGTGAGGGCTTTGACCTTGGAATTTCCACAAAAATCCCCTCACCTCTCCCTCTCCTCTCCTCTGGCCGAAATTCTGCACCTCATTCCCCCCATTTCACCACCTTATCTCATCTCCAAAATCCTTCAAAAACTTCTTCAAAAATCAAGTAAAACCTCACCGAAATCAAAATCCAACTCCTACCCATTTCTCATTTGCCTATCTAGAATGGATCTAGGGAAAAAGATTTCAATTTGGGAGGCTATGGGTGCTTTTGGATCTTCAAATGTTTTGGGTATAATTTCTAAACCTTTTGCTTAATTTGTTAGTTAATTCCTTAAAGCTAATTTATTTAAGTGTAAATTAAGCCTTTGTTGCAAGTTTAGAAATTCTAGAAAGAGATTGAATGCAAGTTAGGATTATGTGAATTTGGTGTATGGTTGTGTATTGTAATTAGGCCCTTATGACATGTTAAAACAAAGTTTGTAGCTGGTTGTTAATTGTTAGTTTAAAAATTTTGATAATTACGCTCATTTGCTAACTAGGTTTTTTAAATTGGTTAAATAATTGGGTTTAAAAATGTAATTAGGTTTCTCATGACTTCATTAACATTATAAAGTGTAGTTTAATACTTTAGTTCATGGAAATCCAAGCTAAATTATTGTTGTGCATTTTTGCTATAAAATTGTTAAAATTGGGTATATTGTAAACTAGAATTTTGGGGTTAATGAGATTAAATTGTGGAAATTGTTTTTATGACTTATTTGAGATGTTTAATAAGTATTATGGCCGCTAGATTTGTTTAAACGTCGGGTTTTGTACTAAAACGGGTAATATTTGCTTGCTAGATTTTCGGAAAAATGGCTTTTAAAGTGAGTTTGGGTTTTTTGTGAATTTTAACCTATTTTATAGTATAATTAGTGCTTGTGATCGTGAAAATGAGTGTGTTTGGGTTTTTCTCGATGGTTTGGCGTGTGTACGCCGACGTCGTGGGTTTTTGGGTTGATTTGTGAAAGCAGCCATAGGTTTTGACCTATATGGGATTCGTGTGTCGTTTTAGTCATGAGTCGGATTTTAATGCGATACGGTGCGTTATGATATGTAGGTACCCTTACGAAGACTTCGAGACGACAAGCAAGCGCGTGGCGACGTCGGCACCGGCGAGCGAGGACCATGTGAGTATATTTATATCTACGGGGAGAAGTCGGGTGGATGGCGTATAGCACCCCCGCAGTTCGTGGTGATGTATACGATTACGTATAAGCACATGTATATTGATTATATATTGTTGAGTTTATTGGTTAAAAATAGATTTTAGGTGTGATTGGATAGGTTTAGTGTTGCGAGACCCTAGAGTAGAGGTTGCACCACATTTACACACACACCCATACTTGCATACATTCTTCTTTCATATGTGCTTATATGGGGTTATATTGTTATGTGTTCACATGGGTATGGGACTATGTGTTCACATACTGGATTTGAGGATGATACTTGGGATTGAGATGAGTCGATGAGATTTGATTTGAGATTATGATATCGGTGATATGGCAGGATTCATACTTGAGATACGTCCTGATGTTTATAGCGGATCCTTGGACGACGATACCATGTGAATAGTGATATGCATAGAATGGTTGAGTATGATATTGACCCGTACCCAGATTTGGGGATGCCGTACGACGGATTTACGTACGAGCTATATATTGATGTTTGATCCGCACTCTTGAATTGGGATGTCTGATTATAGATATGGTATCGGATATGATGTTATTGAGGCGGGATCACCGACTAATATATATACAGGTATGTATATGTATCGACTCAGATGTTAGGCGGTTTCCTTACCTGTAGTTCAGCTTGTTAGTTCAGCCGTATAGTTTAGTGTAGTTATTAGACTAGATTAGACTCCTGCCTATTTCAAAACTAACGGATCGTGGGTATTTTAAAAGACAGGTCAAGGGATTCTACGGATATTTCAAAAGAAGTATCTTTTCTTAAAAACACCGTAGCCCTTATTTTCAAAACACCGCGATTCGTGTTATTTCAAAAGGCACTACTATTGACTTATAGTATCATTGTGTTTAGTATTCAGCTCCCGCTCATTATTGCTGTTCGCTTCGCATCGCATACTTATATTATAATTTCTTATTGCATTGTTGATATCATACTGTTACGACACCAGCACCATTACCGATGATGCGTATGTACCACGTACACTTACTTGCCGGCTCACACACATCTTCATCGGTAATTGCCATGTCACGTACACCTTAGAAAATATTATTGCTTGACTTAGCTTGTTAGTTAGTAATTTGACATGATATTAGTGTACCTGCCTTACATATGCCAGCTTAACATTGTAACTTGTCACTTCATGCATACTGTTATTCATTGTTATGCCGCATTCATGGTTTTACATGCTATTGATGATTTGGATTCGGATTTCCATGAGATTTTCTGGATTTGGGGGGGGGGGGAAACCGCAAAACTTATATAAACTGCTTTCTCTCTTTTTAAATAAAAAGTGCGGTTTTTTCCCATGATGTATGAGTCGTCCACCATGAGTTTGCTGATGGATTTCGAGACCCGATTCGACGAGTGGAGGAACCGTTTCGGGTACATGGTGGGTCCGGTGTGGTACCCCAGGGTAAGAGGATCGTGTTGTTGACGTTGAGCCTGGCAGGAGAGCACTACCGACCGGTGATTTTACCCGACGCGTCGGATATCCGGAGGATACCGTCGTGGCCTTGAGATTGATGGTAGGGGCCGGTCTGGACTGACGGCGCCCTAGATAGTGAGATTGAGATATTGAGGTACAGAGATTGCGACACAGAGATATCAAGATATTTGGATATTTTTTTTGTGTCGATGCTAGGCACTGTTTATGCTGATTATATTATGATACCTCGTTTTAAAAAGATACAGAAATCTCATTAATTTATGAAAGCAGTTTTCTTCAGTACATGCATTCTGTTTCATGCATTCATACATCATCCATATGATATATTGCTACCTGAGGCACTGATACGGGCACATGGGATTACACTCGAGTTAGATATGTACCCTAGCCTTTGTTATAGGCTGCATGTTATATATTTGAGGATATATTATGATCGTTGACCTAGGATTGCGTTGTTCATGTGGTCTCTGTTCGTAGATGTTTTTCTACTCACGAGTTGGCAACTCACCCCCGTTGTGCCACAGTTTCTTGCAGGTTTTGCCGTATAGGTTTTATTACGGCTTTGCTGGCACTGCTTCTTTCGGTGACTTGCTAGTAGGTGGGTTTATTGGTATCGTACCCATCATATTACTTTGTATAATATTATTCAGTTGTATCTAGTAAATTCCATCAACCAAACATGTATTTATTTCTGAGATAGAGACCAGTGATGTTATTCTTTCGACCCTAGAGTCGCGTATTGTATTTCTGTGGATTTCTTGTTGCTTTGAGTTTTGATCCTCGCCCTTGGCGTTGTATATTATATTGCTTGTGTGGTTATGACCGTCGATTGACGAAGAGCTAGCTCCCGCTTGGGGATGCCTTTTATTGATTTCGTATACTATTCATGTTGTATCCCATTTGGGGGCCAGTATTTACAAAGGAGACTCCGCCGAAATTTTCAGTAAATATTTGATGTTTTTTAAAAACGTATAATTCGGCTTATGCTATTAAAACTACTTGATTTAAATTGGTTTTCCTTCACTCTACTACTTTTCTTGGTTTGGATTTCTGGGTTTTCGGTTTACTTAGATTACGTACGCCTCGAGACGTTTCGTAGTTTAAGTGTCGATCATGTTCCGTACTTTCGGGACGTGAAAAAGTTGGTATCTGTCACGACCCGAAAGTACGGAACATGACCGGCACTTAAACTACGAACGTCTCAAGGCGTACGTATTCTAAGTAAGCCGAAAACCCAGAAATCCAAACCAAGAAGAGTAGTAGAGAGTAGTAAAACCATTTTAAATAAGTAGTTTTAATAGCATAAGCCGAATTATGCATTTTTAAAAAAACATCAAATAATTCCTGAAAATTTCGGCAGAGTCTCCTTTGTAAATACAGGCCCCCAAACGGGATACAGCATGAATAGTATACGGAATCAATAAAAAAAAAGGCATCCCCAAGCGGGAGCTAGCTCTTCGTCAATCGACGGTCACAACCACACAAGCAATAAAATCTACAACGCCAAGGGCGAGGTCAAAACTCAAAAGGAAACTCAAAACAGCAAGAAATCCATAGAAATACAACGCGCGACTCTAAGGTCGAAAGAATAAACATCACTGGTCTCTATCACTGAAATAAATACATGTTTGGTTGATGGAACTTCTAGATACAACAGAGTAATAATATACAATTTATATAATGGGGGGTACGATACAAGTAAACCCACCTACTAGCAAATCACACAAAGGAAACTATGCCCGCAAAGCCATAAAGAAACCTGTACGGCGAAACCTGCAAGAAACTGGGGCACAACGGGGGTGAGTTGCCAACTCGTGAATAGAAAAACATCTACGAAAAGGAATCGCATGTATGACGCAATCCTAAGTCATACGATCAATATATATATAAAATCCTCAAATAAAAATAACCAACAGCCTATAACAAGGCTAGGGTGAATATCTAACCCGAGTGTAATCTCATGTGCCCGTGTCTATGCCTCAGGTAGCAATATATCATATGAATGAGGTATGAATGCATGAAAACAGAATACATGTAAATGAAGAAACTGTTTTCATAAATTAGTGAGATTTCCTTCGTATTTTTAAACTGAGGTATCATAAAATGAAATCAGTATCAACAGTGTCTAGCATCGACACAAAACATAAATCTCAATGTCTCGAAATATCAATGTCTCAATCTCAATATATAGGGTGCCGTCAGTCCAGACCGGCCCCTACCATCCATCTCAAGACTACGACGGTATCCTCCGGATATCCGACGCGTCGGGTAATATCACCGGTAGGTATTGCTCCCCAGCCAGGCTCAACATCAACAACACATTCCTCTTGCCCCGGGGTACCATACCGGGTCCACCATGTACCCAAAACGGTTCATCTGTCTCCTCGAATCCGGTTCGAAATCCATCAGCAAACTCATGGTGGACGACTCATACATCATGGGAAAAACCGCACTTTTATTTAAAAAGAGAGAAATCGGTTTATATATGTTTTGCGGTTTTCTTCCAAATCCAGAAAATATCATGGAAATCCGAATCATCAATAGCATGTAGAACCATGAATATAAGCATGAGAATGAATAACAGTATGCATGAAGCGACAAGTAATAACTACAATATCTAAGCTGGCATATAAGGTATGTACACTAATATTATGTCAAACTACTGGCTATCAAGCTAAGTTAAGCAACAATATTTTCTAAGGTGTACGTGACATGGCAATTACCGATGAAGATGTGTGTGAGCCGGCAAGTAAGTGTATGTGGTACATACGCATCATCGGTAATGGTGTTGGTGTCCTAACAGCATAATGTCAACAATGCAATATGAAATAACAATGTAAATATGCGATGCGGAGCGAGCAACCAAAATGAGCGGGAGCTAAAAACTAGACGCAACTATAACTAATCTGCTTTAATCTAATATAAGTCCTACCAATGGTGCCTTTTGAAATAACACGAATCATGGGGTTTTGAAAATAGGGGCTACGGTATTTTTGTGAAAAGATACGTCTTTTGAAATATCCGTAGGATCCCTTGGGCTCTCTTTTAAAATACCCACGATTCGTTAGTTTTTGAAATAGGTAAGAATCGAATCTAATCTAACAACTAAACTAAACTAAACTAGAGGGCTAAACTAACAAGCTGGACTAAAGGTAAGGAAACCACCTATCATCTTAGTCGATACATATACATACCTGTATATGTATAGTCGGTGATCCCGCCTCAATAATATCAAATCCGTAACCAGACATCCCAAGTCAAGAGTGCGGATCAATCATCAAAATATAGCTCGTACGTAAATCCGTCGTACGGCATCCCCAAATCTGGGTACGGGTCAATATCACATTTGTCATATTATTCATCAAGTATTCTCTTTATCAAGATCATCAACTGGGTACTGACCTACGTCTAGCACAATGCCAACATCATCAAAAATCAAGATCTGACTACCGATCGACAGTCTAGTATAAATCGGTATTTTCATCATATATCATCACAAGAGTATACATCGCCCAAGGCGGCCTATCACAAGTATCCTGTCATATCATATCGTATCATATCTCAGATCGACTCCTCGACTCATATCAATCACATGTATCATCCTCAAATCCGTATGTGAGCACAATATCCCAAAATCCACGTGAACACATATCCACCTAGGATCCTATAACCACATATAACATAAGGATGCATGCAAGTATGTATGCGTGTGTACGTATGTGCAGTTCACCCAATACCCTAAGGTTTCGTAACCTTTCATCAATCCGATATACCAATATCCATTTAAACATCAATAATAAACCCAACAACATATAATATTTATAGGTGTGTATACGCATTCGTATACATCACCTCGGACTGCGGGGGTGCTATACGCCATCCACCCGACTTCTCCCCGTAGATATAAATCTACTCACCTGGTCCTCATTCGCCGGTGCCGACATCGCCACGCGCTTGCTTGTCGTCTTGAAGTTCACATGGGGTACCTACATATCATAACGCACCATACCGCATTAAAATCCGACTCATGACCAAAACGACGCACGAATCCCACATAGGTCAAAACCTATGGTTGCTTTCGCAAATCGACCCAAAAACCCTCGACGTCGGCGTACAAACGCCAAACCATCGAGAAAACTCCCAACACACTCATTTGTACAATTACAAGCACTAATTATAATATAAAATAGCTTCAAATTCACAAAAACCCCAATTTCACTTAAAAAGTCATTTTTCCGAAAATCTAGCAAGCACAAATCACCGTTTTAGTACAAAACTCGATGTATAAATGAACCTAGCATCCACAATATTCACTAAATATCATAACAAGGTCATATAAACCATTCCTATAATTTTATTCTCATCAACTTGCATAAATTCCAAAATCCTAGTTTGCAAAAATATCAATTTTTAACACCTTTTAAAGCAAAATTCACAATTCAACAATTAAGCTTGGTTTTGCATAACCTAAGATATTAAACCACTCATAATAATGTTAATGATGTGATGAAACCCCAACCATATTTTTAATCTCGCATTTTGAATTAAAACTAAAAACCTAGTTTGCAATATTAACCACCTTTAACAATTTTAAACTAGAAATTAGCAAACTAGTTACAAGTTTAGCTTTTTCATTAAATTTCAAGTTAACCCACTCATTAGAACCATAATCTAATGCTAGAAACCCTCACTTGAATTTTACAAACCCTAATCCCAAAATCAAACCCTTTTCTAAAATATCCTAAACTAGCAATTACACCCAAATCAACACTTGAATAAGATAGCTTATCATAATTAAACAACAATTAGCCATAAGGTTAAGAATTTACCCCACAATTATCTTGAGATCTAGCACAAATCTAGCCTTCCAAATATGCTTCCCTTCACCAAGATCCATACAAGAATAGCTAAGGAAAAATGGGTAAGGTTTGTATTTGGAAAATTGTGAGGTTTTACTTGATTTTTCTTGGAATTCTGGAGAGAAATGAGATGAGAAGGGGGGTTGCTGCTGTTAATGGATGAATGGGGCTCGGCCAGAAATTTTAGGGGGGGAGGAAAGAGAGTGGGGTGATGTTATGAGGTCAAGAATTGACCAAAGTCAACAAAGCCCATACTTACATATACTTATTCTTTCATTCTTTTGTTTTATTTTCTTTTGCAAAACAAGTGGGGACAAGAGAGGGGGCTGCTGAATTCAGCCAAGGGGGAGGGAAAATGGGGGTGTGTGAGTGTGGGTATGGGTGTGGGGTGATGGAAAATGATAAATACTATACCCCAAACATCCATTTACGCTAAAAAAAAGCCTTTTTTCCTCAATAATTTCTAAACCGTTTAGGCAAATAATTTCGTTCCAAAAACCACATGATAAAATTTTATTTAATGTTTTATGATGCACAAAATTTGTTTCAACTCATTCCAATTTGTAATTTTCCCTAATTAAATGTATTAGTGACGGCTTAAAATAACAATAAAATAATATTTTTTTTCAGAAAATTTGAAATTTCACCAGCGGCTCAATAAACACCAAATAATAGCAATTACATAGCTAGAATATGTATATTTAATTTTTATAATAAGATATTTGTATTTTGGCTTTTTACAGAAAATCCCCTTATTTTACTGTTTTTTCGAAATTTCACCGAAACGATTTTCAAAGCGTTACAATCTTCCCCCCTTAAAGAAATTCGGTCCCCGAATTTAAATTCAAACTCCCCCAAATACTAAAACATCTAAGAAAACCATCAAGTTGTCGGGGCTCCGAAATTGTAAATACATAAAACAAATCGTAGCGCAGCGCATGCGCTTGAAAAATGAGCATATAACTCAAATCAAAACTCCGTCAAGCATCCCGCAATCATCAGAGTCATGGAGAAGACATCAATGCCAAATCCAAATCCAACCAATATGATATAACTCGAAACTATATATGTAAATATTGAATCTATATCTGTAAGTATCAGAAGGAAATGCATGCCAAATCTCTTTAAGTCGCTGTGCAACGCGTATAACACTGCACAGTGGCGGACGTCTATCATAAGAAAATAACTATATATATATATACCTTTGTTTGAAATGTGCGTTCCGCCGTTTTGGAAACAATTTAGAAGGGTCTCCTTGTTTTAAACATTTCGTGTCATATCAGACACGTAGGTAAATACTGAGGCTATAGCTCGCTTTTTGGAAATCCCTTCAATAACTATCAATGCGTGCAAAATATATTCAGGTACTGTCCTCTGACTAGTCCTGCTTAGTACGAAAACATATAGCGATATCATAAAAACGTACTGCTCTATACGAAATCAATCCCAAAATATGCATATGAATGCTACGTGCGTCTGGTGCGCACGGAAATCAAAATCCATGAATGTGCACAAAAACAACATCAAGGTGCAACGGTTGTGCACAAAACTTTGGTCATAGGCATCGTGTGTGCCTGACCGCAAAATCAGGTGCATCTGACATGCACGAAAATTCCGATTTAGTGCATCTGGTGTGTGCACCAAATCGCATCTCATAGCAGGCGCCCAACATGCGCTAAAAATCCAAACCCGGTGCATCCATCATGCATGAAATCATGAAATCCAATATCGAGTGTCGAACACGCACAAAATCCAATCAGGTGCACAAGGTGCACAAAACAAATATCGAGTATCACAATCGAAATCGAAGTCCAGTGCATCTAAGTGCACAAAAGGCGTATCACTGCACTGCAAGCATATAAAAACTATACAGAGTGCAGGAACCAAAACGTGTGCGTGCATACACACAAAATCAACTCAAATGTCTAAAACCGTAAAATCACAAGCGTGTGAAACCAAAGCATGAAAACGATATCAAGTGCAACACTGTGCAAAGATCGTAAATCCTCAATCATCAAAATCAAATCATGCGACTAAATCACCCAAAACATCGAAATCAATAATGGCGGAATAGTACCGCTCGAGCGCATCCTCCAGGAATCTCGGGCCAACTGTCGCGGTCACTAGTGGGACGTCTCGTCGATGATCATGAACTCTGGCCTGCTGGTGTGCATAACAATGACCACTCCTGGGTCAATGTCTTCACTGGGAATTACCAATCTCTCGGTCCATCGGCTCATCGGCCTTGTCAGGTGTGCTAACAGGGATGATCCCGTTCTGGCACGCCTCTTGTCATCTCCCGGTCAATCATTGCGACCACTCGAAAGACAGCATATCACTGGCGTCGGCCTCTGGCTCTCTGAATATACGTGACACATCTGATCCTGGGTGCAAGTATCATTGCAGCAGTGTCCTGGAAGGAATCCTGCTCACGGTCTCTTCCATGTCTCGTCTCTGCCAACTGTCCGGAAGTCATCGTCCTTTCCTACATCTGCATCTTGCTCTGGAACGACTGCATACTCATCGCGACTCCTTCTGGAAGGTAAATTCAAGTACCATGCCTCGGCATGCCCATCGCGTCTCTGATGTCGGCGGAGTGGAACGTCATCTCATCTAGATCTGGTACGAACCTCTTACTTCACTTTTCTCTAATGTCGTCTGCTTTGGACTCGTCTCGTCGCGGCTGTATGGACTGCGCTCCAACGGCTATCCTCATATCTGGAGTCTCCCAAGAAATGCATCTCACCACGTAGCATCCGAATTAAGTCGAGCCATCCGATCGAGTCGTCAAAACCTCATAATCCCCCAAGAGCTCAACATCTTAGGCACAGTGTAATAGTATCGAGTACATACGACAGCATCGGTGGTCCAGCCGTAGAAGGGCAAACCCAAGCCTCACTAATGGCGCCGTAGAACTGCCGCAAACCCTAAGGTTCAAAAGCTTTCATACGGTCATTAAGTCGAGTTAGGGTTTCATTCTTCTAGAGGGACCATAGAATTGCCTGCATGTCTTTCCGAATACTTTAAACTTGGAATAGTAGGTTTCTGACATTCGATCGTCTCTGTCGACTCCCAACGTCTCCGCGTGAAGTCGTCTCTAGCTGGAATCAATCTATCTGATGACCTCGCATCGGGGTAGGCGAACGAACCACCTGTCCTAGTCATTCATCATCGGGTGACTAGCGACCTTCTATCATCTATTCGTACAACTCGCCCCGCAATAGCTCCAACATATGGGGGGATATCTCGTCGCTCGCAGCAACAACTGGCTCGCTCGTCTACATGCTGAGCGGTGCCTCAATAATCAGGAGTAAGCAATACTTCCATGGTCATCAAAATCTGGCTGGCCTCTGTCAGTGGCTCAATCCTCTGGTGCTGATTTGCACGTCCGAGTAATCTCATACAGCGATCCATCCCACGCTCGTGGCGCCAAAAACACCATCAAAAGACACATCTCTGCAATCGTGTGTCGCTGGAATCACGCCCTGGTCAGTCCTCGTTCGTAACGAGCTCATGCTGACCGCAACTCTAGCCGTAGCTCTCCTTGCCCGTAATCTTGGCGGCAAAACCATAACTGGTACCGATGTAGCTGTTGGTGTATATGCCCTAGAGGCCATTACTGTATCATACTAGTTTGTATATTACTTAATGGAAGCTTGGGATATTCACAGTTGTATATACAATCTTGCTCGAAATGGTAGTATGCTACTTGGTTTGTCTCTGCTTTAATATGTGCATGTGTTTCTTTTAGCATATTGCTGGTATACATATTAGTAGAGCCCTTAGGATCTTTGCTTGATTACCAGCGTTGTGATGGCGCTCGCACTCGTGGGAGCTGGGTAATCTATAAGCACATCCTTATACAGGTCCCTGGTCGTTGGACTATTGAGACAGGGCATCGATACTCCGGAGTAGACTAGCGTATGCGCTTCTCATCCCAGTGTGGGAGACGGTCTGTCCCACAGCCGTTAGTACGTCGTACTTGGGATAGTATGCGGGTGCTCGTTAGGTTACGAGTACACTGGACAGGACTCGTCGGGAACTGTTGGTTGGTAATATACCTATCGTCAGTTATCAGTTCCCAGGTGACATGAGTACAGCTTAGTCCGCTGACTTGACACTGTCGCTTCGCCTCGAGTGTGTTCCCACTGCACTTTGATTACTACCCTACCACGGCTCAGAGGAGTCGTGCAAACAGGTAGTTTTTGGGTGCAGTCCCGAAGCACTCGGAGGCAGTGACGGTTAGACAGGATTCGTCTCTCCCGGTATTGGGGGTTGACATCGCGCTGTGTCCAGGAGAGCCATTACACGAGTAGTCCCTGGCCAGGGCAAGCGAGATATACTGGTAGGCTTCCAGTGTTATCTCAGGGTGTTCTGGGCTTCACTCCGACACGACTTGTACCGCTATTAGGGGACTGACGTTCACCGCCCCCCTAGGCCCGCCATGCGATGTATCAGACGAACAGACCGGACTGTACGGAGACTGTCACATACAGGCTCAGTAGGAGTGCAGATGGGGTTCACCTCGTCAGTCTTCTTATCGACATCTACCTGGGGACCGTTACGTACAGCTAGTGCCGCTTGCGGTCTGTGGTTAAACCCACTGCCAGCGTAGTGTCGAGTCTTTAGAGTCCCACACAGAGAGCTATTCGCCTTTAGGCAAAACGAGTAGAGGTCGCATGGTTTTGCGACAGGGTTCGTTCGCATCCGCGCACTTGTGCACGTTTGCTGTCCGGACAGTTTATACTAGCGGGCTTTGGTTTAAGCCGGATCCTAGTATATGATTTGAGATTGGTTTTTCTCATTGTGTTCGTGTTCCTCGGATCACGAATGCGGGTGCGTATGCACGATTGCTTGAGATTGAGGGAGAGGACCTTGTTTAGGGTTAATGACTATTGTCATTTTATTAACCCTATTGTTTTTGTGTGTATTATTGTTAATTAATAATTAGCTTAATTATTGTGCATGGTTGTTGTTGTTGACACTTTGACTTTGTTGACTTGTTGACCAAGTTGACAATTTGACCATGATCATTTCATTTGGAAGATGCTCTTTGATTCTTGCAATTTGCATTAATAATGAAATGATAATGGTCACCTCTTGATTAAACCATGACAATTTTCTTGCTAATTAATTAATTAAAATAACTCACACATATTAGTGAGAATGGCTCACTAATATTTCATTCTATCATATCTTTTCTCTCTCTTGCTCATCCTCTCCCTCAAGCTCTCTCCCTCTCATGTGTTGAGAAACAAAAAGCTTGAGAAAAACCTTCACTTGATCTTCTCTACTCACTTCTAGGGTTCAAGTCTTAGCATTTCTTGCACTCTAGTTACTCCTAGCTTGGAGTTGAAGCTAAAGGTCGAGGCTTTCGGGTGGATCGTTCTTTGACGGAAGGAGACAAGCAAGGTGAGGCCTTTCTACCATTCCGACGAGCAAGAAGAGAAGGAGTTCGAGCTCAAGGTATAACCTTTCTACAACTTTGTTAGTTGTTAGTTTTCTTTAGCTAGTTTTCGTTTAGTAAAGATCCTCACAAGCAAGGTCCATGTTGCCTAAGTCATTAAAAATCCGATTTTTATTATGTTTTCCGCCTCCCCGTAAGCACCGGGGTGGGCAACATGGACTTACAGTGGTATCAGAGCCTAACTAAACTCAAACTAGCTAGGTAGTGAAGTGTAACGAAGTTTCGAAACCGAAAATCCAAAAACCGAACTTTTGAAAAACCCTAGTTTCTGTTGAAATTTTTTCTGCTCAAAATAGAAAACTTTATACTTGTAAATTCATCTCAGGGTTTTTTATGAACACCCATGAAAAATGACACAGAGATTCGTTCAAACCGCCGCCCTTCCGCCGCACGAGGTAGGCTCGTGCCGCGGAAGCGCCGCGGTTTGATGTCTTCTCTGCATCGTTTTTCGTGCAGTGTCTGTCTGTGTTGATTTTGGGATTTTTAGGATATATAATATATGCCCAGATTTTCCAGAACTAAAATTTACTTTTGGGGGCCTATAAATCCGTATTTTTCGGAACTTCACTACACTTTAACTACATCGGTTATATCTGTAATGCTTGCATGTATTGAACGTCGGCTAATCGCTATAAGACGATTAGTCGGGGTTATACATGATCTGTGATTGTTGTTGGTTTGTGGATATGAATGGATTGGATTGTCGCGGGTGAATGGCCGGGGTGGATGTGAGATGAGCGTTGTTTTTTCTTTCATTCATTTGTAACATGTAAATTGATGTAATAATATTCTTTGTATGGCCGCACAACCGGGTCGGGGTTGTAGCCGTCATTGTATAATTCTTTTTACTGTTTTTGCTCCTAGGATAGACCCATGGAGGGGGTGCACAAACTACCGGGTATCTCGAAGTGCCGAGTGGCCTACTCACGGTGGTGAGGGAGGTTGCTTCGCTTCGGGTGCTTGGCGGGTAGTTTGCCGCACCCGTAGGGGTCTTAGGTGGGGTATTGGCTATTCACCGCGACCGTGTAATCCGCTTTGCGTTGCAGGCTCGAACGCATTGCGGATTTCTAGTATATCCAATGTATTCATCTGTGATCTGTAATGTCTATCATTGCTATATATTTATATATAATAACTATTTAGGCGTTGCTTATGTTTTACAGCCGCGCTAGCCCAGCCCCCGCTCTGTCGTTAGTTAAGTAACCTAACGGGTGATGACGGGGCCCCGTGGCGAATGCGAATGGCATAAGCGTACGTCATATTTTGGTTGTTTTCTGCAATGGTAGGATTAATTGATGGGACGCATTAAAAGAACTAATGCAAGAAATAAACCAAGTAAAAGTCGATTGGAACACTTTGAAAACCACTCGGTTCTTTTCAAAACTAAACTTTTAAACGCGGAGCTTGAACCACTCCTTTTAAAAGCTATCTCGTTCCATCGATTATATCAAGTTCACTACGTTCACGGTTTCGCCAAAACCATCCGTAGCCCTCCATCATTTCGGTTAAATATTCGGTAGTATTCAAGCTATGTATTTTGACCTCACGCCAAGGCATAGTGATTGGTAGCTGCCGGATATTTATCCGTTGCATAGATAGAATGCGTTGATTTGAGACAGTCGTACTGCCATTTTGGCCTACGTCAAGGGTAGGTACGGGTGGGTTCAAATTAACCAGGATAATGATGGGAAGAACTTGACATGTGACTTATGACATTTTGACCTCACGCCAAGGTCATAAGAGCATGGGGCAAAAATCCACATCGGGAGTTTCATAAGCACTGAAACTTGCTAGCGTTGCATACCATTTGGAGTGTGATGATTCTGGTAGGATTCCTTCGGTTTTATCACGCGATGATATTTGGATCCCGATCCTACTGTGAGTATATGCTACTCCTCGGGAAAACTCTCACTCAACGATCAATGCTATAAACCTAGTAGGTGCCTAGAAAGGTGTTAGCGGGGTTACGCCCACAGGGAAAAGAGGTTACTTAATTAAGGAACTTCGCGAAAGCGTTGGAAAACCTCCCTCGAAGTACCGACACTGGCCTGGCTGAACGGTTAAGCAAGTATTGTACGATGAGAATGATCCCGGCTAATCCTTTTCTTTATGGTTTGAGAAGGGATTCGAGAAACAGTGGGAGCCATCCAGTTTAGACAAACTAAAAACCACTCTAAACTTGCAAGAGCATCATGCTAAAGTGTTTCTTTTCTCTCTCCTAATTGCAGCGACCATTCAACATGACCGGACTTAAGTTACTGTTAGATAAAAATATATTGACAGGGCCAAACTACAAAGATTGGCTCAGGAATGTCAAGATGGCGATCACTTATGACAAGCTGGGGTATATACTTACCACCAAAGCTCCCCCCGTCCCAGGTCCCACCTCCAGCGTCGCGGATGTAGAAATCCGTAAGACATGGTAGATAGATTGCGCGAGGGCCAGATGCCTCGTACTAGCCTCGATGGACAACGAACATCAGAGGAGGCACGAGAATATGGACCTAGAGTCCATATTTCTCCATACAAAAGAACTGTATGGAGAGCAGTCTCGTATCGCTAGATACGAAGTGTCGAAGAAGCTCTTTTCGGCAAGGTTGGCCGTCGGATCATCGGTAGCGGACCACGTGCTTAAGATGATCGGTTACATTGAGGAGCTCGCGGACCTTGGGACCACGTTGGAGAATGAACTCTATACCGATTTGATTCTCCAGTCCCTTCCTTCCACTTACGCCCAGTTCATTCTCAACTTCAACATGCAAGGAAAGGAGGTTGAACTTGCCGAACTTCTGAACATGTTGAGGACTGCTGAGGGCACCCTACAGAAGGGTAGGGAGACATCCACTTTGTTTGTAGGAGGATCTTCCTCTTCTAGGTCCAGGGCGAAAGCCAAGGGCAAGAAGAAGAAAGCCCCCGCCAAACCAAGAGGCGGTGTCGGTAAAGTGGATACAAAGGGAAAGGGTAAAGCAACAAAAGTAGCGGGGAAGATGGTGGGGAAGGAAGAATGCTTCTATTGTCATAAAAGTGGTCACTGGAAACAAGATTGCAAGGCTTGGAAAGCCAGAACACAGGATTTGAAGCGAGTTGCAGCTTCAGCTTCAGGTGTATATGTTATTGAAAACTGTCTGTCAATAAACTCTACATCCTGGGTATTGGATACCGGATCAGGATCTCATATCTGTAATTCTTTGCAGGCGTTGAGAAAGCGTAGAGTTTTGAAGGCAGGTGACATGACCCTCAGAGTTGCGAACGGTGCTAGCATGGATGCAGAGGCCGTGGGGGACTATCACCTGGGATTATCAGATGGACACTTTTTGGTTTTGCGTAGTTGTTATTATGTACCAAATGCAACCTGTAATATCATTTCAGTATCTTTATTATCTAAAGAAGGTTATGAATTTGCATTTGTAAGTAATGTAGTGAACATTCACCTTAATCAAGTTTTGATTGGGTCAGGTACATTGAACAACGGTATTTACGTTTTAAACCAACCGCAGGTTTTCAATATCCAGAATACACACAAAAGAAAGTCTCCAGAAATTAATAAAACTTTCTTATGGCATTGTAGACTGGGTCACATCAATGAGAGAAGATTGACTAAGTTACATACTGAAGGATATTTGGATCCGTTCGAATATCAATCGTATGCAACTTGTCAATTCTGTCTCAAAGGAAAGATGACAAAGGCTCCGTTTTCTGGACACGGAGAAAGAGCGAGCGAGCTCTTGGGACTCGTACACAGCGACGTGTGCGGTCCAATGTCTACACATGCGCGAAGCGGTTTTTCTTACTTCATTACTTTTACGGATGATTTCTCAAGATTCGGACACATCTTCTTAATGAAGCATAAATCTGAAGCTTTTGATAAGTTCCAGGAATATAAGAATGAAGTAGAAAAACAAACCGGCAAAAGTATCAAGATCCTAAGATCGGATCGAGGAGGAGAATACTTAAGTGCCGAATTCCTGAATTACTTAAAAGAGAATGGAATTCTTTCTCAGCTTACTCCTCCATACACTCCGCAACATAACGGTGTATCGGAGAGACGGAACCGGACCCTATTGGATATGGTACGGTCCATGATGAGTAACGCTGAGTTACCGCGATCGTTCTGGGGACATGCACTAGAAACAGCTGCATATCTTTTGAACCGTGTTCCCACTAAGACTGTGCCTACCACACCATATGAGTTATGGAGTGGGAAGAAACCCTATCTTCAATACTTGAAGATTTGGGGATGTCCAGCTTATGTCAAAAAGCAGCATACGGACAAGCTCGAGGCACGCTCAGTACTGTGCAAGTTTGTGGGATACCCAAAGAACTCCAGGGGGTATCTTTTCTATTACGCAGAGGAACAAAAAGTCCTTGTTTCTCGTAATGCCCATTTTCTGGAACATCAGTTTTTAGAAAAAGAATTAAGTGGGAGCGCGATAGAACTGGAAGAAATTCCAGAACCACAAACTATTACTGAAAGCTTAGAGGAACCAGAAGGTTCAAAAGAACAGGACATTCCTATGCCACTCCGCAGGAGTAGTAGGCAGTCTCATCCGCCCGAGAGATACTACGGTTTTCTCATTGACGGGGATAGAGAAGACTGCATCCTAGATTGTGATGAGCCTACTAACTTCCAGCAAGCCATTCAGAGCGTCGACTCGGTAAAATGGCTGGATGCAATGCGGACCGAGATGGAGTCCATGTACACCAACAAAGTATGGACGTTGGACATTGCTCCAGACGGGGTAAAACCCGTAGGATGCAAATGGATCTTCAAAAGAAAGATTGGTGTAGATGGACAGGTTGAGACCTATAAAGCTAGACTGGTAGCAAAGGGTTTTCGTCAGCGACCTGGTTTGGACTATGACGAAACCTTTTCTCCGGTAGCTATGCTGAAATCCATTCGGATCCTTCTTGCCATCGCTGCTTTCCACGATTATGAGATTTGGCAGATGGACGTAAAGACAGCTTTTCTAAATGGTCATTTAGAGGAGTGTGTCTATATGGATCAGCCAGAGGGTTTCATTCAAGGTGGGAGCAGCGGAAAGGTGTGCAAGTTGCTCAAGTCCATTTATGGACTCAAGCAGGCATCGCGGAGTTGGAACATCTGCTTTGATGAGACGATCAAAGAATTTGGCTTTATCAAAAATCCAGATGAACCATGCATCTATTGTAGATTTGTAGCGAGAACTGTAGTATTCCTCGTTTTATACGTGGATGACATTCTCTTAATAGGAAATGACATTCCTATGCTACAATCTGTCAAGGGGTTCTTGTCACACAGGTTCTCCATGAAAGACCTGGGTGATGCCTCATACATTCTGGGTATCCGGATCTACCGTGACAGATCCAAGAGGATATTAGGACTTTCTCAGTCCAGGTACATCGACACCATACTGAAGAGATTCAGTATGGAAGATTCCAAGCACGGTAATCTACCGGCTTGTCACGGGATCACCCTCTCCAAAGAGATGTCTCCCAAGACTGATTTGGAGAGGGATCGCATGTCTATTATACCCTACGCTTCTGCGGTAGGCTCTATAATGTATGCGATGTTGTGTACCAGACCGGATGTAGCTTATGCACTGAGTGTGGTAAGCAGGTATCAGTCAAACCCTGGGGAGAAACATTGGATAGCAGTAAAGAACATTCTCAAGTACCTGAGAAGGACTAAGGAGATGTTCTTGGTGTATGGCGGAAAAGACCTGCAGATTGAGGCCTTTGCTGACTCCAGCTTCCAGAGTGACAAGGATGATTCCAAGTCCATGTCGGGTTTTGTCTTTACCCTCAATGGAGGGGCGGTGTGTTGGAAGAGCTCCAAACAGGAAACCGTTGCTGACTCGACTATGGAAGCGGAATACATCGCTGCATCTGATGCCGCAAAAGAAGCTGTCTGGATGAGGAAGTTCTTGAAAGAACTTCAGGTGGTTCCGTCCATTGTTGACCCAATACCTCTGTATTGCGACAACAACGGGGCTATAGCTTTAGCGAAGGAACCCAGGTCCCATCAGAAATCCAGACACATCTTAAGGCGGTATCACCTGATCAGGGAGATTGTGGATCGCCAGGAGATCGAGGTCCGGAGAGTTGCATCAGAGGATAACACAGCAGATCCATTCACCAAGGCCTTGCCCCAGACTCAGTTCGAGCGGCTGATCGAGATAATAGGTCTTCGATACGCCAGTACATGGCCTTAGTGCAAGTGGGAGATTGTTAGTGTATATGCCCTAGAGGCCATTACTGTATCATACTAGTTTGTATATTACTTAATGGAAGCTTGGGATATTCACAGTTGTATATACAATCTTGCTCGAAATGGTAGTATGCTACTTGGTTTGTCTCTGCTTTAATATGTGCATGTGTTTCTTTTAGCATATTGCTGGTATACATATTAGTAGAGCCCTTAGGATCTTTGCTTGATTACCAGCGTTGTGATGGCGCTCGCACTCGTGGGAGCTGGGTAATCTATAAGCACATCCTTATACAGGTCCCTGGTCGTTGGACTATCGAGACAGGGCATCGATACTCCGGAGTAGACTAGCGTATGCGCTTCTCATCCCAGTGTGGGAGACGGTCTGTCCCACAGCCGTTAGTACGTCGTACTTGGGATAGTATGCGGGTGCTCGTTAGGTTACGAGTACACTGGACAGGACTCGTCGGGAACTGTTGGTTGGTAATATACCTATCGTCAGTTATCAGTTCCCAGGTGACATGAGTACAGCTTAGTCCGCTGACTTGACACTGTCACTTCGCCTCGAGTGTGTTCCCACTGCACTTTGATTACTACCCTACCACGGCTCAGAGGAGTCGTGCAAACAGGTAGTTTTTGGTGCAGTCCCGAAGCACTCGGAGGCAGTGACGGTTAGACAGGATTCGTCTCTCCCGGTATTGGGGGTTGACATCGCGCTGTGTCCAGGAGAGCCATTACATGAGTAGTCCCTGGCCAGGGCAAGCGAGATATACTGGTAGGCTTCCAGTGTTATCTCAGGGTGTTCTGGGCTTCACTCCGACACGACTTGTACCGCTATTAGGGGACTGACGTTCACCGCCCCCCTAGGCCCGCCATGCGATGTATCAGACGAACAGACCGGACTGTACGGAGACTGTCACATACAGGCTCAGTAGGAGTGCAGATGGGGTTCACCTCGTCAGTCTTCTTATCGACATCTACCTGGGGACCGTTACGTACAGCTAGTGCCGCTTGCGGTCTGTGGTTAAACCCACTGCCAGCGTAGTGTCGAGTCTTTAGAGTCCCACACAGAGAGCTATTCGCCTTTAGGCAAAACGAGTAGAGGTCGCATGGTTTTGCGACAGGGTTCGTTCGCATCCGCGCACTTGTGCACGTTTGCTGTCCGGACAGTTTATACTAGCGGGCTTTGGTTTAAGCCGGATCCTAGTATATGATTTGAGATTGGTTTTTCTCATTGTGTTCGTGTTCCTCGGATCACGAATGCGGGTGCGTATGCACGATTGCTTGAGATTGAGGGAGAGGACCTTGTTTAGGGTTAATGACTATTGTCATTTTATTAACCCTATTGTTTTTGTGTGTATTATTGTTAATTAATAATTAGCTTAATTATTGTGCATGGTTGTTGTTGTTGACACTTTGACTTTGTTGACTTGTTGACCAAGTTGACAATTTGACCATGATCATTTCATTTGGAAGATGCTCTTTGATTCTTGCAATTTGCATTAATAATGAAATGATAATGGTCACCTCTTGATTAAACCATGACAATTTTCTTGCTAATTAATTAATTAAAATAACTCACACATATTAGTGAGAATGGCTCACTAATATTTCATTCTATCATATCTTTTCTCTCTCTTGCTCATCCTCTCCCTCAAGCTCTCTCCCTCTCATGTGTTGAGAAACAAAAAGCTTGAGAAAAACCTTCACTTGATCTTCTCTACTCACTTCTAGGGTTCAAGTCTTAGCATTTCTTGCACTCTAGTTACTCCTAGCTTGGAGTTGAAGCTAAAGGTCGAGGCTTTCGGGTGGATCGTTCTTTGACGGAAGGAGACAAGCAAGGTGAGGCCTTTCTACCATTCCGACGAGCAAGGAGAGAAGGAGTTCGAGCTCAAGGTATAACCTTTCTACAACTTTGTTAGTTGTTAGTTTTCTTTAGCTAGTTTTCGTTTAGTAAAGATCCTCACAAGCAAGGTCCATGTTGCCTAAGTCATTAAAAATCCGATTTTTATTATGTTTTCCGCCTCCCCGTAAGCACCGGGGTGGGCAACGTGGACTTACAGTAGCTAGATCAGGAATGAATATGATACTGAGCAAAGAAATGTACATCCTAAGGCTCCTTAAGAGGAGTGGCGTGTCGTAAATATGCCGCGGAACATACCCACGATACGTCACTCTACTTTAGTCACCTATTCCATCAACCAAGGGTCATCCTACGCTCCGAAGGTAAAACCTAACGCTTTGATTCCAACTTTGTCAGGACCCAAAAGTACGGAACATGACCGGCACTTAAACTACGAACGTCTCAAGGCGTATGTATTCTAAGTAAGCCGAAAACCAAGAAATCCAAACCAAGAAGAGTAGTAGAGAGTAGTAAAACCATTTTAAATAAGTAGTTTTAATAGCATAAGCCGAATTATGCATTTTAAAAAAAAAACATCAAATAATTCCTGAAAATTTCGGCAGAGTCTCCTTTGTAAATACAGGCCCCCAAACGGGATACAGCATGAATAGTATACGGAATCAAAAAAAAAGGGCATCCCCAAGCGGGAGCTAGCTCTTCGTCAATCGACGGTCACAACCACACAAGCAATAAAATCTACAACGCCAAGGGCGAGGTCAAAACTCAAAAGGAAACTCAAAACAGCAAGAAATCCATAGAAATACAACGCGCGACTCTAAGGTCGAAAGAATAAACATCACTGGTCTCTATCTATGAAATAAATACATGTTTGGTTGATGGAACTTCTAGATACAACAGAGTAATAATATACAAGTTATATAATGGGGGGTACGATACAAGTAAATCCACCTACTAGCAAATCACCCGAAGGAAACTATGCCCGCAAAGCCGTAAAGAAACCTGTACGGCGAAACCTGCAAGAAACTGAGGCACAACGAGGGTGAGTTGCCAACTCGTGAATAGAAAAACATCTACGAAAAGGAATCGCATGTATGACGCAATCCTAGGTCATACGATCAATATATATATAAAATCCTCAAATAAAAATAACCAGTAGCCTATAACAAGGCTAGGGTAAATATCTAACCCGAGTGTAATCTCATGTGCCCGTGTCTGTGCCTCAGGTAGCAATATATCATATGAATGAGGTATGAATGCATGAAAACAGAATACATGTAAATGAAGAAACTGTTTTCATAAATTAATGAGATTTCCTTCGTATTTTTAAACTGAGGTATCATAAAATGAAATTAGTATCAACAGTGTCTAGCATCGACACAAAACATAAATCTCAATGTCTCAATCTCAATATCTAGGGTGCCGTCAGTCCAGACCGGCCCCTACCATCCATCTCAAGACTACGACGGTATCCTCCGGATATCCGACGCGTCGGGTAATATCACCGGTAGGTTGTGCTCCCAAGCCAGGCTCAACGTCAACAACACATTCCTCTTGCCCCGGGATACCATACCGGCTCCACCATGTACCCGAAACGGTTCATCCGTCTCCTCGAATCGGGTCTCGAAATCCATCAGCAAACTCATGGTGGACGACTCATACATCATGGGAAAAACCGCACTTTTATTTAAAAAGAGAGAAATCAGTTTATATATGTTTTGCGGTTTTCTTCCAAATCCAGAAAATATCATGGAAATCCGAATCATCAATAGCAAGTAGAACCATGAATATAAGCATGAGAATGAATAACAGTATGCATGAAGCGACAAGTAATAACTACAATATCTAAGCTGGCATATAAGGTATGTACACTAATATTATGTCAAACTACTGGCTATCAAGCTAAGTTAAGCAACAATATTTTCTAAGGTGTACGTGACATGGAAATTACCGATGAAGATGTGTGTGAGCCGGCAAGTAAGTGTATGTGGTACATACGCATCATCGGTAATGGTGCTGGTGTCCTAACAGCATAATGTCAACAATGCAATATGAAATAACAATGTAAATATGCGATGCAGAGCGAGCAACCAAAATGAGCGGGAGCTAAAAACTAGACGCAACTATAACTAATCTGCTTTAATCTAATAAAAGTCCTACCAATGGTGCCTTTTGAAATAACACGAATCATGGGGTTTTGAAAATAGGGGCTACGGTATTTTTGTGAAAAGATGCGTCTTTTGAAATATCCGTAGGATCCCTTGGGCTCTCTTTTAAAATACCCACGATTCGTTAGTTTTTGAAATAAGTAAGAATCGAATCTAATCTAACAACTAAACTAAACTAGAGGGCTAAACTAACAAGCTGGACTACAGGTAAGGAAACCACCTATCATCTTAGTCGATATATATACATACCTGTATATGTATAGTCGGTGATCCCTCCTCAATAATATCAAATCCGTAACCAGACATCCCAAGTCAAGAGTGCGGATCAATCATCAAAATATAGCTCGTACGTAAATCCGTCGTACGGCATCCCCAAATCTGGGTACGGGTCAATATCACATTTGTCATATTATTCATCAAGTATTCTCTTTATCAAGATCATCAACTGGGTACTGACCTACGTCTAGCACAATGCCAACATCATCAAAAATCAAGATCTGACTACTGATCGACAGTCTAGTATAAATCGGTATTTTCATCATATATCATCACAAGAGTATACATCGCCCAAGGCGGCCTGTCACAAGTATCCTGTCATATCATATCGTATCATATCTCAGATCGACTCCTCGACTCATATCAATCCCATGTATCATCCTCAAATCCGTATGTGAGCACAATATCCCAAAATCCACGTGAACACATATCCACCTAGGATCCTATAACCACATATAACATAAGGATGCATGCAAGTATGTATGCGTGTGTACGTATGTGCAATTCACCCAATACCCTAAGGTTTCGTAACCTTTTATCAATCCGATATACCAATATCCATTTAAACATCAATAATAAACCCAACAACATATAATATTTATAGGTGTGTATACGCATCCGTATACATCACCTCGGACTGCGGGGGTGCTATACGCCATCCACCCGACTTCTCCCCGTAGACATAAATCTACTCACCTGGTCCTCGTTCGCCGGTGCCGACGTCGCCACGCGCTTGCTTGTCGTCTTGAAGTTCATATGGGGTACCTACATATCATAACGCACCATACCGCATTAAAATCCGACTCATGACCAAAACGACGCACGAATCCCACATAGGTCAAAACCTATGGTTGCTTTCGCAAATCGACCCAAAAACCCTCGACGTCGGTGTACAAACACCAAACCATCGAGAAAACTCCCAACACACTCATTTGTACAATTACAAGCACTAATTATAATATAAAATAGCTTCAAATTCACAAAAACCCCAATTTCACTTAAAAAGTCATTTTTCCGAAAATCTAGCAAGCACAAATCACCGTTTTAGTACAAAACTCGATGTATAAATGAACCTAGCATCCACAATATTCACTAAATATCATAACAAGGTCATATAAACCATTCCTATAATTTTATTCTCACCAACTTGCATAAATTCCAAAATCCTAGTTTGCAAAAATATCAATTTTTAACACCTTTTAAAGCAAAATTCACAATTCAACAATTAAGCTTGGTTTTGCATAACCTAAGATATTAAACCACTCATAATAATGTTAATGATGTGATGAAACCCCAACCATATTTTTAATCTCGCATTTTGAATTAAAACTAAAAACCTAGTTTGCAATATTAACCACCTTTAACAATTTTAAACTAGAAATTAGCAAACTAGTTACAAGTTTAGCTTTTTCATTAAATTTCAAGTTAACCCACTCATTAGAACCATAATCTAATGCTAGAAACCCTCACTTGAATTTTACAAACCCTAATCCCAAAATCAAACCCTTTTCTAAAATATCCTAAACTAGCAATTACACCCAAATCAACACTTGAATAAGATAGCTTATCATAATTAAACAACAATTAGCCATAAGGTTAAGAATTTACCCCACAATTATCTTGAGATCTAGCACAAATCTAGCCTTCCAAATATGCTTCCCTTCACCAAGATCCATACAAGAATAGCTAAGGAAAAATGGGTAAGGTTTGTATTTGGAAAATTGTGAGGTTTTACTTGATTTTTCTTGGAATTCTGGAGAGAAATGAGATGAGAAGGGGGGTTGCTGCTGTTAATGGATGAATGGGGCTCGGCCAGAAATTTTAGGGGGGGAGGAAAGAGAGTGGGGTGATGTTATGAGGTCAAGAATTGACCAAAGTCAACAAAGCCCATACTTACATATACTTATTCTTTCATTCTTTTGTTTTATTTTCTTTTGCAAAACAAGTGGGGACAAGAGAGGGGGCTGCTGAATTCAGCCAAGGGGGAGGGAAAATGGGGGTGTGTGAGTGTGGGTATGGGTGTGGGGTGATGGAAAATGATAAATACTATACCCCAAACATCCATTTACGCTAAAAAAAAGCCTTTTTTCCTCAATAATTTCTAAACCGTTTAGGCAAATAATTTCGTTCCAAAAACCACATGATAAAATTTTATTTAATTTTTTATGATGCACAAAATTTGTTTCAACTCATTCCAATTTGTAATTTTCCCTAATTAAATGTATTAGTGACGGCTTAAAATAACAATAAAATAATATTTTTTTTCAGAAAATTTGAAATTTCACCAGCGGCTCAATAAACACCAAATAATAGCAATTACATAGCTAGAATATGTATATTTAATTTTTATAATAAGATATTTGTATTTTGGCTTTTTACAGAAAACCCCCTTATTTTACTGTTTTTTCGAAATTTCACCGAAACGATTTTCAAAGCGTTACAGTATCAGAGCGTTAGGTTTTACCTTCAGAGCGTAGGATGACCCTTGGTTGATGGAACATGTGACTAAAGTAGAGTGACGTACCGTGGGTATGTTCCGCGGCATACTTACGACACGCCACTCCACTTAAGGAGCCTTAGGATGTACATTTCTTTGCTCAGTATTATATTCATTCCGTTCTAGCCTCATCAGTATCAGTTATGATTTTGCTGCCACGATTACTGGCAGGGAGAGCTACGGCTAGAGTTGCGGTCAGCACGAGCTCGTTACGAACGAGGACTGACCAGAGCATAATTCCGGTGACACACGATTGTAGAGATGTGTCTTTTGATTGTGCTTTCGCGCCACGAGCGTTGGATGGATCGCTGTATGAGATTACTTGGACGTGTCGATCAGCACTTGAGGATTGAGCCACTGACAGAGGCCAGCCAGATTTTGATGACCGTTGGTGTATTGCTTACTCATGATGATTGAGGCACTGTTCAGCGTACGGACGAGTGAGCCAGTTGTTGCTGCGGACGACGACATATCGCCCCAGATGTTGGAGCTATTGCAGTACGAGATTGTACTAAGAGATGATAGAAGGTCGCTAGTCACCGAGGATGAATGACTAGGACATGTGGTTCGTTCGCTACCCCGATGCGAGGTCATCAGATAGATTGATTCCAGCTAGAGACGACTTCACGCGGAGGCGTTGAGAGTCGACAGAGACGATCGAATGTCAACAACATATTATTCCAAGTTTAAAGTATTCGTAAAGACATGCAGGCAATTCTATGAACCCTCTAGAAGAATGAAACCCTAACTCGGCTTAATGACCGTATGAAAGCCTTTGAACCTTAGGGTTTGCGGCAGTTCCGCGGCGCCATTAGTGAGGCTTGGGTTTGCCCTTCTACGGCTGGAACATCGATGCTGTGGTACGTACTCGATACTGTTAAACTGTACCCAAGATGTTGAGCCCTTGGCGGATTATGAGGTTTTGACAGATCGATCGGATAGTTCGACTTCATTCGGATGCTAGGTGGTGAGATGCATTCTTGGGAGACTCCAGATACGAGGGTAGCCGTTGGAGCTCAGTCCATGAAGCCACGACGAGACGAGTCTGAAGCAGTCGACATCAGAGAAAAGTGGAGTAAGAGGTTCATACGAGGTCTTGATGATACGACGTTCCACTCCGCCGACATCAGAGATGCGATACGCATGCCGAGGCATTGTACTTGGATATACCTTTCAGAAGGAGTCGCGATGAGTATGTAGCCGTTCCGGAACGAGAACAGATCTAGTAAGGGACGATGACTTCCGGACAGTTCGGCAGAGACGAGATTTGGGAGAGATCTCGACAGGACCTTTCGGGGATGAATTACGAGAAGACTTGGACCCAGGCGTGGTCATGTTACGCACACCGGCAGGCCAGAGTTCAGGATCGTCGACGAGACATGCTATGAGTGACCACAACAGTTGGCCAGAGATTCTTGGAGGATGTGCTTGAGCGGGACTATTCCGCCATACTTGATTTCGATGTTTTGGGTGATCTATTCACATGATTGATTTTGATGATTGAGTTTCGTGATATTTGTTTTCATGGACCATGGTTGCACCTACTGGGTATTTACGATTTTTGCACAGTCGTTGCACTTGAGATAGTTTTCATGCCTTGGTTTCTCATGCTTGTGATCATATGGATTTCATACAGTGGAGTTGATTTGTGCGTATGTACGCATACGATTTGGTTTTTGCACTCGGTATAGTTCACATATGCTTGCAGTGCAGTGATACGCTTTTTGTGTACTTAGGTGCACTGGACTTCGATTTCGATTGTGATGCTCGATATTGGTTTTGTGCACCTTATGCACCTGATTGGATTTTGCGCATGTTCGGCGCTTGATATTGGATTTCATGATTTCGTGCATGATAGATGCACCTGCCTTGGATTTTCGCGCATGTTGAGCGCATGTTTTGAGATGTGATTTTGGTGCACACCAGATGCACTAAATCGAGCTTTTTCGTGCATGTCAAATGCACCTGATTTTGCTGTCAAGCACACACGTTGCCTACGACAGATGCTTTGTGCACACCCGATGCACTTAGGTCTTGTTTCTGTGCACTTGTATGGCACGTATATGGATTTTGATTTACGTGCGCACCAGACACACGTAGTATTCATACGCGTATTTTGGGATTGATTTTTTTTATAGAGCGGTACGTTTTTTATGATATTTGCTATGTGTTTTCGTACTGAGCAGGACTAGTCAGAGGACAGTACCTGAATGTATTTTGCATGCATTGATAGCTATCGAAGGGAATTCCAAAAAGCGAGCTATAGTCTCAGTATTTACCTACGTGTCTGATATGACACGAAATGTTTAAAACAAGGAGACCCTTCTAAATTGTTTCCAAAACGGCAGAACGTAAATATTAAACAAAGGATGTGTGTATATATATATATATGTAGTTATTTTCTTACAATAGACGTCCGCCACTGTGCAGTGCTACGAGCATCGCACAGCGATTTGAAGAAGATTTGGCATGCATTGCTTCCAGATGTTTTAATGATGTATATCATATTGATTTTCATTTTGGATTTAGACATTGTGTCTTCACCATGACTCCGATGATTGCGGGATGCTTGACGGAGTTTTGATTTTGAGTTATATGCTCATTTTTCATGCGCATGCGCTGCGCTACGATTTGTTTTATGTATTTATGATTTCGGAGCCCCGACGACTTGATGGTTTTGCTGAGATGTTTTAGTATTTGGGGGAGTTTTAATATAAATTCGGGGACCGAATTTCTTTAAGGGGGAAGATTGTAATGTTTTGAAAATCGTTTCGGTGAAATTTCGGAAAAATCGGTAAAATAAGGGGGTTTTCTGTAAAAAGTCAAAATACAAATATCTTTATTTTAAAATTAAATATACATATTCTAACTATTTAATTGCTAGTGTTTGGTGCTTATTGAGCCACTGGTGAAATTTCAAATTTTCTGAAAATTTTTCCGAAATTAATTATTTTAATATTTTTTTAGCTGTTAAAAATACATTAAATTAGCGATAAATACAAATTTGAATGAGCTAATTATATACTTTAGAATCATGAAAACTAAAATCTAGTTAGTAATATAAATATTTAGCAATTTATTTCAACTTCTAGTTGGTTATAATCAAGGGAAATTAAAATTGAAATAAATTGAACTAAAACTTGCAATTTGGTAACTTGAGGGGTTCTTTTTGCATGGAATTTTCTTTGCAACCTCACACACATCCTCACCAACTCACATGGCCGGACCCACCACCACCTTGGCAGCATGACACTCCCTCCCCCTCCTTTGCCTTCAATTCATGTGAAGGAAATGGTGTGAAAAGGGTTTTTATATATATATATATTAAAAGGGTAGGGGTATTATGGTAATTTGTGAGGGCATTGACCTTGGAATTTCCACACAAATCCCCTCACCTATCCCTCTCCTCTCCTCTGGCCGAAATTCTACACCTCATTCCCCCCATTTCACCACCTTATCTCATCTCCAAAATCCTTCAAAAACTTCTTCAAAAATCAAGTAAAATCTCACCGAAATCAAAATCCAACTCCTACCCATTTCTCATTTGCCTATCTAGCATGGATCTAGGGAAAAAGATTTCAATTTGGGAGGCTATGGGTGCTTTTGTATCTTCAAATGTTTTGGGTATAATTTCTAAACCTTTTGCTTAATTTGTTAGTTAATTCCTTAAAGCTAATTTATTTAAGTGTAAATTAGGCCTTTGTTGCAAGTTTGGAAATTCTAGAAAGGGATTGAATGCAAGTTAGGGTTTTATGAAAGGGATTGAAAGCTAATTAGGTTTTTCATGACTTCATTAACATTATAAAGTGTAGATTAATACTTTAGTTCATGGAAATCCAAGCTAAATTGTTGTTGTGCATTTTTACTATAAAATTGTTAAAATTGGGTATATTGTAAACTAGAATTTTGGGGTTAATGAAATTTAATGAGATTAAATTGTGGAAATTGTTTTTATGACTTATTTGAGATGTTTAATAAGTATTATGGCCGCTAGATTTGTTTAAACGTCGGGTTTTGTACTAAAACGGGTAATATTTGCTTGCTAGATTTTCGGAAAAATGGCTTTTAAAGTGAGTTTGGGGTTTTTGTGAATTTTAACCTATTTTATAGTATAATTAGTGCTTGTGATCGTGCAAATGAGTGTGTTTGGGTTTTTCTCGATGGTTTGGCGTTTGTACGCCGACCTCGAGGGTTTTTGGGTTGATTTGTGAAAGCAGCCATAGGTTTTGACCTATATGGGATTCGTGTGTCGTTTTAGTCATGAGTCGGATTTTAATGCGATACGGTGCGTTATGATATGTAGGTACCCTTACGAAGACTTCGAGACGGCAAGCAAGCGCGTGGCGACGTCGGCACCGGCGAGCGAGGACCAGGTGAGTAGATTTATATCTACGGGGAGAAGTCGGGTGGATGGCGTATAGCACCCCCGCTGTTCGTGGTGATGTATACGAATACGTATACACATATATATATTGATTATATATTGTTAAGTTTATTGGTTAAATATAGATTTTAGGTGTGATTGGATAGGTTTAGTGTTGCGAGACCCTAGAGTAGATGTTGCACCACATTTACACACACACACCCATACTTGCATACATTCTTCTTTCATATGTGCTTATATGGGGTTATATTGTTATGTGTTCACATGGGTATGGGACTATGTGTTCACATACTGGATTTGAGGATGATACTTGGGATTGAGATGAGTCGATGAGATTTGATTTGAGATTATGATATCGGTGATATGGCAGGATTCGTACTTGAGATACGTCCTGATGTTTATAGCGGATCTTTGGACGACGATACCATGTGAATAGTGATATGCATAGAATGGTTGAGTATGATATTGACCCGTACCCAGATTTGGGGATGTCGTACGACGGATTTACATACGAGCTATATATTAATGTTTGATCCGCACTCTTGACTTGGGATGTCTGATTATAGATATGGTATCGGATATGATGTTATTGAGGCGGGATCACCGACTAATATATATACAGGTATGTATATGTATCGACTCAAATGTTAGGCGGTTTCCTTACCTGTAGTTCAGCTTGTTAGTTCAACCGTATAGTTTAGTGTAGTTATTAGACTAGATTAGACTCCTGCCTATTTCAAAACTAACGGATCGTGGGTATTTTAAAAGACAGGTCAAGGGATTCTACGGATATTTCAAAAGAAGTATCTTTTCTTAAAAACACCGTAGCCCTTATTTTCAAAACCCCGCGATTCGTGTTATTTCAAAAGGCACTACTGTTGACTTATAGTATCATTGTGTTTAGTATTCGGCTCCCACTCATTATTGCTGTTCGCTTCGCATCGCATACTTATATTATAATTTCTTATTGCATTGTTGATATCATACTGTTACGACACCAGCACCATTACCGATGATGCGTATGTACCACGTACACTTACTTGCCGGCTCACACACATCTTCATCGGTAATTGCCATGTCACGTACACCTTAGAAAATATTATTGCTTGACTTAGCTTGTTAGTTAGTAATTTGACATGATATTTGTGTACATGCCTTACATATGCCAGCTTAACATTGTAACTTGTCACTTCATGCATACTGTTATTCATTGTTATGCCGCATTCATGGTTTTACATGCTATTGATGATTTGAATTCGGATTTCCATGAGATTTTCTGAATTTGGGGGGGGGGGGGGGGGGAACCGCAAAACTTATATAAACTGCTTTCTCTCTTTTTAAATAAAAAGTGCGGTTTTTTCCCATGATGTATGAGTCGTCCACCATGAGTTTGCTGATGGATTTCGAGACCCGATTCGAGGAGTGGAGGAACCGTTTCGGGTACATGGTGGGCCCGGTGCGGTATCCCGGGGCAAGAGGATCGTGTTGTTGACGTTGATCCTGGCAGGGGAGCACTACCGACCGGTGATTTTACCCAACGCGTCGGATATCCGGAGGATACCGTCGTGGTATTGAGATTGATAGTAGGGGCCGGTCTGGACTGACGGCGCCCTAGATAGTGAGATTGAGATATTGAGGTACAGAGATTGCGACACAGAGATATCAAGATATTTGGATATTTGTTTTGTGTCGATGCTAGGCACTGTTTATGCTGATTATATTATGATACCTCGTTTTAAAAAGATACAGAAATCTCACTAATTTATGAAAGCAGTTTTCTTCAGTACATGCATTCTGTTTCATGCATTCATACATCATCCATATGATATATTGCTACCTGAGGTACTGACACGGGCACATGGGATTACACTCGAGTTAGATATGTACCCTAGCCTTTGTTATAGGCTGCATGTTATATATTTGAGGATATATTATGATCGTTGACCTAGGATTGCGTTGTTCATGCGGTTTCTGTTCGTAGATGTTTTTCTACTCACGAGTTGGCAACTCACCCCCGTTGTGCCACAGGTTCTTGCAGGTTTTGCCGTACAGGTTTTATTACGGCTTTGCTGGCACTGCTTCTTTCGGTGACTTGCTAGTAGGTGGGTTTATTGGTATCGTACCCATCATATTACTTTGTATAATATTATTCAGTTGTATCTAGTAAATTCCATCAACCAAACATGTATTTATTTCTGAGATAGAGACCAGTGATGTTATTCTTTCGACCCTAGAGTCGCGCATTGTATTTCTGTGGATTTCTTGTTGCTTTGAGTTTTGATCCTCGTCCTTGGCGTTGTATATTATATTTCTTGTGTGGTTGTGACCGTCGATTGACGAAGAGCTAGCTCCCGCTTGGGGATGCCTTTTATTGATTTCGTATACTATTCATGTTGTATCCCGTTTGGGGGCCAGTATTTACAAAGGAGACTCTGCCGAAATTTTTAAGTAAATATTTGATGTTTTTTTAAAAACGTATAATTCGGCTTATACTATTAAAACTACTTGATTTAAAATGGTTTTCCTTCACTCTACTACTTTTCTTGGTTTGGATTTCTATGTTTTCGGTTTACTTAGATTACTTACGCCTCGAGACGTTTCGTAGTTTAAGTGTCGGTCATGTTCCGTACTTTCGTGACGTGACAGCTATGAGCGCTAGCGCGCCACGTGTCAGCACGTGGGTGCTCGGGCGCTAACGTTCTAGGTGCAAGAGCGCTAGAGCTTTGAGCGCCAGCGCACCATGTGTCAGTACGTGGGCGCTCGAGCAGCAAAAGGGACTTGGTCCCTGCAATGGGAGTTGTACTCCCAAAAAGGAGAACTTATTATTTTGTGTGTGTGTGTATATATATATATATATGAGGAGTTAAACTCCTAAGATGTTTTGAAGCTGATGAAGGGCTTCTCCCCTTGAGCCCTAGTTCTTCCCCAAAGTGGGGTTTCTGGAGATGGGTCTCCTTCTTCTTCCTTTGTTGGCCGGATCTTAGAGATCAAGAGACGTGAGATCTAAAAATCTCTCCTTTCTGAGATCTGATGGCAGATCTGAGTTCCCCTTTGTGGGTTTTGTGGTAAAAAAACTATTTTGTTTTCAAAAAGGAAGAGTAAAACTCTTGATTTAATTCAAAAGAAGTGAGAAGATTTAGAACCTTGGAGAAGGAGCAGGAGGCACAAAGAACCCTAAATTTTTTTTTGAGAGGAATGAAAAATTATGCTTTATTCATCATCATGTTGCCTTATATAGGCTTACACATTTACATATAGCCTCTTCGGCTTTACAAAATGGCATTTTGCCCATCCCATGGCTCATGTGCCATTTCTTTTTTGCACATAAGCCATGAGCTTACAAAATATTGGCTTTATGCCCGTTTTGCATACATTCGTGAACAAAAAATTACATGAAAATTATTTGTTACATGATTTTTTACTTTGGCAAGGGGAGGGCCGGCCGCTTCATGTTCGGGCTCGACTCGGGCATGAGCCCACTTGATTTGGGCTTGGGCCCACCTGGTTTGGGGTTGACCTTGACTTTGACTCGGTCAACCGGGGTGCAAATTTTGACCCCAACAATGATTAATGGTATTAATTAAGGATAATTGTGCCATGGTTAGGGTTGTTGATCATTTGACTTTGGTTGACCTATGTTGACATATTGACCATCATCATTTCACATGAAAGATGCTTCTTGATTCTTGCAAAATTCATTTAATGTGAAATGATAATGGTCATTCCAAATGAACCATCACAATTTCTGTAATTATTATTATTAATTCATAATTCTCTCATATGAGAGATGGTTGCTATTATTCTCTCATTCTATGATACTCTTTATCTCTCTTGAAAAAGCTCCCCCTCTTCCTCTCTCAAAGCTTAAGTGTTCCATGTGTTGGAAATCATAAGCTTTTGACTAAACCATCAAAGGATCTCTCTACTCTTTCTAGGGTTCTTTGTCTAGCAAACCAAGCACTCTAGTTACCTCTTAGTTGAGGTAGGAGCTCAAGGTAGAGGCCCTCGGGTGGATCTATCTTCGGCAAAGAGAAGACGAGGAGGAGGAGCCGTCTACGCCACTCCAAGGAGCAAGCAAGAAGGAGGACCACAACAAGAAGGGAAGGAGTTCAAGACCTAGGTATAACCATTCTACATAGTAGCTAGAACTTGTAGTTAGTATGTTAGTTTTTGTTTAGCAAAGATCCTTCATGGATGGTCCGTGTCACCTTGTGAGAAAATTTTGATTTTTACCTATTCCGCTTTCCCGAAAGAACCGGGGTGGGTAACGTGGACCTAACAGTGGTATCAGAGCCAGGCTAAACAACAACTAACTGTTAGCAAAGTGTTTAGAACTTCGATCCGGAAAAAATCGCAAAATCCGTCTAAAAACTTGTGTTTTCTGTCGATTTATAAAAAGGCCTAAAAATATTTTAACTGACATGAAAAATACAAGAAGGGTTTTTTGAGATAACTGCAGAAATTTGGGTGCCCGAGTCCCTCAGATGACCGCGGATCCACGGCCGATCCAACCGATCCGCCGCGGTTCCGCGGCCGAGTCGACTCGGAAGCGCACCAAATTTTTCCATGGGTTCTCTGTGTTGGTTTTGTGATTTTTAAGATGTTTTGTTTCTGCCCAGAATTTCCAGAGAACAATGTTATGTTTGGGGTAGTTACAAATTGGTATTTTGATCGAAGTTCTATAAACTTTAGCTATTTGGTTATATCTGTGATGTGATATATGCATTGAACGTCGACTAATCGCTATACGTCGATTAGTGGGGGTTGTGCATATCTGTGATCTGTAATGTTGTTGGATTGTGTATATGAACTTGTTGGATTGTCGCGGATGAATAGCCGAGGTTTTGAGAGATGAGAGTTTCTTTATCTTTCATTTGATGTAATATGTAAATTGATGTAATATTATTTTTATGGCCGCACATCCGGGATGAGGTTGTAGCCGCCATTGTATATTATTTCTTTTACTGTTTTTTCTCCGAGGATAGACCCAAGGTGAGGTGCACAAACTACCGGGTACTTTGAAGTGCCGAGTGGCCTACTCATGTTATTGAGGGAGGTTGCTTCTCTTCGGGTACTTGGCGGGTAGTTTGCCACACCCGTAGGTGTCTAGGGTGGGGTTTGGCTATTCATCGCGACCGTGTAATCCGTCTTTCGTTGCAGGATCGAACGAAACTCGGATTCCTAGCATATCCAATGTGTTCATCTGTGATCTGGAATGGCTATCATTGCATCTGACGAATGTATATATATATATATATATATATATATATATATATATATGTATATGTATATGTATATGATATCTAGTAGGCGTTGCTTATGGTTTGCATCCGCGCTAGTCCAGCCCCCGCTCTGTCGTTAGTGAAGTAACCTAACGGGTGATGACGGGGCCCGTGGCGAATGCGGATGGCATAAGCGTACGTTATATTTTCGTTGTTTTCTGCAATGGTAGGATTAATTGATGGGACGCATTATATTAATGCAAAGAAAAACAAACCTAAAAGACGTTGTTGGAACAATTTTCAAAAAGCTGTTATTGCAAGGGCGTTCTCTTTTGTTTTGCATAGAGGTATTCGGTTATGAATCCCCGGCACCTCATTCGACGAGGCAAGGGCCGAGATCCCTTCATCGGGAGTGACCCCTTGGACAAAAGTTTGCGTCAGGGTAATAACTTCACTATAGTCGATTATTCTTGCTTTGCATCGAGGTATTCAGTTTGGATATCCTGCACCTCATTCGACGAGGAAAGAGCCGAGATCCCTTCACAGGGAGTGACCCCTTTAGAAAAAGTTTTCGCCACTATATTTTTAAAAAAGGCAATCATGTTCCTTCAACGATATCAAGTTCATTACATTAACGGGTTTTTCGCCAAAAACCCAGTCGTAGCCTTCCGTCATTTCCTACAAGTACTACCTAGTATTCGAGCTACGTATTTTGGCATTGTCAAGGCGTAATGATCGATAGCTAAGTATTGCTTGTTTGCAGCTTTATTTTTTCAGATTATTTAGGACAGTCGCATAGATATGTTGGCATTGTCAAGAGATATGCGAGTGGGTCTAAGTTAATCAAGATAATGACAGGCCGAACTTGACTAGCGGTTCATGATATGTTGGCATTGTCAAGGTCATAAACCGTTAGGGGCAAAAATCAACATAGGGAGTTTCTAAAGAAACTGAAACTTGCAGATTTAGCATACCTTCTGGAGTGTGGTGATTAGAGTGGATTCCATCTAGGTCATCACACAATGATAGTTGGATCCCGATCCCACTGATGAGTTGGATTACTCTCGGGAGATTATTTCACTTAACAAACAATGCTATAAACCAAGTAGGTGTCTAGAACGGTGTTAGCGGGGCTACGCCTCCAGGGAAAAGAGGTTATTTAATTAAGGAACTTCGCGAAAGCGTTGAAAAACCTCCCTCGAAGTACCAACACTAGCCTGGCTGAAAGGTTAAGCAAGTATTGTGGCATGTGATTAATCCTGACTAGTTCTTCTTTTAGGGTTTGAAGAAGAATTTTAGGAAACAGTGGGAGCCATCCTGGTTAGATAAACTAATAAACCAATCTAATCTTGAAAGAGCGCACGCTGAGTGTTTCTTTTCTCTCTCTCCAGGTAGCAACCATTTCACGCCCTAATCAAAATAATAAAATGTATCGCTTGACCGATTCGAATTCTTATTCGGGGATGGGGAACGTTGGTTCGGCTCTAACTTGTGACAACAGTCATGAGTATGAGCAAGGGAAAGAGGATTGTATGGATTCCAAGGATACCCAGTTGAAGAAGAAGCATAGTTTTGCATCTACTTCAGGTGTTCTTGTAATTGAGAACTGCTTTACGGTCAGCCCTACCTCCTGGGTACTTGATACCGAATCAGGATCTCATATCTGTAATTTATTACGGGGACTGAGAAAAAGTAAGAGAGTTGCACCTAGTGATATGTCGCTCAGGGTAGCGAACGGAGCACAAGTTAAAGCTGCAGCCGTCGGTGAATATCACCTAGTGTTGCCAAATGGCAATACTATGATTTTGAACGATTGCTACTATGTACCTTCCATGGTTTGCAACATCATATCAGTTTCATTACTCGATAAAGATGGATATAACTTTGTTCTTGATAGAAATATCATGAACATTTACCTTCATAAGGTACTGGTTGCAGAAGGTACACTGTGTAATGGTATCTATGTTCTAAATCAGAATACAGTTCTCAATGTACAAAACACACGCAAGAGGAAGAATTCAGATACGAATGAATTCTACTTGTGGCATTGTATACTTGGTCATATCGGAGAGAAAAGACTAAGTAAGTTGCATAAAGATGGACTCTTGAATACGTTCGAGTTTTCATCTTATGAAACTTATCAGTCTTGTCTTAAAGGAAAGATAATCAAATCTCTGTTCACCGGACATGGAGAAAGAGCAACAGAGCTCTTGGAACTCATACACAGTGATGTATGTGTTCCTATGTCTATACATGCAAGGGGTGGGTTCTCGTACTTCATCACATTCACTGACGATCTCTCTAGATTTGGATATGTGTATCTTATGAAACATAAATCTGAAACTTTTGAGAAATTCAAGGAATTCAGAAACGAAGTAGAGAACCAGACTGGCAAAAGTATCAAGATCCTCCGGTCTGATAGAGGAGGGGAGTACTTAAGCACGGAATTTCTAAATTACATAAAAGAGAATGGAATTCTCTCTCAGCTTACTCCTCCGTACACACCACAGCACAACGGCGTATCGGAGCAGAGGAACCGTACCTTATTGGACATGGTTCGCTCCATGATGAGTAATGCTGAGTTACCTCTTTCATTCTGGGGACCTACGCTAAAACAGCAGCATACTTACTGAATCAGGTTCCGTCTAAATCTGTGCCTAAGACTCCATATGAAGTATGGAGTGGTAAAAAACCGTATCTTGAACGTATTAAGATATGGGGTCGTCCGGCCTATGTAAAGGTACAAAATCCGGACAAGCTTAAGGCACGGTCAGTTTTGTGCAAGTTTGTGGGATATCCTAGAAATTCTCTGAGATATTTGTTCTACCACACTGAGGAACATAAGGTGTTCGTTGCTCGTCGCGCCACCTTTTTAGAGTGGCAATTTCTTGCAAAAGAAATAAGTGGGAGCACGGTAGAACTGGATGAAATATCTGATCCATAAACTCAAACTGAGGATTTAGTAGAACCAGAAAATTCAATTGTCCCAGATGAACCTCAGCCACTCCGCAGATCTGGTAGGATTTCTCATCCACCCGAGAGATACTACGGTTTTCTCATAGACGGGGATCGAGAGGATTGTATCTTGGAAGAAGATGACCCTACCAGTTTCAGGCAGGCCATTATCAGTAGGGACTCTGATAAGTGGCTGGATGCTATGCAATCCGAAATGGAGTCCATGTACACCCATAAAGTGTGGACCTTAGATATTTCTCCACCTGGGGTAAAACCCGTTGGATGCAATGAATCTACAAAAGGAAACTTGGTGTAGATGGGCAAGTGGAAACCTATAAGGTTAGACTCGTTGCAAAAGGTTTTCGTCAAAGACCTGGTGTGGACTATGACGAAACTTTTTCTCCGGTGGCTATGCTCAAATCCATTCGGATCCTACTTGCCATTGCTGCCTTCCATGACTATGAAATCTGGCAGATGGACGTAAAAACGTCTTTTCTAAACGGCTGTTTGGAAGAGTGCATTTACATGGATCAGCCAGAAGGTTTCATAGACAGTGGGAGCAGCAGGAAGGTGTGCAAGTTGCTTTAATCCATTTATGGATTAAAGCAGGCATCGCGGAGCTAGAATATCTATTTTGATGAGGCAATCAAGGAATTTGATTTCATTAAGAACGAAGATGAACCTTGTGTCTATAAGAAGATTGTAGGACGAACTGTCGTGTTCCTAGTCTTGTACGTGGACGACATTCTTCTGATAGGAAATGACATTCCTATGCTACAATCGGTCAAGCTATTCTTATCACAACGGTTATCCATGAAAGACCTGGGTGATGCCTCGTACATTCTGGGGATCAAGATCTACAGAGTGTAAGTCGATGTGCAACACCCCACGAGTTGCGGGGAGGCGGAAATATGAAAAACGATCTTGTTTTGTAGCATGCATCGACTAACCGAAGATCTTTTCTAAACAATACTTAACAATAACCATAGAGTTCTAAGCTACTATGTGAAGAGATTATACCAAACGATTCTAGTCCTTCGTCTTTGTGATCTCTACGTCCTCTTTGGCCTCCTATCCGTGATAGATGATCCACCCGAGTACCCTAATCCAAGCTACACCTCAAGACTTGAGGTAACTTTGTTTCTCTAGTTGCTAACCAAAGTAACTAAGATGATGTAGAGTTAGGTTGTGGAGTGTTTAGTCTATCCTAATCCATGGTCTCAACTCATGAGTGGTAGGATTAGGGTTTGAAGAAGGAGAGCACTTGAGGAGAGAGAAGGTGGAGATGATAATGAGAAGAGAAAAGCTTCTCACTTGAATATATCAAACATAATGAATTATCAAATAATATCAAATAAATGATTATACATCATGCTTGATTTATTTAAGAAGAGTGATTCATCATGTGAGTCATTAGATCATTAATGATGCATTAATGATGCATTTAATGATATGATGAATCATATGAATGAGTCACAAAAGCAATTAATGAAAATGTCACCTTAACCTCCTTAGTCACCCTTCTTCTAGAAGCTTCTCGGATAATTACGAGAACGCCCCTCGCATTCGTGAAAACACGGAAAAACTGTAGACTGTATAAATCCAATAACCCGATACTAGAATCTGGCTTAAACCAAAGCCGGTTAGTAAAAACTGTCCGAATGTCGTACGTGCGTTTTAAACACGTATGCGTCTGAACCCTTTGTCGTAAACCGTACGACCTCTATATCATTTCGCCTGGAGTTGGGAAAACTCTGTGTGGGACTCTAAAGACTCGACTACTACGCTGGCAGTGGGTTTAACCACAGACCGCAAGCGGCACTAGCTGTATGTAACGGTCCCCAGGTAGATGTCGATAAGAAAGACGGTGAGGATACCCATCCGAACTCCTACTGAGCCTGTGCGTGACAATATCCGTGCAGTCCGGTCTGTTCGTCTAAGAGTATCGCATGTATGGTCTAGGGAGGTGGTAAACGTCAGACCCCTAATAACCGTACAAGTCATGTCGGTATGGCTCTATCACCATCCGAGAATCTACTGATCAATCTATCAGTAATTCTCAATCAGCCCTGGCCAGGGACTTATGGTAATGACCAACCGATCACTGTGCGATATCAACTCCCTATACCGGGAGAGACGAATCCCTAACAGTCACTCACTGCCTCCACGTGGCTCGGGACTGTGCCCAACTAAAACCTGTTTGCATGACTCCTTTGAACCGTGGTAAGGTAGTAATAAAAGCACAGTGGGAACTCACACGAGACAAATGACGACTTTAAGTCAACGGACTATCTGCACACATGTCACCTGAGAACTGCTATCTGACGTTAGGTATAAATACTATCCAGTCAATTCTCGGCGAGTCTTGTCCAGTGTACTAACACCCAGTGAGCATCTGTATACAATCTTAGGTGCACTCCATCAATGGCTGCGGGACCAATCCATCGCCCCTCCTCAGGGTCTAGATATGTATACACCAGTCTACTCTGGAGTATCAATGCCCAGTCTCGATACTCCTGCGACCAGGGATATATAAGGATGTGCCTATTGACTATCCAGCTCCCACTAATATGACTGCCATCATAACGCCGGAAGTCAGGCAAACATCCTAAGGGCTTTATCAACATGTATATATTTATGAATACTACGTAAAATATATCATACGTTAAGATAAAGACAAACCAAATAGCGTACTATCATATTAAGCAAGACTGTTATGTACATACATATCCCAGTATCCTATACAATGAAGGCCTCTAGGGCATATATATCCAACAATCTCCCACTTGCACTAGGGCCTATAATTGGCGCAATGATTACCCACTGTCTTCACTATATCCAATTGCTGGAGTACCGCATGCCTAACATCTCAAACAGCCTCTCGAACTGAACTTGAGGAATGGCCTTTGTGAATGGATCTGCCGTGTTGTCTTTTGTATCCACTCTCCGTACCTCGATCTCCCGACGATCAACGATCTCCCTGATCAGGTGAAAACGCCTTAAGATATGCCTGGATTTCTGATGGGACCTGGGTTCCTTTACCAGTGCTACGGCCCCATTGTTATCACAATACAAAGGTATTGGATTGGCAATGGATGGAACCACCTGAAGTTCAGAAATGAACTTCCTCATCCAGACAGCCTCTTTTGCGGCTTCACTAGCAGCTATATACTCAGCCTCCATAATTGAGTCTGCGACGGTATCTTGTTTGGAACTCTTCCAATACACCGCCCCTCTATTGAGGGTAAACATAAAACCCGAAATGGATTTAGAATCATCTTTGTCACTTTGGAAGCCGGAGTCGGTAAAAGCCTCTACCTGGAGGTCCCCATTACCGTAAATCAAGAACATCTCCTTAGTCCTTCTCAGGTACTTGAGAATGTTCTTCACCGCTATCCAATGTTTCTCACCTGGGTCAGACTGATACCTGCTTACCACACCAAGTGCGTAAGCTACATCCGGTCTTGTACATAACATCGCATACATTATAGATCCTACCGCCGAAGCGTAGGGTAAAATGCTCATGCGATCCCTCTCTTCATCAGTCTTTGGAGACATCTCTTTGGAGAGGGTGATCCCGTGACAAGCGGGCATGTTACCGCACTTAGAATCTTCCATACTAAACCTCTTTAGTATAGTGTCTATATACCTGGACTGTGAAAGTCCCAACATTCTATTAGATCTATCACGATAGATCTTAATGCCCAAAATGTAGGTTGCATCACCCAAGTCTTTCATGGAGAATTTCTGTGACAAGAAGAGCTTTACTGATTATAGCATAGGGACATCATTCCCTATCAGTAGTATGTCGTCGACGTACAAAACGAGGAAGACTACTGCTCCTTCTACAATCTTCCTATAAATACATGGTTCATCTATATTTTTGATAAAGTCAAACTCTTTGACTGTCTCATCAAAGCAGATGTTCCAACTTCGCGATGCTTGCTTTAATCCATAAATGGATTTAAGCAACCTGCACACTCTTCCGCTGCTCCCACTGTCTAAGAAACCTTCTGGTTGATCCATGTAAACACTCTCTTCTAAATGTCCATTTAGAAAAGTTGTTTTTACGTCCATCTGCCAGATTTCATAGTCATGGAAGGCAGCAATGGCAAGCAGGATCCGAATGGATTTAAGAATAGCTACGGGTGAAAAGGTTTCATCATAGTCCAATCCTGGTCTTTGACGAAAACCTTTTGCAACGAGTCTAGCTTTGTAGGTTTCCACTTGTCCAAGTGCACCAATCTTCTTTTTGAAGATCCATTTGCATCCAACTGGTTTAACCCCAGGAGGACCAACTTCTAAAGTCCATACTTTATTGGTGTACATGGATTCCATTTCGGATCTCATAGCATCCAGCCACTTCATTGAGTCAATACTCGTGATAGCCTGCTGAAAACTAGTAGGCTCATCATCGTCGATGATGCAATCCTCTCGATCCCCATCTAGAAGAAAACCATAGTATCTCTCTGGAGGATGAGAAAGCCTACTAGATCTGCGGAGTGGCGTTGGTTCGTCATGTTCTATTGAAATTTGAGGTTCTTCTAAGTCCTCGGTAGCAGTTTGAGGTTCTGGAATTTCTTCCACCTCTACCGCGCTCCCACTAATTTCTTTTGCAAGGAATTCGCTCTCTAAGAAGACAATGTGGCGAGCGACAAACACCTTTTGTTCTTCAGTGTGGTAGACCATGTACCCTCTTGAATGTTTGGGGTATCCTACAAACTTGCATAAAACCGATCGTGACTCGAGCTTGTCCGGTTTATGCTTTTTAACATATGCCGAACATCCCCATATCTTGATGTACTTAAGATATGGTCTCTTCCCGCTCCACATTTCATATGGAGTGGTAGGCAGAGACTTAGTTGGAACTCTATTCAATAAGTATACTGCTGATTCTAGAGCAAATCCCCAGAAGGAAAGTGGTAACTCGGCACTACTCATCATTGAACGCACCATATCTAATAGCGTACGATTCCTCCTTTCTGATACACCATTATGCTGAGGTGTATAAGGCGGAGTAAGCTGAGAGAGAATTCCATTCTCTTTTAAGTATTCAAGGAAACTGGTACTTAAGTATTCTCCACCTCGATCAGATCGAAGTGTCTTGATGCTTTTACCAGTTTGTTTCTCTACTTCATTTTTATACTGTTTAAACTTCTCAAAGGTCTCTGATTTATGTTTCATTAAGAACACATGTCCATACCTAGAGAAGTCATCAGTAAAAGTGATGAAGTAGGAGTGACCGCTTCGCGCATGCGTAGACATTGGACCACATACATCACTGTGTACAAGTCCCAAGAGTTCAGTAGCTCTTGCTCCGTGTCCGGAGAATGGAGATTTGGTTATTTTTCCTTTGATACATGATTGACAAGTTGCATATGATGAATATTCAAACGGATCTAGATATCCATCTTTATGTAACTTAGTCAACCTTGTTTCGTTTATATGACCAAGTCTGCAATGCCACAAGAAGGCTTGATTTGAATCTGGAGCATTTCTTTTAAATGTGTTTTGAATATTGAAAATTCGAGGTTGATTAAGTATGTATATGCCATTTTCCAGTGTGCCATACCCAATCAGTTCTTGATTTAGGAGAATGTTCATGACATTACTTTCAAGCGCAAAATTATATCCTTCATTAGACAACAAAGATACTGATATAATATTACATAGCATACTGGGAATACAAAAACAGCTGTACAACACCAAAATGTGCCCACTAGTCAACCCTAGGTGATACTCCCCTATTGCAACAGCATCTACATGCATTCCATTGCCCATCCGGAGAGTCATATCACCTGCCCCCAGTACTCTACTATTTCTCAGATCTTGCAATGAATTACAGATGTGAGAACCAGAACCGGTATCAAGTACCCATGAAGTAGAGTTTACTAAAAGACAATATTCGATTACGAACACACCTGAAGCAGAAGCAACCGCTTGCTTCGTGTCCTTTGCCTTGAAGGCCATACAGTCCTTCTTCCAGTGCCCTTGTTTGTGACAATAATGGCATTCGTTTATATCCGCTTTCACCCTTCCTGTCTTGTTCTTTCCCTGCACCTTCTTGACCCCACCCTTCGGTTTGGTGGCTTTCATCTTCTTCTTCCCTTTAGCTTTCGCTTTAGATTTAGAAGAGGATGATTGGCCAACATACAGAACGGGGGTCTTCTCCTTTTTCAAGGAGGTCTCTGCTACTCTCAACATGTTGAGGAGCTTTGGAAGATCAGCTTCCATTTCGTGCATGTTGAAGCTAAGCACGAACTAAGAGAAGGTGTGGGGAAGGGACTGCAAAATCAAGTCGATATACAAATCATTCTCTAGAACGCATCCCAGGTTTGCGAGTTCCTCAATGAGGCTGGTCATTTTGAGGACGTGCTCTCCTACAGGCGATCCTGGAGCTAACCTCATCTAGAAGAGTTTCCTTGAGGTCTCGTACCTTGCGATACGGGAGTGTTCTCCATATAAATCCTTTACATGGAGGAAGATGGATACAACATCCATACTCTCGTGCTGTTTCTGGAGTTCATTGTTCATGGACGCCAGCACGATACACTTAGCTTGCTCACAATCCAGATCCCAAGTTTTGCGAACTTCCTTGTCCACAACTGAGGAATCTGGTCCAGGGATAAGGGGAGGAACAGCGGTGGTAACATATGCTACTTTTTCATAAGTCAGCGCAATGTTGACGTTCCTTAGCCAATCTTTATAGTTCTATCCGGTCAGTATATTTTTCTTAAGTAATAGTTTTAATCCTGTCATGGTAGCTGCTAGAGAGAGAGAAAAGAAAACACTCAGCATATGCTTCTTGCAAGTTTAGATTGGTTATTAGTTTATCTAAACATGATGGCTCCCACCGTTCCCTCAAATCCTTCTTCAAAACCTAAAAGAAGAACTGGTCAGGATTTAATCACACGTCACAATACTTGCTTAACCTTTCAGCCAGGCTAGTGTTGGTACTTCGAGAGAGGTTTTCCAACGCTTTCGCGAAGTTCCTTAATTAAATAACCTCTTTTCCCTGGAGGCGTAGCCCCTCTAACACCTTTCGGGCACCTACTTGGTTTATAGCATTGATTGTTAAGTGAGAATGTTTCCCGAGAGTAGTCATACTCATCAGTGGGATTGGCATCCAACTATCATTGCATGATGTACTAGATGGAAGCCACTCTAGTCATCACACTCCAGAAGGTATGCTAAATCTGCAAGTTTCCTTTATGTTTGAAACTCCCGATGTGATTTTTATACCCCAAGCTCTTATAGACCTTGACGTAGGCCAACAAGTCATAAGACGCAAGTCAAGTTCTATCCGTCGTTGTCCTGATTAATTTAGGTACATCGTACATGCCCTTGACGTAGGCCAACAAGGCTGTACGTCTGTCCAATACTAATGCATCTATCTATGCAACAAATAAGCAAGCCACACTGATACCATCCACTATGCCTTGACGTAGGCCAACAAGCATAGCATGAATACGATGTGCTGTCTATTTGAAACGACGGAGGGTTACAGCTGGTTTTTGGCAAAAAACCGTTAACGTAGTGAACTTGATTTGATCGAAGGAACCAAGATAGCTTTTATTAAAATGAGTGGTTTAAGCTCCGCATTTAAAATTTGCTTTTTCAAGAAAACCGAGTGGTTTTTAGAAATTGTTCCAACGATTCAGTTTAGGTTTTATTTTTCTTTGCATTAAAAAATAATGTGTCCCATCTTTAACCTATCATTACAGATAATAACGAAAATACAACGTCCTCTTATGCCATCCGCATTTGCCACGGGGTCCCGTCATCACCCGTTAGGTTTCTTAACTAACGGGTAATATACCCTCATTGCACGGAATCACCCTCTCCAAGAAGATGTCTCCTAAGACTGACGAGGAGAGGGTTCGCATGAGCATTATACCCTACGTTTCGGCGGTAGGATCTATAATGTATGTGATGCTATGTACAAGACCGGATATAGCTTACGCGCTGAGCGTGGTGAGCCGGTATCAGTCAGACCCAGGTGAGGACCACTGGACGGCAGTGAAACATTCTCAAGTACCTGAGAAGGACTAAGGAGATGTTCCTGGTTTATGGTAATGGAGACCTCAGGGTCGAGTCCTTTAGCGATTCAAGCTTCCAGAGTGACAAAAATGACAGCAAGTCTGTCTCGGGTTTTGTGTTTACCCTCAACGGAGGGGCGGTGTGTTGGAGGAGTTCCAAACAGGATACCGCCGCAGACTCGACGCTGGAGGCTGAATACATTGCTGCAAGCGATGCCGCAAAAGAGGCGGTCTGGATGAAGAAGTTCATTAGTGAACTTCAGGTGGTTCCGTCCATTGTTGACCCAATACCATTGTATTGCGATAACAATGGGGCTATAGCTTTAGCGAAGGAACCAAGGTCCCATCAGAAATCCAGACACATCTTAAGGCGGTATCACCTGATCAGGGAGATCATTGATCGCCAGGAGATCGAGGTACGGAGAGTGGACACAAAAGACAACACGGCGGATCCATTCACAAAGGCCCTCCCTCAAACACAGTCCGAGCGACTTTTTGAGCTATTGGGTATGCGGTACGCCAGCAGGTGGCCTTAGTACAGACGTTGGGTATGCGGTACACCAATTACTGGCCTTTAGTACAAGTGGGAGATTATTGGATATGTATGCCCTAGAGGCCATTATTGTATAGTACTGGTTTGTATAATACATTTTGGAGGCTTGGGATATATTTACGGGTTTACGACAGTCTTGCTCGATATAGTAGTATGCTACTTGGTTTGTTTCTATCTTAATATGTGTATATGTTTCTTTTAATATATCGCTAATACATATTGATGAAGCCCTTAGGATCTTTGCTTGACTACCGGCGTTGTGATGGCGATCACACTAGTGGGGGCTGGGTAGTCTATAAGCATATCCTTATTTTGGTCCCTAGTCGTAGGATTATCGAGACAGGGCATCGATACTCCAGAGTAGACTGGTGCATACGCTTCTCGTCCCAGCAGGGGAGATGGTATGTCACACAGCCATCAGTACGTCGTACTGGAGATAGTATGCAGGTGCTCGTTAGGTTACGAGTACACTGGACAGGACTCGTCGGGAACTGTTGGTTGGTATTATACCTATCGTTAGTTAACAGTTCCCAGGTGACATGAGTACAGCTTAGTCCGCTGACTTGACACTGTCACTTCGCCTCGAGTGTGTTCCTACTGTTCTTAGATTACTACCATACCACGGCTCTACTGAGTCGTGCAAACAGGTAGTAGTTGGGTGCAGTCCCGAAGTACTTGGAGGCAGTGATGGTTAGACAGGATTCGTCTCTCCCGGTATTGGGAGTTGATATCGCGCTGTGTCTAGGAGAGCCATTACACATAGTCGTCCCTGGCCAGGGCAAGCGAGAATTACTGGTAGGTTTTCCAGTAGTTTCTCAGGGTGTTCTGGGCTACACTCTGACACGACTTGTACCGCTATTAGGGGACTGACGTTTACCGCCCCTAGGCCCGCCATGCGATACTCTCAGACGAACAGACCAGACTGTACGGAGATTGTCACATTCAGGCTCAGTACGAGTTCGCATGGGTTTACCTCATCAGTCTTCTTATCGGCATCTACCTGGGGACCGTTACGTACAGCTAGTACCGCTTGCGGCCTGTGGTTAAACCCACTGCCAGCGTAGTGTCGAGCCTTTAGAGTCCCACACAGAGGGTTATTTGCCTTTGGGCAAAACAGAGTAGAGGTCGCATGGTTTTGCGACGGGTTCGTTCACATCCGCGCACTTGTGCACGTTTGGTGTCCGGGCAGTTATTACTAGCGGGCTTTGGTTTAAGCCAGATCCTAGTATTTGTTTTGGGATTGGTTTTGTCTCAGTGTATTCGTGTTCCTCGGAACACGGATACGGGTGTGTATGCACAGTTGACAGAGGCAGAGGATTCTCATTAGGGTTGTTGACCGTTGACTTTTTCCAAACCCTAATGAGAATGAGAAATATGATTAATGGTATTAATTAAGGATAATTGTGTCATGGTTTGGGTTGTTGACCATTTGACTTTGGTTGACCAGTTGACCTATGTTGGCATATTGACCATCATCATTTCACATGAAAGATGCTTCTTGATTCTTGCAAAATTCATTTAATGTGAAATGATAATGGTCATTCCAAATGAACCATCACAATTTCTTTAATTATTATTATTAATTCATAATTCTCTCAAATGAGAGATGGTTGCTATTATTCTCTCATTCTATGATACTCTTTCTCTCTCTTGAAAAATCTCTCCCTCTTCCTCTCTCAAAGCTTAAGTGTTCCATGTGTTGGAAATCATAAGCTTTTGAGACTAAACCATCAAAGCATCTCTCTACTCTTTCTAGGGTTCTTTGTCTAGCAAACCAAGCACTCTAGTTACCTCTTGGTTGAGGTAGGAGCTCAAGATAAAGGCCCTCGGGTGGATCTATCTTCGGCAAAGAGAAGACGACGAGGAAGAGCCGTCTACGCCACTCCAAGGAGCAAGCAAGAAGGAGGACCACAACAAGAAGAGAAGGAGTTCAAGACCTAGGTATAACCATTCTACATAGTAGCTAGAACTTGTAGTTAGTATGTTAGTTTTTGTTTAGCAAAGATCCTTCATGGATGGTCCATGTCACCTTGTGAGAAAATTTTGATTTTTACCTATTCCTCCTTCCCGATAGAACCGGGGTGGATAACTTGGACCTAACAGTAGTTTCTCCTTAGTGGTTATGAGAAATCCTAAGTGGTATTTTCTCTTGCAAATCATAAGGATCTTGCAAGAGTATTTTCTCCTTACAAGTCGTGGGGGCTCGCAAGTGTCGTTCACCATGTTGAGCAATATTTCTCGTTTTTGGTGGGACTTAGTTGGGAATATATTTATTTACGCCCATGGATTGTATACAAGGGTCGATATTGGACCACTTGTAGGGCATATATTTATGGGATCATGATGGCTTAAGAACAGGTTTAGATCCTTGTAGCTTAAGGCTTTTTGAATCCTGTAAGCCGTGAGGGACTTACAGAGGATATATTCTGCTTACGAGTCGGAAGGATATCGTAAGTGTATTTTTTCCTTAGGAATCGTATGGATTCGTAAATGCGTTGCTTCTTTGTGAGTCGTAAGGATCTCACGCATGTATTTTCTCCTTACAAAGTCGAGAGAACTTCGCAAGTGTATCTTTCTTTTCTTTTAACGAGTTCGCGCCCTTCGGGTTTTCACAAGCCCGCCGGTGGCCCTGCTGTTTTTACCCACGACGCCCTTTCGGGTTTTCATCCATACTCATTTTTCTTGTGGACATACCTTTTTTAGGTGGCCCGTAAGGTAACGCACTAGCAGCTGTAGATCACGACATTCTTCGAAGGACTGTATCATATAAGACCTGGGAAGGATATGAATTGTTTTATGCCCATGGATTGTGTATGGTGCTCGATATGAAGATCCACCGTAAGACAATATATTAGTTTAATGACATTCCGGTCCGATATTAGTTTAGGGTCATTTCGGTCCATTATTAGTTTAGGGACATTTCGGTCCAACATTCCCGTGTTCAGGACGGAATGATAGTTTAATGGCATTTCAGTCCGATACCAGTTTAAGGACATAGTGGTCCATCACTAGTTTAAGGACATTTCGGTCCGATAGAGACATGGAGAACACAAATCATTTATGCCCGTGGATTGTATACGGCTAGTTATATGATCCATACCGTAGGGCTGCATGTTAGTTTAAAGATATCGCGGTCCAACATTCCCGTGTTTAGGACGAAATGATAGTTTAAGGACATTTCAGTCCGATACCAGTTTAAGGACGTAGTGGTCCATGGCGCACATAATGAGGCATATATCATTTGGTACTACTTTCAGGAAGATAGCAAGCAGACACAAGCGTCGTCCTCTATCATTGACCTAATTGGCGACTCTTCAGGCGTATTATTTTTTGAGGAATCGACCATTTATTGGCCGGAATGGCCTTTCTCCATGCATATCCATGAGCAGGTAAGTTCTACCTTGGTAAGCCTTATCTATGATGTATGGGCCTTCATAGTTTGGCTCAAACTTCCCCTGTTGTGCACGGCTGGGAATCATTGGTCTTTTGACAACCAGCATGAGTTCGCCACGGCGAAATTTCCTTGGCCTGGTTAGCCTTTCATATGACCGTGTCATCCTTGCCTTATAAGCTTTCAGATTTTGCTGTACTATAAGGCAGGTTTCGTCGAGAGCATCAAGTTCCTTAAGCCTAAGAGCATCAAGTTCCTTGAGCCTAAGATGAGCATTTTTTTTTCATCCTCTAGCTCGTATTGAACTGCCATTCGTAATGAGGGGAGTTCTACCTAAAGTGGGAGTACTGCTTCAGCGCCAAATACCAATACATATGGTGTTGTATTTGTGGCCGTCTTAAACGTCGTTCGGTATGCCTAAAAAGCTTCATGTAGCCTCTCGTGCCAGTCCTTTTTGTTTCTGGACACTGTCTTCTTTATAATCTTAGTCAAGATCTTGTTAAATATTTCAGCTAGACCATTGGCCCGAGGACTATAGACCGAGAAGTATCTCCAGTATATCTTGTGTTGCTGTGCGAAGCAACTTATTTGTTGGATATGTATTCCCTAGAGGCCATTATTGTATATGTATACATGTGGATGCTTGGACATATGTATATACAGGACAATCTTGCATAATATGATAGTATGCTATCTGGTTTATATTTATCTTAACATGTGCATATATTTTACTTGTTATTACGTATCATCTATACATGTTGATAATGCCCGTAGGATCATTGCTTGACTACCTGCGTTGTGATGGAGATCATGCTTTTGGGAGCTGGGTAGTCGATAAGCACATCCTTAAAAGGTCCCTAGTCGTGGGAGTATCGAGACTGGACATCGATATTCCAGAGTAGACTAATGTATACGTTTCCAGACCCCGACGGGGGGCGATGGTTGGTCTCGCGGCCATTGGTCTTTTGCACCTAAGATCATACACAGGTGCTCACTGGGGGTGAGTAAACTGGACGGACTCATCGAGAACTTCTAGATGGTACTATACCTATCGTCAAATAGCAGTTCTCAGGTGACATGAGCACATGTTAGTCCTCAGACCTGAGATCGTCATTTGTCTCGTGTGAGTTCCCATTGTACTTTGATCACTGCCCTACCATGGCTCTACTGAGTCGTGCAAATAGGTTTTGGTTGGGTACAGTCCCGAGCCACATGGAGGCAGTGAGTGATTGTTGAGGATTCGTCTCTCCCGGTATAGGGAGTCGATATCGCACTATGTTCGATTGGCCAGGACCATAAGACCTTGGCCAAGGCAGTTGGGATTTACTGATAGGTTGATCACTAGTTTCCCGGATTGGTCCTGAGCCGCATCAGCACGAATTATCGGGTTATTAGGGTCTGACGTTTACCACGGATAGGCTCAGTGGGGGTCAGGATGAGTTTGTTCGTCGGTCTCCTTTTCGACATGTACCTGGATAGCTGTTACGTATAGCTAGTGCCATTGACGTTCTTGTGGTTAAACCCACTGACAGCGTGCTGTCGAGTCTTTAGAGTCCCACACAGAGGTTTTCTCTGATTCAGGCAAAACGATGTGGTGGTCGTATGTTTATACGTGCAGGGTTTCGATCGAATGATAATACTAGCCGGCTTAGGATTAAGCTGGATTATTAAATCAAGTATTGATTTGATAATATACGTGTACATATTTCGATATGTATATTCTAGTGTTATCCAGATTTCTTCGATCGGACGGATAATACTGGCGGGCTTAGGATTAAGCCGGTTCATTAAATCGGATATTGATTTAATACTAGTATTATTTTACTGGTATTGTTCTATCTCTTGGGTATTCGTATTTTGATACGAATACGGGTATGTATAAACAGTAGAAAGAATATTGTATTTATACAAAATACCTTCTAGAAGGTGATACCTCATCCTGTATTTTCTATTTTCACAAAAATAGAAAATGAAGTGGAAAGGGAAGAGATGGTTGAAGCATGGCATGAGGAATGGGCTTGGCATTTTTTATTGCTACTATTGAAGCATGGTTGATTTTAAAAAGAAAAGAAATACTTGATAAAACAATGTCTTTGGCATTCTTATGATTCATTCTTCACTTGCCATTCTCTCTTATTTTTGAGAGCTCATTCATTCTCTTCTCTTCTCTTCTCTTGAGTTCATCTTCACATAAAACCCCACCATTCTCATGTGTTGAGAAACAAAGGTTTTAATATAGAAACTTACCACTAATCCCCTACCATATCACCTAAGAAACTAGAATGGAAAACTAGTTTGCTTAGTTCACTTCACTTTGGAGTGGGAGCTTGGATCAAGGATCCTTATGTGGATCATCTAAGACCGAGAAGGCTGGTTTGCAAGCTCGATCGAGATCACCTAAGGAGCTAAAGAAGAGGAGTGAAGACCCGAAGGACACGAGTCTCTAGGTATAAACATCTATCATAGTAGATAGAACTCTTTAGATAGCTAGTTTAGGTTTATGGTTAGATTCTAGTGTCGGATTTTCGAAAATGAAAGTTTTTGTTCCGCAACGGCCACGGTAGACGGACAGGGCACTAGGAAATTGGTCTTTTGCACCTAAGATCATACACAGGTGCTTACTGGGGGTGAGTAAACTGGACGGACTCATCGAGAACTTCTAGATGGTACTATACCTATCGTCAAATAGCAGTTCTCAGGTGACATGAGCACATGTTAGTCCTCAGACCTGAGATCGTCATTTGTCTCGTGTGAGTTCCCATTGTACTTTGATCACTGCCCTACCATGGCTCTACTGAGTCGTGCAAATAGGTTTTGGTTGGGTACAGTCCCGAGACACATGGAGGCAGTGAGTGATTGTTGAGGATTCGTCTCTCCCGGTATAGGGAGTCGATATCGCACTATGTTCGATTGGCCAGGACCATAAGACCTTGGCCAAGGCAGTTGGGATTTACTGATAAGTTGATCACTAGTTTCCCGGATTGGTCCTGAGCCGCATCAGCACGAATTATCGGGTTATTAGGGTCTGACGTTTACCACGGATAGGCTCAGTGGGGGTCAGGATGAGTTTGTTCGTCGGTCTCCTTTTCGACATGTACCTGGATAGCTGTTACGTATAGCTAGTGCCATTGACGTTCTTGTGGTTAAACCCACTGACAGCGTGCTGTCGAGTCTTTAGAGTCCCACACAGAGGTTTTCTCTGATTCAGGCAAAACGATGTGGTGGTCGTATGTCTATACGTGCAGGGTTTCGATCGAATGATAATACTAACCGGCTTAGGATTAAGCTGGATTATTAAATCAAGTATTGATTTGATAATATACGTGTACATATTTTGATATGTATATTCTAGTGTTATCCAGATTTCTTCGATCGGACGGATAATACTGGCGGGCTTAGGATTAAGCCGGTTCATTAAATCGGATATTGATTTAATACTAGTATTATTTTACTGGTATTGTTCTATCTCTTGGGTATTCGTATTTTGATACGAATACGGGTATGTATAAACAGTAGAAAGAATATTGTATTTATACAAAATACCTTCTAGAAGGTGATACCTCATCCTGTATTTTCTATTTTCACAAAAATAGAAAATGAAGTGGAAAGGGAAGAGATGGTTGAAGCATGGCATGAGGAATGGGCTTGGCATTTTTTATTGCTACTATTGAAGCATGGTTGATTTTAAAAAGAAAAGAAATACTTGATAAAACAATGTCTTTGGCATTCTTATGATTCATTCTTCACTTGCCATTCTCTCTTATTTTTGAGAGCTCATTCATTCTCTTCTCTTCTCTTCTCTTGAGTTCATCTTCACATAAAACCCCACCATTCTCATGTGTTGAGAAACAAAGGTTTTAATATAGAAACTTACCACTAATCCCCTACCATATCACCTAAGAAACTAGAATGGAAAACTAGTTTGCTTAGTTCACTTCACTTTGGAGTGGGAGCTTGGATCAAGGATCCTTATGTGGATCATCTAAGACCGAGAAGGCTGGTTTGCAAGCTCGATCGAGATCACCTAAGGAGCTAAAGAAGAGGAGTGAAGACCCGAAGGACACGAGTCTCTAGGTATAAACATCTATCATAGTAGATAGAACTCTTTAGATAGCTAGTTTAGGTTTATGGTTAGATTCTAGTGTCGGATTTTCGAAAATGAAAGTTTTTGTTCCGCAACGGCCACGGTAGACAGACAGGGCACTAGGAAATCCCAACATGGTATCAGAGCCAGCCCATAAACCCTTAACTAGTAGTTTTAACGATGTATAAAGTTATGAAACCGAAATAACTCCAAACTATCGAAACAAGAATCCAAGTTTCTGTCAATTTTTTAAGAGGCTCTAAATTTTTTTAAACAATTACAGAGTGCTCTTCTTCATGTAACTAGAACACTACTAAAAAACGAGACAAAACAACAAATTTTTGGCCAGCCAAAAGCTTGAAAATACCGGCCTGGCCGGTTCTACATTAGGGTTTTATCTTGAGTTTTGTTTGGTGTTCTGTAATCTTGGATTTAGGGTTTTAGGTGTTGTTTGATTTTGCCCAGATTACATATTCTGTCATCTTTGGTTTGGGGCAATACGGAGTATTTCGAAGTCTCCATTTTAACACCATTTATAAGTTTCAGTACATACATTACTATCTGCGGTCGTGAATGTCATTGAGCGGTATAACCCGTCTAACTGCTATATGTTCTACTAGACGGGTTTGCGAACATGACATTCACGTTGATATTATGTGATTATGCTGATATTGTGGTTGGATTGTCGTGGTGGATAGCTTGCGGTGCAATGGTGGTAGTACAGTTAAGATTCATTTGTATATTTGTTATTGCGGGGCTAGCGTCTGACATGTGAACAGACGTTTCTGCCGTGTTGTATATTATTTGATTGGGGCACGACCGGGTTGAGGTCGATGTCACCTTTGTACATATATTTTCCTTTTCTGTACTAGGATTACCCCGCGGTAAAGTGCTCGAATAGCTGGGTTCTAGAGGGCAACGGGCCCGCATCTCATGGCGTTGAGACGGAGGGGGTCTTACTCTAGAATTGGCGGGTTATTCGCCGCACTCGTAAGGGGTATAGGATGACCCACGGAGGGGCGCTCAAGTTACCGGATTCCGTGAAGTGCTGGGTGGCCCATTCACTTTGTTGATTGGGGTTGCCTTACTTCTGGGATTGGCGGGTAACTTGTCGCGCTCGTAGGGGTCCAGGTTTTCATTGCACGGGCTATCCACACGACCGTGAACGTTGGGTTTATTTGCGGCTCAAATGAAACTCGAAGCTCCAAGATTATCCACCATACAGTGTTGCTTGTTGTTGATCTGTGATGTTGCTTATATCATGCCTGGGACGAATGTTGTATATATTTATGTATACTAGTAGATGTTGTATATGTTTTGCACCCACGCTAGTCCAGCCCCGCTCTGCCGTTAGTTAAGTAACCTAACGGTGCATGACGGGGCCCTGTGGAGAATGCGGATGGCATATACGCACATTTTATTTTCATTTTTTTCTGGTATGACTTTTCTGGTATGATAGGAATTAAATGATAGGACCGCATTGATTTTAATTAATGCAAGAAAAGAAACCTAAAAGATGTTGTTGGAAAAAAATTCGAAAAACTATAGTTATACTTTTTCGCTTTGCATAGTGGTGTTTGGTCATGAACATCCAACACCTCATTCTAGAAGACAAGAGCCTAGATCCCTTCGCCGGGAGTAACCTCTTGAGCAAAAGTTTATACCGTAGATTACTCGGTTTTCTTCAAAACCACAAGTTTTCAAAGCAAAGCCTAAACCACTCCTTTTCAAAACTATTCGGTTCCTTCAACGATATCAAGTTCATTACGTTAAAGGGTTTTTCGCCAAAAACCCAGTCGTAGCACTCCGTCGTTTCAGATAAGTAGCATTTAGTATTCGTGTTGTGTTTGTTGGCATCCGTCAAGGCATAGTGTACGGTAGCTGAATAATGGTTATTTGCAGCATAGAGATGCATTAATTTAGGACAGTCGCACAGCCTTGTTGGCATCCGTCAAGGGCAAGTATGGGTGGGTCTAAATTAATCAGGTCAATGACGGATAGAACTTGACTTGTGTTTTATGATTTTTTGGCATCCGTCATGGTCATAAGACGCTTGGGGCAAAAACTACATCGGGATTTTCAAACATACAGGAAACTTGCTAGTGTTGCATATCTTCTAGAGTGTGGTGACTATAGTGGCTTCCATCTAAGTTATCACACGATGATAGTTGATCCCGATCCCACTGATGAGTAGGATTACTCTTGCGAGATATTTTTCACTTCACAATTAGCTGACCTATTAGATATCTAGAAAAGTGTTAACGGGGCTACGCCTCTGCGGAAACGAGGTTTATTTTAATTAGGTCCGTGCGAGAGCACGGGAAACCTCCCTCGGAGTACCAATGCTCACCTGGCTGAAAGGTTGGCGAACATGTGAGGTGCGAATGATCCTGACTAGTTTTCCTTTTGAAGGTTTGAAGGAAAATTCGAGGAAACAGTGGGAGCCATCCTGATTAGATAAACCAATAACCAATCTAATCTTGCAAGAGCGCACGCTGACTGTTTCTTTTCTCTCTCTCCAGGTAGCAACCATTTCACACCCTAATCAAGATAATAAAATGATCGACTTGACTGAACCAGCTTGTTACACAGGGCTGAGGGACGTCGGTTCAACTCTAACTTATGACAATTGTCATGAGTAAGAGCAAGGGAAAGAGGACTGTAAGGTTCCAGATAACCCCATTGAAGGAGAAGCATTCTAATGCGTCTTCTTCGGGTGTATTTGTAGTTTAAAACTGTTTTTCGGTCAACCTTACCTCCTGGGTACTAGATACCGGATCAGGATCTCACATCTGTAATTTATTACACGGACTGAGAAAAAGTAGAATGGTTAGACCGGGTGATATGTCCCTCAGAGTAGGAAACAGAGCACAGGTTAGCGCTGCCGCCGTCGGTAAATATCACCTAGTGTTGCCAAGCGGTAATACTATGATTTTGAACAATTGTTGCTATGTACCTTCCATGCTTTGTAACATCATATCAGTATATTTACTTGATAAAGATAGATATAGTTTTGTTATAGATAGAAATATCATGAACATTTACCTTAATCAGGTATTGGTTGCAGAAGGTACACTGTGTAATGATATCTACGTTCTAAATCAAAACACACTCTTCAATATACAAAACACACGCAAGAGGAAGAGTTCAGATACGAACGAATCCTACTTATGGCATTATAAACTTGGTCATATTAATGAGAAAAGACTAGCAAAGTTACATAAGGATGGATTTCTGAATTCGTTCGAACTTTCATCTTATGAAACTTGCCAGTCCTGTCTCAAAAGAAAGATGACCAAAACTCCGTTTACGGGACACAGAGAAAGAGCTACAGAGCTCTTAGAACTCATACACAGTGATGTATGTGGTCTAATGTCTATACATGCAAAGGGTGGATTCTCCTACTTCATTACATACACTGACGATCTCTCTAGGTTCGGATATGTGTATCTTTTGAAACAAAAATCTGAAGCTTTTGAGAAATTCAAAGAATATAAGAACGAAGTAGAAAACCAGATTGGCAAAAGTATCAAGATCCTCAGATCTGATAGAGGATGGGAGTACTTAAGCACGGAATTCCTACAATACCTAAAAGAGAATGACATTCTCTCTCAGCTTACTCCTCCGTACACACCACAGCACAACGGTGTATCGGAGCAGAGGAACCGTACCCTTTTGGACATGGTTCGCTCCATGATGAGTAATGATGAGATACCTCTTTCATTCTGAGGATATGCGCTAAACTCTGCAGCATATTTATTGAATAGAGTCCCGAACAAATCCGTGCCTACCACCACATATGAAATATGGGAAGGGAAAAGACAATATCTTAATTTTGTTAATATGAGGATGTCCAGCTTATGTAAGAAGCGTAACCCGGACAAACTCGAGGTAAGATTAGTTTTGTGTAAGTTTGTAGGATATCCTAAACAATCACAAGGATATCTGTTCTACCACACCGAGGAACAGAAGGTGTTTATTGCTCGCCATGCCGTGTTTTTAGAGAAGGAATTTCTTGCAAAAGAAATTAGTAGGAGTAAGATAGAACTGGAAGAAATTCTAGACGGACAAATTATAACTGAAGAATTGGTGGAATCAGAGGATTTAATAATCCCAGACGAACCTCGGCCACTCCGCGGATCTAGTAGAATTTCTCGTCCGTCCGATAGATACTACGGTTTTCTCATAGATGGGGATCAAGAGTATTGTATTTTGGAAGAAGATAATCCTATTAGTTTCGTACAGGCCATTAACAGTAAGGATTCGGAAAAATGGCTTGAAGCTACGAAATCCGAAATGGAGTCCATATACACCAACAAAGTTTGGACTTTGGATGTTGCTCCTGCTTGGGTAAAACCCATTGGATGCAAGTGGATCTTCAAAAAGATGATTGGTGCAGATAGACAGGTGGAAACCTATAAGGCTAGACTTGTTGCAAAAGGTTTCCGTCAAAGCCTAGGATTGGACTATGATGAAACCTTTTCTCCAGTGGCTATGCTGAAATCCATTCGGATCCTACTTGCTATTTCTACCTACCATGACTACGATATCTGGCAGATTGACGTAAAATGGCTTTTCTAAATGGAAGTTTAGAAGAGAGCGAATATATGGATCAACCAGAAGGATTCGTAGACAGTAGGAGCAGCGGGAAGGTGTTCAAGTTGCTTAAATCCATTTATGGATTAAAGCAGGCATCGCGGAACTAGAACATCTATTTTGATGAGACAGTCAAGAGATTTGACTTCATCAAAAATGAAGATGAGCCATGTATCTACAAGAAGATTGTAGGGAGAACTGTCATATTTCTCGTCATGTACGTAGATAACATTCTCTTGATAGGAAATGACATTCCTATGCAGCAATCGGTCAAGTTGTTCTTGTCACAAAAGTTCTTCATGAACGACCTGGGTGATTGTTTATCACAGAAAACTGTATTTCAATACCACTCATTCATTATCTGTTTTGTTATATATCGGTACTATTAACCAGTGTCTGCTCAGTAAATACAGATTACATGTATCCGTGACACAATACTGGAAACACACTCAAAATCACGGATATAACGTTTGTGAGCCGACACTGCAAACCGATCGATATCCAAAGAGTTCTTTTCCAACAAATAAATATGTACACAATTTTGGTCCAACACAATACAAGTGTGCACATAACTCTTTGGCACATGGACCATGGTGGGGCTGCCCAAGGCACATGGTGGGCACACATGGGGGACATGAATGATAAATGCAAAAGGTTATGATGTGATATAAAGCTACATGTTTCCCTCCAAATCCCTGAATGCAGACCAGATTCATATAAAAAAATCAAGCAGCATAAGTGGAATTGTTGAGAGAACACATCATCACAGAACCAACACGAGCCCCAGACTCATCATTTCAACTGGCGAGAATGCCCATAAACCCGGCGCCGCCGGTCCAATGATGCCCAATAAGCCCCATTTTTCTTCTGGTTTTCCCTTGTTGTCACATCATCCTTATTATATTGTTTGTTTAATCTTATTTTGTGCATATAAATACAGATCAGTGAACATGGGAATGGGGGCTCATACTTGGATACACTTTGGACTTGGATACTTATTTTTGTTCCCATTTTGTTCTTGTACATAGCTAGTTCACCTTGAGTTCTTAGCCTTCTCTTGATCTTGCAATCTCTTCATTGAGCTTGCAAGTTTAAGTTTTGGTTATTGAACTCATGGTTTGTATCATCACTTGGACTTAATAAAGCTTCCATTTTGCACTTGGGTTCTTAGTATTTATTTCTTGCCATTTACTTACTTGCTATTTCTTTCTTACCATTTACTTATTTGCAATGTTGTTTTATTCTTTTCTTTTATCATTTCATTTGCTATTTCTTTTTGTTGTTTTGATGGTTTGTAAATAACGGTATTGTTAGGAAAAAGAATGGTATTGTAAGTTAAGGTTTTCCTTTCTCATTTATTTTTCCTGATATTTTCCAATTGAACTCCACCCAAACCTTACGCAAGCGCTCCGTTAGGCACCCTACCCTACCAAGATATCGATGATCCCTAATCGTGACCGGTTGTGATCGGTTTGGCCGGAGGTGAAAGTCAAAAGACAAGAACGGACGGACAAGGGTCAATAAGCCGGATTTCACTAATACCGTTCTTAAGCACCCTAATCCACGTTGTTGCCGATTGCTCTAGCTTCAATGGTCAAGCTCGGCACAAAGGATTGAGTAGGTACTTCCCTAACTTACACTAACCTATCTAATCCTAACAACTTATACTTTGCATATACAACACTTAGATTAGAAACGAACCATTCTAACCCTCGCATTAACTCGTGATAACAAGAACGCAAAACGCACCGTCTCCCTGCGGACGACCCGTACTCATCGCTGCTAGCTAAACGCGACGCCGTTTTTTATTGCGGTTATTTCAAATTCTTTCTAAATACGACATGGTGAAAACGTGTTAAATCAAATGGCGCCGTTGCCGGGGAGACGGTAACGTTTTTATTCTTGTTATTTCGGGTTAATCTCTGTATATCTTGTTTATAATTCTAACACCATTCTAAAAACAAAACTAAAAATTGAAAAAAATTCAAAAAACCAAAACAAAAAATGATAATTCTAACTTTTTGTTCTCTGGGAATTGGACCTGCTAGCATTTTGGGGCTAATTAAAAAAGTTAAACAATAACATTGAGACACTAGTAGAACACTGAGATCACTGAAGAAAATTGGAGCCCAACTTCCCAAATTATACCGCCGAGATCCCCATATAGACTAACGCCGCCGGATTTTTGTTCTCCATTTGCTCCCAAATTTTGTACTGTGTTCTATTGTTCTGTTATTGTCACAATTCTATTGTTTGATTTTTATAATTTTGTGTGTGCAGGAGTTTGGGCATTCATATCACTTTTTCGCACTAATAATCCGTTTTTCCGACATTTGCCAATTTTGACTGATTTGCGAACCGCGATCGTGTGGAGCAAAGTGTACATTCATAGCTAAGGTGATTGCGAAGTACAGTGCCAAAGATCTGGGTAGTTTGACCCGCGCAAACAAACTTTTCAAGCTAACCGGATTCAATTCAACGAAGGTTTCTTAACCCGAAAACTTATCGGTACGTATTTCCTAACACCTTCTTCTCAAATATATATTATCTTTGCAGGATTCTTTGCAAGTTTGCTGTCAAACGCTAAAGTTGACTAACCCGTATTTGTTGCGGTGTCGTGCCTAAACATAAAAAACGGTTGTTTGATGTTTTGAATAAATTTTTCATTGAATTGCACATTGCATCCATTAATACGGACTTAAAGGAACTACAACATACGGTAAAGGATTTCATCGCCTTTTCCGTGACCCACAAATCACGAAATTGAGCATAACATTTACCCGCACAAATTTTAAAAGAAACTGGACTTTAAGCCTTTAAGGACTTCGCTCTCATTAGGAGAAGTTAACTATGTTTAGAACACCGCTTAACGGTATATCATTCCCGGGGTGTCTAGGAAAGTGTTAACGGCGAAACCGCCAAAACAGAAAGGGTTGTCTAATTAAGGAACTTCGCAAAAGCGTTGGAAAACCTCCCCTTATCTCTGTACTAACCTGGCCTCGCGATCAGTATATCTTGAGCCTGTTTCTCGACACGGTTTTACTTCAACAATCAAGTTCTTGAGCAGGTCTAGTTGACCTAGGTGAACCGTAGACCGATTAAGTGTGTGGTATTGTGTCGTGATTATTTTTTGTCTTTGTCTTTTTGTGTGTATATTTTATACTTTTGTTAATAACTAACATAAAATAAAATTTTAAAAAAAACTCACATTCTTTTTCCTCTCCTTTTCTTCTTTTTCTTCTCTTCATATCATGGGTACCCCCACATAGACCAACTCTTGCCGAACTTTGGTACCCACAACCAGACATTTTTTCTTACGGTTCTTACTTTGGTAGAACGACAAACGAATCATCCATGCCCAAACTTTCTTTCAAAGATCAGATTGACGCGTCTAGGAGTAACAATTGAACTCCGCAATCCACTTTGTATCAACCGTTTCAACCTCCCCCCACCTTCTTACATTGATACTCCTTTTGAGAGTCATATTGCAACTTCGAAACCCATGTCCATTGCCAACGGAATTGAACAATCCCGTAGCCGATCTTTCACTCCTTTCACTACTTCTAATTCTTTTGATCAACAATTTCAATCACTTTCTTATCATAATATTGATCTTAATCCTGTCCAACCATTCGATTCTTACCAATCCTACCCGACTTTTACACCTTCCATAGACATTGCTTCTGAACAGCCTTTTGGAAGTTTCAAGTATTCAAACGAGTTTGAATCTTTTACTGAAACCCCTTCACAACCCATGTCTAGTCTTGAACAGTCGTTAGAAGAATTTCGGGTAGCGTCATGCCAACAGCTGATGGATTTGAATGCGTCCATGGCCGCCCTCATACAACCTAGTGACCCGGTAGCTAGTTTCCAACTAGCTCCAAATTTTCCAATGTATGATGAGGCGATTGGACAGATTGAGGATTTGAGTCGTGAGAGTGAGCGGTACACCCTTCCAATCAAACCTACCCATTGCAAATTGAATTCCACAACTCCAGTTTTGAAAGTCTATCGAGTGTCCCAAATGATTCACCAATTGAAGATAGAATGATTAATGAGTTGTGCGACTTTGTAGTATTTGATTTACCGGATTGTGAAGGGACCCTGTCAATTGAAACCACACCCAATCCTTTTGACCTCTACATCTCCATCCTAGAACCACAATTGATTGAAATCCATGCTTTTGATGGGGTGTCTGAGAAATTTGATTTTCACTTGATTGAGGATATCAACGCTGGGAATATTTTGGATGATGAACCCACAGTTTTGGATGAGTTTTTCTCACCAACTCATCATGTCTTTTCACTTCCGTGTGGACATCATCCTGAGTCATTAACTGTTTTTCCCGAACTCCATATGCGTCTGGATATTGATGATGATAAATGCATGGATGAGCTAATTTTTTAGGAGAATATTGAGGAATTTTTTTAGGATGAACCGGTTTTACTTGATAAGTCGGATTTTCCAATTCATCATATCCCTTTCATTGACTGTGTACACCCTCCTGAATCTTTAACTGATCTAATTCTTCGATCACTTCCCTCCATCCTTTCCATTGTTCCTATATCGCAAGACACCATATCACTTTCATTTCCTGTGTCTAGTTCACCAAGTTTGGTCTACCCATGTTTTCTCACGAATCTTGAAAGGTTTGATCCCATTTCTCGACGGGTTAATAGATTAGTACAATCGCTTTTTACACATCGGTCATTACAAATTGTACTAATTTATTCACTCCATTTCCACCCTCAAGTTCGTATTCCATTTCTTTTTCCCCTCCGCCATTTTCTTCCATCGAGACAGTCTCCCACTTCTATCCACGCACGGTCTCGCGTATTCTCTATTTCTTTCCTCTCCGCGTTCTTTCACCAACCTGCACATTATAGCGATAGAATTTTTGAATGGTTAGTGCTAACTTTTGGCCTATATAAGGCCTTGTATAGATTAATATTGTTCTCTCCCCCTAACTCTGAGCATTAACGCTTAAACAGTGGCAACACTGTTTCACTTAAGTTTGGGGGGATCTTTTTGTGTATATATTTTTTGTTTGCTTTTTGTTTTGTATAATAAATAAAATAAAAAACAGGGAAGCGCCAACAATTTTGACCCTCTTGGTGTAGCCTGATAGTGAGGGCACTGTCAAGTTTAAGTGTGGGGGTGTACTCGATAAGCTTTCTACCTTCGCATTCATGTGTATATTTTTCATTTTCATGCTTATTTAAAAACCCATAAAAATCGAAAAAATTTACAAAAATATAAAAACTCTATCGTCAAGTTAGCTAATAGGGTAACCTAGATTTTTATTCCGAAAGTTTAGTTGATACGTTAGAAATTACTAAATCCTAGGCTTAGGAATTGAAAACCCTAAAAATAACTCTCATTCTGTTTAACCTTGGTAATTATACGTCCTTGCAGTTTTTTTATAGAAGTAGATAATCTTGAGTTCAGTTCTTCAGTTAAGTCGAGATGAAGGGAAAATATTGAAACCTTTACTGAAGGATAAGTCTAAAAAATAGTTTCTATTCTTGAGTCCAAATTTAGAAAGTATATAACCTACAAACTGCACATACACGCACCTTAAAACTTGGGATAGTAGAGAATACCTAGAAATACTCTTGCCTAAAAACCTAGTATGAAAGAAAAAACGGTATTTAAAACTAACCACCAAAAGATCATCATTGAAAAATATATCCGGTCTTGAAAAAGAAAAAAAAGAAAAGAAAAAATAAATAAAGTCAAGACCTGGAAACTGCTATTTACTCTTTCAGCTCACACATTCAGTAATCAGCTGTTAGTGCCTCAAGAAGTATTAATAGTCGCATGAAAGGTGTATGAGCAAAACCGTCCATCATTAACGAAAAGAAGTAGTATTAGGTATTAGGGCAAGGGTACTATAGCTTGAATTGAATTCTTAAATGTAAGGGTGAAATTTTACACACACGTAGAGGTATACAATCGATGTTTGGAGGAAAGATAGAAATAAAGAATAAGACTTATGTTTACCGTAAAGATGATAAAAATCCCTGATTGAAAACCGCACTTTAAAAGGAAAACTTAAGAGAAACCGAGATCTTTCTAAACTGTAAAAAAGTATAGGATCTGAGGTTGAATAAATAGGAGGCGTGAAACATAAGGGTTGAATATTTCTAACTTAGAATGATAGAATTTCTAACCTAGATACTAAATTTTAGGAGTAGAATCGACGTTAACTTGTGAAACTAGCTTGACAGGATTTTGTGGGTATAATACGCTGAAAACCATCAGGAGAAAACACTCCTCCTACTAGGGACACTTAGAGATTTAACGACTTGTTGTACGAGCTCAGTGCAATCTCATTCCCTGCGAAAGTGAGGCTAGGATTTTGTTTTGCTCGGGACGAGCAAAAGATAAGTTTGGGGGTATTTGTTTATCACAGAAAACTGTATTTCAATACACTCATTCATTATCTGTTTTGTTATATATCGGTACAATTAACCAATGTCTGCTCAGTAAATACAGACTACAGGTATCCGTGACACAATACTGGAAACACACTCAAAATTACGGATATAACGTTTGGGAGCCGACACTGCAACCGAAACTGCAAACCGATGATATCCAAAGAGTTCTTTTGCAACAAATAAATGTGTACACAATTTTGGTCCAACACAATACAAGTGTGCACATAACTCTTTGGCATATGGATCATGGTGAGGCTGCCCAAGGCACATGGTGGGCATACATAGGAGACATGAATGATAAATGCAAAAAGTTGTGATGCGATATAAAGCTACATGTTTCCCACCAAATCCCTGAATGCAGAACAGATTCATATAAACAAATCAAGCAGCACCAGTGGAATTGTTGAGAGAACACATCATCACAGAACCAACACGAGCCCCAGACCCATCATTTCAACTGGCGAGAATGCCCATAAACCCGGCGCCGTTGGTCCAATAATTCCCAATAAGCCCTATTTTTCTTCTGGCTTTCCCTTGTTGTCACATCATACTTATTATATTATTTGTTTAATCTTATTTTGTGCCTATAAATACATATCAGTGAGCAAGGGAAAGGGGGCTCATACTTGGATACACTTTGGACTTGGATACTTCTTTTTATCCATTTTGTTCTTGTACATAGCTAGTTCACCTTGAGTTGTTAGCCTTCTCTTGATCTTGCAACCTCTTCATTGAGCTTGCAAGTTTAAGTTTTGGTTATTGAACTCATGGTTTGTATCATCACTTAGACTTAATAAAGCTTCCATTTTGCACTTGGGTTCTTAGTATTTATTTCTTGCCATTTACTTACTTGCTATTTCTTTCTTGCCATTTACTTATTTGCAATGTTGTTTTATTCGTTTCTTTTATCATTTCATTTGCTCTTTCTTTTTGTTGTTTTGATGGTTTGTAAATAATGGTGTTGTTAGGAAAAAGAATGGTATTGTGAGTTAAGGTTTTCCTTTCTCATTTCCTTTGCCCAATATTTTCCAATTGAACTCCGTCCAAATTTTACGCAAGCGCTCCGTTAGGCACCCTACCCTACCAAGATATCGGTGATCCCTAATCATGACCGGTTGCGTTCGGTTTGGCCGGAGGAGAAAGTCAAAAGACAATAACAGACGGACAAGGGTCAATAAGCCGGATTTCACTAATACCATGCTTAAGCACACTAATCCATGTTGTTATTGATTGCTCTAGCTTCAATGGTCAAGTTCGGCACAAAGGATTGAGTACGGACTTTCCTAACTTACACTAACCTATCTAATCCTAACAACTTATACTTTTCATATACAACACTTAGGTTAGAAATGAACCATTCCGACCCTCGCATTAACTCGTGATAACAAGAACGCAAAATGTATCGTCTCCCTGCGGACGACCCGTACGCATCACGGCTAGCTACACGCGACGTCGTCTTTGATTGCGGTTATTTCAAATTCTTTCTAAATACGACACGGTGAAAACGTGTTAAATCAGTGATGCCTCCTACATTCTGGGGATTAAGATCTATAGAGATGGATCTAAGAGATTGTTGGGACTTTCACGGTCCAGGTACATAGAGACTATACTAAAGAGATTTAGTATGGAAGATTCCAAGCGCGGTAATATACCCGCATTGCACGGAATCACTCTCTCCAAAGAGATGTCTCCCAATACCGAGGAGGCGAGGGTTCTCATGAGCACTATACCCTACGCTTCGGCGGTAGGATCTATAATGTATGTGATCCTGTGTACCAAACCAGATGTAGCATACGCGCTTAGCGTGGTGAGTCGGTATCAGTCAAACCCGTGTGAGAATTATTGGACAGCTGTGAAGAACATTCTCAAGTATCCGAGAAAGACTAAGGAGATGTTCTTGATATACGGTAATGGAGACCTTAAGGTCGAGTCCTTTACCGACTCAAGCTTCCAGAGTGACAAGGATGACAGTAAGTCTGTCTCGGGTTTTGTGTTTACCCTAAATGGAGGGGCGGTGTGTTGGAAAAGCTCCAAACCGGACACCATCGCAGACTCGACGATGGAGGCCGAATTCATTGCTGCAAACGATACCGCAAAAGAAGCGGTCTGGATGAAGAAGTTCATTACTGAACTTGAGGTGGTTCCGTCCATTATAGACCCGATACCTCTGTATTGTGATAACAATAAGGCTATTGCTTTAGAGAATGAACCACGGTCCCATCAGAAATCCAGACACATCTTGAGGCGGTATCACCTAATCAGGGAGATCGTAGATCGCCGAGAGATCAAGGTGTGGAGAGTGGACATAAAAGACAACACGGCGGATCCATTCACAAAGGCCCTCCCTCAAGCGCAGTTCGAGCGACTATTTGAGATGTTGGGTATGCGATACGCCAACAGCTGGCCCTAGAGCAGACATTGGGTACTCGGTACGTCAATATATGGCCTTAGTGCAAGTGGGAGATTGTTGGATATGTATGCCCTAGAGTCCATTATTGTATATGTATACATGTGGATGCTTGGACATATGTATATACAGGACAATCTTGCTCGATATGATAGTATACTATCTGATTTGTCTTTATCTTAACATGTGCATATGTTTTACTTATTATTACGTGTCATCTATACATTGTTGCAGTCAAAATTTACTCCCCGGTTGACCAAGTCAAAATCAAAGTCAACCCCAAGCCCAGGTCAAGTGGGCTAATACCCGGGTCAAGCCCGAAGATGAAGCGGCCGGCCTCTCCCATGCCAAAATAAAAATCTTGTAATAAATAATTTTGGTGTATTTGTTTTATTTTATTTTATGAGTAAATGTAAGAAAAATGGGCATAAAGCTAAATTTGTGTAAAGCCCATGGCTTATGTGCAAAAAGAAATAGCACATGAGGCATGGGATGGGCAAAATGCCATTTTGTAAAGTCCAAGGGGCTATACGTAAAGTGTATAGCCTATAAAGGAAAAGATAATGAAAATATCTCAGGATCTTTTTCTCTCTCTAAAAAGAAAATCAAGGTTTGTGCCTCCTTCTCCTTCCTCAAGGTTCTAAACCTTCTTCTTCCTTTTGAATTAAATCAAAAGTTTTACTCATCCTTTTTCAAAACTAAGTAGTTTTTCACTACAAAACCCACAAAGGGGAGCTCAGATCTTCCATTAGATCTCAAAAAGGGGAGATTTTTATAATATCACTCATCTTGTTATCCAAGAGCCGGCCAACAGAGGAGGAAGAAGGAGACCCATCTCCAAAGACCCCACTTTGGGGAAGATTCAGGGCTTAAGGGGAGAAGCCCCTTCATCAGCTCCAAAAATATCTTAGGAGTTTAACTCCTCAAACACACACACACACACACACACACACAAAATAATAAGTATTTCTTTCTGGGACTACAACTCCCAGTGCAGGGACCAAGTCCCTTTTGCCGCGCGAGCGCCCGAGCCCCCACGTGCTTGGCACGTGAGGCGCTAGCGCCCGAGCGCTCACGTGCTTGGCACGTGAGGCGCTAGCGCCCCAAGCGCTAGTCACATGAGGCGCTAGCTCCCGAAGTGCCCACGTGGTTGTCACGTGAGGCGCTAGCGTCCAAAGCGCTAGCGCCCTGGCGCCCAAAGCCCTGGCGCCCAAAGCGATAGCGCCCAAAGCAATAGCGCCAGCACTCGAGCGCCCGCGTGCCGCGCACGTGAGGCGCTGGCACTTTCTCTCACGCATCCTTTGGATGCCCTTTCCCTCACACACACACACATACTCTACAACACTGTCCCCCGTTAGAAAAAATTTCTAACGGGGCGCTGCCCCGCACCCCGCAAGGGGGCTGCTAGCCCTCTTGACCCCCAGCCCGCTATCCGGGTAGCGGGACCCCCATAAAAACTCTGCAGGGCCCCCGATATATCCAAAACTCATTTCAAAACACAACATGCGTACACTGCACATTGAGTTCGCATGACCTGTTTGACCCGTTAATCGGAGGTTCTCTCTCTCCAAAGGCGAGGGGTAATTAACGGCAGCTTAGTCCGCGGCTGCCGGAGATTCGAATTCCCACAATCAATAAACCTAAGCCTACCCTAGGCAGGAGGAATCTATAATGCGCCTGACAAGCGCACACGTATTCCCATCTCAATGGGGTGACGAAAAACACCCTACAGATTCCGGCATGCCCGGTGGGACTAATCCCCCTATTTCGGGTTAAACGTTCATGCGAGCTCAATCAATATACATATCTATATTTATACTAAAATAATACTCTTTCATGCAGGTCTTCTAGCAATCACTTTTCAACAATGTCTCCAAGGACGATCTCAGCTCTCAGCACGGCTCCCATCTCCTACACGATGAAGATGGACGCCAGGACGGTCCTTCCGGATAGTCTCGGGCGACAGTGGGAGGAGCCACCACTACCATTTGGCTCTATTCTGTTCGTGCCAGCTAACGCCATCCCTGCTCCTCAAGCCCCGGTGACTGATAAACCAGCCTCAAAGGGGAAAAGGCCGAATGTTATAGTTGTGAGGGCACCTCAGCCCAAGCACAAGTCCGTTCCTGAACGACTCTCCATTTCCCCAGCTGGGGGCAAGGCCACCAGCACCAACAAAGCAACAGGGTGTCTCGAGCAAGCTCCGGCGGTGCCCCTGACAACCGCTCGATCGGGTGTCTTCTCTAAGCCCCCTGCCGATCGATTCACGATGGCTTCCTGGGCGACGGATGTCCTTCAAGCCCTCAAAATCGAGAAGCTAAGACAGAAAAGGCTCAGATATAGAGCCAACAAAAGGGCTAGGACTTATGCTAGGCTGAGCTTCATGAGGCTCCAAGAACGGGGTTACCCTGCCAAAGATAAAGATACGGCTGGATATATGGTCCACACTGTCTACATAGTGGGCACACGCAGAAAGAGCAAGGATAGGGCCACTACATCTCAAATCCAATCTGGTGTGAATGTGGCTGTCACTTCCCAAGACCAGCATTCTCTGGAAGATAATAAAAATCCTCCTAGTGAAGCTGATAAGCGGAGAGATCCCTCGGTTCATGAGGAGTCGGGCTCGGAAAGCGAAGAGGAGCCAATCATCCATCCCAAGAACGCAGAGCAGCAACTTCTCCAAGAGCTCCGAAAACAGCTCGGAAGTAAAGATAATGAGGTGGCCAAACTTTACTCCAAAATTGACGACTTGATGAGTGTCGTCTTGCAGCTCACGGCCCGACTTGCCTCTCAGCTGCCCAATCAAGCCCAGGGCTCTGCTCGTGAACCGGGAAACGGTGTCCCAAGGCAGTCGATGTCTATTCCTTTAAATCCAAAGGTGGGCGGACCGCATGAAAGTCAGTCGCATCCTATCTCGGGAAATATCATGGCTACCGATGACAGCAGCCTGCTAACTCAAGATTGGATTTGGTTGTCAACAAAGTCAAAACATTGGTAGCCGAAGCTGAAGCGCAAAAAGATATCAGCAACAGTGGGAGACCATATCCTACTCAGTATGATCTGGTAGAATTTCCTAGGGGCTATGTCATCCCCAAATTCGGAAGATTTGATGGGACAGGAAATGCGAATCAGCACATCGCCCATTTTAAAGCCTCATGCGGGAATACTGGGGGCAATGATGCGCTTCTCCTCCGCCAGTTCGTTAATAGCTTGACCGATGTTGCTTTCGACTAGTACGCAAGCATACCGGATGGCTCCGTCAAAACTTTCGTCCAAATGGAGTCTCTGTTTCGGCAGAGGTTCATGAGCGTCAGCGATAAAATCACCATTGCCGATCTCATAAGAACCAAGCCAAAGAATAATGAAAGCAGCATGGATTTTATAACTCGATGGCGCAATCTCTCCGTCAAATGTGAACCGCCGATGGAGCAGGACCAATCTGTCAGTCTCCTTTTCGGAAATCTCAACAATTGGATGGCCCCGTTCCTATGCACCGCGGGTCTCAAAACATTCCAAGAGCTGACCGGGAAAGTTCAGATGCTAGAGCGCTCAAAGCAGGGGTCCTCCTCGGATTCCCAAAATAACAATAAGTCCTGGGGAAACTGAAAGGAAGATAATCGCAAAGGCGGAAATTCCGACGATTCTGAATCTTTCAAAACCTCGGCTGACCGAAGTAAGCAAGGGATGAGCGGGACTAATGCCAACTGGACTTGAAAGCCAGTGTTCGGAGAGGGAGGAGAAGCTCCACTGAAAGAGAAGCTGGATAAGGTCTATTCCTTCAGAAGGGACAAAGTCCGTAAAATATTCAAAGATGCCCCAAGAAACGGTCTACAATTGACAGAATCAAAAAGACCGCAAGAATCGAATATGACCGATGACCCCAAATGCTGCTCCTATCACAGAGTGATAGGTCATGCCATTGAGGACTGCTTCGTCTTCAAAGATTGGGTCGAAAAGCAATACAAGGCAGGAGAGATAGAACTGTCTAAAGGCGTGTTAACAAACAGTCAAGCTGCGACCGCCAATTTCATACAAACGGAGACCGAAGTCCTTCGTGAAACTGATTTTCTCAGACATCTGCCTTTCTCTGAAAACAGTCGAACACCACGTCATTAAACTGGGAACAACTGACCACCATGTCATTAAACTGGGAATAATCGACCTCTAAGTCGTTAAACTGGGGATGTAAAAATGTGTACATAAAACAAAAATAAAAAAATAAAAAGCCGAAATGATGGGGCAGCCACGAATAAATAGCCGAAATGATAGGGCAATCGCGACCTTCGCGATAAGAAAAGCTGAAATGATAGAGCAATCGCGGTAAAAAAAAACGGCGAATGATGAGTCGCTCCTGGTACCATATTCCAGTGTAGCGATGCAGACGCCAACCAAAATGCAATTTCCCAAAATTCTCCCAGCCCTACAGTTAGTCCCCAAGTTGACTACCGTATACAATCCACGGGCTCAAATAATTCTCATCATACCCATGTCCCACCGTAACCACCAGTTACGCGGCTGGTCTCCGCCTTTGGAATTATGCTCCATTGGGAAGACCCACTCATGTGTCCTCACGATACATGAGGAGAACAAACTTACGAGATCCTCTCGAATCGTAAGAAAACGCCTTCATGGGATCCTTATGACCCACAAAGGAAAAACACACTTGGGAGTCCCCACGACTCCTAAGGAGAAAGTATACCTACGAGATCCTTTCGACTCGTAGGGAGAAAATGCTTTTATAGGACCCTTATGGCTCATAAAATTGAAAAGTCTTAGGTGATAGGGACCTAAACCTGTCTCCTAAGATATCGCTCCCCAACAGGGAAAGGCAAATGATGAATTGCTCCTAGCACCTGTGCTTCAGTGTTAGCAACGCTGATGCCGACCCCTACCCTAAAATTCCAAGCTTCCGATCCAATAGAGCCCTAAGTCTATAAACTGGGAACAAATGACCTCTAAGTCGTTAAATTGGGAATAGATGACCCCTAAGTCGTTAAACTGGAATAGAGGGAGATCCCCTCACGGCGAATGATGAGTCGTTCCTGATACCATATTCCAGTGCAGCGATGCAGACGCCAACCAAACTCTGAATGTCCCAACAGCGAATGATGAGTCGCTCCTGGTACCATATTTCAGTGCAGTGATGCAGACGCTAACAAAGTCCCGAAATTCTTCTGGCCCTACAGTCTGGATCATACATCCTGCAAAACCGTATACAATCCACGGGCGTAAAACGATCTCAATCTCTCCCAAGTCCTACCGGTGAGACCACATTGAAAGTCCTACCAGCGATGAAGATTAAAAAAAAAGGTATGTCCACAAGCAAAAGAGGCACGGATGAAAACCCAAAAGGGCTCCGTGAGTAAAAACAGCAGGACTGCCGGCGAGTTTGTGAAAACCCGAAAGGGCGCAAACTCGTGAAAAGAGATGAAATGCACTCGCAAAACCCTCTCGACTTTGTGAGGAGAAAATTCCCGTGTGAGATCCTTACAACTCATAAAGGAGCAACACACTTAGGAGTCCCCAAGACTCTTAAGGAGAAAATACACCTACGGGATCCTTACGACTCGTAGGGAGAAAATACTTTTATGGGACCCTTACGGCTCATAAAATTGAGAAGTCTTAGGGGATAGGGACCTAAAACCTGTCTCCTAATCCATCGCTTCCTAATAAGCAAATGCAAATGATGATTCGCTCCTGGTACCATATTCCAGTGTAGCGATGCTGATGCCAAACAAAAACCAAAATCCCCAAATCCACTCATGGCAACTGATGATTCGCTTATGGTACCATATTCCAGTGTAGCGATGCTGATGTCAACCTAAATCAAATCAAATCAACAATCTTTGCGTCGGAATCATGCTTCGTCTCAGAGTGTACCCCGTGTCGAAATCATGCTTCGCCTCGAAGTATCCACCTTCCCTGTCGGAATTATGCTTCGCCTAGGAATCATCCTCTACATCAAAACCAATGACACTCCATGCCGGAATCAAGTCAACAAGCGACCTCCTCGTCGTAATTATGTCAACAAGCGACCTCCTCGTCGGAATTATGCTCCGTCCTGGAATCAAGTCAACCAGCGACATCCCTGTCGGAATTATGCTTCGCCTCGGAATCAAGTCGACCAGTGACCTCCCCATCGGAATTATACTCCGTCTCGGAATCAAGTCATCCATCAAGCTCTGCGTCGGAATCATACTTCGTCTCAGAGTGTACCCCGTGTCGAAATCAAGCTTCGGCTTTTATCTGCCTTCCCTGTCGGAACTATGCTTCGGCTCAGAATCAACCAGTGACCTCCTCGTCGGAATTAAGCTCCGCCTCGGAATCAAGTCGACCAACAAGCTCTGCGTTGGAATCATGCTCCGTCTCAGAGTGTACCCCACGTCGAAATCAAGCTTCGCCTCGGTGTGTCTGCCTTCCCTGTCGGAATTATGCTTCGGCTCAGAATCAACCAGCGACCTCCTCGTCGGAATTAAGCTCCGCCTCGAAATCAAGTCAACTAGCAAGCTCTGCGTCGGAATCGTGCTTCGTCTCAGAGTGTACCCTGTTTCGAAATTATGTTTCACCTCGGAGTATCTGCTTTCCCTGTCGGAATTATGCTTCGCCTGGGAATCAACCTCTGCATCAAAATTATGCTTCGGTCAGAATGTCTGCTGCCTGTCGTAATTATGCTCCGACTCCTTTGGAATCATACTCCGCTCATCGGAATCATGCTCCAATCCCTGAAATCATGCATCTACTCTTCGGAATTATGCTCCGATCCTCGAAATTATGCTCTGACTCTTCGGAATGATACTCCGACCCTGGAATTATGCTCTGCAGATCGGAATGATGCTCCGATCCCCGGGAACCATGCTCCCCGAGGGATGCTCCGCCCCAGGAATGATGTTCCACCTCGAAGTCCAGCTTCAAGATCCATCAATTTCATGCACACAACTCATATGTGTGGTGTGCATTTATTGATGGAGGGAAATTTGTTCGGGTCAAAATTTACACCCCGGCTGACCAAGTCAAAATCAAAGTCAACCCCAAGCCAAGTGGGCCCAAACCCAGGTCAAGTGGGCCAATGCCCGGGTCAAGCCCGAACATGAAGCGGCCGGCCTCTCCCATGCCAAAATAAAAATCTTGAATAAATAATTTTGGTGTATTTCTTTTATTTTATTTTATGAGTAAATGTAAGAAAAATGGGCATAAACCCAAATTTTCGTAAAGCCCGTGGATTATGTGCAAAAAGAAATAGCACATGAGGCATGGGATGGGCAAAATGCCATTTTGTAAAGCCCAAGGGGCTATATGTAAAGTGTATAGCCTATAAAACCAAAGATTATGAAAATATCTCAGGATATTTTTCTCTCTCTAAAAAAAATTCAAGGTCTGTGCCTCTTTCTCCTTCCTCAAGGTTCTAAACCTTCTTCTTTCTTTTGAATTAAATCAAGAGTTTTACTCTTCCTTTTCCAAAACTAAGTAGTTTTTCACCACAAAACCCACAAAGGGGAGCTCAGATCTTCCATTAGATCTCAAAAAGGTAAGATTTTTAAAATCTCACCCCTCCTGTTATCCAAGACCCGGCCAACATAGGAGGTAGAAGGAGACCCATCTCCAAATACCCCACTTTGGGAAAGATCCAGGGCTTAAGGGGAGAAGCCCCTTCATCAGCTCCAAAAATATCTTAGGAGTTTAACTCCTCAAACACACACACACACACACACACACACACACACACACACACACACAAAATAATAAGTATTTCTTTCTGGGAGTATAACTCCCAGTGCAGGGACCACGTCCCTTTTGCCGCGCGAGCGCCCGAGCGCCCACATGCTTGGCACGTGAGGCGCTAGCACTTTGGGCGCTGGCGCCCGAGCGTCCGCATGCCTGGCACGTGAGGCGCTAGCACCCAAAGCGCTAGCGCCCAAGCACCCAAAGCGCGAGCGCCCGAGCACTCAGGCGCTAGCGCCCAAAGCGATAGCGCCCGAGCGACCAAGCGCCCGCGTGTCGCGCACGTGAGGCGCAGGCGCTTTCTCCTACGCATCCTTTGGATGCTCTTTCCCTTTTTATATATATAAGTATATATACATACACACACACACATACTCTCCAAAGGCGTGGGGTAATTAACGACAGCTTAGTCCGCGGCTGCCGGAGATTCGGATTCCCACAATCAATAAACCCCAGCCTACCCTAGGCAGGGGGAATCTGTAATGCGCCTAACAAGCGCGAGCGTATTCCCATCTCAATATGGTGACGAAAAACACCCAACATACATGTTGATAATGCCTGTAGGATCATTGCTTGACTACTTGCGTTGTGATGGCGATCATACTTGTAGGAGCTGCGTAGTCGATAAGCACATCCTTAAAAGGTCCATAGTCATAGGAGTATCGAGACTGGGCATCGATATTCCAGAGTAGACTAGTGTATACGTTTCCAAACCCCGACGAGGGGGATGGTTGGTCCCGCAGCCATTGGTCTTTTGCACCTAAGATCGTATACAAGTACTCACTGGGGTGAGTACACTGGACGGACTCGCCGAGAACTTCTAGATAGTATTATACCTATCGTCAGATAGCAGTTCTCAGGTGACATGAGTACAAGTTAGTCTTCAGACCTGAGATCGTTATTTGTCTCGTGTGATTTCCCACTGTACTTTGATCACTGCCCTACCACGGCTCTTATGAGTCGTGAAAACAGGTTTTGGTTGGGTACGGTCCCGAGCTACATGGAGGCAGTGAGTGACTGTTGGAGATTCGTCTCTCCTGGTATAGGGAGTCGATATCGCACTGTGTTCGATTGTCCAGGACCATAAGACCTTGGCCAAGACGGTTGGGATTTACTGATAGGTTGATCGGTAATTTCCTGGATTGGTCCTGAGCCGCATCAACACAAATTATCGGGTTATTAGGGTCTGACGTTTACCACCCCTAAAACCGGTATGTGATACTCTTAGACGAAGAGATCGGATTGTACAGAGAGTGTCATGAATAGGCTCAGTGGGGGTCAAGATGAGCTTGCTTGTCGTCTTTCTTTTTGACAGGTACCTGGGTAGCTGTTACGTATAGCTAGTGCCGCTGACGTGCTTGTAGTTAAACCCACTGCCAGCGTACTGTCGAGTCTTTAGAGTCCCACAAAGAGTTTTTCTCTTATTTAGGCGAAATGATATGGTGGCCGTATGTTTATACATGCAGGGTTTTGATCGAATGATAATACTGGCCGGCTTAGGATTAAGCCAGATTATTAAATCAAGTATTGATTTAATAATTTACGTGTACATATTTCGATATGTATATTCTAGTGTTATCTAAATTTCTTCAATCGAACAGATAATATTGGCGGGCTTAGGATTAAGCAGGTTCATTAAATCGGATATTGATTTAATGCTAGTATTATTTTAGTGGTATTGTTCTATCTCTTGGGTATTCATATTTTGATACGAATACGGGTATGTATATATGGTAGAAAGTATTTTGTATTTATACAAAATACCTTCTAGAAAGTGACACCTCATCTTGTATTGTTCTATTTTCTTGAAAGTAGAAAATGAGGTGGAAAGGGAAGAGATGGTTGAAGCATGGCATGAGGAATGGGCTTGGCATTTTTTATTGCTACTATTGAAGCATGGTTGATTTTAAAAAGAAAAGAAATACTTGATAAAAAAATGCCTTTGCCATTCTCATGATTCATTCTTCACTTGTCATTCTCTCTCATCTTTGAGAGCTCATTCATTCTCTTCTCTTGAGTTCATATTCACATAAAATCCTACCATTCTCATGTGTTGAGAAAAAAAATTTTAAGGTAGAAACTTACCACTAATCCTTTACCACATCACCTAAGAAACTAGAATAGGAAACTAGTTTGCTTAGTTCACTTCACTTTGGAGTGGGAGATTGGATCAAGGATCCTCAGGTGGATCATCTAGGACCGAGAAGGCAGGTTTGCAAGCTCGATCGAGATCACCTAAGGAGCTAAAGAAGAAGAATGAAGACCCGAAGGACACGAGTCTATAGGTATAAACATCTATCATAATAGATAGAACTCCTTAGATAGCTAGTTTAGGTTTATGGTTAGATTCTAGGTCGGGTTTTCTAGTGCTGGATTTTTGAAAATGAGAGTTTTTTGTTCCGCAACGTCCACGGCACTAGGAAATCCCAACATTATTTTGTGGCTTCTATAGGCTGGTCCATTATCCAAGATATCCTTCGCGGAGTTCCAAATCGGTACATAACTTGAGTTTTGAAGAAGTGGAGGATATTCTCCATATTCACCTGCCTTAGCGGAACTGCTTCTGCCTATTTAAAGAATGAGACGGTTGTTGCCAGTATAAACCGATGTCCTCTGGATGACGCTGGTTTAATAGGGCCGATTATATCTGTTCCCCACATCTCGAACGGCCAACCGGCTATTGTCGGATGCAGCGGGTTTGGATGTTGATATATGAAGTCTCCATGTATTTGGCACGAGTGACACTGCTTTGCATATTCGAGGCAATTCTGAATCATCATGGGCAAGTAATAGCCCATCCTTTTTATCTTCAGCTTCATTTTTGGTCCTGCTTGATGAAAGTCGCAAATTCCGTCATGTACTTCTTGGACGACTTTCTTTGTCTCCTTCGGCCCAAGGCATCTTAAACATACGAAGTCGAATGATCTCTTGTATAGAGTATCATTGACAAAGGTGAATGACAGAGCCCGTTTCATGAGCTGATGTCTAGATGGCGCATCTTCAGGTGTGCTTTGGGACTTGAAGTAGCTTATGAAGGCTTCTCTCTAGTCCTCGACCTCTTCTTCGTCCTCTATTTGGAGAACTTCATGTTCGGTCGTTTCTTTTTTTTGGATAGTTCTATCAGGGCTTCCGAAGGTATATCTGTTGGCTCCAGGATCTTGCAGCTTTGAACAATGATCCTTACGTCATCAAGGTCCTCGTCAGCCAATTCTTTATCCAACTTGGCTAAAGCATCCGCCTTGTTGTTTTCCGCTGGCGGTATGTTTTCCAAGGTATAGGAAGGGATTTGGGTTAACAGTTGATGCACTCTTTTGCCATACATTATTAGTTCTGGCTTGCATGTCTTGTAGTCACCATTTACTTGACTGACAATCAGCTGAGAATCTCTATATATGAGGAGGTCCTTGATTCCCATATCGATAGCAATCTCAAGACCGGCTATCAAAGTTTCATATTTCGCTTCATTATTAGTCCCGGGTTCCATTAAGGAGAGGGCGTAACGCAATATTCCTCCTTCCAGGGTTACGAAGATAAAACCTACCCTGGCTTTGATTGTAGGAGTGTTCTTCCGCCGCTTCATAGAAGACTCTCCATCGAAGTAGAGCTCCTATTGGGACTCATTTTCCTCTTTCTCTTCTTCTACTGCGTCGAACGCTTGTTCATCTGGCAGCTCGCGGTTTAGGGGAGAATTGGTAGGTATCGGATGTTCCGCAAGGAAATCGGCGATGGCTTGTGTCGGGACCCGATTCTTGCTCACGTAACAAAGTGCCACACAGAACAAAATATCACGCCAAGTGTCATGCCAAGGGGGCAGGGGGCCCCTCCTGAATCCGTGGGGGCCACCTCTTGAATCCGTGGGACCACTGTAGAACAATGGGGAATAATATATTCCGAAAGAGGGCAGATCCGGAATTATAAATGAAATGATACCACTCTTCAATACAGAGGTGCCTTTTAAGTGAACCAGCACTATAGGAGATTGAGAACTCCGTAGTTAAGTATGCTCGAGCCAGGAAAGTTCTGGAATGGGTGACTTCATGGGAAGTGGCCCCTGGTCATGTCCGGTTCGTCCCGAAGGACAAAACCGTGCGGTTTCGGCCAAAGCGGACAATACTCTCTATATTGGGGGTAGGGTGTGACAGAATGGTATCAAAGCTGGTCCCTCAATAGTAAGTCTATGGTTCGAGGACGAACCATTGTTCAAAGGTGGGGAGAATGTCGGGGCCCGGTTCTTGCTCACGGAACAAAGTGCCACACGGAATAAAGTGTCACGCTAAGTGTCATGCCAAGGGGGCGGGGCCATCTCTTGAATCCGTGGGGGGCCACCTCTTAAATCCGTGGGACCACCTGTAGAACAATAGGGAATAATACATTCCGAAAGAGAGCAGATCTGGAATTATAAATGAAATGATACCACTCTTCAATACAGAGATGCCTTTTAAGTGAATCGACACTATAGGAGATTGAGAACTCCGTAGTTACGCGTGCTCGAGCCAGGGATGTTCTGGGATGGGTGACCTCCTAGGAAGTGGCCCATGGTCGGGTCCGGTTCGCCCCGAAGGATAAAACCGTGTGGTTTCGGCCAGAGCGGACAATACTCTCCGTATTGGGGGTAGAGCAGTACATACAAGAGATTGTGAGATTGCATAGAGTACCCATGAGCATCGTTTCGGATCGGGATACTCGATTTTTATCACACTTTTTAAGGAGTCTACAGGAAAGTTCTGGGATGGATGACCTCCTGGGAAGTGGCCCCTGGTCGAGTCTGGTTCGCCCTGAAAGACAAAACCGTGTAGTTTCGGCCAGAGCGGACAATACTCTCTGTATTGAGGGTGGGGCGTGACAATACAAATAATAACCAAATAATACATTTTAATATCTAGCATGGCATGTTATCATAACCCATATCATATGTTTGCATCCATATATCGTGTTCATGTCCAGATTGATAAAACAGACTCGTTTGGATCACTGTGTGTATTTACGTAGATTCATACTAGGAGGTATGCATTTTTATTAGCCGAACATCGCATTATGGTTTTAGCTTGTATGTATATTCTCCATATTTTAAAACTAGATTTTTAGAAGAAACCCGAATAATATTCGGAGCATTTTGATATTAGCTGTATAATCATATAAAATATATTATAATATATTTCTGAACTAAAACAGTACTAACATATATACACATATATAATGTAATATATTATTAACTAATTATAATATTTCCTATCTCTCTCACTCTGTCTCTCATTTCTCTCTCTCTCTCTCTTATTCTCTTTCTCTCTCTCTCTCTCTACCTATAGATTATATATTATTATTAACCCAATCATTAAACACCTCTCTCCTCTCTCTTTCTTCCTTTCTTTTCCCCGTGAGAACCCCAGAAAACTCAAACCCTAGCCCCACGCCGCTCGTCCTCGCCATCGCCAAAACCACGTCGACAACCTTGTCACCACCCTCATCACCTCGCCACCCTCATCACCACCTTCGCCGCTTCCCCTTCTCTCCATCCTCAAGAACCCTGCAACCCCGACGAACCCAAACCAGAACCCTAGCCTTACGACCTCACCCCGATCATCTCGACCTCATCCCCCTCATCTCCTCGCCCTCATAACCACCTCCTCTTCCTCTCGTTCATCCCCGACGAGATCCCTGCCACCCTCGACAACCCATGATGCTGACCCTGTACACCCATCTCCGCAACCCACGACCCCTGCAGCAACCTCGTTGTTACCCATCGCTGGAGACCCCACCACCTCGTCGTCGTCGTCGTAACCTTCTCACTTCCCTCTCCAATCCCCGATACCATAAACCTCCACCACCATCAACCCTGCATTCTCGACCCCAAACAGCAACCAAGAAACCCACTGCCCCCTTGTCGCCGACGGCTACCTACCATCGTCGCCGTCGCCTCGTCTCACCTCTGTTCTTGCCACCAGAGCCGACACAATATCCACATCCCATTCTTCTTTTTTTCTTCTTTCTTTCTTTCTTCTCTTTCTTGAATCGGTTCTTGATCGTCTCGCCGGAGTCACACGTGTCGCCGACGATCCGGACGACCCAGTTATCATCGTCATCCATCCTAGTCACCATGTCACTTCATTGTTTAGCCAGATCCAGTCATGTACGCGCATGAGTTTGCATCGCAGCGTTTATCCGACGTCGGACGTAGCGTTCGTACCCATTGTGAGATCCGATCAAGCAAGTTTAACTTGCAACATGCTATGTTACTATACCGATATCCATATGAATAAAAATAGTACATGAGTTTTATTATTAAGCAACTATTACCAATTTACAGTATTACGTTATCCGTTCGTATCCGTACTGACAATAGTATATCTAGTTGCATGCCGGAACATCATGATATCATTATACTCTTACATTAGTATAATATGTTATTTATTTTGCATCATATATAGAAATGAACGTATAAAGGTTATTACAGTTAGATACATATGCATTCTAGTATCAGTTTGGTTACCGTATTCCGATATTCATTACAGTTTCATATTTGGGTATCCATTTGATACATATGTATCACATGATATGTTCATGACACACTACTTGACTTATTACTTGGATCTTGTTACTAATGCCAACAATATTGACGTGTTGTCCTAACGGACGTGACTTGTTGTCTACATAGACAAAAACTGTACATACATGATCCTGTGTTGGCATTAGATTTATATTGGCAATACCTGACTTGAACACAAATCTGGGGGGGAAAGGGAAATCAAGAATGTAACCGAAACGTAACTCAAGAGAATATGATTACTTGTTTGCCGTTTTTCCGGGCGCTATGGAATAATTACTTGTTTGCCGTTTTTCCGGGCGTTACGGGATAATTACTTGTTTGCCGTTTTTCCAGGCGTTGAGGAATAATCATTACTTGTTTTCCATTTTTCCGGGCATTATGGAATAATTACTTGTTTGTCGTGTTTCCGGACGTTACAGAATAAATACTGTTACCGTGGTCCCGTGGGAAATGAATGAGATATATACTGTTGGGTTACAATGAGGATTACGTTAATTGATTTCAAAGACTTCTAGAATAGATAACCTAGAAGTACAGACTTTAGGATACACACCACATACATACACCTCACTTTTTTACACCTATGTTATTCATTTATATTCATGTTTACTTATATCGTTATATTCTGGTCATTAATATTATTTTGATATTATGACACACTGACGTCTAGGTTTTGCATGGCCTGGTTCCTCTACCTTTATCGCAGGCTGAACAGGAGTACTTTAGCCATCAAGCCGAGCAATGAGGAGCTAGCTTTTTACACTCTTAGTTTATTTGTTTCCGCAGTTTTATTTCTTTTGATGTGAGCCCATATTGGGACAAAATTCAAATGTTGTTTATTGGATTTGATTCGTTTCCGCTTATACATTTTCTTGACTCTATTTATTGTGGCAAATAGACATGTACCAGATAGATTATATATTTTCTATTCTTGATATCCTATAGACAGACGTAATGTGACTGTGGAGGGATGGTTCCTACCCACAGGTAGCATGGTTGGCTCTGTCATGTGCCGTAGTTTGCACATCTTGGGAAACGAGGCGTGGCAACTTGTCATTTCACTGCTTTGAAAGGTCGATATGTTATCGAGAATTCCATCAGCAGTAGGGCCCATTTGCCAAGCCTTCCCATTAGCATGGCCTTTGACATCAGATACTTCAGAGGATCAAATTTTTATATAAGATGAATCTCATGCGCCAAGGCGTAGTGTTTGAGCTTCGTTATTGTGAAGATCAGCGCCAAGCAGTATTTTTCAATCGGGGTAGTTGCTTTCTGCCCCCATGAGAACTCGACTTAGATGGTACAGAGCTCTCTTCTTTCCTTGATCGTTCTTTTGTGCCCATAGCGCGCCCAGTGAACCTTCAAGGACTGCTGTATATAAGATAATGGGCTTTCCTTTAACTGGAGCGGCCAATACCGGCGGATTTTGTAGGTATTGTTTGATTTCTTCCAATGCGTTTTGGCATTTTTGATCCCAGACGAACGGGGTCCCCTTCTTCATCAGATGGCTATAGGGACAACATTTTTCGGAGAGGTTGGCTACGAACCGTCGGATATACACGAGCTTTCCTTGAAGAGATCGCAGTTGTTTGAGGGTTCTGGGCGAAGGCATTTCCATAATTGTCTTGATCTTTGAGGGATCAATTTCGATACCTCGATGGCGGATGATGAAGCCTAGGAATTTGCCTGAGGAGATGCCAAATGCGCACTTTAGAGGGTTCATCTTCAGATTATACTTCCAAAGACGTTAACACGATCTTTAGATGTTCCCAGTATTCCTCAAGAGATTTTCTCTTGACCACAAGGTTGTCGATATAGCATTCGACGATTTTGTGTATGGGGTCATCGAATATCTTCGTCATGGCTCTTTGGTATGTAGCTCCGGTGTTCTTCAAACTGAAGGGTATTACCTTATAGAAAAATACACCCAACGGAGTCCGGAAGGCGATATGATTCTGGTCGTCAAGATCCATCTTTATTTGCTTATATCCTGAAGATCCTTCCATGAAGGAGAAGACTTCATGGGTGGACATGTTCTCGATCATCAGTTCGGTAACGGGCACTGGAAAGTTATCTTTCGGGCACGCTTTGTTGAGGTCACGAAAGTCCACACAAATGCGAATTGTCCCATTTTTCTTCATTACCGAAATGAATTTAGCGATCCAGTCGGGATATTGAATTTCTTGGATGAAGACGGAGCGATTAATTTCTTGACTTCACGTTGATACACATCTCGAGTTCAAGTCGCATCCTTCTTGGCACCTGTTTGACTGGCTTTTGTAAGTGCACGGCGGCGCCCCGGCCGTCAATCCGACGCCGGAATGCGGAGGCGGTGATTTACTTTAACTTTTCAAACTGGCACCACCGCGCACTATAAACCCGGATCGTGCCATTAAACTAGTCCTAGCTATCTAGAGAGGGGGTAGAGAGATATACCGAGTGATCCGAGTCCTCCGGTCTTCTCATCGTCTTCCCGATCTCCCGCGGAATCTCCGGTCACCATCACGTCGCCGGAAGGGCACCACGTCACCTGCTTCTTTTACGGGCTCCCACCTCTATTCCGAGGCAACTCGGGCACGAAGTTGGCGAGCCGACGTGCCCAAGGTTTGCTGTAGAATGTGTGTAGAACTCATATCTCATTTTGGGGTAGTGGAGGTTGCCATTTGGTGGAAGAATGATATGTGACCTTTTTGGAGATGAAACTTGGGATTTTGTGAACACAAGAGAACCAAAATCCCACACCACAAAAATGGGCAGCCCCTAATGAGCTTGGCCGGCCACCCCAATAGAGAGGAGATGAATGAGAGTGTGGTGAGTGTGTCAATCAAAAGAATGAATGAGCCAACCAATAATCCAAGGGAGAGAGAGAAAAGGCTATCATGCAAAGACATGATCACTAGGAAATTCCAACACTCAAACAACAATCATCACTTCCAAAAGTCATGCCATCATGAAGATAGAAGTCAAGCAATGATGGATTAAGCAAGTCAATGGATGGTGCACCCATCATGAAAACCATCATGATGCAACAAAATGCAAAGAACACCCTCCACAAATGCTTATTTGCACAAATGCAAATAAGCCCTCCTCCACCAAACTTCGGCCAATGAAAGATACAAAGAAATATGGCCGAAACGGAAAGCAAACTGGCAGCTCCAATAAAACTGATCCCGTAATAAATTACAGAAAAAAAAACCTCTACTGTGCATACACACCCGCATCTGTATTCCGACCGAATACAAATGCAATGAGACAAAATCTACACTGTACTATACTAGGATCCGTCTTAAACCAAAGCCGGCTAGTATTATCCGTCCGATCCTGATCCGTGCAATACCGCACGTATCTGATCGAACCCTGCCATATATCCATACTGCCTCTACAGCGTTTCGCCCGAAACTTGAGTAACTGAATGTGGGGGACTTTAAAGACTCGTCAATACTATGGCTGTGGATTTAACCACTAGCACGTCAGAGATATTAGCCATACGTGACGGGCTACCAGCTATTGACCAAAAAGGACGTCGATGAGAGAACTCATCCTGACACCCTACTGAGCCTGTCAGTGACAATATCCGTACAGTCCGGTCCGTTCGTCTATGAGCATCGCATGGCGGGCCTAGGGGGTTGGTAAAAGTCAGACCCCCAAAAGCGGTACAAGTCGTGTCGGAGTGTAGCCCAGAACACCCTGAGATACTACTGGAATACCTACCAGTAAATCTCCTGCCTTGGCCAAGGACTTTTCATGTTCTGGCTCTCCTAGACACAGCGCGACCTCACCCCCAATACCGGGAGAGACGAACCCCCGAAGATCCGCTCACTGCCTCCATGACTGTACCCAACTAAAATCTGTTTGCACGTCTCCTTTGAGCGTGGTAGGGTAGTAATCAAAGCACAGTGGGAACTCACAAGAGACAAATGACGATCCCCAGGTCGATGAACTAACCTGTACACATGTCACCAAGGAACTGCTATCTGACGTCAGGTATAAGACCAACTAGCATGTTCCCGGCGAGTCCTGTCCAGTGTACTCATAACCCAATGAGCACCTGTATACATCTTAGGTGAACCAACTGACACCAGTGGCTTGTGAGACCGGCCACCGTCCCTCGTCGGGGTCTCGACTGTATACACTAGTCTACTCTGGAGTATCGATGCCCTGTCTCGAAACTCCCACGACTAGGGACCTTTTAAGGATGTGCTTATAGACTACCAGCTCCCACGTATATGATCGCCCTCATACTGCTGGCAGTCAAGCAAGAATCCTAGGGGATTTATCAACGTGCAATAGTGACATGTAAGGTCACCTAAAGCAGTACACGATGATAAAGATAAACCAGATAGCATACTATCATCTCGAGTAAGACTGTCCTACCGGGATAGGTCCTCCCTCAATCATTGCAATCATGTGCCTGTGATCCAATAATTGACTCTGAGGGCACTATCTCCAACAATCTCCCACTTACACTCAAGGCTAATTATTGCGATGTCGCATACTCACAGCCCGTGTGATACTGAACACCCAACTCCTCTACTAGTCAGTCTCATAAATCCCGTTTGCGAAACTATTGCGTTCGAGGAATAGCCTCAGTGAGTGGATCCGCTTTGATGTTTCTTTCTATGTCTCTCTATATCTCAAGTTCGCGGAGAAAGCCATCTCCCGAAATGAGCAATACCTGTCTTAGAATGTGTCTGGATGTCTGATGGGACCTAGCTCATAAATGAACTCCAAATCCAAACTTCTTAGACTGTATCGTCAACTGAACTTAATCAGTATCCTGCGCCATGCCTCCCTCAGTATTGCCTTGGACCACCTGTCCAAAATACCGCCCCTCGTCAGAAGGAAAAACTATAACTCTGACAACCTCCTTGTCGTCCAGGTCACCTTGGAAGCCTGGAATGATAACTGTTTCTCGAATGAGGCTGTCGTTATCATATCCCTAGAACATCCACTTATGTTCTAAAACTGCTTCCGACTGTTTCTCCAGGATTGGATCAATATCAACTTATTGCTTCTACTGCAAAAACAACATCTGGTGTGGTACTTGACATCTCATGATTGACTCAATTTCCTAAGCAAGTGATCTACCAATCATGCACATCCTTCTCCCCTTTAGTCTGTAAGACACCTTTAGAGAGGGTGACTCCATCACCTGCAGGTACACTACCGTGCCAGGAGTCGTCCATTCTAAATACTCTTAGAATGCTGTCTGAGTACCCTGATTGGGAAACCACCCAAATCTAGATCTAAAATCATAGATCTAGTAACCAGTATGTCTGATATAATATCCAAGTCCCATGTGGAGAAACCACTGTGTGACGACCAAAGTATAACCGATCGTAGTATAGGAATATCACTTCCTACTCTGTGTATGTCATACAAATACCATGACATCACACCCTACTACCTTCTCAACAGATCCATCTCCTATTCTGATGAAGTCAAATCTATGACTGTCACGTCAAAAATAGATGATCTATCTCCGCTATATCTGCTTTAGTCTATAAATAGACATAAGCTACATGTCCACCAATGCTTCCGTTGCTCCCACTGACTACGACAACCCTCTGGCAGAGTCATATACACGTACACTTCTAAAGCTAATTTAGAACGACGCTATACTCATCCTCCTGCCGGGTCTCGCATCCTGGAACAACAGCAATGGCAAGTGTGGGTAAACAAGAACCTCCCTGTCACCGTCCTTGAGGCTACCGGAGTACCTCTCGGGTGCCTGAGGTTACCCACCATATCTGCGAAGTGGCCAATGGAATGTCAAACTAGATTGAATCTTTAGGTTCCTTATCAAATATTCAGTAATCGTTTGCGGTTCTGGAATCACTTCCAGTTCTACCATACTCCCACTTCGGTTTTCTGAAAAAATCCATTTTTAATAAAACTGTGGCGAGTCTAGAACAATATCACTATTGATCTTTCAGATGGTAGAAAGTCAACCCTCGTCATAGCCTGGGTCAACCCACAAACAGCCATTACAGAAACGTGCCTTGAGTTATCCAGAGTCTGGTTTTAAGCATAGGCCGGACAACTCCCCGTACCTTAACATCGTTAAGATATGAACTGTTCTATATCCAATATAGAACCAGAGGCGCTGATTTAATTGAACCAGATTCAAATCATGCAGCTGTCTCCAGTGCATGTTAACTAAATGGAAAGAGGCCGATCAGCGTTATTCAACTTAGGAATGCTTCCAATTATGAGTAACCTGAAAGAGAAGCAAGTTCTCATTACTATCAACTGAATACCATACTCAAGTATCTACATCTTCGATCAACTTGAAGAATCCCGATACTTGCAATACCTGGTTCTCTACTTTATTCAAATACCTATAACTTCTCAAAATTCGGACCCTGTGTTTCCACGAAACACCTGTCTAAAAACTAGAGAAGTCATAAGTAAACCGAATATAGTACGAGGACCAACCCCTCTGTCCTGATGGACCCTGGACAACATACAATACTCTGTATAAGTCCCTTGAGTCTGATAACTCATTCACTGTGTGTCGTAGGTTGAAAACTGTACTTATGGTTAAGAAGAATTACACCGCTGTTTAATTCTCCTTACCTAACCATCCACTGATATAGGTAAATGTCACTGACATAATTTCAAAAGGATATATCTCACTCTATAAAAATAGACGTACAGATATATCAATTTGAAATTGGTGCATAACAGCGGATATTCAAAACCAAATATTTGCCGTCCGGCAACCAACCCAGGTGACTTCCTCAAATATCACCGATTACAACGAATCCCGATATAATGAGGATGATCACCCAATTCCCAATAGCTTACTCCTACTCATCATCTGTAAAACCATACAGATGTGAGAATCATACCTGGTAAATACATACCCTGGAGCAAGAACTAATTGGGAAATCAGTTTTCCTTTAACAGTACACAGTGAAACTGAAACATTGAAATGTTTCGTAGGGGTATCCCGGTATTCCTAGTAATTCCTCTTCCATTATCCAGATTCACAACTGTAACCTTGTAATTCTTTGCCATCTTTCCAAATCCCTTTCTATGTCTTTAGTCATTACCTTCTGTACACCCCTTTAGGCCAAATGGTTTTCTTCCTTCTCTACCGTTCGGCACCAGCCTATGGTTTGGAAGAAGACTATCCAATAAGCATAATGGGTGTACTGTCTTAATCCTAGGAACACTCGCAAAACGAGAGAATGTGAAGATAAAAGACAACCGAATAAACCTTATTCCTATTTCTCCTGAACCAGAATCCATCCCCGAACTGGAACAAGTTCCTTCCAAGTTCGTATATAACCATATGATGGAGTATCCAATAAACTGTGGATCTTCGTAGTGATACGGAGTGTCCTGGAGAAATACAAAGGTGATTTAGGATTGGCGAAGAAATACTTGGTTTGGTCGTGAATAGCAGTCGCAATTTACTTTGCCCTCTTACTAATCCCTTGCTTTGTCTTAACTTAATACCTTCTGCACACCATCGTTATGCTAATTGGTTTTCTTCATTCCCTACCGTTCGGCACCAGCCTAAGGTTTGGAAGAAGACTATCCAATTTGCGTAATAGGTGTACTATCTCCTAAACCAAGGAGTACTCGCAACCTGAGAGAAGGTAAAAGGAAAAGACAACTGAATAGTCCTATCCGTTTTCTCCAGAACCGGAAACCATCCTCGAATAAATTCCTTCGAGTTCGTATATAACCATACGATGGTTTTGTCCAATGTAAGTGGACGTTCATAGTAATACGGGGCGTCCTGGAGAAAAGGGTAAAAGTAGGAGTGGCAATGAGGTTTGCAACTCTGACAATCCAAAAACCAGTGTTTAAGAAGGTTCAGTTAATTTTGGTCACTGAGTCATAGTCTTAGGGTCGGGTCAATGGCCGCTGCCAAAGAGAGAGAGAAAAGAAACACTCAGCGTGCACTCTAACCTAGATCAGAATGGTTACCAATTTATCTAATCTGGAAACCTCCCACTGTAACCTCAAATTCTCCTCCAAACCTGAAAGAAGAATTAGTCGGGATCACCTGAGGAGTAAACCAACTCATCAGTGGGAATCGGGATCCAACTATCATCGCATGATAACGTGACGGAATCCGCTCACGTCATCACACTCCAGAAGATATGCGCATATCTGGCAAGTTTCAGTTTCTTTAGAAACTCCCGATGTGATTTCTGCCCCATGCTCTTATGACCTTGACGAAGGCCAACAAATCATAAGTCACATGTCAAGTTCTACCCGTCATTGTCCAGGTTAATTTGAACCCACCCGTACAAGCCCTTGACGAAGGCTAACAAGGTTATACGACTGTCCCAAACCAACGCATCTATCTATGCTGCATATGAATACCCCAATAGCTACCAATCACTGTGCCTTGACTTTGGCCAACATACACAGCTTGAATACTATTGACCACCCATATGAAATGACGAAGGGCTACGAATGGTTTCTGGCGAAAAACTTTAACGTGATGAACTTGATATCGTTGAAGGAACGGATAGCTTTTAAGAATATAGTGACGAAAACCTTTGCTAAAGAGGTCACTCCCGGTGAAGGGATCTCGGCTCTTTCCCCGTAGAATGAGGTGCAGGATATTCCAACTGAATACCACGGTGCAAAGCAAAAGTAATCGGCTATAGTGAAGTTATTGCCCTGACGCAAACTTTTTGTCCAAGGGGTCACTCCCGGTGAAGGGATCTCGGCCCTTACCTCGTCGACTGAGGAGCAGGATATTCCAACTGAATACCACGATGCAAAACAAAAGAGAACGTCCTTGCAATAACAGCTTTTTGAAAAGTGTTCCAACAACATCAGATTAGGTTTGTTTTTAACTTGCATTGATCCGAATCATTGCAGTCCCATCAATTGATCACACCACAAAGAACGAAAATAATATGACGTACGTATATGCCATCCGCATTCGCCACTGGGTCCCGTCATTACCCGTTAGGTTAGCTAACTAACGACAGAGCGGGGACTGGACTAGCGCGGATGCAAAACATATACAACATCTACTAATATATATACCAATATATTATATTTCGCTCAAGGCGTGATAAAATGCAACATCACAGAAATGTACAGCATCACAGAATAATACAGATATCTGGGATCCCCGGGTTTCACAGAGCCACTACTGAAACCCGACGTTCCCCTGGTCGTGTGGATAGCCTGTGCAATGAAATCCTAGACCCCTACGGGCGCGGCAAGTTACCCGCCAAAACCTGAAGCGAGGCAGCCCCCTTCAGCAACGTGAATGGACCACCCAGCACTTCACGGAATCCAGTAACTTGGGCACCCCTCCTGGGTCAACCTGTACCCCCTACGAGTGCGGCGAATAGCCCGCCAATTCTAGAGTGAAGCCCCCTCCGTCTCAATGCCATGAGATGCGGGCTTGTTGCCCTCTAGAACCCGGCTATCCGTGCACCCCTCCTTGGGGTAATCCTAGTACAGAAAGTAAAATATACATACAACGGGTACATCGACCGCAACCTGATCGTGCCCCAAAATAATATACAATCAGGCAGTGACAGCAGTCTACATGTCGGACGCTCGCCCCGCAATATCAAATGTACATAATACAACAAAAACTGTACTAGCATTGCATCCAGGCTATCCCCCACGACCAATCCGCAACATCACAGCATAACACAGAACATCAACGTGAATGTCACGTTCGCAAATCCGTCTAACTGGGCTATAGCAGTTAGACGGGATTTACCGATCGAGTGACATTCACGGTCGCAGATATAATGTAAATATTGTGAACTAATGTGTTTACAATATCCGATCAATCAAAATTTACCAAGTGGGCCCCCAAGCAATATTGTAGCATTCACAGAAATTCTAGGCCCAAAAAGAATATTCCAAAACCCCAATTTCCCTGTCCAAGACCCTCTGTAAAAAATTGGTCCAGTGAGGAGGCTATGTGGCGGCGGAACCGTGGCCCAAGCATGGGTTTGGCCGCGGTTCCGCGGTGGTATGGTGAGATCACCCGACCAAATTTTCACAGAGTTCTTATAATTCCCTGCACAGTATTCTGCAACTACCTGAAAAATTTTTGGAGCCAAAAAAAAATTCGACAGAAACTGATGCTATTGAAAAACGCGGATTTTGGAATTTTTGATCGATCGGAAATGTAAACACATTAAACAAAGCTAGACTATGTTAATGGCGAGGCTCCGATACCACTGTAAGTGCACGGCGGCGCCCCGGCCGTCAATCCGACGCCGGAATGCGGAGGCGGTGATTTACTTTAACTTTTCAAACCGGCACCACCGCGCACTATAAATCCGGATCGTGCCATTAAACTAGTCCTAGCTATCTAGAGAGGGGGTAGAGAGATATACCGAGTGATCCGAGTCCTCCGGTCTTCTCGTCGTCGTCCCGATCTCCCGCGGAATCTCCGGTCTCCATCACGTCGCCGGAAGGGCACCACGTCGCCTGCTTCTTTTACGGGCTCCCACCTCTATACCAAGGCAACTCGGGCACGAAGTTGGCAAGCCGACGTGCCCAAGGTTTGCTGTAGAATGTGTGTAGAACTCATGTCTCATTTTGGGGTAGTGGAGGTTGCCATTTGGTGGAGGAATGATATGTGACCTTTTTGGAGATGAAACTTGGGATTTTGTGAACACAAGAGAACCAAAATCCCACACCACAAAAATGGGCAGCCCCTAATGAGCTTGGCCGGCCACCCCAATAGAGAGGAGATGAATGAGAGTGTGGTGAGTGTGTCAATCAAAAGAATGAGTGAGCCAACCAATAATCCAAGAGAGAGAGAGAAAAGGCTATCATGCAAAGACATGATCACTAGGAAAGTCCAACACTCAAACAACAATCATCACTTCCAAAAGTCATGCCATCATGAAGATAGAAGTCAAGCAATGATGGATTAATCAAGTCAATGGATGGTGCACCCATCATGAAAACCATCATGATGCAACAAAATGCAAAGAACACCCTCCACAAATGCTTATTTGCACAAATGCAAATAAGCCCTCCTCCACCAAACTTCGGCCAATGAAAGATACAAAGAAATATGGCTGAAACGGAAAGCAAATTGGCAACTCCAATAAAACTGATCCCGTAATAAATTACAGAAAAAACCCCTCTACTGTGCATACACACCCGCATCTGTATTCCGACCGAATACAAATGCAATGAGACAAAATCTACACTGTACTATACTAGGATCCGGCTTAAACCAAAGCCGGCTAGTATTATCCGTTCGATCCTGATCCGTGCAATACCGCACGTATCTGATCGAACCCTGCCATATATCCATACGGCCTCTACAGCGTTTCGCCCGAAACTTGAGTAACTGAATGTGGGGGACTCTAAAGACTCGTCAATACTATGGCTGTGGATTTAACCACTAGCACGTCAGAGGTATTTGCCATACGTGACGGGCTACCAGCTATTGACCAAAAGGGACGTCGATGAGTGAACTCATCCTGACACCCTACTGAGCCTGTCAGTAACAATATCCGTACAGTCCGGTCCGTTCGTCTATGAGCATCGCATGGCGGGCCTAGGGGGTTGGTAAAAGTCAGACCCCAAAAGCGGTACAAGTCGTGTCGGAGTGTAGCCCAGAACACCCTGAGATACTACTGGAATACCTACCAGTAAATATCCTACCTTGGCCAAGGACTTTTCATGTTCTGGCTCTCCTAGACACAGCGCGACCTCACCCCCAATACCGGGAGAGACGAACCCCTGAAGATCCGCTCACTGCCTCTATGACTGTACCCAACTAAAACCTGTTTGCATGTCTCCTTTGAGCGTGGTAGGGTAGTAATCAAAGCACAGTGGGAACTCACACGAGACAAATGACGATCCCCAGGTCGATGAACTAACATGTACACATGTCACCAGGGAACTGCTATCTGACGTCAGGTATAAGACCAACTAGCATGTTCCCGGCGAATCCTTTCCGGTGTACTCATAACCCAATGAGCACCTGTATACATCTTAGGTGAACCAACTGACACCAGTGGCTTGTGAGACCGGCCACCGTCCCTCGTCGGGGTCTCGACTGTATACACTAGTCTACTCTGGAGTATCGATGCCCTGTCTCGAAACTCCCACGACTAGGGACCTTTTAAGGATGTGCTTATAGACTACCAGCTCCCATGTATATGATCGCCCTCATACTGCTGGCAGTCAAGCAAGAATCCTAGGGGCTTTATCAACGTGCAATAGTGACATGTAAGGTCACCTAAAGCAGTACACGATGATAAAGATAAACCAGATAGCATACTATCATCTCGAGTAAGACTGTCCTACCGGGATAGGTCCTCCCTAAATCATTGCAATCACATGCCTGTGATCCAATAATTGACTCTGAGGGCACTATCTCCAACAGCTTTATGTCTGGAGATATGGCCAGCTTGTGTACCGCTACCACTGGATCTAAACCCGGCATTTCAGAGTAGTTCCAAGAGAAGCAGTCTTTGTACTGCATAAGCACATATTTTAATCTGGCTACCTAATTTTCGGACAGCAGCTCAATGACAAACGCCGGCCTCGGATCATCCTTCGTTTCTAAGTTGATTTTTCTTAGATTGTCCACCGTGATATGTATTCCATCTTCCAGTTCCTTTGGTGCCGGTGGAAATTCTGAGATCTCCTCATCATCGTCTTCGTTTGTGAAGCATCCGAAGAGGTCAATCATATTCTCGTCCCCTCTCTCTTTCTTGAGAGTGTTATCATATGATAGGTACGAGTCCGCTTCTATTTTCGCGGTCGGTCTGGTCCCTACCTAATGGTATAGGTCTTTTTTGGCTCGTGCTTTTGTGACGGGCTTATCTTCCGGCTATCGAATAACATGAACCTGCCTTTTTTATATCGGTCCTCCACGCAGTTCTTGAACGTGAAACAGTCTTCAAGGGGGTGACTTATTGCTCGGTGGTCGGAGCAATAATCTGGATGATGAACTTTATTTATCTATTCGGGATGCCGAGACTCCGAAAGCATCATCGTCTGGTGCTTCATGCCAAGGCCGAAGATCTTTCCTGTCTTGTCTCGAGAAAATGAATATTTCCGACCCATCTTCTTTATGAGGGATGGGATAAGAGCGAACTTTCCTGGCTTAGAAGGTATCCTGGACTTGCTTTGTTGTCCTTGAACGTTGCTCGCGATCACTGCCTCATTCCCGTCTCCGCTTCGGAATTTTCCTTTTTCACGGGAGTACACAGCGGGCTGTGGATGGAGAGTATCATGATCTACTTCTTCCACTGATTGTTGACTGAGACGCTGCGTCTTGGCCTTTTCATATATGGTCATTTCACGATTGTGGTTGTCTCAGCTGGCTTGACAAACTTTTTTTATTATCTTGTCAATTTGCTCTTCGAGCAACGGACTTAAAAGACTTTTGTCTTGTTCGGCAACATGGCTGCTAGGAGAAACAATTTCTTTTCTATTCGAGTTATTTATAGCATGGCAGCTGTAAATTTGCTCACGCTTCTTAGACTGAACATATCCTAGCCTAGTTGTTTCCATCTTCCCGTTAGGCATCTTTCGTTGAGTTCCGGGGATATCCCAAATCTTTTTGTAGAATTGGGCTTACAGAACCGTTTGTTCGAGAGGCATGCCTTGGCGCTTTAATAACTCCTTTAATCCCTCCGCATAATATCTTAGCATACGGATGGGCTGGAACTTGTCAAGAGTTGGGTTGGCACCATTCCAGACTTCTTTTTCCAACTTAATCTCCATAGATTTATAGAAGAGAATCTCCTTTTCACCTCTTTGTCTTATAGGCACGTAGAAAGTTTCTAGTTCCTGTACGCTGTATGTATTGAGCACGTCAAGTTCCCTGTAGTTTCGAGATGAAGTCATCATAATATGTAGACTCTGATCCGCTTCAGCAAGAGTCTATGTTGATGGAAGAATGGAGAACACCGCGTTTGTCTCATCTTCGGAATTGTTGCTAATGACCAAGATAGGGGTCGATGGTACGGGTTTATTGTTCTCCCTTTGAGGCTGTCCCGAGTGGACTATTTGCTTGTCTTCTTCAGTATCACTTCTGAAGTTCGGGATGGTGGCCACGGAATTTTGCTTATTTTCCGGCCTGTAGCAACTTTCAGTGTCTTCAAAATCCGGTTGAAAGTGTTTTGCATCTTCATACTTTCGCGCCTCGTTCACCGAGAAAGGATTGAGTTCTCCACGGTGTACTCCGAGCCATCTTTGAAATACTTCATACACTGATGTTTTGTAGAGGGGATGACGTTATACTCATGTAGCCAAGGCCTGCCGAGTAAAGCGTTATAACATGTCTTGGAATCAATGACATGGAATTTGATGTCAGTGACGAGCAGCCCGAAGTGGAGCGTTAAAATTACAGACCCAAGCGTCCGTGACGACTACGAGTCAAACCCCGAGATGGTAATTTTATCTCGGGCAAGATGTTGAACATTCATAAATATTTCTTTCAGCACTCTCACGTTGAGAAGATTGATGGAAGATCCGTTGTCGACAAGGATTTTTCCTATCTTGATGTCATAGCAATACCCAGTGACATATAGAGGTCGATTATGCTCGCATATACTGAGGATCAGATCTTCATCGCTGAATGTGATGTGAGACGTGTGAACCTCTGCCAATTCATTTTTCATTTTCTCTTCTGTGAGGAAGGCTTGAAACTGATCAGATTCTTACAGGGCTTTGATCAAGGAGTCTCGTGCCTCTTTATACAAGAGTAGAGCATCCAATATGCTCAGTAGTGAAGGTATCTTCCTCAACTGCGCAAAGACATTATAATTCGCTTTAGTTTTCTTAGGCGGGTCCTTTGCGGTGAGCTCTTTGGTCATCTTTTCATTAAGAGTGACCCCGTCAGGCATTTTCCCCTTCCCTTTATCCTTTTTATTCGAACCCTTGTTTGCGGGTCTGAGGTTCTTGTAACACCCGTGTTCATCTATACCAATTCCAGCTTCCATTTTTACCTACCTATAGCCTTGCTTGATTTAGCGTGTTTGGGTGCGAATGGTATTCTACATATTACTTCGCATTCGACCCGACCCGCATGCTTGAACCTAGTTAACTTTTATTTATAGATTATCTTAACTTATTACTTGGAATAGTGCATCTCATAATTTAGTATTTACTGGCATTTTATCTGGTATCGCATCTGTTGCATATAGCAATTTAAATCATGTAAAATAAATTAAAATTGCATTTCATATCCTGCATGATACCCCTAACCCCGTGGTAGCATCCGAGGATCTTGTTCTCGTCCCGTTCAGTGAAACAGACGTGTTTGGATGGCTACGCTCACGTACGTGCATCCGTTCTTGGGGGTATGCATTTTCTTTGACTGAGCATTCATTTTGAAACTTGGGAGTCGTGTATATTTTTTCATATTTTAAATCTGAATTTTAGACATGACCCGGGCGTGCTTTGGAGTAAGTTTGTATTTGCCAAAATCTAAAACGGGCTAATATTATAATATTATATTCTAATATTTTCACTCTTAATAATCTTTGAAAACTAATAAAATATTCCTAAAACATATTTTCTCTCTCTCTTTTATATTTCTTTAAACTAACATATATTTTTATACAAATTCACATGCTCGTATCTTCCTTCTCCTTCTCTAATTTCTTTCTCCACCTCACGCAAACCCTTGAACCCACCCGCGCCGCACCCGTCGCCTGCACACCTCGTCTCCGATCCAGCCCCAACTCAAACTTTCGACGACAGCAATGGCAAAGGGAAGTCGCTGGAACCCGAACCCGAACGCATCTCGGATCCGATCCCGACTCCAACTCTCCGCAAGAAGGACAGGGGGAAGGCGCTTGCTAGGAAATCGTCGGCTCGGGGATCGAGCCCTAAGCCTAAAGCTGCCGCCTTGGAATCGCCAAAGGATCTTTTGGAGGCGATCGCGCTCTTGTCTAAACCCACCGACGAGAAGTATTTGAAGATGAATCTACTTGAGATCTTAGCGATGAAAGGGATCCACGTCGCTCTGCCTCATTGGCACAGGGCCGGCGGCTACGATGCAAAGAGAAGAAATCGAGAATCTAGAATGGATCCAATGATAGAGGAGATGGAAGGCGCCTTCGCCTTCATCAATCTCGAAGCTGGCTCCCCCACTTCTTCCCAGCAAAACCCTTCCTTTCTCGGATCCCCACCAGAATCCGAACCCGAACCCGAACCTCCTTGCCGATCTACTGTCCCCAACCACTCTCGATGACGACAACGAAGGGGAGTTGCCTGCACCCGAACTGGAACTCGCCTCCAGATCAGCCATCGCCTCCCAATGACTGATCGCCTATCATCGATGGCCTTCCTCGCTGCATCCCTCGCATTCCACGCCGATCTCCATCACCACCTTTTCCCTAAAACCTAGGGTTAGAGTTTGCATCCCTTCCAAAAAATGTGGAACTCAGCGGAGCCAGCGTTCCCGCGCTCCAGCTCGTACCGCGAGCGCGGAGTCGACGAGGAGGCGCTCCAGTGGGCGGCGCTAGAGCGGCTACCGACCTTCAGTCGAGTGAGGCGAGGATCCTGGAAGATTTCTGCAGGGCAGTACTTGGAGATCGATGTTTGTGCGCTCAGCTCTGTTAAACGCACGGAGCTGATCGATAGGTTTCTCGGCGACACTGGCGGCTCCGAGCAGTTCTTTCGGCGGTCCGCCAGCGATTCGATGCAAGTTTCACCGTTAATGACAAAGCTTCCATTAATTTACAAGCATAGGGACTTGCATTTCTACCCGCCCTGGGCTTACACTTCCTTCTTGGGTCCTAAGCATTCCAACATCACCTGTAGAGTCCGCATTATGGGTGGCGATTACATACTATGCTGTGGGATATGATCCAATGATAACCAGATTCCTCGAGCAGTTCCTTTTACTTTTCTTTTGCACCAGATTTCTTTGGCGCTTTCCCGTGTGATGGCATCTTTGGGCAGGAATATGATAGTTTCTAACACCTTTGGATCTTTTGCAAGTTACTTGTCTTGATTCTTGGAGGATTTATCATTTCTAGAGATAGCGTCCCAAGCTGGTGGATTTGGGGATACTGGATTTCTCCTTTGATGTATGCTCAAACTGTTGTTTCAGTTAACGAGTTTCTGGGGAGTACTTGGAACAAGCAAGCATCTCTGACCCGTGTGATCCCTTTGTGCGTTGTTTGGACTCTTTCCGTGTACTGTGCGCATGTCGCGACTTTTCTCGCCGACGTGTGACTTTCCGTATACCGCTTCGTGATCCGATCCAGGCAAGTTAATCTTGCTACATGCTATTTAATCTAATACATATGCTATTTAAATTAATGTGTGCCTATTAGAGTGCACGGTGGATCTGTAGTTCCATTTAATACCAGAATTCCATTTTTCTTTAACATGTCGACGTCCCATTATATCATTTTATAATCATGGCTCGAAACATACCAGTTTGCTTTTAGTTCTGTTATACATAGTATGCGCATTCAAATTTAAATCTTGTAACAATTACTGGCATGACCTACAGTACCCCTCTTTATACTTTATACCTGTCGGACGACCGTTCGCGTACGTCTAACCTGATTTATCGTCCATTGCATCTTTAGATTATTTAATACATATTAACCTTTTTATATTGTTAAACTGTAGTTAAGAAATGTTAAAACTATCCCTTAAACCCAAACTGATAACCGTGCATCCTAGTAGTTCAATCTGTACCTATTTGCATATCATGTTCCAGTTTATTGTTCTGATAATTCCATGCTTGTTTATTTATAACCATGTTTATATTAGTTGATTTGTGAGCACCCACATATTATTTGTGCTTCCTGACATGACCTGTTGCACTTCCTATTTGATATGACATGGTACCGTACACTCTTGACATGACATGACACCTGTATACATTACCTGGCTTGACCTGATGTACCATGGTATTACCTGTTATTTGATCTTGTGCCTAATGCCAACAAACCTAGCATGTAGTCCTTACGGACCGTTCCTGTTGTCTATCCAAACAAACCTGCTCTTACCTGATCCTGTGTTGGCATTAGTTCTTGATTACTGAATACCTGACTTGACATACATAACTTGGGGATATGGGGAAATCAATGGTGAAACCTGACTTGTAACTCAACAGTTCGATACCTATTCTGATCAGTTTTAGAGGCTAGGCCAGCCTTGTGATGATGTTGCTGATATCATTCATCTGTACATATTTCCTGTTTTAGTGCCTAGCGGCATGTCTCGGATTCAGCCCGAGAATCTTGACCGTGGTCCCGGGTATGCACGGGATACTATTGAGTTACATCGATGATTCATCAAATTGATTTCAAAGACTTTAGAATAGATAACCCAATAGAACAGTTGAGTTTACTCACTGCACACTACCCTTCACTGCCCTGATTTACATTACCGTTACATCTGCTTTTCATTCATGATTATATTTGCATTGCCTGTTACCCTGTTTATATTTTATTGCTTGATGACATGACTGTAAGTCCATGCTACCTCTCCCGGTACTTTCGGGCATGCGGAATTTGGTGAAAAACAATTTTCTTAGAGGTGGTACCATGGACTCAAAACCGGATCTTTCTTAAACATCTAACTAACAACCTAACTACGAGTTGCTAACTACTCGGTTAGGGGGTTATACCTTTCTATTTCTCGAACTCCTTCGTCTTCAAGCTTCGATGGTCGTCCGGATCGCCTTCACTTCATCGTCTCCTTGCGCCGAAGATAGATCCACCTCGAAAGCTTCAACCTTTGGCTCCTTCTTCGAACTTTGAAGAAACTAGTTCACTCGGTTTGCTAAACCTTGTGAAATAGAGTGAGTAGAGAAGAGTTTGTATGGGATTTTATCTATGGTTCTTGGTTCTCAACTCATGAGACAAGTGAACCATAGATTCAAGAGAGGGAGAGCAAGAGGAGGAGATGAGAGCTCAAGAACAAGAGAGAGAATGAGCATGAAAGAATGAGAGAAGACTTTTCTCATTTGGCTCTCCTAATCCAAAACAATCATAACACCCCATATCAATCAAGTATTATGTGATGGCTTAAGCAACCATAGCCATATCATTTCATGCACTCATTTTGCACAAAAGAGCAACCAAGCAAAAGTCTTTGCTATGAAATGATAGCTATAGTTATCATGATGGTCAACTAGTCAAGCCTAGTCAACCGGTCAACAAAGTCAACAAGTCAACAAAAGTCAACAAGCCAACAAAGTCAATCCCTCAACAACCATGTCACCATAATACTTAATTAATATAGTTGTTAATCACATATCATATTCTCATTAGGGTTGAGCAAAAAGTCAATAGTCAACTGTCAACGGTCAACAACCCTAATGAGAATCCTCCGCCTCTGTCTCTCCGTCAACTGTGCATACACACCCGCATCCGCGTTCCGAGGAACACGAATACAAACTGGATAAATCCAATCCCAATACATACACTAGGATCTGGCTTAAACCAAAGCCCGCTAGTGTCAACTGTCCGGACACTGTGCGTGCACAAGTGCACGGATGTGACCGAACCCTGTCGCAAAATCATGCGACCTGCCGCAAAACCATGCGACCTCTACTCTTTTGCCTAAAGGCGAATAGCTTTCTGTGTGGGACTCTAAAGACTCGACACTACGCTGGCAGTGAGTTTAACCACAGACCGCAAGCGGCACTAGCTGTGCGTAACGGTCCCCAGGTAGATGCCGATAAGAAGACTGACGAGGTGAAACCCATCTGAACTCCTACTGAGCCTGAATGTGACAATCTCCGTACAGTTCGGTCTGTTCGTCTGATACATCGCATGGCGGGCCTAGGGGGCGGTAAACGTCAGTCCCCCAATAGCGGTACAAGTCGTGTCGGAGTGAAGCCCAAAACACCCTGAGATAACACTGGAAGCCTACCAGTATATCTCGATTGCCCTGGCCAGGGACTACTCGTGTAATGGCTCTCCTAGACACAGCGCGATGTCAACCCCCAATACCGGGAGAGACGAATCTTGTCTAACCGTCACTGCCTCCAAGTGCTTCGGGACTGCACCCAACTACCACCTGTTTACACGACTCCTTTGAGCCGTGGTAGGGTAGTAATCAAAGTACAGTGGGAACACACTCGAGGCAAAGTGACAGTGTCAAGTCAGCGGACTAAGCTGTACTCATGTCACCTGGGAACTGATAACTGACGATAGGTATAATACCAACCGGTCAGTTCCCGACGAGTCCTGTCCAGTGTACTCGTAACCCAACGAGCACCCGCATACTATCTCCAGTACGACGTACTGACGGCTGTGGGACGGACCGTCTCCCACTCTGGGATGAGAAGCGCATGCGCTAGTCTACTCCGGAGTATCGATGCCCTGTCTCGATAGTCCTGCGACTAGGGACCTGCATAAGGATGTGCTTATAGATTACCCAGCCCCTACTAGTGTGACTGCCATCACAACGCTGGTAATCAAGCAAAGATCCTAAGGGCTCCACTAATGTGTATAGGCGATATACTAAAATAAACACAAGTACACATTGAAGTAGAAACAAACCAAGTAGCATACTACTATTTTGAGCAAGATTGTATATACAAGGTGAATATCCCAAGCTTCCATTAAGTAATATACAAACTAGTATGATACAGTAATGGCCTCTAGGGCATATACACTAACAATGACGCGCTGACGTCTGGGTTTTGCATGGCCCAGATTCTTCTACCTTGTTGCAGACTGATCAGGAGTATTGCCGTTGTTAGACGAGCGGTGAAGTTCCTGTCGGTATGTAGTTTCACTTCCAGGTGTTTCATTTAGTATATCTTTTGGCTTCCGCATATTGTTATTTCTTGACTCTTTTACTCTGGCTTATGGACATGTACTAGATAGTTAGTTTAGTTTCATGTTCTTGATATCTCTACAGCCGTAATGTGACTGTGGAAGGATTTTTCCTATCCACAGGTAGCATGGTTGGCTATGTCACGTGCCCATCTTAGCGTACTCTGGGAAGCGGGGCGTTACATGTTTTTTTGGTATCAGAGCCATAGGATATAGGTTAATCGAGTTTGATTCTTTTGTAGTTGGGTATTGGACCCAATACACGAATCAGAATACTCGTGATTAGGAACATGTCCTGCCATATTGTTATCGTGATTCGTGAATCATATCTTCCTCTTGATTCTTATCTTGACGATATGCAAACAACTTTGCATCTCGGTTTGAAACCTTTTGGTTCCCTATTGCTTCTCCCTGTTTCTTGATTCTGATGCTAGGATTTGAGCGACTTGAGTGGAGTTATGTAATTGTACCCATGAACTGCAGCATGGTTACAATGCGGTACTCTATTTAAGTAACTTGGAGTCCTGGTCTTGATTCACTTCCTTATTTCATGATCGTTGTACTACCTTGTCCCTCTCGGTTTCATTGCTTACCAATTATTGTTTCATCGCCAGCTTGAATCATGTTTACCGTGGTTAACCCTCTTCAGTATCTTGACTTCGGATGAAATCATCTTGGTATCTTACTAATTCTTGTTTTTCCCCGTGTTAGGACTATTCAATCCTGGTGCATTTCCTTGTTTGTTGTTGTCTTGGGAATGGGATTTCGCGGCACTTTCCACGCTCATATTGATTGCAAGGAAGGGAAGGTGATTCTCCAGATTCCCGGACATCCGGAAGTTGTTTTGCTGGAAGAAGCAGTTCTGTCAGGCCAGTTGAATTAGGGCTAAGCCGATAAACAAAGTTATTTTCGTCAATGGCAGTGGATAAGGAAGAAGCGCCGGCTATATTTGAGAGTTTCATGGACGGATTTGAAGACATATCAGGTGTACCGTCGAAGCAAGACGTGGAGTTCGCAATTGATCTTATTCCTGGTGCAGCGCCAATTTCTAAGGCGTATTACCCGATGGCACCAGTGGAGTTGGAAGAAGTCAGGAAGCAGGTTGCTGAATTACTTGAGAAGGGTTGGTTTTGCCGCAGCAACTTAACTTGGGAAGCTCCAGTTCTTCTAGTAAAGAAGAAAGATGGAACAGGGAAGACGTGCGTCGATTATCGAGAATTAAACTGAGTGATTATTATGAACTAGTACCCGATCCCTCGCATTGGCGAAGCATTTGAGCAGCTTAGTGGCGCGAAGGTATTCTCGAAGCTGGATTTGCGGTTCGGATATCATCAGGTCCGAGTTAAATCAGAAGATATTTGCAAGACTGCGTTCCGAACTTAGTATGGACATTACGAGTATTAGTGATGCCATTCGGAGTAACGAATACACCGGCAATATTTATGGACTTGATGAACGGAATCTTTTCACCATTCTTGGACCAGTTTTAGTAATGGTCATGAAAGATATTCTGGTCTACTCGAGGAGCATTGAAGAGCATGCAGAACACTTGAAGATCGCACTGCAGACTTGGAGGCAAGAATGATTATATGCAGAGATGAGCAAGTGCAAGTTTTGACTTGAAGAAGTAAAGTTTTGGGACATATCGTAACTGGAGATGGAATCGCCGTTTATCCAGGGAAGATTGCAGCAGTTCAAGACCGGCCGATTCCGAAGAACGTTGCAAAGATCAGAAGTTTCTTGGACTTGCAGGATACTATAGAAGGTTCGTGAAGAAATTTTGCTCGTTTGGCTGAGCCTCTGACCAAGCTTACGCACAAGAAAGTACCATTTGTGTGGACGAATAAGTGTGCGTCAGCCTTTGAGGCGTTGGGGCAAGGTTGATGACCGCTTTTGTTTTGACCGTACCAGACGGTTCCGGAGGATTGGTGATTCACAGCGACGCATCTGGGAAAGGTTTGGGATGTGTTTTGATACGGCATGAGAAGGTTGTAGCTTACGCGTTGAGACAGTTGAAGACCCATGAGAAGAATTACTCAACTCATGACTTGGAGCTTGCGGCTGGGATTTTTCGCTTGAAGTTTTGGAGACACTACTTATTGGGCGAAAGGGGTCGAAGTATTCACCGATCATAAAAGCCTAAAGTATGTGTTCGCTCAGAATGAGCTAGTTGTGAGACAGCGAAGATGGTTGAAGCTGATGGCTGACTACGATCTTGATCTTGAGTACCATCCGGGAAAGTTAATGTTGTGCCGGAAGCGCTTAGTCGGTTGCCAGCAATTCTGATGTTGACTGCACCAAGGGAACTTATTGAAGACTTTCGGAGATTCGAGTTGGAGATCGTGCTACCGCGTTCCTTGGGATAGATGATGCAACTACAAGTACAGTCAGCGTTGATCGAGGATATTGAAGCAGTGCAATTGCAGGACCCAGGATTGCAGAAGTTTCGAGAACAGGTTGAAGTTGGACTTCGAACGGGCTTAGTGATTCATGAAGATGGCTCGTTGTAATAGTTGTTTGTGTGTGCCAATGGAGGTATTCACGAAGAAGTTATGAAGGAGGCGCACAGTTACACGTATCCCGTACATCCAGGAGGCACGAAGATGTACCGAGTTATACGACAGCGTTTTGGTAGGAAGGCATGAAACAGGAGATTGTAAGATTGCATAGAGTACCGGTGAGCATCGTATCCGACCGTGACACTCGTTTCTTATCACACTTTTGGAGGAGCTTACAGGAAAGTTTGGGGAGCGATATAATCACCTAATACTGCCTTGGAGATTGTCTCCTCCTTGGCCGTTGATAGGTGTTCAGTCGAAAATACTGCATATTTGATATAACATTTTCCTTACTTTTCTTAGATATTTAAAGATGTTTATTATAAATATGAAACATATGAGGGTTTATCTGCAAAATATCTATTTTCATATGTTTATATATTATAATTAATATTATGAAGGAAAATGTATGCATATAATATTTATATAATATTTTGATAATTTAAATATGCATATCATATCAAATATCCTTAACCAATATTCTTAAAATATAATATTGTATCAAATTGTTAGGATAATATCTAAAAAATACCAAATATTACTAACATTATTCATTGAGATATTGTGCAAGGTTTAGTTCAGGTCAGGAGATCGAGATGTTGAGATATCGGGAATCAAAAATCTGCCAATGAAGTTAGATAAAATCGAAGAATCAATACTGGCAGACACTCGGGAAATATTTTCAAGTTCCAGACATTAGCTAAATCTCCATGTGTCACAAGAATAAAGCTCCAGAAATTTGCAGCCAAGATCCCACCAAACAGCCGCGGATCCGCAGCCAAAGCATGAAATATGCGGCGGATCCGCGGCTGATTCACCAAGTCAGGAGTTGGGATTTTCAGGTTAGATTTGCTACAACTAACCCTTATTCTGGGGATCTTTAGTTTCTGGATTTAAGGCTATATAAAAGACCGAGGGCTAAACATAGAAATCATCAAACCGACGAGATCACAAAGTCCAAGACAACTCAAGAATCCAGGTTGATCATCAGCTGTTCATCTACCTCCTTAAGAAGAGATCGAGAAGCAAACTAGGGTTTTGTAATCACCTTCTAAAGAAACAAAGTATAATTGATCAAGTTGATTAATAAAGGTAGTTGTTTTATTCTTATTGCATTTTATTTTCTTTATTTACATCATGATCTTTATCCGTTCATTTATCTCCATAATGCACAAGTAATTATCCGCATGATAGGATTCGTAGGATTAGGGTAGATCAATGGATGAAAAATCCTTTAACTCTTTTTACGTCCTATAAAGTTTATAAACTTTATCAAAATAATAGTTAACATCCTAATCGGGTGCGCTATCAATTCATTTAGAGTCACGACCACGATTTGAGATTAGATTAACAATTGTTTTGGTAAAGGCTAGACATGAACGGAGATCCATGTAAAGATAAGGGTTAAGAGTGGGAACGTTATTCCCTCCAAAAACCCTAATCTACATGCATCTCTGTCAATCTAGTTTTAAATCTATTAAAGGATAAAAGGAGTAATCTTTAATTAATCATCCATGACTACTAAATCTTAACGAACCCTACAAGCCCTCTTCTGATATAAAATCTACATCCGTCTTTAAACTAGATCTATATTCTACATCTGTATTTAACGTAGATCTAGATTCTATAACTATTCTTCACTATTATCTATTCTTCTTCCTCTTCCTAATCAACACGTCTAAAGAAAGATTAAAAGATTCGCATATCCCTGAGGACGACCCGTACTCATCTTGGTCTAGCTACACGTGACACCGTTATTGATTGCGGTTATTTCTACTATACACTTTTACAGATCAATCAAATGGCGTTTCCGGGGATACGTGCGTAATTTTTTTTATTCTTACTATTCGTGTTGAATTCTTATTCGATCCATACCATAAATAAAACAAAACAGCAAATTGTGCATTTAACGATTAGTGTGTGATTTTTGCAAGAGAATCTGAAGTCAATAGAACGAGAAAACAGAGATTCAAAGACCTTCAGAGAGGACAATAGGAGAAAAGGAGGCCACGGTACAAAAAAATTTCAAGTGATCTCTCAAATCCGCGACGAAACCGCGGCAAGAAGTGCGCTTTGGCGGCGGAACCGTGGCCGAGTTGGGGATCTAGGGCTTCATTTTTCTCTGGTAACTTCCTCTATACGTTCTCTCTCCTCTAAAAAATCCAATAATATATTTTTCTGCAGGATTCTTTGCAAAAATACCGCCACTCAAAAAAAATCTTTTTGTGTGTTTTGTAATTGGTTTGTGCATATTTTAATACGGACATTAAGGGGCAAAGACCAAATTCAGATTAGGTGGGGATTTCATCACCCTTCCTAGGCCCCACAAATCACAAAACGACCATCAGCATCACCCTATATTAATTAAAAAATATCTAGACCGAGACTCTAAGGACTGTCGCGCTCAATAAGGACAGAGGAAGGTCATGGGTAATTTATCGCTTATCCGTATTTCTTTTGTGGTTGTCTAGGTAAGTGTGTATAAGGAAAGCAGTTACTTAATTAGGCCCGCTACTTTCGGTGATTCATATAGCGGATACCTTCCACTTACCTGGCCACAAGAGCGATAAAGAGGTGGTAGAGGATTAATCATGCGGCTTGTCCTTTGGAAGTCTAGGAGCGGTCTAGAGACTTGACCTAGGTAACCTTAGTTCTAGGGTTGATTGTGCATTTTTGTGTGATTTGTCTCACATCCGACACTTTTCAAAACAAACAATTGAAATCACACACACTCTGCCACTTGCGCTAAACCCGCTTAGTGCATGCTCGGCTAGACACGGGATTCTAGTGCCCATCTTGTCTGCGTTCCTGCTATCGACTCCGAAGTCGATACTTCTTCATCTTCTTTTTTCCCTCCACCCATCACATCGACCGAGATGGACGGTTCTCCATCAGATTATAACACCACCCTGCCACCACCCGTCGGTGCGCATAATCCACCGCACATTTCTCTCCAAGGGAGATGTTGTCCTATACGCGGTCCCCTTCCTACCTGTTATCTATTCCACCAGCCAATGGGGATAATTTTGAAATTAAACCACACTTCATCAACCTGTTGCCCAAATTTCACAGGCTTGAGTCTGGAGACGCATATGTTTCTATCACTAAATTCGAAAACGTATGCGCAATGATGGGTACATCACAACTTTCAGTATATACCATGCGCTTGCGTCTTCTCCCTTTCACTTTGTGCGATTTAGCAGAAAAATGGCTTTATAACACTACCGCACACTCTATTACCAATTGGGATGAATTCGTGATAGCATTCCTTAAGAAATTTTACCCCAATCATAAGACCGCCCGTGTTCGGAGCGAAATCAACCAGTTTACTCAGCTTCTCAATGAACCATTTTGGAAGTGCTTTGAACGGTTTAAGGATCTGCTTGTCCAATGTACTCATCATGGAATACATAGATGGGATCTGTGCCGAATTATATATGAGGGCATTACTCCAGCGACAAATCAGATGCTTGAAACCATGTGTCAATGCAATTTCATGTCCAAAGACGATGGTGAAGCTTGGAAATTTCTGGAAGATCTCGCTGAACACACTTTGCAGTGGGAAAGCGTTAGACCATCATCTAGGAGAGGTATCCATCAGCTCGATGTTTCCATCGCAGTAAAAGCCGAAATGGCAGCAATGCAAAAGAAACTCGACGCTATGGAGAACAAATTCTCATTAATCTCCCTAAACCAGGTTACGCTTCCTAAGACCGTGTGTGGTTGATGTTCCGATCCATCACATCTGACGGAAGAATGTCCTTTAAATGCACCGTTTCAAGGTCAAGAACACACTAATGCTACTTTTCAGCAGCGACCTAGAAACGATCCTTATTCTTCCACGTACAATCAGGGATGGAGGAATCATCCTAATTTTGCTTGGAACCAAAACCAAACCCAAAATCAAAACTAGTTCCAAAGCAATTATCAAAGACCTCCTCCACAGCAGCAGCAACCACACCCACAGAGTCTGCACCCCTTTCAATCGCAACCTTTTCAAAATCCAGCCAACAATTCTACACCTTATAACAATTCTTTCCAAACGTCCAGGAACGAAACTCATCTGCACTCGAACGAAGCGTGGATATGTTTATTAAACATTCCATGCAATCGACGGATGAAATAAAGTCTTCTATCCGATCATTAACACAGACCACCACCTCCCACGGTGAAAGTATAAAATCGATTGAAGCACAACTTGCATAAATAAATGCCACGATGAGTGCGAGAGAAAAAGGGAAACTTCCATCTCAATCCCTACCAAAACCTGGCTACTCACAAAGTCATAATGTGAGTGTCGTTACCATGTTGAGATCAGGAAGATGGTTGAACAATCAAATGGGGGAACAGATTGATGATGAGGAATCAATTGAAACCCCGGCTTCCACTTCTTGCCCTATTTCGTCTAGCACCCACCTTCTTCCAAGCCTATTCTCCGTTTTCTCCAAGGCTCGAACACTTCGCCCCCTTCCTCGAGTCGACTTAAAACGATCCCTACTCCAATTCTGGGATCGATTCCATCCCCACAAACTTCTCCACAAATGTTAGACCCAAAACTTATTGATAAAGCTCCGTTTCCAAACAGGTTGAGGGCCAACAAAGCTAACGCACAAATGGAGAAGATTGTGGAAATGTTTAAGCAAGTTAACATAAATATCCCTCTCCTAGATGCTATTCAACAAGTTCCATCTTATGCAAAAATCCTTAAGGACTTGTGCACTAGGAAGAGAAAAACTCAAGTGCCGAAAAAGGTATTCATGACAAGTAACGTGAGCACAGCTTTTACCCAACAATTGCCTAAGAAATGTAAGGACTCCGGTTGTCCTACAATATCTATAACTATTGGGAGTAAAAGCATCAATCGTGCTCTACTTGACCTCGGCGCTAGTGTTAACTTGCTTCCATATTCCGTCTATGAGTAGCTAGGTACATGAAAGTTGAAACCTGCCACTGCACTCTCCAGATGGTAGACCGATCTATCGCCCAACCTAGGGGTGAGCTTGAGGATATGTTAATTAAATTCGGGGAATTCATATTCCCTGTGGACTTTGTTTTTTTAGATACACAGCCTGTGGCGAACCCACGCAACCAAATCCCGGTGATACTCGGTCGACCTTTCCCAGCAACTTCTAACGCTGTCATTAATTGTCGTAACAGTTCTATGAACTTATCCTTCGGGAAGATGACAATTGAGCTTAATATTTATAGGTTAGGATGTCAACTATCTGAACCTTCTGCTCATTTAATCGATGTCTGTTCTATCAACAAGATAGCTTCCGACAGCTGCGAAATTGAAGTACTTTGCTATGATGATCTCGACAACACTAGTGCGACATTGTTTGATCTGGCAAATTATTATAGTGAGAATATCTTTGATGAGTCCATCCCCGAGTTTGAATTCATTGACTCTTCACAAAAGTCAGTAGTGCTTTCTGAGTCAATATCCTACGCAAATTATGAACCTCTTAGGGAGTCCGAGTATCATTCCCTTACCCCACCTCCTATTGTCTCTTCGCCGACACTAGATCTCAAACCGCTACCTTCTCATCTTAAATATGCATATTTAGGAGAGAATGAGTCTTTTCCCGTGATCATGTCCGCTTCTCTAGTTTTAGAGCAATAAAACGCACTTTTGGCGGTATTGAGATCAAATCGGCAAGTATTTGGTTGGACAATGGCTGACATCAAAGGGATTAGTCCCTTAATTGTTGAACATTATATACATCTGATGGATGAAGCCAAACCAACCCGAGACCCACAAATACAGTTAAATCCCGTTATGAAGGAGGCGGTAAAGAAAGAAATCGTCAAGTGTCTAGATAGTGGTATAATTTACCCAATATCTGATAGCCAATGGGTAAGTCCTATTCATGTGGTCCCTAAAAAGTCTGGTATCTCAGTCATAACTAATGAGGCTAATGAGTTGATCCAAACACGCACCCAAAATGGGTGGCGCGTATGTATTGATTACAGAAAACTCAATTCCGCAACGAGGAAAGATCACTTCCCTCTACCTTTTATTGACCAGATGTTAGAACGATTAGCTGGACATGAATACTATTGTTTCTTGGACGGATACTCTGGTTATAACCAGGTCTCCATCGCCGAAAAGGATCAAAATAAAACAACATTTACTTGTCCTTTCGGTACGTTTGCTTATAAACGCATGCCCTTTGGGTTATGCAACGCTCCCACTACATTTCAGCGGTGTATGATGGGGATATTCTCAGACATGGTCGAGAATTTTCTGGAGATATTTATGGACGATTTCTCCATATTTAGGGACTCCTTTGAGGAATGCCTACGTCATCTTGACGCGGTTCTTACCCGCTGTAAGGATAAGAACTAAACTTTGAATTGGGAAAAATGTCATTTCATGGTCCAAGAAGATATTATCCTTGGACATATCATTTCATGAAAAGGCATTGAGGTTGACAGAGCTAAAATTGATGCCATCCATAACCTTCCTCCTCCCTAATGCGTCAAAAATATACGATCTTTCCTTAGCCATGCAGGATTTTATAGGAGATTCATTAAGGACTTTAGCAAAATTGCTAAACCCTTAACTCTTCTCTTGGCCAAGGATACAACATTTCACTTCGATTCGGATTGTGAGGCTGCTTTTGAATCGCTTAAAAGATCTCCCACTACAGCCCCCGTTCTATCATCTTCTGATTGGAACCACCAGTTCGAGCTTATGTGTGATGCATCAGATTTTGCTATTGGTGCAGTCTTAGGACAGCACATTGATAAGATGCCACATGTAATTTACTATGCAAGTAGGACCTTGAACGATGCACAAATTAATTACACAACTACCGAGAAAGAACTCTTGGCAGTTGTATTTGCATTAGAAAAATTCAAGCCCTACTTGATTGGCTCACCAATAGTGGTTTACACTGATCACCCTGCCCTACGACACCTTTTATCGAAGAAGGAAGCTAAGGACAGGCTAATACGCTGGATCCTGTTGTTACAAGAATTTAATCTTGTCATACGAGACAAGAGTGGATGTGAAAACGTTGTAGCCGACCATCTTTCACTCATCAATTCTTCACCAACGTTGATTGTGCCAATAAATGACTCTTTCCCTGAAGAACAGCTCTTGACTGTATCCTGCGAACCTTGGTTCATGGATATTGTGAATTATCTAGCGACGGGACTTATTCCTAGCGATTGGTTGAAACAAGACAATCTTCGATTTCTATCCCAAGTAAAACACTTTTACTGGGATGAACCTTATTTGTTTAAGTATTGTTCCGATCAAATCATTCGCAGATGTGTCCCTAACGATGAATTCAAGAGTGTATTGTCTTTTTATCATGATCAGGCATGTAGCGGTCATTTTGGTCCATGTAAAACGGCGGAGAAAGTTTTGCAATGTGGTTTTTATTGGCCAACATTATTTAAAGATGCTTATGATCATTGCAAAACTTGTCATCGGTGTTAACATATGGGTCGAATTTCACGAAGAAATGAGATGTCGCTCCAACCTATATTGGTTGTGGAGATATTCGATGTTTGGGGTATTGATTTTATAGGCCATTTTCCCAACTCTTTTGGGAATTTATATATCTTTTTAGCGGTTGATTATGTCTAAAAATGGGTGGAAGTAATACCGTGTCGCACTAATGACAACAAGGTTGTTATTAAGTTTCTTAAAGAAAATATCTTTTCGCGATTCGGGCACCCTCGCGCTATAATTAGCGTCAACGGAACGCATTTCTGTAATCGGTCTTTTGAGACTTTGATGCGGAAATATTCGATCAACCACAAACTTTCTACGCCCTATCATCCCCAAACGAGCGGGCAAACTGAGATTTCCAATAGGCAGATCAAGCAAATTTTAGACAAGACGATTTCTAAAAACCGTAAGGATTGGTCAACCAAATTGACGGATGCTCTTTGGGTATTTTGTACCGCTTATAAGACCGATCTTGGTATGTCTCCATACCGCCTAGTGTTTGGAAAGGCTTGCCACCTTCATGTCGAGATCGAACATAAAGCAATGTGGGCTATTAAAGAGCTTAACTTCGATTTTGATCAAGCCTGCAGCTATCGGAAGCTGCAATTAAATGAGCTAAGTGAACTCCGCGATGAAGCTTACGATAATGCGGTTATAGTAAAGAACCGGACTAAAGTATTCCACGATAAAAACCTTTATAGAAAAACCTTCATACCGGGACAACAAGTCCTTCTTTACGATTCCCGTCTCCATCTTCATCCGGGTAAACTAAAATCTTGTTGGAAAGGACTTTTTGTGGTGCGGTATGTATATCCATACGGGGCAGTAGAAGTTGAAAATGTTAAAAACGGTTCAATTTTTAAAGTAAATGGGCATAGATTGAAACCGTATTTTTCTGCTGACCCAGCGGAGGAGCTCCTGTTCTTACAGGAGCCGCTTTATCATAACTGAATTTCCTCCGCCTCACCTCCATGTTTCGGTAACATTTTCTCATTTTAAGAATGGAGGTGAGTGAAAAAGGACTTAACTGAATATCTGTACGTGCCAAAGTACAAGTTTCTGGATAGTTTTCATTTGACTATTATTTTACCCCTCTTAATTTCTCTCCCCAAGTCTACAGGTTTATGCATTCAAAGATGAGATCAGTGAGGACACTGCTGAAAACAGGTTTCGGGGGAGCTTTGTATTCACTAAATTATCTTTTGGCACTTGGCACTATACAAATTTTTTTTGATAATAAAAGAGTAGAAAGTGAAAAATTACATATGAAAGATAGAAAAAATTTAAGAAAAGCAAGAAAGTTAGATCTTTTCTTAAACAAAACTAGTAATAAGTAATTATGAGCCGTTGTCCCAAGGGTTAGTAAGATGAAGGAAATTACTAATCTGAGGGGAAAAATAAGTCTGAAAAATAGTCTTTATTCTTCAGGCCAAACATCTGAATGTTGATACCCTACTATACGCACTTGCACACATCTTGAAACTTGGGATAGTAGATGATACCTTGAAATGCTCTTGTCTAAAAGACTTAGTATGAAAAAAAATTATATATATATATATATATAAGTGGTGGAGAAAAAAAATGAACACTGGTTTTTGTAATTACCAAGGCAGTATAAAAAAAATATAGCGAGGGTACTTTATCACCTAGTGCCTTAGACCAACTGGTTTGAGAGCCACTGCTAAGCCTTAGGTGTTGCAAGACGAGGAAATTATGCTTAAATGCGTGAGCACATTTTGTAATCGGTCGGTTAGTACCTCAAGAAGTATTAACAGTCGCATGAAAAATGTGTGAGCAATTTTATCGAAAATATTCACCAACTATAAAGTACTTTGGAAGATGGATAAGAGTATGATAGATTGAATTGAATTCACTAAGTATGGGGATGACTTTACACACATGTAGGGGTATATGATCAATGTTTGGAAGAAAGATAGGGAGGAAGACTAAAGGCGATGTTTTATTGAGGGATAATATGATTTCTAACATTTTTTCACGACCATTAAGATAGGGCTCGTAGAAACTGAAACGCTGGTATGGTTGGAAACTCTTCTTTTCATGTTATTTTTATAATTCTTAATTTTATATGTAACTTTCACCATCTTTCTTTTATTAAAGGATTTTATGGGTGTAATCCGCTGAAAACCCTCAGGAGACAACACTCCTCCTACTAGGGACACCTAGAGATTTAACGGCTTGTTGCACGTGCTCAGTGCAATCGTATTGCCTACGAAAGTGTGCTACTTAGGTTTTTCTTTTTCTTCCTCTCTTGAATAAATAGTTTGCTCGGGACGATCAAAGTTAAGTTTGGGGGTATTTGTTCAGTCGAAAATACTGCATATTTGATATAACATTTTCCTTATTTTTCTTAGATATTTAAAGGTGTTTATTATAAATATGAAACATATGAGAGTTTATCTGCAAAATATCTATTTTCATATGTTTATATATTATAATTAATATTATGAAGGAAAATGTATGCATATAATATTTATATAATATTTTGATAATTTAAATATGCATATCATATCAAATATTCTTAACCAATATTCTTAAAATATAATATCGTATCAAATGGTTAGGATGATATCTCAAAAATACCAAATATTACTAACATTATTCATTGAGATATTGTACAAGGTTTAGTTCAGGTCAGGAGATCGAGATGTTGAGATATCGGGAATCAGAAATCTGCCGATGAAATTAAATAAAATCAAAGAATCAATACTGGCAGACACTCAGGAAATATTTTCAAGTTCCAGACATTAGCTAAATCTCCATGTGTCACAAGAATAAAGCCCCAGAAATTTGCAGCTAAGATCCCACAAAACAACCGCGGATCCGCAGCCAAAGCATGAAATATGCGGCGGATCCGCGGCTGATTCACCGAGTCAGGAGTTGGGATTTTCAGGTTGGATTTGCTACAACTAACCCTTATTCTGGGGATCTTTAGTTTCTGGCTTTGGGACTATATAAAGGACCGAGGGATAAATCTAGAAATCACCAAACCGACGAGATCACGAAGTCCAAGACGACTCAAGAATTCAGGTTGATCATCAGCTGTTCATCTACCTCCTTAAGAAGAGATCGAGAAGCAAACTAGAGTTTTGTAATCACTTTCTAAAGGAACAAAGTGTAATTGATCAAGTTGATTAATAAAGGTAGTTGTTTTATTCTTATTGCATTTTATTTTCTTTATTTACATCATGATCTCTATCCGTTCTTTTATCTCCATCATGCGCGAGTAATTCTCCGTTTGATAGGGTTCGTAGGATTAAGATAGATCAATGGATGAAAAAATCCTTTAACTCCTTTTACGTCCTATAAAGTTTATAAACTTTATCAAAATAATAGTTAATATCCTAATCGGGCGCGCTATAATTTCATTGATAGTCACGACCACGATTTGAGATTAGATTAACAATTGTTTTGGTAAAGGCTAGACATGAACGGAGATCCATGTAAAGATAAGAGTTAAGAGTGGGAACCCTATTCCCTCCAAAAACCCTAATCTATATACATCTCTGTCGATCTAGTTTTAAATATATTAAAGGATAAAATGAGTAATCTTTAATTAATCATCCATGACTACTAAACCTTAACGAACCCTACAAGCCCTCTTCTGATATAAAATCTACATCCGTCTTTAAACTAGATCTATATTCTACATCCGTATTTAACGTAGATCTAAATTCTATTACTATTCTTCACTATTATCTATTCTTCTTCCTCTTCCTAATCAACACGTCTAAAGAAAGATTAAAAGATTCACATTTCCTTGAGGATGACCCGTACTCATCTCGGTCTAGCTACATGCGACACCGTTATTGATTGCGGTTATTTCTACTATACACTTTTACAGATCAATCAATAGGACCTGGGAAGGATTTGATGTTTCCCCTCTATCATCTTCGATAATCACCGGAGGGTCTTCAGCCGGTGATTCTGGATGGATCATCATCCCAACCATATTTTGAAAGAGAAGAGCCATCTGCTTTATATTAGCAACCTGCTCTGCAACTTCCTTATCTTTCTTTTCGAGCACCCGTCATAAGAACTCTGTATCGGTTTCTTGCTCCTGACGCTATTTTGTTACTTTGTCCAGACTTTTTTAGGTCCGGTAAGTGCTGCCATCTTGGCAAGCATATCTTGGAGCTTCTGTTGTTGCTCCTAAGCTTTTGTCAATGACTGAGTATGCGGTATGTGACTCACAGAGGCACGGCTCTCCTCTTTGCCACTAGTCATATAGACCATGTGTATAGCTATGCCCCCATTCTTAGGACGTTTGGAGCTCTCGCTTTTAGGTTTTTCCTATGGCGATAGAATTTTCTCCGGCCTTACTCTTTTAAGAGAGGTTGTAGCAGGAAGAGCCGCTATAACAGGCACTTCTTTACAAGAATTCCCCCGTTGCATGGCGGAAGAGCAAACGTTTTCTTGTCGGACCTTAGATTTTTTCGATAAACAAAAATAGCTTTCATCGAGCATTGAGTTTTGGACTTTCCGCCAGACTCTGTGGATTTGTAAGGAGAGCCGCTGATAAGGTTGCTCCGGCTTCGTTTGCACTGAAGCTTCTACAGGCGGAGGTGATCTTTTCGGTACCGCCGTTGGAGAGTTTTTTCAAACCCTCTTAAGCGGATCGAAACTGTTCCCAGTTGGAACAACAATATCAATGGCCGCCACAGGAGCTGGTGGGGTAAGTCCAGAAGGGGAGTTGTCCCAGCTTGTCTCACTCGGCGCCAATGGCGACTTCGAGCATACCTGGCAGCAGAAACCGCCTCAGTATTAGAGGCATCTTCATCATGACCCTGGCGTTGCTTAGGAGCTTCGCTTAGTGTCAGCCTATAGAAGATAGACTTTCTTGGCGGAGCCGGAGGAGAGTTGGTCAGCCTGTCAAAGACTGACCGCCTCGAGAAGATGGAGGTCGCGTTGGGCCCGCAAGTCACTTCAAATGGGATGGAGTGAGAGTTGCTTTGCATGAAGTGTAGCTAGAGGCCATTGATTCTGTATAGAAGTGAAAGACCAAATTTTAGTATCTCGAACCCAAGGGCAACCATGAATATAGCGAACCACGATTTTGTTCACGAAACACGACACAAGAAGTATTGAGTGGAAAGAGAAAGAGGTCCCACCGGGCGTGCCAGAATCTGTTTACCGCCAAAAACATAGACGAACCGGGATAGATCATCTTGCCTTAATTTGGGGGCAGATACTATTTGGAGCATACATGTCCACCTCTCCGAAGATACCAAGCTGATTTATGGTACCGTATATCGAAGGTTTGGACAGATGCGACCGATGTAGCATGACTTTATCAGATCCCCTATCATTTGTAAGGGTTTTTTTTATTGTAGGGACGCTCTTCCCTGCACGTGCAAGCCCCTGCAGTTAATTACATTATCGTGTTGTGATAACAACTTTCACCTGCTCCGGTAGATCACTTCGTGTAATGTTGTATTTTGTTCATTATGGTTGCCCGTGAATTGTATACGGAGACTAGTTTATGTTGTTGCCTGCAGGACGCGGATTAGTCTAAATCTATATATTAGATTTGGGTTTGAACCTAGGTCATATGTTCTATCAGTTCAGGGAATATTTTATTTTATTTAAAGACCGTTAATCTGGTTTTAGATTAAGATCGACTTAAATATATGAGCATATGGGTTTATTTTAACTAAGGATACGTTAATCTTTTATAGGACTAAGATTGACTTAGAAACATGGTTAAAGATCATTAAGCCTTGTTAAGATCCATTAACAGAGGTGAGCATATAGGCTCGGTTATGAAGAGCAATATGGGCTCAAGGAGTATGAAGCTTCAGGGGCTCAACCTATATTGGGGCTCAGTCTTGGGCTTTTTTCATCATCCAACAGTGCTAAGCACTTAGTATTTTGACTATGGATATAAAATCCAAATTTTGCTTTGGCGCTCACGTGGATGTCACGTGAGACGCTCAGACTTGGGCATTGCCCTATCAGTGCTAAGCATTTTCTTTACGCGGCACTCACGTGTATATTACGTGAGGCGCTTAATCTTGGTATTTTTTAAACGCTCACATGTATATCACGTGAGGCGCTCAATTTTGGCATCTTTTTTTTAAACACTCACGTGTATATCACGTGAGACGCTGAATCCTTGCTTATGGGCGCTCACGTGTGTGATACGTGAGGCGTTGTCTTCATGAGCCTTCTGTTCGCTCACGTGAGTATCATATGAAGCGGTATGTCCATAGAATCTTTAAAGCGCTCATGTGGATATCATGTGAGACACCGTGTCCTTAGAGATTAAATCTCTTCTTATTTTTTTTAAAGAAGTTAAACTTTTGTTAATGGTATTTTGGTCATTAACGATCACCAAGATCGCTGTTTTGAAGATCTGGGATCGAATTTTTTGAGAACTAAGTTCTTTGAAGGGTTAAACCTTGTTTTTAAAGTAATTAAATTCCTGGAATTCAACTTTCATTTCTTTCCTTCATGTTTCTTTTCTCATGTTTAGTTTTTCCTTAAATCTTGAGTCTGAAAAACAAGGTCTTCCCTATGAAAATTAAATTCTCAACTTATGGAATATTTGTCTTGCAGATCTCAGATCCATAAAAAAACTAAGTTCTTTATAAAGGGTTAAACCCCTGTATCTATGTATGATAGGCAAAGAAGACGTTTTGATCTCTGCTTTTTCTTTACCTAGGGATTGAGAGGAACAAGAAGAATTTCTTCAGAAAGAGAATTAAATTCTTGGTTGCAGTTTCTATCTCTTCTTTTTTTTGCAGAAGCTTATAGAGGGTTTTCTCTCTATGGGACTTGAAGTCTCGAGTCCTTTATATAGGTGAGGAAAAAGCGGATGATTAGTTTGAGAAAATCTCTCATTGAGAGATCTCAATTGATTTAATCGATCTTAAAGATCACTCGGGGAATTTTTTCCACCGTTGGATCTTTAATCCAGCAGCTTTCTGTTTAACAGAAAATATCCTCTGTTGGTTTTAATATGATTAGGAAAATATTTTACTAACAAAGGGTTTTCTGATTTGATCGGTGATATTGTAATCACATTTGGATTTTAAATTCAAAGGTTCTCTATTTAACAGAGAAAATCTTTCTAATTTAGAAAGCTCAGGGGAAGATATTTCCCAAATAGAATTTAATTCCATTTGAAACTAGCGCTTTAAACAGATGCGCTCACGTGGCTTTCACGTGAGGGCTATCATATATAAACAAGAGTAGTGCTCACGTGCTTTGCACCTGAGCGTTCACGTGTTTAACACGTGGGGCCCTGCTTGTGTTTTTTTTATTTGTATTTAGTGTTGACTTGCTTTGCATGTTAGCGCTCACGTGTTTAACACGTGAGGCTTATATCCCAAGGTTTAACCCTTACTGAAGTCTGAGGTCACATGCTTTGCATATGAGCCCTCACGTGCTTTGCACACAGGAGGGTTATTTCATAGGATTTAATCCTCCTTGATGCCGGCGATCGCTCACGTGCTTTGCATGTGAGCGCTCACGTGCTTTGCACATGGGGGGTTTCGTTTCCACTTCTTGTTTTCTTTTTTTATAAGGGAATAATAAACAATTCATCTGATTTAGTACACTATCATTGACATGCTTGTAACCTGCCAGACTATTACTATTTTGTTATCTTGTTAAAACATGTTGCCTGTAATAATTACCGATGCCAACAATCCTGATTTGTTGTCCTGATGGACGTGACATATTGTCTTGAAAGACTTAAACTGTACCTACATGTTCCTGTTTTGGCATCAGTTAGATATTATTTTCATACCTGACTTGGAAAACGAAACGTGGGAAAATGGGGAAATCAAAATTGTAACTAAAGTGTAACTCAAAGGGATATTACATGTTTCCGTGGTTCTGGGGGTTAACGGAACAAAATCATTCTTCATTTATACATCTTGCATCCGTGGTCCCGGAGGGTAACGGGATATATCTTGCATCCGTAGTCCTAGAAGGTAACGGGATATATACTTTTGAGTTACATGGAGGAGTACATTAACTGGTTTCAAATATTTTTAGGATGGATAATCTAGCAACATGGACCCTTAGTGATGGGTTCGCTTAGCACCCCGACGGTTTTCGGCACGCATCAAGTATGCTATATTAAAAAATTTAGGGTGCCGAACGAGCCTGAACCAAGGATCTAACTAAAGAATTAGGGTTTATATAGCATGTAAACAAACTTTACACTAAGTGATTTAGGAATACAACCTTTGTAGACCGGTCCTTCGCTTCTAAAGATCTGTGTAGTAGTCCCTTTTCTCTAAGTAGTGGTGTCCCGGACTCTCCTTAGACTCCACTAGGCGAAAGGAACGAGCTTGCTCAAATATATTCGAGGCCGAAGATGATCTACGTCGAAGAATCGCTAACTCAAGCTACCTCTTCACTAATTGATGGATTAGTGAAGTAAACAATCAATACTAAATGTCTAGTTAGGTATAAATTGATGAAGTAGGAATTTTTCTCACTTTAGAATTATTTTTCTCTTTTTCTTTTTCTTTTCACTTGAAAGCTAGAGAGCAAAAGCAAGAGATGAAGAAGAAGCTCAAGTGATCAAATAATGAACCATGGGTGATGAAATATCTTATATAAACTCATGTAGAGACTTAACCATGGCTAAAAATAATGGTTAGATTAATAAATATCTAAAGTAAAACAAAATTAGTGGACTTAAGTCAAGCCTTCTACATGCTTCCACGAGCATCTTAGTCATGCTGATTTCCACCTAATTTTGATTTTTCCCTTAATATTTAAACACCCAAATTATCTTAAGTTAGGTATGAGTCTCATACACCCAAACCCAATGTATCATCTAGCATGACACAAAATAAATACATTAATATATATCACATATATATTTAAATGTATTTGGAGAAAACAATTTCTTAAGTGAGCTAGTATTAATTAATGTATATTAATATATCAAATATATAATTATACATTAAATTATTAAATCAAGACTTGATTTAATAATCCGGCTATATCACATACAACCGACTAATATCATATACATGTATATCAAATATACATATAACAAATTATTGAATCAACTATTGATTCAATAATCCGGTTATATCACATATAACCTATATCGCGAAATTAGAATATTGTATCACATACAAGTGTCAATCTCGGTCCCGCACATATCACATATGTGCCCTACTTCGTTTCGCATGAGCTAGGAAACCTCTATGTAGGACTCTAAAGACCCGTCAATACGCCAGCAGTGGGTGATAATCATATCAGTCACCCACAAGCCGTCAGCGGTACTAGCTGGACGTAACGGCTACCCGGGTATCGAGGGATCAGAAGATCAACAAGCAAGCTTGTCCATACTCTTGTGAATCCAATAAGTAACACTATCGTACAGTCCGGCCTCTTCGTCTGATATGTCGCATATCGAGTCTGGGGGTGGTAAACGTCAGACCCCAATAACTTGATAAGTCATGCCAATATGAGGCTCATAACGGGTCGAGAAACTACCGATAACACTTACCAGTAAATCTTTGTATCAGCCCTGGCCAGGGACTTCGTGTCATGGCCAATCGAGCATAGCGCAACATCAACCCCCAATACCGGGAGAGACGAAACCCCTCCAATCGCTCAATGCCTCCATGTGACTCGGGACTGTACCCAAAAACCACCTGTTTGCACGCTCTCTTGAACGTGGTAGGGTGGAAATCAAAGCACGGTGGGAGTCACACAAAACTCTATGACGATCTCGGGTCTACATACTAACCTGTAGCAGTGTCACCAGAGAACTGCTATCTGACGTTAGGTATAGTACCATTTAGGAGTTCTCGGCGAGTCATGTTCAGTGTACCCAGTCTTCGCTGACCCCCGTATACAATCTTTGATGTCAAACACCAATGGATATGAGATCATCCATCATCCATCAAATGGGTCAAGAAACATATACGCTTGTCTACTCTGGAATATTTATGCCCCGTCTCGATACACCCACGACTAGGAACAATTAAAGGATGAACTTGTGGACTACCCTGGCCCCACCAGTATGATCTGCATCATAATCCTGGTAGTCAAGTACACATCCTAAGGGCTTTACCAACATGTGAGAGAAAGACGGTATCACAATACTAGTCTACATGTTAAGATAAAGAAAAACCAGATAGCATACTATCATGTCGAGCAAGAAAGTCCTCCCTATATATGTCCAAGCATTCATTATAATATACAATCATGTACAATAATGGCCTCCAGGGCATACATACAACTAACAATCTCCCACTTGCATTAAGGCCGGTTGTTGTAGTATCTCATACCCAACATCCCAAAAACTCTCAAATTATATCTGGGGTTTGACCTTGGTGAGTGGATCTGCGGTGTTATTCTTCGTCTCAATTCTCCTGACCTCGATCACCCGGAGATCAACTATCTCCCTGATCAGGTGATACTGCCTAAGAATATGTCTGGATCACTGATGGGGACCGGGGTCCCTAAGCCAAAACCGCAACTCCATTGTTATCATAATACACAAGTATTAGATACTTAATGGTAGGAACCAAGTTCATCTCATCAACATCTTTATCCATACAGTCTCTTTGGCGGCATTGTTGGCAGCGATGTATTCAGCCTCCATCGTCGAGTCTGCCATGGTTTCTTGCTTGGAACTCTTCTAACATACCGTCCCTCCACTGAGGCTAAAGACAAAACCTGAGACTGTCTTGCAGTCAACCTTATCACTCTGGAAGCTCGAATCGGTAAAGGACTCGATTTGGAGTTCATCGTTACCATACACCAAGAACATTTTTTTAGTCCTTCTCAAGTACTTAAGAATGTTCTTCACAACTGTCCAGTGATTCTTCCCAGGATCCAATTAATACCTGCTTACAACACTAAGTGCGTACGCTACACCCGGTCGGGTACATAACATCGCATAAATGATAGACCCGACTGCCGAAGCATAGGGTATCCCTTGCATGCGAGCCCTCTCCAAATCAGTCTTGGGGGACATCTCTTTGGAGAGAGTGATTCCTGAGATCGTGGATAAATTCCCATGCTTGGAATCTTCCATACTAAACCTCTTTAGTATGGTGTCAATGTATCTGGATTAGGACAATCTTAGCATCCGTTTAGATCTATCTCTATAGATCTTAATCCCCAGGATGTAGGAGGCATCATCCAGATCCTTCATGGAGAATATTTGTGATAAGAAGACCTTGACCGAGTGCAACATAGGAACATCATTTCCTATCAAGAGTATGTCATCCACGTACAATAAGAGAAATACAACCTTACTCTCTACCACCTTTTTGTATATACAAGGTTCATCTACCTTTTTGATGAAGTCAAACTCTTTGACTGCTACATCAAAACAGATGTTCCAACTCCGCGATGCCCGCTTTAATCTCTAGATTGATTTAAGCAACTTGCACACCTTTCCGCTGCTCCCACTATCTACGAAGCCCTCTGGCTGAGTCATGTACACGCTCTCTTCTAAATCACCATTTAGAAAAGCGATCTTGACGTCCATCTGCCAGATTTCGTAATCATGGTATGCAGCGATGGCAGGTAGGATCCGGATGGACTTAAACATAGCCACTGGAGAAAAGGTTTCTTCATAATCGACACCTGATCATTGACGAAAACCTTTTGCAACAAGTCTAACTTTGAAAGTCTCAACTTTTCCATCTACACCAAGTTTCTTCTTAAAGATCCACTTGCTCCCAATGGGTTTTACCCCTTCAAGAGCAACTTCCAAAGTTCATATTTTGTTGGTGTACATGGATTCTATCTCGGATCGCATTGCATCCAACCATTTCACAGAGTCCCCACTCGTGATGGCCTGCTCGAAGCTAGTTGGGTCATCATCTTCCATGATGCAATCCTCGCTCCCACCATCAATGAGAAAACCGTAGTATCTCTCAGGTGGATGAGGAACCTGTTAGGAATATGTATGACCTAGAGGCGATTATTGATGATATAATGGATGCTTAGACATATATATAGAGGACTTTCTTGCTCGACATGATAGTATGCTATCAGGTTATCTTTATCTTAACATATAGACTGGTATTTATATTGTTTGCCTCTTACATGTTGATAAAGCCCTTAGGATATGTACTTGACTACCAGGATTATGATGAGATCATACTAGTGGGGCCAGGGTGGTCCAAAAGTACATCCTTTAATCAGTTCCTGGTCGTGAGAATATCGAAACTAGGGCATCGATATTCCAGAGTAGACTAGTGTGTACGTTTCTTGTCCCTTAGAGGGCGATGGTTGATCCCACAACCATTGGTGTGTGACATCAAAGATTGTACACAGGTGCTCATTGGAGAATGGGTACACAGAACAGGACTCACCGAGGACTCTTATGTGGTAGTATACCTATCGTCAGATAGCAGTTCTCTGGTGACACTGGTACAGGTTAGTCTGTAGACCCGAAATCGTCATAGAGACTTGTGTGGCTCCCACTGTGCTTTGATTTCCTCCCTACTACGGCTCAAAGGAGTCGTGCAAACAGGTGGATTTTGGGTACAGTCCCGAGTCCCATAGAGGCAATTAGCGATAGGAGAGGTTTCGTCTCTCCCTGTATTGGGGGTTGATGTTGCACTATGTTCGATTGGCTACCACTGGAAGTCCCTGGCCAGGATTGCTGCCGAGATTTACTGATAAGTGTTATCATTAGTTTCTCGAACCGTTATAGGTCAGACATCGGCATGACTTATTACGTTACTGGGGACTGACGTTTACCACCCCTAGACATAATATGCGACATATCAGATGAAGAAACCGGACTGTACGGTAGTGTTACTGATAGGCTTCATGGAGACTATGGATGAGCTTGCTTATTGATCTTTATATCGCTCAATACCCGGGTAGCCGTTACGTCCAGCTAGTACCGCTGACGGCTTGTGGGTGACTGATGTGATCATCACCTACTGCTGGCGTATTGACGAGCCTTTAGAGTCTCACACAGAAGTTCCCTAGTTCAAGCGAAACGAAGTAGGACACATGTGTGATATGTGTGTGGGCCTGATTAAATACGTGTATGTGATACCGTATTGTAACATGGCAGTTATCTGTTATCGGTTCGGTTATATGTGATATAACCATACTGTCGAATCAAGTATTGATTTGATAATGTGATATACAGATAAATGATATTAGTCGGTCATATGTGATATAACCGGATTATTAAATCAAGTGTTGATTTAATAATGTGATATACATTATATGTGATATAATTATATCTTAACTAATATCATTAGCTCACTAATTACTCTTCATTATATATATATATATATATATATTAATATATATATATATATAATAATAATAATAATAATAATAAAGCATGGCTTGATTTTCTATTTTTGAGAAAAATAGAAATGAGGTGTAAATTGAGAGCATGGTTGCAAGCATGGGGTTATATTTGTTTATTCATCTTGACTCACTATTCAAGTATGGTTGCAATTTTATATTGCAAAATTCCATGCTTAAATGAGTGGGGGTTAAGAGTTTCCATTCATTCTTAGCTCATTCTCAACACTTAGCCATTTTGCTTGCTTTGCTCCCATGGTTGCTCTCTAGCTTCTTCTTCTTCCTCAATCCCATGGTTCAAGCTTCAACCCTCACATGTGATGTGAACCATGAAGCTTGAACACAAACTAGTGAGCAAATTAAACCCCTACTTCACCATCACACATTAGATTAGCAATTTGATGTGGAGTGTTGCCTTCACTAATGGGATTAGTGAAGGGTTAGCTTGAGCTTGTGGACTTTGGGTGGATCGTCTTTGGCGCGAAGATCATGAAGGAGGTTCGTTCAACTCGAAGAGGAGCCTAGTAGAGTCGCATGGACTTCAACCCGGAGCTATTGAAGAGAAGGACTCGAACTACAAAGATTGTATGCTCTTTTCTTCTCTTTAGTTCATCACATTATAAAGGCAAACCCTTAATAATTTAGTAAAGATCTTGTTAGTCTAGCTTAGCACCTAATAAAAATTTGAATTTGACATGATTGATACCTCTTTAACCTCATGGTGGTGCTAAGGTCGACTTTCAGAACCCTACTAGATCGGCGAAGAGGCTGAGGTTCGTCGGGGACCATCGAATTCTCTGGTTCCACCAAATCTTCTGTTGAAGTTTGTGTAGCTGGAACCTCTTCTAGTTTTACCTCATGATTACAAATTTCTTCTACAAGAAATTCCTTTTCTAAAAAGGTGGCATGTTGAGCAACAAACACCTTTTGTTCCTCACTTTGGTAGAAAATATATCCGTAGGAATCCTTTGGATATCCCATAAATTTACACAGAACAGACTTTGCCTCGAGCTTGTCCGGATTTTGCTTTTTAACATAGGCCGGACAACCTCATATCTTAACTCGTTTAAGAGATGGTCTCTTCCCATTCCATATCTCATAGGGAGTGGTAGGCACTGATTTGGTTGGAACTCTATTCAATAGGTATGCGGCTGTCTCAAGCGCATAACCCCAAAATGAAACAGGCAACTCAGCGTTACTCATCATAGAGCACACCATATCTAATATGGTGCGATTCCTCCGCTCCGATACACTATTGTGTTGTGGTGTATACGGAGGAGTAAGCTGAGAGAGAATCCCATTCCCTTTTAGATAGTCACGAAATTTCGTGCTCAAGTATTCTCCTCCCCGATCAGATCGAAGGATTTTAATACTTTTTCCCGTTTGGTTCTCTACTTCGCATTTATATTCTTTGGATTTCTCAAAAACTTCAGACTTGTGTTTCAACAGGAACACGTGTCCGTATCTTGAGAGATCATCGGTGAATATAATGAAGTACGATGAACCATTCCTGGCATGTGTAGACATGGGACTGCATACATCGCTATGTATCAGTCCCAAGAGTTCAGTAGCTCTCTCTCTGTGTTCAGTAAACGGAGTTTTGTTCATTTTACCTTTGAGACGTGACTGGATTCAAACTTATTTAAATATCCATCTTTATGCAGCTTAGCTAGTCGTGTCGCATTGATATGACCTAGTCTACAATGCCACAAGAAGGACTCGTTCATTTCTGAACTTTTCCTCTTATGTGTGTTTTGTATGTTAAGAACTGTGTTTTGATTCAGAACGTATAAACCGTTACATAACGTACCAAACCCAATCAACATTTGATTTAGGAAAATGTTCATAACATTATTATCTACTACAAAGTTATATACTTCTTTATCTAATAAAGAAAGAGGGTACATAATAACAGTCGTTCAAGATCAATGTATTCTCATTTGGCAATACAGGGTGATATTCACCAACTGCTTTGGCTGCAACATTTGCATCATTCCCTACTTTTAGAGAATGATCACCTTTTCCCAGTTTTCTAGCTTTCTTTAGCCCATGTAACATATTACATATGTGGGATCCCGATCCGGTATCTGATACCCAGGACGTAGAGTGCACTGAGAAACGGTTCTCGGTAACAAACACACCCGAAGAAGATGCATCAACATGCTCATTCCTCGTTCGGGTCGCGTTGGAATCCGGATATTCCTCTATTTCCTGCTCAGTCTTATAACAATTATAAGATAGAGCGGAACCAACGTTCCCCATCTCAGTATAACAAGTGGGTTCGGTCAATACATCAATATTATTATCTTGATTAAGGCGTGACATGGTCGCTATCTGGAGAGAGAGATAAGAAAACACTAAGCGTATGCTCTTGCAAGATTAGATTGGTTATTATCTTATCTAATCAGGATGGCTCCTACTGTTTTTATCAAATCTTCCTTCAAACCCTAAAAGATAAAACTAGCCGGGATTAATTACATCCTACAAGTTCGCCAATCCTTCGGCCAGGCCAGTGTCGGTACTTTGAGGGAGGTTCCCCGTGCTTTCACACAGACCTAATTAAAATAAAACTCGTTTTCCCAGGGGCGTAACCCCGTTAACACGTTTCTAGACACCTACTTGATCGGCTAATTGTAAAGTGCAAAACTCTCTCAGGAGTAACTTTTACTCACAGTGGGTATCGGGATCCAACTATCTCATAGAAGGTATGCAGTCTCATTGCAAATCTCAACACTTGAAATTCCCAATAATATTTTGCCCCTAGCAACTCATGACCTTGGCTATGGTCAACAAATCATAAGCGCTAGTTAAGTTCAATCCGTCATTTCCTGATTGAATTAAACCCACTCGTACGACCCTTGGTTATGGTTAATAAATCCGTATGACTACCCTAACTCAATTGCATCATATGCTGCAGATAAGCACTGATTAGCTACCGCACACTACACCTTGGCTGTGGCAAACAAACATAGCACGAATACTAAATAGTACTTATCTGAAATGACGGAGGGCTACGACAGGTTTTTAAGAAAACCTTTTGTGTAATGAACTTGATATCGTTGTAGAATCGAGTGATTTTGAAAAGGAATGGTTTAAACTCCCATTTTTAAAATCGAGTTTTTCAAAATAAACCGAGTGGGTGTAGCATCTGCTAGCTTTTTCTAAAGAGGTCATTCCCGGTGAAGGGATCTAAGCTCTTTCCTCGTCGAATGAGGTGCTGGATATTCATCAAGGAATACCACTATGCAAAGCAAGAACTAGAGCTACCCGTTTTGAAAATTTGATTCCACAACATCATTGGGTTTCTTTCCTTTTCATTAATCTCATTAATGAAGTCCCATCATTTATGCTTCCTAAGCATCACAGATAAAGAAACGAAAATACTTATACAACATACGCTTATGCCATCCGCATTCGCCACGGGGTCCCGTCATGCACCGTTAGGTTAGATAACTAACGGCAGAGCAGGAGCAGGACTATCGCGGATGCAAAACATAACCAACGTTTATTATATATCATATATATAATATAAAGCATTCGTCTCAGGCAGTTATATGATCTCATCACAGAACATTGCAGCAGAAGTCAACATATGAAATATTAGATATACTAGGAGGTCCATGTTTTAAATTAAGCCTATAAAAAACACGAATTTTACGGTCATGATGAATAGCCAAACCCACATCTCTAGACCCCTACGAGAGCAGCAAGCAACCCTACCAATTCTAGAGTTAGGAGATCCGGACTCGACTCCTCGAGATGGTCTCCCACTGGACTCTAGAACCCGGTTACTTGTGCTCCCCGTCTTGGGTCTATCCTAATGCGGAAAAGTAAATAATATACAACAATGGTGACATCATCCTCAACCCGAAAGTGTCCCAATAAAGGAATATTACATTTTACATGAATGAAAATGAAAAACTCTCATCTCACGCAAAAAAAAACTGGCTATTCAAACACGACGATCCAATATAACATATCCCAGCAACACATAACATCACATGTCATCAACGTAAATAAATATGCGTATCCCGATTGTCGTTGACGTATAGCAACGAAACCGGCGATACACCACATATTACACTTACGGTCGCAAAAAAGAAATAAAAACTATTAGAATCCGCAACAATCTTAGACATCATAAACCCGGAGTATCACATACGCCGGATTTCATGCCTAACAGTATAAACCCGGCACTTTAGTCTCAAATTGAAAACACTTTTCAATATCCAGTCTTGCAATTCAACAAGATTCCCAACAAATGATCGAATGTTCGTCGGAAACATTAGTGGACGGCCGCACCCCCGATGCCGTCGACGAAGCAAACTTAGGCGGAACACCGCGGCCGCGAGCACCCGAACGGATGCTTTTGGCTACGGGATTCTCCTACAGTCACTTGGTCGGGACTATAGGGCGTAGCTATCTAGTAGTGTTACACGGCGAGTATTCGCGTACTATACATGATTGCAATGGAGTTTGGATCCGAATCAAAACCTTGCGGCAACCAATCAAGTGAGACTAAATTGCTAGATTTACAAAATACTAATTAGTTTTCACAAAACTAATTACTGTGGATTCCAAATATTGTATAACAAATTACAGATATCTAGATGATGTTAAACATTTCGATCGATTTATCAAACACCCAAAATTCCCAGATAGCTCAACACTTGAGTCACGGTTAAAATTATCCAAACAGTGCCCCAAGTGCCTACGGACCTACACAAAAAGGCACACTCCCTGCCTCACCAACGGCATCGCGGAACCGCCGCCAAAGGCATGCTTTGGCCGCTCTTCCGCGGTCGTTTGGTCGAGTTGGGCCGTCGTTTTTCTTGTAGGTCCATAGAAAACCCTACACAATTTTCTGAATATTTTTAATTTGAAAAATTCTAAGGTTTGAAAATTATCCAGAAAGTGGGTTTTCCAGGCTTTCGAAGTTCGATCGAGCACTTTAAGTTCGCATGGTGTAACAACCCTAATTTTCTTATACACTTTTTCCTATACAAATTTTTTTCAAAATATTTTAAAATCCACAAAGGGGTATTTTAACCTGAGCACAAGATTTAGGTAATTATTTTTGTTTTTAATTACAAGCTACAAGAATGAAATAACTCCATTTTTAGTGTACAAGAAATTACTTTAAATTTAATGTATACTAGGAGTATTTATTCTTGCTGCTATCAGTTTAAGTAATTAAAAACCACAATAATTACAAGAAGGAGCTTGTAGCTCATTGGTAATACCTTGCACTGCTGAACAAAGCCACCAGAGTTCGAATCCCGTACCCCACATAATTTTTATATCTTTTTGTTTTAATTTTTTTTAGAAGTCAAACGGTCAAACAGTCATAACTCACAATTTATTACGAATTAAAAAAAATAAACTACACCAAAATTCCCCCCAGACCAGACCCGACCCGACGGCGCCCGACTCGGTCCGGACTCGGCCGAATCGGCCGGCGCCGCCGGCCGGACTCGGCCGGTCGGCCGAGTCGTCAACACGAAAAAAATTCGTGTTGACCTGGTCTTCATCCCTGCATACTCTAAATTTTTTCTACTGTTACAAAATTTCCAATAAAACTCTTTTAAGACAAAATTTAATGAAATTTTAATGATTTTTATATTTATTTTTAATATTTTTTAACCCTAACCCTAGCCTAGCCCTATATAAAGACCCCTATACTCTACCTTTTCCCTTCACAACTCTAAGTCCACTCTCTCAAATTCTCGAGAACTCAGTACGAAGAGCGAGGAGCGAAGCGCTGCCGAAATCGACGACGGATTCCGGCGACCGGATCAGGACCTTCGCGACGTTTTCAACGAATCGACAACCATCACGACCTCTAGCTTCATTAGCTTGTCCAAACCGTAAGTCCCATTCCCTCTATCTCTCTTTTCTATAAGTATAAAAAAATACGAACTTTTGGAACTCGACGGAAATCGGACAAAACCGATTTCCGATTCGGTTTTTTCTATAAATTTCCACTTGTCACCTAATACATAATATCTACCCATATTCATGTTGACTATTAATCACCCATAAACCAATTTAATCAAACTTTTTCACATAAAATGATAACTTCTTTGCAAAACCGTATTCTTTTCATAAAAATACCATGAAGTTCATTTTTCTTAGTTTAATTAATTCCCTCACTCCTAATTAGGTTTATCTTGATCACTAAACTTTTAGAATCCAATTTGAATGAAATTTCACACATAAAATGATACGTTTTTAAATACCGTATTCTTGCACTTTAATACCTTCAACTTTAACTTGTCATGTTTTACCTTTAAACTTCACCAAAACTTAATATAAGTCACGGGGTAATGACCTACCCCTACACACACTCAATATAACCCTAATTGATAAATATCAAAATACAGAATACGAGATTACAAGACTTTTCACTAAAATACCATAATCTTTATAACTTTTATTTAAAGCTTTAAGTTGTAAACTTTTCTAGATAAAATCTTTTAATAAAATGAAAACACGATTGGTCATGGACATCGATCGTTTATCTAAACTGTCTTGTGGTGTCTAGGCTAGGCAAGTGAGCTTGGGTAACTTTAAAAGGCCCGTCTCACGATTCGTGAGCGGATCCCTCCCTCCTCACTTGTACTTACCTGGCCGCAATTGACGGTGAAGAGGCGATTTGAGGCTTCTAATGACTCATCGTTTAGACCTTAGAAATAGGCTAGTTGGTTTAGGAAACCCTAATAACTAAAAATACGGAAAACTATACTTTTTGCAAATAAATACCCTATATTAATAAAACCGTTTTCCTAAATGAAAAGTATTTATAAAACCTAAGCAAAGTGCCGCTACAACCCACTTTTGGGGAACCTGTTAGGGAAAGTACAGTTCATCGTGCACCCGCAGGCTAGTAGTGCGAGATTCAGACCTCCGCAAGGAGCATTCGGTCTCGAAAGGTTTAAAATACGATATTTAAGGAAAATGAGATTTTTGAAAATAAAATATTCATTTAAAAATTATTCATGTGTTAATATATATATAATTATCATTTTAACACCTATTTTATCCTAATATAAAGTTTCCACATTTTTCTAAAAATTACAAGATTAAAAGTTACACTAAAATACCATGAATTTCAGATAAAACAATTAATACTTTTATTAGGATATATTCACTAGAATAACACAAATAAAATTCACATTCATTATAACAATTAAAGACGAATATTAAATACTTGAGGTGTATTTTGAAAACTATACAAAAGTATTTTTACATAAAACCCCCTCAAGTTTCACAAATTACAATAAGGCCCCTAGCTAATATTGAACTTCAAATTCTCTTCTTTTAGTCTGACTCGGGTTAGAGTCTGACTATTTCTGACTTGAATATGATTCAAGTCAATCTATATCCTTTTATATTCCAATACAATTTGAATACATGAATCCATGAACCCAGTTAACAATATATTCTTTTTGACTGAATCAAACCATGGATATTCATCCATTATCCTGATATTCCAATTACCTGATTATACAGTTGTAACATATTTACCGATATCATGGTTTTGGTCAGTCAACCAACTTACATATTCCAATACTACAATACTGTTAAAACATTACGGGGTTTAAGGGGTAGATTGGTACGGAAGATGTTAAAGGTGGCACGAGGTGGTCAGATTAAGACACCTAACCTGAATCCTGTTGCTGTTGTACCGTGGCATAACGGTTCCTTGTACTTTCCGTTTGCCCTGATCTCTAGCATATAGAGACCCCCCCTCGTATACACTGGCATCCTTCTGTACCAAGCTACAAACAACAGCGTTACACAATGTTCCATAATATTCAACATTATAATACTTTAGAAAATACTATTACTCTATCATTCTCATTCTTCTTATTCTTTTGGGACTTACCGAGCGACCTGTTCGCTGACGACATTCTATCTCTTTCTTCTTTGAATGTCGTCAGGTGCGTTGGACCAAGTTGAGATCGAGCCCACCGGTGAAGATTTGGAGCAGTTCCAGGCAGACCCAGAGCTCTAGATAATTGTACCTTGTTCTTTCCAGTTTATTTCATTTCCTGTTATGCCATTGTTTAGGCATTGCTTTTCATTCCAGTTGTATTTTCTTTTGCTGCATTGTAAAAAGAATGTTAATAATAAAAGTTGTTGTTATTTCCATATTATTCGTCTCTTGTGATTTACTTTATATTGCTTAGTTACGCTTAGCGTATATACTTCTGAGTATATACGTAGCGGGCCTCGTCGCGTCCACTTCGCCGTACACTGGGAAGCGGGGCGTGACAGGTTTTGTTGGTGGCCCATGCAGGTCAGAGCTGTATGAATCCCTGTCATGCAGTTCTGGTCTGCGTGAACAACCTAAGCAATGTAACACAAGAACCAGCAACTAAAACATTCTTTACAATTCATGTTCTTTGAATCTTGCAAATCTCTATTCCTTGAATCTTATCATTTCATGTATTTGAATCTGTCCTAATCCAAATTTTCTTCAGGATTATGGATTCCCCGAACAACACCAGCACCAATGTCAACAACACCCCATCAGCACTACCTCTCACACCAGTTGTTACCGCACCACCCACTGAGCAAACGATGTTATTCGATGCGATCCGCAGTCTTCTCGAGGGACATCAACAACTTCTGAGCCGTCCTGATAACGATGCACCGGGAGTAAAGCAATTCCGGGATTTGCACCCAAAGCAATTCTCTGGTAAAGGAAGCCCTCTCGAAGCAGAAGAATTGGGCACAAAGCATCGAAGACGATCTGGCAGCAGCTCAAGTGCCAGATAACGCTTGGGTCCGTGTAGCGAAGTTACAGCTCACGGATAATGCTCGCAATTGGTGGAAGGCGGAAGAAACCCGACTAGCGCAGTCGATTGAATGGAAGACATTTCGCGAGAAGTTTGACGCGAAATATTTCCCTGTGACTGCCAGGTTCGCCATGGAGCAGCAGTTTATTCATCTACATCAAGGATCAATGTGGGAGAAATCGGTAGATGAATACGATGCTGAGTTCACTATGTTAAGCCGATTCGCGGCACACCTGATACCGACGGACGATATCAGAGCCCGTCGTTTTCAGCAAGGTTTGGACACAGAGATCAAGGCTGCTCTAGCCATAGGAAAGTTCTTGACTCACGAGGAAGCTCTAGAAGCTGCCCGCAGTTATGAGGCAGTAATAAAAGAGAGGGGCAGACCTCAGTCTGCAGGAGTCAAGCGCCCTGCCAACCAGATGGCAGGTGGAGCCTCTTCCAGGCCATTGTTTAAACCCAAGAGGACTGAAGAATTTTGCCAATACTGCCATAGAAAGGGACATTTGTGGAAGGACTGTAGGCGCGCAAAAGGCCTGTGCCTAATTTGTGGCGCATCCAACCACGGAATTGGGAACTATCCTTACAACAGCAACTCATCTCACACACACACCAACCAACCGCAGCGGCCAACCATCCAGGCTCCTGCAACTCGTCCTGCACTACCTGCTCCACCACCTGCACAGCCTGCTCGCCAATTCCAACAGGCAATGAGGGACATGTCTAGAGGGCAAAGAAATAGGCCTCAAAGGCGGAATGTGCCTCCAGCTAGAAGGAATATACCACGGCGACAAACCTTCACATTAGAAGCCGTAGAAGCCGAGACTGTAGATCAAGGTAACACCGGTAAGCCTTTTTTTTCCACTATCGTATCATTTTTATTCGCCAAACTTTTTTTTCACTGTTACACTTTCCTTTTACAAATTTCGAGGACGAAATTTTTATAAGGAGGGTAGAATGTAACAACCCTAATTTTCTTATACACTTTTTCCTATACAAATTTTTTTCAAAATATTTTAAAATCCATAAAGGGGTATTTTAGCCTGAGCACAAGATTTAGGTAATTATTTTTGTTTTTAATTACAAGCTACAAGAATGAAATAACTCCATTTTTAGTGTACAAGAAATTACTTTAAATTTAATGTATACTAGGAGTATTTATTCTTGCTGCTATCAGTTTAAGTAATTAAAAACCACAATAATTACAAGAAGGAGCTTGTAGCTCATTGGTAATACCTTGCGCTGCTGAACAAAGCCACCTGAGTTCGAATCCCGTACCCCACATAATTTTTATATCTTTTTGTTTTAATTTTTTTTAGAAGTCAAACGGTCAAACAGCCATAACTCACAATTTATTACGAATTAAAAAAAATAAACTACACCAAAATTCCCCCCAGACCAGACCCGACCCGACGGCGCCCGACTCGGTCCGGACTCGGCCGACTCGGCCGGTCGGCCGAGTCGTCAACACGAAAAAAATTCGTGTTGACCTGGTCTTCATCCCTGCATACTCTAAATTTTTTCTACTGTTACAAAATTTCCAATAAAACTCTTTTAAGACAAAATTTAATGAAATTTTAATGATTTTTATATTTATTTTTAATATTTTTTAACCCTAACCCTAACCCTAGCCCAGCCCTATATAAAGACCCCTATACTCTACATTTTCCCTTCACAACTCTAAGTCCACTCTCTCAAATTCTCGAGAACTCGGTACGAAGAGCGAGGAGCGAAGCGCTGCCGAAATCGACGACGGATTCCGGCGACCGGATCAGGACCTTCGCGACGTTTTCAACGAATCGACAACCATCACGACCTCTAGCTTCATTAGCTTGTCCAAACCGTAAGTCCCATTCCCTCTATCTCTCTTTTCTATAAGTATAAAAAAAATACGAACTTTTGGAACCCGACGGAAATCGGACAAACCGATTTCCGATTCGGTTTTTTCTATAAATTTCCACTTGTCACCTAATACATAATATCTACCCATATTCATGTTGACTATTAATCACCCATAAACCAATTTAATCAAACTTTTTCACATAAAATGATAACTTCTTTGCAAAACCGTATTCTTTTCATAAAAATACCATGAAGTTCATTTTTCTTATTTTAATTAATTCCCTCACTCCTAATTAGGTTTATCTTGATCACTAAACTTGTAGAGTCCAATTTGAATGAAATTTCACACATAAAATGATAACGTTTTTAAATACCGTATTCTTGCACTTTAATACCTTCAACTTTAACTTGTCGTGTTTTACCTTTAAACTTCACCAAAACTTAATATAAGTCACGGGGTAATGACCTACCCCTACACACACTCAATATAACCCTAATTGATAAACATCGAAATACAGAATACGAGATTACAGGACTTTTCACTAAAATACCATAATCTTTATAACTTTTATTTAAAGCTTTAAGTTGTAAACTTTTCTAGATAAAATCTTTTAATAAAATGAAAACACGATTGGTCATGGACATCGATCGTTTATCTAAACTGTCTTGTAGTGTCTAGGCTAGGCAATGAGCTTGGGTAACTTTAAAAGGCCCGTCTCACGATTCGTGAGCGGATCCCTCCCTCCTCACTTGTACTTACCTGGCCGCAATTGACGGTGAAGAGGCGATTTGAGGCTTCTAATGACTCATCGTTTAGACCTTAGAAATAGGCTAGTTGGTTTAGGAAACCCTAATAACTAAAAATACGGAAAACTATACTTTTTGCAAATAAATACCCTATATTAATAAAACCGTTTTCCTAAATGAAAAGTATTTATAAAACCTAAGCAAAGTGCCGCTATAACCCACTTTTGGGGAACCTGTTAGGGAAAGTACGGTTCATCGTGCACCCGCAGGCTAGTAGTGCGAGATTCAGACCTCCGCAAGGAGCATTCGGTCTCGAAAGGTTTAAAATACGATATTTAAGAAAAATGAGATTTTTGAAAATAAAATATTCATTTAAAAATTATTCATGTGTTAATATATATATATATATAATTATCATTTTAACACCTATTTTATCCTAATATAAAGTTTCCACATTTTTCTAAAAATTACAAGATTAAAAGTTACACTAAAATACCATGAATTTCAGATAAAACAATTAATACTTTTATTAGGATATATTCACTAGAATAACACAAATAAAATTCACATTCATTATAACAATTAAAGACGAATATTAAATACTTGAGGTGTATTTTGAAAACTATACAAAAGTATTTTTACATAAAACCCCCTCAAGTTTCATAAATTACAATAAGGCCCCTAGCTAATATTGAACTTCAAATTCTCTTCTATTAGTCTGACTCGGGTTAGAGTCTGACTATTTCTGACTTGAATATGATTCAAGTCAATCTATATCCTTTTATATTCCAATACAATTTGAATACATGAATCCATGAACCCAGTTAACAATATATTCTTTTTGACTGAATCAAACCATGGATATTCATCCATTATCCTGATATTCCAATTACCTGATTATACAGTTGCAACATATTTACTGATATCATGGTTTTGATCAGTCAACCAACTTACATATTCCAATACTACAATACTGTTAAAACATTACGGGGTTTAAGGGGTAGATTGGTACGGAAGATTTTAAAGGTGGCACGAGGTGGTCAGATTAAGACACCTAACCTGAATCCTGTTGCTGTTGTACCGTGGCATAACGGTTCCTTGTACTTTCCGTTTGCCCTGATCTCTAGCATATAGAGATCCCCCTCGTATACACTGGCATCCTTCTGTACCAAGCTACAAACAACAGCGTTACACAATGTTCCATAATATTCAACATTATAATACTTTAGAAAATACTGTTACTCTATCATTCTCATTCTTCTTATTCTTTTGGGACTTACCGAGCGACCTGTTCGCTGACGACATTCTATCTCTTTCTTCTTTGAATGTCGTCAGGTGCGTTGGACCAAGTTGAGATCGAGCCCACCGGTGAAGATTTGGAGCAGTTCCAGGCAGACCCAGAGCTCTAGATAATTGTACCTTGTTCTTTCCAGTTTATTTCATTTCCTGTTATGCCATTGTTTAGGCATTGATTTTCATTCCAGTTGTATTTTCTTTTGCTGCATTGTAAAAAGAATGTTATTAATAAAAGTTGCTGTTATTTCCATATTATTCGTCTCTTGTGATTTACTTTATATTGCTTAGTTACGCTTAGCGTATATACTTCTGAGTATATACGTAGCGGGCCTCGTCGCGTCCACTTCGCCGTACACTGGGAAGCGGGGCGTGACACCTAGACAATGCCTAAAGCTCTAGCAAGGCACCGATACCACTGCTGAGTTCGCTTAGCACCCCCGACGGTTTTTGGCACGCATCAAGTATGCTATATTAAAAATTTTAGGATGCCAAACGAGCCCGAACCAAGGATCTAACTAGAGAATTAGGGTTTATATAGCATGTAAACAAACTTTACACTAAGTGATTTAGGAATACAACCTTTGTAGACCGGTCCTTCGTTTCTAAAGCTCCGTGTAGTAGTCTCTTTGCTCCAAGTAGTGGTGTCCCGGACTCTCCTTAGGCTCCACTAGGCGAAAGGAACGAGCTTGCTCAAAGATCTTTGAAGCCGAAGATGATCTACGTCGATGAATCGCTAACTCAAGCTACCTCTTCACTAATTGATGGTTTAGTGAAGCAAACAATCTATACTAAATGGCTAGTTAGGTATAAATTGATGAAGTAGGAATTTTGCTCACTTTAGAATTATTTTTATCTTTTTCTTTTTCTTCTCACTTGAAAGCTGGATAGCAAAAGCAAGAGATGAAGAAAAAGCTCAAGTAATCAAGTAATGAACCATGGATGAGAAAATATCTCATATAAACTCATGTAGAAACTTAACCATGGCTAAAAATAATGGTTAGGTTAATAAATATCTAGAGTAAAACAAAATTAGTGGACTTAAGTCAAACCTTCTACATACTTCCACAAGCATCTTAGTCATGCTAATTTCTACCTAATTTTGATTTTTCCCTTAATATTTAAACACCCAAATTATCTTAAGTTAGGTATGAGTCTTATACACCCAAGTCCAATGTATCATCTAGCATGACACAAAATAAATACATTAATATATATCACATATATATTTAAATGTATTTGGAGAAAAGAATTTCTTAAGTGAGCTAATATTAGTTAATGTATATTAATATATCAAATATATAATTATACATTAAATTATTAAATCAACACTTGATTTAATAATCCGGCTATATCACATATAACCGACTAATATCATATACATGTATATCAAATATACATATAACAAATTATTGAATCAACTCTTGATTCAATAATCCGGTTATATCACATATAACCTATATCGCGATATTAGAATACAGTATCACATACAAGTATCAATCTCGGTCCCGCACATATCACATGTGTGCCCTACTTCGTTTCGCATGAGCTAGGAAACCTCTGTGTAGGACTCTAAAAACTCGTCAATACACCAGCAGTAGGTGATGATCATATCAGTCACCCAAAAGCCGTCGGCGGTACTAGCTGGACGTAATGTCTACCCGGGTATTGAGCGATCAGAAGATCAACAAGCAAGCTTGTCCATACTCCCGTGAATCCAATAAGTAACACTACCGTACAGTCTGGTCTCTTTGTCTGATATGTCGCATATCGAGTCTAGGGGTGGTAAACGTTAGACCCCAATAACTTGATAAGTCATGCTGCCGATATGAGGCTCATAACGGGTCGAGAAACTACTGATAACACTTACCAGTAAATCTCTGTATCAGCCCTGGCCAAGGACTTCCTGTCATGGCCAATCGAGCATAGCGCAACATCAACCCCCAATACCGGGAGAGACGAAACCCCTCTTATCGCTCATTGCCTCCATGTGACTCGGGACTGTACCCAAAAACCTCCTGTTTGCACTCTCTCTTGAACGTGGTAGGGAGGAAATCAAAGCACAGTGAGAATCACACAAGACTCTATGACGATCTTGGGTCTACGGACTAACCTGTACCAGTGTCATCAGAGAACTGCTATCTGACGTTATGTATAATACCATCTAGGAGTTCTCGGCGAGTCATGTTCAGTGTACCCAGTCTCCACTGAGCACTCGTATACAATCTTTGATGTCAAACACCAATGGATATGGGATCATCCATCGCCCATCAAATGGGTCAAGAAACGTATACGCTAGTCTACTCTGGAATATCGATGCCCCGTCTGATACACCCACGACTAGGAACAATTAAAGGATGAACTTGTGGACTACCCTGGCCCCACTAGTATGATCTGCATTATAATCCTGGCAGTCAAGTACACATCCTAAGGGTTTTACCAACATATGAGAGCAAGACGGTATCACAATACCAGTTTACATGTTAAGATAAAGAGTAACCAGATAGCATACTATCATGTCGAGCAAGAAAGTCCTCCATATATATGTCCAAGCATCCATTATAATATACAATCATGTATAATAATTCCTCTAGGGCATACATACAACTAACACTTAGGATACACATAATATGCTTGATATTGATATCTTACTTGTTACCTCACATGTTACCGATATTGATTATTGTTTATACCCATGACATCGAGTATATTTCATATGGTATATTGTTTTTCATACTGGTTATATTATTATTATGATATTTATGACACGCTGACGTCTGGGTTTTGCATGGCCCGGATCTTTTGACTTTACCACAGGAGGATCATGATTTCTTCGACATGATTGTCGATCAGTAAGCATCCCACTGACTTAGTTCTAATTGATGGTTTAGGTATTCTTTTTTTCCTGGATCTTAATTTCTTCCGCTGCCATTTCATGTTATCATTTCTTGTGGCTATTGGACATGTTTATAGATATATAGTTATATTGTTGTTCTTGATTACTGATTGATAGTCATAATGTGACTATGGGAGGATATTTCCTTAATTATTTCCAAACCTATATCTTACCTTGAAAGTGGAATCCGACTCCTTTCTTCGATTCTCTTGAAGGTTACTTCTTGACTTCTTAAATCCGTAAAATTCATGTACGATCCTTCTAGTTCTCAGAAGTGTCTAAGGAGTAGACTTCAGATCTTGAGGCGAGAGAAACTGTATGCTAATTTGGGCAAATGCGAGTTTCGAATCAATAAAGTTAAGTTCTTGGGTGATAACTGTTCAGACTATAATATTGCATTTATCATTCCCCTATTCTTATCCTTTTTATAAATAAACAGGTACTCTTGAAGCACGTTTGTTGCATATTACAGGATACAGGTTTCCGGAGCAAATACAGTGAAAAAGACACAAAACAACAGAAAAAGGGACTTTTGACTAACTATTAGACGGATCCTAGTCAAGCCTAGACGAAGAACAGTACAAGGTCCAAATGTCAAGTGAACGGTCAAAAGATACGAACAAGTTTTCACTGAAAATCTGGAGAAGACCCAGAAGCCCAACAGAGAAAATACATATAAAAATACAGAGCCCAAGAACCACTGAAGAAAGCCCAAAAGTTTGGCGGCCCAAGACCACCAAAAGACCGCGGATCCACGGCCCAAGCCAACAAATGCCGCGGATCCGCGGCCGTCTAAATGCCCGTGTCGGTGGATTTTTCTTCTGTTGCCGCGACGGTTCGGGTATTGGGATTTTTAGAGGTCAAATCAGTAATTGCGCATGTGCGAGACTCTGAAACCCTAATTCTCCTGTTTACTTATAAATTGTAATCTCAAAATTGTAAAACGGATGCCTCTTTTCAATCAATAAATTTCAGAATTTCTGAGAGATAAATTCAGATCTGTTCTTCTTGTTTGGAGGGAGCCGTCAACTTAGGAAGGTATTTTATTTCTGTTTCTTTCAATTAAAATGTTTTCTCATCCCCTAATGAGCGAGTAATCTCCTCGCTTGTTAGGGTTAGCCTTAGGGAAAGGGTTGAGAGATGAGATCTCTCACCCCTTTCAATGCCACTTTCACCTAATGAATTAGAACTTCACGCATACGAGCACAACCGCTCCCTGCGGCATCCTACCCTTCGAGGTAACGATGAACCGTAGTATAAAGGGCCGGTTGCGCGCGTTTTCCGTGAGGGTTAGGGTAATTATCAACAAAGGAAGGATACAAATCTAGAGGAAGAAACATCTTCCCAAAAGATTTGGATCCACTTTATTAATAATTACCTTAACATCTAATAGATCTAAAAAAGAAGGCATTGAAAGCGGTGAGGAAAAACATTAACCTCCAAAACTTCCCCTAAGCCTAACCCTAGCAAGACTCTTAATTAGATTAATTAGATCCAGTTTTTATAGATTTTTATAAACCAATCAAAACGACATTTTGAATCAACTCGTTAAAACACATTAAAGAAATTTACCCGTCTCTGTGGATCGACCCGTACTCACCGGCTAGCTGCGAAGCGACGCCGTTTCTGATTGCGGTAAATACAAGTTTTTGGACTAATCAAATGGCGCCGTTGCCGGGGATGGCGTAATTTTTCTTTTTGTGAACTTTCGGGTTGATATAAATTTTAAAAATTATAAAAATCTGAAAATATTAAATAAAAAAAAATACAAAAATTATCAACTGTGATCTGTTTGAAGGGTGTATCTTTTGAATCTTGCAGGAACAGCGAAGGACTGTGAATCTGGAATTTTACAGGGAGTAAAACAGAAAAGGGAACATCAGAACAGAGTAGAATTTGTGAACAGGAGATACACAAAATTTTTCAGAGGCTGAACCCACCAACCTGCCGCGTTTCCGCCGCAGAATAGCCTCCCAGACCGCGGTTCCGCGCTCCTCTTGCCACGTCAGCGCATCATTTTTGCACGGTTTGCTCTCTTTTCTTCCCCTCTGCAACCTACAATATATCTCTCTGTAAAAAGTTTTCTGCAGGAATTCTTTGCGTAAAGAGTCTTTCTCGCCCTTCTAAATAACAGATTTTCTGCAGATTTCTTTGCGCCGCGCTAAAAATTGTTTGCAAGTGAAATTTTATTGTTTTGCATAATTTAACCGGACTCTAAGGGGCTAATTGACCAAACTCAGATTGGGTGGGGATTTCATCACCCTTCCCAAGACCCCAGAAAATACCTAAAGCATTTTGCATCGACCACAAGTAATTAAAAAATATCAGACTCAGACCTAAGGACATCGAGCTCAATAGGAAAAGGACTAGTATAGGCATCGACCTTTTATCCTAACCGACATTGCGGTGTCTAGGCTAGTGGTTATTAATTAGGCCCACTGTAGTGGTGGTTCCTTCCCACTGACCTGGCCGTACTTGTCCGTGAAGAGGCGGTTTGAGGTCATATTTCTAGCCCTAGTTAGGAGCTGTCTAGCAGACCTAGGCAACCCTAGATCTAGGCCTGATTGTGCATGTGTGGTTGATACATTTGTGTCACGAGTCTCTTTTCAAAACTTCTTTGCAAAACTCTCACATAAAAAAAAAAAAAAAATCTTTTCAAACTTGCAACTTGCCGCTAAGAAAACTTGCAACTCACTTCCACTCACTTCCTTTCATTGACGTTATCTTACCCCCACATTCTGTTTTTCTATTTTTTTTTACTACACTACTCCTTTAGTGTATGTCACTTTGGACTAGGGATACTAACGCCCGATTATTCCGTGTTTCGTTGGTACCGACCGATGAACCTTTCGACACCGAAGTCGAAATTCCCTCCATTTCCTTACCTTCACCTTCAAATTCTTTCGTAGGTATGTCGGGATTCAACCCCAACGATACCTTACCGACGGGAATGATTCCACCTCCGCCAGGTGCGAATAACCCGAATCTTCCGCCTGTTGTAGCGCCCGCACGAGTTGCGCTCCAGGATCTCTTCTACCACGTCCTCACTTCTTTACCAACATGTCTTTCACCCCCACCGGCAAATGGGGACAACTTTGAAATAAAACCACACTTCATCAATATGCTGCCTAAATTTCATGGTTTGGAATCCGAAGATGCATATATTTTCATTATTAAATTCCAAAACGTTTGCGCCATGATGAAGACAACCCAATTAAGTGATGACGCAATAAGGCTAAGGGTCATTCCTTTTACCTTATGTGACCTAGCCGATAAGTGGCTATACAGCACCGCATCACATTCCATTAGAAATTGGGAAGAGTTTGTGAGAGCTTTTCTGAAAAAGTTCTATCCTCATCACAAACCTGCTAAAATCCGTAACGAGATTATACAATTTTCACAGCTTCCTTCCGAACCATTCTGGAAGTGCTTCGAGAGATTTAAAGACCTACTTGTTCAATGCCCTCATCATGGGATAGAAAGTTGGCAACTTTGCCAAACATTATACGAGGGATTGAACGCAGCAACGAAGCAGTTGCTAGAAACAATATGTCAAGGTCATTTTCTCTCCAAGTCTAGCGACGAAGCATGGCAGTTTCTTGAGGACCTTAGTGAGCAAACAATTCGGTGGGAGAGTACCAAGACCACATCATCTTCTAGTGGTCAATCTAGGGCAGACATACATCAAGTAGATATGTCGATTGCTATGAAGGCCGAGATGGCCTCACTTATGAAAAAGCTATAAGCCATTGAGACAAAAATCTCATCGTCTTCTCCTGCCCCTACTCTACCCACACGAACTGTTTGTGCTTGTTGTTCGAACCCATCACATCTAACCGAAGAGTGTCCTTATAATGCACCTATTCAAGGACAGGATCAAGTCAATGCTGCATTTCAGCAACGACAAAGAAACGATCCGTACTCTTCGACATACAATCAGGGGTGGAGGAGTCACCCAAATTTCGCTTGGAACCAAAATCAACAAGTCCAAGGAAATAATAATTTTCAAAGACCTCCTCCACAACAACAACAAGCACCTTCACAAACTCAAAACCAGCAACCTTTCCAACAACAACCTTATACAAATCAAATGAACAATTTGGTTCAACCAAATGATGATAAGGTTATCTCGCAAAAAAAGTTTAGATGCATTTCTCAAGCAATCTACAGAATCCGCAGCAAGATTTGAAAATTATGTTCAATCTTTGATGACTAACAATGCTTCACACGATCAAAGTATCAAATCTATTGAGGCACAAATTGCACAATTAACTGCTGCGTTGAGCGAGAGAGAAAAGGGAAAGCTTCCATCTCAACCATTGCCCAATCCCGGTCACACACAAAACGCATATCCCAATCACAATGTAAATGCGGTGACCACGTTGAGATCCGGAAGAGAGTTGCAAAATAATGTGGGAACTCATGATGACATCCCCGCCGGTGGTTCTTCTTCTTCTTTTTCTTCGTTTTCTCCGTCGTCATCTTCCCCTTCTTCATTTTCTTCACTTCCTTCTTCACCTCTTTCTTTAGAGCCTATTCTCCACCCTTCACACGGCTCTACTTCTTCTAGCTCGAACGGACCCATTTCTCACAACATGAACACATCTACACCGGGATCCGTTCCTACTCCACATTCTACTCCACAGACATTTGACTCAACGAATTTTCAAAATGCTCCATTCCCAAACAGGTTGAGTCCTAATAAACCAAATGCACAAGTGGAGAAGATTGTGGAGATATTTAAGCAGGTTAGCATAAATATACCTCTCTTGGATGCTATCCAACAAGTCCCTTCATACGCAAAAATCTTAAAGGGTTTGTGCACCTCGAAGAGAAAGGCATCTCAAGTACCCAAGAAAGTGCTGGTGGCTAGTGCAGTGAGCAATGCTATTAACCACCATCAAACCTTACCCCAAAAACGAAAGGACCCCGGCTGTCCTACTATTTCAATCACGATTGGGGATAAGAAAATTAATCGAGCACTTTTAGATCTTGGGTCTAGTGTTAACCTGATTCCCTACTCCGTGTACGAACAATTAGGGGTTGTAGAGTTGAAACCCACTCGTTGCACTCTCCAAATGGATGATCGATCAATCACCCATCCAAGGGGTCAACTAGAGGATGTGTTGATCAAAGTCGGGGAATTCATATTCCCCGTTGATTTTATCGTTATGGATACACAACCTGTTGCTAACCCAAGAAACCAAATTCCGGTGATTCTTGGTCGACCATTTTTGGCCACTTCCAATGCCGTAATAAATTGTCGCAATGGCTCCATGACTCTATCCTTCGGAAAGAGGTCTAGTGAGTTCAATATTTATAAGATGGGAAGTCTGCCCCCCGTGCCTAAAGCTAGTACACGAGAAGTTTGCTCTATTCACGAAATCACGCAGGAGGACTGCGAGCTTGAAAGATTTCTATTTGATGAAAACAGTTTTGATGCCACTAGTGCGTCCCTCCTTGAGCCGACCACCGTTGACACAACCGATGTTAATTATGAAAGTTTAACTTTTTCGGATGATGACGACTCACAGCCCGAATATGAGTCTTTTGAATTTTTGGATGAGTCGGTCGAGCCATCCGAATCGGTTGTTTGCAGTGATTTCGAACCTGTGTTGGAGTCTTTTGAGTTCGAGGTAGATTCCGCAATGATTCTTTCGCCTCCGAAACTCGAACTCATATCCTTACCGTCTCACCTTAAATATGCTTACATAGGTGAGAATGAGACTTTTCCCATTATAATATCAGCCTCTCTAGCCTTCGAGCAAGAGAACGCTATTTTAAAAGTCTTACAAGATAGGCGGCAAGTTTTCAGTTGGACTATGGCGGACATCGAGGAAATCAGTTTCTTTATAATTGAATATCATATGCAATTGATGGATGATGCCAAGTCAATAGAGGACCCACAGGAACATCTTGGGGATATTGTGGTTAGTCAACCTCTTCCTTTAGAAGTTGAACCACCCCCATTTCTTTTGAGAAGCTACGAGAATGCCAACATTCCACTGATTGCTGATCATTCGCATTCTCGTTTTGATGCATCGCCACCTCATGTATATTCGCTTCCACACCGTCCATACCACCACTTCTATCTTCCCCAATTCTTTGTGGACCGCCACAACTTATTCTTCCACCAACCAATACTCTTTACTGATAAATTTTTCAACTGGTTGGTGTTGACTTTTGGTCGATGCAAAGTTTGGCAGTAATGTCTAACATAGTTTAAATGAAGTTTGGGGGAGGGCCTTTTTGTATATATTTTTATTTTCCTTAACAATAAAAAAAATAATAATAATAATAAATAAACAGGGAAGTGCCGGTATTGTTACCCTCTTGGTTTAGCATGACAGTGAGGACACTGTCAAGTTCAAGTTTGGGGGTATGCTCGGTACGTCTTCTTCCTTCGCATTCATTTCATTTGTACATATTTTTGCATTTGCATACTTATTTGAAAACCCATAAAAAATTGAAAAATTTCAAAATTATAAAAATTAATGTATTCAATTTTGGCTAATTGACTTGAGTTTGACAAATAAGTTAACTGGTTAGAAACAACTAGATCTTAGACTTAGTGAATTAAAAACCCTAAAAATAACATTCCTTAAAATTTAACGGTAGAAAGTATATGCCTTGTAGTTTATTTAGAAATAGGCAAATTTTGGGTTCACTTCTTAGGCTAAGTCGAAACAAGGGAAGAGTATTGATGTTCCTATTAAAGTATAAGTTTGAAAAATAGTTCCTAGCTTAAGTCTAGATTCTGAAAACGTATACCCTACAAATTGCACAATCACCACCTTGAAACTTGGAATAGTAGAGGAGACCTTGAATTGCTCTTGTTTAAAGTCCTTAGTACAATAAAAATAAAAAATAAAAAAATTGTGTGAATGAAGAATAAAAAAATGAACACTGGTTTTTGTGATTACTTAAGGCTGCAAAAATAGAAAAATATTTAGCGAGGGTGCTTCATCACCTAGTGCCTTAGACCAACTGGTTTGGGAGTCACTGCTAAAGCCTTGGGTGTTGCAAAGACTAGGAAGTACTCTTTAAAGTGCAAACTCATTTTGTAATCGGTCGTTGGTACCTCAAGAAGTATTAACGGTCGCATGAAGGATGTGTAAGCAAATTTCAATTTCATTCACCAACTAATTAGTATTTTGGACAATGAACGAGAGTATGATTGCTTGATTTGAATTTCCAAGTGTAGGGGTGATATATACACACACGTAGGGATATGTGATTGGAATTTAGATAAGAGAGAGGAATGAAAAATAGAACTTATATCTTTAATAAAGTTGATAGAAATTCCTAAGTCGAGATGGAATCCTAGAAGGAAAACTTAAGAGATGCCGAAAGCTAAGTAAGTCTATAGGATATATATAATCTTAAGTTAAATAATGAGGAAGTGTGAAGAATGTGGGTGGATAATTTGCGAGTCAAAAGATAATAGAATTCCTTGTTAGAAAACCAAATTGGAGAACAAAAGTCAATGGGCCAAATTGATAGGATTTTGTGGGTGTAATCCGCTGAAAACCCTCAGGAGACAACACTCCTCCTACTAGGGACACCTAGAGGTTTAACGGCTTGTTGCACGTGCTCAGTGCAATCGCGTTTCCCTGCGAAAGTGCGGTTAGGATTTTAGAGAATAAAATAATAAGTTTGCTCGAGGACGAGCAAAAGATAAGTTTGAGGGTATTTGTTCAGACCATAATATTGCATTTATCATTCCCCTATTCTTATCCTTTTTATAAATAAACAGGTACTCTTGACGCACGTTTGTTGCATATTACAGGATACAGGTTTCTGGAGCAAATACAGTGAAAAAGACACAAAACAACAGAAAAAGGGACTTTTGACCAACTATTAGACGGATCCTAGTCAAGCCTAGACGAAGAACGGTACAAGGTCCAAATGTCAAGTGAACGGTCAAAAGATACGAACAAGTTTTCACTGAAGATCTGGAGAAGACCCAGAAGCCCAACAGAGAAAATACATATAAAAATACAGAGCCCAAGAACCACTGAAGAAAGCCCAAAAGTTTGGCGGCCCAAGACCACCAAAAGACCGCGGATCCGCGGCCCAAGCCAACAAATGCCGCGGATCCGCGGCCGTCTAAATGCCCGTGTCGGTGGATTTTTCTTCTGTTGCCGCGACGGTTCGGGTATTGGGATTTTTAGAGGTCAAATCAGTAATTGCGCATGTGCGAGACTCTGAAACCCTAATTCTCCTGTTTACTTATAAATTGTAATCTCAAAATTGTAAAACGGATGCCTCTTTTCAATCAATAAATTTCAGAATTTCTGAGAGATAAATTCAGATCTGTTCTTCTTGTTTGGAGGGAGCCGTCAACTTAGGAAGGTATTTTATTTCTGTTTCTTTCAATTAAAATGTTTTCTCATCCCCTAATGAGCGAGTAATCTCCTCGCTTGTTAGGGTTAGCCTTAGGGAAAGGGTTGAGAGATGAGATCTCTCACCCCTTTCAATGCCACTTTCACCTAATGAATTAGAACTTCACGCATACGAGCACAACCGCTCCCTGCGGCATCCTACCCTTCGAGGTAACGATGAACCGTAGTATAAAGGGCCGGTTGCGCGCGTTTTCCGTGAGGGTTAGGGTAATTATCAACAAAGGAAGGATACAAATCTAGAGGAAGAAACATCTTCCCAAAAGATTTGGATCCACTTTATTAATAATTACCTTAACATCTAATAGATCTAAAAAAGAAGGCATTGAAAGCGGTGAGGAAAAACATTAATCTCCAAAACTTCCCCTAAGCCTAACCCTAGCAAGACTCTTAATTAGATTAATTAGATCCAGTTTTTATAGATTTTTATAAACCAATCAAAACGACATTTTGAATCAACTCGTTAAAACACATTAAAGAAATTTACCCGTCTCTGTGGATCGACCCGTACTCACCGGCTAGCTGCGAAACGACGCCGTTTCTGATTGCGGTAAATACAAGTTTTTGGACTAATCAATAACATATCGGGAAATGAGATTGCAGTAGACTCGAAAAGATTGTGGCAACTTGAGATTGGTCAAGTCCGAGGAAACTGGAAAGAAGAACAAGTTGGACCCGCTGGTTATTATCGAGGGTTCGTATGGGATTTCGCATAGCGGTGCCGTTGACCAAGTTGATTAGAAAGGATGGCCAGTTGGTTGGTCTGAGAAGTTTGTGCAAGTTTCAATTCGTTGAGGTATATATTAATGACCGCTCTTGTTCTAACTATGGCGAACAATTTCGTAAGGATAGTAGATTCACAACGACGCATTGGGAAAGGTTTTGGGCAATGTATTGAAGCAGCAAGGACGGATGACGGCCTATGTGTCAAACAGTTGAAGACGTTGGAGAAGAATTGCCGACACATTACTCGGAAATTAGTTGCAGTGATATTTCGCATTGAAGTTAGGGCGACACTACTTTTAGGCGAGATGGTCGAGATATCCACCGATCATAAAAAGCTAAAAGTACGTGTTCACGTGGAAGGTGCTCCACGTGAGGTAACTAAGATAGTTGGATCTAGTAACTGACTACAACCTAGATCTAGAAGTATCATCCGAACAGGAAGGTGTAGTGTCGGATGCTGTAAGTCGGTTGCTAGCCGGAATGATATTGACATTACAAGAGGAGCTGATAACTGATTGTCGGAGACTTGAGTTGAAATTGGCCCTACCAAATTCTTCGGAGAGTTAAAGCGACTTCAAGTATAGTCATCATTGATAGATCGCATTAAGGCTTCTCGAGTGTACTATACTTAATTGAAGAGCTTGTGAAGACCTGCCTAAACTTATCAGAGTAGCGCAGCGGAAGCGTGGTAGACCCATGACCCACAAGGTTTGGGACAGATTTTTCTAATTCGAGGAGCTGGGTCCTCATAGTATGGGAACAACATATGTGTACCAAAACAGGAAATTCATGTAGAAATTATGAAGGGGCACATAGTTCGGCATGCTTGTTACGTTCGGCAGGCGTTAACAGAAAAACATATGCAGAAGACTAGGATTTTATGTGGCACATGCTTGCCAAATATCGATGGATCGGCACGGTTTGATTCTCCTTATTACCGTACTCGTTGGGTTTCGTTCCATTCACTATCATAGTTTAGATTGATATGACATATCATGATTAGTTTAGTTACATTGGTGCATGCATATCTCCCTAACAAAATCATTTGACTTGTTTGAACATCCTGACATATGTGTTCTGGTCTAAGTGTATCTATATGTATCTGACTTATGACATTTTTTCCATCTGCATGTATCTGATTTATAGTGTCCTTCATCTTTATTGATTAAGATATAGTAATGAGATATCTTACTTGTACACTCGAGTGACTTTCACGTTAGAAAAAACTCCATCGTCGTCAAGGGACACCTTTCGAGGATGTTCACGCTACTGACCCGATTCTTAATTTTGTTGCCGTCCTAGGCACGAGCACCCTGCTCATATTGCTGCCAGCTAATTATGGGATACCTCGGGGATACGAGTACAGCCATCAGTCAATTCTATCAACACACGGTTTGTTTGACATACTTTGACTCCTAAATAGATACCGACATGACGTGAACTCCAGATTGACCTTCAATTTCACACTATCCTGACTTGATTATTGATATCTGGCATGACACCATCTTATTTGTATGCATTGTTACACTCTGCACGACCACCTTTCGGTATTATTTTTCACCTACAGCGCATGTTTTCACATTACATTACATGATTTTTCAGACTCGTTTCAGTGGATCTGAGTTTCTTTGTTCTTATCCCTTCCTTATTATTGTCCGTTTCATGTGTTCCATGAATATGAGATTGTTCGTTGTTGTTCTTTTCCCCATCTCTGTTCTTTTCGTTCTCATGAATTTCGGAGACGAAATTCTTTTTAGTTGGATATAATGTAACACCCTAGAACTTGAGTATCGTATCATAATGATGGTATCAGTATTTTCTTGCTCTAATAAACCTATTTTTTATGGGAGTTTAATATTTTGCATTGGTGTATAGATGAGTAGGTAAGTATAAAGTATCTTTAATGATAGGATATATATACTATGGTTATCTAAGTTGTTTAATAAATATGTTATTAACATTGAAGGTTTTATTACCGGTCTAATGGTATCATATTCATATAACATACTTTTCACATATTAGTTGTAACAATATTATATGATAAAATCTATTAAAATTATTTTTGGGGTTGTTTAGCTATTTTTACCTTATTATATATATATATATATATATATATATATCTTCAAAAAATTAACAAATCTCTCTCTTCCCCCTCTCATAATCATCTTCTCCTCCTCGTGACGACCGAGCTCGCCACCTCCTCACCTCGAACCAAACCCACGCCCGAGCCTCTATCACCTTGTCTACACCTTCATCGACGCCTTCAACCACCATTGCCATCGCCTCCGTCATCTCCATCATCTTTTCTCCGAGCAGCCCCTTTTGCATCTTCATTACCATCGAAGTACACCACCATCACCATCATCCCGAGATCACGACCGCTGTCATCACCATCCTCATCGCCAACATCATAACTCCGGCGACTTGTCCAACACCCAACCGAGACAATAACTAATCTCGTCGCAACCGAACCCGCCTCGTCTTTGAACACATCTCATATCTTCTTCCTCCTCGTTTTCAACTCGTCGAACCCCTTCAACCCTCACCGTTGCCGGCATCGAATCCAACACCACCACCTTTGTCACCACCTCCAAGCCCATGACTTCACCCAAGCATCTTGCCGCCGAACCCAGATCTGAGCATAGCGATCGCCCCAAGCACCATCACTGCAGCCACCTTTCTCCTTCTCTTCCTCTCTATCTTACCTGACAACCCTAGCCGGACCCATCTCCACCTCCTTGTCTCAACATCGAGAACCCAACCTCGCTTTCAAGCTTCGCTGCCCACTTCATCTTCTTCGTCTCGCCTCTACGACAACACTAGCCCGATAACCCCAACCCCATCGCCAAGAACTCCAACTTCATCTCCCTCGCCTGCACCCGTCCCTTTAACAACAGCCGAGAGCCACAACTTTTCATCGCCGTCATGTTCAAACCGTTTGACGACTTCGTTTATCTCGCCAACGTGCAGCCGAACCTACTCCAAAACACAGAACCCATCCTCGTGACGACAGCATCATCGTCATCTTCCTCTCTCTTCTTAAACCGTGCAGCCCTTGCTCCCTATCCGAGCACTTAGCCAAGATCTGGCGCCGTGTTGTATTCACATCCTCATGTCGTCGTTTGCCGTGATCATCGTCAACGAGGCAAGTTTTTAACTTGCTACATGCTATAGTTACGAAATATATACACATATACTGTCGTAATACTATTATTCTATCATTTCATGCTAGCAAGTAATATTATTATATTTATCGTATCATTTTCATGTTACGGTTATTTAATAATAAGTAGATTTGTAATAATCTATTTAGATACGATCACTGTAACACTATTATAATTATCATTTCATGCCATTAATTAAATTTAATCAAAATAAAGTTAATTTAGAATATTTCGTAAATACATCTAATTAATGATATTTCATAATTATAACAAAACTATTCTAATACGGTCAAATTGATAAATTGAACTTGTAGGAATTTGTATGATTCTTTTCTTTACATCACATATCGCACCTAGATAACAGAAACAACTATATTCATCATGACTTGTGTACGCGGTGTTATTATGAGATAAACAATTCATCTGATTTAATATACTATCATTGACATGCTTGTAACCTGCCAGACTATTACTATTTTGTTATCATGTTAATACATGTTGCCTATAATGCATACTGATGGCAACAATCCTAACTTGTTGACCTGATGGACGTGACTTGTTGTCTTGATAGACATAACATGTACCTGCCTGTTCCTGTATTGGCATCAGGTAGATATTATCTTCATACCTGACTTGGAAAACGAAACCTGAGGAAATTGGAAAATCAAAAGTGTAACTAAAGCGTAACTCAAATGGATATTACATGTTTCCGTGGTTCCAGGGGTTAATGGAACAAAATCATTCTTGATTATACATCCTGCATCCGTTGTCCCGGGGGGTAACGGGATATATCTTGGGTCCGTGGTCTCGGAGGGTAACGGAATATTTACTTTTGAGTTACATGGAGAAGTACATTAATTGGTTTCAAATACCTTTATGATTGATAATCTAGCGACATGAACTCTTAGGATATACATTATATGGTTGATATTGATATCTTGCTTGTTACCTTACATGTTACTGATATTGATTATTGTTTATACCCATGACATCGAGAGTATTGCATATGGTATACTGTATTTCATATTGGTTATATTATTATGATGATATTTATGACGCGCTGACATCTGAGTTTTGTATGGCCCAAATCCTTTGACTTGAGCACAGGAGAATCGTGATTACTTCGACAGGATTGTCGATCAGTGAAAAGCAACCCACTGACCTAGTTTTTATTGATGGTTTAGGTATTCTTTTTTCCCTGAATCTTAATTACTTCCACTACCGTTTCCTGTTATCATTTCTTGTGGCTATTGGATATGTTTATAGATAGATAGTTATATTGTTATTCTCAATTACCGATTGACAGCCGTAATGTGACTATGAGAGGATGTTTCCTTACCGTAGGTAACATGATTGGCTTTGTTGCATTTCTGAATTTGTGTATTTTAGGAAGCAGGGTGTGACAGTTCTAATATAACATGACAATGTAAAATAAATTATATAAACATGGTAATGTAATGTAAGCATAGCAACCAAATGTAGTATGGCTGTGTAGTGTAAGCGTGGTGAACATGAAGTAAATGTTAGTGTCCTAAGAGGTATCTACAAAGGTAATCTAACTTAACGTCAGCTCAAGTGTGGATGTCAACTAATCTTAAGAGTGTTCTCAACCCCAGCAGGCTGTAATACAGGGGAAAGGAACCACGAGCCCGAATCAAGTATTAGTAACGGGACTTCAGCCTACTGTTGAAGTATTCCAAACTCAGCATGCTATAATCCATGAGTAGGGAAACACGGACCCTCATGATAGATTGCTTGTGTTAGTAGACATGGATTCATGATCTAGAGGAACTTCTGAGATTTTATTGGATCCACACTTAAGTTACCCTAACACCCCGTGTATATTTAATTTATGATTAAGGTTACAAAACTTGATCGAGTTCATAAATACAAAAGGTGATATCAAGATTGAGTTGATATAGTCATGTAGTCATGTTAAGTGTAAGTCATATCATTTGTACTCAAGGTTTGAATCAAGTTGGTTTCAGGTATACTTGTTGAGTTCTGGTTACATGTCAAGTTTTCAAGTAGATAGATCAAGTTCAAATTCGTGGTCAAATCAAGTTCAGGTTTAGTTTTAAGTTCAGTTTAAGGTTAAGTTTGAGTTCAATTTAGATTAGAATTCAAGTCAATTTGTGATTCGAGTTCAAGTTCTAATCATATCTTATTAAAAGATGTATACTTTGAAGATCTTAAGTTTGGTAATAATCGGGTAACCGCCGCACATGGACGATAGGATTTTTTTTTAAGACGGTTGCCATTAATAATTACTTTAATTAATGTTATCTAACCTGGATAGGCAAGCATCCACTTTCTCCGGCTCCCCGGGTCAAGAGATTTGATACTGCTTAACCCATGATTAATCTAAGATTATTAAATATTTGTTCAAGTTGTTTATTATGTGTATTTACATGTTTGCATTTCTCAATGGGGTTTTATGCAAAATGTATTATTATTGTTTTAAAAAATAAACCTCAAAGGTGTTTTTGATAAAACCATGTTAATTTTATAAAGTCGAGATTTTAATAAAAATGTGTTTTAAATTGATTGGTCTTTTAGTGATAAAAACTAGTTGGAATAAAGTTTATAGTAATTTAATGGAAAAACACTATCTTATCGAAACTTGAGGATACTTTTTTGAAAACTTTTATCTTTTCGTTTTCGAGTATGACTATAATTTTCACAAATTTGTTTTTCTTTGGAAAAAACGAATATATGAATTAAATTATTATAATTTGTTTGAAGTAAAATTTCGTATTTTCTTTAAATCCGTATTTTATTCCTTTCAATACTGAATTCTCCGTAAGGAGTTCTGCATCTCACTCTGCTATCCTAAGGATATATGGTAATCTGCACTATCCACAAAATAGGTCCCCTAACGTGGGTTGCAGAGGCGTATTTGCAAAGGATAAAACTTCATATTTTACTTGAAGCTATTTAGTGTGATTTGATTCTTTTAGAAAACGTTAAAAAGCATGAGATCGTGCTATGTGATTGATGTGAAAATTGAGTCTTTGTGTTTCCTAGTTACCGCAATCAATAACGGTGTCGCAATAGCTAGCCGATAGTGAATACGGGTCGTCTAAAGGGAAATGATGAACTACTTATCTTGTTTTAGACGAGTTAATAAAGAAATGTGGGATTTTTATCATTTTATACTAAGGAGATTTGAAAATTTTATTAGAGAAGGGCTTGTAGGGTTTTTCGGATTGAGTGGTTAAAGGATGAAGTTTTAAAAATGATTCTTTTATCTTTTAATTATTTAATACTGGAGAAATAGTGATGAATGTGGATTATGGTATTTAGAGGGATTAGGGTTTAGCTTTACTGACCCCTGTCCTTCCATTGATCCCTATTTATCCCAAGCCCTCGACAAAGCAAGTATTAATGAATCTCAAATCGTGGTCGTAACTATTCTGAATTGATAGCACGTCCGAATAGGAGAGTTAAGACTCACTTTGCTAAAATTTATAAAAATTAAAACTTATAAAGAAATTAAGGGATTTTTTCATCCATTATACTACCCTATCCTACAAACCCTAACAAGCGAGAATTTACTCGCTCATTGGGTAAAATGACGAAAGGCAGAAGAATAAGGAACCCATAAGAAAAACAAAAATAAAAGTGCGGAAAATAAATGCAGAAAGTAATGAGACAAAATTAAAAGAAAGAAACTACCTTTTATTGAAACTTTTGCGTTACAGAATTTGATTGCTGAAAAAAACTAAAAGAACTAAAAACCCTAGTTTGCTCGATAGATCTAGACCAATTGATAGATATGTGGATGATAGATAGATAACCCTAGATTGCTCTTGGTCCTTTAAATAGGCTTTGGAACTTGAAACCCTAGACGTCATCTTAAAATATGTGAGAAGACGATCAAGCCCCAGAATTTTCATATCCAACGGCCATTATAGAACCGTGGTTCCGCCACCATATGCCTCTTTCCACCGCGGTTCCGTTGCTGCTTGGTGGAGTTTGGTCTCCAGATTTTTCGTGCCTTCCTCTTTCGATATTAGGAGATATTTCAGATGAATATATTTTGAAAATATATTTCTCTCTCTACAGTTGCGAGATTCTTCAATTTTCTTCTAAAATTCGACAGATTTGGTTTGCGAACTTGATTTGATTTGATCTCTTACTTGTGTTTGTAGTCCTGAACTGATTTATTATTTTAATACCTGCACAATATCTTAAATCAAATCATTAGTAGCATTTAGTTTATTTGAGATAATATTCCAACCAATTAAATTACTTAATGGATATGATATCTTAATAATAATGGTTAAGAATGTTTGATATGACATGATATGCTTATTTTATTAATTAAGAATCCCATGGATATTTTATTTAAATATGATATGCATATTTCCCCCCAATTATATTAATTATAAATTAAGAAATATATGACAAAAACTTTTTACAAATAAACCCACATATGTTCTTAAATTACAAATAATATCTTTTAGTAATTAATAATAATACGGAAAATGGCCCTAAAAATATGCAATAAATACGACCGATCACTATGTTTCCAGGTGTGCATGAATGGGGCGGGTCATTACCCCGTGCGTTATCATTAAATAATATTCACAACTTCATGTTAAAATATTAGAAGTTACATGAAACCAATGTATGTAATAGTTTTGCATGAATATGATTCTAAACAAAATAATAGCTATAAGTCAACACGGGATTAGATAGGTGACGATTAGAAACATGAGGGGTGTTAGATATCAATTTTAATTAATAAGTCTTCATGAAATCAATTTATGTTTTTTTTTGTTTTTCTTATGGTGAGTATATACATTTAAAGAATATTATTTTGGTGGGAAAGAATATAGTGACAAGACAAGGGTTTGATTTAATGGGAGAAGGGGAAGTTTAAAGGATATGAAGGAAGGAGGGACTTACTCGGGGTGTGAATCACTGTTTTACAAATGAGATATAGTGATGGTGTGATATTCGGTTTGTTTCTGCGGTTGCGGTTGTCGTTGACGACGGTGACAATAGTGCGGGGCGTCGATATGGTTGATGATAGCGATGAGAAGTTAGGGATGCTCGGCTTGAACGGAATCGTCACTTAGGTGAAGAGGATCGGCGAGAGGGATCTTCCGAAGTCCTTTGGCGAATTGTGGAGCAACAGAGGAGGAGAAAAGCTTGGGAAAAATTATCAAAGCATTCTGGAGGAGCTTTTTCAAAAAATTTCAGAGGATGAATGAATTGGGTAGCCATGGGTATTTATAGGAGAAATGTAATAAAGAACAATGAATTAAAATGAGAGTTAAACATATTAAAAGAGAATTAAGTAGGAAAATGAAGGGATGTCAGCTCTCTGTTGGGATTCCTAATGCCCTGGCCGCCATCCGCGGCCGTTGCGGAACGAAAAACTTTCATTTTCAAAAACTTTGGCGCTAGAAACCGTTACCTAGAATCTAACCAAATATTGAAACTAGCAAGCTAAACGAATCTAGCTACTGTGATAGAAGGTTATACCAGAAGACCTGTATCCTTCGGTTCTTCACTTCTCTTCTTGAGCTCCTAAGGATCCTTAATCAAACTTGCTTGAGGGCCTTCTTGATCCTAGATGATCCATCTAAGAGTTTGTAGTCCAAACTTAGCTACACTAATGAAGCAACTCAACAACCTAGTTTGTTAATCTAAGCTGCTAAGATGATGTAGTGAGTTTTCCAGTGTATTTCTATCTCTCTTCCTCCTTTGATTCTTAAATCATAAGAGGGTAGGGAGGAAGATGAAGGAGGAGGAGGAACTCAAGAAAGACTAGTGAGGAAAGAGAAGCTCATGGTAAGAATGAGAAAAATCTTATGTGAAAAATCATGAAGCATGGTTTTGTATATCCTATTTTTCCAATAACGATATAGCAACCATACTTGAAAGTTTACACAAATGAATATGTAATTCATTTGTCAAAACTATTCAAGTATGGTTCTCACCATTCTCACCTCACTACCTTTACACCTCATTTTATATTTTTACACCTCATTTTCCATTTTACAAATAAAATGGAAAATACATGATGATGTGTCCTCCTTCTAGAATGTCTTTTCGTATAAATACGGAATATATTCTACCGTATAAACATACCCGTATTCGTATCAAAATACGAACACCCAAGAAGATAGAATAATACACAGAACACAATATTGTAATATACATATCGAAATATGCATATGTAAATTATTAAATCAATACCTGGTTTAATAATCCGGCTTACTCATAAGCCGGCTGTTATTATCAACTGTCCGATCAAAACCTTGCACGTATCAAAATACGGCTACTGCATCATTTCGTTTGAATCAGGGAAACCCTCTGTGTGGGACTCTAAAGAATCGACAGTACGCTGACAGTGTGTTTAACCACAAGCACGTCAGCGGCACTAGCTGTACGTAACGGCTACTCAGGTACCTGTCGAAAGGAAGGCCGACGAGCAAGCTCATTTGAACCCCTACTGAGCCTAACCGTGATAATCTCCGTACAGTCCAGTCTCTTCGTTTAAGAGTATCGCATACCGGTTCTTGGGGGTGGTAAACGTCAGACCCCCTATTAACCTGATAAGTTGTGTCGATATGGCTCGGGACCAATCCGAGAAACTACTTATCTAACCATCGGTATATCTTAACTGCCTTGGCCAAGGTCTTATGGTTCTAGCCAATCGGACACAGTGCGATATCAACTCCCAATACCGAGAGAGACGAATTCCTGACAATCACTCACTGCCTCCTTATGGCTCGGGAGGAAATAAAATGCAATCATTTTGAACTCGGGTTATCTACCTGAGGTGCCTAAAGTATCGGACGAGACCAACACCAAAGGAGGGACCACAACCGACGCTGACAAGTAGTGAGTAGGATCTGTAATAATATAGAAAGAACGACATAGACTTGATCCCTTCTCATTGAGCTCAATATTTGGGAGGGATACGTAGGCAGCCCGAGTAGGTTCGGTTTTTAATGTAAAAGAACAATAAATTGTATTATGAAATTGTAATTTGATTTTTTTTAATAAAATATTTTGTTGAATTTTAATTTTTTTGCCTAAATTTTTAAGTTTTTAATTTTTTTTATAAAAAAAAACTAAAGCCTTCGCCTGGCTCACACGAATTGCCCCGCCTCGCCTTGCGAATCGCCGAGGTAAGGCGGTGAAGCGAGCGGGTTCGAGCCCCACCACTGTTGGACTCGCCTGGTGTAACGACCCCAATATTACTATACCTCAGTGTTTTCTTTCTTTTGTGAAATATTGTATTTATTTATTCTTAGTATTTTCCGTATATTTTGTTTTCTATTAAATATATTATTTTATTATTGCATCTATTTTTTCCAAACCCGTTTCTTTAAACTAAATCTTAAGCTATTTTAAATTAAACACAAGATCCAACCTAGATCATAACCCAAATTTAATTTCATTTTCTTTTATAAAACTATGAACCCAAAAACCCACTTTCTTTTCAAGCAACATCATATATTTAATTCTTATTGAATATGTGCATGAACAGTTTTATAGCTCATTGGTTGAGTCCTTATATTATTATTCTATAGGTTATAAGTTCGAATCTTTGTTTTTGCAATTATTATTTTTTTTTAAACCCTCTCATAGCCTATAAATAAGACCTTTCATTTCATCTTCCTTTTAACACTCAAAATGAATGCATATAATAATTAGTATGATTATGATTATGAATTATTACAATGACCATATTAATATTCTTTTATATGTTCTCTCCTTCATTATTCATCCTCCTTCAAAAATTATTTCAAATATGTTCTCTCCTTCATTGTTCACCCTCCTTCAAAAATTATTTCAAACATGTTCTCTCCTTTTCATCCACCTTTAAAAATTATTTCAAATTGTAACACCCTAGTTCTGTTTCAAGTATTTCTTTAATTATGGTATTTTCCTGATTTACTGTGTTTTGGGTGCGAATAGTATTTGATATCTGTATTCGCATCCGACCCGACCCGCTTGCTTGAAACATGTATTGATTCATATTTATGATTTATCCTGATTTGTTACGTGGACTCATGCACTTCCATATTTACATACTGCATATTGGCATTTATCTGGCATCTGCATTTTAAGAATAACATTTAAAGTCACATAAAATATTTTAAAAATACATTGCATGGCATGCATGATACCCCTAACCCTGTCGTAGCATCCGCGCATCTTGTTCTTGTCCCGTTCAGTAAAACGGACTCATTTGGAAGACTACGTGCACGTGCGTGCATCCGTTCTCGGGGGTATGCATTTTCGTTACCCAGATAACCAATTTTAGTTTTGGTCGACATGAATATTTTTCGTATTTTAAAACTGAAATTTTAGACCCGGCCCGGGCGTATTCTGGACTAAGTTTGTATTTACCAGAAAATCAAATTTTATTAATATAATATTTTTATTGAAAATTAATAACAGTTTAAAAATTTATATAACTAACATATCTTCTTTTAAATTTAAAATCTTAACTTTTTAACATTTTTTTCCTAACAACCTCTCTCTCTCTCTCACTGACACTACCTCTCTCTCTCTCTCTTCCTTTCTTTCTCTCTCCCCCTTTCTCTCTCCTCTCGAACGCCTCTCTCTCTCTTCTCACGATTACTGTGTATTCCTCGAGTCGCGTCACCGCCTTCCCCGCTACGGTCACCTCCCTCTTCGCGATTACTGTGTATTCCTCGAGTCGCGTCACCGCCTTCCCCGCTACGGTCACCTCCCTCTTCTTTCTTCTTCTTCTTCTTTAAATACCCTGATGCCCTCCACGAGAAACCACCGAAGCTCCTCTGCCTCCTCAAAACCCTGACCCTAACTCTCGTGCCTCTCTTCCCTCGACCTCGCCTTCACCCTCATCTCCATCATCTTCTTCCTTCTCCTCCTCCTCTCATTCTTCCACGTGAACACAAGAACCCCCGACGACCTAACCCCGAAAACCAAGAACCCTAGCTCCTCGCCATGCTCCCGCAGTCGACGACCTCGTCGTCACCTCCTCTCCACCGTCCTCCACTCCACTTCTCAACCTCTCTTTTCCCGAACCCGAGCACCTCCTGCAACCCCCTGCACACCAACTGCACCTCGCCGGCAAACCCCACGCCGGCAAACCTCATCGTCGCCCTCACCTCTCTCCTGTTCCCTGCACAGAAACCCTAGCACCAACCCCAGTGAGCACAAACCCCTTCTTCTCTTCTTCTTCCTCTTCTTCTTCTTCTTTTTCTTTTTCTTTTCTTGATTCTTGCTCTTTTCCAGCGATCGTCGGAGCCGTGACCGTCGCTACCGATCCGACGATCCAGTGAACGTACCTTGCTCGCGTGAATACCCGCTCGCCTTGCCTAAACCAGTCCCGCGTGCCACGTGTACGCTGTGACGATTTACCGACGTCGGACGTGCCGTGCATATCCATCGTGTGATCCGATCGAGGCAAGTTTATCTTGTTACATGCTGTGATATATTTTACATCCATATTAATAATAATATTTAATGTTTAGTGTATTGTACATCCCCTGTTATCATTTTACTGTTTTACGACGTCCGTTTGCATCCGTACAATTTATTTCATATCTAGTGCATGCAAGTTAATCTTGCTACATGCTATACTACAATATCCTGCACCCATTTGAATAATAGTATTACATATCATTTAGTTATGCATCCATTTTACACTTTTACTGTTTTCGGATACCCGTTTGCATCCATATCATTTAAAATATATATAACTGCATCTATAGATCACATTAACTCATATTATTACTTTAGTAACACCCCATGCTTAATAATGTGCATCCCACTTAGTCTTGGGACTGTAGATATAACCCTAATCGATAATTGTGCATCCATACCATTAATCTTATATATATTCGCATACCAGGTCACAATGTTACATATTATTGTTATAGTGACACCCCATGCTAGATAATATGCATCTTACTTAGTAATGGAGCTATAGTTGCAATCCCTAATAGTTAGTTATGCATCCATATTTATTTGTGTATCCATACTATTAATTCTGCATACCTAGTTACACCCCATATTACATTAACTCTTATTATTAATACATTAGTACCCATACTTGACAATGTGCATCCTACATAGTCATGATGTAACCCCTGATAAATATTTGTGCATCCATACTTTTATTTGTGCACCCGTACTTGCTACAGTTTTATTATGAGCATCTGCTTGACACACGTGCACTACCTGTCATGACCTGATATACCACTGCTTGACTTGATACATGATCTTACTAATGCTAACAATCTTGACCTGTTGTCCCTACGGACATATTCTGTTGTCTATTTAGACAAACATGTACCTACTTGATCCTGTGTTGGCATTAGCTCCAGATCATCAATACCTGACTTGAACACATAATCTTAGGGGTATGGGGAAATCAAAAGTGTAAACTAAAGTGTAACTTAAAAAGGGTATTACTTGATCCGTGGTCCCGGGGGGTAACGGGACAGAGCCATTCGTGACTCTTACATCTTGATCCGTGGTCCAGGGGGGTAACGGGACAGAACCACTCTTGGTTCACATATTCCTGATCCGTAGTCCCGGGGGGTAACATGACATATCCTTTGAGTTACATGTAGGATTACATTAATTGATTTCAAACAAACTTTAGAATAGATAACCCAGTAGCACAGTTTAGATTGATCACTGCACGTCACGTATATTGATACACTTCACTGTTCTATATCCGTGTTTACTTATTATATTCATGTTACCGTTTATGATTCATGCTTGCGTATCTCGTGTATCGTGTTCGTTTATTATTGGTTGATATCATGACGCACTGATATCTGAGTTTTGCATGGCCCAGATCCTCTATCTCTTTCGCAGGAAGTTCAGGAGTATTTTGACCAACAAGCTGAGCAGTGAAGATCATGCTAGTAGCTAGTTAGTTTAGTATTATTTCGTACTTTCATTGGTGGTGTGAGCCCGTATTTTGGGACGTACTTTCTAGATTGTTATTGTTGAATTTATTGCTTCCGCATATTATTTCTTGACTCGTTATTTTTGGCTCATGGACATTACTAGATAGTTTCTTTTATTTTTTCCTGTTCTTGATATCTATAGACAGACGTAATGTGACTGTGGAGGGATGTTTCCTAGCCACAGGTAGCATGGTTGGCTCTGTCACGTGCCGATCTTAGCGCACTCTGAGAAGCGGGGCGTGACAGGGTTTGTTTGGTATCAGAGACATGATTTAGGTTTATCGGGTTTGATTCTTTTGTAGTTGGGTATTGGACCCAATACACGAATCAGAATACTCGTAACTAGGAGCATGTCCTGACTTATTGCTATCTTGTCATCCTTGAATCCATAACTATCTTGCTTTTTGTATCCTGTTTATTGAATCTTGTTCATCTTGCTAATCCTCTTCGGTGTTTTGGCTTCAGAATCATGGCGGACAGAAATCTGCGATCGTACCAGAGGCGTGTTGATGACGCCGCTTTGCTTGGAGTAATTCGTGGGATGCTGGAGAACCAGAAGCGGCAAACCGAGCTGAACCAGTGGCAAGCCGAAGCTTTTCAGGAAGGTTTGCGGACCGTCCAGCAGTCCGTAAACAATGTTGTGGCTAAACCAGTAGAGCGTGTGGGTACCGTAGCAGATTTCAGGAGACTTGGTACGTCCGTCTTCACTGGTCTGGAAGAGCCGTTGCCAGCGGAGCAGTGGCTGGTTGATACAGAGAATTTGCTCATTGCGGCACAGATTCCAGAGGACAAGAGAGTGGATGTTGTACGCATCCAATTGGTAGACTATGCCCGTGAATGGTGGCTTGTGGAAGAGACCCATTTGCCCAAGCCGATCAGTTGGGCAGATTTTTCAAAGAGTTTCTTGGAGAAGTTCTTTCCGCACTGCACGGGAAGAAATGGAAGAAAGGTTTATCAGTTTGAAGCAGAACGTCGTACCCGTGGATGTACATGCGGCTGAATGGACATGGCTCGGTAGATTCGCTGGACCTTGGTTGCCAACGATATTGATAGGGCAAGGAGGTTCATGCGCGGTTTGGACGTGGAAATCCAGAGGCACATCATATTTGTCACGCCTCGCTTCCCAAAATACGGAATACGAGGGGTTGACAAGGCCGGCCATGCTCCTACGGTCAAGGAAATATCCTGCCATAGTCACACTTCGGCTTCTAGCTTTACGTGGTAATCAGTAAATAATGCGCAGGTAATGAGAAATGCAGTAACTGAAACAAAACAATATAAAGAACTGACCTGATGGGAACAAAAGAGTATAAATCTGGATAGCTAATCAAGATGTCCGTGATGTGTGTCTGGTCCTGGCCCCGGCTAAACCCACTCCTTACACTGAGCATGCATACTCAGGTCGTCAGAGCGACACAATAGCAATATAATATATAAATCCAAGTGACAACTCTAACAATGATAATAAATATATATACAGTAAATCAATGACGGTATAGTTATGAACATGCAGTAATCAAAGAAGTGTCTGATAGATTAGGTGAACGGTAAAACAGTAAAATAATATGCCAGGTATGTCAACACAGTAAGTAATGTATATCAATGCCATTATCCCTATCAGTCTGTAAGTCTCACTGTACAGGTCACTAAGCCTATCGTCAGTCCAAGTGTGAGAGTCAACCACTCGCGAGTGTCCTCCACCCAAGGGTAGGACCCAAGGGCAAGGGACCACGGGCCCAACATGTAACTCACGGTAATAATCATGTACCCTGTAAATCTCCATATATCTCCATATATATAAGCCGGCATGGGACTCTTGAGATTCTGTTGAACTCACACTCAAACTACCCCACACCCCGTGGTCTACATCAAACGCTAACCATAACCTCAAATATCAGTCGGTCCGTGACAAGTCTGCACGAGAATTGGAGACAGGATCTCCATCAAGCACGTCCCGACTAATACTCAAGATAAATGGCAATGTCTGGTGTCTTATCTGTGACACCCATGCAAGAGCTTCCATAAGTGTCCCATACCACTTATAGTCACACGTACACGCGTCCCACAGACGTCGACAATGCAATAGAATAATAAGGTTCGCTGATTGTGTACAAGTACGTGTCACTTCCACTTATTCACTTATGCACGAACACTAACATACTTGCCACAATCATCACTAATACTTACCACTGGTTAATGCATATGATCACTACGTTATCAATGCAATGACATATGTATGATATGATGAGGAAACAGTATATAAAGCATGATTAAAATATTATAAATCAGTATTCTACCACTTGCAATATTTATCATAAATAAAACGTGTACAGTTTAGCAAAACGATAAAAGGGGAAATAAATAGTATGATTAATTATCTAACCAGCGAATTTGGTTTCACGACAATCGGGTTTCAGGATCATTAGTTATGGCCATTTCATTTTAAGCGTTCACGGCTGGAAATCTGGTTTCAGAATCGGAAGTCCGTTTCGCAACGCATTTTAATCCTAGTTGGGATCAGATTTTTGCGACACTACAGTTGAATGAAATCTATTGTTTTCAATAAGGTTTTCAACTCAATAGACGGATCCTCAATCGCGTCCGTACGTCAGGAGATATACACTGTTCAATACTAGTATGTCAATTCTGATTCTGTTGGGACTGTTATACGTCCCCATCTTTTAACTCACAAATTAAATAGAAAACGATGACGAAACAGAATGAAACCACTTGTGTTATCTAGATAACAGATTCATCTTTAATAAAAAGCAGAGTTCCGCAACATACGGGTTAAGGAAACAAGGTGGTACCCATTACGGAACAGCACCCGGTAAACAGAGTCGCTCTGGACTGCAGTCCAGAGTCGCACTCCAATCCAAATATTGTCACAGTTTAAGTACAGAAACAATTAGAAACTTGCATAGGGTTATAGTTCGTCGAGTCGGATTCGATTTGAGCCCTCGAACGCATCATTCCAGTATGTACATAATTTACGATGATTTTAACGATTTTCAGATACAAGAAATTTCCAATTTTTCAGGTAAACTTGGGGGTAGTCGTTTTAGTCGTTAATAGTCGTATTTTCCAGCGAAATTTGTACAAGGTATTCATCACTACATGGGCCAATATAAACAATCCAGTTCTGTCAAATTAGGTGATTATTTTCATTGGGATCATGTATCGAACAGGTACGTCATATAATTTATCGGGAAAAATAACTACTGAATCTATACGATTTTAGTTTGTAACAAACATAACTTAGCATGTAGCAAGTAGAGAACTTGCCTGGAGACGATGAATTGATGGCACGGTATGCACAGGCACGACACACGCGGCAACAACGGCAGTAGTGACACGTCACGGGCACGGAGTAGCAAGCACACGACGAGTCTCGGCTAGGCTTGGGCTTGGTGACGGGCTGTTGCGAGCTCAGGCGATGTTGTGGTGGTGGTCGGTTGATAGAAGAGGGAGAGACGGATGAGATTTAGAGGGGGGAGAGAGAGAGACAGAGAGAGGGAGAACAGAGAGAGGGAGAAAAGAGAGAGACAGAGAGTGAGAGAGAGAGACACAGAGTATGAGAGAGAGAAACAGAGAGAGTGAGAGAGATGTATAGAGAGAGAGAGAGAACAGAAATCAGAGAGAGAGAGAGAGCAGAGAGAACAGAGAGAGAGGGGGGAGTTAGACAGAGAAGGAGGGAGAGAGAGAGGTAGAAATTGGGAGAGAGAGAATGATAGAGAGAGAGAGAAAGAGAGAGCGTCGAGATGTGTGCAGGGGAGTCGAGCTCGGAGCTCCGGTGATGGAGAGTGGAGAGCGAGGGAGGGGCGAGAAGAGAGGGTGATGCCGGCGATGGTGGCGGTGAGCGCGGCGTCGGTGTGGTGTGGGTCGAGTGAGCGGGAGTGGGAAGAGGGGATACAGCGGCTGTTAGGGCGTTGAGGTGATGAGGGAGGAGCGAGCAAGGTGGTGGGGTCGGCGGCGGCAACGTCGTCGTCGGTGGCGTGAGTGTAGGTGATGGGAGCAGTGGGTTGGGTGAACGAGGTGGGTGAGGACTAGAGCTCGAGAGAGAGAGTGAAGAAAGAGGTAGAGGGATGGAGGTGATTGCGAGGGTAACGGCGCACGAGCGTGGCCGACAAGAGCGCGGGCGTGGGCATGGGTTGAGGCGAAGGAAGCGGAATGGGGAGGTTACCGTTGGGGAAGAGGGGTGTAAAGGCGGGTCGGGTCGGGTTTGTTGGGGGAGAACGGGCTGGCAGGCTTGGGCCAGAAAAAAAAAGGATTAATTGTTTAAATCCTTGGGTAAAATGAGTGTTGGGCTCGGGCTGGGCTTGGGTTAAATAAAAGGAAATTCTTTTTAGGTTTCTCGTGGGCTGATGAAGGATGCTGGGCCGGCAAGAGTTGGATTTAATTAATTTATTTGGGAAAAATGGGCCGAGGATAAGAAAAAATATAGGATTTGGGAATGGCTGGGGTTTTATGGAAATAGAAAGTAAAGATTTTGGGTTTTGGTGTTTTAGGGTTTTTAATGGAGTTTTTAAAATAAATAATTAATTATAAATAAAAATAAAAATTTTATAGGTTAAAGAGAAATACGGATACATGTGTAAAAAGGTGCTGGGTATTACAATATCTCTGGGATTGGCCACTTTCTCTCAAGCTCTTAAAGCAGCTCGAGAGCAACAGAGCTTATCAGTAAAGACTGGGGTTATGTAGCAGCAGGCAGTTGTAGTGCGGAAGCCGGCGTTTGAGCCGAACCGAGCACCTATACGCAGAGGTATTCCGGTGAACCGACGTGGCGTAGTACCGATGAAGAAGCCTGTCGTACCCGAGCAGAGAGGAAGAATGATGTGTGACTTTTTCCATCTACCCGGACATCAGCAAAAGGATTGTCGGAGGAACCTTGGACTTTGTTTGGTTTGCGGATCAGCTGATCATACTATTAGTGTTTGCCTATCAAAGCTTCGTTTGAAGGATGATGTTTAGAGGCTACCGCAGAAGCAGTTTTAGGGGCAGAAGCAGTTGACTGAGGGACCCAATCAAGCTCGAGCCTTTACCCTGACGGCCGAAGAGGCCAAGGCTTCAGAGGAAGTTGTTTCAGGTATCCTACTTGTCCATGGTTTTCCCACATTAGCATTATTCGATTCTGGTGCATCCCATTGTTTTATGTCGTCTAAGTTTATTGTTGCACACTCGATTTCTTGCACGACCCTGTCTAGTTGTTGGGACATACACACTGGGAATGGGAAGATCATGTCTAGTAGAAAATGTAAGGATTGTTCAGTTGTTATCTGCGGACGAGAGTTATTTGCAGATTTCTTGGTGGTCGATACTAGCAGTTATGATGTTGTCTTGGGAATGGACTTTCTCGGCACTTTCCACGCTCACATTGATTGTAGGTCAAAGAAAGTGATTTTTCAGATTCCCGGGCATTCGGAGTTTGTTTTTGCTGGAGGTAGCAGTTCTGTCGGGCCAGTCGAGTTTAGGGCTAGGACGACAAACAGTGTTCTTGCGTCGATAGAAGTTGATAAGGAAGAAGCGCCAGTTATAGTTCGAGAGTTCATGGACGTGTTCGAGGACATCTCGGGTTTACCACCGAAACGAGATGTGGAGTTCGCGATCGATCTTGTTCCTGGTGCAGCGCCAATCTCAAAGGCGTTCCAATTATACAATTATACATTAAATTATTAACACTTGGTTTAATAATCCGGCTATATCTCATATAACCGACTAATATTATATGTATCGACTCATCGAATCAACACTTGATTCTATAACCCGGCTATATCACATATAACCGACCGATACCGCATATCGCGAGAATAGAATACGTTATCACATACTCGTATTAATCTCGGTCCCGCACATATCACATATGTGCTCCTGCTTTGTTTTACCTGAGCCAGTAAACCTCTATGTAGGACTCTAAAGACTCGTCAATACGCAGGCAGTAGGTGATGATCATATCAAGCACCCACAAGCTGCCAGAGGTACTAGCTGGACGTAACGGCTACCCGGGTATTGAGCGATCAGAAGATCAACAAGAAAGCCTGCTCATACTCATGTAAAGCATGTCGGTAACATTACCGTACAATCCGGTCTCTTCGTCTAATATGTCGCATATCCAGTCCAGGGGTGGTAAACGTCAGACCCCAGAAACCGATAAGTCGTGCCATGTGAGACTCATAACGGGTCGAGAAACTACTGATAACACTTACAGTAGATCTCTGGATCAGCCATGGCCAGGGACTTCCTGTTATGGCCAATCGAGCACAACACAACATCAACCCCCAATACCGGGAGAGACGAAACCCCTCCTATCGCCCATTGCCTCCATGTGATTCGGGACTGTACCCAAAAGCCACCGTTTTGCACGTTCTCTTGAACGCGGTAAGGTAGAAATCAAAGCACAGTGGGAATCACACAATACTCTATGACGATCTCGGGTCTACAGACTAACCTGTACCGGCGTCACCAGAGAACTGCTATCTGACGATAGGTGTAATACCAACTAGGAGTTCTCGGCGAGTCCGTTCAGTGTACCCAGTCTCCACTGAGAATCCATATACCATTTTTTATGTCAAACACCAATGGATGTGGGATCATCCATCGCCCATCATATGGGTCAAGAAGCGTATACGCTAGTCTACTCTGGAATATCAATGCCCTGTCTCGACACCCTCAACTAAGAACATTTAAATGATGTGCTTGTGGGATACCCTGGCCCCACTAGTATGATCTCCATCATAGTCTTGATAGTCAAGTACACATCCTGAGGGCTTTATCAACATGTGAGAGCAAGACAGTATCACAATACAAGTCTACATGTTAAGACAAAAAACAACCAGATAGCATACTATCATGTCAATCAAGAAAGTCCTCTCTATATATGTCCAAGTATCCACTATAATATACATCATATGTACAATAATGGCCTCTAGGGCATACACATAACTAACAGAAACCTGATGGAAATTGATCCAAACTGTATTTTAAAAATATGCGCCGGTGCTGGACAGATTCTGATCTATTCTACGCGACAAAACGAAAATGGGTATATTTCCGAAACCGGCAGTCGTATTTAGTTACAACTGGAACCCATGCATGCACAACACTTACAGTTATGTTTTTGTTTATATTCCGCATTCGTTTGACTTGAGTAATTAGTTGTACATAATATTTTTGTACAGCATTGTTTATGGCTGTTGCTTGAATAATGTACTTGCCTCATTTCATGCTATTCGAACATGTATACCTTATTTTTTCCTGATCTTTGAATTGTTGCATGCACACGAATACATAATTAGATATTATATACCTGACATAAATCTATTGCATACTTGACTTGATTTGACCCGAACCATAAATACGTAATGATTTGACATGAACACTTGACTTGAATACTTGAACTCGACTCGATACTTGAATTGCGCTTTCTTATGTATTCATGAATTCGGGCAAAACTTGTAATTTTAATCATAGACTGATATACGCGGGGTGTTGGGGTAGTTTGAGTATGAATTCAACGAAATCTCAGGAGTCTCATTACCAAAACCATGATGCTGTAATACCGGGCTGAAACGGTACAAAATCATGCTGCTGTGGTACCGGGCTGAAATGGTACAAATCATGCTGCTGTGGTACCGGGCTGAAACGGTATATCACGAATTCATGAATGAGGGCCCGTATTTCCAAGTCCCTGGATGATAGCCTGCTGGGTTTGGAATACTTCAATAACAATTGAAGTCCCACTATTTTGGGCCCGTGATTCCTTGTCTCTGAACAATAGCCTTGGATACGAGAATACTCTTGAGATTCGTTGATATTCACACTTGAACTGACGCTAAGATAGATTAATTTGTAGAGACCTCTTAGGACACCGACATTCGCTTCGTGTTCACTATATCTACACTATAAGGTCATACTATACTTGTTTACTATGCTCATGTTATATTGTCATACTTACATAGTTGCCATCAATATTACCATGTTATACTTGTTCATATTTCATTTTCATTCATACTATATCGCATGTTACATTGCATGTTCATTTATATACATTCATATCCCACATTTCTTGGGGACTTACTGAGCGAAAGTTCACCAGCGGGCATTCCATTCACATCTTTCTATCTTTAGAATGTTCGTCAGGTAGCATTTAGACAGAGAAAATGGAAATGGTCGAAAAGGAGTTCAACCGGTTCGCATCACAACTGGACGTCTGGTTCCATTCAGCTTTTTATTTCATTTCAGCTTATTTATGTATGCCTCCTTTTTAAGGGTTATCATATTATCGTATTTTGTATTCAGATGTTTTGTCAACTGTGAATCTTGAATGCAATAAATCAGAGTTGGATTTTATTTTTTTGTTTATTCTTGTTGCTTTATGTTGCTTATAAACGCTTTGCGTATTTACTGTGGGAAATGACTTTTTCGGAATAAACACGTCGCGAGCATTATCACGTTTCCTGCTCCCGTCTTTTGGGAAGCGGGACGTGACACCCAGCCCTGCCTTGCCTAACCGGCAAGGCGAGCACAACTCGTCTCGTCCGCCGGACGAATCACCTAGCCCCGCCTCATTAGCCATGCTTAGCCGATGGGGCCTTTTTGTTTTATACTAATATGGAGCACAAAAATAAAGATGATGATCATGATCCTTGCTTCGTGACCGTTAGTTCTATAATGCACAGAGGAATACCATCCCTTTTACCGATTGGCCGCTCTTACCATAAGAAAAATATGCATGCATATAACGGTGTTATTTGGAAAGCGGCATAAAATAATTTGGTTAAATCGTAGAAAATATAATTTTTGCCCCATGAGCATAAAATACCCTTGACTTTCTGAAGCTATGCTTCCGGCACTTTAATTTATTCATAAAATTCCCTTCATGCATACATTTAATTAAAATATACAAATGAGAAAAAGAGGATTAAGAGATACATATTATTAATTTAACTTTAAAATGAGAGGCATATAGGGAATAATTTAATGTTCCGAAGGGCCATTAGAAAGTCAGCGAAGTTACTACCATAAAGCTAAAGGCATTTCATGCAATTCAGACAATATAACTGATTCCCCGTTTTTCATTGAAGGAATCTACATTATTGAGCCTATTGGGTTTCGGATCCAACCCGAACCGAATCAGTAAAGATATCACCCGGTCTGGGTCCCGCGCACTCCATTCCCGCTTCGTCTCCCGCCAGAGACTTTATTTCCCGCCAAAGCCTTTTATTTAACGCTATCACCCTTTTTCACTCATCAGGCTTTTCTTATTTTTGGCTCTCTCTCTCTTCTCTCTCAATATCTCTCAATATCTCTCAATGCCAAGGACAAGAAAGATCTCATCTTTGCCCTCGGCCATGAGCGGCACGCTCACCCGCAGCAGATCCGAGATCTTTCTCCACCGAACCCGATCCGGCCGAGCCCGACCCGACTCGAAACGCCGCCGTGTCGACCCGCCTCCACCTCCCACCAATCGTCGCTCGAACTCAGTGAAGGATCTCCGATCAAAAAGGGTCTTCTCCGATCACAAGGTCAAGATCGAGACGGACGACGACAAAATCGATGAGCAGAGCAGTGGATCCGATGATCTAGAGATCTCAAATGGATCCTCTGGTGATTCTGGCGAGGATTCGATGCAGGCAACACCGCCTCTGGATCTTGGTCTCGCGAACGAATTTGATGGAGGAAACGATGCTAGGGTTTCTCCGGAGGCGAATTTGGGGGATTCAACCAAGCAAAATCTGGTATAAATGTAAACCTTGTTCATCTTCACGTTGGGAAGTAGGTTAACTTTCGTATGCGTCTTGAATTGATTGAAATTGAGTCAGATTATTCAACACGCACTAATCTTTTCAGATCATGGATAAAAAATGTGGATTCTTAGATTCCTAATCTTTGGACTAGAAACAGGGGCGGACATTGGAATTTTCGTGGCACCAAACAAAGCAAGCTTATTTTAAGAAATTAAAATAAAATAATATTATATAAAATTTTCGGATAATAGTAGAAACAAAATCCAAAATAATTTGTGGGCAGTGGGAATTGAACCCAAGAACTTTTGCTGGGAAACAAAATGCATTATCAACTGAACTAAAGCCTTTTATTCTCTTTCTAAATCCATATAAATATATAATACATGACCAAAATATCCCAACTCATTTTTATAATCAATATTAGTCTCTTTTTAAAAAAAATTCAACGGGGGCACTTGCCCCCTCTCGGGTCTTACTGGATCGGCCCCTAACTAGAAATCTTGTTTAAGGGTGTGCTGTAGATCTCATAGTATAATATAAACCTGCGATTTCTTTTTTCCACATGTTATTCTTTGTTTGATGAAGAAATCTGTAGACTTGCATGACTTGTGGAGTTCCACAGCTAGCATAGGTACAGCAGCTTCATTTAGTCCTGTATATAAATGATTGAGTATTCATAAAACAATTTACAAGGATTAGACAACAATTGTAGCATACTCAAATGTATAGAATGCATTTGAAAAATAGCAAAAAGAAAGAGAACAGGATTTAAGGCGACATAAGCACCTATGTCCGCCATGAGGAAGGATATCTTTATTTCTTTTATTTTTCCACATCGGGTTATACGGCCCTTGGATAATTTTGACCATTGGTCTGTCTAAATTTGAACTAACTTTTCTTTATAAATTATCTCAACCGGTTTACTGAAATGCACATATATGTAAACCTTATAGGCTAATTGTCTTAACCCAAGATGCCTTGGTTACACCCTTTGCATGGATTACTATTTATTTGAATCAATGATGGTTTTGTTGTACCTTTTTATCTTCATGATGGTTTTGTTGTACCTTTGGATTGTTCTAAAGACAGATACTATCTCGCAGGGGCTTTCTCCATGCTCGAGGTCAAAGCTCATTGGAAATCCAAACTCAATTAGCTATAGACGACTGCTGCCTTATCTTCAGGAAGTAGCCAATGATGGATTAAGTAAATAATTACTTCTATGTTTCTTCCTTCACTCGTTGTTTATTGTTATCATGTTGGCAAACCCTTATAAATCTCTGCTTTACTGGAATTGCACTGTTTCAGATGGCATAGAAATCCTGAAGCCTCACAATCTTTCGCCAAAAGTTGAGAACACCATGCCTACAGATCTTGACACGGGGAGCAAATTTGTTGAAGGAAAAGGTGTTGGGGTTCTTGAGGAAACTAATTTTGGCAATTCATCCAAAGATAAACTGGTAAATTATTCCAGCTATATAATTGTTTTTTGAATAGGGAATTTGGTTTATTTTCATATGCACCTTGAATGATCAAATGAGAATGTGCACTGTGGGTTTTATATTTATGCTTCTCCATAGGTAATGCAGCCAAAAGTGCCCTTGTTCATAAATCCATGCAGGTCAGAAGCTTTGTCAAATCCGTCATGACACCTTTAGGGGCTGTTTGGTTGTAGGATTGTGAAATTTGGATTCCCAAATAGTACAATTGAAAAGATCTGGATTAGCTAATTTTGTGTTTGGTTGGTATTGGATTCATAGTGTTGGATTTATAGATTCTTGTAATCCTTATATGGTTGGGAAAAAGTAAGTAGTTTTTGGTTTGAGGATTGAAGAGAGAGATATGGAATTTTTTAATAATATAAATTATGCGGTCCTCATATGAACAGTGTCAAATCCTTTGTAATCCATATTTTTTTTTTGGATTCATGAATCCAAAAAAAATGGTGGGCCTCTCTCAAAAAACAAAATCCTACAACCAAACAAGAATTAGCTGATCCATACTCTTATTTTGGATTCTTGAATCCAAACAGAGCAAAATCCTTCAAAATCCTGCAACCGTAGCTCCAAAGTTAAACTTCATTTTGAAGGGAGAAGGATTAGATGATGATGGTAATCTCAAATCAATGGAGATTCTCTCCAAATTACCGAAGCTCACCCAGCATGACCCATTTTATAATGTTTGCACCTGTATAAAGAATGATTCAGACATATTTATGGTTGCCTTCCCTTGATACCAAGACCTGTACAGATTTTGAGTTGAAGTCTTATGTTGCAGGGATTCATCAATTAGCAGACATACCCATATCGAACTTGTATCTGATATGTACCATATCAGATTCTTTTGGATCCATCGAGTATGCTTATGGAACGCTTCTTGGCATATTGTGATGTTCTGTATCATATTCTAGATACATCAAACATGTATCAGTGGCCAAAGCACCAACAACCTACATATTAACACCAACAATAACTTGATGTATTCATGGTTGAGATTTACAAAAATGATTATTTTTTTCATAATGTACTTTTTTTAAACAATAAAAGATCAACACGTCCCGACGAATCATATCTTAGATTTTTGAGAAATTGTGAATCCGTGAGCTTGACTTCTATCATGTCCCACTGCCCCTGTATTCTTATCCGAATCTACTTAAACTTGAAAATATAGGATCTTAATCTTATTTTTCAATTTGAATTTCTATTTTAGATTGTGAGCGCTTTAATAGATATTGAGGTGTTTATATGGATATTTAGTCTTGAGATTGTAAATTATGATTTCAATCTTATGGCTTCTATTTTCTTGTTATATCAAATGACAGTTACCTAATATCTTACGTATGTTTCTTTTTAACGTATTTTGCACAAAAAGTCCTTGTTCATGAGTATCAGGATTTCTTTTGTCAATTTCTTGAAGCATGAGAGGCGTTAGGATTATTATTTCCTCTTACCTGCTTCTGATTGTTCAAATGGTATGCATTCTCTCTCAGAGGCTTTCTCCATCGCGATCGAAGCTGGTTAGGAATCCAAACTCAATTAGCTACAAGCGACTGCTGTCTTACCTCAAGGGCCTGGACAAGGATGAGTCAAGTAAATATTTCATTTTTCTCTGCTCTTTTATACATTGCCTATGATGCCATGCTGATCCTACAAAAAAATATTTACAAATATCATCTGTTTCGGTGCAGGTGGCATAGAAATTCTTCAGTCACACAACCCCTCACTACAAGTGGACAAGACCATTAAAGAAACACCATTATCGCTAAATCCAACAACTGAAATCCTTCACTCTCACAACCCCTTGCCACAAGCTGAAAAGATAATTAAAGAAATGCCACTGCTGTTAAATCCAACATCTGAACAAAAACATCATGCCGCACCCTTGGGAAATTTCCCCATGGTGGATTCTGGTGGAAATAATGATTTTGTAGATCATCAAATTTTAGAAAACCCCATTCTAAGTTCACATGTGGAGATTGTTCAAAAGTTCATAACTGAAGAATCATGCAGAGAGAGGGAATTACCACCTGATGTTAGTAGTAAAGTAATGTTCAATAATCACCATGTGGATGAGCTCAACAAACAGGAGCAGAAAGTGTCAGACATAGAGAGATGCAAAAGCAATGCTGAGAACTTGAAGGTGCCTGCTCAAAACAGTGAAGATATGATTCAGAGCACACCGCCAGATGCTGACTTGGCTAGCAAATTTGATGGCACTGAAGTAGGAAGCGTGGGGACCATTTTGAAAACAGGATTGAGCAGTGCATCCAAAGGAAGTTTGGTATGTACCCAATTGTATTTACTTTTGAATATTTGTGCATGTTAAATGCATGGTCTTGATGATAGGTTAATCCGTTAAGAATAATGGATCTTTCGTATTACTTTCAGTTTTGTTAAAAAATGTCAGTTATCTAAGGTTTTGATAAACTGCCGTTCTGTTTGCATTTTTCTTGAATTGCGTTTGCTGAGGGTCCTAGCTTCTATCACTAACATGGAATTTACCTGTTCTTTCATGATTCAATCGATATGCAGTGCTCTAGTTTGAAAACAATGTGTATACTTATGATCCAAGTTTTATGGTTAATTTTATAAAGCACCATAGGACTTCCATGGTTTTTGAGACAACACCATTGCACTTCAAAAATACCATGAACCCCCCTTGAAGGATATTTTTGTCAAAAAGTTGAAGGTTATCATCATCAAAAACACCATATTCAATTTATTTTAGCGTTATTTAGTCCATGTACAAGATTAGTTTAGGGTTATCCAGTTCATTCGTATCTTAAATGAGTTAATGAAATTAGAACTTTCATACCACATTGCCAGATCAGTGGGGATTAATGGCATTTTAAATGTTTAATGGTGCTGTCTCATAAACCATGAAAGCCAGATTGTGCTTTTTAAAATTTATCCAAAGTCTTATTCTTTTGTGCCTGTTTAAGCCAGGTTATAGGAGGGCTGGGTTAGGTAGCCGACAAACGACATAAAACATATTTGAGTCTATATAAAATGAATTAGTCCACCAAAGCTTCAGATAGAGGCCTCTTCATCTTCATGTAATTTTTTGGTTGTTTTTAGACGGACAATTCAGGCTTAATTGTTGAAATTGATGATCACATTCTCTTCATATTATGTAGTTATTAAATGGACAATAATTTATTTCAGGGACTAGTTTCGTACCCGAGGTCAAAACTGTATCGGAATCCAAGCTCGTTCAGCTATAGAAGACTTTTACCATATCTTATGGGCATAGCCAAAAATGATTCGGGTAAATAATCCATCTATGCTTCTTACTGCCTTAATGCTAATTGCCTCTACACAAATCTGACATACTCCAGAAAATATTCTTTAATGTAGGTAGCTTGGAAACTAGTAATTGCCAGGATTCTACAACAAAATCTGAGAACAGCATAGAAGAAATGCCATCAGTATTAAATGGTAGACCTTTACCTATACATCGGCAGCATACTAAACCACTACTATACTCATCACCTGCATATTTGAGAGATCATAATTTAGAGGTAAACCATGTTTCCAAAAATCTTGGTTTAGATCCTGAAGGAGACATTCAGATGTCCGCGACGACCAAATCACCCAATTCTTGCAACAAGAACAACTTGCAAGTTCTTGGCAGTCCAAGCAAGCTTCCACAATTAGAGGTAAACCATGTTTCCAAAAATCTTGGTCTAGATCCTGAAGGAGACATTCAGATATCCGTGACAACCAAATCACCCAATTCTTGTAACAAGAACAACTTGCAAGTTCTTAGCAGTCCAAGTGAGATTCCACAAGAAAGATTGAGTTTTGAGCCCGAGATGTTACACAAATCATCATTCTGCACTCCTGCTACTCATGATGATCTATCATTTGAAGAACTCTCATCTTCAGCAGTAGAAACCGACTGGAAAGATAATAAAAAAGTGTCTCAGAATCGAGTCCTTGCTCCTAAAAAAACCATCTTGAAAAGGCATTCAAGAGGCTGTAAGGGGATTTGCATGTGTTTAGATTGTGCCTCGTTCCGAGTTCATGCAGAAAGGGCTTTTGAGTTTTCAAGAAGGCAAATAACAGATGCTGATGAGGTCGTAGAGCGTTTAGTGAAAGAGCTTCAACATCTGAGGAATCTAATGGAGAGGTCTCTTGTGCCAATGGTTAATGGTACAGGAAACTATAACGTTCTGCAAGTCAATCAGGTAACAATATGTTGAGTCATATCCTTTGTAAGCTCAATATTTATGCTTGGCTTAGCATAATAATACAACCCCCATCTGTTCTCTTTTCATCAGGAACAAGTAAAGGGAGTTTGCCAAAGAGCTTTCAGGGTTGAGGAGCAAGCAAAGAGTTATATGAGGCAAATGTTCTGTGATCTCAACACCCATTGCAAAACCCCTGTAAGACACCAATATCTTATTTGATTTTATCGAGTTTCTGAATTAAAATATATTAAAAAATACTTCTAGTCCATTTTTTAGGATTCACTAGGCTACCAAAACCATACCTCTTTTATTATTATTATTATTATTATTATTACCTCTTTTATTATTGTTGTTGTTGTTGTTAAACTACCAAAAGATTTGTAAGTTACAGATAACTTTCCAAATGCTTTATATTAAAATTACCTTTTAAAAAAAATACTTGTTTCTATTAAAATAACATGATGGCATTAACTGAGTTTACTAGTAAGTTGGAAGTTTTTTGGTGGTTTATGAAACAGTAAAGTTCTTGGTATTTAATGAATTTAAACCCTTTTTGATACTGTGTGCCTGCATTCTGAAAACCTAAGGGTACTGAAACGATAAAAGCTTGGTTTGATTACTTGCAGGGGCCAAGGGTAACATTTTCAAATAAAGTTGATGAAAGGAGCAATCCGTAGATCCAAATTGAACCGGTTCTAGCCTGCAAATGTAGAGACCAGTTTTTGTGTGCGTGTTACTGAATTGTACTATAATCGAAGCACTTTGAGCTGTTTCCAGTCTTGGAATGCCTTCATATATTGTTCCAAATTTTTGATATTCTTATTATTCTTCTTTCTCCATATAATTTACAACAAGCTATCATATCCTTTCCAGTGGAGATTGCCTTGCATGAATTGAGGCAAGTTGTTATCATGTAAAGTCCTAGTTATATTATAAGAACAGTAATATAAGTTATTTTGCAGGAAAACAGGGTTTGTGTTTGCAAGTTCTTGTTTATGAGAATCTCCTTGTAGATATCACAGAGGTGAGCTAGCATTATTGGAAATGTTTTGCAGGGTTATTTTCTCAGGACTGGCTTTGGTTTTATAGTTTTACAATGGCTATTATAAGTATAAACCTAGTAAATCTTTTGCTGGAAATTTTCATCCGTACTTCTAATATTTATTGCGTTACGACCAATTTTAAAGGGTGTTAGTGTTGTCATTTCTCCCTCAAATTGCTTTTGATTACCGCCATTTGCTTTTTGAGAAATAAGTGGATACTTAACCACCCCATATCATTAAAAAGGTTTTAGTACATACACCATCTTGCCCCAGGGCCAATACAAAGCATACATCCATAAGAGTTTACAAAACAAAACCACAAGCACCAGTGCAAAATATCCCTGGTACACAAAAGTAAGTAGAGCAAAGTCGGATAGCGTCTCCACCCCCCCGCGTCAACCGAAGAACACAAGTCCAACTCAGACATCTCCTTCATACCGGCCGTCCTCTCCTCTGTCACCTCCACCTTAAGTGGCGCCCTCCCTTGCACTCCCATCCGTCTCGGGGATCATCTTTCTGATTTTCAGTTTCTTCTTCTCTGCCAGCAAGTCATAGACGAGATGAAATATACAACATTGTTAATGCAGCTATCTTTCCCCCTAAATATTCTCTCGTTATGTTCCTTCCGTATACCCCACGTAACCCTCATAACAATGATATCCCAATTTCGCCTATTTGATCCCCGCCTAATTTCCTTCGCCAATTACCCCAAACATCATCGATAGAAGTTGTAAGCAGCAAGATATTATTCTTAGCGCAAAAGTGTGACCAGACGTTTCTAGCGAAAGGACAAGTGAAAAGTAGGTGGTCCCCAGTTTCATCATCGACCTTGCAAAATTCACATATGGATGCGCCTTGCCACTTCCTCTTAATAAGGTTGTCTCTGGTTAAAATTGCCTTTTTTGCGACCAACCAGCTAAATACCTTAATTTTGTTCGGTACCTTGGCTTTCCAGATGTGAGCCAAATGTCATCCCGTTTTCCCCCTCTGCTTATAATCTTATACAACGATTTAACGGAGAACTTGCCTTTGGTATTCCATCTCCATATAGGCCGGTCACTACACATGTTATTCAGGCGCCAACCGTCCAACTATTGCTTAAGGACTCGTAAATCATATCTTTCTCTTGCCGTCAGAGTATGCTTGAAGGTTAGGTGCCACTCCCTTTCGTTCCAAACCTCCGCAACCTTCGCGTATTTGTTCCTCGTGATGCCATAAAGTCTAGGGAATTTAAAGCGCAGTGTCTCATCTCTGCACCATTTAGCTTTCCAGAAACCAATTTTGTTTCCATCTCCTATTGTGAATGTAACCCCAGTAAGAAAGATTCTTCGAATATTATATAGTCCTTCCCAAAAGCCAGAGCAAGTTGAAGCGTTCTTATGTTTTCCCCTTAAATTACCATTTCTCAGATAATTCCCCTTAATAATGTCTTTCCATTTACTCCCTAAATTACCATTTCTCAGATAATTCCCGTTAATGATGTCTTTCCAATTACTCCCTTCTTCATACAGTTTCGATCACCATTTGGCTAGGAGAGCACTGTTCATATCTCTTAACTTTATCACCCCAACCCCCCAATTTTTTAGGCAAGCAAACGGTCGACCACTTCACCAGTGGGTAACCGATTTCCTTGTCGTTCCCTTTCCAAACGAACTTTCTTCACAGTTTATCATTGTGCTTTTCAATTTTGATGAGAAGCTTGTATACCGCGAGATAGTACAAACGTATAGCGGTAAGAACCACATTTAGGAGCGTCACCTTCATCCAATGGATAGAAGCTTTCCCTTCCAACCTTACAATCTTTTCGTTATTCTGTCAATAATAGGCGTTCAGTCGGAATTTTTTAATTTACCCGGACAAAGAGGTAAACCCAGATATTTTATTGGAAAGTCCACCTTGTTACAGCCGAAGATTCTAGGTAACTCGTCTTGGTCCTTCTCCTATCCCCCAATTAATGTTAACGAGCTTTTATGGTAGTTGATCTTTAATCCTGACCACACCTCAAAAAGGCAGAGTATATCTTTCATTAACATGGCTTGAACCTTATCTTTCTTACCAAATAACAACGTGTCATCCGTGTATTGTAGATTAACTATTGATAAACCGTTAGTTCCTAAGTCCTCGATCAAATTCATCTTGATGGCTAAGTTAATCATCTTGTTAAGTCCGTCGACCACTAAAGTGAAGATTAACGGGGACAGACTGTCTTAGACCTCTTTTGCTTTTGAAATAATTTGTTGGCACTTCATTCACAACAATCGAAACCATGACTGAGGTCAACCATTCTCTTATCTAAAAACACCTTCTTTCTGCGAAGCCTCGTTTCCGCAAGATTTGTAAAATTCATCTCCAGTCCATCCTATCGTAAGCCTTTTCAAAGTCCAGCTTAAGCACATATCCTTTCATTTTTCTCCTTTTGCACGATTGAATGATTTCTAGAGCCGTTACTACCCCATTCGTAATTGATCTACCTGGGATGAATCCCGTTTGGTAGCCCAAAATAACTGACTTCTGAAGACGCCCCCAGCCTATTAGCCATTAGTTTAGAGATTATCTTAATTAGACTATTGATAAGACTGATTGGCCTATAATCGTTGATCGTCGCAGCCCCTTCCTTCTTGGAAACCAGGACAACATTGGCGTAATTTAACCTATGGACCTCCCCATTTTCTTCAAACCAACGAGTGATAAGATCCCACAAATCAGCCCGAAGGAGCTCCCAAAAGTATCAGAAAAAGAACATAGGAAAACCATCCGGTCCCGCCGCTTTGTCTGCTCCTAGACCGAAGATTGCACGTTTGATCTCCTCTTCTGAAAATGGGGCTTCGAGAGCTTCCTTTTGCTCTGGGGCAATAACGTCATCGATCTCCTAAATTTCTATATTCGTCCTAGTCCCTCCGTTTCCATTGTTGCGAATAACTTCTTGAAATGGTCATTTACGTGCGCTCTAATCTCTGTAATGTCCTCTACCTCCCGACTCCTATCTCTAATTTAGAGATGAGATTTCTTCGATGCATGCTATTAGCAATTTGGTGAAAGAATTTATTGTTCAAGTCCCCTTCTTTTAATCATTGGACCTTCGATCTTTGTCTTCACATGATCTCCTCTTTCTTGAAAATGTCATGTAACGATTCTCTCAATGAGCCTATATGTAACACCTTAGTACGTTTATACAATAATAATTGGTATTTTAAGACTTGCTTTATATTTTCCTACTTTATTCACTTGGGTTGCGAGTGATTCGAATAGTAGTAGTCGTTATCCGAACCGTATGTATGGAACTCAGTATGGTGTTAGATTTTATTTGATTTTTCTCAGTGAAACTGTATCTTTGTGAATCTAGTGTGTGTGTGTGTCATATATCTATTTATAGCCACAAGGTATGGATAAATTATATTTTACTAACTGATATTGCATGGCTAATCACCCCATATCTTAATTTGCTTTTATCCATTACGATTAAATCTTGAGATATCTTATAACCAAATATTTATTAAATCTTAATATATTTATTTAAATCTTATTCTAAATCTTTTAGGGGGATATATGTATTTAAAATTCTACTCTTGCATTATGACTTAAATCTTTACGTATATGTGTTAGTCTCTAAAATATAGTGTTGACAAGATTTTGGTAAAGTTTGGTAGCAATTGGATATTATCTCTAAACTCTATAAACTATAATATATATATTGTAAGTCGATGTACAACACCCCAATACTTGTGGGGAGGCGGAATTTTCAAAAACGAACTTGTTTAGTGAACAAACATCGACTAACCGCTTGAATCGAAGCTAAACGATAACTAACTATAAACATAGAGTTTCTATGCTACTATGTTTAGGGATTATACGTAACGAATCGTGTCCTTCGTCTTTGCGAACTCCACCTCCTCCTCGGCCTTCTCGAAATAGTAGACGATCCACCCGAGAGCTTTACTCCAAGCTTAGCCTCTAAACTTGAGGCAACTAAACTTCTTTAAGTGATAATCAAAGAAGCTAGGTGAAATAGAGTGAGGGTTATGGTTTAATTAGTCTAACTAATCCTTGTACTCAACACATGAGAGGGGAGGATTAGGGTTTGAAGAGGGAGAGCTTGAGGAGAGAGAAGGTGAGGATAATAATGAAGTGAGAATAATGAGTTATGATAATATATATCAAGCATTTCTTTTTATCAAGAAAAGAAAAGAAATGAATTTAGCAACCATGCTTGATAATATCTAGTGATGATTCACTCCATGAGTCATTAAGCATTTATCATGCATTAATGACATGGATGAATCATCCATATGACTCACTAATCATATTCATTGTATATGCCACCTAAACCTCCTTAGTCACCACCTTCTAGAAGCTTCTCGCGCAATTACGAGAACGCCCCTCCTTTCCGTAAAAATACGGAAAAACTTTAGACTGTATAAATCCAATAACCGGATACCAGTAACTGGCTTAAACCAAAGCCGACTGGTAAAAACTGTCCCAAAGTCGTACGTGCGTAAACACACGTATGCGTCCGAACCCTTGTCGTAAAACCATACGACCTCTATATCGTTTCGCTTGGAGTAGGGAAACTCTCTGTGTGGGACTCTAGAGACTCGACTACTACGTTGGCAGTGGGTTTAACCACAGACCGCAAGCGGCACTTGCTGTACGTAACGGTCCTCAGGTAGATGTCGATAAGAAGGCCGATGAGGAAACCCATCCGAACTCCTACTGAGTCTGTTGTGACAATCTCCATACAGTCCGGTTCGTTCGTCTTAGACTATCGCATATCGGGCTTAGGGGGGTGGCAAGCGTCAGTCCCCTAATAGCGGTATAAGTCGTGTCGGAGGGAAGCCCATTACACCCTGAGAAACTACTGGAACCTACCAGCAAATCTCGCTTACCCTGGCCAGGGACTTTGCGTAATGGCTCTCTGACACAGCGCGATATCAACTCCCAATACCGGGAGAGACGAATCCTGTCTAACCGCCACTGCCTCCAAGTGCTCGGGACTGCACCCAACTGCTACCTGTTTGCACGACTCATTTGAGCCGTGGTAGGGTAGCAATCTAAGAACAGTGGGACACACTCGAGGCGAAGTAGCAGTGTCAATTCTGCGGACTATGCTGTACTCATGTCACCTGGGAACTGCTTACTGACGACTGGTATAAAACCAACCAACAGTTTCCTGTGAGTCCTGTCCGGTGTACCCGTAACCTAACGAGCACCTGTATACTATCTCCAGTACGACGTACTGACGGCTGTGGGACAGACCATCTCCCCAACTGGGATGAGAAGCGTACACACTAGTCTACTCCGGAGTATCGATGCTCTGTCTCGATAATCCAACGACTAGGGACCTAAATAAGGATGTGCTTGTAGACTACCCAGCCCCCACTAGTGTGACTGCCATCACAACGTTGGTAGTCAAGCAAGATCCTAAGAGCTCTATCAATACGTATACTCACATATTAAGATAGAAAAACCAAGTAGCATACTACCATGTTTAGCAAGACTGTTATATACATGTGAATATCCCAATCTTCCATTAAGTAATATACAAACTAGTATGATACAGTAATGGCCTTCTAGGGCATAAACACTAACAATCTCCCACTTGCACTAGGGCCATGTACTGGCGTATCGAAGACCGATGATCTCGAGTAGCCTCTCGAACTGAATCTGAGGTAGGGCCTTAGTGAATGGATCAGCAATGTTATCCGCTGTATTTACTCTCTTTACCTCGATCTCCCAGCGATCTACGATCTCCCTGATCAGGTGATACCGCCTTAAGATGTGTCTGTACTTCTGATGGGACCTGGGTTCCTTCGCTAAAGCTATAGCGCCGTTGTTGTCGCAATACAGAGGTATTGGACCAATACTGGTAGGAACCACCTGAAGTTCTGTGAGGAACTTCTTCATCCAGACAGCTTCTTTTACGGCATCGCAAGCAGCTATATACTCCGCTTCCATCGTTGAGTCAGCAACGGTGTCCTGCTTGGAACTCTTCCAACATACCGCCCCTCCATTGAGGGTAAAAACATAACCCGACATGGACTTGGAGTCATCCTTGTCACTCTGGAAGCCAGAATCAGCATAGGCCTCCATCCTGAGGTCTTTTCCGCCGTAAACCAAGAACATCTCCTTAGTCCTTCTCAGGTACTTGAGAATGTTCTTTACTGCTATCCAGTGCTTCTCCCCTGGGTCTGACTAATACCGGCTTACCAAGCTCAGTGCGTAAGCTACATCTGGTCTGGTACACAACATCGCATACATTATAGAGCCTACCGCAGAAGCGTAGGGTATAATAGACATGCGTTCCCTTTCCAAATCAGTCTTGGGAGACATCTCTTTGGAGAGGGTGATTCCGTGACAAGCCGGCAGATTACCGCGCTTAGAATCTTCCATACTGAATCTTTTCAGTATAATGTCGATATACCTGGACTGTGAAAGTCCCAACATTCTCTTTGATCTATCACGATAGATCTGGATCCCCAGAATGTAGGTTGCATCACCCAGGTCCTTCATGGAGAATTTCTGTGACAAGAATCTTTTGACTGACTGTAGCATAGGAATATCATTTCCTATTAGGAGAATGTCATCCACGTACAAGACGAGGAACATAACAACTCTCCCTACAATCTTACTGTATATGCATGGTTCATCTGGATTTTTGATAAAGTCGAATTCTTTAACAGTATCATCAAAACAGATGTTCCAACTCCGCGATGCCTGTTTTAGTCCATAAATAGACTTAAGCAGCTTGCATACTTTACCGCTGCTCCCACTCTGAATGAATCCCTCTGGCTGATCCATATAGACGCTCTCTTCTAAATTTCTATTTAGAAAGGCCGTCTTTACGTCCATCTGCCAGATCTCATAATCGTGGAAAGCAGCAATAGCAAGAATGGCCCGAATGGATTTCAGCATAGCCACTGGAGAAAAGGTTTCGTCATAGTCCAAACCAGGTCTTTGACGGAAACCCTTTGCAACAAGTCTAGCCTTATAGGTTTCAACCTGTCCATTTACACCAATCTTCTTTCTGAAGATCCACTTGCATCCTACGGGTTTTACCCTATCTGGAGCAGTGTCCAAAGTCCATACTTTGTTAGTGTACATGGACTCCATTTCGGTCCGCATTGCATCCATCCATTTTACCGAGTCACCGTTCTGAATGGCTTGTTGGAAGCTAGTAGGGTCGTCATTATCAATGACGCAATCTTCTCTATCCCCGTCTATGAGAAAACCGTAGTATCTCTCGGGCGGATGAGACTGCCTACTACTTCTGCGGATAGGCGCTGGTATGTCCCTTTCTTCTGAAACTTCTTGTTCTACCAAACTTTCAGTAACAGCTTGAGGTTCTGGAATTTCTTCCAGTTCTACTGCGCTCCCACTCTTCTGATTTTCTAAAAATTCAGTTTCTAAGAAGTGGGCATGACGAGAAACAAATACCTTTTGTTCCTCTGCGTAATAGAAATAATATCCCTTGGAGTTCTTTGGATATCCCACAAGTTTACACTGTACTGAGCGTGCCTCGAGCTTGTCCGGATGCTGCTTTTTTACAAAAGCTGGACACCCCCATGTCCTAAAATGTTTTAGACAGGGTTTCTTCCCACTCCACATCTGATATGGTGTGGTAGGTACAGTCTTGGTTGGAACCTGGTTCAAAAGATATGCAGCTGATTCTAGTGCATAACCCCAGAAAGATCGCGGTAACTCAGCCTTACTCATCATGGAACGAACCATATCTAATAGGGTTCGATTCCTCCTTTCCGATACACCATTGTGTTGTGGTGTGTATGGAGGAGTAAGCTGAGAGAGAATTCCATTCTCTTTTAAGTAACCCAGGAATTCGGCACTTAAGTATTCACCACCTCGATCAGATCTCAGTGTCTTTATACTTTTGCCTGTCTGTTTTTCCACTTCATTCTTGTATTCTTGGAATTTCTCAAAGGCCTCGGATTTATGCTTCATTAAGAAGATATATCCATACCTAGAGAAATCATCCGTAAAAGTAATGAAGTAGGAATAACCACCTTGCGCATGTGTGGACATTGGACCGCACACGTCACTGTGTACGAGTCCTAAGAGCTCGCTCGCTCTTACTCCGTGTCCAGTAAACGGAGTCTTTGTCATCTTTCCCATGAGAAAAGATTCACAAGTGGCATAAGATTGATATTCGAACAGATTCAAATATCCTTCTCTATGTAACTTCGTTAATCGTGTTTCATTGATGTGACCTAGTCTACAATGCCATAAGAAAGCCTGATTTATTTCTGGAGACTTTCTTTTAAGTGTGTTCTGGACATTGAAAACCTGAGCTTGATTCAATACGTATATCCGTCATCTAATGTACCGGACCCAATCAGAACTTGATTAAGGTGGATGTGAACAACATCGCTTACGAATGTAAAGTCATATCCCTCTCTTGAAAGTGAGGACACTGATATGATATTACAAGTCAAACTAGGTACATACAGACAGTTACGTAGAATCAATATCTGCCCACTTGTCAAACCTAGGCGATATTCTCCCACGGATTCAGCGTCCACGCTCATTCCATTTGCAACTCTGAGAGACAAATCACCTATCCTTATAACTTTACGGTTTCTCAAAGCATGTAACGAATTACAGATATGAGATCCTGCTCCGGTATCTAGTACCCAGGAAGTAGAGTTAATTGACAAATAGTTCTCAATTACAAACACACTTGAGGCTGAAGCCACAACATGCTTCGTATCCTGGCTACTGGCTTCCAAAGCCCTGCAATCCTTCTGCCAATGTTCATTCCCATAACAATAGGAATATCCCTCCTTACCAAGTCCCGAAACTTTTTCTCTTCCCTTTCCTCCTACTTTGCTGACACCGTATATCGGCTTTGTAGAGGTCTTCTTCTTTTCACCCTTTGCTTTCGCCTTGGATGAAGAAGAAGAAGGTCCCCTATTAAGCAGAAATTGTGTCTCCCTGGTTTCTTTCAGGGTGTAAGTAGAGGGTAGGGACTGTGGAAATAAGTCAGTATATGACCTGTTTCCCAACGTGGTCTCCAGGTCCTTGAGCTCATCAATATAGCTAGTCATCGTAAGGACGTCGTCCCTTACAGATGACCCGTCAGCCGACCTCGCTTGAATTAATTCGTTCGAGGCCTCATATCTTGCGATATGAGATTGCTCTCCATATAAAACTTTGTTATGGAGAAAGATGGAAACAGAGTCCATCTTCTCGTGCTGCTTCTGGTATATACCATCAACTGAAGCCAACACGAGACACTTGGCTTTCGCTTTACTCTTTTCCTTTGTCTGACGGATATCCATATCCGCGACGGTGGAAACTGGACCTGGGACGGTGGGATCTTGAGTAGTAACAGGGCGGTCCAGCTTGTCATAGGCAATGATCATCTGGACAGACTTTTGCCAGTCATATAAGTTAGATTCAGTCAACTTGTTATCTAGATGTAACCTAGTCATGGTCACAAGGTCGCTGCAATGAGAGAGAGAGAAGAAAACACTTTAGCATGATGCTCTTGCAAGTTTAGAGTGGTATTTAGTTTATCTAAACTGGATGGCTCCGACTGTTTCTCGAATCCTTCCTCAAACCATAAAAGAAGAATTAGCCAGAACTATTCTCACTGTACAATTCTTGCTTAACCGTTCAGCCAGGCTAGTGTCGATACTTCGAGAGAGGTTTTCCAACGCTTTCGCGAAGTTCCTTAATTAAAGAACCTCTTTTCTCTGGGTGCATAACCCCGCTGACATCTTTCTGGACACCTACTTGGTTTATAGCATTGATCGTTAAGTGACGAATATCCTGATAAGTAGCATATACTCACAGTAGGATCAGGATCCAAATATCATCGTATGATAATGTTGAAGGAATCCTACCAACATTCATCAAGCTCCAAATGGTATGCATCTCTTTGCAAATTTCAGTTTCTTTAGAAATTCCTGATGTAGATTTTTGCCCCATGTTCTTATGATCTTGACTAAGGGCCAACAAATCATAAGTCACATGTCAAGTTCCGCCCATCATTATCCTGTTGATTTGAACCCATCCGTATATACTCTTGACTAAGGGCCAAACAAAGTAATACGACTGTCCCAAACCAACTCATCTATCTATGCAACAAATGAATACCCCAGCAGCTACCAAACACCATGTCTTGACTAAGGGCCAAACAAACATAGCTTGAATACTACTGACCATTCATAAGAAATGACGGAGGGCTACGACTGGTTTTGGCGAAACCGTGAACGTAGTGAACTTGATATAATCGAAGGAACCTGATAGCTTTTTAAAAGGAGTGGTTAAAGCTCCGCAATTAAAAATATCTGTTTTAAAAATAACCGAGTGGTTTCTTTTAAATTGTTCCAACGATTTAAACTTTGGTTTATTTTCTTTGCATTATAGATAATGCGTCCCATCATTAACCTATCATTGCAGAGAACAACGAAAATATGACGTCCTCTTATGCCATCCGCATTCGCCACTGGGTCCCGTCATTACCCGTTAGGTTACTTAACTAACGACAGAGCGGGGACTGGGCTAGCGCGGGTGTAAAACATAAGTGACGTCTAAATAGCTATCATATATATAGATATTTTACATTCGTCTGACGCAATGATATTCATTCCAGATCACAGATGAACTTAATTAGATTTGCAAGCAATCCGTGTTTCTTTTGAGCCTGCAAGAAAAGACGGATTACACAGTTGTGATGAATAGCCATTACCCCACCCAAGACCCCTACGGGTACGGCAAACTACCCGCCCGGCAGTTTGTGTACCCCACCTTGGATCTGTCCTATGAGCAAAAACAGTAAAATGAAATAATACAACGGTGGCTACAACCGCAACCTGGATGTGCCCCGCAAAATAATATTACAACAAATTACATTTACATCAAATGAATTAAATGATAACCCATCACATAACCCCGGCTATACATCACACAAGTCCAACACAGTTCATATGCACAAACAGATAAAAATCCATTACAGAAATGTGCAAGCCCCTGCCAACCGACATACTAGCAGTTAGGGGAGGTTTACGAACACATTACACAAACACAGATATAATCCAATAAGCAAATACTGTATAATTTCGATCGAATAAACACTTTTAATTTTGCTCCAATACTTCTCTGTAAATTTGAAACCTGAGCAAAAATTAAAAATTTCCAGAAAATACCAAATCACACAGAGGACCCACACAAGAAATTTGGGTTCATGACTCACCAACTCGGCGGCGGAATCGCGGCGGATCGGTAGGATCCGCCGCGGTTCCGCGGCTCGTTGGTCGATTCATGACCCCAAATTTTTTGGGTGTTCTTCTACTGTCTTTTCTAGCTCTCTGAACCTCCCTGAAAAATTTTAGGACTTCATTTAAAATTCGACAGAAACTTGTGATTTCGGGTTTCTCCGGTTTCGTTTTTTTCGTTCGAAATTCATATAAATTTGCAAGTAAGTTATTTATTGTTTAGCGAGGCTCTGATACCACTGTAAGTCGATGTACAACACCCCAATACTTGTGGGGAGGCGGAATTTTCAAAAACGAACTTGTTTAGTGAACAAACATCGACTAACCGCTTGAATCGAAGCTAAACGATAACTAACTATAAACATAGAGTTTCTATGCTACTATGTTTAGGGATTATACCTAACGAATCGTGTCCTTCGTCTTTGCGAACTCCACCTCCTCCTCGGCCTTCTCGAAGTAGTAGACGATCCACCCGAGAGCTTACTCCAAGCTTAGCCTCTAAACTTGAGGCAACTAAACTTCTTTAAGTGCTAATCAAAGAAGCTAGGTGAAATAGAGTGAGGGTTATGGTTTAATTAGTCTAACTAATCCTTGTACTCAACACATGAGAGGGGAGGATTAGGGTTTAAAGAGGGAGAGCTTGAGGAGAGAGAAGGTGAGGATAATAATGAAGTGAGAATAATGAGTTATGATAATATATATCAAGCATTTCTTTTTATCAAGAAAAGAAAAGAAATGAATTTAGCAACCATGCTTGATAATATCTAGTGATGATTCACTCCATGAGTCATTAAGCATTTATCATGCATTAATGACATGGATGAATCATCCATATGACTCACTAATCATATTCATTGTATATGCCACCTAAACCTCCTTAGTCACCACCTTCTAGAAGCTTCTCGCGCAATTACGAGAACGCCCCTCCTTTCCGCAAAAATACGGAAAAACTTTAGACTGTATAAATCGAATAACCGGATACCAGTAACTGGCTTAAACCAAAGCCGACTGGTAAAAACTGTCCGAAAGTCGTACGTGCGTAAACACACGTATGCGTCCGAACCCTTGTCGTAAAACCATACGACCTCTATATCGTTTCGCCTGGAGTAGGGAAACTCTCTGTGTGGGACTCTAGAGACTCGACTACTACGCTGGCAGTGGGTTTAACCACAGACCGCAAGCGGCACTAGCTGTACGTAACGGTCCCCAGGTAGATGTCGATAAGAAGGCCGATGAGGAAACCCATCCGAACTCCTACTGAGTCTGTTGTGACAATCTCCATACAGTCCGGTCCGTTCGTCTTAGACTATCGCATATCGGGCCTAGGGGGCGGCAAGCGTCAGTCCCCTAATAGCGGTATAAGTCGTGTCGGAGGGAAGCCCATTACACCCTGAGAAACTACTGGAACCTACCAGCAAATCTCGCTTACCCTGGCCAGGGACTTTGCGTAATGGCTTTCTGACACAGCGCGATATCAACTCCCAATACCGGGAGAGACGAATCCTGTCTAACCGCCACTGCCTCCAAGTGCTCGGGACTGCACCCAACTGCTACCTGTTTGCACGACTCATTTGAGCCGTGGTAGGGTAGCAATCTAAGAACAGTGGGACACACTCGAGGCGAAGTAGCAGTGTCAAGTCTGCGGACTATGCTGTACTCATGTCACCTGGGAACTGCTTATTGACGACTGGTATAAAACCAACCAACAGTTCCCTGTGAGTCCTGTCCGGTGTACCCGTAACCTAACGAGCACCTGTATACTATCTCCAGTACGACGTACTGACGGCTGTGGGACAGACCATCTCCCCAACTGGGATGAGAAGCGTACACACTAGTCTACTCCGGAGTATCGATACTCTGTCTCGATAATCCAACGACTAGGGACCTGAATAAGGATGTGCTTGTAGACTACCCAGCCCCCACTAGTGTGACTGCCATCACAACGCTGGTAGTCAAGCAAGATCCTAAGAGCTCTATCAATACGTATACTCACATATTAAGATAGAAAAACCAAGTAGCATACTACCATGTTTAGCAAGACTGTTATATACATGTGAATATCCCAATCTTCCATTAAGTAATATACAAACTAGTATGATACAGTAATGGCCTTCTAGGGCATAAACACTAACATATATATATATATATATATATATATATATATATATATATATATATATATATAAACAGTTTTATATTCTATTTTTTTTATATAACTCTCTCTCTCCCCCCGTCTCCGTCTCTCTCTCTTCCTATCTCTCTTTTTCTCTCCCCCGCGTCCCTCCTCCTCGAAGCCCTAACCCTTGCTCACTTCACCGTCGATCCCAGACCTCGTCTGAAATCACCAACCTTCTTCCCTCGTTGTCCTCACCTGTACCCTACCTCATCTCATCACCGACCTCGTCCTCTCCACTTTCCCTCAACGACAACCACCGCAACCCCGACTTCCCACACCAAGAACCCTATCGCCGCCCTCTTCCTTTCTCGTCGTCATCATCCTCGCCTGAACCCCGACCACCTTACCACCTTCGCCTACATCTCAGCATAGTCAAAAATTCGTCGCTCGGGTATAATTCGGCGAGGTCGAAAATTCGGATTTGGAGAACTATTCGGAAAAAATCGACAGGTATTCGGGAAAGATTCGGTAAGTGTTCGGGAAATATTCGGGAAGGATTTCGAGCAATAAATTAATATATGAGACGCTAGGTTTTGATTTTGTGAATCATTTGCTGTTTTTTGAATTATTCGCTGTTTTTTTTCAAATAATTCGGGAATAATTCGCGAATTATTCGGCCTGTTCGGCAACGACGATTAATTCGACTGATAAAAAATTCGCGAATTATTCGCGGATTCGGCGAATAATTCACGAATTATGTGACTATGCATCTCAGAACCATTAGTATCACCAACGACACCTTCTTCTTCTTCTCGCTCTCTTTCTTCTCGGTTCCGTCGCCGGAGCCGATCCCAGTGAACCCCGCCTCCACCTTGGTTCCCCCGCCGACAAGTACGACCCCAACCCCATCTCCTTTCACCACTTCTTCAAAACCCAGACCTCATCACCTCATACACACACACACACACACTCTCTCTCTCTTCTTCTTCTTCTCACCGAGCTTCATCCCCTACTTCACCTCATCGCTGGCGAACCCTGACCCATTGTCGTTGACTCGACCCAGACACTGGACCAGAGTCGTCCACAAAGCATCAATAAGCATCCCAGAGCAGTACGTTGACATCTTTGGCCAAGGTCGTGAGCGTGTCGTGCTTGCGAACGTTGCCGTCGTGCATGTATCCGTGTTTCGTCGTGATTTTATCGACCGAGGCAAGTTTCTAAATTTGCAACATGCTATGTTACATACACCAATATATATTTATTTATATTATACACATATCTATTGTTTAGCAAATTATTAGCAATATACAATTTTTATAGTATTAATCCGTATTTGGTAACAATTGCAAGATTATCTTACTACATGCTAGTTCATTATAGTTTCAATATAATTCCACTGTAGTTCCATTATCTTTTACCTAGACTAAAGTATATCTAGTAGCAAACGTGAAATTTTTATTATGAATAGGTGTAATATATATTATAAATAAATTTATCACCCTTATAATTTAAATAGTATGCATTAGTTAATTGTATAGTGAATTAAATAAACTGATTATCATTATTTCATTGAATATTTCTACTGTTTAATACACAATACCTGACATGTGCACAATACGTTCCTTGCTATTGCCATTACTATATTGTTTACATTTATTACCTGAATAACTACCAATGCCGGCAATATTGACTAGTTATCCTGATTGACTTGACTTATTGTATGTTAGACAAGACTTGTACACGACTGTTCCTGCGTTGGTATTAGGTAGACTTTATATTAATATCTGATTTGAACACGAAATCTAGGGAAAGTGGAAATCAAGAATGTACCACAACGTAACCCAAGAAGATATTATTTTTGTTTGTCATGATTCCGGGCGTGAACGGAATAACCATTGTTTATTGTACCGTGGTTTCGTGAGGAATGAACGAGATATATTGTGTTGTGGTCCCATGGGGAATGAACGGGATATATACTGTTGGGTTACGATGATGATTAAATTAATTGATTTCAAATACCGTTAGGATAGATAACCTAAAAGCACAGACTTTAGGATACACGTAAGATACTTACAGGCTGTCGATATATCACCTGTGATTGTTGGTTTATAATTATACTTCATTTTGAACATAACACCAAATATCTTTATATATATATATATATATATATATATAGTACATTGCTCGGTTATTTTTATGATATTTATGACGCACTGACATCTGGTTTTTGCATGGCCCGGTTCCTTTAATCTTGTCGCAGGAAGATCAAGAATATTTTGGCAGGCAAGCTGAGCAGTGAGGAGCTTTGCCGATTAGTGTTGAGATGTTTAGTTTATTTTTATTTCCTAGTTAAAGTTTAACATTGTGATCCCATAAGAGACTTGATTATGATATTATTTACTTGTTGGATCTTTATTCATTTCCGTTACTTTCTCGTTATTATTTTATCGTGGCATTTGGACATGTATTAGTTAGATTTTATTTATTGTTCTTGATATCGGATTGACAGCCGTAATGTGACCATGGAAGGATCTTTCCTCGCCATAGTTAGCATGGTTAGCTTTGTCACGTACCGTATTTACTTATTTTGTGAAGTGGGGCGTGACAAGGTTTAGTTGGTATCAGAGACATAGGTTTTAGAATTGGCCGGGTTTGGTTCTTTTGTAGTTGGGTATTGGAACCAATACATTGACCAGAAAACCCAAAATTAGTAACGTGTCCTATCACATTACTATCTTACCAGTCTTGAATCTATAGTTTATCGACTTCTTGTTATTTGAATCATGTTTATCGTTGCTAATCATTTTCAGTGTTCATGGCTTCAGAATCATGGCAAAAGAGATTTACGGGCATACCGGACGTGTGTAGACGACGCCACATTACTTGGGGTTGTACGTGGTATGTTGAAAAACTAGAAGCGTCAAACTAAGCTGAACCAGCGACATGCCGAGACTTTCTAGGAGGGTCTGAGGACGGCCCAATAGACTGCTATCATAGCAGCTGAGAGGGCAGCAGCTCCCAGACCAACACAGTGTGAGGGCACCGTGGCAGACTTCAGGAAGCTCGGTCCGTCCACATTTACGGGATTGGAGGAGCCATTTCCAACGGAGCAGTGGCTAGTAGATACAGAGAATCTCTTGTTGCCGCACAAATTCCAGATGAGAAAATGGTGGATGTAGTACGCATCCAATTGATTGATTACGCTCGCGAGTGGTGGCTTATTGAGGAGACCCGTCTGACCAAGCCGATCAGCTGGGCGACTTTTTCGCGAAGTTTCTTGGAGAAGTTCTTTCCGCAATCATCCAGGTAAGAAATGGATGAGAATTTCATTAGCTTGAAGCAGAATGGTGGATCCGTTGATACTCATGCGGTTGAATGAACCCGACTCAGTCGTTTTACGGGGCCCTTGGTTGCCAACGAGACAGATAGGGTAAGACGGTTTATGTGTAACTTGGATGTGGAGATTCATAGACACATTATATCGTTGGGATTGACCACCTTCTCCCAAGTTCTTAAGACGGATAGGGAACAACAGAGTTTATCAGTAAGAGTAAAGGATACTCAACAACAAGCAGTTAAAGTGCGGAAGACTCCGTATGCACCAACCAGAGCTCCTGTACGTAGAGGCATTCCGGTAAATAAACATGGGACAATACCTATGAAAAGGAATTTTGTTACAACGCAGAAGAAGGATGTGATTTGTGATTATTGCTAATGACCGGACCATTTCTAGAGGGAATGCCGGATGGGGCTTGTGCAGTGTCTGATTTGTGGGGCCGCTGATCATTGAATTGTAGGGTTGCTAGGTACGCGCACAAGGGTCTATGAGGCATCAAACATGCCCGATTAAAATTTTAGCCGTGCCGAACAACCCGAATACGGATCTTTAAACTAGAGATTAGGCGAAGACTAACATGCTAAACACTTTAACACTAAGTGAGAGGGATTACAACCTTTGTAGATCCGGTCCTTCACTTCATAAGCTCCGTGTTGTGGTCCCTTCGCTGCGATCATCGGGTTCCGGACTCTCGAGAGGTTCCACGAAGAGAAAGATACAGTCTTGCTTCCGATCTTCGATACAAAGATGATCTACCTTGAAGTTTCATTAACACAAGCTAACACTCACTAAAATTGAGTGAACACTCTCATCTAAAGGGCAAGGGAAGATGAGGATGATGAAGTAGGATTTTTGCTCTCTTTATTTATCTTTTTCTCACATTTATTCATCACTTTGAAAAAAGCTAGTAAGCTTTTTCCATGAAGAAAGAAGAAGGAAGAAGATGAAGAATAATGATAGAATTCCTTTTGTGATGAACAATGAAAAGAATAATATGATGAATAATGCAACCATGGTTGACTAAACCATTGTAGAGAATTAACCAAGGGCTAGGGTTTGGGTTGGGTTAAGTATGAGTCATTGATAAAAATCTACACAAATATCTTTATCATGACAAAAGAAAAGCTTCTAGAATCAACTAGAAGTGTTAACCCTAATCCAAACCCTAATCATGTTTAAACTCCACTAAACATGTTGCATTAGTTATCATATCATGTTACAATATTATATATCACATATATAATATTTATCGTAACAAAATAAAATAATACAATTAACATATATCGCATATATATCAATGTATTATCCGAGTGAGAAAAAGAATCTTTTAGTGAGCAAATATTAGTTAATGTCATTTAATATATCATTGTTCCCCTCCGAACGGCGGCCGAGACGTGGGATGCCTCGCCTGAGATTCGGGGCAGATGCTAATTGGTGCTATCCGTCCACCTCTCCGAAGATGCCAAGTTGATTTATGGCACCATGTATCGGAGGTTTAAACGGATGCGTCCGATGTAGCAGACTTCGTCAGATTCCCCCTCGTTGAGGGGTTTTTGATTGTGGGGACGCTCTTCCCTGCAGGCGCAAGCCCCTGCAGTTAATTACGCTACCGCATCGTGGTAACAACTTTCTCCTTCTCCAGCTGGTCACTTCGTGTCGTGGGTGTCTGTTTTATGTTTTGTTGCCCGTGGATCGTTTACGGAGACCGAGTTATGTCGTCGCCCGTAGGGCGTGGACTAGTCCAAATCCGTGTTATCTTAGATTTGGGTTTGGGGGTTTGGTTTGAGGATACGTTAGCCATACTTGAGGCTAAGATCAACTCAAACATTTGTTAAGGATACGTTAGTCTAGTTTAAGACTAAGATCAACTTAACAGGATCGTTTAGATCCGACAAAGGAGCGTTTGGACTCCATTGTTCCAGTTTTAGGGACATAGTGGTCCATCGTATGTGTGTGGCCGTCGGGACCCGTCACCTCTCTGACGACGTTGAAGGATTACAACGACGGGTGTCAGAGGAGTTCAGAGATGTACCCTCGAGCCAGAGTTAATTGGGGGGATTCGTAGTCCAGTCTGCTTGAAAGTTTAAGGATTCGTTAGCCATCTTTGAGGCTAAGATCAACTTAAACGGGACCGTTTAGATCCGACAAAAGAGCATATAGGGGCTCTATTGTTCTAGTTTAAGGACGTTGCGGTCCATGGGTAGTTTAAGGACATTGCGGTCCATGGGTAGTTTAAGGGCGTTGCGGTCCAGTGTTAGTTTAAGGACGTTGCGGTCCAGTGTTAGTTTTAAGACATCTCGATCAAGGTTAAGGACGTTATAGTCCATGGGTTTAAGGACTCCACAGTCCGGTATGTGCTCTGGATGCTTCACACGGGTTCACTGCCGTGCTTGGCGAGGACCAGGCTCCGCTCTGGGCGTTTTCCGCGGGGTTATATCCACGTTCCACGTAACCAGGAATTTTGCACTAGATGCTTCACACGGGTTCACTGCCGTGCTCGGCGAGGACTAGGCTCCGCTCTGGACGTTTTCTACGGGGTCAAAGAGTGACGTTATCCGCGTTCCACGTAACCAGGAATTTTGCATTAGACATGGGTTTAAGGACCCCACAGTCCATATCGATGTGTGGTCTTCGGGACCCGTCACCTCTTTGAAGACATTGAGGGATTACAATGCCAAGTATCAAAGGAGTGAAGAGATGTACCCTAGAACCGGAATGGCTTAAGTAATCCTTGGTCCAATTTGGGATCAAGACCGATTAATTATGTTATGAGCTCATTAGCCCAGTTAATTACGAATTGAGGACTTATGGCCATCTTGGGCTAAGTCCAGTCATATCTGGAATATTAGCTTCTTGTTGGTCCATTGAAGGAGAGGCTTTGCCTCTATCCATTTAGCCAATTGGGCCAAAGCCTAGTGTTAAACACTACAGGGCAATCAGTGTTGAACACTGGGAATGAGGTTGACAAGTTAGTGTTTAACACTAAAAGATAACTGGTGTTAAACACCAGCAACAAGGCTTTCAAATTATCATAAACACTAAAATAGATCAGTGTTGAACACTGGCAATGGAGATCTCGGATTAGTGTTAAACACTAAGGTAATCAGTGTTGAACACTGCAAATGAGGTTCTTTGATTAGTGTTGAACACCAAGGCCCAATAGTGTTTCAGCACTGTGTTCAAGAGTTCCAATTTAGTGTTAAACACTAAGGCAAGAGGGGTCACGTGGCAACACGTGAGAGCGCCCTCCCTTTATTCATTCTGCTGAGATTACTGCATCTTTCAGAGTATCACGTGCCATCACGTGATGGGCATTCAAACGCTTATTTGTTAGAGCTTTTGTCAAGGGTCACGTGGGTCACGTGAGGGACTGCCTCAAAGGGCTTTGTGTAGATCTTTTGGGGGGGTCACGTGGTGGCACGTGACCCTGCCTCTATGTATGTCGTTTAGAGGATCTGTTGATCTTTTTTCAGGAATTAAATTCCTCGAGCTTTAAATCTCAGAGGAATTAAATTCCAACTTCCTTTTGAAGACTTATATTCTGGAATAGAGTTGAACTCTGAATTTTCTGTAGGAATTAAATTCCTCATATATGTGAAGAACTGAATAGGGTTGAACCCTAATAAAAACTTTTAAGGAATTTAAATTTCCATTCTCTGTTAAATTATGATTAAGGGAATTAAATTCCCGCTGTTTCAACAGAACTAGATTCTTAATGAGGATTAAACCCTGTTTCTCTTTGTTCTGAAGGAATTAAATTCCCAATCACAGGGTCAAGCCCTAGTTTTATTTTAAAGGAATTAAATTCCTATAGTTCTGCGAGAATTAAATTCTCATGCTTGCATTCCCTCTCTATGTTTTGGATCTGCATGGCAGGATCTCAACCCATTGAGAATTAAATTCTCAACTTCAAGGGGAGATGTGCTCTTTACAGATCCTCTATCAAAGAGAGAAGAAATATGTTCTTCTGTTTTATATATCAGAGTTAAACTCTGTTGAGAATTAAATTCTCTTTCTTTCAGAAAGCCTTCCCTTTCTTACCTAGGGTTTTCTTCTGCAGAAGATCCAAATTCCTCCAAGTATCAGAGCTCTCTTCTTTTTCTTTCCTCTGCGTATATCTCCCTTATTTGTGTCTCTTGGCTCCTATTTATAGGAGAAGCAGCTGAATCAATTAGTTTCTTGACGAATCTTCATTGAGAGATTTGATTTGCATCCTTCATTCGTTTTGGACCTTCGGATTATTAGGTGAATTTTATTCACCATTGGATTTCAAATCCAGGGATTCCCCTTTGTTATTTCGGTTAGATTTAAAGGGGAAATCTTTCCAAACCCGAGATTTTCCCATAGATAGATCACCTCTGAATCTTTAATTCAATTGGTTCCAGATAATCGCTTTCCTTTGGAAAGATTTGAATTTCCTTCAGAATTTAATTCTGTTAACAAAATGGGCTTTGAAAGCCGGTCACGTGTGACCACGTGACCCATGGTCACGTGTGGACACGTGACCCTTTTTGGAATGAGCCTCCCTCCTTCTTTTTACGCTGTCTTCTGGTCGCTGCTTGGTCATCACGTGCCAACACGTGACCGCTGGTCATGTGTGAGCACGTGACCCTTGTCTGGAGCCTCTTTCCTTGATTTAACTGGAGAACAAGTCTGATGTTTTGAGCGTCACGTGCCAACACGTGACCCCTGGTCACGTGGGAGCACGTGACCTCTTTTGAAGCTTTTTCCCTGATTTGATCAGGGAGTCAATGTGCCTTTGCCGCTTGCTTTAAAATGTCACGTGCCGACACGTGACCCTTTCTGAAGCCCTCTCTTTGGGAAACTGAACCTGACTTGATGATTCTTTTAGGTGTCGCGTGCCAACACGTGGCTGCTGGTCACGTGTAAGCACGTGACCCTTTTCTGAAGCTTTTTCCAGAAGCTTTCCTGATTTTAAATCAGGAAACAATCATATATATTATTATACATTAAATTATCGAATCAACACTTGATCCGACAATCCGGCTATATCGCATATAACCGACTAATATTTATCCGTACCGATTCATCGAATCAACACTTGATCCGATTACCCGGCTGATATCAAATATCACGAGAATAGAATACGGTATCTCATATCGTATTATCCTCGGTCCCGCACATATCACATATGTGCCCCTACTCCATTTTGCCTGAGCCAAGAAACCTCTGTGTAGGACTCTAAAGAATCGTCAATACGCCGGCAGTAGGTGATGATCATATCAAACACCCACAAGCTGCAAGCGGTCAGCTAAACGTAACAGCTACCCAGGTATTGAGCGCTCAGAAGATCAACAAGCAAGCCTGTACATTCTCCTGTGAATCCAAACAGTAACACTCCCGTACAGTTCGGTCTCGTCGTCTGATATGTCGCATATCTCGCCTAGGGATGGTAAACGTCAGACCCCAGTAGCTTGATAAGTCGTGTCGATATGAGGTCTATAACAGTTCGAGAAACTACTGATAACACTTACCAGTAAATCTCAGCAACCCTGGCCAGGTATTTCCGGTTATAGCCAATCGAACACAGCACAACATCAACTCCCTATACCGGGAGAGACGAATCCCCTCCTATCGCTGCCTCCATGTGATTCGGGACTGTACCCAAATCCACCTTTTTGCACGCCCTCTTGGACGTGGTATGATGGAAATCAAAGCACAGTGGGAATCACACAAGACTCTATGACGATCTCGGGTCAATAGACTACTCTGTACCAGTGTCACCGGAGAACTGCCATCTGACGTAAGGTATAATACCATCTGGGAGTTCTCGGCGAGTCCGTCCAGTGTACTCAGTCTCCACTGAGCACCCATACACCATCCTTGATGTCATACACCGTTGGATATGGGATCATCCATCGCCCATCATATGGGTCAAGATGCGTATACGCTAGTCTACTCTGGTGCATCGATGCCCTGTATCGATACACCCTCGACTAGGAACAATTTTAGGATGTACTCGTCGACTACCGTGGCCCCACTAGTATGATCTCATCATAGTCCCAGTAGTCGAGTACATATCCTAAGGGATTTATCAACATGTAATATAGAGACAATCAGAGTACATGTTAAGATAAAGTACAACCAGATAGCATACTATCATGTCGAGCAAGAAAGTCCTCCCTATATATGTCCCAACATCCACTACAATATACATCGTATGTACAGTAATGGCTTCTAGGGCATACATATAACTAACAATCTCCCACTTGCACTAGGGCCATCTGTTGTGGTATCACATACCCAATAATTAGCTGTGGTTGAAGTATCTCATACTTAACCATCCTATAAAAGTCTTTACTGGGAAAAAGGCCTTTGTGAGTGGATCCGCGCTGTCGTCCTCTGTGTCTGCTCTCCTAGCCTCGATCTCCCTGGAGATCAACCATCTCCATGATCAGGTGATACTGCCTAAGAATTATATCTGGATTTCTGATGGGACGGTAGTTCCTTGGCTAAAGCCACAACTCCATTGTCACACAATGGTAGAAACGAGTTCATCTCATGAACTTATATATCCAGACTGCCTCTTTGGTAGCATCCTTGGTAACGATGTATCTTGCCTTTAATCGTCTAGTATGTCACGGTATCTAGCTTGGAACTCTTCCAACACACCGTCCCTCCACTGAGGGTAAAGACAATGCCTGCGACTGACATTCAGTCGTCCTTATCACCCTGGAACCTTTCCAGTGATTCTCCCCAGGATCGATTGATACCATCTCACTACAACTAGTGAGTATCCTAACATCCAATTAGATCTATCTTATAGATCCAAAACACAGGATTTAGGAGGTATCGCTTTGATCCTATATGGAGAATCGTTGTGATAAGCGGAGATTGACCGAGCGTAACATAGGAAACTCCTTCCCTATCAAGAGTATGTCATCCACGTACTCTACGAGGATCACCACCATACTCTCTACTACTTTTTTGTATATACAAGGTTCATCTACCATTTTGATGAAGTCAAACTCTTTGACTACCACATCAAAACAGATGTTCCAACTCCGCGATGCCTGCTTTATCCTATAAAGTATCTTGCACACGTTTCCACTGCTCCCACTGTCTACGAAGCCCTCTGGCTGTGTACTTATAGACGCTCTTTTCTAAAATATCATTTAGAAAAGCAGTGATGACACCCAACCACCAGATATCGTAGTCATGGTATGTAGCCGTGGCAAGTAGAATCTGGATGGACTTAAGCATAGATCCTTAGAAAAGGTTTCAACATAATCCATACCTGGTCAATGATGCAAACCTTTAACAAGTCTAGTTTTGAAAGTCTCAACTTTTCCATGTACACCAAGTAATCTTCTCAAGATATACTTGCTCCCGATGGGGATTTAACCCTTCAGATAAAGCAACCAAAGTCCATACTTTGTTGGTGTATAAGGATTCCATCTCAGATCGCTAAGCATCCAGCCATTCTTACAGAGTCTCACTCCTGATGGCCAGCTCGAAACTAGTTGGGTCATCATCTCATGATGCAATCCTCGCTCCCACTGTCATAGAGAAACCGAAGTATCTCTCAGGTGGGTGAGGAACCCTACTAGATCGGCGGAGAGGCCGAGGTTCGTTGGAAACTATTGAATCCTTTGGTTCTACCAAATCATCAGTTGCAGTTTGTATAGCTGGAACATTTCCAGTTCTACATAACAGATCTTGCCTCGAGCTTGTCTGGATTTTGCTTTTAGACATAGGCCGGACAACCCCAAATCTTAACAAACTTAAGATATGGGCTCTTCCCTTTCCATATCACATATGAAGTGGTAGGCAACTGATTTGATTTGAACCTTATTCCATAGGTATGCAGCTTCTCAAGTGCACAACTCCCTAAAGGAAATAGGAAACTCAGTAGTACTCATCATAGAGCACACCATATCACATAGGGTGCTATTGTTCCGCCCCGATACACCGACGTGATGTGGTGTATACGGAGGAGTAATGCTGAGAGAGAATCTCATTCTCCTTTAGAATAGTCCAGGAATTCCGTGCTCAAGTATTCTCCTCCTTGATCACATCAAAGGACATAATACTTTTACCCATATTTTGGTTCCCTACTTCTAACTTATATTCTGTGAATATCTCAAAAGGTTCGGACTTGTGTTTCAACAGGAACATATGTCTGAATCTTGAGAGATGATCAGAGAATGTAATGAAGTACAAAGAACCGATCTTGGCATGTGTAGACAGGGGACCTTACATACATCAACATGTATCAATCCCAAGAGTTCACTAACTCTTTCTCTGTTTCCAATAAACAGAGCTGTGGTCATCTTATCTTTGTGACATGACCGGCAAGTTTCACAAGATATAAATTCAAACTAATTTAAATATGCATCTGTATGTAACTTAGCTAGTCGGGTCGTATTGATATGACCTAGTCTACAATACCTCAAGAAGGATTCGTTCATTTCTGAACTCTTCCTCTTGTGTGTGTTCCGTATACTAAGAACTGTAGTTTGATTTAGAACATCAATACTTTTAGATAACGTGCCTGAACCGATCAACTCTTGATATAGGAAATGTTCAAAACATTATCCAACAATACAAAATTATATCACTTCTTTACTAATAAAGAAACTGATATGATGTTGTATAACAGGTTCGGTATCTAATAACATTTGTTCAGAATCAATGTATTCTGGTAATATAGGGTGATAGTGACCAACAGACTTGGCTGCAACACTTGCACCGTTTTCTATCTCATGAAACTTATCACCCGTTCTCAGTTCTCTATCTATCTGTAGCCCATGTAACAGATTACATATGCGGGATCCTGATCCGGTATCTCATACCCAGGACGTAAAGGATACTGAGAAACAGTTCTCTGTAATGAACACACCCGAAGATGATGCATCGGCATGCACTTTCTTCGTTTGGGCGGCACGGGAATTTTGGTAATCCCCAATTTCCTGCTCTGTCTTATAACAATTATAAGTTGGAGCGGGACCAACGTTCCCCAGCTCAGTATAACAAGCGGGTTCGGTTAATTCATCCGTTTTATTATCTTGATTAAGGCGTGATATGGTCGCTACCTGGAGAGAGAGAAGAAAACACTCAGCGTGCGCTTTTACAAGATTAGATTGGTTATTTAATATATCTAATCAGGATGTCTCCCACTGTTTTAATCAAATCTTCCTTCAAACCCTAAAAGGAAAGACTAGCCAGGGTTAATTACACGCTACAAGTTCGCCAATCTTTCAGCCAGGCCAGTGTCGGTACTTTGAGGGAGGTCCCCCGTGCTTTCGCACGAACCTAATTAAAGTAAACCTCGTTTTCCCAGAGGCGTAACCCCGTTGACACCTTTCTAGACACCTACTTGATCGGCTAATTGTAATGTGTAAAACTCTCCCAGGAGTAACTCTTACTCGCAGCGGGTATCGGGATCCAACTATCTCATAGAAGGTATGCAATCCATTGCAAATTTCAACACTTGAAATTCCCAATAATATTTTGCCCCTAGCGTCCTATGACCTTGACGAATGCCAAACCACCCATAGTCCGCTAGCCAAGTTCAACCCGTACATTTCTTGATTGAATTAAACCCACCCGCACGACCCTTGACGAATGCCAAACAACGCCGTACGAATACCCTAATCCAATCGCATCGTATGCTAGCAGATAAGCACTAGTTAGCTACCGTACACTACGCCTTGACGAATGCCAAACTACCGCAGCACGAATACTAAGTAGTACTTATCTGACGGAGGGCTACGCTGGGTTTTTAAGAAAACCCTTTGCGTAATGAACTTGATATTGTTGTAGAATCGAGTGATTTTAAATGGAGTGTTTTTGAGGCTTTTCTAGTTTTGCTAAAGGGGTCACTCCCGGTGAAGGGATCGTCGGCCCTTTCCTCATTGAATAAGGTGCAGGATATATCATATATATCGCTGTGCAAAGCAAGAACTATAGAAGCAATCAAAAGATAAACCGAGTTTGTAGTATCTGCTAGTTTCACTAAAGAGGTCACTCCCGGTGAAGGGATCGTCGGCTCTTTCCTTATCGAATAAGGTGCTGGATGTTCTACAAGGAACACCGCTATGCAAAGCAAGAACTAGAGCTACCATTTTTTTAAAAAAGTTTCCACAACATCTTTAGGTTTCTTTAATTTCATTAATCTCATTAATGAAGTCCCATTTTATTATGCTTCGCAAGCATCACATTTGAAAACGAAATCTGCAATATAACATATATCCCATATATATAATATAAACATTCGTCTCAGACAGTAATATGATCTCATCACAGAACATTGCAGCAGAAGAACATATATGAAATATTGGATATACTAGGACGTCCGTGTTTTCAATACGAGCCTGTATAAAATACGGATTCCACGGTCGCGATGAATAGCCAAAACCCACATCCCTAAACCCCTACGAGAGCGGCAAGTAACACTGCCAATTCTAGGGTTAGGAGACCCGGTCTCGACTCCTCGAGATGGTCTCCTACTGGACCCTAGAACCCGGTTACTTGTGCTCCCCGCCTTGGGTCTACCTAATGCGGAAAAGTAAATAATATACAACGGTGATATCTTCCGCAACCTGGAAGTGCCCCAATAAAAGAATATTACATACAAATGAATTTTACATGAATGAAAAAGAAAAAAAACTCTCATCTCACATAAAACCCCCGGCTATTCAAAATGCGACGATCCAATATAACATATCACAGCAACACATAATATCACATATCATCAACGTAAGCAAGTATGCGTATCCCGATTGTCGTTGATGTATAGCAACGAAGCCGGTGATACACCACATACTACGCTTACGGCCACAGAAAAGAAAGTGTAAAACTACAACAGTTGGAATCCGTAACCTTCTTAGACATCGCATGCCTAACCAAATGAATTCCTTAGATATCGCATGCCTAACAATTATAAACCCTGCATTTTAGTCTCATTATCGAAAACTCTTTTCAATATCAAGTCGGGCAATTCAACAAGATTCCCTACATCCTGATCGAAAGCTCGTCGCAAACTTTAGTAGACGGCCGCACCCCCAGATGCCGTCGACGAAGTGCACTAAGGCGGAATACCGCTGCCGCGAGCACCCGAACGGATGCTTTTGGCGACGGGGTTCTCCTACAGTCACTTGGTCGGGGCTATGGGGCGTAGCTGTCTATTAAGTTTACCCGGCGAGTATCCGCGTACGCTACGTGATTGCGACGGACTTTTGATCACATCAAAATTCCGTAGCAACCGATCAACTAAGACTGAACTGCTAGATTTATAATATTCAAATTAGTTATCTCATAACTTTTTGTGGATTCCAAATATTGTATCACAATCCAGATAAAACAGAAAATGTTAAACTTTCCGATCGAACAATCAAACACCCAAGATTTCCCCAATATATCTCAACACTTGAAATCAGTTTAAAAACATCCATCACATGCCACAGTACCAATGGTCCAGCCGTAGAAGGGTCAAGCCAACGCCTCACATGTGACACGCCGTACTTCCCCAAACCCTAAGGTTCAAAAGGCAGTTCAAGACGGTCACATAATCGAGTTAAGGTTTGTTGTCTTCTAGAGGGTCCACCGAGTTACTTGCACGACTTAGAACGTTCTTAAAAAAAGGAAAAATCCAGCTTTTGAAAAATTTTCCGACAGGGGAAAAAGTGAGTTATCGATATCCGCCCGAACTTTTTAACAGTTTCTAAAATTATCCGGACAAACTAAACAAAATTAAATCATCCGATCGAATCAACAATTCCTCAATACAACCCTTGAAAACTCAACACTTGAGTGGAATTAAAATATTCCCAGAAAAAAATAACAAGAAAGGGCCTAAAAATAATTACATGAAATTTCAGGGACTAAGTCAAATTTTGGCGGCGGAACCGCCGCACAACCCATGGTTTCGCCGCGGTTCCGCGGTCAAATTGTTGACTTAGGGGACAGTACTTCACAGTAATTCTTAGTTTTTCCTGCTTGTTTTTCTGAGCATTTTTAATTCAGAAAAAATCAACTTTTTGAAAAATGTACAGAGAGGGTTCCGTGTCGGGGTTTCGGCGTTCGATCGGACTTTAAACTTCGTCTAGACTTCGCCTAAACCTCTAGCTTGGCTCTGATACCACTATAGGGTTGCTAGGCACGAGCACAAGGGTCTACGAGGCATCAAACATGCCCGATTAAAATTTTAGCCGTGCCGAACAACCCGAATACGGATCTTTAAACTAGAGATTAGGCGAAGACTAACATGCTAAACACTTTAACACTAAGTGAGAGGGATTACAACCTTTGTAGATCCGGTCCTTCACTTCATAAGCTCCGTGTTGTGGTCCCTTCGCTGCGATCATCGGGTTCCGGACTCTCGAGAGGTTCCACGAAGAGAAAGATACAGTCTTGCTTCCGATCTTCGATACAAAGATGATCTACCTTGAAGTTTCATTAACACAAGCTAACACTCACTAAAATTGAGTGAACACTCTCATCTAAAGGGCAAGGGAAGATGAGGATGATGAAGTAGGATTTTTGCTCTCTTTATTTATCTTTTTCTCACATTTATTCATCACTTTGAAAAAAGCTAGTAAGCTTTTTCCATGAAGAAAGAAGAAGGAAGAAGATGAAGAATAATGATAGAATTCCTTTTGTGATGAACAATGAAAAGAATAATATGATGAATAATGCAACCATGGTTGACTAAACCATTGTAGAGAATTAACCAAGGGCTAGGGTTTGGGTTGGGTTAAGTATGAGTCATTGATAAAAATCTACACAAATATCTTTATCATGACAAAAGAAAAGCTTCTAGAATCAACTAGAAGTGTTAACCCTAATCCAAACCCTAATCATGTTTAAACTCCACTAAACATGTTGCATTAGTTATCATATCATGTTACAATATTATATATCACATATATAATATTTATCGTAACAAAATAAAATAATACAATTAACATATATCGCATATATATCAATGTATTATCCGAGTGAGAAAAAGAATCTTTTAGTGAGCTAATATTAGTTAATGTCATTTAATATATCATATATATTATTATACATTAAATTATCGAATCAACACTTGATCCGACAATTCGGCTATATCGCATATAACCGACTAATATTTATCCGTACCGATTCATCGAATCAACACTTGATCCGATGACCCGGCTGATATCAAATATCGCGAGAATAGAATATGGTATCTCATATCGTATTATCCTCGATCCCGCACATATCACATATGTGCCCCTACTCCATTTTGCCTGAGCCAAGAAACCTCTGTGTAGGACTCTAAAGAATCGTCAATACGCCGGCAGTAGGTGATGATCATATCAAACACCCACAAGCTGCAAGCGGTCAGCTAAACATAACAGCTACCCAGGTATTGAGCGCTCAGAAGATCAACAAGCAAGACTATACATTCTCCTGTGAATCCAAACAGTAACACTCCCGTACAGTCCGGTCTCGTCGTCTGATATGTCGCATATCTCGCCTAGGGGTGGTAAACGTCAGACCCCAGTAGCTTGATAAGTCGTGTCGATATGAGGTCTATAACAGTTCGAGAAACTACTGATAACACTTACCAGTAAATCTCAGCAACCCTGACCACGGATTTCCGGTTATAGCCAATCGAACACAGCACAACATCAACTCCCTATACCGGGAGAGATGAATCCCCTCCTATCGCTCATTGCCTCCATGTGATTCGGGACTGTATCCAAAGCCACCTTTTTGCACGCCCTCTTGGACGTGGTATGATGGAAATCAAAGCACAGTGGGAATCACACAAGACTCTATGACGATCTCGGGTCAACAGACTACTCTGTACCAGTGTCACCGGAGAACTGCCATCTGACGTAAGTTATAATACCATCTGGGAGTTCTCGGCGAGTCCGTCCAGTGTACTCAGTCTCTACTGAGCACCCATACACCATCCTTGATGTCAAACACCGTTGGATATGGGATCATCCATCGCCCATCATATGGGTCAAGCTGCGTATACGCTAGTCTACTCTGGTGCATCGATGCCCTGTCTCGATACACCCTCGACTAGGAACAGTTTTAGGATGTACTCGTCGACTACCGTGGCCCCACTAGTATGATCTCATCATAGTCCCAGTAGTCGAGTACATATCCTAAGGGCTTTATCAACATGTAATATAGAGACAATCAGAGTACATGTTAAGATAAAGTACAACCAGATAGCATACTATCATGTCGAGCAAGAAAGTCCTCCCTATATATGTCCCAGCATCCACTACAATATATATCGTATGTACAGTAATGACCTCTAGGGCATACATATAACTAACATGAATTAATACTTGTCCATCGAGAGTTCAGTTGAAGGGTGACGCTCCGAGAGCACAACAGAAGTAGATTACTCAGAAGCCTAATCAGGGGCGGGCCTTCATGTTGACGGCCGAGGAGGCCAAAGCTTCAGACGATATTGTTTTAGGTATCCTACTTGTTTATAATTTTTCTGCATTGGTATTATTCGATTCTGGTGCATCCCATTGCTTTATGTTATCCAAGTTTATTAGTGCACACTCTATCCCATACATGGCCTTATCTAACTATTTGGACATACACATTGGGAATGAGAGAATTATATCTAGTAGTGAGTGCAAGGGTTGCTCGATTATTATTTACCGACGGGAGTTATTTGTGGATTTCTTGGTAATTGATACTGGCAATTATGATGTTGTCTTGGGGATGGATTTTCTTGGCATTTTCCACGCTCATGTTGATTGTAGGGCGAAGAAAGTGATTTTGCAGATTCCCGGACATCCGGAGTTTGTATTCTTGGGAGGTAGCAAATCCGTCGGGCTAGTTGAATTTAGGGCTAGACCGATAAGTGCCGCTTTTTCGTCAATGGAAGTAATCAAGGAGGAAGCACCAGTAGTAGTTCGGGACTTCATGGATGTGTTCGAGGACATCTCAGGTTTACCGCCAAAACGAGATATGGAGTTCGCGATTGATCTTATTTCTGGAGCAGCGCCGATTTCAAAGGCTTATTGTCCGATGGCACCAGTGGAACTGGAAGAAGTAAAAGGACAAGTTACCAAATTACTAGAGAAGGGCTAGATTCGCAGCAGTGGTTCACCATGGAGAGGTCCAGTTCTTCTAGTCAAGAAGAAAGATGGTATGTAGAGGACGCGCATCGACTATCGAGAGTTAAATCGGGTGACTAATAAGAATACGTACCCAATCTCTAGCATAGGCGAATTATTCGATCAACTCAGTGGTGCGAGAGTGTTCTCGAAGTTAGATTTACGATCAGGGTATCATCAAGTTCGGGGTGAAAGAAAGAGACATTTACAAGACCGCGTTCAGAACTCGATATGGGCATTACAAGTATTTAGTGATGCCCTTTGGAGTTACTAACGCACCAGCGATATTTATGGACTTGATGAATCAAATCTTTTTACCATTTCTAGATCAGTTCGTGGTGATATTCATTGACGATATTTTGGTCTATTCGAGGAGCAAAGAAGAGCATGAAGAACATTTGAGAATCGCACTGCAGACATTGAGAATAGAAAAGTTATATGCTAAGATGAGCAAGTGCGAGTTTTGGGTCGAAGATGTGAAGTTCTTGGGTCACGTTGTATCTGGAGATGGAATTGCAATTGACCCCGAAAAGATTGCGGCTATTCAGGATTGACCAACTCCAAAGAATGTAGGAGAGATCAAAAGTTTCCTTGGTCTTCCTGGATACTATAGAAGGTTTGTGGAGAACTTCGCTCGAATGAAATAACCATTGACTAAGATAACACGAATGGAGGTACCGTTTGTATGGACCGAGAAGTGTGTGTTAGCTTTTGAAGCGTTGAAGCAAAGATTGACAACCGCTCCTATTTTAACAGTGCAAGATGGTTCTGGGGGACTAGTTATTCACAACGACGCATCTGGGAAGGGCTTGGGATGTGTCCTGATGCAGCACGACAAGGTTATAGCTTATGCGTCAAGGCAATTGAAGACTCATGAGAAGAACTAACCAACTCATGACTTGAAGCTAGCAGCAGTGATCTTTGTGCTAAAGATTATTGGGCAAAAGAGTAGAAGTGTTTACTGATCACAAGAGCCTAAAGTACGTGTTCACATAGAAAGAGCTCAACATGAGGCAGTGTAGATGGTTGGAGCTGATGGATGACTATGATCTTGATCAAAAGTACCATCCAGGGAAAGTTAATATAGTACCAGATGCTTTAAGTTGGTTCCCAGCAATACGGATGTTTACTGCACAGAAGGAGATTATAACAGATTTTCAGAGATTCGAGTTAGAGAACGTACTACCAAATTCTTCGGGACGATTGATGCAGTTGCAAGTACATTCACCCTTAATTGATAGCATTAAGGCAGCACAGTCGCACGATCCTAGATTGCAGAAATTTCGAGGACAAGTGAAAGCGGGAATTCGAACAGATTTGTTGATTCATGAAGATAGTTCGTTAAGATATGGAAGTCGGTTATGTGTACCTAAAAGAGATGTTCGTGAAGAAATCATGAAGGAGGCTCATAATTCCGCATTTTCAGTACATCCGAGAGGCACAAAGATGTATAGAGATCCGCGGCAACACTTTGGTGGGAAGGCATGAAAAGGGAGATTTCTCGCTACGTATCGAAGTGCTTGGTATGTCAACAAGTCAAGTCTGAACATAGCTGGTTTGTTGCAACCACTTCCGATTCCTTAATGGAAGTGGAAACATATAGCCATGGATTTCATGATAGCCTTACCATGGAGTCCAAAGGGCAACAATGCAGTTTGGGTGATTGTCGATCGACTGGCCAAGACAGCTCATTTCATATTATTTCGAGTTGGTCAGTCGACAGAGGCTTTAGTATAGAGGTACATGCAGGAGATTGTGCGATTGCATGGAGTACTAGTGAGTATTGTTTCTGATCGTGATACTCGGTTTCTATCACAATTTTGGAGGAGTCTCCAGGAAAGTTTAGGAACTCGCTTGAAATTTAGTACGGCCTACCATCCTCAGAAAGACGGACAGTTTGAGAGAATGATCCAAACTCTTGATAATATGTTGAGAGCTTACATGTTGGACTTCAAGGATTCATGGGATGATCATTTACATTTAGTAGAGTTCTCATACAATAACAGTTTTGAGGCGACTATACAGATGGCTCCATTCGAAGCATTGTACGGTCGTAAGTGTCGCTCGCCAGTATGTTGGGATGATGTTGGAGAAAGAAGATTGTTAGGACCGGAACTTATTGTGCAAACTGTGGAGAAAGTTACCTTAATTCATGATCATATGAAGGTGGCACAAGATCGACAGAAAAGTTGGGCTGATACTAGAAGAAGACCTTTGGAGTTTGCTGTTAGTGATCTTGTGTTCTTGAAGATATCACCGACTAGGGGAGTGATCCGATTTGGTAGTCGAGGCAAACTTAGTTCTTGATTCGTGGGGCCTTTCGATAAAATTAAGCGTGTTGGAGAGGTAGCTTATCGATTGGCTTTACCAGCATCCTTGGCGGGTGTTCATAATGCATTTCATGTATCTCAACTCCGTATGTATGTTCTAGATGAGACGCACGTCCTTGATTACTCGGAATTGACAGTGAGAGAAGATTTAACTTATAATGAGCAACCGATGGCTATTGTAGATCGACGAGAAAAGGTTCTAAAAAATAAAGTAATTCCATTGGCACTTGTTTCATGGGGAAATCGTTCACATGGAGAATCTACTTGGAAACGTGAAGATGAGATTCAACAAAAGTTTCCACATCTCTTTCCTTAGATCCGTATCTCCTTGTCTTTTCCTGTTTCGTGAATTTCGAGAACGAAATTCTTTTGTAATTGAGTATAATGTAACACCCTAGTACGTTTATACAATAATAATTGGTATTTTAAGACCTGCTTTATATTTTCCTATTTTATTCACTTGGTCTACAAGAGATTCGAATAGTAGTAGTCGTTACCCAAACCGCATGTATGGAACCCAGTATGGTGCTAGATTTTATTTGATATTTATTAGTGAAACTGTATCTATGTGAATCTAGTATGTATGTATGTATGTGTGTGTGTGTGTGTGTGTGTGTGTATAGCCACAAGGTATGGATAAATTATATTTTACTTACCGACATTGCATGGCTAATCATCCCATATCTTAATTTGCTTTTATCTATTACGATTAAATCTTGAGATATTTTATAACCAAATATTTATTAAATATTAATATATTTATTTAAATCTTATTCTAAATCTTTTAGGGGGTATATGTATTTAAAATTCTACTCTTGCATTATGACTTAAATCTTTACGTATATGTGTTAGTCTCTAAAATATAGTTTTGGCAAGATTCTGGTAAAATTTGGTAGCAATTGGATATTATCTCTAAACTCTCTCTCTCTCTCTCTCTATATATATATATATATATATATATATTAATAAACTATATATAAAATATAAACAGTTTTATATTCTATTTTTTATATAACTCTCTCTCTCCTCGTCTCTATCTCTGTCTCTCTTCCTATCTCTATCTTTTCCTTTCCCTCACGTCCCTCGTCCCCGAAGCCCTAACCCTCGCCCACTTCGCCGCCAATCCCAGACCTCATCTGAAATCACCATCCCTCTTCCCTCATTGTCCTCACCTGTACCCCTACCCTACCTAGTCACCAACCTCGTCCTCTCCACTTTCCCTCAACCACAACTACCGCAACCCCGACTTCCTTCACCGAGAACCCCATCGCCACCCTCTTCCTTCCCTGTCGTCGTTATCCTCGCCTGAACCTCGACCACCCTACCAACTTTTCCCACATCTCAGAACTTCTAGTACCACCAACGAAACCTTTTTCTTCTTCTCGCTCTCTTTCTTCTCGGTTCCATCGTCGGAGCCGATCCCAGTGAACCCCGCCGCCTCCACCTTGGTTCTCTCGCTAACGAGCACGACCCAAACCCCATCTCCTTTCACCACCTCCTCAAAACCCAGACCTCATCACCTCTCTCTCTTTTCTTCTTCTCACCGAGCTTCATCCCCAATTTCACCCTGTCGCCGACAAACCCTAACCCATTGCCGTTGCCTCGACCCAGACGCTGGACCCGAGTATCCTAGAGCCGTACGTTGACATCTTTGGCCAAGGCCGTGAGCGTGTCGTGCTTGCGAACGTTGCTGTCGTGCGTGTATCCGTGTTTCGTCGTGATTTTATCGATCGAGGCAAGTTTCTAAACTTGCGACATGCTATGTTGCATATACCAATATATATATTTATTTATATTATACACATATCTATTATTTAGCAAATTATTAGTAGTATACAATTTTTATAGTATAAATCCGTATTTGGTAACAATTGCAAGATTATCTTACTATATGCTAGTTCATTATAGTTTTAATATAATTCCACTGTAGTTCCATTATCTTTTACCTAGACTAAAGTATATCTAGTAGCAAACGTGAAATTTTTATTATGAATAAGTGTAATATATATTATAAATAAATTTATCACACCTTATAATTTAAATAGTATGCATTAGTTAATTGTACAGTGAATTAAATAAACTGATTATCGTTATTTCATTGAATATTTCTACTGTTTAATACACAATACCTGACATGTGCACAATACGTTCCTTGCTATTGCCGTTACTATATTGTTTACATTTATTACCTGAATAACTACTAATGCCGACAATATTGACTAGTTATCCTGATTGACCTGACTTGTTGTATGTTAGACAAGACTTGTACACGACTGTTCCTGCGTTGGTATTAGGTAGACTTTATATTGATACCTGATTTGAACACGAAATTTGGGGAAAGTGGAAATAAATAATGTAACCAAAATTTAACTCAAGAGGATATTATTATTGTTTGCCGTGATTCCGAGCGTGAACGGAATAACCATTTTTTATTGTACCGTGGTCCCGTGGGAAATGAACGGGATATATTGTGCCGTGGTCCCGTGGGGAATGAACGGGATATATACTGTTGAATTACGATGAGAATTATATTAATTGGTTTCAAATACCGTTAGAATAGATAACCTAGAAACACAGACTTTAGGATACACGTGAGATACTTATAGGCTGCCGATATATCACTTGTGATTGTTGGTTTATAATTATACTTTCTTTTGCACATAACACCAGATATATATAGTACATTGTTCTGTTATTATTATGATATTTATGACGCACTGACTTCTGGATTTTGCATGGCCCAGTTTCTTTAACCTTGTCGCAGGAAGATCAAGGATATTTTGGCAAGCAAGCTGAGCAGTGAGGAGCTTTGCAGATTAGTGTTGAGATGTTTAGTTTATTTTTATTTCCTAGTTAATGATACAATTTTTGGAATCAACATTGATTAGTATTGTGAAAACTAGTTAATGATCTGTAAATCTCGTATTTTAGTCTCAAATGATGGATTACCACGGAGTTTGGATTTGGATTGAAACTCCGTCGTAATCTCATATTGTACGCGAAGACTCGTCGGGAGACACTAGTAGACAGCCATACCCCATTTCCACGATCAAGTGACTATAGGAGAACCCCATGGCCAAAAGCATCCACTCGGATGCTTGTGGCCATGGTGATCCGTCCAAGTGCACTTCGTTGATGGCCTCGGGGGTGCGACCATTTACTAAAGTTCCTAACGAGCCTTCGAATCATTAATCGGGAGTCTTTTTGAATTGCCCGGCTTAACTTTTGAAAAGTGTTTTCAATTTGAGACTTAAATATAAGGTTTATAGGGTTGGGCATGAAATTCGGAATATGTGATAATCCGGGTTTATGATGTCTAAAGATGCGGATTCTAATTATTGTAGTTTTCATTTATTTTCTGCGTCCGTAAGTGTAATATATGGCAGTATCCCCGATCTCGTTGGTATACGACAACGACATTAGGGATACGCATATTTATTTACGTTGATGACATATGATGTTAATGTGTTGCTATCGATATGTTATATTGGATCTTCGTGATTGAATTGCCGGAGATTTTTACGTGAGATGAAAGTTTTTCAATTTTCATTCATGTAAATAATTGTATGTAATATTCTTTTATTGGGACACTTCCGGGTTGAGATTGTTGTCTCCATTCGATATATATTATTTACTTTACCGTATTAGGATAGACTCAAGACGGAGAGCACAAGTAACCGGGTTCTAGAGTCCAATATGAGGCCATCTCGAGGAGTCGAGATCAGCCGCCTAACTCCAGAATTGGCAGGGTTGCTTGCCGCTCTCATAGGGGTCTAGGGTTGTGGGCTTGGCTATTCATCACGACCTTGGAATTCGTATTTTTCGTTACTGGCTTAATCTAAAACATGGACCTCCTAGTATATCCTATATTTCATATATCTACTTCTGCTGTTCTATAATTGGATGTGATGTGATCATATAACTGCGTGAGATGAATAATACTTATATATATGATATATTAATAGACACTATATATGTTTTGCATCCGCGCTAGTCCTGACCCCGCCCCACCGTATGTTAAGTAACCTTACGGTAAAGACCCAGGTTCTTGTAGCGAATGCGGATGGTATATATGTGTGTTTTATTTTCGTTTCTTCTATGATGTTTAGAAAACATAATTAATGGGACATCATTAATAAGATTAATGAAAAGAAAAGAAACCTAAAAGATATTGTAGAATCAAATTTTTCAGAAAGGTAGCTCTAGTTTTTGCTTTGCATAGCGATATTCCATTATGAATATCCAGTACCTCATTCAATGAGGAAAGAGCCTAGATCTCTTTACCGGGAATGACCTCTTTAGCAAAACTAACATATGCTACAACCCACTCGGTTTGTTTTGAAAACTACTCCATTTTTAAAGCGGAGCTTATACCACTCCTTTTCAAATCACTAGATTCTATAACGATATCAAGTTCATTACGTTAAAGGTTTTCTTCAAAATCAGTCATAGCCCTCCATCATTTCAGATAGGCACTGTTTAGTATTCATACTGCGTTTGTCGACCTTGTCGAGGCGTAGTGTTCGGTAGCTGATTAGTGCATTTCTGCCGCATGATGATGCAATTGGTTTGGGCAGTCATACGGCTTTGTTGACCTTGTCAAGGGTCGTGCGGATGGGTCTAAATCCAGTAGGTGTCTAAGAAAGGTGTTAACGGGATTATGCCCCTGCGGAAACGAGATTATTTAATTAGTTACATGCGAAAGCAAGGGGAGACTCCCTCGGAGTACCAACACCTGCCTAGCTGACCGATTAGTGAACTTGTAGGGTTTAATTAATTTCGGCTAATCTTACCTTTTAGGGTTTGAAGGAAGATTTGATAAAAACAGTGGGAGCTATCCTGATTAGATAAGATAATAACCAATCTAATCTTGTAAGAGCACACGCTAAAATGTTTTCTTCTCTCTCTCCAGGTAGCAACCATGTCACGCCTTAATCAAGATAATAACATCGATGTATTGACCGAACCCGCTTATTATACTGGGCCGGGGAACGTTGGTTCCGCCCTATCTTATCATAAGTCTGGGCAAGGGATAGGGGAATGAAAGGATTTCCACGCAATCTGAATGAAGAAAGAGCATTATGATGTATCTTCTTCGGGTGTGTTAGTTATTGAGAACTGTTTCTCAGTCTGTTCTACGTCCTGGGTATTAGATACCAGATCAGGATCCCAGATTTGTAATATGTTATAAGGGTTAAAGAGAAGTAGAGAACCGGGAAAGGGTGATATGTCTCTCAGAGTAGAGAATGGAGCAATTGTTGCTGCCGAAGCTGTCGGCGAATATCACCTAATATTGCCAAATGGTAATACATTGATTTGGAACGACTGTTATTTCGTACCATCTATGATGTGCAATATCATATTCATTTCTTTATTAGATAAATAAGGATATAACTTTGCATTAGAGAAAAATATTATGAATATTTTCCTAAATCAAGTGTTGATTGAGTTTGGTACGTTATGTAATGGTATATATGTTCTAAATCAAAATATAGTTCTAAATATACAAAACACTCACAAGAGCAAAAGTTCAGAAATGAACAAAGTCTTCTTGTGGCATTATAGACTTGGTCATATCAGTGCGACCAAACAAGCTAAGTTGCATAAAGATGGATATTTGAATCCGTCGAATTTACATTTTATGAAACTTATCAGTCATGTCTCAAAGGAAAGATGACCAAAACTCCGTTTACGGGATACAGAGCAAGAGCTACTGAACTTTTGGGACTGATACATAATGATATATACGGTCCTATATCTACACATGCCAGGAATGGTTTCTCGTACTTCATTACATTCACCGATGATCTCTCAAGATTCGAACATATGTTCATGTTGAAACACAAATATGAAACTTTTGAGAAATTCAAGAAATATAAGAGCGAAGTAGAGAACCAGGCGGGCAAAAGTATTAAAATCCTTCGATCTGATCGAGAAGGTGAATACATAAGCATGGAATTTTGAGATTATCTAAAAGAGAATGGGATTCTCTCTCAGCTTACTCCTCCGTATACACCACAGCACAACGGTGTATTGGAGCAGAGGAATCACACCCTATTAGATATGGCGCGCTCTATGATGAGTACTGTTGAGTTACCTATTTCCTTTTGGAGTTATACACTTGATACAGTTGCATACCTATTGAATCAAGTTCCATCAAAATCCATGCTTAAAATACCATATGAGATATGGAGTGGAAAGAGACCATATCTTAAACGAGTTAAGATATGGGGTTGTCTGGCATATGTTAAAAAACAGAATCTTGACAAACTCGAAACACGATCAGTTCTTTGCAAGTTTGTAGGATATCCAAAGAATTTACATGGATATCTATTCTAACACATTGATGAACAAAAGGCGTTTGTTGCTCAACAAACCACTTTTTTAGAAAAGGAATTGCTTATAAAAGAAATTAGTGGTAATGAGATAGAGCTGGAAGAAGTTCCAGATATACAAACTACAACTGAAGATTTGGTAAAACCAGAGAATTCAATAGTCTCAGACGAACCTCAACCACTCTGCAGATCTAGTAGTGTTCCTCATCCACTTGAGAGATACTACGGTTTTCTCATAGACGGTGGGAGCGAGGATTGCATCATGGAAGATGATGACCCAACTAGTTTCGAGCAAGCCATCACAAATGGGGACTCTGTGAAATGGCTGAATGTTATGCGATCTGAGATGGAATCCATGTACACCAACAAAATATGGACTTTGGAAATTGCTCCTGAAAAGGTAAAACCCATTGAGAGCAAGTGGATCTTTAAGAAGAAAATTGGTGTAGATGGAAAGGTTGAGACCTTCAAAACTAGACTTATAGAAAAAGATTTTCGTCAATGACCAGGTGTCGACTATGATGAGACATTTTCTCTAGTGACTATGCTTAAGTCCATCAGGATCCTACTTACCATTGCTGCATACCATGACTATGAAATCTGGCAGATGGATGTCAAGACCGCTTTTCTAAATGGTGATTTATAAGAGAGCGTGTATATGACACCTGCAGAGGGCATCGTAGATAGTGGGAGCAACAGAAAGTTGTGCAAGCTGCTTAAATCAATCTACGGATTAAAGCAGGCGTCGCGGAGCTGCAACATCTATTTTGATGTAACAGTCAAAGAGTTTGAATTCATCAAAAACGTAGATAACCCATGTATATATAAAAAGGTTATAGAGGTTAAGGTCGTATTTCTCGTATTGTACGTGGATGACATACTCTTGATAGGAAATGATATTCCTGTGCTGCACTCAGTCAAACTCTTCCTATCACAAAATTTCTCCATGAAAGATATGGGTGTTGCCTCCTATATCCTAGGGATAAAGATCTATAGAGATAGATCTAAAAAGATGTTGGGATTGTCCCAATTCATGTACATAAACACCATACTAAAGAGTTTTAGTATAGAAGATTCTAAGTGTGATAATTTACCCGCTTGTTCAGGAATCACTCTCTCTAAAGAGATATCTCCCAAGACTGATTTGGAAAGGGCTCGCATGAACGTGATATCCTATGCTTCTGCAGTTGGGTCTATCATGTACGCGATGTTATGCACCAGACCGGATGTAGCTTACGCACTTAGTGTGGTAAGTAGGTATCAATCAGATCCAGGGAAGAAGCACTGGATAGTTATGAAGAACATTCTTAAGTACTTGAGAAGGACTAAAGAGATGTTCTTGGTGTATGGTAACAGAAAGCTCCAAGTGGACTCCTTTACCGATTCGAGCTTCCAGAGTGATTAGGATGACAGCAAGTCTGTCTCGGACTTTGTCTTCACCTTCAATAGAGGGGCGGTATGTTGGAAGAGTTCCAAGCAAGATACCATTGCAGACTCGACGATGGAAGTTGAATATATCGCTGCTAACGATGCTTCCAAAGAGGCTGTTTGGATGAAAAAGTTCATTATTGAACTTGGTGTGGTTCCATCTATTGAGAATCCAATACCTTTGTATTGTGATAATGATGGAGCTGTGACTTTAGCCAAGGAACCCCGGTCCCATCAGCGATCCAGACATATTCTGAGGCGGTATCACCTGATCCGGGAGATAGTTGATCGCCGTGAGATCGAGGTCATGAGAGTAGACACGAAGGACAATATGGCGGATCCACTCATGAAGGACCTCCTCCAGACACAGTCTGAGAGACTTTTTGGGATGTTAGGTATGCGATACTACAACAACTGGTCTTAGTGCAAGTGAGAGATTATTAGGAATATGTATGCCCTAGAACCCATTATTGTATATTATAGTAGATGCTTGGACATATGTATAGAGGACTTTTGTAACACCCGAGTTCAGTTATACCAATTCCAGTTCCGTATTTTACTTATCCGTGGTTGTTCCCCTCCGAACGGAGGCCCGGACTTCGCGTCCGTGCCCGAGGTTCGGGGCAGATGCTATTTGGTTTTATCCGTCTATCTCTCCGAAGATGCCAAGTTGATTTATGGCACCGTGCATCGGAGGTTTAGACGGATGCGGCCGATGTAGCAGACTTCGTCAGATTCCCCCTCAGGATGAGGGGTTTTTGATTGTGGGGACGCTCTTCCCTGCAGGCGCAAGCCCCTGCAGTTAATTACGCTACCGCGTTGCGATAACAACTTTCTCCTTCTCCAGAATTTCACTTCGTGTCGTGTATGTTTGTTTTGTTTGTGGTTGCCCGTGGATTGTATACGGAGACTTAGTAATGTCGTCGCCCGTAGGACGTGGATTAGTCCAAATCCGTATTTACTTAGATTTGGGTTTGGTGTTTTTAGTTTAAGGATGCATTAGTCGCGTTGCGGCTAAGATCAACTTAAACGTTCGTTAAGGATACGTTAGTCTTGTTTTAGACTAAGATCAACTTAACGTAGTGATTGATTTAATTATCCGGCCGTCGGGACTCGTCACCTCTCTGACGTCGTTGAGGGATTACAACGACAAGCGTCTGAGGAGTTCAGAGATGTACCCTTGAACCAAAGTTGATTTGGGGTTTTATTGTTTGTTTAAAGATCTAAGGACACATTAACTGTAGCTGGGGCTAAGATCAACTTAGACGGGACCGTTTAGATCCAGCAAAAGAGCGTTCGGGCTCTATTGCGCCAGTTTAAGGACGTGGTGGTCCATCGCCAGTTTAGGGACGTGGTGGTCCATTATTAGTTTAGGGACGTTTCGGTCCGTCGCCAGTTTAAGGACGTAGTGGTCCATATTAGTTTAGGGACGTTTCGGTCCGATATTAGTTTAGGGACGTTTCGGTCCGATTAGATAAGTGGTTGTTGGGACCCGTCACCTCTTTGACGTCGTTGAGGGATTACAACGAGGGATGTCAAAGGAGTTCGGAGATGTACCCTCGAACCGGTCGTGAATTGGTTTAGGAGAGCCATTTTGCTCAATCAATTTAATTTTAAGGACTTACAGCCAGGATTGGGTTAAGTCCAATTTTTTTTATTTATTTTAGGCTTTGCCTGACTAAAAGAATCAATCCAAACGGGGCTCTGCCCCTTTATTATTTTTGTAATTTGATTTGGGCCAGGCCCTCAAGAATTTTCCAAACAGGGCTCTGCCCTTTTATTATTTTTGTGATTCGATTTGGGCCAGGCCCTCAAGAATTTTCCAAACAGGGCTCTGCCATTTTATTATTTTTGTGATTTGATTTGGGCCAGGCCCTTTTAAATAATGAGTTGCACTTGTGCAGCAACTCAAGAATTTTCCAGATTTAAGAACAAAAGTGCATAGCACTTTTGATCTAAATTTGGATCAAAGGAAAACAAGTTTTTCTTCTTGTTTTCCCTGGTTTTACAGAACCAAGGGTTCATATCAAGTGCAAGGCACTATTTATCTCTTTTTATTATTCACTTTTTTAATCTTCTGTTCTTCAGAGATTTTACCTTTTTTCTTTTTTTTGTGTTCTTGATTAATCTTCCAGAGTTCTTTCTCTTTTTTTTTTTTGCCAGAAGTTGATTCTTCTTCTTGATGATGATGCCTTTGAATGAGGTCTGGGGTCTTATTTATAGTGCTCACAAATTTGTTGAATTTGTTACCAAGATCTTTTCTGAATGATTTTGGGAATTTTCCCACCATTGGATCTTTGATCCAAAGGCAGAAGAAAATCTTCTGGTTTTGGAAAGAACAGAAACGATTTCATCAAATTTTCATTCTGTTTCTGCGCAACTCCCCAATGAATGACACGTGTCGCGCAGTGGAAGGCTTGCGCAACGGTGCTTGCGCAACTGCGCAGACACGTGTCGCGCAGGTGTGCACTTGCGCAACAGTGCTTGCGCAACTGCGCAGACACGTGTCGCGCTGCCGTGCGCTTGCGCAGTCGTGATTGCGCAACTGCGCAGACACGTGTCGCGCAGCCGTGCGCTTGCGCAGTCGCGATTGCGTAACTGCGCAGACACGTGTCGCGCTGCCGTGCGCTTGCACAGTTAAGTGTTACTTTATGTTTTTAAAGAGCCTTGCTCTGATTGGACGCACTGCCTTGGGCGTTGCGATGCCGAGTCAGCTTCTGACACGTGGCGCATTGCGCACAGCGCAGAGGATCTGAAGCGTTGCTTCATTTATTAAAGTTTAAATTTTCAAAGCAAAGCTTTTGCTTCTGATTAGGGGAAGATGAAGCGTTGCTTCATCTCCCGCCTTGGAATTTGAACAGAGCTTTGCTCTGATTGGGGTAAACAAATGCCCCCCCACCGTTGCGCTTACGTGGCCTCCAAACGCGAGCGCAACGGTGGCAGAATCCCAACCGTCGCGGCAGCCTTTGGAAGTTGGAAGGGCACTTAGTGCCTATAAATAGGACCTTCGGTCCTTCACAGATGATCATCATCTCCAAAAATTTTATTTTCAGAACTTTAGAGCCCTGCTCTTTATTTTCAAGAACTTTAAAAGTTAGACTCTTAAAACTTTTAGGTGAAAATTTTAATTTGAATTAAATTAAATTAGATTAATTTTTATTGACAGAGCCTTGCTCTCAATAGATCCCTGATCTAAAGAAGACCCATTTAGGGTTTCATTTAGCAGAGCTTTGCTCTAAAGGGGTCTAAAGAAGATTAAGGACAACCCTGTTAGGGTTCCATTAATAGAGCTTTGCTCTCCGAAAGATTTTCATTTATAATTTCTTGATTCATTAATGGAGCTTTGCTCCTTTTAAATTATATAACATAACTTTTAAGGGTTGCTGATTGTTGTCAATCTTCTTTTACAGGAACAATGGACACCCATATGTATGCTCTTAACGAGATCATCTCTTATGGGGACATCCGCCGACTTGGCCGCTCTCAAAATCGAGAGTTCACAGACGCGGAGTGTGCTGAAATCATGAGCCGCTTCGACGCATACAACGGTCCCCTGCTTCCCCGGCGTTCCTCCCTTCTCAAGCTTATCGTGGGAGCCATCTGGGAAGCGCTTCCCCTGTTTTGTTCCGGTGTGCCGCTTAAGGCGCTGGATGCCGCTGATAAGGTGCACTCGGTATACCTGTTGAACTTTATCTCAAAGAGACGGCGAGACAGTCTCATCGATCTCTTGCACGAGGTCTTTCAACAGTCTGCCATACTCACCGCTTATCGGAGGGTGGAAGACATCAGGGGGGACCCTGACGCTTGTGCTCGCGAGAGAAAGCATATTAGGATGGTCCGCGAGGCCTGGAAAGTCATAGATAGGGTTGCTTTCGAGTTCCTCAATCCATGTCCTGGGTTCGAGGTTATTCCCTTGTAATGATGTTTTTTTTATTGCTTTTATGAATGTAAGAACCATCGGCCATATTAATGGAAAAAAATTTATCCCAGCTTGTCTTTATTATTAATTTTTTTTTGAGTCTTTTGCTTGCGCATGAATGAGTGTGTCTCGAATGCTCGATCAAACGTAGATCGGATGCTCCTTCTGTAGCTTTTTTCCTTCTCTTACTATCAGCATGTTATCTTGATAAACATGGTTAACAGATAATAGAGCACGCATCTTGACTTTCTTAAGAAATAGCGGTGGCTTAGGCCGCAGGTTTAGATCTGCTGCCCAAGACTTTCCAACTTCATGAGCCGTGAGGGTCTCGTAGAGATTTTTCTCCCTACGGATCGAGAGGATCCGATAGGTGGATTTTCTCCTTAGGAATCGTGAGGATCCCTAAGTGTGGTTTTCTCTTATAAGTCGTAAGGATCCTATAAGAGAATTTTCCCTCTTACGAGTCGAGAGGGTTCGTAAGTGGTTGTTTCCCTCCTTGTCGAAGTTCGATGTTGGAGAGTGAGACCCGTGGATGGTATGCAAGAGACCGTTTTGGGCCAACTTGCAGGGTCCCAGTGCTTAGGAAACAGACTTCTTTTATGCCCACTGCCTAAGGCTTTATCTCACGAGTCGAGCCGCCTCGACAATTTTTCACAAGTCGAGACGAATCGAACGTTTCTCGCAAGAACATCTTAACGTCGCATTTAACCTCTGCTCTTTACGACAGAAGCCCGTTAAGGTCGGTGGTACTTAGGGTTTTGGCCATCGTACCGTCGCATGAGCTGATATAGTCCTCGATAGGCAATCGTGCTGTTCGAGTAGCCCCGCGACTGCCGTGTCTCTGATCCCTTCGGGGGCTGGACAAGACGTCTTCAAGCAATCCTCCTTGGCAGTTTGACCGTCGGAAGAGCAAGCGCTAGGAATTTGCCATGCCGCTTTTTACTTGAGGTTAGGCTCATGTTGGAGAGCCCCGATGAGTCATAACCACTCCGCGCTGGTGTGGGATGATCTCCGATAGTCTTTCAGGCTTTATATGACTTGCCGTTAAGACCCCGAAGCTAGGAATTTGGCCTTTGCTTCGTTTGCTGGCATTGCGTCCTCTGTATCGAGACGAATGTCATGGTGGGAACTAGGGATTTTGCCGTGGCTCCATTTGTTTGATGACGTTGCGTCTGCTGTGTCGAGACGAATGTTGGGGCGACATCTCGTCTGCTGTATCGAGACGGACGTCGAGGTTGTCTTTAGGTTGCTGGTGAACCGTCGAGGTTTGGAACTAGGGATTTTTCCGTGGCTCCATTTGTTTAATGACGTTGCGTCTGCTGTGTCGAGACGAACATTGGGGTGACATCCCGTCTGCTGTATCGAGACGGGCGTCGAAGTGGTGACCACTTCACACTGGTGCGAGATGATCTCCGATTGTCTTTCCGGTTTTATGTGAGTTACCGTAAAGACGTTGAAACTAGGAATGTGGCCTTCGCTTCATTTGCTTTGTCGTGTCTAAATCCCTGCTGGAGGAAGAACGCTGAGGTTGACATTTCGTCTACTGTATCGAGACGAACGTCATGGAGGTGACCACTTCATGTGAGATGGTCTCCGATTGTCTTTCCGGTTTTATGTGAGTTACCGTTAAGACGTCGAAGTTAGGAATGTGGCCTTCGCTTCATTTGCTTTGGTGTGTCCAAATCCTGTTGGAGGAAGAACGCTGGGGTTGATATTTCGTCTACTGTATCGAGACGAACGTCAAGGAGGTGACCACTTTCTGTGAGATGGTCTCCGATTGTCTTTCCGGTTTTATGTGAGTTACCGTAAAGACGTTGAAGTTAGGAATGTGGCCTTCGCTTCGTTTTCTTACACTGCGTCTGGTATATTGAGACGAATGCTGAGGTGGAGCTGGGATTTTGCCATCACTCCGCTTTGTTTCGACCATGGGGTCTTTTGTTAACTTTGCATGTACACCCCGCTGGGCTGCGAAGGAACGCCGTTGTTGACATTGCGTCTGTTGTAACGAGACGAATGCTAAGGTGGAGTTGGGATTTTGCCGTTACTCCGCTTTGTTTCGACCGTGAGGTCTTTTGTTGACGTTGCATCTGCCTCCAGCTGGACTGCGGAGGAACGCTGTTGTTGACATTGCGTCTACTGTATCGAGACGAATGCTGAGGTGAAGCTGGGATTCTGCCATCGCTCCGCTTGATGGTGTAACATCTGTGTCCTGTTGGAATGAGGAGGCACACCGTTGTTGGTCTCCAGACTTTAGACGTGGCCATTGAGATTTGGAACTAGGGACTTTGTCATGGTTCCGTTTCGTTGCGAGCAATTGATAGAGTTGTTCAAGAAGCTTCCTTCTCCCTGAATATTTTGTATCGTTTACACACCTGTAGTTTGTATATAGCATATACGCATTTTTATTCTTTATACGATCTGCCTTGTATTTTGATTGAATTTATGAATAAAGACACATTCTTTCTTGCAATGTCTGGTACTTTTTCTTCGCTTTCTTTTTTATGGTGTTTTCGATGAACCTGACCGGCGGGCAACTTAACTTCTCCGGGAGGTAGCGATGGCTTAGGTTGCAGGTTCAGGTCTGCCGCCTAAGGCTTTTCAACTCTATGAGCCGTGAGGGTCTCATAGAGACTTTTCTCCCTACGGATCGAGAGGATCTCGTAGGTGGATTTTCTCCTTAGGAATCGTGAGGATTCCCAAGTGTGGTTTTCTCTCATAAGTCGAAAGGATCCTATAAGAGAATTTCTCCCTCTTACGAGTCGAGAGGGCTCATAAGCGGTTGTTTCCCTCTCTGTCGAGAATCGACTTCAGAGAGTGAGACCCGTGAATAGTATGCAAGAGACCATTTAGGATTGACTTGCAGGGTCCCATTGCCCTCTTACGAGTCGAGAGGGCTCGTAAGCGGTTGTTTCCCTCTTTGTCGAGAATCGACTTCAGAGAGTGAGACCCGTGAATAGTATGCAAGAGATCATTTAGGATTGACTTGCAGGGTCCCATTGTTCAGGAAGCAAGTTTTTGAATCCTTACTGCCCGAGATGTGAGTCAAAGAAGCTCTCGTCACGGAGTGTTTGTATCCGTGAGTTGAGAAGTTTTGCGAGGGATTATTTGTTTCCCAAGCGCCAAGGATTATTTGTGTCCTTGGGGTTTGAAACGAGTCGATGGTTCCCACGGAGGCGCTGGTGGCTCTGCGAGTCGACGCAGATCAGAAGGCTCTCGTCAAGGAGTGTTTGTATCCGTGAGTTGAGAAGTTTTGCGAGGGATTATTTGTTTCCCAAGCGCCAAGGATTATTTGTGTCCTTGGGGTTTGAAACGAGTCGATGGTTCCCACGGAGGCGCTGGTGGCTCTATGAGTCGACGCGGATCAGAAGGCTCTCGTCAAGGAGTGTTTGTATCCGTGAGTTGAGAAGTTTTGCGAGGGATTATTTGTTTCCCAAGCGCCAAGGATTATTTGTGTCCTTGGGGTTTGAAACGAGTCGATGGTTCCCACGGAGGCGCTGGTGGCTCTGCGAGTCGACGCGGATCAGAAGGCTCTCGTCAAGGAGTGTTTGTATCCGTGAGTTGAGAAGTTTTGCGAGGGATTATTTGTTTCCCGAGCGCCAAGGATTATTTGTGTCCTTGGGGTTTGAAACGAGTCGATGGTTCCCACGGAGGCGCTGGTGGCTCTGCGAGTCGACGCGGATCAGAAGGCTCTCTTCAAGGAGTGTTTGTATCCGTGAGTTGAGAAGTTTTGCGAGGGATTATTTGTTTCCCAAGCGCCAAGGATTATTTGTGTCCTTGGGGTTTGAAACGAGTCAAGGGTTCCCACGGAGGCGCTGGTGGCTCTGCGAGTCGACGCGGATCAGGAGGCTCTCGTCAAGGAGTGTTTGTATCCGTGAGTCGAGAAGTTTTTTGTTGAAGTCATTGGCTTCTTCGGTTGAAATGAACCGTTGAGGTTTGGCTTCGTCGTTTGACGGAATCCGCTGGGGAAGTATGGTTTCTTCTTTGTTTACGCCCTTGGATTGTATACAGGGATCGATGTGATCTTAACTGAAGGGCCAAAGTTTTATCATCATTTCTTTTTATTTTATTTTATTTCCGCGATGCTCTATCATTTCAGCCTTTATATCGCGAAGGTCGCGATTGCCCAATCATTTCGGCTATTTTTCGCGGTGCCCAATCATTTCGGCTATTTATTTTATCTTTACTCGTTGCTTTTTATTACGAGTTGCCCAATCATTTCGGCTATTTTGCATGCATACATTTTACTTGCTGCTTTTTATTGCAAGATGCCCTATCATTTCGGCTATTTTTTATGCATGAGCGGCCTACTGGCTTTCGCCGTAAACCTGAAATTGGACACCGATTTCGGCATCAGCACCGCTGCAACTGGGATATCGCCAGGAGCGAATCATCATTTGCCTCCGTCATTGTCGAACAAAGGAGGCTTAGCGATCAGGGTTAGGGACCTGTCGACTAAGGCTTTCGATTTCATGAGCCGTAAGGGTCTCATAAAGATATTTCTCCCTACAAGTCGTGAGGATCTTGTAGGTGTATTTTCTCCTTAGGAATCGTGAGGGTTCCTAAGTGTTTTGTTCCTCTGTAAGTCGTAAGGATCCTACAAGAGGGTTTTCTTCTTGTAAATCGAGAGGATTTACAAGGGTTATGCAAACATATCCCCAGTCACGGATGGACCTTGGTTAGGGAAACGTTTATTCGCGCCCGTGGATTGTATACAAGGGTCAATATTGAACCACTTGTAGGGCAACATTGGAAGTTTGTGGGGGTTTGCTTAAGCACAGGTTTAGGTCTCTGTGACTTAAGACTTTCAAACCCTATGAGCCGTGAGGGTCCCATAAGAGAGTTCTCCTTACGAGTCGTGAGGATCTCGCAAGCGTATTTTCTCCTTAGGAATCGTGGGGATTCCTAAGTGTGTTGTTCCCTTGTAAGTCGTAAGGATCTCACGCGGGTGGTTTCTCCTTACAGGGTCGAGAGGACCCTGTAAGGGTTCTTTAACGAAGTTGCGCCCTTTCGGGTTTTCACAAACATTCGCCGGTAGTCCTGCTGTTTTTACTCACGGAGCCCTTTCGGGTTTTCATCCGTGCCCATCTTGCTTATGGACATACCGTTTTTTTTATTCTTTTTATTTTCTTTTTCTCATCTTTTTTTTACGAGGTCGCGCCCTTTCGGGTTTTCACGAACACTCGCCGGTAGCCCTGCTGTTTTTACTCACGGAGCCCTTTTGGGTTTTCATCCGTGCCCTTTTTGCTTATGGACACACCGTTTTTATTTTATTTTATTTTTATATGTTTTTTTTTATCTCGTCAGCCTAAAGATGCTGCGGTAGTAGTTTTAAAGACGTCTCGGTCTGATATTAGTTTAAGGACATTTCGGTCCGCTGTTAGTTTAAGGACATTTCGGTCCGTTGTTAGTTTAAGGACATTTCGGTCCGTCGTTGAGCGGCTGGCTAATACTTATAAAGCTTGAGCTTAGGAAGATAGCGAGCGGACATAGTCGTCGTCATCTACCATTGACCTAGGCTGTGACTCATTAAGCATAGTATTTCTTTAAGAAGCGACCGTTTATTGGTCTGAAAGGCCTTTCACCGTGCATGTCGATGAGGAGATAGGCTCCACCTTGGTAGACTTTATCTATGATGTATGGGCCTTCATAGTTTGGCTTGAATTTTCCCCGCTTGGCGCGATTGGGGATCATAGGTCTTTTGACCACTAGCACGAGTTCGCCTTGACGGAATGTCCTCGGCCGGGTCAATCTTTCATATGAGCGCGTCATCTTTGCTTTATAAGCTTCCAGATTTTGTTGTGCTAGAAGCCGGAGTTCATCAAGGGCGTCAAGCTCTTCAAACCGAAGGTGGGAATTTTCTTCGTCTGTCAGCTCGTAGTGGACTGCCACTCGTAGAGAGGGTAATTCTATCTCGAGAGGGAGTACTGCTTCCGTCCCAAATACCAACGCGTATGGCGTTGTGTTTGTGGCCGTTTTAAATGTAGTTCGATATGCCCAAAGAGCCTCTTGAAATCTTTCGTGCCAATCTCTCTTATTTCGTGACACTGTTTTCTTCATGATCTTCGTCAAGGTCTTGTTGAAGGCCTCAGCTAGACCGTTAGCTCGCGGATTATAAACTGAGGAATATCTCCAGTCTATATTGTGCTGCTGTGCGAAGCGGCTAATTTTATGACTTCGGTAGGCTGACCCATTATCAGAGATTATTCTTCTCGGGGTTCCAAACCGGTATATGACATGCGTTCTGAAGAAATGGAGGATGTTCTCCGTCTTTACTTCCCTCAATGGTACCGCCTCTGCCCATTTGGAGAAGTAATCAGTCGTCGCCAAGATGAAACGATGTCCCTTTGACGATGCTGGTTCGATGGGGCCGACTATGTCGGTTCCCTACATCTCGAATGGCCAACTAGCCACTGTTGGATGCAGTGGATTGGGATGCTGATGGATGAAGTCCCCATGAATTTGGCATAAATGACATTGCTTGGCGTATTCCAGGCAATCCTGCATCATCGTGGGCCAGTAGTAGCCCATCCGTTTTATCTTCAACTTCATCTTAGGTCCTGCTTGGTGGGAACCGCAGAGTCCGTCGTGAATTTCTTGGACGACCCTTCTCGCTTCGTCAGGTCCTAGGCATCTCAGCCACAGAGAATCGAATGTCCTCTTGTATAGAGTATTGTTGACGAAGGCGAAAGACAGAGCTCGTTTCACGAGCTGGTGTCTTATGGACGCTTCTTCAGGCATTCGGTGGAACTTGAAGTAATCTATGAAGACTTCTCTCCAGTCTTCGGTCTTCTCGTGGTATTTTATTTGTAGGGTCGTCTGCTTAGTCGCTCCCTTTTCTTTATATGATTCTGGAGGTATTTCTGCCGGGGCGAGCACTCGACGGCTTTGTATCACGATTCTAACGTCATCGAGGTTCTCGTCAGCCAATTCTTTAGCAAGTTTGGCCAGTGCGTCCGCTTTGCTGTTTTCCGCGCGCGGTATGCTTTCCAACGTGTAGGAGGGAATTTGGGTTAGCAGTTGCTGCACTTTTTCACCATATTTTACCAATTCCGGTTTGCATGTTTGGTAATCGCCGTTCACTTGACTGACGACCAGTTGGGAATCCCCATTTATGAGGAGGCTTTCAATTCCCATATCAATGGCGATCTCGAGGCCTGCTATCAAAGCTTCATATTCAGCTTTATTATTCGTTCTCGGCTCTGTTAAGGAGAAGGCGAAGCGCATTATTCCTCCTTATGGAGTCACAAAGATAAGTCCTACCCCCAACTTGATCATTGGCGTACTTTGTTTGTGCTTTTTCATGGAAGATGCTCCATCGAAATAAAGCTCCCAACGGGTATCACCACTGTCGATTGCGTCAAACGCATGTCTATCTGGCAAATCGCAATTTAAAGGAGAATCGGCAGGTATGGGATGCTCAGCAAGGAAGTCGGCGATGGCCTGGCCTTTTACTGCCCTGAGAGGTTGATATGTTATCGAAAATTCCATCAAGAGCAAGGCCCATTTAGCGAGTCGCCCTGTCAATATGGCTTTTGACATTAGATATTTGAGGGGGTCCACTTTTGAAATAAGACGGACCTCATGCGCCAACGCATAGTGCCTAAGCTTTATTATTGCAAAGATCAACGCCAGGCAGTGTTTTTCAATGGGAGAGTAATTGCTTTCTGCCCCCAGCAGAACTCGACTTAAGTAGTAGAGCGCTCTTTCTTTCCCTTGATCGTTCTCTTGTGCCCATAATGCGCCTAAGGAACCTTCGAGGGCGGTTGTATAAAGAATAAGAGGTTTCCCCTTAACCGGAGCAGCCAACACCGGCGGGTTCTGCAGGTATTGCTTGATCTCATCCAGTGCGCCTTGGCATTTTTGATCCCAAACGAATGGGGTTCCCTTCTTCATCAGGTGACTATAAGGACGGCACTTTCCTGAAAGGTTGGCTATAAATCGCCGTATGTATGCGAGTTTCCCTTGGAGAGACCGCAGCTGTTTAAGAGTCCTCGGCGAAGGCATTTCCATGATCGCTTTAATCTTTGACGGATCTATTTCAATACCTCGGTGTCGAACAACGAATCCCAGGAATTTGCCCGAGGAAACCCCGAACGCACATTTAAGAGGATTCATCTTCAAGTTGTATTGCCGAAGGCGTTGAAACACGGTCTTCAAATGCTCGAGGTGTTCTTCGTATGATTTGCTTTTAACCACGAGATCATCGATATAGCATTCAACGATTTCGTGTATAAGGTCATCGAAGATCTTCGTCATGGCCCTCTGATAAGTAGCACCGGCGTTCTTCAAACCGAAGGGCATCACTTTATAACAAAATATACCAAGAGGGGTCCTGAAGGCTGTGTGCTTCTGATCTTCAGGATGCATTTTTATTTGATTATACCCCGATGAGCCGTCCATGAAGGAGAAAACCTCATGAGTGGATATGTTGTCTATCATCAGTTCGGTGACTGGCACTGGGAAGTCATCTTTTGGGCAGGCTTTATTGAGATCCCGAAAATCCACGCATATACGCACCGTCCCATTTTTCTTCATCACCGGGACGATGTTGGCGATCCATTCAGGGTATTGGACTTCCTGGATGAAGCCAGAGTCTATCAGCTTTTTGACTTCGGCGTTGATGCTCATCTCAAGCTCGAGTCGCATTCTTCTCGGCGCTTGTTTGACTGGCTTGATGTCCGGGGATATCGCCAATTTGTGTACAGCAATTTCTGGATCTAGTCCCGGCATTTCGGAATAGTTCCATGCGAAGCAATCTTTGTGCTGTAGAAGCACATCCTTTAACGCAGCCACCCTTTCTTCAGATAGCAGCTCGCTGATGAATGTCGGTCGCGGGTCATTTTTCGTCCCCAACTCAATTTTCTTGAGATTATCTGCAGTGGTATGGATTCCATCCTCCAGTTCTTTCGGAGCTGGGGGAAATTCTGAGATTACCTCATCGCTGCCGCTTTCAAAGCATCGAGGGAGGTTGTTCATGTCCTCGGACTCTTCTTTTAGTATTGTTACCACGTGGCAAGTGCGAATTTTCTGCCAATCCCAACGCGGAGTTGGTTCTATCCTTGTGTTTTCGGGTTTGTGCTTTTGCGGCGGCGCTACCCTCCAACTGTCAGACAACGCGAATTTGCCAAGCTGATATTGGTCCTCAACCCAATTCTTAAAGGTGAAGCAATCTTCAAGCGGATGCCCTACTACTCGATGGTAAAAGCAATAATCCGGGTTGAACACCTCGCCTGCGTGCTCGGGGTGCTTGGACTCTGGCAACGTAAGCATTTGATGCTTTAGAGCGAGATCGAATATCTTCCTTGTTTTGTTCCGAGGAAACGAGTATGCTCGACCCATTTTCTTCCTGAGGGCTAAGTCAATAACGCTCGATTCTCGGATACGTGGTTTCTTAGCTCTGCTTTGTGGTTGTTGAGCACCTTTTCCGTCCTTTGACTCATTTCTGCCTCCGCGTCGAGCCCTTTTCGTATCAGGTTGACATGGGGCAGCATCTTCGTTCTTTACTGCCTGTTGAAGGAGACGCTGTGTCTTGGCTTTCTCATAGATTGCCATTTCACGATCGTGATCATCTCGGGCTTTTTGACTCGCATCCCTTATAAGTTTGCTCATTTGGTCTTCAGACGATGGACTGGGCAGTCTTGCATCAGGAACTTTTGCTGGCTCAGGATTAGCATCCTCCCATTGAGCGTCCGCCTCTTCGCCGAAGTCATACATGACATAACAGCTGTTTATTAGCTCCCGTTTCTTTGAACGGACGTACCCAAGCCCTTTTGTTTCCGTTCTCCCGTTAGGCAGTTTGCGTTGAGTCCCGGGAACGTTCCAGACCTTGTCATAGAACTTGGCTTTTCTAACGGTCTGTGTGAAGGACATCCCCTGGCGTTTCAGCAGTTTCTTCAAACCTTCGGTATAATATCTGGGGAGATGGATAGGCTGAAGCTCGTCGAGCGTGGGATCCGCGCCATGCCAAATTTCTTTTTCCACCTTGTTTTCTTCAGAACGGTAGAATAGGATTGCCTTCTCGCCTTTTCGTCCGGGAGGGATATAGAATATCTGCAATTCTTCTACGTTGTTGGTGTCGAGTGCATCTAGTTCTTTGTAATGTTCAAGCGGCACCATGGTTATCTGCAGACTTCGCTCTTCATCAGCGGAAACTCGTATTGAAGGCCGAGCAGGGAATACAGCATGAACTTCATCCTCTGAATCACTGCCGAAGATCAATGAAGGAATGGATGGTCCTGGCCTGATAGGTTGGGATGGACCTGAATAAATTATATCCTCCTCCTCCTCGGTGTCACTGCCGAAGACAGGGATGGTGGCGTTAGTCTTGTTCTCCGGCTTGTGACACCTTTCCGTGTCTTCGAAACTCGGTAAGAAGTATTTGGCATCTTCATACTTGCGAACTTCGTTTACGGAAAACGGATTCAGTTCTCCCGCCACTGTGTACTCGAGGCCATCCCTACAATACTTCATGCACCGATGCTGTGTGGAAGGGATGATATTGTATTCGTGTAGCCATGGTCGGCCGAGTAGAGCATTGTAGCACGTCTTGGCGTCTATAACATGGAATTTGATGTCTGTGACGAGCAGCCCGAAGCGCAGCGTCAATATCACAGATCCAAGAGTCTTTGAGGATTGTGAGTCGAAACCGGAGATAGTGATTCTGTCTCGGGCGAGGTGTTGGACGCTCATGCAAATCTCTTTTAACACTCGCACATTAAGTAGATTGACAGATGATCCGTTATCGACCAGGATTTTGCCTATCTTTATGTCATGGCAGTATCCTGAGACATAAAGGGGGCGATTGTGTTCACACGTCCCGAGGAGAAGGTCTTCATCACCAAAAGCAACGTCGGCTGTGTGCACTTCTTCTAATTCGTCTTTCATCTTTTCTTCGGCTAAGAAGGCTTGGAACTGGTCCGGATCTCGTAGCGCCTTAATCAAAGAGTCTCTTGCCTCCTTTGATAGTAACAAAGCATCAAGGATGCTGAGCTGAGAGGGCAGTTTCCTCAGATGTGCTAGAACGTTGTAGTCCACCTTACTTCTTTTCGGCGGGTTTTCGGCATTTAGCTCCTCCAGAACTTGGTCATCTAGGACGATGTCTTCAGCGACCTTTTCTTTCCCTTTATCTTTTCTATTCGAGGGTCCGAGGTTCTTTTCAGGCAGTGTCCGATTCCGCAGCCGGATATTTTCGCAGACCATCGGTTCCTTTTCTTGTCCCGAAGTTGACTCTTTAAAGAGAGGGGCAAGCTCTAGCTCCTCATCAGAGTCGCTCCCAAATGTAGGCACTTGTGACCCGGTAATGTTAACCATATGACAATTGCCGGCAGTTCTTTCAAGCCCTTTGGTCGTGTTTCTTTGCTCCCGACGAATTTTACGCTTTTCCCGTTTAAAGCGTTGTTGATTAGCGACGTATCCTTGCCACCATCTATCGAAAGCCTTGCATTCTTGAGTGGGATGCGAGACCTTCTGATGATATAAGCAGTAAGAGGGGTGTATTTCTACCGCGCCAGTAACTTTTTCTTCGGAGGGCGGTAGCTTCATGCCCATCGATATGGCCTTAGCAAACTTCTTTTTTATCTTGACTTGGCTTTTGTCAGCGGTGGAGGCATTTTGCTCCAGCGGGATCATCTCAGCTCTTTCATCAAGTCGCTGGCACTTGGCCCTTTCAAATATAGCCATTTCGCGTTCTCGATCAGCTTTACTTTTCAGTCGAGCTTCGTTAAGGAACGCGTCAATCATTTCGACTGATAGCTCCGGAGCCCTTGATTCGGCATTTGCCCCCAGCGTTTCAGTGCCAGAAGTCCCTTCATCGTTCGTGGTCGAATGGGAGATCATATGACAGCTCGCCACATATTCCTCGGATTCATCCGATGAACTTTCTCCCTCATCTTCTTTTTGAAAGACGTGATCAAGGAAATCTTGGAGCGTAATGGGAGTCCGCGCCTTTTGGTTGTATTCATCCAGCGCGTCAATTTGCTTTTGTAAGTCCGTGCGCTTGTCGCCGGGCTTCACGGGCTTCTTAGATTTCTTCTTCTTCTTTTTCGAAGATTTTGACGGCTGGCTGCAAGTTCTTGAACCACCATCATCGGTCTTCGGAGTCGGACGTGGCTTCAACATCCCCTCAATAACCTGAGGTTCCAAGGGGTTCTTCCACTTGACCGCTGGACAGGTCTGAAGATCATTCAGCATTCTCTTCGTTTTGGCTGATAATACAACCTCCCAGGGAGCTTCTTCAATGACGGAGCATGTTGCCCCCGGCGTATTCATCCCCTTAGAGGTGTGGGACTGCGGGGGATTCACCTTCCATTTGTCGGATAGCGCAAATTTGCCCTGGCGGTACTGGTTTTCAAGCCAATTTTTGAAAACGTAACAGTCTTCGATCGGATGTCCTAGCACTCGATGATAAGGGCAGTAATTAGGCTCGCTGACGTCACTTGGTTGCGACGGACGTTTTGGATCTGGCAGATTTATGAGTCTATTGCGCAATGCCAGCTCAAATAGCCTCCTCGTTTTATCACGGGGGAAGGAGTAAGCACGTCCCATCCTGTCCTCAAGGGGTACGTATGGGCGCGTATTGTTTGGACGAGCAACCGGCTTCGAGTCGCTCGGTTGTTGTTGGGCATTAGCGACGATGATCGCTTTTCCCTTCCCTTTATCGTTTCGGGAGTCCGGCTTCGGGAGAGGGGGTTTATGGCCCATCTGGTCCATCTGCGCCAATTTGTCGATCAAAGCCTGGAAGGAAGTCGGCTTGAAGAACATCATAAACTGTGAAATGGTTGCTTGTGGATCAAGGGTTCCAACAAACATTCCCACCGCAGGGGCTTCTTCTATGCGCTGTTCACACTTAGACCATAGATTACGCCACCGTATAGCGTACTGAACCCATGTCTCGCCGGGTTTTACCCTGGCGTTAATCAGTGCCGTCATCGGGGTACGCTCGCTGGCACTTGCAAAACGTTGGGTGAAGAGCAGCTCCATCTCCGCAAAGGTTTTAATAGAGTCGTTGGGGAGCTCGGAATACCATTCGAAAGCCGTATCTGATAGGCTTCCAACAAACTGGCGCAGCAAAAGCTTGTCGTCGCCTCCGGTGTTACCACAAAGCGCCCTGAACTGGGCAACATGTTGATGGGGATTGCCGGTCCCTTTGTAGACATGAAACTTGGGAATTGTGTAACCTGGCGGGTACTTGATTTGGTCATACCAGCCCGGATATGGCCGCCCCGTTTTTACAACGTGGCCGGCTGCTTCGGCCGCGTGATGAACCTTTATCTGCTGGGCTATATATTCGTCCAGATCAGTTTTAGAGATTGTATCCTCTCTAGCCGTTGATAAAACGGGCTGAGGGTTTGATGTTTCTCCCTTATCATCCCCAAGGACGATCGGGGGTTCTTCAGTTGGGGGATCTGGTTGTATCATCATCCCTATCATGTCCTGGAAGAGGAGGCCCATACGCTGTATATTGGCTGCTTGTTCAGCAGCCTCTTTGTCTCTCTTTTCCAGTACTCGGCGGAGGAACTCGGCGTCGGTCTCTTCCTCTTGACGTTCATCTAAGGACGTCTCAGGATTCTCTTTTGGCCCCGTGAGTGCAGCCATTGTAGTCATCATCTCCTGGAGCTGTTGTTGTTGCTCCTGAGCCTTGGTCACTGACCGGGTAAGCGGTCGGTGGCCTGTAGAAGTACGGCTTTCTTCCTTTCCAGAAGCCATATAGACCGTATGAACTGTTATGCCCCCTGACTTGGGGCGTTTAGGTTCACCGCTTTTAAGCTTTGTCATTGTCACGGGAGCTTTCTCTGGCCTTTTCCTTTTGTGGACCTTTGAGGTTGAAGGAGCCGTTGAAGTGGGCATCCTAGCATTTGTTGCCCCCTGCTGTTTAATGGGGCGGTTCTTGTCTTTTTCCACCTTTGCCCTTTTCTGGCGATGAAAGTGGTCTGGGTCAATCACGGAGTTTTGAACCCTCCGCCAAACTTTATAAATTTTTGACGACAGCCGTTGAGGGGGCTGTTCCTGCTTTGCCTCCGGAGCCTTCTCCGCAGGCGGAGGAGATCTTTTCAGCGTAGCAATTAGGGAGTTCTTTCTCACCTTCCTCAGCAATTCAAAGCTGTTCCCAGTTGGAACAGCAGCGTTGACCTCCACTACTGGAGCAGGTGGGGTTAGCCCTGAAGGGGAATTGCCCCCTGTTTTCCTTATTCGTTGCCAATGGCGACGTCGCGCACGACGAGCAGTTGGGACTGGCTCGGAAATCGAGATGGTTCCTTGCTGCCCCCTGTTTGAGTGTGGGGTAACTGCCGACGTCAGCCTATCGAAGACTGATGCTTTTTGACCAGCTGGGGGAGGAGTGGGAACCGTCAATCTTGTGAAGACCGACTCTCTGATAGGAAAAGCCGCTTCAACGACTTCCGAAGCAGCGGCCGTTGCCCTCTTTGGGACAGCCACTTTATAGTTCTGACCCAGCCTGGCGAAAACGGAGGCAGTCAGCTTAGTAGCGGGCGACCCGTTGACAGGGGTCGTGGCAGCAGTGAGCCGGTCGAACACCGACTTCTTGTTCTCTTCTGGTGCGGATATCGGCATAGAGAAGCTTGTAGGTGGGACCATGGTCCCGAAAAACAGGCCGGTGGTGGCCTAGGTCACATGTTCAACCGGCAGAGTCAGGAAGGAAGCCGCTTGGGGCCCATATGCTACACCTCTCGGTGAGGTGGAACGTCCGTTGCTGTGGCATTTCGAGCAGTTGGTGCATTTGGTGGCCATTGAATCTTGAATTCTGCGCCAGGTAAAAGACCAAATCTTAGCAACTTGAAATCCGAAGACAACCATTTAACAAACCGAGATTGGTTCGCGAAGACGACACACGAAGTGTGGAGTGGAAAGAGGAAGAGGTCCCACCGGGCGTGCCAGAATCTGTTCCCCTCCGAACGGCGGCCCGGACTTCGCGTCCGTGCCCGAGGTTCGGGGCAGATGCTATTTGGTTTTATCCGTCTATCTCTCCGAAGATGCTAAGTTGATTTATGGCACCGTGCATCGGAGGTTTAGACGGATGCGGCCGATGTAGCAGACTTCGTCAGATTCCCCCTCAGGATGAGGGGTTTTTGATTGTGGGGACGCTCTTCCCTGCAGGCGCAAGCCCCTGCAGTTAATTACGCTACCGCGTTGCGATAACAACTTTCTCCTTCTCCAGAATTTCACTTCGTGTCGTGTATGTTTGTTTTGTTTGTGGTTGCCCGTGGATTGTATACGGAGACTTAGTAATGCCGTCGCCCGTAGGACGTGGATTAGTCCAAATCCGTATTTACTTAGATTTGGGTTTGGTGTTTTTAGTTTAAGGATGCATTAGTCGCGTTGCGGCTAAGATCAACTTAAACGTTCGTTAAGGATACGTTAGTCTTGTTTTAGACTAAGATCAACTTAACGTAGTGATTGATTTAATTATCCGGCCGTCGGGACTCGTCACCTCTCTGACGTCGTTGAGGGATTACAACGACAAGCGTCTGAGGAGTTCAGAGATGTACCCTTGAACCAAAGTTGATTTGAGGTTTTATTGTTTGTTTAAAGATCTAAGGACACATTAACCGTAGCTGGGGCTAAGATCAACTTAGACGGGACCGTTTAGATCCGGCAAAAGAGCGTTCGGGCTCTATTACGCCAGTTTAAGGACGTGGTGGTCCATCGCCAGTTTAGGGACGTGGTGGTCCATTATTAGTTTAGGGACGTTTCAGTCCGTCGCCAGTTTAAGGACGTAGTGGTCCATATTAGTTTAGGGACGTTTCGGTCCGATATTAGTTTAGGGACGTTTCGGTCCGATATTAGTTTAGGGACGTTTCGGTCCGATTAGATAAGTGGTTGTTGGGACCCGTCACCTCTTTGACGTCGTTGAGGGATTACAACGAGGGATGTCAAAGGAGTTCGAAGATGTACCCTCGAACCGGTCGTGAATTGGTTTAGGAGAGCCATTTTGCTCAATCAATTTAATTTTAAGGACTTACAGCCAGGATTGGGTTAAGTCCAATTTTTTTATTTATTTTAGGCTTTGCCTGACTAAAAGAATCAATCCAAACGGGGCTCTGCCCCTTTATTATTTTTGTAATTTGATTTGGGCCAGGCCCTCAAGAATTTTCCAAACAGGGCTCTGCCCTTTTATTATTTTTGTGATTCGATTTGGGCCAGGCCCTCAAGAATTTTCCAAACAGGGCTCTGCCCTTTTATTATTTTTGTGATTTGATTTGGGCCAGGCCCTTTTAAATAAAGAGTTGCACTTGTGCAGCAACTCAAGAATTTTCCAGATTTAAGAACAAAAGTGCGTAGCACTTAAAGTGCATAGCACTTTTGATCTAAATTTGGATCAAAGGAAAACAAGTTTTTCTTCTTGTTTTCCCTGATTTTACAGAACCAATGGTTCATATCAAGTGCAAGGCACTATTTATCTCTTTTTATTATTCACTTTTTTAATCTTCTGTTCTTCAGAGATTTTACCTTTTTTTCTTTTTTTTTTTGTGTTCTTGATTAATCTTCCAGAGTTCTTTCTCTTCTTTTTTTTTTGCCAGAAGTTGATTCTTCTTCTTGATGATGATGCCTTTGAATGAGGTCTGGGGTCTTATTTATAGTGCTCACAAATTTGTTGAATTTGTTACCAAGATCTTTCCTGAATTATTTTAGGAATTTTCCCACCATTGGATCTTTGATCCAAAGGCAGAAGAAAATCTTCTGGTTTTGGAAAGAACAGAAACGATTTCATCAAATTTTCATTCTGTTTCTGCGCAACTCCCCAATGAATGACACGTGTCGCGCAGTGGAAGGCTTGCGCAACGGGGCTTGCGCAACTGCGCAGACACGTGTCGCGCAGGTGTGCGCTTGCGCAACGGCGATTGCGCAACTGCGCAGACACGTGTCGCGCAGCCGTGCGCTTGCGCAGTTGCGATTGCGCAACTGCGCAGACACGTGTCGCGCAGCCGTGCGCTTGCGCAGTTAAGTGTTACTTTATGTTTTTAAAAAGCCTTGCTCTGATTGGACGCACTGCCTTGGGCGTTGCGATGCCGAGTCAGCTTCTGACACGTGGCGCATTGCGCACAGCGCAGAGGATCTGAAGCGTTGCTTCATTTATTAAAGTTTAAATTTTCAAAGCAAAGCTTTTGCTTCTGATTGGGGGAAGATGAAGCGTTGCTTCATCTCCCGTCTTGGAATTTGAACAGAGCTTTGCTCTGATTGGGGTAAACAGTGGTCTTTTCTTGATTTAGCATGTTTGGGTGCAAATGGTATTTTTTACATATTACGTTGCATTCGACCCGATCCGCTTGCTTGAACCTGTTTGACTCTTACTTATAAAGTATCTTGACTTGTTGGATGGACTAGTACATCTCATAATTTAGTTTATACCGATATTTTATCTGGCATTGCACCCTTATCATATAACATTTTAAGTCACGTAATATAATTTAAAATTGCATTTCATAACCTGCTTGATACCCCTAACCCTGTGGTAGCGTCCTTGCATCGTGTCCTCGTCCCGTTCAGTGAAACGGGCGTGTTTGGACGGCTACGCGCACGTCCGTGCGTATGTTCTTGGGGGTATGCATTTTTGTTATTAAATCCTTCATTTTGATTTTGGAACTTGCTAATAATTTTCATATTTCAAATTCAAGATTTTGGACCCGACCCGGGTGCATTTCTGAATTATTTTGCTTTCCGCCAAATTCTAATTATTTAAATATTTAATATTCATTTAGTGTTCTCCAGCAAAAGATTTTGGTAAGATTAAACAGAAGAAAATATTTTACACTGGAAAATCTTTCCTTATCACTGGAATCACTCTTTAGATTATTAAAAATCTTTTTACATGTTTTCCTGAGCCAATCAGAGCTCTTTATTTTGCTTTGGGCCCCACCGTCGAATCTCTCCCTCTCTTCTATCTTTTCTTCTATCCTTTTTTTAACCAATCAGAAGTTCCCCCTCAAACCAAAGGGCCCTACGTCTCTCTCTCTCTCTTTCTTTCTCCTTCTCTCTCCTCCGCAGCTCTCTCTCTCTCCCCTTCTCTTTCTCTCTCCTCTCGCACCCACTCTCTCTCCTCTCGCGATCACTATTCCTTTCTCGAGTCCCGTTACCGCGAGGAGATCCCGTCACCTCCCTTCTCTCGTTCTTCTTCTCCCTCGTTCAAAACCCGACCACGAGAAACCCAAAAGCTCATCGAACCCTAACCCTAAACTCCTCTGCCTATATATTCTCTACCTCACCATCTCCACCTCGTCTTCACCTCCCCTTCTTCTCTTCTCCTTTCCTCACCACGTGAACAATGCAACCAACCCTAGACCGCAGAACCCATCGCCTCACCTGCACCCATCGCCGAAGACCTCCTCTACTCGTCGACACCTCACCCTACTTGATTGTTACGAAAGAGTGTGTTTGTAGTTAATCGCAATCAGAACGGTGTCGCGTGTAGCTAGACCGAGATGAGTACGGGTCGTCCTCAGGGAAACGTGGAACCTTTTACTTTTACTTTAGATGTGTTGAGAAAGAGAGGAGGGATAAAGAATTTTATAGAAAGATTTCTAGATCTACGTTAAACAAGAATGTAAAATATAGATCTAGATTATTTTAAAGATTTAATTAATATAATAAAAAGGCTTGTAGGGTTCGTTAGGATTTAGTAGTTATGTACGATTAATTAAAAGTTACCATTTTTATCCATTAATAGATTTAGAACTAGAACGACGGCGATGCGTGTAGATTAGGGTTTCTGGAGGGAAAAGGAATCTCACTCTTAACCCTTATCTTGACACGGATCTCCGTTCATATCTAGCCTTTACCAAAGCAATCATTAATCCAATCTCTAATCGCGGTCGGAACTAGCAAAGAATTGCTAGTGCACCCGATTAGGATGTTAATGATTCTTTTGATAAAGTTCCTAAACTTTATAGGACTTAAAAAGGGTTTAGTTATTTTTATCGTCCATTAGCCTACCCTAACCCTACGAACCCTAACAAGCGGAGAATTACTCGCGCATGTTGGGAGAAGAAGATGAAAAGAAAGAGAGGGAAAACATAATGTAAAAAAACAATTAAATAAAATACCTTTATTAATCAACTGAACAAGCTACACTTTTATTCCGTAGAAAATGATTACAAACTAGTGCTTCTCGATCTTTCCTAAGGAGGTAGTCGAACAGTCGATGATCAGCCTGGATGCGTGAGCGTCGGGAGCTTCGTGATCTCTTCGGCTTGATTGCTTTTCCAAGAGGCTCTCGGTGCCTTTTTATAGTGCAAACCCAGAATATTATTGTTGAAAAGTTGGTAAAATTCATCAGTTATCATTCTCCCAAAATCTTGCACTCTATCTCCCTTAAATTGCGGCGGATCCGCGGCCCAATTGTGGGTTTGGCCGCGGATCCGCGCTCAAGGGTAGGGATCATTTGATTCTTTTTCTTGGGCTTTCATCTGGTGACATGTGGCAATCCTAGGAATCTTCAGAATCTGAAAATCTTTTCTCGGTTGCTTCCAGATTTGGTCTCCAAGCTTTGCTTCTTAATTTGGCAAGTTGTCTTCAACAAATTGATTTGTTTGATAAATTCTGCATAACAACTTGAAAATTCTGCACAATAATCTCAAATAATATTTAGTAGACTTATTTCTACTAGGACTTGGTCAATAGATTTATTTGCATACATTTTTCTACCAAATGATAATTAAAATATATTAACACATGGAAAATGGTGTTTTCACACATAAACCCTCATATATATAATATATTATATTAAAGTCCTTTTTTAATATGAAAATGGTAGGAAAAATGTAATACAAATGTGCAGTTTTATCAACTGAACAAATACCCCCAAACTTATCTTTGATCATTCCGAGCAAACTAGTTTATTTAAGAGGAGAAAAAGAAAAAGAGAAAACTAAGCACACTTTCATAGGCAGACACGATTGCACTGAGCACGTGCAACAAGCCGTTAAACCTCCAGGTGTCCCTTGTAGGAGGAGTGTTATCTCCTGAGGGTTTTCAGTGGATTACACCGACAAAATCCTATAATAAAAGAGAGACGGTGAAATTTACATATAAAGATAAGAACCATAAAAGAAATACTTTGAAAAGAAGAGTTTCCAACTATGCTAGCTTTTCAGTTGTCATGAGCCCTATCTTAATAGTCATGAAAAAAATGTTAGATATCACATCATCCCTCAATAAAACATCGTCTTTATTCTTCATTCCTACCTTTCATCCAAACATTGATCATATAACCCCACGTGTGTGTAAAGAACATCCCTACACTCGGAGAATTCAATTCAAGCTATCATACTCTTGTCCATCTACCTTAGCACTTTTTAATTTAATGAATATTAAAGATTTGCTCACACATTTTCATGCGACCGTTAATACTTCTTGAGGTACTAATAGACCGATTACTCGTGTGCTTGCTGATTAGGTGATAGTATTTTCCTCGTCTTGCACCACCTAAGGCTTAGCAGTGACTCCCAGACCAGTTGGCCTTAGGGCACTAGGTGAAGAGGCACCCTCGCTATATTTTTTTTTATTGCTGCCTTGGCGATAACAAAACCAGTGTTCATTTTTTTTTCTTTTCACCATTTTTATATTTTCTTCAATTTTTTTTTCATTATCTTCATACTTTGGCTTTTAGACAAGAGCATTTCAAGGTATCCTCTACTATCCCGAGTTTCAAGACGTGTGTAAGTGCATATAGTAGGGTATCAACATTCAAATGTTTGGCTTCCAGAATAGAAACTATTTTTCAGACTTATTTTTATCCTCAGATTAGTGACTTCCTTCATTTTACTAACCCTTGGGACAACAGCTCATAACTACTTATTACCAGTTCGTGTAAGAAAACTTCTAATTTTCTTGGTTTTCTTAAACTATTCATATCTTTTGGATGTAATGTTTCACTTTCTATTCTTTTGTTATAAAAAAAAAATTTAATGCCCGGTGTCAAAGATAATTCAGTGAATACAAACCTCCCCCCAAACCTGTTTTTAGCAGTGTCCTCACTGATGCAGCCTTTTGAGAATATGGACCTGTATACTAAGGGAGAGATACAAGGGGTAAAATAATAGTTAAATGAAAAATTCCCCCAAACTTATTCTTTGACACGCACAGATATTAAATCAAATCATTTTTTTTTACTCACCCCCATTCTTAAAATGTGAAAAAGTTACCAAAATATGGAGGTGAGGCGGAGGAAATTTAGTTTTGATAAAGCGGCTCCTGTAAAAACAGGAGCTCCTCCGCGGGGTCAGCAGAAAAATACGGTTTTAATCTATGCCCATTTACTTTAAAAATCGAACCGTTTTTCAAATTTTCGACCTCAACTGCCCCGTGCGGGTGTACATACCGCACCATAAAAGGTCCTTTCCAACGAGATTTAAGCTTACCCGGATGAAGATGGAGACGGGAATCATAAAGAAGGACTTGTTGCCCCGATGTGAAGGTTTTTCTAGAAAGATTTTTATCGTGGAACACTTTAGTCCTATTCTTTACTATCACCGCATTATCGTAAGCTTCATCGCGTAGTTCGCTTAGCTCATTCAATTGCAGCTTCCGATAGCCGCCAGCATGATCAAGATCAAAATTAAGCTCTTTAATAGCCCACATTGCCTTATGTTCAATCTCGACAGGGAGGTGGCATGCCTTCCCAAACACAAGGCGGTATGGAGACATACCAAGATTGGTCTTATAAGCGGTGCGGAATGCCCAAAGAGCATCCGTCAATTTGGTTGACCAATCCTTACGGTTTTTGGAAACCGTCTTCTCTAATATTTGTTTGATCTGCCTATTTGAGATCTCAGCCTGCCCGCTTGTTTGGGGGTGATAGGGCGTAGAAAGCTTGTGAGTGATTGAATATTTCCGCATCAAGGCCTCGAAAGACCTATTGCAGAAATGTGTCCCGTTGTCGCTAATGATAGCGCGAGGGTGTCCGAATCGCGAAAAGATGTTTTCTTTAAGGAACTTAATGACAACTTTGTTGTCATTAGTGCGACACGGTATAGCTTCCACCCACTTTGAGACATAGTCAACCGCTAACAAGATATATAGATTCCCAAAGGAGTTGGGAAAAGGGCCCATAAAATCAATACCCCAAACATCAAATATTTCCACAACCAATATAGGTTGGAGCGGCATCTCGTTCCTTCGTGAAATCCGACCCAAATGCTGACATCGCGGACAAGTTTTGCAATGTTCAAATGCATCTTTAAATAATGTTGGCCAATAAAAACCACATTGCAAAACTTTCTCCGCCGTTTTTCTAGGTCCAAAGTGACCGCCGCATGCCTGATCGTGACAAAATGATAACACGCTATTGAATTAATCGTTAGGGACACACCTTCGAATGATTTGATCGGAACAATACTTGAATAGATATGGTTCATCCCAGTAAAAATATTTTACTTGGGATAAAAATCGAAGTTTGTCTTGTTTCGACCAATCGCTAGGTATAAGTCTCGTCGCAAGATAGTTCACGATATCCACGAACCAAGGTTCGTAAGATACATTCAAGAGCTGTTCGTCGGGAAATGAGTCATTTATCGGCACGGTCACAGTTGGCGAAGAAGTGATGCGTGAAAGATGGTCGGCTACAACGTTTTCACATCCACTCTTGTCTTTGATGACAAGATCAAATTCTTGTAACAATAGGATCCAACGTATTAGCCTGGCCTTCGCATCCTTCTTCGATAAAAGATGTCGTAGGGCGGAGTGATCTGTGTAAACCACAATAGGCGAGCCAATCAAGTAGGGCCTGAATTTCTCTAATGCAAATACAACTGCCAAGAGTTCTTTCTCGGTAGTTGTGTAATTTATTTGTGCATCATTCAAGGTCCTACTTGCATAGTAAATTATATGTGGCATCTTATCAATATGATGTCCTAAGACCGCACCAATAGCAAAATCTGATGCGTCACACATAAGCTCGAACGGGTGGTTCCAATCCGGAGATGATAGAACGGGGGCTGTAGTGAGTGATTCTTTAAGCGATTCAAAAGCAGCCTCACAATCCGAATCGAAGTGAAAAGTAGTGTCCTTGGCCAATAGAAGGGTTAAGGGTCTAGCAATTTTGCTAAAGTCCTTAATAAATCTCCTATAAAATCCTGCATGACCAAGGAAGGATCGTATATCTTTGACGCAATTGGGACGAGGGAGGTTTTGAATGACATCTATTTTAGCTCTGTCAACCTCAATGCCTTTATGTGAAATTATATGTCCAAGTACAATACCTTCTTGGACCATAAAATGGCATTTTCCCAATTCAAAGTCAAGTTCTTATCCTTACAGCGGGTAAGAACAGCGTCAAGATTACGAAGGCAGTCCTCAAAGGAGTCCCCAAAAATGGAGAAATCGTCCATAAAAATTTCTAGAAAATTTTACACCATATCTGAAAATATCCCCATCATACACCGCTGAAATGTAGCGGGAGCGTTGCATAACCCAAAGGGCATGCGTCTATAAGCAAAAGTTCCGAAAGGACAAGTAAAAGTGGTTTTATCTTGATCCTTTTCGGCGATGGGGACCTGGTTGTAACCAGAGTATCCGTCCAAGAAACAGTAGTATTCGTGTCCCGCTAATCGTTCCAACATCTGGTCAATGAAAGGTAGAGGGAAGTGATCTTTCCTCATCGCGGCATTGAGTTTCCTGTAATCGATACATACGCGCCACCCAGTTTGGGTGCGTGTTTGGATTAACTCATTAGCCTCGTTAGTGATGACCGTGATGCCAGACTTTTTAGGGACCACATGAATTGGACTTACCCATTGGCTATCAGATATGGGGTAGATTATTCCACTATCAAGGCACTTGACGATTTCTTTCTTTACCGCCTCCTTCATAACGGGATTTAGCCGTCTTTGTGGGTCTCGGGTTGGTTTGGCTTCATCCATCAGATGTATGTAATGTTCAACAATTAAGGGACTAATCCCTTTGATGTCGGCCATTGTCCAACCAAATGCTTCCCGATTCGATCTCAACACTGCCAAAAGTGCATTCTCTTGCTCTAAGGCTAGAGAAGCGGAAATAATCACTGGCAAAGTCTCATTCTTTCCTAAATATGCATATTTAAGATGAGAAGGTAGCGGTTTGAGATCAAGAATTGGCGGAGAGACAATAGAAGGTGGGGTAAGCGAATGATATTCGGACTCCCGAAGAGGTTCAAAACTTGCATAAGATATTGACTCGGAAAGTGCTGCTGACTTTTGCAACGAGTCAACGGGTTCAATCTCAAGGTCGGACTCATTGAACATATCCTCACTATAAAGTGGTGCAAGATCAAACGATGTCTCATCAGTGTTGTCGAGAACATCAAAGCAAAGCTTCTCATCCATGCAGCTTTCGGAAGCTATCTCGTGGATGGAACAAACATCCAGCAATTGAGCAGAAGGTTCTGATGGCTGACTTCCTAGCTTGTAAATATTAAGCTCAATTGTCATTTTCCCGAAGGATAAGTTCATAGAACCGTTACGACAATTAATCACAGCGTTAGAAGTTGCTAGGAAGGGTCGACCAAGTATCACCGGGATTTGATTGCGTGGGTTTGCCACAGGTTGTGTATCTAAAACAATAAAGTCCACGGGAAATATGAATTCCCCGACTTTAATTAACACATCCTCTAGTTCGCCCCGAGGTTTGGTGATAGATCGGTCTGCCATTTGGAGAGTACAATGGGCGGGTTTTAACTCTCCAATCCCTAACTGCTCGTATACTGAATAAGGAAGCAAGTTGACGCTAGCGCCTAGATCGAGTAAAGCACGATTTATATTTTTACCCCCAATAGAAATAGAGATTGTAGGACAGCCGGGGTCCTTATGTTTCTTTGGTATTTGTTGGGTAAAAGCTGTGCTAACATTACTCGTCATGAAAACCTTTTTAGGCACTTGAGTTTTTCTCTTCCTAGTGCACAAGTCTTTAAGGATTCTTGCATAAGATGGGACTTGTTGAATAGCATCTAGGAGAGGAATATTCACGCTAACTTGCTTAAACATTTCCATAATCTTCTCCATTTGCGGGTTAGGTCGGTTGGCCCTTAATCGGTTTGGAAATGGAGCTCGATCAATAAGTTTTGGGTCCAACGTTTGTGGAGAAGACTGTGGCGACGGATTCGATCCCAAAATTGGAGTGGGCATCGACTTAGATAGATTTGGCGAAATGTTTGAGCCTTGGGGAAAACGGAGAATAGGCTCGGACGAAGGTGGGAGACTAGACGAATTAGGGGAAGAAGAAGAAGAAGAAGGGGTATCAAATGTGTCACTATCATCAAATTGCCCACCAACTCGGTTGTTCAGCACTCTCCCCGATCTCAACGTAGTAATGGCATTCACATTATGACTTTGTGAATGGCCAGGATTAGGTAGGGGTTGAGATGGGAGTTTCCCTTTCTCTCTCGCACTCATTGCGGCGTTTAACTGTGCGATTTGGTTTTCTATTGATTTAATACTCTCACCATGGGAGGAGGAGTTTTTCATTAGGGCATCAATAGAAGACCTCATCTCAGCCGAATTTTGCATGGATTGTTTCATGAACATATCCAAAGTTTGTGCAAGTGAGTTGTCAGTACTGGCCACTTGTGGTGTAGAAATGTTGGCCGGATTTTGGAAATTTTGTGACTGAAAGGGGGGCTGATTCTGTGGTTGTGGTTGCTGTGGAGGAGGTCTTTGATAATTGCTTTGTTGGTTTTGGTTCCAAGCAAAGTTAGGATGATTCCTCCATCCTTGATTATATGTGGAAGAATAAGGGTCGTTTCTAGGTCGCTGCTGAAAAGCAGCATTAGCTTGAAACAAGGCATTCATAGGACATTCTTCCGTTAGGTGTGAAGGATCCGAATAGCAACCACAAACGGTCTTAGGAAGCGTGACCTGATTTAGGGAGAATGATGAAAATTTGTTCTCAATAGCATCGAGTTTCTTCTGCATCGCTGCCATTTCGGCTTTTACTGCGATGGAAACATCGAGCTGGTGAATACCTCCCTTAGTTGAAGGTAGTCTTACGCTTTCCCACTGCAGAGTGCTTTCTGCGAGATCTTCCAGATATTTCCATGCTTCACCGTCATCTTTAGACATGAAATTGCATTGACACATTGTTTCAAGCATCTTCTTTGTCGCTGGATTAATGCCCTCATATATAATCCGACATAAATCCCATCTTTGTATTCCGTGATGGGGGCATTGGACAAGCAGATCCTTGAAACGTTCAAAGCACTTCCAAAATGGTTCATTGGGAAGCTGGGTGAACTGGTTGATCTCGCTCCTAATGTGGGCAGTCTTATGATTTGGGTAAAACTTCTTAAGAAATGCTATGACGAATTCGTCCCAATTAGTGATAGAGTGTGCGGCAGTATTATAAAGCCATTTTTCTGCCAAGTCGCACAGTGTGAATGGGAGAAGACGTAAGCACATAGCATCTAGAGTCAATTGTGAAGTACCCATCATTGCGCATACGTTTTCGAATTTGGTGATGAAAACGTACGCGTCTTCCGACTCAAGCCCGTGAAATTTGGGCAGCAGATTGATGTAGTGGGGTTTAATTTCGAAATTATCCCCGTTAGGTGGTGGAAGAGATAGACATGTGGGAAGAGGACCACGAATAGGATAGCATCTCTCTTGGAGAGAGATGCGCGGTGGATTCTGCTCACCTGCGGGCGGTGGCAGCGTGGTGTTATAATTAGATGGAGTGCCGTCCATCACGGTTGATGTGGTGTGTGGTGGGGGAAAAGAAGATGAAGAAGTACCGACTTCGGCGTCGATAGCAGGAACGCGGACAAGACGGGCACTAGGATCCCGTGTCCAGCCGAGCATGCACTAAGCGAGTTTAGTACAAGTGGCAGCGTGTGTGTGATTTTTAAAAATTGGCTTGTTTTGAAAAAGTGGGACTCAAGACAAATCACCCTAAGATGCACAAGCAAACCTAGAACTAAGGTCACCTAGGTCTGCTAGACAGCTCCTAACTAGGGCTAGAAATAGGACCTCAAACCGCCTCTTCACGGACAAGTACGGCCAGGTAAGTGGGAAGGAACCACCACTACAGTGGGCCTAATTAATAACCACTAGCCTAGACAACGTAATGTCAGTTAGGATAAACGGCCGATACCTATACTAGTCTTCTTCCTATTGAGCTCGATGTCCTTAGGTCTGAGTCTAGTCTTTTTTTTAATTAATGAAGGGTTGTTCTATATGCTCGGTTTGTGATTTGTGGGGCTTAGGAAGGGTGATGAAATCCCCACCTAATCTTGATTTGGTCTTTGCCCCTTAAAATCCGTATTAAATATGCAAAACAAAACCAATCACAAAACTTTTGCTAAAAGATTTTTGAGCGGCGCAATTTTGCAAAGAATCCTGCAGAAAATAGATTTTATTGGATTTGAGGGGAGAGAGAAAGAGTTGAGAAACTTACCAGAGGAGTTTGAGCCCTTGATCCCCTTGTCAGGTCGCGTTTCCGCCGCAGATTCTCCTTTGTGCCGCGGTTCCGCCGCAAGGTGGATGGTTCAGCTGCTGAAAATTTTTCTGTGTCCCTCTGTGCTCCTCTGGATCTCTAAAAATGTCTCTGTTTCCTGTTTCCCTTAATTCTGTGACTCCAGATCTCCTTGCAAAAATTCATGCACAAATCGTTAAATATGCAATTTGCAGTTTTGTGTTAATAATGATATGACTCGTCTAAGAATTCAACACAAATAGTAAAAATAAAAAATTACGCATGTATCCCCGGCAACGGCGCCATTTGATTGTTACGAAAGAGTGTGTTTGTAGTTAACCGCAATCAGAACGGTGTCGCGTGTAGCTAGACCGAGATGAGTACGGGTCATCCTCAGGGAAACGTGGAACCTTTTACTTTTACTTTAGATGTGTTGAGAAAGAGAGGAGGGATAAAGAATTCTATAGAAAGATTTCTAAATCTACGTTAAACAAGAATGTAAAATATAGATCTAGATTATTTTAAAGATTTAATTAATATAATAAAAAGGCTTGTAGGGTTCGTTAGGATTTAGTAGTTATGTACGATTAATTAAAAGTTACCATTTTTATCCATTAATAGATTTAGAACTAGAACGACGGCGATGCGTGTAGATTAGGGTTTCTAGAGGGAAAAGGAATCCCGCTCTTAACCCTTATCTTGACACGGATCTCCGTTCATATCTAGCCTTTACCAAAGCAATCATTAATCCAATCTCTAATCGCGGTCGGAACTAGCAAAGAATTGCTAGCGCGCCCGATTAGGATGTTAATGATTCTTTTGATAAAGTTCCTAAACTTTATAGAACTTAAAAAGGGTTTAGTTATTTTTATCGTCCATTAGCCTACCCTAACCCTACGAACCCTAACAAGCGGAGAATTACTCGCGCATGTTGGGAGAAGAAGATGAAAAGAAAGAGAGGGAAAACATAATGTAAAAAAAACAATTAAATAAAATACCTTTATTAATCAACTGAACAAGCTACACTTTTATTCCGTAGAAAATGATTACAAACTAGTGCTTCTCGATCTTTCCTAAGGAGGTAGTCGAACAGTCGATGATCAGCCTGGATGCGTGAGCGTCGGGAGCTTCGTGATCTCTTCGGTTTGATAGCTTTTCCAAGAGGCTCTCGGTGCCTTTTTATAGTGCAAACCCAGAATATTATTGTTGAAAAGTTGGTAAAATTCATCAGTTATCAATCTCCCAAAATCTTGCACTCTATCTCCCTTAAATTGCGGCGGATCCGCGGCCCAATTGTGGGTTTGGCCGCGGATCCGCGCTCAAGGGTAGGGATCATTTGATTCTTTTTTTTGGGCTTTCATCTAGTGACATGTGGCAATCCTAGGAATCTTCAAAATCTGAAAATCTTTTCTCGGTTGTTTCCAGACTTGGTCTCCAAGCTTTGCTTCTTAATTTGGCAAGTTGTCTTCAACAAATTGATTTGTTTGATAAATTCTGCATAACAACTTGAAAATTCTGCACAATAATCTCAAATAATATTTAGTAGACTTATTTCTACTAGGACTTGGTCAATAGATTTATTTGCATACATTTTTCTACCAAATGATAATTAAAATATATTAACACATGGAAAATGGTGTTTTCACACATAAACCCTCATATATATAATATATTATATTAAAGTCCTTTTTTAATATGAAAATGGTAGGAAAAATGTAATACAAATGTGCAGTTTTATCAACTGAACACCACTCCTTCTCCCCTCATCTCCTTCTTCTCCATCTTCTTCTTCTCCACAATCCGTGCACACTTGACCTCCATCCTAGGACCCTTTTACCCGAGGCTGCACCCACGAAACCCTGGAACCCAACGTCACCGATCATCGCCGACGACCCCAGCCTCACACTCATCATCATCTCCTCCTCGCCTACTCCTTCATCCTTCCTCCTCCTCCACCATTTTCCTTCTTCCTCGAGCAACACCCTGCACTCCTTGAACCCACTGCCGACCTCCTCACCTCACCGCCGACCATCTCACTCATCGCCGTCTCCTTCTTCCACCTCTTCTCTTCCTCTCCTCTGTGCTTCTTTCTCACCAACCCTACACCCCCAACAGAAAACACCCCAGCCAACTAAAACCGAGCCCCTGCACACCTTTGCATCGCCGGAGTGGATCGCCGCTGTCGGTCTCGTTCTCGTCTCCCGACTTTAGTGCACCCAGTGAGCAGTTCTCTTCTTCCCAACCTCATTCTCCTCTTTCATTTCCTCTCTTTCTTCTTCCTTTTCTTTGTGAACCTTTTTTTATGTTTCCTGTTTTAATAGTTCGCCAGAAACCAGCGTGCCGTCGACGATCCCGATGACCCAGCGAGCTTACCTGACCCGTGTGATCACACTGTGCATGGTTTGGATCCGTTCCGTGTACCGTGCAAAGCTTCTCGCGCAATTACGAGAACGCCCCTCCTTTCCGCAAAAATACGGAAAAACTTTAGACTGTATAAATCCAATAACCGGATACCAGTTACCGGCTTCAACCAAAGCCGACTAGTAAAAACTGTCCGAAAGTCGTACGTGCGTAAACACACGTATGCGTCCGAACCCTTGTCGTAAAACCATACGACCTCTATATCGTTTCGCCTGAAGTAGGGAAACTCTCTGTGTGGGACTCTAGAGACTCGACTACTACGCTGGCAGTGGGTTAACCACAGACCGCAAGCGGCACTAGCTGTACGTAACGGTCCCCAGGTAGATGTCGATAAGAAGGCCGATGAGGAAACCCATCCGAACTCCTACTGAGCCTGCTGTGACAATCTCCATACAGTCCGGTCCGTTCGTCTAAGACTATCGCATATCGGGCCTAGGGGGCGGCAAGCGTCAGTCCCCTAATAGCGGTATAAGTCGTGTCGGAGCATAGCCCATTACACCCTGAGAAACTACTGGAACCTACCAGCAAATCTCGCTTGCCCTGGCCAGGGACTTTGCGTAATGGCTTTCTGACACAGCGCGATATCAACCCCCAATACCGGGAGAGACGAATCCTGTCTAACCGCCACTGCCTCCAAGTGCTCGGGACTGTACCCAACTGCTACCTGTTTGCACGACTCCTTTGAGCCGTGGTAGGGTAGCAATCTAAGAACAATGGGACACACTCGAGGCGAAGTAGCAGTGTCATGTCTGCGGACTATGCTGTACTCATGTCACCTGGGAACTGTTAACTGACGACTGGTATAAAACCAACCAACAGTTCCCTGTGAGTCCTGTCTGGTGTACCCGTAACCTAACGAGCACCTGCATACTATCTCCAGTACGACGTACTGACGGCTGTGGGACAGACCATCTCCCCAACTGGGATGAGAAGCGTACACACTAGTCTACTCCGGAGTATCGATGCCCTGTCTCGATAATCCTATGACTAGGGACCTGAATAAGGACGTGCTTGTAGACTACCCAGCCCCCACTAGTGTGACTGCCATCACAACGCTGGTAGTCAAGCAAAATCCTAAGAGCTCTTTCAATACATATACTCACATATTAAGATAGAAAAACCAAGTAGCATACTACCATGTTTAGCAAGACTGTTATATATATGTGAATATCCCAAGCTTCCATTAACTAATATACAAACTAGTATGATACAGTAATGGCCTTCTAGGGCATAAACACTAACAATCTCCCACTTGCACTAGGGCCATGTACTGGCGTATCGAAGACCGATGATCTCGAGTAGCCTCTCGAACTGAATCTGAGGTAGGGCCTTAGTGAATGGATCAGCAATGTTATCCTCTGTATTTACTCTCTTTACCTCGATCTTTCGGCGATCTACGATCTCCCTGATCAGGTGATACCGCCTTAATATGTGTCAGGACTTATGATGGGACCCGGGTTCCTTCGCTAAAGCTATAGCGCCGTTGTTGTCGCAATACAGAGGTATTGGACCAACACTGGTAGGAACTACCTGAAGTTCTGTGAGGAACTTCTTCATCCAGACAGCTTCTTTTGCGGCATCGCAAGCAGCTATGTACTCCGCTTCCATCGTTGAGTCAGCAACGGTGTCCTTCTTGGAACTCTTCCAACAGACCGCCCCTCCATTGAGGGTAAAGACATAACCCGACATGGACTTGGAGTCATCCTTGTCACTCTGGAAGCCGGAATCAGCATAGGCCTCCATCCTGAGGTCTTTTCCGCCGTAAACCAAGAACATCTCCTTAGTCCTCGTCAGGTATTTGAGAATGTTCTTTACTGCTATCCAGTGATTTTCCCCTGGGTTTTCCTGATACCGGCTTACAACGCTCAATGCGTACGCTACATCTGGTCTGGCACATAACATCGCATACATTATAGAGCCTACCGCAGAAGCGTAGGGTATAATCGACATGCGTTCCCTTTCCAAATCAGTCTTGGGAGACATCTCTTTGGAGAGGGTGATTCCGTGACAAGCCGGTAGGTTACCGCGCTTAGAATCTTCCATACTGAATCTTTTCAATATGGTGTCTATGTACCTGGACTGTGAAAGTCCCAACATCCTCTTTGATCTATCACGATAGATCTGGATCCCCAGAATGTAGGTGGCATCACCCAGGTCCTTCATGGAGAATTTCTGTGACAAGAATCTTTTGACTGACTGTAGCATAGGAATATCATTTCCTATTAGGATAATGTCATCCACGTACAAGACGAGGAATACAACAACTCTCCCTACAATCTTACTGTATATGCATGGTTCATCTGGATTTTTGATAAAGTCGAATTCTTTGACAGTATCATCAAAACAGATGTTCCAACTCCGCGATACTTGATTTAGTCCATAAATGGACTTAAGCAGCTTGCATACTTTACCGCTGCTCCCACTCTGAATGAATCCCTCTGGCTGATCCATATAGACGCTCTCTTCTAAATTTCCATTTAGAAAGGCCGTCTTTACGTCCATCTGCCAGATCTCATAATCGTGGAAGGCAGCAATAGCAAGAAGGACCCGAATGGATTTCAGCATAGCCACTGGAGAAAAGGTTTCGTCATATTCCAAACCAGGTCTTTGACGGAAACCCTTTGCAACAAGTCTAGCCTTATAGGTTTCAACCTGTCCATCTACACCAATCTTCTTTCTGAAGATCCACTTGCATCCTACGGGTTTTACCCCATCTGGAGTAGTGTCCAAAGTCTATACTTTGTTAGTGTACATGGACTCCATTTCGGTCCGCATTGCATCCAGCCATTTTACCGAGTCGCCGCTCTGAATGGCTTGCTGGAAGCTAGTAGGGTCATCATTATCAATGACGCAATCTTCTCGATCCCCGTCTATGAGAAACCGTAGTATCTCTCGGGCGGATGAGACTGCCTACTACTTCTGCGGATAGGCGTTGGTATGTCCCTTTCTTCTGAAACTTCTTGTTCTACCAAACTTTCAGTAACAGCTTGTGGTTCTGGAATTTCTTCCAGTTCTACTGCGCTCCCACTCTTCTGATTTTCTAAAAATTCAGTTTCTAAGAAGCGGGCATGACGAGAAACAAAAACCTTTTGTTCCTCTGCGTAGTAGAAGCAATATCCTATGGAGTTCTTTGGATATCCCACAAACTTACACTCTACTGAGCGTGCCTCGAGCTTGTCCGGATGCTACTTTTTTACAAAAGCTGGACATCCCCATGTCTTCAGGTACTGAAGATAAGGTTTCTTCCCACTCCACATCTGATATGGCGTGGTAGGCACAGTCTTGGTTGGAACCTTGTTCAAAAGATATGCCGCTGATTCTAGCGCATAACCCCAGAATGATCGCGGTAACTCAGCCTTACTCATCATGGAACGAACCATATCCAATAGGGTTCGATTCCTTCTTTCCGATACACCGTTGTGTTGTGGTGTGTATGGAGGAGTAAGCTGAGAGAGAATTCCTTTCTCTTTTAAGTAACCCAGGAACTCGGCACTTAAGTATTCACCACCTCGATCAGATCTCAGTGTCTTAATACTTTTGCCTGTTTGGTTTTCCACTTCATTCTTGTATTCCTGGAATTTCTCAAAGGCCTCGGATTTATGCTTCATCAAGAAGACATGTCCATACCTAGAGAAATCATCCGTAAAAGTAATGAAGTAGGAATAACCACCTCGCGCATGTGTAGACATTGGACCGCACACGTCACTATGTACGAGTCCTAAGAGCTCGCTCGCTCTTACTCCGTGTCCAGTAAACGGAGTCTTTGTCATCTTTCCCATAAGACAAGATTCACAAGTGGCATAAGATTGATATTCGAACGGATTCAAATATCCTTCTCTATGTAACTTCGTTAATCGTATTTCATTAATGTGACCTAGTCTACAATGCCATAAGAAAGCCTGATTCATTTCTTGAGACTTTCTTTTAAGTGTGTTCTGGACATTGAAAACCTAAGCTTGATTCAATACGTATATACCGTCATCTAATGTACCGGACCCAATCAGAACTTGATTTAGGTGGATGTGAACTATATCGCTTACGAATGTAAAGTCATATCCCTCTTTTGAAAGTGAGGATACTGATATGATATTACAAGTCAAACTAGGTACATACATACAGTTACATAGAATCAATATCTGCCCACTTGTCAAACCTAGGTGATATTCTCCCACGGATTCAGCGTCCATGCTCATTCCGTTTGCAACTCTGAGAGAAAAATCACCTATCCTTATAACTTTACGGTTTCTCAAAGCATGTAATGAATTACAGATATGAGATCCTGCTCCAGTATCTAGTACTCAGGAAGTAGAGTTAATTGACAAACAGTTCTCAATTACAAACACACTTGAGGTTGAAACCACAACATGCTTCGTATCCTGGCTACTGGCTTCCAAAGCCCTGCAATCCTTCTGCCAATGTCCATTCCCATAACAATAGGAACATCCCTCGCCTACACCAAGTCCCGAAACTTTTGCTCTTCCCTTTCCTCCTACTTTACTGACACTGTATATCGGCTTTGTAGAGGTCTTCTTCTTTTCATCCTTTGCTTTTGCCTTGGATGTAGAAGAAGAAGGTCCCCCATAAGCAGAGCTTGTGTCTCCCTGGTTTCTTTCAGGGTATAAGTAGAGGGTAGGGACTGTGGAAATAAGTCAGCATATGACCTGTTTCCCAACGTGGTCTCCAGGTCCTTGAGCTCATCAATATAGCTAGTCATCGTAAGGACGTCGTCCCTTACAGATGACCCGTCAGCGACCTCGCTTGAATTAATTCGTTCGAGGCCTCATATCTTGCGATATGAGATTGCTCTCCATATAAATCTTTGTTATGGAGAAAGATGGAAACAGAGTCCATCTTCTCGTGCTGCTTCTGGTTTATACCATCAACTGAAGCCAACACGAGACACTTGGCTTTCGCTTTATCATTTTCCTTTGTCTGACGGATATCCATATCCGCGACGGTGGAAAGTGGACCTGGCACGGCGGGATCTTGAGTAGTAATAGGGTGGTCCAGCTTGCATAGGCAATGGTCATCTGGACAGACCTTTGCCAGTCATATAAGTTAGATTCAGTCAACTTGTTATCTAGATGTAACCTAGTCATGGTCACAAGGTCGTTGCAATGAGAGAGAGAGAAGAAAACACTTTAGCATGATGCTCTTGCAAGTTTAGATTGGTTTTTAATTTATCTAAACTGGATGGCTCCCACTGTTTCTTGAATCCTTCCTCAAACCATAAAAGAAGAATTAGCCAGGACTATTCTCACTGTACAATACTTGCTTAACCGTTCAGCCAGGCTAGTGTCGGTACTTCGAGGGAGGTTTTCCAACGCTTTCGCGAAGTTCCTTAATTAAATAACCTCTTTTCTCTGGGGGCGTAACCCCGCTGACAAATTTCTTGACACCTACTTGGTTTATAGCATTGATCGTTAAGTGACGAATCTCCTGATAAGTAGCATATACTCACAGTAGGATCGGGATCCAAATATCATCGTATGATAATGTTGAAGGAATCCTACCAACATTCATCAAACTCCAAATGGTATGCATATCTTTGCAAATTTCAGTTTCTTTAGAAATTCCCGATATATATTTTTGCCCCATGTTCTTATGACCTTGACGAAAGCCAACAAATCATAAAACACATGTCAAGTTCTGCCCATCATTATCTTGTTAATTTGAACCCACCCGTATATACTCTTGACGAAAGCCAACAAGGTTATACAATTGTCCCAAACCAACTCATCTATCTATGCAACAAATGAATACCCCAGCAGCTACTAAACACTATGCCTTGACGAAAGCCAACAAACATAGCTTGAATACTACTGACCATCCATAAGAAATGACGGAGGGCTACGACTGGTTTTGGCGAAACCGTGAACGTAGTGAATTTGATATAATCGAAGGAACCTGATAGCTTTTTAAAAGGAGTGGTTAAAGCCCTGCAATTAAAAATTCTGCTCTTTTAAAATAACCGAGTGGTTTCTTTTTAAATTGTTCCAACGATTCAACTTTTGGTTTATTTTCTTTGCATTATAAATAATGCGTCCCATCATTAACCTATCATTGCAGAAAACAACGAAAATACAACGTTCTCTTATGCCATCCGCATTCTCCACGGGGTCCTGTCATCACCCGTTAGGTTACTTAACTAACGACAGAGCGGGGGCTGGGCTAGCGCGGGTGTAAAACATAAGTGACGTCTAAATAGCTATCATATATAGATATTGTACATTCGTCAGACGCAATAATAGGCATTCCAGATCTCATATGAACTTTATTGGATTTGCAAGCAATCCGTGTTTGTTTAGAGCCTGCAACAAAAGACGGATTACACAGTTGTGATGAATAGCCATTACCCCAACCTAGACCCCTACGGGTACGGCAAACTACCCGCCAAATACCCGAAGTGAAGCGGTCTCCCTCAACAAAGTGAGTAGGCCACTAAACACTTCAAAGTACCCGGTAGTTTGTGCACCCCACCTTGGGTCTATCCTAGGAGCAAAAACAGTAATATGAAATAATACAACGGTGGCTACAACCGCAACCTGGATGTGCCCCGCAAAATAATATTACAACATATTACAATTATATCGAATGAATGAAAATAATAACCCATCACAAACCCCGGCTAATCATCACAACAGTCCAATACAGTTCACATCCACAAACAGTAAAAACCATTACAGAAATGTGCAACCCCCTGCCAACTGACATACTAGCAGTTAGGGGAGGTTTACGAACACATTATACAATCATAGATATAATCAAATTAGCAAACATCGTAAAATTTCGATCGTGCAAACACATTAGATTCTACTCCAATACTTCTCTGTGCACCTGAGACTTGAGCAGAAAAATAAACATCCCAGAAAACACAAAAATATCACAGAAGAATTACTGGTGAAAATTGGGTTGAATCGGCCCCAACTCGGCCGCGCTTCCGCGGTCGTTTGGCCGATTCAGGAACCCATTTTTCACCAGTTTTCTTACAATTCTCTGTAGGTTATTCTGAAGCACCCTGAAAAATTTTTAGAGCCTGTTTAAAATTCGACAGAAAGTAGTGATATCGTTGTCGTTTTTTGGTTCGTTTTGCGTTCGAATATCTTATGACTTTGCTAATGAGTTAATTATGGTTTAGCGAGGCTCTGATACCACTGTAAGTCGATGTACAACACCCCACGACTTGCGGAGAGGCGGAAATATGAAAAACGATCTTATTCTTTGCTTAAACATCGACTAACCACATGAATCGAAACTAAACGATAACTAACAACTATCATAGAAGTTCTAAACTACTATGTGAAGTGATTATACCTAAAGAACCGTGTCCTTCGTCTTTACGAACTCCACCTCCTCCTCGGCCTTCTCTAAGTAGTAGACGATCCACCACGAGAGCTTTACTCCAAGCTTTGCCTCTAAACTTGAGGCAACTAGGTTTCTTTAAGTGCTAATCAAAGTACCTAGATGATATAGAGTGAGGGTTATGGATTAAGTAGTCTAACTAATCCTTGTACTCAACACATGAGAGGGGAGGATTAGGGTTTGAAAAGAGGAAGCTTGAGGAGAGAGAAGGTGAGAATGATAATTGAGATGAGAAAATAAGTTATCATAATATATATGAAGCATTAAGATTTATCAATAAAAGAAAAGAAAATGATGAATAATCATGCTTCATAAATATCTAATGGTGATTCATCTCCATGAGTCATTAAGCATTTATGATGCATTAATGATATGGATGAATCACTCATATGACTCACTAATCTCATTCAATGTATATGCCACCTTAACCTCCTTAGTCACCATCTTCTAGAAGCTTCTCGCACAATTACGAGAACGCCCCTCCTTTCCGTGAAAACATGGAAAAACTTTAGACTGTATAAATCCAATAACCGGATACTAGTAACCGGCTTAAACCAAAGCCGACTAGTAAAAACTGTCCGAAAGTCATACGTGCGTAAACACACGTATGCGTCTGAACCCTTGTCGTAAAACCATACGACCTCTATATCGTTTCACCTGAAGTAGGGAAACTCTCTGTGTGGGACTCTAGAGACTCGACTACTACGCTGGCAGTGGGTTAACCACAGACCGCAAGCGGCACTAGCTGTACGTAACGGTCCCCAGGTAGATGTCGATAAGAAGGCCGATGAGGAAACCCATCCGAACTCCTACTGAGCCTGCTGTGACAATCTCCATACAGTCCGGTCCGTTCGTCTAAGACTATCGCATATCGGGCCTAGGGGGGCGGCAAGCGTCAGTCCCCTAATAGCGGTATAAGTCGTGTCGGAGCGTAGCCCATTACACCCTGAGAAACTACTGGAACCTACCAGCAAATCTCGCTTGCCCTGGCCAGGGACTTTGCGTAATGGCTCTCTGACACAGCGCGATATCAACCCCCAATACCGGGAGAGACGAATCCTGTCTAACCGCTACTGCCTCCAAGTGCTCGGGACTGTACCCAACTGCTACCTGTTTGCACGACTCCTTTGAGCCGTGGTAGGGTAGCAATCTAAGAACAGTGGGACACACTCGAGGCGAAGTAGCAGTGTCAAGTCTGCGGACTATGCTGTACTCATGTCACCTGGGAACTGTTCACTGACGACTGGTATAAAACCAACCAACAGTTCCCTGTGAGCCCTGTCCGGTGTACCCGTAACCTAACGAGCACCTGCATACTATCTCCAGTACGACGTACTGACGGCTGTGGGACAGACCATCTCCCCAACTGGGATGAGAAGCGTACACACTAGTCTACTCCGGAGTATCGATGCCCTGTCTCGATAATCCTATGACTAGGGACCTGAATAAGGATGTGCTTGTAGACTACCCAGCCCCCACTAGTGTGACTGCCATCACAACGCTGGTAGTCAAGCAAGATCCTAAGAGCTCTATCAATACGTATACTCACATATTAAGATAGAAAAACCAAGTAGCATACTACCATGTTTAGCAAGACTGTTATATATATATGAATATCCCAAGCTTCCATTAAGTAATATACAAACTAGTATGATACATTAATGGCCTTCTAGGGCATAAACACTAACACGCGCGTCGCGACGTTTTCCGCCGACGTGAGACGTTCCGTATTTCCGTTCTTGATCCGTCCAGGCAAGTTAATCTTGCTACATGCTATTTAAACTATCTTATACCTATTTAAATATAGATTATACCTGTATTGTAAATATAGTACCACATGTTCATTTTTATAACATTTCGGTGTTCCGTTGCATTCGTTTATACCATTTTAGATCTAGGTCATGGAAGACATATCTTGTTGCATATGAGACTACATTAACTGCATCCATACCAATGTTTATATCACATAGTGTTTACTTGCATAGCCCATAGTACTTCTTATAGTTCCTACCCTGTCGGACGACTGTTTACGTACATCTAACCTGATTTATAGTCCATTGCATCTTTAGATTATTTAGTACTTATTAACCTGATTTAACATCCATAATGTTATACTGTAGTTAAGTAATGTTGAAACTCTCCCTTAAACACAAAATGATAACTGTGCATCAATATAATGTAATCTGTACCATTTGTATATCATATTCCAGTTTATTGTTCTGTTAGTACCCATGCTTGGTTATTTATAATCTTGATTATGCTAGTTGATTATGAGCACCCACATGATACCTGGTATACCCTGACATGACTTGCTACACATATTACCTGACCCGACATGGTACCGTACACTACTTGACTCGACCTGATGTACCATGGCTTGACCCGTTACTTGATCTCGTGTCTAATGCCAACAAACCTGACATGTAGTCCTCACGGACCGTTCCTGTTGTCTATCCAGACAAACCTGCTCTTACCTGATCCTGTGTTGGCATTAGTTCTTGATTACTGAATACCTGACTTGACATAGACAACTTGGGGGTATGGGGAAATCAAAAGTGTAAACTAAAGTGTAACTTAAAATGGTATTACTTGATCCGTGGTCCCGGGGGGTAACGGGACAGAACCACTCTTGGTTCACATATTCCTGATCCGTGGTCTCGGGGGGTAATGGGACATATCCTTTGAGTTACATGGAGGATTACTCAAATTGATTTCAAAGACTTGAGAGTAGATAACCCAATAGAACAGTTTAGTTTACTCACTGCACACTACCCTTCACTGCCCTGATTTACATTACTGTTACATCTTCTTTTCATTCATGATTATATTTGCATTGCCTGTTTCCCTGTTCATATTTTATTGCTTGATGACATGACGCGCTGACGTCTGGGTTTTGCATAGCCCAGATTCTACCTTGTTGCGGACTGATCAGGAGTATTGCCGCTGTTAGACTGAGCGGTGAAGTTCCTGTCGGTATGTAGTCTTACTTCTAGGTTTCATTACTGTACCTCTTGGCTTCCGCACATTGTTATTTCTTAACTCTTTTGCTCTGGCTTATGGACATATACTAGATAGTTGGTTTATTTTCCTGTTCTTGATATCTCTACAGCCGTAATCTGACTGTGGAGGGATTTTTCCTATCCACAGGTAGCATAGTTGGCTATGTCACGTGCCCATCTTAGCGTACTCTGGGAAGCGGGGCGTGACAACTTTCTTGCTCAACGTGATAGTATGCTATCTGGTTACCCTTTATCTTAACATGTGCACTTATTTTAGTTTACTGTCTCTTTGATACATGTTCATAAAGCCTTTATGATGTTGGTTTGACTAACAGGACTATTGTCACGCCTCACTTCTCAAAATACGGAACACGAGGGGTGAAAAGGTCAGCCATGCTCCTACGGTCAAAGAAATATCCTACCATAGTCACACTTCGGCTTCTGGCAGTACATGGTAGCAGTAATATAACACAGATGACGAGATAATACAGTCACTAAAACTATTAGGTGGAAAGGAAACTGAGCATAACAAAAACATCAACTAACCAGTGTAATAAAAGGAACGATAGGGCTGGCTCATTGGTCTAGATATCCACGATAAACATGCAAACTCCTCGAAATCAGACGGGTCCACTTTGTAAGTCTACGGTAGCGCCCCGGCCGTCTTTCAGACGCCAAATGCGGAATAAAAACTTTTATAACTGGCGTTATCGCATACTATAACCCGGATCTGCCATTATCGCTAAACTAACAAACTACAAAGTGGGTAGAAAAGCTAAACCGAACGATCAGAGTCCTTCGGTCTTTAACAATCATCCCACGCTTTGTTGCGGCTGCTCCGATCTCGCTTGATCACCGGTCTCCTCGTCCAGGTGGCACCACGTCAACGGATCTTTAAACGGGCTCCCGCCTTTGAACCGAGGCAACTCGGACATGAAATTTGCTAGCCGACATGTCCAAGATTGATGTAGAGAATGGGTAGAACACTTTGTCTCGTTACATCTAAAACTATGGATGAACGGTTAATGAAGCTACCTTTTAAATCGAATAAATGAGAAATGAGCATACAAATTTTCATGAATCAAATCCATAATCTTTTTTCTCTCAACCATCTTTTTTCCACAAGAATAAGCCGGCCAATATGAAAGGGGGGGTGAGTGTAGGAGCCAAAAAAGTTAACCATAACATTAAATGAATGAATGAGTCATTTAAACACCTTGCATAAAACAATTAATGCATACAATGAATCATTAATCCTAGTCATCATCCATCATTTAATGCAATAATGACCCACTAACCTAGTCATCATTTAGAAGCTTCCACACTCATGACTCACCCAAATGAAGAAAAGATAAATCCGCATTAAACCGAATGTTTAAGACGGGTGATAGAAAATTGGCAACTTCCAAAAGTGATCCCGAAACGAATTTCAGGATAACCCCGTAACAGTATAAATATACCCGCATTTGTTTTACGACCGAATACAAATGCAACCGAGAAAAAGATATTATATCTACACAGTATAATACTCGGATCCGGCTTAAACCAAAGCCCACTAGTATTATCTGTCCGAAATATGACACGTGCGTAAACGCACGTGCATTTTCTGAACCCTGCCATAAAACCATACGACCTTTACAACGTTTCGCCCGAACTTGGGAAACTATCTGTGGGGGACTCTAATGACTCATCAGTACCCTGGCAGTGGGTTTAATTACAAACCGTCAGCGGCACTAGTTGTGCGTAACGGCTGCCCATATACTGACCTTAAGGGAAGTCGATGAGCGAACTCATCCTGGAAACGTACTGAGCCTAACAGTGACAATATACATACAGTCCGGTCCGTTCGTCTATGAGTATCGCATATCGGGCCTAGGGGGCTGATAACGTCAGACCCCCAATAGGGGTATAAGTCGTGTCAGAGTGTAGCCCAGAACACCCTGAGATACTACTGGAGTACCTACCAGTAAATCTCCTGCCTCGGCCGAGAGCTTTGTGTACTGGCTCTCCTAGACACAACGCGATCTCACCCCCAATACCGGGAGAGACGAATCCCCTGCCGATCCGCTCACTTGCCTCCATGTGGCTCGGGACTGTACCCCAAAAAGACCTGTTTGCACGACTCCTTTGAGCCGTGGTAGGGTAGAAATCAAAGCACAGTGGGAACTCAAACGAGACAAATGACGACCTCAGGTCGATGAACTAACTTGTACACATGTCACCAGGGAACTGCTATCTGACGATAGGTATAATACCAGCTAGCAGGTTCCCGGCGAGTCCTGTTCGGTGTACTCATAACCCAATGAGCACCTGTATACATCTTAGGTGATCCAACTGACACCAGTGGCTTGTGAGACCGGCCACCGCCCCTCGTCGGGGTCTCGACTGTATACACTAGTCTACTCCGGAGTATCGATGCCCTGTCTCGAAACTCCCATGACCAGGGACCACATTTAAGGATGTGCTTATAAACTACCCAACTCTCACGTATATGATCGCCATCATACTGTTGGTAGTCAAGCAAGATCCTAAGGGCTCTATCAACGTGTAACAGCGATCAGTCACCTGAACCTGTACACGACTGATAAAGGCAAACCAGATAGCATACTATCATCTCGAGTAAGACTGTGTTATCGGTATAGGTCCTCCTCAATCATTGCAATCACGTACCCGCGATCCAATAATTGACTTTGAGGGCACTATATCCAACAATCTCCCACTTGCACTTAAGGCTAATTATTGCGATGTCGAATACTCACAGCCCGTATGATACCGAACACCCAACTCCTCTACTAATCAGTTTCACAAAGCTCGTTTGTAAAACTCTCGTGTTCGAGAAATAGCCTCAGTGAGTGGATCCGCCCTGATGTTTCTTTCTATGTCTCTCTTAATCTCAAGTTCGCGGAGAAAGTCATCTCCCGAATTGAGTAATACCTGTCTTAGAATATGTCTGGATATCTGATGGGACCTAGTTCATAAATGAACTCCAAATCCAAACTTCTTAGATTGTATCGATAACTGAACCTAATCAGTATCCTGCACCATGCCTTCCACAGTATCATCTTGGACCACCTGTCTATAATACTGTCCCTCATCAGAGGGAAAACTATAACTCTGACAACCACTCTGTCATCCATATCACCTTTGAAGCCAGAAATGATAACCATCTCCCGAAGGAGGCTGCTGTCATCAAATCCGTAGAACATGCACTTATGTTCTAAAACTGCTTCCTTATATTTCTTCAGGATTGGATTAATATAAACTTATCGCATCTAGTGCAAAAAACAACATCTGGTGTGGTACTTGACATCTCACGATTGACTAAATTGCCTAAGCAAGTGATCTGCCAATCATGCACATCACACTCCCCTTTAGTCTGTAAAACACCTTTAGAGAGGGTGACTCCATCACCTGCAGGTACACCACCATGCCAGGAGTCATTTATTCTAAATACCATTAGAATACTGTCAAAGTACCCACATTGGGAAACTATCCAAATCTAGATCTAAAACCATAGATCTAGTAACCAGAATGTCAGATATTATATCCATATCCTTTGTGGAGAAACAACTGTGTGACGACCACAGTATAACCGATCGTAGTATAGGAATTTTACTTCCTACTCTGTGTATGTCATCCAAATACCAGGACATCACACACCCTACTACCTTCTTAACAGATCCATCCCCTATTCTGATGAAGTCAAACTCATGACTGTCACATCAAAATTAGATGATCTATCTCCGCTATAACTGCTCAAGTCTATAAATAGACATAAGCTACTTGCCCACTATTCTTCCGCTGCTCCCACTGACCACAACAACCCTATGGCAGAATAATATATACGTGCACTTCTAAAACTAGTTTAGAATGATGCTATACTTATCCTCCTGCCGGGTCTCATAGTCTGGAACAACAGTAGTGTCAAGTCTGGGTAAACAAGAACCTCTCTATTACCGTCCTTGAGGCTACCGGAGTACCTCTCGGGCGTCTGAGGTTACCCACCATATCTGCGGAGTGGCTAATGGAATGTTAAACCTGATTGAATCTTTAGGTCCTATTAAATTTTCCGTAATCGTTTACGGTTCTGGAATCACTTCCAGTTCTACCATACTCCCACTATTGTTTTCTGAAAAAATCCATTTTACTAAAACTATGGCGAGTCAAGAACAATATCACTATTAATCTTCCAGATGGAAGAAAATCAACCCTTTGCATAGCCTGGGCCAACCCACAAACTGCCATTACAGAAACGTGCCATGAGTTATCCAGAGTCTGGTTTTAAGCATAAGCCGGACAACTCCCTATACCTTAACATCGTTAAGATATGAACCATTCTATATCCAATATAGAAACTTTGGCACTTATTTAATTGGAACCAGATTCTAATCATGCAGCTGTCTCTAGTGCATATCAACTTAATGGAGAGAGGCTAATCAGCATTACTCAACTTAAGAATGTATCCAATTATGAGTAATCTGAAAGAGAAACAAGTTTCTCAAAACCATTAACTGAATACCAATCACAAGTATCTACATCTTCGATCTGTTTGAAGAATCCTGATACTTGCGACACCTGGTTCTCTACTTTATTCTTATACCCACAACTTCTCGAAACTTAGACCTTGTATTTTTACGAAACACTTGTCTAAAACTAGAGAAGTCATAAGTAAACAGAACATAGTACGAGGACCAACCCCTTTGTCCTGATGGACACTGGACAACATACAATACTCTGTATAAGTCCGCTGAGTTGAATAACTCAAAACCTGTGCATTGTAGGTTGAAAACTGTACTTATAGTTAAGAACTACTCCGTTGTTCAATGCTCCTTACCCAATCGTCAACTGATATAGGTAAATGTCACGGACATAATTTCAAAAAAAGTTATATCTCACTTTATAAAAATAAACGTACAGATATATCATTTTGAAATTGGTGCACAACAACGGATACTCAAAACCAAATACATGTCGTCCGGCAAAAACTCAGGCGATTTCCTCAAATATCACCAATTACAACGAATTCCGATATAATGAGGATGATCACCTTATTCCCAATAACCTACTCCCACTCATCATCTGTAAAACCATACAGATGTGAGAATCATACCTGGTAAATACATACCCTGGAGTAAGTATCTAATCGGGAAATCAGTTTTCCTTTTAACAATGCACAGTGAAACTGAAACATGAAAATGTTTCGTTGGGGTATCCTGGTATTCCTAGTAATGCCTCTTCCATAATCCAATTCATGACTATAACTGTATATTTCTTTGCCATCTCTCCAAATCCCTTTATTTGTCTTTAGTCGTTACCTTCTGTACACCATCGTTAAGCTAAATGGTTTTCTTCCTTCCCTACCGTTCGGCACCAGTTTATGGTTTGGAAGAAGACTGTCCAGTAAGCATAATAGGTGTACCCTCCTAAACCAAAGAGTACTCGCAACTTGAGAGAAGGTGATGATAAAAGACAACTGAATAATACCTTATTCTATTTCTCCCGAACTGAGGAAAAAGTCAAAGGTGAAATAGAAGTGGCGATGAAGTATGTGGTTTGGTCGTGAATTATAGCAGTCGCAATTTACTTTGCCCTCTTTCTAATCCCTTTATTTTGTCTTTAGTTATTACCTTCTGTACACCCTACTTAGGCTAATTGGTTTTCTTCATTCCCTACCTTTCGGCACCTGCCTATGGTTTGGAATAAGACTATCCAATAAGCGTAATAGGTGTACTCTCCTAAACCAAGGAGCCCTCGCAAGCTGAGAGAAGGTGATAATAAAAGACAACTGAATAAACCAATTCAATTTCTCCTGAACCTGGATCCATCCTCGAAGAAGTCCCTTCAAGTTCGTATATAACCATACGATGGATCTATCCAATGGAAGTGGATGTCCGTAGTGATACGGGGTGTTCTGAGAAATCCAAAGGGTAAAAGAAGGAGCAGCAATGACTTATGCAACTCAGACAATCCAAAAGCCAGTGGTTTAAGAAGGTTCGGTCAACTTGGTCACTGAGTCATAGTCTAGGGTCGGTCAAAGGTCGCGGCCAAAGAGAGAGAGAAAAGAAACACTCTGCGTGCACTCTAACCTAGATCAGAATGGTTATCACTTTATCTAATCAGGAAACCTCCCACTGTACTGTCAAATTCTCCTCCAAACCTAAAAGAAGAATCAATCGGGATCACCCGAAGAGTAAACCAACTCATCAGTGGGAATCAGGATCTAACTCTCATCGCATGATAACGCGACGGAATTCACTCACGTTATCACACTCCAGAAGGTATGCGCATGCCTGGCAAGTTTCATTTTCTTTAGAAACTCCCGATGTGATTTTTGCCCCATGCTCTTATGATCGTGACTAAGGGCCAACCCATCATAAGTCGCATGTCAAGTTCTTCCCCATCATTATCTTGTTAATTTGAACCCACCCGTACTCTCCCTTGACTAAGGGCCAACAAGGCTGTATGATTGTCCCAAACCAACGCATCTATCTATGCAACATGTGAACACCCCAGCAGCTACCAATCACTATGTCCTGGCTGAGGGCCAGACCAACATAGCTTGAATACTACTGACCATTCATATGAAATGACGGAGGGCTACGACTGGTTTTTGGGGAAAAACCTTTAACGTAAAGAACTTGATTTCGTTGAAAGAACCTGATAGCTTTTTATAAAAATATAGTGGCGAAAACCTTTGCTAAAGAGGTCATTCCCGGTGAAGGGATCTCGGCTCTTTTCTCGTGGAATGAGGTGCAGGATATTGCAACTGAATACCGCGATGAAAAGCAACTTGTAATCGACTATAATGAAGTTATTACCCTGACGCAAACTTCTGCCCAAGGGGTCACTCCCGGTGAAGGGATATCGGCCCTTGCCTCGTCAAATGAGGTGCTGGATATTCCAACCGAATACCACTATGCAAAACAAAAGAAAATGTCTTTGTAATAACACTTTTTAAAACTGTTCCAACAACATCCAAACAGGTTTGTTTTCCTTTGCATTGATCAGAATCAACGCAGTCCCATCATTTAATCACACCAGAAAAGAACGAAAATAAAATGTGCGTATATGCCATCCGCATTCGTCACTGGGTCCCGTCATCACCCGTTAGGTTACTTAACTAACGACAGAGCGGGCACTGGACTAGCGCGGGTGTAAAACATATACAACACCTACTAGTATATATACCAATATACAATAATCGCTCCAGGCGTGATAATATGCAACATTACAGAAAAGTAATAAGCACCACAGAACAATACAGATAATCTGGGATCCTCGGGTTTCACAGAGCCGCTACTGAAACCCGACTGTTCCCTGATTAAAAATCAGGAGAAGATTCAGAAGAGGCATCACGTGCTGGCACGTGATAGTCAAGCAGCGGCACAGAGCATATTTGTTCTCTAATTAAAAGTCAAAAGGAAGCTCCAGAACAGGCATCACGTGCTCACACGTGACCAGTGATCACGTGTTGGCACGTGATGGTTAAGCAGCGGCTAGAGAGAAGAGCGCAGAAGAAGAGAAGCCCATTCCAGGGGTCACGTGCCTACACGTGACTAGGGATCACGTGGCCACACGTGACCTGCTTTAAGAGCCTTATTCTTTAACAGAATTAAATTCTAAGGATAAATCTTTCAAATCTTTCCAAAATGAAGAAGGATTATCTAAAACCGTTGGATTAAAAATCTAAAGGTAATTAAATATCACCAATTTATGGAAAAATCTTGAACTTGGAAAGATTTCCCCCTAAATCTAACCGAAATAACAAAGGGATATCTTTGGATTTAAAATCCAATGGTGAATAAAATTCACCTAACAATCTAAAGGCCAAGATTAATGATAAATATAAATCAAATCTCTCAATATACAAATCAAATCTCTCAATGAGAGATTTACTAAACAGATTGATTCTTTTCCTTCTCCTATAAATAGGAGCCAAGAAAAGGAGAGAAAGGACCTTTGGACATTTTCTTTTGATACACACAGAAAGAGATATAGAGCCTTTGATTCTCTGCAAAAGGAAAACCTTAGGTAAGAAAAGAAAAGGGAGGCTTCAAAAGAGAATTTAATTCTCAAAAGAGTTTGACTCTCATATAAAGAAAAGAACTTAGTTCTTTCTCTGGTGGAGGATCTGCAAAGTGCACATCTCCCCATGAATTGAGAATTTAATTCTCATTGGGTTGAGATCCTGCCATGCAGATCTAAAACACAGAGGAGGAACCGAGTTTTGAGAATTTAATTCTCACAAAATGATAGGAATTCAATTCCTTTGAGATAAGATTAGGGTTTAACCCTATGTTATAGGAATTTAATTCCTTCAAAATGAACAGAACTAGGGTTTAACCCTAATTGAGAACATAATTCTCTCAAATTCACAGGAATTTAATTCCCTTAAGAAAAGAAATTAGGGTTTTAACCCTATTTAAGAATATAATTCTTCAAAAGAAAACAGGAATTTAATTCCTCTAAAGTTTGTTGTTAGGGTTTAACCCTATGAAGAATTTAATTCTTAAAAGATGAACAGATCTTTAAAACATGCAAAGAACCAGAGTCACGTGCTACCACGTGACCCCTGCAAAGATCCACAGAAAAGAATTTTGAAGCAACACCTCACATGTTACCACGTGACTCCTGCGAAGATCTATAAAAGAGAACTTTGAGGCAATGCCTCACGTGCTCTACGTGATCTCTAAAGCACACAGAGAAAAAGGCAAAAGAAACAGAAAAGAGCTCTAGGGCGCCCTCACATGTCAACACGTGACCCCTAATAAACATTCTAATAGATCAAAGCGTGAGCCCCCATCATGTGCCCACACGTGATGGCTTTCAGAATTAAAAGTGTTAAACACTTATCTGTAGAACAAAATGAAGGGAAGCAGGGCGCTCTCACGTGCTACCACGTGACCCCTTGGCTGAAGCTCTAACAGATAAACGCCTAAATTCCCATCACGTGATAGCACATGATACTTCAAAGTATTCAAGACTTTTGACTGAATAAAATAGGGGGAATTAGGGCGCACTCATGTGTCCACACGTGACCCCTCTCTCCTTAGTGTTTAACACTAGTCTGGAGATTTTGTCCCCAGTGTTTAATACTGATTTGCTTAGTGTTTAACACTAATTTGAAAACTCTGTTCCCAGTGTTCAACACTGATTATCTTTTAGTGTTTAACACTAACTTGTTAATCTTGTTCCCAGTGTTCAACACTGTTGGTCTCTAGTGTTTAACACTAGCTTTAGCCCAATTGGCTAAGTTTCCAGAAGCAAAGTTTCTCTTTCAATGAACCAACAGAGGGCCAATATCCTAAACATGATTGGACTTAGCCCAAGCTGGCCATAAGTCCTCAATTCAAACTTAACTGGGCTAATGGGCTCATAATATAATAATTGATCTTAGTTTTCAAATTGGACTACAGATCACTTAATCTACCTTGGTTTAAGGGTACATCTCTTCACTCCTTTGATACTTGGCGTTGTAATTCCTCAACGTCTTCAAAGAGGTGACGGGTCCCAAAGACCACACATTGATACGGACTGTGGGGTCTTTAAACTCATGGACCATGAGGTCCTTAACCTTGACCGTAATGTCTTAAAACTAAACGCCGGACTGTGGGGTCCTTAAACCCACGGACTACGAGGTCCTTAACCTTGACCGGAATGTCTTAAAACTAACAAAGGACTATGACGTCCTTAACCTTGACCGTGATGTCTTAAAACTAACATCGGACTGTGGAGTCCTTAAATCCACGGACTACGACGTCCTTAACCTTGACCGCAACGTCTTAAAATTAACACTGGACTGCAATGTCCTTAAACTACCTATTGATCGCAATGTCACTAAACTAAACAACAGGGCTCCCCTAATCGCTCTCTTGTCGGATCTAAATGATCCCGTTAAATTGATCTTAGTCTAAAACTAGACTAACGTATCCTTAACAAACGTTTAAGTCGATCTTAGTCTCGAACGAGGCTAATGTATCCTTAAACACAACCCTCAAACCCAAATCTAAGATAATACGGATTTGGACTAGTCCATGTCCTACGGGCGACGACATAACTCAGTCTCCGTATACAATCCACGGGCAACCGAACACGAATCAAACACACACGACATGAAGTGATCATTTGGAGAAGGAGAAAGTTGTTACCGCAATGCTGTAGCGTAATTAACTGCAGGGGCTCGCGCCTGCAGGGAAGAGCGTCCCCACAATTAAAAACCCCTCAAGCGAGGGGGAATCTGACGAAGTCTGCTACATCGGACGCATCCGTTTAAACCTTCAATACACGGTGCCATAAATCAACTTAGCATCTTCGGAGAGGTAGACGGATAGCACCAATTAGCATCTGCCCCGAATCTCAGGCAAGACAGTCCATGTCTTGGCCGCCATTCGAAGGGAAACACCGACGTTCCCCTGGTCGTGTGGATAGCCTGTGCAATGAAACCTAGACCCCTACGGGTGCGGCAAGTTACCCGCCAAAACCTGAAGCGAGGTAGCCCCCTACAGCATAGTGAATGGACCACCCTGCACTTCACGGAATCCGGTAACTTGAGCACCCCTCCTTGGGTCAACATGTACCCCCTACGAGTGCGACGAATAGTCTGCCAATTCTAGAGTGAGGCCCCTCTGCCTCTCAAAGCCATGAGATGCGGACCCGTTGCCCTCCAGAACCCGGCTATCCGTGGACTCCGTCGTGGGGTAAACCTAATACAGAAATGAAAAATATGTACAACGGGTACATCGACCTCAGCCCGGTCGTGCCCCAAAAGAATATTATACAAACAGACAGTGACGGCAGTCCACGTGTTGGACGCTCGCCCCGCAATATCAAATGTACAAATAAATACAAACTGCACTACCATTGTACACAGCTATCCACCACGACAAATCCGCAACATCACAGCACAACACAGAACATCAACGCGAATTCCACGTTCGCAAACCCGTCTAAAAGGACTATAGCAATTAGACGCAATTTACCGCTCGAATGACATTCACGGTCGGAGATATAATGTAAGTACTTTAAACTAACACGTTTAAATTTCGATCGACAAAACTTCCTAAAGTGGGCCCCACGTACATCTGCTGTACAGAAAAAAATCTGGTCCCAAAAGAAATATTCCAGAAACCACAATTTACCATGGAGAAAACACTGTAGAAATTTGGCTCACTGATCTCACAAACTGGCGGCGGATCCGCGGCCAAACCCTGGTTTTGGCCGCGGATCCACGGCAGTACTGTGGGATCACGTGACCAAATTTCACCAATTTGCTTAGAAAGGCCTGCACGATTTTCTGTGATGCTCAAAATAATTTTTAGGCCTGTTTTAAAATCAACAGAAACTTTGTACAGAAAATTGTAGTTTTTGAAATTCCGTTCGATCGATATTTTAAACGCGTTAGCACAAGTTAGTAAAGCTTAATGGCGTGGCTCTGATACCATGTAAGTCTACGGTAGCGCCCTGGTCGTCTTTCAGACGCCAAATGCGGAACAAAAACTTTTATAACTGGCGCTATCGCATACTATTACACGGATCTGCCATTATCGCTAAACTAACAAACTACAAAGTGGGTAGAAAAGCTAAACCGAACGATCCGAGTCTTTCGATCTTTAACCATCATCCCACGCTTTGTTGCGGCTGCTCCGATCTCGCTTGATCACCGGTCTCCTCGTCCAGGTGGCACCACGTCAACGGATCTTTAAACGGGCTCCCGCCTCTGAACAGAGGCAACTCGGACATGAAATTTGCTAGCCGACATGTCCAAAATTGATGTAGAGAATGAGTAGAACACTTTGTCTCATTACATCCAAAACTATGGATGAACGGTTAATGAAGTTGCCTTTTGAATCGAATAAATGAGAAATGAGCATACAAATTTTCATGAATCAAATCCATAATCTTTTTTCTCTCAACCATCTTTTTTCCACAAGAATGGGCCGACCAATATGAAGAGGGTGTGTATGTGAGTGTAGGAGCCAAGGAAGGTAACCATAACATTAAATGAATGAATGAGTCATGTAAACACCTTGCATAAAACAATTAATGCATACAATGAATCATTAACCCTAGTCATTATCCATCATTTAATGCAATAATAACTCACTAACCTAGTCATCATCTAGAAGCTTCCACACTCATGACTCACCCAAATGAAGAAAAGATAAATCCGCATTAAACCGAATTTTTAAGACGGGTGATAGAAAATTGGAAACTTCCAAAAGTGATCCCGGACTGTTACGTTTCGCTCGAACTTGGGAAACTATCTGTGGGGGACTCTAATGACCCATCAGTACCCTGGCAGTGGGTTTAACCACAAACCATCAGCGGCACTAGCTGTGCGTAACGGCTGCCCATGTACTGACCTCAAGGGAAGCCGATGAGCGAACTCATCCTGGAACCCTACTGAGCCTAATAGTGACAATATACATACAGTTCGGTCCGTTCGTCTATGAGTATCGCATATCGGGCCTAGGGGCTGGTAACGTCAGACCCCCAATAGCGGTATAAGTCGTGTCAGAGTGTAGCCCAGAACACCCTGAGATACTACTGGAGTACCTACCAGTAAATCTTCTGCCTCGGCCGAGGGCTTTGTGTAATGGCTCTCCTAGACACAGCGCGATCTCACCCCCAATACCGGGAGAGACGAATCCCCTGCCAATCCGCTCACTTGCCTCCATGTGGCTCGGGACTGTACCCAAAAAAGACCTGTTTGCACGACTCCTTTGAGACGTGATAGGGTAGAAATCAAAGCACAGTGGGAACTCACACAAGATAAATGACGACCTCAGGTCGATGAACTAACATGTACACATGTCACCAGGGAACTGCTATCTGACGATAGGTATAATACCAACTAGCAGGTTCCCAGCGAGTCCTGTCCGGTGTACTCATAACCCAATGAGCACATGTATACATCTTAGGTGATCCAACTGACACCAGTGGCTTGTGAGACCGGCCACCGTCCCTCGTCGGGGTCTCGACTGTATACACTAGTCTACTCCGGAGTATCGATGCCCTGTCTCGAAACTCCCACGATCAGGGACCACATTTAAGGATGTGCTTATAGACTACCCAACTCTTACGTATATGATCGCCATCATACTGTTGGTAGTCAAGTAAGATCCTAATGGCTCTATCAACGTGTAACAGCGATTAGTCACCTGAACCAGTACATGACTGATAAAGGCAAACCAGATAGCATACTATCATCTCGAGTAAGACTATGCTATCGGTATAGGTCCTCCTCAATCATTGCAATCACGTAAATGCGATCCAATAATTATCTTTGAGGGCACTATATCCAACACACTTCTTCCACTCTGAGCATGCAAACTCAGATCGTCAGAGCGACACAACATCAATATATACATATATGATGTGCAATGATGATAAACATAAAACAGTAAGTATAGAGTAATGACACGAGCATGAAATAACAGGTACATATAACGGTAAAGCAGGTATGCCAAATCAATAATCAATGTAATGTTCTATTAGTCTCAAAATCTCAATGTCTAAGTCACTAAACCTATCGTCAGTCTGAGCGTGAGTATCAACCACCGCAGGAGTATTCCCAATCCAAGAGTAAGCCCTAGAGGAAAGGAAACACGGGCCCGAATCACGATCAGTAAGAACCATTAATACGATCGGTAACAATATCATGAAATCACGAAATATGCCGGCAATGGGACTCCTGAGATTCCGTTGAACGAACTCTCACTCAAACTACCCCAACATTCACGGTCTACATCAAACGCCGACCACGAATCTAAATACTAGCCGCTCAATGACAAGTCTACGCGAGAATTGGAGACAGGGTCTCCTTCAGGCATGTCTCGACTAGTATCCAAGATTGTGGAAAGTCCTCGATGTCTTACCTGTGACACTAATATAAGTGGTTCCATACCCATCCCATCTAGTTATAGTTACACTTATATATGCCCCATAGGCGTCGACAATGCAATAACTAAATGGTTCCGCTGATTATGTACAAGTACGTGCCACTTCCACTATTCAATCACGCCTTTATACTAACGTACTTGCCACAATCCAATCACTAACACTTGTCATTTGGTAATGTAACACGGTCACCAGGCTATCAATGTATACAACCACTATTCAATGAGGGTATAACCGCTACATGATATGATAAGAATGCAATCAACTACGATATGAATAAAAATGTAGCAGGCAGTGTCATACAACTTGCAAAATTCACTATAAATCACACGTGCAGAATTGAGCAAAACAATATAAAAGGAGTAAGCATATATTTAATTATCTCTACAGCAAAATAAGTTTCGAGTCAATTGGGTTTCAGGTCTGCGAGTTACGGTCATTCCATTTTAAGTGTTCTCTGCTGGAAATCCAATTCCTGAACTGGAAGTCCGTTTGGTAACATAGTTTACTCCCTGTTGGGGTCATAATTAGGCGATACTACAGTTAGATAATATTTAGATTTATCTGTTATGTTTCAAACACATCAGACGTATCAATAATATCCTCTGTACGCAGGGAGATATATACCGTCTAAGGTTAAGGTATACATTCTGTCTCTGCATGGAATTGTAGTACACATCGACGGTTTAAAAGGTGTTATATATATCAAACGATACTGGAATGCAAAGAGACCAGTACCTTTAGAAAGCTAATTCAATTCTCTACAATTCCATATATGGTTCCGCACACTTGCGCACTTTAATAGCAAGAAACATGCGTTCTAAAACAAGCAAAGATAGAGATTCTTTTTCTGGAGTGCAGTTCAGAGCCATGAATCGCTCAGTTTTTATTGTCATAAATTATTAAAATTCAGAGATAAATTATGTGGTACTGTAGGTTTATATGTTTTCTTCGATAAAAGCCATGAAACGTTTCATTTCGAATCATATTCAATTTAATATGAATTTTACAATGTAGCATGCACGACAGGAATCGGATTTTACGACGCATCCTGGGGACGCCGTTTCATATACGAAATTTAATCGTTTCGATCCTAAATTTTTATACGCTACACATTAATAGTAAAATGAACTATTGATTTGGAAAAGTTTACTATCATTCAGGTTTTAAGTCGGTATTCATATCGAACACTTGTTATGCCTATATAATTATCATTTATCAAGTTGAATTAACATTTATGTATATAGCATGATTTCACAAATGAAGGGGGTTCACTTGCCTTCGGTCGCTTGATATAGAAACAACACCACGTGCGTGATCCATTTCAATACACGAGACGATGCGATGCTGGACACGGTGCGCGATGCGGACGCGATATGCGGTGACCCGATACTGGATGCGTTGGCGATGCGGGCGTGATACGGTAGTAGACGTGGTGATGACGCGAGTGTAACACGCTACTGATGGTCTTGACTCGGTGCGTGGTGCGGGCGTGTTACGGCGTGCCACGGCACTGGACGCTATTGAACACGGTGCTGGGCACGAAGCAGGCACGAGCCGTGGCATGTCTGGGCACGCAGGCGACATGGGGCTGGCACGGCGGTGGTGCAGTCGTGGGCACGTAGGTGGCTCGAAATGGGCACGGGCCTAGCACAGGCATGAGCACGATCACGACACGGGGACAACAAGCTTGGGCTCGGGTGTCTCTTCCTCGCAGCGGGGAGCTCAAGTCGAGGATGGCGCTGGGGACTCCGGTGATGACGACGATGGAGACATCGAGAGGAGGTGGTCAGCGATGGGTTGCAGGTGATGGGAGTTTGCAGTGGCTCGAAGGAGGAGAGGGTTGCTGGGAGGTTGCAGGGGAAGATGGCGGTGGCAGTGGTCTCGTGAGGGACGACGTGATCGTTGGAGAAGCAGTGTGAGGTGGTCGCCGACTGTGAGGTAGAAGCGGTCATCGAGGGTGCAGTGAGCTGCTATGGGTGCTTTGGTTCGTGGTTGTGGTCCAGTAAGGGAGGTGATGGCAGGGGGTCGATGGGGGAGCAATTCGCTGGAGAAGGTAGCCGGTGATGGACGGTGATGAGGTTGGGAGTGTAGGGTCGGAGGTGGAGCGCGATTTGTGGGCTTGCGAGGAGGTGCTGGAGTATTCTTGATGGAGTAAGGGGACTGGGGCTCGTCGGGGTGTCGAGAGGGGTGGTAGGCGATGAGGTGAGGGGGACAAGGAGGAGGGCTCGTCGTCGAAGGTGAGAAGGCTCATCAGGGTAGTAGTCGACGGAGAGAGTGCGTGAGGAGATGATGATGGAGAAAAAGATTAAGAGAGAACGAGAGAGAGAGACACTAAAGAGAGAGAGGGGACGGCCACGGGGATCTCGGGAGAACGTTGGGCGAAGACGAGACCAAGGGGGAGCGGGTCACACGGGGGAAGTCGCGAGGGAGATGGGGGTCGTGAGGGGACGTAGCATAGAAAAGAAAAATAAATAAAATAAAAAGAAGAAGAAGAGAAGAGAGAGGGATGAAGAGGGGGAGTGGGCTGGGACGGGTCAGGTTGGGCTAATATTAGGGATAATAGAAAATAGGATATGAAAATAAGGTTAGGGTTTAATTTTAAATAGGAAAATATAAATTTAAAAGAAGTTGTCTTTGAGAATAGGAATTTAGGAATAATCAGTCAGGGAAATATTTTACTAAAAATACGGTTACCAGGAAAATATTTAGAGAATTATTAAAAGAAACTTTTATTAAAACATGAAATACTTCGCACAGCGGATACTGGTTATTGCATCATACTCTCCTTAAAGAAAATTTCGTTCTCGAAATTAAAATAAACTATAAGTTATAAAAGTCAAGCGGAAAGTAACTACAAAAATCAGACATTACTATATGGTAATTCATGCAAAAGTAATGAAACCCAAATATTTGTTCGTAAGAAATAGCGCAGCTAAAAGAAATAGTCATATGTAAAAGCAAGGACGTGACAATTGGTGGTAATAAACTATATATTTATATACAAATACAATGAAAGATATAAAAGTAATAATAAACAATAGTGAAGGAGTTGCCGGTAAATCTTAAGAACCAAACTACTTTAGCGAGTCTACAAATCAGGCAACTATAAAATAACCTAAGAATACTCACACGGTGAAGTATAGAAAAAGATAGATAGGTTAATAACTGTCACGCCCTGCTTCCCGGTGTACGGCAAGAGAACGCGGCGAGGCCCGCTACGTATTTACTCAGAAGTAAATACGCTAAGCATAACTAAGCAATATAAAGTAAAGTACACAAGAGACATGAATGTAAATGAACAACAACTTTATTTATTAAACATTCTTTTACAGGTACAATTGAAATGTAAATACATGAGTAGAAAGCGATGCCTAAACAATGTCATAACTGAAATGAAATAAATATGTACAAGTGTCTAAAGCTCCGGGTCAAACGCAAAATGCTCCAAATCCTCAGTGCTGGGCTCGGTCTCTAATGCATCCGAATCACCTGACAACATTCCAAAGAAAGAAGAAAGGAATGTCGTTAGTGAACAATCGCTCGGTAAGTCCCAAAGATGAGTAGAGATAGTATAGACAGAAGAGAATATGACTATAATGTTTGATTATATTGTTAACGTTGTTGTTTGTAGCTTGGGACAGAAAATGCCAGTGTATACGAGAGGAGTCCTACTATTCCTGAGACTAAGGTATACGGAGCACAAGGAATCGTTCAGCCACGGTACAACGGTAATGGATATTCAGGTTAAGTGTATTAAGGTTACAGTCTCGTGCCACTTCTAACACCTTCCGTACCAATCTACCCCTTATAAACCCCGCGATGTCTTTTGTATTGATTTTATTGTTTTGTTATATAGATGGATGGGTTGCCAAAACCATGATATCAGTAGATGGAATGGATATAAATGGAGAGTCATGTAGACGGAATATATCCATGGTTCGGTTCAGTCAATATAGATTGAATAAACGGATTAATGGATTCATGTTGTATTGTAGTTTATAATTGAATCACATTCAAGTCAGATTGATTAGATTGAGACTCAGTCTGAGTCAGATAGTTTGAAAAGAACTTGAAATCCTGAATTAGTTTTGATGTTATCGGTAACTGTTGCACATGGACGGCAGGATTTGTGTCATTTTCCAAGAAAATTACCATGTTGATAACACCGTTTGTTAGATTGTCTCCCTTAGATAGGCAAGCACCCATATTCTCCGACTCTCTGAGGCTCAAGAGAACCGGTCCCGCTTAAACCTATGTTTACCAGGGTCCTTATTGTAATTTAGTATAACTTGAAGGGGTTTTATATAAAAATAATTTTGGTATAATTTCAAAATACACCTCAAGTATTTAATTATCATCTTTAAAGTTTTCATAGATATATATTTTATAAAAGAGAAATTTCTAGTGAGTAGAACCTAGTTTTCATAGTATAGGGTATTTTATTGAAATATCGGTATTGTTTTGTACTTGGATGGTATTTTCATGTAATGGTGATTCTTTTGATTTAGAAAACTTGGAATATTTATGTAATATAATTAAAATATATATTTTGATAATAGTTATATATATATATATATATATATATATATATTTAATAAAAATAAATTTTATTTATTTTCTTGTAGAAATCTCACTTTCTAAAGAAAAATGCATTAAAATTCCAACGAGATCAAATGCTCCTTTCGGAGGTCTGCATCTCACTCTACTAGGCCCGAGGATGTGCGATAACCCGCAACATCCCGAACGGGGTCCCTAAAACTGGGTTGTAGAGGCGCAATTGCAAGGAATTGTTTAATATACTTTTTAAAGATATGGTTTTGCAAGTTAATGGTATTTATTTGTAATGTCGTATTATCCCATAACTATACTCCCAAAATCTTATCGTGCTATGTCAAAGATGTGTGTTGTGATGAGGTAGGTCGTTACCTCGTGAATTTTCTAAAGGTAATACAAGTATTATGTTGTTTTTAGTTGAAACTAAAGTATGAGGTATTTTACCATAAAAATACTATAATAGTTGCATAAATGATTCTTTTGAAATGAAAATTGTTTTAATATGTTTTTTAATGTTTGTTAAACAATATATGAGAGTATGGTATTTTCTTGTTTAAGAAAAATAGAGTTTTTAAAGAAAATTGAATCGGAAGTCGGATTAACTCCGCTTCCGTCGGGTTTTAGAAATTAAAGTTTTTAATATAGTATAAGAGAGGGGAGATGGGAATTATTGGCTATTGAATAAGAGAAAGGAGAGAGGAAGACTAGGGAAGTGTCGGGGCGTCGTATCGTCGCGGGAATCTTCTTGGAACGTCGTCGGAACTTCGCCCTTCGCTAACTCCACCTGCACACTAAAAGGACTTGAGAATTTTTTAGAGTTTTGGCAGGGAATTTCTGAGTGAGGATGTGTGAAATGGAGTGTGGTATTTATAGGGGAAATTATGGTTTAGAGTGTTAAAGAATGCATTAAAATTGATTTAAAGGGCATTTTATTGTTCTCTGGATGAATGCAGAGTAAACAAACAACATAAGGGTAGTGGGGTAGGCCAAGGGGTACTCGGGCAAAATATCAGAGCATTACCTAAGGGGGGAACCGGCGGTGCCGGTCTTTTGGTGATTTTCGCCGGTCCAATTTCAGTGGAATTGGGTTAGATCGTCGCCACGTGTCCCCGTCGTCTCATATATCCTCGTGCACAAGTTTATTTAATCTGTAACTTAACATATTACGTGTAGTGCACGTGCAAACTCTTGGGCTTCTAAAAAATTAACAGAAAATTAATTAAAAAGATAATGTGGCTGGGGGGTTCGATCACATGGGTTACGCCACAGCAGTGCAAGGCTTTACCAGTGAGCTACAAGTGTTTTCTTGCTGTTCAAAAGTAAAACAAATACTTATATTGTACACAGGATTGCAAATACCCCAATTGTACATTAACTTTTAATCAATTTTCTATACATTGAAATTGGAGTTGTTACAGTTTATCCTCCTTACAAAAATTTCGTCCTCGAAATTTACAATTTATTCTAAGGACTAGTTTTCAAATAAATGACGGTATTTTGCACGCATCTCATCTTCTCTTTCCCATGTTGATTCTCCTGGTGTGTCCTTTCTCCACATCACTCGAACCAAGTTGACTTTCTTGTTCCGAAGTGACTTCACCTTCCTGTCCAGGATCTCAACAGGTTGTTGCTCATAAGATAAATCTGGCTGTACAGTGAGCTCGGAGTGATCAAGAATATGGCTGGGGTCACTCATATATCTTCTGAGTTGGGATATGTGGAACACATTGTGCACTCCTTCCAATGAAGGTGGAAGTGCTAAGAGATAAGCCACTTCACCGACTCGTTCGAGTATGTCGAACGGTCCAATATACCTCGGACATAGCTTACCCCGTCTTGCAAAATGAATCACTCCATGGTTCGGAGATATCTTCAGAAATATATGTTCTCCCGGTTGAAACTCCAAGTGACGGCGCTTTGCATCAGTCCAGTGCTTCTGTCGATCTTGGGCTATGCGCATTCTTTCCCTGATAGTATGAACTACGTCAACAGTTGCTACTATCATCTCAGATCCAAGGAGTTTTCTATCTCCGATGTCGTCCCAACTTAATGGCGATCGACACTTCCTTCCATAAAGCGCTGCAAAAGGTGCCATTCTTATACTTGCTTGGTAGCTGTTGTTGTATGAAAACTCCACAAGATGTAGGTGATCTTCCCACGATCCTCCGAAGTCTAGCATACACGCTCTTATCATATCTTCTAAGATATGAATAGTTCGCTCAGACTGACCATCTGTTTGTGGATGATAAGCTGTGCTGAAGTTCAGACTTGTTCCCAAGCTCGCTTGCAGACTTTGCCAAAATTGCGATCGGAATCTGGTGTCACGATCGGAGACAATGTAGACCGGTACTCCATATAATCTCACGATTTCCTGCATGAGTTCATGGGTATCAGAGATAGTATATATTGAAGAGTTTAAATCTTACTTAGATTCTTACCTCCATATACTTCTTTGTCAGGGTCTCAGTAGATTGGCTACCTCGAAATGGAATAAAGTGAGCCGACTTTGTGAGTCGATCCACAACAACCCATACCGCATCGTTACCCTTTGTGCTGCGAGGAAGTGCAGTCATGAAATCCATTGTGATGTGTTGCCACTTCCATTCTGGGATAGGTAACGGTTGAAGTAAACCAGTTGTCCTGTGATGTTCAGCCTTTACTTGCTGACACACCAAGCATTTAGCGACGCTTCTGGCTACTTCACGCTTCATTCCATGCCACCAGTAATTTTGACGCAGATCTTTGTACATCTTTGTACCTTCAGAGTGTATTAAATAAGGAGAGCCGTGAGCTTCTTTCATCAACTCTTCTCGCACAAGACCTTTTGGTACACACAATCTACTGCCGTATCTTAAAGATCCGTCTTCATGTATGATAAAGTCCGTTTGAAATCCACTTTCCACTTGTTCTCCGATCTTTTGCAACTTAACATCACTTGCTTGAGCTGCTTTGATCTGATTGACAATGGTAGATTGAACTTGTAAGTTCATCAAACTTGAAGCGTTACCTGGCATGACTACTTCAATATCCATTTGATGCAAGTCTTGTTGAAGCTTCCACTGTGCCGTGAGATTCAATGCTAATGGTTGGCGACTAAGCGTATCAGGTACTACATTCACCTTCCTGGGTGATATTGCAGGTTGATGTCGAAGTCCGCCATGAGTTCTAACCATCTTCTCTGCCGCATATTCAACTCTTTCTGAGTAAACGCATATTTCAGACTCTTATGATCTGTGTATATGTCTACTCGTTCACCAAGAAGAACAAGATAACGGCCGCCAACTCCAAATCATGCGTCGGATAATTGCGCTCATGAATCTTCAGCTGTCTTGAAGCATAAGCCACAACCTTACCGTGCTGATGTAGAACACATCTTAATCCCTTATCGGATGCATCGCAATGCACTTCGAAACCTCCAGATTGGTCCGGTATAACGAGAATAGGTGCTGATGTCAATCTTGACTTGAGTTCTACGAAAGCTCGCTCGCATGCTTCTGACCACATGAATTCTTCATCTTTACGTGTGAGCTTGGTCAGGGGTGTAGCAATCTTCGAAAATCCTTCAATGAACCTTCTGTAATATCCTGTTAGATCCAAGAAACTTCGAATTTCCTTCACTGACTTTGGTGTCGATCATTCGCTTACTGCTGAAACTTTAGATGGATCTACAGAGATTCCATTGCCTGATACAATATGTCCAAGAAAACCAACTTGATCTAGCCAAAACTTGTATTTTTTGTACTTGGCGTAGAGTTGATGCCGTCGTAGAGTTTCCAGGACAATTCTTAGGTGATCGGCATGTTCCTTCTGACTCTTAGAATACACTAGGATGTCATCGATGAAGATGACTACAAACCTATCTAGGTACTCTCGGAAAACTTGATTCATTAGGTTCATGAATATAGCTGGTGCGTTGGTCACTCCAAATGGCATCACAAGAAATTCGTAATGTCCATAGCGAGTTCTGAATGTCGTTTTATGGATATCAGATTCTTTAACCTTCACCTGATGATAACCCGAACGAAGATCTAACTTGGAGAAAATGCAAGATCCACTTAGCTGATCGAACATATCGTCAATGCGCGGTAGTGGATACTTATTCTTTATAATTACATCGTTCAAGGCTTTATAATCAATACACATTCGATATGAACCTTCTTTCTTCTTTACAAGCAGAACTGGCAATCCCAACTTGAAGTGTTGGGACGAATCCATCCTTTCGCTAATAATTCGTCCAACTGAGTTCGGACTTCCTTCAATTCTTCAGGACTTAACCGATACGGTGCTTTGATCACCGGCTGTGCTCTAGGTACTAAATCAATGCTGAATTCAAGAGCTTGATCGGGAGGAAAACCTGATACGTCTTCAGGAAATACATCGTTGAACTCTCAATCTATCTCTGGCTTCGATCCTTCCTCCGCTTGAAGTGTTGCAATTACTGCCTTCTTCGGTTTTGCCTTGTATATACTTGGCTCCAGGGTACGGTCTCCACTTTTGAAATAAAAGACCGGATGTTCTGGACTCTCGAAGACTACCCTCCTTTGACGACAATCAATGGTAGCATAGAATGTTTCGAGCCAATCATACCCAAAACGACATCGAAATTCGGTATGTCCAGCACCTTGAAGTCAGCATAGAATTCTCTGCTGCAGACGACCACTGGACACAGATCGTATCCCATTACTGCCTTTAGAACGTCGTTCCCTGAACCGACATTCCAGCTGGATACGAGAGGTTTGACTGGAATCGCATGAGTTCGGACGAACCGTTGCGACATAAAGCAATGAGATGCTCCAGTATCGAAGAGTGCTAGTGCAGGAAGTGAGGCTACTAAGATTGTACCTAAGTTATGTGGGTTAGGTTTTAGGTATAATGAAAAGATATATATGTATGTATATAGACCGAAGGAATGTTTTAAAGGAAGTGTTACCAGTAATGACTTGGTCGATGGCTTCAGCCTCTTCCACAGTCATTGTGAAAGCATGTCGCCTCGGCACATTCCTCCTTGCTGGAGGAGTATTCCTCTGTCCGTTCCTTTGTCCTTGAGGTACGTTCCTTTGAGCTTGATGGAATTGACAAGGAGGAGGTGCAGTCGGTCCATGAGGAGGTGGGGCAGGTACTGCGAGTTGTGGAGCAGGTGCCTGGATGGCTTGGCGCTGCTGATAAGTGATTGTTGGCCTGGGTGCAACATTTGGGTTGTGTCTACAAGGACAAGACCCAATGTCATGAGTAGCTGAGCCGCAGATTAAGCAAAGGCGATTTGCACACCGGCAGTCTTTCTCCAAATGTCCATCTCTCCTGCATTAGGTGCAAAAGGTTGAGTTTGGCTGGTTGTTCGGTACTCCCGGTCTCCTGGGCACAAATGGTGGCCTTAAAGAGGCTCCTCCTGCCATCTGAGTGGCAGGACGCTTCATCCTGGCAGATTAAGGTATGCCCCTCATTTTCACTACTGCATCGTATCGGCGGGCAGCTTTCAGGGCTAACTCGTGTGTTGGGAAATCTCCTGTAGCTAAGGCGGCTTAGATTTCCAAATCTAATCCTTGCTAAAATCTTCTGGATCGGATCTCAGCAGTTGGTATAAAATGTGCCGCGAACCTGTTAAGATATTGAGTTAGCTGTGTAGTATGTGATATTTGGAAATCGAATATTAGGACATATCTTACCTACTGAGCATGGTGAACTCAGCGTCATATTCATCTACTGACTTGGTCCACATCGAACCCTGTTGTAGATGAGCAAATTGTTGCTCCATGTCGAATCGGGAAGTCTTAGGGAAGTATTTCGCGTCAAACATATTGCGAAAAGTCCTCCATTCGATCGGTTGGTCAAGACGGCTTTCTTATGCCTTCCACCAGACCCTGCATTGTCAGTGAGCTGCAGCTTCGCAGCTCGAACCCAAGCGATCTCTGGCACTTGTGCCGCTGCCAGATCATCTTCAATGCTCTGAGCCCACTCCTCGGCTTCTAGAGGGCTCTCTTTTCCCGTGAATTTCTTGGGGTGTAAAGTCTGGAATTGCTTTACCCCAGGTGCTTCCGCTTCTGGGCGGTTCATCAAAATAGCAGTCTGCTGCTGCTGTCCCTCCAGGAGGCTGCGGATCGCCTCAAGCAGTACCGTCTGCTCATTGATCGAAGCAGCGACGGTAGGTGTAAGCGGTAGAGGTGGTGGAGTGTTATTGAAATTGGTGCTAGTGTTGTTTGGAGAATCCATAACCTTGAAAGAACAATTTGGGTTATGACAGATTCAAAATATATGAAATTAGAAGATTCAAGGTATATGTAAAGAATGTTTTTTAGTTGCTGATTCTTGTGTTATATTGCTTAGGACTTCATGCAGAATTAACCCGCATGTCCATGCAGAACTGACCCGCATGTCCATACAGAGCTGACCTGCATGGGTCGCCAACAAAACCTGTCACGCCCCGCTTTCCGGTGTACGGCAAGGGGACGTGGCGAGGCCTGCTACGTATTTACTCAGAAGTAAATACGCTAAGCGTAACTAAGCAATATAAAGTAAAGTACACAAGAGACATGAATGTAAATGAACAGCAACTTTATTTATTAAACATTCTTTTACAGGTACAACTGAAATGTAAATACATGAGTAAAAAGCGATGCCTAAACAATGGCATAACTGAAATGAAATAAATATGTACAAGTGTCTAAAGCTCCGGGTCAAACGCAAACTGCTCCAAATCCTCAGTGCTGGGCTCGGTCTCTGATGCGTCCGAATTACCTGACAACATTCCAAAGAAAGAAAAAGGGAATGTTGTCGGCGAACAATCGCTCGGTAAGTCCCAAAGATGATTAAAGATAATATAGACAGAAGAGAATATGAATATAATGTTTGATTATATTGTTAACGCTGTTGTTTGTAGCTTGGTACATAAAATGCCAGTGTATACAAGAGGAGTCCCACTATTCTGGAGACTAAGGCATACGGAGCACAAGGAACCGTTCAGCCACGGTACAACGGCAATGGATATTCAGGTTTGGTGTATTAAGATTACAGTCTTGTGCCACTTCTAACACTTCCGTACCAATCTACCACTTATAAACCCCGCGATGTCTTTTGTATTGATTGTATTGTTTTGTTATATAGATGGATGAGTTGTCAAAACCAGGATATCAGTAGATGGAATGGATATAAATGGAGAGTCATGTAAACGGAGTATATCCATGGTTCGGTTCGGTCAATATAGATTGATATAGATTGAATAGACGGATTCATGGATTCATGTTGTATTGTAGTTTATACTTGAATCACATTCAAGTCAGATTGATTAAATTGAGACTCAGTCGGTGTCACACACTTTTGAAAAGAACTTGAAATCCTGAATTAGTTTTGATACTATCGGTAACAGCTACACATGGGCGGCAGGATTTGTGTCTTTTTTCAAGATAATTATCGTGTTGATAACACCTTTCTTAAATTGTCTACCTTAGATAGGCAAGCACCCATATTCTCCGGCTCCCTGAGGCTCAAGAGAACTGGTCCCGCTTAAACCTATGTTTACTAGAGTCCTTATTGTAATTTAGTATAACTTGAGGGGGTTTTATGTAAAAACAATTTTGGTATAATTTCAAAATACATCTCAAGTATTTAATTATTGTCTTTAGGGTTTTCATAGATGTATATTTTATAAAAGTGAAATTTCTAGTGAGCAGAACACAGTTTTCATAGTATAAAGTATTTTATTGAAATATCGGTATTGTTTTGTATTTGGATGGTATTTTCATGTAATGGTGATTCGTTTGATTTAGAAAACTCGGAATATTTATGTAATATAATTAAAATAGATATTTTGATAATAGTTATATACATATATATTTAATAAAAATAAATTTTATTTATTTTCTTGTAGAAATCTCACTTTCTAAAGAAAAATGCATTAAAATTCCATCGAGATCGAATGCTCCTTTCGGAGGTCTGCATATCGCTCTACTAGGACCGATGATGTGCGATAACCCGCACCATCACGAACGGGGTCCCCAAAAGTGGGTTGTAGAGGCACAATTGCAAGGAATTGTTTAATACACTTTTTAAAGAAATGGTTTTGCAAGTTAATGGTATTTATTAGTAATGTCGTATTATCCCATAACTATACTCCCAAAATCTCATCGTGCTATGTCAAAGATGTGTTTTATGATGAGATAGGTCGTTACCTCGTGAGTTTTCTAATGGTAATACAAGTATTATGCTGTTGTATGTCTAAACTAAAGTATGAGGTATTTTACCGTAAAAATACTATAAAAGTCGCATAAATGATTCTTTTGAAATGAAAATTGTTTTAATATATTTGTTAATGTTTGTTAAATAATATATGATAGTATGGTATTTTCTTGTTTAAGAAAAATAGATATTTTAAAGAAAACCGAATCGGAAGTCGGATTAACTCCGCTTCCGTCGGGCTTAGAAATTAAAGTTTTTAAGATAGTAGAAGAGAGGGGGAGAGGGGACTTACTGGCTATTGAAAAAGAGAAAGGAGAGAGGAAGACTAGGGAAGTGTCGGGGCGTCGTTTCGTCGCGGGAATCTCCTTAGAACGTCGCCGGAACTTCGCCCTTCGTTAACTCCACCTGCACACTAAAAGGACTTGAGAATTTTTTAGAGTTTTGGCAGGGAATTTCTGAGTGAGGATGTGTGAAATGGAGTGTGGTATTTATAAGGAAAATTAGGGTTTAGAGGGTTAAAGAATGCATTAAAAATTGATTTAAAGGGCATTTTATTGTTCTCTGGATGAATGCAGAGTAAACAAACAATATGGGGGTAGTGGGGTAGGCCAAAGGGTGCTCGGGCAAAAATATCAGAGCATTACCTACGGGGGAAACCGGCGGTGCCGGTCTTTTAGTGATTTTCGCTGGTCTAATTCTGGTGGAATTGGGTTAAATCGTCGCCACGTGTCCCCGTCGTCTCATATTCCATCGTGCACATGTTTATTTAATCTCTAACTTAAAATATTACGTGTAGTGCACGTGCAAATTCTTAGGCTTCTAAAAAATTAACAGAAAATTAATTAAAAAGATAATGTTGCTGGAGGGATTCGATCACAGGGGGGCTACGCCACAACAGGGCAAGGCTTTACCAGTGAGCTTGTTCAAAAGTAAAACAAATACTTATAATGTACACAGGATTGCAAATACCCCAATTGTACATTAACTTTTAAACAATTTTCTATACATTGAAATTGGTGTTGTTACAATAACCAAAGCATGTATCAACAATTAACGTAAAGGTCATGACTAAACTACATATGCAAAAGTGCGGAGATAATATAACACAAAATGAACTCAAGATAATACCGAGATAGTGATGACATATGTTCAAGTAAATAAAATGTATCAACATACAAGAAAACCATATTTCATTTTACCGTAAATAGAAAATCTAAATCGATTGGAGCGCTAGTATACGCAAGTAAACGTAAATACGAAAATAAAAGGTAATAAGCATAAATATGAGCAAGGAAAAGGGGATATGAATTTTGAGAGTTAAACAAAAGAATACCAACATACGAACGAATGTGGGTGATAACACCATAATAAACAGTATATCCTTAAAGAAAAATATAAAGTAGAAGATAACCCGAAGTGACATCCGTAGTTAAAAGCAGAGGAAATTAAAATAAAAAGTATGAAAAACAGAATTACGTATTAAAAGGACGATAACATGAAGAGCATTTGCAGGAACAATTTACTAGAAATAGAATATACGGCGTAAGGTTGTACTATTAAAAATTTGAAGGATAGTAGATCATTTGAAATAACGAAAGTAATTAATAATGCACACTTTTTAGAAAACACAAAAATAGAGAAAACTAAGTTTCAAACGCCACTAAATATATAACTACAATAATAGAAAATAATACCGGTAACGTATAGTAAACTAACCAGGGCATGAATTGTGGTAAAATACGACCTAATCGAAAGATGGAGTCAGGAAAGTGGTGCTAAGCTATAGTGTCAACGACACTGGAGGTCAGGTTACTACAAGGTTCAAGAATGAGATAACGATAATGAATCTCAAGGGGGAAAGAAATTATTGGAAGGAGGAAAATCAATGCATCATGCGGACCTTAAAGGTACAATACTCAGGGAAAAATTTGCTCGAACCGAAATTTATTATCCAGAAAATTTTGACAGAGCAAAATTGAGAGATTAACGTGGCCCTAAGCTATACATTATTTTTATTTGGCCAGAAGAAAAGAAAAATAAGTCGTGTCAGTCGCGATTGTGGAAATTCAACAAGTTACGATAAGCTCTCGCGCTAAGATAGGGGTGTCCATCCGCATAGTGCCTTGCAGGGATTGCTGCTGGAGGTTCTTCAGTCTCGAGTTCCTCCTCACTCGAGATTTCATCCTCCGACTCTTTCACGGCTGAAGCCTCGTTTTCGAACTCTTCTCCCATGGGGTTTTCTTCTCCTGGCCCTTCCTCTTCGGCAGGAGCTTCCTCATCGGGGCCCTATTCCACATGATCCATATCTTCTGGATCCTCTTCCACTGGGTCCTCTTCAGGATCTTCCTCTTCAGGATTTTCATCTGGATTCTCTTCCACTGAGTTCTCCTCAGGATCCTCTTCTACTGGGTCTTTTTCGGGGTCATATTCTTCATCATCAGAGTCACTAATCATATTAACTTCTGGAGCTGTGTCTGCGAATCCTTCATCCTCCGGATCGCTGTTGTCGAAAATAAACTGTGGGCCATCGACCTTGTCATCTAAACTCACTAGTATGCAGTCAAAAGAAACGCAGGACCGGGTGTCCTCATCGAGAGGCGGCGCTTCGCCAGGGTTGGCCATGGCCTGAAAAGAGAGAGTCATGATTAGATAGTGGAACACACAAAAGAGCACATGGAAAATATAAGGTGGATAAAATCTAAAATCATAAACTTGAGTGATGATGCAGTAAGTAGTATATGAAAGTGAATGGTAAGGAAACGATATACAAATCACAACCCACAATTTTTTTCATTTAAACCAAGGGGTTCAACAAAATACAAGGTTCAGACGAAAAGAAACGATTACTAAATAAAATAACGATGTCTTTATTAGAAGTGGGAAGGGTGATAACTCCGCGTTGATATCTAGGTTTTTGCGATCTCGTAAAGCGAGTCTGAATCATGTGCTGGGACCATATCATCCTTGAAATTCAAAGTACAAAACAATGAAAACAACCGAGTTACTCAAATAGATGTGGAAGGCGTTGACGAATCTTCTCCTTGCAGCTCTTTTCTTCTAGGGCAACTATTGATAAGATGCTCGCCGGATCCACAGATCAAGCACTTTCCTTTTGCCCGGCGACAGTCCCTCTGAAGTTGTCCCGGCATCTTGCAATAACCACAACTTTGGGTTCTCTGCTGCTTCTGTTGCTGAGGAACAAATAGGCGCTTCATCTACACACCTCCTCTTTGTTTAACAGGGATTCCTCCATGATCGGCGACTCCTCCTGATGCCCAAACCATTTGTCTTCTCAATCCTTCAGCCAAGAGATCGTTCGTTCGCTCCTGGGCTTCCATCAAGCCTTGCAGTACACCCAAAATCTCAACGGTCTGACTCTGTGAAGTGGAGGTGGAAGAATAGTCTTTGGAAACCATGGTCCTGAAACAATAAATTTTCGGATGGCATAAGGTATAAGATTCAAGATAGGGTATCGGATTAATAACTGAAAGTAAGATCAAGTGGTAAGACAAGACTTTGAACGATGATATAATGAGGATTATATGGAAGTGAAGAGCAATATAACTGGATATGAATCAAGGGATCCATAGACTGAACTGTAATCTCATTCCAAACCCTGGCTCTGATACCAACAAAACCATGTCACGTCCCGCTTCCCAAAATACGGAACACGAGGGGTGACAAGGCCATCCATGCTCCTACGGTCAAGGAAATATCCTTCCGTAGTCATACTTCGGTTTCTGGAAGTACATGGTAGCAGTAATATAACACAGATGACGAGATACAGTCACTAAAACTATCAGGTGGAAAGGAAACTGAGCGCATCAAATACATCAACTAACCATTGTAATTAAAGGAACGATAAGGCTGGCTCACTGGTCTAAATATCCACGACGGGTCCACTTCTTCCACTCTGAGCATGCAAACTTAGGTCGTTAGAGCGACACAACAACAATATATACATATATGATGTGCAATGATGATAAACATAAAGCAGTAAGAATAGAGTAATGACATGAGCATGAAATAACCTGTATATGTAACGGTAAAGCAGGTATGTCAAATCAATAATCAATGTAATATTCTATCAGTCTCAAAATCTCAAGGCCCAAGTTACTAAACCTATCGTCAGTCCGAGTGTGAGCGTCAACCACCGCAGGAGTATTTCCAACCTAAAGGTAAGCCCCAGGGGCAAGGAAACACGGGCCCGAATCACGATCAGTAAGAACCAATATACGATCGATAACAATATCATGAAATCACGAAATATGCCGGCAATGGGACTCCTGAGATTCCGTTGAACGAACTCGCACTCAAACTACCCAACAACCACGATCTACATCAAACACCGACCACGAATCTAAATACTAGTCGCTCCATGACAAGTCTACACGAGAATTGGAGACAAGGTCTCCATCAAGCATGTCTCGACTAGTTTCCAAGATGTGTGGATAGTCCTCGATGTCTTACCTATGACACTAATATAAGTGCTTCCATACCCATCCCATACCAGTTATAGTTACACTTATATATGCCCCATAGGCGTCAACAATGAAATAACTAAATGGTTCCGCTGATTATGTACAAGTACGTGTCGCTTCCACTATTCAATCACGCCTTTATACTAACGTACTTGCCACAATCTAATCACTAACACTTGTCATTTGGTAATAGAACACGATCACCAGGCTATCAATGTATACAACCAATATTCAATGAGGTTATAACCGCTACATGATATGATAAGAATGCAATCAACTATGATACGAATAAAAATATAGCAGCCGGTGTCATACAACTTGCAAAATTCACTATAAATCACACGTGCAGAATTGAGCAAAACAATATAAAAAGAGTAAGCAGTATATTTAATTATCTCTACAGCAAAATTAGTTTCGAGTCAATTGGGTTTCAGGTCTGCGAGTTACGTTCATTCCATTTTAAGTGTTCTCTGCTGGAAATCCAATTCCTGAACTGGAAGTCTATTTCGTAACACAGTTTACTCTCTGTTGGGATCATAATTAGGCGACACTACAGTTAGATAATATTTAGATTTATCTTTTATGTTTCCAACGCACCAGAAGCATCAATAATATCCACTGAACGCAAGGAGATACACACCAGACGGATTAATAATATCCGCTGTACGTAAGGAGATATGCACTATCTAAGGTTAAGGTATACATTCTGTCTCTGCATGGAATTGCAGTTTACATCGACGGTTTAAAAGGTGTTATAAATATCAAATGATAAGGGAATGCAAAGAGACCAGTACCGTTAGAAAGATAATTCAATTCTCTACGCTTTCATGCATGGTTCCGCATGCTTGCACACTTTAACAGCGAGAAACATGTGTTCTAAAACAAGCAAAGGTAGATATTCTTGCTTTGGACTGCAATTCAGAGCCATGAATCGCCTCAGTTTTTATTATCATAACTTATTAAAATTCAGAGATCAATTATGTGGTACTGTAGGTTTATTTATTATCTTCGATACGAGCTATGAAACGTTTCATTTCGGATCATATTAAATTTAATATGAATTTTACAATGTAGCATGCACGGCAGAAATCAGATTTTACGACGTATCCTGGGGACGTCGTTTCATATGCGAAATTTAATCGTTTCGATCCTAACTTTTTATGCACTACACATTAACAGTAAAATGAACCATTGATTAGGAAAAGTTTACTATCATTGAGGTTTTAAGTCTGGTATTCGTATCGAACACTTGTTACGCCTATATAATTATCATTTATCAAGTTGAATTAATATTTATGTATATAGCATAATTTCACAAGTGAAGGGTGTTCACTTGTCTTCGGTCGCTTGATATAGAAGCAACACCACATGCGTGATCCGTCTCGACACACGAGACGGTGCGATACTGGACATGGTGCGCGACTCGGGCGCGATGAGCGGTGACCCGGTACTGGACACGGTGGCGATGCGGGCGTCATACGGTAGTGGCGTGGTGATGACGTGGGCGTGATACGATACTAGGCACGGTATTGACTTGGTGCGTAGTGCGGGCATGACACGGCGCAACACGACACTGGACGCTACTGAACACGGTGCTGGGTACGAGCCGTGGCACGTCTGGGCATGTAGGCGACACAGGGCTGGCACGGCGGTGGTGCAGTCGTGGGCACGCAGGTGGCTCGAAGTGGGCACGGGCCTGGCACAGGCATGAGCACGATCACTACACGGTGACAACAAGCTTGGGCTCGGGTTTAACACTGATCCAGCATCTCACGTGGGATACACATGAGTGCTGCATATACCAGTGCTTAGCACTATTAGGTAATTGTGGAGACCCAGACCTAGCCCAAATTGGCTAAGTTTTCCCAAGGTCAAGACCTTTTCGATTTCCAATCAACTGAGCCCCCATGTGCTCATGATTCCCCAAACTGATCATAGTCCTAAACTTAACTAATGATTCTTCAACTGATGATATCCAAATTATATTCATCCCATATTCCTAAGATAATATTAGTCTAAAAAATGACTAATGATTCTTAGGAACATAACAACCCCCCTTTTTGCTCAAATATGGGATTCGGTTTAACGGCACATCTCTTCACACCTCTGATATATGTCATTGCAATTTCTCAACTCTTCAGAGAGGTGACGGGTCCTGACGACCAACAACTCCTCTTAATGCACTTCCAAATTGATGTGCATACCTCAAATTGGATCGTGCCCCAAATTGGGCACATTTCATATCATCATCGTTCATTCCACCATGTAACAAATACACGTGCATGCATGATGAACACAATGGACCACTACGTCCTTAAACTGGCAATGGACCACTACGTTCTTAAACTGGTAAATGACCGAAATGTCTCTAAACAAATATTCGCCTCCAAAATGGCGATAACGGACCGAAACGTCCCTAAACTAATATCCGCCTCCAAAATGGCGACAATGGACCGAAACGTCCTTAAACTGAAACAATAGAGCCTAAATTCTCTTTTGTTGGGTCTGAAATAGAAATGATCCTAAAATTTGTTAAGTGGATCTTAGTCTCAAATTGGACTAATGTATCCTTACCAAAAACAAATCGAGCCCCAAATACTCACATACATTTAAGTCGATCTTAATATCAAAATAGATTAACGGCCTTTAAATAAAAACCCCAAATTTAAAATATAAGGATTTGGACTAATCCACACCCTACGGGAGACGTCATAAATTAGTCTCCGTATACAATCCACGGGCAATCTAAACAAACAAAAACACACACGACACGAAGTGAACTTCAGGAGCAGGAGAAAGTGGTTATCGCAATGCGATAGCGTAATTAACTGCAAGGGCTTGCGCCTGTAGGGAAGAGCATCCCCACAATCAAAAACCCCTCGCAAAACGAGGGGGAATTTGACAAAGTCTGCTACAACGGCCGCATCCGTCCAAACCTCCGATATACGGTGCCATAAATCAACTTGGCGTCTTCGGAGAGGTGGACGGATAAATCAAATTGCATCTGCCCCCAGAACTCAGGCAAGACGATCCATCCCAGTTCGTCCCCGTTTTCGGCGGTAAACAGATTCTGGCACGCCCAGTGGGACCTTTTCCTCTTTCCACTCCACACTTCGTGTGTCGTGTTTCGCGAACAAAATTGCGGTTTGCTATGGTTGCCTTTGGATTCGAGGTACTAAGATTTGGTGTCTTGTTCCTGTGCAAAAGAAGATAAAATCAATGGCTTCCAGCTGCACAAACTGCAACAGCAACACCCGCTCCATCCCAACTGGAGGAGTGACATACGGGCCCAATGCGTCCACCATCTTTTCAATGCCGGTGGGGCAAGTAACTCAAGTCACCACTGGATTGTTCTTCGGGACTATGCTCCCGCCAACGAGCTTCAACGCCCCAGCGCCGCAAAAGGAATCTCTAAGGAAGTCGGTTTTCGATCGACTTGCAACCCCCATGGCCCCTCTCAACGGGTCGTCCGAGTCTGGCAACTCGGTCTTCAACAGGCTGAGCCAAAGCTCAAGTAGGCCCGCAACGAGGCTCGCGATACCTGAAGAAGCTATCCCAAAATGGATAGATGTTCCAACTCCTACTAATGGTGAAACCGTCAAAGGTGCTTCTCCTACCAAAAGACCGGTCTTTGAAAGGTTGGTCGTTCCTTCTCAAAGGATGTCGGTCTTCAACCGATTGACGACAACAGCAGCCCCTCACCAAAGCAAGGGGCACGAAGGAGCTGCTTCCACAACTGAGGCAGTCCCGTCTGCAAGGCACGCTCGACATCGCCACTAGCGCCGAATAAGGGAAGCCGGGGGAAACTTCCCTTCTGGATTTACCCCATCAGCTCCAATGGTGGAAGTCGATACTGCTGTTCCAACCGGGAACAGCTTTGAACCGTTGAAGAGAGTGCGCAAAAACTCCCCCACAGTGGTACTGAAGAAATCGCTCCCGCCTGCAGAAGCCATAATGCAGACAAAACCGGAGCAGTCCTACCAACGACTCTTCTCCCAAATTCATAGGGTCTGGCAGAAAGTCCAAGACTCTGTAATCGATAATGAATACTCTCGCTGACTGAAGAAATCGAAGGCTCGGCAAGAGGAAGACCATCCCTCCATCATACAGCGAGGGATGTCTTCAACACAGGCGCCTGATACAATAGCTCCTTCAACTTTGACCTCCCACAAAAGGAGAAGGCCGGAGAAAATCCCACTACCCGCGGCAAATTCCAAAGGCGACAGACCCAAACGCCCCAAGTCTAGGGGCACGATCGTACACACGATTTACATGGCTTCCGGGAAAGAGGAAAGCCATGCTTCCGTGGGTCATCGACCACAAACTCGGTCGTTGACAAAAGCCCAGGAGCAAAAAAAAAGCTTTAGGAAATGCTGATCAAAATGTCAGCATTCACCGGGCAAAAAGAAATTTCGGAATCGGCATCTGAACAGTGCCAGGAGCAGGAGACCGATACAGAGTTCCCGCGAAGGGTGCTTGAAAGAAAAGATAAGGAAGCTACTGAGCAAGCCGCTAACATAAAGCAGACGACGCTCTTCGCGTGGTTGGAATGATGATCCAGCCAGAACCTCCAGCTGAAAATCCACCGATCATCATCGAGGATGACAGAGGGGAAACATCAAGCCCTCTATCGGCTCTATCAACGGCTAAAGAGGAAAAAATCTCCAAGGCCGCTCTTGATGACTATATAGATCAACAAATATGAGCTCATCAAGCTAGTGAAGCGGCTGGCCAAACTGTCAGAACTGGGCGACCGTATCCAGGCTGGTATGATCAAATCAAGTACCCGCCGGGATATACGATCCCCAAGTTCCATGTGTAAAAAGGGACAGGAAACCCACACCAACAAATCACGCAGTTTAGAGCTTTGTGCGGCAACACTGGAGACGACGACACACTGCTGCTTCGCCAGTTCATTGGTAGCCTGTCGGAGACAGCCTTTGAATGGTATTCGGAGTTCTTGAATGACTCCGTCAAAATATTCGTAGAGATGGAACTGTTGTTCACACAACGGTTCGCCAGCGCAAGCGAGCGCACCCTGATCGTGACTTTAATCAATGCCAGGGTAAAGCCGGGAGAAACCTGGGTCTAATACGCGATCCGATGGCGGAACCTATGGTCAAAATATGAACAGCGCATCGAAGAGTCTCCCGCCGTGGGCATGTTCATCGAGACCCTAGATCCGCAAACGACTGTATCCCAGTTCATGACGTTCTTCAAGCCGACCACCTTCCAGGCTCTGATCGATAAACTGGCCCAAATGGACCAGATGGACGGAGGGCCTTCCTCCTCAAAAATGGACCTTCGAAATGCCAAGGGTAAAGGGAAAGCGGCCTTTGTTGCCAACACTCAACAGCAACCGAGTGACCCGAAACCGGTTGCTCGCCAAAACAACATGCGTCCACGCCTACCCCTGGAAGAAAGGCTAGGACGCGCTTACTCGTTTCCCCGTGACAAGACGAGGAGACTGTTCGTACTGGCAGTGAGCAACAAACTCATTACATTGCCAGACCCACGACGTCCACCGCAACCTGGCGACATCAATAACCCCAACTACTGCTCCTATCACAGAATGGTGAGCCACCCAATTGAGGATTGCTACGTCTTCGAAAACTGGGCCGAGGATCAGTATCAATAGGGAAAGTGCGCGCTGTCTGAGAACTGGAGGGTGAATCCACCACAGAAGCACGCTCCTAAAAAGATGGATACGCCGGGGGCATCATGCCCGTTGGTGGAAGAAACCCCATGGGAAGTTGTTCTTTCAGCTAAAACCGAAAGAATGCTGAAGGATCTGCAGGCATGTTCGGCAGTCAGGTGGAAAAGTCCACTTGAGCCCGAAATCATCAAAGGGATGCTGAAACCGCGTCCCGTACCGAAAACAGTTGACAAAGGGAAAAATCCCGAAGTTAAGCCTTCAAAGTCTTCGAAGAAAAGGAAGAAGACCAAGAAGCCCGTTTAGCCTGCCGAGTATGATGACAAGCGCACAAACATACAAAAGTACATCGACTCGATGGGAGGAGTACAACCAGAAGGCGCGGACACCAGTTACTCTCGAAGAGTTCTTCAAGCATATTCTTGAGAACGAAGATCGTGACAACGATGAGGAAAACAACTCATCAGAAGAAACCGATGACTATGTAGCAAGTTGCCACATGGTCTCCCATTCGTCGTTAAATGGCGAAAAATCTCCCTCAGCGTCATAAACCAACACAGAGCAACAGGGGGCTGGATCGGCGCTAAAATCCCTGGAACTGTCGGAAGACCCAATCGATAGGCTATTAAACGAAGCCTTTTGAAAAAGCAAAGCTGACCGAGAACGCGAAACAGCCATATATGAAAAGGCTAAGCGTCAACATCAGAATGAAGAAACTGTGGCAAGGATGAGTCATAAAGTAATTCAACCAATCTGAAGCACACATTCCACAAATAAGAACAGGATCAAAGCAGAGAAGCGGTTCGCCAAAGTCCTGTCGGTGGGAATGAAGCCGCCACCTCTCAAAGGAAACATGCCCGGGGTCATAAGCCTCGATGGAGAGGACTCATATCCGAACGACTGCCTATATCATCGGAAGGTTAACCACTCCACCGAGGAATGCAGTGCCTTCAAGAAGTGGTGGCAAGGATACGTTGCCCATCAACAACACTTCAAGAGGATGAAATACGAAGCTCGTCGACATCAAAGAAGTTCGACAAGTGCGCTTGAGAAAACGACTGGCAACTTTCATATGGTTGATACCAGTCGGGAAAGCGTAAAACTCCAAGTTCTCACCTTCGGGAGCGATTCTGAGTAAGAAATGACCCTCAACCCTCTCTTCAAGAACTCCACTTCTGAAAAAGAGGAGGCGGAGGATAACTGTGAGAACATTCAGCTGCGTAGTCGCACGCTGCCTGAGAAAAACCTCGGACCTACAAACAAAGGTTCGAGCAAAAGAGACAAAGGAAAAGGAAAGGTCCCTGAGGAAATCACCCTTGATGATGGAGTCGTTAAAGAGCTCGCAGCCAAGGACCCACCTAGGAAAAACAATGTAAATTACAATGTCCTAGCACATCTGAGTAAGATACCCTCACAACTGAGTATACCGGATGCTCTTCTCCTGTCCAAAGAGATACGGGATTCTCTGATCAAGGCATTGCAAAATCCTGAGCAATTCCAAGATTTCTTAGCTAAAGAATGGATGAAGGACGAACCGGCAGAGGGTGACACAACTGACATCACATTCAGGGATGAGGATCTCCTCCTTGAAACGTGTAAGCATAACCACCCATTATACGTCACTGGGTACTGCCACGATATCAAGATAGGCAAAATCCTTGTCAACAATGGGTCTTCTGTCAATCTCCTCAATGTGAACGTGCTAAAGGAGATTTGCATGAACATTCATCACCTGGCTTGGGACAAAATCACCATCTCCGGGTTCGATTCACAACCGTCACGGACGCTCGGGTCCTTAATACTGATGTTACGCTTCGGGTTACTCGTCACCGATATCAAATTTCATGTCATTGACGCCAAGACTTGCTATAACGCTCTGCTCAGCAGGCATTGGTTACACGAGTACAACGTCATCCCTTCTACACAACACCAGTGTATGAAGTATTTCAAAGACGGCCTCGAGTACACCGTTACGGGGGAGCTAAATCCATTCTCTGTAAACGAAGTCCGAAAATATGAAGACGCAAAGTACTTCCTACCAGACTTCAAAGATACGGAAAGATGTCATAAGCCGGAGGATAAACGGAAGTACGTTGCCACCATCCCGATCTTTGGGAGCGATACCGAGTAAGATGAGGAAATAGTCTACTCAGGGCAACCCCACTGCAATAGGCCCGGACCATCTACTCTTATTTTGGTCTTTGGCAGTGACTCTGAGGACGAGGCCAACGCCGTGTTCTCCACTCGCCCGTCAACACAAGCCATTACCGGAGCTGATCAGAGTTTACAAATAACCATAGTTCTGCCATGGCATTACAAAGAACTTGATGCGCTTGATACATACAGCGTACAAGAGCTGCAGATTTTCTATGTCCCTCCCAGGCGAAGAGGTGAAAAGGCGATCCTTTTCTATCAATCTATAGAGACCATAGTGGAGAAAGAAGTCTGGCATGGTGCCGATTTTGCACTTGACAGACTTCAACCAATCCGTCTGCCTAGATATTACGCAGAGGGATTGAAAAGGCTATTAAGATGCCAAGGCGTACCCTTCAAACAAACCACTCGACAAGCCCGGTTCTACAACAAGATTTGGGACATTCCCGGAACTCAGCGAAAGATGCCCAACGGGAAGATAGAGATGACTGGGCTCGGATACGTTCAGTCAAATAAACGGGGGAGATTCCACAACTGTCACGTCATAAATGGCTTTGGGGAAGAAGGGAACGCTTTTCCGAATGGTCATAATATCGAATTGGAGCAAGATCCCGCTATAAGAACGTCAACTCCGTCATTCGAAGAGCAAGTTGACAATCTAATGAGAGAATCCGGTCAAAAGGTTCGGGATGATCACAACCGCGAAATGGCTATTTACGAAAAGGCCATGAAGCAGCATCTCAATCAGCAGTCTGCAGAAAGAGAAGATTACGATGCCCTTCATCCTCAGCTCGCTATACGTTCTCGCGATAAGAGAAAAGCCCTAAACAGGGGCAAAAACAAGGTGAAGAACGAAAAGGACGTTCGGAAACAGCGAAGCGGATCCAAGAAGTCACGCAATCAAGAAAAGGTGAGCTGGAATCCGTCTTTTATGAAGAAGATGGGTCGGGAGTACTCTTTCCCTCAAGACAAGACAAGGAAAATATTCAACCTTGTCATAAAGTATCAAATGATGATGCTCCCGGAGCATCGGTACCCTGAACAAATAAACGAGGTCCATCATCCGGATTATTGCTCCTATCACCGAGCAATAGGCCATCCCCTTGAAGACTGCTTTACCTTCAAAGATTAGGTCGAAGACCAATATCAACAAGACAGGTTCGCTCTATCTGACAGCTGGAAGGTGACCCCACCGCAAAAGCATAAGCTAAAGAAAACCTATATCGCGAAGGTGGGAGCAGCTCAACACCAAGAGTGGAAGCAAACTCATACTTGCCACATGATAACACTATCAAAGGAGGAAGAGCAAGAGAATATGGATGACTTCTTCAAGTGCTACGCAAATGAGGATGAGGAGGAGGTGATCTCAGAGTTTTCACCAGCACCAAAAGAGCTGAAATATAGGATACATACCACAGCGGACAACCTAAGAAGAATTGACTTAGGGACGGAAAATGAGCCAAGGCCCACGTTCGTCAATAAGTTGTTGTCTAAAATACAGGTGGCCACACTAAAGGACATGCTTATGCAATATAAAAACTTCTTCGGATGGAACTATTCTGAGATGCCGGGATTAGATCCAAAAATAGCGGTGCATAAACTGGCTATATCACCGGACGTCAAGCTAGTCAAACAGGCGCTAAGAAGAATGCGGCTCAAACTTGAGATGAGTATCAACGCCGAGGTCAAGAAACTAATAGACTCTGGTTTCATACAAGAAGTTCAATATCCCGACTGGATTGCCAACATTGTTCAGAAATGAAGAAAAATGGGACGGTTCGCATCTGCGAAGACTTTCGGGATCTCAACAAAGCTTGCCCAAAGGATGACTTCCCAGTACCAGTTACCGAGCTGATGATAGATAACATGTCTGCCCATGAGGTCTTCTCCTTCATGTATGAATCTTCAGGGTATAACCAAAAAAAAAATGTATCGTGAAGACCGAAAGCATACGCCTTCAGGACTCCGTTGGGCATATTCTGCTACAGGGTAATGCCTTTCGGTCTGAAGAACGCCGGCGCTACCTATCAGAGGGTCATGAAGAAGATCTTCAATGATCTCATACACGAGATTGTCGAATGCTATATTGATGACCTTGTGGTGAAAAGCAAGTCGTACGAGAAACACTGGGAACATTTGAATATGGTGTTTCAACGTCTTTGGAAATACAATCTGAAGATGAATCCTTTAAAATGTGCGTTTGGAGTCTCTTCTGGAAAATTCCAAGGATTCATCATACGACACCGAAGCATCGAAATAGACCCATCAAAGATCAAAGCAATTACGGAAATGCACACGCCGAGGACTTTCAAACAACTGCGGTCTCTCTAAGGAAAGCTCGTGTATATCCGGCAGTTCATAGCCAACTGATTGATTCTAAAATTTCGGATCGTGTTTTGAAATGTAATCACAACTAAAGAATCTATAACCGCAATCAATTAACGGTGTCGATGTAGTTTCGTTAATGAATACGGATCATCCACAGAGATTCGTGTATTTGATCGATCTTGCTTTAGGTGAGTCGAAATGAAAATATAAAAGAAAATTCAAGAAATTAATTTGAGATTTAATTGAGTTGTCATTTCAAGAAAATCAAAAATACATTCAAGAATTAAAAATCAAGAAAGTGTTCAATGTCAATGTGAATTATCAAGATTATGTAGAATAGCTTGTAGGAACCGATCGAGTTAGTAGCAATGAATACAAAAAATTATGAATCTTATCTATTGATGAATTATAGCTAGATTGATGATGATGAATGAAAATTAGGGATCTATTGAAGAAACTAGGGTTTCTCCTTCTCTATCCCTTATCTTTTCATTGATCATCATTCGAATCTAGCCTCTAGCAAAGATAATCATCAATCGTTTGATCCCTAATTTGTAACGAAATAATCAAGAACTTGATCTCGCTCCAAATTAGGTCATTGATGATCCTTTTTCCTAGAGTTCACAAATCTCATAAGACTTAAGATTAGTTTTAGGATTTCATCATCATTAGATCTACCGATTCTCTCGATTCCTTTACAAGCGGAGATTTCGCTCACACATCATGAATATTAAAGAATCAAGAACGAGAAATTTCATAATGCAAGAATGTAAAGAAAGCGAGAATTACAATTATCACATTTATTAAATCTCTTTCAAATTACACCTCTCTATTCGAATTTACAAGACTAGCTCTCGATCGCTCCTTTGAAAGGGAATTTGTTGTCGATCTTCGCTCGGCTCGATTGCCGTGAGAGGTGGATCGTCGCGGATCTCTTGCTCTTGATGAGGATCGGCGTTGCGATAAAGGATCTTCGATTTTCGCTTGATTTTTCTCTCAATGAATCTTGATTTGATTGGATCTTAAGTTGTGTCACTCAACTTGAATTTGAATTGTGATTGTGTAACTAATTGGCTAATAATGAGTAACCCCCCAAAATTAGATCTAGATCCCCTTTTATAGATCCCCGGTTAAGCTTCCTTCATAAGCTTGGTAGTTATGCAGAGTCTTCCAGAAGATGTCACGTGGAAATGGAGCGTTTTGAGGAAGCTAGGCGGTTATAGGTAAGCTTCTAGAAAATTTTCGAACGCCGACGACTCCATTCGGCCGCGGATCCGCGGCGGATCGGGCTAGATCGGCCGCGGTTACGCGGCCTTTTAAGGAGATCTCTGCTTCAAGTTTCTGGGGTGATTTGATGTTGGTCTTTGGGTGTTATTTTGATGTCTGGAATCATTTAATCTCTTCTGAATGTCTGCCAGATTTAAGTTTTTAACTTGCTGCATTTTATCGGCAAATTTGTGATTCTCGTTCTTTGACCTGAATAATTTTCTACACACAATCTCAAGGAAGAATGTTGAGATACAAAATATTATACGTGAAATATTTACACGCAATTTCCTTCATAATACCGGTTATAATGTATAACACATGTTATTTGATATTTTGCAGGCGAATCGCTAATATGTGCTATATTTATACCAAACACCTTTAAATGATTAGAAAGAGTAAAGAAATTGTCAGGTTAACAATGCAATATTTTCGACTGATCAAATTCCCTCAAACTTAATTTTGGTCGTCTCGAGCAAACATCTTTTATTCAAGAGAAGGAGAAAATTTTATTAAGAAAAATAAAAACTAACTAGCACACTTTCATAGGCAACACGATTGAATTGAGCATGTGCAACAAGCCTTTAAACCTCTAGGTGTCCCTAATAGGAGGAGTATTGTCTCCTGAGAGTTTTCAGCGGATTGCACCCACAAAATCCTATAATAAAAGAAAGACTGTGAAATTTACATATAAAAATAAGAACCATAAAATAAAGATTTTGAAAATTAGAGTTTCCAACTACACTAGCTTTTCAGTTATCATGAGCCTTATCTTAATAGTCATGAAAAGATATTAGAAATCACATCATCCCTCAATAAAACATCGTCTTTATTCTTCATTCCTACCTTTCTTCTAAACACTAATCATATACCCCTACGTGTGTGTACAAGACATCCCTACACTCGGAGAATTCAATTCAAGCTATCATACTCTTGTTCATCTACCTCAGTATTTTTTTAGTCGGTGAATATTTAGATGGATTTGCTCACACATTTTTCATGCGATCGTTAATACTTCTTGAGGTACTAACCGACCGATTACTCATGTGCTTGCTGATTAGGCATAAATAGTATTTTCCTCATCTTGCAACACCTAAGGCTTAGCAGTGACTCCCAAACCAGTTGGTCTAAAGTACTAGGTGATGAAGCACCCTCGCTATATTTTTTTATTGCTGCCTTAGTGTTTACAAAACCAGTGTTCATTTTTCTACACCATTTTATATTTTATTCTTCATTTTTTTATTTCGTACTTCGGTTTTTTGGACAAGAGCATTTCAAGATATCCTCTACTATCCCGAGTTTCAAGACGTGTGTAAGTGTGTATAGTAGGGTATCAACATTCAAATGTTTGGCTTCCAGAATAGGAACTATTTTTCAGACTTATTTTTATCCGCAAATTAGTGACTTCTTTCATCTTACTAACCCTTGGGACAACGGCTCATAACTACTTATTACTAGTTCGTTTAAGAAAACATCTAACTTTCTTGATTTTCTTAAATTGTTCTAATCTTTTAAATGTAATTTTTCACTTTCTAATCTTTTATTATCTTATTTATGTACACATTTTTTTTATTATATGTTTTGTGCTTATGCAAAGTATGATGCAAAGTGATGCGTAAATAAGCACAAACCTCCCCCAAACTTGTTTACAAGAGTGTCCTCACTGTTATCATCTATTAAATCTCAAAAACCTGTAAACTTGAGAGGAAAAATTATTAAAGGGGACATGAAATATGATCGTGAAAATCTCCCCCAAAATTATTTTTGGCTCATAATTTTGAGGACAACTTTTATTTTCAAGAGCCAAAATATAACCCCCCCCCCCCAAACTTGAGTTAAACAATGTTAAGCTTTTTAAGAGGGGGTAAAGTTATTTGGTCAATATAAGCCTTTACAAAGACCAAAAATTAATACCAACCATTCAAAGAATTTATCAATGTAACGACCCGGTTGGTGGCAGAACATGTTGTCTGCAGCCCAGAAGAAGTGGGGAAGAGATAAGTGGTGTGATGGAAAGGGTTTGAGTTTTAAATTATAAAAATGAAAGAATGAAGATGAATGACAACAAAAATGTGAATGATTAGGAATGAGCGGAACATTTTCATTCTCGTATCTTAGAAGAAAGAGTGGTGGCGGTTCAACTTCTATAGGTGGAGGTTGATTAATCACAAAATCCGTATTTTTTAGGAATGCAAGTTCGTCAGCAAAAAGTTCTTCAAAACCTTCATCAATGGTATGATTGAACATTTTGTTGTCAATAAGTTTTGTGCTAGAATTTATCATACTTGATTTGTCAAAAATTATGGAGGTAGGAGGCTCGAAAAACCCAGCTACCTCATATTCAAAAGTATCCAAATCAAGTTGACTTTCTGGTATTATCGAGCTTGAATTATCGGATTGTGATTCATCAGCACTCATTAAAATTATAGGAAGAATAGAAGAAGAACCTGAGAAAGTAGAAGGTGAAATGGGTAAACAAATTGGTGTATCAAGGATCGCAAAACCAGATGTGAGAGATGGAGGCTGAATTTCGGTCTGCTCTTCGGTTATATGATTATCATCAACTTAAAGACGCATTTGGGGTTCAGAAAGAATAATTAAAGGCTCAAGATGATGACCACAAGGAAGTGAAAGGACCTGATGAATTGGTGGGACAAACTTGTCTAAAATTTCGGGTTCATCAATCAATATATCCCCAACGTCAATCACCTCATTCAAGTGAAGGTTAAAATTCTCAAAAACCTCATTAAAAGTATGGTTTTCAATCAATTTTGGTTCAAGAGTGGAGGTGTAGAGATCATAAGGGTTTGGTATGGTTTCACTCGAAATGAACCCTTCACAGTCAGGTAAATCAAACACTTCAAAGTCACACAACTTATCAATCGGTGGATTATTTAGTGTACTCGATGAATCTGTGAAACTGGAGTTGTGGATTTCAGTTTGATTAGGAAAGGTGTATAGTTCTCGCTCACTACCCAAATTCTCACTTTGTCTTATGCCCGAATTATATACTGAAAAATTTTGGGCCGGTTTGAAATTATTTTCTTGCGTCCACTCTGTTAATTCCTTCCTAATTTGGTTCGACATTTCCAAATATTTTTGTAATGTCTGCTCAAGACTAAACTTGGGTTGATAAGGAGTTTCAGTATAAAATTGAAATTCTTGTGGACAATTAAAACTCCCAAATGATTGGTTAGAATGAGTGTCTAGGGAAGGTGTAGAAGTCGGATAGGATTGATAGGAATTGAATGATTGTGAAAACTGGGTAGGGGTAGGGTCAACATTGTGATAGAAGAATATTGATATTGGTTGGTTGATGGACTATTTTCAATATACATCATATATGCCACAAACCGATTATGAAATTCTTCTTGAGAAAGTGGAGGTGATGGTTGATATTGGTCCGGATTGAAACTTTGGCCTTTAGCCCTAGCTATATGCTCAGCAATGGACATGCGTCTAGGGGCATCCTCACTCGGAGTATCAATTGAAACCGATGTAGAATTAGGATATGGTTGATAAGACCTGGACTGAGGTGGCCAACTGTTTCTATCCGGTTGCGCTATCCAATCTCTTAAAGACATGGGAGAGTCGGATGGTATACCGAAGAGATTATGAAGACAAGAATTATCTGGTCGTGGATAGCAAAGCTCGGCAAGAGTTCGTTTGTTTGGGTTACCCATTATAGGAAGAGAAGAGGGGAAAAAAGGTAAAAAGGAGAGAAAATAATTGGTTTGTTTTGAAAAAAGACGGATTTATGAAAATTCACACAAAAATGCACAAGCAACCCTGAATCTAATGGTCACCTAGGTCAAGTCTCTAGACCGCTCCTAGACTTCCAGAAGACAAATCGCAGGATAAATCCTCTACTGCCTCTTTATCCCTCCTGTGGCCAGGTAAGTGCCAGGTAAGTGGGAGGTTATCCGCTACGTAAGTAGCGGGCCTAATTAAGTAACTACTTTCCTTAGACACACTTGCCTTAGACACCACAAAAGAAATGCGGATAAGCAATAGATTACCCACGACATTCTTCTATCCTAATTGAGCGCGACGGTCCTTAGAGTCTTGTCTAGATATTTTTTAGTTAATGAAGGGTGATGTGGATGCTAGTTTTGTGATTTTTGGGGCTTAGAAAGGGTAATGAAATCCCTACCTAATCTGAATTTGGTCTTTGCCCCTTAATTTCCGTATTAAAATATGCACAAAACAACCAATTTCAAGAAATGCAACAAGATTTTATTTTTTTAGCAGCGCTGCGAATTTTTGCAAAGAATCCTGCAGAAAATAGTTATTGGACAAGATCAGAGAGAAGATGAGAGAACCACAGAAGTTTGCAACACTGAAACGCCTAAACGGCGGCGGAACCGCCGCAAAAACCGGCCATTAGCTGTGGATCCGCGGTTCACAGTAGGAATTAGGGTTTCAAAATTTTTCTGTTGCTTCCTGTACTCCTCTGGAATCTGTAGATCTTCTCTGAATCTTGATCTCACTGCTAAAATGATTCCAAATTCCCTCGCAAAAATTCAAACACTAATCGTTAAGCACTTGAAGCGATTCTTGGATGAAAATTTTATGGAATAATAATTTTTCAACTCAGATAGCAAGAAAGAACAAATTACGCACGCATCCCCGGCAACAGCGCCATTTGATTGATTATAAAATTTCGAATCGTGTTTTGAAATGTAATCACAACCAAAGAATTTATAACCGCAATCAATAAACGGTGTCGATGTAGTTTCGTTAATGAATATGGATCGTCCACAGAGATTCGTGTATTTGATCGATCTTGCTTTAGATGAGTCGAAATGAAAATATAAAAGAAAATTCAAGAAAGTAATTTGAGATTTAATTGAGTTGTCATTTCAAGAAAATCAAAAATACATTCAAGAATTAAAAATCAAGAAAGTGTCAAATGTCAAGGTGAATTATCAAGATTATGTAGAATAGCTTGTAGGAATCGATCGAGCTAGTAGCAATGATGAATACTAAAAATTACGAATCTTATCAATTGATGAATTATCGCTAGATTGATGACGATGAATGAAGATTAGGGATCTATTGAAGAAACTAGGGTTTCTCCTTCTCTATCCCTTATCTTTTCATTGATCATCATTCGAATCTAGCCTCTAGCAAAGAAAATCATCAATCGTTTGATCCCTAATTTGCAACGAAATAATCAAGAACTTGATCTCGCTCTAAATTAGGTCATTGATGATTCTTTTTCCTAGAGTTCACAAATCTCATAAGACTTAAGATTAGTTTTAGGATTTCATCACTATTAGATCTACCGATTCTCTCGATTCCTTTACAAGCCGAGATTTCACTCACACATCATGTAAATTAAAGAATCAAGAACGAGAAATTTCATAATGCAAGAATGTAAAGAAAGCGAGAATTACAATTATCACATTTATTAAATCTCCTTCAAATTACACCTCTCTATTCGAGTTTACAAGACTAACTCTCGATCGCTCCTTTGAAAGGGAATTTGTTGTCGATCTTCGCTCGGCTCGATCGCCGTGAGACGTGGATCATCGCAGATCTCTTGCTCTTGATGATGATCGGCGTTGCGATAAAGGATCTTCGATTTTCGCTTGATTTTGCACTCAATGAATCTTGATTTGATTGGATCACAAGTTGTGTCACTCAACTTGAATTTGAATTTTGTAACTAATTGGCTAATAATGAGTAACTGTTAGATCCACGTTACCTGTCCCGGTTCTTTCGGAGTTGCGGAAACGGTGAAAAACGATTTTTAGGGTTTTGGTAACATGGACTAGAAACCGGATCTTTGCTAAACAACATACTAGCAACAACTACAAGCTTTACCTACTCGGTAAGAGGGTTATACCTAGTCTTGAACTCCTTCTCTTCTTCTCCTTGGAATGGGTTGGATGGTTCTTCTCGTCGCCTTCTCTTGCCGAAGAAAGATCCACCCAAGAGTTGTGCTCCGAGCTCCACCTCGAGCCGAGGCAACTAGGGCAACAAGATCGCTAGGCTTGATGTCCTAGGTTGTGCAGATGAGGTAGATGTTAGTTATATGTATGCACTAGAGGCCATTACTGTACATTGGATGTATATTGTAGTGGATGCTGGGACATATATAGGGAGGACTTTCTTGCTCGACATGATAGTATGCTATCTGGTTACTCTTTACCTTAACGTGTATACTGATTGTCTCTCTGTTACATGTTGGTAAAGCCCTTAGGATGAGTACTTGACTACCTGGACTATGATGTGGATCATACTAGTGGGGACATGGTAGTCTATAAGTACATCCTTCAAGGTCCCTAGTCGTGGGTGTATCGAGACGGGGCATCGATATACCAGAGTAGACTAGCGTATACCTTCTCGACCCATACAGATAGGCGATGGATGATCCCATATCCATTGGTGTTTGACATCAGAGATGATATACGGGTGCTCAGTGGAGACTGGGTACACTGGACGGACTCGCCGAGAACTCCCGGATGGTAATATACCTTACGTCAGATGGCAGTTCTCTGGTGACACTGGTACAGAGTAGTCTGTTGACCCGAGATCGTCATAGAGTCTTGTGTGGTTCCCACTGTGCTTTGATTTCCACCTTACCACGTCCAAGAGGGCGTGCAAAACGGTGTCTTTTGGGTACATTCCCGAATCACATGGAGGCAATGAGCGATAGGAGGGGATTCGTCTCTCCCGGTATAGGGAGTTGATGTTGCGCTGTGTTCGATTGGCTATAACCGGAAATCCCTGGCCAGGGTTGCTGAGATTTACTGGTAAGTGTTACCAGTAGTTTCTCGAATTGTTATAGACCTCATATCGACACGACTTATCGAGCTATTGGGGTCTGACGTTTACCACCCCTAGGCGAGATATGCGACATATCAGACGACGAGACCGGACTGTACGGTAAGTGTTACTGGTTGGATTCACTGGAGTGTAAACGGGATTGATCGTCGATCTTCTGATCGCTCAATACCCGGGTGGCCGTTACGTTTAGCAGACCGCTTGCGGCTTGTGGGTGCTTGATATGATCATCATCTGCTACCGGCGTATTGACGAGTCTTTAGAGTCCTACACAGAGGTTTCCTGGCTCGAGCGAAACGAAATAGGAGCGCATATGAGATATGTGCGGGACCGAGAATAATGCGTGTATGTGATACCGTATTCTATTCTCGCGATGAATGTATCGATTGGTTGTATGCGATATAACCTAGTTATCGAATCAAGTATTGATTCGATAAAACGATACATAGGATACTAGTCGGTTATATGCGATATGACCGGATCGTTAAATCAAGTGTTGATTTAATGATTTAATGTATAATTATATATTCGATATATTACTTTGCATTAACTAGTATTGGTTCACTTTAAATGGATTTTCTCACTTGGATGTACAAGTTGTCTATGTGATATACTTTTTGTGCATATGATTGTATCATGTTTGATGATACATGTTTACTTGGTTAAGTGTAAAGAATTAAACCATGGTTAAACTAATGATTAGGGTTTTGTTTTTCCATTACTTATTTATTCATTTATTTATTTATTTTGAAAAGAAGAGAAAAGAATGGTTGCTAGTTTTGTAGTTTAGTTGAAACTTCATGAAACTTTGACCTAGTCCACCATTCTTGTCTCTTGCTTAACCCTAACCATCATATCTAACCATGGTCCATTCTCTACACTAAACTAAGGTTAGTATTATGATAAGTATTCATTTTCCTTTTTATTTTTAATAACTTATCATAATATTCTTCTTCTTCATCTTCTTCATCTTCATGAAGAAAGCTTGCTCCATCAATGGCAACTCTTGAAAAAGAGTGAGAAATCCAATTCTAAAGTGAACCCGCTTCCTATTTCTTCATCCTCTACCTCTTACCAAGTAGTAGAGTGTGTTTTCTTCACAAGTTTCATGACTTGGTGAAGTGGGAGCTTGATCTTGTGATGCCTCGACGTAGATCATCTTCGGCACCAAGCCGACGACCTTGCCCGCCCATTTCTTCGATGAAGCCGACGCTGGAGCCCGGGATTCCATTTGGACAGCGAGGAGAGTTCATTGCGGAGCTATGGAGGTGGAGGACCGGATCTACAAAGATTGTATTTCCGTTCTTTTAGTAAAGTAGTTTACTAGTTGCATTTTTCGCCTAAACATCTAGCCAACGATCTTGTTAGGGTTTCTCGGCACCGTTAAAATTTGAAATTGGCATGGTTGATGCCTTGTGAGACCTCTAGTGTGTGCCTAGGAACCCTACAGTAGATGGATGTGTTTGTTTATTTGGATCCTTTTTCTCTCAACACATGAGATCAAAGGAAATTTCAAGAGGAGGAAGAAGAACTAGCAACCATGGAGCTATCTCATCTCAAGAGAGAGAATGAGAAAAGAATAATGAGCTAAAGAAAAAAGAACCATGGTTGAAATAATACATAAACATCATCATGACTAATCTTTTCATGATAAATTTGATGGTTAGCTTGACTTGACAATTTTCATCACAAAAAGAAAAAGAAAACCAAAGAATACTCTAAACCTCTCATGAAGGTCCAAGTCAACTTTGGTCAAACGTTCAACAAAGTCAAGTATGGTCAAATGGTCAAAGCAATTAGCCATAACATAATTATTATTAAAAAGATTAATAAATAATGTCCCGGGCTCATAATGGTTTTGACCGAATCAACTGTCAAAACCCTAATGAGCCAGCACCTCCTTCTTCTCTCCTCAAAACTGTGCATACACACCCGCATCCGCATTCCATAGAATGCGAGTGCACAGAAGACAAAACAAATCCATCCGTACAATACTAGGATCCGGCTTAAACCAAAGTCCACTAGTATTGCCTGCCCGAACAGCATACGAACACAAGTGTACGTAAGTGATCGTATCCTTGCCGTAAAACCATACGGCCTCTACACGTTTCGCTCAGTGTAGGGAAACTCTCTGTGTGGGACTCTAAAGACTCGACCCTATGCTGGCAATGGGTTTAACCACAGACCGCAAGCGGCACTAGCTGTACGTAACGGTCCCCAGGTAGATGTCGATAAGAAGACTGATGAGGTGAACCCATCCGAACTCTTACTGAGCCTGTATGTGACAATCTCCGTACAGTCCGGTCTGTTCGTCTGAGAATATCGCATGGCGGGTCTAGGGGTGGTAAACGTCAGTCTCCTAATAGCGGTACAAGTCATGTCGGAGTGTAGCCCAGAACACCCTGAGATAACACTGGAAACCCACCAGTATATCTCGCTTGCCCTGGCCAGGGACGACTATGTGTAATGGCTCTCCTAGACACAGCGCGATATCAACTCCCAATACCGGGAGAGACGAATCCTGTCTAACCGTCAGTGCCTCCAAGTGCTTCGGGACTGCACCCAACTACTACCTGTTTGCACGACTCAGTAGAGCCGTGGTAGGGTAGTAATCAAAGAACAGTGGGAACACACTTGAGGCGAAGTGACAGTGTCAAGTCAGCGGACTAAGCTGTACTCATGTCACCTAGGAACTGTTAACTGACGATAGGTATAATACCAACCAACAGTTCCCGACAAGTCATGTCCAGTGTACTCGTAACCTAACGAGCACCTGCATACTATCTCCAGTTCGACGTACTGATGGCTGTGGGACAGACCATCTCCCCTGCTAGGAAGAGAAGCGTATGCACCAGTCTACTCTGGAGTATCGATGCCCTGTCTCGATAATCCTACGACTAGGGACCAAAATAAGGATGTGCTTATAGACTACCCAGCCCCCACTAGTGTGATCGCCATCATAACGCCGGTAGTCAAGCAAAGATCCTAAGGGCTCCATCAATATGTTTTAGCGATATGTTAAAAGAAACATATACACATATTAAGATAGAAACAAACCAAGTAGCATACTACTATATCGAGCAAGAATGTCGTAAACCCGTATATATATCCCAAGCCTCCAAAATATATTATACAAACTAGTACTATACAATAATGGCCTCTAGGGCATACATATCTAACAATCTCCCACTTGCACTAAAGGCCGGTAATTGGTGTACCGCATACGCAACGTCTGCACTAGGGCCAGCTGCTGGCGTACCGCATACCCAATAGCTCAAAAAGTCGCTCGAACTGTGTTTGAGGGAGGGCCTTTGTGAATGGATCCGCCGTGTTGTCTTTTGTGTCCACTCTCCGTACCTCGATCTCCTGGCAATCAATGATCTCCCTGATCAGGTGATACCGCCTTTAGATGTGTCTGGATTTCTGATGGGACCTTGGTTCCTTCGCTAAAGCTATAGCCCCATTGTTACCGCAATACAAAGGTATTGGGTCAACAATGGACGGAACCACCTGAAGTTCACTAATGAACTTCTTCATCCAGACCGCCTCTTTTGCGGCATCGCTTGCAGCAATGTATTCAGCCTTCATCGTCGAGTCTGCGACGGTATCCTGTTTGGAACTCCTCCAACACACCGCCCCTCTGTTGAGGGTAAACACAAAACCCGAGACAGATTTGCTGTCATCTTTGTCACTCTGGAAGCTTGAATCGGTAAAGGACTCAATCCTGAAGTCTCCATTACCGTAAACCAGGAACATCTTCTTAGTCCTTCTCAGGTACTTGAGAATGTTCTTCACTGACGTCCAGTAGTCCTCACGTGGGTCTGGCTGATACCGGCTCACCAAGCTCAGCGCGTAAGCTACATCTGGTCTTGTACATAGCATCGCATACATTATAGATCCTACCGCCGAAGCGTAGGGTATAGTGCTCATGCGAACCCACTCCTCATCAGTCTTAGGAGACATCTTCTTGGAGATGGTGATTCCATGCAATGCGGGTATATTACCGCGCTTGGAATCTTCCATACTAAATCTCTTTAGTACGGTCTCTATGTACCTGAACTGCGAAAGTCCCAGTAGTCTCTTGGATCTATTTCTGTAGATCTTGATCCCCAGAATGTACGAGGCATCACCCAGGTCCTTCATGGAGAACCGTTGTGACAAGAATAGCTTGACCGACTGTAGCATAGGAATGTCATTTCCTATCAAAAGAATATCGTCCATGTACAAGACTAGGAACACGACAGTTCGTCCTACAATCTTCTTATAGACACAAGGTTCATCTTCGTTCTTGATGAAATCAAATTCCTTGATTGCCTCATCAAAACAGGTGTTCCAGCTCCGCGATGCCTGCTTTAATCCATAAATGGATTTAAGCAACTTGCACACCTTCCCGCTGCTCCCACTATCTACGAAACCTTCTGGCTGATTCATGTAAACGCACTCTTCCAAACAGCCGTTCAGAAAAGCCGTTTTAACGTCCATCTGCCAGATTTCATAGTCATGGAAGGCAGCAATGGCAAGTAGGATCCGAATGGATTTAAGTATAGCCACTGGAGAAAAAGTTTCGTCATAGTCCACACCAGATCTTTGACGAAAACCTTTTGCAACGAGTCTAGCTTTATAGGTTTCCACCTGCCCATCTACATCAAATTTCCTTTTGTAGATCCATTTGCATCCAACGGGTTTTACCCCAGGTGGAGCAATATCCAAGGTCCACACTTTATTGGTATACATGGACTCCATTTCGGATTACATTGCTTCCAGCCACTTATCAGAGTCCCTACTGATAATGGCCTGCCTGAAACTGGTAGGGTCATCTTCTTCCAAGATGCAATCCTCTCGATCCCCGTCTAAGAGAAAACCGTAGTATCTCTCGGGCGGATGAGAAATCCTACCAGATCTGCGGAGTGGCTAAGGTTCGTCTGGGTTTATTGAATCCAGTGGTTCCTCCAAATTTTCAGTTACATTTTGTGGTTCATGGATTTCTCCCAGTTCTACCGTATTCCCACTAGTTTCTTTTGCAAGAAACTCCCTTTCTAAAAAGGTAGCATGGCGAGATACAAACACCTTCTGTTCCTCAGTGTGGTAGAACAGATATCCTAGTGAGTCTTTAGGATATCCCACAAATTTTCACAGAACTGACCGTGCCTCTAGCTTGTCCGGTTTCTGTGTTTTCACATAGGCCGGACAACCCCATATCTTAATAAATTTAAGACATAGTTTCTTACTGCTCCATATTTCATACGGAGTTTTAGGCACAGATTTGGACGGAACTTGATTCAAAAGGTATGCCGCTGTCTGAAGCGCATATCCCCAGAATGAAAGAGGTAACTCAGCACTACTCATCATGGAGCGAACCATATCCAATAGGGTACGATTCATCCGCTCTGATACACCGTTGTGCTGTGGTGTATAAGGGGGAGTAAGCTGAGAGAGAATACCATTCTCTTTTAAGTAATCTAGGAATTCCGTGCTTAAGTACTCCCCTCCTCTATCAGACCGGAGGATCTTGATACTTTTACCAGTCTGGTTCTCTACTTCGTTTCTGAATTCCTTGAATTTCTCAAAAGCTTCAGATTTGTGTTTCATAAGATACACATATCCGAATCTAAAGAGATCGTCAGTGAATGTGATGAAGTACGAGAACCCACCCTTGCATGTATAGACATCGGACCACATACATCACTGTGTATGAGTCCCAAGAGCTTTGTTGCTCCTTCTCCATATCCGGTGAACGGAGATTTGGTCATCTTCCCTTTGAGACAAGAATGACAAGTTTCATAAGATGAAAACTCGAACGTATTCAAGAGTCCATCTTTATGCAACTTACTTAGTCTTTTCTCTCCGATATGACCAAGTCTACAATGCCACAAGTAGGATTCATTCGTATCTGAATTCTTCCTCTTGCGTGTGTTTTGTACATTGAGAACTGTATTCTGATTTAGAACGTAGATACCATTACACAGTGTACCTTCTGCAACCAGTACTTTATGAAGGTAAATGTTCATGATATTTCTATCAAGAACAAAGTTATAACCATCTTTATCGAGTAAAGAAACTGATATGATGTTGCAAACCATGGAAGGTACATAGTAGCAATCGTTCAAAATCACAGTATTGCCATTTGGCAACACTAGGTGATATTCACCAACAGTTGCAGTATTAACTTGTGCTCCGTTCGCTACTCTGAGCGACATATCACCAGGTGCAACTTTCCGACTTTTTCTCAGTCCCTGCAATAAATTACAGATATGAGATCCTGATCCGGTATCAAGTACCCAGGAGGTAGGGCTGACCGTAAAGCAGTTCTTAATTACAAGAACACCTGAAGTAGATGCAAAACCATGCTTCTTCTTCAACTGGGTATCCTTGGAATCCATACAATCCTCTTTCCCTTGCTCAAACTTATGACAGTTGTCACAAGTTAGAGCCGAACCAACGTTCCCCAGCCCCGAATAAGAATTCGGATCGGTCAAGCGATACATTTTATTATCTTGATTAGGGCGTGAAATGGTTGCTACCTGGAGAGAGAGAAAAGAAACACTCAGCGTGCGCTCTTGCAAGATTAGATTGGTTTATTAGTTTATCTAACCAGGATGGCTCCTACTGTTTTCTCAAATTCTTCTTCAAACCTTTAAAAGAAGAACTAGTCGGGATTAATTGCACGTCATAATACTTGCTTAACCTTTCAGCCAGGCTAGTGTTGGTACTTCGAGGGAGGTTTTCCAACGCTTTCGTGAAGTTCCTTAATTAAGCAACCTCTTTTCCCTGGAGGCGTAGCCCCGCTAACACCGTTCTAGACACCTACTTGGTTTATAGCATTGATTGTTAAGTGAAACAATCTCCCGAGAGTAATCCAACTCATCAGTGGGATCGGGATCCAACTATCATTGTGTGTTGATCTAGATGGAATCCACTCTAGTCACCACACTCCATAAGGTATGCTAAATCTGCAAGTTTCAGTTTCTTTAGAAACTCCCGATGTTGATTTTTCCCCCTAGGACCCAAGTGACCTTGACGAATAATCAACAAATCAAAAGGTCCTAGTCAAGTTCAACCCGTCGTTATCCAGGATTGCATTAGACCTGCCCGCATGATCCTTGACGAATAATCAACAAAATCATGCGACCGTCCTAACCAATCGCATATATCAGTGCAACAGAGAATTATTACTTAGCTACCGTTCATTGTGTCTTGACGAATAATCAACAAACGCAGCACGAATACTAAGTATTAATTATCTGAAACGACGGAGGGCTACGGCTGGGTTTTTGGCGAAAAACCCATTAACGTAATGAAATTGATGTAGTTGAAGGAACATGATAGACTTTTTGAAAATATAATAGCGAAAAATTTTGCTAAAGAGGTCACTCCCTGTGAAGGGATCTCGGCTCTTTCCTCGTCGAATGAGGTGCTGAGCATTCATAACCGAATACCTCTATGCAAAGCAAGAATAATCGACTATAGTAAAGTTATTACCCTGACGCAAAATTTTGTCCAAGGGGTCACTCCCGATGAAGGGATCTCGGCACTTACCTCGTCGAATGAGGTGCTGGGCATTCATAACCGAATACCTCTATGCAAAACAAAAGAGAACGTCCTTGCAATAACAGTTTTTTTTTTAAAAATTGTTCCAACAACGTCTTTTAGGTTTGTTTTCTTGCATTAATTTAATGTGTCCCATCATTTAATCCTACCATTGCAGAAAACAACGAAAATATGACGTACGCTTATGCCATCCGCATTCGCCACGGGGCCCGCCATCACCCGTTAGGTTACTTAACTAACGACAGAGTGGGGGCTGGACTAGCGCGGATGCAAAACATAAGAAACGCCTAAATAGATATCATATATAGATATATACACATTCATCAGATGCAATGATAGCCATTCCAGATCACAGATTAACACATTGGATATACTAGAAATCCATTTTTCGTTCGAGCCCGTAACGAAAAGCGGATTACACGGTCGCGATGAATAGCCAATACCCTACCCTAGACCCCTACGGGTGCGGCAAACTACCCGCCAAGTACTCGAAACGAAGCAACCTCCCTCAATAACGTGAGTAGGCCACTCGGCACTTCGAGATACCCGGTAGTTTGTGCACCCCTCCTTGGGTCTATCCTAGGAGCAAAAACAGTAAAAAGAAATTATACAATGGCGGCTACAACCTCATCCCGGATGTGCGGCCATACAAATAATATTACATCAATTTACATATTACATGAATTGAAAGATAAATAAAACTCTCATCTCACAACCCCCCGGCTATTCATCCGCGACAATCCAACGAATTCATATACACAAACCATCAACATTACAGATCACAGATATGTGTAACCCCCACTAATCGACGTATAGCGATTAGCAGACGTTCAATACATATATCACATCACAGATATAACCCATTAGCCAAAGTCTACAGAAATTCGATCAAAATACGGATTTGTAACCACCCCAAAAACAAATTTTGTTCTCTGAAAATTCTGGGCAGAAACAAACCATCCTAAAAATCACAAAACAACAATATAAGAACACTGCAAGAAGATTGACCCACGGCCGGGTCAACTCGGCCGCGGATCCGCAGCAAGAGCATGCTCCTGCCGCGGTCCGCGACGCGCTGACCGAGTCACTGGACCAATTTTCTTGTGTGTTCTGTAAAAACCCTGAGCCGATTTTTAGTATGTGTTAAATTATTTTTTGAACAGAAATAAAAATCGGCAGAAAGTTAGCATTTTTGACGTGTTTTGCGGTTTTTTGTCCGATCGAAATTCTAGATACTTTGATAATATGCTAGTGTGTGTTTAGCTAGGCTCTGATACCAATGGTAGATCCACGTTACCTGTCCCGGTTCTTTCGGGGTTGCGGAAACGGTGAAAAACGATTTTTAGGGTTTTGGTAACATGGACTAGAAACCGGATCTTTGCTAAACAACATACTAGCAACAACTACAAGTTTTACCTACTCGGTAAGAGGGTTATACCTAGTCTTGAACTCCTTCTCTTCTTCTCCTTGGAATGGGTTGGATGGTTTTCCTCGTCGCCTTCTCTTGCTGAAGAAAGATCCACCCGAGAGTTGTGCTCCGAGCTCCACCTCGAGCCGAGGCAACTAGGGCAACAAGATCGCTAAGCTTGATGTCCTAGGTTGTGTAGATGAGGTAGATGGATGTGTTTGTCTATTTAGATCCTTTTTCTCTCAGCACATGAGATCAAAGGAAATTTCAAGAGGAGGAAGAAGAACTAGCAACCATGGAGCTTTCTCATCTCAAGAGAGAGAATGAGAAAAGAATAATGAGCTAAAGAAAAAAGAACCATGGTTGCAATAATACATAAACATCTTCATGACTAATCTTTTCATGATAAAGTTGATGGTTAGCTTGACTTGACCATTTTCATCACAAAAAGAAAAAGAAAACCAAAGAATACTCTAGACCTCTCATGAAGGTCCAAGTCAACTTTGGTCAAACGGTCAACAAAGTCAAGTATGGTCAAATGGTCAAAGCAATTAGCCATAACATAATTATTATTAAAAAGATTAGTAAATAATGTCCCCGGCTCATAATGGTTTTGACCGAATCAACTGTCAAAACCCTAATGAGCCAGCACCTCCTTTTTCTCTCCTCAAAACTGTGCATACACACCCGCATCCGCATTCCGTAGAATATGAATGCACAGAAGACAAAACAAATCCATCCGTACAATACTAGGATCCGGCTTAAACCAAAGCCCACTAGTATTGCCTGCCCGAAAACACAAGTGTACGTAAGTGATCATAGCCTTGTTGTAAAACCATACGGCCTCTGCACGTTTCGCTCAGTGCAGGGAAACTCTCTGTGTGGGACTCTAAAGACTCGACACTACGCTGACAGTGGGTTTAACCATAGACCGCAAGAGGCACTAGCTGTACGTAACGGTCCCCAGGTAGATATCGATAAGAAGACTGATGAGGTGAACCCATCCGAACTCCTACTGGGCCTGTATGTGACAATCTCCGTACAGTCCGGTCTGTTCGTCTGAGAATATCGCATGGCGGGCCTAGGGGGTGGTAAACGCCAGTCCCCTAATAGCGGTACAAGTCATGTCGGAGTGTAGCCCAGAACACCCTGAGATAACACTGGAAACCCACCGGTATATCTCGCTTGCCCTGGCCAGGGACGACTATGTATAATAGCTCTCCTAGACACAGCGCGATATCAACTCCCAATACCGGGAGAGACGAATCCTGTCTAACAGTCAGTGCCTCCAAGTGCTTCGGGACTGCACCCAACTACTATCTGTTTGCACGACTCAGTAGAGCCGTGGTAGGGTAGTAATCAAAGAACAGTGGGAACACACTTGAGACGAAGTGACAGTGTCAAGTCAGCGGACTAAGTTGTACTCATGTCACCTAGGAACTGTTAACTGACGATAGGTATAATACCAACCAACAGTTCCCGACGAGTCATGTCCAGTGTACTCGTAACCTAACGAGCACCTGCATACTATCTCCAGTACGACGTACTGATGGCTATGGGACAGACCATCTCCCCTGCTGGGAAGAGAAGCGTATGCACCAGTCTACTCTGGATTATCGATGCCCTGTCTCGATAATCCTATGACTAGGGACCAAAATAAGGATGTGCTTATAGACTACCCAGCTCCCACTAGTGTGATCGCCATCACAACACCGGTAGTCAAGCAAAGATCCTAAGGGCTCCATCAATATATTTTAGCGATATGTTAAAAGAAACATATACACATATTAAGATAGATCAAACCAAGTAGCATACTACTATATCGAGCAAGACTGTCGTAAAACCGTATACATATCCCAAGCCTCCAAAATGTATTATACAAACTAGTGCTATACAATAATGGCCTCTATGGCATACATATCTAACAGTAACCCCCCAAAATTAGATCTAGATCCCCTTTTATAGATCCCCAGTTAAGCTTCCTTCATAAGCTTGGTAGTTATGCAGAGCCTTCCAGAAGATACCACGTGGAAATGGAGCGTCTTGAGGAAGCTAGGCGGTTATAGGTAAGCTTCTAGAAAGTTTTCGAACGCCGACGACTCCACTCGGTCGTGGATCCGCGGCGGATCGGGCTGGATCTGCCGCAGTTCCGCGGCCGTTTAAGGAGATCTCTGCTTCAAGTTTCTGGGATATTCCAGTGGTAGCGATACCGATGCCTAAAAAGGTATCAAACTTCAAGTCCTCTCAAGGCAAATGATAATTCGCTCCTGGCAATATCCCAGTTGTAGCAATGTTGATGCCTAAACAGGTATCAAACTCCAAGTCCTTTCACGGCAAACGATGATTTGCTCCTGGAAATATTCCATTCATAGCGATGATGATGCCAAGGTTGATATCAGATTCCAAACTCGCAATAAAAACATCAGCGAGTAAAAAAATAATATAAAAAATACATATGAAATAGCCAAAATAATAGGGCAACTCACAATAAAAATCAGCGAGCAAAAAATATACATATAAAAAAACAGCCGAAATGTTTTGGCAACTCGCAATAAAAAGCAGCGAGTAAAAATATAAAAAAAAGAGCCGAAATGATTGGGCAATCACGATTTTCGCGATATGAAAAGCTGAAAAGATAGAGCATCGCGGCAATAAAAAAGTAAAATAAAATAAAGTTTCATTTGCCCTGCAGGCGAGCTTACACTGACCCCTGTATACAATCCATGAGCACAAATAAAAAGGGGGGAAACATGTTTTCCCACCATGCTTCGTCAAAGGGGAGAGCCAGATCTTGATAGTTCATATACAACTTAAAGACTACCCGACGTTCTTCTCATTCCGACAGGATGCAGATACGGCGTCAGCAAAGCTCCAAGGAGCCAAGCAAAAGTGGAGCAATGGCAAACTCCTAGCTCCAAATCTCAATGGCGACATCAACAGCCTAGAGGTCACCCCAACGTTCTTCTCATTCCGACAGGATGCAGATGCGACGTCAGCAAAGCTCCAAGGAGCCAAGCAAAAGAGGAGCAATGGCAAACTCTTAGCTCCAAATCTTAATGGCGACATCAAAAACCTAGAAGTCACCCCGACGTTCTTCTTATTCCAATAGGATGCAGATGCGATGTCAACAAAGCTCTAAGGGGCAAGAAAAAGTGGAGCAATAGCAAACTCCTAGCTCCAAATCTCAACGGCGACATCAATAGCCTAGAGGTCACCCCGACATTCTTCTCGTTACAGCAGACGCAATGTCAATAAAGGCTCCAAATAACCAAATCAAAAAGGAGTGACGGCAAAATCCCAGCTCCAGCTCGACATTCTTCTTGTTGCAGCAAACGCAATGTCAACAAAGGCTCCAAATAGCTAAATCGAAAAGGAGTGACGGAAAAATCCCAGCTCCAGCTCGACATTCTTCTCGTTACAGCAGACGCAATGTCAAAAAAGGCTCCAAATAGCCAAAATAAAAAAGGAGTGACGGCAAAATCCCAGCTCCAGCTCGACATTCTTCTCGTTACTACAGACGCAATGTCAACAAAGGCTCCAAATAGCCAAACCAAACTGGAGCAAAGGCATACTCCTAGCTCCGGACTTCAACTGCAATACATACTAATAGACGTCCTACAGATGTCTACCCTATTTCAGCCAAGAAAAGGCACGGCATCGTCAAAATAAAAAATGAAGCAATGTCATATTCCCAGCTTCAGGGTCTCGACAGCAACTCATATAAAGCCTAAGAGACTATCGGAGATCATCCCACACCAGCACGGAGTGGTTATGACTCATCGGGGCTCCAAACTGAGCCTAACCTCAAGTAAAAAGTGAAATGGCAAATTCCTAACGCTTGCTCTTCCGACGGTCATATAGCCTAAGGAGATTACTTGAAGACGTCTTGTCCAGCACCCGAAGAGATCAGAGACACGACAGTTGTGGGGCTACTCGAACAACAGCTTAAAGACTGTATATCGAGGAATATATCAGCCAACGCTTCGTTTTCAACCCATATTAACAACAATAATAAAACTACACCCCGAAAAAAGAGAAGAAAGCCTATGACCCTAACCATATTCTTCAAAAGTATAAAATGTAAAATTTTGTTAAAATGATTGAAAAACGGATCATAGATTTCCTAGAAACTAAGTAAATTGGGTAATTGAATCAAAACTCCCATCTCTTCTCAAAATCTCCCACTTGAAACTTATCGGATTAATGCAGTATGCGTTTTTGTATATATAATATGTTATGCACAACACAAAATGAATCAATCAATCTAACAAATTTCATTTTCATTTAAACTGCCCTATTTAATCTTATTTGTTTCATTAGAATTTTTGTTTTATTCGAGAAATAAATACGCGCCCCAGGCGCTCCCACTAAAACAACCACCCATCAAATCTCCTGCCACGCCCCGTTTCCCAGTATATGGATGTTAGTTATATGTATGCCCTAGAGGTCATTACTGTACATACGATGTATATTGTAGTGGATGCTTGGACATATATAGGGAGGACTTTCTTGCTCGACGCGATAATATGCTATCTGGTCACTCTTTATCTTAACATGTACTTTGATTGTCTCTATGACACATGTTGATAAAGCCCTTAGGATGAGTACTCGACTACCAGGACTATAATGCAGATCATACTAGTGGGGACAGTATAGTCGCTAAGTACAACCTTCAAATGTTCCTAGTCGTGGGAGTACCGAGACAGGGCATCGATACTCCAGAGTAGACTAGCGTATGCGCTTCTTGACCCATATGATGGGCGATGGATGATCCCATATCCATTGGTGTTTGACATCAGAGAAGGTATACGGGTGCTCAGTGGAGGCTGGGTACACTGGACGGACTCGCCGAGAACTCCCAGATGGTATTATACCTCAGGTCAGATGGCAGTTCTCTGGTGACACTGGTACAGGTTAGTCTTTAGACCCGAGATCATCATAGAGTCTTGTGTGATTCCCACTGTGCTTTGATTTCCATCAAACCACGTCCAAGAGGGCGTGCAAAACGGTGGCTTTTGGGTACAGTCCCGAATCACATGGAGGCAATGAGCGATAGGAGGGGATTCGTCTCTCCCGGTATAGGGAGTTGATGTTGCGCTGTGTTCGATTGGCTTTAACTGGAAATCCCTGGCCAGGGTTGCAGAGATTTACTGGTAAGAGTTATCAGTAGTTTCTCGAATTGTTATAAACCTCATATCGACACGACTTATCAAGCTATTGGGGTCTGGCGTTTACCACCCCTAGGCGAGATATACGACATATCAGACGAAGAGACCGGACTGTACGGGAGTGTTACTGATTGGATGCGCAGGAGAATGTACAGTCTTGCTTGTTGATCTTCTGATCGCTCAATACCTGGGTGGCTGTTACGTTTAGCTGACCTCTTGCAGCTTGTGGGTGTTTGATATGATCATCACCTACTGCCAGCGTATTGACGATTCTTTAGAGTCCTACACAGAGGTTTCCTGGCTCAGGAAAAACGGAGTAGGAGCACATATGTGATATGTGCGGGACCGAGAATAATACTTGTATTTGATACCGTATTAGATTCTCGCGATATGAGATATCGGCCGGGTATATGTGATATAGCCGGGTCATCGGATCAAGTGTTGATTCGATGAACTGATACAGATTATATTAGTCGGTTGTATGCGATATAGCCTGATTATCGGATCAAGTGTTGATTCGATAATTTAATGTATAATTAGATATTTGATATATTATATTACATTAACTAATACTAGCTCACTTAAAGATTCTTTTTCTCACTTGGATAATACATTGATATATATGTGATATATGTTAATTGTATTATTTTATTTTGTTACAATAAATATTATATATGTGATATATAATATTGTAACATGTTATGGTTATAAATGCAACATGTTTTGTGGAGTTTAAATATGGTTAGGGTTTGGATTAGGGTTAAGCTTGCATGAAGCTTTCAAGAAGCTTCTTGAAGCTTTGACTTTGACTTGTGATATTTTGCAGTGATATTTCTTTAACCCAACCCAACCCTTTTACCATAGTTAATTCTCTACATGGGTTTAGTCTTCATACTTAACCCATGGTTGCAATTCTAACCACACACTTGATTCATTATTCATCACAAATTGATTTGCTTCTTCTTCTTCTTCCTTTTTTGATGAAAAGCTTTCTAGCTTTTTCATATGTGATGAAAATGAGTGAGAAATTGAAAACAAATGAGAGCTAAATTCCTACTTCATCATCCTCATCTATTCTTGCCACTTAGATTAGGGTGTTTGCTTTGCTAATACTTGAGTAGCAAAGCAAGAGTTTAGGTTTGAGTTTCTTCAAAGTAGATCATCTTAGTTATTGAAGATCGGAAGCAAGCTTGCATCTTTCTCTTCATGGAGCCTCTCTAGAGTCCGGACACATGATGATCGCAGCGAAGGGACCTCAACACGGAGCTTATGAAGTGATGGAACAGACTACAAAGGTTGTAATCCCAAACTCTTAGAAGTAAAGTTGTTTACTTGCCTTTGTTTCGCCTAATCTCTAGTCTAAGATCTTGGTTAGGGTTGTTCGGCACTTGAAAATTTTGATTTTGGTATGGTTGATACCTTGTAGAACCTTATTCTAGTGCCTAGTAACCCTACAGTGGTATCAGAGCCAAGTTAGAGCTTTAGGTGAAGTTTAGACCAAGTTTAAAGTCCGATCGAACCCCGAAACATCGAGATTTACCCCCTCTATGGAAATTTTTTAAAATGTTGATTTTTCTGTATTAAAAATACTCAGAAAATTAAGCGGGGAATTATAAGAATTACTGTGCAGTACGGACCCATGACCCCTTCAAGAGACCGCGGAACCGCGGCCAAACCATGCATTTGGCGGCGGTTCCGCGGCCAACTTAGGGTGTCAGAGGATAATACTTCAGGGTATGATTCTTGGGTACTTTTGGATGCTTCTGGGAATTTTTAATTCTACTCAAGTGTTGAGTTTTCTGGAGATCTTTTGTATTCGTTGATTCGATCGGAAAATTTAACATCGTTTAGTTTTTCCGGGTAATTTAGAACGTGTTACAAAGTTCCAACAGATATCAATAACTCACTTTTTCCCGACACGGAAAATTTTCAGGTGTTGGATTTTTCCACGAGTTTGAAACTTCCGGAAAATCATGCAAGCGTATCTGTGGACCCTCTAGAAGAACGTAACCTTAACTCTATTATGTGACCGTCAAAACTGCCACTTGAACCATAGGGTTTGTGGTAATTTAGCGCTGCCACATGTGAGGCGTTGGTTTGACCCTTCTACGGCTGGTTCATTAGGGCTATGACATGTTCTGGGATTTTTGAACTCCGCTCAAATGTTGAGCTGTTTGGGAAATCTTGGGTGTTTGTTTATTCGATTGGAAAGTTTAACATTGTCTATTTATCTGGAATGTGTTACAATATTTGGAATCCACAAGTAGTTATGAGATAACTAATTTGAATGTTATAAATCTAGCAGTTTAGTCCCAGATGATCGGTTGCCACGGGATTTTGATGCGATCAAAAGTCCGTCGCAATCACGTAGCGTACGCGGATACTCGCCGGGTAAACTTAATAGACAGCTATGCCCCAAGGCCCCGACCAAGTGACTGTAGGAGAACCCCGTCGCCAAAAGCATCCGTTCGGGTGCTCGCGGCAGCGGTGTTCCGCCTTAGTGCACTTCGTCAACGGTATCGGGGCTGCGGCCATCTACTATAGTTTTCGATGAGCATTCGATCAGAATGTCGGGAATCTTATTGAATTTCCCGACTAGATATTGAAAAGTGTTTTCAATAATGAGACTAAAATACGGGGTTTATAATTTTTAGGCATGCGATGTCTAAGGAATTCTTTTGGTTAGGCATGTGATGTCTAAGGAGGTTGCGGATTCCAACTGTTGTAGTTTTACACTTTCTTTTCTGCGACCGTAAGTGTAATATGTGGTGTATCGCCGGTTTCGTTGCTATTCATCAATGACAACTGGGATACGCATATTTACTTACGTTAATGATATGTGATATTATGTGTTGCTGTGATATGTTATATTGGATCGTCGTGTTTTGAATAGCCAGGGGTTTTATGTGAGATGGGAGTTTTTCATTTTCATTCATGTAAAATTCATTGTATGTAATATTCTTTTATTGGGGCACTTCCGGGCTGAGGATGATGTCACCATTGTATATTATTTACTTTTCCGCATTAGGATAGACCCAAGGCGGGGAGCACAAGTAACCGGGTTCTATGGTCCAGTAGGAGACCGTCTCGAGGAGTCGAGACCGGGTCTCGTAACTCTAGAATTGATAGGGTTGCTTGCCGCTCTCGTAGGGGTCTAGGCATGTGGGATTGGCTATTCATCGCGACCGTGGAATCCGTGTTTTATACAGGCTCGTATTAAAACACGGACCTCCTAGTATATCCAATATTTCATATGCTATCTTCTGCTGCAATGTTCTGTGATGACATCATATTACTGCCTGAGACGAATGTTTATATTATATATATGAGATATATATTGTATATTGTTGATTTCGTTTCAAATGTGATGCTTGTGAAGCATAATAAAATGGGACCTCATTAATGAGATTAATGATATAAAAGAAACCTAAAGATGTTGTAGAAACTTGTTTAAAACTGGTAGCTCTAGTTCTTGCTTTGCATAGCGGTATTCCTTGTAGAATATCCAGCATCTTATTCGATAAGGAAAGAGCCGAGATTCCTTCACCAGGAGTGACCTCTTTAGCGAAACTAGCAGATGCTACACACTCGGTTTGTCTTTTGATTGCTTTTATAGTTTTTGCTTTGCATAGTGGTATTTGTGAAATATCATGCACCTTATTCGATAAGGAAAGAGCCGAGATCCCTTCATCGGGAGTGACCTCTTTAGCGAAACTAGTGAAAGCCTCAAAAACACTCCATTCAAAAATCACTCGATTCTACAACGATATCAAGTTCATTACGCAAAGGGTTTTCTTAAAAACCCGTCGTAGCCATCCGTCATTTCAGATAAGTACTTCATAGTATCCGTGCTACGTTTGTTGGCTTTCGTCAAGGCGTAGTGTGCGGTAGCTATTTATGCTTATCTGTATAAGCATATGATGCGATTGAGTTAGGCTAGTCATACGACTTTGTTGGCTTTCGTCAAGGGTCGTGCAGGTGGGTTTAATTCAATCGGGAAATGACGGGATGAACTTGACTAGTACCCTATGGTTTGTTAGCTTTCGTCAAGGTCATAGGATGCTAGGGGTAAAATATTATTGGGAATTTCAAGTGTTGAAATTTGCAATGAGATTGCATACCTTCTATGAGATAGTTGGATCCCGATACCCACTGCGAGTAAGAGTTACTCCTGGGAGAGTTTTACACATTACAATTAGCCGATCAAGTAGGTGTGTAGAAAGGTGTTAACGGGGTTACGCCCGTGGGAAAACGAGGTTTATTTTAATTAGGTCTGTGCGAAAGCACGGGGAACCTCCCTCAAAGTACCGGCACTGGCCTGGCTGAAAGATTGGCGAACTTGTAGGGTGTAATTAATCTCGGGTAGTCTTTCCTTTTAGGGTTTGAAAGAAGATTTGACAAAAACAGTGAGAGACATCCTGATTAGATATATTAATAACCAATCTAATCTTGCAAGAGCATACGCTGAGTGTTTTCTTCTCTCTCTCCAGGTAGTGACCATGTCATGCCTTAATCAAGATAATAATACGGATGTATTAACCGAACCCGCTTATTATACTGAGCTGGGGAATGTTGGTCCCGCTCCAACTTATAATTGTTATAAGACAGAGCAGGAAATTGGGGAATACCAGATTTCCCGTGCCGCCCAAACGAATAAAGTGCATGCTGATGCATCTTCTTCGGGTGTGTTCATTACCGAGTACCGTTTCTCAGTATCCTTTACGTCCTGGGTATGAGATACCGGATCAGGATCCCGCATATGTAATCTGTTACATGGGCTACTGATAGGTAGAGAACTGAGAACGGGTGATAAGAAACGGTGCAATTGTTACAAGCCAAGTCTGTTGGCAGTTATCACCCTGTATTACCAGAATACATTGATTCTGAACGAATGTTATTAGATACCGAACCTGATATACAACATCATATCAGTATCTTTATTTAATAAAGAAGGATATAATTTTGTATTATTGGATAATGTTTTGAACATTTCCTATATCAAGAGTTGATCGGTTCAGGCACGTTATCTAAAAACATAGACGTTCTAAATCAAACCACAGTTCTTAACGTATAGAACAACACACAAGAGGAAGAGTTTAGAAATGAACGAATCCTTCTTGAAGTATTGTAGACTAGGTCATATCAATGTGACCCGACTAGCTGAAGTTACACTTAGATGCATATTTAAATCTGTTTGAATTTACAGCTTGTGAAACTTGCTGGTCATGTCACAAAGATAAAATGACCACAGCTCTGTTTATTGGAAACAGAGAAAGAGTTAGTGAACTCTTGGGATTGATACATGCTGATGTATGAAAGTCCCCTGTCTACACATGCCAGCAATGGTTCTTTGTACTTTATTATATTCACTGATGGTCTCTCAAGATTCGCACACATGTTCCTGTTGAAACACAAGTCTAAACCTTTTGAGAAATTCAATGAATATGAGTTGGAAGTAGAGAACCAAAATGGGTATAAGTATTATGTTCCTTGATGTGATCAGGGAGGAGAATACTTGAGCATGGGATTCCTGGACTATTCTAAAGGAGAATAAGATTCTCTCTCAGCGTTACTCCTCCGTATACACCACAGCACGTCGGTATATCAGGGCGGAGCAATCTCACCCTATTAGATATGGTGCGCTCTATGATGAGTACTATTGAGTTTCCTATTTCCTTTTGGGAGTTATGCACTTGAGAAGCTGCATACCTATTAAATAGGGTTCCAATCAAATCAGTTGCCTACCATTCCATATGTGATATGGTATGGAAAGAGCCCATCTCTTAAGGTAGTTAAGTTTTGGGGTTGTCCGGCCTATGTCTAAAAGCATAATCTGGAAAAGCTCGAGGCAAAGTCAGTTCTGTAGAATCTTGTTGGATATCCCAAGAATTTGCAAGGGAATATCTTCTACCAAACTGAGGAACAAAAGATGTTTTGTTTTCTCAGCATGCCACCTTTGTGAAAAGGAATTTCTTGTGAAGAAATTAGTGGTCATGAGGTAGAACTGGAAAGAGTTCCAGCTAAACAAACTACAGCTGATGATTTGGTAGAACCAAAGGATTCAATAGTTTCCAACGAAGTTCAGCCTCTCCGCCGATCTAATAGGGTTCCTCACACACCTAAGAGATACTCCGATTTTCTCTATGACAGTGGGAGCGAGGATTGCATCATGAGATGATGACCCAACTAGTTTTCGAGCAGAGCCATCAGGAGTGGGACTCTGTAAGAATGGCTGGATGCTTAGCAATCTGAGATGGAATCCATATACACCAACGAAGTATGGACTTTGGTTGCTTTATCTGAAGGATTAAAATCCCTATCAGGAGCAAGTATATCTTGAGAATATTAATTGGTGTACATGGAAAAGTTGAGACTTTCAAAGCTATGCTTAAGTCCATCCAGATCCTACTTGCAATTGCTACATACCATGACTACGATATCTGACAGTTGGGTGTCAGGACTGCTTTTCTAAATAGTGATTTAAAAGAGAGCGTCTATAAGTACACAGCCAGAGGGCTTCGTAGACAGTGGGAGAAGTGGAAACGTGTGCAAGGTGCTTTATGGAATAAAGCAGGTATCGCGGAGTTGGAACGTCTGTTTTGATGTGGAAGTCAAAGTGTTTGACTTCATCAAAATGGAAGATGAACCTTATATATACAAAAAGGTAGTAGGGAGTATGGTGGTGATCCTCGTATTGTACGAGGATGACATACTCTTGATAGGAAAGGAGTTTCCTATGCTACGCTCGGTCAATCTCCTCTTATCACATGGATTCTCCGTAAAGGATCAATGTGATACCTCCTAAATCCTAGGTTTTATATCTATGAGATAGATCTAATTGGATGTTAGGATTCTCACTAGTTGTAGTGAGATGGTATCAATCGATCCTGGGGAGAATCGCTGAAATGGTTCCAGGGTGGTAAAGTTGACTGAATGTCAATCACAGGCATTGTCTTTACCCTTAGTAGAGGGACGGTATGTTGGAAGAGTTCCAAGCTAGATACCGTGACATACTAGACGATAAAGGCAAGATAAATCACTACCAAGGATGCTACCAAAAAAGCAGTCTGGATATATATAATAGTTCATGAGATGAACTTAGTTCCTACCATTGTGTGACAATGGAGTTGTGGCTTATGCCGAGGAACCCCCGTCCCATCAGAGATCCAGACATATTCTTAGGCAGTGTCGCCTGATCATCGAGATGGTTGATCTCCAGGGAGATCAAGGTTAGGAGAGTAGACATAGAGAACAACAGCGCGGATCCACTCACAAAGGCATGTTTCCCAGTAGAGACTTTTATGTGATGGTTGAGTATGAGATACTTCAACCACAGCTGATTGTTGGGTATGCGATACCAAAACAGATGGCCCTAGTGCAAGTGGGAGATTGTTAGTTATATGTATGCCCTAGAGGCCATTACTGTATATACGATGTATATTGTAGTGGATGCTTGGACATATATAGGGAGGACTTTCTTGCTCGACATGATAGTATGCTATCTGGTCGCTCTTTATCTTAACATGTACTCTGATTGTCTCTATGATACATGTTGATAAAGCCCTTAGGATGAGTACTTGACTACCAGGACTATGATGCAGATCATACTAGTGGGGACTATGTAGTCGCTAAGTACATCCTTCAAATGTTCCTAGTCATGGGAGTACCGAGACAGGGCATCGATACTCCAGAATAGACTAGCATATGCGCTTCTTGACCCATATGATAGGCGATGGATGAACCTATATCCATTGGTGTTTGACATCAGAAAAGGTATACGGGTGCTCAGTGGAGACTGGGTACACTGGACGGACTCGCCGAGAACTCCCAGATGGTATTATACCTCACGTCAGATGGCAGTTCTCTGGTGACACTAGTACAGGTTAGTCTGTAGATCCGAGATCGTCATAGAGTCTTGTGTGATTCCCACTGTGCTTTGATTTCCATCAAACCACGTCCAAGAGGGCGTGCAAAACGGTGGCTTTTGGGTACAGTCCCGAATCACATGGAGACAATGAGCGATAGGAGGGGATTCGTCTCTTCCGGTATAGGGAGTTGATGTTGCGCTGTGTTCGATTGGCTTTAACTGGAAATCCCTGGCCAGGATTGCAGAGATTTACTGGTAAGAGTTATCAGTAGTTTCTCGAATTGTTATAGACCTCATATCGACATGACTTATCAAGCTATTGGGGACTGACGTTTACCACCCCTAGGCGAGATATGCGATATATCAGACGAAGAGACCGGACTGTACGAAAGTATTACTGATTGGATTCGCAGGAGAATGTACAGGCTTTCTTGTTGATCTTCTGATCGCTCAATACCTGGATGGCTGTTACATTTAGCTGACCTCTTGCAGCTTGTGGGTGTTTGATATGATCATCACCAACTGCCGGCGTATTGACGATTCTTTAGAGTCCTACACAGAGGTTTCCTGGCTCAGGCAAAACGGAGTAGGAGCACATATGTGATATGTGCGGGACCGAGAATAATACGTGTATGTGATACCTTATTAGATTCTCGCGATATGAAATATCGGCCGGGTATATGTGATATAGCCGGGTCATCGGATCAAGTGTTGATTCGATGAACTGATACAGATTATATTAGTCGGTTGTATGCGATATAGCCTGATTATCGGATCAAGTGTTGATTCGATAATTTAATGTATAATTATATATTTGATATATTATATTATATTAACTAATACTAGCTCACTTAAAGATTCTTTTTCTCACTTGGATAATACATTGATATATATGTGATATATGTTAATTGTATTATTTTATTTTGTTACAATAAATATTATATATGTGATATATAATATTGTAACATGTTATGGTTATAATGCAACATGTTTTGTGGAGTTTAAATATGGTTAGGGTTTGGATTAGGGTTAAGCTTGCATGAAGCTTTCAAGAAGCTTCTTGAAGCTTTGACTTTGACTTGTGATATTTTGCAGTGATATTTCTTTAACCCAACCCAACCCTTTTACCATAGTTAATTCTCTACATGGGTTTAGTCTTCATACTTAACTCATGGTTGCAATTCTAACCACACACTTGATTCATTATTCATCACAAATTGATTTGCTTCTTTTTCTTCTTCCTTTTTTTAATGAAAAGCTTTCTAGCTTTTTCATATGTGATGAAAATGAGTGAGAAATTGAAAACAAATGAGAGCTAAATTCCTACTTCATCATCCTCATCTATTCTTGCCACTTAGATTAGGGTGTTTGCTTTGCTAATACTTGATTAGCAAAGCAAGAGCTTGGGTTTGAGTTTCTTCAAGGTAGATCATCTTAGTTATTGAAGATCGGAAGCAAGCTTGCATCTTTCTCTTCATGGAGCCTCTCTAGAGTCCGGACACATGATGATCGCAGCGAAGGGACCTCAACACGGAGCTTATGAAGCGATAGAACGGACTACAAAGGTTATAATCCCAAACTCTTAGAAGTAAAGTTGTTTACTTGCCCTTTGTTTCGCCTAATCTCTAGTCTAAGATCTTGGTTAGGGTTGTTCGGCACTTGAAAAATTTGATTTTGGCATGGTTAATGCCTTGTAGAACCTTGTTCTAGTGCCTAGTAACCCTACAACGGAAACGGAGACGTGGCAAGCCCGCAACGTATTTACTAATAAATAAATACGTTAAGCGTAATTAAGCAATATATGTAAAAATGCACAAGAATGACAAGAGATATAAAATAAACAGCAAATTTTATTAACATTCATCTTTACAATACAACTGCTTTGAAGAGGAAAGATGCAATGATAATAAGCAATGTCTAAACAGTGGCATGCAAACTGAAATAAGTACAAGATGAACTAGAAGTCCGGCTGGGCAGTGAAGTGGTCCAAGTCCTCCTGGCTCGGCTCGATCTCCTGAAAGTCTGGTCCTCCTGACGAACATTCCAAAGAGAGAAAATAGACAGGAATGTCGTCAGCGAACTAACACTCGGTAAGTTCCAAAAGAAATAAAGGAATAAAACAAGTAATGAGAATTGAACTGGTAAGTTGTACAGTTATCAGATTGTTATTCTAACGTAGTTATTTGTAGCTTGGTACAGAAGGTATTTGTGTATACGAGAGGAGTCCATCTTACCCCGTGGACTATGGTAACATGTAGTACAAGGCCCCGTCAAAACCCACGGGACAACGGCATGAGATTTCATTTAGGTGTCTTTTAAGTTACCATTGTCAGTGTATATGCCCTAGAGGCCATTACTGTATCATACTAGTTTGTATATTACTTAATGGAAGCTTGGGATATTCACCTTGTATATACAATCTTGCTCAAAATAGTAGTATGCTACTTGGTTTGTTTCTACTTCAATGTGTACATGTGTTTATTTTAGTATATCACCTATACACATTAGTGGAGCCCTTAGGATCTTTGCTTGATTACCAGCGTTGTGATGGCAGTCACACTAGTGGGGGCTGGGTAATCTATAAGCACATCCTTATGCAGGTCCCTAGTCGCAGGACTATCGAGACAGGGCATCGATACTCCGGAGTAGACTGGCGCATGCGCTTCTCATCCCAGAGTGGGAGATGGTCTGTCCCACAGCCATCAGTACGTCGTACTGGAGATAGTATGCGGGTGCTCGTTGGGTTACGAGTACACTGGACAGGACTCGTCGGGAACTGACCGGTTGGTATTATACCTATCGTCAGTTATCAGTTCCCAGGTGACATGAGTACAGCTTAGTCCGCTGACTTGACACCGTCACTTCGCCTCGAGTGTGTTCCCACTGTACTTTGATTACCACCCTACCACGGCTCAAAGGAGTCGTGCAAACAGGTAGTAGTTGGGTACAGTCCCGAAGCACTTAGAGGCAGTGACGGTTAGACAGGATTCGTCTCTCCCGGTATTGGGGGTTGACATCGCGCTGTGTCTAGGAGAACCATTACACGAGTAGTCCCTGGCCAGGGCAATCGAGATATACTGGTAGGCTTCCAGTGTTATCTCAGGGTGTTTTAGGCTTCACTCCGACATGACTTGTACCGCTATTAGGGGACTGACGTTTACCGCCCCCCTAGGCCCGCCATGCGATGTATCAGACGAACAGACCGGACTGTACGGAGACTGTCACATTCAGGCTCAGTAGGAGTTCAGATGGGTTTCACCTCGTCAGTCTTCTTGTCGGCATCTACCTGGGGACCGTTACGCACAGCTAGTGCCTCTTGCGGTCTGTGGTTAAACCCACTGCCAGCGTAGTGTCGAGTCTTTAGAGTCCCACACAGAAAGATATTCGCCTTTAGTCAAAAGAGTAGAGGTCGCATGGTTTTGCGACAGGTCGCATGGTTTTGCGACTGGGTTCGGTCACATCCGTGCACTTATGCACGTACAGTGTCTGGACAGTTAACACTAGCGGGCTTTGGTTTAAGCCAGATCCTAGTGTACGTTTTGGGATTGGTTTTATCCTGTATGTATTCGTGTTCCTCGGAACGCGGATGCGGGTGTGTATGCACAGTTGACGGAGAGACAGAGGCAGAGGATTCTCATTAGGGTTGTTGACCGTTGACTGTTGACTATTGACTTTTTGCTCAACCCTAATGAGAATATGATATGTAATTAACAATAATATTAATTAAGTATTATAGTGACATGGTTGTTGAGGGGTTGACTTTGTTGACTTGTTGACTTTGTTGACCGGTTGACTAGGTTGGACTAGTTGACCATCATGATGACAATGGCTATCATTTCATGGCAAAGACTTTTGCTTGCTTGTTCTCTTGTGCAAAATGAGTGCATGAAATGATATGGCTATTGTAGCTTAAACCATCACTAATACTTGATTGCTATTATTGGTTATGATGGTTTTGGATTATGAGAGCCAAGAGAGAAAAGTCTTGCTCATTCTTTCATTTCCTTTCTCTCTCTTGTGTTCTTGAGCTCTCATCTTCTTCCTCTTGCTCTCCCTCTCTTTAGTCTATGGTTCACTTGTCTCATGTGTTGAGAACCAAGAACCATAGAGAAAAATCCCAACACACTCTCCTCTACTCACTCTAGTTCACAAGGTTTGGCAAACCGAGTGAACTAGTTTCTTCAAAGCTCGAAGAAGAAGCCAAAGGTAGAAACTTTCAGGTGGATCGATCTTCGGCGCAAGGAGACGACGGGGTGAAGCTGATCCGGACAACCATCGAGGCTTGAAGACGAAGGAGTTCAAGAAAGAAAGGTATAACCCCCTAACCGAGTAGTTAACAACTCCTAATTAGGTTGTTAGTTAGATGTTTAACAAAGATCCGGTTTTGAGTCCATGTTACCGCCTCTAGAAAATTGTTTTTCATCAAATTCCGCATGCCCGAAAGTACCGGGAGAGGTAGCATGGACTTACAGTGGTATCAGAGCCTAGTTAAACTCTATCTAACATGTTAGCAAAGTAACTAGAAGATCGATCAAAGAAAAAGTCACGAAACGAACCCGATATATCAAGTTTCTGCCGATTTTTTTTCTGTTCAAAAATTGATAAATTTCATATTAAAATTCGGCTCAGGCTTTTTATTAAATAACCACAAAATTTGGTCCCACGAACCGATCAAAGCGCCGTGGAAACACGGCGGGAGCACGCTCCCGCCGCAGTTCCGCGGCCGAGTTGACTCGGCCGAGGTCCAAATTTAGTGCAGTGTATTTCTGGGGTTGTTTTAGGATTTTTGGAATATGTCTTTTCAGCCCAGATTTTCCAGAACGAAAATTTTGTGTTTAGGGCCTAAAAATCCGTATTTTTGATCGAACTTCTAAAGACTTAAGCTGACGGGTTTTTCTGTGATGTGTTATTTGTATTGAACGTCTGCTAATCGCTATATGTCGATTAGTGGGGGTTATACAAATCTGTGATCTGTAATGTTGCTGGAATGTGTATATGAATTCATTGGATTATCGCGGGTGAATAGCCGGGGGTTGTGAGACGAGAGTTTTCTTTTCTTTCAATTCATGTAAATTTGTAAATTGATGTAATAATTATTTGTATGGCCGCACAACTGGGTCGGGGTTGTAGCCGTCATTGTATAATTTCTTTTTACTGTTTTTGCTCCTGGGATAGACCCATGGAGGGGGTGCACAAACTACCGGGTATCCCGAAGTGCCGAGTGGCCTACTCACGGAGTTGAGGGAGGTTGCTTCGCTTCGGGTACTTGGCGGGTAGTTTGCCGCACCCGTAGGGGTCTTGGGTGGGGTACTGGCTATTCACCGCGACCGTGTAATCTGCTTTTCGTTACAGGCTCGTACGAATTGCAGATTCCTAGTATATCCAATGTGTTCATCTGTGATCTGAAATGGCTATCATTGCAATGTATATCTAGATATGATATTATTTAGGCGTTGCTTATGTTTTACAGCCGCGCTAGCCCAGCCCCCGCTCTGTCGTTAGTTAAGTAACCTAACGGGTAATGACGGGGCCCCGTGGCGAATGCGAATGGCATAAGCGTACGTCATATTTTGGTTGTTTTCTGCAATGGTAGGATTAAATGATGGGACGCATTAAAAGAACTAATGCAAGAATATCACGCATTAAAAGAACTAATGCAAGACAATAAACCAAGTAAAAGTCGTTGGAACACTTTCGAAAAACCACTCGGTTCTTTTCAAAACCAACTTTTAAATGCGGAGCTTGAGCCACTCCTTTTAAAAGCTATCTCGTTCCATCGATCATATCAAGTTCACTACGTTCACGGTTTTGCCAAAACCATCCGTAACCCTCCATCATTTCAGTTAAATATTCAGTAGTATTCAAGCTATATATTTTGACCTCACGCCAAGGAATAGTGATTGGTAGCTGCCGGATATTTATCTGTTGCATAGGTAGAATGCGTTGGTTTGAGACAGTCGTACTGCCATTTTGGCCTACGTCAAGGGTAGGTACGGGTGGGTTCAAATTAACCTGGATAATGATGGGAAGAACTTGACATGTGACTTATGACATTTTGACATCACGCCAAGGTCATAAGAGCATGGGGCAAAAATCCACATCGGGAGTTTCATAAGTACTGAAACTTGCTAGCACTGCATACCATTTGGAGTGTGATGATTCTGGTAGGATTCCTTCAGTTTTGTCACGCGATGATATTTGGATCCCGATCCTACTGTGAGTATATGCTACTCCTCGGGAAATTTCTCACTTAACGATCAATGCTATAAACCAAGTAGGTGTCTAGAAAGGTGTTAGCGGGGCTATGCCCCCAGGGAAAAGAGGTTCTTAAATTAAGGAACTTCGCGAAAGCGTTGGAAAACCTCCCTCGAAGTACCGACACTAGCCTGGCTGAACGGTTAAGCAAGTATTGTACGGTGAAATTGATCCTGACTAATTCTTCCTTTTTGGTTTGAGGAGGGATTCGAGAAACAGTGGGAGCCATCCTGTTTAGACAAACTAAAAACCATTCTAAACTTGCAAGAGCATCATGCTGAATATTTCTTCTCTCTCTCCTAATTGCAGCGACCAATCGACATGACTGGACTTAAGTTACTCCTAGATAAAAACATACTGACAGGGCCAAACTACAAAGATTGGCTCAGGAATGTCAAAATGGCAATCACTTACGACAAGCTGGGGTATCTTCTTACCACCAAAGCTCCCCCTGTCCCAGGTCCTACCTCCAGCGTCGCGGATAAGGAAATCCGTAAGACTTGGGAGATCGATTGCGCGAAGGCCAAATGCCTCGTGCTTGCCTCTATGGACAACGAACATCAGAGGAGGCACGAGAATATGGACCTTGAATCCATATTTCTTCATACAAAAAAACTGTATGGAGAGCAGTCTCGTATCGCAAGATACGAAGTGTCGAAGAAGTTATTTTCGGCAAGGTTGGCCGTCGGATCATCGGTAGCGGAACACGTGCTTAAGATGATTGGCTACATAGAAGAGCTCGCGGACCTTGGGATCACGTTGGAGAATGAGCTCTATACAGACTTGATTCTCCAGTCCCTTCCTTCCACTTACGCCCAGTTTATCCTGAACTTCAACTTACAAGAAAAACAAGTTGAACTTTCAGAACTCCTCAACATGCTGAGGAGCGCAGAGGGCATCCTACAGAAAGGTAGGGAAACATCCACTTTGTTTGTAGGAGGATCTTCCTCTTCTAGGTCCAAGGCGAAAGCCCAAGGAAAGAAGAAGAAAGCCCCCGCCAAACCAAGGGGCGGTGTTAGTAAAGTGGATACGAAGGGAAAGGCAAAGGCAACAAAGAAAGCGGGGCAGCTTGTGGATAAAGAAGAATGCTTCTATTGTCATAAGAAGGGACACTGGAAGAATGATTGCAGGGCTTGGAAAGCCAGGACACAGGAACTGAAGCAAGTTGCGGCTTCAGCTTCAGGTGTGTATGTTATTGAAAACTGTCTTTCAATAAACTCTACTTCCTGAGTATTGGATACCGGATCAGGATCTCATATCTGTAATTCTTTGCAGGCACTGAGAAAGCGTAGGGTTTTGAAGGCAGGTGATATGACCCTCAGAGTTGCAAATGGAGCTGGCATGGATGCTGAGTCCGCGGGGGACTATCACCTGGGCTTGTCAGATGGATATGTTTTGGTTTTGCGTAATTGCTATTTTGTACCCAATGCAACTTGTAATATCATTTCTGTATCTTTATTATCTAAAGAAGGTTATGAATTTGCATTTGTAAGTAATGTTGTGAACATTCACCTTAATCAAGTTCTGATTGGGTCAAGTACATTAAGCAATGGTATATACGTATTAAACCAACCATAGATTTTCAATGTCCAGAATACACACAAAAGAAAGTCTCCGGAAATAAATCAGACTTTCTTATGGCATTGTAGACTGGGTCACATCAATGAGAGAAGGTTGACGAAGTTACATGCAGAAGGATATTTGAATCCGTTCGAATATCAATCATATGCCACTTGTCAATCCTGTCTCAAAGGAAAGATGACAAAGACTCCGTTCACTGGACACAGAGTAAGAGTGAGCGAGCTCTTGGGACTCGTACACAGCGACGTGTGCGGTCCAATGTCTACACATGCGCGAAGCGGTTATTCTTACTTCATTACTTTTACGAATGACTTTTCAAGGTACGGTTATGTATTCTTAATGAAATATAAGTCCGAAGCCTTTGGAAAATTCCAGGAATATAAGAATGAAGTAGAAAAACAAACCGGCAAAAGTATCAAGATTCTAAGATCGGATTGAGATGGTGAATACTTGAGTGCCGAGTTCCTGGACTATTTAAAATAGAATGGAATTCTCTCTCAGCTTACTCCTCCATACACTCCGCAATATAACGGTGTATCGGAGAGACGGAACCGAACCCTATTGGATATGGTACGGTCCATGATGAGTAACACTGAGTTACCGCGATCATTCTGGGGATATGCGCTAGAATCAGCTGCATACCTTTTGAACCGAGTTCCGACTAAGACTGTGCCTACCACACCATATGAGATATGGAGTGGGAAGAAACCTTATCTTCAATATCTGAAGATCTGGGGATGTCCGGCTTTTGTCAAAAAGCAGCATGCGGACAAGCTCGAGGCACGCTCAGTACTGTGCAAGTTTGTGGGATACCCAAAGAACTCCAGGGGTATCTCTTCTATTACGCAGAGGAACAAAAGATCATTGTTTCTCGTAATGCCCATTTTCTGGAACACCAGTTCTTAGAAAAGGAAACAAGTGGGAGCGAAATAGAACTGGAAGAAATTCCAGAACCACAGACTATTACTGAAAGCTTAGTAGAACCAGAGGGTTCAAAAGAACAGGACATTCCTACGCCGCTCCGCAGGATTAGTAGGCAGTCTCATCCGCCCGAGAGATACTACGGTTTTCTCATAAACGGGGATAGAGAGGATTGCATCATAGATTATGATGAGCCTACTAGCTTCCAGCAGGCCATTCAGAGCGTTGAGTCGGTAAAATGGCTGGATGCAATGCGGACCGAAATGGAGTCCATGTACACCAACAAAGTATGGACGTTGGACGTTACTCCAGACGGGGTAAAACCCGTAGGATGCAAGTGGATCTTCAAAAGGAAGATTGGTGTAGATGGACAGGTTGAGACCTATAAACCTAGACTGGTTGCAAAGGGTTTTCGTCAAAGACCTGGTTTGGACTATGACGAGACCTTTTCTCCAGTAGCTATGCTGAAATCCATTCGGATCCTTCTTGCCATTGTTGCCTTCCACGATTATGAGATTTGGCAGATGGACGTAAAGACCGCTTTTCTAAATGGAAATTTAGAGGAGTGTGTCTATATGGACCAACCAGAGGGTTTCATTCAGAGTGGGAGGAGCGGAAAGGTGTGCAAGTTGCTTAAGTCCATCTATGGACTAAAGCAGGCATCGCGGAGTTGGAACATCTGTTTTGATGAGACGGTCAAGGAATTTGGCTTTATCAAAAATCCAGATGAACCATGCATCTATAGTAGATTTGTAGCGAGAACTGTAGTATTCCTCGTTTTATACGTGGATGACATTCTCTTAATAAGAAATGACATTCCTATGCTACAATCTGTCAAGGGGTTCTTGTCACACAAGTTCTCCATGAAAGACCTGGGTGATGCCTCATACATCCTGGGGATCCGGATCTATCGTGATAGATCCAAGAGGATATTAGGACTTTCACAGTCCAGGTATATCGACACCATACTGAAAAGATTCAGTATGGAAGATTCCAAGCGCGGTAACCTACCGGCTTGTCACGGGATCACCCTCTCTAAAGAGATGTCTCCCAAGACTGATTTGGAGAGGGATCGCATGTCTATTATACCCTACGCTTCTGCGGTAGGCTCTATAATGTATGCGATGTTGTGTACCAGACCGGATGTAGCTTATGCACTGAGTGTGGTAAGCCGGTATCAGTCTAACCCTGGGGAGAAACACTGGATAGCGGTAAAGAACATTCTCAAGTACCTGAGAAGGACTAAGGAGATGTTCTTGGTGTATGGCGGAAAAGACCTCCAGATCGAGGCCTTTGCTGACTCCAGCTTCCAGAGTGACAAGGATGATTCCAAGTCCATGTCGGGTTTTGTCTTTACCCTCAATGGAGGGGCGGTGTGTTGGAAAAGTTCCAAACAAGAAACCGTTGCAGACTCGACGATGGAAGCGGAATATATCGCTGCATCTGATGCCGCAAAAGAAGTTGTCTGGATGAGGAAGTTCTTGAAAGAACTTCAGGTGGTTCCGTCCATTGTTGATCCAATACCTCTGTATTGCGACAACAACGGGGCTATAGCTTTAGCAAAGGAACCCAGGTCCCATCAGAGATCCAGACACATCTTGAGGCGGTATCACCTGATCAGGGAGATCGTGGATCGCCAGGAGATCGAGGTTCCAAGGGTTGCTTCAGAGGATAACACTGCAGATCCATTCACCAAGGCCTTGCCCCAGACTCAGTTCGAGCGGCTGATCGAGATGATAGGTCTTCGATACGCCAGTACATGGCCTTAGTGCAAGTGGGAGATTGTTAGTGTATATGCCCTAGAGGCCATTACTGTATCATACTAATTTGTATATTACTTAATGGAAGCTTGGGATATTCACCTTGTATATACAATCTTGCTCAAAATAGTAGTACGCTACTTGGTTTGTTTCTACTTCAATGTGTACATGTGTTTATTTTAGTATATCACATATACACATTAGTGGAGCCCTTAGGATCTTTGCTTGATTACCAGCGTTGTGATGGCAGTCACACTAGTGGGGGCTGGGTAATCTATAAGCACATCCTTATACAGGTCCCTAGTCGCAGGACTATCGAGACAGGGCATCGATACTCCGGAGTAGACTAGCGCATGCACTTCTCATCCCAGAGTGGGAGATGGTCTGTCCCACAACCATCAGTACGTCGTACTGGAGATAGTATGTGGGTGCTCGTTGGGTTACAAGTACACTGGACAGGACTCGTCGGGAACTGACCGGTTGGTATTATACCTATCGTCAGTTATCAGTTCCCAGGTGACATGAGTATAGCTTAGTCCGCTGACTTGACACTGTCACTTCGCCTCGAGTGTGTTCCCACTGTACTTTGATTACCACCCTACCACGGCTCAAAGGAGTCGTGCAAACAGGTAGTAGTTGGGTACAGTCCCGAAGCACTTGGAGGTAGTGACGGTTAGACAGGATTCGTCTCTCCCGGTATTGGGGGTTGACATCGCGCTGTGTCTAGGAGAGCCATTATATGAGTAGTCCCTGGCCAGGGCAATCGAGATATACTGGTAGGCTTCCAGTGTTATCTCAGGGTGTTTTGGGCTTCACTCCAACATGACTTATACCGCTATTAGGGGACTGACGTTTACCGCCCCTCTAGGCCCGCCATGCGATGTATCAGACGAACAGACCGGACTGTACGGAGACTGTCACATTCAGGCTCAGTAGGAGTTCAGATGGGTTTCACCTCGTCAGTCTTCTTGTCGGCATCTACCTGGGGACCGTTACGCACAGCTAGTGCCGCTTGCGGTCTGTGGTTAAACCCACTGCCAGCGTAGTGTCGAGTCTTTAGAGTCCCACACAGAAAGCTATTCCCCTTTAGGCAAAAGAGTAGAGGTCGCATGGTTTTGCGACAGGTCGCGTGGTTTTGCGACTGGGTTCGGTCACATCCGTGCACTTATGCACGTACAGTGTCCGGACAGTTAACACCAGCGGGCTTTGGTTTAAGCCAGATCCTAGTGTACGTTTTGGGATTGGTTTTATCCAGTATGTATTCGTGTTCCTCGGAACACGGATGCGGGTGTGTATGCACAGTTGACGGAGAGACAGAGGCAGAGGATTCTCATTAGGGTTGTTGACCGTTGACTGTTGACTATTGACTTTTTGCTCAACCCTAATGAGAATATGATATGTAATTAACAATAATATTAATTAAGTATAATAATGACATGGTTGTTGAGGGGTTGACTTTGTTGACTTGTTGACTTTGTTGACCGGTTGACTAGGTTGGACTAGTTGACCATCATGATGATAATGGCTATCATTTCATGGCAAAGACTTTTGCTTGCTTGTTCTCTTGTGCAAAATGAGTGCATGAAATGATATGGCTATTATAGCTTAAACCATCACTAATACTTGATTGCTATTATTGGTTATGATGGTTTTGGATTATGAGAGCCAAGAGAGAAAAGTCTTGCTCATTCTTTCATTTCCTTTCTCTCTCTTGTGTTCTTGAGCTCTCATCTTCTTCCTCTTGCTCTCCCTCTCTTTAGTCTATGGTTCACTTGTCTCATGTGTTGAGAACCAAGAACCATAGAGAAAAATCCCAACACACTCTCCTCTACTCACTCTAGTTCACAAGGTTTGGCAAACCGAGTGAACTAGTTTCTTCAAAGCTCGAAGAAGAAGCCAAAGGTAGAAACTTTCAGGTGGATCGATCTTCGGCGCAAGGAGACGACGGGGTGAAGCCGATCCGGACAACCATCGAGGCTTGAAGACGAAGGAGTTCAAGAAAGAAAGGTATAACCCCCTAACCGAGTAGTTAACAACTCCTAGTTAGGTTGTTAGTTAGATGTTTAACAAAGATCCGGTTTTGAGTCCATGTTACCGCCTCTAGAAAATTGTTTTTCATCAAATTCCGCATGCCCGAAAGTACCGGGAGAGGTAGCATGGACTTACAACCATCTCGTGCCACGTTAATACATTCCGTACAAATCTACCCCGTTATCCCCGCATAATGTATCGTATAGGTTATATTACAAGTCTTGCCTAAATCATGGATACAAGTTGTTCAAGTAGTCAGGTTCAGAATGTAATCCTGTAGTCATGTCAAGTTATAACTATGGTTCGGTCAAGTAAAGTCATATATTCATGTTGATATTTGTGTTTGAATTCAGGTATTCAGGTTCATGTTCAAGTATGTATGTTAGACTTTGGATTCGTGTTTGAGTTGGATTCAGGTTTTGAGTTTGGATTCAGGTTTGATTTAGACTCAGACTTGAGTCAGACACTTATAACTGTTTTGGATCCTGAATTAAGTTCGGGAGTTATCGGTAACTGCTGCACATGGATGGCAGGATTTGTGTATTTTTCCAAGACAATTACCATTAATAACACTGTTAAGTTTTCTAGCTTAAATAGACAAGCACTCACTTTCTCCGGCTCTCTGAAGCTCAAAAGAATTGATCCCGCTTAAACATATATTTACTAAAGTCCTTAAATATTGATTTATATAACTCGAGGGGGTTTATGAAAAATATTTTAATATAGTTTCAAAATAATCTCGAGAATTTATTTATTTTATTTAGGGTTTTCATGGATGTGAATTTTAAGGATTTGAGGTATTTTAGTGATAATTATTTAGCTTGAATAGTTCATGATATTTTATTGTAAAACTTGTCTTTTATTAGTATCTTGATGGTATTTTGATGAAACTTGTAAATTTTCATCTTTTAGAAAAAAGTAAGTTTATTATATTTTGAAAATATATGGATTTGTAGTATTTATATAATTATAAAAAATTAAGTTTTATTAAATTAGAAAATACGTTTTTCTTGAAAACCGTATTTAAAACCTTTTGAGATTGAATGCTCCGTGAGGAGGTCTGCATCTCGCTCTACTAGCCCAACGATATACGATAATCCGCACCATCTAATAACGGGTCCCATAAAAAGGATTGCAGAGGCATATTTGCAAAGGAAATTAAAATACAATTTAAAGAAATCCAGTTTTATAGTAAATGGTATTTTCTTATAATATTGTATTCATAACAAAAAAATACGTTCAAAGAGTATCGTGCTATGAAACCATGTGTGTATGTAAGAGTTAGGTCGTTACCTCGTGAATTTCTCTAAAGGTATGTTTAAGCAAAACAAATAAAAATGATATATACAAACTTCATGGTATTTTAATGTAAATGTTAAGTTAAAGTTATTTTGCATGATATTTTTGATTAAAAGTTGGTTCTAAGCATCGGTTTTTTGTTAACAAGCATAGTGTAGAAATATGAATGAAGAATATGTAAGAAAAAGTGGAATTATAAAGTTTTAGAAGAAGATGTCGATTTTAACTCCACTTCCGACATATGTTTTGAAAATGAACATTTAAAGAAGGGGAAATGGGGATTGGAAAGGACTTGCAAGCTGGTTAGGTTAAGAGAAGGTAGGATAAGGGAGGGTTGTCGTCGTGGCGTGGCGGGATCTCCAGAATTTGCTTCGATCCTCGCCGGAACTTTATCGCTTGCTAACTCATCTTCTACTCCGCTTGTACTTGAGAAATTTTGAGAGCTTTAGCTATAATTTTCAGGATGATGAAGGGCTAAGGCATGGGGTAGTATTTATAGTATGGAAATTAGGGTTTTGGAATTAAAACGGTGGATTAAAATGCATTAAAATTTGGTTTAAATGTGAAATTAAAAGTCTCTGTTTGATTGCAGACTGTAGGGGTATTAGGGGTAGGTGAAAGGACTTATGTGCAAAGCACGGAGCTTATTGGCAAAAATCCAACCGTCGAGGCTGGGTTTTTTCTTGGTTTGGCCGGTTGAATGGAGGAGTTGGGGTGATGGATTGATGCCACGTATTCACGCCAGTGTTAACTCCATTTTACACGTGTTTGATTTTTCTGTCTTTTCATTTTTATGCGCATTGCACATGTAAACTTTTGGGCTTCCCCAAAAAACAAACGTGTCTGATGGGATTCAAACACAGGGGCTACGTCACATCAGTGTAAGGTTTTACCAGTGAGCTACAAGTTGTTTCTTGCTATTCTTAAACAAAATATACATATAAATTGTACTCAGACTTGTAAACTCCATTCTGTACATTAAACTGAAAAATTTCGTACAGTAAATTCAGAGTCGTTACATCTCCAAAATTTTACATGAGAATAAAAATTTAGAACTTTTGGAAAGCAAACAAAATTTTCGAAAAATATAACTCGCAGAGTTAACAACAAAACCCTTAACTAACCCAAAACTTGAGTGGGAAACTCTCCAAATATAAGAAAACTCATAAAATAATTTTCTGGAATTTTTTGGGGATTTTTCTAGATTTTTTTTAAAAATTAAAAAAAATGAAACCGGCTCGGGAAGCCGAGTCGCCCGGCCCGGCTCGGCCCGGCTCTAGCCCAACTCGGGCCGGCCTGGCCCAAGGGCCTGGGCCTGGCCCGAGCTCAACTCGGGCCTAGTAGCTGGTCCCCCTATTTTTTTTAAATGCTTTTTTTTAAAACAATAAAATTTTCTTCTTTTTTAAATAAAATAAAAATAAATAAATTTTTCATAAATTATTTTTTGGTTAAAAAATATTTGGCCCCTACCAAAATAAAAAAACGGTATCCCAAGAAAAATAATTTTGGTTTATAACATAAAATCCAACCACAAATCCAAAAAAAAAAATATTTGGTTCCAAACCAAAAATCCAAAAGAAAAATATTTGGTGCCAAACCAAAATCCAAAAATCTTTTTGTTCCAACCAAAAATTTTAAAAAAAAAAAAATTGGTCCAACCAAACTCCCTAAAAATATATCCAACAAGTTTTCTTTCATAAAAAAAAAATAGGCTTTGGGTTTAGGGAAAAAATACGACCATACCGCCATTAATGCTACCCAAAAGAGAGAGAGAAAATTTAATTTTATTTTCACTCAAAAGATCCAATCTTTACAAAAACTTATCTCATTTTTGTTCCACGAGTTATTTCACATCAACGAACTAAAGAACTACATTAAAACGTCATAAAAATAAATCTAATTTATGGTGACAATATGATGCAAAATTAAAATCCATCAAAACGATGACCCTAATATTATAGATCTGTTATTTAAAAATAAAAATAAAAAATTTGATTTAGGTTTAGATAAAAAAAAAAGCGCAACTTTTGAGTTGTAAATATTTTAAACATCACAGATTTATAATTCTACGAACTTGGGATGAATGCCTCTGATACTAATGTATATTTTATGTGACGTAGATACATAACAAGTAATTATGCACAATGGAAATACATGTATCTATCTTAAAAGTTAACGATATACCTGATCCGATTAGTTGGATCGTTTTTCGTCCACGTCACGTAGAAGATCTGATGTTCATTGCCTCCAAGCAACGGCCGGAGCGAAACCACACTTTAGTAGAAAGAAAGAACCCTCATTTGATCATCCCACAAACCAACCCAAAATAGAAGAGAATGAAGAACAAGACGACGGCACTCTAGTTTTTCATATATCTCTCATGAAACCCTAGCCTTCTTTTATAAATATAATGGATGTCCATTCAGATGTGCGAATATTAGGCCAATGGCTAACACTTAGATTGGATCCATCCCTGCTCGTCAGTGTTCGTAACCTTGCCGATGTTAAGTCTCTCTGTCACCGGAGTTCTTAAAACCCTCCTCTCAGACTCAGTTTTCAGTTGACAATCCTACATCACCGCCTTCCCTTTATTGAAGTTCCCCATCGAGCAGTTCCTAGATCTAAAGAAGCCACCTCTCGTCGCAGATCCGTAAACTCCCCCGACTCCGCCGGAGGCGGCGCGTGGAGGTCCCCCATGATTACTTCCTTGTTGGAGATGATGAAACACCCCCCGAAGTGGGTGTCTTGCCTCCCCCGTCGAAGACGTTGTAAGGTGTAGTCCCGTAGCAGTCTCCCTCGAGTTCGGTCTCGCCGGCGATGTAGACACGGGTCTATGATCAAGTGTTCGACAACCTTCAACCTCTTTTCTTTTTCGTCCCGGGCCGAGGGTTCTATCTTCGCCCTGGCGCTCACTTTCGGCGCTGGAATCGGAGCCCACCGCTCCGTTCTTGGTCGAACTATCCCAGTGTTTCCCTTCCCCACCACAGCGTTCTTCTTCCGACAAACTCATCTCTAACAACTTTCTTTCTTATAACTTTTTTTTTAAAATTTAAAAAGCATAAATAAATGGAATCGACCAGAATTTTACCAAGAAAGGAAACAGCAGAGAGCCAAGGATTGAGCTTGAAGTCCCCATCTCCTTCCTCCTCCTCCTCCTGAAGAACGATCCGCCCTTGCCAGTTCAGAAGAGGGCTCTGTGGAGCGGCGGCGGCCGAACGATCTGCGGCATCGCCGCTTGAACGCCGCCGGTGGGGCCCGGTATCAGGGATCTGGCGGCGGTTTTCTTTCTGATGAAGATGTCGCCGTTGATGTGCTGCTGCTGCTGGAGGAGAGAGGAGAGGAGAGGCAGTAGGTTGCTGTTGCTGATGACAGAGGAGCGGCGATGACAGGCGAGGCGGCGACGACCGAAGAGGCGGCGGCGGCGGAGGTTGGCTACTGCCATTATTTTTACTGCAAGTGATGCTTAATATATTCTGTTGAGCGAATATATTCTGTTGAGGGATGATTCTGAAAGGAGAATATTGTTTCATGCCTGACCAAAAGCCTTGCATGTTTACGCAGCTGAAATCATACTCAGATTCGTCCGGGAATTATTCGGCTAATCGAACGGATTCGGAAAATTATTCGGAAAATTATTCGGAAAAAATCAGCAGATATTCGGAAAAGATTCTGCAGATATTCGGAAAATGTTCCGGAAGGATTTCGAGCAAGAAATTAATATATGAGGCACTGGGTTTTGATATTGCGAATTATTCGCTGTTTTTTTGAATTATTCACTGTTTATTTGAATAATTCGCGAATTATTCGAAGCATTCGTCAGCGGCGATTAAATCAGAGAATTAATCAGCTGATCAAAAATTCACAAATTCGCCGAATTATTCGCCAATTATATGAAATTGGTTTATATGTAGCATTAAGTATGCTAAATACTAGTTTTTTTAATCTCAAGCACGCTTATTAAGAGAGTATAACTTTAATTAAACTCAGAATGTTAACATTCTGAGTTTAATTTGATTTTATATAGTCTTTATTAATTGCAATTTTAGGGTACAATTTGGAACTCCATGTTTGAAGTGAAATAAAAGCCATATTCCTTGTCATAGATACAAGGATTGTCTTAATTTGTAAGAAACATGATGAAACAATTTGGAAGAACTATAAAAATGATGGAACCATAAAAAAAAATAGAAACTAAAAGAAAATCATATTCCTTGACATCGATACAAGGACTGTCAACAGCTTGTAGGGTGCCTTTATGGTACAGTGGTAAAGTTGAGGCTTGGGCTCAAATCCCATTTGCAAGAAAGAAAACTACATAGAAGAGGTTGAAGCAAAACTAAGAAAGTTGCCACATGATGTACCAGTGAAAGAAATCATATAGTTGTTCGCCTAAATAAGCTCATATAGTTTAACTCATTAAAACTAGCTATTAAACTTTGTTGATGTTGGAAAATATTAGATATATAATAAATTATGAGAAATGCTTAACAGAAAAGGGCATTTGGTCTAGTGGTATGATTCTCGCTTTGGGTGCGAGAGGTCTCGAGCTCGATTCTCGGAATTGGCTCTCCTACTGTTTTTGGATTACTTAACAGCATCATTTTTGGTCTGAAAGCTTGGAGATAATTGGCTCTGGGGGATCAAAACGTTGGAATCTTGCTCAATTTAAAACTTCCATAAGTCCATGTTGTCATTTAATAAAACGCGAATATTATTATTAATTAATAACATTTTCAATCAATTGCTTTTTATGCATTTGTTTGAAACTTTTTTTTCCTTTTTGCACACCACTTCTTAATTCTTAAGTCATGTGAACCTGAAACTAGTGTTGTGCATGGATCGGGTTGAGCGGGTTTTCCACCACTTTAAACCCATCTACTAGAAAGAATAGATAAACCCGAACCCGGTGGGTTCAAGCGGGTTTCAGGCTCTGGTTCGGATTTACCAAGTTTAAACGGGATAAACATGGTTTCGGCTACTAATGGGTACTAAACTTGATGTAGGAAACTTGATGTTTATTTTATATGGTTTCATCTAATAAGGGGTTTCACCTGCTAAACTTGATGTATGAAACTTGATGCTTATTTTTATATGAAAAACAATGAATCATAAGATCCTCGGTTTCTCCCATCTTTTTTTTATGTGGAAATCCTAGCTTTCTGTCATCTCATTCTCTTAATATTTGATACGATATATTTCTCCACTGGATGTTACAACCAGAACAAAAATATATGACATTAAATCTAAGAATAAGAGGGAGGAGACTACAAAAGGATGTGATTCAGTTGAGCTTCAAACCTGATAAGCAAGAATATATTATAGATAACTTGTATAGAAATAGAATTTAAATCTTAACCGTAGAACTAATTCTATCAATGATTTAGATATTTATTAGAAGAACAGGTTATAAGAAATTTGGTCTATTTAATAGCGGGCGGGTTTGGGTTTTGGCCCCGTGAACTTCACAGACAGGTTTAGAATTGGTATTTTACCCGCCTAAAGCGGAGGGGTAACGGGTTTAGAATAGGTTTTTTACCCACCTAAAACAGACGGGTAACCAGTCCAACCCGACCCGGTGAACAGCCCTTGCCGATATGAACTATTCCAAAAACTATATTGATTAAATGGTAAATCATACTAAAATACCATGTTCTTCCACCACTTTGATAAACAGCATAGAAAGCTTTTACAAAAAAGCTTATGAAAAACTCAAGATAGCTATTCACCCAACGAATATATACAAAGAAAAAATAGCATGGCTCATAAAACGCTTTTAAGCCAAATATCACATTATAGTTAAAAACAATATTTCAAAAAATCCATGTGTAAACAATTGCAAAAGAAAAGAAAGATCCCAATACTGAAGCCAATATGAAAAGTAACATTGAGCATTCAACCGAATAAATACAATAAGCAAATAATTTGCAGGCCTCAGCAAAACTAGTCTCTTTCCCATGTACTATCTTAAATCTCTAAAACACATTAAATGCATCATCACCTAAGCTTTCGCAACGCCTCCCTGCTCACCAGCTGAGACATTGAGACCTGGAGGAATGAACACAACATCATCCCACTTCGATGAGGAGGTATCCTGTAATTAAATGTTTTCCCAAGTTAATTAGCACCGATGCAATCTCTCAACAAACTTGTAAATTAACCAATATGAAAGAGTCACTCTACCTTCATTGAGCTAATTATTTCCTCTAAAACAGAAACCTAGAAGAAACAAATAGCGTTAAACACATTTTCGATGACCATCAAATAATGATCCTAATCTGATTATACTATACCTGAATGTCTCCTCTTCTGAAGGCAGGATTTAATTTATTCTGCTCTCGAGAAGCTCTAAGAAGCGAGTCTTCAAGATCCTCCTTCAGAATTAATGGAGTGAATGTAAGAAGAAGGCAGATTGAGACATCTATTGTAGGTATCATAAAGTATTTGTAAGCTCTGCAAACCTTTCTGAAGAAAACGGGGCGATATTTCTTATTCTGGCTCCTCAAGACCAAACTCCTGGACTGAAATCCCAAAGAGAGTACATTATCACTAATGTTATTTTGGAATTGTAAACTGCTGATGAATACATATAGCACAAAATACAGAGGAGCAATGATTGATAGCTCTAAGATCTAAAAGAAAAAAATGGGTAACTCACAAACTAAACTTAGATTATAATGTAACGGGCAAAATTTATGCTAGTGATGCTACAAATTCCTTCGATCTTCAAACAAATTGTAAGGAACTTATTATGAACTAAATATAATATAAAATTCACATCAAATCTCATGCAGTCAAAAGAGTTAATGTAAAGTCGCATGAAAATCATGCCTGAAATTAGAGTTAATTCGGGGTGGCGAATGCATCAAATTATTCAACTTGAACCAACAACAGTTAATCAACTGAATATGAAACATCAAACGTAAACTGAATCTCATGAAGGTTTAAAAGGTAGGAAAGCATAACCGAACTGTGACAGATGCAAGTTAAACCGTATGATCTGAAAAATATGTAGCCAATCGCATTAAAATTCTCAATACACCCCCCCCCCAAACCCCCACCACCACTTACCACAAGATGGATAAATAAATAATCAACTCAAGTTTATGAGTTTCCAAAACAACACCAAACAATTAACAAGCATCATTAACCTGAAATCTCGGAGGAAACTGAAGCTGTTTTGTCAAGATATTTGTTTTACATAAACATATACGATATTCTTTGAATGGAATTATACAAATAGTGTAAGAAAATCAGTAACTCAACTAACTACAGAGACCAACAAGCTATGCAGTAAAGAACTTTGGAACCAAAAAAAAATTCTTGCTATTACAAACAAATTCTCTTTAAATAACACATCTGCTAAAATAATTTATGAAATAAGTAAGGTGAGAGAACCTGGAAAACTGGTACTCCTGGAAAATCCTCAACATTGTCACCAACCCTCTCCTTTTCCTGTATAATAATTGTCATGATTCAAATGGAGCATATAAGACAGTTGCTATGAGCCTTAAAAGAAGACGACACATAACAAACTGAAAAACCAACTTAATGTGAGTGCATTCACGAAAATTTCATAAACAAGGCACTTTGAGTTCTGATAAAACAAGAAGTACAAGTTTGAAATTGTTTTATCTTGTATTAAAGGTGTAAGAGAAGGTCGAGCAGTGGGTTTGAACAATCTGTAGATTTCTTTCTTTAGAGGAGAACATCTGGAATAATGCTCTCCTAATTGGCATACAAAAAGGGATGAAGCATCGCTGGCCGTATAATTAGACATATCAAACAAAAAATGAGTGGAAAAAAAATCTAAAATGGAAAAAAAATACAACTTTATCACTGATGAGGCGTCCACGTGTTTGGGTGATACAAGAAACGTAAGGCCTGAAAAGGCTCACTAATTGGGAAAGAAATATGCATCTTTATTGAATGGCAACAGTCGATGTCAAACAGGTCAGAACACCCTAAGAATCAGATGATGTTGCTTGAAAGTATACAGAGAAGCACAGTTAATCGGGTTATTCACCCATCTTCTGTTAAAGGAGAAACCGTTTATGCCTATCCAAACAAACCTTCTTTAGCTCTTAATAGACTATGACTTATTTAAGACTCATTGGGACATTTAAGAATCAGTGGTGAATCAGACCACAACCTAATTGTAAGTTAATGTGGCCTTATAGCTCAATACTTTAAACTCGGCCCATTTTCCAGAAAGAAACGCACCGCGTTCGTCGGGATTCCTTGTTCACGAGCGCGTCAAGCGCGAAGATCGCGGAGATGGAGGGATCGCAGGTTTTGATATCGCGGAGAAATATCTGGGCAGTTCGGAAGGGCGTGGCCTATATATGGAGAGGAGATCTCCTCTGGGGTATCGATCATCAATTGACATCCTCTTCACCAAAGCCCCCAAACCCCCCTCTATTTTCTTTACAAGTATCAGAGCTCGGGATCCTCCATTGCACACCGCACCATCTTAAAAGCTCCGCCGCCGCCGCCGGTCTGCTCAGCTCTTCCTCCCTTGATCCTTTTGAGCTCTTCTGCAGTCAACCGCCTAGATCTCCCCTGGTACCGCCGTTCCCCATTTCCGACGAGATCTTCCTTGTACTCAATCTCCTGACCCCCGCTGCGACCTTATCTCTTAATTCCAACGCACTCGAGCCCATCTCGATCCACCTCCATGCTCTAGTTTTCCTCTCGGGTAATTCTTTTTCTCTAGGCTTAGTAAACCCATTAGTTTATATTTCCCGGTTCTCAATTTTTTTCATCTAGGTCTCATAGCTTCTGTTGAGAGTTGAACAATGGTATTTATCACAAAGTTCCAAGCCCAACCCTGTCTGGCAGTGCATAATACTATAATAAAAAAATAGCCTGAAGTTAAAAAGATCAGTTTTCGAACATAATTTTTTTTAAAACATAGTCGCTACCTGAAATAGAACTTGAATTGTTATACTCGCAGCTTATAATTATTGCGATTGTTATGCTTGTTTAATAATTTTGCTGATTCAAACTCATGTTCGTGCTTCATGTTATAATCAATACTTTAGATCTGTTGCCTATGGACATGTTAATTTAAAATAGTTGCCAATTTTTTTAATACCTCGTCTATAAGTATTTTTTTATAAGTTGCAATTTTTAGATTGCCAATTAATTCTACCTGATTATTAGTAAAAAACGTAGATCAAAGTTTTTGTTGCTTACATGTTATAGATTTTGTAATTTTGAGATCAACTTTTTTTGCATGTTGTCCATTAATATAACTTTTAGATAAATTGGTTTAACATGGTGTAATTATTTACATGCTGCTTGATATTTTTCGATCAATTAAATATTGCATATTAATATTTTTTAAATTTAATTTCATGCTTAAATTGTTTAATGGTTTGAATATAAAAAAATTTATATTTTTTTAACAATTAGTTTTTCATCAATCCATATTCATTCCTTTTTTGAACCGTCATACAGTACTTAATCGACATGGCTAGTAAACTCATTACTTCTAAACTGGCAAAAATAGAACGTCTTAATGGTACAAACTACGATATGTGGCATAGGAAGATTAAATATAAGCTTATCCATGACAATCTAGATAGTATCCTTGACATCACTGCTCCAACTCTTAATAAGCATCCCACATACATTCAGAAAACAAAGTTTGATAAATGGCAACTCAATGACAAAAAGGCTGAAGGCCTGATACTTATGTTCATGGAAGATAATCTTATCAAGGTATTTGAAAACTATAATGCTGCAAATGATATGTGACATGCAATTAAAAAAATATGACCCCACTTCTGAGGTGAACATACAACTCTTAATGCACAAATTTAATTCATACTGCATGCAAGAAGGTGACAATGTCGCTGAACATGTGAATAAAATGATTGTCATGACTAAAGACATGGCTTCTGTAGAATCAGAAATTCCTGAAAAACTGCAAGTGGCAACTATTTTAAATAGTTTGTCACCTTCACTAGATATGGCTTCCACAACCCTTAAATTGAATTGAACCATTATGCACGTTACCGACTTGCCAGCCCATTTAGCAATGGAACGGGATATACTAGCCAGGAGGAGAAGTTCAAATGTAAACCTTATGCAACAGGAAGAAATAAATATTGTGCGGTATCGGAAGGTGCAGGAGCACAAAGGAGTCATCACATTGGACCCTCCAAGCCATCCTTCAAAGGCCTAGCGAATAGCACGCTCAGAGCAAGAAAAGACCTCATGGAGCCTGCTATATCTGTGGGAAGTTTTGCCACTTCAAAACCAGCTATCCACAGGCCAAGATTAAAGGTTATCCCAAACTCCCAGAACAACCGGCAAGCGCGAGTTCATCGGTGTAATCGAGTACAATGTTGCAACTACCGATACTGTTGGATGGTGATTGACTCGGGAGCCACCCGGCATATTGCAAAGAAGGGATCACAGATTTCCGAGAGCTGAAGAAGAGGGAACAAAAGATCAACATGAGGAACGATACCTATCTGGACGTAGTGAGTATTGGTTCATACAGATTGGACGGGACATCATTATAGTTCTCGAGGGTGTGTTTTATGCACCTGGCATAAGACGTAATTTGATCTCTGTTCCCGCCTTACTGAAAAGGAGTCTTGAAGTTAGGTTTCGTAACAATAGAGTTTATATTGAAAAAGACAAGAAGTTTTTGCTATGAGTAAGTTTGTACCCGAACATGATTTATTTTGTCTCTTGTAAAACCTAATTCATTCAATAAGAATTCTGATTTGAATTATTCTGTCTTTTATCTGATTTTGATTTTTGGCATATGAGATTAGGACATCCTGGTGACAATAAGATAGATCGGGTAATTAAGATGAGCTTGTTACCAAATCTAACAGAAGTAAGGGCATTGCCCTGTGAACATTGCTTGACCGGGAAAATAACTAGAAAGTCATTTCTGGAAGGTCAAAGGGCGGGTGAACTTTTAGAATTAGTTCATTTTGACATTTGTGGACCATTAAATGTAAAGATGCGTGGTAACAAGGAATAATTTATAGCCTACTATTCCAAATTTAGTTTTGTATATTTTTTAAACAGAAAATCTGAAGTATTTGAATGTTTTAAAAGATATAAGACAGAAGTAAAAAAGAAAACTTGGAAAGTACATTAAGATATTAAGAACTGATAGGGATGGGGAATTCAACTCAAAAGAATTTGATGACTACTGTATTCAGTATGGTATCAAGAAACAAACCACTATACCTTATATGCCACGACAAAACGGTGTGGCTGAAAGGAAAAATAGAACATTGATGAATGCAATAAAATATATGTTGTCTCATTCTGGTCTTTCCAAGGATTTCTGGGGAGAAGCAATATTAACTGCAAATTATGTTTTGAATAGAATTCCCACAAAATCAGTCGAGTCAAACACCTTATGAGATTTGGAATAGACACAAACCCAATTTGAGTCATTTAAGAAAATGGGGTTGGGTAGCACATGTTTTCATTCCATATCAGGTTAGAGATAAATTGGATCTCAAAAACTTGAAGTGTAGAATCATAGGTTATTCTGAAAAATCCAAGAGATATAGGTTCTTTCATGAAGAAAAAGAGGTCATTAAAAGTAAAGATGTTACTTTTCTAAAAAAATCTAGAGAAAAGAGAACTTCAAGAGGATGTACCGCATCTACAAGACTTAGATGATGTTTCCAGAGATGACCTAGATATAGTGGATGAAGTTAATCATCCGGTTATGGAAGATGAATTTTTAAATGAGAATAAAATCAACCAGCTGAACCTGTCTAAGCTGCAAACGTTAGTGGCAACAAAAGACCTGGAACACCTACACGGATGGATGACTACCATCTATATTCATGTGGACCATTTTGTTTGTCGGTAGATATTGATGTGGATAAGCTAACTGATCCTATGAATTATGAGGATGCGATGAATACATGAATCGGATCAATGGCGGGAAGCAATGGAATAAAGCTTGACTCAATAGAGAGACAAAGTAGGGGAGCTATGTGACTTACCAGAAAATGGGAAATCCATAAGATGCAAATGGGTGTTGAAGAAGAAATATCAAGATGATAAGTCTATTGATACATTTAAAGCCCGATTAATTGCCAAATGCTTTACTCAAAAGACAGGTATAGATTACCAAGGACTTGCTCTCTGGAGGCCAAGTTTGAACCTGTTTGAATAATCTTTGTGATTGTTGCATATCTTGACTTGAAACTTTTCCTAATGGATGGCGAGGCTGCATTCCTCAAGGGAGAGTTGAAGGAAGTAATATACATGAGACAGCCTAAGAAATTTCAGGTAGAAGGACAGGAAAATAAGGTATATAAACTGAAAAGGTATCTATATGGTTTAAAACAGTCATCTAGACAATCGTACCTCAAATTTCACAATAATGTTATCCAGCTTAGTTTTGTTGCGAACAAATTGGATAACTGGGTGTATGTATTGAAGAGTTGGAGTAATTTTTCAATATTATCCTTATACGTGGATGCTATTTTGCTCACTGGAAATGATATAGAAGTATTGAACAAGATCAAATCAGCACTTAGTAGTGAATTTGAGATAAACGACATCAGAGATGCATCCTATATTCTTGGTATACAGATTCTTAGGGATAGAAAGTCTAGAATGTTAAGTTTGAACCAAGAAAGACATATTTGCACATAATACTTAGAAGATTTGGGATGCAAAATTGCAATCCGGCTCCTACGCCATTGGTTATAGAAAAACGGTTGTGTAAAGAACAATGTCATGGAGAATAGCAAAAACCGCTTAATGCCCCATATGCTCAAGCTGTTGGAAGCCTGATGTATGCAATTTGTGTACTAGACCAGACTTGGCATACCCGGTGTGTCTAGTTAGTACATACCAAAATAATCATTATCCAACACATTGGGAAGCTGTTAAGAGAATTTTAAAGTATCTAAAGGGTATTGTGCACCATAAGTTGGTTTATCAAGCAAACTCGCTTGAGGTTCTTGGTTACTCCGATACTGAATTTGGAGGAAACAGATTACGGGAAGTCTACTTCGAGACATTTGTTCATCTTTAAAGGTGCAGTTGTTTCTTAGGGTAGCAAGAAACAGAGATGTGTAGTAAGGTACACACAAGAAGCTGAGTACATGACATATAGTATGGCCACTACTTATGCAGTCTGGATTAAACGGTTCCTAGAGGAGTTCGATCTCAATTTGGTGGATGATCCAATTGAGATTTACTGTGATAATCAAGCAGCCATCAGCTTGATTCATAGCGGTGCAAATAGTTCGAAAAGAAGACATTGAAGTTCAATATCACAATATTCGTGATATGGTAGAGAAGGAAGAAATCAAGATGACTTATATTCTTACTACTGACATGATAGCCGACCTCTTGACGAAGAGCATCCCAGCAGAAATATGCATAAAACATGTTGGTTTGATGGGACTTTGAAATGTCTAAGTCGAATAACGAAAGGAGACAACCATGGATAATGGTTGTACTCGGTTTTCATGAAGAATGAAAAGTGAACACATCTCACGGATAGTGGGGTATGTATAATTATATCTTGAGACACATCTCACGACGAGTGGGAGTGTGTTCGAAAAGTATTTGGTCATTTCGGCCAAATGGGAGATGTAAGTGAATGTGCCCTTATGACCCAATACTTTAACTCGACCCATTTTCCAGAAAGAAACGCACCGCGTTCGTTGGGATTCCTCGTTCACAAGCGCGAAGATCGCGGAGTTGGAGGGATCGTGGGTTTTGATCTCGCGGAAAAATATATGGGCAGTTCGGAGGGCGCGGGCAGAGAAAGTGGCCTATATATGGAGAGGAGATCATCTCCTCTAGGGTAGAGATCATCAATCGACATCCTCTTCACTGGAGCCCCCAATTTAAAATCCCCTCTCCCTATTTTCTTCACTAATGGCATTGAAAGCACAGTCAAACAGAATGGACAGGGCAAGATTAGACAGCAACAAGTAGCCGTTATCCCACTTTGGCATGAACCCTTGCTTCCATTCAGCTCTCCAATGAGTCATTGGCAGCTGACTAATCATTTCTAATAGTTCCATCCATCTATATTACTACATTTAGGCCTTCCTCTAATCATCATTGCTCGGTCAACTTAATTTGTTCACTTCTTCCGACTGGTGGATTTATTGACAGAACAAAATTAGTGAAACCTGTTGAAAAAGAAAGCCCTGCATCACCCAAATTAGAAACCCTACGCCACACACTCAGAGAAACTTGAAGGAAACCCTACAAAACCCAAATTAGATACATGTTTACTTAGTCAGCGACATCTCACCGAGGGTGGACAGAGTCATGCTTTAGTCGAGGTTACAAGTCACTTTGGGTTATGATGACCCCCTTCACTCAAGCTATGATTCATATGTTTTACCCTTACAGTCTACACAAAAGAACTGGCCAGACCCAGCTGAATGGAAAAATTTAAAGCACGAAAACAGATTCCTTTTACCATTTTCCTCTGTCCATTTTTCTGAGGATAACCATGTAATTTTTTACGACCTTTCTAACTTGTATAGTTCACAAACAGCCAAGAAAAGAAAAACTCCAAAGACCATGCAGTAGTACATAAACCCAATTATAACACAACAAGGATTATAAATGACCCAAGCGATGGACCTACGAATGTCAAGCTCAAAACATTTCATCTCAGGCACCACAACCAAATCAGCTGAGCTTTATCCATGGTTTTGGTTTTATTTCTTTTTAAATATAGGAAATTGGATGAACAGGAATGTGTATGATTCAAAAGGTAAGAAAAACTTATAAGGTGTACTACCACACACATTGAAAAGTAAATCGGTATAGACAACGGCTTGAGATGCAGATTTCAAGGATTTCTTTCTTTTTCTTGTCTTAACACGCAAACATAGTTCATATAACAACATGATCTGAATTTAACATAATGCCTGAGAGTTATAAAGGGGGGCATGCATAATGATGATGTTATAGGTAATTGAATGTGAGGCATAGATATTCTAGATCATGCATTTAAAAGGTATCAGAAAAATGCATAGAAGAGCAGTTTATATGTTTTGCAGGCCAAACATCCAATATGAGTGATTATATCTTTTCTACAAAAAATAATTAAATTATGACTTAATATATCATCACTACTGTATTGGAACAAAGGCATTCATATAAACTTATGAGCGCATGATAGTTTCAGAAGAAAATCAGCAAAGCTTTATTTTCTATTATAAAGAATACTTAGAAGGGCTGCAAGAGAACTCACCTTAATGGCATTTGCAACCTGACGGGAATCAGGAATAAACCTAAAGGCAACCCCATCAACTTTAAGCTGGACGACCTGTAATAACCTTAAATGAGGAAAAATGACAGCACAAACCAAATATACCGGAAGATGAAACTACTTCAACTGGCTAAGGAAAGAAATAAGGACAAATACGACAACGAAGCGGAAGTCGTCAAATCATCAAAACCTTCATAAGAGGTTAAAAATAAACCATTCTTACAAAATAAATCATAAGTAGGCTATTTCCATCCCATTCGTTATCAATGGTTAGCTTAGGGGCTGAATCATAAAGAAAGCACATTATGAGAGATGGGAAAGGGAGAACAGAAATTCATTAAATAAGAAAATAGTTAAATATACACCAACTGCTTAGCCATGGAGATTAAATTTTAACTAAAACTTATGCTGATAAAAATATAAAGGTATATACTGATAATCTTTGCTATTAAGTCCGCGGTAACTAATAAAAGTCTGTCCAATTTCAAATACCCAAGTCATTTTATACTATATTTCCTCTTCAAATATTAAAATTGTGCTTCAAACCAAAGCAAACAATGATGATTGAAGCGTTAAATTTCGCTCTACCCGATACATATGATATGAGTCCATCTATACAATTCTAACTCGAACAGGGAAGAGGTTAGATTGAAAACTGATTTCAAATGCCATCCAACACAACGATCTCTGGCTAAAAGCAAACACACGCGACTTCACATCCCTGATACTAGTTAAAACATAAACAAAAACAAAAATACCAATTTGCCCACTCTTAAGCTATGATCGTACGTGTTGATAACCCCAAATACACTCAATTTATCGATTTTAAGCATACAATTACTCAAACTAAACAATGGTATGAAATTTTTCAAAAATCAAAGTTCTTCACCTTGTTGAGCGCCACAGGGACAACTCCCGATCCTTCCCTCATCTCCAGATTCATCGACCTCACCTGATCAAGCAACGCCTCAGCATCCTCCTTCTTGAAACAAAACAACCCCAAAGCCTTCCCCGTTCTCGCGCCCGAAACTAGCACGAACTCCTCCGCCGCGTTGCTGAGCGCGTACACCGGAATTCCGGCGAGCCTCTCCTCGATCTGAGGCGTCGACATGGCGAGGTCGAGCCTGTGGGCCCCGGTCTTGGGGGTGGAGATGCGGGCCCATGGACCTAGGGTTTGGGGCTTTAGCGTGGAGTTGAGGAACTGGGTCGCTTGGGATTTTAGGGTATCGATGAAGGAGGCGAATGGGTTTGGTTGGTTGTGGGGTATTTTTGGGAACGGGAACTGCATTTTTGTTGTGAAAATATTAGGGTTCTGAGAATTGAGAGAGGTTTGAGAGAGAGAGAGAGAGAGAGAGGGTTTTGTGATGAAGTGTAGTTTTTGGCGGCACAAAGCGACATAGGATGTTTCGGGCAATTTCTGATTTCAGGTGAAGAAGCAAATTGTTTCACTGAAATACCCTCGGCTTTCAAAATATTTCAGCGGCGGCTAAGCCTTTTATAGGCTGCACAAACCAGCATGAGAATTACGCCGGGTCCAGCACATGAATCTTCCGCCTCCACTCATTCTTATCGAACAATATACTTTTATTGAGGCATTTGGCAACCATATCTTTTCGTATCACCTCCATCCATGTATTCTTCGGTCTACCTTTCGTCCTTTTGACATTGTCTATATCGATAGTATCCATCCGTCGAACCGGTGCTTTCATAGGTCTGTGTCGCACATGACCAGACCATCTTAGCCGGTTTTCCCGCATCTTTTCCTCCACAGGTGCTACACCGGCTTTTGCATGAATATCTTCATTTCGCATCTTATCTTTTCTAGTGTTATCACATATCCAACGAAATATTCGCATCTCCGCTACGTGCATCTTCTGTGTATGATACTTCTTAGGAGCCCAGCATTCTGCGCCATATAATAAAATAGACCGAATAGCGCTCTAATAACAATTTCCTTTCAACCTTAACGGAAAGTTACGATCGCACAAAATCCATGTTGCGCTCCTCTATTTCAACCAACCGGCTTGGATCTTTTGATTAACATCGCTGTTGGTCTTCCCATCCTTTTGGATGATGGAACCTAGATATCTAAAATGTTCGTCCGGTGATATCTCTTGTCTTTCCTGTGTTATACCAATGTGGTCTCGACTTCTCTGTTTGTTGAATTTGCAATGCATATATGCTGTCTTGGATCTGCTCAATCTAAACTCTCGAGATTGCAACGTTTGCCTCCATAACTCCAATTTGGAATTTACCCATGTTTTCGTCTCATTTACCAGAACAATATTATCAACGAATGGCATACACCAAGGTAGCTCATCCTGGATAGTTCCGGTAAGCTCGTTCATCTCGATGATAAACATGAATGGACTTAATGTGGACCCTTAATGTAAACCAATTGTAATCAGAAAGTCACTTAGTCACTTGTTAGGCCGCCGCAGGTTCTAACATCTGCCGCTGCTCCATCATACATATCCTTGATTATATCAATGTGCTTGACATGGACTCTCTTCTTCATCATTGTCCCCCGTAATACCTCTCTAGGTATCTTGCCGTACGTTTTCTCTAAATCAATAAATATCATATACAAACCTCTTCCTCTCTCTTGAAAACGCTCGACAAGTTGATGAAACAAATGAATAATCTCTGTCATCGATCGTCCAGGCATGAACCCAAATTGAATCTCTACTATCTTAATATCCTTTCTTAACCTGTGTTCAATCACTCTCTCCCAAAACTTCATGGCGTGACACAAGCGTTTTATTCCACATAGTTTGAGCAATTTTTAATGTCACCCTTATTCTTGTAGATTGGTACAAGGGGACTTTTTCTTCACCCATTTAGTTTTTTTTGGGTATGCTTGATCTTATTGAACAGATTTGTCAGCCATTTAACGTCTATTTCTCATAAGTATCTCCAATTTCGATAGGAATCCCATCTAGACCAACCGCTTTTCTTGATCCCGCTATCTTCAAAGTCTCTTTAACCTCCGGTATTCTTATTTTACGCATGAAATCATGGTTTACATCTTGAGATTGAATGACAAATTCATCCAAATTCTTAGTAAAACTCCTATTGAATAATTTGCCAAAACGAATTCTCCATCTTTCCTTAATATTCTCATCTTGAATTAAAACCTTCCGGTCTTCATTTTTGACACACTTCACTGCACGTAAGTTTTTAGTTTTCTTTTTCCGCATCCGAGCAATCCAGTATATATCATTTTCAGCCTTCTTAACATCCAATTTCTCGTACACTTCCTTACAGACCTTATTTTTAGTTTCCTGAATAGTCTTTTAGCTTCCTTTTTAGCCATTTTATATTTCTCAAATCTCTCCGCATCTCTGCTTTTCTTTAAATCTTTATAAGAATTTCTCTTGATTTTAATAGTAGTATTTATTTTTTCGTTCCGCCATGATGTGTCCATAGACGGTGAAGTACCACCTCTCGACTCACCAAGTAAATCCCTAACTACCATCTTGATACAACTATCCATCTTGTTTCATGTTCTGTCTGAATCATCTTCAAACTGTCAATCCACCTCTTGAACTATATGAACTATAAAAGCTAGTCTTTTGGTTACCTGCTTTTAGTCGTCACCACTTAATTCTAGGTTCTACTTTACGTCTAATCTTTCTAGATTTTCTTCTAAATCGAAAATCCAGAACTAAAAGTCTATGTTGAATTAAAAGTCTATGTTGAATGCTTACACTCTCACACGACGCTATCTTTTAGTCGATACAACAATCTCTATCTATCATTCTCGTCAGAAAAAAGCAAATACTTCAAAATTTTCAGCAAATTCCTAATAAACAAATAAAATTCGTCAGCTGTGGATAATACAACGAAATGTCCATATTTGTTGATTTTTTTATTTGAATTCTAAAGTGGGTTTTCAGTTGAAATTTGTTGGTATTAGTATGAAATTAAAGACCACTTGTTATATGACACGGAATTGCATACTGTTGAAAACTTGAAGTATTTATATGGAATTCTTTGGAAGGTTGTGGTATTTCTATGCTTGAAAAATGTTTAGATTTATATCAAACATGATTATATAAAGATTTAAGCGGTGCGCGTTATATAGCAAACACCCACACCGCCTTAGCGGAAAACCGAGGATGAGCCCAGCCCAGCCCAACTTAAACTGAATAGAATCGGGCTCCTTGTTTGACTCCCTTGGGGTCTGCAGGTTGCGGCTAAGTAGTTGCGGCATACAGCACATCCGTTACCTCTATTATACAAATACTTCTATAAACTTGATGCATGAAGATTGCATTTATATTAAAGGGGTAAATTGTCAACCAAAAAAACAAACAAACAACAAAGCACTTTCTTTTGTGGTCAACAACACCATGGCCCAAAACCCGCCTAAAAGAGTTCTTAGCTGTCAAAAAAACCCTTGCTTGTGATATGCAATAGTTGCCTACTATCTTTAGTTTCCTGCGATAACTAAGCAGTAGCCAGAAATATTTAAGTATAGGGGTGTTCAGCGGTTTGGGTTAGAGCCGTTACCCGTCCGCTTTTGACGGGTAAAATGGTTGTGCAAAACCCGTCCGAAATTTGACGGGTTCAAAACCCGAACCCGTCCGCATTTGAATAGAGTGGGTTTTAACTTTTTTATAACCCGTCTGAACCCGGACCCGAACGTCCCACAACCCTTATCGGCCCGCAACCGATCTGAATCTGCTGGCTTCATTAACACTTAAGCCGTTGATAAGCTTAATTTTAGGCTAAGATTAAATCCTAAACCTAAATAAGATATTTAAACTATAAAATTTAATTGAGTCTCATCCTTTTTTAATCTATTCTTTCTTCTCATCTATTTCTATCTTCTTAAATTATCAAATCTTGTTTGTTCTTGGTCATAGGATTCAGTGAAGAAAACTACGGTTTCAATTTCTAAAATCAAAAGATTATAGAAAACTATAATTTCAAGATAAAAAAGGTGAGAAAATTAGGGTTTTATGGTTCATTGCTTTATTTAATATAAATTATATATTAAATTTAGTATGTTAAACTCGTTATTATCCGAAACCGCGTTTAACCCGTCCGAATTAATTAAAATCGAACCTGGGCCCGAAACCAGCCCGACCCTGTTGGGTTCGGGTTTATCTACCCATTGTAACAGACGGGTTTAAAGTGGCTAGAAAACCCGCCCGACATAGCTGGTTCGGTTTCATTTATGGTCAAAAACTCATCCAACCCAACCTGTGTACACCCTATCTTAACAGCTGCATATGATATCTAAACCGTTTATTGCGATATCTAAATAGTTTATATGAATTGGTTATATATAATAGGTTATTACGTGGATACCGCAGAAAAAATTTCTAGGGGTTTTGACTACCGTTTCGAGGCCAGAGTGTTTTTGACAACAGAAAAAATGCTTGGTTTTTTAGCAATTTACCCTAAAAATTAATGGAAAAGAGAGGTACTGTATTGTCAAAAGTCTCTTGGCAACCAAAAATAATAGCAGCAGCAGCAGTTATAATATAATAATAATAAAAGCATTTACGTTATTTATATCACATTAGCAAACTTTCCGAGGGCTATAAGATAAAAAAAACCAATGGAATGCGTTTAAAACTAAGCTATTCCAGCGGAACATTGCACTCCACTCCATTTATATGGGTATCCTTTTATTTTCATTTTTTTCCAGTGAGAGGACGGCTGAAGAATCCCACGGCGAAACTGTGCATTTTCATCCCAGTTGTCGCTGCTTTAGGGGCGGTTTGGTTGCAAGATTATGAAATTTGGATTCCAAAATATTATGGTTGAAAATCTCTGGATTTGGTAATTTGTTGTTTAGTTGGTATTGGATTTGATGATGCTCAATGATTGGCGATGCGAGATCAGAATACACGGCGGATGACATGTCCTGAGACCTGGAAAGAAGGGCCCATAGAGGCCGACCGGGCCATCCTTGACCCGACCTGCAAGCACAAGCCGGCCCTCCTCGGACCCCCCTCCGTAAATTTGCCTCCTCGGCCCCTCATCTCGCCCTGGGACCAAGACTCCTCAACCCTCTTGCTCGGTTCCGTGCTTCCCAGCCAAGGCCGTCTTCATCGGCCCCTCCGACCAGCTCCACCGTCCACAGGCGTAACCGTCGCTCCGCGAATCTCGCCATACGCGGATTCTCCGTCAGCAACATCCCACGTTTCACGCCTCCGCGATCCCCATTAATGGGCGATCCGCTCTCTATGCGGGCGTGATATCTGGAGCGTAACTGCTGGCGAGATTCTCGCGCCTGCTGCTGCGTGCCATCACCGCTATATAAACCCCCATCACAGAGAGGTCAAGTAAGCCATTTTTATTCCACTTAGCCGTTACTCTGCTCGGATCTAGCACTAACTCGATCGTCGGAGGGTCCTCGATGGTACCAAACCACCCCGGGACTTCTTTGCAGCTACTCGGCGCTAAACTCCTCAAATCACAATTCTCACCAAAACCCATTGAGATCCACACGCAACAGAAGATTACCACCAAAATCCACCGGGAGATTAACGGAAGACAACATCTGACGGAGATCTGAAAAGGACCTCCATCAGTTGGCGCCGTCTGTGGGAATCGAACACACGACCACACGGTTGGAAAGCCCAGACGGAACCGTGAAGACGGCGCTCCCCTCCTGCACGGAAATCCCCTCAGGGACCCTTGACGACGACGCGCGAGAAATTGTCCTCTTCCTCTTAAGAGGGGGGCCGTCCTCGTCCTCCCCTCTGTCCCCCGTCTGGAGCTCGAATGACTGTGGACGTCTTTGGCCGCCGCCGGAGCAACCGCCAGGAGCCGTCAACGAAGCAGACGGCCCTATCGCCGGCAGAACATCCGGCGCAGGGCGTGCGCCGGCCGGGGGCTCGGCCATGCTACTGGCCTCCCTCTGGCGCGAGCATCCTAAAGAATGGGAACGATCCATGTATTCAAAAAGAAGAAGAACGCCGAGCAGCCGCGACTTTGGAGAGAGGGAATATGAAGGAGTAGGGGCCCAAGGGCGGACCCCACCCCTGTTTATTCCTGCAAGCGGCCTCATCCAACGACGCCCGTCATCTCCCGCCGAAACGACTCCTCGCGTCCAGCGGCTCTAATCGCTCCACGTGTCGATCATGCGCTGGACCGCGTCCCATCAGACACCGCAGGCCTGCATACGTCTCGTCAGCCAATCGACGCTCGACACGTAGACCGTTGCTTCAGTGGCAGAATGTACGAACCGGCGCATATTCTTTAAATGCAGAGATCTCGTCCTGATTCGCTAGCAGAAAAGACAGCTGACAGCCCGAGAAGTCGTCCCGACAAAGCCTTAGGATGGAGCTCACCTCGGGAGGCCTGACAGTCCACTCCTGACCCGACCCGCTAGCTGGTCGGGACAAGAGTGGAGGGCTAATGATGATGCTCAATAATTGGCGATGCGAGATCAGGACACGTGACGGATGACATGTCCCGAGACCCGGAAAGAAGGGCCCACAGAGGTCGACCGGGCTACCCTTGACCCGACCTGCAAGCACAAGCCGACCCTCCTCGCCCCCCCTCCGCAAATTTGCCTCCTCGGCCTCTCAACTCGCCCCGGGCTGCCACGGGACCAAAACTCCTCAACCCTCTTACTCGGTTCCGTGCTCCCCAGCCGAGGCTGTCTTCATCGGCTCCTCCGACCAGCTCCACCACCCACAGGCGTAACCACCGCCCCGCGAATCTCGCCATGCGCGGATTCTCCGCCAGCAACATCCCACGTTCCATACCTCCGCGATCCCCATTAATGGGCGATCCGCTCTCTACGCGGGCGTGACGTCGGGAGCGTAACTGCTGTCGAGATTCTCGCACCTGCTGCTGCGTGTCATCACCGCTATATAAACCCCTATCACAGAGGGGTCAAGTAAGCCATTTTTATTCCACTTAACCGTTACTCTGCTCGGATCTAGCACTAACTTGATCGTCAGAGGGTCCTGGGTGGTACCAAACCACCCCGGGACTTCTTTGTAGATACTCGGCGCTAAACTCCTCAAATCACCATTCTCACCAAAACCCATTGAGATCCACACGCAACAGAAGATCACTACCAAAATCCACCGGGAAATCAACGGAAGACAACATCTGACGGAGACCTGAAAAGGACCTCCATCAGGATTCCTAATATTGGATTTGTAGATCCTTGTAATTTTTGTTTGGTTGGTGAAAAGAAAGTGGGATTTGGATTTGAGGATTTTAGAGAGAGAGGATTTTAGAGAGAGATGATTATTAAATAAATCGTGAGGATTGACTAGCTTAGGTCAAGAATTTTGCTTGACGGGACCCATATCGGTAGCTTGGTTTGCCAACATGAATGAACTTATGACGCAGATCTCACATTTGTGAGGTCCATCGGTTCAAGAGATATTTGGGTTTGATTTAAGAATCATTAGCCATATTTGAGACTAAGATCAATTTATGAGCAGTGAGCATATAGGCTCAACTGATCATTAGGTCATATATTAATAGCCCATGAATAGCATACGGTAGTCATTATAAAGACAGTCCGCAGAGCAAAACATATTACTTTAAGAACGTCGCGGTCCAACATTCCCTGTTTGGGATGAATGTTAGTTTAAGGACATTTCGGTCCAATGTTTCCTGTTTGGAATGAAGATTAGTTTAAGGACATTCCGGTCCATTATCGCCGTGTTTGGAGACGAAAATTAGTTTAAGAACATTTCGGTCCAACATTCCCATTTTAGGGACGAATATTAGTTTAAGGACATTTCGGTCCAACATTCAATTTGCGCGCATGTGTGTTTGTTACGTGGTGGAGTGAACGATGGTGACATGGAATGCACCTAATTTGGAGTGCGATCCGATTTGAGGTGTGCAAGTCAATTTGGAAGTGCATCAACGTGGGATATATCATTTCCAGTCTTCATGCAGTTTTACATCAAGTGGGGACGAGAAAAGAGTTGTTGGTTGTCGGGACCCGCCATCTCTCTGAAGATGTTGAGGAATTACAACGACATATATCAGAGGTGTGGAGAGATGTACCCTTAAACCAGATCCCGTATTTGAGGAAAAGGAGCTGATATACCTAAGAATCGTTAGTCATATTTGAGACTAAGATTATCTTAGAAGACATGGGATGAATATCATTTTGGATATTATCAATGAGAGATCATTAGTCATGTTTGAAACTAATATCAGTGGATATCATGAATATAAGCTTAGCCAATTTGGGCTAAGATTGAGTTTCTTAACACCCAGCAGTACTAAGCACTTAGCTGCATATAGCGCTCACGTGTATATCACGTGAGGCGCTCCAATAGTGCTAAGCACTAATTTTTGTGGTCCTCATATGTGTTTCACGTGAGGCGCTCCAATAGTGCCAAGCACTAATTTTTCCCGGCGCTCACGTGTGTTTTATGCCAGGCGCTATATAACTTGGCCTTGAGCGCTCATATGCTTTTTATGTGAGGCGCTGAGTTCTTTTGGAGATTTAATCTCTGTTGATATTATTTTAAAGAACTTAAATCCCAGTTAATGTCATTTTGACCATTAACGGTCACCAAGATCATTATTTTGATGATCTTAGATCGGTTTTTTTAAGAACTAAGTTTTTGATTTAAAAGACCTAAGTTCCTGAAGTATCATGGACTCCATGTTCTTCATGTTCAACCTTGTTCTTTGTATTTTTAGATCTAAGTCCCTGAATTTTTGATTTTCAAGAACAAAATCTTCCCGATAAGAATTAAATTCTCAACTTGTGCGAGACTTGTCTTGTGGATCTCAGACCCAGAGAAAGAACTAAATCTTTTAAGAAGGGTTAAACCTTTAGTTATGGTTGTTTACCGCCGGAAACGGAAACGAACTGGGATGGATCATTAAATAAATAGAGAGAGAATTATTAAATAAATAAAGTATCCGGTCTCATCTAAAAATACATCGAATAGTGCCAAATCCTTGCAAATTCTCCAAATTTTTTAGGATCCTAGGATTCTTGTTTTATGGTAGCCCTCCATAAAAAACAAAGGAATTCTACAAATCAAAATCCCACAACCAAACACAAAATTGTGGAATTCTCTCAAAATTTTGGATTCCACAATCCAATTCTTTCACAATCATACAACCAAACAGGCCCTTAGCTGCACTTGGTAAACAATCTCTCTCTCTCTCTCTCTAATTATTTTTCTTAAAAATTTTGCATATAAACTTTATGTAGATTAATCCTATTTTTGTAAAAAAATTCTCCAAATTTTCACTGTGAAGTTGTTGCAAAGAAATCCGCCAGATCGGCGTTAAGGTAAATATTCATGCCAGATCTAAAAATATTTTGGATCAAAATTGGATTTTGATGTTGTTAGATTAATAAATGATAGATGCGGTGCCACACATACAATGCACATGGTCATAAGCGGAGAGTGGTTATTTACTAATTTTAAGAATTTTAAAGAAGTTACGGTGATGATTGATGTGTAATGTGCAAGAATTAATAATTTCTTTCAAACCCCCCCCGCCCCCCCCCCCCCCCCACACACACACACACACAATTTCTCTGAGTTTTCCTATGAACTGAAGTTGGAAGTGGCATATGCCGGCTTGTGTTTTGCATTGTACTAGTAAAGATATACATGTTCCTGTTTTCCGTACGCATATACGATCAATCAAGAAAACTTTACTACTTCTAGTAGACTCCTTTAATCGCCATATACTCTTAACGTACATACTAGAAACAAATCTTCTGATCGACGTTGTTAAAAGTGCTAGGCTATGCTAGGCGGTCGGGTACTACCGAACGCCTAGGTGATTTTAGTATACAACAACAACAACTGAGCCATTTATCCCAAACATATGGGGTAGGCTACATGAACCAACATGAGAATCACGCCGGGTCGAGCACATGAAGTCTAGGTGATTTTTCGTATGTTCAGTTAAAAATGTTAGGAGGTGGAGAAATAGGGTTTTCTAGTGAGGAAAGTGATTGATTTGAAATTTAATTGGGCTTGAGATGCACTTTTTTGTTTTAGGAGGGGAGGAGGGAGGTTGTGAAAACTGAAAATATACCACCATTAGCAATTTTAAAAAATCAAAACTTTAAGCAGATCCGGCAGCCTAAGCGCCCATATAGGTGCCCGCCAAGGCGGGTTAGACTCCTACACGAGTGTCTAGGCGGACCAACCCGCTTAAGCACCAAAACTACTATACCTGCTTCTTAATTAAAAGCCGAAATGGTCCTATGCCGCTTTCCCTGGGCAGACGTCTTGACCGTTTTTTAAAACACTGTTTTATTTCAAAATTGGGAACATACATATTTCTTTCTATTCCATAAGGGACAATTTTCGGGCTTAAGAAAACATTCTGCACTTTTTTCTTTCAATTTTCTATGAATGGTATGGAACTGGATTGCACCGAACAAAACCTTCATTATAGATTGGATTTGATGATGAAAACATTAAGATAGAGCCAGTTCTTATCTCAGTTAAAGCAGACCTTTATTAATACGTGTCATGAGAAATACTTAAAACCTTAACTTTTACAATTTAATTTTTTCTCTGATGTCCTTACCAAGACAGATATTGATAATACTCTATATTGACGACCTCCCAGATTAGGACATATGACGTGTCCCAGAACCCAGAGGAGAGGGCCCACAGGCGCCGACCAGGCCACCCCGGTACCCGACCAACAAGCACAAAGCTGGCTCACCTCAGGGCCCCTGCAAATTGGCCCTCTCGGCTTCTCAGCTCGCCTCCGAGCTACCACAGGACCGAGATACTCGGCCCTCTCGCTCGTTCCCGAGCTCTCCTGTCGAGACCAGCTTCCTCGGTCCCTCCGACCGACCAACTCTACCGCTCGCAGGCGTAACCGCCGCTCCGCAAATCTCGCCATGTGCGGATTCTCCGCCGGCAACATCCCACGTTCCACGCCATCACGATCCCCTTTAACGGGCGATCCGCTTGTTACGCGGGCATGACGTCGGGAGCGTAACTGCCGGCGAGATTCTCGCGCCTGCCGCTGCATGCCACCACCGCTATATAAGCGCTCGTCACAGAGGGGTCAAGTAAGCCATTCTTTACACTTACGCCGTTACTCTGCTCGGATATTGTCACTGACTTGAGTGTCGGAGGGTCCTCGGTGGTACCAAACCACCCCGGGACTTCTTTGCAGGTACACGGCGGTAGCCCTCTCATCCTATCTTGTCATCATCAAACCCATTGAGACCCACACGTCACAAAGGACAATCGACCCAGTTTGCCTCGAGATCAACGGAAGACAACATCTGACGGAGGCCCGAAAAGGAGCTCCATCAGTTGGCGCCGTCTGTGAGAACTGTCAATTCCCCGAAATACAAAGTTGACCTTCCTATCTCCTCTCTCATGTCGGACGACCATCCTGGGGATCCCGGTACCAGCCGCCGCCTTCCGCTCGCCGAAGGCGAGGACGAACCTTCCCCCATGACCGTAATCAACGCCCTCGCAGGCCGGATAGATCGCCTGCAGCCCCTCGTAGAGGCCCTCGTCCGTGTCCAAACGACTGCGCCCGGGCCTCAGGTCACTGCACCTCCGCCGCCGGAAAGCCCCGCCCCTGTCTGGACAGCCAATCACCAGCAAGCTGCATCCCCTCGCCACCGGCCCCTCGAACCGGTGCTCCCTGAGGCCCGCTGGACGCCCCAGGGCTCCACACCGAGATCCGCCGCTAGGGAGCCTCGCCCCGAGCCTCCTCGCTACCCTTACCCTCCTGAGGAAATGTCGGTCACCTCTCCTATCCACGAGCGTGGCCGACCCCATCATAGTCGTCGGGAACGCACGGAATGGGCTCGTTTCGGCGACTCAAGGGCTTTCCCGTCCCGGGACCTGAGGCACCTCATCGGGAGAGACCGGGCCCGCTCCCATACGCAGTCCGCCCGCAGCGGGGCCAGGGATCCCCAGGCGCCGATTCCTCAAGGTACCACGGTCGGCTCGACGCCCTCGAGAAGAAGATCGAGGGCTTGCGCTGGGAAGCCCACTCCTCGAGAAGAAGATCGAGGGCTTACGCCGGGAAGCCCACTCCTCGAGCGACGGAGCTAAATACGCCTCCGACCCGCTCACGAAGCCGTTCACCGAGAAACTGCTCGCTGTGCGCGTCTCCTCGCGCAAAAAGGCCCCGAAGGTCTCTCTGTTCGACGGAAAAACTGACCTGAAAGACCACTTGGACGCCTTCACCGCGGGAATGAGCTTCCAAGATCATTCTGACACCGCCCAGTGCAGGGCCTTCCCGGCCACCCTGATCCGCGCAGGTCGGGACTGGTTCCGGGGGCTCGAGCCCCACTCAATATCAACTTTCGACGAGCTAGTCACCCAGTTCCTCGGCCACTTCGTGGGAAACCGTCGACAGAAACGCACGGTCGACTACCTCTTCACAGTCAAAAGCGGGGACAAGAAAACGTTCAAGACATACATCACCCGCTTCTACAACGCCCTCCTCGAAGTGCCCGAGCACCGGGACGAAACCGTCATAACGACGCTCAGGTCTGGTCTGAGGCACAAAGAATGGTTGCGCTCCTTCGCGCTGGCTCAACATAAGACCATGACCGAAGTCAAGGCGTGGACCGAGCGTGAGGTCCAGCTGGAGTCTGAAGTAAATGCCAACCTTCCTAGGGCGGATAGACCCGACCAGAAGAAGAGGGTTCGGGAGGACGAGCCGGAACGTCAGCAGCCTTACCAACCGAAATTCCGAGAATACACCCCCCTCAACGTCTCCCTCGCGGTGCTGCTGGGGGAGACCCAGAATGAGGGGCTCTTCAAGTTTCCCACGGTCCCACGCCAGGGCGCCAAGCGAGATCGGGGCCCATACTGCGCTTTCCACCGGGTGCCAGGGCACGCCACAAAGGACTGCAAACAGTTGAGAGACTACGTTGAGGAGCTTATCCGGTCTGGGCACCTCGCCTCCTACCTAAGGGACAAACGGCGGGCCGACCGTGAGCAAGAGCAGCCTCACCCTCCCACCGACCTGACCATCGGTCAGATCATGCTTGTTTCAGCGGACAGTCAACCCGGGGCCCAGGGAGCCCCATACCCTATGCTCGGCGCGGGGACCGACGGCCCTCCGGGAAGCCCGGCCATGCCGATAAAGTCATCTTCTAGCCTGACCCCCCTTGTTTTTTTTCCTTGTTTTTTTTTCCTTGTTTTTATTCTGTTATTTTGTTTTCTTTTCTCTAGCGCGATAAAGATCTACTGTTAAGTTTGATAAAGATCAATGACGCATTCCGCGAAATAAAGAAAGGCATTGTTTTATTCAAAGGGTATTATGGGCTCCTCATCCGTACAAAAGAAAAAGAAAAAAAAGAGAGGGGGGGTTACAATAGTGGGAGAACGGGGTGCAGCGAGCACTGTTCATGGTACTCGGTAAAAATCTCCAACAGCCGGGGCCTCGCTAGTTCCAGCCTTTGCCCCCGGTTCCCCCCGCGGGCATCGACCCCAAGCCTCAGCTCGTAGCATTCGCGGACGAGCGCCTCCGAGCGGGCCAGCCGGGTCGTGGAGATCAGGCCGAAGCGCCTCAGAGACCGCAGCTTGCCCACGGCCTCATCGAAGAGCAGCTCCAATACGGGGTTATGAAGCCCCGGTGATGCTCTCCAGATGGAGTACATCAGTAGTTGCAACAGGGAGGAGCGTCTGGGGAGCAACCGTCCGAAGTGATCCTCGATGCGCCCGTAAACCAACTGCACCGTGTCCTCGGTGCAATAGGGGTCGTAGAGGTACACATCTTTGAAGCTAACGATGTCGGGGATGGTGAACAGGAAATTCTCCATTCTCGACGGCCTGCCTGCGAAAGGAAGGGGGGGCTAGTACTCCTTATATAGCCCGATGCACTGCCAAACAGTCGCCCGCTATCGTCCAGGGGGGCTCTGCCACGCGGCGTCCATCGAGCGTTATCTGGTGGGAACGAAGCGACACGTCCCTGTCGCTTCACCTCCCCCTGGCATTCAATGTGATGGCCGCAGACGCCGTTACCCCGACCATTCCCATCCCGCACCCACGGCTGACGGTCAGGCTGCACCTCGCCGGGCCCGAGGATCCCTCGCTTGGCTATTCCCCCGTAGGCAGCTTCCCTGCCCCAGACGCCGGGGATCGAGAAAGCCCTCCCAGAGGCAGTCGAGCCCGAGCTTCCCTCGCTCGGCTATCCCCAGCGGGCAGCTTCCCTGCCTCAACGCTGGGGATCGAGAAAGCCCTCCCAGAGGCAGTCGAGTCCCGAGGTTCCCTCACTCGGCTATCCCCAGCGGGCGGCTTCCCTGCCTCAACGCTATGGATCGAGAAAACCCTCCCAGAGGCAGTCGAGACCCGAGGTTCCCTCGCTCGGCTATCCCCCGCGGGCAGCTTCACTGCCACAACGCTGGGGGATCAAAAAAGCCCTTCCAGAGACAGTCGAGGCCCGAGGATCCCTTACTCGGCTATCCTTCAGGAAAAAAGCCCTCGCCAAGAGGCACCGGGCAACAACCCTGCCCGGTCAAGGGTCCTTGGTAGGCTTCTTACAGCCTTATAGCTTTTTCTCGCGCCAAGGACCAAAGTCCTTCCAGAGGCAGCCGGGTCTTTGCCCGGCTATCCCCGGCTGGTAGCTTCCTACCACAACCAACATGGATCAAAGTCCTCGCCAAGAGGCACCGGACGGCAACCCCATCCGGTCCCCGTCCTGAAGGATCAAAAGCCCTCGCAAGAGGCAAACCAAGCAGCTACCCTGCTCGGCCAGAGATAAACAGTCGAGCCCGAGGTTCTCTCGCTCGGCTATCCCCCACGGGAAGCTCCCCTGCCACAACGTCGGGGATCAAAAGCCCTCCAAGAGGCAGTCGAGGCCTGAGGCTTCCTCACTCGGCTATCCCCAGCGGGCAGCTTCCCTGCCTCAACGTTGGGGATCAAGAAAGCCCTCCCGGAGGCAGTCGAGCCCGAGCTTCCCTCACTCGGCTATCTTTCCGGGCAGAGCCTTCCAGGGGCCTCTCCCGGCCCTTCCAGCGCTACAACTAAAACCTCTCGTCACGAGGCCGCGAGTTCCTTCCTACTCGGCGCTTCCCGGCAAGCAGTTTCCTAACCAGCAAAAGACACCTTGTCTGGCAAAGCCTAAACGATCTCCCATCGACCTCGGGGCCCAACACGGAGATACCTCCTCGGAGAAACGCGTCGACAAGCAACGACAGTCAGCTCGACGGGCGATCGTGGGCAGAGGACCAGCCTAGCATGAAGGCGCAACGGCGGCGCGAGTAAAAATATCCCAAACAAGTATTCCCCGCAAACAGACGCCAGAAAGAAAATTTATCACAGCCGGAAAAGAGAAACTTTTTTAATACCGCCAAAGATAAGTTTCTTTTTACAAAAGGTGTTTTCTGGCTCCTCAGCCTTACAGAAATTCATAATAAAAACAAAATGAAGATAGGGGGCGGGGGTTCTACACCTCGGGCCTGGGAAAAGCCGCGGGGTCCTCAATTGCCACCACTGGGGACGCCGGGTCCTCGTCCCCCACCTCGCCGGGAACTTCTGACCCTTGCCCGTCGACGCCCCTGAGGGGAAACTCGGCCCGGAGGTCCGTGTCGTCGAATTCCGACATCTTAGACTTCACAGCGTCAAGGGAGTCGTGCCAGATGCGGGTCGTGGCCACGGCCAAGTCGTCATAAAAATCCCTCGACCCCTTGTATCTCGCCACGGCCTGCGGGCCGGCCGACTTAAGGGCCTCGGCAGACGCCCCCAGCTCCTTTCGGAGGGTCTTCACCGTTTTCTTCAGGGTGCCGGCGAGCACCTGCGAGTCCCTGAGCTTGCCCTCGGCGATCGCGGCAGCCTCACGATGCCGGGCGGCCTCCCACCTCTCCCTCCAGAGCAGCGATCCTCGCCGACATCGCCTCCTGCTCTCGCCTGGAGCTTTCTTGCAACGCGGCGAGCTGGCTCACGGCTTCCACCGCCGGGGCAACCATCTCGGCCTCCACACGGAGGGCTAGGGCCATGTGCTGCACAAAAGAAGAAGGGTCAGAAGCAGGAAAGAAGGTACCAAGTCTCACCGTGCAATGGGGGCTTACCTGCACGGCTTCCTGGGCGATCGACGCTAGCTGAGCTTTGAGGGTCCCCCCGGGAACCCGACCCCCAGCCGAGGTCTCTATCTCATGAAGAAGGCTGTCCGCAACTGAGAGCCCGGACGGCACCGTGAACCGGAGCCCCCTTTCTTCCACCACGGCCGGCGAAGATCGGCCCCGGGAGGGTCTCCGGGAACTCTTCTTGGGCGGCTCCGAGGGGGAGCCGATCTCCTCTTCCGAAGCCGAGTCCTCCACAACCGGGAGCCGCTTTCGACCCGACACCCTGCTGGGGCCCGGGGCAGGATCCGCCGTTGAACTCCTCCGGGGAACTGTCACTAGAGCAGGAAGAGCAGGGGAAGGCTGCACCCGGGAAGAGCTGGCTCCCCCGACCCTGGTAGGCTGCCTCGGCTGGAGCATAACATCCCTAAGAGCATTGAAGTCCATGGACCCTGCACGAAACCAACACCCCACTTATTAGTAACGCGAGTAAAACATAAACCCGGAAAGCAAACCTATCTTACCAACGAACTCGACGGGCTAAGCCCGGCCAGCTCAGGACCCTCTCGGACAGCAACACGTCGTGTCGGGGGATGGGCTCCCATGACGACACTCTCACCGCGGCGGGGTCATCGGACAGGCTCCCCGGCAGGCACTTCTCCCTCGACCACTTAGTGGGCACTGGCCAGTCCTCGCCCTCGGGAGGGGAAATGTGTTCACATCATAATATTGCTATTCATACACCCCACTTTCGTGCATTTTATAAGTAAACAGATGCTTTTGACGATCGTTTGTTGCATGTTGCAGGATACAGGTTTCTGGAGCAAATACAGTGATAAAGACACAAAACAACAGAAAAAGAGACGTTTGACCAACAATTAGACGGATCTCAGTAAAGCCCAGTTCATATAAGTGCAAGTCAAGGTGAAACGGTTAAAAGACCAATACAAATCTTCACTGAAAATCTGGAGAAGAATCAGAAGCCCAACAGAGAAAATACACATATAAACAGAAATCACTAGAAATCCTAAAGAAAACACAAAAGACTGGAGGCCCAACACTACCAAAGGGCCGCGGATCCGCGGCCCAAGCCAGTATATGCCGCGGATCCGCGGCCGTCTAATGCCCGGGTCGGTGGAGATTTCTTCTGCTGCTGAGACGGTTCTGGTGTTGTGATTTTTAGGGGTTAAATCAGTAAATTCATGTCTACGAGAGTCTGTAACCCTAGCTTCACTAGTTACTTATAAAGTGTAATCTAGATCTAAAAAATGTATGCCTCTTGATAATCAATAAAAGTGAGATTTGTTGAAGAATTGGGAGCATCACTTTTACTTGTAAGTTTTTAGTTTTATTTAATTCTTGCCTTAGTATAATCTTTTATTTGCCCTAGTTAGTTAATTCTTGCTCTAGTGTAATCCTCCTTAATCTGCACCAAGTAGTCAACCTTTAAAACATAAACATAAAAATGTCTCTTTGCAACAATTCCCTAATGAGCGAATAAAATCCTCGCTCGTTAGGGTTAGGAACAAGGGAGTAAGTGAGAGATGATGTCTCTCACCTCCTTCAACGCCAACTTATTTTTAAAACGAAATCTTCATGCATTCATATACGATCCGCCCTCTACGGCACCCTACCTACAAGGTAACGGTGAACCTTAGTATAAAAGGCCGGACTTATATGACATCCATGAAGATCACATCAATTAATAGGAAATGACGGACAAGGATCTAGAGGAAGAAACTTTGTTTCTTCCCGATCATCCTAATCCCCTTTGCTAATAATTGCTGTGATATTTCTAAAAAAGCTTAAATCATGGCATTGAAAGAGGTGAGAACATAGATCTCAACACCCCTACCTTCGACCTAACCCTAACGAGTCCTTTCTTATCACATAAATTCATCTTAAACTCAATCGATAAAAAACCAACCACGATTTGAATCAACTCGTTATAACACAAAATTAGAAATTAACACATCCCTGCGGATCGACCCGTATTCACCGGCTAGCTGCGAAGCGACGCCGTTTCTGATTACGGTAAACTACAATTTTTGGATTAATCAAATGGCGCCGTTGCCGGGGATGGCGTAATTTTCTCTTTTTGTATGATTTCGGGTTGATATAAAATTTGAAAATTATAAAAATCTGAAAATACAAAATACAAACAAAAAAAAAAATATTCTTTTCATTATTGTTATCTGTTTGAAGGGTTTCTTGTTTGAATCTTGCAGGAACGACAAGAACGTTTGGATCTGGAGTTTTACAGAAAGTGAAAACAGAAAAGAGAACATAAAAACAGAGAGGAGTTGATAGGCCAGAGAAGCACAAATTTTTACAGAGCCCGATCCCTTCATCAGACCGCGGAACCGCGGCCAAGGAGCACCCCAGACCGCTGAACCGCGGCCATCTGTTGGACTCACTGCTTGAAAATTTTCTGGGTAAGTTATCTCTACTCTCTCCCCTCTGCAACCTCCATATATCTCTCTGTAAAAATCTTTCTGCAGGAATTCTTTGCGTAAAGAGTCTTTCTCCCCCTTCTCGATAACAGATTTTCTGCAGGTTTCTTTGCGCCGCGCTAAAATTGATTGCAAGTGATTTTAATTGTTTTGCATAATTTAATTGGACTTAAGGGGCTATTTGACCAAACTCAGATTGGGTGGGGATTTCATCACCCTTCCCAGGACCCCAGAAAACACCTAAAGCATTTTGCATCGACCACCTTTAATTAAAAAAGATTAGACTCAGACCTAAGGACAGCGAGCTCAATAGGAAAAGGACTAGGGTAGGCATCGGCCGTTTATCCTAACCGACATTGCGGTGTCTAGGCTAGTGGTTATTAATTAGGCCCACTGTAGTGGTGGTTCCTTCCCACTTACCTGGCCGTATTTGTCTGTGAAGAGGCGGTTTGAGGTCTATTTCTAGCCCTAGTTAGGAGCTGTCTAGTAGACCTAGGCGACCCTAGATCTAGGCCTGATTGTGCATGTGTGGTTGATACAGTTGTGTCACGAGTCCGCTTTCAAAAAACCTCTTTGCAAAACTCACACACAAATAAAAAAAAAATAAAGAAAAATCTTTTCAAAACTTGCAACTTGCCGCTAAGAAAACTTGCACCTCATTTCCACCATCTCTCCTTCATTGACGTTATCTTACCCCCACATTTTGTTTTTCTTTTCGACTGCACTATCCCTTTTAGTGTATGCCACTTTGGACTAGGGATACAGACGCCCGATTAGTCCGCGTTTCGTTGGTACCGACCAACGAACCCTTCGACACCGAAGTCGATAATCCGTCCACTTTCTTACCTTCACCTTTAATTTCTTCCACCGAAGGTATGTCGGGATTCAACCCCAATAATACCTTGCAGACGGGAATGATTCCACCTCCACCAGGTGCGAATAACCCGAACCAGCCGCCTGTTGAAGCGCCCGCACGAGTTGCGCTCCAGGACCTCTTCTACCCCATCCGCACTTCTTTACCCACTTGTCTTTCACCCCCACCGGCAAATGGGGACAATTTTGAGATTAAACCACATTTCATCAATATGCTGCCGAAATTTCACGGTTTGGAAACTGAAGACGCTTATATCTTTATTAATAAATTCCAAAATGTGTGCGCTATGATGAAAACAACCCAATTGAGTGATGACGCTATAAGGCTAAGGGTCATTCCTTTCACCTTATGTGACCTAGCCGAGAAGTGGCTATATAGCACCGCATCACATTCCATAAGAAATTGGGATGAGTTTGTGAAGGCTTTTCTGAAAAAATTCTATCCTCACCATAAAACTGCAAGAATTCGAAATGAAATAATTCAATTCTCACAACTGCCTTCCGAACCTTTCTGGAAGTGCTTCGAGAGATTCAAGGACCTATTAGTTCAATGCCCGCACCATGGGATAGAAAGTTGGCAACTTTGCCAAACATTATATGAGGGATTGAACTCAGCAACGAAGCAGTTGCTAGAAACCATCTGTCAAGGTCATTTTCTCTCTAAGTCTAATGATGAGGCATGGCAGTTTCTCGAGGATCTTAGTGAGCAGACAATACAGTGGGAGAGCACAAAGACCACATCAGCTTCTAGTGGTCAATCTAGGGGAGGCATACATCAAATAGAGATGTCGATTGCTATGAAGGCCGAGATGGCCGCTCTTACGAAAAAGCTAGAAGCGATCGAGACCAAAATCTCCTCGTCTTCTCCTGCCCCTGCTATGCCCCCACGTACTGTCTGTGCTTGTTGTGCGGATCCATCGCACCTGACTGAAGAATGTCCTTATAATGCATCTACACAAGGACAGGATCAAGTCAATGCTGCATTCCAGCAACGACAAAGGAACGATCCGTATTCTTCAACGTATAATCCGGGGTGGAGGAGTCACCCAAATTTCGCTTGGAACCAAAATCAACAATTCCAAGGAAATAATAATAATTTTCAAAGACCTCCTCCACCACAACAACAACAAGCACCCTCGCAAACTCAATATCAACCGCAACAATTTCAACAACAACCTTACCCTAATCAGGTGAACAACTTTGTGCCGAACAATGCGTACCAGCCAAATAATTATGTTCAACCTAATAATGATAAGGTTAGCTCGCTCGAAAGAAGTCTAGATGCGTTCCTTAAGCAATCTACACAGTCTACAGCAAGACTTGAGACTTCTATTCAAACTTTAGTGCAGAATAGTGCCTCCCATGATCAGAGTATCAAATCTATAGAGGCACAAATTGCACAACTCAATGCAGCTTTGAGCGAGCGCGAAAAAGGAAAACTCCCGTCTCAACCGTTGCCCAACCCCGGTCACGCACATGCTGCACACAATCAGCAAAATCATAATGTAAATGCAGTGACCACGTTGAGATCGGGAAAAGTGTTGCGGAACAATGTGGGCATTAACAATGACACCCCTGCCGGTGGGTCTTCTTCATCTTCTTCACCATCTTCTTCTTTAGAGCCTATTCTCCACCCTTCGCATGGCTCTACCTCTTCTAGCTTGAACGGACCTAATTCTCACGACATGAACACATCTACACGAGGTACCGTTCCAACTCGACAATCTGATCCACAAAAATTGGACTCAACCACCTTTCAAAATGTTCCTTTTCCTAATCGGTTGAGATCAAATAAACCAACTCCTCAAATGGAAAAGATTGTCGAGTTGTTCAAACAGGTTAGCATAAACATCCCTCTTTTGGATGCAATTCAGCAAGTTCCTTCATATGCCAAAATTTTAAAGGACTTGTGCACCAAAAAGAGGAAGTCGCAAGTGCCAAAGAAAGTTTTTGTGGCCAGTGCTATTAGTGATGCTCTTGTAAATTCCCTTCCCCCAAAACAAAAGGACCCCGGGTGTCCTACCATTTCGATAACAATTGGGGACAAGAATATCAATAGAGCACTCTTAGATCTTGGCGCGAGCGTCAATTTGCTACCCTATTCTGTGTACGAGCAATTGGGCGTTGGAGAGCTTAAGCCCACTCACTGTACTCTCCAAATGGCCGACCGGTCAATAACCCATCCTAGGGGAGAGCTGGAGGATGTGTTAATAAGAGTAGGGGATTTCATTTTCCCCGTAGACTTTATAGTGATGGATACACAACCTGTCGCGAACCCCCGGAACCAAATTCCGGTTATATTAGGTCGACCATTTTTGGCTACTTCCAACGCAGTGATCAATTGTCGTAACGGTTCAATGAACTTATCTTTCGGCAATATAACAATTGAGCTCAATATTTTCAAGTTAGGAAGTCAGCCTGCTGAGCCCAATACTAGCGTACTAGACGTTTGTTCGATCAATGAGATCGCGGAGGAGGACTGTGAGTTCGAGAATTTTTTATTCGACCACAGCGATGTCAACGCCACTAGTGCGTTCCTCCTAGAATCCGACTCAGTTTTCGCGGCGGATAATGATTTTGAATGTTTTACATTCGTCGACGACTTCGAAGACTCATCACCTGATTTGGAGTCTTTTGCTTTTGCGGATGAGTTAGTAGAACCATCCGACACTGTTGCGTACACTCGGTACGAACCTTTGATGGAATCATTCGAGTTTGAAACAATTACCCCTTTGCTACCATCTATTGTTTCACCTCCTAAACTCGAATTAAAGCTTTTGCAGACACACCTAAAATATGCATATCTAGGTGATAATGAGACCTTACCTGTCATTATATCAGCCTCTCTAGCTCTTGAGCAAGAGAAGGCTCTCTTGATGGTCTTACTTAATAATCGGCAAGCTTTCGGCTGGTCTATGGCGGACATTAAGGGGATTAGTCCCCTCATAGTCGAACATCATATACACTTAATGGATGATGCCAAGCCAGCACGAGATCCACAAAGGCGCCTCAACCCCATCATGAAAGAGGCTGTTAAGAAGGAAATTGTCAAATGTCTGGATAGCGGTATCATTTACCCTATCTCGGATAGCCAATGGGTTAGCCCAATCCACGTCGTGCCCAAGAAATCGGGCATTACGGTCATTACAAACGAGGCAAATGAGTTGATTCCCACTCGCACCCAAACTGGGTGGCGAGTCTGCATAGACTATAGGAAACTCAATGCCGCAACAAGGAAGGACCACTTTCCCTTACCTTTCATTGACCAAATGCTCGAGCGATTGGCAGGGCACGAGTTCTATTGTTTTCTTGATGGCTATTCCGGTTACAATCAAGTCCCCATCGCCAAAGAGGACCAAGACAAGACAACATTCACTTGTCCCTTTGGCACTTTTGCTTATCGTCGCATGCCCTTTGGGTTATGCAACGCACCCGCGATATTTCAGCGGTGTATGATGGGGATCTTTTCAGACATGGTCGAAAAGTTCTTGGAGATTTTTATGGACGATTTCTCCATCTTTGGCGACTCCTTCGACGAGTGTTTACGCCATCTTGACGCTGTTCTTACCCGCTGCAGGGATAAGAACCTAACATTAAATTGGGAGAAGTGCCATTTCATGGTGCAAGAGGGCATTGTTCTAGGACATGTCATTTCGCAAAATGGCATCGAGGTAGACAGGGCTAAAATCGAAGTGATTTCTAACCTACCTCCCCCAAAGTGCGTCAAAGATATCAGAGCCTTCCTTGGCCACGCCGGTTTTTACAGACGGTTTATCAAGGACTTTAGCAAGATTGCTAGACCCTTGACCCTCTTACTGGCCAAGGACACGACCTTCGCTTTTGACTCCACATGCACTGAAGCATTTGAGTCTTTAAAACATTCACTCATTACTGCACCGATCCTCTCATCTCCCGACTGGACGCACCCTTTTGAAATCATGTGCGACGCATCAGACTTTGCAATTGGAGCTGTTCTTGGACAGCACATTAATAAGATGCCGCACGTGATTTATTATGCTAGCCGAACACTAAATGAGGCCCAACTTAATTACACAACAACAGAGAAAGAGTTTTTAGCTGTTGTGTTCGCACTCGAAAAATTCCGGCCTTATTTAATCGGCTCTCCAGTCGTTGTTTATACTGATCACTCGGCTCTTCGCCACCTTTTTGCGAAGAAGGATGCTAAGTCAAGGCTAATACGTTGGATCCTTTTATTGCAAGAATTTGATCTTGTCATTAAGGACAAAAAGGGATGTGAAAACGTAGTAGCTGATCACCTATCACGACTTCCTTCTTCGCCCACGCTCGATCTTCCAATCTCTGACGTTTTTCCCGACGAGCAGCTCTTGACTGTTTCTTGCGAACCATGGTTCGCCGATATTGTAAATTATTTAGCCACCGGCCTGATTCCTAATGATTGGTCGAAACAGGATAAGCTTCGATTTTTGTCCCAAGTAAAGCATTTTTACTGGGATGAACCCTATCTTTTCAAATACTGTTCCGACCAAATCATTCGTCGGTGTGTGCCCGAGAGTGAGGTCAAGAGTGTGCTGTCTTTCTGCCACGATCAAGCATGTGGCGGGCACTTTGGCCCAAAGAAGACAGCCGAAAAGGTTTTGCAGTGTGGTTTCTATTGGCCACGACTCTTCAAGGATGCATTTGAATACTGCAAAACTTGCTCCCGGTGCCAACATTTGGGCTGGATTTCACGGAGAAACGAAATGCCACTCCAACCCATTTTGGTGGTGGACATTTTTGATGTTTGGGGTATAGATTTTATGGGACCATTTCCTAATTCTTTTGGAAATGTGTATATTCTGTTGGCGGTTGACTACGTTTCTAAGTGGGTCGAGGCTGTGCCCAGTCGAACGAACGATAATAAAGTTGTCGTTCGATTCCTTAAAGAACACATATTTTCTCGATTCGGGCACCCTCGGGCAATTATAAGTGATAATGGTTCTCATTTCTGCAATAGGACTTTCGAGTCCTTGATGCGTAAATATTCTATCACCCACAAATTGTCAACGCCATATCACCCCCAAACATGTGGGCAAGCCGAGGTTTCGAATCGGCAAATAAAGCAAATTTTGGAGAAAACGGTTTCTAAAAACCGTAAGGATTGGTCGCTTAAATTGATAGATGCACTATGGGCTTTCCGTACTGCATATAAGACCGATCTGGGTATGTCTCCATACCGGCTTGTGTACGGGAAGGCTTGCCATCTCCCAGTGGAGATCGAGCACAAAGCTTTCTGGGCTATCAAAGAGCTAAATTTGTCTTTAGGAGATGCGGGCAGCAACAGAAAGCTGCAACTGAATGAGTTGGAGGAGCTAAGGGATGAGGCATATGACAATGCCATAACTGCTAAAAACCGAGCCAAGGTGTTCCACGATAAACACCTTTTACGAAAAACTTTTGAACCTGGTCAACAGGTTCTACTTTATGACACTCGGTTACACTTGCATCCTGGTAAGCTCAGGTCCAGATGGAGAGGACCTTTTGTGGTCCGCACCGTTTATCCGCACGGTGCGGTAGATCTTGAGAACCCTGAAGACGGTACTTTATTTAAGGTAAATGGGCATCGACTAAAACCGTTCTTCACTGCGGATCCGTCGGAGGAGCTCCTGTTTTTGCAGGAGCCACTTTACACTGATTGATCTTCTTCCGTTTTCACCCCCAAACTTTGTTTCCCAAGGATATTATTTCAAATAAGTTTGGGGGTGTGTTTATCACTTGTATGAATATTTCCAAAATACCATAAAAAAAAATTACATAAAAAAAAATAATAATTAATAAAAAAAAAACTTTTGGACCAGATTGCAAATTTGCAGATTATTAGCTGAATTTACACATAAAACCCTCTCTTTGGAGGGTGTTTTTTGCAAACTCACCTCCTTTCCCCCTATATAATGGAACCGAGCCCCCTCTGTTGTTAACCCTAAAATATTTTCTTCTCATCAAACCCTAGCCGCCACCTACAACCCTCTGCAGAAAATTTCCGACGCGTCGCCACCATCCAACCGCGGAACCGCCGCCTACGCCATCTCCTGCCGCTTTTCCGCCGCCGATCAGCATCGTCACCCCCTGAAATTTTCAGGGGAGGTAAACCTGAACCCATACTCTCTTTTTCTGCATATACTTTTCTCTGTAAATTTAAAATGGCCCATAAAATGCAGTACGAGAGAGACTTTTCCCCTGTGTTTGCACACGAGATCTATGGATCATACTTCCCACACGAAATTGCACAGAGAGGATGGAATTTCCTCCTCTATAACCATGGATCTGCATTTGCTGTCCCTAGCTTAGTAACCCAATTTTATGAGTCTATGGAAGAGAATAGCCTAGACAATTTAGGTTATATTAAATTGAATTGGGGAACTCAAGAAATTCGCATCGATAGGGACATGATACACGAGGTTACACTCATACCTCGTGTCCCCGCACACGAACAACCCCTTCGTTTTGAAGATTATCTTCCTTTAATGGGTAATGACTGTGCGCGAGAACCGCGCAAGGGGATCCAAGCACGGACCCTATTCGCAAATGTTTTAACTGTGTGCCGGTGGGCACAAAACAATATTTTTGGGAGTTCTCACAATACAACCTTTTTCACCCCTTCCTTACATGTCGTTCATACCTTAATGACGAAAAACCCTAGATTCGACATGTGCACAGTTTTGCTTTACTCCATAGGTTCGGGTAAACGAGGTCCTGTACACCCCTGCCCCATGCTAGTTACCCAGCTTTGCCGTTATTTCCTCCCAGCTGAGGAATTTGACTCATACTTGATAAACGATACCCCGGTCCGACCACTTTTAGAGGGCATCTCGTCGTCCTACTCTAGACTAACAGATATTTGGACACGGACCGACCCGGCAGAACATGTACCTGCACGCACCCCGAGCTCAAGCTCAACTTCGAGCGGGGAAGAGTTAACCCCCCAAGAGCATGCACGATTGATGCGGAGGACAGTGAGAGGGATTGATTCTTTGAGGGATGAGTTTCGGGCAACGGCCCGAGAGCACGACCGTCGGTTGACGGAGATTGAGAGGGGGATACAGACACTATTGGCTAGGGGGGAGAGATCACGTTCACGCTCACGAGCGCGACGTGGGGCCGGGCAATGAGGGCACTGCTTGGTTCAAGTTTGGGGGTATTAGAGGTGATGTATATAGATACCCTTGCATTGCATATTGTATATATCTTTGTTTTCCTTTTGCATATTTAATTTCTGCATTGCATTTTTATAAAAAAATCATAAAAAATTTGAAAAATTTGAAAAATAAAAAAAAATTTAGAAAACAGAAAAACCCATAAAAATTGAAAATTTTCAAAAAGTATAAAAAATTAATGTATTCAATTCTGGTTAATTGACTTGAGTTTGATAAATAGGTTAACTGGCTAGGAAAAACTAAATCTTAGACTTAGCAAATTAAAAACCCTAAAAATAACCTTCCTTAAAGTTTAACGGTAGAAAGTATATGTCTTTGTAGGTTATCTAGAAATAGGCAAATTTTGGGTTCAGTTCTTGGGCTAAGTCGAAACGAAGGAAAAGTATTAAAACTTTTATTAGAGTATAAGTTTGAAAAATAGTTCCTAGCTTAAGTCTAAATTCTGAAAACATGTACCCTACAAATTGCACAAACACGCACCTTGAAACTTGGATTAGTAGAAGAGACCTTGAAATACTCTTGTCTAACGTCCTTAGCACAATGAAAAAGAAAAAAAAGAGTGAATAAAGAAAAAAAATGGACACTGGTTTTTGTGATTACTTAAGGCTAAAAAAAAAAAAAAGAAAAGAAAAATAGAAAAATATTTAGCAAAGGTGCTACTGCTAAAAGCCTTGGGTGTTGCAAAACTAGGAAGTACGCCTTAAAGTGCTAACGCATCTGGTAATCGGTTGTTGGTACCTCAAGAAGTATTAACAATCGCATGAAGGATGTGAAAGCGAAGTCTCACAAGTGCTTTGGACAATGGGCTGGAGTATGATTGCTTGATTTGAATTTCCAAGTGTAGGGGTGATATTTACACACACGTGGGGATATGTGATTAGAGTTTAGATAAGAGAAAGGAAGGAAGAATAGAACTTGTGTCTTTAATAGAGTTGATAGAAATTCCTAAGTGGAGATGGAACTCTAGAAGGAAAACTTAAGAAATGCCGAAAGCTAGGTAATTCTACAGGATATGTATAATCTTAAGTTAAACAATGAGCAAGCGTGAAGAATATGGGTGAATAATTTGCGGGTCAACGATAATAGATTTCCTTGTTAGAAAACCTAAATGGAGAACAAAAGTCGAAAAACCAAGTTGATAGAATTTTGTGGGTAGTATCCGCTGAAAACCCTCAGGAGACAACACTCCTCCTACTAGGGACACCTAGAGGTTTAACGGCTTGTTGCACGTGCTCAGTGCAATCGCGTTTCCCTGCGAAAGTGTGGCTAGGTCAGAATAAAATAATAAGTTTGCTCGAGAACGAGAAAAAGGTAAGTTTGGGGGTATTTGTTCACATCATAATATTGCTATTCATACACCCCACTTTCGTGCATTTTATAAGTAAACAGATGCTTTTGACGATCGTTTGTTGCATGTTGCAGGATACAGGTTTCTGGAGCAAATACAGTGATAAAGACACAAAACAACAGAAAAAGAGACGTTTGACCAACAATTAGACGGATCTCAGTAAAGCCCAGTTCATATAAGTGCAAGTCAAGGTGAAACGGTTAAAAGACCAATACAAATCTTCACTGAAAATTTGGAGAAGAATCAGAAGCCCAACAGAGAAAATACACATATAAACAGAAATCACTAGAAATCCTAAAGAAAACACAAAAGACTGGAGGCCCAACACTACCAAAGGGCCGCGGATCCGCGGCCCAAGCCAGTATATGCCGCGGATCCGCGGCCGTCTAATGCCCGGGTCGGTGGAGATTTCTTCTGCTGCTGAGACGGTTCTGGTGTTGTGATTTTTAGGGGTTAAATCAGTAAATTCATGTCTACGAGAGTCTGTAACCCTAGCTTCACTAGTTACTTATAAAGTGTAATCTAGATCTAAAAAATGTATGCCTCTTGATAATCAATAAAAGTGAGATTTGTTGAAGAATTGGGAGCATCACTTTTACTTGTAAGTTTTTAGTTTTATTTAATTCTTGCCTTAGTATAATCTTTTATTTGCCCTAGTTAGTTAATTCTTGCTCTAGTGTAATCCTCCTTAATCTGCACCAAGTAGTCAACCTTTAAAACATAAACATAAAAATGTCTCTTTGCAACAATTCCCTAATGAGCGAATAAAATCCTCGCTCGTTAGGGTTAGGAACAAGGGAGTAAGTGAGAGATGATGTCTCTCACCTCCTTCAACGCCAACTTATTTTTAAAACGAAATCTTCATGCATTCATATACGATCCGCCCTCTACGGCACCCTACCTACAAGGTAACGGTGAACCTTAGTATAAAAGGCCGGACTTATATGACATCCATGAAGATCACATCAATTAATAGGAAATGACGGACAAGGATCTAGAGGAAGAAACTTTGTTTCTTCCCGATCATCCTAATCCCCTTTGCTAATAATTGCTGTGATATTTCTAAAAAAGCTTAAATCATGGCATTGAAAGAGGTGAGAACATAGATCTCAACACCCCTACCTTCGACCTAACCCTAACGAGTCCTTTCTTATCACATAAATTCATCTTAAACTCAATCGATAAAAAACCAACCACGATTTGAATCAACTCGTTATAACACAAAATTAGAAATTAACACATCTCTGCGGATCGACCCGTATTCACCGGCTAGCTGCGAAGCGACGCCGTTTCTGATTACGGTAAACTACAATTTTTGGATTAATCAAAATGAAGAAGAACTTCTTCTTCCAATCATGAATGGAGGAGGGCAAGGCCACGGTACCGACCCCGGCGGCAGCCCCAGGCCGCTTCCTAAAGGCAAAATACACCCAGCGGGGGTCGCCAGCTCGACCGCCAGGGTGACTCTTGAACGCGAATGAGGAATCGAGAAGGGAAAGACTGAAGGGAATCGCCTACAGCCTCAAGCGGATCAAGAACCCAAGGAGAATCCTCCATGAGTTCGGCACTAACTGACCGGGGGCCAAACCGAAGAAGTTTAAAACGACAATGACCTCAGGAGAGAAGGGTAATCGCATTCTGCCCCAAAAGGCTTCCAAGTACAGGGCAATCTCCCTGCCCCGCACCTGATCGGCCCTCTCTCCCTCCTTGGCCAAGTGCAGCGTATAGCACGGGGGATGTGGAATCGGGTCCGAGCGTTTGCGAGCTCGTCCTCATGCCTCACCCAGCACGGGATGCTGGGGGCCATGTCCGCCACCTCCTCCCTGGAGGCGGCCCCCTCCTCACGGGCCCGGGGGGAGGGACTGGCCCCTGCCCCCCGAGGGGACTCAGACATGACTAAAGGAGTCCTAACATCTACTCCTACGACATCTACTGATTCTACAGAATAGGAAGACATCTAACCTTAGAAAAGATATTCTTCTGGGGCTGAAGTGGAGGAGGGGAGACGGGCGCCGAGCAGCTGGGGCCTGAGGGAGGTAAAAATGGAGAGTAAGGGCCCTAGGGCGGGCCCCACCTAAATTTATCGCTGCGTACGGCCTCATCCAATGGCGCCCATCATCTCCCGCCTAAACGGCTCCTTGCATCCAGCGGCTCCGATCGGTCCACGTGGCAGCCCAGCGATTAACCGCGTCCCGTCGGACGTCGCAGACCTGCGCACGTCACATCAGCCAGTTGGCGCTCGACTCGTGGACCGTCGCTTCGACTGCAAAATGCACGAATCGACGCACCCTCCTTAAATGCAAAGATCTCATCTTTATTCGCTGGCGAAAACGCCAACCGATGACCCGAGGATTAGTCCCGACAAAGGATCTCGCCCCGGGAGGCCCGGCAATCCACTCCTGACCTGACCACGATCTGGTCGGGGCAAGAGTGGGGGGCTAATGATAATACTCTATATTGGCGACCTCCCAGATTAGGACACGTGGCAGATGACGTGTCCCAGAACCCAGAGGAGAGGGCCTACAGGCGCCGACCAGGCCACCCCTGTACCCGACCAACAAGCACAAAGCTGGCTCACCTCAGGGCCCCTGCAAATTGGCTCCCTCGGCTTCTCAGCTCGCCTCCGAGCTACCACAGGACCGAGATACCTCGGCCCTCTCGCTCGTTCCCGAGCTCTCCCGCCGAGACCACCTTCCTCGGTCCCTTCGACCGACCAACTCTACCGCTCGCAGGCGTAACCGCCGCTCTGCGAATCTTGCCATGCGCGGATTCTCCGTCGGCAACATCCCACGTTCCACGTCATCACGATCCCCTTTAACGGGCGATCCACTTGTTACGCGGGCATGACGTCGGGAGCGTAACAGCCGGCGAGATTCTCGCGCCTGCCGCTGCATGCCACCACCGCTATATAAGCCCTCGTCACAGAGGGGTCAAGTAAGCCATTCTTTACACTTACGCCATTACTCTGCTCAGATATTATCACTGACTTGAGCGTCGGAGGGTCCTCGGTGGTACCAAACCACCCCGGGACTTCTTTGCAGGTACACGGCGGTAGCCCTCTCATCCTATCTTGTCCTTATCAAACCCATTGAGACCCACACGTCACAAAGGACAATCGATCCACTTTGCCTCGAGATCAACGGAAGACAACATCTGACGGAGGCCCGAAAAGGAGCTCCATCAGATATCATCCAAGGAAATTTAGCATACATCACATTATTCAATATTTTTATTAAATTCAATGAATTGCAACAAGTATATGGAATTTGGGCATAGGAGGCAACAAAAAAAACCTTATTTTATTTTTCCTGATGTGCTTACTACTTAATTCTTACCCTAAATTTTATGCATGCTTAATTCTTTCTACTTAATTTACACATGTACTTAGGGTCTTGGAACATGCATGCTTGTACAATTTAGCTTTTTTCTCATCCTCTTTGTTTGCACTGCTTTATCTATCTTGTGACAGCAATTAGGCTCACTGAGACACGCTACAACTTATAATACATACATGTACATCATTGATATTTGTTTAAGAATCAATGTCGGTTTTCTTTTGCTTGTTTGGACTATCATATTCAGTTCACTTATATTATCGTTCTTTTGTGATTTCAGAAGCCAGAATCCTGCAGCATACAAGCTCACAAAGGAGATAAGATTAAAGTTCACTATCGTGTAAGTAGTAATATACTAATATCCTTAATTAATGCAACTACAATAAATAAGTAGAAATAACGGTTATTTTATGAACTTCATTATAGTTTAATAAAAAATGCAGATTCTAAACATTGCCAGTTCTTATAAATTTTTGTATAAGTGTTCTTTTATATTTCCATCATGTGTTTAAAGTTTTAACCTTCATATTCTATGGTTATTATTTTACAATATAGCATATCAGCATGTATATATCTTAGCCAGATGGGGGTTACCATTGGAGGATCCATCAACAAGAACATAAATACATTTTATACAGCAACCAATTAAGTGTGAACTTAATGTATTATCTTTTGGGAATTGGAGTATGGCCAATAGTTTGAAGAATAACTTGAACAGCTAGTTAGTCTATGGAACACATTCAAAGTTTCCTGAAGGTTGTAAGCATGAAACCAATCTAATAAAGCATACATATACAATATAGAAAGCCAATTATGTAGTGGCATTAATTTAATATAAAATTAAATACATCTGTAATATGGTACTGAAAGGAAAAAAAGATAAAGAGTAGTTAAAGACCCTTATTTAACTAAATCAAATTGTGCTAATATCGTTCCCTCTCTTATAATTAAACTTCTTCTTAATTAAATCTGTCACCCATTAATCTTCATTTAGGGGAAAAAGGAAGAAGGAAAGAACAAAAAATAAAAGAAGACGTTGACCATATAACCTACAATAGAAACCCCCAGTACACATTGGCTATCCCTTTAGTTTGAAGTTTGAAAATATGAAACCATCATGGGACTGAGATTTTGACTATAATTATTATGTTTAAATATGTCAGTCCATCAGTGGTTATATATTCATCACCATTAAAGTAGCAATTTATCTGTTCAGGGAACTCTCACTGATGGAAAGGTATTTGATTCAAGCTTCGAAAGAGGCGTTCCAATAGAGTTTACGCTAGGCAGCGGCCAAGTAATCAAAGGTAGGTGGAGAAAATCGTAACTATCGTTTCAGTTCACATCTACAGTGTATAATCAATTCAATAGCAAAACTTAATTCTAATCACAGGATGGGACCAAGGGCTTCTGGGGATGTGTGTGGGTGAAAAGAGGAAGCTGAAGATACCTGCAAAGCTTGGCTATGGGGCTCAAGGATCCCCGCCAACTATCCCCGGTAATTATAGCTTTAGTTGTTCATTGTTGTACCTGTAACTAAACTATCTTTAGCAATTCGGTAACTTGGGAATCTCGTAACTTGGGAATCTCTAGCTAGTTTCTTAAATTGAACATTCTTGATTGCTGATTGGATGTGGTACCGAAAATTTTCAGGTGGAGCAACATTAATATTCGATACAGAACTAGTTGCTGTGAATGGAAAACCGTCCTCTAATGGAAAATCTGAAGAGGTAGAGGAAGATGATGATCTGTAGATTGAAGGTCGTCATTTAATCTGGTTATTACTGATTCATCTTCACAAGTCTTTATCTTCAGGCAATCCTTGGAAATGTGAAATCATTTGTTCGAGTACATCATGAAGGTGTTTCCCTCGTACCGTGACAGTATTTTTATGAACGTTAAATGTGAATTATCTTGCAAATATATTTATATTTTTTCTGAGTATGTGAACATTTCATAATAATAAAAAACTGAAGTGCCATTGAATGCGTCATTGCTGGAAGCCTGGAACTAAGTTAAATGTGAAATCATTTATATTACTGATTCATCTTCACAAGCCTTTATCTTCAGACAATCCTCGGAAATGTGAAATCATTTGTTCGAGTACATCATGCAGGTGTTTTTTCTGAGTATGTGAACATTTCATAATAATAAAAAACTGCAGTGCCATTGACCTATAAAAAGCTCATCACTTAGTCAACTTTAAATAAACTTTAAACTCTAACAAATTCCAACCAACACTGAAGTGATTTGACCTATCTTATATCTTATACCCATGTGTTTCTCTTAATGTTTCCAATGTGGGACTGCCTTTAAAATCCCATTGTTTGATTTTACTTTCAACCGACATTAACTTGTCCTGTAAACAAACCCATGAAAGTTGCATAAATATGGCACAACCAACAAGACGTCTGCTAATCGAATGCACTCAACCTGACAACTGAGGGCACAAAATTTGACAAACGCTAACCGAATGTAAACAAGCATAAAAATGAACACTGCTCGGCAAACAAACATGAGTAAATTCAACACACACATGGATTGCGAGTATCTAGTCCATTGAGCAACACGACAGTTGCTATATTAGCACCTTATTAACGACAAAGTTCCATGTATACCTACCATCGAGTACATTAATACAGTATGAGAACTGTTTACGTAGACATTTAAACCAAGTGCTGGTAAAACAGAAGTTTACTCTTTACACCCTCAATATACCTACATTCGTCGTATTATTTTTTCAGTATTTGTTTCAATGAACATTTTCAATATATTGTTGTTAAACTATAACCAGAGAAGAAGAAAAAAGTAACTCCAGACCATCAACTTCACCGACCTTGTAGCATTGCCTCACCGGAAAGAAAAGCAAAAGTGACTTGTTATCCCAAAATTATCAGTTAAAGCCTTAAGTAGCGCTGTCAATGCTCACGGTGTTGCAGCTTTCTGCAACGGTAAATATAAACAAGTAAAAAGATGCTGCTGCAAAATTTGAGCAAGCAAGGATCTAGATAGGGAATTGATCCTTGCATTAGATGCCATGTCCTCTGGATTGCCCACCTTAGAAAAGAAGAATTTTCCCTCTACGTGTGATATTCCTTCATCTTCTCCTTGAGTGTCTCGTATTCCAGCTTCACATTCCTGGATGATCCAGGGCACAATAGATAATGCTGTTCATTTTTGTGCAGAACAAATTATTCATCAGTTACAAAAACCTGTTATCAGGATCAATCTCGAGAGCTTCCTTGAGATCGCGCTTGGCCAAATCGAGATCAAGTAGATGAATGTAGGCTTGAGCCCTGCAGTGTAAGGCTTTCACATTTCCGGTTTCCAGCTCCAACACCTGCAAAATTTAATTAAAGCAACCTCAATCTATCTATCTTTCTATTTATTGATCTTATCTTTATACTAATAAACATGCTGGGCTCCTAAGAAGCATCATACACAGAAGATGTACGTAACGGAGATGCGCATGCTTCGTTGGATGTGCGGTAACACTAGAAAAGATAAGGTGCGAAATGAGGATATTCGTGCAAAAGTTGGTGTAGCACCTGTGGAGGAGAAGATGCGGGAAAAACGGCTAAGATGGTTTGGTTATGTGCGACGCAGACCTATGGAAGCACCGGTTCGACGAATAGATACTCTAGATATGGGCAATGGCAAAAAGGCAAAAGGAAGACCGAAGAAAACATGGATGGAGGTGATACGAAACGATATGGTTGCCAAAGGACTCGATGAAAGTATATTGTTCGATAGGAGTGAGTGTAGGCGGAGGATTCATGCGCTGGACCCGGCATGATTCTCATGTTGGTTCATGTAGCCTACCCCATATGCTTGGGATAAAAGGCTCAGTTGTTGTTGTTATCTTTATACTAATATGAAGTTGGGTCAAAAGCATGATTTTGTTCAGCCTTTAGAAATTTCAATTACATGGCTTGGACAATGTTAAAACTCTGTAATCTGGAATTTTACAAGCCATCAACAGATTTTTGTCTAGTCCAAAATTTATCGGCTCTAGGATCAGTTGGGATAATTCTTGGGTGTAGTTTGTTGTCCCCTTATGTGCAAGGTCTATTGATCTACTGAGTCTAAAGCTACCATGATCCAAACCAATAATTTTTCGATCGAATTTACGGAAAGGATCAAAAATTTTACCTCTATTTATAACCACCGTGAAAGATAATTTCTGTCTTTGGCATTGAGACAAGAAATCCATTTACTATTCATGAGAATATGGTCAGTAAATAACCAGAAATGCACTAGTGAGTGATTGGCCGAACAATTGTTTAACACCTTTGAGGCTCATGCGTGGCTCACATATACTTAAATGAACAATACATAGAAAGATCAGAAAGGATAAGTCAAACATGATCAACTGAAACTAAGAACAAAGAAGTTGCAAAGGATGGAAGATAAAAGCTTAAATTTTACAGAAGAGTTTCTTTGTGAGACGTGCTTGATGAATTATGCAAAAAGAATCGCTGAAATCATTTTGTAAAAGCTTGATGACCTACATATTTAGTTTCTGTGACTTTGGCATGGCCTAGATGGGGAGTATCATAATTTTGAAGGGGAAGAAACAAAGTTTAAGAAACAAACCTTTGTGCAGAATCTCTCTGCCTCTTTGTAGTCTTTGAGATTCAGCTGACAAGCTGCAATGTACAGGTTGATTGTTACTTTTAGCAACTTGATCTGTTCCTTTTGCTCTTCACTTGATGCCTTGTACCGCTTCACAAAGCCGATACCCTAGAAGTTCAGAGAATGAATATAGCAGATAGGAAAAAAAACATAATTTAAACAAAAGAAGCTCTTAATAGGACTTAAATTATATTCACTATTTTACCTTCTCGTATTTTTTTAACGCCTTTGCATAATTCCCCTGTTCGAACAATGCATTCCCTTCTTCCTTCTTCTTATCAGCAGCTTCAATCTTCTCTGCTGTATTCATAGCCGATGAAATCTTTTCCTGAAAATACAACACAACAAATCTTAATTTCTAGGGTTAATTGCACAAAGCCCCCCTGTAGTTTACCCTGAAGAACATTAACCCCCTCAAGCGATTGATTGGTGCAGACACCGCCTACATAGATCAAAACCCTCGAAAACACCTGTTTGGCTTTGGAGTTAAGTTAGGTTGACCAGAGTTTCATAAAATTATATGAATTTAACTCCAATTTCCTACCTATGCATTGTTTGGCTTCCATTTGGAGTTTAGATACTTATCTTGAGATAACAAGAGCTATCTAAACTCCAATCCAACATCTTTTTTCTAAACCCCAAAAGAAAGAAGAAAGCACCAAGATAACTCCAAAACAACCTTATTTGAGTTTAGATAACTCCAAGCCAAACAACCCATCAAAGTTAGATTTAAAGCGAAGATAGGGCCTCACTAATTAGAGTTTGAATAACCAACACCTCCACTTAATATAAGCTCTGGTTATCTTAGCTCCAAACCCAAACATGCCCTTAACTTCTACCTTAAACAACACAAACTAGTTCGGAGAGGACATCTATTAAGTAGTTTAAAGTTGAATTTGAGCATTTTAATGGTTGAGGAGCAGAGGGAGTGCTTGCGTTAATAAATCATGATTAACTATAAGTGTTAGGGTAAAACTATAGATTTTTTTTGGGCTATTAACCTTAATTTCTAATAGGATCTGTCATCTGATGACTTTAGCATGTACAGTGTAGAATATAATTCATACCCCTACAATCGATACAAGTTCAACTTCATATACAACAGTTGAGTTCGGAGGAACCACAAGAAAATCAGGCTTTGGTACAGTGGAAGAAAAAGCGTGCTCCTGTGGAATTGTCACCAAGGCTACTTCTCCCTCCTTCATGGTCATCACAGCTCGCTCGAGTCCCTCGATTACCTGTTCTGTAATATAAGAGAAATATTTATCATAAGTAGCTTATGTTTTTTTTCATAATAATTGAAAATAAAAGCAAGCAAGCTCACCCTCATCTGTTTTCCATGCAAATAGCTCCTCCTCGTCATGACCCTTCTTCATGAAAACAGTCCCATCTTGCAGCTTGCCAATTAATTTTACTGCCATCAAATTTCAACAGAACCAAGCACTATTTCTCACAATGAACATGTTCAAAGATACTAGTGGTCAGTAATGTTCCTGCACGTGTAATATTAAAAATATTGAAATTGCTTGTTTTTAAGAAAATTATAATTTTGGCTTAAACCACTAAACAACCAACTATAATACCTGTCTTAAAATAAAGTGCCTTATAAATTACACGTAACAACTAAAAACTTACATATTAACTCTACCCCTTTTTCAGTAAACTAATGCAACAATATTTTAGAAATTACATTGACACCATTAGGTCAGTTTAGTAAAATATAAGTATGATTTAACCGAAACGGATACCGATAGTATGCAAACTTTTTGGAAGTTTTTCATAACATACTAAGTTATGTTAGTTTAGAGAAAACTAGTACAGTTATTGGTAGTTTATTTAAAATTAAGCCTATAATTTTTAAGCTTACAAAAGAAATAAAAACTTCCTATTTTTTAATTTTTTTTTGCACCTACATGATTACATGCGCCCCCCCCCCCCCCCCAAAAAAAAGTTATAGAAATAGTTTGTTACAGAAGCATATAGACATATTCTAAAAAGCTCATAGGCATAAAAGGTAAAGCTTTTCTTTTATGTGCAGTTTGCAATATAATTTTAGGGATGATTCCAAACCTTTCACGACCGCTCCGTAATCTGGCCGTTCATGACCCTTCCCTTCTTTAAGAATCTTCTTCAGAACTTTTCCACCGTCACCAACCTCTCTAACTTTCTTCCAAGAGACAAGTTCAAGATCCACATGCAGGGTTGTGTTCCGAGGCACAACACCTACGTCGCCCAAAGCTGGCCTTCTCTTCTCACCAAATCCGTCTGTTTCTCAACAAAAAAAATTGCCGAGAATATGATTCCGTACCAAACAAACCCAACTGAGAACACATTCCATCAAGCAAACACCAATCTTATAACTCACATTGTGGTTTCACGGTAAGAAGAACCCTCTGACCCTTCGTCATTGTCTTGACAGCTTTAGCTAGCGCAGGACAGAGATACCCTGAACCAAAATACATAGAAGACAAAGCATGCGAGCCATGAAGATAGGTAATGTAACCCAAGTTGCTTGGCATGTACTTTGCATGTAAAAACAAACTTTCGCATGGACAAGGAAGTGATAGATACAAATAGCAATTCCCTTGGGTTTGCATTATAACAGTAATGAAACTAGTTACAAAAGTAATACCGACCATCTTTGACCACGAACTCAGCTCCTTCTGACTTAGCTATCACTGTTCCATCCTCAAGTCGAGCCTCGTATTTTACTGCAAATAATACAATGTCATTACCCGTGGTATTCAAACAAACAAATAATAGATATAGCACGAGATTAAAGGCAACAGCTCAAACCAAAAACTTCATCGAGGTCATTTGGATGTTTCCGTTCTTTTCCGTCGTTGAGGATTTTCTTGATTATGCCGCCATCTTTGCAGATGTCCGTCGACCATGAGAGGAGCTGAATATGAAGTTTTATTGTGGCGTTATGGGCTATACATGACGGAGGTACATCATGATAGGCCAGTTCAGGAGGAACGGTGAAAATGGCTTTCTCTCCTTTCTTCATGGTCTTGGTACCTTCATCCAATCCCTTTATAGTATAGCCTGAACAAATAGAGAAGATGCCACATACAAAATACCAATTCAGAGATGACCTAAATACACGGCATGGGAGAGTGATTAGTAAGAAGCAAAGCAATCAATAACACATTATATCAACCCATCAGACTAAACATAGTAATATTGCAGTTTTCAGCAAGCACACACAAGCTCCTGAAATGATATGAGAGCTTCATCACTCAGTGGTAAGACTTTTATTAATACTAGTCATCTGCACATGCTATGAACTAAAATATAAAACTGCCACATTACGTAAAATTTTATATGTACATGGAAGAGATATATGTGTGACATGAAACAGTAAGTGAAATCCACCTAAAATGGTGTGTTTGTTGAAGTGGCACCAAGTAGTTTACACTTGACAATCCATTTATCTGAATTAAAAAGGGAAATTCTTAAATTTGTCATTCATAAGGGCCTCTAATTCGAGCGCAACAAGAACTTTCTGAACTGTATATCTGTAGTACTCTCCTTTTCTTCAATCAAAAGTTAGGTTTGCACATTAACATTGGAGCTAATAGTTATCTACTTATCTCTACTTATAGAATGCAAATTCAGTAAGAAACGGGTTTATAATTGCTACAATCAATTGCTGAACATGTCTATTGTCTAAGAAGCACATATGGTAATAGATCATAAAAGCCCATGTGACATCTTTATAGTTGAAAATTTGAATGAATTATAGCAATGAGAACATTTATCTTGCATCTTGGAAACTTCCAGACATATAAAACTAATATTTATATACAGATGAACTGTTTGCAACTTAATTGAATTTAAAATATCAATCCTCCTTTTCGACGATCCTTTAATTTCATTTTCACAAGCGAAGAATATTAAATTATGTGATGATAAATTCTATTGCAATTTACATGTGCTGACAAATAGATTATTTTGGTTTTCATTTGGGCATGTATTCAAGTGCTACAAGTCTAGTAAACCAAGGGATCAAATATCCCACTCCAAAGTGGGAGATCACTAGTTCGATTCCTAAGAGGGTCGCATCTAGGGGAAAAGACGATGCATACTGTACAGGTTCTTATATACACAATGACCTTATAGATATAGAATGACGTGTATGCTTATGAAAATAAATGAAGGAACCCAAACTAAATTAAGCAAAATTTTCATTTGTTTGCAAATTTCTAATCAGATTTTCATAAGGCATCCTTAAAAAATTAGCTTGAATGACATTATCATTCAGAGGCATGGTATTGCTATTCTGTAGAAAGATTCATGATGCCTGTTATCAACTGGGCATAAAAGCTGTATGAATATGGCAGGGAAGTGAAAAGTTTTTGTAGAGGTCATTAATGTTGATTCTCGATACAAATTATTCTTGCAAACACTTGATGGCTACTAAATATATCTTGAATAGGAGAATAAGAAATCAATACCTTGATACTTGATACAAAAATATTTCTTGCAAACAGTTGATGACTCCTAAATATATCCTGAACAGGACAATCATGGAAAACTCTGGTATGAGCAACTATTAAGACCCATTAAACTACATTTCTTTAGTTTAATATAATTTTTTGAGTAGGGACTTCCCTACTTTTTTTATTCAGAACAAAAGACTCATTAAACTTTATCAACCTAATAGCAATCTATCCCAATCTCTTCTCTTTTCCTCATTTCCCCCTTCCTTTGGAAATTAATCATGTGCCATGGCATATGGCATCATTGCTTGGCAAGAAACCCATGTACAAGATACCTTGCTAAGGACGATCAATTAGCGTCCTCCAAATTTCTTCTAGACCAAACAAAGGGCCTCAAATAAGGGAGAAGATGATGAATTTGATGCAAGAATCAACCTCAAAACTCAAGTGCTAGGGATTTGCAATCAATAGAAAAATCCTTAAACAAAAATTGTATAAATAAAAAATAAACCCTTAGCCTCACATTTTCCTATCTTGAACTTGTATGGGCCCCCTTTTGCTCGGCTAGACTCAAAGTTAGTCCCATCAGGAAGCCCTACAGCGTAGTTCACTGCAATCGAAAATCTCAAATACTCGAAATGTTATCCATAAAATCAACCAAAAGATTCAAAGAAAAAGAACAAGAAACCACCTTGAACCTCATCGCCAATTACGGGAGTAGACCAACCTTCGCCTTCTCCGAATAGCTTCTTCTTGAGCCCTAGGTCTCCGATCTCCGCCTCTTCACCAACCTTGAGCTTAGGGGAATCGAGACCATCATCGATCTCAGAATCGGAGCTCTCGTATGCATCCATATTCTTTGCAAGAATCGATCAAAGACCTGAAAAGAATCTGAGAGTTGAAAGAAATCGAGGTGAAAAAGAGAGATTTTTTTTGTTGCTGAGGGTTTTGAGATGCGAGAGCGTTTATAAAGAAGCGGGAGAGGGTGAGCATTTGGGGATTTATTTGTTTATGATTATTTGGCTAAATTTCAGGAAACCCCTTAACGTTTTCCTGATTAGCTTAAAGCCCTGTCTGAATAAAGTGCTTTAGCTTGCCCCCTATTTTTGCCGTTTCTCTCTCCAAAATATTTCCCTCTACTGTTTGGTTTGAGTATTCGGTAGATCCTAGGATTCCATAATTTTGTGTTTGGTTGGAGCATTTGGATTTCTAGGATTCCTTTGTTTTTTATGGAGGGCCCACCACAAAACATAGATTCCTGAGCCCTAAATTTTTTAAAGAATTTTCAAGGATTTGACACTATTCATTATACTTTTAAATGGAAACCGTATACTTTATTTATTTAATAATTCTCTTTCTATCTCTCTCTCTAAAATCCTAAAATCCAGATCCCACTTTATTTTCACCAACGAAATAAAGATTACAAGAATCTACAAATCCAATACTAGAAATCCAAAACCAACCAAACAATAAATTACCAAATCCAGAAATTTTGAACCGTACTATTTTGGAATCCAAATTTCATAATCTTGCAACCAAACAGGCCCTTAAGGGAATAAGATAGAGAATTTGGTAAGAAAACTGACATGTGTCGGTCTTATGAGAAGAGATTGTTGGTATTTTTGTAAGAGAGACAAAATGGATAATTAGATAAAAGGGTAAATTTATAAAACTTACATTGTTGGTATTTTTGAGATAACGGGAAGACTGCAGGCTCAATCCCGGATCTTCTCAATGGGCTACTCCAAACCCACCGATATGCTACTCCAACCCTCAACTTTCACAATATTTGAGATTGCGCCATTAGTTAAACTTAAAAAATGTCATGAACCATCCTTAAACAAGCAATTTTGTATGAAAATGTTATTTTATTTCAATCCTTTTAATCGCATCGTTGGATTAAATAACCGTAAAATGACCTTCTACGTGGAATTAATAGCCTAAAATGAATTGAATATGTGGTTTTTGTAAAAAATAACCTTACAAAATTTCAATTCAGATGGGGTTTATGTCAATTTTAAAGATCAAATGTGCCATCTCAAAAACTTTGAAAACTTGATGGTGCTTGATCAAATGTACCCTACTAAAAAAAGGTGTTAGAATTAAAAGGGTAACCCAGAGCTCAACGACTTCGATGGGGTTTCATGATCATGACAACAGGCAAAAGTGACGGGGGCTCCTTCAATTTAGCTTATGCAACAAAGTTGGAAAGATGATAAGTTTGAGTTTACGTGATAATAAATTAAGGGGCTTGGGTAGGGAGATCCGGATTCAAGCCGGGACATCCTATTAATGAGAAGGGGATGGTTAATTTATTCCACCTATCATCTCGGACCGGATCTTATTTTTTAAAGTGACAATAAATTAAACATACATTATGTTTCAATACCATCAAAACTATGCATAACTAGCATTTTTGCAGGTGTGATGTCTGTTTGTAGCGTTATCCTATTTAGAGCAATTTTTTTCTCTTGAGCCCATATATAAATATAAAATGGGGGGCTTTTGGTTTAAAATTAGTTTGAATGTTAATAAGTGAATAAAATAGTAATTTTAGTAAATTAGATCAAGAGTATTCTAGAAGATATCATGATATGTTATTTACCATATTTAAGTAAAAAAAGTAGTTATAAGTAAATAAAAGTAGAATTAGAAAAATGATAAAATTAAAATAAATTCTAGAGATTTCTTTTTTGTCTTAAGTTTGAGTAGAATGTAGATTGAACTTGGAATTCAAACTAATTTTTACAAAGTTCTTTTTTTGTCTCAAGTTCTACAAAATTACTTTTTTCTTTGTTTTTCAAAAAGTGAGAAAGTTTAATTAATTTTGTCTTTTTCTTTGATGACGTGGAGACTCTAAGATTTGTTTTTTTAAATATAACAATTAATTATTTTTATCTCTTTATGTGATGATATAGATGCCCTTAGAATGGAGGATTTTTCTACTTTTTTCTTTGCATTTTTATAAAAATGAGAGGGTGGCTTCTAATCAAGTCCATTTGCATTATATAGCAGCATGGTATAGATTAAAATATCTAAACTTAAACTAAGATATATACTCTCTTTCTCACTTCTAGCTCGAAGGCTAGAAAGTGAAATCAAGAGCCATATGTGGCAAGAAAGTGTCATCCAGCTTCTACAAAGGAAAATGCCACTTTTTTTTTTCTACTTTCTCCCTTTCTTCTATAACCTTTCATTTGTCAAACAAGCCCTTAGTTTAACAAGATCGGGTACATAGCATATTCATAATTATTTCCATAAACATCACAATATCCAGTTTCCAATCCGATGCCACCAAAAGAAAGAAAGAAATATCAAATAGACGATTTTTTTTTTCCAAATTACCTATTGCATATCGCTCTCCTTCATGGCATCTGTGTTCCAAATTGCAGCTTACAAGTTTATACCCACATCAAACATATATTTATTCAAGTGAATATTAGCAGCAGTTATGCATGATACTATGAATATATAGAGAAGTTTTCACTATTGTCTCATGTCAAACATAACAATTACAATAACATGTCAAACATATAGAGATCAAGCTATAACTCCAAATCAACATACATTCAATTAGAAAAAATATTGAAGTGCAGAAACTATCCACTAGGTCCCTCTAACCAATATACAAAGCAGGATTACATCTCATAGTGAATGAGAACCATTTGATTATTTCTAAAGCTTGTACAACAAACATTTTACTATTGTAACATACATCTTCATTTAAAAGAAACACCTTCTCCCGAATCTCTAAATGTTGCATCGATCGTAATCTGAAAACCACGAATTGGGCTTGGTTCCTCTTGAGAATTCATGTTCGGCAACATTAAAAGGCGCAAACTCTTCTCTCCATTGCTGATCGCTTATACTCTCGTCTTCGACGCATTTAACTGTAACAGAGTGATTATTAAATGAAGGTTTTATTAGAGCTTCTTTTGGCAAATGTGACTCAGCAAGAAACTGATTCCGCGCCATGATTTGCTGATCGTAATTTTTCTTCAGCTTGCCTATCTCTTGGTAGGCCTTCTCTGTCTCTAATCCGCCTTTAATGTTCGTTTCTGCAAGTGAGGAAGATGAATTAATTATTGTATGAAAGATTTCTAGAGTATATAGATTGATCAAGCAAAAATGGTGGAACCACGTGATAAACATATAATGCAAGGAAATAATCGTACTTGTTTATATGAAAGTTTTATGAGATACATGCAACTGCCATGAAAACAGACTGGAGCAATTACAGACACCAGGGCCTTTGCCAAGTTTCAACAGAAAAGAGATAAAGACAGAAAAATCTTAGAGCACACACAGACATGTACACATATATTAGTGTGTGTCTGTGTAAGTGAGAGACTTTGATATTTTTGAAATGATTGTCCATTCTGGCACAATGATTGGCCATCAAAACGACAAATTTATTCTGTTCGAGTTGATTCACGTCGTTTATTGTCTGAAAATTAAATAACCTAGTTTTACGTTTTTCTTTTGTGTCAAATAGAAAAAAGAAATGGACAGCCAAACTTAGCCAAAGCAAATAACATCTACAGTGTATTTGTTTTTTAGTTTTTAGACAGTCTAAATAATGTAGCGCAACTTCAACAGAAATTAGCAATGCTGTTTATCATTGATTTTCAATAGGAAGACTTTGCACCCTCTGCTTCAAATTCGATGGTCAAACATCTAAATTAAAATCCACATTCCGCAACAATAAGTCGGCAAACATTTTTTAGAGTCAAAAGCCAAAAATCACACACATCTTATGTACGAAATGGCACAGATTTGATGGCTCGGAAACTGGTATGTGATAAAAATAGTGCAGGTATGAAAAATTTTGTCACCTATCTAGGACTGAGATTGGGAATATTCACCTTATTATGCAAACAATATATTAAATAAATAAATCGACATACCAATAAAGTACTGCTACAAGTGCTTGCCTTAGCAGCAACTGCAGCTTCTTCTGCCTCCTTCAATCGCACAAGCAATTCTCCAGCAGCCTGCACAGCTTCAGCAGTATCTCTGAGTTGAGACTGAAGCCCTTTCCTCTCATCTCTCCAGCTACACCTCTCCTTTTCTCTCTCAGCCTTTAAAGCTGTAATCTCGGCAGCAATGGATTTAATAAATCTCGATTCTGCATCCTTAACCGCTGCTTTCGCTGCGGATTTTTTCACATCATCAATGACACCCATCATCTGCCGATGCCTTCCAAGCAAAGCAATATGCTTCTCTTGGAGATCAGCGTACTGCTCCAAAATCCGTGCATGACCCTGCATTGCCATTTGCAATGCCTCCTTAAGCTCTTCAGTGCATTTTTTTCTCGGATTCAAGTTCAAGCTTTCTTTTCTCAGCTAGAGATCGGTTTACTTCAAGTTCACATCTGAGCTCTTCTGAAAGAGAAACCCGTTTGATCTCTGTTTCAGTCCAACAGCGTCTCTCCTCGTTTTTCATCAATGCGTTCTTTAGATGACTCTGGAGTTTTATCAATAGGAGTTGAAATGGGTTCGATAGAGTTAGTCAAAAGCCGTAAAGAACTTTGAGCTCAGGTCAACATTGAAGAAGAGTCAATGTAATACTGCAGCTGGGATTTTAGATCTCGAATTTCTTCCACATGTACATCCCTTTCACCCATATCAAAGAAGTTCCTATACCCGATTAGCTCTTCTTGAACTCGTTTGGGATATGTCCCATATCAAGGAATGCCCTTCAAATAAACCGTTCAGGAAGCCCAGTTTTACAAAAGAATCTGGGAAGTGCCGTGGACTCATAGAGTCCAGCCTAATGGAAAGACGGAAGCTACTAGTTTGGGATATGTCCGATCTATAAGACGGGAACTGTTTACCGCCGAAGACTAGACTGAGACGCGGAGGCGTTTAGCTTGAATTTGGAAGTAGATGTTATATGGAAGAAATCCATCAACCTCTCCAAAAATGCCAAGTAGATTTATGGTATCGTATATCGGAGGTTTGGATAGATGCGACCGTTGTAGCGTGGCTTGTCAGATTCCCCCTCATATATGAGGTTTTTTTGATTGTGGGTATGCTCTTTCCTGCAGGCGCAAGCCCCTGCGGTTAATTACACCATCGTGTTGCGATAACAACTTTCACCTGCTCCAGACAGATCATTTCGTATTGTGTTATATTTGTTTATATGAGGTCGCCCTTAGATTGTGTACGGTGACTAATAAATATCATCGCCCGTAGGGCGCATATTAGTCCAAATTGTATATTAGATTTATGATTTTGGACCTAGGACGCAGATCTCATATAAACGAGGTCCATCAGTTCATGGGATATTTCGGTTTAATCTAAGAATCGTTAGTCATATTTGGGATATTGACGCTCCGCTTCGGGCAACTCGTCATAGGATTTAATTCTTCTTGAAGCTGGAGATCACACACTTTGCATGTGAGCGCTCACGTGTTAAATACGTGGGAGGGTTTCGTTTCATCTTTTCCTTCTTTTTTTATAAGGGAACAAATGCCCTCTAACGTTGCTCTTACGTGTCTTGCACGTGAGTGCAACAGTGCCAGCGTTACGGCCGTTGGACCACCTAGGGAAATGGGAAAGTTGAACCGATCCTATCATGTCCTATAAAAAGAGCCTTTGGCTCTAAAGTGACTATTGTTTGTTCATCTTTTTCGTTGAGTTTTCTTTTTACTCAGAATTTAATTCTCTTTCGAAATTTAGTTTTTTGCCTTCAAAAATTCTTTGGCGTGGCCCGAGCAGTGAAGAGGTCACCTGGGAAGCCGAGGGCAAGATGCGGAAGAAGTATTCCCATCTTTTCGAAGATATGCGTAGTTAAATTTTAAATTCGGGAACCGAATTTCTTTAAGGAGGGAGATTGTAACAATTTAAAAATCGTTTAGGTTAATTGTTTGATAATTAGTAATACAACATGTGTTTTCCGTAAAACCTAATTATAATTATTTTTCCACATAGACATAAATATACCTATTTTAATTATGTAATTTCTTATGTATGAGTGTTTAATTAGTTACTTATTTAAATTGCTAGTTTACTTAATTATTTTCCTTATTTTTTTTATTTATAATTATTATTTTAATCATGCACTTACACACTAGATTAGTATTAATTACAAATTTAATATGCGTTAATACTTGTTTGTGTACCATGACAAATTAAACACAAATGAAACATGTTGTTTTTAAATGAGAAATGAAAAGAGGTTCTAGTTTTGTTTTATTTTAATGGAATAAAATAAAAAGAACATGGAAACATTAATGAGGTATGGTGCATGTGTAATGGAGCATGGTGTGTGTGTGGAGGTAACCTTACCCCTATCCTCACTCTTTTTCCCTTATTCTCGCCCTGAGGCAGCAGTAGCCCCCCTCTCCACTTCTTCAATTTCATTTCATTTGAAAAACCCTCATTTCCTTATCAAAACTTCACAAATCAACAACTAATTTCTTGTAAAATAATCACAAAAATTCCTTTGCCTATTCTTAGCATGGTTCTTGGCTCAAGTCTCCATCTTTGTTGGCATGTTTGGATCTTTTTCCAAACCATCTTGAGGTATATAACCTAATCAAATTGTTACTTTGTTAATTATTGCCTTAATCTAAATTTTATTATGTGTTAATATGGCTTTAATTTCAAGATAGAGTTTTGAAGAGAAGGATTTGGGTTAAACTTAAGGTTTTTATCACTTAATTAAGATAGCTAAGTGTAGTTAACATGTAATGGTTTTATCAAATCTAATCTAGTTGTTAACTTGCTAATCTCTACTTTTAAATTGCCCTAATTAAGTGTTTATGCAATTTAATTGCATGTTTTGTGTGTAAATGTGAGATTAAATTTAGTTAATGTTTGTATGGCTCGATTAGGATATTAAGTGTAATTTACGACTAATAGGCTTGCTAATCCATCTAGTTTTGCACTAAAATGGCTTAATATTGCTTACTAGATTTTTAAAAGAAATAGGTTTTAGTTGAGTTTGAGGTTGTGATGATCTACAACCTATTTCCCAAAATTCTTAGCGTGATGTGAATGCGCGATTAGTACGATTAGATTTTAGGATTGGTGTTTGCTACGCATAACAACCCCTAGTTGTGGTTTGTGGCGATGTCGCGCGCGTTTTGTGCACTGTTCATACCATAATCTTGCATTATTATATTCCCCATTTTTATTCGTTTTATAAATAAATAGGTGCTTTTGACGCATGTCTGCTACATATTACAGGATACAGGTTCTTGGAGCGAAGACAGTGAAAAAGACAAAAGATGACACAAAAGTGGGACTTTTGACCAATAAGTAGAAGGATCCTAGTCAAGCCTAGATAAAGAACAGTTCACAATTTTACAAGGCAACGCAAGATCAAAAGTGTCAAAGTGAACAGTTAAAAGACCACTACAAGTTTCACTGAAGATCTGGAGAAGACCTAGAAACTAAATAAAGAAAGAACTATAGAAATAAAAAGCCCAAAGCATCAAGAATGAGCCAAGAAAAATTCACCAGATGAACTCATCAAAGGGCCGCGGAACCGCGGCCCTACCCCCACTAATGCCGCGGTTCTGCAGCCATCTGACGCACGTGTCGGTGCAAATTTCTCCTGGCGGTGCGTCGGTGCGTAGGTTAGGATTTTTCGTGGGCATATCTGTAATAACACATGCGCGAGAATTTGTAACCCTAGTTTTCCTATTTCCTTATAAATATGTAATCAAAATACTGTAAAAGGTATGCCTCTTTTCAATAAATAAAAATTTAGATTCCTTGGAAGATTAAGAGCATCATTCTTGTAAGTATCTTTTATTTTCTGCAGTAGTATTCTAAATTAATTCTTGCCTTAGATAAATCCTTCCATTGCCCTAGTTTAATCTAGTGTAGTCTTTCTTAATCTGCAGTAGGTAAGTAATTTTAAAATGTTGTTTTTAAAAGATCCCCTAATGAGCGAGTAATTTCCTCGCTTGTTAGGGTTAGGAATAAGGGAGGGATTGAGAGATGAATATCTCTCATCTCTTTCAAGCCCAATAATTTGTAATAACTAGAACTTCATGCATGCATGCATGATCTGCTCCCTACGGCACCATACCCATGAGGTATATAAAAGACCGGACATGCATGACTTCCATGAAGGTTAGAACAATTAGTAGGAACGGACGGACAAAGATCTAGAGGAAGAAAACTTCGTTTCTTCCCAATTATCCTAATCCCCTTTACTAATAATTGTTATAACTTCTAAAAAGATTTAATTGAGGGCATTGAAAAAGGTGTTAATATTAATCTTATCAAACTCACCTTAGACCTAATCCTAGCAAGTCTCTTGATCATCGTAAAACTTAGTTTTTAGATTCAATTAAAAGACTAAACAACCATTGGAATCAGCTCGTAAGAACACTTAGGAAAATTACACATCCCTGTGGACCGACCCGTATTCACCGGCTAGCTGCAAAGCGACGCCGTTTCTGATTGCGGTAAAATATTTTTGGTAATCGTAAAACTCTACTAATCAAATGGCGCCGTAGAATAGACAGAGAGAGGGAGAGAGAGTGTGTCTTTTAAACTTATATAGAATTGTTATAATGTTGTAATTAGTGTTAACGCTGTTGTTTGTTGCTTGGTACAAAAGAGGCCAGTGTATACGAGAGGAGTCTCACTTACCCCGGAGACTAAGCTATCAGGAGTACAAGGAACCGTTCAGCCACGGTACAACGACAATGGAATACATGTTAGGTGTCTTAATGGTTGCTGTTCCCCCAATCAGAGCAAGGCTCTGCTTGAATTTAGAAAATTCAAAATTGAGAAGCAACGCTTCAGATCCCGTGCGCTGCGCGCAATTTGCCACGTGTCAGAAGTTGACTCGGCAGCACAACGCCCAAGGCAGTGCGTCCAATCAGAGCAAGGCTCTTTAAAAAGCAAAAGCAACGCTCAACTGCGCAAGTGCACTGTTGCGTGACACGCGTTTGCGCAGTTGCGCAAACGCTGTTGCGCAAGTGCACCTCAGCGCGCCACGTGTCTGCACAGTTGCGCAAAAGCACAACTGCGCAAGCGCACCGTTGCGCGACACGTGTCTGCGCAGTTGCGCAAACACTGTTGCGCAAGTGCACTGCAGCGTGACACGTGTCTGCGCAGTTGCGCAAGCACGACTGCGCAAACGCACCTCTGCGCGACACGTGTCTGCGCAGTTGCGCAAACACTGTTGCGCAAGTGCACCGTTGAGTGACACGTGTCTGCGCAGTTGCGCAAGCACAGCTGCGCAAGCGCCTTACTGCGCGACACGTGTCACGCGTTGGTGAGTTGCGCAACAACAGAATGAAAATTTAAGGAAATCTTTTCTGTTCTTGTTAAAACAAGAAGATTTCTTCTGTAAAACAGGGGGCCTTTGGATCAAAGATCCAACGGTGGGAAAAATTCCCCAAATCACTCAGGAAAAGATTTATTGAACAAATTTAACTAATTTTTGAGCACTATAAAAGGACCCCAAAACTCATTTCAAGGGATCATCTGGTTTTAAAAAAAAAAGAAGAAAGAAGAGAACTCTTGAGAATTTCTGGAGAACACAAAAAGAACGTAAAAACCTTTGAGATAAGAGAAGATTCTCTTGAAGAATAGATCATTGATCTAGAAAACAAGATCAGTGATCTTCAATAAATAAATAAATAAATAAATAAATAAATAAAAATAATAAAAATAGTGCCTTGCACTTGCTATGAACCTCTGGTTCTCTGAAACAGAAAGAAAGAAAAGATTTCTTTCTTTTCTTTGATCTAAATTTGGATCAAGAAATTAAAAAGTGTTCTGCACTTCTTTTCCTGAATCTAAAAGATTCTTGGTGCTTTGCACAAATGCAATGCATTATTTGAAGGGCTAGGCCCAAGTCAAAAAGACCTAGCAGGTCAGAATAAATTGCAAAGCAATAAAAGGGCTGGGCCCAAATAAAATTGATGCTCTGCATCCCTTTTGGGCAAAGCCCAAATAAAAGCAAAAGAAATGCAAAAGCAATGGACTTAGCCCAATTGTGGCCATAAGTCCTTAAATTAAATTGACTGAGCAAAATGGCTCTCCTAAATCAATGTACGTCCGGTTCGAGGGTACATCTCCGAACTCCTTTGACATCTATCGTTGTAATTCCTCAACGACGTCAAAGAGGTGACGGGTCCCAACGACCACACACCCATATGGACTGCGGGGTCCTTAAACTCGCGGACCGAAACGTCCCTAAACTAATATCGGACCGAAACGTCCTTAAACTAATATCGGACCGAAACGTCCCTAAACTAATATTGGACCGAAATGTCCTTAAACTAATAATGGACCACCACGTCCCTAAACTGGCGATGGACCACCACGTCCTTAAACTGACGCAATAGAGCCCGAATGCTCTTTTGCCGGATCTAAACGGTCCCGTTTAAGTCGATCTTAGCCCCAAACACGGCTAACGTATCCTTAAACATTCACATGGATTATAAAACTCCCAATCAACTCTGGTTCGAGGGTACATCTCCGAGCTCCTCTGATACATGTCGTTGTGATCCTTCAACGACGTCAGAGAGGTGACGAGTCCCGATGGACATACATTAAATTAATCACTACGTTAAGTGGATCTTAGTCTAAAACAGGACTAACGTATCCTTAACGAACGTTTAAGTTGATCTTAGCCGCAACGCGACTAATGCATCCTTAAACTAAAAATACCAAACCCAAATCTAAGTAAATACGGATTTGGACTAATCCACGTCCTACGGGCGACGGCATTACTCAGTCTCCGTATACAATCCACGGGCAACCACAAACAAAACAAACACACACGACACGAAGTGAAATTCTGGAGAAGGAGAAAGTTGTTACCGCGATGCGGTAGCGTAATTAACTGCAGGGGCTTGCGCCTGCAGGGAAGAGCGTCCCCACAATCAAACCCCTCACCCTGAGGGGGAATCTGACGAAGTCTGCTACATCGGCCGCATCTGTCTAAACCTCCGATCCACGGTGCCATAAATCAACTTGGCATCTTCGAAGAGGTAGACGGATAAAACCACATAGCATCTGCCCCGAATCTCGGGCACGGACGCGTCCTAACGTCTCGGCCGCCGTTCGGAGGGGAACAGATTCAGATCTATTCTGTCTTCTACTTGGAGGGAGCCATCAAATCAGTAGGTAATTTATTTCCTTGCTTTTATTTTCTAGTATAATTTATCATCCCTAATGAGCGAGTAGTCTCCTCGCTTGTTAGGGTTAGCCTTAGCGAAAGGGTTGAGAGATGAGATCTCTCACCCCTTTCAATGCCACCTTCACTTTAGAGTTAGAACTCCATGCATACGCACACAACCGCTCCCTACGGCACCCTACCCCTCGAGGTAACGGTGAACCATAGTATAAAGGGCCGGTTGCGTGCGTTTTCCATGGGGGTTGGGGTAATTATCAACAAAGGAAGGATACGAATCTAGAGGAAGAAACATCTTCCCAAAAGATTCGTATCCACTTTATTAATAATTACCTTAATATCTAATAGATCTAAAAAAAGAAGGTATTGAAAGCGGTGAGGATAAACATTAATCTCCAAAACTTCCCCTAAGCCTAACCCTAGCAAGACTTTTAATTAGATTAATTAGATCCAGTTTTTCTAGATTTTTATAAACCAATCAAAACGACATTTTGAATCAACTCGTTAAAACACATAAAAGGAATTTACCCGTCTCTGTGGATCGACCCGTACTCACCGGCTAGCTGCGAAGCGACGCCGTTTCTAATTGCGGTAATTATATTTTTGGACTAATCAAATGGTCTGTTCCCCTCCGAACGGCGGCCGAGACGTTAGGACGCGTCCGTGCCCGAGATTCGGGGCAGATGCTATGTGGTTTTATCCGTCTACCTCTCCGAAGATGCCAAGTTGATTTATGGCACCGTGGATCGGAGGTTTAGACAGATGCGGCCGATGTAGCAGACTTCGTCAGATTCCCCCTCAGGGTGAGGGGTTTTTGATTGTGGGGACGCTTTTCCCTGCAGGCGCAAGCCCCTGCAGTTAATTACGCTACCGCATCGCGGTAACAACTTTCTCCTTCTCCAGAATTTCACTTCGTGTCGTGTGTGTTTGTTTTGTTTGTGGTTGCCCGTGGATTGTATACGGAGACTGAGTAATGCCGCCGCCCGTAGGACGTGGATTAGTCCAAATCCGTATTTACTTAGATTTGGGTTTGGTATTTTTAGTTTAAGGATGCATTAGTCGCGTTGCGGCTAAGATCAACTTAAACGTTCGTTAAGGATACGTTGGTCCTGTTTTAGACTAAGATCCACTTAACGTAGTGGTTAATTTAATGTATGGCCATCGGGACTCGTCACCTCTCTGACGTCGTTGAAGGATTACAACGACATGTATCAGAGGAGCTCGGAGATGTACCCTCGAACCAGAGTTGATTGGGAGTTTTATAATCCATGTGAATGTTTAAGGATACGTTAGCCGTGTTTGGGGCTAAGATCGACTTAAACGGGACCGTTTAGATCTGGCAAAAGAGTATTCGGGCTCTATTGCGCCAGTTTAAGGACGTGGTGGTCCATCGCCAGTTTAGGGACGTGGTGGTCCATTATTAGTTTAGGGACATTTCGGTCCGATATTAGTTTAGGTACGTTTCGGTCCGATATTAGTTTAGGGACGTTTCGGTCCGCGAGTTTAAGGGCCCCGCAGTCCATATGGGTGTGTGGTCGTTGGGACCCGTCACCTCTTTGACGTCGTTGAGGAATTACAACGATAGATGTCAAAGGAGTTCGGAGATGTACCCTCGAACCGGACGTACATTGATTTAGGAGAGCCATTTTGCTCAGTCAATTTAATTTAAGGACTTATGGCCACAATTGGGCTAAGTCCATTGCTTTTGTATTTCTTTTGCTTTTATTTGGGCTTTGCCCAAAAGGGATGCAGAGCATCAATTTTATTTGGGCCCAGCCCTTTTATTGCTTTGCAATTTATTCTGACCTGCTAGGTCTTTTTGACTTGGGCCTAGCCCTTCAAATAATGCATTGCATTTGTGCAAAGCACCAAGAATCTTTTAGATTCAGGAAAAGAAGTGCAGAGCACTTTTTAATTTCTTGATCCAAATTTAGATCAAAGAAAAGAAAGAAATCTTTTCTTTCTTTCTGTTTCAGAGAACCAGAGGTTCATAGCAAGTGCAAGGCACTATTTTTATTATTTTTATTTATTTATTTATTTATTTATTTATCTATTTATTGAAGATCACTGATCTTGTTTTCTAGATCAATGATCTATTCTTCAAGAGAATCTTCTCTTATCTCAAAGGTTTTTACCTTCTTTTTGTGTTCTCCAGAAATTCTCAAGAGTTCTCTTCTTTCTTCTTTTTTTTTAAAACCAGATGATCTCTTGAAATGAGTTTTGGGGTCCTTTTTATAGTGCTAAAAAATTAGTTAAATTTGTTCAATAAATCTTTTCCTAAGTGATTTGGGGAATTTTTCCCACCGTTGGATCTTTGATCCAAAGGCCCCCTGTTTTACAGAAGAAATCTTCTTGTTTTAACAAGAACAGAAAAGATTTCCTTAAATTTTCATTCTGTTGTTGCGCAACTCACCAGCGCATGACACGTGTCGCTCAGTGAGGCGCTTGCGCAGCTGTGCTTGCGCAACTGCGCAGACACGTGTCGCGCAGTGAGGCGCTTGCGCAGCTGAGCTTGCGCAACTGCGCAGACACGTGTCACTCAACGGTGCACTTGCGCAACAGTGTGTGCGCAACTGCGCAGACACGTGTCGCGCAGAGGTGCGTTTGCGCAGTCATGCTTGCGCAACTGCACAGATACGTGTCACGCTGCAGTGCACTTGCGCAGTCGTGTTTGCGCAACTGTGCGGACACGTGTCGCGTAGCGGTGCGCTTGCGCAGTTGTACTTTTGCGCAACTGTACAGACACGTGGCGCGCTGAGGTGCACTTGCGCAACAGTGTTTGCGCAGCTGCGCAGACACGTGTCGCGCTGTGGTGCACTTGCGCAACAGCGTTTGCGCAGCTGCGCAGACACGTGTCGCGCAACGGTGCACTTGCGCAGTTGAGCGTTGCTTTTGCTTTTTAAAGAGCCTTGCTCTGATTGGACGCACTGCCTTGGGCGTTGTGCTGCCGAGTCAGCTTCTGACACGTGGCAAATTGCGCTCAGCGCACGGGATCTGAAGCGTTGCTTCTCAATTTTGAATTTTCAAAATTCAAGCAGAGCCTTGCTCTGATTGGGGGAACAAATGCCCCCCCCACCGTTGCGCTCACGTGGCGCGCACGTGAGTGCAGCGGTGGCAAGATCCTGACCATTGGATCATGGAGGTCAGGTGAAGAAACGCAGGCGTCTATAAATGGGACCCTTGGTCCTTAAATTTTTTTACCGTTTCAAGAACTTTTACTTCAGAGCCTTGCTCTTGCTTAAAAACTCACAGAGCCTTGCTCTTGCTTCTTCCCAAGAACTTTAAAGTTCGGAACTTAGAATCATTCTAGGTAAAAATTAAATTAAATTAAATTAGATTAAATTAACAGAGCCTTGCTCTTACAGATCTTTGATCTAAGAAAAACCCCTTTGGGGTTTCTTCAACAGAGCCTTGCTCTCATAGATCTTTGATCTAAAGAAAACCCCTTTGGGGTTTCATCCACAGAGCCTTGCTCTAAAAAATTTACAGAGATCTTGTTTCTGGGTTTTAATCCATGAACAGAGCCCTGCTCATAGATCAACAAGAAAACTTTTAAAAGTTTTCATGGATCTTTAAGATCCCAAAAATTTTAATTCTTAGGAGTTATAATTTTTCATTACTAGTACAGAGCTAGGCTCTTTCTTAAGAAGTTTTATTCCTTTGAGACCCGAGTTTGACAAATGTCACTCTGTGACAGAGCTTTGCTCTAAAAAGAGGAGATTTTCTCCTTGTCTCTAGGGATTCCCCCCCAATGAGGATATTCTCTTGGGGGTCTTTTTTGTTGACTGACAGTCTCATCCAATGATGGGACTGTCTTATCAAATGATGCGCCGTCATCTTGATTTTGTGGGTCCCCCTTTGGTCTCCTACCCACTGCATTGTAGTGTGATGTAGGCCTTTGAAATGTGAAGCATTGGAACACTAACGGTTATGTTTTTTTTTTGTCTACAGGAAACATGTCTAAAGATTTGTCTTTCCCTTTTGTTCGCTCAGAAGGAGGGTTCCCACATGCACCAGTGGACCGGGTGGTGTTCGCCTAGATTAGAGATCACGATCCTGAGTGCAAGAGACTTCACCTGTGGGGAAGGTGGTACAGCCAAATCATCCAAGGCCGCCGCAGCTTCAGCTCCGCTTCGCCCTCTGAGCCTACAGTTACGATCCCTTATGCGGACAAGCCCCCGGTGGAGTATGCCATGGAGGTTAAAAATTGGAATTCTGACGATCTCCTCCAGCCTGCCATTGGCGCCATTTCGGTGCAGCCGCCGCCGGCTATAGATATTTTGGGGAGGCGAATCTGTCAGGGTGAAGCACGCCCTTGGGGACAGGCTTATAACATTGGACTAATCCCGCGACCGCTTGCTGGATATTTGCCCTGGGCCCGTTACATCTTAGCGGCGAAAAGGACTCATCTGACGAAGATTGGTTTATACTCGGCCGTTTACGTTTCGCTTTTCGAGTATCCCTCTCCTCCAACGTGGTGGATAAAGGCCTTTATTGAACAATGGAATATCCCCACCCACACCTTCTTGACAGCGGATAGGGAAGTCTCCATCTCTTTGGAAGAATTTGTTGAGATTTCAGGTTTACCAGTGAGGGGGGAGCACTACGAAGAGCTGCTTCCTCCTGACGAGTACGTCTTTGCCACCAAGCAGGTTGTATTTGACTTAACTCCGGAAAATGCCATTCAGCATCAGCACCCGGTCTTGGTGAAGGTGTTGGAGATTTATGAGGAACTCCATTTGGAATCGGGCGACCGGGGCGTCAGTTTCACGGATTTCATTGCTCGTTTTATCCACCCAGAGTTCCTATCAAAGCAGGGCGAGAAGTTTGCTCAGCTTGCTGACCCCTTTGGTTTCGGCTTGGACCGCCGACCTTCATCGGAAAATGAGCAGCGGGATTTTTATCTCCCCGGCACTGCCAGTGTCCCTTTCTCAGAGATCGCCGTTCCTGGCATGGACGAGGAGACTTTTTTCATAGGGTTCTTGGGTCTATGGCTATGCAGCTTCGCGCTTCCCATGCACCCACGCCTCATGCGGTCCTCCGTCTTTTACCCGGCGCATCGAATGGTGGCCGGTTTGCAGTTATCGGTAGGGATCGCCGGATTGGCTTACCTTTACAATGGACTTAGCGTAGCGGCGGACGCTAGTGAGCCTGGGGTACAGCCTGCCAACTTCCCGATGCACTATTTTATTTCTTGGATGGAGATGCACGTGCGAGGAGTGTTTGGTGCCCACAAGACTCCTCCGCTCTTCGAGAAATACAGACTCCTGAGAGTCATGCGGTTGGTTGGGGCTTCAATTGTGGTTCCAGCCCCGCGGGAGTCTAGAGGGTTGCTCCTTCGTCCACCTCTGGTCGGAGCGAAGGTTTCCTTTGTGGATAAGGTCATAACCATAGGCTCAGAGACCACCAAATCAGTGGTGCCTCTGCGTGATGACTTTAAAGGCGGGGCTTCTATACTGAAGGCTCGAGAAATCCTCCATCTTTACTCCATTCGGCCGGGTTACCTAGTATTTAGGCAGAATGAGACGACTCTCTTTATGAGGTATAACCCGCATCGATTTTCCCGACAATCGAGCTACAATCAAGGGATCCCGTTGGAAGCCTTTCTGGAAACACCCGCAGTCGGCCCAGAGGGGGTAAGGAATGCGATGCATCATTTCACCCGGCTCAATACAGGCTCCTATTTTTTTATCAGTGAGCCTAGCTGTGTCCCTAAAATAATCCATCCGTATGTAGCCTGGTATGCGCATGCTATGGGCCCAATTATCTTAATGGAGAAACGCCTGCTGGTCGACCGTAGGGCTGCGCCTCCTGGCGGTGATCGCAAGGCTCCCTTGCAGCCAAGGATCCAGGTCATCCCCCGATAAAAGATGCCAGAGTTGACCGACCGCGCGTGTTGAGCCCCCCGCGTGGATTGCCATTGCCCACTACGGTGGATGCACCGCCGGCGCCCCATGCTCCCACGAAGACGGTTAATGTGGTATCGCCAGGATCTGGCGGAGGGGCAGAGATCGGGACTCGCCGCCCTAAAGTGGCTGCCAAGCGCAAATCCGCTCCGGGTGGATCTAAAGCTGGTGGACAGCAGAAAAAGAAGAAGTCCGCCCTTTCCCTCGATGCGATCCTCAGCTCAAAGCCTGCGGCTTCTCCTGCCGAGGCCATATGTGAATATGGCAGCAATGAGGGCTTCGTGGTAGACCCTGAGGACACCAATTTAGCTGCTGCCATTGCAGCTTCGGAGCGATCGGCGAGGCTTGAAGCGATGTTAAGCAAACTCGCTGAGTCCGGTAATCATCAACCGCTTTATTTGTCATTTTACTGCATTTTTATTATTATCTTTAGCTAATATTTGCTTCATTCTCAACAGGTATTTCTACTGAAGAGGCCATTGCTGCCTCTTTGAAGACCTTCCAGGAGGAGGAGAAGAAGCGTGTCCCAGCAGGCATTGGTATGTCCCACCCTCTTCCCTTTCATAAGGGAAGTTTGTCATCTTCTCTGACGGTTAACCTAACCTTCTTTTGTTTCTTTGCAGAGGTTATATCAGTTGACGCGGGGATCCTTCCCGAGCCCGTTACCGAAATCCCGGCTTCGTCGAAGTTGCCGCAAGAGCCTCGTCTTGACAAACGACGAGGGATGCCTTGAAGAATCTAGAGGCATCCCTATATACGGACGAGGAAGCCTCACTCAAGGAAGCCTTAGTGGCATCCGTCTCAACGGCTCGAGAGGAGAGGAAGCGGTTGAGACGCGAAGCAAGGGCGCGCAGAGCTGCTTTGGCCGCGGGAGCGGGCCCTAGCACTATTCCTTATGCCGACACTCCTTCCGAAGCAGAGACGAGCAGAGCAGCTTTGGCCACGGGAGCGGGCTCTAGCACTATTTCTCATGCTGACACTCCTTCCGAAGAGGCCCCTGTCGCCCTGTCTACTGCTCAGAGACAAGTGGCGCGTGCGGCTCGGAGTGCAAACGACAAGTCCTCTTCAGGTAACATTTCTTTCAGAACCTTGTTGTAAAAATTATCAAGCCATTGGCTCATACGCATTCCAACTTTTAGGGCCAAGTCCGACTGAGGGGGAGGCGGAGACCGTCGAACCCAGGGGAATGGAGGAAACGGCACTTGCCGAACCCGAGCCGACAATGAGCACCGTCGTCAAGGCTACGGTACCTGAAACAGAAGTTGAAGGATCCGCCACCGAGAAGGTCATTGATGCCGCATCTGAAGCAACGGCAGATGAGATGATTGTGGAGCCGAAGGCAGTAGAAGTTGAGGCGCTTGAGGCTGGAGACGTTACGGTGCCGATGGACGAGACCACCGCGACCGCAGAAGCTGAGGGAGTTTCGGGTGAGGCGGCCACGATTCCTGAGGAGGAGCGAACCGCTCTTTCTCAGGAATCTGGTAATACTCCGATCATAGCCCTCCCCGCGTATGGTTCCTTGCTGTCACCCGGGCTCGCGAGCACAACAACGGTTCCCATCGAGTTGGGTGACGAGGCTACGGGCGGTGGTCTCGTGTCAACAGAAGAGGGGATTGCTTCAGTTTCGGCTGGCAGCTCGTCAGGTAAACTTCGAGTTACCAGCATTCTTCTTTTCATATATCTCGTGATCTCTTCTAACAAGTTTGTCTTTACAGGTGCGGCCAGTGCTGACGCTCCATTGCTTGAAGGAGCACCATCAAAGACTGCTTTGGCGGTGTTCACTTCCCCGTCTTCCCTCGTGCCGTCGCGGATGTTGGAAGGTATGGATTTTGCGACTCACAAGTTAATCTTTTAAACGTGTAGTTCATGGACTAACGTCATACCACCATGCCTTTTCAGGAGTTCTCTTTGATTATCTATATCAAGTGTTACTCCCACACTTCTCCTTCCCGTCCGAACTCGCTTCTCCCTCTAGTGGCGCCGGTGAGTATACTTTCACTATAATATCTTTGTTCATTCCTTTTTTTTCTAGCAATTGAATGATTTCTGACTTTTCCCTTTCTTTATTGCAGTGCCACAAATCGAAGGAGGGGATGCCAGACCTGCCGCGCTACCGGCCCTTCCGGCTCTGCCGTCCGTTGCTGCTGGTATAGCAAATTCCTTTTTTGGTAACCCTTAAACATCTCTTGAATCATCGTTTAACCATGTTTTGCTTTGCAGCTATTGTTCCGGCTCCGGTCCCTTTTGAGTCTCGCGTCCTTCCACCGGCAGGCCCTTTCTTGAAACGCCCGTCTTCAAAGGGTGCTGTGATGAGTTTGGGCATGCTGAGCGGGTACATCGAAGAGCTCAACATGGACGCTCTCCCTTCTGCCGTAGATTTCGCTGTGGAGGTTAATCCAATGTTGGCGGCGCTCGTAACTTTTCATAACAAAGGCGTCGTCGGATCTTGGGTTAATCACTGCAGGGAGATCGAGGCCTGTCTATACCGGCTGGAGTCGACGCGCCCTTCTTCCGATGTTTTAGCCCTGAGCACCCAACGTACAACTTGGCTCGAGCAAAGCACTTCGCACTCCCGCCACTTGGAGCAAGAAGCAGCTTTAAGATTAAGGGAATGCCAAAAGACCTCGAACGAAACGGCCCATCTGCGCGCTGAGGTTGAGGCAAATGCTGCCCAAGTGAAGACTATCTTTGAGGGTCTCTTGGAGCGCATCTCCCACGGGCTAAAATTGAAGCGGAAGCTTGACGTAGCTGAGCGCAATATCCCAAGTCGGGAAGCTGCTTATCAAGTCGTGAGGGAGCAGCTTGCGTCGGTCTTGCAGCAACAAGCCCAAATGGAGGCAGAGCTGGCGGTGGTAGCCGATCAAGAGAAGGCATGGAAGGACATCTGCGAGCGATTGCTACATCGATTCAAGACGCTTCCTTCCCAATAATTCTCCTTGTATCATTTGTCTTTGTAAAGTATATGTATATATTTTTTTCTTTAGTAAAATGTATCCTGTACTCGATCAATATTTATGAATAAAAGATGCACATTTTTGTAATGTCTTGTGTCATTTCTCCATCTTTTCTTTCTTTTATTATCAGTATGCCACCTTAGTAACCATGATTGACGGATGATTAGGACGAGTATCCCTAACCTTCTTAAGAAATCGCGACGGCTTAGGCCGCGGGTTCAGATCTGCTGCCTAAGACTTTTCAACTCTATAAGTCGTAAGGGTCTCATAGAGACTTTTCTCCCTACGGATCGAGAGGATCTCGCAGGTGGATTTTCTCCTTAGGAATCGAGAGGATTCCTATGTGTGGTTTTCTCTTATAAGTCGTAAGGATCTTATAAGGGAATTTTCCCTCTTACGAGTCGAGAGGATTCGTAAGTGGTTGTTTCCCTCCTCGTCGAAATTCGACTTTGGAGAGTGAGACCCGTGAATAGTATGCAAGAGACCAGTTTGGATTGACTTGCAGGGCCCCATTGCTCAAAAAGCAAGCTTTTCAATCCTTGCTGTCTGAGACTTCTTCTTACAAATTGAGACGAATCGGGGATCTGTCTGCGGTTGTAGCGGAACAGTTGACATGAGTTAAGAAGCTCTTGTCACGGAGTGTTTGTATCCGTGAGTCGAGGAATTTGCTAGGGATTATTTGTTCCCAAGCGCCAAGGTTTATTTGTTTCCTTGGGGTTTGAAACGAGTCGAGGGTTCCCACGGGGGCTCTGGTGGCTCTGCGGGTCGACGCGGATCAGGAAGCTCTCGTCAAGGAGTGTTTGTATCCGTGAGTCGAGGAGTTTGCCGAGATTATTTGTTTCCCAAGCGCCAAGGATTATTTGTTTCCTTGGGGTTTGAAACGAGTCGAGGGTTCCCACGGGGGCTCTGGTGGCTCTGCGGGTCGACGCGGATCAGGAAGCTCTCGTCAAGGAGTGTTTGTATCCGTGAGTCGAGGAATTTGCTAGGGATTATTTGTTTCCCAAGCGCCAAGGATTATTTGTTTCCTTGGGGTTTGAAACGAGTCGAGGGTTCCCACGGGGGCTTTGGTGGCTCTGCGGGTCGACGCGGCTCAGGGGGCTCTCGTCAAGGAGTGTTTGTATCCGTGAGTCGAGGAATTTGCTAGGGATTATTTGTTTCCCAAGCACCAAGGATTATTTGTTTCCTTGGGGTTTGAAACGAGTCGAGGGTTCCCACGGGGGCTCTGGTGGCTCTGCGGGTCGACGCGGATCAGGAAGCTCTCGTCAAGGAGTGTTTGTATCCGTGAGTCGAGGAATTTGCTGGGATTATTTGTTTCCCAAGCGCCAAGGATTATTTGTTCCTTGGGGTTTGAAACGAGTCGAGGGTTCCCACGGGGGCTCTGGTGGCTCTGCGGGTCGACGCGGATCAGGAAGCTCTCGTCAAGGAGTGTTTGTATCCGTGAGTCGAGGAGTTTGCTGGGATTATTTATTTTCCAAGCGCCAAGGATTATTTGTTTCCTTGGGGTTTGAAACGAGTCGAGGGTTCCCACGGGGGCTCTGGTGGCTCTGCGGGTCGACGCGGATCAGGAAGCTCTCATCAAGGAGTGTTTGTATCCGTGAGTCGAGGAATTTGCTAGGGATTATTTGTTTCCCAAGCGCCAAGGATTATTTGTTTCCTTGGGGTTTGAAACGAGTCGAGGGTTCCCACGGGGGCTCTGGTGGCTCTGCGGGTCGACGCGGATCAGGAAGCTCTCATCAAGGAGTGTTTGTATCCGTGAGTCGAGGAGTTTGCTGGGATTATTTGTTTCCCATTTTGTTCATGCCTGTTCCCCTCCGAACGGCGGCCGAGACGTTAGGACGTCCGTGCCTGAGGTTCGGGGCAGATGCTATGTGGTTTTATCCGTCTACCTCTCCGAAGATGCCAAGTTGATTTATGGCACCGTGGATCGGAGGTTTAGACAGACGCGGCCGATGTAGCAGACTTCGTCAGATTCCCCCTCAGGGTGAGGGGTTTTTGATTGTGGGGACGTTCTTCCCTGCAGGCGCAAGCCCCTGCAGTTAATTACGCTACCGCATCGCGGTAACAACTTTCTCCTTCTCCAGAATTTCACTTCGTGTCGTGTGTGTTTGTTTTGTTTGTGGTTGCCCGTGGATTGTATACGGAGACTGAGTAATGCCGTCACCCGTAGGACGTGGATTAGTCCAAATCCGTATTTACTTAGATTTGGGTTTGGTATTTTTAGTTTAAGGATGTATTAGTCGCGTTGCGGCTAAGATCAACTTAAACGTTCGTTAAGGATACGTTAGTCCTGTTTTAGACTAAGATCCACTTAACGTAGTGATTAATTTAATGTATGGCCATCGGGACTCGTCACCTCTCTGACGTCGTTGAAGGATTACAACGACATGTATCAGAGGAGCTCGGAGATGTACCCTCGAACCAGAGTTGATTGGGAGTTTTATAATCCATGTGAATGTTTAAGGATACGTTAGCCGTTTTTGAGGCTAAGATCGACTCAAACGTTTGTTAAGGATACGTTAGTCCAGTTTGAGACTAAGATCAACTTAACGGGACCGTTTAGGTCCGACAAAAGAGCATTTGGGCTCTATTGTGCCAGTTTAGGGACGTGGTGGTCCGATATTAGTTTAGGGACGTTTCGGTCCGATATTAGTTTAAGGACGTTTCGGTCCATGAGTTTAAGGACCCCGCGGTCCATATGGGTGTGTGGTCGTTGGGACCCGTCACCTCTTTGACGTCGTTGAGGAATTACAACGATGGATATCAAAGGAGCTCGGAGATGTACCCTCGAACCGGATGTGGATTGATTTAGGAGAGCCGTTTTGCTCAGTTAATTTAGTTTAAGGACTTATGGCCACGATTGGGCTAAGTCCAGTTAAAAATGTCCAATATTTTATTTGCATTTGTTTTTATTTTTATTTTTATTTGGGCTTTGCCCAGAAAAGATGCGGGGCATCAATTTGTTTTGGGCTCTGCCCTTTATAAATGATGCAGAGCATCAATTTATTTGGGCTCTGCCCTTTTATTGCCTTGCAATTTATTTTGGCCTGTCAAGTCATTTTGATTTGGGCCTAGCCCTTTAATTAATGCATTGCATTTGTGCAAAACACTGTTAATTTGAGAATCTTTTAGATTCAAGAACCGATGGTTCATAAAACAAGTGCAAAGCACTATTTGATTTAGATCTAAGAAAAAACAAGTTTTTTCTTGTTTTTCTTATCTCAGAGAACCAAAGGTTCATGAAAGTGCAAAGCACTATTAATTTAATAACCTTTTTGGTTCAAGAACCGATGGTTCATAAAACAAGTGCAAGGCACTATTTTGTTTATTTATTTATTTATCGTTGAAGATCTATGATCTTGTTCATAAGAGAATTTTCTCTTCTTTTAAAGGTTTTTACCTTTTTTTTATTCTTCAAGAGTTCTCAAGAGTTCTCTTCTCTTTTTTTTAGCAAGATGTTCATCCTTTTGAAATGAGGTCTAGGGTCCTTTTTATAGTGCTCATAAATTAGTTAAATTTGTTACATAAATCTTTTCCTGAGTGATTTGGGGAATTTTCCCCACCGTTGGATCTTTGATCCAAAGGCCCCTGCTTTATACAAGAAAATCTTCTTGTTTTAACAAGATTTGTTCTGTTTTGCGCAACTCTCCCAGTGAGTGACACGTGTCGCGCAGTGAAGCGCTTGTGCAACTGCGCAGACACGTGTCGCGCTGCGGTGCGCTTGCGCAGTTGTGCTTGCGCAACTGCGCAGACACGTGTCGCGCAGCCGTGCGCTTGCGCAGTTGTGCGTGCGCAACTGCGCAGACAAGTGTCGCGCAGCCGTGCGCTTGCGCAGTTGTGCGTGTCGCGCTGCCGTGCGCATGCGCAGTTGTGCTTGCGCAACTGCGCAGACACGTGTCGCGCAGCGGTGCGCTTGCGCAGTTGAGTGTTACTTATGTTTTAAAGAGCCTTACTCTGATTGGACGTACTGCCTTGGGCGTTGTGCTGCCGTGCCAACTTCTGACACGTGGCGCGTTGCGCGCAGCGCACGGGATCTGAAGCGTTGCTTCAAAATTAAAGTTTAAATTTTCAAAGCAAAACTTTATTTCTGATTGGGGGAAGATGAAGCTTTGCTTCTTCTCCCGCCTTGGAATTTGAACAGAGCTTTGCTCTGATTGGGGTAAACAAATACCCTCCCACCGCTGCGCTTACGTGGCCTCCAAACGCAAGCGCAACGGTGGCAGAATCCGAACCGTCGCGGCACCTTTTGGCAGCTGAAAGGGCACTTGATGCTTATAAATAGGACCTTTGGTCCCTTAGATGATTCTCATCTCTTAAAATTTTACTTTCAGAACTTGGAGCCCTGCTCTCTTGTTTAAACACTTTTAAAAGTTCAAACTTTTAGAGAATTTTAGGTAAAAATATTAATTTTAATTAAATTAAATCAATTTTAAGAGCATTGCTCTCACAGATCTTTTGATCTAAAGAGATCCCCATTGGGTTTCACTAGCAGAGCTTTGCTCATTTTCAAAGTTAGAAACTTTAGGTAAAATTAATATAAATCAAATTAATTTAAATTAATCTCAATCAAAGAGCTTTACTCTCACAAATCTTTTGATCTAAAGAGATCCCCATTAGGGTTCCATTAAGCTTTCGTTCATGGGTTTTAATCCCTGAACAGAGCTTTGCTTTCTAGGAATTTAGCCCTCTATGTATATTATTTTTCTTCTATCGCTAATCTTCTTGTGGTATTTCCTCCAGGCATAATGGCGGTGCATCTATACAGTTTGCACGAGTTCATCACCTATGACGATATCCGCGCACAGGGTCGTCAACAAAACCAGGAGTTTACAGACGCTCAATGTGCAGACGTCATGGGTCGCCTGAACGCAAGCGGTGGTTGGCTGCTACCCCGTCGTTCGGCTCTTTTGAAAGTCGTGCTGGGGGCAATATGGAGAGCACTTCCGGGTCTTCACGAGGCCCTACCACTCAATGCGCTGGACGATACCGAGGACAAGGTGCATTCAGTGTACCTGACGGGGCTGATCTCGAAGAAACGGCGAGACAGCCTCATTGACCTCTTGCACGAGGTCTTTCAACAGTCTTCCATACTCGCTGCTTATCGGTGGATGGAAGACACAGAGAGGGACCCTGACGCTTGTGCTCGCGAAAGGAAGCACACTAGGATGGTCCGCGAGGCTTGGAAAGTCATAGATAGGATCGCTTTTGAATTCCCCAATCCATGCCCTGGATTTGAGGTTATTCCATTGTAACTTTCGTTTATTGTTTTTATGACTGTAAGAACTTCGGGCAATATTAATGGAAATTATTTTTTTTTATCCCAGCTTGTCTTTATTATATATCTTTGTCCTGAGTCTTTTTTGCCCATGCATGAATGAATACGTCTTGGACGCTTGATCAAACGTAAATCGGGTGCTCTTTCTGTTGCTTTTCCTCTTTCTCAGCATGTCGTCACAATTAGCAGGTAATAGAGTAAGCTTCTTGATTTCTTCATGAGATAGCGAGGGCTTAGGCCGTAGGTTCAGATCTGCTGCCTAAGACTTTTCAACTCTATGAGCCGTGAGGGTCTCATAGAGACTTTTCTCCCTACGGATCGAGAGGATCTCGTAGGTGGGTTTTTCTCCTTAGGAATCGTGAGGATTCCTAAGTGTGGTTTTCTCTTGTAAGTCGTAAGGATCCTACAAGAGAATTTTTCCCTCTTACGAGTCGGGAGGACTTGTAAGCGGTTGTTTCCCTCCTTGTCGAAGTTCGATGTTGGAGAGAGAGACCCGTGGATGGTATGCAAGAGACCGTTTTGGGCCAACTCGCAGGGTCCCAATGCTTAGGAAACAGGCTTCTTTTATGCCTACTGCCTAAGGCTTCATCCCACGAGTCGAGCCGCCCCGACAATTTTTCACAAGTCGAGACGAATCGAACGTTTCTCGCAAGAACATCTTAACGTCGCATTTAACCTCTGCTCTTTACGACAGAAGCCCGTTAAGGTTGGTGGTACTTAGGGTTTTGGCCATCGTACCGTCGCATAAGCTGATATAGTCCTCGATAGGCAATCGTGCTGTTCGAGTAGCCCTGCGACTGCCGTGTCTCTGATCCCTTCGGGGGCTGAACAAGACGTCTTCAAGCAATCCTCCTTGGCAGTTTGACCGTCGGAAGAGTAAGCGCTAGGAATTTGCCATGCCGCTTTTTACTTGAGGTTAGGCTCATTTTGGAGAGCCCCGATGAGTCATAACCACTCCGCGCTGGTGTGGGATGATCTCCGATAGTCTTTCAGGCTTTATATGACTTGCCGTTAAGACCCTGAAGCTAGGAATTTGGCCTTTGCTTCGTTTGCTGGCATTGCGTCCTCTGTATCGAGACGAATGTCATGGTGGGAACTAGGGATTTTGCCGTGGCTCCGTTTGTTTGATGACGTTGCGTCTGCTGTATCGAGACGAACGTTGGGGTGACATCTAGTCTGCTGTATCGAGACGGACGTCGAGATTGTCTCTAGGTTGCTGGTGAACCGTCGAGGTTTGGAACTAGGGATTTTGCCGTGGCTCCATTCGTTTAATGACGTTGCGCCTGCTGTGTCGAGACGAACGTTGGGGTGACATCTCGTCTACTGTATCGAGACAGACGTCGAGGTTGTGACCATTCCGTGCTGGTGCGAGATGATATCCGGTTGTCTTTCCGGTTTTATATGAGTTACCGTCAAGACGTCGAAGCTAGGAATGTGGCCTTCGCTTCGTTTGCTTTGGTGTGTTCAAATTCTGTTGGAGGACGAACGATGGGGTTAACATGTCGTCTGCTGTATCGAGACGAACGTCAAGGTGGTGACCACTCTGTGCTGGTGCGAGATGATCTCCGATTGTCTTTCCGGTTTTATGTGAGTTACCGTCAAGACGTCGAAGCTAGGAATGTAGCCTTCGCTTCATTTGCTTTGTCATGTCTGAATCCCTGCTGGAGGAAGAACGCTGGGGTGACATTTCTTCTGCTGTATCGAGACGAACGTCAAAGTGGTGACCACTCTGTGCTGGTGCGAGATGATCTCCGATTGTCTTTCCGGTTTTATGTGAGTTACCGTAAAGACGTTGAAGCTAGGAATGTGGCCTTCGCTTCGCTTGCTTTGTCACGTCCGAATCCCTGCTGGAGGAAGAACGCTGGGGTCGACATCTCGTCTGCTGTATCGAGACGGACGTCGAGGTGGTGACCACTCTGTGCTGGTGCGAGATGATCTCCGATTGTCTTTCCGGTTTTATGTGAGTTACCGTAAAGACGTTGAAGCTAGGAATGTGGCCTTCGCTTCGTTTGCTTTATCACGTCCGAATCCCTGCTGGAGGAAGAACGCTGGAGTCGACATCTCGTCTGCTGTATCGAGACGGACGTCGAGATGGTGACCACTCTGTGCTGGTGCGAGATGATCTCCGATTGTCTTTCCGGTTTTATATGAGTTACCGTAAAGACGTTGAAGCTAGGAATGTGGCCTTCGCTTCGCTTGCTTTGTCACGTCCGAATCCCTGCTGGAGGAAGAACGCTGGGGTCGACATCTCGTCTGCTGTATCGAGACGGACGTCGAGGTGGTGACCACTCTGTGCTGGTGCGAGATGATCTCTGATTGTCTTTCTGGTTTTATGTGAGTTACCGTAAAGACGTTGAAGCTAGGAATGTGGCCTTCGCTTCGTTTGCTTTGTCACGTCCGAATCCCTGCTGGAGGAAGAACGCTGGGGTGACAACTCGTCTGCTGTATCGAAACGAACGTCAAGGTGGTGACCACTCTGTGCTGGTGCGAGATGATCTCCGATTGTCTTTCCGGTTTTATGTGAGTTACCGTAAAGACGTTGAAGTTAGGAATGTGGCCTTCGCTTCGCTTGCTTTGTCACGTCCGAATCCCTGCTGAAGGAAGAACGCTGGGGCGACAACTCGTCTGCTGTATCGAAACGAACGTCAAGGTGGTGACCACTCTGTACTGGTGCGAGATGATCTCCGATTGTCTTTCCGGTTTTATGTGAGTTACCGTAAAGACGTTGAAGCTAGGAATGTGGCCTTCGCTTCGTTTGCTTACACTGCGTCTGGTGTATTGAGACGAATGCTGAGGTGGAGCTAGGATTTTGCCATCACTCCGCTTTGTTTCGACCATGGGGTCTTTTGTTAACTTTGCATGTACACCCCGCAGGGCTGTGAAGGAACGCCGTTGTTGACATTGCGTCTGTTGTAACGAGACGAATGCTAAGGTGGAGTTGGGATTTTGCCGTTACTCCGCTTTGTTTCGACCGTGAGGTCTTTTGTTGACGTTGCATCTGCCTCCAGCTGGACTGCGGAGGAACGCTGTTGTTGACATTGCGTCTACTGTATCGAGACGAATGCTGAGGTGAAGCTGGGATTTTTCCATCGCTCCGCTTGATGGTGTAACATCTGTGTCCTGTTGGAATGAGGAGGCACACCGTTGTTGGTCTCCAGGCTGTAGACGTGGCCATTGAGATTTGGAACTAGGGACTTTGTCATGGTTCCGTTTCGTTGCGATTCTGAGGTCAGTTGTTGACGTCATGTCTGCATCTAGTTGGAGTGAGGAGAAACGCCGTTGGTGATCTTTAAGTTGTCGATATTGACATCGAGACCCTGAAGTTAGGGACCTTCCTTTGCTTCATTTGTTGACATCGTGTCTGTAATATTGCGACAAATGTCGAGACGGTCTCTAGGTTATTTATGAACCGTCGAGATTTGGCTTCGCTTTCTGGTGGAGCATGTTGGGAAGGTATTGTTCCCTTTTTATCTGTGCCCCTGGATTATATACAGGGATCGATATGATTTCACCTGTAGGGCAAAAGTTTCATTCTTTCATTTTTTTTATTCTTTCCGCGATCCTCTATCATTTCAGCTTTTATATCGCGAAGGTCGTGATTGCCCAATCATTTCGGCTATTTTTCGCGGTGCCCAATCATTTCGGCTGTTTACTTTATTTTTACTCGCTGCTTTTTATTGCGAGTTGCCCAATCATTTCGGCTGTTTATTTTATTTTTACTCGCTATTTTTTATTGCAAGTTGCCCAATCATTTCGGCTATTTCGTATGCATACATTTTTACTTGTTGATTCTGTTTGCAAGTTGCCCCATCATTTCGGCTATTTTGTGTACATTTTTTTTTGCGAGTAGGGAATTTGGGGTCTGATACCAATCTTGGCATCAGTATCGCTGCGACTGGAATATTGCCAGGAGCGAATCATCATTTGTCTTGAAAGGACTTGGAATTTGATACCGGTTTAGGCATCAGCATCGCTGCAACTGGGATATTGCTAGAAGCGAATCATCATTTGCCTCTGTCGATGTTGAACAAAGGTGGCTTAGTAAACAGGGTTAAGGGTCCTGTCGAATAAGGCTTTTGACTTCACGAGCTGTAAGGGTCTCACAAAGGTATTTCTCCCTACAAGTCGTGAGGATCTTGTAGGTGTGTTTTCTCCTTAGGGATCGTGAGGATTCCTAAGTGTATGTTCCCCTGTAAGTCGTAAGGATCTTACAAAAGGATTTTCTCCTTATAAGTCGAGAGGACTTACAAGTGTTGTTTGCTGTACAAGCATATCCCTAGTCGCGGATGGGACTTTGTTAGGGAAATATTTATTCGTGCCCGTGGATTGTATACAAGGGTCAATATGAGCCATTTGTAGGGCAATATCGAAGGTTGTGGGGGCTGCTTAAGAACAGGTTAAGGTTTCTGTAACTTAAGACTTTCAAATCTTATGAGCCGTAAGGGTCCCACAAGAGAGTTCTCCTTACGAGTCGTGAGGATCTCGCAAGTGTATCTTCTCCTTCGGAATCGTGGGGATCCCTAAGTGTGTTGTTCCTTTGTGAGTCGTAAGGATCTCACGCAGGTGGTTTCTCCTTACAGGGTCGAGAGGACCCTATAAGTGTTTCTTAACGAGGTTGCGCCCTTTCAGGTTTTCACAAACACTCGCCGGTAGCCCTGCTGTTTTTACTCACGGAGCCCTTTCGGGTTTTCATCCGTGCCCATTTTGCTTGTGGACATACCGTTTTTATTATTCTCTTTTTTTTTTCTTTTTTCCCTTTTTTTTTCTTTTCTTTTCTTTTTCTTCTTTTTTTTTTTAAAACGAGGTCGCGCCCTTTCGGGTTTTCACGAACACTCGCCGGTAGCCCTGCTGTTTTTACTCACGGAGCCCCTTCGGGTTTTCATCCGTGCCCATTTTGCTTGTGGACATACCGTTATTTTTTTTATTTTTTAACGTCAGCCTGAAGATGCTGCGGGTTGGGAGTAGTTTAACGACGTTTCGGTCATTTGCAAGTTTTAGGACATTGCGGTCCGCCGTTAGTTTAAAGACGTTTCGGTCCGTTGTTAGTTTAAGGACGTTTCGGTCCGTTATCCAGTTTTAGGACGTAGTGGTCCGTTAGGCTTTCTCTATGAATGAGCATGATGCCCCCGGCGTGTCCATATTTTTCGGAGCATGCGGTTGTGGCGGGTTCACCTTCCAAATTTCGGACAACGCGAACTTGCCCTGTTGGTATTGTTCTTCAACCCAGTTTTTGAAGACGTAGCAGTCCTCGATCAGGTGACCTACTGTTTGGTGGTAAGGGCAATAGTTAGGATTATAAACATCGCCTGGCCGCAACGGACGTTTTGGAGCCGGCAGATTGATGAGTCCGTTACGCACTGCCAGCTCAAACAGTCTTCTCGTTTTATTCTGAGGAAACGAGTAATGAAGTCCTAGCCTCTCTTCGAGGGATGCTGAAGCTTTTGTTGTTGCTCCTGGGCTTTTGTCACGGATCGGGTGAGCGGTCGGTGGCCCGTAGAAGTGCGGCTTTCCTCCTTTCCAGAAGCCATATAAACAGTGTGCACCACCATGCCCCCAGACTTGGGGCATTTGTGTTCGGTGTCTTTGCGATTTGCCGAAGACACAGGGGCTTTTTGCGGCCTCCTTTTTTGAGTGATTGGAATTAAGGGAGCCGTTGTAGTGGGCACCCAAGTAACTTTTGCTTTTTTTGGTTTGACAGAGTAATCCTTCCCCTGTCGAACCTTCATCTTTTTCTGTCGTCGAATGCAGTCTTGATCGATCACCGACTCTTGGACCCGTCGCCAGACTTTGTAAATTTTAGAGGACAGCCGTTGAGGGGGCTGCTCTAGCTTCTTTTCTGGAGCATTCTCCACAGGTGAAGGAGTTCGTTTCAACATCGCCGTAGGAGAGTTTCTGCGCACCTTGTTGAGCAATTCAAAGCTGTTCCCGATTGGAACAGCAGTATCGATCCTCACCATCGGAGCTGACGGAGTTATCCCAGAGGATGAGTTGCCCCCAGCCTTCCTTACTCGACGCCAGTGGCGACGTCGAGCGTGTCGTGCTGATGGAGTTGTTTCAGCTATAGGGGTGATCTCGTCATGCCCCCTGTGTTGGTCAGAATATACTGGTACCAGCTTTTTAAAGATCGACGTCCGTTGAACGGGGACGGCCAACTTGTCAGAAGTGGACTTCTGAACATGGGAAGCAACCTTGGTGATTTTGCTAGGAACGGGAGTTGGAATGGCTATCCGCTTCGGGATAACGCCTTCAGGTATGGCAGGCTCCTTCATGGGCCCGATGGAGCTCTGGCCTAATCCATTAAAACCTGAAGCAGTGGAGTTGGACGACCTATTGAGAGGGGTCGCGGCAGTGGTAAGTTGATCGAAGACCGACTTCTTTGGAGCTTCTTGCAATGTCATTGGGGAGTTGAAGCTCATTGGTGGGAGCATGGTCCCAAAAAATAGTCCAGTGGTGGCTTGAGCCATCTGCTCCACCGGCATTTTGAAAAGGGAGGCCGCTTGGGGCCCATAAGTCACTCCTCCAACAACGACGGAGCGAGAGTTATCGCTGCGGGTGGTGCAGTTCGAAGCCATCGATTTTCTGTTTTCCGCATAAAGCAAGACACCAAATCTTAGTACCTTGAATCCACAGGCAATCACAGCAAACCGCGATTTGTTCGCGAACACGACACACGAAGTGTGGAGTGGAAAGAAGAAGAGGTCCCACCGGGCGTGCCAGAATCTGTTCCCCTCCGAACGGCGGCCGAGACGTTAGGACGTCCGTGCCTGAGGTTCGGGGCAGATGCTATGTGGTTTTATCCGTCTACCTCTCCGAAGATGCCAAGTTGATTTATGACACCGTGGATCGGAGGTTTAGACAGATGCGGCCGATGTAGCAGACTTCGTCAGATTCCCCCTCAGGGTGAGGGGTTTTTGATTGTGGGGACGCTCTTCCCTAAAGGCGCAAGCCCCTGCAGTTAATTACGCTACCGCATCGCGGTAACAACTTTCTCCTTCTCCCGAATTTCACTTCGTGTCGTGTGTGTTTGTTTTGTTTGTGGTTGCCCGTGGATTGTATACGGAGACTGAGTAATGCCGTCGCCCGTAGGACGTGGATTAGTCCAAATCCGTATTTACTTAGATTTGGGTTTGGTATTTTTAGTTTAAGGATGTATTAGTCGCGTTGCGGCTATGATCAACTTAAACGTTCGTTAAGGATACGTTAGTCCTGTTTTAGACTAAGATCCACTTAACGTAGTGATTAATTTAATGTATGGCCATCGGGACTCGTCACCTCTCTGACGTCGTTGAAGGATTACAACGACATGTATCACAGGAGCTCGGAGATGTACCCTCGAACCAGAGTTGATTGGGAGTTTTATAATCCATGTGAATGTTTAAGGATACGTTAGCCGTTTTTGAGGCTAAGATCGACTCAAACGTTTGTTAAGGATACGTTAGTCCAGTTTGAGACTAAGATCAACTTAACGGGACCGTTTAGGTCCGACAAAAGAGCATTTGGGCTCTATTGTGCCAGTTTAGGGACGTGGTGGTCCGATATTAGTTTAGGAACGTTTCGGTCCGATATTAGTTTAAGGACGTTTCGGTCCATGAGTTTAAGGACCCCGCGGTCCATATGGGTGTGTGGTCGTTGGGACCCGTCACCTCTTTGACGTCGTTGAGGAATTACAACGATGGATATCAAAGGAGCTCGGAGATGTACCCTCGAACCGGATGTGGATTGATTTAGGAGAGCCGTTTTGCTCAGTTAATTTAGTTTAAGGACTTATGGCCACGATTGGGCTAAGTCCAGTTAAAAATGTCCAATATTTTATTTGCATTTGTTTTTATTTTTATTTTTATTTGGGCTTTGCCCAGAAAAGATGCGGGGCATCAATTTGTTTTGGGCTCTGCCCTTTATAAATGATGCAGAGCATCAATTTATTTGGGCTCTGCCCTTTTATTGCCTTGCAATTTATTTTGGCCTGTCAAGTCATTTTGATTTGGGCCTAGCCCTTTAATTAATGCATTGCATTTGTGCAAAACACTGTTAATTTGAGAATCTTTTAGATTCAAGAACCGATGGTTCATAAAACAAGTGCAAAGCACTATTTGATTTAGATCTAAGAAAAAACAAGTTTTTTCTTGTTTTTCTTATCTCAGAGAACCAAAGGTTCATGAAAGTGCAAAGCACTATTAATTTAATAACCTTTTTGGTTCAAGAACCGATGGTTCATAAAACAAGTGCAAGGCACTATTTTGTTTATTTATTTATTTATCGTTGAAGATCTATGATCTTGTTCATAAGAGAATTTTCTCTTCTTTTAAAGGTTTTTACCTTTTTTTTATTCTTCAAGAGTTCTCAAGAGTTCTCTTCTCTTTTTTTTTTAGCAAGATGTTCATCCTTTTGAAATGAGGTCTAGGGTCCTTTTTATAGTGCTCATAAATTAGTTAAATTTGTTACATAAATCTTCTCCTGAGTGATTTGGGGAATTTTCCCCACCGTTGGATCTTTGATCCAAAGGCCCCTGCCTTATACAAGAAAATCTTCTTGTTTTAACAAGATTTGTTCTGTTTTGCGCAACTCTCCCAGTGAGTGACACGTGTCGCGCAGTGAAGCGCTTGCGCAACTGCGCAGACACGTGTCGCGCTGCGGTGCGCTTGCGCAGTTGCGCTTGCGCAACTGCGCAGACACGTGTCGCGCAGCCGTGCGCTTGCGCAGTTGTGCTTGCGTAACTGCGCAGACACGTGTCGCGCTGCCGTGCGCTTGCGCAGTTGAGTGTTGCTTATGTTTTAAAGAGCCTTGCTCTGATTGGACGTACTGCCTTGGGCGTTGTGCTACCGTGCCAACTTCTGACACGTGGCGCGTTGCGCGCAGCGCACGGGATCTGAAGCGTTGCTTCAAAATTAAAGTTTAAATTTTCAAAGCAAAACTTTATTTCTGATTGGGGGAAGATGAAGCGTTGCTTCTTCTCCCGCCTTGGAATTTGAACAGAGCTTTGCTCTGATTGGGGTAAACAATGCCCTTGGATTGTATACAGGGATCGATGTGACCTTAACTGTAGGGCAAAAAGTTTTATTCTTTCATTCATTTTTTTATTCTTTCCGCGATGCTCTATCATTTCAGCTTTTATATCGCGAAGGTCGCGACTGCCCAATCATTTCGGCTATTTTTCGCGGTGCCCAATCATTTCGGCTATTTGTTTTATTTTTACCCGTCGCTTTTTATTACGGGTTGCCCAATCATTTCGGCTATTTTGTTTTATTTTTACCCATCGCTTTTTATTTCGGGTTGCCCAATCATTTCAGCTATTTTGCATGCATACATTTTACCTGCTGCTTTTTATTACAAGTTGCCCCATCATTTCGGCTATTTCGTATGCATGTGCGGCCTACTGGCTTTCGCCGTAAACCTGAAATTGGACACCGATTTCGGCATCAGCACCGCTGCAACTGGGATATTACCAGGAGCGAATCATCATTTGCTTCTGTCGTTGTCGAACAAAGGAGGCTTAGCGACCAGGGTTAGGATCCTGTCGGCTAAGGCTTTTGACTTCATGAGCCGTAAGGGTTTCGTGAAGGTATTTCTCCCTACAAGTCGTGGGGATCTTGTAGGCGTATTTTCTCCTTAGGAGTCGTGAGGATCCCTAAGTGTTTGTTTTCCCTGTAAGTCGTAAGGATCCTACTGGGGGGCTTTCTCCTTGTAAGTCGAGAGGATTTACAGGGGTTGTTTACCATGCAAACATATCCCTAGTTTCAGATGGGACTTAGTTAGGGAAATGTTTATTCGCACCCGTGGATTGTATACAAGGGTCGATATTGAACCACTTGTAGGGCAATATTGGAAGTTTGTGGGGGTTTGCTTAAGCACAGGTTTAGGTCTCTGTGACTTAAGACTTTCAAATCTTATGAGCCGTGAGGGTCCCATAAGAGAGTTCTCCTTACGAGTCGTGAGGATCTCGCAAGTGTATTTTCTCCTTAGGAATCGTGGGGACCCCTAAGTGTGTTGCTCCTTTGTGAGTCGTAAGGATCTCACGCAGGTGGTTTCTCCTTACAAGGTCGAGAGGACTCTATAAGGGTTCTTTAACGAAGTTGCGCCCTTTCGGGTTTTCACAAACATTCGCCGGTAGTCCTGCTGTTTTTTACTCACGGAGCCCTTTCGGGTTTTCATCCGTGCCCTTTTTGCTTATGGACATACCGTTTATTTTATTTTCTTATTTTCTTTTTCTCTTTTTTTTTACGAGGTCGCGCCCTTTCGGGTTTTCACGAACACTCGCCGGCAGCCCTGCTGTTTTTACTCACGGAGCCCTTTCGGGTTTTCATCCGTGCCCTTTTTGCTTATGGACATACCGTTTATTTTATTTTATTTTTATATGTTTTTTTTTATATCTTGTCAGCCTAAGGATGCTGCGGTATTAGTTTAAAGACGTTTCGGTCTGCTATTAGTTTAAGGACATTTCGGTCCAACGTTTGAGAAGGCTGGCTACTACTGATGGAGTTTGAGCTTAGGAAGATAGCGAGCGGACTTAGTCGTCGTCATCCATCATTGACCTAGGCTATGGCTCATTAAGCGTAATATTTCTTTAGGAAGCGACCGTTTATCGGCCTGAAAGGCCTTTCACCGTGCATGTCCATGAGTAGATAGGCCCCACCCTGGTAAACTTTATCTATGACGTACGGGCCTTCATAGTTTGGCTCGAATTTTCCCCGCTTGGCGCGATTGGGGATCATAGGCCTTTTGACCACTAGCACGAGTTCGCCTTGACGGAATGTCCTCGGTCGGGTCAATCTTTCGTATGAGTGCGTCATCTTTGCTTTATAAGCTTCCAGATTTTGTTGTGCTAGAAGCCGGATTTCATCAAGGGCGTCAAGCTCTTCAAACCGAAGGTGAGCATTTTCTTCGTCTGTCAGCTCGCAGTGGACCGCCACCCGGAGAGAGGGTAATTCTATCTCGAGAGGGAGTACTGCTTCCGTCCCAAACACCAACGCGTATGGCGTTGTGTTTGTGGGCGTTTTAAATGTAGTTCGATACGCCCAAAGAGCCTCTTGCAATCTTTCGTGCCAATCTCTCTTATTTCGTGACACTGTTTTCTTCATGATCTTCGTCAAGTTCTTGTTGAAAGCCTCCGCTAGACCGTTAGCTCGCGGATTATAAACTGAGGAATATCTCCAGTCTATATTGTGTTGCTGTGCGAAGCGGCTAATTTTATGACTTCGGTAGGCTGGCCCATTATCAGAGATGATCCTTCTCGGGGTTCCAAACCGGTATATGACATGAGTTTTGAAGAAATGGAGTATGTTCTCCGTCTTCACTTCCCTCAACGGTACCGCCTCTGCCCATTTGGAGAAGTAATCAGTCGTCGCCAAGATGAAACGATGTCCCTTGGACGATGCTGGTTCGATGGGGCCGACTATTTCAGTTCCCCACATTTCGAATGGCCAACTAGCCACCGTTGGATGCAGTGGATTGGGATACTGATGGATGAAGTCCCCATGAATTTGGCATGAATGACATTGCTTCGCGTATTCCAGGCAATCCTGCATCATCGTGGGCCAGTAGTAGCCCATCCGTTTTATCTTCAACTTCATCTTAGGGCCTGCTTGGTGGGAACCGCAGAGTCCGTCGTGAACTTCTTGGACGACCCTTCTCGCTTCATCAGGTCCTAGGCATCTCAGCCACAGAGAATCGAATGACCTCTTGTATAGGGTATCGTTGACGAAGGCGAAAGACAGAGCTCGTTTCACGAGCTGATGTCTTATGGACGCTTCTTCAGGCGTTCGGTGGAACTTGAAGTAACCTATGAAGACTTCTCTCCAGTCTTCGGTCTTCTCACGGTCTTTTATTTGTAGGGTCGTCTGCTCAGTCGCTCCCTTTTCTTTATATGATTCTGGAGGTATTTCTTCTGGGGCGAACACTCGACGGCTTTGTATTACGATTCTAACGTCATCGAGGTTCTCGTCAGCCAATTCTTTAGCAAGTTTGGCCAGTGCGTCCGCTTTGCTGTTTTCCGCGCGCGGTATGCTTTCCAAAGTATAGGAGGGAATTTGGGTTAGCAGTTGTTGCACCTTTTCACCGTATTTTATCAATTCCGGTTTGCATGTTTGGTAATCGCCGTTCACTTGGCTGACGACTAGCTGGGAGTCCCCATATATGAGGAGGTTTTCAATTCCCATGTCAATGGCAATCTCCAAGCCTGCTATCAAAGCTTCGTATTCAGCTTCATTATTCGTTCTTGGCTCTGTCAAGGAGAAGGCGAAGCGCATTATTCCTCCTTGTGGTGTTACGAAGATAAGGCCTACTCCCGATTTGATCATTGACGTATTTTGTTTGTGCTTTTTCATGGAAGACGCCCCATCGAAATAAAGCTCCCAACGGGTATCACCACCGTCGATTGCGTCAAACGCATGTTTTTCCGGCAAATCGCAATTCAGAGGAGAATCAGCAGGTATCGGGTGCTCAGCAAGGAAGTCGGCTATGGCCTGACCCTTCACTGCTTTGAGGGGTCGATATGTTATCGAGAACTCCATTAAGAGCAGAGCCCATTTAGCGAGCCGTCCTGTCAAGATGGCCTTTGACATTAAATATTTGAGAGGGTCCACCTTTGAAATGAGATGGACTTCATGCGCTAATGCGTAATGTCTAAGCTTTGTTATTGCGAAGATCAACGCCAGGCAGTGTTTTTCAATGGGGGAGTAATTACTTTCTGCCCCCAGCAGAACCCGACTTAAGTAGTAGAGTGCTCTTTCTTTCCCCTGTTCATTCTCTTGTGCCCTTAATGCGCCTAAGGAACTTTCAAGGGCGGTCGTGTAAAGAATGAGAGGCTTTCCCTTAACTGGAGCAGCCAACACCGGAGGGTTTTGCAGATACTGCTTGATCTCATCCAATGCGCCTTGGCATTTATGATCCCAAACGAATGGGGTTCCCTTCTTCATCAGGTGGCTGTAAGGACGGCACTTTCCTGAAAGGTTGGCTATAAATCGCCGAATATACGCGAGCTTCCCTTGGAGAGATCGTAGCTGTTTGAGAGTCCTTGGCGGAGGCATTTCCATGATCGCTTTAATCTTAGACGGGTCTATCTCAATACCTCGGTGTCGGACGATGAATCCTAGGAATTTGCCCGAGGAAACTCCGAATGCACACTTGAGCGGGTTCATCTTCAAGTTGTATTGTCGAAGGCGTTGAAACACGGTCTTCAAATGCTCGAGGTTTTCTTCGTATGATTTGCTTTTAACCACGAGATCGTCGATATAGCATTCGACGATTTCGTGTATAAGGTCGTCGAAGATCTTCGTCATGGCCCTCTGATAAGTAGCACCGGCGTTCTTCAAACCGAAGGGCATTACTTTATAACAAAATATACCAAGAGGGGTCCTGAAAGCTGTGTGCTTCTGGTCTTCTGGATGCATTTTTATCTGGTTATACCCCGATGAGCCGTCCATGAAGGAGAAAACCTCATGAGTGGATGTATTGTCTATCATTAGTTCAGTGACTGGCACTGGGAAATCATCCTTCGGGCAAGCTTTATTAAGATCCCGGAAGTCTACGCATATGCGCACTGTCCCATTTTTCTTCATCACTGGGACGATGTTGGCGATCCATTCAGGGTATTGAACTTCCTGGATGAAGCCAGAGTCGATTAACTTTTTGACCTCGGTATTGATGCTCATTTCAAGCTCGAGTCGCATTCTTCTCGGCGCCTGTTTAACTGGCTTGATGTTCGGGGATATTGCTAGTCTATGTACAGCGACTTCTGGATCTAGTCCTGGCATCTCGGAATAGTTCCATGCGAAACAATCTTTATGCTGCACAAGGATGTCTTTTAACGCAGCCACCCTCTCTTCAGACAGCAGCTCGCTGACGAATGTCGGTCGCGGATCATTTACCGTCCCCAACTCGATTTTCCTGAGGTTATCTGCGGTAGTATGTATTCCATCCTCTAGTTCTTTTGGAGCTGGGGGAAATTCTGATATTACCTCATCGCTGCTGTTTTCAAAGCATCGAGGAAGGCTGTTCATGTCCTCGGACTCTTCTTTTAATCTTGTTATCACGTGGCAAGTGCGAATTTTCTGCCAATCCCAATGCGGAGTTGGTTCTATCCTTGTGTTTTCGGGTTCGTGCTTTTGCGGCGGCGCTACCCTCCAGTTGTCAGACAACGCGAATTTGCCAAGCTGATATTGGTCCTCAACCCAATTCTTAAAGGTGAAGCAATCTTCAAGCGGATGCCCTACTACTCGATGGTAAAAGCAATAATTTGGGTTGAACACCTCGCCTGCGTGCTCGGGGTGCTTGGACTCTGGCAACGTAAGCATTTGATGTTTTAGAGCGAGATCGAATATCTTCCTTGTTTTGTTCCGAGGAAATGAGTATGCTCGACCCATTTTCTTCCTGAGGGCTAAGTCAATAACGCTCGATTCTCGGATACGTGGTTTCTTAGCTCTGCTTTGTGGTTGTTGAGCACCTTTTCCGCCCTTTGACTCATTTCTGCCTCCGCGTCGAGCCCTTTTTGTATCAGGTTGACGTGGGGCAGCATCTTCGTTCTTTACTGCCTGTTGAAGGAGACGCTGTGTCTTGGCTTTCTCATAGATTGCCATTTCACGATCGTGATCATCTCGGGCTTTTTGACTCGCATCCCTTATCAGTTTGCTCATCTGGTCTTCAGACGATGGACTGGGCGGTTTTGTATCAGGAACTTTTGCTGGTTCAGGATTAGCGTCCTCCCATTGAGCGTCCGCCTCTTCATCGAAGTCATACATGACATAACAACTGTTTACTAGCTCCCGTTTCTTTGACCGGATGTACCCAAGCCCTTTTGTTTCTATTCTCCCGTTAGGCAGTTTGCATTGAGTCCCGGGAACGTTCCAGACCTTGTCATAGAATTTGGCTTTTCTAACGGTCTGTGTGAAGGATATCCCCTGGCGTTTCAGCAGTTTCTTCAAACCTTCGGTATAATATCTAGGAAGACGGATAGGCTGAAGCCTGTCGAGCGTGGGATCCGCGCCATGCCAAATTTCTTTTTCCACCTTGTTTTCTTCAGAACGGTAGAATAGGATTGCCTTCTCGCCTTTTCGTCCGGGAGGGATATAGAATGTCTGCAATTCTTCTACGCTGTTGGTGTCGAGTGAATCCAGTTCTTTGTAATGTTCAAGCGGCACCATGGTTATCTGCAGACTTCGCTCTTCATCAGCGGAAACCCGTATTGAAGGCCGAGCAGGGAATACAGCATGAACGTCATCCTCTGAATCACTGCCAAAGATCAATGAAGGAACGGATGGTCCTGGCCTGGTGGATTGGGATGGACCTGAATAAATTATACCCTCCTCCTCGGTGTCACTGCCGAAGACAGGGATGGTGGCGTTAGTTTTGTTCTCTGGTTTGTGACACCTTTCCGTGTCTTCGAAATTCGGTAAGAAGTATTTGGCATCTTCATACTTGCGAACTTCATTTACGGAAAACGGATTCAACTCTCCCGCCACTGTGTACTCGAGGCCATCCCTAGAATATTTCATGCACTGATGCTGTGTAGAAGGGATGATATTGTACTCGTGTAGCCATGGTCGGCCGAGCAGAGCATTGTAGCACGTCTTGGCGTCTATAACATGGAATTTGATGTCTGTGACGAGCAACCCGAAGCGTAGCGTCAATATCACAGATCCAAGAGTTTTTGACGATTGGGAGTCGAACCCGGAGATGGTGATCTTGTCTCGAGCAAGGTGCTGGACGCTCATGCAGATTTTCTTCAACACCCGCACGTTGAGGAGATTAATAGACGATCCATTATCTATCAGGATTTTGCCTATCTTTATGTCATGGCAGTATCCTGAGACATAAAGGGGACGATTGTGTTCGCACGTCCCGAGGAGAAGGTCTTCATCGCCGAAAGCAACGTCGGCTGTGTGCACCTCTTTCAATTCATCCTTCATCTTTTGTTCGGCCAGGAAAGCTTGGAATTGGTCCGGATCTTGTAGGGCCTTAATAAAAGAATCCCTCACCTCTTTTGATAGTAATAGGGCATCGAGAATGCTGAGTTGTGAGGGTAGCTTTCTCAGATGCGCCAAGACATTGTAACCCACTTTATTCCTCTTTGGCGGGTTCTTGGCGGTTAACTCTTCCGCAACTTGGTCATCTAAGACGATGTCTTCAGAGACCTTTTCTTTCCCTTTATCTCTTCTATTCGAGGGTCCGAGGTTCTTTTCAGGTAATGTTCGATTGCGTAGCTGTATATTTTCGCAAGCCTTCGGTTCTTCTTCTTTTCTCGAAGTTGACTCTTTAAAGAGAGGGGCAAGTTCTAGCTCCTCATTAGAGTCGCTCCCAAATGTAGGCACTTGTGACCCGGCAGTGTTAACCATGTGACAATTGCTGGCAGTTCTTTCAAGCTCTTTGGTCGTGTTTCTTTGCTCCCGACGAATCTTACGCTTTTCCCGTTTAAAGCGTTGTTGATTAGCGACGTATCCTTACCACCATTTATCGAAAGCTTTGCATTCTTGAGTGGGGTGCGAAACCTTTTGATGATATAAGCAAAAGGAGGGGTGCATTTCTATTTCACCAGTAATTTTTTCTTCCGAGGATGGTAGTTTCATGCCCATTGATGTGGCCTTAGCAAACCTTTTCTTTATCTTGAATTGGCTTTTGTCGGTAGTGAAGGTGTTTTGCTCCAGCGGGATCGCCTCAGCTCTTTCATCAAGTCGTTGGCGCTTGGCCCTTTCAAATATAGCCGTCTCGCGTTCTCGATCAGCTTTACTTTTCAGTCGAGCTTCGTTAAGGAACGCGTCAATCATTCCGACTGATAGCTCCGGAATTTTTGATTCGGTATCTGCCCCCAGCGTTTTAGTGCCAGAAGTCTCCTCATCGTTCGTGATCGAATGGGAGATCATATGACAGCTTGCTATATATTCCTCGGATTCATCCGATGAACTTTCTCCCTCATCTTCCTCTTGAAAGACGTGATTGAGGAACTCTTGAAGCGTAATGGGAGTCCGCGCCTTTTGGTTGTATTCATCTAGCGCGTCAATTTGCTTTTGTAAGTCCGTGCGCTTGTCGCCAGGCTTCACGGGTTTCTTAGATTTCTTCTTCTTCTTTTTTAAAGATTTTGACGGCTGGTTGCGAGTGTTTGAGCTACCCCCATCGGTCTTTGGGGTTGGACGCGGCTTCAACATCCCTTCAATGACCTGCGGTTCCAACGGGTTCTTCCACTTGATCGCTGGACATGCCTGAAGGTCGTTTAACATCCTCTTTGTCTTGGCTGATAATACAACCTCCCAAGGAGCTTCTTCAATGACGGAGCATGTTGCCCCCGGCGTATTCGTCCCCTTAGAGGTGTGGGGCTGCGGGGGATTCACCTTCCATTTGTCAGATAACGCGAACTTGCTCTGTCGGTACTGGTTTTCAAGCCAATTCTTGAAAACGTAGCAATCTTCGATCGGATGGCCTAGTACTCGATGATAAGGACAGTAGTTGGGCTCGTTGACGTCATTTGGTTGCAACGGACGTTTTGGATCCGGCAGATTTATGAGTCTGTTGCGCAACGCCAGCTCGAATAATCTCCTCGTTTTATCGCGGGGAAAGGAATAAGGACGTCCCATCCTATCCTCAAGGGGTACGTACGGGCGCACATTATTTTGACGAGCCACTGGCTTCGGGTCGCTTGGTTGTTGTTGGGCATTAGCGACAATGATCGCTTTTCCCTTTCCTTTGTCGTTTCGGAGTTCCGGCTTCGGGAGAGGGGGTTTATGGTCCATCTGCGCTAGTTTGTCGATCAAAGCCTGGAAAGTAGTCGGCTTGAAGAACATCATGAACTGCGAGATGGTTGCTTGTGGATCAAGGGTTCCAACAAACATTCCCACCGCTGGAGCTTCTTCTATGCGCTGTTCGCACTTCGACCATAAATTACGCCACCGTATAGCGTACTGAACCCATGTCTCGCCGGGTTTTACCCTGGCATTAATCAGTGCCGTCATCGGGGTACGCTCACTGGCACTTGCAAAACGTTGGGTGAAGAGCAGCTCCATCTCCGCAAAGGTTTTAATAGAGTCGTTGGGGAGCTCAGAATACCATTCGAACGCCGTATCTGATAGGCTTCCAACAAACTGGCGAAGCAGAAGCTTGTCGTCGCCGCCGGTGTTACCGCAAAGCGCCCTGAACTGGGCAACATGTTGATGGGGATTGCCGGTCCCTTTGTAGACATGAAACTTGGGAATTGTGTAACCCGGCGGGTATTTGATTTGGTCATACCAGCCCGGATATGGCCGCCCCGTTTTTACGACGTGGCCGGCTGCTTCGGCCGCGTGATGAACCTTTATTTGCTTGGCTATATATTCGTCCAGATCAGTTTTATAGATTGTATCCTCCTTAGCCGTTGATAGAACGGGCTGAGGGTTTGATGTCTCTCCCCTATCATCCCCAAGGACGATCGGGGGTTCTTCAGTCGGGGGATCTTGTTGTATTATCATCCCTATCATGTCCTGGAAGAGGAGGCCCATACACTGTATATTGGCTGCCTGTCCAGCAGCCTCTTTGTCTCTCTTTTCCAGTACTCGGCGGAGGAACTCGGCGTCGGTCTCTTTCTCTTGGCGTTCATTTAAGGACGTCCCAGGGTTCTCTTTTGGCTCCGTGAGTGCAGCCATTGTAGTCATCATCTCCTGGAGCTTTTGTTGCTGCTCCTGAGCCTTGGTCACTGATCGGGTAAGCGGTCGGTGACCCGTAGAAGTACGACTTTCTTCCTTTCCAGAAGCCATATAAACCGTATGAACTATTATGCCCCCTGACTTGGGGCGTTTAGGTTCACCGCTTTTAAACTTTGTCAGTGTCACGGGAGCTTTTTCTGGCCTTTTTCTTTTGTGGACCATTGAGGTTGAAGGAGCCGTTGAAGTGGGCATCCTAGCATTTGTTGCCCCCTGCTGTTTAATGGGGCGGTTTTTGTCCTTTTCCACCTTTGCCTTTTTCTGGCGATGAAAGTGGTCTGGGTCAATCACGGAGTCTTGAACCCTCCGCCAAACTTTATAAATTTTTGACGACAGCCGTTGAGGGGGCTGTTCCTGCTTTGTCTCCGGAGCTTTCTCCACAGGCGGAGGAGATCTTTTCAATGTAGCAATTGGAGAGTTCTTTCTCACCTTCCCCAGCAATTCAAAGCTGTTCCCAGTTGGAACAGCAACGTTGACCTCCACCACTGGAGCAGGTGGGGTTAGCCCTGAGGGGGAGTTGCCCCCTGCTTTCCTTACTCGTCGCCAATGGCGACGTCGCGCACGATGAGCCGTTGGGACTGGCTCGGAAATCGAGATGGTTTCTTGTTGCCCCCTGTTTGAGTGTGGGGTAACTGCCGATGTCAGCCTATCGAAGACTGATGCCTTTTGACCAGCCGGGGGAGGAGTGGGAGCCGTCAATCTTGTGAAGACCGACTCTCTGATGGGAGAAGCCGCTTTAACGACTTCCAAAGCAGCGGCCGTTTCCCTCTTTGGGACGGCCACTTTATAGTTCTGACCTAGCCTGGTGAAAACGGAGGCTGTCGGTTTAGTCGCGGGCGACCCGTTGACAGGGGTCGTGATAGCAATGAGCCGGTCGAACACCGACTTCTTGTTCGCTTCCGGTGCGGATATCGGCATAGAGAAGCTTGTAGGTGGGACCATGGTCCCGAAAAATAGGCCGGTGGTGGCCTGGGTCACCTGTTCTACCGGCAGAGCGAGGAAAGAGGCCGCTTGGGGCCCATATGTTACACCTCTCGGTGAGGTGGAGCGTCCGTTGCAGTGGTGCTTCGCGCATTTGGTGCAGTTAGAATCCATGGATGCTTGAGTTCTGCGCCAGACAAAAGACCAAATCTTAGCAACTTGAAATCCGAAGGCAACCATTTAACAAACCGCGATTGGTTCGCGAAGACGACACACGAAGTGTGGAGTGGAAAGAGGAAAAGGTCCCACCGGGCGTGCCAGAATCTGTTCCCCTCCGAACGGCGGCCGAGACGTTAGGACGCGTCCGTGCCCGAGATTCGGGGCAGATGCTATGTGGTTTTATCCGTCTACCTCTCCGAAGATGCCAAGTTGATTTATGGCACCGTGGATCGGAGGTTTAGACAGATGCGACCGATGTAGCAGACTTCGTCAGATTCCCCCTCAGGGTGAGGGGTTTTTGATTGTGGGGACGCTCTTCCCTGCAGGCGCAAGCCCCTGCAGTTAATTACGCTACCGCATCGCGGTAACAACTTTCTCCTTCTCCAGAATTTCACTTCGTGTCGTGTGTGTTTGTTTTGTTTATGGTTGCCCATGGATTGTATACAGAGACTGGGTAATGCCGTCGCCCGTAGGACGTGGATTAGTCCAAATCCGTATTTACTTAGATTTGGGTTTGGTATTTTTAGTTTAAGGATGCATTAGTCGCGTTGCGGCTAAGATCAACTTAAACGTTCGTTAAGGATACGTTAGTCCTGTTTTAGACTAAGATCCACTTAACGTAGTGATTAATTTAATGTATGGCCATCGGGACTCGTCACCTCTCTGACGTCGTTGAAGGATTACAACGACATGTATCAGAGGAGCTCGGAGATGTACCCTCGAACCAGAGTTGATTGGGAGTTTTATAATCCATGTGAATGTTTAAGGATACGTTAGCCGTGTTTGGGGATAAGATCGACTTAAACGGGACCGTTTAGATCCGGCAAAAGAGCATTCGGGCTCTATTGCGCCAGTTTAAGGACGTGGTGGTCCATCGCCAGTTTAGGGACGTGGTGGTCCATTATTAGTTTAGG